>OX422208.1:54184568-64184568 GCA_949130495.1 Sambucus nigra | reverse complement strand
CAATGTTTCAAAGAACCTACTATTTGAAGACACTCTAGACAAAAATGGAACTCAAAATGACCAGACAACCAAAAAAGAGGTGGTGGTGATAAGAGTTAGAGCACCTATGTGACACCTCCCCTATTTCAATCACGGGTGATCAGTCATTTACTAAAATAAAATAGGAGTCTCATTTGGTTCATTCTTAGCATCACAGTTAGGAACATTTTAATTACTAATAACATATTAGGCCCAGTGTCAAAATTTTAAAACTTTTTAACTTTACTTACATAAGATTTCCATTCACATAATTAACCGTGGAGATAATAAAACTCACTCACTGGCATAAATAAATTAAACAATAATTATTGACGACTGAAAGGAAAAGATTTGAATAAAATAAATACTCAGTAACTTGGCCACATACCCGGAATACCTCTGAAATACATCTGATCTAGATCTCAAGGGTAGAAGCGTCTGATCAATCCCTGTTGGCATCCCCATCTACTACAACTTTGTCTAACTAAAAGGATGGTTGAGCCAGGTGTCCCTATGGCTGAGCACCTAAAAGTTTTAAAAATATTTTGAAACATTTCAGAGCCCAAAACCTTTTAAAACATTTAGCAAGAGTTTAAAATACATTAATAAATATGTATTGTAATATTTCATATATAAACTGGTGCCCCACTCCCATGAAATACCCCTCACCCCCCATCTAAGTGCGCACCTAATGCATGTTTTGTAAACACCCTAGTTATGCAACCCAACCTAACTAGTGCCCCAACTCCAATCCTAGTCCCATATTGTACCAAGTATCATGCGTAACTTTATTCACTTTAGATTCTGAGTTAGCCTTCACATATGCTTTACAATTACAATTATAAATTATAATTAAATCAATTCATTTAAAATAACTTTTACTAGTTATTAATTCAATACTTACACTTTAGTATCTTATGCCCTTATATAATTTTCTTCATTGTTATATATGTATTTACACAAAGCATCCTTGAGTTTTCCTCCCAAGTACCTATAAATTTATAGTTGATAATATCTTTTAATTTGCGCATATATGTATTTACACACACATATACATACGAATAAACAAATCACATCAAGTGTACCTACATATATATGTATAACTGAAATCCTTCAGAGTAATAATTCACTGGATGGAAAAAAACTATCATGTTATCAAGCTCTAGGAATGTCCACCACAACCTCAGCAACTAGGTCAGAATATCACCACCGAACCCAAAATGTAAACAAAAAGTGGCGATGGTCATGGCCTTAAGTCCGTGGTAATAACCATACCACATTACTCCACAGGACTCCAACCCTATATAGTGTGAACATGCAAAGACTTATTACCCTAGAGAACGGTACTACCTCTGCTGAAATTCTCCAAAGTCTCCTTCCATGACGCGCAACCTCCCCTGATAGCATATCCGCTAGGATGGCTATGATTCACACAAATATCATGCACAAAGATATTTTCACACACACACACACACACATACACACACATTTACACATAGATATTTTCACACACACATACACACACATATATATACTGTCTGTAAACCCGCATATATAAAATAAAATTGACTAACTCTTTATGTCACTCGAAGGACTAGCCTATAATCTCCGAGTCTAAATCCAGCTCCAAAATTCATAAGTAGTCACTTACTTATTTATATATATCATATCTATATTTTATTCCGGACACTAGGCCCATCTCAAATCGGTTCGTAACCTAAATCTTTCTGAAATCCCAACCCGATTTCATAAATCATCTCCCAAGGGGTTTTTTCACCATAAAACACCCGTGCATCCATACTCGGATTTGGTTTCCAACTAACAATTTTGGCCTCGAACACCCTTTCCTAGAAAATTCATAACTAATTACAAAAATACAAAACTGGTGGTTATTCGTTTGTAACGAATAGATCTATCTCCATGACCAAAACCCACGGGTTGTTCAGAAGAAAATCCTCGTTCAAACAAGAATCTCAACTCGTTTATATAAGCTTCTAACGAGCTTCTAACAAGATTGACGTTGCAACCCTTTCTTCTACATAATTCATCATCTTCCCATCAATAATCCCATATACATCACCAATCTAACCACAAAATTTGTAGTTTCTATGAATACCAAACATGATTAAACTCATTTTCATATTTAAATTAATCCCAAACATTATCTAATTCATGGGATTCAACATCTTAATGAAGAATTTTTCAATTTTTTAATTAAACCATGAGATTACACAAATCATTCATTTTCTCATCAAACATCACATGTTTTATTTGGTTTAAATCTCATATTTCATATGGAATAATTATCGAATCCATTTTTTATGAACACATTCCCAAAAATCCCATTTTGATAACATGTAAATCCCACCCAAAATCATATTTTTGTCACCAACTATAATATGAACTAAAAACACACATATAATATCAAAGAGAGTTAAACACTTGTCCTAGATTATCATAGGTTCTGAACCTTTCTTTGTATATCTTCCTTGCCCATGCATCCTAGCTTGAAAATTGCCAATTTCCTCCCCGAGTTGCCTTCTTGATTCCTCTTTTGAGTTTCTTCCTTCTTTTTTGCCCCTCTCTTAAGACTAGGTGATCATAATGATCAATTGGGCTTACTCCCGAATCCAAAACCCCTTAATATTTCCCTAATCCCGAAATTAGGTTAACTAGTAACATTTAAATGACCCGAATACCCTCGTACGGGTCTTGTATAGCTTAAAAGTTCCTCGAAAGTCGATTACAACTCATGGGTACCTAATTATGAGTATCTCGACCCATCCTGGATCACCCATGTGCTGGAAATCACTATTAGAGTCATATATCATCAATTTACCATCTTATTCCCAACACGACCCCATATTGACGTCCCGAATAAGATCTTGTCAACCCGTTGCTTTTACCCACATATGACGTAATATAAAACAATATAATTTCATTTGCTTATCACAAAATTAAATATAATAACATAAAAATATTCTTCCAATATTTCCTTAGTTCACTTTAAACTTCACAAATTAATTAAATTACAAGCACATGTGTAATTTAAATATTTCCAAAAATACGGGGTGTAACAACCTGCTCCTCAGGGAGGGTAATCCAGTGTAGCAATAACCACGCCTTTAGTGGGGATGAACTTAATGAGTATGTTTTTTGAGTTTTTGAAGCAAAAAAACATTAATATGGCATGTTTGATCCAAACTTGCATGACGCCTTTAGTGGCACCTATAGGAGGAACAACAACCACAACAACAACAGTAAAGGTGACTCCGCCACAAAAAACTTAAATGGAGCTGGTAGAGGCGCCCTCTTTCTTGCCCTTAGTGAAGAAGTTTAGTGAAGAGCACTCACCCTCCAAAGTTATTACTATAGAGGATGTGAAGAAATTGGTTTCCTCTCAAAAGGAGTCCTCTCACATGTATGAGGAGCTGCAAAATCCCTACCTAGAAAGCATCATTGAGAAGCCGTTTATAGAGGGGTATGATCCTCTTAAGTTCATAATATTTAATAGGAATGGTGAAAACTCTAGGGAGCGTGTGAAAAGGGTTGTGGGATGCCTAAGTGTGCATGTAAACGATAAGAAGTTAAAGCTATAAGAGTTCTCAAAAAGCCTCCCTGGAAAAGAGTACACGTGTTACTCTCACTTGGAACCAAACAACACTCCCACCAGGGAAAAGTTTCATAGGCAATTTTTGCAAAAGTTCTTTCTAGCAGAGGACGAATTCACGCTAAGACACCTTGCATAGGAGGTTCAAAATCCTAGTGAAGATCTAATGAACTACATCAAAAGCATTCAAGATAGGGTGTTGGATGTCTATGAAGACGTAGCAAAGGTGAGATTATTGTAAGTTTGTGTTCATGGGTTGTTAGAGGAATAAAAAATCCACTTGGTCAACAAGACCAAAGATGGCACGTTTAGAGAGTTCACACGAGCATCTAACAACATTACCATGATCATCAAACCCAATTCTCAAGGGTGGAGAACCCAAGTTCCTCTGACGGTGAGAAGATTTCAAGTCTATAGACTCCAGACAGTGAACTATGGGGATAGGAACTGTAAAGGAAATAAGGGAGACCAAGGGTTCAAAATAAATAGTCCAACATGAAAAAGGGGTTTGGGAATGACATCCCACTACCTCTACGTTGCAGCATAGTAGAGGCCATTGATTAATACAATAAATTAGTGCGTGAGGGGGTAAAAGGTCCCTCCCACTCTAATGGGCAAATACTAACAGCGACAGAAAAATCGGATGATAAGTTTTGTGAGTTGCATCAAAGAGTTCATCATGCTACTAAAGACTGTTTATATTTGAAAAGAATAACTGGTGAGCAGGTGGCTAGTGGCACTTTACAAATCCCACCAGTAGATGTCAATGAAATTCCTCTGTCGGCTCACCACTTTAGAACAACAAACATAGTGGTATCATACGATGTGGAGACAACCTAAGATCCTGAGGGATAGTGGAGTAATGAAAGAGCATGCACGGAATGGATAAATGACATGGACAGAGAAGAGAAAGAAAATGAATGGAGCAAGTGGATGTGTCTCCAAAGAGGAATAGTGGGCGTGGTCCTTTCTCTAAATGATGGCAGAACATCAGAGGAAAAATATGTGTGCAATCCACAAACATATGAGGTTGAACTTAATTCAAAATGTGCAGCTATTGTGAGGAGCCTAAAGTTCAAGTGGTTCTTTGAACATATTAGAGTAAAGCATAAGACCAAAATAATAATCATAAAGAAGATCCTTGAAGCATTACAACAATTAGGGGATTGTCTATAAACTTGCAGGGTCCTATAGGAAGGTTGATTAAGAGGTACACCACTGAGGTGGTGTTCTCAGAAGCAGACATGTAGGTACCCTATTTCCACAATCATCCTTTATACATGACTGCTCAAGTGAATGGAATTAGTTTTCCTCAAGCACTGATGGATGGAGGGGCATCAAATAATATCGTGCCCATCAGTACTTTTTATGAGATTGGCATTTCCTAAAAAAGATTATGCCATTGCCATCTGTGATTTCTGTCTTTGATAGTGGAGGGATACAATCACTTGAATATGTGAATGTAGGGATAAAATTGGGAAATTTCACATACCATATTTCATATCATAAATTCCAACACTAGTTACCATCTCTTGTAAGGGAGAGTCTGGATGCACACACATGGGATAGTGCCATCAACATTTCACCAATGTTCAAAAGAAAATATCCGTGGAATAGAGATTGTGATCAAAGCTACATAAAGGCCATTTTGAGTGGAACAAGCTCACTTAGTGGACACAACAATCTATACTAAGTTATATAAAGAAAGAAAAAGCTTGACCAAGGGGTTGGAGGAGCCCCGTGTGGATGGAGAGAATGTTCATCCCCAAAAGTTTTTGCATGAAAGGCCGGGTCAGCGAGTGACCCCTTCAGATGAAAAAGTAAAAGGAAAGAGACAGATTGAAGTTGAAATAAGGCCTTCCCGACCCTGCTAAAAAGTTATGTTACCTGAAGGGAACGTTATCTACCATTTGTAATGGTTTGCACGGGTGGCATTTTAGATGCCAAAATGCTTTGTGATAGATAAGTCCCACATTATTAAACCTATATATAATCTTGAAGAGCCACTTAAGTGCATGGAGTATGGGATAAGAGAACCATTTTAAGAGCTAGAAGAGATAAACATGGAACTAGAAGGGGGAGGTGAGAGACCATCTAATATCCAAAGGTTTGAATCTCAAATAGAGGGATGAGATTGCCAACCTGCTCAAAGAGTTAATAGATGTATTTGCATGGAAATATACAAAGATGCTTGGGATAGAATCAAAAGTGAGCTTAACAATTTGAATGTTTTTCCCAATGCCTTACCAGTGAGACAAACGACTAGAATCTGCAAAGTAGAGTTATATTTACAAATTAAGGCAGAGGTGGAGAATTTGTTATCATCAGGGTTCATCAATCCAATCCAGCACCACCCTATATAGCTTTCAATCATCATTCACATGTCCAAGAAAGACAAAAAGCATATAAATATTTGCGTGGATTTTAGGGATGAAAAACTATGCCTGCCTAAAAGATGAATTCCCATTACTCGGCATTTGGTAGATCCCATGGCGGGGCATGAAATATACAGTTTCATGGATGGATATCTTGGCTACAATAAAATTAGAATGGATCCAATAGATGTTGAGAAAATTGCTTTTTGGACACCATTGGGGAACTTTCATTACACAGTTATGACTTTTGGCCTGAATAATACAGGTGCAACCTATCAACACACGATGATGACCATATTTCATAACTTATTTCATGATATATTTGAATTCTATGTGGACAAAATGGTAGTGAAATCCAAGAAGGAAAGTAAGCATGTCGAAGATTTGAGGCGGGTGTTCGACAGATTCCGTTAATATAAAATGAAGATGAAGCCCCCTAAATATGCCTTCAGGGTGACAGGAAGATTGTTTTGAGGGATAATGGTGAATAGGCAAAAGGTGAAGATTGATGAAGAAAATTAGAAAGCTATTTTGATGATGCCACCGTCAATGAATCAGAGATAACTCAGGAGCTTCTTAGGGAAGGTCTCCTACCTTAAAAGATTCATACTATCCTTAGCGGAGGTTACTCACCCTATTTCCATACTAATGAAATAGAAATCCAAGTGGATCTTGAGGGAAGAGCATAACAAAGCCTTCGAAAAGATAAGATAAATATTGTCCTCCCCCTAAATTATGATACCACCAGAAGCAGGTACGCCGTTGGTGCTCCATTTAACCTTAACAAAAGGTCCACATGAGCTTTTCTTGCTCAAGAGAAATTATGAATTGAGCGGTAAGTGTGTTAATTCTCACAAGTAATCTCAAATACTGAGTCCAGAATTACCAATGTGGAGATGCATTGTCTTGCCTTAGTCTTTATTGCCCAAAAGATGAGACACTGTCTACTCCCTTTTACTGTCCAGAAAGTGTGATCCCATAAAGTATCTGCTAGAACTAAGCATCCTGGTGGTAATATAAACAAGATGGTTTTTGATATTATCTGATTATGATCTAAAATGTGTGATCCTAAATACCATCAAGATCCAAGAAGTAGTAGACTTGTTTGGCCACTTCCGTAGTCAGACCTTTGAGCCTCCTACCGAAGAATTTCTAGGTGAGAATTTTCAAGACTGCTTAGTAGAGGAAATGGTGGAATGGAAGATTGAGTTTGATGGTTCTTATGAAAAAGTAACATGCGGGGCTAGCATCTTCCTCTCAAATGGAAAAAATAAGGTTACCCTCTATTTAAAGATGGATTTCAAATGTTCCAATAATTAGGTGGAGTATGAGGGTCTCATACTTGGTCTATTGGAGGCTTTAAGAATTATAGAGAGACATGCACAATCAATGAGTAGGCATCTAGATGCATTGTCCATAATAGCATAGAAATTATAGATGGAGGAGCGAGAGGCAAAATAGTACCAACAATGGTGAATTCATTATTTCCATGTGAAAAACCAGATGACTGGAAGTGTCCAATAGTGAAGAAACTTGAAATGAGAAAAGGTGATATAAAGATGACCGAGCTAGTAAATTATCACTTTCTCCAAGGAACACTCTATTTTAAAAGTCCGGGAGGATTCCTATCAAGGTGTGTAGGGTATAAATAAGCTAGATGAAAATTGACAGCAATTGATGAGAAGCATTGTGGGGATACTGATATTCCCCTTTATCGACGATTGTCCCACCATGAGCATGGAGGTTCCTTATCTTCAATAAAGATGTTTAAAGTGAAAAATCGAATTCAACCAACATACTGAAGCTAACTTCATGGAAAATATTTAAAATTAGAGATAACCCTATATATCCTACCTCAAGGATGGGAAGCTTCTAGCTTAGATGGAAGATGAAATTTACTTGAACAAAAGAGCAACCCATTTTTACTTGGTAGAAGGGGAGCTCTATAGAAAAGGATATAAAGATAAGGCTCGAAGATATGTGGACAAGGGAGATGTAGAAAAGCTGTTGAAGGAGGGTCATTAACCTCCCCATGTGGGGGTGATAAGTTATATGATCAATTAATGACGCTAGGGTATTATTGGCCAACGATGGAGGTTGATTCTATCCACTTTGTAAAAATATGTAGGGCATGCCAAGTACATGACAACATGGTCCATTCCCCCTCAGTAAGATTGAAAAGTCTAGCAGCCCCTACCCCTTCCATATTTTCCCATTTCATCTAGTAGGTAAGATTAGTCTAGGCTCTCATGGAAAAGCATTCATCATTATTGCTACTGAATTGTATACCAAGTGGTCATAAGATATTCCTTTGAGGAGAGTGACTGCTCAAGTGGTGACCCAATTTATCAGGGAATACATAATATGAAGGTTTGGTATTCCCAAGGTTATCCTCATGGACAATGAGAAACAATTTGTATTCAAAGAAATGGGGAGCGTAATGGACAAATACAAAATTATGTATAACAATTCAACTATCTCATATCCAAAAGGGAATAGCCAAGCAAAGGGTACAAATAAACGTTGATCAATATCTGGAATAAGATTCTCAAAGACATGCCAAGGGCTTAGGAGGAAAAGTTGCCTAGGGTTTACTCCTTTTTATCTGGTTAATGGAACTGAAGTTGTCCCACTAGTATAATTAGTGTTACCCTCAGTTAGAGTGTCTCTGAGTAATGGTCTCATCCCGGACCCTAGGAAAATATAATTGGAAGCCCTAGATGAGCATCGAGATAAATCCAAAAAAAATTTCAATGTTTAGACCTAACAACTATATAGAGTTTATGAGAACCTGGTTAAGCCTAGAGAGTTTTAAATAGGGGACCTAGTCTTATGAGCATCCACTCACAATCGGAGGAATGTGTAAGCATCCATGTTTAAGCTGAACTAGGAAGGGCCCTTTGTCGTACGAAGAGTAGGGAAGTCAGGTTGTTACTAGATATCGGAACCTGAGAGTGAATGCATCCATTCTATTAACTGTAAGTGGTTGAAAAAAAATACTATGCCTCATTTTTTTCAATTTTTTTGGGATTTCAAATGATTTCTCTAGTATAGATACTCCTTTTGTAAAAGAAATTTTGAGCATGAAATCAATGTACACAACACAGAAAAATGATATCTCATAGAAGTTAATGAATGTATTTTATTTTGATCTGCCACACTCAAAATTTCCTTAGTTATCTGCATTTGTTTCTAATAGCTTATGAGCACCCACTCACTAATAAGTTGTAAGTGGATGCACTCAAATTAATCAATTTATTATTTTTGCCTAAGTATTAAAAGAAAGAGAAATATATGTTTTCTCACATGCAAAATACATTTTGACTCTCAAGGTTTGTGAGAGGGTCTAGAGTGTAAGGAACTTTACTCATTATACTTGGGGGTATATGAATCCCAAAGGTAAGGTATATTGAGCAAACTCCCATTATTTATCACAGCTCAAATACCCAACAGATTAAGGGGAAATTTTAAAGAATTAATAGATTTCTTTGCTTTATCTAGAGAACAAGTTCGGAAAAGTGAGATGATATCTTTACTTTTGTTCTATAAATTATTTACTTGATTATTTGGGAATATGAATAGGGGGTCAATCACTCATCTAGGTCATTTCCTAAAAGTAAAATAGTTTCAAATGAAATGTGTAACAAGTACCCCGAAGAGCAAGGAGTAGTTCTAAAACATAATTTGTAAAGATTTTATGAAAACACTCCCACAGAAAAAGGAAACAGCTCACAGTAAACAGATATCATAAATAATGCTAAGAGAAGAGGAAAATAAATGAATGGAGGCAAAGTGTATGTTTTCATTAATACAGGAAAATCGAGCAGTCTTTACATGTACAAGAAAAAAAATGAGAAATACATAAAAAGACAAAAACCCCACATCTCAATAAATATCAACTAGACAAAATAAAAAAGAGTTCCTCTCATGAGAGCACATCAGCATACGAGGGACCAAGTTCCTGAATAAACTCTTCCTCCAATTTAGATTGACAGACCTCATCCTCTGAGTCACCTGCCATTACCTTGGGAAACTTGGCCTCAATTAATTGAATCTACCCATAAAGCAAGGCGGCTTCAGTATGATTCTACTGAACTCTAGTCTTCTAAGAGAAATAAAGTCTCATCATCTTCTTAAATGGAATTCTCATAAAGTGATGAACAGGAGTATCAAGATAATCCAACTGGAAGTGATAAACTCTCTGAAGGTTATGGAGGGCCTGCAAAAATAATGAAGTCATCAAGATAGTAAGATATGCCGGAGTAATAGATAGAAAGTCAAGGAAGCGGATAGATAGGGACTTCAATTTAAATATAGTAATGCTATCAATATTGATAACACTCTAGGATGTGAAGGTCTCAGGATGATGATCGAGGTTCATCTCTAATGCCTCTCGCCCATGGCTCTTGAACCTCTTAGGATGCTCCTCACGCCATAGGTCCCTCATGAAGATCTTGGGAGACTCCAACTCAATATGATCATAGCCTATATTCCTAGAATCACGCTTAGAAGGAAGAAAGGAAGGCTCCTCAGTATAACCCTCATCACTATTAGATCGAGTGTCCTTAGAATGAGGCCCCTCATTATCAGTTTCCTCCATAGGCCCACTTATGTGTTGCTGAAAACAAAAATACATGAAGAATATATATGAAAAGGAATGGGAGTAGTTAAAAAACTTCATTTAAAAAATAAATAACTTACGCCTAAGCCCAAAGGGGTGAGCATACTGCCTTCCAATTGAGAGCGTCCTCTTGAATGTGGTATGCCAATCTGGTAAAGAAAGAATAATTTGACATTACTGAAACACTTTCTCACCAAGAAGCAAGACACTAAAAAATATACTTTGAAAAATAAATTAGGTATGATAGTGTAATACCTACGGAGTTCTTACCACAGTACTCACAACCTGTTCCATAGATATGGGAAAACTTGTGTCACTAACCTAAAAATAGGAAAATAGAGGAAAATAGAGGTGTAAAAGAAATAATAAAAGGGGGATAATAGAAGAGAGTAAATAAGGTATATAGTATAATACCTCACTCATAGTAGCTTCCCCAATCTATTTCACAATCATGAGAAGACTCGTAGCACTAACCTGAAAATAAGGAAACCGTAAAGTGTTAGTGAGAACTTACACAAAAAAATCAAGTTAGAAAGAAAATCCTATTGAAATAAGAACCTAAGGAGCCTCCTCGATGGTGCTCACCGGATGTCCCGCATACAAAGGGACTTAAGCAACACCAGCCTAAGGAAAAAGAAACTAAGAAGTGTTAGTAAAACACTTGAACAAAAAACGAAACTCTAACAAAAATATATATTGAACTGTGTGCCCTAGGAGTCACCTACCTAGTGATCACAACATGTCCTATAGGTAGAGAGACTCCAAAAGTATCAGTCTAGAAAATAAAGAAACAATGAATAAATCACCAAGATATCTGTCTCAGTAAAAAGTAAGAAAAGTAAAGCATCAAGATTAATGGTATACCTAAGAGACCTCTGGTAAAGGGATACTCGAGGGTAGATCCGCATATAGGTCCATAGTAATAGGGACCTGCGAGTGAGTCACCTAGAAAGGAAAAAATATCATAACCAAAATTCCCTCAAGAAGAAATAACTACAAGTATAGAAAATCACAAGAGAAGGAAGAAAATACTAGAGGAGAAATGGAATCTATGATGATAACATGAGAACCAACTACAAAATTAGATGGTGATTTATTGATATTGATATCATGGAATATAAATAAAAAACAAGTTATTTAAAACTCAAGTAGAGTCTAGAATAAAAAATTACAGAAAAATTGGAAATTATAAAGTTAAGTACCTGAACCCTGGGGGGGGGGGGGGGGGGGCTTAACTCAACCACATGAGTCTAGGAGACACCTGCTCCAGCCTACCAACAAGAAATTTTTTAGAAAACAAAGTAACAAAGGTAATAAATGGCAAAGACTATTTTATCGAGTACCTATGAAAAAAGGGGACCTGCAAGACAGTCCCACTTAAAGGCACACTTAAAATGGAATGAGCAGGAAGAGGTTGAACCTGGGAGCCTATTATACATAGGAATGTAAACCCCCACTATCCTCCCAAAGGGTGATAAACATGGAATAAAAAACCACGTCCAAAAAAGTATTCCCGCACTAGTGGTGGAAGGTGAACTTGGAAGAAGACCTGGAAAATGAATTAGGAACAACAGGAGTAAGATACTGTTGGCAATAAACAAAAGCTTAAATGTAGATAAAAGAAGAAATGATAAGAAATACCTTTTAAGGTGTTGTGATAGAAGGCCCAACAAGAGAACTGCCCACCGAAGAAGAGGGTGGAGGTCTAGTATGTGGACTAGGATCTACAGAGAAATGTATAGGAATAAGTTCATAAGAAAAATTCACAAGATAGTGGGTGAAAATACTTAAAAACAATCATTTGAAAATATTAGTCAATACCTTCATTGAACGAGAGGATAGGGAACACGGTAGAATAGTACATATTAAAATAAAGTCATAAGGTATTAAAGATAGTAATGAGTAAGAGCAGATGCAAGTCTTAAGGATTTGAGAACAAACAACTCCATAAAGTCCTAGAGAAGAGACAATCATAGAGTTTCTCTCAAGGAGGAAAGAAAATCATGCTAGTGGGGAAGACGTTACTGAGGGGGTGGCCCTCACCTCTGAGGGGCCACTCGTCCCCATGGAAGAAACTTGTTTCAAAAATGACAAAGTCAAAGTAAGAAAGCATATGATATAATCTAAGAAAGAAAAAGCAAAGAAAAATAATAGAAGGCACTTATAGTGGAGGTGCGAGGGGCCTGCCCATAAGGTAGTTACCCATTTGTGGGGCTAGTAGAGGAAGGCGATTAAATCATGGTGTCATCTCACTTATTTTCAGAGACTCTCAAAGCTGACAACAAAGCACAAATGTTAAACGAGTGATCATGGTAAAGGTTAATATCACCAATACCATTTGAAGAAGAACTGTTATCATCATAGTAACTGACACATCCATAATCCACCAGTTCTCCTTCAAGTAAGAAAGATGAGAAACTAGCATTTGAAACCTCATGATGGGCAATTTCACTAAGTAAAAGAGGATGAACTAAAGTACCTTCTATGACAGGGGTGGATGAGAGGGACTTTTCCTAAAATAGAATACCCAAGGCATCATAGCCCCACTCACGTAGAGTTTGGAATATCTCCTCAATTCCAAGAGTGTCACTATCTGACTTTTAGTATAGAATGGTTGAGGGAGTAGTAAGTCCAACCACTTTCTTCTTCTTCCTACTGGCTTGGGTCCTCATAGGTGAAGGAGGAGGACCAATTATCTTGATTTATGATGGGAAAAAACTTGACACTTCAGTGTCTTGGTACTTTCTCTTTGTGGGGCCTTAGACTTAGTCTTCCCCTTTCCTTTGGCCTTGGCTGGATGGGGTTTAGGGTGTTTGGCATAGATGGGATTCTCACATAGAGGGTTCACTAAGATAGGGGTGATCTACTCAAGGGGGTATTCACTAGAGTGCGGAGAAACCATAACTCTTTCTGGGTTCTTTTGTCTAAGTATATATCATTATTTGGTATCTTGGTAAAAATAGTCTAACGGGGCACGTTTACAATGCAATTTTTTATAAATAAAATCTGACATTTCCACAAGATGAACCATGAGCGGCTGAAAGATGGGAGATAATCACGAGTAGGAACAAAAAATCCACCAAAGCCATCAGTTTTGCGTAGCATCCCCTCAAAAGTGAAATTAGCATATGTCTCTAAGTAAAACTCAGTAGGCGAGGTGCTTGAAGGGTAAGTGGAAGTATGGACTCCTTAGTCATACCCAAACTATCTCCTCACTCATTTAATGTGATAAAATTCAACTCATTGAAGAAGTTCAGTCAATGTGGGAAGAATGAAAAGTAGAACCATCATCATGATAGATATATGAGGGCAGTCTGCCACTGACTCTAAATATGCAGTATAATAAAAAGTGCCACCAACGGCTATGAAGGAGCCCCACAAGAAGACACCTCCACTCGTTTGCAGTAAGGATGAAACGAGAATTCATTAATGATGTCAATTAGAGGGCCCAAGTCTTGCTTGTCTAATGCCATATAGTGATTCGAGCGGCATCACAATGCAAGGAATGAGCCTCCGAAGCAATGTTAGGAGATCTCTGAAATAGGAAAGCCATCAAAATGAGGGAATTGACAAAATATTTCACATTATAACCACCATTCGATCGTTCCATATCTATGTGGGAATGATCCAAAGAAGTGTACATTGAACCCAAGGTAAGCGCTAGGAGGGGCACATCCCTCCCTCAAGCGATCCTAACATCAAGGAGAAATAATTATTTGCGAGGGGAGTCATTTGGCCTCCCTGAGAATAGAAATCTACTCATAAAAGTGACAATACAAGTTTCTAAGTGTGAGGGGGACCTGATCTTGGTCCCATCTTGACTTTTGGGAACCCTACTCAAGCTTCCTTTTTTGGAGGTGGGCTCAAAATCTTTGAACCACTACCTTTGCCACTTAGCAAAGGAATGCTTAATGGTACCGTTTTGTTGATAGCCACATAATTATTGCATTAGGAGAGTGCTTGATGTAGATCATCACACATTTCTTTTCATATCACCTTTAAAACCATCAATAAAAACATAGATCCCCAAGTAAGGCATGATGTCCATCTCACAGACATCTTATAGGGTGTCAGAAAATTCACCCTAATCAGTAATAAAAATATGTGAATCCATACTCCAACTTGAGGCCAATAGATTGAAAGTGGTGGAATGTTTAGAAATGGTACAAGTCTTCAAACTCTTCATAATCCTAGTTAGATCAAGACCCTCAACAATAACCTTGTGGGACGGACCAATATGAACGTCGTCCACCCAAATGTCCCACTTATCTAGGGCACCTCCAAAAACTTCCAAATTAATATTGGAATAAGAAAATTCACCTACATCCACTTGAATGTGTAGAGTGTTGTCTGCAAAAACAATGGGGGTGTTAACAGATTCAATAAGACCCAGATGTGGCTTCTCATTTATCTTCGCCAAAAAATCCTCCTCAAATTTCTCGAGCGATGGCATGAATGTATCCTTTTTACCAAAATGGGGGAAAGGAAAAGAAGTCCAAAATCCATCTTGGAGAGATTTTCAAGAAACTCCCTTGAGGATATTTTGGAAGAGGAAACCATGGAAATAGTGGAGTGTTTGGAGAAATGGTTATGGAGGAAATGAGGGTTTGGGGATAATGAAAAGATTCTCTCTCTGAAAACTCTAGAAATAAAGCTGAAAATGACAAAGCTAAACCTCAATGTTATTAAAATAATGATGGGATGCATGTTCCCAAGCAGAAATATGTCTCCTCGAGATGATAAACTAAGTTGAAGTGATAGGGGCTTATAATGGAAACCCTTCGAATCCCAAGGAAAAAGTATGATTATTTTATGCAAAACTCTTTCGTTTAACCAACACAAATACTTATTCATGACGGGGCTAATGTAGAAGGGTAGCCACTCATTTTCCCACAAGCGAACATAATAGTACGAGGGAGTTCATAGATAAGTGGGAGAAAGAATGGGCTAGGGGACTACCACATGAGTAGGCTTAAACATTCCCTTAGTTGAAGAAGTCAAGATGAAAGATTTAGCGAGCGGGTCCACAACGAGTGTGCCAAGTCCATAAATAAATCAAAGAAAAAAAATTGATGAGAGGGTCCACAACGAGTGGATATATTATAGAAATAAATCAAACAAGAAGATTTAATGAGAGGGTCCACGACGAGTGGCCCTATTCCCGAAATAAGTCAAAGAAGAATAATTGATAAGAGGGTTCAGAATGAATGACCCTATTCTACAGATAAGCCAAAATAAGAGATTTGTCAAGTGAGTCCACAATGAGTGGACCAGACCTAGCAAGAAGCCAAAATAAGGTTTAGCAAGTGAGTCCAAAATGAGTGACTCAAATCCAAAAAAAATCCAACAGGAAAGATCTGGCGAGTGGATACACAACGAGTGGCCCCAAACACAGAAGGATGAAAAAATAATTGATTAAACGAGTTGATCCATAACGAGTGGACCAAACCCAAATATGTGCCATGGTAGAATATTGAAAATAGGTCTTACAGTGAGCAAGCCCAAAAGAAATAAGCACCTTGCCTACATAGGAATGGCGAGGGGGTGCTCAACGAGGAACCTCAAGATAAAACATAAAAAGATTGAGTAGACCCAAAAGATTGATGGGATGATCACAGTCCAATAATTATTATAACTCTAACTTGATAAATATTTACGAACATTATTTTCTTCTTACAGAGGTAACCTTGATCTAGCAACCAGGGCTCGATCGGGCTAATTGGGATCTCTAGGTAGCTTTGGCTTGGTGGCTAGAAGATAAGAATTGTTGGGCAAAGCCACGGACCAACCACTTAATTCTTAAGGATAGAGAGAATACTAATAGTTGAGACTCTAGAAGTCACTAAAGAACACACACATCCCACACTTAGTTAAGTGTGTGAGTAGGCAAAGGGCTACTCACAAAAGTATTTTAAAATGACTACTGAAGAGGGGATCTCAAGGCCACTCACAAGTTGTTGCAAAAGATTGTTCACCAAGTTACCGTTTGAAAAGATATTTATTAAAGCACACATTTTGGCACTATTATCTGACATATTTTGTTTTCGACTTTAGTTTTCACTAGGTGTCGCTTGTCAGAAGGGACTGGCAGCTAATGGACAATAGTGATAAAGTGTACATTGCAGAGCTTGTCTCTCAAAGTTCCTTATTTTGTCACCTAGATGCGACATCAGACTCAGTATCTACCTATAAATAGGATCCTTGGGTAAGTAAAAAAATAACACAAAAAACTCAAGTTATCACTATTACTCTGCCAAAATCACACAAAAACATATTGTCTCCCTGCTCTCTCTTGAGTGTCAAAGTTCTTGTCTCTTCACTCCCTTTACAACCATCACTTACATGAGATCTCTTTCTTTCTCTCAGACATTATCATTATTATAAAAGTTGTTACTCATTACTCTCTCTTTAGATAGTAAGTTACACAAAGCTCCATTGTTTTCAAAAGTAAAATATTTTCATATCCACCCGCTCTTGAGACTTTAGAAACCTTGAAGGAAGTATCTGGAAGTGGGTCATGCCTTGCCTATTCTAGTTCTTTATAGACCTCAGTAAAACCACCTTCCTATACCTAAGGTTACCTCTCCTTTTGAAATGGGTGCAAATATATACTTGTTTGGGTCTACCTTGGTTTGCCCATTAAGGTTGAGCTTTCTTTAGTGGGATAGGCTGAGTCCATATGGATTCATCGCAAACTTAGGAATCGGTTCCGGTGCGGCATGGGAAATGAATGCACCGTTGTAACCTTTTACGTTACTTTCAATAAAACCTAAAACGGGAGTGAGGAACATCTTTCCAACCTTCTTCTATATATCCTCTATAGTAACCTTGACTTCCTGGGCACGTTCGAGATTTTTCTTAAGTTGGAAAAATGGCTTCAAGATTCTTATTAAATGAAGCTTAAATATCTCTCGCACTCATATCATGTCACCTCATCTTTCTTAAGTTACCCTCCAATCATTTTTTTAGAACTTTTCTTTCCCGACTTAAACATTTTATCTTTCTCAAAACCTTTGTTTTCTTTTGATGTATTTTCTTTTCTAAGATTGAAATTTTTTTTCAATTTTTTTTCTAATTTGGAAAGATCTTATAAATCAAAATTATAATTAGAGTCATAAGAAATATCATCTTTTTTGATATTGAAGTTTTAAGGAAATTACTTTTTCCTTACGCTTAACAGTTCTAGAGAACATATCGATTTCTTAAGTTTGAAGGTCACCTACGAGTTCTTTTAACCTAAGCGTATCTAAAATTCCCAATGACTTAAGGATAGTGACCTTAGAAATAAATCAGGATGAAAGGGATCTCAAAATCTTTTTCATAACGCGCGTGCCAAGAGTTCTCTCACCCAAATTAAAACTAGCAATAAACAATCATGCATAAAATTCATCAAGCATCTCAGTCTCTAAAACATTAATGGTCTCAAACTGTATGATGATATTTTGTAGCTTTCACAGCATTGGTACCCTCGTGAATGAGTTGGAAGATATCCAATGCTTGCTTAGATGTGGTGCACGTCATGATGAGGCAAAACTCGTCAGGGGTGATGGATCCAAAATTAGCACTTTAACCACATGAGTTAAAATAACTCTATTTTAGTTCATTATCAGTACAAAAGGAAATGGGTTTGGGACTTATGATATCACCATTAGTCATAGTGTGTTATGCCTAGCCTCTTTCGTAAACAAACCAAACATGCTCATTAATTGCTTTCAAAGCCAACCTCATTCAATCTTTCCAATATGCCTAATCAAACCCATAAAAAATAACCCCAATTTAAAGATCAGATATAAATTAGTGTATCAAGCTCTGATACCAATTTTAAAATGTAGGGTCGAAAGAATAGTTCATATATTAGGTTATGCAGAAAAAGATCGAATTTTTAACCAAATTTTCTCTTGTTAAGACTTAGGTGTTCATAAAAGATGATGTCCAAAGTAAATTATGCCAAACCAAGTGATCAAACCAAGCCAACCAAACAGAAGAAGATTGAGAAAAAATCCCACTTGGTCAAAACCTCTATTTCAGAGCTGTAGAAGAATTTGACAGACTCGATGACTTACAAAACACTTAGAGCTTTACTAAGCATAATGCACATGTCTTCATATCTTCAACATATATGACATAGTCTAACACCGTCCACATTACGCAACTTTTCTTTAGGTATCCACCAATCAGTCTCATGATTACAAGATCCCTTCTCCTTTAGTCGTACATTCGTAACTCCACAAAATTCAATCGTAAAGAAGACTCTACAAGGGTTTGATGTCTTGAATGGTGTGATACCCCGTATTTTTATAGCTTTTAAATTATGGGATTTATTAAACTCAATTGAGATAAATTAATTTAATTTTAATCTGGAATGTTGCTTTAAATATTTACTAGCGTGACGAGAGTTAGTAATTATTGAAAATTTGTTATCTGTTGAATATTACTGGATGAGTATAGTAATATATGAGATTTATTGTTATAATATTGTCACGTGTGAATAAAATGACAATTATGGAAATTTAAGTCGGGAAGCGCCTGTGTCGTGTCGAGACTAAATGTTGATTAATAAGTGAATATTTTATAAGTTATTCGTATGGTCATTTTGAGTGCACCAACGTGTCCGGAAGGGTCGAGATAGTCAGAAAAGTGTATCCGGGGGTTCAGTTTGGGTCTCGGGGTGTTTTTAGGCCCAAATTAATACCCCGGGAGGGCGTTTTGGACATTTCGCAATTATGGGTAATTAAACCTACGAAAATTAAAAGGGTTATATAAGATATCTAGGTTTTCTTCTAGGGTTAGAACAACCAAAGATAAATGACGGCCATTGGATAGGAAGAGGAGAAGCTCTCCAAGGAGTTCTAAGCCAAGAACACCTCGGATTGCACCGCCGTCACCACCAACGTGTAGATCGCGAGACGGGGAACGCAACCACACCAATTTCGGCACCAAACTAGATCTCTAAAAATTCTAGGCAAGTGTTTATCTTGCTTATTTCGTTGATGCATCTTTCATATTGGTTTAGGAATGATTAGGATGAATTGTATGGAAGAAAAACCCAATTTGAGATAGGAAATTGCATGTAGTGATGACTTAAATTATATTCTGGAAACCCTTTGTCATGTAAAGGATTAAGAGTTTGATTAAGAAAAGAGTTCTAATTAGATACAAACACTAAAAATTTTATTCCGTATGATCGGACCATTGGAATCGCTTGAAATTTTAGTATGTTGTAGCGAACGGCGAGACAGGACTGCTGACAAAAATTCAGCTTGATCGAACGGTCGGATTTCTAAAAATATTATTTTTACTTGAGAGTTTTATGTTTTGAGGACTCTTAGAGAGTTTTATATTTTGAGGACTCTTAGAGAGTTTTATATTTTGAGGACTCTTCTAAATAATAAAAAAAATCAATTAAAACTCCATTTTAATTCCGATTTCGAAACCATTTGAAATTCTCATCTTTGAAAATAAAATTCAAAATCCTTTAATGTAAGGCGAAATCTATATTTTTGGGATATCTTACATGAGGGACAATGTAAGTATATGTTAAAGGGGAGAGACACGTAAGAGGGTTACGTTGGAACATAAATGAATACCTACTGAATTTTATACTTGGGAGGATAGAATCCATGAGCGTTATGTAGTAAGTGGAAAGGTTCCTCAAATTAAAGTAAGATGTGAATGGTTATACGTGATAACTATATAATGAGAAATAAATGCAAATGACGTAATTATGGGAATTGAGAATTTACCCATTATTGATATGGTAATATGAGTATAGTTATATGATTGTGTATGCATATACTATCTATGTGTGAAAATCATGCCCACGCTACTTGCTATCCCTGAGGTTTCCGCGCTGGGACAGTCTTATCTCGATGTGACCTTTATGGGGGATATTGACTTTTACCCTAGAAGATAGATATCCTTGGTACAGGCTATCGGAATGATATTTCAGACGGTCCTAAGAGATGCGGGTATGTTCTTTCCTCTTAGAAACTTGGAATCTACGCTTCGGTTCATTTTGTTTGTGTATAGGTATCCTTGGTACAGGCTATCGCAGTGATAGTTCAGACGGTCCTAAGGGACTTGGAACCTATAGTTTGTGTATGTGTTAATACAATTCGAGAGTGATTCTGAATTTGTATTCCCCTTAATGTGAGTGATATGGGGTTTGGATAGTAGAGTATGCCCTGCACCATAGTTATTATGTGGGGTGCTGTTTTGATATATATATTTTCGAGTAGTTAATATATATATATATGAAATTCTGAAATTTGGAACTGCCTACTGTGTTTTGATATGTAGGACATGGTTGATGACTCAAATTGTAAATACTTGTTTTGAGAAAGTATAATATGAAATTGGAAAACTTTATTGATTAATAAAGTCAAAATGAGAACTTTGGTTACTAATTGAAATATTCTTTTCAAACAATTAAAACGTGAAATTTGGAATCTTATGAGTAATATAAGATAAGTTAAATCATTGGGAAGATTAGTGCGATAAATGATAAGACAACCCGTTGGGAAGGTTAGTGCGATAGGTGTGCACATTAGAAGAGAGGTGAGAATTTCTCAAGAGAGTGTCGCACTAATATGTTGTTGCATTGGCATGTATCAATTTAAATACTTGCTAAACGTATTTTAAATCAAACACACTATCGGGCTCTGACCCGTTTCTTTTTTTCTCTCTCTCTCTTGTATATATATATGTATGTATTACAGGTGCCCAGCCACAGGGGCGTCTTCCTTAGGATCTCTTGGAAGGAACGCGCTGCAGCTTAGGTGGGAGTTGCAGGTCTCTTGATTAGACGACTTCGTTCATTCGGATCCACTCTTAGTACTTTCATCTAGTTGGGCATGTGTAGCTCTTTCCATTATTCCGTTGTTATTGGACATTTGTATTTCAGTTATTTCCAGTATTGTTACTATGGGATTTATTCAGTTTGGATGTGTGACTTAGATTTCGTATGTTGACATTCGATTGACGAATGTATTAAATTAATTGGATTATGTTGCAGAATTTAATGTGGTGTGATTCTTATTTATTGAATGTTGTTAATAAAATAAATGATTTTTCTTTAAATAAAATTTGGAAAGTTATGTATGAAAAATGGTTTTGACACTTAGCTTAATTATTTAGGGTGTTAAATTGGAAAATTTATTTTTATCGACAGTGATGCTGAGAATGAACCAACTGTTTACCTTGATTTAATTTAATAAAGGAGTGATCGCCCGGTATTTAATTAGGTGGGGTGTTACAGGTGGTATCAGAGCATCAGGTTCTAGTGTCCTTAGGATCTGTACGGCTTATTATGCTTTCAGCGTTGCTTTGTTTGTTATAGAGCCCTATGTTTAGGATTGTCGATTCCTTGACGAGATTTCGTTCTCCTGCTATAATGTGTTTACATTAGTGTATTCTAATTTCGTTCGGATGTGTGCGTATACCGAGTGATGACGAATGTCAGAAGAGGACCGTTAAGCATACATCAGGAGGCAGGGTTCAGTTGAGATTATAAAATATATCCAAGGATGATGACTGTAGTCGAGGTCACCTCTATTATGGCACGAGAAGCCAAGACTAGAAAGGCGACTAAGGCGCATCAGTGATTTCCAAATGCTGTTATAGTCAAATGAGGTGCAAGGGTAAACTTACCCAACGTATTACAAAAAAAAACGTGTAGAGACTGTCAATGGGAAATTTTAGAAATGCGTAAATTGTATGTGTCTTTACCAAAGGAGGTAATGTACCCAAAGGCTTAGATATAAGACGAAGTGTGGCAAACTGAAAGTGAAAATTTAGAGAAAATTTTCTTGGCTTTCGGGACGAAATTATAATGGTTGGAGTCAACCACCAATTTTAGAAGTGGAATGCTAAGCCTATAGGAGAACCTTAGGTACAGTGCTGACCGTATGTTCCTTCCTTAACTGTTCAGGATTAGAAGCAAATGTGGTTCTGAACTCATTGAGAGAGGGCATGTCAAGGGTCCATTCGTGAATATGAATCTTAACCGTTAGCGAATTTTGTATCGGAAGATGTAGATACAAGTGGGGGAAATGAATCCAAGTGGGAGACCAACTTATAATAATAGTTGATAATACTCGAGGAGGAAATTCTGATGGACGACCGATTCAGAGGTTGACAATGTCATACTTTGACTATATAAATGATAACACTTCTTTGTGGGGGAAGTTAAAGGAAATCGAAGAATTTAGTCGAGAATGAGACTGAATGCAACGATGGTGGTATAGCACCACAAAAGGATGTAGATACACATCAGGAAAACCATTTAAATTCTTCAGATAGTTAAATTCTTACCAAGTGATGGTAAATTCAGTAAGTACTATTATAGATAGTAACATGATCTTTATGGCTTGAAGAGTTAAGAGAACAATCGGGATGGTTTACAGGAATCGAGTTTACTGAAGTCTGAGAGGAGGACAAATCCTAACCTGGTTAGTAGGACAGGTGGTAAGTGGATTATGTGTTGAGGTATTTTGTACGGAGAGAGATCGCTCACGATAATATGTTCCAAAATCAGAAAAAGGACAGGAATACGGTGCCTAGTAAGGCAACGATTAAAATAATTTTGTTTTAGTTTGGGCAGACGTGTTACGTCCGAAAACCATTTGTGCAGTCAAGATGATTGCCAGGATGGAAGTATAAGCTGTATCCTTAGAGAATGCGGCGTGTTTATGTGACACGAGTGAGTCACTATATTTTGTTCCTTGCTAGATTAGCATGTGAGACGAGCTTAATGCATATCATTTTAAACGTTATTAAAATGTGAATATTTTTCCCTAGTGTAGCGGGATTTTTCTTTAGTGCTATCCGCGAAGGATGAATGAGTATATTAACAGTGTCACATATTTTTTTTGAGATTACTCGTTGTAGTGATGCGATACACGAGTATGATATTATCTTTGTTAAAATATTATAGAAATGGTTATACGATAGTGGGCATTTATTGCAAGACTATCGGAGTGGTTGCATTAGTGCAACATGTTTTATGTTTGTTTTGGCGAGGCTTTACCTGTGAGAAGGTTGGACTCGCACTTATATTATCTATCCTAGAGACTTCGGAGGAGATAGTGGGATCGAGGTATTCGATGCCAAAGTATGTATAGACTTTGTCAGTATAATTTCGTATGTATCGAGATTTACCGTTGGGAGAAAAGATTTGACTCAGTATTATGTTTAGTACTCCGGACTTAGTGATAGGAAGAGTGCATTGTTATATTCATCCTTTAGGGATGTGGGAGTTAATATTTATACCCCTATTATTAGGGAAAGGAATTTTGAGAATTCCGAGTGTATGTATTCGAGGTTTATGGAATGCTATTACCACCAACCTATACTGAACAATAGTGCAATTAGTGAAACGTTCATTGTTAAGCATAATTACGGGAGAAATTGTAACTTTTCTGTCAAGGGACGGAATAAAGGGGTATATACTATGGACGGAGGACCTAACGGATTTCGATAACCGACAATGCTAGGTAGTAGTGTATCGGGGGGGTTCCTTGTTTGGATTTCTCTTTACGAGACATCCCACGCATGAAACTTAGCGTAAGGTTGGAAATAGGGAGACGTTTGGTCACTATTCCATGAGTTCGGTACCCTGGTCGAAATGGGATCAAGTAATTATGTATGTAAGTTGGAAGTTGAATTTTGTTTTAAGGTCATTGGAGCCAGATTTTTGTGGTAGGAAAGCATTGAAAGTTATCCCCACGAGTTGAGGGGTGGAACGATGATAAGGAGAATTTAAGAATTTTGATTTCTAGGGTGATTGAGAGTACCCAAATGTCATAACCACGTACAGAACACAAGGAGAATAAAGAGTTGGAATGATTTTTAGCATGGATTATCTGGAAAGAACTTTATATTATACAAAAGAGATGACCTGTAATTATTTTGATGAATAAAGCGTTAGTGATTTATTTTGGTTGTTGTACCTATTTGGGAAAATTGTTGTACTTATCTGAGGAAGGTTGAGAATTATTATTCCTCTTTTATTGTCATGGAATTTGAATGCCCTATTCCTTCTATTCCGTTGAATTTAGTTAGTCCTACATAAGAGTAGCCGTCGTTCGCTCTCCCAGGCGGTCGGAGTGTTGCAAAAATGTGGGCATCTTGGTTAACTACAGTTAAAATAGTCCAAATCGAAGGGACGTGGTAATAGACGTGTGAAATAAATGTTTGTGGAACTAGTATAATGAAGTGGAAGTGATAGAGTGGATTAAAGGTCACATGAGGGGCGATAATCCATACATAAGTGTGCAATTAGAATAGCATGCCCTAACTTGATTGGAAGGCTGTGGGAAGCCATTCAAGAATTGGTATTCCTTGAATAGAGTAGAATTTAATAGTTATGAAGCACACCCGGAGCGAAACTTTTATTAGTCAAGTGTGAGAATGACTTGCGCATACAAAGAGTAATGATGTTAGTATAATATAAGAGTTCCAGAAGTGCGCTTCGTGGAGAGAAGAGCACGGGTGGAACTTTCGGCATACTACAAGGAAGGAAGGGGAGTATTACGTGTCACTTAATATGAGACATTTCAAGGGAAGAATCGATGTTTAGCGAGACGTAGTGAGTAGTCTCTACATGCACTTCCCATAGGTAAGGTTTGGTTGAAAGAGGAGAATCAACCAAATAATTTTGTGTTTATCGAAAATTCCTGAAATTGGAAGAGGTTGGTAAAGTCGGTAAAGTTCTTGGATGGGTTGCCATCCTCAAAACAAGATCAAGGGTTTATCCCGAACATGTGAATTAAGTCGCCGAGAAGGAAGTGATTGATATTCCTTTGGGTTGGCTTACAATATTAACTAGTATGCCCCAGACTTGCTTTGAAAGGAAGGATCGCGCAAGTGCATGGTCCGATGCAGTATAAATTTCTGAATCAGGATGAGATTGGTGAATCCCACCTTTGCTATGGGATTTCAGGAACCAGCGGAGATAAGATTTCGTTTCAAGTAGGATGTATCACCCTTAGCCAGGGAATAAGCGCATTGTGATTAAAGATTAGTGGAGCCACGTGAAGGAGATTTTGGAATCTTGGTACGATGATTTTAAGAATGCTCTGTAGAAGCACTCATACTTGTTTATCGCGTATGAGGTACTTATTAAGGTTTTGTTATGGAAGAACCTCGACTATTCTCCTTCCGTATGTTTAGAGGAGAGTAGATAATCAGAATTTTTGGATTGGTCGAGAAAATATCCGATAACTATGGTAGAATTCCACGACTATTTTAGACGAGCAAGAGTGATCAAATGTTTGTAATATTTTCTCAGAATGGGAGTTTTGTATATGAATAAATCCGAGTATTTGTCATGTAGTGAGGTGCGGCCTCCTAATGATAGTGAGATAATGAAATGTATAACGTATAGGCGTGACCTATGCGAATGTTGTCGGTTGGGAGCACAATGTGAAGTGTCTCCAAAGAGAATGCAAAACAATGTTACTGTGAAGAAAGGGCTATAGTGATTGAGCGCCGTAATGTGTAGTTAGTTTGTGTATGGAAAAGGATATCCAGAATTGTGCTACCTGATAGGCCTTATTTTCCGAATTTCGGGACGAAATTCAGTTATTAGGGGGGAAGTATGTAATACCCCGTATTTTTATAGCTTTTAAATTATGGGATTTATTAAACTTAATTGAGATAAATTAATTTAATTTTAATCCGGAATGTTGCTTTAAATATTTACTAGCGTGAAGAGAGTTGGAATATTGACTTGTACCCTAGAAGATAGATATCCTTGGTACAGGCTATCGGAATGATAGTTCAGACGGTCCTAAGAGATGCGGGTATGTGCTTTCCTCTTAGAGACTTGGAATCTATGCTTCGCCTCATTTTGTTTGTGTATAGGTATCCTTGGTACAGGCTATCGCAGTGATAGTTCAGACGGTCCTAAGGGACTTGGAACCTATAGTTTGTGTATGTGTTAATACAATTCGAGAGTGATTCCGAATTTGTATTCCCCTTAATGTGAGTGATATGGGGTTTGGATAGTAGAGTATGCCCGCACCATAGTTATTATGTGGGGTGCTATTTTGATATATATATTTTCGAGTAGTTAATATATATATATGAAATTCTGAAATCTGGAACTGCCTACTGTGTTTTGATATGTAGGACATGGTTGATGACTCAAATTGTAAATACTTGTTTTGAGAAAGTATAATATGAAATTGGAAAACTTTATTGATTAATAAAGTCAAAATGAGAACTTTGGTTACTAATTGAAATATTCTTTTCAAACAATTAAAACGTGAAATTTGGAATCTTACGAGTAATATAAGATAAGTTAAATCATTGGGAAGATTAGTGCGATAAATGATAAGACAACCCGTTGGGAAGGTTAGTGCGATAGGTGTGCACATTAGAAGAGAGGTGAGAATTTCTCAAGAGAGTGTCGCACTAATATGTTGTTGCATTGGCCTGTATCAATTTAAATACTTGCTAAACGTATTTTAAATCAAACACACTATCGGGATCTGACCCGTTTCTTTTTTTCTCTCTCTCTCTCTTGTATATATATATGTATGTATTACAGGTGCACAGCCACAGGGGCGTCTTGCTTAGGATCTCTTGGAAGGAACGCGCTGCAGCTTAGGTGGGAGTTGCAGGTCTCTTGATTAGACGACTTCGTTCATTCGGATCCACTCTTAGTACTTTCATCTAGTTGGGCATGTGTAGCTCTTTCCATTATTCCGTTGTTATTGGACATTTGTATTTCAGTTATTTCCAGTATTGTTACTATGATATTTATTCAGTTTGGATGTGTGACTTAGATTTCATATGTTGACATTCGATTGACGAATGTATTAAATTAATTGGATTATGTTGCAGAATTTAATGTGGTGTGATTCTTATTTATTGAATGTTGTTAATAAAATAAATGATTTTTCTTTAAATAAAATTTGGAAAGTTATGTATGAAAAATGGTTTTGACACTTAGCTTAATTATTTAGGGTGTTAAATTGGAAAATTTATTTTTATCGACAGTGATGCTGAGAATGAACCAACTGTTTACCTTGATTTAATTTAATAAAGGAGTGATCGCCCGGTATTTAATTAGGCGGGGTGTCACAAATGGAAATTGGGATTGACAAAACTAAGGAAATCATATTGATGGATGTATGATTTGGAAAAGAAAATTCTTTCTTTGAAACAAAGATTGGAAAACTTTTGGTGCAGGTATTGTAGTTGATTTTCGCCAAAAGAATTGTGTAAAACGATCCAAAAGACTCTTTTTATAAGAAAACAAAAATTTTGAGTAGGTGAACTCATTCGAACGAAAACACATGTTTCTTTCTAACGATATCCAATCATATCCGAATGAAAAGCTTATGCAATTCGAACATATTTCCAACGAGTTTCCAAATGGAGTGTGTCTACTTAAACAAAGCCCCTTCATTTAATGTCTGTTCCAACAAAATTATCCATTTTTTCCAATGAATTTAAACCCTATTTGAATGAGAAAAAGATCAAGTTCAAAAGATATGACGATCTCATTCTAACGAGATGACAATATCGTTCCAATGAAATAAAAAATAAAAATAAAAGTAAAATTATTTTGAAAATCCATTTTATAATAATGACTTGATTATAAAATAAAACATCCTAGAATATATTCAACTGAGAAAGAATCAAAACCGTAAAATCTATACACCTCCATATTATGTTCGTGACGATTCTAATGACTAGAAATATGAAAATAATGCTTGGTCACTAACATGTCTTCAAACAATCGTGGAAGAATATGTGGATGTAGTGTTCGAGTTGTTACTTCAATTTATAATAAGATATATCAAAATAAATAAGCTAAGAGAAATTATAAAATCTTGATCTTACACTCTCTAGTTATCATTTGATCCTGCCGAGTAGAGTTTTATTGGCAATATCTACATGTCAATTCACCATAAGAAGACCAATATGGTGTAGGAATTTCAAATCCCATATTCTTTGAAAAATTCTATGAATGTATCATTATCGAACTGCATTCCATTGTCTAAAACCAAATCTTTGGGCATGTAAAATCTTGTCATGATGTTTATCCGTACAAATTGTTTGGTATCAACCTCTTGGATATCAATTATTGGATTGAACCCATTTTATTAAGTAATTTATGGTAGTTAATAAGAACTTCCTATTCATAGGATCCACATCCCGAGGTTCCAAAATACCAATTTTTCATTGTGTAAATGGCCCTGGACCTCTAAGAGGGCTTAGGTCGTCAACCAGCTAATTAACGATGGATGCGAACTCTTAGTATTAAACATGTTTTAGGATGAACTGAATAGCATCTTTTTCACGAATGTCCACCAGTAGCCTTGCGAGATTTCCCTATAAAATAGTGATCTTTAGCCTGCACAAGTTTTGCAACCGCCTTCAATCATCTTATTGAGGATTCTTTCCACCTGATCTGGGTGGACACACTAGAGAAAAGGGCATGTAAATTATAGTTGGTGAGGTTTTCCATCAGAGTTAAGGCAAAAACTCATTCATTGGATTTTTAATTTGTTGTCCTATTTGTCTTCGTAGGGAATATTCACATTCTTAAGATATGCAATTATAGGCTCCATCCAAGATTAGACCAACTTAGTTTGTATGATATCTTAAGTTGTTTTTGGTTTACCAATGCTCGGTCAGCTGGTGTATTCCAATTCGATTATTCTTTTTGGATCAGTTTTAATTGTCGATTCCAATGAAGTTAAGGCATTAACATAACTGTTGTAGTTCCTCAATAACTTCTAAATTAACTCTAACTTGAAGGACTTTAGATTTTTCCTACTGATTTGATTGGGGGTCAAGTGGGAATCATAATGTACATGGATGTTTTGTTCCTCATGGAGAGCATCCTTTTATTACAATTATCGTGGCTTATACTCTGGTTCATTATTAAATCCCTTTAACCCAAGGTGAACTTCTTATTAATGCGTTAATCAAGTGTGGTGACGCATATGATCTAGCACCGATTCCTCGCTCGTTAGATTCACCATCTATAAATAATATCAATATTTGTTTCAACTTCCCGTTGCATCATTATTTCTAAGTATTTACGTCCATTTCCTAGTTCCTCATTATATTCATACTATTTAAGGACCGATTCCTCGCTCGTTAGATTCACCATCTATAAATAATATCAATATTTGTTTCAACTTCCCGTTGCATCATTATTTCTAAGTATTTACGTCCATCTCCTAGTTCCTCATTATATTCATACTATTTAAGGAAGCCCGGAAAATTTCATCCCTTGTTTTTCTATTCCCTTATGTTTTTTACCCATGCACAAGGCAAGGTGTCCTATAGGAAAATGTAACAACCCGAGGTCTTGGAGAGGAGGATTTATTAATTTTGGGAGAAATAAATAATATTTTTGGAGAAATAATTAAATTGGCAATTGAGGTCAAAATTTGAAGTTATTAGAAAGAGTGTCGAATGTCAATTCTGAGGGTACCATAGTGTCCAAAAGGGTCGAGAAATCTGAAATGACTGTAATTGGGGTCTATTTAGGTTCCGAAATAATTTAGGACTATTTGACTCGAATTAAAGATACCGAGTCATTTAAAGTGTGTATTATCATTTAAAGATGTGTATATTGGGAGACAAGGCTTAAAAGTCTACGGGAGATTTATTTCTCCAAAAGAGAGAAATAGAAATAGAAAGAAAGAGAGAAGAAGAAAGAAGGAGAAAAAGAAGGAGAAAAGACAGAGAAAGTGGAGATTTCCGGGCAAATACGCGAGCTCAAGGCGGATTCAGACCCTACGAACCCGAGGCAAGTGATTAAACTTTCTAAATAATTGTTGTGTACCATTTATTACATGATTTGTGGACTAAATTCTTGGGTTTTAGGTTTAAATTGACAAAATCTAACTTTTGGGAAAATCTTACATTTGTAGTGTATAAATGAATTTAAGTTTAAAAATTGGGTTATACATATTCTAGGATGAATATTAATGTTATATTTGTGATTGGGTTGGATCAAAATGGTTGGATGATGATATAAACGATTTTTGGGTATTTTGGGTTATGAAGAAAATTGCCCATTTCGTAGCTTGCTGAGCTTACCGAATCGATTTGCCCCCACCGAATCGATTCGGTCTATTGCAGAATCCCCAGGTCTTTAGGGCCGATCGATTCTCCCCTTGCGAATCGATTCGGTATGTAGCAGACTCTCAAGTCCATTGGGCCGAATCGATTCGCTTTTTGGGGCCGAATTGATTCGGATGGGCCGAATCGATTCGAAAACAGGGGATTTTTGAAGATGTTTTTGTAGGAAGAATTTCATCCCGTTTCGTCTAAGGTTATCGATTGGGATCCTCTATAGGAGTTATTTGGAGTATGTTTTGGAGACTTTTAGAGAGTTTCCCTTATAAGAAATTATTGGAGTCATATTGACTAAATTTGAGGAATATCGATTCGATATTATGGTATTTCCTAAGTGGGAAGCCCACCTTGATTGGAGACTCTATTGGGAGATAATTATAAATTCATATAGAAGAATGATAATTAGTGATAATGGATTTTAGAATCCAATCCCAAATGGGATAACTTTAAAAAGGCTCATAAAATGAATTGAACATAATAATGATGGAGAATCTTAATGCTATTGGATGTGCATACGGATATAGAAATATCCTTATTAATGTTTAATTTGGGAGATGTCTCACACAATGGGAAATGCTAATTGAGGGGCATTAGGATAAAAAATATCCCTAACTTAAATAGAATTGAGAGACAATTCACAATTAGAAGCGACATGTGAGCTTCAAGCGAGAAATAACATAGCATATACTAAGTGGGGAAGATGTGTGAGAATTGGTGATTAGTATATCTAGAGGGAAATATACTAAACAATGACATTAAATCTATTGTGCCTAAGAGCGTATAATAAATATGAAAATGATGCTGCAGGTATACCTTATATGATGGTATATCATTATTATGTGGGATGTATGTATACCCTATATGACGGTGTATATACATGTTAAGCATACCCCCTCCTTGCTATCATTGGGAAGTTACGTGTGTAGAGGGTGAGCATTCTGGCTAGATGAGACGGGTGTGGATATTCCCCAGGTCATAGTCGTCCATGGTGGTCAGCAAATGACATATATATATATACATATATATATATATACATTTATTTATTTTGGGGGTGAGAGGTCGTGGGTATGTGTCGCTCTCACTTGCCGGTTAGGAGCTATGACCGCTTCTTGGGACGTCGTGTGCCTGAGTTGATCATGAGGTGGGTGTCCTGGAACCCCACCAGGTGACCCCAGTTTGCTACGTATATGGGCTGCTTGAAGATGATAGCATGTGAGCCTGCGTCCTTTGAGTTATAGCTCAGTTGGATGGTTATTATTGCTTGTGCTTGTATTTGCGTATCAAGGGCATAATGGACCTCAACGACCTACATTGCCAGGATTAGTGTATCGGGGGGGTTCCTTGTTTGGATTTCACTACGACGAGACGTCCCACGCACGAACCGCAGTGTAATGTTGGAATTTGGGGGTAAGTTAGTCCTTAATGCTCATATTTACTTATATATATATATCACCTATCCCGACAATCGACAGTGCCAGGAGTAATGTAACGGGGGGGTTCCTTGTTTGTTTCTAGTTCACGCCCTTTATCTCAATCCCACGTGTATATACACATCGATGCTACACTAGTATATAAATATTATGTGTTTTGTGTCATTTTGTTTTTGTTTTTAACTTATATATATATGCCTGTGTATCTTTGGTATATTTTGCATATTTATATATAAGCTATCTTTCTATTTTGAGTCTTTTCATTTGCATTTAATCCATGTTTTCCATGTGCTTTATTTATGGATGAAATTGGCATTTATGATCATTTTGGTATTTATTGTTTCTTGTTTACATTGGTATCTCATCATTTATTCTTTATTCTTTATTCAAATTTGTATAATATTTGCATAAATATTGATATTGATTGATCATTGTGTGGATAATTTGTACTTGTGTTTCCATGTTGTGTTTGTTTCACTTCACACATTTGCATTCTTTCTTCTATATTTCCAATCGATATAACATGTTCTCACTTTTTGGGGGAGATATGTTTTATAGGGGATAAATTCTTTTTATGCATTCTTACTTTGTCTATTCCTCAATAAAAGGGGGATAAATGGTATCTTTTACTTTAGTGTTAGGAGGAGATAGTTATCTTAGGGGGAGACATCTTACCTAGCAGGGATTGTTAGACATGAGAGAGTTTATCCTTTGCAGTTTATATTGTTATATATTCAGTCTTCATTTGAAGGTTTGTTTAAGTGTGTAGTTTTGCATCATGCGACAAAGTCTAAAAACGTGCAAATCTACTAATTGTAAGTCTGTCAAGTATGTATTTTTTCCTCTTGGGAATGGTAATTGAGTCTTGTGGTGAGCTTGAAGGCCTATAAGAGTTTTATTTTTTATTTTCTCCTGGACTTGCCAAAAGGGAAGATTTGTAAAGACAAATTTCCGATTGAGTCAATTTGTATGTATTGTCTTAATTCCAAACAAAAAATTTTGAGCCATAGGTTAGAGTTGGTGTTTCCCTTTCAAGGCATTGACATATATGGTTTAAGAAGTAGTGTCCAAGCTTCAGATATTGTATCATCGTGTCATGTTTTGTGCTTGTTTTCGTCCTCATGTTCTGAGGATCTATTAGGTATAAATGCTTACATATTTTAATCCTTTGATATTTTATAGTTAGGTGTTAGGATTTTTATAAATCATTTAAAATTATCTTAAAATAATGTTATCCTTTATATATTTTTAGAATAAAAATATCTTTTTTGTGACTTCATTACAACGAACTTGGGGAGTCATTCAAACAAATATAGGTCGTTAGATCATGTTCAAATGAAATTTTGAAACGATGTATTTTGTACACTTCTCTGGAATATTGTTGGATAATTCAGTTGAATTCTGTTCGAAGATGTTATACTTCGTTCCAACGAGATTCAAAGTCGTTCGAACGAGTACCCTAGATTTTAAAGAATTAGATTTTTTCCAAACCTCTTTTGATGCTTATCTCATTTTCAACAAACATCATATAAATAGGAGTGCAGAGAAGTTTCTATTTAAAGAGAAATTCTTATGCTTTGAGTTTCCAAAACTCACCAAAAGCTCTTCGATTTTACCCAAACCCTAGTTTACACCCAACCTAGTTTAAAATCCATATTTCAAATTTATATAATTTGATATCTTATTTATGGGCACCCTAGTTTTTTTCTCCGATCATCTTGATAGATAAAAAGTTTCAAGCGATGGATTTCATGCCAGATCTTTTTACATTAGGTGTACTTCGTATTGCATAATAGTTGTTGAGCTTGGACCGGTCGATACCCAGGTGTGTGGTGACTTACTTGTTTTTGCATTTGCATAGGTGGACCTATATTATCTCTCTTAAGGAGGGATTGAAAATTGATGATGCATCAAGGCAGGCAAGGGAGTCAAGTCATTGAGTAAGTCATCTGCCAACTTGTGTAAATCCATATCATAGTGAATTACGTTGGCTGGGTCATCAAAAGTTTTTTCCATTTGGTGTTTCCTCGTACAACGGGCCTTTATGATTTATTTATTTTATCTTTCTATACTCACCTATATGCATGCTTAGGAAAGAATAAAATTGGTTAATCATTTATCATAAAAATATGTTTAAAATTGATGATGAGTTTTAGTTTGGGTTAGCTTGTTTAAGTTTTATATTTAATTTGAAAAAAATTAAAAATTGACTTTAGTTTTAACCCTTTTCCCTATTTGAACGCTTTTCTAGATTGGTATCAAAGCATGTATATAAACTTAGTGTGTATATCCTTATTTCATGTTGCTTAGGGTGGTTTGTTCCTTTCTCTCTCTCTCTCTCTCTCTCTCTCTCTCTCTCTCTCTCACACATGTGTTTGTTTGTCAATTTATTTTCCTCTCGATGGATCCCCGTAATGATAAGTTGTCTAATGCATTTAACGATGGTGACTATTTTGATATCACAAATTAGTTTAATGAGCTTCATAACCATGCTAAAAAATTACCTCCTATGAATTTGAAATTTGCAAAAAGAATTAAATGTCTTGAAAAAGAAAATTTTCATTTTAAACGTGATTTTTTTTTTTACAAACTGTTCAAACTCAAAGAGATATCCTTCGTGAGAAGGTCATGGACATAAATTGTGATTTTAAAACTTCATTAGTATCTAATAAAGAGAGTTAGGATAGAGTTCAATTTTTATAGAATGCATTAGAGGACTCTTAGATATCTAGGGTTAATGAATGTGCCATTGAGTTTAATGATAAATGGATCGAATGTTTGATAACACGAGAGAAGACACTAAGGGATAAGCTCACTTTTAATGAGGGGGAGAAAGATAACCTTCTAATAATGATTGAAAATTTATAAAAGGAGTTCCTAACATTTAAAGAGTCTTATTCTTTGCTTGATCTAGGTTTTGTATGGTTAAAAGATGATTTGAGAGAATTACGTAGTGTTGGTAATGATGGTACTAGCTTCGATAATTCAAACTCTTCCAGTGCTAAAGTCAAGACCATTACTTTTTTAGAGAGTCAGTCACATCCCAAAATATTAGAAAAGGTCAACCCAAAGGTCTGATTCCTCATTGTGTCTATATGTGCAAACATTGCAGTAGGAAAGGTCACCTTATGTGTTTTTGCTATGATCTTAAAAAAGACCCTGAAAAGTTGATGTCTAGTGTCTCCAAGGTTCTCGAGTTCCAACATCATTATGTTTTATTTATGTTGGTTAGGAAATTATTTTTGGAGTCATTAAATGTTAGACATGTTGATTCTCGCATGGTTCAACATAACTCTTCACATGTTATATCTTATGGATGATTGCTTGCATGTTCTTCGTACATTAGCTTTTGCACTTCATTTTATGTCTATTTTCTAGTTGTATGATGTTTATCCTTTTTGTATTTTGATTTTTTATTTTCTTGGGTCATATTGAAAAATACAAATACATTTTGTTTATTTTTTGAATTTTTTATAAATTGGTATCATTTTGAAAAATGTTTAAAAATTCAAAAAGATTTTAATTTATTTGTAGTTTGATTTTACATATTATGTGTGGCATATTTGTGTGTTTCAATCCACTTAAATCCATATCTCTATATGACTTGATCATTTGATTGTGACATTCAATGTTTAGATGATTCTTAATCATGCTTGCATGGAGTTGTTCAACTTTGTTTTTCTATGGATTCACTATATATATGCCTTTGCACATACATGCATGAACTCTTTTTAACTTTATAGTCATATATTATATTTGAGCTAAGTGAGATGTTCTCTCATCAATCTTGTCATCTACATATTTGTTGACCATGGAGGATTTGTGCATGTAACAATTGTTTCTCATGAGTGTGGGTACCTCGATTTGTGATTTGTCATCACGGGCCCAGACGAGTAGCCCAGTAAATTATAGCCCAAAGTCTGGGAGTCCACCATCTCAAATCACTCAGTTACGACTTAGTCTATTCCGAAAATCTCGTAAGGAGATATTCTAGGAATTGTGGATTAGCGTGGGGAAGTCCAACACCCCCACTCCCCGGAAACAAACCTGTATATAACAAACCCTAGGCCTGGGGCAAAAGGCACGTATTGTATTTCCTGTAAAACACTCCCCGGAGTAAAGAGAAATAATATTGATAGCACCACCGTGGACGTAGGCATTCTTGCTGAACAACATAAATATTGTGTCGTGTGATTGGCGTTCTGCACATTCTTTATTTTCTTTGGGGATTGCCTTTTCTTATTGATTTGTGTTGAACATAATTGTTACCAAAATTGGCGCCGTCTATGGGAACCATTTATCTTCCTTTTAAAAAGCCCTCACCAACAAAGAATTTGGAATATCTGATCACAGTAGCAAAGACCCTCAAGCAGGGGATATCCAAGAACATCCTGCCCCTCACAGGATCAAATCTGAAGTTCGACATTCAGGTCAAAGGGCTCGCCAAGAGCGGCAAGCCTCAGAGGAAAGTCAGGGACCTTCCAGGTCTACACAAATCTCCAGGTTGATCGATTCCTATGAGGCAAGGCTCTAGGAGCATGGAGAGGACGTTCGCAAGCAAGAAGCTGAGAATGGTCACCTCAAAAGGAGATTGGAAAGGATGGACGTGGAGCTCCATCATAGCACCAGGCGACGTCAATATCGAGGAACGCTCGTTAAATGATGACTTTCTCGAGCAACAGTGACCAACTCGCCGTTGCAGGAGCCCGGATCGAGGAAATGATGACATACGAAATTTGGTTAGAAGAGAAATGGACCAGAACCCAGCGCATCGGGGTTCCAGATCGACCAAAGAGATATCTCGGCGAGCTCTTAGGACCTAGATGAAATCCCCTTTATCAAGGGAGTTAGAAGAAGAAGCCCCCAAGAAGTTTGTGATTATGAGATTCAAGATTTATGACGAAAAGACTGACCCTATCTATCACGTTAGGCAATACAGGCAAACTATGACTCTCTGGAACCATAGGGACGCACTAATGTGTCAGATATTTCCCTCGAGTTTGCATGATGTGGCCCAGAAGTTGTTCGAGAGACTCCCTCACAGATCTATCAGGAGCTTTGAGTCCTAGGCATAGCTCTTCACGGCTTGCTTTATTACCAGTAGCTCCCTTCCAAAGAGGATGTATGCCTTGCTAAAAATGAAGAAGATGCCCCAGGAAAGCCTCTAGGACTATGAAAAAAGGTACTGGGAGTTGTTCAACGAGGTCGAGGACTGATCGGAGCTGGTAGCAGTGGCCTCTTTCAAGATTAGCCTACCCAGTTCTTGACTTTTGCACCAATCCCAGACTAAGAAGGAGGACACAACCCTCGATGACCTGATGGCTCATATCGAGAAGTATGCCAAAGTTGACGATGTGACCCACCTCGGTGCAGGGGAGAATGGTCGAGCTACGCCCACCGCAAAGGGAAACGACAAGGACAAAAACCAGATGAGAGGAGGAAAGAATGGGGGAAAGGGTGCCTCCAAGAATGGAAATAAGAGCGATATTTCGAAAGCATTTCAGTTGGTAAACACTATCTTCAAAGAACCAATTTATAAGATCCTAACAAAGATCGAGGACGAGCCATTTGTTAAGTGGCCCAGAAAGATGCGAGGAGATACCTAAAAAAGAAACAACGTGTTGAGATGCGCTTTTCATAAGGAAGGAGGACATAAGACTGAGCACTGTAAGGATCTTAAGTCTCACCTTGAAGAGTTAGCCCAGACTAGGCACCTGAACGAGTTTGTAGAAAAGAAGGTAGAGAAAGTTACTGCCAACGGAGACCCAAGGCCCAATAACGTGCTCGAGGACGATGCTGGCCATGAGCTCACAATGATTCATTGGGCATCTGATCTAAAGTAGATTCAGGGAAACTCAGCTCTAATGGAAGTACAAAATCTTACAGCAATAATGCAATCTTTTCAAATCGATCCAACAAAGACACAGTCAGGGAAGCAGCGATGAGCAGGTGACATTGACTACAGCAAACACATCGTGTTCACGAACAAAGACCTAGTAGGATTAAGAACCCCAAATCATGACGCTTTGATCATTACCCTCCGAATAGTGAACTACGACGTCAACAAGTTGCTCATCGACCAAGGAATCTCATCCGAGGTAATGTATCTCAACCTGTTTAGGAAATTAAAGTTAAGTGTTACCGACTTGTAGGAAGACACCATCCATATAGTTAGCTTTGCTAGGAAAGTGACTATCCCTTTGGAAAAGATCGTACTGCCAGTGAGGCAGGAAGTGTATCCAAGATGATTGAGTTTCTGGTAGTCGACATTGACTCACCCTACCAAGCTATCCTCGACTGAGGATGGCTATATGTGATAAGGGATGTCCCCTTGACCTACCATCAGAAGCTCAAGTACGTGACTGAGTGAGGAGTGATGGAGATCCACGGAGACCAAGCGATGGTAAGAAGGTGATTTATCTTAGCAATCCTCCCAAAACCAGAGAAGGAGGGCGAGAAGGTCAAATAGAAGCTTGAGGAACAGGAAGGTTTGAAACCTTCAAAATAGGAGCTATAGTATGGAAGACCCAGAGTGGAGGAGACCAGGCTCCTCCCCCTTGAGTGGGTCGTTAAGAACCTGGAAAAGGTCACAGTCGGTGGTAGCGAAAAAGACATGATGTTCTTGATCGGAGCTTCTCTCACGGATTGAGAGAAGAAGGAATTGACAGTATCAATCTGGATGTTTTCGCGTGGGAAATGTACAAGCTTCCTGGAATTGACCCTAATGTGGTTTGATATCAGTTGCAAGTCAACCCCAACTTTAGGCCTATCATGAAGAAGGCATGGCGGACTACACTCGAGAAGGCCAAGGCTGTAAAAAAGGAAGTAGAGAAGTTACTGGATGCAGGATCTATATGGGAAGTTCAATTACCTAAATGGTTATCCAACCCAGTAGTGGTTCCAAAGAATAATGGGAAATGGAGAGTTTGTATCGACTTCACTGACCTTAATAGGGCATGCCCTAAGGACAATTTCCCCCTCCCAAAGATTGACCAGTTGGTGGATGCCACAACAGCTCATGAAAGAATGAGTTTCCTAGACGCATACTCGGGGTATCACCAGATTCCTCTGTATGCACTAGACCAAGACAAGACAGCATTCATCACAACCATCGGGTTATACTGTTACAAACTTATGCCCTTTGGGATAAAAAATGCAGGAGCAACCTACCAGCGGCTGGTCACCAAGATTTTTAGAGACCAAATGGGAGATACTATGGAAGTCTAAATCGATGATACGCTCATCAAGAGAAGTCATAAAGAGGACCACCTCTCAGACCTATCAAGGACCTTCGAAATCCTCAAGAAATATCGAATGAAACTCAATGCGAGTAAATGTTCCTTCGGTGTCCAGTCAGGAAAATTTCTTGGGTATTTGGTTAGCGAGAGAGGCATTGAGGCCAACTCGGACTAGATCGATGCAATCAACAAGGTACAACCTCCCCGCACAATAAGAGACATACAGAAGCTCATGGTCATGCTCGCTGCCTTAAATAGATTCATCTCGAAATCATCCAAAAAGTTCCAGCCATTCTTACAGCTATTGAAGAAGAGCAAAACAGTGAAGTGGAATCAAGATTGATCGAAAGCATTAGAAGAGCTCAAAGTTTATCTCAACACACCACCCTTGCTCGTGATACCTCAAGAGAATGATTCCCTGTACCTATAACTTGATGTTTCCATTCATGCTGTCAGTTCTGCACTAGTATGCGAGAAAATAGGAATCCAGCACCCAGTATACTATGCAAGCAAGACCTTCCTGGACGTCGAGCAACGATACCTACCACTGGAGAATCTCACCTTTACATTAGTGGTAGCTTCGAGGAAACTGAAGAACTACTTCGAAGCTCATTCAATTATCGTCCTCACGTCACACCCCCTCAAAGCAGTACTAGGAAAAGTGGATCTGTCCCACAGACTGTCGAAGTGGTCAGTCGTGCTCGGACAATTTGACATCCAATTTCAACCAAGGAATGCGATCAAGGGGCTGGTCCTCGCTGACTTCATCACGGAATTCATAGGCGAACAAGATTTCGACCAACCTCAGTCCATGGATCAGAGGGAACATCACTCAGCAGGAGGTGTCTGGCGACTATTTGTTGATGGAGCCTCTAACTCAAAGGGGGCAGGAGTAGGCATTGTGCTTGTTACCCCAGAAGATAAAATTCTCGAGCAGGGGATCAGACTTGGATTTGAAGCTTCCAATAATGAGGCGGAATACGAGGCTTTGATAGAAGCCCTGCAGAAGGCACATGCGTTGGGTGCAAAATAACTACAGGCGTTCAGCGACTCATAATTGGTCTCCAATAAGATAAGTCGGGACTTCAACACGAGGGATGAAAGAATGGAAGCCTACCTCACCTTAGTAAAAAAATAAATGTCCAACTTTGAGGAAGTCAGTGGCCAACAGTTTCCTAGAGGACAAAACAGTCATGCTGATGCCTTAGCAGCCTTGAGTTCAGTAATCGACTCCGACTTAAAGAGAACAATCCCTATAGACTTCCTTGCCTAGTCGAGCATCAATCAGAGCGAAGAGCTTCGAGATATGGGCCATATTATCCAGATTGAATCACCACCCATTTGGATGGACCCCCTGAGGGACTATTTGAAGGATGGTGCACTACCAGATGATAAGAAGGCTGCTAATCAGATAAGAGTCAAAGCTGCTCGCTTTCACTTATCTCCTAAGGGAAAGATGTATAAAAGATCATTCACTGGCCCTTACCTCCAATGTGTTCACCCAAAGGATGTCGAGCAAGTTCTGCAGGAGCTTCACGAAGGAATCCGTGGGAGCCATATTAGAGGGAGATCGCTATCTTTTCGTGCAATGAAAAAAGGCTAATATTAGCCATACATGTAGAGAGATTCTGGAGTATATGCTCGCAAGTGAAAGAAATGCCAACTACATGCTCCTATGGTTCACCAACCTGACAGCCACCTAAGATCCCTTACAAGCCCCTGGCCCTTCGCCCAATGGGGAATGGACATCGTAGGCCCTCTTCGTACTACTCTCGACAAACGCAAATATCTGTTTGTCATAACAGACTACTTCACCAAATGGATTGAGGCAGAGCTACTGGCAAACATCAGAGACGCAGATATGATGAGATTCATATGGAAAAGCATAATCACCCCTTTTAGGATCCCTAGAACGATCATAACTGACAATGAAACCCAGTTCAAAATTGGCCTATTCTAGGATTTCTGCAACGACCACGATATCGGGCACCATTTCAGCTCCGTGGCATACCCTCAGAGTAACGGATAGGCTGAATCTTCAAACAAAACAGCGATTGATAGACTGCAGAAATGATTAGAGCGAGCCAAAGGGGCATGGGTGAGCGAGCTGCCACATATTTTGTGGGCTTACAGCACTACCCCACGATGAGCAACTAGGGAAACCCCATTCGCACTACCATATGGAATGTAATCAATCATCCCTCTAGAAGCTGGTCACCCAACCATGAGATCCACCTTGGTCGACCAGTGCCAAAATGATGCAGCATTACTCGCTGAACTTGACCTAACTGACGAACGCAGAGAAATAGACCTAGTAAGAGTAGTGAGCTATCAGCAACAGCTCGCAAAGCACTATAATAAAAAGGTCAATCCAAGGACATTTTAGATTGGGGACCACGTCCTAAGGAAAGTTCTTGGCAGCACAGTAAAACCATTTGATGGCAAGCTAGGTTCAAACTGGGAAGGACCATTCAAGGTGACAAGAGATGGCCTACAAGGAGCCTATCACTTAGAAATTCTGGAGGGAAGAGAGTTACCCCGAGCTTGGAGCGTAGCCAACCTGAAGAAATTCTATTTTTAGTTTTTTTATTCATCTTTTATCACATTATTGGAATTGGCAACTCATTTTTTATTACTTTTAATAAAAGATTGTTCGACAGTGGCATTCTATGAAGTGTTAATTTTGTTTTGTGGACTTTATAACTTGCACACCCTTTCCAAGCGACATGCACATTGCTCGATATATAAAAGCAGGGAGTCACCCTCCTTAGGTTTTCATTATGAAACACGAACAACCTCTTAGCATTTCCCCTGGAAATATATGAAGCCATACAGGGGACCCTTTGGTAGTTCGGCCAAAGCTAATTGGTCACCAAATGATGTTTAGCTCAGAAAACCTCATCGGATTGAACATCCAACACCAAGTGTGTCCTCGCCATTGCCACACTTAGGCCTAAGGGAGTGTAACGACAAGACCTAAAAAGTAAAGTGGGTCAGAATGGTATCTCAAAAGCATACTGGACTGGGAGGATACTCACACGACAAAACAATTATACCCACATCAAATCTAGTCAGCTACGAAGAAGCCCAAGATAATCAAACGAAAAATTAATGAAGTAAAAAACACACAACACATGTTTATTTAGAAAAATGCCCAAAACATAAATATTTTATTATTTCATTATATTTACCAAAAGTTACATTGAAGTAAGAAAATCTTAATGAGGATTAGGCCTCTGAGTAAGATAATCAGCCACTTGCGGTCTTCGACCGTCATCCGGATGAGGGGATAATTCTTCCTCAACTTCATTCGCATCTGGCTCCAATAGCTGCCTGGGGATAGCATTTATAAGTACCCACTCGTCGTCCCTCCTTAAAGGATTAGGCCTCAGAGTTGAATGAGAGATATCATGACCATACCAGACAACTGAGTTCTTGGGGACTTGCAGCTCCTTGAGGGTGCTCAACCATCCCCTAATAACGGATAGCTTTTCAAACTCTGCCAACCTCATCGTAGCATCTATCCAACCCTGGTCATAACCATCAGCCCACACTCACCGAGGTCCTTTCTTAAACAAATGCCTTAGCCGCGTGACATCTCTTTGAACCCCAATAATAATCACATATGCTCGACGAACATCTTCTCGAAGCTCATCCATCTCCCTAGCTGGACCCCCTGCAACTGTACCAGCTCGCGGACCAGCCGATGAGGTAAAACCTCAAAAAAATTGAGGGGTAGTGCTCGGCCCTGTGCTAGCTCACGGACCAGTCAATGAAGAGGAACCTCGTAAAACTCGATGTGCGATGCTTGGTGTATGCTCCCTGAGTTGCGACACCTCCCTCCTCAGAGTTTCATTCTCCTGTTGAAGAACCTCCCCGACTTGATTGATCTCAGAGGCATCCAGAAGTCTAGCCCTCAGAAGGTTCACCTCTTCTTGAACAGAAGCACCAACCTCTTCCATCTCCTGAAGTCTATCCTTCAACTTGGTGATAAGCTTAGACTGATCTTTAAAGCTCTTGTTCCTCAACCTAAGGGATTTATAAATCCTTATAAAGGCTTGGCGAACTTGACTGCTCGCATTAGGACCGAGAATCCTTCCCAATTGAGAGGTAATAAGTATATATTCATCCACATCAATCAACTACAAGCCATAAAAAGAATTAAAGAGCAGAGAAACCAGCAGGACGAAAGGGAAAGGATCTTATTTCATTAAAATAGAAGTTTCCAATTACATCAGTGATAAAAAAGAACAAGTTAAAACAAAGAAAAAATACAAAAGAAATCTTTAGAATAGGCTAGCTAGCAACCTTAGTTGGCTCTGAGGTCGTTGGTCGCTTTCCCTTGTCTGTCGCAATAGAAACACCTCCCTCAAAAGAGACACTACCAGGAACAATCTGAGAAGCAGGGGGACCACCATCAATGGTCGGGGCAGGTGCCTCATCTATAGTAGGATTCAATCCTGGATCATGCTCATCGAATAGTGGAGAGTCAATGTCCACTCCAGTAAGAAAAATAGCCTTGTTCCATCCCTTTTTGAAGTTCAGTCAACTGATGTAGCCTATTTGAACCTCAGTATCCTCGTACGCAGCATCCCGCCCGACATTATACGAGCTCTCCTCCACCTTCTTCCCCTTTTCTGCCAGCACTCTATTATTCTCCACACAGCTAACTTTCTTGTGCAGACCAAGTCATAAAACTGCTGCAGCTCCCTGAGCTCTTTGACTGTCGTCTCTTTCACTCGATTGGCTTCAGTGAGGGAGAGATTAGAAGACTGCTGAGCATCATTGGCAGTCTTCAAACTATCCTCTAGCTCGACATCCTTCCCCTTCAGCTCAGCATTCTACTTCTCAAGAATAGCATTCCTCTTCACCAACTCTTTGTGGGTGAGATAGAGGATGGCGAAGTAAGTCACGAACTACAAAAGAGAGAAAAAAATTATGAAATAGAAGCATTTAGTAGAATATTACAAGCATATAAAAGCTAAGACAAACGTACCAAGGCTTACCTCAGACTTTCCTGCAGAGCTAACTGGTCAGTCCCCATTGCCTTCGGACGATCAGTAGGCAAAATGGCTCTCTTGAGCAACACAGGAGCCAACTGAGGAGAGATGGCAACAGAGGCCCCCTCAGGTAAAGTAGACACAGGCACCAGCGCTTGCCCTACCTTCGTTCTCATCTCCTCTCTCATTCTTTCCTCTTATTTTTGCTTCTCAACTCTTCTCATCTCCTCTACTTTCTTTCTCTCATCAGCCTTCTTCCTCTTTTCCTCCTTTCTCCCTCTTTCCCTCAACTACTCTCCCTCCCTCTTCTTTTTTTCCTGCTCATTGACAGCAGGCTGAAAACCAGTGGCAGTTTCCCCACTGCCAGACTTCTTCATCGAAAATTAAGCACATCATCATCATCATCATCATCCCAAATTAGATTCATCCTGGGAGGAGCCATATCCTCTTCGTTGGAACTGCTCGATTCACTGGAAGACTCTCGAGCTTCTGAAAATTCCTTCTAGCTAGAAGAACATTCACCACCGGTGCTCTCTTCACTAGAACCAACATTAACACTGCCCCCATTATCACCTTTTCTACCTTCACAAGAGATGCTCTCTTCCTCATCCAATAGGGTGGGATCTGCAGTAACTTCTTTAGAGATGTCTAGCTCAAGGATGTTATCTATAGGTCGCATAATAAATATAATCCCAACGTTCGTATATTCTAAGAGAAAATCCTCTAATAGAGGATGTTCACCATCAGCCAAGGGTTCCTTGATATTCCAGGCTTTAACTAACTTAGTAGCTCGAACCTCGCTGAGAGCAGGTTCCAAATTCTTTATCCTCGCTAAAAAGAAAAAGAGAAGAATATCATAGAAATCATACATTAACTGAGGATTGATGAGCAAAGAAAAAACAAAGCCTACCTATAACTCCTCCCCATAAAAGGGGACCATGAACCTGTCAGACCTCAATCCCTCAGTATGGGGAGAGAACTACAAATTTCTAGTAAGAAAACCCTCCTGCCAGTAGTCCTTGTGGGAATCAGGCAGGTCTACTACCAATGCCCTATCAGGACTCCTGGCCTTGAGGTAAAGAAGACCAGAACTTATTCGCAAGAAAGAATAACAAAAATAGATCTTAGCAAGCCCTAGATTGGTGCCATACATCTGATTTATTCTTTGGACACCATTAAAAATCTTCCAGACATTTGGCGAACACTGTGCAGAAATAATATTTAAATAACCAAGGAAAAGCAAAAACAAATTGCTTGGAGGGAAAGTGAGACCCCCTGGGACAGTAAGAGGACGTGAATCTAGTGAGCATCCTCTATCTCTCTAACATTTTTAGGGACAGGGGCACACTCAATGTCTACCCAATCTGGGTTGTTATAAAACTTTCTAAACTCAGATAATGATTTATTGCCTATCTTCGCCATTTACGAACACTAATTACAAATGCAAGGAAATTTCAACAGAAAAAGCAAAGAGAAAGAGAAAGAGGAACTTACAATGTAAAAAATTGGCTTGAGATGATGCAAAGTCACAAGCAAAGACGATGAAGAAGATTGAAGTTGAAAGACGAAGACCAGGGAATGAAAGCGCAACAGCGGGAGATTGGAGAAGGTTAGAAAGTATGGAGAAACCTGAAATGACGACAAGGAAGCACTGCGCCGAAATATTTTTAAATGTTTTTAGTCATAGTGCACTGGAAATGAAGAGGGCTGCCACCTAAATCATTTCGGAAGAGGCTCTTAGTTCTTTGAAGAGCTGCACAATTTACAAGATAGCCATTATGACAAATCATTTAAAATTATTGAGCCCAAATTGTAGCCTAATAAATTTAGGGGAAATTGTGGGTACCTTGATTTGTGATTTGTCACCACGGGCCTAAACGAGTAGCCCATTAAATTATAGCCCAAAGTCCGGGAGCCCACCATCTCAAATCACTCAGTTACGACTTAATATATTCCTAACATCTCGTAAGGAGATATTCTAGGAATTGTGGATTGGCGTGGGGGAGTCCAACACCCCTAGTCCCCGAAAACAAACATGTATATAACAAACCCTAGTCCTGGGGAAAAGGCACGTATTGTATTTCCTGTAAAACACTCCCCGGAGTAAAGAGAAATAGTATTGAGAGCACCACCGTGCACGTAGGCATTCTTGCTGAACCACGTAAATATTGTGTCGTGTGATTGACGTTCTGCACATTCTTTATTTTCTTTGGTGATTGCCTTTTCTTATTGATTCCTGTTGAACATAATTGTTACCATACTGAGTATGTTGATTGTTTTAAAACATACGAGTGTGCACAAAAAAAGGCCTATGAGAGGAAAAAATCTCCTTTGCATGAAAATCCACCATTGTTAAGAGCTTAGAAAATTAGAAGAAAAAATAACCGGTCAAATTTCAACATATTTGTTTGATTGATTTTCAAAAATGGTATCTTCAAAAGAATTGAATGAAAAAATATGGAATATATGCTTAGCCTTTAAGGGTGTCATAGTTAAAGAACAACAGGTTTGCACAATGAATCATAATTATGCTTACCATACCATGTTGCTATTAATTTGTAGAATCATCAAAATTTTAAGCTTGTGTGCATTGTGTGCTTATTTTTTCTTTGAGTTCACTTTATCTGTCACTTGAGGCCAAATCTTAGTTTGATAAATTTTTCCCATAAAATAGAACTCGTTGGACATTTTTGTGTGATTGGGTCATAATTCATTAGTTTCTAGTTCACACTCCTTTACTCCATCTCACATGTATGGATACATCAATATTATGCTAGTGTGTAAAGCTTATGCGTTTTGTGTCATTTAATGATTGTTTATACACACACATACATTTATATATATATATATACTAATGTGAATTTTTGGTATATTTTGCTTATTTATATATAAGAGTTCATTGTGTTTTGATTCTTTGCGTTTGCATTTAATCCATATTTTCCATGTTCTTTATCTGTGGATCAAATTGGCATTCTATATGATCCTTTTGGTATCAATTCTTGCTTATTTACATTAGTATCTCATTATTTATTATGTATTCAAGTTGGTATCATAGTTGCATCAATATTTATATTAATTGGTTATTGTTTAGATGATTTGTTTTTGTGTTGCCATGTTATTTTTGTTGCACTTCACACCGTTGCATGATATTATTCTTTCCTCAATATTTCCAATCGATATCACATGTTCTCACATTTTAGGAGAGATATATTTTGTGGTGAATAAATTGTTATTATCTATTCTTACTTTTTCTATTACCGAACAAAAATGGGGATAAATGCTATCTTTCACTTTAGTGTTAGGAGGAGATATTTATCATAGGTGAATAAGTCTTATCTAGGTGGAATAGTTAGACATAGAAGGAGTTTAGCTTATAAAGTTTATATTGTTATATATTCCTTCTGCATTTGGAGGTGTGTTTAAGTGTGTAGGTTTGCATAACGTGGAGAAGCTTACAATCATGCAAAGCTACTCAATCTATGTATCTATCAGGTCTGTTTTCCTTTAAGGGATGAGGATTGAGTCTTTTAGTGAGATTTACAACCCATGGGAGTTTTTCTTATGTGTTTTGCCCTGAAATATCCAAAGGGAGAGATTTGTAAGGATAAATTTCCAATTGAGTCAATTTGTATATATTAGATTATTTTCGGACAAAACAATTTAAGTCATAGGTTATGGTTGGTGTGTCCATATTTATCCTTTAACGTGTTTAGATGAACTCGTAGCAATCAAGCTTCTGATATTGTATCAACGTGTCATGTTTCGTGCTCATTTCTATCTTCATATTCTGAGTTTCACTTAGGTGTGGATGCATACATATTTTTAACTGTGTATAATTTATATATGGGTGTTAAGATCTTTTCATAAAATGATTTTAAATTATTTCAAAAGGGTTTTATCCTTTTTATATTTTTTACAAAAAATATCTTTTTCGTGAATTTGTTAGACTGAGCTTAGGAAGTCATTCGAACGATTATAGGTACCTCATTAGATCCCGTTCAAACGAAACTTCTAACGAGACTTTTTTTAGCCATTTATGTAATCTCGTTGGATAAGTCATTTGATTGTGTTCGAACGAGATGCTATTCTTCGTTTGAATGAGTACACAAAATTTTGAAGAATTCGAGTTTTTCCAAACTTCTTTTGATCGTTATCTCGCTTTCAATAAACTACCTATAAATAGGTGTGTGGAGAGACATTTTATTTCGAGAGAAATTCTTACATTTTGGGTCTCCAAAACTCTACCAAAGGATCTCCAATTTTACCCAAACCCTAGTTTACCCCCATACTAGTTTAAGATCTAAGTTTTGTGTTTATATGGTTTGAGATCTTATTTTTGGGCACCATAGTTTGTTTCTCTCATAATCTTAATAGATAAACGCTTTGTACGGTTGATTACATGTCTGATCTATTTACTTACGATGGAATCCATATTGTGTGGGGGTTACTAAGCCTGGATCGGTGGATACCGAGGTGCGTGTGGACTCACACATTGTGACACTTGTATAAACGAATTCCTACATTATGACTATGGAGTAGCATTTGAAGATTGAAGACGCATCAAGGCTGGAAAGGGAGTCGATCCATTGAGTAAGTCATATGTCAACTTGTGTAAATCCTTATCATAGTATATTGCATTGGCTGGGTCGTTCGAGATTTTTCCCATTTGTATTTTTTTCGTACATCAGGCGCTGTGTGATTGATTCATTTTATCTTAATATACTCACTTAGATTCATACTTAGGATAAGATAAAATTGGTTAATTATTTAATCTCCAAAATTTGTTTAAAATTGGTGGTAAGTTTTACTTTGGGTTAACTTGTTTAATTTTTATATTTAATTTGGAAAAAAAATTGACTCTTATTTTTGCCGTCTTACCTATTTGCACACTTTTTCAGTGATAACCCTTGAAACAACATGAGGCTTAAAATTCACATTACGTTTATTTGGGAAACTATCATTTTTTATAAAAAAAACAATTCACCTCAAATCTCGTCCTTCCACTCAAGTGAGGTGGAACATATGGCAGGTTTCTTCGAAGACCATCTCCACATGGTCTAGAATTCATGTTTCTCTCAAAAGTGTTTTTCTTTTCAAAATCCCCACCACAATCCATAGTTAAATATTAGAATTTGGTCACAAACGCTTTGAAATCATATTTTAAAACATCAAGAGAATATCGGTCATAGGAAAGTAAAGAAATGTGAAAATTCCTAAACATGAAATAAATATCTCTAAGGTGTCCGATTTTATGACAATGAGTTCCCACACAAGGTTAAGATGAGCCACCTTAGGATAAGATATAGTAATAATTCTAATCTTTTGTTGATTACTAAACAACTTGTAGAAATTTTTTGTCAAATGACCTCTTTTATGTCAAAATGTGTGCAATGCATAGTATTTTGTTATGCTAAAATAATATATAAATTGTGTGCTCGTGATGTGTGATGTCATAATATATGTAGATATAATCATAGGTAATGTAAATAAAATTGGAAATCAAGACACAGTAAAACATTAATAAATACTTTGAACGTAACTGCGTACTATGGGAGACTATGGATTAGACCGGGGTTTGATATTTAGGGGTACCTCGTTTGGATTATCCCCTCGATGTTGTATTCCAATGATTATGAAGTAGTCAACTATAATATTGAGTTACATTGAAACCAATAATTTATGACTTAAGTGATTTTTGACTTAAATGGGTTAATATTTCATATGTGTGGCATTTATTAATATTGTTTGTAAGATTGATGATTTATGAAAGTAGGTAACATTTCAAATAATGCCTTTTAACTTAAAATAAGATATTTTGGACCTTTTAGGTTAGTATAATGAATTGAGGGATTTTTAGAATAACTAAAGGTTAATTTTGTGCAAGTTACTTAAGAGCTTATTTTAGGCTGAAGCCCAACTTAATTTTCAAGAAGTTTAATGATCATTTGAGAGATTCATTTAATACATAAACATAATTTTGGGATCCTAGAACTTAAAGAGAGGAAGACTCAAAGAAGAGGAGGGAATTCTAGAAGATTTTGGCCCTTTTTATTAATCTAATTTTGAGGCAAGTTTAATTAGAATATTTATGAGGACCTAGGTTTAGAATATGCCTATCTATATAAATCTAAACCCTAATTGTAATTTAGATTAGATTTATACGAATTAAATTGTTTAAATTTGTAGTTAAATTAATTAAGTAGAAATTAGTGTCAATTTTTATTGGTTTGGTTGATTTCTATAAATATTTGAGTTAGAATTGTTAAATTATATATAGGAATTGACTTTTAGGTTGAATATTTCATAAAACCCATGATTATATTCATAAATATTTAAAGATTAAAATTAAATTAATTGAGATTGAATTTTTAGGGTTCTTCCTAAAGAATTTTGTTTTATGATTTAAACATGAATTCACATTAGAATTTTTATGTCATAATCACGTTTTATTCGTGGTTTTATTGTTTAGATGTTATATGAAACTTATATGGAGGGTTCAAGTTCATTATTGGATTTTTGTTTTTAGTTTTGTTGAGTCGGGGAAGATGAAGTCTGGAGTGGATGTTTTTGGCATGTCTTAAGCAGCTAGTTGATTTGTAGATGATCGATCAATAGGTAAATGACCAATCGACGAGTGGTGATAGTTGTTTGACATTTTTATCTTGGGGTTATTGGTTTAAGTCTTTGGGCTTGGGTACCTAGTTAGAATTTCCTTTAGATTTGATCAACTTTAATAAAGAATGTTATTAGGTTCGTTCATAGGTTTATAATATGTGATTCATTTCATTAATTACTTTACAATATAAAAGCACTAACGTGAGTCATTCCTAAATTCTGTTTAGATTCACATATGTTTTGAGAATCTCTTCTTATATTACATGTGTAAAATTCATAAAGTGTGCGTACGAAAGGGTGACTTGATTATGGGGGCACATACAACGCGAACCGCGATGGTGCCTCAGTGAGTAGATGAGTAAACCTTGGTCATATATCCCCAGGGTGACCTATATAGGTACCCAAATCTTATATGGATTAATTAGGGGATTTTGTCATATAGACTTGGGTATGGTAGACTATATGAGTGATGTGTAGACATGGCGATTCATCCCTTGCTCATGTTAAGGCCTTAGGTTTTATATGACCTAAGACTATACTTGGTATGCACGAGTGATCCTAGAGGGCAATGGGATTATGCCTTATTAATTTGATGATTTAGTAAGAACTTATTCCTATGGTACATGTTATAGTTCACGCTTTTAGACTTCGTGATTATCTTATCTATTTTATATACTCGGAATTATTGAACATCATGACCATTATGAATACTTTAGTTGTAATCATTTATGAAGGATAAAACATAATTATGGGATTCATCTGAAATTGGGAATTTAGATGCTTGAAATATCTAGGATTGTTGGTTGGGATAAATCTAAAAGTCATCTAAAATTCTAGAGGTATGTTTATAGTTATGATTTATTCCAATTTTGATTATACATTTATTCTCTTTTAACTTGCTGTTAACGTTTTAGATTTTCCATTTCAGGACCAAGGACACTCGTGTCGTAACCTTAATAGATCTTTCTATTGTCTCTCATATTTTTCATTTCTAATACTCAGGAGGATATAGGAGCCCCTAGCTTGCGCGCAATATTCTATTAGCATTTTTGTTACTCTTCATTTAGCATATAGAGTCGCATGTAGTACATGTACATTTCATGTTTTGGGAGATTTTCTTGTATGTTATAGTCTACTTTATAGAATTTCTGGATATGTATTACGATATCATAGTTGATGGAAAATTACTTGTCTATATCCAATTTTTCTTTATTTTTATTCTTTATGCATGCTTGGAATAGTACATAATTGTTCAGACTCTTGTATTATTTGATTTAGATTTATTTAATCTATTATTAAATATTATGGGGCATTAAAATGTTCAAGTGTAGGGTTGGTAATGTATTTTCAATTTTTCTTAACCTTTTTCAAAACTATGACCCCTAAAGTCATTTTTCTCATGTCCCTTTTTATTTAAAACACTTGGGTCTATAAACACATCTTTCCTCAAATATTTTTTTCTTATTCACATTCAAAGAGGATTGAACCATTCTTATTGGTTCATGTGTTGAAACCTTTTTCAAAAAAAGTAGTGTTAGATTGAGTAGAACAAGGAACAAATTTGTCAAAGCCTAAACCACACTTGTCATTTTTCACTTGAGTTGTTTTCAAAAGAATTTTGTCAAGTTTATTTGAACGATTTTCAAGATTAAATTCAACTTTCTTTGATAAGGCTAACTCCTTTTCAAGTTAGTAATTTTATTTTCAAAATTAAATTCATACACTTCAAACATTTTAATTTTCCTTTTCATATTTTGAAGTGTTAAACATAAACCATTCTTCTATTTTTCAATCAACTCAAACTTTTCAAAAACACTTTTATTTTGAATTTTTAGATTTTTCAAACACTCATTTTCTTCATTCAAAGTGTCAACTCTTTCTTCAAAGCACATGTGAAGTCCAATATCTCAAGTTTTTTCTTTTTTCAACATGTTTCACCTTTTCATTTAAGGCACCTTGATTGAAAATCCGGATAGAATCATCAAGTTTCTTATTCAATGAAGATTTTTTATTTTCAAATAACTTGAGTTAAGTAGCTAATTTATCACTCTTCTTTTGTAACTTAAAATGATTTTTTCATGTGCGTGTGGTATTATGGACTTAAAATTTAATCATGTTCATCACCATAACAATCATCATTAACATGAGAATTTAAAACCTTTCTACTAGATTTCTTATGAGAAGAAGAGCAGTGATTCTTGTCAATTTTGGATGTCAAAAAAATTGATTGATTTATCCTCACAGAAGACCTATCATCACATGGACTAGTATAATTAGGATATACAAAGCGTAATAGTTTACCACCCATAATCACTTCAAAAACAATGATCAAATAGTCACAAAAACAAAACTAGCACAAGCAAGATGGAAGTAAGGCACAAAATCGCAAACTAGAATAAAGTAGCGCTCAATGATATAACTCGATATGTTAATCTAAAACACAAACGTGTTATGACACAAATTATAATTGCAGAAATTCGATGTGTTAATGTCTTAGAGGGTGTTGGTGTGGTGCTGGTGGGGGAGTGATGTGACGCCCTAACTATTAAAATAACGGGTGGCCATCCCCCAACCAAAATAAAATAAGAGTCTCATTTGGCTCATTCTTAGCATCACTGTTGAAATTCAATTAATTACTAATGACCTATTAATTTAACAAGAAATATCAAATTTTAATCTTTCATTAACATGCAACAATATTAACCAATCAATAATAAACCAACACAGTGACTGATGTACATGAAACCACAATGTGAAGTCTGAAGCTAAGATAAAAATATAGTCCCCGAATAAACCCTCAGCTAAAAATCCAATACATCCAATCCAATTCCTGAAATATCCTGAAATACATAAGTCTAAATAAAAAGGGCAACATGGTTAACTAATACTGAAATAAAGAACATAATCTAGAATATCAATAATGGAATCTGTTACTCAAAAATCCCGCAAGCCTCCACATCAACTGCAACTATGTGTCCCAAGAAAGAACAATCGTCCTTGGTGTCCCTATGGCTGGACACCTAAAAGTTTTGAAAATAGATTTGATACGGGCCAGGGCCCAAAAAATTTGAAAAATATTTACAAGTATTTAAAATGCAGTAAGAATAATCATTATATACATGATAGCTTCATGTAAACTCCCTTGAGTTCCACACCTCTCAACTATAGTGCACAACTAACGTGTCCTACTAAACCCACCTAGTTATGCTACCTAGTATAACTAGTCATAATAAGAATCTACCCAACCACTAATACTCTTAGCCCACCCATATCATCCAAACGATACGGCAGTGCAAAACCATAATCATTAGCCGAATATTATTGTTGAACAATTATTTATGTTTCTCTTACTTAGATTACTTTATATATACACTATCTATATATTCTACTATGACACAAGAGTAGAATAAATCACACGTATATATATATATATATACACACAATTACAGCATCACTGGGATGAGTATCGCGATGCGTGCATACTCTGCTATCGAATCCATGTACCTCACGTACTAAAATAAGGACTACCGGTTTGGAATCACCCTTGAACCATATTTCAAATAAACACATAATGGAGGTGAACATAGTCCTAAGTCTTTGGGCTACGCACATACGTAATGAACTTAAACGACCGGTCACACTATCGTACACTCAAATAATGTTCAGCCCTAAGTTCTACGTTCTGGAACACACATCCAAACGTGGCTGGCATCGCCAAGGCGGGATCTCCCACTGTGTGTGACCTCACGTGATAAAAGGTAGTGTTGGTACTCTTATATGCATAAAAATCATACGTAACAAGCATTAACACCACCCATGTATATTCATATAGTATGTCCCATATATATCTCAATTATTCAACGTACTACTATTTCAAACTTTATTTTTATTCCCTTTAATACGAATATCACTCGCTAGTCGAAGAGTTATAATCATCTCTTTTATAATTTCAGTAGTTAATATCACATTATTCTACTAATAAAATTCTCCGGATCATCTCAATTCTCTACGTATTTCCATATGATTCTTGTACGCAAACACGTTCAATAATTTTCGCTAGGTTATAGTCTATAAACTTGACTCCTCGGCTACCCCTATGTCTCAATTATATAAGACTGGTATTTCATTAATTTTTCATAATCCCAAAATACTCAAGTTATGGTTACAATAATTTTTTTCAAACGTTTTACACCTAAACTAAAAATATGGTCATTTTTTAAGCAACTGAATCAGTTCATAAATTTTCTGGAAGATTAAACATCCTTTAGTACAATCGCAATATATCCATCAAAAGATGTCCAAATAACCTCATTGAAATATCGTTGTAAAGCCAAGACCTATGCCTTTTCAGGCATCTATGGCTCGCAATCTAATTCTAAGTACAATTAAAATTGCATACGTTTAAAGTAACGTAAACAATTATAGCAGAGTAATATGCTGACGAATTAGACACCTCAGAGTAACAAGTCATTTAATCTCTCTACAAAAATCCAAAAGACTTCATTAAAATATCATTGGAAAGATACGACCTAGACCATTTTATACATCTATTTTTTTTAATTTAATTCTAAGTACAATTAAAATGGCATACGTCGAAAGTAACATAAAAATTTCAGACAGATTGTCATCTTATGTTCATCAATTAAACCCTAAGTTATTCAAGATTAATTTTGTTCAACCAATAACCCAACAAGATTCTATATTTGTGTGTCTTAAAAATAAAATTTCTAACTATAATCCAAGGATTCAAAATTCTAAAATGATTCCTAATCAAAATCATAATTAAATCTCATGAAATCACCCAACATAACATGTTTGAATTGTAGAGTTAATTCTAGACTAGCACGGACATTATAACTACTCAATATATTCAAGTTTAAAAACTTGAATTAGATGATGAAGTTTTGATTTCAGTAGTTTGGTGATGGAGGTTTCTCCTCCTTGTTCCCTTCTCATTTTTGGCGACAGCAGTGGTGCTAGGTGGTGGTGAATGGCCAAGAAACCCTTTCCTCTTCCTCTCCTATGGCCTCTCTTATTTCTCACTTTTTCTAACCCTAGCCTCTATAATATATCATCTGACATAATCTTTCTAAATTCATTGTTCTTATAACACTAGAATACCAAAAGACCAAAGTACCCTCACGGGGTACCAGGTTGGTCTAAAAATGCCCTGGAACACAAACATAACCCGCAAGTATACTTTTTTTACTATCTCGACCTCTATGGAGACATCGGCGGATTTGAAATGACTATTTGGATTACCCATGTATCACTTACAAGTTATTTCATATTTTAATTCCCAACATAGCTCACATGCACGTCCTGACTAAATTATCATAAATTGTCGTATTTCTCACTCACGACTAAGCATATTGCATTCTCAATATTTTATTACTTGACCACTAAGTAGTGTTCAATTTAATTCACATCCATAAATATTAACTCTGATCATGATAATTAGTATTTATTTTAACCCACATTAGTTTCCTATTTTAATTCAATTAATCCTAATATAAATTACTCAAAATTACGAGATATTACATACGCCCCCCTTACAAAGTAATTTCATCCTCAAAATTCCGATACTTCTAGCACTAATAGCTTTGGATACTTCCTCTCACAACATGTACATCTTCTCAAAGTTGGAAACATTATGTTTTTCCCACTACACCTCCACTAATGTACTCTTAACCTATACTCTACCAACTGTACCATTCTTTTTACTAGGGAAAAAGATCCTAACATCCATAGGTACCTACTCGCCCATTTCCAAATCACATCACTCCCTTCATAGGAGACATCCACAATCATACTTTACCACTCATGTCAGACTTTAAAATCTTTAGTTAGTTATGACGTAACTCTTGTCTAATTTCTCTTCTGCATAGAATAACTTCTTATTGAACCCAAAAATCCACAATGTACATTCCTTGCATTTTCCATCACCTTAGTCACCCTTTTCTTCTACTCCTTGGGCTCTGGGCGATACTCCTTGCTCAAAATACAACTTCATTCCCATTGTCTCATCCTAATATACAACTTTGTGCTCCACTATGCTCTGGATCATTCCATTTCTTCCATCAATTAGTGGGCAAACCGCTCGGTAAGTAACTCACCACAAATTCGCCATTGTTTTCGTCTTGGTCAACCAATTCCACCACTCAAAGGAAACTTTAATCCTCCCATGATGTTGGTAACCCATCATTGATTTCATCAGTTTGCCTACTCATCTCATCATTGGAATTCCAAAGTCTTGCAAAATTTTTGGTCAATCATCTCGGACCAACCCTTTTTCATGCATATTACTCCCCTATATCGGGGTATGCTAAAAAGAAAATCATGTTGCATGCGTCTGCTCCACAATTTTTCCCTTTGTGGGTATGTATCTTCACAGTATTCCAACCCTTCTTAGTTGTGATAGCGCTCCATGTTGTATATGACCGGACTGTCTCCTTTCACAAATGAAGTTCAATCCATCTTACTTTCATAACTCTACTTCTAACTGACTCTTTGGCATATGGTTAAACATATCCATTATTCAGTCCTCTTATCACGAGCGGTTCTAAAAATCAAAATATCTAGGCTGCCCATACACCTATATCCAATGCATATATGCACAATTATATCAAACGTAACATATTTATGTCAAATTAGGCCTTACATACTTGTCATGACTATACAATAAGGGTATACTTCATTACCCTAGTAATCATAACTTAATTATCCTCGAGATTTCCCCATCGATCCACTAGTGATGTCAACGTTCCACAATGCTTCCTACACAACATTACCCAGATCCACTGGCCTTAACTTATAAAATAACTCTCAACTCACAGTTTTACTCACATACACATATAATAACTAAAGAACTAAATCCATGACTTAATTAATACACATCTCCCAACTCTTGATGCTCACTAAGGTTCGAGTATATTGAAGAAATCATGTCCAAGAAAATCCTCAAGATCAACATAAAGGGAAGTGACAATGTGACATACCTATGTGGGGGATCAACCTTATTGACAGTGTGACATACCAAAGGAGTCAATCATATGGTTATTGTTAATATCCATTGACTACTTCACAAAATGCATCAATGTAGAACCCGACATTGTATATAATGCTAACAATGTTTCTAAATTTATAAGAACATCATCTCTCACTTTAGCATACCACATTAAGTAGTAATTGAAAATTTCACATATTTCAAAAAGGAAGTATCATTAATATAGGATCATTGAACACAATTCATCCCCTTACATGACTTAAATAGTAATGCATTGTTTAATACCAATAAGAATGCCAATAATATCACTGACAGGATGAAAAATAACCTAAAATGTTTAGTTGATTAAGCTACTATATGCCCTTTGGGGCTATCGTTCCACATATTGGAAATTTATCACAATTAAACTAAGTTTTTGGATTACAACATATGGTAGAAACTACCTTTTGCTTATACAGGGGGAATTTCATAATAACGGACCACCCTTACTAGTAATTAGTGGAGGGAAAAACTCACCCGCCCCCTCAAGTATAAACACAGTCAAGAAAGACACATCCCCATGGGGAAGATAAAAGATGTCTTCCTTCTCAAGGAGACTATCATGACAACACTATCAGGAATTCCATATTGATCAAGGAATTCATGAAAGTTATTGGCTGAAGAAACTTCATACTTTCTAAAACACCTGGATATGGTTAGAGAGGAAAATGCAGAAGATGAAAAAGATGAAGGAGAAGTAAAATGGGAACAATGGAAATGGTTAGAGAGTAAAAACTCAAATTACCTTGGAGACTGATGAAAGTGCCAAGGTATAAGGGATGAAAAACCTTATACTCTCTAGAGAAGTCTATCCTCAAAGATGTCACAATGCTTGGGGAGACGTGTCACACATTCACACGCTATCATTACTTCTAATGATGATGTTGGACACACAATTCGATGATGGAAATACGTGCGCATATTGCATTAGCATTTATTTCTTCGTGTACCTCCAAAAATAAGTGTTTATTAAAATAGAGCCAAAATTAATGTACATTTGGTAGATAAAATAAGTGAGGATGTATGGACGAGCCTCCACGTAGGCCACACAGTCATATAAAAATCAATGTAAGGTCGATCAGTGTGTTTGGCTGATCACCGCCACCCTAGGAGAAAATGAAGGAATAAAAATAATTAAGGTCACGTGGCTAAACATGTGGCGAATTATGTAAGGAAGGAATAGAGAATAATCTACTGCAATGCTTTAAATATGATCAAATATAACAAGATTTCATATAGAAATAAGTACAAAGAAACCTACAAGCATTGGTCACTATGTCTATAAATAAGGATTATCTATAGGCAATAGCTCCAAATCTCAGCTAGCAACACTAGCATTTTGACTATTTCCATCCCCCTTGTCTAAGAAAAACACTCCCCATTTACCCCTGTGGATGTAGGCCGATCTCACAACCGAACCACAGTTCTCTCCTTCCCTTTTTCTGTATCCATAATACTTTTGGGTACTCATGTAATTCTATTAATTATTGTGGGAAGAATATCCTATAACTAACATCTTATAAACATTGCTTGATCTAAAAATTATTTACATCTCTCTGAATTATAAAATCCATCAGTCGGGTTTACTTGAAGAGTGAAAACATATAAGTTTATCTATGAGTTATCAAATTAAATAATGCGTTCTATATTTGGTTTTTTCTAGAACATTATCTCGGATATGGTAGCATGATCACTGCCAAACTTATAAGGTTTAGTGGGACAGTATAAAAATAAACCTCACTCATCAGCAAATAAAAGCAATGACGATGTGAATACTCTTATCTTCATATCCCTCGGGATTAAGTATCTATTCACTCTATGCAAACCATGAGATTGTGTATATCTTATTAGCTCAGTATCAATACTTGAATCTCATCCTTGTTCTTATTCAATACTTTCCTGAACTACCGGTACAACTTTCCATGAACTACTAAACAAGTTCATGAACAATCATATAGGTTCTCGTAGTCAACATAAACTACTAATATTGTACTCGCAACCTTGTCGATAGGATGTGAAATCTCCTATCTAGGTTTTAAACTTTCAATCATGCTCGAACCAGAATTATGATCTTCTCTTCCCACACCAGAATTGCCACTGAGCATAATTGACCGACATTGTGATATCTTTATAAATAAATATAAAATATTTCTACAATCTTGATTTTCTATTTCAAATGGTTTATGATGAACCTTTATGACTAAAGAGTACATAAACATCATAAACATAGTTTTAAGAATAAAATCCGAACAATCTCCCACTTAGTCTTAAAGCCATGTTCCTAAACGCTTAACACCAAATTTAATCTACACGTTAGGCAAGTCCTTGATTTATAAATATTATATAGGTGATGACCTTCTCGTACTTTCTCTCGTAAAACGTGAAACCAACACTCGTATATGCCTTTCTTTTTTATGGTCTTGGTACAAAAGAATAACAATTCCCATGTCCTTTATGAAGTTCCCTAGCCATACACCCTACTCCATTGCATATAATTTTGCAACACATTTGGCTCCCATGGTGGAATAAGAAATATGTGATTGCCTGATACTCCTATATCCAATGGACACACTTCCTCGGCATTTAACACATTTTGAAAAGTAGGATCACCAAAAGCCTTATCTAACTAAAAATCCTAGTCTATGTATGCCATAGGTATAAGACTATGCATAATATAGCATTCATGAGGCTTCCCACAACCGAAGCATTAGTTATATTCCTCATATCAAATATCCAATCAAGTGTCACATGGTATTAATACTTAGAAACATTCCATGTCCAAAAAAATAAACCTTTTCCTTAGAATCTAACATGTTTAACTATGTGACCACAAAATTTGATATAAGTATCTTTTCATAATTCGAACATCCTATATATTAACGATCTACCAAAAGCTTGATCCCTCAGATGTGACTGTCTTATTATAAATTCTTAATATTAAATGACCCGGACCACCACGCCCTCATGTAAAATAAAACACCAATCTCATTCTCGATTAAGAAAATATCATTCACACAATGTACCAGAAATACCACCACATTTCCATCATACTTCTTATACATACAAGTTGTATCCAACGCATTGATGAAAACTAAAAAATTGATTTCTTGACCAAAATGAATGTTGCAAAGGAAATTATGCTTGCTTACGTTCATAAATGGATCTCTTAAGGTTGTGTACTTCGTTTTATTGACCTTTTTCTACGTAAAACAATCCTGATTGATTTTATCATGGCTGCTAGCTAGAAGATTTACTCATAGTTAATCCATTATCTTCCTTATTGAACTTTTCTCAATAAGCCTTGCCTTGAAGGTTTGTACCTTCCTATCAATCCACCTTTTTCTTCTTGTAGGTCCACTTTCACAGTATGGATTGTATCCCATAAGCAAGTCTACAAAACAACAAACTTGTTTCAAATACATCAAATCGATTTTGATATCCACAGCCTTAAGTTAAAGCTAAGAGTTTTTGTCTTGGATAGCCTCGTTGTATTTTTTTGGATCCAGTTTGCATTTCCTTAGGAATCACCCAAGTTTTAAACAAAAACACTAACTTGTGTTCCATTATAAGTGATACATGAATCCCAATCCATGGTAATGCTCCTGATACTATAAGGTAATGTGTTATTGATATCAAGTTATATTTCATTCCCTACTAGTGGTCTTGAAACACTATTAATCTAATGTTACATTGTAATAACTTGTAAGAATATCTTACCCTTGGGTACGTGGTTTATCATATATTCCCTTTACAAGAACCGAACATCTTATTATCCATGACCTTCTTATCATTTTTAATATATTAGAAACCACTTAAGTAACCTTTAGGATATCCAAACTTCAGACATACTTTTGTGCTTAATTCAAACTACCTTGGCTCCACGCTCATCACAAGTTATGAGTACTCTTATAACTGAACATATGTTAGACTGGGATTGAGCCCATCCAATGGTTCATAAGAGTCAAAGAGACATATCTATATGGAATTCAATATATAATGTATATAGTTGTCCCCATGTAAAATCCCCAAAAGAAACTTGCAGTTCTGAATAACCTACCATGGACCTTATCATATTAAAAAGAGTATTTATCCTTCTTACGGCTACACCATACCATAATAGAGTTCCTGGTGTAGGAACATACGATTTTATCCCAACATCCAATAAAGGATCCCTTAATATTCCTAAGAGGTACACACCCACACGATCAAATCATAGGGTTTTGATTAGTTTACCATCATATGCTCCACCTTAGACTTGCACACTTTGAACTAATCAAAGGAATCAGACATGTGGTGCATTAGGTAAATTAATCCATGCCTTGAGTAATTATCAATAAAATTAATAAAATACTCATAACCCTTTGATGAGACTGTTATAGAACCATATAATTGGAATAAACCATTCCCAAATTATCTGCGGTGCTTTAGCCTATGCTCGTAAAGGGATATCTGGTCACTTGACCTTCTAACTGGAAATCGCAAACAAGAAGTTTCTTCACTTCTAATGAACATAAATATGCACTTTGAACTAGTCATTGAATTCTTATTAGAATAAAATTTTCTAAGCATAAGTGCTAAAAATTGTGTTTGGTTCAGCCTAAAAGAAAACTTTCTCTATTAATGAATATCCATTAAAGTTATTCATGTAAACATTTCGTAGTAATGATGAGACAAGTTTATAATATTTAAATTATTTCTGAATGTACCAGAATAAAGAAAAGATATTCTAATATAAAGAAGAGGACATGTGCCACTAGCTTCATGGGAGCCTAGCACATCATTGAAAAAGCCCCATTTATTTGTTATGTTCAACGGGAGGTTCCTTTCCCTGGTTGGTTCAAGTTTAATACAAAAGGCTTATACGATTGTAATACTGGCACTACTTCTATCAGAGTCTTTATCAGAACTCATAGAGGCTTTTATAGAGGTTATTATTGCAAATATATGGGTAATCATATAATCGTTCATGCTGACTTGCTCCTATTTATGGAATTGAAGTGGTTGCCAAATATGACTGCGTGAACATTTGGATTGATTTTGACTCAATTGACATAGTTACTTCTTTAAATTCCAAATTTTTTAAGCCCCTTTGGGATTTGGATACTAAATGGAGGAATTATTTACACTAGATATCTTGTAGAACGTATTGGCTATCTCATATTTACTGAAAAGGAAACATCCCTGCAGACAAGCTTTCTAAAATGAGACACAAGTATTAATCCTTACAGTGGTGGTGGTCTTCTACTCAGGATATTCAATGTTTAGTGAGAAAAGATGCTTCTCAATTACTTTGTAAAATGTCGTGCGCGATAATGGTTTAAATGGATTCACAAATATCCAAATCAAACTTATTCAATTGGATGTCTAAATTTTCTTAAACCAAACTTTATTTTTATTCACCCCCAAAACATGCATCTACGTGTGAAATCAAATCAATAAATTAAACCATGCGATGATTAAGCTGACAAACACATAATTAAGGGGAAAAAACCTTTCAGCTAAAAACCTTTTTATTTTTTGTAAAAGCCAGTTTACACGGATTATAATGAAAATACATTTGACATACAAAATACCCGAAGATGTCGGTTCGTCGTCCTCAGCCCAGGAACACCGCAACTCTCATTATGACATAGAGTCGATCAACCCAGTACCTTCCGCAAGTGGTACCTATTATCATCCCAGTACCTTCTAGGGCACTTCGTATAGTTTTATAAACTCCCAGAAAATATGTCTTGGTTTTCACAAAAAAACACAAACGTAATTGGTATTTGGGAATTGTAAAATAAAAGCTTTGAACCCTTTAAATTGTTGGAGAACAAAAACAAACACTTAAAAATGTATTTTGTTAAAAAAAGTGTTTCCCACGCCAAAAAATAAGTAGTCTGACAGCTAATGTATAGCAAAATTGAGGCGGTTATGTGTCAAACTAAATAACATGTCGTTTGAATGACATACATCATTATCTAAGCGAGACAACAACTCGTTCTAACGAGATACGATGGCGTTTGAACGACGGAGGCACTAATCCCAAAAAGAAGTTTAGACTTTGAAAAAATTTGGAAACCACTAAAATCAAAACCTGTTATGGGATCAGAAAACTTTTATATAAAAAATCTTTTATAAGAAAATGTTATCATAAAAACCATTTATAAAAAATCATAAAATATCTTTTAGAAAAATATCCCAACACTTTTAATTGGAAATGTAAATGGAACTTAAACATAATTTTACCAAAATCATCTTGGTGGGCATGAATCTTTAAGTCCTCTTGAAATTCAGATCCATGTTTTGCAGATGTTAGCTTCCTCAATCCTTCGACGACTTGTAGCAGTATACAACATAATTAATTGTGACGAACATTGTCCTTACAAATTTCCCCCTATGTCTATGTCGGTACAAATTAAAAATATCTGAATTATCAACTTAAAATGACCTATACAAATCTACCCTCCCCAAAACAAAAGTGGAAAGATAAAATGGCAATTCTTCAAACTTTGCTTCAACAATCCACTTTTCAAAACTTCAAGCTTTTCTCATGAGGGTGTGCAATCCAAAAATCTTCAATTGTACCTACACACACGAGACAAAGTAAATACCTCTTAATGTATCAAGTTTAAATGATATAAAGCATAATCAAATCTCCCCTTTAAACTCCCCCATAAAGTCATAATTCATTCTCCCCCTTTTTATTTGTCCAAAATAGACAAGAAAAAGAATAAACAATATAAATCAAATCGGGGGTCATGGTAAACCAAGGCAAACAAACTATTTTTTTTTTTCAAATTTTTTATACAAAAATGCAAAAAAATATGTTACAAAAAAATCACACACCGTGAATTTATACTAAGATAACCAAATTATGGAAACAGAATGAATGGGTGTGAACAAATTCGATAAGAAAATTGACTCAGCCAAGATATGTGTGCATGATGCATAAGTGTACTCCTAACGAATGAACATCAAAATAGTCCTTAGGTTGAAATTTTTTGAATTTAGATGACATCGTCTTAAACATATCAACAAATCAAAGTATAAATGATTTCCACACTAATAACGTGCAAAATTATGTAGTGCTTTTTCATGACTTTCAAGGATGTGCGAACCGTTTTTAAATTCCATCCAGACTCCCTCATTAAAAGATAATACTTTTATTTTTCTTATGAGGTGATGAAACTAAACCTATTGGCCCATTTTTGGCATATATTTCTTTTTAGGGGAATATACTAAATAGTCCCTCGAACTTTTTTTAATACACGTTTTGTCCAAGCCTTTTTATTTTTCACCAAAAAGTGCTTTACCATGCCAAAAAGGCTTTACCATGCTGCTGGCACGAACCTTTAAAGATAAGAGAATAAGGGACTTTTTGGTATAAAATAAAAGGCTTGGACTAAGTGTATATTAAAAAATGTTTGAGGGACTTTTTGGTATTTGATCCTTCTTTTTACTACCTTTAAATTTTTTTCGGCTCTTTTAAAACTCATTGGACCCCGGATATTTTTCAATTCCTCACTTTTTAGGTCCTTTTAAACGTTGTCCTTATCATAAAGGAAAAATTAAATACCTTTCGCAGCACTTTTCCATTTTTCAAAATAAATCACACAAACTCACAAACGGTTTATAACATTCACAACTTTTTTGTCAAGTTTTATCGCATTTGGTTTGTTGTATAGATAGAATTGAGATGTAAACACTCAACCAATATGAGATAGAAAAACACAAAATTCAAACATATCCGTGCATGTGTGCAATAAAGGACAAATGAGTCAAACATGTAGGTAGCAACACTATATCATCTCAAAGACTCCAAACTTTATAACGCACATGAATGACACAACATATTGTCTCAAAACACTATCAAATATTCACATGGATATGGAATGAATTTTTGACTTGGTCATCCTAAGGGTCCATTGATATATGGTGTAAACAAAATACAAAACTCTTTCTGGATTTTTCAAAAATTTATCACATCAAATGAAAATGCTTTTTTATTTTTCGAACACTGTTCAGAATCGACCCGGCAGTACCAAATAATCTAGCAATATGAACCAGATGACTGTAAATGGAAAAACTCCAGGGGTCACTCGAACGAAGAGCCACATCGCCCGAACGACAAAGGTTCTCGTGAGAAGAAGCTTCGCGCGACATCAGAATTCGTTCGAACAAAAATTTATCTCGTTTGAACGAGAAAAAAATTTCACAATTTACATAAAATGACATGCAGTTTTGTCCAGTGAAAAAATTTCGTGAAAATAGTTCATGGAATGGGCAAATAGATCCAAAATAGTAGCAAAAATACGAAAACAATGTACACTAAAAAATGATACATACTAGTAATAGGTAAAAAAAATGTCATCATGTGAATCATCCTATGCTAGGAAAAAGTCTTAACCTCATCCATTAGGTGCGGGAGACTTTTCCAAAGATGGCGACATCCTATGAAAAACTTCCATTAAATCATGTAAGGCCTTGACCAAAATTTTTACATGCTCTCGAATATGTGCAAACTCTCTATCATTATGTACAAGCAAAGTATCATGAGTGTGTGCATGTGTCCGGACATGTGTAGAAGCAAAGCGTGACACATTACCCAACTTAAAACAAAACTCCCTAAGGTGGCCTCTCTTTTTGTAGTAGGAGTAAACATAAAGGGCCTAGGTACGCCTGCATCAAAATGTCTCCTACGTGCTTTCCTAACAGGTGGGGGATGCCTAGGTGGGTCAGGTCGAGAGCCATGTGAATCTCTCACTAAAGTAGGAACTGGCTCGGGTGCAACAAAATAAGTGGATGCACCGTCATGACTTATTCCTATACTCTCACCACTACCCAAAATGGGATTGAGAAACATATTTTCAACCTTCTTAGATGCATTCTCTAAAGGGACTTTGACCTCCCAATCATGTTCGAGATCACTCTCGAGTTGGGACACACGTGTCATCAGAATAGACAACGTGTCGGTCAAGTCACACTTTTCCCCCTTAAACCTTCTTTCTCTCTCTCCAAATCTAAAACCCGTAACCTAAATCCCTATTATACTTATTTGTTTTCAAGGTCTCAGTGTACAAATCACTAAAAGATTTTTGAAGCTCACTTTCATCCCCACTCTCAAACTCGCTCTCACCCCCACTAGAAACACGCAACTCATCACCGTCGCTCTCGTGTACACAATCATCGTGGGACAATGTGGGTGTGCTCACATGACTAAAAAAAGCTACACACATCCCATGTGCTAAACCTTTACCAAACTCATCTCCTCCATATCCCTCATCTCCCTCACTATCACTAAGAGTGACATGCATGGCTACATTCTTCCCTTTTCTCCTTTGCCTAGCAGGACACTTAAATGCTCTATGTATTTTATCTTTAGACTCAAAACAAGTCATATCATCTAATTCTTTCTCGCTATCTTCTTATTCATCACCCTCTCTCTCCTTTTCACTACCCACTTTGGCCATTTCTTTCTTTTATTATTCTCAAAATAGTTTTTATTGGAAAAATTATTTTTGTTCATTTTGAGAAACTTATTAAAATATTTTGCAAACAAGGCCACGTCGTCAATACTAAACTCTCCCTCAGAATCAGACTCAAAAACTCTCTCTTTCTTTTTCTTCCTAACTTGAGTCTTTAAAGCAACGCCTCTATCCTTAGTCTTAATGGTTTGGGGAAACATGTCAATCTCATAAGTTTGTAGGTCTCATACGAGCTCTTCTAACTTCAGTGAATTTAACTCTCCCAATGAATTCAAAACAATGACTTTAGGAATAAAATGTTTCGGCAAAGATCTCAAAATAGTTTTAACGACACGCGTGTTGTCAATCGACTGACCTAAATTAAAACTTGAGTTAACAATGTTCGATAAACGTGCATAAAACTCATCAAATATTCGGACTCAGGCATGGTGATAGTCTCAAACTTGGTGGCCAAATTTTGTAACTTTCATTCTTTAACCGTGTTGGTACCCTCGTGTGTCAAATGGTGGACATCCTGTACCTCTTTAGACGTGGTGCACGTCATAATTCGACAGAACTCATCGGGGATAAAGGCTCTAGAAATAGCACTCAAACCACGGGAATTAAAATTAGACATTTTAAAATCATCTTCAGTCCAATCCGACACAGGTTTCAAAGAGGTGATATTATTAGCAGTGACATTGGGAGGAGTCCACCCTCTTTCACAAAACAACCAAACACGTTCGTCAGTGGCTTATAAATGTGATTTCATACGGGCTTTCCAATAGGCAAAATTGGACCTGTAAAAATAGGCATTCGATTATATAAGTGATCCATCGACAAGTTGCGATTTTTCACAAAACAGATTTTTCAACAAAAAATCCATATCACACAATTTATGCAGAAAATAGGAATATGCGATAAATTAGCAGAACCTGCTCTGATACTAAATTGTAAAATGCCATGTGCGATATTTATTCAAATGGATTCTCAAATTTCCAAATCGAACTTATTTAATTAGATGTCTAAATTTACTCAAACCAAACTTCAATTTTATTCAGCCCCTAAACATACATCTACATGTCCAATCAAATCAATAAATTAAACCATGCGATGATTAATCTGACAAACACATATTTCCGGAGAAAAAAAACCTTTCGAGTAAAAACTTTTTTTTCCACTATAATTTGTAAAAGTCGGTTTACACGGATTATAATGAAAATACAATTGACATACGAAATACCCACAGGTGTCGATTCGTCTTAGTTAGCTCAGGAACACCGCAGCGCTCCCTATGACACGCAGTCAATCAGCTCGGTATCTCTCGCAATGGTACCTATTATAAGCCCAGTACCTTCTAAGGCACCTAGAGTAGCAGCATAAACTCACACAAAAGTAATTGGGATTTGTGAATTGTAAAAAAAAAGCTTTGAACCCTTTAAATTGTTGGAGAAGAAAAACAAACACTCAAAAATGTATTCTATTAAAAGCAGTGTTTCTCGATGCCAAAAACAAGTAGTCTGACACCCAATATATAGCAAAAATGAGGCAGCGACGTGTCAAACTAAATGACCTATTGTTCGAATGACAAACGTCGTCGTTTGAGCGATACAACATCTTGTTCGAACAAGATACGCTATCGTTTGAACGACAGAGGCACTGATCCCAAATAGAACTTTAGACTTTGAAAAGAGTTGGAAAACAATAAAAGCAAAACCTGTTACGGGATCAGAAAACTTTTATATAAAAAATCTTTTATAAGAAAATGTTTTTATAAAAACCATTTATAAAAAATTCATAAAATATCTTTTAGAAAAATATCCCAACACTTTTAATATGAAATGGAACTTAAACATAATTTTACCAAAATCATCTTGTTGGGCATGAATGTTGAAGTCCTCTTGAAATTCGGATCCGTCTTTTGTAGATGTTAGCTTCCTCAATCCTTCGACGAGTTGTAGCGGTATACGACATTATTAATTGGGACGGACAATGTCCTTACATACTTAATTTCATATTTTGATATTAAATCCTTGTATTATTTTAGTTTGTAAGTATCTTTCGCTTGTAGGAGAGATTAATTTTCCCTTATTTTTCCTTTAAGAATTTGTAAAGGGCTTGACTCTTCCTTTTTTGCTTTCTTAATAATATCTCCTTTTAAAAAAATATATATTCAAATTTAAATAAAATAATTTTATAAAATTAATCAAATATATGTTCCCAACAAACTTGAAACTGAAAAATATATTTTCTTTCAAAAATAGGTATATATAATAATTTTTCAATATTATCTTTTCGTTTCCACCAAAAATCTAAAATAGATAGCTTGCTATCTAATACCATTTACTTATTCTAATAGCCCATTATTAGAAACATCTCTATTTTAAGTAATCGTCTAGTCACTTGGAACCCTTGCAACAAGTTGCAATCCTGATTTATGGTTTTCGAATCTACAAACCAGGTTACTGTAGATCGGACCATAAATCCTGCTTCTATTTTAATTAGATAAACCATTACCCTCTCCTATCTTCCTTCTAGAGTTAGAAAAATTGGAAAATGATGTTATACAAGCTCTAGCTATTTATAATGAGAATACATGCGTTTTGCCTATTTCACTACTACCCATGAATATGAACTTTATTTAACCCAAACCGTTTATATTTGAGACATCTCCTTATCCTTCTACATCTGATCTGAGCGAGAATTAAATCTCTTCTCAAAGAATTAACACCATAAGTGTCAATAAATTTTCATCGGCCTATTAAAATGTCCATGTAGAACTTTCCCGATGGGGGGATCGAACCCATATGAGAGATAATTACCATCTATTATTAAATATTATTATTTTGCAATTAAAACCATGCGATTGGGGTGTGACAACCCGCCTAATTAACCTCGGGTGATCAGTCCTAAATTAAGTTAGAACAGGTTTCTCAGTTGGTTCATTCTTAGCATCACTGTCGCCTTTTTAATTAATAACCACCTAAGTGAGAATATTAGACTGGTGCCGAGTTTTATCTTTCATTAACATAAATGAAACTCATGCGGAATATAATATCACACAATTAATCTCAATTAATTAAAACAACCATACACAACTAAATGGCTAGCCGAATCAACCATCGGCCCAAAAATCCAGTAACTATGAATAAAGACAAGTAATCAATCTCAATAAGTCTGACAGAAACTAAATGAACTGTGAGCGACATGCGCGAAATAAATAATAGAAGTCTATACACTAGAATGAAAGAATGAGGCGTCTATCAAAACTCCCGCAACACCCACATATGCTGCAGCAACGGATTTCCTGAAACAGAGTCAAGCCTGGCGTCCCTATGGTTGGACACCTAAAAGGTTTTTAAAAAAAATTATAGCAAGGGTTAGTACCCAAAAACATTTGAAAAATATTTAAAAAATGATTAACTTGAAGTAATAAATAAATATGCATGCTCTCCATATTTTAGTTAGTGCCGCACTCCCTTGAGGACATCCTCACCCCTCCTCTAATGTGCATTACTAACGCCTTAAATAAATTCACCTAGTTTTTCATCTTATGACTAGATAAATTATAACGCCCTTTGTAAACACTCTACTCTAACCGAGTATGCCTTGATTATGATTTCTAAGTTATTATCGTCATTAACTTAATTAATTCATTTCCTTTTTTAACTTCATATAACTTCCACATCTGTTATACATATAATACAACTCATGCTTTGTATTACTTAGCCCGTATATAATTATTTACCTAATTAAATACTCAGTCACATTACAGTATTCACAACCATGCTGATATACATTTAATAATAGTATTTTTCCCGATTAAAGTCTCACAGGGTAAAATTCTTCTAAAGTGCTATCCCACTAGGTATATTCACCTGACTTAGTTACCCCAAATCAGAATTTCTCCCTAACTTGGTTATTACATAAATATTGGAGGCGGTCATATTCCTTCCCTGAAAGTGAGATGCCCCTCACCCATATAACGAACGCTATGACCTGGGATTATACTCGCCCTACTCCTCAAGCTAGAGGATTCATCCACCACGCGCAACCTCCCCCTATAGCACTAGAGAATATAATAATAATAATATCTATCACTGATATTATAGCACACCCATATATATACATATATTATCGCACACCGTATATATATATATATATATATATATATGTGTGTGTGTGTGTGTGTGTGTGTGTGTGTGTGTGTGTGTGTGTGTGTGTCTCGACTATATCGTGTGCTGTCCGCAACACGAGCCTATTCCATTTTATAATGAGTTTGTGGCTCAACTCGAATTACGAATTAATTTTCACATTAATTTCTTTTGGTATTACCCTCACCAATATATCCGGATTTACTTTCGTGGCCCAAATTAACATCACCCGAGTCTTAATTCCCGACTCTAAATTATTTAGCCTTTATCTAAATACAATTTATCTCGGTATTTCTTAACCGTTATTCCTGGACTTGTTCACTATATCCATATTTAATTCTTTCGAACAACTTTCCAAAAATTCAACCTTACTGTGTCACACATAATTTCCCCAAAACCCAAACCATTTCTAAATTATGGTGTCACAATAAGCCGCCCTCAAATTCTAATTAATTTTATTCACTATTAATTATATTTTTGAACCCATGTATTAATTACTCATCAATTTAGGACATGGAAAATATTAAATTAAAATTTTTCTCCATATAAAGAAAAACTGGGCGAACTGCCAGAATCTGCTGACCATCGATCGATCGACCCCAGACCTTCGATCAATCGATCGAGCAGGTCTTCGTCTTCTTCGCGAAGACAGATTCAGCCATGTACGAATTTCTTAAAACCCCAATTTCTTCTACCAGTAAACTCAAGCCCTCTTAACACTAATACATGTTAGAAACCTTATTAGGGACCTCCAGAATGTCCACTAACATTATTAATTCGTCCATTAACTACAATTTTTGAATTTGGGGAAAAATTCATCTTTAACCCTTTACCCATTTACACCCCAAATTCCTTCACCAAATTCGTTTCTAATTATCCATATATCATCCTACCAGATATGTATCAACTTATAAATATCAAATTTTCCATGAATTCTCATTCAAATTCGTAAATCAAATTATTGTTTTCAAAATCCCATGTTTATGCCATGAACACCCAAAACGGATTTTTTTAATCAATCACATCACATAAATATGAATTGAAAAACAGATTCAATACTACTTCAAGTTATCCACTTGCCTTAGGTTTCGTAGTGTCTGATTTGGAGATGAATTCTAAGGTTGAAAATGGCTCTTGTTGGCTCTCTAGTGATCCCAAATCTGCCTTGAAGTGCTATTAGGGTTCCTTAACACACTTAGCCTTTTTCTAAACTCACTTCAGTCGTTTCCTTATTTCTTCTAATTTAGAAATTAACCTAAATCCCATTTTTTGCCTAATGGGCCAAGACCAAGTGACCCAAATGCCCCCGTGTGGGCCCGACTATGTCTAAAAATGCCCCGTGACCCGTTTACTACCCCGTGTACACTTTTCCGACTATCTCGGCCCATCCGAACTCAACTGTACACTCAGAATTGGCATCCGAATTAATTTATAAAAGTACTTATCCCCCACCTCTTTAGTCTATACTGACTCCCGGTTGAGATAAGTTCATACCCTGTCATTAATACTCGAAATGATGTAAATAAATTATTACTATTTGCTTAGTATACAAATTACCCTAAATATTAACCATTTACTCCCCGATTAATATTTAAATATATTTTTCCATAATTAATTCATTTAAAATTACGACACACTAGTAATTTAGAATTCCCGAATTAATTAAATACTTAATGCACCAAAAATACGGGGTGTTACACGGGGGACAAATCAAAATGACATGGGAAATAAACCGTATCACAACTTTAAAATATTGATGAGAATTGAGGGTTAATATTTTTTTCCTTAAGTTAGAACAATGTCCGATAACAATTTCAGTCATAAAAATTTATTCCATTTGATTAATACCATTAAGACTAAAAAAGTAGTTGAATAGTTGATCCATATAGAAATATAATAACCATCATTGAAAAAGGACTTTCAATTAAGTGTGTAGAAATTAACCTTTTGATTAAATTTTAGATTATCTTCCCTTTATGGCTATTTAAAAATAATCCATCCGACATCCTAATTTCTTGTGAAAGTAAAATTTCTCATTGGGAGATTAAATTACTTCACCTTAAATCAGACAAACCTTAAATCTGTTAGCTATATTTTTTTAACAGCTCAAGAACTCTTATGTCCAATATAATTAAATAGTCGAAAAGTTTTGATTCTACAATTAATGACACTAAATCCATTAGGGAGGATATCATTACTTGAGTTTGAGTGTAAACTACCGATTCATTCCATTTATAATTATATTGGTATAGGACTTCCTCATCAGGGGGACAAAACATACTAATTATTAAATCTCTAGAATTATAACCTATGAATTTTAAAATCTCTGTGATGCCTGATAAACTCCTTCCATTGGGGAGGAAAGCCAATAATGCTAACACGAGGAACAATCACATAACAACTTTAGAATATCGAGGGAAATCGCAGGGTTTGTTTGAAAAACCCACTCCCACTAAATATTTAAAACTTTGGGGTATTATACAAAATTATTCAATTCAAAGTTTCCACAATAAATCAGTGATGATATCTGAATTTATTATTGAAATTAAAATACCCAGTCTCACTATAATAATTTTAAAATCTCGTGATACAATTATAATTCCATCTATTGAAGAGGAAACCCTATGGTAACATAAGGAATAAATCACACCACTGCTTAAAATAAATAAGAGACCAGTCTTATTATTTTAAAAACCCTATGGTATTGGGATAAACTCCTTCCGTCATGGGGGAAAAGCCAAATCTAACATAAGGAGAAATCACTTCACTATTTCAAATAAAATTCGAGACCAAGATTAATTCCACAATATATTAATTAAATAACTTCATTCAATCTGAAGCGAATAAATAATTTTTATTATCCATTTAATTCTATTTGAAAGGAATAAATATTTTTTATTATCCATAAAACGAGATCAATACCAGGTCATATAATTAATTTTCATGTTATCCATAAATGATATGTGTTCCTAGTTAATGATATTAATTACCACATGAAATTTATGAAACTAATTAATTAGATGACAAAATTTTATAAAAAATAAAAACATTCTATACAAAACAAGAAGCAAACAAATTTTCTATCCATCATGGACTAAACCAAAAGAAGTATAATCCCAAAGGGACACCTCTATCCATCCTTATTCAATTACAATCTGCTTGTTGTGCAACCCCCAGTGTCTCCTAAATCTCATAATGTAGAGATCATCACCGGGAAAGATCCCCTCGCGCATCTGGAAAAAATCTTCTAGGAGCATTCTAACGATAAGAAACAGAGTCGTGCGATCACCCCATGGCATGTTGACGACAATAACTGACTGTTTGAGCATTAACGGTTGAAAAAGCTTCTTTTGATCATCAAATTTATGGATCTGGATCTTATTGATGTTTTCATGGTTGATGATAATCCACCAAATATAATGAAAATTGACCAAAAATAACCCCTTTCAATCGCCTCCATATAGACTCCTCAATGTAAATAATAGAAAATCATGTTATATAACTCAATCGAATCTATAAAGAAATTAATTGTGATTAATCATAGGATCCATTCACCATAAAACAAAAATAAATGACCATGATAGAGGGGAGTATATTATCAAATTTCTACAGAAGAAAGTGAGTATTAAAATCCATACATGTTATTTTATAGAATTTCGGGTTTTTTATTCTTATGGGCAAACATAATCCTATTCAATTAAGATTGATCCCTAAACCTTGTGATCTGATACCCAATGATGGTATTGACCATTTAGAAATGATTTCCAAGCATCTTAATCAATCTTGAATGAAAAAGAACATAATGAATCCATAAAAAAAAATTATACATGAAAACTAAGGTTTGTGAGTACATACCTTTACCAATCTTATTATGGATCTATAAAGTGGAATCGAGTTGATGTAGATTATGATCTAAAACATACCTTTATCTTTTAATGTATTAATCTTGGATGAGCGAGAAGGGTTTTTTTCTTCCTTGAAAGCAAGCCTTGAAGATTTCCTAAGATAATTTTTTTCTCTTCTTTTTTCTCTTTGGAACAAATCTAATTGTGTTCCACTTACCCTCCCCCCCCCCCCCCCCCCCCCCCCCACCACCACACACACACCTCATTAGTTCACTCTTACTTATCCTACCCAATCCAAAAATGTGATGGGAAGATTTGAACAAAGTATGAAATCCTCTGAAAGATTCTAAAAAGGTGCCTTTACTTAAATAAGGTGCATAAGTGAAAAAACACAATTTTGGGCTCAAAAGAATTAGGGACTACATTGGGGACCTTACACTAATAACTAAAATTATCTTCTAAATCAAAAAATGAAATTCTAAATTACTCTCCCATAATTTATTTTCTTTTCCATTTAATCATAATGAATTCCACCAAATAATTACAACTACACTCCAATTTTAATTACTCAAAATTACCAGAATAGAGGGGCCTAATGTTTGCACAATTTGATGGAACATAATATGATTCCTTATGTAAAGAAAACAATTCCCGCTTGTTGAAACTAATTTGTCGCTAATTTATATTGACCAATAGCTTATGAACATTCCTTGATATCAAACTTAATTTGTTTGATATCTTACAGAATAATGAAATCTAGTAGTCGGGTATACTTGTAGAATCAAAACTTATAAGTTTATCAAAGGGTAACATATTCTAGGATACTTCGTGGATGAGAATTCCTCTGGAACGTGATTTCAAATATACTACCATGACCACTTCCCAACTTACAAGGTTTATTAGCCCAATATGAAAATTAATCTCACCCACCAACAAATCAAAGAAATGATGGTATAAATACTCTGATCCTCATATCCCATGGGATTGAGGATCTATGTACACTATGAAAACCATGATATTGTGAAATTCTTATTAAATCAGCATCAAGAATCGAATCTCATTCCCATTCCTATTCAATACATTCCTGAAATATCGGTATGATCTTCCTTGAACTATCGAACAAGTTATTGAACCATTATACAGGTTCCCATTGTCAAGATAAACTACTAAGCTTGTATTCGCAACCTTACCGATAAGATGGCAACCCTCATGTCTTGGTTGTGAACAATTCAATCATGCTAAAATCGGGATTCTGATCTTCTTTGCCCACACCAGAATTTCTACTGAGCATAATTGATCAATATTATGATATATTTATAAATAAATATAAAGCATTTCTACAATCATATTTTTTTTACTTAAAATGGGTTGTCATTAACCTTTATGACGAAAAAGTACATAAACATTGTAAACATGGTTTTAAGAATAAAACCCCAACCATCTCCCACTTAGTCTTAAAGACATGTTCCTAAACATTTAACAGTCAATCCATCTATACATTGGGCAAACTCTTTGATTTATAAAGATGATACAGGTGATCACCTTTTTGTATGATCTATGATAACATGTGAAACCTACACTCTAATGTTCCTTACTCATTTATGGTCATGGGCCCTTTGAAAATAAGAACCACTCCCCTATCTTTTATGAAGTTTCCTAGACATATAATCTCCTTCGTTGCATGTAATTCTGTAACACATTTGCCTCCCATGGTGGAATCATCCATACATGATTGCGTGATACTCCTCCATCTAATGGCTATACTTTCCAATATTTAACACATTTCCCAAAGTAGAATAATCTAAAGCCTTTTCTAATTGAAAATCCTAGTCTATGTACCCCTAACGTACTAGACTATGCACAACATAGCATTCATGAGATTTTCCACAATCGAAACCAAAGGTTCTATCTCGCCACTAGTCCATGAGTAACCTAAAAGAAATACCACATGACTTGATTCTATGTTAAGCCTCATCACCAACCCTGCACTGCACTCATAGTTCATGCTCGCCTTTAATACCTAAGTGACCTAACATAGAGATCCTCCATCTTGACTCTGTGTCGAGCCCCATCATCAGACTCACACTGCACCCTAAGTTTCTTTCTTACCATATATTCCCGAGTTCATAAACTAGATATCCTTCTTGTGACTATGTATTAAATTTATCATCACCCCCATGTCGTACCTCCAGGTTTCTCCCATCATAAGTTCGCGAGCGGCTAAAAAAAATCTCTACCTCTAATATTTGCTGAGATCCATCACTAGATTCGCACCACACCCTAAGGGTAACCTCGTCATAAATTTTGAAGAGACCCTTGAAAAGATACCTAACCTTCTACCACAGCCACACATCCTACCTCTCTACTCAATAAGAAGAAAGACTCCACAAATGCACACCCTTAATAAATGGGTTCTATAGGCACCTAACCATATATCATCCTAAAGCTTCCTAACATCCATTTGGATCTATCTAGAATTGAAATATGTAAAACCTAATGAGACCAAATGTTCCCAAGAGATAAGGAACAACACTCTAAACTCAACCTAAATACCCTAAACCCTTACGAATTACCCATACAAGGTAGTACCCTTGTTTGTTTCTTGATTGCATGACCAAATAAGATGAAATGTGAAATTAAAACCATGTATTCCATAATCAACCGCATGGTTAGACAAGGAATTAGACATATAAACATGATTATTTATATCCTACGCAACCAACATTGTAACCTATTTGACCACATGTTCAAATACGTGACAAAAGATATCAACTTCTCGATGAAGTAATATAAAATTGGAAAACTATAAATATCCCTATTCCTCATAGATTTTACAACATAAAATAGAATATTAAATAGGTTTTTAAAAATTTCTCCCAATCTTGAGCATTAAAACCCCCTCTTGCATTAATTAATCTCTAAAAAAGTTACTTTAGGAATAAGAGAAAATTCCCCCAATTGAGGAATGCCCAAAGTTCCTAATCTTGAGTCATGACTTTGCATAAACCAAAATTCAATTCTAAAAGAAGCCTTAGACAAAGCCTAATCCACTGGACCTAAATAAACGTATTTCCTTAACTTACCTTTTATTTATAGTTTAAAGTAAACTAAGAATAAGTTTTTTATCCTGGTTTAAACTTTTTTACACGGATGCTCCAGGATACTAGGTGTATGCCTTGTGAAAACTTCGATTACTTTTAATAGTGTCCTTATATAATCAATACTGATCTAAGCACATTATTACGTGCATGCACCAAAGAAACTAATCACCTCAATCATAATATAAATATTATGAAAGTAGAATTTTAACTTAGCAAACATGATTTTCCAAAAGAATTTGTGCATTGTAATATTCTAAACTCTTTGTATTTAATAATTGAAGATGGCGTACTCCTCACATTATCTCCAAAGGAACATAAATATATCCCCAAAGCGAGCCCCGATTAAACTATGTTTCCTACAAAATATTTATTATCATAATACAACCTATTTTTTCACTATGAGTATAAGAAACACACTTAAAATGGAATGTTATGTCAAGGACTTATTCCGAAGAACATAGATCATTGACATTCAATACACATAGACTCAACATCCTTATTACTATTAGCCACGAAGCATTATATACGTAACATTTGATCGTGTGACTACATGAGTACATTAAAACAACATCAAGTGCCTAATCACGATTGCAAACATTGTAATATGTCACTAAAAAATATTCCATCGAGATACATAATTACTCTCCCCAACATATTGTAATTCCCATAGATAAATAGTTATCTCACACCATGACTTCTCGCATTCATGACACCCATACTACAATGCCCAACACTTCACGGGAAACTATGATATATACCAATATATCCCTGTAGATATATTCACATACCAAATTGTGTCTCTTTCAATCTCATTACTACATGAGTATGAAGAACACCATCTATCCACCCTCATGATACCAAGATCCAATACAACACATACATTCATTCACACAAAACACATGAAATGGCAAGATAATTGTCCATCCCGATGATACACCGACTCTATTTCTCACTTTAATTCTAAGGCTTGGTGCACACATTTACATTTAATGGATCCTAATTGTAAGACTTTTAGTTCGATCGTGATTTTTTAAATCTAATCCATAATAAGAAGAATAAAATGAGCACACACATATTCACACATGAAGGAACAACTGGGGTTATTGGGAAAAATAACTTGGGATTGACATTTAAAATGTGGAAAATTTTCAGCCCTAAAGATTTTTTATTAATCACGCATTGAAAAGAAATCAAGAAGTAGGTTTAAAGATTAAACTTAGGGTTTCAGGAATATAATACCTTTGTGGACCCAACTACAATCCGATGGGGAGAAAACTATTTGTTAATGATTTAATGTTGACTTATTTTGGATCTCCAAAATCTTTTGTAACCTTCTATAAAGCTCGAATCTTCTAGTGTAGGATCCACCCAAAAGCTAGGTTGGTGTGTGGGACCTTTTAAGATGAAAGCCCTTCCTTACGAGTAATATATAGTGGTCTCCATTGGACTCTTTAATAAATTGTGAATAGTATTTTATGTTACCCCTCTTAAACCCTAGTGATGAATCAATCAATTTAAAACCCCTTCCCATACCCATTACAAGTACAAAAGGTGGGCTTGGGATAAATTTGGTTTCTTAAGAATTTGGTCCTAACTACTTGGGTATTTGGACTATGCTAAGGACCCAAGATAAATAATTAAATTATCTCGAAATAAATACTCAAAAATCCCAATTATATTTAACATAACTTATTTCCTTTCGTTATTTAATCATAATTAGTTCCACTAAATAATTATTGCCGTACTCCAATTTTATTATCTCATAAATCACTTAGATAAAAGGAGGTCTTATTTACAAAGTTGATTATGGAACATAATATGATTCCCACGTTGATTGTTTGATACCCGCTTGGTCAAATCAATTTACTGTTAATCTATTTTAACCAACATCTAATTAATTCCTTGATTCTCATAATCAATTCATTCGCTACTCCACTAGGATTATAAAATAATTCATCGATAGGATTTTACTTGGTGAAAATAGAAGATATAAGTTTATTAAGGGCATCAGAGTCCTCGGTATCCCCTCAACATGGATTTCTCTAAATTATGATCTCAGACCTACTCACACAAATATCACCCAATATTCAAAGATCGTTTGACCTAATACAAAATCAGATCGCACCCATAACAATCAAAATGTCATTTTTCCAAACATTCCAATCCTTATATTTAAAAGAATTAAGAATATATTCACCCCTTGCAAATGGTGTGAGATTCCTTTAGTCTAATCAAGACAATATTTAGGCTCAAAACACATTGGTAGTCCTGTTTAATACATTCTTGCGATGTATCGATCACAGTCCTCCATCGAACTATCGAATAAGTTCTAGAACCATAAAATAGGTTCTCGTAGTTTGGATAAACTACTAGAATGGCATATCAACAATTATGATAGTATTTCAAGTCCCTGTTGGCGTTGTGAATCTTTTAATAGTGCTAGAATCGAAATTTCAATATTTCATTTGTCAACCCAAAGACGACTCACCAAAATTCCTACTGAGCTCTATTGACTAACATTTTTACAATATATTTAAACCAAATATAAGGCATTGTCGCAACCACGATTCTTATTTAAAAATGAATTAACACACTTATACTCAAAACAAAACGTAATACACGGTTTTAAGAATAAAACCCTAATAGGGTTCCATAGCACCTTCCTCACTCGGAACATAGTCATTCACCTCCCATCACGACTCAATGGAAATGCAAACCCTTCAGCCTTATGATTAGCCGTAATGGGATCACCTAATTTTTATTCATTTATTTTTATTTAAAATAAACTAATGGTCATAGTTAAACTCCCACTCTCTCTTCATTTTATTCACACTCTCACACATTGGACTGGTAACAATTCATCAAAGGGACCCAAACAAAAGAAAAATCATAACATTAACATCCCTTCCCATAATACCGTAATCAGGACCCTCCAAAGACTAAAACCTCCGTTTCTCTGATAAAAACCCTCATATATCGGTCAATTATCTTTCTCTCTCTATTCTCCCTAAGTTCTCTCTCCAAATATCTAGAAAAGTAATCATGATTTCTTCGGGGTTTCCTCAATTTTGGACTTATTGACCGAAATTCGAACAATTTTTTAAAGAACATAAATATAACTCTCAAAGTCATAATATGATTGATCAATGTCATTGTACATTAACCCATGCCCAAAGCAAAGAAGTTCACTTCTTGGAGTTTCTCATTCAACAATGTTTTCATTTTTACACTAAAGTTGTACATATATATTATATTTTTTATGCATATTTTATTCATTAAAATAAGTATTAAAAAATGAAGGTTGATTAAAAAATTCTCGATTTGTACTGGCTAAATTTTTTTATTGTATTTATCCAAATGAATCAAACTCAATGAAATGTTTCACATGATGATAAAGGTGCCCATGTTTGATGGAAAAGGAGTAAAAATTCTAAGTCTTTTGTTTGGGATATTTTTTTATGAAATTTCCTACTAATAATAATGGCATGCAAATGGTAAAATATGTTGTGACACCTCGCGAAATCCCTAAATAGATTGACCAGGTCTAATAAAATATTACGAAAATAAAAAAAATTGTTAACATTCTCAGCATAGTACAATAATCAAAATTAAAAGAACAATGACAAGGAAATGTAATAGTAAATAACATAAATCCAACTCTGATGCCAATCACTGCCAATTCCACATAAACTAACCCTCAAATATAAAATGTAACAATACAAAAGTCCAACTTTGAAAAATAAGTACCAAATGTACAATATATCTGAAACTAAAAATGTATATAAAAGAATGAGGTACACTTGCTCGAATCCAACGATTCTAGGAGTAAGAAATAAGACATCGCAAGAGATGATCCTCCAATGAATCCACGTCAACACGAACTAACGCATCAAAGACATGTAAAAATGTTTTAATATAAAACCTAAACAAAAATTCTATGCAGAATATGATTATAATTTAATCTGGTCCCTTATAATTACACATAATCCTCTCTTGTTTTAAGTTATTAGTTACCCAACCCTACAACCCAAGATAACATGCAGTTTTAAATCCCAAACCCACATTTATCCCATGTGATTAAAGTCTTAAAACACCATTCTTTAATCTTTATCATTAACTATACTAGGTTAATATTCTTTAATAGGAACCATTGTGTCGGATTAAGGTTTCACACCTAAGGTACATTTTATGCCACTAAGATAATATATAAGTCCCTATTATTACCGCAAGTATGTAGGTAAGTATCCTTACCATAAGTCATATACATATCTAGGATAGTACAAAGACTGGTACAACTATCTCTAGTACCATCATATATAATCACATAAGGTAGGAGGAAGACAATCTCTACATTTAACATCCATAGATAAATGTAGTCCTTGACTTCCATAAATAAATTAGCATCTCTCGTCCCGCATATAACAAAGGCCTAAACTATTTGCCTTGGGTCATTACGTATATCCATCATTCATATAACCTACCATACCCACTATATGAACGAAATATCTCTGTGAACGATATCGGATCCAGGATACCTAGACGTAGAACCCTAGGGATAAAAAGACCATTAGGAATGGAAAACTCATCTAATCATTGAGGTACCATAAAGGTCTGCATTGCACATGCCCCTTCATGGAATCCCTCTCCTAGTATGGTATCCACAAGAATTTCCAAATGGTATTTATTACAACTAAAGACACAAGAAATTTCAACCCTCACTGAGGGGCTATAATAAAAATATACATGCACAACCCTCACTAACGGGTTAATCTAAATATTATATACATACCAAACTAACACAATAGGGCCACACTAGCATCACTATTATATAAAAGCACACAACACGCCATTGACCTTATGAATGTCCTGGAATATAAGTAACCCTAACACTCAGGGTCCCTAAATGTACGTATAATCAAACTCTACCATGAAGTAAAATAACTATATCAATTTTATTGCACCTTAAATAGGCCTAATCTAACCTCCTAAGGCTTCTCTCAGAGGTAATCAATCCATATCTAATTTGTTTGAATCATTAAATATTGTAACAACCTTATTCAAGGGTTCGTAACCCATTCCTAATATCACCTAAAGACTATACACCCCACTAGTCCATCACCATAGCTCAAACAAAACCAAGCAAACAAGCCCGTACTACTACAAGTACTCAATTCTCAATAATAAAACATCCTACATTTTTGATTGCATGTTAAATCCCTACACATAAAATAAACCCTCTTATTTTGCCAAATATCAAAACAACTAAAACACCACTTTTCAATATTATAAATCACAAGAATTTAACTCTATTTTATGAGTATACAAAAACTATAGGTGCCATAATTCTAACCCTAGGTTCAAAAATCCCAAAACCTAACCATTTAAACACAATCCCAAATTAGGCAATGTACGATACCACCGATCGATTGGTCGACACAAACTGCAAAATTTTTATTGTTACAGGCTTCTTCATTTATGACCCACATTTTCTCTATCCATCCTACATTAACGAACACAATAACATTATTTAAGCACCAAACCAACATCCTAATGATAAAACATCAAAACAATAATTGAAACCTATTTTTATCATCAAAACCCACGACTGCACCAAGATTCAAATAAAAATCCAATTCATAATCCAAGAACCCCAATCTATCTTGAAAAAATTTATTAATCAACTAATGATTTCATGGGATGAATTCAAATAATCACAGAGCTGTAACTAATTGACAATTGAAAACATCTTATAACCATCTTCTAATAATTTTATTTCCAAATAATGACAGAATCAACCAAATTAAGAATGAAAAATAACCTATTTACCATCTAAACTAGATTAATCTTGAAATTAATAAAATTAACCATTCTAATAGATTATGATTATATACATATTTTTTCTTGAACATATATAATATTAAAAGACATGCAACCATAATCTAATTCTATCTAAGCTCGCCTAAAAAATTTGTGGAGAAAACCAAGTCAAATCTATCAACTTCTTCTCTTCTCTCCATGTTCCTTGTTTCTAGACCTCTTAGTTCTTCCTAAATGTGTTTTGTGCTAAATGAGATCCTTAGTGACCCCTTAAAATCCTTAACTAACAAAATTACACTTGAGACGTTAATGGGCCTCACTTAAAAGAGCCCAAATACACCTCTAGATAGCCTAAATTTTTTCCAAAGCCTTATACTAACCCAATAGTCCTTTAGACCATAATTTTATTTTAAATATGGAGATTCTACGCTGATTGGGCATAAATATTGTATATTTATTCCCCTAATTTCAGTACATTTATGCACCCGAGTAGTGCAATTGATATGGATTAAACTCACATATATGCTAGTAACCTTCGTTGGCAAGTATTTTGTGTTTTGTGTTTCTCCTATGCGTTTTACAGGTTAATTATGCAAGCGATGCAGAAGAGAAATCGAAACAATGAAAGAAAGGCTAAGAAGGAAAGTTCAAGGGAATTTTGGTAATTCTACAGCTGGATACCGGAGGAGGAGTCAACTTTAATGTTGAAAATCTTGGAACAATGAGAACCATGGAAGAAACAGCATCCAAATCCGAGTTACAATTGAAGAGTTATGATCAATTGAAGTTGAGGAAAAATCCTATAAGAAAAGAAGAAAACATGAGAAAAATTATAACTGCTGAAAAGAGGAAAAAGGCACCTAAAACAAGTGAAAATTACCAAACCCATGTCGAACCGATTTGGGGTCGAACCGGTTCGGGGTACCTGCAAACCGATTTGGGGGTCCTGATGTGAGAAATTGCTTATTTATTCTGGTTGGACCAAAGAGTTACATTAGGTTACAACTCATTCTAAATCATATTTGTACAAAGATAGCGAGTTAGGAAAAGAAGTTCTTGATAGTTTTTTATAGAGAAAAAGGTATAAGATCATCTAGGAACATAGTTTGAATTATCTTCTTCATGATTGATTCATTTCGGGTTTGTTTTCAATTTTTAATCCAAGTTTCATTCTTATTCTTATTGTTCTTGCATGGTTATTTCCCTTACTTAATTCAACCAATTTCTGTGTTCATAACACTTATTTGCATGTTTTAATATAGTTTCATCATGAGTTCTTTCACATGCAACGTAATGATTTCATGCATCGTTCAGTTTAACATGCCCGGCTAGTTTTAAGAGGGTCGGGATACATGAACTCAACTTGATGTGTTAGTTGTATATGTATAAAATTAATCCTCTGGATTTAATGATTTATTACAACCGTATTGAGTAGCAACACAACCATTGTAGATCTTTGGGTCTCGTTTGCTTCCGGGTAACCGAGATGCTTTAGAATGCAATGCGAGTGTCGCTATCGCGTGTAGCAATTTACTCGTCCTCTAATTAAGTATGGTGCGGGCTTGAACCTCATATAAGTAATGCTTGGGAGTAATAAATTCTGGGTCTAATTAATCATTTAAATTTACGATTAGTTTTATACCAGCAATACACTAGGGTTGAGGGATTTTAATCCCGTCCTGCTTCCTTCATCATATAGTTCAAGTTTTAAGTCATTCATTATCAGTAATTTAGGTAATTTAGAATAGTTACATTACATTCGTACTTTTGTGCATTGAATAAATATTTCCAAAATTGCATTTAGTTATAGTCCATTCACAAAACCAATCATCTTTTCTTTTTCTTTAGAGTCAAAGATAGGTTTCCTTCGTCTGTCCAATATCGTCACAACTCTGTTTTTCTATTTCCCTGAGGATCCATACTCGACTTATCGAATTATTAGTTGAGCGAAAGGCTTGCACTTGAGCCTAGAGAGTACGCACTTCTGAGACACATTCTTAGTCTCGTCAAGTTTTTGGTGCCGTTGCCGGGGAATTAGGTAGACTTAGGATTAGTTCAAGTCAATCTAAAACTTTGACTAAATTTTTTTTCCAAAAATCCAAAAAAAACATAAAAACAAAATTAAAAAGCACAAAAATATTCCTCATCATCTTTCATAAGCCAGTTAATGAAAAATTCTGAACTCACCCGAACTCATAATAATCCAACCCACATTCAAGAAAATCCAATAGTTGAGTACGACCCTGACAACCCTCACACTCCTAATGTTCCACAATTTTGGGTTCCACCTCCCACACCGTCACACTCAATTGCAAATAACACTCCGTTTTACCTCTTAGGACACACTTCAGAGAACGCTCTGAGCATACCCAGTGAGGACATAAACCCTTTGAGTGAGAGAAATATGTCTCAACACGGTAGTGCAGCCGCCAGTGAGGAAGAGGCCCTGTATCACCCTTTGAGAGACATCTTATATCCCGAACGCACTGTCACTCCGGGATGCATTTTACTCCCGTATACTGCAGGGAAATTTCTCTTTAGGAATGGGATGATCCAGATACTTCCAACTTACCATGGAATGGATTTAGAAAAGCCATATGCCAACATCATGGAATTTGAGGAGGCGTGAGAGACTCTCAGTGATCAAACTTGCACAAAAGATGTGCTCCGCCTTAAACTCTTCCCATTCTTGCTAAAGGATAAGGCTAAGACCTGGCTATGGTCTTTACCTCCAAATGAGATTTCATCATGGAACGAGCTACAATCTAAATTTCTAAAGAAATTCTTTCCTCCACATCGAATGAACTCCTCAAGGCTCAAATTCAAACTTTCCGATAATTAAAAAATGATCCGCTCGATTGATGCTACAAGCCTTTCAATGAGTTAATTACTACATGTCCCCATCATGGTTTTGATAAAACGCAAATCATTTCCTTCATCCATAATGGGCTAAACATTAATTCCAAGAAACTCGTTGAAACCATGTGTGATGGTCCATTTGCTGACTTAGGCGCTAACGATGTTGAGATTCACCTGAGGTATGTTGTTGAGACTACCCAATCCTTGGATACATTTGACCCTAATGCTCAAAATCGAAATCGTCAAGTGACCACCACTCCACCTACGTCCGACCTATTTCACGTAGAAAAGAATCCTATGATGGACTGTCGACTCGATGTACTTGAGAAAGGAATGCGAGACCTACTTGAAGTATATGGAAGGGGATTAACTGGATCCATCCCAAACCTCATCGAGAAGGTGTGTGAAATTTATGAGGCGGGTCATTCAACTGAGGAATGCCCGACTATACCCTCCTTCAAAGTTATGCTTCAAGAACAAGTAAGTGGTATAGGAGGATTCAAGGGTAATTTCGGTGCACCGCATGAGAATTCTTACAACCCTTCATGGAAAAACCATCCTAGTTTTATCTATGGGCAAAAACATGCTGCGATGAATCCTAATTCACATGTTGCCCCTCCTCCACCACCGCACTTTTAACAAGTTCCACACATGCAAGGACATGTGCAAGCACCACCACCTCAAGGAGCATATATCACTCCACCATGGAGAAATCTCGAGGATACGATCAACCACTTTATCAATACCAAGAATGCAACTAATGCTATGCATGAGTGCATGATCAATGACATGAATGCGAACATTTCAAAGTTGCAATCATCATTGAGTATCCAAGAGAAAGGCAAGTTTCTGCCCAGGGACAAAGACCACCCCAAGGTCAAACTAGTGTTAGCTCCACCTCAGCAGAACATCAGGAGCAATGTGAAGATGTAACCACTCTTCGTAGTGGGAGAGTCATTGATTTATCACCTCCCCCACACGACGCAACCAAAGACAAGGAGATTTTGCCCGCCAGGAAAGAGGCCGAAGATGTCCCCTTGATTGAGAGTGATAAAGAAGACACTAGTGAGACCGAGGTAGTAGTGAAACCACCCACCGCGGCACCATTTCCTCAAAGGTTGGTTCCTTCCCACAAAGGAAACCCCCGTGATGAAGTGCTAAACGTGCTTCAGCAAGTAAAGTTAAATTTACCTTTCCTCAATGCCATTAAGAAAATTCCAGCTTATGCGAAAGTCGTCAAGGACTTGTTAAAAGTGAAGAGGAAGATGAAGGTAGCGAAAAACGTCTTTCTAGCATAGAATGTGAGCTCCATCCTACTTAATGATCTCCTGCCAAAATTCAAAGATCCTGGTGCACCCACCATTTCCTGCATCATTGGAGAAAATAAAATTAAAAAAAGCCTTACTTGATTTGGGAGCAAGTGTCAATATCCTCCCTTACGCCATATATAGGCAACTTGATCTGGATGACCTCAAGCCCACAAAGATCACTCTCCAGTTAGCGGATCAAACCATAAAGATTCCAAGAGGTATAGTTGAGGACGTGATTGTCCAAGTAGACACTTTTTACTTCCCATTAGACTTTATCATTTGGGACACGAAGCCCTGCTTCACCTCAAGAAATCATGTTCCCATCATTCTAGGGCGCCCATTCTTAGCTACGGATAATGCAATTATCAATACTTGAAATGGGTAGATGCAACTCACCTTTGGGAACATGACCTTAGAGACTAACATCTTCCATATATCCCAACATATGGGGGAATAAGATGATCTTCACGTGGTGAACTTCATTGACGAGTCGTAGAGGAGTATTTTGAGGAAAATTATTATGGAGATGCCCTAGGGTCCTGCTTAGTATCGAGCTGCGAGAGAGAGGGAACGTATACCTAATTCGAGAGAGAAGTTAAGGAGTTGAGAGAGTTACTTGATGAGAGAGCGTCGGACGAGGACACGAGAGATGTGAATTGGGTTTCTCAGTTCGAGGAGTTATTGCCAAGGGAGACACGCATGGTTCCCTCCAATAAAAAAATTTTGACCCTTGAATTGAAGAAACTGCCCTCATATATTAAATATGCATACCTAGGAGAGGATGAGACATTTCCTTTCGTTGTCTCCTCCAGCCTAGACGAAGAGCATGAGGGTAAAGTATTAAAGATTTTGAGGAAGCACTAAAGTTCTTTATGTTGGTGTATTGTCGATTTAAAGGGGATAAGTCCTTTGATTTGCACCCACAAGATTCACCTCAAGGAAGATGTCAAGCCCTCGAGAGAAATACAAAGAAGGATAAATCCCAATGTGAAAGAAGTGGTGAGAACCAAAATCATTAATCAATTGGATGTCGGGATTATCTACCCAATCTTGGATAGCAAGTGGGTGAGCCCTATTCAAGTTGTCATGAAAAAGTCGGGTATGACAGTGGTTGATAATGCTAAGGGAGAGCTATTCACCAATGTACTACCACTGGGTGGAGCGTTTTCATTGATTACCGGAAACTCAATGCGGGAACTAGGAAAGACTATTTTCCCTTAGCATTTATTGATTAGATGTTTGAGAGAGTAGCGGTCCACCCTTACTATTGCTTCCTTGATGGTTATTCTAGATATATCCAAATTGAGGTAGATGTACTTGACTAGGAGAAAACGACCTTCACCTGCCCTCTTGGTAAGTTTGCCTACAAACGTAGTCCATTCGGCTTGTGTAATGCACCCGCGACCTTTCAAAGGTGCATGTTGACTCGAAGTGTTCATGGATGATTTTAGCATTTTTGGCACCTCTTTCGATTGTTGTCTAGAAAAGTTGGAAAAAGTACTTGCCCGGTGTGTGGAAAATAACTTAGTGCTAAATTGGGAGAAATGCCATTTTATGGTCATTGAGGGAATAGTTCTTGTCCATATAGTTTCATTGAAGGGGATAGAAGTTGATAGAGCTAAGATAGATGTCATAGCCGATCTACCCCCACCAAAATCGCTCAAAGTCGTGCACTCCTTCTTGGGCCACGCAGGGGTTTATCGAAGGTTCATTAAGGACTTTAGTGCCATCGCTAGACTCTTAAGTAACCTAATCATAAAGGACACCCCATTTGAGTGGACGAAAGCATGCCATAGCGCTTTTGAAAAACTGAAAACCATGCTTGTGTCCACTCCCATCAAAGAAGTTCCGGATTGGTCCTTACCATTCAAACTCATGTGTGATGCTAGCGATTATGCGATATGGGCTATTTTGGGACAAAGAAAAGACAAACAGGCTCATGTCATCTACTTTGCTAGCCGAAATCTTACTGGACCACAGCTAAATTACTTCACCATAGAGAAGGAGTTGCTAGAGGTAGTCTTTCCTCTTGACAAATTTTGGTCCTACCTTATCGGTTCTCCCATAACTTGCTTCATCGACCATGCGACATTGAAATACCTACTTGCAAAGAAAGACGTAAATTCAGGCCTCATAAGGTGGATCCTACTCCTACAAGAGTTTAATGTCTCCATTAAAGATAAGAAATGAGTAGAAAACGTCGTTGCCGACCACTTATCATGGCTTTCGTCCAATGTACTTAGTGATCCAATACCCATAGAAAAATACTTCCCGGATGAGAAACTCTTTGCTACCTCTTCTTTGCCCTAGTTTGCGAATATAGTGAACTATCTTGTTACAGGAGCCATCCCTCCCGATTGGACACTGCAAGATAAAAGAGGCTTATTACTTGGTCGCGCATATTTTTCTATGATGATCCTTTCCTGTTTAAATATTGCGCCAACCAAATCATTCGACGTTGTTTACCGAATGATTAGATCCCCAAAGTCATCCAACTCTGTCATTCAGAAGCTTGTGGAGGTCACTTTTTTACGAAAAAGACGGTCGCTAAGATTCTTCAATGCGGCCTCTATTGGCCCATAATCTTTCGGAATGGACAAATTATTGTAAATCTTGCGATAGGTGTCAAAGGATTGGAGCGATTACCGAATGAGACATGATGCCATTTACCCCGATACTCATTATTGAGATCTTCGACTGCTGGGGTATTGACTTTATTGGCCCTTTTCCCCCATCTTTTGGTTTCCAATACATCCTTGTCGTGGTAGACTACATTTCTAAATGGGTAGAAGCCATAGCTACCAAGACGAATGATAATAAAATGGTGATTAGGTTCCTACAAGAACACATACTTTCCCTCTTCGGTGCTCCGAAAGCGATAATCAGTGATAATGGCACACACTTTTGCAACAGGCCATTCGAGAAGCTGATGAAAAAGTATGGCGTCGTTCACAAGGTTGGAATGACCTATCACCCACAAAAGAATGGGCAGGCCAAATTAGAGAATCAGGAGATCAAGAACATTCTCGAGAAGATCGTCAATCCCACCCGAAAAGATTGGTCACTTCGATTGAACGATTCACCATAGGCCTATCATACCGCATACAAAAATCCACTCGGAATGTCCCCATTCCACTTTGTGTATGGCAAACCTTGCCATCTTCCCGTGGAATTAGAGCACAAGGCGTATTGGGCAATTAAGAAGTTGAATTATGACATGGATCAAGTTGATGAAGCTCGTAACCTTCAATTGAATGAATTAGAAGAGATACGCAATAATGCGTATGAGAATGCAAAAATTTCGAAAGAAAGGTTGAAACTCGCTCACAATAACATCATTCGACGCAAAGAGTTTCTTCCCGGATAAAAAGTGCTTCTCTATAACTCTCGGCTTCATCTATTTTTGGGCAAGTTACGGTCACGATGGAGTGGCCCATTCATTGTAAGGAATTTTTTCCCTCACGGAGCTATGGAATTAGACGATTTAAAAGGGGAAATATGTTCAAGGTAAATGGACAACTCCTAATTCCATATCTAGAGGCGTGTGTGGAAGAAGTCGACACCGTTTGGTTGTCGAACCCCATTTACAGGGAAAAGTGAGATTAAAATGAGAGGTCGTCGCACCCCCGATGTGTATGGGGTGAATTCTTGTGTATATTAGTCGTGTGTGAGTTAGGGTATTTTTTAGTCCGGATCACGGTTCACGAGAGGGATTGAGTTAGCACACTATTCGAGAGAGTTTTCAAATATTTTGAGAGATTGGTCGAGGAAATTTTAGGGCACCCGAGGGTCTAGAACATTTTTAGGGGCAATACGCACGAGAGGAGAATGGTGAGAACACTTAGATTTTGAGAGAAAAGATAACCAAACCTTTCTGGCCAATAAATTTCCCCGAACCCAGGTCAAACCTGTTCGGGGGGGAGAACCGGTTCGGGGTACCTGTAAACCGGTTCGGGGTACCTGGAAGATTCCCCCCTATTTTCCAAATTTATTCTCTTCCCTCCTCTTTTCCCTCCATTCATTTCCCTACAATTTTTCACCCTCCAAAACCATTTCCCCTTCCACTTTCAATCCCAATTCCTTCCCTCCTTCCATACCCTTCAAACCCATTCCCCTTTTCCCACCAAAAACCCATCCCCAACACCTATAAATTCACCCCCACCCCTCATCCATTTCTCACACCAAAATTCACTCTCCCTCTCCTCCATCCCATATCCTTCTTCTCTACATATCTCTCCCTCTCACCATGCTGCGTCCCCGCCAAGCTAACTTCCGCCCTAAGAAATATGAATCCACCACCATCCTTGATGACGAGGGTAAGGGCGTGTTTTGAAGCGTCTAAGAATGCCATTGGGCTGAGCAATACCTCTTGGACAAGCCCATGACTGTTTTTGATATATTTGTTGGTTGTGTTTTGTTGTTGGTGGTTAAAAATTGTTAAACACTTGCTCCTCCGTTGTTATAATGAAATTATGCATTTATGTTTTAATTTGTTTGTTTTATTTTTCCGCACTTTTCATTCACTTTTAGTTAGATTTTAGTCATTTTTTCTTGAGGACAATGCAAAAGTCTAAGTTAGGAGGGTCACAAGTGCGTATTTCTAAAACTTCACAAATTTTCGAAAATGCCGAAAAATTTAAAAAAAATCATAAAATTTTGAAAAATCCAAAAATATTTTTCTTCAAAGTAAATAAAAATTGGAATTCATTTTTTTTAAAAATATCATTAAAAGTCGGTTTAAAGTCTCAAATTGTAAAAACTCAATGCACAAAGCCGAAATTGACCAACGATGGAAATTGTGCAAAAATTGACGACTTAACAAATAAGTGTGGAGATTAACAACCCCGGTGAGATTCGAGCCGTTCATTTTTGTGAAATTTATAAATCAATTCAAGTTAATTGTTAACTCAAAGTTCTTTTCTGCCATCTAATAAGTCATCGAGTATCTCAAGTCTTTCACTTTGATCGGTTTAGAGAAATGTGTGTGACATTGACTTAAAAAACGTGCCAAAGAAATCTCTAAATTAAAATTAATCTCGAGACGCATATGGTAATGCAATTAGTAGTTTGGACAATGAAGTAGGCCATCGTTTGTTACCCAAAAAGATTATCCATAAAAAGTCATGAAAAATTCATCCCTTTGCAACTTAATTTGAGCCTAATAAATTTTTTCCATTTCGTTTGACAACCCGACAAACCCAATTAGCCCGGAATTGTGAAAATTGAATATTCATCAAATAAAGTACGAAAAATGCATAAGAAGGGGCAAGAAAAGAATAGCTATGCTAAACAAAAAAAGTAAGAAAAGAAAAGCGTGAAAAAAAATAGAAAAAGAAGAAGAAAATGAGAAAAAGCCCGGAAAAGAACTAACGGACATCATAAGCAAGATTTTCCAATTTCAAAATTCTTAACCTTTTTTAATATAACCCAATGCACCTTCAACCCGTAAAAGTCCTAACCGAGTCCAAAATTGCGAAATTGGTTACCGCGTGGAGAGCCAAAACACCCAAAAGGTAATAAAAGAGATAAAAAATGTGAATTATAGGCAATGTCCCGTTCTTATATCCGTAATCCTTTGATGAGATCCGATTACCATAAAATTTTCATCTTTCTACTTGTATGCGTGAATTTGGTTTCACTACATTTAATCTTATAAATTGTGCATACCGAGAGAATAACCACATTCCGAGTTAATCGTTTGTGAGAGCACCCATGAGATTTTGAAATCAAAACGAATTTTCGGATAAGTAATGTAATGGTCAATCAGTGGAAATTCGCGGTTAAATTTTCGGCTTCTCACACACGCACTATGATTTGAGACTCTTGAACATGATTCGATGATGACTATTTTCAAGAAAAAATTGAAGTATACAATTTTTGCATGTTCTGATTTTTCTTTGAGTCGAATTTTGTGGATATATTCACTACAAACCCTCACGATACAACACTCGTCCTACTAGGGTAACCTAGGGGTTTAATGGCTTGTTGCATACGATAAATGCAATCGATTGCCCGTAAAAAAGGTATTCTATCCCCATAATATGTTTAGAAGAGTTGTGATTTATTTTTTCCCTTTTACATTTCTTGGGACGCGCAAAGTTCTATGTTAGAGGGGTTTGATTGGAAATAAATATTGTATATTTATTCCCCTAATTTCGGTACGTTTGTGCACTCGAGCGGTGTAATTGATATGGATTTAAGTCACATATATGGTACTAACCTTCGTTGGTAAGTATTTTGTGTTTTTTGTTTCTCCTATACGTTTTACAGGATAATTATGCAAGCGATGCAGAAGAGAAAAGGCTAGGAAGGCAAGTTCAAGGGCATTTTGGTAATTATACTGCCGAATCCCAGAGAAGGAGTCAACTGGAAAGTTTAAAATCTTGGAACAAGGAGAACCATGGAAGAAACTTCATCCAAATCCGAGTTACGGTTGAAGAGTTGCGATCAATTGAAGTTGAGGAAAAATCCTATAAGAAAAGAAGAAAACATGAGAAAAATTCTAAGTGTTAAAAAGAGGAAAAAGGCACCCAACACCAGCGAAAATTCCCAAACCCAGGTCGAACCAGTTTGGGGTAGAACCGGTTCGAGATACCTGCGAACCGGTTCGGGGGTCCTGATGAGCGAAATTGCTCCTTTATTCTGATTGGTCCAAAGAGTTCCATTAGGTTACAACTCATTCTAAATCGCATTTTTACGAAGCTAGTGACTTCGGAAAAGAAGTTCTTGATATTTTTTCATAGTTTTTTATAGAGAAAAAGGTAGAAGATCATATATGAACATAGTTTGAATTATTTGATTCAAGATTGATTCATTCCGGGTTTGTTTTCAATTTTTAATCCAAGTTTCATTCTTATTATTGTTATTGCATGGTTATTTCCCTTACTTAATCATAACACTTATTTTCATGTTTCAATATAGTTTCATCATGATTTCTTTCACATGCAATGTAATGATTTCATGCATTGTTCATTTTAACATGTTCGGCTAGTTTTAAGAGGGTTGGGATACATGAACTCAACTTGATGTGTTAGTTGTATACGTATAAAATTAATCCTCTGAATTTAATGATTTATTACAACCGTATTGCGTAGCAACACAACCATTGTAGATCTTTGGATCTCATTTGCTTCCGGGTACTCGGGATGCTTTAGAATGCAATGAGAGTGTCGCTATCACGTGTACCGATTTACTTGTCCAATGATTAAGTATGGTGCGGGCTTGAACCTCATATACGTAATGCTTGGGAGTACTAAATTTTGGGTCTAATTAATCATTTCAATTTACAATTAGTTTTATACTAGTAATACACTAGGGTTGAGGGTTTTTATTCCCGTCATGCTTCCTTCATTATATAGTTCAAGTTTTAAGTCATTCATTATCAGTAATTTAGGTAATTTAGAATAGTTGCATTCCATTCGTACTTTGGTGCATTAAGTAAATATTTCCAAAATTTCATTTAGTTATAGTCCATTCCCAAAACCAATCATCTTTTCTTTTTCTTTAGAGTCAAAGTTAGGTTTGCTTCGTCTGTCCATCGTCGTCACAACTCTGTTGTCCTATTTCCCTGAGTATCGATACCCGACTTATCAGATTATTACTTGAGTGATAGGTTAGCACTCGAGCCTAGAGAGTACGCACTTCTGAGACACATTCTTAGTCGCGTCATACGCATCCGAAAAACCTACTTTCAACAATGCCCAAGCAAATAGCTAATAACTCAGTTGTTTAATAATTATCCACTACGAGTCTAAATATTAATTAATTTAAATAATTATTTGTCGTGTCTTAAATCTAATTTCAAATTCGAATTTAATAACATATAAAGATATAAATAGAGACATTTCAAATCACAACAATCATACATAATTAATTTTATTCAATTTATTAATTCATAAAAAATATGGAGTATTACATTCTCCCCCCTTAAACATGGAATTTTGTCCTCAAAATTCAAAGTAAACATATTCTAAATCGCAACTCTATGAAGATCTCACACATAATATCGTCACATTAACAAAAAAGTACCTACTCCACCTCATGACTTAGTGTAACCTATGGTCGCTCCTATCAAATATTGGGCCAGGATATACTCTCAACCAAGCTAATATAACCCTTAAAACATGACTTGTCAGTCAAAGACCCCATGCATTCTACACCCGTGGAAAACATCGTGCACACTGACAGTGATAAGGTAAGGTCAAACGGCAGCCACCTTGTCCTATCTAACCCTCTTGAAGATAACTTCTCAATTGGTTGCCTACCCTCCACAATTTCCCATACATTAATAATATACGACCTCCCTCCTAAACCCCCGAACGATTTTCTTTGCCTACTCTGACAAATATTCACACGTCCATGGCCACTCTCTTCTTAAATGATTCTTAACACCATTAATTATAATGACTTACTAAACTCATAGTTCTAATCAACTTGGTCAATCTTACTCCAATGATCCCAAAACGGTCCTTTATCCCCCTTTGAACCCCTAAACCCTACCAAAATCAAATGAATATAAACCCTACCTCAAAATTTATACTCGTTTCTGGGATATAAAGTGAATTACCAACTATGTCTTTCATCAAAACCACCTATCTTAGGCTTGGGATATCCTGGGTAAAAAAATTCCCCAAAAATGCAACCCTCTCCCATCCTCAATCTTAGAAGGTGACCTCCTTCACATTACAATTTGAGTACCGTCTCTTTATTTAACTTCAACACTTGGCCTGAACATTACCTAACATAGATTTTATTGTAAATAACCATGCTACTACACCCCTATCTCATGTATGAAACGTCATTTCTCCTCACAACATATTTCTCCTTTTTGCGGTCAGAACTCACTAATGACAAGCCCAATCAATGTTGTGCCATAAATATTAACTTCATGATACTCTCCTATAAAATTCCTTCATTGATATTAATTAACTCATTCACGTCTTAGTTGTCAAGACAAAACACTCTCCTAAACCATTCCTATAGGTTGCCGATATGTACAACAACACACATCTCGTATTATGGCCTTATCGTACTCCTGGTGTCCATACCTCCCCTCTGGTAATCACTCATCCTCTTGAGATTCTATGCAATAAATCCATCCTCGAATACTATACTCGCCAAAAATTATGGTATCTCTTCCTAGGACACTTCAAATCCCATAAAGTTTCCTCACTGAAAAATCTAAGGCTAATGCCAACTGTAAGGAAAAAATCTCATTTGTAGATTATAACGCAACACCTTTCCAAATAATACTAGAAGAAAGTTGGACTGATGATAATACCTCTATGCAATGGTCATCCCCTATATTGTTCCCATCTTTATACGTAACAAGTGTGTGATAGACCCTCTCTCATGTGTCTAAGCATAACCACTCAATGCCAAAATCTAGACCTAATAATGGAGACCTAAAAACCTACCCTCAATATTCGATATAAATATAAACTATAGCTATACGCACGAGCCAACACAATGGTCTCTCATCTACAAGTCATCATAGTGACCAAAATCCAAGTTGTTGAAACCAACTGCCACATCTAAAAATCACGACATAAAGCAATGTTTACTCGCTGGGATATCCACGTATACATAAACCTTGATGATAAAGTATAAATACCATATAATCATAGTAATACGAATAATGAAGAAAAATCTTTCATGTCTAAACTAGACTCATGCATGCAGTCCATAAACGTACCCATGACTACCCTAGAAGGTACCCCAAAAGTTGGTTTCCATTAAAGCATCTAATAACTAGGTGGCCCTACTTTCCAGGAGCATAACATCTTCCTGTAAAGTAACTATCAAAACGGGAGCTCCACTGACAACCCTGCTGACCTTACTTCTTTGTTCGATTCTACTAAAATTTTCCTCATTTACCCTGCTCTCATAGTTCATGGCTCCATTGGACAATATTTTCCTAGCCCTCTCGGACAAAACAAATCATATCGCCCATCATTGGAACCTCTTACGGTATGATACTCCCATGCAGTCTCTTTTGTTGGTGAAGTTACCTTTTAGTTGAGTCAATGCTACACTGCCTCTATTTATTAGGCCCACTTTGGCCTCGGTCTTCAAAATCTTAGGCACTCTGCCCCCATAATATCTATAATGCTCCTACTAATTTAGGAGGGTAACATGAGCCACCTGAAAGCAAGTGGTGAAGAGTGAGTTATCCAATAACACCTAATAAACATTTAATATAAGGTTTTTTCCAAAGCCAAAAAGTCTTTCTTGCACTAGTAACTGATAGGAGGTATATATCTCTTCATTCCCGTACCAGTTTATCCTAGTGCAGAAAGAGAAATAATAGTCGAACTCCTCCACACACTTACTCCCTAGTGGTGGTACAGACGATATATTCAAAAACTTACTCCTAACGATGTTACGGATTGTGAAGAAAAACATTTCCCTCGAACCATACACCCGACAATTACTAAAGATCTCGCGTCCATAAACTCTTAAATCCCGGCCGAAGTCGACCTCATGCATGGGATGTATTGCAAGTGAAATCTGAATAAAGAACCCTCCGGATACACTTTGGCTATTTGAGCCATTCATCAGGAAACAATGCCATGAAACCTCCCAAATGATCGTTGTTATAGAGAATACAAACCCTAAAAAGTACGACTCTAAAGTAGTCAAATAAGGTAACGCATAAAAATGATGGATGCACTAAAGATCCGTAGTACTCTAGAACCTATAATGCTCTGATACTAAATGTGACACCTCGCAAAATTCATAAATATATTGATAATGTTTGATATAAAAATCATAAGAAAATAATCAAAACTAAAATCACAATGATAAGATAACGAAATATTGAATAACATAAATCCAAATCTGAGAGCAATCACTGCCATTTCTACATAAACCAACCTTAGAATATAAAACGTAACCATATAAAACTTCAAATTTGAAAAAAAAGTAACACATGTACAATCTATATGAAACTAAAAATTACAATAAAATAATGACTACACTTACTCAACTCCTACGATCCTAGGAGTAAGAAATGGGATGTCACTAGAGTTGTGCCTCCAACGAACCCACATCTATAGGAACTACTGCAATAAGGACCTATAAAAATAGTTTTAAAATAAAACATAAACAAAAATTCTATGTAGAATATGATTATAGTTGAATTTGAGAGAAATTACAAATACACATCTTCCTCTCATGTTTTAAGTTATTAGTTACCCAACCTAATAGCCTAAAATAACATGCAATTCTGAATCCCAAAACCATATATATCCCATGTGATTAAAGTTTTACAACATCATTCTTTTATATTTACTGTTAACTATACTAGGTTAATCGCTTTCAATAGGAATCATTGTGTTGGATACAATTCTCACGCATAAGGTACATTTTATGCCACAAATGTAATATACAAGTCCCTAGTATAGCTGATACATAAATCCTATGTCATAATCATGTAGGTAAGTATCCTTACAATAAGGCATCTACATGTATAGGATAGTACAAATAATGTTACAACTCTCTCTAGTACCACCATACATAATAACATAAGGTAGGAGGAAGACAATATATACGTTTGACATTCATACCTAAATGTGGTCCTTGACTTTCACAAATAAACGGGCATCTCTCATGCTCGCACATAATGAGGTCCTACACTATTTTCCTTTGGGGATTATTCTCTTGTACTAGGTATATACCTAGGTCATCCCAAACTTAAAATCTCATCATGGAAATGGATAAATCACTATGTCTCCCCGTCATTCATATAGCCTACCATACCCAAGACTACATGAAAAAAATGTCGGTTCACCTTCTCGGTTCCATAGATACCTATGCTTAAGACCCTGTGGTAAAAAGACCATTGTGAATGGAAAACTACTCTACTAACTGAGGTACTATTGTGGTCCGCATTGCATGTGGCAGTCGTGAAATCCCTCCTATATTATGGTGTTCACGAGTATTTAAAATGGTATGTAATGAACATAAAATACACAGGCAATTTCAACCCTCACTGATGGGATATAGTAACAATGTACATGCACTACCCTCATTAATGGGATAATATAAATCTTATTTACATACTAACCCAACACTATTGACTCACACTAGCATTGCTATTATATATGAACATGCAGCAACCCATTAACCTTATATGTATCCCCGATTATAAGCAACCCTAACACTCTGGGTCCCCACATATAAGTATAATCTCACCCCACCATGCACTAAAACACCTACATAAATTGTATTCCACCTTAAAAAAACCTAGTCTAATCTCCCAAGGCTTCTCTCCTACGTAATAAATCCATACTTAAGTTGTATAAATCATAAAATATGCTAACAACCATATTCTAGGGTTCTTAACCCATTAATAATCTCACCCAAAGACTATACACCCCACTAGTACATCGCCATGGCTGAAATAAAACTCGGCTAACAAGACCGCTACACTTCTCAATTCTCGATAATAAAACATCCTACTTTTTGGTCAGCAAGTTAAATAGATACACTTCAAATAAACCCTTTTAAATCAACAGTTTCCCCAGATATCAAAACAACTGAAACACCACTTTTCAACATTTTTTAATTCACAAGAATTTAATTCTATTATGTGAGTATATAAAAACTATATGTGTAATTACTTTAACCCTATGCTCAAAACCCCCCAAACCTAACCATTTAACCAAAATCCCAAACTAGGCCGTATCAGATACCACTGAAAGACCGGTGTCTAAGGTCCGATCGACATAAACCTACAAAATTTCTATTGTTACGAGATTCTTCATCCATAACCCCCGTGTTATCTATTTGTCTTCAATTAATGAACACAATAGTTTCTTCTAAGTACCTAACCAACATCCCAATGATAAAACCATATCAAAACAAAAATTGGAACTTTTTTTTGTCATCAAAACCCAAGACTACAAAAAAATTCAAATAAGAACCCAATTTATAATCCAAGAGACCTGGGTTGAAAAAATTCATAAATCAACTAATGATTTCAAGGGACCAATTTACATAATTACAGGGCTTTTAACTAAATTAATAGTAGAAAACAAATTATAATCCTCTTCTACCAATTTTAATTCCAAATAATGAGAGAATCAATCAAATTAAGAATGAAAACTAACCTAATTACTATCTAACTAAGTTAATCTTTAAATTAATCAAATTAGCTATTATAATCAAATTTAGGTCATGATTATATACAAATTTCAATGAATAGATAAAATATTAACTCGTATGCAATAATAATCTAATTCAATATAAACTTGTCTTATATATTTTTAAAGAAACCAAGAAAAATCTCCTAATTTATTCTATTCTCTCCATGATCCTTATCTCTAGTCCTCCTCAGTGCTTTTCAAATGTATTTTTTTAAATATGATTCCTAATGGGATTAAGGCAAGGATGATAATGTTGTTGTTGTTGTTGATGATGATGATGATGATGATGATGATGATGATGATGATGATGATGATGATGATGGCGATGAGATCCCTAATCGCCCTTTAAAACCTTTAACCCATGAATTTAGGGCCTCAACTAAAAGACATCAAATATACCTCTAAATAGCCTAAAACTCTGTCCAAGCCTTATACTAACATAATAGGCCTTTAAACCATCATTTTAAATTAAATGTGGATATTCTACGTATCCCAAAAACCTAGTACCAAAAATGACCAAATAAATAATTAAAAACTCAATTATTTAATAATTACCTAGTACGAGTCCAAATATTATTGAATTTAAATAATTAATTACCGTGTCTTAAATCCAATTTCAAATTCGAATTACATAACATATAAAGACATAAATAGTGACATCTCCAGTAACAGAAATCACGCATATTTAATTTTAATTAATTTATTAATTTGCAGAAAATATTGGGTATTACATGTTCTTATGAACATTAGTAAGTGAGAGGGACTAGCTACAGAGCATCTAATTTGATATGTCATATCTCTATGTTTCTTATTAATAGAGAAAGTACCAATGTCGATTGCCTTTAAACCAATTATATTTTAAGAAGTTGTATATTTCACACATGATACATAACTGTCCATTTAGTTATACAGATATGCAAAAAATGGAGAGGTGTAAACAATATTGAATCTAGATGTAAAACCAATTTATATGAATGCAAAGAAATTTAATGTCTTAAAATGTATAAAATGAAGAAGGAAAAACTTAAAAATGAGTTGGATTAAAGTTCTAGTAAGGGTTTTATGGCGTTTAATCTATGAACTTTATCCAGCGATAGATGTATGACCTTCATTGTGCACTATAATGTTAAAGTTGTGTCTTTAATAAAACTATTCTTGAACTTCGTCATGCCTGCCAACTTCACAATGGAAAATTGATTTTTTCGAGAAATGGAACACTGAGAAATATTTTCCATTACTGTAGACAACACAAACTATAATGATCATATGGTGGTTTGTTAAAGGATGATCTTTCCTTAAAAAATATTGTTTGATATGTAATGGTGATTTTCTTCATGTGAAACACCATGGGTCTATGCATAAAATTCAAGAAAGGGTCAAATATTTTAGAATAAGTGAACCTAGGAAGATAAAATTTTATAAATACATAACATAAGTGTATCTCAAGTGTGGTAATAAAAGTTTCCCATTATTTTCCAATAAGGTCAAATTCGACATATGTCATGCTTGAGAGTGTTGTATTATATCTAAAGCCTTTTTATGTTTGTAATTAGTAGATTTGAATTTGAAAACACGCCCCACACAACAAGAATGAAAAAGTTCAAAAAGACCTTAAGGTTTTTGAAAACTACTTTTAAGATTAAAAAATATTCAAAAAATAATTATCCTATAGAAGTCCCATATTATCAAATTGAGATTTGTCAATTAGTCCGTAGACTCTATAGAGATATATGTTAAGGGCGCACATTAACATATTGGCGTTTTAAGGAACATAATATTTATGATTAACTAAGATTAACACTTTTTACGATGTAATTACAATTCAATAAGAGTACATAGATCACTTTATAACATAAAAAACAAGTATGTAGTCACTCTACGACGTTAAATTAGTTGAAAAACACTCATTTTTATGTTATAATTTTCATTTAGAGCATGACTGTAAAATTATGTAGATACATTTTAATTGTTGAAAAAAAGACATTTAGAAAGAAAGTGTGTAGAATATAATACAAGTACATTTAACCCCATAAAAGTATTTATTTTCTCAATTGATCTATTGAGGGTGTTGTAGAACTAGATAACTACATTCCAATTATAGAGTCATAGAAATTTATAAATAACGAATGTAGGTATATTTTCAGCATGGACTGGTCAATAAATTTATTTTGTACACGCCCTTTTATTATTTTTAGATTTTCTAGGGACTTATCAATTGTTTTTCGAGTTTAAAAAGTTGTGGAACATTTATTTCTTGTTAAGTTGGTGATATGACGTCCTTTGTCATTATTTTACATACTTGTTATAAGATAAAGTTTATGGATATTGTTTCAAAGAACCTTCATCATTCGAACTATAATAAGATGTTAAAAAGTGTTTGTGAGAAGTTCCATATCTTATTTGCTTGACTTGTATGAATCATGATTATACTGGTTATGAAATTGATGTACACACATGGATTATTGGGCATGCGAGTTTGGTGTAGCCCATTAGACATCATCGTATCCGAGAATCAACAAATTCGATTCCGATGATCATTTTAGTAAATCACATTTTATCACATGAACACTAGGAAAGGTTTTTCTTCAATTTGGAAAAAAATAAATCCTCTCTTTTAATTGTAATAGTTTTTACTTAGCCAATAACTATTTACAGGCCCACACTCTTACTTACTTTGAGACAATTATGGCAATAAGAATGCTTATAATGTTATACTCCATTAAAGGAAGCTTGGGGAATCAACCACCTTTCTCTTTATACCAAGTTAGAATTTTTAAACCAACATTTGTTATTCAATCAAACAATGTTTTCTCCAAGTAAAAATAAAATTTTCACTTATTCCTACTTGGCCCATAGTATTGGATTTTACAAACCTATAGGATATTTTCATTAAGCATGTAAGGGAATCAAAACGCAAAAAAATAAATCACGCACTTGAGATTATATTTTTATAAGGAAACTAAAGCAAGAGAAAACCTTGGGTCAAATCGACACCTTGCAATATCTAGGTAAATGATTAAACAAAGGATTAAATGACTTACAAACTTGAACCTCTTTTTAGAATCAATGATTCACGACCACCAAAATTGTTTTTTTCCATCATATAGTAGAAAGATCGTGAATGGATCACATTCAAACACCCACCACATTGAAAAATGTCAATGTCGCCTTTGAACCTCTTCATAAATTTTACTAAAGTTTAAGTAGGAATTGTTCCAAGTAAATGGAACTCAGAGTATCCAATGAAATAACACCTAGTATGTGAGGTAATATCCTAATGGTTAATGGTGTAGAAAATGTTTGGTCTCACTTAAAAGTCTCCCAAATTATGAAAACACTCAAACTAAGACCCACCTTTAGTGTGAAGAATAAGTAAAATATTAAATTTCTTTCTCCCAAAATGTTATAAAAAGTAATTATTTATGCAAATAAGGTCTAGTTCTCTTGGAAACATGACTTATTTTTAGCTTGATAAACACATTAAAATATTTTTAAAACCTTGACTTATACATGTAAAGAACATTCATCTATATAGGAAATTCAATCTATTGTTACAAGTTCTCATAGTCACCTAGGTGATTCCTGTCCAAAAGAATAAAAAATTAGCATATGTATCACAAATATATGTCCTACAAGTGAATTTACGCATTTTTCAATACAATCAAGCCATTAAAGATATCCAAATCTTGAATTTTGTCACTTGTTGAGAAATTTTCTACAATCTTATTGCAGCAATCCAAACATCACTAGAGTGAGCTTTCGACGAAATAGGTCATGGAGTCACTCCCAGTTTTTTAAGGAAACAATTATAGACGTAAGGAACCGGGCTTTGTTGGAGTGATGATAACATTTGTTGCGATAATCCATCAAGTAAAATGGTCGCAGAAGGAGAGTTAAAAATATATAATGGTCTAAATTTCTTAATTAATCAACATGTCGATCAAATTAAAATAATTTTTATATTTTAAACAAAATTTAATTTTATTAATCAAATTCTTTAATCCAAATCGCATGCTGTTGGTGATCATCATCATCATCATCATCATCGTCGTTGTCTTCGTCGTCATCCTTGCCTTAATCCCGTCATATAGGGTCGTCCACTTGGATTATCCTTTTCCATTCTAATATATTATATGCATTATTATCATTCAAGTTTAAATCCTTAAGGTCTCTCCTAATAATTTCATCACATGTTATCTCAGAAAAACCTCTGTTTCTTTTACCCTCTATTTGTAACAATCTTCCTCTTATTATAAGGGCATCTATTGATCAACGCAACACATGTCCTTACCATCTAAGTCTACTTTCTCTTAATGTATCGTTAATGGGAACTACTCTTAAGTTGTCTCTCACGTATTGGATTTTAATTTTGTCATTTCTAGTAATTCCTACCATCCAGCAGAGCCTCCTCGTCTCATTAATATGGAGATTTTGTTCCTGTTTTTTCTTTAACGCCCAACACTACGCTCCATACAAGGTCGCTAGCCTAACAACTATTCTATAAAATTTTCCTTTTCATTTATTAGTTACCTTCTTATCGCATAACACCCCACTCGCTTGTCTCTATTTCATCCGGCCAATTTATATTCTACTCGTAACATCCTCATCAATATCCCCATTACTTTGTAACATTGAACCTAGTTAACGAAATTTATTAGTTTGGTTTATCACTTTTTCTTCAATCATTAACATTATCTTACTCGACACCTCATTATTAAATTTACATTCCATAAGTTTCTGTAGGGATTGTGTAATATCAATTTAAATAAATTCGCAAATTCCAACTACAAACTTATTTAATTAGAGTCAATTTTTAAACCAAATTAAATCAGTCCATAAACATGCAACTACATGTGTGTGTGTGTCAAACCAATAAACACAAATAACTAACTCGCAAATTTCAGGAAAAAAATCCTTTCGGGTAAAACCTTTATTACACTATAATACTTACAATTACAATGAAATCCACAATGTGTTAACCGCAGAAAACTCACATAGACTGTAGCCTAGAGTCATCCAGAACCGCAACTCCAATTCAGCCCAAGAACACCGACGAGCACTCTCTATTGACATGTAGTCGTCTTCATCCCAGTACTCCCCTCAAGAGCACCTAGATCAGTATTAGAGGTCCTCTCTACAAGAGAAACTTGACAAAGATGTGTTCTTGGGTTACAAAATAATTCACACAAACTATTGGGATGATTTGAAAATTGAAAACAAAGGATTAAAACCCTAAAAGTGAGAAGACAAAGTATTTTGCGAAAGCTGTTTCGTGTATGGAAACATTTCGCAGGTCTTCTAATAAAAAAAGTTGGAAAACTCTAATTATAAAAGATCTAAGGCGGCGCGTCACTCGAACGAAAAGTCTTTATCGCTCGAATGAGGACACGTGCCGTTCAAACAACTTCGCTCGACATAAGGATGTCGATCGAATGAAGTCTTCTGTCACTCAAACGGGAAAATTAAAAAAAAAAAATTATTTCTTTTGCCAGTAAATATTCCACCTTAAAACTTCAAAAAATATTTTTTGAAGAAAAACTTGAAAAGTCTGCTCCAACACTTAATTTTTTTTTTCATAAAAGATATCCCAATATTCTATGTGAAATGCTAAGGAATTAAAACACAATATTTACCAAATTTATCTCGCGGAGGCTTGAATGATGAAGAACTTTGATATTCGGATCCGTTTTGACACTTGAATGATCTTGAATTATTCTTTGACGGTTGTAGCGGTATACGACATACTTAATTGAAAATAGATATTTATAAAATCATGTCCTTAAAAATCCCCCCTATGTCTATGTCGGTACAAAATAAAAAATATTTGAATTATTAAATAAAACAAATGCCTACACAAATTTAATACCCTCCCATGGACCCAAAACTGAAAAGGTACTAAACATGCGGGAGTTAAACTTTTCTTCCAAAATCTTGAACATCAAATCTTTAAACTTTTCTCATCAGGGTGTGCAAAATAATGATCTTCAATTTTGTACCTACACACATGAGACAAAGTAAATACCTTCGTGATGCATCGAGTTTGAAATGATATAAGCATAAATTAATCAATAATTAAATCTCCCCCATAATGGCAAACTCCCCCATAATTCGTTATCCCCTTTTTTATTTGCTCGAAATAGACAAGGAAATGAATAAACAAAATAAACATGGAGTTGTCACGACAAAAATGCATAACAAATATGAATCAAACTAAGCTCAGCAAGGAGTAACTCAAAATCTTCCGCAAACTATTTTTTATTTTCAATTTTTTTTAACATAAATGCAAAAATAATTTTACAAAAATCACACACCATGGATTTTCACTAAGATAACTAAATCATGGATACGTAATGAATGGGTATGAACATGTTCAATAGGAAAATCAATGCCTTCATACATAACACATGTGCAAGATGAATATGTGTAATCCAATCGAATGAATCTCAAAATCTTCCTTAGGTGTTCAAAGTCTTGAATTTAAATGACATCGACTTAATCCATCAACACATCAAAGTCAAGAATGGTTCCCAAACCAATAACGTTTGAAACTATGATTGATCTTTCATGACGTTGTCAGGACGTGCAAACCCGTTTTTCATTTCTTTCCATCCAAACTCCCTCCTAAATAATAATCATTTATATTTTCTTTTGAGGTGTCCCCTTTTTGGCGCATAAATATGTGGGTACTCGAATTTACCATTATGGGCCCGGACGAGTAGCCTAGTAAAAACGGCCCAAAATTCGGACCCCTCGCCCTAACGAAATAGAATTACGATTTAATCTCCTCCCAGGTTCTCATATAGAGACATTTTAGGAGAAGATGGTGGACGGGGGGGATTCCAACACCCCCACTCCCCGAGGACAGACATGTATATAATAAACCCTAAGCCTGTGGCAAAAGGAACGCACTGTATATTCCCTATAAACGCTCCCCGGAGTATATAAAAATAATACTGACTGCACCACCGTGGACGTAGGCATTCTTGCTGAACCACATACATACTGTGTTGTGATTGGCATTTTATTTCCTTTATTTTCCTTGGTGATTGCACTTCTCTCATTTATTTGTGTTGAATATAATTATCACGACAATTGGCGCCGTCTATGGGAAACGTTTGTCTTCCTTGAGAAAGCCCACACCAATAAAGAAGTTTGAAATGTCTGGTCACAGCAGTAATGGTCCTCTGGCAGGAGATATCGAAGAACTACCTGCTCCTCGCAGGATCAGATCTGAAGTTTGGCGTTCAGATAAGAGGGCTCGCCCAGAGAGGCCAGCTTCAAAGGAAAGCCAAGGACCAGCGAGGTCCACACAAATCTCCAGACTGATTAACGCTTATGAGTCAAGTCTCCAAGGGTAAAGGGAGTCCTCTCGCAAGAAAGAGGCTGAGAATGCTCACCTCAAAAGGAAAGAGCTCCATCGCAGCACTAGGAGACGTCCATACCGCACTCCTAGCCCTCAGGCGAGCAAGTCTCACAGCCGAGGAAGGAGCCCTAGGCATGGATCCCAAAAAAGTGAGGGGCACTAGTCAAGCAATGACTCCCTCAAGCACGAGCGATCGACTCGCCGTTACAGGAGCCCAACTTGCAGCAATGAGAACATATGAAATTTAGTCCGAAGGGAGATGGACCAACACCCAGCACATCGCGGGGTGAGATCAACCCGGGAGCTTACTAGATAAGATCTCAAGACCCCGATGAAATCCCCTTTCTCAAGGGAAATAGAAGAAGAAGAAGAAGAAGAAGAAGAAGACCCCAAGAAATTTGTTATTCCGAGATTCAATATTTATGATGAAAAAACTGATCCCATTGTTCACGTTAGGCAGTACAGGCAAGCCATGACCCTCTGGAACCACCAGGATGCACTGATGTGTCAGATTTTCCCCTCGAGCCTGCATGATGTGGCACAAAAATGGTTCAAAAGGCTCCCTCACATGTCTATTAGGAGCTTTGAGTGCCTGACCGAGCTCTTTATGACCCGCTTTATTACTAGTAACTCCCATCCCAAAAGTTTGGATGCTATGCTAACAATGAAGAAGACATCTCAAGAGACCCTCCGAGACTAAGCGAAGAGGTACTAGGAGTTATTCAAGGAGGTCGAGGACTGCTCAGAGCAGGTAGCAGTGGCCTCCTTCAAAATTGGGCTACCCAAATCTTCCCTTCTGTACCAGTCCCTGATAAAGAAAGAGGCGATAACCATTGATGACCTAATGGCTCGCATCAAGAAATAGGCCAAGGTGGAGGATGTGACCCGTTAGCATAGGGGAGAATGGTCGAACTAAGCTCGCTACCAAAGGCAATGACAAAACTGAAAACTAGAAGAAAAAAGGAAAGAACGAGGGCAAGAATGGCTCCAAGAATAGAGGCAGGAACGATGTGGCTTAAAGCATTTCAGGCAGTCAACATTATCTTCGGAGAACCAATTTACAAGATTCTCGCAAAAATCAAAGACGAGCCATTTATTAAGTGGCCCAGAAAGATGGGAGGAGATCCCTCAAAGAGAAATAACGCGCTGAGATGCACTTTTCATAAAGAGGGAGGACATAATACTGGGCATTGCAAAGATCTTAAGTCCCACCTCGAAGAACCGGCCCACTCTAGACATCTGAATGAGTTTTTGGAGAAGAATGGAGAAAAAGTCGCTGCCAATGGAAAATCAAGACCTGACAACGTACTCGAGGACGATGCTGACCACGAATTCACAGTAATTCACGGGGCATCTGATATGAAGCAGATTCAAGGGGATTCAGCTCGGATGGAGGTAAAAAAGCTTACAGCAATACTGAAATATTTTTAGATCGATCCAGCAAAGACCCAATCAGGAAAATATCGGCGAGCAGATGACATCGACTATATCAAACATATCGTGTTTACAAATGAAGATCTGGTGGGAGTAAGAACCCCACACCATGACGTCTTGATCATTATGCTCATAATTTCCAACTATGACATCGACAAGTTGCTCAAAGCTCATCCGAGGTATGTATCTCGATCTATTCAGAAAATTGAAGTTGAGCATCACCGACTTGAAGGAGGCCACTGTCCCTCGGGTTGGCTTCATTAAAAAAGTGACCATCCCACTGGGAAATATTGTGCTAGTAGTAAGGGCCGGAAGTATATCCAAGATGATTGAGTTTCTGTTAGTCGACATTGACTCTCCATACCAAGACATCCTCGGGAGAGGATGGCTACATGCGATGAAGGCAGTCCCCTCGACCTACCATCAAAAACTCAAGTATGTGATCGAGCAAGGAGTAATGGAGATCCATGGTGATCAAGTGATGGCAAGAAGGTGCTTCATAGCAGCCGTTTGCCCTAGACCAGAGAAGAAGGCCGAGAAGCTCAATGAGAAGGTCGAGGAACAAGAAGGTCTGACACCTTCAAAATAGCAATTAAGGTATGGAAGACCCAGAGTGGAGGAGACTAGGATCCTCCCCTCAGAACGTGTTGTGGAAAACCTGGATGAAGTTACAGCTGGTGGTAGCAAGAAGGACAGGGTATTCTTGATTGGAGCTTCTCTCATAAATCGAGAAAAAAAGGAATTGACGATTTTGTTGAGAAGCAATGTAGACATTTTTTGCATGGGAACCATACGAGCTGCCTGGGATTGATCCCGACGTGGTTTGTCATCGGTTGCATATCGACCCCACTTTCAGACCTATCACCCAGAAGGCACGAAGAACTGCGCCCGAGAAGGTAAAAGTCATAGAGAAAGAAGTCGAGAAATTGCTGGATACAAGATCCATATGGGAGGTTCAATTCCCTAAATGGTTATCTAACCTAGTAGTAGTTCCAAAGAATAACAGGAAATGGAGAGTCTACATCCACTTCACTGACCTTAACAGGTCTTGCCCTAACGACAGTTTCCCCTCCCAAAAATTGACCAATTGATGGATGCCACAGAAGTTTACGAAAGAATGAGTTTTCAGGATGCATATTCAGGGTATCATCAGATCCCTCTGTATACACCAGACCAGGATAAGACAACGTTTATCAGCACCGTCGGATTATACTGTTACAAAGGCATGCCCTTCAGGCTAAAAAATGCAGGGGAAACTTACTAGCGGCTAGTCACCAAGATGTTCAAAGACCAAATGGGAGACACCATGGAGGTCTATATCGACGATATGATCGTTAAGAGAGGGAACAAAGAAGAACACCTCTTAGACCTTTTAAGAACCTTCGATATCCTCAGGAAATACTGAATGAAACTCAATATAAGCAAGTGTTCTTTCGGTGTCCAGTCAAGAAAATTTCTTGGGTACTTGGTTAGTAAGAGAGGCATCGAGGCTAACTCGGACAAGATCGATGCAATCAACAGAATACAGCCCCCTCACACAATACGAGATGTACAAAAGCTCACCGAAAGGCTCACTGCCTTGAACCGTTTCATTTCAAAGGCCTCTCAAAAATGCAAACGATTCTTCCATCTCTTAAAGAGAAATAAGGCAGTACAATGGAATCAAGATTGCACGCAAGCATTGAAAGAGCTCAAGGACTACTTTAGCTCACCACCCCTTCTCATCAAACCTCAAGAAAGAGATTCATTGTACTTATACCTCGTCGTTTCCAACCACGCCGTGAGTTCTGAGCTGGTGTGCGATAATGCAGGAATTCAGCACCCCATTTATTATGCGAGTAAGACTCTATTAGAGGCTGAACAACGGTACCTACCACTAGAGAAGATTTCCTTTTCACTTGTGGTAGCTTCAGGGAAGTTGAAGCGCTATTTTAAAGCTCACACCATCATTATTCTTACATCTCACGCCCTTAAAGTAATCCTGAGGAAAGAAGATCTGTCAGACAGACTAACTAAATGGTCAGTCGATCTCGAATGATTTGACATCCAATTTCAACCAAGGAATGAAATCAAGGGACAAGTCCTTCCTGATTTCATAGCTGAATTCACAAGCAATAATCCTTTAGACCAACTTCAACCCATGAAGCAAGGATAAAACCATGCAATAGAGGGAGTTTGGAAATTATTTGTTGATGGAGCCTCCAATTCAAAGGGGGCAGGAGTGGGCATTGTGCTTGTTACTCCAGATGATACAACCCTTGAACAGGGAATCAGGCTTGGATTTGAAGCCTCCAATAATGAGGCGGAATATAAATCTTTAATAGACGACCTCCAGAAAGAACACAATTTGGGAGCGAAGCAGTTATAGGAGTTCGGCCACTCACAATTAGACTCCAATCAGATAAGCGTGGACTACAACGCAAGGGATAAAATAATGACAGCCTATCTCGCCTTGGCCAAGAGGCTAATGGCCAGCTTCGAGGAAGTCAGTGTCTAGCAATTTCCTAGAGGACAGAACAGCCATGCTGACGCCCTGGCAGCCCTGAGTTCGGCAATCAATTCCGACTTGAAAAGAATGATCCCCATCGACTTCCTACCTCACCCGAGCATCAACCAAAGCGATGAGCTGCCAGGAGTGGAACATATGCTACAGATTGAGTTAGCACCCAGTTGGATGGACCCTTTAAGGGACTATTTGAAGGATAGTGCACTTCCAAGCGATAGGAAGACCGCTCATCAGATAAGAGTCAAAGATGCTCACTTTCACTTATCTCCTGAGGGAAAGATGTATAAGAGAACATTCTCCGACCCTTATCGACAATGTGTTCACCCGAGGGATGTCGAGAAGATTCTACACGAGCTCCATGATGGAATCTGTGGGAGCCATATTGGAGGAAGATCACTAGCTTTTTGAGCTATAAAGGAAGGCTACTGGTGGCCATATATGCAAAAAGATTCAGCACTGTACGCTCGTAAGTGAAAAAAATGTCAACTATACGCCCCTATGGTTCACCAACCTGCTAGCGACCTAAGATCACTCACCATCCCCTGGCCCTTTGCCCAATGGGGAATGGACATCGTAGGACCACTTCCTACCACTGCCGGTAATCGCAAGTATCTGTTGGTCGTAACGAATTACTTCACCAAATGGATCGAGGGAGATCTAATGGCGAATATCCGAGATGTAGATATGATGAGATTCATATGGAAAAACATAATTACCTATTTTGGAATCCTCGGAAACATCATCACTGACAACGGAACACAGTTCAAAAGTGGCCCTTTCAAAAAGCTTCTGTAATGAGTACGGGATCAGGCACTATTTCAGCTCGATGGCGTATCCTTAGAGCAACGATCAAGAAAAATCTTCTAATAAAATAGTGATCGATGGGTTAAAGAAACTATTAGAGCGAGACAAAGGCGCGTGGGTGAACGAACTTCCACATATTCTGTGGGATTATCGCACTACCCCACGTCGAGCAACGAAGGAAACCCCATTCTCATAAACATATGGAATGGAAGCGGTCATCCCATTAGAAGCAGGCCTACCAACTATGAGGTCCACCCTTATCGACCAGGACCAGAATGACGCAGCATTGCTCGCTGAACTCGACCTAGTCGACGAACGTAGAGAACTTACCTTAGTGAAATTAGCAAGCTATCAACAACAGCTCGTAAGACACTATAACAAGAAGGTCAATCGAAGGGCATTCCAAGTTAGTGACTAGGTCCTAAGGAAAGTCCTTGGCAGCGCAGTAAAACCATCAGATGGAATGTTAGGGCCAAACTGGGAGGGACCATTCAAGATAACAAGGGATGACCTGCAAGGAGCCTATCACTTAGAAGCGCTGGAGGGCAAAGAGATACCCCGAGCATGGAATGCAGCAAATCTTAAGAAATTATATTTCTAGTTTTTTCTTTTGCCTTTTTACCATTTTTATGAAAATGGCAGCTCATTGACTTATGATTAATAAAAGTTGTTTGGCAGTTGCATTCTATTAGGTTCTAGTTAACTAATATATGAACTTTATAACTTGCGCACCCTTTGCAAGCGACATGCACACTACTCAGTACGCTATAGCAGGGAAAACACCCTTCTTAGGTTTTCGTTATGAAACACGAAAAACCTCTTAGCATTGCCCCTGACAATATATGAAGCCCTATAAGAGATCCTTAGGCAATTTGGCCAAGTCAAATTGGTCGCCAAATAATGTTTGGTCAGGAAAACCCTGGTCGGATAGAATATCCAACAACAGGTGTGTCCTCGCCAATTGCCACACTTAGGCTTAAGGGAGTGTGACGACATGACCTAAAAGGTAAAGTAAGGCAGACTGGTATCCCATAAGCATACTGGACTAGAGGTACATTTACTGAACAGTGCAAACTTACCAATCTAGTCAGCCAAGAGAGGCCCAAGATTATTAAGCAAAGAATAAAGGATATATAATACTTATTTAGTCGGCGAGTTCGCCCAAAACATAAATTTTATATTACTTACAACAAAAATGTACAACCTATGTTTAATCGACGAGATTGCCCAAAACATCATTATTACATGGATTCATTACACACGTATACAGAGTTACAACTGGTAAAATCCTAATAAGGCTGAGGCCTTTGAGCAAGATAATCAGCCACTTGTGCTCTTCGACCATTATCCGAATGAGGAGCTAATTCCTCCTCGACCTCATTCGTATCTGACTCCAATAGCTGCCGAGGGATGGTATCGATGGGGACCCACTGATCATCCCTCCTGAAGGGGTTAAGCCTTAAAGTGGAAGGAGAGATCTCATGACGATACCAGAGTATTGAGTTTCTTGTAACTTGTAGCTCCCTTAAGGCACTCAACCATCCCCTAATAAAGGCGAGCTCTTCAAACTCTGTCAGCCTCGTCAGAGAATCTACCCAACCTTGGTCATAGCCATCAACCCATACCCGTCGAGGTCCTCTCTTAAACAGATTCCTCAGCCGTATAACATCCCTTTGAAGACCAGCAGTAATCACGTATGCTCGATGAACATCTTCACGGAGCTCATCCATTTCCCTAGTTGGGCTTCTTGCATTTGTACAAGCTCACGGAGGAATATCGCTCGGTACTTCTCTATCTTGTGATGAGGAGGAACCGCTTAAAATGCAAGGAGCGATGCTCGGCGTAGTGCTGAGCGCATTCTCCCCGAGGATCAACACTTCCCTCCTCAAAGACTCATTTTTCTACTGCAAAATTTCTTGACCTTGGTTAATTTTAGTGGTGTCGAGGATTCTAGCCCTCAGAGTATTCACCTCCTCTTAAACAAAATCTCCAACTTCTTCCATCTCCTGAAGCCTGTCTTTTAGTTTAACAATGAGCTTAGTCTTCTTTATGAAATGCTTATTCCTCAATCATAGTGATTTGCAAATTCTCATAAAGGTATGATGAACTTCGGAACTCATATCAAGACCAAACATTCTTCCCAATTGAGAAGTGGCTGGTATATAGTCATCTACATCAATCAACCTTCACTACTAGCGCAGGAGCTTCATCCATAATTGGCTTTGGGCCTAGATCGTGCTCATCGAACAAGGGAGAGGAAACATCCACTCCGACAACCAACAGGGCTTTGTTGCAGCCTTTCTTGAAGTTCAGAAGGCTGATGTAGCATATCTAAACCTTAGCATCTTCATATGCGGCAGCCCACCTAGAGTTATATAAGTCTTCCTTAACCGTGGTTGCCTCAGATTCCTTCTCCTTTAGCTTCTCGTTCAACACCTTGTTCTCCTCCATGACCACCAGCTTGCTCGAGTAGACCAAATCATAGGCCTATCGCAACTCGCTCAGTTCTTTATCCACCTCCTCCCTTTCTCGATTGGCTTTGACAAGGGCCAGGTCAGAGGACATACGGGAAGCATCAGCAGCCTTCAAGCTAGCATTGAGCTCAACACTCTTCACTCTTAAAGCATCATTCTGCTTATCCAACTCGTTATTCTTATTGATCAGCTCATCGCGAGAGCGATAGGGCACAATAAAATCAGTCACAAACAGCAAGTAAAAGAAGATATTTGTAGAAAGAATCGGACAAAATTTGACGAGCATTAGAAAAGAGAAACAGGCTTACCAAGGCTAGCCTCTGACTCTCTTGTAAGGCTAACTGGTCAGTCCCCATCGCTCTTTGGCGATCAGCAAGAAGGACTGCTCTCTCGAGAAGCACAGGGGCCAGTAGAGGAGAAGTGGAAATCGAGGCCCTCTCTTGTAACGGAGAGATAGGCACTATGTCCTGCCCAGCCTTTATCCTCACCCATTTTTCTCCTCTCCTCCTCCCTTTCCTTCTCCCTCTCTACCCTCTTCTTCTCCTCAACCTTCTTTTTCTCCTCAGCATTCCTCTTCTCCTCTTCCCTCTTCCTCTCTTTCTCCCTCACTTGCTCTTCTTCCTTTCTCTTTTTCTCCTGCTACTGAGCAGCAGACCAAGAACCAGTAGCAACATCCCCACTGCTGGACTTCTTCTTCTTCGACCTTTGAGCGAGGAACACATCATCATCATCATCATCATTATCATCACGAATAAAGTTTTTTCTTGGGGGAATCATTTCCTCAGTAGAGCGGTTGGATGTACTTGGAGGTTCTTGGGCTTCATAAACCTCTTTTGAGCTAGAAGAAATGTCACTGCTGGAGATCTCCTTATCGAAACTGCCTTCAGCACCTCCTCTTATATCACTCTCAGAACTGCTCTCTCCCTCATCCAACTGAACGGGATCAGCAGCAGGTTCTTCATAAGTATCAAACTCAGGAATGCTATCCATGGGCCTCGTAATAAAACTGGATCCAATGTTCTTGTACTTGAGTAGGAAAGTAGCAGACCAGGGATGTTCACCGTCAGCCAAAGGTTCCCTGATGTTCCAAGCCTTAATTAACTCGGAAGTTCGAACCTCGCTGAGGGCAGGCTCCAAGTTCTTTGTCCTCGTTGAAAAGAAAATAGGAAAATGTCAGAGAAAATTACACATTAATAAAGAAATCAATAGGGCAGAGCAAGGACTACCTCTGTACTCTTCCCCATAAAAGGGAACAGTAAATCTATCAGACCTCGACCCCTCAGTCTGGGGGGAGAACGACCAATTCCTAGCAAGAAATCCATCTTGCCAATAGTCGTCATGGGAATCAGGTAAATTAACTACCAATACCCTATCAGGACTCCTGGCCTTGAGGTAAAGAAGACCAAAGCTAGTTCAAGAAAAATAATAACAAAAACAAACTTCGACGAGCCCTAATTTAGTGCCATAAAGTTGGTTTATTCTATGGGCACCATTGATTATCTTCCATGCGTTGGGCGGACACTGTGCAGGGACAATGTTGAAATAACCTAAGAAATAAAGGAACAAATTGTTTGGAGGAAAAGTAAGTCCCCCTTGAGAAAGCAACAAGACATGCATCTAATGAGCACCCTCTATCTCTCTAACATTCTTAGGGAAAGGGGCGCACTCAATATCTACCCATTATGGGATATTATAGAACTCCCTGAACTCATACACTGATGTATTACCTATCTTTGACATTTGTAAACCCTAAATCATAAATTCAGAGAAAACTCAACAAAGAAAGTACAAATAAAAAGCAAAGAGGACTTACGAGATGAAAGATCACAAGTCCAAATAATGCGGGAGATTGAAAGCGAAGAAAATGAAAGCCTGGAGAAGAAGACACAACAGCTTAAACTCACAGAAGCTGAGTGTACACAAAGGAATTTGAAAGGACGACTATGGAACGTTGCTCCAAATAGTTTTTAAATGCTCCCAATCATCGCGTACAGGACACGAAGCAACTGCTGCCTAAATCAGTTCTCGACTTTGGGAAGAGTTACCCGATTCATAAAAGTGCCGTTATGACAAATCATTTAAATTTATTGAGCCCAAATTGTGGCCCAACAACTTTAGGGGCAATTGTGGGTACCCGAATTTACCATTATGGGCCCGAACGAGTAGCCTAGTAAAAATGGCCCCAAATTCGAACCCCTCGCCCTAACTAAATAGAATTACAATTTAATCTCCTCCCAGGTTCTCATATAGAGACATTTCAGGAGAAGATGGTGGACGTGGGGGAGTCTAACACCTCCACTCCCCGAGGACAGACATGTATATAATAAACCCTAAGCCTAGGGCAAAAGGCACGCATTGTATATTCTCTGTAAACGCTCCCCGGAGTATATAGGAATAATACTGACTGCACCACCGTGGACGTAGGCATTCTTGCTGAACCACGTACATACTGTGTTGTGATTGGCATTTTATTTCCTTTATTTTCCTTGGTGATTGTGCTTCTCTCATTTATTTGTGTTGAATATAATTGTCACCACAATATCTTTTTATTGCCTTTAAATTTTGGGGGTCTCTTTTAAACAGTGGATTTCATGACGAGTTAATTTTGAACTCTCGCAACCCTTTCTTATTATTCACTAATCATATTTTATTGCAATTAAATTCCTCACGGTAAACCTTTTTTACATGCATTACTTCCATTGTCAAGTTTTATCGCATATGGTTCCTTTTAAAGATAGAATTGAGATGACAACACTCCGGCCAATATATGATAAATAAGTACAATAATAAAAAAATCCATGCAAGTGTGCATTAAAGGAACATATGAGTCAAACATGTAGGTATTAAAAACTAATCACATCTCAATGACTCAAAACATTGTAATGAAGAAAAATGAATGATGATGCATATAGAAACACTATTAAATCATCACGTGGATATGGAATGAAATTATGACCCGGTCATACTAAATGTCCATCCATTTATAATGTAAAACAAAATATAAAACTCTTTTTGTATTTTTCAAAATTTGCAAAAAGCAAAATTTTAATACAAAAAAATACATACTAGCAATAGGTAAAAATAGCATCATGCAAATCAACCTATGCTAGCAAACAAGTATAAACCTCATCCGCTAGGTGAGGTGAATTTTTTCAAAGGTGGTGACATCAGATGAAAAACCTCCATCAAATCATGTAAAGTCTCAACCAAAAACTTTACTTGCTCCCTAATATGTGCAAACTCTCTCGTGTAATCATTCGGATCATTTGGTGTGGGTGCATGTGTGAACATGTGTAGTAGCAAAACGTGACACATGGCCCAACTTAGAACAAAACTCTCCAATGTGTCCTCTATTCTTGTAGTGTGTGCGGGCATAAATAGGCCTAGATATACCTCTCTCAAAATGTCTCATATGCGCTCTCCTATCTGGTACGGGATGCCTAGGTGGTTTGGGTTGAGAGACATGTGAATCAAACACTAAAGCGGGAACCATCTCGAGTGCAACATGTGAAGTGTAAGCACCGTCATGACTTATTCCTAAACTCTCACCTTTACCCAAAATAAGATTGAGAACCATATTTCCAACCCTCTTAGATGTGTTCTCTAAAGGGACTTTGACCTCTTGGGCACGTTCGAGATCACTCTCGAGTTGGGATACACATGTCGTCAGACTAGACACTGTGTTGGTCAAATCACTCTTTTCCCGGCCTAAAGCTATCAAATTTTCACTCAATGAGAACTTTACCTTCTCGAGTTAACTCGATTTTGCCTCAAACTCCCTCACAACATCTAATTATCTCTCCAAATATCTCACCCTAAGACTTAAATCCTTATTCAATTTCTTAGTCTTTAAGGTCTCAACGTACAAATCTCTAAAAGCGATCTGGAGCTCACTATCACCCTTACTAGTTCACTCACTCTCAGACTCACTAGAAACACTGAAAGCATCCTTGGGGTCTCACATGCATAAGTATATTCATCGTTATGGGACAAACAAGGTTTGTTCACCTGACTAGCAGAAAAAGCAACAAACTTCCCTTGTGACAACTCATCCCCGGACTCTTTTACCTCTTCCTCACTATCGCTAAGAGTGGTTGGCATGGAAATATTTTTGCCCTTTCTCATTAGCCTAGTGGGACACTCAAATTCTCTATATCCTCTCCTTCACACTCAAAAAACTTCTTTTCCTCCACTTTATCACCCTCTTTCTCACCACTCTCTTTGGCCTCATTTTTATTTTTCTCATAAAATCTTTTATTGGAAAAATTTTGTTTTGAAAACTTTAGAAACTTTTTAAAATTCTTTGCAAGAATGGACATATCAAAATCAGACTCGGACTCACAAAAGCTCACTTTATTTTTCTTTTTATTCTGGTCTTTAAGTGATAAGCCTCTATCCTTAGGTTTGATAGTGTCAAGAATCATGTGAATCTCACATGTCTGGAGGTCTCCTATGAGCTCTTATAATTTTAAACGATTCAAATTACCAAAGGTATTCAAAACAGTCACTTTAGGGATAAAACATTTTGGCCGCGATCTTAATATCTTTTTAACCACTCGTGCATTAGGTATAGGCTCTCCAAGATTGAAACTAGTGTTGACAATGTCAGACAAACGAGCATAAAAGTCATCAAAACACTCACTCTCAAGCCTGGTTATCGTTTCAAATTGAGTAGTGAAATTTTGAATTTTAGACACTTTGATCGTGTTAGTGCCTTCATGGGTGAGTTGTAAAACATCTCACACTTCTTTAGAAGTGGTACATGTCATAATACGTCGAAACTTGTCGAGGGTGACGTGTCAAGAAATTAAACTAAGCCCACGTGAATTAAAAGAGCTCCACCTAAATTCATGCTCCGTCCAGTCTAACAGAGGTTTTAAATTTGTGATATTATTTATGGTGACAGTGAGCCTCTTTCACAAATGAACCAAACTCTCTCATCGATTGCTTTTAAATGCGATCTCATGCGGGCTTTCCAGTAAGAATAATTAGACCCGATAAAAATTGGCAACCTGTTATATAAATTTTCATTCGAAAATATTGCGACAATTTGTAAAAATCGGATTTTTCAAAAAAAATCAATATCACACAAATTTTGAGAAAAACAGGAATACTCGGTAAATTTGAGTAACATGCTCTGATACCAATTTGCAAAGATTGTGTAATATTGATTTAAATAAATTCACAAATTCCAACTACAAATTTATTTACTTTCAGTGAATTTTTAAACCAAATTAAATCATCCCATAAACATGCAACTACGTGTGTGTGTGTGTGTGTGTGTGTGTGTGTGTGTGTGTGTGTCAAACCAATAAACACAAATAACTAACTCGCAGATTTCAGGAAAAAACCCATTTTGGGTAAAACCTTTATTTCACTATAATACTTACAATTACAATGAAATCCACAATGAGTTAACCGCAGAAAACTCACATAGATCGTAGCCTAAAGTCAGCCAGAACTTCAACTCTAATTCAGCCCAGGAGCGCTAACGCGCACTCTCTATTGACACGTAGTCATCTTCAACCTAGTACTCCCCTCAAGAGAACCTACATCAGCAGTAGAGGTCCTCTCTACAAGAGAAACTTGACTCAATATGTGTTCTTGGGTTTCAAAACAATTCACACAAACTATTGGGATGATTTGTGAATTGAAAACAAAGGATTAAAACCCTAAAAATGAGAAGACAAAGGATTCAGCCAAAGAAGTTTTGTGTATGGAAAAATTTCACAGGTCTTCTAATAAAAATTGAAGTTGGAAAACTCTATTTATAAAAAATCTATGATAGCGTGTCACTTAAACGAAAAGGCTATCTCGCTCGAATGTGGACGCGTGTCGTTCAAACGACTTCGCACGATATAAGAATGTTGCTCGAACGAAGTCTTCTGTCGCTCGAACGAGAAAATTAAAAACTAATTTTTTATTTCTTTCGTCAGTAAGTGTTCCGCCTTAAAACTTTGAAAAATATTTTTTGACGAAAAATTTAAAAATTTCTCTCCAACACTGTGAAAAAATTTCATAAAAGATATCCCAATATTCTAAGTAAAACGCTAAAGAATTAAAACACAACCTTTACCAAATTTATCTTGTGGAGACTTGAATGTTGAAGAAATTTGATATCCAAATCCGTCTTGACACTTGAATGATCTTGAATTATTCTTCAATGGTTGTAGCGGTATACGACATACTCAATTGATAACGGACATTTATAAAATCATGTCCTTATAATTCTGTTTTATTTCTTCGGATTTTTAGTCCCTTAGAATCTAAGTCTTTTATCTAAGTATCTACTCCCATCAGTAAACTTTACTTTTAAGTGTCTATTAAAACTATATCATCCGTAATAACAAATAACACACCAGAATTATAGAGGGGAAACCCTTATGGAAAAAATCATTATTGCACCTAACCCATAACCACTTCCAGTCTTCTCCTCTGCCTCTGCCCATACTGATGATAACTGCTCTAGTCTAGGAAAATATCTACACAATATCGGTATCCACCAATTTAAAATAGTGAACTATCAAGCCACGCATAATCCAACATGATATCCTCTTCAATGTAGAACATATTAGGGGATTCTTAAAGCTAGAATCTACTTTAGTTGCATAGATTCGACAAACTCTTAAAAATGGAAGGACTTTATTAAAACCTAATTAAACACATTTTCTAATATGAAGGTCCTCGTTTGAACTAGGTATCTCTTATTCGAACGAGAAATTTCCCTCGATCAATAATTTTTCTAGTTAAGGGTCATTTTTGGCAGTTAGTGGACCCTCGTTTGAAATAATCATCTATCGAGGGCTCCTCATTTAACTTCTTTAGATTCAGGTCCATTGCCTTTAAAAAAGTCTCTCGATCGAAGAACATTTCGATCGAGGGTGACCTCGTTCAAATGAGTTCCCTTAACGTTGACCCTTAACAAAAACCATTAAAATAAATTATTTTAAAACCTTTTCCAAATTGTGTTTCCTTTAAGTCATGTATTGTCACTTCCTACCAACTAAAATGAATTACAAAAAATTGAAAACCATTACTTTTACCAAATCTTTGATATGCAATGAAGTTGTCTAATTTGGTTTGGTAATCTCAACCACGATGCTTTATCTCTTTGTTATGATATGATGTAGCATTGTCACTCAATAGACTCGACATAAAGATACTTGACTCAAGGGTTTGCACAAATTAAAACCTAAAGGGAGTCTATAAACATAGCCTTATAAGAGGTTTAAGTCAAAATCAAAACTAATAAACTCGCATCTAACCTAAGAACCAAGTCCTCTAAATACACATTGATGCATTTTCCAAATCACATTTTTATAATTAAAGTATATTACATAGTGTATTTAACAAATCCTCAAAACTCAAGGTTTAAATAAACATTTCTTAATTAAAAACAAAATTGTCTATGGGGTAAAATCTTTGTCATTTAAGTCTTTTTATCTTCATCAAAAGTCCTAAAATTTGTCTTCTCTTATAAAACTATCATCATGAAGATTTGGTGAAGATATTATACATGAAATATAGGATATAAAATCCTACTATAATTGATTCAGCACAATTAAGACGAGGAAAAAAGTAAAAATCACATAACATAATATATGCGTGGTTCAACAATGTGCCTACATCCACGGGTACTTCTTTCTCTCTTTATTGATGAACTTCTGATAACAAAGATCAAATGGAACTTTTCCCAGGGTCTTGGGTTATATTTATAGATAATGGAAAAATAATGAGTTGTACGGGATTCCATATTCTTGAATGTCTATTATGATCTGGTCGAGCGAATCCAACCTCGAGATTTTCGCTGATCGTCTTCTCTTTATTCTTTATCTCCAAGATGTGATATTTTATAGAGTCTAACAGACATGTGTCAGGTTATCCTTTTAGGTCGGATAATTCCCTTATAATTTTGCTCAAATATTTGTAGCTTGAATGGGGTGCAAATGTTTGATCTCCTATTGATGTTGATGCTAGTCAGCAGTGAGATTTGATCACCCATAGTTTCTATGGTTTGATAATATTAACACTTCGAGTTTTGAGGGATAAAAAGTAGTTGTATTATGCCTATTGAGATTGATGTAAACACCTGCAATTTGCCTCGGTGTTTCAAAGGTATGGTTATAATGTTGCCGTGTTTAATGAAAGGGAGGTAGCGCGTGTATTATAATTTGGGAGCATGTCCTTCTAATCGTGACTTTGACTCGAATGTTTTCACTCTCCAGTTAATGTCTTTCCTTGATGCCAGTTTTACATGCATTATATTTGTCAACCTTTTTAAAGATAACCCATAGATTTGTGCCTTATCCATTCACTATGTGTCTTCTTCTCTCTTATTTCTTATTCCTCCCTAATTTATCTCTCCATTTTCCATCATTTTCATTCTTGAGTTGTGAAAATGGTTCCCTGGTTAGTGAAAATTCCATTGGAGAGTTTAGGAGACGTTTCTCTATACGTGAGTCAGTTTTAATAGACTTTGCATAAAATCTTAAGATTATTATAACACGAAGGGAACAAACTGGTTATTCTCCCAGTTTATTGTTGAAGTCGACGTAACCTTTCCTCCAAATGAACTATTCTTAGATTTTTGCAATAATTTTATTATAGTTCCTACCCAATGCACCTCAAACACTTGGAGGATAGTTAATGGACTGAATAAAATAAATGAGTTATATGGAATTCAGTTAGGGATCCCTTAGATCAGATACTTCTACACGTGGGTTCAAATAAATGATGATACTTTTTACATGAAAGTGAGGAAGGCGAAGAGGGTATTGGTTATAAATTTTCTAGATTCAAATAAATATTAGCTAAATCATAACTTTGTCCTAAAAGTATGGGATCACTTGCTTAATCCTGATGGTGGTGAACCCTATCAGAATTTTAGATGTCCTTCCAAGGGGCATGACATAGGTTGATCGCTAATAATGAGTGTTCTTTTTTGTTTGACCAAACATCATTTGATTTGTGATAAATGTTGCCTTTTGTTTTTTTAAGAAAGATACAAACATATAAGTCTCACATAAACTTTCTCGCATAAACTTTAGGGAGTTAAGCAATGTTTAGAAGCTTAAGAAACCTCTATCTATTGGTTTGAAACACCCTAGGCTGGCATCTTTATTATTGGAGTACACCAACACCACTACTTCCTTTATAGATAAGTTGATAGACAGAGCACTCAAAATCCCAGATTCTTCTAGCAGTGAGGAGTCTTAAAGAGAAAGAAGCTCAGGATCCTTTGATTTTATAGATATCACTTCAATCCTTATCGTGGTTCCTTTACCTCATAAAAAGACATGTTTTCGAGAAAAAATATCACTAAATTTTTGGAAGAATAAAATTCCCCCACTTATCCAAAAGGCCAATGCTCCAAAAGGAAGAAGGTTGGGGTTCCATCCAACCCTTTCAACTTTGGGGATTCATAGATAAATTTCGAGCGCAAGTTATGAAGAAGAGCATGTCGAGAATCAGCCTTGGTGTTTTTACTTTCCCACCAAGAAGGTTGCTATCGAGGAGAAGGAAATCATCAATCAAACAAAGGAAGCCACACAAAAAAGTAAGTCTGTAGCCTGTCAAGAGTAGGTGACAATAGAGAAAGAAGGCCAATCTATTTAGATTAGACTATGAATTGTTGTCCTTTATTTGTAATGTCTTTTGTTTATTTTCTTTGTAAGTGCTTGCCCAACTTTTGTGCTTCAATGAAGATATTCGCTATTTTGGCTTTACTTGGGTCTAATTTTGGCTTTACTTGGGTCTAGTTAGATCATTTTACATTGCTTGCTATGGTTTCTTTTCTTCTCGTTTCCTAATGTCTGTTATTTTTATATATTTATAGTGTAATAATAACATTGAACTAGTTCCAATATCTCAATCGAGCAATGATTTGGACCATTTCCTTGGGCAGGATGTCTCTGGGAAAGCACGTGAGGCATTTATGTATATTCAACAAGCACTTCAAAAATTGATAAGTTCTTACAATGAGCATACCAATTTTGTGGCATCCCTTTAGACCAAGATCAAGTACAGTAAATATCTTATCAGTTTTCTTCAAGATGAGATCCTTTCTCTAAGGTAGAAGATCGGTAGAAATAAGCAACCCTTTAATGAAGACCAATTGATCTAGGATAGCCTTTAACATAAAGTGATGAGATCGAGATATCAGTTTCTTCATAAACCTCACGTAGTTTGGTTGGAAGGCTATGATGAAGGTAGGATGGATGCTCTACCCTATATTAACGAAACTAGGCAGGTCATACACAAGCATGGGTGGATGGATGCCTTAGAAGTTAGGAGAGTTCTGCTCGACTCCTAATTATGGCATTGGTATGGGTAGACTACCCGATTGTTCATCTCCCCCTATTAGAAGTGAGGAATCATGGATCCCTGTGAATTCCATTCTAATTCAACAAATAAGAGATTGTCTCCTTGATCATGACACTGATATCGAGTGTCATTCCAATCTATGTGATGGTCGTCATGCTAAAATGATTGCCGACCTGGAGTGCCGAAGATAAAAAAATCTATTCAATCTTTTTGTATTTTAATTTCTATAACTTGCAGAGATGGTTACTTGTAATTAAATGAATATGAATGAAATTATTTCAATCAAATGCATGTCTTTCATTTTACCATTTTGTATGTCGATCATGCTTTATTAGTTCCTTTGCCTTTTTTAAATAATGTCATCACACCACCTTAGGCCTAAGACAAATTATGGAAAAAATGCACTCGATCACAAGGCAATCCATATGTTCAGGATTTTATTCGACCAAAGTTGGGACACTAAGTGACCAAGGAATCCCCATAGGTCTTTTTCTTTCCTGGAAAATTCTTGATGTTTTCATGTTTATTAGTGATGAAAACATGTAAGCTTAAGATTTAATTATGTGTAATCTCACTAAGGCATTTAAAGTGATGATCATAATTTGATCGAATAAATTTAAATAATTTTTTAATAAAGATAGCCTTGCCTTTATGATAATTTGTAAATAATAAAGTTAGCCCGTCATTTGGAAAAATCAGAAAGTTAATTTCATTAATTTAACTTAGAATCATCTAAGAGTTTGGAATAACAATAACTTTAAACTTGACAAAAACTAAAAAAAATTAAAAATAAAATATTCTAAGTGTGGTCGTAATCCAGGCCCTACGTATATCCCTACCGCCTATTATTTCTGGATGGTAGTCTCCTTGGAGGTTATCTCTGATGACTTTTAATGGTCCTTCCAAATTCGGACTCAATTTGTCATCTAATGGATTTTTCATGCTACTGATCACCTTTTTGAGAACATAATCTTCGACCTGGAACTTCCTTGTATTGACGCTATTGTTGTACTTCTTGGACAAATGCTATTGGTAGGAGGATATTTTGATAAATTCTTTCTCTTTTCTTTCTTCATCTCGGTCGAGATCAATCCTTATGATTTCTTCGTTTGTGGATTAATTGGAAACAATTATCTTCATGGTCGATAAGCCATCTTCTAGTTGAATTATCGCTTTTATTCCATAATCTAAGGCAAAAGGCATTTCCCCAGTCGACCTCATGAGCATTGTTCGGTTTGCCCAGTGGACATGGGAAAGCTCATTCACCCACATGCCTTTTATCTTCTCCAACATTTTCTACAATCCATCCAGTACAATCTTATTGGAAGCATTAACCAACCTATTGTTCTTGCGGTTGGCCATTGAACTAGAGTAGTGCTTGATGCTGTTACTATTGTAGAAGTCTTGGAATGGTACACTTTTAAATTAAATTCCATTATTAGTAATGATTGTTCTCGATATGCTAAAATGGGTCACGATATTTTTCCAAATAAATCTGATCATAATGGTGTCTCTTTTGTTCACCAAAGTTTCATTCTCTATACATTTGGTGAAGTAGTCTGTGCCGACCAAGAGATATTTTCGATTTTGTGGCATCATAGTTAGAGTCCCACCATGTCCATTTCCCATTGACCGAAAAGTCACGGACTAGTCAGTGACTTGAGCTTGCTCGTTGGTTGGTGAATCATGGATGAAATTTTTTGACACTTGTTACACTTCCTGACATATGAGACTACATATTTTTGCATTTAAGGCCACCAGTAAGGTTCCTTAATGGGCCTTAATGTCAAATACCTTACACTAACATGACTTCACATACTCCGTCGTGCAACTAATATAAAACATTATTAAAATTTCTTAGATTCACACCTTGGAGGTACAAACCTATGAGCAATTTCCTGTAGAGCTTCCTATCAAGTGATAGATAAAATAGATCATATTTTACATTGGTTTAATGGGTTTGCTTCTTGTCAACATACATGGTATCCTCTCATAGGTACACTATAATTGGGTGCATCTAGCTAGGAGTTTTTAGATGGTCAGGATTGGGTCAGAAATTTTTGTCTTCATGATGATTGGTTAAGCAAGGTATTCCACTTCAATTATTGTTTTAACACTGAAGTCAACAATTGAACTCAAAGTGGACAAAACAGTATCATGGCTATCTTTTGCTCAAGGAAACTATTGAGTATGAACTTTTTTAACTTAATGAATATTTCTTGGGCGAACTATAAGTATGATGACATGTGTTCAATTATTTCAATATAGTCTCCTGATATTTGGTTAGATATAAACCTAAAGTCACAAAAGATATCAAGGTGAGTTACATCGTGAGATAAGACCTTTTTCAATCCTGCAATGAAGGCTTCATATTGTAATACCCTGTAATTTAGTTATCAATTAATTAATTGGGAGAAAATTAAATTGTAATTTAGTAAATATTAATTAGCGAGATAAATGATTAAGATTTATTATTATTATTATTATTATTATTATTATTATTATTATTATTATTATTATTATTATTATTATTATTATTATTATTATTATTATTATTATTTACTTGTATGTGATAAGTAAATATTTATATGATTGATAATGTGTCGCTTATGAGTGATAGCGACGGTTTAATTAGTGATTGGCCGATAGGGTGTGACATCGATATATCGATATAAATTATGGGCAATGTGTAGGGTATACATGTGTCGGGACCAGTTAATGAGATGTTAGAGTAATTAGATTTGGGTGACTCAGGTGACCTTTTTGTGTGCACCGATGATCTCGAAAGTATCGAAATCATCCAGAATTGGTACCCGAGTGTTGTGTTTGGATTTCAGTTGATTTTTAGGCATAAAAGGACCCGTATAAGGGTATGAAGGCCATTTTATATCAAGAATTATGAGGAAAAATGGGATTAGGTTTTTGGGAGGCCATTTAATTATTTGAAAAGGGTGGATGATAGTCCTCATTTTATATTCCAAACAAAAGAATGAGAGAGAGAACCCTACAAAAGAGAAAAAAAAAGGGAAAAAAAGGATCTTGAAGAGGAAAAGAAGAGGATTCAACTCGGAATAAAAACTTCGGATTTGTAATCCCATAAGGTAAGTAAATACTTAATTTATATTGCAATTTTCTTGTATTTAATTACTATCTTGGTTCAAAATAGAAATTGGGGATTTTGAGTATGAAAGATTGAAATTTGATGATTTGGGGAAGAAACCGAATGATAAAAGATGAGTGATCTTGAGTCAATGATTAATTGGGATTGATTATGGTTGTAGTTAGAAATAAAATTATGGGTTTTAATGGAAGAAGTTGTAGAACTTAGATAAAAGAGGGAATGTTTAATAATTAACTTGATAAAGAATTGTGATCTTGAATTTTGGGGGGTTTCTATGTTAGAATGAAATATAAAATGGTGGGATCGTGTTTATTGATGTTATATGGGTTATAATTCTTGGTATTTTGATAGAAAGAACTCTTTAAATGAAGTTTTGTTTTTAGGGATGAATTCCTCCTAAGAAAAGTGCTTCAGGTCTGTGTTATGTAATATTGTTTGAACCTCATTGGAATGAGATGTCATTTTTATTTGAACGAGATGGGATTTCATTCGAATTATCCTTGGGTTTTGATCGGGTTTGGATTATGGAAATGTTCCTCATATTTTTATGAACTCATGCGAGTTTGTGGGAGGTTATACAAGTGAGTGGATATTTAATAAAAAGTATTTCTGTGTCTCAACTTATGAGTTAGGAATTTAATAATTAACTAGAGTGCTTAGGAAAGGGACCAGTTAAATAATTAATCGAGAAGTTGTGTCAAACTTTGGAATTTGGGTGAATCGTGCGCGGTGGGATATGTTTGCGAGTTCAGTAATAATTATATACTAGTTGTAAACCCGTGCGATGCGCGGGCGAGATGCAATGTACAAAATATAAGTAAAAAGAAAAAAACACGGACCAAAAAATTATATCAATTATATATTTTTTTCACCATCATCTTTTAGACATTGTTCAAACAATACATGAATAATATGAAGTTAAAAAAGAGGGCCTGATTACACACCCTTTACTCTTTATTTATTTATAACTTGTGCTAACAAAATGCTTTCAAAATACCATGGATTACTATCGAAAAAAATGACGATACATAAGAAAGCCCAAGGTACATAAAAGAAAAAAAAATTATATTACTGTTATAAAAAATAAATATATGAATAAATACTCTATGCAAAAATTTACAATTTCACCCATGTAATAACCCGCCCTTTTGGAGATGATTAAATTCTATAATTAAGTATAATTTGGAATTTGGAGAATTTCTCGAAATAGTGATTTCTGGGATTTTCGAGAATTTGATGATTTTCGAAGGGTGTTATAAATTATTTTGGGACCATATAGGTCGAGATATTTTATTTATATGTCGCCACGGAGTATAGCGACAAAAGAAGTGAGATTTTGAGTAGAACACCGCATTTAATTATTTTGGATTAGAATAGTGATTTGCGGTCAAGTACTTCGGATGGAAATTTCGACTACGCCACGAGTCTCGGAATGTCCGAGATAGTCGGAAAAGAGTGTTCGATTGTCGAAAATGAGTTTCGGATAATTTTAGAGGTAAAAGTAACTCGTAATTGGATAAACGAGTCGTTTTTGGGTTTTAAGGGGTATAACCCATTTCTTCTTATTTAAAGAGGGAGAAAGGGAAAGGAAAGAAAGAAAAGAGAGAGAAGAGAGAGAGGAAGGAGAAAGAGGAGAAGAAATGGGAGATCTCGGGCAAACTCCACCGGATTCGACTCGAGGTCGTCGGATTTTATCCACGAGGCAAGTGTTTACTTGCTTTATTTACTTTTGTGCATTAATCTCATATCACATTTGGTATAAATATGATTTTAGGGTTAGAACCCTTAAAATAAATTGGGTAAAAGTTGATTATGAGTTTACATATTGATGTAGTGTAAACTCTTAATGATATTCAGTGTTACAACCATGTTAATGGAGTATAAAAATGGGTTGAAATGTTAAGTTGGGGTTTTTATGGTTTTATGGTTTAAAACTAAGAGAAATGATTTAATACCCCAAAATAATTGATGTGTTAGTTGTAAAACATAGATTAGATGTTTGTTGAGTTGTTGGATAAGGTTAGAAACAACAAAAATGGAGTTCGGGAGTTTGGGGAAGATAATGAATAGTGAACCAGTAGCCTTTGGGGTCATTTTAGGCCAAGTAGATAATTGATTTAGCTTTCGTCCAAAACATAAAAGTTGTAGATATTTTCGATACGGTCGCGTGAGCGCCGACCGCGTATTTTTCTGAATTTTCTACGATTTGATATGATTTTTACAAGATGACAGCTCCGGGTTGAAAGTACCAACTCGGAAATCAAATCGGGAATTGGAAAAATAAAGGCTAGAATTATTGTGTAGATGTTTGGGATGATTTTTGGTATAGAGTAGAAACCATGAAAATGAATTTGGATTGATTTTTTGGGTATTTTGGAGTTTGAGAAATCGCCCAAACTGTGACCCTCGAACAGGCTGAAACGATTCGGGTACAGGCCGAATCGATTCGCCTAAGGGGAATTGGGTCTCTGCAATGGGCCGAATCGATTCGCCATTTACAGACCTGTTTGCAAAATACTTTTCGAATCGATTCGATTGGGAACCGAATCGATTCGCCCACCCGAATCGATTCGCTAAAGGGGCGAATCGATTCGCTTAGGTCAGAATTTCTAGTTTTCTCCCTTTAAGAGTATGGGGAGTTGAATTACCAATTAGGATAATTTGGGAGTATATATATATATATATATATATATATATATATATATATATATGCTTCACTTAGAGGAGAATAGTATCATTGGAGATATCCAATAAAATCCTTAGAATAGGATTGAAGTATATAGTGATTATTAAAGTAAGAAATACTTTGGATTTAGAATCATGCAACCATGAAAGCATGATTACGATTCCTGGAGGGAATCTTTGGGATATTTAGTCATCGCTAGATGCTATAGGCCACTACGGCCGGTTATATATATTCTAGGAAGAAAATATAGGATATGTATATACTGTGTGTTTTAGGTATATATATATGATGATGGAAATGATTTTGAAAATATATAAATGAATATTTTCAAAATGGAAAAATAAATGTTTTTCATAATTAATAAAATATGGATTACACACCTCTCTAAATCGCTATCATAAGGGAAGTTGCGTTCGTATGGTGAAGCCCCCTGGCTAATGATGCAGGGTGGATATAGTCCTATAGGCCATGTGAGCGTTTGTTGTTATATTTTCTGCACTGGTTAGGAGATTCCGGGTGTGGTCTTGACTATCCCGCAGGCACATGGTCGCTTCCCGACGTCTTTCGTTATAGGATCCCAGGTTGTCTTGGAGGCCTTGGAAGATGATTGCCATTTAGGGGCGCGCACAGTGGAGAAATCTGGACGGGCGGTCTTAGAACGCGTTTATATTAAAGCAGTTCATAATAATGGATTTGCTTTAATTACATTTCCTAGATATAGGAAGGGAAATGGGTTATATATAATTTGGCTTCGGTAACACTTCCCGGATGGAAGAAGGGATGTGGAAGCATATGTTTTGATCAAAGCATTTTTATGATAATGAAAATGTCTTTGAATACATTTCCTGAGTATAAAAAGGGAAATGGGATAATTGATAAAGGAAAAGATTTTTATGTTAATAAAATTGGCTTTCAAAAAGTATATGGTTTGTTAAAGCAATTCATGATAATGAATTGACTTTTATAAATACATTTCCTGGATATGAGAAGGGAAATGGAAGTTTTTGAAATGAAAAGGATAAGTATTTATAAATACTTCATATATCAAGTAATCCTCAGTCCGGGAGATATTTATATTATCCGGAAGTATATCGTAGATGTATGTATATGTATAAATTGGGTGCCGAGAGTCTAATGAATCCCGACGATCGACCGTGCCGCATAGTAGTGTATCGGGGGGGTTCCTTGTTTGGATTTCGCTTCGCGAGACACCCCACGCACGAATATGGCACTGTGTTGAGACTAGGGAGAAGTTTAATCCTTAGTGCTCTTATATCATTAAATGTTTATGGTATATATATATTATATATCTTTCTGTACTGAGGGACTGGCGGATCTCAAAGATCGACCTTGCTGCATAGTAGTGTATCGGGGGGGTTCCTTGTTTGGATTTCGCTTCGCGAGACACCCCACGCACGAGCATGGCATAGCGTCGAGATTAGAGTGAAGTTTAGCCCTTAGTACATCTGTTTGACTTTCTAGGTTAGATAGTGGTTGGGTATTAGACTAGTTTAGCACGGTAGCTTGACTAGGATGTTTATAGGGATGCGCTAGGCGTGCACTGTTAGAGGAGAGGTGAGGGGTATCTCATGAGAGTGCGATACCAATTTAAATATGAGATAAAAACTATTTTTCTAAAAATAAAGCATTTATGCACTTGCAAAATATTTTCTAAACATTCGGGCTCTGACCCGTTTGTCTACTCTCCTTTCTTTCTCTATATTATATATGTATAGGTGTCCAGACACAGGGACGCCTGGATGGAAACTCTTTCGGGTCAGACGTCTGCTGCAGCAGCTGTGGATGTTTGCAGGTTATCGGTAGACGTTTCTTTCTTTGTAGTCAAGATAGGAGATATTGTATAAACACTCGAGCCAATGGCTCAATTGCATTTATTTATTCTTTCAGTTCAGCATTCGATATGGTTGTATATTTGGACCGAGTGTTCGGTTATTTTAGTTCCTTTCATTTCCATTTCAGTTCATTACACATTTAATTGTGAATGTTTTAATTTGTGAGCTAAAAAGAGTAGTTAGATAAAAGTTTTTAATGGCCACCTAATAGGATATTAGTAATTAAATGGATTTTCGACGGTGATGTTAAGGATGATCCATTTGTGACTCCTGTTTTAATTTAATATTGGAGTGATCGCCCGGTATCTTATTAGGCGGGTTGTTACAGATGGTATCAGAGCATCAGGTTCTAGTGTCCTTAGGAATCTGTGCGGACGTACTACGCTTTCAGCGTTGCTCTCATTTGTTATAGAGCCTCAGGACTAGGATTGTTTTTATTGTGGGATTTCGTTCTCCTGCCATATTAGAAGATTATAGAAATCTTTTGCGCGCTCGTTTGAGAATCGTGTGCGGAGATTGGATGGCAGCAGGAGGTGAGGCTTAGCTGGTGCAGCTGGTAGAAGGTTGGGATGAGTACCTTAGTAGAGGTCACTCTCTCTATGGTAATTGTTAAGAATTATCTCAATGACTGCTAAAGCATAGTAGTTACGAGTACCATAGTGCCACCGTAATAGAGTGTGGTACTAAAGTTGGATTTCCCAGTGGAGATAAGGATTAGAAAGGGATCTTACGGATAGTTCTAACCGTAAGTCCCCATGAATCAGCGGGATGAGAAGAATGCAGCTTTGGGAATTATTCGCCTAAGGTTCAGTAGAGGTATGTGGTGTGAGTATTTGGCGTGACTAGATAAAGTCGCGGTATTAGTTAGCCCTAGACTCGTGTGTGTATTTTGAGTTGTGGCGGTCTCGATAACATTTTAATGTATGACTATGTGTTTTCCGCAATAGAGGAATTTTATTTCCCTTCATTTGCCATAGAGGCGAGTGATTACATTTTGTATATATATACGTATACGGTATATGGTGTAACGGAGCGATAGCAGGCTAACGATGGCAAGTCTATCGTGTCCGCAGTTCCTGGAGGGAATAGGTTGTTATTGTGGTGTCTCACCTTGATACAGGTTGAGTACACCTTTGTTATTATGGATTTATGGAACCTCGATGAGCAGAGGCTTCCTTATTTTCGATGGTATATGTGGCAACCTTATAGATATAATTTAAGGCCCACAGAATCGTTGTTGAGCGGTAAGATTTAGCTCATTATTGCTTGCGCAAGGACTAAATGAGTGCGAGCGCAGGGTGGTATGACTCTTAGTTAGAGATAGGAGTTCAGATCACCTTTTTGTTGGATTAGGGGATAGGGTTATCCCGGTTGCATGTTAAAATAACGGAACTCCACAACCAACGAAGTCAAGGGTTAATGTGTGGAGGGGTTCCTTGTTTGGATTTCGCTTTGCGAGACACTCCACACATGACTCTCAACGGCGTCGGGAGTGGGGAGCTGTTATGGGATGCAAGGAGGTTGATTTTGTGGAAAGGTCTTATAGTGTGGATGAACCACTATAGGCTATGAGCCACATGATGTTGATATACTTATGGAGATATTGTGCTATGGAAAAGCACTAAATTGATCCTCTCACCACAAGTAGTTGGGTGGAGTGAGACTTAGAGAATTTGATTTGAGGATGATATCCCTGCCTTAATAAGAAGGCAAATTTGGAGAAATTGGGTTGAGGAATATAACCAGCCATAATGAAAAGGCAAATTTTGAGGAGATACAATTTTGGGTATTATGTTCGTGACACTTTCTACAGAAAGTGGGCACTTGATTAGTTAGGTTTCCTTCTGTATGGGCGGAAGGATAAGATAGTAGGAATGCGTTCGTAGGCTAGCCTGGTAGGATTTAGGACGTCCCGCTTCTGTGCTTTGGGTCGTTATATCTCGATGACCGACTACGCGAGGGAGTAGTGTAACGGGAGGGTTCCTTGTTTGGATTTCGCCTTCGCGAGACGTCCCACGCATGAAACCAAGCAATTGTCGGGAGTTGAGAGAGGCCTTGGGCACTAAGGACATACTTAGTATTATATTAGTTTCATGTAGGTAGGGTAAAGCTTAGATCGTAGCATTTTTAGGATATAGGTTCGCTAGTATTAGCAGCGCCGAGGTTAGGAGTATTGAAATGCGCGGGTTCGGAGGACCCATAGGTGAGTATTACACCGAGGAAATGAGATCCTTATTGGGAGAGAGTGATGCGTGTCAGACGTTCGTAACGTTTGTGCTGATATGCACAAGTTAGAAAGGTGTATGGGCACCTTGGTAAGGTAGTTTGATGTACCGCCTAGCTAAGATGGGAGTAGTATACAAGATTGAAATCCATGCCAAGAGGCATTTTAGAGGATGGGTATTGAGTGACGTATTAGAGTTACTTTATGATTGCGGTAGCCGCATAGTGTACGATCAGGAACCATTAGGTTAGTATTTTTTCCTTGAGGATTTTAGGATTTGTAGTAATCCTAGTTAGAGGGTGTAAGTTACATCTGAATTTCGAGGACGAAATTCTGTTGTAAGGGGGGGGGGGGGGGGGGGAGTATGTAATAACCCGCCCTTTTGGAGATGATTAAATTCTATAATTAAGTATAATTTGGAATTTGGAGAATTTCTCGAAATAGTGATTTCTGGGATTTTCGAGGATTTGATGATTTTTGAAGGGTGTTATAAATTATTTTGGGACCATATAGGTCGAGATATTTTATTTGTATGTCGCCACGGAGTATAGCGACAAAAGAAGTGAGATTTTGAGTAGAACACCGCATTTAATTATTTTGGATTAGAATAGTGATTTGCGGTCAAGTACCTCGGATGGAAATTTCGACTGCGCCACGAGTCTCGGAATGTCCGAGATAGTCGGAAAAGAGTGTTCGATTGTCAAAAATGAGTTTCGGATAATTTTAGAGGTAAAAGTAACTCCTAATTGGGTAAACGAGTCGTTTTTGGGTTTTAAGGGGTATAACCCCTTTCTTCTTATTTAAAGAGGGAGAAAGGGAAAGGAAAGAAATAAAAGAGAGAGAAGAGAGAGAGGAAGGAGAAAGAGGAGAAGAAATGGGAGATCTCGGGCAAACTCCGCCGGATTCGACTCGAGGTCGTCGGATTTTATCCACGAGGCAAGTGTTTACTTGCTTTATTTACTTTTGTGCATTAATCTCATATCACATTTGGTATAAATATGATTTTAGGGTTAGAACCCTTAAAATAAATTGGGTAAAAGTTGATTATGAGTTTACATATTGATGTAGTGTAAACTCTTAATGATATTCAGTGTTAAAACCATGTTAATGGAGTATAAAAATGGGTTGAAATGTTAAGTTGGGGTTTTTATGGTTTTAGGGTTTAAAACTAAGAGAAATGATTTAATACCCCAAAATAATTGATGTGTTAGTTGTAAAACATAGATTAGATGTTTGTTGAGTTGTTGGATAAGGTTAGAAACAACAAAAATGGAGTTCGGGAGTTTGGGGAAGATAATGAATAGTGAACCCGTACCCTTTGGGGTCATTTTCGGCCAAGCAGATAATTGATTTAGCTTTCGGCCAAAACAGAAAAGTTGTAGATATTTTCGATACGGTCGCGTGAGCGCCGACCGCGTATTTTTCTGAATTTTCTACGATTTGATATGATTTTTACAAGATGACAGCTCCGGGTTGAAAGTACCAACTCGGAAATCAAATCAGGAATTGGAAAAATAAAGGCTAGAATTATTGTGTAGATGTTTGGGATGATTTTTGGTATAGAGTAGAAACCATGAAAATGACTTTGGATTGATTTTTTGGGTATTTTGGAGTTTGAGAAATCGCCCAAACTGTGACCCTCGAACAGGCCGAAACGATTCGGGTACAGGCCGAATCGATTCGCCTAAGGGGAATTGGGTCTCTGCAATGGGCCGAATCGATTCGGGTACAGACCGAATCGATTCGCCATTTACAGACCTATTTGTAAAATACATTCCGAATCGATTCGGATTGGGAACCGAATCGATTCGCTAAAGGGACGAATCGATTCGCTTAGGTCAGAATTTCTAGTTTTCTCCCTTTAAGAGTATGGGGAGTTGAATTACCAATTAGGATAATTTGGGGGTATATATATATATATATATATATATATATATATATATATATATATATATATATATGCTTCACTTAGAGGAGAATAGTATCATTGGAGATATCCAATAAAATCCTTTGAATAGGATTGAAGTATATAGTGATTATTAAAGTAAGAAATACTTTGGATTTAGAATCATGCAACCATGAAAGCATGATTACGATTCCTGGAGGGAATCTTTGGGATATTTAGTCATCGCTAGATGCTATAGGCCACTAAGGCCGGTTATATATATTCTAGGAAGAAAATATAGGATATGTATATACTGTGTGTTTTAGGTATATATATATGATGATGGAAATGATTTTGAAAATATATAAATGAATATTTTCAAAATGGAAAAATAAATGTTTTTCATAATTAATAAAATATGGATTACAAACCTCTCTAAATCGCTATCATAAGGGAAGTTGCGTTCGTATGGTGAAGCCCCCTGGCTAATGATGCAGGGTGGATATAGTCCTATAGGCCATGTGAGCGTTTGTTGTTATATTTTCTGCGCTGGTTAGGAGATTCCGGGTGTGGTCTTGACTATCCCGCAGGCACATGGTCGCTTCCCGATGTCTTTCATTATAGGATCCCAGGTTGTCTTGGAGGCCCTGGAAGATGATAGCCATTTAGGGGCGCGCACAGTGGAGAAATCCGGACGAGCGGTCTTAGAACGCGTTTATATTAAAGCAGTTCATAATAATGGATTTGCTTTAATTACATTTCCTGGATATAGGAAGGGAAATGGGTTATATATAATTTGGCTTCGGTAACACTTCCCGGATGGAAGAAGGGATGTGGAAGCATATGTTTTGATCAAAGCATTTTTATGATAATGAAAATGTCTTTGAATACATTTCCTGAGTATAAAAAGGGAAATGGGATAATTGATAAAGGAAAAGCTTTTTATGTTAATAAAATTGGCTTTCAAAAAGTATATGGTTTGTTAAAGCAATTCATGATAATGAATTGGCTTTTATAAATACATTTCCTGGATATGAGAAGGGAAATGGAAGTTTTTGAAATGAAAAGGATAAGTATTTATAAATACTTTATATATCAAGTAATCCTCAGTCCGAGAGATATTTATATTATCCGGAAGTATATCGTAGATGTATGTATATGTATAAATTGGGTGCCGAGGGTCTAATGAATCTCGACGATCGACCGCGCCGCATAGTAGTGTATCGGGGGGGTTCCTTGTTTGGATTTCGCTTCGCGAGACACCCCACACACGAATATGGCACTGTGTTGAGACTGAGGAGAAGTTTAATCCATAGTGCTCTTATATCATTAAATGTTTATGGTATATATATATTATATATCTTTCTGTACTGAGGGACTGGCGGATCTCAAAGATCGACCTTGCTGCATAGTAGTGTATCGGGGGGGTTCCTTGTTTGGATTTCGCTTCGCGAGACACCCCACGCACGAACATGGCATAACGTCGAGATTAGAGTGAAGTTTAGCCCTTAGTACATCTGTTTGACTTTCTAGGTTAGATAGTGGTTGGGTATTAGACTAGTTTAGCACGGTAGCTTGACTAGGATGTTTATAGGGATGCGCTAGGCGTGGACTGTTAGAGGAGAGGTGAGGGGTATCTCATGAGAGTGCGATACCAATTTAAATATGAGATAAAAACTATTTTTCTAAAAATAAAGCATTTATGCACTTGCAAAATATTTTCTAAACATTCGGGCTCTGACCCGTTTGTCTACTCTCCTTTCTTTCTCTATATTATATATGTATAGGTGTCTAGACACAGGGACGCCTGGATGGAAACTCTTTCGGGTCAGACATCTGCTGCAGCAGCTGTGGATGCTTGCAGGTTATCGGTAGACGTTTCTTTCTTTGTACTCTAGATAGGAGATATTGTATAAACACTCGAGCCAATGGCTCAATTGCATTTATTTATTCTTTCAGTTCAGCATTCGATATGGTTGTATATTTGGACTGAGTGTTCGGTTATTTTAGTTCCTTCCATTTCCATTTCAGTTCATTACGCATTTAATTGTGGATGTTTTAATTTGTGCGCTAAAAAGAGTAGTTAGATAAAAGTTTTTTAACGGCCACCTAATAGGATATTAGTAATTAAATGGATTTTCGACAGTGATGTTAAGGATGATCCATTTGTGACTCCTGTTTTAATTTAATATTGGAGTGATCGCCCGGTATCTTATTAGGCGGGTTGTTACAACCCAAACATAAAATAAACATATGGGAACAAATAAATATTTACGATAAAAATAATAAAAGAAAAAAAAGTGACCTAATTGATGAGAACTTATCCTTAATGAAATTAGAACCATTAAACAACTTGTCCTTCTCCTTTGCTTCAGATCTAAACATAAGAAAGAAAGATATAAATATTGTTTCATAAGAAAATTGACTTGAGAAAATGGAAAAAAATAATACAATTATATAATTCAACCATTAAACTCATGATAATACTTTAACGTCAATAAGTAAAACAAAGAACAAACAATAAAAAATAAAATAAATGAAGGCGTAAAACAAAATAAACATTAAAAGAACATAAACAAAATATCTTCCTAATCAATTAAAGAAAGTAGTACATCCTTCACAGGTGCAACACTGTAGAAACACTTAACTAATTAGTGTATTTAGACTTTCATACCTTTAAAAAAAATCTGATTGATATACCTTTTTTTATTGCCGAATGTGAATATTTCATAATAATTTCTATAATAAATTGGATTAATACATTTAAATGGCATCATGTTTACGTTTGGCTACGCAGTCAAAATCAACAATATTTTTTTAGTACTTAAGAATGCTTAAAATTTGCATTTTAGGAAAAATGTATAAAAATACTTAAAATTTGAGTGGTCGAGAGATATCAACTTTGATTGACTAAAAAATTACTAAAAATGAATCAAAACTCCAAAACAAAATTAACAAACAAAAATTTGATTAAATATTGAAAAGTTAAAGGTACAAACCCAAAAAAAAACTACATTTTTCTTCAACAGTCAGCGACCAATCTAGCACTCAAAGATTTCATATGATAACAAAAAGAATAGATGGATATTATCTCATTCCAAAAGATGAATAGTAAAGTAAATATAAAAATTAAGAAGAGGGATAGAGAAAAAAGAACCAGTATCAGTATCAACAATACAACATGTGAGACACAGAAGTCAGTTTCACAATCAAATCCTACACAAAACGCAGCCCATGGCAGCCTCCAAAACACGACTGGACCTATTCTCCCTAAAACAAAAACATCGACACAAGTCCTCGAACCCGGATACAGAAAAATTAGCAACCTCGCTTTAACTCACAACCGGCCAACCTCAAAAACTGCCGGAGATAACCTTAAATCGGATGCGACCTGTTCAACCATCAACTCCACCCAACCTTCATAAACCAAACCCGAACCCTATTTCGACCCAAGCTTTTACCCACAACCCATCTATACCTAATCTAACCCGTGGTGGTGGGTAATGATAGCAGTTTTCATTGTTTGAATACATGCATAGACGAATCTTAAATGTTTGTATTGCAAGTTATACAAACATTGTGTCATAAATCTATTGTGATATTCGCGCGATGCGAGAGCTAAGTTATTGTGATAATCATTTTGCACGTTAAATTATTTACTTTGTGTCATAAATCACCAACAATGATATGTCTACCATTCCATGTGTGGATATTACAAAATAACAAAACCAAGTAAACTGTTGCATAATCCTTTAGTTGATTTAACTAACAAAAAGTCCAAGCAGTTGATCATTATCAACTGAAACGAATCCCTAGTATCTAATTCATAATTATCTCCCCCTCACTACCAATGAATATATAATTAAAAATGGGGAGGGATATGTAAATCCTTTATAAGGATATTAAATGTCACGTCAGCACATATGAAATATAATATAAATTTGGGTCTTACAAGTCAATAATCCTTACCAAACGTGAAATGTGAATAAAAAATAGTGGGATAAAATGTTAATTTTAAGAGAAGGTGGTAAAGCAATAATCCTTACCAAATGTGTTATTGCTATAAATACATGGCATGAAACATGGAAGAAATGTTGGATGCTTAATAGATTCGATAAGCATTTCTATCAATAAAAAATTTACAAATGCAAAAAATTTAACTACTCCTTAGTTAGCAGATTCCAATCCTCTTTCAATCCCAAATAAATTCATCAATGATACAGAGGGGAACATGTAGTATTTGAACCAAATTATTGTGCAAAACTAATTTCAGTATGATACGAATGGAATGATCTAGTAATTCAAAAAAATTCTTATAACAAATTATGTTGTAAGGACACAAATTTTCAATTGAGTCCATATATAGTTTTGGCTCAATTCCGTACAAAAACATTTATTCATAGGATTGTATTTAATTGTAATATTAAGAGTTTGTTGAAGATATAGCGGCAAAGAGTATAAAGCTTCATAATCATGCCGATTTCGTGCCTCGTTTATACGTCATCATATATAGTTCAATGCTCCCAAGGTATGAATGCAATCATATATATATAGGGGAGCTTGGAGCTTGTTTATTTGGTGTTAGGTTTAATTAAAATGTGCTTTATTTTCAGAGATAATTAATTAAAACTTTAAAACAAGTTTATAAAGTTTTATGGGCTAAAATCGAATTTTCCAAACTTTCTGGAAGTTCGTTCGATATGTCGTTCGAACGATATTGTCGTTCGAACCAGATGTCGTTCGAACCAGATTGCCAATGACTTCCCATTAAGGCATACTTGAACTTGGTTCGAAATGTTGTTCGAACGAAATTGTCATTCTAATGAGATTTCCAACGAGTTTCTAACGAGTTCATACTGGAACTTCGTTAGAAGACTCGTTCAAACGAGAGTTCGTTCGAATGAAATGTCGTTCGAACGAGATGCCAGGCGGGAACAGTTTTTAGCAGTTTTAAGCAGTTTCTCTCCTACTTCCCCACTTGTTTCTTAATCAACTTTTATCAGACTTCATTATGTGCGGGAATCACTTTTGATTCATAATCTTTTCATATCCCACTAACTCCTAGAGAGTGTTTTGAGAGTAAAATCAAAGAGGGAAAAAGATCATGTTTTGAGTGTGTTTTCATCAAAGAGAAAAATATACACCACTCTAGTTTACACCCAAATTTGTTTCTTCCAAGTTCCCATATTCATATATCTTGCTTGGAGTTTGGCACCGGGTTCATCTCTTCCGTTCAAAGAGGAGTTTCGAGTTTTCTTCTACATCCCATAAAGAAAGAAGAAGTGTTTGTTGAGACATTAACCACTTGGAGAAAGGCTCCTTGCTCGGGTGATGGTGGCCATATAAAGTCCGATCGGTGGATTCCAAGACCGCGGTGGAGCTCCAAGGTTATCCACTAGGAAGAGGTTTCTACAAGAAGAAGCGTCGGGGCTTGAGAGAGATCGAGTCGTATGTTGTAAGCCTTTTTGTCTTGTATTTGTAAATTCTATACTTAGTGGATTTGTGGCTATGGCCGTCCGAGGTTGTTTCCCGTTGTGGGTCTTTCCTCGTACATCTCGGCGTAGTGTGATTGATTTATTTTTTATCTTGCATAATGAATTAGAACTCATGCTTAGGGTAATTCAAGATAAAAATGGTTTTAATTGTCACACTTAATTTAATTGGGTGCTAATCAAATTTGGATAATTGTTTATTTAATTCAAGTCATTTGCTAAAATTGGTTTGGTCTAACTTTGGAATATTGATAATTATGACTTAGACAAATTCTAGGACTTTGAAATTAAAATTTTGTGTTTGTTTGTTGTGTGAACCGTCACCTAACGCTTCCGCATATCTGTTTAATAAAAGGAAATATTACGATTTTAAAAGAGTTTAAAATCCGGGGATCCACAAAATTTACATAAGTAGATAAAATGAGAAGATATATGGGAGATTGACTACTTTTTACATTTTCATTCAAACAGTAAGGTAAACGCTGAGATTAAAGGAAACGACATACACATGGGATCATCTAATATTTAGACAAAATAATTATGGCATAAAATAGTCACCACTGATTCGAAGGTAATCATTAAATATTTAAACTAAATCTATACCAAATACAATTTTAATACAATAAATATGTCAACAAAGCTTTCCAAAATGACTGGACCTTAATTTTATTTTATTTCCATGTGATCGAAAATTTTAGAGCTCCACATATTTTTCATTATAAAGTATTTTCGTCTTCTTTGCTTTATTCTCATCAAACAATAAGGTAAATGCCCAAATATAAGCAACAAAGAAAATGGGGAAATAAAATAGAAAAATACCTTTGCTTGAAATTACCAAGATTTTCTTCCTTCATAGAAAATCAACAAATGAATTGGGTCACCTGGAAAAGAAATGATTTTTTTTAAAAATCCAAAACTGAATATCACATATTAAAATTATATAGAAAAATAGCAAAACATTTCTTTCTATTGAGAAAAGAATCGAACAACCAACCCATCATTACCCACCACCGCCGCCTTGGAAAATTGAAACCTCAAAAACTTAACGAACAAAACACAAATTATAGAATGGAAAAAAAGGATAAGAAATTTATAGGAAATAAAAAAGGACATGAGAGAGAGGAAATTAAAGATACAGATATTTTTACATTTCTCTATTATTTAATAAACATAAAATGTACATATAGATCTTATAAATGAAAACAAAATATAATTATTGCTCTGTCAGATGGGTGATGGGTATACCCATAATAAAATGATGAAAGAAAACAACATTTCTAAATCTTTCAGAAATAACAACTTGTGAAGAACGTTATCATGATACAACTTAAGACCATTTTATACTATCATATATATAACAATTAATTTTTACACTACACACTTGTCTCATTGTGATGCCTACCAATAAGAAAACCATCAAAATGTTGTTCACATGTCAGCATAGAAATCCCAACAAAGTTCCATGTTAACAAAAGTTATGCCTTGAACCTTAATAACACAAAAGAGACAAAAAAATAGGAAAACTCACTGTACCATTAGAAGGAGGTGTAATTTTGAAAAGAAAAAAATCATCAATGAAGAGATTCACTACACCACACCCACCGCAACCACCATTCTCTTATACCCATGATACTAACACAGGCTAACTCTTCTTGTTTCGTGCTGTAAACAAAAAAAAATCCAAACATTTACTTCAAAATCAAAATAAAAACCCAAGATTTATCATATGAATACTTAAAATACCTAATTTAAACTTCAAAATCAAAAAATAAAAAAGATCCAGATGCATCGTCGTTCCAGAGGGGGATATACATATTTAGCATTAGAAGTAAAAGAGTGGATTGATAATCTTTGTCGCCCATAAAAGTATAGATTTGTTGATAGCTTTATTTTATCTAGAATTACTTTTGATGAGAGAACATATATACTTGAATAATAGGGTTTTCTCTTAGATAAGCATTTGGGAGAAGTGAAAGTCTAAAAATACAACATCAATGGTAGGGAGAGATAGATAAAGGACGTGATGAATTATTTGTAGGATGTGATGAGTTTGGAAGACTGATATTTGAAGAGTCCGGTGGAAGTTTAATAGGATGGATAAATAAAGATGGAATAATAAACATATTGGAATATGAAGAGGGGAAATGGGTTTTAGAGAGTTAGAGAGAGGCCATGTTAATTTGGGTGGGGTGAGAATTGATTATAGTAGTGTACACGTGGATACCTTAATAGGAATTATCGCTCTTATATAATATGAAGAAGAAGATGAATAGTTGGAGAGAGAGAGGAATATAAATGTCATCTTAAAAAGTGAAGGGACGAATAGAGAAAGAACATAATGAGTTATCACATGGTTTCACGATGGATTAAATGGGAGGAGAGGGAAAGGAAATAATCAATATTTCAATGGATGCATACGTGGACATCCTTAGCATTTAGAGTGCCACGTGGACACTCTCAATGAGGAGGAGTCTTAAATGCTCATAAATGCCTTGTTTTGCATTTTATAGTATATAGAGATACATATTAAGGTGATGTATATATATAAATATATTATAAACATCACATCCAAAGACCCTCTTAATAACCTCCTTAGGTCCATAGCACTCACCCATCCATCGCAAGCCTAAATTCATACATCAAGTACCGTTCCCGAGGTCACGAGGCACTCTAAGGTCCCGTTTGACTCAGGTCAACTTTTTTACCTAAGTGAACGATCAGTAAATCCTTGAAGGGATCTGAATTTCCTTTCCAACGGTCCATCTCATGCATGAATCTGGCTTACAGTTCCGACGAAAGGTGCATTTTACTATCAAAAATTGATTTGGAGGCCAACAAGCTCTCCCGGACCCCCATTTAACCCCAATAAACTTCCTTGACTGAGCATAATCCCCATGGAGCTTCGAATGGATCTAAATACCCTTTCCAATGATTCATCCCATGCTCGAATAGAACTTATGATTCGGACAAATGTCCTCAAAAATTGATCTGAAGGCCATTGAGGGCTCTCGAGCTCCATTTGACTCCTGTCAACTCTTATCTCGAACGAGACTGAATGAATATTCAAAGCGTGAATACCCTTTCCAATGGTACACCTCGTGCATGAATTGGCCTTACGTACGAATGAAGATCCCATTTTACTCTAAAAGATCATCGAACTCTTCCGGGCACTATTTGACCAAGGTTAACTCCCTGAAAACGAATGAGACTGAATGAATCCTTGAAGGGACCTGAATAACCTATATAATGGCACATCCCATGAACAAATCGTCCTTACAGTTCGGATGAACGATTCACTTTCCTTTAGGAATTTCCTATAGTGAGCAATGGGCACTTTCGGGACCCGTTTAACCTCGGTCAACTCTTTAACCCGGGAGTGGCACAATGGATTATTAAAAGGAAATGAATGCTCTTTCGAATGGTATGCCCCGTGCGTGATTCTAAATACAGTTTGGGTTTTAGGGCCTTTTTTTTAAAACCTGCCTCAGACTGTCGAATGACAACCCTAGTACCTTGCCTATCGGTAGTGTGTCTATGGTTATATGTCAATAAGCAGGTCAAGGACCATGCCGATCAGCACCCCCTTAGGCCTATAAATAGAGACAATGAACTCACTTTGAAAAGCACACCTGAGGCCCCCTAAGCATCCCTCTCAGCAATTCAGAGAGAATTTTCTCGAATTCAGAATTGGTCTTTCCTAAAAAGCCCATTTCCCACATTCCTTCCATAATTTTCATACTCTTTTGAGTAAATTCCCATCCACCTCCTAAAACCAACATAACTTCACCTTGAGGTCACCGCATCTACAAGGAAGATCTACTTCAAGTCAATATAAGGAGGTCCATTTCTTCCTCCTTGTCCTTAAATTCTCTTAACTTTGCATTAGTTACTTCAATTTTGCTTTAGTATTTTACTTCATTACATCACATATCATAATTCAATGTTTTATTTTCATATAAAAACCCAAAACAAGAACAAGAGGGTTCACTCGTAAATTCCAAAAGGGGATTTCTCATCACACTTTCTGACACTAAAACAACTTTTTCTACACACACACACAGAAATATATATAATAAAGTCCTCGGTTGGATTTATGGGTTAAACCCCACCTTATATTATTTTTGAACTACGAAAACTTTGATGCCTCTTGGCTACATAGGTACCTTAGGTCAATCCCTCGACTCGAGTCCATATGCAATCGTTCCTTCATAACAATTTGTGAATCTACAAGAACTTTCATCATATGTTTTTATTACTATTTTTATTACCGTTTTGGGAACTTCCATCCTCCATTTATATGATGCACATAAGAAAACACATCACAAAGATATACAAGAGTAGATTAACACATGCTCATGAGAGACCGAAAGGGCATGATTAGTGCATAACACTTTCTTCGGACCTTGAGAGATCGAAAGGGAAGGATGGTTTCGCAAGCATCAATATTCTCCTTGTTGTTGTTATCTCAAGGCGGAAAAATTTCTTTTGCTTGTTTTCGGCAAAATAGGTTGGCGAATATATGTGTACATATCACCCCACATCGATGACGGCTGAGAGCCCCTATACGGGACGCAACCCCACGTGCACACCTAAAAAGGAAGGGGGAAAGAAGGAGGGATGAACCTACGAAGAGCCCGACCCGACCCCCTGACCTCGGGATGGACACCGTAGCGACTCCGCTAGGGACTTCTATAAGAGGACTAGACTCTATTTTTGCATGGGCGTTATTCTTTTTAGCATGTGTGCATATGCACCTACTTGTATATTCCCTTTTTTCCTCTATTTACCTTTTTGTATATCACTCTCTTATATAGGTATCATTTTCCACTCACTTGTACACTTCACACACTTGTATATACTCTCCATGTACTTCACGCAATTGCACTTAGGTTCACTTTACTCTGACATGCTTCACACACCACTTATAATATTCGTGCTTGGACTTTACTAGATCACAACCACATTTCCTACACTTATATATATGCTCACTTACACGGGTCACACACCACATATAGTTGATCCATGTATAGGTTCACTATTACACACACTCACTTGTATATACTCCCATGACACCTACTCACTCACATATATCCATGCGTAGTATAGTGTCTATGCTAGATTTACTTGTATATGATACCCATTAGTGTAGTTTTCCCTTTACTCATCATGTAAATAAAAAAATACTAAAATAATTCTCGCTAAATAATATATTAATTAAGAATTATGCATTTTTGCACACCACATCACCAAGAGGATGGCTATTGACTAAAAAAATTTCCCTTACTCGGGGGTCACTTTGTTATGGAATCTTGATTTGCGGGTCGCATTTAACCTATGTGATATGACTCCCACCTTCCATTTCCCTCTTACCTTCGACGTATATCGAACGGTTCCCCCCACATCGTATCACTTGATCGAACTCACGATGGGAGGTAATATAGAAGGGAACTCATTCACGTACATCGAGTATATCAAATTCGTTCTCATAAGTATTTTCCCCACGAGGTATATAGTGAGGAAATTCACATACACTCAGGTATATCAAATGTCTTGTCACACGTACTGATGAATTAATGCCCTTTGGAAGTCATGCTAAAGGGGGAAGCCCTTCCACTAACTTAATAATTGCATAAATCACATATAGATTTAAAGCCTAGGAGACTTGTATTTAGCTTATCGGTTACCATGTGAAACTTTGCCAAAATTCCTTGTCGGCGTACCTCCTGAATTTTTGAATGATTTTGCCTTTTATCAAAACAAGACGCCATCCATGAGCCTAGAAACAAGTCCAACCGTGTTTTACATATTTTTTCAAAATCCATTTTCCCAGTCTCAAGTCCTGCCCAATATTTTTTAGCATTTAGGAAGACCTATAAAAGTGAGAACTTAATAATAACATTATTAATAATCATGCTGAGATTCATCTCCTTTTCCCTCATTTTCCAAAATTACCAAAAAAAATTCCCCCCCTTCTGAAATACCCAAAATTTCTCCCTCTCTCTTTTGAAAATAAATTCGAACCATTTTTAATCTCAGGTTGATCGCATACCCGATTTTGGCCTAGCTCCCTATTGGCTTCTGTCTTCCATTAAATTTCCTTGAAGTTGCACATGTTCTTTTGCTACCGCATCTGAGTTTGGGATTTACCTTCATGAGCTCTTCAAGTAGAACGTCGACCAAGCATCGAATGTGCAGTCCGATCTGATGATCGTCTTAGCCCAACTCAGTGCCAAGATTGACAACCTTTAAACCAAGGTCCATGAGATACATTATCATTGGGCCTAGATCCCTGAAGAACTCAGAGTTCTCTTTCCTCGTCCCATGAGTCCACATGCTCCTGAGCTTATTCAGGTACCAAAAGAGTATTAGCATGCTCCGCGCGCCTTGCCTTCCAATGGGTTACCTCCATCTCATCTCCCTACCCTTAACCTTTCCCAACCAGGGGCTAACCTTCCAGTACCCACATATCCTAAGGAAGATAAACTGAATAAGGTCAAATAAAACCTCAAGCTGTTGTCAAAGAAGTTTTACCAAGTTAAGGTATTCGGGAACTATGTGGATTACTCCCATATGTCTCCCTATCCTAAATTCGGACTTCCAGAGAAGTTTAAGATGCCAGACATCGAGAATTTCGGGGGAAGCGGATCCCCAATTGTTCACCTTCTAAGATATCACTAAGAGATGACCATCCTTAGTGCCTCTAAAGAGATAATGGCCCAGATGTTCTAGAAGACCTTGAAAGAAAGCGCCTTTTGTTGGTTTTTATCCCTCGAAGAATCCAAAATTCGTAGTTGGGAGGATGTCACCCGAGAATTCATGTCACAATATAAATATAATGAGGAGCTAGAGGTTACATGCCAAGACTTAGAGCTTCTTAAAAGGAACCCTAGGTAAATAATTGGTATCTTCATAGGAACTTGGAGAGAGTAAGCTGCTTCTATAACCAACCGACCCTCTGAGTAGGAATAGGTCAGTAATGTGAGGAGAACTTCTTGTCGCATATCTGATCATCCATGTGAGGATAGTATTCCCCACACTTTCAAGACCTCTGAGAAGATAATGTAGAAATTCAGGAAGGTGTCGCCAAAGACGAATTCGAGAAAAAGAAAGTGACCAGACAGTTCACTCCCAGGAAATATGAGAAGCCCACCAGTGCCATGGTCTCAACCATCAATAACATCTCCCAACTTGCTGCATCTTGGAATCGAAAAGTCACCCCAACTCTACTAAGAAATAATACACTGAGCTCTATGCTCCCTATCTAATGTCTACCAAGCCCTGCTGAGCCGAAATCTCATTAAACCCTTGGAACGTTGTCCACTACCAAACCCACTCCTTAAAATTTTTAAAGATGGAGCCTGTTGTGATTTCCACCAGTCTCCCGGCCATACTACTGAGTAGTGATTCCATCTTCAAAATATGATCTAAGGTTTAATTGATTGGGGTATCATCCCCCCACCAGCTAATCCTAAACCGAACACCACTCATAACCCATTTCTAACTAACACAAATGCCATATTTCTAGAGAATGACCACAAATTCGATCCATCTTCTCAGATTGTGCCTAGAAAAGCACCCATTATACCCCTAATATCACCTAAACTGCTCAAAGTTTGCCCATATTTTCTCCTACACCCTGCCTAATTCATCAACTAAGCTCTGAAACTCCTTATAAATGATTGTATTTTCATTCTTACCCTGTGTGAAGGGAAGTATATGGAGTTACCTGCTGTATTGAGCGAACTATTAGAGTTCGGGTTGAACTTTCCCACTGAGATGATCGTTGATTATTGCAAATTTAGTGACTTATTCATAATAACCCAAAAATTATCTCGGGAGTCAAATGATTGGGTGGTACCCAATGATGAAGTCAATATGGATGCGTAGTACAAATTGTGATCGATACATTTAAACAGACATGTGAAATTTGCAGTATTGATGACCTACTAACCACTTTGAAGATTTAGGGATGGTTGGTCACTTCGCTCTTACACCTCCCCGTTGAGTGGGAAGATTTATACAATGAAGCCGTCGAGGTCATTAAATATATTGATTTCTCTTGTTAAGAGGACATCGTTTCCACCAGATGGGAAGATGACTTCGACAAATCATATAATGAACCCAGCCGGTAATACACCAGTCTAGTAGCCACTTTGTGCAAGATGATATCCTTCCAAGATCTGTTAGGGGAAATCAAAAAGGTATCCATTCAACCAGAAATAGATGAAGACACGAAGTTCCTATTCTTCCCAACCTTAGTAAACCACATAATGTGATCAGGGAGACATTATAAAGACCCAAATCCTCATGTGACTAAGACAAATAAAGTAAAGGGAGTTGTCGAAGAACTTGCCATGCCAGAGATGACCATTTAAGAAAGTAAAGTCCTTGACTAGCTCAAGAAAATCCAATCCAGCATCACCTTATGGTAGTTTTTCATGCCCTCCTAGTAGCACTGGCAAAATTATGGGTTGGGCTTAATTTGGGCGGGTCAAATATGGGTTGGGCCAAATGTGGGTTGGGCCAAATGTGGGTTGGGTTAAATGTGGGCCGGGCCAAATATGGGCGGACCAAATATGGGTTGGGCCAACCCATTATTTTTCTACTAAATTAAGTATTACAATTCGAGGTATATATAAAAAAAACTCATATTTTACTCATAACTTTTTAAAATGAGTATTATATTTGATTTGTATCTTTTAAAATTGAGCTCCATATTTGATTTTTTGCTTTCAAATATGGGCCCCATATTTAACTCATAGCTTTAAAATATGGTCCCCATATTTAACTCATAGCTTTGAAACATGGGCCCCATATTTAGATGCTTGGGCTAATATAGATTGTTTTATTATTTGGGCCACATTTTGCCACTACTACCTCCTAGTTTCACTGAAATTCTCTGATAAGACTCATCATCAGGCCTATAGTCTCTCCTTCCACTACTCCTAAAGAAGCTATAAACATGGTTGGGTCCTTGACTTCTTCCAAACTCCTTTCCTTTTTCAAAATAGAGATACCAAAGATCGTCCCTGACCATAATTATGCCCTCAACATCTCTATTGAAATATTGGGAAAGAAAGTCCATCTATCCCTTGTTGATAACGGATTTACCCCCAATATTTTCCCTGTAAGAACCTTCAATTTCTCAGGCTTAAAAGTAGGTGATCACACTCCCACTTCTAACGTCGTGCATACTTATGATAGAACACCCGTCGAGAGGTAATAGGGTCTATAAAACTCATAATAGAGGTGAATCCTATCAATTCTGTCACTGAGTTTCAAATTATTGACATACCTTCATATTTTAACATTCTTTTTGGTCATCCATGGATCTACATTATCCGAGACTTATCGTCTTCTCTTCATAAAAAATCTAAATTCTTCACCAATGGCCAAGTTATCACCATCTTGCGGATGAAGACAATTTAGACATCGTCACTACTAGCAACTCGATATTAGAGATCCAACATGGGACGAATGATATTCTCCTCTCCAACTTCAGAGTTTACCCACTTCCCCTTTTAGCAGGAGATAATTTTAAATATCAGGTCTATCGGGAGCACAACCTTTGCAAAAATATCAACGTGATTTAAATATTCAAGAACATGCACTTCATGCTCGAAATTCGGGCTAGGACGATGTCAATAAGGGATCATTGAGATAATAGTCCTGAAGAATTCCTTTACCCCATGTGGCTCGGGATACCAACCTTCACCAAAAGAACTCAAATCCCTATGATGGCCATGATCGAAAAGAATCTAGGAAAAAGAGAATAGTATTTCGAGATACTCTTTGGATGGAAGGATTACCAATGAAGGCAAATATTTTCCTTTCTGCGGCTTCACCGAATCATGGAATAAACAAGATAATAAGAAGATGAAGTTGGGACTGGAAATATTCTTTCAAGATAGGAACCCTAGGGCTTTCGACTGCCAACATGATGTTTAACCTCTCACCGAGAATGCTGGACAGTTACTAAGGATTCATATGAAAGTGATTTCGAGGACTCATTCAACTTGTAGACACTGGGGCTGTCTCTGTATAATCCATTCAAATGTCGCACCGTCAGACCCGTCTACTCAAATTAGAGCTGCTCACATGCCCCTCCTCAACTCGAATGCAATACCTGTCCAGCCTGCCTAGACTCAAGGCAACCCTGTTGTCTACCTTATCCAAATATCTTCATCCGATGTTGGTTTTCCCTTTTCTGATATTATTATAACTAAGACCTTTTTTAACGAGGTTCCTAATGCTATTTTTCCTGAGAATGAAATAAAAGAAGATTTCAAGTATCTTGTTGTGCGTTACATTAATTGCCTCGAGTCTAATCTCAAACTCTTGATGATGATGATTTTGTAAAAGAATAATTTATAACTCATCTTAATAAGGAGAATAACAAATAACATAATTACGTTCAAATTAATGATGATGAAACTATTGTTATTAATATCGATTCTAGTAGCTATCAATACGAGATTAGGATAGGGTTCACCCTTAACTAGCATGAGTGTGCGTAATTTAAATAACTATTAAAGGAATTCATGAATATCTTTGCATGGTCCTAAGATAACATGCCCAGTATATACCCAAAAATAACCCAACGCAAGATACCGGTATTCTCGGTATGCAAACTAGTCAAATAAGATCTATGAAAGCTCTGCACTGAATGGTCACTCAAAGTTAAAGAAGAAGTGGTCAAGCAACTGAACGTAGATTTTATTTGCATAGTCGAATATCCTACATGTCTCGGGAACATCGTCCATGTGCTGAAGTCAAGAGGGAAAGTCCACAAGTGCATCGAATACCTGGATTTGAACAAAGCATCACCAAAGGACGATTACCCATTACACAATATCGACATGATCGTGCCATTCCCTCAAGTTATTTATTGATGGATTTGTCGAATTCAATCAAATCAAGATTCTCCCTGACCATCAAGAGAAAACTTCCTCCATCACCCCATGGGGGACCTTTTGCTATATTGTCATGCTATTCGGACTCAAGAATGTCGGGGATAACTACCAGAGGGCTACCAAAACATCCTACATGACCTCATTCATAAAGAAGTCAATGTATATGTAGACAATATGTTCATTAAATCTAAGACCCGAGAAGGACATATTCCCGCCCTCAAATTTTTTTTGAACAACTGCAACAATACCAGATGTGGCTAAACCCACATAAATACATTTTCGGCATCATAAAAGAAAAAATCTTGGGATTCATGGTTAGTGAGAAGGGAATTGAAGAAGACTGTATGAAGATAAAATCCATACTTGAGATGCCCTTACCTTGGACGGATAAGGAAGTCCAAGGATTCCTGGGGAAAATTATTGTACATCAGTCAGTTCATCAGCCAACTTACTTCTATATGCGAACCCATTTTTAAGCTTCTCAGGAAAGATTCAACCAAAGTATGGAATGAGACCTGCCAAGAAGACTTTAACAGAATCAATCGGTACCCTACTCGACCTCTAGTGCTTATGCCTCTGCACCCAGGTTTCCCCCTATTCATGTACTTGACCATGATAGATACTGCAGTATGGGCTTTCCTAGTCCAATACATTGAAAAATTCCATAAGGAAAGAGACATTTACTATGCCCATAAAAAATCAGCCAGTTACGAAGTTAAGTACATTACTTTGGATAAAGCATGTGTTGCCCTGGTCTGGGTCATGCAGAAGTTACGACATTACATGTTTGCCTTCCCCATCAGACTTATAGCCCGTATTGATCCCATCAATTACTTTTTAGAAAAACCATCTTGTTAAGATGAATGGCCTGATGGTCGATGTTGCTAGCCTAGTTTAATATTACGTTACGTAAAAACTCTATGAAAGGGAGAGACATCTACAACTACCTTACTAATTACCCCATAGAAGAAGCCGATGTTTAGGTCTTTGAATTCCTAGAAAAAGATACTCTCTCCTCATCTCAAGAGGACCTACGATGGTAAATGTTCTTTTATGGAGCTACCATCAAGAACGGATATGGCATTGGGATAATCCTAATCTCTCCTGATGACTGTCACACCCCTATTACCATTAAATTAGTCTTTCCCTACAATAATAACATGGTTGAGTATGAGGCATGCAGTGTAGGGCTTAATATCACCCTCTAGAAAGGAATCTAACACCTAGACGTGTATGGAGACTCTGCCCTTATTATCGACCAAATCCTCAGAAAATGGAAAGTCAAAGACAAGGAGATCCTACCTTTCCATGACCACCTAGAAGAATTGGCGTCCCAATTTAATGATGTCACCTTCCACTACTTGCTCCGTGAAAAGAATAACCTGGTTGATTCTCTTGCCACCCTGGCCGGGAATAATAATGGCCTCTTTCCTAATTCACAAACAAGTTAAGCTTGTGCACTACTACCACATTCAACCCATTCCTGAGTAGGATTCTAATATGGCCGAGTTATGATACTATGACATTTGGCATCTCCTCAAACATGGTAGGTATCCCCAAGACACTGCTAAGAATGATTATGTGACACTTCTCAAACTGGTAGCCCAATATATCATCTGTGATAAAGCACTATTTAAGAGAAACTTTGGCAGAACCCATTTGCACTGCATTGTGGGGGCTGATATTGAAGAAATGATGCAGAAAATCTATAGTGGGGAATACGGGACCTATATGAATGGTCACATGCTTGACAAAAATATCATCTATCATGGGTACTATTAGACCACCATGGTCTAATATTACACTACATTTGTTCGAAGATGCCTCAAATGCCAACACTTTTCCAATCTCTAACACATGCCTCCTCGAAAGATATACAACATGACCTCTCCTTGGCCCTTCTCCACCTAGAGTATTTACATCATAAGGAAATTTGCACATAAAGATTCAAACAATCATGAATTCATCCTAGTCGCCATTGATTACTTCACCAAATGGGTCGAAGTCGAGTCATAAATGATGCTAAATGCTAAGAAAATGGCCAAGTTATCAGAAAGAACATTATCTTCTAATAGGGAGTTCCCCATGAGTCAGTATTGGATAATGGGCTCCAATTCATAGGAGAGTTTACAAAATAAGTCAACGAGTATGGGATTCAGAGACATAAATTTTCTCCCGGTTGACCTAAACTAATGGTGCTATCGAAGCCACCAATAAAAGTCTCAAAACCATAACTAGTAAGATGACTGAGAGTTGTAAATATTTGGCCAATCGGACCCCTTATGCCCTCTAAGGCTACCGCACTTTAATTAGAACACCCACTGGAGCTACCCCTTATTCTATAGTATACGACATGGAAGTAGTTTTACCCATTGAGCTTGAAATACCTTCCTTCCGCATCTTATTCGAAATCAAAGTTGATGAAGAAGAATGTCACCAGAGCCTCTTAGATGAATTATCACTTTTTGATGAAAAGAGATTGAAGGCTCTATACCAGATACAGGTGTACCATTACTGAATAGCGCAATCATTCAATAGGAAAGTTAAGGAACATGGTGTCCTAGAAGGAGACCTTGCCCTCAAAGAGATCATGGAACCCGTCTAGGACCCTAGAGGTAAATTCAAGCCGAATTAGAGCGGACCCTAAATCATGAAGAAGATTCTCTTAGGAGGTGACACTACGCTCAAAGACTTTGATAGAGAAAATATGGCACGTCCAGTCAACCTGGACCATCTCAAGATATTTTACCCTTAGTTTGAAAACTTAGTGCGCTACGACTCTTCTCACCCCCCCATATTCTAAAAATAATTCTTCACTTCCCCTACCCAAAACTACATGTTACCTAATCCTCTAAAAAATATTTTATGCTCAAAATGAAACTCATGAGAATTTTCAAAAACCCCAAAGGTATGTAGGTAGCCCATACATCATACATGGGTTCGGTCCCCTTCTTTTCAAGAAATTCTAATACTTTCTAACCTCCGAGAATGATGATTCATTTTATCATTTACACAAACAAAAGGATTATGTAAGCCTTAGCGATTAGTATAGATAATTCAAAATTAACGTTCATCAAGAGGCACAACAAAATATGTTAAATATGAACTTTTATTTCTGATTAGGAGAACACAATGATGTTACATGAAGTATCAACGAATGGAGTCAAACCAACCACCCCTCTCCACTGAACAAACTATTTTTAAACAAACCTAACCCTAACCAAACTACACAAAATTAAACCTAAACCCCCAATACAAAAACACCCCAAATCACCATAGCTTCACAAAAATCATCAAAATCTTCACAAAACACCTCCTTCAACTACTTGACGACCCTTATTCATCATCCTTACCAGCCCATAGATAGCCACAAGTTTTCCACTCCTGATTGGTACTCTATATGAGCTGCATATAACGGTATGCATTGACAAACCTGGACAGAACCTCAATACCATGTTCCATGGTGTCGAAAGCCACAAACCATCTCAGATCGATATCTTCTGCCAGAACCGTCTATATTACCCGATTCCATAGCCATTTCAACTAGTCCAAAGATACATGCCAGGACCCTCCCATAGATTGTGATGGATGGATAGATGGTCGATGATAATGCCACAAAGATCCCAACATCATCCTCAGCAATTCAATCAAATCCTCCACTGGGAAAAAAATTATTATACGAGGAGGCACGATCAGTTCCCACCTGACTTGGCATAGGAGCCTCAGGTGAAATAGAAGGAAGTCTGTCGAAGGCCCACCAGCCTCACATATCGGTAATCTCCAAGCTTCAAGATAGGGAGGAAGTCCCCTCACCATGGCATTGACCAGTGAAGCCACCACTGTCCATGCTATACAAACCAGTTTACCCAAATCTCCACAGATGGTCCGAAGTTAAAAAAAATTCAGACAAAGAAATTGGGCATAACTTACAAAGGTTTCTTAAGAGAGGATGCGAGGAAAAACCTATCCTCAATACACATGAAAAGCATTAGGGGTATCCCCTTCAAAACTTTGGAACGACCCTCCTTCTAAGCATCCAGGCCGCTCAAGGTCTCAGCTAGCACCACTGTCGAAGGGTTATAGAGGTAAGACATTTGTGCCGTTATCACAGCAACTTAAGGATCCACAATTAAGTCCCCCGTCACCAGAATTAGCCTCACAGTAAGCCCTCGGACCAAGACAAAACCTTTACTTATTCAAAGAACAATTAAGGTGACGTAGCATCAGGAACGACGAATCTCTTTAAGATAAATAGATCCATTTTGCAAGTTCATTATTATGGGTAGTTCCTACAATGGATCGGACTAATGCCGTATTTAAAACTTTAATTCTTGGTATAGATGCTAAATAGATGGTTCTCATCCTTTAGAGACTATGAGTGTAATAGTAGTATCCATAAAAAAAGTATCACCCTAAGATAATCATCTCATGGCTATTGAGAATGAATCAAATCAGATGGTTCTATTTCTCCATTTTTCTGACTTGCTCCTACGGAACCAAGATCGAAAAGATTGAAAAAATTAGTTAATCTAAACCATTGATGAAAGATTCCTTGAAAAGTTAAGTATTAGTAATCATTTTTAGAAATTAAATCGATTCGGTCTTATACATAGGCGAGGAAGGTAATAAAAAAATAAAGAAGAACTCATCTTTTTTCTTTTGTCACTTAGGAGTCGTGTAAGGTGAAAGTCTCATGCATGGTTTTGAATGAGAGAAAGAACGAGTTCCATCCTTCTTGACTCACTTTATGGTTGGTTCTCCCCGAGAAGAGCAGAAGCTTGATGACACCATTCGGGCATAATAGAAGGAAATGCCTTCACTACTCTAATAAAACTGATAAAAAGGCTATTCCTCCAATGGATCTAGGTGGGAGATATACCTACCAAAAAATGTTTACTGTAATAAGCGTACAAATATTTATTTCCTCTGGAAACTACTCAAATAGAGAAGAAAGAGCCCGAGCCTAATTTCTCCATCATGATGAAGAAAAGAAGATTTGCAAGAAATATATTACCTCTTTTAATAGAGAGATTTTATTCATAATAAAAGTATACACATTAAAGAAAACCCTCACAAATAAGACTAATGGAAAATATACCCTTAAGGCGACAGCATCAGCAAAGCGAACATCCTCAAGACCCCTCAGGATCATGGAATACATAACGTCCCGAAGACAAATGTCCCCTCCAGTAACCAATGGTCAAGCCGGTGAAGGAGATATATGAAGAAACTTCGATAAGAAAACCCAGGGAGAACGGGGGAAATCAGGCATAGTCTCCACCTCACTAGGGCTGACCCCCAACATGGACGAAAACTCCTCATAAGTGGGAACATAACTCATCCAGGTCGAAACCAAAAATGTGATCTTTAGAATACCATAATTGCACTATTGCAGCGAACAAGTTCCAATCTATAGTGTGGTTGCGCCATAAAGAAACTCGAGGAATGTTGAAGGCATTGTAGTCAACATTATACAAGCACATGCTCTTTAAGTTGTCAAGATGGGGATAACCATTTGGAAAGGAGTAATTTAAAGCAAGAAAGAAGAATTTGTCTATAGGTGGAGAAAAATCCATCCCACACACCCCCTTTTATACTTGAAAACTTTGGCTAAAAACAAGGACCTTAGAAACTCTGGCAGAATCCAATCCCACCAGAGTAATATGCTATGCAGGAAAGTGAATTCAAAGCCTAGGGATGCTTTGACTTGACTCCAATACCGACAGGCAAGTCGAGGGGTATGCCGATCGGCAACCCCTATTTTGGAAAATTCCATCTTTCATCTTTTATCAAAATCAATTTCAGAAAAATCCTCATTTTGCACAATTACCCCCGGGTTATTTACTCAACTCTTTCTCTCAAGAAAATCATTTTCTCTTAAAACAATTCTTACTCAAAAATCCTTTTCCTTGAGCTAGTCATTTTTAATCTTTCATAATAACAATTTTGTGCCAATTATTTTCAATTCCATACTCATCTCCATCTTTTCATAAAAAAAAAAGTCAACGGAAAATTAAAAGTGCATATAGGTTAAGTCATTAAATGATGAAAAAAATCAAAAATAAAATGCATATTTTTATATATTACTTCACTGAGTTTACATATTAAAGATACGAAGAAAAATAGAAAAACAAAAGGACTTAGGCCAAACCCACAATCCCTCTCTCTCTCTCTAACCCTCAACCCCTACGACAGACGGACTTCTCCTGACAGCGAACGATGGATCTTCCACTGCAAGAACCCGTGCCCTCATCAAAAGGGGAAGGAGGCATGAAGAATGAAGCATGAATAAGCCGAGATCTTAATATACTTTGACATGAAGGTCATCCCATCCTTGATATCCCTCATCCAAGTAGTTAACACCCGAACATATTGTAAGTATCAACAGCAAAAGGAAAATCAACCAGCCAAGGAACCAAGGAAAGTCAACAAAATAAGAAGAAATAAAAAATGATATAACTCAGGCCGAAGGGCAATGTTTATAAATTCGATCAGTCCATACACCGACGCGTGAGGCGATGTGGCACGCTCAGTGACTCCCCACACCTCAATCAAATATTATAAGAAAGGGGAGTAACCTTAATAATCGGAGCCTCCTCTGCTACCACCGACGTGTCACCACTGCACTCTAGGCCAATCCCACCGGCGCACTGGTCCCCATATTCGAAGTTGTAGTGGGTGGAGGCATGCTATCCACATCATAGATACAAGGGGCATCATCCATCTCATCATGAAATCTTGATAATCGTTGCTCACTTTCATATCTGTGTAGATCATATAAGTCTTCGCGATCATCGTCGTCATTCGTACATCATTCGACATCTCCCTCACCCAACTCATGTACATAGGGGGCGTCGAAAGTGGAACCAACACCTCCTCCTCCACGATATGTCTAACCACCCTTTCCTATAGGTGCTAAACATACGCGAACTCATGCGGATCAACCGCTACATCTTCACATATAGGCTCGTCACCCCGATATCATGTGGAGTAACCCCCAGGGGTAGAAGGCCACCATAGAGAATAAATATATAATCAAAAAATGAAGAAACTAGAAGAATCAGAGAAGATATAAAGATAACATGATCACTCGTAATGGCATTCAGAACCCGTCACGCATCTGCTATGGACATAGCCTAATTCGATCTATGATTGGACTGTCGCCACCAGAACATTTGACATAAGTAACCCAATCTATCATCCTTCAGGGCTATCAGCCCTACATTATACCCTATCACCTCATAGAACCACGTTTGTAAAAGAAAGTAACCAACAAATAAAAGACAGAAGAAGAATAAAAGGAAATGCCTGAAAAATAAAATGAATTCAAGATTACCTCCAAAAGATATGTGACCCATGTAAAAGTTTGTCGAAAACATCGACTGAAAGAATCCAAATAAAAATATAGGGACGCCAAGGTCAAGCTCCCCAAATCATACGAATGTACCTCAGAAACCATCTGTAAAATGGAAAGAACCAGAGATGGAGGACATCGCCGCTCGTCGCCACCAGAAAACCACCCAATATAAGAAAAAATAAACAAATGGTTTGTCTGCCTCACATACCGCCCATTAGTCACGTCCACCCTCCATTGCAAAAGAGTCTCCGTCAAAGAAGAAATACAAATCGAATCCCTAGAAATGATCCTACCCAGATAACCTAGTGCCACTTGCACCACCACCGGCACCACCCTCAGCATGGAATCCACCACTATTTGAAATCCCTCACAGTTTAACCCTATTAACTTTTGAACATATATGGGAGTCACTGTCATCTCCCCAAAGACAAGATTGAAGGTGTGGGTAGTGTCACAGTACCTCTCTCCTAGAGTACACAAAATCGCAGTAGAGCGCGGTGTCTCATCCAAAACCTTCGCTAAGAGACCAAAACCTGCATAGGAGGCCATTCATCGTACCGAACCAAGAAGTAATAAGAAAAATACCAAACCTCCTTCAACCCCATCATCCCCCAAGACTAGATAACCGGAGGAGCGATGTCGGTCTGTAAAAAAGAAGAAAAATCCATCACCAACACAAAAGAAAAAAGAGCAAAATGAAAAGAAATACCAAAAGTCACTACACTTATATGGACACTAGGGTTCCTCACCTTTGACGAACGGTGGTGTGCCAGCTTGCATAGAAGAGTATGATCATCAGCCACAGGCTCAAATACATCAAAGAATTTATCATTATCCAATGTAATAGGCACCATAGACTTCCACTCCAGGCTAGACCATCTATCAATAGCCAACCATGCATTGTTTTAGGCATCACTTGAGCTTTCCATTTGAACTCTTGAAGTAAGAAGAACTTAGGAAATATTTTTGGAGAGAAATAAAGAGATTCAAACACTTGAAGGTGTGAAAAATGGGGTGGATTTGCCCCGTTTGTATAGAAGGCTAAGGGCCCTACTGATCGGCAACCCCCTGGTCACGTCATTTGACAAATGTCTTTTCCCTTTACTAAGGAAACCCAAGAGTCCATGCCCTTGCTGGTTGGCACCTCCATGACTACCTATCGACACCCCCTCCAAAATTTATATAGAAAATGCCAAAAAATTATTGAAAATCCCAAAAATTGCCCCAAAAAATTCTAAAAATCCCCCTAAAAATATAGAACCTCAATTTTCTCAAGAAGATCATTTTTGGAATACTAAGCCCTTTATAAACTCTCAAAATCCCCAGCCAAATTAATATTACACTCTTATCTCCAGCATAAATCCCCAGTCGAGTTCATCTTACAAATTTATCCTTAACATGTTTCGCGAGTTGAACCAACGATGCGTTTGCATCCAAGTCTACTATTGCCCAGTCTAAACATCTGTCAGTGGAGTTTCAACTCAACATAAGATGTAACTGGATATCTCAAAGATAAATCCTTCCCCAATGAAGCCTTAAAGAAATACAGTCCCCAACAAAACCACAAGTGCATCTACACCCTCAAGATGATTTAAAATTTCCCAGGAAAGTAACTCCCCACGTTACAACTTTAGGTCCTTAGAATTTACCTCAGCCCCAGAATTGGTTGCTATAACTTTAGGTCCTCAGAATTAACCTCAACCCTCAGAATTGGTCGCTACAACTTTAGGTCCTCAGAATTGACCTCGGCCATCCGAATTGGTCGCTACAAATTTAGGTCCTTGAAATTTACCTTAGCCCTCAGAATTAGTCACTACAATTTTAGGTCCTTAGAATTGACCTCGATCCGAAGAATTGGTCACTATAACATTAGGTCCTCAGAATTGACCTCGGCCCACAAAATTGGTCGCTATAACTTTATATCCTTAAAATTGACCTCGACTCGCAGAATTGGTCGTTATAACTTAAGGTCATCATAATTGGCATTGGCCCTTAGAATTGGTCACTACAACTTCAGGTCCTCATAATTGACCTTGGTCCTCAGAATTGGTCCCTACAAGTCTCAAGTTTTCAGAATTAACCTCAACCCTAAGAATTGGTCATCCTTAGCACAACTCAAAAGTTAAAATTGGCCCACTAAATCGGTCATCCTCATCTCCTTAGGTCCCTAGAATCGACCTTGGCCCGCTAAATCAATCAACCTTATCCTCTAGGTCATTAGAATCGACCTACCAAACTGACTCCCAATGTCGATGTGGTTTCTATCATTCGACGGCCTTAACTTATTCTAAGCTCACCCATTGAGGGGTTATTTGTAGACACCCCATCCTAACATCGTCCTAAGAACCTCGTTAGGCCCCTAGCACTCACCCATCTATCGTAAACCCTTGGTCATACTCTGAGTATACATTTAAAGGCCACTGGGAGTACCTAGGCCTCGTTTGACATTGGTTAACTTTCTCGCCTGAGTAGAAGCTTGGTGAATCTTTGAAGGGATATGAATCCCTTTCCAATGGTCCATACCTTGCATAAATCTAACTTACAGTCCAGATGAACGGTTCATTTAACTATCAAAAACTAATTCGGAGCCCACCAAGCACTCTCGAGGACTGTTTGACCCTAATTAACTTCCTCTTCGAATAAATTTTTTGATGGATCTTAGAAGCTCTCTAAATCATCTTTTGAATGGTCGGTAGAAAATTGAATATATGGTTTGAACAAATGATTCGTTTTACCCTCTAAACTTATTCGGAGGCCACTGGGCATTGCTAAGCTCCGTTTGACTCTTGTAAACTCTTGAACTCAAATGAGACTGAATGAATCTTCAAAGGTATATCAATACCCTTTCCAATGGTCTGCCATATGCGGGAATCATCCTTATGATACGAACGAATGACCCATTTTACTCCTATGGGTCGTCAACAGCATTCGGGCCTCATTTGACCAATGTTAACTCTTTGAAATAAATAAGACTTAATGAATCTTTAAAGGTATCTAAATACCCTTTCCAATATTCCATCCCGTACGTAAATCTCTATTACGATTCAGACGAATAATCCATTTTCCTTTGGGAATTTTCTACCTAGTGACGAATGGGGGTTTTCGAGCCCATTTTGACCTTGGTCAACTCTCAAACCTGGGATTGGCTTAATGGATTCTTAAAGGGTTCTGAATACCCTTTTCAACTGTCCTCCACGTGCATGATTATGATTTACGGTTCATATTTTATGGTTATTTTTCCAAAAAATTAGCTTCAAACTGCTGAATGGCAACCCCATGACCCTGCTTATCGGCAATGTGTCTAGGGTTCTATATCGATAGGTAGGTTAAGAACCATGATGATAAACACCCCACTTGTCCCAATAAATATTGGTCGTGAACTCACTTTGAAAAGCACACCACATGACCCCTGAATATCCCTCTCGGTAATTCAGAGAAAATTTCCTTGAATTCAGAGCTCGAATTCAGAGTTATTCTTTTCTAAAATGCCCAAATCCCACATTCCTTCCATCATTTTCATACTCTTTTGAGTAAATTCTCATCCACCTCCTGAAACCACCATCACTTCACCTTAAGGTTAGCGCATCTATAAGGAAGATCTACTTCAAGTCATCATAAGGACGTTCATTTCTTCCTCTTTGTCTTTAAATTCTCTTGACTTTGCATTAGTAACTTAATTCTTTCTTTTGTATTATACTTAATTACACCAGACATCTTGATTCTAAGTGTATTATTAGTATTTGCACATACTTTACTTTCATAGAAAAATCCAAAATCAAGAAAATGATGTTTCACTCATAAATTCCAAAAGGGGATTTCTCATCACACTTTTTAACACTAAAACACCTTTTTCTACACACAAACACACATATAATAAAGGCACTAGTTTGATTTATGGTTTAAACCCCAACTCATATTATTTTTGAACTACGTATACTTTGATGCCCCGGGCTACATAGGCGTTTTGGGTAAATCCCTCGACTTGAGTCATCCCACATATAATTGTTATTCTATTCTCATACATTTATGATATATATTTATATTCTTGTTTTCTTGTGTCTTGTCTGATTTACAAAATTGTTCATTCATAACGATTTGTGAATCGATAAATACTTATATCATATGTTTTTATTACTATTTTGGGAACGCTCCTAAGGATGACCTCGCTCCGCCTTTATCCATGATGCGAGTCGAGTGATTCCATCCTACATTTATATTATGTACATTAGTGTACACATCACGGAGGTCTACATGAGAATATTAAGGCATGCCCATGAGAGATCGAAAGGGAAGGATGGGTGCCTAACACCTTTCCATTTCATAACATAGTCCCTAGAACTTTGAACTAATTAGGTTTTCAAAGAATAAATATTGTTCTTGATTTCGTTCTCTCGAGGTGACAACATTTATTTTTCTTATTTTGTGCAAAATAGGCTAAGACACTATCTCTATATATCACCCCACATCGACGATCGTCGAGCGCCACTATAAAGGACGCCATCCCTCCCGCATGCCGAAAAATTAAGGGGGGGAGGAAGGAGGGATGCACCTCTAGAGACCCCGACCCCCCAACCTCGGGATGGGCACACATATATATTCATGTGTGTATGATACCTATTTTATTTAAACATGCCTACTCGGGAGTGCAAACGTAGGAGTTTGCACGTAGTGGAAATCCCACCATGGCATTGACCAGTAGGTGTTAGGTTGATTCCCTAGGTGTTATAGTACTATTACATGACCATTATCCGTGAGTGAGCATAAATGTTGCTTTTGAGTCCAGTTGGGCACGATGTTGTATGGTTTCTACCCAAGGATATATGTCTATGACCTCCACCATTGTATGTGTATTCGTTCGAGAATGATGGTGAGATTCCGACCTGGTGGCTCGGTGCGAGGCTCGATTCCAGCAGCACGATTATTATGCTATTATTTTTTTTCTAGCAAGTGTGTTGCCAAAATACTATTTATAAATGTATACCTAGTGAAGGTAGTTATAATTAGGTAACAGAGGTAATTAGAAACATTGGGATTAAATAGAGGTTATGTGTCATAGTTGGATCTGGTAGTTTAATTAAGAAAAATAAATGAACACGTTACGTGCATACTGTGGTCGAGAGGTGTGGTGTATCTCAAGTGAGTGCAACTAGTTAATTTTGAATGTAATACAGCAAAAAAATTTAAAACAATTATTTACTTACAAAAATATTTATTACTCTACGGGCTTTGATCCACATGCTTTTTTCTTTCCTTGTTTTTCCTTTAACACCCCAGGTGTGTAGCAACAGTAGCAAGGACATCATGGGTAGATATGTTCTTATCGTGCAATAGATGTGGATGCTACATCCTTATTTAGATTCTTCAGTTGATTCTTTATCTAGATAGGATAAGTTTTTTCCATTTATAGTTGGGCGTGTTACTCGTAGATGATAAGTTTTTATCTTAACGAAGACTTTTATACATTTATCAGATATTTAATTTTTCGTACTCAGTAATTATTCTGTTTATATTGGGCGTGTTACTCGTATGGATTGCTCTTATTATTTATGTTATATTATTATTGTGACAGTGATCATGAGAATGATCCATGCTGCGATTCTAGTTATATTTTAGTAAAAGATTGACCACTCGGTATAAAAATAGGAGGATTTTCACAGTTAGGATCAGAGCATTAGGCTCTAGTGTCTTTAGGATCGTTGCGAATTTTCTACATTGTCTGAGTTACGTTTCATTGATGTAGATCCCTATATCTTGGACTATTATTTCATACTTCACATTTATGTTCTTTTGCTATTATTTATGATTGAAGTAAATATATTACAATTTTAGTTTCGTTTCAGATGTCAAATAACATGAGAGGATGATTAACATGTTTCGCTATGAGTTCCACACGAGAGGAGGCTCATCTAGAGTTGCAGGCCACCCAAGGGATCGTGACAGCAGAAGAGGTCACCACTATTATTGCACAGGAAGTTAATGCCGCAATGATTGCTTTAGTACAACATTCTCCTTGGGCATACCCATAGCTGATAGTGGCACTAATTCAGGATCACTCATTCGTATTTTTGGGAGAGAGTCAAAAAGGCCTTCCAGAAGAGCCATTCGCCAGAGTTCCAAGGGAGTACGTATGTGGTTGCAGATAACCAATGGAAGAAAGACATCTAGTGGCACTTGTGAATGGTTGAGTACAGTGACACTCAAAATAATATCTTGACTACTTTTAAACTAGTGGAAGAAACACTTCGGTGGTGGGATTCGGTTACCACCATAGAGGAGAGAGAAATCATGATTATCTAGGTGTTTTGGGTGCAATTCGACTGCAGTTACTTTCCATGAGCAGTTCTGACGGAGATGAGGAGGATGTTCCTTGTCCCTTCGCAGGAGGGCCAAACTGTTGCTAAATATGAGGAAGAGTTTACACACCTGTTGAAGTTTTTTCTAGACCAGGTGAATACTGAGGATAAGTGTAATACCCCGTATTTTTATGACTTTTCATTTTGGGGATTTATTAAATTTAATTAGAGATATTGATTTAATATTAATCCGGAAAAACATTTAAATACTTACTAGCGTGATGAGAGTTAGTAATTATTGGAATTTTTTTGTAATTTAATTTATGGGTAAAGTAAGTGGTGTAATTGAATTTAGTAAAATTATCACGAGAATCTAATTTGATAATTTTGGAAATTTATCGGGACGCGATTGTGTCGTGTCGGGATTAAATTCCAATTATTAAAAGTGAATAAATTATAAGTTACCTGTATGGTCATTTTGAGTGCGTCAATATGTCCGAAAGGGTCGGGATAGTCAAAATAATGTACCCGGGGGTTTAGTTTGGGTCTCGGGGCATTTTTAGGCCTAATTAACATCCCGAGAGGGCGTTTTAGACATTTTATATTTTTGGGCATGAAAACCCACGAAATTTCTAAGTGTATATCAGATAATAGGAGTCATCTTCTAGGTTTATAATAACCATAACCTAAAAACGACCATTGGAGAGGAAGAGGAGAAGCTTTCCAAGGGGTTCTAGGCCAAGAACTCCACCGTTTGCGCCGTCGTCGCCGCCAAACATTAGATCGCGCAACGAGGATCACAACCACACCAATTTTTCCACAAATCTGAGCCAAGAATTCCCAGGAAACTATCTATATTTCTCTATTTTAGTTAATGCTTCAATGATATTAGTCTAGGGTTGATTAGGACTAGTTTTTGTGAAAGAAAAACCTATTTTGGAGACTTGAATTTGCATGATGTATATGTGAAATGTAACAACCCGCGTAATTTTGGGCTATTTTAATTAATTTTTGGAAAATGGAGGAAAATAAAGTTTTTGATAAAATTATTTTTATTGCTCAAATATGTTGGTTATTATTAAAGGCGAGAATTTCAAACGGTTTCGAAAACGGATTTTAAAATGATTTTTAAATGTTTTTAACTCTTGGAGTTGTTTTAACTTCCAACTCTTCATTTCTTTGCCTTATTTAAAGGAGTCTTTTGGATTCCAACTTTTCATCTCTTTGCATTATAAAAGGAATTCATGGGCAAGCTTTTTAACATACTTTTGGCACAAATTTTGGCAGCAAATATATTTTATATTCCTCTTCTTTTTATTTATATTTTGGCCCTTGAGATTTTTGAGTTCCAACCTTAGATTAGAGGTGTTCTTGGGGCTATTTTGTTGGAGGTTCTTGGAGAAGCTTTTGTAGACCTTTTGTGTTAATCTTGAGGATGTGATCATTTGTTTCTCATCATGGTTTGAGGTATGGGGTTTTACACAATATGCTCCTTAATCTCGCGAGTGCTATTCCGTTGAATTCTTGTTTAATTGAACTCATATTTGAATTGATAATGTCATTGAAATCTGGAAAATAATTGTTGAAATTATTTTGATTCATGTGGTATCATTATATTGTTGATGAGCACGTTGTCATGAGATTTTAATATGGCAATGATGTTGGGCACCCGCCAAAATTCCTGTTTCCCGGGCTATGTCTTGATAAAGCATATAGGGATGTGGTGAGGCCTGGTGACCCGGTTGATGTGTTGTTGAGAAATTATATTGATAAATCCTTTGAGATTCGCATTTTGATATGAATATTCATACTCATGTTGTTACGTTTTATTCATCGCTAATATATATTTGTGGAGCATATTTCATGTCGTATTGTGTACTTCCCCAAATTTTCGTTTAGTGGCAGGTTAGCGTGGATTTGGGCGCTATGGATTATTGGAGATTGATTTTATCTTAGATATTTTGGGAAGAATTTTTAATACATTTGAGAAGACTTGTATTTATTTATTTTGATGTATAGAGCATTGGGATTTATTTTATTTGGAGTTAGATGTTGTATTTAATTCGGGAGATGTTGTTGTATTTAATTTGAAGAATTGAGATTAGTGGATTTATATGATTGTGGGTTTATTTAGATGCTCTATACATTATCACTTGTGGATTTGGATTTATTTTATCTCATTAGCGCTCCGTTCGCTATCCCCGGGCGGGCGGGGTGCTACAAATGGTATCAGAGCTTAGGTATACGGCAACCCTCGGGGCTTGGGTTTTGGATTCATTGCGTGGTTAACAATTTTTGGAGATAGAAAATTTTAGGTGATATTCGTGTTAAGTTTCTAGATTAGAGGTGAGGAATTTATTTTTGGGAGACGTGATTTATTTTTGGAGTTAGTATAGTGGCCTGATTTTGAGAGTTAGGCATTCGGCGAATTTCGAGGGCAAAATTCCATTGTTAGTGGGGAAGTGTAACAACCCGCAAAATTTTGGGCTATTTTAATTAATTTTTGGAAAATGGAGGAAAATAAAGTTTTTGATAAAATTATTTTTATTGCTCAAATATGTTGGTTATTATTAAAGGCGAGAATTTCAAACGGTTTCGAAAATGGATTTTAAAATGATTTTTAAATGTTTTTAACTCTTGGAGTTGTTTTGACTTCCAACTCTTCATTTATTTGCCTTATTTAAAGGAGTCTTTTGGATTCCAACTTTTCATCTCTTTGCATTATAAAAGGAAGTCATGGGCAAGCTTTTTACCATACTTTTGGCACAAATTTTGGCAGCAAATATATTTTATATTCCTCTTCTTTTTATTTATATTTTGGCCCTTGAGATTTTTGAGTTCCAACCTTAGATTAGAGGTGTTCTTGGGGCTATTTTATTGGAGGTTCTTGGAGAAGCTTTTGTAGATCTTTTGTGTTAATCTTGAGGATGTGATCATTGGTTTCTCGTCATGGTTTGAGGTATTGGGTTTTACACAATATGCTCCTTAATCTCGCGAGTGCTATTCCGTTGAATTCTTGTTTAATTGAACTCATATTTGAATTGATAATTTCATTGAAATCTGGAAAATAATTGTTAAAATTATTTTGATTCATGTGGTATCATTATATTGTTGATGAGCACGTTGTCATGAGATTTTAATATGGCACGGATGTTGGGCACCCGCCAAAATTCCTGTTTCCCTGGCTATGGCTTGATAAAGCATATACGGATGTGGTGAGGCCTGGTGACCCGATTGATGTGTTGTTGAGAAATTATATTGATAAATCCTTTGAGATTCGCATTTTGATTTGAATATTCGTACTCGTGTTGTTACGTTTTATTCATCGCTAATATATATTTGTTGAGCATATTTCCTGTCGTATTGTGTACTTCCCCATATTTTCTTTTAGTGGCAGGTTAGCGTGGATTTGGGCGCTATGGATTATTGGAGATTGATTTTATCTTAGATATTTTGGGAAGAATTTTTAATACATTTGAGAAGACTTGTATTTATTTATTTTGATGTATAGATCATTGGGATTTATTTTATTTCGAGTTAGATGTTGTATTTAATTCGGGAGATGTTGTTGTATTTAATTTGAAGAATTGAGATTAGTGGATTTATATTATCGTGGGTTTATTTAGATGCTCTATACATTGTCACTTGTGGATTTGGATTTATTTTATCGCATTAGCGCTCCGTTCGCTATCCCCGGGCGGGCGGGGTGTTACATGAAAGACGTATTCTTGAAATCAAATTTACATGTAGAGGTCGAACCACGAAATTTCATTAAATTAGGAGTATAAAATCTGAGAAATGATTGGGAAGAAACTAAACAAAGAAAATATTAGAGTTTTTGATATTTTTATGGATTGTGCCACTTTTAATTCATTATTCATGATGAAAATTCGCATGCCTTACGTAGAATATCAATTGATTGAGGATATAACACTTTTAGTATAAATTTTTTGGAGTTTGGAAGTCAAATATGTTGGTTTGGATGATTTTGGAAGAAGATTCCCATAACTGGTAATTCTGCAGTTTTGCCATAACTGCTTGATCGATCGATCGACCTAAGAGCATCGATTGATCGATGGATCGAGCCCCTGCCATAGATCGATTGACCCCTCTTCTCAGACTCATACTTCCCTTTTTAAAATGTTGATTTTAATTTAAATGAGTAGTAATCCTTGGACATTCTTATTAAAATATTTTGGGAGATAAAGAGGACCGGTAAGACTTGAGAAAAATGGAACATTTCAAGTAAGACTAAATTAGGGTTAACGGGGAGTAAATTACACTTAAGAAATAGGGGGAACATGTGTTTAAAGAGTGATATTCGTGAGGAAGTTACGTCGTTAAAATAAGAGAGTACCTACTAAAATTACACTTATGAAGATAGGATTTCACGAGTGTTACGAAATAAGTCAGAATAATCCCATAAATAAGAATAAAAGAGTTGAACCATTATACGGGATAATCTGGTATTGTACAATAAGAATAAATATCATAAGTATGAGTCGAGAGTGTACGTAAATTTGAAATGGGAATGGTAGTATACATATATGACTGTGTTTATTCATATACTATATACGTGTAAAAATCATTCCTGCGCAACTTGCTATCACTGAGGTTACCGCGCTGGGACAGTCTTAACTCGATGGGACCTTTATAGGGGATATTGACTTGTACCCTAGAACATCGGAATCCTTGGGACATGATATCGGATCGATAGTCAGACAGTCCTAAGAGACGTGAGGGTATGTGCTGACCTCTTAGTGACTTGGAACTATGCTTTGCCTCAATTTGCTTGTGTTTTGTGTTAATACAGTTCGAGAGTGATTCCGAACTAATATTTCCCTTAGTACGAGTGATACGGGGACTTGATAGCAGAGTATGCCCGCAGCACAAATTTTATGTGAGGTGTCGATAGTATATATATATATATATATATATATATATATATATATATATATATATATATATATAAACTTGAAATTTGAGAACTATCTACTGTGACAAAAGGTAGGTAAACAATGAATAATTATTTCAACTTGGATATAAGTGTTCGAAAAGTTTGAGGAAATATTGAGACACTTTATAATCAAGTGAGGCTCATGTGAGAACTTTGCTTTCAATAAAATTAATTTTCTTAACACTCGAAATTGTCGACATGAAATATTGTGAGTAACTTAAGATAAGCTAAACCGTTGGGGTAGTAGTGCGGTAGGTGTACACATTAGAAGATAGGTGAGAATTTCTCAAGAGAGTGCCGCACTAATATGATTGTTGCATTAGCCGGTAAGCATTTTAAATACTTGCTAAACTAACTTTAAAGTGTTTTGCAATCGGGCTCTGACCCGTTTCCTGATTTTCTCTTCTCTCTTGTATATATATGTATATATTACAGGTGCCCAGCCACGGGGGCGTCTTACATAGGATCCTTTGGAAGGAACATGCTGCAGCTTAGGTGGGAGTTTCAAGCCTCTTGCTTAGACGATCTCATTATTGATTCCACTTCTAGATTCATCTTATCCAGTTGGGCATGTGTCTCCCTTTTCCATTATTCAGTTGGTTTCATTAGAGATTGTGACTCATTTATTTCCAGTATTTATACTTTGGGATTGTTAGTGTCAGTATGTTTTTCCTTTGAAGTTTTAAAGTTGGAATTTATTTCGTAGGATGCTTAAATTGCTTGGATTATATGTTCCAGTATAGTTGTTGGGTGATTCTTACACTATGAATTAATATGGTTTTTAATGTTGGCTTTAAAATTAAATGTGGAAATTGATGTCTAAAAATGGTTTTGTCACTTAGCTTAATTATTTAGGGTGTTTAATTAGAAAAGTTATTTTTGAGATAGCGATGCTAAGAATGAACCGACCGTTCACCTTGGTTATAATTTAATAAAGGACTGATCACCCGATATTTAATTAGGCGGGGTGTCACAGGTGGTATCAAAGCATCAGGTTCTAGTGTCCTTTAGGATCTGTACGATTTACTTCGCTTTCAACTTAGCGTTGCCCTATTTTTAGGTTTGCTGTATTCTTACTTTTACATTTACGTCTTCAGCTATTTGAGATTTGATAATAACTGTAGACTAATAAAATTTCTTTACGTTTCAGATACCTCCGAGACGCACACCCAAGGATAGGCATGCCCAAGCCGAGCAGCTAGAAGCTCCGCCTCAGGGAACGATGAACGCAACTGAGGTAGCCGCTATCATTGCTCAGGCGATGAATGTCGCACTAGAGATAGTACAACAGGCTCCACCCCAGGTTCAGGAAGTGGCGTGAGTACCAGCACAACTTCCATCTTCATGGGATCGAGTTAGGGATGCCTTCTAGAAGGCGCATCCCCTAGAGTTTGCGGGTAGTTCAGATATCATTATAGCCAGCCAATGGAAGAAGGATATCTAGAGGCATCTGCGCATGTACGAGTGCACGGACGTGCATAAACAGCTGGTGGGTTCCTTCAAGCTAGTGGGGGTCACTTTGCATTGGTGGGAATCCACTACCACCTTGGAGGAGAGGGATATTATCACTATTCAGTTATTCTGGGCATGGTTTGATAGCAAATACTTTCCATCCGCCGTGCAGACTGAGATGAGGCAAAAGTAACTAAGTCTGAAATAGGAGAATTCGACTGTTGCTGAGTACGAAGAGGAGTTCAATAGAATTCTCACTAGAGTGCGAGATGAGGCACCCACTGAGGAAAAGAAGATACTGTTGTTTGTGGACGGTTTGGCCTGGAGGATCCGTCAACACCTCATAGGAAATCTGTCACTAAGTACCTACATAGATGTACTCAATGCCGCTTTATTACACTACTAGGATCACCGCTTCCATATAGAGGGAAGTAAGCGAGCAGGAGAATCCAGCCAGCAGGGAAGGACATGGGGCAGTGGTACTAGTGGAGCACCGACATCCCAGGAGTAGACTCATCAGCATGAGCAGAGTTCCCATCAGGGGGGACCCTGCCAAGCGGTTCCGATCAGGTGACTCCAGGCAGGGATTTGGGGGATTTAGGCAGGGCTAACAGGGCCAGTCTAATCAGCACGTTCAGCAGGGCCAACATCGTCAGTCGCAGGGTCAGCAGAAGGGCCATAAGGGCCAACAATGTTTTCAGCAGGGCCAATGGCAGGGTGGTAACGGCTAGCAGGGACAGAGGGGAGGAAATTTTAGGGGCCAATGCTTCGGGTGTGGTAAAAATGTCCACAGGCGCCATGATTGTCCAGAGGGAGATAGGGCCCCACAGCAGTAGGGTGCTCGCAATGAGCCGTAGAGGCCACTTTTTCCAGCCACCCTCCCAACGCCAGCTCAGGCACCATCCCTACTAGCCATCCTAATAGCTCTAGTGCAGTAGGGGCAGTTATAGTACGGACGTGTCTATAACGTCCACCAGGCAGCAGCTCCACAGGTGCCACTTGCGATTGAGGGTACATTTCTTATCCATGGTACTATGGGTCGAGTTTTATTTGATACTGGGGTGACACAATATTTTATAGCTACTCACTATGCGAAGGCCTTAGGCTTATTAGCCACAGTAGAGAGCACTGTGACATGCGTAGACTCACCACTGGGAAATGGATTGTTAATTTTCTTTATATGTCGAGGTGTGGGAGTTTAGATTGGTAGCTTAACCTTACCAACATATATGTTAGTCTTAGATATGCATGAGAACGACGTTATTATTGGTATGGATTGGCTTGCAGCGTATAGATCCATGATAGATTGTTTCGGTGGGAGTATTCTCTTTGCCAGGAGATGTTTGTAGTGGCGATGCCTCGCTCAGAGGAAGGCTCTACCGCTCATTTGTATTACATAGAGGAGGATACCTCTATGGAGGTCGTGATTCCCTTAGACTCGATCCTAGTTGTTTGTGAGTATTCTTATGTATTTCAGGTGATACTAGGCCTACCCCCAGTCGAGAGATAGATTTTGTCATAGATTTGTTACTGAATACTCGACCGATAGTACATGATCCATACCGTATGGCGCCGACAAAAATGCGAGAGTTACGAGATCAGATAGAGCAATTGTTAGGTCAGGGCTTCATTCTTAGGAGTACCTCACCTTGGGGCGCTCCAGTTTTGTTTATGAAAAAGAGAGATTGTTCACTGAGGCTATGTGTGGACTACCGTGATCTGAACAAGGTTACGATACGGAACAAATATCCGTTGCCTCAAATCAATGATCTGTTCGACCAGCTAAGGGGAGTAACCTTCTTTTCGAAGATAGATTTGAGGTCAGGATACCATCAGCTACGAATTATGGAGAAGGATGTTTCAAAGACTATTTTCCTAACGAGATATGGGTCCTATGAGTTCAAAGTGATGCCATTTGGACTAATAAATGCTCAAGCCGTATTCATGGACAAGATGAACAAAGTGTTCAGAGAGTTCTTGGATCAATTTGTCATCGTCTTCATAGATGACATTCTGATATATTCATATACTGAGGAGGAGCATTCTCAGCACTTGAGGCATGTTCTTCAGACTCTACGAGAGCATCAGCTGTATGCTAAGTACGAGAAGTGCGGGTTCTGGCTAAGGGAAGTGCAGTTCTTGGGATATGTCATTTCAGAACCGGGGATAGCGGTTGACCCGAGTAAAGTGTCATCAGTGAGGGGGTAGGGACAACCCACAACACCGACAGAAGTGCATAGTTTCTTGGGGTTAGTCGAATACTACAGGAGATTCATCAGAGGGTTCTCTAAGATAGCGGGTCCATTAACGAACTTGACTCGCAAAGGGGTACCATATGTTTGGGACGATACTTGTCGATTAGCTTTTGATGAGCTGAAAGACAAGATGACTTCAACACCGATTCTTGTGCTACCAAAGTCGGGCGTGGAGTATTTGGTTTACACTGGCACCTCCTTATGGGGACTTGGGGGAGTACTTCAGTAGGAGGAGAAGGCCATCTCTTTTGCCTCCCACAAGCTTAAGCCACACGAGAGAAATTACCCTACTCATGACCTAGAGTTAACAGCAATCGTCTTTGCATTGAGAATATGGTGACATTATTTATTGGGGGAGAAGTTTCTCTTATTCATAGACCATAAGTCACTGCAGTACCAATTCACTCAGTGAGAGCAGAATATGCATCAGCGCAGGTGGTTAGAGTTTGTGAATGACTATCAGTTTGACATACAGAACCATCCGGTGAAGGCCAACGTAGTTGCTGATGCGTTGAGCCGTAGAGTAGTAGAGGATGTAGCGAACGTTTGGAAACTAAAGTGGAAAGAGTTGGGTCACTAGGATACGGTAGCCCGTCCCTTCATATCTATCATGACAGTGACACCCGAGATTGTTACGAGGGTAATACAAGCACAGACAACAGACCCATTTTTCTAGGAGAAAATTGTATGGCTTTTAGTTGAGGGTGATGGGTCCTATTCTGTTAGTTTCGATGGAGGTCTAAGGTTTAATGGGAGATTGGTGGTCCCAGAGGGAGCAGACTTACGTCATGCAGTGATGACCCAATCTCACGGGAACCAATTTGCGATGCATCCTGGGGGAGATAAGATGTACCAGGATATGAGGCGGCAATACTGGTGGAGTAGGATGAAAAAGGACATTGCTGAGTTCATGTCCAAGTGTTATACTTGCCAGATAGTAAAGGTGGACCACCAAAAACCGTCGGGGTTGCTTACCCCATTGGAAATCCCAATGTGGAAGTGGGAGAGTATCTCCATGGATTTTATTACTGGGTTTCCTACATCACAGTAGGGCCACGAATCCATCTGGGTGATTGTGGACCGTTTGACCAAGGTGGATCATTTTTTGTCGGTATAGACAGACTATACCATGGGCTAGTATGCTCAGTTGTTCATTGCTAAGATTATTAGACTACATGGGGTGCCCCTGGATATTGTGTCAGATAGAGACAAGATTTTCGTGTCGCGCTTCTGGGAGAGTTTTCAGGAGGCCATGGGTACAGAGTTGAGGTTGAGTTTAGCTTATCACCCATAGATATATGGACAAACAGAGCGTACCAACCAGATGTTTGAAGATATTCTACGCATGTGTGTCCTTGATTTTGGGGAAGGTTGGGAGCCACATCTCCCACTAGTAGAGTTTGCTTATAATAACTCTTATCACATCACGATTGGCATGGCTCCATTTGAGGCATTATATGGCAGGCCTTGTCGTTCTCCCACTTGTTGGTTAGAGGTGGGGGACAACAAGTTGCTCGGACCAGAGGTGATTCAGGAAACCTACGCTAGGATTGAGATTATCATGAGTTGCATTCGAGTAGCCCAGGACAGGCAGAAAAGCTAGGCCGATGCAAAATGGTTTTTTCGAGAATTTAATGTGGGGGATCAAGTATTACTACGTGTATCTCCTATGAAAGGAGTGATGAGGTTTGGGAAGAAAGGGAAACTGGCCCCGAGGCACGTGGGACCATTTCCCATTATCGAGAGGATTGGGCCGGTAGCATACCGATTGGGACTGCCAGAGCATTTACACCGCATTCATGATGTATTCCACATCTCGTCGTTGAGATGATACCTTCGGGATGAAATGGCCCACACACACATCGCGATTGAGGAGATTGACTTATAGCCTGATAGCTCTTACGAGGAGAGACCAGTAGCGATTCTAGTCCATAGCAAAAGGAGATTGAGGTCGAAAGTAGTCCCATGTGTACGGGTCCAATGGGAGCATCATAATATAGAAGAATCCACTTGGAAGCGTGAGGAAGACATGCGTGAGAAGTACCCAGAGTTATTCTTACCAGGTATGCGTTACTTTTTTTGAATTTTGGGACGAAATTCCATTATTAGGGAGGAAGTATGTAATACCCCGTATTTTTATGACTTTTCATTTTGGGGATTTATTATATTTAATTAGAGATATTGATTTAATATTAATCCGAAAAAATATTTAAATACTTACTAGCGTGATGAGAGTTAGTAATTATTGGAATTTTGTTGTAAGTTACTTTATGGGTAAAGTAAGTGATGTAATTGAATTTAGTAAAATTATCACGAGAATCTAATTTGATAATTTTGGAAATTTATCGGGATGCGCTTGTGTCGTGTTGGGATTAAATTCAAATTATTAAAATTTAATAAATTATAAGTCACCCGTATGATCATTTTGAGTGCGCCAATATGTCTGGAAGGGTCGAGATAGTCAAAATAATGTACCCAGGGGTTTAGTTTGGGTCTCGGGGAGTTTTTAGGCCTAATTAACATCCCGAGAGGGCGTTTTAGACATTTTACATTTTTGGTCATGAAAACCCACGAAATTTCTAAGTGTATATCAGATAATAGGAGTCATCTTCTAGGATTAGAATAACCATAATCTAAAGACGGCCATTGTGGAGGAAGAGGAGAAGCTTTCCAAGGGTTCTAGGCCAACAAGTGCACCGTTTGTGCCGCAGTCGCCGCCAAACTTTAGATCGCGCAACGAGGATCACAACCACACCAATTTTTCCACAAATCTGAGCCAAGAATTCCCGGGCAAGTATCTATCTTTCTCTACTTAAGTTAATGCTTCAATGATAACAGTCTAGGGTTGATTAGGACTAGTTTTTGTGGAAAAAAAAACTATGTAGAGTTTGAGCCACGAAATTTCATTAAATGAGGAGTATAAAATCTGAGAAAGGAATGGGGAGAAACTAAATAAAGAAAGTATTAGGGTTCTTGATATTTTTATGGATTGTGACACTTTTCATTCGTTATTCATGATGAAAATTCGCATGCCTTACGTAGAATATCAATTGATTGAGGATATAACACTTGTAGTATAAATTTTTAGGAGTTTGGAAGTCAAATATGTTGGTTTGGATGATTTTGGAAGAAGATTCCTATGGTTCCAATTGTTATTCAACACAAATATATAAGAGAAAGGCAATCACCAAGCAAATGTAAGGAATATCAAATGATAATCACACAACAAAGGATGTACGTGATTCAACAAAGATATGCCTACATCCATGGTGGTACAATCAGTGCTATTTCTATATACTCCAGAGAGTGGTTATAGAGAATACAACTTGTCCTTTACCCCAGACCTAGGGTTCAATATATACATGTACATTTTGGTAAGTGGGGGTGTTGGATGTCCCCATGTCTTCCATCTCTCCCTAGAACCTCCCTTAATGGGAACGTGGGAAGAGACCGGATCATAATCAAATAAGAGATAGGGGGTTTAGACTTTGGGCCACCGGAATTAGGCTACTCGTCCAGGCCCATTATCTTAATTTCGGGTACCCACAATTGCCCCTAAGTTTGTTGGGCCATGTTTTGGGCCCAATAAATTTAAATGATTAGTCATAATGGTTGTTTCGTATATCGTGCAACTCTTCGAAAGTTGGAGAACTGATTCTGGCGGCACCCGCTTCGTGGTCTATGCACTATGATTAGCAACATTTAAAGGTTTTCTAGAACAGTCATTTTTCGTTCGTCGTTTCAACTTTCCCAGTGTTTTTCCATTCCCTGTGAGCTCTAGTGATTCTTTCGTCTCTCTGTCTTCATTCCCATTGCTTCCTTATTATTTGGGCTCGTGATTCTTCACCGTTCGAGTCTAACTTCCATCTTGTAAGTCTCCTGTGCCTTTTTTTTGTACTTTTTCTTTGAATTTGTAGTTTTCTAGGGTTTTCCAATGGCGAAGATTGGGAATAGGTCGGTCTCTGAGTTTAGGAAGTTTTATAACATCCTAGAATGGGTAGATATTGATTGTTGCGCTTCCCCCTAGAAACGTTAGAGAGATAGAGGATACACATTGGATCCATGTTTTGTTGCTTTCCCAAGGAGGACTCACTTTTCCTCCCAACAATCTGTTCTTGCACTTCTTTGGCTATTTCAATATTGTTCCTGCACAGTGTCCGCCTAATGTGTGGAAGATAATTAATGGCATCCATAGAATAAATCAGTTATATGGCACTAGGTTTGGGCTTGTCGAGGTCTGTTTTTGGTTTTCTTTTTCTCGAACTAGTTCTGGCATCCTCTACCTTAAGGCCAGGAGCCCTGACAGGGTATTGGTAGTAAACCTACTTGATTCCCACAAGGACTACTGGCAAGAAGGTTTCCTTGCTAGGAACTGGAAGTTTTCTCCCCAGTTTGAAGGGTTGAGGTCTGATAGGTTCTCTGTTCCCTTTCATGGGGAAGAATACATAGTTAGATTTTGCTCTGCTCCTCTAATTTTTGTTGATTTATGATCTTTCTGATTTTTCTTTGCTTTTTTCTACAGCGAGGTCGAAGAATTTGGAACCTTCTCTCAGCGAGGTTCGTCTCTCAGAATTGGTTAAGGCTTGGAATATCAGGGAGCCTTTGGGTGACGGCGAGCATCCCAAGGTTGCTACTTTTCTTCTTGAGTACAAGAACATTGGCTCTAGTTTAATAGCAAGGCTTGTGGATAGTATCCCTGAGTTTGATACCTTTGAAGAGACTGCTGCGGATCCTATCCAGTTGGACGAGGAGGAGAGCAGCTCTGAAAGCGATATCGCAGCTGCTGTAAGCAATTTGGGTGGAGGGAGCTCCAGTAGTAGCAGATCCTTTGATCGTGGGGAAGTTTCTGAAGCTCGAGAGTCGTCTAGCACATCTAGCAGTTCGAGCGAGGAGATGGTTCCTTCAAGGAAGAATATAATTCGGGATGATGATGATGAAGACCACATGCTTCTCGCATAGAGGTTGAAGAAGTAAAAGTCTAGCTCTGGGGCTGTGGGTACTCGTTCTCGGTCTTCTGCTCAGGAGCAAGAGAGGAAGAGGAAAGAAGAAGAGCAAGTGAGAGAGAGAGAAAAGGAAAAAAAGAAGGAGAAGATGGAGGAGAAAAAGAAGGTAGAGGAGAAAAAGAGGGTATAGGAGAGGAAGAAGATAGAGAATGAGAAAGAGGAGGAGAGGAGGAGGGTGGAAGCGAGGATGAAGGCTGGGCAGGCCTTGGTCCCGATGTCCACGCTGCCCGAGGGGGCGTCTATTGTAATTTTTCCTCAGTTGTCCCCCGCGCTTCTCGAGAGAGCTGTTCTCCCTGTTGATTGCCAAAGGGCACTGGGGTCTGATCAACTGGCCCTACAGGCTAGCCAGAGGCTGGCTTTGGTAAGATCATTCCTTTTCTCCAATGTTTTAATGAATTCTATCATTTTCTTCTTCTAATGCCTTTTTCTTCTTGCAGTTTGTGACCGAATTTTCCGTTCTCTATCGTTCTCGCGATGAGCTGGTGAAGAGAAATGGTGAATTGGAGCAGCACAATAAGGCCTTGAAGTTAAAGGGTGTAGAGCTTGAGGCTGTCTTTAAAGCTGTTGATGCTGCTCAGATATCATCCGACCTGGCTCTTGTTACTCCCAACCGAGAGAAGGATGCAGTAGTTAAATAGCTTAAAGAGATGCGACAAGCCTACGATCTGGTTTGCTCGAGCAAGCTGGCTGTCGTGGAAGAGAACAGAGTGCTATCTGAGGAGCTGAAGAAGAAGGAGTCTGAGGTTGTCACTGCCAAGGAAGACTTATATAATTCTTGTTGGGCTGCAACATATGAGGATGCTGAGGTTCAGATAGTCTATATTAGAGATCTGAACATCAAGAAGGGCTGGAACAAGGCCCTCTTGGCTACCGTTATTGATATCGACTCTCCTCTATTCGACGAGCATGACTCGGGCTCGAAGTCGATCGTGGATGAAGTCCCTTCCCCCGTTATCAAAGTTGCTGACCCTGTCTCCCAGACAATCTCTACTGACATTCCTCTTGCTGTGCCGACAGAGGTTACTCCTGCTGAGGGCGGTGCTCCTTCTGATGATGACAAAGGGAAGCAGCCGTCGACTTCTGGGTAACCTGAGGTTGCTAGTTAGTTTTTACTTCTAGGACTACCTTGTATTTTTTTGCTTTCTCTGTTTGTAAATTTTCTTTTTTCTGCTCGATGTACTTTTAACCCTTATTAATGAAAAGGTTTCTTTTTCTCAGTGCATTGATCTATCTTTTTCTCTCCCTTGCCCCTTTATTGCTTGTAGTTTATTGATGTTTATGATTACATTCCTGCCACTTCCCAATTGGGAAGGATGCTGGGGCCCGATGTGAGCTCCGAAGTTCATCACACTTTTATGAGGATCTGCAAATCTCTACGACTGAGGAACAAGCGATTTATAGAGAAAACTGAGCTCATTGCCAAGCTGAAGGACAGGCTTCAAGAGATGGAGGATATTGGTGCCTTCGTCTAAGAGGAGGTTAACGCACTGAGAGCGAAGCTATTAGAGGCTTCCGAGATCAATAAAGTTGGTGAATTTCTCTAGCAGGAGAATGCGGCTCTGAGGAGAGAGGTCTCATGACTTAGGGAGCATGCACCGAGCACTGCTCTAGCAGTATTACGAGGTTCCTCGTCATCATGAGCTAGAGTTGTTCACAGTGATGTACCTCATTCACTGTAAGGTTCTTCTCTTCCAGTCATTCTGCGAGCTCGCAGGAACACCAGAGGTTCAGCTAGAGAAATGGAGGAGATTCGTGATGATGTTCAACGAGCATATGTGATTGCTGCTGGGCTCTAAAGGGATGTTACTCGGCTGCGACACCTGTTTAAAAAAGGACCTCGGTGAGTATGGGCTGACGGGAACGACCACGGTTGGCAAGATGCTCCAACTAGGCTGACAGAGTTTGAAGAGGTTTCCTTCATCAGGTGGTGGTTAAGTGCATTGAGGGAGATGCAAGTCCCAAGGAACTCAATGCTCGGGTATCGCCATGAAATCTCACCCTCTACTCAGATGCCCAATCCCTTTTAGAGAGATGATCAGTGGATACCCATCGATGCCATCCCTCGGCAGCTGTTGGAGTCGGATGCTGACGAAGTTGAGGAGGGGTTGGCCTCTCATCCTGACGATGGCCAAAGAGCCCAAGTGGCTGATTATCTTGTTCAGAGGCCTCATCCTCATTAGGATTTTTCTATTAGTTTCTCCGTGTATTATTTGTAGTGTAAATGCTTTGGGCGAGTTCGATGACTAAACATGTATCACCATTGTTGTAAATATAGTGGATTAATAAAAATTTTGTTTTGGGCTAATTTGGCCTACTAAACAAGTGCATTATATTCTCCAAGTTCTTACTCCTTTGTGATATTCTAAGTTTGTATTATCACGCAAGTGTCCTCCCAGTCCAGTATAACATCAAGATACCATTGTGCACCACTTTACCTTTTAGGTCGTGTCGTCACACTCCCTTAGGCCTAAGTGTGGCAATTGGCGAGGACACGCCTGGTGTTGGATGTTACATCCAATTAGGATTTTATTTAAGCAAAGAGGGTTTGGTGACCAGTTTAGAATTGGCCATTTTGCCTAAGGATATCCTGTAGGGCTTCATATATTGCCAGGGGCAATGTCAAGAGGTCTTTCGTGTTTCATAACGACAACCTGAGGAGGGAAAATTCCCTGCTATGGCGTGATGATCAATGTTCCTGTCATTTGGAAAAGATGTGCAATAAAGCTTATAAATCTGTTACTTATCAGAATGCAATCATTAAATAATTTTCATTAATGACGAGGAAAATGAACTTCCAGTTCTATGACAAAAGAATAAAAGAAAGATCTAAAAAAGAATTTCTTGAGATTGGCTATGTTCCATGCTCGGGGTATTTCTCTGCCTTCCATCGTTTCCAAGTGATAGGTGCCCTGCAGATTGTCTCTTATTATCTTGAAGGGTCTTTCCTAGTTTGTCCCTAGCTTGCCGTCTGATGGCTTCACTGCACTGCCCAGGACTTTCCTTAGGACATAGTCCTCAACTCAAAATGTCCTTGGGTTGACATTCTTGTTATAGTGCCTCACGAGCTGTTGCTGATAGCTCGCTAGTTTTACTAGGGCTAGCTCTCGGCGTTCGTCGGCTAGGTCGAGTTCGGCGAGCAATGCTGAATCATTGTGGCCTTGGTTGATAAGGCTGGATCTCATAGTCGGTAAGCCTGCTTCTAATGGGATGACTGCTTCCATCCCATAGGTTAGTGAAAATGGGGTTTCCCCTGTTCCTCGTCGGGGAGTGGTTCGATAGGCCCATAGAACATGTGGTAATTCATTTACCCATGTTCCTTTAGCTAGTTCCAGTCGCTTCTTTAATCCGTCAATCATAGTTTTTTTGGAAGCCTCGGCTTGGCCATTACTCTAAGGATAGGCACCCGAACTAAAATTGTGTCTGATTCCATGTTCGTTACAGAAACTTTGAAAGGAGCCGCTCTTGAAGTGCGTTCCGTTGTCGGTGATGATGGTTTTGGGGATGCCAAAATGAGTGATTATATTTCTCCATATGAATCTTATCATATCTTTATCTCGAATGTTCGACAGGGGTTCTGCCTCGATCCATTTAGTGAAGTATTTAGTTACAACTAACAGGTATTTGCGATTATCGGTGGGGGTAGGAAGTGGTCCCACGATGTCGATTCCCCATTGGGCGAATGGCCATGAGCTAGACAATGAGTTTAGGTTGCTAGCAGGTTGGTGGGCCATATGAGCGTGAAGTTGACATTTCAGGCACTTGCGGACATACATCGCAGAGTCCTTTGGCATATATGGCCACCAATAGCCTTCCTTCATTGCTCGAAAATCTAAAGACCTTCCTCCGATATGGCTTCCACATACTCCTTCATGAAGCTCATGCAGCACTTTCTCGATATTCCCTGGGTGAAAGCATTGAAGGTAGGGCCCGGAAAAGGATCTCTTATACAGGTTGCCCTCTGGAGATAAGTGAAAGTGAGTTGCTTTGACTCTTATCTAGTGGGCGGTCTTCTTGTCATCCGGGATTGTGTCATCCTTCAAATAGTCCCTTAAGGGGTCCATCCATCTGGGAGCTGCACCCACCTGGAGTACCTGTTCCAAGTCTGGTGGCTTGCTATCACGGTTGATGCTCGAATGAGTGAGGAAATCGATTGGGATGGATCTTTTTAGGTTAGCGTCGACTGCCGAACTCAGGTCTGCGAGGACGTCAGCATGGCTGTTCTGCCCTGTGGGAAACTGCTGGACATTGATCTCTTCGAAGCTCGCCAATAGCTTTTTCACTAAGGTGAGGTAAGCTACCATTCTTTCATCTTTTGCACTGTAGTCTCCACTTATCTGATTGGAGACTAATTGGGAATCGCCGAACACCTGTAAATGCTTTGCCCCTAAAGTGCGCACCTTTTGGAGGCCGGCTATTAAGGCTTTGTATTCTGCTTCATTGTTGGAGGCTGCAAATCCAAGCCTAATTCTTTGTTTAAGGATTGTATTCTCTGGGTTAATGAGGACAATGCCTACCCCTGCCCCATTTGAGTTGGAGGCTCCATCAACAAACAGTTTCCAACTTTCCTCTGTTGCGTGGTTCTCCTTTTGCCTTACTGGTTGGGGTTGGTTGGAAGGTTCCTCGCCCGTGAATTCGGCTATGAAATCAGCAAGGATCTACCCCTTGATTGTGGTCGTTGGTTGAAACTGGATGTCAAATCGCCCGAGCTCGACTGACCATTTAGAGAGTCTTCCCGACAAATCCGCTTTCCTCAGGATTGCTTTAAGGGGGTGCGATGTAAGGACGATTATAGTGTGGTCTTCAAAATAGTGCTTCAGCTTCCTCGAAGCCACTACTAGTGTAAAAGTGAGTTTTTCCAGTGTTAGGTACCTCTGTTCGGAGTCTAGTAGGGTCTTTCTCGCGTAATAAATAGGGTGTTGGGTTCCTGAAACCTCGCATATTAATGCAGAGCTGATAGTGTGGTTGGAAATGGAGAGGTACATGTACAAAGAATCTGTTTGTCGTGGTATGACGAGCAGTGGTGGAGAGCTTAAGTAATCTTTGAGCTCGACCAATGCTAGCGAGCAATCTGGGCTCCACTCTACCGTTTTATTCCCCTTTAGAAGCTGGAAGAAATGTTTTCATTTCTCGAAGGATTTAGAGATGAAGTGATTTAAGGCAGCGAGAATACCAGTGAGCTTCTGTACGTCCCGGATTGTTCGAGGAGGTTGTACCCTTTTAATTACATCGATCTGGTATGGGTTAGCCTCTATGCCTCTCTTACTGACAAAATACCCAAGAAATTTTCCTGACTGGAACCGAAAGAACACTTGCTCGCATTAAGTTTCATTCGGTACTTCCTGATGATTTCGAAGGTGTTTGACAGGGCTGAGAGGTGGTTTTATTTCTTCTTAATTTTAACGAGCATGTCATCGATATAGACCTCCATGGTGTTTCCTATCTGGTCCTTGAACATCTTGGTGACCAACCGCTGATAGGTTACGCCTGCATTTTTGAGCCCAAAGGGCATGACCTTGTAGAAGTATAATCCAACTATCCCGATGAACGTTGTTTTGTCCTGGTCTGGGGAATATAAGAGGATGTGATGATACCCTGAGTATGTGTCCAGAAAACTCATTCGCTCGTGAGCTGCAGTGCCGTCTATAAGTTGGTCTCTTTTTGGAAGGGGGAAATTGTGTTTAGGGCACGCTCTATTGAGGTTAGCGAAGTCGATGCAAACTCTCCACTTTCCGTTGCTTTTTAGAACTACTACTGGGTTGGATAACCACTTGGGGAATTGTACTTCCCGTATGGATCCGGCATCCAGCAGTTTTTCAACTTTTTTTTCTACCGCTTTTTCCTTCTCGAGTGCAGTTCATCGTGCCTTCTGGGTGATTGGTTTAAAAGTGGGGTCGACGTGCAACTGATGACAGACCATACTAGGATCGATTCCAGGAATCTTGTATGGTTCCCATGAGAAAACATCTACGTTGCATCTTAGCAGAGTTGTCCATTCCTTCTATTCCTGGTCAGAAAGAGATGCTCCAATCAAGAAGACTCTATTATTGTCACTATCTCTAGCTGTAACTTCTACCAGGTCCTCGATGACTCGCTCAGAGGGGAGAAGCCTGGTCTCCTCTACTCCAGGTCTTCCGTACTTTAATTTCTATTTAGAAGGTGTCAGACCTTCTTCAACTTTCTCGCTGGGTTGATCAACCTTCTTCTCTGGCTTTGGTCAGATGGCTGCTATGAAGCACCTTCTTACCATCGCTTGATCGCCTTGGATCTCCATTACTCCTCGCTCGATTACGTACTTGAGTTTCTGATGGTAGGTCTAGGAGACTGCTTTCATTACGTAGAGCCATCCCCTGCCGAGGATGGCTTGGTATAGCGAGTCGATGTCCACCACCAAAAACTCAATCATCTTGGAGACGTTTCCCGCGCGTACTGGCAGTATAATTTTTCCTAGGGGCATAGTTATTTCTCCAGCGAAGCCAACTAAAGGGACAGTATCTTCCTTTAGGGCGACGACACTTAACTTCAATTTTCTAAACAGGTCGAGATACATTACTTCGGACTAGCTTCCTTGGTCGATGAGCAACTTATCGACGTCAAAGTTATCTATCTGGAGGGTAATGATCAGAGCATCGTGATGTGGGGTTCTCACTCCCACCAGATCTTCATCTGTGAAAACAATATGCTTATTATAGTTGATGTCATCTGCTTGTCGATGCTTTCTTGACTGTGACTTTGCTGGATCGAACTGAAAAGCTTTTACTGCTGTAAGTTTCTTCATCTCCATTCGAGATAAATTTCCTTGGATCTGCTTGGCATCAGATGCCCCGTAAATTACTATGAACTCATGTCCAGCGTCATCTTCGAGCACGTTGTTAGGTCCCGCCTCTCTATTGGCAGCCACTTTCTCTGCCTTTTTCTCCATAAACTCATTCAAATGCCCGGACTGGGCTAGCTCCTCGAGGTGAGACTTAAGAGCTTTGCAATGCTCAGTCTTATGTCCTCCCTCTTTGTGAAAAGCGCATTGTCCCTCTTTGAAGGATCTCCTCCCATCTTCCTGGGCCACTTGATGAATGGATCATCTTTGATTTTCGCGAGAATTTTGTAAATTGGTTCTTTAAAGACGGTGTTGACCGCCTGAAATGCTTTCAACACATCATTGTTACCTCCAGTTTTTGAGCCATTTTTGCCCCCGTTCTTCCCTCCCTTCATCTGGTTCTCAGTTCTGTCACTGCCCTTGGCAGTGAGTTTAGCTCGACCGTTTTCCCCTGTGCTGAGGTGGGTGACATATTCCACCTTAGCGTATTTCCCGATGCGAGCCATTACGTCGTCAACAGTCACAGCCTCCTTCTTCGTCAGGGACTGGTACAGAAGGGAAGAGCTGGGTAACCCAATTTTGAAAGAGGCCACTGCCACTTGCTCCGAGCAATCTCGACCTCATTGAATAACTCCCAGTACCTTTTTGCGTAGTCTCAGAGGGTCTCTTGAGGCATTTTCTTCATCGTCAGCAAAGCATCCATCCTTTTGTGATGGGACCTACTGGTAATGAATTGGGCTATAAAGAGCTCGGCCAGGGATTTGAAACTCCTGATGGATTGGTGGGGAAGCATTTCGAACCACTTTTGCACTACGTCATAAAGGCTCAAGGGAAAAATTTAGCACATTAGTGCGTCCCAGTGGTTCCAGAGGGTCATGGCCTGCCGGTACTGCCTGACGTGATCAATGGGATCAGTCTTACCGTCATAAATCTTAAACCTTGGAATGAAAAATTTCTTGAGGGCCTCTTCTTCTTCAATTTCCCTCGTGAAATGTGACTTCATCTGGGTTTTGAGAGCTCGCCTAGCGAGTTCTCGGGTCGATCTAGTACCGTGGTGGGCAGGATGTTGGTCCATCTCCCTGCGGACCAGATCTCGTATGTTCTCGTTGTTGCGATTAGGACTCTAGTAACGACGAGCTTTTCGCAGCTACTCGCGTAGGTCGTCGTCTGATTTGTCTCCCTCAACCTTCTGGGATCCTCTCTTAGGGTTCCTTCCTCGGCTGCGAGACTTGCTCGCTTGGGGGCTAGGAGTGCGGTATGGATGTCTCCTGGTGTCATGATGAAGCTCGCTCTCCAGTCTTTCTAGTCTTCTTTTCAGGCGAGCATTCTCAGCCTCGTATTTGCGAGAAGACTCCCTCTTCTCGTGCAGCCTTGCCTCATATGCATCAATCAATCTGGATATCTGCGTGGACCTCTCTTGTCCTTGGCTTTCTTCTGAGGCTGGCCTTTCTAAGCAAGCCCTGTGATTTGAACATCGAACTTCAGATCTAATCCTGCGAGGAAAAGGTGGTTCTTGAATATCCCCTGCCTGGGGAGCATTGCTACTGTGACCAGACATTTTAAACTCCTTTTTTGGTGCAGGCTTTTCTCAGGGAAGATAAAGTTTCCCACATACGGCGCCAATTGTTATTCAACACAAATAAATAAGAGAAAGGCAATCACCAAGAAAAAGTAAGGAATATAAAATGACAATCACACAACTAAGGATGTACGTGGTTCAACAAAGATATGCCTACGTCCACGGTGGTGCAATCAGTGTTATTTATATATACTCCGAAGAGTGGTTACAGAGAATACAACTTGTCCTTCGCCCTGGGCCTAGGGTTCAATATATACATGCACATTTTGGTAAGTGGGGGTGTTGTATTACCCCACGTCTTCCATCTCTCCCTAGAACCTCCCTTAATGGGAACGTGGGAAGAGACAGGATCATAATCAAATGAGAGATAGGGGCTCTAGACTTTGGGCCGCCAGAATTGGGTTACTCGTCCAAGCCCATTATCTTAATTTTGGGTACCCATAATTCCCATGACTAGTAATTCTGCAGTTTCTCCATAACTGCTTGATCGATCGATCGACCTAAGAGCATCGATCGATCGATGGATCGAGCCCCTGCCATAGATCGATCGATCCCTCCTGGCAGACTCCTTTTTAAATGGTTGATTTCAATTTAAATGAGTAGTAATCCTTGGACATTCTTATTAAAATATTTTGGGAGATAAAGAGGACCAGTAGGACTTGAGAAAAATGAAACATTTCGAGTAAGACTGAATTAGGGTTAGCGGGGAGTAAATTACACTTAAGAAATAGTGGGAACATGTGTTTAAAGGGTGAGATTCGTAAGGAAGTTACGTCGTTAAAATAAGAGAGTACCTACTGAAATTACACTTATGAAGATAGGATTTTATGAGTTTTATGAAATAAGTCAGAATAATCCCATAAATAAGAATAAAAGAGACGAACCATTATACGAGATAATTTGGTATTGTACAATAAGAATAAATATCATAAGTATGGGTCGTGAGTGTACGTTAATTTGAAATGGGAATGGTAGTATACACATATGACAGTGTTTATGCATATACTATATACGTGTAAAAATCATGCCCGCGCTACTGGCTATCACTGAGGTTACTGCACTGGGACAGTCTTATCTCGATGGGACCTTTATGGGGGATATTGACTTGTACCCTAGAACATAGAAATCCTTGGTACATGATATCGGATCGATAGTCAGACAGTCCTAAGAGACGTGAGGGTATGTGCTGACCTCTTAGTGACTTGCAACTATGCTTCGCCTCAATTTTCTTGTGTTTTGTGTTAATACAGTTCGAGAGTGATTCCGAACTACTGTTTCCCTTAGTACGAGTGATACGTGGACTTGATAGCAGAGTATGCCCGCACCATAAATTTCATGTGGGGTGTCGATAACATATATATATAAACTTGAAATTTGGGAACTATCTACTGTGACAAAAGGTAGGTAAACAATGAATAATTATTTCAACTTGGATATAAGTGTCCGGAAAGTTTGAGGAAATATTAAGACACTTTATAATCAAATGAGGCTCAGGTGAGAACTTTTCTTTTAATAAAATTAATTTTCTTAACACTCGAAATTGTCGACATGAAAAGTTGTGAGTAACTTAAGATAAGCTAAACCGTTGGGGTAGTAGTGCAGTAGGTGTACACATTAGAAGAGAGGTGAGAATTTCTCAAGAGAGTGCCGCACTAATATGATTGTTGCATTAGCCGGTAAGCATTTTAAATACTTGCTAAACTAACTTTAAACTGTTTTGCAATCGGTCTCTGACCCGTTTCCTGATTTTCTCTTCTCTCTTGTATATATATGTATATATTACAGGTGCCCAGCCACGGGGGCGTCTTGCATAAGATCCTTTGGAAGGAACATGCTGCAGCTTAGGTGGCAGTTGCAAGCCTCTTTCTTAGACGATCTCATTATTGATTCCACTTCTAGATTCATCTTATCCAGTTGGGCATGTGTCGCGCTTTTCCATTATTCAGTTGGTTTCATTAGAGATTGTGACTCATTTATTTCCAGTATTTATACTTTGGGATTGTTACTGTCAGTATGTTTTTCCTTTGAAGTTTTAAAGTTGGAATTTATTTAGTAGGATGCTTAAATTGCTTGGATTATATGTTCCAGTATAGTTGTTGGTTGATTCTTAAACTATGAATTATGAAAGGTTTTAAATGTTGGTTTTAAAATTAAATGTGGAAATTGATGTCTAAAAATGGTTTTGTCACTTAGCTTAATTATTTAGGGTGTTTAATTGGAAAAGTTATTTTTGCGATCGTGATGCTAAGAATGAACCAACCGTTCACCTTGGTTATAATTTAATAAAGGAATGATCACCCGGTATTTAATTAGGCGGGGTGTCACAATAAGAGGGTCCTCCAGTTTACTACTGGACTCACTTGGAGGATTCGCTAGAATTTGTTTGTGAACTCATCATTGTTGACCTATACTGAGGTCATAAATATCGTATTGCTTCACTGTTAGGATCATCGCTTGAATTTAACTGGAGTGAATAGGTCCAGATGCTGTATTCAGTAAGGTAAGACCGAGGGTAGTGGCGATAGTGGGGTGCCACAATAGTAGTAGAGGCAGTATGATTGGGTTTCATAGTAGGCGACCCTGCTAAGATATTAAAGTTGGGTAATGACAACTTCATACAGGGCCATCTGGGCTAATAACATCTTACCTCGCAGGACCAGGGGAGTTAAAAAGGTGGCTAGTTGGGTCAGAGTTATTAGGTCCACCAAGAACAAAGGCATGGCCAGCCTTATCAAGACCAGAGGCAAACGGACTTTACTATTAGATGTTTCCTGTGTGGGGAGCAGGTCCACATTTGGCATACATTCCCTAAGGTCTAGAGGTCGAGAGTAGGGTGACCAAGAAAGGAAGCAGGTATAACATCTTTCGTCCCTACCTAAAGTTCCAGTGTTGTCGCCTTTACAGGGGCAAGGGAAGGGATAGTTTAGATAAGTGAATCACCTCCAAGGACTAGTTTTACCCCCAACACTGTTAGAGACGGAGGGTATATTTCCTATACACGGGCACATGGGGTTGGTTTTATATATCACAAGAGCATCACACTCATTTGTCAGTACCAGGTTTTCATGTGCTATGGGTTTAGTGTATTAGTCAATGATATTATCACGACTCTAGATTCATCTTTAGGTTGTGATACTCTCATTCATTCCATCTATAATAGACAAATGTAGACATGGAGATGTTGTTCTTAGTAGTGGATCTACTCGTGTTAGACTTGGACCAGTATGATGTTATTCTGTATATAGACTGGTTAGTGATGTAAAGAGTGATGGTGGACTGTTACAGTAGGATTATCGTGTTTTTTGTACTAGGTCAGGATATGTTTCTTATGGTGATGCCTCATCCAGAGGAAGGATGGAGCACACACTTATACTATATTGAGGAGGAGACCTCTGAGCGTATAGTCATATCATTGGATTCGATCCTGATTGTTAGGAATTATGCTGATGTGTTTTAGGAGATACCGGGATTACTACCGAGTTGAGAGATCGAGTTTGTGATCAACTTAGCACTAGTACTAAGACGATAGTACGAGAACCATATCGTATGGCTCCAATAGAGATGCAGAATTTGAGGGATCGGATTCATTATCTATTGGGGAAGGGATTTATCTACAAAAGTACTTCACTTTGGGGTGCCGTAGTCCTGTTTGTTTAAAAAACGGATAGGTCATTACAGTTGTGTATTGAATATTTGGAGTTGTACAAGGTCACGATCCGAAATAAGTATCTATTCCCACGTATCAATGACTTGTTCGATGAACTGAGAGGAGCAACCAAAATATCTAAGATCAATTTAAGGTTATGATACCATCAGTTACGTATCAGGGAGGAGGATGTCCCTAAGATCGCGTTCTTGATGAGATACGGGTCTTATGAGTTAGGGATCTTGACATTTGGGCTAACAAATGCACTGACTATTTTTGTGGATCTCATGAATAGAGTGTTCAGGAAATTTTTTGGATTAATTTATCATTGTGTTTATAGATGACATATTGATTTACTCTTTAATAGAGTGAGAGCATGTAGAGCACTTGTGTACGCTTCTTCAAAAATTATGAGACCACTAATTGTATGCCATGTTCGAGAAGTGGACTCTGGTTATGGGAGGTGAATTTCTTGGGTAACATTATCTTCAAGTGTCAACAGTGAGGGATTAGTGCCAACCCAATACATCGATAGAGGTTCTCTATTTTTGGGTGTTATAGGGGTATTACAGCCAATTCGTCAAAGGATTTTTGAAGACTTTGGGTCCCTTAACGAACTTGACTTTTAGGGGAGAACCTTGGGAATGGGATGACCACTGTTAGTTAGCATTGAATGAGTTGAAGGACAATATGACTTCGGCACCAGTACTTCATTACCCAGGGGAGGAGTGGAGTACTTTCTTTTATTGATGCATCCTTATAAGGATATGGGAGAGTTCTGTAGAAGGAGGAGGGGCCATAGCTTAAACATATCAAAAGCTTAATCTTTATGAGATGAACTATACAACTCATGACTTCGAGTTAGCAGCGATCATATTCTCCTTGGGTATTTGGAGGCACTATCTTTTGGGGGAGAAGTTTCGGTTGTTCACGAACCATAAGTCATTTCAGTATCTTGATAGCTTGGATTTTTTTGTATATCGTTGTTGAAGTCATGTTAATCAAAACCTTCAAATACCTAAAAAATATAACAATCTAAAGTGAAGAGGTATGTAAGGGTGTCAATCCAAATCTAAAGGATGAAACACATGAGAGAGGAATGCAATTCATTTTTTTATTTAATTTCTTTTTGGCCTTTTTACCTTTTCTAATTTTTTTAGCTTTTCAATATTAAAACAATTTTTGTGATGAGGGTGAAAAAAACTATACGAAATCAAAGATCTAAAGGCTAACTAAAAAGTTTGATGAAAAATAAGTTAAATATAACTAAATAAAATGTAAAATATGAGATGTGTGGGGAAATAAAAGTGAGAGTAACAAGGGATAAGATGACACCACATGTTCTAGTTAATCAAAATTAATTAATTCATTAAAATTCATTATCCCAAGATAGTATAAAAATCACAAATCAACTCTCGTTGCAAATGTAATTTTAATAATAACATTTTAGAAAAATTAAATTCAACACTCTTACAACTCTTGAAAAGTAGATCCAAACATCATTTGACAAACCGCCCGCTAGATTCGATTTACTAAACTAGTTGAAATCATAAAAATAAGCTTAGAGTTGAAATTCAAATAAATAATTTCACACTATAGAAAAACATATCTCTAGTTCCATTCTAAAATGGAAACTACGACTAGAATCTCGATTTTCTCTCGAAAATCATTTACCCTCTCGAGGTGTAAATTAAAACGTAAGAGTGTAAAGTTAATCATCAAAAGGACATTTAATTTAAATAAACTATCTAAAATGGGATTAACATCAAATAATGGGATCACCCCACCCCTTGAAAGGGTTTCTAGCCTAACATGGTTATAAAACACAACAAATGTAATATTATCAACAAACTAAGCATGAAGTAAAAAAAAGTAGAGATACGAGAACAAATCTTAAAATCAAGTCTCCTTGAATTTCAAGTTGAACTCCAAACTCTTCAATACAATCCAAACTCTCACACTTTAATCCTCATAAAATCTCTAAAGATAAATAAAATAAATAAATAAATTATTTAGAAGATGATTTTCTCCCTATTTTTTCTCTTGGGTTTTTTCTCTACAATGCCTCTCCTCTTTTTGGGACTTGGGTCTTTTTCTTAAATAGTAGGCAATTGGCTAGTGGTATATTGGGTATGGGTTAAAATGCAAGAGGGTTTGTGAGGTGAGGAAAGTGAAGTAATACAAATCATGCTTCTTTAATGGTGATTGAGGGTATTGGGGTAAAAGGTGGTTTAAAATATGTGTTGGGGGTATAATGGATGTTGGCGTAAATGGTTTTAAAACACATGGTTTTTATTGTTTTGTTTTATGTTGGTTTTGTCTTGTTTGGCAGGTGAAAAATCGTGAATTGAGGTATGGGTTGGAGATGGTGGAATTGTGACACCCCGCCCAATTAAATACTGGGTGATCAGTCATTTATTAAATTTAAAATAGAATGTTCGGTTGGTTCATTCTTAGCATCAATGTCAAAAATATTTAACCAATATAATCACTTAATACATAATTAAGCTAGTGACAAAATATTTTCCATTTTAAGTAAATAAAATTTATTTGATAAAACTTTCAATTATTAAACCATATATTATTTCCAAACACGTGAATAAAATATTGGATACGAATCAAATGCTAAAATAAATAAGGCTGGATGAAACATTCCAGTCCAAGTCTCAAAATAATAAACTAATAAATCCGAGTCCAACTAAATGTTTAAAAGAAAGAAGTACAATCTCTCCAATGAAATAACTTAGAATGGGCGACACATGCCCTAAATGAAAGTTTAAATATAACTGAATGGATTGAGAGTGGAGGCGTCTAAGCACGAGGACCTGCGGCTCCCACAACTACTATAGTACGTTAAATAATTAAATCTCCTAAGCCTGGCATCCTTGTGGCTGGACACCTGATATATATATATATATATATATATATATATATATATAGCAAAAGAGAGAAGAATTGCAAGAAACGGGATAGAGCCCGAGTTGTAAAAATATTTATTTTAGCAAGTATTTAAAATTTTCCATAAAGCAAGTATTAAGAGCACGTTAGTTCGAACTCTCACATGATATTCTCACCCCTCAACTATTGTGCATGCCTACCATACATCTAATCCATCCTAGCCATTTATAACACTTTTAACCAGGTAATGGCTTATACTTCTTGTTATACCTCGTAGTAGTATCCTGTAATCCCCAATATTTGTATTATTAGTTTCAACATTTTTCATCTCGGTTAAGTCTTATCACACTAAAGTTAAGCATTCACAACTTACGTTATTTAAGATTTCACTATCTTACTAACCTATAATTATCATATTGTAGATATAACACAAGTATACATATATATATATCCATCACTGTTATATACATATACTAACACAGAACCCCCAAGGATACACTTGTAGTGCATGGTGTACTCTGTTATCATGTCCCGGTACATCTCGTACTCAAACAAGGACTATCGGTTCAGAAACCTCCTACGAACCATATAAACAAATCACACATATTGGAGGCGAACATAGTTCCAGCCCATGGACTACGCACATATCAATGTACCCTAGTGACCGCGGACTTATCAACTCACAGATAAGTCTTTCTCAGACCTATGTCCTGGGATACAAGTCAAATAGCCCCCCGATGGGCCACACGGGATAAGACTGCCCACTACACGAAAACCTCATCCTGATAGCAAGCATCGTAGGTATGCTATACACAAAATAATAAGCATATAATAGGCATTCTCACATCCTATTAAAATCATTAGGCATTCACCCAACCCAACATATATTTCCCATACGTAGTATATTTATATCCAAAATAATCTGCATAATATTAATTCTTAGCTAAATTCATTAATGTACGCTCCCGAGTATTTCTCATCACTTGAAGGGTATCCTTTAATTTACACCTCATAACAGTAGATGAGGTCCCTATAGCCTACTAGTCTAGGGCATCATTTTTCCCTAATGTCCAAGACTCGAATTATTCACTAAGGTGAGTGTTTTCCCCGATTTTTACCAATTTAGATTAGCTTAGGGTTTCCCCCTCTTAGGGACAAACCTAACTTCAACTTTGACCTACGATTTTTATAAACGAATCCTCATCACACATCAAACTTAATCTCACAATTTAAGATTCGAAAGGTTCTCTGAGGTTCTACAAAAGAACTGGCAATCTACAGCAGACCGAACTGAATCGATCCTAAGGAAAATGAACTGATCCTATTCAAGGAAAAACGAACTGATCCTGTCTATAAATCGAACCGATCATATGCTGTCAAAGATGTTCTTTCACAGTTACATTTTTCACTCGTTATTGAACCCAAAACGCCATAGTTCATACCCAATCCTCCATTTAACAATCTTGATTGATAACCCAATATGTATACACGATTTCTACCATCCTAGGATCATCAATTCATTCAGAATCATCACATAATTACAGAATCCCCAAATTAATCTATTAAAACCCCAGTTCTTCCAATTTAAATTCAAGAACCATTAAATCTGAGATTTGTTCATTCATTTACATTCAAATTTCGTGTTTAATCCTTTACATACATGAAGGAAATAAACTACTAGTCAGAAAAATCCATAATCATAAATAAATTCTCCAATTTTCACCTAATTTCACATGGAATTCGTGATTAAATTCACCTACACTAACATGAGTATGATAACTACTAAAAGAAAGTAAGTAATAAACACCTACCTCGATTATAATGGTCTGATCCACCGATGAAATTGGTATAGTCTTATTCCTCATTCTCCGATATACACGGTGGTGGGATTTTTGGTGTGAGTTCTAGAGTTTTGCACCAAGAATACGTATGGCCCTTTCCTTCTTCCTCTCTCTCTCTCTCTCTCTCTCTCTCTCTCTCTCTCTCTCTCTCTCTCTATCTATCTATCTATCTATCTATCTCTCGTAGGTTTAGAAACTGACAACTTCCTTCTCACTCACGTACTCTTATTTTTATTTTCCTAATTTTCTTCCAAAAATTCAAAAGACAAAAATAACCTTACGGGGTGCCGGTTTGGCCTAAAAATATCCTGGAGTAAAAATAAAATACCCAGGTAGAGTTTTCTGACTATCTTGACCCTTCCGGACTCAACGGCGCACCAAAATGCCCATACGAGTTACATAAAATAAATTAACTTTTTATTCCATATAATTAGACCCGACACGACTCACACTCGCGTCCAACTTAATTTACCAAATTTCATAATTCCATATTACGTATTCACACAGTAATATCTAATAATTCTCATCAATAAATATTAACTCTTGGCATGCTAGTCAATATTTATTTATTTTTAATACTGATTAATTAACAATTAATTTCCCACATTTAATTTAATTAATCTAATAATAATAATAATTAATCACATAATAATTAATTCCATAATTATTTAAATCATAAAAAATACGGGGTGTTATAGAAGCTCGCGTAAAGGCAGGGGTTTGGGTCGCATGGACAGGAGCTCGGGTTGAGGTTAGCGGGTCATGGGTCATGGGTGGACGGGTTTGGCTAGGGTCGAGTTGGGTTTAAAGTTACTGATTGGGGTCAAAAAAGAGGTATGTCCAGATTTTTTTGTGGATTTGCCTGGTTATTATGGTGGGTACGAGTATTACGGTTTGTGTTGGATTCGAATAGGCTGCTAGAGGGTTGGTCTCGGGTTGATGCTAGGGCCGCCGATCGGAGATGGGTTCTAGTTTGGACAGAACCCGAGATGGGTTCGGGTCTGGGGAGTAGGGTCGCGTGTAGCTAATGATTAAGGAGGTGATGATGGGTTTTGTATTATTGGAATGGTGGAGTTTGTTGGTGGTGTGAGAGGTTAGAGAGAGGAAATGGGGTATGTTAATGATGGTGAGTGAGGAGAGATAAAATGTGTTTGGTGGGAGGTTGAAGATGGTTGGGGCTTTTAGGGTGTGGGTGAGTGTTTTGTAGTAGGTGTATGTGAGTGAGTTGTTTGGGTGTATGAATGTGTAGGATAGTGTTGTATGTGTGTGTTATGTTTGAGTGTGTTTCAGGTGTACGGAAATATGTGTGTGTGTTTAATTTATGATCCTAAATAATAAACAAAGACAAAAAATAAAAATAATAATAAAAATAAAATTAAAAACATGTAAGATAAAAAAAAAAAAAAAAAACTCAACTAAAATAAAAATTAAATAAGAACTCACTAAAATAAAAAATAAAACGACGCACAATAAAAACTCTAGTATATACAACTATGAACAAATAAATAAACATGACTCAAATAAAAACATAAAAATAAAACTAATAAAGTAAACTAACTAAAACAAATAAAAATGAAATAAAGGAAAATATAACAACTACTACTCGACGCGCAACAATAAAATATAAAAATTGCTAAAAATATATACACAACTCAAAACAAAATGTAGCATATAACATAAATACAAACGACACAAATAAAGATCTAAAAAAATAAAATAAGTAAAAGGGGACAAACTAAACACACACGGGGCTCAGATGATGGTTTTGGGACAGGACGGAGAGGGTATGGGCTAGGTTAGGGTTCGAGGACTTTGTTTTTAGCTATTTCTTGCTACAAATTGCCTCAAAATATAGCTTTTGGAACCGCAACTGCAATTGACCTACAAAATAAACAATAAAGTGCATAAGACCCAATTTTTCCGAGAATTAGCAATTAAAATACGTATATTCGTCATATAAAATATACACTTTTTCGTGCTTAACACATCACCCCAAACAGAACATTGCTAGTCCTCGAGCAAAATATAGAGAGAAAGAAAGAAAAGAAACCAAAAGTGTACCACTTTCGCAGGCACTTGCGATTGCACTTAGCATGTGCAACAAGCCTTTAAACCTATAGGTTTCCCTACAGGACTAGTTTTATCTCGTGAGGGTTTGCAAGGAATATACCCACAAAATTCTTTATTTGCAAACGGTAGTCTATCTCTTATTAGTAGTAGAATAGTCGCACAATCCATCAAGAGATAAATATGTTCAAAAATACAAGCTAGAAGTGTAGAAAAAGGTTTAGCTAATTAAATACTCAAGGCACGTCCTTCCTAGAACTCAACGTGTGTGTGTGAATCAGTCAAAATGTGTCGAGTATCATAAGAGTAATTCCTAAATATCCTTTTAGGAATCAACGCTCCAACTTCAAAATCTCACAGGATATATCTCTCTCAAATGAACTCTCGAGATTTGGGTTAGTGTATCTCTCTTGTGTGTGAGGAGGTGAGTAAGTGTAAGCAAGGTCAAACATCTCACACACATATAAGAAAGAACAAACATTTAGAAAGAAAAATGATCTCATGAAAGAATGATAATCATTATATTGAGAACATCGAGTTATTCACCACTTTGACTTTCATTTTCCTGAACATCTAGGGGAAAATATGGATGTATATGGGTGAGGAGAAAATGAGATGAGAAGGATGGTATGAGGTGAAGTATGATGGTGATGGATGGATGATGGATGAAAGATGGTTGTGATAGAAGAGTGTTCTACACTTTAGCCACAAATGTCTTTATTACATAAACACTAACTACAAACATTTTTTTTTCTTTTCTTTTCTCTCTTTTCTCTTTTTTTTCTTTTCTATTTCTTTTCAATTTTTTTTTTATTATTTTTTTTCTTTTCTCTCTTTTTTTTGTATTCTCAAAATTGAAGTCATTTTACATTTGGGAAAGCACTCTTTTTGTCAAAATGATGGATGATATATGAATGGAGATGATAAATGGATGGTGTGGGGAATATGCGAGAATATGGAAGAATATGGGAATGTAATGACTCAATTGAATGGGTGAAAATCTAGTGACCGGGACAAATTTGAAGACACATGTTTCTTACAACTCGAAAGTTATGTCGTTCTCACTGATCAAGCTAAAAATTTTAATGAAGAATAATGAGATCATACAACGATTTAAGTGCAGACCCAAAGGAAGTTGAATCAACTTATGACTAGGAGATTGCGTAAAACACTCTAAAAGGATGAAAGGCACGAATCTCACAAGTTAAAGTCTCTATTAGTGATCCTTAAGGTTCTCTTGAGAATTGTAGTACTCTTCAACTCTAAACCATAGTGACGTGATAAGTGCACAAATTTTGTTGAGTCTAGAAATTCGGGGTCCAACATGCCTTGATATGTATTATATAAGCTATTTAGACAAGATAACTCATCTATCTTGATTCCTAGACTTAAAAGATGGATGTTAGAAAATTCACGTCAATAAATGAGATGAAAGAAACTGCACAAAAAGTTTAAAAAAAAATAGGTTTTGAAAATCAAAATTTTTCAGAAGAGGTACGATTTTGATAAAATTCCCCACCCCCAAACAAAAAGGAAAATTGTCCTTGATGTTAAGTAAAATGATTTTTAAAATTGAGAGTAGAAGGGAGGAAAGATATTACCAGAATCAACTGCTAATGAAGTGGATAGATGAAGCCAAAATGAAACCTGAATAAATGATAAGAAACAAAATGTACAAGTCTATAAACATTGTAAAGCACTAGGTGGTTTGAAACACCGCCCCCAAACAGGATGAGACTCATACAAAATAGTGGGCTGCCTCCCGAGAGCGTTAAGTTTAATGTCTTCATCTAGACCGAAGGTAACTCGCCCTAAGGATAAGATTTAGGAAAGTGTGGGGCAGGAGAAAATAGGGGTGCGGAGAATCACCCCCAAACAAGACTGAAGCATCAGCCTTGTTGGATAAAGGCTAAAGGGGTCAATGTACTTGTATGGCAAAGTGCATCACACGATGTAAAGCATCTATGGACGTGGGTATTAGGGTAAGGGTAAAAAAAGGCAAAGGTGAATAAACATTGGTCACGGGTCTTATTGAGCTAAAAGGTGAGGGCAATAAGGGCCCTATAAGCGTGATGCTCTAATTGGTGAGGAAGGCGAAAAGGTTTGAAAAGTGGAATGGAATGGGCCTCATAAAAATCACACGAGCGCTCTATGAATGGACGATGATAATGGTCACGCCATGACATGCTAGGGAGCTGTCGATGGGAAAAATAAACACCACAAGAGCGTGGCGGGCATGGGGTAACAAGCTTGGTGTCACGAAAGTAGAGAGTAGCACCACATATACTCTTATGGAGGGTGGAGGTTGGTTTCAGGTGAGGATCTAACAATGTATATGGAAACATGAATGGTGTAAAATAAATATCCAGACCAGGTGGTGAGGTGGAATGGGTAATGGGTGGGTTGGGTGGGATACATGGTGGATTGGGTGGGACAAATAGCGGAGGAAGATGATCCAACTCAAGAGCAGCGGACACACACTCCTCATGAGGCATGGGGTGATCCTCAAGGACACTTGCACGAGGAAGTGTGGAAATAAACGAGTGAGTGATCAACTTATCCACCATTACGTCACCATTTGAGGTGGATGGAAAATAAATGAGGCATCCAAATCTGAGAGAGAAGAATCAACATTAATATATGACTCAAATTGAGTTAAGCATGGTGGAACAGGATCTATATCCGAAGAGGTAGAAGCCAACTCAGATTCAATCTCAGGATATGGGTGAGCACTCATAGCCATAGCTAAACTGGGATGAAGTGGTTCCTCGAGAACACACAAGATTGGCTCAATAGGTGTAGACTCGGGCATTTTTTGAATCCGTCGGGAAAGGGAATGTGAATCGCAATGATGGGTTCATGTGGATATGGTGGGATTTGATCAGGCTCACCATCGATGTTTAAATCAATACAAGTGTCAACTTGAGGCCCGAACCATGGAATGGTCCCAACTTTGAGATTCTCGGGAGGATAAGGTTGGTCACACTCAAAGTCGGTGGCACAAGACGATGCATCATCACTCCACGTGGGGGAAACAATAGGTTGACTTGGGGTGAATCCCGACTCTCGCTGACACTCAATTTCATTTAATTTTTGTTCAAGCTATTGGAGGGCTTCATTTTGAATTTGAGTGGTTTTCTCTTGCTCGAGGATGAACTTTTGCAAGAGGCTTTCGAGAGCCAAGGTGGATGATGGTGGTGGCAGGACAATGGTGGATGAGTGAGGTGGACACAACACACTAGTATCATGAATATATATAGAATACTCATAGAAAGCGAGGGGAGAGGGGTCAAGTGTATCATACAAGGGAGAAGCATCTCCGTGAGAGACAAAAGGCTGATAATCAATGGGTGTGTAGTGAGGGAACTGATTGGGAGGAGGTGCACTTGATTTCCATGACAACTGTTGGAACATGTGAGGATCTGCAACTTTGGGTGGGATTCATATTGCGTGAGAGGGTGATCAGGCCTCCACGAATAGCTTGGTTGTTCACACCACTCGAGATTGGATATATCATGACAATATGCCAAGGTGGGTTCCGAAACAGTGTCATATGGATACACTTATTCCATGGTGGGTTTGAAAGGATAAGGAATATACGATCACTCATGGGGCAAGTGATTAGCTAGAAAACGTGATGTGCACAACGAAGCATTTGACTCGTTGATACTATCATCGGAGGCAATGGAATGTGAGGTGCGTTCTCATGACTATCAACGACTTTTGTTTAAGAGTTGAGGCCACTAAGTAAATTTTGGATATTGGACTCGGGCTCAACGTCACACATGCTTCGAGAAAATGGAAAATGGCCAAAATACTCCCATAACGGAAGTTCTTCGGCCATGATGTTTGAAAGATTTTTTATTTTGGATTTTTTGATTTTTTTCAATAGGAAAGAAAATATTTTTGTATTTTTCTAAAAATGAAAGAAAGAAAATATTTTTGGTTTTTTAGAAAAAAGAAAGAAGAAAATGTTTTTGAATTTTTTATTTTGGAAGAAAAGACGGGGACAAATATTTGGACTCTTGATTTGGACGAACTAATTAAAACTAACTACCGAAATAATGGAATTGGACACACAAAAGTCTAGGAGAATTCCTAACTAGCACATAGTCAATTTTTATTTTTAAATTTAGTGAAAGGGTAATCAAATTTTAATTAAGTTCGCGGGAGATAAAAATCACAAAAATTATCTTAGTGATCACCTTTGCAAAAATGTTCTCTTACTGGGCTACCTAGTTGATTGATTTTAAAATTAATGATAGCTAGGTTTGCATACAAATGGTAATCGAGTGAGTCGGGTGATGAAACCCCTTCTCGAAAATAAATGCGATAATAAAAATCAAATAAGAGTATGTAGTCACACACAAAAATTGACTCGCTAACAGGAGAGGCGTGCCTCCCACAATTTTTACACCGTGGGACGATGAACCATTTGAGTCGATCGGGGGGAGATCTCGCCTATCTCAATCGTTCTTCGTATTCCTACCGATCCAAGGTAGAGAGGCTTCTTTTCCTCGCCTTTGGACGTCGTCTCTCTACCTTGTCTGATTTCCCTATCACGCTTTCCTTCGATTATTACAAATTTAAATGAAAAATAAATGGTGTCTCTAAGCACCGCAATACAAGACAAGTAATAAAATAAACCTAATACAAGCCTTCTAAAATAATAAAAAAATGGTATAAAAATGAAAAATACAAATGAATCACAAAATGGATCCTCTCAAGTGCTTCAAACTCTAAAGATTTACATATTTTTGGTATATATCGTTGTTGAAGCTAAGTTAATCAAAATCAAATACCTACAAAATATAATAATCTAAAGTGTAGAGGTAAGTAAGGTTGTCAATCCAAATCTAAGGGATGAAACATATGAGAGAGGAATGCAATTCATTTTTTTTATTTAATTTCTTTTGGTCTTTTTACTTTTTACTTTTTACTTTTTGTTTTAACATTTTTCAATATCAAAACATTTTTTTGTGATGAGGGTGAAATAAAACTATACTAAATCAAAGGTCTAAAGGGTAACTAAAAAGTGTGATGAAAAATAAGTGAAATATAACTAAATAAAATGTAAAATACGAGAAGAGTGAGGAAATAAAAGTGAGAGCTGGAAAAGGATAGGATGACACAATATATTATACTCAATAAAAATTAATTAATTCATGAAATTAATTATCCCAAGTTAATATCAATATCACAAATCAACTCTCGTTGGAAAAGTAATTTTAATAATAACATTTAGGAAATTAAATTCAACACTCCTACAACTCTTGAAAAGTTGATCCAAACATCATTTGACAAACCACCCGCTAGGATCGATTTATTAAATTAGTTTAAATCATAAAAATAAGCTTAGAGTTGAAATTCAAAGAAATAATTTCACATTTTAGAAAAACCTATCTCTAGTTCGATTACAAGATGGAAACTAAGATTAGAATCTCATTTTTTTTCTCAAAATCATTTACCCTCTCTCGAGGCATAAATTAAAACATAAGAGTGTAAAGTTAATCATCAAAGGGACATTTAATTTAAATCAACTAACTAAAATGGGATTAACATCAAATAATGGGATCACCTCACCCCTTGAAAGGGTTTCTAGCCTAACATGGTGATAAAACACAACAAATGTAATATTATCAACAAACTAAGCATGAAATAAATAAATAAAAAGTGGAGATAAGAGAAAAAAATCTTAAAATCAAGTCTCCTTGAATTGCAATTTGAACTCCAAACTCTTCAATACAATCCAAACTCCCATACTTTAATCCTCACAAAATCTCTAAAGAAAAATAAAAGAAATAAAAAAATTATTTACAAGATGCTTCTCTCCCTATTCTTATCTCTAGTTTTTTTTCTCTATAATGCCTCTCCTTTTATTGGGCCTTGGGTCTTCTTATTAAATAGTAGGCAAGTGCCTAGGGTAAATTGGGTATGGGTTAAAGTGCAAGAAGGTGTGTGAGGTGAGTAAAGTGAGGTAATACAAATCAGATTTGTTTAATGGGGATTGAGGGTATTTTGGGTATTGGGGTAAAAGGTGGTTTAAAATATGTGTTGGGGGTATAATGGGTATTGGGGTAAACAGTTTTAAAACACATGGGTTTTATTATTTGGTTTTGTTTTGTTTGGCAGGTGAACAATCGTGTATTGAGGTATGGGTTGGAGATGGTGGAACTCGAGTAAAGGCAGGGGCTTGGGTCGCATGTACAGGAGCTCGGGTTGAGGTCAATGGGTGGACAGGTTTGGCTAGGGTCGAGCTGGGTTCCGGGTTACTAATTGGGGTCGGACAAGAAGTATGTCTGGAGTTCTTGATGAAGTTATCGGGCTGTTGTGGTGGGTATGGGTATCACGACTTGTGTTGGTTTCGAATAGGATACTGGAGGGATGGTCTTGGGTTGAAGCTAGGGCCACCAGTCGGGGATGGGTTTTAGTTTGGGAAGAACCCAAGATGGGTTTGGGTCTGGGGACTAGGGTCGTGGGTAGCTAATGGTTAAGGAGGTGAGGATAGGTTTGGTATTGTTGGAATGGTGGAGGAGTTTGTTGGTGGTGTGAGAGGTTAGAGAGAGGAAATGGGGTATGTTAATAGTGGTGAGTGAGGAGAGAGAAAATGAATTTTGTGGGAGTTTGAAGATGGTTTGGGATTTTTGGGTGTGGGTGAGTGTATGGTAGTAGGTGTCTGTGAGTGAGTTGTTTGGGTGTATGAATATGTATGATAGTGTGGTGTGTGTGTGTTATGTTTGAGTGTGTTTCAGGTGTATGGAATGATGTGTGTGTTTAATTTGTGATCCTAAAAAATAAACAAGGACACAAAATAAAAATAATAATAAAAATAAAACTAAAAACACGTAAGATAAAAAATAAATAAATAAAACTAAACTAAAATAATAATTAAATAAGAACTCACTAAAATAAAAAATAAAACGACACACAATAAAAACTATAATATATTCAACTATGAATAAATAAATAACACGACTCAAATAAAAACATAAAAATAAAACTAATAAAATAAACTAACTAAAATAAATAACAATAAAATAAAGTAAAATATAACAACGACTACTCAACGCGCAACAATAAAATATAAAAATTGCAAAAAATATATACATGACTCAAAACAAAATGTAACATATAAAATAAATACAAACGACACAAATAAAATCTAAAAAAATAAAATAAGTAAAAGGAGACAAACGAAACACACACGGTACTCGAATGATTATTTTAGGATAGGACAGAGAGGGTCTGGGATAGGTTACGGTTTAGAAACTTTTGGTTTAGCCATTTCTTACTGCAAATTGCCTCAAAATAGACCTACAAAATACTGCAAATTGCATCAAAATTGACCTACAAAATAGTTGTTCACAGCAGAAATAGTTAGATTTCATGGGTTGCCTCCTAGGATTTTTTCAAATTGGGAGAAGATCTTGTGTCCCACTTCTGGCAGGGTTTTTAAGAGGCAATGGGGACAGAGTTGCATTTGATCACGTTGTATCACCCACAGACCGATGGGTAGATGGAGAGGGTGAATAAAATATTGGAGGATATGCTACAGATGTGTATTCTAGACGTTAAAGGTAGTTGGGAGTAGTATTTTCCTTTGGTAGAGTTTGCATATAATAACTCATAGCAGTTCACTATTTACATGATACCATTTGAGGCTTTGTATGGGAGACCTCATTGTGGCTATCCCCGAGATATTCCCCCCACCCCGAGGCACTTTTCGGGGGAAAAAGAGGGAGAGATAAAGGTCGCGCACCCCTTGCTACATCGTGGGGTGCTTCAGTTGTCGTCGATTTTGGCGTGATGTAAGAAGATAGAGTTTTCAACCTATTTTGCACAAAACAGGAAAAAAAATGTCGCCGCCTCGATAGAGCGGCGTCAAAGATAAATTGATGCTTGCAAAACCAATAGTTCAGAGGTTCGGGGGCTAAGTTACGGAATGGGAAGGTGATAGGCACCCAACCTGCCCTTTCGGTCTCTCATGGCTTGTGTTACTGTTTTCCTTAATTTTTCTGTCAAGTGTGTGAACTTGTATATATAAGTGGATATCGGAATCGCTCGTCTTACATAACGGAAAAGATAGGGAGAGATCATCCATAGAAATGTTCCCAAGATAATAATTATAAAATGTGATGTGTGAACTTGTTAAGATATTGATTGTTATGGTGAAACAATAATATATGTTAGATAAGATGCAAGTATGATATATATATGAATAATACATGTATAAATTAGAGAAAGATAAAAATTGGAAAATAGGACTCGAGTCTCGAGTTTTAGCCTGAGATGCCTACGTAACCCATAAAGGCATCAAAGTCCACGTAGTTCTCATAGATTTAATCGTTTTATCCCATAGATTTAAATGAGAGTTTACTCTATGTGTGTATAGAAATGATATTTTAAATTTGGAGAAAATCTTATGAAGAATCCCGTCGAAGTTTATTGGTGTAACCCTCTTTTTGTTTGTTTTGGGTTTTTATAGAAAATAAATTATGTGCTGTATAGATAATAAAGGATGAGGTATTAATGTGTATGATCTAAAGTAAAAGATAAATTAAGAATTTATATAATTAATGCGAAAATAAAGAAATTTAAAGAGAGAGGGATGTTTTGACCTTCTTTGGATACTTAAGGCTTCACCTTGATCCTTGACAAGCTTTCTTGAAAGTTGAGATCAATGTTTGATGAGAGAGATGGATTTTTTGCCTAAATTGGGTATTATAATGATGGTGATGAAAGGTGGAAAGGAATTTCACACAAGGAAACTTCGCTGATTGTACAAAATGTTGGTGGGATCACTAATATTGATGGATTTGGGGTGCCTTTTGATGTGAGCTCATTCTCACTTTATACATGGTCGGTAGGACTGTCGATCGGCACTATCCTTGCCCTGCCAATCGGCAGGTAACCCAGGACACACTATCGATAGGTATGGAAATGGGCCGCGAATTGGTAGTCTCGTGAAGATTTTTCAAAAAATGATTATAAAACATAATCCATAATTGCAAATCGCGCATGGGACATACCTTAGAAAGGTAATTAAAAGACCTTTGAGAGTTCTTTGGTCCGCTCCTAAGTTCGGGAGTTAACTTTGGGTCAAACAGGGCTCAGAAGCACTCGTCGGTCCTTTGGGCAAGAGATCGTTCGTCCAAACCGTAAGTTTAAATTGCGCATAGGTTAGATCGTTGGAAAGTTTATGCAAGGAAATTTTACGTTACAAAGAGCCTCACTCCGTTCGGAGAGTTGACTTTAGTCAAATGAGGTTCGAAATCACCCCGTTACCATACAAAGTAAAACGAATTGTTCGTATGTTCTGTAAGGATGATTTATACATGGGTTGGACCATTAAAAAGTGTATTTAGTGCCCTTCGAATATTCATTCAGTCTCATTTGAGCTAAAGAGTTGACTTTGGTCAAATGGAGCTCGGGAGCACACACTAGCCTCCAAATCACTTTTTTAGGGAAAATGGACCATTTGTCTGAATGATTATGTTGTTTTACGAACGAGGTGGAACATTGAAAGGGGTTCCAGTGCCATTTGAGGATCCGTTACACTTTTGCTCTAACGATGGAGTTGATTGGGGTCAAATCAGGGTCCGAAGTCGCCCGGTAGCCTCTAGATCGATTTTTGATAGTAAAATGGACCGTCTGTTTGAACTATTATGATGATTCATGAATGGGTTAGACCATTAGAAAGTTGATTTAGAGAATTTCAAAGATTCATTGAGCTTTCTCTCTGATAATGAAGTTGACCGGAGTCATACGGGGCCCAGGTGCGCCCGATGGCCTCTAGATTGGTACTCAGAGTATGACCTAGTGTTTGTAGTGTACGAGGAAGTTCTCGGTACCTAAGGAGAGACTTAGGTGGGTCCTAGAATGTGGTGTCTACATATCCCCTCAATGGGTGAGCTTGGAATAATTGAAAGCCGTCAAATAAACACCACATGATGTTTTGGGAAAATATGTTTATTCTGCAAACCTAAAGGGATGAGGATGACGGTTTTAGAGGGTTGAGGTCGATTATGAGAACCTAAGGTAATACTGGGAATAGACGATTCTAAGGGTGAGGGTCAATTATGAGGACCTAAGATAGGAACGACCAATTATGAGGGTCAAGGTAAATTCTGAGGACCTTAAGTTGGAGCAACCAATTCTGAGGGTCGAGGTCAATTTTCAGGATCTTAAGTTGAGAACGAACAATTATGTGGATCAAGGTCATTTCTGAGGACCTTAAGTAGGGACCGACCAATTATGGGGGTTGAAGTTAATTCTTAGGGTCGACATGAATTACGAGGACCTTAAGTAGGGAGCCACCAATTCTGAGGGTCGAGGTCAATTCTGAGGACCATAGGTAGAGACAACCAATTCGAAGGGTCGAGGTCAATCCTGAGGACCTTAAGTGAGGGTGGCCAATTATGAGGACCTTAAGTAATGAGCGACCAATTCTAAGGGTTAAGGTTAATTCTGAGGACTTAATTAAGAGCGACCAATTCTATGTGTCGAGGTCAATTATAAGGACCTTAAGTAGGGAGAGACTAATTTTGAATATCGAGGTCAATTTTGAGGACCTTAAGTAAAGGCGAACAATTCAGAGGGTAGAGGTCAATTCGCAGGACCTCACGTGAAGACGACCAATTCTAAGAGTCGAGGTCAATTTTCAAGACCTTAAGTAGGGACTAACCAATTCTGAGGGTAAAGGTCAATTCTAAGGACCTTGAGTAGGGAGAAACCAATTCTGATGGTCGAGGTCAATTTTGAGGCCCTTAAGTATAGGTGACCAATTCGGAGGGTCGAGGTCAATTTAGAGGACCTTAAGTGAAGGCGACCAATTCTGAGGGTCGAGGTCAATTTTGAGGACCTTAAGTATAGGTGACCAATTTTGAGGGTCGAGGTCTTAAGTAAAGGCATGGGGAATAGCTCTCCTGGAGAAATTGAAATTTACCTTTCTTGAGACTCTACTGGGGAAGAAACATCTTTCTAGGGATATTTTTCTTTTTGAGAAGAGCTGAAATTCCTAGTCTTGAAGCTTAAGTTAGGGAAATACTTTATGACTTGAGGTTTTTGGATTCCGTTGAGGAATCTGTTACTGGGGAGAGATATCCGGTTAGGGTTTCTAGCTCTGCTTGGGAAAATTGGATTTTTTCTTAGGAAAAAGTTTAATTCGAGAATTCCTATTGGGAAAATGAATAGTTATGTTAAGGAAGCATTTGATTACTGTTGAGTGTGAGTTTTCTTAGATTCCATTGAGGAGTGAGTTTTTAGGATGCGGGTGTGCTTATTTTTAGGATTTAAGCTGGGGATAAAACATGGTATTAATTCGCCTGGGGATTTTTTATTTAAACAAATGACTTTCTTGATGAAGAAATGTTCCAATATTTATTTGGCAATTTTAGGGATTTTTTGGAATTTCCTGGCATTTTTTAGGATTTTATACAAAAAATTCAGTGGGTTGCTGACCAGCATGTTGTAGGGGTTGCCAACTGGAAGTGGCACAGTCTTCTAAGTTTCCCCGGTCAGAGGAACAGACGGGTGCAGATCGATATGGGGTTTAACAACTGCTGGGGATTGATTACGATGGTACGTAGATAGAGGCGGACTGATTTGTGAGGATGACACCTAAGGCGGGTCAGTCTACATTGGGTAGGATTTCCAAATCAGTATTGGGGATGTAGGTGACCTTTTACCCTTGGGGTATGGATCCTCGGGATTTTCTTACTGATTCATCATTGAGTGTGGGAGCTTGGCATTGATCATATTGAATGCTTGATGTAGCGGCATTGCACCTAAAAATATATTTAAAAAGTCAAAAAAGAGATGAATATTTTGTTTTATTATCTTGATTTAGTGGCTTACTCTACATGCACTTTAATTTTCGGTTGAGTTTTTATTTTGAGAAAGAGTAGGAAAAGTGTATTTTTTTTAAATTGTTTTTAATATGTTTAAGCAGAGGGTGGCCTTGGAGGCTTGGTTTAAAAAGATCTTCCCTTTTGAAGGGATTTATTTTGAGTAGGAAAAATGAGTTTTTTTGGAATTTTTGAGGAAAGGAAGGCCTTGGAGGCTTGGTTGGTTTATGGATGAGGAGATAAAAAGTTGGGGTATAAAGTAGGGCTTGTCGCCTTCATTGGATTCTATTGAATTTGTTGTGTTGAATAGACTATATTGATACTAGATCCGTTGCCTTTGGCTTGACTTTGAAGCTACTGCTATTGATCGGGGACTTGATGGTGTACCCTCAATTGGCTGCTATTACAGCATGGATCTCATATCATCGCAATCCTATGGCAGTGATACTAGCAGAGACCCTGAATTGTCTAGATTCTTGGTGGGAAGGTCGTTATGATTTTTTAAGAGGTAGCCCTGTTATGTTATTCATGTGGATGTCTCGGAGATTCCATTTGGTGATCCCCCTAAATATCCCTTGGCCGTTGTACCGAATTTTTTCACCCATTACATTATCAGCTTTCGCTCGACTAAAGGGAACTGGGTAAAATGGTTTATGGATCATGGAGCTCGATGTCTGCGTCTGTCAGTGCCCTGGTGGGGGGGGGGGGGGGGTTACAACCCATTCCAGAACTGGGGGAATATCGGTATGTTTGATTAGTTGGCCTCTGGTTGACTTCATTCTGTTTTCTCTGGAGGCTCCTATGTCAAGTCAGATGAGAGAAAATTATGCCTTCCCATACCCTGAACTTCTTTCTTGTAAAGGATTTGACTCAAGGCATGAGCATGCAGTTGGGCTCTCTGTGGGAAAGTCGTTGGCTATCAACCCTCCCTTCCCAATCTGTTAGCAAGGTTTGGCACATTTCTGGAGACTACATGAAATGCCTATGTAAGAGGGTAATGGCTAAAATCTTGGCTGATAAGACCCGGCAAAGATGGATTGTCATGTTTGACTCTATGGAATGGGGCGTAGTGGTTTTCTCTAAACTAGTTTGGGCTTACCGTTCCATGGAATGCCTTCATCATACTATCAAGGCAGAATAATTTCAGGGTCCTCAAGGAGCAAATATGATGGATTTGGGTCCTCTGGTAGTTATGGGTAGGGCCTTTTGTGAAGCTGGTGATATTCGTGAAGCTGGTGGTAATTGTGAAGCTTTTACGATGGTTATTTTTTGGTTGTGGGAATAAATTTGAGAAGGTTTGGTTAGATTATTTAGGATTAGTTTTGTTTGATTTGTTTTTAGGACAGTTAGGTTAGTAGGGGAAATTATTCGACTCCCTATCCTAATATTTCCTATAATTGTACCGAGTTTTCCCATAATGGAATAAAAATAATTTTAATTATATTGTCGTTACTCTTGATGAGTTTTACATTTGAATTATCAAAACCAATTGCTAAGTCATATATAATACGTTTGTTCATGTAAATGATAAAATGAACTGTCATTCGCAGGGATAAGAAAAGAATATAATTTTGTGAAAAATAAGGGGATCGTGCCCATATAAAGAATGTGAGTTGCCTACGTACCTTTGGGGGTTTTGAAAATCTTCTAAGTTTCATCTTTTAAAGCAAAAAGTTTTTTCAGAAGATCGGGCCCCACATAGTTCTGAGTAGAGGGATATGAAGAATTTTTTTAGAATAAAAGGGGATGAGAAGAGTCATAGTGGGCCGAGATTTCAGACTAGGGGTATAAATTCTTAAGACGGTCTAGGTTAATTGTACAGGCCATCTCTTTTCCGTGTCAGTGAGCATAGCGACGCCACCAGACGAGATCTTTTTCATAATGTAGGGGCCACTACAGTTTGGCTAGAATTTCCCCCTAGGGTCCCAGATGGGTTCTATAATTTCTTTGAGGGATAAATCCCCTTCTCAGACACCACGATCCTTAAATCTCCAATTGAAAGATAACGCTATCCGATGATGGTACCCTTGTATATGATATAGAGCCTTTAGCTTCGTTTCTTCAAAGAGAAACAAGTCATCAATACGGCTCTGATGCTAGTCTTCTTCGTTGACTTTTATTTCAAGCATGACGCACAATGAAGGTATTTCAAGTTCAATGAGTAGGAATGATTCCATACTTTATACCAGAGAGTAATTGGTAGCCCCAGTAGATGCTTGAACTGAAGTGTGGTAGCCCCAGAGGGTGTAAGGAATTGATGGATTCAATATCGATAACTCTCGTTCGTCTTATTGATGACTTATTTGAGGTTCTTATTAGCGGTTTCAACTGCACCGTTGGTTTATGGAGGATAGGGAGAAGATTTGTGTATTTAAATCTCGTTAAAATATAACCCGTTATCTAACATTAGCTCGTGCGGAACCCCGTATCGGTAGATGATCCTCTTTCGGTTGAACTTGGCTACCTTTTTAGCATTCAGCACTATGTATGACTCAACTTCGACCCATTTATTGAATTACTCAATGGCAACTAGGATGAAATTATGCCCATTGGAGGTTTTGGGTGTAATTTTCCCTATGATATTGATGCCACATGTGGAGAACGTCCAGGGAAAGGTCATGTTTTATAATTCCCACGGAGGAAAGTGCTGGAGGTTGGAAAACTCTTGGTATTTAAGGCATCTCCGAACATAGGTGGTGCAATCAGGAACCATGGTTGGTATAATAGTAACACTATCCGATAATCTTCTTGGCAAGCATATGTGGGGTCTGCAATCCCCACTACGAATTTTTTGCATCATTTCTTCAATGTCAGTCCCTGCGATGTAGTGTGTAAAATATGACGTGTGTGATAATTGATTTAAATTAAATTTGAAAGTTTCCAAGTAACCCTTATTTAATTAGAGTCTACTTTTAAATCAAATAAATACAACCCCTAAACATGCATCTAAATCAACCCATCAAAAACAAAGCATGCAACACAGTAAATATGCTGAGACACAGATTTCAGGAAAAAACTCCTTTCGGGTAAAACCTTTATTTCACTATGAATATATAAATCGCAACTTACAATTACATAGAGAAATATGCAATGGATCAACGCACAACCAACCTACAAAGACACGCAATCTTGAACTCAGCAAGAGAATACACGCAGCACCCTCCAAGGACTCGCAGCCCAAACAACAAAGGAAGAATCGCAGATCTCCTCAATGACGTAGCCATAACACTTTGTAGAGACTCTCTCAGCAATAACACGCAAAAGGTTGAACAATAGCAAAGCTTGTGTTCTAGGGTTCCAAAAGATTCACACAAGTAATTGGGATTTTTGTGTGTGAATTAAAAAGATGTTTGGCACATCAAAAATCGAAGTCTTGTTGTGTTTGAACTCTTAGAAACGTTTTCTCAAAGACTTAAAAAATACATCACCAAAATAGGTATATATATAGGAAATATGAGTTGGTGGTAAAAAAATCTCACGGATCTGTTCGAGATTATCAAGACCGGATCGGTTCGCTTTTGATGCTGGATCGGTCTGGAGCGGATCGATTCATTTTTTAAAATGGCTTCTTCGGTTCGGCTTCGATCCGGGGTTTACTATTTTTGGTGCAAAGCGAATTGGTCTGATTTAGATGCCGAATCGGTCCGGTGGCGGATCGGTTCATTTTTAAAATGACTGGATCGGTCCGGTTTACCAGAAAAATGATTTTTTTAAAAACCTCATTTTCCTTGAAAATAAAAATCATTTTATAAAATCATTTTATAAAAGTTTCCCAATACTAAGTATGAAACTTTAAGGGACTTAAAAACAAAACTTTACCAAGTTCATTCTTGCAGAGGTTATGATGTTGAAGACGCTTTGATATTCGGATTTGTTGATGTAGATGCGATCTTGAATTTCTTCAACGGTGTAACGACGTACGACATATATATTGACAATGGACAAAAATTTCCTTATATAGTGTAAGTGGGTTCCATTGAAATTTCTCTTGAATAATGTTTTATCGCAGAAAATGTACTGGGCAGCCAGTTTACAGAGTGTTGCTCGGTCTTTCTTGTTGGAATCTTAGGGGTACCTACCGTCTTTGAGGAGACGCCAAATATCATAATACCATTACTTGGCTATATCATAGTCATCTTGTATGATGAACTCAATGTGATAGCAGTGGGTTGGTTTAGCTTTTTTTGGACTAGGAAAGGGGCCATCGTTATTTCCTCGGTCATGTCGACCAGGGAGGTGAGATTAGCAAGGGCATCGACGAAGTTGTTCCTTTCTCAGGGCAAGTAGTGGAAGGTGATATCTCAAAACTAGGAGGCCACTTCTTCTAGGTGGGAGTGGAAGGGTAAGAGTTTTTCATCTTTAACTTTCCATCTTCTAAGGACCTTGCTAATGATGAGGGAAGAATCCTCGTAGACATATAGGCATTAGATTCCTTTATTAATAGAGACTTTGAGGCCTACATTGCATGACTCGTATTCGGTCATATTGTTAGTGTAAGGAAAATATATCTTCATGGAAATGGGAGTGTGAGAGTCATTAGGGGAAATCACGAGTATCCAAATGTCATAACCCTTTTTATTGTAGACGCCATTAAAGAACATTTTTCACTGGAGGTCTTTCTAAGAGGTGCAAAGGACATTTTCATCCAGTAATTCGGAGAACTAAACATCGGCTTATTCCATGGGATAATCAGCAAGGTAGTTAGAGATAAGTCTCCCTTTCATGGTTTCTACATGACATACACAATATCAAACTCAACTAGCAGAATTAACCATCGAGACACTCGACTAGATAGGGAAGGATTTTGAAGAAGGTATTTGATAGGATCCATTTGAGATATAAGTCTAACGATAAAAGCAAGCATGTATTGCCATAATTTCTGGGGGACCCAGACAAGGGGGACACATTCTTTCTCCAAGGGAGTGTAGTTAACTTTGTATCCGACCAACTTACGACTAGCATAGTAGATATCCATTTCTTTGTGGGTTTCTTCAAGGAATTGGGCTAGGAAATCCCTAGTTGTGGTATAAGTTACGGTCAAGTATAGGCATAGAGAGAGACCAAGATACAGCGGCATGAGTACCGAAGGTTGAGTTAGATATTTACTAATTCGGTCAAAGGCCTCCTAACAACTAATTCTAGACTTTGGTTGAATCCTTTCGAAGGAGTTTGAAGATGGGTTCACAAATAGAAGCCAGTTGGTTGATGGACTGGCAGATATACTGTAATTTTTCAAAGAATCCCCGAACTTCCTTCTTCATTCAGGGTAGTGGCATTTCAAGTATGTCTTTCAAATCGGCAGGATCTGCTTTAACCCCCTTCTCACTAATAATGAATCCATAAGTTTTCATTTGGTAATGCAAAAAACACAGCTTTGTGGGTTAAGTCGCATCTGGTATCATTGTACTTATTCGAAGAACTTTAGGAGTGCGATAACATGACCTTCTCGAGTCTTAAACTTGAAAATCATATCGTCCACGTAGACCTTGACCTCTTTGTGTATTAGATCATTCAAGATGGTTGTGGAAGCCCTTACATTTTTAAGATCGAATGGCATAACTTTGTAACAGAAGGTTCCCCAAGGTGTGATAAATGTGTTTTTTTCTTGATTATTAGGGTGTATCTTAATTTGATTATATCTAGTAAACCCATCAATGAATGACTTGAGAGTGTGACTGGACATATTGTCCATAATCATGTCGATATTAGGCAACGGGTAATCGTCTTTAGAAGAGGCTTTGTTCAAATCTTGGTAATCAATGCGCATGCAAACCTTTGCTCTATATTTTGGCACGGTTACTATTTTGGCTAACTATGTGGGGTACTCAATCACTCTGATGAAGCCTGCATTCAACTATTTGACCACCTCTTCTTTAACATTGAGCAACCATTCAGTGCGAATCTTTTGCAGTTTCTATTTGACAGGTTTACATTTCGGGAGAGTTAAAATCTCGTGTTGAGATATTTGAGGGTCGATGTCGGTCATGTCGTGGTAAGACCATGCGAAGACATCCACAAATTCCTTCAACAGTTCTTTGAGTTTCACGCGCTCATGTTTCTCAAGGGTGGACTTTATTCTAATCTCGCATTGTTGGCTACTATAATCGAGATTGATAACAACAGTTTCAACTTCATTAATTTGAACACGGTTATTTTATTTGTTATTAACCTTATTAAGATCAGTTAAGAATTATTCATTTGCAAAATCATCATCATTTATAATTTTATTAGAATCAAGACAATTCATGTAAGGCACAACAAGATATTCAAAATCTTCATTTATTTCATTCTTGGGAAAAAATAGTGTTGAGAACCTCGTCAAAGAAGGTCTCGATTACAATGTGATCAGAACAAGGAGGAACAACAAAAGAATAAGAAATGGGATAAACAACTCAGGTGGGTTATATCTCAATAGGTGGAACTGATTTAGAATTCTAGTTGAGGAGAGGTGCATAAGTAGTCTTAATTAGTATGGATGGATCTAATGATGTAGCACTTGAGTGGATCATGCTGAGTGTCAGCCTAGTGTCTGCAGATTAAATGAATCCTCAGAGTTACTTCCCTTAAAAACCTTGGTAACAGTTGTAGTCTTCTCAACGAGTGGTTGCACATGATGCTGGCAACTTTTATCCCGTGAGTAGCTATCTTGAAAGAAGATATCCATTCATGGCTACATCATTTTTCCACGTGATCATACCACGATTCGAGAAAGCCACAAAAGGGAAAATATTCACCCTCTTTGTTGAATCTTCTATTCAAGGAATCCTCTGAAATATTCTTAAAACTTTCTAACCTTCTTTTCACTCTAGGTTGGTAGAGCATTCTCAGTGCCTCTGATGATGGTTGATAACCCAGGTCACGTGGAGGAAAGTCCTTCTTCAGCACTATGGGTTCCAGTATTTTCAATTGTCATCATCCCAGCCCCAGTCCAGGCATAAAGTGCATTTTCTTGAATGTTTGTATCATGCTGACATTGTCATGAGGTTTGTGCTATGAAAAAACTTTATCTTTGAAATCATCCCCTATTAGGAGTAGAAGTGGTTTGACTCGAAAGCCAGAAATAAGCATATTATTCTCCTTATGTTGTATCTCTAGTACCAAGTCATTGGTGCTTGCATTATCGATATTATCATCATTGTACAAGATGGTGATGACCTATCCCTTAGTAAAGAACTTTACTTTCTGATGAAGATAAGAGGATACCCCCTTAATATAGTGAAGCGATGGCCGATCGAGCAATAGGTTGAAATAAGATCATATGTTGATGACCTGGAACTTAGTAACTGGATTTATAGGGTCGACCCCTATTATAACCTTTATGTATCCCCTCACCTATCGATGAGTGTTGTCACAAGCATGCATTGCGATGGAAGTTGGATCAAGGTTGCTTACTTTCAAACCCAAGCAGTTGAAGGTTCTTAACGGGAAAATATTAAGTGTTGATCCTTTATCGACGAATGAAAGTGGGATTGTCTACCCCATTACCTCAACGAAGATATTGAGAGCATAATTATGATTAGGAGAAAACTTAGGGATATCTTCCTTGGAGAAAGAGAGCATTCTAGTAGAGTTTAAGGATTCGACAAAGTTCACTGCTTCTTCTAGAGTGGTAGAAGGAGGGGATGTGGGCCCGATAAGTAATTTTATCAAGGTATTTTGGTGAAATTGGGTAGACATGAAAATTCCCCAAAAAGTGATGTTAGCCTGAGCTTTCTTCAATTGGTCGAGGATCTTTCTCTCCTCGATGGTCATTTTCAGCATGGGGAGTTTCTCAACAACACCCTTTCCTTTTATCTGTCGTTACTGATTGAGGGTTCGGACTCTGTTAGTGCCTCCCAAATCTTTTCATATGGTTTACAAAAGAGGGAAAGATCATAAACCCTATTTCTTCATATATCTCAGGTTGTTCGACAAATTTTTTTATCTCTCCTAGCAGATCTTTAAACAATAATCCTATATACACAGATTAGTGGGATAACCATTTCCTAGCTTGACTCTTCATCTGAACTATCAAATTCATCCCCCATCTTGTGGTAAAAATGTCATCCTTTTATAAGAAGTCAATTGATTCCACAAACTCAATGGCTTCTTCATATGAATCCTCCTAAGTGAATGGTAAGGCATTGAGTAACTAAGATATACTTCAAATCTCATCAGTCTGTCAGAACAAACCTGCCATGATCTGCACTGCATCGTCCAAACTAACTTCATCAACGGGCACCACCCAATTATTTAACTCTTGATCCTACTTTTGGGCTTCCATGAATAGTGTGCTAAACTTTTGGTAGTCAATGGTCATTTCTGAGGGCAATTTTAACCCAAACTCTAAGAGCTAGTACAGTATTGGTGGTAATTCCATGTCTTTCCCTCTGGACCGAGTACAAACGACAATACACACTCTTATAATAAGTGACAAGGCCTGGTTGACAAAACATGTAGGGTGTAGGAGAAAATATAGGCAAATTTTAAGGGGATTAAGTGAATATACGGGTATAATAGGTGATTTACTAGGTACTACCTAAGTGTATGGGTCGAATTCGAGGTCATTTTCTAGGAAGATAGAATTTGCATGATTTGGGAATGGATTGGGGTGGTGTTTGGTTTAGGATTTGCTGGTGGGGTGATAACACCCTGGTCAATCAGAGATTGGATTACATTCTGGAGATGGAAGCACTAATCAGTGGTTTGGCCGACATTTTGATGGAAATCATAATGGGCGTCGGGTTTGAAATTTTTGGGAAATGTGTTTAGTAATGTATGAGGGTCGAACTACTTGATGAGATTTCATCTCAATAGGGTTTGGTATACTATGGTGAGGGGAGCATGAATCTCAGTGTATTATTTTCTCACTGGGCTGGCATGGATTTCTAGTGCCTAAGAGGTAGGAGGCTATGAGATGTTGTTAATGGTTGAGACTGTAGCAGGTTTATCATTTTTTTTAGAGTAAAATGTCCGAATAATTTCTTTGGCTCATCTTATATATTGGCAATACTTTCTTCAATATCCACTCCTGCTTCCTAGAGGGCTCAGAAATGGGGGTAATATTATCCTCCCATCGTCACTCGGACATGGGGTAAGAATTTTTTCTTCACAATACTAACTTGCTTATCTTCGGAAGGCTGGCTGGTCATGGTGGACAATTTCACCCTCCATCTTGCTAAAAAATTACTGATAGTTTCTCCAGGATTCTTATTTAGAAGTTCTAAATCCTGGAATGTAACCTCCAACTTCTCGTTGTACTTGTACTGCGACATGAATTCATGGGCAACATCCTCCTAGATGCGAATTTTGGATTCCTCGAGGGATGGGAACCAGCAAGAGCATTGTCCTTCAAAGTCTGTTGGAACATTTGGGTCATTATTTCCTTGAAGTAACCTAAGAGAGCCATGGCTCGGTGGTACATTCATATATGAACAATTAGGTGTCGGCTACCCCCGAACTTCTCAATGTTGGGCATCTTAAATTTTTCGATAGCCGTGATTTAGGGAAGGGAGACATATGGGTGTAATCCATGTAATTCTCAGAGATTCTAACATAATCAAACTTCTTGGTTAATAACTTAAGGTCCTCCTTGAACTTGTTCAACTATCTTTCCTTTGGATCAGCAGGTACTGGCAGGTTTGCCCGTGGCTAGTCAAGATTCTCCATAGGGAGCTGAGCCGGTGGCGACCCATTGTAAGAAGGGGCACGTGGAGCATGTTGATATTCTTCTAGGACCCAAATAGGCTCAGGTGTGGGCAGACCCATCACATAAGGGATGAGGACTTCGATCTCCTCGAGAATAGGTACCAGTTTTATTGCATCTCATGAACCACGATTTGAAGGTTGTCAATGTTAGTGGTAAGTTGGACTAGAACCGTGAGCAAATCCGACTACACATTCAGTACTTAGTTTGCATTCTCTAGGGAAAGTTGGTGGATGTGGATTCCAAACTTGAAGGAAGTAGTGGGAGAACTGATTGAGCTTCGGGGTAGTTAGACTGAAGACCAAAGCCAATAGAGAGCCAAGCCAAGGGTCAGGTATGCGATCGACCTGAGAAGGAAAATGATTCTAATTTATTTTTGAAAGAGAAAAGGAAGGATCTTTTATTGGAGAAGAAGAAAATGTTTTTAATATTTTTTGTAAAGAGGAAGACAAAATGTTTTCGTTATTTTCATAAAAGAGGAGGAAAAATGTTTTTGACATTTTGGAAAAGAATGAGGAGAAGTGAGAAAAGGGTCTTAGCATTATTATTATTATTATTATTATTATTATTATTATTATTATTATTATTATTATTATTATTATTATTATTATTATTATTATTATTATTATTATTACTATTACTATTATTATTGTTGTTGTTGTTGTTATTATTATTATTATTATTATTATTATTATTATTATTATTATTATTATTATTATTATTATTATTATTATTATTATTATTATTATGTTTTCACTTGTATTAGGTTTGCCAAAATGCGAAAGAAATGTCGGGCGAGACCCTTGCCTAGGAAAAATTGGGTTTGTAAAATATGTAAAACACGGTTTGACTTGTTGTCAGGCTCATGGACAGGGTCCCATTTTTGAAAAAAGGACATCGTGCAAAAATTTGGGCAGCATGATGACCCGGTATTTCGACAGAGTTTTAGGTATTAACCGACAAACTAAATATGAGTGCCCTAGATTTGATGCCTATATGAGGGTATGCAGTTGTTGGGTTAGTGGAAAGGTTCCCCGCTTTTGCATGACTTCCAAGATATACATCTTTCTTTTGAGGGCAATCGGTACGTGTGAATAAGCCATATGATATACCTAAGTGCATGTGAATTACCTCACTATATACCTCGTGGGAACCGTACGTTTGAGAGAAAATTTGATATACTCGACGTACGTGAATGATTTCCCTTCTATATAACTCCCGTAATAACTTCGTTCTATTGGTACGATGTTGGGGGAACCATTTGATATACGTCGAATGTACTAAGCCAACGGAAGGTGAGAGTCATATTGCTTAGACTAACTATGGCCTGTCAAACTAGCACCCATCACAGAGGGACCCCCTCTACGGGACAAAATTTTGGTCAATAACCATGCTCTTGGTGATGTAGTGTGCAAAATGCATGATTCTTGATTAGTATATTATGGAGAGGGTATGTTTATTTGTCATGAGTATTATACTATAAGGAAGAATGTACAAGTATTATGGACAACAAATCTAGAATGGCTATTATATTAATCATGGATATGTAAGAGTGAGTGATGTGTGAATATCTATAAGTGAGCATGCGGTAGTGAAGCTAAGCATGGATCAACTACAAGTGTTTTGTGATAAGTGTGAGTGAGCATGTATATATACAAGTGTGATAAGTGGAGATGTGTGCTAGTGACACCTAAGGATGGATATTCTAAGTGGTGTGCGCAACATGTGTATGTAAGTGAACTTATATACAAGTGTAAGTAGTGTGAGGTGTAAACGGAGATTATTTACAAGTGTGTGAAGTGAAAATGAGTGAGAGGTGATATAAACATGAGGTAAATGTATACAAGAAATAATAAAGGAGAAAAAAAAGAACATACAACTAGGTGCCTACGCACACAAATAGAATATGATAACACCCATACAAATAGAGTCTAGTCCTCTTAAGTTAGTCCCCAGCATAGTCGCCACTGCAGCCATCCCTGAGATCTTCCCCCCTCCTGGGGGCTCTTTTCGAAGCATAAAGAGGGAGAGATAAAGGTACCACGTCCCTCGCTACAACATGGGTTGCTTCGGCCATCGTCGGTTTCGGGGTGATGTAAAAAGATATAGTCGCCATCCTATTTTGCACAAATCAAGAAAAATAACATGTTGCCCCCTCGAAAGAGAGACATCAAAGACAAACTGATGCTTATGAAACCAATAGTTTAGAGGTTCGAGGGCTAAGTTACGGAATGGGAAGATATCACCCATCCCACCCTTTCAGTCTCTCATGGGCATGTGTCACTATTTTCCTTAATTTCTCTATGAACTGTGCGTGCGTGTATATATAAGTGGAGATCAGAATCGCTCGACTCACATCATGAAAAAGATGGAGTGAGGCCATCGATAGGAATGTTCCCAGAATAATAATTACAAAATATGACGTGTGCGCTTATCGAGATATTGATTGTTATGGTGAAATGATAATATATGTTAGATAAAATGCAAGTATGATATATATGAATAATATATGGATGAAATATAAAAAGATAAAAATAAAAAAGTAAGAAAATAGGACTCAAGTCTCAGGTTTTATCCCCAGACGCCCCGTATCCTATAAAGGCATCAAAATTCACGTAGTTCGCATGAGACACAAGGGTGGGTCTTATTCCAAAGATTTAAACGGGAGTTTATTATATGTGTGTGTGTGTACATTCAATATTTTTAATTTTGAGAAAATGTGATGAAGAATCCCCCCGAAATTTATAGATGTAACCCTTTTTTTCTTTGTATTTATTTTTTATAGATAATAAATTATGTGCAATGTAGATAATAAAGGATGAGGTATTAATGTTTATGATCAAAAGAAAAATATACATTAAGAATTTATATAATTGATGTGAAAATAACGATATTTAAAGAGAGAAGGATGTTTGGACCTTCTTTGGATACTCTAGGTTTGAACTTGATCCTTGATGAGCTTCCTTGTAAGTTAGGATTAATGCTGGATGTGAGAGAAGGAGATTTTTCCTAAATTAGGTTTGAGAATAATGGATATGAAAGGTGGAAAGGAATTTCACACAAGGAAACTTCACTGATTGTAGACAAATATTACTGAGATCACTGATATTGATGGATCTGGGGTGACTTTCGAAGTGATCTCGTGCTCTCCTTATATAGGGTAAGGCGAACTGCCGATCGGCACTGTCCTTGCCCTGCCAATTGGCAGGTAAACCAAGACATACTACTAATAGGAAGGGAAATGATTCTCCCAAATGGCAGTCTCGTGAAGATTTTCAAGAAAAAGGGTGTAATTCAAAATCATGCATGGGATATACCGATAAAAAGGTAATATGGAGACCATTAAGAGTCCTTTGGGATGCTCCCGGTTCTGATAGTTGACTTTGGATCAAATGGCGATTAGAAGCACCCATCGGTCTTTTGAACATGAGATTGTTAGACAGTAATGGATCGTTCATCCAAACTATAAGTCTAAATTACGCACGGGATTGGAAAGTTTATGCGTGGTAATTCAATGTTCGAAAGAGCTTTGCTCGGTTCAGAGTGTTGACTTTGGTGGAACGGGGCTCAAAAGCACCTGGTGACCTTTCAAAGTAAAGCGGATTGTTTTCCATACCGTAAGGATGATTTGTGCGTGGGGCATACCGTTGGAAAGTGTATTCAGTTCCTTTTGGATATTCATTCAATATCGTTCGATCTGAGGAGTTGAATTTGGTCAAATGGAGCCTGAGAAAGCCCGCTGGCCTCCGGATCAATTTTTAAGGAAAACTAATAATTTTCCTAAACGGTTATGTCATTTTGCACATGTGGATGATTGTTAGAAAGGCGTTTCAATGACCTTCAAAGATCCACTAAACTTTTGCTCTGAAGATGGAGCTGATTGTGGTGAAACCGAGGCCCGGGAGCCCCCAGTGGCCTCTAGATTGATTTTTGGGTAAAATAGATCGTTCATCTGAACCGTTATGCCGGTTTTTGCACAAAGTAGACTTGGGGTGTGCAAAAAAACCGACTGAATCGAAAATCGAACCGAATCGAACTGAAACCGGCAGTTTTTGTTAGCCCAGTTCGATTTGCGGTTTAAGGATTTAAAAAACTGACAATGTCAGTTCGGTTGGTGGTTTAGATAAAGAAAAAATTGATTAGAACCAAACCGAACCGGAATCAATATTTATATTGAAAAACCCTTAAATATCTTTTATTTCATATCCAAAAACCATTAACCAACCTCCAAAATCGAAAAGCGACCTAAAAAACTTGACCAAAACTGAAAATCAGTTAAAACCTAATTGAGCCGAAATCGATGTGAACCAAAATCGACGGGTTTTTTCATCGTCGATTCGATTTCGATCTGATTTTTACCAAAACTGAACTGATCAGTTCAGTTTGAATTGCAGTCCAAAACCAAAATGAACTGACCCATGCACACCCCTAAAGTAGACCATTGGAAAGGGGATTCAGAGCCCTTTGAAGATTCATTGAGCTTTCACTCTGACGATAAAGTTGACTGGAGTCATACGGGGCTTGGGAGCTCCCGATGGCTTCTAGATCGATACTCAAAGTATGACCTAGGATATGTAGTGTATGGGAAAGTTCTAGGGACCTAAGGAAAGTCATGTGGTGTATACAATTATCGTTCTCCCTCTTATTGGTTAGAGGGGGGACAATAAGCTACTCGGGCCGAATTCGATTCAGGAGACGTCAGTGAAGATCGAGTTAATTAGCAAACTCATTTTAGTAGCTCGAGTAAGTAGAAGAGTCACGCTGATAAGAATTGAAGATTTGTTATCTTGATGTGGGTGATCAGGTGTGTCTACGGGTATCTCCCATAAAAAGAGTGATGCGGTTTGGAAAGAAGGGGAAGTTAGCACTTAGGTAGTTAGGGTCTTTTCCCATTATCGAGAGGATTGGGTCGATTAAGTATAAGATCATCTTTCCAGAGCATTTGTAGAGGATTCACGACGTGTTCCATGTATCTTCATTGAAGAAGTATCACGAGGGGTGACATGGCTTACTGAAACATACCCTTAGAGGAGATTGACTTGCAGCCAGATATATCATATGAGAAGAGACATGTTATAGTTTTGTATCGTAACGAGCAAAAGCTTCATTCAAAGGTTTTACCATTAGTGCGTATATAGTGGGAACACAACAATATTTCCATGTTTATATAGGATCATGAGAATGACATACGGGAAAATTATCTAGAGCTCTTCATGGAAGGTACGTTCGAATTGCGAGGACAAAATTATGTTTTTGGGGGGAGAATATAATACCCCGTAATTTTTTTACTAATTAATTTAATTGGGAGAAAATTAAATTAGAATTTACTAAATGTTAATTAGTGAGATTAATGATTAATATTTATTATAGTTATTATTTATTTATGTGTGATAAGTATATATTTATATGATTTATTATATATCGTGTATGAGTGATAGTGACGATTTAATAGATGATAGATCAGGGTATTCACGTGTCGGGCCTGGTTAATAAGATGTCAAGATAATTGGAGTTGGGTGACTTGGATGACGTTTTCGAGTGCACTAGTGATCCAGGATGGATTGAAATAGTCCAAAATACGTACTGAGCATTGTTTTTGGGTCCCAGAGGCTTTTTAGACATAAAAAGGACCCGTAAAAGTGTAGGAGGGTCATTTTATACCTAGAATTAAGAGGAGAAATGAGATTAAGTATCTGGGAGGACATTTAAGGGTTTGGAAAGGTGGATGACAACCCACCTTTCATAGTAAAAACAAAAGATTGAGTAAGAGAACCCTAGAGAAGAGAAAAATATAAAAAAGAAGAGGGATCTTGAATAGGAGAAGAAGAGGATTCAATCGAGCGTAGAAGACATTGGATTTGTAATCCCACAAGGCAAGTAAATAATTCCTTTATATCGCAATTTCCTTGCATTTAATTACTTTCTTGGTTCAAAATAGAAATTGGAGATTTTGAGTATGAAAGATTGAAATTTGATGATTCGGGGAGGAAACTAAATGATAAAAGATGAATGATCTTGAATTAGTGATTAAATGGGATTGATTATGGTTGTAGTTAGAAATAAAATTATGGGTTTTAATGGAATAAGTTGTAGAACTTAGATAAAAGAGGGAATCCTTAATAATCAACTTGATAAAAGAATTGTGATCTTGAATTTTGTCGAGTTTCGGTGTTAGAATCAAATATAAAAGGGTGGGCTCATGTTTTATTGATATTATATGGGCTATAATTGTTGGTATTTTGATAAAAAAAATCCTTGAAATGAAGTTTATTTTTGGGGATGAATCCCAGCTAAGAAAAGTGCTTCAGGTTTGTGTTTTGTAATATCATTTGAACCTCATTCGAACGAGATGTTGTTTTTATTCAAACGAGATGGGATTTAATTCGAAGGATGTTTGGGTTTGGGTTGTGGAAATGTTCCTGGTATTTTTATGAACTCAAACGAGTATGTGGGAGGTTATTCAAGTGAGTCAAAATTTAATTAAAAATAGTTTTGTGTCGTTATTTATGAGTTGGGAATTTAATAATTAATTAGGGTGCTCAGGTAAGGAACTAGTTAAATAATTAATCAGAATTTGGGTCAGACTTTAGGATTTGGGTGAACCGTGCACGTTGGGATATGCATGCGAGTTTGATAATTATTATATATACATATTAAGGCGACATGTATATATATCTATATAATTTGAGAGGAGGGTGTTTCACTATTCCAACGAATCAACGATCAAGATTGAATTTTTCGAGGCGATGTAAGGGTCTGAGATTGTGCCATGTCACCATTTATGCATTGTGACATGCCACATCCCATCACTTACAGACTTACACACTCTTACACAACCACTCTTACACGAAATCTCCTTCTCTCATCTCTATCAAATACTCCATCTTCAAAAGTTTTCATCTTGAAAAAAAATTCTCTTTGCTCTCTATCAAACACTACTCTCTATCAAATACTCCACCTCATGGTTATCCCTGTAAGGTTTTCGATAGATTTGTGACATCTTTCATCACCTGTCATATTTAAGGTATTCACTTTTAAAATTCCCACTTTAATCAGATGGATTCTTTCAATATAGTTGTTGTGTGGTTTTCATCTGCTATGTGTATTCATTGAAGTATTTCATTTGAGTTTTTATTGTGTGTAGTTTTCGTTTCTTCTACCGGTGATGAAGTTCATAGAGAGCAAGAGGAAGGAGATGATGGTAAGAGAGAGACAGAAAGAAACGAGTATGTCCATTTAAATAAATGGTGCTATTGAAAGATCTGATCTTGAAAGATCTGATTTTGGTTGATTGTTGATTTTGGTTTATTTTATTTAGTTGATTGTTTATTTATTGTTTTACTTCCCCTTATTATTGATTTTGGTTTATTGCAATTTGATCTCTACCTCTCTCCCCCCTTCATCTTCATTACAGTTTGGTCTAAACTCACCCGTTTATTTTTTATAGAATAAGGCAGGAGGAGCTCAGGTCTCAGGTTGTTGGCAGCGGGTTTAGCTCGAGGCTTGGAGGTCGTTAATGGGTCTCGGGTTACAATGGGGGTAAAAAGTGGGTGACTCGTCGGAGTTTAAAAGTGGATGGATCAGGAGCTCGTCAGATTTGTTACAGGTTAAGGCCAACATTTTTCGTTGTTTGGGGGGGGGGGGGGGGATGTGTGCATGTGTGATAAAAATATGTTGTTATCCGTAACATCAATTTAGCAAACTGCCCAGATCCGTTCATATAAAACATTATTTTTTGAGGTGTTAGAAAATATGTTTTTAGGTGTTGTCTCGAATTTATTTTTAGATGTTGTCTCAAAAATTTTTTTAGGTGATGAAAGTGTTTTTTTTTAAATTTCATGTCATAAATTACTATAATTACTATATTTTCGAGAAAGTGTTAAACTTCAGATTTGTTTCAGAAAGTGTTTTTGTCTCAGCTTTGTCTTGAATTGCTTCCTTATTATTGTGTGTCCTCAGATATCACATGGATTTGGCAGACAAGTTTAGTTTACTTCAAATACATGGATTTGGTTTATATCAAGATGCTTAGAGCTGTGTAACACCCCATAATTTTGAGGATTAAATATTTAATTATTTTGGGAGTTATAAAAATATTTAAATTGGAGAAACTTAAATTCATGAGTTGGAGAATTTATTCGAGTGAGCCGAATTATTTATAATTGGCGACTTTTAAGTTTAATTGTTCGAAATCTCGTGTTTCGCATTATGAGGTCAAAATTGGAAAATATCAAAAAGTATTTCGGATGGAAATTTTGAGGGCGCGGTTGAATCTGGATGGGTCGAGATAGTTAGAAAAGAGTACCTGTGGGTAGTAATTGGGTCTCGGTGTATTTTTGGGCATAGTCGAGCCCACACAGGGTGATTTGGGCTATTTTAATTAGGCCCATTAGGCTAAAAACGGGATGAGTGTTTTAAGACCTAAATCTAAGAAAGGAAAACGGCAGAAAATAAAAGGGAGGACCTAAGGTTTGAGAGGGATTTGGAGGAAAGAAAATCAAGAGCCAATTTGGGGATTTTGGAGCCAAATTAAGGGACTAATTGGTGTGTTCTTCATCAATCATTTTACACCAATGGAATCAGACCCAACAAACAATTCCAGGCAAGTGGTTAACTTGCTGTAATCTTGAATTTTGATATCCAATTTATATTTTAGTGATGTGTAATTTAAAATTCGTTTTAGGGAATAAATGGGTGAAAATGGGGTTTTGTTAATGGAATACTTGGCTGAGATTCAAAGTAAGAAATAGGTGTATTATATACCTATGATTATAGATATCTGATTTGAATGAGAAATCGGAATATAAACTAGTGGAATTTGAATCTGGAATTAGGGATAATGGAGATTTATGGAAAAACCCATTTTCGGAATTTGTGAGATAAGTTGAGAAATTTATATACTAAAAGGTATATATGATATATAGGGTCATAGTTCAATATGATTATATGGTTTGATGACTTTATTAGAGGTTTAAATTAAGGTTTACAAACCTTGGAATTCGTTAATGGTGGAATTCAGTGGGGAAGAAGGGTTGCCCAAGGATGATCGATCGATCGATCGGGTGCCATCGATCGATCGACGGTGGAAAAATCTTGGCATGTCGGGTTGTTTTGTTACCCTTGTTTTATTTTTGGATATTCTCTTGGTATAATTTTAATTGGGATAAATTTAGATAATTCCCTTTGAGACTTATTTATTTAGTGTCAAATAAATACAAGAAATGGCTCCTAGCAATTATAGATTAAAAAAAATAATTGGGAGATTTGGGAAGGATAAATCCGTGACACATTAGGGGCGAACATATAGGAATTAAATTATGAGATTTACGTATGGACCAAGCGAGCGAGTCCGGGTATGTTGGTTAAGTGACACCAATGTATGGAATTATTATTGAGAGAATAAGTTAATTTGGAGTCGGAATATAGACTTGGGAAATATTAAGTTATGGGTCAAGTAAGTGAGTACGAGTATGATGGTTGGGCGACACCAAGTATTAAATTAATTAATGAGTAATAAATTATATGAGAGTCGGACCACAGACTCGAAATAACATTTATTAATTAATGTGTAAATTAATTATATGAGAGTCGGACCACAGACTCGGATTGGTATTAATTAATTAATGTGTAAATTAATTAAATGAGAGTCGGATCATGGACTCGGGCAACTGTTATATAAATTAATGAGTGAAGCATTTATATTAGAGTCGGACCATAGACTCGGGGAAAATATTAAATTAATGTGTGAATTAATTAAATTAGAGTCGGACCATAGACTCAGAATAATGATAATTTAATAAGTGAGAAAATTTATTTAGTTGAGTCAAGCGAGAGACTCAGAAAATTTCAGGCTTGTGTTACGGATCTTTGAGTACACGGTAAAGCCGGGGTTTACAGTATATATACACGGTGTTGTGATAGTATATATATATATATATATATATATATATATATATATATATATATATATATATATATATAGAGAGAGAGAGAGAGAGAGGCAGGCTCCTGTGCACACTAAGTTTGCACACTAAGTTTGCACATTACCTTTTAAATATAGTAAAAAAAATATTTTTGAGTTGATTTTTTTTGTGTGATATTTAAACATTTCAAGGAACCCATATAAAAAAAATCAGGTCAAAAATTTTTTTTTTGCTATTTTTAAAAAATCGGTCAAACTTTCGCAGTGTTTAAGCCCTTTAAAAACTGCGAAAGTTTGACCGATTTTTTAAAAATAGCAAAAAAAGTTTTTTTGAGCTAATTTTTTTTATGTGAGTCCGTTGAAATGTTAAAATATCACATAAAAAAATTGGTGTGCGCCAGCACTAAGTTTGCACACTTTTAAAAGGTAATGTGCAAACTTAGTGTGCAAACTTAGTGTGCACAGGAGCCTGCCTCTCTCTCTCTCTCTCTATATATATATATATATATATATATATGTGTGTGTGTGTGTGTGTGTGTGTCTGTGTATTGTGTGTGTTATTAAATATCAGTGAATAGATATTTATTTAATTAATATACTCTAGTGCGCGATGTGGGCGAATCTCTTAGCTTGAGTAGTAGGGTGAGTATATCCCTAGGTAATAGCGTCCGGTATATGGGTGAGGGGATTATCTCACTTTCAGGGAAGGAATATGACCGCCTCCACTTCCTTTATGTTTTAGGCCAAGTTGGTGACCGATTCCAACTTGGGTAACTAGGTAATGTGAGCACACCTAGTGAGATAGCACTTTAGAGGGAATCATCCAGAGAGGTATACTTGAAGGTATGGATATACATATGATATATGTGTGGATGTCGTGGTAAAAATATGTATATAATGGTAGTAAATATTATATGCGGGTAATAATACAGTGTGTGATGTAATTATTTTATATAACTTGTGCCACAGTTATATGATATTATTTAAAGGAATTAATTAAGTTAATAGGTGAGACAACTTATAATTCATGAATAATTATACTCGGGTTAGAGTAGTATGGCAAGGGAAGGTTATACCAGGACTAATTGAACGGGGTAGTAAAACTAGGTGGGTTAAGTTAACCGTTTGGTGTGCACAATAGGGGACGGGTGAGAATGTCCTTAAGAGAGTGCGACACTAACTTAAATATGAAGCGCATTCATGCATTTTAAATTACTGCAGTTAATTCACTTGCTAAATATTTTCAAAATGTTTTGGGTTCTAACCCTTTCTATAAAACTATTTTCAAAACCTTTTGCCAAGATTGATATTCTATTACAGGGACACGGAGTTGTGGTATATGTGGATTCTAGCAGGAGTTCGGATTAGACGCAAAGTTCATTTATTCCTAGAGTAGGAATCATTTATCAGTTCCAGTTTTATTTAGGGCTTGTCGCCCAAAATTCTCAGTACATTTTTCAGATGTACTTATTCAGGTGTTGGATGTTTGTATTGGATTTCATTTTGGTGGCCGATGGTTTATTCGGCAAATTGTTTATTTAATTATTCAGTTGAGTTTTATTCAGTTGTGTGAATGGTTCATATTTATTTCCGCATGTACTGTTTTTGTTTAATTAAAAAGTTAAAATTGGCACCAGTTTTATGAATACTAGGTGGTGAGTAATTTTTAAAAAGTTTTCGACAGTGATGCTAAGGATGAACCAACTGGGATTCCTGTTTTAATTTGGTATAGGACTGATCACCCGGTATTTTATTGGGTGGGGTGTCACAGATGGTATCAGACCATCAGGTTCTAGTGTCCTTAGGATCTATGCGGCTTTTCACATTTCAGCTTAGCAATCTTTGATATAGAGCCCTATCATAGGATTGTTGTATTCTCATATGTATGCGCATTTACATTCTTCTTCCAAATTTATATTTGAGAGTGAACTCATACGATTCGATTCTCATTCTAGATGCTGCCCAAGAGAGGGAGCAGCTAGGGCAGCAGGGGGAGTTGAGACTAGGGAGGCTCATCAGAAGAAAGAGTTACCGCAGCAACTGAAATAGATGATTTTGGCAACGCAGGTAATAGAATTAGTGGCGCAGGCAGTTGAAGTGATGATGATCGCTATGGCAAGGTACTTTCCACGAGATCAGCCATAAATGTCAGTGGCGCCGTATGTTAAGGCTCACGCGGGGCCGTCGGGGTGGCAACAACTACAAGAGTTATTTTTCAAAAGTGGGCATCCATCAGAGTTACGAGGGGGTTCAGATGTAGTGCTAGCGTGTCAAGGAAGAGAGATATGCAGAGTCACCTACGCATGGTAGTATGAGATGAGTTGCGAAAGCAAATGCTAGCCACTTTTAGTTTAGTAGGAGCAGTGCTACAGTGGTGGGATCCAATCACCACAGTTGAGGAAAGGGATACAGTAGCTATTGTAGGGTTTTGTGTGCGGTTCGGCCGCAAGTATTTTCCCCAGCGGTTGAGACCGAAATGAGGAGAAAATTTAGAGAGGAGACCCAGAGAGACCGTTCAGTGGTCGTTTACGAGGAAGAATTCACTCGTTTGGAAAATTTTGTACCGGATGAGGTAAGCGATGCAGAAATAAAGAAAGAAAGGTTTATGGATGGGTTAGTCTAGAGAATCAGACAACATTTAATTGGTAATTACGCATTAGTAGCTTATAATGATGTCATTAACGCAGCACTCCTGCACTATCAGGAATATCGCTTCCACGTGAAAGGAAGCAAGAGGGGAGTGGGAAACCAGCCAGTCGGATAAAGTAGGAGGGAATACTACCAGTGGGTATCCCAACAGCAGATAGGGGGAGATCAGGGACAGGATTTCTGGCATGGAAATCATGCCAAACGATTTAGAACTAGAGGCTATCGGCAGGATGGCCAGGAATTTTGACAAGGTCGGCAAGAAAGGGATCAGTGGAAGGGTGAATGTATCAGAAGGTGTTTCGTCTGTGGGGAAGTGGGACACAAGAAGAGAGATTGTCTTAAGCGAGGCAGGGGTCAACTACAGGACGAGGTACTAGATGTACAACCACTAAAGCAAGTCATAGGTGCATTCGGGCAGGGAGAAGGTGCTCCGAAACCCGAGGATTAGCTGTTGCAGCTGGAGTATGGAGGTATTTATTTTTACCCTATGGGCATGGGTTATATTTTTGAGTGACAAAGAGAATGTCACAGTATAAGACTTATTTTTCACTAGAGTTCGCAGGTGAATCAAATTTAGTGGGTGCTTTGGTTGTGGCAGCCATAGTATGTGGATAAATTTTCTGTGGGGTGGCGGAGTTTCTTTGGTGTTCTTCACGAGAGAGTGGAGGTGTACACTGAGTGAAGGTTTGAATTATGCGAGGAGTTACTACTTTCTAGAATTATGGGAGTAGGGTTGATGATATTTTACAAATATAGGTTGGATAGCGATGGAATTTAACTATTGTGGATTGTGGTGTTAAGTCTTGGTGTTCACGACACTAGGATATGTTTGGTACTAGGTATCACCTGAGAGGGCGTATAGCCTATATATATGTTGTATTGCGTGGTGCGATAGGCACATAGTGAGGTATTGTTTTCTCACATTTTATCCTGGTTAGTAGGGGTGTTTACTAAAGTGAATCAGGGTGGTTAGATTTATGTTCGAGCAAAGAGAGATTGCTCGGGGTTTATTTTGCGGAAGGACTAGTGATGGTAAGGTCACGGTAATTTATTATGTCTTTGGTAGCATAAGGATAGGTGTATATACTTTTGTGCTAAGAGACAAATATTTGGGGGTACGTGCTATGGACTGAGGGTCTAACGGATCTCGACGATCGACAATGTTAGGTAGTAGTGTATCGGGGGGTTACTTATCTGGATTTTGCTTTTTGAGACGTCCCACGCATGAAACTTAGTGCAACGTTGGAAGTGGGGAGATATTTGATCGTTAGTACATGGGTTGGGTACCCCGGGCAGTATATATATATATATATAGAGAGAGAGAGAGGCAGGCTCCTGTACATACCAAACGGTACATACCAACGGTACATACCGCTGGCGCGGACCCATTTTCATAAAGGATTTTGAATTGAGTTTTTTTATGTGGTATTTAAACATTTTAAAGGGCTCATATAAAAAAAATCAGCTCAAAATAACTTTTTTTCCTATTTTTAAAAAATCGGTCAAACTTTCACAACTTTTAAGTGCTTTAAAAAGCTGTGAAAGTTTGACCCATTTTTAAAAAATAGAAAAAAATGTTATTTTGAGCTGATTTTTTTTATATAGATCCATTGAAATGTTTAAATATCATATAAAAAAACTCAACTCAAAAATAATTTTTTTACTATTTTTAAAAATTGGTATGTACCGTTGGTATGTACCGTTTGGTATGTACAGGAGACTCTCACTATATATATATATATATATATATATATATATATATATATATAGGTGATATGACTACGGGATGGAAGTTATATTACGAGTTACGACTAGCATGGTCTGGTAACCTTCATACGGTAAAGCACGGGGATAGGGTGTATGGGCACCCGAGTTAATTAAGACAAATTTTGTGTGGTTAAGCACAGGTACAGGGTGTATGTGCGCCTCGGTTAATTAAAATGCTAAGTTTTGTAACTTATAGTTAGAAACGGGAGAGATAGATATAGCGGGCTTAGAGACTCATGACTAGAGAGTAATATTTGAAGCTTAGAACACTAGGCTTATCTTAATTTTGAGGACGAAATTCCTTTGCAAGGGGGGAGTATGTAACACCCCAAAATTTTAAGGATTAAATATTTAATTATTTTGGGAGTTATAAAAAAATTTAAATTGGAGAAACTTAAATTCAGGAGTTGGAGAATTTATTTGAGTGAGCCGAATTATTTATAATTGGCGACTTTTAAGTTTAATTGTTCGAAATCTAATGCGTCGCATTTTGAGGTCAAAATTGGACAATGTGAAAATGTATTTCATATGGAAATTCTGAGGGCGCGGTTGAGTTCGGATGGGTCGAGATAGTCCAAAAAGAGTACCCGGGGGTAGTAATTGGGTCTCGGGATATTTTTGGGCATAGTCGGGCCCACACGGGGTGATTTGGGCTATTTTAATTAGGCCCATTAGGCTAAAAACGGGATGGGTGTTTTAAGACCTAAATCTAAGAAAGGAAAATGGTAGAAAACATAAGGGAGGACCTAGGGTTTGAGAGGGATTTGGAGGAAAGAAAATCAAGAGCCAATTTGGGGATTTTATAGCCAAATTAAGGGACTAATTGGTGTGTTCTTAATCAACTATTCTACACCAACGGAATCAGACCCTACGAACAATTCCAGGCAAGTGGTTAACTTGCTGTAATCTTGAATTTTGATATCCAATTCATATTTTATTGATGTGTAATTTGAAATTCGTTTTTGGGTACAAATGGGTGAAAATGGGGTTTTGTTAATGGAATACTTGGCTGAGATTCAAAGTAAGAAATAGGTGTATTATATATCTCTAATTATAGATATCTGATTTGAATAAGAAATCGGAATATAAAATAGTGGAATTTTAATCTGGAATTAGGGATAATGAAGATTTATGGAAAAACCCATTTTCGGAATTTGTGAGATAAGTTGAGAAATTTATATACTAGAAGGTGTATATGATGTATAGGGTCATAGTTCAATATGTTTACGTGGTGGGATGACTTGGTTAGAGGTTGAAATTAAGTTTTACAAACCTTGGAATTCGTTAATGGTGGAATTCAGTGGGGAAGAAGTGCTGCCTAGATCGGGTGCCATCGATCGATCGACGATGGCAAAATCTTGGCAGGTCGGGCTGTTTTGTTACCCTTGTTTTATTTTTGGATTTTCTCTTAGTATAATTTTAATTGGGAGAAATTTAGATAAATTCCTTTTGATACTTATTTATTTAGTGTCAAATAAATACAAGACATGGCTCCTAGCAATTATAGATAAAAAAAATAACTGGGAGATTTGGGAGGGATAAATGTGTGACACATTAGGGGCGAATATGTGGGAATTAAATTATGAGATTTAAGTATGGACCAAGCGAGCGAGTCCAGGTATGTTGGTTAAGTGACACCAAGGTATGACATTATTATTGAGAGAATAAGTTAATTTGGAGTTGGAATATAGACTCGGGAAATATTAAGTTATGGGCCAAGTAAGTAAGTCCAGGTATGATGGTTGGCCGATATCAAGTGTTAAATTAATTAATGAGTAATAAATTATATAAGAGTCGGACCACAGACTCGGAATAATATTAATTAATTAATGTGTAAATTAATTATATGAGAGTCGGACTATAGACTCGGATTGGTATTAATTAATTAATGTGTAAATTAATTAAATGAGAGTCGGATCATGGACTCGGGCAACTGTTATATAAATTAATGAGTGAAGCATTTATATTAGTGTCGGACCATAGACTCGGGGAAAATATTATATTAATTAATGTGTGAATTAATTAAATTAGAGTCGGACCATAGACTCGGAATAATGATAATTTAATAAGTGAGAAAATTTATTTAGTCGAGTCAGGCGAGAGACTCGAAAAATTTCAGGATTGTGTTACGGATCTTTGAGTACACGGTAAAGCCGGGGTTTATAGTATATATATACGCTGTAGTGATAGTATATATATGTGTGTATATATTGTGTATGCTATTAAATATCAGTGAATAGATAGTTATTTAATTTATATACTCTAGTGCGCGATGTGGGTGAATCGCCTAGCTTGAGGAGTAAGGTGAGTATATCCCCAGGTCATAGAATCCGGTATATGGGTGAGGGGCTTATCTCACTTTCAGGGAAGGAATATGACCGCCTCCACTTCGTTTATGTTTTAGGGCAGGTTGGTGAGTGAATCGAACTTGGGTAACTAGGTTATGTGAGCAAACCTAGTGAGATAGCACTTTAGAGGGAATCATCCGGTGAGGGTATACTCGAAGGGATGGATATACAAATGATATATGTGTGGATGTCGTGGTAAAAATACATATATAATGGTAGTAAATATTATATACAGGTAATAATACAGTGTGTGATGTAATTATTTTATATAACTTGTGTCACAGTTATATGATATTATTTAAAGGGATTAATTAAGTTAATCGGTGAGACAACTTATAATTCATGAATAATTATACTCGGGTTAGAGTACTATGGCAAGGGAAGGTTATACCAGGACTAGTTGGACGGAGTAGTACAACTAGGTGGGGTTAAGGTAACCTTTAGGTGTGCACAATAGGGGAGGGGTGAGAGTGTTCGCAAGAGAGTGCGACACTAACTTAAATATGAAGCGCATTCATGCATTTTAAATTACTGCAGTTAATTCACTTGCTAAATATTTTGAAAATGTTTTGGGTTCTAACCCTTGCTATAAAACTATTTTGAAAACCTTTTAGGTGTCCAGCGACAAGGACGCCAGGATTGATATTCTATTCCAGGGACACGGAGCTGCGGCATATGTGGATGCTAGTAGGAGTTCGGATTAGACGCAACGTTCATTTATTCTTAGAGTAGGAATCTTTTATCGATTCCAGTTTTATTTAGGTCTTGTCTCCCAGACTTCTCAGTATAGTTTTTAGATGTACTTATTCAGGTGTTGGATGTTTGTATTGGATTTCATTTTGGTGGCCGATGGTTTATTCGGCAAATTGTTTATTTAATTATTCAGTTGAATTTTATTCAGTTGTGTGAATGGTTCATATTTATTTCCGCATGTATTGTTTTTGTTTAATTAAAAAGTTAAAATTGGCACTAGCTTTTGGAATACTAGGTGGTTAGTAAGTTTTAAAAAAAATTCGACAGTGATGCTAAGGATGAACCATCTGGGATTCCTGTTTTAATTTGGTATAGGACTGATCACCCAGTATTTTATTAGGCGAGGTGTCACAAGTTGTTCTTTGTAATTTCCATTTATGTTTGTGATAATTTCTACACAACTACTGGGATGACCATGTATTTGGCAGACATGTTTGAAAGACTCTTGAACCCGTGCCTTTAAAGCATTTCGTTATTGGTTTATTGTAGAGATTATTGGCACATTTGATTATTTTTCTCTCAATTAATGCACAAACCGATGTATTTGAACTTTTTGAATGTTGTTGGATCATTTGTTAAGATCACATGGCTTTGACGAGAACTAAATTTTTGTTATTTTGCGAAACACAGATTTTTATTAAAAAGCTAAAAAATAATTGTTAAAATAATAAATTACAGTTTTTTTAGTAGAACAAATTTTTTTATAAAAAAATTAGTCTAATAATGTAGAGTATTTTTGTAATAAAAAACATTAATTGAAGTAAAAGGATTTGCATAAACTGCCCCCCACACCTAACAAAAGTAGATGGTACTATCTTTTTTCTCCCCTTAATTGAGGGTAGAGAATGATGGGCCACAAAGGCCCCCGTCACATGGTTGCTAACACTACATTACCTCCTTATATATCTATATTGCAATGTTGTGTCTCACGACTTGATAGGAAATGACATGCACATATCTAAAGGTAAATATGTTGCCAAATGAATGGCAATAAAGTGCACAGGTGCTTAGGAATCTCTTGGGTAATGTACATTGGTAATGTACTATTTTGACTATTTTTTAAACGTGGAAGTGTTAAAATATCTTATAAAAATGTTACATTATTATAAAAAAAATATTTTTGATTCTTTATAAACGGTGTCCAAGAGAATAAAATTTCAGACCATGCCATCCGCATGGGTTACTCGCTAGGTTATGTTCTTTTGTTGTTTTTTAGAGTTAAAAAGGTTAAATTATTATAAAAAAAAATTATGTTCTTTTGTTGTTTTTTGGAGTTAAATAGGTTATGTTTATCTTAGTGGTTGGTATTGATTGCAAGATTGCAAAGCGATCCAAAAGGAAATTCCGTCCAACATTTTTAAAGATCAATTTCTTTACAATTACACTTCATTTGTTGGAAAACAAAAAATTTCCGGGTTTGGAATTATGTACTTTAGAAATTTTTGTCATTTTGGGATTACGTACTTTCAAAAATTTTGTCGTTCTACGAAAATGTACTTTGAAAATTTTTGTCGTGCCTTCAGGCATGGGCATTTCACTAGTGTATATATATATATGTGTGTGTATGTGTATGTGTGTGTGTATGCTACTTGTTTTATTTAAATACCTACTCGGGAGTGCTATCGTAGTAGATTGCGCATACTGGCAGCCCACCCTGGCATTAACCAGCAAGTGTTGGGTTGATTCCTCAGTTTATACTATTGTTGCATGACCATTATCCGTAAGTGAGCATAAATGTTGGTTTTGAGTCAGGGCGGTCGCGATGTGGTATGGTTACGACCCACGGATGTATGTCTATGATCGCTGCCATTGTATATGTACTTGTTTTGAATCGATAATGAGATTCTGAACTGGTGGCTTAGTGTGAGGCATAATGCCTGGAGCTAGATAGCGCACAAGGAATGTATCCGCAAGGTCCAATCTGTGGGGATACGTTTATTCGTATATAGTGAATGATATATATGCATGATTATATGATACTCTGTGTATATCTATTTATAGCACATGCGTATCTATGTTATGATTATTACGCGATTATTTATTTCTAGCAAGGTAGTTATAAATGTGTTGCTAAAATACTATTTATAAATATATACCTAGTGAAGGTAGTTATATTTAGCTAATAGGGGGCATTAACATGATTATAAATGTATACTAGGTAGACTATTAATAAATGTGTACCTAGTGAAGGTAGTTATACCTATGAAGGCATCAACAAGATTAGATTTAAATAGCGGTTATGTGTCCTAGTTAGACCAGGTAGTTTAATTGTGATAAATAAATGAACACGTTAGGTGTGCACTATAGTCAAGAGGTGAGGTGAATCTCAAGTGAGTGAGACCGGTTAATCTTGAAAGTAATACACTACTATTTTAACGATTTCAAATAATTATTTACTTAAGAAAATATTTTTCTAATTTACGGACTTTGACCTGCAGGTTTTTATCATTCCTTATTTTTCATTTTTACACCCCAGGTGTGCAGCGGTAGCAGCCGAGACAACATGGATTGATCAGTTCTTTCCATGTAGTAGTTGTGGACGCCACATCCTTGAGAGGACTCTTCAGTCAATTCTTAATTATATAGGATAATTTATTTTCGTTTACACCCCGTAGATGATAGGATTTTATCCTAATCTAGACTTTCATACTTTTACCAGATATTTATTTTTTCGTACTCAGTTATTATTCGATTTATATTGTGGATGTTTATTTGGTGATCTATTGTTTATTTGGTGAGCTATTGTTTATTCGGCTCACACTTATTACTTATTTATGCAGTAAACTTAGTTCATTTATTGTGATTGTATGGATTGTTCTTATTATTTATGTTATATTATTATTGTGACAGTGATGTTGAGAATGATCCATACTGGGACTTCTGTTATATTTTAGTAGAGGATTGTCCACCCGGTATTAAAATAGGCAGAATGTCACACATATTCGACATCATTATTAGATACTTAGAAGCCAAGTCTAATTCCTTGCTCGATTGTTCTTTATTCTGGAGTTATAAGGATAAGCCCACTCTCACCCTTTTAAGTTGGTGGACCTATCAACATAAAACATCCATTTGTTGTGTTGATTAAACTCTTCAATATTGACTTAATCGATGTGTTCCTATTCCCCAGTCTTTTGCCTTCGAGTGAATTTAGTGATGAAATCTACTAACACTTGCCCTTTGATCGCAATGCTTGGTTGATAATGGATATTAAGCCTTCCCAATTCCATCGACCATTCGGACAACCGCCTAGATAGGTTAGCCTTTCTAAGGACTGCCTTGAGTAGAAAAGGAAGGGATCACAATGACTGAATGAGATTCAAAATAGTGCTTCAATTTTCGTGAGGCAATTATCATAGAGTAAGCTAGTTTCACTAGAGGAAGGTAGAATTTTTCAGCATCCAATATCGTCTTGTTAACTTAATGTATTGGGAATTAGTGACCCTCCTTCTCACACATTAAATCTAATATAACTTTATAGTCAGACACTGCGAAATATAGATAAACTAGATCTCTTATATTTGGGACTGCGAGCTGAGGTTGTCGACATAAATAAATCTTAATTCCTTTAAGTGCTCCTGAACATTATTTATTCTTTAAAATATGAAAGAATGGTAGAAACTTATCAGAGGATTTAGAGACAAAGCAGTTGACTGATGGAAACACTCCAGTCAATTTTTTAACATCCTTAACTATTTTTTGTGGCTACACACTATTAATTTCCTCAATATGGTCGGGGTCTGCCTTAATTACCCTTTGGCTGACCAGATAGCCCAAGAACTTCCCAAGTTATACTCTGAAAGAGATTTGGCTAAATTAAGCTTTATCTTATAGTATCTAAGGACCTCAAACATCCTCCTTAGGTCCTAAAGACGATATCCTTTATGCTTTCTTTTGATGAGTATATTATCTATATAGACTTCCATGGTGTCTCCCAACTAATGTTTCAAAATATTGGTGAGTAACCTCTGGTAAATTTCCCATGTGTTCTTAAGCCCAAACGAAATGACCGTGTAGAATTACAAACCAATCGTGATAGTTAATGAACTTATCTCCTGGTCGATCCCGAATAGAAGGAATTCATGATAAACAGAGTAAACATCTAGAAAACTCATCCATTCGTGGATGGCTGTAGCATTGACCAACTAGATAATTTTGGCAGAGGAAAGATGTCTTTGGGACATATTTTTTTCATGTCGATGAAGTCTATCCAGACTTTCCACTTCGCAATACTCTTTTTTATGACAACTCAGTTAGAAAGACACTTAGGGAATATAAATTCTTTAATGGACATCTTCTTCATCTTCCACATATTTTTCCTTTTGGGTGGATGTTCGACGAACCTTATGTTTGATCGACAGTAACACCGGTTCCATGAGGTGGCATATGACTCCAGGATCAATGACATGCGTATTATAAGACTTCCAAGAAAAAACATCATTGTTTTCATTTATAAGATAGATTAATTCTTGCTTTTCATTATCGGTGAGTGAGACACTAACCAAACATTTCTTCTGTGAGTGCAAGTTGTTGAATATGACTTCTTATAATGGTTCCATAACTCTGTGGGGGAGGGGTGCTTATTTCTTCCACCCTCGATCTCCCATGATTTAATTTCAACTTAAATCGAGTATCCCTATCTCTAGTCACCTCATCGACGAACACTTTTTGTTTCTTATTTTCTTTCTTAAATTTGATAGTAGGGATAACACATTGTTAAGAAATAACTTGATTTCTCCTTATCTCCATTATCCCTCGATCGGTGATGAATTTGATATTTTGGTGAAAAGTGGAGTCGATAACCTTCATGGCATGAAGAGACCCTTGACTTATGATATGAGTGTAGGGGGACTCAATGTCCATGACTAAAAACTCGATTATCTTTGAGATATTCCCAGTTCCTACTAGTAGTACAACCTTTCCTAGAGGCATAATTAACTTTTTAGAAAAGACAACCAAATGGATGGTCACTTCCTTAAAATCTTCCCTCTTAAGGTTGAGTTAGTTGAACAATTTCATCTAAATTACCTAATGAAGATCTATCTTTGTCGAATAGAAGGTTTTCACATCCCAGATGGAAATTCTGAAAGTTATTACTACCACATAATGATACGGAGTTCTTATTCGAACCAGGTCTTCTTTGATAAAGACTATACGATTATTATAGTCAATATCTTTTATTCACCGATGCTTTCGTACTAAGGTATTGGCGGGGTCGATTTGGAAAGCTTCCATGAATGCAGTAACCTTTTTCTATTCAATTTGAACAGTGTTACCTTAAATTCAGTTTGGACTTGAAGCATTATAGATGGCCATAAATTTGTGCCTTATGTCATCATCGTTTACACACTGTCAGATTTCTTATCATCCTATGCTATTTTTTTCACCATTCTTTTCCACACAGTCATCCAGGTGGCATGCCAGGGATAATTCCTCCGAGTAAGATTTGAGTACTGATGATGCTAAGATTTATCACCACCAGATAAGTGTTAGTGAGCTCAAACAGTAGCAGCCATGGCGTCCATAGAGGTGTATGAGTGTATAAGTATGTAAGTGTATAGAAGGGGATGAGTATAAGAGGGAATAAGACAATGATGTATAGTGGTTCAGCCAATTTGGCCTACATCCACTGTGGGTGTGTGATCCACTAAGTATGGGCACTAATGGCCTTGGATACAATGCACATAACCCTCTCTCTCTCTCTTACTGTGTATATAAGCAGAGTTTTAGCTAGGGCTACTGTTAATCGATCGATCCCCTGTAGGGTTAGGGGTGACAAGTATATATAGGTCTTGGGGGGTGTAGTGTACCCCCCAGGTAAGCATGGTGCATGTGAATAATGATCTAGCCAATCCCCTATTGACACCTGTAGATGCCAAATGATGACATAATATTCCCTCACGTGAGGGGGTGATTCGGTTGTAACGGTCTTCCACGTGTCATATGAGCCTCACGCGCACTGTTCCACGCGTCTCCCAAACCACGCGCTGTGATGATGTCACCCTCGGCCTATGAGCCGAGGCCGAGGGCAAAGTTTCTTCCGGCAGTGAGTCTGGCTTGATTATGTCCTCGTACTGTCGTACCCTCGTAGGGTCGGCCGGAGCCTGGTGAGGGGTCGGCCCCTCGTAGGGTCGTCTGGAGCCTGGTGAAGGGTCGGCCCCTCGTAGGGTCGTCTGGAGCCTGGTGAAGGGTCGGCCCCTCGTAGGGTCGTCTGGGTCTGGTGAAGGCCAGTTGGAGCCTGGTGAAGGGTCGGCCCCTCTTAGGGTCGTCCGTTGTGGAGGCGACCCTCCTAGAATATAAACGGGTATATCAATCACCCCCCAGCCCTTAGCCATAGATGCTGTTGAGATGGCTGAGGGATAGTGTTTTAAATGAGATGCAGGTATGATCAGTTAGGTGAGTGACACCTGGTTAGGTACTCATTGTTGTTCCAGTTTCCAAGGCATGACGGCTGCACACTGCGCTTGGGTCCTTGCACCCTAATGATGCCTTCCTCATGGGCTGTGTCCTGCCTTGGTCAATGGGCCCACTCATTGCTAAGGTATTTAAGGTATTTTCAAACCCTTTCTCTTCCTTCTTCTTCTTCGCGCCTAAGCATTCTCTCTCTCTAGAATTTTCAGCCTACATCGCCACTTGCAGCCTTCGATTCTTCCAGGCCTAGCAGCGTTCTTATTCTCTCCTCATCAGGTAACCTCTTTCATCCAGTGCTCTCTTTTTCTTTCATTTTCGTTCGTTTTTTAGGCTCGTAGGCAGCCATTTTCCTTAAGTTGTGCCATAACCTTTTCCGGTGTATTTTCCGGTGTCTTCTCCGGTAACTGGCTCTTGGATGTTCTTGAGTGTTCTTGAGTGAAAACCTTTTGAGTTCTTTGTTTAATCCAAAAGTCAAATCTGGTCCACTCCCCACTTGTTTGTAGTTAAATTACCCAAGTCTAGTATAATTTCTTTAAGTGTTGGGTCTTCCCCTTAATGCTTAGGAGGCTTTACAACCTGGTGTCTGAATTCCCGTCCCTGAGAGAGAAACTATTTACCGAGATCAGACGAATAGAGGAAGAGGAAGAGAGGAGACGAGGGGCCGACCCTAATTGGGTACGACCCATTTTTCCCATTCCTCTTGCCACCATTAGGCCATCTGAACCCTCTGAGTCTTGTGGGTCGTCGTCTCGTCCGGCCGAGACACCCAACCTAAGTGAGATGGACGAGAGAACCTCCTCTTCAACTGGTGCTGGAACTTCTGGTAGAAGGGACTCTCCTGACCTTAGCCCTCCCCGAGAGGCCGAGGGTACGATCCCCTCTGAGGCTGTCCCTGTGACAACCCTATCCCCCAACGCCTTCCAAGTAGCATTTCCTCAGGGTCCTCCTGCAGGTGATGAGGGGGATGAGGACGATGATACAGATGATGAGGTTGATACCTCCCATGCCTCGTCTTTTATCTCCTCTGTCAGGGATAGGGATCTTCTGATATGGAGGCATATTTACGGAGTGCCACCTGGGGTGACTATGAGGGTTCCCTCCGAGGACGAGAGGGTCTTTGAGGGTGAAGAGGGAGAAGTTGCAGTCTACGAGCAAATGTTCAAAGTAGGTGTTAGACTTCCCTTTCACCCTGCCATTATAGATATTCTGTCGGCTCTGGGCGTCTCCCCCTCGCAACTTCCACCCAATTCTTGGAGGACGATTCTGGGGTACATCTCTCTGTGGAAAAACGCTTTCACTGACGAGCCCTCGTCCGACGTGTTCTTGGCCTGCTACAATATCACCTCTTCATCTAAACAGCCCGGATACTATCATCTGGGAGCGAGAAGGTCTGAGAAGAAGCTGCTCCACGTGGCTCAAACTTCCAATCATGATTGGAAAAAAAGGTTCTTCTTCATATCTGGGGCATGGGAGAGCTCCACCGAGGCGTCCCCTTCTGCCGATGCTCCGAGGGTTCCTAACAGATGGTCTAACCCTTCCATGAAAGCAAGGTCAGACCCCAGACTTAGCTTGGAGGAGAGGGATATTGTTGAGTATCTGAGGGGACGAGGGAGAGAGGGTGAGATCTCAAAGTTCGAAGATTTGATGACCCCTCGCTTCCTTAAAGAAGCTGGTCTGAGGGTCGGCCCTCTGACAGAACTATGTGAGTTATACTGAACATTTTCCCATCTTTACTTATTTTTGAAGTGTTCTCTCTTTATCTCTGAACTTTTCTGATTCATCGTATCCTTTTCAGGTCGTCCTGCAGGCGTGTCAGATTATCTCTGGGATATGACTGCTCCAAGCCTTCTTGCTGGTCTGTCAAAGAAGAAGGGGAAGGAGCCTCAGCAAGCTCCTAAGAAGACAAGGGCCTCAGGGCCGATAGTTGTTGAGCCGACATCTGTTAGTCACAAAAGGAAGGAGCCTGAGGCTCCTGTCGAGCCTCGTCCTGACCCTAAGACGAGGGCCAGGGCCGAGGCCTCTGAAGGAGCAACCTCTTCACCAAGCATGGGGGCCTTCTGGTCTCAAAATCTGTCCCATCTGAGGGCCGACCCCTCATCTCTTATCGCCAACCTGAGGGCAGCAAAGGCCTCTATGTTCTCTGCACCGTCGGCCTCCGACTTCGAGTTCTTGGCGCAGATGCCTCCAGCCAAAGTGTATGACTACGGTCTGCACTCCCTTGCTCAGGTATTGGTCCTGACCTTTAATTTCATTGTGTTTCCTCGGCTCCCCTTGACGCATCTTCATTTTTCTTGCAGTCTGTCTGTGCCTTCACCTCTGCCACCAAGTGGATGGCCGAGAATCAACAGAAATTCCATGAAGCTGAGAGGGCCATCCAACAAGAGGCTGACCTACGGACAGAGCTGGGCACTGCGAGGGCCGAGCTGGAGAGCACAAGGGCTGAGCATGCTAGAGTCCTTGATGAGCTGACGAGGCAGCATGATGCCGATATGCAGGCCAAGGACTTGTTGATCAAGGACAAGGACTTGTTGATCAAGGACAAGGATGAGGCTCTGATCAACCTGGAGGCCCGTCATAAGACTGATCTGGAGGCAGCCATCAAGAAAGCTGAGGCTGACGCTGTGGAGGCATACAAGATTTCAGACGAATTTCAGGGCTTCGGCCTTGAATATCTTGAAAGGGGGATTAGGACGGCCTGTCGGTGGGTAGTCCTCAGATTTGGCGATGTCGTCTCCTCTGTTCGCCCATCATTGGAGGGTGTTCAACTGGACGACCCCCTAATTGCCGAGGCCCTCAATCAGGTGGAGGCCCAAGCCCAGATCGAGGGGGTTGGCACATCTGAAGATGATCCGGTGCTGGTAACTGAGGAGACCATTCCCATTGATGTTGAGGCCCTGCCCTCTGATGTCGTCCCCTAGGGTGGCTGCCTGTAGCCCATACCCTTGTTTTTGTATTTTTGTTCTGTATATTGTAAAACACTTGATGCTTTATATTAATACCATCGTCTCTTCCTTTCACAACTGTCTCCCATATTTAATTCTGTTATGGTTTGTTTCTTGCAAATTTGCTTCTTCGTTGATGATGATGATACTAACCCTTCCCTCGTCTTTTTGAGGACCAATGTGGGGTCGTCCCCTCATCAGGCCTCATTATAGCCGAGGGTTCAAATGATCAAATTAATGATTTTTAAATAAAGTCTACCCTCATCTTTCTTGAGAACAGTGGTGGGGTCGTCCCCTCCACTGGTCCTCATTATAGCCGAGGGTTCAATGAATCAAATTAATGATTTTTATGTAGTCTACCCTCGTCTTTCTTGAGAACAGTGGTGGGGTCGTCCCCTCCACTGGTCCTCATTATAGCCGAGGGTTCTGATAACCAATTTAATGGTTTTTAAAGTCTTCCCTCGTCTTTCTTGAGGACAGTGGTGGGGTCGTCCCCTCCACTGGTTCCCATTATAGCCGAGGGATCAACTTTCCAATTTAATGGTTTTTAAAGTCTTCCCTCGTCTTTCTTGAGGACAGTGGTGGGGTCGTCCCCTCCACTGGTCCCCATTATAGCCGAGGGATCAACTTTCCAATTTAATGAATTTTAAAGTCTTCCCTCGTCTTCTTGAGGACAGTGGTGGGGTCGTCCCCTCCACTGGTCCCCATTATAGCCGAGGGATCAACTTTCCCATTTAATGGATTTTAAAGTCTTCCCTCGTCTTTCTTGAGGACTGTGGTGGGGTCGTCCCCTCCACTGGTCCCCATTATAGCCGAGGGATCAACTTTCCAATTTAATGGTTTTTGAAGTCTTCCCTCGTCTTTCTTGAGGACTGTGGTGGGGTCGTCCCCTCCACTGGTCCCCATTATAGCCGAGGGATCAACTTTCCAATTTAATGGATTTTGAAGTCTTCCCTCGTCTTTCTTGAGGACTGTGGTGGGGTCGTCCCCTCCACTGGTCCCCATTATAGCCAAGGGATCAACTTTCCAATTTAATGGTTTTTGAAGTCTTCCCTCGTCTTTCTTGAGGACTGTGGTGGGGTCGTCCCCTCCACTGGTCCCCATTATAGCCGAGGGATCAACTTTCCAATTTAATGGATTTTGAAGTCTTCCCTCATCTTTCTTGAGGACTGTGGTGGGGTCGTCCCCTCCACTGGTCCCCATTATAGCCGAGGGATCAACTTTCCAATTTAATGGATTTTGAAGTCTTCCCTCGTCTTTCTTGAGGACAGTGGTGGGGTCGTCCCCTCCACTGGTCCCCATTATAGCCGAGGGATCAACTTATAAAATTAATGATATATATGAAATCTTCCCTCGTCTTTCTTGAGGACTGTGGTGGGGTCGTCCCCTCCACTGATCCTCATTATAGCCGAGGGTTCAACTTCTTTGCATGTATGCTAGAACTGATAACCACTGGATGAGGGAAACACTGATACTTCTCATTAATCTTCAATGTGTTCTGTCGAAACAATGCTTATTACAACTATGGCTTATCAAGACCTTACAACACTACTGGTAGTATTTTTTCAAATGATCTGCATTCCAGGGGTTTGAGAAAGGTTCCCCCTCCAGGTTCTCTAGCCTGTAGGTCCCCGGGACAACTTCATCGATGACCCTATATGGGCCATGCCAATTAGGATGGAGCTTGTTGGGTTTCTGCCAAGTCTTTTTAAGAACCAAGTCTCCCACTGCGATAGGCCTCTGTTTCACCCTTTGGTTGTAAAACTTTGCGGTCCTCTGCTGGTAGGAAGCTTGCCTTATCTCAGCATCCTCCCTTCTTTCCTCAATCAGGTCTAGGTCAAGTCTTCTCTCTTCCATATTCCCCTGGGGATCATACATTTGGACCCTATGAGTAGGAAACTCCACTTCGGTGGGGATGACTGCTTCTGATCCATAAGCTAACATGAATGGGGTCTCCCCGGTAGGGGTCCTTACTGTCGTCCTGTATGCCCACAATACTGCATATAACTCCTCGACCCATCTTCCTTTTGCCTCCTCAAGCCTCTTCTTAATCCCATCTAGGATTGTCCTGTTCGTAACTTCGGTTTGCCCATTGGCCTGAGGTCGGCCTGGGGTGGAGAAAAATTGTTTGATACTTACCCTCTCACAGTACTTCTGTAAAGAGGCATTCTTGAACTGGGTCCCGTTATCCGAGATGAGGGTGTTGGGTAGACCATATCTGCATATCACATTCTTCCAGATGAACTGGAAGGTCTTCTGCTCCGTGATCGTGACCATCGGCTCGGCCTCTACCCATTTTGAAAAGTAGTCAATTGCTACGATGAGGAACCGATAGTTATTGACTGCTCTCGGTAAGGGTCCTATCAGATCAATCCCCCATATTGCGAACGGCCATGGGGATGCAATGGAGGTGAGAGGCTGGTGAGGTTGATGAGGGATAGTAGCAAATCTTTGGCATTTATCACATTTTTTAACATATGCGGCAGCATCTTTCCCGAAGGTCGGCCACCAGTAGCCTTGGGTGATCACCCTCTTTGCCAAGGATCTACCCCCAATATGGCTTGAGCACGACCCTTCATGCACGTCTTGCAAAATGGAAGGGACCTCTGAGGGATGCACACACCTAAGTAAGGGGAGCAGAAACCCCTTTTTGTACAGCGTGTCTCCGATGACAGCGAACTTTGCAGCCCTGTATCTCAGCTTCTTCCTCTCTTGGCTTGCTTCTGGCATCTCTCCCCCTCTAATGTATCTGATCAGGGGGTCCATCCATGAAGGTTCTTGAGAAACATTCATGCAAATGCCAAGTGTTCCCTCGTTGTCTTCGATAGTTGGTCGAAGCAAAATTTCTACCGGGACTGTCCTCCTTATGTCTGTCCTAGTAGCTGAGGCCAACCTTGCAAGGGCGTCAGCACGGCCATTGTCGAGCCTAGGTATCCTCTTGAATTTCACTTCTTTGAAGTTTTTCAGCAATGACCTCACCTTATCAAGATACCTAGCCATCCTCTCGTCTTTGGCCTCATAGGCTCCTACTATCTGATTCACCACCAGCCTTGAATCACTGTGAACCAAAATTTGGCTGACACTAAGGGATTTGGCTAAGGAGAGGCCAGCTATCAAGGCCTCATACTCAGCCTCATTGTTGGAGGCTTTGAAATTGAACCTCAGGGCGTACTCGACGTCTGTGCCATCGGGTGCTGATAGTATCAGTCCAGCACCACTTCCGCTATCACAGGAGGACCCGTCAACGAAGAGGCTCCACGGAGTCTTTCCTTCAGAAAAATTTCCCTCAGAGAGGGACCCCTGTCTAAAGATGTATCTTCCCTCTTCGTTTTCAGTCACTTTCCTTCTAGCGGTGCTCGTCTCAGCCATTTCTGCAGGTGTGTCTGCGGGTCTGTCTTCTGTATCTGCCTTCCCGAGGGTCTCACCCTCGGCCTCATCTTCTTCCCATGTGAACTCAGCCACGAAGTCTGCCAAGGCTTGCCCCTTAATGGCTGTCTTAGGCTGATACACAATGTCAAACTCCCCCAGCTCTATAGCCCAGGTCATTAGCCTTCCTGATTTTTCAGGCTTGTGTAGGACCTGCCTAAGAGGAGAGTCAGTAAGGATGACCATAGTATGGGACTGGAAGTACGGTTTCATCTTCCTTGAGGCATGAATCAAGGCATAGGCCAACTTCTCCATCCTCGGGTATCTCTGCTCTGCCCCCTGGAGTGCCTTGCTGTTGAAATATACGGGCTTCTGTATCCCATCTTCGTCTCTTACGATTGCTGCACTGATAGCGGATTCTGAGACAGCAAGGTACACGTACAGTCGTTCACCCTGCACGGGTCGTGACAGCAGCAAGGGAGACCCTAAGTATGATTTCAGCTGCTTGAAAGCCTCATCACACTCTTCGCTCCATTCAAAATCTTTCCTGAGGATCTTGAAGAATGGTAGACACCTGTCTGTAGCCCTTGACACAAATCTGTTCAAGGCAGCCACTCTCCCTGTGAGCCTCTGAACGTCTTTAATGGACTTGGGGGTCTTCATCTCAATAAGGGCCTTTATCTTTTCAGGATTGGCCTCGATGCCTCTTTGATTGACAATGAACCCCAAGAACTTCCCCGCTCCGACCCCGAAGACACACTTGGCCGGATTGAGCTTCATTTTGTATTTGTCCATTGTATTAAAGGTCCTTTCCAGGTCTGCTACATGATCCTCTGCCTTCAGACTCTTAGTCAGCATGTCATCTACGTAAACCTCCATAGACTTACCAATTTGGTCTTCAAACATTTTGTTTACGAGGCGCTGGTACGTTGCCCCCGTATTTTTTAGGCCAAAGGGCATGACCCTGTAACAGTATGTCCCCTTGTCAGTGATGAAGGCGGTCCTCTCCGAGTCCTCAGGGTTCATGAAAATCTGGTTATACCCTGAGTAGGCATCCATGAAACTCATGAGCTCATGGCCTGCGGTAGCGTCTACCATCTGGTCGATGCGGGGGAGAGGGAAGCTGTCTTTGGGACAATGCTTGTTGAGGTCTGTGAAGTCTACGCACATTCTCCACTTGCCGTTGGCCTTTGGGACGATGACTGCATTGGACAGCCACTCAGGGTAGATGACCTCTCTGATAAATTCAGCGTCTTCTAATTTTTTAACCTCATCCCTGATGACCTCATACTTTTCTCTAGAGTAAATCCTCCTCTTCTGCTTTACCGGCTTCACTCCCTCTACCACATTGAGTTTGTGGCACATGATTTCAGGGTCGATCCCTGGCATATCTACATGACTCCACGCGAAGACGCTTCGCCTTCTCCTCAACAGTTTGATGAGGTCTTCCTTGATACTGGGCTTCAGAGATTTGCCAACTTGGACGGTTTTTCCCGGGTCATCCTCATCGAGGGTGATGGGTTCTACCTCCTCAGCGGCCTCTCCTTTTTTGAGCTTCGTCTCGTCCCTGGGGTCTAGGGTATCAATGTTGTAAGTGGCTGTAGCCCTCTTGTGTGCCTCCCTTTCTTCAGCGGAGTTGTAGTAGCACTCTCTCGCTGTCGTCTGGTCTCCCTGAACTTCCCCCACCCCATAAGGGGTAGGGAACTTAACCATCTGGTGGACCGTGGACGGCACAGCTTCAAACCCCTTGAGGGCCACACGTCCCAGTATGATGTTGTATGCCGAAAACACATGCTCATCCAGCACAAAGAAACTGACCCTCTTAGTGAGCCATCTCGGCCACTCGTCCCCCATCCTGACATCAGCCTCATATATTCCTAGGGGGTGAACCTTCTCCCCACTGAACCCAATCAATGGATGATGGTAGGGGACAAGTCTGGCACGACTGAGGCCCAAGGCCTTGAAGCATGGCCAGAACATCACATCTGCGGATGAGCCCCCATCCACCAGGATCCTCGGCACTTCGCACCCGTGCACCCTGGTGGTGATGACGAGAGGGTCATCATGCGGGGCCAATAGGCCCTTGAAGTCCATTCTTGAAAATCCCACAACCAAAGTGTCCATATCAACCTTCTTCCTTTTTTCTAACTTGACCTCTAGGGAGGTCGAGTGCACCGTCTTCGTCACTGCCTTAGCCTCAGCGACATGGGCCTTCCTGTCGGCGACCTCAGACCCTCCTCCTGCAAGTCCCCCGGAGATCATTCCCACCCCGAGCGAGATCATATTGAGCCTCTTGACAGGGCCTTGGTCGTCTCTCGGCGGGAGGTCAGGGTCGTCCTCATCATCAGAGGGGTCGTCCCCTCTTTTTTGAGGACCTTCTCTGCAGGCATCGACTCGCTTCTTTCTGGGGTCGTCCCCTCGGCCCCTCTTGAAGTCGTCTTTGTCGACGTACTTTCTGAGCTTCCCTTCCTTCAGCATCTTCTCAATCTCATCTTTCAGAGCAAAGCATTTGTCTGTTACGTGGCCGTGGTCTTGGTGAAATTCACACCACAGGTTCCTATTTCTCTTGCCGGGGGCTGCCCTCAGCTTCTCAGGCCACTTCAGTGTCCGGTCACTCTTTATCTCATTGAGGATCTGTTCACAGCTGACCGTCAGAGGGGTGTACCCCGCGAACTTATCATCCTTGGTCCTCTTCTTCCCCTCTTTGTTCTTCTTGGGGTATTTATTCCCACTTGCACCTCCTTTTTCGTCTTCATGTTTTGCGGCCATCGCCTCTTCGGCGTTCATCACCTTCCCTGCTGTTGACAACAGCTCAGCCATCGTCCTCGGAGGGTCTTCGGCAAGCTTCCATAATAGCTTCCCCTTCTGGAGCCCTCCAATCAGGGCTGTCATAGCTATGCTCTCCTCATAGTCTTCCACCTCCAGCTTCTCTTTATTGAATCTGGCTATGTAGTCTCTCAGAGTCTCGTTCTTTCCCTGCTTAACATAGAGCAGGTGTGTGGTCTTCTTCTGTGGCCTCACCCCAAAGCAGAAATTATGGATGAACAAGTCTGCCAACTGCTTAAAGTTTCCAATAGAATTTTTTGGAAGAGACGTGTACCACACATGCGCAGCCCCTGTCAAGGTACCAGAGAAGGCACGACACCTCATCTCATCTGAGATAGAGTATATGTCTGCCGCCGACTGATACATTTCCACGTGGTGGACAGGGTTGGTGCTCCCATCGTATCTTGGGGTGACCACGGGAGGCTTGAACTTCGATGGCGTGGGGAAGTTGACTATCTTTGCCACAAAGGGTGAGCCCATGGTGTATCCCCTCTGAAGAGGGTCCCGGCTCTTCAGTATGTCGCCAATCTTATCCTCTAACCTCTGGATTGAGTCATTCCAGGGCCTCACAGGGTCGGCCTGGCCGATGTTATCCCCTGCTGCCTCTCGGAGGTGGATGGAGGGCTCCGCTACGGCAGGCCTGTGTCGGCTATTTACTTCCCTTTGGCCGTCATCCCGTCTTTGGGGTCGGCCTTCTGCTTCTTTCCTAGATCTCGCTGCGCTTCTTGACTTGGACAACTTGTCTCGCAGGTCATTCACTGGGCCCAGCCTCTCGAAGGCCGACCCCCTGCTCAGGCGGTCAAAAGCAGAGCCTCTTGGGCGATCATCAGGGTTTGGTCTCCCGCACTTCCCTCTACTGTCCTGGAGGGGTCGTACTGTATTGTTGGAGACCTCATATGGCTCCCAGCATTCTACTGGAGCCTCTTCTTCCTCCAGATCATCATACCTGTCCTCGGGGCAAGGGTTTCCTTGCCTCCCCAGGCGTAAACGCCGGGGGTCAGCAACATCCCTACGCCGCTGAGGGGGTGGCAGGTCTTTATGTGGTGCCTGGGGTGGTCCCCTGGCCTCATGATGTCCTGGAGCTGCTGCCGGAGTAATCATCTCAGGTGAGACCCCTGGTGGTCTCAGTATATTCTGACTTAGAGCTGTAAACTGCTCCTGCATCATCCGCTGGCTGGCTGCCAGAGACTTTAGGGCTGCTGCCACATCAGCCATCTCAGACTGAGGTGGTGGCTGACTGGAACTGGGTCTTCCCCCATCATCCGGCGGGGGAAGTGGTGGCGGTGGCATCTCAGGTGCCATGTGCTTGAGCTATGAAGAGCTGAACTGAAGAAAATACTAGTTAGCTTGGGAACCTTAGTAGGTCTCTTTCAATGGTGAAACACCTCCTCTCAGGGGGAGTGTTGGTTCACCACCAGAGTGCCCAGTGAGGTCAAGCTGTACAAAGGAAGAGATGTCTTCTCGTTCCCACAGACGGCGCCAAACTGATGATGCTAAGATTTATCACCACCAGATAAGTGTTAGTGAGCTCAAACAGTAGCAGCCATGGCGTCCATAGAGGTGTATGAGTGTATAAGTATGTAAGTGTATAGAAGGGGATGAGTATAAGAGGGAATAAGACAATGATGTATAGTGGTTCAGCCAATTTGGCCTACATCCACTGTGGGTGTGTGATCCACTAAGTATGGGCACTAATGGCCTTGGATACAATGCACATAACCCTCTCTCTCTCTCTTACTGTGTATATAAGCAGAGTTTTAGCTAGGGCTACTGTTAATCGATCGATCCCCTGTAGGGTTAGGGGTGACAAGTATATATAGGTCTTGGGGGGTGTAGTGTACCCCCCAGGTAAGCATGGTGCATGTGAATAATGATCTAGCCAATCCCCTATTGACACCTGTAGATGCCAAATGATGACATAATATTCCCTCACGTGAGGGGGTGATTCGGTTGTAACGGTCTTCCACGTGTCATATGAGCCTCACGCGCACTGTTCCACGCGTCTCCCAAACCACGCGCTGTCATGATGTCACCCTCGGCCTATGAGCCGAGGCCGAGGGCAAAGTTTCTTCCGGCAGTGAGTCTGGCTTGATTATGTCCTCGTACTGTCGTACCCTCGTAGGGTCGGCCGGAGCCTGGTGAGGGGTCGGCCCCTCGTAGGGTCGTCTGGAGCCTGGTGAAGGGTCGGCCCCTCGTAGGGTCGTCTGGAGCCTGGTGAAGGGTCGGCCCCTCGTAGGGTCGTCTGGGTCTGGTGAAGGCCAGTTGGAGCCTGGTGAAGGGTCGGCCCCTCTTAGGGTCGTCCGTTGTGGAGGCGACCCTCCTAGAATATAAACGGGTATATCAAGTACTTTGCAGTTCTCCATTATATGCCCATGATCTTTGCGATAGGAACACCTCAGGTAAATATTTCTCTTTGGCAGGTCCTCTGTCATCTTCCTTGGCCACTTGAAGTAATATTTATCTTTAATCTTATATAAGATACTTTTGTATCTTCCATTCTGCTTCTTGCCCCATTTTGGGGAGCATTTTCTCTGTCACCATTCTTGTTCACCTTTGATCGACCATTATCATGTTGATCAATAGCCACCACATCTTATACTTTAGTGTACTTTTCAATCCTTGACATAAGCTCATCAATAGAAATGGCCTCTTTCTTCATAAGTGACTAGTAAAACATAGAGTTTGTCCACATAAAGATCTTAAATGAAGTCATAACCACCTTCTCAAAACAGTCTTCCACTTCATTATAAGTTTCGTCATACCATCGAGCGTAATCCTGTAAGGTTTGTAGTGGATTTTTCCTCATGGTGAGGAGTGACTCCATCCTCTTTAGATGAGAACTTCTGGTGATGAATCTCATAATGAAAGCCTTTGCGATCTGGTTGAATATGGTGAAATATCATTGTGAAAACTTCTTAAAGCACTTTACGCAATGTTTCCAAGATTGGAAGGGAATATGAAGCACATGAGGGATTCATTATTGCTATATATAGTCATTTCTTGAGAGTACTAGTGAATATGATTGATCTAATTAATTTTCCCATCATAGATTTTGAATCTAGGCATGATGAACTTCTTAGGAGGCTCAATTTCTTTAGCTGATCTTGAGAAATGAGACTTAATCTTGATGATAAGGGCCTTCCTGGATAATTCCTTAGTGGATATGGCTCCACGATGAGTAGGGTTCTCTTTCATCCCTTATCGAATGAGCAAGGTTATCTTCCTATCAGGTAATTCCCTACACTTATAGTTCTCCTGATTGAAAAACAAATTCCTTCCTCAGCTATGACTTTTACTCACATTAGGGACAGGTCTTTGGGCATGTCATTTACACTTGTACCCATGGATCTCTTACTCCATTCTTTCAAGGCAACATTACAAACGATCATTCTCTTCCTGTTGGAAGCATGTGACATCCTTCCATTGGCAAAATCATCCTTTATAGGCTCACACAAGTTGTGAGATCTATGTATATCTCAGTTATTCATTGCTTTACACAGTTAATTACTCCTGCAAAAGATAACACGCATTAAGAGTGTTATGATGCCTACTGGGGTAGACCTTAAACCTAACTGTGGGTATTGTCAGTTCACTTTGATCATTCTTACTGTTGCCACTTGACGATAGACGCAGGCTATGCTAGTGAGACATAACTACTTGTCGATTTCTATTAGATGAAAGAAGGAAGTCGTTTCCTACAGACAATGCCAGTTATAGGAGATAAAATCCTACTATAATCATTTCAACATAGTTAAGCTTAGCATAAAGTAAAAATCACAATCACATCGAACAATATATATGTGGTTTATCAACGTTCCTACATCCACATGGTGTTTCTTCCTCTATTCATTAATCAAGTTTTGTTAAAAAAAAACCATGACCCTTTTACTAAGGGTGTGGGTTACATTTATAAAGAATGGAACGAGTTCGATTCGTGGGGGACTCCATGGCCTTGAATTACTATTATGATCTAGTCGAGTGAATCCAACCTTAAGATTTCCACTTATTGACTTCTCTTTAATCTTTATCTCTAAGTTGTGATCATTTATTGAGTCTGCCAGACACATATTAGGTTCATATCTGCTCAGATAATTCCTCCAAGTGAATTTTTGGGAGACCTCTTATACAAAGACTTTAAGTGTTTTTTAGTCAAACCTAATCGAGATAATAATCAAGCTAAGGGAACATGAGTATACATATAGTCCTATACGAAAATTTAGCATTGGAAGTTGTATTGTGTGAAAATATTCTACTTTGATTGCTCGAAAATGTATAGGCATTGTTATGCACCAGGATTAAATAATGCATCACTTGTAAAATTATATTGTTTATGTATAATCACGTTGTTATTTCAATATTAATAATTATCTATAGAATATATCTAATTATGAATTATATGTACATGATTTTGATGAGGATTATGATGTTAAGGACTTTCCCATGTTATTAATATTTGGACCTCAAACTTCAAATTTTAAATTGGTAATAATTCATAAAGACTTATATTTATTTTAGTGGATTTTAAAATTGTATTAAGAACTTTATAATTTCAATTGTGTACAGTACACGATTTTTCTTTCTTAAGTAGGATCTTATAATCACGAGCAATCTAAATCTGCTAAACCTAAATTATATATATATATATATATATATATATATATATATATATATATATATATATATATATATATATATATATATATATATATATAATAAGGAGTAGGGGTGTTAGCACTATTCCATAAAGAGATAACTTAATTAGGGGTCCTGATTTTCCATCAAGGCAGAAATCGTACGACCCAGATCTGTCAACTCATCCCTCCTAAACTTTCTTCTTTAACACTTCACTTTAATTCAAACCCCTTTCTCTCTCTTGATGTCCCATCTCTTGCTCTGATCACATCGTGAAGTCCCATCTATTTCTCTAATCACATTATGAAGATATCATTCCTCTTCCAAAAACTCCACCATCTCTCTATGAAACCCTCTGTGACACCCCTCCTAATTAAATACCGGGCGATCACTCCTTTATTAAATTAAAATCAAGGTGAACAGTTGGATCATTCTTAGCATCACTGTCGTGAAAATAAATTTCCAATTTAAACACACTAATTAATTAAGCTAAGTGTCAAAACAATGTTTAAACATTTCTTTCCAAACTTTATTTTAAAAATAAAGATTTAATTATCTACAACAATTTAATATTTAAAGAATCACACCAAAATAATCCTGGAACATATAATCCAATTAATTTAAACATTCAACAACTAAATCCCAGCATTTAAAACTTAAAGTAAAACATACATGCTGAATAAATCCAAAAGTAACAGTACTAGAAATAACTGAAATACAAATGTCCCAACAAAATAGATAAATAGTGGAAAGGGCGACACATGCCCTAATAACTGAGAATGATAGAAGTGGAATCAAGAAAATGAAATGGTCTAATCAAGTGGCTTGCAACTCCCACCTAAGCTGCAGCACGTTCCTTCCAAGGGATCCTAAGCAAGACGCCCCTGTGGCTGGGCACCTGTAATATATACATATATATACAAGAGAGAAAGAGGAATAGAAACGGGTCAGAGCCCGATAGTGTATATGATTTAAAAATTCGTTTAGCAAGTATTTAAATTGATAAGGGCCAATGCAACAACATATTAGTGCGACACTCTCTTGAGAAATTCTCACCTCTCTTCTAATGTGCACTCCTATCGCACTAACCTTCCCAATGGTCTACCTCATCATATATCACACTATCTTTACCCAAGGATTTAACTTATCTTAGGTGACTCTCAAGATATATGATTTAACAACATCATGGTTTAAAAGGATAATTTCATTTAGTACAAAACGCTCATTTTAACTTTATTGATTCATAAAGTTTTTCAATATCATATTATACTTTTCAAAACAAGTATTTCCAATTTGAGTCATTATACATGTCTCACTTACCATAACACAGTAGGCAGTTTCCCAAATTTCAAAAGTTCATATATATATATTAAATACTCATATAATATATATATTCTAACAGCACCCCACATAAAAATTATGGTGCAGGAATACTCTGCTATCCAATCCCCGTATCAATCGTACTAAAGGGAATACAAGTTCGGAATCACTCTCGAACTGTATAAATACATACACAAACAATATTGAGGCGAAGCATAGTTTCCAAGTCCAAGAGGTCAGTACATACCCTCACGTCTCTTAAGACCGTGACTACCGATTCGATAGCCTGTACCTAGGATTTCTATCTTCTAGGGTACGAGTCAATATCCCCCATAAGGCACACGAGATAAGATCGTCCCAGCGCGGAAACCTCAGGGATAACAAGTAGCGCGGGCATGATTTTCACAAGTATATAATATATGCATACACAATCATATAAATATACAACTTTTATTATATCAATTTAGGTTTATCCAATAACCCACATTCACAACATTTATCCTTATTTTCCCATTATTATTTATCAAGTATAATGGTTCATTTCTAACTTTAATTCGAATGGTTTTTCCAACTTACTACGTAACCCTCATGGACTCTATTCTTCCAAATGTACAATTCAGTAGATATCCATTTATGTTCCAACGTAACTCTCTCTTACGTGTCTCTCCCCTTTAATATATACTTACATTATCCCTTATGAAAAATATCCCAAAAATATAGATTTCGCCTTATATTAAAGGATTTTGAATTTTATTTTCAAAGATGAGAATTTCAAACGGCTTCGAAATCGGAATTAAAATGGAGTTTTAATTGAATTTTTATTATCTCTAAGAGTCCTCAAAACATAAAACTGTCTAGAAAAAAAAATATTAAAACATATTGAACTGTCCGATCGAGCTGAATTTTTTTCTGTAGCTTCCTCTCGTCTTCAGCTAATTCTCTGTAAAATTTCATCCAATTCCAACGGTCCGATCGTTCGAAATTTATTTTTTTTAGTGTTTGTATCTGATTAGAACTCTTTTCTTAATCAAACTTTTAATCCTTTAAATGACAAAGGGTTTTCAGAATATCTTATAAATCATCACTATATGAAAATTTCCCATCTCAAATTGGGCTTTTCTTCCATAAATCTCATCCTAATAACTCCTAAACTAATATGGATGATGCATCAACGAAATAAGCAAGATAAACACTTGCCTGGGATTTTCAGAAATCTGGTTTGGTGTTGAATTTGGTGTGGTTGCGTTCCCCGTCTTGCGATCTATGCGTTGGCGGTGGGGGCGGTGCAAACGGGTGAGTTTTGAGCCTTGGAATGCCTTGAGAGCTCTCTCTTCTCCTCTCCAATGGCCGTTCTAGTGTTTTGAGTTATCTAACCCTAGGAGATAACCTAAACATCTGATATAACCCCTTTAGTTTTCGTGGGTTTAATTACCCAAAAATACAAAATGACTAAAATGCCCTCCCGGGGTACTAATTAGGCCCAAAAACGACCCGAGACCCAAATCAAACTTCCTGGTATACTTTTCTGACTATCTCGACCCTTCCGGATGCGTTGGCGCACTCAAAATGACCATACGAATAACTTATAAAATATTTACTTTTATTTATCAATATTAGTCCCGATGCGACACGGGCGCGTCCCGACTCAAATTTCTAAAATTATCATTTTATTCACTCGTGACATTTAATATGGCCACTATTATATATTACTTTGCTCATTAGTAATATTCAACAAATTTTCCCATAATTACTAACTCTCATCACGTTAATAATTATAACATAATTAATTTCCGAATTTTTATTAAATAATTAATTCACATTAATATTAATAAATCCCCAAATTAATATAGCATAAAAATATGGGGTATTACATACTTCCCCGCTAATAACGAAATTTCGTCCCGAAATTCAGAAAATAAGGCATACTTGGTAAGAACAAATCTGGATATCTCTCGCGCATATCGGCCTCGCGCTCCCAAGTGGATTCCTCCACGTTATGATGCTCCCACTGGACCCGTACAAGTGGAACTATATTCGACCTCAATCTCCTCTCACTATAGTCTAGGATAGCCACCGATCTCTCCTCGTAGGAGTTGTCAGGCTGTAAGTCTATCTCATCTATCGCGATGTGAGTATGGGCCATATCATCCCGAAGATACCGTCTCAACAACGAGATATGGAATACATCGTGAATGCGATGTAAATGCTCTGGTAGTCCCAATCTGTATGCTACCGGCCCAATCCTTTCGATAATGGGAAATGGTCTCACGTACCTCGGGGCCAATTTCCCTTTCTTCCCGAACCTCATCACTCCCTTCATAGGAGATACATACAGTAACACTTGGTCCCCCACATTAAACTCCCGGAAGAACCGTTTCGCATCGGCGTAGATCTTCTGCCTGTCCTAGGCTACTCGAATGCGACTCCTGATCATCTCAATCCTCGCGGAGATTTCCTGAATCACCTCTGGTCCTAGAAATTTATTATCCCCCACCTCGAGCCAACAAGTTGGAGAACGACGAGGCCGGACATACAAAGCCTCAAATGGAGCCATACCAATCTTAAACTGATAAGAGTTATTATAAGAAAACTCTACCAGTGGAAGATGTGGCTCCCAGCCTCCTCCAAAATCAAGAACACACATGCGTAGCATATCCTCTAACATCTGATTAGTATGCTCTGTCTGTCCATCTGTCTGTGGGTGATAAGCTGAACTCAACCTCAACTCAGTACCCATAGCCTCCTGAAAGCTTTCCCAAAAATGTGATATAAAAATATTGTCTCTATCTGACACAATATTCAGGGGCACCCCATGTAATCTGACAATCTCATAAATGAACAACTGAGCATACTGACCTGTGGTATAATCTGTCCGCACCGACAGAAAATGAGCCACCTTGGTCAAACGGTCTACAATCACCCAGATAGAGTCGTGGCCCCGCTGTGATGTAGGCAACCCTGTAATAAAATCCATGGAATTACTCTCCCACTTCCACACGGGTACTTCCAATGGCTGAAGCAATCCTGACGGTTTTTGATGGTCCATCTTCACCAACTGGTAGGTAGAACACTTGGAAACAAACTCAACAATGTCCTTCTTCATCCCACTCCACCAGTATTTCCTCCTCATATCCTAGTACATCTTATCTCCTTCAGGATGTACCGCAAATCGGGACCCGTGAGATTGGTTCATCACTGCATGATGCAATTCTGCCCCTTCTGGAACCACTAACCTCCCATTAAACCTCAAACCCCCATCAGAACTAACAGAATAGGAGTCAGCACCCTCGGCTAAAAGTCGTGCAATCTGCTCTTGGAAAAACAGGTCTGTGGTTTGGGCCTGTATTACCCTCATAACAATCTCGGGTGTGACTGTTATAATAGATATGAAGGAACGGGCTACTGTGTCCTGGTGACCCAACTCCTTCCACTTCGCTTTCCAGACGTCCGCTACCTCATTTAACGGTCTTCGGCTCAACGCATCAGCAACTACGTTGGCTTTCCCCGGATGATGCTGTATGTCGAACTGATAGTCCTTCACAAACTCTAACCATCTGCGCTGACGCATATTCAGCTCTCGCTGAGTGAACAGGTACTGCAGTGATTTGTGATCTATGAACAAATGGAACTTCTCCCCCAATAAATAGTGTCTCGATATCCTCAATGCAAAGACGACCGCTGCTAAATCCAGGTCATGGGTGGTGTAATTCTTCTCATGCGGCTTAAGCTTGCAGGAGGCAAAAGCTATAGCCTTCTCTTCCTGCTGAAGTACTCGCCCAAGTCCCCGTAAAGAGGCATAGGTGTAAACCAGGTACTCCACACCCGGCTTCGGTAAATCAAGGACTGGTGCTGAAGTAAGCTTATCTTTCAGCTCGTCGAAAGCCAATTGACAAGCTTCATCCCAAAAATATGGTACCCCTTTGCGAGTCAGGTTCGTCAATGGACCCGCTATTTTGGAGAATCCCCGAATGAATCTCCTGTAGTATCCGGCTAACCCCAAGAAACTACGCACTTCCGTCGGTGTCGTGGGTTGTCCCCACTCCCTCACCGCTGACACTTTACTCGGGTCAACGGCTATCCCCTGTTCAGAAACAACCTGCCCCAAGAACTGTACCTCTTGCAACCAGAATCCACACTTCTCGTACTTAGCATACAACTGATGCTCTCGTAAAGTCTGAAGAACCTTCCTCAAGTTCTCGGCATGCTCCTCCTCAGAGTGTGAATATATCAAAATGTCATCTATGAAGACGATGACAAACTGATCCAAGAACTCTCTGAATACTCGGTTCATTAAGTCCATGAATACGGCTGGAGCATTTGTGAGACCAAATGGCATCACTCTGAACTCGTAAGACCCATATCTCATCAAGAAGGCAGTCTTTGAAACGTCCTGCTCTCTAATACGTAGCTGATGGTACCCCGACCTCAGATCTATCTTCGAAAAGAATGTTGCTCCCCTTAGCTGGTCGAACAGATCATCGATTCGAGGCAACGGATACTTATTTCGTATCGTGACCTTGTTCAACTCCCGGTAGTCCACACATAACCTCCGTGAACCATATCTCTTCTTCAAAAACAAGACTGGAGCGCCCCAAGGTGAGGTACTCCTGCGAATGAAGCCCTGACCTAACAGCTGCTCTATCTGATCTCGTAACTCTCGTATCTCCGCCGGAGCCATACGGTATGGAGCGCGTGCTATCGGTCTCGTATCTGGCAATAAATCTATGAAAAAGTCTATCTCTCGACTGGGGGTAGGCCTGGTATCTCCTGGAATACATCGGAATACTCACGAACGACTGGGATCGAGTCTAAAGGAATCACAACCTCCTTAGAGGCATCCTCCTTTATATAATACAAATGAGCGGTCGAACCTCCCTCTGGGCGAGGCATCGCCACTACAAACATCTCTTGCCCCGGAATGGTAAAAACAATGCTCCCACCGAAGCAATCAATCATGGATCTATAAGCTGCGAGACAATCCATACCGATAATAACATCATGCTCATGCATATCTAAGACTAACATGTCTGTAGGTAATACCAAACTACCAATCTCTACCCCCACTCCCTGGCATATAAAGAAGGTAAGCGACCCACTCCCCAGTGGTGAGTCTACACACATCACTGTGCTCTCTGCTATGGCTAACGACCCTAAGGCCTTCGCAAAATGCGTAGCTATAAAACAATGCATCGCCCCAGTATAAAAAAAACCCGACCCATAGTACCATGGATAGAAAACATACCCTCAATCACGGGTGGTGCCTATGGAGCTGCTACCTGGTGGACGTTATAGACACGTCCGTACTGTAACTGCCCCTGCTGCACTAGAGCTACTGGAATGGATGGTAGGGCTGGCACCTGGGCTGGAGCTTGGAGGGCAGCTGGAAAAACTGGTCTCTAACCCTCTCCCATGCAGATGGAAGTTGTGATGTACTGGCGCCACTGTCTGAATTTGGTGTGGACCCTACTGAACCACCGCTAGCGCGGCATTCACCGCCTGAGCAACAATGGCGGCTACTTCATTAGCATTCATAGTGCCTTGTGCCGGAGCTGCTGGCTGCTCGGCCTGGGCACGCTTATCCTTTGGTGCACGTCTCGGAGGAATATGAAATGTGAAGAAGTTTATTAGTCTCCAGTCATTATCAAATCCCAAATGGCTGGAGATGTAAACGTAAAAGCAGGAATACAACAATCCTACAAATAGGGCTCTATAGAAAAAACGTTAAGCTGAAAGCGAAAATAATCCGTACAGATCCTATGGACACTAGAACCTGATGCTCTGATACCACATGTGACACCCCGCCTAATTAAATACCGAGCGATCACTCCTTTATTAAATTAAAATCAAGGTGAACAGTTGGATCATTCTTAGCATCACTATCGTGAAAATAAATTTCCAATTTAAACACCCTAATTAATTAAGCTAAGTGTCAAAACCATTTTTAAACATTTCTTTCCAAACTTTATTTTGAAAATAAAGATTTAATTATCTACAACAATTTAATATTTAAAGAATCACACCACAATAATCCTGGAACATATAATCCAATTAATTTAAACATTCAACAACTAAATCCCAGCATTTAAAACTTAAAGTAAAACATACATGCTGAATAAATCCCAAAGTAACAGTACTAGAAATAACTGAAATACAAATGTCCCAACAAAATAGATAAATAGTGGAAAGGGCGACACATGCCCCAATAACTGAGAATGATAGGTGTGGAATCAAGTAAATGAAATCGTCTAATCAAGTGGCCTACAACTCCCACCTAAGCTGCAGCACGTTCCTTCCAAGGGATCCTAAGCATGATACCCCTGTGGCTGGGCACCTGTAATATATACATATATATACAAGAGAGAAAAAGGAATAGAAACGGGTCAGAGCCCGATAGTGTATATGATTTAAAAATTCGTTTAGCAAGTATTTAAATTGATATAGGCCAATGCAACAACATATTAGTGCGACACTCTCTTGAGAAATTCTCACCTCACTTCTAATGTGCACTCCTATTGCACTAACCTTCCCAATGGTCTATCTCATCATATATCACACTATCTTTCCCTAAGGATTTAACTTATCTTAGGTGACTCTCAAGATATAAGATTTAACAAAATCATGGTTTAAAAGGATAATTTCATTTAGTACAAAACGCTCATTTTAACTTTATTGATTCATAAAGTTTTTCGATATCATATTATACTTTTCAAAACAAGTATTTCCAATTTGAGTCATTATACATGTCTCACTTACCATAACACAGTAGGAAGTTTCCGAAATTTCAGAAGTTCATATATATATATATTAAATACTCGTATAATATATATATTCTAACAGCACCCCACATAAAAATTATGGTGCGGGCATACTCTGCTATCCAATCCCCGTATCAATCTTACTAAAGGGAATACAAGTTCGGAATCACTCTCGAACTGTATAAATACATACACAAACAATATTGAGGCGAAGCATAGTTTCCAAGTCCAAAAGGTCAGTACATACCCTCACGTCTCTTAGGACCGTGACTACTGATTCGATAGCCTGCACCTAGGATTTCTATCTTCTAGGGTACGAGTCAATATCCCCCATAAGGCACACGAGATAAGATCGTCCCAGCGCGGAAACCTCAGGGATAGCAAGTAGCGCGGGCATGATTTTCACAAGTATATAATATATGCATACACAATCATATAAATATACCACTTTTATTATATCAATTTAGGTTTATCCAATAACCCACATTCACAACATTTATCCTTATTTTCCCATTATTATTTATCAAGTATAATGGTTGGTTTCTAACTTTAATTCGAAGGGTTTTTCCAACTTACTACGTAACCCTCATGGACTCTATTCTTCCAAATGTACAATTCAGTAGATATCCATTTATGTTCCAACGTAACTCTCTCTTACGTGTCTCTCCCCTTTAATATATACTTACATTATCCCTTATGCAAAATATCCCAGAAATATAGATTTCTCCTTACATTAAAGGATTTTGAATTTTATTTTCAAAGATGAGAATTTCAAACGGTTTCGAAATCAGATTTAAAATGGAGTTTTAATTGAATTTTTATTATCTCTATGAGTCCTCAAAACATAAAACTGTCTAGCAAAAAAAATATTAAAAAATATTGAACGCTCTGATCCAGCTGAATTTTTTTTCTATAGCTTCCTCTCGTCTTCAGCTAATTCTCTGTAAAATTTCATCCAATTCCAACGGTCCGATCGTCCGGAATAAATTTTTTTTTAGTGTTTGTATCTGATTAGAACTCTTTTCTTAATCAAACTTTTAATCCTTTACATGACAAAGGGTTTCCAGAATATGATATAAATCATCACTACATGAAAATTTCCCATCTCAAATTGGGTTTTTCTTCCATAAATCTCATCCTAATAACTCCTAAACTAATATGGATGATGCATCAACGAAATAAGCAAGATAAACACTTGCCTGGGATTTTCAGAAATCTGGTTTGGTGTTGAATTTGGTGTGGTTGCGTTCCCCATCTCGCGATCTACGCGTTGGCGGTGGCGGCGGTGCAAACGGGTGAGTTTTGAGCCTTGGAATGCCTTGAGAGCTCTCTCCTCTCCTCTCCAATGGCCGTTCTAGTGTTTTGAGTTATCTAACCCTAGGAGATAACCTAAACATCTGATATAACCCCTTTAATTTTCGTGGGTTTAATTACCCAAAAATACAAAATGACTAAAATGCCCTCCCAGGGTACTAATTAGGCCTAAAAACGCCCCGAGACCCAAATCAAACTCCCGGGTATACTTTTCTGACTATCTCGACCCTTCCGGACGCGTTGGCGCACTCAAAATGACCATATGAATAACTTATAAAATATTTACTTTTATTTATCAATATTTAGTCCCAACGCGACACGGGCGCGTCCCGACTCAAATTTCTAAAATTGTCATTTTATTCACTCGTGACATTTAATATGGCCACTATTATATATTACTTTTCTCATTACTAATATTCAACAAATTTTCCCATAATTACTAACTCTCACCACGTTAATAATTATAACATAATTAATTTCCGGATTTTTATTAAATAATTAATTCACATTAATATTAATAAATCCCCAAATTAATATAGCATAAAAATACGGGGTATTACACCCTCAACAATGTTTATCTCTCCTCCTCAAATCGGACTACCTGGGTGGGCATTTTTTTTGTTCATCATAATATTTCTTCAATTTCAGATTAAAAACATTTTGATTCATTACCCGTGTGTATTGTTTTTCCAATATTGTATATAATAAGGAATGGGTATTGTTTTGCCAATATTGTAGATAATATCATATTAAAAACATTGTAGATATTACTAACTATGTGATTCATTACCTGTGTGTATTTTTTTGTAGATCGCAAATATTAGGGCTTGAAGCATGAAACAGAGGTATAAAAAACATTTTGATTTTGATTGAGTAATGTTCATTTTTAATGTCATTTTGATTTGTCTGAAGTATGTTTGTTTTGTTCGATTCAAAATAGCGGTGTGGTGTTTGAGGATAACTTTGATTCTTGGATGTGGTATTTTTTTATACATATGTATGGTACTACTTTACTCTTAAGTTTCATCACCACTGTGCACCACCGAATCTGCCATTAGATTTATATTACTATTTATTTCTCTTTCCTCTTTCAATTTATTTTTTGTTTGTTTTGAATATTGTAGATATTAGGGCTTGAAGCTTGAAATAAAGGTATAAAAAATGAAGTTTTTATTTTCTTCAGTTTCATCATTTTGATTAGACTGAATAATTTTCATTTCGATATATGCTTTTGTTCAATTTTATCATTTTGATGTAGTATTACAGTTTTCAATGCGAAGTTATTTTGGTCTGTAAATGTATGCATCACAATATTTTGGTTAGAAAGTAAGATTAATGTAAAGTTAACTAATGTTTTCCAATGCTTACAGTTTTTTAATGATTTCCAATGCTTATAGGTTTTCATTCATCTCATATGCTAATCTGATTATGTTATTTTTCATTTTGCAGTTACGAGACCTAGGTCCATTAGAAATATTAAGGATCCTGAAATACTCAAGTAATTGGTATGATTTTCGTTGACATTTTAATATTTTTTAGATTATTGTTGCTTATATAATTTTTTTTTCAAGTATCACAGTGTTTCTCCTAACTGTTTATTGATATTACCCATACACACGTTTGGATTCCTTATATGCAATTATGATTAATACTTTACCATCTTCTAATTTTTGTATTTTATTCTATTATTTATTTTTTCCAATATATTTTTTGCAATTTGGTCTTTAATATATAGCATTTTAAGTTTTCAGGTTAATGGAGTACAAATACTCCAACAGTTTCAATTGAGGTATCATTCTACTCTTAGTGTAGGATATTGTATTTGTTTGGTGCGTGTTCAATTTTTATATGCAGAATATTTAGTGGAGATCTTACGGATTGTAATTTTTCGTTCTTCCTTTTGACTTTGGTAATTTTCGATTAATATATATTTTTTCAACTTTATAGGCTAGTATGTATTTTTTTGTGTTTTGCGATCTTAGTATTATTTGAATGTAATTTAAAATTTTGGTTCTAAATCTAGAGCTCCTTCCAACTTATTGGGTAATAAACAAAAGTTCATCAACCTGAGCTTAGTTTCCATCTTTCACCTCCCACTTCTTATTTAATAGTTCTATGTTATCTTTATCATTAAAATGTGTAACATGTCATTTTCGTGAGATGGAATTGCTTGGTTTTTGGTATTTATACTTTACCAATGGTTGAAGTAGTTCATTTCATTGTTACACAAGTAAGGATTTGGAAGATGAAATTGAAGGTTGTATAAATTCATAGATGCATACAAAAGTAACAAGAATTAACTATACCTAAAAAATGATTTCTTACTATTTGTTAGGCCAAGAGGCGTGTTCCCTATTATAATGTTACACAATTTGAGCGAAAATGTCTTTGCTTATGTTTCAGGTTACTTAAGATCATTTATGTTAGGTTGATTTTTTGTGGAGCACATGGAATTTGGTCAGAAAAAAGTAAGACACTTACTGTTTCCGTTGTTGATACCTTAGGTACTACTTTTGTCACAATAGTCTTTCTTGGAGTATGGCTATGTAACAACCCTCGATTTTTGGAGACTGAGAAATTAAATTTTGGAAAAAAAAAAAATAGAGAATATTTTAAAGTATTCCGGATGATATTTTTGCGGGTACCATCGATCCCGGAAGGGTCGAGATAGTCGAAATGACTGTCATTGGGTTTTATTTCGGCTCCGGAATATTTTTAAGCTATTTTGACTTGAATTGGAGTAAACGAGTCATTTAAAGTGTGTATTAACATTTAAAACTGGGATTTTGTTTTAAAGGTTTAAGTAGCTTACGGATTAAGCCACTTCTCATTTGAGAGAGAGAGAAAAGCCCTAGAGGGAGAAAGAGAAGGAAAGAAGAAGAAAGGAAGAGAGAGAGGAAGAAAAGCTTAGAGATTTCCGGCCCAACCGCGTCATCGAGGACGATCCAACCTCTACAAATCTGAGGCAAGTGTTTAATCTTGCTAAATAGCTATTTGTGTATTTCATTTCATAATTTGTGGGGTAAAGAAATGGATTTTTGGGTATAAATACCAAAACCTAGATTTTTGGGTTTAAATCTTGAAATCATTGTTATTCTATGGTTTAATCTCATATAAATGGTTGGGATGAGATGTAGGATGGGTTTTCTTGTTAATAACCTTATTGGGTTAAAGATTTGGGGACTTGGTGATGATAGTTGGGTATAAATTTCGTGGGTTTGCTGAAATAGGGAAATCAGCCAGCTTAACTGGTATGGCCGGTCGACCGCGGTCTGGGGACCGGTCGACCGCGCCTTAAGAGAAAAGCCTACTGCATTTCATCGTAGGCAAAATGTGGACCCGCGGTCGACCGGGGGTCTGGGACCGGTCGACCGGGGGTCTGGGACCGGTCGACCGGTCCCCTGTTTTTAGCCCAAAACTTGGATTTCTTCTCCCCCTTTTCTTTTGGAGTTTATTCTTAGGGGCTTCCTTAATGGGCTGCTTTATGGGTTTCCTAAGATGACTTCTAGCCCTTTTGGTTGGGTTTTGTTGATTTGGGGTTCTCTCTTATAAGGTAAGAGATATCTTTTGGTGACTTAGGGGGTCTCTCACTTAGTATTTTATAGTGGGAACTTTTTGGAATAATCGGATAAGAAATATCCATGTATGTGGTGAAATTTCTAGGCCGACATTTATGTCAAATCCTTATAAGGATAGGATATTGTTAAGTTACAGATTGGGGCCATTTGAAAGAGAGGGGTCGCATACTCTTTAAAGAGTGAGGGGTCTTATATCCTTAGAAAAGTTTAGTCTAAGGGCAATTGTTAACTCTATAGGAGTAAGGGTTATCGAGATTTATTCGAACCATAGGTGACTTTGGGAACGGCTTGGGATCGGACTATCGACTAGAATAAGCAGTAGCATAAATTCTAGTTAGGGTAGTTTTCACGTATTATGGGGATATGACCTGTGAGATTCCAATACTTGAAATGAGGTTGGAATAAATTGAGGTTTTAGACTATTAAGTCATGTGTGTGCCTATGGTTAAATAGTACTAAAGGTAATTAGGCACTTTTGCATATGGATGAAATGTGTAGTGATGGATTCCTACACAAACTTGTGGGTGATAGCCCTAATGTTGAATATATATGTATAAATATATACATATGGTTTTGGGAAACTATTCATCATAGGAAAAATGATTGAATATGTTTCAAGTGAGGGATTGGATTCGCATATCGAGGTACATTTAATGGAAATTGTGGTGACGGCTTGTATATTGAGGATTATGTATACTTATAGCCGGGTTTATATATCTTATACATATGAAGGAGAATTAGTTTGTATATATATTGATATAGCGATGTGTGAATATATGTACATATATCTATGTATGAATGTGAATATATGGATATATCTATGTTGTGGTCATACATGGTATGGATATTTAAACCGTATATGATGGTTTACTATATTGGATCATATGATGGGATCATATGGATGTATGTATATTGCGTATATGAGCGATGTATATACTTATGCGGTTAAGCATACCCCGCTCATGCTATCATTGGGAAGTTTCCGCGCAGAGGGTGAGCATCCTGGCATATAGAGCAGGGTGTGGATATTCCCCAGGTCATAGTCGTCCCTTGTGTTATTATACGATATAGATATATTTTGGGATGAGACGTGGTGGGTATGTTTCGTCTCATTGCCGGTTGGAACTATGACCGCTTCCCGGGACGTCGTGTGTGTGAGTTACCACGAGGTGGGTGTCGTTGATCCCCACCAGGTGGTCCCTAGTTGTTACGTGAGCCGGACTCTAGGAAGATGATAACATTGATGCAGTTTTATCGTCGCTATATATAGCCGGGTATTATATTTGCATGGCCATTGTACATCATACAAGGTATGTGCACTTGGTCATGGGTATATGGATGATTGGTATATGTATATATATGGTGAGCATAAAATACCTATATATATGTATTTATATATCCTATATAGGAAAGGATATAGAGTTTTGGTAAAGTACATCTTAGATGATTATGGTGTACTAGATTGATGGGGGTTGATGTATCGCACATAAGGTATTATTCGGTTACATCATCCAAAGGATATTATTGGAGATTCTTTTATTTTGTTTCTTTTGTTTTCTTTTTTTTTCTTTTTCTTTTCTTTCTTTCTTTCTTTCTTTGATAGTTAGTTTAGCAGTAATGGTAGTACTATATAGTATGTTAAGAATTATGGATCTCTAGGATCGACATTGCCCAGTAGTAATGTAACGAGGGGGTTTCTTGTTTGGATTTCGCTTTGCGAGACGCCTCACGCACGAAACGCAGTGCTATGTCGAGAGTTGAGAGAAGTAATTCTATTTGTGACATCTCGGATCTCTGGTCTTGACCTTGTCAGGAGTAGTGTAACGGGGCGGTTCCTTGTTTGGATTTCGCTTTGCGAGATTCCCCACGCATGAAACGTAGTACAAGTTTGAGATTAGAGAGAGGTTTTTCCAATATTCCATGTGCATGATATTAGGAATATAAATTCTTACATTTTAGCCTATATATAAGTATATATATATAGGGAGAGGTTCACAAGTGGACCAAAAGAATGGAATTTTTAATGGACTTAACAAAAAAGACTAATAAGTCTCGGTTATTGGGTGCCGCTGGCGCGGACCCATTACACCAAGGAATTAAAATTAGTGGGTTATTAGTCTTTTTTGTTAAGTCCATTAAAAAGTCCATTCTTTTGGTCCACTTGTGATCCTTCTCCTATATATATATATATATATATATATATATGTATACGTATATATGTAGGGGTAACGTATTTAGAATTGAATTTCATGTGATTATAAATCGGAATTCATTATGCCTATTAAGGCATAATTGTTGTTATCATAATCTAGTAGGATTAAGGGTGGTTCCTTGGATTATGACGGGAAAGTAGCTCTCGTGGGTATAGGCTAGGCTTATCGTAAGTTAGGTTGTCCTAATAACATTGGGGGTAATTTAACTAAAACTTGAGGACGCGATTAGGTGCGCGCCTTTAGAGGAGAGGTGAGTTTGGGTTTCACGAGAGTGCGGTCTCACTTTAATTATGAAATAAGTGCACCGGTAATTATTATTGCACGGTTAACACACTTGCTAAATATTTTCACATTCGGGGCTCTGACCCGTTTACTTTTCTCTCCTACTTGTATATATATATATTACCACAGGTATCCTACCGCATGGATGCCGGATGACTTTCTATCCAGAGTCTTGGGAGCCGTGACAGGTGCGGACTGTTGCGGGATGTTTCATGTAGTCTCTTACTACTTCTTTGAAGTTCTAGGTAGTATTCATGTTGTATATCGGGTTTGTACCCAAGGGATATTTATATACATGTTTATATTTATTCCATTTCAGTTATTGTATTGGCTGTGACCCGACAGCTTATTCGGGTCTACTTTGTGTAGTACATTAGGTTGTATTTATTTAGTTCATTTTATTTCTAGCATTTCATTTATTCTAGTTCTTGCATGCATCTTTCTTTTTCTTTAGTTGTAGTGTTAGTGTTGGTTTGTTGTCTGTTGCGTTTTTATTTTAATTTTTCATACCCCGCTTATGTGATTTCGGGTAGTTAGTCTTATATTATAGTACTGGTAGTTGATGTTGAGACTGGACCATCTGAAACTCCTGATTTATTATAGTATAGGGGTGGCCACCCGTTATTATTTTAGGCGGGTTGTGACAGGCTATACATAGCAGCAGTTGTTTTAATGTAAACTTAATCTCCCAATGTTGGTTCTTGATACTTCATTTTACAATCAGTCTTCCATGTGTAGGTAGATGCCACAAAAATATCAAGCAATCATACAAGAAGGGTTGTCAGCTTTAAATACTAGGACAATTTTGTTAATCCCAATGAAATGGAAGCAATGTGGATGGATCATGAAGTGATAACTGAATGGATTAGTGTCGGAGAGAATAATCTATTCATTTTGATATTCAAGAACTAGCAAATTGATGCAGTAACTTTGAATATTGCTCGATTTTTATTTATTTATGTTTATTGGCTTCTTATAGTTCTTATTCTTTATAAACTCATTTTACATCTATAGTAGCTCTATTTTATTTGGGTTTAGTAACTATTGATTTGAAACCTTGCTCCATTTTATTTGCAATATTATTGTTATGATGGGGCCTATATGCTCTCTTTGGAATACTTTTATCCTTCTCATTTGTCAAATGGTCCTTCCTTCAATATCTCAAGTGGGAATCATCGAACAAGTAAATGTCCTCTTAAAATAAAACGGTACGTGATTGATGCTCGTTTGATGGAGTTTCTCAATAGGTCCCCCTACCTGGTACTAATCCTCGGCCTTCACGCCAGCAACTTCTCCACATTGAATGCAATTATCAATTTATGATAGCACATCTTGCATACTCCTTTCTTTCCTCAAATCAAGACGCATGAAGTTCACCATTCTATACTGATCCACCAATTCAATATTAAGATTTTCAAATTAAGGGGCCATGCGTCGATTCAGCTCTACAAGTAAAGTTCGAGGTTTCGGGTTCAAGTAATCTTCAATGTCACTTTTTTTATAAGGTCGAGGTATCCACTGCTCACTGTTACATATTTTTTCCCTGCCCACAAGCTCTGCAAGTAAAGTTCGAAGTTTCCCCTGCTTACTCTTACATATTTTTCCCTGCTCACTATATACACCTCTTTCCCTTACTCACTATTACAACTTAAATGGTAAGGGTTTCAAATTCTATGTTTTTCTAACTTGGTTTTTCAATGAATCTGTCATTTATTTTCATTTAATTTACATGGAATTCCATACCCATCATTGAATTCTTTTAGTAACTATAAATTTGTATACATGTTTTTTTTATTTGAAAATTACTATGAAGCTGTTTTTCATTCCCGGGTTTATATGATTTTTTTGTTACCTTAGTATTGTGAATTGATATAAAGGATATTTACTTTATTACAAACGTTTAGAAAGTAATCCAAGTGTCTTAAATCATCCAGCACAACATATGAGCATTATGCTTTTTATTAATATTTTTAATGAGCGATTGTTTTCAGATTTCTATTGACTTCGTTTGAGGTTTTTACAATTAGGGTCCACAACACCATCATTTGCGACTACATGGACACTTTCTACCATTCGAATTTCTCCATGTTATGTTTGTTCTCCAAATGTGTAACAGGTCATTTCCATGTAATGGAATTTCTTGATTTCTCGACCATTCGGATTTCTTGATTCTTGATTTCTCGACAAACAGCCTTGATTTTTTATTTTTAGAATTTCTTTTATCTCCTATGTTTAATGTTTTTTGGTTGACAAATTTAAGGACTACATATGGCTCATAGTTGTTTACTTTTTTAACAGTTTTTTTTCCTGTTCACTTTTTTATAAAGTTTGATTTTGTTAAGCAGGATGCTGAAATTGATTGTCTTTGAGGATTTATGTGTTGCTATATTCGTTTCTAAAATCACCATTCTGTTTCCAACAAATGATTTGATAATAGTTTCACTAAGTGTAAATTTGTATTAGAGTGATTACAGTTGCACTCTATGTAAGTATCATATTGATGTGTAAAGGTATTTATGATTTCTCCCTTCTTTTCTCCACATTCTCTATAAAGGTATTTATGTTTTCTTATTTCATGTTGTCGAAGTTTTTACGTGGCAAAACACATACATTTGTTTGATGGAATTTTATTTATTTAAAATCGAATTCGAATATTAAAGGTTCTTTGTGCTCACCGTAGATTGTTCTCGATGTCGTTAAAACAGTAGGAAGTTGATGTTAAGTACTCTAATGTACAATTGTTCTGTGTTCACCATAGGTTCACTTTCTTTACTTAACTGAATTTATTTGTTTTAAATTATATTTTGTTGCTTTCTTTGTTCACATGGAATTCTGCAATAATGCTTAAACAGTATTATTTAATGTATGTGTGTGTGTGTGTGTTTTCTATTCTTTTGGTTTTTATAATTCCCATTTCTTCATCATTAAATATTATCCTTTTTACATTTTAATTTTATATTCAAGTATTTGTTTCTTATCAAATATTCTACCAACGAATTACATATATTCGTTATTCTTTTATAAATTTTTTGCATTCAAAGCACCTTTGTTTTTGTGAGTATGATCGCATTGCATTATATAACAAGAACTTCAAAGCACCCGCGCATTGCGCGGGACTAAAAACTAGTGTGTGTGTGTGTGTGTGTATATATATATATATATAGATTTTTTTATTTCCTAAAAGGGCTCGGAACAAGTTGTTTGACTACATAATTAATTAGATGGGCAAAAGTGTAAAAGTGATTAACCGCAAACATGTGACATCGGCCAAATCAAATCCTCGAATAAACTAGATAGAGTTGTATTCAAACTCAAATACCTCAACTGAAACTTGATCCCCAAATTATGGAATAGATAACTTGATCCCCAAAATCCAATCGTCGAGATAGAGTTTGAGTTTTATTCAAACTCAACCCCCTAAACTGAAATCGCCTCATATATATATATGTATGGAGTCTCTAGTTTGAAATCCAAAGGTTTTGAAGATCCATCCCAGAATTTCAATAACATTGTGAGTTTGCTTATTGATTTTATTTACTTATAAGTTTTTTTACCCCATTCGGCTTAATAAGATTGTTTAGGTTTTCATTTATTTTATTTAACTCTAGCATATGATGATTGAGCCTACTTTTCTCCTCTGTTTGCTCTGGTAACAATATAACCCCTAGCCCTAGGTAGTGCTCTAAATATTTATAAATATCATTGAGTCTTTGTTTTTTCTTTAATGGATATGCGTGGTATGTGGGTGTTAAACACTAACATAGATCGTCCTGCTACTGCTGGCTTTCGTTTGAACAACTTATCTTTGTTTATCAATCGGTGCCATCACTTAATTTTTGTTCTATGTTTTAACTAGTACTCATTTGGGCCTTTGATTGTTCTGCCTTTTCTATGTTTTAACTACTATCTTTGTTTATCAATCGGTGTCAACTATGTTTTAACTACTGCTGGCTTTCGTTTAGTCTTTTAGACTGATTTGGGGGGCTTTGAATGTTCTGCCTTTTCTAATTGATATTGTTGTTTAAATTTTTGGCTCCCTTTGTTTGATTTGCAATATTAGGTTGACTATGAGCTCTATATGTGATTTTTAATAACTATACTTCTAGTTTAGAATTTCATTTATGTTCCAAATAACCATATGTGAAATAACTGTACTTGAACCATCAAATTGGTAAGGTGTTTATGGTGATGCATCTATTTTATTTATTTCAAAAGAGGCATATGCTTATAATCAGGCATATAAAATCTTCATGATGTATACCAGAAAAAATATTTCAAAAGAGGCATATGCTTATGTTCGAACGACTCTATCGAACGAAAAACCAGAAAGTTTGAAAATTCTTGTTTAAGCCCAGAAAACTTTATAAACATTTATTTAAAGTTTTAATTAATTATTTCTAAAAACAAAACGCGGTTTTTAAAAAACACAACACCCAATAAACTTTGTTCCAAGCTCCTATATATATAATATTGCATTCATACCTTGGGAGCATGGAACTATGGTTGATGACGTAGAAACGAGGCACGCAAATCGACACATTTGATGAAGCTTTATACTCTTTGCCGCTACGTCTTCAACAAACACTTCATAGGCTTGAGAATATTACAATTACATACTATCCTATGAATAAATGTTTTTGTCCGGAATTGAGCCAAAACTATATATGGACTCAATTGGAAATTTGTGTCCTTACAAATCTCCCCCTTTGGCTATTCCGGGACAAAAACCAAACAAAAATCCTAAAGGGCCGTCAAGATCTACTAGACTCAAAACATAACCCACCCAAACTTGACTCAACCCAAGGATCAAACGCTTTTCCGTTTAAACAATGCCGCTTTAGAAGAAATCCTGCACACTTAAGCAAACTCATCAAATGCATAGGGAATATCAAAGTATTAAATCCAATTAATTAATTACCCCCCCTAAATTAATTCTCCCCTTTATCAAACACATGACCTACTTAGAAAGACGTCTCCCCCTAAGATAAATCTCCCCCAAACTAAGATACGATAATAATAGGATTAGATACCATTTCTCCCCCTATCATCATTCTGCCCCTATCATCATTCTCCCCCTTTTTGTTCAGGAATAGGCAAAGGATAAAGAACTAATAAACATAAAAGCATGTTGAATCTTAAAGTGATAAGACATTAAAGCATATGGGTAATAAAAGCAAGGCAAAGACAAATAAATATCATATGTATATATAGTATAAATATACCAATAAGTACTTGCATATATAAATAGATATAAACTCACACATGACACAAAATACAATAAGTTTGCACACTCGTATGGCAAAAATGTGTCCTATAGAAACGGAAGTGTTGGGGTGTGAACTAGCAACAATTAAATTTAGACCCAAACACTTAAGAAATGTTCACGGAGTTCTCATTTGATTGCAAACTTCATCACAGTTAAATATAACCTCATGTGACAATATAGATTGAACTCAATGAACAAACATACACAATGCATACAAGCCTAGCATGATGATGATTCTACAAACCAAATAGAGTCATGACATTAAAGACAACTAGGATAAACGGACATTGTGCAAACCGTTGATATACCATACAATTCTCCCTCAATAAGCATATATAATCTTTTGCTTTTGGATGAATATATCAAATAAACATAGGCCTTGGCAATTGTTTTCTTTTTAATGCCAAATATTCTGTTTTTAGGCCTTTGGATCACGTATTTCTTTTAGATCCAATAAACGGTGGCTTACTATCGTAAAGAATTTAATCCATCCTTTCAGATCCCTTCCCCGTGCACATTTTATTTATCATGTTTTCATTTTCACACAAATCTCACATGCAACGGATTTTGACATGCACTAGTCCTCCTAGGTCATAGATATGTAGATGACTAGATTGGTAGGAGAACACCTCAAAAAGCTCAAATATAACATGTGACATTAAGATTTCAAAAGAGCTCGTGCATGTGTGAAAAGAGGCATATAAACATAGAATCCATTTAAACAATACAAAATCCAACTACTCCATATAAAACATGGTAAAGAACATTTTAAGGATTGAAAATCTAAACCAAAAGTTCTAGCCACGTGGGAGCGTAAAAGATGGGATTCAAACACAAATATATGCCACATAAAGTGTGTCAAACAAAAATACACACAAAAAAAATCTTTTTGAGTTTTTTTAACATTTTTAATCAAAAATAAATATATACTCAAAAGGACAAACAAAAATCATTTGTATTTTTGATTAAGCTTAAATGAAATAAATAAAACACAAATGATAATCAAAAATCTTTTTATATTTTTCAATTCAAACACAAGAAATATAATACAAAAAGATAAACAAGTCATAATTTCTAGCATGTGATATGAAATAAGGCAATGACTAGAAAATGACTAAAACAAGCATACATTTAGCATGTGAATATAGCATGAAGTACAAACGCTAAAGTATGCAAAAGACTAACACATTCATCCTTTAGATTTAGCAAGGGAGGAAGCATGTGAAAGTAAATGAGAATCAAAAACCCTATTTTGTAAGGCAACCAAGTCAGATTTCCTAACCCAAATTAATGAAGAATGACTATCTTGGGGTGTTGGAACGTTAACTACCGTGGTTACTTTACAATGGGATTTTCTAGGAATTCGTTTAAGATCAAAACAAAATTTCCTAAGATGACCTTTTCGACCACAATGTGTACAAGCAACAACATGTCGAAAAGATTTACCTAAGGAGTGATCTTTAAATGCATTCCTAGTAGATTCTCCTAAAACAGTGGTCTTGGCTTTATGAGTAGATTCATTACAAGTATTGAAGCCTAAACCACAAGTGTCATTTTTAATTTGGACCGTTCCTAACATTTTATCTAGTTTTTCTGAACGACACTCCAAATCAAATTTGACATTACTAGAGTCTTTTAATTTATTTTGCAATTCTAAAATGTTAGACTCTAATGAAACATTGCACTCTTCAAAAGCAAGAAGCTCCTTTTTCAAGGATTCCATTAAACCCTTAAGGCTATCTCTTTCGCCTTCTACATATTCTCGCTTCTCTTGAAGAGTCCTCTCACGTGTCCTAAGGTCTTTTATTAAGGCATTTTCATCAACGACCTTGACACATTCTCTTAAACTAGCTTCTAACTTCAAATTAACTCTTTTTAATTTAATAGATTCTTTATAAAGTTCTTGAAAAGCATTTTTAAGTTCACTCACATTAACCTCGTCTTCATTTTCACTCTATCTTTCTTCTCCACTCTCATTATCATCAAAAGCAAGTGAATCATACACTTTGACCTTGGAAGTGTCATGAGTTAAAGTTTCATCAATCGATGAGTTCTCACTATCACTCACATGACTAGCCATAAAAGCCACAAAATTTTTCTTTGTGGGGGAATCGGGCTTCTCTTCCTTATCACTATCACTAAGGGTCGCATTATATGAAATGGGTTGCTTACCCTCTTTCCTTAGTTTATTGGGGCACTCAAACGCCCTATGGCCATAACTTCACAACCAAAACACTTATTAGACTGGTCCCTATCTAAATTTTCATTACTAGGTTTAGGGATCTTTTCGGCTTTAGGCATCTTCTCCGCTTTAGAAATCTTCTCGTTCTTGTCATGCTTAGAAGATTCAAATTTCTTAAAATCATTTTTAAATTTATCTTTGTTAATTTTGAGAAATTTTCTAAATTTGCGAGCAAATAAAGCCATGTCTTCCGAGTCACTATCACTATCGCTCTCTACTACTTGTTTGACCTCTTTTCGGGCTTTTAAAGCAACGCCCTTTTCGATTTTCTTTTCAGTTTTAGAGGGAAACATATCCAGTTCATAGGTTTGTAAATCCCTACAAGCTCTTCTAATTTCGTAGAGGCTAAAGTGGGTAAAGAATTTAAAACGGTCACTTTTGGAATAAATCTATCGGGTAAGGACCTTAAAATTTTATTTACAACACGGTCGTCAGGTATTTTCTCTCCCAAGTTAAAAGATGAATTAACAATATCAGAAAGTCTAGCATAAAATTCATCAAAAGTTTCTTTTTCATTCATTTTGATAGATTCAAATTGAGTGGTGAGGTTTTGGAGTTTTGAAGCTTTAACGACACTAGTTCCTTCATGAGTTAATTGTAAAATATCCCAAGCTTCTTTAGCGGTTTCACACGTCATAGTACGACGGAATTCATCCGGTGTGATAGCGCTAAATAAGGCATTTAAGCCACGGGAATTGAAATTAGCAAGTTTAAACTCATTTTCAGTCCATCTATCGACGGGTTTGATAACACGTTCATTTTCAACTAAATAAGTTGGTGGGGACCACCCGTTAACAACAGACATCCAAACTCTCTCGTCGATAGATTTTAGTGCCGATCTCATACGCGCTTTTCAATACGCGTAGTTTGAACCATCGAATATAGGAAATTTTGAAAATGGGGAAAAATCCATTTTAGCCAAAAATTTAAAGGATCTTAACGAAATAATTTATCGTTTTTGGCTCTGATACCAATTTGAAGAAGTTAAGAATGATGGATCCCCGGATTTACAATTTTAAACACACTTAAAAATATTGTAATTTCCTTTTTAGTTATGCGGAAGCGTTAGGAAGATGGTTCAAACCGATTAGTTAATCCAAGCCCTAGAATTTGCCTAAGTAAATATTAACAATATTACGAAGTTAGGCGAAACCAAATTTAAGCAAATGACTTGAATTAAATAAGCTTTACCCAATATTTAATTTAGTCCCAATTAAAGTGAGTGTGATGATTTAAACCAAAATTTATCTTGAATTATTCTAAGCATGCGTTCTACGTTATTTTGCAAGATAAAATAAATCAATCACACTACGCCGCGATGTACGAGGAAAAACCCAAGACGGGAAACAACCTCGGACGGCCCTAGCCACAAATCCACTAGATACGAAATTACAAGTACAAGATAGATAGACTTACAACACTCGACTCGATCCCTCTCAAGCCCCGATGCTTCTTCTTGTAGAAACCTCTTCCTAGCGAATAACCTTGAAATACCACCGCGGTCTCGGAATCCACCGATGGGACTTTATATGGTCACCGTCACCCGTAAATGGAGCCTTTATCCAAGTGGGTAGAATCGCAACAAAAACACTTCTTCTTTCTTTGTGGGAGGTAGAAGCAAAACCCGAAACTTCTCTTTGAAACGGAAGAGATAAACCGGTGCCAAACTCCAAGCAATTGATATGTATATGAGAACTTGGACTAAACTTATTTGGGTGTAAACACTAGAGTGATGGAAATTTTTCTCTAAAATTCTCACTCAAAACATGAACATTTTCCTTAAAACAATTTGCTCTCAAACTTTCTCTAAGAGATGAAAATGGTATGAAAAGTTGGAAAAAGTTAGATTGGAAATGTTATTCCCGCACATAATAAAGTCTGAAAAAGTTGGTTAAAAACCAAGTGGGGAAGTGGGTGCAAAACTGCCAAGAAACTGCCAAAAACTATTCCCGCCTGGCATCTCGTTCGAACGACATTTCGTTCGAACGAAATCTCGTTCGAACGAGACTTCTAACGACGTTCCAGATTGAACTCGTTAGAATCTCGTTGGAAATCTCGTTAGAACGAACAATCTCGTTCGAACGACATTTCGAACGACGGACCAGTATACTTTGGTGGGAACTCGTTGGCAGGTTTGTTCGAACGACATTTTCGTTCGAACGACAATCTCGTTCGAACGACTCTATCGAACGAAAAACCAGAAAGTTTGAAAATTCTTGTTTAAGCCCAGAAAACTTTATAAACATTTATTCAAAGTTTTAATTAATTCTTTCTTAAAACAAAACGCAGTTTTTATAAAACCTAACACCCAATAAACTTTGTTCCAAGCTCCTATATATATAATATTGCATTCATACCTTGGGAGCATGGAACTATGGTTGATGACGTAGAAACGAGGCACGCAAACCGGCACATTTGATGAAGATTTATACTCTTTGTCACTACGTCTTCAACAAACACTTCATAGGCTTGAGAATATTACAATTACATACTATCCTATGAATAAATGTTTTTGTCCGAAATTGAGCCAAAACTATATATGGACTCAATTGGAAATTTGTGTCCTTACAAAATGAAACTAAACAAATGATTTTATATTTTGCATTGATTAATTTATTGTCATATTATAAAATAACCAATATGTGAATGAAACTAAAAAAATGATTTTGTCATTTGATTTTGCATTGATTATTTTATTGTCATATTGTAAAATAACCAATATGTTAAAATTGATTTTGTCAAATTTCCTTTTTAAAATAAGTCATCTCGGAAGAACACAAAAATGTCAAACAATGTGAGAAAGTCCTCAAAAATGTTTTTTTTTTTTAAGTTTTATTTTATATTTCTTTGTTATTTTACTATTTTATAGTTTTATTAGTATTTTTTAATTATTTGCTCTTTTTTTCTTTTCGGTGAGGCTTACGCCTCAATACGCCTCGCCGAGACTAAAAAGCCTCACTTCGTATCGCGCCTTTTTAAACATTGTTTCCCATTACAAAACCTAGAAATCAAGTAACTAATGTATTGATTATCAATTGAAATATTACATACTTATCTACGAACTTATTATCTGGCTAAATAATGCTTTTTCTGTCATGTAGTTTGTTTCAGTAGGCCACAATATTGTACTCAATTGTTAACTTGTGAGAAGATTATTTGTTGGGAATAACTGCATAAAGTTTTGTGTCTTTTATTTTCATTGATCATATTTGAATACGTATAATGATGATGCAAAGTAAATGCTGAAACCAAGATGATACTTCCTAATTGACTAGGTATCGGTTCTCATTTATTCGAAACTGTTGCGCATACCTAAATATCGGTGAAACAAACCAAGGGAGAAGGGCTGATGGTTTCAATTATGGTGGCCATTAAGAAATTCATGAATTTTTAGAAAATGTGTTACATAAATTTGACAAGTCGCTGCATAAGAGAATGGGATAAGTCTAGTCATTTGCATTGGAAATTGAAAGAGTTTTTTCTTTGTCTCTTCATTTCAGTTCCATCTCTAGCAGATTGTTTAATCAGAACTACCCTTTGTTTTCTTGATCTCTCACAGAGAATTTAACCAAGTCTCTTAGAATTATTTTCATTTGAAACGCATGAGCTTCTTGAACCCGTTCTTATATTATCTACCTCTTTTTGTCTATTCTCTCCCAAATGTGTCAAATGCATCCTAATTCATTATATTCATTTTGAGGTCAAGAAAAATCAAGGTTCTAAAACACGTGGGATGTGACCGAGGCGTGGAGGCCAAGCCTTAACCCTTAGAAGCCTAGGCTGGCCAAAAGGCGTGAAAAGACTTTTTTTGTATTTTTAACCATAACAAGACTATTAAAAATATTAAAATTATACATACCTTAAAAATATATAATATATGGAAATTAAAACACTATTTGATTGCTTTGGACGAGATATTGGCCTGGTTTGTAATAGTATTTAAAAGGCAATATTGTTTCACTAAAGCATTTGTATTAAAAAAAAAGTGTCCCTTAAGTCTTTTACCAAGAATAAGGCGTTAAAGGCTTAAGGCGGGGCGTTTCTCCCAAGCCTCAAGCCTAGGAGCGCCTTTTAGAACATTGGGAAAACTACAAGGAAATAAGTGGGAAAGGGAGCTTAGAGAGTAGGTGATCAAAAGCTGGAAAGGTTTTGTACAAAGTCGTAACGATTCATTTGAAGGTAATCTTATCTTACCCTTTTTTCACATAAACAAATTCCTACTTTAGTTTCATAAATCAAAATTCCTACTTAAGAAGGTAATCGTTCTCTCTCTCTCTCTCTCTCTCTCTCTCTCTCTCTCTCTCTCTCTCCGCGTGTATAATATATATATGCAAGTGATTTATTTGGTGTTCGATATAATTTATCATGTCCATATATTAAATGTTTTTCATTTTATTCCCTCCACCCGATTTCCAAACCCGTTTGTATATAAAAAACAAATTGTATTAACTTTTATAGTTTTACTTCTTATCATTGGCATTACTCTTCTTTTTTAAGAGGCCTAGAGTTTTTTATTAACTATTCTTTCGTATTTGTCTAGAGTTTAGAAAGATCAAAAACATAATATTAGGCAGCCAAAAGGTAATGATAAAAAAAAAGCTAATAGTAAATTTCTAATCAGGTGTTTGATTCTAAAATTGAGTTTGGAATTGTCATGTGAGTTTAATTCTATGAATTCCGGTTTCATAAACTGAATTCCAAAGTGAAGTAGCTATCTAAAAATCATTTTTTATGGAATTGATTACACAAAATATTCACACGCCCCCACATTGCACATAGGTTTTCAAACACAAAGTTTAAAAAACACACAGATTCACACACATACAACACACAAAGTTTCTAACACAGTTGCGTACACACATTGTACATAGAGTTTCACGCATTGCACAAAGTGACAGATACAAGCACAGAGCACACAAACACACACACACACACACACACACACACACATTTCTGTGTTACACATACACATTGCACGGAATCTCACATAGTTTTGCACAGAGCACGTATTTCAAAAACACGCTCACAGGCACACACGAATTATTACACAAACAGTATACACACTACAACCTATGTATCACCGATACTTCAAAATAGCATAAATGGAGTTTCATATACAAACACGACCCTGATGTGGCTCTGTACGTATCCGATACTCCAACTCCATATACGTTGACCAAATTAGAAATTTGGCCTTCGAATACGGCTTGGATAAGTCCCAATACTTAAGGAATATGCCGGGGATACTTCAAGGATTCGGTGGGACCCATATTGTAATTTTTTTTAAAAGAAAACAGGGATTAGTTCGTATTGTGTATCCATATCCGTGCAATACAGACTACAACCCACGAACGTGACTACAAAATTCTAATAAAATTCTACAAGGAACGTAACAATTGAATAACATCACTGATCTTGAAATGATTGAATTAAAATTCTACGTTTGACTTCTAATATTAGGCATCCAAACAAATCCAAAGTCAATGTTATCTAAGTTAATATCTGTATAATATAATTATGGTTTTATAGATAGGAATTTTGGGACGTAGTGTATGCAGATCTTAGCACTATTGTAATGGCAAAACAAAACAGGTCCAAGATCAATGCACCAAAACAGAAATTATGAATCTTTAAGTTCATCGCATTGATAACTCAACAAAAAATAATATCTATTATGACCAAGTTCATAAGAATTTATTCTATAACCTGCATGATTGTTGGCACTTTTATTATGCAGTATGTATCTTAACAATGTTAATGCTATAAATCAACTTTTTTAATCAACTTTCTTAGTCCAAAAGTTTTTTATGTTCTTGTTGCAAGTTGAAAGTCATATTATAAGTGACAATTTTAAAATTTGGCAGTTTCTTATTAAGTATTACATTGAATCTATACATGCCTTTGATTCAGAATTAAGTAGATTCTTTGCAATATGAGTGTGATCATTGCTTTTATTATCAGTGATATTATATTGATGTTGTGTATTTGTAGGTTTTTGGAATCCTTTAGATAATTATTAATGTTTAGTCTCTTCTGACTCAATACATGTATATATATATATATGCTTGATTCGCAAAGCAGAGGTGGGATGATCTAGTGTTTTAGCAAACCGGCGCTGCAACGAAGTTATTGCTTGAAGAAAAATATAATCTTCAGACTATATTCGAAGCCTACAGGCCCTGGTGGTACTCTTCTATTTCTTGTATAGTCTAGGTAGAGTTTGGATGTTTGCTTCCCTTTCCTGTTTTCTGCATTAATAGCCACGGGAACCTACCACCATCTCCATTATTTAATGGAACATCATTACCGATGTTTATTGTTCTCCCTGTTCCGATATACTTGTGTGAGCATTAGTCTTTCGAAGTATTTCCTCACTGATTGACCGTAATAATGATGTTTTTATTGCAAAAATTTACAGCAAGGAAGAAATCATTCAAAAGATATGGCTAGATGAATAGGATTGTATGAATTTCTTTGTAGAGTACATTAGTATATTATAGAAACAACTCCAAATCCAGAACTCCCTCTCCTTTGAGTATGGATGGAACAGGAGTTCGATTTCTTAATTTAAATATTCTCACACAAGTCGTTTGAATGATATTAGCAAAATTTTATTATCAATTTCAATTTCACACGATCATGGTTGTCAATAATACCTCCATATATTAAAAATATGTAATGTACTATAATTAAAACTATTAACACCCTCGCACATCATATGGTTGAAAACTATTACTATCTATTACAATATACTAAACTGGAGGACTTATTGTCTCTAGAATGAGCCACATGTCATGTTATTAGAGTGTTCTCATCTATTACAATATACTAAACCGGAGGACTTTACTGCGTCTAGAATGTGACACATGTCATGTTATTAGAGTGGTCTCATAAAACCTTAAGTCTCCTCTCTGATCTGTATTCCCATTCTCACCGTGTGGCCAAATTCATCCTCTAATAGTAACTAAATATACCCTCAACTATCCATCTTCTATATCAATACTCAAGGATACCAAATATAAGTCACATTCTCTGTATCTTTCTATCCCCAACCTCATCACACATGATTGATCTATATATTTTTCTATGTGTTAATTTTTTTGGCTTGCTTCGTACATGGCTAAGTTCTTCTGCGTAGGTATCCCCCTTTCAAGTTATCCATTCAGTAGGTTTCTTTTCTCAATTCAATTTTATGCAGATTGTAGATTTATTATTGGCAATCTTCTAACATCCTTCAACTTATTGAAAACTATTTTTGAAGATATAGTGGTTGTTGAGTACACCTGAATATGAGTTTAGAAACCAACTCCTGCACGCACCATCATCAAATAGAGCCTCCTTTGAATCTGGAAAAAGGTAAACTATCTTTGCCCTCTTTCTCTGAGTCATAACCCACCATTGCTTACAAATCACTCTCGTTATCTACATTTATGTGATGGTTGTGATTTTTTTTCCCTTTCAAGTGAGTTGATTTGATTTAGTTGACTGCTTTTTTTCTTTATGTTAGTTCGATCCCTCAACACATTATCACTTACCAACTACCAACATACATTGTTCATCTTGCGTAAACTCCATCTTGGATAGAACTCTATGTATGTTTCTTTTGATTTTGAGTTCTTCCCATCAATTCAAGATTTTAGTGATTCTTTCTATATAAATGGTAAAAATAACATATTTTATAGTTAGAACAACATTTGCATTGCAAAAAAGATTCTAAAAACTTTGAGCCTTTCCACATCTGCTATTATGATTTTTGAATTGATGTTTTTATTTGTATGGGTCCTTCTCATTTGGTAAGTTGGAATAATTAGTAAGTAAAAGGTGTATTTTTTCTTTATTTTATTTTATGTTTGTGTGTGTGTAGGGGGCGGGGGGGGGGATTATGTGCCTATTTCTAAACATATGTGATTTTAATTTGTTAAGAACATTTTAAGGACTAGAACATGTAAAAGAACCGTTCGATTTGGAACTTTTTCATTATTTTGGTTGAATCCAAGTTTTGGTTCAATTCCATAGAATTTGTAAATCGGTTCCAAGGGCTTTCATTGCAGATGACAGTTAGCATATGGCATTTTTACCCTCTCTTAAGTCAAAGGTTCTCACTTTCCAATTGTAATGGATTATGGAATTACCTTACTTCTCCTCTCACTCTCTCTCTTACACTCACTCTTACATGCAAAACCATAGACATAAATTTATTCACTGCATTCGTTGCAAAACCTTTTAAAAAAATACACATCTCTCTCCATATTCGTCCTCCTCTAGTGCATCTAGCTCCAGGCACTTATAGGGTACCCGACCCTCCAAGAATCCTAACAAGTCAGTCTCAGATCCTGTTTCCATATCTTCTCTGAATTATCAAATGAAGAGTCCTGAATTTATTTAATCGGAGGTACTTTGTTTAAATGGATGGAAATTGGATCGTTCGGATCGAAATCTAGTTGTTCACTCCTATCCTATTGAGAATTTGAGGGCTCTTTGTTGACCAAGTGCTGGAAAATGGCCTCCATTTCTAAAACGCTAGGTTATGGTGGTGAAGGGGGATTTTGAAGCTTGATTGTGGTGGGGAGCCTGCCCCCATCTCCATTACTTTTCGAATGGAACATCATTACTGATGGTTATTGTGATCCGTGTTCCGACATACTTATGTGAGCATCATTTTCTAAAACTATTTCCTCGTTGATTGACCGTCATAATGATGTTTTTATCGAAAAAAATACACCAAGGAAGAAATCATTGAATGAATGAGGCTAGATGAAGAGGATCACATGTGTTTCTTTGTGGAGTACATTAGTATATTGGAAAAGTAACACCATATCCAGAACGCCCTTTCGTTTGAGTGTTGGCTGGAACAAGATTTCAATTTCTTAATTTAGATATTCTCATACAAGTCCTTTGAATGATTTTAGAAAGTTGTCAATTATATGTTTCAATTTCACACGATCATGGTTGTATGTAATACCTCAATATATTTAAAAATATATAATGTGCCACAATTAACACCAAAACACCCTCGCAATTCATGCGGGGTCAAAAACTAGTAAAATATAGCTTTTAAATTGACTTCACCACGTGTGAGCAATTATTTTCTCTCACTTATGAACTGCAACCAGTCCACTCCCTTGTCAAAAGCAAGCAAGACTTATCGACCCTTCATTTACTCTCCATATTTTCTCCATAATTTCTTTTAGGATTAGGATCTTCTTAGCACATATATGTGTGTCACAGAATTCTATAATTTTTTGTATTCTCTATAGGGTTTTTAGGATCCGATTATGTATTTTTCATGTGCCAATGCATGCAAACACACGCACACACACATATGTATGACAATGTTACTAAATAATTAAAACCGATAACAAAATAATGAAAATCGGTAACTAAATAATGAAAACCGGAGCCTAGTGACTGATAATAAAACCACACTTTGCCGTCAATCAGAGAAGGTGGGGGTCACTCGGCTCTATCGAGGCGAAAAAGAATGAAAGTGGTTCAAAACGGCGGGGGTTCTAATCCCCTGACAACTTTCTTCAACCGCCCCTGTCGCCTTAAATCTTAAATCATTTGGTCCCCTTCATTTTAGTAGGCATCAGTCTTCTTCATTTGGCCATTTTTCCCACTTCCTTATCGAAGTGGACTAAGAAGGTTATAATTTTCAGATGTGGAGGCCTTTTCATATGTTAGGATAGGTTATCGTTGTTAAAATCAATTTAGTGGGAGAGAAAATAATTTTATTAAAATCAAGTTTAAGAATGTATCAAAATATGGGTATGCAATTTCCTCCATTTTCTGCTAAGTATAATTTATTGCATAAGAAATTTAGTTTATTAAAAGTTTCCTTTTATTGCTTTACATTAGTAGAAAGGATGTTATCGATCTAGTTATATCAATTTTTTTGTTAAATAGAAAATGCTTTTAAATCTTTAAGTTAATTGTTATTTTCTTGGTTGAACCACTACGTTTGTACTTTTTTCAAGGGCCTGCAGTGAAAAAATAGTTTATAACTTCATCAACTGCTTGAAGAGATTATAGAAAGGATGTCAACAAGGAATGAAGGTGAAATGACGACAGATTTTTGCCTGTTATGATCTCTTTCTCACATTTTTTTTCTATTGTTTTAATTTGGATATTACTATTTTCGATTATGCCTCAATTTTTATTTATTATATACTCCATTTGTCCCAAATTAAGAGTTTTTCTTTCCTTTTGAGGACATCCCAATGAAAGTTAATTTTTTTGGACATGATCTTATGAACCAAATTTCACAATGGTGGACAATTTTTGATCTTGGCCATTGATGAAGCGTGTCCTTAATATTTACCAAAAATAAGTAAAATAAAGGTAGGGAATATTATTGGGACTGAGGAAATAGGCATCACATTCACCATTAAAGTAATAGAATTAAGTAATAGTTTTGGTGGTAGGTTTTTATATTTTTTGTCCAACTATGCTGATGTTGTAGAAACTAATGTAGTTCCTTTAATTTTTAAATAGACTATCATAATGATGTTGACATTAATATCATGATTTTTAATTGATTAGAAAAACCATATATTTTTAATAGATGTATTATGAAAGCGAGATATCCTAACTAGTTTGGATCATTCATCCTTAACTTAGGGACTCTACCCTCGACATCAAGGTCACTTCGTCTCACTATCTCAATCATTGCACACATAATTGTTACTCAAATTTGGTTATTAGTGTTATAGATTTAGCTAGTTTGAGATATGATCATTTGGAAGCCATGATGATTTGAGAGAGTTAAAACTTATTTCACCAGTTTGTTTAGTTATGTAGTTTCATATGTACAACAACTTAAGTAATGGGATAGAAGTGGATGGAAAAGATAATATGCAAGATGGGAGCGTTTTAGGTAATCAACTAGAGTTATTTGAAACAAAAAGGCAGTTTAGGAATTTAAAGAACAATTTTGAGGTCCTTGATAGTTATTCTCGTATTCCTCATCTCTTTATAAATTTCAAAGTCCTATATTTTGCAATTATTTAGTGTTATGGTTTAACTATGTTGATGGACTCATGCACAGGGTGTGGTTTTTGGGTTGCTGGTGTTATATCTACTATCTAATTATCAAATAGTATAGAATTATAAATAAAATAATAATCACAGAATTAAAAGGAAATTACAGAGATGAGAATAACTTACTTGATATTACAGAATTAAATAATAGATACATAATGAATTTCGAGCCCTGTGTAATACCACAGTGTCCTTAAGACAAATTTAATCCCCCTTCAAAATGCTTAGGGTCTGAATTAATGTCTCCAACAATAGAACAAAATTTTCGAATCAATACTGGAAGCACAACAATGTAATAATTCTGGCAAACTCAGTTTCCATGTCTTTTACTTAACCATGAACAAGACTTATGAAATGTAGGAACTGTTAAGGTGAGGAAGTGAACAGAATTTCGGAGTTGTAATTTTTGAATTTTTCATTAGTGAAAATGGAGGGGAACATCTTTCTTATTCGTTCTCCTAATAGCACCATGAAAAAATTTCTCATTAAATTTCATCATAAATCCACCATTGTTCAATAGATCTTGATCCTCAGATGCGGTCATACTCTCACACCATTGTAAAGCATATGTTGTTAGCTTAAAAGTAGCTAAAATATTCTTATTCACGTCCGCGTAGTCCACCATCCATAAGTGTATCTCTATATCATGCCTCCTTTGATGAGCAACAGTTGGGACAGATCCCCGGAAAAAAGTGGTAGGATTTCCATTGCTAAAGTTATCCCTCACTATATCCCATTTTGATGTAGACACGCCTTTCTATTGCACATGTTTGGCTCCCCATCTTTATTTACCTATCCCAATACTTGCCATTGTGTCCTTATAAATAATGCTTAACACAATGACTCCTAAAGAAACTGCCCTTGCCTATCCTGACTGAAGGAACAAGAAAATTGACATTTACTAACAAACGTACAGTGACAATTAAGTAGACGTTGCCAAAGAAGGCAACCTTTCTCTAGTAACGTTTATTCGTGTGTTATTATATGTCTGTCACCGAATGTCAGTTTTCTTGTAGTACCAGAAACTGTGCCCTGTCTCCTAGCTCCACCTCTCATAGTGTTCGTTATTTGAAAGGATAGGAACAAATGAACGTTTATCTAGAATCCTACAGAATACAGATCAATAAAAACGAATAGAAGATTAGTAATGTAAAAGATTATAACAGACTCATAACCCTCTATACCTAAGATGATTCCTTGATACCAATTGTAACACCCCATATATTTTCCATTGAGGTTGATCTTGGCACAGTGCCAAGATATGTAGGATGTTAGAATTAAAATACTGTTCTTACCAAGTGTAGAGGTGGCTTGAAGGTAATCCTGAGATTAGGGATAATTACCTAAATAGCAATAGCGTTTGAGATTAAGGAAGAGTGGCAGCTTGGCATGGCAACTCATACTTTAGCTTGTTGTATTAGTCATATTGTATTTCTGTTTATATGGACTGTAAGCAATAATGGTTGTAATTTTATAACGAGAGTAATAATGAGTTTGTGTGAGATCAAACGGTACTTGCGAGAGACCAATCTTGGCAGGGCCTGGGAGAGATTTCATGCTCCATCGAATGACCTCGACGTGGGAACTTTAGAGGGACTTGGTTTGGAGGATTGAGAAGTGAGGCACCGTTGGGACTTGTCCTTACCATCTTAGATACACCTGGTAAAACACCAAAGGACCCTGACCGTGGAACCCCGGGTGGAGCAGCTTGGAGTTCCATTGGGTGTTGAGTTGTGAACCAAACAGTCCTCTACTTAATGTCACATCTACTGTAGATGATGTCACTAGCCAACTAAATAATGCCAGACCGCACTTGAGTAAACCACCGTGGTGTTTGGGGCTGTCAGGCAGTTGGTGAGCCACCTCTGCGACAATAGCCCCCTGACACACAGTGGTTAGACAAAAGGCATGTCTTGGCATTTAATGTTTATGAAGTGGAGACAACTAGTGGATCAGGTATTTAATGTTGTGACATAAAGTATGAGGGATGTCTTTCACATGCATTGATGACTGAGTTTCCTCGAGGGTGGTGTGGGGGGCTATTTAAGGACCCCAACCACCTTTGAGGAAATTATGATCTTTTGGGAGTACAGAAGTTATTACTAGAGAAAATATACAATAAGAGAGAGTTATTGCGAACCAGAGGGGTTTACTCACTCACCATTGTTACTTATTACGAAGCTTTTAATGCTGGACAGAGATTCTTGAGGGTTTTCTTGTGTGCTTATACCTGCCTCCCAAGGTGCAGCTAGGGTTCTTACTTCTCTCTCCCTCTAGCTGAGTTACTTCTAGGTCCATTGCTACCTTCTGAGTTATACACGAGAGATTTGTGAGCTTAAATAGAGTCTTACCTTCACTAGGGTCTGTGTTTGTATGTCCTGTCATTCATCCAAAGCTTTAGCCAATTATCTTATCATTACCATACTCAAATAGGGGTTATGCCTCCATTTATAATCTAAAGTACCCTCCAACATTTGGTGACTCCGTTGGGGAGGCATTCTTCTAAGCAAGGAGTATGGAGCAGGATAATGCTACCCGAAGGCTCAACATTGATGATATCCAACATAATAAAGAACAAGCCGCAAGTGAACAAGAGGACCTAAAGGATGGGGCTCCTCGAGTAGAGGTACCTCCGATTCTGACAGCGTCAGGTGTTCTGGGGGTGACACAACCTTCCACGAGTGCAGGGTTGGGACCCACTCATATCGCGCTCCTCATGAGCAAGTTTTACGAGTTTTTGCAAACTCCAATAGCTTCAACTATGCTGGGAGGATTGGAGACTAATGCTTTCATAACACGAGGGGTATCTCCAACGGCCCCATCGGGTGTAGGTGTTGCGGGAACGATCCCAACAAGCATACCCTCTGTTGTGAATCCAATGGTGGGAACCTCGGGAGTTTCAACGGTACCACCTGTAATGTTCATTCCAGTTGCAATGGGCACTCAACCCGTGGCCCCGTTGTTGGTTGCTCCAGTGGCATCTCCCAAGGAGGAAATGAGAAAAGAGATGCAGAAAGAGATGTTGAATATTATGCAAGCTTCCTCGCAATCTGCTGGTGATCTGACTTCGATGTATGATGAGTTTCAAATGCCTTATCCTCAGGAGTACAATGAGGAACCCTATCCAAAGGACTATATTCCCCTATCTTCGAAAAATATACAGGGAAAGGTGGGAACCCAAAGGAGCACATTAAGTGTTTTGTTGAACACTTGGGAGCGTATTGCAATAATAAGAAGCTTATGATGAGGAAGTTTTCCAAATCCCTAACAGATAAGGCATACGCCTGGTACTTTCACTTCACTCCTAACACCGTTTCTACGTGGGAGGAGATGCACGTATTGTTCGTCCAGAAGTTCTCTTTGGCAGAAGATGAATTCACTTTGACCCAACTTGGTAGGGAAAAGAAAAGACCTAGGGAAGAATTGGTGACCTGTGTTCGAAGGTTCACGGAAAGACCCTCGATGTAAGCAAGGAGGCCAAAGAGTCCAAGTTATTACAGATCTGTACTAAGGGGCTACTTCCTGAGTACATCTGCCATTTCATCAATGAGACGCGCGAGGGGACTTTCACGACATTCTTAAAAGCGACAAGAAACATCTCTTTGGTGGTGTGACCCAATTCGGTGGTGGCGCCCATGATGTTTAGGCAGCCAATGCAACCCGCGGGGGGAGGTCTCAGCCCCTACGGGTTGGATACACCGAGGGGGAAGGTAGGGGAAAAGCACCGAAGAGGGACAACAAGAGGAAGTTCAGAAGAGACAGGGAAGACCCACCACAATTGCCTTGTACAGTGGAAAAAGCTGTTAGCTATTACAACGCGATGGTCCAAGGGGGACAGTCTATAAGCCAAAGGATGTCCCCACCGAGGAGCCCGATGTGGCAACAAAGGTGGATCCAAAGTATTGCCAGGTTCATCGGAGGATCCATCATCTGACATAAAGTTGCTTCACACTAAGAAGAATTATTGACAAATATATGAAAGAAGGGACATTGAAAATCCCTTCGTAGGACGTCAATAACAACCAACTACGAGTACATGGGGCTAATCTCATGGCGGCCTATGATGAAGAAGTAGATAAAAGAGATAGGGATGAGTATGAGGAAACTTTGGAGATTTTCACCAAGGGAATGGCTAATGTCGTGCTAGCTTACGATGAAGCGAGCACCAAGGATGTGGAGGTTGTATATGGTGTCGAAGGAGAAGAGGTAGACCCAAACCTAGAATATTAGGCAGTTTCAAAATCCCCGAAATTCACTTGGTTCTTCGAACAGGTGGGGATTCCAAACGATAATAGGTTCGAGATAACCCAGGAAATACTTGATGTTTCGAGGAAGAACGCGGTCCCTTCGCTGAAATGGAAGGGAGCCATGGCCAGGTTAGTAAGGAGGTTTCTGTCAGAAGTAACCTTCAGCGATGCAGATAGGGCTATAAGGTTCCCTCATAGTAGGCCGTTATATGTGACTGTTAATGTTAACGGAGTTAGCTTTGCAAGGACTCTCATGGATGGGGGAGCTTCCATCAATTCATGCCAATTAACTCCTTTCACATAGCCAACATTCCAAAAGAAAGGTTGTCCCCATGCCCTTGGTAATTTTGGGGTATGATAACCAATCTTCCAAATCCATTGGGTATGTCAATATGGGGATTGTGATGGGAAACTTGAGTTCCCATATAAAGTTTCACGTGATAGAGAGTGCACCTTCCTATCATCTGTTAATAGGAAGAGTATGGATGCACAATCAAGGGCTAGTTCCTTCTACATACCACCAGTGTGCTAAGGCGAACGTCAAGGGGATAAAAGTGACCATTAGGGCTACAAAGAGGCCCTTCGCTCTCGAGGAAGCTCACTTGGTGGACGCAACGTTTTACACTGAGTTGGAAGAGGATGTCCGGGTCCTAATGAGAATGATGGAGGGAGCATGGGTTCCCTCGATCAGAGTAAGAATGGGGCCCTTGAATGAACAGAGTACATAAGTTACAGGCAACGCAAGAGTAACGATCGAAGAAGCTCACCAGGAAGTCCCTCGACCCCAATGCATCTCGAAGCAGCTCAAAGACAGGATGATGCCCAGAACGGATCCGATGGAGCACGAGGTCCAACAAAAAAGCGTGGTGAGCAGGTTCCCCGGAAAAAGAGTGGCTGAGGCATCTAGGGAGAAGAAGAGGAAAGCAGTCACTACTACCAACATACAATGCAAGAAAGTAATTACCGAGGAAGGAAAGGTGGTTAATCGATTATAACGGTGTGAATGGATGGCCCAGGAAGCTGACGATGAGGTTGACCCGATATATGAATGCTTTCTGGTAGATCAAAGGGGACAATGTATGGCAATAGACAATTCCAGCATACAAGAATTTGTGGAGGAAGTTGCCGATGAACCAGCTTACATGGAGGATCGACCGAAGCCACAGACACAAGAGTTGGTGCAGTTGAACCTCACAAAAGAAGGGGAAAACTCAAGGCCCATCTTCATCTCGAAGGATCTTAGTAAAAAGAAAAGAGAGGCCTTGTTGGAGTTGATTCGAGAATTTGTGGACGTCTTCATGTGGAAGTACACAGAGATGGAGGGGATAGATGAAGAAGTAAGTTGTCACAAGTTGAAAGTGATGCCTTCGCCCATTCCAATAAAATAAGGAATGGAAATGTACAAGCCTAAGATGGATTTAAAGGACAAAGAAGAAGTTCAATGCCTACTAACGACAGGGTTCATTACACTGATACATCACCCACTCTGGTTATCTAGTATTGTCCCAGTGGGGAAGAAAGACAAGAACCAGATAAGGATATACATGGACTTCAAAGACATGAATAGAGCCTGCCGTAAAGATGAGTTCCCCATACCCTCCATCGATATCCTGATAGATGCAACGGCAGGTCAAGAGATGTATAGCTTCATGGATGGGTATGTAAGGTACAACCAGATCAAGATGGACCCTTCGGATGCAGAAAAGACAACATTTAGAACCTCATTGGGTAATTTCATGTACAGGGTAATGTCATTTGGACTCAAGAATGCTAGGCAACTTACCAGAGAACAATGATGGCCATTTTCCATGACTTCTTTCACAAGTTTATGGAATTCTATGTGGATGATTTGGTCATCAAGTCGAGGAAGGAGGAGTCCCATCTGAGCGATTTGAGGAAGGTGTTTTCCCGTTACAGGAAGTTTAAATTAAAAATGAACCCACTGAAGTGCATTTTTGAGGTGACAAGGGGGAAATTCCTAGGCTTTGTGCTTGATCGACAAGGGGTGCATATGGACCAGGACAAACAGCGGGCGATATTAGAAATGCCATGTCTGAAAACGGTGAAAGAGTTGAAGAGTTTCCTCGGTAAAGTCTCCTACCTTAGGAGATTTGTGCCTGGCTTAGCCGAAATAACACATCCATTGATGCAGCTGCTGTGAAGGAACACGAAGTTCAAATGGGAAGACATTCACCAGGAGTCTTTTGACAGACTAAAAAAGTTGCTCATTTCACCACACACCATGGTTCCACCAAAGGCAGGAATACCGTTGCAACTGTATCTCACATCCACCACGAGGTCCATGGGAGCTTTGCTAGCACAAGAGACCGAGGGGAAAGAATGGCCAGTTTATTACCTCAGCAGGATCATTCGGGGGACAAAAGCCAGATATAGTAGCCTAGAAAGGCATTATTTAGACTTAGTATTTGTAGCGCAAAAACTTAGACATTATATGCTGTTTTTTACGATTCATATTGTGACGAGATGTGATCCTATTAAATATTTTCTTGCAAGAACTATATTGATTGGCAGGGCGGCTCGATGGTTCTTTATCCTCTCTGAATATGACTTAATGTGCGTGGTTCCTCGCGCAATCAAAAGCCAGGCGTATGCTGATTTGTTGGCTATTTTCCCTTTAGGAACTTTCGAGCCTCCCAAAGAGAGCACTCCAGGAGATGACTTGTAGGCCAATCACCTAGATGCAACATATGAGGAATGGACGATGTAGTTCGATGGGTCATCATCATAAAAGAAAGGAGGAGAAGGGGTTATCCTTTCGAAGGGAATAGAGGAGATTTGCCTTTCTTACAAGTTAGATTTCACCTGCTCTAACAACGGGGCGGAATATGAAGCATTGGTACTAGGATTGTTATAGGCTCTTTGAAGAGGGATCCGTTCACTTTGCACCAAAGGGGATTCGAACTTAGTGGTTCAGCAGGTGAATGGAGAATACGCATTAAAACACATGAGCTTGACACCATACAGAACGATCATTCAGAGGATTCTTGGCCAGTTCCATCGGACCAAGATCAAAAGGTAGCCCAGAACGATGAACCGTCATCCAGATGCCTATGCCACTATTGCTCGAAAGATGATCATGATGAGCGATACAGCTACTATCGTGATTCAACGAAGAACAACTCCTTCGATGGTGCAGTCGATTCTACCGATGGAGGAATATGCAGACTGGAGGGGAGAGATCAGGAAGCAACTGGAGTCTGGCAAAGGACCGATGGGGTTAAGAGAATTAGCCTAATACTTCACAAAGCAGGGAAATCTTTACTCAAAAATGCAGGGGGTGGTTATCAAGATGTATCAACCCAGAAGAAGCAGAGCGAAGATTGAAGAAGACACACGAGGAGCACTGCAAAATAACTGAGATACCTCTATATAGGAGAATGCAAAGAGAGGGATATTTCTGGCCTAGTATGAAGCAAGACACGGCGGAGCTACAACGGAAATGCGATAAGTGTCAACTATTCTTCGAAGCGGTTGAATGTCATTTCATTGAAGCTCAGGAAGACTAGAGGCAGCCCTATATTAAATTCATTCAAGATGGAGTTATCCCAACAGAGAAAATAGATGCGATGGGACTAAAGCGAAGGTCCCCAAGGTTCTACGTTCAGAAAGGGGAACTTTATAGAAGGGGATATTTCAACAGGCCACTGCGTTGCATCATGAAGGAAGAAGCAGCTGAGGTTCTCAAACTAGTGCATGATCCATCTCACATAGGAGAGGTCAAGTTGTATGAACATTTGATGACGTTGGGATATTATTGGCCAATAATGGAGAAAACATTTGCTGAGTTCGTCCGAAAATACAAAGCTTACCAACTTCATGGAAATATGACCCATGCCCCATCGATAGACTTACACTCTCTGGCAACACCCTATCCATTTCACACTTGGGTGTTCGACCTGGTAGGGTCAATACATCCCTCTTTGAGGGGAAAGATATGGATACTGGTAGCAACAGAATTCTTTACAAAGTGGGATGAAGCGAGACCACTCAAGAGAGAAACGGCTGAGGTAGTGAGCAACTTTATCAGAGAATATATCATTTGCAATTTTGGGATCCCAAATGTCATTCTCTCAGATAAAGGGACTGCCGTCGTCAATTCAGAAGTAACAACGCTCACAGACAAGTACTCCATATTTCATCATACTTCAACGGTGGCGTACCCAAAGGGAAACGATCAAGACGAAGAGACTAATAAAAAATTGGTTAATATTTTGGCTAAGATGATGGAGGACTTCCCAGGATCATGGGATGACAAGATACCAGCTGTACTGTGGGCCTATCGGATGACCAAGCGGAAGCCCACATGATACACTCCATTCTCTCTTGTTCATGGGGCTGAGGCAATCCTTCCACTGGAGTTAGAAATTCCCTCTGCTCGATATACCTTGCGAAGTAGCATGCTACCTCAGAATAGACATGTGCAGCTGGAAGCGTTGGATGAACGCAGAGATAATGCGATGCAACACATTCAAATGTATACGAAACAGCTCTCCAGGGCATATAATAAGCTAGTGAGACCGATGAAGTTCGTGGAGGGAGACCTCATTTTGAGGGAATTAATAAAGCACATTAGGAGGCTTCTTCTACCAAAGTTTATAGCAAACTGGGAGGGACCTTTCGTTGTAAAAGAAGCCAATGACTCGGGTTATTGCTTAATTTCTAGGATGGAGAAAGATAATCCATTCAAGATTAACAATAAATGGTTGAAAGTTTACCATGTGTAAGCAATCAAGTTTGAGCCACTGTGGTAACTAGCTGTTGTTATTAATATACAAGTTTTATTTACAACTTGAACAGAATGAAAGAATTTTAGAAAGGTAGAAACTCACAACACACGAAAGCAGTCATAACACAAAGAGATGAATCGAAAAACATACATTTTTGCTCGTTAACAAACATAGGGGCATTACAAAAATGGGAGCTACTTCCCAAGAATTACATAGAAAGAAATATACAAGAGTTCGTTAGCCTAAGAGTAACAATAGATCCGAAGAATAGAAAATTTTTTCGAGAAGACCTGAAGAAGCTATTGTACAGGACTGTTAGGCACTGATAGAAACCTACAATCTCGTTTGCACTTGTGTACGTTTGATAAGGAGTTTTTCTCATTTCATCTTGACCAGGAGCAAAGCTTCCTCGGCATACTCTATCTCCTCATCCACGGCTTCTATAAGGGGTGCTAGTTCGGCTAACCTAGCTTCCTCGGCCCGCTGCTCCTCCTGATGTTTTCACAACAGTTCCCTCTAAATTATCAGTTGTTGGCTCTTCAAAGTCTTCAAATACGTTATAAGCCAGTCAAACCAGAAGCCGTCACGATCCAACTCTCTGAGATATCCCAGAAATTGATTAAGGAGGGATCTGGTAACGTTTGCAGTCGGAGTACTAGCAATTTCAGCAACAACGGTATCCATGCCTTGAGGCATATAACTCATGATAGAATTGTTTGAACGCAGGCAATCCACCGTAAAGGTTTCAGGATGATGATTCATGAGTTGTTCAATCATTAAACGGTGGGTGATAGGCATTTGGGGTGAATGTTGAAGCACCATCAGGTAAAAAGCGGGAGGATTCAGGTCGAGCAGAGGAAGCTCACACCCAGATTCACTCTCTGTGACAGCTCCGGTCGTGGAACCTTGATCATCGTGGCCATAACTCCCTGATACGATAGGTTCCTGATGGGGTGAGCCAATAGGCGAAAGAACTGAAGGAGAACCCCCCCCCCCCCCCCCCCCCCCGTGCAACTTGAGGAATGGTAGAAGAGATTATGAAAAATCTTAACAAGCGTTTTCGTTGTTAAGTCACCATTATACGTGGAGTTTATAGAAAATCTTAACAAGTATTTTCATTGTTAAGTCACCGATATAGGTGGAGTTCATGAAAAATCTTAACAAGCGTTTTCGTTGCTAAGTCACCGTTATAGGTGGAGTTTATGAAAAATCTTAACAAGCATTTTCGTTATTAAGTCACCGTTATAGGTGGAGTTTATGAAAAATCTTAACAAGTATTTTCATTGTTAAGTCACTGATATAGGTGGAGTTTATGAAAAAACTTAAGAAGCATTTTCGTTGTTAAGTCACCATATAGGTGGAGTTTGTTAGAATTCTTTAACATAAATGCAGAGAATTAAGTAAATACCTCAGTCATGGCAGGAGCCAGAATGGGAATCATCGTGGAGCCCATAGGGGCAGAAACCATTGGAGGTGGGATCATAACCTCATCAGGCACAATGGGACCCCTGGCCGCAGAAGCTTCAACGGTTGGCAAAACTCCCTCACCAACATAAGGTACCAAAGCCAGCATGGGAGATCCAGTGAGAGAAGATGATGGACTCTCAAGCGAGGACCCAACATAGATGGGTACGAAAGCACTACCACGCTGGGCAGAAGCATCGACCTTGGCCTTATTGGCGAGTAGACCACCAAGAGAAGAAGGTGGAGCAAGACCGGGAGAAAGATGGAACAATGAAGCTAAGTGTTAGAAAGGAAGAATAAGTCCAAAAAAAGAGGGGGGGAGGGGAGAAATACCTTTAGGCGCTACTTACCTCAGCTATGGCACTAAAAAGGGGATTGGTGGCCAGAGGTCTCATCAGCACTATTGGAAGAAGAATGTTGGCTAACAATGAGGACACTTCAACCTAGAGCACCCAACATCCCAAAGTTCAGAACGATAAACAAAAAATGGGGAAAATGACGTTATACCAAAGAAATTTATCGATGAAATCTTACCTCGGGGTCACTTTCTGCAGCTAGAGCAATGGGAAGAAGAAGCTCGGGTGGAGGAGATAAGTCAAAAGAAGCTGCGGGAATTATCTCTGGTTGTAAAGAGACGCCCACACACTCAACAGCATCACCGCCCATGGAAACATCCCTCGCACATTGTGAGGATGCATGATGGGAATCGGTAAACCCGATCATGGGGGAACGGGGAGGAGTCACATCGGTTTGGGAAACACTGAAACATCACCCCACGAAAGGGCTCATGGGAGGACTAGGGGGATTGGGCCTTTCCTCTTCAATCCCGTACACCAAAGTTATCAAGAAAAAATAAGCAAAGGCAACTTGCCTTAAGAAAAGGGGAAATGAGAATAAACAAGTATACATACCTGAGATCCGGAAGGAGAACGAGGGTACATATCCATTGGAGAAAAAGGAAGGGAGGCAACAACAGTTGGGGCAGGAGAGAGGTGAACATTGAGAGTCTGTTTCCTCTGGGACTTGGTACCCATAGTTTTCTTCCTTATCCCCGATACACTAGTACTAGTACCTTGAAGAACCCCTGAACTTTGTCTCCTATTTGTCGTTGGCTTGGTAGGATCAACCACGACCTTTGGAAAGGCAACCGAAGGAGGAACGACGACTGTGCGCCATTGAAACTCAACGTTTATTCGGTCTAACTCAGCCTGAGCTTCCCTCCTTAACCTCTTGACCACTTCTACGAACATGGAGGGGGGGAATAGAGGTTATAGGGGGATGCCACGGGAGTCTGGGACTTAGATTTTGGTTTCACTGTTGAGGACTTCCCACTTTTTACCCTTTTTACTTTCTTGTCAGGTGGTTGAGAAGACCCTTCACCAGTAGCAACTTTGGTCTAAGGGGCAGTTTTTTTGGGGGCTGCAACAGTTTTGGGTTTGGCCGTGACATTAGGGATCAGGGACAAGGTGGGGGAAGCTCAGTGGGATATACCTTGGGGGTTTTACTTAGAGGTAACTCAATCCCAAGAACGGATTTTCCCTTTAACCCCATCGCCAACGTAGAAAAGGAAAGAACTGGAGGATACACGGGATCTCCCTAGATGAACTCGGTAATTTCAACCAGTTGTTTAGGCCAATACCTTGTGGCACGTCCCCTCACTTGGTAATGCTTGGAATGGTGACTCACCCATCCATTGTAGAACATATTCCCTAAAATGCAGTTGAAGAAAATAGAGAACACGCCTCGCTAAAGGAAACCTTGGGGTTTGATGATTGGAAAACTGGGCAACGAGCCCCCTGATCAAAACCAATCTAACGGCTACATTGGTTGGGATTATAGTGCTCACTGGTATACCCCCACTCTGTGTAAGAAGGAAGGTACCCTGGGGAAAATAGAAGGACCACAGCCAGCGAGGGGTCTTCAATATCTACGCCTACATCCACTATCCTTGCTTCATGCTGAAAAAAACCACAAGCATGAACGAAGATATCCTCTTCGTAGGGCCTCATTACAAAGTTTTTAGGACGATCAATAATAGAGATTAACTCCTTTCGGCTTTGTTTCTTATGATAGATAAAGGAGCGTGGAGGTTGAATCATTTCCCCCGAAGGGGGGCTGTTGGCCTTGGCTGCTACGGTAGGAAAATGGACGTTGAGGAAGCTTATTAGGAGGACACAGTTAGCAAATTTATCCAAGTTATAACGACCTAGAGATCATTACATGTCAAAGAGAACCCTATTAATCCATGTGTAGAGGGATCCCAATGCAATTGTAGCAAGGGGAAGCTTGATGCCTTGGGCCAAACGAATAGATATATTGATAAGGTCCCTTCGGGACTGATCGTTGGGCTTCCCCGTTAAAAAGAAATAGGAAAGAATGACAAGGATATAAGAAGGAAGTTTCAAGGGTGTACCTTGGTCAGGCGCCTCTGTAGAAGAACTACCGATAGCAGAATCTTTGAAGAAATAATTGATGAGTGGAGAGAAATTGGCCTTGTTCAATGAACTGATGCAACTTCGGCATATGCGGTCCAGCTCCAAATGATCAGCAGTCTCTTGGGCATCTAGAGCTTCATCAACATAGGGTTCATGTCCTATTGCTTCAAGGCCTAAGATATAACACACGTCTTCCAACGTTATCGAGAACTCGCCCCACGCAGTAATGAATGTATGAGTGGTAACGTTCCAGCGAGACACCAAGATAGGAAGAGCAGCATTATTCTTAAAGAGAGTGAACTCACCAAACCACCTAGCCCGTTGAAGCCCTATTTTGGTGAGCGTGTCAGCATGGGAGCTCTACATATGGGAGTTCCAGGCAGCAAAGTTAGCAGGAGAACCCCCGGGCACTTCAAAATTGATGTGGGACCATGAGAAGTTCGCTCGCTCCAGACAAAATAGAAGAGTCCCCTCGGGAGGACAAAAGCCCCAGTCAGCAAAATCTTCATCTTCATAACCAAGTGTTAGGGCATCATACTTATCATTGAAAACACAAGTTTTGCAAAGTCTAGCAAAATCGTCATCTCGTCCAAAACTAGGGGATCAACGGTAAAACTTCAAATGTTCCTGGCAGGCAACATCTGGGGCGGTGGCAGCAATAGAGGTCGCAGGCAGAACACTGGTGGCAGAGATGGTGGGGTTGCTTGAGAACGCCATCACAGATAATGATGGAGTAAAAGAAAATCTTCGAGAAATACGGGTTTGAAAACAAAAATGGAGGAGCGCAACCATAGGTGGTGTTATAGAAGATAAAAAAAAAGTTAGATAAGAGCTTAACAGCAATGGAGTTCTCACAGACTTTTTCTCACTAAAGCAAATGGAAGCTTGAAGAAGATGAAGGCAAAGGAAGAGAACAATGAATCAAGTGATTGAATATAGTCGTTTGAAAATTTTAAGTTTTCCTTTTAAGTTTCCCACCATCACACGTGCAAGGCAGCCTATAATCATTTCAAATAAACACGTGGCACTCCGAGAACTGTTCTGACAGACGAAAAGACAGCGCCACATCATTAATGAAGGGACGCATGGTGAATAGAAAATTTTGCCTTCTCCAACAAGTTAGAGTTTTGGCGCCAAAATTTATGTCAGACAAATCCAATGACTCCCAACGAAGGCAGTCCATCAACGGTTCAAAAAAGCTATGGTGTCCCCTCACCACGTGTCCAAAAGTTGTTTAAGTCATGACTAAGTTGCATTGGGGAGAATTTCACTTCCCAAGGGTCTAAACAAGTCTTTGAGAAGGTTAATAGGCCTCCTGGGAGAATTTTAAATAATAAAGCTAGAATGGGTGAGGCTCAACATCAGGAAAAAATGGCGATGTACCTTCGCCCAAACACCAATGAGTTATGGCGCTTCGGCTCAGGTACATCAGGGAGAATTTTACTTTTTTTTCAGGAGATTATAATGCTGCAGTTCTAATGAGGGAAAGAAGGCCATAAATTCACACAGAGTAGGTTCACCGGATTGATAAGTTTCATGCAAACATTTCTTGTTCCAATAAATCTTTTCACGAAGGGGAAAATGTAGAGGGGGCTTCAAGGTGATCCTGAGATTAGGGATAATTCCCTAAATGGCAATAGCGTTTGAGATTAAGCAAGAGTGGAAGCTTGGTGTGGCAACTCATACTTTATCTTGTTGTATTAGTCATATTATATTTCTGTTTATATGGACTGTAAGCTATAATGGTTGTAATGTTGTAACGAGAGTAATAATGATTTTGTGTGAGGTCAAACGGTACTTGCGAGAGAACAAGCTTGGCAGGGCCTGGGAAAGCTTTCATGCTCTATCGAATGACCTCGTCATGGGAACTTTAGAGGGACTTGGCTTGGAGGATTGAGAAGTGAGGCGTCGTTGGGGCTTGTCCTTACCATCTTAGATACACCTGGTAAAACACCAAAGGACCCTGACCGTGGAACCCCGGATGGATAAGCTTGGAGTTCCATCGAGCGTTGAGTTGTGAACCAAACAGTCCTCTACTTAATGTCACATCTACTGTAGGTGATTTCAGTAGCCAACTAAATAATTCCAGACCGCACTTGAGTAAACCACCGTGGTGTTTGGGGCTGTCAGGCAGTTGGTGAACCACCTCTGCGACAACAGCCCCCTGACACACAGTGGTTAGACAAAAGGCACGTCTTGGCATTTAATGTTTATGACGTGGAGACAACTAGTGGATAAGGTATTTAATGTTGTGACATAAAGTATGAGGGATGTCTTTCACAAGCATTGATGACTGAGTTGCCTCGGGGGTGGTGTGGGGGGCTATTTAAGGACCCCAACCACATTTGAGGAAATTATGATCTTTTGAGAGTTCAGAAGTTATTACTAGAGAAAATATATACTCAGAGAGAGTTATTGTGAACCAGAGGGGTTTACTCACTCACCATTGTTACTTATTACGAAGCTTTTAATGCTGGACAGAGATTCTTGAGGGTTTTCTTGTGTGCTTATACCTGCCTCCCAAGGTGTATCTAGGGTTCTTACTTCTCTCTCCCTCTAGCTGAGTTACTTCTAGGTCCATTGCTACCATCTGAGTTATACACGAGAGATTTGTGAGTTTAAATAGAGTCTTACCTTCACTAGGGTCTGTGTTTGTATGTCCTATCATTAATCCAAAGCTTTAGCCAATTATCTTATCATTACCATACTCAAATAGGGGTTATGCCTCCATCTATAATCTAAAGTACCCTCCTACACCATGTTACAAAAATGTGAGACGTTTAAAAAAAATCTACTAGGTATTATATGAAATAATCCAACAATAAATAACCATCTAACACAATATATAAGAGCCATCACAATGCTAAAACTCCAATAAAATAAAATTGAATGATATAAAGTCATCAATAATAATATCTTCAAATGAAAATACATAAATCAATTGTGGAGTCTGATGACCCACTAAACCAAAACAAAATTATCTCATAATATAACATTCGAAAATGAAAACTAATTGATGCAATAACATAAATCTTCAATTGCAATTCCCACTAAATATCCAAAACTATACAGCTACCCAATAACCTATCATTAAAGGTTAGTAAAAAATAATGGGTCAAGGCCCACCATAAGAATACTAGCTAATATTCCAAATTAGGGTTCATAAACCCAGTCATAAGTATTGTAAGAGATTTTTTTTATGAAAGAGGGACAGCACCCCCACCCATATTATTATTGAGAGGAGAAAGAGCCTCTCCCAAGTGGTAAAGCAAACTTAGATACATCAACTAAAGAGAATGACATTGAAAGCAATGAGTTTGGGGCTTTATAATAGCCCCATTACAAAAATAAAAGTCTATGAAAACTTAATAAAAGCCCTAATGTAGTGGCATCACATCTTACACTAATTGAAAGCACCTCTATATATTATAAGAAAATCCAAAAAATTATGAAAATTTGAGAGAGAATAAATATTAATACCATAATTTTCAAGAGCATATGTAACCATTTTAGATTCCCTGAAACAATGAGACAATGAGAAATTTAACTTCTTCAAATTTGACTTATTCGCTTCAACACACTCTATGAGCTTCCAAGGAGGTTTTTAATTCTTATTGATCAAGTTCACCACAAATAATGAGTCTGATATAATCTCCACATCCTTTATGTTTATATCCAAATGCAATTTTATTCCCGGCCATAGACTTTTCATTTAAACAAAAGAATTTGAAGCATTTCCCTCATATTGAGCATAAGCAAAGACTAAGTCCCCTCTGTCATTTCTTAATATCCCACTAATTCCACTATTCCCTATATTTCCTTTTGAAGCCCCATTAATGTTTAACTTAAAGTATGATGAAATAGGAAATCTCCATTTGACTTGTTTGATCAATTAAAAATTCCTATTAAAATTGAGATTGAAAGTCTCTTGGATTCCATTATAAAAATAAGAGTTTCTATTTTTGAACTTTGTCCCCTTACAAATACTTGAAATGAAAGTGATGGATTGTCGAATAATAGCTTTGCCATTAACTATGGATTTTTCAAAGATAGCTCGATTCCTACTTTTCTAAATTTCCCAACAAACAATACTAGGAATGCACTTACCAAGAAACTTAGCATAGTCTTGAGGTCCAGACCTGATCCACCAACTTAAAAGCATTAAAGAGATGTTGACAGTGTTCATATCAATTCCCATGAGATTTGAGAAATAGTTCCAAATAGGAGCAATTTTCAGACAGTGCAGAAACAAATGATCCATTATTTCAATGTGATTCTGATAGGCCTTACATTTATAACAAATCCTTATACCCACTAATTGAATATTTTCACCTATAGGAAGACAGTTGTTAATAATTTTACACATGTTAATGTATAATTTTTTAGGAATATGTTGATCCAAATTATGCTATTAGCTATAGAAGATGGAAAATGAATTTTGTAACAATCATAAGCAGAAGAAAAATAAAATTCTCCTGTCACCTCTGGAAGCCAAAACCATTGATCAACTTTAAAATCCGTGTGAGATTGACATATATCTTTCACTTTCATCATTTTCTCCATGTATTAGAGACGCCAAGGGATTGAAGACCACTATTCTTATATCTATTGTACATATAAGCAGTGCATAGCGACTTTTCTATTGACATTTTCCAAAACAACTTCATAAATGGTGCTATTGATAGGCTATGAAAATCCACAAGGCTAAGACCACCTTCCTTGATATCTCTGTTGAGAAAGTCCCAATTATTCCATTAATTCTTCCACCCTTGGTCATCATTGCCTCCTAAAAAAAAACTTATTGAGAATTCTATGAATTTTAATGAATACTGATTTAGGAGGTAATGGAGAGGTTAAGAGATATCAGGAAATTGAGGAGAGGACATATTTTAAAATGATGAATTCGTCGTCCTTTGAAAAAACATTAGATTTTCACCCTGCTATTCTATATCTTAAGTCATTAATGAGGCTATCATAATATTTACCTTATTTCTCCCATTAAATAAAGGGCACCCAAAATATTTTAATTGTAACTCCCTATGTTAAAGTCCAGTAAGATCATCAACTTTAAATTTGGAATGAGGCATGTATTTTACACCCACTATGAAGATACTTTTTTTAACATTGATCTTCTACCCTGACAAGCTACAATAATATTGAAAAAACTCTGTTAACTTCATTAGGCTTCTCTTATCTCGTCTATAAAGACAATTAAATTATCTGCAAATTCAAGATGAGAAATAAATGGGATGCCACTTGGTAAAAAATAAAGCACAATGGCTCCAGAGGGCATTAAATTGTTGAGACCTCTACTCAGGTAGTTTGCTACAAGAATGCAATGACTAGGGTATAGAGGATCCACTTGTCTAAGACCCCTAGGTGACTTGAAATAACCACAATATTGCCCATTAATGACAACTGAAAAATAGTTATTTGAGACACTCCTCCAAACAAGATCTAACCATCTCTTTCCAAAGAAAAATTCGCCTATAACTTACATCAATAATCCACAATAAACCCTATCATAGGCTTTTTCTATGTCCATCTTGATTATCATATTACCGCCATGAGATTTCTTCCCCAAATTTTGAATCATCTCTTTAGTAAGGAGAACATTTTCTTAAATATCCTTGCCCTTCATAAAACCACTTTGATTTGGAGATATAAGCATAGGGAGCACTTTGGATAGCCTACTTGATAGAATCTTTGTGATCATCTTGAATGAGAAATTGCACAAACTGATTGGCCTTAGATCCCCACGTCTTTGGAACCTTCACTTTTAGGATTAGCGCTACTACAGTTCTTCTCCAAATTTGTGGAAGAATATATCCTGCAAAGAAAGACTTAATCGCAAATACAAGATCACATTTTATCAAATTCCCATAATTTTTGTAGAAATATCCCCCAAAACCATCTGGTCTTGGGGCAGAATCTTCACTAAGGTCTTTAACTACTGAGAGCACCTCTTACTTATTTTTGAAATACTCAAGGTTTTCATTGATTTCAGGTGTAATAATTACAGGAATATATCAGTGACTTCAAGCATAGGAATACACTAGTCTGCTGGTAATTGATCTTGATAGAACTTCTTAATATGCTTCTTAATATCCTCCATATCTTCTAACAAAATACTATCATCATTTCTAATGGAATGAAGCATCATCCTTGAGACAATTATGAAAGAACTTCGTATTAGATTCACCTAGTTTAAGTCATTTAATAGATGACTTTTGCCTCCAACACTCCTCATTCTTAGAATCATTCATCAAGGTATTTTTCCCCGTATTCATGGCTTCTCTATTATCTTCATTGCTGTTCAATTTTTTTATTGAATATTTTCATCCTCCAAATCTTTGACTGATTGGAAAACATCTTTGAATGTCTCCTTATTCCACCTTCTCAAGACACCTTTTGATCTCTGTAACTTCTTAGCAAACTTCCTCAAACCAAATTCATTAACTCCTCATTCCAAGATTTCTGAACAATGTCTTAAAACTGAGGATGGTTGCACCACATTTGCTAAAACTTGAATGGTTTTGGAAAGGCATCCATATAAGATTTGATTGGAAGAAAAAGATGGGCATGATCGAATGTAGATCTATTCAAGTGTTTAACATTAGAATTAGGAAACTCAGTGATGAGTTATTAGCTAACCAAATACCTATCCAATCTTGCCATGATAAGGTCATCCTATTTTATATTATTGCATCATGTAAACCTAGTTCCAGCATACCCCAAATCACTAAGACCACTATCTTCAATTACTTTATTAAACACTTCAACAGCTGCATGATCAATATCTTTTCCACCCAATTTTTCATTTTTCTTAGTTACTACATTAGAATCCCCATTGACCATGTGAGAAGCATCTTGAAAGTTACCCGATAAAGTAGTCAATTGATCCCACATCTCTTTCCTTTCTTCTTTGGAGCATTTGGCATACACAATTGTCATAACTAAAACTACTTCACAGTAGGGTGGCTAAATTTTAATGTCAGATGTTGAGGATGATCAAAGAGGCATTGGATGATTACATTAAACCTCTAAAACATCCGTATTTCCCCATTTACATTTCTACAGCTTCCTTCCAATCCCCATTTTTTTAAATTATCAATTTTTTGAGAATCCACCTTCGGTTTAAGAAGAGAAATAAAAGGAATCTTATGAATATTGCTAAAAAGTCTAAGTCTCTTATAATATTATTTATTGGAAACCCCTCATATTTCCACACTATGAAATTAATTATTGAGACTTAGAGGATTTTAAGTTAGTGGTACCTTTGATAATTGATCTGGTGAGTCTTCTGAATATAGGATCTCACATTATTTGTTTCTTCTACTCGACTATGCTAACTTTATCTTAAACCATCTTCACATTATCTTCCCCTTCCTTCTTCTTGTTGGAGTTAACCTTGTTTTTAATTCTTCTAGGAAATAATTAAAGTTCCTCAATAAAAGGTATATCATAGGCTTCCTCATATTCTACATTAGTAGGATACAAAGTCTTTACAGTTTTATTCTTCATAGTCTAGAATATTTATTGCTCTTGGAGATAAACAGAACTGGTCAATGATTATAACTCCATCACTAATTAAGTCTTGGTTTTGGATTTTGTTGATATGTTCTTGTATTTTGTTGCATTTAACTTGCCATTCATTCCTCTTTACTGTTAGACCCTTGTACATTCTAAAATCATCTCCCTTCTCTAATATTTGGATTTCTTCCTTTTCATCATCAATTCCAACTACTTCCATATCAAGAATATCATTCACACAATCCACTTGATTTCCAGCTTATACTACCTTGTTCTTAACATCTTGATGATCATCATTACTAATATTATCATTTCTATTTAGGTTCTTCTTATAAATGAACTCTTATCCTTTCTTTAGATTTTCTCTATTGTTTGGCAATAAGAAAATGCAAAATTTCTCATCATGACCCTTCTTAGAGCAGTTCTTGCAATATTTAGGATTGTTTTCCACCAAAACCCCCTCCTAGAGTCCCATCTCACTACATCCTATCCAAGCTCTTTTCGATATTTTTTTTGTTAGATCAATTTCTACACAAACACGAGCAATGCTTGGACTATTAATCTCTAGAATTGAAGCATCAAGTTATATGGTTTTCCAATCAATTATGCAACTGAAAAAAGGGATAATTTCGAAAAGAAGTGAATAGGGAATTGGGGAAAGGATATCCATATGGGAGATAAGTTTCTCTCTATATCTCACCTGAATTTTGGAGTCTATTTGAATATCCTCAATGGAAATCTTCCTATATACCAGGAGTCCCTCATCCACATTCTTGAAAATTTTTCTTCAGAATTCAATTTGATCACTACATGCTTGTGATCAAGGAGACCAACATTGAAAGCTCTTTTCAGAGAAAAAGTTTGAAACACCTGCCTTGTTACTTCCATTGATGGTCTACAATGGGAAAACTTTCTAACCAAAGCATGTTTGAAGGGTTTAGAGAGGATTTCTATTTCTTTATTAGAGAACATGAATGTTGGCTCTCCTTTGAAAGTTGATGGTGTTTTGAGGCCAAGGTCATGTTTAGTTGATAAGGTTTCTACCACAACTGTGGCAAAGGAGCGATTCCAAATAGTCTTGATATCAGAGGACTTTAGTTCAATATGGGGAAGGAGATTATAGTTTTCCATGCAAACCCTAATTAGGATTTAGGGAGAGAGAGAGAGAGAGAGAGAGAGAGAGAGAGAGAGAGAGAGAGAGATTATGCCTAGAGAGAGATATTTTATATAAATATCATAATATAGTATTTTATTAACGAAGCGATATAAATAACGATGCGAGTAAACTAAACTAAACCAATGACCCATGTTCCAATTATGTTTTATTCAACATTTATTTAAATATTTTCATTATGTTTCTCAAAATTAATTTATCATCGTGGCAAAACCACAATATCTAGTTTTTTCTTTCCTTCGACCATGCACATACCATGGTACTCTAACCGTCTCATCACATCAAATTCACATATATTGCAATAACCCAATGACCCATACAGTTAGACGGCACATATTATGATGTACCCCACATAAAAATACAAAATATACTTGGATTCCATTAGGTTCCACACTTAATATTTCATATCTAGCCAAAACTAGAGACCGTACATACCAAGATGCACACACAAAATTATTACTATAGCAATTTTGCCTAGGTATTACACTCTCGTAATGGCCAGTCAATACTAGACCCTTCATATACTATAACACCCACATGTATTCAGCAATCATCTAATACCCATTAATATTATAGGTATTTATCATTTTCTCATTTAATTATATCAATTTCACATTAATTATCATTAGACCCCAAATCATTTAGCATCACAAACCAAATTTTATGCCTAGTCCCCTGGAAATCACCAAAACGATGTGTACATCCTATTCCCTTATTTAGAAATTATCTAAAACCATAATGTCCCCCTAGTGTCAGGTTTATAATAAAATAAATGTGTAGGAGGAAAACTCCTACTATTATGTTCAATATAATAACAAGTCTAGCAGAAAAGAAATCATGCACAATCACAAAAAAATAATCTTTAAATGGTTTGATAGTACGCCTACATGCACGAGAGCTTTCTCTTTTCAATTATTATCATTCCAATAATTATGATTACATTACCTTACCCCTGGGGCTAGGGTTACATATACATGAAAAGGTATAATTGAGTCGTGTAAGACTAAATGACTTACATAGCTATCCTAACTTGATAAGTTGTATCCTAATCCTTGATTCTCACAAGTCGGTTAGTTATAGAATTCCTTATATAAATGGATCGGATTATTTCCCTCACATTTACCCCTAAATATTTTTAGTTGATTGAGGTGACAGGTTTGTTCGATTCTTCAAATAATTTAATTTTTGGTCTCAAGTGGTGTCAGCTATCCAGACATATTATGTTTGGAGGACATATTCATAATAGTGTCTGGATGCAGAGAATCTTTTTCCTTGCCAATTTTGGAGGGTACATTAGTAATCTATCCTAGTCATTTTAAGGCTATGCTGATAATTTTAGCGTCTTAAGCTGAAATGATGGTTACGTGTGTCAACCGTCATTTTGGAGTATGCTTGTAATGATAGGAAATTACCTTGGAATGTGTTACAGCCCATTAAACCCTTGTCTATATTTAATTCGTTTCACTTCATAAACTTCTATTATCTTCAAGAGTATTAGAGCTCCATTGTTTCTTTCATACTTATAAGTTTTCTTATTTCCATTTCACTCTAAATATTTGTATTTTATTAAAAGAACTCCATATTTTCTTATGTTTCTTCTTGTATGTTGTAAAAATGGTATATGTAACTAATAAGAATATTACTGGGGCCTTTAAGGTTGTTACATCCCTCCATGGGTGAACGCTTCGCTTACTCGTGCCCCCTGGCTTCTATAATTTTGACGGTGGTCGTTGGTTATTTTCCCAATTCGTATATGAGGCTAGAATCACATTGACTTTTATAATATTGATGGTGTCCATTAGGTCCCAGAATCATGTTTCCCAATTTGATGTTGTCCCTACCTAGTGTTCTCCTAACACTTAACTTCTATAATCTTGTAAACTGTTTTAATACCTTAATTGTTTGTTGTGCACAACCTCGCAAGAAGAAAGAGACCAAACCAAAGGTTGTTAACTTTTCTGCCTTAAAGAAAGCTTGATCGATTAAGCAAAGTTTGAGAGATCCTCACTATCACAGATTGACTGCACTCCTGTTCTTCTACACCTATTTAATAACATCATTTATTTCTCGACCTATAGATCAAGAGCTAGAGATTCTAGAGGTGTTTCCCGAACACAATCCCTCACTTGTCATCACATTGGGATCCTTTGAGTTCGTAGACATCTCTGTGATTTCAACCATTTTTCCCACTTCCTTTGAGGAGGAAATGATTTCAATGAGGAATATACCAAATCTAATGGGGGTATTCTCTACCCTAATTCTCCTACTTCTCAATCGACCAAAAGGAAGGAGGTTATGGGTCCCTCTGAATCCATTGCTATGGGGGACATTCTTGCTATCCAAGTGTCGACCTTAAAGTTGATAGATTCCCTTATCAAGGGGAAGGACCTTATTGAGGGGTTAGTTGCCAAGCAACTAGAATTGGCTCTTGGTATAATGAGGAGATCTTATCTCATAAGTTACCAATCTCTAGTATAAACCAATCCTCGAATAGGTTGGTTCTTCATGCTACCTAATCACTTTCTCTCATAAGTGTTGAAATTCCTTTGTTTGACTTTCATTACTTTCAGTTTGTGCTATTGATACTAACTCGTATTTTTTTCTTTGACCAATAATATGTGTTGGACATTATTAACAAGATTGACATGAGATTTGAACAAAAAAAGCATATTCCCCGCCTTAGGGGCTACCTTGGATGGGCCCCAAGAGGCCCTCAATGCTTCCATGATCAACTTTACTAAAAGTGAGAACTTGTTAAAGGATACAGATGAGGATATTGGTCGGCTAAATGCCAAAGAAAAGGGACTGAAGAAGTCAAACAAGGAATATGCCCAAAACGTTGTTGCAATATTGGAGGAGTATAGTGTTTTACTTGAAAGAGGCTGGGATAATGCCTTTTTCCAATGCTACAAAGCAGTTGGACTTTGTCTAGAAGGACCTGTTTAAGAAAGGTTGGGATAAGTCTTAGAAAAGCCCAGAGTTCCTATCGACTTCGGGTTATTCACCAAGCATGCTCTCGACTCGCCTCCTAACTTCGAAGAGGAGGAAGAAGAGAAGGACGCATATACCAACAAACGCAAGCTTATATAAGTTCCTAAAAAAATAGGTGTAATCTTGTTCTTTTAAGACCTTTGTAATCTTATATGTTCTTTATTTTTCTTTTTTTGTAACTTTATAAAGTCTTGCCCCATTATCTTTAAAAGAAATAAGAACTCCTTTAACTTCAATCATATTCTTTTCAGCTAATTATTTATACCTTGTTTGTGTGTATTGTGTTAGAGCCGCTTTAGATTATGAACTTATTATTTCTTCCTTATAATGTGATGATTATTTGGCCCTAGTGTTTGTGGTTTAAGAAGATTAAGATTTGGACATCTTCCTTAAAATGATGCTTCTAATTGAGCTCATATATCCTTTTTGGCTGTTTATGAAGCCTTACATAAATTGACATGTCATTATGGAAACTAGGTGAAGCTTTTGTTCGAGTCTCCACATTGAGGTGGAGGAGATAAGAAATATCATCCGCCTTCTTTAAATGAGAGAATATCTCTAAAGGAGGAGCTTGTCAAGTTTGATAAAGACTTTAAAAATAATAAAATGATTAGAAAGGGCTTCGTGAGAAGATCATGAGGTTTAGGCACCAAATTAGAAAGTAACATCGTGTGGTGTAGGCCTATAGATATTATAAGGGTTAGATGGATACTCAACTGCATTTGGAGGATGCTAGGCAACTAGCCTACAATTATGGTTGTTTGAATTCCATGGAGGTCCTAAAGGTGCCTCAAAATTCTCAATTGTATTATCGGTACTAGGTGGACTCCCCCTTCTACAGACTTCCTCAGATTTGAAGCGAGGAGTCATGGAATTCGATTAATGAAATCCATATATAATTAATAAGGATTATCTCATTATTCACATGAAAGATGATGAGTTTTTCCCTGAACTAGATACTTGTCGACGAGCAACTATAGATGAGGAGTTGAACCGTTAAATATGGCGTAGCTATATCTTATATTTTTCTTATTCTTTTTGAAAATGGTCGACCATGATCGAATTTGTAACTAATGAACATTTATTGTATTAACTTTTAGGATTGTGTCATCACACAACCTTAGGACTAATACCAACTTAGGAAAAGCATGTACATCCTCATTAGGTAACCTATTCATTTAAGATTCAATTCGACCAATTGTGGTCAAATTACTTAATGCGTAGGGAATCCACCATCAGTCTTTAGCTTTCCTGAGCAATTTATGATGATTTTATGTTGTCAATATTGAAACATGTGACATTAAGATCATGATTAAGTGTAATCACATCAGTAATGTATCAAAACAATAGTCTGATCAGACAAAGATAAATTTTGATTGAACGTAAATAAGTTGACTTTGCACTAACATTGTCATGATGTTTGAAAAAGCAATATTAATTGTATTAAATAAAGTTGATAAAAAGTGAAGAACTGAATGTAAAAATACGACGACGAACTAAATTTGACGAAAAATCTAATAGCTTAAATATAAATTTTTTAAGGTTGGTTGAGTTCCAAGCCTTAGGTATCTCCATGTCATTATTGTTTCCAGATGGTGGTCGCCCTAGAGGTTGTCTCTAATGATACTAAATGGTCCTTATCAGTTTGGTCCTATCTTGTTATCTAATGGATTCCTCATGTTATCGATGACCTTCTTTAGGACATAGTCCCCGGCCAAAAAATTTCTCGGATGGAGACCTTGATTATTCTTCCTTATCAACTATTGTGGGTAGGTTGTTAATCTTATTGATGTTTGTTTCGTCCTTTCATATTTTATATCAAGTTATGTTGTGATTATTTCATCATTCACATTTTAATCGGCAATGGTCATTATCATGGTCGGGCAACCCAATTGTAGAGATATTGTAGCCTTTATCCCGTAATCTAAGTCAAAGGGAGTTTCCCCAGTCGACCTCCTAGAAGTTTTTCGGTACATGATGTGGGGGAACACATCTACCCATGAATCTTTTAACTTTTACAATATTTTCCTCATTTCATCAAGGACTGTTTTATTTAAAGCATCAGGTTAACCATTTATCTGAGGGTAAGCCAGATAACTATAGTAATATTTTATGCCATGGCTATTGTATATATCATGGAGATGGTTTCTTTCAAATTTATATATATTATTGATGATGTCCTCCAAATGAATCTGATCATATTCACATCTATTATGTTTGCCAAAGGTTTTGTCTCAATTGACTTGGTGTAATAATATGTGCCTTTAGAGAACTCACAATGTCTAACCTATGTTGTGCAAAATGCCATGGTTTGGTTAAGGAACAAAGGTCGTTGGTTTGGTAGTGAATAATTTGTGAGAATAAATGACGATTTTTTCATTTCTTCATACAAAAAATAATGTCCTTTTGCTTATAACGTCATTAATATCCTTCTTTTATAAATCTTAATGCCATAGATCTTTCACGTAAATGACTTATGCAAATTCATTCATATATCTCGTAAAGGACTTAGCAAACATTATTGGGATGCACATATTGGATGTAAGGCCTGGTAAAATATCTCTGATAGAGTTTCCCCTCGGGTATAAGTGAATCAGAGATCTTTTACCCTTATATGATGATACTTTCTTATCCATGGGCAAACCAACTTCCCGTAAGTCCCTCATTATCGAGTCCATATAACTCGGATCCTTTTGGATGAAAAGAACTTAGCCCGCCTCATTTGACTTCTAGATTCTCAATTAATACATATATTTTACCTCCATCACTCTTTTTAGGGTGGAGTTAAAATTCAAAGCCAAAGTTTCCAAGGCACATGCGAGGCTATAATTCCTCGAGGGAAATTGTGACAACCCGAATATAATTATGATTAATTATGCTTAAATCATGCCTAGCTTATGTGATATGATTAGTGTGTTATTAATATATGTGATGTTAATTTATTATGTTTAGTCTAATCCTACCTCCAAAAAGCATGAAATGTCGAATTAGTTACAAATACAAAATTTGAAGGTTTCGATAGGAATGTCCATGTTTAAGGCTAGTTTTGACCTTTATGACATAACAATTGACTTGAGGCGAAACTATATAGTTTTAGACGAGTGAGTTATGGTTGTAACACAACAAACGGTGAATGAAACGGAGGTTCGAGTGAGAAGTTATACCAAAATTACGAAACAAGGGCAAAATAGTCCATCCGCTAAGTAGTATTTTGTCTTATTATGGCAACAAATGTTTTATTCTCATTGGTTGGGAAGGGTGGTGGCTTTGGACGACCTTAAACCCTTAGAATTACCTCTTTATTCATTCAAAATGCAGCCATGAGAGATTTTAAGCCTAAGGAAAGAGAAGTTGGAAGTTAGGAAGAAAAAGTGAGGAGAAAATTGAAGAAAATTCATAGAAAATTACGTAGAAGCCCCTAAGGTAATTCCAACCATGAATCTTGTTATTTTTCTTGAAATTATGATTTATATGACATAGATCCTTGATTGTTTATTGAACTTTCGTACTTGGGTGCATATGTATGGATATATGCAAGTTTAAGTTAAGTTGAATGTACAAAACCCTAAGATTGCTTTGTTTAGAAACTTTGTTTATTCAAACTTCCATATATTTTTGTATAGTTAGTGGAATAGATTGATTCAAATTGGATATTAACCTGGACTCATATATGTATGACATATTAGAAAATCATGTGAAAATACCAATAAATGAGTCCTTGGTGAGAGTTTGAAGTTCGGGTATGAAATATGCCCTAAGGGTGAAAATATGCCCGCCATGTGTTCGATGTTTTGCTTAACATAGAAAACGAACCTTAAAAATTATGAAACTTTAATCTTATATTTTTCAATGTGTTTACTGATGTTGGGTGAAATATCATAGAAATTTATGATGTAGAAAAATCATGAAAATTCCTGGAAGTTGAATGAACGATAAAAGAGCCTATAGGGCAGATTTGCTATGTAGCGAAGAAATAGGCTTATTTTGCTCTAGGAAACTCGGAATGATGTGCCGTCTTTTGTTTTGGAAACATGATATAATAAGGATTTGATTACCAAGAATAATTAAAAAGGGTTTGGGCTGTAATTTGAATATGTTAGATATCAGAACCTGAGTCTAGATGGGACTTCATTTTAATGAATGATTTGAATTGAATAATATGATGCTTATGAATTGAGTTATGATTGAAGTTATTCTTTGGACTATTAATATTCTTATGATGATACTAATATTTTGAGAATGATAGGAAGGGAAGAAGAGCTGATTGAACAAGTACTGGATAAAGGCAAGGGAAAAGCCAGTTAAACTGCCAAGGTGAGTGTACTTATGATTTGTTTCATATATAAATATGAATATAGCTCTAAGAGCGGATTTGTTTGAATACTTTGGTATTCAGGATTTGTTTGGATATTAAAATATCCAGGATTGGTTGGGTCTTATGATCAAGGATTGGAATTGGACAAAGATCCAATGATTTGTTGGAACTTATGTTCCAGAATTTGTTATTGCCAATGGGCAGAATTAATTGGAACTTATGTTACAGGATTTGTTATTGCCAATGGGCAAAATTAATTGGAACTTATGTTCCAGGATTTGTTATTGCCAATGGGCAGGATTGTTCGGATTTTATATCCACATATTCTATATAGAATTGTTATTACATTGTAGGGAAGGAGTACCTCACTAAGCTTAATGCTTATAGTTATATTTTAACAATTTCAGGTTTGTATGCTGCCAACTAGAATACCATATGACCGGTAACTTTGAGAGTTGCACCGTTGGAAGGAGCCGGGGTTTAAATGTGGGGATTTTATCATTGTCACACTGAAGATTTTAATTTACTCACACATTGTATATTTTGCGTTAGTATGGATTGAGTTGATGATTGTGAAATTTTATCGTAGTTAATCATAGTATTGTATGTCCGCTTAATTATGACTCTGATATTGATTTCGTTATGGCACAATAATAATATTATGTTGATTATGCACATTATACAGTAAAATATGGACAGATGAATTATATTTCCAATGGGCTCTAGATTATGATTTAATTATTCTAATAATAAATGATTAGTATGGATATTGGGTTTGGGGTGTGACAATTAGTGGTATCAGAGCGTCTAGGTTATTAATTATGGACGTGTGTGACGATTAGATGACAGTTATTGATTGATTTGATATTATTGAATTGTTTATATAATAACAAATAGTTTAGTACTGTAAACTGTTTATATTGGTTGTTAGAATTTTATTGTATTACAGATAATTCCAGATGGAACCTGGGAATGGACAACCTAGAGAAGAGGGAGTCGCTTCTCGTACAGAGAATACTGAAGTGAAGCAAAGTGTTGCTGGAAGGGCTAGAGAGCAAGAGCAGCCTACAGAGATGCAAATAATGGCGCGGGAAATGATGAGGATGGCAGAGAAATAAGAAAGAAATATGGCGCAAATGGCAGAACAACAGGCTAGATATCTAGAATCCAAGACTGTGGCCAGGATTGAGAAAGAGGCAAGGAAGGAAATGAAAGATTCCATGCATGAGAAGTTTTTGAAGTTGAATCCTCCAGAATATTCAGGGTCAGTTGAACCTACGGAAGCTGAGATGTGGGTCAGGGATCTAGAAACTATCTTTGCAGTTATGAAGGTTCCAGATAACCAGAAAGTGAATCTAGCTGTGTTTAAGCTCAAAGGAGAGGGGAAATATTGGTGGGAAGCCAGCAACCATTTGGTGCCCAGGATGGAAGGTACTGATGTTATTACTTGGGCTGAATTTATTAAAGATTTGTATGTTAAGTATTTCCCTAAGGTCTATAGGAGGGAGAAGCTGAGGGAGTTTATAAATTTGACCCAAGGGAACATGTCTGTGAGGGAGTATGATGCTAAATTTACTGCTTTGTCTAGATTTGCTACTAAGTATGTGCAGGAGGAAGAAGATAAATGTAGTAAGTTTCAAGATGGACTGATTTGGCCTATTCAAAATAGAGTGGCCACTTATGAGTTAGAAGATTATGCTTCTCTGGTAAACAAAGCCATGATAGCAGAAAGGCAAATGAACCAAGGGGTGGTGAGCAGAGAGAGTTTTAAGAAAAGTAGATTCGACGCATCTCAGTATAGGGGAGGTGAGAGTGGAAGTGTTAAGGTGGAACCTCATAAATTTCAGAGAGGTGGTGGAGATAGTGGTAGAGGTCAGGGTAGGTTTGGTAGAGATACCAGGGGTGGAGGAACTTTTGGTTCAGCCATAAAGTCATGGAGAGGTGAGGCCCCAATAGGAGGTGTTACATGTTTCTTTTGTAAAGAGGAAGGACATTATAAATCTGAGTGTCCTAAGCTTAAGGGATTGGAATGCTACCATTATCATCAAGTGGGGCATATTAAGAAGAATTGTCCGCAATTGGCACAGACTCCAGCAGCACATAGTGAAGTAGCAAGCAGAATGTTATCTCCAGGTAGTACAGTGAAGAGTGTGGGTAGAGGACAAGCTAGTGGTTCCAGGCCAGGTGGACGAGTCTTTACGATGAAAGAAGCTCAGATTACGCCAGATGTGGTGACAGGTACACTTTCTGTTAGTGATAGAAGTGCTTATGTTTTGGTTGATCCTGGTTCCACACATTCTTTTGTGTCCTATGATTTTTCCATATACCTGAATATACCGTGTGCTCGTTTAGATGTGGGGTTGGGTATTTATATGCCTATGGGGGATATGGTTGTAACTGAATATGTTTTTCATGATTGTGTTTTGACTGTGGGGTCTAGAGATACAGTTATAGATCTACTTCCATTGGATATTTATGATTTTGATATAATTCTGGGAATGGATTGGCTATCCAAATATCATGCATCCATGGATTGTTTCCGTAAGGAAGTTGTTTTTAATATGCCTGGTGAGCCTGAATTTAAATTTGTGGGGGAAAGGAAAATTGTTCCCACTTGCATCATTTCTGCTATTCAGACGAGGAAATTATTGAGTAAGGGTTGTGAGGGTTTTATTGCATATGTTCTTAACACTAGGAAGGGGGCTTTACAATTAGTCGATGTTCCTATTGTACGGGATTTTCCTGAAGTGTTTCCTAGTGAGTTGCCAGGGTTACCTCCAGAAAGAGAAGTTGAATTTAGTATTGAATTAGCACCAGGGACAACCCCTATTTCTATGGCACCGTATAGAATGGCACCTGCTGAGTTGAAAGAACTTAAGATCCAGTTGCAAGATTTACTTGATAGGGGGTTCATACAGCCTAGTGTATCTCCATGGGGTGCGCCAGTTTTATTTGTGAAAAATAAAGATGGTACCATGCGTTTGTGTATTGATTATAGGAAACTGAATAAAGCTACAATTAAGAACAAGTATCCTTTACCTCGTATAGATGATTTGTTTGATCAGTTACAGGGTGCTATAGTGTTTTCAAAGATAGACTTGCGATCGGGTTATCATCAGGTGAGGGTGAAGGAAAGTGATATTTCTAAAATCGCTTTCCGTACTCGGTATGGTCATTTTGAATTTCTTGTGATGCCTTTTAGGGTGACTAATGCTCCAGCTGTATTTTTGGATCTTATGAACTGGGTACTGCATCCTTTTGTTGATTCATTTGTGATAGTTTTTATTGATGATATTCTGATTTATTCACATGATATGGTTGAACATGAAAAGCATCTCACAACTATTTTGAATCTGTTGAAAGATAAGAAGTTGTATGCCAAGTTTAGCAAGTGTGAATTTTGGCTATCACAAGTTGCATTTTTAGGCCATGTTATTTCTGGAGATGGTATATGTGTTGATCCTAAAAAGGTAGAGGCTATTGTGAAATGGGAGAGACCCGATAATGTGACTGAGGTGAGGAGTTTTCTGGGTTTAGCTGGGTATTATAGAAGGTTTATTAAGGGATTTTCTTCGATTGCCTTACCAATGACTAAACTGACTCGGAAAGATGTTAAGTTTGAATGGAATTCTGATTGCGAAAATAGTTTTGATGAATTGAAAAAGAGGTTGGTAACTGCACCTGTTCTTACTATTCCGCATGGTGGAGATGGTTTTGTTGTTTATACCGATGCTTCACATCAGGGGTTGGGTTGTGTTTTTATGCAGCATGGTAAAGTTATTGCCTATGCTTCTAGGCAGTTGCGTACACATGAACATAATTATCCTACACATGATTTGGAACTTGCTGCTATTGTGTTTGCTTTGAAATTATGGCGTCATTATCTATATGGTGAGGTATGTGAAATTTTTACTGACCATCAAAGCCTTAAGTATTTGTTTACTCAGAAGGAGTTGAATTTGAGGCAGAGGCGGTGGATGGAGTTAATTAAAGATTATGATTGTACAATTCACTACCACCCAGGAAAGGCAAATGTAGTTGCAGACGCTTTGAGTAGAAAGGCTTCAGGCAGGTTATCGTGTATTCGATGTGCTAGAGTTGCTCATATTATGGAGTTGAGATTGATGGGAGTGGAATTACAGCTAGCAGATGGGGACAGATTCTTTGCTCATGTAAGTGTGAGGCCTTTGTTAGCTACCCGTATTAATGATTTGCAAAGTCAAGATCCTTTCCTTGAGAAGAAACGACAAGATCTCCGAGATGGTAAGTCTGAAGATTTTTGTATTGTGAATGATGGCACTTTATTGTATAAGCAGCGGTTGTGTGTGCCTAATGTGTGTGGATTGAAAGAGGAAATTTTAGATGAGGCTCATAATTCCATTTATACTATGCATCCTGGTAGCACTAAAATGTATAGGGATTTAAAGGAGCATTATTGGTGGAATAATATGAAGAAGGAAATAGCTGATTTTGTTGCGAGGTGCCTTATATGTCAGCAAGTGAAAGTGGAGCATCAGAAACCTACTGGTCTGCTTCAGCCATTGCCGATACCGGAATGGAAATGGGATCATGTAACGATGGATTTTGTGGTTGGGCTACCTCGATCTCAGAAGGGGTCAGATTCGATTTGGGTAGTGGTGGATAGATTGACAAAGTCCGCTCACTTTTTAGCAGTTAAGACTACGTTTACAGTTGATAGGTATGCTAGATTGTATGTTAATGAAATTATTCGATTGCATGGAGCACCGGTATCTATTGTTTCAGATAGGGACCCTACTTTTACATCCAGATTTTGGGATAGCTTGCAGTATGCTATGGGTACTAACTTGAAGTTTAGTACGGCTTTTCATCCTCAGACAGATGGGCAGTCTGAAAGGACAATACATATTTTGGAAGATATGCTTAGAGCTTGTGTGCTTGATTTCAAAGGTAATTGGGATGAATATTTGCCTTTGATTGAATTTGCATATAACAATAGTTTTCAGTCTACTATTGGTATGGCTCCATATGAAGCCTTGTATGGTAGACGATGTCGTACACCGATATGTTGGGGTGAAGTTGGTGAAAGGAAGATAGAGGGTCCAGAATTAATTGAAGTCACCACTGAAAAAGTGAAGATTATTCAAGATAGAATGAGAATAGCTCAAAGCAGACAGAAAAGTTATGCGGATAAACGACGAAAAGATTTGGAATTCCAGAAAGGGGATTATGTGTTTCTTCGGATATCTCCATGGAAAGGAGTTATGAGGTTTGGAAAGAAAGGGAAATTAAGTCCACGCTACATTGGACATTATGAAATCCTTGAGAAAGTCGGGATGGTTGCCTACAAGTTAGCGTTACCACCAGAATTATCTCGGTTACATGATGTTTTCCATGTTTCTATGTTGAGAAAGTATGTAGCAGACCCTTCACATGTATTGGTGGAACAACCTATTGAGTTGAAGGAAGATTTGAGCTACGTGGAAGAACCGCTTGCTATCGTTGATAGGAAAGAACAAATATTAAGATCAAAGGTGATCCCACTTGTGAAAGTTGTGTGGAGAAGGCATTCCATGGAAGAAGCTACATGGGAGAGTGAGGATAGCATGAAAATGCGTTATCCCTATTTGTTTGATTCGGACAACCAAGGTATGTCAATTTCGAGGACGAAATTTCCTAACAGGGGGAGAATTGTGACAACCCGAATATAATTATGATTAATTATGCTTAAATCATGCCTAGCTTATGTGATATGATTAGTGTGTTATTAATATATGTGACGTTAATTTATTATGTTTAGTCTAATCCTACCTCCAAAAAGCATGAAATGTCGAATTAGTTACAAATACAAAATTTGAAGGTTTCGATAGGAATGTCCATGTTTAAGGCTAGTTTTGACCTTTATGACATAACAATTGACTTGAGGTGAAAACTATATAGTTTTAGATGAGTGAGTTATGGTTGTAACACAACAAACGGTGAATGAAACGGAGGTTCGAGTGAGAAGTTATACCAAAATTACGAAACAAGGGCAAAATAGTCCATCCGCTAAGTAGTATTTTGTCTTATTATGGCAACAAATGTTTTATTCTCATTGGTTGGGAAGGGTGGTGGCTTTGGACGACCTTAAACCCTTAGAATTACCTCTTTATTCATTCAAAATGCAGCCATGAGAGGTTTTAAGCCTAAGGAAAGAGAAGTTGGAAGTTAGGAAGAAAAAGTGAGGAGAAAATTGAAGAAAATTCATAGAAAATTACGTAGAAGCCTCTAAGGTAATTCCAACCATGAATCTTGTTATTTTTCTTGAAATTATGATTTATATGACATAGATCCTTGATTGTTTATTGAACTTTCGTACTTGTGTGCATATGTATGGATATATGCAAGTTTAAGTTAAGTTGAATGTACAAAACCCTAAGATTGCTTTGTTTAGAAACTTTGTTTATTCAAACTTCCATATATTTTTGTATAGTTACTGGAATCGATTGATTCAAATTGGATATTAACTTGGACTCATATATGTATGACATATTCTAAAATCATGTGAAAATACCAATAAATGAGTCCTTGGTGAGAGTTTGAAGTTCGGGTATGAAATCTGCCCTAAGGGTGAAAATATGCCCGCCATGTGTTCGATGTTTTGCTTAACATAGAAAACGAACCTTAAAAATTATGAAACTTTAATCTTATATTTTTCAATGTGTTTACTGATGTTGGGTGAAATATCATAGAAATTTATGATGTAGAAAAATCATGAAAATTCCTGGAAGTTGAATGAACGATAAAAGAGCCTATAGGGCAGATTTGCTATGTAGCGAAGAAATAGGCTTATTTTGCTCTAGGAAACTCGGAATGATGTGCCGTCTTTTGTTTTGGAAACATGATATAATAAGGATTGGATTACCAAGAATAATTAAAAAGGGTTTGGGCTGTAATTTGAATATGTTAGATATCAGAACCTGAGTCTAGATGGGACTTCATTTTAATGAATGATTTGAATTGAATAATATGATGCTTATGAATTGAGTTATGATTGAAGTTATTCTTTAGACTATTAATATTCTTATGATGATACTAATATTTTTAGAATGATAGGAAGGGAAGAAGAGCTGATTGAACAAGTACTGGATAAAGGCAAGGGAAAAGCCAGTTAAACTGTCAAGGTGAGTGTACTTATGATTTGTTTCATATATAAATATGAATATAGCTCTAAGAGCGGATTTGTTTGAATACTTCGGTATTCAGGATTTGTTTGGATAAAATATCCAGGATTGGTTGGGTCTTATGATCAAGGATTGGAATTGGACAAAGATCCAATGATTTGTTGGAACTTATGTTCCAGAATTTGTTATTGCCAATGGGCAGAATTAATTGGAACTTATGTTCCAGGATTTGTTATTGCCAATGGGCAAAATTAATTGGAACTTATGTTCCAGGATTTGTTATTGCCAATGGGCAGGATTGTTCGAATTTTATATCCACATATTCTATATAGAATTGTTATTACATTGTAGGGAAGGAGTACCTCACTAAGCTTAATGCTTATAGTTATATTTTAACAATTTCAGGTTTGTATGCTGCCAACTAGAATACCATATGACCGGTAACTTTGAGAGTTGCACCGTTGGAAGGAGCCGGGGTTTAAATGTGGGGATTTTATCATTGTCACACTGAAGATTTTAATTTACTCACACATTGTATATTTTGCGTTAGTATGGATTGAGTTGATGATTGTGAAATTTTATCGTAGTTAATCATAGTATTGTATGTCCGCTTAATTATGACTCTGATATTGATTTCGTTATGGCACAATAATAATATTATGTTGATTATGCACATTATACAGTAAAATATGGACAGATGAATTATATTTCCAATGGTCTCTAGATTATGATTTAATTATTCTAATAATAAATGATTAGTATGGATATTGGGTTTGGGGTGTGACAGAAATGTTGGACTTGCACGTTTGAACTTGGTTACTAAATTTTGAGCTATCTTGAAGTAGGCTGACATGCATTCGTCAATACAATTATAGTCTCTTGGTATCTTATTAGACACATGACTTGAATTACAAAATACCTCAAGGTGGCTGGTTCCAATGGACAGAGCTTTACTTAATCCTCCGACAAAAACCTCGTATTTCTCTTCATTGTTTGATGCCTCAATGCCAAGTTGTATTCCATGCTCAAGGATGGTTTAATTTTGGGTCACTAGCATTATCCCTGCTCTGGCCCCCCTTTGGTATTCGATGGTCTATCCACATAGATATTTCATTTTCCATGTTGATCAAACTCTTTCACAATCGATTAATTAATAAGTTCCAACTTTTTTCATGTTGATGCTCCCCGACGAACATAGCAATGAAATCCGTACAAATTGGCCCTTTATTGGAGTTTTAGGTTGATAATGGATATCAAACCTCCCCAGTTACACTAACCACTTGGGTATATATCCACAAAGGTCAACCTTTCATAGGACCATCTTTAATGGAAAGGAAGTTATGACTATACAGAATGTGATTCAAAGTAATGCTTCATCTTACACAAAGCTATTACTTGTGAATAAACAACTTTTTTAGTGTGAGATAGTGCATATTAGCATCCAATAATGTCTTATTAACATATTAAATTAGGGCTTGATGACCTTCCTTCTCTCTTATGAAGACTGAAAGATACAGATAAACTGGATCCGCTAAATTTGGAATCATAAGTAGAGGAGGTCAGCTTAGGTAGAGTTTGATTCATTCAATCGTCTTTGAACATTCATCATTCTAGACCCCATTCTTCTCCTTTTTAAATTTAAGAAAAAAATATTTCCATCTCTCAAAATATTTATACATGAAGCGATTGAGTTTTATAAGCATCCTTGTTAACTTTTAGATGTATATGATAATCATGGGTAGTTAAATGGTTCTTATTGCCTCGATTTACTTAGGATTTGATTCAATTCCCTCTAGTTGACCAGGTTACCTAAGAACTTATATGATTGGCCTCAAAAGGAACATTTGGATGTGTTGACATTCATTTTATCATACCGGAGGACTTCTAAGATTTTCGTTAGGTATTAATGGTGATATCATTTTTGCTTTTTTGCAATGAGTATGTCATCTATGTATACCTCCATGGTATCACCTAACTCAATCTTTAACTTCTTGTTGACTACTCATTCGGAGGCCACATATATATTTTTAGTCCAAGTGACATGATTGTGTAAAGGCCAAGGGTGGTGATGAAAGATGTCTTCTCTTGGTCAATCTCTAATAGAGAAATTTGGTGATAGCCCGAATAAGCATCTTAAAATATCATTCGTTCATGGCTAGTTGTGAAATTGACCAACTGGTCGATCTTTAGTATGGGAAGTTGTCTTTGGGACACCCTTACTCAAGTCAGAGAAGTCTAGGCAAACACTCCACTTTTTGTTACTCTTACTGACCATGATCGGGTTTGAGATCCACTTAGGGAATTGAACATCTTTGTTGGAACTTGCCTACAGAAGTTTCCCAACTTCCTGTTCCACTGGCTTTTCCTTTTTTGGGGTTGTTCATCGTGTCTTCTGTATGATTGTTGAGGATTTTGTGTCCATATGAATCTTTTGGCAAATTGCTTTTGGATTGATTCCATGCATATCTTACGGTTCCCAAGTGAATATGTTCTAGTTCTTTTTTTAGGAAATACACTGGTTCCTCCTTTAAGTGATCAGTGAGGTAGTTTCCGATCAAAAATATATTTTCTGGGTAAGAGTCATCCAACATAACTTCCCATAGATGATGCTAATTATAGGTAGTATAATCATACTAGTTATGTTCAACATAATATCAAGTTGAACAGAAAGTGTATCATCAACAATCACACAAGAACAATATTTATGTAGTTCAGCAATGTGCCTACATCCACGAGAGGTGTCTTTTCTATTAGTCTTTTTTTAGTAATTACGATTATATTCCCTACCCCCGGGGTTTAGGGTTATATATATATATATATATATATATATATATAAGGAATAGTTGAGTCATGAAAGACTCAATGACTAGGAAGTGTCCCAATTTGATCAGTCGTATTTTGCTCTTTGATTCCAATAGGTCGAATATATCCAGTAGTCCTTATCTTCATATATTGTATCTTGATGGAATCAAGGGTCATGTTCCCTCCTCATATGTTTAGTCAAATTATTTCCCTCATAAAAAGTAACACGTATCACCTAGCCAACACCGAGGATATATCCAACCATAAGAATGATCGTTCTCTAGTCCCATACCTAAAAATCTTCTAACATAAAAACATGAATACTCTTCTAGTACTATACATAGAAAGTATCAATTACAAATAATATGATTAAAAATACAAACTAAACCACATAATTTAAACGCCCCAACAATGTCGTTATTTCAACGTATGTAATTTCTACATTTTATTCATTGTTCTCACTCAATCGTCATATTCTTATATTCCATATTCCTATAAAAACAAATTTCTTGTGCATTAAATAAATCTATATACAAGTTCTATAAAACAACAAGTCGTCGAAAACTAATATTCCAATTCATGTGAATATTAATTGATTTAAATTATAAACAATTTTAAACATGTGAATTAAAAAATTGCAGTAGCATATTATAATATTCTAGCCCGTATTAATTATTCATATGATTTCATAAATGTCAACATATGTTTTATATCCATAAATATTTATCATGCGATTCAATTCAATACTCAATAATAAAGTTCAGCACACTAATCATGCGATATTTTAACTATTAAACCCGATTTCATAAGTTCATAAAGCATATTTATAATTAGGTTATCACTCTACCTAATTAAGTTACGGACCGTGGACCAATAAAAATGAAACACCTGATAGAGAGGGATCAAGTCGGGTGTCCACCATACAAGGAGGGCCGAGGATGTACATTAGGTTCGTCTCTTCCATGAGCTCACAGAACTAAGTAACTTTATTAATTAACACCATCTTGAGAGGTGTGTACCTGGTGACTGGATGATGTCAATACCCAAATACATGGGTAGTATAAGAAGATATGCAAATATTTTCTCCTATGTGACCATAACTAACTGGTGATAATTCCCTCACACGACATCTAAACCTAATCTATAAAGGTGAGACACGTACCCCTCTCCGCTTTGACCTTTACTACGCTATAAATTGTAGACCCCAAACCTCATATGAGCTAATAGATATTGTATGCTATTATTCTACCAAATTTTAATGAGAACTCGAGAGTTTATAAATAAAATACCTTCATGGTGATTCCCCAGTAATAGTAATATAGATATCAGCACTCGTGGACGTAGGCACTAAGTTGGGTCAAACCATCTCAATTCAGGTTTCCATATTTCTTTCTTTATTCTCTACTTTATTTCGAACTTAGTATTTTAGTATTATATCTCTTAACTGTTCTTTTCTAGTTATTTGATACCATGTAGCTAAGATATATTCGGTATTAATTTTTAGAGATAAACGTTTGGCACCCTTTCTAGGAAACGACATAACCATGTTGTTTGCCCGAAAATTTCATAGGATTAAATATACACACATGATCATGACTTGATCGGCCTTAGTTATGAAGGGTTAAAGATATTTTTATAACCAGTTTTTTTTCTTAGGATTTTTCTTGATCACGGTTTAAATATATAATTTACTGTTATTTTCATTTTTCAATAAATCGTATTGCTCTATTTTACTGTTGTTACTCTGTTGAGATGTCTAATAATACCAAGATCAATCATGCGACAAAGGGGTAGTTCCCTAAACCCCCTTTAGAATGGTAAATCTATAAGTTATTCTATAGAGTTAGTCAAAAACCAAGATGAAATGCAAGAAATGATAAAGATGTTGGCACATGACTTTATTATCAAGAAAACTCGACCAGTCTAGTCTCAATAGGGGCTTCATCCAATCATTTCATCAGTTGCAGAAACTGAAGTAGATGTAGGGAGATGCACCACCTACCCCACACATGGTCAAACGATATTTTCTACAAGATCATGCCATAAAAACCCTAAGATGTATATACTTGGATTCAATAAGCGAGAAGAAAAAATCTGAGAGAAAGACTGAGTCTGATCATGGTGATGGATCTTACGTACTAGGGAGAACCTCTACTATCAGAATAATAAACGAAGGAAGATATACAATAGAGCCTCCATGAACAAGTTACTCCAATGGTTTAATCGATGAAGTGTTTTCGATTGCCTTAGACCCAACTTGTGGGAATTTAAGGGCCAGTCATAAATAGAACATAAGATATGTGGGCGTGATGATTATGAATCTGATGAGGTCAATACGGACGATCTTCCTAAGAATCCCAAAGAGATGAAGAAAATTATTAGTATGGTCATCTCTGGAATGATTTTATTATTAGAGGAAAAGAAAGGCAGATTCCCTAATGGAGAGAGATAGAGAGGGAGACAGGCTTATCTGAATAAAGTGGAAGCTTGGGCAGGAAGCATCTGAGATGAAGTTAACTTATCTGCGGTAGCAGATAATCGACCACGCAAAGTGAATAGAGACCGTATGATAGTAAGTTTTACGAAAGAATATCTGAGTGGCATGTTATACCCACACGACGACCAACTGGTGGTGAGCCTAATGGTCCATAAGCGAACAAGAAAGAGAATTATGGTAAAAAATGGGATCTCGATGGAAGTGTTATTCTACAACTGTTTGAAGAAGCTAAATATCTCAGAAAGTAAGTTCTAGGCATACCATTATTTACTGATCAGATCTACAGTGGAGAAGGTGTTTTCCTTAGGAACTACTGAGCTACTTAGCCAACCTATAGTACACAGATGATGAAGTTATTTTCATAAAAAAGAACATGGATTCATCCTACAACATTAACTTCATCTATGTGGCGCTAAATAAGTTTGAGGCTATTGATTCTTGTCTCCACTAATGATGAATTTTTTAATAAATTTTAGTGTTAGCCAAGTCAAGGGTAATCAAGTAGTGGTTCCAGAGTTCTACTTCAATTTAAGTAAAAAATAGAGAAATGATTACCAGTATTGAGACTTTTGACCCGAGAGATGAAAAAAATTAAGTGATGAGGAGGCAACTGAAAAGATCGAGCTTGTGATCTTAGATGATAAACATCTAGAGAGAATTGTTGAGATCGACTTGTCCCCTTATCCAAAGCTCAATAAAAAAATTGGTCTAATTCCTCATGCAGCGATTTGATGTGTTAACGTGGAACCATGAGGACATGCTAGGTATTGAACCATAGGTTCTCTAGCACAAACTTGTTGTGGTGATGGAAGCCAACCCAGTAAAGAATAAAAAAGGGTATTCACAAGGGAGAGAAACATAGCAATCTAGGTGGAGGTAGACAAATTTCGAAAGGAAAAGTTCATTAAAGATGATAAGTGTCCAAGGTGGCTATTAACTTTTATCATGGTGAGGAATCCCAATGGTAAGTGGCAATTGTGTGTGGACCTTTACAGAACTTAATAAGGCATGTCCCAAGGAACACAACCCCTTGGCCATGATTGATGAATTAGTGGATGTTACGGCTATAAATGAACTCCTTAGGTTCATAGATGCGTACTTCGGGTACAATTAGATTTTTATGAACCCCATAGATAAAGATAAGACCTTATTTATTACCAGTAAGGGTACCTATTGCTACAACATTATGATTTTGGGGAAAAAAATGTTAGAGGACTATACCAAAGGCTTGTGAACTAAATAATAGGAACATCGAAGTATATGTTGATGATATGTTGACAAATAATAAAAAGGAGGACAACTTCACAAGGGACTTCGACCATTCTTTCAATGTGATGGAAAAGTATAAGATGAATTTGAACCCATCAAACTATGTGTTCGGCGTCTGAGTTAGAAATCTCCTGAGCTTTATCATTAATCAACGGGGAATTAAAGAAAATCTAGAGAAAATTAGGACCCTCATCAATATCCAGTCTTTGAAAAAAAAAATATATAAATAAGATTAGAGATCAGGTTGCAACTTTAAACAAATTTGTGTCAAAATTGAGAGACAAGCGCCTCCCATTATTCAAGGTATTGAGAAAAAACTATGAATGGAATGCAGAGTGAAAACAAGCAATTTGAGAATTGAAGACATATCATCCCCTACCCTACTTTATAAGCCAGTTCTCAAGGAAAGATTATATTTTTATTTAGCTGCATTTAATCAGTTGTCAGCTCGGTGTTGGTCAGGAAGAAATATAATATATGTGTACTACATCAGAAAGATTAAGGGAGAAGAGATAAGGTACCCAAGACTGGAGAAACTGACCTTAGCCCTGAATGATGCATCAAGGAGAATGCAACAATACTTCTAGGCTCGTACAATTATGCCAAATGCTAGCCAACTCCTAAGGTACGATATTTATAAGACCAAGAAGTCTAGAAGGTTGATGGCATGGGATGTCATGTTAATGGAATTTAATATAGTTTATGAGTCGAGGACAATGTTCAAGGAGACTAATATAACATATTTGATTACTAAGTTTACATACGAGGAGGAGATACCGTATAAGGATTAGGATTCTGGAGCTACAACTCCTACTGAAGATGAATCCTTAACAAGAGAGGACGAATCGATTGGATACCATGAACGTATGAAGAAATTTATAAAGTAGTCATATTGGTTAAAGGTGGTTTTGAGGAAACCACCCCCATCTGGAGATTATTAATGGATAACTTATCATGTGCCAATGGGGTGGATTAGGTATCATTATCACCACCTTAGGGGGAGAAGGCGTGGAGTATGTGATTAGGTTCAACTTTGAATATTAAAATAATGAGGCCTAATATGAGGCCCTAATGGATGGATTTGACTTGGCTTCTTCTTTCAGGGCTTCACAAGCTTCAACCCACAATGGCTCACAGTTACTTATGAACCAGGTCTAAGGATGTATGAAGCGAGAAAAAGAAAGATGGAAAAAATATCTGAAGAAAGTAAGGAATTCGTTACCAAAGTTTTTCACAGTGTAGATGGTCAGGATCCCCAAAGCAAAAAACTCATAAACCGATGCTCTGGATCGTCTAGCCTCGAAAACTTGAGTCGAGATGAGAAGAACAGTCACAGTGGAAATCTTATTGTGGCCTAGTATTAAAGAGGAATATGTACAAATCATGGAGATGGATATGGGACCATCCTATATGGATCCAATGTTATACTTAATAACTAACGAAGTTCCATCCGACCCGAAGGAAGTAAGGAGTTTGCACTATAAAGTAGTGAGGTATATCCTTCATAGAAGTAAGTTGCTCAAGTGAGGATCCATGCTACCGTCCTTCATTGTATTCATCCCAAGGAGGTTTAAGATTTAATAAAAGAAGTGCATGAAGGATCCCATAGAGCTTACATAGTAGGGAGATCTTTCGTGAAGAGGGTAGAGACGCAGGCCTATTATTAGCCCACGATGAAAGAAGACTGCGATGACTGTGTGAAAAATGCAAAATATTTGTCGTGATAATTAGAATAAAAGTAATGGCTATAAAATATATTATTGCCCCTTAGTCGTTCATAATGTGGGGGGTGGATATGGTGGGTATATTACCTAAGGCGAAAGCGAGGTTCAATATCTTGTATTGTCTTCACGAAGTGGGTAGATGCCAAAATGATGATTAGATAAGACAACCGAGGACCTTGAAGTCCATATGAAAGAATATAATTTTTTAATATCGATGCCTAACTCTTTCATCATTAATCATGGTAAGCTGTTAGATCATGATTGGTTCGAAAATTATTGCATCAGGCCCATGATAAAGAAGTTACACTCTACCACCAACCATCCGCAGTGAATGTTCAAACTAAGATCATAAATAAAACCCTCCTAGTTGTAATGAAGAAGCATATAAAAGATTATAAGGCTAATTGGATAAATGAGCTTCATAGTGTCCAGTGGTATTATTGGATGACCCCTAGAACTACTATCAGAGAGACCCATTTTATGCTGTCCTTTGGGTCAAAAGTAGTAGTCTTGATGGAGGTCGGCCTGCCCAATTACAAGGTAATAACTTTCAAATCTCTAGTGAGTTCATGCATTAGATCGACCTTGATTTCGCAAAAGAAATTAGATAATAGGCTCCTCTCAGAGTGGTAGCATATTAATAAAAGGTTAAAGTCTATCACATTAAAGGAGAATGATCTGGTGTTCAAAAAGGCGATACATAAAAGCAATAAGCTAGAGGTAAATTTCCATGGTCCAAGCTGAGTTAGCTCTGTGGTAAGTCCAGGAACATACCAAATCGAAAATTTATAAGGAGAGAACCTCTGCAAGTATTACCATTAGATTAATTAGGTGTAATGGAAAAAAGTGTAATGAGAGCATGTCATGTTAAGTTTTAACTATTATCATCATCATCAATGAAATTATTTTTATTATTCTCTACAAATTATTACTATTCAATTATCATATTCTCTATCATAAGCTATAAGGAGTCTCTGCCCCAAAAGATGGGCAAGAGGCCCCGACCGAAGATATCTAAAGGAATTTGAGAAAAATTATCAAGTTAGAATAAATTCATGTTTCACGAATAATCTAGTACTTTGTACATGTCAGGTCATGAAGTGGGTCGGTCCATGAGTAACCTGTGATGTCAACAGGTCAAATGGGCCACGAGCCAACCTAAAGACCGTAGATTTCTAAAGAACTAGTAAACTATAGAAAAACCAAATAGAATGTCGCCAGCCTTGACCGAAGACATTACAAGTGCAAGAGTGAGAAGGGAACAACAAGTTAACTTTATACTTAAAATAAAAGGTTCAGGACAACACCTCATAATCGATTTAGTCCCTTGGATAGTTTGGAACATGATGATGGTTCATCCACTTGTAGCTAGTAAGTTAATAGGCCAGGTCGGCTAAAAGTTGTCCTCAATGCCAACAAATGACTAAAGTACCAACATACCTTAAAATGAAAGCTTAAACATGGTATAGAGGATAACAAAGCCTAAGACAAGCATGTGACTTATTCCACTAAAATTTTTGCGAACTGACTAAACCCTAAGGCATAAATTATATAAAGGGTGATAACTACTTGGATGAAAGGAAAACTTAATTTAAAGTGGAAATATGCAATCAAAACAATCAAATACAATGATTATACAAATATATTCAGTCATTAAAAAATAATCAAATGAATTATTTAGGAAAAATGTCTGGTGAACATTTTTAGTAATTACAAAACATTTCCAATGTATAAATTCAAATATAAGCATGCTACATAAAAATCTTAGGAAATTGAGGGACTAAAACTCGAAGGGTCAATAATTATGAGGTCTTGGCCGACCGCTTGGGTGGTAAGCTCAGGCTCTAGAGTGAGGGTCGACTCAATTGGATATAGCTCAAAATATTTTGTCTCTTGAGTCTGAGGATTAACATTCATCTCATCAACTACAACAAGAGTCGTATCCCCCTTATCATCACCTTCTCATGCACTAACAACCTCGACGATGTTTGTATGATGCTTAGCTACTTTATTTTTTGGCTCGACATACCCATCTGAAAAATAACCCATATTCTCCAAGGCACAAGTTGTGAAGCCTTATACATGGCCACAATAGCCTCACGTGCATTAGACATGTCACCTCATAGGTTCTGAATTATACTAATATCTTACTTATGCTTATCGTCGGCCTCATATAGTAAGACTTCCCTCCTTTACTTACAGCTCTTCACTATAGGTATTTAGCTTATTTTTTCACTGGGTGGATTTGGTCTCAACAAAAGTTAATTTCCCAACCAATTCGTAACCTAAGTCTTAATCTCTTGGTTTATCTTCATAAAAGTGGCAAAGTGGTCCTCAGATACCAAGTCTCTTTCTTGGGGGAGAGTGGCGGCCGTAATTTACTCTAAAAATGAGTTTGAGATCGGCCAATATAATGTCATAAAAAGTGATAAAGGGAGTAGGAGGATTAAATTGATACCCATACACACCCAAGCTAAGTATAGTAACATATGGTATCAATGCTAAGAGACCAAACGTATATGAAGTCAGGGTCATATCCATAGTAGTCGACCTGATCCAGTGAATTAGTGATATAACCCCAAATATACTTTTTTATCTTTATTTAGGTTCTCATAGGAAACGGTCATGTCGGGGTCCTTTAAATAAGGAGGCACCTTGAGGATGATACCAACAAAAACCATCAGAACCACCTCTTTCATCGATCAACGAGAATGATAACCGTCAATCACCATAAGATATTTTTAGTCTTTCTTTGGCTCAGAAACACACTTGACCTTCTATGGATAAGTTATATTGACAGAAATCTCATCTACCCTTTTCTTAGACTTGACTTAGGGATCTACATGCTTATTTTTTTCCTCAACCTGTTGCTTTTGGAGGAAGGTAAGGGAAACTCGATCGGCAAGTTTGGATGTCATTCCCAAGTGGATTATATTTGAAACTGGGACGTAAATGGAGTTGATGTTGCACAAGACAGGAATAAATGTCAGTAAAATGATAAATTCAGAATCACCACTTACCCTCTTCAACTTTTCTTGAGATCTGATCTAGCTTTGGATATTAACTTTGTAATATCCTAACTTTATGAGTTTATCAAATGAAAAGATGTCTTCAAACACAAGGGGTCGACTTGGCAATACATTTCCACCAACCTGCTCTTAGCAACAGTGATTTTAAGAGAATTTTTCTTTGTAATCATCCCAAAACAAGATAAGAGTCATGATACAATTGAAAGAGAATTATATACCAATAAGTTAGAAGAAAAATACTAATGAAGTTAGGGCCACTCCAATCGTCATAAACCCTCATAGTCTTTCCGACTTCCTTTAGGTCGTACTCCTAGTTGACGTTAATAAATAGGAATTTATGATTCCATAATTATTTTTGGTCTGGACAACCCTAACCATCTTCTTTTAGGGTTATAGAGGAGAATTGTAATAGTAACTGGCATCCTTTGCATTATTCTCCAGGCCATGTGTAGAAGGGTGTTTCAAGCTTTACCACTATATTTTGGGGTGAGGGTCCCTCAAATACCCCCTCCGTAGTCTTCAGGAAATATAAGGTTGAGGAACCCTCGGGGTCCCTCAACAGTAGAAAATTCATATTCAGAAGGAACCCCACCAAGGGTCCCGACAGAAACTCATATTGAGAAGGAACCCCCTCAAGGTCCCGGCAGAAACTCATATTGAGAGGGAACCCCACCCAGGGTCCCGAAAGAAACTTATATTGATAAGGAACCCCCAGAGTCCCGGCAGAAACTCATATTGGGAAGGAACCCCCCAGAGTCCCGACAGAAACTCATATTGGGAAGGAACTCCCCAGGTTCCTGACAGAAACTCATATTAAGAGGGAACCCCACCCAGGGTCCCGATAGAAACTCAAGTCGATAAGGGACCTCACCTAGGTGGCAGCAGAAGCCCATGTTGAGAGGGACCCCCCAGGGTCCCTGCAAAAACTCAAGTTGAGAATGAACCTCACCTAGGTGGCGGCAGAAGCCCATGTTGAGAGGGACTCCCCCCAGGGTCCTTGCAGAAGTTAAAATTATGAAGGAACCCCCTAGGGTCCCTCGTAAGAAAATGACATTGAGAAGGAACCCCATAGAGTTCCTCAACAGTAGAAGTTGACATTGAGAAGGAACCCCTCAAGGGTTCCTCAACCGCAAAAAAAATGACATTTAAGAAGGAACCCCCCTCCCCCCAGGGTTCCTCAACATCAGAAATTCATATTGGAGGAGGGACCCTCAAGGTCGTCCCCCCTCGGCTCCCAGAAAACCAAGTTAGGATGAGGGGGTGGCTACCATAAGCAACCCCTCATCATGAAAATTCATTCTTTAAAAGAACAGAAGTACTAATACTTATTTTCTTCTACAAGTTGCCTAGTGGAGCAAGCAAGGCTCAAGTAGTCTAGTTGGGATCTCTTAGGAGTTTTGTCTTGGTGGCTGAGGGACAAGGTTTGTTGAGAAAGCTCAACCACTTAGCACTTTAGTATTGATAGAATACTAGTAGAAAGACCCTAGGGTCACCCAGTCCTCACATAACTCACGGTCAGACACAATCAGGGTGGGCAACCAAAGGGTTACTCACAAGAATAGAATTGTTTAAAAAATGATTTTAAAGGAGAGGGTCCTCTAGGCCCTTCTTAAGAAAATGATTTTAGAAGGGGGTCCTCAAGACCCCTCTCAAAATTACAAAGATTTTAGAGGAGGTGATTCTTGAGACCCCCCTTAAGTTTACAAAGTTGGTACCAAAAGTTACCGTTTCAAAAGATATTTACCAAAGTAGATATTTTGGATCCATTAGGGGATATATTTGCTTTTTGAATTTGGTTTGCACCAGGTGGTACCTGTCTGAGGGGACAGGCTGTTGCAGACAGATAGGGACAAATGGTACACTGCAGACCTTGTCTCTCACCAACCCTCTAAGTTTTTGGCGCCAAAATTGCCAACTCAGTCTTAGTGCCCAAGTATAAGCCAAGGTCAAGATATATAGAAAAATTCAATAGCAGTGTTACTCCGTCAAAATCACACTAGAACTTCCTAGTATTCTCCCCCCGCTCTCTCTTTCTAGTGCTAATTTCCTTGTTCTTTAACTCCTCATTGACAACCATCATTCTTAGGACATCTTCTTGAGAAAATTACTATTATTGTTGTGGAAGTTCTTCTTCTTTCGGAGTTTTAGCTTGAGATCCATTTTTACCAGAAGGGGAAGGTTTTACCAGAAGCTTCTTCAGAAGTTCTTGAGAACCTTGTAGACAATGTCCATTTGAGTGAGTCACACCTCACTTTCCAGTTATTCATAGACCCCAGCCTCACTACCTTCTTACATTTGGCGACTCTCCTGGGTATGTATCCTCACTTCCATGGACAAAGAAGGTTTTAATGTTTATAAGAAGCTAGTGTTTGAAGACATTCCATATAGTAATGGAGCTCAAAGAGACCAGACCACTCATGAGGATGTGGTGGTGACCAGAGCTAGAGTACCTGCTCCTGAGGGAGGGCAGACCAGTTCACCAACAGTGGCTCCGGCAGCGGGTATCAACCTTGTGAGCATGTTTTTGAGTTTTTTTGAAATAACACTAAGTAGACTTGGAAAATTTGGGTCAAGGTTGTGTAACAGCAACAACAACCCCTATAGAGGGGCAGCTTCTCCGGAAGTAATTTCAATAGAAGTAGATGGACCGCAGAGGGCGGCGTCAGATAAAGTTATGATGTTGTCTTCACCAACAGCTAAGGGCATGAGTTGGGAGGAATCACCTTCCAAAGTTGTTACTATAGAGAAGGTCAGGAAGTTTATCTCCTCCTCCCAAAGGGAGGGTCCTCATCTATATGAAGGGTTGCAAGACCCCTACCCAGAGAAGTAAATGAGAAGTCATACCTAACGGGGTATATCCCATAAAAAATTATCATATTGAGGGGCAAAGAAAAAAAACCAAGGGCAACAGAAGTCCCATGCGAGGAACCCTCAGTGATCCAGGTTCCCAATGAGGGACCCCTAGCAACACTGACTCAAGTGAGGAACCCACCGTGGCAGAAGTCCCAGATGAGGAACCTCCCATGTTCAACAGCCCCCAATATTGGAAGAAGTTATGGTTGGCAAGGAAAGCCCCAATGGAAAAAGACCTTGGCGAGGAACCCTCAAGTGAAGGATGCCCAATAAAAACTCTGGGCGAGAGACCTCCAGGTGAGGAACCCTCAAGCGAGGGATGCCCAACAACAAATCAAGGAGATACCTTCAAGAAAGGGACCCCAAGCGAGGGACGCCTAATAGTAACTCCAAATGTGAGAAACCCCCCATATTTTCAACCTGCAGCGGTCGTAAGGAACCCGACGGTAAGCAACCCATAAAGGAGGGACCCCTAGCGGCAAAAGCCCCTGGCGAGGAACCCTTCGCGATTGAAAGCGAAGTCGAGGAACCTGAGTTGGTGGAGGAACCCTGGATGAGGAGCCCCCTCATTCACAATAGTGGCCGAGGAACCCTTGGGCGGTAATACCGTTGAGGAACCAATAAGCAGTAATGCCGTCGAGGAACCCATGGGCAATAATGATATCGAGGAACCCGAAGTGATAAATGAGGAACCTATCTATAAGGACAAAAATTTCCAATTGAGTTCTTTGTAGTTTTGGCTCAATTCCGGACAAAAATAATGAGTCATAAGATATTGTTCTCAGGTATTCTTCAAGCCTATGACACGTTAAACTTGAAGACGTTGCGGCCTTGCTTTTCAAGAAAACATCATTGCCATGTTTCAATGCCTCTTTTCACGTCATCAACATCATATTTCAGGTCTCCAAAGATATGAATGCTTTTAAATATTTGTAGGAGACTTGGAATAATTTTAATGGGTGTAATGTTTATTTAAAATAAAGTTTTTGGTTTTAAAATCGAAAAATGAACATTCTGTCAGTTCGTTCGATATTGTCTTTCGAACAATTTTGCCAATGAATTTTCCCTTTTGGCCACTGGAACCTCGTTAGAAAGATCGTTCGAATAAGACTTCATTCGAACGAAAATCTCGTTCGAACGAGATTTTCGACGAGAAATTTTTTTGGCGGTTTTTCTCCACTATCCCACTCTTTTGTTCCCACTAACTTTTCTAGAATTAATATGTGCGGGAACCAACATTGGAAAATCAACTTTTGACATTTTCTAAACACATTTTTAGAGAGAAAAATTTCTTAGTTCAAAAGTTCATTGTTTATCCATGAATTAATCTCTACAAACACACTTACACCCATTAGTTTAAGTCTAATCCAAGTTCCTATTGTTATATACTTTCTTGGAGAGTGTTTTGGCACTGAGTTTTGCTCTACCAAATTGAAGAGTCATTTGGGTTTCCTTCTACATCTCATAAAGAAGAAGTTCATTATTTTGCTGTGGGATACTCACATGGTGAAAGGCATTGTGCGAGGTTTGACGGTTGTCTAAAATCTTCATTGGTGGATTCCAAGGTTCAGGTGGATTGCGAGATTTTCGACTAAGCAAAGGCTGATACAAGAAGACGTGTCAGGGGCTTGATGGGAGTCGAGTCGAGTTGAGTGAGTCATTTATCTTGTACTTGTAAAATTCCGTACTTAGTGGACTTAAGACTAGGGTCGTTCGAGGTTTTTTCCTGTTGTGGATTTTTCCTCGTACATCGTGGCGTAGTGGTTGTGTATTTATTTATCTTGCAAATCACCTAGAACTCATGCTCAGGATTAAAAGATAAAATATGGTTTAATTCACTTCTCTCATTTAATTAGGTGCTGAAATAAGTTTGGGTGAAACTTAAGTTGATTTAATTCAAGTCGGTAATTTTTATTTACTAAAATTTGGTTTGGCCTAATTTGGTAATATTGAAAATATTGTGTTGGAAAATTTTAGGACTTCTGTTAAATTAATTTTGGGCTAAAAATAAATTTCTCATAGTTAACTTCATGTGTTAGTTTTGTTTGTAAGAAAATCCTAATACTGTTTTGTGTGAATTTTGTGTGTGTGTGTGTGTGTGGTCACCTTAATTCACTAATTTAGGTTTAATTTTAATTTTGTTTTTAGAAATTAAAATTTGTGTTTAAGTTAATTTTTTTATTCTTTTAAGAACAGAAAATTAAATAAAATTTGAAAAATTAAATTGTTGTATTGAACCATCTTTATTCTGCATATAAAAGGAAATTATATTTTATATTGAAAGATTTTAAAATTGGGGGCCTTGTGTTTTCAACAAGTGGTATCAGAGCGGGAGCGCTAATTTATTGCATTAAGGTCCTTTTAAAAAAATTTGATTAAAAATGGAATTTTCCCCATTTTTAAAATTTCTTGTTTTCGATGGTTCCAACTACGCGTATTAGAAAGCGCGTATGAAATCGGCACTAAGGTCTATCGACGAGAGGGTTTGGTTATCAGTTGTTAATAGGTAGTCTCCACCTACATATTTGGAAGAAAATGAGTGTGTTCCCAAACCCGCGGATAGATGGAGTGAGAATGAATTTAAACTTGCAAATTTTAATTCTCGAGGTTTAAATGCCTTGTTTAGCGCAGTCACACTAGATGAATCGAGACGTATCATGACGTGTGAAACCGCTAAGTAAGCTTGAGATATCCTACAACTCAATCACGAGGGAACTAGTGTCGTAAAAGCTTCGAAACTCCAAAACCTCACCACTCAATTTGAAACCATCAAAATGAATGAAAAAGAAACTTTTGATGAATTTTATTCTACACTTTCCGATATAGTTAATTCATCTTTTAATTTGGGAGAGAAAATACCCGACGACCGAGTTGTAAAGAAAATTTTAAGGTCCTTACCCGAGAGATTTATTCCTAAAGTTACCGTTTTAAATTCTTTACCCACCTTGAACTCTATCAAACATGAGGAACTAGTAGGTGATTTACAAACTTATGAACTAGATATGTTCCCCTCTAAAAATGAAAAGAAAATTGATAAGGGCATTACTTTAAAAGCTCGAAATGAGGAAAACAAGTTGTGATTGATGAGAGTGATAGTGACTCGGAAGATATGGCTATATTTTCTAGGAAGTTTCATAAATTTTTTAAATTTAACAAAGATAAATTTAAAAATAATTTTAAGAAATTTGAAAAATCTAAGCATGACAAAGCCGAAAAGATCCCTAAAACTTTTAGTGAAAATTTAAATAGGAACGAGTCTAATAAGTGTTACGGTTGTGAGGGCTATGGCCATAGGGTTTTTGAATGCCCCACTAAACTAAGGAAAGAGGGTAAACAACCAATTTCATATAATTCTACCCTTTGTGATAGTGATAAGGAAGAGGGACCCGCTTCCCCCATTGAGCGCAACTTTGTCGCATTCATGGCTTGTCATGTGAGCACCGATAATGAATCTTCCCATGAATATACAAATACATGACACTTCTGAGGCCTTTGTTTGTGAAGCTATAAAATATGATGGTTGTGAGAGTGAAGTAGAGAGAGAGAGAGAGAGTGAAAGTGAAAATGAGGTTGATGTGAGTGAACTCCAATTTGCATTTAGAGAAATATATGAAGAATCTATGAAATTAAAAAGAGAAAATTTGAAGTTAGAAGCTAGTTTAAGAGAGCGTGTCAAGGTCATTGATGATAGTGTGTTGGTTGAAGACATTAGGACACGTGAGAGAGATCTTCGAGAGAAGCTTGAGTATGTAGAAGGTGAGAGATATTACCTTAAGGGCTTAATGGAATCCTTGATAAATGAGCTTCTCGCATTTGAAGAGCGCAATGGTTTATTAGAGTCTCACATCTTGGATTTAGAAAATAAATTAAAAGGCCCTAGTAAATTCAAATTTGATTTGGTGTGTCGTTCGGAGAAACTAGATAAAATATTAGGAAAGGTCCAAATTAGAAATGACACATGTGGTTTAGGCTTCGATACTTGTAAGGACAAATTTCCAATCGAGTCATTTGTTATATTGGCTACATTCCGTTGGACAAAAAAAATTTGAGTCATTCCTCATCAAGCATTATTCAACCGTAAAGATTCAAGCATTGCATACAAAGTTCACACGACATGAATATGCACGCCATGTTCTCTCTTCTAAAAGGTATATGACCAAAATCATTTTTAGTGTTGGAGTATTTTTCATAACGAGAAATTTTCATATAGAGTAATATTCGTAAATATTTAATTTTCATAAAGAACAATTTTTTGAAATTAATTTGAACTTTTTTTTAAAAAAAACAGAAATCTCGTTCGAAGTTTTCTCAAGGTCGTTCGAACGACATGAATCTAACGACATTCCCCAGGATATACTGAAAACTCGTTAGAAGATCGTTAGAAATGTCATTCGAATGATCTCGTTCGAATGAGATTTCTAGTGATCTATCTAATTCAACACTGGAATTCCGTTAGATAACTCGTTCGAATAACATGTCGTTCGAACGAGATCTGACAGATTTAAAAAATTTAACTTATTTTTGAGCAGTTATTTTACAAAAACTGTTTTGGTCCACTACTTTTACAGTTTCAATAGATGGACTAAAATTAGTGTTTTTTCCCTACGGAAGTTTGATATCCTCTTCAGAGCATTTTCCATAACTTCCATCTTTTTGGTAAAATCAATCTCCAACACCATTTTCAACTTTTGAAACAAAACTCCTTACAATCAACTTGACATTCAACAAGCAAGTTTGCGGTGGCTCTCTGCATTCAAGCTTAGTGGAGACGGTGGTTTTGGGCTTTGGTGGATACCGCGACACGAGGAGTGTCGAACAACGCGTTGGAGCTTCGCGTACTACAAATTCGGAGGTTGAGGACAGCATAAGCATGTATTGAATGAGTCAATGTCTGTAAGTCTTTTGAGTCTCTTGTAAAACCTATGTTGTAGTGGATTTTGTCTAGGGCCATCCGCCCGAGGTTTTTTCCATTTGGGTTTTCCTCGTACATTGGCGCGTTGTGGTTGTGATTTTCTCAATTTACTTTATTAAATCACTTATATGTAAGCTTAGGATAAAATTAATAAAATTGGATAATTTTATTTTAATTAATCAAGTTATCATTCTCATCGCATTCATTGAAAATTTTTCTTGCTAACTTATCAATCTGCTATAGAAATTAAAATTGGGAAATATCTCTTATTAGCTAATTTTAATTGGGTTGTGTGTGTGTATTCCACAAAATAAACTCAGTTCATATAACCTTGAAACTTCAAATTGGTATTAGAGCTAGTCTCTAAAAGTTATTTTGATGAATCCTGGAGGTTATATGGATAGTTTTTCGTCGAATAAACTACCTATGTTTGATGGAACTAATTACACCTATCGAAAAGCACGTATGAGATCTTCCCTTAAATCAATTGATGAACGTGTTTTTGTTATTTTTGAAAGAGGATGGTCCCCTCCTACTATGGTAGTTAATGATGAAATTATTTTGACTCCTGTAGAACAGTGGTATGAGGAAGAACTAAAATGGTGTAACTTTAACTCTAAAGGTTGAAATGCCTTATTTGGTGCAGTGTCCCCCGATGAGTTTCGTCGTATAATGACGTACGAAACGTCAAAGGAAGCTTGGAATATTCCCCAAGTTACTCATGAGGGAACCAGTATAGTTAAAGCTTCAAAAGTTCAAAACTTAACAACCTAGTTTGAAACGATCACCATGAAAGAATCTAAAACATTTGATGAGTTTTATGCTCGTATATTTGATATTGTTAATTCTTGATTTAACCTTGGTGAAAAAATACCTGAAGATTGTGTTGTTAAGAAAATTCTTAGATGTCTTCCGAAGTGGTTCACTCCTAAAGTCACTGTTCTTAATTCATTAGGAAATCTAAATACTTCAGAACTTGAAGAACATGTTGGTGATCTTCAAACTTATGAATTAGATATGTTTCCTAAAGATAGGAAAAGAAAAGATAAAGGTGTTGCCTTAAAAGTTAAGAAAGTTGATGTGTCGAATTCTGATGAGTCTAATATAGATCCTGATATATAGCTTTATTTACTAAAAAACTTAAAAAAATTCTCAAGTTTAAAAATCAAAACTCTAAATTTGAAAAACCAAAAATTGAGAACAAAACCAAAGGAGGAAATAGAAAATTCAATAATCAGGTGTGACACCCCGACTAATTAAATACCGGGTAGCTACTCCTTTATTAAATCAATACAAAATGCCAAGTTGGTTCAGTTAATAGCATCACTGTCGAAAACATTTTAATAATTACTAACCACCTAGTATTTTAAAAGTAAGTTGTCAAATTTTAAATTTAAATCTGATTAACATTCAGTAAAAGAATTATGGAATAATAACATAACCATCCACCATAAAGAAGTAATAGAATAACCAACAATAGTAATAAGTCCGGAGGAAAACTCCTCACAACAATCCCACAACTGAAAATGATATGACAAATCTGAATCCTGAATTAATTACATGCCAAAAGTCTGAATAACTGAAATAAATGAAAGATCTCTAAAAGGAATGGGCGACACGCCCTACAACTGATAAAATGCTGAATATAGAGTCAAGGTAGATGAATCATCTACAAGCAAGGTCCTGTAACTTCCACAACAGCTACAACTCGTCACCTGAATGAGGATCCTAAGCATGGTGTCCTTGTGGCTGGGCACCTAAAAATGGTTTTTACAAAAATAGATTTGAAAGCAAATGGGTCAGAGCCCGAAAGTGGAAATCATTTTAAAAACAACAAGTGTTTTAATAACATTTAAAACAATGAATGCAAAATACATGTTAGGACGTGCTCTCGCGTGAAATACTCGCCTCTCATCTAACTGTGCACTCCTAACGTTCCTGTACCCGTTCATGTGTTTCTCATAACTGTCTAGTTCAAAAGGGTTTCTAACACTTCTACTCGAGTCACGATTTAATTACCACCTTAACAATTAAATAGAGAGTTCTACTTTAAGTCTCGGATTCTCCATAATTAACAAAACCATTTATTGGTATAAGTTCCCTTTTTATCTTTTCATAATGTTACAATAACCATAATCACGATTAAACATAACAATTTCCTTTTTCCTTTAACCGTAAATTATTCACATTATAAATATACAATACAAGCACCCCGAGACTAAGCTCCGGTGCACACATACTCTGCTATCCATCCCGGTACATCACGTACATAAGGATTACAAATTCCGAATCTCTCAGGAATTTTTGGAATAAGCACCACACACAAAAATGGAGGCGAACATAATTCAACATATCCATGGTCACGTACATACCTACGCTCCATAGTCAGCTGGCTTATTAACTCACAAATAATTCGTTCTCTTGAAATATGTCCTCGAGGTACCAATCTAAATCCAGGCAACACAAAGATTAGATGGTCCTAAGCGAACGTAAACCTCCCGTGATAGCAAGTATGGTAGGTATGTCATACACGTAAAATCATATACTAAGCATACACACATCTTAGATATCTCAATATTAATAAAGGTCTACACTACATCCTTATGCCATGATTCCAAATTTATATATTTTACGTCTCCCGATAATATAGAATTTAAACTGTCGACACGTCACACGTCATAGTTTCTTATACTTAAAACCTATCTTAAATAGATTATTAAGTTCCTATTATTCCCACATATAACGTCATCATTCCTAAGGTCCTTACTTCTGCCCCGAACCTCATTTCATCAATCATTCAAATTTACACTTTTAACCCAAATGTTATCTCACTTACCGAATTCCATTAGATTTAGAAAAATTCCTCAAATTGAATTCTAATTAAGGTCCAAATTTCATAGCCATGCCTACTGGTCTTCCTTAAGTTTAAGGGTATTCATAAGGTCTCCAATAATATTTTCCAAGGGTTAACATCATTAAAATTTAAATAGGGAAAACTTTACTCATTCTGGGAAGGTCGATCGATCGACCTTTACCTTCGATCGATCGACTGATGAACATCGATCGATCGAACGCACCAGGTATGGCTACGGACTGCTTCGTTCTGCAGTTTTCAAATCATCCCAAAATACCATTAACATGCATGAAATTCTATTCTAACGTTATAATATCATCATAGAACCATCCTACAACAATGTTAACGTTCTAAAACCAATAATTTATCAACCAAGGGCTATGTTTGGATCAAATCTTCATCAAGAACCCTAGTTTCCTATTTCTTTCAAGAACATTAATAAATCTCTTCTTAAATCCGTTTTTAGATCATCAATGGTCATAATTTTGAATTCATAGTTCGTCCAGAATGTTACTACATTCAGTCCCTAACATAATTCATAGTTTTAAACTTCCAAATAATGGGTCTATATCATCTTCCAAGATAAATTCGATAATTCCTAAACATGGAAAAGCATAGCATTGAATCAATTGTAATTAAACCACTTGCCTTAATCTTTCTCTGAATTTGAGGTTGGATCTTGAAGGTTGAATCTGTCCTCTCTCTCTCTCTGCAGAATTCTCCTCTTTCTCTCTCTCTCTCTACAAGTTCTTCTCAAGGCGATAATGGAGGTGGGGTTGGTTTTTGCCAAGTTTTGAAGTTTCTAACTTCTCCCATAGCCCACTACATAAATTGGGGTTGGAAATGTCTTAGTGGGTTAATACTAAGTCATATTTTTAACTCTAATTTTCGTGGGTTTTAATTACCCAATTTCCAAAATTACCAAAATGCCCTTATAAGTTACCGGTATGGCCCAATAATGCCCCGGGACCCAAACTTAACCTCCGGCTAGTGTTTTCTGACTATTTCGACCCTTCCGAACACGTTGGCGCACTCAAAATGACCATATGGGTGATAAAAATAAAATTCACTTTTTTATTTAAATAAATATATTACTGACGCGACTGTCACGCGCGTCCCAACAAAATTTCCCAAATTGCCGTATTTAAATCTCGCGACAATTTCAATAGTTCCAATATTCATATAATTCCATATATACACATTATAATAAAATACTAACTCACATCTCGTTAATATTTTAATCCGAATTATTTTCCAATTAATACACATTTAATTCAATTAATCCCATAAATAAATATCACAAAAATACGGGGTATTACATACTTCCCCCCTAATAACTGAATTTCGTCCCGAAATTCGGAACTAGAAAGTACCTAGTAAGAACAACTCTGGATAATGTTCGCGCATCTCATCCTCGCGCTCCCATGTGGATTCCTCGACATTATGATGTCGCCACTGAAACGCACTAACGGAACTATCTTTGACCGCAGTTTCCGCTCACTTCGGTCCAAAATAGCAATCGGCCCCTCCTCATAGGAGCTATCAGGTTGGAGATCGATATCCTCCAAAGAAATGTGAGAATGAGCCAAATCGTCTCTAAGGTATTTCCTTAGCGAGGAAATATGAAACACATCGTGAATCCGATGCAAATGCTCCGGTAACCCAAGCCTATACGCAATCGGTCCAATCCGCTCAATAATTGGAAATGGTCCCACATATCTTGGTGCCAACTTCCCTTTCTTCCCGAAACGCATAATCTCCTTCATAGGAGATACTCTGAGCAAAACCTAGTCCCCCACTTGGAACTCCCTGAAGAACCTCTTCGCATCAGCATAGCTCTTCTGCCCATCCTGAGCTACCCGAATGCGACTCCGAATCAATTCTATCCTCGTCGAAGTATCCTGAATCACTTCCAGCCCAAGTAGTTTGTTGTCCCCCACTTCCAACCAACATGCTGGGGAACGACAAGGTCTACCGTACAATGCCCCAAATGGAGCCATGCCAATGGTGAACTGGTAGGAGTTGTTGTAAGCAAACTCCACCCGTGGAAGATACTGCCCCATCCACCCCCAAAATCAATGATGTTCATTCGCAACATGTCCTCCAACATTTGGTTTGTACACTCGGTTTGCCCATCGGTCTGCGGGTGATATGTCGTACTCAATCGTAATTCCGTGCCCATGGCCTCCTGAAAACTCTCCCAAAACCGTGAAACAAATATCTTGTCTCTGTCAGACACAATATTTAGGACCACACCGTGAAGTCTCACTATTTCTGCAATAAAGAGCTGGGCATACTGTCCCGTAGTATAGTCTGTCCTTACGGGTAGAAAATGAGCGACTTTAGTCAACCTGTCCGCAATTACCCAAATGGAGTCGTGACCTCTCTGTGATGTAGGCAACCCCGTGATAAAGTCCATGGAGATGCTCTCCCACATCCACATCGGGACCTCCAACGGCTGTAGAAGTCCTGCCGGTCTCTGATGATCCACTTTTACTAGCTGACAAGTGGCGCATTTTGATACAAACACGGCAATATCTTTCTTCATCCCGCTCCACCAATACTGACGTCTCATATCTTGGTACATTTTGTCCCCACCGGGATGTATCGCGAACCGTGAGCCGTGCGACTTTGCCATTACCTCGTGTCGCAATTCCTCCCCTTTCGGAACTACCAGTATCCCATTGAAGCGTAATCCCCCGTCTGAGCTAACGGTATAGGATTCGACTCCCTCTGCTAATAATCGAACTATCTGCTCCTGACAGAACGAGTCATCTGCTTGTGCCTTTACCACCCTCGTGATAATATGCGGTGTAACAGTCATAACCGACATGAATGATCGGGCCACTGCATCCTGGTGTCCCAACTCCTTCAACTTTGCCTTCCACACATCTGCCACCTCATCTACGGGTCTACGGCTCAACGCGTATACTACCACGTTAGCCTTCCCCGGGTGATATTGGATATCAAACTGATAGTCCTTCACAAACTCAAGCCACCTTCGCTGTCGCATATTCAACTCCTTCTACGTGAATAGGTACTGTAGGGACTTGTGGTCTGTGAATAATCGAAACTTTTCCCCCCAAAAGATAATGTCTCCAAATCCTAAGGACAAATACCACTGCCGCCAACTCCAAGTCATGGGTGGGGTAATTCTTCTCGTGAGGCTTAAGCTTGCGGGAAGCATAAGATATGGCTTGACTCTCCTGTTGTAACACACCTCCAAGTCCTTGCAAGGACGCATCGGTGTAAACTAGATACTCAACTCCCGGTCTCGACAATGCTAACACAGGTGCTGAGGTCAACTTGTCCTTCAACTCATCGAATGCCAACTGACAGGCATCACTCCAAATGTACGGCACACCTTTACGAGTCAAATGTGTCAAAGGACCTGCTATCTTCAAAAATCCCCGAATAAACCTCCTGTAGTATCCTGCTAGACCCAAGAAACTACGGATCTCTGTCGGTGTCGTGGGATGTCCCCACTCCCTCACCGCGGATACCTTTCCCGGATCAACAGATATCCCTCGGTCGAAAATAATATGCCCCAAAAACTGGACCTCCTTCAGCCAAAACCCGCACTTCTCATATTTTGCATACAGCTCGTTCTGACGTAGCGTCTGCAAAACTTGCCTCAAGTGCTCGGCGTGCTCTTCCTCTGTCGGGAGTAAACCAAAATATCATCAATGAAGACAATGACAAACTGATCTAGGAAATCTCTGAACACCCTATTCATCAAGTCCATAAACACGGCTGGAGCATTGGTCAAACCAAAAGGCATAACCCGAAACTCGTAAGAACCATATCTCGATAAGAATGCAGTCTTCGAGACGTCCTCTTCCCTGATACGCAACTGATGGTATCCCGATCGCAAATCAATCTTCGAGAAGAAGGAAGCTCCTCTCAACTGGTCGAATATGTCATCGATTCGAGGCAACGGATACTTATTTCGTATTGTGACTTTATTCAACTCCCGGTAATCTACACACAACCTCAACGATCCATACCTCTTCTTCACGAATAATACAGGGGCACCCGACGGAGAAGTACTCCTCCGCATAAACCCCTGACCCAATAACTTCTCAATCTGATCTCGTACCTCTCGCATCTCTGCCGGAGCCATACGGTAAGATGCGCGGGCAATAGGCTGAGTGCCCGGCGTCAAGTCGATAAAAATCTATCTCTTTACTCAGAGGTAATCCAGGTATATCCTGAAATACATCGGTAAACTCTCGAACAACCGGAATCGGATCTAGTGGTATCACCACTTCCTTAGAGGTCTCCTTCTCTATCTGTACAAGTGAGTGGATGATCCTCCCTCAGGATGAGGCATCGCCACTAAAAACATCTCCTGCCCGGGAATGGCAAGGATAATACTCCTGCTAAAGCAGTCGATCATGGCTTGGTACGCAACAAGCCAATCCATACCAATAATGGCATCATTATCGGTCATTTCTAACACTAACATATCCGCAGGTAATACCAAACTACCAATCTCTACCCCCCCCCCCCACTCCCCGGCATATAAAAATAAACCATTCTCCAGTGGTGAGTCTACCTACGTTACAGTGCTCAATACTGTGGTTAATAACCCTAAGGTTTTTGCATAATATGTAGTTATAAAATAATGCGTTGTCCCAGTAACAAACAAAATTTGACCCAAAGTCCCATGGGTAGGAAAACATACCCCAAATCACGGGTGGTGCCTGTGGAGCGGCTGCCTGGTGGACAGTATAGATTTGACTGTACTGTAACTTCCCCTGCTGCACTGGAGCTACTGGAAAGGTTGGTAGGGCTGGTACCTGAGCTGGTGCTAGGAGAGAGACTGTAAAAAGTGGCCCCTGTGGATTATTACGGGCACCCTGCTGCTGCTGCTGCTGCTGTGGGGCCTTGCCCTTATCAGGACAATCCTGGCGTTTATGGCCATGCTTGCCACACACAAAACATCGACCTCTGAAGTTACTCTCCCTCTGACCCTGCTGCTGTCGGTGTCGGCCTTGCTGACTTGGGACTTTATTCCTCTTTCGAGACTGCTTCATTTTACCGCATTGTTGACTATAACTGACTTGGTCCTGGTTAGTTTGTTGTCAAAATTTCGGGGCCTTCGCACATTTGTCAGCTTTAGTCACATGTATTTGGATAACCTCTCTAGGTCTTTTGCCTCCTTTAAGTTGGATGTTGCGTTCTTGGTATTGTAGAACTGCAGTGGTAACTGCTTGTGCCACGATACCTTCTAACTCAGCGGTTGATATTCTCTCTGGAGATACTGAAGGTGTCAGTCGATCTTGCTCTTTGACTCCCCTAACCGTTTTAGCTAGTTCTTCCTGACGATTCATCTGAAAATTTAAGTAAATTTGGATGAGTTCATCATTCAAATAAACAATTCACAGAAGTACGAATACCAAAGTATAGAGATAAACACAACATTCCTAGGAACCCGTGGTGCCTGTCGTGGAGGCATTTCTGAAATAAGAGTAAAGTCTATAAGTTCACAGTTATAAACTTAAAATAGCTGAAGAGCGAAGCATACATAAAAGAATACAACAGTCCTAAAATATAGGGCTCTACATCAAAGAAAGCTCAGCGGAAACATAATAAGCCGTACAGATCCTAAAGGACACTAGAACCTGGCTCTGATACCACCTGTGACACCCTGACTAATTAAATACCGGGTAGCTACTCCTTTATTAAATCAATACAAAATGCCAAGTTGGTTCAGTTAATAGCATCACTGTCGAAAACATTTTAATGATTACTAACCACCTAGTATTTTAAAAGTAAGTTGTCAAATTTTAAATTTAAATCTGATTAACATTCAGTAAAAGAATTATGGAATAATAACATAACCATCCACCATAAAGAAGTAATAGAATAACCAATAATAGTAATAAGTCCGGAGGATAACTCCTCACAACAATCCCACAACTGAAAATGATATGACAAATCTGAATCCTGAATTAATTACATGCCAAAAGTCTGAATAACTGAAATAAATGAAAGATCTCTAAAAGGAATGGGCGACACGCCCTACAACTGATAAAATGCTGAATATAGAGTCAAGGTAGATGAAGCGTCTACAAGCAAGGTCCTGTAACTTCCACAACAGCTACAGCTCGTCACCTGAATGAGGATCCTAAGCATGGTGTCCTTGTGTCTGGGCAACTAAAAATGGTTTTTACAAAAATAGATTTGAAAGCAAATGGGTCAGAGCCCGAAAGTGGAAATCATTTTAAAAACAACAAGTGTTTTAATAACATTTAAAACAATGAATGCAAAATACATGTTAGGACGTGCTCTCGCGTGAAATACTCGCCTCTCGTCTAATTGTGCACTCCTAACGTTCCTGTACCCGTTCATGTGTTTCTCATAACTGTCTAGTTCAAAAGGGTTTCTAACACTTCTACTCGAGTCACGATTTAATTACCACCTTAACAATTAAATAGAGAGTTCTACTTTAATTCTCGAATTCTCCATTATTAACAAAATCATTTATTGGTATAAGTTCCCTTTTTATCTTTTCATAATGTTACAATAACCATAATCACGATTAAACATAACAATTTCCTTTTTCCTTTAACCGTAAATTATTCACATTATAAATATACAATACAAGCACCCCGAGACTAAGCTCCGGTGCACACATACTCTGCTATCCATCTCGGTACATCACGTACATAAGGATTACAAATTCCGAATCTCTCAGGAATTTTTGGAATAAGCACCAGACACAAAAATGGAGGCGAACATAATTCAAAATATCCATGGTCACGTACATACCTACGCTCCATAGTCAGCTGGCTTATTAACTCATAAATAATTCGTTCTCTTGAACTATGTCCTCGAGGTACCAATCTAAATCCAGGCAACACAAAGATTAGATGGTCCTAAGCGAACGTAAACCTCCCGTGATAGCAAGTATGGTAGGTATGTCATACACGTAAAATCATATACTAAGCATACACACATCTTAGATATCTCAATATTAATAAAGGTATACACTACATCCTTATGCCATGATTCCAATTTTATATATTTTACGTCTCCCGATAATATAGAATTTAAACTGTCGACACGTCACACATCATAGTTTCTTATACTTAAAACCTATCTTAAATAGATTATTAAGTTCCTATTATTCCCACATATAACGTCATCATTCCTAAGGTCCTTACTTCTGCCCCGAACCTCATTTCATCAATCATTCAAATTTACACTTTTAACCCAAATGTTATCTCACTTACCGAATTCCATTAGATTTAGAAAAATTCCTCAAATTGAATTCTAATTAAGGTCCAAATTTCATAGCCATGCCTACTGGTCTTCCTTAAGTTTAAGGGTATTCATAAGGTCTTCAATAATATTTTCCAAGGGTTAACATCATTAAAATTTAAATAGGGAAAAATTTACTCATTCTGGGAAGGTCGATCGATCGACCTTTACCTTCGATCGATCGATGGTGGTCGATCGATCGACTGATGAACATCGATCGATCGAACGCACCAGGTATGGCTACGGACTGCTTCGTTCTGCAGTTTTCAAATCATCCCAAAATACCATTAACATGCATGAAATTCTATTCTAACGTTATAATATCATCATACAACCATCCTACAACAATGTTAACGTTCTAAAACCAATAATTCATCAACCAAGGGCTATGTTTGGATCAAATCTTCATCAAGAACCCTAGTTTCCTATTTCTTTCAAGAACATTAATAAATCTCTTCTTAAATCCGTTTTTAGATCATCAAGGGTCATAATTTTGAATTCATAGTTCGTCCAGAATGTTACTACATGCAGTCCCTAACATAATTCATAGTTTTACACTTCCAATTCATGGGTCTATATCATCTTCCAAGATAAATTCGATAATTCCTAAACATGGAAAAGCATAGCATTGAATCAATTGGAATTAAACCACTTGTCTTAATCTTTCTCTGAATTTGAGGTTGGATCTTGAAGGTTGAATCTGTCCTCTCTCTCTCTTTGCAGAATTCTCCTCTTTCTCTCTCTCTCTACAAGTTCTTCTCAAGGTGATAATGGAGGTGGGGTTGGTTTTTGCCAAGTTTTGAAGTTTCAAACTTCTTCCGTAGCCCACTACCTAAATTGGGGTTGGAAATGGCTTATTGGGTTAATACTAAGTCAGATTTTTAACTCTAATTTTCGTGGGTTTTAATTACCCAATTTTTGAAATTACCAAAATGCCCTTATAAGTTACCGGTATGGCCCAATAATGCCCCGGGACCCAAACTTAACCCCCGGCTAGTGTTTTCTGACTATGTCGACCCTTCCGAACACGTTGGCACACTCAAAATGACCATACGGGTGATAAAAATAAAATTCACTTTTTTATTTAAATAAATATATTCCTGACGCGACTGTCACGCGCGTCCCGACAAAATTTTCCAAATTGCCGTATTTAAATCTCGCGACAATTTCAATAGTTCCAATATTCATATAATGCCATATAGACACATTATAATCAAATACTAACTCACATCTCGTTAATATTTTAATCCGGATTAATTTCCAATTAATACACATTTAATTCAATTAATCCCATAAATAAATATCACAAAAATACGGGGTATTACATCAGGATCCAAAGAAGTTCAACAAAGATAACTTTAAAAAGGATGATTCGGAGAGATGCTTTGAGTGTGAGGGACGTGGTCATAGAGCATTCGAGTGACCTACAAAACTTAAAAGATAAGGGAAAGAAAAAGTAGTTTACAATGCCACTGTAAGTGATAGTGATAATGAGTCTGAAGACTCTGATGACTCTACCCCATCTAGAAATAATTTCACTGCGTTTACGGCAAGCCATGCTAGTAATTCTGGTGTGTCATACCTTAATGTTAACCATTCTGAGCAAAATCTTGAGGTTTTCGCCACTCACTCTACTAGTAGTGATGAAAAAGGAAGTGAAAGTGAAATAGATGAAAGTGAACTGCAATACGCCTATTTTGAATTATATAATGAGTCTCTCCATATTCAAAAAGTTAACAAAAGATTAACCTTTAAAGTCTTAACTTTAGAAAAAGAGTTAAAAGGCCTGAAGGAGAAGGAGGCTTTAGTAAGTCAACTCGAGGCAATTAAGATATCTCTTTATGAGAAGCTTATCTTGATAGGTAAATAAAAATATGATTTAATTATCTCCTTGGAAGGTGTCAACAAAGATCTTAATGAGTTTTTAGAGATTAGAAAATCTCTCGAAGCTAAAACTGCCCAACTTGAATAAGATCTTGAGTCCTCTCGTGAAGTTAAAGTCACACTCGAGGATAATTCAGGAAGAATGGGAAAATTATTTCTAGGCCCTGTTTTAGGATATAAGGAGAAAGGTTATCAAGAGAGAAAGGGTATAGGATATGAAGAAGGATATTCATCAAAAGTCAAACCCGAACCAGTAGCTAAGTTTGTTACCAAATCTAATGTTTCTAAAATAATTCCTACTAAGCAACCTTTAAAAGATGGTCCAAAATAACCCTATGTGTGCACTTATTGTCACAAATGAGGTCATCTTAAATATTTTTGCTACAAGCTTGGAAAGAACTCTCATTTCACAAATTCTAAACAACACTATAGCTCCTTAGCTAGTTTTAAGACTCAAGTTGAGTATCTAGTCAATACTTCTAAAGTTCTAATGGAAGAGTTTCTTAGGTTTTCTAAAGTCCAAGGAAATAATTCCAATTATAACACTAGATCCAACAAAGGAAGGAAAACAACTCAAGAATGGGTTAAGAAAAATCATATCAATAAAGCTTTTGTAGCTCATATTGCACTTAAGGCTCAAAATACCTCATAATGGTACTTTGATAGTGGGTGTTCGAGACATATGACTGGTGATAAATCTATATTCACCACTCTTGAAAACTATAAAGATTGTAAAGTCACTTTTGGGGATGGTAGCAAATCTCGAATCATGGGTAGAGGGTCTATTGAAATCTCTAGGTTTCCTAAACTTGAAAATGTCCTTTATGTTGATGGTCTCAAGGAAAATTTGATAAGTATTAGCTAATTATGTGATGAAAATCTTGATGTTAAATTTAGTCAATCGGAGTGCACCGTATATGATCAATCGGGTGAATCTATTTTCCAAGGTGTTAGAAATAGTGATAATTTCTATGGAATTATTCCTAAATCATCGTTACTTTGTAATAGTGCAAAAGCCTCGTCTGTCGATCTTTGTCATCAAAGATTAGGTCATGTAAACTTTAGAGATCTTGATAGCTTAGTGAGAAAAGAGCTAGTTCGACGCCTACCACCACTAGGAAAGCCAACCTCCACTATTTGTCGGTCGTGTCAATTAGGAAAGCAAATTAAGAGTCCTCATAAGAAGTTAAACACTATAACCACCTCTCGTGTCTTAGAATTCATACACATGGACCTTATGGGTCCCACACGTACCGAGAGCATAGGAGGAAAAAGATATATCTTAGTAATGGTGGATGATTTTTCTAAGTACTCTATTGTAGGCTTTCTAAGAGAAAATTCTAAGACAGTTGATTTTCTTACTGTTAAGTGTAGAACTCTTCAAAATAAACACGGTGTTACCATAAACCGCTTTAGGAGTGATAATGGAACTGAATTCAAGGAATCCGGTGTGAATGCCTTTTGTGATGAAATTGGAATTAAACATGAATTCTCGACTGTTCGAACTCCACAACAAAATGGTATTGTTGAAAGAAAAAATTGAACGATCCAAGAAATGGCATTATCTATGCTCCTAAAAAGAAATGTGCCCCGTAGGTTTTGGCTCGAAGCGGTTAACACTGCATGTCACACTGTAAATAGGGTTATTTTGCGTCCTAATACTAATAAAATGCCATATGAATTGTGGATGGGCAAGAAAGCTAATTTGGCTTATTTTAGAGTTTTTGGTAGTCCTTGCTATATACTTCGAGATAGAGAACTTCTAGGTAAATTTAACTCGAGGAGTGATGAATGTATTTTCCTAGGATATTCTCAAAACAGGAGAGCTTTTAGAGTGTTCAACTTAAGTAACTCTAAAGTCATAGAATCAATTAATGTTGTCATAAAAGACGATGCTCCGGCCACATCAATTGAAAATGAGGACGATTTGTCATGTTAGTGTGATGTTGTGTCTAATGTTGAAAATATTGAGAATCAAAATGACTTGGTTGTTCCCACTAATGAAAAAAAGGATCCTACTCCTTGGGTGCGTAAACGTCATGACACTTCAAAAATTATAGGAGATCCCGAGGTAGGTGGCAAGACTAGGGCGCAATTAGAAAATGAAGTTACCTATTTATGCTATACTTCTAAAATTGAACCTAAAAACTTTAAAGAAGCATTAAAAGATGAACATTGGATTAATGTTATGCAACAAGAACTGTTTTAATTTAAGAAAACCGATGTTTGGGAATTAGTCCCTATGCCTTCTAATACAAATGTCATTGGCACTAAATGGATTTTCAAAAATAAAATGGACGAAAATGGTGTCATTGTTCATAATAAAGCTATATTGGTTGCACAACGATACACCCAAATAGAAGGTGTTGACTTTGAAGAAACTTTTGCTCCTGTTGCCAGGTTGGAATCGGTTTGCCTTTTACTCGCCATAGCATGTCGTTTTCAATTTAAATAATATCAAATGGATGTAAAAAGTGTATTTTTAAATGTTATTCTTCAATAATAAGTCTATGTTGAACAACCTAAAGGGTTTGAGGACCCAAAGCAGCCTAATCATGTCTTCTTCCTAAAGAAAGCGCTATATGGCTTGAAACAAGCACCCCGTGCTTAGTATGGAAGACTCGCTTATTATCTCCTTTCTCGTAGGAGATATGACACCACTTGTTCATCGTGATGAGAAATCTAATCTAGTTGCTCAAGTGTATGTCGATGACATAGTGTTTGGGTCTACGTGTGATAAACATACTCAAATTTTTCAAAAGAAATGCACGATGAATTTGAGATGAGTATGGTAGGTGAACTTACTTTCCTTCTAGGTCTTCAAGTTCGTCAACTCAAAAGTGGGATATTTTTATCCCAAGCTAAGTATGCTAAAGACTTTATTAAGAAATTTCAACTCGAATCCGCTAAACATGTACATACTCTTATTAGTTCATCGATTAAACTTAGTAAGGATACCGAAGGAAAGGATGTAGAGCACACACTTTTTAGAAGTATGATAGGTAGTTTACTTTACCTAACCACTAGTCGTCTGGATATTTCCTTTAGTGTAGGATTTTGTACACATTATCAAGCTTCCCCAAAAGAGTCTCATTTACTTTCTATTAAACGTATTATCAAATATGTTAGTGGGACCCTGTCTTTTGGAATTTGGTATTCTTTCGACACAAATGATTGTCTATCGGCATATTTAAACACCGATTGGGTAGGAGATGCAGTTGTTTCTACTTTTAAAGTGCACTTGTCTCATGGATGAGCAAGAAACAAAATTCTATTTCTTTGTCCACGGCGGATGCCGAATACAAAGCCGCTGGGAGTTGTTGCCCTCAACTCATTTGGATGAAATAAATGTTGGAAGATTACGGTATCTCTCAAGGCATTATGACTATCTGTTGCGACAATACTAGTGACATTCACATTTCTCGTAATCCCGTTCAACACTCTAGAACCGAGCATATTAGGATTCGTGAACATATTATTCGTGACTTGGTTGAAGAGAGAATCGTTTCTCTAAGCTTCGTTTCGACCGATCAACAATTGGCTGATATCTTTACTAAACCTCTAGATGGCCTTAGGTTTGAAAACCTTAGGAAATCAATTGGGGTTTGCTCAATTGATTGAGATCGAAGCCGTTTATCTAGTTTAGGTTATTTCTCTTCTATATTTTTATACCTATGAACTAGATTACTTTTGTATATATTTTATTCAAAATCTCAAAAATATCTTCGTCTTTCTTATTTTCAAGGAACGCGAGAATGGTTAGAAAAGCTTTCACAAACTTTTGTCCATATGGCTTTGTGTTCGATGTGCTCGGATCACTATCCTATTTCATGTCCACATGGATTTCGATGAGTAGTTATGCCGGATCTCGTTTCTCTTGCTCTTTTATGATATGTATTTCTGTGATTACCTCACATATTTGCCTTTTTTCACACACCTTTCATGAAATATTGTGGATATCTTGTTCACATTGTTCTTATAAAGTGGTATTTGGTGTTGTCTTCTCAATCCTGTCACATCTATTATAAGAAATCGAAATTGTGCATGATCATCCATTTCCCAGATTGAAACAAAAATGATTATATTCTTTCGATTGGTTTCCATTTCAAGTAACGGACTCGGGCTGTGAAAAACATAAAGTTTTTGCGTGAATATCCTCCACTTGCATTCTCGAATTTGTGCCTAAAATAGAAGCATTGAAAATGATATATAATGCCAGGTCCAAAATATTTAGCTTGATTGATTCTTCAAAAAGAATAGTCTCAATCTATTGTTGTTAATGGGAGATATAAGTTGAAGATCAATGGGCATGCACATTTAATCGATTCATTGCTTTCTCATTGTAACATTATTGGCGAGACAATCATCTATCTTTTATGCATGGTGGATTTGTGTTTGAGTTTCCAATAGTATTTCTTTATTGACACAAGGCTAATGTGAGTGAATATTGTGTTTATATATTGTTTGGCATTCCACACTTGTATGTAGTCTTGGGTAAAAAACTCTCATCGCATTGTTCACATCCCTACATTCCCACTCCCACGATTTGGACATGTCTTCACAAGCTAGGGCTATTAAAATCCACATTTTGGCATCTTTCTAGACTTCCCAATTCCTGTTCTTATGCTATTTTAAAACTATTTTATTTTTATTTTTATTTAAAAAGATTGATTTTCGTCAGAAATTCTCGTCCGAACGAGATTTCTAACGAAATTTTTGACCCCCTCTCTGGAACTTCTTTCATAATGTAGTTCGAACGAAAAGTTCGTTCGAACGAACTTCTAATGAGTTATCTAACGAAATATCCAATAGGGCTCTTGAACTTCGTTCGAAAGATATCGTTCGAATGACCTGGGTTTAATTTCTGCGATTTCTCTTCCCAAAACTACCGCCTCAACCACTTTTTTCTCTCTCCACCTGCCCACGTTTCCCCATGTCCCCATTTCCTAGATTTCTCTCTCCCTTCCATTTTCACACTCTCTCTTCCACTATCCTTTACTCTTTTCCCTTACCCATTATCTCTCTCTCCCACTCTCTATTTTCCCCACGATTCAACCTCACTTCACCTCCTCCATTAACCCCCATTTAATCCATTGTTTGCTCTATAGATCTCCATTTTGCAGTTTTCCTCTTCCATTCAAGGTATTTTTTTGTATTCGTTTCTCTCTATATATATATTTATATCTAACTATATATATACATCTGCCTACTCTCATATATATATATATATACCCATATAGATATATGCGTTTGGGATTTTTTTAAACTTTTTATTCCTTTGTCTCCCAAATTCCATATATGAATATGTGTATATCTCTCTAGGTATTTAAGGCCAGTTTATTTAGTCCTATTAATCTACATTCCATGATAAGTTAAAATGTATTTTCCTTCATTAAAAATTACTTCATTAACCAATTAGAATTTTTTCCATTCATAACATTTTTTCTTTTCATGGAATATATCTTAATTATTTTTTAGCGGATGGGATTTGTGCTAATTGGTTGTTTGGTTTATTGGATTACTTGGGGTGTTTGGCGGTTTGGTTGGCTTTATGTCGGTTAGGTTCTAGCCTTTGTCCTCGTTTATAATGGCCCGTAACTATCGCCCATGTCGCATTCCTTACTCTCCCGAGGAACAATCCTCTCCCTCTGATGAGGAGTCCAATGCAAATGCAGTTATCCCTGAACTTAGGCTGCGTTGGGGGTCACTCACCGCACACACTCAATATCATACACAAGGTTTCTCTACTCGTTGTATTGTGTTTGAGAAAATTGTCAATATCCAATCTCTCAACGGCACCACTGTCCATTCTTGGATTTCTGATTTAGGGTGGGACCCCCTATTCTCATTCACGGACACTTTTTTCCCCGACCTCATTCGGGAATTTTATTTTGAGATGCAGGATAGGGTGAATAATATTTACTCTCGAGTGCGCGGTAGGGAGATTATTGTCTCTTCCGAATCCATTGCTCATCTCATCCCCTTACCTAGGGTCAGTAATCCCTCCTTCCCATGGGGTCCTGATACTCGTTCGGACCCTTCCCTCCCTCGTTATGTGCACCGTCTTTAGGCTTAACCCTCCTTACACTGTCACAATCTTTCACAAACACTTGCATCCCTATTTTACGATCCTTAATTGTATCGTGTGTGCGTGTCTTATTCCCCGTGTGAACACAACCCAAATCACTAAAATGCACGGGACCTTATGTTTGCCATTATCATTCGAGATGCCATAGATCTCCCCGCCTTCATCTTTAATGTCATTCGGACTGTTAGGATCCTCCCTTCCAGTCATGCTCGCCAAGCCCTCCTATTTGCCTCTATTATTACCCGATTTTGTCTTGCCACCGGTTTCCCCCGCCTATCCACCGATGTCCCCGTCACCCAATACCAAACCATTGACATGTCATCGGTCAGTCGGTCTCGTGGTCATTTACCCCCAAATACCCCTCAGCTCACTCCCTCCGCCTCCTCCCACTCCGCCACTTCCTCCCACCCTACCCAAAGTCGTCTCGCACCCTCTCGTTCTATCCATCGACCCTCTTCTTCGTATGCTTCCCCACCCTTCGAGTCAGAGGATATTGTGTTTGTTCGTTCACAGGTTGAGCAAATTCAGGAAGATAGGCATCAAGACAGGGCGCTGTTGTAGGAAATTTTGGATTCAATGGAGCAGGACAAAGAGGCATAAGCTCGCCGGGAGGAGGCTCAAGCGCGCCGAGATGAAGCATAGGCTCGTCAGGATTCTCTTCTGATGGAGCACCTTGAGGCCATTCGCCGTATGGATATGCACAGAGGTGTAGGATCATCCGGTTCCGGATCCCTTCCCGATGATTCTCCTAATTATGCTCCTTCTCCTTGATTTACTGTGTTTTACATTACTTTTCTCAATGTAATTGTGAGGATGAGTGGATATTTTATTTCTTGTATTGTTTCATTTGGTTTGGATTTTCTCCTTATGACATGTATGCACCTTGACTATTTTCCATTTCCCATTGGTTAATGAATTATCCTGTTATTTCCTTTGTTAGTTCATTTCTTAATATTTATTGCTTTTATTGCCTATTGTTCTCTCGCTTACCTTTTAACATGCAGAATATTTATTACTTTGTCTTTTTTGGAAAAAAAGGGAGAGAAATATTGATAAGCGGAATTCATAATTTTGGGGGAGTTAATTTCTTAATATTCAACATATGCATATTTTAGGGGGAGTTCATTTACTATTTACAACATATGCTAACACACTATTTTATATATGTTACATTCTCTACTTCACCGTGCGCTTATGAATTTGTTGTTTCATGTGTGTAGGATACATCACCTACTCTTTTGCAGCATCGTCAATCATGTCACTAAGTCTGTCTTTTTTTGGGGTTTGGGGATGGGCTTTAGAATCGTCTTGATGGCTGGCTTAGCAAATTCAGTCTTTTAATTTATTTTTTATTATTCTATTTTGCCCCAGAATAGCCAAAGGGAGAGATTTGTAAGGACAAATTTCCAATCGAGTCATTTGTTATATTGGCTACATTCCGTTGGACAAAATAATTTTGGGTCATTCCTCATCAAGCATTATTCAACCGTAAAGATTCAAGCATTGCATCCAAAGTTCACACGACATCAATATGCATGCCATGTTCTCTCTTCTAAAAGGTATATGACCAAAATAATTTTTAGTGTTGGAGTATTTTTCATAATGAGAAATTTTCATATAGAGTAATGTTCGTAAATATTTAATTTTCATAAAGAACCATTTTTTGAAATTAGTTGAACATTTTTTTAAAAAAACAGAAATCTAGTTCGAAGTTTTCTGCAGGTCGTTCGAACGACCTGGTTCTAACGACATGCCCTAGGCTATACTGGAAACTTGTTAGAAGCTCGTTAGAAATGTCGTTCGAACGAGATTTCTAATGACCTATCTAATTCGACACTGAAATTCCGTTAGATAACTCGTTTGAACGACCTCGTTCGAACGAGATCTGCCAGATTTGAAAATTTTAACTTATTTTCGAGCAGTTATTTCACAAAAACTGTTTCTGTCCACTACTTTTACAGTTTCAATAGATGAACGAAAATGAGTGTTTTTTCCCGAAGGAAGTTTGATATCCTCTTGAGAGCATTTTCCATAACTTCCCTCTTTTTGGTAAAATCAATCTCCAGCACCATTTTCAACTTTTGAAACAAAACTCCTTACAATCAACTTGACATTCAACAATCAAGTTTGCGGTGGATCTCTGCATTCAAGCTTAGTGGAGACGGTACTTTTGGGCTTCGGTGGATACCTAAGGCTCCAAGGGCACCGAAGCTCTCATAATCTCGAGTAAGTGACAAGTTTATATATATATATATATATATATATATATATATATATATATAATAAGGAGTAGAATTTTGGCACTATTCCATAAGTGGGATAAGATAAGTAGAGGTTGAGATTAAAACACCAATGCAAGAAATGGAGGGTGAGATCACAATTCACACCATAAAATCTATAACTCACCACACCTCATTATATACTCTATATTGTATTTACAATTTTGACCCACTAAAACATACTTTCCCTCTCATTTTCTTCATAGATTTTCAGTTCTGATTCAAATAAAGGGGATATTTTGGTAATACACCCAAAAGTACTTTGGTGCTCACACACACACAATGCCTCTCTCTCTCCCGTTCACTTCCCCCAAACACAACCATCTCAGCTCTTGCATGATGCGTCTACTCCCTCTCTCAACCACCCGTCTCCCGCATCCACCTGTGTGTCTCTCTCTCTCTCTGTCTCACTCACACGCACATTCTTAAGGTAATATCCACTACTCTCTTACATATTCGCGCTTTGTTAGGGTTTTCTGAATATGGATTTGAGGGTTTTGTTGTTTTTGTATGTATTTTTTCAGATCTGTTTTAATTACTGGTGTTTTCAGATCTGTTATAGAGTTAAGGTACTAATTTTGCTTTTATATTCTTTACTACATGATTATTATGGAAAGTAGAGTATAATGATGGAGAGAACATCTATTTGTTTATAGTATTTTTTAACTTTGTTTGAATTTGTATACGAAGATGATATAATTTGTGTGTTATGACTTTATGTTATGTTTGGACAGTGGAAAACATATATATGTGATGTTTTTGGAATGTAGGCTTTTTTTTTGGAACGTAGGCTAACGATGACCACAAAAATTCCAGATTGTATTCATTGTGATGTTTTTCATTTTGTTTTGTGCTTATTTTTGTGTTATGTTTTGTGTTATGTTTTGTCTGGATCTAAGGGATTAACTATTAATTTGTCAGTTTTGGTTTACCATACACATTTAATTCTTTGTGGTATAGGGTTTATAAGTGGGTGTTTTTTTGTTGAGCCGTGAATATATATTTTTTTTAGGGTGAGTTTACTAATCATTTGTTGTTTGTTTCTTATTTGTTGTTTATGTTTTGTTTTTCAGGTAACAATTTGGACTCTATATATTATTTTCTGGATTCAAGAAACCTGAGGTATACCTTCTTCTATGTTTTCCCATATTTATTTCTTTATTTCTAGGGTGTGTGTTGTTTACTTTTTTAATCCTGGTAGTTTTTTTTAAACATACTTGATGAGGCTTGGTCTTGAGATTTTGTGGGAAACATGGGATCCATTATGACTACATGAGAAATCTAAATAGGATGGGATGGTGTGAATTAGTTCATGGTTTTGTGGAGGTACACTAATATTGATCTATTTTATTTGTATATTCTCCACATTAGCCTAAACATAGGCTACATCAAATTACATTTAGTTCTCACATTTTCCGGTTATTTTGTGTAATCTATACTCTATTTTATCATTTCAAAATACTATTCAATTCATTGCATATAGTTTCTAAATGAAAATACTTTAGTTTATTCTTGAGGATGTATAATATTTGACCTTACCTCACCTGATAAGTAGAAAAAGATATTTGATCTGTTCATTTGCATACTTATATTTGACCTCATTTTAATACAATTTACGACATCTTGGGTTGTTAAGTATGTGGTTGACTCATATGCATACTAAATTTGATTTTGTTCATTTTTTATGCACTATTATTTTTTTAACACCTCCACATTCTAAATTGTCATTTTAATATATAACTTCACTATATATGTCTTGCACAGTGTTAATTCGTTGTTGGAATAACCACAGAGTGGAAGATATTTATGGTAAGCCTATTTTATCTAAGTACTTTGGTATTCGATGATGATATCTTTACTTTCACTGAAACCGAGAGCTTTATGGACTTTTTCGAGGGCCTTACCCATTGAGTTGCACATTATGCGCATTCTAGACCTATCATTGATCACGTAAGTTTAATTTATAGTTTATTTTTTTTCTAAATAAAATGATTTTGACTTATTAGATGACATTAAAATCATTTTCTAAAAGTTTGGTTGTGTTGTTTCATTCGTAAATTAGAAGCTAGGAGGTCCATCCAGCTTATGTATAAGAGCAAGTGGAATCCTTCACAAATACAATTGTTTTCTTTGTCAATTTAAGAAACTTAAGTTTCAGTTGTATGTTTTGAATACTTAATGCCTAAATTTAATTTTTTGTTTTTTAGGTCATTTGCAAGTTATATCATCTGTCTCAGATTAAAGAATATGGTAAGACAATGGAAACAGAGATTTGATAGATGTAGTGGTGTAGGCCAACATCAACTCTGTAATAAGGGTGTTTAGAAGTTGGTTTGATGCTTACTATGTATATAAAGATGATGAAATAACTTACCCTCTCCTTTGAATCTAAAAACCAAACTGAAGATAAATTTCAGATGTTGTGGATATATACATAGCGAAGAATGTGAATGTATACATAATTGCTCAAGCATACCACAAGTATATCAAGATGGAGTAGCGAGTGGTTTAGTTTTCTAACTCTTTGTGGTACTATCATTGCCACCATTAGCTGAAGATAAACTATTTTTGTCATACATAAAGAAATTGTAAATTAATATGTGTTTAATTCATCAACTCTAGAGTGCTTTGTTTCTTTAATTGAGTATTGTGATTAGTATATGTTTACTTTAAGTTTGTTTTTAATAATAATTGTATTAGTTAATTTCTATCATATAAATTATAGTATTCTTTTTGGAATGTATTGTTTGGATCGCATGTACTGATATAAGGTAATATGATGCTTCTCGCTATCAATTGACTCTCAAAACTTTGGAAGTCATTCTACAACTTTGGCATAGTTTATTTTTGTTGAGTTGTAGTTTTCTATATATTCTTGGGTTGGAAACTTATACCTTAATTGCCATGTTTTGAAGATTATATTCCTACACTGATCTATTCCATATTTAGTTTATGTATATCAATCCATTTGATATTATGGTGATGAAAACATATGTTCCAAATTAATAACTGTACCTTACGTTGGAAATTAATTACCACTACGCCTTCTATTATTTACAGAAAAGAATGAATGTAAAAAATGTTTGTTCTTTATAGAAATCAATTGATGCTTTACACGTGGTGAAGTTTGAATATGGGAATGAATTCAATCCATTATGGTAGTGGTGAGTAACCAATGCGAAATAGTGATGGGGCCATAATAGTGCAAGTTGATGTGCTTATGAAGTTTGAGTTGAGATAGAGTAGGTTGATGTGATTATGAAGTTTCTCTTCCAATGTTCAAATACCAAAATTTCAGTGATGTGATAGAGGTGCGACTAATCAATGATGAGGTAGAGCAATGTGAAATTACCTGAACCTAAAACCTTCAGCAGGTAACTCGATAACTCTTGGGCCTCCTTGGAATTTTAATTTGGTATATTTACATAAAACATCTCATCATCCATGTGAAGAGAATAAAATATGTCAATACTCCCTTTAGAAGCCGAATGTGTTGCTTCAATGTGTGCACAGTTAAGCTTATTTAACTGGGTTCCTTTTCTTATAAGCATTCTCTAATTGTCAAATGTGCATACTTAAGCTTATTTAACTAAGACTTTTGGAGTCCAATAAAAAAATAAAGGTCCTGTATATTGCTTTAATACATCGGGTGGTGAGAATTTTGGGGAATGAAATTCGACGTTTCAATTAAGTATTTCGATTTCATTCCCTTAATGAAGTTTCTCTTCATTTAATTAAAGGGGGAAAAAGATTTTGGGCCAGTATAATTGAATGTTATTTTTGATGTATTTAAGATATTGGTGTGTTAAAAGTACCAATTGTTTCTTTATTGTTATATATACCTTTCCCCCTTTTGTGCTCTTTTCATTATCTATGTGTGAGCTTTAAAATGGGAGTTGAATTATCTATGTGCGAGCTTTAAAATGGGAGTTGAATTATCTGTGTACCTTTTCACAACAGCTGGAGCTGCAACAGAGACCAAATTTTTCATTTCCAAAGAGGATTCCAGAAGTAGAACCGCTAGAAGAACTTTCTGAACATAACGAGTCAGTAGAGAAGAAGCCAAAAAGTAGGAAATTACACTATCATCCTCCCAAACCTGATGAACTAGCAACAGCTACAAGTACAACTGAGTTGTTGGCATTGGAGCATCAGAGTGAGGAGCAGCAGAGTGAGGAGCAGCAGAAGTCACCCCACTTTATGTCAAAATTGATCTTAAGAATCCTGTAGTTAGTATTTATTGATGGTATCGGTTTCTATTGTGGATGGGTGGGGCATCGGGACACTAAAGGAGTCTGGAATAGACTTTTTCCGCACTTATTATCTATGGATATTTTCTTTCACCAAATTTCATCTCATGCATTGACTTGCACTCTATTTTGTGCATCTCCACAATACCTTTTGCACTGAAGCCATTACCAACGAACTACTGGAAAATCAAGGAAAGGCCATTGGTCGAGATCTCTCCTCATGAGCAACCCAAACATGCACCTTCTTTTGGAGAATGGTAAATCTTAGTTCCTTTTTACTATCACAAATTGGTTAATAAATTTGGAAAAAAAACTTCAAGTTTACAACTTGGGGATATCAGTAGCATTGGAGTTAAATCAATTGTTTAATCAGAGTCATCCCCCGTCTTTTATTGGTTATGTTTATTATTTTGTAGTTATTTCAACTTAAGATATGGACATGAACTTCAGTTGCATTAGTTATGCCGAAATGCTAAAACTAGGAAGCTTTTGCCTAATCCGTATATTAGCAGTTGAGTAGTACTATTAAATTTTCAAGCATAGTAGAGTATCATGACGATATTGTGCTCTTTGGAATTAACTTTGTGTCACGAATAATAAAATATTAATGTGTTTAGACCTTCTTCAGCCTTGTTGTTTTGCTGCTGAGAAGAATTGTTATTTCATAGTGGTTAGCTCATTTTTTTTCAAATAATTTTCATGATTTTTATGCTTGTACAATCTGGAAATCCCTTTCCTCTTAGTGGTTGACAATGCAGCTGAGTAGCTATGCTGACAATACCTAAAATGTTATTTAAATGCCAATTGTAGGACTATTCAATTGTTAAGTTTTCATGGATTTTCTTCTTAAGCCGTTGGATCAATTGGAGCCCTTGGCGGTAGGTCATTCTCCTATATAGATAGGTAGATTATATAGGTATTACTTACCTTTTGGTTTTAAGCCAGCCTCAATTTCAGATCGCCTACATCAGGTAGGTTTCACAACTGTTTTGATTTTATCACATAGATTCAAAACATTCATTAGGATGATCCTACCATTAGGACTGTTAGATTCCATCTTAGTTAGGATCAGTTCTTAAGAGATAACAGCAGTAAAGATCATTAAGATTTAGTCCTAATATTATGTCACATGATATGTTATATAGAAGTGAGTTCAGATTTTCCATTTGCTCTCCTTTGGCTTAGGAAACATCAGGCTTTGTTGCTAAAAATAGTTTTAGAGATTCGTTTGGAATAACAGTAAGGGAAATGCAATGCTTGAACCAAGTTTTGTTCTATTCATTTTTTTTGTATTAAAATATGGTTGTACTTATATATAATGCTGAAAATGTGTTGTGAAATATGGCTGTACTTATAGATCTAGATGGAAGTGAAAGAGGTTCACAATCAAATGCAGCAGGTGCTAAGGTCAGTGGACAAGGCAATGTTGTTGATGGATATATGCATTTATTATTTAATTTTCTATTTGTACTCCTTTAGCCTCATCCTTTTAGTTTTCGTATATTTATACACAGGTATATTTATTTAATTTTAGGGCAAAGAACAACCCTATAATTGCTCTTAATTATTTGAAAATTTCTTTTTTCCCTATATAAGACAAGGCATGTAAGGAACGGAGGTATTGTCTTTTTTCCCTATAATGAAATTGTATAGTTTTGATAATTTTTAATTATTATATGAAAATTTCTCATGCATTGATTCGAGTAATCTAAAACCTTCCTGAAATCTAGAAGGCCTTCAATTTCATTATCGCCCGAAGATTTCACCGATAAGGAGTGGTATTTCTTGGTTTGAAAGGTATGTCTGATATCAAAAAAGTTTTTATACCACAAATTAAAGATCAAATTAAAGATATGGTTTGAAAGGTATTTCTTTGTTTCAGCTTGCCAAGAAGAAAACTAGCAAATAATCAGATTGTTTGGCTCTGCAATGCTTAATATGCAGACGACAAAGTATTTAGTCGATCTCTACTGGCAAAGGTAAGTTTTTATCTAATCTACATGTGACTAAAACTAAATTTAGCTTTTACATGATTCCCGAGAAATAAGAAATATCCAAGACTGTTTTCTACTTTAGTGCCCAAATCTCACTTGGTACATGACGAGTTAAAAATATTACAAGTTGAAACTAAATAAAAATTAGCGAGTTTAATTGAAGGGATATTAATAACACCTGTTGCGAGTCGAGATTGAATGTCAACAATGTCGTGGATGTGAAAAAAGTGGAAAATTACATGATAAAAGAAATTTTCCGTTAGTGAACAAATTATGGATTTATGTTTTAATTAATTATTAGTTTAAAAAACATGGCATTATTATTTGTTTAATGGGACTGGTCAATTTGGATGCAATGGTCTCTAATAGATCTTGAGATACAATGGTTTATGTTAATCGTGTTTATGTTTGGTACTGAATGTTTAGTCATTAAGTTATTATGGATTTGAACTAACAGTTCTATTTTGTGTTATTTAATTTTCAGATTATGACAAATACAAGGAAAACGTGTCAATTAGAAACCTGAGTTTGGGACCTCGTTTAGCTTTGAGCCCCATCCCACCCCATTACAAATGGACCACGATTTATTCGATCGAACGATTTATATTTTGATTAGATTGGATTTTTTTATTGCGTTTAAGTATTATTTTCATCATCATTTTGTTTATATAATGTCTGGGATGGACAATTTGTATAGCTGAGTAGTTTTTGTTTCTTAAATACATGGATAGTCCTCTAAATAGGGGAAATTCTACCCAATTTTTTAAATCGTGTACTCATGTTTGTATTTTATAAAAAGTTCTATGATTACAAGTCTTTGTTGACACAAGGTTCTTAGAGATGTCCGTCGTGCCTTAAAGTACATGCATTCACAGTTTATATTATATATAGTTAGGCTTTGATTATATGTGTTAGGTGGGATAGTTGTGATGAATAGGTGATAATGCAATGACTTAGTTTAAGTCCTTTTTGTTTGTGATTTTATTTTGAGCAATTTGTCGGATTATTATATACAGTGTTAAACTTTGATTGTATGCGTTGGGTGGGGGTAAGTTTAGACTATTTGAATGTTGTTGGACTTTTTGTTATTTGTTAAGCAAGGTGGATAGTCCTGTAAACAAAGGATATTATGGCCATTTTTAAAAAAATTACATTTGGGTTTGTGGAGGAAAGAAATTTTAGCCTTTTTGCGATTACGTAATTTGGAAATTTTAGTCGTTTCGCGATTACATACTTTGGAAGTTTTCATCGTGCCTTCATGCACGGGCATTCCGCTAGTATATATATATATAAACAAAAGGTACACCAGACTAGTGTCTTCTCATTCTTAAGAGAATAATAGATCCTATACTAGATTAGAAGAGGGTCCCGACATGAAGGTCTTTCCTCATTATACTGGGAAGAATATCCATCCCAAGGAAAAAGTATACTAAGAAAAGTCCTTACAGACATAACAGTTAATTTTTTTACACAAGACCAGGAGGAGGTTATTCTCCTAGTAATAATAATAATAAAAAAATTCATTACATTTTTTTTATTATTATTCTATACAGATTTATAGCATAGAGAACAAGTCCTAACCTCTGTTCTCAAGAATTTTTTTTTACTTGACCAGTTTTCAAAAAATAGGTAGAAGCTGGTCTATCCCCTCTCTAAACTTGTTATTTTTTTATAAGACAAAAAGGTTCCTAAGAAAAGTTTGGAACAAGGACCGTGCCGATCGAGGGAAATTTTTAGTATAAAGAAATAATTATTTCTTTATTTATGATATATGTGAAATTTTATTCAAAATTTGTGGGAAGGAGAAAGGTTAACCCCTTCCTCCCAATTATTCCCTAAGAAATGAATATGCAAGTACCCCGTAGTTAGAGGTGCAACTTCAAATTTTTAACTTGCTTAGTTATATTAAAGTACCCCAAAACCAAATCAAGAACCCAATATCAAAAACCACAATCAAAAAACTGTCCAAGAACCTCTCTAAAAAAATTTCAAACAAAAATTGGTTCCTAAAATTCTCTTCCTATTGTCACTGCCCATAAATCAAGTCATACCATTGGCCACTCCAAAATTACTCAAATTCCTATCCCTGATAAACCAAATTACATACACAAAGTCCAATCCTCAAATCCAACCTTGATCAATCTAGAGTCAGATGTAAACTTTTCCTCTACTCACAATAAGCCAACAATTGATTCCTCCATCCCCCAAATTGAGCCTGAATCTCCAACTCTCAATCTACCAAGTGTAGCCAATACCTTACAGCCCTCTCTTTCAGTACCAAAATCTCCTCAGTCCCTACCTCAAATTTGTCCAAAACTTGCTTCCTCGATCTAAGAATATATTTATAAAATCCAAGATGAAGAACTGGATATTCAAGATATCAAGATTTCAGAAGTTCTGATGCTTTCTATAAAGGGCTCAGTTCTACTAAAAAAGACAAAACCAGATTTCTTTGCAAGACTTTCACACTCAGACACAAAAGCAGATGCAAGGAAGGAAGGAGTTCCATTTATAGAGGAACTGAAAATATTCTCTGAGAGTTTATCCAAGAAATTAAAAGCTAGGGAATCAAATAATACATAAGGCTCTTCATAAGTCACTGAATCAATGAATCCTGTAGACTATACAAAGAAGGCCTCTTATCAACCCATGGATCCAATGTTCAAGAGGCTTACTAGATATGCTGTCAAAACCTCAAAAACTCCTATTTTCATGTTTCCCAGTGATAAACTTCCTCATGTGGAACATTAGGCATTTCTAATAAGCCATCTAGAAGAAGAATTAAAAGATTGTGCAAAAGTCATAATCTTCCATTCATTTCCATTCTAGAGCCTAAATAAAAAAATTAGAACATAGAAGATCTCAGAAGGAGTTTGAATTTTGAAGGTGGATACACTAATTCCAATGGAAAATCTGGTTTCTTTGGAGGTTGGGATTTATATGTGATTTGGTTCAATTGGATGAGCAGTCAATCTTGGTTAAAATTGAGCACTCCCTTTTGCCAAAAACAGTGTTCATATCTATAGTGTATACCAAATGTTCTAGGTCAGAGAGGCATCATCTATGGAAGGCTCTTATAAATCATAAGACTAATACTAATGACTCTCCTTGGCTTATAATGGGCGACTTTAATGTTGTTTACAGAAGTAATGATAAGAAAGGAGGTGACAAGATCAATTTAAATGTTGTGGAAGACTTCAACATGTTCATATCTAATGCTGGATTATTGGAGGTAAATTATACAGGTTCAAACTTCACATGGCATAACTTTAAAATGAAAGGTAAAATATGGGCAAGGCTGGATAGGGGCCTAATGTCCAATACCTAGTTATCTTCTTTCCCAAAATTCTCCCTAAAACATTTAAATAAGACATGTTCAGATCACTCCCCTTTGATTTCTTTAATTAAAAATTAACTAAATGAAGGCCCCAAACCATTTAAGTTTCTCAACTTTTTGTGCACCAAACCTAATATCAATAACATCATTGAATCCTTTGGTTTGGTCCTATATCAGGTAATCCTTTTGGAGTGTTTTCTTCTAAACTTCAGATACTCAAGAAGAACCTGTATAACTGGAATAAAAGTAACAACATCAATGTTTTTTATTTTGTTAGCAATAATGAGGTTGATGTAAACATAAAGGAGAGCATTTATGAGCAGGATCCCTCAGATTTCAACATAGAGGAGTTGTCTAAAGCTCAAGCTAACCTACTTAGTGCTTTGAGAATGGAAGAAATGTTTTGGCAACAGAAAATGAAGGGAAAATAGTTAATTGAAGGAGACAGTAACTCTAAGTTTTTCCATGCCTCTGTAAAGGCAAGGAATTCTAGATTGATCATTCATAGAATTAAAGGCCAAGAAGGGGTTTGGGTTGAAGAGTATGAGGCTATTAAGCAAGAATTCTCTAAACACTATCAAGATATCTTCAAGGCAGATGTCATTGAAAGGGAAAATGAAATTATAAAATCTATAACTGCCAAAATATCTCCAAATCAAGCTTGAGAGTTGGATGAAATTTCATCAGAAGAGGAAATACATACAACAGTCTTTGATTTGAATGCAGAAAGTAGTGCTGGCCCTGATGGTTTCCATGGGCAATTTTATCATAAGTTTTTGGGAATTATCAAATATGATCTAATTAAAGATGTTTTATTCTTCTTTTCACGAGGTGAGATTCCAAAAAGTTGGACAAGTACTAATATAGTGCTTATTCCAAAAATTATGTCTCCCAAAACTTGTTCAGACTTCAGACCTATAAGTCTATGAAACTTTTGTTTCAAGATCATTACTAAAATCTTGTCATCAAGGCTTGCTATCATCCTCCCCCACATTATAGGTCCTTCTCAAGCCGAATTTATAAAAGGTAGACAGATCTCTGAAAATCTAATCTTGTCTCAAGAGATGATGAATAACATTGGAAGGGAGAGTCATGGGTCTAATGTGGCAATTAAATTGGATATGTCTAAGGCATATGATAAGGTCTCCTGGCTTTTTTTTACAAAAATCCTCAGAAAATTTGGTTTCTCAGAAGTTTGGATAGATAGAATTTGGAGAATTTTATCCAATAATTAGTTTTCCCTTCTTATCAATGGCAAAGCAACGGGCTTCTTCAAATCATTTAAAGGTTTGAAATAGGATGACCCTCTATCTCCAGAACTTTTCACCATTGTTGCAGAAGCCTTAATCCAAGGTCTGCATAAGCTTATGCTAAATGGAAATATTAAACCCTTCTTCCACCCAAGAGGTTGTCCTCTAATATCCAACTTGAGATTTGTTGATGACACAATTATCTTCTGCAATGGAGGAAATCAAAGTCTTAAAAACTTGATGAAATTTTTGGGTAGTTTTGAAAAAGCATTTGGTCAATGTATAAACTACTCTAAAAGTAGTTTTACAGTTGACAATTCCTTACATAGGAGAAGAATTCATTCTATTGAGGATATAACAAAATTTTTAAGGAAAAAATCCCTATTAAATACTTAGGCTGCCCTATCTTTTATGGGAGAAGAAATCACTCTCACTATGTTGAATTGGTGAATAGAGTCAAAGATAAAATAGAGGGGTGGAGATCAAAATTCCTTTCTTTCCATGGCAGGAGAATCCTTATTAACTCAGTTTTAAACTCTATTCCTATTCATTGCATAGCAGCTCTCAAACCTCCTGTTAAAACCCTTAATCAAATTCAAAGCCTTTTCAGCAACTTTTTATAGGGTGAATCTATAGAATATGGAAAGAGATACCATTGGCTCAAATGGGAAAAAGTTTGTTATCCAGTGCAAGAAGGAGGCCTGGGTATCAAATCATTGGCTGATATCACTAGAGCTTTCAGTTTTAAGCTCTGGTGGAATTTTACTAATTCTAATAGTTTGTGCCATGAGTTTTTAAAGTGCATGTCAAATTGTAGCAGGTCCAAAGCCTTATCAAGGATTAAGAAAGTTAGAGTCGAAGCAGAGAAACACCATGTTTCAATCAATAACTCTCATATCTGGACTCTAACCTCATATGGAGAATTCTCTACTCAATCAACTTGGCAAACTATCAGGAAGTCGAAAAGTTCATCTATCATTTTCAAATCAATATGGAATAAAGAGATACCCCCTAAGATTTCAATCTTTCTTTGGAAATTCATCCACAAAATTATCCCAATAGATGAAGTTATTCAGAAATCAGGAATTAGAATAGCCTCAATATGCAGATGCTGTCACACCCATATAGAGAGTATGCTTCACTTTTTTATTACTGGTCCTCAAGCTTTTGAAGTGTGGAATTACTTATCAAGCATCTTTGGGATTAAGACTTACTCTACTTCTCTAAATCATATGCTGATCTCATGGTGGATTAAAAAATATAACATAGATTACATTCAGTATCTTCTTAATCTGCTTCCAGGAGTTATATTATGGGAAATTTGGAAAAGTAGAAATCTTTATGTTTTTTAGGGAGATCATATGAATAGCATGGAGATTATTAATAATGTCTTCAAGTTCATTCATTGTTTCTCTTCTAATAAAACTTTAAAGTCTTCATCAAACTTGTTCGAGGATGTTATAGATCTTTTCTGAATCATGTCAGTGCCATCTCCTTCTTCCTTTATCTTAGTTAAATGGTCAAAAACCTTAGTCCATTTCTTCAAGCTTAATATAGATGGTGCTTCAAAATGGAGTCCTGTAGTTTTAGGGACAGGAGGTATTATTAGAGATAAATCTGGTCTCAATATTAAAGCCTTTTCATCGTTCGAAGTCATAATGACAAATACCAAAACATAATGTATTGCAATCCTCCGAGGACTCAAAATTTGTAAGGAGCTTAATATCCATTATGTGTTGATTGAATAAGACTCCCAAGTCATCACAAACATTCTTAAAGGTTTCATTCCAAAGCCCCCCTAGAATTTGCTAGAAATCTTGAAAGAAATAAATGAATTGGACATTCAGACCTCATATACTAATTGTTGGAGGGATTTAAACAGCGTTGCAGATAGCTTAGCTAATTGTGGCATTCTCAGCAAGCAATACAAACTTTTCTATTCATTATCGGAGTTGCCTAAAGAATCCATAGGTCCCTACAGATTGGATTTACTTGGGCTTCCATCTATTAGGAAAGTTTAACAGGCTTCTTGGTTTTTAATTTTTCTTTAATCTTTAGCTTCCTTTTTCTGTAATTTCCCCCAGGTAGGGATTTTATACCTAATTTAATAAATCTTGGGGGTTCTCCCTCTTCTACAAAAAAAAATAAAAAATATCCCACAGCTAGAAGGGTAGCTTCCAAATTTTGACTTGCTTAGTTATATGTGAGTACTCCACAGTTAGAGGGGCAACTTCCAAATTTCAACTTGCTCATATATATGCAAGTACCCCACAGTTATAAGGGCAACTTATAAATATTAACTTGCTCATTTATATGCAAGTACCCCACAACTAGAGGGGCAGCTTCCACATTTCAACTTGCTCAGTTATATGCAAGTACCCCACACTTAGAGGGGCAACTTCCAAATTTTAACTTGCTCATATATATGCAAGTACCCCGCAGTTAGAGGGGCAACTTCAAAATTTTATCTTGCTCAATTATATGCAAGTACCCCACAGCTAGAGGGGCATCTCCCAAATTTCAACTTGCTCAGTTATATGCAAGTACCCCACAGTTAGAGGGGTAGCTTTTAATTTTAACTTTCTCATACGTTTACAAATATCCCGAAGTTGGAGGAGAAGCTTCATAAATTTTAACTTGCTCAGTTATATGCAAGTACCCCGCAGCTAGAAGGGCATCTTCCAAATTTTAACTTGGTCAGATATATGCAGGTACCCCGCAGTTAGAGGGGCAACTTCAAAAATATGACTTGCTCACTTATATGCAAGTATCCCGCAGTTAGAGGGGTAACTTCAAAAATATGACTTGCTCAGTTATATTCAAGTGCCCCGCAGTTAGAGGGGCAACATTAAAATTTTAACTTACTCATCTCATATGAAAATACCACACAGTTAGAGGGGATCCAAAATGATAACTTTCTCATATCTTAAGAAAGTATCCCACAGACTACGGGAGAGTTCAATCTTGAAGTTCTCACAAAAAATAGAGCAACTCATAATTTAGTACCTAAGGCTCCAAGGGCACCGGAGCGCTCACAGTATTAAGCAACTACCAAGTATAAATAAAAGTTACGATAATTTAGTACCTAGGGATCCAATGGCATAGGAGTGCTCATAGCCTTGAGCAAATGCCAAGTATAAATATAAGGTATGACAGTTTAGTAGCTAAGGCTCCAAGGGCACCAGAGCGCTCACAGTATTGAGCAACTGCCAAGTATAAATATAAGGTACGACAGTTTAGTACCTAAGGCTCCAAGGGCACCAGAGCACTCACAGTATTGAGCAATTGATAAGTATAAATTTAAGGTACGACAGTTTAGTACCTAAGTATCCAAGGGCACCAGAGCGCTTACAGTCTTGAGAAAATGCCAAGTATAAATATAAGGTACGACAATTTAGTACCTCAGGCTCCAAGGGCATCGGAGTGCTCACAGTCTTGAGCAACTGTCAAGTATAAATAGAAGGTACGATAGTTTAGTACCTAAGGCTCCAAGGGCCCCAAGCGCTCACAGTCTTGAGAAACTGTCAAGTATAAATAAAAGATACGAAAGTTTAGTATCTAGGGCTCCAAGGTAATTGGATCGCCCATAAATAAAAGGTACGATAGTTTCGTGCACAAGTCTCTCGACACTACAAGACACTTCTGCACGATGGGCTAAAATTGAGAAGTCCTCAAGCCAGTGAACAAAGAGTGAAATCTTTATTATGATATTTCGTGCATAAGTCTCTCGACACTACAAAACACTTCTGGACGAGGAGGCTAATATTAAGAATTCCTCAAGCCAGTGAACAAACAATGAAATAGCCTCGAGAGTGGGGACCCACTTATAGTGGCTCCACCTGCCCAAGATTGCAAGTTTGATAAAATAAAATAGCCTAGGGCGAGGGGACTCACCTTAAGTGTCCCCTCTTCCCAAACTTGATGCTACAGAAAATGACTCAGAGTAATGTGTCCATTTCGAGTGGCCCCTATGCCAAGACCAACACATGTTAAAATTTGAGGATGAGGGATGTCACACCCCGCAAAATTTGACAGACGGGGTGGCCAACCACCGCCGCCGAACTATATCGGGCGTGAAGTAAATAAATACCATTCTTATCGCGAGACAGATATGAGACATAAATAAATCAGTCCATAAGATAAATAATTGAATCCATCTCAAATGATCATAAACAACTAAACGATAAAAGATCCATCAAATGCAAACTCCGAATAAATCCAATCTCCAATAATGATTGAATAAAATCTGAATAATAAAGATCTGAATAATCCAACAGAAATCCTCTAAACAACTTTGGAACTGAATGGCCCGATAAAACTCAAATGAATTCTCATAATTAAAAACGACTAAAAATGTAAAGTCTAACTAAACTATGCCATAAAATGAATAACTCTAGCTGCACCTCCAAATGATAACTTCGATAATCCTATGCAGCTTCTCCAAATCTTATCTTGAAAAGTTAGTCAACTCATGTGGTTAGAGCCCCAAGCATGAATACACACTACTCCCCTCAAATAAGATCCTTGAATCCAAACATTAGCATTATACACAATAAATATCACAATAGAATATTTTAAATTAAATGGAATAATTAAACGTGATAAATATAAATTACTAACTAGCCGTAGAGATCCCCAATTATAAAGGCACACCAATATGATTTTAAATTCTCAAGTCCAACTAAGTTAATCTCTTATTAACTTAACTCAACTTTTATTTTTATTCTCACTTTTTATTATGACGGTCCTCTCGTCCCGGGTGGTAATCCACCAAAATGTCACATTTTCCCTTGTCAATCGTCCTCTAACCCGTTTAAACTGTGGGCCTCGACACATGACAAGGTTCCACACATGACACGACATTAATCGTCCTCTGATCCTTTTAAACTGTTGGCCCCGACGCATTATGTCCCCACAAATTTTAATACCAGTTTTTATCTTAGGCATCAAGCCTTAATTTCACAATTTCACAATTTATAAATTACCCCACCCTTTTATCGATGTGAGATCCTCAAAATACCCCTTAGTCTCATACGTAAGAGTCCCCAAGTTATCAATCCGTCCTATCCTATGTATATGACGAATTTCTAGCCTAAACCTCGATCTAGTCTCATACCTAGGCTAGCGTAACGATGATAAAGTAAAAAAAAAAATCAGCCCACCCCCAACATAATGAAGTCGCAATAATCTATCCTCACTAGTCCCATACCTAGAAGATGTAAATCATCCAAAGGCCTACCCACTAGTCCTATACCTAGAAGGCATACTAAAATATAAGGAGAGAAAAATTACCCAATAACCCGTCATCACAAAGGCAATATAATAATACCAACAAGTCACACAAACAAGCATAATTAATCAACGTATAAAACTACGCATGATAGTCCAATTCAATTAAATCTTAATTTAATTATCACAACGTCAAAATACCTAATTAATCTCATTTAATTATTTTAAATTAAATATTCCGATTTTCATCATTTATACATCAAAAACAAAATTTCATTATCTCTACACAAATTACATGAGTTATACTCCCCTAACTTCATTTTTTCAAAACTAGGGTTTTTTACATGCAACCTACACCAACAAAACCCAAAATTAACTCATGAATCCTACGTACTCGAAGGTTATAAATATTAATCATATTAAAGGATTTCGTAAAAACGGCCCCAAGTTTTATGTGTCAACTTTCTCTAATTAGATTGCTAATTGATTTTAAGAAAACATTAAATTAAGGTTTAGGCAACACTCAAAATGTATAATACTAAAGGAAGAGAATATAATATTCATGACTGAATAAAAGTTGGTTTAGAAATCTGATCTTGAATGTGTATTCCTCTAAAAAAAATGACAAAGATTTGTTCTTGGCGCGTCTTGAGAAAATCGGTAAATCTTGATAAAACTTGAATTGAAAGTTATGTATAATGGGGCTAGGGTTTGGAGGTTGAAGAAGATGAAGAAGATGAGAGGTTTCTGGTTTTTTTAAGACTAAAATGTGTTTTAAAATTCCGAAACTTGTCACTTTATGTTTATATACCAAAAAGAATTAGAGTCCCAATCAAATACAAAGACTCAAAAAATCATTACGGGTGATCGGACTGTCAGAATTGCTTGAAATTTTAGTATATTGTAGCGAACGACGAGACAGGACTGCTGTGAAAAATTCAGCTCGATCGGAGAGTCGAATTTCTAAAAATATTTTTTTTTGCTAGAGAGTTTTATGTTTTGAGGACTCTTCTATATAAAAATTTAATTAAAACTCCATTTTAATTACGATTCCAATTCCGTTTGAAATTTTATTTGTCAAATATAAAAACTAACATTTTTAAATTATAAAATTTATAAAATCCAAAATTTTATTTTTCTCCGATTTCCAAAATTAATTTAAAAATTCTCATTTAAAAAATTCGGATCGTTACATACTTCCCCATTAACAAGGAATTTCGTCCTCGAAATTAGACGAAGCATAAACATCAAACGTAAATCGCGAAACATAAAATAAGGCTCACATATGTCGTAGGAAGCCATAATTGGGCACCCATACACCCAATTCTACACGCACCTACCCCACGAGCAAAAAAATAATATGTATTGCCTATATACATACACATAACTATATAAATAACGGCACACCACACACTCCTAAAAATCTCCACCCGATCCTATATCCGAAAGTCATCAAAATAATAACATCCTCGAATTAAATCCCAACATCAAAAATCGATACAGACGATACCTAACATCTGCACTAAAATTTCTAAAATAATTTTCGGCTCCAAAATCCATTTAAGGATCCTCACATTAAGCTTACTAATCCTAAACTGAATACCTACGACGTCCTTAGCACAAGGCTTCACATATCCAAGAAACACATCCAGTACGTATCCTAGACCCTCTACCTTAAGGAGTACGAATCAACAAAGGGAATCAAAGACCGGCAACGTGGAAGCTAAACGGACTCATAACCTACGAGACCAAAGTCCATGCTCTGATACCATCTGTCACACCCCACAAAATGTGACAGATGGGGTGGCGACCCACCGCGGTCGAACTATGCCTGGCGTGACCTAAATAAATACCATTCTTTGCATGAGACATATATGAGACATAAATAAATCAGTCCATAAGATAAATAATTGAATCAATCTCAAATGATCATAAACAACTAAGCGATAAAAGATCCATCACATGCTAACTCCGAATAAATTCAATCTCCAATAATGATTAAATAAAATCTAAATAATCCAACAAAAATCCTCTAAACAACTTTAGAACCGAATGGTCCGATAAAACTCAAATAAAGAGTCATAATTAAATACGACTGAAAAGGGAAAGTCTAACTAAACTATGCCATAAAATGAATAACTCCAGCTACACCTCCAAATGATAACTTCGATAATCCTATGCAGCTTCTCCAAATGTTATCGTGAAAAGTTAGTCAATGCACGAGGTCAGAGCCCTGAGCATTAATACACACTACTCCCCTCAAATAGGATCCTTGAATCCTGAAAGTAGAATTATACGCAATAAATATCACAATAGAATATTTTAAATTAAACGGAATAATGAAGCACGATAAATATAAATTACTAACTACCCTTAGCGATCCCCATTTATAAAGGCACACCAATATGATTTTAAATTCCCAAGTCCAACGAAGTTAATCTCTTATTAACTTAAATTAACTTTTATTTTTGTTCTCACTTTTTATTATGACGGTCCTCTCGTCCCAGGTGGTAATCCACCAAAGTGTCACACTTCCCCTTGTCAATCGTCCTCTGACCCATTTAAATTATCGGCCTCGATACATGACAAGGTTCCACACATGACACGACATAAATCGTCCTCTGACCCGTTTAAACTGTTGGCCCTAACACATTAAGTCGCCACTAATTTTAATATCAGTTTCTATCTTAGGAATTAATCCTTAATTTCTCAATTTCATAATTTCTAAATTACCCCACCCTTTTATCGATGTGAGATCCTCAAAATACCCCTTAGTCCCATACCTAAGGGTCCCCAAGTTATCAATCCGTCATATCCTATGTATAGGATGAATTTCTAACCTAAACCTCGACCTAGTCTCATGCCTAGGCTAGCGTAACGACGATAAAGTATAAAAAATCAGCCCACCCCAACATAATAAAGTCGCAATAATCTACCCTCACTAGTCTTATATCTAGAAGGCGTAAATCATCAAAAGGCTTACCCACTAGTCATATACCTAGAAGCCATCCTAAAATATAAGGAGAGAAAAATTACCCAACAACCTGTCGTCACAAATGCAATATAATAATACCAATAAGTCACACAAACAAGCATAATTAATCAACGTATAAAACTATGCATGATAATCCAATTCAACTAAATCTTAATTCAATTATCACAATGTCAAAAGACCCAATTAATCTCATTTAATTATTTTAAATTAAATATACCGATTTTTCATCATTTATACATCAAAAATAAAATTTCATTATCTCTACACAAATTACATGAGTTATACGCCCCCAACTTCATTTATTTCAAAACTAGGGTTTTTGTACATGCAACCTACACCAACAAAATCCAAAATTCACTCATGAATCCTACGTACCCAAAGGTTATAAATATTAATCATATTAAATAATTTCGTAAAAACATCCCCAAGTTTTATGTGTCCACATTCTCTAATTAGATTGCTAATTGATTTTAAGAAAACATTGAATTGAGGTTTAGGCAACATTTAAAACGCTTAATACTAAAGGAAAAGAATAGAGTATTCATTCCTGAAAAAAAGTTGGTTTAGAAATCTAATCTTGAATGTGTATTCCTCTAAAAAAAAATTGACAAATATTTGTTCTTGACGCGTCTTGAGAAAATCCGGTTAATCTTGACAAAACTTGAGTTGAAAGTTATGTATAATGGGGCTAGGGTTTGGAGGTTGAAGAAGATGAGAGATTTCTGATTTTTGAGAAGACTAAAATGTGTTTTTAAAGGCCTAAACTTGTCACTTTATGTCTATATACCAAAAAGAATTAGAGTCCTAATCAAATACAAAGATTCGGAAAATCATTACGAACAATCGGACCGTCATAATCGCTTGAAATTTTAGTATGTTGTAGCGAACACGAGACAGGACTGCTGTGAAAAATTCAGCTCGATCAGACGGTCGGATTTCTAAAAATATTATTTTTTTGCTAGAGAGTTTTATGTTTTGAGGACTCTTCTATATAAAAATTCAATTACAACTCCATTTTAATTCTTATTCCAATTCCGTTTGAAAATTTATTTTTCAAGTATAAAAACCAATATTTTTAAATTACAAAATTTATAAAATCCAAAAAAAAAAATTCTCTGATTTTCAAAATTAATTTAAAAATTCTCATTTAAAAAATTCAGGTTGTTACATACTTCCCCAATAACAAGGAATTCCGTCCTCGATATTAGATGAAGCATAAACATCAAACATAAATCGCGAAACATAAAATAAATCTCACATATGCCTACCCGTAGGATGCCATAATTGGGTGCCCATACACCCAATTCTACACGCACCTACCACACGAGCAACAAAATAATATATATTGCTTATATACGTATGCATAACTATGAAAATAACGGCATACCACACGCTCCCAAAAATCTCCACTCGATCCTATATTCGAAAGTCATCAAAATCCTAACATCCTCAAATTGAATCTCAATATCAAAAACAAATACATACGATACCAAACATCTGTACTAAAATCTCTAAAAAAATTATCGGCTCCAAAATCCATTTAAGGATCCTCACATTAAGCTTACTAATTCTAAACTCAATACCTACGACATCCTTAGCACAAGGCTTCACATATCCAAGAAACATATCCAGTACGTGTCCTAGACCCTCTACCTTAAGGAGTACGAATCAACAAAGGGAATCAAAGATCGGAAACGCGGAAGCTAAACGGACTAATAACCTACCAGACCTAAGACCATGCTCTGATACCATCTGTCACACCCCGCAAAATTTGACAGACGGGGTGGCCAGCCACGCCACCGAACTATGCCTAACGTGAACTAAATAAATACCATTCTTAACATGAGACATATATGAGACATAAATAAATCAATCCATAAGATAAATAATTGAATCAATCTCAAATGATCATAAACAACTAAGCGATAAAAGATCCATCACATGCTAACTCCGAATAAATCCAATCTCCAATAATGATTAAATAAAATCTAAATAATAAAGATCTGAATAATCCAATAGAAATCCTCTAAACAAATTTGGAACCGAATGGCCTGATAAAACTCAAATGAAGTCTCATAGTTAAATACGACTGAAAAGGGAAAGTCTAACTAAACTATGACATAAAATGAATAACTCCAGTTGCACCTCCAAATGATAACTTCGATAATCCTATGCAGCTTCTCCAAATCTTATCCTGAAAAGTTAGTCAACGTACGAGGTCAGATCCCCGAGCATGAATACACACTAATCGCCTCAAATAGGATCCTTGAATCCAGACAGTATCATTAGACGCAATAAATATCACAATAGAATATTTTAAATTAAATGGAATAATTAAACGTGATAAATATAAATTACTAACTACCCGTAGCGATCCCCATTTATAATGGCACACCAGTATGATTTTAAATTCCCAAGTCCAACGAAGTTAATCTCTTATTAACTTAATTCAACTTTTATTTTTGTTCTCACTTTTTATTAGGACGGTCCTCCCATCCCAGTTGGTAATCCACCAAAGTGTCACACTTTCCCTTATCAATCGTCCTCTAATCCGTTTAAACTGTAGGCCGCGATACATGACAAGGTTCCATACAGGATATGACATAAATCGTCCTCTAACCCATTTAAACTGTCGGCCTCGACACATTATGTGGCCACAAATTTTAATACCAGTTTTTATCTTAGGCATTAATCATTAGTTTCTTAATTTCATAATTTGTAAATTACCCCACCCTTTTATCAATGTGATTTCCTCAAAATACCCCTTAGTCCCATACCTAAGGGTCTCCTAGTTATCAATCCGCCTTATCTTATGTATAGGATGTATTTCTAACCTAAACCTCGACTTAGTCTCATGCCTATGCTAGCGTAACGACGATAAAGTATAAAAAAATCAGCCCACCCCGGACATAATAAAGTTGCAATAATCTACCCTCACTAGTCCCATACCTAGAAGGCGTAAATCATCAAAAGGCCTACCCACTAGTCCTATACCTATAGGGCATACTAAAATATAAGGAGAGAAAAATTACCAAACAACCCGTCGTCACAAAGGCAATATAATAATACCAACAAGTCACACAAACAAGCATAATTAATCAACGCATACAACTACGCATGATAGTCCAATTCAATTAAATCTTAATTTAATTATCACAACAACAAAATACCCAATTAATCTCATTTAATTATTTTAAATTAAATATACCGATTTTTAATCATTTATACATCAAAAACGAAATTTCATTATCTCTACACAAATTACATGAGTTATACGCCCCCAACTTCATTTATTTCAAAACTAGGGTTTTTCTGTATGCCACCTATACCAACAAAACCCAAAACTCACTAATGAATCCTAAGTACCCAAAGGTTATAAATATTAATCATATTAAAGGATTTCATAAAAACAACCCAAAAATTTTTGTGTCCACTTTCTCTAATTAGGTTTCTAATTGATTTTAAGAAAACATTGAATTAAGGTTTAGGCAACACTTAAAACGCATAATACTAAAGGAAAATAATAGAGTATTCTTGCCTGAATAAAATTTGGTTTAGAAATCTAATCTTGAATGTGTATTCCTCTAAAAAAAATTGACAAAGATTTATTCTTGATGCGTCTTGAGAAAATCTGGTTAATTTTGACAAACCTTGAGCTGAAAGTTTTGTATAACGGGGCTAGGGTTTGGAGGTTGAAGAAGATGAAGAAGATGAGAGGTTTCAGATTTTTTAGAAGACTAAAATGTGTTTTAAAAGACCTAAACTCGTCACTTTATGTTTATATACCAAAAAGAATTAGAGTCCTAATCAAATACAAAGACTCGAAAAATCATTACGAACGATCGGACCATCAAAATAGCTTGAAATTTTAGTATGTTATAGCGAATGGCGAGATAGGACTGCTGTGAAAAATTCAGCTCGATCGGATGGTCGGATTTCTAAAAATATTATTTTTTTGCTAGAGAGTTTTATAGTTTGAGGACTTTTAGAGAGTTTTATGTTTTGAGGACTCTTCTATATAAAAATTCAATTAAAACTCCATTTTAATTCCGATTCCAATTTCGTTTCAAAATTTATTTTTCAAATAGAAAAACCAACATTTTTAAATTATAAAATTTATAAAATCCAAAATTTTATTTTTCTCCGATTTCCAAAATTAATTGAAAATTCCCATTTAAAAAATCTGGGTTGTTACAAGGAAGTCCACCACAAATGGCCCCTCAGTTAAGGTTACAACAAGCAATCGTTTATGTCGAGGGAGTCCTCAATGAGCAACCCCTCGACCAAGAGCAATGTTACAAAACAACTGGTGGTGAGGGGGTCAATCACGAGTGGCCCCTCAGCTACAATCAAAGGCAGGAACAGTTTATGGCGAGGGAGTTCACTTCGAGTGACCCCTTTTCCAAAGGCAAATACAAAGAGAAAAACCCAGGGCGAGGGATTCCAAGATAAGGGACTCCTTAGTCACTTCAAATCGAATAATGTAATGATGTAAAGGCATGAAACTTTCGTGTTCCAAGGTGAAGTGATTGTTTTGTACAAAACCCTTTGGTCTACCCAACACAAAGATTTTTGTACGAGGGGACTGTAGAGGGGTGTCTAGCTGCTATTCTAGAATAGCCAAGGGAGAGTGATCCCATCTAAAGGGTCTCATACCGCCAAAGTTAGAAGAAAATATTTAAAGCAAGAGGGTCCACCTTGAGCGGCCCTATGACGAGGTGTAAAACCTGGACGAGGGGACTCGAAGTGAGAAACCCCTCTACCCAAGATAGAAGGCCATAGACAAAGGCCAAGTATGTAAAAAGCTATAGAAAAAGGCCAAGGACGAGGGGCTCACTGCGAGGGACCCCTCAACTCGAGATAGAAGGCCACAGAAAAAGGCCAAGGACGAGGGGATCACCATGAGCAACCCCTCTAAATATGATAGAAGTCCACATAAGAAGACCAAGGGTGAGGGGATCACTATAAGTAACCCCTCTAAACAAGATAGAAGACCACAGAAAAAGTCCAAGGACAAGGGGCTCACCGCGAGCAACCCCTCTGCCCAAGTTGATACCCAGATAAGGAGGTCCACCATAAGTGGCCTCATCTACAAAACATGGCATGAAGTGATAGAGCATTTAATGACCCTAGGGGGAATGATGAAGGAACCCTAGGGTCCCTCAAAATTTAAAATTGAATTTATAATGTACAAAGACTTTTGGTCTGCCCAACACAAAAGACTTTGCACGAGGGGCAAATGTAGAAAGGTTTTTCAAGCTTGACCACTATATTTAAGGTTAAGGAACTCCCAAGGTCCTTAAATAGTAGAAAATTCATACTGAGAAGGAGCCCCACTAGGTCCCGACGGAAACTCATATTAAGAAGGAACCCCCAAGGTCCCTGCAGAAACTCATATTGAGAAGGAACCCCGTCCAGGGTCACGAAAGAAACCCATGTTGAGAAGGAACCCCACCCAGAGTCCCGGCAGAAACTCATATTAAGAAGGAACCCCCACCCAGGGTCCGGTAGAAACTCAAGTCGAGAAGGGACCTCACCTAGGTGGCAACAGGATCCCATATTGAGAGATACCCCCTAGGGTCCCTACAGAAACTCAAGTCGATAAGGGACCTCATCTAGGTGGCGTAAGAACCCCATACTGAGAGGGACCCCCCCCCCCCCCCCACACACACACAGGGTCCCTATAGAAACTCAAGTCGAGAAGGAATCTCACCTAGGTGGAGGAAGAATCCCATGTTGAGAGGGACCCCCCAAGGTCCCTTCAGAAACTCAAGTTGAGAAGGAACCTCACCTAGGTAGCGGCAGAAGCCCATGTTGAGAGGGACTCCCCCCAGGGTCCCTGCAGAAGTTGACATTGAGAAGGAACCTCCCCCCCCCCCCCCCCCAGGGTCCCTCGCAAGAAACTGACATTGAGAAGGAACCCCCTAGGGTTCCTCAACATCAGAAGTTGACATTGAGAAGGAACCCCATAGGGTTCCTTAATAGAAAAAAACATGACATTTGAGAAGGACCCCCCCCCCCCCCCCCAGGGTTCTTCAACAACAAAAAAGCATATTGGAGGAGGGACACTCAAGGTCCTCCCCCCTCATCTCCCACAAAACAAAATTAGGATGAGGGGGTGACTACCATAAGTAAGCCCTCCTCATGAAAAGTCATTCTTTAAAAGAACAGAATTACTAATACTTATTTTCTTGTACAGGTTGCCTAGTTGAGCAAGCAGGGATCAAACAGGCTAGTTGGGATATCTTGGGAGTTTTGTCTTGGAGGCTGAGGGACAAGGTTTGTTGAGCAAGCTCAACCACTTAGCACTTTTGTATTGAAAGAATACTAGTATAAAGACCCTAGGTCACCCAGCCCTCACATAACTCACAGTCAGACACAACCAGGGTGAGCAGCTAAAGGGTTACTCACAAGAAAAGAATTATTTATAAAATGATTTTAAAGGAGAGGGTCCTCTAGGCCCTTCTCAAGAAAATGATTTTATAAGGGGGTTATCAAGACCCCCTCAAGCTTACAAAGATTTTAGAGGAGGTGGTTCTTTAGACCCCCCTCGAGTTTACAAAGTTTGTACCAAAAGTTACCATTTCAAAAGCCTCAAACAACCCTATAATATGTCATAGACCCTATAGGGGACATTGACCCATAATAAAATCATTAATTAGAGATTATCCCCAAATAGTTTTGAGTGCAGGAAAAGAATAAAGAAGTCAAGATATATGCAGTTTGACGGTAAGATCTACCTAAATCCACGGGGAACGGGGGATATCGATTTATTAACTTAGGAAAATAATGAAAATTGGAGTGGTAGGGATGCTAGATGAGAGTCTAAGTTGTCACGTGCAAGTTACAATTCATTATTTTTTTTTATGAGAGAGATCACCCTTGTTTATAAGCTTAGGGGTCTTGTTCCTCTATGTCTCTTTATGTTTATCTTAACTATACATGATGGATTCCTATTAAAACTGGTCTCCAAAACCATTAGCATGATCTTTTAAGATTCGAGATTATCTTCCTTTTGATTAATGACTCCCAGAGATGTGATCTTCCTAATCTTTGACCTTCCTGATCCGTGATCTCCCAAAATATGCCATTCACATAATATGCCATGTGGCATGCGTTCGAATGTTCTCCTTTAAATTGCATCGTCTAACACGCTGCTCGACCCAATGTTGTTTTAGTTTGTCCGTCATATGTCATAAAATGGCTACTAGGACGTATTCTCAAATTTTCACATGCCCGTGCCTGGAGCCACATGATGGAATCTTAATGATTTCTTTCTCATGTAATCCCAGTCTAGGGCCACGTAAAGCCCCCATTTTTGGAGCCATAATGGTGCATAAGCACATGACGTTTCATCCCAAGCGATAAGTGGCAGCTGATATGATAGAATTTTAAAAGGCATAAGGCGTTCAAAGCCTCATTCCTTAACACTTCTACATTTTCTAAGGTATTTTAGTTGATTCTTCTCTCTATGCATTTTAAATTTTCAACATAAATTTTCTCCGTCTCCCTATTCATCATGTTCTTCATTTTCTTGCTATATCTAGACATGGTAGAAAGTATGAAGTTTCTACAGCTAACAACTTTCAAGAATTTCATAATAAGTATGGAATTCCTGATAGTTTTAACATAAGGGTATCCCGAGAGGAAAAGGATATCCTCCATCTTCCTTTTTGTGAGGTAGCCTTTATGACGGTAGTTATATTAGAAGGGGGAGCTCATTTCCCCCTTCACCCATTACTCGTGAGGGTGCTCAGTTATTACGGAATACTCCCAGATTAAGCAATCTATAGTTTTATCGAATTGTGATGGGTAAAGTTTCCATTAATTAAATTTGTCGGATGGACCTAGGTCATAAGGAAATCAGGTATTGCTATGACTTAAAGTCTTCCCCGAGTTCAGGTCTCTACCACTTCCAAACTAGGGAAAATTTATGAAATTTGGTCACATACTTAACCTAATATCAAAAGGATGCAGAAAAAAATATCCTATGGTCTTTAGGTAACCTTATGGTGAAAACTATGGCAGTTTTAGGGTCCTTGCCACCAAGGGGTACCTGATAGGTCTTCTACTTATTTTACTTTCTTCAAGTAGTTGAAATTCTTTACTGACTAACATGAGTTTTTTCAGATCGAACTCTTAACACCAATCTGTCTGATTACCATCTTAACCTTAAAGATTTGGAGGCCTCATACCTTGATAGACATTCATCCAGATTGGATGGAGGCCCATATTTTTCTTGATTATGATCTAACCATTGAATCTCTCATTAACTTCATAGCCATCCCTAAAATTCTAGTCACCGGTTATACTGCAGTCTTCAATGAGTCCATCCCAACAGCTACCCCTAATACCATCCAAGTATATTGAGGGATTTACATAGGTTAATCCTCCCCACACGTCATCTCAACATACTTAAACTCTGATTAATAAGAAGAGGAACTTTTTTTTTCTTAGATGACCCTGATCCACTCTTTTCTTATGACACCAGCATCTTTGGTAAGAGATCGAAGTTGAAAAGAATTTTTCTGTAGAAGATTTCTCATTCCACTAGTCCTTGAAAAATTAGACGACATGACTGGAAGGCTGAGTAAGGGGGGAAAATGGGGATGGACACATTGGTGACTCTGCCTGGGACTTACTTGTCATAAGAGGGATATACTCTATTTTTATGGGTGTTATCATTTTCTGCATGTGTGTGTATGAACATACTTGTATGTTCTCTTTTCCCACTATTTACTTTTTGTATATCTACCTCATGCTTATATCACTCCTCTCTCATTCACTTGTTGATATCCTCAATGTACACCTCCCACTACTTACACTTATACGTAGGATCACTTATATTCATATGTTTCACACACCACTTATAATATCCATGCTTAGGTTTTACTAATACACACATCCACTAATCACACATGTATATATCCATGCTCACTTGCACATATCATACTCCACTTAGTTAATGCATGCTTAGGTTCACTACCACACACTCAGCTGTAGATATTCACACATAACTCACTCACACGTATCCATGCTTAGTGTAATCTTCATGCTCCATGCTAGATTTACTTTTCATGATACTTGTACATTCTTCCCTATTGGTATAGTGCTCATTATAAAAGACTTTCTCTGTAATATACAAATCAAGAATCATGCATTTTGCACACTACATCACCAAGAGCGTGGCTATAGACCAAAATTATGTCCCATATTGGGGGGTCACTTTGTGATGGGCGCTCGTCTAGTGGGTCGTAGTTAGCCTAAGAAATATAACTCTCACCTTCCATTGACTTAATACCTTTGACGTATATCGAACGGTTCCCCCCGCATTGTACCTTTTGACCAAAATCACGACGGGAGGTATATAGCTGGGAACTCGTTCATGTACGTCGAGTATGTAGAATTCACTCCCACATGTACTATCCCCATAAGGTATATAGTGAGGCAATTCATGTACACTCAATTATATCAAATGGCTTGTCCACACGTACCAATTTCCCTTAAAAGAAAGAAGTATATCGTGAAAGTCATCCCAATGGGGGAACCTTTCCACTAACAGAACAACCGCATAAACCTCATATAGGCATCAACCCTAGGGCACTCATATTGAGTTTTTCGGTTGCCACACGAAACTCTACTGAAATGCCAGGTCGGCATGGCACTCAAATCTTTACTTGATTTTGTATTTTTTCAAAATAGCACCGTATCCATGAGCCTGGACACAAGTCAAACCCTATCTTACCTATTTTTCAAACCAAATTTTCTCGGGCTCGGGTCCGGTCCGGCATTTCTTTTGCATTTAGGTAAAACTAATACAAGTGAAAAAATAATAATAATAATAATAATAATAATAATAATAATAATAATAATAATAATAATAATAATAATAAATAAATAAATAAATAAATAAAAAATAATCATGCTGAGACTTTTCCTTCCTTTTTTCTCTTATTTCTCAAAAAAAACAAAATACCAAAAATATTTTTCCTCCTTTTCCATCAAAATAACAAAAACATTTTTCCTCTCCATCAAAATACCAAAAAAATGTCAAAAATATTTTCTCTCTTTTTCAAGAAAAACAATTCCTTTTTCCCTTTTTCCCTTTTTCAAAAATAAATTTGAATCATTTTCCTTCTTAGGTCGATCCATACCCGGTTCTTGGCCTGGATCCCTGTTGGCTTCTAATTTTTGTCAAACCACCCCGACGCTTCGTCAGTTCCTTTATAACTTCATCCGAGTCTAGAATCTTTCTTCACCAGCCCTCAATGGAAAACACTAATAAAGTACTTCTGATCTGATGGCAGTCCTAGTCCAACTCAGTGCTAAGATTGACAACCTTCAAATAGAGGTTCATGAGATTCAATGAAATCGAGCCTAAGTTCTCGAAGAACCCGAGGTTCTCTTTGCTCGTGCCATGGGTACGTCGATCCTGAGACTATTTGGGTCCCGAAAGAATATCTTCATGCTCTACGTTCCCCACCTAACAATGGGCCACTGCCAGCTCAGTTCCCCGTGACAAACCTTCACCAAGAAGGGGCTAACTTACCAAAACCCGTTGATCTGAAAGAGGAAGAACTGGATAAGGTTAAGGATAATCTCAAGCTATTGTCGAAGAAGTTTGACCAAGTTAAGATATCCGAGAACTATATGGACTAAACTCACACGTCTCCCTACCCTAAAACAAGATTGTCGGAAAAATTCTAGATACCAGCCATCGAGAAGTTAGGGGGCAGTGAGCGCCTAATTGTTCGCCTTCGCAGCTATCACTGAGCCATGACCCACCTTGGTGCCCCTTAAGAGATAATGGACCAGATGTTCCAACAAAATTTGAAAGACAACAATCTTCGTTGGTTCCTATCCCTCAAGGAATCCAGAAATCACGGTTAGGATGATGTTGCCTAGGAATTCATGTCACAGTACAAGTACAAGGAAGAACTAAAGGTTACACGCCGTGATCTATAGATTTTCATGCAGAATCCTCGAGAAACTACCAGCAACTTCATAGCAAGGTGGAGAGAGAAAGATGCCATCATGACCAATCGGCCCACCAAAGAAGAATCAGTCATCATAGTGATGAAAAATTTCCTGGCCCATATCAGAGAGACTATGTGAGGTAAGTATTATCTGCATTTTTGAGATCTCTGGGCAACAAGTGTGGATATTGAAGAAAGTGTTACCAAGATAGAATTTGAGCCAAAAAAAAGTGTTCGAATAGTTCATTCCGAAAAAGTAAGAGAAGCCTACCAATACTATAGTCTCAATTATTAACAATATCTCCTAGTCTACTACCTCTTGGGTGCCAAAAATCCGCCCTAATACCACTAGTTTAGAATACACCGAGCTCCATGTTCCCCTCCCTAAATCCTACCAAGCCTTGTTGAGCCAAAAACTCATCAAACCCTTGGATCCTCATCCATTACCAAATCTATATCTGAAAAACTTCAAAATCGATGCCCATTGTGATTTTCACCAGTCCGTCGTGCATACTATTGATCATTGCTTCCATATTTGGAAAGTAATCCAAGGTTTAAGTGACCAGAGTATCATCGTCCCACCAGCAAATCCTAAACCCAGCACCACTCACAACCCACTTGCAATCCATACAAATGTCATCTTCCTAGAAAATGACCCTGAATTCGATCCATCTACCTAAATTATGCCCAGTAAAGCACCCATCATACTCGTAATCTCACCCAAACTGTTAAAAGTTTATTCATATTTTTTCCTACACCCTACCTATTTTAGTGGCCAAGCTCTCTCTCTCCTCAAGAGAGCTTGTATTTTCGTTTGTAACCTATCCGAAGGAAGATATATGGAGTTATCGGCTATTCTAAACTAGATTTTGGATTTTAGGCTAAAATTGACCTATGAAATGACCATCGATTATTAGAGTTCAACATCCTATTCATGGAGGCCCAGAAATGGGCTCGGGAGTCAGATAATTGGGTGGTACCCATTAATGAAATCAGTTTGGATAATGTAGTACAGATTATGACGGACATATTTTGGCATACCAACAAAATCTACAGCGTTTTCGATCTATTCACCGCTTTGAAGTTTCAAGGGCACTTGGTCCCTTCACTCCTACACCTCCTCATTGAGTGGGAAGATATATATGAGGAAGTCGTTCAGTTCATGGAATGTGTTGACTTCCTTTGGCAGGAAGACATCATCGCCACCGGATAGAGGGGATAAATTTGACAACTCAGATGATGAACCAAGTTAAGAAAAGGTCAATCCAGTGATCAACATGTGCGGGATGAAATCTTTTGAGGTCATATTGGGGGAAATCAATAAAGTAGACATTTAGCTTGAAATCGATGAAGACACAGGGTTCTTGTTCTTCCCCACCTCCGTAAATCACATGATCAGATCAAGAACGCACTATTAACATCCAAATCCTCAGTCACCAAGAACATAAAAAAGAAAGGGAGTTGCCAAATAACTTCCCATAAAGAAGATGACCATTAAAGAGAGCAATATCCTCGACTAACTCAAAAAGACTCAAGTTAATATCGCTTTATTGGGACTCTTCATATCTTCCTAATTACACTGAAATACCCAAATAAATTTTCCCACTAGACCTATAGTCCCCCTTCCTCCACTCCAGAAGAAGATGTAAACCAGGTTGGATACTTAACCACCATTAGACTCCTTTTCTTCTCTGAAGAATAAATTACGATGGTCTTCTATGATCACAACTATTCCCTCAACATCTCCGTTCAAGTGATGATAAATATTGTCCCTCTTTCACTCGTCGATAATGGATATACCCTCAATGCTTACCCATTAAAAATCTTCAATTGCTTTGGGTTGAAAGTAAGTAATCTAACTCCTACTTTCTTCGCAGTGCATGCCTATGATAATACTCGCCGAGAGGTGATGGGATCCATAACACTCACAATAGGTGCTGGTCTTATCAATTTCGTTACTAAGTTTCAAGTTATTGACATACCCGAATGCTTTAATCTGCTGCTTGGTCGACTGTGGCTTCATAGAATTTGAGGGGTGGACTCCTCCCTTCTTCAAAAGTTGAAATTCTTCGCCAAGGGGAAAGTCATTACCATTTTGGGAGACGATGACAATACTGAAAATATCAGCACCAGCAATCCGGTGTTGGAAATACAACATAGGACGAATGACATGCTTCTTTTCATCTTTAGGGTTGATCCTTTTCCCCTTCCGACAGGGTATTATTTCAAACACCGAGTGTATCAGAACATATCCCTTATGAAAATGTCAACATGATATAAATGTTAACTTTATGTTTGGATTATGGCTACGGCTGGGGCGACGTCAACAAGTAATATTGATGCCCATTATCCTAAAAGAGGCCTTTCCCCCATGTGGCCGGGGTTATCAACCTTCACTAGAAGCAGTCAAAATGATCCGCTAGCACCAAAGATGCTAAGACTATTTCAAGGGATTCCCAAAATGGGAGATTCATCAAAGAGGGTGAAGTCTTACCCTTATGTGGCTTTCTTGAACCATGGTATGACTATGTGGTTAAGAAGATAAAGCCGGGGATGGAAATCTTCTTCTAAGACAACTAATCCTGGGTTAAAGACTACTAGCATCAAGTGCAATCTCATACTCAGAAAGCTGTAGCCATTACCGAGGTCTCTAAGGAAAGTGATTTAGAAGAGATGTTCAATCTGCAGACACTGGAGCTAACACTTTGTATGATCCATTCAAGTGCTACATCGTCGGACCCGTCCACTCTGATCAATACTGCTAATGCACCTCTCCTCAACTGGAATGATATACCCATCCCACTTGCTGAGATAACCCAACCTTGTTGTTTACCCTATCTCCTCATCTATTTTTGTTCCTCACTTTTCTGATAACAATGTAATCGTGACCTCTTTTGATGAAGTTCTCAAAGCTATTTTTCCCAAAAGTGAAATAAACGAAGATTTTGAGTATGTTGTTGTGCCTTACATTAATTGTCTTAATTTTATTCAAACTCTTAAGGATGATGCTTTTGCAAATGAACAATTCTTAATTGACTTTAATAAAGTTAATAACAAACAACATAACCGCATTCAAATTAATGAGGATGAAACTGTTGTTATTAATCTTGGTTTTAATAGCCAACAATGCGATATTAGGATAGGGTCCACCTCTAACGAGCATGAGTACGTGCAATTCGAAGAGATGATAAAGGAATTTATAGATGTCTTTGCATGGTCCTATGACAACATGATAGGCATAGATCTTGAAATAATTCAGCACGAAATTCAAACTCCCTCAAAATTTAAGTAGGTCAAACAAAGGCTGCAAAAGCTCAGCATCGAATCTCCGTGTAAAGTCAAGGAAGAGATAATCAAGCAGTTGAACGCAGGCTTCATTCGAGTAATCAAATATTACACATGGCTAGCTAACATTGTACTCGTATTGAAATCAAGAGGAAAGGTTCACATGTGCATTGACTAGCGAGATTTGAACAAAGCGTCTCCGAAGGAATAATACCCACTACCCAATATCAACATGATTATGGACAACACATCTAGTCATGCTCTCAAGTCATTCATCTAAGGGTTCATCAGATACAATTAGATCAATATGTTGCCTGACCATGAAGAAACAATTGCCTTCATCATCCCCTGGGGGACCTTTTGTTACATGGTTATGCCATTCGGGCTCAAGAATGAAAGTGCTACCTACCAAAGGGCTGCCATAATCATCTTGCATAATTTGATACACAAGTAGGTCGAAGTCTACGTAGAAGACATGATTATTAAGTCTAAGACTCGGGAAGGTCACGTTCCCACCCTCCCAAAGTTCTTCGAATGACTATAGCGATACGAAATGCAGTTAAACCGAGAGAAATGCATTTTCAGTGTTACCAAAGGAAATCTTTTGTTATTAATAGTTAGCAATAAGTAAATAGAAGAAGACCCTATCAAACTGAAAGCTATATTTGAAATTCCACCACCTTGAACGAAGAAGGAAGTCCAAAAATTCTTTAGAAAATTATAGTATATTAGTCGTTCATTAGGCAACTGACTTCTATTTGTGAACCCATCTTCAAACTCCTTCAAAAGGATTCTACAAAAATATGGAATGAGGCCTATTAGTAAGCCTTCGATAGAATCAAGTAATATTTTACCCGAATTTCGGTACTTATGCCTCCCAACTAGATCTCCCTCTACTCTTGTACTTGACCGTAAAAGATACCGAAACAGGGTCTTTATTAGCCCAATACATTAAAGAAACTCGCAAAAATGAGACTGATACAAAGTCAACTACATTGCCTTGAAAAAATCATGTGTTCCCTTAGTCTGGGTCACTCAAAATTACGGCACTATATGCTCGCTTTTTCGATCAGACTTGTGTCCTGAATGAATCCTATAAAATACTGAATGAATCCTATAAAATTATGCTTCAAAAATCTTCCCCTACCTAGCCGAATGGCCCGATGATTGATGCTGCTAGCTGAGTTCGATATTGTGTATGTTAAGCAGAAAGAAATGAAAGGGAGAGACATCTCTGACTACCTTATTGACTACCCCATGGAAGAGGCCGACATTTAGATCTCTGAATTATTGGACGAAGATATTCTTCGTACCTCTCGGGAGGACCTCCGATGGCAACTGATCTTTGATGGAGCTGCTAACAAGAAAGGATACACCATTGGGATACTCCCAATCGCCCCCGATGACTCTCACACTCCCATTGTGATCAAGCTAGATTTTCTCTGCCCCAACAATATCAACGAATACGAGGCACGCACTATAAGCCTCAAAGTCGCTCTCAAGAAAGGTATTAAACACCTAGATGTATATAGGGACTCTGTCCTCATCATCGGTTAAGTCCTTAAAAGATGGAAAGTCAAAGATGAGATGCTCTTACACTTCCATTCCAACCTAGAAGAGCTAGTCTCCCAGTTTAGTGCTACTACCTTCCACTATTTTTCCCTAGCAAAGAATATCTTAACCTATGTCCTTGCTACGCTAACCTTCATGGTCAATATGCCCAAGGGAATAATGATGGCCCCCTTCCTAGTCCAAAATAAGCTATGCCAACCCACTGCTACCATATTCATCTTGTCACAGAGGAAGATTTCGAAATGGCCAAATGTTAGTACTATGTCATTAGGTGCCTCCTCAAGCATGGTAGGTATCCCCAAGACGCCCATTAGAAAGACTGTGCGACCCTTGGAAAATTGGTTTCTCAGTACATTATCTGCGATAAATCACTATTTAAGAGAAATTTCAACGGAACCCATTCACATTGCATCGCAGGGGTTAACATTGAAGAAATGATGGAGAAGATCCAAAACGAGGAATGTAGACCCCACATGAACGGTGATATGATGGAGAATAAGATTATCCATCAAGGGTACTATTGGACCACTATGGTTCAGGATTGCACTGCCTACGTCCAAAGATGCCTCAAATTCTAGCAGTTTGCTAATCTTCATAACTTGCCTCCTTAAGAATTGTACAACATGATTTTTCCCTAGCCGTTCTCCACCTAGGGTATTGGCATCATAGGGAAAGTCACACATAAAGCCTCAAATTGGCATGAGTTCATCCTAGTTACCATTGATTAATTCACCAAATAGGTTGAACTCGAGTTATACGTAATACTAAATGTCAATAAGGTTGCTAAGTTTATCCAAAAGGACATTATCTTCCGATACGGGGTTCCCCACGAGATTGTATCAAATAATGGGTTACACTTTGAAGTCGAGGTCACGGAACTAGTCAATGAGTATGGGATTCAGAGACACATATCTTCTCCCTATCGACCCCAAACCAATGGTGCAGTTGAATCCGCCAATAAAAACCTTTAAGACATCATCAGCAAAATGACTGAGAGTTACCCACATTAGGCCGATCGGATCCCTTAATCCCTCTAAGGCTACCGCACTTCAGTCAGGACATCTATTGTGTCTACCCCTTATCCTTTAGTATATGATATGGAAGCAGTCCTACCTGTTGAGATGGAAATACCTTCCTTACACGTTATGCTTGAAAGAAAAGTCAACGAGAAAGATTGGTATCAGAGACACTTTGAAGAATTATCACTCTTGAATGAAAAAAGGTTGAAGGCTTTATACCACATATAAGGGTACCATCGTCGGATAACGTGATCATTCAATCGAAGAGTCAAGGACCGTGGTGTTTGAGAAGGAGACTTGACCCTCAAAGAAATCACCTAACTCGTCTGGGACCCTTGAGGGAAATTCAAGACGAACTGGAATGTAATTTACATCATGAAAAAGATCCTGTCAAGTGGATCCGTTATGTTCACTAACCTTCACGAAGAAGAGATGGCGCATCAAGTCAACCTGGACCGTCTTGAGAAGTTTTACCCCTAGTCTGAAATATGGATGCACTGCGACTCCTCTCATCCCCATTCTATTATAAAAAAGTTGTTCATTTTCCTCAACCCAGAATTACGTGGGTCTTAATCCTCTAAAAAACCTTTTGCTTTCAAAATAGAACTCAAAAATTTTCAAAATCTCCAAAGATACATATGCAGCACGTATGTTTTGTATGGGGGCGGTCCCCTTCTTTTTCACAAAATGCTATTCTTTTCTTATCTCCGAGAATGAAAACTCATTTTATCATTAACATGAACAAAAGGATTATGTATACATTAGAGATTAGTAAAGATAATCCAAATGTAAAAATCATCAAGAGTCACAATAATATGATTAAAATCTTTTTTATTTCAAATAGGGGAGTTGAGTATAAGTACACTAAGTATCAGTGAAGGGGGATAAAACAACCACCGTTCGCTAACTAAATTATCCCTAAAACAAGACTAACCAAACTTCCTAAAATTATTCCTAAATCCAATAACAAAAATAAAAAACAAACCAGACACATTCCAGTCACATAAAAGCTTCAGATAAAATAATCCCATCTTCACAAAAGGGCCTATCCGCAGCTGTCGGAACACCCAGCCCCATCATCATCTTCTCCTTGAGGTCCCCAAACTTCCCCTACCTGTTGGTATTTTGAAGCCTCTCCATAGAATGATATGTATTGACCAGCCTGGAGAAAACCACTACTCCTCCCTCCATAGTATGGAAAAGAATAAACCACCTCGGATCAATCTCCTCTGCCAAGATCTTTACCAAGACCCACTTCTATAGCCATTTTATATAGTCTCTAGACACATGCCAAACCTTACCTACGGATTGAGATGGATGGGTTGACGATCGATGATTCTCCCATAAAGAACCTAACCTCATGCGTATAGATTCAGCTAAGTCTTCCATAGGAAATAATTTTAGTGCCCGAGGAGGCACTATTTTCTCCCATCCGACTTGGCACAAAAACTGCGAGAGGAAATAGAATGAGTTTTGTCGAAGGCCATCTAACCGAGCGTACATGTATTCTCCCAGTTCCATAGTGGGTTGCAGTTCTTCCCACCATGGCACTAACCAGTGAAGGCATTGGGCTCCGTGATCCATGAACCAATTTACCTAGTTCTATATGGTTGGGCTGAAACTGATGGAGTGTTGAGTAAAAAATATTGACACAACTGCTAAGGGATACTCATGGGGAATCACTAAACAGAATCTCTCAACCATCCACATGAACAACATCACTGGGCTCACTATCAAAAAATTAAAGTGGCTTTCCCACCAAACATCTAAACCATGCAGGGTCATCACCAGTATCACTGCCATTGGATTGTGACGATAAGACATCCACGCTATAATTTTAGCCAACTTAGGATCCACCATTAGGTCCCCCATCACTAGAAAGAGCCTCAAATTTAGGCCTAGGGAAACAACTTTAGCATGGTCTGTATTATTGGAATCCCTCAAACGCAGAGAACACATGATAGCCGAAAGAGAGATTACCCCCCGGTGACTAGAGACAGAGCTACCTAAGGGGAAATGTGGAGCAAATCCACTAATATCTCTCGAGGAGATTGAGAAAATTTGGTCATAGTCGCCACTACGCTGGGATTAATTCCCAACATGGTTGATAACTCTTCGTAGGTCGGACATACCTCGTCTAAATCAAAGAGGAAAACGTGGTCTTCAGGGTAATAGAATTGCTCTACCACCACCAACATGTCCCAACCAATAGCTCGATTATGCCACAAGGAGACTCGATGCAAGTTGAAAGCTTTATAGTCCACGTTATACAGATACATGGGTTCTAGACTTTTGAGGTAGGAAGAGAATTCTGCGTGCATTGGAAGGGCCATTTGAGAAATAATGGAGCAGAAATCAAGAAATAAGAAGGAAGAGAAAGTAATCAAGGATGAAAAACTACACCCCCTTTACCCCCCTTGTATACACAAAAGTCTTGGCTAAAGACAAGAAACCTAAAGAGCCCAAAACAATATCTTCCCTACAAAGTACTCTGTGCTGAAAGAAAGTGCAATCAAAACCTTAGGGTTATTTGACTTGACCCATATGCCCATTGGCAGGACAAGGGGTATGTCGATCGACAACCCCCTTATTTTTTAAAATTATATCTTTCCTTTTTTATCAAAACCAAAAACTTGAAAATAAAATCTTATTTTAAGACCACCAAGTTAGTTCTTCCAAAATTATTTATTTTTACCCATCATTTCTCATCATATGTATTTTAATTTCTTTTCTAAATAAATGTCCCATCATTTTCACAGGCTCAGCAACAAAGTAAAAGAGTGCATGTAGAATAAGTCATTAAAAGGAAATAAAAATCTTTTTCATATAAACTGCCATGGAATCATTACATTTTTAGGTAGAAGAAGAAAAAGAAAAAAGAAAAAGAATAGGACTCAGCCCGAACCCACAATCCCCCCCCCCCACCACCACTCTCTCTCTAGATCCTTAATCCCTACTACAGACACGCTTCCCCCGATGGCGAGCTATATAACGTTCACTCCCCGAGCTCGATCCCCCGTCCGAGGTAGCAGACGGAACTAGACAAGAATGAATAAAGTCCTTGATATAGGTAGTTCCAGAAGTCCCCCAAAGTCCTCGTAATTTAGGGATATCAACTTGGCGTTGAGCCCAATCACCTCATAGATTCACGTCTACAGAAAGAACATGAGTCAACAAAGAAGAAACTAAATGAAAATGCAAGAAAATAAAATGATAGAATTATCTCCAAAAGTTACATGGCCCCTGTAAAGGTCTGCCAACAGCACCGGCTGAATGCATCCAAAGAAGAGTAAAGATTCGCTAATGTCAAGCTCCCTCAATAATAAAGAGGGACATCCAAAAAGATCCTCAAAAATGTCCAAAATAAAAATAAAAGACGTCGCCACTCATTTCCACAAAGAAACCACCCAACAGAAGAAAAATAAATAACCAAGCCATCTGCCTCTCCTGTCACTCGTCAGTCTCGTCAATCCTATGACTTAAGAGACACTCCCTAAAAGAGAAAATGCGGATAAAATCTATAGAAACTATCTTACCCACATCCCCCAATGACACATGAATCATTTTCGACATCAACCTCGTAGTACGAGCCACCTCTAATTGCACACCCTCACAATCTATCCCCAACAGCTATTGAACGTCGATGGGACTCACGGTCATCTTCCTAAAATCCAAGTGAATGGTGTGGGTAGTGTCCCACCACCTCTCCCTTAATGCACTTAAAATCACGATAGAACGTGGCGTAACTACCCAACACACCATCGATGGAAGACTCTCTCACACCATCGATGTAACTACCCAACACATCATCGATGGAAGACTCTCTCACACCAGGCGACCAAAGCCAGCAGGAGTAACTACCCATCACACCATCGATATAAGACTCTCTCACGCATCCTTAAACCCCATCGCCCCCTAGAATGCAGGATCGAAGGAGCTATATCAGTCTGTCAAAACAAAAAATAAAGAAAAAAACCTTTTCATCAGCAGAAGAAAACAAAGAAAAGAAGAAAAAGAAGAAAGAATGCCAAAGATCACTATACATACATAGCCACTAGGATTCCTCACCCTAGAAGAGCGGTGGTGTGAGGGATCAAGGAGAAGAAAGGGATCCTCAGCTACGGCTCAAACAAGTCAAATGAATTCTCATTGCCCAAAGCAAGGGGCACCATAGCTCGCCACTCCAGGCCCGCCCAGTCATCAAAACACAACCACTCTAAGTTGTATCCCTCGCTAGAAGAACCCTCCATTGAAGTATTAAAGAAGGAAGGACTTAGAAACGAATTTTAGAGAAAAGAAGCAGAAGATTCATAAGCAAAAAAATGTGAAAAATGAGGAGGGTTCACCCCCTTTTTATAGCATTCTAAATGCCATGCCGATCGACAGATCCCTGCTCAAACCGATAAGCACCTATCTATTCCTCTACCCAAGGCAGCCCAGGAGTCCGTACCATTACCAAACGATAACACCTACAACATGTCGATTGACATACCCCCTTAAAATTTTGTACAAAAAATGCTAGAAAATTATAGAAAAATCCAAAAATTCTCTGAAAAATTCCTAAAAATGCCAAATAGGTATTAGAACATTTCTTCACCAAGTAAACCATTTTAAGCTCCTACAATCCCCAACCGAATTAATATTACACTCTTACCCCCAACACAAACCGTAAATGCATGCCGCAAAATAGTGCATCCCAATAGTCCACTACAATTCCCTAGCAGAACCTAAAATCAAATGCTTCCCAAAATCCCCAGTGGAATTCCCAGACTAAACTTTCTACTAAACCATCCACCATAAGCTATTCAACTTCCACAACCAAGACATCTCCTCTAAAAAATACATGATCCTCATCCAAATGTTTTTACCCAATAGAATATCAGAGCAACATAATCCTCAACAAATTCGCAAGAATAAACGACTTCTTGGAGAGAAAACCTCCCCATATTACAACTTTAGGTCCTCAGAATCGACCTCAGTTGCAGAATTGGTCATCTAACTTTAGGTCCTCATAATTGAACTCGACCCATAGAATCGATCGTCCAAACTTTAGAATTGATCTCGACCTGCAAAATCAATCGTCATCACTTTAGGTCCTCAGAATTGACCTCGACTTGAAGAATCGATCGCTATAACTTTAGGTCCTCAGAATTAACCTCGAATCGCAGAATCGGTCGTCCAGACTTTAGGTCCTTAGAATTGGCCTTGACCCGCGGAATCGATCGTCATCACTTTAGGTCCTCAAAATTGACCTCGGCTCTAAAAATCGGTTTCCTCAACTTTAGGTCGTCAAAATTGACCTCGGCCCTCAGAATCAGCCTGCTTAACTTTAGGTCCTCAGAATTAACCTTGTCCCTTAAAATTTGTTGTCCTAACTTTAGGTCTTTAGAGTTAATGTCGTCCTTCAAAATTGATCTCCTCAACTTTGGGTCCTCAGAATTGACATCGGCCAGAAGAATTGGTTTCCTCAACTTTAGATCCTCAAAATTGACTTCGACCTGCAGAATCGGTCGTCTCTCTAGGTACTCAGAATTTACCTCAATCCTCAGAATAGGTCATTCTAACTTTAGGTCCTCAGCATTGACCTTGAATCGAAAAATTGATCCCCTCAACTTTAGGTCCTCATAATTTACCTCAACCCTCATAATCGATTTCCTCAACTTTAGGTTCATGTCCTCAAAATTGACCTCAGTCCTCATAATAGGTCGTTCTAACTTTAGGTCCTCAGAATTTACCTTAGCCCTCAAAATTGTTCGTCACCACTCTAGGTCCTCAGAATTGAACTCGGCCCACAAAATCGACCATCCCCATTCCTTTGGTCCGCATAATCGACCTCTTTCCAAAATAATCTTGTTGTATGTATTCGATGGCATTCACTTGTTCCAAGATCACCCGTTGAGGGACTCTGTAGACGCCACATTATAGGACCCCACAAGACTCTCCTTATATCTCTAGCACTTTCTCCTTCACTATAGAACCCTATGTTATACTCCGAGTACTGATTTAGAGGTCATCGGATGCCCCCGGGCCCTATTTGACTCTGGTTAAATTTTTCGTCTAAGAATAAGCTCAATGAATCTTCAAAGGGCTCTGAATATCCTTTCCAATGGTCCACACCATGTGTGAATCGGTCGTATGGTTCGGAGGAACAATTCATTTTACTATTAAAAATCGATTTAAAGGCCACCGGGCGCTCCCGAGCCCCGTTTTGATCCTAATTAACTTCCTCAACCGATTGAAAGCTCAATGAATATTCAAAGATCCCTAAATTTTCTTTCCCACGATCTGTCCCGTGCATGAATCGTCATAACGGTTCAGACGAACGAACCATTTTCCCTTAAAAATTGAACCGGAGGCCACTGGGCGCTCCCGGTCTCCATTTGACTCCCATAAACTCTTAAGTTTGAATGAGACTGGATGAATATTTTAAGGTATTTTAAAACCCTTTCTAACATCCCATCCGTGCGTAAATCAGCCTTGCGGTACGGACGAATGACCCATTTTACTCTGAAGGGTCACTGAGCGCTTTCGAACCCCTTTTGACCAAGGTCAACGCTCCGAACCGAATGAGACTAAATGAATATTCTAAGGTATTTGAATACAATTTCCAATGGTTCGTCCCTTGCATTAATCGTCCTTACAGTTCGGACGAAAAATTTATTTTTCTCCGAAAATCTCTTGTCTAAAAGACCGTCGGGCTCTTTCGAGCCTCGTTTGACCATAGTCAACTCCCAAACCTGGGAGAGGCCCCATGGATTCTTTAAGGGATCTAAATATCCTTTTCAACAGTATGACCTATGCATGATTCGAATTTACGAATTGCAGTTTACGACCATTTTTTCGAAAAATTTGCATGAGGTTGTCGAATGGCAAACCTATTTCCATGCCTATCGGTAGTGTGTCTGGGGTTTCCTGCCAATCGGGAAGTCAAGTACAATTACTATCAACACCCTCTGACCCTATATATGGAGATTATGAGCTCAGTTTGAAAGTCACCTCAGAAACATCCCTCTCAGTGATCTCAGTAACATTCTCTCAAAGTCAACGTGGTTTTCCTATTGAAATTATAAGGACATTATTTTGCATTGTCCGTTACCTTTAGAGTATGTCTTATATCTCTACAACCATAGAAGAATAATTCAAGATCAATCATGCATCAAGACGTATCCGAATATCAGGTTCTTCAACAAGAAAAGCCTCCGCGAGATAGATTTTGGTTAGGCTGTGTTTAAGTCCCTTAACGTTTCGTATAAATGTGTTGGGATATTTTTACAAAATATTTTCTACGTATAGGAGCGAAGTGTTTCGTTAAATTTTTTGTTCCAGACCTGTTGACGAATTTTTGGGAATACAAAATTATTTTTTTGTCAGGTCGTTCGAGCGACCAGAACTGTCGTTCAAACGACATTGTGCTGTTGCATGATGCCGTTCTAATGACATCAGCATCTCGTTCGAGGGATACCCTATTTCATTCGGGCAACGCACCGCCTTGACTTTTTTATAAATAGAGTTCTCCAACTCCGTTTTTCATAAGAAGACATGTGTTTTTGAACATATACGAAACTTCTTTGACAGAATACTTTTTCTTCACAATTTTTGGGCTTTAATCCCTTTTATTTTCAATTCACAAGATCCCAATTATTTATGTCAATTATTTTGGAACCCAAAACACATTTTTGTTGAAGTTTCTCTTGTAGAGAATATCTTTACTGCTGATCTAGGTGCTCTTAAGGTGAGTACTGGGCTGATGTCGACTGCATGTCATAGGGTGTGCTCATGGGTATTCTTGGGCTGAATTAGGATTGCGGTTCTTGCTGACTCTAGGTTACGGTCTATGTGGGTTTTCTGCGGTTAACTCATTGTGGATTTCATTGTAATCATTGTAAGTATTATAGTGAAATAAATATTTTACCTGAAAGGAGTTTTTTCTTAAATCTGTTTTAAGCAATTATTTATGTTGGTTTGATTTTTCCACACGTAGTAGCATGTTTTAGGGCTGAATAAAATTGGATTAAAAATTGATACCGATTAAATAAGATTAACTTGGAAATTTACGAATTCGGTTTAAATCGATATCGCGCACGACATTCTCAAATTTGTATCAGAGCAGGTTACACTAATTTATTGTGTATTCCTATTTTCCCGCAAAATTTGTGTGATACTGATTTTTTTTAAATATGTTCTTTAAAAATTTTCGCAGTGTTTCCTAATGAAAACTTATATAATCGGTTGCCAATTTTTTACGGGTCTATTTAAGCTTACTGGACAGCCCGCATAAAATTAAATTTAAAAGCAATCGATGATAGAGTTTGGGTCATTTGTGAAAGAGGATGTACTCCTCCCACATCCACCGCAAATAATGTCATGAATTTAAAACCTGTGTGACATTGGACTGAGGATGAGTTTAGGTGGAGAATTTTTAATTCACGTGGGGTTAGTGAAATTTCTGGACACGTCACCCCTGACGAGTTCCAACGTATTATGACCTGCACCACGTCTAAAGAAACGTGGGATGTTTTACAACTCACCCACGAAAGGTACTAACGCGGTCAAAGAGTCTAAAATTCAAATTTTAACTACTCAATTTGAAACGATAACCATGCTTGAGATTGAGTGTTTTGATGACTTTTATGCACGTTTGTCTGACATTGTCAATACTAGATTCAATCTTGGTGAGCCTATACCTGATGCACGAGTGGTTAAAAATATTTTAAGATCGCTGCCAAAAATATTTTATTCCTAATGTGACTGTTTTGAATACCTTAGGTAATTTGAGTCGTCTGAAATTAGAAGAGATGGTTGGAGACCTCCAGACATATAAGATTGACATGTTTCCTGACACTGTCAAGCCTAAGAATAGAGGGATAGCACTTAAAGCCCAGTCTAGGAAGGGAGAGGAAGTTTCCATGAGAGAGAAGAAAAATAAAGTGAAATTTTGTGAGTCCAACTCTGAGGGTGAGGTTGATTTTGATATGACCATGCTTGCAAAAAATTTTAAAAAAATTCTCAAGTTTTCGAAACAAAATTCTTCCAATAAAAGATTTTTGGAGAAAAATAAAAATGAGGCCAAAGAGAGCGGTGAGAAAGAGGACGAAGAGAAGTGTTTTGAGTGTGAAGGTAGGGGGCACAGAGCTTTCGAGTGTCCCACTAGGCTAAAGAGAAAGGGCACAAAAATGCCATGCTAGCCACTCTTAGTGATAGTGAGGAGGAGGTGAAAGATTCTGAGAATAAGTCGTCACATGCAAAGTTTGTTTTTGTTGCTTTTTTTTCTAGTCACGAGAGCACACCTAGCTTGTCCCACGACGATGAGGATACTTGTGCACGTGAGACCCCCGAGGATGATTTGAGTGATTCTAGTGATGGATAGAGTGAGTGAGCTAGTGATAGTGATAGTGAGCTTCAGATCGCATTTAGAGATTTATATGCCGAGACCCTAAAGACCAAAAAGTTGAACTAATGCCTAAATCTTGGGTGAGAGATTTGGAGAGAGAGTTAGAGAGTTTGAGGGTGTTTGAGGCGAAAGCAATTCAACTTGATAAGATGAAGGTCTCTTTGAGTGATTAGTTGATTGCTTCGGATCGAAAATAGAGTGATTTGACCAACACGGTATCTAGTCTGACGACACGTGTATACCAACTCGAGAGTGATCTCGTACGTCCCCGGGAGGTCAAAATCCCTTTAGAGAATGCATCTAAGAAGGTTCGAAAGATGGTTTTTCCATTTTGGGTGATGTTGAGAGAGAAGGAATGGGTCAAGATGGTGCGTCCACTTCCTAAGTTGCACCCGAGCTGGTTCCCACTTTAGTGTTAGATTTACATGCCTCTCAACCCAACCCATCTAGGCATCCCGAATCTGAGAGGAGAGCGCGTAGGAGACGTTTTGAGATAGGTGTACCTAGGCCTATCTATGTTTTCACACACTGCAAGAAGATAGGACATCTTATAGAGTTTTATTTTAAGTTTGTTCATGTGTCACGTTTTGCTACTACACGTGTTCACACACACACACCCACACATGATGCTTCAGATGATTACACGAGAGAGTTTGCACATATTAGGGAGCAGGTAAAGTTTTTGGTCACGACTTCAAATGATTTGATGGAGGTTTTTCATATGATGTCACCACCTTTGGAAAACTCCATCGCACCTAACGGTTGAGGTTTAGACTTCTTTGCTAGCATAGGTTGATTTTCATGATGATTTTTATTTTCCTATTGCTAGTGTGTATCATTTTTGTATTAGATTTTTGTTTTTGAAAATTTTTGAAAAATAAAAAAAGATTTTATTTTTATAAAATGTTTGGAAAAGTCAAAAAGAGTTTAGTATTTTGTTTTACACCGTATATGAATGAACATTTAGGATGACCGAGTCACAATTTCATTTCATATCCATGTGATGATTTGATAGTGTTTTGATATCATCCATCATTTCATTTTTGTTTTTTACAATGTTTGGAGTCTTTGAGATGTACTTTGTGATTACTACCTACGTGTTTGACTCATAAGTTCCTTTAATGCACACTTATACGGATTTGTCTGATTATTGTACTTCTTTATCACATATTGGTCAGAGTGTTGTTATCTCAATTCTGTTTTTAAAACGAACCATATGTGATAAAACTTGACAATGAAAGTAATTCACGTAAATATCGTTTATCGTGAGGAATTTAATTGCAATAAAATATGATGAGTGAATCACGGGAAAGGGCTGCGAGAGTACAAAATTAACTCGTCGTGAAAGACACCGTTTTAAAAGAGCCCAAAAAATTTAAAGGCGATGAAAAGATAAATATGCCAAAAAGGGGTCACCTCAAAAGCAAAAATTAAAGCATTATTATTTATGAGGGAGTTTGGATGGAAATAAATGAAAAACGGGTTTGCACGTCCTGACAGCATCATGAAAAATCATTTACATTGTTTTAGACATTATTGGTGTGGGAATCATTCTTGACTTTGATGTGTTAATGTCATTTAAATTCAACACTTTCAACACCTGAGGGCGATTTTGAGATTCAGGAGTACATGTATTCATCGTGCACATATGTTATGTTTGATTGATTTGATTTGCCTATCGAATATGTTCACACCCATTCATTCCGTATCCATGATTTTGTTGTCTTAGTATAGTGTGTGATTTTTATAAAATTATTTTTTGCATTTTTTTTGGAAAAATTAAAAAATGAAAAATAGTTTGTGGAAGGTTTTGAATTACTCTTTACATGAGCGTAGTTTGATTCATATTTGTTATGCATTTTTGTCGCGACATCTACATGTTTATTTTGTTTATTCGTTTCCTTATTTATTTCGGACAAATAAAAAGGGAGAGAACGAATTATGGGGAGTTTTTGCATTTTGGAGGAGATTTGATTATTATTGATTGATTTATTCTTATATCATTTCAAATTTGATGCATCACAAATGTATTTGATTTGTCTCATGTGTGTAGGTATAAAAAATTGAAGATCATTATTTTGCACTCCCTGATAAGAAAAACTTAAAGATTTGAAGTTGAAGATTTTTAAAGAAATTTTTTAGACCTAAATGTTTAGTACACTTTCAATTTTGGGTTCATGGGAGGGTATTAGATTTGTATAGGCATTTTATTTTGATAATTCAGATTTTTTATTTTGTACCAGCATAGACATAGGGGGAGATTTGTAAGGACATTTTTTTGAATTGTTGGTTATCATTAGAGTATGTCGTATACTGCTACAACCGTCGAAGAATAATTCAAGATCAATCATGCATCAAGACGGATCCGAATATCAAGTTCTTCAACAAAAAAAGCCTCCGTGAGCCAGATTTTGGTAAGGTTGTGTTTAAGTCCTTTAACGGTTCATATAAATGTATTGGGATATTTTTACAAAATATTTTCAAAGTATAGGAGCGGAGTGTTTTGCCAAATTTTTTGTTCCAGACCTGTAGACTAATTTTTTGGAATATTTTTTTTTTGTCAGGTCGTTCGAGCGACCAGCACTGTCATTCAAATGATATTGTGATGTCGCGCGGAGTCGCGTGATGTCGTTCTAACGACATCAACATCATTCGAGCGATACCCTATTTCGTTCGAGCGGCGCATCACCTTGACTTTTTTTTTTACAAATGGAGTTCTCCAACTCTGTTTTTCACAAGAAGACCTGCGTTTTGGAACATATATAAAACTGCTTTGCCTGAATACTTGTCTTCTTAATTTTAGGGCTTTAATCCTTTTGTTTTCAATTCACAAGATCCTAATTATTTATGTGAATTTTTTTGGAACCCAAGAACACATCTTTGTTGAAGTTTTCCTTGTAGAGAAAATCTCTACTACTGATCAAGGTGCTTTTGAGGGGAGTACTGGACTAACGTCGACTGCGTGTCATATGAAGTACTTGTGGGTATTCCTGGGCTGAATTGGGACTGTGGTTCTTACTAACTCTAGGCTACGGTCTATGTGGGTGTTCTGCGATTAACTCATTGCGAATTTCATTGTAATCATTGTAAGAATTATCCTGAAATAAAAATTTTACTCGAAAGAGATTTTTTCTTAAAATCTGTGTATCAGCAATTATTTATGTTGGTTTGATTTTTGCACACATAATTGCATGTTTTAGGGCTAAATACAGTTGGATTAAAAATCGACACCGATTAAATAAAGTTAGCTTAGAAATTTGCGAATTCGGTTTAAATCGATATCACGCACGACATTCTCAGAAATCTGTCCTCCACATTCCATTTCGATCCCTTTCACACCCAATTTAGCAAAATTATTTATCTCTCCTCCTATCACCACCATCAACCTGCAAGGGTAGCCCTTCAACAATCAAGATCAACCTTCAAGTCTTCAAAGAAGGTCCAAACATTCTTCTCTCTCTTTAAATTTCCTTATTTTTGCATTAGTTATGTAATCCTTATTTTAGCATTTCATCTTTGTTTGTCCATACACATTAATATCCAATCCTTTATTAGTAGTACTGCACATAACATATCTTTGTAGAAAAAAAAATCCAAAAATAGGAAAAGGAGGGTTTGGTCTTAAATTCCAAACGAGATTCCTCAACACATTTTCTTAAATTAAAATGTCATTTTTCTACACACAATCCCCGATTGGATTTATGAGATAAACCCCACCCTCATGTTGTATGCGAGCTACGTGGGCTTAGATGCCTTTTTAGGCTACGTAGGTGTCTCGGGTCAAAATTCGAGACTCGAGTCCTCTTTTCTTATTTTTAGCCATGTATTATTATACTTGTGATTCTTATTCACGCTTTAACTAACACATATTATCATTTCACCATAACTAACGATATCCCGATGAGCGCACTCATTAAGTTTTTAATTGCTATTTTGGCAACACTCCTATGGATGTCCTCAGTTTACCTTTGTCCATGATGTGAGATGAGATATTTCATTTTCCATGTGTATAATCACACGCACACATTTCATGGAGTTATTAAGGAGAATAATAACACATGCCCATGAGAGACCGAAAGAGCGGAATGGGTACCTAACACCTTCCTATTCCGTAACATCCCCCCGAACCTTTGAATTAATTGGTTTCGTAAGCATCAGTATGACTTTGATGCTGTTCTCTCGAGGCGTTAACATTTCTTTTGACTGTTTTATGCAAAATGGGCTAGCGACTCTATCTCTTTACATCACCCCACGTCGACAATGGCCGAAGCACTCCTCGAAAGGGCATGAGACCTTCTTCTTTTCTACCTCCAACCGCATGCGTGAGCGTCAAACCCCTCCCCCTGGAAGGAGGAAGTGAAAAAGGAAAAAAAATAGGGATGGCCACACTAATTAAATTCAAGGGGAGTTATAGATTAGCGACCAATTTTTTTGACAGTTTTAACCTTTAAAGTCTCATTCGTGTAAAAATAATTATTTTTTGAAAGTATATGTAAAAATAATTTTAAAACTAGTCAATACAACTCTCTTGATTGAGTTCATTCATGGGTTGTCAAACATAACTTCCCTTAGTACACACATTTCCTTTTTCATTGTCCACATCAACATGCAATATAAATTGTTCTTTCATAAAGAAGAATGCAATGGGCAATGAAGAGTGTCCCTTTACGCATGAAATGTGTCTTACCAAAAGCAAACTCTAGTCTTTATCATCCTTGCGATTGCAATTAATTTGCGTCCATGCAAGGTGCAAAAAAGCATCTGCCTTTTATTTTTGCATGAAAACAGCATATCCAACCATGCTACGGTGCACATCTATATCTACGTTTTAAGAGTCTCTCTTGTCACCATCTAACGCTTCTAGTACCATCATCAGTCACCACACCCCATGATATTTTGTTTTGTAGTTAATTTGATTTTAACCCACACTTTTATTCAGTTTCTGAGTTATAACCTCTTTTTTTTTCTAGATACACAATCAAAGTCGTCCCTAAAATTCACTAAGGGCCCGTTTGACAACCCAATTCTAAGGTTTGGAATTGGAATTGGAAGACTGATTTGAATTCCACGGAATTGAAATTGGCCCTCTAATTCCAATTCCAAACCTTGAAATTGGATTGCCAAACGGGCCCTAAATATTCATGTGTATGTTCTATTATTACTCTCACTATCCCAAAACTAAGGGATTGTGTTCTTTTTTGGTCCGTCTCAAATTAAAATCACGTTTATAAAAGTAATATATTAAACTAGTTGAGCTTCCAAAGTTACCCAACAAAGCAAATACACGAAGGAAAACAATGATCTAAGTGCATGTGTTGGATTCCAAACGTATTCATATTTTTATGATCATAATTTTTAGAATTAAAATGTTTGGGATCGAGGGACGTATTTTATGATCTTTATTGATTTTTTTTGTGTCTTTGAAAACTGTGAGGGCTTAACACAAAACTTAGAACAAAAAGTGGAGGTGAAAGCCAAAATCACCACTAATTCTATTAGTTTTAGGTATATATTTTTATTTGATTTTTGATTTCTTAATATATGTATTAGGAATGTAAGCAAGAAAGTCACAAAATTTTCAAGCACAAAAATACTACCATTTATAGTGCAGCCTTCATCCTTTTGGGTGGAAAAGTATTTTACCCCAGGTGGGAAACTATTACCAGCCAATCCAGTTTGATAATTAAAGCACTTTAAAAGAATGTGAAAAGAACTAAAAAAGAGAGCATCTTTGTAATCACTACTTAATAGTCAATAGTGATAAGAATGGATAATGGCCAAATTCGCAATATATTAGTGAATGATTATTAGTATAACTTGAAACATGTACCCCAATAATTTAGCTAACACGAGGGAAATGCTTATTAGCTATCTAAGTCCTGGTCGGTTTTAGTCCACATTAATATTTTATCAATAATTTAGAGCAGTGAGAGGGTCAGATATTTTTTTTAGGCGAGGTATTAGTCTATAAAAATATGCATACACATATATATACATGTATAAACAATCTCTATGTATGATGTATATATATGATTGAATATTTGTTAAAATCACAAGGATAAATCGTTATTAATATTTAAAATAAAACAAAAAAGTATCGACGAAATTAAAAAATATCATATGGGTAATTATTAAAAAAAAATCATGGTATTCTTTGGGAAATGTTAAATACATTAAAAATCATATATAGGTATAATGTGCAGCGTGCCTTTCCCTAAAAGACTCTAATATATGAAACAATTAAAATTGTGAACTATGTTATCCCAATAAAATATCTAAATTGCTAAATTTTATTTTGTTATTTTTTATAAATTTGGGCGGGGAAGAAGGTGAAACTTAATATATATGTAGGGGTAAAAGTCAATTTCATAAAATTATAGGTGATGCACTTTTTTTTTTTGATAAGTAAGTGATTAAATAAAACAAACTCGCCTAAGGGGGCAAATATCCGTATACAAGAAGTATACAAAAATAATAAATACAACAATACAACAATAATGGCCCGAAACCCACGGGCTACTAGCCTAACACCTGAAAAGCCTCCAAAAACTCTAAAAAATAGAGACAACGATAAATCATGCTTTTTTCCATGCCAAGTGATAAGAAGGCTAAAACAATTGTAACGAATATGAGAGGGATCAAGCTCAACCCCCTCAAAGCATCTCTGATTCCTCTCCTACCATACTGACCAAAAGATACAATGAGAGACCAACTTCCACACCACCCTTGGGTCCATCCATCCCCTCGGACTACTCCAAGCATCCATAACCTCTTTCACTGAACGAGGCACCAAATCTAGCCTAAGGAAAGAATCATATCCCAAAGCCCCCTAGTCATCTAGCAATGAAGAAGAAGGTGATCGGTCGTCTCCTCCTTTTTGTTCAACCAACATCTACTGGCCATCCTCCTCCCTCTTTTCTGCAACCACTCAATCATTAAGATCGCCTATTTGACAGTTGTCCGCACAAAGAACTACTAACATTGGAGGTGCTTTACTCTTCCATATAGCCTTACAAGAAAAGAAACACTCCCACCCCTTATTAACGCAATATAATATTTCTTAACTTAAAACTGACCATCCTGAGATCTCGCTCATCTCAACATATCAACCCTATCACTCGGGAATGATGCCAAATACAGCCAATCAAAGAGCACCTTCGCCTCCTCCAACTCCTAATCCCGAAGCCCCCTTCTAAACTTTAGGTCCCAAACCGCCGGATCCCCTACCCTCCGCCTATGATCCTCTACTGACCCCTCCCTATCTGCACCTATCTGAAACATCCCGGGGAAGAGAACCTATAAAGAACCACCCTCACCCCAAGTATCCCTCCAAAACCTGATTTGATTCCCTTTCGATAGCTGATAGGAAGTAAGTTGAGAAAACTCCCCCCACCCTTGCGCTATGAACCTCCACATCCCAACCCAATGAGTAGAACTCTCCACTATAGGGCCCCAATCCAATGGACCAACCCCACTACTAGCTATCACCATTATCCTCCACAGTCTACCATCCTCTTTATTAAACCACCACAACCATTTACCAAGAAGAGCTTTATTAAAATTGACAAACCTCCTCACCCCCGCCCCACCCTCCTTCAATGGCTTGAAAACCTCCTCCCATGTCATCAAACTATGTTTGAACTGATCATTAAACCCTCTCCACAGAAAATCCCTCATCATCTTCTTGAGCCTCTTACTGTCGCAACTCGATAAAGGGAGAACTCACATAACATATGTCGGAAGACTTGATAAAACGCTTTTGATGAACGTCAACCATCTTCCTTTAGAAAAGTAATTATGCTTCCAACCTAACCTATTTTGTACCCTCTCAAGGATAGGATCCCACATCAACGTAGACTTAAACTTAGCCCCTAAAGGGAGAGGGAGTGTGCCGACCCTACAACCAAACTCACTAGCCAACTGAACCGCGTTATCCACCTGACCTACGACTGTTATTTCACGTTTCCTAACGTTGATATGTAAGCCCGACATAACCTCAAAGAACACCAAAAGCAACCTCAGTGAGCAATATAGCTCTGCCATTGCAGCTGAGTGCACACAATAAATTATTGCATGGATAGGGTTGCGCTAGGTCCAGGTCTAGGTTTGGCTAAGATATCATCATAATAATTTATGCAAAAGCCCAAGCCCTACCCATACTGACTTTGGGCCAATATTATTCGTCATAAGCCCGACTTCTGAAAAATAAATAAGTTTGAGCCTAACCTAATCGAACCCATCCTCTATTCTAAAATCGTTTCTTCCGAATTAAGTATTATGGATTTTATAGTAATATGATAAAAATATATTTAAAAAGAAGAAACAAAGTCTCTATAGAACAAAAAGTCAAACTTATTCATATTTTCGCAAAATTTACAATGTTTCAAACTTTTGACTAGAAAATAAAAGTATGTGACAGACTAAAGACTATTTTTTTTGTTATATTTCATTTTAGTGAAAACTAATATTATAAAAAAATATTTGAAAAATACTATTGCAAAAATAGAAAATATTTTCTTTCTATGAAAATTATGACAAGAACATAGAAAATATACATTATTGTAAAAATATTCAGGTTGGGTAGGGCTAAGCTAAATGGAAAAATCTCAAGCCTAAGCCAGACCCGAATTTTAGTCAAGCTTATTTTTTTAGCCGAGTCTAGTCCTTTGGGCTTATATACTTAGCTTAAGACCTATAATTTTTTATTTGGGCAAGGAGGGTTGTGCAGGTTGCCCGGTCCATGGACAAACCTAATTATAAATAGGCACCCACACATTTGAAGCATAGGATATCTAAATATACAAGTTTTTCTTTCTATCTTAATCTATTTATATCTCTGAAACCTTTAAACCGTTTTGAACATTAAATAATACCACCAACATCTCTACCATTAATACAACTCTCTCTCTCTCTCTCTCTCTCTCTCTCTCTCTCTCTCTAACCTTCTCTCACTCTTTTTGCTCACAACTTGCTCTCACTTAAAACCCCTAATATTCAAAATTATATTTTAAATAAAAAAATGACCATGAAAATATTTTTATTATAGATTCAACCCATAAACAACATAAAATAAAACACATGTTAATAAATGATTCAAATCATAGAACTTTTCTTGAATAAATCATGAACATGCTTGAAACTTGCAACTTTGTCTACCCGATCCCGAATTAGTTCCCCAAATTTGGGGGTTGGACCCAAGATTTGGACCAATATTATGGGCTTGGATCCCAAATGGGTACAATTTTTACACATGTAAAACACTTTACCTATTTGGGGATTCGATCTCAAATTTTTTCCTCGAACCCGGGCCTTATACCACTAGTATGTAAAATTATATCAATTTTTAATTTTATGTGTGCTAGGGGTAACGCTTCTGAATTGGGTTATCGTTTTCGGTGTTGGCGGAGTTAAGTTATAAATTTCAGACCCGTGATTTTTTTAAATATTAAACTATTATTTCAACCCTATGTTAGTATTTACTATGTTATAAATTATTTATGATTTGATATGAAGTGAAAATGTTTATTTTTTTCATTAAAAATATATAATTTGTTATATATATATATATATATATATATAAGAGAGAGAGAGAGAGAGAGAGAGAGAGAGAGAGAGAGAGAGAGAGAGAGAGAGAGAGAGAGATGTTAGTGAAAATTACGGTGTGATGTGTGTAGATTGGCTTCTCTGTCTCTCTCCCCTTGGTAAGCTTTAGAGTCTTAGATGCCAAAGTGAAGTGGGTTTCTAATTTTGTGGATAGGAGATATTCTCTCTTTTCCTCTCTCTTTCATGGCTTATTATGATAATTTGGAGACTTATTCTCCAAGTCACATTAGAATCGTTGGACTCCGAGTTTTTTCTCCCTCACCGAAAAAAGGATATGAGAGATTTTGGAATTCACATCTTGTGTTTAATAATAGAATTATTATGAATGAAAATTAAAGGTTCACTTTTATGTAAAATTGATTAATTTGGGAACCAATTTTGATTATTCTCTATTGAGGATTTTAGGTAGAATTTTAGAAACCTTTTTGTAGTGAGATTAATATTTTTTAGACTTTAAATATTGTGTTTGGGTTATTTTGTGAGGAGAGATATTATTTGTGTTAGAAAGGAACAAAAAGTTATTTCATTTGTAATCTTCTCCTATTTAGTGACACATATCGCATGTGGACGCAGTCAAGTTGGTGAACAACGTAACATATCCGTTCTTCATATATATTCTATTTATTAACTTGAATTTCTATATTTGGTGTCATTGTTTATTGGTCACTAGTTGATCATTATATATTGCACTCCCTCATAACAAATTAGTGTAAGGGTTTAGATTGCAAACTACGTTCTATTTTGTTTATGGCATACAAGATAAAGTACGATGTGGAGAAATTTGATGGGAAGAAGAATTTGAACTTGTTCCACGATTCGGTTGTGTTTGTCTAAGGAGATTAAATACAATGTTATGAAAGAGACTTCCGCTAAGGTGATTTAAAAAAATCCCAAGAAGCTTTATTTGGAGAAGCCTTTGACAAATCATAATAGTCTCAACATCATTGTAAGATCACCTCAATGAGTTTAATAGACTCCTCTCGAAACTATTAAACATGGAGTTGGAGATAGAGGAAGAGGACAAGGTTGAAGTTTTGTTAACTTCTCTTTTGGATATTTATGATCATTTGGTGACTACAATGATATACAAAAATAAGAGTGTCATCTTGGATTATGTGGCATCAAGACTTCTTTCTACTGAAAATAGGAGAAATGTGGTTGAGGGTGATGGTGGTTATACAAGCCTAGTATTTCGTGAAAGACCAAATAAATGGGATTCAAGGGGCTCCAGGTTCAGGTTAAAGTGGCAAAATGACCAAGAGTGTTACTATTGTCATGAGGTTGGTCACATCATTATCTTTTGTCCCAAACGAAAGGATGGAGAAGGAAAATAGAAGGTTTAGGACACAATTGCAGTGGTGGTGAATACAAGTGATTCGAAGGATGTTGACAATTTTTCTGTCCTAAAAACCTAAATTGGTGAGTTATTTAATGATGTTTTGGTTCTTGATTCTCGTTGTTCGATTCATATGTGTCCCAATAGGATTTCTTTTCCTCCTACAAAGAGGTAAAAATTGGTTCTATTTTGATGGCCTATGGGAGAGCCTTCAACTTTTGGGGAATCTGATTAATCTAAATCAATATATTTGATGGGTTTATGATAATATTATGTGGCGTAATATATGTTTCGGGTCTTGGGGTGAAAATCATGTCTGTGGTTATGAACCATCCATGGGTTACAAGGTTGTAATATTAGGTAGAGGTATGAGGATCGTGGAAGGTTCTCTTGTGATGTTTAGGGGAACAATTGTGAATAACTTATATGCTCTTCAAGGGAATAAGGTAACAGGTGGAGCTATTTTAGGTTCTTTAATTTTTGCGAGTGAAAATTCACATTTGAAGCTTGGTAACAGAAAAAGAGAAAATCAAGGCTTACATTATAAGAAGATTGATGATCTTTAATCTCATTCAGGTTGTGAATGGGGACTAAACAATATTTTAGGAGAGTGAAATACGCTTCGAGATGACAACTGAAATAACAACAATCCTCAAAGGGAGACATATCTAAGAGAACATATATGACATAGTTTGCAGTAATCCTAGTGGCATTGCGTTATTCCATTGAGAAGACACAATGATGAATAGGGAGAAATTAGTCTCTCATGATGGTGATGCAAGGGGAAATTGGTGCACCTAAATCTCCAACAAGGAGAGAAGTTGACTTGTAATTAACAACTGGTGGTGAGGAGTGGTTGGTGGAGTTTTCTAAGTGTGATGTTAAATCGAGGGGTTTCAACGGTGCTATGAAGCCTCATGTAGTTGATAGAGATGGTGAAGTCATTCTTGTATTGCACAAGTTATGCATCGATTGAAGGGTGAGCCGAGGGCAAGGTTTTCTCAAACCTAGTAAAAAATCTTCATTAGTTTTTTGGTGGTGGCGTCATGTATTTGATGATTACCCTCACGTTTATTTTTGGATTGTTCATCGGAAGTTTGGCGGAAGAAATTTTATGAAAGATTATTTTCTGAAGGAGCTCTCGACCAGCGAGCATGGTGTCTCCCCAACAAATATGGGATTCCTTGCAGTGAAGGTTTTGTGTAAAAATTCTTTGGAAAGATGATTTACCAACGAGGGTATTCCTTCGCTTCAACAAAGGTCATTTTGCTTCAACGAACGGGTTCGACAATAGGGTTTTTTGAAAGAATTATTTTGATGTTTGGTTGACCTCGCCAAAGTGGACATTTATAGATTAGCTCGTATGTCTCTTCTCGTGGTAAGCTTTGGAGTCTTAGACTATAAAGTAAAGTGAGTTCCTAATTTTGTGGGTAGGATATAATCTCTCCATCTCTCTTTCGTGGGTTATTGGGATGATTTGGAAACTTACTCTCTCAGTCAGATTAGAATGCATGGACTCCAAGTTTTTTCTCCTTATCTATGGAGCATTTTCCTCATTAAAATTGGATATAAGAGATATTGACATTCTCATTTTATGTTCCAAAATAGAGAATTATTATTAGCGGAAATTAAGGTTCACTTGTTTTGTAAAATTCGATAATTTAAGAACAAATTTTGGGTATTCTCTGTTGAGGAATTTGGGTAGAATTTCAAGTGACTTTTTTGTCGTGAGATTAATATTTATGACTTTTAAAATATTGTGGGGCGGTTATGTTGTGAGAATATGAATTATTTCTGAAAGAAAAGAACAAAAAGTCCTTTCATTTGTAATCTCCCGAACATAGTCAAATTCAGGAACCATGAAAATTTTATGTTCATCATCTCTATCTATTTCATCTATTTTTATTGTTATATTTGGTGTGATTGTGGTAACGGTTCCATAGTTGATCACTAAATACCATGCTCCCACACAACAATCTGTTGGTGGAGAGCGTGATGATATGGTGGTAGAGAAGATGGTTGCAAGAAAAGTTGAGTTTTAGTGGTAGTGGGGTGAGAAAAAATGACATGGAACCCAATGAAAAGTTTAATCTCTTTTATGTATTCCTTGTGAATGCCCTTAATAATTAATAGCATTATATTTTATTAGTGTGATATTATAAAATAATGTTATTTATTATAGATATGAATAAATAATCCATCGCAACTATTATCCAAAATCTCAAAAATAAGAGTAGTGGGATTGAAATACATTAAATCATACAAATTAAGAAGTTTTATACTATTTGGAGTTTGTTTTAAAACGGTGAATCTCTCCATGCTTCTATAACCAATCAGTCTTTTCTTAAGACGATATATTAATTTATAAATTAGATATCGTGACAAACGATCCATGAGCACTAATTTAATATAATGTTACTTTATAGGTTAGTTTTGATTCGATTTGTATTTTATAAGTAATTTGAATAAGTATGGCAGTTACATTACTAAATCTAAAAAAATTAATAAACATATAATAGCATATTCTTGCCAAGAACATTAATTGACTTTCTATTATGGAAAATGTTAACATGTGCAAACAAAGTTCCAGTTAGCAACTATATCCTACCAACCATATCCTAATTACTATATATATAACCTTAAAATTCAATTAACTCTTAAATATTGGAGCATCCAACCCAAAATCAACTGGGAATGAATTAAGAGGCCCCATGATCTTACAATGGCGGCGCTAGATCCTAATGTTGGTACGCAACCTCCTGATGTCACAGAGATTGATGATAAAACCTATAACAGGTATGCAGTGAAAACATTCGTTGATATCCTGTCCAACAATAAGGCTACAGAGGCTCACCTTCCCATTCTTTCGACTTCGGAATATAAAGGGGAGATAGGTCTTTTCTTTTCCAACGAAGACATTAGCGTTCTAGCTGCTCCCTTCAAATACACATTGATAGGACAATTTCACCATAGGAGACCATCGCTTGAAATTATAAAAAAAAATGTTCCTGACGTTCTCACTCAAAATCGATTTCTCAGTGGGACTTTTGGATTCAAAACATGTTTTGATCCGTCTCGAAAGCGAGGAAGATTTTCATCGGATATGGTTGAGAGACCTCTGGTATATACACAGGTTTCCAATGAGAGTTATAAAATAGTCCCCGGACTTTATAGCAAATATGGATAGCCCGCTAGTCCCAGTCTGGGTTAACCTTCCATACCTTCCTATCCACTTTTTTTTCCAAGCCCACCCTCTTTTCCATTGCTAAAGCGATTGGTAATCCCATTAAGCTTGATGAGGCAACAGGTTCTCTATCTCGACCTACCATGGCTAGGGTTTGCGTCGAAGTTAATGTGATAAAGCAACTACCCAATATGATTTGGTTAGGGACAAAAAAATCAGGTTTTTGGCAGAAGATTTGCTATGAAAACATTCATCCCTATTGTCATATTTGTTCGAAATTGGGCCATGACATGATAAGCTATAAAAAGGAAGACGATCACACTTCCATGGTGGAGAAGGTAGATGAAACCACTCAAGAAGTCCAACCGACCCTAAAACGTATTTTTAAACCTATCCAGAAGACTCAAGAAGATTTGGACATTGTTCGAAAGATGATGGAAGATGAGCCTGATATACCCATTTCTAAGGAAGCTGTCAAGAAGCCAATAGAAGTTACCACCGCTAAGCAGAACACGGCCCCAAATATAGCCAATTCTTTTGAGCTATTAACTACTGTAAATTTGGAGCTGGAAGAAGGAGAGGTTCAACCGGGTAATGATAGTAATGGATTTAACCCTAGTTTGCATGAAGACGTGGGGAACTCTACAACTGATTGGGATTTTGATATGGCTAATATTCCAAAACTCAGAAAGTTATTATGGACCCCACAACCGTGAAAAACCTTTTCTTATCTCCTAGGGCACCAAGAATCCCAACTGACAAGAACATTGCAGAAGAATGGCGACATCTATATGCATCAGATTCGAAAACTCACTTGGTGAGAGAGGTTAATGATGATTGGGAGTCCTTTTCACAAGGCATTTCCAAAAAATTTCCAAGACTTGACAAGAAGATATTGGTGGAAGAAACAGTAGAGGAAGAAGTAGAGCTTATAGTAGTAAAAAACATAAGGCCATGAAAGAATTATGCAGCCATGAATATTCCTAAAATTCAAACCTGTTCTGGAGGTAAGAATTCTAAAACTTTAATCTTTGTTGTTTCTCAATGATCCAAGGACTCTTTTGGAATATTAGATGTGTGGGAAATGGTACCTCAATACGAAGACTTAAAAGATTAATTCACATTCACTCGATTTCCATTGTGGCTTTATTAGAACCAAAAATTGAAGGAAATAAACTTGAAGAGGTGTGTAAGAAGTTAAAATTCGAGGGTGGCTTGGCCAATAGTAATAATAAAATTTGGATCTTTTGGAAAAATAATTGGAAAGTGACTTTAGCTCATAACGGGTCTCAATCGCTCTCCCTTTGGTTATCTAATATTTTTTTTTGCCAATTCGATCCTTTTTACCGCAATTTATGCGAAATGCAATAGAATTGAAAGAATGTCATTATGGGATGATCTCGAACATTTATCAAATTTGGGAGATTTAAAATGGGTAGTTGGAGGAGACTTTAATATCGTGGCTTCGAATGACGAAAAAATTGGAGGGAATGAAATAAACTGGGAAGGGGTGATGGACTTCAACTTGACGCTTTTAAATGTTGGGTTGCAAGAAATTAATTTCTAAGGTTCTCGGTTTACTTGGTGTAATAACCGCAAAGGTAACGCTCGTATATGGGCTCGACTTGATAAAGTGGTTGGTAATATCGAATGGATGAATGGGAATTTTATAAGCTCGGTGGAACATCTCAATAGGACAAAATCGAATCATAGTCCTCTGCTACTCAGAATTAAAGTAGAAAACAATCTCAATTCCAAACCTTTCAAATTTCTATCATTCTGTCATAAAAGTGAAGAATTCTTTAAGGCGGTGGATCAAGCTTGGAATCATGATGTTATGGGTAGACCATTAAATGTTTTTGCGGAGAAACTTAAAAGGGTAAAATCCTTTCTCAAAATATGGTCGAGAAGTAAATCAGAGATATTTTTCAAATGGCTAGAAAGGCAGAAGATGATATGTTGGAGGTCGAGATGGAATTTGATGCGAACCCTTCCTAAGAAAACGGGATTAAATTCCATAAAACCCAAGCGGAATATTTAACAGCCCTTAATAGAGAAGAGGGATACTGGAAACAAAAGTCTAGAACAATATGGGCCAAAGAAAGGGATGTGAACACAAAGTTCTTTCATGCAGTCACGAGGAAAAAGAGGAACAAGCTCAGCATATCCAGAATTCTGAATGACCAAGGGTAGTGGTTAACGGATGATCAAGAGGTCGAGCAAGAAATTATGTGTTCGTTTCAGCAAATCCTTAGCTCGAACAAATCGGTTGGTGATAGTAGAAACATTCACAGTAGTCAGGGACTGGATCAACACGCTGACATGGTAGCTCTCCCAGGTACAGGTGGGCAGCCACGTTACGCTAGAAAATACTCACATAAGCCGAGCCAGCAAGATTCCAGTAGCTGCTGAGTTAATAACTAAGGGTCCGAAGATATCTGGGAATGCATTCCCAATATAGTACAAACTGAAGATAACGAGCTGATCAGCAATATTCCGTCACTACAGGAAATCCACGAGGCTATAGGAGACATGAATAAAGATGGGGCAGCAGGTCCAGATGGATTCAATGGTATTGTTTTTACTGTTTGCTGGTATATTATTAAATCTGATCTACATAAGGCTATATGATCGTTTTTTGTTGGAGAAGAATTACCAGTTAGTTGGACATCAACGAACGTGGTACTAATCGCAAAAATTGACAATCCTAAATCTTGTGGCGTTCTTCGGCCTATCAGTCTTTGTAACTTTTCGTCTAAAATTATTTTAAAAATTTTTACGAAAAGAATTGGGTAAATATTACCCAAAATTATCTCTCCAGCTCAATCAGGATTTATCAAGGGTCACTCAATATTAGAAAATGTTCTTTTAGCCCAAGAGGTGATGTCATATTTTAAAAACAAGTGAGGGGATCAAATCTTAACATTAAGATGGATATGTCGAAAGCGTATGATAGAATATCATGGTTGTTCATCATCAAAACGCTTAGGAGTTTTGGCTTCTCAGAAACAGTTATTGGCTTAATTTGGAGACTGATCTCAAATTGTTGGTACTCTATAGTCGTGAACGGGAAGGCTTGTGATTTTTTTAAATCAAAAAATGGGGTGAGACAAAGAGACCCACTATCACCGGCGTTATTTGTGTTAGCCTTGGAAAATCTAAATCGTTGAATCCAAAAAATGATGGAAAGTGGAAAAATGACTCATTTTTCTCTAATTAGGGGTTGCCCAATTATCTCTTGTCTTTCTTTTGTAGATGACACACTTATCTTTGCAAATGGTGATAGTCGATCCCTAAAGCATCTCATGGAATTTTTGAAAGAGTATGAAAAGCACTCGGGTCAAGTGGTAAACTGCAACAAATCATCATTTTATTTGTCGGGAAATGAATCACGTGGAAAAAAAATAGTAGAAAGTGTCACCGATTTTAAATGCAGAAATCTTCCAATCATTTATTTGGGGATCCCCCTATTTGCAGGCAGGAAAAAGAAATCATACTTCGCTAATTTTATTGGCAAGCTGGTTGGGAAGCTCAATTACTGGAATCATCAAAGTATATCTCAAGCGGGGAGGATTACTCTTATCAAATTAGTGGCAGAATCTATGCATCTCCATCTTCTGGCGACAATTAATCCCCCGGTAAATGTTCTCAATCACATTAATAGATTACTAGCTCGTTTTTTATGGGGAAAACATGAAGATAAGACGAAATTCCAATGGGTGAACTGGAAGGACATTCGCACCACAAAGGAAGAAGGAGACATGAATCTCAGATCCATGACTGATCTTGCTATTGCATATACTCATAATTTTTGGTGGAAATATTTTAATTCCAACTCTTTATGGTCCCGATTCATGCATGCCAAATACAAAAAGTTGGAAGCTCAAAATTTCAGAGGAACTATTTCTGCATCTTCTCAGGTATGGAAGCGAATGCAAAATAATTTGGAGGATATTTTTTAAAATTTTGAAATTGGTTCCGGAAAATGGCTTTTATCAAAGAAAGGAGAATTTTCAATTAAATCAGCTTGGCACTTGGTGAGAGATAAGGGTTGTATTCAACGATCCTTTTCTCTAATTTGGGATAAAAGGATTTCTCAAAAAATTTCAGTTTTCATGTAGCGGCTCCGCCATAAAGGAATTGCAATTGACGAGAACATCAAAAGAATTCATATATATCTTGCCTCGAAATGCAGATGTTGTATAGTGGCCTGGGAAGAAGACAAAGACCATCTTTTTTCGGGTGGTCCTATTGCACAAAATATTTGGCGTCGATTCTACAATATTATTGGCCTAAAGTTTATCTCTTCAAACTTTAGTGGAAATTTAATGAATTGGTGGATTAATTCTAAAGGTGACAAGATAAGAGGAATTCTATGTCAGATTATACTAGCCTACATTTGTTGGCATATGTGGTGCACGAGAAACAAAAGCATGTATGAGGGTGTCCCAATGAAAGAATCGTCGATAATTATCCAGATTTGTGGGGAGATTAAAATGGCGTTTAGGAATTTTCCTATTCTAGGCATAAAATCTAGATTTTGTATGGATATTATAGAGGCTTTGTCCTTTATAGGAGCTCACATTGGCCCTTTTCTGATGTAAGCCACTGGTGGGGGGCTTTTCCCCATCCTTATCTCTAATAAAATCTGGATTCTTCAAAAAAAAATAATAATAATAATAATTTTCCAATTTTATACCATGTTAAACCAATTGTCAATGAGTGAAGGGGCCCCATAATATTATATATTATGGTGCAAGACTTTAATTTTCCCATGGGGAATTTATGTCCCAACATTAACAATTCACCATAATATCAAGTCAACCCAGAATCCCCAGAATCTTATATATTTTCGTGCTCGACATGGTCGCTCGCATTGACTCGGGGCTTATATTAATACAAGTCGAGTGCAATGTTAATCGATAAATCCAGAGTGAGTTGTTCCAGTAGGAAAAAATATTCAAGAAATAAAAAAATCGACGATTACTAAAAGACCATTTGGATGAGATGTTGATCGGATGCCGCCTTATTCGTATGAGTATCAGGATAGAATACAATATTGAAGGTGGTGGGAAGACATAGAAGCCTGGAATATGTCGATGGCTAAGTGCCATGACAATTTCGCTCACAGTGGAATCGAGTTACATGATGCTTTAGATTACTTTTGTTTTTAATTTTTTTTACTATTTGTGTTTTTCTCCATTATTTCTTAAACATTATATAATATTTTTTAATTTCTAAATTAATACAATGTTTTAATGTGGATTTCTCGTTTTTCCTCGTTGTATTTTAACATTTGTGAATGTTCAAACATTTCAAGTATTGATTTTTTTAAACTTTTTCTACTTAGATAATATTACAATTAGACATACATCTTCATTTTTCAAAAAATTATACATAAGCCCTCCACCACCCCCGACCCTGTGACTTGTGGCTACGGGGTAAAGTCCAATTGTCGAACATCAAAGGGGTATCTCTAAATACAACATGATCCGAGGGAGGAAAATAAAAGAACTTTTAAATTAAGATAAATAATGCCTCCTAACTGATAAAAAGAAAAGAAAAAACCTTGGAGCGACAATAAGGGCCTGTTTGGTTCTCAATTCTGAAAACTCGATTTAAACGCTTTTTTAATATTCAATTTTTTGTGTTTTTAATTATTAGTTTGTGTTTGGTAAACTTGTTTTTAAATATAGTTTTTTGAAAAATTGACAAACATGTATATTTATATTATACATATATGTGTGTTTATATATAAACACATACATAAAACTTTCATACATACATGATACATGAATGTATACATACATACACACATACATACAAACATACATTATATACATATACATTTAATATCATGTATATTTATTTATATTTAATGAGGTATGTTGGGGAGTTTAACTATATATATGTATATACACACACACATACACACACACACACACACACATATATATATATAATAAAATTATATATATATAAATGAATTAATAATATTTTTTAATACATATGCCGTATATGTATATTTTATATTATTCCATACATTACTAATACATGTATAAAACTATATATAAGTATCATGTATCTATTCATATTATTATTTAACATATGGATCGTAGTATATTATATAATTTAATAATATAAATATACATAATTTTGTATACGTGTATATATATATATATTTTATTTATAAGAATTGCACACATATTAATGTATTATGTATTTATATTATATATTAAGGGATAAATGCATTAAAATATTAAGAATGAATAATTTTGAGTTCAAAAATAAAAAACAGAAGTTATAAAATACCCATTTGCTGTTTTCTGAAAAACTTGATTATAACACATAAATATTATAATTCAGTATTTAAAAACAGGTTGTCAAACACAAACTTTTATCAAAATTGTATTTAAACAGAGAAAACAGAATAATAATTGCAAACCAAACAAGCCCTAAACTTTCATTTTAAAATTTAAATTTTCCCGATGGCAGGCGGATAAAACTCCTCACAAAATGACTCTGATTTGAAATAAAAAATAAATTTTAACTATTTTGTCAATAAGCTGGATTATTGAGTTTGTACTTGCAAAAATGGCAATATGACAGTTTTGCCGTGTTTGCAAAGGCGTAAATAGCATTTGGTAGCATCAAAGTCAATACGGATGACAGTTGGGATATGCGGATCAACATGGGAACTTTTGAACGATTGGCGAGAGACGATCAAGGAATTTGGCGAGCGGGCTTCTTTGGAAAGGTCAAATGATAGTCTTGTAGTCTTAAAGTTTAATTGGAAGGAATTTTTCATGGCCCAATTTGTTTAATCAACAAGACGGGTACATTCCATCACCCTTCGACTGCATAGAGCTTGCGAGATTAACTCAAACTAAGGTTACACGTACTTTGCGTGAGGGCAAAACAGCTGCCGATTGCTTAGCAAAAGAAGGAATGAAGCGGCAAAAGGATTTTGTTGAATTACATGAGTCCCCAGCACAGTTAATAGGGTTGTTGCATGAAGATTGCATTGGAATAGCTATCAGATGGGATCTTAGTTCCGACTTTATATAACATCAAATATGTATATAAATTTCAACTATTTTGCAATAAGCTGGATGATAGAGTTTGTACTTGCAAAAAATATCAACATGCCCTGAGCCAGGTTTGCCGTGTTTGGAAGGGCGCCAACAGTCATTGCATTTTTCTAAAAAAAAATAGATATAATATCTGAATAGAAAGCGATTAAACAACTATTAAATAAGTAGCTTTTAGTGCATGAGATTCTCTTAACCTGGCAACCCGTGTAGAGAGAGATTCCTTCAATGATATGCAATATCTCTAGTCAATTACTCTAGTCCCTCTTTTTTTTTTTTTTTTTTGGTGATATTTTTTCCTCTAGTCTCCAACACACCATTTGGTGATATCTTATACGTTTTTCTTTTCTTATGAAAAGCCAAAAGATAAAACGAAAAAAATATCAAACAATTACAGTATGGAAAATGATGCATGCACCCAAAAATTATATAATTTTTTTTTTTAAGATAAGCAATCGTATGCTACGATAAAAATCATTTATCATATAACTTTTTAGTTCACTGTCACATTATTTTATGCGCTACTTTCTAACTCTTTCGTACCTATAGCATGTGTTTAGGAAGAGATAACTTTCACAAGTCTATAGTAGAGTAAATGAATAGAGACTCCCATGCAATTGCCGGGTTTTTCTCATTACATACATAAAAGCACGTACAATGAATCGCAAAATTAAATTAATTTATACTTACTGAGTAAGAAAAAGAAAAACAGCAAACCGTGAAATACTAAAACAAGTAATTCTAGGGTGCAGAGTTTAACCAACACAGTCAACTAACACGGTATTGTGTGATTAAACTTTATCAGAAAACTGTGTTCCGTTGAATTATTGATCCAAAATTGAAAGAAGAGAACAAGAGAAGTTGCCCATACTAGCTAACCTTGCCATGGTGCTTGATTTTGATTATTCCTTTGATGATATGAAGATGGAGAAGTGCTAATATCACCAAAACCTCCCATGTTAACAAAATCTCTATGTGGAAAGCCTCTTAACCCCAAGAAATCTCTTGTCAGCCCATCATTTCCACCGCCTTGTGGGAGATTTTCTTTAAATTTCCTCTCCACTCTAGAACTCAACATCCCATTATAAGCCTCCTCAAATGTTGATCCTTCAAACCCACTAGCAGAAGACAAAGATCCCATCATAGTATCCACAGTTGCACCAACTTGGTCCATGCAACCTGAGGTTACATTAGCACCAAACCCAGTCCCCATCTCTCCATGTAAGGACAACCCCGCATTACCAGAACCAGTTGTAGTACAAATGTGATGGGCCTGGTGGGCCCCAAACTGGGTCTCATGGGGCCCACCACCCTTGCTCATTGTCGCACCCATCTGAGCTGCCTTTTGTAGCAGTGCGGTTGCAGACATGTGAGCTGGGGTCAAATTAGGGTTAGGGTTTGGGTGCATGATGGTTCGGTCCAACCATGGGGGTATATCTGGTCTAGGGTTAAAATCTTGTTCACTTTTTAAAACATGGGTGCTTAAATTTTGTTGAAAATTGAAGAGATTTGATGAAGCTTGTGGGTTTTGTGGTAATATTGACATTGTTGTTGATCTTGCAGTTTCTTCCGCTAGGGCATCACAAAAAGCTCTGTGGGTGATGAAACTATCTCGCCTGTGTAATAGAAAAAAAACAAAGAGCTAAACAACAAAAAGAACAAACCATCATAGTGCAGGTTAAAACAGTACTCTGCCAAAGTTTTTTTTTTCACTCTCAGTTGTCACCTTTTTGAATTTGGACGCTCTAGGAAAGAGAAGAGATGCCAGCTCTAAGTATCTTACAATTAAAGGTCTATGTGTTCTTTAGCAAGAACTTTAATTTTTCAGCTTACAAGTTACAATGCCTCTCTGTCTCTCTTTCACACATCTCAAAAAAACACATTCACATTGCAGTGATTTTAAGCCACAGACAATTATTAAGGCATAAAAACAAGACAAGACAAGACAAGATTTTACTACAAAATATATAAATTAAAATTTATGTTTTAGTTATGGAAAAGAGCATTTTGGGAAACCGTCAAAATATAATAAAAGATAGACTCGGTGATGTGTCTGATAAAATTAGTTAGTCTTTTGAATGACTGACACTTCAGGCTTAAATTTTTGGGTATGTTTTGACGGTATATTTACTTCGTAGGAAATGTATTTATTTAACGTAAATCAAAACGATTTCTTTTGGCTTTGTGTTTATTACGAGATATCAAGGGTAAGGGGAAAAAAAGGCAAATCGACCGATAAATGACTCGCACCTTAGTTGGGTTTGAATTTCGAGAATGTTTCAAGGGTCTCTAAAATTATTTTGTGACAGATTTTCCGGGAATTTCTTTCCACTATGATACCATAGGTTAGAAAAGGAAAATAAGAGAACTTTATCAGGGGCGTACGTAAGTTGGAAAATAAATAAGATTCTATATATTTCTTGAACAATGTGTGTTATCATACACAAGTTAACCGTGTCTTTTCAGGTGAGCTGTAGAGTCTACTAGAATTGATAGTTCTTTTAATAGTAAAGGATTGTATCAAACCCTCGCATATGTCATGTCTTAATTTCGTTATTTATCTTTATTTGTCAAAATTTTATTCCTATTTTTAATTTAATTTAATTTAATTATTATCTTAACTTTTCATTCAAATCCAATCCAACTTCAATACACATTGCTTAATTTACCCTTCATATTCACCTATTTTTGAATGTACTAAATTAATATATTATTATTATAATACATACACATTAATATATACATACATATATAAATATTTTTTTATATACTTGTGGATTAATATAAAAAGTTATTTGCATACATATTAATATTCTGAAAATATGAAAAAAGTTTATTTACGTCTCGCTATTATGTTTATTTATAAATTATTTGCGTCTAGATATTAATTTATATCTTTTCAAAAACTTAAAAAATCGTAAAATTCTAGAAAATAAAAAATAATATTCTAGGAATAAAAAGGGTTATTTTGAATACTAATTTTTTTCCAGAATATAAATTTTTATTTTTCAAGATTTTTTGATTTTTAAAGTTTTCAAAATGATATTAATTAGTAACTAAACGAAAATAATTTAAAACTAAATGTAACAACTGGACACAAATAACCCTTTTTCTTATTTCCAGAATATTAATGTGTACACAAATTACCATTTATATTTATCCATAAGTATATAAACAAATATTTTCATATATATATATATATATATATATATATATATATATATATATATATATATATATATATATATATATATATATGTGTGTGTGTGTGTGTGTGTGTGTGTGTGTGTGCATACTATATTAATATTTATATTGATTTAATAATTCAAAGATAGGTAAACATGAGGGATCAATTATACAATGTGTATTCAAGTTATGTTTGATTTGAATGAAAAGTTAAGAAAATGTTTAAATTGAAACAAACTGAAAGGTGATGGATGAAATTAAAACAAATCAAAGGTAAGGAAAGAAATTGAGATATGACCAAAGATGCGAGACTAATGCAGTACTTTACTCTTTTTTTTAATAAGGAACTTACCATATCACTTTAATATACAACCAAGATTCAAAATTCTTTCCAATTAGAGGAACCACATAAATTGACAATTGACTAATACCAATATGCCTTAAATTAATTAATAATGCTAGACACACAAACTTCAACAAAGATTGGTTTGATAATCTATGTGTCATTCCTTAGCATTATTGTGAGTGTATGTGATTGACAAAAATTGATCCATCAATTGATTCCGATGGTACTAATTTATAAGTCAAAAACTATGTAAAACGTAAAACTAATTCATTAAGTTTGTTGTAGAAGTTAGATCCTCTCTCAAACACAAACATTAGAGAAAAAAATAACCAAACCATATTGTGTGCCTTTATATGGTCTAGAGTTTGAAACTTCAATGTTTTAATATGTAATCATGTGTTCTTAATGAGAGAAACGGGTTCTACACACACACACTCACACCTACACACATTAAATTTTATGTTCTTACCTAGAGAAAAGGGTTCCACAATCACATCTATACTCTCTTGTGCCACAGATCTTGGAGTGAGCTTTCCAATCAGATTGAACAGCATAACGCTTTGAACATTTCTCACACTTCCATTTTTTCTCACCATGTTTTCTTGAGAAATGCTTTTTAATTCCTGTTAGATCCCCAAGTGCCCTTGATGGGTCATGGTGTACACAACTAGGCTCTGGACAAACATAAACCTTCTTTCTAATCAACTCTTTATTAGCTCTTTGCTTTAACTTCCATGGCAAATTATGCCCTCTTCTGTGTAGTTGAAGGTTTTGGTCTCTTTGAAACCCTTTGTTACACACCTCACATATGAATCTATTTGTTGCCAATAGAGCTCTTGGGGATAAAGCTATCACTTCAGCTTCTGGGTCTAACTCAAAATAAAACAAAAAGTTATATTAATAATCCCACATCAAAAAAGTGAAAATAATTAAAATATATATGTATATATAGTAAAATAATTGAATCATGATCATTATAAGTTAGACCCAGATCAATTCAGCTTCGGGGTCGAACTCAAAACAATATTTAAAATTTAATTATTTAAAACCTGCATCAAGACATTTAAGAAACTAAAAGTAATTCAATTAACCATATATTATGAATAAAGAAATAAATCATATATGGTTAGACCCAGAAACAGACCACTCGCTTCTGAGTTCATGTGAAAACAAAACAAAATAAAGCAAATTATATCAATTACAACCCACATCAAGAAACTGGAACTATTACAAGGAAAATATATATAGTATATATATTATAAAACAAATCATATGCGAGTCAAACCCAAGAGATGATCACTTCAGCTTCTACCTCAAAAATATAAATAACGAAGTGCCACATAAAATAATTTAAAACATTTATAGTGATATAATTGTTGAGTTTTGTGTACCTGGATTGCCTGGGAGATTTCTCTTCTTCTTTGTTGGTGGCTGTGTTTGATCGTTTGAAACTGATGCAAAGGACTGCTGTGGGTACATAGTACCAATTTGGTTTCTGTTACTTGAAGATAGGTTTGCTTCATTAGATGCGGATGTTAAATTTGACATATTGTCATCCACAAACGTACCCTTCATCATATTTCTCTCTCTTATTAAATTGCAAGGTGTTTAGGATGATGACACGAACTCTACAGACTACACATCAGTATCATGAAATCTAAACAAAAACCTTAATTTGGAATGGATAAATTTATGTAACAAAGTCATAGATCCTATAACAAGCTGTCGGTAATTTTAGATCCTTCATAACTAACAACTTATCTTTTAAACCCTAATTCAAGATTAAATGAAAAGATAGCTTAAAAATAGATGAAGAATTTGAAAAGGGGTATTATATATTATTTCCTAAGTGAAAAAGCTCAAACCTTACTATGACTAGTCATCTTCAATGTTTGAGTAACAACCATTTGCCAGATAGTTGCTAACACCAACAAAAAATTCAATAAATGCCATACATATGAGTACAAATGAACCAAACCACACTAAATTCCTTAAAGATAAAAGAAACTATATATGTGAAAGCATGAATCAGTTAAAGGGAGAGATAAGAGATAGAGAGATTAATATATATGAGGGGAGAGAGAGAGAGAGAGAGAGAGAGAGAGAGAGAGAGAGAGATGTGGATGAGAAGGTATCTGCTATTTAGTCCTCCACACCATCAAAACCATAGCCCAAAGACAACAAACTTGTTCTGACGTATATGTTTTGTCCTTTCCTTTGTTATCATCTAAATATTTAGAAATATTACCACTTCCATTATTGAACTGCCTTTACGAATGTTTAAAGAGAAATATATACTACTTTTAAACTTTTGTTATTACACAAATTACACCACCTTTCCATTTATCCAAAAAAGTAGAAATAAAGCAACCATGTGAAAAAGAATGAGATCTTGACACATCATACATCCCAAGAGACAGAAAAAGAGACTTTATATTTTTCAAATTCTTTAGTGCATTCAAAAGAGTGAGATATAATTAGGAGTTGATTTAGAGTGTTTTAACACAATGAGTAGTTGAGTTAAAAGTTACTTCACTTTCTTCTGTGCATCTACACATTCCCATGATTGGTTTTGAGACTAAATTCAATTACACATGCTCACATAAAGTTGTTCTCTTATATAAAGTTGTTTTACATTCTTTAACTCAAAATTTTTTATGTTTGTATAAAGTACAACCGGTATGCACTATGGAATACTTCAAATTTTGAAATTGTTCCTGGTTGCTGAAATTATAGAAAGGAAAAGTTAAGAGAAATGGTCCAAGGGCTGCCCAGACCATCATGACTTAAAGCTATTAACGTAAAATAATTGTGTGGGCGTGTGTGTGTGTGTGGGTGAGAGAGGTCAATGCAAAGATTCATATTGACACCAATCTAGACTCTCTCTATATTTATTGTTTTATATTTATTTTCTTTATATTTGTATATATAGTTTATTTTATTAGTGATGAAAACTTTTATTTTACAGCTTTATTTTGAATAAAAAGATAGCGATTTATTTGCGGCTCCCTCGTTATATGTTTAGGACGGCATGGCGTGCAATCGTCTGTTTTAAGCGATAGGGTTCTTGAGCTTATGAAGGTGTTCAGTTGAGTCAGATGGTAAGGTCCTTTTAGTTACTTTGTCATTTTGTGATGGATTTTTAAAATTTAATACCTCATAAAATACTGGTCGAATTTGAATAAATTTCTAGATTTGTTTTTATAAGTAAATGATTCAATAAAACAAACCCGCCTAAGGGGGCGGAATCTCGTATACAGGAAGTATACAAAGCAAAAAAAAAAGGGTCAGAGCCCAAAATAAACTAGTCTAGCACCTGGAACTCCTCTAAAAACTCAAAAGCCATTTCCTATACTAATAAGGAGAAGGCTAAAAAAATTGTATCAAAATCGAGAGGGATCAAGTTCGACCCCTCAAAGCATCTCTTATTCCTTTCTTGTGAGATGATCCAAAAAATACAGTGAGGGGCCATTATCCAGACCACCCGCGAGCCATGCCAATGCCTATGGCTCCTCCAAGCTGCCAACGCTTCGTACACCATACATGGCAACACCCAATAAATCTGGCATAAAGAAAAGAATGCGTCTCAAAGACCATGAGTAACGTGACAGTGTAAAAGCAAGTGATTGGATGTCTCCTCATCCTTCTTACATAACCAACATCTGTCGGCCAACCTCCTCCCTCTTCTCTGAAGCCCCTCTATATTCAAGATGGCATGTCTAGAAGTGGTACACACAAAGAAGCAAACCTTGGGGACGCATGACTCTTCCAGATGGGCTTCCATGGAAATGAAGCACCCACATTGAAGCCCTTATACCCTTGACTCACTTGAGTCTATACTGTATAAGAGCTCATCTAGTTTGGAAATAGTGACAAAATTATGTCAATCCTAGAAACCAAAGAGCTTCAGAAGTTGGATTGGACTTCATATTTAAAAGTTGTAATGATCCTGAACTTATAGCCATCACTCACACTCTTAGAACAAACACACTACATTGCATATTGCACTTTTATATGTGTTCTTGGGTTGAGTGAGTTTAAATCCCTTAATTTGGTTTTTAATAATTTTTTGGGATTTTTTAAACATTTTTCAAATTTAATTTTTATAAATAAAATTTGGTTTTAAAAGTTTTGGGGTCAAACTGCAATTTTATTTTGTGCTGTTTTTGGGCTGATTGTTTACCTGGGTAGAAACCGAAAGCGCTAGAGACTCCAGGGTGTGCATGTAATTAAGTTTGGGACGCGCGTTTGTTTCCAATTGCTGGCCAACACGTGCAGCCTTCTGATTGCCTACATTTGTGTTTCTTTGTAGACACAAACTTCGCGTCACACCTGAGCCCTTGGATCAATTCTTATCTAGGGTCTGCATGCGATCTTTGGTAATCCCTGTGTAAACATCTCCACCTATCACAGCTTGTTTAACCACCGCTTGCTGTTAACCCTTGGATCAAAGTCAAGAAGAATTGACTTGATCACAGCCGTTGTTTTCACTCGAACGTCTGGAACCTTCTCAGCCCCCTATATAAACCCTCATCTTCTCAGACTTCGAAGATTTTTGGCCATTTTGTTTTCCTCTGAGAGAAGAGAGAGTAGAGAGAGAAGAGAGAGAAGTGAGAGAAAAAAAGAGAGAAGAGAGAGAGTTTGAAACCCTAGAAACCCTAACTTCGTTACCTCTTCTCCAGCCAAAATCAAACACCTAAACCAAAAACACCTTTGCAGTGTTCTTGAGGGTTTGAGTGTATGAGTTGTGTTTGTTTTGCTGTTCCTTGTGTTCATCGAATCTTACTGTTCAACTTAAACTTTTTATTTCAGATCTGGTTTCTGTTTCAATAGAAATCACAGATCTGAAGTGTTTGAAGTTACAAAACACGTAGATACACATTATTTCTCATCCAGAGAAGTATATTGTTGATTTCTTTTGATAAAAACGTTTTCATACTTCGAATCAACAATACATGCTTTCTGTTTCTTGCTGCTTGCAAAACTAAACCTTGACCTAGTATTAGAATCGCACTTGGAGGTTTTCAATCTCGAAAATCTTTTCAAAACTGAGATTGATTAAGATCTTTACCGATTTTGAAGAAAGATATCCGTGGATTCTGGGATTTATTGAAAGGTCAAAAAGGTTTTATGTTTTGTGAGAAAGAAAGAAAAAGAAAGTTCACAGCATATAGTAAACTGTAATTTACTAGGACTGTTTGTAACTATTAAGGGTGTGTGTGTTCATGCATGTGGTTTAGAACACCTTTTCACAATACATCTTCACACTACAAACACTTAAAGTGTTGGCTGTAAGATCTGGTGAACTAAAGTCGACGTAAAGTGCTGAAACAAAGAAGGAGTGTACAACCTGAGAGGACTACATCAACAAACAAGATCTGCAGAGAAGTTTGAGGACGCCAGAGGGTATATTCCTAAACTTGTATAGATTTGTTTGTGTGCATGTTAGTTAAATAGATTGTAACTCATATATTTGTTTTAGTGGATTTTTCATTTTACTCCGTAGAGGGAGTCGTGGATGTTTCCTCAGTTGGTGAGGTTTTACCACGTTAAAAATCTGAGTATCAATATTTCTACATCTTCTCATCCCTTTCTAATAGTGTGCTGAGTTTAAAACATTTTAAACTGTTTACTAAAACCTGTTATCAAATCTTGTCCATATCTCGTACATAATTTTGTTAACACATCTTGTGTTCAAAATCGTTTTGATTTTAAGTAAAGAGTTTCTTCAACAAACTTTCGGAGTTGCGTAAATAGTTTATTTTCATAAACGGCTTTGGCAACGCTATTTCAATTGGTATCAGAGCTTTTGGTGAACTTTTTCAAAAAGATCCTGAGTTTCTGAAACTGTTTTCTCAAAATCATTATGGACGAGAAAAACGAAAGATATGGTAACTTGACCAGACCTCCAGTCTTTGATGGAACCAATTTCTCTTACTGGAAAGTAAGAATGATTTCTTTTATTCAAGGAACACTGGGAGATGATGTCTGGGATATCATTGAAAACGGATACTTTTATCCAACTAAACCAGCCACTGATGGAAGCAATGAAAGGATTAAGAAAATATTGAGTGAGTTTACTCAAGAAGAGAAACAGGTTTCTCGAAATAATAACAAAGGCAAGAACGCTATATTTATGTCTATTAACGAACATGAGTTCAAGAGAATCTCATCTTGTACCACTTCCAAGGAAGCATGGGATACCTTGATTACTGCACATGAAGGAGACTCTAGGGTAAAAGCTGCTAAGACTCAGATGTTAATCCAACAGTATAATACCTTAATCATGTCTGAATCTGAGTCTTTCGATGATTCTATATGAACCTTACTGATATTGTCACTAAACTTCATGCCAATGGTATAACTTATGATAGACAGGAAATTGTCTCTAAAATTCTGAGATCATTGCCACAGAAATTTGACAATAAAAGATATGCTATTGAGGAGATGTGTGATGTAAATCTCACTCCTGAATTACTCAGTAGTAAATTAAGAACTGTGGAAATGGAATTGGAGTTTAAGAAACAATTGACCCACACTAATAGGAAACATACCAATTCCAATCTTAGCTTTACCTCTAAGATGATTAAGCCTGAGTTAAACACCTCTAGTAATGATTCTGATGAGGACTGTGACTTAGAAAGTCTAGATAATCAGATTGCCCTAATGACAAAACAATTTAAGAAAATTGTTAAATTTAGAAACAGTGTTGCAAATAGACAGGGCAAGTCTAATTATACCACTCCTTCAAATCACAAATCTCATGAGAAACCTCATGACAAACAGAACAAGGACAACACAAGACCTCACAGAGACCTCAAGAAGACTGAATGCTATAGATGTGGTAAACTAGGACACATTGCTCAAGACTGTAGAGTTAATTTAAATGCCCAAAACAAACACTCTAGAGCCAATATATGCAAAACCTGGGATGACTCAAGTGATTCTGAAAATGAGGAACTTGAAACATCTGATGGTTTTGATCCTTGTTTAGCCTTCTTTGCCAAAATCATATACAATGATGATATGCCTATGCTTGATAGTGAGGATGAGTTTAGTAATTCTAGTTCTGTTGCTCTGAATCATACTTTAACTGGTTTAGATGCTTTACTTACTGAGAACATTAATACCTCTTCCTCGGGGTGTGTGAGTCAAAGGGAAATCGATACTGCTGATGTCAATGGGTGCGTGAGTTTTAGAAATGAAACCTTAGGGGTCACTTCACACACCTCACTTAGTGACTCAGATAATGATGATCTCCCAGACATCCACACTCTATATACTAAAACTCTAAAGAAAAGCACTAGACTAGAAAAGATTGTTAAAGATCTTACCAAAAAGCTAGAGGATCTAAGCCTAATGGTAAAACTGAATGCTGAAGAGTATACTACTCAATGCATGTCTCATGACAGTGAAGTTAAAGTGTTTGATGAAAAACTGAAAACTTTGACTGAAGCTAATGAAATTCAGGAGAAAAAATACAAAGGGACATTATTAGAATTGGAACAAACAAAAGAAAAGACAGCAACTGTTTTCAAAAAATTTACCAAATTTGAAAACAATTCTAAATGTTTTGAGGAATTCGTTGCTGAATCTAAAACCAATTCTGATGATAGAACTGGAATAGGGTTTTGTCCCAATTTGAAGACACAAACTAAACATGTTGAACCTATCAAGTTTGTGTCAGGAGGCAAAAGACCTATTGAAATATGTCCAGACTTTCATTCTCTAAAAACTAAGTTTGACCATCAAAACACTAACACTAAAGATGCAAGTTGCTCTAAGCATGAAAGTTTACCAAAGGGAAAATATGTTTGCCCCCCTATTAGGAAAAGTGAACCTGCTTTCAAATCTGTGCTACCTAGGAATAAAATTCAGCCTCAAAATTTCTCAAAACCTTTGATTAGAGACTTTCCTAAGGAAAACCCTATTCTGAGCAATCTTTATTGCTCCTATTGTGATATATATGGTCACTCTTTCGATAATTGCTATGCTAGGAGACTGATTAAACCTATCTACAACACTCCTATGTATCATAACTTTAACTATTCTAGGAGGAGTCGTAACAATTATGTCCTTCCCAGGCCACCAGACAAAAACTCTAACTATAGGAATAGAAGGACTAAACCTAAAAGGACATTTACTAGAAGGATTACCAGAACCTTTTCTAAATCAAATGCTCAAGAATTCAAATTTATTCAAAATCATGCGCAAAATGTTTTTCAACAAAAATCTAATGCTCGCAAATTTTATCAAATAAGAGCAAACAAACGCAAACTAAAAACCAGGGCAATTTGGGTTAGAAAAGATGATCTAGCACCGCAGATGAAGTGTAACATTGTTGTTTCTGCTCTAAAAGCTGAACTTACATCTTCTGGATGGTACTTGGATTCTGGATGTTCCAAGCATATGACAGGTGATGATACAAAACTTTTAAATAAAACCCATTTTGATGGTGGAAAAGTTGTTTTTGGTGATGGTATATCATCCCAGATCATAGGCAAAGGAACCCTTAAAGAAAAAGGACTTCCTCTTCTTGAAAATGTTCTCTTAGTTAAAGGTCTTAAGGCTAATTTACTTAGCATTTCACAATTCTGTGACTCAAACTACACTGTTACCTTTTCAAAGAACAATTGCAAGATTTTAAATGAAAAGGGAGAATGCTTAATTACAGGATTCAGGACCCCTGACAATTGTTATACTGTCATGTCTAGTTCTGAAATCTGTAGAGTTGCCAGAATGGATGACAACGAGTTATGGCATAACAGAATGGGTCACATTAATTACGAAAATTTGAGTAAATTGTCTTCTCAGCAGATAGTTAGAGGAATACCAAAAATTAAACCTATTCATAACATTGTCTGTGGTCCCTGTCAAGAAGGAAAAATTGTTAAAGCACCTCATAAAAGGGTTAAAGATATCCTTACCTCTAATCCCTTTGAACTCATCCATATGGACCTAATGGGTCCTTCTCAAACTGTTAGTCTTTGTGGAAACAGTTATATTCTAGTTATGGTTGATGACTTCACTAGATTCACTTGGGTAGCTTTCTTAAAACAAAAATCCGATACCTTTCAAACTTTTTTAAAGATTCTCTTACGGATTGAGAATGAAAAAGACACTCAAGTGAATAGAATCCGAAGTGATAGAGGTGGTGAATTCAAAGACACTGGTATTGTAGAATATTGTGACTATAATGGTTACAAACATGAGTTGAGTGCTCCTAAGACCCCTCAACAAAATGGTATAGCTGAGAGAAAGAATCGAACTCTTCAAGAGATGGCACGTGTCATGCTCCATGCTAAGAACTTACCTAAGTATTTTTGGGTAGAATCTATTCGTACAGCCTGCCATCTTATTAATAGGGTCTATCTTAGAAAGAATTCGAAACAAACCTCTTATGAACTTTGGTACAATAAAAAGCCTAATCTTAAGTACCTTAGAACCTTTGGTAGTACCTGCTATGTTTGCAAAGATAGGGAACACTTATCCAAATTTGAGAGTAGAGGAGATAAAGCCATATTCTTAGGTTATTCACCTAACAGTAGAGCTTATCGAGTGTATAATCTTCGCACTAAGACCTTAATGGAATCCATAAATGTAATTGTTAGTGACACTACTGTAGAAAGCAAGACTAGTGAATTAACTATAGAAGAAGAATCGTCAAATATTTTAGAAAATGACTCTTCTGAAATAGATAATTCATTACCTATTGAGTCACCTGAAGTACCTAACTGGGTTTCTAAAGATCATCCCATAAACAACATAGTTGGTAACCCTGGTGAACCAGTACGTACAAGATCCCAACTTAGAAATTATGCTCTCTATGCTTGCTTTGTTTCTCTCTTGGAACCAAAGAATGTAAATGAGGCATTGAATGACTCTCACTGGATTTCTGCTATGCAGGATGAACTTTTACAATTTGTCATTCATGATGTTTGGTTTCTTGTTCCACGTCCTGATCACAAAAAGGTTATTGGTACTCGTTGGATTTTCAAAAATAAAACTGATGAAAATGGGATGATAATTAGAAATAAAGCTAGACTAGTTGCTCAAGGTTACTCCCAAATAGAAGGACTTGATTTTAATGAGACGTTTGCTCCTGTTACTCGTTTAGAATCAGTTCGTCTGCTTCTTGCTATAGCTTGTCACATGCATTTTACATTATATCAAATGGATGTTAAATCTGCGTTCCTTAATGGAATACTTGCCGAGGAAACCTATGTAGAACAACCTAAAGGGTTCATTGACCCTAATTATCCTACTCATGTATTTCGGTTGAAAAAGGCTTTATATGGTCTTAAGCAAGCTCCTAGATCTTGGTATGAGCGACTGTCCAGTTTTCTGCTGGACAAAGGTTTCAAAAGAGGTGGAAATGACCAAACCTTATTTGTCAAACAGTTTGGCAAACACATTACTATTGCTCAAGTCTATGTAGACGATATCATATTTGGATCCACTTCTACCTCAGAAGTAAAATCTTTTGCTGAAATTATGAGTAAGGAATTTCAGATGTCCCTTATGGGGGAGTTACAGTTCTTCCTAGGTCTCCAAGTCAAACAACAACCAGATGGCTTGTTTCTTTCGCAGACTAAGTACGCATTAGAGATAGTTAAAAAATTTGGCCTCGAGAGTGCTAAGAGTGCTAAAACGCCTATGAGTACTACAGAGAAATTATCTAAAGATGAAAATGGAAAATCTGTAGACTCTACCTTATATCGTAGTATGATTGGCACATTACTATATCTGACTGCCTCGCGTCCTGATATCATGTATGCTGTTTGTGTTTGTGCGCGTTATCAAAACAACCCCAAGGAGAGTCATTTAAACGCTGTTAAACGCATAATTAAATATGTTAAAGGCACTCTAAATTTAGGAATTTGGTACACGAATGACACACCTAGCACTATTATTGGGTACACTGATGCTGATTAGGCTGGGTGTACTGATGATAGTAAAAGCACTTCAGGCGCATGTTGTTATATTGGTAATAACTTGGTAGGATGGAGTAGTAAAAAACAGAACTGCACATCTCTCTCGACTGCTGAATCTGAATACATAGCCGCCGGTAGCTGTTGTGCCCAATTGTTATGGCTTAAACAAATGCTAAGTGATTATGGTATTCTAGAACCCACACTTCATCTCTATTGTGATAATCAAAGTGCGATTAACATTTCTAAGAACCCAGTTCAACACTCGCGAACTAAACATATTAAAATCAGACATCATTTTATTCGTGAGTTGGTGGAATCCAAGGAATTAGAAATTAACTATCTCCCTACTGATCTACAACTTGCAGACATGTTCACTAAACCTCTTGATTTTAATAGATTCGTTTCTTTAAGAAAATCTATTGGTATGATTAGTGCTGAGTAATATCTTTTGCTATTTTTTTCCGCATTTTTTCCTTTGTCTATTTGAGACAAAATGGGGGAGAAATTTGAGTCTATTTATATACTGCATATACTAAACTGCTTGATCTTAGTCTATTCTTTGCAGGTATTCTTTTTAGAATCATTCTCAACTGTTGTAATAATAGGGTGTACAAATGTGAATAGCTGAGTTATGTACTTTTATTTTCTAGGAAATGGGTAGATACAACATTTATAGAAATAGGTTGTTCTCTTATTTTGTTGCCCTACGAGTCCAAGATTGACTCAAAGGAGATTTTGTCTCATATTTCCAAAGGGGGAGATTGAAGCCCTTATACCCTTGACTCACTTGAGTCTATACTGTATAAGAGCTCATCTAGTTTGGAAATAGTGACAAAATTATGTCAATCCTAGAAACCAAAGAGCTTCAGAAGTTGGATTGGACTTCATATTTAAAAGTTGTAATGATCCTGAACTTATAGCCATCACTCACACTCTTAGAACAAACACACTACATTGCATATTGCACTTTTATATGTGTTCTTGGGTTGAGTGAGTTTAAATCCCTTAATGGTTTTTAATAATTTTTTGGGATTTTTTAAACATTTTTCAAATTTAATTTTTATAAATAAAATTTGGTTTTAAAAGTTTTGGGGTCAAACTGCAATTTTATTTTGTGCTGTTTTTGGGCTGATTGTTTACCTGGGTAGAAACCGAAAGCGCTAGAGACTCCAGGGTGTGCATGTAATTAAGTTTGGGACGCGCGTTTGTTTCCAATTGCTGGCCAACACGTGCAGCCTTCTGATTGCCTACATTTGTGTTTCTTTGTAGACACAAACTTCGCGTCACACCTGAGCCCTTGGATCAATTCTTATCTAGGGTCTGCATGCGATCTTTGGTAATCCCTGTGTAAACATCTCCACCTATCACAGCTTGTTTAACCACCGCTTGCTGTTAACCCTTGGATCAAAGTCAAGAAGAATTGACTTGATCACAGCCGTTGTTTTCACTCGAACGTCTGGAACCTTCTCAGCCCCCTATATAAACCCTCATCTTCTCAGACTTCGAAGATTTTTGGCCATTTTGTTTTCCTCTGAGAGAAGAGAGAGAAGAGAGAGAAGAGAGAGAAGTGAGAGAAAAAAAGAGAGAAGAGAGAGAGTTTGAAACCCTAGAAACCCTAACTTCGTTACCTCTTCTCCAGCCAAAATCAAACACCTAAACCAAAAACACCTTTCCAGTGTTCTTGAGGGTTTGAGTGTATGAGTTGTGTTTGTTTTGCTGTTCCTTGTGTTCATCGAATCTTACTGTTCAACTTAAACTTTTTATTTCAGATCTGGTTTCTGTTTCAATAGAAATCACAGATCTGAAGTGTTTGAAGTTACAAAACACGTAGATACACATTATTTCTCATCCAGAGAAGTATATTGTTGATTTCTTTTGATAAAAACGTTTTCATACTTCGAATCAACAATACATGCTTTCTGTTTCTTGCTGCTTGCAAAACTAAACCTTGACCTAGTATTAGAATCGCACTTGGAGGTTTTCAATCTCGAAAATCTTTTCAAAACTGAGATTGATTAAGATCTTTACCGATTTTGAAGAAAGATATCCGTGGATTCTGGGATTTATTGAAAGGTCAAAAAGGTTTTATGTTTTGTGAGAAAGAAAGAAAAAGAAAGTTCACAGCATATAGTAAACTGTAATTTACTAGGACTGTTTGTAACTATTAAGGGTGTGTGTGTTCATGCATGTGGTTTAGAACACCTTTTCACAATACATCTTCACACTACAAACACTTAAAGTGTTGGCTGTAAGATCTGGTGAACTAAAGTCGACGTAAAGTGCTGAAACAAAGAAGGAGTGTACAACCTGAGAGGACTACATCAACAAACAAGATCTGCAGAGAAGTTTGAGGACGCCAGAGGGTATATTCCTAAACTTGTATAGATTTGTTTGTGTGCATGTTAGTTAAATAGATTGTAACTCATATATTTGTTTTAGTGGATTTTTCATTTTACTCCGTAGAGGGAGTCGTGGATGTTTCCTCAGTTGGTGAGGTTTTACCACGTTAAAAATCTGAGTATCAATATTTCTACATCTTCTCATCCCTTTCTAATAGTGTGCTGAGTTTAAAACATTTTAAACTGTTTACTAAAACCTGTTATCAAATCTTGTCCATATCTCGTACATAATTTTGTTAACACATCTTGTGTTCAAAATCGTTTTGATTTTAAGTAAAGAGTTTCTTCAACAAACTTTCGGAGTTGCTTAAATAGTTTATTTTCATAAACGGCTTTGGCAACGCTATTTCACACATGTCCCCTCAACACAAATAGTATTTCTTCAAAGAAAAAAGACCATCCTGAGAGCTCGACTACCTCAACCCATCTTCCCCAAAGGACGGAACATACACCAAAATCGACCACTCAAAGAACACTTCCACCTCTGAATCCCGGAGTTCCGTCCTAAACTTCGGGTCCCACATCGATCGATCCCCTATCCTTTGTCTGTAATACTTAACTAACCCCTCTCTATCTCCCCCAATCCGAAACATCCCTGTGAATATGTACTCTAATGATTCCCCCTCATCCCAAACATTCCTCAGAAACCTAATACGACTCCCATTCCCAAGCCCGTAGGAAGTGAGCTTAGAAAAATCCCCCACCAAAGCACAATATTCCTCCACCACCCAACCCCATGAGGATAGCGCCCCATCATACGATCCCCTCTATACGAACCTACCCCATACTTAGCTACCACCATTTTCCTCCACAGTCTGCCACTTTCCCTATTAAAGAACCACAACCACTTGCCTCGGAAAGCTTTATTAAAATGGGATAAGCTCCTCACCCCAACTCCACCCTCTTACAGTGACTTGCCTCATCCCAACTCACCAAACAATATTTAAACTGATCATCATGCCCTCTCCATAAAATATCCCTAATCAGCTTAAGGAGCTTCCTGCCAATGGAACCAGGTAAAGGGAGAACAAACATAAAATATATCGAAAGGCCCGATAAGACATTCTTGATCAACATCAACAGACCCCCTTTGGAAATGTAACTATGCTTCCAACCAACTAACCTCCTTTAGACCGTCTCAATAACTATATCCAACATTAATGAAGACTTAAACTTAGCCCTTAAAGGGAAGGGAGAAAGACGACCCGATAGCTAAGCACACTAGCCAGAAAGCCCGTGTTACCCCCCTCTCTAATGGAAATCATCTCACTCTTCCTGACGTTGATGCGCAGCCCCGACACAACATCAAAATACACCAATAGCAACCTCAATGTCCTCATCTCATCCACAGACGTCCCACAAAATATAACAGTATTATCTGCGAATAGAAGATGAGAGACCTCAATCTGATGGGAAACAACGCTCTCGATAAAAAACTCGAGACCAGAACACCCTCCACCATACGACTCATCATTCGAGAGAACGCCTATATAACCAAGATAATGAGGAAATGGGATAACAAGTCACCCTGCCTAAGACCAAGAGAACTCGGGAAGAAACCTTTTGGTACCCCATTTACAAGAACAAAGAATTTAACAGAGGAGATACACCTTTTCATCCACCACTTCACCAAATTTTATGAATGGTCACGATTTGGGGGTCATGGCCCAGAGCCATGACTAGACCCATGACAATATCCAAAGTTGGCATGACCAAATCCATGACCCAGTGTGGTCATAGATCCTGTTGAAGGTGGTCACGACCCAAGTGGGTGACCAGTGTGGGTCACGGACCATAGCCATGACACGTGCGTGACCATTATGTCTCTAAATTCATGTCAAAGTTTCCTCCAAGTGTGGTCGTGGATGGGATCACGATCCAAGTCCATGACTTGTAACCAAAATACACTTAGAGCTGGTCACAGCTTGGGGCAATGATTATCCCTATTTAGGAGTCATAGTTTTGGGTTGTGACCATCGTCTTGTTTCCAAGATGACGTGTTAAATTTCAAAGGGGTCGGGACAGAGGGACGAGACTAGTGTCTTTATACTAAAACCCCAGACAAATTTTCATTTTTCACTCGAAAATTTCCAAACGCTTAACATTTCCCTCCCTCTGGTGATTTCGGAAATTTCCAATCTCAAGTTTTCATTTCCAATCTTAAGTTTTTCACTCAAAGGTAACACTTAAATCCGAATATTTTGTATTCGGGTATTTGTGGATTTGTATATATCTGTATTTCTACGTGTATGTGTGTATTTCTTCATATGTGTGTGTGTGTGTATGTGTGTATTTTTTTTATGAAGAGGGATAACACCCCCTTAGAGATTTTATTAAAGAGAGAAGAAAAACCTCTCTCAAGAAAAAATCGACCTTACAAAAGAAAAGCAATAAAGAAAAGCAATAAATATGGAGCTTTATAGTAGCCCCATTACAAAGAAGAGCCTATGAATGTTTTCTAATGTATTGGCACCCAAATTTATCCAGCTTTAAAGCACCTCTAACCAAGGATGGCAGGTCCATTAAGTGATTAAAAATGGTAGTTGAGTTTACGAAGAGGCTGTGATTTGCAAGAGCATCAGCAACCATATTTGATTCCCTGTAGCAATGAGACAATCTGAAACCATTTTTCTGCATCATCTCCTTAATATCAACCACGAACTCTATCAGTTACCAAGGGGGATGCCAATCTTTATTTATCAAGTTTACCACAAATAAAGAATCAGATTCAATCTCCAAGTTTTTGATATTGCGGTCCTGACATAGCTGCATTCCCAACCATATACTTTTGAGCTCCACAACAATGTTAGATGTTATTCCTTCAGGTTTTTCATAAGTAAAAATAAGATCACCCTTGTCATTTCTGAGAATTCCCCCTATACCGCTTAACCCTAGGTTTCCTTTGGATGCTCCATCTGTGTTTAACTTAAACCAAGAAGAAGAAGGATATCTCCATTTGACTAATTTAATCGAATGAAGATGCATCTTGAAAACTTCTTGAATGCCATGGTCAAACTTTGCAATCTTATTCTCAAATTTGGATTCTTGGCAAATTTTAGATATAAGTGAAATGGATTGATTGACAATAGCTTTATCATCCACCTTTATATTATCAAATAAAGCATGATTTCGACTTTTCCAAATTTCCCAATAAAGTATATTTGGAATGCACTTACCAAGAAATTTTGAGTAATCCCGAGGGCTAGACTTGATCCACCAACTGAGAAGCATCGATGAAATGTTGGTTAAGTTCAATTCAATGCCCATTAAATGAGAAAAGAAATTCCACACATGAGTAATTTTTGGGCAATGAATGAAAATATGTTCCAGAGATTCTGATTGAGCTTGACATGCATAGCATCTAGAGCATAACCTTATCCCAACTCTTTGAATATTAGGATTAATAGGAAGACAGTTATTAAGGATCTTCCAGAGGTTAATAGAGCATTTCTTTGGAATATTTGGATCCCAAATAATGCTATTAGAAGCTGAAGAGGATAAATGCAATTTGCAACTGTTATAGGCAGACTGAAAAGAAAAGAACCCCGAGTCTTCTAAAGTCCAATACCATTTATTATCTTTGCAGATCATGTTACCAAGGCTGCTGTCTTTAACTTTCATCAAGTTCCTCCATGTGTGAGATATGCCATAAGACATCTGATCGCAGTTCTTGTATCTATTTAACTTGAATTCAGACCACAGAGAAATCTCAGAAGTCATTTTCCAAAATAGTTTCATAAAAGTAGCAGTTGATAAATTATGAAGATTAACCAATCCAAGATCCCCTTCTCTGATGTCTTTACTCAAAAATTCCCAACTCTTCCATTGATGTTTCCAACCCTGGTCTTCATTACCTCCCCAGAAGAATTTGTTGAAGATTCTATGAGCTTGAGTTAACACTGACTTCGGAGGAGAAATAGAGGCTAATAGAAAAGAAGGGATAGAGGTGAGGACATGTTTCAGAAGAATAAGCTTTCCACTTGTTGAAAGAAAATTTGATTGCCAACCGGTTATCTTTGATCTCAACGCATAGATAAGACCATTGTAATATCTCACCTTATTTTTACCCTTGTACAAAGGACAACCAAGGTATTTTAATGGCGGGGCTTTATGATTTAGACCAGTGACTTCAGCAACTTTGGATTTAAAATGGGGCTTGCATTTGACATCAATGGTGAAACTGCTCTTATTGACATTTATCTTTTGGCCTGACCACCTGCAATAATTAAAGAGGAACTCTTTGATTTTCAAAATACTTCTCTTGTCTCCTCTACAAAAAATAATTAAGTCATCTGCAAAAGCCAAGTGAGATATAAGGGGGCTGCCACTTGGAAGATAGAAAGGTTTGACAGCACTAGAAGACATCAAATTATTAAGCCTTCGACTAAGAAAATCAGCAGCGAGAATGAATAAACCCGGGGATAGGGGGTCCCCTTGTTTTAAACCTATTGTACACTTGAAGAATCCTTGCTGTTGACCATTAATTACCACTGAGAACCAGTTATTAGATATGCTCCCCCATACCAGATCAATCCATCGCTCTCTAAAGCCAAAAGCCCTTAGCACTCTAGTTAAAAAGCCCCAATGAACCCTGTCATAAGCCTTCTCCATGTCAAGTTTTATTAACACATTACCACCATGACCTTTCTTCGCCAAATTGTGGATCATTTCCTTAGCAAGTAGGACATTTTCTTGAATTGACCTGTCTTGGATGAAACCACTTTGATTAGCAGATATTAATTTTGGAAGATACTTTGCTAGTCTTTGGGAATTTTTTTTTGTTATGATCTTAAAAGAGAAGTTACACAGGCTGATAGGTCTTAGATCACCACATGTCTTGGGAACTTTCACTTTAGGGATCAAAACTACAGATGTGCTTGTCTAACATTGAGGGAGAGTTTCACCTGCAAAAAAGAATTAATTGCCAATGTTTTTGGTAGAAAACACCCCCAAAACCATCAGGTCCTGGAGCTGAGTCTTCACTAAGGCTCTTCAAGGCTATTAGAATCTCCTATTCATCACTGTAAGCTTCTAAAATTTCATTGTCTTCATGAGAAATGAGAGATGGGATGGTATTTGACACATCTACATAAGGGATATCCTGATTTGATTGGAGATGGGCTTGAAAGAATTTAAGAATGTGAGAATTCACTTCTGCCTGGTCTTCAATAATTGTCCCATCTTCATCCTGAATAGAATTAATCCTCAATTTATGGTGTTTGGTCTTCACATACTGATGGAAAAACTTGGAATTGGAATCCCCTTGTTTAATCCATTTCAGAGCTGATTTTTGACTCCAGTAGTCTTCTTCATTTTTGCAAGCAGTCAACAAATCAGCTTTACCCTTATTCATTGCTGCTCTATTTACTTCACAGCTGTCCAACACGTAGCAGAGCTCCAGTTGCAAATTCAAATCCTCTAGATCCTTCACAGTTTGAAAAACATCCTTAAAGATGACCTTATTCCATTGTCTAAGATCCCCTTTTAATATTTTCAGTTTATTAGCAAACATTTTTAGGCCAAAACCAGTAGAGTCCTCACTCCAAGATTTGTGAACAAGATCAAGGAAATCAGGGTGGTTACACCACATTTTCTGAAATTTAAAGGTTTTAGGAAGAATTTCATCAGTAGATTTGAGAGTTAAAAGAAGGGGAGCATAATCAGATGCAGATCGATTAAGGTATTTGATAAAGGAATTAGGAAACTCATAAATGAATTGTTGGTTAACCAAACATCTGTCTAACCTAGCCATGATAAAGTCTTCATCTTTTCTATGATTACACCAAGTAAACTTAGTGCCAGAATACCCCAAGTCCATAAGCCCACTATCTTCAATAGCCTGTATAAAGTCCTCTACAGCTAGCTGATCAATGTTATTCCCACCAAGTTTTTCATTTTGAGATACAACCACATTGAAATCCCCAATAGTTACCAAAGGACAAGCATGATACATGTCTGTAACAAATATCAACTGATCCCATAGCTCCTTTCTGCCTTCTTTTGTACATTTTGCATAAACCACTGTTAGAATAACAGATGTTTGAGCTGATTGATGACTAAGTTTCAAGGTTAAGTGTTGAGGGTGATCTATGAGGCATTGAATGGATATATTGAATCTCCAAAAAAGACAAAATTTACCATTAGAGTTGCTACAACAACCTTCAAATCCCCATTTAATCATGTATTTATCAATTTTCTTGGATTCAACCTTTGGTTCAATAAGAGCAAGCATTGGTATCTGATGAATATTTTTGAGGAGTTTAAGTCTTTTAGAAGAAGAGTTCTTAGCTGCACCTCTAATATTCCACACAAGAAAGTTGATCATTGAGAAGTTGAGGGAAGAAAGTTAGTGGTACCTTTAGCTGCTGATCGAGTAAACCTTTTAAATAGAGGATCTTTAATTTTTCTTTGTTTACTAGTGACTTTGATAGGATCTGATGATTGGTTTTCCATGGCTTCTTCCTTGTTCAACTGCTGCTTCAATGAGAGTTTCTTATCAATCACTCTTGAAAACTGTTGGAGTTCCTCGATCAAAGGTAAGTGGTGAGCATGTTTATCTTCAACATCTGTGAGATACAAAGACTCACCTGCTTGGTTCTTTTAAAATTTTGGAATAGCTGTTCCTTTATGGGATAAAGAAAATTCTTCAACAACTTGCACATCTTCCTTATTTAGGACTTCATCTTGAATTTTATTTAGGTGGACTTGTATCATGGAGAATGTCTTCTGCCATTTAGTGTTCTCTTCTATACTCACCTTGTTACACAGAGCCTCAGTAATGTCGATTTCTTCCTCAAGTTTGTCCTCAGTCTTGTCTTCTTCAAGGCCCTCTCCATTATTGATCTCTATTAAACCATTCTCACTTGAAATTGTAGATTTCAGGTTGCCTACAGCCTCAGTACTGCCCTTTGTCATCTCATTTTCTAAACAATCCTCATATCTTGCTTCTTCCATGTTCTTCTCTCTGATTACTAGAGCAGTATTTTGAGCAGGTTCTATGGTTTTCTTTTCATACCTCTGAATAACTTTCTTTGGCCTCATAAAAACTTCATCCTTTGAATTCTTATTAACCTTCTGAATCAGAAAAATGCAAGTTTCGTCATCATGTCCTTTCTTAGAGCAATGCTTACAGTATTTCAGTTTATTTTCTTCAATTACTTCCTGCCAGAACCCCTTATCACCGCAACCTATCCAAATCCTATTTGGATTTTTTTTGTAAGGTCTACTTCAACACACACACGGGTAATGCTAGGTCTGTTGATCTCCAAAGTAGAAGAGTCAAGGTTTAAGGGTTTACCTATGAGTTGAGCTATTGAAAAAAGAGATGATTTTGAGAAAAAAATGAATGGGTAGTTAGGGAAAGGAAATCCAAATTGGTGAAATACTGCTCTCTATATCAGATCGGAAATCGGGGGTCCATTTGAAAATCCTCATTAGATAGCGACCAACATACCAGGTATCACGTAACCACATACGAGAATAATCTTAATCAGAGTTTAATCTAATGAGGACGTCTTTGTTATCAATCAGGTCAATGTTAAAAGAAGTTTTGAGGGAGAAGGTATGAAAAACCTATCTTATGACATCTAAAGACAACCTACCATGAGAGAACTTTACCACTAGAGCATGCTTGAAAGGATCTCGATGTATTCATTGGAAAAAAGAACTGTTGGCTCTCCTTTGTAAGTTGTTGGAGATTTAAGGCAGAGATCATGATTTTGAGAGGAAGTTTCTACCACTACTGATGCAAAGGAATGATTCCAAATGGATTTGATGTCAGGTGGCTTAGGATCAACATTGGGTGGGTGGTTTTGGGTTGCCATGCAAACCCTAGTATGGGTTGGTCCGTCAAAAGAGAGAGAGAAATTTCCCTAGTATGTGTGTATGTGTGTATACATATATGTATGTTTGCATACGTGTATGTGTGTGTATTATGCATGTATGTGTGTATACTATATACTATATATGTGTATTGTGTATGCATTTGTGTATATTGTATATGTATGTGCGTATTATGTATGTATGTGTGTATACTGTGTACAGTTTTTTCTAAAAAAAAATACATATACATGCTTATATAAGTTTTTAGGTGTGAAAAAATTATTTTCAAATGTGGGTCAATTTTAATTTTATGGATGTGACACCCCGAATAATTAAATACCGATTAGCTACTCCTTTATTCAAATTAATACAAAATGTCCAGTTGGTTCAATTCATAGCATCACTTTCGAAAACATTTTTTTAAACAATTACTAGCCACCTAATATTTAAAAAGTGAGCTGTCAAATTTTATTAAATTAAATGAACATGAAACTGATTAAATTATTAGCAAATGATACAACAATCACATCACAGTCACAACAGAATAATAATGAAAATAATAAATGAGTCTAGAGTAACATTCCTATGAATAATCCAGAAACTAAAGAAAACCCAAATACAAAGTTTGAATAGTTAAATATCTCCAAAACTGAAATGAAACTGAAAGTATGAGAAAGCTGTCTCTATATGGAAAGGGGAGACATGCCCTAACAGATAAATGACTCCGAAATAGAATCAATGTAGAATGTGGAGGCGTCTACTATCGAGATCCTGTAACTTCCACAGCAGCTACATCACGTCAATGGAATGGAACTCCTATGCTTGGCGTCCCTGTGGCTAGGCACCTAAAAGGTCTTATAAGAAAATAGATTTGAAAGCAAATGGGTCAGAGCCCGATGTGAAAACAGTTTAAAATATAGCAAGTTTTTAATTGCATTAAACAACGAATATTAAATACATGTTACTTACGTGTTCTCACATGAGTTTCTCACCTCTTAACTAATGTGCAAGCCTAACGTATATCCATAACCCGTCCTAGATATGTCGTTATTAACTAGTCTATATCGCAACCTGTCCTCACAGTATAATATAGGGGTTTGTTCATGATATTCTAATCTAACTTGTGTGTATCTACCTTTTTATTTCTCAGATTAATTTATATTAATTCTTATAGGAAATTCTCATTTTTAACTCTACTAAAAATGTCACAAGTATTTATATTCACACATTAGCAAAGCGTATGTTATAATCACTAGTATATTAATCTCAACATAAATATACAATAAGGGCACCCCTAGGCTAAGCTGCGGTGCACACATACTCTGCTATCAAATCTCGGTACATCACGTACATAAGGACTACGAGTTCCGAATCTCTCAGGAACCGTTTCAATAAGCAAAATCACAAATATTGGAGGCGAGCATAGTTCACATACCCATGGGTCACGCACATACCTACGCTCCCATGGTTAATTGACTTATTAACTCACAAATAAGTCATTCAAAACCCTATGTCCTTAAGGTACCAATCTAAATCCCCCCGTAGGCACACAAAGATTAGATGGACCTATTTCGAAAGCCGACCTCCTGTGATAACAAGTATGGTAGGTATGTCATATACATAATAATCCATATACTGAGCATTCACACAACTTAGATAACTTATAATATTATTAAAGGTATATTCTCAATCCCTATACCATTTATTCCAATTAGTACATTTTTATACTTTCAAATAATTATATAATATAGTCCACCGACACATCTCACGTCATAGTCTCAAGTACTTAAAACCTAACCCCAAAAGGTTACTAAGTCTCCTATTATTCCCCACACTTTAATCCAATACTCTTAAGGTCCATATTTCTACCACTAACTTTATATTATCAACTACATAGATTTAACTCATTCAATTGCGGTCTTTAGTAGTACCACTCTCGTCGAACCTTATTAGGTTTAACTTAAATCCCAAATTTAATTTTTAATAACAATCTGGGTCTCATATACACGCCTACTGGTCTTCCTTAAATCCAAAAGTGTTCACAAGGTCCCCACTAATCACTCTCTATGATCAAAATTGTTAAAATTAAACAAGGGGAAAAACATAACAATTTTTGGGGAGGTCAATCGATCGACCTTGAATGTCGATTGATCGATGATGGTCGATCGATCGACCTATGAATGTCGATCGATCGATCGCACCAGGCGAGGCTACAACTGCTTCGTTTTTCAGTCCCAGATTTGTCCCCAAACTTCATTACAAGGTATGAAATTCTAAACTAAGGATATATGATCATTATGCAACCTAAATACATTATTTTTAATGTTCCAAAACTATTAAATCATCAACAATTAGCCTTATATGTATCAAATCTTCATAAAAAACCTAGTTTCCTATTTCCTTTAAGAACCATGATATTTCTCTTCTTTAATCCGTTTTTAATTCATCAAGGGTGATGTTTTGGTTACTGAATTTCGTCCAGAACTAAGCTACATGCAATTCCTATCCAAGATTTAGAGTTCTACACCAAAATTCATGAGTTTTAATCATCTTTCAAGGCTGGTAACAATTCCTACACTAACATGGAAGAAGTATTCGCTGAATATTAATGAAATCAAATCACTTGCCTTAAAATTGATATTCAGATCCGTTGATGATGTCCAAGGGCTGGTTCTTTCCAGTCACAATTCCATCGAAAATGGTGGTGGTGGGTAGTCGGTATGGTTTGAACACCATCTGTAACTTCTCCTCTATCTCACGTAGCCCACTATTTGTTTTTTAGTTGATAATGGCCCTAGTGGCCTTCCCAATAATAATTAAATAAACACTAAAATTCGTGGGTCTTATATCCTTAAATTTTAAAGTGACTAAAATACCCTCCCGGTTTTTCGGTTTGGCTTAAAAATGCCACGGAGTCCAAACTAAACCCCCGGCTAGTGTTTTCTGACTATCTCGACCCCTACGACACGTTGGCCCATTGAAAATGACCATACGGTTGATAAAATCAAATTTACTTTGAAATCTCATTAAATTGATTCCTGACACGACTAACGCGCGAGTCCCAACTAAATTTCATGAAATATTGTATTTATGACTTGCGATAATTTTAATAAATTCAATAATCATATGTTACCACATATATCCAGTAATATTCAACAATATCATCATAATCAAAGACCAACTCACGCCTCGCTAGTATTTATATCCGAATTAATTTCTAATTAGTTTATATTTAATTTAATTAATCCCATTAAATAAAATCTATAAAATTACGGGGTATTACATTCTTCCCCCCTAATAATAGAATTTCGTCTCGAAATTCAAAAATAAATTATTCCTGGCAAAAATTACTCTGGATAACACTCGCGCATCTTATCCTCGCGCTCCCAAGTAGACTCCTCGGCATTATAATGCCGCCACTGAATACGTACTAACAGTACTATCTTCGACCTCAGTTTCCTCTCGCTATGGTCTAGAATAGCAATCGGCCCCTCCTCATAGGAACTATCTGGCTGTAGATCGATATCCTCTAAAGCAATGCGAGTATGGGCCAAATCATCCCTAAGATATCTCCTCAGTTAGGAAATATGGAACACGTCATGGACCGTATGCAAGTGTTCCGGTAATCCAAGTCTATATGCAACCTGCCCAATTCGCTCGATGATAGGGAATGACCCCACATATCTAGGTGCCAACTTCCCCTTCTTGCCGAAATGCATAATCCCCTTCATGGTAGACACTCTGAGTAGCACTTGGTCCTCCACATTGAACTCTCACAAGAACCTCTTGGCATCGGCATAACTCTTCTATCAATTCTGAGCTACCCGAATATGGCTCTGTATCATCACTATCCTCGTCGAAGTATCCTGAATCATCTCCGGACCAAGGAGTTTGTTATCCCCCACCTCTAGCCAACACGTTGGGGAACGACAAGGTCTATCATACGACGCCTCGAATGGAGCCATACCAATAGTGAACTGATAGGAGTCATTATAGGCAAATTCCACCAGTGGAAGATACTGCTCCCAACTCCCTCCAAATTCTAGGATGCACATACGCAACATGTCTTCCAACATCTGATTTGTCCGCTCGGTCTGCTCATCTGTATGCGGGTGATAGGCTGTACACAATCGCAAATCCATTCCCATGGCTTTCTAGAAACTTTCCTAAAATCGTGACATAAATATCTTGTCCCTATCGAACACGATATCGAGAGGAACCCTGTGGAGTCTCACTATCTCAGCTATGAAGATCTGGGCGTACTATCCCGTAGTGTAGTCTGTCCGGGCTGGCAGAAAGTGAGAAACCTTTGTCAACCGATCCATAATCACCCATATGGAGTCATGACCTATCAGTGATGTAGGAAATCCCATGATGAAGTCCATGGAAATGTTCTCCCATTTCCATATAGGAATCTCTAATGGCTGTAAAAGTCCTGTCGGCCTCTGATGGTCCACTTTACCAGCTGACAAGTGGCACATTTAAAAACGAACTCAGCAATATCTCTCTTCATCCTGCTCCACCAGTACTGTCACCTCATATCCTGGTCATCTTATCCCCATCAGGATGTACCGCGAACCGTGCGACTCTGTCATTACCTCGTGTCACAAGTCTTCCCCCTCAGGAACAACCAGTCTCCCATTGAAGCGTAAGCCCCCGTCTGAACTAACGGTATAAAACTCGGCTCCTTATGCTAGTAATCGGACTATCTGCTCTTGACAAAATGAGTCTACTGCCTAAGCCTGTGTCACTCTCGTAACGATCTGAGGCGTAACTGTCATCACAGACATGAATAATCTGGCCACTGCGTCTTGGTGTCCCAACTCCTTTCACTTTGCTTCCACACCTCGAACACCTCACCTACTGGCCTATGGCTTAATGCATCTGCTACCATGTTAGCCTTCCCTAGGTGGTATTGGATATCGAACTGATAATCCTTCACGAACTTAAGCCACTTACGTTGACGCATGTTCATCTCCTTCTGTGGGAAGAGGTACTGTAGGGACTTATGGTCCGTAAATAAATGGAATTTCTCCCCCAGGAGATAGTGTCTCCAGATCCGAAGAGCAAATACGACTTCCGCTAACTCCAAATCATGGGTGGGGTAATTCTTCTCGTGAGGCTTAAGCTTATGGGAAGCATAAGCTATAGCCTAACTCTCCTTTTACAGTACACCCCAAGTCCTAGTAAGGACGCATCGGTGTAGAATAGATACTCAACTCCTAGTCTGGGCAATGCTAACACTGGTGCTGAGGTCAACTTGTCCTTCAACTCATCGAATGTCAACTGGAAGGCATCACTCCAGATAAATGGAACACCATTACGAGTCAGATGTGTTAAAGGACCCGCTATCTTTGAGAACCCTAAAATAAACCTCTTGTAGTATCCTGCTACACCCAAGAAACTACGTATCTCAATCGGTGTCATGGGCTGTCCCCACTCCCTCACCGCTGATACCTTCCCCGGATCAACAAATATTCCCCTGTCGGAAATGATATGCCCTAAAAAATTAAACCTCCTTCATCCAGAATCCACACTTCTCATACTTTACATATAACTCGTTCTGACGCAGTGCCTGCAAAACCTGCCTCAAATTCTCGGCATGTTCCTCCTTTGTCTGGGAGTAGACCAAAATGTCATCAATGAAGACGATGATAAACTAGTCTAGGAACTCTCTTAACACCCTATTCATCAAGTCCATAAACAAGGCTGGGGCATTGGTTAGGCCAAAAGGCATAACCCTGAACTCATAGGAACCATATCTCGTCAAGAAAGCAGTCTTCGAGATGTCCTACTCCTTGATACGCAACTGATGGAATCCAGATATCAAGTCAATCTTTGAGAAGAAGCAACTCCTCTCAAATGGTAGGATAAGTCATCGATCTGGGCAACGAATACTTATTTCGCATCGCGACTTTATCCAACTCCCGGTAATCGCCACACAACCAAAAATGTCTATCACTTTTATCCTCACAAACAACACGGGAGAACCCTAATGCTGACCAGTCTGGACTTATAACTCTGAAGGTTCGATAGGGTTAGGCTCATTCAGTCTAATAATTATTGCTATAATCCTCCTCGTCGCTTCGATTCACTCACGAGGTAAGATATTCGATAACACTTAAGTTATAGTTTCCTTTACGGACGACAACTAGGGTAGTAATTCGTGTACTAAAGGCCAATTATTCTCATCTCCCGACGTTCACTAGGTTTCATGCGTGGGATGTCTCGCAAAGTGAAATCCAAACAAGGAACCCCCCCAATACACTACTAACTAGCATGGTTGGTTAATGAGGTTTGGGTCCTTCGGTATTTGACTTGTGTCCCTTATCTTTACTTGTTGCTAAGAAGTTAACTTACCTCCTCTCATGACCCGTAAGGCTACACTCAACACATTCCTCCTATTATATTGTCGTTAGACTCTAATATATCTACGGGATAACCCCCCCATGTAGAAACATTTTAACAAATCTTGAATTTCCTTAATAGACATCCCTACCCATCGGAATTAGATATAACCAGACAACGTACTTTACGAAGTCTTTATATGCCACCATATGAAGATATATAAATATAAATATGGCCTTGCCTCCACTCAAGTGACACTTAGTACAATTAACGCCAAAATATCACTATAATGGTCTATTAACACTCAAACCGTTGTAGCTAATTCAAAATATAATAGGATAAGAATGCATTTTATGCTCACGTTTCTCAATGCATAGGAATGAATTGTAACGCATCTAAGTTATTCGAGATTTCCCTTTTATCTTAAAGGATACAATTAATAATGAAGTATCGTACCTCCAAACGCATGTGGTAGTTGCGGTATCAATGGCATAACCGCATATCGGGCATTATAGACACATCCATATTGTACTCCTTGATGTTGTTATGGTGCCTCTGATGTTGGGGTAACTATCCAGGCTTCCTTATGTTGGGCATTCTGCCCTGGTACTCTATCTGGTTACGGGAAGTCCTTCCACCTATGACCCTGATGTTTGCACTTATGACACTGACCCTGAAGCCCTTTCCTTTTTATTCCTTGTTGTCCTTGCCGATTGGGATGAGGTTTGTCACCAGCCGAATCTAGTCAGGTCCACCGTGTATGGCCATTTCGTCCACATTTAAAACACCTCTTGGTGGTGTCCCTCTCCCCTCGGCTTTGTTGGCTCTGGCGGGTTTGGCTATTCCCACCATTTCCATTTCCCTTCTGTTCTTGACGACTCTGAGGCAATTGTTATTGCTATGGCGGTGTTTTCCCTTTGTTGCTAACTTTAGCAACGTCATGTTAATCAACGTCTCTCATTCTTTTGCCTCCTTCAAGCTGCACACTGCTACTTTGGTACTGTAATATTGCGATAGTCACTGTTTGTGCCATGATATTCGCTATTTCAGTGATTTCCGTTCTTTCTTGGTGTACCTGAGGTACTCGTTGGTCTTGACCCACATTTATTCCCTCAGTAGTGTTGGTTTGTACCTCCTCATGAGCGATATATGAAATTTCAAATGAATTATATAAGTCCATTGACCAAACAAAACATTGTAGCAGAAGAACGTAGTCTACAAAATGTAATAAAGGAGGGCAACAGTCCTCATAATAGGGCTCTATATCAAAAAACGCTCCGCGGAAACATAACAAGCCGTACAGATCCTAAGAACGCTAGAACCTGATGCTCTGATACAACCTATGACACCCCGACTAATTAAATACCGGGTAGCTACTCCTTTATTCAAATTAATTCAAAATGTCCAGTTGGTTTAGTTCATAGCATCACTGTCGAAAACATTTTTTTTAAACAATTACTAGCCACCTAATATTTAAAAAGTGAGTTATCAAATTTTATTAAATTAAATGAACATGCAACCGATTAAATTATTAGCTAAAGATACCACAATCACATCACAGTCACAACAGAATAATAATGAAAATAATAAATGAGTCTGGAGTAACACTCCTCTGAATAATCCAAATACTAAAGAAAAACCAAATACAAAGTCTCAATAGTTAAATATCTCTAAAACTGAAATGAAACTGAAAGTATGAGAAAATTGTCTCTAAATGGAAAGGGGCGACATGCCCTAACAGATAAATGACTCTGAAATAGAATCAATGTAGAATGTGGAGGCGTCTACTATCGAGATCCTGTAACTTCCACATCAGCTACAACAAGTCATTGGAATGGAACTCAGAGCCCGATGTGAAAATAGTTTAAAATAAAAAAAAAGTGTTTAATTGCATTAAACAATGAATATTAAATACATGTTAGTTACGTGTTCTCACAAGAGTCTCTCACCTCTCAACTAATGTGCACGCCTAATGTATATCCATAACCCGTCCTCGATATGCCGTTATTAACTAGTCTATATTGCAACCTGTCCTCACATTATAATATAGGGGTTTGTTCAAGACATTCTAATCTAATTTGTGTGTATCTACCTTTTTATTTCTCAGATTAATTTATATTAAATCTTATAGGAAATTCTCATTTTTAACTCTACTAAAAATGTCACAAGTATTTACATTCACACATTAGCAAAGCGTCTGTTATAAACACCAGTATATTAATCTCAACATAAATATACAATAAGGGCTCCTAAGCTAAGCTGCGGTGCACACATACTCTGCTATCAAATCCCGGTACATCACGTACATATGTACATAAGGACTACGAGTTTCGAATCTCTCAGGAACCGTTTCAATAAGAAAAATCACAAATATTGGAGGCGAACATAGTTCACATACCCGTGGGTCACCCACATACCTACGCTCCCATGGTCAGCTGACTTATTAACTCACAAATAAGTCATTCATAGCCCTATGTCCTTAAGGTACCAATCTAAATCCCCCCATAGGCACACAAAGATTAGATGGCCCTATTTCGAAAGCCGACCTCTTGTGATAGCAAGTATGGTAGGTATGTCATATACATAATAATCCATATACTGAGCATTCACACAACTTAGATAACTTATAATATTATTAAAGGTATATTCTCAATCCCTATACCATTTATTCCAATTAGTACATTTTTATACTTCCAAATAATTATATAATATAGTCCACCGACACATCTCACGTCGTAGTCTCAAATACTTAAAACCTAACCCCAAAAGGTTACTAAGTCTCCTATTATTTCCCACACTTTAATCCAATACTCTTAAGGTCCATATTTCTGCCACTAACTTTATATTATCAACTATATAGATTTAACTCATTCAATTGCGATCTTTAGTAGTACCTCTCTCGTCAAACCTTATTAGGTTTAACTTAAATCCCAAATTTAATTTTTAATAACAATCTGGGTCTCATATACATGCCTACTGGTCTTCCTTAAATCCAAAAGTGTTCACAAAGTCCCCACCAATCACTCTCTTGGATCGAAATTGTTAATATTCAACAAGGGAAAAAACATAACAATTTAAGGGGAGGTCGATTGATCGACCTTGAATGTCGATCGATCGATGGTGGTCGATCGATCAACCTATGAATCTCGATCGATCGATCGCACCAGGTGAGGCTTTAGACTACTTCGTTTTTCAGTCCCTGATTTGTCCCAAAATTTCATTACAAGGTATGAAATTCTAAACTAAGGATATAGGATCATTATACAACGTAATTACATTATTTTTAACATTCCAAAACTATTAGATCATCAACAAGTAGCCTTATATGGATCAAATCTTCATAAAAACCCTAGTTTCCTATTTTTTTTAAGAACTATGATATTTCTCTTCTTTAATCCATTTTTAATTCATCAAGGGTTATGTTTTGGTTACTGAATTTCATCTAGAACTAACGTACATGCAATTGATATCCAGGATTTAGAGTTCTACACCAAAATTCACGAGTTTTAATCATCTTTCAAGGCTGTTAACAATTCCTACACTAACATGGAAGAAGTATTCGCTGAAAATTAATGGAATCAAATCACTTGCCTTAAGATTGATGTTCAGATCCGTTGATGATGTCCAAGGGTTGGTTCTTTCCTTCTTTTCGTTCACAATTCCGTCGAAAGTGGTGGTGGTGGGTGGTGGGTATGGTTTGAAGACCTTCTGTAACTTCTCCTCTATCTCATGTAGCCCACTATTTACTTTTTGGATGATAATGTCCCTAATGGTCTTCCCAATAATAATTAAATAAACCCTAAAATTCGTGGGTCTTATTTCCTTAAATTTTAAAGTGACTAAAATACCTTCCCGGTTTGCCGATTTGGCCTAAAAATGCCCCGGAACCCAAACAAAACCCCCGACTGGTGTTTTCTGACCTTCTCGACCCCTCCGAACATGTTGGCGCACTCAAAATAACCATATGTTTGATAAAATATAATTTACTTTGAAATCTTATTAAATTGATTCCTGACGCGACTGACACGCGCGTCCTAAATAAATTTCCCGAATTGTCGTATTTATGACTCGCGACAATTTTAATAAATTCAATAATCGTATGTTACCACATATATCCAGTAATATTCAACATTATCATCATAATCAAATACCAACTCACGTCTATCTAGTATTTATATCCGGATTAATTTCTAATTAATTTAATTAATCGCATTAAATAAAATCAATAAAATTACGGGGTATTACAATGGATATTTTTGGTTTAAGTTTGGGGATGAAATATATAAATGTATTTTTTGTTTATCTCCCTCTCCTTTATTATTGATGTTAAATTCAGAATTAATTTCAGGACTAATGTTTGTAAGGATTAATTTTAGGGTTGATGTTCGGATTAATTTTAAGGATTGTAGGCTTAAATGGCATATAATATTTATTCAATATTTTTTTTTCATTACATAAAATAAGTATTCAAGTAATTCGATGATAAATACTCAAAAATTACCTCAAAAAATTCAGCTTGGGGGCTCACGTTTCCGAATCCCGAAAATCACCATTAAATTAGACCCTATTCATACCACATTGTATATATTGCGTGTGTATGTTTTTGTGTGTGTAAGCGACAATTCTTTAAAAAAAATATAAAAGTAGGTATTTAATATATAATAAATTAACAGTGAGATCCAACATGCACGGGATTCACGCCCTCATACATAATAACTAATGTATTAAAATTGCGTCGAGCTAAGAGAAGGGTAGTTATTATTCAAAACCTAAATCAAACAAACCTAACTAGTTAATGATTCATTAGAGCCGTTATTTATAGGAATCATATTCACCCCTCGTTCATTTTCTCATGAAAAATGAGTCATGATAATAATCAATGGCAACTAGAGTATGAAAGGTTGCAATTGGACTGCACTGCCTCGTTCATTAATAAGCCTCATTTAGAGGGTACTCTGATTTATTTGTATGGTAATAGAAAGATCGAATAATTTAACTACCTTGTAAACCATGGAATTCATCTCCAATAAAAGTACTTATTCAATCGTATTCTGTTTTTCCTACCATAATGCTGGGATGAAGTTGTACAATATATTTCATGTACATAATCCCAATAGAGAATTGACCTTGCTTATGCTATTAGAGAAGGTAGAAAAAAAAATTCACCAATTATGGATACAATTACATACAAAGAACATTGCCGAAGACTATGATGTCTCGCGATCTGTACACGTCAAACTCAATTTTGCCAATAGGCTGAAGAGGCTGAGATTTCGAGTTCATGTCACTGACATATATGCATCTATTATACATACGCTTCCTCATAATTGGCCACGTGCAAAAATCCATAGGTTTTTAAAAACAAATTCCAAATGGATGGAGACCAGACATATTGAAATTTTATTAAAGTCTTACTATGAAAAGTTAGATACAATATGTGGTCAAAAAATTTATTTTGTTAGTTATAATTTCCTACCGAACTTTGAAATTATGCACTTATTATAGATACACATTGAACTTTTATTATTTTTATAGATAATGTTTTGCAGTAATGGACACAACGCTCCAATCGATGAGAGGACACCACCCCAAGGAGAATTCTCATCACCAATTGGTGAGAAATACTCAACTCCACCAATGGTTCACAACACTACTTCGAGTTGCAATAGGCATGATACTCTCATAAATCCAACAAACATACACAACACTTTTGAAACTGCTGGGTCAGTTGAGAAGAAGCCCATTGGGTTCTCACTATTGGGAAATAACCCCACATGGGATAATAATCACGTTTAATAGTTTAAAGCCCAATGTTTGTCCTTAGAAAAAATGAACGTGGGATTGGGAGGATCTGATAAATGGAACCTCGTAGATTAAGCGGTTAAAGATGACATCTACGAGCAACTCAAGAAAAGGTTTTCTTTTTTCACAAACTCAAAAAATAAGGTTCTTTCAAAGGTTGTTGAACAACTCTAAACATATCAGAGAAACCTTAGGCATAAGCATTACCCTAAGAGGTCATCGAGCTCCAACATTTTGGTGCTCAAAGATAAAGTCTCTTCGAATATTGATATACCGGTCGATTAATGGAATGATTTTCATTAAAATGAGGAGAAGGACTAAAAATATGTTATAAAGAGATAAAAACAAGCAGGATAGGGCCAGTAAAACTGATGTCCACCGGCTTAGCTCAAATTCTTATGAAGATTTAAAAAACTAGTGGTCGAGCAAGACAAATGGCAACCCAGATGGAGGAAAAATACCGAATCAGGCCAACTTGTACGTGCATGCAATAAGGGAGAAAGATCATAAATTCCCTCCTCACTTGGCTAAGACTCTAGAATTAATAGAGTCTATGAGTAATCATTCAGGTTCATGTCCGTTCGACAACATTGATAATAATGCCCTTGCACATACCTTGGGGAAGGATATAGAGGGAGGATGAGAGGTTTGTGGTCGCATATATCAAAAACAAACTTCAAACACATTGCACCCGTTGTAAACGAGCTTTCTTTTATTAATAAGCGTTTCTCGTCCAATGATAAACGTCATTCTAGAATCGAATGAGATATAATGGGGCTTCAAAATGAATTGGGAGGTGTGAATGAGAAACTTGCACAAATTGTGTCCCTTTTAAGTGGTCGTACGCCCCTACAGGCACCAATGTATCCCAGTTTTCCTTTACCTCCTCAAAATTTTCCTCCTTCTCCATTCCCCTAACAAATGTCGGTTCCTCCTTCAACATTCCCCTTCTTAGTGCCTCATCTTGTCATAGTTCTTGGATCATCGTCAACACCCCATATTGACTATGTTGAGAAATATTATATAAAGGACCTAAGCAATAAAAATGTTGATAGGGTCTGCAAACTCATTTCCACTGAAGTAAGAACTTTAGTACATGGTTGGCATTTGCAGGAGGGTGAGTGTCAGATCATGGTTAATAGAATATATAGCAATTTTGAAGATGTTACTATGCACGTCGACGGTAGAGAAGGGAATAAGTTGAAAATCTATTTAAACTCTTATATCATTTGGCCTTTTTATCGTTTGATGAAGATGTAGTAATATTTTTTTATGTTGTAATCACTAAAAAAATTTATTTAATTTGAATTTAAGTGGTTGTCCAGTATCGTTGATCTGTGTGTTCTTGTATTTAAGTTATTTCATAGTTTGATTGATTGGTGCATTGTTGACACTATATAGTTGCTTTACTTTGATAGATTAATGAGTTGTTGAAACTTGTAAGGACATAAATTTCCAATTGAGTCCCTGTATAATTTTGACTTAATTTCGTGAACAAATCGTATTTATAATATGTCATAGGGTGTTTTTTTATCACGATCCCACTCGGTCAATGATGTATTGAAGAAATTGAAGACGTTACGGCAAAGTTTCAAAGATTTAATCATGCCATAGATTAAATTGGTGCAAGTTTATTCATCTTCAAAGTTAATTTCATTCTTAGATCACTCAGGTATGAATGCGTATAATTAATGGTGATCGAAATTATTTTATAAAAGATAAGGATGTATTTTTTATAAAGAAAAATGTTTTAAAATGTTTTATAGTATTTTTAAAGATTTAAACAACGTTTTATGATGATAAGATCGTAAAAGAGTTTGACATTTTTGGATCTCTAATTAGAAGAGACGTTTTAAACAAAAAGTAAAAAAGTCAAACTTTTGCGCTATTGTTCAAACGACATCCAATCTCGTTCGAACGAGATGGGATGTCGCTCGAACGAGTTCCTCAAGTCGTTCGAACGACACATTTTTTGAGGTGGTGTTTAAATCCTATTTAAACAGTGTGTGCATCATAATTTCGGAGATGTGCTTTGTGGAAAATAGTTTTACGAACCAGAACCTTATTTGCACATGTTTTCTAAGGTTTATAAAGCATAAACACATCCTTAGAATTTTTCAAAGATCCGAGTTATTATTCTTATATGCTTACGTGATCTTGCTGCACCAAAATTGTTTGTTCTACACATTGAACACAAAGGGTTTTGCGATGAAGAAAAGAGAAGGACTTCTAGTTCGACATCATAAACGAATTAAAGCCATATTAGTGGACACCGAGATATACGTGGACGAGGGTGTTGTGGACAGGTATCGTGGAATACGGAATTTTCTGCGTGGGCATTATTGAAGAACAGTTGAAGATCATAAGGAGTGTCAAGACCCATGGGGATCGACTCTTAGTGTAAGTCTAATGTGTCTTTGTAAAACCATTGTTCCTAATGATTGTCTGGCTTGGGCCGTCTGAGGTTGTTTTCCCATTTTGGGTTTTTTTCTCGTATATCTGGCGTTGTGAGTATTCTTTACTTTACTTTACTTTCTTTAATCACTAGATGCATGTTTAGGATTAATCAATATAAAAATGGTTTAAAGTAAGAATTGGGTTTTCACAACTTGGTTTGGTGCTTAATTAAAAGATGGATAATTTTTTGATAAAAATTGATTTGAAAGAAAACACACACATATTGGGCACTCTTCAGATTGGTATCAGAGCGGGTTACGCTAATTTATCGCGTGATCCTGATTTTTCAAGGGTTTGCTTTGTGCTACAATTTGACTTCTCACATCGTCAAATTGGTATCAGAGATAGAAAACATAATTTATTTGTTTTGTGATCCCGTGTGTTTATTTATCTCTCCTGTGTTTATTTTCTCTCAATGGATTCTTTACACTTTGATGATTTAAATTGTTTGAATTTAAAGTTTGTAAAACGTATTGAAGTTTTGAAGAAAGAAAATTACGATTTCAAAAATAGGATTGAATATTTGCAAACGTTTCAAATTCAAAGAGATATTTGTCATGAGAACTTTAGTTCCTTGTTGAAAAATTTTAATATATTAAAATTGGGCAAAAAGGAGAGTGATAATAGAGTCCTCGTTTTAGAAAAAGAGTTAGAGAATTTAAAAAATTCTAGAGTGTGTGCCGTTGAGGAAAATAATTCGATTAATGATTTTGTGGCACGAGAAAAGGCTCTTTGGGATAAGTTTGCTCACATTGAGGGGGAGAGAGATAACCTTCTAGGGGTAATTTAAAATTTAAAGAAGGAGTCCCTAAAGTTTGAGGAGTCTAATCGTTTGCTTGAGTCAAAAGTTTTGAAGTTAAAAAATGATTTAAATGACTCGAGTAGTGATGTCAACGGCTTATCTTGTTCTAGTGGTTCGATTGTAAAAGCCAAAACCATAGTTTATTTTAGAGCGTCAACCACGTCCGAGGGTATTAGAAAAGGTCAACCTAAAGGTCCCATTCCTCGTCGTGTTTTCACATGTTCGCATTGTGGTAGGAAAGGTCACCTTAGGAGTTTCTATTTTGATCTTAGAAAAGACCCTAGGAAGATTAAATGTAGAGTCCCATTGGTTCCCAAAACTCGTTTTGTTAGGTATACACCTGTTCGGGTTAGGAAATCCGTTTTGGAGATGCTAAATGCTTCATTGGTTGATTCTCATATGCATGCACATGATTCATCTCTTGCTATTACTTATGGTTAGTATCTTGCATGTTTTGTCATACGCTAGCCCTTGCATCATGTTTATATTTTGCTAGTGTTATGCATTGTTTATCTCTTTGTATTTTATTTTTCACTTGTTTGAGTCTTATTTGAAAAAATACAAAAAGATTTTGTTTTTGAGAATTTTTTTGAAAAACCTAAAATAGTTTTGTTTTATTGTTTTGTATTTGTTTTTGAGTTTACATGTTTAATGTGGCATATTGGTGTGCTTGGACCCTCCTCCCCCCTCCCCCCCCCCCCCCCCCAATCATTTCATTATCCATGTGGCTAGGACATTTGGTTATTATTATCGATGCTTAGAATGATCTTAACCATTGTTTATATGGGGTTGTTTAAAAGTTGATATGCATTTTGATTCAACTTTGTATATATGCCAACATGCAAACATGCACGAGTTTATATGGATGTTTGACTTCTCTTACATATTTGAATTTGGTGAGGCGTTCTTATCTCAATCTTGTCATCTATGCGTCATTAAACTTAAGGAGAAGTGTGCATGTAATGACTATTTACCGTGAGGATTTAAATTTATCTAATTGAAAAAATGATGAGTGATTCACGGGAAAAGGCTGCAAGAGTTCAAAATTAACTCATCGTGAAAGCCACCGTTTAAAAGACCCCCAAAAGAAAATGCAACATGTTAAGAAAAGGGACAAATTTGTTTAGTTCATTCGAAAGAAACTATGATATTATTGTGGGAGTTTGGATGGATTAAATATTTAAACGGGTTTGCACAACTAATCTTAATATTGAAACATTGCAATTTGACTCTATTATTTATAGAATCGTCAAAATTCTAGATTTGTGTGCATATAGTATGTTTAGTTCATTAAGCTCACTCTTTAATTGTCATATGGCTATGATAAATTTTGATGATTTATTGCTATCAATTAGAGCTTCTTGATCATTTTGATGTGTTGAAATTGTGACTCATTTGTTTTAGATTCATGCCCATTCATTCCATGTCCATGTTTGAGCACATTGATACCATGTTTGCATGTAACTCGCATTTTAAGTTTTTTATAAGTTTTGTATTTTGTGTTAAAAGCCTACTATTGTTGCACTATTTTGCATCTGTCAGTCCCTTCCTGGAATTTTTTTGTGCAAATTTTTTTACTGGGCAATATTTTATAATATTTATGGAAAAGTGGGAAATTTTGGCAGGTCGTGTGAAGTCTTTCAAACGATAACTCTTCTCACGCGAACGACATTTGTACTTCATTCGAGCGACATCCTCAGCTCGTTTGAGTGATGTCCCTGGCTCGTTCGAACGCCAGGCTGAAAAAATGGCTTCTGATTGGTTTGCAATCCTCTAGTTCAAATTGGTATATTTTTTGGTACTGCTGAAGTTTTTTTTGGACTGTCTGGTTTATATGAAGGTTCTTATATTTCAAAATTGGTATTTTGCATATAGTCTGTTTATCACACCTGATTAATTTGCTATATTCTTTGTGTGATTCCTTGGTTTACCAGCTACTGATCTGTCATTACATGATCATATTTAGCTGGCTGCTTCATGATTATCTAGCGTTTTCACTTCTCAAATTGGTATCCAATTGATTTAAATTGGTTTATATTCTCATGCTAGATATTTCTAATTGGTTTATCTTTTCACCGGGTTGTCTATTCGAGACAAAAAGGGGGAGAGATGTATGTGATTTAGGGGGAGATTTGAGCATGTTTTGATTTCATATTTTACAAATCGGTATCTCTGATTGATGTTGGTAGATAACATTGATATCATTTTCGCACTCATCAAATTGGTATCATTTTGTTGCTCAAGTTGTTTAACAAATGAGTGTTCTCAGAGATTATTCATATTGGTATCTATTATTGTTTGGTATCATTTGGATAAATGTATTGGTTTCATTTGTTCCTCCATACTTCGGTGGGTATTTGTTTGTATGTTTCATGTGTGTAGCTATGCTTCAGCGATTCGAGATTTCAAGTCTACATCACATTCAGACAGTTCATGCTTACCGGTGCTACATATTCTAGTCCGTGTCCTGTAATTTTTTATTTTGGGTTTATGGGATGGGATTTAGGCATCATACAGCTTGACGTTCCGGTTAGGCATTCCACTGGTTTAGTTTTGTCCCGGAATAGTCAAAGGGGGAGATTTGTAAGGACATAAATTTCCAATTGATTCCCTGTATCGTTTTGACTTAATTTCGTGAACAAAACGTCTTTGTAATATGTCATAGGGTGTTTTTTATCACGATCCCACTCGGTCTATGGCGTATTGAAGAAATTGAAGACGTTGCGATAAAGATTCAAAGTAATCATGCCGTAGTTTAAATTGGTGCAAGTTTATTCGTCTTCAAAGTTAATTGCATTCTGAGATCACTCACGTATGAATGCGTATAATTGATGGTGCTCAGAATTATTTTTATAAAAGATAAGGATGTATTTTTTATAAAGAAAAATGTTTTAAAAATGTTTTATAGTGTTTTAAAAGTCTTAAACTACGTTTTATGATGATAATCTCGTAAAAGAGTTTGACATTTTTGGATCTCTAATTAAAAGAGACGTTTTAAATAAAAAGTCAAAAAGTCAAACTTTTACGTTGTAGTTCAAATGACATCCAATCTCGTTCCAACTAGATTGGATGTCTCTCGAACGAGTTCCTCAAGTCGTTCGAATGACACATTTTTCGAAATAGCGTTTAAATCCTATTTAAATAGTGTGTGCATCATAATTTCGGAGGTGCACTTTCTAGAAAACAGTTTTACGAACCAAAACCTTGTTTGCACATGTTTTCTGAGGTTTACAAAGCATAAACACATCCTTAGAATTTTGCAAAGATCCGAGTTATCATTCTTATATGCTCACGTGATCTTGCTGCACCAAAGTTGTTTGTTCTACACATTTAACACAAAGGATTTTGCGGTGAAGAAAAGAGAAGGACTTCTTGTTCAACATCGTAGACGAATCAAAGCCATATCGGTGGGCACCGAGACATACGTGAACGCGTGTGTTATGGACAGGTATCGTGGAAGACGAAATTTCTGCGTGGGCACTATTGAAGAACGACTGAAGATCAGATGGAGCGTCAAGACCTGTGGGGATCGAGTCTTAGTGTAAGGCTAATCTGTCGTTGTAAAACCATTGTTTATAGTGATTGTCTGGCTTGGGCCGTCCGAGGTTGTTTTCCCGTTTTGGGTTTTTTCCTCGTACATCCGGCGTTGTGAGTATCCTTTACTTTACTTTCTTTAATCACTAGATGCATGTTTAGGATTAATCAAGATAAAACTGGTTTAAAGTAAGAATTGGGTTTTCACAACTTGGTTTGGTGCTTAATTAAAAGTTGGATAATTTTTTGATAAAAATTGGTTTGAAAGAAAACACACACATATTGGGAACTCTTCAAATTATGTTAACACAAAACTACAATTTGAATATTATTAAATGAATTTTCCACAATATAAAGAGTGTATAGGGGAGACTGACCGAATAACTAATAGTTATGTTAAAGGCATTTAAGAATTTATTAGCTATGATTTTAAGAACCTTAAAAGTGAGAAGATTCCATGTCCGTGCACCCATTGCATGAACGAAAAATATAAATCTTTAGAAGATGTTGAGTTACATTTAATAAAGTGGGGAATTTATTAAGATTATAACAATGGGACTTACTATGGTGAAAAATATGTACCTTATGTTTCCAAAGAATTATCGATAACCGATCGCGTAATAGAATACCAACGAGTGGAAGTGGTAAATGATTCATAACACATCGTCCATTGACTAACCTAATTAACAATGCTTACAGACTCCACTATGACCAAAATCACTAACCTATGGATATAAATAATGTGCACAATGAACAATTTGATATTGAACTACTAGGAGATCGGGAATATATACGATTAAAAGTTGATGTGGCTAGACCATTGTATAAAGATTGCAACGAAGTTCACTCAGTATTATATACAATGATTGGTTTACATAATTTAAAGATTCATTTTGATTTGTCTAGGAACAACGTAACTGGAATTCTTAAGTGGGTTAAAGAAATTCTTCCAAAAGAGAACACGTTACCAGGAAGTTCTCCCACTATGAAGAAGAGCTTGAAGGGATTGGGATTAAGAAACAAATCTATTCATGCATGCAAGTATGATTCCATATTGTACCGCAACGAGCACACATTCAGGATCAACAAATGTGTATGGAAAAGAATACGTGGGGGCTCCAGGGTAAATTTGGTCTAATCACACATTCGAAAGACTATATTTAATGTTCTCTTGGATTGCAAGAACCAAGTACTCTTTGTTGTAACTAAAGTAGTTACACTACAAGAAAAACACCTTTTTATGACGCTCGACAAAATAATTTAATGACAAGTATTATAAAAATATCATTTAAACGTTAATGCTATGATTAATGTGACATTTTTACTATAAAACGTCATTTTATACATATTAGTGCTTTTTTATGACACTTTAAATATAAAAATCATATTTAATTATACATATTATATCATTTTTTAAAAGTTTCTATCCTAAATGTACAATATATGACCTTTTTTTTAGTTTTTCCCCTAATTAATTTTGGTTAGCCATGCACTGAATGCCTCTCCAAATTTGTTTTTTATCGCGCATTTCTTTCTCCTCACTGCCTCATCTCCTCACGGCTCCTCTTCTCATGCTCTCACATGGCTCCTCTCTTATCCTCACGTACGGCTCCTCTCCACTCTCTTGGGCAATTTTTCTATCATCTTTTGGTGCATTTTCCTCTCTTCTTGTATGTTTTCTTCCAAAAGTATACTATATACTATATATGTATATGTATGCTAACATATTAGAGTGTAGATCCCTATTTTCAAACATTTGGCATGCTGTGATTAAATGGTTGTTGTACCTTTTTATTTCAGGATGATATTGTAGCATTTTATTCCCGTTAATCCTAATTTTGTTTCATGTAAATGGCTATCGAAAATATCCTCGCAATGCATAATATGAATTACCCAGTTGAGATGATGATTAATTAATTATAGTGTTGATTTTCGTGTGTGAATTATTATTCTTTATTGATTTATAGTTTTTCCTTCTCTGTAATGGAACGTAGGGTTAATTAATGTTTAGTCCCTTATAAAATTATTTTATTTAACGTTTAATTCAGCTTATTCTTTAAAATTAATATAAAGTGCAATAGTGACATTAGTTATGGGTGGCAATTCGTGTTTTTGGATCGTGTTTCGGGCCGACACGATACGATAAGGGTTCTTCGGACACGAACACGACATGACACGAATTCATGTTTTTTTAGTTGACATGAACGCGACCCAAATAAAATACAACACGACACGAATAAAAATCTTAAATTTCACAACTAAAAAACACGATTAAGACGGCAAAACACAATAACACGACTCATAATTTTGACACGAACACGACACGACACGACACGACTTCGTGTAAAAAAAATCCAACACGAACTCAAAATATCGTGGCAATTTCGGGTCCTTTGTGCCATTTTTTGTGTCATTTCTAAAATTGCCACCCCTAACATTAGTTTTACCAACATGGAGAGTTGATATAGCAGTCAGGTTAACATCGGTGATGGTGTGATAATACTATATTGGTATTTTTTATGGTGATACTAGCGACTCTTTCAACAAGGTCATTGTACAATGTTGACATGACAATGTTACATTAGTTGTTTTTATCTTTCATGTCTGAGGAATGCCACTCTCGGGAATAAAATATGTTTGAAAAAATATTGGACGAAGAATTGTTGTAAAAATAAATTTTATGTTTTTTGTTAATGGGATCTTGACTTTATAACGATGTCAAATTCAGAATATATGTATATACACACACACACACACACACACACACACATACACACACACACACACACACACACACACACAAATATACCCTAAAAAAGACTGAAATAAAAGTGAGTTTATATAGTTTTAGGGCCTAAAATAATATCAATTACGAATATAAGACAATAAACATTTGGTTCCCTTTTTCAAATTAGCGATTGTTATGGCATGCTGTGATTGGTTGACATTTTATGAATGTGGGTCCGCGCCAGCAGCTTTATCAATACTTCGAATTCATGGATAATAGAATCCAAATAATAAAGAGGAATGATTGAAGGACCAACTAAAAATACTTAAGTTTAAATTTTGCATTATTTACTACTTTAAATAGACCCAACACGCCTATCAAAATAGTCTTTTCACATTCTATAAGTTTGTCATTTTAGGCGGTCCTCTAGCACTTTTCTATCATAAAGGTTGAATTTCAATATATGTATATATAATAAAGGCACGTGCCAATTTTATTTTAGGCATTGGTAATTGATCTGATTATATTGGTTTTGTTTTGTTTTTTAACAGAGCAACAAATACATATTATATACACAAAATAAATACAAAAGAAATTACCAGATACATATTATATACATAAATACTTTATCGGGAGCTCGAGTTAAAATGCATCCATTATGTCATTTATCTTTGGAAATAAAGTTAATGTGTGTCGACGGTGTTAGTATTACATTATTAATAATATTATTTGTGACTTAAACTAAGACGAATCGTATAAAACACTTGCATACTTTACGAATTAGAAAATGAAAAATTAATATGATTGGAGGATTGTGTTATTTTATACGAAAATCACATTTGTACAACTAATATTTACAATCTTAATATAGGTACAATTTGAGAAATGGGAACAGACAAGTCCTGGATGTCTATGCATAGATTATCAAATGAGTACTTGCAAGGGGTTGAATATTTTCTTAAAGTTGCATAGAGGAATGCTGTAAATAGTGAAGTTGTACGGTGTCCATGTACATCATGTGGAAATTGTTTTAAAGGGAGTTTAAAAGATATTAAAGGTCACTTATATGCGAACGGTATTGATCAAAGTTATCGCATATGGATATGGCACGGGGAAGTTGGTCCTAATTCAACTTTCTCACACATCAACATGGGTGACCCTATCCATCACGTTAATTTGGTCAAAAATCCAGAAGATGCTGATGATATGGCCGAGATGTTTGAGACGGTAAATGAAGACTTTATGGGGGATCCTAAATCATTTGAGAAGTTTCTAGAGGATGCCAAAAAGCTCTTTTACAAAGGGTGTAAAAAGTTTACGAAGATGTGTGCACTAGTGAGTCTACTCAATTTGAAAGTAAAGAGTGTGTGAACTGATACGAGCTTTTCAAACATGCTTCAATTATTTGCCCAATTGCTCCCAAAAGATAATGAACTACCTTTATCTAAAAAAAGGCTATAGAAACGTTGTGCATGTTTGGGATAGGGTATGAAAAGATACATGCATGCCCTAATGATTTCATACTCTATAGAAAAGAGTATAAATATTCAACTAAATGCCCTACTTGTGGAACATCGAGGTATAAGTTGAAAACAAATATGACCGAGGTGAAGGTATGAGTGCCTGCAAAAGTATTATGGTATTTTTAGCGCATTCCTAAGTTCAAAAGGTGGTATTAATATGTAAAAAATACAAAGGCCTTGACTTGGCATGCAAACGAAAGACATGTTGATAGTAAGTTACTGTGACAACCCGCATTCCGAAATAAGGGGTGGCTAGCCCGATACTTCAACAAATACGAAAATCATGGATGAAAATCATTCTCATCATCACAAATATAACACAAGTATACGAGAAAACCACCCATTAGTTCAGAAAACGGGTTGCCAAAATTATTTAATTTGATGAAATCGCTGAGTTAAGAAAATAATTTAAACAACTCATTCTAAAAGATAGTGGAATTCCAAGAGAACATATATAATACTTCCATAACGAATATACAAGAAGAGGCCCGAATAGGCTGTCGGTCCACATCTACACAAAATGAATCACAACAGTTTAATACAATACATATACATCCATTAAACAAGTACAAAGTTGGGCCACACGCCCGAATGACAGACCCAATCATAACTAGAATACAAAAATGGGGGCGTCTAACAAAACATCCTGTAATATCCGTAAATCTTACAGCTCCGCGAAAACATAAGAGTGGGAATATCAACACGTGCGTCCTTGCGGAGGATCACCTGGGCGGATACAATAACATGCACAACATAGAAGAATGAACGGGTCAGGTCCCGGTTTATATATGATTCCCAGATGAACAACAAGCATGATAGATATGAACAGTTAATCATGAATGATGAAGATGAAAATCTAACATCCTAATCATGATGCATAAATGAGACAGTTTAAAATGATATGTCCTGTATTAAATTATGCAAGAAAATTAAATTATGCATTATTAAATTTAAAATCTTCCATTATCAATTACCATATTTTTCCAATTTCCATTCCTTAACAGGAATATAATATCATCATTATTCTCATTTCTTTTCAATTCTCATTCCTTAGCAGGAATATAATTACCATCATACATTTGGTGGCAATAAATATATCTCAAGTCCCACTTGAGTTTAGAAAGGTCATATTATTATACATATAACGCTTCTAAGATCGCCCCTACGAGTTTCCCCACTGGGCGCGCCCCTAAAGGACTACCATCTTCCAGAGGCCTATCAAACAAGGCAGCCTGGGCACCTAACGCACGTCGGGAAGTGGCCATATGCCTGGGAGTGAGTCATAACCACAACGGGAATTACCTCACTAGCGCAGAATAAAACATATAACAAACCCGTATATGGCCGAAGACTATACTCTCCCTGCATTCACTAGTCAGGGGACATCACCTCATGCGCGAGCTTCCCTTATGATAGCATTTAGAGAGGTGTGTTTAAGTAAATTAGCATTTACTATAAAAGTCATTCATTTCATTTCCATTAACATTTACGTGTTTCGTTTTATCTGAAATCATGATCATAAGATATTTCATTAATATTCATTATAGGGTATGCCTCGAATAATTCTCCAAGGGATCACAATCATTCCCAAGTCTTAAGGTCTTATATACCTTAATTTAAGCCCCTAAAATCTCCAAACATGGGCCTACAACCCCTATCCTCCTATTAAGATGTAAAAAGAGAAGTGATGCTTGAACATCACTTTAAACACCCCCTTGAATTAACCCCAAGTGAAATCCATTCAACTCTAGGGTGAAAACCAGACTCAACGAGGACTCTCAAAGCCAAAGTTTACTTCATTCAAGAAGGTTCCTAAGTCCCTATGAAAAGAAAAGATTTAAAAGCGAAAGTAAAATTTGAAGAAGAAAAATAAGGGACCGGTAGACCGGTCCCAAGACCGCGATCGATCGCGCCTCAAGTTTTTGCCTAAGAAGAAAAGCGGAAAGCTCACTTCGGCAGGGCCGATCGACCGGTGAGGGTACCGCGGTCGACCGCACCACAAATTTTATGCCTTTGAAAGAAAGCAGTGTGCCCTCTCTGGAAGGCCCGATCGACCGGTCTGAGAATCGAGGTCGACCGGTCATTGCAGACCTAGACCAACTTTTCCTACATTTAAGCTGAACCCAAAGCCAAAATTTCAATCAAACAAAACCAACCACATTTATTGATATCAAATGATCATAAATGCTTCCAACAACATTTATTTATACCAATGAATATTCAAATCTCTTCCAAAGATACCAAAACCCATAAATCTAACAAAGAAACCTAACTTTATTAAACCATAACCATTACATAACTATCAATACTAATTATTCACCTTAAACCATATAATATCAAGTAGAAAACTTGCCTTGGGGGATCAATCTCAGATTTTTGATGAAGAAGAATGCAAGATCAATCCACAAATCTTCAATCTCTCTCTTTATCCACAAGTTCTCCTCCTCTCTCACTCTCACTCTAGGTCTAGAAATACACTTGGGGGAAAAATGAAATACTTAAAAAGACTAAATCGTTTCCTTAAGCAAAAGTCTCCAATCTTTAAATGTCAATACCGAAGTAAAATGATTTCAAATACGCGATATACCAAAACCATTCAAAAGTGCCCAAAACATCAAAATACAATATGGTACACATTTTGACTGTCTCAGACCTCCCGGAACTAACTACACCCTCCAAATTATCATTTGGAAATTTTATAACACATTTTAAGTTCCGGTCTCATATTGAACCATAATGTCATTTTAATTCTTATGACAAAATATAACACCACATGGTAATATTCACCCACACATATGGTAAATATGCAACATTTTTGTAAATATTAACTTATCTATGAAATTAATATTTACTCCAAAAATCAATCATTTTATATATAAATACACCATATGGTAGATAAATAAAAAGTAGGCTCCCAAAAGTGAGGGTTGTTACATACTCCCCCCTTTTGAGGGAATTTTGCCCCCACAATTCACACGTACCTTGGATAAAGAGATGCGGATACTTTTCCCGCATATCATCTTCACGTTCCCATGTTGATTCCTCAACGCTGTGATGACTCCATTGTACTTTAACCAAGGGCACCACTCGAGACCTTAACCTACGCTCCCCATGCTCTAGAATGGCAACGGGTTGTTCTTCATATGAAACATCGAGTTGCAACTCAATATCCTCAAAAGGAATATGCCAAAGGGCACTATCACATCTCTTATATTTCTTCAAAGAGGAAACATGGAAGACATCATGGATTTGTTGTAAAGGTTTCGGTAGAGCAAGTTAATACGCCACTGGACCCACCTTAGCAATCACGGGAAAAGGTCCAACGGAATGCGGCGCAAGCTTTCCTTTCTTTCTGAAACGCTTGATACCCTTCATAGGTGACACTCGCACAAACACTTGGTCTCTGACCTCCAACTCCACATGCCTTCTACCCGCATCGGCATAGCTCTTCTGTCTATCTTGGGCTATTCGAATGCGATTCCGAATAAACTCAATTTTTGAAGAAGTATCCCTGATTATTTCAGGTCCAAGGAACTTATTATCTCCCACTTCCAACCAACAAGTGGGAGATCTACAAGGCCTACCATACAAGGCTTCATAGGGAGCCATCCCAATAGTGAATTGGTACGAATTTTTATAAGAAAACTCGACCAACGGGAGATATTATTCCCAACTACCTTTAAAATCAAGCATACACATACGAAGCATATCCTCCAACATCTAGTTAACTCGTTCGGTCTGGCCATCTGTTTGAGGATGATGGGAAGTGCTTAATCTCAATTCGGTTCCCATGGCCTCTTGGAAACTTTACCAAAAGTGGGAAATAAAAATTTTATCTCTGTCGGAGACAATGTTCAAAGGCACCCCATTCAATCTAACTACCTCTTCAATGAACAATCGGGCATAACGAGCGGTGTTGTAATCGGTACGGACCGGTAAAAAGTGTGCCAACTTCGTCAAGCGATCAATGATAACCCATATATAATCGTGACCCTTTTGTGATGTTGGTAAGACGGTGATAAAGTACATTGATATACTCTCCTATTTCCACACCAAAATCTCCAACGGTTGCAACAAACCTGTTGGTCGTTGATGATCAATTTTGACCAACTGACAAGTAGTGCATTGAGATACAAACTCAAAAATATCTCGCTTCATGCCTGGCCACCAATACTGACGGCGCATGTCTTGATGCATTTTGTCATTACCCGGATGCACTGAAAATTTGGAACCGTGAGATTCTTCCATCACCACCCGTCTTAAATCCCCCTCTTTCGGGATAATGAGTCTTCCCTGGAAGCGTAATCCACCATTCGAACTTATCGAGTAGGATTCTGCTCCCTCGGACAATAAGCGGCGTATGTGATCTTGACATTCCTTATCCCTTCCTTGGGCCTCTACGACCCTTGCCATAATTATAGGAGTAACGGTCATCACAGACATAAACGCCCTAGCAACTGCATCCTCGTGACTGAGCTCTTTCCACTTAGCTTTCCATACATCAGCTAATTCTCCCTCGGGCTTTCTACTTAAGGCATCCGCCACCACATTTGCCTTACCCGGATTATAATGGATATCAAATTGATAATATTTCACGAACTCCAACCATCGGTGCTGTCGCATATTCAAATCTTTCTGAGAAAATAAATATTGCAGCGATTTATGGTCCGTGAAAAGACTAAACTTTTCCCCTAGGAGATAATGCCTCCAAATATTCAAGGCAAAAACAACTGCGGCCAATTCAAAGTCATGCACCGGATAGTTTCTTTTGTGAGGCTTAAGCTTTCAGGAAGCATAAGCGATAGCCCTTCGCTCTTGCTGAAGTACCCCTCCCAAACCTTGTAGAGATGAATCGGTGAAGACTAGATATTCCAATCCCGGCTTTGGTAGAGCAAGGAATGGAGCCGAAATCAATCTATCTTTGATCTCATCGAATGCCGCTTGACAAGAATCATCCTAAACAAATCTCACCCCTTTCCGGGTCAAATTTATTAAAGGGCTAGCGATCTTAGAAAAACCCTTAATAAATCGACGGTAATAACCCGCCAAACCCAGAAAACTGCGAATTTCGGTAGGTGTCGTGGGCTGACCCCACTACCTCACCGCAACCACCTTAATCGGATCCACCGATATGCCCTGCGAAGTCACAATGTGACCCAGAAATTGCACTTCCCGTAACCAAAAACCACATTTCTCAAACTTAGCATACAATTGGTGATCCCTTATTCTTTGCAAGACCAACCTCAAATGAATAGCATTGTCAGCTTCTGTTTGAGAATACACAAGGATGTCATCGACGAATACAATAACAAACTGTTCCCGGAAGTCCTGAAATACTCTATTTATGAGATCCATAAATACGGCAGGGGCATTGGTTAGTCCAAAGGGCATAACCAAAAATTCATAAGACCCGTACCTCATCAGAAAAGCAGTCTTGGATACATCCTGCTCTCGTATCCTCAGCTCGTGATACCCCGTTCTCAAGTCTATCTTAGAGAAGTAGGTCGCTCCCCTAAGTTGATCAAACAAGTCATCAATACGAGGCAAAGGGTATTTATTCTGGATGATGACCTTATTCAATTCTCTATAGTCAACGCACAACCGGAGAGAACCGTCTCTTTTCTTCACAAACAACACAGGAGCACCCCATGGTGATGTACTATGCCTAATAAGTCCCTGCTCCAACAACTGCTGAGTTTGATCCCTTAACTCTCTCATTTCAATAGGAGCCATACGATAAGGAGCTCTCGCTATCGGTCGAGTTCCCGACGCTAAATCAATCACAAACTCAATCTCTCGACTCGGAGGTAAACTTGGTATTTCGTGGAATAAATCCTGAAAATCTCGAACAGCCAGAATAGAATCCAAGGGAACAACTACATCCTGAGAAGTCTCTTCCGCAATAAAATACAAATAAGTACTAGTATCTCCCTCCAAACGAGGCATAACCACCAAGAACATATCTTGTCCCGAAACGGTGAAGACTATACTCTTCCCGTAAAAATTAACTATCACATGATACTTAACAAGCCAATTTATGCCCAAAATCACATCATACCCAACCATGTCTAGGACGAGTAAATCGGCCTCAAAGCATAAATTACCAAGAGTAATTTCTATATGTTTGCAAACAAAGAAAATGAGCGAACCATCGCCCATAGAGGACTCCACACTAGTGAAAGTGCTCTCTGCAGATTTTATCAACTCTGTAGACTGAGCAAAACTTCAAGAAATGAATGAATGTGTCGCACCCGTGTCAAACAAAACGCGACCCATGTGTCCCTGAATAGGGAACTTACCCTCAATCGCAGTGGCGCTGGCTGAATAGGAGGAAGCATAGCATCCTGAATGTGATAAACTCTCCCATACTGTAGTTGACCCTGCTGCGGAGGGACAACCAGATTTGGTGCCTGTGGCGGAAACTGAACATAAGGATGCTGAGGGGCTCTAGGAGGCTGTCCCCTAATAACTTGAGGACAATCCTTCTTATAATGACCCGCTTCCCCACATTGGAAGCACCGTCCCATCAAGTTCTCTTGGCCTCAACCCCTGTTATTTCTAAAATATCCGAGACCCTGGCTCGGATGGCCTCTACCTCCATGACCACCCCGACCCGCTTACTGTTGTGGAGCACTCTGACCTAGCCTATTATTATTACCACTAAAATTAAACCCACCGAAGCGTTGTCTTTTCGGCAAGTCCTCTTGCTGGGGATCCCTTTCACGTTGCTTACTACCCGAAGATTGGGACAAAGGAAAAGCTCCTCCTCCATTCCCACTTACTCCGAGCTTCCCTACTTGCCCCCTACCCAAAGCTTTCTTGCCACTCAGCATGTATAACCAATGCTATTGGCAATGGAGCAATGCCGCATTCATCACCTCACCAAAAGTTTGCAAAGCTGGATTGCCTAGAAAATGTTATCGGATTCTCCAGTTCAGACCTCCCATAAACTTGGAAACTTTCCTTTCTTCCGGAGTCACCTCTTCTGGTGCAAAACTTGCCAACCGGGTGAACTCCTCTTCGTATTCGGCAACAAACCGTTCTCCCTGGACCAGATCCTAAAGTCTCCTTCTCATCTCCCTTTGAACTGCGGGAGGAAAGTACTTTTGGTCAAACAAGACCCAGAAATACGTGATCGACATAGTGTCCCTATGTTCTGGTGTAGCCATCGACTCCCACCAATGTAACGCGGCCCCGACAAGCTTAAAAGTAGTAAGGACTTGTTTCCTCTCCTCACTACAATCCACCATTCGTAAATGGCGCTGCATATCTTTCTTCCATTGATTTGCTCGAACAACATCAGAACCTCTATCAAACTCCGGGGGATGACCATTTTAAAAAGGAATCCATAACTCTTTCCCACGGAGAAGGTCCCATAGGAGCGTGGGCATCCTTCTCTCGTTGTTGAGCTTGTGGCATTTGTTAAGCTACTGCGGTTATGGCAGCATTAACCGCTTGGGCCACAATATTTGCTACATCAGCAGCATTAAAAGTTCCTTGGGGCGGCGGCGACGGAGGACCAACATCCTCTTCTACAACTCTATTGCGTTTCATAGGGCGCCCTCTCTTAGGCGGCATCTGAGATGAGGGAATAATAGAGTTATAATACTATTCAAAACAATCTATATTGCAGAAAATCGCAAATATAGGCTACAAAACAGTCCTATCATTAGGCTCTATATCAAGAACGCTACGGTAGAATGTGACAAGTCCACATAGATCCTAGTACTCTAGAACCTGATGCTCTGATACCATCTGTGACAACCCGCATTCCGAAATAAGGGGTGGCTAGCCCGATACCTCAACAAATACGGAAATCATGAATGGAAATCATTCTCAACATCACAAATATAACACAAGTATACGGGAAAACCACCCATTAGTTCAGAAACGGGTTGCCAAAAATATTTAATTTGATGAAATGGTTAAGTTAAGAAAATAATTTAAACAACCCATTCTAAAAGATAGTGGAATTCCAAGAGAACATATATAATACTTCCATAACGATATACAAGATGAGGCCCGAATAGGTTGTCGATCCACAACTACACAAAATGAATCACAATAGTTTAATACAATACATATTACATCCATTAAACAAGTACAAGGTTGGGCCACACGCCCGAATGACAGACCCGATCATAACTAGAATACAAAAATGGGGGCGTCTAACAAAACATCCTGTAATATCCACAAATCTTACAGCTCCGCGAAAACATAAGAGTGGGAATATCAACACGGGCGTCCTTGCGGAGGAGCACCTGGGCGGATACAATAACATGCACAACATAGAAGAATGAACGGGTCAGGGCTCGGTTTATATATGATTCCCAGATGAACAACAAGCATGATAGATATGAACAGTTAATCATGAACGATGAAGATGAAAATCTAACATCCTAATCATGATGCATAAATGAGACAGTTTAAAATGATATGTCCTATATTAAATTATGCAAGAAAATTAAATTATGCATTATTAAATTTAAAAGCTTCCATTATCTATTACCATATTATTCCAATTTCCATTCCTTAACAGGAATATAATATCATCATTATTCTCATTTCTTTAATATAATTACCATCATACATTTGGTGGCAATAAATATATCTCAAGTCCCACTTGAGTTTAGAAAGGTTATATTCTTATACATATAACGCTTCTAAGACCGCCCCTCCGAGTTTTCCCACTGGGCGCGCCCCTAAATGACTATCATCTTCCAGGGGCCTATAAAACAAAGCAGCCTGGGCACCTAACGCACGTCGGGAAGTGGCCATATGCCTACGAGTGAGTCATAACCACAACGGGAATTACCTCACTAGCGCAGAATAAAACATATAACAAACCCGTATATGGCCGAGGACTATAGTCTCCCTGCATTCACTAGTCAGGGGACATCACCTCATGCGCAAGCTTCCCTTATGATAGCATTTAGAGAGGTGTGTTTAAGTAAATTAGCATTTACTATAAAAATCATTCATTTCATTTCCATTAACATTTACGTGTTTCGTTTTATCTGAAATCATGATCATAAGATATTTCATTAATATTCATTATAGGGTATGCCTCGAATAATTCTCCAAGGGATCACAATCATTCCCAAGTCTTAAGGTCTTATATACCTCAATTTAAGCCCCTAAAATCTCCAAACATGGGCCTACAACCCCTATCCTCCTATTAAGATGTAAAAAGAGAAGTGATGCCTGAACATCACTTTAAACACCCCCTGGACTTAACCCCAAGTGAAATCCATTCAACTCTAGGGTGAAAACCAGACTCAACTAGGACTCTCAAAGCCAAAGTTTACTTCATTCAAGAAGGTTCCTAAGTCCCTATGAAAATAAAAGATTTCAAAGCGAAATTAAAATTTGAGGAAGAAAAACTAGGGACCTGTCGATCGGTCCCAATACCGCGGTCGATCGCGTCTCAAGTTTTTGCCTAAGAAGAAAAGTAGAAAGCTCACTTTGGCAGGGCCGGTCGATCGGTGAGGGGACCGCGGTCGATCACGCCACAAATTTTATGCCTTTGAAAGAAAGCAGTGTGCCCTCTCCCGAAGGCCTGGTCGACTGGTTTGAGAACCGAGGTCGACCGGTCATTGCAGACCTAGACCAAGTTTTCCTACATTTAAGCTAAACCCAAAGCCAAAATTTCAATCAAACCAAACCAACCACATTTATTGATATCAAATGATCATAAATGCTTCCAACAACATTTATTTATACCAATGAATATTCAAATATCTTCCAATGATACCAAAACCCATAAATCTAACACAGAAACCTAACTCTATTAAACCATAACCATTACATAACTATCAATACTAATTATTCACCTTAAACCATATAATAGAAAGTAGAAAACTTGCCTTGGGGAATCAATCTCAGATTTTTGATGAAGAAGAATGCAAGATCAATCCACAAATCTTCAATCTCTCTCTTTATCCACAAGTTCTCCTCCTCTCTCACTCTCACTCTAGGGCTAGAAATACACTTGGTGGAAAAATGAATGTCTTAAAAAGACTAAATCGTGGCCTTAAGCAAAAGTCTCCAATCTTTAAATGTCAATACCGAAATAAAATGATTTCAAATACGCGATATACCAAAACCAGTAAAAAGTGACCAAAACATCAAAATACAATATGGCACACATTTTGACTATCTCAGACATCCCAGAACTAAATACACCCTCCAAATTATCATTTGAAAATTTATAACCCATTTTAAGTTCCGGTCTCATATTGAACCATAATGTCATTTTAATTCTTATGACAAAATATAACACCACATGCTAATATTCACCCACACATATGGTAAATATGCAACATTTTAGTAAATATTAACTTATCTATGAAATTAATATTTACTCCACAAATCAATCATTTTATATATAAATACACCATGTGGTAGATAAATATAAAGTAGGCTCCCAAAAGTGAGGGTTGTTACAGTTACGTCACCTCGTGGATTCCCCTGCATGGAAGTTGGTGGATGATAAGTGGTCGGAGTTTGGAAATGAAGCTAGAAACCTTCGGTTAGCACTTTCAGCAAATGGAATTAATCCACAGCAAATGGATTAGTTCCATTGAATGGAGAGAAAATACTCGAGCAGGTTCAAAATATTAATGAATGTTGGGGAAAAAGATGGATCATTTCAAAGAAAAAATAGAAAAGAGAAAGGATGAATTGAAACAAAAGAGGAAACGCACTAAGGAGAATACGAATGAGCCTAATAACTCCAAATGTTGGATGAAAAAATCAATATTCTTTAGGTTGGGGTATTGGAAACATTTGCTTATTCGATACAATTTGGATGTTATGCATATTGAGAAGAATGTTTGTGACACCATAATAGGGACGTTACTCAACATTCCTGGTAAGACAAAAGATGGAGTCAAGAGTCATCGTGATCTTGTAGAATTGGGTTTAAGAGGGGACTTAGCACCATAAGATAAGGGAAAACGAACGTATTTACCACCTGCATGCTATAGATTGTCTAGAGAGGAGAAGAAAAGGGTATGCGAGACCTTTCTTCGACTCAAAGTTCCTGATGGATACTCATCAAATTTTAGTAACCTTGTTTCGATGCAAGAGTTAAAATTATTTGTTCTCAACTCTCATGATTGTCACATACTCATGAAACAGATACTTCTGGTGGCCATTCGTTTCATGTTACCAAAGCATGTTAGATTTGCTATTATAAGGGTGTGCTTTTTATTTAATGCTCTTTGTGCAAAAGAAGTGGATGCGAAGAAGTGGAAGGGTATTCAAGATGACATTGTGATCACATTGTGTTTGTTAGAAAAGAACTTCCCCCCGGCAATGCATTGATATAAAGGTGTATCTAATGGTACATCTTGTTAGGGAGGTTGAACTATGTGGTCCAGTTTTTGCTCGTTGGATGTATGCTTTTGAAAGGTTTGCACATGCTTATTAAAATGTGTCATTACTTTATAAGGTTATAAGTAAACATTATTATTATTTGTTTTACTTAAAATGTTTGTAGGAACATGAAATTGTTAAAGGTCCAAGTAAATAATCAAAATCATCCAGAAGGTTGCATTGCCCAACGCTATATTGCCGAAGAAGCAATTGGATTTTGTACAAAATTTTTGCATGGGATTGATGCCGTTGGGGTTCCATTAGGTAGAAATATAACAAATGGTGAAGATGATATAATATGCAATGGAAAACCAATAGGGGTGGTAAAATAATTGAGGTGGACGAATTGTCATGGGAGAAAGCACATCGTTATGTGTTGCAAAACACATATGATGTTCAACAATATATCGAGTAATTTATTTTTCGTTGCTTTTTTAACAAATCATATACTATATTATATTTTTAATGGTTAAAAGTTTGTTCTCTATTAACACCCTTATAGGGAGCATATGGAGAGCTTGAGGCAAAAGTATCATCGAAAGTGCAAAGAGGAAAAATGGTTACAAGATGAACATAACAATACCATTGTTGGCTGGCTTCGTGAAAGGGTATGAGTAATATCAATATGTGACGATTTAATATACTTTTAAAATTGTAACTAACATTCAAGAAAAATCAGGTTGAAAAGGAGCTAAACCTCCCCAACAACAATGTTTCAGACATCTTAAAATGGATAGCTCAAGGACCTCATCGAGACGTGATAAAATATCAGGTTTATATCATTAATGGTTGTCGTTACCATAAGAAAGAATGGGATGATGAACGAGTTAGCCAAAATGGCATCACGGCCACAACAATGCAAGTTTCTAGTGCAAAGGATAAGCATCCCGTGGTCTCAAATTTGAGTTTCTATGCTGTCATCAGTGAAATATGGATGCTTGATTATTTCACTTTCAAAATTCTAGTTTTCAAATGTGATTGGGTCAACAACGATAATGGTATTAAAGTAAATGAGCTTGGATTTAAATCTAATAATCTTTGTCGAGTTGGCCATAAGAACGAGCCCTTCATATTATCTTCTCAAGTCAAACAGTTTTTTTATGTTCAAGACCAACTCGATCCTAAAAGGTCAATCGTTCATGTGACTTCACAAAGAGTTTATAAATATGGGTGTGATGATGATGACTACGCAGTTGGATGTGCTGAAAATCATGTCGCCACCAATGGATTATCAAACGTTGAGTTGATTAATGAAAGTGAAGATTCATGTGCATGTGTAGATTATGAGGTAATTTGGATTGATAATGAAAAATAAATAGAGTGTGAGTTGTGTTTTGCTTATGCTTAGAGTTATCTATGCTTTTTAAAGAGTTATATATGTTTAGCCTATATTTTATAATTTATATTTTAATAGTTGATGGTGATGCTCGTTTATGGTGAATATCTTTTGGTGTACATATGAGATTTGCCATGGAAAATATTGAATGATAATATTACATAAAATAGATTAGAACGGAAAAGGGAAATCCATGTGGATGACCCTATATGATGGGATTAAGGCAAGAATGATGATGATGACGGGTCAACCTAGAGTGGATAAACAAAATTAGAGTATATTCCAATACCTATTATGGGATTATAATTAACTCTAAAGATGCAATATCACATAATTTGTATATACTCTCTCTAAAGATGAATCTATATATTATTATAGGAATATATTTCTTATTGTTTTTTTGCTATGCATGATACATGCTAAAACAGGGGGTTCTGGTGTAATTTCTCAAAGAGGTACTGGGCAATAAAGTGGGGATGAACAATTTGTAATGCAAGTCCCCAATAACAAGTTAAAGTGAAGTTGGAGTTATATTTGTGTTTTGATTTCCGTTTCCATTCTGCTTGTTGAACAAATTCGAATCAAATTCTTAGTGTGAATCTATATATGAATATGATCCAAAGAATTGTGCATACTTTCGCGGTTGAGAACTTCAAAGTACTTTGTTTCATATATTATCTTTGGTTTCCATTTAAATAAATGCTTCTGCTAGTTTGTTTGCTAAAGATGTAGATGAATCAACGTAGGTTATGTTTCAATGATTTGAGTGTTAGTCCAAAGCCAGATGATTGAATATTAATATGCTACAACAATTACCCTAACATTTGAGTTTAGTTTTTTTAAATTTAATTGAATTTGATTTGAAATTATCATTACCAATAGTTATCACAAAGTTTGGACTTAGTATTTTTTTTATACTCTTATTAGGTAATCAAAACTATTTTTTCCTCTGACATATTACCTTTGTTTCTAATGTTGTCTTAATGATTTTTGTTAGATATGTTTGTACTGTGTGTGCGATAATGCCCTCCTCTGTTCTCTCAAAGGACAAAACTCATTGTGATTGTTTTTTTTGGGGGGGGGGGGGGGGGGATAAGTATTACGAACTGTAATTTTTAGAGTCTTACATTAGGAATAGTTTGATATCTTAAAGAGATTTCCCCGAAGCATAGGATTCAACAAGAAATAAAGCTCATTTCGCTTATGATATCTGATAAAATGCAATGATTTCAGTTGAATCCGTGTTATATACAATAAAGAATGAAATATGATTATCATCTTTTCTCGAGACCCATCCATTGACACTGACAAATGTTATTAGCAGGTGATGCCTATCCAATAATTGTACCTTTCAAATAATAAAATCCACGTAATCATGAAAAAATTATAAAACTTCTTCTTTAGGCACTGATTCTCAGGTTCTGATCAGTTTCTTCATTCCATATTCCATGGAGGATGAATGAAAACAACTCTTCCTTTATTCTACTCAAGAAATAATTATTTGGATCATGATTATTTATATACAGAACATTCCCAACATGATTCGCGGGCTCCTAAGCATTAAAATTTTTAAAACGTTCATTATCTTCACGATAAAAATCCCTAATTTCTTGTATACTAACAAGATTCACAAAGTCTAATTTTGAGGATGTTGAATAGCTCCTTTGAAAGCAGAGGCATCATGAATTTGTGCAGCTGATGTTGTAAATAGTCCAAATTGGTTACTCTCCATATAGGAGAAGAAGTCCTTATAGATGAACACACTCCTATGAGCGAGTAGAACACAGTATAACTGAGTGAAGAAGCTCTCAAATTATTTGGCCTTTAACGAAAGATCTTGAATATCACAATCATCATCTTTGCGTGAAAATTATAGCTATAATGGTCTATAAACAATCAGTCGCTGATTAGTTCTGCTAAAACTAATTAGGTAATGGCCATTATCAGTAAATTTGTGAAATGAATGGTCAGGACATTCAATGTCATATATGGTACAACTTGGGACTATATTCTCATAAAATTGCCTTTCATAAAGAATAAGTTACTAAAGCACTTGATTGGAAATTGGGACAAATTCGTATCATTTACATGAGGACATTTTCAGCATTTTCAGTTCATTATGAACATAGTGTATATTACCATTTACACGAGGACATTTAATAGCGAGCATAGCTCCATCATTCTTTCTTTGTTCCCCGTAAACTATGCCATAACTACCTGAACCTTCTACTTATGCGATAAAAAATTCAAACTTTGGCAGTACTTTTGATTCTGGTTGAGGAAGACTAATATATTTACTTTGGTAGTACTTTTGCTTTAAATTTTCTTTTGAAATTTGTCAAAAAAAGAAAATCATGCATTTGAATTTGTGTAGTCACGGTCAAACAACATATTGATTATGAGAGACGACTCTCGGAGTTGAAAACACCATTGAAAATGAGGGAATAATAATTGTATTATTACAAATATAGAAAAAGGTCATAGTTTTTGTTCTAAACATCTAAAGAATAAGATCTTTACTTTACACACAATTGCATTAAACAAGTGGAAACTTTGAGTTGTATTTCCTGTTTGGGGGAGTCAAAACTTTAATACAAGTTCTAGTAGTTAAGTTTATTCTTTTTGTGTGGAAGATTTAGCTGTACACGTCCCATACTGACTAAGTCATCTCCCTCCGTGTCTCTCAAAAATAGTTGACAATTTGGAAGGTGCATGGAAAGGAAATTTAACACTTTTATTCTAATCTTTGGTAATTTGATGTATAAATTTTGGAGAAAATCAACTTTGATACTATTATTTAGGGACGACTTTCCTCACGTATTTAACAAAGTCGAGGTTTGATGCTAATTGTCGGGTGTCTCAGCGCGTTTATGTTTTAAAAGCCTATGATATTTCAGATTCAGACCATATCAAGTAGGAAACGAAAAACATTCATCCCCATTTATATTTTAAGTTATATTTATTTGATTTTAGTTGAAGATGCTGTAGATGCTCCACTAGTTTGTGATGCAATAGGAGAATTGAGTCTACTCAAGAAGAATTGCAATAATATTTTAATACTAAAGAAGTAGTTCCCCGGGATCCAAGAATCAGGAATCTAATGAAGATGGGATTCGCTCTAATGACAAAATATTTATAAATTTGTTACTTACAGTGATGCTTACAGTTATAAATATGAATTATATGAATAACATATGTTTTATTTTTATTAATAATGCTCTTACTTCCTGTAAATTAATTTTAACATGTCGTTTGTTATTCATTTGTTATTCATCAACATGAACACTTACTTCAATCTATTTCTTTTTCATTGTAGTGGATATGGATGAGGAATATGATTTTCATTCAAAAAGTCCGAACGATTTAGCAAAGTCATCACAAAATTCGAGTAATAAACAACGAAAGGTTAGAGGTGTGGCTGTTTTAGAACTAATAAGCAAAAGGGCTTTTTGTGGTCGAATAATAGTAACTTACAATAGAAAAGGAAAACCCAATGGTGAAACAAAGAAGGATTTCACAAGTTATAGGGGGCTTTCTGCAAGTACAATGGTTCCCATAAGTTATCCAAGTTGGCCCAAAGTCCCAAAGTCATCAAAAGAGAATTTATGGATAGCTCTGGAGGTAAGTGCTAATAATTTATATTGATGTTATTTGAAGTCTATATTGGTACTATTTTAATTTTGTTATGTAATATAATATAAATTAATTATTGGCTAAGTTCAACATGGACCCCAAATCAAAGAAGAGAGTTATATCCGCCATTGCTTGTTCGTGGAAGAATTTCAAAGGAGAACTCACCAAGAGTTGTGTCAAGCCATTTATAGACGATCCCGGTAATCTTTGGAACTGTCCAGAAAAGTTTAAAAAGTGTTTTGATTAGGAGAATTGGGATGCATTTGTAAGAGGAAGACTATCCCCAAAGTTTGAGGTGTATATTAAATTCATTTTATTATATAAATGTATAACATTTATCCACGCTATGGTTAAATTCTTACATTATCATAAATTCAATGCGTAGAAATTAAGTGATGTACAACGAGAAAGTCGAGCACAGAATAAGTTCAACCACAAGCTTAGTAAGTTAGGGTATGCATGTCTTGAGGATAATATGGTATGTGGTTGAGTTCTTATATTATTTGTAGAGTATACAACTATAATTAATTCATTGTGGGGATTTTTTGTTGTGTGCTTAATTTCTTATATTTTACTTTATAACTAGGACAGAAAAAGAGACATGGATATGCATTTGATGAGGATGATAGGTCTCTAATGAGGATAACCGCCCAAAAATTGAGAAATAGACAATATCAAGATGATGCAATCGAGTAAGTTGGTGAAAAAATTATGAGTTACTTTCAAAAGTAGCTAACACGAACATGTATATTATATAATCTTTTATAAATATGAATATATACTACATATGAGGATGGAAAACAATATAATTTAACAACACTCTTGATAATTTTCTTTATTGTAAGACGCTTTAAAGAAGCAAGTCCAAGATGGGACATTAGTAACTCAAGGGACTTTGGACGTATTAACCTTGGCACTTGGTACTCCAGAGTATAGTGGTTCAGTAAGGGGGATGGGAAAACAAGTCACTCCTACAACTTACTTTCATATCCCTAGATGGGGATCGAAACAACATGTTGAAGAATTAGAGTCTAGACTTCATCAAGAAGAGGAGAAAGCTAAAGAAAAAGAGAGACAACTTCCGAAGGCAATGGAAGAATTGAGGAAGTATCAAAGTAGATCACTTGCATCGTCGTTAATTGAGAATATTTCCTCAACTAGTCAGAAAAGTGATAGTAAAAAATACGAGAAGCGTTCAAATTATGTGAGTGAATCACGTGATTTTACATCCAACAAGAGGAAAAAGAGAAGGTAATCACGTAATTGGTAAAACTTTATTGCATTTATATCTCATACTTTATTATACTTATTTTGGAATATTTCGTGTGTATGTAGGCCCAAAGAAAAGTGAATAGACAACGTATAATTTTACCCACGGATCCTAAATCTAATATTGGGAAGGTTTGCAACAACTTTAATTATATTAGTGATCTTTATTCTTTTAGTAGTATATATATATATATATGTCATTCATTATTCATTTTGTTTTTTTTATATAGGGAAATGATGTAGATTGGAATTGAATTCACGTGCGAATGTTATTGCGTCTGGGGTGTTTTTTGATCGTATTTCACCTAATGATACCATCCACAATGTTTACTTCGGGCATAATTATATACATGTATCAATAACTGACGTTCACTCTCCCCGAAGCATATCTTCTTTTATCGGTACCTAACGCAAACATGTATGTTGTTAAAGACGCACACAATTCACATGTTGCTTGGCCTAAAGAGATTGTGTTGTCGTGTATTGAGGTAACTTCCTTTTTTTTTTCATTCCATGCCCCATTTTGAATTCATTATCCATGACACATTCAATAACTTGAGTTCATTGGCAATGATCAAGCGAAGCACCTAAAACATCAAATGAAATCATGTAATTGGTAAATCTTTATTTCATTTATGTCTCATACTTTACTATACTTATTTTGGAATATTTCATGTGTATATAGGCCCAAAGCAATGTGAATAGACAACGTATAATTTCACCGTCGGATCCTAAATCTAATATTGGGAAGGTTTGTAACAACTTTAATTATATTAGTGACCTTTATTCTTTTAGTAGTATATATATGTGTCAATAATTATTCATTTTATTCTTTTATATAAGGAAAGCGATGTAGATTGGCATTGAATTCACATGCGAATGTTGTTGTGTATGGGGTGTTTTTTGATCGTATTCACTTAATGATGCCATCCACAATGTTCGCTTGGGGGATAATTATATACGTGTATCAATAACTGACGTTCACTCTCATGGAGCATATCTTCCTGTACCGGTACCTAACGCAGACATGTATGTTGTTAAAGACGCACATAATTCACATATTGCTTGGCCTAAAGAATTTGTGTTGTCATGTATTGAGGTAACTTCCTTTTTTTACATTCCATGCAAAATTTTGAGTTCATTATCCATGCCACATTTGATAACATGAGTTCATTGTCAATGATCATGCGAAGCACCTAAAAGATCAAACGAAATCACGTAATTGGTAAAACTTTATTACATTTATGTCTCATACTTAACTATACTTATTTTGGAATATTTCATGTGTATATAGGCCCAAAGAAATGTGAATAGACAACGTATAATTTCACCACCGGATCCTAAATCTAATATTGGGAAGGTTTGTAACAACTTTAATTATATTAGTGATCTTTATTTTTTTAGAAGTTCAAGCTCAATATACCCAAATTATTCCCGAACACGGATTCGAACCCAGATATAGAAGGCCAAACCCCATTGGGTAAATGTGACACCCCGCCTAATTAAATACCGGGCGATCACTCCCTTATTAAATTAAATCAAGGTTAACAGTTGGTCCATTCTTAGCATCACTGTCGAAAAATAAATTTTTCCAATTTAACACCCTAATTAATTAAGCTAAGCGTCAAAACCATGTTCATACATACTTTCCACATTTTATTTAAAGAAAAATCATTTATTTTATTAACAACATTCAATAAGTAAGAATCACACCACATTAAATTCTGCAACATAATCCAATTAATTTAATACATTCGTCAATTGAATGTCAACATACAAAATCTAAAGTCACACATCCAAACTGAATAAATCCCATAGTAATAATACTGGAAATAACTGAAATACAAATGTCCAATAACAACGGAATAATGGAAAGAGCTACACATGCCCAACTAGATGAAAGTACTAAGAGTGGATCTAAATGAACGATGTCGTCTAATCAAGAGTCCTGCAACTTCCACCTAAGCTGCAGCGCATTCCTTCCAAGAGATCCTAAGAAAGACGCCCCTGTGGCTAGGCACTTGTAATACATACATATATATACAAGAGAGAGAGAGAGAGAGAGAAACGGGTCAGAGCCCGATAGTGTATATGATTTAAAATTTGTTTAGCAAGTATTTAAATTGATACAGGCCAATGCAACAACATATTAGTGCGTCACTCTCTTGAGGAATTCTCACCTCTCTTCTAATGTGCACACCTATCGCACTAACCTTCCCAACGGTTTGTCTTATCATTTATCGCACTAATCTTCCCAATGATTTAACTTATCTTAGCTTACTCGTAAGATTCAAAATTTAACGATTCAATTGTTCGAAAAGGATATTTCAATTAGCAACCAAAGTTCTCATTTTTAACTTTATCAATCAATAAAGTTTTCCAGTGTCATATTATACTTTCTCAAAACAAGTATTTACAATTTGAGTCATCAACCATGTCCTACATGTCTCATCACAGTAGGCAGTTCCAGATTTCAGAATTTCATATATATATTAACTACTCATAAAATATATATATATCACAACAGCACCCCAAATAACAACTATGGTGCGGGCATACTCTACTATCCAATCCCCGTATCACTCGTACTAAGGGAATACAGATTCAGAATCACTCTCGAACTGTATCAACACATGCTCAAACAATATTGAGACAAAGTATAGATTCCAAGTCTCTCAGGACCATCTGAACTATCACTGCGATAGCCTGTACCAAGGATACCTGTACACAAACATAATGAGGCGAAGCATAGATTCCAAGTCTCTAAGAGGAAAGCACATACCCGCATCTCTTAGGACCGTCTGAACTATCATTCCGATATCCTGTACCAAGGATATCTATCTTCTAGGGTACAAGTCAATATCCCCCATAAAGGTGCCATCGAGATAAGACTGTCACAGCGCGGAAACCTCAGGGATAGCAAGTAGCGTAGGCATGATTTTCACACATAGATAGTATATGCATACACAATCATATAACTATACTAACATTACCATTTCAATAATGGGTAAATTCTCAATTCCCATAATTACGACATTTGTATTTATTTCTCATTATTTAGTTATCACGTATAACCATTCACATCTTATTTTAATTTGAGGAACTTTTCCACTTACTACATCACGCTCACGGATTCTATCCTCCCAAGTATAAAATTCAGTAGGTATACACATTTGTCCCAAAGTAACTCTCTTACGTCTCTCTCTCTCTTTAACATATACTTACATTGTCCCTCATGTAAGATATCCCAAAAATATAGATTTCGCCTTACATTAAAGGATTTTGAAATTTATTTTCAAAGATGAGAATTTCAAATGGTTTCGAAATCGGAATTAAAATGGAGTTTTAATTGATTTTTTTTTATTATTTAGAAGAGTCCTCAAAATATAAAACTCTCTAAGAGTCCTCAAAATATAAAACTCTCTAAGAGTCCTCAAAACCTAAAATTCTCTAGAAAAAATAATATTTTTAGAAATCCGACCGTTCGATCAAGCTGAATTTTTGTCAGCAGTCCTGCTCGCCGTTCGCTACAACATACTAAAATTTCAAGCGATTCCAATGGTCCGATCATCCGGAATAAAATTTTTAGTGTTTGTATCTAATTATAACTCTTTTCTTAATCAAACTCTTAATCCTTTACATGACAAAGGGTTTCTAAAATATCATTTAAGTCATCACTACATGCAATTTCCTATCTCAAATTGGGTTTTTCTTCCATACAATTCATCCTAATCATTCCTAAACCAATATGAAATATGCATCAACGAAATATGCAAGATAAACACTTGCCTGGAATTTTTAGAAATCTGGTTTGGTTCCGAAATTGGTGTGGTTTCGTTCCCCATCCCGCGATCTACGCGTTGGTGGTGACGGCGGTGCAATCGGAGGTGTTCTTGGCCTAGAACTCCTTGGAGAGCTTATCCTCTTCCTCTCCAATGGCCGTCATTTGTCTTTGATTATTCTAACCCTAGAAGACAACCTAGATATCTTATATAACCCTATTAATTTTCGTAGGTTTAATTACCCATAATTACGAAATGTCCAAAACGCCCTCCCGGGGTACTAATTGGGCCTAAAAACGCCCCGAGACCCAAACTAAACCCCCGGGTACACTTTTCTGACTATCTCGACCCTTATGGACACGTTGGCGCACTCAAAACGACCATACGAACAACTTATAAAATATTCACTTATTAATCAACATTTAGTCCCGACACGACATAGGCGCGTCCCAACATAATTTCCATAATTGTCATTTTATTCACACGTGACAATATTATAATAATAAATCTCATATATTACTATACTCATCCAGTAATATTCAACAGATAACAAATTTCCAATAATTACTAACTCTCGTCACGCTAGTAAATATTTAAAGCAACATTCCGGATTAAAATTAAATTAATTTATCTCAATTAAATTTAATAAATCCCATAATTTAAAAGCTAGAAAAATACGGGGTATTACATACTTCCCCCCTAATAACTGAATTTCGTCCCGAAATTCGGGATTAAAGGCCTATCAGGTAGCACAATTCTGGATATCCTTTTCCGTACACAAACTAACTACACATTACGGCGCTCAATCACTATAGCCCTTTGTTCACAGTAACATTGTTTTGCATTCTCTTTGGAGACACTTCACATTGTGCTCCCAACCGACAACATTCGCATAGGTCACGCCTGTATGTTATACATTTCATTATCTCACTATCATTAGGAGGCCGCACCTCACTATATGGCAAATACTCGTATTTATTCATATACAAAACTCCCATTCTGAGAAAATATTACGAACATTTGATCACTCTTGCTCGTCAAAAACAGTCATGGAATTCTACCATAGTTATCGGATATTTTCTCGACCGATCCAAAAATTCTGATTATCTACTCTCCTCTAAACATACGGAAGGAGAATAGTCGAGGTTCTTCCATAACAAAACCTTAATAAGTACCTCATACGCGACAAACAGGTACGAGTTCTTCTACAGAGCATTCTTGAAATCATCGTACCAAGATTCCAAAATCTCCTTCACGTGGCTCCACTAATCTTTAATCACCATGCGCTTATTCCCTGGCTAAGGGTGATACATCCTACTTGAAACGAAATCTTATCTCCACTGGTTCCTGAAATCCCATATCAAAGGTGGGATTCACCAATCTCATCCTGATTCAGAAATTTATATTGCGCCGGACCATGCACTGGCGCGATCCTTCCTTTCAAAGGAAGTCTGGGGCATACTAGTTAATATTGTAAGCCAGTCTAAAGGAATATCAATCACTTCCTTCTCGACGACTTAATTCACATGTTCGGGATAAACCATTGATCTTGTTTTGAGGATGGAAACCCATCCAAGAACTTTACCGACTTTACCAACCTCTTCCAATTTCATGAATTTTCGATAAACACAAAATTATTTGGTTGATTCTCCTCTTTCAACCAAACCTTACCTATGGGAAGTGCATGTAGAGACTACTCACTACGTCTCGCTAAACATCGATTCTTCCCTTGAAATGTCTCACATTAAGTGACACGTAATACTCCCCTTCCTTCCTTATAGTATGCCGAAAGTTCCACCCGTGCTCTTCTCTCCACGAAGCGCACTTCTGGATCTCTTATACTATACTAACATCATTACTCTTTATATGTGTGAGTTGCTCTCACACTTGACTAATAACAACTCCGCTCCGGGTGTTCTTCATAACAATTAAATTCTACTATATTCATGGAATACCAATTCTTGAATGGCTTCCCACAGCCTTCCAATCAAGTTAGGGCGTGCTATTCTAATTGCACACTTATGTATGGATTATCGCCCCTCATGTGATGTTTAATCCACTCTATCACTTCCACTTCGTTATACTAGTCCCACAAACATATATTTCACACTTCTATTACCACGTCCCTTCGACTCGGACTATTTTAACTGTAGTTAACCAAGATGCCCACATTTTTGCAACACTCTAACCGCCCTGGGAGAGAGAACGACGTGCTACTCATCTGTAGGACTAACTAAATTCAATTGAATATAAGGGATAGGGCATTCAAATTCCATGACAATATAAGATGAATAATAATTCTCAACCTTCCTCAGATAAGTACAACAATTTTCCCAAATAGGTACAACAACCAAAATAAATCACTAACGCTCTATTCATCAAAATAATTACAGGTCATCTCTTTTATATAATATAACGTTCTTTCCAGATAATCCATGCTAAAAATCATTCCAACTCTTTATTCACCTTGTGTTCTATACGCGGTTATGACATATGGGTACTCTCAATCACCCTAGAAATCCAAATTCTTAAATTCTCCTTATCATCGTTCCACCACTCAACTCGTGGGGATAACTTTTAATGCTTTCCTACCACAAAAATCCGGCTTCAATGACCTTAAAACAAAATTCAACTTCCAACTTACATACATAATTACTTGATCCCATTTCGACCAGGGTACCGAACTCATGGAATAGTGACCAAACGTCTCCCTATTTCCAACCTTACGCTAAGTTTCATGCGTGGGATGTCTCGCAAAGCGAAATCCAAACAAGGAACCCCCCGATACACTACTACCTAGCATTGTCGGTTATCAAAATCCGTTAGGTCCTCCGTCCATAGTATATACCCCTTTATTCCGTCCCTTGACAGAAAAGTTACAATTTCTCCCGTAATTATGCTTAACAAAGAACGTTTCACCAAATTTCACTATCGTTCAGCATTGGTTGGTGGTAATAGCATTCCATAAACCTCGAATACATACAATCGGAATTCTCAAAATTCCTTTTTCTAACATTAGGGGTATAACTCTTAACTCTCACGTCTCTTAAGGATAAATATAACACTGCACTCTTCCTATCACTAAGTCCGGAGTGCCAAACATAATACTGCATCAAATCTTTTCGCTCAACGGTAAATCCCGATACATACGGAATCACATTGGCAAAGTTTATACATACTTTGGCATCGAATATCTCGAGACCACTATCTCCTCCGAAGTCTCTAGGATAGATAATATAAGTGCGAGTCCAACCTTCTCACACGTAAAGCCTCGCCAAAACAAACATAAAACATGTTGCACTAATGCAATCACTCCGATAGCCTTGCAATAAATGCCCACTATCGTACTAACCATTTTTGTAATGATTTAAACAAGATAATATTATACTCGTGTATCGCATCACTACAACGAGTAACCTCAATAAAGTATAAAACACTGTTGATATACTCATTCATCCTCCGCGGATAGCACTAAAGAAAAATCCCGCTACACTAGGGAAAAAATATTCACATAATGGTAACATTTATAATTATATGCATTAAGCACGTCTCACATGCTAATCTAGCAATGAACAAAATATAGTGACTCTCTCGTGTCACATAAACACGCCTCATCCTCTGAGGATACAACTTACACTTCTACCTTGTCAATCGTCTTGACTGCGCAAATGGTTTCGGACGTAACACGTCTGCCCAAACCATAACAAAATTATTTTAATCGTTGCCTTTTACTAGGCACCGTATTTTTGTCCATATACTCACTTTGGAGCATATTATCATGAGCGATCTCACTCCGCACAAAATACCTCAGTACATAATCCACTTACCACCTGTCCTACTAACCAGGTTAGGATTTGTCCTCCTCTCGGACTTTAGTTAACTCGATTCCTGTTAACCATTCCGATTGTTCCTTTAACTTTTTAGGCCATAAAGATCATGTTACTATCTATAATAGCACTTACTGAATTTACCATCACTTGGTAAGAATTCCATTATCCGAATCATTTAAATGGGTCCCCTGATGTATATCCACATCTCTTTTTGGTGCTATATCACCACCATTCTATTCAGTCTTATTCTCGACTAAATTCTTCGATTTCTTTAAGATTCCCACACAAGGAGCATTATCATCTTTATTGACAAAATACAACATTGTCAACCTCTGAATCAACCGTCCATCAGAATTTACTCCTCGAGTATTATCAATTATTATTACGAGTTGGTCTCCCACTTGGAGTCGTTTCCTCCACTCGTATCTACATCTTTCGATACAAAATTTGCTAATGATTAGGGTTCATATCCACAATCGGACTTCTGTCATGCCCTCCCGCGATGAGTTCAGAACCACGTTTGCTTCTCACCCTGAACAGTTGAGGATGGAACATACGGTCAACACTGTACCTAAGGTTCTCCTATAGGCATAGCATTCCACTTCTAAAATTGGTGGTTGACTCCAACCATTATAATTTCGTCCCGAAAGCCAAGAAAATTTTCTCTAAATTTTCACTTTCAGTTTGCCACACTTCGTCCTATATCTAAGCCTTTGGGTACATTAACTCCTTTGGTAAAGACACATACAATTTCCGCATTTCTAAAATTTCCCATTGACAGTCTCTACACATTTTTGTAATACGTTGGGTAAGTTTACCCTCGCACCTCATTTGACTATAACAGCATTTGAAAAATCATTGCTGCACCTTAGTCACCTTTTTAGTCGTGGCTTCTCGTGCCATAATGGAGGTGAACTCAACTACGGTCATCATCCTCGGATATATTTCATAATATCAACTGAGCCCTGCCTCCTGATGTACGCTTAACGGTCCTCTTCTGACATCCGTCATCGCTCGGCACACGCACACATCCGAACGAAATTAGAATTCACTAGTGTATACACATTATAGCAGGAGAACGAAATCTCGTTAAGGGAATCAACAATCCTAAAAATAGGGCTCTATAACACACAAAGCAACGCTGAAAGCATAATAAGCCGTACAGATCCTAACGAAACTGGAACCTGATGCTCTGATACCACCTATGACACCCCGCCTAATTAAATACCGGGCGATCACTCTTTTTTTAAATTAAATCAAGGTGAACAGTTGGTCCATTCTTAGCATCACTGTCGAAAAATAAATTTTTCCAATTTAACACCCTAATTAATTAAGCTAAGTGTCAAAACCATGTTCATACATACTTTCCCAATTTTATTTAAAGAAAAATCATTTATTTTATTAACAACATTCAATAAGTAAGAATCACACCACATTAAATTCTACAACATAATCCAATTAATTTAATACATTCGTCAATCGAATGTTAACATACGAAATCTAAAGTCACACATCCAAACTGAATAAATCCCATAGTAACAATACTGGAAATAACTGAAATACAAATGTCCAATAACAACGGAATAATGGAAAGAGCTACACATGCCCAACTAGATGAAAGTACTAAGAGTGGATCTGAATGAACGAAGTCGTCTAATCAAGAGTCCTGCAACTTCCACCTAAGCTACAGCGCGTTCCTTCCAAGAGATCCTTAGCAAGACGCCCCTGTGGCTGGGCACCTGTAATACATACATATATATAAGAGAGAGAGAGAGAGAGAGAGAGAGAGAGAGAGAGAGAGAAAACCGGGTCAGAGCCCGATAGTGTATATGATTTAAAATTTGTTTAGCAAGTATTTAAATTGATACATGCCAATGCAACAACATATTAGTGCATCACTCTCTTGAGGAATTCTCACCTCTCTTCTAATGTGCACACCTATTGCACTACCCTTCCCAACGGTTTGTCTTATCATTTATCGCACTAATCTTCCCAATGATTTAACTTATCTTAGCTTACCCGTAAGATTCAAAATTTAACGATTCAATTGTTCGAAAAGGATATTTCAATTAGCAACCAAAGTTCTCATTTTTAACTTTATAATTCAATAAAGTTTTCCAGTGTCATATTATACTTTCTCAAAACAAGTACTTACAATTTGAGTCATCAACCATGTCCTACATGTCTCATCACAGTAGGCAGTTCCAGATTTCAGAATTTCATATATATATTAACTACTCATAAAATATATATATATCACAACAGCACCCCAATTAACAACTATGGTGCGGGCATACTCTACTATCCAATCCCCGTATCACTCGTACTAAGGGAATACAGATTCGGAATCACTCTCGAACTGTATCAACACATGCTCAAATAATATTGAGACAAAGTATAGATTCCAAGTCTCTCAGGACCGTCTGAACTATCACTGCGATAGCCTGTACCAAGGATACCAATACACAAACAAAATGAGGCGAAGCATAGATTCCAAGTCTCTAAGAGGAAAGCACATACCCGCATCTCTTAGGACCGTCTGAACTATCATTCCGATAGCCTGTACCAAGGATATCTATCTTCTAGGGTACAAGTCAATATCCCCCATAAAGGTCCCATCGAGGTAAGACTGTCCCAGTGCGGAAACCTCAGGGATAGCAAGTAGCGTGGGCATGATTTTCACACATAGATAGTATATGCATACACAATCATATAACTATACTAACATTACCATTTCAATAATGGGTAAATTCTCAATTCCCATAATTACGACATTTGTATTTATTTCTCATTATTTAGTTATCACGTATAACCATTCACATCTTATTTTAATTTGAGGAACTTTTCCACTTACTACATCACGCTCACGGATCCTATCCTCCCAAGTATAAAATTTAGTAGGTATACACATTTGTCCCAAAGTAACTCTCTTACGTGTCTCACTCTCTTTAACATATACTTACATTGTCCCTCATGTAAGATATCCCAAAAATATAGATTTCGCCTTACATTAAAGGATTTTGAATTTTATTTTCAAAGATGAGAATTTCAAATGGTTTCGAAATCGGAATTAAAATGGAGTTTTAATTGAATTTTTTTTATTATTTAGAAGAGTCCTCAAAATATAAAACTCTCTAAGAGTCCTCAAAATATAAAACTCTCTAAGAGTCCTCAAAACATAAAACTCTCTAGTAAAAATAATATTTTTAGAAATCCGACCGTTCAATCAAGCTGAATTTTTGTCAGCAGTCCTATCTCGCCGTTCGCTACAACATACTAAAATTTCAAGAGATTCCAATGGTACGATCATCCGGAATAAAATTTTTAGTGTTTATATCTAATTATAACTCTTTTCTTAATCAAACTCTTAATCCTTTACATGACAAAGGGTTTCTAAAATATCATTTAAGTCATCACTACATGCAATTTCCTATCTCAAATTGGGTTTTTCTTCCATACAATTCATCCTAATCATTCCTAAACCAATATGAAAGATGCATCAACGAAATAAGCAAGATAAACACTTGCCTGGAATTTTTAGAAATCTGGTTTGGTGCCGAAATTGGTGTGGTTTCGTTCCCCATCTCGTGATCTACGCGTTGGTGGTGACGGCGGTGCAATCGGAGGTGTTTTTGGCCTAGAACTCCTTGGAGAGCTTCTCCTCTTCCTCTCTAATGGACGTCATTTGTCTTTGGTTGTTCTAACCCTAGAAGACAACCTAGATATCTTATATAACCCTTTTAATTTTCGTAGGTTTAATTACCCATAATTGCGAAATGTCCAAAACGCCCTCCCGGGGTACTAATTGGGCCTAAAAATGCCCCGAGACCCAAACTAAACCCCCGGGTACACTTTTTTGACTATCTCGACCCTTTCGGACACGTTGGCGCACTCAAAATGACCATACGAACAACTTATAAAATATTCACTTATTAATCAACATTTAGTCCCAACACGACACAGGCGCGTCCCGACTTAAATTTCCATAATTGTCAGTTTATTCACACGTGACAATATTATAACAATAAATCTCATATATTACTATACTCATCCAGTAATATTCAACAGATAACAAATTTCCAATAATTACTAACTCTCGTCACGCTAGTAAATATTTAAAGCAACATTCCGGATTAAAATTAAATTAATTTATCTCAATTGAATTTAGTAAATCCCATAATTTAAAAGCTATAAAAATACGAGGTATTACAGTAAATGGATTTTACCCAAATTACCATTCAACAGATCCCAATTGACCTTATTTAGACTAAATTCCTGGGCTAGTGTTTGGTGGGCTTGGTTTTGTGTTTTAGTTTGGGGACTTATATCTTTTTCTTGAGACATATTCGGTTTGTCCTGGATGGTGAGTTTTGTTTCTGTTTTGGGTTTTGGCCTTGTTTCTAATATATTATCCTTTCATAAAAAAAGAAATAAATAGAGTTCCCCTGTTCTGAAATAGAGGACCCTGCAGCCTGAATAACTGACTGTTATTTTATGTTACTTTGGGGCAAAATTTTATGCTGAAAGAAATTGCTTAAAAGTCTCATATGCCAGCTTTTATTATGTTATTTCAACTATTTTCATCCGCTCACGTTTAATTGTGCATTACAGATACCAAATGACTTGCATCCGACGGCCAAAAAATCTGCTTTAGAAACAGTTTTGATGGTATATTACATTAATGAAGTTCAATCTTTAATTTTTTGAATAAGGTAGACAATAGAGATTAAGCTTAGCATCTCGGAAAAAAGGAATCTTTCTAAGATAATCGGCACTGGGTCGGATTGAACTATTTCCATTTTTTTACTAAAAGAACTGAGATCATCTATTCCTTCTTCTTTGAAAAATATAAGTTTCTTTGTTTATATCGATCCTCCCCTTCTTTGAATAATACAATGTTGAGATCATCTATTCCCTCTTTTATACAATGGCAACAAAAAACAAAGAGCAAGGTTATCACAACAACTAAGAAATTGGAAGAGTGGCATACATTAGGAAGCAAGATCACAACAAATTTCTTAGAAAAGTGAAAATCCGTGACATTAACCACAGAGGAAATAAAATGAGGGCAGACGACATGATTTGAGAATAGAAGTTCTTGTTCTGCTAAAAAAATGAAAGAAAATAGTGATGCATTGGTGTAATTAATTAAATGTAAAACATTTAGGAAGGTTCAATTGCAACAAAATTGGTGTAATTTAAGCATGATGATGATGGTGAGATGAGAAAGAATGATATCCTGTTGAATCATCACATTAGAGCCATGATCTTTTTTCCCATTGAGTGAGCCATCCCCTGAGCAAGAAAAATGTTACCTTACATACTTCTTCCTTTAATAAAGCCACTGTAGTTGGGGGATATAATGTTTGGGAGAAACACAAACATCTTGCATAAAATTTTTGAACTTATTTTATTAGATAAATTGCATGCTAATCTGGGTGATTCTAGAGTTCTATTAGGTTTTAAAGATGGATCAATAAATATAATTGCAGATCAGTTGGCTCATGATCATAATACCACCATAGAGGAGGTTAGACTAGAAGTCATCTCCATGCACCCAAATGATCCCAATATTATAATTTTTAAGAACGGGTCGTGGCATGTCAAAGGCATTATTCAGGTAACTAGATCTATAGGGGATGCACACTTGAAGAGACAGGAGTATTATCTAGATGAGAATTTCCCAAGATTCCACCTTCCCGAAACTGTCTGCGAGCCCGTGCTAAGATCCGACCCGGATATATATACAAGAACCTTACAACCCAATGACAAGTTTGTTATATTTGCATCTAATGGACTTTGGGAACACTTGTCTAATCAATAGGTTATTGAGATTGTAAAAAATAATCACAAATGAGGGATTGCAAGAAGACTTCTGATTGCATCTATAATTGAAGGGGGCAGGAAAAGAAATAAATGGTATGATGAGGTTATCAGGGGGAATAAAAGGGGGTGAGACGGACCTATAATGATGATATCAAAGTTATTGTTGTCTTTATAGACCATGAGCTGCAGGGGAAGCATATACCTCTGCTTGAGCTGTCAGTACGAGGGTTTGTTGACACAGTAGGATCCTCCAATATCAATTTTATCAAAAGGACTAGAGAGAATGCATGATCTTCTTCTACCACTGGTGAGAATGCATGATCTTCTTCAACTTGAAATATCAGTATACTGAGGGAAGGCCATGTTTAGCAAGTTTTCATTTAGTTTCCTAGAAACATTGTTGCTACTTTAATGATTCTTTTTTTTTCGTTCATCTTTTTCTATGATTTGAACTTTTTCTGCCATACTAAAATGCTACCTTTTGTCACAGCCATTTTAAGAATGCTATGGATTTGTCAGCCTTAATTTTCTAGCTTTCGGGATCAAATATCAGAGTTTTCACACTTTAAACTTTGCAAAAATAAATAGGACTATAGTTAGAACATGTATTAGGACCGTTTGCCTTTGGAATAAGCATCACAGTAATGCTGATCCCACTTCTTGGCATATAAACTCCTGCAAAGAATGAATGTATGGCCTTTGTAAGACCATGTTTGATTATATCCCAAAATTTAGCTTAGAATTATCGTCTAAACCCATAAGGTTCAGAAGCACTGCTCTCATTTAGGTTCAAAATTACTGTCGAAATATATTATTTTATGGGAAACCTAGTGAGCATGTCATTAGTTTCTTCAAAAATTGTACTTGTGACGGAAGCAATAAGGCTTGAATTTAGGTCCTTGTAATCAGCCTTCCAGAGATCTTTGAAGTGGCTTATAAAAATGTTGACAACTGTTTTTATGTTGAAATAATTTTCTTAAAAGTCTCATATGTCAAATTTCATTGTGTTATTTCATCTATTTTCATCTGCTCTTGTTTCATTGTGCATTGCAGATACCGACTGACTTGCATCCGGCGATGGAAAAATCTGCTTTAGAGACTGTTTTGACGGTATGTTATATAAAGGAAGTTTAGTCTTTAATTGTTTGAATAAGGTAGACAGTAGAGATTAAGCTTAGCATCTAAGATAAAAGGAATCTTTCGAAGATAATCGACAACAGGCTGGAGTGAACCATATCCATTTTTGACTAAAAGAACTGAGATCATCTATTCCCTCTTCTTTGAAAAATATAAGTTTGTTTGTTTATATCAATCCTCCCCTTCTTTGAAAAATACAATGTTGATATCATATATTCCCTATTTTATAAATGGCAATAAAAAATAAAGAGCAACCTTAGCACGACAACTAAGAAATTGGGAGAGTGGCATACATTAGGAAGCAACATGGAGGGGAAGAATTTTTTTTTTTAAATTTTGTACGAAGAAAAGGGGAAAAAGGGGAAAATACCTATGAATAAGACAAATTTTTTCTTAAAAGGGTTATAGAAACTGTTAGGAAAGAAAATAACAATTTTTTTTCTTTTCTTTACTCTTGTTCGTTTGGGTTGGTGCTGGGGCTAAGGGCTAGTATGTTTTTGCCGAAATGTGTCATTTTTAATATATTTTTAATATATGTGTTGTGTAAGTAACTAGTTGAAAGTGATAAGAAGGTTGTTTGGATTACTGTAATAATGTACTTGTAGCACTCCCTATTTTCCACATGCCAGGTGACCCCTACGTCGAAAATAGGGGATGAATGCGCAATTATTGCATTTGCTAATATGCTTGATAACATCATGACCATGGATGTGGTGAATATTTCTGTGGCTATTTTTTATGATGATCTTGAGACCACCTATATTCCAAAAAATGAATTAATACGATTTTGTAAGATGTAAGAACTAGATGGAGTTCTCATTATCGCATACATGAGGTTAGATTTAAGTTTTACCATGTTTTATTTAATTCATGAATGCATACATGTGGTTAGATGGAGTTTACATTTTTGCATACATGAATGCCCTTCTCTTACGTGTGTTTGGTTTATGTATAGATGCCTACATGACAAATTTGGAAGGACTTTTGAAGTTATTAGATTAATAAATCCCCTTTCCATTCGGGACGTATTTTCTAAAAACATTAGGCATCAATTTTTAACAGAAACTCAACAGAAGGCATCAGACAAATAAATATTTGTTATTCCATTCAATACCGGGTAAGTTTGGTAGATATGTAAAAGTTTTGAGTATAATAAATGTGTGTATGTATAATATTCCTAATCTTTAATAATTCTTCATAATATAGGTATCATTGGGTTTTGCTTGTGATCAACTTTATTTTGAACAATGTGTTTTGGGTTGATTCTTTACACGGAGAACCGAGCTTGGACCTTAAGATCTATATAAAGACGTAAGTAGTGTCCTAAATAAATGCTTATAATAAGATTATTGATTTCCTTTTACATGATTGTAGTATAATTATGTCATTATATTTTTTTTATTGTAGTGGAGTTAGATCGTTTTTGACAATCAAAGGAAAAATATCATTACTAAATTGGGAGAATGTTAAGGTATTTGTTCGATAAATTAAATTTAATATTTAGGTATTCACATTTGACATAAGTAATATACTAACTCCTATATTTCCAGGGCCCTAAACAACGAGGAAAAATTGTGTGTGGTTTTTTTGTATTGAAGTTCATGTGAGAGCTCTTGGAAAATTTATTAAAGTCAATAAAAATGAAGGTCACGTGTTTTTTAATATTTTTTTACATTCTTTTTTTTTAGATGTGATAAAAGCTAAGTGTAATTTTATTTATCTTCTTTAGATGAAGGAGTTAGCTGGAAAGTCGTCATATAAAACTCATGACATCAATGAACTTCAATATGAGTTCATTGAATTTATTCATCCTTATGTTATATGATTTGGAGCACTTTGTTGACACAGTTTCGCGAAAACCAAAGGAGGACCGACACTTTTATGCGTGATTTTTTTATGTACATTTTTTTGGAGATATTTTTTTAATGATGTACATAGTGGGTATATCTAGCCTTTAATGAAATTGACTTTTAGGTTTCTCATTTTGCATTATAGAATGTTAATGAACAATTTCCAGGACATATTATTATTATTATTATTATTATTATTATTATTATTATTATTATTATTATTATTATTATTATTATTATTATTATTATTTTATTTATAGATTTTCACCACTAAATTCCTCTTTTCTTGTACTTGACATCAACTTTGTGATATAATTGTTTATCATGTTATGGCAACTTGTTGAATATTTTGATATTTGGCTATTGATCTTTTCCATTCGTGGGAGTGGCATAACTCTCTGTGATATAATGAAGCTATTTTAGGTGCTCATTGTTTCCATGTTGTGCTCCATCGAAATTTGCCAAAAATTACATCCTAATATATATGGTTCGATAGATTAAAGCCAATTTACCTGGCTTAAATGTTAATATGTTCGCACTTGGATTTTATGGCCTTTTACTCCTAGTGACATGATAAGTAAAAGTTCATGGGTTGTTAATTATTTAGCTATTAAATGAGAAAGGTCCAAGCATCTTCCTATCAGTTAATCTGGCCTCTCATGTGTCTATTATTTTCATCATCATGTTCATCTTTATTCTTCTCATTAAGTATCAACTAGAGGAACAAGAGTAAATGATTTTGTAAGTTTTATTTCTGAGACGAAAACTGATTTTCTATATAAACACGTGCATGTGATTTTTTTTTATATAAACTGAGTTTTCTATGTAAACTCGGTTTTCAAATTTAACACTATTTTCTTTCTTTCACGCATATAATTGGTTAAATTTATCAATGTTTTACGTAGCCTATAGTTAATTATGTCCAATTTCCTTTTTATGTTAATGCTTAATTGAGATTCCTCTTTGTTTACATTTTATGCGGCCCCCTTGTTCTGAATCTATATAATGTTTAAACTTTATAATTTATCTTATAACTTTACCTTACGAACTCTCTGTATCACATTGTCTGTCTTCCGAGACAAATAATCTCGGCCCTCTGCAATTGCACCAACAAGTTCAACCGCTGTCCTTCCTTGCTATCGATATTTATGCTGCACTCGCCTTCTCAATCCTGATGGTTATTATTTTTTTTGTTATTTGGATTTGTTTGGAATTTTCCATCTAATTTCATTATTTTAACTTTTCTTCATATTTATATACTTCTAGTTTTGTCCTATCCATCAGGGGTTGAGAAAATTCTCTCTGTTGTCAAGTAAAATAATATATAAAGGTCCATAACCATATATATGATGCTGCAATTTGATAATAATGAGATGCCTATCAGTTCAACTGTCCATCTTATCTTACAATCACAACATTATTGGATTTTTGTGAAAGGTGAGTTTTATCCGACATCAAGAAAACTTATGATCCTTTCACAACTTTTGAAGAAACTTGTGTTGCTCGCTTCAATGTTATGAATTAAAAATTCACACTATATGTTTTTATCCCGTCTCGAAGCACGTGTATGCCTGTGCAGCTGATGCTTGTCTGAAAGTGTTGAAACTACATTCATTGTCAGAATTAAAATATCATGTTACGTATTGCCATATTGAGAAGGATTTATTTATGAATTCTACAGGATGGAATCCATCGAAAGGTACATACAATGACCTCGATTGATCATCCAAATTTATTACGAGCACATTGATCGTTAACTAATGGGCACAATCTTTGGGTTGTGATGCCGTACATGCCTAGGGGATTGTGTATCCATATACTGAAATCTGCATATCAAGATGGTTTTGAAGAGCCTGTTATTGCTACATTATTACGTGAGGTCCTTAGGGCTCTTGTTGATCTTCGTGTCTATGGTCACATCCATAGAGATGTTAAGGTATTAACATCATCTTAAATTTCACTTACAAGGATTGTTTGTTTTGAACTATGTGGTTGATTGACTCTATAATGCAAAGTAGTTCAAGTATTAATAGCATCTCGTGTGAAGAATGTACTTGTTCATTTTGAAGAAATAAATTTTCGTGTCCTACATGGAAGTGTCTAGATTTATGAAGCACACATACTTCTATCAAGGAAACATGTTGTTTGAGTATCGGATACATGTATGATGTGTATCAGATACTTTATGGATACTCTTGAACATGTGTCCGATGCTTCTTTATTGTGTGCATCTTTTAGTCCAAACATTTTGATCCTCATTTTTTACATTCTCAAATTTGATCTACATTTTTTAACATTCTCCCGCATAAGAATGAAAAAAATTAGTAATAAAGATGAGTTTTTTTGTTAGCTAAAGAAGCATAATTGTTAGAATATGAAACTAGATATGATATCACAATGAAAATAGTGTAAGTTTTTTTCTAATAGCAAGCAAAGAAGAAACATTAAAGATCAAAAGAGAGTACATAATAAAGGGGACAAGATGTCCACCTAAACTATGTAATATTTATGCGACCCCTTATCATAAAAAACAAATAATAACTACAATTCACAAAGAGATTACATATTACAATTGTACCACCTTAAAGACAAAAAAGAAAATGGAAGATAACCAAACACTAAAGACTGAGAAGCCCAAGATGTTGCAGAAAATTTGACTTTTTCTCAATCTTTGTATCTTAAAAAATTCTTCTGTTAATTTCATTCCATAAAATCCTAAAGGCTGCTAACACTATACAAGGACATGGCTTTTGTTGTCTTTTATTTCCACCATGACTATCAATTTCCACCATTAACAAGTCATTGGCATGTCTTGACAGCCCACGCTCAATACTAAAGAATATTTGGTCATATCCGGTGTTTGGTTATACTCCATTTTCTGGTTGTGAGATATGACCAAGCCCATGAATGCCGTTGACAACAGATTACCACATGGGACATTTTTCCTTGGGAAATCTCCAATCACTTCTCCAAAAGATCATCTTTATAATTATTAGAGGACAAAACATGCATTTTCCCCATGGAGTTCTTGTGATTTGATTCAACTAAAGAGGCAAAAAATATGCTTATCCCCGTCATGTCACATACTTCTTCATTGAGTGCTAGATTGGGAAAAGCTTCAGAAGGTCCTTAATTTGGTAAGGGATCTCCCTTCTTGGCATGAATGGTTCAACAAAATAATTATGTTTGAAGGGAATTGTAAAAAAATGAGCTCTTTATAGATGCATTGTGTTATCCTCTGAAGGTGCTACTTTTTTTTCTCAATCTCTATTAGACTTTATAATTAATATGTCATGTTAATTAACTAACATGATTCTTTTTCTATATTTAGGAGGTACATATAAAAGCGGGAAAGTTGGGTTTCTTATATGAAGAGAGATGTTCTGCGTCTACCTATTTCTAGGAAATCAGCTGAGTAAAAAGGTTGGTTTAGTATTTTTTTAATTTGTGAGCATTTAAATGACTTCTCATGAAGTTTCGTGTTTATTTGTGCACATTTAAACCATCGGTGTAAATTTTCATACAAGGCTGAGGTTGATTAGAACTGTAATAGTTGGTTAGATGAACATTATTATATTCTTAAATCTAGTGGATCATGAATCATCTATGAATATTAAGCTTCTCTGATTGTGTTATCTTACAAATCGAACAATTAACATAGTAACTTTCCACCATTTTTATATTTAATTTAAAAGGTTAGGGATATGATGCTTAAGAGAAGAACATAAATTAGTTTTAGTTTCGACTACTTTTGATTATTAAACTAATATAAATCAAACGTTTACAATTAATTCAAGGATGCAGGTGTCGTATGCCTATCGCTGAATATGCATATATCATATTTCTTAAACTTCATGAAGTTACAATAAGTATAATATATAGAACAAAATGAAAAGAAAATAATATATACAAATACATATTATTGTCCTACTAACAGATAACAACTCGTACAATTATTTGTTAGATACTCATCCAAAAAATAATATAAAGGGTTCGAATCCTACTTTGTTAGTGGATGTTTAAGAGATTCACTCCTAAATAGAATACTAAAAGATTATGATGTGATCATCACAACTACACTTCAAAAGGGGGATGATTCTGTTATAATTCTTTGAAACTCTTGTCAAACGTGTTTAGTTACAAACACTATTGCCTCCTCAATTGTCATTCAAAGATGACTGTGGTAAGTGCATCATTTCCCATGTATAAATTTTTTTAGCACCATGCCATACGAAAGTAGCTGATTATTTTACATAACTAGACTCGGGAATATTAATTATTTAATTTCTGATAAAAAAAATTGCTCCTTCATGCAGTAAGAATCTTGCAAGGCTTGAGAATCGCAGCTCATCTGGGATTATCTTTTTTAAAGGAAACTGAGGATGCAATTAATAAACTATCTTAATCCATTACAAGCTTATCCAAGGTACTTTTTAGAAAGAGTAGGAGGACAATTAAGCCTCAGTAAATCTTCTCTAGAATTTTGATAATTTGTTTTACATATTCTTTTCTTTTTATTACTTGTGGGATATCATATATCTAACTCGCATGAACTTTCTATTGGCTTCCTCTTTAGACTTATTTTGGTGTACCAGTAAATATGTTTTTATTCTGAACTGGCAGTGCTGAGTATCGTTATTTGATCGTGTTGTATTCTTGTTATGTCCTTTTCTGATATGAGTGGTCCGGCTTTGAGAATATTTTTTTGTTTAGGGTGTTGGGTGTGCGTGTGGGTGTGGGATGGGTGGGGGTGGAGAGTTCCAGTTGCGACATATGGACCTGGGCAAAATCTTCGCACTTGCAATCATCAACCTTACTAGTATCAAAATATGCTTTGATATTAGAGACCAAAGATTGTCATGTATTATGAACTTGTGAGCACTATGTCTATGATTGAGACTGGTATCCCGCCAATTTAGCAGATTGTAAAGGTTCATTTGCGGAGACATCCAATGCCCATTGACCTTATTCTCAAAGTTTCATTGTTGAACTTCCCACATTACGAGCATGAGTAGTTATTCGGGTAGGTTACTGAGTTTTATGACAGGGTTTTTTTAGTCTGAAAGCACGTCTCTTTATCATGTGCCAACCCTACTTATTCATAAGAAGGAAGAGTGTTAACGGATATGTTGACAGTCATTCAATCCACAAGATTACGATGGAGTCTCTATTACTGATTCCTATTTGACAAAATTCCCGTTTGACAAAATTCATGTGAAACTTTAAAATGGGCAACATTGACAAGTTGGGTTGTCGTACAAATTCATTCTTACCTTTTATCAAGGTTCTAAAAAATGCGGGGCGTGATTGAGGAGTGGAGGCCAATCCTTAAGCCTTGGCGGGCCTAGGCGTAAAAAGGTGTGAAAAGGCGTTTAGGCCTTATTAATATATTTTAATATTTTTAACCATAACAAGTATATTAAAATACAAAAATTGCACATATCATAAAAATATGTCTGAATATATGCAAATTAAAATACTATTTGATTATTTTGGATGAGATAATGGTCTGGTTTGTAACGAAATTCTTAAAAAGGCGACATCGTTTCACTAAATCATTGTTGTTTTTAGAAAAAAGTGCGCCTTAAGGATTTTACCAAGAATAAGGCGTGAAAAGCATAAGGCGAGGCGTTTCTCCCAAGCCTTAAGCCTAGGCGGGTTTTTTAGAACAATGCCTTTTATATATACACTTTCACTAATCAGTAAGGTTAAATTGGTTCTTACAATATTAACTTCTTTATTTTTTCCGCGTAACTCATAATTTTGAATGTTAACGAGATAAATCAACATGTCCAGTGACTCTTGCCATCTAATAACAGAGGGATGGAAGAAAGAATGGAAAGTCTTATTATGGTTGTCTTAAATCAAAGATGGAAGCAATTATTTTGAGGGTTGAGCATCAATTACCTGAAGGTGAGGATAGTCTTATTTGACTCTTTTGAATGTGAAACACAACGAAAATATCAATATGTCAATGTTTTATTTTCCCTATCAGTGAATGAAATAATATCTGAGTTTGTTTGATAAATTGTGTCTCTTTGAATATTGTTGATTTTTTATTTATTCTTAAATGGGGGGGGGGGGGGGGGGGGGGGATAGTCCTATAAATAAAGAAAACTATGCAAATTTTTTTTAAAATTGTTTACAATTATTTATGTTATATTAAAATTCTTTTCGACTTGCATCATGCACGACATAATAATTTGAAAAAACTGGAATTTATATGTTGTGTTTTACGTTGAACTAGAGATTTATATATTATGTTTTGAAATTATGCAGGAGCATTTAATTAGAGGCATGTGAAAGGCGTATCATTTCTAGATTATAGGCATGTGATTGAATTCTTGTATTATTTGTAGAGTATACAACCATAATCAATTCATTGTAAGGAATTTTGTGTTGTGTGCTTAACATCTTATATTCTATTTAATAATTAGGACAAAAATAGATACATGGAGATGAATTTGATGGGGATGATAGGTCTCTAATGTGGATAATCTCTCGACAATCGAGAAATAGAGAATATCAAGACAATGCAACCAAGGAAGTTGGTGAAAAAATTGTGAGTTTTTTTCAAAAGTTAAATAAACATAATTCTTTTCATACAATCTTTATAAATTTGGACATATACTACATAAGAGGATTTAAAAGAATATGATTTAAAAACACTCTTGATAATTTTCTTTATTGTAGGACACTTTGAAGAAACAAGTCCATGATGGAAGCTTATTCAAGCTTATATTATATGATTTGGATCTTTTGAGGGGTCTACATAATTTCGTGAAAGCCAAAGGAAGACCGACATATTTATGAGTGATAATTGGATGTAAAAAAATTTTGAGATTTTTTTGGAATGATGTACATAGTGGGTATATTTACTTATGATACATATAGTCGGTATATATTTTTTTGTGAATAATGTAGATGGTGGATATATCTATTTGTGTCCTATTATTTTTTTAATATGGACAAATGACTTGGTTTGGTGCATTTTAGATTGTATTTGACTTCGATTACAACAAATTGCAAGGTTGTTTTTATATTACAATTAATTTTGATTTGTGTTTAAATTTATTTGTCAACTATGTCATTAATATTGGTTATTATATTTTTTTATTACATGTTTAATTTATGACCATTTATATTAAACCCTCATGTGATGAAATATTTTATATGACCTTTTTAAATATTTAAAAATTATTTATCATGATGCTTTTTAAATCAAATATGACAACTTGTAGAGTATATTATGACCCTTTTTGTAGCAGATATGACATTTTTGAAAAAAAAGTCATATATAACCGTTACCTAATATGACACTTTTTATGGGTATCAATTATGACACCCAAACTTAAGACTTTTTTTTTTGAAAAATAAATTGTCATAAAATGTGTTTTATGACACTTAAAAAATGTCATAAAATGGCTTTTTTCTTGTAGTATTATATAATTGATATGCATTATCTTTTAAATCTTTTAAATGATAGAAGGAGTACGGGATAATTATTGATTTGTATGGTTTGGTTGTTGGATAATTATTGGTTGTTGGTTTGTTTGTTTGTTTTTGGATGTTGGATAATCACGGGACCCTCGGTTTGAGAACATGAGGTTAATTTCAAAATATCTAGACTTAGGCTTAAAAATATGCTACGAGGGAGAGAAACTCAGAAACACTCCCCAAATGCCCGTAATAGGCAACAACACCTCTCACGGGACCAATAGAACTCGTAAGAATTGACTGCGTGGTCACGGGACCCATAGTTTGAGAATACGATGATAATTTGAAAATATCTTGAGTTGGGACATACCATGGTGAAAAAAATATACTTTGTGTTCGATAAAACGGCGATAATTTTTCGTTCGGACCTGTAAGAGGCACCAACACCTCGTTAGGGATATTTTCTAACTTATACTGCAAACTAAACCCCTTTTCTTAGGCTTTTACCTTTTTAAAGTTTTTTCTCCTTGACTTAGAAAATAGGTCCTATTTGGTAAGAAAAAAATATGCTTTTCTAGTCTCACCAAATGCAACGTTTTATAGATATCATTAAAATTGTTCTGCAAAGGATATATAATATGATGCGTTTTCCCGTTAGGAGTTTTGATCAAGTATTCCAAATACGACTCCTCTCATTATGGGGAGTGTGGCCTTCATCAAGAACCACCAATCCAGGACACTCTAATAGTAATTATCCCATTCTTGATGTTTCTCATTTACAACACTCCTTTTGCGTTTCTTTGAGTGTTCCTTCGTCGTGATTGTATCTTAGAAAAGTTTCTCATATAAATTATAGCTTACTCCTAGGACACTTTGGTCTTTCTTCCATAATTACACCTTCGTCACGCGTACAACTTATTTACTCACACACCTATTCTCTTAGAGAAGCTTAAGATTTATACGTTCATTTTTAGATTTCTCAGGATTGTTGAGGTTAAGAAATGGGAATTTAACTTTCCATTTTTTTGTCAAAAAATGGAAATATACAATTCATAACCTCAACAATCTTGAGAAATCTGGAAGTGAACATATAGATCTTATGCTTCTCCAAGAGAATAGGTGTGCGAGTAAAGAAGTTATAAGCGTGATGAAGGTGTATTCGTGGGAGAAAGAAAAAAGTGTCATAGGAGTAAGCTATAATTTGTATGAGAAGATTGTACGAGAGAAAATCCTGGCGAAGGAACACTCAAATAAAGGGAAAGGGAGCATTGTAAATGAGAAACATCAAGAATGAGGGAAAATACTATTAGAGAGTCCTCGATCGATGGTTCTTGATGAAGGCCACACTACCCGTAATGACAGGAAATGGGAAAATGCATCTTGTTATTTCAGACTCCTTCGAGAATAACTTCTGTTGATACCAAATTTAATCTGCTGACATGGACCAACTATGTGGAGACACGTGGCAATCTACGTGGCACCCGCAAACATTTTTGAGACAACACCTTGACTCCGAGGAACTCAACCTCCCCGACCAACTTAGACGCTCCGAGCAACAAGTGTTCTACGAGGAACTCTATTGTACTGAGCAACTCATGTATGCCGAGGTACTTAAGCGGTCTGAGCAGTTTAAGCGGTCCGAGCTGCATCTCGTACAGAGCATTTATATCCGGATAATCAAAAGGATAAATGCGCATTAAATGCTCATTATTATCACACAGATGTACACGCCTATTGGACAGCTATGTATTCTTCTTTCGCATGTACAACCTGAGGGCTATAAATACATTGTCACTTCCTCATTAGCAGGGGACTCGAAATTTCTTGGTAAAACATCTATTATCGAGAATTCCAAACAGTCAGCAATAACAAAATAGTGGACGTAGGCCATTCCCTCGAGGCTGAACCACTTTAAAATCCTTTGTCTTATCTATTTTTTATCTGTGATTAAATAATTAGAGATAATCTAATTTTTTACATCAACAGATTGGCGCCGTCTGTGGGAAACGACTGAAACTATCGTTTTTCTCCAAAATAATTCATCTCTAATGACTGATAATCCAGAATCCAGTAATCAAAACGCTGGAAACCCCCAAATCCATCTGCTCCCCCAAATGTTCAAGATTTGGCCACAATAATGGCTAATTTGGCCCAGGGTCAGACGACCATGCAAGAAACTATGCGATAACTCATACAAACTGTCCAGGGTTGGGTATCTACCTATTCAGGACAATGAAGTGTTCAAAGAAATACCCGTTTACCTTCTAGGCGAAGGTTACTATCAGAGTAATCTCGATCCAGACACACCGACTCATATCGCACTGAGAGATCTTATGATCCTTCTTATCAGCCTGGGCGTACTTCCTCAGTACGAGCTACAAACACTCAACAAACATCACTCTCTCTCCGAAAAGGACTAGTGCATTGGATAGATTAAGTAGGGCCTCTCCTTTTGATCGTTTGGTCCATAGGAGGAATAAAAGTCCTCCTAAGGCTGTGTCGAGAAACTTTCGATGACCATCCGATCTAAGAGAGGGTTGTGCCCAATCGCGACCAACTATTCGCGATGAAAGATCCCAGGAGGGAAATTAAACACGATCAGTTGCTCGAACCAATAGTCGTGAGGAGGGAAATGATGCATGTAAAGGCTCTATCCAAAGGTTGGAGGATAGACTAGGGGAAATGGCTAAGGCCGGGAATCCTCTACAAAGAACTTTTATCCAAGGGACACCTTTTATCTAGGCAATTGTGGACTTCCCCACACCATCAAAGTTCAAAGCACCTATTGTGACTCCTAAATATGATGGAAAAACTGACCCTGTCCTTCATATAGAACAATACCAAGCTGCTGCCGATATCTATACCGTGCCAGATGAGATGAGATGCAGGGCATTTTCGAGAACTCTTACCGGATCTGCTCAAATATGGTATAATAATCTTCCTCGGGGGAAGATTTCAACTTTCTTTCAACTAGCCGAGCTCTTTATTGGAAACTTCTGTTTTGGGGCAAAACTAGTTAAACAAGAAGCACACTTATTAAGCGTTAGACAAAAAGTAGATGAGAGCACCAGGGATTACATAACTCGTTTCAATAACGAGAAGCTCAAAGTTATTGATTACGAGGAAAAGACAACAATTACTGCTTTGATGAGTGGACTATTGCCAAATAAATTGTACTACACTTTGGCCAAAGATCCGCCTAGGACCATGTCAGAACTAATGGCAAAAGCAACCAAAATCATGAATGCTGAGGAAGCTATGGCTGCGAAGAAGAGCATGGATACTAAGGAGACCAAAGTTGAGGCTGAGAAGGTTGAGAAGAAGGAGCATAAGAACAATGGTGGTAATAAGCAGTCAAAGCAAAGCCATCATGGGAAATGTTGAAGAAATTTAGAAATTATACTCCTTTCAAAGTAGATATAAACCAAGTTTTGGAAGAAATCAAGAACAACAAGGAGCTAAACTGGCCAGAGAAAATGAAAACAGATTCTGATAAGAGGAATAAGGCCAAATATTGCGAGTTCCACAAAGACCATGGTCACACGACCAAAAATTGCATAGCTCTTTAGAATGAAATTGAAGCGCTGATCATACGAGGAAAGCTAGCCAAGTATGTTGATCATAGAAAGGAAGGAAAGAACAACGATCGAGCAAGGCAGAGGTCTAGATCTCCTCGTCATGCAAAAGAAGACAAGAAAAGAGATCATGAAGATGATCCAGAAGATGATCCCGACCTCCCCAAAAGACCAAGACAACCAGAACGTGAGGTATTTTCAATTCATTTTGGATCATTTGATTGTAATGTTATTACAGGTGGAGATGCAGGAGGTGGAGACCTTACTGCTGAGAGGAAAGCTTACCTTAATGAGGCTCAAGCTTGTTCATACATTCAACGAGTAAATCTAGATGAGGATGATCACCCGAGGAAGGTAAACAAAGAAAAGATGGTCATCGGTTTCTCCAAAAACGACCTCGCAGGAGTGCTATATCCTCATGATGATCCTTTGGTGATCATAATGAGAATGAAGGAAGTAATGATCTCAAGAGTACTAGTGGATAATCTTAGCTCAACGGATATCATATTCTACTCATGCTTTGACAGCTTAAAGTTAAAGTTATCTCAGCTGGAGCCTTATCATAGGCCCCTCCGCGATTTTACCGGTGAGAAAGTTTTCCCACATGGGACCATCAAATTGGATATGTTCATCGGTACGTGGCCTGCTTGTCGAACAGAAAGAGTACGATTTTTTGTGATGGATAAGAATGTTCAATCAACTTACAATATCATCATGGGAAGGGTAGGATTGAAGAAGTTCGAAGCAGTACCATCTACTGTACATCAATGCCTAAAATTTCCAACCAACTTTGGAGTAGGAATTGTGAAGGGTGACCAAAAAGTAGCTCGGGAATGCTACTATTCATCTTCCGAGCACGAAGAACTGGAAGAATCTAGGAAAAAGACTACCACCTATCAAGTAGATGAAGGTGCAAAAATTGAAACGTTAGATCCTAGAGACGAGTCGCAGCTCATAAAAGGTCAGGTGGTGGAAGCTACTGAAAATGTCATTTTTGGACGATGAATACCCAGAACGAACAACTCAAATTGGTTCATCATTGGACACCCCACTAAAACAGGAATTGATAGCCTTCCTAAAAAGAAGAAAACAAACTTTCGCATGGAGCCACGAAGATATGCCAGGAATAGACCCAAATTTCTTGTGTCACGAGCTTAATGTGAACAAGAAAATCAAACCTGTGAAGCAGCGAAGAAGAGTGTTCAGCCCCGAGAAGAACCAAGCTATACAAGAGGAGGTCGAGAAGCTCCAAAAAGCTTGCTTTATTGAAGATGTCAAATATCCAGACTGGTTAGCTAATGTGGTGATGGTGAAGAAGAAGAACAACAAGTGGAGGATGTGTGTAGACTTCACTGACCTCAATAAGGCATGCCCAAAGGATAATTTTCCTTTGCTCCGAATTGATCAATTAGTGGATGCTACCTCGGGACACGAGCTGTTGAGCTTCATGGATGCTTATTCTAGCTACAACCAGATTAAAATGAAACCTGAAGACAGGGAGGATACCTCTTTTATTGCCCCTAGGGGAACTTATTGTTATAATGTTATGGATTTTGGTTTGAAAAATGCAGGTGCAACATATCAGCGGCTGATGAACAAGGTGTTTGCAGAGCAAATCAGTGACAATATGAAGGTTTATATTAATGATATGCTAACGAAGAGCAAGAAAGCTGATGATAATCTAATTGATTTAGGTCAAACCTTTGATCAATTAGATAAATATCAAATGAAGTTGAACCCTACCAAGTGCATATTCGGAGTACGAGAAGGCATGTTCCTCGGGTATATTGTCAACCAACTAGGTATTGAAGCAAATCCAGAAAAGATAAAGGATCTATTGGGGATACGATCTCCAGCGACGAAGAAGGAAGTGAAAAGTCTCACAGGGTGAGTTGCAGCACTTAACAGATTTGTGTCACGAGCAACTGATAGATGCCTCCCATTCATCAAAACACTCCGAAAGACTTTTGAATGGAATTATGAATGCAAGAAAGCTTTTCAAAAATTAAAGAAATACTTGGGAGCACCTCCACTGTTGTCCAGGCCAGTGATGGGAGAAAGGTTGTACTTATATCTGGCAATTTCGGAGAATGCAGTTATCTCGGCATTGATAAGAATGGATGATGGAGTGTAGAAACCAATTTACTACACTAGTAAGGCCTTCCGAGGAGCAGAGATCAGATATCCAAGGCTGGAAAAGTTAGCACTGACATTGATCGAAGCAAGTAGAAGAATGAGGCCGTATTTCCAAGCTCATACTATAGTTGTGTATACAGACATGCCATTTAGGCAAGCTCTGTACAAACCGGAGAAATCGGGAAGATTGATGTACTGGGCTGTAGAATTGGGTGAATATGATATAATTTATGAGCCTAGGTCATCACTTAAAGGGCAAGCAGTAGCAGATTTTATTGCAGAGTTCACTTATCCTAACACTCCCGAGGAGCAAAAGTTGAATACCGACCAGCCTGTGGATGCTACAGGATTATCAAATTTAAACTCCGACCAACTTAAATCAGTTGACGATCAAGAGGAGATGATCGACGAGCAGCAAGAAGTGCTAGGGGAAGATATAAAGAAGAAAATATTCCACCGAGGAACTTTATCCGATAAGAAATTTGAGGATGAAGTACCTATATGGAATCTGTATGTGGATGGCTCATCTTGTAGTACAGGCTGTGGGGCAGGGATTATTTTAAACAGCCCGAATGAAATTGATGTGGAGTATGCTCTGTGCTTTCAATTCAAGGCTTCTAATAATGAGGCTGAATATGAAGCTATGATTGTAGGTCTTAGTTTAGCAAGAACCATGGGGGCAGAGCAGGTCACTGTATTTAGTGACTCACAGTTGATCGTAAATTAAATGCAGTTGGTATATACAATTAAAGGAGAGATAATGATCAAGTATTATGCGAAAGTAATGGAGATTGTATCAACCTTTAAAGCAGTGTAGTTAATTAGAATACCAAGATTAGAGAATGCCAGAGCAAATGCCTTAGCTCGATTGGCCTCAGCTACAAGAACCAAGCTACGAAGAACCATCCCAATAGAAGTTTTGGCTAGCAGGAGCATTGACGAAGATATGATGAACTTCATTTCCCTTGATTTAGGACCATCTTGGATGGATCCTATCAGGGCCTATATTAAAGAAGGGACATTACTAATTGATAAGCTCGCAACCAAGAAGTTAAAGTTTAAAGCTGCTCGTTATGTATTGAATAATGGTATTCTATATAGATGAGGAATCATAGCTGGCTTATAGAGATGTGTTCATCCCTCCAAGGTAAAATAATTAATTGAAGAGGTTCATGAAGGGTCCTGTGGAGCCCATGTAGCAGGTCAGACGCTTTTGCAAAGAATAATGACGCAAGGATACTATTGGCCAACAATGAGGGTTAATTGTATAGCTTATGCCAAAAAATGTGACAAATGTCAATGCTTCTCCTCTATCCTAAGAACTCCCCAATCATTGTTGACACCCATTACTTCCCCTTGGCCATTTTCCATATGGGAAATTGACTTGGTCGGTCCACTTCCTACGACCAGAGGAAGGTTTAAATATCTCTTGGTCGCAGTGGATTACTTTACTAAGTGGGTGGAAGCTGAGCCTCTTGTTAATATGATGTATGAAAAGGTGTACCAATTTATTTGGAAGAATATCATCTGTAGATATGGTCTTCCCCATGCATTCATCACCGACCATGGAACTCAATTTGATAATGAGGAGTTCACTGTATATTATCATCAGTCAAACATATTGAAAACCCACTCTGCACCAGGTCATCCCCAAAGCAATGGACAAACTCAGGTGACAAACAGAACGCTGCTGAATGGTTTGAAGAAAAGACTGGATGATACGAAGGCAAATTAGATCAGCGAGCTACATTCTGTGTTGTGGGCTTATCGTACTACACCACGAGCAGCAACAGGAGAATCTCCATACATTCTAGCATTTGGAAGTGAAGCTGTTATACCTCCCGAGCTGGGCCACCTCACACACAAAGTGCTGAATTTCAATTCTCCTATCAGTGACTTGATGAGAAGATTATACTTAGATATGCTCGTGGAAGTTAGAGAAGAAGCAACAATCAGGAATGCTGCATACCAGTAAAGAACAACTCTTTTTTTCAACAAGAGAGTAAACAAATGTGATTTGAAAGAAGGGGACTATGTGCTGAAGAAAGTAATTCAAAGACACAACAAACTGGAAGCTAACTGGCATGGACCCTACAGAGTAATAGAAGTTGTTCGACCAGTGACATATAGGATTGAAACATTAGAAGGAGAGGAGTTTAAGAATGAATGGAACGCAGAGGATTTGCGCAAATATTATCAGTAGTTCAATCCCTATGTAATGCAGTTTTCTGCAATATGAATGAAGCTTTGGATGTTTTGCCCAATTCTCTCCTTTTGTTGAAATTTTTTCGGAATACTAGTGCTACACACTACGCATCAAGTCTAGAATAAAAATCCACTAACTACGGTTGGTTGGGAACAAAAAATCCACCAACTACGGTTGGTCGGGAATAAAAATCCACCAACTACGGTTGGTCGGGAACAAAAAATCCACCAACTACGGTTTGTCGGGAATAAAAATCCACTAACTAAGGTTGGTCGAGAATAAAAATCTACCAACTACGGTTGGTCGGGAACAAAAAATCCACCAACTACGGTTGGTCGGGAATAAAAAATCCACCAACTACGGTTGGTTGGGAATAAAAATCCACCAATTACGGTTGGTCGAGAAAAAAAATCTACCAAATACGATTGGCCGGGAACAAAAAATCCACCAACTACGGTTGGTCGGGAATAAAAATCCACCAACTACGGTTGGTCGGGAATGAAAATCCACCAACTACGGTTGGTCGGGAATGAAAATCCACCAACTATGGTTTGTCGGGAATATTTGGTTAAACTAAGAAGGATCATGTGATGAAAGTCGTTTCATGGCTTAGAATTAAAAAAGTCACTATAATCAAAAAATAAAAAAGAATTTATTTACTTGTGATATTTTAAATTACCACCAACTCTAAGCTAGTCGGGAAACAAAATATCACCAATTATGGTTGGTCGTCAAATAATTATCACAAACTCAGAATGGTCAACAATAAAATTTTCACCAACTCCAGTTGATCGACAATTTAAAATAACATAAGATATTTTTGTTTTCTTACAAGATACACATATATATTCATCAGAAGAATAAAATAGATACTTTATAAAGTAATGGCAATCAAGGTTGCAAGGAAAACAAAAAATTTCTTTATTAAAATGAGAACAAATTACATAGAAAATAAATTACATATTACATGACAAATCCTATTCTATTGGGTTTTTTCCTTCTGCCTTTGAAACATGTTCTTCCCCAGTAGGAGGATCGTCTAAGGCATAAGGAGAATTTATGAAATTCAAATCTCTAAGCATTCTGACGTTCATCACAGATGGCCAATCAAGCAGGTGCTCCGGGTGAGATATCTCGAAGTTAGAATGAAGACTGTAGTCGCTGAGATACTTTGAGATCAGGCATTGAGGAAAGGCTCAAGCAGGAATCCAACTCATGTCAAGCTTAAATGGAGGCACTGGAAAATCAAGCAACCCAGGATCATAATAGTCCCACAAATAGTGACCCTGTTCCAGCTGTACCACACCCAAGGCATTCAACCATCCTTGCTTGTACCCCTCGTTGTTCGACTGCTGGATCCGATCATCAAGGTGGTAGAGGTCTTCATTGTAACCAGCCATCCAAAATTCTCTGGGCTATTTGTGGAACTGGTAGGTCAACCTCTCTAACTGCTTGTGAAGATTCTTCACAAAATTTGTTTTATTTTCCAAGGCAGAATTTTGGGCAGCAAGTTGCTCATCAAGGGTCAGAATCTTCTTGGACATCTCTGCTAATGCCTGATTCTTCGCCATTAACTGAAAGGCTTGAGTTTTGAAGGCAGCTTGCATTCTAGCTTCTTCAACAGTAACCCAAGCAACTCTTGCTCATCCCCGAGAATCTCTTCCTCATCCGCGAGCACATGTAGAGGGTCCAATCCTCTTTAAGGTTTCCAATTCATCTCTCAAATTGGCATTTCCAACTTCCAAAAATGAGAAACCTTCGTCGTTGACTGGGACCAAGGCTCCCAAGGTAGATGCTGCAGATTTTAGTTGGGATATCCCTCTTCGAAAGTTATTGTTTTCCTGCTCCAGCAGTTTTGCGATCTGCCTATGCTCTTCAACCTCGGTCTTCAAAGTCCTCTCCTTCTTATCATAAGCAGCGAAGAACTTATCATAACCTTTGTCAACATTTAGTTGCTGATACTTTTTCTCATACCCGTGATGCAAGAGGGTAATAGACTCCTTATATTATTGTTGAAGTTCCTCGATGGTACTCTGGATATCTTCAATCATCTCGTAATATACCACATTATTGGCAACAACACGGTCGAGCAAGCATTTTAGATATTGATAGGCCTCGACTGCTCGTTCAGAAGCATTCGAACCAAGGATATCAATGATTTGACCTTTATTAAAGTTTGCATGACCAGCTGTGAAGTACCCATTACATTTCTTCATTAGTTCTGTATCATGAGATGATAATAGTTCCATCCTAGCCATAAACTAGCAAAAAGAAGAGATAGAAAGAAATAATAAGAATGCAGACAGAGCAAGAAGAATAAAATGGGTCGATAATAAGAGAAAAGCAAGAAAAAGGAAGTTAAAATGCACAACTAAAATTTCAAATTTTATTATATCATAAAGAGAAGTACATAGCCCAAAATTACATTTAACAAAGAAGAACAAAGAGAAAGGTCTGAACAACTCTACACCTTCTCCTTGCTTCCTAAGACTTCATCGGGAGGCTTGGATGAAGAAGTAGGTTGCTCGGGGGGCATGGAAAGTTGCTCAGAAGATATTGGCAGTTGCTCGATAAAGGTACTGGTAAACTTCTCGACTGAAGTACTGGAAGGTTGGGGCTGCTCGTAGCGAAGTTCAACAGTAGGGACCTGATCCCCAATCATCATTAAAGACTCTTCAGAGGCAGCTTCATCCTCTTCTTCTTCTCCAGGAGAGGGAGGAGGACCATGAACATAGCACTGAAAAAGTTCAAAACTCTCGGAGACCTTTAACTCCTACAGAGCAACAATCCATCCGTCCCTAAAGAATTTAAGGCTTGTAAATTCCATGTGAGAGGACATGGCAGCTAGGCCTTTATTCCAACCCTTGTCCCAACCAGCGCTGAAGGACTTCTTAACAACAAGTTTTCTCTTTGACTTCTCTGAGTAATTCCTCTCAGTATGAAGTTCCTCGGCAACCTTCATCTTCCCTTCTATCTCCTGCCTCTAACGATCAGCTTCATGGAGTCTGCCAAGTTCCTCTTCAAGAGTTTTGAGCTTAGTCTCAAGCTCTTTAGAATTTTTGAGCTTTTCCTCAAGCTCAGTATTCTTCTTCTCAAATTCTTTCATCTTGCTCTCCAACTCCTGAGAGGCCTCCACAACTTTCTCTCTCTCTTGCTCGATGGATTTAAGTTGCTTCTCCCAAGAAACCTTATCTTCGTCATATTTCTGATGAGAATCCTTTAAGGACTGTGTCAGACCCACAAAATCTTCCTCTACACCTCCCGAGGAGCCTGATCCCTTGATGGCTTCATCCTTTTTCAAAATAGTGTTGAAACAGGTTACCAGCTGGAAAAAGAAAATAATTATACGTCAGTGCAGGGATATAACATTAAAAAATGAAAGTTTATATTAGTAATACTTAGTGAGGAAATATGTTGAGCTGCCAAGGTGGTAACCCTATCCCGAGAAAGACTCTCTTCAATACCTTGGATCTCAGGGTTAATCCAAGACTTCATCGAGCTCATGGCAGAGCTCGGAGCAACAAAAGTGCGAACACCACTTCTCGCAGTTAGAGGCTGAGAGATAGATTCAGCCAATTTGTTTGAGGAAATTTTCTTCAACCTCCTCGTAGGAGCAGGAACATTCTCAACCAAGGATGATGTCTTGGTCGGTGATATAACTATAACCTCACTGGGAGGAGAGATAGCAACAACCTTGCTCGAGGCCACTGAGGGCTTATCAATAACCTTCTTAGCAGCAATTGAAGGGGGTGTATCAATTTTTCTTATCCTTTCCTCTGGGACATCCTGCTTGTTTCTCTTCGCCTCCACACTGGAAGAATCTGATTTGTCAAAGAAGGAGGGAGCTTTTCGTCTCTTCATTCTGACACTGAGGGGAATATGTGATTCAGTGGAGGAACCTTCAAAAGCTGGTACTAGATCGATTGTAATAACCCTCACTTATGAGAACATATGTTATGTTTATTTACTAGATATGGTAATTTGATATAAAATGTTGAGTTATGGATTGAGTACTAAATTAATGTTAAAAAGTTAAAATTTACCATGAAGTTGCATATTTACCGTAACTATAGGTGAATATTGTCATGTTATGTTGCATAATATCATAAGAATTAAAATGATATTTAGCTCAATAATGAGACCGAAAGTTAAAATGAATTATAAATTTTCCAAATGATAATTTGGAGGCCGTAGTTGAGTCTGGAATGTGCGAGATAGTCAATTATTGTGCCATATTGTATTTTGAGGTTTTTGGCACTTTTGACTGGTTATACCTTAAATATGCAGTTGCGTATTATTTTATCGAAATATTGGTCAATTAAGTTGGAATTTTGACTAATGCCACGACTTATTCTTACTAAGTCTTCTATTTTTCCAAGTTTCATTCCCTAAACCTAGAGAAAGCTTGAGAGAGGAAGTGAAAGAGTAGAGAAAAGAAAAGGGATTGAAGATTGAGGGAGGATTCTTGCTTCTACACAAGGAAAATCTTCATTTTCTCAACTGAGGCAAGTTTTCTACTTGCTATTTATGGTTTAAGATAAATGATTTGTTATGATAATGATGTATTAATCATGGTTTAGCTATTCTAGGGTTTTCTTTGTGTATTTGTGGGTTTTGATCCATTGAAGAATGTTTTGGGATGTTTGTTGAGGTTTATGGTAGTAGTAGGTAGCATTTATGTTATGTTGGTGGCAATAAATGAGTTGGATTTGGGATTAGCTTGAAATAGGAAGATTTGGTTTGGTCTAGGTCTGCAAAGACCGGTCGACCGCTGTTCTCAGACTGATCGACTGGGCCTTCGGGAGAGGGCACACTGCTTTCTTTCAAAGGCATAAAATTTATGGCGCGGTCGACCGCGGTTCCCTGACCGGTCGACCGGCCCTGCTGAAGTGACTTTCTGCTTTTCTTCCTAGACTAAATCTTGAGATGCGGTCGACCGCGGTGTTGGAACCGGTCGACCGGTCCCCTGTTTTCTTCCCTAAAATTTTATTTTCATTTTTCAAATCTTTTCTTTTCATAGGGACTTAGGGACCTTCTTAAATGAAGTAAATATAGGGTCTTATAGTATTAGTTGAGTTTGGTCGACACCCTAGACTCGAAGGGGTTCATCTAGGGTTCATTTTAGAGGGGGGGGGGGTTTAAAGTAATGTTCAGGCACTTATTCTCTCGTATAATTTTATAATAATCTAGGAGATCTTGGAGTAAAATTTGAAGACTTTGGGAGTTATTGTGAGCTAGGTTTGGCTTGATAGTCTATTATGAAGCCAAAAAGGAGGCTTTGGAAAATAATTTGGAGAGTCTAACTATTTATCGAGGTTGTTATGCTGATACGAAATACGTATAGTTCCTGATAATCTTAATGCATTTGATAAAATGTGAAATTGATAAAGTAAATGACAATTTACTAAATTAAGTAATGGAAATTAATAAAATGGGTGATACACACCTCTCTAAATACCATCTTACGGGAAGTCCGTGTGTGAGGTGAAGCCCCCTGGCTGATGAATGCAGGGTGGATATAGTCCTAGGCCATATGAGCGCCTGTTTATATGTTTCTGCGATGGGTAGGAGATTCCGGGTGTGGTCTTGACTATCCCGCAGGCATATGGCCGCTTCCCGACGTTTCGATAGGATCCCAGGTTTTCTTATGTTAGGCCCTGGAAGATGATGGTTATTTGGGGGCGCGCACAGTGGGGAAACCCGGATGGGCGGTCTTAGAATTGTTATATATATATATATACTTATAACTATTCTAATTATCGAGTTGGACTCGATGGAACATTAATGCCACAAAGAGCAAAGTATATGCCACAAAGAGCATACAATTGAGATTAGTGCCATAAAGAGCACATAATAATAATTGTATTCCTGATAAGGAATGGAAAGAAGATAAAGTGAAAAAGTATGAAAGATGAGAACGGTTGATAAGTTTTCCTAATTGCATCTATAATCGATTCTTTCCTTGTAATCACTAAATTGCCTTAATTATATCTTATTGTTACCAAGCTAGAATACTACCTTTATCATCCATGCTTATCTATTCTTTATTTTCATACTTGTCATTTATATGGTGACCACATAAACCCGGGCTCTGACCGGTTCTTCTTTCTTATTGTGCATATGTATATATATATATTATATCCGCTCAGGTGTTCCGCCGCAAGGTCGCCCGTAATGAACTTCCTATTCCAGTGTTTTGAGGAGCCGTGACATTTTGCGGGTATCACGGGACATTTTGTGTAGACGCCTTCTTAATTGTTTTCTAGTTATGATCAGTCCCTACTCGGGCGTGTGGCCCAAACTGTTGTAATTGGATAATGGATGTATTAATTATCACATGAAACGTATTGTATATTGTATGTATTTCATTGACCTGCGGGTCATTCGGTCCTTACTTTTATTGTTGGTTTATATATATATGTATACTTGTGGGAGTTTCCACCCTCTTTCCTATTACGGGTTGTTGAAAATGCTTTATTTAAATCGTAAAACTAAAATTTTTGACACCCATTTTTCGGAAATACTGTGTGGTTATTCCGTATACTCTTTATGTTGTTGCGATGCTGAAGATGATTCCATTAATGATTCCTGTATTTTTGGAGTATCGGGCTGGCCACCCCTTATTTCGGATACCGGGTGTCACATCGATGTCACTCACCACTGGACGAGCAGTAAAAGATGAAGTGTAGCTCTTCTACTTCAACAAGTACGAGGCTGATCTAATATGTCACTCACCACTGGGTCGATGTCACTCTCCATTGGTTATTATATTTTTTTTATTACATGTTTAATTTATGACCATTTATATTAAACCCTCATGTGATGAAATATTTTATATGACCTTTTTAAATATTTAAAAATTATTTATCATGATGCTTTTTAAATCAAATATGACAACTTGTAGAGTATATTATTACCCTTTTTGTAGAAGATATGACAGTTTTGAAAAAAAAGTCATATATAACCGTTACCTAATATAACACTTTTTATGGGTATCAATTATGACACACAAACTTATGACTTTTTTTTATTGAAAAATAAATTGTCATAAAATGTGTTTTATGACACTTAAAAAATGTCATAAAATGGCTTTTTTCTTGTAGTGTTATATAATTGACATGCATTATCTTTTAAATTTTTTAGATGATAGAAGGAGTACGGGATAATTATTGATTTGTATGGTTTGGCTGTTGGATAATTATTGGTTGTTGGTTTGTTTGTTTGTTTTTGGGTGTTGGATAATCACGGGACCCTCGGTTTGAGAACATGAGGTTAATTTCAAAATATCTAGACTTAGGCTTAAAAATATGCTATGAGGGGGAGAAACTCCGAAACACTCCCCAAACGCCCGTAATAGGCACCAACACCTCGCACGGGACCAGTAGAACTCGTAAGAACTGACTGCGTGGTCACGGGACCACAGTTTGAGAATACGATGATAATTTGAAAATATCTAGAGTGAGGACATACCATGGTGAAAAAAATATACTTTGTGTTCGATAAAACGACGATAATTTTTCGTTCGGACCTGTAAGAGGTACCAACACCTCGTCAGGGATATTTCTAACTTGTACTGCAAACTAAACCCCTTTTCTTAGGCTTTTACCTTTTTAAAGTATTTTCTCTTTGAATTAGAAAATAGGTCCTATTTGGTAAGAAAAATAAAATATGCTTTTCTAGTGTCACCAAATGCAACATGTTATAGATGTCATTAAAATTGTTCTGGAAAGGACATATAATATGATGCATTTTCCCATTAGGAGTTTTGATAAAGTATTCCAAATATGACTCCTCTCATTATGGGGAATGTGGCCTTCATCAAGAACCACCAATCCAGGATACTCTAATAGTAATTCCCTCATTCTTGATGTTTCTCATTTACAACACTCATTTTGCCTTTCTTTGAGTGTTCCTTCGTCGTGATTGAATCTTGAAAAGTTTCTCATATAAATTATAGCTTACTCCTAGGACACTTTGGTTTTTCTTCCATAATTACACCTTCATCATGCGTACAACTTCTTTACTTGCACACCTATTCTCTTAGAGAAGCTTAAGATTTATACGTTCATTTCTAGATTTCTCAGGATTGTTGAGGTTAAGAAATGGGTATTTAACTTTCCATTTTTTTGTCAAAAAATGGAAATATGGAAATATACAATTCATAACCTCAACAATCTTGAGAAATCTGGAAATTAACATATAGATCTTATGCTTCTCCAAGAGAATAGGTGTGCGAGTAAAGAAGTTATAAGCGTGATGAAGTTGTATTCGTGGGAGAAAGACAAAAGTGTCATGGGAGTAAGCTATAATTTGTATGAGAAGATTGTACGAGAGAAAATCATGGCGAAGAAACACTCAAAGAAAGGCAAAGGGATCATTGTAAATGAGAAACATAAAAAATGGGGGAAAATACTATTAGACAGTCCTCGATCGATGGTTCTTGATGAAGGCCACACTACCCGTAATGACAGGAAATGGGAAAATGCATCTTGTTATTTCAGACTCCCTCCAGAATAACTTCTGTTGATACCAAATTTAATCTGCTGACATGGACCAACTATGTGGAGACACGTGTCAATCTACGTGGCACTCGTAAACATTTTTGAGACAACACCTTGACTCCGAGGAACTCAACCTCCCCGACCAACTTAGACGCTCCGAGCAACAAGTGTTCTCCGAGGAACTCTATTGTACTGAAAAACTCATGTATGCTGAGCTACTTAGGCGGTCTGAGCAGCTTAAGCGGTCCGAGCTGCATCTCGTACAGAGCATTTATATCCGGACAATCAAAAGGATAACGCCTATTGGACAGCTATGTATTATTCTTTCGCATGTACAGCCTGAGGGCTATAAATACATTGTAACCTCCTCATTAGCAGGGGACTCGAAATTTCTTGGTAAAACATCTATTATCGAGAATTCCAAACAGTCAGCAATAACAAAATAGTGGACGTAGGCCATTCCCTCGAGGCTGAACCACTTTAAAATCCTTTGTCTTATTTATTTTTTATCTGTGATTAAATAATTAGAGATAATCTAATTTTTTACATCAACAACTTCAATAAGATCTGAAACACTCTTCATTTGGTAAGGCTAGAAAAGGAATCTTTTCTTGCCAAACAAGAGCTATTTCTAATGTCAAAGTGAAAATACTTTAGAAAGGAAAAAGCCCAAGAAAAGGGTGATTCAGTTGACCGTATAAGTGTAAAAATATACCTTATGCCAAATGGCCCTGTGAGAGTCTGGAACACCTTGCATGGGACCAATGTAACTCGCAGGAACCAACCGCATACTCACGGGACTCTGAATTTGAGAGCACGAAGAAAATTTGCAAACTGTTAAACTAAGGCTTATAAACATGCCGTGAAAGGGTGAAAACATAAAATAGCCATAAAATGGCCTTGTGAGAGGCACGGACACCTCACACGAGACCCATATAACCCGCAAGAACCGATATCATACTCACGGGACTCTAGGTTTGCGAGCACAATGAAATTTTACAAATCGTTAGATAGGCTTAAAAACATGCCATCAAAGAGTGAACATAAAAAAAGACAAAAAACGGCCTCGTGAGAAGCACAACACCTCGCACGGGACCAATGTAACCCGCAGGAACTTATCACATACTCACGGGACTTTGAGTTTGAGGGCACGATGAAAGTATACAAACCATTAGACTTTGGCTTAAAAATATGCCGTCAAACAGTGAAAATAAAAAAATAGCCACAAAATGGGTGCATGAGAGGAACGACCACCTCGTACGGGATCAATGTAACCCGCAAGAACCGACTACGTACTCATGAGACACCCAATTTGAGATCACGATGAAATTTTGCAAACTATTAGATTTAGGCTTATAAACATGCCGTCAAAAGGGGGAAAATGTAAAAATTCCACATAAAGACCGAATAAAAGGCACGAACACCTCGCACGGGCCAATGTAACACATAGGTACGAACCTGTACTCACGAGACTCCTGATTTGAGAGCACAACGAAAATTTACAAACTATTAAACTTAGGCTTAAAACCATGTCGTCAAAAGGTGATAATTTAAAACAACCCTAAAATGGCCTTATGAGAGGCACGAATAGCTCGCACGTAACCAATGTAACTCGCAGGAACCGACCGCGTACTCATGGGACTCCCGATTTGAGAGCACAATGAAAATTTTCAAAATTTTAGACTTAGGCTTCAAAATATGGCGTCAAATGGTGAAAACGTAAAACAGACACAAAACATCCCCGTGAGAGGTACAGACACCTCGCACGGGACCAATGTAACATGCAGGAACCGTTCGCGTACTCACGGGACTCCTGATTTGAGAGCATGATGAAAATTTACAAACTCTTAAAATTTAGCTTGAAAAAATGCCGTCCAATGGTGAAAGCATAAAATATTCACAAAACTGCTCCCTGAAAGGCACAAAAACATTGCATGGGACCAATGTAACTTGTAACAACCAATCGCGTACTCATAGGACTCCCGATTTGACAACACGATGAGAAATTACAAACTATTAGACTTAGTCTAGAAGTATGCTGTCAAAGGGTCAAAACATAAAACAATCACAAAACGGTCCCGTGAGAGGCACAAACACTTTACACGTGATCAACGAAACCTACAAGAAATGATTGCATACTCACAGAACTCCCGATTTGAGAGCATGAGGAAATATTTAAAACTATAAGACCAAGGGTTGAAAACATTCCATCAAAGGGTGAAAACATAAAATAGCCACAAAATGGACCCTTGAGGGAACGAACTCCTCGCACGGGACCAATGTAACCCAGTGGAACTGATTGCGTACTCATGGGACTCTCGATTTGAGAGCACCACAGAAATTTACAAACTGTTAGACTTAGGCTCAAGACATATCGTCAAAGGGTGAAAATATAAAACATACACAAAACGGCCTCATAAGAGACATGAACACCTCACACCGGGAAATGCAATCTACAAATATCAACTGCATACTCACGGGACTCCCGATTTGAGAGCATGACAAAAATTTGCAAACTGTTAAACTTAGGCTTAAAAACATGTCGTCAAAGGGTGAAAAGTAAAATAACCAAAAAATGGCCCCGTGAGAGGAATGAACACCTCGCAAGGGACCAATGTAACCCGCAGTAGCTGACCGCATACTAATGGGACTCCCGATTTGAGAGAACGACGAAAAATTTGCAAATTGTTATACTTAGGCTTAAAAATATACCGTCAAAGGGCGAAAATATAAAACAACCACAAAACAACCCGTGAGAGGCTCGAACACCTCGCACAAGACCAATGTCACCTATAGGGACTGATCTCCTACTCGCGAGACTCCCGATTTAAGGGCACGACGAAAATTTGCAAATTGTTAGACATGGGCTGAAAAACTTATTGTCAAAGGGTGAAAACGTAAAAGAACCACAAAACGGCCTTGTAAGAAAAACGAACACCTCACACAAAACCAATAAAACTCGTAAGTATCGATCGCATACTCACAAGACTCCTGATTTGAGAGAACGACAAAATTTTTCAAACTATTAGACTTAGTCTTAAAAACATGCCGTCAAAGGGTGAAAACGTAAAATAGATAGAAAACGGCCCCGTGAGAGGCACAAACACCTTGCATGGGACCAATGTAACCTGCATACTCACAGGACTCCTAGTTTGAGAGAATGATGAAAATTTCAAACTGTTAGATTTAGGTTTGAAAACATGACATCAAAGGGAGAAAACGTAAAACAACCATCAAACGTCCCCTTGAGAGCCACGAACGCCGCACATAGGAACAATGTAACTCGCAAGAATCGATGCGCACTCATGGGACTCCTAGTTTGAGAGAAAAATAAAAATTTGCAAACTGTTAGACTTAAGCCTAAAAACATGCCATCAAAGGGTGAAAACGTAAAACAGACACAAAATAGCTCGTTGAGAGGCTCGAACACCTCTTATGGGACCAATGTATCCTGCAAGAACCGATTGCGTACTCACACGACTCCCATTTTGAGAGCACAATGAAAATTTTCAAACTATTAGAATTATGCTTAAAAACATGCCGTAAAAGGGTGAAAATGTAAAATAGCCATAAAACAGTCCCGTGAGTAGCCCGAACACCTTGAACGGGAAAAATGTAACCCGTAAGAAGTGATCACGTACTTATGGGACTCTCGATTTGAGAGCATCATAAAAATTTACAAATTTTTAGACTTAGGCTTAAAAACATATCGTCAAAGGTTGAAAACATAAAATAATCACAAAACGGCCTCGTGAGAAGTACAAACACGTCACACAGGAGAATGTAACTCACAGAAACTGACCGCGTAGTAACGATAATCTCGATTTGAGAGGATGATAAAAATTTGCAATCTACTAGACTTAAACTTAAAAACTTGCCGTCAAAGGGTGAAAAAGTAAAATGGACACAAAATGACACCATGAGAGGCACAAGCACCTAGCGCGGGACTAAGGTAACTCGTAAGAATTGATCGCGTACTTTCAAGACTCCCGATTTCAAAGCACGAAGAAAATTTACAAACTATAAGACTTAGGCATCAAAACATGCTGTCATTGGGTGAAAATATAAAAGAGCCACAAAACGACCCTATGAGAGGTATGAAAACCTCAAAGGGACCAACGTAACTCGCAGGAATCGACCGCGTACTCACAAAGTTCTTGGTTTGAGAGAATGACGAAAATTTACAAACTGTTAGACTTAGGCTTAAAAACATGCTGTCAAAGGGTGAAAGTGTAAAATAACAACAAAACGGACCTTTAAGAGGCAAACACACCTTGCACGAAACCAATATAATTTGCAGGAACTGATCCCGTACTCATGGGACTACCATTTTGATAGCATGATGAAAATTTGTAAAATGTTAGACTTAGGCCTAAAAATACACCATCAAAGAGTGAAAACATAAAATAGCCAAAAAATGGCCCCGTGAGAGGCACGAACACCTCACATAGGACCAATGTTACTCATAGGAACCCATCTTGTAGTCACGAAACTCCCGGTTTGAGACCACGATAGAAATTCATAAACTATTAGACTTAGGCTTAAAAACATGCCGTTAAAGGGTGAAATGTTAAACAACCAAAAATGGATTTGTGAGAGGCACAAACGCCTCGCACATGATGAATGTAACCCACAGGAACTGATCGCATACTCAAGGGACTCCCAGTTTGAGAGCATGATGAAAATTCATAAATTGTTGAACTTTGGCTTAAAAACATACCGTCAAAGGCTGAAAATGTAAAACAACCACAAAATAACCCAGTAAGAGGCACGAGCACCTCAGCCGGGGGAATGTAACACTCAGGAATGGACCATGTGCTCATGGGACTCCTAGTTTAGGAGAAAATGAGGATTTACAAACTGTTAGACTTAGGCTTAAGAACTTGGCGTAAAAGGGTGAAAGTATAAAACAACCACAAAACGACCCCGTGAGAGGTATGAACACCATACATGGGATAATTGTAACCAGTAGGAACTGACCGCGTTCTCACATGATTCCCGTTTGATAGCAAGACAAAAATTTGCAACCTATTAGACTTACGCTTAAAAACATGTCGTAAAAAGGTGAAAACATAAAACATCCACACAACGGCCCCGTAAGAGGCACTAATAACTCAGGCAGAACCAATGTAACTCGTAAAAACCAACCGCATACTCACCGGACTCCCAGTTTGAGAGCACGACAAAAATATGAAAACTGTTAGACTTAAGCTTAAAAACATGTTGTCAAAGGGTGAAAACGTAAAAGAAACACAAAATGGTCTCGTGAGAGGCACAAACACCTCACATGGGACCAATGTAACCAGCAAGAACTGATCGCGTATTTACGAGACTTTCGATTTGAGAGCACAATAAAAATTTGCAAACTATTAGACTTCAACATAAAAACATGCCATCAAAGGGTGAAAATATTAAATAGCCACAAAACGGCCCATTGTGAGGCATGAAGTATGAACCAACCACGTAACCACGAGACTCCCGATTTGAGAGCGTGATGAAAATCAACAAACTATTGGACTTCAACTTAAAAACATATTGCCAAAGGATGAACTGTAAAATAGACACAAAATGGCTTAGTGAGAAGCACGAACACCTCACACGAGAGAATGAAACTTGCAGGAACCAACTGCATGCTCACAGGACTCTCGATTTGAGATCATGATGAAAATTAACAAACTGTTAGAATTAGGATTAAAAACATGCCGTCAAAGGGTGAAAACGTAAAAGAATCACAAAACGGCCCAGTAAGAGGCACAAACACCTCACACTGTACCAATGTAACCCGCAGGAACCGATCGCATACTCACGGGACTCCGAATTTGAGAGCACGATTGAAAATTGTAAATTATTAGGCTTAGGCTTAAAAACATGCCGTCAAAGTTTAAAAATGTAAAATAGTCACAAAATGGTCCCATGAGAAGCACGAACATCTTGAACTAGACCATTATAACTCGTAAAAACCAACCGCGTACCCACAGGACTCCCGATTTGAGAGCATGACAAAAATATGCAAACTATTAAACTTAAGCTTAAAAACATGTTGTCAAAGGGTGAAAATGTAAAATAGCCAACAAACGGACCCGTGAGAGGCATGAACACCTCGCACAGGACCAATGTTACCCTTAGTAACCGTCCGCGTACTCACGGGTCTCCCGATTTGAAAGCACGATGAAAATTTGCAAACTATTAGACTTCAGCATAAAAACATTCCATCAAGCGGTGAAAACATAAAACGGCCTAGTGAGAGGCACGAACACTTCGCACGGTACCAATGTAACTCGTAGGAACCGATTGCATACCACGGGACTCCCAATTTAGAGCATGATGAAAAATCATAAACTGTTGGACTTTAGCTTAAAAACATATTGTCAAAGGGTGAAAAGATAAAATAGCCCAGTTAGAGGCACGAACACCTCACACGAGAGAATGTAACCCACCGAAACTGTTTGCATGCTCATGGGACTCCCGATTTTAGAGCACGATGAAAATTTACAAACTGTTAGAATTAGGCTTAACAACATGTTGTTAAAGGGTGAAAACATAAAAGACCACAAAATGATCTTGTGAGAGGCATAAACACCTCGCACGGAACCAATGTAACCTGAAAGAACCGAGCGTTTACTCATGGTACTCCCACTGAGAGCACGATGAAAATTTTCAAACTGTTAGACTTAGACTTAAAAATATGCCGTCAAAGGTTATAAACATAAAATAGCCACAAAACGGGCACATTAAAGGCACGAACACCTCGTACATGACCAATGTAATCCTTAGGAACTGACCGCGTACTCACGGAACTCCCAGTTAGAGAGCACGGTGATAATTTAAAAACTATTAGAATTAGGCTTAAAAACATGTCGTCAATGTAGAACATCCATAAAATAGCCCTGTGAGAGGTATGAACACCTCGCACGGGACTAATGTAACCCATAGGAATCGGTCGTGTACTCACTGGACTCTCGGTTTGGGAGCACGGGGAAAATTTACAAATCGTTAGACTTAGGCTTAAAAATATGCCAAAAAATGGTGAAAATGTAAGACGGCTACAAAACATCCCCTTGAGAGGTACGAAAACCTCGTACCGGACCAATGTAACTTGCAGGAACCGACCGTGTACTCACAGGACTCTTAATTTTGAGAAAAAATGCTGAATATTTTATTATTATTATTGAAAATAGTCATATATTTGGACTGTGACCATTTTATTTTAAAAATAAAAAAGATCATGACCCAAATCTGTGACCATTATTGTCGACACAAATATTTGGTTCACGAAATTAGGGTGTGGCCATCTTTTATTTTAAAAATTAAGTGGTCACAACTTAAGTTGTGACCATGTTTCGTGGAAATAAATGGTTGGGTCATAGACTTAGGCCGTAACCATATTTTATTTTTAAAATGAAGGGGTCACAGATCAAGTTCGTAACCAGGTTTTTTAGGAACAATGGTTGGGTCACGAACTTGGGTCATGACCAATGATGCTGGTCAGGGAATTGGTCCGTGACCACCAAAAATGGTCAAGCTCGATATGGTCATGGACCAAATACGCAACACACCTTTAATGGTGATGGACCATGTTCTTTACCATGCACAATATTTTGTGTAGTTCACCTGCACCACCTCTCCCCCAACCCCATATTCCTTAGTAGATACAAAAAGAAATCCTAGCTCACATGATCGTAAGACTTCTCAATATCAAGCTTTCAAATAATTGTCGGATCTGCACCTCTCAACTTAGATTCGATGCATTCATTCGCCACCAAGAGGATGGATCATTTTTCTAAGTCTAAGAGAAAAGACCATAGAAATAAGATTATATACGCTCCCGACAAAACTAATAGGCCTAAAATCTCTCACATCTGTCTCCCTCCCTTTCTTTGGAACCAGAGTAATGGAACGTGGTGTCCAAACTCCTCAGAATTTAACCCTATCATGGAACTCGCTTAAAATAACCATCACATCTACCCTAAGAATCATCCAACAATGTTGGTAATAAGCAATAATGAACCTGTACGGACCTGGCATAGTGAACCTATCCAGACCTGGCACCTTATCACTGTACATTAACCTCAGAATGTCGACTTCCTCCTCCTCCTCCTCCTCCTCTGTGAACTCCGTTTCCAAGTGATCTACCTCGTCCCCCTAAATGATCGCCATTAGAAGCCCATTAATATTAGGACCCAGGGTTCCTCCTCCATATACAATCTCTCTTAGAACTGATTGATCTCCAAACGAACCTCACTAAACACGGTGAACTCTACCTCCCCTAATACCACCCTCCCGATATGGTTAAAACGGTCATGGGAGTTAGGCAAAAAATTATTATTTCTTCCCCCTTCCCTAAGACAAAGAGCCCTAGACTTTGGCCTCCAACTAATCTCCTCCTGAACCAATCTCTTACCCAATTCCATTTTTTCTCTACCCTTACCACCCTCTTCGCCCCGGAAAACTGTCCAACCTTTTTTTCTCATCAAGAACTCGGTTATCCTCTATAACCTGATCAATCACACCCCCAAAATTTCCAAACACATCTCTATTCTACCGAAAGATATCCCCTTTGAAATGAAATAATTTATTCATCAATCTGAAGCTCGTATTCCCCTCTACCTCATAACCTTACTACCATTCCTGAATCCTAAGAATAATGTCCTCCTCCTTCAACCACATATTCTCAAATCTAAACGGGGTCCTCCACCTCTCCCCTCCCCCCTTCCCTAACCACACGCACTCCAGTAAAATAGGGGAGTTATCAGAAGTCACTAGAGGCTGAAAACTATTGAGTCACCCTCGAAAAATGCTCCTCCCACTCATTAGAAGGTAAAACCCGACCTAACCGAGAAAGTGAGGGCTCGTCCCTAAGACTGGACCAGGTGAAGACCCTGCCCTCCAAAGGGAGGTATATCAACTCCAACTCATCGATGAAGTCCAAGAAGTCCCGTATAAAAGAATTCAAACCCCCCATTGTTCCTCTCCGATGGAAAATAAATGATGTTATAGTCTCCACTTGTGCACCACAGAATGCCCCAAACACTCCCGGACATTTCTAATTCCTCCCATAACTCTTAACGAATTGAGTCCTCAATAGGCCCATAAACCCTAAAAAAGCTCCAAATAAAACCATACACCACATTCCTGAATAAGCATGAAAGAGACCAGCACCCTAGAGTGCTCAAAGAGATTTGTCAAAAGATATACATGAATGATATTTGATTTTGATGTTTTTAAAATTTTCATTCTTAACAGTTAGATAAGTTGTGTATCTTGAACTTTGAAACAACTTTTCAGTCATAGTATAATTATGTTTATCAAACATCTTTTCATCATGGGTCGGTCTGAAGGAAATAAATGAGAAGAGTTGAAGAATCAAAGTGTGAAAATGAATTTTCAGAGGGTTTTGTCCAAGTGTGTTAAATCAAATAAAACTAGGGGGATACGTTTCCCAATGAATTTGCCCAATTTTGACTAATTTTAAAATTATCTTCAATTTTAGCAATCCTAATTGAACATACAACAAGGTCAGATGCTGAGTGACATGTAGCTCCACAATTTAAACCAACCAAATAGTAAACCTAAGTTAATTGTGACCAAAATTAACTAAATGCAATTCATAGGTTCAACTTCTAGGGACCTATATATATCCACTCTAAACCTAAGTGTTGTTTGCTCTAGATATTTTTGAGTTAAAGTAAATAAAACACAATTAAGATACACAACAGATTTACCACCCTGCCCCCACACCACCACCACCCCACACACATATGGGTATAAAATCTTGATGCGCCCTAATCACTCATTCAACTTGAAAAGATTTTATTAAATGCAAGAAGATACATCTATCTTGTTACAACAAAAGATTATCTAATGAACATTTAACTCTACCCCATTGGCAATGAGTGATCATTCCGAAGCTCCCTTAGCTGAACAAGGAAGCGATTTTCTCCTCCTTAGAATAACACTGTGCTTGAACTCTCTAATGACTCAAACACCAATTTTAGATATGAGTTTTAATCTCTAATTCTAATGTGGATCAGTTAGATTGAATATAGACTAAGTATATCTGATAAAAAAAATAGTCTAAATTCCTCATAAAAACAAGTCAAATATAAATCTAAATTTTCTCTTAAATGTGAAAGGAAAAAGTAGTCTTGTTTATCGAGAAAAAAATAATACGATATTAACCTCAAAAATACGCTCTCAGTATGGTAGAAGTAAATAGAAATTCAAATATTTTGAAATGGTGGAAAAACTCTATATTTATAGATGTTTTGGGGAAATATGTCTATGTCGTCCATACGATTTTTGGCAATGAGATAGTCACACCAAGAATGTGCAATCGTGCACACAATTTTAGGTAATGTCCTAAAACCTTATAGGCCATGTGCACGAACTTAAATCATAGCCGTGCGAATGGTTTAGGGAATAAATATTATTTCTTTATAAACACACTGTATTTTTCTAAATGAGCGTTTCCCTTAGGTTAAACATTACACATATCAATAAAATGTCAATTGTTCAGTTCAAACCAACGTTTTATCAAAGTTAAATTAAAAATGTGTGTGTGTGGGTGGGTGTGTGTGTGTAGTCTTAGATGTTCAATCATAATTCATGAAAGGATACAACTTCATTGAGGGGCAACAAAAGTCTTTGATGCCGAAAAATCGTGAATAATCTTCAATTTCTAATGTTTACCAAGGTCTAATAAACAAGAATATCTTTACCGAACATCTATATGAAATCAAGCATTTTGTCTTATTAATGCATGATTCAAATGCGTTGTCACTTGATTAAGCCAACTATATTATAATAATGAATATACACATTTTTAATTACTCCCTTTGACTATTTCGTGGGAAACCCCCCAAAACCTAACATCCTTGATTATGATAAACAATACTCATTCCACATGACCCATATAATGAGAAAAGCTTATTGAAATACACATGAATTTCAATAGACTAATAACATAAAAATAGTCGAATCTAGGTTGGCATGAGTCGCAATCTCATGACGATACCTATAAAAACATCAACAACACAAAAAGATCATGCAGGTTTGACATGCACAAAGGAAAACTTCCCCTTCTTGTGAAATCTTCAAAAATATATCAATATGAAGCGTAAAGAGGGAAATATTTATGAAGTAATGTATATCAATGTGAAATCTCCCCCTAAATGTTATCAATATCAACATTTGTGAAATCATGTCTCCCCCTCGATAAAACGTTTCTTCCCTTTTGAATAAAAGTTTCCCCCTTTGATAAAATTAAAAAGTATCCAATCAATTACTCCCCCCCAATCTTAGTAGTTTCTCCCCCTTTTTAATGGAAAAAGTCAAAAGAGAAGTAAAAAAGACATAGATAACTAGCTTAAAGCATGGTAAGAAGCAAAACTGCATTGATAAGTAAAAACTATCAAGACATAGGCTACAAAGCATATGAAAAACCGATGATAATGTGAAAAACAATAGGTAAATCATGGTAATGTTATCGACAATGACACTAACATGTTATGATCAGGCTATAACATCAAGGTAAAGATATAACGCATGTGAAAAAAGATGTATAATATGTTAATCTCATACAACCAAGAATATAGCATGACATATCTAAACATGATCAAAGCAAGATAATATCAATAATAAATCTAAAAAGTTGATAGAGAAAATAGAGCAATCAAATATATTTCAATAATCATGAAAATCTCATATAAATTTATCAACTACAAAATTTAATAGGATTTTAAATTTAGTTATTTATTTAAAAAATGTATCAACATATATATAATAATAACCACATTATCCTCCGTACAAAGTAGATGATACAATAAAAATTCTTATCTCTAGTCAGAAAAAGAGTTGTCGGACTGAGTGGCCTCAGTTTCATAATCATCATTCGAATCTAAGATGTCTACTCTCTGAGTAGGATCAAGAACGACAAAAGATAGAGGAGATATTGAAGCAAGAGAGGAAATGATCGAATCACAATATGTAGGAACTAAAAAACCTCAAACTATGACATCAAGATCATGTCAGGTCTTAGTGTAGCGATCATCTGCACGATCCTCTAATTTATCCAGGTGACTCATAATCAAATCCTAAGTAGCTTGAATTAAAGAAAACATTGTTTCCATAAAAGATCCCATAGACTAGTATACTATGAGACTCGCTGGATCAGGAATATGGTCTGGTGTTTGTGTTGTAGCATGTATGATAATATCTATTACTCTTTTAATGATAGGTGATGTGGGTGGGATCCTAACAATTTGATCTTCATAATGAGACACATATGTTCCCGTGATTGCACTAATGAGATGACTTGGTATGCCACATATCACCCTCGAAACCCTAAGATAATATAGTTGACCAACAAATGGAGATGTATTTTACACACCTGAATGGATAATCTCTATAATCAGGGAAAAGAAATCTATTATACGCTGCATAATGGTAGTTTACGTTAAACTAGCAAACTCAATAAGACAATCATATGTATTACATCATGGGAATAAATAATAAGTCACGATAAAATGAATAACTATATGGATATAACTAAGATCTATTTGGTTAAATAATGATCCTAGCCATTGTGTATCTCTGCCCATTAGGAAAGATGCTAGGTCATCTATAAAATGACTCCGTCAGAAAGCGAGACAAATTAAGGATTGTCGACTCGATCAAGTAAAAAATAGGATGCAATGACATATTCAAATGAGATAATATTAACTCCTCAGATAAAAAAGGTAAGGGTCAAGTGTGCATCATATATTGTCAATATATTTGTGTATAACTCTCGAACTATTGATGCATTCCTGGTGGGATGCAGCAAAATGAGGCGTGAAGTTAATAGTTATCGAATGTGTGCAATATAGTATATGCCCCTGTGCGTCTTCTAAATTTGTGTCAGATCTACATCTCACTTGGTAGGTACAGGGCTAGTCAAGAAACCTATTTTTAGCGTTACTATGTCACGAGTAATCATCATAGACAAGGGATCAACGACCGAATAAATGACTAGATTAGAGACATTATCCATTCATTGGCTCGTACTGTTGAGATATAAAGTCCCACATGGGAAACATTAAAGCATTGCACCAAAATATATAAGATGCTTGGGCCACCCATTTCCAATTCATTTTAGATTGGATTCTCCAATATTAACATGTATATCTATCGGCTGTGTCAGTGGGGTCATTAGGCTCACCACGATTCCTAGATATGATACTGAGACCACTAAGGACCCTCTCGATCAATAATAAATAGCATTTGAACTCGAGAATAATAAAGAAATAGTTCCAAATAAGTAGTCAAGAACCTAAAAAATAATAAGTAAGCTCTAAGGATACTCAAACAAGTGCCAATCAAATGAAATACAAGATCAAATTTGGAACATGATGCATTTGCGTATCAAAAGCTCTAAGAACGAATAGAAAGGTGTTAAGAATGATAAGATAGTTATCAAACAATCTCAAGACGTCTAAATCTAAGTAAGATAAAATCAAAGAGAAGTGTTAGAACGATTACCTGTGACCAAATTGAGAAAACTCCAATTTGTTAAATAGTGAATTTAAAAATTCTAAATCTCCAAATCAACACCGAAAATGTGTTTGAATCCTCAAAATACCAACGAAATCACCAAATATAAGTGAAAAGTCTTTTATGTTAAGCTTTAGAGAGAAACAAAGTAAGAGGCTAAAAAGGTTTCAAAAATGATTTGAAACCCTCTTAAGTAAAACAAACATTGCTTTTAGCCGTGCTCAGGGGGAAAATTTAAGCCATGTGAACGTCCATTAAAACCTACTAATGATAAATCTACAGAAAAGTTATTTTTTCAAACATATTTTGATAAAAAAAATTAGAAAGATTAATTTTGCATTATCGTGCGAATGGACTAAAAGTCTTTTTTGCACATGCTTTTTCACATGATGCACATGTCAAGCAAATTCACAACAAAAAAACATTGTAACAACCCCAATAAGTCAAACTCCATTCAAATATGCACTTCAAGGTGTGTATGCATGCTCAATTATTCTTTTTGCAAACTTTTTACATATTTTCAAAAAATTAAAAAAAACATATATATACATGTAACATAAGAACATGTAAAGTGGTCGTGATTAAGTTATCAAGGACAAACTGGACTATTTGCATGCATTTTGTGACAACCCGCTCACCAAAATAAGGGGTGGCCAGCCCAATACTCCAATATAACGGAATCATAGATGGAATCAATTTCAGCATCACAACAAAAATATAGAGTATCCAGGATAACCACCCAATATTTCAGAAAACGGGTTGCCAAAAACATTGATTTGAAAGTAAATAAATGAAAACAAACAACCCAATTCCTGAAAGATAAGGGAAACCCCAAGACATATATAAATAGTACATTAAAAATACAATAAAAAAAGACCGAATATGTTACCGGTCACCAACTGATACACCAATAATACACAAGTTCAATAAGTTACTTATTACATTTCATTAGACATTTACAAAAGCTTGGGCACCTCGCCCGAATAAAAGACTTGATCTTAACTAGAATGCAAAAATGAAAACGTCTATACCAATTGTGTCCCGTAATACCCGCAATGCATCACGGCTCACTGAGGACATCGGAATAGGAATTCAAATCAGGCATCCCTGCGGAGGAGTACCTGAGCAGAGATAAGATGCATATGCAACAAGAATTACAAACAGGTCAGGGCCCGGTTATATATGATTACCAGATGAATAAAGAGTATGACATCTATGAATATCATTATGCTAGAAAAGACAAAAGGAAGCAAATCTATCTACAAAGATCTACAACATAAGCTAACGAAATAAAGAAAAGCATGAGTTTTAAATTTAACTAAGTAAGAGGAAAAGAAAGATTTACATAATTAAAACTTCTATCATATACCCCGATTCATGTCATAGTTTATTCCTCAACAGGAAAATAAATATATAACTATAAGGTCTTTATGGCTTTTATCTCAATTTTTAAGCTCTTTGTGGCTTTTATTTTAATTACATGCCCAGCCTGGCATTACCATTCCTTAGCAGGAATATAATCAACATTAAATGCTCTTTATGGCATTTATCATACATCAAGTCCCACTTGATTTAGAATAGTTATATTCTTATGCATACAACGATTCTAAGACCACCCCTCCGAGTTTCCCCACTGGGCGCGCCCCTAAATGACCATCATCTTCCAGGGTCTATCTATACAAGACAACCTGGGCTCATAACGCAAACGTCGGGAAGCGGCCATATGCCAGCGAGAGAGTCAAGACCACACCCGGAATCTCCTCACCGGCGTAGAAAATATAACATAATCGCTCATATGGCCAATGGACTATATCCACCCTGCATTCACTAGCCAGGGGGCATCACCAAGCGCGCAAACTTCCCTTATGATGTCATTTAGAGAGGTGTGTATCAACCATTTTATTTACCATTTTCAAGAATCAAGTAAATTATCATTTACTAAAGTCAATACCATTTCCACGTACATGTTTCATTTCTATCCGAAACCTTTTCCATTTACTTTATTTGTAAATGATATAACTTATTATCCGGAGCCATACGTATATCATAACGGTATTACAACCTCAATGAATAAATGAAATATCAATTTATTCTCCCAAGATTTTCTTGTGAAGTTATTATAAACCATCAAGACGGATCATAGCTCTATTGAGCTTCTAAGGTCTCTCAAACGTAATACTACATCTCCTAGTCTTATATTAGTCAACTAGAAGAAAAGAATGCCCTAACATTCATTGGCATAACCTTGGAAAAGTTCCCACCTATCCTATTTCTAAAGTAGGGTGGATAGCTAATTCCTCTAGGACTCTAAAACTCTAAATTTACTTCATTCAAGAAGGATTCTAGTCCCTATTGAAGAAAATAAATCTAGGAAACAAAATAAGATTTTAAAGGTGAAAAACAGGGGACCGGTCGACCGGTCCCAAGACCGCAGTCGACCGCGTCTCAAGGTTTTGCCTACGAAGAAAAGCAGAAAGCTTAAAATAGAGGGGCCGGTCGACCGGTAAAGGAATCGCGGTCGACCGCGCTCAAAATTTATGCCTTTGTAGGAAAGCAGTAAGCCCTCCCACGAAGGCCCGATCGACCGGTCCCGAGACCGCGGTCGACCGGTCGTAGCAGACCTTGGGTTCTTCCTTCTTCCAAAATTTAACCCAAGTGAAAATTTCACTTTTCCCAAATCCTAAATCTCTTTTATTTTGAACTCAACCAACAATATTTATCTACCCAAAGATTATCCTACATGATTTATAACCATAATAATCCACCAATTTCATCAAAATAAAGATTAGGGTTTAAATCCCACAATTTCACTTTTGATCCATAAATGCAAATACACAACCATCATACAAATTATTCAACTTAGATCACATATTAGCAAGTAGAAAACTTGCCTTAGGTTAAAATTTCGGATTTCTTGGTGGTAGAAGCAATCTCCCATCTTCAATCTTCATTTTCTCTCTTATTTCTCCACTTTTCTCTTCTTCTTTCTTTCTCTCTATGTTCAAGACATAAAATGGGGAAAAATAAGGGATTTTAGGAGACTAAATCGTGGCTTAGGTTAAAAACTCCCAACTTAAATGGTGAACACCACATTAAAATGATTCCCCAGATTCGCATTTAAGTTAAAACCAGGTAAAAGTGCCCGGAACCCAAAAATACAATATGACACTTATTTTGACTGTCTCGCACCATCCGAGACTAACTACACCCTCTAAACTGGCATCCGGAAATTTTACAAATTATTTTGTGAGTTCCAATTTCATTTGAACTATCGTGTCATTTATATACATGACACTATAAACATGCAACCTGATGATATTTACTTCCACATACTGTAAATATGCATCAGTCTAGTAAATATTAACTTTCAATTCATCCAATTAATATTTACTCCAGTCCCCACATTTTATATAATTACCTTATGCGGTAAAATTAGTATAAAATGAGCCTCCCAGAATCGAGGTTTGTTACATACTCCCCCCCTTAAGAGGGAATTTTGCCCCCAAAATTCGGGTATACCCAACTCTCATAAAGGGTATACTACTCTAAACTAGGATTCTACCATCCTAAACAAACCCCTGGTTATCGTAACGTCCCAAATGGACCCGGACTAAGATCGACCCTATCCATCTCAGCCTACAACAATTGTGCTCTAGTTTAGCACAAAGCGTTCCTCACAAACTATCGATTCTAGCTTCCTATGACGGAAGACGATGCCCACATGAATCAGCACAAATCTTTCAACCTCCAGAATCATGTTACATCTCCCCTTGGGGCACCCATACCGACTCTAAGTAGCTTAACCCTAAGCTACCCAACTTTCCCTCGCATTGACGTAACTCATCAAGGTGTATGGCTTAAAAGTCAAATCTTTAAAGGAATGTCCGGAGACCACTCCAACTCCAAGGAACATATTACCCGTTGGTTCCTTCCAACGAGTATACGAATTACTCACCCGACCTCGCTAGGCCACTCACAATGCCAATGCCTTAGGAAATGATCCATAAGGCCATTCAAAAGCTTAAAGGTTGTACAGGGATTTCCATACATACACACTCCTGCTCCGTCAGTCATGTATTCTAAGGCGTACAATCAAGATACGCCTTTCGACATTAAGCCGGCCTCCTCCATTCATTCATCCGTGTTAGGGGGTAAGGTATACTCCATTTCCATACAGTTCCCATTACTTCATGGAAATTTTTACCAAACTTTCGACACGAATATCTAGTCTCGGTCTACCCTATTTTAATAGGCACCTCCCACGGTTCGAACATTCCTCCATAAAGAGGGGGCCATACTCATCCACATGAAGTTCGTCCATACTGGACGGAAATGCAACAGTCTGGTCAAACGATTTACAATTTTCTCGAATAGGATCATGACCAGAACGCTGCCGACAATTCAATACAAACGTCTATGAATATAACCTTCTTCATTCCACCGATACTCTTCTTCGCACGAGTAGGTGAAATGGTCGATCACAGACCGGAATGCCCTTGCTACAGAGTCTTCTGAGTCATGCTCGTTTCATTTGGCTTTCCAAGCCAACACAAATATCCCTGACGGTTCTCTCACTCGACGCATCTACTACCCCAAATCGCATTTCCTTAGCAAATGAGAAAATATCCAATCACTAGTCCTTCTGAACTCCGAGCACCAACTCGATTTCTCCCACAACATATTGCAACAACTCGCTGCTAGCGAGAAAGACCAGATTTCCTGCCCAGGAAGTAGTGCCTTATCTATTTAAAGTGATCACTACCACGATGAAGTTTAATTCAAGCATGGAGTAATACTTACCATAAGTTTAATCTTGTTAGATGCATAAACAATGGGTCTATGCTCCAGTATCATTATTCCCCGACCTGGCAGAAGATTCTCCATTACAACCACTCTCGAGCTCACTATCATGGGCTCAGGAGTGAGGGTCCACCCGTCCTTTTAACTCCCCGGAAGAGAAGTTCCAACGTAACACTATTTCTAAGAAAGGCCTCATCTATTGCGGCCAAACCTACCAAAACTCTCGAGACCCCATAATTCTCTTTCCTAGGGATCTAATCCCAACCCACGACTTACTCGTGGTCCACTCCTTACCAACTTCCTGTATTAACATCACATACCCTAATAGCCCTAAAGTTCTAATGAATTCTGAGGTCAATCTATAGATATCCTATCTAAGTCGTATATATATGTAATACTAAGTATATCGCTAGTGTCCAGGACCTATCTCAACTACCGATATTCGCTTGGTTTCGTGCGTGGGACGTCTCGCCGAAGCGAAATCCAAACAAGGAACCCTCCCGTTACACTACTATCTCGCATCGTCGGTCATTAAGATGTGACGGTCTAAAACACATAATCGGGATCAATAAATTTCAACTTGCAATTATTTCAACAAAATTCTACTTCTACGTCTTACCATAGCATTATTAAAGATTTTAACTGATCAGACATTCACTTCCTATGAAGCCTTTCAAATACATATCTCCTTATATAAACATGGCCTTCTTATCAAGGCACAATCCCGAAGTCTCAATTCGACTTCGTATCACAGTCTCCCTCACATCGATGAGAGGAGAGAACTATATACAATGCTTCTATCTCGCACTTTAATAGCCCTTAATCACTCTTCTACGTGATTCTCGGCTAAACTTACAATTCCACTTGTAACAACAAAATAAATAAAAGAAAGAAAAGAGTAGCGCCTCTCCACTCACAACATCGTTAAGTATTCATGCGACGGAGTGTCTCGCCGAAGAGAAATCCAAACAAGGAACCCCTCCGACACATGCCTACTCAACTAGTTGATCCTGGAGATAGGCGTAACATGCATAAAAAAAAAAAAAAACAATCAAACACTCACACAAGATAACTAAACGAATAACAAAATCTCCTACCTACCTCGATTCACCTCTATAAAGTCTCAACCTGTATCCAGGAGAGATCTTATAGAACAACTAGTTCCATTCCGAAACTAGAAGTGAGATAGCCTTGCAATCCTATTTGCCTGCTATCACTCCAAACCAACTAAAATATCTCTACTCGCATACTAGACATAAGATAAGAGAAAGGAAAAGTAACATCTCTTCACTCACAACATCATTAAGGTTCACGTGTGGAGCGTCCCGCAAAAGAGGAATCCAAACAAGGAACCCCTCCTAGGCATTACTACTTAACTTTGTTGGTCGTGGAGATAAGTCATAACAACCACATACAATGCTACAAGCAATAGAACACTCATACCACACATTACATATAACACATATACCTTTAAAATATCATCACTTGTTTCATAACGAGTGAAGAAATCATAAAACTTCCCTACTACGGAAGTCATATAATTACTCTTCTATAATCGCATCAAAACTACAACGAGCTCAAACTACACATCCGAATCTACAGTAGATATAATACTACTAAGTCTTATAATAAGGAATACACCACCCACTAATAAGGGGGAATTCTCATCCACATACTTACCAACCACCCGCATCCTAGCCATTACTCCGACTCTGGTCGACAACAATTACCCACGCAGTCCCTCTTACTTCCTCAGTAAAAGAGGACACGCTCTCGGCCTCCTCTTCCTCAGTTCAATGAAATCTCCCCAGGCGGATGTCCACCAATGGGGTTTCATGAATCTTACTCCATTAGAAGTGTTAACGACACCTATTCTGGAGCCTATCATTTCCTGGTGCACGATCTCCCTAACCGTACAACACCTTATTCCCCATCGGTCTTTAACCGAACATTTGTGAACCTTCGAGAATCCACCTTCTCCTCAGTCCAGTATCCCAGAGAAACTCGCCATTGCAAGTATCCATCGGGCTTCTCTATGGGCCAAACTTCCGGCACCCACGAATATGGTGACCACATTTTCACCATCCCAACACTACTCCTACGGGTGAAGGATTATCCTCAATCCTACTTCAGGGCACTTCTCCACTTCGATTTAACATCGCTTGAAATCTCAAGCTCAGTACCACTTTCTACTTCTCACGGTACATGGGAAAACTACATACTCTGAAATTAGTAGCCGTAGTAGCAAGACAAGAAGCTGCTACAAAAAGGGAGCGACCTCCAAAGCGGTCCTCATCCCCGACTATAATTTACAGTTCTCAAAAGTCCTCCCCATGACTCCCTTCTCCAATCAACCTACTGTTCTCACACGAATGCACAGAAGATTGTATAGATTCTACCTCATGGCAGAAGAACGAAATATCACAAGAGAAACCAACGATCTTAATCCTAAGGCTTTATGTCAAATCAAGAGCAACGCTGAAACTTAAGGCGTCCACACAGATTCCTAAGGACTCTAGAACCTGATGATCTGATACCATCTGTGACAACCCGCTCACCAAAATAAGGGGTGGCCAGCCCAATACTCCAATATAACGGAATCATAGATGGAATCATTCTCAGCATCACAATAAAAATATAGAGTATCCAGGATAACCACCCAATATTTCAGAAAACGGGTTGCCAAAAACTTTGATTTGAAAGTAAATAAATGAAAACAAACAACCCAATTCCTGAAAGATAAGGGAAACCCCAAGACATATATAAATAGCACAACAAAAATACAATAAAAAAAAACCGAATATGTTACCGGTCACCAACTGATACACCAATGATACTCAAGTTCAATAAGTTACTTATTACATTTCATTAGACATTTACAAAAGCTTTGGCACCTCGCCCGAATAAAAGACTTGATCTTAACTAGAATGCAAAAATGAAAACGTCTATACCAATTGTGTCCCGTAATACCCACAATGCATCACGGCTCGCCGAGGACATCGGAATAGGAATTCAAATCAGGCATCCCTGCGGAGGAGTACCTGAGCAGAGACAAGATGCATATGCAAAAAGAATTGTAAACGGGTCAGGGCCCGGTTATATATGATTACCAGATGAATAAAGAGTATGACAGCTATGAATATCATTATGCTAGAAAAGACAAAAGGAAGCAAATCTATCTACACAGATCTATAGCATAAGCTAACGAAATAAAGAAAAGCATGAGTTTTAAATTTAACTAAGCAAGAGGAAAAGAAAGATTTACATAATTAAAACTTCTATCATATACCCCGATTCATGTCATAGTTTATTCCTCAACAGGAAAATAAATCTATAACTATAAGCTCTTTATGGCTTTTATCTCAATTTTTAAGCTCTTTGTGGCTTTTATTTTAATTACATGCCCATCCTGGCATTACCATTCCTTAGCAGGAATATAATCAACATTAAATACTCTTTATGGAATTTATCATACATCAAGTCCCACTTGATTTAGAATAGTTATATTCTTATGCATACAACGATTCTAAGACCGCCCCTCCGAGTTTCCCCACTGGGCGCACCCCTAAATGACCATCAACTTCCAGGGCCTATCTATACAAGACAACCTGGGCTCATAGTGAAAACGTCGGGAAGCGTCCATATGCCTGCGGGAGAGTCAAGACCACACCTGAAATCTCCTCACCAGCGCAGAAAATATAACATAATCGCTCATATGGCCTATGGACTATATCCACCCTGCATTCACTAGCCAGGGGGCATCACCAAGCGCGCGAACTTCCCTTATGACGTCATTTAGAGAGGTGTGTATCAACCATTTTATTTACCATTTTCAAGAATCAAGTAAATTATCATTTACCGAGTTCATGATTAAGTAAATTATCATTTACTAAAATCAATACCATTTCCACGTACATGTTTCATTTCTATCCGAAACCTTTTCCATTTACTTTATTTGTAAATGATATAACTTATTATCCGGAGCCATACGTATATCATAACGGTATTACAACCTCAATGAATAAATGAAATATCAATTTATTCTCCCAAGATTTTCTTGTGAAGTTATTATAAACCATCAAGACGGATCATAGCTCTATTGAGCTTCTAAGGTCTCTCAAACTTAATACTACATCTCCTAGTCTTATATTTGTCAACTAGAAGAAAATAATGCCCTAACATTAATTGGCATAACCCTGGAAAAGTTCCCACCTATCCTATTTCTAAAGTAGGGTGGATAGCTAGTTCCTCTAGGACTCAAAAACTCTAAATTTACTTCATTCAAGAAGGATCCTAGTCCCTATTGAAGAAAATTAATCTAGGAAACAAAATAAGATTTTAATGGTGAAAAACAGGGGACCGGTCCCAAGACCGCGGTCGATCGCGTCTCAAGGTTTTGCCTACGGAGAAAAGCAGAAAGCTTAAAATAGAGGGGCCGGTCGACCGGTAAAGGAATCGCGGTCGACCGCGCTCAAAATTTATGCCTTTGTAGGAAAGCAGTAAGCCCTCCCACGAAGGCCCCGTCGACCGGTCCCGAGACCGCGGTCGACCGGTCATAGCAAACCTAGGGTTCTTCCTTCTTCCAAAATTTAACCCAAGTGAAAACTTCACTTTTCCCAAATCCTAAATCTCTTTTATTTTGAACTCAACCAACAATATTTATCTACCCAAAGATTATCCTACATGATTTATAACCATAATAATCCACCAATTTCATCAAAATAAAGATTAGGGTTTAAATCCCACAATTTCACTTTTGATCCATAAATGCAAATACACAACCATCATACAAATTATTCAAGTTAGATCACATATTAGCAAGTAGAAAACTTGCCTTAGGGTTAAAATTTCGGATTTCTTGGTGGTAGAAGCAATCTCCCATCTTCAATCTCCATTTTCTCTCTTCTTTCTCCACTTTTCTCTTCTTCTTTCTTTCTCTCTATGTTCAAGACATAAAATGGGGAAAAATAAGGGATTTTAGGAGACTAAATCGTGGCTTAGGTTAAAAACTCCCAACTTAAATGGTCAACACCACATTAAAATGATTCCCCAGATACGCATTTAAGTTAAAACCAGGTAAAAGTGCCCAAAACCCAAAAATACAATATGACACTTATTTTGACTGTCTCGCACCATCCGAGACTAACTACACCCTCTAAACTGGCATCCGAAAATTTTACAAATTATTTTGTGAGTTCCAATTTCATTTGAACTATCGTGTCATTTATATACATGACACTATAAACATGCAACCTGATGATATTTACTTCCACATACTATAAATACGCATCAGTCTAGTAAATATTAACTTTCAATTCATCCAATTAATATTTACTCCAGTCCCCACATTTTATATAATTACCTTATGCGGTAAAATTAGTATAAAATGAGCCTCCCAGAATCGAGGGTTGTTACACATTTAATTTGAACTAAGATTAATGATATGGATAAAACACATATCCACATAAATGTTAATTAATTAAACATATTACTTCAAATTCTAATCAAATCAATTAAGAAATCTTTTATATTAATCATGGGATGATGTAAACTAATAATAGATCGCATAATAAAATGAATGGGTATAATTGTTTCATATGAAATACGTTTCAATATTAATCATATCATTACATCAATATCCATTAAGAGATCTTCAAAATGTTAGATTTTAACCATGTAAACATCTTTAATATAATGTATAATACCTAAAGTAGATACCAAAAATAGTGTTATAAGAATTGAAAAGCCATATATTGTTTTTCTCATCTTTAATTTTCTAGCACTTTGCTTTAGATTGTTTCATCATCAAATGGATTTTTCAACGACGGAGTTCACACACACTTTGGTATACACCTATCAACGATACTTACATTCAAGTCAATGTAATCTAAAAAGTGATAGCCTTTTTTTATTTGAAAATGTCTCGTCAATCAAATCCATTAAGTAATATGTTTTTCCGACAAAGCTATCAAATGGTCCATGGACACATTTTTCAAATGAATTGGCAAATCGTAGATTTGGAATATAATCATGATTTAAAAAGCAAGTAATCATGCATGTCACATAAAAGTCTCATTTGATAGAAATACATGTGTAAAGTAAAATCAATACCAAAGATCTCAACAAACATGCCTTATCATGATTCTTCATATGAATTCTTAACAGATCATTAAAAATATTATCATTTTCATATTATTATTTTGAAACCATATTTTAATTCCTTTTCAAAATAAGTTCATACAATGGCTCACATATATACTTATAACCTAGTCAATAATCGTAAAAGTAATAAACACAATATATTATTAGTTTATAAAGGTCGCTATGTACATATATACTATGTAAGGAACAAGAATATTACAAAAAGGCACAACGCATGAAAATCCATACCAAAATCAAGTAAAATATATAAATATGATAATGAAAGAACTCAAACCCAACTAATGATCCCAAACTAATCAAGGAGTATCTTATAAGGGACCTAAAAACTATAAAGATCCTCAATATTATATTAACTAAAATAAGAAGGTAGATAAGTGTTACCTCTCTCGGATCCTTAGGAGGCAAAAAAACTACATTATTCTTCTTTTTAACTTTCTTTTATGGAATACTAATCTCAAATTTCTCTTTAGTAACTTTCATAGGTCTATTCTCACACAAACCCGACAAATGTTCCATAATGAAACTCTATTCATAGGAAACATGTTTCTAAATATAGGCAAAGGAATCTTTATAGGTCTATTTTCACACAAACCCAACATTTATCATTTTTCACTTGACCATGTTTCAAAATAATTTTTTTAGCTACATTGGTTCAAACGAAATCAAATTTAGATTATTTGTCATGTTTGAGTTCAAGAGATAATTTCTCAAAATTAATTTTCAGAACTTCTAAATTGAATTTTAATCTCTTCTTTATATTTCATAAGCACTTCATTCAAATTTTTCAAGGAATCAAATTCATTTAACAAGCTATCAACATTTCTATTTAGTTTAACATTATCCAATTAAAATATTTTTTTTCATAATATCTTATTATTAATCATATTGAATTGCTTTTATCTTTGTTAAATACTTCAAGTTTGATTTTTAATTATAACCGATTCTTAACAAAGTTCATCATATGCTTAATAAATATTCTTCTCTACATCATCACTATCATAGGACAATCTAGGATAAGATGTCTGTGATCCTACACTAAAACATGGTGAAGAATCCTTATTAGACCTATGAATAGACTCTTTATTTCTACTCTTATTCACAAAAACATCAATATAATAACTTTCTTTATAAAAAAATTCACTTACTTTCCAATCTCCCCATGAAGGCTATCTCACTTCCAATCTCTTAAGTAGAGGAAGTCTCATATTATATGACTTTGGAATCATCTAATGCTATTCGGTTGATTATAATGAAGATATCAAGATAATCAGATTAATAATGAGATATGAAAGTAGTTAAAAGGATTCTAATGATTTTTTTAGTTATGAAAGTATGTAGTTTTTAGTATCGATTGATAAACATATAGTTCTTGATATGTTTTTACTAAAAAGGAACATTATTAGTATTTATAAATAAGTAGACAATTATTGATTATGTTATTAGATTAACAGTTCCTAATATATGTTATGGAATGGAACTTCTTATATTCTTGTTATTATGTAAATAATTTTTTATCCATATTGTTATTCAAGTAGTTGATTCTTTCTATTATCATGTCAATAGTTATAAATATTTATTGATAAATAAAAGTCCTTAATGTATATTATTTACTTCATTTGGTAATTTTTTTTGGATTTATGTTACCTTATTTGGGATCACGTAGTGTGACACCCTACCTAATTAAATACCGGATGATCAGTCCTTTATTAATTAATTCAGAATATCCAGTTGGTTCAGATTATGCCCCAGTATCGAAAACATTATAATTAAAACTAACCACCTAATATTTAAAAAGGTTGATGTCAAATTTTTATCTTTTGAATTAATATAACACCATGTAAGGAAATGCTTAAACATTCACCATTCAATCCAAACTCATAAGAAATGAAATAACCGACATAAAAAAAGGGACCGGAGTAAACACTTCGAGTCAAAAGTCAAATACGATAGTCAAACTGAATAAATCCAATAACTGCAAAGAGTAAGTAACTAAATCCAAAATCTCTAAACATCTGAATAGAAAAGGCTACATGCCCGACTGATGAAAATAACTCAAAAGCAAGGAATTTTAGACATAGAGGAGTCTACTACCAAAGTCCTGTAACATCCACAGCAGCTACTGCTCGTCGAATGAATGGAACTCTTAAGTTTGGTGTCCCTGTGGCTGGGCACCTAAAAGAATGTGACAAGAAAAAGAGATTTGCGGAAAATGGGTTTGAGCCCTAGTTGAAAACAGTTTAGAAATCAACAAGTGCTTAAATTGAGTTATTATCACATACGTCATTCATGTTAGATTATCGTACTCACTTGAAATACTGACCTCTCATCTATTGTGCACATCTAGTGTACTTTCCAATCCTACTAGTCCTATCCCCATACTAACTAGTCCTTCCCGACTAATATCTACTCCTAGCCCAATATCGTTCCCATGTATTTACCTCATAATATAATATATATGACCAATCTCTCTTTAGAATAAAAGGGGACTTTCAGTTTAATATAATTAAGTGTTCACTACTTAATTCATGTATGATTTTATTATAGTTTTACCTACTTAATTCACATAGTAGATATCATCACAATATATATATATATATATATATATATATATATATATATATATATATATATATATATATATATATATATATATATATATATATATATATCCCCTATCTCATATATATACAATACTACACCCCGAGACACAACTGCTATGCCTTCATACTCTTCTATCATGTCCCGTCGTATCGCTCATTGCATAAAGTACTAAAGGTTCAATCTCTCATGAACCATGAAAATAAAATACAAATATTGGAGGCGAACATAGTGATCCCCATTATATATAATAGAAATGTTATACACATAATAGTTCAATCAATAAGTATACGCACAACTTATATTATATATAATAGAAATTCACATAATCCAAATCCATGAGTTTCCATGTAGCATTATCGTCTCTACTACTCATAATGTTTTAACCGTACAACTTATCTCTCTTACAACTATGTTCTCTTTAAGGCACTATCATCCCGCTATATCCCTAGAGTTGTCACGCTCTCATCTTACCACTAACTAGAAGTTTAAGTCGCTCGATGTTAGCGTAGGTCAATTTCTATCACTTGAACCAACCTAAAAGGATTTTAACTTGTTCTGGTCATAAATAAGCATTCTAGAATCTCGTTTGAAGTTCAGGATTCTCGTTCGAACGATGTCGTTCGAACGAAATTCTCACTTCGAATGAACTCAAAAATCTCCTTGGAAGTCTCATTAGAAATGTCGTTCGAATGAGCTCGTTCGAATGACCTGGGCAGGTCTTCAAATGAGATTTCCGAGATCGTCGCTGCCCTCTCAATTCTACATTTTCCCCAACTTTTTCATCATACAACACACCCAAAACTTATCCTAGCCCTCAAACAATGATTCTAAACTATTTATAATTATCATAGAGTAATTTCCCACATATTTTCAACATCAATTCCTAAAGTAATCTTAGGGATTTAAATGAATCCCTCAAACATCTAAAAATTCCATAATCATAAACCCACCATTAATAATAATCAAACCCTCAATTTAAATTTTGTGTTTTTAATCTATAATTTCAGATTTATCATTCTTAGAATAGGGTGATTCATCTACATGCAAACCTATACTCCCAATTCAAAATTAATTCCCAATTCAGTCTCAGATGCATAATATCACGATTAAAACCGTAATCGATCTAACATGGACATCATATGCTTTTAAAAACATGGAAGATTAAACATTTTTCTTTTTGTGAACTTTGGAATCGCTGGATGAATATGGTATGGGGATGATCCTCTCTTCGCGATCTACACATTGGTGTGGTTTTTGGTGGAAGAACTTGAATCCTTAGCCTAAAGCACCTATGGAGTTCTTCTTTTCCCTCTTTGGTTCTATCTCTCTCACGCAAGTTTGGAACTGTCAAATAACCTAATGCCCGTATTATTTATCTTTTTAATTTCCTTTTTTTATCCATTTTAATTCTCAAAAATCTCAAAAGACTCAAATACCCATCCGGGGTGTCGATTTGACCTAACTTGCCCCGGAATCCAAATAAAACACCCGAGTAGTGTTTTTTGAATATCTCGACCCTTACGGACACACTGACGCACTCAAGACGACCATCCGAGTTACTCAAAAATAAATTATATTTTTAGCCCAATAAAGTAATACCGACATGACCCATACGCGCGTCTCAACTAAGTGTATTGCAACTGCCATATTTTCATTCCCAACCATAATGGTATTTTCGTATTCATATATTACTTTACTCGTTAAGTAATATTCAACATTATTATCACCAATAAATACTAACTCTCGTCACGCTAGTAATTATTATAATAAAATCTGGATTAATTATAAAATAAATTTCTCCATTTAAGTTAATTAATACCAATTCCAAAATTAAATCCCAATTCTATAATAAAAATAAAATCCCACAAAAATACGGGGTATTACATACTTCCCCCTAATGATAGAATTTCGTCCCAAAATTAAAAAAGAACCAAATAAAGGTATACCTGGTAGGAATAACTATGAATATTTGTCCCGCATGTCGTTCTCATGCTTCCAGTAGACTCCTCTACATTATGATGCCTCCACTCCACTCGTACTAATGGCAATACCTTTGACCTCAGTTTCCTCTCACTACGGTATAAAATAACCATTGGTCACTCCTCATAGGAACTATCAGGCAGAAGATCAATCTCCTCTAATGAAAGATGGGTGTGGTCCAAATCATCTCGAAGGTATCTCCTTAGTGAAGAGATGTGGAACATGTCATGAATCCTATGCAAGTATTCCGGTAACCCGAGTCGATAAGCTACTGGCCCAATCTGATCAATAATAGGGAATGTTCCAACATATCTCGATGCCAACTTCCCTTTCTTTCCAAACCTCATTACCCCTTCATTGGAGATACTCTTAACAAAACCTGATCCCCCACGTTGAATTCCTTGAATAACCTCTTAGCATTGGTGTAACTATTCTACCTATCCTTAGTAACCCGAATGCCACTCCGTATCAACTCAATCTTAGTCGAGGTGTCCTGAATCACCTCCGACCCAAGTAACTTATTGTCCCCCACCCCAAGCCAACATGCTGGAGAACGACAAAGTCTACCATATAATGCCTCAAACGGAGCCATGGCAATAGTAAATTGGTAGGAGTTATTATAACAAAACTCCACAAGTGGAAGGTACTACTCCCATCCCCTGCCAAAGTCCTGGACACACATCCGTAATATATCCTCCAACATCTGGTTCGTCCGCTCTATTTGTCCATCCGTCAGCGAGTGATAGGACAGACACAACCGTAAATCTATTCCCATATTCATCCGGATACTCTCTCAAAATCTGGATACAAAAATCTTGTTCCGATCGGACATAATATCAAGGGGCACCCCATGGAGTCTCAGTATCTCGACAATGAAGATTTGAGCAAATTGCCCCGTAATGTAGTATGTCCAAACTGGCAGAAAATGAGTTACCTCTGTCAAATGATCCACAATCACCCATATGGAATCGTGACCTCTCTGCGATGTAGGTAGCCATGTAATTAAATCCATGGAAATGCTCTCCCATTTCCACAGAGGGATCTCTAAAGGATGTAGTAGTCCCCCCGAGATCTCTGATGGTCTGTCTTCACCAACTAACAAGTGGCACACCTCGAAATAAACTCGGCCATGTCCTTCTTCATTTCGCTCCACCAATAGTGTCTCCTCATATCCTGGTACATCATATCCCCTTCGGGATGTACCGTAAACCATGAACCGTGCAACTCTATCATCACTGCATGCTGCAACTCCCCCCCCCCTTGGTACTAATAGTATGCCATTAAAATGTAAATCCCCATCCGATCTTATGAAGTAAGACTCTTCTCCCTTAGAAGATGGATAATCCAATCTTGACAGAAGGAATCCACTGCCTGAGCCTGTATCACCCTGGTAACTATCTCGGGTGTACCTGTCATCACCAATATGAATGAGCATGCAACTGCATCCTAATTCCCGAATTCTTTCCATTTCTCCTTTCTCACCTCGACCACCTCACCTGCTGGCCTATGGCTCAACGCGTCTGCTACTGAAAAGTCCCGGAGGCCCCCAATTTTAAAAACTTTAAAATCAATTTCCTTGTTAACTTGATGCGGAAGTGTAAGATGATGGTTCACAAAACACCAACTTTTAATTTACCTCAAATTAAAATTAAACCAATGAAATAAGATTAAACACACACTTATGTTAATTTCACTTAAACCAACTTAATTCAACCCAAGTCCTAGAAAATTTTCCTAAGTCATATTTTGCAATTTTTATCAAGTTAGGCCAAACCAATTTTATCAATAAAATTAAATGACTTGAATTAAATTAACATTAACATTACCCAATATTAATTTCGCACCAAATTAAATAAGTAGTGAATAAAACCAAATTTTATCTTGAATTACCTAAGCATGAATTCTAGGTGAGTATAGCAAGATAAAATAAACAATAAATAACTACGCCTCGATGTACGAGGAAAAACCCACAACGGGAAAAAACCTCGGACGGCCCTAGCCTCAAATCCACTAAGTACGGAATTTACAAATACAAGACAGTAAACTTATAACCCTTGACTCGATCCCTCTCAAGTCCTGATGCTCCTTCTTGTAGACACCTCCACCTAGCGAATAACCACGGAGTTCCACCGCGGTCTTGGAATCCACCGATCGGACTTTATATGTTCACCGTCACCCGAACAAGGAGCCTTTCTCACAGTGGGTAAATCAACGCAAACAACTTCTTCTTTGTGGGATTTAGTAGTAAAACCAAAAGATCTCTTCAAAACGGTAGAGATGAAAAACCGGTGCCAAAATTCCAAGCAAAGTATATATGTAAATGGAACTTGGATTAAACAAACAATTGGGTGTAAAGTAGAGTTTCAAATGAATTTTTCTTTGAAAGATGAACATTCAAAACCATGAAGTGTTATTGGGAAAATTTTCTCTCAAAAATCTCTCTAGAAGTTAGAATGGAATGAAAAGATAAGTTAGAAAAGATCATTTCCGTCCTTAAGAAATTTGCCAAAAAGTTAGTGGGAAAAACAAGTGGGAAAGTGGGTCAAAACTGCTTAAAACTGCCATTTAATTGTTCCCGCCAAAACTCATTTGAATGACATTTTCGTTCAAACGAGGCTTTTAGCGACGTTCCAGTGTGACTTCGTTAGAAATCTCGTTGGAAATCTCGTTCGAACAGCCATCTTGTTCAAACGACATTTCGAATGAAGTTCCAGTGGCCAATATCGGAACTTGTTGGTTCGAATGACAATGTGGTTCGAATGACAAACTCATTCGAACGACATTTCGAATGAACTTACAGAAAGTTTGAAAATTTTTATTTGTAGCCTAGAAACTTTATAAAATTTATTTAAATTTTTAATTAAATCTTTCTGAAAATAGACAACAGTTTTAATTAAACCTACACCCAATATAAAGATGTTCCAAGATCCTATATATATATATATATATATATATATATATATATATATATATATATATATATATATATATATATATATATATATATATATATATATATTAAAATGCACTCATACCTTAGGAGGAATGGAACCATGTTGATGACGTAGAAACGAGCCACAAACAAAACCGGCAATGTGATGAAGCTTTATACACTTGGCCTCTACGTCTTCAACAAACACTCCATAGGCTTGAAGGATGATCAATTAACTTTATCCTATGACTCAAACGTTTTTATCCGGAATTGAGCCAAAACTACAAAGGACTCAATTGGAAATTTGTGTCCTTACAAATCTCCCCCTTTGGCTATTCTGGGACAAAAACTAACAAAAATCCTAAAGGGACGTCAAGCTCTACTAGAGTGACAAAAATGTCCCACCCAAAATAAAAATACAATGTTTGACTCAAACAACCCAAAGGATCACAATTTTGTCGGTGAAAGTTTCCACTGATAATATAACTCCTGCACACTTAAGGAAAGACATTACATGCATAGGGAATATCAAATCAAAATATTTAATGCAAGTAAAGTAAGTACTCCCCCTAAATTAATTCTCTCCCTTTATCAACTCTGATCAACTTAGAAAGACGCCTCCCCCTAACTAAGATACGATTACTATAGGATTATATACCATTTCTCCCCCTATCATTCTCCCCCTTTTTTTTCAGGAATAGACAAAGGCTAAAGAACTAAACATTAACTTTTCTCCCCCAATTAAATCATATTACCATTAAACTAAACAAGGGATAAATAAAAAGGGAGAACAAGCTAAACATGCAAATGTGCAAAAGTGATAAGAACATTAAAGAATATGGGCACCAAAAGTCATAACTAATCCAACAAATAATAGCGGATACCAACTAGGATGCAAGAAAATGATACCAATAAGATACATAAAGTATTAAGCATGTGATATCAACAATGAATGCAACAAGATCGATACCAATTATGAATTAAAGCATATGTGGACTAGAAAACAAGGCAAAGACTAAACAAACAGATCATATATATATATACATACTCTAGATATACCAAAGATGCACATGCATATATATATATATATATATATATATATATATATGGAGAGAGAGAGAGAAAGAGAGAGATAAACACACAAATGACACAAAATAAGATAAGCTTTTCTCATTCGTATTGCAAAAATGTGTCATATGGAAACGAAAGTGTTGGGGTGTGAACTAGCAATAATTAAATTTAGACCCAATCACTTAAAACATGTTCACGAAGTTCTCAATTGATTGAAAACTTCATCACATTTGAATATAACCTCAAGTGACAATATAAATTGAACTCTATGAACAAACATACACAATGCATACAAGCCTAACATTTTGATGATTCTACAAACCAATAGAGTCATGACATTGAAAATGCAACTAGGATAAACGGACATTGTTCAAACCGTTGATATACCATCCAATCTCCCTCAATAAGCATTTATTGAATGAATATATTAATCAAACATAGGCCTTGGCAAATATTTTCTTTTTAATGCCATAATTTGTTTTAGGCCTTGGACCACGTATTTCTTTTAGGTCCAAACAAACGGTGGCTTACTATTCGCAAAGGACAATAAATCCTTTCGGAGCCCTTCCCCGTGCACATTAATATATATGATTTTTTTATTTTTCACACAAATCTCACGTGTAACGGATTTTGACATGCACTTGTCCTCTTAGGTCACAAATATGTAGATGACAAGATTGGTTGGAGAACACCTCACAATGCTCAAATATACATATGCAATTAAAATTTCAAAAGAGCTCGTTCATGTGTGAGTAGAGGCATATAAAAATAGAATCCATTTAAGCAACACAATATCCAACTACTCCATGTAAGCATGGTAAAGAACATAATAAGAATTGACAATATAAACCAAAAGTTCTAGCCACATGGGAGCGTAAAAGATGGGATTTAAACACAAGAATGTGCCACATAAAGTGTGTCAAACTAAAATACACACAAAAAAAAATCTTTTTGAGTTTTTGAAAGTTTTAACCAAAAATAAAAATATATACTCAAAAGAAAAACACAAAACATTTGAAGTTTTTCATTAAGCTTAAATTACCAAGAGATAAAAACCCAAATGATAAACAAAAATCTTTTTGTATTTTTCATTTAATGCAAACAAAAATGAATGAAATATAATACAAAAGATAAACAAAAATCATTATTCTAGCATGTGATTAAGCCTGGAGCATAGACTATAAAATGACTAAACAAGCATACATTTAGCATGAGAGTATATCATGAAGAACAAAAGCTAAAGTATGCAAACAAAACTAACACATTCAACCTTTAGATTTTGCAAGGGAGGAAGCATGTGAAAGTAAATGAGAATCAAATACCCTATCTTGTAAAACTACCAAGCCGGATCTCCTAACCTAAACTAATGATGAGTGACTATCTAGGGGTGTAGGAATCTTGGCTACCTTGGTTGCCTTACATTGGGATTTTCTGGAAAATCTTTTAAGATCAAAACAATATTTTCTTAAGATGACCTTTTCGACCACAATGTGCACAAGTAAAAACATTTCGAAAAGATTTACCTAAAGGGAGATCTCTAAAGGCTTTCCTAGGCGATTCTCCTAAAAAGTTGGTTTTGTCTTTGTGAGTTGATGCATTACAAGTATCAAAGCCTAAACCAAAAGTATCATTTTTAATTTGGACCGTTCCTAATATTTTATCTAATTTTTACGAACGACACTCCAAATCAAATTTGACATTACTAGAGTCTTTTAATTTGTTTTCTAATTCTAGAAGGTTAGAGTCTAATAACACATTTCTCTCTTTAAACTCGAGAAGCTCCTTTTTCAAGGATTCTATTAAACCTCTAAGGCTATCTCTCTCTCCTTTTACATATTCTAGATTCTCTTGAAGAGATCTCTCTCGTGTCCTAAGGTCTTAAACAAACACACTATTATCAACGACATTGGCACGTTCTTTCAAACTAGGTTCTAACTTCAAATTAGCTTCTTTTAATTTAATTGATTCTTCATATAATTCTTGAAAAGAATTTTTAATTTCACTCACATTAACCTCTTCTTCATTTTCACTCTTTCTTTCTTCTTCACTCTCACTATCATAAAAAATAAGGGAATCATAAACTATAACCTTGGAAGTATCATGTGATAAATTTTCATCTATATATGAGTTCTCACTATCACTCACATGACTAGCCATAAACTCTACAAAATTGGGCTTAGTGGGGGAATCGGGTCCCTCTTACTTATCACTATCACTAAGGGTCGCATTATATTAAATGGGTCGCTTACCCTCTCTCCTTAGTTTAGTGGGGCACTCAGAATCCCCATGGCCATAACCCTCACAACCAAAACACCTATTTGACTCGTCCCTATTTAAATTTTCATTAATAGTTTTATGGATCCTTTCGGCTTTGTTATGCTTAGAAGTTTCAAATTTCTTAAAGTCATTTTTAAATTTATCTTTGTTAATTTTAAGAAACTTTCAAAATTTCCTAGCAAACAAGGCAATATCTTCCGAGTCACTATCACTCTCTCTCTCTACTAATTATTTTTCCTCTTTTCGAGCTTTTAAAGCAATGCCGTTTTCAATTTTCTTTTCTGTTTTAGAGGGAAACATGTCTAGTTCATAGGTTTGTAAATCACCTACAAGCTCTTCTAATTTCGTAGAGGCTAAAGTTTCTAAAGAATTTAACACGGTCAATTTTGGAATAAATCTATCGGGTAGGGACCTTAAAATTTTCTTTACAACTCGGTTGTCGGGTATTTTCTCTCCCAAGTTAAAAGATGAATTAATAATATCAGAAAGTCTAGCATAAAATTCATCAAACACTTCTTTTTCATTCATTTTGATAGTTTCAAATTGAGTGGTGAGGTTTTGGAGTTTCGAAGCTTTTATGACACGTGTACCTTCATGAGTGAGTTGTAAAATATCCCACACTTCTTTAGCGGTCTCACACGACATAATGCGACGGAATTCATCCAGTGTGATAGTGCTAAACAAGGCATTTAAACCACGGGAATTAAAATTTGAAAGTTTCAACTCATTCTCACTCCATCTGTCGGTCGGTTTGGGAACACGTTCATAATCTACTAAATGAGTTGGTGGAGACCACCCGTTAAATACCGATAGCCAAACCCTCTCGTCGATAGATTTTAGTGTCGATTTTATACGGTCTTTCCAGTAGGCATAATTAGAACCATCGAAAATAGGAAATTTTGAAAATGGGGAAAATTCCATTTTAGCCAAAAATAGTTAAAGGATCTTTAACAAAATAATTTATCGTGTTGGCTCTGATACCAATTTGAAAAGTCCTCGAGGCCCCCAATATTAAAAATTTTAAAATCAATTTCCATGTTAACTAGATGCAGAAGCGTAAGATAATGGTTCACAAAAATACCAACTTTTAATTTACTTCAAATTAAAATTAAACCAAGTGAAATAATATTAAACACACACTTATGTTAATTTCACTTAAACCAACTTAATTCAATCGAACTCCTAGAAAATTTGTCTAAGTCATATTTTGCAATTTTATCAAGTTAGGCCAAACCAATTTTATCAATAAAATTGAATGACTTGAATTAAATTAACATAAACATTACCCAGTATTAATTTCGCACCAAATTAAATAAGTAGTGGTTAAAACCAAATTTTATCTTGAATTACCTAAGCATGCGTTCTAGGTGAGTATAGAAAGATAAAATAAATAATAAATAACTACGCCGCGATGTACGAGGAAAAACCCACAATAAAAAAAAATCTCGGACGGCCCTAGCCTCAAATCCACTAAGTACGAAATTTACAAATACAAGAAAGTAGACTTACAACACTTGACTCGATCCCTCTCAAGCCCCGACGCTCCTTCTTGTAGAAACCTCCACCTATACAATAACCACGAAGCTCCATCGTGGTCTTGGAATCCACCGATCGGACTTTATATGGTCACCGTCACTCGAACAAGGAGCCTTTCTCCAAGTGGGTAAATCAACGCAAACATCTTCTTCTTTGTGGGATTTAGAAGCAAACCCAAAACGTCTCTTCAAAATGGTAGAGATGAAAAGCTGGTGCCAAAACTCCAAGCAAAGTATATATGTATATGGAACTTGGATTGAACAAACAATTGGGTGTAAACTAGAGTGTCAAATGAATTTTTCTTTGAAAGATAAACACTCAAAACCATGAACTTTTCTTGGGAAAATTGGCTCTAAAAAATCTCTCTAGAAGTTAGAATGGAATGAAAAGTTAAGTTAGAAGAGATCATTTCCGCACTTAAGAAAACTGCCAAAAAGTGAGTGGGAAAAACAAGTGGGAAAGTGGGACAGAAGTGCTTAAAACTGCCATTTAACTGTTCCCGCCAAAACTCGTTCGAAGGACATTTTCTTTCGAATGAAATCTTGTTTGAACGAGGATTCTAACGAAGTTCCTGTGTGAACTCATTAGAAATCTCATTGGAAATCTCGTTCGAACAACCATCTCGTTCGAACGACATTTTGAACGAAGTTCCAGTGGCCAATATGGAAACTCGTTGGCAAACTCGTTCGAACGACAATGTGGTTCGAATAACAAACTAGTCCGAACGACATTTCGAACGAACTTCCAGAAAGTTTGAAAATTTCTATTTGTAGCCCAGAAACTTTATAACTTTATTTAAAGTTTGAATTAAATCTTTATGAAAATAAACAATAGTTTTAATTAAACCCACGCCCAATATAAAAACGTTCCAAGATCCTATATATATATATATATTAAAATTCATTCATACCTTAGGAGCAATGGAACCATGTTGATGATGTAGAAATGAGGCACAAACAAAACCGACAATGTGATGGAGCATTATACACTTGGCCGCTACGTCTTCGACAAACACGTCATAGGCTTGAAGGACGATCAATTAACTCTATCCTATGACTCAAACATTTTTGTCCAGAATTGAGCCAAAACTACAAAGGACTCAATTGAAAATTTGTGTCCTTACATCTAGCACGTCAGCCTTCCCCAAGTGGTAATGGATGTCAAAATGGTAGTCCTTCACAAATTCAAGCCACATCTGCTAACGCATATTCAGCTCCCGTTGCGTGAGTAGATACTGCAGGGATTTGTGATCCGTGAATAGGTGAGATTTCTCCCCCAAGAGATAATTCCTTCATATCCGCAATGCAAACAAAATTGTTTCTAAATCCAAGTCATGGGTGGGGTAATTCCTCTCATGAGGCTTAAGCTTATGGGACGCATAAGCAATCGCCTTATCCTCTTGCTGAAGCACACCCCCAAGTCCTCATAAGGACACATCAGTGTAAACCAGGTATTCCATCCCCACCCTGGGTAGGGCTAGGACTGGTGATGAATTCATCTTGTCCTTAATCTCGTCAAAATCCAATTGGCAGGCATCATCCCATATAAATGGCACCCCTTTGCGAGTGAAGTTTGCCAACGAACCCTCTATCTACGAGAATCCCTAAACGAATCGCCTATAGTATCCTGCTAGCTCCAAGAAGCTACGTATCTCAATCATCATCATGGGCTGCCCCCACTCCCTTACCGCTGACACCTTCCTTGGATCTACCGATATCCTTTCGTAGAAATGATGTGCCCCAATAACTGAACCTCTCTCAGCCATAATGCATATTACTCATATTTTGCATATAACTCGTGCTCACGTAGATTATGTAAAACCATCCTTAGATTCTCATCATGCTCCTCCTCAGTCCATGAATAAATCATAATGTCATGAATGAAGACGATGACAAACTGATCTAAAAACTCTTTGAATATCCTGTTCATTAAGTCCGTTTGTTGGAGCATTCGCCAGTCCAAACGGCGTCACTCGAAACTCGTAGGACCCATATCTTGTCAGCAAAGTAGTCTTCAACATATCCTTCTTCCTAATCCTTAGTTGGTGATATCCTGATCTCAAATATATCTTTGAGAAGAAGTTAGCTCCTCTCAATTGATCGAACAAGTCATCGATTCGGGGCAACGGATACTTATTCCGTATCGTGACTTTGTTCAACTCTCGGTAATCAACACACAACCTAAAAAACCCATCTTTATTCTTTACAAACCACACTGGAGCACTCCACGATGAGGTACTCCTACGAATAAAGTCTTGTCCCAATAACTTCTCAATGTGGTCTCGTAACTCTCTCATCTCAGCTGGTGCCATATGGTAAGGAGCATGGGCTATCAACCGAGTGCCCGATATTAATTCTATGATGAAATCTATCTCTCTACAAGGAATTAGTCCCGGTATATACTGGAATACATCAGAAAACTTGCAAACTACGGAAATCGAATCAATGGGGATTACTATCTACCTAAAGGTATCCTCCTTTATGTAATATAAATGGGTGGACGATCGTCCCTCGCGACGAGGCATCACCACTAGGAACATCTTCTATCCCGATATAGCAAAGATAATACTCCTACTAAAACAGTCTATTATGGCTCTACAAGTAGCAAGCCAATCCATGCCAATAATGGTCTCATGCTTGTGCATATCTAAAACTAGGATATTTGTTGCAAAATCAAAATCCCAATGTCTATACCAACTCCCCGCCATATAAAGAAAATCAATGACCCATTAACTAGCAGTGAGTCTACACAAGTCACTGTACTCTCTGCTGTGTCTAACAACCCTGCGGCCCATGCAAAACTAGTAGCTATAAAGCAGTGTGATGCCCCCATGTTAAACAAAATGTGCCCCATATTCCCATAGATAGGAAACGTACCCTCAACAGTGGGTGGCGCCTGATGAACTGGGGCCTGATGGACATTATAGACACACCCGTGCTGTAACTGTCCCTATTATACCGGATCTGCTGGAATGACTGGCAAAGCAAGAATCTGGGGCGGTGCTAGGAGGGTGACTGTAAATAACGGTTGCTAGGGCTCCTGACGAGTGCCCTGCTTCTGTTGCTGCTGCTGCAGGGCTCTACCCCTATGAGGACAGTCATGATGTTTGGGGCCAGTGTTACTACAAGTAAAACACCTCCTTGGAAAGTGCCCCCACCTCTGTCCCTGCTTCCCTTGGCCCTGATGGCCGTTACCACCCCTCCCTTGGCCCTACTGAAAACATTGTTGTCCCTGCTGAGCCTACTTGCCAGATTGGACCTGATGGACCTGCCTAAAGCCTCCCTTCCCCTGTTTGAAATCTACAGAGAAAAATACCTAGAAGGTTCCCCCTAATGGTATCTCTTCTCCCCATAACAGACATGTCCCTGAGTTGCGAGTGCCCTACTAGCACTACTACCTCATGTCGGGCCCTGTTGGCTGGATTGCCCAACTCGTTTGCTCCCTGACTGGTAGAAGCTATGGTCCTAGAAATGTAATAGGGAAGCATTAACTACATCTGAATAAGTGGCCAATGAAATATTCCCTAGTAGGTGCTGGCGAATCCTCTAAGTCAATCCATCCATAAATCTATGAATTTTCTTCTCCTCTGTCAGCATCTCATCGGGACAATATTCAGAAGATCGGTAAACTCCTCCTCACACTCAACAACCATCGTCCCTTCCTTCTTGACATTTAAAGACTTCCTTCTCATCTTGGTCTGCACTGTAGAAGGGAAGTACTTGCGATCAAACCGCACCCAGAACTCTCGGATAATCATGTTGTCTCTCTCCTCTGCAGTGGTGATGGACTCCCACCACTGTAACGTTACCCCCACTAACTTAAAAGTGGCAAAAATCTGCTTTTGCACCTTCGTGCACTCATATATCTTCAGATGTGTCTATATAGCCTTCTTTCATTGGCTCGCCTTTACTACATCTGAACTCCCACCAAACTCTAGAGGGTGTGCCTTCTGATAGGCATTTCTAATGCGCTCTCAAGAAGAAGGGAAATCATGAACTAGTACTGGAGGCACTGCTGGTGTCGGTGGTGGAGCCTGCTTGCCATGGCTAATGCTGCATTCACCGCATATGCTATAACAATGACAACTATTACAGCATTCATCATACCATAGGCCGGAGCTGGTTGAGGCTCAGGATGAGCATCCATGTTATCTCATTGTGAACGTCTGGGAGCCATCTGATATGATAGATAAGCGTTATAAGTCTACAGTAAATATCTCACATAGCTGAAGATGTAGAATGCGTAATTAGTGAATTCAACAATCCTAAATATAGGGCTCTACATCAAAGATAGCAGTGCGAAAAACATAGTAGGTTGTACAGATCCTAAGGACTCTAGAACCTAAGGCTCTGATACCACCTGTAAAACCTCTCCTAATTGAATACCGGGTGATCAGCCCTTTATTAATTAATTCAGAATATCCAGTTGGTTCAGATTATGCCTCACATTCGAAAACTTTATAATTAAAACTAACCACCTAATATTTAAAAAGGTTGATGTCAAAATTTTATCTTTTCAATTAACATAAAACCATGTGCGTAAATGGTGAAACATTAACCATTCAATCCAAACTCATAAGAAAATGAAATAACTGACATAAAAAAGGGGACCAGAATAAACACTTCCAGTCAAAATTCAAGTACAATAGGCTAACTGAATAAATTGAATAACTACAAAGAGTAAGTAACTAAATCATAAATCTCTAAACATTTGAATAGAAAAGGCTACATGCCCAACTGATTAAAATAACTCAAAAGCAAGGAATGATAGATATAGATGCGTCTACTAACAAAGTCCTGTAACCTCCACAATAGCTACAACTCATCGAATGAATGGAACTCCTAAGATTGGTGTCCCTGTGGCTGGGCACCTAAAAGAATTTGACAAGAAAAAGAGATTTGCAGAAAACGGGTCAGGGCCCGAGTTGAAAACAGTTTAAAAATTATCAAGTGCTTAAAATGAGTTATTTGTAAACACATTATTCATGTTAGATTATCGTACTCACTTGAAATTCTCCCCTTTCATGTAATTTGAACATCTAACGTTCTTTCCAATCCTACTAGTCCTATCTCCATACTAACTAGTCCTTCCCGACTAATATCTACTCCTAGACCAATATCATTCCCATGTATTTCTCTCGCAACATAATATATATGATCAATCTCTCTTAATTCATTTTCGATTTTATTATAATTTTACCTACTTAATTCACACAGTAGATATCATCACAAGTATATATATATATACACACACACACAATATTGCACCCCGAGACACAGCTTGAGTCCCAGCATACTCTACTATCATGTCTCGTTGCATCGCTCATTGTATAAAGGACTAAAGGTTCAATCTCTCATGAATCATAAAAAATACATATATTGAAGGCTATCATAGTCCCAAGCCAATGGGCTACGCACGTACTTACGCACACATACGATCGTCATCACTATCGTTCTCTCAGATAGCCCAATTTTATTAAAATAAGTATGTAGATATGTGTTACCTCTCTCAGATCCTTAGGAGGCATAAAAACTACATTATTCTTCTTTTTAACATTTTTTTATGGAATACTAATCTCAACTTTCTATTTAGGAGCATTCATGGGTCTATTCTCACACAAACCCGACATTTTTTCCTGAATGAAACTCTATTAATAGGAAACATGTGTCTAAATATAGGCAAAAGAATCTATATCCGATAGTAGTGGGAAAATGTGGCATAAATAATAAAACAACCCGTATTAGTCCAGTCATCTAAATATGGGGCTCATATTTAAAGTCTATGAGTTAAAAATGAGGCCCATATTTCAAAGCAATGAGTTAAATATGGGGTATTTATTTGAAAGCTAGAAATCAAATATAGAACCCAATTTTAAAAGATACAAATCAAATATAATACTCATTTTTAAAAGTTGTGAGTAAAATATGAGTTTTTTTTTACATATACCTCGAATTGTAATACTTACTTTAGTTGAAAAATAATGGGTTGGACCAACCCATATTTGGTCCGCCCACATTTTTGGCCCGACCCACATTTAACCCAATCCATATTTGGCCCAACCCACATTTAGCCCACTACATATTTGACTCGCCCAATTTAGGCCCAACCCATAATTTTGCTAGTGCTAATATCCAATCAAGTTGATTCATTACTAAATAAACTCTTTTCATGAAATCACCAATATCATTTCTAAGATCTATTAAGGGATCTCTTCTCTAAAAAATCCTTTATTCTCAAAGAATCTTATATAATAAGACAATAACCGTCTATGAATTGTAGTGGGAGAAATATGACACATTTCTTCTGCACCTAGCATAAGCTTAGATTCATGAGATTCTAATTCTTCTTGTTTAATATTCTTCTTCCTTTCAAATAAACAAAAATGGGTAACGTAGTTCACTTTCCCACAAAATGATAAATATAAAGTACTAGACTCATATACAATCTTAGAAACATAATTTTCATGTTTCATTTCAGAATTATGTTCTTTGGTCATGATTTTGCTACAAGAAGATGATTCAAATTTTGGGTTTAAATCTTCCTTTTCTTTTCTTTTGTACTCAAAGAAGACAAGACCATATTTATCATTTTTCACTTGACCATGTTTCAAAATAATTTTGTTAACTACATTGGTTCTAACCAAATAAAATTTAGATTATTTGGCATGTTTGAGTTCAAGAGACAATATCTCAAAATTAACTTTCAAAACTTCTAATTGAATCCTAATTTCTTCTTTATATTTCATAAGCATTTCATTCAACTTTTTTAAGGAATCAAATTCATTTAATAAGGTATCAACATTTCTATTTAGTTTAACATCATCTAATTAAAATATTTAATTTTCACAATATCAAATTATCACTGACATTGAATTGTTTTTATCTTTGTTAAATACTTCATGTTTGACTTGTTAATTTTAAGCGATTCTTGACAAAGTTCATTAGATGCTTGATAAATATTCTTCTCTACATCATCACTATCATAGGACAATCTTGGATAAGATGTGTGTGATCGTACACTAAAACATGGTGAAGAATCCTTAATAGACCTATGAATAGACTCTTTATTTCTACTCTTATTCACAAACACATCAATATAATAACTTTCTTCACAAAAAAATTCACTTACTTTCCAATCTCCCCATTAAGTCTATCTCACTGCCATTCTCTTAAGTAGAGGAAGTCTCATACTATATGACTTTGGAATCATCCAATGCTATTCAGTTTATTATAATGAAGATCTCATGATAATCAAATTATTAATGAGATATGAAAGTTGTTCACAAGATTTTAATGAATTTTTGAGTTATGAAAGTACGTAGTTTTTAGTATCGATTAATAAACATATAGTTGTTGATATGTTTTTATTAAAAAGGAACATTGTTAGTATTTGTAAATAAGTAGACAATTATTGATTATGTTAATAGATTAATAATTCCTAATATATGTTATGGAATGGATAACTTCTTATATTCTTGTTATTATATAAATAATTTTTTATTCATATTGTTATTCAAGTAGTTGGTTTTTTCTATTATCTTCTCAATAGTTATAAAGATTCTATGATTAAATATTTATTGATAAATAAAAGACTCTAATGTATATTATTTACTTCATTTGGTACTTTTTATTTATTTATGTTACCCTATTTGGGATCACGAAGTGTGACACCCTGCCTAATTAAATACCGGGTGACCAGTCCTTTATTAATTAATTCAGAATATCCAATTGGTTCAGATTATGCCTCACTATCAAAAACTTTATAATTAAAACTAACCACCTAATATTTAAAAAGGTTGATGTAAAAATTTTATCTTTTCAATTAATATAACACCATGTAAGGAAATGGTTAAACATTCACCATTCAATCCAAACTCATAAGAAATGAAATAACTGACATAAAAAAGGGACCATAGTAAACATTTCGAGTCAAAATTCAAATATAATAGTCAAACTGAATAAATCCAATAACTCCAAAGAGTAAGTAACTAAATCCAAAATCTCTAAACATCTGAATAGAAAAGGCAACATGCCCAACTGATGAAAATAGCTCAAAAGCAAGGAATGATAGACATAGAGGCGTCTACTACCAAAGTTCTGTAACCTCCATAGCATCTATAGTTCATCGAATGAATGGAACTCCTAAGCCTAGAGTCCCTGTGGCTGGGCACCTAAAAGAATTTGACAAGAAAAAGAGATTTGTAGAAAACGGGTCAGAGCCCGAGTTGAAAACAGTTTAAAAATTAGCAAGTTCTTAAAATGAGTTATTAGCACATATGTTATTCATGTTAGATTATCGTAATCACTTGAAATGCTCACCTCTCATCTAATGTGCACATCTAGCATACTTTCTAATCCTATTAGTCCGATCCCCGTAGTAACTAGTCCTTATTGACTAATATCTACTCCTAGGCCAATATCATTCCCATGTATTTCCCTCGCAATATAGTATATATGATCAATCTCCCTTTAGCATAAAAAGGGACTTTCAGTTTAATATAATTAAGTGTTCGATACTTAATTCATTTTCGATTCTATTATAATTTTACCTACTTAATTTTATACAGTAGATATCATCACAAGTATATATCTATATAATAAGGAGTAAAAGGTATTTACTATTCCATAAGTGGGAAAACTTAAATAGAGGTGAGGATTTAGCCAACAATGCACTAAACGAAGGGTTAGATCAATTTTAACACAATAATATTGTGTTCCTTACAACACCTCATTTTATACTTTAATTGTAATTACAATTTTGTCCCACTAAAATTTAGTTTCCCTCCCATTTTACTCTTAAAATTTTACTTTAATTCAAATATAAAGGGTATTTTTGTAACACAATAAAAAATGGGTACTTTCACCTTCACACGATCTCACTCCCCCTCGATCCATGTGCTCTGCAAACCATTTCTCTATATACCATACCTCAATTCTTTCTCTCTCATAGAAATCGCCACAAACACCTAAACCAAAATCGCCTCAAAAGCCATCCACAATGTGCAGATGAGAAGCCATAGCCATCAATTATCATCTAACAAAAATGGATCTACCACAAAATGGCATCAAACACAAAAACTCTAGGTACAATCTGATCTAAACACATCCACAAAGTATGTCTTCGTATCTTTCCATGTTTAACTTATGTATGTGGTTTAGGTTTCAATTTGGGTGGTTTCAATTTATTTGTGTGAAGGTTTGATTTTGTAGTAAAAAGGATATTATTTTTTTAGGCGAAATCTCTCTTTACTTTTCTATTGATGGTTTTATTTTGGGCTTCTTTGATTTGGGTTTTGCTATTTCTATATAGGGTTTGGAGATTTGACGATGCACTGAAGAGCATTGAACCAAATACATGGTGCAATTTGTATTCAATATAGGCCTTTGTGTACAAATTTTGTTTAGGGTTTAGGACTTTGTAATTTAGGCCTTTGTGTATAAATTTTTTTTAGCTATATTTATATTTATGTTTTATTATATATTTTACGCCTTTATGTACAAAACTTGATTATACTTCAAAACCCTGAACATATATACTCTCTTTTTCATTTTTATTATGTGTCTATTTATAGATTTTAGGTTAGGGGTTGTTTTTTTGCATTTAGTGTGTTTAGGGTTTTTATTAGCAATTTTATGTTGTGTTTGACATTAGGAACCCCCTTCATATAAATCGGGTGTGGATTCCATTTTTAAATTGGTTGAAAATATTGTTGGAATGAATTTGGATTTTGAAAATGGGTTTACTTTTTGTTGGAATGAATTTAGGTTTTTCTTTTGATTTTGAAATCAATTTTCTTTCAACCAAGCTCGATCTATGAATATTGGATTGGTGATTTTTTTTCTTCTGAGTTTGGTTTTGTTACTCAACAATGCATCCAATCATTCTTCTGTTTTTCGAGTTTAAGATATCTAAGGTATACACTCTTCTCTATCATCTCTCTCTTTCTCTGAGGGTTTGTACGATTTAATTTTTATATATTTTTTTATTTTTTAAATAAATCTAATGTTGTGATATACGGCTTGAAAGGATGATTTATTTAAAAAATATACCTGATGTTTTCTTTGTTTCTATTTTTTGTGAGTGTTCAGTTTTTTTCTATTTGGCTCGCAAACAATATTGGATGCATTGCTGAGTGATTTTTTTGTTACCTGTATAAGCTCTGTTTGTGTATCATAAAATTATAAACAGTCAATTTCCTTATTCCTCCACATGTTTGTTCAGTGTTCGGTCTCGCATTTTTAGTGAACTGTATAAAAAAGACAGCTTTTTGTTCAATCTATATTTATTTTTTGTAACAATTAATTAGTTGCATTTCAAATTTTCATGAAGTTTCTTCCATTGGGAGTTAAGTCAAAAACACAGTACATGATGGTCCAACTATAATTTCCTTATGCTTGGTCTTCAATTGTTAAGGAAAGTTAAATCAATTGATCGATCTATTAACGTTTTAATAATGTATAAACTTTTATCTTTGTTGATCAATTTAACTCATTATGTTTTAATTATGTATAAACTTTACTAATTATGTTTTTTTACTAGCAGGTATTCTATCTCCCATCTCTCACATTATAAGGTATACCTCTTGATTTGCTTTTGAATTTCAGTTATTAGTATCTCTCCATCTCTCATTGTTGGTGTTCAAATTACGTGTTTCATTTGAAGTTGGTCGCTACAGATCTTAGAAATGAGACATATTGGAATTTATGTTGTTATGCCATGTTTTATAGTCAATATTGACATGCTTGCAGGTTGCATTCTGACTGGAAAGAAACCTATTCAAGCAGTTGTTAGTCTTTGCCCTTTAGAACCTGAAGATGTCAAAAAGTAAGGAGGGCCTACAAAACTAGGTGCCAATAAGAAAGGATATGGAATAGTATAATCAAAAAGTTCAAAGCCTATTGAACCTGAAGACGTCGAGGTGAATTATCGATGTGCGCATTTTGGTAAAGAAAAAATAAATTCAGAGGCCTTGGACTCGATCACTGTTGCAAAATTATGTTGTACGACGGGATTGAGTACCCTAGAGGCTATGAAGTCATTGCACCCCAAGATGTTGCCACATATCCGACTTTGTGCACTTGAAAGGTTTGACCAAACATAGCTGAAAAAAACGTTTTAGACAATATTAACTTCTGCAATTTCATAGAGTTGGTGCCTGAAGTGCGGGAACTTATTCATGATTTCTATTAAATCCGTTGTGCTTCATGTTCTGCAATTTCTTAGAGTTGTTTCCTGAAGTATGAGAACTTATTCATGATTTCAAATAAAGTCGTTACACTTCATGTTCCTAACAAAGCTCTCATCCAAATAATATTATGATTATGCATTTAAATTTTCTAAAATGAGCTTAGATGGCCATTATATGGGATTTTGTTTATTATATTGTAATATTTTGTTGCAACTTTCATATTTAATTATCTCTTGCATTTACATCTAATACTCATCTTCCTTTCTAAAGACTTTTATTTCACTTTGAAATTTACCCACAGATATTAACATTGTAGCACTCTTTAGAATGGCCTGAGTGTAACTCTTTAATTATGCTTTTCAGATATTTTTATTTTTGTGATTTGGTTATGACTTAAAGGACTGCTCAGCTCTAGAGATGAAACGGAGGGGAAATGGAGCTTGCGTAAAATATCTGGTGGAGGTATTGGGATTAAAAGGTTGTAATATTTACAACTTACTCTGCATGGCAATTTATATGGCTTCATTGTTTTAAATTTCGTTAGTAAGTTGTAACTTTAACCATGTTAATTACTCTTAATACTGTGCTAACTCTTTTTCCTTCAAGGTTTGAGTAAACTATGGAAGAAAATCCACCATGAGGGTAATTATAGCGAAGCCTTATTATGTTACTAATGCCAATTTTTTTCTTTCGTTTTGACATGATTTTATCATTCACTATTATGGACAATAACTTTTCTATATTTTTGTTTTCAAGGTGGGGAATGGGATGTGAAGGCTCATGCCTGTCGTTATCATACTATTATGCATTATTATTTTAAATAATGTATTAGGTTGTTGTCAACTATGGTGAACTGAAGTATATGAGTAGTACCACAGTGCTGCTGGGATTGAGCACATTTATTGAAGGCGATAGTAGTTTTTTGTGTAAGGGTGAAGACACCTATTACTATTGGCTTACATTAATCTTTTATTTGTACCAGTGTACTAAATTCCATTGCATACACCATATGCAAAATAACTAGGACTGTGTTCAACTTATATAGGTGCGGGGCACATGTAATGTTTATTACCATTATTATATGATTTTGTTTTATAATTTATCAAGTGATAAATGTACCATTGGATGATATGTTTTTTTAAATAGGCCTATGTGTTTAGTATCGCATTTTTGTTATAATCTTCTATTTTTTTTGGATTTATTAAGTATTGCTGATACATGTTTATTGACAAATTGAATCTCTTCATTTTTTGAAGTGCTATACTACATACAACAGGTACAAGTATAGAATGACATTTAATCTTAGTAAGTCTTGAACTTCAAAATCAGTCTCTTTCGCATTCTCATGATGAACATGTACTTCAAATTTGTTCCCGTGGTTGTCATGTACCAATGCATACCATTAGAACGAGTTAGAATGTTTGTTTGATATATGGTTATTTGCGGTTCGGACACATGTATAGTTTGGTGTTGGAAGAGTAATAATTGAAGTGATGACATTTGATTCCAACACTGAATCCTTGCAGACGTTAGAGAGTTTAAATATTACTACTTATGTACTCATTTTAAAGGTTATGTACTATTTAAATATTACTACTTATGTCCTTGCAGAAGTTACATTGTTTAAATATCACTACTTATGTCCTTGCTTATGTCCTTACCGAACATGGGAAAATTGCAGCCTCAATGAGACAACATAATAGGAAAAATCAGGTATGAATATTGACTTTTGTAAGCTATTTTTAAAATTCTGTTGGTGCTCAAATACAACTTCTACTGAAAATGGGCAATCCCACTAGGACTGCTTAAAATGGACAGTCCCACATGATGCAAACAATCCCATTATACATCTTTGTCTGTGTGTTTTCTTCTTCATCAACCCATTATACATTTCAATGCTTTGGGTGAGTTCTCTGAATATCAGATCTAAATTTTTTTATTGTTGTTCCAATCCTTCGTATGTTGATGGAGTCGAGAAAATTGATTCCGACAGCAAAGTCACAAACGTCAAAGTTCGCGTCCATTGGTATTATCGTCCCGAGGAATCAATTAGCGGACGCCGTCAATTTGACAGTTCTAAAGAGGTTTTCCTCCCCGATCATTATGATATTCATAGTGGTGATAGAGTCGAAGGAAAGTTCACAGTTCATGCTTTCAAGATCTATACTAAGATTGATGCCATTGGCAACAACGATTTTTTCAGTCGTTTTGAGTATAATTCGTCTATTGGAGCTTTTGATCCTGACAGAATCGTCATGTATGCGGAATTGGTGCTCATCAATATATGTGTTATTATGTCTTTGGTTTATTTTGTTGCTTGATTATTATTATGATTACCAGGTACTGTAAATATGAGATGCCTTACAATCAGGGTGTAAATATGAGATAGCCTCATTTTAAGCTATCCTCAACTCTCTGATAAGTTATCAGAGTTGCACCACACCATTTTAGTAGAGTCCTTTACACCAGTCCATTATCAATTGGGGACTTCTTTTCTTCTTTACACCAAGTTTCAATATAGAATTTAGTGATATAATTCAAGGAATATGCAACATGAACAAGACAATGGTAATAAAGATATATATGTTTTGAAAATTTTAGTTTGTTTGTGTATTATGTTGTTATTTTTTATGTGATGACAGCAGAGCCCTCCCATTTTCATGGTAAATTTCATGTTTTCTTGATAAGAATCGGGTTTTTTATGTGGATAGGTGTGATAAAATGCTCTCATAGTAGTAATCAAATTTTGTTAATCCATCTTAATATGTCCCCACTTTACTAAATACTTTCATATTTTATGAGTTATGATTCATTGAATGGACTAAGGGTTATGCTATACGATACTTAAATCCGTCAAATAGTTTTGGTGAATATGTGAATCGACAAACTTATTAATCATGTTTATTATTTGTCAAATCTTACAGGAAGTACAGGTGGAAATGATTATTATCATTGACGAATCTTTCCTCAAGAGAGAAGGCAACTCACCATAGAGTTCCCCACCAGCTTCTGTTGATAGAGTAGGCTATAACGAGCCAAAATCTGGACTAGGTGATTATTAGTATTATATATCTTCCTCAAATAAGCTTTTGGTTCATTTGTCTGTAATACATCTCTCGATTTGAGTAGTCTTTCACCACTCTTATATAATTGTATGCTTTCTTTTTGTCATCTTTGTAGCAAGGGATCTGAGTTTGCTTCACATGACATATATGACTGATTTTACAAGCATGATTCTTTCAGATTCTCACATCTAGATTTATAGGAGTACGTTGAAACTATTTGGTATAAACTTGGACAATAAGGACACGATGGTATCGTGGTTAATCTCAAGTAATGAATTAGTAAAATATTTATATGCTATTGGGAAGAAAAAAATCTATGATCAACCCTGGGACATTAGTATAGAGGTAAATTCTTGAAGATGTTGTTCTCTTACCTTTTCGTGCTTAGTGTCTTTATTTTGTAAGAAAAAGGAATTTCTAATTAAATCTTTTTGTGAATTTTACATTTTTTTAGAATCCAATGTCGATAGCTTGAAAGTTTTTTGAATGGCTGATTAAACATTAAACAAAGGTAAACGAAAAATGAATTGTTTGTTATTTTCTTCTAGGGGCTGATTATATTTTGTGCAAGTGGCTGATTATATTTTGTGGGTAGCGATTTGAATTGGTGGTGATGATCAGATGTTTGCAACATTTTTTTATTTGACCATAAAATGTTTTGAATGTCCATAATGACATGTTGGTCCTCTTTTGCATTATGTAGACTATGCTTAGGACCCCTGAATTTGAATTGGAGTCTTATATATGAGTTTTAAATTGTAACTATTATTACTCCAAGTACAGTTCTGAAGCATGAAGTCTTTACACTGGATGATATTGTGTTTAGGAAAGTGGTTTGTGGTTAAACTATAAATACTCACCCTCTATAAAATACTCATCCACACCACACCTATCACCTCTGCCGACAGCCTCTCCACTCTTCTCCGACAACTTCTTCACTCAGATCCATCAACGAAAGTCTTCTCCTCACCTCACCAGTGTCACCACACATCTGTCGATAATTTCTTTTTTTCATTTTTCTACTTCTAATTTTTCTTTTGCTTTTGATTTTGCTACCAAACTTATTCATTCTGCTTTTGCTACCACACTAGAAATAACATATTACTTCTTCTTTTGTTACTAAAAAAGTGAGCAGATTTTTTCCTCTGTTACAACTTTTTTTCTTCTTTTTATCATTTTTTTAATCTCTGTTTAATATATTATGTTTGTCTCTGTTTCCTCTATGTTTATATTCTCTGTTTAATTTTTGTTTTTATAAATTCTATTTAATCTCTATTTGTTTATAACATTCTGTTTATTAGTATCGGATTTAGTATATTCTCTGTTTAATTTCAATTTTATTGTCTTAATAAATATAAATTCACTCCTAAGATTTGTATTTGATTCGATTATATATGTTGATAAAGGAACACATGTACCTTTTAAGTGTACACATTTCAATTACTTTTTGGTTCTTGAACGAAATATTGTAGAAAATTTTAAATATGTTTGCATTGTTGTTGGTGGTAGTCGACCCCGAATAATTAGAAAAATGCTTTGTTGAGTAAAGTATTGTTGTTAGAGTATTTTATATTTCTTAAACAGGGTGGATAGTCCTACAAACAAAGGAAATTTTGTCCAAATTTTCTAAATTATTTACACGTTCGTGTTGTAAAAAAAACTTTGACTTTAATTGTACACGATTCTATACTTTGAATATTTTTGCCGTTTTGCTATTTCGTATTTTGGAAATTTTTGCCGTGTCTTCAGGCACGGGCATTCCGCTAGTGTGTATATATATATATATATATCCTCAATCTTATGTATATACAATATTGCACCCCGAGACACAGCTACGGTGCCTGCATTATCTGCTATCATGTCCCGTTGCATCACTCATATCATAAAGCACTAAAGGTTCAATCTCTCGCGAATCATCAAAACAAAACAAGTATATTGGAGGCGAACATAGTCCAATCCGATGGGATATGGACATACGTTCGCACCCATACGACCGTCATCACTATCATTTTCTCAGATAGCCTGTACCTAGGTTCTATGCTCTAGTGGAACAAACCAATATCCCAGTCGAAGGCTCCTCAAGGCATGATTGTCCATAATGCGCAACCTCCGATCGATAGCAAGCAGTGTAGGTATGCTATACACAAAATATTTCTATCAATAACTATACAAACAACTTATATTATATACAATATAAATTCACATAACCCAAATCCCCAAGTTTATATGTAGCATTATCGTCTATTCTACTCACAATGTTTCAACCGTACAACTTATCTCTCTAAAAAGTACATTATCTTTAAGGCACTATCATCCCACTATATCCCTAAAGTTATCCCGCTCTCATCTTACCACTAACTAGGAGTTTAAGTCGTTCGATGTTAGCGTAGTTCAATTTATCTCACTTGCACCAACCTAAAAGGATTTTAACTTGTCCGGGCCATAAATAAGCATTCTGGAATCTCGTTTGAAGTTCAGGATTCTTGTTTGAATGAGGTCGTTTGAACAAAATTCTCACTTCAAACGACCTCAAAAATCTCCTTGGAAGTCTCGTTAGAAATCTCGTTCGAACGACCCGGGCAGGTCTTCGAATGTGAATTCCGAGATTATCCCTACCCTCTCAATTCTGCCTTTTTCCCAACTTTTTCATCACATAACACACCCAAAACTTATCCTAGCCCTCAAACAATGATTCCAAACTATTTCTAATTATCATTGAGCAATTTTCGACATGTTTTCAATATTAATTCCTAAAGTAATCATAGGGATTGAAATGAATTCCTCAAGCATCTAAAAGTTTCATAATTATAAACCCACCATTAATAATAATCAAACCCTCGATTTAAATTTTGTGATTTTAACCTATAATTCTAGATTTATCATTCTTAGAACATGGTGATTCATCTACATGCAAAGCTATACTCCTAATTCAAAATTAATTCCCAAATCAGTCTTAGATGCGTAATATCATGATTAAAACCTTAATTGATCTAACATGGACATCGTATGCTTTTAAAAACAATAAAGATTAAACACTTGCCTTTTTGCAAAATTCTGAATCGCTGAATGAATTTGGTATGGGGATGATCCTCTCTTCGCGATCTACGCCTTGGTGTGGTTTTTGGTGGAAGAACATGAATCCTTTGCCTAAAGCCCCTACGAAGTTCTTCTTTTCCCTCTTTGATTCTTTCTCTCTCTCTCTCTCTCTCTCTCTCTCTCTCACACATAAGTTTAGAAACTGTCAGATAACCTGATGCCCATGTTTTTTTCTTTTTAATTTCCTATTTTCGTCCATTTTAATTCCTAAAAATCTCAAAAGACCAAAATACCCCTCCGGGGTGTCGGTTTGGCCAAACATGCCCCGAAATCCAAAGAAAACACCCGAGTAGTGTTTTCTGACTATCTCGACCCTTTCGGACACACTGGCGCACTTAAAATGTCCATATGAGTTACTTAAAAATAAATTATCTTTTTAATCCAATAAAGTAATGCCGATAGGACCATACGCTTGTCCCAACTAAGTGTATTGCAACTGCCGTATTTTTCACTCCCGACGATAATAATATTCTCGTATTCGTATATTACTTTTCTCGCTAAGTAATATTCAACATAATTATCGCTAATAAGTACTAACTCTTGTCACGCAAGTAATTATTACAATAAAATCTGGATTAATTATGGATAAATTTCTCCATTTAAGTTAATTAATCCGAATTCCATAATTAAATCCCAATTCCATAATAAAAATAAAATCCCACAAAAATACGGGGTATTACACGTAGCTAGCGTTCTTACCAGGGCCTGACCCACATACTTGTGGACTAACATCTCAGGTTTGGAGTTTGCTTCTAAGACATATCAGATATTGGGGGGTAGGATTTGGCATTTGGATATTTTTATCATGTATAGTACATTTTTCCTTTTCATCATTCACTTTATATGAGACAATTGTGAATTGGTGAGCCACTAATATATCCATATTTATATATGGTACTTCATTGGACACAGTTGGTGGTGATGGATTGTATTGGAGGTTTGGATATTATTGGATCATATTTTTGGTGTTCATTCGTTTTATCTTTACTCACATATTATATTGGTAGAAATGTTTTAAATTGTGTCATATTGATGTCACATGCTAATACTAGTACTTTAATTATAGAAATTCGTATATTGTAATATTTGGATTGATCAACCCCAATATTAGAATATAGGGGATGTTAGCTGTACCCTGATTAGGAATACGAAAAATATTGTTAATATTGGGAGTGGAAAGTTTTACCGAGTTGTAGTATTTGAAGCTATTAATTTTCTTATCATAAAGTTTGACGATCTAAAAAATGTTGGTGTCCCCTTTACCCTTGTTTTGTTTCACTCACATGAACAACATGGTAGGAATTATAGAGGTTCCAAAATATGTTCTCTTAGATAATGAGATTTATTCTTCCTTAACATATTCCTTGAACTATTTGTGAATTTTAAAGAATGAAAGGGTATTTTGTCTACATTGATCGTGCATAGGCCTTTGAATGATCTACTTTTCCTTTTTATATTTGTTTATCATTTTGTATTTTTCTCCTTAATGTGTAATTTTGGTAACCTTGGTCTTAATCCTTGTTCTTCTTTATTAAGATGCAATTTGTAACTAAACTATGAAAGTTAAGAACAGAGGAACAACACGCGTACAAATTTATGCATATAATGAGATAATTCACTTGTACTCGGAGAATGTGAGTATGGAATAATGCGCATGTAATAGATATTAAAACATACTTACTTTAAAAAACAACAAGTAATTTACTCATTAGTCACACGTACTTGCCATATATCAAGAAGTAAAGATAATGTTAAAGGAGTGTGTACCATGTCATAATTTATGTAAGAAATCATGTGTATTGTCTTAATATTGTGTTGTTATTGTGTTAATTTCTTTTGCAATGGTAAGTTACAAGGTATATATGATGCGAAATGACATGTAGTTTGTTCAAATAATCAATATGAGAGGTATTAGTGGTAATGTTATGAAATTTCATGTCAATATAGGAAACTAAAATGGTAGATCTGATAAAAGTTATGAGAATAATGAATTGAATAAACATTAAAGTAAAATATAATGATATTTTATGTAAATCACAAGAAATTTCGTGTAATTTTAAAATTTCATGCAATATAATGTTTAGCATTAAACATGTGTTGGTTATAGTTGCAATTTTCAGATACTTTATGGAAACCAATGTGTAATGTAATATTGATAAGTTGAATCACGTGTGGCCATAGAAAAATGAATATTAGTAAAGATGATTTTTGATGTACAATAATTGTGGAGACTAATTGTTGTTGTGTAATGGATTATTCATTCAGCAAATTATTTATATATAACTTTTGTTTGTACTTGTTTGATTGTAGATGAATGGATGAAGTGGACAATTATATTAATTAGGTTAAATATATATATGTTTATCTTGTTTTAAACACATTTATTCAATTTATTATTAGGTTAAGTGGGAATGTAATAGTTAGGGTTTTGATTTAGTAACTGATGTATGGTCAAGTTTGCGGTTAAGTACTTAAGTGTAGTTAATTAATTTGGTAGTGTGACACCCCGCCTAATAAAATACCGGGTGATCAGTCCTATACCAAATTAAAACAGGAATCCCAATTGGTTCATCCTTAGCATCACTGTCGAAAACTTTGTAAAACTTACTAGCCACCTAGTATTCCAAAAGCTGGTGTCAAATTTTAACTTTTTAATTAAACAAAACAATACATGCGGAAATAAATATAAACCATTGACACAACTGAATAAAACTCAACTGAATAATTAATTAAACAATTTGCCGAATAAACCATCAGCCACCAAAGTGAAATCCAAAACGAACATCCAACACCTGAATAAATACATGTGTAATCTGTATCGAGAAGTCTGGGCGACAAGCCCTAAATAAAATTGAAACTGATAAATGATTCCTAATCTAGGAATGAATGAGTGATGCGTCTAATACCAATTCTTGCTAGCATCCACATATGCCGCAGCTCCGTGTCCCTGGAATAGAATATCAATCCCGGCGTCCCTGTGGATGGACACCTAAAAGGTTTTGAAAATAGTTTTATAGCAAGGGTTAGAACCCAAAATATTTTGAAAATATTTAGCAAGTGAATTAACCGCAGTAATTTAAAATGCATGAATGCACTTCATATTTAAGTTAGTGTCGCACTATCTTGAGGACATTTTCACCCCTCCACTATTGTGCACACCTAACGGTTATCTTAACCCCACCTAGTTGTACTACACCGTCCAACTAGTCCTGGTATACCTTCCCTTGCCATAATACTCTAACCCGAGTATAATTATTCAAGAATTATAAGTTGTCTCACCAATTAACTTAATTAATTCCTTCTTAAATAATAGCATATAACTGTGTCACAAGTTATATAAAGTAAATACACCACAAACTGTATTATTACCCGCATGTAATATTTAATACCATTATATATGTACCTTTACTAAAACATCCACACATATATCATACGTATATCCATCCCTCCAAGTATACCCTCTCCAGATGATTCCCTCCAAAGTGCTATCTCACTAGGTGTTCTCACATAACCTAGTTATCCAAGTTGGATTCGCTCACCAACTTGGCCTAAAAGATAAACGAAGTGGAGGCGGTCATATTCCTTCCCTGAAAGGGAGATAATCCCCTCACCCATCTACCGGACGCTATGACCTGGGGATATACTCACCCTACTCCTCAAGATAGGGGATTCACCCACATCCCGCAACCTCCCTTGATAACACTAGAGTATATAAATTAAATAAATATCTAATCACTGATTTTTAATAGCACACACAATATACACACACACACCCCCACCCCACACATACACACACACACACACACACACACATATATATATATATATATATATATATATATATATATATATATATATATATACTATCACTACACCGTATAGATTTACTATAAACCACGACTTTACCGTGTACTCACAACCCGTAACACTAGCCTGAAATTTCCTGAGTCTCTGGCCTGACTCAACTAAATAAATTTTCTCACTTATTGAATTATCATTGTCCCGAGTCTCTTGTCCGACTCTAATATATTTAATTCACATATTAATTAACTTATTATTTTCCCCGAGTCTATGGCTCGACTCTAATTTAATTAATTTACACATTAATTAATATAATACTTTCCCGAGTCTACAGTCCGACTCTAATTTAATTAATTAACACAACTATTAATTTAATACCTCCCCGAGTCTATCGTCCCACTTTAGTTAAATTAATTAACACACCTATTAATTTAATACCTCCCCGAGTCTATCGTCCGACTCTAATTAAATTAATTAACACACTGATTAATTTAGAAACTTGGTGCCACCCAACCAATATTCCCGGACTCGGTCACTTGGCCCATAACTTAATATTTCCCGAGTCTATGTTCCGACTCCAAATTAATTTATTCTCTCAATAATTTAATTTAATACTTTGGCGTCACTTAACCAACATACCCGGACTCGCTCATTCGGTCTATTTTTACATCTCAGAATTTTATTTCCACATATTCGCCCATAATGCGCCACACATTCATCTCCATCAAATTTCCAAATTATATTTACCTATAATTTCCAACATACCCGGACTTGCTCACTTGGTCCATTTTCAACATGTAAAACCAGCCCAAAAAATCTTTTTCTCAATAATTATTTTCATGTAATTAAAACTGGAGGCATTGCCAGAATTTCGGCATCATCGATCAATCGAACCCCCTTGGTCGATTGATCGATCGTTCCAATATTCGTCATCTCCAGTCCACTGTCAGCCATGGACGAACCCTAAAGTTTTGACTCTCAATATAAACATTTAACCAAGTACAATTAACATATCTTCCATATAAGAAAAGGGTCTAAACATCCTACAGACCTTCATTCTTCATCAATTTCCATTAATTCCAACGTTTTCCCGATTTGGGTATTATCCGGGTTTCAAATCTCCAATACGAATTTCATTCATATTAACAACAATTAACCATTGATTCTTACTAGTTTTAACATACGATTCATTCCTCTACATTCTAGAATAAAAAAAACAATAAATCTCACCTTTAATCCCATTAAGGTATATAATTTTTAAAAACCCAATTTTAATTTTGGTTACACACCCAAAACGAATTTTTCATATACACACACTATGATATGAATTGATTATCATCAATTTAGGAATCACAATAGTTAACCACTTGCATGGAATTGTTCATAGAGTCTGATCCGTTGGTGTACTCCCTTAATTTGGCTCCAAAATCCCCAAATTTCCCTCTCAATCCCTAGGCTTAGAATTTGTGTTTTCTGCCGTTTAACACTTCTACATTTAGGTTAAATACCCTTAATCCCATGTTTGGTCATATGGGCCTAATTAAAATGACTCAACTCACCCCGTATGGGCCCGACTATGCCCAAAAATACCTCGAAACCCAATTACTATCCACGGACACTCTTTATTTACTATCTAGACCCATCCTGACTCAACCGCGCACTCAGAATTATCATCCGAATTACGTTTTGATATTTCTAATTTTCGACCTCAAAATGCGACACACAAGATTTTTAACAATTAAACTTAAAAGTCGCCAATTATAAATAATTCGGCTCACTCAAATAAATTCTCCAACTCATGAATTTAAGTTTCTCCAATTTAAATATTTTTATAACTCTCAAAATAATTAAATATTTAATCCTCAAAATTACGGGGTGTTACAGGTAGTTATTAGTATTATTTTAATTCTTGGATGGATGAAGGTAGATTATGCGATAGAGAGAGTTATCGTTTTGGAGAGTGAGAGATATAGTGCATAATGGGCGTGCATGGTAAAAATTTAACGATAGATTATGTTGTTTTGTTATTTAAGTTGGCGATGAGTGTGAGTGTAAAATGATGACCGACTGAAGCATTAATTTTCATAAATTGTGGACTGTAGCGTCCAATTTTTTGTCAAGGGACTATAGCACACAAGGCCCCATAAAACATGGTACATATTGATATTACATAGAAATACAACAATTAAGTTAATCTACGAATTCAGTGAGTGATTGAGATGAAAATTGTTTAGGTATGAGAATGAAGAGTAGAAACAAAATAGATAAGAAGAGAAAGCATGTAAACTTAGAGATTTAAGTGGTTCAACTACTTGGTCCTACATCTAGTCTAAGGTAACTCATTATTCACTATCAAATACAAACTACAATTGGTACTTTCTCTCTTTAAACTATATTTCAACAAAGTTTTTGTATATTATTTTTTGTTACAATCTATCTTGCTGCAGCGAACCGACTTCATGGGGAAATAAACCCTAGCCGTCGCTGACCCCAAATCAACCCTGCCAACTACGTCCCTGATGTCCAACCATGCCCCTGAACCTTCCTTCTCCCTCCCCTTGATTTTCCCACCACCTGAACCACGAACTACCATACCCATGGTACCTAGTATAAAACTGCTCTTACCTGCAAGAGCATCCCCCCACCCTCCCCAAAATGCCCGACCCAGCTCTGTGCTGCTTCCCTCGTATAAGGAAAAATTGATTAACTTCCCTCCCACGATTATGGAAGCCACCGGGTCTGAACTTACTAGAATTCCCGTTCATTACCAACCCGATGCAGCTCCTAGTTTATTCCCTTCTTAGGATACAGATCCATTTGTTGATGATTACGACTTGGAGGACGAAACCTTAAATGATGACATGAATCTGGACAGTATTCCTACCATGACCATTTTGAATCAGGAACTTCAAATCCTCAGAAAAAAATGGCAATCGTCCCTCATCATAAAATTGTTGGGTAAGTTTTTATCTTTCCAAATACTTGCACGTCGTCTGTCACGCTTGTGGAAACTACAAAATGGAATTTTTATTACGGACTTGGGAAATAATTTTTTCCTTGTTAAATTTTCTTACCCAAAATATTACACCTCTATCATCTCTGGAGGTCCATGGTTTCTATAGGATCATTATCTATCGGTTCAAAGATGGTAAAAGAATTTTCTCCCGTCTACGGCGACTGTTAAACATATGAGTTTATGGTTTCAAATTCACGAATTTCCAGTGGAATACTATGATATGAATATTCTACATCGTATCGCCGCCTCCTTGGGAAAAACACTCAATATTGATATCCATACAGAGCCAGTGGGAAGGTCTAGGTACGCTCGAATTTGTGTTGAATTTAACATTAAAAAACCGCTACCACAGAAAATCAAGATTGGTCGAATACTCCATTCTTTAGTGTATGAATTAAAAGCTGAGATTTGTTTCTCATGTGGGATTGTCGATCATAATCTTCACAACTTTCCTCGTAAGAAATTTCCCATTGCATCTTCTTCTGACTCACCTCCTCTGGAGACACAATGGTGTATTGTTACACGACATACTCCACACCGTCGGGCTCATGATTCGAAGACGAAAACCATAACTAATTCTATAAATCTCCTATCCACTTTGAACCAACTATTCTAGTACCTAACAATGGTTTACCTGATCCACATCCTAGCAAGCAACGTATTTGGAAACCAAAACATGACATGTTGCCGCCCACTTCTCAGGGACACAATGATGAGTTCATTTCCCACCATGAAGAGATCCCCATATCAACACCTATGGTTCAACTCCACTCCAATATCGTAAGAATATGAGAATTTATCACAAAGCCTCTGAGTCCCTCAACCATCATGATATCCCAAGAGATTGAAGACTCCAACATGTGTAGCCTACCATCTACTATTCATGAACACTGTCCATCTATTTGTGAAGGATTTGTTTTCCCTGCTTTGTTAGCCTCTCCTTATGTTTCTTCTTTAACCCCTGTTGTTGTACCTACTATTCCTCAGTCCTTACCTCCATAGGACCAACAAACTGGATTACTTAACCACCGAGAGCAACAAATACCAAATATCCCAACCCATGACCCTGCACCCTCACCTCTTGAACTAACATTACCACCAGGTTTTGAATTTTCTACCCCACGGTCTCCCACATCCACTGCTCAAGAGCTTCTAAAGTGCACTAATCGGCAGGGGTTACACTCAACAACCAAATCAACACTGCACACCCAAAAGAGCCAGTCTTATTGAACAAGGGCCAGATGCCTTAATACTCCATCCTCTCCTTCAAGCACTAAATGCCTCTCACCCCCAGATCTTAAGAACCAAGGTACCTTTCGCAGCCACAAAACTCAGGGTCCAGTTGAACACAAACACAATATTGAGTTAATTGCTTCACATTCACCCCTCCCCAAATGATGAATATAATCTGATCAACCCCATCCCCGTAAATGAATTTGTATATAGGATAACTCACCCATATCTGCATCTCATGAAGATCCTACTTTGTAATGCTAGAGGGGCCGGTAGGCAAAATTTTTATACGGAAATCGTAACGTTTGTTCGTTCACATCAGCCTCATATATTGGTTATCCTGGATACTCGACTGGATGCTCAAAGATACACTCATGAGATTCCTCATTTAACTTACCACAATCATGTCGTTTCTCCAATTGTAGGTCAATCAGGTGGGAATTGGGTGCTTTGGGCAGACAGTCTGATCGTTTCTCATGACATTGTCATTTCCAGTCGCTTCATTCGTAGGCTCCTTAAACATGATCCTGCGACAAATCCTTCTGGGTTTACTGCTGTTTATATGCCACTCCATCCTGGTGAGAAAACTCAGGTCCGAAACTCCCTTCAACACATCCACACGTATGTCCAACATCCTTGGTTTCTTTTGGGAGATTTTAATGCTATTTTAGGTCAACATGAAAAATGAAAGGGCACCCTTTTCAATATATGCGTCCCCAACATCTTAAGGATTTTATGCATGCATTCCATATCCAAGATCTAGGGTTTACTGGGCATACTTTCACCTAGAAAGCTAATAATGTTCTCGATCACCATGTTAGAGAGAGACTTGACTGGGGACTTGGTAATGAGCGTTGGATTTACATATACCCCACTAGCCGAATTTCCCATCTTCCAAATGCTGGGTCTGACCACTGTCCGTTATTGTTAGACACTCAGCCCTCTCTCTCCACACCTTCGGTGCAATTTATCTACTGCCCTGAGTGGGCATCGTATCTGTCTTTTACTAATCTCTTATGCTACCACTATAATCTTTCAAACTAGGGATCCCATGCTTTCTCCTTTTCATGTAAGGATCAGTCCTTTGGTAGGGCTGCTCGGCATTGTAAGCAAACTATTTTTAAGAATATGTCTCATTCTATATCTTCTTTCAAATAGTCTCTTCATAACCTCAGAATGTGTATTAACACTAATCCAGATCCATGTTTGGTTTTCTGTGAGAACCACTTACAATCTCATCTTATGCACTATATGAATTTAGAATGCCAGTACTGGTGCAATAAGAATAAGAATAGGGGGTTTGTCGATGGGGGCCAATATACTAAATATTTCCATGCTTTGATCATGCAACACAGACGTAATAATTTTATTCCTGCTATTTTTTACCCGGACACCGGACGGCATACTACTATCCAGGATATTCATGGCCAATTCCAGCGCTTCTACAAGATAATTTTGAAGCACCTTATACTCTTGACTCGTTTGATTCTACATTGTATAAGTGCTCAACTTGTTTGGAAATAGAGACAAAATTGAGTCCCCATCCTAGATACAAAAAAGCCTCAGACAATTCATTCCTCTTGTTTGAATGATCAAAGGTATCATCACAAACACTCACACACTTAGGACTGCATACATTTTTCACACATATTGCTAAATTGATTGTATGTGTTTTGTGTGTGTTAATTTCCCTTAAAACCTTTATTAATAATTTTTGGGAACTTTTAATGGTTTTTAAAACAATTCTTTCTTAATTAAAATTGGAATTAAAATGTTTTGGGGTCATTATATGAATAATGGTTATTGGTTTTATCCCTGAAATGTTCACTTGGGTAGGATCCGAAAGCGCTAGAGATAACAGGGTGCTTGTGTAATTAAGTTTAGGACGCACGCTTGTTATCCGTTGTTTGCCCTACACCTGTCGTCCTACTATTGGCTGAAGGTGTGTTTCTTTTAATAGAGAAAACCAATGTTGATTATCAGCTCTTGGATTAAGCTTATCAACGCCCTGCATGCGTCCTTGTTACAATCCCTGTGAACCTCTATCCTCCAATCAGAAGCCTCTTAACCAACCGCTTACCTTTAACCGTTGGATGGAAGTCAATGTTGCAAGACTTAATGTTAACCCTGGATTTTGACCCCCCTTCTCGATCCTTCTCAGCCCTGTATATAAGGAGGCTAACCCTCAGCATTTCAAAAGGTTTTTCTACTTCGTCTTTTAGAGAGAGAAGAGAGAGAAGAGAAAAAAATCACATAGTTAGAAACCCTAACCCTAAATAGTCCAAACTCCTTATCTAACCCTAACCTTTTTTACCAAAAACAAGTTCATTCCGAACACAACCTTGAGTGTTTGAGAGTTTTTGAGTGTTGGTTTGAAAGCTGTTTCTTGCTGTAACATATTCGTTTTGATATCTTGTGTCCAACTTAAACATTAGGATTAAATTTGTATTTCTGTTTCATAGAAATCATAGATCTGGCCATTTTATGGCATATTACACCTAGATCTGCATTTATAGTTTCTCGCGGTGACAAATCTTTTGTTGATTATTTTTCAGTAAATGTTTTCTTTTTCAAAATCAACAAAATCATTTTCTATTTCTAGTTATTTTGACCTTTGACCTAGTTGGAATCACACTTGGCGGTTTTCAATTTCGAAAGTATTTTCAAAACCCTGAAATTGATTAAGATCTTGAAACGTCTTCTGAGCAAGATAGCTGTGGATTCTGGGTTTATTTTAAAGGTCAAATAAGGTTGAAGTTTCCTAAGAAGAGGGACATTTAAAATCACAACATATAGATCTGATTTTTAATTTATTAGGACTGTTTGTAAACATAAGTGTGAGTGTATGCATGCATGTGTTAGATAACCATCACAGACACTTACACACCACAACACTGAAAGTGTTGGTAATAAGATCTTAAAACAAGAGTCGACGTAAAGATTGGAACAAAGTGAAGTTAGCAAACTGGGAGAACCACATCAGCAATCATAACTACAGAAAAGTTAAAAGGACACCAGTGGGTACATTCCTAAACTTGTATCGGATTAATTTTTGTGCATGTGTGTTATATATTTTGTAACTGTTATATTTGGTTTTAATGGATTTTTTTTCTTCTTTTTACTCCGTAGAGGGAGTCGTGGATGTTTCCTCAGTTGGGTGAGGTTTTACCACGTTAAAAATCTCTTGTCATTAATCTTTGTAAATCTCTTCATCTCATTCTTGGTGGTGTGCTGATTTAAATTGTTTTAGTTTTGTTTTTCAAAACATGTTACAAATCTTAAACTGATCTCGTGCATGTTTTATTAAACACATCTTGTGATTAAAACTGATTTGGTTTAAAGAAAAGAGTTTCTTCAAAAAACAGTCCGGAGTTACTTAAATAGTTTAATATTGAATTAAACGACTTTAGTAACAATTTTTCAATTGGTATCAGAGCTTTGGAAATCGTTTTAAAAGATCTTATGTTTCTGAAATTATTTTCTTAACATAAAAACAATGGATGAGAAAAATGAAAGAGTTGGCAACGTGACCAGACCCCCAATCTTTTATGGAAATAACTTTGCTTACTGGAAGGTAAGAATGGCTGCTTTCATACAAGGAACCTTGGGAGATGATGTTTGGGATATTGTTGAAAATGGATACACTTATCCTACTAAACCAGCCACTGAAGGAAGTAATGAGAGGATTAAAAAAGCATTAAGTGAATTCACTGTATAAGAGAAGCAAACTTCTTGAAACAATAACAAAGACAAGAATGCCATCTTTATGTCCATAAATGAACATGAGTTTAAAAGGATCTCATCTTGTGCCACTTCCAAAGAAGCTTGGGATACACTGATCACTGCAGATGAAGGTGACACTAGAGTTAAGGCTTCTAAAACTCAAATGCTTGTTTAGCAGTATAACTCCCTAATTATGTCAGATTCTGAAACCTTTGATGACTTTTACATGAAATTAATAGACATTGTGACCAAACTGCATGCTAATGGGATAACTCATGACAGATATGAAATTGTATCTAAAATTCTAAGATCATTACCACCGAAATTTGACAACGAAAGATATGCTATTGAGGAAATGTGTGATCAAAATATCACTCCTTAATTACTTAGTAGTAAACTACGAACTGTGGAAATCGAATTAGATTTTAAGAAACAAATGACCCAGTCCCATAGGAAACAGACTAGTTCCAACTTGTGTTTTTCCACTAAGTTGATGAAACCAGAGTTTACTATTCCCACTGATGATTCTGATGAGGAATGTGATATAGATAGGTTGGATAATCAAATTGCCTTAATGTCAAAACAATTTTAAAAAATTGTCAAATTTAGAAATAAATTGGCAAACAGACATGGCAAGACAAATTATCCAACTCAGTCTAACCAAAAACCTCATGAGAAAGGTTAAGACAAATATTACAAGGACATGAGACTTAACAAAGACTTCAAGAACACTGAATGTTTTAGATGTGGAAAACTAGGACACATAGCACAAGACTGTAGAGTGAAACTGAACATTGCTAATAAACATACTAGGGCCAACATTTGCAAAACATGGGATGATTCAAGTGATTCTAAAAATTAGGAACCTGAGTCTTCTGATGTTTTTTATCCTTGCATGTCTTTCTTTGCTAAGATAATCTACAATGATGATATGCCTATGTATGAGAATGATGATAATAGATCTACTTCAGTTGTTATAAATCATGCTGCTACTGGTTTAGATGCCTTAATTTATGAGAATATTTCTTGTTCTACCACGGGGTGTGTGAGTCAAAGGGAATGCGATAATGATGATGTCAATGGGTGCGTGACTTTAAGAATTGAATCCTTAGGGGACACATCACACACTACACTTAGTGACTCAGACACTGAAGACCTCCCTGACATTCACACATGATAGACATGATTTTACCGCAGCGCGAGAGTCACCTAGGCGCCGGTCGTTTTGAATTCGGCTCACCTAAACTATAAAAAAAACTAAATTACGACTACACTCAACGAGTGAGTATAGCGAGAAGTCAAGTATCGAAAATCCACAGAGACAAGTTGCTAGAATTTATAAGGTTTAATATTCCTAAATAAAAGTGTAAAAGATGATTATACATAAAAAGGGAAAAGATGCAAAAAGGGAAATGTTTAATCTAGGCGAGGGAAAAAAAGATAGATTAAGAAAGCAAGTAAAAACTATAGGTTGCGTCGAATATCCCTTACCCGAGTTAATTAGTTTAAAATGGTTACATGGGTCGACGAGTTATTACAAATGCGTTTGGTTTCGACAGTTAATTAAATCAAGGGTTATCACGGCCCTAAATTTGCATAAAAGCCTAATACGATTTTCGTGTCAATAAATACCCCAAAAATTACGCACGCAAGGTCGTAAGCACGGACCATACATGATATGCCTCGTCAAATCCCCTAGGTGTAATAATTATTATAACGCACCAGAAATAAACCCGTAAACACCATCACCAAAGCAAAGCAACATGTCAACCCTAGGTGAGTTTAATCCGACACAACATAATTTAAATTATCTAGAGAGCATGATAAACAACAATAATTAAAGCACCTAATTAAATTACGCTACAATTTATCTAAGCAAGAAATAAATGGAAAGCATGGAAATTTAGGTTACAAAGCTTGAAACCAAAATGGAAATTACATTAACGGAGAAGAAAATGAATAGTGATACTTACATACACAAATGGGTGTAAACCCAAAGAGAAGAGAGGAGAGGGAAGCTCCACAAAGAATCCCCAAAAACTAACCTAAAAAATGAAAATATCTCTCCAAAGAAAATCCCCCAACACTCTATTTATGCCCCAAAACAAACCCCAAACAAAACCAAGCCAAAAAACCCATAATAATTCAATTTTCGTCCATATCTAATGGGACCGTTCAACCTCTATTTTAGGACCGATCGACCGCAATTTTGGAATTTTCCTTGGGCTGTAAATAGCCCCCTTTTTCCTCCGAACCAATTTTAACGCGTTGCATGGAAATGGCCATAATTCCCTCATACGGAATCGAAATGATGCAAGGTCATATCCAACGCGAAGCTAATTCAATTATATACACGATTGTGTTTTGAAACCCTCAAAATTATGCAGTATGAAATTACCCAAATTCCCTTGAAGTAGAAGAAAATATCAAAACCTTCAGGAAATGGGCATAACACCCACATACGGAGTCAGAATAACACACAGTCAGTGGCCACGGAAATATAATTTGATGATCTACATGTTGGTAACTTCATTCCATAAAAAATAGTGAGTTTGAAAAGACCAAATTTCCCTTAAGTAGCATTCGACGACAGAACTTCTTCGGAATGCAACCGAACCTCACTTTTAGCGTTCTAATACCTACAAATGCACAATTAACCCCTGTAAAACATATATATGTCCAAATACGAGGTTTTCTGGTTAACGAGCATAAATATAGACATTAATAACATAGAAGTGTTAGAATGCATAAAGATAAAGGGCACAAATATGTAATATTTGTGATGTATCACACCCCCTAACTTAGACATTGCTAGTCCCTAGTGATGAAACAAACAAAACGAGTCCACAGGAGGAAAAACAAAATGTATATATGCATCGAAATATAATTTCCACTTTCATAGGGAACTTGATTGCATTTAGCATATGCAATAAGCCGTTAAACCCCTAGGTTACCCTAGTGGACGAGTGTCGTCTCGTGAGGGTTTTCATGGATGAAACCCACAAACATCATATAGTTTCCTCAAAATATGCCCAAACAAACATGCGATAAGCCCAACAAAAGTGACAAATATTTCATATGCATTATTAGAAAAGTGAATGTATTCACACAAAAGTCGAATCATTAACAATATAGAATGCACCTCATAGAATTGAAACCTTAAAATGTGGGAGGGGAGCGAGCACATGGAAAGTGTGATTTGGAAAAAACTTATATAACCCGGATAAAAGTTAAAGAAAGAATACATTCAATCCTCACGAGCATTATGCTCATCAAGTGAATTCACTCGAAACAGGGAGGTAACACACGGAACATGAGGGTATAAAGAGTAAATGTAAATGGAAATTAGGCCGCACACATCTCAAAAATGAAGAATGCTATATATAAACTAAAAAATTGTAATCTCAATGAAAGGATATCGCACATTAAAAGAGGCGAAATGCATTTTCACAGATTATCAAAACTATTATGACTTTTAAATTACATCAACTTAAGATCACATAGGACTTTAATAGGTTGGTAATGTAGGCTAGGCAAGGGTATGAAATAAAAGGAATTTATTTACGGATTCAAGGTGTTCGGGATGAAAACTCAGGATAATGGGAAAATGCGGGAAATATCAAAATTGGAAAACAAGTTCCAAAACGGCTTTAGATATATCATCAGGGAGATTAATCAAAGCTTATTGAACTATATACAAAATATACAGCTTTCTCTTTCTTTTTATTTTCTTTATTTTCTCATTTTTCTCTTTGGTTTTCTTTTGCTTTTTGCTTTCTCTTTTTCTTCACTTTTTTCACTACTTTCTTTTTTTTACTTTTCAAACTCTCATATGCCTAAATTGCAAGCGACATCATAACAAAATCATTCAATCCCAAGTAACATTCCAAACAAAGGTATGGAAGGTGTATGTATGGTATATAACTCCAATGCAGAGTTGGTTATGGGATTTGGGTTATGAAACAAAATGCTATATTTAGGCTCAAATGGGTTGACGAGGGTAAACATATAAGGTGAGGTCAAGGTCAATATGGGTGATATAACAAAGAGGTTCTATAATCATTTCACAAAGTTTACACAATTCTCAAATTAAAACAATATATGAAAATCATGCTTAAGTAACAGATTTCAAGTATGAACTCAATTAATGAATGATAAAATGAAAGAATAGTGATATTACGAACGAATTCAATGTTTTCAAAGAGAAAAGAGTAGTGTATATATTCACAAACGACGAAAGGTACAAAGCTTACTCGGTGTAAGTATATACAATGCAACAAAAGATTACTGAGTTATAAAAATCTTAAACCAAATCAATATAACCATAAAAGTGCATGTGCGCATGGGATTAAAGTTTAATTCATGAAGTTATTCATAATATCAATAAGTGAGACTAAAGTCGAATGACTTCTAAAATCGAGAACATGCATCATTTGATTGTCAATTGGATTGGGAAATTATTGAAATTTATCATCGAAAACAAAGACAAAGTGCCCAAGAAAGGAGAAAAAAGAAAGAAATTATTTTTGAAATTTTAATTTTTTCTAAGAATAGCATACTAAGTAACTAACATGTGAGCAAAAACATGGACTAAATAAAGAAATGGATAGAATATCCCACACCCCCTAACTTAAAACTTGACATTGTCCTCAATGTGAATTAAGAACCAAGTTAAAGAGAGAAAAAAAGCGATATTACCCAAAATGGAGCGATCTATGGAAAGAACAAGTCCAATGAATCTACAAAATAAGTTAGTACCGATCATGGAAAAAACAAATAACAAAAATTTAACTAATTACAGGAGACTAGATTAAAAGAAAGAAAAGATAGAACGAAAGAAAGAATAAAAAGCTCACTATATACAACCTACTATTTAGGCTTCACACTAACTATACACTAGAAGTCTAAATAGTTGAGGGTCCACCATGAAAATGATTTGAATTTGGAGGATAACCGGTGTACCCTCACATACAAGCATGCCTTCCAAAAAATATGAACTCCATTTGAACAACGGAAGGCATGTGTAAGGTGGAAGAAATGAACCATCGACAATTAAAAGTTTTGGAGGGACGATGGGGGGTTTGGATTGAATGGGTGACAAAAACATATAAGGACCGAGAAAAGCCGAATATACTCCCAATGATTTTGAAATTGGAATGGGAAAGGGAGGCCGCGCACACGAAGGCATGAATGCAATCGTGGAAGGCGACTCAAGCAAGTACTCCTCATTGGCGAAAAGGTTTAAAACATTAAAGTTTGAAATCGAATCATCGGGTACTTGTGACGGTGTGATAATAGAGAATGAAAATGGGGGCGAAAGAAATTCAAACTCATGAGATGAATCATCATCGCATGAAGTTTGAGTTTCGAAGGAAATAATATCATTTTCAATGAAATGTTCTTCTTTGGGGGCCGAAGAAGAAATCATTTCATTGCAAATAGATATTACGTCATTTTCATCCTCACTTTCAATATCTATTATGCAATGGACAAAGTCTACAATGGTTTGTTCCAAAGTAGGCACAAGTACCTCATTTGGTTTAAAACATTCCTCGACTTCAAAAGTCTCGGAAGAAAAATCATCGTCGGACTCAAATAATAAATCCAATTCATGTTCCCAAAGATGATTTTATTCCCGATAATAATTTTCAATTTTCTGATTTTCATACATACGCAAACCCTCACCGAATGTCATAGGCCGAGATGAGGATACATGAAAATGGGAACTTTGAAAATTACCATCGGACTTAAATGAAAACTCATTATTATAGGAATTTTGAAAACTATTCGAATTCGTCTCAAAATTCCTTTTATAAGGAGGTAAAGGCCCAAAATCACTATCATCATCATCGAAATTCCAATAACCCAAATTTTTACTTTTGTTATACTCACCCAAAGTAATATGTGAATTTGCAAATTTTTTGGATTCTAAGTATTGACCGAAAGTCAGAAGCTTGCGGGAATTTTGAGAATTATAACAATGATTTCCGAAAGAATTCGAATAAGACATGCTTACCCCAAAAATGTCTCGAAATGGAGAATTCCATAAAGTAAGTGTGCACGGTAAATTCAAGCGTTTCTAAGTGCTCAAATGTGTAAGTCCTGCAAAATATTAGCAAATAATACAAATAGAAAGAAAATACTATGAAATATTAAATCAAATAAAGTCTAAAACAAACTCATCCCCAGAAACGGCGCCATTTGATAGACAAGGTTTTACCGCAGCGCGAGAGTCACCTACGCGCCAGTTGTTTTGAATTCGGCTCACCTAAACTACACAAAAACCTAAATTATGACTACACTCAACGGGTGAGTATAGCGACAAGTCACGTATTGAAAATCCACTGAGACGAGCTGCTATAATTGATAAGGTTTAATATTCCTAAATAATAGTGTAAAAAATGATTATACACAAAAAGGAAAAAGATGCAAAAAGGGAAATGTTTAATCTAGGCGAGGAAAAATAAAGCTAGATTAAGAAAGCGAGTAAAAACTATAGGTTGCGTCGAATATCCCTCACCCAAGTTAATTAGTATAAAATGGTTACATGGGTTGACGAGTTATTACAAATGCGTCTCGTTTCGACATTTAAATAAATCAAGGGTTGTCACGCCCCTAAATTTTCATAAAAGCCTAATACGATTTTGGTGTCAACAAATACCCCAAAAATTATGCATGTAAGGTCGTAAGCACGGAACATAAATGTTATGCCCCGTCAAATCCCCTAGGTATAATAACTAGGATAACGCACCCGAAATAGACCCGTAAATACCATCACCAAAGCAAAGCAGTTAGAAAGCAAGATAGACAACAATAATTAAAGAACCTAATTAAATTACACTAAAATTTATCTAAGCAAGAAATAAATGGAAAGCATGGAAATCTAGGTTACAAATCTTGAAAACAAAAATGGAAATGTAATGCCCCGTATTTTTATTCTTTATAAATTTGGGGATTTATTAAATTTAATGCGAGTTAATTATTTAATAAAAATCCGAAAATTAATTATGTTATAATTATTAACGTGATGAGAGTTAGTAATTATGGGAAACTTGTTGAATATTACTAATGAGCAAAGTAATATATAATATTGGTTCTATTAAGTGTCACGAGTGAATATAATGATAATTTTGGAAATTTATGTCGGGACACGCCTGTGTCGCGTCGGGAATAAATGTTGATTAATAAAAGTGAAATATTTTTAAGTTATCCGTATGGTCGTTTTGAGCGCACCAACAAGTCCAGAAGGGTCGAGATAGTCCGAAAAGTGTACTCAGGGGTTTAGTTTGGGTCTCGGGACGTTTTTAGGCCTATTTAGCACCCCGGGAGGGCATTTTGGACATTTTGGACATTTTGGATTTTTGGGTAATTAAGCCCACGAAAATTATTAGGCTATATCAGCCATTTAGAATAGCCCTTTAGGGTTATCAGACTCAAAACTTTAGAACGGCCATAGGAGAGGGAAGGAGAAAGCTTTCCAAGCACCAAGGCCAAAAAGTCATCCGATTCCACCGCCACCACCACCAACGCGTAGATCGCGTGACGGGGAACGCAACCACACCAAAATCGTCAACAAACCAGAATTCTAAAATTTCCAGGAAAGTGTTTATGTTCCTTATTTTCGTTAATGCATCACTCATGTTAGTCTAGGGTTAATTAGGATGAGTTTCATGGAAGAAAACCCAAGTTGGAGATAGGAAATTGCATGTAGTAATGATATAAATGGAAATCTGGAAATCCCCCTTCATATGTAGAGGTTGAACCACGGATTTATGATGTTTTAGAAGAAGAAATTCTGGAAAATATTGATTAGAACAAGGTTAAAGAAATTCTAGGGTTCTTGAGATTAATATGAGTTTTTCGCCTATTAATCCATTGTTATTGATGAAAATTTGCATGCTTTACGTAGAAGATGTATAATATGGGTATATACTATTAGTAGTACAAATTTCTGGGCGATTGGGAATGAAAAATATGGATTTGGATGAGGTTGTATGATATAACCCATAACTGGTTTCCTGCAGAATTCGACATACCTGCTTGATCGATCGATCGAGCTAAGAGCTTCGATCGATCGAGCCCCTGCCCTCGATCGATCGACCCCTTCTGGCAGACTCATATTTCCACTTTTTTTTAAATAGTTGAATTAATTCTAAATGAATAATACTCCTTAGACATCCTTATTAAAATATTTTGGGAGATAAAGATGACCAGTAGGACTTGTTAATGATTATGAGACTTTTAATGTAAGATGAGATTTTCATTTTCGAGAATGTTTACATATAAGTGATGATGGAACTATGTATTAAAGAGGGAGACGCGTAAGGTAGTTACATTGGAAAATAAATGATTACCTTGTGAAATTACACGTGGGAGGAGAGAAATCCACGGGTGTCACTTAATAAGTTAAGATAATTCCACAAATTAAAGTAAGAGGCGAACCGTTATAAGTGATAATTAAATAACGAATAATAAGGACAAATGTCATAATTATGGGTTATGAGATGTACCTAAAGTTGATATGGTAATAGTAGTATATTTATATGACTGTGATTATGCATATACTATATACGTGTAAAAATCATGCCCACGCTACTTGCTATCCCTGAGGTTACCGCGCTAGGACGGTCTTATCTCGAATGAGCCTTCGTGGGGGATATTGACTGGTACCCTAGAAGATAGGAATCCTAGGTACGGGCTATCGGATCGATAGTCGGACGGTCCTAAGAGACGTGAGGGTATGTACTGACCTCTTGGACTTGGAAACTATGCTTTGCCTCAATATTGTTTATGTTTTGTTTAATACAGTTCGAGAGTGATTCAGCAACTTCTATATCCCTTAGTACGAGAGATACGGGGACTGGATAGCAGAGTATGCCCGCAACATAATTATTATGTGGGGTGATGCTTGAATATATATATTACATGTGTAGTTAATATATGTATTAACTTCTGAAATGTGGAAACTACCAACTATGTTTATGGTGAGTAAGAAATGAATAATGATTTCAATTGGGAAATACAAGTTTTGAAAAGTACAATATGTTATTGAGAAACTTTATTAGCAAATAAAGCTTAAATGAGAACTTTGGTGTTAAACAGAAATTTACTTCTTAACGAGTTGAAATTAACAATCTAAATCTTACGAGTAACCTAAGATAAGTTTGACCATTGGGAAGGTTAGTGCGATAGGTGTGCACATTAGAAGAGAGGTGAGAATTTCTCAAGGGAGTGTCGTACTAATATGTTATTGCATTGTCCTGTAAACATTTTAAATACTTGCTAAACAAATTTTAAATCATTTCTACAATCGGGCTCTGACCCGTTTCCATTTTATTTCCTCTCTTGTATATATATGTATGTATTACAGGTGCCCAGCCACATGAGCGTCTTGCATAGGGTCTTTTGGAAGGAACGCGCTGCAGCTTAGGTGGGAGTTGCAGGCCTCTTGCTTAGACGACTTCATTTATTTGATTCCACTCTTATCATACTAATTCAGTTGGGCATGTGTCGCCCGTTTCCATTATTCAGATATTTAGCAGAAATTGTTATTCATTTATTTCCAGTATTTTATTCTTTGGGATTTGTTATTGTCAGGATGTTTTCATTTAAGTATTAAATGTTGGGTTCATTTAGTTGGATGTTAAATTATTGGATGGTTTGTTCCAGTATAGTTAGAGTGTGATTCTTTAATTATGAATAATGTAAAGATTTAAATCTTGGTTTATAAAAAAAATAAAAAAAAATTGGAAAGTAATGTCTAAAATGGTTTTGACACTTAGCTTAATAAATTAGGGTGTTTAAATTGGAAAATTTATTTTTACAACAGTGATGCTAAGAATGAACCAACTGTTCACCTTGATTTTAATTTAATAAAGGAGTGATCACCCGCTATTTAATTAGGCGGGGTGTCACAGGTGGTATCACAGCATCAGGTTCTACTGTCTTTAGGATCTGTACGTTTTATTTTGCTTTCAGCTAAGCATTTTTTCTATAGAGCGCTATTTTAGGATTATTGTATTCTTACTTTTACGATTATGTCTTCAGCTATTTAAGATTTGATAATAACTGTAGACTAATAAATTTCTTCACGTTTCAGATGCCTCCGAGACGTGCCCTAAAGTATAGGCGTGCCCAAGCCGAGCAGACAGTAGCTCCGGCTCAGGGAACGATGAATGCTAATGAGGTAGCCGCTATTGTTGCTCAGGCGGTGAATGCCACGTTAGCTGTAGTACAACAAGCTCCACCCCAGATTCAGGTAGTGGTGCCAGTACCTGCACAGCTTCCATCTGCATGGGAGCAGGTTAGGGATGCCTTTCAGAAGGCGCATCCCCCTGAGTTCTCGGGTAGTTCAGATGTCATCATCGTCAGCCAATGGAAGAAAAATATCCAGCGTTATCTTCGTATGTATGAGTACACAGACGTGCAGAGACAGTTATTGGCTTCCTTTAAGCTAGTGGGGGACGCTTTGCAGTGGTGGGAGTCCACCACCACCTTGGAGGAGGTAGATACTATTTCGATTCAGGTATTTTGGGAGCGGTTTGACCGCAACTACTTTCCACCCGCCGTGCAGACTGAGATGACGCAGAAGTTACTGAATTTGAAGCAGGGAAATTCTACCGTTGCTGAGTATGAGGAGGAGTTCACGAAACATCTCACCATAGTGCCAGATGAGGCACCTACCGAGGGTAAGAAAATACTTTTATTTGTGAACGGGTTAGCTTGGAGGATCCGTCATCACCTTATAGGGAATAAGTCTCTGAGTACTTTCACATATGTACTCAATGCTGCTTTACTACACTGCCAGGATCAACGCTTCCATCTGCAGGGAAGCAAGCAAGCGAGAAAGTCCATCCAGCGGGACAGGGGGTAGTGGTGCTGGTGGAGCACCGACATCCCAGGGACAGACTCGTCAGCATGAGCAGAGTTCCCATCAGGGGGACCCTGCCAAGCGCTTCTGATCAGGTGATTCTAGGCAGGGATTTGGGGTTTATAGGCAGGGTCAGCAGGGCCAGCAAGGCCAACACCGACAGCAGCAGGGTTAGCAGCAGGGCCAACAGGGCCAACAGCGTTTTCATCAGGGCCAACAGGGCCAGTGGTGGAGTGGTAACGGCCAGCAGGGCCATGGTCAGAGGGGAGGTAACTTTAGAGGCCGATGTTTTGTGTGCGGCAAGCATGGCCATAAGCGCCAGGATTGCCCAGAGGGTGATAAGGCCCCACAGCAGCAGGCTGCCCGTAATGAGCCACGGAGGCCACTTTTTCCAGCCGCCCTCCCAGCACCAGCCCAGGTACCAGCACTACCAGCCATTCCAGCAGCTCCAGTGCAGTAGGGGCAGTTACAGTATGGACGTGCCTAGAACGTCCACCAGGAAGTAGCTCCACACGCACCACCCACGATTGAGGGTATATTTCCTATCCATGGTACTATGGGTAGAGTTTTATTTGATACTGGGGTGACGTATTATTTTATAGCCACTCATTTTGCGAAGGCCTTAGGGTTCTTAGCCACAGCAGAGAGCACTGTGACGTGTGTAGACTCACCACTGGGGAGTGGATCGCTTATTTTCTTTATATGCCGGGGTGTGGGGGTAGAGATTGGTAGCTTGGTATTACCTGCAGACATGTTAGTCTTAGATATGCATGAGCACAATGTTATTATCGGTATGGATTGGCTCGCAGCTTATAGAGCCATGACAGATGGTTTTGGTGGGAGTATTGTTTTTTCCATTCCGGGGAAAGAGATGTTTGTAGTGGCGATGCCTCACCGAGAGGGAGGCTCGACCGCTCATTTGTATTACATAGAGGAGGATACCTCTAAGGAGGTTGTGAGTCCCTTAGACTCGATCCCGGTTGTTCGTGAGTATTCCGATGTATTACAGGAGATACAAAGCCTACCCCCCAGTCGAGAGATAGACTTTGTCATAGATTTATTATCGGATACTAGACCCATAGCACGCGCTCCATACCGTATGGCTCCAGCAGAGATGCAAGAGTTACAAGATCAGATAGAGCAGTTGTTAGGTCAGGGCTTCATTCGCAAGAGTACCTCACCTTGGGGTGCTCCAGTCTTGTTTGTGAAAAATAGAGATGGTTCACTAAGGCTGTGCGTGGACTACCGGGAGCTGAATAAGGTCATTTTACGGTACAAGTATCCGTTGCTTCGAATTGATGATCTGTTCGACCAACTGAGGGGAACGAATTTCTTTTCGAAGATAGATCTGAGATCAGGGTACTATTAGTTATATATTAGGGAGCAGGATGTTTCATAGATTGCCTTCATGTTGAGATATGGGTCCTATGAGTTCAGGGTGATGCCATTTTTCCTCACAAATGCTCAGGCCGTGTTCATGGACTTAATGAACCGAGTGTTCAGAGAATTCTTGGATCAGTTTGTCATTGTCTTCATAGATGACATTTTGATATATTCCTACTCCGAGGAGGAGCATGCCGAGCACTTGAGGTAGGTTCTTCAGACTCTACGAGAGCATCAGTTGTATGTTAATTATGAGAAGTGCGGATTCTGGATGCGAGAAGTACATTTCTTGGGGCACGTTGTTTCTGAGCAGGGGATAGCTGTCGACCCGAGTAAAGTGTCAGCGGTGAGAGAGTGAGGACAACCCATAACACCGACGGAAGTGCGTAGCTTCTTGGGGTTAGCCGAATACTACAGGAGATTCATTCGGGGATTTTCCAAAATAGCGGGTCCATTGACGAACCTGACTCGCAAAGGGGTACCATATGTTTGGGATGATGCTTGTCAATTGGGTTTCGACGAGTTGAAAGATAAGCTTACTTCAGCACCAGTCCTTGCTTTACCTAAGCCGGGTGTGGAGTACCTGGTTTACACCGATGCCTCTTTACGGGGACTTGGGGGAGTACTTCAACAGGAGGATAAGGCTATAGATTTTGCCTCCCGCAAGCTAAAGCCGCATGAGAAGAATTACCCCACCCACGACCTGGAGTTAGAAACGGTCGTTTTTGCATTGAGGATATGGAGACACTATTTATTGGGGGAGAAGTTTCGCTTGTTCACATACCACAAGTCACTGCAATACCTATTCACTCAGCGAGAGCTGAATATGCGTCAGCGTAGATGGCTAGAGTTTGTGAAGGACTATCAGTTCGACATACAATACCATCCGAGAAAGGCCAACGTAGTTACTGATGCGTGGAGCCGTAGATCGGTAGACGATGTAGCGAACATCTGGAAAGCAAAGTCGAAAGAGTTGGGTCACCGGGACGCAGTAGCCCATTCTTTCATATCTGTCATGACAGTGACACCCGAGAATGTTACGAGGGTGATACAAGCACAAAATGCATACCCGTTTTGCCAGGAGAAGATTGTACGACTTTTAACTGAGGGTGTTGAGTCCTATTCTGTTTGTTTTGATGGGATTTTGAGATTTAATGGGATATTGGTGGTCCCAAAAGGAGCAGAATTACATCATGTAGTGATGACTCAGTCTCACGGGTCCCGATTTGCGGTACATCCAGGAGGAGATAAGATGTACCAGGATATGAGGCGACAATACTGGTGGAGTGGGATGAAGAAGGACATTACTGAGTTCATGTCCAAGTGTTCTACCTACCAGTTGGTAAACGTGGACCATCAGAGACCGTCAGGGTTGCTTCAGCCATTGGAAATACCCGAGTGGAAGTGGGATAGTATTTCCATGGACTTTACTATAGGGTTTCCTACATCACAACGGGGCCACGACTCTATTTGGGTGATTGTAGACCGTTTGACCAAGGTGACTCATTTTCTGTCGGTGCGGACAGACTATACCACGGGTCAGTATGCTCAGTTGTTCATAGCTGAGATTGTTAGATTACATGGGGTGCCCCTGAATATTGTATCAGATAGAGACAAGATTTTCATGTCGCATTTCTGGGAGAGCTTTCAGGCGGCTATGGGTACAGAGTTGAGGTTGAGTTCAGCTTATCACCCACAGAAAGATGGGCAAACAGAGCGTACTAATCAGATGCTCGAGGATATGTTACGCATGTGTGTCCTTAATTTTGGAGGAGGTTGGGAGCCACATCTTCCACTAGTAGAGTTCACTTATAATAAGTCTTATCAGTTCACGATTGGCATGGCTCCATTCGAGGCTTTGTATGGCAGACCTTATCGTTCCCCAACTTGTTGGCTAGAGGTGGGGGATAACAAGTTGCTAGGACCAGAGGTGATTCAGGAAACCTCCGCAAGGATTGAGATGATCAGGGGTCGTATCCGAGTAGCCCAGGACTAGCAGAAAATCTACGCCGATGCGAAACGGTTTTTTTGAGAGTTTAATGTGGGGGACCAAGTATTACTGCGAGTATCTCCTATGAAAGGAGTGATGAGGTTTCGAAGGAAAGGGAAATTAGCCCCGAGGTACGTGGGACCATTTTCCATTATCGAGAGGATTGGGCCGGTGGCATACAGATTGGGTCTGCCAGATCATTTGCATCGCATCAATGATGTATTCCACATCTCGTCTTTGAGATGGCATCTTCGGGATGATATGGCCCATACTCACATCGCGATAGATGCGATAGGCTTATAGCCTGACAGCTCTTACGAAGAGAGATCGGTGGTTATCATAGACCATAGCGAGAGGAGATTGAGGTCGAAGGTAGTTCCACTTATACGGGTCTAGTGGGAGCATCATAATGTGGAAGAATCCACTTTGGAGGGCGAGACGGATATGCGCAAGAGATATCCAGATTTATTCTTACCAGGTATGCCTTATTTCCGAATTTCGGGACGAAATTCAGTTATTAGGGGGGAAGTATGTAATACCCCGTATTTTTATGCTTTATAAATTTGGGGATTTATTAAATTAAATGTGAGTTAATTATTTAATAAAAATTCGGAAATTAATTATGTTATAATTATTAATGTGATGAGAGTTAGTAATTATGGGAAACTTGTTGAATATTACTAATGAGCAAAGTAATATATAATATTGGTTCTATTAAGTGTCACGAGTGAATAGAATGACAATTTTGGAAATTTAAGTCAGGACGCGCCTGTGTCGAGTCGGGAATAAATGTTGATTAATAAAAGTGAAATATTTTTAAGTTATCCGTATGGTCGTTTTGAGTGCGCCAACGTGTCCGAAAAGGGTAGAGATAGTCATAAAAGTGTACTCGAGGGTTTAGTTTGGGTCTCAAGATGTTTTTAGGCCTATTTAGCACCCCGGGAGGTCATTTTGGACATTTAGCATTTTTGGGTAATTAAACCCACGAAAATTATTAGGCCATATCAGCCATTTAGAATAGCCCTTTAGGGTTATCAGACTCAAAACTTTAGAATGTCCATAGGAGAGGGAAGGAGAAATCTTTCCAAGCAATCCAAGGCCAAAAAGTCATCCGATTGCACCGCCACTACCACCAACGCGTAGATCGCGTGACGGGGAACGTAACCACACCAAAATCGTCCACGAACCAGAATTCTGAAATTTCCAGGCAAGTGTTTATGTCCCTTATTTTCGTTAATGCATCACTCATGTTAGTCTAGGGTTGATAGGATGAGTTTCATGGAAGAAAACCCAAGTTGGAGATAGGAAATTGCATGTAGTAATGATATAAATGGAAATCTGGAAATCCCCCTTCATATGTAGAGGTTGAACCACGGAATTATGATGTTTTAGAAGAAGAAATTCTGTAAAAATATTGATTAGAACAAGGTTAAAGAAATTCTAGGGTTCTTGAGATTAATATGAGTTTTTGGCCTATTAATCCATTGTTATTGATGAAAATTTGCATGCTTTACGTAGAAGATGTATAATATGGGTATATACTATTAGTACTACAAATTTATGGGCGATTGGGAATGAAAAAGATGGATTTGGATGAGGTTGTATGATAGAACCCGTAACTGGTTTCCTGCAGAATTCGCCATACCTGCTTGATCGATTGATCGAGCCAAGAGCTTCGATCGATCGAAGGTTCGATCGATCGACCCCCTGCCCTCGATTGATCGACCCCTTCTGGCAGACATATATTTCCCCTTTTTTTTAAATAGTTGAATTAATTCTAAATGAATAATAATCCTTCGACATCCTTATTAAAATATTTTGGGAGATAAAGATGACCAGTAGGACTTATTAATGATTATGAGACCTTTAATGTAAGATGAGATTTACGTTTTCGAGAATGTTTACGTATAAGTGACGATGGAACTATGTATTAAAGAGGGAGATGCATAAGGTAGTTACATTGGAAAATAAAAGAGTACCTACTGAAATTACACGTGGGAGGAGAGAAATCCATGGGTGTCACTTAATAAGTTGGGATAATTCCCCAAATTAAAGTAAGAGGTGAACCGTTATAAGTGATAATTAAATAACAAATAATAAGGACAAATTTCATAATTATAGGTTATGAGATGTACTTAAAGTTGATATGGTAATAGTAGTATATTTATATGACTGTAATTATGCATATACAATATACGTGTAAAAATCATGCCCACGCTACTTGCTAACCCTGAGGTTACCGCACTGGGACGGTCTTATCTCGAATGGGCCTTCATGGGGGATATTGACTCGTACCCTAGAAGATAGTAATCCTAGGTACGGGATATCGGATCAATAATCGTACGGTCCTAAGAGACATGAGGGTATGTACTTACCTCTTGGACTTAGAAACTATGCTTCGCCTCAATATTGTTTATGTTTTGTTTAATACATTTGAAATTTCCTTCTTAACCAGTTGAAATTGTCAATCTAAATCTTACGAGTAACCTAAGATAAGATAAGTTAGACCGTTGGGAAGGTTAGTGCGATAAGTGTGGACATTAGAAGAGAGGTCAGAATTTCTCAAGGGAGTGTCGTACTAATATGTTGTTGCATTGGCCTGTAAACATTTTAAATACTTGCTAAACAAATTTTAAATCATTTCTACAATCGGGCTCTGACCCGTTTCCATTTTCTTTCCTCTCTTGTATATATATGTATGTATTACAGGTGCCCAGCCACAGGTGCGTCTTGCATAGGGTCCTTTGGAAGGAACGCGCTGCAGCTTAGGTGGGAGTTGCAAGCCTCTTGCTTAGACGACTTCATTTATTTGATTCCACTCTTATCATTCTTATTCGGTTGGTCATGTGTCGCCCGTTTCCATTATTCAGATATTTAGCAGACATTATTATTCATTTATTTCCAGTATTTTATTCTTTGGGATTTGTTATTTTCAGGATGTTTTCATTTAAGTATTAAATGTTGGGTTCATTTAGTTGGATGTTTAATTATTGGATGGTTTGTTCCAGTATAGTTGTTGTGTGATTCTTTAATTATGAATAATGTAAAGATTTAAATCTTGGTTTATAAAAAAAAAAAAAATTTGGAAAGTAATGTCTAAAATGGTTTTGACACTTAGCTTAATTAATTGGGTGTTTAAATTGGAAAGTTATTTTTACGACAGTGATGCTAAGAATGAACCAACCGTTCACCTTGATTTTAATTTAATAAGGGAGTGATTGGCCGGTATTTAATTAGGCGGGGTGTCACATGAAATTACATTAATGGAGAAGAACATGAATAGTGATACTTACATACACAAATGGGTGTAAACCCAACAAGAAGAGAGAAGAGGGAAGATCCACAAAGAATCCCCAAAAACGAACCTAAATAATGAAAATATCCCTCCAAAGAAAAGACCCTAACATTCTATTTATGCCCCAAAACAAACCCCAAACAAAACCAAGCCAAAAAAACCCAAAATAAGTCAATTTTCGTCCATATCTGATGGGACAGATCGACCTCTATTTTGGGACCGATCGACCGCACTTTTGGAATTTGCCTTGGGCTGTAAACATCCCCCTTTTTTCCTCCGAACCAATTTTGACGCGTCGTACGTAAATGGCCATAACTCCCTCACACAGAATCGAAATGATGCGGGGTCAGAACCAACGCGAAGCTAATTCAATTCTATACATGATTCTATTTTGAAACCCTCCAAATTATGCAGTATAAAATTACCAAATTGCCCTTAAAGTGGCAAAAGATATCAAAACCTTTCGAAAATGGGCATAACATCCACATACGGAGTCAGAATGACGCACGGTCAGTGGTCACGGAAAGATAATGTGATGATCTACATGTTGTAACTTCATTCCATAAAAAATAGTGAGTTTAAAAATACCAAATTTCCCTTGAAGTAGCATTCAATGATAGAACTTCTTCGGAATCTAATCGAACCTCACTTTTAGCGTTCCAATACCTACAAAAGCATAATTAACCCCTGTAAAACATATATTTGTCCAAATACGAGGATGTCTGGTTAACGAGCATAAATATAGCTATTAAGAACGTAAAAGTACTAGAATGTAGAAAGATAAAGCGCGTAAATATGTAATATTCGTGATGTATCAACACACTTTATGTGAAAACCCTCAAGAAAAGCACTAGACTAAAGAAGATAGTGAAAGATCTCACTAAGAAATTAGAAGATCTAAGTCTGATGGTTAAACTTAAGGCTAAAGAGTATACTCCCCAATGTCTAACTCATGAAAATGAAGTCAAAATATTTGATCAAATGTTGAAGAATTTGATTGAAGAAAATGAAACTTTGGAGAAAAAAATATAAAGGGACATTATTAGAATTGGAACAATCTAATGAAAAGACAGTAACAGTTTTCAAAAAATTTACAAAATTTGAAAACAATTCAAACTGTTTTAATGGATTTTTTGCTGATTCCAAAACCAATTCTGATGATCGAACTGGAATAGGATTTCACCCCAATTTGAAGACTCAAAGTAAAAACCTTGAACAAATTAAGTTTTTGTCTGGAGGCAAAAGACTTGTAGAAACTTGTACAGACTTTCATTCTAGGAAAAATGAGTTTGATGAGAAACAATAAAAGTTTGATATTGGGGAATCAAGTTGCTCTAAGTGTGAAAGTCCACCTAAGACTAAATATGTCTACCCCCCGATTAGGAAGAGTGATTATGTCTTTCAAACTATATTCCCTAGGAATAAGGTTCTACCCCAAAATTCCATAAAGCCTAAGTTTAGAGACTTTCCTAAAGAGATACCATCCTCGAGCAATTTATATAGTTCTTACTGTGACTTATATGGTCATTCCTTTGAAGGTTGCTACTCTAGACGTTTAGTCAATCATGTCTATAATACTCCTGTGTACTAAAACTTTAACTATTCTAGGAGAAACCGTAATAATTATGTTCTCCCTAGACAACCAGACAAAAACTCTAACTATAGAAAAAGAAAGACCAAACTTAAGAGATCATTTTCAAGAAGGATTCCTAAACACTTTTCTAAACCAAATGCTTACACTTTCCATAAAATTCAGCCTCATGACCAAAATATTTTCCAACAGAAATTTAATACTCGCAAATTTTATCAACTGAGAGCAAATAAGCGCAAAATGAAAACAAGAGCTGTTTGGATTAGAAAAGATGAACTATTACCCCAGATGCAGTGTAATATTGTTAATACTGCTTTAAACGCTTAACACACTCCCTATGGTTGGTATTTAGACTCGGGATGTTCAAAACACATGACAGAGGATGATACCAAACTTTTAAACAAAACCAGCTTTGTTGGAGGAAAAGTTATTTTTGATGATGTTGTATCATCTCAAATCATTGGTAAAGGAGCACTCCAAGAAGAAGGATTACCCTTACATGAAAATGTTCTTCTAGTAAAAGGTTTTAGTCAAACCTACTCATTATCTCACAATCTTGTGACTAAAATCATACTGTCACCTTTTCAAAGAATAATTGCAAAATTTTAAATGAAAAAGCTGAGTGCATTATTCCAGGACTCAGGACTCCAGACAATTGTTATACTGTTCAAAACAGTGCTGAGGTCTGTAACATTGCCAGAATGGATGACGATGAGTTATGGCATAATCGTATGGGTCACATAAATTACGAAAACCTTAGTAGACAGTCTTCTCAAGAAATAGTTAGAGGTATTCCTAAGATAAATCTATTTCTAATATTGTCTGTGGATCTTGTTAAGAAGGAAAAATTGTTAAGGCCCCCCATAAGAAAGTCAAAGATATCCTTACCTCTAAACGTTTGGAGTTCATCCATATGGAACTAATGGGTCCTTCTCGAACTGTTAGTCTCTGTGGATACAGTTACATTCTTGTTATGGTTGATGACTTCACCAGATTTACTTGGGTAGCTTTCTTAAAATAGAATTTTTACACTTTCTAAACCTTTTTGAAGATTTGACTTTGTATTGAAAATGAGAAAGACACTCAAGTAAATAAAATTCATAGTGATAGAGGTGGAGAGTTCATTGATACTGGTGTTATAGAGTATTGTGACTACAATGGTTACAAACATGAATTTAGTGCTCCTAAGACTCCTCAACAGAACGGTATTGCTGAGAGAAAGAATCGTACTCTTCAAGAGATGGCATGTGTTATGATTCATGCAAAATCCTTAACTAAGTATTTTTGGGTAGAATCTATTCGCACTGCATGTCACATTATCAATAGGGTCTATCTTAGAAAGAATTCTAAACAAACTACTTACGAACTTTGGTATTGGAAGAAGCCCAATCTTAAGTATCTTAGAACGTTTGATAGTACGTGTTATGTCTGCAAAGATAGACAACACTTATCCAAATTTGAGACTGGAGGAGATAAAGCCATCTTTCTACGATATTCTCCTAACAGTAGAGCATACTGTGTCTAAAATATTTGCACTAAGATCTTAATGGAATCCATAAGCGTTATTGTAAGTGACACTACTATTGAGAGTAAGACTGGAGAACCAACTACTGTGGATGAGTCTAAAAATGTTTTAGAAAAAGTCTCTCCAGGAATAGATGATTCTTTACCAATTGAGACAACTGAAGTACCTAACTGGGTTTCTAAATGCCATACCATGGATAACGTTGTTGGTAACCCTAGTGAGCCTGCACGTACAAGATCTCAATTAAGAAACTATTCCCATTATGTATATTTTTTTCCCTTGTGGAACCAAAGAATATAAATGATGCATTGAATGACCCTCATTGGATTTATGCAATGCAGGAAGAACTTCTTCAATTCGTCATTCATGATGTTTGGTATCTTGTACCTAGGCCTGATCACAAAAAGGTTATTGGCACACATTGGATATTTAAAAATAAATCTAATGAAAGTGGGATAGTCATTAGAAACAAATCCAGATTAGTTGCTTAAGGATACTCTCAAATTGAAGGAATAGATTTTAACGGGACTATTGCTCCCATTACTCGATTAGGATCTATTCGTCTTCTCTTTTCCATAGCCTGCTACTTACATTTCATGCTTTACCAAATGGATGTCAAATCTGCCTTCCTTAATGGAATATAGACTGAGGAGACCTATGTGTAACAACCAAATGGGTTCATTGACCCTAAATGTCCAAATCACGTCTTTCGTCTTAAAAAGGGTTTGTATGGCCTAAAACAAGCGCCAAGAGCCTGGTATGAGTGCCTTTCTAATTTTCTCTTAGAAAAAGGTTTTATGAGAGGTGGAAATGATCAAACCCTTTTTGTCAAATATTTTGACAAACACATCATTATAGCTCAAGTTTATGTGTATGATATCATCTTTGGATCAACTTCCCCCTTAGAAGTTGAATCTTTTTATGAAATTATGCATAAAGAATTTCAAATGTCCCTTATGGGGGAGCTACAATTTTTCTTGCGTCTTTAAGTCAAACAGAATTCAGAAGGATTATTTGTTTCGCAATCAAAATACGCTTTAGAGATTGTTAAAAAATTTGTCCTTGAAAGTGCAAAAGATGCCAAAACTCCCTTGAGTACTACGGTCAAACTGTCTAAGGATGAAACTGGAAAATCCGTAGATCCAACTTTATATCGTAGTATGATAGGAACCTTGCTATACCTTACTGCCTCGTGTCCTGATATTATGTACACTGTTTGCATCTGTGCATGTTATCAAAACAATCCTAAAGAGAGCCATTTAACTTATGTTAAAAGAATTATAAAATACATTAAAGGCACTATAAATTTGAGACTTTTGTACACCAATAATACTCCTAGAACTATAATAGGATACACCAATGGAGATTGGGCAGGGTGTACTGATGATAGTAAGAGCACATCAGGCGCATGTTACTATATTGGTATTAACTTGGTAGGTTGGAGTAGTAAGAAACAAAACTGCACTTCTTTATTAACTGCTGAATCTGAATACATAGCCGCCGGAAGTTGCTGTGCTCAATTACTTTGGCTTAAGCAAACTAAGTGATTATGGAATTAAATAGGAGCAATTACATCTCTATTGTGATAATCAAAGCGCGATCAATATCTCTAAAAATCTTGTTCAACACTCGTGAACAAAACACATAAAAATAAGACATCACTTTATATGCGAATTAGTTGAGACTAGGGAATTAGAAATCAATTATCTTCCTACTGATTTGTAACTCGCAGATATGTTTACCAAACCTTTGGATTACAATAGATTTATTTCTTTGCGTAACTCGATTGGAATGGTTTGTGCTGAATAAAATCTTAGATTTGAATAGTTTTCCCTTTGTCCATTTGAGATAAATTGGGCGAGAAATTTGAGTCATATGAGTTCATTTATTTTGTATATATTCTAAAGAGCTTGATCTTAGTGATTATTTATAGGATTCTGTACAGTTATTCTCAAAAGATGTAATAGGGTAATGAATTGTAATTAGTTGAGTTATGTATTTTTCTTTTCTAGGAAATGGGTAGATATATTTTTTGTATAGGAATAAGTTTTTTTTTTCCTTTTCTTTTTGTTTCCCTACGAGTCCAAGATGACTCAAAGGAGATTTTTTCTCATATTTTCATAGGGGGGGATTGAAGCACCTTATACTCTTAACTCATTTGAGTCTACATTGCATAAGTGCTCATCTAGTTTTGAAATAGAGACAAAATTGAGTCCCCATCCTAGATACCAAAAAGCCTAAGACAATTCATTCCTCTTGTTTGAATGATCAAAGGTATAATCACAAACACTCACACACTTAGAACTGCATACATTGTTACACATATTGCTCAATTGATTTTATGTGTGTTGTGTGTGTTAATTTCCCTTAAAGCCTTTTTTAATAATTTTTGGGAATTTTTAATGGTTTTAAAAAAAAATATTTCTTAATTAAAATTGGAATTAAAATGTTTTGTGGTCGTTATATAAATACTATTTATTAGTTTTATCCCTGAAATGTTCACTTGGGTAGGATCTGAAAGCGCTAGAGATAACAGGGTGCTTGTGTAATTAAGTTTGGGATGCGCGTTTGTTATCCGTTGTTTTCCCTACACCTGTCGTCCTACTATGGCCTAAAGGTGTGTTTCTTTTAAGAGAGAAAACCAACGTTGATTATCATCCCTTGGATTAAGATTATCAATTCCCTTCATGCGTCCTTGCTACAATCCTTATGAAACTCTATCCTCCAATCAGAAGCCTCTTAACCAACCGCTTACCTTTAACCGTTGGATGGAAGTCAATGTTGCAAGACTTAATCTTAACCCTTGATTTCGAGCCCCCTTCTCGATCCTTCTCAGCCGTGTATATAACGAGGCTAACCCTCAGCCTTTCAGAAGCTTTTGCCACTTCGTTTTTTAAAGAGAGAAGAGATAGAAATCACAGAGTTAGAAACCCTAACCCTAATTTGTCCAAACTCCTTATCAAACCCTAATATTTTTACCAAAAAAAAGTTCATTTCAAACACAACCTCGAGTGTTTGAGAGTTTTTGAGTGTTAGTTTGAAAGTTGTTTCTTGCTGTAACCTCTTCATTTTGAGATCTTGTGTCCAACTTAAACATTAGGATTAGATATGTATTTCTGTTTCATAGAAATCATAGATCTGGCCATTTTACGTTATATTACACCTAGATCTGCATTTATAGTTTCTCGTGTTGAGAAATCTTTTGTTGATTATTTTTCAGTAAATATTTTCTTTTTCAAAATCAACAAAATTATTTTGTGTTTCTAGTTCTTTTGAAATAAGACCTTTGACCTAGTTGGAATCACACTTGGAGGTTTTCAATTTCAAAAGTATTTTCAAAACCCTGAAATTGATTAAGATCTTGAAACGTCTTCTGAGCAAGATAGCCGTGGATTCTGGGTTTATTTTGAAGGTCAAATAAGGTTCAACCTAAGAAGAGAGAGACTAAAAATCACAGCATATAGATCTGATTTGTAATTTGTTAGGATTGTTTGTAAACATAAGCATGAGTGTATGAATGCATGTGTTAGATCACCATCACCAACCCTTACACACCACAACATTGAAAGTGTTGGTAATAAGATCTTGAAACAAGAGTAGACGTAAAGACTGGAAAAAAGAGAAGTTAGCAAACTGGGAGAACCACATCAGTAATCAGAACTACATAAAAGTTAGAAGGACACCAATGGGTACATTCCTAAACCTGTATAGGATTGATTTGTGTGCATATGTGTTATATAGTTTGTAACTGTTATATTTTGTTTTGGTGGATTTTTTTTCTTTCTACTCCGTAGAGGGCGTCATGGATGTTTCCTTAGTTGGGTGAGGTTTTACCACGTTAAAAATTATTTGTCATTAATCTTTATACATCTCCTCGTCTCATTTTTGGTGGTGTGCTAATTTAAACTGTTTTAGTTTTGTTTTTCAAAACTTGTTACAAATCTTAAACTGATCTCGTGCATGTTTTATTAAACACATCTTGTGATTAAAACTGATTTGGTTTAAAGAAAAGAGTTTCTTCAAAAAATAGTTCGGAGTTACTTAAATAGTTTAATCTTGTATTAAATGGCTTTAGTAACAGTTTTTCAAATTTTTACTACCACCAACCCCCCTTATCCGACGTCTGAAGATAATTTTATCCGTGTTAAATCTGATGACATTACTCATTTACTGGCACCTATCACGGATACCTTAATTTGGCAAAACTTATGTACGATGGGGCGGAATAAGAGTCTAGGAGCGGATGGGTTAACCTGTGAAGTTTTCAAAAACCATTGGGATATTGTGGGACCCTCAATCCTTAATTTAGTTAAATCTTTTTTCACCCCTGGTCGAATCCTTCGTGCCCGTAATAAGACCCTTCTAATCTTTATCCCAAAAATTTTGCATCTTACTCAATTTAAGCACTTTTGACCTATCAGTCTATGTAATGTTATTTATAAACTTATTTCTACAATTCTGGTTGCTCGCCCAGTATCTTGTGTCTTCGTATCAAAATGCATTTATTACCAATAGTCATATCCAAGATAATATCCTGATCACTAATGAGATTTTACACACCATGCGTAAATCTAAATCTACAAAAGGTAGTTGTGCCATTAAACTTTATCTCTCTAAAGCCTAGTGTTGATATAAAAAATTAGACTATCTCTAATTAATCAATCACATATAAAAATAAATAAGACAAACGAATTTTAAAGTGGTTCAGCCTTGAAAGAATGGCCCACGTCCACTATTTTTATTATTATTGACTGTTTTGAATTCTCGATAATGGGTTTTACCAAGAAATTCCAAGTTCGCCTACAATGAGGAGATTACAATGTATTTATAGCCTTGAGGCTGTACAAGTGAAAGAATAATACCTAGTTGTTCAGTGGGAATGTACATCTGTACGATAATAACTATGCATTTATTGCGTATTTATCTTTCTATTTTCCTTGATATGTACGCCAGAAGTATTTAAGTTGCTCGGACCGACTTAATAGCTTGGACCGACTTAGTAGCTCGACACGCTTGAACTGCTCGAGCCCCTGAGTTTCTCGTGGGTTTGAGTAGCTCGGTTCAATGAAGTTCCTCGATCAATTCTTGCTGCTCGGAACCCTTTAGTTGGTCGGGGATATTAAGCTCCTCGGAGTCAGTGTTTTGTCCAAAAAGTGTTTGTGGGGTCCATGTAGATTGACACGTGTCTCCACATAATTGATCCATGTCAGCAGGCTAAATTTGGTATCAACAGAAGCCCCCAATGTTTCATAGTTCGAGATTGAGGAGGAGTGTGGAACAATCTTCTAGAAATATGGCACCCACAAACACTTTTTGGAAAAAACACTGACTCTAAGGAGCTTAATATCCCCGACCAACTAAAGGGTTTCGAACAGCAAGAATTGATCGAGGAACTTCATTGAACCGAGCTACTTAAACCCACGAGGAACTTTGGGGCCCGAGCAGTTCAAGCGTGTCGAGCTACTAAGTCGGTCCGAGCAACTAAAATACTTCTGGTGTACGTACTAAGGAAAATAGAAAGATAAATACGCATTAAATTCACAGTTATTATCGTACAGATGTACATTCCTACTGAACAGCTATGTATTGTTCTTTCACATGTACAACCTCAAGGTCATAAATACATTGTAATCTGCTCATTGTAGGCGAACTCATAATTTCTTAGTAAAACCCATTATCGAGAATTCAAAACAGTCAGCAATAACAAAAACAGTGGATGTAGGCCATTCTTTCAAGGCTGAACCACTTTAAAATTCTTTTGTCTTATTTATTTTTATCTGTGATTGATTAATTAGAGATAGTTTAATTTTTTACATCAACAGATTGGCGCCTTCTGTGGGAAGCGACTATAATTATCGTTTTTCACCAAAACCATTTATCATTAATGGCTGATCATCCAGAATCCAGTAATTGAAACGCTGGGATTCCTTCAATCCATCTACTCCTCCAAATGTCCAAGATCTGGCTGGAATAATGGCTAATTTGGCTCAGGTCTAGACGGTCATGCAAGAGACCATGCGACAACTCATGCAAACTATCCAAGGTGGAGTGCCGGCCCAGTCAGGGCATCGAAGCATTCAGAGAAATACCCGGTTACCTTCCAGGCGAATGTTATTCTCAAAGGAATATCGATTCAGATGCACCGAATCATATCGTACCGAGAGATCTAACGATCCTTTCTTATCAGCCTGGATGAAATTCCTCGATACGAGCTACAAACACTCAATAAAACATCACTCTATCTCCAGAAAGGACAAGTGATCTTGAAAGGCTGAGTAGAGTCTCTCCTTTTGATCATTTGGGTCCTAGGGGGAACAAAAGTCCCCCAAGGATTGTGATGAGGAACTCTCAACGACCATCTGATTTAAAGGAAGGCTCTGCCCAATCATAACCAACTCCTCATCATGAAAGATCCCAAGAGGCTAATTCAACACGATCAGTTGCTCGAACTAATAGGATCGAGGAAGGAAATGAGGCATGGAAAGGATCAATTCAAAGGTTAGAGGATAGATTACGGGAGATGGCCAAAAATAAGAATCCTCTACAAAGGACTTTTGTCCGAGGAACACCATTCGTACAAGAGATTGTGGACTTTCCCACACCATCAAAATTTAAAGCTCCTATGGTGACACCTAAATATGATGGAAAAACTGATCCTGTTCTCCACATAGAACAATACCAAGATGCTGCTGATATCTATGCAGTTTCAGATGAGATGAGATGTAGGGCATTTTCAGGAACTCTTACCGGATCTACTCAAATATGGTACAACAATCTTCCTCAGGGGAAGATTGCGACTTTCTTTCAACTGGCCGAGCTTTTTATTGGAAATTTTTGTTTTGGAGAAAAACCTGTTAAACGAGTAGCACACTTGTTAAGTGTTAGATAAAAGTCAGGAGAAAGCACCAGGGATTACATTAATCGTTTCAATAACGAGAAACTAGAAGTAATTGACTATGAGGAGAAAGCTGCGATTACTGCTTTGATGAGTGGGCTGCTGCCCAATAAATTGTACTACACTTTGGCCAAAGATCCGCCCAAGACCATTTCAGAACTAATGGCAAAAGCAGCCAAAATCATGAATGCCGAGGAAGCAATGGCTGCGAAGAAGAACATGGACACTAAGGAGATCAAAGTTGAGGCCGACAAAGTTGAGAAGAAGGAGCAGAAGAACAATGGTAACAACAAGCAACCAAAAGCGAAGCAAGCATTGGAACAATTGAAGAAATTTGGAAATTATACTCCTTTGAAAGTAGATATAAACCACATTCTGGAAGAGATCAAGAATAGCAAGGAGCTAAACTGGCCTAAAAAAATGAAGACAGAACCTGACAAGAGGAATAAGTACAAATATTGCGAGTCCCATAAGGATCATGGTCACATGACAAAAAATTACATAGCCCTCCGGAACGAAATTGAAGCACTCATTTGACGAGGAAAATTGACCAAATATGTTGATCGTCAAAACGGTGGTCGAACTAGAGAATGAGGAAGACATAGGTCTAAATGTCCTCTTCGAACAAAAGAAGAAAAGAAAAGAGAACATGAAGATGACCCAGATCTCCCCAAAAGACCAAGACAGCTAGAACGTGAGGTATTTTTAATTCGTTTTGGATCATTTGATTGTAATGTTATTACAGGTGGAGATGCAGGAGGTGGAGGCCTTACTGCAGAAAGGAAATCTTACCTCAATGATGCTCAAGCTTGTTCATACATTCAACGAATAAATCTAGATGAGGATGATCGCCCGAGGAATGTGAACAAAGATAAACTGGTCATCGATTTCTCTAAGAACGACCTCGCAGGTGTGCTATATCCTCATGATGATCCATTGGTGATCAAAATGAGGATGAAGGAAGTAATGATCTCAAGAGTACTGGTGGATAATGGCAGCTCGGTGGACATCATATTTTACTCATGCTTTGACAGCTTAAATCTAAAGTTATCTCAGTTGGAGCCTAATCACAGGCCCCTCCTCGGTTTTGCTGCCGAGAAAGTTTTTGCACTTAGGATGATCAAATTGGATATGTTCATCGGTACATGGCCTTCTTGTCGAATAGAAACATTGCGCTTTTTCGTGATGGATAAGAATATCCAATCAGCTTACAATATCATCATGGGAAGGGTAGGTTTGAAGAAGTTCAAAGCAGTACCATCTGCTGTACATCAATGCTTAAAATTTCCAACCAATTTTGGAGTAGGAATAGTCAAGGGTGACCAAAAAGTAGCTCGGGAATGCTATTATTCATTTGCCGAGCAAGAAGAACTGGAGGAATCTAGGAAAAAGACTACTACCTATCAAGTGGATGAAGGTGCAGAAATTGAAACATTAGATCCTAGAGACGAGTCGCAGCTCATAAAAGGTCAGGTGGTGGAAGCTACTGAAAATATCATTCTGGACGATGAACACCCAGAACGAAAAACTCAAATCGGTTCATCGTTGGATGACTCACTAAAATAGGAATTGATAGTCTTCCTAAAAAGCAGAAAACAAACTTTCGCATGGAGCCACGAAGATATGCCAGGGATAAACCCATCCTTCCTATGTCACGTGCTTAATGTGAACAAGGAAATCAAGCCAGTAAAGCAACGACGAAGACTATTCAGCACTGAAAAGAACTAAGCTATATAAGAAGAGGTCGAGAAGCTTCAGAAAGCTAATTTTTTTGATGACATAAAATATCCAGACTGGTTAGAAAATGTGGTGATGGTAAAGAAGAAGAAAAACAAGTGGAGGATGTGTGTTGACTTCACTGACCTCAATAAGGCATGCCCAGAGGATCATTTTCCTTTGCCCCGAATTGATCAACTGGTGGATGCTACCTCGAGACACGAACTATTAAGTTTCATGGATGCTTATTCTGGCTATAACCAGATTAAAATGAAACCTAAGAAGAAAAACAAGTGGAGGATGTGTGTTGACTTCACTGACCTCAATAAGGCATGCCCAGAGGATCATTTTCCTTTGCCCCGAATTGATCAACTGGTGGATGCTACCTCGAGACACGAACTATTAAGTTTCATGGATGCTTATTCTGGCTATAACCAGATTAAAATGAAACCTAAAGATAGGGAGAGTACCTCTTTTATTACCCCAAGGGGAACTTATTGTTATAATGTTATGCCTTTTGGACTTAAAAATGCAGGTGCAACATATCAGAGGTTGATGAATAAGGTGTTTACAGAGCAAATCAGTCACAATATGGAGGTTTATATTGATGATATGCTGACGATGAGCAAGAAAGTTGTTGATCATCTAATTGACCTAGGCCAGACCTTTGATAAATTAGATAAATATCAAATGAAGTTGAACCCTGCCAAGTGCATATTCAGAGTACGAGAAGGCATGTTTCTCGGGTATATTTACAATCCACGAGGTATAGAAGAAAACCCTAAAAAGATCAAGGCTCTATGGGGGCTACGATCTCCAACGACGAAGAAGGAAGTGCAAAGTCTCACAGGGCGAGTTGCAGCAATTAATAGATTTATGTCACGAGCAACTGATAGATGTCTCCCATTATTTAAAACACTCAGAACAACATTTGAATGGAATGATGAATGCCAGAAGGCTTTTCAAGAATTGAAGAAACACTTGGGAACACCTCCATTGTTATCAAGACCGGTGATGGGAGAAAGATTGTACTTGTATCTGGCAATTTTGGAGAATGCAGTCAGTTCGCCATTGATAAGAATGGAGGATGGAGTGCAAAAACCAATTTATTACACCAGCAAGGCCTTACTAGGGGCACTGATCAAAGCAAGTAAAAGAATGAGACTGTACTTCCAAGATCATACCATAGTCGTGTATACTGATATACTGTTAAGGCAAGCTCTTTCATAAACTAGAAAAATCAGGGCGATTGATGCACTGGGCAGTAGAACTTGGTGAATATGACATATTCTATGAAGCTAGATCATCGCTTAAAGGGCAGGCAGTGGAAGATTTTATCGTAGAATTCATTTATCCTTACATCCCCAAAGAGCAAAAGTTGAATACCGACCAGCTTGTGGATGTTACAGGATCATCAAATTTAAACCCCGACCAACTTAAGTCGAATGACGAGCAAGAAAAGTTGGTCGACGAGCAGCAAGAAGTTCTAGTGGAGGATATAAATCATTAACCAATATTCCACCAAGGAACTTTATCCAATAAAAAATTTGAGGACGAAGTACATATATAGAATCTATATGTAGATGACTCACCTTGCACTATAGGCTGTGGGGCAGGGATTGTTTTAAATGGCCCTGATGAGATCGATGTGGAGTATCATCTGCGCTTTCAATTCAAGGCTTATAATAATGAGGCTGAATATGAAGCTATGATTGTAGGTCTTAGTTTAGCAAAAACCATGGGGGCATAGCAGGTCATTGTATTCAGTGACTCACAGTTGATCGCAAATCAAATGCAGCGGGTATACACAACGAATGGAGAATTACTGATAAAATATCATGCAAAAGCAATGGAGATATTATCAACCTTTAACAAAGTGCACTTAATTAGAATACCAAGATTGGAGAATGCAAGAGCAGATGCCTTAGCTTGATTAGCCTCAGCTACAAGAACCGAGCTACGAAGAACCATTCCAATAGAAGTCTTGTCTAGTCGGAGCATTGATGAAGATATGATGATGAATTTCACTACCCTTTATTTAGGGCCATCTTGGATGGATCCCATTAGGGCCTATATTGAGGAGGGGGGCTTACTAACTGATAAACTCGCAGCCAAGAAACTAAATTTCAAAGCTGCTCGTTATGTATTGAGTAATGACAATTTATACAGACGAGGAATTATAGCAGGTTTACAAAGATGTGTCCACCCCTCCGAGGTGAAAAATTTGATTGAAGAGGTCCACTAAGGGACTTGTGGAGCCCATGTAGCAGATCAGACACTTTTGCAAAGAAGCACAACGTAAGGGTAGTACTGGCCGACAATGAGAGCCGATTGTGTAGCTTATGCCAAGAAATGTGATAAATGTCAACATTTCTCCTCTATTCGAAGAACTCCTCAAGCATTGCTAACACCCATCACGTCTCATTGGCCATTCGCCATGTGGGGAATACACTTGGTCGGGCCGCTTCCAACAACCCGAGGAATATTAAGTACCTCGTGGTCGTTGTGGACTACTTTACTAAATGGGTAGAAGCTGAACCTCTTATTGATATGACGTATGATAAGGTGTATCAATTTATTTGGAAGAATATCATTTGTAGATATGGTCTTCCTAATGCATTCATCACAGATCATGGAACTCAGTTCGACAATGAGGAGTTCGCCGCATATTATCATCAATCAAACATATTGAAGACCCACTCTAAACCAGGCCATCCCCAGAGCAACGGAAAAACTGAGGAGATGAACAGAACGCTGCTGAACGGCTTGAAGAAACTACTAGATGCTGCAAAGGGAAATTGGATCAACGAACTACATTATGTGCTGTGGACTTATCGTACTACACCACGAGCAGCAACAGGAGAATCTCCATACATGCTGGCATTTAGAAGTGAAGCTATTGTACCTACAGAGCTAGGCCTCCCCACACACAGGGTTCTGAATTTAAACTCTCCTATTAGTGATTTGATGAGGTGATTAGATCTAGATATGCTCGAAGAAGTCAGAGAAGATGCAGCAATCAGAAATGCTGCATACCAACAACGAACAACTCTGTTTTACAACAAGAGGGTAAAGAAGTGCGATCTGAAGGAAGGAGTCTATGTGCTAAAGAAAGTAATTCAAAATCATAATAAACTAGAAGCTAACTGGCATGGACCCTATATAGTAACAGAGGTTGTTCGACCAGGAACATGCCGAATTGAAACCTTGGAGGGAGAAGAGTTTAAGAACGCATGGAATGCAGAGCATCTACGCAAATATTATCAGTAGTTGGTAATTCCTATGTAAATGAGGTTTTCTTCAGTATGAATAAAGTTTTGAATGTTTTACCCAGTTCTCTCTTGTTGATGAAATTTTTTCGGAGTATTACTCCTACACACTATGCATCAAGTTCAGAATCAATCTCCTCCAACTCCGGTTGGTCGAAAACAAATCTCCTCCAACTCCAATTGGTCGGGAACAAATATCTTCCAACTCAGGTTGGTCGACAATAAAATCCAACTACGTTTGGTAGATAAAATCCAACTCCGGTTGGTCGACAATAAAATCCAACTACGGTTGGTAGATAAAATCTAACTTTGGCTAGTCGATAAAATCCAACTACATTTGGTAGATAAAATCCAACTCCGGTTGGTCAATAAATCTCTTCCAACTCCGGTTGGTCGGGAATAAATCTCTTCCAACTACGGTTGGTCGGGAATAAGTCTCTTCCAACTCCGGTTGGTCGGGAATCAATCTCCACTAACTCCGGTTGGTCAGCAAATCAATTTATAATCAACTTCGGTTGGATAAACTAAGCAGAATAATGGGATGTAAGTCGTTTCATTGCTTGAAATCAAAGAGTGATAAGTCACTATATGGCATATCAAAATACTATGAATTCTAAGTTGGTCGGGAAGCAAAATATCGCCAACTCCGATTGGTCATCAAATAATTGCCAACTCCGATTGGTCGTCAAATAATTATCACCAACTTCGGTTGGTCAACAATGAATTTTCACCAACTCCGGTTGGTCGGCAATTTAAGATAACACAGGACATCTTTTTACAAATATACATACACATTCATCAGTGAATAATGTCTTTTTACAGATATACATACACATTCGTTAGTGAATAAAAGAAATGTTTATAAAATATTTCCAGGACAATGACAATCAAGATTGCAGAGAAAACTAAAAGTTTCTTCATTGAAATAATAACAAATTACATAGAGTATAAAATACATGTTACATGAGAAACCAGTACATTAAAGACCCTACTCTATTGGTTTTTTCCCTTCTGCCTTTGAAACAGGTTCTACTCCAGCAGGAGGATCATCTAAGGCATAAAGAGAGTTTATAAAATTTATATCTCGAAGCATTCGAACATTCATCACTGATGGCCTATCAAGTAGATTCTGTGGATAAGATATGTCAAAATTAGAATGGAGGATGTAATCGTTGAGGTACTTTAAGATCAGGCACTGCAGAATTTCCCGAGCAGGATTCCAACTCATGTCAAGCTTGAAAGGAGGCACTGGAAAATCAAGCAATCTAGGATCATAATAATCCCATAAGTAGTGACCCTGCTCCAATTCCAGCACACCCAGTGCATTCAACCATCCTTTCTTATATCCCTCGTTATTTGACTGCTGGATCCGATCATCAAGATGGTAGAGGGCTTCATTATAACCAGCCATCCAAAACTCTCTAGGCTGTTTATGGAATTGGTAAGTTAACCTCTCCAATTTCTCGTGAAGATTCTTAACCAGAATTTCTTTACTCTACAAAGTAAAGATTTTTGTGGAAAGTTGCTCATCGAGGTTCAGAATATTCTTTGACATATCCGCTAAGGCTTGGTTCTTTGCCATCAACTAGAATGCCTGATTATCTAAAGCTGATTGAGTTCTTTGCTCTTCAATTGAAATTCGGGCAGCTCATGCTCATCCCCGAGGAGAGGATCTTGCTCAACCACGAGTGGAAGTGGAGGGTCCAATTCTCTTCAAAGTTTCCAACTCATCTCTTAAGTTGGCATTCTCTACTTCTAAGAAAGAGAAACCTTCATCATTGACACGGACCAAGGCTCCCGAGGAAGATACTGCAGATTTTAGCTGGGATATATCTGCTCGCAAAATATTATTTTCCTCCTCCAACAGTTTAGCGATTTGTCTATGCTCCTCAACCTCAACCTTTAGAATTTTCTCTTTCTTCTCGTAAGCAGGGACGAATTTATCATATCCTTTGTCAGCATTTAGTTGCTGATATTTTTTCACATAAGCCTGATGCAAAAGGGTAGAAGAGTCCTTATATTATTGTTGGAGTTCCTCGATAGTACCCTGGATATCTTCAATCATATCGTAATATGCCACATTATTGGCAACTGAACGGTCGAGCAAGCACTTCAGATATTGATAGGCTTTGACAGCTCATTCAGAAGCATCTGGACCAAGGATATCAATGATTTGAGCCTCGTTTAAGTCTGCATGACCAGCTGTGAAGTACTCATTACATTTCTTCATCAGTTATGTGTCATGAGCTGATAATAGTTCCATCTTTGCCATAAACTAGTAAAGAGAAGAGATAGAAATAATTAATAAGAATTCAGACAGAGAAAGTAGAAGAAAAAGTCAATATGAACAGCCAAAAGTTCAAATTTTATTTCATCAAAAGGTAAATACAAATCTTAATGTTACATTCAAAAGGGAATAACAAAATTAAAACCCGAGCAACTTTACACCTTCTCCTTATATTTTACAACTTCCTCGGAATGCTGGGATGAGGAGGTTGGTTTCTCGGAAGATACTAGAAGTTGGTCAACTAAAGTACGGGTGGGCTGAAGCTGCTCGACTGAGGTACTGGTGGGCTGGAGTTGCTCGTAGAAAGTTTGAACAACTGGAATAGGAGGAATTTGATCTCCAATCATCAGAGAGGATTCCTTAGAGGCAGTTTCATCCCCTTCTTCTTCTTCGGGAGAGGGAGGAGGGCCATGAACGTGTTGCTGGAACAATTCTAAAGTCTTAGGAACTTTTATCTCTTACAAAGAAGCTACCCATCCATCCCTGAAGTACTTTAGGCTGGTGTACTCAATTTATGAGGTCATGGAAGCCAGGCCCTTGTTTCAGCCCTTATCCCAGCCAGCGCTAAAGGACTGTTTTATAGCTTTTTCCTTTTCTCTTTCTCTGAGGAGGTCCTTTCCCTAAGGAGCTCCTCGACAGCTTTCAATTTCCCTTCCACCTCCATCTTTTGGCGATCAACTTCATGAAGTCTATCGACTTCCTCTTCAGCAGTTTTGAGCTTGTTCTCAACCTCCTCAGCATTCTTGAGCTTCTCCCCAAGCTCTTTATTCTTCTTCTCAAACTCTTTCATCTTCTTCTCCAAATTTTTGGAGGCCTCCACAGCTCGGTCGCTCTCTTGCTCAATGGACTTGGCTTGTTTCTCCCATGACACTTTATCTTCTTCATATTTTTTACGAGAGTCCTTTAAGGACTGAGTTAGACCAACAAAAGCATCCTCTACACCTGCCAAGGAGTTTGAAGCTTTAATAGACTCATCCTTCTTCAAGATACTGTTAAAACATGTCACCAACTGAAGAAAGAAAAACGTTTGAGTCAATACAAAGACATAGCAGGGAAAAGTGAAAACTTAAACTAGTAATACTTACAGAGGCAATATGTTGAGCAGCCAATGAAGTGACCCTGTCACGAGGAAGATTGTCTTCAAAACCTTGGATCTCTGGGATAATCCAAGACTTCACCGAGCCCATGGCAGAGCTCGGAGGAACAAAAGTGGGAATACCACTTTCAGCAGTTAGAGGATGAGAAATAGGTTCATCCAGTTTATCTGAGGAACTTCTCTTTGACTTCTTCAGAGGAGCAGGAATATTCTCAACCGAATAAGTCTTAGTTGGTGATATGACAATGACCTCACCAGGTGGAGAAATAACCACATACTTACTTGGAGCCACAGGGGGCTTCTCGACAACTTTCTTGGTAGCAACTGGAGGGGGTGCATCAATGTTTCTCGTTCCCTCTTCTAGAACATCCTGTTTATGTTTCTTTACTTCCACATTAGCAGAGCCTGATTTGTCAAAGAAGACAGGAGATTTTCTTCTCTTCATTATGCGACTAATGGGAATGTTTTACTCTAAAGAAGAACCTTCTACACTAGTATCAGCAGCTGGTACTTGGTCGGTGTCAACCACCACTCGACGAGCAGTGAAAGAAGAAGTATAACTCTTGTATTGCAACAAATAAAATGCTGATCTAATATGTTCGTCAGAAACGAACTGGTGTAAACTCCAGATAAGTTTCAAATGCCTTAAATTGACGTCAGTTTCCTTAGGAGATTTTCTTTTGCTATCAACTGTAAATGATCAAAAATTAAATGTCAATGACACATTTTATCAAACACAAAGGAAACATAATTTCAAAAATAAAATAAAAATAAAAATAAAACTATCCCATTTCCATAAGAAGGACATCTAGGGCCTTTATATACTTCATCTCCAGTTAATGGAGGATGTTGCCAATTTTTCATAACCACTCCATGTTCAAAATAATCCCTGTTGGCATCGGGAAGATTGACAACTAACGCCCTATTTAAAAACCTAGTTTTTAAGTAAAAAGTACTATCACTAACGACCCATCTGTAACTGTACATTGTCTCTGGAATCCCTAAACGGGTTCCATGAAGTTGATTTAACCTATGGACTCCATTGACTATTCTCTAGGTATTTGGAGCTATTTTTGCAGGGACAACATCAAAATACTAACAGAACTCCACACATAAAGGATTTGGAGGAAAAAAAAAACCACATTCGGCCACAAAGAGACTGGGTAACCAATGTCCCTCAACCAAAGAAAAATTGTCAGAAGGTTCAGAAAGTTCCTCCAATGTGACCCATGAAGGAATTGAAAATTGAGAACGAAATTTGTCAAGTGATTCAACAACATAAACTATGATGAACAAAGTAAATAAAAAAGAAGGAAGAAAATCTTACAGGAAATGGGTGAATCAGTTGGCAACGAACGATGGAAGGAATGAACGCACAAGATAGAGAAGAAATGGAGAGTTCAAAGATACAAATTTGAAAAAGTAAGAGACGATAGGATTTCCTACAATGCTTAAATACCTTACCTTGGGAAGGGGTAAAAATAATTATTACAAAGAAAGACGTTTGCGCTACCGGCGGCTAAAAGGAGAAAAAAGGCACGGAAACTGAAGCAGTTAGAAAAATTCAAAAAGTCTGATTCTATGAATTCAAAAGAAGAAATAAATACACGGAAAACACTCCTTTAAATACAGGATGACTATTTAATCCCAATATATTTTGAGAAGAATGTTCTACACTCCTCCTCAATCTCGAACTGTGAAACATTAGGGGCTTCTGTTGATACCAAATTTAGTTTGCTGACGTGGATCAATTATGTGGAGACATGTGTCAATCTACATGGCGCCCACAAACACTTTTTGGACAAAACACTGACTCTGAGGAGCTTAATATCCCCGACCAACTAAAGGGTTCCGAGCATTAAGAATTGATCGAGGAACTTCATTGAATCGAGCTACTCAAACCCACAAGGAACTCAGGGGCCCGAGGAGTTCAAGCGTGTCGAGCTACTAAGTCGGTCCGAGCTATTAAGTCGGTCCGAGCAACTTAAGTACTTATGGCGTATGTATCAAGGAAAACAGAAAGATAAATACGCATAAAATGCACAGTTATTATTGTACATATGTACATTCCTACTGAACAGCTATGTATTATTCTTTCACATGTACTTGCCTCAAGGCTATAAATACATTGTAATCTCCTCATTGTAGGAGAACTCGTAATTTCTTGGTAACAAAAATAGTGGACGTAGGCCATTCTTTCAAGGCTGAACCACTTTAAAATTCTTTTGTCTTATTTATTTTTATCCGTGATTGATTAATTAGAGATAGTCTAATTTTTTACATCAACACCTAGGATCAAATGGAATTGATATTTATCCAATGGGTTCTCCAATGCCACGGGTTTCCCCAAGTTTGGATTGGATACCTTATGAAATGTATGTTTTCTACGTCGTTCACCACTCTCATTAATGGCCATATGGGGACCAATTTTTCTCCAACTCGTGGACTCCGCCAAGGGGACCCCCTCTCACATTACTCATTTATATTGGCGTTAGACGTTCAGCTACGGCATGTGGAGTCAGTCTGTAATCTAAAACATATAATTCCTCTTCGGACCTCTCGCAAGGGACCCCCTATTCCTGGGCTTTCTTTTTCTAACGATTGCATTTTTTTGCTACAACCTACGCCAGCTTCTGTGACTGACTTCCATCATGTATTAACTACATTTGGCTTTATATCGGTTCAAATCGGATAAATATCTTGGATTACCTCTTATTACGGGTAGGGTTACGCGCCAAATGTTATCTGATCTTACGAAAACACTCGACATGCAATTATATGTCTAGTATAACAATTTCTTGTCCTATGTTAGTCGCACCACGTTAATTAATGCAACGTGTACTTCACTTCCATCTTATTACATGTCTTCATATCCGATTTATCCTCATATTCTTACATGTTATCCAATAAAATTAATTCATTTTTCGAAAAATGCTTCCAAAACTTCTCATAAAACAGCTACAGTACCTTGGAATACGATCACCCTTCCCAAATAATTTGGTGGTTTGGGCATAAAAAAATTACACTCGTTAAATAAAGCCTATATGATCAAACTTCTTTGGAAACTTTTTACTGATCCCCACAACCTTTGGACTAAGACTATGACACATAAATATTTTCTTGGTACACATTTGTTGGTGCCCACTAGTAAGACCACAAACTCGTGGTTCTGGCGAAAAGTATCCTATTTAATCCCTTCCTTAGCCAATGGAATTAAATGGCGACTTGGGTCAGCTTCTATTTCATTTGGAAGTAACGTTTAGATCCTGCAGGAGTCTTTCAATCACATCTACCCGCATATTCCTCCTCATATTTTATATGCCCGCTTAACACTTTCATCTCTCATGGACAGTGGGACGTTCCGTCTTTAGCACAGTGGCTGCCGCTGGATGTAATTCAGCATATCCGTGCCCTACATGTCCCATCCCAAACATCAGCGGATGTTCCGTATTGGTGGCCTAGTCCTGACGGTACTTTTACTCTTAAATCAACCTATCAGTGGCTTCAATGCCAACTATATGCCCAAAACCTTCTTGCGCTTCCTTGGAGGTATTTATGGAAAAGTGCTTTTCCCTTTAAACTGTAATTTTTCCTGTGGTTTCTAATTCATAGGGCCTTACCAACGATGAACCTACTCTTTCATTACCATAAAGTTTCGTCTCCTATGTGTAGTCTTTGCGAACAGGATGACTGCAACATGCATATTTACTCTGATTGTCCTGTATTTTTCCAACTCTGACAATCACTGCATCCATTGGACCTTAGTCCTACAACTATCTTACTTAGTTCTCTCACATACAGTTCACGTCTCGGGTCGCTGTCAATCAACTCCACCATTTTTTCCTTCTTTGGTTGTTCTGGCTCACACGCAATGAGGCAATTTTTTAACATACACGCATAAATTTGTCTTCTTTAAAATCTACCTTGTCTCATCACATCCGAAACTATTACCAAGCACATTAATTAGTACGGCCACATCTACCCCCCTTTTGCTTTTCCTATTACATGGTCAACACTGGCGCCTCCATTCTTTAAGTGTAATACAGATGGGGGAAAATCACATACTACGGGTCATGCTGCAATTGGTTGGATTAATTGAAACTCTCAAGGGGAGTTTTTCTGTGCTTTCTCCAAACATCTTGCGTTTGCATCATCAGTCCTAGTGGAGATCTGGTCCATTAAACTAGGGCTCGATCTTTCCTTTGCTCAAGGCATTACTTGCATTGAGTTAGAAATCGATAGTCAAATTGTTTACATATGATTTATAGGAATAATGCCCAACATCCAAATCACCTGAATTTGATACATGCCATACGTGACAGCTTCAGGAGAATTCACTATGTTACCTTATGCCTATGTTTTAGGAAAGCTAATGCATCTGCTGATGTTCTCGCCACTCGCTCTGTCTCTAAATTATTTTCTTCTATAGTGTATGCTCAGATTCCACGTTTTATACTTCAGGAGTTGATTCGTGATATGTGTCATATAACGAAGGTATGATATGAACTTTGTAATATTACTTGTAAAATTCCAATAGTTTAATAAATTTACTACTTTGAGAAAATAAATGTTTTAGTACGGTTTACAATAAGAGAACATTTATACTACAAGTTGATTAGAAAAAGGTTTATACAAGGCGCTTAGTGTGTAATGTACACCCCAAGTCACATGGTGCATGGTTATTGTTGTGATCCTATTGGGGGATACCATATATTCTTATAAAAGGTGTGTACAATATGTGATTATTCCTTCATGTGAAATGATGATATTGAAACACGCTTATGCAAGTTTGAAATACTTAAAATTCCTCTCTTGGTGAATAATATTCTTTCATATCTTTCTATCACGTTTAAACCGACCCTGCTGATGTTGATTCCCTTATGGTTGACCCTAAGATGATGATGATATGAGGACGAAGGTATAAGTTTGAGGGCTTTAATATCTTGATTTTGTGTGAGGCTAAGGGTATAAGGACAAGGGCTTTAATATCGGGATTATCTATGAGGCTATTTCTAGGATCCACATTTATTTTTTTCAATAATTTGAAAAAGGTGTCCAAGTGCACCTGAAGTTACTCTCTAATACAATAATCATTCTGTCTTACTCCTTAGTAAATCAACTTTTTTGGGTTTTGGACACAATTAAAAGATTCAAAGAGAAGGCTCAGCGATACTCAATGATGTTTGTATGTTTTTATTGCGTTTTATTATATTCTTGTTGTTTTTAGTAATGTGTACGTGAATTTTTTTAGTATACATATGACTTCTTTGAAAGACATGAAATTTTATAATATATACAAGAATTTTTGCAATGTACATGTTTTAGGTTTGTGAACATCCTAAGATATAAAATATAAATCAAAGCCGAGGGATTTTATTATTGAAATAATATGTTAGGGAACTTTCCTACATGGACAAAGGATGTTGTATATGTTATACGATTGTAAATAAATGGCATACAATCACAAGACAAAGGTGTACATGGTTCGATAAGTTGCCTATATCCACAATATGTGTTTGATTCATTAGTAATACCAATAGTGAGAATAAAATAGATAAAGGTTTACTATAATAATAAAAATGTGTCCTCCAAGTGGTATTTAGTCCTATTTATAGCCTAATACATGCCATTTTGGTAGGAATTAACCATAGTGTTTTCATGAGATTTCCTCTCTTATATGGTTTCCATGTATTTGACATATCTTAATCAAAATATTAATCTATTCGACTATCAATATTAACCTCAACATGATGAATCGGCACATTAATATTTTTTTTCTCAAAGACCATTTAGAACAAGAGTTAAGCCTACAACATAAAACCTCACACCTAGTATACTCTTATAAATTGTGTCAAACTCCAATGAAGTTGACTAGTTCTTAAAACCTAATACAACAGAGTCAAGGAAATCTTATATACTTATAGTTACTCTCTATACGTTCATTTTTAATGGAAGTTGAAGTTTACATGAAAATAAAGGCATGTTTGTTTGACTTTATTTGGGAACTTAGACCTGAGGGTGAGAATGAATCTCGATGCTCCCTACTGAATATTATATATATATATATATATATATATATATATATATATATATATATATGTGTGTGTGTGTGTGTGTGTGTGTGTGTGTGTGTGTGTGTGTGTGTGTGTGTGTACAATTTAATAACGGTCTTATCCTAACTTTAATTTATATTTTTATTAAGTGGAAAATTTGTAACTTTTTTTTAATCATATGAAAACAATATTTTTATATAAGCTCAACTCTCTAATGAAACAATCATCACTTTATAAGGACACTTTTTCCTCTTTTTTTTACCTTTTGTACCTACTGTAGGTCTAAGTATATTGAGTCTTATTCGTGATTGAGAAACTAAAATACATTACTAGAATCAATCAACTTACCGAAATCAGAATCATCATGCTTGATACACATTTTAGAACTTTTTTTATTTGATTTGAGTTTTTTGCATTGTAATCTACTCATTGGTATATATTTTTACGAGGAAGGTGTTTTGCTTACATTAACGAGTTTTGGATATTTTTAATAAAATATATCATTTTAAGTGCCTCGTCTAAATGAGCCTTAAGTTAGTTCGAATGAGGGACTTAGTTGCTAAAATGAATGTTTTGAATGAGCATTTATGTTCGAAGATAAGTTCTTAAATAATTTTTATAAGATAGAAAATTAATATATGGATCTAATGAGGTTCTCATGCAAATAAAGTATCGAGCAATTATTTGAATGCATGTCTTTTATATGAGGTAAAAAAAATCCTGCAAAGATCGTCAAAATCAATGTTCATAGAAGGTGTCGTTCGAACACGAGGACACTTTTGGAGGTTGTTGATGTAATCATGAAGATATTTTTCTTCAGTATAAATTCATAATGTAAATAGATGTAGAATAAAATCTCTCTAATGTTTAAAACCCGAAATTTTTTTGTGGCTAATCATTTGAATTCATGTCAAATTTATGATCTAATAAACACAAAACAATATATACCACCATAATATATTCAATTAATTCTTTTATGGAGTGTTTTATACAAATGATTGTGTTCCTAATGGTGATCAATAAATATTGAGGTAGGATTTGTGTGCAGTGTTGTTGTGTAGTGAAAGCGAGGCTAATATAGAGGTTTCAAGTCACTTTAGTGAGTCAAGGCGTGTGGGTAATATTGAGTTTGTATTTAACTTAAGTGTTGCTATTTTTAAATAATTATTTCATATAATGGATAGATTTTAGGGTTAGGGAGCCTTGGGTTTTCTAATAAGGGTTTCCACCTTAGATGCATGGTTTCTGCATCTACTTATGATAATGTTTGTTCCTAGAGATCTAAGTTAAATTAATTAACTCTTAATTAATAGCGTGTTCATAAAGAAAACTCTTATTTTCAATTGAACTAATTTTTAATTTTATAGAATAATATTATTTGTCCAATTACATGTTGGTGATGAAATTAATATAAGTAGAAAATAAAAGCAATTATATAAACACATATGATTTAGAGGGGAAACCCTCATGAGAAAAAACTAGTATCGCACCAAGACCTCACAAGTTCATTAACAGTGTATATTTTTATAGATATTATAAAGAGATATCCACAACTTACATAGAAAACAACGATTATCTCCATGAAGTTCCAACCCTTGTGCGCAACTCTAATGCCTCAACCTCCACCAACATTAAGTTTTTCATGCCTGATAGAGATTGTACAGACCTCGTTATACACCATTCTTTATCTAATGGATGATCATCCCACACATAACCATGGGTTATCGACCAATACGATTCCTCGTGCTATAATATCTTAAGGGAAAATTGTAGGGTAATTTTAAGATCAAAATACATTTCGAGTTCTTCGATTGACACGATATCTCACTCATAAAATTCCTCTTGAAACTAAATTAGGGTTTGCAAAAATTGGATACATAATTAAGGATTCATGTTTCTGAAGTTATTTATACTTTGCTTCATAAATAATACACCAAAAACATGTTTCTTTAAAGTAAGCCATCTTTCGAACACCTTGTTTGAATGGTACATTCTTACAAGAAGTTATCCTGTAAATTATGGTATTATATGAGGTGTTATGGAATCAGAATATGAACCTCTCACTAAAAATCTTTCATATGAGATACTATGATTCAAAGTAAGTTTTCTTGCTAAGGGCTTTATTTTCAAAATAATTTCCCCGTACTAAAAGAGAAGCTCATTTGAATGAGTTGATGATTTCACAGCTTCTTTGTACAATATTAATGAAATAAACTTCAAATACTTCCCAAATAACATAACTTTGACTTGTTAATTAATAAATTTAAAATAACTTTACGAATAATACAAGTCCAAACTCATAACATGCCTCCAGTTAGAATGAAATTTTCTAATACAATATGCAGTGTCTCTGTGCTTTTTTATTGTATTCAAATATTTAATTTTTTGACTCAAAGAAAAAAAATACACATATACCTAGTTTTTTTATGTTCCAGATTAAAGGAACAACTAAAATGTGAAGAAAGATTAATTATGTCCTTATAAATATTCCCCCCTGTTATTCCGAGACAAAAACTAAAAATTAGAAATGATAAAAAAAAATATCATATTTAATGATACACTTCAAGCCCAAAAAATGAGACTCCATGGGAAAATATTGGAAACTCACACAAAATACTACACTAAAGCCAATGTTAAGTCGACTCACGGTGAGATACAACTAATTATCAATTATACTATAATTGAGTGTTAATTTTTATCGTTGCCTTAGTGTCTTCACCAAGCTTACTAGTAACATACATGAGTGTGTTCACATGCATAGAATAAGGCCCTAATTTCGTCATCAATTCTTGCGCAAGCTTAGATTGAGTTATGAATATTCCATAACTCAATTGACAAACCTAAAGACCTAGGAAAAATGTGAGCTCTCCTACCATACTCTTCTCAAACCCACACATCATTAAATGCGCAAACGCATGAGTAAGACTGTGTGAAATTATATACTATTATAGTATAGAATTTGCAAAAAAATGTCCTTATTGGCTCTCCGAACAAACAAAGTCTTATCCCTTCCCCCTTTCTTGAAGACTGGATCCATATGAGAGGAATTGATCCTTTCATACAAATCATGAGAGGCTTCATTTAATACACAAAAAACTTTCTTCAAATGATAGACATGTTTGGGAAGCTTAGGTTTTTCGTAACCCTTTGATTTATTAATATAAACATCTTCCTTAAATAGTACATTCAGGAAGGAAATCTTGAACTCCAGTTTAGTATAGCTTGAAATTTAAAATACATTCCACGAAAAAAAAAATGAATGATATCTAGTCATACAACGGGTGCAAAAGTCTTATCAAAATCGACACGTTCAACACTTATGTGTATCCTTGATATAAAATCCTAGACTTCTTTTAGTGATTACACCCTTCTAATCAATCTTAGTTTTATAAACCCACTTGGAGCCTATAACTTTGGCATTGCTTCAGAAGTGAAAAATTTCCTAAACACTATGTTCCTCAAATTGTAAAAAATTCTCTTTCACTATAAGGATTCAATGTTCATCTTCGATTATTCCTTCACCTTCTTGGAGATTTATTTCAAAGATGTATCAAAGGTATATAATCTCACTCTTTTCTCTATAACGTGTCAATACACCCTATGGGTGATGGTTCACTTATTTTTCTGCTGAGAGTACTTTTACTAGCGTCGAGTCCTCTATGGGTGATGGTTCACTTATTTTTCTTGTTTGTAAACATATGGGGATTTATCTTGGTAATTTATGCTTTCAGGCCGATTTACTTGTCCTGAACATGGTCGGGTATGATGTGATTTTGGGCATGGATTGGCTTATGAAATATCATGCGATAGTAAATTGTTACGGGAAGAGTATAGTGTTCGCCGTTTCGGGACAATAAATGTTCTTGGTTATTTTTCCTCGTTTAGAGGGAAGTAGTAGTACTTATTTTTATTGCATTGCAGAGGAGAATTCTAGGGACGTGGTTGTTCCCTTGGATTCTATTCCGGTTGTGAGATATTTTGAAGATGTTTTTTGGGAAATACCGAGTTTGCCTCCTAATCAAGAGATTGAGTTTGTGATCGATTTAGCGCCGGGAACGAGGCCAATTACAAGGGCTGCATATCGAATGGATCCTATGGAAATGAGGGAGTTGAGGGATCAAATCCAGCAGTTGTTGAATCAGGGATTTATTAGGCGTAGCACGTCGCCTTGGGGTTCGCCAGTTTTGTTTGTGAAGAAAAGAGATGGTTCTCTCCGATTATGTGTTGACTATAGAGAGCTGAACAAGGTCACCATCCGGAATAAATACCCTTTACCTTGTATCGATGACTTGTTTGATCAACTTTGAGGAGCGTCGTACTTCTCCAAAATTGATTTGAGGATGGGGTATCACCGGTTGAGGATACGGGAGGAGGATGTATCCAAGACCACTTTTCTGACAAGATACGGGTCCTATGAATTTTTGGTTATGCCCTTTGGACTAACCAATGCCCCCGCTGTATTTATGGATCTCATGAATAGGGTATTCCGGGACTTCCTGGACCAATTTGTTATTGTGTTCATCGATGACATCTTAGTCTATTCTCGAACGAAATCTGATCATGCTATTCATTTGAGGTTGGCCCTACAAAGATTGAGGGACCGTATGCTAAGTTCGAGAAATGTGGCTTTTGGTTACAAGAGGCACAGTTCTTGGGTCATGTTGTGACGTCCCAGGGTATGTCGGTGGATCCAAGCAAGATGGTTGCGGTGAGGGAGTGGGGTAAGACCACGAAACCTATAGAGGTTCGTAGTTTTTTGGGTTTGGCGGGTTATTACTGTCGGTTTATCAAGGGTTTATCTAAAATTGCTAGCCCTTTGACAAATTTGACCCGAAAAGGGGTGAGATTTATTTGGGAGAACTCTTAATAGGCTGCATTTGATGAATTCAAAGATAAGTTGACTTCGGCTCCAGTCCTTGCGCTGCCAAAACTAGGATTGGAATATCTAGTCTTCATCGATGCATCTCTTCAGGGATCGGGAGGTGTCCTACAACAAGAGAGATGGGCTATAGCTTATGCTTCTCGTAAGCTCAATCCCCATGAAAGAAACTATCCGGTGCATGACTTAGAGCTTGTCGCGGTTGTCTTTGCCTTGAAGATATGGAGGCACTATCTTTTAGGAGAAAAGTTCAGTCTTTTCACGGACCATAAATAGCTACAATATTTATTTTCACAGAAAGATTTGAATATGGGTCAATTCCGATGGTTAGAGTTCGTGAAAGATTATCAATTTGATATTCATTATCATCCGGGCAAGGCGAATGTTGTGGCGGACGCCTTGAGTAGAAAGCCTGATGGAGAGTTAGCTAATGTATGGAAAGCTAAATGGAAGGAACTCAGTCAGGAGGATGTGGTGGTGAGAGCATTCATGTCGTTAATGACCGTTACTCCTACCATTGTGGCAAGGATTTTAGAAGCCCAAGGTAAGGATAAGGGTTGCCAAGACCACATTCACCGATTACTATCCGAGAGAGCGGAGTCCTACTCGATTAGTTCTGAGGGTGGATTGTGCTTCCAGGGAAGACTCATTGTTCCTGAGGAAGGGGATTTGAGATGGGCGGTAATGGCCAAATCTCACGGGTCTAAATTTACAGTATATCCTGGTGGAGATAAGATGTATCAAGACATGCGCCATCAGTATTGGTGGCAAAGTATGAAGCAGGATATTTCTGAGTTCATTTCCCGATGCACTACTTGTCAGTTGGTTAAGATTGATCATCAATGACCAACATGTTTGTTGCAACTGTTGGAGATTCCCGTGTGGAAATGGGAAAGCATATCGATGGATTTTATTACGGGTTTACCGAGATCATAGAGTGGGTGTGATTCTATTTGGTTGATTGTCGACCGTTTGACTAAGTCGGCACGCTTTCTACCTGTTCGAACTGATTATGACACTGGTCGCTATGCCCGATTGTTCATCGAGGAGGTGATTAGACTCCATGGGGTGCAATTAAATATAGTTTCCAACCAAGACAAAATTTTTGTCTCCCACTTTTGGCGAAATTTCCAAGAGGCGTTGGGGACCGAATTGAAGTTGAGCACTTCTTACCATCCTCAAACCGATGGCCAAACCGAAAGGGTAAACCAAATGTTGGAGGATATGCTCCGTATGTGCATGCTTGACTTCAAAGGAGGTTGGGAATAATCTCTTCCATTGGTTGAGATTGATTATAACAACTCCTACCAATTTACTGTTGGAATGGCGCCTTATGAAGATTTATATAGAAGGCCTTGTAGAACTCTCGCTTGTTGGTTGGAAGCGGGTGATAATAAATTTCTTGGACCTGAAATGATCCAAGATACTTCATCTAAAATTGAACTTATTCAGAATCGCATTCAGATAGCCCAAGACTGCCAAAAGAGTTATGCCGATGCGGGTAGGTGACACTTGGAGTTGGAGATTGGGGACCAAGTTTTGGTTCGAGTGTCACCTATGAAAGGTATCAAGTGTTTGGGGAAAAAGGAGAAGCTTGCGCCACGTTTTGTCAGACCTTTTCCAATTATTGCAAAGGCGGGTCCAGTGGCGTATCAACTCGACTTGCCGGAACCCTTGCAATAAATTCTTGATGTATTTCATGTTTCCTCTCTAAATATGTATAGGAGGTGCGAAGGTGCACTTTGGCATATCCCTTTTGAGGATATTGACTTGCAACCCGACGTTTCATATGAAGAACAATCGATTGCTATTTTAGAGCACAGGGAGCGTAGATTGAGGTCACGAGTGTTGCCCTTGGTGTGAGTCCAATGGAGTCACCATAATTCCAAGGAATCAACATGGGAACGCGAAGATGATATGAGGGAAAAGTATCTGCATCTCTTCATACAATGTACGTTTGAATTTTGGGGATAAAATTCCCTCATAAGGGTCCATAGCCAAAATTGGCAAAATTCGCAGGGGCGAATCGATTCGGCCAGGCCGAATCGATTCGCATGGAGAAAGTTCCCAGGTCTGAGTGAACCAAATCGATTCGGTTCTTTCCGAATCGATTCGGTTCTTTCCGAATCGATTCGGCTGTTATGCGGAATGTTGGTTTTCCTGACCGAATCAATTCGACTGGTCTGAATCGATTCGGAAATCCTGCATTTTTCTTTTGTTTTTCTTTTCTAATTTTAACCCTTTCCTTTAGGATTAGAACCTAGGAACCTTCTTGTATGAAGTAAACATAGTATCCTAGAGTTTTAGTTCAGTTTGGTCGGTACCCTAGAGTTGAATGGGTTCACTTGGGGTTGATTTCATGGGAACCAAAAGTGATGTTTAGGCATTACTTTTCTTTTAGCATATCGTTATAAATTAAGAGTTCTAAGCCCATATGTGGAGATTTTAGAAGCCCTATTGAGGTATATATCACCTTGGGACTAGTAAAAATGTTGGTGATCATTTGGAGAATAGTTAGTACTTAAAATTATGATGAATATTAATGAAAATATTCAAGGATTGTGGTTTCAAATAAAAATGAAACATACATGTGATTAATGAAAATGAAAATAAGATGGAATTGGTAAATGCTAATTTACTTAAACACACCTCTCAAAGTACTATCATGAGGGAAGCTCGCGCATGAGGTGATGTCCCCTGACTAGTGAATGCAGGGAGACTATAGTCATCGGCCATGTGCGGGATTTTATAGATGTTTTTCGGCGCTAGTGAGGTAATTTCGGGTGTGGTTATGACTCACTCTCAGGTATATGGACATTTCTCGACGTGCGTTAGGTGCCCAGGTTTTCTTGTATAGATATGCCCTGGAAGATGATAGTTATTTAGGGGCGCGCCCAGTGGGGAAACTCGGAGGGGCGGTCTTAGAATCATTATATGTAGAAGAATATAACCTTTCTAACTCAAGTGGGACTTGAGGTGTGTGAATTTCCATATAAAAGTGATGGTAATTATATTCCTGCTAGGAAATGGGAAAATGGAAAAATGAAAACAATGAAAATACATGATGGATAATGGGGTTTAAATTATGTTCTTTTGCATAAGTTATTAACGGTTAGAATTATTTAGATTGTCTCATCATGCTTTATAATGAGGCTTTTAGATCTTCATCTACATCATTCATGATTAATTTCCCATATCTATCATTCTTCTTGTTCTACTGGTAATCATATATAAACCGGGCCCTGACCTGTGAATTTTACATGTTGTGCATGTTATTGTATTTCCGCTCAGGTGCTCCTCAGCAAGGGGGCCCGTTGTGACCTTCCTATTCCTTTAACTTCGAGGAGCTATGAGATTTTGCGGATTATCATGGGATAGTTTGTTAGACGCTTGCATCTTTTGAAGTCTAGCTATGATCGGGTCGTTTCATTCGGGCATGTGTGGCCCAACTTTTGTAATTGTTAATGGATGTAATATGTAAATTATTGAACTGTTGTGGTAAGTTGGATGTAACTATTGACCGACAGCCTATTCGGTCCTTTTATTTTATGCTGATTTGGTATTAATATAAGTTCTTTTGTAACTCCACTTTCTCATCATATTTGGGTTGTTTAATTTATTTTCCTTAACTTTTAATTAAATCTTAAATTGGCAACCCGTTCTCTGATTTATTGGGTGGTTTTCCCGTATACATACTTTTATTATAGTGATGCTGAGAATGATCGCCATCCATGATTCCATTATTTTTGGAGAATCGGGTTGGCCACCCTTTATTTTGGATCACGGGTTGTCACATTAGTGTCTCTGAGATGTAATAAGATCAACACTAGTAGGTGCGTTACTCTATATGACCGGGTTATATTCACTAATAAACATGTTTGTAGAGCCATTTTTACCTCCACTTTATTTAATTCAATGATGTTGGATATTTTAAGTTATACACTCTACAAGATTTACTGAATGATGAATATCCTAAAAAAGTCATTCACACTTTAAGAATAATGATCAACTAAATGATCTTTATCTTGCAAAATGTATGAAGGACTCATAAAAAGTTGAAAATACTTTAGCTTGGGTCTACATACAATCTATAACTCATAAGATTTCTTGTTTATATCAGTCAATGACATACCTTAATCACCATGTGGCATGCGATGCATGGTGATTCCGCCCAAAATATCAATGTCACATTCGTATATTTGATCATGGATTGAGCCATCTCCTGAATTGTTCTATTCTTCCTCTCCACAATTCCATTTTCTAGAAGTACCAATAGTAGAAACACATTATTTATGTTGTGTTCATCATAATAGTTTTCTACTTCATCCTCTATGAACTCTACATTGTTTTCACTCCTCATATGGACAATTTAAAAATCATGATCATTTTGAAAAAATCAACTGAGATGCCACAAATTATGGAGTCTCGAACTTCTCATTGAGGAATTATACAACATAATACCTTTAGAAGTCATCTACCATCACTTATGTTGTATACTCTCAATAATCATATGTCCTATGAGATCCACGTAGATCAACTGGAGGACATGATAGGTAGTAATAATACTAAGTTCCCTATGTGTATTTTTTATTTTTTTGACTTGTTGAGACATTCCACACACATTTAAAGATGAATATTCTAGTAATGTTAATCTATGAAATAAGGAAGTATTAACAAGTCAATCAAATTCTGTATGATTTACATAACCTAATAATTGATGTCAAAGTTAGACATGAGTTACCTTGACATTATGATAAATAAACGAGGATATAATAACAAGCTATAATAGTTGTCGAGAAGCCTCACACCATGAAATAACATCTCACATTTCTTATCAAACACTTCACAACACTTTTGAAACAAATTTGCCACTAGGTTTTTATTCCACAACTGATTTACACTAATTAAATTAGCTTTCAAACTTTCCAGATATAATATGTTTTGAAGTTATGGAGCGATGGAAATCCCTATTGCCCCTAACCAAATATGATAGATTGACTCCCATAACCAAATGTGACATTTCCACCATTGTGATCCTTAATATGAGGAAAATGACTTATCCACGATCACGTGTCTTGAGAAACCACTACTGAAATACCATTGGGAAGCATAATACAACTTTAAGACAGTGTGAAAAAACAATCGCTCACTTTCTTATAATCTTATGGATACTCTTGTTTTGAATATATGTTTCCATTCTCAACCTTTCCTACAATAAGGGGAATGAATGAAAAAGATCATCCTATAACAATGATGAATGTGGTAATGGTGCATTCAACTGAAGACATGATATTGTCAAATTTCAATCCGCTTCCACTAAATTAGAAATTTAATCCCCCTTTATCCTTATTAACTTTCCTTAGTTAAGTGGGGGTATTCAAAGTATTTTTATCCAAACCCTTTACATTCAAAGAAATTTCTCATAACCTTTTTGTAGAGAAGAGGGACGGAACCCCCGCGCATATTATTAATTAATGGAGAAATAGCCTCCCCAAAGTGGCATTATAAGGTCAGCAACAACTTAAAAAATTTTATAACCTAAAAAAAACAGTAAATATGGGACTTTATCTTAATCCCATTACAAAACACATCACCATAAAACTAGGAAAATTTAAATAAGATCTAATGTAATGGTATCCCATCTTGTGAAGCTTGTGATCACTTCTAACCATCATAGGAAGATCCATAGATGTGTGGAAAACTATTAAAGAATAGAAATTAATGCCATATTTTGCTTGGGCATATTCAACCATATTTGTTTCCCTATAATAATGAGGCAATAAGAATATTAGAAGCTTTAAATAAGAATTAATATCTTCAACACAAGAGTTGAAATTTTAGGAGGTTTCCAATACGTATTAATCAAGTTCATCATAAACATAGAGGTGCAACTTACTGGTCGAACACCTGAGAGAGCAACTCAGTCGTGTTAATGAGGATAACCAACTATACCTTGTATGAGAAAAAAGTATCAAAATAAATACAATAGGCTACTAGAAAATGACATTATTGTGTAGTTTGAGCATACAAAAACTAGAGCTGAGGATGAGGTTGAAGCTAGGACGAATGAGTTTGAAGAGATGGCACCTCTTATTTTATGCTTGGAATGAGATGTCGATGCATTGACCACTGCAGATTCAAAAACGGTAAATGTGGGTGATGCCAGGGATAATTTGGTCCAACCACAAACTCAAGAGACATTATTCTCAAGCCGGGAGTCCTATGACTACACGATTAGTTCCCAGGAGTTATATAGGTCCCGTGCGAGGTATTTGTACCCCCAAACATTCATTATTCAAAGTAAACAAAACAAAATATTTATAAATCAAACTAAACATTTATAAATCAAGCTAAAGTGCCAATATTTTGTTACTATCATAATAGGATACAACTTGGATATAAATCAAATTATCCAGGGCCAATATAGTAAGGATTGCCAAGGAAAAAAAATGTTTTACTACTCAATATTCCTCTAAATAAATTATAAGATCCCTGAAATTAGGGTTGTCATGAAGAGAAGACTGGAGCTCTTTAGGATCCTTTAATGCGTCTACTTGAGTTGTCATACTCTTTGGTGTATTCATAATAATAGACCAATTTCTATCCTTTATAAATTTTAACAAGAATACCTTCTTTACATCCTGAAAGGCACAAATAAAAGGATTATTGACTATGATATCTTTACGCTTCATCTTTGATAAATCTATGATGATAATTTTGGAGCTAGGATCAATTTTGCAAGTATTCAAAGTATCCTTCACCTTCACCCAATCACAACAGAATACTATTTTAATGAAATCTAAATTCTCGAGTTCTAGATTTATTGGACAATCCCATAATAGGTTAAAACCGTATCTTTTGGAATTTTCTCACTTTTACTAGTGACACAGGTAGTCAAGGAAGAAATTAAAAATTCCTTTATTTTGTTTCAAAAAAATTTCCTCAAGTGGATATAAAAGAAAATCAAAAGCGTTAGTACCGAATTTCGTAAACGCTTTTGTACAAAATTTGGGACCCTATGCTAGGTGTACAAGCCTTGAAGAGACATTACCTCTTTTTAGAATCTGCATTTATTAATGACTTTGTATTACAGCATAATTTAATACTCATGAATAAATAACCGACCATATATGAGGTGGAAATTACCTCTTTTAGTATCCATGCCCTAAAATTATTCATCATGTAATTTCTCTTTGAATTTGGGAAATTTTGTTCTCATACTTCTTGCAGGTATATTGTATAGTTTAGATAATAATATATAAAATACATATAATCAAGAAAAAATAATTCTGTAGATACTTACTATCTCCAATCTTCAACTTTATCTTACGATTAGAAGACATAATGAGTTACTTTATCATATTGTAGAGTTGTAAGTCTCACATATTTAGGGTTCTCCAAAGGAAATTCAGCCTCTCGATCACTCATTATTCATGAGGATTAAACCTCCTCAGCTCTTGTTTAGGCATATGTTCTCGAGAATATAGCGATGATTCCCCAGTTACGTATTCTTTAGAAATTGACCTCCAATATATCAGGTATTCTTTATGTAATCTTCAGTTGTTTCCATCAAGAGGATGAAAGTATACATCTAGCGATAACTAATGGGACCACACGACAAAGACTCATTACAGAAATGCATAAGAAGGTGGATGCTTATATCGAAGAACGACGAAGGGAAATATTTTTCCAATACACAAATTGCCTCGGGTAAAGTTGATTTTGCAACTTCAATGTGCTTTCTATTTACCACTTTTGCACAACGTAGGGTAAAGAACAAGTTGACTTGCATAATTTCCAGACATAGATATCTGTGTTCGAAGAAGAAATGCCTAAATAGTAAAGGGATTAATGGAATAATGACTTGCCAGTCGTGAGACTTGCACTATTTCAGGTAATTTTTTTTATAGCTTACTACCCTGCGCAAATTCCCTAAATAACCAGTAAGAGTCTTCAAGTTGAACAATGTCTCTAAGAGGATATTTTTTTCATTAGTAGTCAAAGTGAAAGTAGAAGGCGGATATAAATTTGTCCTATCATAGTATAATTTTTTAACAATAATTTCATCATTATTTTCATCTTTTATAGATCGTAGCGCACCCATTCTTTATCTTTCGAATGAGATCCACCTAGAGATGTTCTTGTGAGTTGTTTTGCAAAATTCTTCTCTATGTGTATCACATTAATTACATGCCTTACATGATGTTCTTCTAAATATGACAAGTCATAAAATGTTGATCATCTTGACCATGCCTTCATTTTACTAGGGTCATTCGGATCCTCCCTAGATTTATGCTTCAAGTGTACAAACTAAGGGTGTTTTCATACATACATATTCCATGCAGTCGTATCATCTTCCTTATCCTCAATCTATTGACCAAAAATTCGAGGTGGTTTCTTCTTATGCTCGTGATTGATATGTAAGAAGTTAGACTTGTCGTTCCTAAAAGGGTGACTTATCGAGAGAAATATACGATGACCCGTCTTACCTTTATGATGTAGCCAAGTGGCTTCAGTTTCATCTCCACATATGGGACATGCATAATAACCATAAACATTGTAGCTGGATAAGGTCCCATAAGTAGGAAGTTTATGGATTGACCACATCACCATTGATCTAAATGTGAACTCTTCACCCTTATGAGAAACCTCATCATGCCTTTACCCCACAACTCTTTATGTTCTTCGATTAATGGGGCTAAGAATATATAAATATTATCATTGATAGCCTTCAACTCGGGTATTAGTAAAGAAAATAATGTGAACTTCTTTCTCACAAACAATGTTTGATGGAGACTTAAAGTTACTATGAGAAATATCTAGTAAATCTGATTACTAATTAAATTATCAATAGGGTTACACCCATCGTTTGATAATGAAAGATGAACATTTCACTATTCTTTCGTAAATTCATGGTGTCGTGCATTTGAAATTTTCTATATGGGTGAATCAATTAGATGACGCATTAAATATTCACCCACCTTACATTGAGCGTTCCATTCATGGCCTCTGATATCCACAGTACAGTGAAAAATATTTTTAACCATGGACTGAGAGGAAAAATACTTTAAAATATTTTGAGGAACTTGCGATCATTTGCAATATTTTGCAATCTTGTCTTTTCTATTCTCACAAGCCATATACCTAGGCTCAGTGCATGTAGTACACTCGTCCTTCTCTTAGTGCTCATTACGGTACAATATGTAATCATACTTGTATGCATGAATATATTTTTACTTCAAACCCAAACCCTTCAAGTCTTCTTCATGCTAGGATGATTGTCTAATAACGTGTTCTTTTTTGGGAAAATATCTTTAACCCACTTAAGAATTTTGATTATACCGTTTCTCGTCAAATTAAATGAACCCTTCAAATTATGCAAACTAATCATTGCATATAACACCGAGTGATCTTTATCATAATCTTTATACAATAGTTTAACTGCGTCAGTTTTCAACCATATGTATTCCCGATCGTCTTGTAATTTTGCATCAACTTGTTCATTGACTTGATCATAATGAAAATTATTTGTATCCATAGGTTGGTGTTTTTATGGTGGTGGACTCCGTAAGAATCATCAATTAGGTCAGTTAAAGATGATGTGTTAGAGAATCATGTACCACTTCCACTCAATAGGTTCTGTTAAGCAGTCGGGTACCGATAATTCTTCTAAAACATAAGGTACATTTTTTCACCATGGTATGTACATATATTACAGTCTTGACAAAATCCTCACTTTAGTAAATGAAACTCAAAGTCTTCTTAATACTTAAAATTTATGTTCATACAACGGGTACACAAACATGAAATATTGTAACTTTAACATTTTTATAAGCATATTTAACAAATTCTTGAATGCCCTTTACATGATTATATTATATTTGGTTACTCTCCTTAATCTACTCTTTGTATTATAGGAAATCCATTAATTGATCTTCAAAATCCATTTATCATGTATTAATATGAGAAGGCCCCTACATGTATGTGCTTTAGGAAAAGACAACCTTTTTATAATTTTCTCAATTTTATTATGCACCAAATATGTGAACCACATTAATTGACACTATTTTATATTCTTAACCATAAAACTTTCAATTATGTGATTCAAATCATTAAGTATATAAAGCATGTAAGTAAAACAAAATTTTAGGAAAAAACACCAAAGGGAGAAACTTTTTGTTTCACTAATTGTTTTTCAAATCGCAACTGAAAAATATAATTAGAGAAATCTTCCCAATAATCTCCTACAGGTGTCTGTCTTCTTCATCTTCAATGAACTCCCACGGGAACCCACAAAGATCACAGTCTTCCTTAAGTAATGAATTCCTTCAAGAACCCACAATGATCGTAGTTGGCTGGAATGATTCCCTTGAGAATCACAAGATCAGCAGTAGAAAATCCTTCTCTACAAGGTCATCAGTGAAGACTCCTTCTTCATAAAAGTAACTTCAATATATAATTTCTTTGGGTTTAAAAGATGATTCACAAAAGTATTTGGGATTGATTGTGTGAATCGAAAATAAGTTTTGCCCTATAAAAGGTGAAGACTAAATGTAGTAGGTCTGCAGTTTTCATAATGAAAAGTCTTGAAAAAAATGTTCATGAAACATGTATTTATAAGCGAATATGAATTTTGAGGTAGTGGAATGTTGTTCGAAGGATCTAAACTGGTCGTTTGAAGTAGATGTTAATCTCATTAAAAGCGACCATCTAACAACATAAGAAATGACCTCCAAAAACAAAAATAATAACCTCTCATTTAATGTATATTTGAAGCATACATATAATTACCTTACAATGTTTTTCAAACGAGATGGAGATCTCGTTTGGACAATCACAACGAAACTTAAAACTCCATCCAGAGTAAACTCAGAAAAAAATATTTTCTAAAAATTATTTGAAAACGCGTTATTTTGATAGAAGTCAGTTTAGAAAAATATTGCAATACTTAGTAATAATTCTATGAAACACAAAGCAAAACCCATACCAAATTTAAGTCAAGTCGTAGATCATGTTGAAGATGCTTGATATTCGGATCCATCTTCTTGAACATGTGAACTTGAATTGCCATGATGTATGTGACGGGATACGCCATACTCAATGTAAACTAGACTCTATGGACAAGTCCTAGAATCTAAGGGCAATGATGGTAAATGTTTCCTTACAAATCTCCCCCTATGGCTATTCCAGTTCAAAATAAAATATCTTAATTATCCAATGAATTTTTTGCAATTCTAATACCATCTTATAAACTAAAAAGTGTAAAGATACTAAAATTATGCAAGTCTTCCAAAAATCTTTAACTTTCAAAGTCTTCAAATCTCCTTACTTTCTATTGATCTTCTTTTGGGAACTTTGTCAAACGTGTTCTTTTCATATGCCATCAATTTGTACCTATACACAATAGACAAAGAAAATATACCTTCGTGATGTATCGAGTTTGAAATAAAATAAAACTGACAAATCAAATCATTCTCCCCTATAATGCATAATTCATTCTCACACTTTTTATTTGTCTGAAATAGACATGGAAAAGAATAAAAAAAATACTAAATCGTAGTGTGTCACAACAAGCATAGTAAATCATCGCAATCATATATTAATTAAGCTCATTCAATGATAATCTCAAAAACTCCATAAACTATTTTTTATTTTTCAAAATTTTTTGGAGAATTTTTTGTTTATATAAACAATACACACCATGAGTTAATACTAATATAATCAAATCATGGAAACATAATGAATGGGTGTGAAAACATTTGATAGGAAAATAAACTCAAACAATCATAACATATATGCACGATGAACTTTGGATACTCCTAATAAATGAACTCAAAATCTACCTTAGGTGTAAAAATATTGAATTCATATTGATATCAACTCAATCTAATCAACAAATCAAAGTGTAAAATGATTTTCACGCCAATAATGTCAAAAACTATGTAATGCTTTTATGAGACTTTTTAAGGATATGAAAACCCATTGATCTTCAACTTAACTCCCTCAAAACTCACATATAGAATATTTCACTCAAATCTTTTATTTTGAAGAAATCAATGCTCATATGTAGCGAAGCATCAATGTTCTTTGAATTTGGCCTAGAACTTTATATTTTTGTTTTGAGTGATTTTAATATTTCAGGCTCTTTTTTTTCAAATGGTAGCTATTCACGCAAAAATCTTGTTACTTTCACAGCTCAATCCATTTCATTAAACAAACACATTTACCGAAGATATAATTTCAATTTTTCCAATCTAGGCAAAGGTTATTACAAGCACTAATTTCATTATCTTGTTTTATCGCATTTGATTCGTTTTAAAGACATGACTGAGATGAAAATAATTTGATCAACATGTGATAGACAAGTACAATCCTCAAATAAATTCATGCATGTGTGCATTAAAGGAGACAATAAGTGAAACACATTGAAAGTAATCGTCAATCAGATCTTAATGACTCTAAACATTATAAAGCACATAAATAAAATGATGTTGCAGCTCAAAACACTATCAAAAAGTCAGGTGGATAATGGAATGATATTGTGACTTGCCAATCCTAAATGTACATCCATATATGGTGTAAACAAAATACAAAACTCTTTTTGGATTTTTTAAAACAATTTATCAAAATAAAATCTTTTTGGCCTTTTCACTTTTTCTAAAAAGAAAAAAAAAATCTATTTGTATTTTTCCAAAACTTTTCAAGAAAGACAAAACTCTTTTTGGATTTTTCAAAAAATATATCAAAATGGAAAAAGCTAAATACAAAATATTCACATCATAACACTAGAAAATATATATCATGATGTACCACTACTAGTGTATGACAAAACTCTAATATGATCAATCGGAATATCTAACACGAGGAGGATCATGTGAAAGCACACAAGAGTCATGAACGAAAATTCCTAAAGCCTCTAAGTGCAATTTTATAACCTAAATAAGTGTGTAATGATGCATGGGGGTTTTGCGAACCGAAATGACTCTATTCTTAAACTTACTAAGAGCATTTGTAAATTTATTACAGAAACCCCTAAGGTGACCTTGCCTACAACAATGAGTGCAAGTGTAAATATGGCGGTGAACATTACCTGAAGTTGGACCTCACCTAATGTTCCCAGGTTGCTCTTAAATATGCATGGTCTTGGATTTGGTAGTGTGAGAAACATAATCATCGAAGCCGATTCCGAACCTATCATCTTTGAATTGGATGGTGCCTAACATCCTATCCAACTTTTTTGACCTAACCTCTAAATCAAACTTAACCTTACTCGAATCTCTTAATCTCTCCTTAAGATCACCAATCCTAGACTTGAGTAAATGACTTGAATCCTCAAACTGTAGAAGCTCCATTTTCATAGCCTCCATCAAACCACAAAGGCTATCTCTCTCACCCTCAATGTATTTTAATTTATCCCAAAGCGTCTTCTCATGTGCACTAAGACCCTCAATCAAAGAATCAGTATTATTATTATCTACGAAACGTTCTTTCAACTTAGCTTCCAACTTGAAGTTTGGCTTCTTTACCCTCAATGTCTCTAAATTTGAATTAGAGAAGGAAACTTGTAACTCACTCTCCTCCACCTTTTCATCCTCGCTCTCATTGCCCTCACTTTATTGGGCTTCACTAAGTATGGCCACGAAAGAGTTATGTAAAAAAATATTTTCATGGGAAGATTTGTCATCCTCACTCATATGACTAACCACAAAGGTGGTAAGGTTTTTCTCATTTGATGAAAATTATCCCTCTTTTGAATCACTATCACTAAGGGTGGGAACATACGCTATCCCATTATAAACATTCTTATTTAGATTAATGGGGCATTCAACTTTCCTATGACCATACCCCTCATAACTAAGACACCTTTCAGAGTCATCCTTTTTCCTAAAATCTTAAGGACATACTTCATATGCATTTACCAATTATAACCTTCAAACAAATGTGTTCTAAAATCATCAAATCCTCTGATATTCATACATAAAGACACGGGATCACTGGCACAAAAATTTAGTGTTCTAGCTCTGATACTAATTCGAGAAGGCCCCTACGTGTATGTGCTTTAGGCAAAGATAATCTTTTTGAACTTTTCTCAATTTTATTATGCACCAAATATGTGAAGCAACTTAATTAACACGATTTTAACTTCTTAACCCTAAAATATGTTATTATGTGATTCAAACGATTAAGTAGATAAAGCGTATAAGGAAAATAAAATTTTAGGAAAAAACCCGAAAGGGAAAAACCTTATATTTCACTAACAGTTTTGTAAATCACAACTTACAAATACAATTGGAGAAATCTGCCCAAAAATATTCTGCACGTGTCTATCTTCTTCTGCAATGAATTCTCGGAGGAACCCACAGAAATGGTAGTCTTCCTTCAGAAATGAATTCCCTCAAGAGCCCACAATGACAGTAGTTGTCGATAATGATTCCCTCGAGAATCATAAGATCGAGAGTAGAAACTCCTTCTTTACAAGGTCAGTAGTGAAGACTCATTCTTACCAAAATTAACTTAAGTAGACAAATGCTTTGGGTTTAAATAGGTTTTACAAAAGTATTTTTGGATTGATTTTGTAGATCAAAAATAAGTTTTCCCTAATAAAAAGTGAAGACTAAATGCAGTAGGTCTGCAGTTTTCATAAATCAAAAGTCTTAAAGAAAAATCTTCACGGAACACGTATTTATAGGTAAACATGGATTTCAAGGGTGGAATGTCACCTGAATTAGTTAGATAGGGCATTCGAAGGAGATGTTAATCTTTTTAGAAGTGACCATCTAACAACCTAAGACTAGACCTCTAAAAATAAAAATAGTAAGCTCTCGCTTAATGTATGTTTGAAGCATACATCTAACGACCTTACAGTGTCATTCGAATGAGATGGAAATCTTATTTGAACGATCTGAACGAAATTTAAAACTCGGCCTACTCTAAACTCAGGAAACAAATATTTCCTAAAAATTGTTTAAAAATGCCATGTTTTGCTAAAAATAAGTTTACAATAAAATCCGAATACTTAGTAAAAAATCTACGAAACACACAAAACATCCATACCAAATATACATCAAGTCGTAGGTCATGTTGAAGATGCATCATATTCGGATATGCTTTCTTGAACTTGTGAACTTGAATTGTCATGAGGAATGTAATTGGATACGCCATACTCAATGTAAACTAGACTCTATGCTCAAGTCCTAAAATCTAGGGACAATGGTGACAAATTTTCCCTTACATAATAGGTTGAAACAAAGGTCATATTGCATACAAGAACGCACAATTCATGATTGAATAAAATTATTCAACATAACTCAAACTCAAATTAAATAATTTAAATAACTTAAATAAAGTAGATGTTATTACAACTTGTTTTCTAATATTATTACAACAAAACTTAACATGAATGGGGTTCTCATAGTAAATATCCTCAATTTGGTTCACAAATATCAAAAGTACTATTCTCAAAGCATAAGGTAAAATCCTACTAAACATGGGTAATTTTTGAATTACTAACTCTAAATTTAAGTCCATATCTTACACTATCAAATCTCGATCATCAAATTCTACAAATGGGTTCTAAATCTTAAATATCAATTTTTTCATGTTTTGAGTTTTAGCTCTTAGGCTTTAGGGCTTATAGTTTTCAATTTATAATTTAGGGTATATGATTTAGGATTTATGTTCTATGTTTTAGAGTTAAATATTAGGGTTTAGGTTTTAGGTGTTTGGGTTTAGTCATTAGGGTTTATTAATTTGAGCTTAAGTTTTAGAGTTTAGTAAAAATGGGGTCCAAATCTTAAATATCAAATTTACATGTTTTGGGTATTAGCGTTTAGGCTTTAGGGCTTATAGTTTTCAATTTACAATTTGGGGTATATAATTTAGGATTTATGGTCTATATGTTAGGGTTTAAGTATTATGGTTTGACTTTTAGGGTTTAGATGTTTGGGTTTCATCATTAGGGTTAATTAATTTGGACTTAAGTTTTAGGATTTAGTAAATTGGGTTTAGGGTATTTTTTGTTAATTTTAAACTTTGGCAAATGATCCACTAGTTAGGGTTTAAGAATTGGAAATACTATATTAGTTAAAAAATAATTGGGTATTTGGGTATAGATACACACACATATACACACGTATATACATACACATACTATATACACACTACACCAAAATGGGCAAATTGTCACCTTTTAGCCGGCCAGCCTTGTCAAGGTCATTGACCGTGACAAAAAAACACGCGTTTTATATCATGGTCATTGACCTTGACACGACCGTGACAACGAATTGTCACGGTCATTGACCGTGACAAGCCCGTGACAATTCAATTTGTCACGGTCATGTCACGGTCAATGACCGTGACAATTCGTGTCACGGTCAAAGACCTTGACACGACCGTGACAACTTTTCCAGCAAAAACCCTACCCCCCTTCTTTTTTCCCTCCCGCGCCCTTCCTGTATATATATATGTGTGTATGTGTGTGCGTGTGTGGGGGGTGGGGCGGGGTGGGGGAGGGGGTGGTGGAGGGGGGCAGGGTGGGGTGGGGTGTGTGTGTGTGTGGGCAGGGGGTATTTTTTTATATTAACTTTGAAATCCTTAGAGAATAAGAAGGCCTAAGAAATGATTACAAAAATCAAATTGTATACTCATTATAATGATAACAAGGTTAATATGATAATTGTTCAAGATTTGAAATCCGTGCCTTATGATTTTTCATTGAGAATTGAAAGATGAAATATGATTATGATTAATCAATCCCGTGGAATTGTATTACAAAATTACTAATAGTTCTCTTGGGAAATTTTTAATTGTTGGGTAACTCATATGAATCCCACTTTATATACGTATAAATTAATGTGTTATGCTACAATTGAAATCTTGGAAATTTGGCTAATACACGAGAAACTGATAATCGTAAATATTATGAATAAAAATGGTACTTTCTTGGAGACTATAAATTATTATGTACAAACTTTGGTTCTAGACCTATGTTGTTGGATTTGGATGTTGGGTGTTGATTAGTTGGTATTATTGGGAAGATTGGGTTAAGTTGAAGCATATGTTGTTGGAGTTGAAAATTATATGTTAATTCATTATTACTATTGGGGGATACAGTGTTGAAAAATATTGGTATTTATCGTAGATAGTAAAATTGTTTAGTAATTGGTATCGTTGAATGTTAAAAGATTACGGGTTGTGATATGTGCAAAAATTATGGTTGGGTGAATAGTTACATATTTGTTTGATGGATTTGTTTTTGGTGTTTATTATCGATGGGACTTAATTTGTTGAATGATAATATTTGTATTAGATACTTGCGTGGTTTTACCTAACTTGAATGAATTAATAAATGTTTCAGTAAAGGTTGAAGTGGACAAAAAACGTGTGAATTGATTAATATCCATAATGTAAATAAAAGGTAAAGTAAGTGTGTAAATGGGTGGTTGAGCAAGCTAAGAGGTCTAACCCATATTTAATACATAGGTGTGTTATGAAAGGTTTTCAAAGGGTAATTAAGTATTTTCAAATAATGACCCCGAAACATAGAAATTCAATCTCAAGCAATTTAATTTCAATCTCTACAAATTTATGCATGTATTCAAGGGATTTATGAAGGATTAATATTAAAATTCAATTCCTATACATAATCTAAAAATTATAACTCAGATTCAACTAGAAATAAACCAAACCAAAGTTAGTTAAATAAACCAAAGGATTAATATTAAAATTCAACTCTATTAGTTAAATTATAAATGTAATAGAATTAATCCATATAAATCATTGTAAGTAATCCGACAGTTTAATTATTGTTAATTACGTTATAATTTTTTAGTTTACTTATTTTACTAATCATGTGCTTTTTGTCGTTTCAGGGAAAGCTTAAGGAAGTGCATGAGTCGCAGTCTGATGCCGACAAGGCATCTTTGTCCACAGACGCACTCAACCAAGTGCTTGGCTCTGATCGCAAGGGGAGGACAAGGGGAGTGAGCTCGCGGGTGGCCAAATCTAGGATCATCGGATTGGAGACGAGCGACACCGGGTTGGCTCGAACGGTGGATTCACACGACGCGAAGCTGTCCCGTTTGGAGGCGACGGTCCAAGATATGTACGCATTCATGAAGCGTACGTTGGGTGGAGACCGTAAAGAGAAAGGGAAAGGGAAAGGGAAGGAGAAGGCGGTGGAGGAGGAGGTGCGGGAGGACGAGGCGCAGGATGACGAGGATGTGGACCTCGCTGCTTCATCACCGACACGTTCGTACTTCGACGATCCACTTCCCTATTTGACGCCCTCCAAAAGACCATTATCGACAATTGGTTAGCCGAGCGTGTTCATATTGGACATATTTGATGGCCAGCGGATAGGGCGGGGGTTGAGGGACCCGAATATCGTCGAGGGTGGAATAGTCCATGGACGTGTTCTTCAACAGATGGAGTCCAGGGTGCTCGTCACGCATGTCATACCCGAGAAGGAGAACTCCCTATTGTGGTTGCGCGAACAATGCGGCACGACGTATATTAGTGGGTGCGTCAATTCGTATGTCGTGTGGCCTACTCACCTCCTCAGTTTTATCCAAGACATGTAGTAACATTATTTTCTAATTTGTCCATTTTAATTATATTTGGATTATATCGTCATGTATATTATTTTTACTTTGAAGATTTGGATTATACTGTCATGAATATATATTTGCATTATCTTTAGTTTGTGTTGGATATATGATGTTTGGAACAGGTACAACGTTGCTATAACAGGTACAAATATACTGCTGGGCAGTGGCAGTGGCCATACTGCCCAGCAGATTTTTTTTAAATTCTGCCCATAATTGTCACGGTCATTGACCGTGACAATTTTTTTAAAAAAGGGTAACGGCTTTGCCACGATTTATAACCGTGACAAACGTGTCACGGTCATTGACCTTGACACGACCGTGACACAAAACGCGAGTTTTTTGTCAAGGTCAATGACCGTGAAACGACCGTGACAAAAAAAGTTGTCTCGCCTCGAAATGTCACGGTCATTGACCTTGACAAGGTGTATTTGTCAAGGTCAATGACCTTGACAAATGGGCAGATTTGGTGTAGTGACACATATATACACTCATATACACACACATGCATGCACAGTATATAATGTAGACATATACACACATACATATTATATAATACACACAAATATATATACATACATAGTATACACACACATATATATATATATATATATATATATATATATATATATATATATATATATATATATATATATATATATATATAAGAGCAGAGAAAGAGAGGTTACCAGAGAGAAAGATTTGGGCGTAGCAAAAGTGAGAGTGAGAGAGTGAAAAAGATAAGGGGTTTGATGGTCTTTATCTAAAGGCAATGGTCATGTCCTTGGACCATCACCACAAGGCATGACCAATTAATTTTTAAAATTCATCATCATGGTCAGTACATGGTCACAAAGTTAGACCGTGACCATATTCATGATGTGGAAATAATTAATTGGCTATGCCTTATAGTCATTGTCCAAGGCCGTGACAAGTTAAAAAATGGTCATGGATTTAGGCCATGACCCCTATCAATTGAAAATCTTAACTTGTTCATGTCCTTAGTCACGGTCATGCACTACACAAAAACTAGTGACTTGTCAGAGTAAAATAACGTGACATATTTTGAGATGACAACCTTTTTGTCACGGACATGTCACAGTCAAAGTTTGTGACATGATTTTTACTTGTCACATACTTTAATCATGACAAGTCCATGACAAGGAAAAACTTGTCATGAACGTTGGCCGTGACATGTCCGTGACAATTATTAACATGTCACGGACGTGTCAGGATCAAAGTCCATGACCAAACTCGGTAGCATTTAAAAAAAACTATTGGGTAGTTATGGCCACTGCCACTGCCCATCAGTCTATTATAACCTATTACAACACCTGCCTAGCAGTCTATATCAACCAATTCATTCATTCATAAGATCTAAAGCCATAAAACATTCATTTAATCATTATATCAAACAATAAACAATAGAAAACATTCAATATTCAATATTGAAAATTGTTGTTCATAATCCTAATAAACAAATAGTAATAAAATAATTACAAAAAATTGTTCATTCTTCATCACTTTGAAGGAGGAAGGTAGGCCATATTATATAGGAATTGAGACAACCTGATTAGGAACATATTCTTCATATTTATCCCCTTAATTTCGATATTTTTATGATCCCGTGCAGAGTAAACAGCTTGTATTTGTCTCGTATTTATGCTAGTAACCTCTTTTGGCAAGTATTTCATGTTTTGTGTATTTCTCATGTGCTTTATAGGTATTTCATGGAAGTTCGTGCGAAGGAGAACTCAAAACAGTGAAAGAAAGCAACAAATGGAGAATTGAAGGGCATTTTCGTAATTTTATAGCTTACTCCAGAGGTGGGGCCAACTATAAAGTTGAAGATATCTAAATTACAAGAACACTGGAAAAAACGGCACCTCAATCCGAGCTACGGTGAAGAAGTTACGACGTTTTGAAGTTGCGCGATAATGAAGAGAAATGGACCAGAAACCAAACCGATCCAGATGGAATCAAACCGATCCGGATGGAACCAAACCGATCTGGTCAAAAAAAAGAACTGATCCGGTACCAAATGGATCCGGTTTCGACCGGTCCGACTGCTGAAATTTCTGGCAATTAATTATGCAGCTAAAGCGGTGCAACTCTTAGAATATCTTGCACAACTCATCGATATTAGCTATCAAATTTGTGCTAGTTGGTGCTATAAAAGGCCAAGCCCTACATCCTTCTAAGGGGAATCAAATTAGGTAGAGAAAGTCATTTTTTAGAAAGCCTTTTTAGTTTTTCATATTCTTAGAAAAACCCTAGTTTGTAAGTTTGAAGAACAAGTAGTATTGAAGTTCATCTAGTGCAGATTTGAAGTATCAATTCTTCAATTCAATTCAAGTATCAAATTACATTCTCTTATTTAGTCTCAATTCTAGTTTGAATTCTCACTAGTATTGTAATTTGTTAAGAATGTTTCTTATATTCATAATTACATGCATTGTTATGAAATTGCTTTCTCATAAAACCATGTCTAGGTAAATTTTCAAGGGTTGGGGTACATGAACTCATTCCGAGGTAAATTACCCGTGTAGAAAATAGAGGGTAAATTAAATATTGACCGAATCGTGGAGGGAAATTACATGAACATGGCCAATAATTTAATCTCTCTTGCCCTAGGTACTTGAGATGTTTAAGAACGCTATGTAAAGTGTAATTTGTCCATTCACCGCTTTGTATTTACCTTTGATTTCATATGATGCGGGCTAGTTCCCTCATATATGTAATGCTTAGGATCTATAAAGATTGGATTTAGTCAAAATTTCAATTTACAAGTCCAGGATTCTCTACGATAATTTGCTAAGTTTTGAGGGATTGTACTCCACCCTATTTTCTCATTCATCTTAATTAATTTAATTTCTTTATTTACCTATTTTTTTCCCTTTTCAACCATCATCATCTTTTTTACTTTTTCTTTGGAAGTAATAAATCAATTAAATTCTATCAACCATTCCCTGTGGATTTGATACCCAGACTCACCACTATACTTCTTAAGAAGTGTATTTGCAAGTTTGGTTTTTTTTTGTATTGAGGTTGGAAGCCGATAACAACGACTAGCGTATTACACGGACGCTAGGTTTTTACACTCGATCAAAAATGGTGCCGTTGTCGGGGAGTGTTTGTTATAGATTATAATTGAATTACTACTTCATAAAAAAAATGAAAAATATCGGTGTCACGTTCTTGAATTGCCCAATTTGAAATGTCTTACTTTAACTCATTCGGTGGCTTTAATTGTTATGCTAATAGTGAGGAGGAGAATGAACTCACGATTTATGAACATTGGATCAATATCACTAAATATGAGTCTCCTAAATACAAGCCTAGTGCTAAGGCCATCCAAATTTATGAAAATGAAAGGCTTGAAGAAGAAAGGCATGAAAAAGAATATAGGGAAAAAAATCGTTTTTGGGAGCAAGAGTTGGATGCATTATTCGAATCCAATGACAAATTTTCTTTCGATATTTTTGAGACTAAAGAATGTTTTCAACCAAATGAGGAATCCAATGAAGAATCACTTGAGCTTGAATTTATGTCCTCACCATTCTCATTCACTATTATCTAACCATTAAATCCATCACAAGAACTCGATGAATGTCTTGAGGATGTTGATACGATTCTTGTATGGGAATGTTTTTTTTAGATGCTTCATCCTACGGGCCATACACTTAGACGTGTCACTCCACCAGACCCAACTGAAAATTTTGGGGGAGAAGATTTTGAGGACAAGGACTCAATGCTTAAATTATTTTCCAAGATGGACTCTTTCTGTTTGTGTGATCCACTTGCCATACTACTTGAAAAATCTTTGGAACGTGATTCTATTTTTCTTGGATCCCAATGGTACTTGTCCCCCTATGCACCCAAATCCTTCATTATCCCCCTAAATTTTTTAATAGGCGGTGATTCATTTTTTTCGCGTTGCACATGCCTTCCGTTTTTTCGACGGAATTCTTATTTTTCGGGCAATATGCTTTCTAGTGAGGGAACACCATTAATCCCTCAAAGTCAAATTGTATTTTGGGTGCACCCTCAAATTTTTTGACTTTTAGTGTATGATTTATTAGCCGTTCAAATTTTAGGTTGTAAATAATTAGTTTTTTTATTATTACTTTTTTTTATTATAGTCTAGTTTCGCTTGTCAAGTTTTTGTTATGCTTGGTTCTAACATATTTGGTACATTCAATGGACTCGCACTCATCGGGGATCGCTCCATTTGGGTAATATCTTTATTTTCCTCTCTTTATGTTGTGTTCTTGATTCGCATTGAGGACAATGCAACATTTAAGTTAGGGGGTGTGGGATATTCTTTCCGTTTATTGTTTAGATTCATTGATTCGATCACATGTTTGTTCCAAGTATATTTTTATTTTATTTTAAAAAAAATGAAAAATTTAGAAAAAGTCAAAAATATTTTTGTTCAAAATAAATAAGAATTGGAATTTAAATTTTTCAAAAATATCACCTTTATTCTATTTAAGGTCTCAAATTGTTAACAATCAATTGCACTAAGCCAAAGTTGATCGAAGATGGAAATTGAAAGAAAATTGACGACTTAACCAATAAATGTGGAGATTGATCAAACCCGGTGAGATTTCGAGCCTTTTAATGTTTTGTGAGTTTTTAAATCAATCCGAGTTTATGATTAACTCAAAGTTCTTTTCAGCGTTTTAATAAGTCGTTGATGATCTCAATCCTTTGTTTTGATCGGTTATGGGAAATGTGTGAAATGTTGTCTCAAAATTCTTGCTAAATATATCTCTAAGCTTAATTAATCTCGAGATGCATATGGTAATGTGATCAGCAATTTGGACAATGAAGTAGGCCCTCGTTTGTTACCCAAAAATATTAGCCATAATAGAGTTGTGAAAAATTATCCCTTTGCAACCCACTTTGAGCTTAATATAATATTTTCCTTTCGTTTGATTACCCGAAAAACCCAAATAACCCGAAATTGTGAAAATTGAGGAAATTCATCAAGTAAGTCCAAAAGTGTGCATAAAAAGGGCAAGAAAAAAATAGAAAATGCTCAACAAGAAATAGCAAGACAAAAAACTATATATATATATATATATATATATATATATATATATATATATATATATATATATATATATATATATATATATATATATATAGAGAGAGAGAGAGAGAGAGAGAGAGAGAGAGAAAAGAAAGAGAAAAATGAGCAAATGCCCGAAAAAAGCACTAATGGACATCATGAGAAAATTTTCCAATTCTGAACATTCCGTCCATTCCCATTTTTTCACTTTACACTTTATAACCCGATAAAGTCCTAACTGAGTCCAAATGGCGAAATTGGTTACCGCGTAGAGAGCTAAGACATGAAAAGATAATATGAGAGATTAAAATGGTGTGAAATAGAGGTGATGTTCCAGTCTCCCAATGACTGTACTCCGATGATGAGATCTTTTCACCATATATTTCCTTCTTTTCAATTTTGTATACATGAATTTGTGTCCATTATATTTACTCTTTATCATGTATACCGAGAGAAAATAGCTACAATCCAAGTGATTCGTTTGTGAGTGAATCCGTAAGAATTGTAATCAAAACGAATTTTCGGAAAGTAACGTAATTCTCAATCGATGGAAATTTGAGGTTTAATTTATGGCTTTGCACACACACACTATGGTTTGAGACATTTGAATATGAATCTACGGGGATTATTTTTTGAAAAGTTTAAATTGTACAATTTTTAAATATTTTGATATTTATTTGAGTTAATAAAGAATTTTGTGGGTGTATTCACTGCAAACCCTCACGAGACAAAACTCGTCCTACTAGGGTAGCCTAGGGGTTTAAAGGCTTGTTGCATACGCTAAATGCAATCGCTTGCCCGCGAAAAAGGTATTCTATCCCAATAAAAGAATTTTCAAGAGTTGAACTTTAAACTAATTTCTTTTACATTGCTCGGGATGCGCAAAGTTCTAAGTTAGGGGGTGTGATTAGGAACATATTCTTCATATTTATCCCCTTAATTTCGATAGTTTTATGATCCTGTGCAGAGTAAATAGCTTGTATTTGTCTCGTATTTATGCTACTAACCTATTTTGGAAAGTATTTCATGTTTTGTGTATTTCTCATGTGCTTTATAGGTATTTGATGGAAGTTAGTGTGAAGGAGAACTCAAAACAGTGAAAGAAAGCAATAAATGGAGAGTTGAAGGGCATTTTAGTAATTTTACAGCCTTACTCTAGAGGTGGGGCCAACTAGAAATTTGAAGATATCTATATTACAAGAACACGGGAAAAAATGGCACCTCAATCCGAGCTACGGTGAAGAAGTTACGATGTTTTGAAGTTGCGCGATAATGAAGAGAAATGGACCAGAAGCCAAATCGATCCAGATGGAACCAAACCGATCCGGATGGAACCAAACCGATCCGGTCAGAAAAAAAAAGAACCGATCTGGTACCAAATGGATTCGATTCGGACCGGTCCGGCTGCTGAAATTTCTGGCAATTAATTATGCAACTAAAGCGGTGCAACTCTTGCAATATCTTGCACAACTCATCGATATTAGCTGTCAAATTCGTGCTAGTTGGTGCTATAAAAGTCCAAGCCCTACATCCTTCCAAGGGGACTCAAATTAGGGAGAGAAAGTCATTTTTTAGAAAGCCTTTTTTGTTTTTCATATTCTTAGAAAAACCCTAGTTTGTAACTTTGAAGAACAAGTAGTATTCAAGTTCATCTAGTGCAGATTTCAAGTATCAATTCTTCAATTCAATTCAAGTATCAAATTCCATTCTCTTATTTAGTCTCAATTGTATTTTCAATTCTCACTAGTATTGTAATTTGTTAAGAATGTTTCTTAGATTCATAATTACATGCATTGTTATGAAATTGCTTTCTCATAAAACCATGTCTAGGTAAATTTTCAAGGGTTGGGGTACATGAACTCATTCCGAGGTAAATTACCCATGTAGAAAATAGAGGGTAAATTAAATATTGACCGAATCATGGAGGGAAATTACATGAACATGGCCAATCTTTTAATCTCTCTTGCCCTAGGTACTTGAGATGTTTAAGAACGATATGTAAAGTGTAATTCGTCCATTCATTGCTTTGTATTTACCTTTGATTTCATATGATGCGGGCTAGTTCCCTCATATATGTAATGCTTAGGATCTCTAAAGATTGGATTTAGTCAAAATTTCAATTTACAAGTCTAGGATTCTCTACGATAATTCGCTAAGGTTTGAGGGATTGTACTCCACCCTACTTTCTCATTCATCTTAATTAATTTAATTTCTTTATTTACCTATTTTTTTCCCTTTTCAACCATCATCATCTTTTTCACTTTTTCTTTAGAAGTAATAAATCAATAAAATTCTATCAACCATTCCCTGTGGATTCGATACCCAGACTCACCACTATACTTCTTAAGAAGTGTATTTGCAAGTTTAGGTTTTTTTTGTATTGAGGTTGGAAGCCGATAACAACAACTAGCGTATTACACGGACGCTAGGTTTTTACACTCGATCACAACCCTCACTATTACTAATGCCGCACTACTCGGTTAACCACATGGATTCATTCCCTTTTCCTACATACACATCCATGATGAGGCCCCGTGCCTTATGAGGTAACAATGAACGGCTATGCAATGTAGTACCCGTGACACCCCGACTAATTAAATACCGGGTAGCTACTCCTTTATTAAATCAATACAAAATGCCAAGTTGGTCCAATTAATAGCATCACTGTCGAAAACAATTTTAATGATTACTAACCACCTAGTATTTAAAAAGTGAGTTGTCAAATTTTAAATTAAATCTGATTAACATGCAATAAATGAAATATAGAAATGTAACACCACCATTCACGATAAAGTCCAACTATAGTGAATCAACAAATAAAGACGAGTCTAGAGGAAATATTCCTCACAACAATCCCAATATGAAAAGAAATAAAACAAGTCTGCATCCTGAATTAATTACAAACCAAAAGTCTTAATAACTGAAAGAAATGAAATGTCTCTAAAAGAAATGGGCGACATGCCCTACAACTGATGAAATCTGAATATAGAGTCAAGGCAAATGAAGCGTCTACTAGCAAGGCCCTGTAACTTCCAAAACAGCTACAGCTCGTCACCTGACTGGAAATACTATGCATGGTGTCCTTGTGGCTGGGCACCTAAAAAGGTTTTTACAAAAAGTAGATTTGAAAGCAAAGGGGTCAGAGACCGAAAGTGGAGAGTATTTTAAAAACAGCAAGTGCTTTAATAACATTTAAAACAATGAATGCAAAATACATGTTAGGACGTGCTCTCACATGAAATACTCACCTCTCGTCTAACTGTGCACTCCTAACGTTCCTTTACCCATTCATGTGTTAGTTATCTTTAACTAGACCGTCATAAGTTCTAACCCAGCTACTCGATTCACAATTTGAATTACCGATGTTATCACTTAATTAGATAGCTTTACTTGAACTCGGATTCTCAATTATTAGCATTTCCGTTTACAGGAGGTTATCCCCTAATTTATCTTCTCAAGGAGTTACTATAAATTATTCTCATAATTAAACATAACAATTCCGTTTCATTTAACCGTATATTATTCACATCATAAATATACAATATAAGCACCCCGAGGCTAAGTTGCAGTGCACACATACTCTTCTATCCATCCCGGTACATCACGCACATAAGGATTACATATTCTGAATCTCTCAGGAATTGTTAGAATAAGCATAACACACAAAAATGGAGGCGAACATAATTCAACATATCCATGCGTCACGTACATACCTACGCTCCATAGTCAGCTAACTTAATAACTCACAATTAAGTCATTCCCTTGAACTATGTCCTCTAGGTACCAAACTAAATCCGGGCACACAAGGATTAGATGGCCCTAAGCGAACGTAAACCTCCCGTGATAGCAAGTATGGTAGGTATGTCATACACAAAAATCATATACTAAGCATTCACACATCTTAGATGTCTCATTATTAATAAAGGTACATTCTACATCCTTATACCATTATTTCAATTTTATACATTTTAAGTCTTTCGATAATATAAAATGTAGACTGTCGACCCATCTCACGTCATAGTTTCTTGTACTTAAAACCTATCTCAAACGGACTATTAAGTTTCCTATTATTCCCACATATAACATCATGATTCTTAAGGTCCTTACTTCTGCCCCAAACCTCATTTCACCAAATTATTCAAATTTACTCTTTTAACCCTAATATTATCTCACTCATCGAGTTTCATTACCTTTTAGAATAATTCCTCAAATTGAAATCTAATTAAGGTCCAAACTTTATAACCATACCTACTGGTCTTCCTTAAGTCTAAGGATATCCATAAAGTCTCCAATAATAATTTCTAAGGTTTAACATCATTAAAATTTAACTAGGAAAATTTTAGTCTTTCTGGGAAGGTCGATCGATCGACTGATGAATGTCGATCGATCGATCGCACCAGGTAGGCTACGGACTGCTTCGTTTTACAGTCCTCAAATCGTTCCAAAACTCCATTATAAAGCATGAAGCTCTAATATAACGTTATAATATCATTATACAACCATTCTACAACATTGTTAACGTTCTAAGACCAATAATTCATCAACCAATGGTTTTATTTGGATCAAAACTTCATCAAGAACTCTAGTTTTTCTATTTCTTTCAAGAACATTAATAAGCCTCTTCTTAAATCTGTTTTTAGATCATCAAGGGTTATATTTTTAATTCATAATTCGTCCAGAATGTTTCTACATGCAATTCCTAACATAGTTCATAGTTTTAATCCTCAAATTCTTGGGTCTATATCAATCTTCCAAGATAAATTCGATAATTTCCCTAAACATAGAAAAGCATAACATTGAATGAATTGTAATTAAATCACTTGCCTCTAATCTTTATCTGAATTTGATGTTGAATCTTGAAGGTTGAATTGTTCTCTCTCTCTCTGCAGAATTCTATTTTCTCTCTCTCTCTACAAGTTCTTCTCTAAAGATGATGATAATGGAGGTTTAGAGGTTGCCTTAGGAACTTCTTTTCTATTTCTTCCAATAACTCCCGTAGCCCATTAAGTCATTTAGTGTAGTTAGTGGGTTTAGTGGATAAAGAATAAGTCATATTTTATTTCTAATTTTCGTGGGTTTTAATTCCCAAATTTCAGAAATTACCAAAATGACCTTTTAAGTTACCGGTATGGCCCAATAATGCCCCGGGACCCAAACTTAACCCCCGGCTAGTTTTTTCTGACTATCTCGGCCCTTCCGGACACGTTGGCGCACTCAAAATGACTATTTGGTCAAAAAAAATTATTTTTAAATATCATAAATTCATTCTCAACGCGACTGACACGCGCGTTCCAATTAAATTTTCCAAATTGCCGTATTTCAGCCTCGTGACAATTTCAATATTTTCAATATTCATATATTGTCATATATACACATTATAATCAAATACCAACTCACATCTCGTTAGTATTTTATCCAGATTAATTCTCAATTAGTTCACATTTAATTTAATTAATCCCATAAATAAATATCGATAAAAATGCGGGGTATTACAGTACCATGGTGCGCATTCGGGTCCATCAACCCCCTAACTATTCTATTTCCACCCCGTGTGTCTAATATATACACAATAGGCCAACCAATCGTTGAAATTTTCCATAATATGGTGTTATGGGTGGTGGTGGCTAATATATCACGTGTAGATGTGTGTGTTGGGGGGGTATTGTGAGGGTAAGGGTGAAAAAGACGGACTGGTGGTCCCTTCATCCACCACCTTCTACTTTCCCTTCTCCGAGTTGGACCCAACCTGGCCTTTAAAATCAACATTGATATAGTCGAACATTTTATGTATAGTTCGCTCCAAGTTTTCTATTTTCTTATCGTGGTTGGTCGATAAATCATCCACCTTGCGAGCCAACCCAAAGCCTTGACTTCCCTACCCTAGATCTCACCCCTCGAGTACGACCCTTTTGTTCTCACCCGAACACTTGGTTGAATGCGTCCGCAGTGAGAGATGCCTTGACAACTTCATTCTAGGAGTTGTTCATTCCCTTAAGCTTTTCATGAAATGACAAAAAGGTACACGGTTAGATAAATTGATAAAAAAAAATATGTGATTATAAATTTTTATTTCTATAATGTTATTAATATTTTAAGATACAATATAGGCAGCTATGTTCGAATTGACCTTCGCATGCTTCCCCTTCTTCGTTCGAATTGCCACATATGCATCGAGCGTATATGGCTTATTCCTAGAGCCACTCTCCTTCTCCTTAAATAAAATAATGCAAAATTAGTAAATTATTACATAATTATCACTAAACAGAATAAAATAAAACTATAATGAAAGAACATTAAAAAGTTACAATCCTATGGTCCACCTCGGTGTAAGACGTACGCCCGAAGTAGTGCACTTCGACCTTCTTGGCCCGGTTTTCCCTCCCGGATTGATGAGAGGACAATTTCCTCTCTAAGACCTCATCATCGACAAACTATTGCCATCTTGCAATTGAGATTGTGTCCTTCAAAGGTACTGTATTCCTAAGTCTCAAGATGGACTCCCATTCCTTTCCAAAGTACCGTATGCTCATGTTTTTCTTCCACATTTTATACTGATATTGTTGAAGCGCGAGTCCCCCAATTTGAAAAATTGGTTTAAAGATTAAATGTAATTTCCTTTTAAGTGTGGAATAAAGATGGTTCAACACAACACATAAAAATAATAAATTTTAATTTCTTTCAAATTAAAATTAAGCTAAACACAAAGTGAAATTAAATTAAACAATAAATAAAATTTCACTTAAACCAAATTAATTGAACCCAAGTCCTAAAAATTTACCTAACAATAAATATTCATTTTGCAAATTAGGCCAAACCATATTTTATCTAATAAAATTAATGACAAGAATTAAATTAATATATACCCATATTAAGTTAGCACCAAATCAAATATTCCAATTTTATCTTTTTACCTAAGCATGAATCTAATGTGATTTTGCAAAAGATAAAATAAACAAACCACTACGCTGCGATATACGACGAAATATCACAACGGGAAAAACCTCGGACGACCCTTAAGTCCACTAAGTATGGTTTTATGATTATAAGACAGATGGCATACACAACTCGACTTGACTCCGACAAAGCCCCTGACGCGTCTTCTTGTAGCCACCTCTGCCTAGTCGACAATCCCGGACTCGACTTGAACCTTGGATTCCACCAATGAGGGTTATGGTCTCCTTCAACCTGCACTTGAAGCCTTTCTCCGAGTGTGAACGCCGCAGCAACAAACAAGTCTTCTTCTTTGTGGGATGTAGAAGCAAACCCAAACAACTCTTTGATAGGTAGAGTAGAACCCAGTACCAAACAAACTCCAAGAATATATATATATATATATATATATATATATATATATATATATATATATATATATATATATATATATATATATATATATATATATATATATATATATATATATATATGAAAGATACTTGGACAAACAAACTATGTATTGGGTGTAGAAACCTTGATTATGTTATTAGGATTAAATCATGTTAACAAAAATCATGGGGACTTTTTCTTTGGAAGAATTTACTTTAAAAACACTCTAAGTGAAGAAAAGGTTATGAAAAAGTCTCCTAAAAATTTTTGCTCCCGCACTAGTTAAATCTGTTAAAAAGTTAGTGGGAAAAAGGTAGTGGTAACATGAAGAAAACTGCCAAAAACTGTAAAAAAAATTCCCGCCAGAAATCTCATTCAAACAAGATTTTCTTTCGAATGAAGTCTCATTCGAATGACCTTCTAACGATTTTCCAGTGGCCCAAAAGGAAAATTTGTTGGCAAACTCGTTCGAACAAAAAGTTCGAACAAAATGCCAGAAAGTTCATTCTTCAATTTCAGGCCCAAAACTCTTTTTATTCAAAGTTCCAAAGTAACCTTCTGAAAATAAAATTCATTTTCAAATAAAATTACACCCCAAAGTATAAAATGATTCCAAGCCTCCCTATATGTATAAAAATGCATTCATACCTTTTGGAGACTATGGAATCCATTGTCGTTGACGTAGAAACATGGCACTTGAAACTTGACATTGATGAAGCTTTACAAATCTGGCCGCCATGTCTTCAAGAAACATGTAATATGAGTTGGATGGATACGTATGGACTATATCCTATGACTCAAAAGTTTTTATCCGAAGTTGAGCCAACACTACATTAAGACTCAATTGGAGACTTGTGTCCTTACAAATCTCCTCCTTTGGCTATTCTAGGACAAAAACCAAAACAAAATCCTAAAGGGATGTCAAGCTCTACTAGACTTAAAAACTTCCCACCCAAAAGTAGAAAACTTGACTCAAGACCCAAGGATCAATAGCTTTGCTGATGAAAGTTTCCACTCAGAAGAATTCATGTACACTTAAGCAAAATATTTAATTCATAGGGAATAGCAATGTAAAATAAATACTCCCCCTTAATTAATTCTCCTTTATCAACTATGATCAACCTAAGAAGATAACGCTCTCCCCCTAAGTTAAATCTCTTAAAATAAGATATTATTATAATAGGATTAAATACCGCTTCTTCCCCTATCATTCTCCCCATTTTTGTTCAGTAATAGACAAGGGTGATAGAATTAATAAAATACTCATTTATCCTCCAATAGAATTAAGTGATAAAAATGGGAAAAGCAAGTAAATCATAAATGTGCATACGTAGATAAGAACATGAAAGCATATGGGAAACAATAAAAGTAACCAATCCAAAATAGATATTAATGAATACCAACTATGATGCGACAAAAATGATATCAATTTTTCAAATATAAGATACTGAGCATGTAATATCAAGTTAAATATGCAACACAATAGATACCAATTATGAAGTAAAAGCATAAATGGACAAGCTAATTTGACAAAGACTTAAACAAATAAAAATATCATATATGTATACACAATAGATATAAAAATATGCACAATCACACAAATATAGATATAAAAACACACAAATGACACAAAATAAGATAATATAAGTTTTCCACACTCTTATGGCAGAAATGTGTCATATGGGAACATAAGTGAAAGGGTGTGAACAAGATACCAATGAATTAAAACCCAATCACTTAAGCATGTTCACGGAGTTCTCATTTGATTGAAAAACATTATCAACTTAAGTTCAGCTTTTATGTGACAAGATAAAGTGAACTCTTGAACAAATAAACACAATGCAGACAAGCCTAGCATGTTGATGATTTTACAAACCAATAGAGTCATAACAATGAAAGCTCAACTAGGATAGACGGACATTGTGCAAGCCATTGATATACTATCCAAACTCCCTCAAAATAAACATATATATTTTGAATGACAATATCAATCTAAACAAATATAGACCTTGGGTAAATGTTTTTTTATTAATGCCATATTCGTGTTAGGCCTTTCGACCAAGTATTTCTTTCATGTCCATTCTAAACTGTGGCTTACTCGCAAAGGATAATATTTTCTTTCGGAGCCCTTCCTTATGCACATTTATATATATCATTTTTATATCTCACACAAATCTCACATGCAACGGATTTTAAAATGCACTACTCCTCCTAGGTCACATAATACGTAGATGACAAGATTGGTAGGAGAACACCTCACAAAGCTCAAATATCATGTAAAGTTAATAGATTGAAAGAGCTCATGCATGTGTGAAAAGACATACAAAAGTGAATCCATTAAGCAAGTCAAACTTAAACTACTCCATGTAAGCATGATAAAGAACATTTTAAGGATTAAAATTCTAACCAAAAGTTCTAGCCACATGGAAGCAAAAAACAAGGGATTCAAACACAGACATATGCCACAAAAGTCATGTAAAACTAAAATACACACACAAAAAATCTTTTTGAGTTTTTGAGATTTATAAACCAAACAAAAATAACTCAAAAGACAAAAAAAAATCATTTTGTATTTTTCATTAAGTCCAAATAACTCACAAATGTAAAATACAAATGATAAAGAAAATCATTGTGTATTTTTCACATAATGGAAACAAAAATGAAAAGAATATAATACAAAAGATAAACAAGTCATAATTCTAGTAAGTCATAAATAATTAATCAAGGACTACAAAATGACTAAACATGCATACAACTAGCAAGGATATATGATATGAAGCACACATAGCTAGAGTATGCAAACATGCAAGCAGTCACCCATAAGATATAGCATGTGGTGGATCATGTGCAAGTATGTTGGAATCAACAAGTCTAACATCTAGTTCCTCTAAAAGATATTTCCAAACCCAAATGGATGTGTATCTACAATGTCGGGATTTGAAAACAAATGAAATACTAGATTTAAACTTCTTAGAACATCTTCTAAGATCAAAACAAAAGGACCTAAGATGACCTTTCCTACCATGATGCAAACATGTGTAAACTTGAGGAAAGTTTCTAACTTTCTTGGACAAAGTTAACCCTCTAAAAAAAATAATGGTCTTAGCCTTAGATAAGGAAGCATTAGAATATAATGAGCTAGAACTATTACAACAACTACTCGAGTCATATAAATCATTTTTCATTTTTAAAATTTTGGACTCAAGTAATAAATTAGGCTCCTCAAATTTATGAGACTCTTCATTAAAATTTTCTATAACTCCTAGAAGGTTATCCCGCCCCCCCTCAATGTGAGCAAATTTGTCCCTAAGAGTCTTTTCTCGACTATCAATCTCTTTCTTGGACATTTCTAAAATATTAAATTTGTAATTTATGTCCATGAGCTTTTTACGAAAAGTATATTTTTGAGATAGTGAGGTTTGCAAAAGTTCAATTCTAGATTTAAAACATAAATTTTCATTTTCAAGAAACTTAATTATGTTTGCAAATCTCAATTTTAATTCTCTTAATTTTTCATTACACTTATTAAGCCCATTAAATTACTCTCGAATATCAAAAACTTCATTATCGTTACAAATGGACAAATTATCATTAAGAGGTCCCATCAAAAGATACAAAACAAAAATGAGAGAGAGTAAAAAATGAACCAGCTAAAAATACATGGAGCACAAAAACTATAAAAGTCAAAAAATGGATTTTTAACGCGATAAATTAGCGTTGCGGCTCTGTTACCACTTGTTGAAGCATGAGGCCCCCAATTTAAAAAATTTCTTTTGAGATTAAATATAATTTCCTTTTAAGTGCGGAATAAAGATGGTTCAACACAACACTTACAAACAACAAATTTTAATTTCTTTCAAATTAAAATTAAACTAAACTCATAGTGAAATTAAATTAAATAACAAATAAAATTTTCACTTAAACCAAATTAATTCAATCCGAGTCCTAGAAATTTTCCTAACAATAAATATTCATTTTGAAAATTAGGCCAAACCAAATTTTATCGAATAAAATTAATAACTTGAATTAAATTAATATATACCCAAATTAAGTTAGCACAAAATCAAATATTCCAATTGTATCTTTTTACCTAAGCATGCATCTAATGTGATTTTGCAAAAGATAAAATAAACAAACCATTAAAACGAGATTTACGAGGGAAACCCACAACGGGAAAAACCTCGGACGACTCTAGCCTTAAGTCCACTAAGTATGGTTTTATGATTAAAGACAGATGACTTACACAACTCGACTTGACTCCGTCCATGCCCCTGACGCGTCTTCTTAACACTACATCCGCCTAGTCGACAATCCCGGACTCCATCGGAACCTTGAATTCCACCAATGAGGCTTATAGTCTCCATCAATCCGCACTCGAAGCCTTTCTCCGAGTGCCAACGTCGCAACAACAAACAAGTCTTATTGTTTGTGGGATGTTGAAGAAAAACCAAATAACTCTTTGATAGGTAGACTAGAACCTGGTGCCAAAAAAACTCCAAGCAAGATATTTATATGAAAGATACTTGGAAAATAAAACGATGTATTGGGTGTAGAAACCTTGATTTTGTTCTTAGGATTAAATCATGTTAACAAAAATCAAGGTGATTTTTTATTTGGAAGAATTTACTCACAAAACACTATAAGTGAAGAAAAGGTTATGAAAAGGTCTCCTAAAAAATGTTGCACCCGAACTAGTTAAATTTGTCAAAAAGTTAGTGTGGAAAAGGTAGTGGGAACATGAAGAAAACTTCCAAAAACTATCCAAAAAAATTTACCGCCAGAAATCTCATTCGAACAAGATTTTCGTTCGAACAAAGTCTCATTCGAATGGCCATTTAACGATGTTCTAGTGACCAAGAAGGGAAATCCATTGCCAAAATCGTTCGAACGAAATTCTCGTTCGAATGACAAACTCATTCAAACGATAATTTTGAACGAAATTCCAGAAAGTTCATTTTTCAATTTTAAGCCCAAAAGACTTTTTATTCAAAGTTCTAAAGTAACCTTCTGAAAATAAAATTAATTTAAAAATAAAATTACACCCAAAAGTAGAAAATTATTCCAAGTCTCCCTATATATATAAAAATGCATTCATACCTTTTGGAGACTATAGAATCCATTGTCGTTGACGTAGAAACATGGCCCTTGAAACTCAACATTGATGAAGCTTTACAAATCTGGCCGCTACATCTTCAAGAAACACGTTAAAGGATTTGGATGGATACATATGAACTATATCCTATGACTCAAATGTTTTTGTCCAGAATTAAGCCAACACTACATTAAGACTTAATTGGAGACTTGTGTCATTACAGATATCCTAATTGTTTCAACATGGTCGAGTAAATGTGGGGACAAGATGAATGGTTCCTATCAAAAGAATGTTAGTTCATATTAGTTAAATTATAAAATATAAAGAAGTATAAATATAAAAACAAATCATACAAAACAATAAGAAAGTGGGAAGTACTTGTAATGCCCCCTCTGATGAAATGCTTTTTGGTGTGTTTGTCGTTGTTGTAAAAGCTCTTCAATCAAAACCTCAATTACCTACAAATATATAACAAACTCAAGTGTAGAATGGTAAGTAAGGAAATCAATCCTAATCTAAGGTGTGAACATGCTAAAATTAGAAGATAATGAATACAATTCACTGGATTATTTTTTTTAGACTTTTTGTTTTTTCTATTTTTTTTATGTTTTTCAAATATTAAAACAATATTTATGATGGTGAAAATTAAGTAGCTACACTAACTGAGAGAAATAAAACAATACTAAAAAAAGTGTGCTAAAACAAGAGTAAGTAACTAAAAAGAGATATATATAATTTGAGAAAAGATTGAGTGAGAAAAATTCAAGAATGAAAATTCACCTCCAATTCATGAATTAAATTTATTAGATTATTCTAGTTTACTAAGTTCCCAAATATTATTTTATTTCATCATTTGATTCTCATCAATTGACAAAATAAATTAACATAGATTTAGTTAATTCATTTTCCATTCCTACGACTCAAGTGAAGAGATGATTTAGACAAATTATATAAATCATTCCCTAGATCAAATTCATATAATTAACTTTAAATCCCAAAAAATTAATGTATGAGCATAACAAAATATAATATATTCTAATTAATGGATCATCCTATCTCTAGTTTGAATCCAAGAATCAAAAGAATATTAGATTTCAACCCTTTCTCAAGGATGGTTTACCATCTCTCGATGCATAAGCACATGTAGGAATATCAAATTATTAACTAAATGAAGCAAAGTAAAAAAGAATAATAAATCATCTAATTGCATTCATGGGGCTTCATTTCACTCCTTGAATGGAGTGATTAGCCTAGAATGATCACCATTAAATAGTAATTGTAAACAAGTAATAGCATATAATTATTAGTAAGAGAAGAATTAATCAAACCCAATTTTGCCTTCAACTTGAAATGGTATCTTCAATTACAATCTCTCAATATTTTTTCATGGTAAAGAAAAAAACTAAAACTAAAATTTTCTCTCTCTAACTATTTTCTTCTTCTTCTCCAAGTCTCTAATTCTTTAATCTCTAGTCTTCCAATCTTTTTTTGAATGGAGGGAGGTCTTCTTTTTATAGTGGGAAATGGAGCAAGGGTAAATTTGGTAATGGGAGTGAGGGGGATAAAAGTCAGATTTTGTTAGGGGGTATATTGGGTATAAGAGAAGGTTCATGTGGGAAGTGGTTGTTTGGGGGTAATTTTGATAAAGGGATTAAGTTGGTTTAAAATCCATGTGGGAAAATGCATTTGGAGTGTCTTTGTTTTGGCAGGTAATACACGATTAAGGCTTGGTGGGGTTTTAAAAAGGTAGACAATGGGTAAAGCCAAGGTAGGGGATCGGGTTGCTGTCAGGTTGGGGTTTGATTCCAGATATGTGTGCCTCCGGGTCAGGTGGGTCGAAGGCATGTGCGTTTAGGTTCGAGAGAGGTTCTTGGGATTTGAGGATTCAGGTATGGTTAAGGAGAACCAGTGGGTCTGGAACTTCTATGGTGGTGTCGGGTTTTTGTTCAGGCATCGGGTTGATGGGGTTTCAAATCGGCTTTCTCCTGTTTGAGGTTATTCGGGTTTGACCAGAAATGGGGGTTTCAGAGATGGGACCTCCGGTAGAGCCGCGACCAGGTATGGGTCGCGTGTGAGATGGGGGTTCCGGAGATGTCCCAGGTTTTGTGTAGCTGGGTCGCATAGGGGGCTGGTACGGGTAAGATATGTGGCTTCAGTGTGAGAAGATGGGTACCTTCTATGGTGGGGGTAAGGTTGATAGGAGGTTGGGTGTTTGTTGTATTGGTTATGGAGGGAAGATGAGAGAGAGTGGAGGTGTGGAGATGATGATGAATAGTGGAGGGTGAGTTGATTTGGTGTGGCTGAGTGCAGCTGAATAAGGTGGGGATGAGGGATTTATTTGTTTGTAGGATAGTGTGTAGGTAAGTGGGTGTGAGGGGTTATGTCTGTGTTTAATCGTAAAAAAAATTTAACTAAAACTAAAAACAAAATAAAGATATAACTAAACTAAAAAAAATAAAAATCAATCAAAATAAAAATGACACGACACGACACATTATACAAACTGAAGAAAAAAACTAAACACAACTAAAATAAAAACTAATCAAATAAGAAATGAAATAATAATAAACTAACTAAAAACTAAGAAAATAAAAGAAAATATAAAAACTAATACACAACGCGCTAAAAATATAAAAATCCTAAAAATATATGCGTGACTCAATGAAATAACATAATAAAATAGTAAAATAAACCCTAAAAATAAAATGACACAAATAAAATAAAATGGGATAAACTAAACACACACGGTTCAGGACATGTTTAGGTAGGTTTAGGGTAGGTTAGGTTAGGCTGGGGTAAGGGACAAGGGTAATTAGATCCATAATCCGCACAATTGCCTTGAAATACGCATTTGAACACCGCAACGTGCATTCGACCGAAAAATAGACAATAAAGCTCATAAGACCCAAATTGTCGAGAATTAACAACTAAAATACGTCTATTCGGGGTATAAAATTTACACTTTTGGTTGCTTATCACACCACTCCCAAATAGAGCGTTGTTTGTCCTCGAGCAATAAGATAGAGAGAAAGAGAAAGATAAGAAAGTAAAAGTGTACCACTTTCACAGGCACTTGCGATTGCACTTAGCATGGCAACACGCCTTTAAACCTATAGGCTGCCCTACAGGATGAGTTGAGTCTCATGAGGGTTTGTAGGGAATATACCCACAAAATTCTTATTTGCAAAAGGCAGTCTATCTCTTATTAGACATAGAATTATCTCACAATCCATCACGTGAGATGAATATTTTGATAAATACAAGCTAGAAGTGTAAAAATATTAGCTGCATTAATCCTCAAGGCACATCCTTCCTAGAACTCAACGTGTGTAGTGCGAATCAGTCAGAACAGGTCGAGTATCACAAGAGTAATTCCTAGATTGCCTTATCAGAATCAACTCTTCAACTTCAAATCTCACTAGATATATCTCTATCAAACGAACTCTCGAGATTAGGGTCAGTGTATCGTTATTGTGTGTGAGGAGGTGAGTAAATGTAAGAAAGTTCAAACGTCTCACACACATATAAGACAGAACGAATATTTTGAAAGAAAAGTGATCTCATGAAAGAATTGCTAATCACTATAGTGAGAATGTCGAGTTATTCACCATGTCGACTTTCGTTTGCCCGAAAACCTAGGGTAACATGGGTGATAATGGGTGAGGGGAAAATGAAATGAGAAGGATGAGATATGAGGTTGGATGGTGATGTATGGATGAATGACGAGTGATGGATGTGTGATATGAGAGATGTAAAATGGATGGATTTGCGATAAGATTGAGATGAGTGTATAGATCTTGAAGAACAAATGTCTTTATTACAAAAGAACTAACTACAAAACTCTATATATCTTTCTTCTCTTTTTTTTTTTCTTTTTTCTATATTTTTCTTTCTATATATTTTTTCTAGTTTTTCTATTTTTCCTATATTTGTATTTTTTTTATTTTTCTCTCTCTTTTCAAACCAACACTGAAGACATTTAACATTTGGAATCAACTCTATTTTTTTTCAAAATGAAAGATGATACGGAGATGATAGGTGGATGATGTGGAAAATGTATGGAAATATGGAAGAAAATGGTGATGTAATATGGAAAGTGAATGGGTGTAAACCTAGTGATTGGGACAAATTTCAAGACACGTGTTTCTTACAACTCGAAAGTGATGTCGTTCTCAGTGATCAAGAATTTTTTTTAATGAAAAATAATGAGATCATTCAATAATTAAAGTGCGAACCCAAAGGAAGTTGAATCAACTTGTGACTCGGAGATTGCGTAAAACTCTCCGAAAGGGTGAAAGGCACGAATCTCACAAGCTAAAGTCTCTACTAGTGATCCTAAATGCTTTCTTGAGAATTGTAATACTCTTCAACTCTAAACCGTAGTGATGTGATAAGTGCGCAAATTCTGTTGAGTATAAAAATTCATGGTGCAAAATGCCTTGTTATGTATTACATAAGCTATTTATAAAAAAGATAAATCCTCTAGCTTGATTCCTAGACATAAAAAAATGAATGATTGAAAATTCACATTAATGAGTGAGATGAAAGAAACTATACAAAATTTTTAAAAAATCAGGTTCAGAAATAATTTTTTTTTCAAAAGAGGTACGATTTTGATAAAATTCTCCACCCAAAATAAAAAGGAGCATCGTCCTCGATGTTAAATGAAATGATTTTTAAAATTGAGAGCAGAAGGGTAGGAAAGAGATTACCATAATCAAATGCTAATGAAGGGTACATGTGAAGCTAAGATGAAGCCTGAATAAATGAGTGAGATAGAAAAATATGTATAAGTCTATAATCATGATAGAACAGTGGGTGGTGTTAAACACCAACCCCAAGAAGGATAAGACTCATACTCAGAAAAAGCGGGTTGCCTCTTGGTAGCAAAAAGTTTATCGTCTTCAGCCAGACCGGTGAAGTCTAACCATAAAGATAAGATCTATGAAAGCGTGAGGTGGCAGAAGAATTGGGGGACACCCCTATACAATACTGAATGGCCATTCTTCATAAATGGGGTCAACAAGGTCAAGCTGTTCTACGTGAGTGGAGACTAGCTCCAAGAAGGTTTCAAGCGTTGACCATTGACCTAAAAGAGGCTACCATCCCTGGGATTTTTCACGGTGATGGCACCATAAGGGGTAACTGACTCAACAATGAAGGGTCCTAACCACCTGATTTTCAATTTCCCGGGAAAGAGATGCAACTGAGAATTATACAATAAAACTTTTTAACCAAGGTGGAATTTTATGTGCATTGTGATTTGGTCATGGATCGACTTCATCTTGTCCTTATATTTCTTGGACAAATCATAGGCATCATTTATGATTTCCTCCAATTCATTAAGCTGTATCTTTCAATTGACACTCGCCTCATTAATATCGAAATTAAGGGCTTTGACATCCCAATAAGCATGATGTTCAAGATCGATAAGAAGGTGCCAAGGCTTGCCGAAGACCAAGTGATAAGGAGACATGCCAATTGGAATCTTATAAGCAGTATGGTATGACCACAATGCGCCATTTAAGCGTAAGGACCAATATTTCCATTAGGATATATCATTTTGTAAATGTTGAGCTTTTCTAAATCAAAGCTCTGATACCAATTTGTAAATGGTGTGAGTTTATGGATCCCCGGAGTTTAATTTTCGCAATTCAAAAATAAATTTATAATTTCCTTTTATATATTTTCATGAGATGAGGAAGGGTAAAGGTGGTGATGGTTCAACTAAAACAAACAAATGCTAAATTTTAATTTTCTTAAAATAAATCAAGTGAAATTAAACAAAACACACACAAATATTAATTTCACTTAAACCAATTTAAATCAATGCAAGTCCTAGAATTTGCCTAAGTCATGATAGTCAATATTCCGAAGTTACGCCAAACCAATTTTAACAAGTGACTTGAATTAAACAACTTTACCCAAAATTCAATTTAAGTCCAAATTAAATTGAGTGTGATAATTTAAACCAAATTTTATCTTGAATTATCATAAGCATGCGTTCTAAATTATTTATGCAAGATAAAATAAATCAATCACACTACGCCGCAATGTACGAGGAAAAACCCAAGACGGGAAACAACCTCGGACGGCCCTAGCCACAAATCCACTAGATAAGGAATTACAAGTACAAGACAGATAGACTTACAACGCACGACTCGATCCCTCTCAAGCCTCGACGCTTCTTCTTGTAGACACCTCTTCCTAGCGGATAACCTTGGAACACCACCGCGGTCTTGGAATCCACCGATAGGGCTTTCTATGGTCACCGTCACCCGTACATGAAGCCTTTCTCCAAGAGGGTACAACAAAGTAAACAACTTCTCTTCAATTCGGTGTAGAGAAAAACCGGTGCCAAACTCCAAGCAATTGATATGTATATATGAACTTGGATAAACACTAATTTGGGTGTAAAACTAGAGTGGTAAGTAAATTTCTCTTTGAAAATTAACACTCAAAACTTGAACATTTTCCTTAAAACAATTTGCTCTCAAACTCTCTCTCAGAGATGAAAATAGGATGGAAAAGTTAGATTGGAAAATGTCATTCCCGCTAATGATAAAGTCTGAAAAGTTGGTTAAAAACTTAGTGGGAAAGTGGGTGAAAAAACTGCCAAAAACTGATAAAAACTGTTCCCGCCCGGCATCTCGTTCGAACGACATTTCGTTCGAACGAAATTCTAATTCGAACGAAACTTCTAACGACGCTCCAGTATGGACTCATTAGAACCTCGTTGGAAATCTCGTTAGAACGAACAATCTCGTTCGAACGACATTTCGAACGACGGACCAGTATATCTTAGTGGGAACTCGTTGGCAAACTCGTTCGAACGACATATGGTTCAAACGAAAAACTCGTTCGAACGACCTATCAAACGAACTTCCAGAATTTTTGGAAAATTCGATTTTATCCCAAAAAAATTATAAACTTATTTTAAAGTTTTATTTAATTCTTTCTGAAAATTAAAACACAGTTTTTATAAAACCTAACACCCAATAAACTTTGTTCCAAGCTCCTATATATATAATATTGCATTCATACCTTGGGAGCATGGAAGCATAGTTGAGGACGTAGGAACGAGGCACGCAAACCGGCACATTTGATGAAGCTTTATATTCTTGGCCGCTACGTCTTCAACAAACACTTCATATGCTTGAGAGTATTATAATTACATTCTATCCCATGAATAAATGTTTTTGTCCGGAATTGAGCCAACACAATACATGGACTCAATTGGAAATTTGTGTCCTTACAAATCTCCCCCTTTGGCTATTTCGGGACAAAAACCAAACAAAAATCCTAAAGGGCCGTCAAGCTCTCTAGACTCAAAGACATAATCCACCCAAAGTTGACTCGACCCAAGGATCAAACGCTTTGCCATTGAAATATGCCGCTTTAGAAGAATTCCTGCACACTTAAGCAAACTCATCAAATGCATAGGGAATATCAAGGTATCTAAGGCAATTAGAATAAATACTCCCCCTAAATTAATTCTCCCATTTATCAAACAAATGACATACTTAGAAAGACGTCTCCCCCTAAGATAAATCTCCCCAAAACTAAGATACGATAATAATAGGATTAGATACCATTTCTCCCCCTATCATTCTCCCCCTTTTTGTTCAGGAATAGGCAAAGGATAAAGAACTATAAACATATTGAATCTTAAAGTGTTAAGACATTAAGGCACATGAGCAACAAAAGCATAACTAATCCAAGATAGATACCAATAATGAAGTATAAGCATGGATGGACTAGAAAGTAAGGCAAAGACAAACAAATATCATATATATATATATATATATATATATATATATATATATATATATATATATATATATATATATACTAGAAATATACCAATAGAGTACTTGCATATATATATAGATATAAACACACACATGACACAAAATACAATAAGTTTGCACACTCGTATGGCAAAAATGTGTCATATAGAAACGGAACTGTTGGGGTGTGAACTAGTAACGATCAATTTTAGACCCAAGCACTTATAACATGTTCACGGAGTTCTCATTTGATTGCAAAATTCATCACATTTAAATATAACCTCATGTGACAATATAAATTGAACTCATTGAACAAACATACACAATGCATACAAGCCTAGCATATTGATGATTCTACAAACCAATAGAGTCATGACATGAAATACGCAACTAGGATAAACGGACATTGTGCAAACCGTTGATATACCATCCATTCTCCCTCAATATGCATTTATATAAAATTTGAATGAATATATCAATCAAACATAGGCCTTGGCAAATTATTTTCTTTTTAATGCCATATTTTCTGTTTTTAGGCCTTTGGACCACGTATTTCTTTTAGGTCCATTCAAAATAGTGGCTTACAATCGCAAAGGATCACTTAGTCCTTTCGGAGCCCTTCCCCGTGCACATTTTTATTTATCATGTTTTCATTTTTCACACAAATCTCACGTGCAACGAATTTTGACATGCACTAGTCCTCCTAAGTCACAAATATGTAGATGACAAGATTGGTAGGAGAACACCTCACATAGCTCAAATATACACATGAAGTTAAAAATTCAAAGGATCTCCTGCATGTGTCAATAGAGGCATATAAAAATAGAATCCATTTAAACAACACAAAATCCAACTACTCCATAAAATATGGTAAAGAACATAATAAGGATTGATAATCTAAACCAAAAGTTCTAGCCACATGGGAGCGTTAAAGGAGGGATTCAAACACAAGTATATGCCACTTAAAGTGTGTCAAACTAAAATACACACATAAAAAATCTTTTTGAGTTTTTAACATTTTTCACCAAAAATAAATATATATACTCAAAAGGATAAACAAAAATCATTTGAATTTTTCATTAAACTTAAGTTACCAAGAGGTAAAATTCAAATGATAAACAAAAATCTTTTTATATTTTTCATTTAATGCAAAAAAAATGAAAGAAATATAATACAAAAGATAAACAAAAATCATAATTCTAGCATGTGATAAGCATGGTGTATAGACTAGAAAATGATTAAACAAGCATACATTTAGCATGTGAATATAGCATGAAGTACAAACGCTAAAGTATGCAAACACTAACACATTCATCCTTTAGATTTAGCAAGGGAGGAAGCATGTGAAAGTAAATGAGAATCAAAAACCCTATTTTGCAAGGCAACCAAGTCGGATTTCCTAACTCAAATTAATGAAGAATGACTATCTTGGGGTGTAGGAACTTTGACTACCGTGGTTACTTTACTATGGGATTTTCTAGGAATTCGTTTAAGATCAAAACAAAATTTCCTAAGATGACATTTTCGACCACAATGGGTACAAGTAAAAACATGTCGAAAAGATTTACCTAAGGAGTGATCTTTGAATGCATTCCTAGAAGATTCTCCTAAAACGTTGGTTTTGTCTTTAGGGATAAATTCATTGCACGTATTGAAGCCTAAACCACAAGTGTCATTTTTAATTTGGACCGTTCCTAAGATTTTATCTAGTTTTTCCGAACGACACTCCAAATCAAATTTGACATTATTAGAGTCTTTTAATTTATCTTGCAATTCTAAAATGTTAGACTCTAATAAAATATTTCACTCTTCAAAAGCAAGAAGCTCCTTTTTCAAGGATTCCATTAAACCTCTAAGGCTATCTCTCTCGCCTTCTACATATTCAAGCTTCTCTTGAAGAGTCTTCTCACGTGTCCTAAGGTCTTATATTAACGCATTTTCATCAACGACCTTGACACTCTCTCTTAAACTAGCTTCTAACTTCAAATTAGTTCTTTTTAATTTAATAGATTCTTTATAAAGTTCTTGAAAAGCATTTTGAAGTTCACTCACATTAACCTCTTCTTCATTTTTACTCTCTCTTTCTTCTCCACTCTCACTATCATCAAAAACAAGAGAATCATAAACTATGACCTTGGAAGTGTCATGAGTTAAAGTTTCATCAATCGATGAGTTCTCACTATCACTCACATGACTAGCCATAAAAGCCACAAAATTTTTCTTAGTGGGGGAATCGGGCTTCTCTTCCTTATCACTATCACTAAGGGTCGCATTATATGAAATGGGTCGCTTACCCTCTTTCCTTAGTTTAGTGGGGCACTCAAACGCCCTATGGCCATAACCTTCACAACCAAAACACTTATTAGACTCGTCCCTATCTAAATTTTCATTACTAGGTTTAGGGATCTTTTCGGCTTTAGGAATCTTCTCCGCTTTAGATATCTTCTCGTTCTTGTCATGCTTAGAAGATTCAAATTTCTTAAAATCATTTTTAAATTTATCTTTGTTAATTTTAAGAAATTTTCTAAATTTGCGAGCAAATAAATCCATGTCTTCCGAGTCACTATCACTATCGCTCTCTACTACTTGTTTGACCTCTTTTCGGGCTTTTAAAGCAATGCCCTTTTCGATTTTCTTTTCAGTTTTAGAGGGAAACATATCCATTTCATAGGTTTGTAAATCACTTACAAGCTCTTCTAATTTCGTAGAGGCTAAAGTGGGTAAAGAATTTAAAACGGTCACTTTTGGAATAAATCTATCGGGTAGGGACCTTAAAATTTTCTTTACAACACGGTCGTCAGGTATTTTCTCTCCCAAGTTAAAAGATGAATTAACAATATCAGAAAGTCTAGCATAAAAATCATCAAAAGTTTCTTTTTCATTCACTTTGATAGTTTCAAATTGAGTGGTGTGGTTTTCGAGTTTTGAAGCTTTAACGACACTAGTTCCTTCATGAGTTAATTGTAAAATATCCCAAGCTTCTTTAGCGGTTTCACACGTCATAATACGTCGAAATTCATCCGGTGTGACAGCACTAAACAAGGCATTTAAACCTCGAGAATTAAAATTAGCAAGTTTAAACTCATTTTCAGTCCATCTATCGGCAGGTTTGGGAACACATTCATTTTCAACTAAATAAGTTGGTGGGGACCACCCATTAACAACAGACATCCAAACTCTTTCGTCGATAGATTTTATTGCCGATCTCATACGTGATTTCCAATACGCGTAGTTTGAACCATCAAAAATAGGAAATTTTGAAAATGGGGAAAAATCCATTTTAGCCAAAACTTATTTAAGGATCGTTAACGAAATAATTTATCTTTTTTGGCTCTGATACCAATTTGTAAACGTTGAGCTTTTCTAAATCAAAGCTCTGATACCAATTTGAAAACGGTGTGAGTTTATGGATCCCCGGAGTTTAATTTTCGCAATTCAAAAATAAATTTATAATTTCCTTTTATATATATTCATGAGATGCGGAAGCGTAAAGGTGGTGATGGTTCAACTAAAACAAACAAATGCTAAATTTATATTTTCTTAAAATAAATCAAGTGAAATTAAACAAAACACACACAAATATTAATTTCACTTAAACCAATTTAAATCAATGCAAGTCCTAGAATTTGCCTAAGTCATGATAGTCAATATTCCGAAGTTAGGCCAAACCAATTTTAGCAAGTGACTTGAATTAAACAACTTTACCCAAAATTCAATTTAAGTCCAAATTAAATTGAGTGTGATAATTTAAACCAAATTTTATCCTGAATTATCCTAAGCATGCGTTCTAAATTATTTATGCAAGATAAAATAAATCAATCACACTACGCCGCGATGTACGAGGAAAAACCCAAGACGGGAAACAACCTCGGACGACCCTAGCCACAAATACACTAGATAAGGAATTACAAGTACAAGACAGATAGACTTACAACGCATGACTCGATCCCTCTCAAGCCTCGACGCTTCTTCTTGTAGACACCTCTTCCTAGCGGATAACCTTGGAACACCACCGCGGTCTCGGAATCCACCGATAGGGCTTTCTATGGTCACCGTCACCCGTACATAAAGCCTTTCTCCACGCGGGTACAACAAAGTAAACAACTTCTCTTCAATTTGGTCTAGAGAAAAACCGGTGCCAAACTCCAAGCAATTAATATGTATATATGAACTTGGATAAACACTAATTTGGGTGTAAAACTAGAGTGGTAAGTAAATTTCTCTTTGAAAATTAACACTCAAAACTTGAACATTTTCCTTAAAACAATTTGCTCTCAAACTCTCTCTAAGAGATGAAAATAGGATGGAAAAGTTAGATTGGAAAATGTCATTCCCGCTAATGATAAAGTCTGAAAAAGTTGGTTAAAAACTTAGTGGGAAAGTGGGTGAAAAAACTGCCAAAAACTGCTAAAAACTGTTCCCACCTGGCATCTCGTTCGAACGACATTTCGTTCAAACGAACTTCCAGAATTTTTGGAAAATTCGATTTTAGCCAAAAAAAACTTTATAAACTTATTTTAAAGTTTTATTTAATTCTTTCTGAAAATTAAAACACAGTTTTTATAAACCCTAACACCAAATAAACTTTGTTCCAAGCTCCTATATATATAATATTGCATTCATACCTTGGGAGCATGGAACCATAGTTGAGGACGTAGAAACGAGGCACGCAAACCGTCATATTTGATGAAGCTTTATATTCTTGGCCACTACGTCTTCAACAAACACTTCATAGGCTTGAGAGTATTACAATTACATTCTATCCTATAAATAAATGTTTTTGTTCGGAATTGAGCCAACACAATACATGGACTCAATTGGAAATTTGTGTCCTTACACATTTTTTAAAGAATTTTCTTGATCTCGCAGTTGGAGACCTCAACTTGACCACTAGTCTATGGGTCTTAAGAGAGACCAACCTTATGGGTAACACCATACTTTTTGACAAGGTGTTCAAAGAATCGATTAGAAAAATGTTTAGCCCCGTCACTAATGATAGCTTTGGGGGTTCCAAAATGCGTGAAGCCATGCTCTTTGAGAAATTGGACCACAACTCGATGGTCATTGGTGCAGAAAGCAATCGCTTCAATCCATTTGGAAACATAATCAATAATAACTAGAATATCCTCAAAACCATGAGACGAGGGAAATGGTCGCATGAAATCGATACCCGACACATAAAAAATTTCAACAATGAGGATGGGTGTGAGAGGCATCATATGACGAAGAGAGAGATGCCCAGAGTGTTGGAAATTAGAACAAGCTTGACAATATTGATGGGCATCGCGGAATAGGGTAGGCTAATAGAAACCACTTTGCAAAATTTTTGTGGCAGTTTTCTTTGAGCCAAAGTGGCATCCACAAGCACTATTATGGGAGAAGGATAGAATACTGAGTTGTTCACATTCGGGAACACAATGATGAATGACTTGATTGGGGCAATACTTGTAGAGAAACGGGTTATACCAAGAGTAAAACTATAACACCCCGCCTAATTAAATACCGGGTGGCCAGTCCCATACCAAATTAAAACAGAATATACAGTTGGCTCATTCTTAGCATCACTGTCGAAAAAATTTACAACTCACCCAAAAACTCAATTAAGATGGCGTTAAAAACTTTCCAAATTTTAATTTAACAAAATCCATTTCCAGTTTAAGAATAACATCACACATTTTATTTTACAACACAGATAACACAATAAATAACTCAAAAGAATTTAAATGCAACAGGAATAAACATTCCCAAATAATATAAATCCTTTACAACAATCCCAACAATGTCAACTGTATTAAAAAGACACGAATACAATAGAATTTGACCTCGATATAAAAGATAACTGAATCCTTTGGGCGACATGCCCTAACTAAGAATACCGTGAATCAAAAAGATAACAAGCGTCTAAGCAAAACTTCCATAGCTCCATAGCTCGTCACAATCAACTATGGTTGGCGTCCCTGTTGCTGGACACCTGATATAGAGATACAATTGAAGAGAAAATATGCAAGGAAACGGGTCAGAGCCCGAATGTGTAGATTATTTTAAAAACACCAAGTATTTAACAAGTGCAATAAAGCATTTACTATGTACATGTTAGATCCAACTCTCACTTGCAATTCTCACCTCTCAACTAGAGTGCACACTTAACGTTTCCTATTAACCTCCTAGTTAATGCTTCCTCTTTTCTAGTCTCCGTATTATAATTCCATTCCCATATCATAATCCCCGCATGTCCCATACCATACGTCACATTATTATTCATTTACATCTCTTCTTTATATGATTAGTTTCTCATTAACATGAATCATTACTCATTAATATGAATCATTTCTCATTAACATGAGTGAAACTTTTCAATTCTATAAGCATAAACATTCATTAACTTAATTCCATTATCTTTCTCTATTCACCGTTATCTACAATTATCACCGTAGATAGATTTAACCACAATATATCCATGTAACCATTTAATCTATTATTTATATATATATATATATAATACGGCACCCCGAGTCAAAGTTGTGGTGCAATGCATTACTCTGCTATCATGTCCTATCATCGCAGGTCGCCGAATAGGGGACTACAGGTTTGGTAAGATTCCACGAACCACAAACAACAACAAACAAATTGGAGGCGAACATAGTTCTCGTATCCATGGGTGATGCACATACCTACGTACCCACAGTCAGCGGACTTATCAACTCCCCGATAAGTCTTTCATAGACCTATGTTCTCGAGCGACAAATCAAAGATCCCATGGATTCATCAGGATATGACTGCCCTCACGCGCAAACCTCCCACCGATAGCAAGTAAGCTAGGTATGTCATACACATAAATCATAAATCAATCAAATAGGTAATATCATACCTATAATATAATATCAATAAGGTAATTATCACTACCCTAAGATATTTCCCATACGTAGCATTATATCTCTTTTAAATTCCACGTATTAAAATATCATAACTTTACTTCATAATTTAATTATCCTCGCATCCTATAACATCTCTCCACTCCCGAAGTCGTTAAGGTTCATGCGCGGAGCCTCTCGCAAAGAGAAATCCAAACAAGGAACCCCTCCAATACACTACTACTTAACTTTGTCGATTGAGGAGGTCCGAAAACTTTAACTATGCGATCGGGATAACCTCATACCCTCTTTCAATCAAATGTGTTCTAAACTCCCATCTCACAAGATTCAAATGGGATTTTCCTCATCTTATATTCAGTAAGAAATAACTAATATCCTACTGGTCCATACCATTATTTCTCCCTAACTACTACGAGTTTAGTTCTCCTTTTAATTAAGGTTAAAACCGATAGTTTCAAATACATAATCTTTCTCTTAGGATTAAACCCTCTTGTAAACTTAAGTATACCCAGGTGTTATATTCAATCACCCCTACTGGTCCTATCTTAAATCGTCATACATACCCATTTGGAATTTAACAAATGAATCTAGCAACCGAAATTCCATTCAATATAATTTTCATCATTTAAATCACTCGAATCCAAATAAAATTAATTCAAATCTTATCAAGGGTTTACTGATATTTTCTAAGTCCCATAATCTCCAAATAATAATCACGAAATATCCACAAAAGGTTTGGGATAAGAATCAACATTTAAAAAGAAACAACTTTACATAATGTGGGGAGGTCGATCGATCGAAGGTAGGGGTCGATCGATCGATCACTCAGGTCACAGCCTAGTTTTTCTGCATTTCAGCAACTACGGGTTTCACCATTTTTACTCATTCAAACCTTCATATTAACCTCCAAAATGAGTTATTATCATTACTACATGATATGCCAACATATATGAACGATTTCCAGTACACTAAACATCCTAGAATCATCAAGGGATTTGATTAAAAAGCATGTTTATCTCCTTATTTCCAGAAATTATCAATATATCATCTTCAAGAACACATCAATGGTTTTCATAATTTCTTGAACATATTCATGACTATTTCGTGGGTTATTATCATCCTAAAACATGAGTTAAATTCCTATATCATTTCAGTTTTCCAGAAATCCATTTAATACTCCATTATTTCTTCCAAACATGAATAATCTTCTCTTTTCATACTATTCTAACATGGACAATATATAAACTTAGATTGCCATTATCAAACACTTTCCTTTCTTGTAGGTCTGATCCTTTGGTGTAGTATATCTCAGTTGGTTGTCCCTTCTCCGGTCAAACTCCGGTGGTGGTTGGTGGTGGTGAACCTTGGTTCTTGTTCTTCTCCTTCCCAAGTTGGCTTTTCCCTTCCCAAGCACTCTTTCACTCTCTCTAGGAAGATGGCTGCTCTTATTTGTGAAGAGGAGATGAATAACCCCCATACACTTAATCTACCAATACTTATAATAGTTCCAAATCCGAAATCACTATTCATCCCCTAGAAAAATGACCAAAATGACCAAAATGCCCTTTCGGGTTGTCTATTCATTCCCAAATGACCCGAGACTCAAAATTAACATCCAAATAGACTTTTCTGACTATTTTGAACCTTCCGGATGCAACGACGCAGTCGAAATGACTATTAGATCGATAGAAAATAAATTTTCTTTTTAATTTAATAAACTAGTCCCGACACGTCCCATACCGCGTCTGACTAAAAATATAAATTATCGAATTTATATCATACAGTCATATCAATGACATCACATTCATATATTACCTAAATACCTTTAAGTAATATTCATAATCATCCATTTTAATATCCACCGTCCGGATAAAACCCGAATGAATTAATTAATAATAAAATCTAATTAATCCAGTAATTTAAAATATAACCCATTTTAAAAGTCATTTAAAATTACGGGGTATTACAAAAACTTCACATTCGCCATGAATTTGGATCGATCTTGTTTTGACCAATGATTAGGAAGTTGATCGGTAACAAGGAAATTGACAATATCAAAATACCAAGGCGAGGTGGAGATGAAAAAAGTTATTCATTCGGAAATGACTCAGAAATGGGAACATGATCACAGTCAAACGTGAAATTAATGCGAGAGAGATGGTCAGCAACAACATTTTCACAACCTTTCTTCTCACAAATTTTTAGGTTAAACTCTTGGAGTAAAAGAATCCACTATATCAATCATGGTTTGGAATCTTTTTTATGAAAAAGGCGCTTAAGGGTAGTATGCTCAGTATACACGATGATAGGGGAACCTATGAAATATGAGCAAAATTTATCAAGAGCAAACACAACCATTAAAAACTCCTTTTCGGTGGTTATGTAATGAAGTTGAGCATCATGCATGGTTTTTCTAGCATAATAGATGACATGTGGGTGTTTGCCAACTTGCCGGCCAAGCACCATACCAAGTGAAAAATCAGAAGCATCACACGTGAGCTCAAATAGGAGAGACCAATTAGGAGGTTGCATGATAGGAGCGAAAGTGATCTTATCTTTTAGGTGCTCAAAGGAGGCAACACATGCTTCATCAAAGACAAAAGGGACATCTTTGGATAAAAGGGTTGTTAAAGGTCGCGCGATTTTATAAAAGTCCTTAATGACCCGCCAGTATAATCCCGCATGTCCTAAGAAGGAGCGAATGTCCTTACAGACTTAGGAATGGGGTGTGAGGAAATCAAGTCGACTATTTATTTATCGACCTCAATACCGGAGCTGGAGATAACATGACCTAAAACAATACCCTTTTTTACCATGAAATGACATTTTTCCCAATTGAGGACCAACTTCTTTTCTTGACAGTGCTGAAGGAACATGGTGAGGTGAGATAGGCATTGTTCAAAGTATGAACCAAATACAGAAAAATCATCCATAAAGACTTCGAGAAAACACTCCACCATGTTATTGAAAATACTAGTCATACACTTTTGAAATGTCGTAGGTGCATTGCAAAGGCCAAAGGACATACGAGAGTACGCAAATGTCCCGAATTGACAGGTAAAGGTAGTTTTTTCTTGGTCTTCAGGGGCAATGGGTATTTTGTTGTACCCTAAATATCCATCAAGGAAGCAGTAGTAAGCATGGCCTGCCAAGCGTTCAAGGATCTGGTAAATGTATGGGAGAGGGAAGTGGTCTTTGCGAGTGACAGCATTGGGCTTTCTATAATCAATACAAGCACACCAGCCAGTTTGTACGCGGGTAGGCACAAGCTTATCATCACTATTTTTGACAACGGTGACTCCAAACGTTTTAGGCACCACAAGAATGGGATCGACCCATTGGCTATCTCAAATGGGGTAAATAATACCAGTATCAAGCAATTTTAAAATTTTATCTTGAATGACCTCTTTCATTACCAGATTGAGTCAGTATTGTGGCTCACGATAAATCTTGTCATTCTCCTCTAAATGAATGCGATGGCTACAGACATTGGGGCTAACACCTTGAATGTCGCAAACGGTCTACCCTAAAGGAGTGCTATGTTGAGTGAGAGTGTGGACCAAATGCTCTTCTTGATATGGTGTCAAGTCAGAAGCAATAATGATGGGGTGATGTTGGTTTGGGCCTAAGAAAGTATATTTCAACCCAGCAGGTAATGGCTTAAGCTCAAACAAGGTGGTGGCTCAGGAGAGGCAACGGACTTAAACACAGAATTAGAGTCCTGGAGAATATCGGGACAGGGGTTGACTGGGTCATCCACTGAAAGAAGAGTATCAACAAGGAGAGGCTCAAATGGAGGAGCCCAAGTGGAAGTGTCTAGCAGAGGTGTGGAATCTAACAAGGGATTTACCTACACACATATCGGAGGTGAACATAGTCCTAAGACTTTGGGTCACGCACGTACCTACGCACCCGAATGATCATTCAATACCATTGCTCACACAAATGGCAATCCAACCTAAGTCTTATGTTCTAAGGTACAAGTCAAAAATTCCCCCCAAAGGATTCTCAAGATAAGACTGTATCCTTCACAACCTCCCGCGATAGAAAGCATCGTAGATATATCAATACACATAATAAATCAAGCAATAGGTATTCACATGAACTTTATAAATCAATAGGTATACACACAACCTGAATATTAAAATTCATATGTTGTATTTTTTTCCACAAATACTTCCGATATATTTATTAACTTGTGAATATTCTCCCCATACTACTTTCCTAATGATGATTCACTACCCAAGAATCTTTTAATGTAATTAATTCTATTCTCCCATTATTATTTTTATTCTAATAATCATCTTGGGTTATTTTATTTCCCTCGAATTAACTACGTCACAAGGTTTTAACTCTAACAAAACAATTTTATCAATTATCCCAACATTTATTCGTCTCACTTTATGTAAACCTATTCTCCACTTTAGGCCTAATGTCCTTATTATATAACAACAATCACAATCAATCAATCTAATCAGCCTCCAATGAAATAACAACTAAAAATAACATTTCTTAAAATGTCTCCCATGAATTTGCCCAGATTTTTAAAATGCAGTTTTGAGGCATTTCGGAGTCGTTTTGGATAAAATGTATCGGAGAACAAAATGCAGAAAATTGGATTTTTTTACGAGGCACCCCGAACAGAATAACCATTTTTAGAATCAAAACGGCTCAAAACAGTTTCTAAAACGACGATTTATTTTGCCCAATTTCATAGACTTCTTCAAATTCAAGAAATTGTTTTGTAATTCAATCATACCCATCAAAACCCAGATTTCTTCATCAAGATTCGATATAATTTCATGGGTTTCATACTACCTACATGGAGGATCCTATTCTATATCAATTTCACCCCAAATAATGATATATGTCTTCAAAAGTTCATTCAAATCACATGAATTTAATAGGTAATTCAACCTACATTAACATGGATATTATATATGCTATAAGTTTGCAATATTAAACACTTGACTCTTTTGGTAGGTCTAATCTATTGAAAATGATGGGTATATAAGTGTTCTCCTCTCCTCAATCTACAATCCGGCACTAGTGGTGGTGCAAAAAGGTGGTTGTAGCCCTGGAACTCCTCTCCTCTTCCTCCTATGTCCTCTTTGTTGCTTCTCTTTGTTTCTCATGTAATTAGCCCTAACGCCCTTCTCCAATCAGATATATTGCACTTAATAATTCGTAGGTGTTATTTCCCCAAAAATGCAAATGACAAAAATGCCCTTCTCGGGTGCCAGATTATCCTAAAATTGTCCCGGGACCCAAACTAAACCCCCGGGTAGACTTTTCTGATTATATCAACCTTTACAGATACTTTGGAGCACTCAAAATGAACATATGGATGTCTTAAAAACAAATTGATTTTTATTCCATTAAACGGAGTCCCGGCATGACTGACACGCACGTTCTGACTTAATTAATATAATTGTCGTATTTTTCACTCTCGATAATTTTAATAAATTCATAGTCACATATATATAATTCACATAAATAAATACTAACCCTTTTCTTGCTAGTTAATATTTATTTTAATCAAAATTAATAATAAATTAATTTTCCATATTTAATTTAATTAATCCTATATTTAAAAATCATTAAAAATATGGGGTGTTACAACTAGTCTCTTCTTTCCCAGTTTCAGACCATTAAATTAGTCCAAGAACATAACATGGTTTGAGCTTCCCCCTCAACCAGGATACAAGACACATTATAGCTACGAACTCGTGTTCTAGCGACGAGTGGGTCTTCAAGGAGTGCTCTAGGATCCATTTGAAATACATCCTGGAGAACCCCACTACGAGACTCTCAATGTCCACTTTCTTCATCTTCCCTTTTTTTCCTTCGAATTCTATCAAGTTAACATCTACTCTCTTTGGCCCAGCCTTATCGTCAACAACATGGGCCTTTCTATTGGTCGACTTTGTTCCTCCACATGTTATTCCTCCTGAGATTATTTTGACATCAGTTGAGATTATTGGACATTACCTTTAACTCTTCCAAGCTTTGCTATGAGATATGGATCGTGGTCCTCATTATCATCAAACTCTTTTTCATTATGATTCACCTGAACATTTTTCTTTAGCTTGGAATTCGTAGATGAAGGGTATCCCTTCCTACTATTGTATAGGCTTCTTCCCTTATCGATGTACTTTCATATCTTCCTTTGTTTTAGAAACTTCTTAATCTCGCCTTTCATATCATATAATTTATCTGTTGTATGGCCGTGATCCTAGTGGAACTCACACCACTTTCTCTTATCTCATTGGTTGGACAGTGACCTTAGTTTTTTAGACAAATTAAGTTCTTTATTTCCTTTAATCTCGTTTAGAATTACATGATGACTAATAGTAAGTGGGGTGTACTTTGTAAATAGGGTGTACTTTGTAAATTTTCATTGCTTGACTTTTTTCCCCTCTTTTTCCTTATCTTTGTATTTATTATCAGCAAATTTTTTATTGCTTAACTCTTTTGGTCTCCTCTCTTGGACGTTATAGCCTCCTTCACATTCATGTTTCTCCTAGCCTTAGCCAGAAGTTATGACATCAATTTTGGAGGCTGTTTAAAGATGTTCCAATAAACTTTTCCCTAATGAATTCCATTAATGATCTTTGTTATTGAATTCTTTAATCGTATTTCTTAACCTCTAACTTTTCTTATTGAACCGAAATATAAATTCTCTCAACATCTCATTATTTCGTTACCTTATGTTCAACATGTGGGTCATGTGCTTCGTGGGCTTCGTGTTGGAACAGAAGATCTAAACAAATTTTTTAGCAAACAGTTTGAAGTTTTCTATCACTCCTCTTGATAGAACATTATATAATATATGGGCACCCCTAGTGAGAGTGCGAGAAAATTCTTGACATCTCATCTCTCCTAGAGTTGAGTCTATGTCTACTGCTGACTGGTACATTTATATGCGATGAAGGTTAATTCTCCCATCATATCTGGGCATCACAACTGGTGGTTTGAATTTTTCGGGTGTTGGATAGTTAACAATGTCTGGTATGGAAGGATAACCCTCCATGTATCCCCTATAATTGGGGTCTCATCTTTTGATAAGGAAGCCGATCTTATCCTTTAGCCTCTTGATTGAGCTATTCTAAGGATTATCATATTCATAAATATTATCATGTGAACCTTCTACCTTAGAGGTGTCTCTGCACATGGATACTTTATTTGGTTCCCTTTTTACACTATTTACCTCTCAAAATTCCCATTGGTCTTAATGGTTCTTTGGATGAGATTGCTCGAGATGACTAGTGATCCTTATCCTACAGATGCTATCTAGGATAATGTATCCACTATAACCCCCTTTTAGGATGAGTCAATCAAATGCCCCTACTAAATCTTATGACGAAATTATTCACATGCTAACTCTGTGGAGTATATTGAACATTTTTACATTGGTAAGTAAGAGGACGAGTTCTACATGGTCGGTATCATCTCTCTATAATATCATACCTCTCATAGTAATCCTAACTGCGCTCCTCACCGTATGATGCTTCCTCAAGTATCCTTGCACCTTTTTTCCAAGGAGGATGCGATGGGGATTAACAATATCTTTTATCCTTAAGCCATATTGAACCTCTTTGACTGGAGATCGGGGTGGTCCTTTAATTGGTAGTGTTGCATCCTATCTCAGGGCAACTGATGTGATAAGATTTACGATCGTCTCCTATAGGATCTAACTCATGATCGATAAGTTGCATCCTCTCTTAGTTGAATGCCAACAACTGGTGTTCCATAGCCTGTTGTCTAGCGACCTTAGATCTCAGTACTTCCCCCAACAATGACCATCTCAAATTGGGGGGTGGTTGGCTAGAACTAACCCCGAGATATGATGGTGAATTAAAAGACATCACCGATCTGAGAAATCAAATAATAATAACACGGGTGCAAGAACCCATAAAATAGGATGAACTAAACAAGAATTTGATAAACTCCTTTGGCCAAGATCTTTCAATGATGATTTAGGTCCAACAATGGTGGTCTTGAATTATATCCATAGGTGAGAGAGGGATCCAAGATAAAGATGGAAACAATAAATATGTTCCCTTAGATGGTGCCAAATTGACGATAGTGTTTTCATAAAATGGATCCCTCTATAAGTAGGTGTCGCATATATGTAATAAAATAATAATTGATAAGTAATGTAACAGAAGATATAAACATAAGCATTTCAGAGGTTATATCTTGGACTACATCTATTGCAGAGTATAGGAGTGTTTTCATTATAATAGGGCATTAATGGCCATGAAAGTACACACTCAAGCTTTCACTCTCTAGACTTAATTCTATAGAGTAACAATAGGGCTTCTAAAGAATCGATCCAAGTGAAGAAGGCATGGTATGCCTTACATAATCTAGGGGGTGTGCAGTGTCACCCCTAGCATGGGTCCCATGCCCAGCTAAGTTTGTGGTCTATGAGTGAGTGCTAGTTGTGTGTGCATAAAGTCAGTTCATCATGAATAATGTTCCCTTATGTGATTCATTGATCTTCATTGACAAGTAGAGATATGACTGAATTACCCCTATCATTCTTTCCATGCCTAGATGAACAAATTTGTAGGAGGTATCATCTGAGATAATATTAAAAGTGTTGGCTCGATCGGCACTGTATGATGCTAAGAAGAGATAGGGTGTTCATCTGTACCCGAGGTACCTATCATTAAACCTCGGGCAACCTATAATATTAGTGTCATCTAAATTCGACAATCGTGTACAGGTAAAGAGGAGATTGGTATCAACCATAGGACTAGACTGTCATCTCTAATTGGCTATTAATGTATCGTCTCGCGAAGACTATACTCGTACAAACCAAGTATGGATAAGAAGACTGTTGTTTCCTGTGCGATGATACTATGGCATGGTTCGATGCCTAAGCGCCATAATGACGAGACTAAACTTGTGTATATGACTAGTAGTCAAAGTAGAAGCACCAATGGAAATCAAATTTCTTCCTATTGTAGAATCAATTGTTAACCACATTTCTTTTTATTTTCATATCCTTTATATCGAGGCATGATCACTATTCATCTTTGAAATGAGAACCACCAAACATGTTCCTATTAGATGCCCCTCAAAATTCTTCTTCGTGTTCATCATATCAATTACATGCCTTACATGGTAATCTATAAACTTATTCCCCAAAGTGTCAGCCTTCTCTTTCTCTTTGATTTGATAATAAAAAATAAGCACGTTCCATCCTATGCTCGTGATCGATAAGTAAAAATGTAGACATGTTGTTTCTAAAATGGTGATTATTTTGCCGAAATCTATGATGACCGACATAACTCATCTTACAAGAATGATGTATCCAAGTGGATTTGGTTTCCTCCCCACAAATGGTACATCCATAATAACCATGATCATTACAACCTGACAAGGCCTCATAGGGAGGAAAATCATGGATCTCCTATAACACTATTACTTTAAGTGTGATCTCTTCACTCACATGAGCGATAAACATACTCACGCCTTAATCTGACAACTCTTTAAGTTCTTCAATTAACAGGGCTAAAAAATATCAATATCTTCCCCATGATACTTGGGCCAAGGTATCAACAACGATAATAATGTGAACTATTTTCTCATACATAGTGTTGGAGGGCGACATAAAGGCTCCATGCGAAGTGGCGAGTAACTTTGATTAGTGATTAAATTACTGAAAGGGATAAACTTATTACTTGATAATGTAAGACGGACATTACGCGATTCTTTTGAAAATTCAGGGTGTCTTGCATTTAAAAGATGTCAGACAAGTGAATAAATCAGATGATGCATGATATTCCCACACATCTCGACTCAAGCATCGCATGTCATGGTCTTTTCTATCCATGTACTGTGAAAAATCTTTTTAATCATAGTCTGAGGGGAAATAATCCAAGACCTTCTATGGAACTGGCGAGCTTTTACGAACTTTTCCAGGTTTGCCTTTTCACTCTCATAAGCACCCTCATAAACCATGTATCTTGGTTCATTTCATACATGACACTTATCCATTAGTTCGTGTTCATTGTGGTACAATATGCAACCATACTTGAATGCATGAATAGATTTGTACTTCAAACCCAAACCTTTCAATCTCTTCTTTATGCTCGGATAACTATCTAGTAGTGTGTTCTCTTTCAGGAGAATGTCTTTATCCCACTTAAGAATTTTGGTTATGCTATTTCTCGTAAAAGACAAATTGAGTCTTCAAATTATGCTAATTGATCATGATGTACCACATGGAGTGATATTCTTAAATTTTTTGTACAAAGGCCTCGTTGTTTCGGCTTTTAACCATATGTATTCTTGGTCATCGAGTAATTCAACATCAACTTGTTCATTGACTTGGCCATAATTTACATTATCCATGTCCATATTCTGGTGGTTTTGATGGTGGTTGACTCCGTAAGCATCCTCAATTGGGTCGTTTAAAGGACGATATGCTAGATACTCATTAACCACTTTCCCCCGATAAGGTTCCATCTCGCTATCGGGTACTGATTATTTTTTTGAAATATATAGTACATTCTTTTCCCCATTAAATGTTTGTATCTTATAGTCTTGTGTCATACACCACATTAGTAAATGGAATTCAACTTCTTCTAACGACTTAATTTTTTCGTTCATACAACGGTTGAAAAGACACAAAATCTTGTCATTGTTAATATTTTTATCAGTATATTTAACAAATTCACTAACTCCCTTTACACGATTATCACATAATCTACGATTGTTTCCCATCCATATTTTTTATTCTAGGAAAATCATTAAAGTCTTCAACATTCAAGCCACTAAATTGGTTAAAATGGAAGTAATGTTTGATACAAGAAGTATGAGTTTATTATTTTAAGCAATTTCATTCAACCCAAGAAAATTCATTCAACCCAAACATTCAACAAATACAAAATAAAACTAAATAAATTAAGATGTCATTAAAATTAAAACATTACAAACTTTAACCATTGTTCATCCCCGTCATCCAAACAATATCTTCTTTTATAATATTTTAACAGAAGACCTTCATCGTGGTCAACATGCAGATGATCATATCCATAACCATCGTATTCTTTATCAATCAATTTATTATCCTCAACCACCACCAACGAGAATTTTGGGCACGTGTCAGCATTCATGGAAATAGGCATCCACGTGCAAACGTCCCTAAAATTTAACAAGTTCGTTATATAATACTTCTCGCCTTAGTGAATGTGCATGGACGATGATGATGCATAAAATGTTATAAGATGAGTCTTTTGGGAGGGTAATGTTGCAGGATGAGGTGCTTGGGAGGTGAAGATGAACTTGGAAGGGGAAACCTTGAGGCATAACATAGGAGAAAGTTTGAGGAGGCATCTGGGAGGTTAAACCATGTTATTGAGTAAACAATTGGACCAACCCCTTGATTTCATTAATCAACAATTCCATGTTGCTTCTAATATTGCCCATCTCCCTCTTAAGTTCTAAAAACTCTCTTTTTCTCCTGAAGTGTTCTCTCGCCTCCACGACACGTGACTCCTCAACGAAAACATATCGTCCAAAAGAGTTGTAATGTGTTGTATTTGTATACATGACATATATGAGCTCACAGCTATTATCATCCCCCTTTTGTCCCTACCAAGTACCTTGGTTAGGTAATTTTCTCTAATGTTAGACGGTATGCCTTCGTACTGAATAATCGACATGCCTTTTATCATTTCTTGTAATACAAATTATATTTAGAACTATAATTTTTCTATTATTTTATTATAACTTATATATGTATGATAAATAAATTCAAATTCATGAGAGTCAATTTCAATTTATCTACGAACTAATTGGTTCCTTTTTCCCACCTGGTATGCAATTAGAAGTTGATCCGATTATGAGTCCTCAACAGTCCTCCTTGAACCGAAACATTTTATGTTTCCACTATGCTGGGATGGCATGAGGTTCCACATTGAACCCAAACACTTTATGTTTCCCCTACATTGGGATAGCATGGCCCGATCAGATGTATGAGTCGAAGGAAGTGTCCATCACAGGGTTCTAGGGGCACCACTTGCAGTCGATGTCGAGGGGCAGCGTCCCCCAAACCATGCACTATTCTACACCACCAAAACTGAATTTCGTGCTAAAAACACCTCCGACTACCAATCTGGTTTAGAAGTCCTCATTTCAAAATCACGATCAAAACAAAAATATTTTACACATGTTGTATACCTACATGACGAGTTAACATTATACATCAATATTACATTAATCCAATGTAATAAAAAATATTAACCACAAATAAACTATCCAGGGATCCAATCATATAAAACATAAAAATAAGTACGTAACCATAATAGTGGGACTAGATCCATGCAAAAAATAAAAATTAGTACATATTTATACTCTACCAAGCATCCATGAACATATATGATTGTTTTAATTGTACAACATAGCTGAGTTCTATAATACCCCGTATTTTTATGCTATATTAATTTGAGGATTTATTAAATTTAATGTGAACAATTATTTAATAAAAATACGGAAATTAATTATGTTATAATTATTAACGTGACGAGAGTTAGTAATTATGGGAAACTTGTTGAATATTACTAATGAGCATAGTAATATATTATATTGGTTATATTGAATGTCATGAGTGAAATAAATGACTATTTCGGAAATTTAAGTCGGGACGTGCCCGTGTCACGTCAGGACTAATTTTGTTAAATAACAAGTGAATATTTTATAAGTTGTTCGTATGGTCGTTTTGAGTGCGCCAACGCGTCCGAAAGGTGTACCCGGGGGTTTAGTTTGTGTCTCGGGGCGTTTTTAGGCCTAATTGGTACCCCGGGAGGGCAATTTAGTCATTTCACCTTTTTGGGTAATTAAATCCACGAAATTTAGCAACCTATATCAGCCATCTAGGTTAGTCCTTTAGGGTTAGAATATCCAGAAATAAAGTGACGGCCATTGGAGAAGAGAGGAGATAGCTCCAAGGCAATTCAAGGCCAAAAAGTCACCAGTTTGCACCGCCGCCACCACCAACGCGTAGATCACGAGAAGGGGAACGCAACCACACCGGATTCATCTGCAAACCGGACTTCTGAAAATCCCAGGCAAGTATTTAACTTGCGTATTTTCGTTAATGCAATCTTCATATTAGTTTAGGATTGATTAGAGATGAAAACTATGGAAGAAAACCCAATTTGTGTTAGGAAAATGCATGTAGTTTTGATTATATGGAAATTCTGGAACCCTTGCCATGTAGAGGAATATAACCCACGAAATTTTGATGATATATTAGAAGGAATTTCTGGTAAAAACAGATTTGAACCTTGATTAAGAAAAACTCTAAGGTTCTTGATGATTAGATGGGATTTTGGGTTATTTATCCATGTTTAATGTTAGATATACACATGCTTTACGTTATAAACACCTGGTATGTTGTTATAATGATAGTAGTAGGATTTTTGGGACGATTAGAATGGAAAAACATGGTTTTGGATGAAGAAATTTAGTAGAACCCGTAATTGCATTCTGTAGAATTTTTCGCAGACCAGCTTGATCGATCGATCGAGCCTAGAGCTTCGATCGATCGAAGGTTCGATCGATCGAGCCCCAAGCTACGATCGATCGACCCCTCCTGGAAGATTCCTAATCCCCTCTTTAAATGAGTTAAATTCAAATTGTCGTGATAAAATTCTTGGGCATTCTTGATATAATGATTTGGGAGACATTGAGGACCAGTAGAGTATATGAATAAATGTTGGGACCTTTAATCTTCAATGAGAATGGTTTTTATGGGATATTTACTTTAGGTTGGTAAATTTATGAATTTAAAGGGTGAGGTGCGTAAGAGAGTTACGTTGGAACCCAATAAAGACACTTACTGAATTTCAGATTTGTGAGGATAGAGTTCACGAGTGTCACGAAATGAGTTGGAAAGACCCTTCGAGTTAAGGTTAGTAACGGAACCTTATATAAAATACTTAATGTGAATATTAAGGATAAATATCGTAATTATGGGTGATGAGAGAAACCTATGTTAATATAATGATAAGTGGTATGTTTATATGGTTGTGTATACATATATTATATACGTGTGAAAAACGTACCCGTGCTACTTGCTATCCCTGAGGTTACCGCGCTGGGACAGTCTTATCTCGATGGGACCTTTATGGGGGATATTGAATTGTACCCTAGAATATATATATCCTTGGTACAGGCTATCGGACCGATAGTTCAGACGGTCCTAAGAGATGTGAGGGTATGTACTGACCTCTCAGAGACTTTGAATCTATGCTTCGCCTCAATCTTGTTTTGTGTATATATGTTATTACAGTTCGAGAGTGATTCCGAACTTGTATACCCCTTAGTATGAGCGATACGGGGCTTGGATAGCAGAGTATGCCTGCACCATAGTTTGTATGTTGGTGCTGTTAAGATATATATATATATATATATATATATATATATATTATACGAATGCTTAATATATATATCTGAATTGGGGAATTTAAATTGTTGCTGTAATGTAGTAAGTGAGAAATAATTCTGAACTATAAATTATGAATACTTGTTATGAGAAAGTATATTATGTCACTGGAAAACTTTATTGATTTTATAAAGTTAAAAAAAAATGGAGAACTTTGGTTACTACTTGGAACATCCTTTTTAAAAATGGAAATCGTGAATTGTAAATCTTACGATTAATCTAAGATAAGTTAAATCTTTTAGAAAGACTAGTGCGATAAATGATAAAACAAACCGTTGGGAAGGTTAGTGCGATAGGTGTGCACATTAGAAGAGAGGTGAGATTTTCTCAAGAGAGCGTCGCACTAATATGTTGTTGCATTGGCATGTATCAATTTAAATACTTGCTAAACGTATTTTAAATCAAACACACTTTTCGGCTCTGACCCGTTTCTTTCTCTCTCTCTATCTCTCTTGTATATATATATGTATGTATTACAGGTGCCCAGCCACAGGGGCGACTTTCTTAGTATCTCTTGGCAGGAACGCGCTGCAGCTTTGGTGGGAGTTGCAGGTCACTTGCGTAGATGGCTTCCTTTATTGACTCCTTTTCTAGCATTCCCATTTATTGGGCATGTGTCGCCCTTTCCATTATTTCATTTGTTATTGGGACATTTATATTTCAGTTGTTTCCAGTGTTGTTCTATGGGATTTGTTCAGTTTGGATTTGTGACTTTAGTTTTCGTATGTGGACATTCGATTGTCGAATGTATTATATTCATTGGATTTTGTGTTCCAGGTTTTTGTGATGTGATTCTTAATTGTTGGAATGTTGTTAATAAAATAAATAAATCTTTTTCTTTAAATAAAATTTGGAAAGTTATGTATGAAAATGTTTTGACACTTAGCTTAATTATTTAGGGTGTTAAATTGGGAAATTATTTTTATCGACAGTGATGCTGAGAATGAACCAACTGTTTACCTTGATTTAATTTAATAAAGGAGTGATCGCCCGGTGTTTAATTAGGCGGGGTGTCACAGGTGGTATCAGAGCATCAGGTTCTAGTGTCCATAAGATCTGTACGGCTTATTTTCGCTTTCAGCTTAATGTTATTGCTATAGAGCTCTATTTTTAGGATTGTTGTATTCTTGCTTTTACGTTTAAGTCTCCAGCTATTTGAGATTCGATAATAACTGTAGACTAATAAACTTGTTCACGTTTCAGATGCCTCCGAGACGTGCTCCGAAAGATAGGCATGCCCAGGCCGAACAGCCAGCAGTTCCGGCACAAGGCACTATGAATGCGAATGAAGTAGCCGTCATTGTTGCTCCGGCGGTGAATGCCGCGATACTGGTAACTCAGCAGGCTCCACCCCAGGTTCAGGCAGTGGCGCCAGTACCAGCACAGCTTCCATCTGCATGGGAGAGGGTTCGTGATGCTTTTCAGAAAGCGCATCCCCCCTGAGTTTTCTGGTAACTCCGATATTGTTACAGTTAGCCAATGGAAGAAAGACATCCAGTGGCATCTCCGTATGTATGAGTGCACTGACGTGCAAAAGAAGTTATTGGCCTCCTTCAAGCTGGTGGGAGCCGCATTACAGTGGTGGGAATCCACTACCACTTTGGAGGAGAGGGACACGATCCCTATTCAGTTGTTCTGGGAGAGGTTTGACCGCAAGTATTTTCCACCCGCAGTGCAGACTGAGATGAGGCAGAAATTACTAAATCTGAGGCAGGAGAACCTTACCGTAGCAGAGTATGAGGAGGAGTTCACGAGACTTCTCACCATTGTGCCAGATGAGGCACCTACTGAGAGTAAGAAGGTTATGCTGTTTGTCGACGGGTTAGCTTGGAGGATCCGTCAGCACCTTATCGGGAATTTATCCCTGAGTACTTTCACTGATGTACTCAATGCCACGTTACTACATTGCCAGGATCACCGCTTCCACCTTCAGGGAAGCAAGAGAGCAGGAGAGTCCAGCCAGTAGGGCAAGACCGGGGGTAATAGTGCCGGTGGGGCACCATCTCATGGACAGACTCGTCAGCACTAGCAGAGTTCCCATCAGGGGGACCCTGCTAAGCGATTCCGTTCAGGTGATTCTAGGCAGGGATATAGGGGCTATAGGCAGGGCCAGCAGGGCCAGCCTAATCATCAGGGCCAGCGGGGCCAACACCGATAGCAGGGGCAGCAGTAGGGACATCAGGGCCAACAGCGTGCTAATCAGGGCCAACAGGGCCAGTGGCGGGGAGGTAATGGCCAACAGGGCCATGGTCAGCAGGGACAGAGGGGAGGAAACTTCAGAGGCCGATGTTTTGGGTGCGGCAAACATGGCCATAGACGTCAAGATTGTCCTGAGGGTGATCGGGCCCCACAGCAGCAGGGAGCCCGTAATGAGCCACAGAGGCCACTTTTTCCACCTGCCCTCCCAGCTCCAGCCCAGGTGCCAGCCCTACCAACCATTCCAGTGGCTCCAGTACAGCAGGTGCAATTACAGTATGGACGTGTCTATAACGTCCACCAGGCAACAGCTCCACAGGCACCACCCGCGACTGAGGGTATGTTTCCTATCCATGGTACTATGGGTCGGGTTTTGTTTGATATAGGGTCAACGCATTGTTTTATAGCTACGCATTTTGCGAAGTCCTTAGGGTTGTTAGCCACAGCAGAGAGCACCATGACGTGTGTCGATTCACCACTGGGGAGTGGGTCACTTATATTCTTCATATGCCGGGGAGTGGGGGTAGAGATTGGTAGCTTGGTATTACCTGCAGACATGTTAGTCTTAGATATGCACGAGCATGATGTGATTATTGGTATGGATTGGCTCGCAGCTTATAGAGACATGATTGATTGCTTCGGTGGGAGCATTGTTTTTGCCATTCCGGGGCAAGAGATGTTTGTAGTGGCGATGCCTCGCCCAGAGGAAGGTTCGACCGCTCATTTGTATTACATAGAGGAGGATACCTCTAAGGAGGTTGTGATTCCCTTAGATTCGATCCCTGTTGTCTGGGAGTATTCCGATGTGTTTCAGGAGATACCAGGCTTACCCCCCAGTCGAGAGATAGACTTTGTTATAGATTTATTGCCAGATACGAGACCTATAGCACGCGCACCGTACCGTATGGCTCCGGCAGAGATGCGAGAGCTACGAGATCAGATAGAGCAGCTATTAGGTCAGGGCTTCATTCGTAGGAGTACCTCACCTTGGGGCGCTCCAGTCTTGTTTGTGAAGAAGAGAGATGGTTCACTGAGATTGTGTGTGGACTACCGGGAGCTGAACAAGGTAACGATACGGAATAAGTACCCGTTGCCTCGAATCGATGATCTGTTCGACCAGTTGAGGGGAGCAACTTTCTTTTCGAAGATTGATCTGAGGTCGGGGTACCATGAGTTACGTATTAGAGAGAAGGATGTTTCAAAGACTGCCTTCTTGTCGAGATATGGGTCCTATGAGTTCAGGGTGATGCCGTTCGGACTCACAAATGCCCCAGCCATTTTCATGGACTTGATGAACCGAGTATTCAGAGAGTTCTTGGATCAGTTTGTCATCGTATTCATAGATGACATCTTGATATATTCACACTCCGAGGAGGAGCATGCCTAACACTTGAGGCAGGTTCTTCAGACCCTACGAGAGCATCAGTTGTATGCTAAGTACGAGAAGTGTGGATTCTGGTTGCGAGAGGTACAGTTCTTGGGCCATGTTGTTTCTGAGCAAGGGATAGCAGTTGACCCGAGTAAAGTGTCAGCTGTGAGGGAGTGGGGACAGCCCACGACACCAACGAAAGTACGTAGTTTCTTGGGATTAGCCGGATACTACAAGAGATTCATTCGGGGATTCTCCAAAATAGCGGGTCCATTGATAAATCTGACTCGCAAAGGGGTAGCATATGTTTGGGATGGCGCTTGTCAATTGGCTTTCGACGAGCTGAAAGACAAGCTTACTTCAGCGTCAGTCCTTGCTTTACCGAAACCGGGGGTGGAGTACCTGGTTTACACCGATGCGTCTTTACGGGGACTTGGAGGAGTACTCCAGCAGGAGGAGAAGGCTATAGCTTTTGCTTCCCGCAAGCTTAAGTCGCTTGAGAAGAATTACCCCACCCACGACCTAGAGTTAGCAGCGGTCGTCTTTGCATTGAGGATATGGAGGCACTATTTATTGGGAGAGAAATTCCGTTTGTTCACAGACCATAAGTCACTGCAATACCTGTTCACTCAGTAAGAGCTGACTATGCATCAGCGCAGATGGCTAGAGTTTGTGAAGGACAACCAGTTCGATATACAGTATCATCCGGGGAAGGCCAACGTAGTTGCTGATGCGTTGAGCCGTAGACCGGTAGACGATGTAGCGGATGTCTGGAAAGCAAAGTGGAAGGAGTTGGGTCACCAGGACGCAGTAGCCCGTTCTTTCATATCCGTTATTTCAGTCACACCTGAGATTGTTACGAGGGTGATACAGACACAGACCACGGACCCATTTTGCCAGGAGCAGATTGTGCGACTTCTAGCCGAGGGTGCTGAGTCCTATTCTGTTAGTTCTGATGGAGGTTTGCGGTTTAATGGGAGATTGGTGGTTCCAGAAGGAGCAGAGTTACGTCATGAAGTGATGACTCATTCTCATGGGTCCCGATTTGCAGTACATCTGGGAGGCGATAAGATGTACCAGGACATGAGGCGACAATACTGGTGGAGTGGGATGAAGAAGGACATTGTTGAGTTTGTGTCCATGTGTTCTACCTACCAACTGGTAAAGGTGGACCACCAGAAATCGTCAGGATTGCTTTAACCATTGGAAGTACCCGCGTGGAAGTGGGAGATTATTTCCATGTATTTTATTACAGGATTGCCTACATCACAGCGGGGCCACGATTCTATCTGGGTGATTGTAGACCGTTTGACCAAGGTGGCTCATTTTCTGCCGGTGCGGACAGATTATACCATGGGTTAGTATGCTCAGTTGTTCATCGCTGAGATTGTCAGATTACATGGGGTGCCCCTGAATATTGTGTCAGATAGAGACAAGATTTTTATATCACGTTTTTGGGAAAGCTTTCAGGAGGCTATGGGTACTGAGTTGAGGTTGAGTTCGGCTTACCACCCACAGACAGAAGGACAGACAGAGCGTACTAATCAGATGTTAGAGGATATGCTACGCATGTGTGTTCTCGATTTTGGAGGAGGTTGGGAGCCACATCTTCCACTGGTAGAGTTTGCTTATAATAACTCTTATCAGTTTACGATTGGTATGGCTCCATTTGAAGCTTTGTATGGCAGGCCTTGTCGTTCTCCAACTTGTTGGCTCAAGGTGGGGGATAACAAGTTGCTAGGACCAGAAGTGATTCAGGAGACCTCCGCGAGGATTGAGATAATCAGGAGTCGTATTCGGGTAGCCCAGGACAGGCAAAAGAGCTACGCCGATGCGAAACGGTTCTTCCGGGAGTTTAATGTGGGAGATCAAGTGTTATTGCGTGTATCTCCTATGAAGGGAGTGATGAGTTTCGGGAAGAAGGGGAAGTTGGCTCCGAGGTACGTGGGACCATTTCCCATCATCGAGAGGATTGGGCCGGTAGCATACAGGTTGGGATTGCCAGAACATTTACATCGCATCCACGATGTATTCCACATCTCGCCGTTGAGACGATATCTTCAGGATGATATGGCCCATACTCACATTGCGATAGATGAGATAGACTTACAGTCTGATAGCTCTTACGAGGAGAGACCAGTGGCTATTCTAGACTATAGTGAGAGGAGATTGAGGTCGAAAATAGTTCCACTTGTGCGAGTCTAGTGGGAGCATCATAATGTGGAGGAATCCACTTGGGAGAGTGAGGCAGATATGCGTGAGAGATATCCAGAGTTGTTTTTACCAGGTATGCCTTATTTTCCTAATTTCGGGACGAAATTCCGTTATTAGGGGGGAAGTATGTAATACCCCGTATTTTTATGCTATATTAATTTGAGGATTTATTAAATTTAATGTGAACGATTATTTAATAAAAATCCGGAAATTAATTACGTTATAATTATTAACGTGACGAGAGTTAGTAATTATGGGAAACTTGTTGAATATTACTACTGAGCATAGTAATATATTATATTGGTTATATTGAATGTCATGAGTGAATTAAATAACAATTTTGGAAATTTAAGTCGGGACGTGGCCGTGTCACGTCAGGACTAATTTTGTTAAATAAAAAGTGAATATTTTATAAGTTGTTCGTATGGTCATTTTGAGTGCGCCAACGGGTCCGGAAGGGTCGAGATAGTCAGAAAAGTGTACCCGGGGGTTTAGTTTGTGTCTCGGGGCGTTTTTAGGCCTAATTGGTACCCCGGGAGGGCAATTTAGTCACTTCACCTTTTTGGGTAATTAAACCCACGAAATTTAGCAACCTATATCAGCCGTCTAGGTTAGTCCTTTAGGGTTAGAATATCCAGAAATCAAGTGACGGCCATTGGAGAAGAGAGGAGAGAGCTCCAAGGCAATTCAAGGCCAAAAAGTCACCGGTTTGCACCGCCGCCACCACCAACGCGTAGATCGGGAGAAGGGGAATGCAACCACACCGGATTCATCTGCAAACCGGACTTCTGAAAATCCTAGGCAAGTATTTAACTTGCGTATTTTCGTTAATGAAATCTTCATATTAGTTTAGGATTGATTAGAGATGAAAACTATGGAAGAAAACCCAATTTGTGTTAGGAAAATGCATGTAGTTTTGATTATATGGAAATTATGGAACCCTTGCCATGTAGAGGAATATAACCCACAAAATTTTGATGATATATTAGAAGGAATTTCTGGTAAAAATAGATTATAACCTTGATTAAGAAAAACTCTAGGGTTCTTGATGATTAGATGGGATTTTCGGTTAATTATCCATGTTTAATGTTAGATATACACATGCTTTACGTTATAAATATATGGTATATTGTTATAATGATAGTAGTAGGATTTTTGGGATGATTAGAATGGAAAAACATGGTTTTGGATGAAGAAATTTAGTAGAACCCGTAACTGCATTCTGCAGAATTTTTCGCAGACCTGCTTGATCGATCGATCGAGCATAGAGCTTCGATCGATCGAAGGTTTGATCGATCGAGCCCCAAGCTTTGATCGATCGACCCCTCCTGGCAGACTCCTAATACCCTCTTTAAATGAGTTAAATTTAAATTGTCGTGATAAAATTCTTGGGCATTCTTGATATAATGATTTGGGAGACATTGAGGACCAGTAGAGTATATGAATAAATGTTGGGACCTTTAATCTTCAACGAGAATGGTATTTATGGGATATTTTCTTTAGGTTGGTAAATTTATGAATTTAAAGGGTGAGGTGCGTAAGAGAGTTACGTTGGAACCCAATAAAGACACTTACTGAATTCCAGATTTGTGAGGATAGAGTTCACGAGTGTCACGAAATGAGTTGGAAAGACCCTTCGAGTTAAGGTTAGTAACGGAACCTTATATAAAATACTTAATGTGAATATTAAGGATAAATATCGTAATTATGGGTGATGAGAGAAACCTATGTTAATATAATGATAAGTGGTATGTTTATATGGTTGTGTATACATATATTATATACGTGTGAAAAACGTACCCGCACTACTTGCTATCCCTGAGGTTACCGCGCTGGGACAGTCTTATCTCGATGGGACCTTTATGGGGGATATTGACTTGTACCCTAGAAGATAGATATCCTTGGTACAGGCTATCGGACCGATAGTTCAGACGGTCCTAAGAGACATGAGGGTATGTATTGACCTCTCAGAGACTTGGAATCTATGCTTCGCCTCAATCTTGTTTTGTGTATATATGTTATTACAGTTCGAGAGTGATTCCGAACTTGTATACCCCTTAGTATGAGCGATACGGGGCTTGGATAGCAGAGTATGCCTGCACCATAGTTTGTATGTTGATGTTGTTAAGAGATATATATATATTATACGAATGCTTAATATATATATCTGAATTGGGGAATTTAAACTGTTACTGTAATGTAGTAAGTGAGAAATAATTCTGAACTATATATTATGAATACTTGTTATGAGAAAGTATATTATGTCACTGGAAAACTTTATTGATTTTATAAAGTTAAAAAAAAAATGGAGAACTTTGGTTACTGCTTGGAACATCCTTTTTAAAAATGGAAATCGTGAATTGTAAATCTTACGAGTAATCTAAGATAAGTTAAATCTTTTAGAAAGACTAGTGCGATAAATGATAAAACAAACCGTTGGGAAGGTTAGTGCGATAGGTGTGCACATTAGAAGAGAGGTGAGATTTTCTCAAGAGAGCGTCGAACTAATATGTTGTTGCATTGGCCTGTATCAATTTAAATACTTGCTAAACGTATTTTAAATCAAACACACTTTCGGGCTCTGACCCGTTTCTTTCTCTCTCTCTCTCTCTCTTGTATATATATATGTATGTATTATAGGTGCCCAGCCATAGGGGCGACTTGCTTAGGAGCTCTTGGCAGGAACGCGCTGCAGCTTAGGTGGGAGTTGCAGGTCACTTGCGTAGACGGCTTCCTTTATTGACTCCATTTCTAGCATTCCCATTTATTGGGCATGTGTCGCCCTTTCCATTATTTCATTTGTTATTGGGACATTTATATTTCAGTTGTTTCCAGTGTTGTTCTATGGGATTTGTTCAGTTTGGATTTGTGACTTTAGTTTTCGTATGTGGACATTCGATTGTCGAATGTATTATATTCATTGGATTTTGTGTTCCAGGTTTTTGTTATGTGATTCTTAATTGTTGGAATGTTGTTAGTAAAATAAATAAATCTTTTTCTTTAAATAAAATTTGGAAAGTTATGTATGAAAATGTTTTGACACTTAGCTTAATTATTTAGGGTGTTAAATTGGAAAATTATTTTTATCGACAGTGATGTTGAGAATGAACCAACTGTTTACCTTGATTTAATTTAATAAAGGAGTGATCGCCCGGTATTTAATTAGGCGGGGTGTCACAAGTTCAACCTATACGCAGTATCAAAAAGCATTTGATACCAATTGTTGGAGCGACAACACTAGGGTCAATTGAATATGCATATGAATAAAACTATAAAAAACTATCCATACGTGAAACCCTACAAGGTGTAATTAGGTTTCACCTTCAAGATATCTCTAGTTTAATCTTATCTTAGCACAATAGTATGTGATGATGATCGATTTAGTATACAGGATTTATGCACCTCACGATCTTCTACTGTATTTTCGATACGAATAGTTACGAGTAGAGTGTGGGCTATTGGTTTTTGACCACCTTCTCTTAACTCTTTTTCTCTCTGTTGCATCTCTTTCTCACAAATTCGAATTAGGATTTTTAATTCCCAAGAGTGAGGACTTACTTGAGGAAATCGAAGCCTTAGGTGCATACATATAGGCTACGGTAGGGGCCCCATGGAGAGATAAGGATGTGGCTCCTAATGGGCCTGAGAAAATGTAATGCAACCTCGATCATAATCCTAGTCGATAGATAAGTACTAACATTGCATACTTATAATTACATATCCATGCCTTAACTAAAAATTACATTTATAGCTATTTATTATTAATTACATAATTATTCCCATTATAAGGTAACATATATTCGATATAAAATAAATTATTGGTAATTTATTTGAATAACTTTTTTAAGTCCTTAAGCAGTCCATGTTAACTTTTCTTTAGTGTTGGATTGAAATAATCCACCTGCATTGTTTAACACATACAAAACATATAAGTATCTCAAGGGGGTATGACCAGACTCTATACCTAGATGTAGATTCAATCAAAAAAAAACTTTCATTATACATTAATCACCATTATACAATCTATTAATATTTTTTATCTAATAATGGATGTTGTGACACCCCGCCTAATAAAATACCGGGTGATCAGTCCTACACCAAATTAAAACAGGAATCCCATTTGGTTCATTCTTAGCATCACTGTCGAAAACTTTTTAAAACATACTAACCATCTAGTATTCCAAAAGATGGTGCAAAATTTTTAACTTTTTAATTAAACAAAATAGTCCATGCGGAACTAAATATAAACTATTCACATAACTGAATAAAAATCAACTGAATAATTAATTACACAACTTGCTGAATAAACTATCGTCCACCAAAGTGAAATAATCCAATACAAATATTCAACACCGGAATAAAACAAATCTGAAAACTGTACTGAGAAGACTAGGTGACAAGCCCTAAATAAAACTGAAACTGATGCATAATTCCTAGTCTAGGAATAAATGAACGATGCATCTAATCCAAACTCCTGCTAGCATCCACATATGCCGCAGCTCCGTATCCCTGGAATAGAATATCAATCCTGACGTCCCTGTGATGGACACCTAAAAGGTTTTGAAAATAGTTTTATAGCAAGGGTTAGAACCCAAAACATTTTGAAAATATGTAGCAAGTGAATTAACTATAGTAATTTAAAATGCATGAATGCGCTTTATATTTAAGTTAGTGTCACTCACCCCTCCATTATTGTCCACGCTCAATGGTTACCTTAACCCCCACCTAGTTGTACTACCTCGTCCAACTAGTCCTGGTATAACCTCCCCTTGCCATACTAATCTAACCCAAGTATAATGATTTTTGAATTATAAGTTATCTCACAATTAACTTAATTAATTCCTTCTTAAATAGTAGTATATAACTGTGTCACAAGTTATATAAAGTAAATACATCACACACTGTATTATTACCCGCATATAATATTGAATACCATTATATATCTACCTTTACTAAAACATCCACACATATAACATACGTATATCCATATCTCCGAGTAGACCCTCGCCGGATGATTCCCTCTAAAGTGTTATCTCACTAGGTGTGCTCACAAAACCTAGTTCTCCAAGTCGTAATCGCTCACCAACTTGGCCCAAACTATAAACATAGTGGAGCCGATCATATTCCTTCCCTGAAAGTGAGATAAATCGCTCACCCGTATACCGGATGCTATGACCTGGGGATATACTCTCCCTACTCCTCAAGCTATGGGATTCACCCACATCGCGTAACCTCCCTTGATAGCACTAGAGTATATAAATTAAATAAATATCTAGTCACTGATATTTAATATCACACGCAATATATACACGTATATATATACTATCACTACACCGTATATATATAATATAAACCCCGACTTTACCGTGTACTTAAAATCCTGTACACTAGCCTGTAATTTCCTGAGTCTGCGGCCCGACTCAACATAATTAATTTTCTCACTTAATAATTTATCATCTTCCCGAGTCTATGGTCCGACTCTAATATAATTAATTCACACCTCAATTAATATAATACTTTCCCCGATTTTATGGTCCGACTCTAATTAAATTAATTAACACACCCATTAATTTAATACCTCCCCGAGTCTATCGTCCGACTCTAATTAAATTAATTAACACACCTATTAATTTAATACTTCCCCGAGTCTATCGCCCGACTCTAATTAAATTAATTAATACACGTATTAATTTAATACCTACATGAGTCTACAATCCGACCATAATTAAATTAATTATTACACCTATTAATTTAATACCTACCTAAGTCTACAATCCGAGTCTAATTAAAAAAATTATCACACCTATTAATTTAATACCTACCCGAGTCTACAATTTGACTGTAATTAAATTAATTATCACACCTATTAATTTAATACCTACCCGAGTCTACAATCCGAATCTAATTAAATTAATTATCACACCTAATAATTTAATACCTACCCGAGTCTACAATCCAACTTTAATTAAATTATTTAACACCTCAATTAATTTGATTACTTGGCATTGCCCAACCATCCAACCCGGACTCGCTCACTTGGTCCATAACTTAATATTTCCCGAGTCTATATTCTGACTCTAAATTAATTACTCTCTCAATAATTAATTTAATACTTTTTCGAGTCTACCTTCCGACTCTACCTTCATTAATTAATACATCCATTAATTTAATAACTTGGTGTCACTCAACCATTATCCCCGGACTCGCTCACTTGACCCATAACTTAATATTTCCCGAGTCTATGTTCCTATCACAAGGAAACACACAATAGGCATTCACAACCCAAGTAATCCTATAAAATAGTAGGTATTTACACAACCCAATTATTCATACTCGTACGTAATATATTTCTCTCTAATATTCACCGGTACTTGTTTGCTTTACGAATTTATTTCACTTTTGTATTAATTCAAGTATTCACACAACTCTAAGGGTCCTAGTTACCCCTTCTTATATCAATTCAGTAGTTACCCTTGTTAACCCACTGTCCTAACGAATTTAAGCTCGCTCACGCTTTTCCGTAATTATATTCTTATCCTCTCGAATTAGAGTACGTCAAAATCAAGCCTATGAATCTCCACTTTAAATCTCTCACAAAATTAAATTCCAACACTCAATAATAGACCTACTTCCATATCATTATTCCATCAATATATTTCATCAAGGTCCCAAACACTTCCCCGATAAAATTTTAGACATTTGAGGCTTAAAAAGAAAAATCTCAAATTTTCTGGCAGATTAAACACCCTCTAGTAAAAATTATATTTCTCCATCTATAGAACTCCGATTGACCTGATTCCAAGTTCATTGGATAGATAAGAGAAATACCTTTCCAGTAATGTATGGTTCACACTCTAATTCAAAGTAAAATTCAAATCTCACACGTTTAAAGTCACGTCAAAATTCTGGCAGATTACTATGTTGACAGATCAAGCACCCTGTAGAAAAATATCGATTGCTCCCTCTAAAGAACTCCGATTGACCTGATTCCAAGTTCATTGGATAGATAAGAGAAATACCTTTCCAGACATGTATAGTTCACACACTATTTCGAAGTACAACTCAAATGTAATACGTTTAAAATTGTGTCAATAATTCTGGCAGATTGACCTCTTGTGTTCATCAAATAAACCCTAAGTCATTCAAGATTCATGTTCTTCATCCAAGAACTCATAAAGATTCCATGTTAATCATCAAATATATTCAAATTTCATTTTATCTTTACTTAAGGATATATAATACACCTATTTCTTACTTTGAATCTCAACCAAGTATTCCATTAACAAAAACCCATTTTGTACCCATTTATCCCCAAAACGAATTTTACTTTACACATCACTAAAATATGAATTGGATATCACCATTAGACATTACAGGAAGTTAACCACTTGCCTGGAATTTTTCGTAGAGTCTGATCCGTTGGTGTAGTTCCTTAATTTGGCTCCAACATCCCCAAATTGGCTCTTGATTCTCTTTCCCCCAAATTTCCTCTCAAACCCTAGGTTTAGAGTTGTGTTGACTGCCGTTCCCTAGTCTCTCAATTTGGTTAAAAACCCTTAATCCCGTTTTTGTCCATCTTGGCCTAATTAAAATGGCACAACTCACCCCGTGTGGGCCCGGCTATGCCCAAAAATACCCCGAGACCCAATTACTACTCCCGTGTACTCTTTCCTGACTATCTCGACCCATCCGGACGTAGCCGTGCACTCGAAATTGCCATCCGAAATATTTTTTGACATATCCACATTTCGACCCCAAAATGTGACACACATTAATTCGAACAATTAAACTTAAATTCGCTAATTATAATTAATTCGGCTCACTCAAATAAATTCTCCAACTCATGAATTTATTTGCACTCCAATTTAAATAAATTCTCCAACTAATATATTTCTCCAATTTAAATATGCATGGTAGTTTTTTAGGCATATTTCTTCCCTAAATACCTCAGATACTGCCACAATTTGAGCTTTCGTAATGGAATAAACCATGCATGATTGCTTGATACTCCTCTAACTAATATTTTTTGAAAGAGAATAACTATTTCTTGCAATGGTTCATGCTAAACTTGGTAAGAATGGAATCTATAAAGTCTCTTGTGATAATACCAAGATCCTATTCTTACGATCTCGCATAGGCTTGTTCCCAAGGATGTGACTAGCTTCTCCTAAGTCCTTCATATCGAATTGGCTAGACAAAAACACTCTAACAAAAGACAAAACTCCAACATAATTTCCAATAAGAATAATTCCATCCACATATAGTATTAAAAACACCACTACATTTTTGTTGAACTTTTTCTATGGGAAAAACTCATCCAAGCATTGATCAAAACCGAAATATTGAAGTACCTGGTCAAAACGAATGTTCCATATTCTAGATTATTGCTTAAGTCCATCAGTGTGCTTTTTAAGCTTACACAATTTATGTTATTGTCCTTGAACTATAAAACCATATGATTTTACTATATAAATATACGCGTTAAGATTTCCATTAAGAAATTAATTCTTGACGTCGATTTTCCCAATATCATAATTTAAATTAACTGTAATTGATAAGAGAATCTGGATGGATTTCAGCAGAGCTACGAGAGAGAATCTTTTCGCATAATCGATGACCTCTTTATAAGTAAAATCCTTTATAACAAGCTATTCCTTGAGGGTCTCAACCTTCCCATCCACCCATAACTTCTTCTTATAAACCCACTTGTATCCTATGCATTTTATCCCTTCGAGTGGATCTAGAATATTCTAGACTTGATTAGAATACAATGATTCCATATTAGAATTCATAGCTTTAACACAAAGTTCTACATCTTAGTCTTAGATAACTTCATTTTAGTTACACTGATCAACTTCGAGTTCACCAGGGACCATGTCATAAGACTCTCCCAAGAATATAAACTGTTTAGGATGACCTATAACCCTCATACTCCTACTACGATGAGGTAGCCCATGTGTGGGTGCACTAGTGTAAACACATTATGTTTTTTAATCCTATATTGGTAGTGTTGAAGAATCTTGTAGGTTCTCTTACAAATCTTCAAGAATAACATTTCTTATGAGTTTACGATCCATCATATAATCCGTTTCTAAGATTGAAAATTAGTACTAACAAAGACCTTAGGCTCATAGAATAAATGACCCTTATTTTCCTTTTGATATCCTATAAAGAAACGTTTGAGCCTAATTTTAACTTATTTGGATATCTCTTTAGCACATGTATTAGACTACCATATATACGAATATGTTTCATACTAGGCTTGCACCCAATCCATAATTCCTTGGGTGTAGTAGAGACCACCTTTTAAGGTACCAAGTGCAGTAAATAAGTGATCGCTCCTAAATAAGGTCCCAAAAAAGTAAATTGGGAGTTATGTATAACTCATCATGGACCTAATCATATCCAAAAGAGTCATATTCCTACTTTTTACTACACCATTTTGTTGAGGCATACCATGTGAAGAAAATTGGGATGTCATCCCTTGATCTTCTAGTTATTGCCTAAGCTCCTCAAAGAGGCACTGGTCACCACTACCAGATCGCAGTGTCTTGATACTTTTGCCTTGATGTTTTTCCACTTCTTCCCTATAAACATTGAATTTCTCAAAGGCTTCAGACTTATGGTGCATTAGGTTAGTGTACTCAAACCTTGAATATTGATCTATAAAAGTCATAAAATAGTCAAAATCCCCACTTGATCAGGTTGTCATTAGTCCACATAGATTAGAATGAAAAAATTCCAATGGGTCTTTAGCTCTATTTCCCTTGGCCGAGAAAGGCCTCTTGATCATTTTACCTTCTAAACAAGATTCACAAATTAAAAGTGCCTTCACCTCCAGTGATCTCAATTGCAACTAGTTTATGAATTCTTTTTAGATTAATATGACCTAGGCATAAGTACCAAAAATATGTTTAGTTCACTAAGGAGGGTTCACTTATCTTTAAATTTGGTCCAACTGAATTAGGAAAAATATTAATCTGTTGTGTGTGAGAAATATGCTTTAATATATGAAGATATCAACTTATCTACCAGAACAGATAAATGATTTATTTTTCTTAATAGCCACAAGTTTATTAAAAGAAACTAAATATATATAAAATGCTAAAGAAGAAACTAAAATAAAATTCTTTATAATGGAATGTACATAAAGACAATCTTTTAAAAGTAAACTCATATCACTACTAAAGCTTAAATGAACGTCTCGCACAGTAACTACTGTTACTGTTGTAGGATTTACTATAGTCAGATAAATCTCTCCATCACTAAGTTTCCTTGTTTCATGGAACCCCTGCAAAGAATTACATACATAATTATTATATCCCATATCTACACACAAGGTATCAGTAGTATGAACCACCAAACTTGATTCAATGAAAAGTGTGTAATGTCCTGATCTAATCTTTCATTTAAGTCTTTGTGTAAATTATATTGAAGTGGGTTGATGATAATTATAGGGAAATTATGGGTAAAATTGAAGAAAAAAAAGAGAAGGCCGTCATTTTAATGACAAGGGGATATTATTAGAAGTGAGATGGGGATGTCACGCAAAGGTCACATAAAGGTCGTGATAAATAGGTCTTCAAACAAGATGCCACTTCATTAAAGTCACAGATGATGTGAAAGTCACGCAAAGACAAAGTTCGAATGAGGTGGATATGTCACTCGAATGAAATAGGCATGTCGTTCAAACGATGTGTCTCGAAAATGTTTAATCAAATTGCCCTTGTGAGCTGTCACATTTTTTGCCCTTGATTTGGTGTACTGTCAAGCCGAGATTGGAAAAAATGGGATTTTTGGCCTTTCTGAGGGTTTTATTAGGCTTGTTTGGGGATTTTTTTTTGGGAGAAATATGCAATAATAGAGATGAATATCAATAGATAGATAGATAGATAGATAGATAGATAGATAAAGAGAGAGAGAGAGAGAGAGAGAGAGAGGGTAGAGATAGAGATAGAGAGTGAGAGAGAAAGAAAGGTAAGAGGGTGGTCTTCCACGTTGGGTGGGCTTCTTCCACTATTCCACCACCGTAAAACACAATTTTCTTGATATAATCCACCATATTTGAATTATAAACACCCATTTCCACCATGGTTGAGGCTTAGCTATGAATTTGTAAGGTGTAATAATTTATGTTGTTAAACATTAGTGAAATAATGTCTGAAAGTTTTTTATAAAATGTAAAGTTCATGAAAATGGACGTTGTTGAGTTTGAAGAAATTAAATGTCATTTATGCCTTGAAAGTATATTTTTGCAAGTGTTGATGTAAAAAGTTAGATCACTCTAATAATTCAATCACAGATAAATAAATGAGACAAAAGATTTTAAAGTGGTTCAGCCTTATAAGAATGGCCTACGTCCACTGTTATTTTATTGCTGAGTGTTTGGGAATTCTCGATTACAAGAAATTCCGTTCTGGATCCCAAAGTTTGGATTCAGGATCAGCTCCCCTACAATGAGGATTGTACAACGTATTTATAGCCTTGAGGCTGTCATATGAAAGGGTGATACATTAAATGATATACATATGAAAGGGTAATACATTTAATGCCCTTTAAGCGTGTGCGTCTAAATGATAAGCATCTAATGAACAAGTTGAACTGTTGGTTATTCATCAATTAATGCTTTGTTCGAGATGCAGCTCGGACCGTCTGAGCTTTCTGATATTCAAGAGTTCCTCGGAGTAACATGGTTCCTCGGAGCGTGTAATTATCTCGGAAGTGCATGTTGTTTCCATGTAGATAGACACGTGTCTTCATATGATTGATCCGAGTCAGCAGATTAAATTTGGTATCAACAGAAGCCCCCAATGTTTCGTAGTTCGAAATTTGAGGAATACGGAACATTCTTTCTCGGAATACGGTAGCTTTAAATAGTTCTTCCTGATTTTTAGGATCATCTCCCATGTATTTATTTCTCCATCTCAATTCGTAGAATCATGCTTTTTTGGACTTTTCTGCTCGCTTCGGTTCCCGCGTCACTTTTCGCCTTTTTAGCCGTTGTTGTTCGCTTTGATTCCCGCGTCAATATTTAATGCTTTTTAGCCGTCGGTAACGTAATCATCCTTTTTGTAATCATTATTTAGGCAGTTCCCAAGGCAAGGTATTTATACTTCACAGAGATTCCCATTGTCTTCTATCTTTTCAAATTTTCATCTTCGAGTTTTTCATTATCTTCTAGTCTCTTGTGCATTCTTCTCTTCCGTCGTTCATTGTCAACAGCTTCAATATTTTTTCTGTAAGATCCTCTTTCATCTTCTTCATTTCTTTTAATTCATCATCATGGTTTACCCTGTTGAGTCTCTTGACAAATTTTGATCTGATTTTTCCATTCCTTCTTGGTTTGTATTGGAAGAGCTTTCTGAGCCTTCTAATTATTTCAATTTGGCTGAGGGACATTGGTTCCCCAGTCTCTTTTTTGCTGAGTGTGGATTTTATTTTCCACCAAATCCTCTGTGTCTAGAATTTTGTCAGTACTTTGATGTTGTTCCTGCATGAATAGCCCCCAACACATGGAGAATAGTTAATGGGGTGCATAAATTAAATCAAGTGCATGGAACTCGTATAGGAATTCCAGAAATCATGTACTGCTATAGATGGGCAGTTAATGATAATATTTATTATTTAAAAACTAGGTTTATAAATAGAGCTTTAGTAGTCAATCTCCCTAATGCCAATAGGGATTATTTTGATCATGGGGTTGTTGTAAAAAATTGGCAACACCCTCCTTTAATCGGAGATGAGGTTTACTAGGGTCCCAGATGCCCTCCTTATGGCAATGGGATAGGTTATTTTTATTTTATTTTATTTATCTTGAAATCATGTTTGTTTTGTGTTTGCTAAAATGTGTTACTGATAACAATGTCTGTTTATTTGCAGTTGATAGCAAGAGAAAGTTCCCAAGAGAAACATATGTCAATCTAAGGCATTTGGGACTTATCTGGGGTCTACATCAAAGGGTTGCTGATGAGCACACTCGATCAGCCTCCTATCTGCTCCAATACAAGAGCAATACAACTTCTTTCACTGCTTGTCCAGTGATCAATGAAGCAGAGCCAGTACCACCTTCTGCTAGTTTTTCGCCAGAATCTCACGTTCCGTTGAGCAAAAGGATGAAGAGGAGGAGGACTCCTGATCTGTTTGAGAAAACTGCCTCCGGCTCTGGGGAGGTAAAAAGGATTAGGATTGATGTCCCGAGGGAGGGGATAAAGAAAACTTCTGCAGCTCCTCCAGCTGCTCCTGCGAAGATTGTCGAGAAGCCCGCAGTGGCTCCGAGCAGCTCTGCTACTCCTGGAGAGGTGATTGTGATATCACCGACCAAGGATTCTTCCTTGGTTGTACATGTTCCCCCGAGGAGGCTGAAGAAGAGCTCCTCGATCAATTTAGCTGACACCAGCATTCAGCCCCCTGCTGCTGAGACTGGGGTTCCCACATCTGTTCCCCCGAGCTCTGACATGAGCTCGGTAAAGTCCTTGACCATTCCCAAGGTGCAAGGTAATGAAGATAACCTTACTCGGGATATGGTTACTTCTTTGGCTGCTCGTCATCTTGCTTCATTAAGTACCTTTACATTGAACTTTTCGTATTTTCCTTTGTTATTTCTCATATTTATTTCTGACTTTGCTTTCTTTTTCGATTTACAGTTGATGAGCTGCTTCAACATAATCCTTAAGAAGGATGAAGTAATCAAAGCTTCTTGCTCCTCGTCCAGTGTGGAGGGAGCTCTGGAAGAAGCTACCAAGTCCTTGGAGGAATCTCGCCAGAGGTACGATACTGATAAAGCAGTCTGGGAGAAGAAACTTGCTTCCTCCGAGCAGGAGAAAACTCGGGTTACTGAGGCCTCTAGGGATTTGGAGAGGAAAGTGAATGCCTTGGAGAAGGCTAATAAAGAGCTCAATGTGAAGCTCAAGACTGCTGAGGAATTTGAAAATAAACTCAAGGCTGCTGAGGAGAGGTTGGTCCAACTCCAGGAAATAACTCGGCAGAAGGAGGAAGCTGAACAAAAACTGAAAGCTGCTGATGTTTTGCTGTCCGAGAAGCTTGCCTTGGAGAAGGCCAAAAGGAAAGTTGTCGTGAAGAAGTCCTTCAGCTCTAGATGGGACAAAGGTTGGGATAAGGGATGTGATGCCATGGTATCTTAAGTGGATTATGGCAGTGTAAAGTATTTCAGGGACGGATGGGTTGCTGCCCTTTAGGAATTGAAGGTCGACGAGTCATCTGATCTCTTCTAGAGACACATCCCTGGTCCCCCTCCTACTCCAGAAGAATTAGAAGAGGACGAAGCTACCTTTGAGGAGTCTTCAATGGTAGTGGGAGAACATGCCCTAACCAGCCAGCTTGCTGCCCAGCAAGTAGTTTCTTCTTCCGAGCAACAGCTGGTGCTCTCTGAATAAGTCACAGTTCCCTCCGAGCAACCTGCCTCCTCTTCCCAACATCCCAAGAAGGTTTTGGGAGATAAGGAAAAGGTGTAGTGTTGTTCGGTTTTCTCTTTTTATTTTTCTTTTTTTGTCAAATGTAACCCAAAACATGTAACTCCAATATTTCATGATCTAATAAAACTTGAGTTCTTTCTTCCCCACGATTGTCTCTTTTCTATTTGTACCCTGTCTTGATCTTCTTTTTGATGATTATCTTTTCTTTCTCTGCTAGTTTCTGGCCAGGATGGATCTGCTATCTGCCAATGATACAAAGCTGATGCGACAATGTAATGAATATTATAAGGCCGGTCACACAGACCTGAGTGCATCAGAAGTTGCCGACATCCTTGGTCATGATGCTTCAGAACAGGCAGTCGAAGCATATCAGTACCTGAAGTGTCTACTTGACCGAGCTGTAGCCAATAATGTGGCTTACTATGAAATGATCGAGGATCTCCAGTGTACCCTCGAAGACCTTCAGAATCAGTACAAGGAATCAACTGCCTTACTGCTTGAGGGGTACGAGAAGAAGTATAAGATGATCGTTGCTGATAAGGGCAACGAGAAGCTTTTTGCTGGGTATGATCTGAGGGAAAGAACTTTGAAGGGTGAGGTTAAACAGTGCAGACAGATTGTCGAGCTGCTGGAGAAAGAGAATAACAATTTACAAAAGGAACTAGCGCAGTTGAAGTCTGCAGCTTCTTCTTCAACAGCCCTAATCCCAGTGAGTGACGAGGGATTTTCATTTTTAGAGGTTGAGAATGCCAAATTAAGGGAAGAGTTGGACACCTTGAGGAGGTCAGGCACTTCCACATCTCCTCGGGGACGGGCAAGAGCTCCTCGGGGACGAGGAAGAGCAGCTTGGGTGCTGGTCGAGGAACAGAGGACAGCGTCTGCCTTAGAGAACCAAGCATTCCAATTAATGGCTAAGAACCAGGCTTTGTCTGACATGTCAAAGAAAACAAGGGACTTGGAGAAATAGTTCTCTGCGCAGAAATCAGTCTTGGAGAATAAAGAGCTTTTCGTCAAGAATCTCCACGAGTAGCTAGAAAGGCTAACATATCAGTTCCACAAACAGCCCCGGGAATTCTGGATGGCTGGATACAACGAAGCACTATTCCATTTGGATGATCGTATCCAGAATGCCAACAATGAGGGCTACAAGCAAGGCTGGCTGAATGTCTTAGGTGTGTTGAAGCTCGAACAAGGACACTATCTATGGGACTACCATGATCCCGGGTTGCTTGACCGGCCTGTGCCACTGTACAACTTGGAGATGGAGTGGATCCCTACCCGGGCCATTCCTCAAAGCTTAATTTCAAAATACGTCGGTGATTATAATCTTCACTCTCAGATCGAGGTATCTCATCCCGAGCATCTATTAGATCGACCTTATGTGATGAACGTCAGAATGCTGAAGGATTTGAACTTCATCAATTCTCCTCAGTCTTTCAATGATCCGCCTGCTGGCGAGGAACTTGTATCGAAAGCTGATGGGAAAAGACCAATAGAATAGGAATTTTTAATGTAACAGTTAGTATAAATATCAATGTAACTTTCATTTTATCATCAATGTAATTTATTTTGAATTTAATGAAAAACTTTCATTTCTGTTTGCAAATCTTAATTGCTATTATCTTGTAAATATCAACACTTTACATTTATGCATATCTGTTAAAAAGATTATAATATTGTGATGTTCATCGACCAACTTAGTAATAAAAAAGTTATAAGTATCAGTAATGTTGCTCGATCACTTAATAATAAAGTAATGAGTATAAAAATGTTTAAAAATTTTTTTTAACCAACCAAGGTTGTTAAATTGTGCTCGTCGACCAACTACAGTTAGTGGGTTTTTATCCCCGACCAGCCATACTTGGTAGATTTTTGTCTTTTTCATAAAATGTATCCGACTAACCAAAGTCAATAAATTCTCCTTGTTGACCAACTATAGTTAGTGGGTTTTTATCACCGACCAACCATACTTGGTATAGTTTTGAATATTTTCTCCTCGTCGACCAACCATGTTGGTACAGTTTGGAATATTTCGTTTCCTAGCCAAACAGGTTGGCATTTTTAGGAATATGTCTCCTCGTCGACCAACTACGTTGGTACAGTTTGGAATATTTTCTCCTCGTCGACCAACTACATTGGTACAGTTTGGAATATTTTCTCCTCATCGACCAACTATGTTGGTACAGTTTGGAATATTTTCTCCTCGTCGACCAACTATGTTGGTACAGTTTGGAATATTTTCTCCTCGTCGACCAACTATGTTGGTACAGTTTGGAATATTTTCTCCTCGTCAACCAACTATTTTGGTACAGTTTGGAATATTTTCTCCTCGTCGACCAACTATGTTGGTACAGTTTGGAATATTTTATTGAGTAGTCTACCGAGCTGTGCCGAGCAGTGCATAGCTCTAGTATTCCCCGAAATTTTTTCAATAAACAGAGAGACTTGCAGAATATTTGCATTTTATTCATACTGATGGAAACTGCATTACATATACATCACTGATAATACTTGCGTAGGTGCTCTGCATTCCAGGCATTTTTAAACTCCTCGCCTTCTAAAGTTGATATTCGATAAGTTCCTGGTCGAACAACTTCTGTAAGTCGGTATGGTCCATGCCAGTTTGCCTCCAGTTTATTATGTTTTTGAATTACTTTCTTCAGCACATAGTCTCCTTCTTTCAGGTCACACTTCTTCACCCTCTTGTTGTAGAGCAAAGTTGTTCGCTGCTGGTAAGTAGCATTTCTAATGGCTGCTTCTTCTCTAACTTCCTTGAGCATGTTTAAATCCAGTCTTCTCATTAAGTCGCTGACAGGGGAATTGAAATTCAGTATGCTGTGTGTTGGGAGGCCCAAATCGGTAGGTATGACAGCTTCACTTCCAAACGCCAGCATGCATGGTGATTCTCCAGTTGCTACTCGGGGAGTAGTTCGGTAAATTCAAAGTACTGATTGTAGCTCGTTGATCCAGTTTGCTTTCGCATCATCCAATCTTTTCTTCAAACCGTTCAGCAGCGTTCTGTTTGTCACTTCAGTTTTACCATTGCTTTGAGGATGGCCTGGTGCTGAGTAGACCTTTAAAATTTTTGACTGATGATAATAGGCGGCAAACTCCTCGTTATCAAATTGTATCCCATGGTCTGTGATGAAGGCATGAGGGAGACCATATCGTCAAATGATGTTCTTCCAAACAAATTGGTACACCTTCTCGTATGTCATATCAATGAGTGGCTCAACTTCTACCCACTTAGTAAAATAATCCACTGCGACGACGAGATACTTGAACCTTCCTCGGGTCGTTGGCAGTGGTCCAACCAAATCAATTCCCCACATGGCAAATGGCCAAGGGGAAGTTATGGGTGACAACAATGCTTGTGGAGTTCTTCGAATGGAGGAAAAACGCTGGCACTTATCACATTTCTTGGCATAAGCTATACAATCTGCCCTCATCGTCGGCCAGTAGTATCCCTGCATCATCACCCTTTGTAAAAGTGTCCGACCTGATTCATGTGCTCCACAAGACCCTTCATGGATCTCTTCAATCAAATATTTCACCTCGGTGGGATGTACACATCTCTGCAAACCTGCCATAATTCCTCGTCTATATAAAACACCATTAGTTAGTACATACCGAGCAACTTTAAACTTTAATTTCTTGGCTGCAAGCTTATCAATTGGCAATTCTCCCTCCTCGATATATACCCTGATGGGATCCATCCAAGATGGTCCTAAATCAAGGGTGATAAAGTTCATCTTCATATCTTCATCTATACTCCGACCAGCTAACACTTCAATTGGGATTGTTCGTCGTAGCTCGGTGCGAGTAGCTGATGCTAGTCGAGCTAGGGCATCTGCTCTCGCATTCTCCATTCTTGGTATTCTGACCAGCTGAATAGCGGCAAATTCTGACAGCAGTTTCTTTGCCTTTAGATGATATCTGATCATTAATTCTCCTCTAACTGCATATATTCCCATCATTTGGTTTACAATCAATTGAGAGTCACTAAAAATCACAACCTGTCGTGCCTCAGTAATTTTTGCCAAATTAAGCCCCGCAATCATGGCCTCATATTCAGCCTCATTGTTGGAAGCTTTGAATTAGAAACGCAAGGCGTATTCCATGTCGACCTCGTCTGGAGTGCTTAGAACTATCCCCGCGCCACACCCTGCAGTGCAAGATGATCCATATACATATAGCCTCCATATAGGTAACTCGTCTTCAAATTTTTGATCAGTCAGAGTTCCTCGGTGAAATATTTGCTTCTTCTTTTCATCCTCCCCGGATTTTTCTCGCACCTCGTCGATCATTTTTTCTTGCCCTTTTACCAACCGGAGTTGGTCTGAGCTCGAATTTAATGATTTTGTAACATCCACTTGCCCTTTTACCAACCGGAGTTGGTCCGAGCTAGTGTTTGTCGATCCTGTAACATCCACAGGTTGATCAGCGAGCAACTTTTGCTCCTCGTTTGGAGTCCTCCCAACTATCTCTGCATCACATCCTATAACATCCACACGCCCTTTTACCAATCGGAATTGGTCTGGGCTTGTGTTTGTTGATCCTGTAACATCCACAAGTTGATCAGCGAGCAACTTTTGCTCCTCGGGGGTATCAGGATAGGTGAACTCCGCTATGAAATCTGCTACAGCCTGCCCTTTTAGTGATGATCGGGGTTCATAAGTTATATCATATTCACCAAGATCTATTTCCCAGTACATCAATCTCCCTGATTTTTTTGGCTTGTGAAGGGCTTGTCTCAATGGAATATCGGTATATACTACTATAGTATGAGCCTGAAAGTATGGCCTCATTCTCCTACTCGCCTCAATCAGTGCCAATGCCAATTTCTCCAGCCTTGGATATCTGATCTCTACTCCTCGGAAGGCCTTACTTGTGTAGTAAATTGGCTTTTGTACTCCATTCTCCATTCTGATCAACGCTGAGCTAACTGCATTCTCGGATACTGCAAGGTACAAATATAATTTTTCTCCCATCACTGGCCTGGATAGCAGTGGGGGTGCTCCCAAGTATTTCTTCAAGTCTTGAAAGGCCTTCTCACATTCATCATTCCACTCAAAAGTCTTTCTGAGTGTCTTGAAGAATGGGAGACATCTATCAGTCGCTCGCGACGCAAATCTGTTGAGTGCCACTACTCGTCCTGTGAGACTCTGTACTTCCTTCTTCGTTGTTGGAGATCGCAGCCCTAACAGAGATTTGATCTTTTAAGGATTTGCTTCAATGCCTCATTGATTGACAATGTACCCGAGGAACATGCCTTCTCGTACTCTAAATATGCACTTCGTCGGGTTCAGCTTCATTTGATATTTATCTAGTTGATCAAAAGTTTGACTTAAGTCAACTAGATGATCGATAACTTTCTTTCTTTTTGTGAGCATGTCGTCAACATATACTTCCATATTGTCACTGATTTGTTCAGCAAAGACCTTGTTCATCAGCCTCTGATATGTCGCACCTGCATTTTTTAAACCAAAAGGCATAACATTATAACAATAAGTTCCCCTATGGGTAATGAAAGAAGTACTCTCCCTGTCTTCAGGTTTCATTTTGATCTGATTATAATCAGAATAAGCATCCATGAAGGTCAGCAACTCGTGTCCCGAGGTAGCATCCACCAGTTGATCAATTCGGGGTAGTGGAAAGTGATCTTTTGGGCATGCTTTGTTGAGGTCGGTGAAGTCTACACACATCCTCCACTTGTTGTTTTTCTTCTTTACCATCACTACATTGGCTAACCAATCTGGATATTTAACATCTTCAATGAAACGAGATTTCTGGAGCTTCTCGACTTCCTCCTATATAGCTTGATTCTTCTCGGGACTGAATACTCTTCGTCTCTGCTTCACAGGCTTGATCTCCTTATTCACATTGAGCTCGTGACATAAGAAGTTTGGATCAGTCCCAGGCATATCTTCATGACTCCAAGCAAAAGTTTGTCTTCTGCTTCTAAGGAAAGTTATCAATTCCTGTTTTAGTGAGGCTTCTAATGATGAACCTATTTGAGTAGTTCGTTCAGGGTGTTCTTCGTGCAGAAAGATATTTTCAGTAGCTTCCACCACTTGACCTTTCACGAGTTGCGACTCATCTCGAGGATCCAATGTTTCAATTTCTTCACCTTCATCTACTTGATAGGTAGTAGTCTTTTTCTTTGATTCTTCCAATTCATCTTGCTCGGCGGATGAATAATAGCACTCCCGAGCTACTTTCTGATCACCTTTCACAACTCCTACTCCGAAGTTTGTTGGAAATTTTAGGCACTGATGCACTGTAGATGGTACAGCCTCAAACTTCTTCAATCCTACTCTTCCCATGATGATATTTTATGATGACTGGACATTCTTATCCATCACGAAGAATCGTATTCTTTCTGTCCGACAAGTAGGCCATGTACTAATGAATATATCCAACTTGATCGTCCCAAGTGGAAATACTTTCTCGCCAGCAAAACCGATGAGGGGTCTGTGGTAAGGCTCCAATTGAGATAGCTTTAAATTTAAACTATCGAAACACGAGTAGAACATGATGTCTGCCAAGCTACCGTTATCGACTAGCACTCTTGAAATCATTACCTCCTTCATTCTCATTTTGATCACTAGTGGGTCGTCATGAGGATACAGAACTCCTGCAAGATCATTCTTTGAAAACCCAATGACCAATCTTTCTTTGTTCACCTTTCTCGAGCGATCTTCCTCAGCTAAATTTATTCGCTGAATGTACGAGCAAGCTTGAGCTTCTCCGAGGTAAGCTTTTCTTTCTGCAGTAAGGTCTCCTCCTGTAATAACATTATAATCAAATGACCCAAAGCGTATTTAAAATACCTCTCGTTCTGGCTGCCTTGGTTTCTTGGGAAGATCGGGGTCATCATCCGGATCATCTTCATGGTTTCTCTTCTTTTTCTCCTCTACTCGACGAGGAGATATAGACCTCTCTCTAGTTCGGTCGTTGTTTCTTCTTTCGCCTCCCCGATCAACATACTTTGCTAACTTTCCTCGTTGGATGAGTGTTTCAATCTCGTTCTGAAGAGCTATGCAATTTTTGGTCATATGGCCATGATCCTTATGGAACTCGCAGTATTTCTCCCTATTCCTCGTGTCAGGGTCTGACTTCATTTTCTTTGGCCAGTTTAACTCCTCGCTGTTCTTAATTTCTTCCAGGACGTGGTTAATATTTTCCTTCAAAGGCGTGTAATTATCAAATTTCTTCAAGACCTCCCATGACGACCTACTTTTGGAATATTTATCACCACCATTGTTCTTATGCTCTTTCTTCTTAGCTTTATCACCTTCCACCTTGGTTTCTTTGGCATCCATATTCTTCTTCGTAGACATAGCCTCCTCGGCATTCATAATCTTGGATGCTTTTCCCATCAGGTCCTACATGGTTCGAGGTGGATCTTTGGCCAAAGTGTAGTACAACTTATTCGGCAGCAGTCCACTCATCAAAGCAGTAATCGTTGTCTTCTACTCATAATCAATGACTTCGAGCTTCTCGTTATTAAAACGAGTTATATAGTCTCTAATACTTTCACCAGCTTTTTGTCTAACACTTAACAAATGTGCTACTCGTTCAACTGGATTTGCTCCGAAGCAGAAATTCCCAATGAATAACTTGGCCAGTTGAAGAAAAGTTGAAATCTTACCCCGAGGAAGGTTATTATATCATATCTGAGCAGATCCGGTAAGAGTTCCCGAAAATGCTTTGCATCTCATCTCGTCTGGGACAGCATAGATATGGACAGCAGCTTGATATTGTTCTATATGAAGGACGGGGTCAGTCTTCCCATCATACTTGGGAGTCACAACAGGTGTTTTGAACTTCGATGGTGTTGGGAAATCAATAATGTCCTGGACAAAAGGTGTTTTTCGAACAAAAGTTCGTTGTAGAGGGTTCTTGGCCTTAGCCATTTCCCCTAATCTATCCTCCAACCTTTGAATAGATCCTTTCCAAGCATCATTTCCTTCCTCGGGCCTATTGGTTCGAGCAACGGATCGCGTTGAAATGGCTTCCTGGGATTTATCTCGACAAGCAGCTGGTCGGTCAATACATCCATCTTGACGAGCAGCTGGTCGCAACTGGGCAGATCCTTCCCTTAAATTTGATGATCATCGAAAGCTCCTCGACGCTTCATTAAGAGGACTTTTGTTCCTCCTAGGGCCTAATCGATCAAAAGGAGAGGCCCTACTTAATCTTTCCAAAGCGCTGGCCCTTTCTGGGGAGAGGGTGACATGTTGTTCAGTATCTGTGGCTCGCACAGACGAAGTTCGTCTTGGTTGATAAGAAAAATCTTCAGATTCCTCATTGCGATATGAATTGGTACGCTTAGTATGCACAGAAGGCGCACGGATATTTCTTTGGATGCTTCATGATCCGGAATGGGCTGGCGCACCGCCATGGAGGGTTTGGATGAGTTGTCGCATCGTTTCTTGCATGACGGTCTGACCCTGAGCCAGATTCGCCATCATTCCAATCATATATGGAATAATTGGTGGAGCAGATGGATTTGGAGCGGTTCCAGTGTTTCGATTGCTGGATTCAGGTATATCAGCCATTGGTAATGGATTGTTTTTTATGAGAAAACGATTTTACCAGTCGTTTCCCACAGACGACGCCAATCTGTTGATGTAAAAAATTAGATCACTCTAATAATTCAATCAAAAATAAATAAATGAGACAAAATATTTTAAAGTGGTTCAGCCTTATAAGAATGGCCTACGTCCACTGTTATTTTATTGCTGAGTGTTTGGGAATTCTCGATTACAGGAAATTCCGTTCTGGATCCCAAAGTTTGGATTCAGGATCAGCTCCCCTACAATGAGGATTGTACAATGTATTTATAGCCTTAAGGCTGTCATATGAAAGGGTGATACATTAAATGATATACATATGAGAGGGTAATACATTTAATGCCCTTTAAATGTGTGCGTCTAAATGATAAGCATTTAATGAACCAGTTGAACTGTTGGTTATTCATTAATTAATGCTTTGTTCGAGATGCAGCTCGGACCGCCTAAGCTTTCTGATATTCAAGAGTTCCTCGGAGAGGTCTGTTCCTCGGAGCGTATGAGTTCCTCGGAGAGGTCTGTTCCTCGGAGGGTATGAGTTCCTCGGAGTAACATGGTTCCTCGGAGCGCGTGATTATCTCGGAAGTGCATGTTGTTGCCATGTAGATAGCCACGTGTCTTCATATGATTGATCCGAGTCAGCAGATTAAATTTGGTATCAACAGCAAGTATGATGAATTTCTTTAATTAAAAATATGTTTAACCCATTTGATAGGATTTTACGGTTTAAAATCCACCTTCTCATGCATATAAATTTGTAGTATTTGGATAATGAATGTATAAGCAAGTTTAAAGAAGATTTTTTTGGGTTTAAACATGGAATAAGAAAAGTAGAAATTCTCGTCTTCAAAGTGAGTGAAGAAGGGGTTAAAAGTATAATAAGTAGTAAGTTGTTAGACTACATGTATTAATAAAAAGAAATGGCATTTTCTTATAAAAGTAATCTTTGAGTGTAATTAGATTTCTTGAATAAAGAAGTAAGGAAATGACTAGATTGGAAAATGGTTAATAAATATATTGAATAAGTGTGAATGGGTAAACATTGGAAAGTTGGAGTGTATAACTTAATAACGTTATAAAGATTAACACTTGTGAAATTGGAAAGGAAATAATCAAATAAAGATGTTTCTAGTTAAGAAGAATATTACTCCAACGTGAAAAGGGTGTTAAGATGTTAAAACACTTAAAAAGTTAGTATGGGTAACTTGATAGTGTTTTGGAAAAATTAACACTTGCAGAAATGGAGTAAAATATGAGTTCGGTAGCAAATGGTTAAAATGGTAATTTTGCTTAAAGTGGAACATTTTTATGAAATAAAAATATTGAAAAAGGTGTTACACAAAGTGGTCCTAAATGGATATGATTTTTTGATAAAATCAAGGTTAAAATTTTAAGGACATGTAATGTTAAATTCCAAAATGTAACATGAGTTCGGGTGCAACCCCCGGTTTTGGTTCGGCCTAGTAAAATAAAAAGTGGGATTATGTGAAAATTTGAAAAATGTTTAAATATATGTAAAGGAACTCAAATGACACCGAGAAAGTTAAGGAGGGCCCAGAGCCCTAGGGTGAAAGATCCAAAACAACTGGCCAGAGCATATGGCATGAATAGCTAGCGGAGTGGAGCATGTTGAAGTATGTGGTTATTAGAAGATTCCGAATAAAAATAAAGGATTAAGGAATATGTTGAGAAATGGGTTGTGTGGTGAAACGTGTTAATACAACCTAACTTGAATGAATTAATAAATGTTATGATAAAGGTGAAAAGGACAAGTAAATGTACAAATCTATTAATGTCCATAAAATAATGCAAAAGGCAAAGTAAGTGGGTATATGGGTTGTTATGCAACCTAAGTTGTTAAGCTCATACTTAACATAAGAATGTGTTGCCAAAGGTTTTCAGATGCTAACATGGTGAACACGTGTGTTGAAAGGGTGATTTTCAATGAAAATACTAATGTGGATTGGTTAAAATGAAAAGGGTAATTTCTATAAAAAAAAATAACTTTCGGTCAAAGAAAGTGTAATTATTTCAACTATTTAACCGAGTGTGTTAAAAAAAGTGAAAAAGGCTAAAATAAGGAAGTCTATATGAAGATTAAGGTAAACTAATGTAGATAATACGATTTTTGGAATTAAATTGTTTCATGCATTAAGTATACGTATATGCATGTTTTTATATATATAAAAGGTAGTTTCATGTGCATGTAGGCATAACGTGTTGGATTCTTATTTCTGTCGTTCGATTTTATACTGCATTTGTATATTTCCCATTGAGCATTTGTATCATTCCTTCGCTTTGTTACTGCAGGTTGGGTGTAGTTTCGTATTTTGAGAGAATTATACAGGTAATTACTCTATTTTATATTACATTAGTATCTCTGTATGCTAGGACTTCGTGGTGCTCCCAATGGGTCCCTCACGTAGTTTAATTTGAAATCGTATTCGCATGCTAAACAAGTGAAATTTCAATTAAAAAATAAAACGGGACTAGCAACATTATATTGGTTGTTTCATTGCACTTCACACCTAATGCATGGTTTGGACAAAATTGACTACGGGTAACACATAAATCTAGAACAATCTATTACAAATAGTATCAAAGCTTTAGGTTTAAGGTTCCTTTCGGGCGTGACGTGATGAGGTCAGTATTTGATCCTTCAACGTCGGTATTGTTTGGGTTGGTCATGCTAGTTTTGTGACAGTTAAGTTCATAACCTCGAGTGTAAAGTCAAAAAATTTAGCACGATAAGTAAGTTAGTGCCAAGTGGAACGCGATCAAGTTGATAGTTATTAATCACTTTGCGCTGATGATTAGAATTGTTAGTAAATTACGGGTGTTCATGCAAACCAATAGTGTTGACACCGTGGTTGTAGCGTGAGGTGCTTGTGTTAAATTCTTGATGACATAAAATCAATTGAGATGTTCATAGAGTGAGATGACGCCCATTGGGCAAGTGTCACGAGTTTCCTACAGTCAATGATAAAGGATGATTATTAGGGTGTCATGATTAGGCACTGATGATTGGTAACTAGAAAGTATATAGCCCTTAGGCGTGGTGCTTACAGGTAGTTAACGCCGATAATGTAATTAGGATAATTCTATCCTTGGGGTGATATTATAATTGATGGAAGTTCAGTGAACATATGAAATTATGTAGGCCAATAGTGGAAACATTGTGATCCTTTGTGTGAGATGTATTATGTCATAACTTTGACTCTGAGAGTGGCCTTAGTAGTGGCAGCAATGAGTAATGCTCATCACAATCTAGTTGTAAAGGGTATATATATCATATATGCAGGTTTGATGGTTGAGTGGCATTCATAAGTATTGGTTCTGGGTGAGAACGTATTAGGTCCCTTAGTTAAGGACTTGGGTTTAGTGTATCTTGATTACAATGTGGTATGGAGGAATAGAGTCCCAAGTGGAATCTGTAGTATAGGCCTTGGTATTTATAGGCAATACCCCACGTCCCATATCATACCAAGATCTGTATAAGTGTGATAACTTGTAGATTAGCACATAGTGTGATGTTTGCATAGCGAGGAAATTTAGTTGTCGCGGTTTAATATTCATTAAGGATTAGGTGAGGCAGACCTTAAGGTTTATAGGTTGTAGGTGATGTCCTATACCCTTCCATAGTCCGTAGTAGTGTTAGTTGTGGTTTATACTTGGCTTATAGTCACGATCACTAGGAAGAAAGGTAATATTATTATCTAGGTGTATAGATTCATTTTGGCCATCGCGGTACTGGTTATGTGAGTGGTAATACTAGTGTGAGAGTAGTTCATAGGTACTATGAGGTGCTCATAGGACAAATTGTGTGTCGCGTCATTGGGGATAAAGATTAAATGTTGTGATTCCTTGAGGTGTTTGATAGTTAAAGTACACTATATATAGAAGCTCATAGACTACCAATTAATTGTAGTGTGGGTATTGAAAGGTTTGTAGAGCGCACCTACAATAATAAATGTATGGATGATGAAATCTTGTTGGGTTTTGGGAATTTTAATGAGGTGTGTTTGGTGAACTTAAGACGCCAAATAAGTCCAATAAAAAGACACAGTAGCATCATATTAATGATTGTGTTAAGGGTCAAGTGATGATCCCTGATTGTTGGTTGTATAACGTACATGCCATGTGTGGCTACCTAAACCTACACAGGTGGGTAGAGTAAACCATAAGGCAGGGTGATAATTTGTATCATTATAGGAGTGATGCTCGGATGTCACGAAATAACTAGTATGATGTGGTGATACTCGGTTTCAGGATGTAATAGGAGATGTATTCAATACTTAGGGTGATGATGCCATGTAGATACTTGAATATGGCAACTGAGGTGGGGTACCATCAAAACATGATTTTAATGTTGGAATGTCGACGATATATGCTATGGTAGCCTTTGCAATGTAAGGACTAGTTCTTGGCCCGTCTTGGCAAGCCAATACGGATTAAAGGATGTAGCCATGCGTGATATTTACTACCTTCGAAGGATAACGACAGTGGGTATGGACACCACGTCAATTCTATGTGGTTAAAAACTGAGAGTAAGTTTGGTAGCAACCTCGAGTGGTTAAAAGACTCAGGAGTACGGGATTTCGATCATGATATGAAAAGGCGTATAATAACCTAGTTATAGTAGGTTGGTGATGTTGTCACTAGTAATTAGATAAGATCAATGTAGACAAGGGTGTGGGGTATCCGCCAATAGGAATGGTGTAATACCCCATATTTTTAATGATTTTATTTATGGGATTAATTGAGGCTTAATTGACTTAACAATGGGAAATTTATTTATAATTAATCCGAATTTAATTAAATAATTACTAGCGTGATGAGAGTTAGTACTTATTGATGTGAGTTATGATGAATATTACTTAGTGAGTAAATTAATATATGATTATGAAAATATTAAAGTTGTCGTGAGTGAAAAATATGGCAGTTACAGTAAACTTAGTTGGGATGCGCGTGTGAGTCGTGTGGGGACTTAAATGAGGAATTAAAAGATAATTTTATGTTTGGTTATTCGGATGGCTATTTTGAGTATACCGATGTGTCCGGAAGGGTCAAAATAGTCAAAAAAGCCTACTCAGATGTTTAGTTTGAGGTCCGAGACAATTTTAGGCCAACCCGACACCGTGGAGGGGTAATTTAGACTTGTGAAATTTGGAATTTAATTATGGAAGAAAATTAGGATAATAAAACTACACATACATGGGTGAGTGTAGTACCCCGCATTTTTATGATATTAAATAATCAGGAGATTAATTCTTATTCTTGGATTAATTAAATTAAAAAGGTCGAGAAGTTTAATTATTAATTCATCTGAATTTAAAATAATTATTAACTAGCATGCCAAGGGTTAATACTTATTGATGGAAATCATTGATTATTACTGTGGGTATATGTAATATGGAATTATATAATTTCTTTAAATTTTCGGAGTGCGAAATACAACAGTTTGGTATTTTAAGTCAGGACACGCGTGTGAGCAGTGTCGGGTCTAATTGTATGGGATAAAAAGATAAATTATTTTTCATAGCTCGTATGGTAATTTCAAGTGCACCATTGAGTCCGAAAAGGTCGAGATAGTGGGAAAGCTCTACCCGGGCATTTTATTTGGACTCTAGGGTAATTTTAGGCCTAACGGACACCCCACAAGGGTAGTTTTGTCATTTATGATTTTTGGGGAATTAAAATGGAAGAAAATTAGAGTGCTTTAATATCCCTTATGTAGTTACATTTAGGGTTTTATCTATAAAATAAAAGATAGAGTCCCATAGGATGGAGAAGAAGAGGTTCATAAGAGTTCCAAGGCCAAACCTAGTCATCTTTCACCAAAAACATCATCGACGCGTAGATCTTAAAGAGGAGAACACATCTATACCAATTTCAAGAGATGAATCAAACCTTCATAATCAGTCAAGTGTTTATTACTTGCTTTCCTTTAGCCATACTCATGTTCTTGTTAGTATAGGGATGAAATATCCATGTATTGTTAATAAAAGTGATGAAAATTGGAGATTTGATAAACATGAATTGAATCTGAGATTAATTTAGGTTGAACCATGTATGTATGTATATTAGGAATCACGTATAGATGATTTCTTGGATGATAATTAGAAGAACTAGGGTTTTATTAAATGAATTAGGGATTCCAGATTACATTGATAATTATAAATGAATTAATGATGTTATATTAGTGGAAATCAGACATATATGATAGGAAATTGATTTAGTATGATTGATCGGTGTTTGGGGGAATGATTCGTAGAGGTTATAGTTGTTGAATTGGTGAAGAGAATGATTCTGATTTAATCTACATCAAAAAGAGTAGCCGTCCGGACCGCCTTTCATAAAAGGTCCGGAACATTTTTAAGAAAAAAGGTCCGGATCGTTTGTTTTAAAAAGGGTCCGGACCGCCCTGCAAAATTTTCCAGAGTTGATTTGTGGACCCTTGAGACACCTTTCGGGAGTTGTAATGCGGGAATCCTAATGTAGTACACTGATATTTGAAGTGATGATATATTATGACAAGTGTGATTTAAAACTTGGGCATAAGTGGGATGAATGAACCTTAGAAAATTAGGAGGGGGATTCATAATCAAAATTAATAATACGTCGAGAGTATTAAGTGAAAGTAATACGACAAATGTGACATGCTTAGTTGTGGGAATACCTTGAGATTTTAATAGGTTGTGTGTATACCTATGTATTAATTTATTATGTGTATAGCATACCTATGCTGCTTGCTATTGGGTGGAGGTTTCGCGCAGTGGACAGTCTTATCTTGGGTGAATCGATGGGGGGATATTGACTTGTACCCAGAGCATATGAACTTGGATACATGCTATCTGTTACGTAGGATAGTTTCGACGATTTAATGGGAGCGTAGTTATGTGCGTGACCCATTTTGCTGGTGAGTATGCTCGCCTCCAATATTTGTGTTATGATATTTATGATTCATGAGAGAAGCCGATCCAATTGTCCTTTATGCAGCGAGTGATGCACTGGGACTCAATAGCAAAGTATGCATTACGCCTAGTGGTCCTAACCTAGCGGCGTAGGTTATATATATATATATATATATATATAGGGATTATGTGACTATATGTATATATGCAAATATACTTGAGAATGAATGATTCTAATGTGTGAAATTAGAAAATGGATAAATATGGATAAGTAAAGTAATTCCTGAGGATAAAAGACTTCCTATCAAAATAGTGAATATAAAATGGGTAACTTGCATAAAAGGATGTTATTAGCGTAGTGTACGAGTAATACGGGTTTGTCCATTGAGTTATATTTAGTAGTTCATGTCAATGACCTAGTTGGAAATGTTATAGATATCTAGGTTAGGTTGGACATACGCTAGGTGTGCACATTAGTGGAGGGTGAGAATCTCAAGGGAGAGTTCGGAACTAACATGCACATAATAATTGCATCTATGCAGTTTTAAATACTTGCCAAAACATTTTTTTTTACAAATAGGGCTCTGACCCGTTTCCAGTTATTTCTCTTTTCTTTTGCTATATATGTATTCTACCAGGTGTCAAGCCACAGTGTCACCGCCAGACTTCGACGTGGATCATTCTACGAGCTGCAGCTATTGTGGAAGGTGTAGGTTATCGATATTAGACACTGCTATCTCTTCATTGTATTCCTAGTTCAGATCTTTCATTTAGGGCATGTGTCTCCCGCTTCCAAATTAACTATTTTAGGGATTTTATTTTTATTAGCATTTCCTTACAGTTAGATGATGTATTATGATACTTTGGTTTCAGACTTTGAACTGGAATGTCTTATCCAGTCTTATTTATTTCAATATTTGATTCATGCCTAGTATTTATGCTTGTGGAGTGTAATTGGCTTATATATTAAAGCATGGAATTGATTAATGGATTAATTGTGTGTAATTAATTTTGGAAAATGTTTTGACACTTAGCTTAATTAATTATTAGGTGATTAATAGTGAATTTTTTTTTCGATAGTGATGCTAAGAATGAACCAACCGAACACTTTGATTTTAATTTAATAAAGGACTGATCACCCGGTATTTAATTAGGCGGGGTGTCACATGTGGTATCAGAGCATTGGGTTCTAGTGTCCTTTAGGATCTGTATGTCTTAACATGTTTTCCGCTTAGCATTCTTTGATATAAAGCCCTATCTTTATGACTGTTCTACTCTTAGTTATACGTTTACATCTTCAGCTATTTGAGATTTAATAATAATTGTGGACTAAACATTGTGGAATAATAAATCCTTTCTCATTTTAGATGCCTCCAAGAAGATCACTGAGAAACAAAAACACCCAGACAGAGAAGCCAGCAGTTCAGGCTGAGGGAATGATTAACACAGCTGACGGTGCCACCATTATTGCTCAGGCGATAAATGCAGCTTTAGCGGTGATGTAGCAGGCCCCACCCTAGGTACAGGCTGTGGCACCAATTCCAGCATAGTTTCCCACTACATGGGAGAGGGTCAAGGATGCTTTTGAGAGGGAACACCCCCCAGAGTTCTCGGGCAGTTCTGGTATCGTCATAGCGAGCCAATGGAAGAAAGATATCCAAAGGCATCTTCACATGTACGAGTGTACCGACATTCATAGGCAATTACTGGCTTCTTACAAGCTAGTGGGGGACGCTTTGCAGTGGTGGGAGTCCACTACTACCTTGGAGGAGAAGGATATCATGTTTATTCACAGCTTTTGGGTTGAGTTTGACCATAAATATTTTCCCTCCATCGTGCAGATAGAGATGAGGCGGAGACTATTGAATCTGAAGTAGGAGATTATGACAGTGGCAGGATATAATGAGGAAGTCACGAAACTGCTCACTATGGTACCAGATGAGGAACCTATTAAAAAGAAGAAGATTCTGTTGTTTATGGATGGATTGACCTGGAGGATTCTTTACCACCTCATAGGTAATCTGTCGTTGAGTACTTTCACTGATGCACTCAACATTGCTTTGTTGCATTGACATGAACATCGCTTCAATCAGCAGGGGAGAAAATGAGCAGGGGAGTCTAGCCAGCAAGGTCATATTGGAGGTAGTAGTGATAGTTGTGCACCATCAGCTCAGGGGCAGACCCATCAGGGTGAGCAGAGTTCCCACCACGGCTGCTAAGATATTCCAATGTGGCGATTCTTGGCAGGGATATGGGGGTTATAGATAGGTCCAATAGGTCCAGTCTAGTCAGCATGGCCAACATCGTTATCAGCAGGTCCATCAGGGCCTACAGCAGGGCCAGGAGGGCCAACAGAGAAATCAACATGGCCAGTGGAGAGGCAACAATAGCCAGTAGGGACGAGGCCAACAAGGTCATAGGGGAGGTAACTTTAGTGGCAAGTTCTTTTCTTATGGAAAGACTGGCCATAGGAAGCAGGATTGCCCCTATAAGGGCAGGGTTCCCCAATAACAGGGTGCCCAGCAGGAACACTAGAGACCCATATTTCTCGTCTCCCTACTAGCACTAGAGCAGGACCTAGCTTTTCCAGCACCCCTGATTCAACAAGGATAGTTATAGTATGGACTTGTTTATAACGTTCATCAGGCAGCACCGTAGCAGGCATCACCTGAGATTGAGGGAATGTTTCCTATCCATGACACTATGGGGCATGTTTTATATGATACTGGAGAATCACACTATTTTATAGACACTAGCTTTTCACGGGCCACGGGGTTGCTAGCCACAACAGAGATTATAATGACTAGTATAGACTCACTTCTAGGTAGTGGGTCTTTGATTTTCTTTATATTCTGAGGGGTAGGGATAGAGATTCGAAGTTTAATTTTGCCTGCCAACATGCTAGTCTTAGATATGCATGAGTATGATTCCATTATAGGCATGGATTGTCTTGCTATTTATAGAGCCATGATAGACTATTACAGTAGGACTATTATTTTTACGATACCGAGCCAGGAGATGTTTCTAGTGGCGATGTCTCATCCTGAGGGAGGATCGTCCACCCACTTGTATTACATAAAGGAGGAGACCTATAAGGAGGTTAGGATTCCTCTTTACTCGAATCGTATTGTTCAAGAGTTTTTGATGTTTTTCAGGATATATCGGGACTACTGCCTACCCAAGAGATATATTTAGTTATAGATTTGATGCTGAGCACCCGCAGCCCGCGCATCATACTGTATGGCTCCATCTGAGATGAGGGAGTTACGGTATCAGATTGAGAAGTCGTTAGGAAAGGTCTTCATCCATAGGAGTACCTCATCTTGGGGTAATCCCCTTCTATTTGTGAAGAAGAGGGATTTTTTGTTAAGGTTATGTGTGTACTACGGAGAGTTGAACAAGTCACGATACGCAATAAGTATTCGTTGCCTCGAATCGATGATTGTTCGACTAGTTGAGAGGAGTTGCCTTCTTCTTAAAGATAGATTTTAGATCGAGATACCACCAGCTATGGATTAGGGAGCAGGATGTGTCGAAGACTGCTTTCTTGAAAAGATATGGGTCCTATGTGTTCAAAGTCATGTTGTTTGGACTGACAAATGCTCTAGCAGCATTCATGGACTTCATGAACCGTGTGTTCAGAGAGTTCTTAGATCATTTTATCATCGTATTCATAGATGACATACTAATTTACTCATAGATTGATGAGGAGCATGCGGAACACTTGAGACGGGTTCTAATGACTATACGAGAGCATCCATTATATGGAAAGTATGAAAAGTGCGAATTCTGGTTATGGGAGGTATAATTTCTGGGGCACGTTATGTCAGAATTGGGGATATTAGTGGACCCGAGTAAAGTATTAGTGGATTTGATCCCACGACATCAATGAAAGTGCATAGCCTTTTGGGGTTAGGAGGATATTACAAGCGATTCATCAGGGGGTTCTCGGAAGATTGCAGGCCCATTGACAAATTTAATGCGCAAAGGGGTGAAATTCACTTGGGACGATGCTGCCTATTATCTTTCGATGAGCTAAAAGATAAGTTAACATCAGTGCCAGTTCTTGTTTTACCCAGGCCAGGAGTGGAGTACTTGGTGTATAGTAATGCCTCTCTACAGGGACTTGGTGGGGTACTTTAGCAAGAGGAAAAACCAATAGCTTATGCCTCCCACAAGCTTAAGCCTCAAAAGAGGAATTAAACCACCCACCACTGGGAGTTAGCAACAGTCGTACTTTCCCTACGGATTTGGAGACACTACTTGTTGGGGGAGAAATTTCACCTCTTGACAGACCACAAGTCACTGCAATACTTTTTCACTCAGCGAGAGCTGAACATGCGTCAGCGCAGGTGGCTGGATTTCGTGAAAGATTACCAGTTTAAGATTTAGTACCACGTAGGGAAGGTCAACGTAGTTGCTAATGCATTCAGTCGAAGGCCAGTAGGTGAGATGGCAGAAGTGTGGAAGGTGAAGTGGAAATAATTGGGACATTAAGAGGTAGTGGCTCGATCATTTATGTCCGTTATGACCGTCACTCCAGAGTTTGTTACGAAAGTGATCCAGGCCCAGGCCGCTGATTCATTTTTCCAGGATCAGATTGTATGGCTCCTAGCAGAGGTCACATAGTCTTACTCATTGAGATAAGTTGGGGGACTATGGTTTAATGTTTGATTAGTTGTCCCAAAAGGAGAGGATTTACTTCATGTAGTGATGACACAGTCTCATGGATCCAGATTTACGGTACATCCTGAAGGGGATAAAATGTACTAGGATATGAGGCAACACTATTGGTGGAGTGGGATGGAGCATGACATTGTAGAGTTTGTGTCCAAGTGTGCCACCTGTCAGCTGGTAAAGGTGGACCACCAAAGGCCACGAGGGTTACTTCAGCCGATAGAGATACCTATGTGGAAATGGGAGAGTATTTCCATGGATTACATTACTGTCCTTCCTACTTCATAACGGGGTCACGATTCTATATTGGTAGTGGTGGATCGGTTGACAAAGGTAACTCATTTTCTGTCGGTACATACGGATTACACTACGGGACAGTATGTCCAGATATTTATTGCCGAGATAGTGAGATTGCATGGGGTACCCTTAAACATCGTGTCTGACAGAGATAAGACTTTTGTATCATGCTTTTAGGAGAGTTTACAGGATGCTATGTGTACTGAACTGCGATTGAGTACAACTTATCACCCACAGATAGATGGGCAGACTGAGCGTACTAATCAGATGCTGGAGGATATGTTGTGCATGTGTGTCCTTGACTTTAGAGGGTGTTGGGAGTCGTATCTTCCACTAGTGGAGTTCGCTTGTCATTATCCTACTTGTTGGCTAGAGGCTTTGTATGGAAGACCTTATCATTCTCCTATCATTTTACGATTGGCATGGCCCCATTCGAGGCTTTGTATGTCAGAACTTGTCATTATCCTTCTTCTTGGCTAGAGGTGGGGGACAACAAGTTGCTCGAGCCAAAGGTAATTCAGGAAACTTCAGCCAGGGTTGAGATGATCAGGAACCATATTCGAGTAGCCTAGGACAGGCAGAAAATATACGCCGATGCAAAAAGGTTCTTCAGGGAGTTCAACGTGGGGGATCAATTATTGCTACTAGTGTCTCCTATGAAAGAGGTGATGAGGTTCGGAAAAAAGGAAAATTAGATTCGAGATACTCATGACCATTTCCCATTATCGAGAGAATCGGATCGGTGGCATACAGACTTGGGTTGTCAGAGCACTTACACCGTATTCATGATGTGTTCCATATCTCATCGTCGAGGTGGTTTCTTAGGCATGAGTTAGCCCACACCCACATTGCGATTGGCAAAATTTATTTACAGCCCGACAATTCATATGAGGAGAGCTTGTAGCTATCCTAGACCATAGCGAGAGGAAATTGAGGTCAAAGGTAGTTCCACTGGTGAGGATTCAGTGGGAGTATCATAACGTAGAAGAGTCTACATGCTAGCGAGAGGAGGATATTAGCGAGAAATATCCAGACTTATTCCTACCAGGTATGGTTTACTCTTCGAATTTCAGGGCGAAAATCCGTTATTGGGGGGAAGTATGTAATATCCCGCATTTTTATGATATTAAATAATCAGGAGATTAATTATTATTGTTTGATTAATTAAATAAAAAGGTCGAGAAATTTAATTATAAATGAATCCGAATTTAAAATAATTATTAACTAGCGTGCCAAGAGTTAATACTTACTGATGGAAATCATTGATTATTATTGTGGGTATATGCAATATGGAATTATATAATTTCTTTAAATTGTCGGAATGAGAAATACAATAATTTGGTATTTTAAGTCCGGACGCGCGTGTGAGCAGTGTTTATTACTTACTTTCCTTTAGCAATACTCATATTCATGTTATTATAGGAATGAAACACCTATGTACTGTTAATAAAAGTGATGAAAATTGGATATTTAATATAAATAAATTGAATTTGAGATTAATTTAGGTTGAACCATTTATGTATGTAGATTAGAAATCGTGTATAGATGATTTTCTGTGATGAACAAATCTGGAAATGATGTTCTTGGATGATAATTGGAAGAACTAGGGTTATATTAAATTAATTGGGGATTCCAGATTACATTAATGATTAGAAATGAATTAATGATGTTATATTAGAGGAAATCAGACAAACATGATAAGAAATTAATTTAGTATGATTGATCGGTCTTTGGGGGAATGATTCGTAGAGATTATAGTTGTTGAATTGGTGAAGAGAATGATTCTGGTTTAATCTGTGTTGAAAAGGGAAGCGGTCCGGACACCGCCTTTCATAAAAGGTCCGAAACATTTTTAAGAAAAAAGGTCAGGATCGTTTTTTTAAAAAGGGATGGATCGTTTATTTTAAAAAGGGTCCGGACCGCCCTGTAAAATTTTCCAGAATTGATTTGTGGACCCTTGAGACACCTTTTGGGAGTTTTAATGCGAGAATCCTAATGTAGTACACTGAGATTTAAAGTGATGATATATTATGACAAGTGTGATTTAAAACTTGGGCATAAGTGGTATGAATGACCCTTAGAAAATTAGGAGGGGGAATGATAATCAAAATTAATAATACGTTAAGAGTATTATGTGAGAGTAATACGACAAATTGGACAAGATACTTAGTTGTGGGAATAGCTTGAGATTTTAATAGGTTGTGTGCATACCTGTGTATTGATTTATTATGTGTATAGCATACCTATGGTTCTTGCTATCTGATGGAGGTTTTGTGCAGTGGACAGTCTTATCCTGGTGACCCGATGGTGGGATATTAACTTGTACCCAGAGCATATAAACTTTGATACGTGCTATCTATTACATAGGATAGTTTTGACGGTTGAATGAGGGCGTATGTATGTGAGTGACCCATTTACCTGGTGAGTATGCTCGCCTGAAATATTTTTGTTATGATATTTACGATTCGTGAGAGACGCCGAACCAATTGTGCTTTATACAACGAGTGTTGCACCGGGACATGATAGCCGAATATGAATTACGCCAACTGGTCCTAACAAAGGGGCGCGTGTTATATATATATATATGGGGATGATGTGATTATATGTATTGTATATATACAAATATACTTGAGAATGAATGATTCTAATGTGTGAAATTAGAAAATATATAAATATGGATAAGTGAAGTAATTCCTGAGGATAAAAGACTTCCTATCAAAATAGTTATTATAAAATTTGTAACTTGCATAAAAGGATATTATTAGCGTATTGTATGGGAAATACGGGTTACTCCCTTGAGTTATATTTAGTAGTTCATCTCAATGACCTAATTGGAAATATTATAGATAACTTGGTTAGGTTGGACGTACGCTAGGTGTGCACATTAGTGGAGGGGTGAGAATCTCAAGTGAGAGTTCGGAACTAACATGCACATAATAATTGCTTCTTTGCAGGTTTAAATACTTGCTAAAACAAATATTTTTACAAATCGATCTATGACCCGTTTCCTACTATTTCTCTTTTATTTTGCTATATATGTATTATACTAGGTGTCGAGCTATAGGGTCACCGCCAGACTTAGACGTGGATCATTCGACGAGCTGAAGCTATTGTGGAAGCTGTAGGTTATTGATATCAGACGCTGCTATCTCTTCACTCTATTCCTAGTTTATATCTTTCATTTAGGCATGTGTCGCCCTCTTCCAAATTAACAATTTCAGGGATTTTATTTTTATTAGCATTTCCTTACTGTTTGATGGAGTATTATGATACTTTGGTTTTAGACTTTGAACTGGAATGTCTTATCCAGTCTCATTCTTTCAGTATTTAATTCATGCTCAGTATTTATGCTTGTGGAATGGAAATGGCTTATATATTAATGCACGGAATTGATTAATGGATTAATTGTGTATAATTAATTTGGGAAAATGTTTTGACACTTAGCTTAATTAGTTATTAGGTGATTAGTAATGAAAATTATTTTCGATGGTGATGCTAACAATGAACCAACCGGACACTCTGATTTTAATTTCATAAAGGATTGATCAGCCAGTATTTAATTAGGCAGGGTATCACAGTAAGTTGGGGTAATCAACTGACAAACCTAGTAGAGAGTTTGAGAGGAAGGAGGAGAAGAGATTTGTAGGAGATCCAAGGCCAAACTCAACCTTATTTCATCAAAAATACCATCGAAGTGTAGATAAGGAAGAGATGATCAAGTGGATACCAATTTCAAACGACGAGTTATACCTTCGTGAAAGGCAAGTGTTTATCTTGCTAATTTTTAGAGCATATAATGTCCATGTTAATTTAGTTGCTGATTTTGTAATGATATTATGAAATTGGGACTGAAATTGGGTTTTAAATCTATGATTGTGGTGTAGGTTTTTCATGTAGATGAATAACAATATGCTGGGGATTAGAAATTTGAATTTGATAGGTTGAAATTACGAACTTAAATCTGGGGTTTAGTTGTGATTAATGGAGATTTTGTGAAAGTAGAGCTTTTTGATAATTTGAGGCATAAATCTGAATTAGGATTATAATTTTAATGATTTAATGTTAAAAATATGTTGGGAATCATCCTATTACTAGTGGGTATAGTTTTAAATCGGTGGATTTCAGTTAGAATGAGAGTTTGAGAAATTTGGATGATGAAAAGTTGGAAAAACGCCGATTTTGGACGTCAGGGACGAAATTCGGTTTTCTCGTTCGAACGAGAATTCCAACTACAAATCCAACGATAATTTGGAGAGTAGTTATTTCAAAGTGGAGTATCTCCTTTGAACGACCTCGTTCAAACGAGATTCTAATGAGAATTCAGAGGCTTAGTTCGTTCGAATTTTCTTTTAAATAAAAATTACCCTGGTTCTAACGAGATTTTAGAATTTCAAATTGTTACCCGATCAAGTTAAAATCTCTAGAGGTTAATTCAAGTGAGAGAAAATTACCAATTCTATCGTCAAGTGACTTTAATACATAGTCTAGTGGTGATAGGATTGTGTAACTACTAAGGGTATATGTTGGAATAAGAGGGCCTTATGGAATACATACAATAGAGAGATTAATTGTACGGATAGAATAATGTGAGTATTGGAGATAATAATACTACGTACAAATTCGGGAACTTTGGTTTGCGTGAATACCTAAAACTTATTATAGGTTATATGGATGCACCTATTGATTGAATTATTGTGTGTACAACATACATACGCTTCTTGTTATTGGGTGGAGGTTGCGCGTTGTGGACGATCATATCTTGAGGAGCCTTCGTGGGGATTTGTGTTCGTATCGCTAGAACATAGAACCTTGGTATGGGCTATCAGTGAGAATGATAGTGTTAACAGTCAAATGGGTGCATAGGTATGTGCATATCCCATGGGCTTGGACCAATATGTGTGATTGTTTAGATGGTTCGTGGAAGATTGAACCTATAGTCCTTCATGCAATGAGAAATGCACCGGGACACGATAGCAGAGTTTGCATTGCACCAAGGGGGCCTTAACCCAGGGGCGCTGATATTATATATATATATATATATGGAGATAAATATAACGGTTATGTATATGAATATATCTCCTTAAATATATGGTAGTACAGAATACGGGTGATACGAGTTAACACATGAATTTATAAGTGTGATAATAGTAATCTTCGGACTAGTTAAGCGGGGTAGAATAACTAGGATGGGTAAAATATATGCGTTAGGTGTGCACATTAGATGAGAGGTGAATATCTCAAGTGAGAGTAAGAGGATCTAACATGTACACTATATGTGTCATTATTTTCATTTAAGCACTTGATGATTTTTAAATTGTTTTCCACTTGGGGTTTGACCTGTTTCTTACAAATCTCTTTTCTTTTGTCAAATTATTTTAGGTTCCCATCCAGAGGGACACCAAGCATAGGAGTTTCATTAATTTGACGTGATATAGTTGCTGTGGAAGTTATAGGACCTTAGTATTAGACTCCTCCATTATTATTATTTCTTCATCTTGAGTTATTTCCTTCTATTAGGGTATTTCACCCCTTTTGACTTTTCAGACAGCAATAGATTTGTGGATCTATTTACTTATTCCTTTCAGCAGTTGATTTATCTTTTATGGATTATTGTAATTGGGATTTAGTCTGGATGTGTTTACTCCAATCTCATTTTATTACCTTAGTCATTTTTATTTCATATGAGATTCATGTGAATGGTGTATGATTATTAATGGATTAATTTTATTTTCATGTTAATTAAAAGATAAAATTTTAACATCAACCTTTTTAAATATTAGGTGGTTAGTGTTAATAATTGAGTTTCGACAGTGATGCATATCCTGAACTAACTCGATATTTGAATTAATTAAAAAAATGACTGATCACCCGGTATTTAATTAGGCAGGGTGTCACAGGTGGTATCGGATCATCAGGTTCTAGAGTCCTTTAGGATCTATAGGGCTTATTATGCTTCCAGCATAGCTTTCTATTATAAAGAACCCTATATTTAGGACTGTTGTATTCATTATTGGAGAATTATATGTATTTAGCTATTTGAGATATTACCGCAGACTTATAAAGCTTCTATCTCGTTTCAAATGCCTCCCACAAGTGTACAACGAGCTCTTAGGTATGCCCAGTTTCGAGCCCCCAACAAGCTCAGGCCTAGGGTACGATGAATGCTACGGAGGTTGTCGCTATCGCAGTGCAGACAGTAAATGAAGCTTTGGTACTAGTACAACAAAGACCACCCCGAGCATCAGTGGGGGACCCAACACCAGTTCTCACTTTCCCTACTACTTGGGAGCGAGTCAAAGATGCCTTACAGAATGCACATTCGTGAGAGTTCGCATGGAGTTTTGATGTTTTGGTAGAGAGCCAATGGAAGAAAGACATCTAGTGGAACTTGAGGATGTATGAGTGTACTGAGGTTCATAGGCAGATACTATCCACTTTTAATCTAGTGGTAGAGGCACTTTAATGGTGGGAGTCTATTACCATTGCTGAGGAGAGAGGCAACATGACTATCCAGGACTTAAGGGTGCGGTTCAACCACAAATATTTTCCTTCCACCATTCAGACTGAGATGAGGTAAAAATTAATGGACCTCACCTAGGAGGGGACGACAGTTGCGGAGTAAGAAGAAGAGTTTATAAGACTGATTAATCTGGTGCCAGATGAGGTGCTTACTGAGGGGAAGAAAATTCAAATGTTTATGGATGACTTGACTTGGAGGATTCTCTAAAACCTTTTGCGAAATCTTTCATTTGGTACATATATTGATGCACTTAATGCCTCCCTACTACACTGCCAGGATCACCTCTTTCATCAGAAGGGAAGTAAATGAGTCGGGGAGTCCAACCAGCAGGGTAGTATAGGAGGTAATGGTTCCAGTGGGGCATGGCCAGCTCAGGGTCAGCAGAGACAGGGAGAGCAAAGTTTTCACCAGGGGTACCCTCCTAAGAGGTTCAAATTAGGTGACTACCGATGGGGATAGGGAGGTTTTAGATAGGGCCAGTCTGGCCAGCAGGGTTAGCAGCGCTTTCAGCAGGGCTAAGGGAGGGGTGGTGACATCCATCAGGGCCAAGGGCAGCAGTGTCACAGCGAAGGACACTTTATAAGGAGGTAATTTGATTGTGGCAACACTGGCCACAAATTTCAGGACTATGCTCAGAAAGGTAGATCCCCGCAGCAGCAACATCAGGGTGCTCATCAAGAGCCCCAATGACCAATATTTCCAGTTTCCCTCCCAGTACCACCGTAGGTACTAGCTTTGCCAGTCATTCCAATGGGGACTACTGCAGTATGGGCGTCTATAAAACATCCACTAGATCGCAGTTACCCAGGCTCCACCCATGGTTAAGGGTACGTTTTATATTTAGGGGACTTTGGGGAGAATATTATTTGACATGGGGCTTTACATAGTTTTTATTGGGCTTAAACAAGGAATAAATAAAGTATAAATCCTTGTCTTCAAAGTTTGTGAAAATAGGTTAAAAGTGTAATAAGTACTAAGTTGTAAAACTACATGTATTGATAAAAATAAATGACATTTTCTATAAAATTAGTCTTTGAGTGCAATTAGATTTCTTGAAAAAAGAAGTAAAGAAATGACTAGTTTGGAAAATGGTTAATAAATATATTGAATAAGCGTTAATGGGTAAGCACTGGAAAGTTGGTGGGTACAACCTAATAATGTTGCAAAAATTAACACTTATGAAATTGAAAAGAAAATAATAAGATAAAGATGTTTTCAATTAAGAAGAATATTACTCCAAGGTTTAAATGGTGTTAAGGTGTCAAAGCACTTAAAAATTTAGTGTGGGTAACTTGATACTATTTTGGGAAAATTAACTGTTGCGAAAATGGAGTAAAATGTGAGTTTGAAAATAAATGGGTAAAATAGTAATTTTAATTAAAGTGGAATTTTTTTATAAAATAAAAATATTGGAAAAGGTGTTACTCAAAGTGGTCCTATATGAAAATGATTTTTGGAATAAAATCAAGGTTAAAATGTAAAGGATATGAAATGGTAGATTTCAAAGTATAACATGAGTTGGGGAATATTTGTAAAATGTTAAAACACATGTAAAGGAACCCTAATGACAAAAAAAAATTAAGGAGGGCCCGAAGGCCTGGGGTGAAAGAGCAAAAACAACGAGCTAGAGCATATGGTAGGCATAGACGATAGTGTGGAGCGTGTTGAAGTTTGCGTTTATTGGAAGATTTCGAGAAAAGATAAAGAAATAAGGAACATGTCGATAAATGGGTTGTGTGGTTAAACATGTTAATAAAACCTAACTTGAATGAATTAATAAATGTTACGACAAAGATGAAATGTACAAGTAAATTCACCAATATATTAATGTCCATAACGTAAGCAAAAAAGGCAAAGTAAGCAGGTAAATGGGTAGTTAAGAAACCTAAGTGGTTAAAACCATAACTAACACAAGAATGTGTTGTAAAAGGTTTCCAAAGGCTAAATAGGTATTTTCTAACAGAGTGAGCACGTGTGTTGAAAGGGTGGTTTTCAATGAAAATAGTAATGTGGATTCATTAAAATGAAAAAGGTAATTTTGGTAAAGAAATGGCTTTCGGATAAACCAAGTGTAGTTGTTTCAAGAATTTAACCGAGTGTGTTAAATAAAGTAATAAATTCTAAAATGAGGAAGTCTTTTTTAAGATTAAGGTAAATTAATATGGATGAATACGGTTTTCGGAATAAAACTGTTTCATGCATTACGTATTCGTGAATATATATACAAGCTAGTTGCATGTGCATGCAAGTATAAAATGTTTGAGACTTATTTCTGCTGTTCAATTCTTTACCGCATTTGTATATTTATCACTGATCATTTGGCTCACATCCTCGCTTTGTTACGGAAGGTTGGGAGTTGTTTCGAATTTTGACAGCGTTATACAGGTAAGTACTCTATTTTATATTACATTAGTATCTCTGTATGCTGGGACTTAGGGGTGCTCCCCATGGGTCCCTCGCGTAGTTTAATTTGAAATCGGATTCACCTTCTAAATGAGTGAAATGTTAATTAGAAAATAAAACTGGACTAATAACATTATATAGGTTATTTCATTGCACTTCATACCTAACATATAGGTCAAATCGGGATGACTATGGGTAACCCATAAATCCGGGTTGTGGCATTACAAAATGAATGGAATTTAGCTACATTGTTTTGTTCATTACGAAAAATTGGACAATTATTCTTCCCGTTTCGTGACTACTTATAGTGGAAACACTTGCCCTTTGGCTTTTTCACACCATCCTAAGGACCATGAGTTTCCTGAGGGACCATAAGCTATTTTTGAGCTTTCTTCCGCTTCTTATTTCCCATAGACTTAGAAGTACATCCTTTCTCATCAATAAAATCATGTCCTTACCTCTTGACCCTCAACTACTTTTAATTGTTTTAGTAGTTCCACCACAGGGTAAGAAATATTGGTCATGTTTTAATTTATAAAGATGTTCTTAAATGACTCAAATAGCTACTAGAGAATAAAATTGACCTAGAATTCCCCATTGATTATTGCTCTAAGGATTTTAAGCTAACTGAGAAGAGACATCCTCCTTAGTTCCCTCAATAGGGTCCCTTCAACCATGTTTGTGTTCATGAGTTCTTTCATGGGAACCTACCTTATAACATGATTATTATCCCCAAGTATATCTTTGATGTTCAGCATCATGTCATAGGAATAGGTCATCGATTAATGCAAATGTTGCAAAACATTTAACACAAATGAAAAAATGTTACACCGCGCCATCTCATCATCCTTGATCCATTTATGATAAGCCTAGGTTTCCTTTTCAATCGCCCTCTCACTAGGTTGCTTAGGATCAATCTCATAGAGTACAAACTTATTCTTCGCAGCAGTCAATACTATATCCAACTACCTTTTCTAGTAAATGTAATTAGGTTCAATTAATTTGTTTTCCTTGAGAATGACAACAAGTAGATCATAAGAGGTTACCATCTTAATACTAAGAATCAAATACTAAATTAAAATATTATAGGCCATAAAACATTTTGAGTTCTTAGTTAAAATTATGATTCCCTTTACCAATTTTAAAAGAATGTTTCAGCATTCCAATTACCATTTGAATAGTATTCCTCTTTGGAGAAACTACTTTCCATTACAAATTAGGCTGGATAATTCCTTTTAATTTTATTATCTAGGGAAACGCAATATTAAATAAAATTAAATAACTAATTGGTCGCACCATCTATTAGCTTTCCTCTTTAAAGAACCTATTATTATTTTATGTATAAGTGTATACCGCCAGCTAATTTGAGATTATGTTATATCATATACATTCCTCCTTTTGGGCCCACCTATGTGAATAAAGAGTTCAAAATTACCTTTAAGGAATCTTTTACTAACCACCACAATAATTAGCATTTCTCATTAGTATAGCTACTTATTATTGAAAGTCTAAAAATCGTTGATGGAGACCGTGGGATTCGCTCTTAGCAAATTCCATCTCCTACTTAGTAATTTCAAAACTATATGACGGTTATAAAAAAATGTTCGTCCAATTTTTTTAATTAATTTGAAAAGGATAGGCATTTGATATATTTCTAAAAATACTGGGATACCTCTATTTTAATATATAAAGTAAACGTGTGATAAATAAAATTTGCAAATAACCTTGATCATTAAAAAATGGATACTCAATTTTTTTTTCTAATTACACATATTAACGTCCACAATTCAAAATAATTATAAATTATTCACACTCTAGCATCCGCATGATCCAAGTCTAGTTAATATTACATGTTTTCCATAATTCTAAGGGAACCGTTAACATATATTAACAACCCAACAATTAAAACATAAACAATAAAGACATAAATCAACACAAATAAGGAAATCAAGATAAATAAGGATTCTCGACTATTATGGTCATATGTAACTACGTGGTAGATAGGAGTGGCAGGATCGAGGGAGGCCACACTCGTAGGGTTCTAGGGGCAGCTCCCCTCATGCGGGGTCGAGAGGAAGTGCTCCTGAAACCATGCATTATTTGACACTACCGATACTAATTTTTATGCCAAAAATAGTCTTCGACCATGAACTGGCTTTGCAATCCTCCATTGAAAATCATAATCGAAACAAAAACATTTTACATAAGTCCTATGCCGACATGAAGGAGTTCACATTATACATAATATTACATTCATCGCGCATAGTAAAAAAATTAACCAGAAAACCCACCGTGGGATCTTATCACATAACATAAACACAAACGTGTGACCATATTAGCGAGATTAGGTCGCTTCAACATAGCACATATCTGTATCCTACCCAACATCCATGCACATATAATATCCTTTCAATACAATTGTAATACCCCGTAATTTTATGGATATTTAAATTACATAAGTGTAATTTGATAATTAGAGGAATTACTAAGAATAGTAATTTTTGGAGTTTACCAGTGTTAGATAAATATCGATGTTTGTTATATTTAATTTTGGGACTAAGTAAATGAGTTGAAATATTTTTATGTCATGTCACAGTAGGGTTAAGTGACGAGTGATAGTTTACACTATAGAAAACGTGTGTTGACATGCATTGGGTCTGACTAATGAATTTTTGTTAAGTGACTCAGATGAAGCTTTCTAGTGCACGATTGGTTTTAGAATGGTCGAGATAGTTATAATTGAGTACTCGTGTGTAGCATTTGGGTTTCGGGGACTTTCGGACTAGTTGGGACTTGCAATTGAGTAAACAAGTCATTTTTGGGTTTTATAAGGGACAAGTCGTTATTTCTCTATTACAAGGCACGAGAGGGAGGAAAAGAAGAAATAATAGAGAGAAAAGTAGAAGGAAAAGAAGGAAGAAGTAAAAGAGGAGAAAAAGGGTATTTCCAACCAAACTCCGCGGGATTCGACTCGAGGTCATCGAATTTTATCCACGAGGAAAGTGCTCACTTGCTTTATTCAATTGAGCGTGTGTATCTCATATTATAGTTGGTAAACCATATGATTTTTGGGTTGAAAAATAAATTGATTTTGGGTTAACAAATTGATCTATTGTTAACCCTTGATGATTTCTAGTGTTAAACCCATGCTAATGTGGTGTATATGTGGGTATAAATGAGATAAAATGATAAGTGAGAGTTTATTGGGTTTTAGGGTTCAAATCCAAGAGAAATGGTTCTATCCCATAAATTAATTGATGTATTAGCTATAAATCAGTGTTAGGATGGTTATAGTGTTGTTGGTTGAGATTACAGACCATAAAATGGAGTTTGGGATGGTATTTGGGTATTTTATAGAATATAAAATTGCCTAAACAGTGAGCTTCGAACAGGGCGAATCGATTCGGGTCTACACCAAATCGATTCTCATAAAGGAACCTATAAGGCTGTCTCAGGCCAAATAGATTCGAATTGAGGCATAATCAATTCTCCTTTGAGGACCTATTTGCAGAACCCTTTTTGAATCAATTCAAATTGAGACCGAATCGATTCTCTAGCCCGAATCCATTCGCATTAGGGGCGAATCGATTCGACTTTGCTGAATTTGACAGTTTTCCTCCCTTAAGGGTAGGGGGAGTTAAATTACAAATTAGAGATTATTACAGGGTGTTCTAGATGTGATATTAGGACTCCTAGATAATGTAATTGAGGGTGATTAAAACTTAGGTTGGAAGAGAGATCCTTGGATTAGTTGAGTGTACAATCCGGGGTATGGATTTAGTGAATGTTTGGGCTGAGCGAAATTCGAGAGAGGTCTTCGACAAGTGTGTGTGTGTATATATATATATGCAATTAGAATATGGGCCGATTGCATTTGAGTAAATCCTAGGATGTACGTAAGATTGAATTTAGGATATGGGCTAAAGAGGATTGAGCGGCTATCTGGTACGTCTATTTACGACTATTATTTTAGGTGATGCGATACCTATGGAATTAAGATAAGTAGCTTATATACTTATTTAAATATTATGAATTGGTACATCCGGGTTTATATATAAATCCTTAAAAGTGATTAAGGTAAGTAAATCTTAAGTAAAAGAATGCTTATAGTTTTAGTATTTTAAATCTGTAAATACTTATATACTATTACAAATGGGAATATTCAGGATGTTTTGACCATTGCTATAAGAGTTCGATAATTATATCCAAGGCATATTAAGAAGTGATATATATATTATATATACGGGTGTTGTTACAGTATATATATATCTATATAATAAGTTATAAGGGTGTTTTTACTGTTCAATAAGAGTTAAGATCTTTAACGGTTTGGATTTAAGCCAGCAAGAGTAAAAATGGACGACGGAGATTAATTTTGGGAGAAAATGACATGGATCAGTAATTCCCGCCCAAACAATTCTCTCATCCCACATCTTGAATTTAAAACTGCCTCGATAACCCAATTGTCAGCCTCGGTAACCCAAATATCAGTTTTGGTACTCTCATAATCTCCAAAGAATCCATTTACTAACAGCTTTTTTTTATCATCCCAGGTCTGTATCTCTCTCTCTCTCAACTTAAGCTCCCATACCACAAAAAAAACCCTACCCTCAACTTTCAAAGGCACACTCAACTACTTTACGCTTCTACCATCTGCGCTCCCATACCCGCCCAAACCCTTTCTTACCCACCCCCTGATCTCCTTACCTGTTAACACCATCCTCCACCCCAGCACCTTCTATCCTATCCCATATTAGATCACCCAAAATCCCACTCCCATATACCATTTACCAACACCCATAACCCGCTACGAACCTAGACTACTGCCCCCATACCCACCCCCTACCCAGCTGCCATACCACGCACCTACTTCCATATTTCTCCTACCCCATTAATCCAACTTAACTGCAACATGATGCTCCTAAATCAACCCGTAACCCCACCCCCTATCCTACCTCACTACCCTACCCCTTAATCCCGCACACAACCCACTACCAACTGCTATACCACATTCCAAGAAATTCTCTCTATTTGGCGTTTGAAAAAAAAATCTCATATTGATTCTGGGCATAATTTTCATTGTAATTGATGTTTGGACATTCTTTGTTTTAATTTTTGGTGTTGGATGGACTTTAAATTTTGTATGGTGTTTTGAAATAAAGTGGGCAATTGACGTTTTGGCAGAGTTTTAATCGTATTTGGTGTTTGGGTAAGAATCATTGGTGACATTTGTATTTGGTTTGGGCTATTACAAAATTACTGTTAACATCACTTTTTTTGTCATCTACCAACTTAAAATTAAAAGGTATGTTTTATCCTTTGTAAGTGTTCTTTCGATTTTTATTTTTGTCATTTATTTTTGGTAAATGTGTCTAGAGAAACTAATGCCTAAGAAGGATCCGATTTGATTTTGCAGGTAAAGTAGTTCTCCATCTCTTTAACTCTTTCAATATCTGAGTTTAATTTTATATAATAAGGCGTGATTTGTTTGTTCCTTTGGTTAATAATAGTTTCTGAAAATTCAAAGTTTTGGTTGTAGAGACGAGAAGTTGAAGCATGTGGAGAACCAGTTGTTTCGAGGTAAGAAACACCACAAATTTCATGGCCCCGACCAGTCATATTCTTCATCAAGTGGTCCAAAAGAATCAATTTTAGACATTAGGCTATGTGTACCCTAAAAGGTTTGTTTTATCTTTTGTAGGTGTTCTTTTGAGTGTGCACTACCATTATTAATGTTATTTTTGTCATTTATTTATGTTTAAAAGTGTCTTTTTCCATATTTTTGTTCATTGAAGCTCTTTTTCATTTCGATTCTGTGAACATGATATCCCTGATAGTGTGTTCATCATTTTTATTGATTGTTGTGGTATTTTTTTTTATGATATTTGAGGCTATGGGCTAATGGCACTGGTGTAGAATTTGTTTATAGAGAGTGATTCTATAGGATATTGTGGAAATTATTTGATAAATTATTGAGACTTATCCTTCATTTAATTTTGACATGATTGTAATGCGACAAATATCTTCATGGTTATTTTTCTCTTTGTTACCGAGTGTATATATTGATTCCCATGTATTGACCACCATACTAAGGGGTTTAAGTTCAAATTGATTCATTTATATTATTCTGAACTATTTTTCTATTTTTCCATATCTTCATAAATGGTGAATAAGGGTTTAAATCTATACTCTACCTACTTTTCACATTTTTGAATATTTATGAAGTTAGCTATCTAATATTTGTTATATTTTTAAATGTATGTATACGATATTATTATTATTTGGTTTGAACATAAGTTTTTTTGTGATGATTTCAGGAATTTAAAGTGACTTTCATCGCCATCGATCTTGAAAACCCCATCTTGATGACATACGGAGCCACCCATGAAAGATAACTAGAGATTATTTGTTCATCTCTCACCCCAAACAACCAGAGTTGGAGTCTTTGAACTACTTACATAAGGCATACCTACTTTGCATCATTGGATATGGTTATGTGGTTTATATTTGTAATTAGGTTTGTTGACTGAATATACTTTTGAAATTTTTGTTAGGTAATTTTGCACCTTTATTTCAATTCGTGGAAGTAACACCAATCATTATATTTCAATTCCTTTATCATCATTATTGTTATGGATTATTGGTTTCGTTGGGTATTTTTTATTTCTTAAAGAAACTTTGGTCCAAACTTTCTAAATTTTCCCATGTAAAAAAATTTATAACTTTGATTTACATGTGAAAACTCAATGCTTTGAAAACTTATAATATATCAAACATTTATTTCTTACATTATACACGAATTTATAGGGCAGATTGATTTACAAACAAATGAAGTTTTGTCCTAATTTTTTAAATGATCAAATTTTGCATTATTAATTGTATAGTTGATATTTTTTGTTCTTAATTAGGGTGAATTGTCTCATAAACAAAGAAAACTTTGCGGTGGTCCTATCAACGATGTACACTTTCAAAAATTAGTGTCATCGAAGCTTTTTTATTTATTTTTTAAGCAACGTGATCTCTATAAATAGATGAAATTTCGTCAACTATTTGAATGTTCGACTATTTGTTATTTGTTAACCATGGTGAATAGTCCTACAAATAAAAGAGATTATGATTATTTTTTTAAGATTACACATTATTTTGTTAAGAATTTTTTTTTTTCGTTTTGTAATTACTTATTTAGAAAAATTTTGTCGTTTTGTAATTACGTACTTTTTGATAATTTTCGCTGTGCCTTCAGGCATGGGCATATCCTAGTGTGTATATATATATATGATGTGGTTGTAAATATATTGGTATGTGAACGGTATATTTATCTATACATATATCTCTACTGCTATCGAGGGAGGTTGCGCGATGTGGTTGAATCACCTGGCTTGCGGAGCAGGGAGTGTATATCCCAGGGTCATATCGTCCCGCATATGGGTACGATAATGATTCCACTTTCATGAGGGAACATGACCGCCTCCACCATTTAGTACTTTTACCATGGTGATTAGTAAGTTTGACTTGGTACCTGGGTTAAGTTGAGTATACCCGGATGATGATGGCACTTTGAGACTGCATACTCGAGTTATAGCTTGGTGTGATGGTTATTATACTTATGATTGTAATTTAGGTAATAATATACTTGTTTTTTTTATAGTAAATTTCCCGTATATGAAGATGAGATATCGTATAACTTAGACTTGTGTAAAGTGTAAAATGAATAAGGGTTTATTCTTCTTTTGGGGGATTTCTATCCGAATTTATACAAATGTGAATTGTATATTAAAATGAGAATTAAATATACGGGATTTTTATAATCTCAAGTGAAATTGGTATTTTAAACTAGTGTAAGTTTCAAAAAATGAATGGTATATATATATATGTTCTCATATATATATATATATATATATATCAAATCGATGAATATGATAACAAAATCTTAAGTGATAGCTTACGGCATAACATATATTATATCACGCAAGGTAGGTGATAGTTATGAGGACTTAGAGGATGGGTGAAACAGATTAACTAGGTAGAGTAGCTTAACATGGTTGTTTAAAATGTATGTGATAGAGGGGTGAGGTGTATCTCATTATAGTGCGATACCAGTTTACATATGAGAGATTTCATATTTTAAAAATATGGCTTTTGATGCACTTGCTAAATATTTTCAAAAGTAGGGCCCTGACCCATTTCTCTATTTTCCCTCTCTTTCTATATATGTATATATATTAGGTGTCCATACATAGGGATGCCTGGATAATGATTCTTTCGAGTCAAACTTTGCTGCAGCAGCTGTGGATGCAAGCAGGTTTATTTTAGACGCTTATATCCTTGTGATCTAGATAGGAGATATTGTAAAAACATTCAGGAGGATAGACCAACTATATTCATTTATTCATTTATCGCATTTTAGTTTGCGGCATGTTGATTTGGTTGTATTATGTTGTACCGAGAGTTCGGTTACCTTATTTCATTTCAGTTGTGGTATATATAAACTGTTATGATTGTTTCCTTTGTTGTTTTGGTTAAAAATATTAGTTAAATAAATTTATGATCCCAAACTATTAAGTTACTAATAATTAAATTGGTTTTCGACGGTGATGCTAAGAATGAACCATATGAGATTCCTGTTTTAATCTTGTATAGGACTGATCACCCAGTATTTTATTAGGTGGGGTGTCACAGATGGTATTAGAGCATCAGGTTCTAGTGTCTTTAAGAATCTGTGCGGACGTACTACGATGTCTGCGTTGCTTTCTATTTGATATAGAGCCTTATCGTAAGGATTATTGATTCCTATTGTGAGATTTCTTTCTCCTTTTACAATGAAAGATTATAGTAAATCTTTTGCATGCTTGTGGGAGATTCATGTGCTGGTCGATAAAGGGCGATCAGGGAAGGCAATTATGAGGGCAACAGGAGACAGTGCCTAGTTGGAGCTGTTAGTTGAAGTTGGGAATGAGGGTCGTAGTTGAGGTCACTCCCTTTGTGTCATTTTCATGCATTATTGCAACGATTAGTAGAGTATATTAGTTATATTTATTCACGTACCACTATAGTAGAGAGTGGTGCTAAATTGGACTTACCCAGTGAAGGTAAATTGGGAACATGTTTCAAGGGTCTTTGATAAGGACCATTTACTGAAGCTTAAGTTACGGGGAGGCAGTGCGACGTTATACAATGAAAGTAGAATGCTCAAAAGCTTTGTGTTAGAGAAGGGTATAGAAATGCCCTGATGTGAAAATTTGAGCAAATTATTTTTTCACTCGTTGGAGCAATATTAAAATAGTAGGAGCGGTGGTCACCATATTTGGGGGAGCAAAATATTTTTCTCATAAAGGAATCTTTCGGATGGCTTTAACCGCGAGTTCCTTCAATTCATTGAAAGTGAATAAATTGTAGTTTTTCAATTTTTCACATAAGGGTCGATCGACAGTGAACAAAGAGTTATATGGTGAAGTGAAATTTGTACCTGATGAGGTATGTACAATGAAGAGAGAGCCCTTCAAGAATAATAGGATCACTAGTAAGTGTTACTAACACTTATAGATATTTTACTCGGATTCCTTGTGTATATGACGATAGTCTCGTACCTCTTATACTGAGAATGTTAACGCTTCCATGAGAGAGGAGCTGGATAAGTTGAAGAATTAAGTCCAAAGGTAAAGACTAGAGGTGGTGGTTTTAATGAGACCCCTGAGGTGGAAATCCTCCCAGGGATTCATTGGAGCAGGGATGTTGCGGCTGGTAGCATATTTCCTCTTAGTCGGAGGAGCTAAGGGAACTATAAGGGTGATTGTCAAGATTGAGGCTATAGAGTCCAAGATACTGATAACCTTAACATGGTTAGGGAGGCCAGAGATGGGGAATATGGTTATGTGGAGCGTACGACAACACACTTTTATCTTGCTCAATATGAGTTAAAGGATAAAAGTAGGTTTCCTAGATGGGGAATTGATTTAACTAGTTTTTGGTTTGGTTAAGACAAGTTTACTACGTTTGGGAACAATTTAGAGCAGACAAGGTGATTGGCAAAGTTGTTATTATAAGTTTCACCTTGGATGAAGGAGGTATATTTTGTGTGGAAAGATTGAGTCACATTATCTTGTTAATCCTATATTCGTGTGTGTGATTCGATTTTATTGGTAGCATCGGTAATATTATAGAGGGTATATCTATATTTTTTCCACGATAGCGGGGTTCCATTTTTCTTCATTCGTTTTGGAAGCGGGTGTTGGTATTATGAGCTTGTATTTGGTTGGCACTACTCATTTTGTGTGTGTTATACGAGTATAGTACTATTATGAGTGCAATATGATCTTGTATGATTGGAGAGGTAGTAGGATAATGATTGCAAGGCTATCATATCTACGGTTCCAGGGTAGAACTAGTTGTTTTGCGATATCTCACCTGGATACGGGTTGAGCTCCCATTTAGATGGAACTTTAATGAGTAGATATTTCATTATAATGATTTTATTTCATGGGTACCTTATAGATATGATTTAAGGTATGCAAGATTTATAGCTAAGTTGTGAGTTTAAGCTCATTGTTGTTCACGTGAAGGACTTAGTGCTAGTACAAGCACTTTATGGTTTGTCTCCTTAAGATAAGTAAGAGTTATGACCATATTTTTTTGGTGGACGGGATAGGAATATCCCAGTTGTATGTTTTACACTGACATACCTCCACGACCGACAAAGTTAAGTAGTAGTGTATCAGATGGGTTCCTTGTTTGTATTTCTCTTACGAGACACTCCACGCATGAATCTTAACGACATTAAGACTGGAGAGATGTTATTGAGATTCTAGGATGTTGGTTTTCATGATAAATTAGTTGAGATTCATGTGATTATTAGTGGCTAATGGAAACAGAAGTGTTCCAGAAAATCACTAAAATGTTTCTCACACCTTAAGTAAATGGGTGAGGTAAGGGTAAGGGAATTGATTTCAGGATTATAGCCATGCAGTGATTAGGAGGCTAATTCGGAAGTATTATGGTTTATGTGTGATGTTCATAACACTGTACAGAGTATAGGCGCCCTGATTAGTTAGAATTTCCATTTCACTGAAATGTAAGGACATACAGGTAGAAGCGCGTTAAAATGGTTGCGAGATGGGATTTTTAAAATCCCGATTGTGTGCCTTAGGCCGTTATATCTTGATGACCGATGATGTGAGGTAGTAGTGTAACGGTTACTTCTTTTGATTTCGCTTTGCGAGACGTCCCACGCATAAAATCGGGCTAATGTCGAGAGTTAGGAAAGGTCACGGCTGCTAAGGATATAGTTAGTACAGTACTCATTCTACATGTGCAAGAAAACACATCGATCTTAGGACTGCCATGAAATAAGGCCAGTGGGGTAGGGTGCTGATATAAGGAGATTTTAGTGTTAACCATGAGATGATTGGTGGGTTAACCTTGATAAGGATTAAATTTCTAGGTATAGGAAAAATTCAATATCGAGTAATTCGGGTTGAGAGTACCCAAGTGTTAGCACCAGGATGAGAAGAAAGGGAGGCCCATTTTTAGAGAGAGAGTGTTATATATGTGACGATTGTAATAGTTGTACTGATAGGCACGGATTATAGGTTGTGTGCGCACCTTGGTTAGTTGATTTTATATATCGTTTAAAATAGAGGGGAACGAAGTATATAAAGCTAAAGATTATGCTTTTGGCAGTTATAAATGGAATTGGAATGTGTCGGATGGAACGTCGTAGGAGGTACGCAATAATACAAATATATAGGTGCAATAAGAGTTAGCATTCTAAGTTGTGATGTAGACGAACAGACGCTTAAAATGGAAGTTTTTTGATGGGATCGATATGCTAGAATGGTGATTATAGGCTCATTTTCTATATATGAAGTTATATAAGCACTAGGTGCTATTTGTTGTTATTAGAGTTAATCTTACGATCGAGGTAGTGTTTTAGCATGTAGAGAATCAATTAAACTTGTCGTTAAGCTAGTTCATTAGACTATAAGCCTTGAGATAGGGGGGTACCGTGAATAAGTATATGTTAGGGTGCCATTGGGTTCGACTTTTTGTGCACTAGGATGTAGTGTGATTAGCAATCCTAGGTTGGTGGTATCGGTCGTATCCGAATTTTGGGGACAAAATTCCGTTGTAAGGGGGGGAGTATGTAATACCCCGCACTTTTATGGATATTTAAATTACATAAGTAAATGTAATTGGATAATTAGAGGAATTACCATGAATAGTAATATTTGGAGTTTACAAGTGTTAGATGATTACCGATGTGTGTTACATTTACTTTTGGGACAAAGTAAATGAGTCAGAATATTTTTATATCATATCGCAGTTGGGTTAAGTGACAAGTGATAGTTTATGTTTTAGAAAATGCCTATTGAGAAGCATCGGGTCCGATTAGTGAATTTTAGTTAAGTGACTCGAATGGAGATTTTGAGTGCACGATTGGTTTTGGAATGGACGAGATAGTTAAAATAGAGTACTCGGGGTAGCATTTGGGTTCCAAGGAATTTTGCACTAGTAGGGACTCGCAATTGATTAAACGAGTCATGTTTTGGTTTTATAAGGGACAATCCCTTATTTCTCTCTTATAAGTCACGAGAGAGAGGAAGAGAAGAAATAAAAGAGAGAAAGAAAAAGGAAAGAAAGGAAGAAGGAAAAGAGAAGAAAAAATGGGATTTTCGGCCAAAATCCACGGGACTCGACTTGAGGTTGTCGGATTTTATCCCTGAGGTAAGTGTTTAATTTCTTTATTCAATTGAGTGTGTGTATCTCATATAATAGTTGGTAAACCATATGATTTTTGGGTTGAAACCCTTAAAATAAATTTGGGATAAATTAATTTTGGGTTTACAAATTGATGTATTACTAACCCTTGATGATTTTTAGTGTTAAACCCATGTTAATGGGGGTGTATATGTGGGTAGAAATGGGGTAAAATGATAAATGAGAGTTTATTGGGTTTTAGGGTTCAAATCCAAGAGAAATGGTTATATACCATAAATTAATTAATGTGATAGCTATAAATCAGTGTTATGATGGTTATAACATTTTTTTGTTGAGAGTAAACTATAAAATGGAGTTTTGGATGATATTTGAATATTTTGGATAAGATGAAATCGCCTAACATTGTGCTCCGAACAGGGCGAATCAATTCGGGTCTAGACCGAATCGATTCGCATAATGGAACCTGTAAGGTTGTCTCAGGCTGAATCGATTCGGATTGAGACTGAATAAATTCTCCTTTGAGGACTTGTTTGCAGAACCTTTTTCGAATCGACTTAGATTGATACCAAATCAATTCACTATCCCTAATGAATTCGCATTAGGGGTGAATCGATTCTCCTTTACTGAATTTGATAATATGCTTCCCTTAACTGTAGGGGGAGTTAAATTTCAAATTGGAGATTATTGCAGGGGATTCCAGATGTGATATTAGGACTCCTAGATAATGGAATTGAGGGTAAGTAAACCTCGGGTTGGAAGAGAGAACCTTGGATTAGCTTAGTGTACAATTCGGGGTATGAATTTATTAAATATTTGGGCGAGAAACATTCGAGAGCAGTCTTCGGTAAGTGTGTGTATATATATATATATATATATATATATATTTGTGGTTAGAATAAATATGGGTCGATTGTATTTGAGTAAATCCTAGGATGAGGGTAGGATAGAATTTAGGATATGGGCTAAAGACGATTGAGCGGCTATCCGGTACGTCTATTGATGACTATTATTATAGGTGATGCGATACCTATGTAATTAAGATAAGTAGCTTATATACTTATTTAAATATTACGAATTGGTACATTTGGGTTTATATATAAATCCTTAAAAGTAAGGTAAGTAAATCTTAAGTAAAATAATGCTTATAGGTTTAGTATTTTAAGTGTGTAAATACTTATATATGTAAGATGTGGGTTCTTCAAATATAATTAGTATTAAGTGAGGCGTAACCCCTTATCAAGATCGGGACTAACACCATTAAATATAAAACATGGGTAGTATCCGTAGGTATCAGAGACAAAGAGATTCAATATTCAAACTTGCATTAAATATCATATTAACACAAAAGACATATTACAAGCACAATAAATGAATGGGACCAGCAGGTAGTGTGATCGGGGGGAGAAAGAACAAGCACTCCAGGCACAATAAAGACAAGGGGTGAACTTCAAGGTCAGTTAATGCCCAATGATGGGTGTATTAAATGTGTATGGGACTTAATGCTCTCACAATACTTCTCGGGTATAAGGAAATTTGGGCAGCAGTTCCGGGATCAAAATGGTCTCCCTCTGATTTGTTCATCTGGTCTATTTATATGAGGGCTAGGCTGCCCGAGTTAGCCTACCTTCGATCCATCTGATAGGGTGCATTAAATGCACAAGATATTGCACTCAATTCATGGGATCCCATAATTTTGGTAGGAAACTATCCTATTGGCTAGAAGTATTGTGGGTATTATTAGGGAATATGACCCTTCACTTGAGGCTTACTCTAGGAGGGATAAATGGTCATGTTTGGTGAACTAGACATGTTATCCTAAAGATAAAGCCACTTGAGTGCTACATTCTTGAGTCCCTAAATGTCAGACGTTATGACGTTAGAAATTTGTTTAAATAGTGACTATTGTTAGGTATTTGGTCACATCAATCAATAAGGTTGGCACCCAAGTTCCCTCGAGGAGTAGCCTTGAGGGGGAAAGTATTGAGGCCAATCGGGTACCTGAAGGAGGTTCACTCGAATAAGTAAGCAATGAGTAGGATCGAGTAACATTTGTACTGGATGAAGTTTTTCCCAAGTGTACCAAGAGGGTTGGTAATAATTCCTAATGTTGCATTGTTCTCAATCCTCTAAACCATGTCCCTGCAAAGTTCCCACGAGGAGGTTGCTTGATAGAGCATGAAATCTCTCCTATGCCCCGCCAGACATGGTCCCTCGTGGGTACCAAAAAACCGCACTCGATATGTATATTCATAAGATAAAATACATAATACAACATTTTATTTCTTATTACAAACTATTATCATCCAGATGACTTTGTTCTACGAAATGTGTCATTCGAGCCGCTTGTTGTGAAGAGTCTTCGAAGTGGGTACTTAAAGCCACTTACTGTGAAGAATCTTCGAGGTGAGTTTGTGGAATATCTTTCCTTCTCCTTGTTTCTAAACATTCGATCTGCTTAACCAAGTTAACCACTCATTTGGGGGGACACCCCCTATATTTGCCCATTCGTAGAGATAGCATGAAAAAATATATATACAAAACCTTTTTGTGGATCTTCGATCTTCCCTCTTGGGGAAAATGAAGATATTTATTAAAATTGCCCCCAAAGCTCTTCATTCCCCAAGGCAGACAATACTTTAAGCATGTCGCATTAAATGTAACTGTCGTTCTCACTTCTGCACATCACCTATGGCAGCGCCAATGCGTGTGCGTGTAAATGATGCCGCTAATCAATGCATCATCCCCCGAAGAATCATCATTATGACCCATGGTTTTCAACAGCCACACGCACTTGACAGTCACGCAAGGCAAACTATTCCAGAGTGTCATCATTACGCTTTTCCAAACCATCACTTTTTTCCATCTTTTGGGATTCATGTTGCCCTTATAAAAGGAGGTGTACCCTCAATTCAAACTTCATCTTTGGGTTTTCGTTTTTCTGAGTTTGAGCGTTTGTGAGAGTGAGAGGAAAAACCCTTGCCTTCTTCAATCCTTCTATTATTTTCCTGCTACCCTCAGTTCTTCTTTTCTTAAGCTTCCATGGAACCTATGAAAATGACTCTCTCTGTTAGGGGCACTTCCCTTTCAACTCAAGTGTGCGAAGCTCATTGGGCACGTTATCATCGTTCGCCTTACTTGGGTGACAACGACCACTTCTTGGCAATGGTAGAGTGATTTGATGGCTCCCTGGTGCCAACTGAAAACCCCAACCTGTTATTAAAGGACAGTGAGGATGTTGAAGAATTTGCTAATATCCCCACTGCCACTATTACCCGCTTTTGGATTAAGCGTGGTGATTTCCTTTACTCAAAGGTAGAGTTTGAAGAATTTTCTGGTGCTAGTAAGGGATTGGGCCCTTGAACTAAGTACATCCATTCAAAGTATTTCGTTCAGTTATCCCTTGTAGGCCTATCATTCTCTCTTTGGATGGGTGAGCTTACTCTTGCCAAGAAAAATACTTCTCTACAACTGTTGGTTTCCCATTGGAGCCATAGGTCACATACCTTTGTGGACGCTTGGGGGGAGTTCACCATTACCTTGGAGGATGTGTGTGATATTTTAGGATTGGAGGCCACTGGGTTTGATACATTATTCGAGGAGGATATCTCTAGCCAAGAAAAAGCCTTAAGAGGGGAACTGGAGGCAGTCGTGAAGGACTGTATGGTCACTTACAACAAGTGCACCTATTCTCGAGTAATTTGTTACTTTTATTTCATTAAGGAAAAATCCGTTATTAGGGCCCGTGAGGCAACCAGGGAGAACCCTCGGGGGAAAGAGGTTTTCGAATAGTCCCCAACGGAGAAAGGCCATGGGTCCAAGCTAGAGCTAGCGGGTTACATTTGGGTGACAATGTCAAAGGTTTATCTTCTGGGTAAGACTCACGACTGCCCTCGAAAGGACCAGATCAATATGGTCGTTCGAACGTCCAATGGCGTTAAAGTCCCCCTTGCTATAATTATCGTTGGCTCCTTACATCCTTGGGTTAACCGTGTAGCGTCGGACTCTTCTCGAAGCATCGACAAGTTTGATGTTTCTAATTACACCAACAATGTTCTTTTGACATCTTTTCTCTACGCTGTAATACCCCGTAATTTTTAATAAATTTTAAACTAGATAAATTAAAAGTTAATGGGGATTCATTGGAATTAATTATGAAATAATTAATTCAAATTACTCCGGATTTAATATTACTTAGAGATGTGTAAGTAATATTTATTTGAACATGATGTTTGTTATATTGCCGTGATACGAAAATAATGAAAATTAAGTCGGGACACGATATGGGACGTGTCAAGACTAATTTAAATATATATAAAAAGAAAAAATATTATTTGATATCAACCTTATGGTCATTTTGATTGCGTCATTACATACGGAAGGGTCAAAATAGTCAGAAAAGTCTATTTGGGAGGTGAATTTGGGTCTCGAGTCGATTAGGAGATGAAAGGACCCTCTGAAGGGGCGTTTTAGTCGTTTTGCATGAAAGGTTAATAGTAACTTCGTTTTTGTCCTTTAGCTTACCTTTAAGAATTTTTATTTAAATAATATTAGACCTTACGTGAGATTCATTTCACCTACAAATAAAGTGAGAACTATTAAGAGAAAACAATAGAGTTTTAGAGAGAAAGTGAAAGGGTGACTTGAGGAGAGGAAAATCTTGGAAAGAAGGAGGCTCATAGGGTAAATCAAGGGGACAACCACCATCTCTCAGCCTTTCACCACCACCAAAGTTCCCATAAAAATCATCGAAAAAGATAAGAGGAAGTTCTAACCATATCATCACCAAAGGCTCAACCCTACACAAAGGCAAGTGATTCTTGCTTTACTTTAGTGATTAGTATATCCATGTTAGAATAGGCTTCCCTTTTTAAATTTATGATATTACAAATTGGATTAGAAAAATGATAAATAAATCAAAGTAATGAGTAGATAAATTCATGTGATTCAGTATACAACATGTAGAGATTTTAATCTTGATGGAAATGATAGTTTTTCATGAAAAGGAAAATATGTGTTCTAGAGGATATTAAAAATTGGTAGTAGGAATTGCATGTAGAATAAATCGTACCCATGTGAATATGAAATTGATGATTAAGATATGTGATAATAATCCTAAATTCTGAGTTTTTCATATTGGACCCAAATGGAGGAATTTAGAGTATTGAAATCTTGTGAATATGTAGATTAGATGTTTCTACATAGAAATTATCCATGATTATGTTGTAGAAATTTTAGAATTATAATTTCAAATTCTGGATTTTAATTAGGATGGAAACCAGTGCAGTTTGGGTTGTTGATGAAAAATGCAGAAAACTGGAACTGTAGATGAATAGGAAAAATGTTGGCATCGTTCGAATGAGATTTGACTTCGTTCGAACGAGAGTCAATCTCGTTCTAATGAGATTCCATCTCATTATAACGAGCTCTGGTCTTCAAACAATATTTTCAGAAACCCATAAATGTTGAGTTTAACCCAGAACAGTTTGTAGAATTCTAATTTGGCCTAGAATGAATTTTTGAATAATTTTTGTACATTAATATAGTGTGGAACTTGGTATTAGTGTTGGAAAATAATAAAATATTGAGGATTAAAATTATGTTAGAGAACTACATGATTATTATATGATATAGGGAAGAATAATCGTTATACCAAGTATGGTTAATATTGAGAATATATATGCGGGTACTTGGGTTAAATAAAAGATTTTTGGAGAAATCACCACATGAGAAAAATATGATGATAAGCATGATAACAAGTACGGGTAGTATTTGAGTAATACGATAGGTACTTGAGATAGGATTAATTTCCTAATGTGATATAGGTAAAATAAATACCTAATTTTAAATAAGTGGATGATAATGCTTATTTTGTTGTTAATTTATGTGTATAACATTCCTAGCTTACTTGCTATCGACAAGAGGTTTACGCGTGAGGGTAGTCATATCCTGATAAATCTACAAGATTTTGATTTGTCACTCGAGAACATAGAACTTAAGGACTAAGCGCCATAGTATATATACGGGTGTTGTCGGTCATTTGGGTGCGTAGGTATGTACATACACCAAATGCTTAAGACTATGTTCGCCTCCAATGTTTATGTTTGATAATTGTGGTTCGAGGAATCTTTATCGAACCTATAGTCCCCTATACGGTGATGTGATGTACTTGGACATGATATAAGAGTAATGCATGCACCGCAGCTGTGTCTCAGAGTGTTGTATTATATATATTTAAAGTAAGAAAAAATATATATATATATATATATATATATATTATATGAGAGGGGGTGTTTTACTGTTCCAAAAAATCTACGGCTGGAATCGAATTTTTGAAGGCGATCTAAGGGTTCCAGATTGTGCCACGTAGGATTATACCCATTGTGACGTGGCAAATGAGAGAAGAATACCCCCTTCTATGCTGCCTTCCCCGCTCTCATTTTCGTCCAAAAAAAATCACCCGTTTTCTTCATTCCCCCTACCCCGTTCCCCTTCCCCACTACTGCAAACCCCTCCCCTCCCCTCTGCCCCCCTCTCCCCCCTCCCTCTTTCCAGGGCCATCCCACTCCCCACTCCCCGCTCCCACCCCTGCTTCGCTGCCTCCCCTGCCGCCGATGATCTGGCGTTTCCCTTCCCCACATCCCCACATCTGCTAACCCTTCTCCCCTCCTCCTACCTCTCCCTTCCCCGCTGCCCCCCTCTCTCCCCTTCCCTCTTTCCACGGCCACCCCTGCCGCCCCACGCTCCGGCGCGCACATACACATATCACACACACACAATTGCACACACACACACACACATAATCTCACACACACAATCGAACACACACACAACACACACACAGATCCAACCTTCCATATCGATTACAGTTCTGAATTTTGGGGATTTTATTATTTTAGGGCTTTTCTTATTACAGTTTCTAAATTTTGGGGATTTTCTTATTTTAGGGCTTTTTTCGATTACAGTTCTGAATTTTGGTTGGTTTCCTTTAAACTCTGAGTATTTTTAATTTAGTTTTGCAGATCTATTAGGTATACACACTCTCCAGATAGATTTAGGGCTTTTTAATATACGATTTTGTACTTTAATATTTGTTTATGTTTATGTTTATGTTTATGTTTTTATTTTTTACAGATCAAGATTGCTACACTCTCCAATATTGCTACACTCTTCTATGTACATGATAATCTGATTCGGAGGTAATAATTTGCATGTACTACTTTTGTTTAGTTCCGTTACTCATTTTTATTTTTACTGAATGAAGTTGCTGTGTTATTTTCTATTTTTTAACTTTTGAATTTAATATGTTTTTGGCTTCCGATTGATGTTTTTTAGTATTCGATTTTGTACTTTAATATGGAAGTGTTATGGTTAAAAAAATAACTGAGAATAATTAGGTTAAGAGTTTGAATTAGTAGGTATATATCTACGGTACTAAGAGTTTGAATTAGTTTGAATTAGTAGGTTTAAGATTTTAAGAGTTTGAATTAGTAGGTACATATCTAGATGTAAGCATATTTATAATTTATAAATTGTTACTTTGTTCATCCCCTGCTTTGAAAAGTGGGATTAACTGCCTTTTGATAAACTTGCGCTTGGTCAAAACGGGATTTAATTCCTTTTGAAAAACTAGCGCTTGATCCTATGCTAACACATTTATGTTTTTTAACCCCCATACTGCAGGAACTCTACTGGACTATAGACAACCAATGGGATGATTCTAAATGGTTTTTGGTGATTGTTCCAGAAATACCGACTTCATACACGAAGAGTTCCATCTACTAAGGGCACTGCTGCAAATCAATCGGTTGTTTCACGCTTATTGTGTTTGCTTTTTTTTATATGATTTACAACTTAGCAAACCTAACATACAGGTAATTGACTGATCAAGACCGGCTAATATCCGTGTTGATATTTTTTTTGTAGGCCTAAATATGGTTTTAGTTAAAACAAAATATCACACTATAATTTTGTTAATTGATGATTAGTAAGAGGTAGTGAACATGTGTTTTAGATTGATTTATGTAGTTCTGGTGCCAATTCGGCCAAATCAACTTATGTAGACATGAAATAACCCACATCCTACATTTTCATAATGGATATCAAAATCTCTTCATTTTTACCCAATTGGAGAGCCACATAAATCCACTGAAACATTCACAATTTAAGTAGTTTCAACCGTGCAATTGAATTCACTTTATTTAATCAATTATTTTTACCCATTTCACAGGTTCAAGAACCAAGTCATACAATAGAGTAGAACTCACAACCACTACTGGGGAGCTACAGAGGTATCCATCTAAATGAGTACTCATAATATTTGAAAGCAGGGCAGTGTACTATATTGCTTGAAATAGGGTATACTTCAAGAAGGTACTCTCTCACTTTTATGTTCAGGTTCATTCATGTAAACACTCATTCTCTCACTATCTCTCTCCCCTGTTAAACTCCTTAGCGGCGGTTGGGGGAACTGTGTGATGTAGAAACACTCATTCTCTCACTCATTATCCCACCCGAATGACAACGGCAAAGGTTCTGACAAAATTGGTGCCGAAAATAAGCTCCTCCGAGTTAATTTGGACAGCATCTTTACAGATGAGATCTATGGTTTCCCCTCTCTCTTGCTTTCTTATTTTCCCTCTCCTATTTTCCATTGATCAGTTCCCTAGATCAATTTTTATTGTGGGATTATTTGTGTTTTATATTGGATATACCAAACTTGGAAGGTTTTGATTCTTTCAGATAGGTTTATCAGATGTGAATTAGTTTTTTTTTTTAATATGTAAATCAATTATTGTTTGTTTTGGGCTATTTTTTAAGAAAAATAACTAAGAATGTAGATACTAAAATTTTTCCAGAAACTTTTTAAATTTTTGCATAATTTACATAATAATTCTAAAAATTTCTAAATTTTGTCACTACGTGTTTTATGGGTGGATTTTGTCTCCATGTATGCAGAATGCAGTAAGAACGTGGTTTGATATGAATTTTCAAGAGCATTGTTGCGGTTAAGTAGTTTGATTATGGTATTAGTTTCAAATTAATTTTTTTATGACAGTATGGGTGCTAACATGTCTACTAAATTTCCTATTTATTTACTGATCTGCGTTTTTTTTTTCTCCAGAAATATGGAAGATATGAGGGCATTTGGATGCGTTGGGTTGCTTTTACAAAATCCAAACAGAAGTTTATATTTCATTTTAGTCTCATTTGCTTCCATGAAAATCTGTCAAATCCGAGGTATTACTTAATTCCCCCCCCCCCCCCCCCCCCCCACACACACACACACTCCAACTTTTATGTTATTCCACATTTTTTGAAAATTTGAGATACATTTCTATTTTCCTATTTTACCTTTGCTCAAAATCATGGACACCTTTATTTTACCTGTGCTCACAATAATATAGACGAGTCTAATCCTTTTTTGGATTATGAAATTTAAGGAAGTCCATTATAATGTTACTTATGCACATATCCAAGCTTAATCAACCTTACATATATATCCATATTTAATACTTCTGCATTTTAATTTTACGTTGTTTTCCCTTTGGTAAATCTGCTGTAATATTTGTCTCGGTGTACACTTCGATTTCCACGCTCTACTTGCTTCATCAATTCCACATTTGTCTGGGCCTTTTTTGAATACTAAGTATGGCGTTTTTTAGTGTTTATATTCTTATGGGTTACAATTATTTGAACTAATACCACATGCTGTAATTATTGTATTTATTGTAGAGGTATCTACTGTTATAATAAACACCTCTACTGTTGTAATTATTCTGGAACATTGAAGCTTTTGTTAGGCGAATTTGTTTTTTTCTATGTTGTTGGATTTGTCGTTATACCTTGAGAAGGGTGGATAGTCCAATAAATAAAGGAGACTCTGCCCAATTTTTTTAAAACTTTGACACTTTGTTTTTTTTAAAATAAAGAAATGTTCTCGCTAAATAGTATTTCTTTTATTTTCTTTTCATTTTGTCATATTTTTTATGATAGAGATCAAGTCATCTTTCCCTAAGATTGTCAACTCAGTATAAAAAATAATAAGTATATATAAAGTTGGGGCCTAAAGTTAGAAAAATAGGTAGTTTAGGCCTAAAGTTCTAACGGTTACTAAAGTAGACATGGTGATAGTACAAATACAGCACCCTACCGCGGCATGTACTCTTCTCAGTTCGCAGGCCTTAGGTCACACAGGTCGCGGCCAAACCCCACTCAGGGTGCGACCAGAAGTCACTCGGCATGATCCTTTCATGACCCAATGGCACAGGGTGCGACCCTGTCCATTATAGGCCGCGGCACTCCACCATATGGTGTACGACACCCTCCCCCCCCATCCACAACTGCTGCAAACTTGGAATACGCCATGTGCTCAGGGCATGTGACTCAACACATTTCTTCATAAATAGAGGACCACACCTAGAAGGAAGGGGATCGATTCCATACCCATCCGGGGTAGGCTCTACAATATAGATTCTCTCTACACAACCTCAACATACGTCTTGGAGACACAATCTACATCACAACCGCCTCCCGGGCTCACCGAAATCTTCGTTAGTGCCATGTATTCATCCTTATTCTCATACTTGTACGCCTCTTTAGGCATGATTATATTGTACAATGCAACACACATAATGAGAATGGAGAAACACAGTGGATGTAGGCCCATTTTGGGGGCCGAACCACTCTATATCTTGTCTTCTCTCTATTTACTTTCTTTACTTGTTTATTACACACTTGACTCTTGACCTACTGGTAGGAGAAGGCCTCGTGTCCAATTTCTCGTATCATTAGATTGGCGCCGTCTGTGGGAAACGAGGTATTTCAATCTTGTTTCTCTACACATATGAGTTCTTAAACACCTTATTCGACCCCTGAGGGGCCTATGGATCATCTTCTCACGGGTCGGTTACTGGTTATTGGGCTCCGCTTTACATTCGCCCCCTTTAAGGGGTATTTCATATTTCTGGATCTGTCTTTGGATCTTCATTTGATGACTTTGGATCTATTTTACATACCCCTGTGATATCATTCCATCTAGATAATGCTGAAAGGCATGGTGGACTTTAGTCCCGAAAAGGTGGATGATTAGGGAAGGGCTATATTTACTCCCATTTTTGTTTCCATCTACCTATGATCTAGGGGTTATCATTGAAGTTGTGCTGTATTGCGCACCACAAGGGAATTCTCTCATCAATGGACCCTAGTCGGTTTTCTTCGCGTATTGGGGGAGAATATATCAGTTCCTGGGCTCCTATCTTGGGATCTCTCCACTGCCTAGACAGGGGTGCGACCTGTAAGTTCAACAATATCTCATGCCGCGACCCCTACTAGTGCGGATCTATTACGACGGTTCAAAATCACCGTGGGAAGGACTTAAGTGGCCTTCGAATCGACCTTGGTGAATAACATTAAAGGGCTGCGGCAGTATACTTGTGTGCCATACTTGACGCGGCCTCGTCAGCATATCACGGAGCAGTTCAAGTTCCCCTTCCCAATATTCCTATGATCACTCACTTCTGTTAGTTTTATCTCAGATTCTATATACTTTATAAAGACTAACAAGAGCAGAAATGGAAGGAGAATCCAGCCAGAGTGCAGAAGTCAAGGATGAGATTGTGCAACTGTACAATAACCTTAGTCACCTCTATGACAGCCATGCCTCACTTCAGACCCATGTCAATTAACTAACTCAGAGTGTGCTAATGCTAGAGGCCGTGGCCTCTCAAAATATAGGCGCGAGGGCAGAGGAAAAAACTCAACCAGCCTTTCCTACCGCGACAGTTAAAGAAGCCACAGAATCAACTAGTAGAAGTCAGAAAAGGAGAACAGAGAAATCAGAAAAGAGATCGGGTGTCTATACTCCGTTGATTTTCCCGGTTGAAGAGATTTTTGAGTTCATCAAAGAGGACAAGATTTTGAGGTGTCCAGAAAAGCTGAGAGCTCCACCCCACAAGAGGAACAAAGCTACCTGGTGCAAATTCCATTAGGACCATGGCCATGACATAGATCAATGCTATGCTCTGAAGGATGAAGTTGAAAGGCTAAATGGGCAAGGGATGCTGTAGCGATTCTTGAAGAACACATAAAGGACCCAGCCGGACCTGATAGAGGCTGCATGCCGCACCTCAACCTTACTCTTTCCAATTTCAACTATTTCTATTTATGTTTTATGAAGATCATTAGAGCCTTAATACTCAAGATTTTATGTTTTGTTCACAAAGTCATTAGCTGAAACATGCATATATAAATATATGAATTAGCAAATTTTTCCATATCTGATATCTTTCTTGGTCTCATAATCTATTATCTCACAAAAAGACCTTTTGTCTCAAACAGATTCCAGAGGAATAATAATAAAATTATCTCAAAGGATTATTTTACTTCGGGATGCACTTATGGAGGGATTGCAATCTTAATCAGCTCAAAAGTTCCTCTCACAAGGTGAAACTGTATCTTATTTTCTGATGATCATGTTCATGAAAGCATCGGAGGATTCAAGGAGCTTCTATTATCCACGGGGGCTTACAATGCTCTCTCTTAGCTTTCAGGATGCGTCATCGAGCCGGGAGGTTTATAATATCTAGCCAGGGATGGCTTTATATATATCGGCAGTTGTGGGTGGCTTAATAACATAACCCAGCCTGGAGAGGCTTGATAGTGTCTCGTATATTAGCTGTGGGTGGCTTTATAACATAACCCAACCTGGAGAGGCTTGATAGTGTCTCGCATATTATCTGTGGGTGGCTTAATAACATAACCCAGCCCAGAGAGGCTTGATAGTGTCTCGCATATTAGCTGCGGGTGGCTTAATAAGATAACCTAGCCTAGAGAGGCTTGATAGTGTCTCGTATATTAGGGCCTGGCAACATGACCCAGCCCGAAAAGGCTTGGAAATATCAACGTATGTCTACAGAGGCACATTGTTCGGGTGAACCAGAAATGTGTTGCATCCCACCTTTATGGTTGCAGAGTTCTAGGAGCCATTCTTTCATGAATGTGTTGAGGCACTAACCTCATGAAGCATGAAAAAACCACAACACCTGCCACATCGTCAAATGCCACGGTGGTGAAGAATACATGCCTCATATCAATTGTGTCAAGTCTAAGGAAAGGCTTTCTCTACATGTTCCATGTTGGTTATGGGATGACAAAAGATAAACGGTTCAGACAACCAGGTGCAATGAAAGCAGCTGGGGACCCATGTAATCAGCAAGTCCCAGCCTTGAAATCAAGGCCGCGGCAATCAAGTGAAGACGTTTACATGACGCGGAATAATGAAGGCTGCGGCTTGCACACAGCGGCATTGTGACACAGCAGTCATCATACGGGAGTAAAATGGCACCATTTATGTGGGCGCGGATGCTGACAAATAATCATACTACGAAGCCATGGATCTCTGTCCGCGGACTTAAAACGTTATGTCTATCGAGGTACGGATGCATTTTTAGAAATGAGGTAGTTACGTACAACATTCATTATGGCAAGCAATGTAAAAAAGCAAGTAATACCAAGCAGTTAATCAGTGGTAAAAATATGGCCGCAACCATGGTATTAATAGCCAAAGGTTACATGATGAATGTCGCAGCCATAACAGAAGTTAGATTACAAAAAGGAGGGACGCAACCCTATATTAATGATACAGAAATTAAGAGATTAAGAGACTGCATCATCATCATCAGCAGCTTCTTCTTCGCCCGCGGCAGTCTCTGTCTCTCCGTCCGCAGCCTCTGCCTCAGCCCTGAGCCTTGCTCTCTCTTCTGTCGCGTCCTTAAGTTCAGCGATGCACACTTGATGTTCGGCATCGCTTAAATACCAGCCAAGAACCTCCTCCTTAGCCTTAGGGAACCTCTTAATAAATATTTGATGCAGCTCCTGGTAGCTGCGGAGATATGCCCTGTTATTGATAAGGAAGAAGTCCTTGGAGCCTTTGAATAACTCCACGGCATGATCTATGGCTAGCTGGAGGGCGTCACCGTGATTGACTTCCAACTTTTTCATTATCGCGGCATGATCTTCATCTTTTTGGGCGGACTTGGCTTCCAGCTCTTCATATTTCTGTTGTAGTAGGGCAAGCTTGGCATTTGAAATCTCCGTGACACGGGTGGCTTCGGCAGTCTGGGCCTGGGAGGATTTCAGAGATTCTGCGGCTTGCATAAAATTCTCCTCCGATTCCTCTCTGGACTTAGTTTCTTTATCAAGGTCCATGTAGGCTGCCTGAAGAGCCGTGGCAGCAGACTTCTTCCCTGCCTCAAAAGAAGAAGTCCATGTAGCTTGCAAGTCCGCAGTGTGGGCACTCTTCTCGGGCTCCTTCAACTTGTACAAGGCCTCGTACTTCCTCTTCTGGACCACAATCACATCCGCGGCCTGAAATAAAAGATGTTAGAAAAAAAACATGGAAAAATATGAGATGCAAAAGTTAAATGACAACTGGTACATACCCTCAGAAGGCTATGGAGGCCACAGTCCTCCAGATCTTCATGATCTTCTCCCAATATCCTGTCAAGGTCCGTGGCATCCAAGGCTCGCTTCATTCTCCGCGCAGCCTTTGCGGTAGTGTCCCAAGAAGAATTGGGGTCAGGCTTCCTCAATTGGGGCCTTGGTCTACCATTAGGTCTAGACTATCAATGGAATTGAGGAGGTGGTAAGTTTGCATTAACCGCTACAACATTGGGCGACGGAGGGGAGGATGACTGAAGAGGCACATGGGTTGACATTAAGCCCGTCGCGGCTAGGTTTTCCCCTATTTCATCATCAAAATGGTCATGCGAAAGGTTCTCATTAACCATTTGATCCGCTGCAGGTTCAGTAGTGTTTTGGCCAGGGGCCACGACAGGGGCAACATTATTTTCATCGGAGGGGGCCGCAGCAGGACCCTTGGCCTTGGACCTCTTCCTCTTTCTACTCCGCGCCCTATTATTAAGACAATTTCGTCCTCATCCATCTCCGCTAGCTGCGCCGCTAGCAGTTCTCTGTCAAATTCTTCACCTGAAAAGGAATAGCATGAGTTCGAGTTCAAGAGAGTAAATGTCCGCGGAGTAAAAGTCATGGCGCAATTAATTACCTTCCGCGCCCATTTGTTGAGGAATGGATTTTTTTGGGAAAAATCCCGCTTCAAATACGGTTGCTGACGTTGCAAGTGTGCTGAACTTCTTATGTTCAACAGGAACTTTTGCGGCCTCAACAAATCCTTTTTCCTACTGCTTGTTCAAGTGCTGATTGTCAAGGGCTGCAGAAAGAAAAGGCAATTCAAAGGTTAGTGGAAGTTACATGTGAAATAAAAGGACGCGGATATAGTCTTGTACCTAATTTTCAGGGAGACCCCCACTGCCGCGGCATTCTATATGTCTTCTCTCTTTCATTCTCCTTGGGGTGCATCTCCCAGCCTTTGTCGGAGATGTAGAAATATTTCCCCTTCCTGTTTTTCAGACTGGTCGGTCTCCGAGTGTAAAGGGTCTCGTCCCTGCCGCGGCTAGAGAGGTAGTAGTAGCCCGCGAACTTTATTGAGTTCTCCTTTGGACGGTAGAAGTGAAAGAACTCCGCGGGTGTGATGTCCTTTTTGAACAATTTTTCCCAAAGGACAACTGCGGCGAGAATGGCTCTCCAGCCATTAGGGTCCAACTGTGCTGGGGCCAGGTTCATTGCCTGAAAAAGGCGGCGGATAGGAACTGGAACAGGCAGCCGCAGCCCCTAAATGAAGGCGTGCAGAGGGAAGAAAATTCCATCATCGGATAGAACCGTGCACGGTCTTTGGTTTGCGGCAGGGGCTGAGCACGTCAAATTTTCTAGAAATTCGAAGGCCTCAGCCACCTGCTCAACCCAATCTTGGGTCATCGAGCCGCGGATATCGAGTGCGGCCAAGGGTCTCTCTGCCCTCCCAGATATACATCCTGGGTTATTTCTAACAGCCGCGGCAATGTCTCCTACACCCATTGGATGAGTACTTGAGTTGGCTTCCTCTTCCATCGGCGGAGATTGGAAATCCTTCCCAGATGTAGAGTCCGCGGATTCTGAGTCAATTATCATGCATTTTGGTCAATCTTTTAGTTTGCAAGGCCCTATTGATCTTAGAGGGGGCACGAAAGTAAGCTCGGGGGGAGAGGTCCCAAAATGCTTTGCCCAAAAGCCTCTCAGGAACTTGTCTGGGTCAAAGCTCATATGGCTGCAGCAGTACCTGAAAAGCAGAGTTCGCAGTTAGGCGCCGCAGCCAATATGGTTTGGAAAAGACTTCAAGAAGCCGCAGAAGTGTATTTTTAAGTATTTAAAAGGCATCCGTCATTATTTCCCTAACAGTTATTAATGGGCAAACTCTATTACTTATGGGATCGTACTGTCCCAACTAGCCGCGGCCACATCCATATCAGTGGAACATAAGCTACCGCGGTAAGAAGATAGAATTGCTTTAAGGCATTCCTGGCCACGACCATTCCTAAGTTTTCAGAGTCAATTCAATCTACTAGAAATTACAGTTATGTCTTGGGTTCATGGAAGTTTGAAGGCTGTTCGAGACTACAAGGGTGGTGATTTGATGCCGTGGATGATAATTTGAGGGACCGCGGCCATTTGGCACGGTATGACGCAGAAGGACCATACCAGTTCACGGGAATGAGTATTGAAATCCTATCATGCCGCGGAATCTATCCTAAACAGTTGATTATCTAAATTCTAATCATTTTTAGGATCAAGCTCACAGAATACGAAGAGTTCGATTGGAACACCAAGAGCAGTTGTATGTATTTCATATGTAGCATATGTGAGAAAGGGAAAAGCATACAAACAAAACCCTAGATTTCTAGCAAATGAATCAGAAAAAGCAAAATCATATCAAAAGGGAAGAAAACTGTAAATTTCAAAGGCTTTTACGAGAGTGTGGTGGCTGAAAAGTCACCTGGAAATGAGAAGCTTGCAATGATCAGCTTCAGACCACCTTGAACCGCCGCACACCGCCTCGGAAGGTTGCCAGAATATGCAAGAGAGAAAGTGCAGAGTTTCGCTCTCGATATGCTCTCAAAAGTTTTGGAAACGTAATCAAGTCCACGGCCAGAAAAAATTTATATAAGGGAGCGCGGAAGATGAATCGTTGCTTTGGAAGAACCGCGTCACCTAGGCTACTTAGCCGCAGTCCCAATTGATCTCCCTTGGCACTACGGCTTGTGGGCTTATTGATAGTACAAATATAGCACCCTGCCGCAGCATGTACTCTTCTCAGTTATCAGGCCTTAGGTCATACAGGCCGCGACCAAACCTCACTCAGGGCGCGGACAGAACTCACTCGGCGTGATCCTTTCTTGACTCGATGGCACAGGGTGCGACCCTGTCCATTATAGGTCACGGCACTCCACCATATGGTGTGCGGAACCCCCCTCATCCACAACGGCTGTAGACTTGGAATACGCCACGTGCTCAGGGCATGTGACTCAACGCATTTCCTCATAAATAGAGGACCACACCTAGAAGGAGGGGGATCGATTTCATACCCATCCGGGGCAGGCTCTACAATACAGATTCTATCTACACAACCTGAACATACCTCTTGGAGACACAATCTACATCACAGCCACCTCCCGGGCTCACCGGAATCTCCGTTACTGCCATGTATTCACGCTTATTCTCATACTTGTACGCCTCTTTAGGCATGATTATATTGTACAATGCAACGCACATAATGAGAATGGAGCAACATAGTGGATGCAGGCCCATTTTGGGGGCCAAACCACTCTATATCTTGTCTTCTCTCTATTTACTTTCTTTACTTGTTTATTACACACTTGACTCATGACTTGCTGGTAGGAGAAGGCCTCGTGGCCAATTCTCGTATCATCACATGGCATTAAGTAAAAATAGTCCAGAAATTTTTTATAAAAAACAAATTATGCTCACAAAGAAACTATTTGGAAATGTATATTGCAAAAAATGTTAACCCATAATGATCCCATACTTATTTGCTCATAATTTCCCCTCTTATGCTACCACAAATTCGAATCTAATTCTTAAGATATGCAAGGGATATTGTTTTCCCGAATTCTGATTTAATTATTATTTTCTGCTTTTAATTTGGTACTTTAGTTCTTATTTCCACCCATAATGATCCCATGCTTGCATATATCTGCATATATGTATCCATATATCTGCATATATGCCGCCATATATGCAAGCATATATGCAATGTTTAAAAAGACGAAAGAGGCGTACGCCTTGAGGCGCTGAAAAAGCCTCGAGGCCTAAGCCTCAGGGCTGAATTTGAGGCTTACGCCTCAATGCGCCTCAAGGCTTAGTCCTCGATGCGCCTCAAGCCTTTTTGCTGAGGCGCGGGGAAAAAAAATAAAAAAATAAAAAAAAATCTTTCATCACAAAGTCTGTTTTTTTAAAGGTTAAAATTCTTCATTTCTCTAAAATTGCACCTAACTTAAAAAAATGTTGTTTTAATCTACTAACTCTTATTCTTTTTTTATTTTAGTTTAGTTTTAATGTTGCACTTAATTTTGTTTTTTTTACTAATTTGTTTGAAATAAGTGTATAAATTTGTTTGAAACTATACTTTGTTACAAATATATAGTTTGTTTGAAATAAATGTACTAAATTAACTTCAATATGACTTTTTTTAAAAGGTTTCTATTTTTTTGTTTTCAACTTAGATTAATATGTTTTCTTTAACTTATACTAATATATTTTAAAGGTTGCTGTTTTTTTTAATAAACTTAGGTTAATATGTTTTTTTTTGTTTTTTTTAATAAAGTTGCTATTTTCTTAATCTTAGCTTGAAAATCAATGTTTTTTTAATAAATTTGCTTGTTAAGTTGCATTGATTAATTTATTGTCATATTATAAAAGAACCAATATGTGAATGAAGCTAAAAAAATGATTTTGCCAATACGATTTTGCATTGATTAATTCATTGTCATATTTAAAATAATCAATATGTTCAAATTGATTTTCTTTTTCTAAAAAGTTATATTGGGGGGAACAAAAAAAATGTCAAACTATGTGAGAAAGCCCTCAAGGATTTTTTTTTTGTAGTTTTATTTTATATTTCTTTGTTATTTTATTTTTATGGTTTTATTAGTATTTTTTTAATATTATTTTGCTCTTTTTTTTCTTTTCGGTGAGGCTTACGCCTCAAATGCCTCGAGGCTTACGCCTCACCTCGCCTTGCCTTTCGCCTTTTTAAACATTGCATATATGCAGCCATATATCTGCATATATGCAGCCATATATCTCCAAATATGCAGCATATATGCAAGCATATATCTGCGCATATATGCTTGCATATGCAGCATATATGAAGCATATATGCAAGCATATATTTTCATTTTAAGTTTAGTACCAAATTAACTGATCACCATGGTATGAAGTCCTTAAAAATTATACCAATTGGTATATAACTGTTATACGAAACCAACTATTATACCAAACTAATAGTTATATTAAGTGACCAAAGTCCCAACTGAACTGTTAATGAAATTTAATACCAAATGAAATACCAAACCAACTGCTATACCATTTCAAACCAACTCAAATATTTTAATTTCAATTTCAAATCAATATCTGAACTCTGTAAGTTTTAGTGTCTTTTCCTTTGTTCTAATTACAGTCTTTTCTAGACAAGAAAAATGCACCGTTGATTAAATTGATTTATTTTGTTATTTATGACTATTGAACTATTTAGTGTTGGGAATCTAGTTGATCTTCGTTGTAATTGTCATTTTTAGGTCCATTTTGAATTCCTTATATATTCCATTGATTCGGATCACAGGTAATATTTATTTTCCCCCAATTAGTTTCACTTCATATTTTAACCTACATGTCTACATATGCCAAATATTTGCTCTGTTATGTTTCATGAAATGATTTCTTTTTACTAAAGTCGTAGTAATTATAGAAACACACTTTAATATGACCAACAATGGAAAACCTTCGTCGTTCCTTTAGTGACCCCTAATACATGGGATTTGTGTTTACTTTTGTTTTTGTAAAGATATATAAAAATGTCCAACTTCATTCTCATTGGTTCTTTGTAATTATTAGGTGCATATAGAGATCACCGTGATGGTTATGTATAGCCATACTTGGGAGAATAAGTGTCACAGAGAAGTTTACGACAAAGCTTACGGTAATAAAAAGAATAAGATGGATTCGTTTACGACAAAACTTGCTATTTTTTTCTATATTGTTGGATTTGTCGTTATCCCTTGAGAAGGGTGGATAGTCTAATAAACAAAGAAGACTCTATCCAAATTTTTTAAAACTTTGACACTATTTTTTTAAAAGAAAGAAAGAGGATCGAGGTTTACATATTGCCTACTTGGATTGGTTTTCCTTTATTTTTCATTTTACATTTTGTATTCGTGATATGATGTTATCAAATTGTTTTTGATCCATTTCACACTATCAATATTTAAGGTTTCATACAGATGATTTCGGGGTTGCTTGGGAACATTGAAATCAAGTAGTTTCAAGATAACACACACAAATCACACTCACTCACAAATATGTTTTTTGAATTAGGTTTTTAAGTCGGGTGCTTATTTTTAATTTTCTGAGTAATTCGGATTGATGTGTATCTCCCCCCACCCCACCCCACCCCACCCCACCCCACCCCACCCCACCCCACATCGTTTATAGCTAATGTACAATGTTTTTGGGAACAAACTAATTTTTTTTCTTTTCATTTCAGGTTTTAATCCAAGACCAATCAAACATGGACTTAATTTTTATGCTACGGGGCTGCTACGAGACATTTATTGGGCTGGTACGGGACTTTTATTGGGCTGCTACGGGACATCTATGGGGCTGCTACGGAGCTGCTACGGGGCTAATACAGGGCTGCTATGGTAATAGCTACTACAAGGATACTATGGGGTTGCCACGAAGATGCTATGGGGCTTCCATTGATATAGATTTATTTTTTTAAGATGTTTGTTTTATTGAAGCTTTTGTTAGGCGAATTTGTTTTTTTTTTATTATTGTTATCCCTTGAGAAGGGTGGATAGTCCAATAAACAAAGGAGACTCTGCCCATTTTTTTTTAAAACTTTGACACTTTGTTATTTTGAGACACAATGAGAATTTATTTGATAAATATTGTATACTTTATAATATATGTGAATTTGTTTGATGAATTTAAGATTATTTGAATGTTGTTGGACTATTTGTTGTTTGTTAAGCAGGGTGAATAGTTTATAAAAAAGGAGATTATGGCCAATTGTTATAAATTACTCTTTTTTTGCCGTTTTGCAATTATGTACTTCGAAAATTTTCACCGTTTTGTAATTACGTGCTTTCGAAATTTTTGTCGTGCCTTCAGGCACGGGCATTCTGCTAGTATATATACATATACTATTTGTTGCTTGTTAAGAAGGGTGAATAGTTTATAAAAAAAAGGATATTATGGCCAATTGTTATAAATTACTCTTTTTTTGCGTTTTGCAATTATGTACTTCGAAAATTTTCACCGTTTTGTAATTATGTGCTTTCAAATTTTTCGCCGTGCCTTCAGGCACGGGGCATTCTGCTCGTGTGTGTATATATATTTGTGATAATATCTTCTATGTGAATAAAGTTAAAGTTCAAGATAATGAAATCTTGAAATGCATTAAGTATTATAATACTTAATTAAGTTAAATAATTAAGGAGATTATCCATGTTCAATCTAAATGGATATACATATTATGAGAAAAATAAGGGAGAATTAATAAGGCTATGGATAATGGATTCAAAGGGATGGACTAGTTAGCATGGGAATTGTAACTAAAATGGTTTAGGGGTACGTTAGGCGTGCACTCTAGATGAGAGGTGAGGAAATCAAGAGAGAGTCTGATAAATCTAACATGTATATAATAATTGTTGAATTTACACTTATTCACTTGTTATTTTCAAAACTATTTTGACTTTGGGCTCTGACCCATTTTCTTGCATATTTTCTTCACTCTCTACTGTATTTCCTATATAATGTATCCATCCAGAGGACGCCAGCCTTAGATAACTATGATGATTGATGAGCTATGGAGCTGCAAAGTTTTGTCTAGATGCTTCCTATTTTGATTCATACTCTGTAGTCGACTTTTTAGTTAGGGCATGTCGCCCCATTGGATTTACTTATTTTCCTTCTATCTAAGTAGGGATTTTATACTCATGGAGTTATGATACATTTTCTATTATTGGGATTTATGTATGAGATATTTTACTGGAAGTTTTTATTCCAGTTGAATTTAATTTCCATTGTGATGCTTATTCATTTATTGTGATGGATTGGATTATTATGAAAATTGTTTGTAATGATAAAAATGATTTTTATTAAATTAAAATTTGAAAAGTTTAGCACCTGCTTAATTGGATATTAGGTGATTAATGTTTTCGACAGTGATGCTAAGAATGAACCATCTGTATATTCTATTTTAATTGGGTATGGGACTGATCACCCGATATTTAATTAGGCGGGGTGTTACATACGCCCACTTTCATGACTATGCCCCCGATAGCAATTATCTTGGTTCACAGACCATGAAGATCCCCCAAATTTGTTGTTAGAAAAATAAGAGTGTCAAGAAGCCTTTGATTGCCTTGATTAATTGAGCCAAAAGGTTTATACCTCGCCCCTATGTTGTGGAGAGTCAATTTTTTACTAATGATTTCTTTGCTTAGGAGGAGAATCTCATTGCTCTGATTGATGAATCCCTTGCCAAGAATTCTCCCTAGAACAGTGTCCCCTTTTGTTAATCCCCTCATATTTTCCATCTAATACTGAGTGGTTATCTTTTTATAGTGTACAACCCACACCATGTAGCCTCGCAGTTTGGTTAGGATCGAGGATCCCCCCTGTTAAGTTATTTCACTCAATAAAAGCCCACCAATTTGTCTTTTGCCTATGCCAATTATCGGAGTTCCGCTGTTGTTAGTCTATGCGCCAATTATCCAGCCAATCCCAATGTCCTTACCAAAGGGGCTAGAGGGGGGATGTCAGCTATGTACATGAACGTATTCTGGCATAATCAGTTAGTTCATTTTCAAACTAACCTCTTGAAGGAACCCCGATACCCTAAAGTTGAGAGATTCCCACCCACAGAGTTGGGTTTAAGAAATTGCACCACCTCATCATTTGTATTTTCTCTTAGTACTTCTAACACCAGTTTTCCCTCCAAACTTCCCACATTAGCGCCTGTGGACTAGGCAGTTGTGAAAAAGAAGAAAGTCTTTCTCTTAATCAAGGTTGCTGCTGATGCCCCTGATCCCTCAAGACCAAATGAAATAATTGAATCCCCACAAAGTGCCTCGTCTGGGGTAGCAGTTAGGTCCACCTGAAATGTTCCTCTAAATAAACTCAAAACCATCCCCCAGCCTCCGACTGACCATACCTCCGATCCTAAAGTCGCCCAAGAGGTGAGCTCAATGTTTGATCAACTTCTCCAAACTTGGGAGAATTTTAGTGAAGAAGTCAGGGCATTTATGTCGGCCCTGATGGATTCTCGGGGTTTCTCGTACGTTCCTCGCACTACCTATAGTGGCAAGAAAATAAAGGCGATCAATCCTCTTAATCTCGTGATGGAGGAGTCGTCTACTTTTTGCGAGGTGAAATTGCCCGAGGAACATGCTGTTCTAACTGTTGGTGGTGATGATGATGACGATGAGGAGGATGAGGAGAGAGAGAGAAGGTAGTGGAAGAAGAATAATAAGAAGAGGAAGATGAATATGAAGAAAATGAAGAAGAATCTTTATTGGTTCGAAGCCCCCGACTAAGGAGGATGGTATCTCCTTAGAAACCTGCCTCACCTCCCCGAGATTACGAGGTTCTATAAGATGTGTCGGAGGAATAAGTAAGCCCCTCAATACCTCTCTCTAAATTTATTCTTTGTTTCTTTTCTTTTCATGCTAATAATCCTATGATGGCCTAACTTGCCTTTTTCGATTTTTCAGGTTGATGCGCGAGGTGACCAGCACTATGACGTCGGAGAGGATTATCCCTTTGAGAGATATTCCCCTACTACTTCGTAGGTAATATCCCATTTCCCCCTTGGGTAAGTTACATGTTATTCTTCATCTGAGTCTAGTAGTGACTAATCCCCTGATCCCTCTTTTGTGCAGGAGTAGGCTGGCCTTGAGAGGGATGTCCCTAAGGTGAGAGCTACTGAGGATATACCTAAGTCCTCTATGATTGTTTCTTCGTTGATTGTGGGTATTTTATTTTCCTTACTTGTTTAAGTTGTTATTTCTCTTTCAACATGTTATTCTAAATTTTAACTTCTATGTTTCAAGCTCCCATACTTGTTCAGACTGCTCCCTCAGTTCCCCTTCCATCGACTAATCAAATGATTTTATATGTATTCGGACCTTCCATCCTGAATAAGGAAGGTGTCGATCTTATTGGGGTGGGTTAGGTGGAGGGTGGATAAGAACCTATTGTTGAGGCAGGGGATAGAAAACAAGAACATGTTGTTAAATTCAGGGTGGATAACAGGCAAGAGCATGTTGCTACAGTCGAGGGGGGTGTAATTTCCACCAAAGTTAACACCCTTTGGTAGTTATGGGTCCCATTGAGGAGGAAGATGTGTTACAATTGGCCACTCGTGAATTTGCCAACGAGCATCTTCCTGATGTACCTTTATTCTTTCATCTATCTTCTCCATACAATCTTGGTAATTTTCCTAAGTAATGTTCGGTTTTGAGATTCAAAATCTCCCATAGATGAGGGTTAGGCGGGCCTAGTAGTGTAGAACTTTAAAATCAAAATCTTCCATAACCGAGGTTCAGGTGGGCCTAGTCATATAGGCATAATATCCCATAATCGAGGGTCAGGCGGGCTTAGCCATGAAGGACTTTAAAATTAAAATCTCCCATAACCGAGGGTTAGTCGGGCCTAGTCTTATAGGCATAATCTCCCACAACTGAGGGTCAGGCGGGTCTAGTCTTATAGACATAATCTCCTATAATTGGGGGTCAATATGGACTAGTCATATAGGAATAATCTCCCATAACCGAGGGTCAGGCGATCTTAGTCTTATAGGCAAAATCTTCCATGATCGAGGGTCAAGCGGGCCTAGTCTTATAGGCATAATCCCCATGTTAGAAAGATATTTTGTACGTGATTTCCTTGATTTTGTTTTTTACTTAAGTTGTTTGTTACATTTCAGGCGGAGTTCGATCAACCCGTAGTCCGTAGGCTTGAAGGTGAACCTATTACTCAATAATGAATTCAAATGAGGACCTTCACTGTAGTTGCTTCTTTGGGTGAGGCCGCTGGGATTGGTGGTGCCCCTGTATTGATTGCTACTCAGATTCAAGTGATAGCGCCTCTCATACCCAGCATCCCTCTTCCAGTGATAACATTTTTAGCATGCATCCCCCTAAGGGGCCCCCCCAAAGTGGTTGTGAGGCAGACATTGGATAATTTACCTTTTGTTCTGACTGGGGGTCCTCACCTATTAATCGAGTAGTTGCTGCTTCATTTTCCTTCGACCTTTACCGCCCTCTACCTTCAACTGATTATTGGAATGATGGCGTGTCATTTTCTTGGGCTCAAGATGGTGTTAACGAAATCCTTAGCACTCATCTTTTGTCCCTTAGCCCTGATATGATCAAGACCTTACTAGGAAGAGTTAATGTGCTCACTAATGATGGATTTTCTATGAGTTAGATGGTAGAGTTTCTCTATAATTTAAGAAGGCTGATCTTCCTACTCTCCATCATCGCCTCTAAAGTTCACATCATTCGCAATGGGTGATCTCAAAAGAGCTTGCAAGTCTGGAGTCCAAATTAGTGGTATCTGAGCAAAGAGTACAGGAGGCACGTGAGGCAATCGCTCGTGCGGAGGTCGAGCTATTTGGGAGAGAGCGAGAGGTGGAGACCACCCAGCAGACCATGGAGCTTCGTCAAAAAGATTTGGTTGACCTTATTTTAGACCAAAACAACCTTGAACAGATTTTACCTCAGTATTATCACAAGCTTCTTGGATCGACAAAGGTTCATTTTATTATGGACAACCCCTAGCTCCTTCATTCGATGTTGCTATCATTTTTTCTTTCTACTTTTTTGATTTTGGATTTTGCCTTCTTGTAACCACAATTGTTTCTTTTTTGATGAAATAAATCAACATTGGTGACTTTTGGTGTCTTATTTCCTTTATGTTATTTAGATTGAATATTGACTGAACTTAGTATGTCAATGCTAATTACATCATGCATGATGACGAAAATGAATAGTTAACTTGCATAAGTCAAGTATTTATCTAGCATATGCCACATGAACATTTTTCCACTATATTAAACAGGAGAGACCAATTTCTTTAAAGCATACATCCTTGTTTTCTAAAAAAATATAATGTAATGAACAAGAGTATTGACAGAACATACATTCAAACGTAGTAATTATTCGGCCATTTGTAGTTCAATTTGAAGGTCACATTATCTTCCAGCTTATATATCTCGCAGTAAGTCGAATCGTGAGCCACTCGAACAATGTAGGGTCCTTCCCAGTTTTCTTTGAACTTGGGTAATGACAAACCTTTAATGTGCCTCATGCATGATTTTAGTACCAATCCCCCCTCGTTAAATTTCATTGGCCTTAACAATGGTTATAAAGATCTGGACATTTACTTCCTATATATCTCAAAGTGCCTTGTTGCATTATCCTTGTGCTTTTCTAAGGCTTCGAGATGTACATGGTGGCTATGGGGAAGCATATCACTTCATAAGTTATAGAGAGCAGAAGTTACCTCGAGTTCGACCTCTAACACATCTTATGTTTCAAATACTAAGGAGAATGGTGTGTACCCTGTTTTTTTTTTTGCATAATTTGATAAGACAATAGAACCTCCTGGATCTTGTCATCACATATGCCTGGAAAATCTTCTAACATTTTTTCCAAAATGTTCACTAAAGTTTTGTTGGTGGCCTTTTCATGTCCATTGCACATCGAGTATGCTACTATTGATTTATGATGGATGATGGAGTAATTTTCTGTGAGTAGGCACACCTCGGTATTTACAAAAGGGGTACCATTATTCGATAGAAACACCTTCAGGTTTCCAAAGTGGCAGATAATGTATTCCTTCATAAATTGAGGTAGTACCCCCGCAGTGGCTTTCTCGAGCGGTATGGCCTTCGCTCACTTTGTGAAACATTCCCTGGCTACTAAGATACACATATTTCCTTGTAATTAAGGGTTGATGGCTCCTACAGGGTCAAAGGCCCAAGTATGGAATGCGAATGGTGTAGATATAGAGTGCAGGTCCACTGAATGATCGTGAATCATATTCCCATGTAGCTGACAAGCTTTGCACTTTGGACAAAATCAATACAGTCGTTCTCCATCGACGGCCAGTAATAACCCAAAGTCATTAGGTGATCGTAAAGCTTGGCTCCTCCGATGTGCCCTGGTTCGTGAGCTTTCTTCAACACCTCTTCAGCCTCTTTTCCTCTTATTCACCTTAGAGTCATGTCATGATATTCTCATCGGTACAACTGCCTATCTTATATAAAGTACCTCGGTGCTCACCTTTTTATCTTTGTAGCATCCTCTTTATTAGTTGGCATCACCACATTTATCAAGAAATCCATGTAAGGTTGTCTCCATTCTTGCGGTTGGTAGATGAAGTTGCATTCTGTTTCTTGATAGAAATGATAGCACTTCGAACACTCTCATTGCACTGTGATGGATGATGGTCTCATCGAAGGCCAGTAGTACCCTATCCATTGTATCGTTCGGTATAAAGGGATCTCGATGGTCTCACAGCTATCTTCGTGTACTTCAATCTGCCTTCTTTTAGCTTCTTCGGTGTCCACACACCTAGACAAGCAACCTCCTTCATTATTGTAGTATAAGTTGCCCCTGGCAATAAAGTACTAGGATAAATTTCCCAAGTTAAGCGACTCTTCCCCTCTCTCTAACTTCTTTCTGATTTCACCCCTCTAATCATCTTTGTCTTCTGAGGGAAGCATCTCAGACACCGTCAGAGGGGCCTCTCTCTTGGTGATTCAGACCATAGGTAACTCTCCATCGAAGGAAATCTTTTGTATGATGGTGGCATAGGTATCCCCATGTCTGTTCATTATTTAAGGGTGCCTATTTATCTTTACCACCTCAAAGTGTCTAAGAAGTCACTGGATGATCGTGCGGTAAGGCTCCAGACTCATGTGCTTTAGATCAAAATCCCCTGTCACCTGTTTCACCACCAAGTTAGAATCCCCTTTAATTGTCAGGAGTTGGATTCCCCTTCCCAGTGCTTCGAGTAACCCTGGGACTAATGCCGCGTATTCAGCTTCATTATTTGAGCATTCAAACTCCAATTTGGAAGACAGGAAAATTTCTTCATTTCCTTTTCGCATAATGACTCCCACTCCTCCTTTTTTCTCGACTAAAGATCCTTCGAACTCCATACTGCATTCGTTTAGGCTGGATGTTACAAAATTGTCGTAGAGGTCATCCCCTGGGAGCTCTTCAATAGGCAGCTCGAACATCCCTGACAGGAAGATGGCCAATAAATTTGCATATGCCTAAATTTTGATGGCCCGAGGGCCCACACACTTGAGATCATACTCCTAAAGGATTAGAAATCATCTAGTTGCTCTGCCTATCAATACAGTTCTAGTAAGTAAACATTTTACGGGATCGCACCTAATTACAATATGATCCGTAAATGAAAACAAGTAATGCCTAGGCTTTTTTGCCATAAATACAAGGGCCAACTAGTGCCTCTCAATGCTAGTATATCTGTCCTCAGGCCCGTGTATAATCCTACTCAGGTAATAAACAAGTTTTTCAATTCCTTCACTCTATTGGGCCAACAAAGCCACAATAGACTGTTATGTTGACGTAAGATAGAAGCGTAAAGGGGTACCTTCCTTCGGGGGAATCATTGTCTGAGGAGAGGTAATGAGTTCATTCAGCTTGTCTATGTCTTCTTGGTGCATTTCTTCCCATGCAAACTTCACACCCTTTTTCAGTAACTCTAACATGGGGTGTGTTACCACAGCGAGCCCCAGGACAAACTGCCTCAGGTAAGAGACTTTTCCAATAAAACTTTTTAACACCTTCGCGAAATTTGGTCTCGGAATATTTAAGATGGATCATCGTTTGTCTAAGTCCATTTGTACCCCCTGGCTATTTAACACGAACCCCAAGAATATCCCACTCGTTACACCAAAGGCACATTTGAGAGGGTTCATCTTTACCTTATACTTCCTGCAATAAGTGAACACCCACCTCAAATCGTCTAGGTGGGAGACCTCCTTCTTGGATTTAATCACCAAGTCATCCACATAAAACTCCACGATCTTGTGAAAAATATCATGGAAGATGGCCATCATCATCCTCTGTTAGGCATTCCCTGCGTTCTTCAATCCGAGAGGCATGACTGTGGACATGAAATTGCCCAAATGCGTTTGAAAAGCGATCTTCTTTGCATCGACTGAATCCATTTTTATCTGATTATATCCCACATAGACATCCATGAAGCTATACATCTCATAGCCTACTGTTACATCAATCATGGTATCAATTGAAGGCAACATGAATTCATCCTTCGAGCATGCCCAATTTAGATCTCTAAAGTCTATGCATATTCTGATTTGGCTCTTGTCCTTATTTCCCATAGGCACAATGCTAAAGATCCGGATCAGATGTTGAATTGGGGCTATAAAACTAACTGGAAGCAACCTTTGAACCTCTTCCTTAATATTTAGGTCTAACTTTGTCTTGTACGTTTGAGTGTCCTGTGGAATGGCTGAGGGAAAAATGTTCAACCTATGGAAACTCACCTCCTGTTCTACTCATGGAATCTCGGTGTACTTCCACGCAAAGATGTCTTTAAACTCCAATAGTATCTTGATCAGTTACCTTCAAGGAGTTCCCTCCAAGTCCTTCCAGATAAAAATAAGGTTTGGGTCTCTCCCTCTCTAGCCAAGTTGATCTTTTCTAACTCTTGGATTTATGGTCGAGGGCTATCCCTCATGCCTTCTAGTTCTTCTTCTAGTTCCTCCATAAAATCTTGTACCCCAGAGTTATATATTAGTAAGAATTTCCCTTGGTTATCCACTAGAAAGCATTCATAGACCGGGTCAGCTTCATCATCCAAACTCCCATGACTACCCGCTCACACCTTCAGAACTTGTAGATAATTCTTCCACTAGGTAAAACCACCCGTTTGCATTGAAGGTCCACTTTCTTCTGAAATGTCCTCTTCTTATGATTCTTATCCACCTCTCTTATTATTCGTCTATTGAGAACACACTGTGTTTGGACTTGGTTCTCAATAGGGTCGATGTGCGGGGTCATTCGGTCACAGAGCTATCTTAATAGACTAGGGGTCTCATGGCTCCCAGTTCATGCACTTCTACATATGTTACAATCGTTTGAGCATGTGTTCATTAACTAACGCAGTAACTTACAAGGGTTTATTGTGAGAATACCTAATCATCCTATCAGCCTCTCAGAATGTGACTTCTGAGAGATATTTGCTCACCAGTTTAGCCATAGGTCCCTTCCATTTTAAATATGGCGCCATGTTTTTCTCTGCGATCTCCAAAATGGCTCGTGTGACTTCCAGTTGGGAATATTCAGGTGAAATAACATGATCAAAGAACTAGCCAAACATTGGAAAGTGAACCATAGTGGTTCACTCGATCCATGGATATGTCCGGTCATCTTCTAGATCATAAATGTCTTCCACATCTCTATATGCATCCTCATCTTATGCTATCACTACATTAACTTTTTCCAGAGAACAGGCACCCAACTACCTATTGAGTCCCTCAACGGGATCGTATACTTCTTTCACTTGGTCTTCTTCCCCTTCAATCCCGTCACCCAAATGGAGTTGAGTCAATTCGAAGGTGCACTCTGTCGAAGACCCTTTGAAGCCATCATCAGAATATCCTTCGATGTCACTTCCTTGGAGCAACTGTCCCATCGTCAATTTCTCAGCCTCCTCATCAAAAGCTCTAGCCTTATGGGGCCCATGATGTGCATAGGGTTATCGTTTACATTAGTTTATGGGAATACGATGTCCCCATTGTTTAGATAACGGTCAATCAACCTTCTGAGCGAGAAGCACACTTTGGTAGGATGATTTTCCCTATTATGTAGTGCGTAATAATGAGGCTTCTCTCTGTATTTTTGCATGAGTGGAGTTCTGTAGACATTAACCGACCTGGATACTTTATCACAAACTATGAGATCATAAATATTCAAGGCATGTTCCATCGTGCAAGGTAGATCAAGGGTATCCTCTTTATCTTGGAACTTTCTCTTGTTGTCTTTGTCCTTTATACCTCCACGACCACCATTATTTCCTTCTTTACTCCTCCCATCCACGTAGTTGATCCTCGAGGGTATTTCATATGTCGAGGTGACCGTTGGCCTCATCAGCAAGCTTAGCAAAGCGAGTGGGGGTACTATAGGTTTTATCACTAAGGCAATATTCCTTACTTCTTTTAAAAATGCTTCAAACATACCTTCTCTTGTTTCATTAATCAGGTGACATATATACTCGGACAGCAAGCCCTCTGTACACACTTGTAAAAGTTTGTTTTCTCGCATCTCTTCTCTCACATCTAAGGACCATTCACGGAACCTCCTAATATAAGACACAACATCCTCTCTCGACTTTTGTTTCTCATGCACAAGATAGGTGAGTGTGAACTTATCCTCAGCCAAAAAGAACTTTTGGAAGAACAAAACATGAAAATCTCCCCAAGAGCCTACACTACCTAGGACTAGGTGGTAATACCACGTGTAAGCTTTCTCCGTCAGGGATTTTTAAAAATCCCTTAGTCTTGAGTTTTTATCATTGCAATGGCCCCCCAGACACTTAATGAACCTCTTCACATGTTCCTTGGGATTAACGCCTCTCCCCGTATACTTTTCAAAAATTGGAGGAATATAACCCATTAGGTAGGGTTCATTATTATACGCCTCTGGGTAAGGAGTATGAAAGTCATCTCACACCGATGAATAGTCTCCTTTAGACATAACTATAAACTTTAGCAGGTCCTTCTTTATATCCTCCAAGCTGGTTGGCTATGACATTATTATCACCGGGGTCATTAAGGCTGGTACACTTGCTCCTTGGCCTAATGTTATTGCTGGAGCCATTGAAGTCGCTCCCCCACATTACAGCGTCAGACCCGTTGTCACGGTGGAGATGTGGTAGGACACGCACCGCCTAAGAGTGGTAAAATAGTGGGTAGGCGTTACTAGAAGCAGGCATTGCCACCCGTCCATTAATAGTGGGAGACGGTATGGCCGCTGGTGTAGTAAAGTAATTCTCTCCCACGGGGGCCCCCAATATTGCCTGGGATGCCAGAGTTTTAATGAACTCCGTGAATAAACCCATCATCCCCTGTATTTGTGCCTGACCTATTCCTCCTTGCGTGGCCATCGACTCCGCCATACCAACACCGAGCGTACTAAGCTCCGTCCTTACCGTTCCCTCGCCGTCAGGTAGTGCAGCGTTATTTGCCTCTTATTCACGCTCTATGGCATTGAAGTCAATGACTCTAATGGTATTATCCTCTGTCATCTTTTCAAAAGTGAATACCTCCCCAGCGGAGTCGCCAAATGGAAGATTTGAGTTCTTCAATTACATTTAGTAATAAGTGAGGCGTAACCCCTTATCAAGATCGGGACTAACACCATCAAATATAAAACATGGGCAGTAGCCGCGAGTAAATCAGAGACAAAGAGATTCAATATCCAAACTTGCATTAAAGAGCATATTAACGCAGAAGACGTATGATAAGCACAATAAATGAATGGGACTAGCAGGTAGCGTGGTCGGAAGGAGATAAAATAAGCACTTGAGGCAGAATAAAGACAAGGCAAGAACTTCAAGCTCAATTAATTCCCAATGATGGGTGTATTAAATCTGTATGGGAGTTAATGCTCTCGCAATAGTTCTCGGGTATAAGAAAATTTGGGCAGTAGTTCTGAGCTCGGAATTCTCTCCCTCTAATTTGTTCTTTTGGTCATTTATATGAGGGTGAGGCTGCTCGAGTCAGTCTACCTTCGATCCTCAGATAGGGTTCATTAAATGCACAATATCTTGGATTCAATGCATGGGATCCCATAGTTTTGATGGGAAACCATCCTATTGGCTGGAAGTATTGTGGATATTAATGGGGAATATGACCCGTCATCTTGAGGCTTACTCTAGGATGGCTAGATGGTCAAGTTTGATGAACTAGACCTTCCATCCTAAGGATAAATCCACTTGAGTGCTACATTCTTGAGTCCGTAAATGTGAGACATTATGACGTTAGAAAGTGTATCAACCAGTGACTATTGTTAGGTATCTGGTCACATTATTCAGGAAGGCTAGCACCCAAGGTACCTCAAGGGGGAAAGTATTGAGGGAGATCGGTTACTTCGAGGAGGTTCACTAAAATAAGTAAGCAATGAGTAGGCTCGAGTGAAATTTTTCCTGGATGAAGTTTTGCCCAAGTGTGCTAAGAGGGATGGTAATAATTCCCAATGTTGCCTTGTTCTCAATCCTCTAAGCCATGTCCCTACGAAGTTCCCAAGAGGAGGTTGCTTAATAAAGCATGAAAGATCTCCCATGACCTGCCAGGCATATGGTCCCTCGTGGGAACCAAACATCCTCACTTGACATGTATATTCATAAGATAAAATACATAATATAACATTCTATTTCTTGTTACAAACTATCATCATTCAAGTGACTTTGTTTTACGAAATGGGTCCTTCAAGCCGCTTGTTGTGAAGAATCTTCGAAGTGGGTACTTCAAGCCACTTACTGTGAAGAATCTTCGAGGCGAGTTTGTGTAATGTCATTCCTTATCCTTCTTTGTGAAAAACCGATCTGCTTAACCAAGTTAACTGCTCATTTGGGGGGACACCCCCTATAATATACCATTACGAATAGGAAAATTCGGGATATTTTGTCCATCGCTATAAGAGTTCGACAATTATAGCCAGGGCATATTGAGAAGTGATATATATATATATATATATATATATATATATATATATACAGGTGTTGTTACACATATATATGATTTGGTTGTAAATATATTGGTATGTGAATGATATATTTATGTATACATATATCTCTAGTGCTATCCATGGAGGTTGCGCGATGTGGGTGCATCCCCTGCATGCGGAGTAGGGAGAGTATATCACCAGGTCATATCGTCCTGCATATGGGTGCGATAATGATTCCACTTTCAGGAGGGAACATGACCACCTCGACCGTTTAGTATTTTTACCATGATCATGAGTAAGTCTCACTTGGTACCTGGGTTAAGTTGAGTATACCCGGATGATGATGGCACTTTGAGACTGCATACTCGAGTTATAGCTTGGTGGGATGGTTATTATACTTATGATTGTAATATAGGTATAAATATACTTGTTGTGCATATTATATTGCTCGTATATAAAGATGAGATATCATATAACTTCGACTTGTGTAAAGTGTAAAATTAATAAGGGTTTATTCTTCTTCCTGGGGATTTATATACAGATTTATACAATTGTGAATAGTATATTAAAATGAGAATTTTAATATACGGGATTTTTATAAGCTCAAGTGAAATTGGTATTTTAAACTAGTGAATGTTTCGAAAAATGAATGGTACAAACATGTATATATATATATATATATATATATATATATATATATATATATATATATATATATATATATATATATATATATATATATATATCAAATCGATGAATATGTAAACAAAGCATAAGTGATAGCTTATGGCATAACATATATTATATCATGCACGGTAGGTGATAGTTATGAGGACTTAGAGGATGGGTGAAAGAGATTAGCTAGCAGGGTAGCTTAACTGAATTGTTTAAAATGTATGCGATAGGGGTGCACTATTAGAGGAGGGGTGAGGTGTATCTCATGAGAGTACGATGCCAGTTTAAATATGAGAGATTTCATATTTTAAAATTATGGCATTTGATGCACTTGCAAAATATTTTCAAAACCCGGGCTCTGACACGTTTCTCTATTTTTTCTCTGTTTCTATATATGTATATATATTAGGTGTCGAGACACAGGGATGCCTGGATGGCGATTCTTTCGAGTCAGACGTTTGCTGCAGCAGCTGTGGATGCAAGCAGGTTTATTTTAGACGCTTCTATCCTTGTGATATAGATAGGAGATATTATGGAAACATTCGGGCGGATAGCCCACCTATATTCATTTATTCTTTTACCGCATTTTAGTTTGCGGCATTTCGGTTTGGTTGTACTATGTTGTACCGAGAGTCGTTTACCTTATTTCATTTCAGTTGTGGTATATATAAACTGTTGTGATTGTTTCCTTGGTCGATTTGGTTAAAAATATTAGTTAAATAAAATTTTGACTCCATCCTAATAAGTTATTAGTAATAAAATTGGTTTTCGACAGTGATGCTGAGAATGAACCATATGAGATTTCTTTACTGAAATCTGGTATAGGATTGATCACTCGATATTTTATTAGGCGGGGTGTCCCATGGACAGCCTAGCTGAGTTCAACGTATATGTGGTATCAATAAGTCTATGATACCAATTGTTTGAACATCAATCCGAGGGTCTTTTTAATATGCGTATAAATCGAACTGCAAGAAAACTACACATATGTAAAACTCAACAAGGAGGAATAAACGTTTACTTTCAAGATCCCTTTTTCTTAATCTCGTCTCAACACAAATGATATATGATGATGATTGATATAGATCATAGGCTTGACAAAACTCACAATCTTCTAGAGTATTTCGATACAAATAGTCATGACCATAGTGTGTGTTCTTCCTTCGTGATCGCCTTCTCTTCTCTCTTTTTCTCTCTATTGACTCTCTTTCTTAGAAATCCGAACTAGGGTTTTTGAGTCTCAAGAGTGACGAATTTCTTGAGGAAAATAGACCTTTAGGTGCATATATAGGCTATGGTAAGGACCCTAAGGAGAGATAAGGATGTGGCTCCTAATGGGACTGAAAAAATGTAATCTAGCTCGGATTTTAATCCGAGTTCATTAATTATAATTAATACACTATATAATTATAATTGCAACTCCACTACTTAACTCAAAATTACATTTGGAGCTCCTTATTATTAATTACTTAATTCTCCCCACATTAAGGTTACAAATACCCGTTAAAACAAAAAATTTGTGATAATTTGTTTGATTAATTTATTTAAGTCGTTGAGCGGTCCAAATTAACTCGTTTGTAGTGCCGAATTAATGTAATCCTGCTGCAGGATTTGACACATACAAAAATTATAAGCATCTTAAGAGGGTATCACGAGTCTCTATAACGAGATGTGGATTCCATCCATAAAATACTTTCCTCATACATTAATCATCATTACCCAATATATTAATATTATTGATCTAATAATGAATCTCACCTGATATGTCAAAACAATAAATAACTAGTGCATGTGTCCATCAATCATATATGAATTAATAGCCTTAAGTAACCTAATAATCATGAGGTGTACATTGTCATATAAAATCAGTATAAAGATAATAACCTTAAAGTGGTCCCGTTCATACACACTAAGTTTACTAGCACAATAAGTTGAAACTATATTATTTCCCGTAATCTAGATAGACCTACTTAAATATTGTGTTACAAAATTTCTGATGGTGTGTCTGATTCTATCTAAGACTTTGAATGATCAAACTTATATTTCACAAGAACTGGTGATCTAATCCTCTGTGTGTAAGTCATACTCTACAAACCAAGATACATACTAATGAGAATAAAAGGCATCAACAATATATAACATAGTTATAATATTTAGCCCATACATGATTCTCATTAAAATAGAAAAAAACTTGTTTTATCTTAATAATAAATCCATAACTAAAACTATTACATAAAGCAGGTCTAATGCTATAAGAGACTCTACAAAAGAAAATACGGAATTAAATATATGAGTATAAGATGCATAAATGTAAATAAATATAAGGGTCGTTCCAATACATATGATACAAATTGAATTATCATACAACGGTTAAATAAATAATAATAATAAATCAATGTTTCAAAGCTCAATTTTCGTCTAAATCGACTACAAGATCCTTTAAATTAGGGATTCCATCAACAACAAAATGAAACTTTGTAGGGACCATTAATGCTCCTGCTTGAGTTACCGACCCTTTGTCGCATGCATGAGAACAAACAAATTGTCGTCATTTATGCACTTTCAGTTCAATAACTTCTTCACATTTTGAAAGGTACAAATAAAAGGCTCGTTGATCATGCCTTCGTTACTCCTCATCATTCGTAAATCTACCATGACAAGTTATGATGCAAGATCAAATTCACAACCATTCGTAATGTCCTCCATCTTCACCCAGTCATAATAGAAGACAACTTATTTAAAATCTCAGTAATCTAGTTCCATGACTCGTTGGACATTCCCATAATAAGTCACCACCGTATCCTTTAGATTTTGACCACTTTTTCTAACCACACAAGAAGTGAAGGAAATATTTGAAATCCCGTTATTTTTTAGCAATAGTTTTTCTCGCATGGGTATGAGATGAAATAAAAAAACATTAAGCTGAATTTTTTAAACTCTTTCACACGTAAATTGGGACCTTTGACTAGGCATACAAAACTTTAAGAGACATCACCTCTTTTTAAAAGTTTCATTTATTAATCGATTTGGATTTGGGCATGTCTTACAACAGATACATGAATAATCGCAACATAAAAGGCGTAAATTACCTCCATTGGTGCCCATTGGCTAAAACAATTTATTGTGCAATGTTTCTTCTAATTTGGGGTACTCTCATGCTCATACTTCCTAAATGTGTTCATAAAATTGTAGAGTTTAGATGGTAATATAAAAAAATATGAAATCAAATGAAAATAACTGATATAGGTACATACTTACTCTCTCTAATCTTAATCTTCATCTTGCAATTCGAAGATATAACGAGCTATTTTCTCGGATTGCAAATTTGTGAGTTTCACCTCTTTAAGATTATCAAAAGGCAGTTCATCCTTGAATTCGCTCGGTTCCTCAATCATTCGTTCTCAACGAGAATTGAACCTCGTAAATTGTTATTTAAGCACATGTTCCTGAGCATATAATGATGAATCCGATGTTATATATTCTTTCGCAATTGACCTATAATATACCATGTTTTCTTAGCGTAATATGTGAAGATTTTCATCAAGCGCTCGAACTGACACATTTAGCAATACCTGAAAGGTCCATGAAAGAAATCCTCATCTTATAAATGCACAAGCAGGTGGATGGTAATATCAAAGAATGGCAGAGGAAAATATTCCTCAAAGACATAAGTCACCTTGGCTAAAGTGGATTTAACAACCTTCATATACTTCATGTTTACTAGTTTTGCACATTGAAAGGTGAAGCAAAAACTAATTTTCATAATTGCTTTGCGGAGATATTTTTGCTCGAAAAACTATTGCCTAAACCAAAAAGGGATTAATTGGATAATGACATGGCAGTCGTGTGACTTTCACTATTTGAGGTCATTCTTTGGTAGCTTACAACTTTGTGAAAATTACCGGAATAACCAGTTGACATCTTCAAGTTAAAAACATGTCTATAAGAATATTTTTATCACTAGTAGTCAAAGTAAAAGCACCCACGGGAATCAAATTTGTTATTTTTTATAGGATTTGGTGTTACTGATAATTTTTTTTTCATCTCCTTTTTATTGCAGTGTGCCCTCTCTCCATCTTTCATATAAGAACCACCCAAGCATGTTCCTATTATATGTTCCAAAAAATTCTTCTCCGTGTGCATCATATCAATTACAAGCCTTATATAGTTCTCCTTCTAATAGAAAAATTAAAATAGGATTGACTATTTAGGCGATGCCTTCATTTTACTAGAATCTTTCGTATCCTCCCTATCTTTATAATTTTGGCCTAAAAACTAAGGGTTTACTCCTACAAACTTATTCCCTGAAGTCGAAATCTTCTCTTTACACTCGATTTAACATTCAGAAAACCGAGGTGGTTCTATCCTATGCTCGTTATCGACATGTAAAAAGTTGGGCTAGTTGCTCCAAAAAGGGTGACTGTTCGACAAAATTCGACGATAACAAGCATAACTCATCTTACCACTATCATGTATCGAAGTGGATTCAGTTTCCTCCCTACAAATGGGACATTTATAATAATTATGAACATTTCCACCTGACAACATCCTATAGGAAGGAAAGTCATGGATCCCTCATAACACCACTGCTTTAAGTGTGCATTCTTTACCCGTATGAGCGTCAAATAACCTCACTCCTTCATCCCATAAATCTTTAAGTTATTCGATAAAGGAAAAAAAAATATCAATATTATCGCCACGAGCCTTTATCCGAAGTATTAACAACGAGAGTAATTTGAAATATTTTCTCAGGCACAATGTTGCTGGGAGACTTAAAGGCGATAATAATGTTCGTTTCTCTACACTATCCAATTATACTTTCATGCATGAATAAATTTTTACTTCAAACCCAAACCCTTCAAGATCTTCATCAAGCTCGGATAACTATTTGGTAACATGTTCTCTCTCATGAGAATCTATTTAGCCCACTTAATAATTTTAGTTATTCTCTTTCCCGACAAACCAAAATGAGTCTTCAACTTATGCAAATTGATCATTGCGTATAATACCAGGTGATATTCTTTGCAATTTTTATATAAAGATCTCGTCGCATCCTCTTTCAACTATATGTATTCCCGATCATCATGTAATTAAACATCAGTTTTTTTATTGACTTGGCCATAATGCACATTATCCGTATCCACAGTCTGGTGTTTTTTATGGTGGTGGACTCCATAATAATTATCTATTAGGTTGATCAAAGGATGAAATGATAGCGAATCATTCACCACTTCCACCCTGTAGGGTTTAATCATGCGGTCGGGTACCGGGTTTTCTTTCAAAACATATTGTGCATTATTTTTCCCATAACATTTCCATATCTTATAGTCTTGTGTTATACCCCTACATTATTAAATGAAATTTAACTTATTCTAAAGACTTACATTTATCGTTCATACAATGGTTGCACGAACTCAAAATCTGGTCATTTTTAGTAATTTTATCGGCATAATTAACAAATTCACTAAGTCCCTATACACGATTGTCACACACTCTCTTACTCTCTCCCATCCACTATTTATATTGTGGAAAACCCAATTAATAGTCTTAAAAATTCAATTCACCAATATAAATAGGTTGAAATGACAGTGATTTTGGATATAAGAACTCTCAGTTTATAGTTGAAAAAAATTCATTCAGCATAGGAAAATTTTAGGAAAATCATTCAACCTGATCATTCAATAAAACCAAATAAATTAATATCTATTTAAAATTAAAGCATGACCAACTTTAAACGTTGTTCATCACATATTACTGAGCATTAAATGAATTGGTCGGGCAATATACCATTTTTTATAATTTTTTATCTGAGGCCCTTCACTATGGCCAACATACACAAGCTTATCTCATTAACCATTGTATATATTATCAAACCACAACTAAAGGGAGATTAATGAGAAGTGTTTTGTCATTCATGGAATTAGGCGAGCATGTTTAACGACACTTGTCTTGGACAAGCCCGTTTAATACTCCTTGCCATAGTCACGGTTCATGGATTCATGGACAATGATGATCCATGAAATGTTGTGGAAGGAGGCTCTTGAGAGGGGAGCGTTATAAGAAGAGGCAATTTGGAGGGGAATATTATAGGAGGTGACCCTTGGTAGGGAAAACCTTGAGGTATCAAATATAGGAATGTTTGAGGACGCATCTGTGACACCCCGCCTAATAAAATACCAGGTGATCAGTCCTATACCAAATTAAACAGGAATCTCATTTGGTTTATTCTTAGAATCACTGTCGAAAACCTTTTTAAAACTAACTAACCATCTAGTATTCAAAAGACATGGTGCCAAATTTTATCATTTTTAGTAAACATCCCAACAACAACATGAAAAAGAATATGTAAAACTAACCACCATGCAATCACTGAATTAAGCAATACTAAAAATGGAATAGATATAAATCTTGTCGAAACAACCACCGGCTACAAATTAAATAGCAAAATGAATCACAAGATTAGTAATTGAATACATCAACTAATTGAAATGAACGGTACAACTAGAGCGACATGCCCACGTGGAATACTGATTGCATCCTATTCTAGGAATGAAATAACTAAAGCGGCTAAGTCAAAGTCCTGCAAAATCCACATGTGCCGTAGCATCATAACCCTAGAATAGAACAATTATGGCGTCCCTATGGCTGGACACCTAAAAGGTTTTGAAAATATTTTATAGCAAGGGTTAGAACCCAAAACAATTTGAAAAAATTTAGCAAGTGAATTTAAATGCAGTCAATTAAAATGCAAGTATACTCTTCATATATAAGTTAGTGTTGTACACTCTCTTGAGGACACCTCACCCATCCACTAATGTGCACGCCTAACGTACTAAATATCTGACCCATCTAGCTAACCACCCCATAACTATCCTTGTCACATATATCACACGATTTCCCACTACTTTAACCCTGGTGGGCGTAGTATGCTTTATAAGTTATTAGTCTCGTTTACTTATTTAAGTCATTTCTCAATAAATGTCATATAACATTCTCACGAGTTATATCACATATAAGATTCACACTGCGTATATACGTTATAAGTTATTGTTAACACTAACTTATTAAATCAATTCCCATTCAATACTATATAACCGTTTCACAATTTACATTAATTATACCATTCTCAACCTGTATTATCCCGTATTTAATTATACCATATATATGTACTAATCCTACAACATTCACATATACATGTCGTAGATATATACTATCCCACGAGTAGGCACTCATCGGTGATCCTCTGGATGCTATCATAATCGTCTATTCTCATCCACTCGAAACCCTGATACAGTTAGCCCTCCGTATCAGAAAATAAACAAACGCTGTGCAGGCGGCCATAGTTTTCCATGGTAATGAGACCGAATCATACCCAAAGCGTCTCATTCGTGAACCTGAACACTATGACCTAGGGACTATACTCACCCTGCATTCACTAGCCAAGGGATTCACCCACATCACGTAACCACCCCTGATAGCACTAGAATGGGTATTCTTTACTATGAATATTATTCACACAAATATTTATAAATTATATATATATATAGTACACATCACTGGATATATATATATATATATATATATATATATATATATATATATATATATATATATATATATATATATAAATTCGGTCTACTAGTGTACTATGCTCATACCCAAGCCAAAAACATATAAGTCTGTGGTCCGACTTTATTCCAATTAATTATTCACTAATTAATTTATCATTATTTTGGTGTCACCCTACCAATTATGCGTAGACTCTCTCTCTGCTCGAAATTCAATATTAAATTTCATCCAATTAAGTTTCCCCCACTTAATTAACAAGGTTTCAATCACTTAATCACAAACCTTAATCTCTTCAATTTAGTTAATTCTCTAATTAATCCAATGGTAATTAGTCACACCTATCAATCTAGGCAATCTCCAACGGATTAACAACTAAAAAATATTTCTTAAAATTTGCCCCACGAATCTAAATAGATTTTTAAAATGCCGTTTTGGGGCATTTTGGAGCCGTTTTGGGAAAAAAACGTATCAGAGAACAAAAGTTAAAAGACATAATTTTCAATAGGGAAACGCCGAAAGAATCTCCATTAGAATAGTAAAAAACTCAATTATGTACATATTTCTTCATCAAAACTTTCCAAGATTTATCCTAAATCCATCATTTTATCATATTCAATCTTACCCTAACAATTACATCAATTAGAGCATCAAATAACCAAATATTGTCATCTCTTATAGATTTATAACTCTCAACAATGAAAATACACAATTTCTTCTAATCAAACATAAACCCTAACATATTAATTGATTTCATCTCCTTTAATATGAATAGGTAAATGAAAATTAACAAATGCAAATTAAACCACTTGCCTCAATTTTTAGAACAAAGCCTTTGGATGAGGATGTTGGATTGAATGCAAGGATCTCCTCTTGTTCTTGAAGCTATCTCCCAAAATCCTCAACTTGTCTTCTAATGGCTCTCCTCTTAAGCTCTCCCTAATTTTATTCTTCTAAAATTACTTTAAGTTGCCTCACCCTTACACACCGTGACAACCCAATATCCGAAATAAGGGGTGGCCAGCCCGATACTCCAAAAATACAAAAATCATGGATGGAAATCATTCTCAGCATCGTAACAACATAAAGAGTATATAGGATACCACTCAATATTTCAGAAAACGGGTTGTCAAAAATTTTGTTTTGTAATTTAAAGAAAGCATTATCAACAACCCATAATAGAAAAGAAGGTGGAAACCCCATGAGTATATATATATAGAACAACAACAACAACAATAAAAGGACCGAATAAAATGTCGATCAATAGAATTCATACAATGTATAATGAGTTCCATGAGTTACATATTACATCCATTATGCATTTACAATAGGTTGGGCCACACGCCCGAATAAAAAACCCGAACATAACTAGAAAACAACAAAGGAGGCGTCTACTCAAAATATCCCGTGAAATCTGCAAAAATGTCACGGCTCCGCGAAAGACACTAGAATGGGGAAGTCATTACGGGCGTCCTTGCAGTGGAGCACCTGAATGGTTACAATATATATACATGCACAACAAGAAAGAAGAACCGGTCAGGGACCGGTTTTATGTGATCACCAGATAAATGACAAGTATGACAATAATGAAATATTTAAGCACGGGTGATAAAGATGACATTCTAGCATGATAACATCATATAATGAACTAAGCCAGTTGAATGATTATAAAGTGAAATTCAATTATACAAGAGAATAAGAATAATATAAGCCTTTTTCAACTTTCACCATTTCATCAAATTTTTCCATTCCTTATCAGGAATAAAATTATTATCATGTGCTCTTTATGGCACTTATCTCAATTGTATGCTCTTTGTGGCATATATTATGCTCTTATGGCACCGCTTTATGCTCTTTATGGAATTAATATTCATCAAGTCCAACTTGATGATTAGAATAGTTATAAGTATATATATAACGATTCTAAGACCGCCCGCCCGGATTTCCCCACTGTGCGCGCCCCTAAATAGCCATCATCTTCCAGGGCCTATCATAAGACAACCTCGGATCCTATCGAAAACGTCGAGAAGCGGCCATATGCCTTCGGGATAGTTAAGACCACACCCGGAATCTCCTACCAATCGCAGAAACATATAAAAAAAGCGCTCATATGGCCTAGGACTATATCCACCCTGCATTCATTAGCTGGGGGCTTCACCTTACGCACGAACTTCCCTTAAGATGGTATTTAGAGAGGTGTGTTTAACCATTTCATTAATTTCCGTTTCATGATTTAGTAAATTATCATTTACTTTGTCCATTTTACATTTTATCAAATGCATTATGGTTATCCGGAACTATACGTGCTTAACATCATTAATATAACCTCGAAGAACATTCAAACTCCCAAATTATTTTCCGAATTCTCTTTTTTTTTGGCTTTATGATAAACCATCATACATCACTTTAACTTCTAAGTCTCCAAACTCAACTTAATACTCTCTTAGACTCTTACTAATTAAAAAATGAGAGTAATGCCTAAACATCACTTCACACACCCTCAAACTAAGTCCTATATATACTAATTCTAATCAGGGATGCTAAACTAATCCACCTAGAACTCTAGGACCCTAAATTTACTTCATACAAGAAGGTTCCTAGACCTAAATCCTAAAGAAAGTGAGTTCAAATTGAATTTAAAAAATTAACTCAAAACAACAAGAAAACGAATCGATTCGCCCTGAAAGCGAATCGATTCGGACAAGGGAAACTGACTTTCTGTAAACTGTCGAATCGATTCGTCTTGGCCGAATCGATTCGGTCTAAGCAGACCTGGAAACTGGACCTAGTCAAATCGATTCAACCCTAGGGCCGAATCGATTCGGTCATGCGAAAATGCCAAGAATGGCTATGGAGTCTTGGACTCCAATTTCTACCCCAACTCAAAACCTTTCAAACCAAACTCATTTATTTCACCCAATACAACCATCAATAATCATCCAAATCATTCTTTAATGATTCAAGACCCACAAATACACAAAAACCCTAAACTAGTTAAACTATTATCAATACACCATTATCATAACTAGTCATTCATCTTAAACCACATATAGCAAGTAGAAAACTTGCCTCAATCTTTGCCAATGCAGATTTTCCTTGTGTAGTAGCAAGAATTTCTCCTCAATCTTCAATCTTTTCTATTCTCTCTACTCTTTCTCTTCTTCTCTCTAGTTCTCTAGGTTAGGAAGTAACATTAGGTGAATAGTGACTTAATCAAGACATAAATCGTGCCTTTAGTCAACAATCCCAACTTAAGTGATCAATACCGCGATAAAATAACACGCAACTACATATTTAAGGTATAATCAGTCAGAAATGCCCAAAACCTCAAAATACAACATGGTACATATTTTGACTATCTTGCACGTTTTGGAATCAACTAAGGCCTCCAAATTATTATTTGGACAATTTATAATCCGTTTAAATTCCGGTTCCATTTTAAGTCAGAGGGTCATTTTAAATTCTTATGACACAATAAAGCTCATCATGAGGATATTTACATGCTCATACAATAAATATTCAATAAGTCAGTAATTGTTAACTTTTCTTCATTAAATGAATACTTACTCCATCTAACGACATTTTATATTTAATTACCTCACATAGTAAGTAAATATAAAATAGGCTCTCATAAGCGAGGGTTGTTACATACTCCCCCCCTTATGAGGGAATTTTGCCCCCAAAATTCCGGCGTACCTTGTAAGAAGAGATGCTGATACTTTTCCTGCATGTCGTCCTCATCCTCCCACGTCGATTCTTTAGCATTGTGATGACTCCATTGGACTCTCACCAAGGGCACCACACGAGACCTCAACTTGCGCGCCCCATACTCTAGAATAGCAACCGGTTGTTCTTCATATGAAACGTCGGGTTGCAAGTCCATGTCCTCAAAAGGCATGTGCCAAAGGGGACCTTGACATCTCTTATACTTCTTCAGAGAGGAGACATGAAATACATCGTGGATTTGTTGCAAAGGCTCCGGAAAGGCAAGTTGATACGCCACGAGACCAACTTTCGTAATAATTGGAAAAGGTCCAACAAAATACAGCGCCAACTTTCCTTTCTTCCCCAAACGCTTAATGCCTTTCTTTCGTGACACTCGTACCAAAACTTGGTCCCCAATATCCAACTCCACGTGTCTTCTACTCGCATCGGCATAGCTCTTTTGGCGGTCTTGGGCTATCCCAATGCGATTCCGAATGAGTTCAATTTTTGAAGAAGTATCTTGGATCATTTCAGGCCCAAGGAATTTGTTATCATCCACTTCCAACCAACAAGGGGGCGACCTACATGGCCGGCCATAAAGATCTTCATAGGGCGCCATTACAATAGTAAATTGGTATGAGTTATTGTAAGCAAACTCAAGCAATGTGTGGTATTGTTCCCAACTACCTTTGAAATCATGCATGCACATACGGAGCATATCCTCCAACATTTGGTTTACTCTTTCAGTGTTACCATCTGTTTGAGGATGGTAAGAAGTGCTTAACTTCAATTCGATCCCCATGGACTCTTGGAAACTTCGCCAAAAGTGGGAAACAAAGATCTTGTCTCTATCGGAAATGATATTCAAAGGTACCTCGTGAAGTCTAACGACCTCCTCGATGAACAATTGGGCATAGCGAGCGGTATCAAAATCCGTACGCACGGTCAAAAAGTGTGCCGACTTAATCAAGAGGTCGAAAATCACCCAAATTGAATAATAAACCCTCTGTGCTCTTGGTAACCCCGTAATAAAGTCCATCGATATTGAAAAGCGGCTGGAACCCCCGGATGGTGATTTTCTCAATTAAAATCAAAGTTAATTTCCTTTTGTATATAATTCAATGAATGATGCGGAAGCGTTGAATGATGGTTCACAAATAAACAAAGCCAAATTTTAATTTCTTCAATACAAATTAAAATAAGTTAATCCAAGTCCTAGAATTTGCCTAAGTCATAATTTTTAATTATCCAAAGTTAGGCGAAACCAATTTTAGCAAATGACTTGAATAAACCAAATTTACCCAAAATTTAATTTAGTCCCAAATTAAATGAGTGTGATAATTAAACCAAATTTTATCTTGAATTAAACCTAAAGCATGGATTCTAAATTATTGTGCAAGATAAAATAAACAATATCACACTACGCCGCGATGTACGAGGAAAAACCCAAGACGGGAAAAAACCTCGGACGACCCTAGCCACAAGTCCACTAGATATGGAATTACAATTACAAGACAAAAGACTTACATCCTCGACTCGAACCCTCTCAAGCCTTGTTGCTCCTTCTTGTAGAAACCTCTTCCTAGCGGACAACCACGGAGCTCCACCGCGATCTCGGAATCCACCGATAGGACTTTGTATGGTCACCGTCACCCAAGCTTGGAGCCTTTCTCCAAGTGAGTAATACCGCAAAAAACTTCTTCTTCTTTGTGATGGGATGTAGAAGGAAACCCGAAACGTCTCTTTTTCAATTCGGTAGAGAAAACTGGTGCCAAAACTCCAAGCAATTGATATAAATATAGAAACTTGGATAAACACAATTGGGTGTAAACACTAGAGTGGTATATGCATTTTCTTTGAAAAACAACCCTCAAAACTTGAACATTTTCCTAAACTATTTTTGCTCTCAAACTCTCTCTAGGAGATAAACATAGTTGGAAAATTTAATTAGAAAAATGTTTTTCCCGTCCTTAATAAGTCTTCCAAAAGTTGGTTAAAAACCAAGTGGGGAAAGTGGGTAAAAACTGCCAAAAACTGCTCAAAACTGTTCCCGCCTGGCATTCTCGTTCGAACGAGACTTCTAACGAGTGACCAGTATGGGCTCGTTAGAAACTTGTTAGATACCTCGTTAGAACGAACAAACTCGTTCGAACGACATATCGAACGACTGACCAGTTTAGGTTCGTTGGCAATCTCGTTCGAACGAAACCTCGTTAGAACGAAAAACTCGTTCGAACGAGATTTCGAACGACTTCCAGAAATTTTTCTAACATTCTATTTTGGCCCAGGAACTTTATATACGTTAAATTAAAGTTCCAATTAAATTATTCTGAAAGTAAAACATGGTTTTTTATTAACCTAGCACCCAAATAAATTTTGTTCCAAGCTCCTATATAAATATAATTACATTCATACCTTGGGAGCATGGAACCTTAGTTGATGACGTAGAAACGAGGCACGCAAACCGGCATTTTGATGAAGCTTTAAATTCTTTGCCGCTACGTCTTCAACGCATACTTCATAGGCTTGAGAGTATTACAATAAAACACTAACCTATGAAAAAATGTTTTTGTCTGGAATTGAGCCAACACAATACATGGACTCAATTGGAAATTTGTGTCCTTACAAATCTCCCCCTTTGGCTATTCCGGGACAAAAACCAAAACAAAAATCCTAAAGGGCCGTCAAGCTCACTAGACTCAAAACATAACCCGCCCAAACTTGACTCAACCCAAGGATTAAAATCTTTGCCTTTTAAAGAAGCCGCTTTAGTAGAATACCTGCACACTTAAGCAAACTCATCAAATGCATAGGGAATATCACAATACTAAATGCAATTAAATAATTACTCCCCCTAAAATAATTCTCCCCTTTATCAAACACATGACCTACTTAGAAAGACGTCTCCCCCTAAGATAAATCACCCCCAAACGAAGATACGATAATAATAGGATTAGATACCATTTCTCCCCCTATCATCATTCTCCCCTTTGTTGTTCAGGAATAGGCAAAGGATAAAGAATAAAAGCAAGGCAAAGACAAACAAACATCATATATATATATACATTAGAAATATACCAATAGAGTACGTGCATATATATAGATATAAACACACATATAACACAAAATACAATAAGTTTGCACACTCGTATGGCAAAAATGTGTCATATGGAAACGGAAGTGTAGGGGTGTGAACTAGCAACAATTAAATTTAGACCCAAACACTTAATAAACATTCACGGAGTTCTCATTTGATTGCAAACTTTATCACATTTAAATATAACCTCATGTGACAATATAAAGATTGAACTCAATGAGCAAACATACACAATGCATACAAGCCTAGCATGATGATGATTCTACAAACCAAATAGAGTCATGACATTCAAGACAACTAGGATAAATGGACATTGTGCAAACCGTTGATATACCATCCAATTCTCCCTCAATAAGCATATATATTCGTTTGCTTTTGAATGAATATATCAAACAAACATAGGCCATGGCAATTGATTTCTTTTTAATGCCAAATATTCTGTTTTTAGGCCTTTGGATCGCGTATTTCTTTTAGATCCAATAAACGGTGGCTTACTATCGCAAAGGATCACTTAGTCCTTTCGGAGCCCTTCCCCGTGCATATTTATTTATCATGTTTTCATTTTCACACAAATCTCACATGCAACGGATTTTGACATGCACTAGTCCTCCTAGGTCATAGATATGTAGATGACTAGATTGGTAGGAGAACACCTCAAAGAGCTCAAATATAACATGTGACATTAAGATTTCAAAAGAGCTCGTGCATGTGTGAATAGAGGCATATAAAAATAGAATCCATTTAATCAATACAAAATCCAACTACTCCATATAAAGCATGGTAAAGAACATTTTAAGGATTGAAAATATAAACCAAAAGTTCTAGCCACGTGGGAGCGGAAAAGATGGGATTCAAACACAAATATATGCCACTTAAAGTGTGTCAAACAAAAATACACAGAGAATAAAATCTTTTTGAGTTTTTAACATTTTTATCCAAAAAATTAAATATATATACTCAAAAGGATAAAGAAAAATCATTTGAATCTTTCATTAAGCTCAAATTAACAAGAGATAAAATTCAAATGATAAACCAAAAATCTTTTTGTATTTTTCATTTAAAGCAAACAATATGAAAGAAATATAATACAAAAGATAAACAACAATCATAATTTCTAGCATGGGATATGAACTAAGGCAATGACTAGAAAATGAATAAAACAAGCATACATTTAGCATGTGAATACAACATAAAGTACAAACGCTAAAGTATGCAAACACTAACACATTCATCCTTTAGATTGAGCAGGGGAGGAAGCATGTGAAAGTAAATGAGAATCAACAACCCTATTTTGTGAGGCAACCAAGTCGGATTTCCTAACCCAAATTAATGAGGAATGACTATCTTGGGGTGTAGGAACGTTAACTACCGTGGTTACTTTACTATGGGGTTTTTTGGAATTCGTTTAAGATCTAAACAAAATTTCCTAAGATGACCTTGTCGACCACAATGTGTACAAGTGAGAACATGTCGAAAAGATTTACTTAAGGAGTGATCTTTAAAAGTATTCCTAGTTGATTCTCCTAAAACATTGGTTTGGGAATTATGAGTAAATTCATTACAAGGATTGAAGCCTAAACCACAAGTATCATTTTTAATTTGGACCGTTCCTAACATTTTATCTAGTTTTTCAGAACGACATTCCAAATCAAATTTGACATTACTAGAATCTTTTAATTTATCTTCCAATTCTGCAATGTTAGATTCTAGTAAAACATTTCTCTCTTCAAAAGGAAGAAGCTCCTTTTTCAAGGATTCCATTAAACCCCTAAGGCTATCTCTTTCGCCTTCTACATAATCAAGCTTCTCTTGAAGAGTCCTCACATGTGTCCTAAGGTCTTCTATTAAAACATTTTCATCAATGACCTTGACACTTTCTTTTAAACTAGCTTCTAACTTCAAATTAGCTCTTTTCAATTTAATAGATTCTTTATAAAGTTCTTGAAAAGCATTTTGAAGTTCACTCACATTAACCTCTTCTTCATTTTCACTCTCACTTTCTTCTTCACTCTCACTGTCATCAAAAACAAGAGAATCATGTACAATGACCTTAGAAGTGGCATATTCTATCGTTTCATCAATCGATGAGTTGTCACAATCACTCACATGACTAGCCATAAAAGCCACAAAATTTTTCTTAGTGGGGGAATCGGACTTTTCTTCCTTATCACTATAACTAAGGGTTGCATTATATGAAATGGGTCGCTTACCATCTTTCCTTAGTTTAGTGGGGCACTCATAAGCCCTATGGCCATAACCTTCACAACCAAAACACTTATCAGACTCGTCCCTATCTAAATTGTCATTGCTAGGTTTAGGGATCTTCTCGGCTTTAGAAATGTTCTCGCTTTTATCATGTTTAGAAGTATCAAATTTCTTAAAATCATTTTTAAATTTATCTTTGTTAAATTTAAGAAATTTTCTAAATTTATGAGCAAACAAAGTCATGTCTTCCGAGTCACTTTCACTATCGCTCTCTACTACTTGTTTGACCTCTTTTCGGGCTTTTAAAGCAACACCCTTTTCAATTTTCTTTTCTGTTTTAGAGGGAAACATATCTAGTTCATAAGTTTGTAAATCACCTACAAGCTCTTCTAATTTCGTAGAGGCTAAAGTGGGTAAAGAATTTAAAACGGTCACTTTAGGAATAAATCTATCGGGTAGGGACCTTAAAATTTTCTTTACAACACGGTCGTCAGGTATTTTCTCTCCCAAGTTAAAAGATGAATTAACAATATCAGAAAGTCTAGCATAAAATTTATCAAAAGTTTCTTTTTCATCCATTTTGATAGTTTCAAATTGAGTTGTGAGGTTTTGGAGTTTTGAAGCTTTAACGACACTAGTTCCTTCATGAGTTAATTGTAAAATATCCCAAGCTTCTTTAGCGGTTTCACACGTCATAATACGTCGGAATTCATCCGGTGCGACAGCGCTAAATAAGGCATTTAAACCTCTGGAATTAAAGTTAGCAAGTTTAAACTCATTTTCAGTCCATCTATCGGCGGGTTTGATAACACGTTCATTTTCAACTAAGTAAGTCGGTGGGGAGTACCCGGTAACAACAGACATCCAAACTCTCTCGTCGATAGATTTTAGTGCCGATCTCATTCGCGCTTTCCAATACGCGTAGTTTGAACCATCGAAAATAGGAAATTTTGAAAATGGGGAAAATCCATTTTAGCCAAAAATTATTTAAAAAGATCGTTAACGAAATAATTTATCGCTTTGGCTCTCATACCAATTTGAAAAGCGGCTGAAACCCCCGGATGGTGATTTTCTCAATTAAAATCAAAGTTAATTTCCTTTTGTATATAATTTAATGAATGATGCGGAAGCGCTGAATGATGGTTCACAAATAAACAAAGCCAAATTTTAATTTCTTTAATACAAATTAAAATAAGTTAATCCAAGTCCTAGAATTTGCCTAAGTCATAATTTTTAATTATCCAAAGTTAGGCGAAACCAATTTTAGCAATTGACTTGAATAAACCAAATTTACCCAAAATTTAATTGAGTCCCAAATTAAATGAGTGTGATAATTAAACCAAATTTTATCTTGAATTAAACCTAAAGCATGGATTCTAAATTATTGTGCAAGATAAAATAAACAATATCACACTATGCCGCGATGTACGAGGAAAAACCCAAGACGGGAAAAAACCTCGGACGGCCCTAGCCACAAGTCCACTAAATATGGAATTACAATTACAAGACAAAAGACTTACATCCTCGACTCGAACCCTTTCAAGTCTTGTTGCTCCTTCTTGTAGAAACCACTTCCTAGCGGACAACCACGGAGCTCCACCGCGATCTCGGAATCCACCGATAGGACTTTGTATGGTCACCGTCACCCAAGCTTGGAGCCTTTCTCCAAGTGAGTAATACCGCAACAAACTTCTTCTTCTTTGTGATGGGATGTAGAAGGAAACCCGAAACGTCTCTTTTTCAATTCGGTAGAGAAAACTGGTGCCAAAACTCCAAGCAATTGATATAAATATAGAAACTTGGATAAACACAATTGGGTGTAAACACTAGAGTGGTATATGCATTTTCTTTGAAAAACAACCCTCAAAACTTGAACATTTTCCTAAAATATTTTTTCTCTCAAACTCTCTCTAGGAGATAAACTTAGTTGGAAAAGTTAATTAGAAAAATGTTTTTCCCGTCCTTAATAAGTCTTGAAAAAGTTGGTTAAAAACCAAGTGGGGAAAGTGGGTAAAAACTGCCAAAAATTGCTCAAAACTGTTCCCGCCTGGCATTCTCGTTCGAACGACATTGACACTCGTTCGAACGAGACTTCTAACGAGCGACCAGTCTGGGCTCGTTAGAAACTCGTTAGATACCTCGTTAGAATGAACAAACTCGTTCGAACGACATATCGAACGACTGACCAGTTTAGGTTCGTGTGACACCCCGACTAATTAATTACCGGGTAGCTACTCCTTTATTAAATTAATTCAAAATGCCAGGTTGGTCCAGTTAATAGCATCACTGTCAAAAACATTTTAATGAATACTAACCACCTAGTATTTAAAAAGCAAGTGCCAAATTTTAATTTAAGTCTGATTAACATGCAACAAGTGTAATGAAGGATAATAACACCATTCACCATAACGAAGTAAATAGAATAACCATCACATAGTGTAAATAAAGTCTAGAGGAAAACTCCTCACTACAATTCCCACAACTGAAATAAATAAAGGAATACTGAATCAATACATGACAAATTCTGAAAACTGAAATGGAAAGATTTCTCTAAAAGAAATGGGCAACATGCCCTACAACTGATAAATACTGAATCAGGAATCCAAACGGTAGAAGCGTCTAAAAGCAATTCCCTGTAGCTTCCACAAACAGCTACAGCTCGTCACCTGAATGAGTATCCTATGCTTGGTGTCCTTGTGGCTGGGCACCTAAAATGGTTTTACAAAGAAAATAGATTTGAAAGCAAACGGGTTAGAGCCCGAATGTGGAGATATTTTAAAAACCTGCAAGTTCTTTAAAAACATTTAAAACATTAAATGCAAAGTACATGTTAGGACGTGCACTCACATGATATTCTCACCTCTCGTCTAACTGTGCACTCCTAACGTAAGTACCCATCTACAACGACACAAACTACTACCTAAGTGACACCATATCTAACTAGACTGTCATAGGTCCTACCCTTATTACTCGGTTCTATTAACATTATAACGCTCGTAATTAAATAGGGGTTTAACGTAAACTCAGATGCTCAATATGCAATATATTTCACTATCAGCTAACCCGTTATGTTTCTCGAAACAATACCGTAATTATTTTCACAACATTAACATGAAGGTTCCCATTAATTAAGTGTATATTATTCACATCATAAATATGCAATACAAGCACCCCGAGAACTTAGCTGTGGTGCACACATACTCTGCTATCCATCCCGGTACATCACGTACATAAGGATTACATATTCCGAATCTCTCAGGAATAGTTTACAAATAACAACATCACAAAAAATGGAGGCGAACACAGTCACATCACATGGGTCAAGCACATACCTACGCTCCCACGATCAGCGGACTTATTAATATCCCAATAAGTCTTTCTATGACCTATGTTCATCAAGGTAACCAGTCTAAATCCGGGCAACACAAGGATTAGAGGGCCCTAAGCGAACGCAAACCTCCCGTGATAGCAAGTATGGTAGGTATGTCATACACACAATTCATATACCAATACTAAGTAAACACACGCCTTAGTAATCTCGTAGTTTAATTGCAGTACTATTCTCATTATCGTACCAATCTATAATTTACACACTTTATACGATTCCGGTTTATAATCATACGTGCCATAATCTATTTTCACGTCGTAGTAGACACTCATGTCTCAACCCAAATGGTTCATTAATTTAAATCACTCGTATATAATTTACTCCTCATAATAACCCAAAAGTCCCAAATCTATCAATACATCATTAAAGGAATGTTAACTCTACCCTCGAACAAGTTTACGGGACTCCCAAAATCAAAACAGGCCAAAAAGGCCCAAACTGCCAGCTCATTAGAAGTCTCGTTCGAACGAGGCTGTTCGAACGAGATCAGACTGTCAACTCGTTAGAAGTCTCGTTCGAACGAGGCTGTTCGAACGAGATCCAGTTCGTTCAAACGAACTGTACCTTCTAACGAGATCTCATTCGAACGAAGTATCAAACGAAATTCCTTTTCGTTAGAAGCGACTGGTCAACTCGTTAGAAGCTCGTTCGAACGAGCCTCGTTCGAACGACCTGGGGAGGCCCTTCTAACGAACGACCAGTTCGAGCCCAGATTTTTCCTTCTTCGTTTTTCATCAATTTTACTCCTCAAATCTCCTCTAAAATTAGTCCCAATGATTGTTTTAAGGTCTCTAATCAATCCTAAACATATTATAGTCACCTCCTAACACATTTTAAAGGATTAAATCACCCTAACATCAATCAATATACAAATCTCTACACTTTTTCCCCAATTATTCAAGAACATAAACCCTAGAATTTGTAATCATCAATTAGTCCATTCTAGATCCGTTTTTGTTACATCCCACGTATACTAATACCAGAACAATCATCTCTATATGGTTTTACATGCAATTTGTCCTCAATATTCAAGTTCTAAATCCAATTAACATGGGTTTTCATTTATCTTTCAAGAACAATTGGAATTCTTCAATTTTCTAACATGGGAAGAACATTCTCTGAATTTAAATGTAATTAAATCACTTGCCTTGATTGTCTCTGAATTTGGTGTTGATTTTTGTAAAGATTTCTGCAGAATTCCTTCTCTTTCTCTCCCTCTCCAAGCTTTCTTCTCCAAAGGTGGCTATGGTGGCTAGGGTTTTCTTTGGGAAAGTTGGAAACCTAAATGATAACCTCCGTAGCTTATTGGGTCATTAAAGGTTGGTTAGTGGGTTTAGTGGGTCTATTCCCAATCAGATTTACGTCTCTAATTTTCATCATTTTTAATTCCTAAAAATACGAAATTACCAAAATACCCTTTATATTGCCGGTATGGCCTAAAAATACCCCGGAACCCAAACTACACCCCCGGCTAGTGTTTTCTGACTATCTCGACCCTTCCGGACGCGTTGGCGCACTCAAAACGAGCATACGGTTTAAAGAATTTAAATTCACTTTTATAATCAAAATATTACACCGTGACGCGGCGGTCACACGCGTCTCAACAAAATTTCCAAAATGCCGTATATCCATCTCACGACAAATTTTTCATAATTCAATATTCATATAAAAACATGTATGCACATAATCAAATACCAACTCGCATCTCGTTAGTATTTTTAACCCGGATTAATTTCTAATTAATACGCATTTAATTAATTAATCCTAAAAATAAATATAGCCAAAAGTACGGGGTATTGCATAACAGAACTGGAGCGCTCCAAGGTGAGGTACTCCTACGAATAAAGCCATGACCTAACAGCTGCTCTATCTGATCTCGTAGCTCTCGCATCTCTGTCGGAGTCATACGGTACGGTGCGCGTGCTATAGGCCTCGTATCTGGCAATAGGTCTATAACAAAATCTATCTCTCGACTGGGGGGTAAGCCTGGTATCTCCCAAAATACATCCGAATACTCCCTGACGACTGGGATCGAATCTAAAGGAATTACTACCTCCTTAGAGGTATCCTCCTCAATGTAATACAGATGAGCGGTCGATCCTCCCTCTGGGCGAGGCATCGCCACTACAAACATCTCATGCCCCGGAATGGCAAAAACAATGCTCCCGCTGAAGCAATCAATCATGGCCCTATAAGCTACGAGCCAATCCATACCGATAATCACATCGTGAACATGCATATCTAATACCAACATATCTGCAGGTAATACCAGACTACCAATCCCTACTCCCACTCCCCGGCATATAAAGAAAATAAGTGACCCACTCCCCAATGGTGAGTCGACACACGTCACTGTGCTCTCTGCCATAGCTAACAATCCTAAAGATTTCACGAAATGTGTAGCTATAAAACAATGTGTAGCCCCCGTATCAAATAATATCCGACCCATAGTGCCATGGATAGGAAACGTACCCTCAATCGCGGGCGGTGCCTGTGGAACTGCAGCCTGGTGAACGTTATAGACGCGTCCATACTGTAGCTGCCCCTGCTGAACTGGGACTGCTGGAATGAGTGGCAATGCTGCCATCTGTGGCGGTGCGGGGAGAGCGGCGGGAAACATAGGCCTCTGTGGCTCCTGGCGAGCACCCTGCTGCTGCTGCTGTGGGGCCCTGCCCCTATCAGGACAATCCTGTCGCTTATGGCCAGTCTTGCCACAAACAAAACACTTCCATGGGAAGTTCCCTCCTCTCTGCCCCTGCGGTCCCCGGCCCTGGTGGCCGTTACCGTTCCTCCCTTAGCCCTGCTGGCCCTGGTGAAACTGCTGCCCATTCTGCCCCTATTGGCCCTGATGGCCGTTTGGACCCTGATGGCCCTGACGAAAACCTCCTTGTCCCTGTCTGTAGTTCCCTGATCGGAACCTCTTCTGATCCCCTGCTGCGAACCCTGCTCACCCTGTCTCTACCCCTGAACAGATTGTGCCCCACCGGCACCACGTCCTCGAGTCCTGCCCTGATGGCTAGACTCTCCCGACCTCTTGCCCTCAGCCATATGAAAGCGGTGGTCCTGGCAGTGTAACAAAGTAGCGTTAACCACATCAGAATACGTGGCCAACGAAAGGTTCCCTAACAGATGCTGACGGATCCTCCATGTCAACCCGTCGGTGAATATCTCAATATTCTTCTTCTCTGTTGGTATCTCATCTGGAACGATATTCAACAGATTCGTGAACTCGGCCTCATACTCGGCCACAGTCTTACCCTCTTGCCTCAGATTCATTAGTTTCCTCCTCATTTCCGTGTGAACAGCCGACGGAAAGTACTTGCGGTCAAACCGCACCCAGAAGTCCTGAATAGTGAGAGTATCCCTCTCCTCCACGGTGGTAATAGACTCCCACCACTGCAGTGCAGATCCAACTAGCTTGAAAGTAGCTAGCACCTTCTTCTGGATGTCCGTGCACTCATACATCCTTAAGTGCCTCTGCATATCCTTCCTCCACTGGCTCGAGACTACCACATCTGAGCTACCTGCAAACTCTGGCGGATGCGCTTTCTGAAAAGCGTCACGTACACGCTCCCAAGCAGACGGGAATGCATTTGCCTGTACTGGCGCGGCAACCGGCGCCTGAGGTGGTGACTGCTGAACAACGGCAATTGTGGCATTTACCGCTTGGGCTACTATAGCTGCAACCTCAGCGGCGTTCATCATGCCCTGAACTGGAGCGGGCTGGGGTTCGGGCGTTGCATCCCTGGGAACTCGTAGTGCACGTCGTGGAGGCATCTGAAATAAGAACGATGTTTATAAATTCGTTGTTTATAAACTTAAAATAGCTGAAGAACGAAGCATACACAAAAAGAGTACACCAGTCCTAAAATATAGGGCTCTATATCAAAGAAACTTAGCGGAAACATAATAGCCGTACAGATCCTAAAGGACACTAGAACCTGATGCTCTGATACCACCTGTGACACTCCGACTAATTAAATAACGGGTAGCTACTCCTTTATTAAATTAATTCAAAATGCCAAGTTGGTCCAGTTAATAGCATCACTGTCGAAAACATTTTAATGATTACTAACCACCTAGTATTTAAAAAGCAAGTGCCAAATTTTAATTTAAGTCTGATTAACATGCAACAAGTGTAATGAAGGATAATAACACCATTCACCATAACGAAGTAAATAGAATAACCATCACATAGTGTAAATAAAGTCTAGAGGAAAACTCCTCACTACAATTCCCACAACTGAAATAAATAAAGGAATACTGAATCAATACATGACAAAGTCTGAAAACTGAAATGGAAAGATGTCTCTAAAAGAAATGGGCAACATGCCCTACAACTGATAAATACTGAATCAGGAATCCAAACGGTAGAAGCGTCTAAAAGCAATTCCCTGTAGCTTCCACAAACAGCTACAGCTCGTCACCTGAATGAGTATCCTATGCTTGGTGTCCTTGTGGCTGGGCACCTAAAATGGTTTTACAAAGAAAATAGATTTGAAAGCAAACGGGTCAGAGCCCGAATGTGGAGATATTTTAAAAACCTGCAAGTGCTTTAAAAACATTTAAAACATTAAATGCAAAGTACATGTTAGGACGTGCACTCATATGATATTCTCACCTCTCGTCTAACTGTGCACTCCTAACGTAAGTAGCCATCTATAACGACACAAACTACTAGCTAAGTGACAACATATCTAGCTAGACTATCATAGGTCCTACCCTTATTACTCGGTTCTATTAACATTATAACGCTCGTAATTAAATAGGGGTTTAATGTAAACTCAGATGCTCAATATGCAATATATTTCACTATCAGCTAACCCGTTATGTTTCTCGAAACAATACCGTAATTATTTTCACAACATTAACATGAAGGTTCCCATTAATTAAGTGTATATTATTCACATCATAAATATACAATACAAGCACCCCGAGAACTAAGATGTGGTGCACACATACTCTGCTATCCATCCCGGTACATCACGTACATAAGGATTACATATTCCGAATCTCTCAGGAATAGTTTACAAATAACAACATCATAAATAATGGAGGCGAACACAGTCACATCACATGGGTCACGCACATACCTACGCTCCCACGATCAGCGGACTTATTAATATCCCAATAAGTCTTTCTATGACCTATGTTCATCAAGGTAACCAGTCTAAATCCGGGCAACACAAGGATTAGAGGGCCGTAAGCGAACGCAAACCTCCCGTGATAGCAAGTATGGTAGGTATGTCATACACACAATTCATATACCAATACTAAGTAAACACACGTCTTAGTAATCTCGTAGTTTAAATGTAGTACTATTCTCATTCTCGTACGAATCTATAATTTACACACTTTATACGATTCCGATTTATAATCATACGTGCCATAATCTATTCTCACGCCGTAGTAGACACTCACGTCTCAACCCAAACGGTTCATTGATTTAAATCACTCGTATATAATTTACTCCTCATAATAACCCAAAAGTCCCAAATCTATCAATACATCATCAAAGGAATGTTAACTCTACCCTAGAACAAGTTTACGGGACTCCCAAAATCAAAACAGGCCAAAAAGGCCCAAACTGCCAGCTCGTTAGAAGTCTCGTTCGAACGAGGCTGTTCGAACGAGATCAGACTGTCAGCTCGTTAGAAGTCTCGTTCGAACGAGGCTGTTCGAACGAGATCCAGTTCGTTCGAACGAACTGTACCTTCTAACGAGATCTCATTCGAACGAAGTATCGAACGAAATTCCTTTTCGTTAGAAGCGACTGGTCAACTCGTTAGAAGCTCGTTCGAATGACCTGGGGAGGCTCTTCTAACGAACGACCAGTTCGAGCCCAGATTTTTCCTTCGTCATTTTTCATCAATTTTACTCCTCAAATCTCCTCTAAAATTAGTCCCAATGATTGTTTTAAGGTCTCTAATCAATCCTAAACATATTATAGTCACCTCCTAACATGTTTTAAAGGATTAAATCACCCTAACATCAATCAATATACAAATCTCTACACTTTTTCCCCAATTATTCAAGAACATAAACCCTAGAATTTGTAATCATCAATTAGTCCATTCTAGATCCGTTTTTGTTACATCCCACGTATACTAATACCAGAACAATCATCTCTATATGGTTCTACATGCAATTTTTCCTCAATATTCAAGTTCTAAATCCAATTAACATGGGTTTTCATTCATCTTTCAAGAACAATTGGAATTCTTCAATTTTCTAACATGGGAAGAACATTCTCTGAATTTAAATGTAATTAAATCACTTTCCTTGATTGTCTCTGAATTTGGTGTTGATTTTTGTAAATATTTCTGCAGAATTCCTTCTCTTTCTCTCCCTCTCCAAGCTTTCTTCTCCAAAGGTGGCTATGGTGGCTAGGGTTTTCTTTGGGAAAGTTGGAAACCAAAATGATAACCTCCGTAGCTTATTGGGTCATTAAAGGTTGGTTAGTGGGTTTAGTGGGTCTATTCCCAATCAGATTTACTTCTCTAATTTTCGTCATTTTTAATTCCTAAAAATGCGAAATTACCAAAATACCCTTTATATTGCCGGTATGGCCTAAAAATACCCCGGAACCCAAACTACAACCCCGGCTAGTGTTTTCTGACTATCTCGACCCTTCCGGACGCGTTGGCTCACTCAAAACGACCATACGGTTTAAAGAATTTAAATTCACTTTTATAATCAAAATATTACACCGTGAAGCGGCGGTCACACGCGTCTCAACAAAATTTCCAAAATGCCGTATATCCATCTCACGACAAATTTATCATAATTCAATATTCATATAAAAACATGTATGCACATAATCAAATACCAACTCGCATCTCGTTAGTATTTTTAACCCGGATTAATTTCCAATTAATACGCATTTAATTAATTAATCCTAAAAATAAATATAGCCAAAAGTACGGGGTATTACAGTTCGTTGGCAGTCTCGTTCGAACGAAACCTCGTTAGAACGAAAAACTCGTTTGAACGAGATTTCGAACGACTTCCAGAAATTTTTCTAAAATTCTATTTTGGCCCAGGAACTTTATATACGTTAAATTAAAGTTCCAATTAAATTATTCTGAAAGTAAAACATGGTTTTTTATTAACCTAACACCCAAATAAATTTTGTTCCAAGCTCCTATATAAATATAATTACATTCATACCTTGGGATCATGGAACCTTAGTTGATGACGTAGAAACGAGGCACGCAAACCGGCATTTTGATGAAGCTTTAAATTCTTTGCCGCTACGTCTTCAACACATACTTCATAGGCTTGAGAGTATTACAATAAAACACTAACCTATGAAAAAATGTTTTTGTCCAGAATTGAGCCAACACAATACATGGACTCAATTGGAAATTTGTGTCTTTACAGATATGCTTTACCATTTCCACACTGGAATCTCCAACGGTTGCAACAAACCTGTCGGTCGTTGATGATCAATCTTGACCAGTTGACAAGTAGTGCATTGAGATGCAAACTCCGAAATATCCCTCTTCATACCGGGCAACCAATATTGGCGACGCATGTCTTGATACATCTTGTCCCCACCAGGATGTACCGTAAATTTCGACCTGTGAGATTCCGCCATTACCGCCCGTCTCAAGTCCTCTTCTTCTGGGATAATAAGTCTTCCATGGAAGCGTAGTCCACCCTCAGAAATAATAGAGTAGGACTCTGCTCCCTTGGACAATAATAAGTGTATATGGTCTTGACAACCCTTATACCTTCCCTGGGCTTCTACAATTCTTGCCACAATTGTAGGAGTAACGGTCATTACTGACATGAACACTCTCATGACCGCATCCTCCTGAGTGAGGTCTTTCCACTTGGCCTTCCATATCAGCTAACTCTCCCTCGGGCCTCCTACTTAAGGAATCATCCACAGCGTTCGCCTTTCCCGGATGATAATGGATATCAAATTGATAATCTTTCACGAATTCCAACCATCGATGCTGACGCATATTCAAATCTTTCGGTGAAAATAAATATTGCAGCGATTTATGGTCCGTGAAAAGACTAAATTTCTCCCCTAGGAGATAATGCCTCCAAATCTTCAAGGCAAAGACAACCGCGGTGAGTTCTAAGTCATGCACCGGATAGTTTCTTTCATGAGGCTTGAGTTTACGGGAAGCATACGTAATATCCCGTCTCTCTTGTTGAAGCACACTTCCTAGTCCTTAAAGAGATGCATCGGTGAAGACTAGATATTCCAATCCCAGCTTTGGCAATGCAAGGACTGGGGCCGAAATCAATCTATCTTTGAGTTCATAAAAAGCCGCTTGGTAAGAGTTATCCCAAACAAATCTCACTCCCTTCTGGGTCAAATTTGTCAAAGGGCTAGCAATTTTAGAGAAGCCCTTAATAAACCGACGGTAATAACCCTCCAAACCCAGAAAACTACGAATCTCGATAGGTGTCGTGGGCTGACCCCAGTCCCTCATCGCAACCACTTTACTAGGATCCACTGATATACCCTGGGATGACACCACATGACCCAGAAACTAAACTCCCTTCAACCAAAAGCCACACTTCTCAAACTTCGCATATAATTGGTGATCCCTCAATCTTTGCAGGACCAACTGTAGGTGAGTAGCATGGTCAGATTCTGTCTGAGAATAGACTAAGATGTCATCGATGAAGACAATAAAAAATTAATCAAGGAAGTCCCGAAATACTCTATTCATGAGATCCATAAATATAGACGGGGCATTGGTTAGTCCAAAGGGCATAACCAAAAATTCATAGGATCCATATCGGGTCATAAATGTGGTCTTGGATACATCCTGTTCCCGTATCTTGAATTTATGATACCCCGTCCTCAAATCGATCTTAGAGAAGTATGACGCTCCCCTAAGTTGGTAAAATAAATCATCAATACGAGTCAAAGGGTATTTATTCCGGATGGTGACTTTATTCAACTCCTATATTCCACACATAATCGGAGAGAACAATTTCTTTTCTTTATAAATAACACTAGAGCACCCCATGGCGATGTACTACGCCTAATAAATCCCGGCTCTAACAACTACTGAATTTGGTCTCTCAATTCCGTCATCTCCACAAGAGCCATGCGATATGGAGCTTTCGCAATCGATCGAGTCCCCGACGCTAAATCAATCACAAACTCAATATCTCGGCTCAAAGGTAATCCTTGTATTTCCAGGAAAACATCCTCAAAATATCTAACAACTGGGATAGAATCCATGGGAACAACTACATCCCTATAAGTATCCTCCGCAATAAAATATAAATAGGTACTCGTACCCCCTTCCATACAAGGTATAACAACTAAGAACATTTCTTGTCCCGCAACTGCAAAGACTATACTCTTCCCATAACAATTTAGTATCGCGTGATATTTCATTAACCAATACATGCCCAAAATAACGTCATACCCAACCATATCAAGGACGAGCAACTCGGCTTCAAAACACAAATTACCATGATTAATCCCTATGTTTTTACAAACAAAGAAAATCAATGAACCATCACTTATGGAGGATTCAACGCTAGTGAAAGTGGTCTCAGCAGATTTTATTAACTCTGTAGTCTGAGAAAAACTCCTAGAAATGAAAGAGTGTGTTGTACCCGTATTAAATAATACTCGACCCATATGTCCTTGGATGATAAACTTACCCTCAATCGCCAGCGGGGCTAGAGGGGCTGGAGGAAGCATAGCCTCCTGAATATGATAAACTCGTCCATACTGCAATTGCCCCTGCTGTGGAGGAATAACTGGATTAGGTGCCTGGGGCAGAAATTGTACATACGGCTGTTGTGCAGCCCTAGGAAGATGCCCTCCAACCAACTGAGGACACGACCTCTTATAATGGACCAACTCTCCACACTGAAAACATTTGCTCGCCACATTCTCATGGTTCCTTCCTTGATTATTTCGGAACTGTCCTGAACCTCAGCCCTGCTGGCCTCTACCTCCATTACCACTTTTGCCTGCCTGCTGTTGTGGCGGTCCACCTTGACCCGACCTTTTATTGTTACCACCCGCATTAAATCCACCAAAGAGTTGGCATTTTGACAAATCCCCTTGCTCGGGGTCCCTCTCTCTTTACTTACTACTAGAAGATTGGAAAGAAGGAGATGCTCCTCCCCCGATCCCATTTCCTCCAGGTTTTCCCCTTGTCCCATCGCGGTAGCCTTCTTGTTATTTTGCACAAACAATCTATGCTCTTGGCAATGAAGTAGTGCCATATTCATCACATCCTCAAAAGTTTGTATAACCGAATTTCCCAACAAATGTTGTTTTATCTGCCAGTGTAAACCTCCCACAAATTTGGAGATTCTCTTCACTTATGGAGTCACTTCATCCGGTACAAAATTTTCCAACCGGGTGAACTCCTCTTCGTACTCTGCAACAGATCTCTCCCCCTATACTACATCTTGAAGCTTTCTTTGCATCTCCCTTTGAACTGTGGGAGGGAAGTATTTTTTGTCAAATAAGGCCCAAAAATCAGTGATTGACATCGTATCCCTTTGCTCGGGAGTAGTCATCGACTCCCACCAATGTAAGGCCGATCCGACAAGCTTGAAAGTAACAAGGATTGGATTTTTCTCCTCACTACATTCTACCATTCGAAGATGGCGTTGCATGTCTTTCTTCCACTGATTTTCCCTTATAACATCCGAGATTCCATCGAATTTAGAGGAATGGCCCTTTAGAAAAGATTCCCTAACTCTCTCCCACGGAAAAGGTCCCATAAGAGCTTGTACCTCTTGCCCCCGTGGTTGGGCTTGTGGCATTTGTTGTACCACTACAGTCATCGCTGCATTGACTGCTTGGGACACTAAGTTTTACACAGCAGCGACATTTATACTCCCCGGTGGCGGCGGTGGAGGACCAACCTCCTCTTCAACAACTCTATTACGTCGAGAGGGACGTCCTTTCTTTGGCGGCATCAGAGATGAAGAAATAATAGGGTTAGGATACTATATAATACAATTTATCTTGAAAAAGATCGTAAACATAAGCAACAAAGCAGTCCTAAAATTAGGCTCTATATCAAAGAACGCTGCGGTAGAACGTGACAAGTCCGCATAGATCCTAAAGACTCTAGAACCTGATGCTCTAATACCATCTGTGACAACCCGGTATTCGAAATAAGGGGTGGCCATCCCGATACTCCAAAAATACAGGAATCATGGATGGAAATTGTGGAGGCAATTGTTATGCAACACAAATAAAGATGAGAGAAAGATTATCTAGAAAAGAACAAGGAATAGAAGAGGCCAATCACACAACAAATGATGTACGTGGTTCAGCCAAAATGTGTCTACGTCCATGGTGGTGCAGTCGATGTTATTTCAATATACTCCGGAGAATGACTACAGAGAATACAACTTGTCCTTTTGCCCTGGACCTAGGGTTTAATATATACAATTACATCTAGGTGAGTGGAGGTGATGGGTTCCTCCATGTTTCCCATCTCCCCTATAACTTCCCTTTATGGGATCGTGAGAGGAGACTGGATCAACATAAAAGATAAAGGGCCTGAGTGGGTAGAGATTGAGTGTTGTGCCTCGCCTCCTAAGAATGTTAGGGTTATAGAGGATGCCCACTGGATCCATGTTTTGCTCCTTTCTCAGGGGGGACTTACTTTTCTCCCTAATGATCTATTTTTGCATTTCTTTGGTTATTTCAATATCGTCCCCGCATAATGCTCGCCAAACGTGTTGAAAATAGTAAATGGTCTACATAGAATAAATCAGTTGTATGGTACTAGATTAGGACTTGGCGAGGTCTGTTTTTGTTATTCCTTTTCTCGAACTAGCTCAGGTGTCCTCTACCTCAAATCCAGGAGTCCTGATAGGGTATTGGTAGTTAATCTACCTGATTCCCACAAAGGCTATTGGCAAGAGGGCTTTCTTGTTATAAATTGGCAATTTCCTCCCTTGTTCGAAGGGTCGAGGTCTGAGAGGTTTACTGTCCCCTTTTATGGGGAAGAATATATAGGTAGACATTTGTACTGTTGTCTCAATCTCTGCTAATTTATGACTTTTCTAAATCCTCTTTTCTCTTTCTTCTACAGTGAGGTCGAAGAACTTGGAGCCTGCCCTCAGCGAGGTCAGAATCTTAGAGTTGGTGAAAGATTGGAACATCAGAGAGCCTTTAGGTGATGCTGAGCATCCCAGTTCTGCTGCCTTCTTGTTAGAGTACAAGAACGTAGGCTCCAGCTTCATAGCACGGCCTGTGGACAGTGTACCAGAGTTTGATTCTTTGGGAGAGACTACTGCTGAGTCGATCCAGTTGGACGAAGAAGAGAGCAGCTCTGAAAGTGAGCCTGCAGGTAATCTAGGTGAAGGGATCTCTGACAGTAGCAGCTCTTATAATTCTGAGGAGAATTCTGAAGCTCGAGGATCGTCGAGCACTTCCAGCAGTTCTGGTGAAGATATGCCTCCAAGGAAGAACCTGATCAGAGATGATGATGATGATGACCATGTGCTCCTTTCACAAAGGTCAAAGAAATAGAAGTCTGCATCTGGGGCCGTGGCTTCAGGTTCTTAGCCTTCCTCTCAGGAGCAAGAGAGGAAGAGGAGAGAAGAAGAGCAGGTGAAAGAGAGGGAGAGAAAGAAGGAGGAGGAGAAGAAGAGACTGGATGAGAGGAGAAGTATGGATAAATAGAAGGAGGGGAGAAGAAGGATGAAGTCTAGGACAAAGGCAGGGTAAGCCTTAGTCCCAATATCTGCTTTGCCTGAGGGGGCCTTGGTTGCCATCTCTCCTCAGTTATCTCCTACGCTGCTTGAGAGGGCAGTTCTCCCTGCAGATCGCCAGAGGGCGCTGGGGTCTGATCAATTGGCCCTGCAATCTAGTCAGAGTCTAGCCCTAGTAAGATACCCTTTCAACTTTCAATCTTTTGACAAGTTCTAGATGTTTTCCTCTTCTTGATTTCTTCTCTATTCTTTGTAGTTTATGACTGACTTTGTTGTGCTCTACCGTTCTCGCGATGAGATGGTGAGGAAGAACGGTGAGTTGGATCAGCATAAGTCTTCTCTGGAAGCCAGGGGATCTCAGCTGGAGGCTGACCTAAAGGCTGCTGATGCAGCCCGAGTTTCGTCTGATCTGGCCCTCGTCAACTCTACTCGCGAGAGGGATGATGCGGTTAGGGAGCTAAGCGAGCTGAGGAAGGATTATGATCTAGTATGCTCGACCAAGCTGGACCTCACGGAGAAGAACAGGGTTCTGGCCGAGCAACTGGAGGCAGAAAATTCCCAGGAAGCCACCATTAAGGAGGACTCATACAACTCTGGGTGGGCTGCTACTTATGACGATGCCGAGGTTCAGATAGGCTATATCAGCCGTCTGAACTTCAATAAGGGATGGAACAAAGCTCTTCTAGCTTCTGGGGTTGATGCTGAGTCTCCTCTGTTCGAAGAGCATGACCCGGGTCCCAAGCCAACTATGGACGAGGAAGCTCCTACCCCAGCCATCGAGGGTGCTAATTTTCCCTCTGATACAGTTATTGCCGGTGTTTGCCCTGCTCAGGTGGCTGAGGGCATTCTTGCAGAGGGGGATGCCTCTGCTGCTGCTACTGACAAGGGGAAGCAGCCAGACACTGTTGGGACGCCTAAGGTTGCCATGTAATCTTCACTTACGATTTAATTCTGTACTTTTCGCTTGTAATTTTTCAAGTTTCTGCTCAATGTACTTGACTTTGATTAATGAAATGAGAAGATTCTTCTTTTGTTTATGCTGATCTCTTCCTTCCCTCTATCTTTATTTTAGTTGTAGTTGGTTGATGTTGATGACTATATTCCTGTCACTTCCCAACTGAGCAGGACCCTTGGTCCTAATGCAACCCTGAAGTTTGCCAGACCTTTTCTAGACTTCGCAAGTTTGCTAAGTCAAGGAACCAAAAATATAAGGATCAGTCCGAGCTGGTGGCCAAGCTGAAGGACAGGCTCCAGGAGATGGAAAAAATTGGTGCCTCAGTACAAGAAGAAGTCAATGCACTGAGAGTAAGGTTAGTGGAGGCCTCCGAGATTAACTAGGTTCAGGAGTTCCTGCAGCAGGAGAATGAAGACCTACGGAGGGAGGTCTTAAAGCTTAAGGAGCATTCGCCAAGCACCGTTTCGGCAGTCCTGCAAGCTTCCTCATCGTCGCGAGCTGGATCTCGTCTTCCCCTTCCGCATGATGGTAGGGGTGCTAGGGGCAGGAAGAGGGAAGCCGAGGAACAACGTGAGAGGGAGATGGAGGAGTTGCGCGACGATGTTCGGCGAGCTTATGTAACTGCTGCTGGGCTCCAGAGGGACGTCACCCGACTGCGGCATCTGTTCAAGAAGAGTCCTTTATAAGTGTGGTCCGATGGCTACGATCAAGGATGGCTAAATGCTCCAACGAGGCTATCAGAGTTCGAGGAACTTTCTTGATCGTTAAAGAGCTGCAGGTCCCGAGGAACTCAGTGTTATGGTATCGACACGAGATGTCCTCCTCCACCCTGATGCCCAATCCATTCAGGAGGGATGATCGATGGATCCCCATTGATGCTATTACCCGGCAACTGTTGGAGTTGGATGCAAATGAGGTCATGGGAGAGCTAGCCCCCGCTCCTGATGATGGACGAAGAGCTAGAGTGGCAGACTATCTCGTTCGGAGGCTTCCACCTTCTTGAATTTTTTGCAAGTCATTTTTATCCTTGTTATAAATATAGCAAGTTGTTATTCTTTTGTCTTTTTTGATAATGTAAATGCTTTGGGCGAGCTTCACCGACTAAACATGTATTATCACTGTTGTAAATATAAGAGATTAATGAAAAGTTTGTGTTTTGGGCAGCTTTGCCGACTAAACGTGTTCATCTAATCTTTTTATATTCTTGCTGCTTCATAATTCTTTTTGTTTTGCCATGCAAGTGTCCCCCCAGTCCAGTATAATACCAAAATACCATTGTGCCCCATTTTACCTTTTAGGTTTTGTCGTCACACTCCCTTAGGCCTAAGTAGGGCAATTGGCGAGGACACACCTGGTATTGGATGTCTTCATCCGGTCAGGATTTTGCTCAACCAAAGTAGGTTTGATGACCAGTATGAAATCTGGTCGCATTGCCTAAGAATCCTCTGTAGGACTTTATATATTGCCAAGGGCAATGCTAAGAGGTCTCTCGTGTTTCATGACGATGACCTGAGAAGGGGTATCCCCCTGCTATATCGACCATTGTGCCTATGATTTGGAAAAAGATATGTGATAAAATGCAGCTATTGATTTCATTAGTAATAAGGGTAATGAACTGTTCCTTTCACATAACAAATACAAGAAAAAGATTCAACAATAGAATTCCTTGAGAACCTAAAAGTAGAATTTCTTGAGATTGGCTGCATTCCATACTCGTGGTATCTCTCTGCCCTCCATTGTTTCCAAATGATATGCACCTTGCATCTCGTCCCTAGTTACTTTAAATGGTCCTTCCCAGTTTGGGCCTAGCTTGCCGTCTGATGACCTTACTGAGCTTCCCAGGACCTTTCTTAGAACATAGTCTCCAACTTGGAATTTTCTTGGGTTAACCCTTTGGTGGTAATGCCTTGCGAGCTGTTGCTGATAGTTCGCAAGCTTCACTAGGGCTAGTTCTCTATGCTCGTCGACGAGGTCGAGCTCAGCGAGTAACGCCCCATCATTCTGGCCTTGGTCGACAAGGTCGGACCTCATTGTAGGCAAGCCCGCTTCTACTGAAATGACTGCTTCCATGCCACATGTTAGGGAAAATGGGGTTTCTCCTATTGCTCACCGAGGTGTTGTTCGGTATGCCCACAGAACATGGGGCAGCTCGGTTTCCCATGCCCCCTTGGCTCGCTCCAGTCGCTTCTTCAGTCCATCGATTACAGTTTTGTTTGAAGCTTCTTCTTGCCCATTGCTCTGGGGGTAGGCCACCAAACTAAAGTTGTGCTTGATCCCGTGCTCGTTACATAAGTCCTAAAAGGAGCCACTCTCGAATTGTGTCCCATTATCAGTGATGATGGTTCTGGGGATTCCGAATTGAGTGATTATATTCCTCCATATGAATCTTATCATGTCAGCGTCTCGGATGTTTGCCAATGGTTCTACCTCAATCCATTTGGTGAAGTAGTCAGTTGTAACCAACAGGTATTTGCGATTGCCGGCAGCAGTGGGAAGTGGTCCTACGATGTCCATCCCCCATTGGGCGAAGGGCCATGGGATGGTCAGGGATTTTACATCGCTGGTTGGTTGGTGGATCATTGGAGCATGAAACTGGCATTTAGGGCATTTGCGGACATATACTGCGGAGTCCTTTTGCATATATGGCCACCAATAGCCTTCCTTCATTGCTTGAAAGTCTAGAGACCTTCCTCCGACATGACTTCCACAGACTCCTTCGTGAAGCTCGCACAGCACCTGCTCGACATCGCCTGGGTGGACACATCTAAGGTAGGGACCAGAGAAGGACTTCTTGTACAAGTCGCCTCCTGTGGATAAGTCAAAGCGAGCAGCTTTAACTCTTATCTGGTGGGCGATTTTCTTATTCTCAGGGAGCGTGCCCTCTTTTAAATAGTCTTTTAAGGGGTCCATCCAGCTGGGGGCTGATCCCACCTAGATTATTTGTTCCACGTTTGGAGGCTTGCTGTTGTGGTTAATGCTTGGACCAATGAGGAAATCGATGGGAATGAGCCTTTTAAGATTAGAATCAACTGCCGAGCTTAGGGCTGCTAGGGCGTCGGCATGACTGTTTTTCCCTCTGGGAAACTGCTGGATGTTGATCTCCTCAAAGCTCGTCATTAGTTTCCTCACCAGGGCGAGGTATGTTGCCATCCTCTCATCCTTCGCGTTGTGGTCTCCACTTTTCTGATTGGAGACTAGTTGAGAATTGCCGAATACCTGTAAACATTTTGCTCCCAAAATTTGCGCCTTTTGGAGACCGGCTATTAGAGCTTTGTACTCTGCTTCGTTGTTGGAGGCTACAAATCCAAGCCCGATCCCTTGCTCAAGGATGGTGTTTTCTGGGGTGATGAGGACGATGCCTACGCCTGCCCCCTCTGAGTTGGAGGCTCCGTCAACGAATAGTTTCCAGGTTTCCACTGTTGTTGTGCTCTCTTCTTGCTTTGTTGGGGAGTTCTTCGCCAATGAATTCGGCTATGAAATCAGCGAGGATCTGACCCTTGATAGCGGTCCTTGGTTGAAATTGGATGTCGAACCGGCCGAGCTCGACTGACCACTTAGACAATCTGCCCGACAAATCCGCTTTCCTCAGGATCGTTTTAAGGGGGTGCGAAGTAAGGACGATTATAGTATGGGCTTCAAAATAATGCTTCAGTTTCCTCGAGGCTATCACTAGTGCAAAGGCGAGCTTTTCTAATGGCAGGTACCTTTGCTCGGCATCTAATAAGGTCTTGCTCGCGTAGTAAACGGGGTACTGGACTCCTTCGACCTCGCTTATTAATGCCGAGCTGGCAGTGTCACTGGATACCGAGAGGTATAGGTACAAAGACTCCATTGGTTGTGGTATGACAAGCAGCGGTGGAGAGCTTAAGTAAGACTTGAGCTCGTCCAATGCTCGCGAGCAGTCCGGGCTCCATTCTATTGGTTTATTCCCTTTTAGAAGCCGAAAAAAGGGCTGGCACTTCTCGGAGGATTTGGAGATGAAGTGATTCAAGGCAGCGAGCATTCTAGTGAGCTTTTGCACTTCCCGGACTGTTCGAGGTGGTTGTACCTTGTTGATTGCATCGATCTGGTCCGGATTAGCTTCTATGCCTCTCTTGCTGACTAAGTATCGAAGAAATTTTCCTGACTGGACACCGAAGGAACACTTGCTCGCATTAAGCTTCATTCGTTATTTCCTGAAGATTTCGAAGGTCTTTGACAGGTCTGAGAGGTGATTTTCCTTCGTCTTGCTCTTAACGAGCATATCATCGATGTAGACCTCCATTGTATCTCCCATTTGATCTTTGAACATTTTTGTGACCAGCCGCTGGTAGGTTGCCCCTGCATTCTTGAGCCCAAATGGCATGACTTTGTAGCAATATAACCCAACCGTCATGATGAATGCCATTTTGTCTTGGCCTGGGGCATACAAGGGGATCTGGTGATACCCTGAGTATGCGTCCATGAAACTCATCCGCTCGTGAGCTGCAGTGGCATCTACTAGTTGGTCTATCTTTGGGAGAGGGAAACTATCCTTTGGGCACGCTCTATTGAGGTCAGTGAAGTCGTTGCAAACTATCCACTTCTCGTTGTTCTTCGGAACCACTACTGGGTTGGACAACCACTTAGGAAATTGTACCTCCCGTATGGATCCTGCATCCAGTAGTTTTTCGACCTCCTTTTCGACCGCTTTAGCCTTCTCAGGTGCAGCTCTTCGTGCTTTCTACGTGACTGGCTTGAATGTGGGGTCGACGTGCAGCTGATGACAGACCATACCCGGATCAATGCTAGGCAGCTCGTATGGTTCCCATGCGAAGACATCTACGTTGTGTCTCAGCAAGGTCGTCAACTCCTTCTGTTCTCGATCGGTGAGAGATCCTCCAATCAGGAATACTCTGCTACTGTTACCAACTTCGGCTGGAACTTCTACCAGGTCCTCGATGACACGTTCAGAAGGGAGGAGCCTGGTCTCCTCTACTCCTGGTCTTCCATACTTTAGTTGCTATTTAGAAGGTATCACACCTTCTTCAACTTTCTCGTTGGGTTGACCGACCTTCTTCTCTGGCTTTGGTCGGATGGCTGCTATGAAGCACTTCCTTGCCATTGCTTGGTCGCCGTAGATCTACATTACTCCTCGCTCGGTTACATACTTGATCTTCTGATAGTAGGTTGAGGAGACCACCTTCATTGCATGAAGCCATCCTCTACCGAGGATGGCCTGGTATGGCGATTCGATGTCAACTACCAAAAACTCAATCATTTTGGAGACATTCCCAGCACGAACTGGCAGCACTATCTTGCCTAGAGGCATGGCCATTTTCCCGACGAAGCCGACCAAAGGAACAATAGCTTCCTTTAGGTCAGAGGCGCTCAACTTCAATTTTCTGAACAGGTCGAGGTACATTACTTCGGATGAGCTTCCTTGATGGACGAGAAGCTTGTCGATGTCAAAGTTGGTATCCTGAGGGTAATGACCAGAGCATCATGATGTGGGGTCCTTACTCCCATCAAATCTTAATCCGTGAAAACAATATGCTTGTTATAGTTTACGTCCTCTGCTCGTCGACGTTTTCCCGACTGTGATTTTACTGGATCGATTTGAAAGGCCTGCATTACCACTGTAAGTTTTTTCAGCTCCATCCGAGCTGAGTTCCCTTATATCTGTTTAACGTCAGATACTCCATGAATTACAGCGAACTCGTGTCCAGCATCATCCTCCAGCACATTGTCGGGTCTCATCTCTCTGTTGGCAGTCACTTTCTCTGCCCTTTTTTCCACAAAGTCGTTTAAATGCCCGGACTGGGCAAACTCTTCGAGGTGAGACTTAAGAGCTTTGCAGTGCTCGGTCTTGTACCCTCCCTCTTTGTGAAAAGTGCATCTCAACGCATTGTTTCTCTTCGAGGGATCTCCCCCCATCTTCCTGGGCCACTTGATGAATGGCTCATCCTTGATCTTCGCGAGAACCTTGTAAATTGGTTCTTTGAAGACGGTGTTGACCGCCTGGAATGCTTTCGATACGTCCTGGTTCCCTCCTTTTTTGGAGCCATTCTTTCCCCCGTTCTTTCCTCCTTTCTTCTGGTTCTCAGCTTTCTCACCTACCTTGGTAGTGAGCTTAGCTCGACCGTTTTCTCCTGTATTAGAGCGGGTGACATCTTCCACCTTTGCGTATTTCTCGATTCGGGCCATAAGGTCGTCAATGGTCATATCTTCCTTCTTTGTCAGGGATTGGTAGAGGAGGGAAGAATTAGGGAGCCCAATTTTGAAGGAGGCCACTGCCACCTCCTCCGCGCAGTCTTCGATCTCATTGAATAACTCCCAGTACCTCTTCGCATATTCTCGGAGGGTTTCTTGAGGCGTTTTCTTCATTGTTAGTAGAGCGTCCATCCTTTTGGTATGGGAGCTACTGGTAATGAATCGGGTCGTAAAGAGTTCAGCTAGGGATTTGAAATTCTTAATCGACCGGTGGGGGAGCCTTTCGAACCACTTTTGTGCTGCATCATGAAGGCTCGAGGGGAAATACGGCACATCAGGGCATCACGGTGACTCCAGAGGGTCATTGCCTGTCGGTATTGCCTGACGTGATCGATGGGATCAGTCTTTCCGTCGTAAACCTTGAATCTTAGAATGGCGAATTTCTTGGGAGCTTCCTCCTCTTCGATTTCTTTCGTGAAGGGTAACTTCATCTGGGTTTTGAGAGCTCGCCTCGCGAGTTCTCTAGTTGATCTTGTCCCGTGGTGAGCGGGATGCTGGTCCATCTCCCTTCGGACAATGTTTCGTATGAGCTCGTCACTGCGAGCAGGGCTCTGTTGGCGGCGAGCTCTTTGTAGCTGTTCGTGGAGGTCGTCGTCTGACTCGCCTCTTACGTCCCTTTGAGATTCTCGCCTAGGGCTCCTTCCTCGGCTGCGAGACTTTCTCGCCTGAGGGCTAGGAGTACGATATGGGCATCTCCGGTTATCAGGACGAAGTTCCCTTTGTAGTCTTTCCCGCCTTCTTTTCAAACGAGCATTCTCAGCCTCGTTCCTGCGAGAAGACTCTCTCTTCTCATGGAGCCTTGCCTCGTACGCATCAATCAACCTGGATATCTGCGTGGACCTCGCTGGTCCCTGACTTTCTTCTGAGGCTGGTCTTTCCAGGCGAGCTCTCTGATCTGTATGCCGGACTTCAGACCTAATCCTACGAGGAGCAGGTGGCTTTTTGATATCTCCCGCTTGGGGGGCATTGCTGCTATGACCAGACATCCTAAACTCTTTTCTTGATGTGGGCTCTTCTCAGGGAAAGATGAACGATTCCCACAGGCGGCGCCAATTGTGGAGGAAATTGTTATGCAACACAAATGAAGATGAGAGAAAGATTATCAAGAAAAGAACAAGGAATAGAAGAGGCCAATCACACAACAAATGATGTACGTGGTTCAGCCAAAATGTGCCTACGTCCACGGTGGTGCAGTCGATGTTATTTCTATATACTCCGGAGAGTGATTACAGAGAATACAACTTGTCCTTTTACCGCGGACCTAGGGTTTAATATATACAATTACATGTAGGTGAGTGGAGGTGATGGGTTCCTCCACGTTTCCCATCTCCCCTATAACTTCCCTTTATGGGATCGTGAGAGGAGACTGGATCAATATAAAAGATAAAGGGCCTGGACTTTGGGCCGCCAGGACTGGGCTACTCGTCCAGGCCCATGGTTCTAAATTCTGGGTACCCACAAAAATCATTCTCAGCATCGTAACAACATAAAGAGTATATGGGATAACCCCTCAATATTTCAGAAAATGGGTTGTCAAAAATTTTGTTTTGTAATTTAAAGAAAGCATTATCAACAACCCATAATAGAAAAGAAGGTGGAAACCCCATGAGTATATATATATATAGAACAACAATAACAACAATAAAAGGACCGAATAAAATTTCGGTCAATAGAATTCATACAATGTATAATGAGTTCCATGAGTTACATATTACATCCATTATGCATTTAAAACAGGTTGGGCCACACGCCCGAATAAAAAACCTAAACATAACTAGAAAACAACAAAGGAGGCGTCTACTCAAAATATCCCGTGAAATCTGCAAAAATGTCACGGCTCCTCGAAAGACACTAGAATGGGGAAGTCATTACGGGCGTCCTTGCGGTGGAGCACCTGAATGGTTACAATATATATACACGCACAACAAGAAAGAAGAACCAGTTAGGGACCGATTTTATGTGATCACCAGATAAATGACAAGTATGACAATAATGAAATATTTAAGCATGGGTGATAAAGATGACATTCTAGCATGATAACATCATATAATGAACTAAGCCAGTTGAATGATTATAAAGTGAAATTCAATTATACAAGAGAATAATCATAATCATAAGCCTTTTTCATCTTTCACCATTTCATCTTATCTTTCCATTCCTTATCAGGAATACAATTATTATCATGTGCTCTTTATGGCACTTATCTCAATTGCATGCTCTTTGTGGCATATATTATGCTCTTTATGGCACCGCTTTATGCTATTTATGGCATTAATATCCATCAAGTCCAACTTGATGATTAGAATAGTTATAAGTATATATATAACGATTCTAAAACCGCCCGTCCGGGTTTCCCCACTATGCGAGCCCCTAAATAGCCATCATTTTCCAGGGCCTATCATAAGACAACCTGGGATCCTATCGAAATCGTCGAGAAGCAGCCATATGCCTGGGGGATAGTCAAGACCACACCCGGAATCTCCTACCCATCGCAGAAACATATAAAACAAGCGCTCATATGGCCTAGGACTATATCCACCTTGCATTCATTAGCCAAGGGGCTTCACCTTACGCACGAACTTCCCTTAAGATGGTATTTAGAGAGGTGTGTTTAACCATTTCATGATTTAGTAAATTATCATTTACTTTGTCCATTTTACATTTTATCAAATCCATTATGGTTATCCGGAACTATATGTGCTTAACATCATTAATATAACCTCGAAGAACATTCAAACTCCCAAATTATTTTCTTAATTCTCTTTTTTTTTTTGGCTTTATGATAAACCATCATACATCACTTTAACTTCTAAGTCTCCAAACTCAACTTAATACTCTCTTAGACTCTTACTAATTAAAAAATGAGAGTAATGCCTAAACATCACTTCACACACCCTCAAACTAAGTCCTATATATACCAATTCTAATCTAGGATGCTAAAATAATCCACCTAAAACTCTAGGACCCTAAATTTACTTCATACAAGAAGGTTCCTAGACCTAAATCCTAAAAAAAGTGAGTTAAAATTGAATTTAAAAAGTTAACTCAAAACAGCAAGAAAACGAATCGATTCGCCCTGAAAGCGAATCGATTCGGACAAGGGAAACTGACTTTCTGTAAACTGCCGAATCGATTCGGCTGGGCCGAATCGATTCGGTCTAAGCAGACCTGGAAACTGGACCTAGGCGAATCGATTCACCCCTAGGGCCGAATCGATTCGGTCCTGCAAAAATGCCAAGAATTGCTATGGAGTCTTGTACTCCAATTTCTACCCCAACTCAAAACCTTTCAAACCAAACTCATTTATCATCAATAATCATCCAAATCATTCTTTAATGATTCAAGACCCACAAGTACACAAAAACCCTAAACTAGTTAAACTATGATCAATACACCATTATCATAACTAGTCATTCATCTTAAACCACATATAGCAAGTAGAAAACTTGCCTCAATCTTTGCCAATGCAGATTTTCCTTGTGTAGTAGCAAGAATTTCTCCTCAATCTTCAATCTCTTTTATTCTCTCTACTCTTTCTCTTCTTCTCTCTAGTTCTCTAGGTTAGGAAGTAACATTAGGTGAATAGTGACTTAATCAAGACATAAATCGTGCCTTTAGTCAACAATACCTACTTAAGTGATCCATACCGCGATAAAATAACACGCAACTGAATATTTAAGGTATAATCAGTCAAAAATGCCCAAAACCTCAAAATACAACATGGTACATATTTTTACTATCTTGCACGTTCCGGAATCAACTACGGCCTCCAAATTATTATTTGGACAATTTATAATCCGTTTTAAGTTCCAGTTCCATTTTAAGTCATAGGGTCATTTTAAATTCTTATGACACAATAAAGCTCATCATGAGGATATTTACATGCTCATACAGTAAATATTCAATAAGTCAGTAATTATTAACTTTTCTTCATTAAATTAATACTTACTCCATCTAACGACATTTTATATTTAATTACCTCACATAGTAATTAAATATAAAATAGGCTCTCATAAGCGAGGGTTGTTACACACACTTAGGGTTAAAAAACTCAATTCCCGTTTTTGGGCCTATGGGCCCAAACTCTTTATTTGGATCTCAGTTATGTCTAATTAAGTCCCGAGACCCAATATATGCATATGGCCACTCATTTCCAACTATTTTGACCCATCCAGATTCAATCGTGTACTCCAAATTGCCATTCGAATTAATTTATAACATGTTACAACTTTAAGGCTTTAAAAAGCCGACATAAAATAGTTCCAAAATATTTAATCCTCAATTCGCCAAATTAATAAATTCCTCAGATTTACAAATTCACAAATCATGGTTTTAATTCCTCCAAATAAAATAAATTCTTTTTTTTAAATATTTTATTTAATTAAAGATCTTTGAATTTACAGGGTGTTACAACATCTGGGAGGCTAAAACATGTTATTGAGTAAACAATTGGACTAACCTCTTGATTTCATTATTCACTATTTTCATGTTACTCCTAACAATACCCACCTCCCTCCTAAGCTCTGACACCTCTCCTTTTGACTTCACACGTTCTTTCCCCTCACTTATCAAATGACTCATCACCTAAAAGATATCATCCAATAGTAGTGGAGTTTGTTATATTTTGCTACTTGGCATATCTGATCCCACGCATCTTGTCCTCTCCCTTTTGTCCCTCCAAAGTACCTTAGTTAGGGCATCTACTTCAATGTTATAGTGATTGCATTCTGACTGGCTGCTCGACATGCCTTCTATCATTTCATGTGACATTATATTATATTTAGGACTATCATTTTAATATTATTTTATCGTATATATATATATATATATATATATATATATATATAGACACACACACACACACACACACACACACACACTAATGGAATGCCCGTGCCTGAAGGCAAGTCAAAAATTTCTAAAGTAAGTAATTGTAAAAGGGAAAAACATTTCAGTGTACATAATTGCAAAGCATAAAAAATTTCATTCCCCAACAAAACAAATCATAATTTAAAAAAAATGGCAACAATCTCATTTGTTTAAAGGACTATCCGCCCTTCTTAACAAAAAACAAATAGTCCAACAACATTCAAATAGTCTAAATCCGTCTAACAAATTCACATATAACATGAAATATATAATATTCATTGCGAAAATTGACACTTTGTCTCAAATAAACAAAATGTCAATTAAAAAAAAATGAGCATAATTTCACTTGTTCATTGGACTATCCACCATTCTTAAAGGATAACAACCAATCCAACAATATTCAAAGAGCCAAAATTCATCTAACAAATACTTTTTATGAAACAAACTTCCTAAAAAATCACATACATATCAATTCAGGTTGTCTTACATGCTGAACTATAATGATTGTCCGTATTATTCCAAATATGACCTGATACAGAATAAAAAAATATAGTTAGTCAATTGAAATAGGTAGTCAAATATTATATAAACCATGCTAATTAGTCAAATATTAGTTTTCAAATTTCAAACATGAACTCTATAACTTATGTATGAACAAACCCCTGAACTTTAAAACCCACCTTTAAGTTAAATCCCAACCACTATGTTATATAATAAATTACTCACCAAAGTTCATCTTACAAATAATTAAAATTCAGGGTGAAAGTTAAATAGAAAAACAAATTGAAATTTCAACAAATGGTGTTGCTACAAATCAACAACTAGAGAATACCAGGAGGGTTTTTTGCGAATATGGAGTATGAATTTCAATGATGGGGGTGCGGACGAATTAAGCATTATTACTCGCATACAATAACCCAAATCAAAATGCAGAGGATTGGGCAAAAAGTATATATATATATATATATATATATATATATATATTAGGCCTCGTGTCATGAATGTAAGAGTGTGGTAAACAAAATAATAAAAAATAAGTAAAATATTATGGTTTTGAAACACTTATTTCATTTAAACAAAAAAATAAAACAATCAAATATAGTTAGATGGAGTGTTTTTGTCTCCGAAACGAAAGAAGTTTTAAGGTTTGGTCAGAGTTGTTTTATCGAGACGAAGATTACATGAGCCAGTGGAAGACCGATGAGACTGCTTTACTGAAGAATTTCTTCACCAAAATCCTATAAATATATAAAATTATAAACATAAAATATTAATTAATTTCATTGATCACTCGAAATAATCACTCAAAAACAGAAGTTGCAAAAAAAAAAACTAATTACTTAAATTAATCACTTGAAAAGTAACCACTCAAATTTTAACTATGAAATCGACATGCCCACAAAATAATCAATTTATTAAACATCTATGACTTAATGAGAACTAAAGTAGTATACATTCATGCCAAACATAACTAACATATATAACAACTCACGGATGGTAAGGCTGCATATGCTTAAGATTAAAAATACAAACACTGATTTTTCGAACCTTATTTAAATAATAAACAATGTATTCAAAAAATAGAGTGTTTATTTCTACTAAAAGTTTGCATTATGAGTTGGAAACATAGCCTACTCCCCATGATGAATCGCAACTGAGTTGCAGTGTTTCTCATACTCATTCGTTATCTTGGCAATTATAACTAGAAAGATACTCTATTTATTAATATTGAAATTAAACATTCAATATTTCTCTGTCCTCTTCTAGGGTCATGGTTATGAGTGGCGCTAATATTCTATTCATCATCTAAAGAAGCACTAGATCAAAAATCTTCACCATTTTTTTCCAAAGCTAACGTAATAAATTTATGATGGGTCAACCGTCTTTGAGGACGTCATCAGTTGGTATTAGTCTCGGTGTCAGTCTCAGTCTCTTCCCAATGAAGAGATTTCTAAAATGAGGATCCAAAGATGTATATATCTCCATATATTGATGTGTATTAGGTATCTGTAAAAACACATATTAAGAAAATGGTCATTAATTATATCATGCAATATATAAACATAAAAATATGCATACATAAAGTCCCAGAATAAGCAAATGAAATGTATACATTACCTCCCAAACATGTAGCAAAGTTCATATCAAATCTCATATGCATTTCGTTTTCTATCCTAAAAACTGCAATAAAGAAAAAACAAAATAATAGTACTATGAGGAAAATCCATATCTGATTAATCCAATAAAATGCACTCTCTACATATCCCAATGTTTAACCCAGCCTAAGAAAGTAAAATCTAATTGTTTTTAACTTCCAGAGTTAGAAAACCCCAATGGATTAATGAAATACATACAAATAATTTATTTGATGAAGCATGAACAAACTTTTGCAAACACAAAGACATAGAATGCATAATATACTCTATACAATTTATGATTAAAGTTTTTATAGAGCAAACTATATATTTAAACCAACATCATCAAATCAAGCAACTTCCTTGAGCTTCTTCGTGATGGCGGTAATGTACTTCACTTGGTGAAAGGTCTACTCCAACTCAAGGTCAGACGGCTGTCTTGAGCCATCACTAGCAAATTCTTCCACGGTTTTTAGAAAATCGATTCTAGAGCTTAAAGGATTCATCGTAGCCAAAAGCTATTTATTGTCAATATCACCACAACAAAATCCTCATAGTTGCTCTTGATTGTATGCTGGAAATAATATGCCAAATTGTGAATGAGATGCGAGATGAGATTTGATATTAGCGACATGCGATGAAGACATAGCCATATGTCCTTAATTTTTTCTTTATATTTAATAAATTCTAGATCAAGGCGAAATGAGCTTGAAATTGGGTAATTAATATGCGATGAAGTTTTAATTACACATTGTTTTGGAAACCACACATATATGTAGTAATGTATTTTTATATATGTGTATAACATAAGGTTTCTAAGTCTAAATTATAAAACTTAAGCCTGAATTATAAGAGATATGAATATCACCATCTAATAACAAAATATGTTCTCATGTATAATTAACACTTTAATAGAGATATGCTAGAGTGTATGTACAATATGACAAATAAAACAACTACCCTCTACATGTAAATAACAATGAAACTATAAATAGTTAGTACATGAACATTTGAAACAATAGATGAAAATAGTTCACAGACTCCAGATATGTGGATCCAAGGTATTGTGAGCATGTGGGGAAAATAATGAAACTTACAATTCATAACATCCATTATTTACACGTATTAAAAACTTGCATTATAAAACTATAAACACTAAATCCTTGAATTAAAATCACAAAATCCAAAAATCCCATAAATATACATTTATTAAAGACAAAAAAACCTCATTGAAACAATAAATCATAGCAAAACATTATTCAATATTCATAATACCTGAAAATGCATGGACAAAACAAATCCACCACTAAACACTCAATATTCGAACTTGATGAAAATCAGAGACATGTAAAGCACCATCTCAATAAGACATCATATTCCATTGTGTTCAACTAATAAAAAGAATAATAAAATTATAGTTGTAGTGTAAAGAAGCAATGTGTATAAAGTAGAGATGGTCAATGGAAAAAAATGATAAAAGGAGGTATGGAGAGATGTAATCTGCTAGGATTTAACAAAACTACATATCTAACACACTTAAGTATAACTTATTGAATATTAAAGTACTGTTATGGATACTATTGACCATTTCCAAACTAAATTTGAAATCATTAGACGAGTACCCGCAAATATCCTTTATAGGCCAATATGAGACAAATTAGAAATTACGAATTAAATTGGGAAAAAATAGTTGAATAACTAATTAGTGAGTATCTTGTAAAGAAAAAAGATGAAGAAGTCATCACGCCCTAAACTTTCTGTTTATGTATCGTTCCTAATGATTTTTCTTCACCTATAATTGATTATTTCAAAGGAGATTCAAACACAAACAAGTTCATTACCAAACAAATAAAAATGAAAAAATATTATCCAGGAACAATAGTATTAATCAATTTCCAAAGCCAAAATACCTTTGCTTATACTCCAAAAGCCAACCTGAATAATAGAATATTGCAATCTTTACATTTTCTAAAACCTAGTATAAAAAACTAAACTGATCAAATAGATTAAACTGAACAGGGGATTCAATACCAAAACATTGTCAACAGGGGATTAAAACGAAAGGAGAATATGGAGATGTAAGACTAAAACAATTAAATGAACAATCACACAAAATGAAAAACTCTAAACTGATTGCCACACTGAAGAGGGGAACAGTGAGGGGGTTGGATATTAACTACATCGGCACTTGATTCCCCTAATGTGTCTCTAGGAAAGGTTTGTAGCGACAATTTTCAGTTACATATAAAAGGCCTTTGCAAATTTTCATAGCTTAAGGGGTAATTTGAATCCATAAAAAAGGCAACAATCACAAAGTAAAATATTATAAAGAAACCAACACACCTCAAGTTAGGAAAGTGGATTGGAGTAAAAAAAATAATGAATCTATTATAAACATAATGCACAAATTAATAAAGGCTCTACATAATAACTGTTTAAGTAATCAAACGCCTTTGAGACTTTGATGTATGACAAACTAATGATCCCAAATACTTTCTCAAGACAATCTTATAAATATAGAAATTCATATTATGTTTAAGAGAATATCATATATTGATAAAATTATAATAAATGCAAGACATAAAAATTAACAATTGTAAAGAAACTTAATAAATCACCAATTTATAACATCAACACTATTAAAGCCATGATTTTACTCAAGGTGTTGGTGCTAGGATCCTTGAAAAGAAAAACACGTCAAGTTGTGCACCATTCCGAAAACTTTCAGAGTACGGGATTTTGAATGATAAACGCAACAAAAAAAATTATTATTTTAGTTTTCAAACGCATTTTAATTTGGATAGTTAAAATAGTTTGAATAATCCAAATTTAATGTCATGTAGGTTGCACACAAACATTACTTTTTTTTCCCTAAAACTCAAAGCATAAACCAATGGGACCTCAAATGCTCGAATGCAGTTCATAAATCACCAAAATATATCCTACTTACAAGGAGCACACAAAATAAATACATAATATTCACAAATGCATCAAAAATCATTCTCATATTTGAAAGGGTTATAGACGTTCATATATTATATATGTTTATAATGAGTTGTTGAAAAACTAACCATGTCATAGGTTATGGAAGTTTAATAATTTGATCTAGTGATATGGAGGTTCATGGCTTCTTAGGAACAAAGAAGTACACTCGAGCAGAATGAGGTTTTTACCAACAGAAGGACCAAAATAAATACATATTCGTAAAAATTTAAGTGCTTATAAAAGCACATATGGAAAACCAGAGCATCAAAGATAACCATATTCAATTTTAAAAAAAGGGACAAATAACAACGAAAAAGGAGTAAATGTAGAAATGGCCAGAAATTTCAAGAACATGTCAACACCAAAATAGATCTCACTGAAGCCTTTTGGTGCCCAAGTCTGAGAAGGGACATGTTAATTACTCATCTAACCACGTCATTATCATTTCTATGACACGTAATTTAATTTTCATCAAAACAAAATTAGTTTTTAATTATTCATAGATGAATGAAAATGTGACACCCCACCTAATAAAATACTGAGCGATTAGTCCTATATCAAATTAAACAGGAACCTCATGTATTTTCATTCTCAGCATCACTATCAAAAATCATATTAATTACTAATAACCTATTAGGCGTGGCATCAAAATTTTGAACTTTCTAATCTTTTAAACATAATGTACAATTAAAACCATTCACGTAGGAATATAATCAACAAATGGAATAAATAAATAAATAACCGATAACTCTCGGTAAACATCTATTGGAACCATATCAAACACGCGCAAAATAAAATTGTTGTAAAAAAATAAATGACATCAGTTGGGCAACATGCCCAATTATTACAACAATACATTCTATCAAGATCACAAGTATAAAAGCGTCTAAAAAAATTTCCTGACAACATCCACTCATACGATAGCATGTCTGACTCAAAGGAATAGTCATCCAGGTGTCCCTGCGTTCGGACACCTAAAAAGTATACAAAAAGAAAGAAAAAGAAAAATAGATACGGGTTAGAGCCCGGGTTTTAAAAATCATTTTATCAAGTGCTTAATTTACTTTAATATGTAAAAATATGATACTCTTCATATTTAAATTGGTGTTGCACTCACATGAGATACCCCTCGCCTCTCATCTAATAGTGCACGCCTAACGCATGTATTTCAAAACACCCGAGTTATCTACCCAACCTAACTAGCACCTCGAAAAACTCCCAAGTTCATATGCTATCAAGAACCTCGCGTATCAAAAATATTCTAAGTGTTCGCCCAAGCTTATAGATTATAATTTCTCTCTTAATTTATACTTACCTTACGAATAAATTTAACTAGTTATTTATACTATTGACATTTTAGTGTCATAATCTCGTATATAATAATCTCATCAGTATTTACATATTTTACATTTTATATTCCTAGATACCGAAAATTTACTCACATTTATTTCCTTATTTTATGTATATATATATATATATATATATACTCTAACAACCCGCTTAAAATAATAATGGGTGGTCAGCCCTATACTACCTTAACTCAGGAATCTCGGATGGCTCAGTCTCAGCACCAACAAACTATACGATAACATATAAGGATAACTACCCGAAATCATATAAGCGAGATGCCCAAAATTTAATAAAACATACCACGAACAACAAACCAATACTATATAACTACTAACAAAGGGAAAATGCACACAAGTACCATGATAAATGAAGTACTAGAATAAAATGAAATGAGTATAAATAAGGAAATATACCCGAATAAGCTGTCGAGTCACAGACAGTACAACATCATAAAGAAGAAATATAAACATATATAAATATCCCTTGGGTATAAACCCGATATACAACATGAATCCTACCTCGATTTTCAAAAGTATAAGGAAGCGACTACAATCTCAATCCCGCCACCATCCGTAACTGCAAAGGGCTCCCAAGACTCTAGATAGAAAAGCATCTGGTATCCATGCGGTAGGACACCTGTAGTAATATATACACATAGCAGGAGAGAAATATAAACGGGTCAGAGCCCGAGGTGTAAAAATGTCTAGCAAGTGTCTTAACCGTGCATAATAAATATCAATGCAATTATTTCATAATTAAAGTGGAGTCGCACTATCATGAAACCCCAAAGTCACGTCTCATCTACAGCGCGCACCTAATCGTGTCATGCGAGCCTTACAATGTGCAACACCTAAACCCGCAAGACCTGCCATTCTAACATAACCCAAGAATCCTTTCCATTTTAATCACCCTTAATTATATATACACATATATGGCATACTAGGCTTTATTGATTCCAATTTATAACTTAATCAGTTATCCATTATTATTACTTCATATATTAACATTAAGCTTCAAATTAAGAGTTTATTCTCTAAATAATAGGCACAATTTAATAAGGACAAAACTTCTCTCCACTCTCAACATTGCACTATGTTTCGTGCATGGGGCGTTTCGCAAAGCGAAATCCAAACAAGGAACCCCCCCGATACACTACTCCTTGACAATGTTGATCGTAGGGATGAATTATGTCATCCACGCATATCATACTACTGATACATAATATTACAAAGGACAAAACTTCTCTCTAGTCTCAGCATGGCACTGCGTTTCGTGCGTGGGGCATCTCGCAAAGAGAAATCTAAACAAGGACCCCCCCCGATACACCACTCCTTGACAATGTTGATCAAAGGGATCCGTTATGTCACACACACAAATACTACTATAATATAGATCACTATCTAAAAACAACCTAAAATTCTCCATTAAATCCTTGGGTCGATATCAACGAAATTGTCTCTAAGTGCAATACATCAACCCCCAATAATCTAGTACACCATAATCACCCAAGATGTACACCATAGAAATTTTATATCCTTTTTCACCTATAGGATATATAATTCAATATATATATATATATGCGTATGTATGAAATTTATAAACTCGATTGTACGTGTATATAACCCTTTTTATACGAGCCGTCATCATGAATGTATTTAATTTAATTCCTTATATAAATACGATCCCTCACTTGAAGTATATTCATCCATTTCCCCTATGATGTGAATAGTCTTCCAATATATTCAATATTAAGGTTATCACCCCAAAGTTAATGTGTATAACAATCACTACTTATACCATCAATATTCGAATGCACATCGATATATCAAACAATAATTCCGACTATCTGTATACCCATGACTAATAGTCTACAGGCCTCGAGACTAAACTTAAATTCATTTTATGATCCCATCAATCATTGGAATTCCCATTGTAAATCACACAACAGATAATGGATAAGCCTCCAACTCCAAATACATTTATTTTATGATCTCACCATATGTGTTGGGATACCTAAAGTAAATCACTCCCCGATATGTATAGACTAGCCCGACGATAAGTATATTCACACTAGTTGTCGGCAACAAGTTAAATTTACCCACAATTGATTACGGTTCAATGTGTCATGATGAACCCTTTCACATTAACGCATTTACGGTTTATTCCTTGAGATTATCATCACTAAGGATAAGCGACTTCTCTGTGTCTCGTTCCCTAATTATATCCTAAATAGAATCCCCTTGATATAAGGAATTGATACAATAGTCGGGATCTAAATTTCACATTATGTCATCACGACTTCCTCACAATATACTTAACCTCACCTCTTGTATTAACTCACATCTAAATATCCATATAGGACTCCCGTCCTTAATGAGGTTTCCCACTACCTCGATGTAATAATTTCAATACATCTATATCTTCCCAAACTACTACGATAGGCCCCCGCGATCATAACATGTGAGAAACCCTCAAAAACACTCCAAACATATCTCTCGCATCATATATGTGAGTCCCAAACTGAGAAACCCAAACGAAAGGGATTTAAAACTCATTCTAGAAAAATTAAGCAAAATTTCCATGTTTTCGAATCGATTCGGCCCTTCCAAATCGATTCGGTCCCAACAACGAATCGATTCAGCCCAACTAGACCTGTAAGTCTGATACATACTGAATCGATTCGCAAAGGGGCGAATCGATTCAGCCCTATAGAACTAATACTTCTGCAACATGGCGAATCGATTCTCTAGGGGCGAATCCATTCGACCTGTTCAGCAAGCCACGAAATGGGTAAATTCTCCAAAACCCAAAATTTCCAAAACCCAAATTATGAAACTTCCACCCAATTATACTCAACCCAAATATGTTCCCAACATCAAATTTCATCCTATATCTAGTTTCATCAAGTTATACTCCTTAAACCCATTTGTAAACATCAATTTCAATATTTAAACTAAAAAATCTAGGTTTTGATCTAAATACCCAAAATCCAATTTTCTTATCCACAAATTATGAAATGAAATACACAAATGAATTATTTATGAAGATTAAACACTTGCCTCGAAATCATAGAGGTTGGATCGCCCCCGGGATTGCGTACGGGCCGGAAATCTCAAATCTTTTCCTATCTCTCTCTCTTTTTTTCTTCTTCTTTCTCTTTCTCTCTTTCTCTAAATGAGACTGGCTTGATCCGTAATCATCTTAAACCTTTAAAACATAAATCCCAGTTTTAAATGCTAATACACACGTTAAATGACTCGTTTACTCCAATTTGAGTCAAACATACTTAAAAATATTCCGGAACCGAAATAAAATCCAGTGACAGTCATTTTGACTATCTCGATCCACCTAGAATTAATGGCGCACTCAAAATCCTCATCCGGAATACGTTATAACATCGTCAATTTTTGGACTTCAATTTCCAAAGTTTAAAATTCTCCAATTTACATAAATTTTATTTCTCCAAAAATTTTAATTTCTCCGTCCCAAAATCTTGGGGTGTTACATATATATACACATCAAGTATATCCATACTTATATATCACCACACTATATAAGTATAATAGTCTCCCTCAGAATTATTACTCAATGGATGCAGTCTCTTAGTGCTATCATCTTCCACGGAATTGCTCACGTATCATCCTGGGTACCACCGGTTGGAGTCTCACATTGAATAAGTATTGTAGACGGGGCCTGAAGGTAATCCTGGGATTAGGGATAATCCACTAATTAGCAACAGTGTTCTGAGGATAATCTCAGCGTGGCAACTCAAGCGTGGCATCTTGGTGAGGCAGCTCAGCGTGGCAACTCAAGCGTGGCAGCTTGGTGAGATAGCTCAGCGTGGCAACTCAAGCGTGGCATCTTGGTGAGGCAGCTCAGCGTGGCAACTCAAGCGTGCCATCTTGGTGAGGCAGCTCAGCATGGCAACTCAAGCGTGGCAGCTTGGTGAGGCAGCTCAGCGTGGCAACTCAAGCGTGGCATCTTGGTGAGGCAGCTCAGCGTGGCAACTCGTACTTTAGCTTATTGTTACTTTGCCATATTATAGCTTTGTTTATATTTACTACGAGTTATAATGACTGTAATGTTGTAACGAGAATAATGAATGGGCGTGAGATCGAACGGTACTCGCGAGAGACCAGGCTTGGCAGGGCCTGGGAGAGTTTTCATGCTCTATCGAACAACCTCACCGTGGGAACTTTAGAGGGATTTGGTTTGGAGGATTGAGAAGTGGGGCATCGTTGGGGCTTGTCCTGACCATCTTAGATACACCTGGTAAAACACCGAAGGACCCTGACCGTGGAACCTCAAGCGGAGCAGCTTGGAGTTCCATCGGGCATTGAGTTATGAACCAAACAACCCTCTACTTAAATATCACATCTACTGTGGGTGATGTCACTAGCCTTCTAAACAATGTCAGACATGCACTTGAGTAAACCACCGTGGTATTTGGGCCTGTCAGATAGTTGGTGAGCCACCTCTGCGACAATAACCCCCTGACATACAGTGGTTAGGCAAAAGGCATGTCTTGGTATTTAATGTTTATGACGTAGGAAACAACTAGTGCATCAGGCATTTAATGTTTATGACGTAGGAAACAACTAGTGCATCAGGCATTTAATGTTGTGACATAAAGTATGAGGGATGTCTTTCATAGTCTTTAATGACTGAGTTGCCTCGGGGGTGGTGTGGGGGGCTATTTAAGGACCCCAACCACCTTTGAGAAAAGAAGAGAAAAAAAGAAAAGAAAATGATCCTTTGAGAGTTCAAAAAGTTATTGCTAGAGATACATCAGAGAGAGAATTATTGCAAACTAGAGGGCTTATCCACTCACCATTGTCATTTATTACGAAGCTTTTAATACATAACAGAGACCCTTGAGAGTTGTTTTAGTATGTTTTACCTGCCTACCAAGGTGTATCTAGGGTGCTTACTTCTCTCTCCCTCTAGCCAAGTTATTTCTGAAAGTTCTTTATTATATTGAGAGTTATACACGAGATTTGTGAGTATAAGATGGGTTCCATACCTTCCAAACTGCTCTTTGTGTCTTGTGGCTAAATCACTAGTGTTTCTCTAACTAACCTTGCCATAACCATACTTAAAAGGGGTTACGCCTCCATCTTATCTAAACTACCCTCCTACATTTGGCGACTCTGCTGGGGAGGCATTCTTCTAAGGAAGAAGTATGGCGCAAGATAACGTTAATCGAAGGCTCAACTTTGATGATATCCAAGACAGTGAAGAGCAAGCAGCGGTAGAATTGGAGGCTTTAAGGAGCGGAGATCCTCGAATAGAAGTGCCCCCAGTTCAGGCAACAACAGGCGTTCCGGGAGTGACGCAGGCTTCCACGAGCGCTGGGCTAGGATCTGCCCAAATGACCCTCCTTATGAGTAAGTTCTATGAGTTCTTGCAAACTCCTGCAGCTTCAACGGTGCTGGGAGGACTCGAAGCCAATTCCTTCGTAACACCAGGGGCAGCTCCAACGGTTCCACCAGGCGCAGGTACAACGGGAGCAGCCCCGGCAAGCATACCCTCCGTCGTGAATCCGGCGGTGGGAATCTCCGGAGTATCAACGGCGCCAGCTGTAACGATGGCTCCAACTATAACGGTCATTCAGCCAACACCCCCATTGGTCGTTGCCCCATCGCCCATGGAGGAAATGAGGAGAGAAATACAAAAGGAGATGTTAAAATTTGTGCAGGCTTCCTCACAGTCTATAGGCGAGGTAGCTTCAGTCTATGACAACTTTAGGACACCTTATCCTCAGGAATACAACGATGAGCCTTACCCGAGGGATTATATTCCCCCCGTCTTTGAAAAATACACAGGGAAGGGTGGGAATCCGAAAGAGCACATTAAACGTTTTGTTGAGCACCTGGGGGCGCATTGCAACAACAAGAAGCTCAAGTTGAGGGAGTTTTCCAAATCCCTAACCGATAAAGCATACACGTGGTATTCTCATTTGGCCCCTAAAAGTGTTTCCACGTGGGAAGAGATGCACGTGCTGTTTGTCCAAAAGTTCTTTCTAGCAGAGGATGAATTCACTCTGACCCAACTAGGGAGAGAGAAGCAACGACCAGGAGAAGACGTGGTGGCATACGTTCGGAGGTTCAGGGAAAGGTCTCTGGATGTGAGAGAGGAGGCCAATGAGTCCACACTATTACAAATCTGTGCCGAAGGACTACTCCCGGAGTACATCTGCCATCTTATCAATGAGACGCGCGAGGGAACTTTTTCGGCGATCTTAAAATCTGCAAGGAACATCTCATTGGTCGTACGACCGAACCCGGTGGCGGTGCCTATGATATTCAGGCAACCGATACAACCTGGGGGAGGAAGGCCTCAACCCCCACGAGTGGGATACACCGAAGGAACAGATGGGGGTAAGGCGGCGAAGAAGGACAACAAAAGGAAGTTCAGAAGGGATAGGGAAGACCCACCACCGTTACCATGCACGATAGAAGAGGCGGTGAGTTGTTACAATGCCATGGTCCAAGGTGGAACGGTCTACCTACCAAAAGGCGTTCCTTCAGAAGAACCCGATGACGCAACAAAGGCAGATCCTAGGTATTGTCAGGTTCATCGAAAGATCCAGCACCCGACAGAGAGCTGTTTCACACTGAGAAGAATCATTGACAAGTACATGAAGGCAGGGACGCTGCAGATCCCCCCACAGAACGTTAACAACAACCCGCTTCCAGCGCATGGGGCCAACTTGGTGACGGCCTACGACGGTGAGGCGGAAAGAGGGGAAGGAAGGTCAACAATGCGGCAAAGAGAATTCGAAGAAACTCTGGAATATTGCACCACGGGAATGGCTAACGTAATTTTAGCCTACGATGAAGCAAGCGCTAAAGACGCGGAAGACGTATACAGCGTTGAAGGCGAGGAAATGGAGGCAGTCGTTGAATACAGCGCAGTTTCAAAATCCACAAAATTCGCTTGGTTCTTCGATCAAGTGGGGATACCAAAGGAGAGCAGACTGGAAATAACTCAGGCGATTCTAGACATCGCGAGGAAGGACGAGGTTCCCTCGCTGAAATGGCGGGGACCCATGGCGAGGCTGGTGAAAAAGTTCCTCTCAGAGGTGACCTTCAGCGATGCAGATAGAGCTGTAAGGTTCCCTCATAACAGGCCCTTGTATGTGACGGCTAGTGTCAACGTGGTTAGTTTTGCGAGGACGCTTATGGATGGGGGTGCGTCTATCAAGATTATGTCGATCAACTCCTTCCACGCGGCTAATATCCCAGAAGAAAGGTTGGTCCCCATGCCTCTGGTGATCTCAGGATATGATAACCAATCTTCCAAATCCATTGGGTATGTGAATGTGGGAATTGTAATGGGAAATCTGAGTTCCCACATCAAGTTCCATGTAATAGAAAGTGCAACTTCCTATCATTTACTAATAGGAAGAGTATGGATGCACAATCAAGGTTTAGTTCCTTCAACATATCATCAATGCGCCAAGGCGAATGTCAAAGGAACAGAAGTGACCATTAGGGCTACAAAAAGGCCTTTTGCTATCGAGGAAGCTCACTTTGTAGATGCGGCCTTTTATACGGAGTTGGAAGAGGACGCTCGAGTCCTAACGAGAAGAATGGAGGGGGCATGGGTTCCCTCGATCAAAGATAGAATGGGGCCTCTGAACGAGCAAAGTAAAGAAGCCACGAGTAACGAGGGGGTAGGGACCGAAGAAACCCGTCAGGTGATCCCTCGACCTCAAAATACCACAAGGCAGCTCAAAAACAAAGCAAGGCTTAGAGTGGACCCTATGGAGCATGAGGTCCAACGGCAAAGCGTGCTGAGTCACTTTTCGGGGGGAAGGATCGCTGAGGCTTCGAGAGAAAGGAAGAGGAAGGCCTTGGCAACAGCTACCAACAGGCAATGCAAGAAGGTGGTCACTGAGGAGGGGAAGGTAGTATACCGTTTATAACGATGTGAGCGGGCGGCCGAAGAGACCGAGGATGGGGCTGACCCATTATATGAGTGTTTCTTGATAGATCAACAGGGACAGTGTATGGTGATAGACAACTCCAACATATAGGAGTTCGTGGAGGAGGTCGCCGAAGAACCAGACTACATGGCAAATCAACCGAAGCCCCAGGCACAAGAGTTGGAGCAGTTGAACCTGGCAGGAGAAGGGGAAGACCCAAGGCCCATCTTCATCGCGAAAGATCTCGGTAAGGCGAAGAGAGAAGCCCTGGTTGGGCTAATCTGGGAGTTCATAGATGTCTTTGCGTGGAAGTATACCGAAATGGAAGGGCTAGATGAGGAAGTGAGCTGCCACAAGCTAAACGTGACACCTTCAGCCATCCCGGTAAAACAGGCAACAAGAACTTATAAACCTGAGTTGGACTTGAAGATCAAGGAAGAGGTTCAGCGTTTATTGGCAGCAGGATTCATCAAACCAATACAGCATCCCCTGTGGCTATCTAGCATTGTGCCAGTAGGGAAGAAGGACAAGAGCCAAATAAGGATCTGTGTGGATTTTAGAGATCTGAACAAGACTTGCCCCAAAGATGAGTTCCCTCTACCCTCCATTGATAGCCTGATAGATGCCACGGCTGGGCATGAGATGTATAGCTTCATGGATAGGTACGTAGGGTACAACCAAATCAAGATGGACCCCGCAGACGCAGAGAAAACGGCGTTCAGAACCCCGTTGGGCAATTTCATGTACAAAGTAATGCTGTTTGGACTTAAGAACGCGGGAGCTACTTATCAAAGAACAATGATGGCCATTTTTCACGATTTCTTCCACAAATTTGTAGAATTCTATGTGGACGATTTGGTCATCAAATCGAAGAAGGAGGAGTCCCACCTAAACGACTTAAAGAGGGTGTTTACTCGATGTAGGAAGTATAAATTAAAGATGAACCCATTGAAGTGCGTCTTCGGAGTAACACGCGAGAAGTTTCTAGGCTTTGTGGTTGATCGACAAGGGGTGCAGATGGACCAGGATAAAAAAACGCGCGATTTTAGAAATGCCGTGCCCAAGAACGGCGAAGGAGCTAAAAAGCTTCCTCGGAAAAGTCTCCTACCTCAGAAGATTTGTACCAGGATTGGCCGAGGTAACACACCCGTTGATGCAACTGCTGCGAAAGAACACAAAGTTCAGGTGGGAAAAGGATCACCAGGAGTCCCTCGATGAGTTGAAGAAACTGCTCCATTCACCGCAAATCATGGTTCCTCCACAGGCAGTAGCACCGTTGCAGCTATACCTCACCTCCACTACAAGGTCCGTTGGAGCTTTGCTGGCACAGGAGATCGACGGGCAAGAACGGCCAGTGTATTACCTCAGTAGGATCATACATGGGCCAGAGATTAGATATAGCAGCCTAGAAAGGCATTGTTTGGCCTTAGTCTTTGTAGCACAAAAACTTAGACATTATATGCTGTCTTTTACAATTCATATTGTAACTAGATGTGATCCTATTAAGTATTTGTTGGCTAGAACTATCTTGATTGGCAGGGCAGCTAGGTGGTTCCTTATTCTCTCCGAATATGATTTAAAGTGTGTGGTTCCTCGTGCTATCAAGAGCCAGGCTTATGCTGATCTGTTGGCAATCTTTCCATCAGGAACGTTTGAACCACCTAAAGAAGACATTCCGGGAGATGACTTACAGGCCAACTATCTCGATGCAACCGATGAGGAATGGACGATGCAATTCGATGGGTCTTCGGCAGAGAAAAAAGGAGGGGCAGGGGTCATCCTTTCAAAAGGAACGGAGGAGATTTGTTTTTCCTACAAACTGGATTTCCCTTGCTCTAATAACGAAGCAGAATACGAAGCGTTGGTACTAGGGTTGCTGGAGGCTCTTCGAGGGGGAATTCGTTCACTCTGCATCAAGGGTGACTCGAATTTAGTAATTTAGCAAGTTAACGGAGAATATGCGTTGAAGCACATGAGTTTGGCGCCGTACAGGACGATCATTCAAAGGCTCCTCAGCCAGTTCCATCGGACCACAATTAGAAGACATCCCAGAACGATGAACCGTCATCCAGACGCTTATGCCACTATTGCTCAAAAGATGGTCATGAGGAGCGATACGACTATTGTTACGATCCAACTAAGAACAGCTCCTTCGGTGGTGCAGTCAATACTACCGATGGAGGGAGACGCGGATTGGAGAGGAGAGATCAGGAAGAAACTGGAGTCTGGCGAAGGAGCTATGGGACTAAGAGAGTTATCCCAATACTTTACAAACCAGGGAAATCTTTACTACAGAAATGCAGGGGGATGGTTATCAAGATGCGTTGGGCCAGAGGAGGCAGAGCGGAGGTTGAAGAAAACACATGAGGAACACTGCGAAACAACTGAGATACCTCTTTATAGGAGAATTCAAAGAGGGGGATATTTTTGGCCTAAAATGAAACAGGATGCGGCAGAACTACAGCAGAATTGTGATAAGTGTCAGCTATTTATCGAAGCAGCTGAGTGCCATTTCATTGAAGCCCAAACAGACTGGAGGCAGCCCTATATCGACTTTATTCAGGATGGAATTGTCCCAACAGAGAAGATGGATGCGATGGGACTAAGGCGAAGGGCCCCGAGGTTCTATATCCAAGAGGGGCAACTTTATCGAAGGGGGTACTTCAACAGGCCATTGCGTTGCATTACAAAAGAAGAAGCAACTGAGGTCCTCAAACAAGCCCATGACCCAGCTCACATGGGAGGGGCCAAGTTATATGATCAGCTGATGACGTTGGGGTATTATTGGCCAACGATGGAAAAAGACTCCGCCGAATTTTCCCAAAAATGCAAGGCTTTCCAGCTTCATGGAAATATGATCCATGCCCCATCGGTGGACTTACACTCTCTGGAAACGCCTTATCCTTTCCACACTTGGGCGTTCGACCTCGTGGGGGCGATACATCCTTCGTCGAGGGGCAAGATATGGATACTGGTAGCAACGGAGTGCTTTACAAAATGGGCTGAAGCAATACCACTTAGAAGGGCAACGGCTGGGGTAGTGAGTAGCTTCATCAGAGAGTATATCATTTGCCGTTTTGGGATCCCAAAGGTTATTCTCTCAGATAATGGGACTCCCTTCGTCAACTCAGAAGTAACGATGCTCACAGACAAGTACTCCATTGTTCATCACACTTCAACGGTGGCATACCCGAAGGGGAATGGTCAGGCTGAAGCAACTAACAAAACTCTGGTTAATATCTTGGCTAAAACGATGGAGGACTTTCCAGGATCGTGGGATGACAAGATACCAACAGTGTTGTGGGCCTATCGAACGACGAAGAGGAAGCCCACAGGGTACACTCCGCTCTCCCTTGTCTATGGGGCTGAGGCAATTCTTCCAGTGGAGTTGGAAGTTCCCTCGGCTCGATACGCCTTGCGAAGTAGCATGCTCCCTCAGAGCAGGCATGTGCAGTTGGAGGCATTGGATGAACACATAGACAACGCGATGCAACATTTTCAAATGTATACAAAGCAGCTCTCTAGGGCATATGACAACATGGTAAGACCAAGGAGGTTCGTGGAGGGAGATCTCGTTTTGAAGGCAGCAGTGAAACACATTAGGGGACTTCCTCTGCCAAAGTTCGCAGCCAATTGGGAAGGACCTTTCATCGTGAACGAAGCTCATGATTCAGGTTATTGCCTAATTTCTAAGTTGGAGGAAGATAGGCCATTCAAAATTAACAATAAATGGCTGAAAGTATATCATGTGTAGACAGTTAGGTTGTACCATCGATGTATTGGGTCTTTTTTTATTATGAATATACAAGTTTTACTGATGATGTGAAGTATAGACATTGATATATGAAAGCAGGCATAACTCAGAGATAAATTGAAAAATGTACATTCTTTCATTCATTAAAGAAGAGAGCATTACAAGCAAAATGGGGAACTATTGCCCAAGAATTACATGAATGAAAGAAAGAAAATATGTACAGGAGTTTTACTACCCTAAGAGAAACCACAGATCCGGGGAAGAGAAAAAATCCCCGGGAAGGCCCGAAGAAGCTGATGCAAAGGAATTTTGAGCGTTGACAGCAACCTCTAGCCTGGTTTGCACCTGGGCGCGTTCAATAAGGAGCCTTTCTCGTTTTAGCTTGGCCAAACGCAGAGCTTCTTCGGCATTCGTTACTTCTTCATCCGCTGATTCCAAAAGAGGTTCCAGCTCAGCTAACTTAACCTCCTCAGCCCGTTGGTCCTCCTGGTGCTTTATCAGCACTTCCCTCTGGCCGATCAGTTGCTGGTTCTTCAAAGTCTTCAGATGCGTTATAAGCCAGTCAAAACGGAAACCATCACGCCCCAACTCCTTCAGAAAACCTAGAAATTGGTTGAGAAGGGATCTGGTAACACTGGCAGTGGGGGTACTAGCAATTTCAGCAACAACGATCGCCATGCCTTGCAGCCTGTGACTCATCACATGAATATTTGAGCGCAGGCAATCCGGTGTGAAGGTCTCAGGATGGTGATCCACCAATTGTTCAATCACCAGCCGATGGTTGACGGGCATTTGAGGAGATTGCTGAAGCACCATGAGGCAGAACGAGTGAGGAGCTAGGTCGGGAAGATGGACCTCACACCCAGATTCGCTCTCGACTGCAGCACCAGTCGTAGAACCTTGATCATCATGAATTGAATTTTCCGAAGCATCAGGTTCTCGAAAGGGCGAGCCTACAGGTGAGAGGACTGGGGGCGAATCTTCCCGAGCAACCTGAAAAGAAAAGACCAAATAAGGATATGAAAAATCTTAACAAGCGTTTTCGTTGTTAAGTCACCGTTATAAGGTGGAGATTATATGAAAAATCTTAACAAGCGTTTTCGTTGTTAAGTCACCGTTATAAGGTGGAGATTACATAAAAATCTTAACAAGCGTTTTCGTTGTTAAGTCACCGTTATAAGGTGGAGATTATATAAAAATCTTAACAAGCGTTTTCGTTGTTAAGTCACCGTTATAAGGTGGAGATTACATATAAATCTTAACAAGCGTTTTCGTTGTTAAGTCACCGTTATAAGGTGGAGATTATATAAAAATCTTAACAAGCGTTTTCGTTGTTAAGTCACCGTTATAAGGTGGAGATTATATAAAAATCTTAACAAGCGTTTTCGTTGTTAAGTCACCGTTATAAGGTGGAGATTATATAAAAATCTTAACAAGTGTTTTCGTTGTTAAGTCACAGTTATAAGGTGGAGATTATATGAAAAATCCTAACAAGCGTTTTCGTTGTTAAGTCACCGTTATAAGGTGGAGATTACATAAAAATCTTAACAAGCGTTTTCGTTGTTAAGTCACCGTTATAAGGTGGAGATTATATAAAAATCTTAACAAGCGTTTTCGTTGTTAAGTCACCGTTATAAGGTGGAGATTACATAAAAATCTTAACAAGCGTTTTCGTTGTTAAGTTACCGTTATAAGGTGGAGATTATATAAAAATCTTAACAAGCGTTTTCGTTGTTAAGTCACCGTTATGAGGTGGAGATTATATAAAAATCTTAACAAGCGTTTTCGTTGTTAAGTCACCGTTATAAGGTGGAGATTATATAAAAATCTTAACAAGCGTTTTCGTTGTTAAGTCACCATTATAAGGTGGAGATTATATAAAAATCTTAACAAGTGTTTTCGTTGTTAAGTCACCGTTATAAGGTGGAGATTATATAAAAATCTTAACAAGTGTTTTCATTGTTAAGTCACCGTTATAAGGTGGAGATTACATAAAAATCTTAACAAACGTTTTCGTTGTTAAGTCACCATTATAAGGTGGAGATTATATAAAAATCTTAACAAGTGTTTTCATTGTTAAGTCACCGTTATAAGGTGGAGATTATGTAAAAATCTTAACAAACGTTTTCGTTGTTAAGTCACCATTATAAGAAGGAGTTTAAGCAGAGAATTAAGAAAGTACCTGAATCATAACAGGGGCAGGAGTGGGAGCTATCACGGAGGTTAAAGTGGCAGGAATCGTTGGGAGGGGACTTGTTACCTCATCGGCCTCAACGGGGTCTCTGGCCCCAGAAACCTCAACCATCGGCATAGTTCCCTCGCCCACATAAGGTACCAAAGCAAGAGCAAGGGGTTCATCGGGAATAGATGAGGGTGGTGAAAGATCAGGAGAAAGCTGCAATATAAAAGCCAATGTTAGTAAAGAGGAAAAAATACAGAAAAAAGGGTGAAATGTATCCAAGAATAACTTACCTCAGTCAGAACGTTGAAAAGGGGCACTGTGGCCAGAGGTCTCGCCAGCACCGTTGGACGGAGAATTTTTGCTAGCAGCGAGGATACTTCGACCTAGGGCAACCAACATCCTAAATTCAGCACACAGAACGGGGTGAAAGAGAAGGAATGCCAGATCAGACAAATTTAATTATGAAATAATTACCTCAGGATCACCTGCAGCAACCAGAACGAGGGGGAGAACAGCCTCAGAGGAAGCCAGTGAGCCAGAGGAGACTGGAGTAGGCATCTCAGATTGTGTTGTCTCTGGTGGCGAAGAGACACCCACGGGCTCTATAACCTCACCCTCCCCAACTGCCTCCCCCGCCCATCTTGAGATTGAACGACGGGCGTAAGTAAGCCCGGTCATTGGCGAACGGGGTGGGGTCGTATCGGATGTGATGGCCCCACAGCGACCGCCCACGAAACGGCTAATGGGGGACTTGGGGGGCTAGGAGAACGAGGCCCCATTTCTTTCAGTCCCTGCACCAAAGTAGTTAAGAACAATATATATAAGTAAATCCGGCTTGCTCTAACCAAAGAAGAAAAGAGAATAAGATAAGTGTACATACCTCAGATTGGGAAGAAGAATGAGAAGCTTCCACCGAGGAAACTTGCTTCCGCTGGGACTTGGTGCCTAAAGTCTTCCTCCTCAGCCTTGTCATGGCACTACCAGTGGCTTGAGGAACCTTCGAACCTTTTCTGCTCTTTGCAGCTGGCTCAGTGGGATCGACGACGATCGTGGGGAAGACAACCGAGGGAGGAACGACGACAGCGCGCCGTTGAAACTCTGCATTCACCTGATCTACCTCAGCCTGCGCCTCCCTCCTTAACCTCTCGGCCCTTTCAGGAGATATGGGAGGAGGAACGGAGGCTATGGGTAGGGCTGCCACAGGAATCTGGGATTTGGACTTTGCCTTTTTCGTGGAAGCCACCCCACTCTTGGCCTTCTTGGTCGACGGCTGCGAAGACCCTTCATCACCAGTAGCTCCAGTCGAAGGAGCAGTCTTCCTGGATACCCCAGCACCATTCGCTTTGGATATGGCAGTGGGAGTCATGGGGCATAACGGAGGTAGCTCTTCGGAAGGACCCTTAGGGGTTTTTCTTAGAGGGAACTCAATCCCCAGAATGGAGTTGCCTTTGAGTCCCAGCTCCATCGCAGCAAATGAAAGAACTAGAGGGTACACCGGCTCGCCATCTATGAATTCAGCAATGTTAGCCAGTTGTCTCGGCCAGAACTTCGTGGCAAATAGACTGGTCACATTCCCTTGCCTCTTGTTGGAGGGAATGGTGACTCTCCCAGCCATTGATTCACTTATCCCCCATGCAGCAGTGGAGGAAAATAAGGAACATGCCTCACTAAAGCTAACCTTCGGGTTTGAGGATTGGAAAACTGAGCGAGGAGCCCCCTGATCAAACCCAAATTGACGACTACACCGATTGGGGTTGTAATGTTCGCTGGAATATCCCCACTCGGTGTAGGAAGGCAGATACCCCGGAGAAAGGAGAAGCACCACGGCTAACTGAGGATCTTAAATGTCTACCCCCACCTGTACCACCCTGGATTCGTCCTGAAAGAAATCACAAGTGTGAACAAAGGCGTCCTCTCCGTAAGGCCTCATAACAAAACCCTCAAAACGATCAATTGAGGCGATCAGCTCTTTTCGGCTCTGCCTCTTGTGATAAATATAAGAGCGGGGGGGTAAAATGGTTTCCCCAGAAGGAGGACGGTTGGCCTTGGCCGCCACAACAGGAAAGCGCACGTAAAGAAAGCTGGTTAGAAGGATGCTGTTAGCAAAATTGGCCAGGTTATAACGGCCAAGGGATCGTTCCATATCGAACAACGTTCTGTCAAGCCAGGTGTAGAGGGACCCTAGGGCAATTGCAGCCAAAGGAAGTTTGATGCCCCGGGCCAAACGAAGGGATATGTTGATAAGGTCCCTTCGGGGCTGATCGTTTGGTTTTCCCGTCAAAAGAAAACGGGACAGAATCACAAGGATGTAAGCATGGAGCTCTAACGAAGTACCTTGGCCAGGGGCATCCGTTGAAATTGAAGAACTACCTTCACTAGAACCCTTGAAGAAATAATTAATCAGCGGAGTGAAGGTAGCTTTGTTTGAAGAACCGATGCAACTTCGGCATATTCGGTCCAACACCAAACGGTCAGCAGTCTCTTCGGCGTCAAGAGGCTCATCGGTATAAGGCTCATGACCTGTTGCTTCGAGCCCCAGAAGCTCGCAGACATCTTCTAGGGTTATCGTGAACTCGCCCCACGCAGCAATAAATGTGTGAGTCGTCACGTTCCAACGAGAAACAAGAATGGGAAGAGCAGCATTATTTTTGGAGAGAGTAAACTCACCAAACCATTTGGCCCGTTGAAGGCCAATCTTACTCAAAATATCACCATAGGAACTCACCATGTGAGAGTTCCAAGCAGCAAAATGGGCAGGAGAACCACCTGGTGCTTCGAAGTCAATTTGGGACCATTGGAAGTCCCCTCGCTCCAGACGAAACCGGAGAGTCCCCTCTGGAGGAAGAAAGCCCCACTTCGAGGGTTCTTCGTCCTCGTCACCCAGCACTAAGGACTCAAACTTGCATTCAAAGTTGACAGTCTTGCAAGCAGCAGCAAAGCAATCATCTTCACCAAAAATGTGAGAGCGACGATAAAACCTTAACTGATCACGACGGACAGCGTCCAAGGCAGAGGCACCAGTAGTGGTGGCAATAGCAGTAGCAGGCGGCGCACTGGTTGAAGAGATGGTGGGATAACTTTGAGAAGCCATGACAGAGTGTTAGTGCAAACAAAAAACAACCTTGAGTCAGAGGAGCCTGAGCACGACAATGGCAGAAGAACAACCACAGGAGGTGGCGAAGATGATGCGAGCAAGAACAGGACGGCACAAGGTCGAACAGCAGGTTTCAGACGATCAACAATGGAAGCTTTTTCTCTCTCTCTCTAAAAAACTAAGGAAATTTGAGGCAAGTAGTGGGAAAGAAAGAAAAAGAATGGCTTTAAGTGATTTGGCCGTTTAATTTTTAAAGTTCGTCGTTTAAGTTTCCCACCATTGCACGTGTGTGGCCGCCTGCAATCATTTCAAATGTACATGTGGCACTTCGGGAAGTGTTCTGACATGGAAAAGACAACGCTACGTCATTCAATGACGTGACACCTGGGGAACTGCCATCAATTAATGAAGTGACACCTAGGGAACAGCCACCGTTACCTTCCTAAGCAAGATTCAGTTTTGGGCGCCAAGATTTTCTCTGACATATCCAATAAACCCCCCAACGAAGAAGGTGTCCCAACGGTTCAAAAAAGGCACGATGTCCCCTCGACAGAAGCTCAAACGTTGTTTAGTTATGACTCAGTTACATCGGGGAGAATTTTTTCACTTTTTTCGAACATTACTGCGAGAATATTAGCAGGTCCTTCGGGAGAATTTCAGATATTCAAGCTGGAACGGTTGAGGCTCCGCATTAGAAAAAGATGCAAGGCACTTCTTGTTCCCACAACAAATCCCTCCACGAAGGGGCAAATGTAGAGGGGGCCTGAAGGTAATCCTGGGATTAGGGATAATCCACTAATTAGCAACAGTGTTCTGAGGATAAGCTCAGCGTGGCAACTCAAGCGTGGCATCTTGGTGAGGCAGCTCAGCGTGGCAACTCAAGCGTGGCAGCTTGGTGAGATAGCTCAGCGTGGCAACTCAAGCGTGGCATCTTGGTGAGGCAGCTCAGCGTGGCAACTCAAGCGTGGCATCTTGGTGAGGCAGCTCAGCGTGGCAACTCAAGCGTGGCAGCTTGGTGAGATAGCTCAGCGTGGCAACTCAAGCGTGGCATCTTGGTGAGGCAGCTCAGCGTGGCAACTCAAGCGTGGCATCTTGGTGAGGCAGCTCAGCGTGGCAACTCGTACTTTAGCTTATTGTTACTTTGCCATATTATAGCTTTGTTTATATTTACTACGAGTTATAATGACTGTAATGTTGTAACGAGAATAATGAATGGGCGTGAGGTCGAACGGTACTCGCGAGAGACCAGGCTTGGCAGGGCCTGGGAGAGTTTTCATGCTCTATCGAACAACCTCACCGTGGGAACTTTAGAGGGATTTGGTTTGGAGGATTGAGAAGTGGGGCACCGTTGGGGCTTGTCCTGACCATCTTAGATACACCTGGTAAAACACCGAAGGACCCTGACCGTGGAACCTCAAGCGGAGCAGCTTGGAGTTCCATCGGGCATTGAGTTATGAACCAAACAACCCTCTACTTAAATATCACATCTACTGTGGGTGATGTCACTAGCCTTCTAAACAATGTCAGACATGCACTTGAGTAAACCACCGTGGTATTTGGGGCTGTCAGATAGTTGGTGAGCCACCTCTGCGACAATAACCCCCTGACATACAGTGGTTAGGCAAAAGGCATGTCTTGGCATTTAATGTTTATGACGTAGGAAACAACTAGTGCATCAGGCATTTAATGTTTATGACGTAGGAAACAACTAGTGCATCAGGCATTTAATGTTGTGACATAAAGTATGAGGGATGTCTTTCATAGTCTTTAATGACTGAGTTGCCTCGGGGGTGGTGTGGGGGGCTATTTAAGGACCCCAACCACCTTTGAGAAAAGAAGAGAAAAAAAGAAAAGAAAATGATCCTTTGAGAGTTCAAAAACTTATTACTAGAGATACATCAGAGAGAGAATTATTGCAAACTAGAGGGCTTATCCACTCACCATTGTCATTTATTACGAAGCTTTTAATACATAACAGAGACCCTTGAGAGTTGTTTTAGTATGTTTTGCCTGCCTACCAAGGTGTATCTAGGGTGCTTACTTCTCTCTCCCTCTAGCCAAGTTATTTCTGAAAGTTCTTTATTATATTGAGAGTTATACACGAGATTTGTGAGTATAAGATGGGTTCCATACCTTCCAAACTGCTCTTTGTGTCTTGTGGCTAAATCACTAGTGTTTCTCTAACTAACCTTGCCATAACCATACTTAAAAGGGGTTACGCCTCCATCTTATCTAAACTACCCTCCTACAAGTATAAACCAAATCATAATGTATGAGAAGTGTCCATAGTTCCTCACTAGAAATAAGACAAATTATACCCAAGACGTCTTACCGCTGAACCTCATGCACGGTTAATATATGATGACTATGACGTGGGGACTATATGCTCCTGCCCCTCAAACTAGGGACTCACCCACATCGTTCAACTTCTCATGATAGCATTATAAGGGTATTCTTCACATAAATATATCAATCACACACAGATATATTTATAATCACATCATCTACATATTGTCTCTATACCCGTCTCTCTCTCTCTCTCTCTCTCTCTCTCTCTCTCTCTCTCTCTCTCTCTCTAATTATCTATATAATAAAGTAGGAAACTTATGTATGTCATAAGATAGAACAATGATGTCATCAAGATGAATTTTTTTGGCTCTTCCTATTTTGCCCTTGCAAATTTTTGATTCCCCCTCTTTTTTTCTCATTAATTAATTCTCCCTCTTTCAATTTAATTCAAACATAAGGCTATTGTAGTAAATTCACACTTAACCCACTTCAAACCCACCGCTCATTCTCAAACTCACTCGCCCTCTTTTCTCTCCCTCTCCAACCCTAACCCAGAACCCTCATTCTCCAACTCTCTCTCCCTCTCTCACTAATCTTCCTCCGCCTCCGAGTCCGATTTTTTCTTCTCATTAATTCAATGGCCATCTCTCTCTTCAATGGGTTATTTTTTAAGGTGTTAATAGTTCATAAAGATTTAATTTTTCTACTGTTAAGTGTTTAATTTTGATTTTTCTTTCTAGTTGTTTAGAACCTACTCAACCAGTATCTCTTCATCCCAGGTATTCGTCTCGCTTATCGCTTTGACCCAGGTAATTGGTTTATATTTGACTTTAATTTTGTTCTGCATCTTGAAATGGGTATAGGTAATTTGTCTCTTAATTTTTTTTTTGCAGGTATGTTTAGATCAGACGTTTTTCCAATTTAAAGAAGAATTTTGGTGTATATAATATCACAAATATTGATTGGTAAGTGTTTAATCAGCATTTCTATTTTTGCAGGTATGTTTTAGATCAAGCGTTTTTTTTTATAGGTGTGTTTAGATCAGATATTTTTTTGCATGTGTGTTTCTTCGTATTCCTGGTTTGGTTTTTTGTTGGTTGTGTTTCTTTGTTGGGTTTCTCTCTCTACTTTTTTAATCTCTACTTCGGCTTTTGATGTAGTCTAAATCAAGTTTTTTGTTATAGAGAGAATAAAGTTTATGCTACGAAGAGAGAAGTTTCTTTATCGGTATAAATCAAACCAAATCAACAAAACTAAGCAATAAAATCTGCCACCACAGATATTATACGAAGGTATGCCTCGAACTAACAGGTCAAGTTATAACTTTTTCAGTTAGGAAGATACTGTGACTTACTCTCTGTTTTTTACCAACTAATAACTTTTTCAGTTACTTTGAGGTCTATTACAAGTCAAGTAATTAATTCAATTTATTTATGGATTTAGATATTTTACAAGTTTCATACATGTATTTGGTTTAAGTGCGAGTCTTAACATGTTGCATCTTAACATTTTTAGCAACTATTTATTCTGAACCATTGCCACTTTATTGAAGTTATCCACTTTGTAAGAATGGATATCATTTAAATGTAACTTCATTGATTTCATTTTGTATGGCGGTAGAAAGGGATAACTGTTCAAGTGTTTCTCCCCTAATCTCACGGCTATAACTTGGATATGGGATTGACCAATAACTGATCAAGTACAGTGGTGATGGGGTATCAAAGAGAAATAATAAAGAAGATTGTAATAAAGAGGAACTTGGTCGGATGTAGCCGAAGAAACACCAATGAGATCATACCAATGCGACTGAACGTTAGATGTTCGACAAAACACTGAAGTGAGCATTTTACTCATTTTTTGAATTTTTGTTTTCTTTTCCATTTGCTTTCTGCATTTGGCCCATTCTTAATAGTCTTACTCTTTCATTTGGTTTCATGTAGGAGTAATTTCATTTAGTTTCCTGTAGGAATAATGTGTGTATTATTTTTTGTGTGAAAGAAAAAGCATTTCAAAAAAGCCTTTATGTGTTAAACTTTAAGAGGTGCAGTGTTGAATTCTTAACCATTTTGTTAATCACCCACACAAATTCCCATTAAAGGGATAATTAATTTTATTTTCAAGAACTGCTATAACAGAAAATAATAAAGTCATTGTAAAATCCATTGAATTCTTTACCATTTTGTTAATCAGCCATACAAACAGTTTATGTAATTCTAAGAGAAACTTCTGTAACAGAAAATAGTAAAATCCATTGACTTCTTTTCCTAGCCTATAAAAACTCATATAACGTACCTTTAAGACCACACAAACGAAAGAAAAAACAAAGCTTAGAAAATAAGCAAGTAAATTTATTCTAAAGCAATATGGGGAGGATCAGCATCTTCTATATATTGTTCATAGTTATGGGTTTATTTGTGGTGTCCTCAAGGCTTGCCTTAGTAGAACTTGATGATACATCTGAAGGGAGGGCTATAACTTCTCCTTATGAGGTTTATGTAGATAGCTTTCCAGATGATTTTAAAAGCTTCATAGAAAACTGTACCAGATGATTTTAACAGGTACTACATTTTTTTAAACAGGGACTGTTTTACTATTAGTCTTTTGTCTTGGCAGGGCACTTGAGTGTTATTGCCCCTGCTTTCTACATTCTCTTTATAACGGGAAATTTTTCTGCCCTCAACAATGATGTGGTGTTGAGCACTAAAACTCCCCCTGTGGTGTCAAGCACCGAAACTTCCCTTGAGCCTACTTCCACCGTACTTCTGCCACCACACACAAGCTTTCAACGTTTATAATAAAGGTCTTCTTGCTAAAACTGTGTAGTACAAGGGAGTTTTCCACACTTTTTCCTTGAAATATTTACTGCATAAAAAAATTTCTGCTTATATTTTACTGGTATTTTTAGTAGACTAAAACATTTTGCATTTCCATTAGACAAGCTTGAGAGTTTATATCAAAATGACCTTCTAATATGGATGGAGCCTGAATTAATGAACTAAAATGTGTAGATTTAGATAGATGTAATAGCTGAGTGCTTAATTATCAATGATAAACTCACCGCTCTGTTAAATTTTTTGATTATTTAATGCAATTATACTAATTCAAAGCAGCAATTCATTATAATAGTAGGCCTAATGAGATTTGTTTTTTACTATTTAAATCAGGTCATCAACCATTACACTATTGCAAAATATGCAGCAAATAAGAGGCACAAGTACAAAGATGCCTATGATAGTGTAAAAATTCTGAAGTAGGTGGATAATGTCACTCCTCAGTACAAACCCAAGTTTTATTCACTGGTGGTGGAACTGAAAGAAGAAGAGGAGCAATCCTTGAAGGAGTCTCAAAGATTAGAGAAAGAAATTGCAGAAGTACTGAAGAAAAAACTTAGTACAATGACTGCAGATGAATAACTTTAAAAGTTTCTATAGGTAAAGATGAAATTCGATGAAGAAAACTGATATGGTTATTGGGCTATTGATATTAACTCTGTGTGATGGTTTTTGGGGTTTGAACTTGGATTTTTTTTACTAATCCTTATTTGTTTTGATTTTTAGAAATGAAAAAGGAAGAACATAGTCAACTTATGATTTTGTTGGTTGGGTATAATCGAAAATGTTCACTACAATGTTGTGAAAGGATTTCTATATGTATATTCAGTCCTCTATTAGATATTTTTAGACTATGTCAATTGACAGCTTTAGTTTTTGCCCAATAATAAAAGGATTTTTGGGTGTATTCTACTTTTAAAAAAAACTGAAGGTCGAGGATTGGACTTAATTGATCAGTAATCGGTGAATAATGTTTTTCGTCCCAAGTAATTATATGCATACATGTCGAGCTTCTTTGTGTCCAAGATCATGTTATCGATAGACCAACCATGTCTATTATTGGTTGGTTCTCATAATTTTTTAGCCTAATTAGTTTAGTTTAAATTAGCCTAATTAGTTGAGTTTAAATTATGCGTGTGGTTTGTATCTTTTTTATCGCGTGCCATGTATAAAATTACCCTAATTAGTTGAGTTCAAATTTGTGATGATGATGAGCAAATTGTCCCATAAACAAAGGAAATTCTGCTCATTTTTTTTCAACTGCTAGGTTTTGTACATGGCGTTTTTATAAAATATTATTAAATAGGTGACAAATGAGTCATTTTTTTATTGTTTATGTGTATTTTATACCTTAAACAGATGGATAGTCTTATAAACAAACGGAACATTGCCCATTTTATTTAGTTTATACAAGGTCCATGAGTATATTTATTTGGTTGTTGAAGTATTTTTTATACTCAAATAGGTGGATAGTCCTATAAACAAAGGAGATTCTGTCCAATTTTTTTCAAAATTTTAACTTATTGTATTCAAATTAAATCGGGTATGTATGTATATATGGATTAAACACGTATAATAGTTATATAAACATGAAAATTTGCCAACATTTTTAAAAAAATTTAAAATTATGTGTTGTAAAAATAGTTTTTGACATAATAGGTTTATACCACGATGAATGTACATATGTTTATAAACATGGTGTTTGTATGTATTTATGTAAATACGATGGGGGTGGCAATTCGGGTTAGTCATGTCATTTTCGGGGCGCGGTTATTTTGATTTTATTATAAATATTGGGTACTCTTAAATCTATACAAGCGAATCATGTCATGTTCGGGCACGTTCGGGTTATTACTATAAACGGGTTATCGTGTCAAAAATTGCGAGCCCACGTATGGTCCAATTAATGATGTACAGTTTCAAAAATTAGCGCCGTGCCTTCAGGCACGGGCATACCCTAGTATATATATATATATATATATTAATAAGTGTACACACAACTTATTTTAATGCCATAAGTATTCTCTCACTTATGATACAGTTCTCACATTTCTTATTTTTGAATAGTAGCATATCACATCTAGCATATATTCTTATACCATCCTATTCGCACCCTAGGATATTACTCATACATATTCGACATATATATATTCTACCCATATATAATCAGCATATATATTCTACATGCATAAATATATATGTACGAACCTGTCGAATAATTCCTCGAATGTCGTTTGTACCAAACATTCCCTAATTTAAATGCCAGATCTTTCCCTTTAACCCGAGACTTATACAACATCCATTTACTCTTTTAGAGGTTCTCGTATTCTATTTAGGATCCCCCATTATGGTCACTGGACCAAACCGATTACCAACAAAAACGAATTGGTCTGATCGGTCCCGATTTCTGCTTTTGACGAAACTTACTCTAACTCTCATCCAATCCAATATTTAAGGTTTCTAATATCCCAAACCATTAAATGTAAACATCTACACACTTATCTACCACCAATAAAACCATCTAATTTATGGGATTCCTCAATTTATTCAAGAATTAAACCCTAATTATTATTAAACCTACCATTTTCATTTCTTCTAATTTTCTCACCAAAGATTATACCGTTATCATGGATTCAGTCTTAGATTTCATATAAAATTATTATCTCAATAAAATCATATGAAATAATTTCCCCAAAATCCCTTTTTAGCATGAATCCCAACCACAAAATGTTATAGTTTTTACACTAACTATAATATGGATCATAAACACACTATAATAATAAAAGAAAGTTAAACACTTGCCTGGTTGGATAAGTTCAACGTTTTCTTACCAGAATCTGTTGAATCTTCGCTGGAACCTCCTCTTCTTCTCCCTTTTCTTACTTATTTCTCTTCTTTCTTCTTAATTTCTTTTCTTTCTCTTTCTCTCATGGTTTATAAGGGATAAATGAAGGTTTATCACTTCTTAAACCCAAAATTGACTCATATACACCAATGTGAGTCCCTACTGATCCAAAAAGTCCTTGAAACCCAAAACACTACCCCCGGGTACTCTATTCTAACTATCTTGGCCCTTTTGAGTCCAACTGTGCACTCAATTCCCATCCGAGTTGCTAATAGAAAATTCAAACCCAACACATCTCCACATTTATTTTTCGCATAAAATAACATCACTTGTGACTTTTATTCACTTGCGACGTGAAATATAATTAGTCCATATTTTTTACTTTAAATAGTAAGATTATTAAACTACACCCACTCATGTAATTTAATTATCCATAAAAGTATGGGATATTACATTCTCCCCCTACCCCGCTTATAACGGAATTTGGTCCTCGAAATTCGAAGAAAACCGGCGCCAAAGACTTGGATGACAACCATAACACCAGCTCTAGTACCCAAAATGACATCACACCTCGATAATGGTATGGTCACTCCATTATATGACCGCTAGTGGTACCCAATTGTCTAGAGGCTTACTCACTACATCCCTAGATTTAAAACGAGCTTGTTCTATTCTCTTCATATCGATACACTCCATCAGTCATATACTATGACTTTAATAATGGCACATTACACATTGTTCTTTTATCAACGGGATCCAAATAAAAAATTCATATAAATAACTATCTTTATTGCCTTAATATTATTGGAAAGTCGTACATCACTAAGTGTCAACTTCACGTGTCCAATCCCAACACAAATCTCCCATCGTGAGAGAAACCATAAGAACATCGGACCACTCTAATCGATCCTTAAAATCTCGGTTCATGGCGACGTAACTCTTACGACGCTCAAAAGTCACCCCGGTATAGTTTGGTGTTAATGCCCCTCTCAATAAGGGACTCTAAATCACGTACAATCCAAAAGTCTATTTATCTGCTCACCTCTAAACAACTAGAGGAATAATCACCAGAATTTTCCACGCAAAACCTTAAGAGGCACCTTGTACACATCAAACAGGTACGAGTGGCTAGACACAACTCTACCTATTGATAATTTCTTCTTCAAATTACCGTACCATGCTTTACTTCGATTACAGGTTAAGTTAGTAACAGAAGAAAGCTAATAGCAGAGATTCCAGAATCACATGCACACCACTTTACTTGTCATCAACCACCTCCCGTCTACTCATCGAGTCTTAGGTGGCAGGACTTGTCGAAAATAAATCATTATCCCCAGTGTTTCTCAAAAATACTTATCGGATCTGGGGTTCAAGGATCTCATCCTGACTTGCAACCATAATGGGTGTCAGCTCGCATTGGTGCACTTCTCCTTTACTAGCATGTCTGCCCGTTCTAACATTGGAATTATTGGCTTGATACAAAAGTAATGGCTGGACATCCCGAACCAACATATTTCCATCTATAAGTGGTGCGCCCTGAGATAGTCTCACTATGTCTCACCAAACAATAACTTCCACTTGTAACGTCTCACATTAAGCGGTACTGATACTCCCCTTCTTCCTTGGGGTATACCAAGAGTTTCGTCCAGTGCACTTTTTCACCACAACATGCACTTTTGGGATCTTCATACCTTATTTACATCACCATTCTATTTGCAGGCAAGTCACTCTTAACATTCAACTGAGTTATAATCTGTTCCAAATTTCCATAATATTTATACCTTTCCTCTTCTCAGAGATATCCTTGTAAATGTCTTCTCACAGCCTTTCAACCTATTTCGAGTGTGTCAACTCTCATTGCACACATATACTTGGATTATCATCATTATCAAATGACATTTGATCCATCATACCATCCTGGATTTATTTATGGCTGCCCCATAGGCATGTATTACTCACATTTATTCCCCCATCCTCTTATCTCGAATGGTTTTGAAATAAGCTAACCAGAGCGCTCATACACCCTATAATCCACGCATATTAACGTAAACATCACATATGTTTCACACGTAATACACATAATCATGTTTCCCTCGAATCACTGTGTGGCTATCAAACTTGGGTATTCTCAATCAACCCATTAATCAAAATTTTAATTATGATTAACATCGTTCCAGCCTTCAACTTACAATGAAAAAAAGAAAAAATTTAGGTGCTCTCTCATGGCACTACAGGCTCCACTAGCCTTATATCATAATATAACTTTTACTTCACAATTATAACTACATACTTATATAATAATCGAGGTACCAGACTAGTGGACTAAAGACCCAACATCTCCCCACTTCCAACGATGCCCTAAGTTTCATTCATGGGACATCTCATAAAGAAAAATCCAAACAAGGAATCCCCCCGATACACTACTACCTATCATTATCGGAACATTAAAATCCGTCAGGCCCTCAGTCCATAGCACGTACCCTCAAACTTCTGTCTCTTGACACTATAGTATACTCGTCAATTATGTGTTATATGAGACCGTGAATATCATGATGCTCTTACTATGAATCGTTTCTTATGACAAGCTATGTCTCTCATCTCAATAAGAGCCAGCAAACCCTGAATCACATCAGTAAACATCCCTATTCATCGGGATCAAATATAACCAGACAACATATACATATAAGTCTGCTACTCAATATATCATAACATATATATACATATACATATACATATACATATACATATACATATACATAGGCTCAACCTTATTCCATCGGCCTAATATTAAAAGGAAAATGGAAATAACAAGAAATGTGTAAAGCACTAATGTAAATTCCACTTATTCTCATTTACAATATAAATCTCATCTCCTCATAGGGATATACCAAATCCTAACAAATTTATCCATTTAATTATACTAAGAACAATAATCCACAATGTCCTAGGGTCTAACATCTCCCAGCTCCCAAAATTTGTTACTTCCATTCTTGGGAGGTCTCGCAAAGTGATATCCAAACAAGCAACCCTCTCGATACACTACTACGCAGCTCTATTAGTTATGGAGATCTGATGGTCTAGGACCTAGGTCTAACAATGTGTTTAAATCAATATAAATCATGTATAGGATAACATCATACTCGTATAACACATCACAAAACAATAGGAAATACATACACTTAATAATGTTATCAATATAACCATTAAACTCGTCTCACTCATGAATCTAACGTGAATCAAAATACTGTGACTCCCTCATATCACATAAAGCATACCTCATTCACCCTACCATAATACTCATATTTCTACCTTGCCAATCGCCTTGGCTACTTAAAGGGTTCTCAGACATGACACGCGTGTTCGAACTGAACCAAAAATTATCTCAATTACTGCCCCAGCTAGGCATCATACTCTTGTCCATTACTCATTTTGGGAAAAAATCAAAGCATGTGGTTCTACTCTCCATATAAGATATATTTGTCTAAATAATATACTTATCTCTATCCATGCTAGCCGTACCCAGGTTGACCTTCTTTTGGACACTGGTATCCTTAACCCCGATGGATATCCTCATCATTCCCTTAGCGATGTTATCCCTAAGGAACACAGTACTGTCTTTACCAGACTCAACTAAATCCTTCTTTAATCGGTCGTAATTCAACTACCTGAATCATTTAGATGGGTCCCCTAATGGGTCTCTCCCTTGTGGTGACACACTAACACCATTTAACATAGTCTTTCTTACTCTCCGACTAAATCTTTCTATTCTTTTAGCTCCCTTCATAAGAAGCATTAATATCTTTACTGAAAAATGCAACATTGTCACCATCTGTATCGACCGTCCAAGTAGAATTTCCCTTAAGTGATGACAGCTTCTGTCGTAAGTCCATTACCCACTTAAGAATTTTCTTCTCCATTGTACCTACTTTATCTAGTACAAAACTTATTTTCACAAATGGACCTCTATCCGACCCTTCCTGTGATGCGTTTAGAACACTGTTCACATCTCCTTCTGAATAAACGGTGAAGGAACTTGCAGTCCAACCATATCTAAGATACTTCCATTCACATAATATTTGACTTCCTAAATGTGGTGGTTAACTCCCTCAATAATAACTTGGCTCCAATGAGGGCATAAAATTTTACCCCAAATTTTCACTCCCTTGGACACCACACTCCGCCTCATGCCAAAGCCTTTGGGTATCTTAAATTCATTAGCTAACACACACAATCTCCGAATTCATAAACATTCCAACGGGCGGTCATCCACTTCAAAGACCCCTCTGATTATTTCCATCTTAACCATACTGGGTGAAACAAATTTGGCACCACTCACTGCTAAAGTGGTACTTGAAGATATATACTTCACCCTAGAAGTCCTTACATGCCCATCTTCCCGAGCAACAACAGAGGTGACCTCAAATATTTTACTATTTCAACTGAGCCCCGCCTCATGTTGTCCTCGTAACGTCCCTCACTGGTCGTCCTCTTGTTCTTCAGCACACAAACACACCCAAACGCAAATAAGATTCACTTATATATATACATTATAGCAGGAGAAGGAAATCTCACTATAGAAATAAAAAATCCTAAACCTAGGGCTCAATATCAAATAGAAGGCAACGTTGAAAGCGTAGTATGTTCGCACAGATTCCTAAGGACTCTAGAACTTGATGCTCTGATAGCCACTTGTGACACCCTGTGTAATAAAATACCGAGTAATCACTCCTATATCAAATTAAATAGGAATCTCATGTGGTTTCATTCACAGCATCACTATCGAAACCATATTAATTACTAATAAACTATTAGGCCTGACGTCAAAATTTTAAACTTTCTAATCTTTTAAACTGAATGCATAATTAAAACCATTCACTTAGGAATATAATCAACAAATGGAATAAATAAATAAATAACCGATAACTCTCAGTAAACGTATATTGCAACCAAGTCGAATGAGTGTAAAATAAAATCAGTGTAAATAAAATATATGACATCAGTTGTGCAACATGCCCGATTATTATAATAGTACCTCCTATCTAGATCACAAGGGTAGAAGCGTCTAAAATAATGTCTTGTCAACTTACACAACCACGACAGCAAGTCTGACTCGAAGGAATAATCATTCAGGCATTCCTGTGTTTGGCCACTAAAAAGCATACAAAAGGAAAAAAAAAAAGAAAAATAGATACGGGTCAGAGGCTGGGTTTTAAAAATAATTTTAGAAAGTGCTTAATTTACTTTAATATATAAAAATATGATACTCTTTATATTTAAATTGGTGTCGCACTCATATGAGATACCCCTCATCTCTCATCTAACAGTGCACACCTAACACATGTATTTTAAAACACCCTAGTTAGCTATCTAGCCTAACTAGCACCTCAAAAAACTCCCAAGTCCATACGCTATCAAGAACCCCGCATATCTAAAATATTGTAAGCATTCGCCCAAGCTTATACCTTATAATTTCTTACGTAATTTATCCTTACCTTATGAATAACTTTCATTAGTTATTTATAGTATTCACATTTTAGTGTTATCATCTCGTACATAATATTCTCATCATTATATACGTATTTTACATTTTATATTTCGGATTTTATGCTCCCGAATACCATAAATTTACTCACATTTGTTTCCTTATTTTTGTCCAAATATATATATACTAGCGGATGCTCGTGCCGAGGGCACGGATATAAATTTGCCCCCATGATATAAAAAATAAAAAATAAAGAAAAAATACAAAAATATATTTAAAAATTATAAATTAAAATATAAAAAAATATTTAAAAATATATATTAAAAAATATAAATATTTTAAAAAATATATAAATTAAATTATTTAAAATTATTTCCCCTTTTAAAAATAATTTTTTCCCTTTAAAAAAAAAACAAACCCCTTTTTATTAAAAAAATACACTTTAGCATGACATTTCATGCATGGACATGAAACAGGAAAATATCATACATCCAAAAAGTGAATATATTTTCCAAAAAATTTCAAAAACCATGCTATAGTATTATGTGGATATATACAGTTGGTTGAATCGGATGAACTTGAAAGCATAATGTTTAATACAAGATGAAAATGAAAACTGAGAGAATAATAGAGAGATGGAGATAGAGAGAGAGTTTTGAGTAGTGAGATAGGAAATCAGACTCTGCCTGGAATGGATGACTGAATGCTCTATTTATAGTTGAAACTCCTTTGCTTTTACTTCGGGTGAACTGCTTTAACCTTTGGGTGAACTGCTTTAACCTTGGGTAACTGACTTTAACTTCGGGTGAACTGCTTTAACCTTGGGTAAATGACTTTAACTTCGGGTGAACTGCTTTTAACTTCTAGTAAACTACTTTAACCTTGGGTAACTGATTTTAACCTTGGGTAAACTGCTAGCTGATAGACTGTAAACCTGTGCTCCGGCACTGTTCATGAATAGTAACTTGTCGGGGAATATTTTAATCATTCGGCATTGTTCATGAATAGTAACATGTCGAGGAATATCTTTACTATTTATGAATAGTAACTCATCATTAAATTTTAACCAAATATTATCCTGTAAAAATAAATTTTATTACAAACTCTAAGGGTCTTGGGCATCTTGAAATAATGAACTCGAATATGGATCTGATGTGTTAACTTGGTGACTATTTGTTGACTCGGCGGAAGAGGTGGGAGAACAATAATTTTCCTCTTCAGCTTCAGCTTGAAGAAGAAGCTGTTTTGCCAAATCTTTGAGCTGCTGGGACTTTTTTGACTTGGCTAATGTTGTATCCATAGAACTTTGACTAGATTTCATAACTACTTGGACTGCTTGAACTGGAATGACTGGTTGGCAAGGAAACTCCATTTGGACAGCATTAATAATCCTTTGTTGATTGAAAGAGTCCCACCATTTAACATAAAAATGCCGAACTACTGTTGACTGCTGTATTGCATATTGCCATTTGAATATCCATGGAACTTTGTATTTACTACAGAGCAAGAGTAAAACTGGAAACTGAGAATTATGTTCATTTAGTTTAAAGACTGTGGAAAAATATTTAACTTGTTCTTGGAGGTCTGCAGGTAGGATATCTGGGATAGAACCATGCTGTGTCCACCACCGGGAAAACCAAGAAGGAATTTGACTTTTAAATTTTTGATCAAAGCAAAGAAACCAAGAATGAGTGAATGACTCATTTTGGTAAAAGAGAACTTTAAACCATGCTTCAATATAATCATAATAACTAAACTGAATTTGATGACTTGGGAGGGTTTTTAGAATGGAGGGATGGGATCCCCAGTCTTGAAGAGAGATTATATTATTAATGTGCAAGGAATGGTAAAGAATCCTTGATGAATCGTTGCGATCCGTGATTGCTTTAATACGAACTGATTCTGAGGAATAAAGAATATCCATGTAAAATTTTAAAGTCTTGGCAGGATGGTGGGGAGTGAAGTGCCAAGAGGGAGGAAAATAGTTTTTACTAAATCAATTGGATTTTTAATATGGCTATGATTTGGCTCAATAGAAAATAAATTTGAAAAATTTGGTTTGAGCACATAATCAGTTTTAGCAGGGTGATTATAAAATTTGGTTTTAGTAATCTGTTGAATGGGCTGTGTAGCAAATGGGTCATTGACTAGGTATTGACTAGAAGAAGGACCAAACTCTGCAGAGGTTGCAAGAGTGGAACTGTAACTAAAATTTAGTCTTGGAATGTTTCCAAGGACCAGGTATCTGTTTGTTACTTGGAGAGGGGATGCAATTTTAGTAGAAGGTTGGCTTGTGGGTAGAGCAAGGGCTCTAGTTGTCTTCTGGGGATTTTTCTCCGTCATTGTTATTCTGTAGAAATTCACGTGTGAGAAAATCAGGGATGGAATTCTCACTTCCTTTAATATACTCAATATCAAAATAAAAAAATGCTTAGTATAGATTGCCATCTAGCAAAAATTTGTTTAGAAGCAATATTGTGGACATCCTTTTCTAAAACATATTTTGCACTTTTACAATCCACACGGACTAATTTTTTTTAATTTAACATGTCACTTTGAAATTTCGAAACACATAAAACAATAGATAATCTTTCTTGTTTAATAGTACTATAATTACTTTACGCTTTGTTCCAGACTACGGAATAGAATCGAACAATTTGTTCAGGAGAATGAGGGTGAATTTTCTGTTTAAGAATACCTCCGTAGCCAATGTCAGAGGCATCGGTTTCAATGATTTTGAATGAATTTGGTGTACAAAGACCAAGACAAGGTAGGGTTTTAACATGTTTCTTAACATTTTGAACTATCGACGTATGTTCTATAGTCCAAGGGGGAGGGTTACTTTGTAGCCTTTTAAATAATGGTTTGCATTGTTTGCGAAGATTTGGATAAAATTCAGCAATGTAGTTCAATGATCCTAGAAATCTTTGAAGTTGCGTTTTCTCGAGGATTTCATCAGGAAATTTATCAGCAAATTGGATGGCCCTATCTATGGGACTATTTTTTCCTTAGTGAATATTATGACCTAAAAATCTAACTTTTGTTTGGAATGGATTGACTTTCGAGGCTGAAACCACTAAACCATTAATTTTTATTAGTTCAAAAAATAAATTTAAGTGTTTCCAATGTTCATCGATTGTGTGGGAATAGATGAGGACATCATCAATGTAGACAATTGTAAAATGGGATGAAGGGTTAAATATTTCATTCATGATATTCTGGAATTCACTAGGTGCATTTTTTAGGCCAAATGGCATGACACACCATTCGTAGTGACCAAAGGGGGTTGTGAATGCAGTTTTGTATCTATCTTTTTCATGGATTTGTATTTGCCAAAATCCACTCTTCATGTCAAACTTGGAAAAAATAGTTTCTTGATTTAATCGGTTCATGAGGTCACGTTTATTTGGGATTGGATATCTTATCCATTCTAAAACTTTATTAAGTGGTTTGTAATTGATGACTAGCCTGGGTGCTCCGCGTTCTAATTCGGCATTTTTTCTGACATAGAATGCAGGGCATGACCAAGGAGATTTACTTTTTCTTATAATTCCTTTTTGTAATAAACCATTAATTTCATCTTTACATAGTTCCATATCTTCTTGATTCATTTGGATTGGTCTCGCTTTGGTTGGGATGAATTTTTCATTAAAATCTTTGATGTATGGCAAAGTTACTCTATGTTTCTTTCTATGTAAAAAGGCATTTGGTAGATCTAAACAGATTTCATTTTTTAGTTTTAATTTGAAATTTTCTATTTTATCTTGGAGAATCTTGTTAGTAAGTTGATCTTCAATCCTTTTGTATCTTACTTCTTCATTTAAAAAAATTAATTGTTTTCTCTTGTATTGGAGACGGTTTACTGATATTGAAAAATCTTTGAGTGTTTTTAAATCTCTGACTTCTGGTTTTGAAAGAAATTCAAATTTTACTTGTTGGCCTAAGGCTAGGGAGGTTATTCCAGTATCACTAGTTGTGAACGGATATAGAAGACAAAGAAAAGGGATTCCTAAGATTACCTTGTCAGTCATGTTTTTTACTAAAACAAAAGGAGTTTTGTAACATACATTATTTTGACAAATATGTGCTTTGGGTAGTTTGTATTTGATTTGCATTTTACTTCCATTGGCTGAGTTTAATCGTTCAGATGTTTTATGACAATACCTGGTTGGAATTAATCCTTCTTGTAGACAATTTAAATATGCACCGGAATCAATTAATGCTATAACTTTTATCTTATATTCTTTGTTAATAATTAAAGTTACTTGTACATGCCATTTTTGTAAATTAATTTGGTTTATGATATTTACTTGATGATCAGGTTCTTCTGTTGTTACTACTTTAGGTTCTTGTTCAGAATCTGGATCACTTTCTTCTGAGGAGATGGCTTGTTGCTTTTGGAAAGTTTGGTCTACTTTTAAAATAGTGATATCTTGTTTTAATTCTTTACTTTCTATTTTGATGTCTTTGATATCTTGTTTAATTATGTTGACTTCTCGTTGGAGATCTTGTAATGTAACTTCCTTGTGAGTTTTAAATTGTTTTAAAGTATTATCAAGACTTATCTTGTTTTGTGTACTTATACCACTTTCTTCTTTGGATAATAATTTTTTAAATTTTGAAAGGTATTGTGATTTTAATTCTCTATTTTCTATTTTTCCAATTAAATCAATTAGTAATTCTTCCTGTTCTTCTTGTTTAGTGAGAACATTGATAGTTTTACAACAGTTGTCTTTGCATCCTAATTTTATATCTGGAGAGCTAGAGTTTGTACCTGATTCATAGTAACTTGATGATTCATAATCAGTGTTTTGTTCACCTTCACTAGAAGAATTTTTTAGTTCAAAATTTTTGTATATTTCTTGTGTTACTTCAGATGATAGTTGTAACTGGTTAATTTCGGATTTTACCTTACATTCCTATTTGTAATGACCTATTTTTCCACATTTATAACATTTTACTTTACTTTTGTCATTTTTCTTATATTGTGGATTAGTTTGTGATTTTTTATGTTTTTTTATAAAATTCCTTATTTTCTTTATTGTAAAATTTGTTATTTTTTAAATAGTTTTTTCTATGTCTTTTGTATTGTTTTCGGTATGACTTATAATTTTTATTTCTTGATGGTGCAACAGGGTTTAAACCATATTGTTCACAAAAATTTCCCATTTCATATTTTGCCTTTAATTTTTCTTTATTAGCCTGGTTGCTTATTTTCATATCTATACACATTTTTAATCCCTCTTTCTGGATTGTACTTATTATGTCTCCATATGTAAGATTGTTATAATCAATGTGTCCATTTGTGTTACTCAGAACTTCTCTTATTTTATGAGCAAATAAATTTGGTAAAACATTAATAAATTTTTCTTTCCAAAATGGTTCATTACTATCGTCTCTAAGCATTACTCGTGATGTGAAAACATCTTTGTACCATCTAAAATCGCTTAAAGTTGGGCATCTAAGGTTACTTAGTTGATCATTAATTCTTGAGGTTATATTACTCGGTGTTCCTAAAAAATGTTTTATTATTGTAAAAACTAGAGTGTTAACTCCATCTGGAATTCCCATTCCAATGTTTTCATCAAAAATTGGGAGGCCATTGGCATCTTGTTGGACGGAAGATTTAATTTGTTCCTTTGATTCTTCGGTAAGATGTTTATCCCACCAAGATTTTAATGTACCAGTGAATCCTGTTGTTAAAAGCTCAACTATTTCTGTTTGGGGAATATTTTGATTGTTTAGGTAATTGTTGGCAACCATAGATATGTGTTGCATTTTATTTAAGATTTATTGTTCAGATAATCCATCTATTTTCCATTCGTAAAGTCTATCAGATGAAACCGAGAATTGATTATGTATATTTCTTTCTTCATATTGCATATCTGGGGTGTTGGTCTTGTATACCAATTTTTTGTTAAGGTGGTTGGAGTTACTCTGGAGTTTTTTATTCTATTTAATTCAACATTAGTAAATTATTTTTCAGTAGTCTGGATATCTTCATCTGAAGTAGATTCTTGGGATGAGTCTGTTTGGTTAATATAGGTATTTTTGTTGATAGTTGTAATAGTCTTTGATGATTCTGCTTTGATATCTTTAAGCATTTTTTCTATTTTATCCAGAGTTTTCTCAGACTTTGTTTGTAAATTTATTCCTTTTCGGACCTCAGGAAGTTGGATTAAAAGTATTTCTCTTTTATATGGTGGGTTTGGTATGTCTAACTTGTTTTCAATGGATTCTAGTTGTTTTCCTAAAGTATTCAGGTATTGGTTAGTGTAATTATTTTGTTCAATAACTTTTTTGATTTCATCACTAGTAGAAGTGACTTTAAATGGTGTAGCAACTACTTCTGTTCCCATGTGATTTACTAAAATGGTTTCTAGTGGAGGGTGACTATACGAGACTGTAGTTTTGTCTTGTTTTGTCCATTTTACTTTTGTTAGGACATTTATTTTGTGGTAATAGTTATCTAAATAGTCAAAGAACTTTATGTCCGTTCTTATTCCATTCATTAAAGTTTTCCACTTTCTTATTATTTTATCCTTTTCTCGATATGCTCGTCGTTTAGTACGGTTTTCTTTTGACTCAAAATCTTCTCCTAATTTAATCATGTCAATTTTATAGTCTTTATTGATTGTTAATAATTGGTGATTTACTGAACCTGTTTCAAAATATGTTTGAGTGGGGGAATGTTGATCTTCATCATCATTAAAATTTGAGGTCGCTGTATAACAAGGTTTACTTAACCTGGGAAGTTGTATCAATTTCTTTTAACTTAAGATTGCGTCTAGGTATTAGATCATCATCTTTTCTTGTTGAATTACTCGTTTGGGATTTACTATCATCTCTAATATGGAGATTTTCAAATCGGGGTTGATCAAAACTTATTCTAACTGATCCGCCAAGGTATTCTTGGATTCGTTCAAGATTAATAGCATTGTTTTGCATTTTTTGAGGATGATTTTCATTCACTAATAACCAATCGTTTGGTAAATTAATATCTTTCCAATTTATTGACCTAGGGACTTGAATATTAGCATCATTTGTACTGCTTTGTATGAGTAGAGTTTTGTCTTTTGGACTTTTTACTAAAGCGTGGACATTTAGATTTGTCCTTAAACACTTGTAATAAATTCTATAAATTAAAGCAAGTGGTTTACTTCCTTCTAACATTTCATATCCAGATGTTTTAATATTTAGTGTCATGGTTTTTAATATGTGAGGGTCAGTTAAACTTAATGTAAAATCAGGAAAACAATTAAAATGTGTTGGACCATTAAAAAGGCTTGATTCCATCATTCCTAAAATACTAGTGTTGTAATTAGTATGTCTAGCATCTCTAAGACATAAGAGGATAGAGGCATTTATTCCTTTACTGGTTAATGGTTTGACTGCTACTTTTATTAATCCTATGTGTAGGAAATTGAATCCATTTTTTCTTTGTTTTGTAATAGCTTCACTAGTTAATAGTTGAATTCTATCGTGTTCTTTATTTAAAGCATAAACATGTTCAACAGTTTTAACATTGTAATTAGTACTAAAGGATGACTTTAGGAAACTAGTTTTGTAAATTTCTTTTGTTGGGACTTTGGGAATATTCCAATCATTTAAATCTAAATTTACTTCTTCATAAACATGTTCTTCTTCGTTTATTATGTCTGGGGGAAAAGCTAAAGAAGACCTAGAGCTAGAACTAGCCAAAGAATTTGATCTAAATAATCTATTCATTTTAAAGCTTGTAAAGAAACCTATTTTCTTTTTACAATTTTCATGTTTGTTTTCTCAAAATGTTTCAATACATACCCTCTCATACCGATCCGCTCAAGCCACTCTCTTAGGTCTTATTGTTTGGATACCAGATTTACTGTTCAGGTGATCTAACAAGTTGGGATGATAAATCACAAAAGGTGTAAGAATCAAATCGATCAGAACTTGGCTTTAAAGGAGAACTGGAAATATAGATCAAACAAGATAACCTGGATATATATATATATATATATATATATATATATATATATATATATATATATATATATATATATATATATGATATACTATGCATATCAAGTATATCTCCATACTTATATATGACACACAATGTAAGTATAACAACCATCCCTCAGAGCAATAACTCAATGGATATAGTCTCTCAGAGCTATCATCTTCGAGGGAATTGCTCACATATCATCCTGAGTACCAGCGGTCGAACTCTCACAACAATTTGGTATAAACCAAATCACAACGTATGGGAATCGACCATACTTCCTCACTAGAAATTGGACAAATCATACCCAAGATGTCTTACCCCTGAACCTCACACACGGTTAATACTAGGCAACTATGACCTGGGGACTATACGCTCCTGCTCCTCAAGCCAGGGCCTCACCCACATTACGCAACTTCCCATGATAGCACTAGAGGGGGATGATTCATATAAATATATCAATCACACACATATATATTTATAATCACATCATATACATACTCTCTCTCTCTCTCTCTCTCTCTCTCTCGAGAGAGAGAGAGAGAGAGGCTTCTGTGCACACTAAGCTTGCATAGTGCTGACAGACACCAATTTTTTTAAAGCATTAAAAAAAATTGAGTTTATTTTTTATATGTGCTATTTAAACATTTCAATAGACCCATGTAAAAAAAATCAGCTCAAAAACTTTTTTTACCATTTTTAAAAAATCGGTCAAACTTTCAAAGCTTTTAAAGTACTTAAAAGTAGTAACAGTTTCACCGATTTTTTAAAAATAGTAAAATATATTCTTTTGAGTTTATTTTTTTTACATGGGTCCGTTGAAAAGTTTAAATATCACACAAAAAAAATCAACTCAAAAATGTTTTTTTTACTATTTTAAAAAAATGATTTGCAAACTTAGTGTGCACATGACCCTCTCTCTCTCTCTCTCTCTCTCTCTCTCTCTCTCTCTCTCTCTATCTATATATATATATATATATATATATATATATAACAACCATCTCTTTTGAGAACCTATTTTATATTAATTTACTATGTGAAGGAATTATATAAAATGTTGGACTATGGAGTAAATATTAATTGAATGAGTTAAAAGTTAATATTTACTATATTGCATGTGTATGTAAATATCCCCCCTGTTGAGTTTTATAGTGTCATAAAATTTAAATGACAATTATGGTTGAATATGGAATAGGAATTTGAAATGGGTTATAAAATTTTGAAATTATAATTTGGAGGACGTAGTTAGTCTCGGAACGTGCGAGATAGTCAAAGTGGGTGGCATATTGTATTTTTATGTTTGGGCACTTTTGACTGGTTTTAACATAAATATGTAGTTGCGAGTCATTTTAATGTGGTATTAACGACTTAAATTAGGAATTTAGACTAAAGGCACGATATATGTTTTGTTAAGTCATTTTATTTCTCTTAAGTGTATATCCTAACCTAGAGAGAAAAAGAGAGGAAGAGAATTGTGGAGAAAAGAGAGATTGAATCTTGGAGATTGTAGCTACTACAAGAAAATTAGAGATTTGAACCCCAAGGCAAGTTTTCTACTTGCTAATATATGGTTTAAGATGAATAAATGGTATTGATAGTTGTGTATTGGTTATGGTTTATCTTGTTAGGGTTTTTATAGATTTATGAGGTTTGGACCCTTGAAAGTTGATTTAGATGTTTGTTGGGGTTATTTATTGTTGCTAGATGCATTTAAGTGTAGTAGATTGTGTTTAATGATCTTGGTTTGGATGGATTTGAGTTGGGGGAAATTTAGGAGTCCAAGACTCTATAGCCAAACTTGGCAAATTCGTAGGGGCGAATGGATTCGGCTAGGCCGAATCGATTCGCATAGAGAGAGTTTCCAGGTCTGTTTGGACCGAATCGATTCTGCCTGTCTGAATCGATTTGGCATTTATGCAGAAAACCAGATTTTCTGATCGAATCGATTCGGCCAGGACGAATCGATTCGAAAACCCTGCACTTTTGGGTTATTTTTCTTAGTTTAATTCCACCCCTTTCTTTTAGACTTAGACCCTAGGAACCTTCTTAAATGAAGTATACCTAGAGTCCTAGAGTTCTAGTTGAGTTGGGTCATTACTTTACCTTAGAAATGGGTTAAACGGGGCTTATCCCGGGGGTGTACAATTGAGGTTAGGGCATTTATTTCCTTTAGTTAATTCTTAGGAGTCTAGGAGTTACAAGCCCATATTTGGAGACTTTAAAGGGCTCAATTGAGGTATATACAACTTTGTGACTTGTAGAAGTAGTGTGACATCTTGGAGAATAATTGGGGAATGTAGTATATGATGAGAGAAAATGATGATATGATTCACATATGGCTTCAGATAAAATATGATATATCCATTAAATGAACCTGTATATGGCAAGTGAAAATGAAATAAAAATTGAAGTGAATATGGTAATGATGGTGGTAAATGATAATTTACTTAATCATAATATGTAAATGATAAATTGTTTAAAGACGCCCTCTCTAAATGCCATTATAAGGGAGGTTCGTACGTGAAGTGAATCCCCCTGGCTAGTGAATGCAGGGTCGATATAGTCCTAGGCCATATGAGTGCTTGTTGTATATTTTCTGGGATGGTTAGGTAATTCCGAGTGTGGTTATGACTCTCTGCAGGCATATGGCCACTTCCCGACATCTTACGTTGTAGGTGCCCAGGTGTCATAATTGATAGGCCCTGGAAGATGATGGTCACTTAGGGGCGCGCACAGTGGGGAAACCCGGACGGGCGGTCTTAGAATCGTTATATATATGATTATAACTATTCTTAATCAAGTGGGACTTGATGGATTATAAATTCCATAAAGAGCATAATGAAATGCCACAAAGATCATACAATTGAGATAAATGCCACAAAGAGCATATGATAGAAATGGTATTCCTGATAAGGAATGGATAGATAAAATGAAGATGAAAAATGATAAAGGCTTTTGATTAATGATGTTTATTTATATCCTCTCGTATAACTGAATTAAAATTTTAATAATTTAATTGTCTTTTTTTATTATATGAGGTTACCATGTTAGAATATCATCTTTATCATTAATGATTAACTGTTCATTACTATCATACTCTTTATTCATCTAGTGATCACATAAAACCGAGACCTTACCCATTCATATTTCTTGTTGTGCATGAATCTTGTATCCGCTCAGGTGCTCCGCCACAAGGGCGCCTGTTCTGATTTTTCCTATTCCGTTGCTTTTGAGGAGCTGTAAGAATTTGCAGATATTACGGGATACTTTGGATAGATTCTTTCATTTTTGCAGTCTAGTTATGATCGGGTCTTTTATTCTGGCTTGTGGCCTAAGCTTTTGTAACTATCTAATGGATGTAATATGTAACTTAATGAACATGTGTTGTTTGTTATCTATCTATTGACCGACAGCATATTCGATCCCCTTGTTGTATTCTTGTTATTGTTGTATTATAAGTTTTCTTGGATTTCCACTTTCTTTTCAAATTGGGTTGTTAAAAATTCTTTCTTTAAATTATAAAACAAAATTTTTGGCAACCCATTTGCTAAAATATTGGGTGGTTATCCCGTATACTTATTGTATTGTTGTGATGCTAAGAATGATCCCATCCATGATTCCTGTTATATAGGAGTATCGGGCTGGCCGCCCCTTATTTTGGTGAGTGGGTTTTCACAGATGGTTTCAGAGCATCAGGTTCTAGCATCTTTACGATCTATGTGAACATGTCACGTTCTAATGTAGCATTCTTTGATATAAAGCTTATTGCAAGGACTGATTTCTTACCTACGTTTGTGATCTTCTGCAAGATAGATTGTTTTAGATAGTATTCTAACTCTATTTGTTTCTTCATCTTAGATGCCGCCTAAGAGAGGTAGCCTAGTGAGACGTAATAGAGTAGTAGAAGAGAATGATGGTCCCCCGCCACCACCACGAGGAAATATAATTGTTGCTGATGTAGCAAATATAGTGGCCCAAGCAGTCAACGCAGCGATGACTGTCTTGGTGCAAAAAATGCCACCAGCTCAACAATGAGCGCAGGATGCACAATCTCCTACGGTACCTTCTTCGTGGGAGAGAGTTAGGGAGTCCTTTTTAAAGGGCCATCCCCCGGAATTTGATGGAGGCTCAGATGTTATTAGAGTTAATCAGTGGAAGAAGGATATGCAACGCCATCTTCAAATGGTGTAATGTAGTGAGGAGAAGAATCAAGTCCTTGGTACCTTCAAGCTTGTCGGATCTGCATTACATTGGTGGGAGTCCATAACTACACCAGAGGAGAGGGATACCATGACAATCACTAATTTTGGGGCTTTATTTGACCGAAAGTACTTCCCTCCCGTAGTTAAAAGGGAGATGAGAAGGAAACTTCAGGATGTGGTACAAGGTGAGAGGTCGGTTGCAGAATATGAAGAGGAGTTCACCCGGTTAGCAAGTTTTATACCAAATGAGGTGACTCCAGAAGAGATTAAAATCTCCAAGTTTATGGGAGGTTTACATTGGCGGATAAGACAACATTTACTGGGTAATCCAGCTTTACAGACCTTTGGGGATGTGATGAATGCGGCATTTCTTCATTGCCAAGAACATAGATTGTTTGTACAAAATAGCAAGAAGGCTACAGTAATGGGGCAAGTAGGAAAACCTGGAGGTAATGGGATCGTAGGAGGAGCATATCCTTCATCCTAATCTTTGGGAAATAAGAAGAAGGAAAGGACCTCCAACAAGGGGATTTATCTAAACGACAACGTTTCGGTGGTTTTAATGAGGGTGGCAACAACAATTGGTAGGGTCAAGGTGGACCGCCATAGCAACAAGAAGGTAGAGGTGAAAATGAAGGTAGAGGCCATCAGGGCTGAGGTTTCAAGCACTTTCGAAATAATCAAGGGAGAAACCAGGAGAATGCGACGAACCGATGCTTTCAATGCGGAGAGCTGGGTTACTATAAGAGGTCATGTCCTCAGTTGATTGGGGGAGAGATTCCTAGGTCTCCACAATAGCCACATGTTTAATTTCCTCCACAGGTACCTAACCCAGTTGTTCCTCCACAACAGGGACAACTACAATATGGAAGAGTCTATCACATTCAGGATGCTATGCTTCCTCTGGTTCCTCCAGCACCGCCATCGATTGAGGGTAAGTTTCTCATCCAAGGCCACATGGGTCGGGTACTAATTGATAACACTCAATTATTTTTAGAAGTTTTGCTCAGACTAAAGAGTTGATAAAATCTGCTGAGAGTACCTTCACTGGTGTCGAGTCCTCTATGGGTGATGGTTCACTTTTTTTTTTTTGGAAATAAATAGAAATTAATCTTGGTAATTTGTTCTTTGAGGCCGATTTGCTCGTCCTTGACATGGTCGGGTATGATGTGATTTTGGGTATGGATTGGCTAGTGAACTATCATGCGATAGTTAATTGTTATGGGAAGATTATAGTGTTTGCCATTCCGGGGCAAGAAATGTTTTTGGTGGTTATGCCTCACTTAGAAGAAGGTACTAGCACTTATTTGTATTGTGCTGTGGAGGAGACTTCTCGAGATGTAGTTGTGTCCCTAGATTCTAATCCGATTGTTAGAGACTTTGAATATGTTTTTCGAGAAATACCGGGTTTGCCTCCTAGTAGGGAGATTGAGTTTGTGATTGATTTAGCTCTAGGAAATCGACCGATCGCTAGAGCTCCTTATCGTATGGCTCCTGTTGAGATGAGGGAGTTGAGAGATCAAATTCAACAGTTGTTGGAGCAGGGATTCATTCGGCGTAGCACATTGCCATGGGGTGCTCCAGTGTTGTTTGCAAAGAAAAGAGACGGTTCTCTCCGGTTATGTGTTGACTACCGAGAGTTGAATAAAGTCACCATCCGGAACAAATACCCTTTACCTCGTATCGATGATTTATTTGATCAACTTAAGGGGGCTTCATACTTCTCTAAAATCAATTTAAGGACGGGGTATCACTAGTTGCGTATACAAGAGCAAGATGTATCCAAGACTTCTTTCCTTACGAGATATGGGTCCTATGAATTTTTGGTTATTCCTTTTGGATTAACGAACGCCCCCTCCGTATTTATGGACCTCATGAATAGGATATTTTGGGACTTCCAGGACCAGTTTGTTATTGTGTTTATCGATGACATCCTAGTGTATTCTCAGATAGAATCTGACCATGCTACTCATTTGCGGTTGGTCCTGCAAAGGTTGACGGATCACTAATTGTATGCCAAGTTCGAAAAGTGTGGCTTTTGGTTGCAGGAAGTTCAGTTTTGGGGCCATCTTATGACATCTCAGGGTATTTCGGTAGACCCAAGCAAAGTGGTTGTGGTGAGGGAGTGGGGTCAGCCCACAACACCGACTGAGATTCGTAGTTTTTTGGGTTTGGCGGGTTATTACCGAATTTTTATTAAGGGATTCTCTAAAATTGGTAGCCCTTTAATAAATATAACCCGGAAAGGGGTAAGGTTTGTATTGGATAATTCTTGTCAGCCTGCTTTTGATGAGCTGAGGAGAGGTTGACTTTTGCTCCAGTCCTTGCGTAACCAAAGTCGGGATTGGAATATTTAGTTTTTATCGATTCATCTCTGCAAGTTCTGGGAGGTGTACTTAAACAAGAGAGACGGGCCATTGCTTATGCTTATCGCAAGCTAAAGCCTCACGAGAGGAATTATCCGATACATGATTTGGAACTTGTCGCGGTTATCTTTGCCTTGAAGATTTGGAGGCACTATCTCCTAGGGGAGAAATTCAGTCTTTTCACGGACCATAAATCGTTGCAATATTTATTCTCACTGAAAGATTTAAATATGTGACAACACCGATGGTTGGAGTTTGTGAAAGAGTACCAATTCGACATCCACTACCACCCGAGTAAGGAAAACGTGGTGGCAGATGCTTTGAGTAAAAAGCTCGAAGGGGAGGTAGCGGAGGTATGGAAAGCTAAGTGGAAAGAGCTCAGTCAGGAGGACACGGTTGCTAGGGCATTCATGTCTGTGATGATCGTTATGCCTACTGTTGTGGCAAGGGTTGTAGAAGCCCAAGGAAGGGATCAAGGTTGTCAGGACCATATATGTCGATTGCTATTCGAGGGAGCGGAATCCTACTGGATAAGTTTAGAGGGTGGATTACGTTTTCACGGGAGACTCATCGTCTCAGATGAAGGGTATTTGAGAAAGTCCGGGATGGCAGAATATCATGGGTTAAAATTTTCGGTTCATCCTAGTGGGGACAAAATGTATCAAGATAGGTGCCGCCAGTATTGTGGCCAGTCATGAAGCGGGATATTTTTGAGTTCGTATCCCAATGCACTACTTGTCAATTGGTCAAGATAGATCATCAGCGACCGATGGGTTTGTTGCAACCATTGGAGAGTACGGTGTGGAAGTGGGAGAGTATATCGATGGACTTTATTATGGTCTTGCCAAGGTCACAGAGTGTCCATGATTAAATTCGGGTAATTTTTGACAACTTGACCAAGTCGGCACACTTCCTACCCGTGCGTTCTGATTTTGATACTGCTCGCTATGCCCAGCTGTTCATCGCGGAGATTATTAGACTCTATGGGGTGCCTTTAAATATAGTTTCCGACCGAGATAAGATTTTTGTTTCCCACTTTTGGCAAAGTTTCAAAGAGGCTATGGTAACCGAATTGAAGTTAAGAACTTCTTATCATCCTCAAACAGATGGACAAACTGAAAGAGTAAACCAAATGTTGGAGGATATGCTTCGTATGTGTATGCTTGATTTCAAGGGTGGTTGGGAACAATATCTCCCTTTGGTCAAATTTTCTTATAACAATTCGTACCAATTTAATATTGGAATGGCGCCCTATGAATCACTTTATGGCCGACCTTGTAGGTCACCTACGTGTTGGTTGGAGGTGGGAGATAATAAATTCCTTGGACCTGAAATGATTCAGGATACTTCTTGCAAGATTGAACTCATTCAAAATCTCATTTGGATAGCTCAAGATCGACAAAAGAGCTATGCCTATGCTGGTAGAAGGCATGTTGAGATGGAAGTTGGAGATCAAGTCTTGGTGCGGGTGTCACCAATGAAAGGCATAAAGCGATTCGGAAAGAAAGGAAAGCTTGCGTCGCGTTATGTTAGACCTTTTCCTATTATTTCCAAGGTAGGTCCAGTGGCGTATCAACTTGCCTTATCGGACACCTTACAACAAATTCACGATGTGTTCCATGTTTCCTCTTTGAAGAAGTATAAGAGGTGTGAAGGTGCCCTTTGGCATATTCTTTTCGAGGATATTGATTTACAACCTGATATCTAATATGAAGAACAACCGGTTGCTATCTTAGAGCATGGGGAGCGTAGGTTGAGGTCTCGAGTGGTGCCCTTGGTGAGAGTCCAATAGAGTCATCACAATACCAAAGAATCGACGTGGGAACGTGAGTATGATAAGCGGGAAGAGTATCTGCATCTCTTCTTTCAAGGTACGCTTGAATTTTGGTGGAAAAATTCCCTCATAAGAGGGGGAGTATGTAACAACCCTCTCTTTTGAGAACCTATTTTATATTAATTTACTATGTGACGTAATTCTATAAAATGTTGGACTATGGAGTAAATATTAATTGAATGAGTTAAAAGTTAATATTTACTATATTGTTGCAGATTTACTATATGTGTATGTAAATATCCCCCTTGTTGAGTTTTATAGTGTCATAAAATTTAAATGACAATTATGGTTGAATATGGAGGACGTAGTTAGTCCCGGAACGTGCGAGATAGTCAAAATGGGTGCCATATTGTATTTTTATGTTTTGGGCACTTTTGACTGATTTTAACATAAATATGTAGTTACGAGTCATTTTAATGTGGGATTAACCACTTAAATTTGGAATTTATACTAAAGGCACGATTTATGTCTTGTTAAGTCATTTTATTTCTCTTAAGTGTATACCCTAACCTAGAGAGAAAGAGAGAAGAAGACAATTGTAGAGAAAAGAGAGATTGAAGCTTGGAGATTGTGGCTACTACAAGAAAATATGAGATTTGAACCCCAAGGCAAGTTTTCTACTTATTAATATATGGTTTAAGATGAATAAATGGTATTGATAGTTGCGTATTGGTTATGGTTTATCATGTTAGGGTTTTTATAGATTTATGAGGTTTCGACCCTTGAAAGTTGATTTAGATGTTTGTTGGGGTTATTTAATGTTGCTAGGTGCATTTAAGAGTAGTAGTTTCTATTTAATGATCTTGGTTTGGATGGATTTGAGTTGGGGGAAGTTTAGGAGTCCAAGACTCCATAGCCAAACTTGGCAAATTCGCAGGGGCGAATCGATTCGGCCAGGTCGAATCGATTCAATTAGGGACATTTTCCAGGTCTGTTTGCACCGAATCGATTCGCCCTGTCCGAATCGATTTGGAATTTATGCAGAAACCCAAATTTTCTGATCGAATCAATTCATCCAGGCCGAATCGATTCGAAAACCCTGCACTTTTGGGTGATTTTTCTTAGTTTAATTCCACCCCTTTCTTTTAGACTTAGACCCTATGACCCTTCTTAACTGAAGTAAACCGAGAGTCCTAGAGTTCTAGTTGAGTTGGGTCATTACTTTACCTTAGAAATGGGTTAAACGAGGCTTATCCTGGGGGTGTATAAATGAGGTTAGGGCATTTCTTTCCTTTAGTTAATTCTTAGGAGTCTAGGAGTTATAAGCCCGTATTTGGAGACTTTAAGGGGCTCAATTGAGGTATATACAACTTTGTGACTTGTAAAAGTAGAGTGACCTCTTGGAGAATTATTCGGGAATGTAGTATATGATGAGAGAAAATGATGATATGATTCACATATGGCTTCGGATAAAATGGGATATATCCATTAAATGAACCTGTATATGGCAAGTGAAACTGAAATAAAAATGGAAGTTAATATGGTAATGATGATGGTAAATGATAATTTACTTAATCATAATATGCAAATGATAAATTGTTTAAAAACACCCTCTCTAAGTGCCATCATAAGGGAAGATCGCACGTGAGGTGAAGCCCCCTGGCTAGTGAATGCAGGGTGGATATAGTCTTAGGCCATATGAGCACTTGGTGTATATTTTCTGTGATGGTGAGGTAATTCCGGGTGTGGTTATGACTCTCCCGCAGGCTTATGGCCGCTTCCTGACGTTTTACATTGTAGGTGCCTAGGTGTCGTAATTGATAGGCCCTGGAAGATGATGGTCATTTACGGGCGCGTACGGTGTGTAAACCCGGACGGGCGGTCTTAGAATCGTTATATATATTATTATAACTATTCCTAATCAAGTGGGACTTGATGGATTATAAATTCCATAAAGAGAATAATGAAATGCCACAAAGAGCATATGATAGAAATGGTATTCCTGATAAGGAATGGATAGATGAAATGAAGGTGAAAAATGATAAAGGCTTTTGATTAATGATGTTTATTTATATCCTCTCGTATAACTGAATTAAAATTTTAATCATTTAATTGTCTTAGTTTAATATATGAAGTTACCATGTTAGAATATCATCTTTATCATTCATGATTAACTGTTCATTACTATCATACTCTTTATTCATCTAGTGATCACATAAAACCGAGCCCTGACCCACTCATATTTCTTCTTGTGCATGAATCTTGTATCTTCTCAGGTGCTCCGCAGCAAGGGCGCCCGTTCTGATTTTTCCTATTCAGTTGCTTTTGAGGAGCCTTAAGAATTTGCGGATATTACGGGATACTTTGAATATACTCTTTTATTTTTGCACTCTAGTTATGATCGAGTCATTTATTAGGGCATGTGGCCCAAGCTTTTGTAACTGTCTAATGGATGTAATATGTAACTTAATGAACATGTATTGTTTGTTATGTATCTGTTGACCGACAACATATTCGGTACCCTTATTGTATTCTGGTTATTGTTGTATTATAAGTTTTCTTGGATTTCCACTTTCTTTTCAAATTGGGTTGTTAAAAATGCTTTCATTAAATTATAAAACAAAATTTTTGGCAACCCATTTGCTGAAATATTGGGTAGTTATCCCATATACTTATTGTACTGTTGTGATGCTGAGAATGATTCCATCCATGATTCCTGTTATATTGGAGTATTGGGCTGACCTCCCCTTATTTTGGTGAGCGGGTTATATATATATATATATATATATATATATATATATATATATATATATATATATATATTATCATATCCGATTATCCACGCCTATCTTTCATACAATTAACCTATAAGACCGAATATATCAATTCGTATAGATTAATAAGTATACACACAACTTATTTTAATCACATAAGTATATTCTACTTTATGATAAAATTCTCACATTTCTTATTTCCAAATAGTAGCGTATCACGTCTAGCTAGTATTCTTATATCATCCTATTCTCACCTTAGGATATTACTCATACATATTCGACATATATATATTCGACCAATATATAATTGGTATATATATTCTACACGCATAAATATATATGTACGAACCCGTCGAATAATTCCTCGAATGTTGTTCATCACAAACATTCCCTAATTTAAACCTCGGATCTTTCCCGGTCTATCCAAATTTCAGTTTTTGATGAAATTCACTCTAACTCTCATCCAATCCACGATTTAAGGTTCCTAATCTTCCAAACCAATCAATGTAAACATCTACATACTTATCTACCACCAACACAACCATTTAATTCATGGGATTCCTCAATTTATTCAAGAATTAATCCCTAATTCTTATTAAACCTACCATTTTCATTTCTTCCAATTTTCTCACCGAAGATTATATCATTAACATGGATTCAAGCTTATATTTTATATAGAATTATTATCTCAACAAAATCATATGAAATCATTTCCAAAAAACCCATTTTGTGAAAAAATCCCAAACCCAAAATCTTATAGTTTTAACACCAACGATCACATGGATTATAAACACACTACAATAATTACAGCACACATGCCTGGATGGATAAATCCGATGATCTCGAGATGGAATCCGCTAAAGCTTGGCCAGAACCTCCTTTTCTTCCTTCTTTCTTTCCTTTCTTTCTCTTTCTCTCTTTCTCTCGTGTCTTATACGAGGGAAATGAGGGTTAATCCCTTCTTAAACCTAAAATTGACTCGTATACACCAATGTGAGTCCCTACTGATCCAAAAAGTCGCTAGAACCCAAACACTATCCCCGGGTACTCTATTCTAACTATCTCGGATCTTTTGAGACCAACCGTGCACTCCAAATTCCCATCCGACTCGCTAATAAAAAGATCACTTCTTAAACCCAACACATCTCCATACGTGTCTTTCGCATAAAATAACATCACATGTCGCTTTTACTCACTTGTGGTGTGAAATATAATTAGTCTAACTTATTTACTTTAGATTCTGAGATTAGTAAATTAAACCCACTTATGTAATTTAATTATCCATAAATGTACGGGTTATTACAGAAAAGTACAATATTATATCAATTTGCCTTTATAATATATAATTTCGAACACATTAATAAACATAAATAAATTGAGTGATAAATCGTAAGGTAAAAAGAGGTATAACCTATGGTGGTGGTTCTCTGAGGTTCTGAGGTGGTTAGGTTAAGGAGATCTTCCACAGTAGTGGTGATTCAAAGCATTAAACTTGAAAATCTAGCAAAAAAATAATAGAGAGATCTGTTAGATATGTAAATCAAAGATACAACGTAATATTTTGTTGATACAAAATCCCATTCCATTTAAAAAATAATCTTATGTAGCGAATAAAATCAGTATTCCATATTACTCAAATCGACACTCAAAAAATTCCAATCAATATTCCATATTGCTATAATCGACACAAAAAAAATTCCATTCAATACTCGTTATTACTAAAATCGACACTCAAATAATCTTATACAACAAAAATAGTCAATCTTATGCATCAAATATAGTAATATTCCATTAAAAAAACTCAAAAAATTTACACCATGTCATTAGGATGGTGAGGTGGTTCTTTTTTTGGAATCATTATCCAGCAAAATACCGTTCACGAAATTGTTTTCTATAAACAAAAGAAATTGCAAGAATCAAACAATATCATTTTATCTACAAGCACGCATATAAATTTCATCTCAAATGAATATCAGTATGAAATATGTTTACAATCGACAATACATTATATTCTCAAATGAATATATAATTTCAGATACTCAACTTCACAAATTACATAAAAACCCAATATGCATAAAAGAGATACCTACTAACATTCAACCCAAATCACAGTTCAAGTGACCAAGAATTAAAGCACATGCAATAATATTTTATGCATTAGAAAACCTCGTGAATAGAAAACTAAAATAACAAAAATACGAATTATATAACAAAAATCACAATTCAGTATGAAAATAACATTTCAGATAAATAGAAACCAGCAAAAGGGGGGGGGGGGAAGCCCTAATTTCAAACCCAATTCAAAAAATAACTTTAAATAAATAAAAATATCAACTTGAAACCTAAATCCACACAAAATAAATAAACATAAATTCAACAAAGAATCGAAATAAATGAGTCCTAGTCGAAGGATGTACTTATCAACTGCATGGAGAAGCGTTTTGAGCTGAGGCCAATACCGGGGCACCGATATGAAGGACAACAACGGGGAGAAGGGGCGAACGTAGGGGGCAATAGTTTGGAGAGGAGCTTGATGGCTGGGAGGGGTGGGAGTTGAGGAATTACTGAAATGTTAGGGTTTTTTGTGGTGCTGAAACAAAAGAACGAGAGAGTATGAAAGGAAGTGTTTAAGTTTCCCTACAATTTTGTCATGTTGTAAGTTTGGACCAATCTCATACCATTATATCCTGATAGGTGGAAAACCACATCACTTCGATCATTGTAAACTAACCTCACCCTTCATTTCTTACCTTGGTGTCTAAATCCTCACCTCTATTTATCTTATCAACTTATGGAATAGTAAATCTATTCTACTCCTTATTATATATATATATGATAAATAAATTCAAATCACCATTGTCAATTTTAATTTGTTTGGGAATTAATTTGTCCCTTTTTTATATCTGTCATGCAAGTACAAGTTGACTCGATTAAGGTCTTTACCTACTTTCAGAGTCCCCTTGATCTTTTTCGCCTATTCACCCTTCAGATCAAAATTTAATTTATTTTTCTCCCTCTGGAACAAGTTTCCCTCCCTGACCTCTTTCTCCAAGAGGTCGTTCCATTGGTCAATGGGCATTTGAACATTTGGGGGAACTCTATTTTTTAACCCCCAAATATCTAAACTTGATTTTCCTTTTGGAAAAAATTCTTCTGACATGTTTTCAATCAATCTCCTGCTCGGGGATGAACCTTTGCCTTTGAACTATATAGGAATGATAAGGATGTGATTTTATGTGTCTACCTCGTATATTTGGTTACACACGTGCAAATCCAATTTTTAGCAAAATTTTATCTTCATTAACAATTAGGTGTGCATGTAATATAATTTCCAAATTAATTGTGGCAAAACATTCAAACAATCAAGCCAAAAAAAAACATGAAGGAGATTGAGGAAAAAATCCGTTTTGACCAAAACCTAAATTTCAACATTGTTAAGAAATTAAGAAACTCAGTGACTTACAAACTATTTAGATATCCACTAAGTATAATGCACATTCTTCAATTTCTCAACACCTATGACACAGTCCATCACTATCCACATGAAGCGGTATTACCTCGGTATCCACTGATCAGCCTTGGGATGCACGATCCTATCTTCTTCAACAATAGAGACTCGGCTCCACAAATTAGCCGTAGAGTATAACTCTATAAGGGTTTGATGTATCAAGTATGGAAATTGGGTTTGAACAAACTCAATAAATCGTATATGGGATTAATGATTTGTAAAAAAAATTATTTTTCTAAAATGCAAAGATGAGAACTTTTAATTTAGATATTAGGAATTATTTTTCGCCAAAAGTCCTAAAAAAACGTAACAAAATATGTTTTCAAAGAAAAAACAGGAATTTCTAGGTGGAAATATCGTTTGAATAAAAATGGCATCTTGCTTGAATTAAAATGCCATTTTCGTTCTAAGGGGATCAATTCTCGTTCGAACAATAACCCATTCTTGTTCGATCAAGATTTTAACGACCTTCCAACGACTTTGGGTTTGTTAAATAGAGGATTGTCTCCCAATGGTCCTTCAAAGATCATTCTAACGAAAAATGATTTTCCTTCTAACGGGATCTATAGCTCGTTCGAACGAGATTAAAAATTATAAAATTTATTTTTTAAATTTTATTTTAATAAAATTCCCCAATATAATAAGTAAACATCCTAGAATATAATTTGAATGAGAAATAAAATCCACAAGTCGTATATCTCCATAAATTGTTGGTGACAAATACGAAAACGAAGCTCGATCACTAACATGTCTTCAAATGATCTGTAGAGGGAAATGTGGATGTAGGTTTGGGGTAAAACTCTTGGTTTGTAGCGGGACATTCTAAAATACCAAAATGACTAAGCTATGAGAAATCATTAAATAGTTTCTCTTACAAATGAAAAAATCTACAAAGTTATTCCAACATGTCATCCTTTATGACAGAAAACCTTCTTCCATTTGTCTGAGCCGTTGACACCCACAATTATATTTTTGAGAGATAAAAAATAAGCCTTACAAATATGGACGTCAGGGGTTTTACCAGTAGAATGATTCCCTATCATGAAAAATCCAATGTGTGTCTTATCATTAGCTTAGGATTCCTCGGTAGAAGTGGGTTGGGATGTTGGATTCATAGGTTTTTATTGAGTTTGATAACTCAAAGATGGAGTGGTAGACGGGATTTGAGGATGAGTAAAGTATTGACAACCCACAGGTGATGAGAATTGAGGTTAGGGTATATGAGAGTGCCCAATTGGCGGTGTTCCATTATTTGTAAGATCATTTTTTTTCATGTTCGATATTGGCTATAATTAAAAAAAATCACAACCAATGTAGGAAAGGCGTGATTACTTTATATATGTATATAACTTTTCAATATCTTTTAAAACATGCTTGATGCATCTGATTTCCATCCAATCAGAATTAGTTTTATAAAATTTATGAAAATTTTCAGGTAGCTAACTGAGAGATAACGTATCTATGATTGACGTATAAATGTCTATGATAGGAACTCATAATCCTTTCTTCTTCAATTAATTTGCAAGTTGATTTTTAAATTTCATATGTCGCGTGTCATCACAATCTGGGTGAATGTTTTATTTGTGGAGTCGTATCCATAATGGATGCCTATTTTTTCATCCTTTTCTAACGGTGTCCCTAACGTCAGTGCCCTGTCAGAATTATGAAGAGAAAATATATTCTCCACTCCCTCGTCCCAATGTTTAGGTAAGGAAAATAGATTACGAATGAAAATGTACATTTGCGAGATATCAACTCCACGATCTGAAAAGTAATTAAACTATTCATTTTTCTATTCCAATACTTGTAAATAGGATTGACCTCAATATAGCATGCACTAATAAAAGATGCTTTAGTGCGGTCCAATTGGAGATCTCTCATACTCTTGTTGAAAATAATTATTACTATGATTCATTTCTTCTGAGAAAATATATAGAATGAGGGTGAGAATATGAATCCCAGAGGTAACGGCTCCAATTAATCCTAAACTAATTATTATTTTTCAATAGACCAATCATACCCAACAAGTCCAATTTAAGTTTATTTTCATTAAATTAGTCCTAAAATTACAATGTATCCACCAAATGTGAAAGACCTTCCACTAATTTGCCTTCACCTAAACCACAACCACTTAAAAAAGGGGTGAACATGACCACAAGAGTTAACAACACAGATATATGTATTAATATTCAACCACACATCATCAATAAGTCCAATTTAAGTTTATATTAATTCAATGAATCTTAAAATTATTATATGTTCACTAAATGTGAAAATCCTTCCACTAATTTATTTTAGCCCAAACATCTACCACATAAGTAAGGGTGAACATGGCCACAACAGTTAAAAAAACAAATATATGCATTGATATTCAATTTCATGGTACCAACAATCCAATATAAGTTTATTTAAATTATATTAATCCTAAAATTACTATGTGTCCACCAAATGTGAAAGACCTTCAACCAATTTGTGTTCACCAAAATATCAACCATTTAAGGAAGTTAATCAATAAGTTATAACTATATATTAGACTGTCACATAAAAGATAAGTATATAAAATTTCCTAAATAAAGAAAGCACGTAGAATTAGTTGAGCTCCAATAATTTGTCTCCAATTTTGTACACAAGGAACGAGAAGATTTTTTTTTTAATTTATTATTCAATATAAAATGTTACCAAAATTATATGTATGTGTGTATGATCATGTATGTGTGTAGATTTGAATATATGAGGGACCTCATGTTTATTTAGGAATTCATATGTTATGCACGTGAGTACATGTGTATTTATATGTGCAAGCGTGAGTATCTGTGTATATATATATTTGCGTGTGACTGTGTATGTATATATGTTCGTGTATGAGTACATGTGTATATTTGTGTTTAGGTTCCATTTTATTCAACATTTTCTTGATACAATATCAAAACTGCAATGAATATTGACTTATCACTTTACTTCATATCTGAAGGATGCAAACTTAATTTTAAATTTGTATCCATGAGATGAGAATTCACATTAAATTAGAGGGATAAATAACTTTTAATCTTTAAATTAAATTTACAACTCTTAAGTCCTTCCATACCACATATCTCAAGTGTGAATCCTCACTTACACGAATTGGTATCTATTTTTCGTACCTACATTTTTAATCAAAATTTCTTAGGAAAAGTTCAAACAGACGTTAACTAAAGAAAAGTTTAAAATTTTAATATATACACATGAACATGAATAGATTTTATACATGTGTATGTGTATTTATAGGTGTGTGTGTGTGTTTACAGGTGTGCATGATTGAAAGAGAACGATGTGGAGTATTGCCAATAAGTTTGAGGGAGAGGGAAAGTCGTCAGTGAGGGTGAAGGAAGGAGAAAGTCACCAGTGACAGTGAGGGATAGATAGATTCTCCAATGATAGTGAGATCATAAATCATGTAAATGAGAGAGAGAAATTTCGAGTTAAATGAAAAAAACTCTAGTGGGATTTATTTATACTTAAAACATGGTCACGGTATGAAGCCTGACCCGTGCTATGACCAATAAAGCGTCATACATTGTCACGGTCTTAAGCCATGACCCACCCTATGACTAATAAAACCCTGTACATGGTCACGATTTAGAGCCGTAACCATTGGGTGGTGAGAAATTTAAATTAAATGGGACAAATGGGAAGGGTCATGGTTTGTTGACAATTGCGTACCGTGACCATAATTTACTCAGATTGGTCACAGTTTGGTCATAGTGACCAATAACTTGTTAAATTTTGTGAGAATGTTGGCACTTAACGGGTAACAATTTGGTCATGGTCTAGAGCATGACCACCATGGTCACAGTCTTGAACCATAACCTATCGTTTTTCTATGCCACCGCTTACTTTGATTATAACCTTGGTCATGGTTTTTGTATGGTGGTCACATATTGGACCGTGACCACCATAATATTGTGACCATTATATGTATATGGAGTAGTATGAGAATCAATTCGATTCAATGAATGTTTCCTTTCCTAAGTGTCCAATATATAGCCAACGACGTAGAACTGGTGAGATGGAATATTTATGGCATGGGTTGCCTTTCCCTAAGCTTTGCCTCTAGAGTGGAGATGTGGAGTGTTTGTGGAAGGAGTTAAACGTGGTGGTTTGGCGGAACATTAAATTTCATTCAATTATGTAGGAGAAATTATACAATATGAGTGGGGGTTGGTGGAATACTGAGTGTACATTCTCAAAAACATGATATAATAGAAAAAAGAGTTTCTTCATAATAACCCAACTAGTTTTACCGACATATGGTAACCCACTCTTTAGTGAGAATGCCATTAATAAATATCGATTTACTACTTATTTTTTAATCTATTTTTAGATTATTATTGAATTATATATTGGCTTATGAAAATAAGCTACTAACCTTAATTCTATGTAACGATATGTAAACTGCAAAGTGGATCAAGTTGAAGATATAATTAGAAAGTATCTTAAAAACTAAGGTTGAGGATAGTTTTCGGGAAAAAACCTAGGGACATGTTTTAATGATACATGTTTACAGGCTAATATAAAAAAATGAAAGGACTATTTTGTAATTAAAATATTTTCAATATTGTCCAAAAAACATTGAAAAATAACTTGATGTGAAATTACAATAATACCCTCCAAGCTTTATGCGAAAGTAACAAAACCTCCTCCAAGTGTAAAATTACCCTTATACCCCCAAAATGTTAGATTATCACAAGAAAACTATATGAGTGTTACATATATTTCCTTGAAACCTATACCATTAATTCACCAATATATATCCTAGTCATCTAGACACATGTCACTTAGAAAATATTTATTTACTAAAGTGGACACTTGTTGTAAACAATTAATGTTGCAAGTCAACCTGTAAACTTGACACCTCATCCAGCGACTCACCTGTATAAAATTATTGTCACCTCATCAATGTAAAATCCTAATCAGGTGGACAAATGTCAACTATATAATGTGTTTTGAAAACTATAAACAAAAAATATATAAATCCATTAAATCAACACAAATTTGTTGATAATTAAAAAGAAAGTCAGAGAAAGATTGAAGTTGGAAAAAGGAATTTATAAAAGTTTTAAGTCATCCCATCATAGAGGTAATACCATCATAGAGGTAATATTATATTAACGTTATATTGCATCTTTGTAGGTTTAATAGTTATTTAAAAATGGTTAAAACATCAAAACTTTAATCACAATAAACATAAAATCAATATGGTTTCTAAATTTTTAATATTGAACCTAGAGAATTCTTTTTTCAAAATGTGGAGTTTAAAGGTCTTGTTTTGGTAAATTTTGACCGTAATTTATTTTAAATTGATACGTGGAATTTTTGAAATAATTTTCTTATAGTAGTTCATTATTGTTGAATTCACTTAAGTAATTCCAAAGTCAACCATGGTGAAATTTTATCTTGATGAGATGATATTTAAGTGGTGCGCCTATGATCCTCCATCTTTACTAAGAATGACCCAAAAATGTTATTTTAATATACGTCGATATTTGTGTGGTGCCCATGTGACCCACCATCTCTATTGAGAATCGTTTAAATAAGAAGAGTTAAAATTTTCAATCATGATCTTTGAATTTAAGAAAATATGATATCTTATTAACGTTACTGAAATGTGTTAATTGAAATTAATATAAGAAGTTAACATAGTAATATGGAGTTTATCTCTCCTAATACAATAGGAATGGTTCTATATGTCGAATTTATAATTAACATATACTAGCCTTTATAAACTCTAACAAAGTAATATGGAGTTTATTGTACTAGCCTTGATTACCGTTATATTACATGTCCTAAACAAGACATTGTTCCTGAAGTCATGATCATACGTACCGTAATGTTATTGGGTGGAATCATTTGGGTTACTATATCTAACTAGGTATTAAAGTGTACTTGCCCGTTAAAATTAAATAATTAACATATTTTTCAATTTTCTTATATTTTCTATTATGAACCATTCATTTCAAAACACATTATAATTCATATCACACACACACACACACACACACACACACACACACACACACACACACACACATATATATATATATATATATATATATATATATATATATATATATATATATATATAATCTTCTTTTCTAACTTATTTGTATCAATTTTCTCCAAAACTTGGGAATAACTAAAGATTGAATCTCACATACCTTACAACTAATGTTGTATAATCAAACATTTTACCGGTTATTAATAAAGTTATGGATAGAACATATGAAGATTTTTTAATTCCCCATAGTTTATATATATGTATTTCGAAATTCAAATTATGCGGGCGACGCATAATTTACTTAAATAAAAAAGTAATGAGAAATTATCAAATATTAATTTGGATGTGAAATGAATTAATATTTACATGACCGTATATTTACTAGCGTGTAATGTTTTATATACTATAAAGTGATATACATGAATTTAATACTCCTCTTTTTTAAGGTATCAACATGGCACTCTATGTTCTCTCTCTGCGTACTCTTCTCAAACCCATTTTTGCACATTCTATACATTAATTCCTCCACCCTCAATCTTCCACCATTTATTTACTACCCCATCTGGCTAGACCCTTTGAATTCCTTAACACTTTGTCCATTCATTTTCTATGCCCTCTATATTTGGGAAAACTCCCTATATCTCGGTAATGTCACTCAAACTGTCCCCTAAACATTTTTTTTCTTTGTTTTATCTCGCTTCTTAAATATGTGTCTCTTCTTATCCTCTTCATACCTCTTTTTTTTTAATATTCCCCTAATTTTATTGAAAGATGATAAGAGATCTTATAAGAATGTCTGATGACTTTATAAACTAGTCACCTTTACAGAAAAAGGGAAATTCCTAATCATATCTAAAGTTGAGGAAGGCCCAAGTATCCATCTTGAGAAGACCTATCAGAGCTTTTGGAAATGAATCTAGAGCAGCCGATGTTATTTGAGATTGCGAAGAACATCCAAAGGAAGCAAGCATGTATGTGCCCTCTCTAAGAATATGACACAACATAATATTTAATCATTGAGATTTGCCTTTGATCTTGGAAATTATAGGCATAATACGCCACATACATTTTTTCCTATCATTTAAAACTTGAATCACAGTTAAAGAATCTGACTCTACTGTAATATCTTATAGCATTCTAAAGTCACACATCTCAATACCTCTAAGAATAGCCATCGCTTCTGCTTGAATATTAGAGCCATACCCAAAGCTATCAGCATAAGCTTTAAGACACGTTCCCTCTCCATTTCTTAACACCCCTCTTCCTCCCATTGGGCCTGGATTTCCTTTTGAACAACCATCTACGTTGAGCTTTAAGTTATAACCTTAAGGAGGTCTCCATTATACTAATGTGATAGATTTTGGCAGAAGTTGTTGATTCCTCAATGGCTGAACATTGATCAAGTCTATATCTGTATGCGTAGAGATACTATTGTGAATTTCATTAATAGTTCTGGTTGGCTGCATTTTTTTATCTTCATATCTCCATTTGTTCCTTGCCTTCCATATTACCCAGTAAATAAAAGCTGGAATGACTTTAACAATTCTGCCCCATTACGAATTTGATGATTCGGACCACCAAGCAATCAATCTTCCTCTTATAGAAGTATTTAAACTGTGAATCCCACATAAGTTTTCAAAGTGACTCCAAACAGATATAGCAAACTCACTGTTTCCAAATAAATGATGAGCAGATTCTATATGGTGAATTGAACATCAACTACATTTAGAAGGACACCTCACTCCTATACGCATAATAACTTCATCAACTGGAATACAATCTTTTAAAATCCTTAACATAAAGAAGGAGATTTTGATTGGAACCATCTTATTCCATATAAAACCATTAGTCCAAGATGAGCTTTTATGATCTCTCACAATATTCCAAGCTGAGTTGAGAGTAAAGTTACCATCTAAATTTGGCATCCAGATCAGCAAATCATTATGATTACTTACCATCAAGTAGACTTTAGAAAAAGTGGCCATCGCATTTTGGGGCGTAAATTAATTAATCTTGTTGTAATCCTAGTCTCCATTGCTATTTAGCAGGTCTGATATTTTGAGATTTTTAGAAATCTCATCTGTATCGAAGTTTGTATCTCCTGACCAGTTTTCCCATTTAACATTAATCTCTCCTTTACCAATGATCCATTTATAGTTATTTTTTTCCAATTATCTGTTCATGACCATTCTACTCCAAACATAAGATCCTATATAGTCATTAGCAACCCTATGATGAGGAATTCTGTAATATTTCTTCTTCATAAACTCGGCCCAAAGAGACTTTTGATTCTTGAAATTCCACCATAATTTTATACTGAAAGCATTCACCAAATCATTCATATCTTTGAACCCCAATCCACCCTCTTCCGGAGGTCGACACAATTCTTTCCAAGCAATCTAGTGGTGTTTTCCCCCCTTCAAATGAACCCCATAGAAGGTTTGCCATGATTTTCTCAATTATAGTCATAACCTTTTTTGGAGGTTGCATAGCAGCTAGAGAGAATATGGGAATTAATTGCAGAACATGCTTAATTAAAATAATTTTACCACTCATAGATAAGAGATTAGCTTTCCAACCTTCCAATTTACCCCTATATTACTTTTAAGATTCTCAAAGATAGATAATTTCAATCTACCATTGTATATGGGACAATCCAAGTTAACAAAAGGAAGCTTCTTAATTGTCATCTATAGAGTTTTGGAGATTTGCTTTGTCCTGAAATGATCCATCTTCTTAGAGCAGAATAAGGAGCTTTTGGCTTTATTCACTTCTTGACTAGAGACCCCTTCATATGTATTCAACACAGATTTTATTTACTTGATGACTTTGAGACTGCCTGATGAAAAAATGATCAAATCATCTGCACAAGCAAGGTGAGACACGGGAGGACAAGTAATATAGAATTTATATTTGCTGACCTTATAATTTTGAAAGATTTTGTCAATATTTCTACTCACCACTTCAGCACATAGTAAGAATAATCCTAGAGATAAAGGATCTCCTTGCCTCAAACCTTTACAAGATTTGAAGAAACCACAAGACTCCCCATTTTCATCACTGAGAAGTAGTTATTTGATATTAATCTCAAGATTAAGTCTATCCAGGTCTCATTAAAACCAAGACTTCTCATAACTTTAATAAAAATAACAAAGATACTTTGTCATATGCCTTGTGCATGTCAATCTTGATGGCAACATTACTACCTTCATTTTTGGAATTTATCACAGATATCATTTCTTGGGTCACGAGGATATTATCCACAATACCTCTATCTTTGACAAAATTTCTTTGATTTGGAGAAATTATTTTTGGAAGAATATTTGAAAGTCTGTAGGCTAAGATTTTAGAGAGAATTTTACTAAAGAAAGTGCATAGGCTTATAGGTCTATAATCTGTGAAAGACTGAGGGTTATCTTTTTTAGGTATGAGAATAATAATAGTAGAGGTGAAAAATTTGGAAATATACATACCATTAAAAAAGCCTTCAACTGCTATACAGACATCCAAGCCAATAATCTCCCATGCTGAAGTGAAAAAGTTTCCAGTAAAGCCATCCATGCTTGGAGCACTGTCTCCACTAAGGTCTCAAACATCATTTTTAATCTCCTCCCTTGTAGGCATTGCAGCAAGAATTAGATTGTCTTCATCATGAACCAGCTTAGGAATAATAGACATGAATTCCTCATCTTCATCTCTTATCAATTCATTGCCTAGCAAAGTACTGAAGAACTGCAGACCTTCACTTTTAATTTGTTGTTGATCCTATAACCATCTACCTGCTGCATTTTTTATTTTGTGGATGTAGCTCTTTTTTCTTCTTGCTTGAACTGACTTGTGAAAGAATTTCCAATTTATATCCCCTTCTTTAGCCCATTTGTAATTAGATTTTTGTCTCCAGAACTCCTCCTCCATCTTCAAATGATGATTTAATTGAGCTGAGCATCTGTTCATCTCCTCTCTATTGCTATCTGTAGGATCGTTTTCAAAATTGATTTCACTCCTTAGAGATTAATCTTCAGTTATGACGGTATTTTGAAACAAATTCCCAAATTTGGTCTTATTCCGATCTTTTAAAACTGGTATAAGGCTCTTTAAATTCGAAGCCAAACTGTACATAGGATTCCCTAGAGTAAAGCATTTCCAATTAGATTTAATAACAGCTTTATAAGAAGAATTTGCAGCCCAAAAATTCTAAAATACAAATCTATTGGGATGTTGATCAATACCAGTGGATAAAGATAGAAGCATTGGAGCATGGTCTGAGGCAACCTTGCTTAAATGATCTACCACAACTTTAGAAAAAAAGGTTATTACAGTTCATATTCATAAGCATCTTGTCTATCCTTTCCCATATTGAAGCAACATAATCTCTTTTATTCCACCAAGTAAATATGGACCCCAGATACCCCAAGTCAATGAGTCCATTACCCTCCATACATTGGATGAAGTCTTCTGCAGATTTTAAATCATATGGCAGCCCTCCTACCTTATCCATTGATGAAGAAACTGTGTTAAAATCTCCTCCTACAAACCAAGGATCCATTGTTTGGATAGAGTTTAAATATTCCCATAACTCAAACCTTTCTCGTCTTGTGCATTTTGCATACGCCAAAGAGACTTGAATAGCAGTAGGAATAATAGTATGAGAGATCTTCAAAGTTATGCAATGATTGATCTGGGATACTATGTGTACTGACATATCAACTGTGAAAAAACACTAGATAATGTTTACTACATTTGCAATGGCCCTTTGAAATCCAAATTTTCTTCTAAATTCTTCCAAACACGTAAAGTCCACCTTAGGTTCTAAACAAACCAGCATTACAAGCTTATGATTTTTCACTATTTTTTTTATTCTCCTACCAACTCCTTTCTTCCTTATGCCCCTCACATTCCAAATCATAAACTTAATCATTTAAATTGAGGTTTGGATTGATTCTTGGTAGCAGACCTTAAAAGTCTTTTGTCTAGAATCAATGTGGTTTTCTGCAGACTCTTCTTTTTACTTTTTTGAGCTACTTGTGTTCATTCCTCGGTATATTGATCCATATTAGGAATATTTCTTGGAGACAAGTTCAATCTCTCAGAAACTTCAATATTCTTCATTCCTTCTAAATCCGACGTTTCTATTTCATCACTCTCCTTGTCAAGAACTTCTGTTAATTCCTCTTCTACCATATTAATTTCCTTCTGGATGATGTTGCTTTTGTTTTCTAACACATTAGTACCTATTAGGGCTACCTCTTCTTGAGCTTTTACAATATTTTGGATTGGAACAATTTGACCTTCTTCCAGTTCTACCTCCACCAGGTTATCAATCTGCTCTTCTGATATTTTTTCCTCCTCTATTTTTTTATTATCTCTTTTATAATTCTTTTCAGAAAAATTCTTCTTAACCGATTCTTTAGTTGACAAAGTTGTTGGTTCTTTTATTTTCTTCTCTTTTTCTCCTGCTTGTCTAAGTTGGACCTCTAGACTTCCTGTCATGTGAATAGCCTCTTTGCTCATCTTTATCAAACATTTATTGTTGTCATGCCCTTTCTTTCAACACAAATTGAAAAATTGAGGGACACTTTGTATTCACATCTTTGCCAGAAACCCTTGCCTTCATTCCCATACCCTATCCAGACTCTATGCGTTAGATCTTTCGTTAGATCAAGTTCTATACAGACCCTTGCAAGACTAGGTCTTATCACGACTGCAGTAGGACTATCAAGTTTCAAAGGGTTACCAAAAGCACTAGCAATAGAGAATATACTACATTTGTTATACATGTGGATAGGCAAAAGGGGTAACGCGATCCAAGCGGGGGTGATAGATGATTCCTTATCTGGATGGAAATCGAAGGACCATTTGAATACTCTCATAGGACATAGTTGTATGAACCAAGATTCACATAGCCAAATTCTTAAAAAATCTTCTTCATGGTAACATATGATCAAAATATGTTTGGCATCAATGACTCCAATATTGTACGCCACTTTGAGACCCATTGACGCAAAAACCTTCATGATTTTATCTATGGTTGGACGGCCATGTGAAAACTTACCAATGAGAGTATATTTAAAAGGTTCTGAAAGCTTTGTGACATATTCCATAGAGAAGTAAATGGATGGCTCCCCTCTGTGCGATTCAACTTCCTTCAAATTAACTCTTATATCCATATCTACCTTCCCAACAATCTTAGCAAATGATTTGTTAACATTTTTCTCCTTCAAAATGGTTCCATGAGGATTAGGGTTTGGCGTACCAGCCTCCAGAATGGAGGCTGCATGAGAGGCCATGCAGTAGGGTTTAGAAATCGCCAATAGAGATAGAGATAGAGAGAGAGAGAGGGAGCGAGTCCTCTTTATACCTCCATTCCAACATATATCTATTTATTTCGGTGGAGATTAGTCTGATTAAATAGATCAGTGATGGGTTTGGTTGTGATCATTTTTTAATCTAACGATCAACTTTGGGATTACCGGTAGCATTGATTCATTTTGATATGAGAGCTTATTTTTTGGATCCAGACGTTTATTAATTTTAATGGATTTTAGATTTTTATTTGAATCGGGTATTTTGGTTTATTCTCTGCACACATGGTGATCTTAAATTTTTGTTGATACTAGGGAACAAATGATGATGCATCTTCTTGAAATTTTTAAGGAGAAACAAAACACTCAAAGGGATGTGGCAAACCATATTAGATTATCCCCTTTACTTGATTAAGATTTTGATAATGATGATGATGATGATAATGATAATTTTGGCTTTGTTTTGATGACTAAAATGAAACGGCTAAAAGAAATGGCAAAGTGAGAGAGATTGGAAGAGAGAGAGAGAGAGAGGTTGGGGTTGAATATGATGTAGGAGGCAGTAGTCGAGGCTTGTGGAAATGATAGGAGGCGTGGAGTGTCGATTATAGTTCATGATCATCTACCAAGTAAAAGCGCAAGTTTAGCGGATAATGTTAGGGAAACCTGTGGTGTAATGATTTGTGTTTTTTACTTTTCTTTTTTGTTGATATTTGTAAATGCAGAATTTGAGTATAAGTATGAGAATTATCTTTGTCCTTCTTGTTGGCGCGACAAAAGAAATGACACACCCCAACCCAATTACATATAATTAAGTCTGGAAGTCAAAGTGAGTCAAACCATAATTAATCTAACCAAACCATAAACATGAGTTTTGATTTCAGAGTCATCATTGTAAATCCATATAACTGAAAACCTTTTTACAACATCAAAGTAGTCATGCCCATAAAAACTTTCATGAAGGATAAGTTAACTTAATTACATCATTTACATTACACAAAATCATTGTTTCTCCCATGCCTGGCTAACCCAACCTGACCTCCTAGATTTGGCAGTGACATCGCGTTACCTGAAAAATGTGAACATAGGAACCGTGAGCAAAATAGCCCAGTGAATGTATCACTACTATACTATTGCATGAATTTAAATGAAATAAATCATGTCCATATAATTATGTATTAACTTATCCGGCTCATTCATAATGAATGACGAACTTTTTCGAATCATGATTCACATATCCTGTCTAAATAGACAATTCTCCCCCATTCCTGGTCGAGGAGTAACCCCTTGTCATTAATAGAAAAATCTCCCCCATTCCTGGTCGAGGAGTAACCCCTCATTTCGGTAAACCGAAATTAACAATTTTATATTCATAACATTATGATCACATTTGTAACAGTATACAAATACATCATTCCAGTGAGTACACTTACCTTGGGTTGTCAACTACGTATCCAGGTTTCCTTCTGGTGGAGCTGAACTGGGTTTATTCGACCTTACACCTGTCAATCCAACTAGATCAGTACTGAACCTAAATCATAAATATTATCCTAACATAATTATGTAACTTTCCATGACTATACATCAACAATATAATTCCAATTAAGTCACATTCCATAAAACATAGGTAAAGGCAAAACAATGATATACATGTTGATAAGGTTACGGACATTCAACCGTAAGAAATACCTTATAAGTAATTGATAACCAAAGCCAAGTAAATATGAAATTATACTTGTCAATGTATATACACATGAAACATGTACTCAAAGTACCCTTCGTAAATAATTCATTCAAGGGGTATCCAATATGGCCTGAAATTATTGTCATACATACTTAACCATCCAATATTTCTAAATTGTATAAATGCAGGGGTCCAACCTTATCAATATGAAAACATATATGAATATATTATCCAGTAAAAGTGACGGTATAATTTTTCAAGCTTCCTAGGGCAAGTTATGACCATTTCTCTACAACACAAGAAATCTGCCCTACAAGCTCCTCTATTGATCCTTCGAATTCCCAGAATTTTCATAATTTTTATACAGCATAAATTTCCATGATTTTCAACACACTTTCAATATACATACTTAATAGAACATAATTAAAGTTTCATAATATTTGGACTTCCTTTACTATCTCAAAATCTTGACCAAACTCAGGGCATACCGAAATCAAGTATACAAACAGCAACTATGTACCAACTTGAAATCATCATTACGGCCTAACCACAAGGAGATAAATTCTAATTTTAAGATATTATATGAATATATGAGTCTAATTTCATATCCAATTGGAATTTCTCAATTCCAATAAGCACGAAAAGAGATATGGAAGTTTGAATACAAGGGGTTTCAATACAAAGCAATTTTAAGGGTTTCTATACTCAACTTAACATAAACTTGCATCTAACAATACATATATATAAAGGGCTGAAACTTTCATAAAATTATGATGATTTATATCATATAAATCATTAATATAAGATAAATAACAAGAATTACAATTAGGATTACCTTCAGGGCTTTTTACGTAATTTCTACGGATTTTTCTACACTTTTTCTCCTCACTTTTCTTCCTAAACTTCTACCTTCTCTTTCCTTAAGCTTAAATCCATTTCATGGCTGATTTTGGTTGAAGGATAAGTCTATTTCAAGGGTATAAGGTAGGACAAGGCTGCCTCCCAAGCCAAGCAATCAAATTAAACCATTTGATTTAATAAAAGACAAAATACCACTTAAAGGGAATTGACCAAATTGCCCCTTGTTCGTAAATTCGGTATAACTCTTTACTCGAGCATCCGTTTGATGATCCATTTCTTGTTTTACAAACCTAACTCACATGTCTAAAACTATCTAGTTTTCACCTCAAGTCATTTATAATGTTATAAAGGTCAAAACTAGTCTCTAACAGGAACCTTTCTATCCAAAACAACAAAATTTTGTGTTCGTAAATAATTCGACCTTTCATGATTTAAGCAAGTAGGATAATAATAAACATAATCACTTACCATTAGATATACTAATATCACAATATTCATATCACATAAGATAATCATGATTTAAATATAATTTATCATAATTATATTCGGGGTGTCACAACTCACCCACTTTAGAAAATTTTGTCCCCGAAATTTAATATAAAGGTCACTTAACAAACAAATGGGGATACTGTTTCCTCATGCTATCCTCCGTTTCCCAAGTTGCTTCTTTAAATCCATGGCTCATCCACATATCCTTAACTAAGGGAATAACTTTATTTCTCAATACTTGCTCCTTACGATCAATAATTTCCATTGGTTCCTCGATGTACGACAAGTCTTCCTTCAGTTCAATTGGTTGAGTTTTCAACTGGTGAGATGGATCCGCCAAATACTTACGAAGCATCGATACGTGAAACACATCATGTAAACGAGACAACTCTGAAGGGAATGCTAATCTATATTCCAGGGCCCCAATTCTTTCCAACACCTCATATGGTCCAATGTATCTTGGACTTAGTTTCCCCTTTTTCCAAAACCTCATGACACCTTTCCATGGTGAAATACGTAGGAATACAAAATCCCCCTTTTGAAATTCCAATGGATGCTTCCTTTTATCCCCAAAAATTTTCTGCCTGCTTTGAGCTATCTTTATCCGTTCCCGAATCATTTTGACCTTTTCAGTTGTCATATTTATCAATTCAGGACCCAAAATTTTCCTTTCACCCACTTCATCCCAACACAAAGGCGTTCTACATATCCTCCCATATAAATCTTCATAAGGAGCCATACCAATAGTCGAATGATAACTATTATTATATGAAAATTCCATCAATGGCAAATGATCATCCCAACTACCTTTAAAGTCAAACACACAGGCTCGTAACATGTCTTCTAATATTTGAATCGTCCTTTCTGATTGCCCATCAGTTTGTGGATGAAACGCAGTGCTGAACTTCAAACTTGTGCCCATGGCATTCTGTAAATGAGGCCAAAACTTAGAAGTGAACAATTGACACTGGTGCCCCATGTAAACGGATAATCTCATCAACGTACATACGTGCATACTTGTCAACAGTGTAGGGGGTCTTAACTGGAAGAAAATGGGCCGACTTCGTCAATCGGTCTACAATCACCCAAATAGAATCATGCCCCTTTGGTGACCGGTGTAATCTTGTAACAAAGTCCATCGTTATATGCTCCCACTTCCATTCAGGAATAGGCAACGACTGCAATAATCCTGCCGTCTTCTGATGCTCCGCTTTCACTTGCTGGCATACTAAACATTTAGCTACGAACTCTGCAATCTCACGTTTCATATTGTTCCACCAGTAATACTCCTTCAAATCTCTGTACATTTTGGTACCTCCCGGATGCATAGAGTAAATAGAACTATGTGCCTCTTCTAATATATCCTTCTTTAAGGGTGGGTCATTCGGTACACAAATTCTATTTTTATAACACAATGATTCATCATTCTTAATCTTAAAGTCACTCTCTTTACCATCCAGGACATCTTGTTTCTTCTTCTCAAGGAATGGATCACTGGTCTGCAAATTTCGTATGCGTTCTACCAATAGATGTCTCACTGTGACATGTGCTAATAATCCTCCACTTTTTGAAAACTTCAATTCAATCCCCATCGATGCCAAGTCAAGAATATTTCCAACATGGGCACACCGTATGCAACCAAGAATCCTGGATGATTTCTGACTCAAAGCATCTGCTACCACATTGGCCTTCCCAGGATGATGATGAATGGTACAATCATAGTCTTTAATCAGCTCTATCCAACGCCTTTGTCTCAAATTCAGTTCTGTCTGTGTAAATAAGTATTTCAAACTTTGATGATCTGTAAATATCTCAAAAGTTTCTCCATACAAGTAATGTCTCCACAACTTTAAAGCAAAAATAATGGCTGCTAGCTCCAGATCGTGTGTAGGGTAGTTTCGTTCATGCGTCTTTAATTGTCTGGAAGCATATGGTATTACCTTCCCATTCTGCATAAGAACACATCCTAACCCCTGAAATGAAGCGTCTGTATAGATCACAAAAGACTCATTCCCACATGGAATAGCAAGTATAGGGGCTGAAACCAACCGCTTCTTTAATTCTTTAAAACTCCTTTCGCATTCTTCATCCCACACAAACTTCACTTCTTTACGGGTCAACTTTGTCAATGGTAATGCTATTTCTGAAAATACCTTAATGAATCTGCGATAGTAACCTGCCAATCCTAGGAAACTCCTAATTTCTGTCACATTCTTAGGACTCTCCCATTCAACAATTGCTTCCACCTTCTTTGGATCAACATATATTCCATTTCTCGAGACAACGTGCCCCAAAAACACAATTTCATTCAACCAAAACTCACACTTGATGAACTTAGCAAACAATTTCTTCTCTCTCAAAATCTATAATACAAGTCTCAAATGTTTCTCATGTTCCTCCATGATACGCGAGTAAATCAACACATCATCTATGAATACAATCACAAATGAATCAATGAAAGGGTGGAATACCCGATTCATCAAATCCATAAAAACTGCTGGAGCATTAGTTAATCCAAATGGCATCACCAAAAACTCATAGTGCCCATATCGAGTCCGAAAAGCTATTTTGGAAATATCACAATCCTTCACTTTCAGTTGGTGGTAACCCGATCTCAAATCAATCTTCGAAAATACAGTGCCCCCCTGTAATTGGTCAAACAAGTCATCGATACGAGGTAGAGGGTACTTATTTCTAATGGTTTTTTTATTCAACTGCCGTTAATCAATACATAATCGCATTGTCCCATCTTTCTTTTTCACAAATAACATTGGTGCTCCCCATGGAGAAACACTAGGACGAATGAAACCTCTGCTTATCAGATCTTGTAATTGCACTTTTAATTCTTTCAACTCCACTGGTGCCATTCTATATGGAGAAAGAGAAGTTAGACCAGTACCTGGAATTAATTCAATAGAAAACTCTACTTCCCTATCGGGTGGCAATCCTGGCAATTCCTCTAGGAAGACATCAGAAAACTCTCTAACCACTAGTATATCTTCAACTTTAAGTTCTTCCTTACTAACATCAACCACATACGCTAAATACCCTATACAACCCTTACTCAATAACTTTTTGCTCTTAATTGCTGAGATGAGACAAGTAGGGACAACATTCCTTTCCCCTGTAAATTGGAACTCGGGCTCACCAGCCAAATAAAATGTAACTTCTTTGTGAAAACAATCAATGGAAGCATGGTATGATGATAACCAATCCATCCCCAATATAATATCAAAATCTCGAATGGCCAACGGTATCAAATCAACATAGAAATCTCGCTCACCCATTCGTAAGACAAAATTTTTATAAACATGCTCAACCACAATCACACTTTCCATTGGGGTAGAAATATAAAAGGCACAATTGAGAAATGAACATGGTCTACCCAAGTATGAAATAATATGTAATGCCAAAAATGAATGCGTAGATCCAGGATCAATAAGTGCATATAAATCTTTGTTTTCAATAGAAAATTTACCTGTAACCACTTCCGGGGTAGCATGGGCATATTGTAGCGTCATCGTAAACACTCTTCCTCCTGCCCTCGATCCAGTTGCTTGTTGTGTACCTCTCCCCCTGGTGGCACTTCCTGGAGAAGATCCTTTATGAGGCCCCACACTACTGACTGAAACTGTTCTTGCCCACATAGGACAATTCTTTCTCAGATGACCCTTTTGGTGACAGTTGAAACATTCTATATTCAGTAACTTTGGGCAATTTCTCTTTATATGACCCGATGACCCACAAAAGAAACAAACATTAGCATCTCCTTGTGCTGAAACTCCTGAACCTCTCCCACCACTAGCCTCACCCCTTTGCAAACTACTTCCACCTCTACCCTGTTGGAATTTCATCCCTCCAAACCTCGAATATTCTGTACCACTACTCTTTTGATAATTTGGATCAAATATGATTCTCTTTACACCTCGTTCTCGATTCCCTCTAGCTTCATTCACATCCCTTTCTACCAACATGGCTTTGTTTACCAAGGCTGAATAATTAACAGTCTCTAAATCCGACAACCGTGATTTAATGACTAACTCAAGCCCATCGAGAAATCGACTGCACATATCTTCCTCATTCCGTATAAACCTCGAAGCAAATCGAGATAAAGATGTAAGTTTAGCTTCGTATTCTCTAACTGTCATACTCCCCTGATTGAACAGGAAATATTCTTTCTCCTTTTGTTTTTGATACATCGGAGGAAAATACTTATCATACAAGGCTTTAACAAAAGCATCCCATGAGATCACATTCCCACCTCCTGGAGTAATCAACAAATGTTTTGTGGCATCCCACTAGTACTTAGCTTCTCCTCTTAGCATATACGTCGCCAAGGTCACTCGTTGATTGTCAGGCATTCTCATTACCCCAAAAATAATTTCAATCTCTTTAACCCAGACTTCTGCTTCTGCTGGATCAACTGCTCCTTCAAATGAGGGTGGATTCATTTTAATAAATTTCTCATGTGAAGTACTCCTTTCTTCCCGGTGTATAACCTCCTGATCCCTGGCCAATGCTTGTGCCTCTAGTTGCCTGGCCTGTTGTGCTTCCATCTGAGCCACAAATCTAGCTTGCTGCTCTACCATTAAAGTCATAGCACGTGCCAATTTTTGCATGTCTGACAATTGTTCCGGGTCAGGTTCTACATTTCCATGAACAGGTTGTTCAACCTCTACTTCCGCTGCCATATTTGAAGCCTCGTCTTCTATTCTCTCTTTAACATTCCCTCCTTCCATTCTTTCTTATCTGAAATGAATCAAAGATATAACAACATACATATATACATATTTTTCCTACCATAATCGTTAGTATCAAATAAAATATATTTTTTTAACACTCACTGCCAAATCTAGACTCTTCTCACTCCAGAACCTCTAAAACCTAGGCTCTGATACCAAAAGTTGACACACCCCAACCCAATTACTTATAATTAAATCTGGGAGTCAAAGTGAGTCAAACCATAATTAATCTAACCAAACCATAAACACGAGTTTTGATTTCAGAGTCATCATTGTAAATCCATATAACTGAAAACCATTTTACAACATCAAAGTAGTCATGCTGATAAAAACGTTCATGAAGGATAAGTTAACTTAATTACATCATTTACATTACACAAAATCATTGTTTCTCCCATTCCTGGCTAACTCAACCTGACCTCCTAGATTTGGCTGTGACATCGCGTTACCTGAAAAATGTGAACATAGGAACCGTGAGCAAAATAGCCCAGTGAATGTATCACTACTATACTATTGCATGAATTTAAATGCAATAAATCATGTCCATATAATTATGTATTAACTTATCCGAATCATTCATAATGAATGACCAACTTTTCCGAATCATGATTCACATATCCTGTCTAAATAGACAATTCTCCCCCATTCCTGGTCGAGGAGTAACCCCTTGTTATTAATAGACAAATCTCCCCCATTCCTGGTCGAGGAGTAACCCCTCATTTCGGTAAACCGAAATGAACAATTTTATATTCATCACATTATGATCACATTTGTAACAGTATACAAATACATCATTCCAGTGAGTACAGTCACCTTGGGTTGTCAACTACGTATCCAGGTCTCCTTCTGGTGGAGTTGAAATGGGTTTATTAGACCTTACACCTATCAATCCAACTAGATCAGTACTGAACCTCAATCATAAATATTATCCTAACATAATTATGTAACTTTCCATGACTATACATCAACAATATAATTCCAATTAAGTCACATTCCATAAAACATAGGTTAAGGAAAAACAATGATATACATGTTGATAAGGTTACGGACATTCAACCGTAAGAAATACCTTATAAGTAATTTATAACCAAAGTCAAGTAAATATGAAATTATACTTGTAAATGTATATACACATGAAACATGTACTCAAAGTACCCTTCGTAAGCGCGAAATACAAACATTCATTCAAGGGGTATCCAATATGGCCTGAAATTATTGTCATACATACTTAACCATCCTATATTTCTAAATTGTATAAATGCAGGGGTCCAACCTTATCAATATAAAAATATATATGAATATATTATCCAATACAAGTGACGGTGTAATTTTTCAAGCTTCCTAGGGCAAGTTATGACCATTTCTCTACAACACAAGAAATCTTCCCTACAAGCTCCTCTATTGATCCTTCGAATTCCAAGAATTTTCATAATTTTAATACAGCATAAATTTCCATGATTTTCAACACACTTTCAGTAGACATACTGAATAGTATAGAATTAAAGTTTCATAATATTTGGACTTCATTTGCTATCTCAAAATCATGACCAGACTTAGGGCATACCGAAATCAAGTATACAAACAGCAACTATGTACCAACTTGAAATCATCATTACGTCCTAACCACAAGGAGATAAATTATATTTTTCAGATATTATATGAATATATGAGTCTACTTTCATATTCAATTGGAATTTCTCAATTCCAATAAGCACGCAAAGATATATGCAAGTTTGAATACATGGGGTTTCAATACAAAGCATTTTAAGGGTTTCTACACTCAACTTAACATAAACTTGCATCTAACCATACATATATATAAAGGGCTGAAACTTTCATAAACTTATGATTATTTATATCATATAAATAAGTAATATAATATAAATAACAAGAATTACAATTAGAATTACCTTCAGGGCTTTTTACGTAATTTCTACAGATTTTTCTACACTTTTTCTCCTCACTTTTCTTCCTAAACTTCTACCTTCTCTTTCCTTAAGCTTAAAACCCTTTCATGGATGATTTTGTCTGATGGATAAGTCTATTTCAAGGGTATAAGGTCGGACAAGGCTGCCTCCCAAGCCAACCAATCAAATTAAACCATTTGGTTTAATAAAAGACAAAATACCACTTAAAGGGAATTGACCAAATTGCCCCTTGTTCGTAAATTCGGTATAACTCTTTACTCGGGCATCCGTTTGATGATCCGTTTATTGTGTTACAACCGTAACTCACATGTATAAAACTATCTAGTTTTCACCTCAAGTCATTTATAATGTTATAAAGGTCAAAACTAGTCTCTAACAGGAACTTTTCTATCGAAAACAACAAAATTTTGTGTTCGTAAATAATTCGACCTTTCATGATTTAAGCAAGTAGGGTTATAATAAACATAATCACTTACCATTAGATATACTAATATCACATTATTCATATCACATAAGATAATCATGATTTAAATATAATTTATCATAATTATATTCGGGTTGTCACAAGAAACAACTTGGAGATTCCAGAGGTGCTTTTACTGCTATTATTAGTATTTAAAAAATAAATGAGTAACGATATTACCCTTAATTTTCCTCAAATTTCTCATGATAGGAGCAACTTCAACACTTTGAGTTCATATCTAGTTGTTTTTTCTAGTTATGATCCAACGACTTATCTGTTTTGTTTATTTAATTCCATTTTAAGCATATTCTATGCCAGGATACATTATTACATTATTTTAGTTCTTTCATTATAAGTCTTACTTTATTCACTTACACGTTACATTGTTTTGCTAGGATAGTTGGAAACATACTTTGTTTATAAACATTTTCAATTATGTATTTTCGGTTAGGTAATTGAATATTGCCAATCTACATCTTCTTTGGGGGGTTGAATAATATGATTGAAAGCATATATTCGAAAAATAAATCTAATGATAAAATCATGTGCTCGATTATTGATGTGCTTATTTTCTTTATTACATGCAATTTTTCATTTTTTTATCCCCATTATAGAAAATTTCTCTGGTTAATTATTTTTTGTTCATGAATTAGTATATTCAAAATTTTATGTGAATTTTCTTTTCTTGATATCGGAAGGTCACATGCTCTTTTTCCATTGGTCACTGGTAAAGTTGGAGAAAATGAAAATTTCTGTAAGTTCTTTACTTTTTAATCTAACATTCATGGAATTTTTTTTCTTTTGTTACTTTGCATATGTATATAAAGTTCCGAAGATGTGGGCTCTCCTGAGACAATGTAGGATTAAAGACTATTTATAAGAAGTTCATTTTCTTTAAACAATATGGGTTTTCAGTATGTGTTAAAGTTCATGAATTTTGGATTTATTCTAATTAATGTAATTTAGCTATAAATTATATTTACGTCTCGCGATGTCAAGTCATTGTTTTGCTGAGTTCGGAATTTATATCACAAATTATCGCAATAGTAGAAATGCAGGTGTATGGTTTATAATCCTAATAATAGCAATACTTATGTAAGAAGCTTTAACATTGAAAAATGCCAATATTTTTTAGGTGGTGTTATTTCTTAATATTTTATATGCCTCGAGATGGTTTTGACAGATGAACTTGGCTTTTAAATATTATTCCAAAGGGATATTGAACATGTGAGTTAGTCGTTCAATGCGGTGTTACATACTTCACAATAGACATTATTCTTATGTGTTGTAACTCAAATTTACGTGTCATGGTGTTGTTCCCATTTTGTTACTATTCGAGTTTTAATTGAATGACACTATCTATCCGAAGAAAAATGATACTGGTTGATGCTCACATTGAATAAATATTCTTCTCATATACACCCACCAAAATAATGAAGATCGCAAAATTGTCGCATTTTCCGCCTCGCTAATACATTGCGCGGGCTTACACCTAATTGTAAATAAAATTGAATTATGGTTTAAGTGAGTAAACATGACAAGAATTGTTAATATCGTAACTGGAAATTATTTATGAAGGTTGAGATAAGAAAATATTGATAAGTGACTCAGATGGTGATTTTGAGTGAACGGTTGATTCATAATGGGTTGAAATAGTCAAAATGAAGTATCCAGGGATTGTGTTTGGGTCTCGGGGGCTTTTTCGACTAGTTGGGCATAATTGAAAGCAATTTTGGCCATTTTATGAGTATGTGAAAAGATAATTTTGGGATTATTACTTATATATTAAAAGAATGAGTGGATCAAAAATGTCATTATCATATTCTAAAGGTTTAGTTGAGAGATATCAAGAGTTAGAGTGAAAGTGAAGAGAATTAAAGAGGAAACTGTAACAACCCGCGTAATTTTGGGTTATTTTAATTAATTTCTAAAAAATGGAGGAAAATAAAGTTTTTGATAAAATTATTTTTATGGCTCAAATATGTTGGTTATTATTTTTAAAGGCGAGAATTTCAAACGGTTTCGAAAACGGAGTTAAAACGGATTTTTAAATGTCTTTAACTCTTGGAGTTGTTTTAACTTCCAACGCTTCATTTCTTTGCCCTATTTAAAGGAGTCTTTTGGATTCCAACTCTTCATTTCTTGGCATTATAAAAGGGAGTCGTGGACAACCTTTTTAACATACTTTTGGCACAAATTTTGGCAGCAAATATATTTTATATTCCTCTTCTTTTTATATACACATTGGCCCTTGAGATTTGTGAGTTCCAACCTTAAATTAGAGGTGTTCTTGGGGCTATTTTGTTGGAGGTTCTTGGAAGAGCTTTTGTATATCTTTTGAGTTGATCTTGAGTATGTGATCATTGGTTTCTCATCATGGTTTTAGGTATGGGGTTTTACACAATATGCTCCTTAAATCTCGCGAGTGTCATTCTCTTTGAATTTTTGTTTAATTGAACTCATATTTGAGTTGTTAAGTTCATTGAAATCTGGAAAATAATTGTTGAAATTATTTTGATTCATGTGGTATCATTATATTGTTGATGAGCACGTTATCATGAGATTTTAATATGGCACAGATGTTGGGCACCCGTTAAAATTCCTGTTTCCCATGTTATGGCTTGATAAAGCATATACGGATGTGGTGAGGCCTAGTGACCCGGTTAAAGTGTTGTTGATATATTATATTGATAAATTCTTTGAGATTTGCATTTTTATTTGAATATCCGTACTTGTGTTGTTACGTTTTATTCGTTGCTAATCCGTATTTGTTGAGCATAATTCCTATCGTATTGTGTACTTCCCCATATTTTCTTTTAGTCGCCAGGTTAGCGTGGATTTGAGTACTATGGACCAATTGGGATGATTTTTGGCATGGATAATTTGGGAAGAATTTTTAATACAAGTTGGAAGATTGTATTTAATTATTTTGAGGTATAGAGCATTATATAGTTACTTTAGTTGTATTTATTCTAGAGAATATTGTTGTATTAATTTGAAGAGATTGAGATTAGTGGATTTATATTATTGTGGGTTTATTTAGATGCTCTATACCTTGTCACTTGTGGATTTGGATTTATTTTATCGCATTAGCGCTCTGTTCGCTCTCCCTGGGCGGGCGGGGTGTTACAGGTGATATCAAAGCATCAGGTTCTAGTGTCCTTTAGGGTCTGTACGGCTTACATTGTTTTCTGCTTAGCGTTCTTTTATGTAGAGACCTATGTTTAGGGTTGTTGATTTGTTTGGTAAGATTCCGTATATATTACTGAATCTTATTTGCGTTCAGACGAGTTCATACAAGAAGTATGGCAGATGAGGGCCATTGGACGGATAACCGAGATCGTACTTATGAGGTTATGAAGTATGTTCGAGTATGATGACCGTAGTCGAGGTCACCCCTATTATGGAAAAAAATTGAGGAGAGTCATTAGTAGAAGTTATTGAAATGCGTGAATTGGGTGTGTTACCCAACGAAGGTAATATATTCAAAGGCTTGGGTTTTGGGTTCATTGCGTGCTTAGCAATTTTTGGAGATAGCAAATTTTGGGTGATATTCGTGATAAGTTTCGAGATTAGAGGTGAGGAATTTATTTTTGAGAGACGTGATTTATTTTTGGAGTTAGTGTAGTGGCCTGATTTTGAGAGTTAGGCATTCGACGAATTTCAAGGGCGAAATTCCATTGTTAGTGGGGAAGTGTAACAACCCGCGTAATTTTGGGCTATTTTAATTAATTTCTAGAATATGGAGGAAAATAAAGTTTTTGATAAAATTATTTTTATTGCTCAAATATGTTGGTTATTATTTTTAAAGGAGATAATTTCAAACGGTTTCGAAAACGGAGTTAAAACGGATTTTAAAATGATTTTTAAATGTCTTTAACTCTTGGAGTTGTTTTAACTTCCAACGCTTCATTTCTTTGCCCTATTTAAAGGAGTCTTTTGGATTCCAACTCTTCATTTATTGGCATTATAAAAGGGAGTCGTGGGAAACCTTTTTAACATACTTTTGGCACAAATTTTGGCAGCAAATATATTTTATATTCCTCTTCTTTTTATATACACATTGGCCCTTGAGATTTGTGAGTTCCAACCATAGATTAGAGGTGTTCTTAGGGCTATTTTGTTGGAGGTTCTTGGAGGAGCTTTTGTAGATCTTTTGAGTTGATCTTGAGGCTGTGATCATTGGTTTCTCATCATGGTTTGAGGTATCGTGTTTTACCCAATATGCTCCTTAAATCTCGCGAGTGTCATTCTCTTTGAATTCTTGTTTAATTGAACTCATATTTGAATTGTTAAATTCATTGAAATCTGGAAAATAATTGTTGAAATTATTTTGATTCATGTGGTATCATTAAATTGTTGATGAGCATGTTGTCATGAGATTTTAATATGGCACGGATGTTGGGCACTCGTCAAAATTCCTGTTTCCCAGGCTATGGCTTGATAAAGCATATACGGATGTGGTGAGGCCTGGTGACCCGATTAAAGTGTTGTTGAGAAATTATATTGATAAATGCTTTGAGATTTGCATTTTAATTTGAATATTCGTACAGGTGTTGTTACGTTTTATTCATTGCTAATCCGTATTTGTTGAGCATAATTCCTATCGTATTGTGTACTTCCCCATATTTTCTTATAGTTGGCAGGTTAGCGTGGACTTGAGTACTATGGACCAATTGGGATGATTTTTAGCGTGGACAATTTGGGAAGAATTTTTAATACAAGTTTGAAGATTGTATTTAATTATTTTGATGTATAGAGCATTAGATATTTACTTTAGTTGTATTTATTCGAGAGAATATTGTTGTATTAATTTGAAGAGATTGAGATTAGTGGATTTGTATTATTGTGGGTTTATTTAGATGCTCTATACCTTGTCACTTGTCACTTGTCACTTGTCGATTTGGATTTATTTTATCGCATAGCGCTCCATTCGCTCTCCCTAGGCGGGCGGGGTGTTACAGAAACTCAAAGGTTCAAGTGAGAAAGTGAATAAGAACTTAAGAGCACTAAGGGATTAAAGATTGGAGAAAGGATTTAGTGAGATTCATTATCCTCTTCAACAAATATAACCACTACAAACTATCAAGGCAAGTGATTATCTTGCTAAATAACTATGCTCTAAATTTTTGTCATATTATAATTGGGAAAATTATTTTGGGTGGAATTCACATGTCAAACTTTGGGATTTTGGGAAACAATTATGCAAATGGGTTTCGACATACGATGATGGAAATTTATGGATGAATTTTAACCATGAAGCATATCTATTGTGAGTTCGTATGTAGTCGAACTAATATATTTAAAACTTATGATTGAATTTGTGATATAGCATGTAGAGATGAAATTCATCCCCGTAGAAGTTACATATTTATATGATGATTATATGTAATTATGAGTCCTATTGATATAAAATCTATCAAGAATAATAGAGATTGAAATAAATTATGTTGATAATTTTTTAGGTTGAAATTATTGAAATTCATACTGAAAAAACTTGGACAGATTTTCAGTGGCCAACCGGTTCTCCTCACATTTGAACCGACTCACACTCTCTGTTATGGACAGTTGTGCTGTTTTTTTAGAAAATATTAAAATGTTAATTCGGGGAGTGAATTAAATATCCAGGGACAATTGTGAACTTCTGGAATAATATATGAATAGATATGGTGAGTTAAAATATTTGACATTTATTGGTGATACAAGTTAAAATAAATGGAAAGAATTTTAGTTGAAAATGAATAATAGAATTTGGATGAAAATTCAAACATATAATAATGGGGGTTGAGTGAAGCTAATACGCATCCAGAAATTTATATGATGAGATTTAATTAATTAATTTAGTGAATAATTGATTAATTATGGATATGAACAATATTGTGAAAATGGTTTATATGTGCAACGAGTGAGAGGCACAGTTAAATCGGATTTTGAGAAATAGATATACGGGTATATATATATATATATATATATATATATATATATATTATCGGTGTGAATGATATAATTAATTAAACATACTAGTCGAGGAGTGCTATTAATGGAGGTTACGCTATGTGGTTATTCTCCATGGAGAGTGAGAGAAGGTTAAGTATCGACCCCAGATCATAGTTCCATGCATGCCTGATAAGGTTCGAATTGAGTAAGATAATGTTGGTATGGTTTTTCTTACTGGATCAGGTTTATTATCACCTCCAATACGTTTTATTCTTTAGTACGGTAGGCAATTCCATCCCGGTGTTTCCAGGGTGAGGAAGTATTATCTAAAAGAATAAAACCCTAGATAATCATATCTTCGGGAGATTTATTTTACAGGGATGAAGGGTATACATATATAGTGAGTGGTATCTTCTATATACTATAAAATGCTATATATGAATTTAATACTCCTCTTTTTTAAGGTATCCACGTGGCACTCTACGTCCTCTCTCTATGTCAATCTTCTCAAACCCATTTTTGCACATTCTATACATTCATTCCTCCACCCTAAATCTTCCCCCATTTATTTACTACCCCATCCGGCTAAACCCTTTGAATTCCTTAACACTTTTTCCATTCATTTTCTATGTTCTCTATATTTGGGCAAACTCCCTATATCTCGGTAACCTCACTCAAACTGTCCCCTAAACATTTTTTTTCTCTTTGTTTTCTCCCTCTTCTTAAATATGTGGATCTTCTTTTCATCTCCATACCTCCATTCAAACATATATCTATTTCAGTCGGTGGAGATTAGTCTGATCAAATGGATCAGTGATAGGTTTGGTTGTCATCATTTTTTGATTGAACGATCAACTTTGGGATTACTGGTAACATCGATTCATTTTGATCTAAGAGATTATTTTTTGGATCTAGATGTTTATAATATTAATGGTTTTCATATTCATATTTGAATCGGGTATTTTGGTTCATTCTTTGCACACATGGTGATCTTACGTTTTCGTTGATACTAGGGAACAAATGATGAAGCATCTTCCTAAAATTTTTAAGGAGAACCACAACACTGAAAGGGATGTGGCAAACCATATTATATTATTCCCTTTACCTGATGAAGATTTTGATGATGATCATGATAATTTAGGTTTTGTTTTGACGACTGGCGCGAAACAGCTAACAGAAATGGCGAATCGAGAGAGGTTGTAAAAGAGAGAGATTGGGGTTGAATATGATGTAGGAGGCCGTAGTCGAGGCTTGTGGAAGTGATAGGAGGCGTGGAGTGTTGAGTACAGTTCGTTATCGTCTACAAGGTAAAAGCGCGGGTTTTGAGGATAATGTTAAGGAAACTAGTGGTGTAATGATGTGAGTTTTTTACTTTTCTTTTTTGTTGATATTTGTAAATGGAGAAATTGAGTATAAGGATGAAAAATATCTTTGTCATTCTTGTTCGCGCGACAAAAGAAACGACATGGAGATGTCAGAGGTGGTTCTGCTGGTATTACTAGTATTTAAAAAATAAATCAGTGGTGATCTTACACTTCATTTTCCTCAAATTGCTCATGACAGGAGCAACTTCAACACTTTGAGTTCATATCCGTTTTTTTTAATTATGATCCAACGACATATGTGTTTTATTTTTTTAATTCCATTATTATTTAATGACATTTTAAGGATATTCTCTACCATGATACATTTTTACATTATTTTAGTTCTTTCATTACAAGTCTTAATTTATTCACTTGCACGTTATATTGTTTTGCTTTGGTAGTTGGAAACATACATTGTTTATAAACATTTTTAATTATTTATTTTCGGTTAGGTAATTGAATATTGCCAATCTACATCTACTTTGGGGGGTTGAATAATATAATTGAAAGCATATATTCAAAAACTAAATCTAATGATAAAATCATGTGGTCGATTATTGTTGTGCTTATTTTCATTATTACATGTAAATTTGCTTTTTTTTATCCCCATTATAGAAAATGGCCTGGTTAATTATTTTTGGTTCATGAATTAGTATATTCAAAATTTTATGTGAATTTTCATTTCATGATATCGGAAGGTCACATGCTCTTTTTCCATTTGTCACTAGTAAAGTTTGAGAAACTGAAAATTTGTGTAAGTTCTTTACTTTTTAATCTATCATACATGGAAATTTTCTTCTTTTGTAACTTTGCATGAGAGTATAATGTTCCTAAGATGTGGGCTCTCTTGAGACAATGTAGAATTAAAGACTATTTTCAAGAAGTGGGGTTTCTTGAAACAATATGGGTTTTCAGTATGTGTTAAAGTTCATGAATTTTGGATTTATTCTAATCAATGTAATTTTTCTCTAAATTATATTTATGTATTGCGACGTCAAATCGTTGTTTTGCCGAGTTCGACATTTATATCACGAATTGTCGCAATAGTAGAAATGTAGGTCTATGGTGTATAATCTTAATAATAGCAATACTAATGTAAGAAGCTGTAACCTTGAAATATGCCCATACTTTTTTAGGTTAGGTTATTTGTTAATATTTTATATGCGTCAAGATGGTTTTGACAAATGAACTTGGCTTTTAAATATTGTTCCTAAGGGATACTGAAAAGGTGAGTTCGACATTCAAGGCGCTGTTACATATTTCACAATAGACATAATTCTTATGTGTTGTGACTCAAATTTACTTGTCATGGTGGTGATCCCATTTTGTTACCATTCGAGTTTTAATTGAATGGCACTATCTATCCAAGAAAAATGATATTGCTTGATGCTCATAGTGAATAAATATTCTTCTTATATACCCCCCCACTAAAATAATGAAGATCGCAAAATTATGGCATATTGCGCCTTGCTCGTGCATGTATTTGTATATTATGATGTGAATATTGTCTACAATAATGTGAATAAGTATCCATGGCTAAGACATTGAGTTTAAATAATGTTGAGTTAACTAGTGAAAGTTAATGACTGTATTTAATAGATTATAAGTAATCATTTTAATTATTAATGGTAGTTGGAATTAATTCGGTAAAATACGTGGTGATGGGACAACGTACAGAATTAAGGATAGTATGGGACTAGATAGGCTGGTAGCATAACTAGGCGGGTAAAATGCAAACGTTAGGTGCGCACTTTGGATGAGAGGTGAGTAATGTCTTAAGAGAGTATGCCACTAATTTAAAATATGGAAGAATGGGCATAATTGAGGGTGCATTTTAATTACTTGCAAAATATTTTCTAAAAGGTTATGGGCACTCATCCATATCAAATCTATTTTCAAAACCTTTTAAGTGTCCAGCCACAGGGACACCAAGCTTGATCATTCTATCTGGTACCGGAGTTGCAACAATTGTGGATGTTATAAGATATTATTATATCCGTCTCTATTATCACATTCCAAACAGGGTCAGTTTTATTTCCAAGCATACTGTCGAAGTTAGTTGGTTTATTTTATATCATTTTATTTGGAATTGTTGTATGGTTATTATTTCAACCAATGGGTTATTCAGTTAAGGATTTGGCATGGAATATACTTATGTTTCATATTTATATTGTTACTATGGTTTTAATTTAGTTGCTTAACCAAATTATGGGTTAAGTATGTTGGTTCTAAGAAAGATCAAAATTGACACCCGGCTTAGTTTCATAATAGGTGGTTAGTAATTAATTAATTTCGAAAGTGATGGTAAAATGAGCCAAATAAGATTCCTATTTTATTTTAATAAGGAATTTCCACCCATTATTTTAATATCCGGGGTGTCACAGATGGTATCAGAGCATCAGGTTCTAGTGTCGTTAGGATCTGTACGGACTTACTACATTACCAGCGTTGATTTTCTTTGATATAGATCCCTATGCTTAAGACCGTCAATTTCGATTCTAATTTACATTCTTTTGATACTGTGTATAATTCAAGTGAATCTTATTCAAGTTCGGTGAGTATGCTGAACAATGGAAGATGACCAATGAAGGCTGTTAGGAGGGTTGCAGGAGGAGAGGTTCATCCAGAGACATAGCTATTGGGGAAGCGATGGCCGCAGTAGAAATAACCACTATCATTGCTCCGGAATTTAATGTTGTGATAACCGCTAGAGCGCAAAATTTTTCCAAGAACTGCCACACTAGAATGGTGGATCCAATTCAGACTAATCTAGTACAGCCGATATGGGATAGAGTTTGAGGGGGCTTTCATAATGACCATATAAAAAAGTTTGGGGAAATTGCGGACGTTATGTTAACTAAGCAATGGAGGGGGAACATCCAAAATAGTATGAATAGGGTGAATTATAGTCACACTCAGAAACATATTTTGGTGATTTTTAGCTCAGATGAGCAGTGTTACAGTGGGGGGAGATAGTCACCATGTCTGAGAAGACAAAGACCTGGATTATCGGAAGATTTGTGTGTGGTTCGACCATAAGTCCTTTCATTTGTTGTTCAAACATAGATGAAAAGAAAGTTTTGGGACTTGCCACAGGAGGATCGGGCAAGGTTCGAGTATGAGGAAGAATTTTCTTATTTAGAAAACTCCATACCCAACGAGGTGGGTATAAAGATGAATACGGTCTCTATGTTTAATGATGGAGTCATGAGTAGAATTCACTAGCATTTATGGGAAATCCGGTTTAGAAGACTTATGCAACCGTCGTTAAAGTCGTACTATTAATGTATCCATATCAATGCTTTTATGTGAAGTGAGCCTAGAGCGTGGAAAAGTTTAGACAATAAAGAAAGAATGGGTGTATCAGTGTTATGAGGTATCAATGGAGAATTTCCCTATAAGGAGACCCGTTTGAAAGAAAAAAATTTAAAAGGAATTACGATTGATTGACGGTGGATTTAGACAAGGCCATCAAGACCAATAATGCATTCCAAAGGGAAAAAAGGGCCAAGTGAACAATAGATATGGCCTCCAAGGCGAAGTCCAGTTGGGCCAGTGAACAGGGAAACCCCAACATGACCATTGGGTCCATAGACCAGGGGATTACACAGAGGGATACTTTATATGTGGAAAGTGAGACCACATATGTCAATTGTCTTAAAAAATATATCGGTACAGGAGCAAAGTGCTTAGAAGGGGAAACTGTTACAATAATATTTGTTTACTTTAGACATGAGTACTACGCATAAGAACCATTGAAACAACCAGAGACATTGAAAATTAAAAGTATAAATCTTATTCATGGTCAGATGGGATAGGTTTGATATTATACGAGTGCACCACAGTATTTTGATAGGACTAGATCCGTGCGTCAGATGGGTTTAGTGGAAGTATCGTTATATATTTACCGTTGGGTAGCGAAACTCTCTTTAGCTCCATTTATGGGGGCGTGAGTGTGGACACTGAGAGGATATCTTTTTATAGTTCTCCTCATTTTGTATAAATGTGATATAAGAGTGTGATATTATCCTTGAGTATTAACTAGTTAGCGATGGTTTGATTGATAGTGGACTGTTATAGTAAGTCTATCATATTTGTTGTGTTGTTTTTATAATGTCTCACCCGAAAGAGGGTCGATCATGTGTATATACTCAATTGAAGTGGAGACTTTGAATAGTATAGTTATCCGTATTAATCAATCCATATGAGTAGGGACTGTATCGATGTGATTTGGGGTATATCGAGTTTACCTTCGAGCGGAGAGATCTTGCTCATTATTGATTTAACATTGGGGACTTAGTGATAGTGTGATTGTCATATTGTATGACTCCTTTAGAGATATATGAGTTTATTATTAGAATGATACGCCCGAGGACAGGATTTTAAGTGTCCCAATTATGTGCTTTGGGCTAAAGGACCTCGATAATTGATAATACAAGGTAATAGGGCATGGGGGAAATTACTTGGTATGATTTTAAGTGTGAGACATCCCATACATGAACCTTAATAAATGGCAGGATTTTGGAGACATTGTTGGATGCTATAGTCACTTTTGAATGATGACTAATGTATATGGAGAGAAAACACTTTGAACTGAGATTTATTACATGGTATAAGGCCAGTATAGTGGAGAGTGTTGTGTAGGATGCACTAGGGAAATTGTTTACACCACTAGTGGAGAGTTGAGACAATCTTGATGGATAAATAAGTCGTGATTAGTAGGGTAACTAAGTATAACGTTATAGTATAGCCACACCGAGCATGTGGGGTCTAGTTTGAAATAATTATGTTATGTCTATGATGTTTGTGCAGATATACACGTGATATAGGCTATATGGGTGCCCAGATTAGTTTGATTTTAAATGTTGTTCGAGAAAAGGAAAAGGAATGAATGTGTTGAATGGTATGCCTGTGGGGCAATAGAAGCAGAATTGAAAGGGAAAGATGGACTAAAATACAGTTAAGGAAGGAGAGAGTCCGGATATATGTATAGAGAAAGGCAAAATATCACCCCCGAGATGGGTTGAAAGACTGTGGAGACACAGGCGAGGGATCTCTATAGACAAGGTAGGATCCAATAGTTTAGAGAGTCGAGCGTACTCTTACTCAATTGAATGCCGAGGGTGGCTTGCGCATAAATTGGACGTAAATTTTTACTAGGCAAAAATGACCCAGGATATGCGGATGCATGAGTCTTGATTTTTGGAGTACCCCATAAATTGGGTGAGATGTACCATGTGACATAGGATATTGAGCGTGTGGATCAATGTGGAGTGAGATATAATGAAGTTGTCTCCAAGTGAACCGCTCATAGATGTGAAAAGGTTAGTCGGAGGCAGTCCACCCGAAAATCTTTATTTTGCCATTCCAATGACAAAATGGATAGGCATAGTGGTGAAGTCAATTGTTAGGTTACCAACATCATAGAAAGGCCATATTTGCACTTAGTTTTTGGAATTGGTTGACGGAGACCGAACAATTATAGTAAATTTGGGTGAGTTATACTATCAGGCAATGTGTCCACCATTTCAATTGAGAGAAGAAATGAACTAACACAAGGTGTCGCCCAATAATTGTTGTAACTTGGGATGAGATCCTTTAGTACCACCTATGATTGGAATTATTAGGATGTAATGGGACAAATTTTCATTTGAGCAAGACATATTACCAGTGGATCGAGGAGTAGGTGACTAAAATATTAGACAATGCAAAAGATGCATGTTCTCAATTTTAAGATAATTGGGAGGAGTAATTACCGATGGTAGAGTTGCGTCTAATGACTTGTACCAATGTAATATCGGCAAGGAGACTTTTGAGGCTCCATGAAGGAGGCCTTGTTGTCCCTCTAGTTAATTAGAAGGGAGGGGATAACAAACTTATCTAATCGGATGTGATACCGAGATCGTCGATAAGGAGTGAGTTAATCATAGATTATTCTAGTTAGTTCATGAATGTCATAAGAGTTATGTTGTCCTAAAATAAAGAGTTAAAGATCAACGCGAGTGGCCCAAAATTTTTACAGCTGTCTCCCATCAAGGGAGTAATGGGATTTGAGATTGAAGGGAAGTTAACACCTAGAGAAGTAGGGCCTTTCCTTAGTATTGAGATGATAAAGGCAGTGGTTCATTGACTCATCTTATTAGAGCAGTCTTGGCAGGTTTACAATAGTTTTTCATACCATCGTGTAAGTGAGACAATAAGAATGATGTAATATATCGATATCAAATAATTTGAACTGACTTATCTCTAATATTAGGTCGTAGCGAGTATGAAATTCATTAGGATTGTACCACTAGCACAGGTATAGTGGAGGCACAATAATACATTCATGATTTGAATTTAGGTACATTCAGATGGTGAGTCGATAAGTATTCAAAGTTTTTAGTATTAGGCATAACCGAATTTCGAGGATAAAATTCCTTTCTAAGAGATGAAGTATGTAATATTTGGAGATTTAAATTATAAGGGTGACACGTAATTTAATTAAATCAAGAAATAATGAGAAGTTTTGAAATATTAATTTGTATGTGAAATGAATTAATATTCACGTGGCCATATATATTCTTGTGTGCAGTAGTAAATAAAATTGCATTATATCGTAAGTGAGTCAACACAACAACAATTATTAATATGTTAAACAGGAATTATTTATGAGTGTTAAGAGAGGAAAATATTGATAAGTGACTCGGATGGTGATTTCGAGTGAACAGTTGATTCAGAATGGGTTGAAAAAGTTAAAATTAAGTACTAAGGGTGTGTTTAGATCTCATGGGATTTTTATCCTAGTTCAGAGTAATTAAAAGCTAGTTTGGCCATTTTATTATAATGTGAAAGCCAATTTTAGGATTCTTACTTATTTATTAAAACCATGAGTGAAAAAAGAAAGGTGATTATCATATTCTTAAGGTTTAGTTGTTCTAATAGTTAGAGAGAAAGTGAAGAGAATTAGAGACGAAACTCAAAGGTTCAAGTGAGAAAGTGAAGAATAACTGAAGAACACTAAGGGATTGAAGATTGAGGAAGTGATTCAAAGATATTCCGTAACACCCTGTGCGCCCCAAAAAAAAGGCACACGGCATGCTACTATGATAAAACTAAACTAAAACCATAAACCATGAGTATAGAGCATCTAAATTTCCATAATTTAAATATAACAAATCTATAATTCTTTAATTTCCACAATAGACATTACAATAATGTTTCTCATAAATACAAAATTCTCCAAAAAAAATTACACCACTAATTTATGCATCAAAATATATCTTCCAAATCCAAGCTAAAAACTAAACCTCTAAATAAGCCTTAGCGTCCCAATCCACACTAACCTGCCACTAAAAGAATGTATGGGGAAGTACACAATGTGAGAGGAATAGATGCTCACAAATAATTAGCTCTATGAATAAATCACAACAATATGAATCACATATACAAGTCAAGTGTAATACTGAAGCATTATATCAATATCAACTTCTCAATAACACATCAATGAGTCACTAAATGTCAACTTACCTACCCTAGGCATCTCAAAGTCATATACTGGTTTGTGGGACTATTGGTTATTGCCCATTCTCTGTGCCATATTAAAATCTCATGAAACGATGTTTAAATCACAATATAATATAGTATAATATTATAAATTCGCAGTTATTCAGATTTCAAATGAATATCACAATTCAATTATGAGTGCAATCGACGCAGAAAATAAATGGAATACTCTCGAGAGAATTTAGGAGCATATTGTGTAAATCCCGTACCTCAAAATCATCACATGAATCATCACATATATTCTTCCTCACAATTAGATCGCACCACCGCGTTCCTCTCGTTAAAATAATCAAATCATGTTCGAGAGATAACCCCAATTAGGGTCCAAATCTATAGTTGAACATTGAATAAAAAAAGGGGCTAGGGTTTACAGAAAGAGGGAGAGGAAATATAAAGGGTCTACAGCATTTTTGTGTTGTTAAAAAGTTGGTTTAAAACTACTACTCACGACCTCTATTTATACATGAAAAAGGAATTTGTAAAGGCTTGAAATCTTCAAAACTGATCTACAAACTCAAATCTGGGCATAGTCGATCGATCAAATCCCTAGGTCGTCGATCGATTGACCCTTGAGGAAAAATGACTCTGCCAGCGTGTTAAAATGAAAAGGCTATCACTAAAACCTGTTTAGAAACTACATTTTAAATCCAAATTCAAAACCGATTGGAATCCAACTTTTCAAAAATAAAACTCAACATATTCAATTATAAAAAATAATTAAATCCAAAATATTATTTTCCTCGAATTTTCAAAATTAATTATAAATTTTCCATTTAAAAAATTCGGGTTGTTGCATACTTCCCCACTAACAAGGAAGTTTTTCCTCGAAATTTGACGAAACTTAACGCTCGAAATAAAATACTACTCGATTCTATTTCCCATAAATCGAAACACTAAACACCCCCAATCAATTCTAAACATCCTCACCACAATGCCTAACCCGTCCTCAAAAAACTTTTATCTCCAAAGAAAACACATTTAACCCGCATGCTAGACCCAAAACCCAAGACCCGAGGGTTGTCGTATACCTAAGCTCTGATACCATTCAATAACACCCCGCACACCCCAAAAAAAGACACGCGACGTGCTACTGCGTTAAAACTAAACTAAAACCATCAACAATGGGTATAGAGCATCTATATTTCCACGATTTAAATATAATAAATCTATAATTCTTTTATTTTCACAACAGTGATTACAATAATGTTTCTATCAATTAAAAAAAATTCCAACAAAAATTACACCCCTAATTTATACATCAAAATATATCTTCGATATTCAAAATCTAAAATAAACCTCTAAATAAGCCCTAGTGTCCCAATCCACACTAACCTGCCATTAAAAGAAAGTATGGGGAAGTACACAATATGACATGAATATATGTTCACAAATAATTAGCACAATGAATAAATCGTAACAATTCGAATCGCATATACAAGTCAAATGCAATACTCAAGCAGTATATCAATATTAATTTCTCAATAACATATCAATGAGTCAACAGGCCTCACCTCACCTCCCATAGGCACCTCAAAGACATATACCGGTTTGTGGAACTATTGGCGGGTTCCCATTCTCAGTTCCATGTTAAAATCTCATGACACGATGCTTAAATAACAATATAATATATCATAATATTATAAATTCCAACAGCTGTTCATATTTCAAATGAATATCACAATTCAATTATGAGTCAATCGACGCAGAAAACAAATGAAATACTCTCAAGAGAATTTAGGAGCAGATTGTGTAAGTCCCGTACCTCAAAATCATCACATGAATCATCACATATATTCATCCTCAAAATCAGATCACACCATCATGTTCCTCCTGTAAAAATAATCAAATCACTTTCTAGCCCTAATAAGAGATAACCACAAATAATCCCCCAAATCTAAGGTTGAATGTTGAATAAAAAAGGGGCTAGGCTATGCATGAAGAGGGAGATGAAGTATAAAGGTTCTACTGCATTTTTTTTGTTGTTAAAAAGTTGGTATAAAACTCCTACCCACGACCTGTATTTATAAGGGAAGAAGGAATTCGTAAAGAATCCAACTCTTCAAAACAGATCTGCCAACTCAATTTTGGACATAGTCGATCGATTGACTCCCTGGGTCGATTGATCGAAGCTTCAGGAAAAATGACTCTCCCAACGTATTAAAATAAATAGGCTCTCACCAAAACCTCTTTACAAACTCCATTTTAAATCCAAATTCAAAACCGATTGAAATCCCACTTTTCAAAAATAAAACTCAACATATTTAAATATTAAAATTCATTAAATCCAAAATTTTATTTTCCTCAAATTTTCAAAATTAACTTTAAAATGCCCATTTAAAAAATTAGTGTTGTTGCATACTTCCCCACTAACAAGGAATTTCATCCTTGAAATTAGACGAAACGTAACGCTCAAAATAAAATACTACTCGATTCTATTTCCCAAAAATCACAACACTAAAATTCTCAAATCAATTCTAAACATCCTCACCACAATGCCTATCACGTCCTGAAAAATTTATATCTCCAAAGAAAACATGTCTTACCCGCATGCTAGACCCAAAACCCAAGACCCGAGGGTTGTCGTATACCTAAGCTCTGATATCATTCTGTAACACCCCGCGCGCTCAAAAAAAGACACGCGGCGTTCTACTACGATAAAACTAAATTAAAACCATCAACAATAAGTATAGAGCATCTAAATTTCCATAATTTAAATATAACAAATCTATAATTCTTCAATTTACACAATAGAGATTATAATAATGTTTCTCTCAAATTCCAAATTCTCCAACAAAAATTATACGACTAATTTATACATCAAAATATATCTTCCCAATCCAAGATCAAAAATAAACTTCTTAATAATCCTTAGCGTCCCATTCCACGCTAACCTATCACTAACGAAAAGTACGTGGAAGTACACAATATGGTAGGAATAAATGATCATAAATAATTATCGTGATGAATAAATCTTAACAATACGAATCACATATACAAGTCAAATGCAATACTCAAGAGTTATATCAATATTAATTTCTCAATAACACATCAATGAGTCACCAGGCCTCACCTCACCTCCCCTAGGCATCTCAAAGCCATATACCGATTTGTTGGACTATTGGCGCGTGCCCATTCTCCGTGCCATTTTAAAATCTCATGACACGATACTTAAATCATAATATAACATATCGCATTATTATAAATTCCATAATTTTTAGATTTCAAATGAATACCACGATTCAATTATGAGTGAAATTAACACTGAAAATGAACGAAATACTCTTGAGAGAATTTATGAGCATATTGTGTAATTCCTGTACCTCAAAATTATCACATGAACCATCACATATATTCCACCTAAAAATCAGATCGCACCATCACATTCTTCTCGGGAAAATAATCAAATCACGTTCTAGCCCCAACACGAGATAACCCAAAATAGGCCTCGAAATATAAGGTTGAACATTGAAAAAATAAGGGGCCAGGGTTTGCATAAAGACGGATGTAATACCCCGTATTTTTATGCTATATTAATTTGGGGATTTATTAATTTAATGTGAATAAATTATTTAATAAAAATCCGGAAATTAATTATGTTATAATTATTAACGTGACGAGAGTTAGTAATTATGGAAAATTGGTTGAATATTACTAATGAGCAAAGTAATATATGTTATTGATTATATTGAATGTCATGAGTGAGTTAAATGAAAATTTTGGAAATTTGAATCGGGACGCGCCCGTGTCGCGTCGGGACTAAATTTTGTTAAATAAAAAGTGAATATTTTATAAGTTGTTCGTATGGTCCTTTTGAGTGCGCCAATGCGTCCGGAAGGGTCGAGATAGTGAGAAAAGTGTACCCGGGGGTTTAGTTTCGGTCTCGGGGCGTTTTTAGGTCTAATTGGTACCCCGGGAGGGCAATTTAGTCATTTCACCTTTTTGGGTAATTAAACCCACGAAATTCAGCAACCTATATCAGCCATTTATGTTAGTCAGCTAGGGTTAGAAAACAAAAACACAAGTAACGGCCATAGGAGAGGGAAGGAGAAAGCTCCAAGGCAATCCAAGGCCCCAAAAGTGTTCCGTTTGCACTACAACCACCACCACCGCGTAGATCGCGAGACGAGGAACGCAGCCATACCAAAATCAGCCGTGAATCAGAATACCAGAAATCCCTGGCAAGTGTTTAACTTGCTATTTTCGTTGGTGCAATCTTCATATTAGTTTAGGAATGATTAGGGATGAATTATGTAGAAGAAAACCCAATTTATGATAGGAAAATGATTGTAGTATTGTTTATATGAAAATTCTAGAATCCTTGCCATGTAGAGGAATATAACCCACGAAATTTTTATGATATATTAGAAGAAAATTCTGGTAAAAACAGATTAGAACCATGATTAAGAAAAACTCTAGGGTTCTTGATGATTAGATGAGATTTTGGGTTAATTATCCATGTTTAATGTTAGATATACACATGCTTTACGTTGAAAACATCTGGTATATTGATATAATGTTAGTAGTAGGATTTTTGGGACGTTTAGAATGGAAAAACATGGTTTTGGATGAAGAAAATTGGTAGAACCCGTAACTGCAATTCTGCAGATTTTCGCAGACCTGCTTGATCGATCGATCGAGCCTAGAGCTTCGATCGATCGAAGGTTTGATCGATCGAGCCCCAAACCTCGATCGATCGACCCCTCCTGGAAGACTACTATTTCCCTTTATAAATGATTTTAAAATTGAATTGTCGTGATATAATTCTTGGGCATTCTTAGTATAATGATTTGGGAGACATAGAGGACCAGTAGGGCGTAAATAAATGTTGGGATCATTAATGTTCGACGAGAATGGTATTTATGGAATATTTACTTTAGGGTTAGTAAATTTATATATTAAAGTGTGAGGCGCGTAAGGGAGTTACGATGAAACGTAAATGTGACACCTACTAAATTTTCTACTTGGAAGAATAGAGTCCACGAGTGTCACGAAATAAGTGAGAAAACCCTTCGAGGTAAGGTTAGAGATGAAACCTTATACGTACTACTAATAATGTGAAATTAAGGATAAATGTTATAATTATGGGTGATGAGAGAACCTACATTAATATGATAAAAGTGGTATATTTATATGATTGTGTGTGCATATATTATATACATGTGAAAATCATGCCCACGCTACTTGCTATCCCTGAGGTTACCGCGCTGGGACAGTCTTATCTCGATGGAACCTTTATGGGGGATATTGACTTGTACCCTAGAAGTTAGATGTCCTTGGTACAGGCTATCGACGTGATAGTTCAGACGGTCCTAAGAGACGCAGGCATGTGACATCCTCTTAGAGACTTGGAATATATTCTTCGCCTCAATTTTGTTTATGTATTTTGTTAATACAATTCGATAGTGATTCCGATTGTATTCCCCTTAATATGAGTGATATGGGGTTCTGGATAGTAGATTATGCACGCACCATAGTTTTATTTGGGGTGCTGTTATTTTATATATATTATTCGAGTAGATAATATATGTATATGAGATTTGGAAACTTGAAACTGCCTACTTTGATTTGATAAGTGGGACATGGTTGATGACTCAAATAGTAAATACTTGTTTTGTGAAAGTATAATATGACACTGGGAAACTTTATAAATTAATAAAGCTAAAACGAGAGTTGTACTACTAATTGGAAGTATTCTTTTTAAACAATGATATTGTTCAGTTTTGAAATCTTATGAGTAAGTTAAGATAAGCTAAATTATGGAGAAGTTTAGTATGATAAAATGATAAGATAATCCGTTGGGGAAGATTTTTACGATAGGCGTGCACATTAGAAGAGAGGTGAGAATTTCTCAAGAGAGTGTCGCTCTAATATGTTGTTGCATTGGCCTGCATCAATTTAAATACTTGCTAAACGTATTTTAAATCAAACACACTTTCGGGCTCTGACCCGTTTTCCCCTCTCTCTCTCTCTCTGGTATATATATGTATGTATTACAGGTGCCCAGCCACAGAATGTCTTGCTTAGGATCTGTTGGAAGGAACGCGTTGCAGCTTAGGTGGGAGTTGCAGGTCTCTTGATTAGACGACTTCGTTCATTCGGATCTACTCTTAGTATTCTTATTTAGTTGAGCATGTGTAGCTCTTTCTATTATTCCATTATTATTGGGACATTTGTATTTCAGTTATTTCCAGTATTGTTACTATGGGTTTTATTCAGTTTGATTGTGTACTTTATATTTCGCATGTTGACATTCGATTGACGAATGTTTTAAATTAATTGGACTATTTTACAGATATTTAATGTGGTGTAATTCTTACTTATTGAGTGTTGTTAATAAAATAAATGTTTTCTTTAAATAAAATTTGGAAAGTTATGTATGAAAATGGTTTTGACACATAGCTTAATTATTTAGGGTGTTAAATTGGAAAAGTATTTTTATCGACAGTGATGCTGAGAATGAACCAACTGTTTACCTTGATTTAATTTAATAAAGGAGTGATCGCCCGGTATTTAATTAGGCGGGGTGTCACAGGTGGTATCAGAGAATCAGGTTCTAGTGTCCTTTAGGATCTGTGCGGCCTATTATGCTTTCAGCGTTGCCTTGTTTGATATAGAGCCCTAAATACTAGGAATGTTGTGCTCATCTCTATACATTGGGAATTCGTGCTTCTGCGATTTATTTATTTGAATGATGAACTCATCCTAATTTATTTAAATTTCCAGATGGACCGTCAAGAAGAACTAGCTAAAACGGTTAAGGGAGTCAACGAGCAAGATCGACTCATACCTCAGGTATTCCCAGAGAATGTATCTACCGCCGAGTTAGCAGGTATCGTGGCACAAGCAGTTACCACTGCAGTTTTACAATATCAAGAACACAGCCTACAACTTAAAGGAGGAAAAAGACCTAGAGAGGTTAACCAAATGAATGTGACTAAAGCCGACAAATGTGCGAAGACATCGAAATTGCGACAACAAACTACCCAAGATCAAGTCAGTTCTGGTCAACAGAGTGGCAAAATGAAGCAGTTTCGAAAGAGGAATAAAGTTTCAAGTCGGCAAGGCCGACTCCGACAGCAGCAGGGTCGGAGGGGGAGTTACTTCGGAGGCTGATGTTTTGGGTGTGGTAAGCACGGCCATAGGCGCCAGGATTGCCCAGAGAGAGATAGGGCCCCACAACAGCAGGGTGCCCGTAATGAACCACAGGGGTCACTTTTCCCAATCGCTCTCCCAGCACAAACTCAGGTACTAGGCCTGCCAAACTTTCCCATAGCTCCAGTGCAGCAGGGGCAGTTACAGTACAACCATATCTATAATGTCCACCAGGCAGCCGCCCCACAGGCACCACCCGCGATTTGGGGTCTGTTTTCTATCCATGAAACTTTGGATCGAATTTTGTTTATTACTAGGACAACGCAATTTTTTATAGCTACACATTTTGCGAAGGCCTTAGGGTTGTTAGCCACAGCAGAGAGCACAGTGACGTGTGTAGACTCACCATTGGGGAGTGGGTCCCTTATTTTCTTTATATGCCGGGGAGTGGGGGTAGAGATCGGTAGTTTGGTATTACCTGCGGACATGTTAGTTTTAGACATGCATGAGCATGATGTGATTATTGGTATGGATTGGCTCGCAGCTTATAGAGCCATGATTGATTGCTTCGGTGGGAGCATTATTTTTGCCATTCCAGGGCAAGAGATGTTTGTAGTGGCGATGCCTCGCCCAGAGGGAGGTTCGATCGCTCATTTGTATTACATAGAGGAGGATACCTCTAAGGAGGTTTTGATTCCCTTAGATTCGATACCAGTTGTCAGGGAGTATTCTAATGTGTTTCAGGAGATACCAGGCCTACCCCCCAGTAGAGAGATAGACTTTGTTATAGATTTATTGCCAGATACGAGACCTATAGCACGCGCATTGTACCGTATGGCTCCGACAGAGATGCGAGAGCTACGAGATCAGATAGAGCAGCTGTTAGGTCAGGGCTTCATTCGCAGGAGTACCTCACCTTGGGGCGCTCCAGTCTTGTTTGTGAAGAAGAGAGATGGTTCACTGAGATTGTGTGTGGACTACCGAGAGCTTAACAAGGTCACGATATGGAATAAGTATCCGTTGCCTCGTATCGATGATCTGTTCGACCAGTTCTGGGGAGCAACTTTCTTTTCGAAGATAGATCTGAGGTCGGGGTACCATCAGTTACGTATTAGAGAGCAGGATGTTTCAAAGACTGCCTTCTTGTCAAGATATGGGTCCTATGAGTTCAGGGTGATGCCGTTCGGACTCACAAATGCCCCAGCCATTTTCATAGACTTGATGAACCGAGTATTCAGAGAGTTCTTGGATCAGTTTGCCATCGTCTTCATAGATGACATCTTGATATATTCACACTCCGAGGAGGAGCATGCCGAGCATTTGAGGCAAGTTCTTCAGACTCTACGAGAGCATCAGTTGTATGCTAAGTACGAGAAGTGTGTATTCTGGTTGCGAGAGGTACAGTTCTTGGGGCATGTTGTTTCTGAGCAGGGGATAGCAGTTGACCCGAGTAAAGTATCAGCGGTGAGGGAGTGGGGACAGCCCACGACACCGATGAAAGTGCGTAGTTTCCTGGGGTTAGCTGGTTACTACATGAGATTCATTCGGGGATTCTCCAAAATAGCGGGTCCATTGACCAATCTGACTCGCAAGGGAGTACCATATGTTTGGGATGACGCTTTTCAGTTGGCTTTCGACGAGCTGAAAGAAAAGGTTACTTCAGCGCCAGTCCTTGAGATACCGTAGCCGAGTATGGAGTACCTGGTTTACACCGATGCGTCCTTACGGGGACTTGGGGGAGTACTTCAGTAGGAAGGAACGCGCTGCAGCTTAGGTGGGAGTTGCAGGTCTCTTGATTAGACAACTTCGTTCATTCGGATCTACTCTTAGTATTCTTATTTAGTTGAGCATGTGTCGCTCTTTCCATTATTCCATTATTATTGGGACATTTGTATTTCAGCTATTTCCAGTATTGTTACTATGGGTTTTATTCAGTTTGATTGTGTACTTTATATTTCGCATGTTGACATTCGATTGACGAATGTTTTAAATTAATTGGACTATTTTGCAGATATTTAATGTGGTGTAATTCTTACTTATTGAATGTTGTTAATAAAATAAATGTTTTCTTTAAATAAAATTTGGAAAGTTATATATGAAAATGTTTTTGACACTTAGCTTAATTATTTAGGGTGTTAAATTGGAAAAGTATTTTTATCGATAGTGATGCTGAGAATGAACCAACTGTTTACCTTGATTTAATTTAATAAAGGAGTGATCGCCTGGTATTTAATTAGGCGGGGTGTCACAACGGAGAGGAAATATAAAGGGTCTACTGCATTTTGTTGTTGTTAAAACGTTGGTTTAAAACTCCAACCCACCACCTCTATTTATTAGGAAAAAAGGAATTCGTAAAGACTCCAACTCTTAAAAACAGATCTACCTATTCAAATCTGAGCATAGTTGATCGATAAACCCTTCGAGAAAAATAACTGTGCTAGCATGTTAAAATTAAAAGGCTATCACTAAAACCTCTTTAAAAACTTCAATTTAAATTCAAATTCAAAATCGATAGAAATCACACTTTTCAAAAAAAAAAACTCAACATATTTAATTATTAAAAATAATTAAATCCAAAATTTTATTTTCCTCGAATTTTGAAAAATAATTTAAAAATACGCATTTAAAAAATTCGGGTTGTTATAGATTCATCATTCTCTTCATCAAATTTAACTACTATAAACTCTCATGTCAAGTGATTATCTTTCTAAATAATTATGCTATCAATTTCTGTCATATTAAAATTGGAAAAATTATTTTTTGATGGAATTCACATGTTAAACTTTGAGATTTTGGGAAGGAATTATGCATATGCATTTTGACATATGATGATGAAAATTTTCAAATGCAGTTTAATCATGAGACATTGGGATTATGAGTTCATATGTAGTGGAATTAATATAGAGAAAACTTATTATTGAATTTATGACATAACATGTAGAGATAAAATTTAACCCCATGCAAGCTACATATTTAGATTCTTATATGTAATAATGAGTCTCATAGATATAAAATCTATCAACCATAATTGAGATTGAAAGAAATTATTTTGATGATCATTTTTTAGGTTGAAATTACTGAAATGCGGAGGAAAAAACTATGACGGGTTTTTAGGCCGGCTCGAACTACCTTCCACGGATCGTTGTGCTATTTTTAAAAAAAAAACATTAAGATGTTAATTCGAGGATTGAATTTAATATTAGGGGACAATTGTGAACTTCTGGAATAATATGTGAATTGAGTTGGTGGATTAAAATTATTTGAGATTTATCGGGGATGCGCGTTAGAATGGCACTACAAGAAAAATAAGTATTAGGGACAGGAGTATTTGGGACGGTCGTGTCATTTTGTCCCTTATGTTATACTAAAAGGGATGGTTTTATTTATTGTCCATTTTAACAGTAGCAAAAAGGACGGTTTTTAAAAACCGACCTTTTTGGTATGTAAAAAAAAGGATGGTAATTAAAACCTTCCCTTAAATTATATGAGAATTTTTAGCGCTAATTTTTCCCAGGCTAATTGAAGGGACGGATTTTTTACCGTTCCATTTTGTATACGAAATGGGACGGATTTTAAACATTTGTCCCTGTTGCTATAACAAAAGGAACGGTAAAAAATTTCGTCCCATTTAGTATGAATTGAATATTTATTTTTTTTGAAAGGAAAAATAAGAGACGAATTTTTAAACCGTCCCTTTTAATATACCAAAAATGATGATTTTAATATCCGTGCCTTTTAATGTCAAAAGAGACGGTTATTTTCGACCCTTTAGATGGTTTTCCTATTTTTTCCCACATTTATTTTCATTTTTCCCTAACCTAACTCCCTATCTCTCTCTCTGTGTGTCCGCTCTCTCCGTTCACGCTCTCCTCCTCTGCCACTCCACCACCTCCAATGATCCACCACCTATGTCGCTCAACCTCCTCCGCCGCTCTACCCCCTCCGTCGCTCCCCTGTGCCTCCTCTCCCCTGTGCTGCTTCCTCTCTCCCCTGCTCCTCCTCCTCTTCTAGTGGTTGATTGTGCAGAGGTATGTGTTTTTTCAGTGATTAATTGTCTCAGAGTGTACTATCAAAACTCTATTTGTTGTTTTTCCTTTGAAGGAAATGCTGAATACTTATGACTGCTTCCTCTACCCTGCTATTTAAACTTGTCATTTTATTGTTTGAACAATTTTGTCAATAAGTCCACACTCTTATTTCTAATTTTTTATTGTTTTAATAATGAAAATGTATGTTTATGTTTTTATGATTACAACACCGTCACTAAGAAGAAAAATATTACTTTCATTATCGACATAATTTCACAACTCTATGTATGTGTTGTTTATGTTTTGGTGTTTTTGTGTAATTTTATAATTTCATTGTTGAGAAAAGAATATGGATGTTTTAATTTTTGACCTTATTATTGTGGTGTAACTCATTTGATACATGCGCCTTTGGTTTTGATTTTGTTTGTATTTATTGTATTAATCAATTTTATATTAATATATGTTTTATTTTGAGCCTATGCATACGAACACTATTTTTTCCAAGATTTGCGGTATAGTATCTTAAAGAATATTGCATAGGAAAAATTTCTATTTGCCTCATACGAATGGAAATGAAAATTTTGATAAAAAAGGTTTTTTTTGCGAGGTTAGGCCCCCAAAGGTTTTTAAAACGACTTAGGGTCGAGGGTGGGGGGGGGGGGGTTAAATGGGGTAAAATTTGGGCAGGGCACATACGAATATGCACATGAAGTAACTTATAAATGTCCACTACTATTAAAATACAAAAATTGTACATATCATAAAAATATGGCTAAATATTTGTGAATTAAAATACTATTCGATTATTTTGGACGAGATAATTGTCTGATTTGTTAAAAAAAAGTCTTTAAAAGGAAATATCGTTTCACTAAAGCATTGTTATTTTTATAAAAAAAAAAGTGTGCCTTAAGGTTTTTACCAAGAATAAGGCATAAAAATTTAAGACGAGGCGTTTCTCCCAAGCCTAGGCGAAGCCTAGACGGGACTTTTAGAACATTGATAAATATTATATATATATATATATATATATTTGTGTGTGTGTGTGTGTGTGTGTGTGTGTGTGTGTATAGTTATTACTTTAATGCAATGGGGTCTCTCTCTATATATATACACATACACACGCAAATGACAAAATAAATGCAATTATGTATATATTTATATATCTTTTTTTCAATATGTAATAGGGGTTCAATAAGATCAATATGGATAAGAGTTGGATCGGAGGACATAGGACCATAAAGGCTTATGCCGATGGAGTTCAAATCTTTATTGATTTTGAATATAGAAATAAGTATATTGTTACTTCTAGCATTAAATACCCATGTAGTACTTGTGTTAATCGTGTCTACTATAACTCACAAACTGCGAGGAATCACATAGAGATGTATGGTTTTGAAAAGAGTTACAAGAATTTGATTTATCATGGAGAATCATTGGGTGATTTTAATATCAACGTAAATAGTTTGAACGATGGTATGGTTGTTGATGATGTATTAGCCGATTTGAACTCAGGGGCAATCATGACTGCAATGGTTCAAGAAGGAAGGGGGATTTCAAAAACATATTCCAACATGTGTAGAGAAATTAGTAGAGCTACTAGAGGAGGAAGATCGAGAGTTGCATCCTGTATAGACAGAGTCTGAGCAACATAAAATGAGCCAAAATTTGAATGTGCGAGATCATATGCATAACAAAGAAAGAGTATACAACATTTTAAAGAGGAGAGGTTTGTGTCCTAACATAATTGTTCTCGTGCATGCGATTGTGAGTATGCTTCCACCCACGTGGCCAATTTCATCCATTATTAAAAGGATAAAATGTGGTTGGCTCAATATGAGGGATTTGGCAGATTTTTTGGAAAGAAATAGAAAGGTAATGGAAATGCCTAAAATCAAAGGAAATACAATGTACTGTAACTTTTCATTTTGTGTTTCATCTATAACATTTATTCATATTTAATTTGACATATATATTTTTTATACAGATTTATTATGCCAATTAAACTCCCTTCTCATCCCGTGGGAGTAGGAGGGTCACCGTATTCTCAAGCAGAAATGACCCGCCCATGTGCTCGGATGTCAATAGGATCACATCGATCTCAACCAGAGTCATCTCAGTAAATGATATGCCAACCCTCAAATAATATGGGTGCATGTAGGTGTCTACCTATCTAGTAGAGAATTGTATAAATCTGCTAAATATATTTTACTTTTATAATTATTCATGTCATATTTTCTTTTGAATTTTGATCAGGTAGTGCTGAGGGTACCCTATTACCAACTCAAAATGGTCCCGCTACTAGTGTGAAACATAGAGGGCTTTCCAAACCATGGAAACAATGGGATAGTGGTCAAAAATTGATAATTGGGTGGAACAACGACTGTTAACCAATTGAACCCAATGGGAAGAAGCTTGCGAGTTAGCTGGGATATTTTTCTCGACAAGGATCGTTATTTCCTTTGGATGTGGACGATTGGTGAAGAGTATCGGAGAAAAGTCTCGATATATTTTAGGGTAGTCTGAAGGTAATTATCTATCATTGACAATACAAATTTGAATATTTTAAAATGCTCAATTAAAGCTTTTGAGTTAACAAAATTCTCATGCATAATAAAATGCGTATTACTTTATTAAAAGCTTCAATTACACAACATTGAATTTCGTAATTCTTCCCTATATTTGGCAAAGTTTATTGTGTGCAAAAAAATCTATCGGATAATACAAAGGTGGGAAAAATTCTCTGTAAAACCCATTGGCCATGGAAAAATAGTCTAACCAAACGGACATTAAATTAATACATCAATAAAATGATCTATTTATAATTTATTTATATTCTTTTGTTCGTACCGCAATACAAATTCCCCTGAAGGATTTAAGATAATTTGTTTTCAAATGTTGGACAATGCTTAAAGGAGATTTAAGTATCCTATCGAAAAGGACAATTATGAGGCATGTGACAATGACAAAGATTGACTTGAAAATGTACCTATCCAAGTTGATCCCGATGTACGGCCTAAATTAGTGACTTATTAGGGTGCAAAACAAACGGTGGTATGACATATGTAGAATTACTTTCTATTTATTTCTGTTGATTGTTTAGATGTATCAAAATTGTAACATGATTTAACTTTTTATATAGCAAGTGTCGGCCAAAAACACCAAAAATAGGTAAAACCTTTGTGCCCACCCTAGGATTGGGAGGATGTCAATTCCTCAAGTTGTAGAAAAGGCTAACATCATATTTTATATTCCTTACATATTCGTTTAGGCTTTTAGTTTGAGGAAGATTATGTTTAATTTCATCAATACTATTATGAACGTAATATGTTTTTTTTTTCATATCTTACTTAAAAAACAATTGATGAAAAAAGTCGACTAGCCTATCGACAAGCTTAGTGTGTATAGAGAGACTCGAAGGTTGAAGGATAAGACATATGGTATGTCGGATGGAGTGCCTAGTATAGAGGTATTATATTTGAATGTCCATTCTTATTACCTAATGTAAAAAATATTGCAATAAACGTTTTATGGTAATGCACACTATTTAAAACACTTTTCTTAATTTGTAGGAAAGTATACAAAGACAGTTGAATGCGATAGAAAAAGAACAACAGAATGACCCGAAAGTGAGAGATCAAATCTTTGAGGATGACATTGGTCGTGACGAATATGGGCGTGCATTATATAAGGGAGTTGGTATTCGACTGCCATCTATAAGGTCCATGCCTTCTCACTTTTATGAGAGAGAGATCGAAAGATTTTAAAAGAGTATTGAGGAGGGAAAGACTCGTCATCGTGAAGAGATGGATAAGAGCATTGAGGAGGGAGAGATTCATCATCGTCAAGAGATCCAAGAGTTGAAATAACTAATGTCACAGACCACCAACAAATTATTTCGTATGATACAAAATGTTGGATTCCCAATACCACCAGATGATTCCCCGAGTACTTCCAATGTGCAGCTGTAGGGAACATGTATCCTCATTTCTAATCGTTATACAATTATAAGGAATAAATTATTTTGGATATGAATACTAAATTGTTCAATTATATCTCAGAAATCACAAAACAAAGAAAGACCTACTTATGTACTAAAAAAACAAAACCAGAACAGAAAGAACAATTAACATTTTTACAAAAACACATGTTTCCACAATTAAAATGATGGCATTTCCACAATTAAAGTGTAAAAATGTAAAACAGTCACAAAATGGTCCAGTAAGAGGCTCGAGCACCTCGCACGGGAAAAATGTAACTCGTACGAACCGACCATATTGTCCCCGGCCTCCCGGTTTGAGTATACAACAAGAATTTGCAACATTTAGACTTTTAGGCCTAAAAACACGGCTTCAAATGGTGAAAACTTAAAATAATCACAAAACGGTCATGTAAGAGGCACGATAACCTCGCACGGGACAAATGTAACTCTTAGGGACCGACCGCGTAGTCCCCAGTCTCTCAGTTTGAGTATACGATGAGAAATTGTAAAATTTAGACTTAGTCTTGAAAACATGACGTCAAAGGATGAAAATGTAAAATAACAACAAAACGGTCCCGTTAGAGGAACCATCACCTCGCATGAGACCAATGTCACTTGTATGAACTGACCGCGTAGTCACGGGACTTTCGATTTGGGTATACGACGAGAATTTACAAAAATTTAGACTTGGGCCTAAAAACTTGGCGTCAATGGGTGAAAACGTAAAATAGCAACAAAATAGTCCCGTGAGAGGCAAGAGCACCTCGCACAGGACTAATGTAACTCGTACGAACCAACCGGGTAGTCCCCGACCTTTCGATTTGAGTATACGATGAGAATTTGCAAAATTTAGACTGAGGGTTAAAAACATGGCGTTAAAGGGTGAAAACCTAAAACAACTAGAAAATGGTACCGTTAAAGGCACGACCACCTCGCATGGTAGAAATATAACTCGTACGAATCGGCTGCATAGTCCCCAGCCTCTTAGTTTGAGTATAGAATGAGAATTTGCAACATTTAGACTTTCAGGCCAATAAACATGGCGTAAAATGGTGAAAACGTATAACAATAATAAAACGGCACTGAAAGAGGAATGATCACATCGCACGGGACCAATGTAACTAGTAGGGATCGACTGCGTAGTCCCCGGCATCCCGATTTGAGTATACGATGAGAATTTGCAACATTTAGACGTCTAGGCCTAAAAACAAGACATCAAATGGTGAGAACTTAAAACAATCATAAAACGGTCCAGTAAGAGGCACAATCACCTTGCAGGGTACCAATGTAACTCGTAGGAACCCACCGCGTAGTCCCTGACCTCTCAGTTTGAGTATACAACGAGAATTTATAAAATTTAGACTTAGGCTTAAAAACATGACATAAAATTGGGAAAACATCAAAAAGTCACAAAATAATCCCGTGAGAGGCACGAGCACCTTGCACGGGACCAATGTAACTTATAGGGATCAACCACATAGTTCCCGACCTCCCGGTTTAAGTATATGATGCGAATTTGCAACATTTAGACTTTTAGGACTAAAAACATGGCGTTAAATGCTGAAAACATAAAACAATCACAAAACGGTCCTGTAAGAGGCACGATCACCTCGCATGGGATCAATGTAACTCGTAGGGGCCGACCGCGTAGTCACGGGACTCCTGGTTTGAGTATACAATGGGAATTTGCAAAAATTTAGACTTGGGCTTAAAAACATGGCATCAATGGGTGAAAACGTAAAACAACCCCCAAATGGTGTCGTGAGAGGCAAGAGCACCTTGCAAGGGACCAATGTAACTCGCACGAACCGATCGCATAGTCATGGGTCTCCCAGTTTGAGTATACGATGAGAATTTCCAACAATTTAGACTTAGGCTTAAAAACAAGACATAAAAGTGTGAAAACGTAAAACAGTCACAAAACGGCCCAATGAGAGGCTAGAGCACCTCGCAGCGGAACAATGTAATTCGTACGAACCGATCTCATAGCCCCCATCCTCCCGGTTTTGAGTATACGAATTTGCAAAATTTAGACTTAGGGTTAAAAACATGGCGTCAAAGGGTGAAAACCTAAAAGAACCACAAAATAGTCCCGTTAGAGGCATGATCAACTCACATGGGAGAAATATAACTCGTACGAGCCGACGACGTAGTCCTCTACCTCCCGATTTGAGTATACGACAAGAATTTGCAACATTTATACTTTTAGGCCTAAAAACAAGGCCACAAATGGTGAAAATGTAAAATAATAACAAAACGATCCTGTTAGAGACACAATCACCTCGCACGGGACCAATGTAACTCCTAGGGATAAATCGTGTTGTCCCCGGCCTCTCGATTTGAGTATACGATGAGAATTTGTAACATTTAGACTTTTAGGCCTAAATACATGGTGTTAAATGGCTAAAATGTAAAAATGGTACAAACGGTCCCGTGAGAGGCAAGGGCACCTCGCACGGGACCAATGTAACTCGTACAAATCGACCGGATACTCAAGGGACTCCTAGCTTAAGTATACGACGAGAATTTTCAAAAATTTAGACTTGGGCTTAAAAACATGACATAAAAGTGTAAAAACGTAAACCAATCACAAAATGACCAAGTGAGAGGATCGAACTCCTTGGACGAGACCCATGTAACTCGTAGGAACCGACCGCGTAATCCTCGGCCTCCTGATTTAAGTATTCGACGAGAATTTGCAAAATTTAGACTTAGGGTTAAAAGCTTGGCGTCAAAAGGTGAAAAACGTCCCGTTAGAGGCACGATCACCCCGCATGGTAGAAATATAACTCGTACGAACCTATCGTGTAGTCCTCGACCTCCCGGTATGAGTATACGACGAGAATTTTCAAAAATTTAGACTTGGGATTAAAAACACGGTGTCAACGGGTGAAAACGTTAAATAATAACAAAACGGTGCTTAAACAGGAACGATCACCTCGCACTGGACCAAGGTAACTAGTAGGGACCGATCGCGTATTACCCGGCCTCTCGGTATGAGTATACAACGAGAATTTGCAACATTTTGACTTTTAGTCCAAAAAGCATGGCGTCAAAAGGTGAAAATAGAAAACAACCACAAAACGGTCCTGTAAGTGGCACGATCACCTCGCACGGGACCAATGTAACTCGTAGGGAAAAACCGCGTAGGTCCTGGCCTCTTGGTTTTGGTATAAGATGAGAGTATGTGAAATTTAGACTTAGGCTTAAAAACATGACATAAAAGTGTGAAACATCAAACAGTGAGAAAATGGTCCTGTGAGAGGCACAAGCACCTCGCACGGGACCAATGTAGCTCGTAGGGACCGGACGTGTAGTTCCCGGCCTCCCGGTTTGAGTATACAACGATAATTTGCAACATTTAGACTTTTAGGCCTAAAAACATGGCGTTAAATGGTGAAAACATAAAACAATCACAAAACAGTCTTGTAAGAGGCAGGATCACCTCGGGTGGGATCAATGTAACTCTTATGGACCGACCGCGTAGTCACGCGACTCTCGGTTTGAGTATACAACAAGAATTTGCAAAAATTTATACTTAGTCTTAAAAACATGGCGTCAATGGGTGAAAACGTGAAACAACCACCAAATGGTGCCGTGAGAGGGAAAAGAACCTTGTAAGGGATCAATGTAACTCCTACGAACCGATTGCATAGTCATGGGTCTCTCAGTTTGAGTATACGACGTGAATTTCCAAAAATTTAGACTTAGGCTTAAAAACAAGACATAAAAGTGTGAAAACATAAAGCAGTCACAAAAAGGGCCCAGTGAGAGGCTCAAGCACCTCACAGCGGAACAATGTAACTCGTACGAACCGACCACATAGTCCCCATCCTCCCGATTTTGAGTATACGATGAGAATTTACAAAATTTAGACTTAGGGTTAAAAACATGGCGTCAAAGGGTGAAAACCTAAAAGAACCACAAAACAGTCTCGTTAGAGGCATGATCAACTCATATGGAAGAAATATAACTCGTACGAATCGACCGCGTAGTCCTCTACCTCCCGATTTGAGTATACGACGAGAATTTTCAACATTTAAAATTTTAAGAGTAAAAATGAGGCGACAAATGGTGAAAATGTAAAATAATAACAAAACGATCCTGTAAGAGACACAATCACCTCGCACGGGACCAATGTAACTCCTAGGGACAAACCGTGTTGTTCCCGGCCTCTCGGTTTGAGTATACGATGAGAATTTGAAACATTTAGACTTTAGGCCTGAATACATGGTGTTAAATGGTTAAAACATAAAAATGGTACAAATGGTCCCGTGAGAGGCAAGATCACCTCGCACGGGACCAATGTTACTCGTACAAATCGATCGCATAGTCAAGGGACGCCCAGTTTGAGTATACGATGAGAATTTGCAACAATTTAGACTTGGGCTTAAAAACATGACATAAAAAAGTAAAAATGTAAACCAATCACAAAAACATCAAGTGAGAGGATCGAACACCTCGGACGAGACCAATGTAACTCATAGGACCGACCGCGTAATCCCCGGCCTCCCGATTTAAGTATTCCTCGAGAATATGAAAAATTTAGACTTAGGGTTAAAAACATGGCGTCAAAAGGTGAAAATCGTCCCGTTAGAGGCACGATCACCTCGTATGTTAGAAATATAACTCGTACGAACCGATCGCGTAGTCCTCGACCTCCCGGTATGAGTATACGACGAGAATTTTCAAAACTTTAGACTTGGGATTAAAAACATGGTGTCAACGGGTGAAAATGTTAAACAATAACAAAAGGGTGCTTCAACAGGCCCGATCACCTCGCACGGGACCAAGGTAACGGGTAGGGATCGATCGCGTATTACCCGGCCTCTCGGTATGAGTATACGACGAGAATTTGCAACATTTTGACTTTTAGTCCAAAAAGCATGGCGTTAAAAGGTGAAAACATAAAACAACCAAAAAACAGTCTTATAAGTGGCACGATCACCTCGCACGGGACCAATGTAACTCATAGAGAACGACCGCGTAGGTCCTGGCCTCTTGGTTTTGGTATAAGATGAGAATATGTCAAAATTTAGACTTAGACTTAAAAACATGACATAAAAGTGTGAAAACATCAAAAATTTGGAAAACGGTCCTATGAGAGGCACGAGCACCTCGCAAAGGACCAATGTAGCTCGTAGGGACCGAACGTGTAGTTCCCGGCCTCCCGATTTGAGTATACAATGATAATTTGAAACATTTAGAATTTTAGGCCTAAAAACATGGCGTTAAATGGTGAAAACATAAAAAAATCACCAAACAGTCCTGTAAGAGGCAGGATCACCTCACATGGGATCAATGTAACTCTTAGGGACCGACCACGTGGTCACGGGACTCTCGGTTTGAGTATACAATGAGAATTTGCAAAAATTTAGACTTGGGCTTAAAAACATGGCGTCAATGGGTGAAAACGTAAAACAACCACCAAATGGTGCCGTGAGAGGCAAGAGCACCTTGCAAGGGACCAATGTAACTCGTACGAACCGATCGCATAGTCATGGGTCTCCCAATTTGAGTATACGACGATAATTTCCAAAAATTTAGACTTAGGCTTAAAAATAAGACATAAAAGTGTGAAAACATAAAACAGTCAGAAAACGGCCCAGTGAGAGGCTCGAGCACCTCGGAGCGGAACAATATAACTCGTACGAACCGACCGCATAGCCCCCCTTCTCCCAGTTTTGAGTATACGATGAGAATTTCCAAAATTTAGACTTAGGGTTAAAAACATGGCATCAAAAGGTGAAAACCTAAAAGAACCCCAAAGCAGTCCCATTAGAGGCATGATCACCTCATATGGGAGAAATATAACTCGTACGAACCGACCGCGTAGTCCTCTACCTCCCAATTTGAGTATATGATGAGAATTTTCATCATTTAGACTTTTAGTCCAAAAAATAAGGCGACAAATGGTGAAAATGTATAATAATAACAAAACGATCTTGTAAGAGACACAATCACCTCGCACAGGACCAATGTAACTCCTAGGGACAAACCACGTTGTCCCTGTCCTCTCAGTTTGAGTATACGATCAGAATTTGCAACATTTAGACTTTTAGGGCTAAATACATGGTGTTAAATGGTTAAAATGTAAAAAAGGTACAAAACGGTCCCGTGAGAGGCAAGAGCACCTCGCACGGGACCAATGTAACTCGTACAAATCGATCGCATAGTCAAGGGACTCCCAGCTTGAGTATACGACGAGAATTTTAAAAAATTTAAACTTGGGCTTAAAAACATGACATAAAAGTGTAAAAATTGAAACCAATCACAAAACGATCAAGTGAGAGGAACGAACACCTTGGACGAGACCAATGTAACTCATAGGAACCGACCACGTAATCCCCTGCCTCCCGATTTAAGTATTCGAAGAGAATTTGCAAAATTTAGACTTGGGTTCAAAAACTTGGGATCAAAAGGTGAAAATCGCCCCGTTTGAGGCACGATCACCTTGCATGGTTGAAATATAACTCGTACGAACTGATCGCATAGTCCTCGACCTCCTGGCTTGAGTATATGATGTGAATTTTATAAACTTTGGACTCGAGATTAAAAACATGGTGTCAACGTGTGAAAATGTAAAACAATAACAAAACGGTGCTTAAACAGGCACTATCACCTCGTACGGGACCAAGGTAACTGGTAGGGACTGACCGCGTATTACCCGGCTTCTCGGTATGAGCATACCACAAGAATTTACAACATTTTGACTTTTAGTCCTAAAAGCGTGGCGTCAAAAGGTGAAAACATAAGACAACCACAAAACGGTCCTGTAAGTGGCACTATCACCGCGCATGGGACCAATGTAACTCGTAGGTAGCGACCGCGTAGGTCTCAGCCTATTGGTTTTGGTATAAGATGAGAATATGTAAAATTTAGACTTAGGCTTAAAGACATGGCATAAAAGTTTGAAAACATCAAAGAGTCAAAAAACGGTCCCGTGAGAGGCACGAGCACCTCGCATGGGACCAATGTAACTTGTAGGGAACGATCGTGTAGTTCTCGGCCTCCCGATTTGAGTATACGACGATAATTTGCAACATTTAGACTTTTAGGCCTAAAAACATGGCGTTAAATGGTGAAAGCATAAAACAATCACAAAACAGTCATGTAAGAGGCAGGATCACCTCACATGGGATCAATGTAAGTCTTAGGGACCGACCACGTAGTCACGGGACTCTCGGTTTGAGTATACAATGAGAATTTGCAAAAATTTAGACTTGCGCTTAAAAACATGGCGTCAATGGGTGAAAACGTAAAAAAACCACCAAATGGTGCCGTGATAGGGAAGAGAACCTTGCAAGGGTTCAATGTAACTCGTACAAACCGACTGCATAGTCATGGGTCTCCCAATTTGAGTATATGAAAAGAATTTCCAAAAATTTAAACTTAGGCTTATAAGCAAGACATAAAAGTGTGAAAACGTAAAGCAATCACAAAACGGCCCAGTGAGAGGCTCAAGCACCTCGGAGCGGAACAATGTAACACGTACGAACCGACCGCATAGCCCCCATCCTCCCAGTTTTGAGTATATGATGAGAATTTGCAAAATTTAGACTTAGGGTTAAAAACATTGCGTCAAAGGGTGAAAACCTAAAAAACCACAAAACAGTCCCATTAGAGGCATGATCACCTCACATGGGAGAAATATAACCCGTACGAACCGATCGCGTAGTCCTCTACCGCCCAATTTGAGTATACGATGAGAATTTGAAACATTTAGACTTTTAGGCCTAAAAACAAGGCAACAAATGGTGAAAATATATAGTAATAACAAAATGATCTTATAAGAGACACAATCACCTCGCATGGGACCAATGTAACTCTTAAGGACAAATCGCGTTGTCCCCGGCCTCTCGGTTTGAGTATACGATGAGAATTTGCAACATTTAGACTTTTAGGCTTAAATACATGATGTTAAATGGTTAAAATGTAAAAATGCTACAAAACGGTCCCGTGAGAGGCAAGAGCACCTCGCACGGGACAAATGTAACTCGTACAAATAGACCGCATAGTAAAGGTACTCCCAGATTGAATATACGACGAGAATTTTCAAAAATTCAGACGTGGGCTTAAAAAAATGACATAAAACTGTAAAAATGTAAATCAATCACAAAATGATCAAGTGAGAGGAACGAACACCTCGGACGAGACCAATGTAACTCGTAGGAACCGACCGCATAATCCCCGGCTCCCGATTTAAGTATTCGACCAGAATTTGCAAAATTTAGACTTAGGGTTAAAAACTTTGTGTCAAAAGGTGAAAATCGTCCCATTAGAGGTACGATCACCTCGCATGGTAGAAATATAACTCGTACGACTCGATCGCATAGTCCTCAACCTCCTAGTTTTAATATACGACGAGAATTTTCAAAACATTAAACTTGGGCTTAAAAACATGACATAAAAGTGTAAAAATATAAACCAATCACAAAATGATCAAGTGAGAGGAACGAACACCTCAGACGAGAACATGTAACTCGTAGGAACCGACCGCGTAATCCCCTGCCTCCCGATTTAAGTATTCGAAGAGAATTTGCAAAATTTAGACTTAGGGTTAAAAACTTGGCATCAAAAAGTGAAAATCGTCCCGTTAGAGGCACGATCACCTTGCATAGTAGAAATGTGACTCGTACGAACAGATCGCGTAGTCCTCGACCTCCTGATTTTAGTATACGATGAGAAATTTCAAAACTTTAGACTTGGGATTAAAAACATGGTGTCAACGGGTGAAAACGTAAAACAATAACAAAACGGTGCTTAAATAGGCACGATCACCTCGCACGGGACCAAGGTAACTGGTAGGGACCGACCGCGTATTACCAGGCCTCTCGGTATGAGTATACGAAGAGAATTTGGAACATTTTGACTTTTAGTCCTAAAATCATACCGTCAAAAGGTGAAAATATAAGACAACCACAAAACGGTCATGTAAGTGGCATGATCACCTCGCACGGGACCAATGTAACTCGTAGGGAACGACCGCGTAGGTCCTGGCCTCTTGGTTTTGGTATAAGATTATAATATGTAAAATTTAGACTTAGGCTTAAAAACATGACATAAAAGTGTGCAAACATTAAACTGTCACAAAACGGTCCCGTGAGAGGAACGAGCACCTCGTACGGGACCAATGTAACTTATAGGGATCGACTGTGTAGTTCCCGACCTCCCAGTTTGAGTATACGATGAGAATTTGCAATATGAGACTTTTAGGCCTAAAAATATGGCAATAAATGGTGAAAACATAAAACAATCACAGTATAGTCCTATAAGAGGCACGATCACCTCGCATGGGATCAATGTAACTCGTAGGGGCCGACCGCGTAGTCACGGGACTCCCGATTTGAGTATACAATGGGAATTTGCAAAAATTTAGACTTAGGCTTAAAAACATGGCGTCAATGGGTGAAAACGTAAAACAACCGCCAAATGGTGCCGTGAGAGGCAAGAGAACCTTGCAAGGGACCAATGAACTCGTACGAACTGACTGCATAGTCATGGGTCTCCCAGTTTAAGTATACGACGAGAATTTCCAAAAATTTAGACTTCGGCTTAAAAATAAGACATGAAAGTGTGAAAACGTAAAAAAGTCACAAAACGGCCCAGTGAGAGGCTTGAGCACCTCGCAGCGGAACAATGTTACTCGTACGAACCGACCGTATAGCCCCCATCCTCCTAGTTCTAAGTATACGATGAGAATTTACAAAATTTAGACTTAGGGTTAAAAACATGGCGTCAAAGGGTGAAAAGATAAAAGAAACACAAAACAGTCCCATTAGAGGCATGATCACCTCATATGGGAGAAATAAAACTCATACGAACCGACCGCGTAGTCCTCTACCTCCCAATTTGAGTATACGATGAGCATTTGCAACATTTAGACTTTTAGGCCTAAAAACGAGGCAAGAAATGGTGAAAATGTCAAATAATAACAAAACGATCCTGTAAGAGACACAATCACCTCGCACAGGACCAATGTAACTCTTAGGGACAAACCGCATTGTCCCTGGCCTCTCAGTTTGAGTATACGATGAGAATTTGCAACATTTAGACTTTTAGGCCTAAATACAAGGTGTTAAATGGTTAAAACGTAAAAATAGTACAAAACGATCCCATGAGAGGCAAGAGCACCTCGTACGGGACCAATGTAAGTCGTACAAATCGACCGCATAGTCAAGGGACTCCCAGTTTGAGTATACGATGAGAATTTTCAAAAATTTAGCCTTGGGCTTAAAAACATGACATAAAAGTGTAAAAATGTAAACAAATCACAAAACGATCAAGTGAGAGGAACGAACACCTCGGATGAGACCAATGTAAATCGTAGGAACTGACCCCGTAATACCATACCTCCCGATTTACCTATTCGACGAGAATTTGAGAAATTTAGACTTAGGGTTAAAAACATGGCGACAAAAGGTGAAAATCATCCTATTAGAGGCACAATCACCTCGGATGGTAGAAATATAACTCGTACGAACCGATCGTATAGTACTCGACCTCCCGGTTAGAGTTTACGACGAGAATTTTCAAAACTTTAGACTTGGGATTAAAAACATGGTGTCAACGTGTGAAAATGTAAAATAATAACAAAACGGTGCTCAAATAGGCACGATCACCTCGCACGGGACCAAGGTAACTGGTAGGGACCGATTGTGTATTACCTGGTCTCTCGGTATGAGTATACGACGAGAATTTGCAACATTTTGACTTTTAGTCCTAAAAGTGTGGCGTCAAAAGGTGAAAACATAAGACAACCACAAAACGGTCCTGTAAGTGGCACGATCACCTCACACGGGACCAATGTAACTCGTAGGGAGCGACCGCGTAGGTCCTCGCCTCTTGGTTCTGGTATAAGATGAGAATATGTAAAATTTAGACTTAGGCTTAAAAACATGACATAAAAGTTTGAAAACATCAAACAGTCACAAAACAGTCCCATGAGAGGCATGAGCACCTCGCATGGGACCAATGTAACTCGTAGGGACCGATCGTGTAGTTCCTGGCCTCCCGGTTTGAGTATACGACGATAATTTGCAACATTTAGACTTTTAGGCCTAAAATCATGGCGTTAAACGGTGAAAACATAAAACAATCACAAAATTGTCCTGTATGAGGCACGATCACCTCGCATGGGATCAATGTAACTCATAGGGACCGACCGCGTAGTCACGGGACTCTCGGTTTGAGTATACAACGGGAATCTGAAAAAATTTAGACTTGGTCTTAAAAACAGGGCGTCAATGGGTGAAAACGTAAAACAACCACCAAATGGTGCCGTGAGAGGAAAGAGCGCCTTGCAAGGGACCAATGTAACTCGTACGAACCGACCGCATAGTCATGGGTCTCCCAGTTTGAGTATATGACGAGAATTTCAAAAAATTTAGACTTAGGCTTCAAAACAAGACATAGAAGTGTGAAAACAAAAAATAGTCACAAAATGGCCAAGTGAGAGGCTCGAGCACCTCATAGCGGCACAATGTAACTCGTACGAACCGACCGCATAGCTCCCATCCTCTCAGTTTTGAGTATACGATGAGAATTTTCAAAATTTAGACTTAGGGTTAAAAAGATGGCGTCAAAGGGTGAAAACCTAAAAGAACCACAAAACAGTCCCGTTAGAGGCATGATCACCTCACATGGGAGAAATATAACTCATACGAACCGATCGCGTACTCCTCTACCTCCCAATTTGTGTATATGACGAGAATTTGTAATATTTAGAATTTCAGGCCTAAAAATAAGATCGCGTACTCATGGGGTCTCCCAGTTTGAGTATACGATGAGAATTTTCAAAAATTTAGACTTAGGGTTAAAAAGATGGCGTCAAAGGGTTAAAACCTAAAAGAACCACAAAATAGTCTTATTAGAGGCATGATCACCTCACATGGGAGAAATATAACTCGTACGAACCGACCGCGTGGTCCTCTGCCTCCCAATTTGACTATACGACAAGAATTTGCTATATTCAGACTTATAGGCCTAAAAATAAGGCGACAATGGTGAAAATGTAAAATAATAACAAACGATCCTTTAAGAGACACGATCACCTCGCACGGGACCAATGTAACTGTTAGGGACAAACCGCATTGTCCCTGGCCTCTCGGTTTGAGTAAACGACGAGAATTGGCAACATTTAGACTTTTAGGCCTAAATTCATGGCATTAAATGGTTAAAATTTTAAAATGCTAAAAAACGGTCCAGTGAAAGGCAAGAGCACCTCGGACGGGACTAATGTAACTCGTACAAATCGACCACATAGTAAAGGGACTCCCAGTTTGAGTATACGACAAGAATTTGCCACAATTTAGACTTGGGCTTAAAAACATGACATAAAAGTGTAAAAATGTAAACCAATCATAAAACGATCGAGTGAGAGGCTTGAACACCTCGGACGAGACCAATGTAACTCATAGGAACTGACCGCGTAATCCCCTGCCTCCCGATTTAAGTATTCGAAGAGAATTTGGAAAATTTAGACTTAGGGTTAAAAACATGGCGTCAAAAGGTGAAAATCGTCCCGTTAGAGGCACGATCACCTCGCATGGTAGAAATATAACTCGTACGAACCGAACGCGTAGTCCTCGACCTCCCGGTTTGAGTATACGACGAGAATTTTTAAAACATTAAACTTGGGATTAAAAACATGGCGTCAACGGGTGAAAATGCAAAACAGTAACAAAACGGTGCTTAAAGAGGCACGATCACCTCGCACGGGACCAAGGTAACTGCTAGGGACCGACCACGTATTACCCGGCCTCTCGATATGAGTATACGGCGAGAATTTGAAACATTTAGACTTTTAGTCCGAAAATCATTGCGTCAAAAGGTGAAAACATTAAACAACCACAAATCAATCATGTAAGTGGCACGATCACCTCGCACGGCACCAATGTAACCCATAGGTACCGACTGCGTAGGTCCTGGCCTCTTGGTTTTGATATAAGACGAGAATAAGTTAAATTTATACTTTGGCTTAAAAACATGACATAAAAGTGTGAAAGCATCAAACAGTCACAAAACGTTCCCATAAAAGGCACGAGCACCTCGCATGGGACCAATGTAGCTTGTAAGGACCGATCGCGTCGTCCTCAGTCTCCCGGTTTGAGTATACAACGATAATTTGCAACATTTAGACTTTTAGGCCTAAAAACATGGAGTAAAATAGTGAAAACGTAAAATAATCAAAAAATTGTCCGGTAAGAGGCACGATCACCTCACACAGGACCAATATAACTCGTGGGGACCAACCGCGTAGTCATAGGACTCCCAATTTCAGTATACAACAAGAATTTGCAAAAATTTAGACTTGGGCTTAAAAACATGGCGAAAACGGGTGAAAACGTAAAATAGCCACAAAACAGTCCCATGAGAGGCAAGATCACCTCGCACACAACCAATGTAACTCGTACGAACCGACCGCGTAGTCAATGGACTCCCACTTTGAGTATACATCGAGAATTTGCAAAAATTTGACTTAGGCTTAAAAACACGACATAAAAGTGTGAAAATGTAAAACTGTCACAAAACGGTCTAGTGAGAGGCTCGATCACCTCTCACGGAACCAATGTAACTCGTACGAACTGACCGTGTAGTCCCTGTCCTCCCGGTTTGAGTATAAGACAAGAATTTGGTAAATTTAGATTTATGTTAAAAACATTTTGTCAACGGGTGAAGACATAAAACAACCACAAAAATGTCCCGTTAGAATCACGATCACCTCGTATGGAAGAAATATAACTCGTACGAACTGACTGATAGTTCTTGACCTCCTGCTTTGAGTATACGACGAGAATTTTCAACCTTTAGACTTTTACGCCTCAAAACATGGCATCAAATGCTGAAAATGTAAAACAATAAAAAAACAGTCCTGTAAGAGGCATGATCACCTCGTACGGGACCAATGTAATTCGTAAGGGCCGATCGCGTAGTCCCTGGACTATCGATTTGAGTATACGATGATAATTTAAAAAATTAAACTTAGTATTGAAAATATGACATCAAAGGGTGAAAATGTAATACAAAAAAAAACGGTCCCATTAGAGGCACCATCACCTCGCACGGGACCAATCTAACTCGTAGGAATCGATCGCATAGTCGAGGGACACCCGGTTTGAGTATATGGAGAGAATTTGCAAAAAATTAAACTTAGGGTTAAAAACATGACATAAAAGTGTGAAAAACGTAAAATAGTCACTAAACGGTTTAGTGAGAGGCTCGAGTACCTCGCACGGAACAAAAGAAACTCGTACGAACCGACCGCGTAATCTTCGGCCTCCCGATTTGAGTATACGATGAGAATTTGAAAATTTTAGACTTAGGGTTAAAAATATCGTGTCAAAGGGTGAAAACTGAAAACAACCACAAAATGGTCCCATTAGAGGGGCATCAACTGGTGAAAATACAAAACAATAACAAAATAGTCCTGTAAGAGGCACGATCACCTCGTACGGACAAATGTAACTCGTAGGGGCCGATCGCGTAGTCCCCGGCCTCTCAAAATGAGTATACGATGATAATTTGAAAAATTTAGACTTAGGATTGAAAACATGACGTCAAAGGGTGAAAACGTAATACAAAAACAAAATGGTCCCATTAGAGGCACCATCACCTCGCACGGGACCAATGTAACTCGTAGGAACCGATCGCGTAGTCCAGGGACACCTGGTTTGAGCATACGGAGAGAATTTGCAAAAAATTAGACTTAGGCTTAAAAACATGACATAAAAGTGTGAACAACTTAAAATAGTCACTAAACGGTTTAGTAAGAGGCTCGAGTACCTCTCACGAGACCAAAGAAACTCGTACGAACCGACCGCGTAATCCCCGGCCTCCCGATTTGAGTATACGATGAGAATTTACAAAATTTAGACTCGGGTTAAAAATATCGTGTCAAAGGGTGAAAACTGAAAACAAACACAAAATGGTCCCATTAGAGGCACGATCACCTCGCATGGGAGAAATATCAATCGTACGAACTGACCGCATAGTCCCCGGCCTCCCGGTTTAAGTATACGATGAGAATTTGCAAAAATTTAGACTTAGGAATAAAAACATGGCGTTAACGGGTGAAAATGAAAAAAAATAATAAAACGGTCCAGTAAGAGGCACGATCACCTCGCACAGGACCAATGTAACTCGTAGGGACCGACCATGTAGTCCTTGACCTCTCGGTTTGAGTATACGATGAGAATTTGTATAAATTTAGACTTAAGCTTAAAAACATGACATAAAAGTGTAAAAATGAAAAATAATCACAACACGATTGAGTGATAGGATTGAGCACCTCACACGGGACCAACGTAACTCGTAGGAACTAGCCGCGTAGTCATCGGCCTCCCTATTTAAGTATACTACGAGAATTTGCAAAATTTAGATTTAGGGTTAAAAACTTGGCATCAAAGGGTGAAAACCTAAAACAACCAAAAAATGGTCATGTTAGAGGCACAATCACCTCCCTTGGGAGAAATATAACTTGTATGAATCGATCGCATAGTCACCAGCCTCTCGATTTGAGTATACGATGAGAATTTGCAAAAAATTAGGCTTGGGATTAAAAACATGGCATCAACGGGTGAAAACGTAAAAAAATAGCAGAACGGTGCTGTAAGAGGCATGATCACCGCGCAAGGGACCAATGTAACTTGTAGGGACCGACCGCGTAGTCCCCGGCCTCTCGAGTTGAGTATATGACAAGAATTTGTAATATTTAAACTTTTAGTACTAAAAACAAGGTGTCAAATGGTGAAAACGTAAAACAATAACAACATGGTCCTGTAAGTGGCATGATGACCTCGCACGGGACCAATGTAACTCGTAGGGACCGACCGTGTACTTCCTGGCCTTTTGGTTTGGGTATAAGATGAGAATTTGTAAAATTTAGACTTAGGCTTAAAACATGACATAAAAGTGTGAAAACATCAAACAGTAACAAAACAGTCCCATGAGAGGCACGAGCACCTCGCGTGGGACCAATGTAACTCGTAGGGACCGATCGTGTAGTTCATGGCCTCCCGATTTGAGTATACGATGATAATTTGCAATATTTAGAGTTTTAGGCCTAAAAACATGGCGTTAAATGCTAAAAACATAAAATAATCACAAAATTGTCCTGTATGAGGCACGATCACCTTGCATGGGATCAATGTAACTTATAGGGACTGACTGCGTAGTCACGGGACTCTCGGTTTGAGTATACAACGAGAATTTGAAAAAATTTAGACTTCGTCTTAAAAACATGGCGTCAATGGGTGAAAATGTAAAACAACCACCAAATGGTGTCATGAGAGGCAAGAGCTCCTTGCAAGGGACCAATGTAACTCATACGAATCGACCGCATAGTCATGGGTCTGCCAGTTTGAGTATATGATGAGAATTTCCAAAAATTTAGACTTAGGCTTCAAGACAAGACATAGAAGTGTGAAAACAAAAAACAATCACAAAATGGCCCAGTGAGAGGCTCGAGCACCTTGTAGCGGAACAATGTAACTCGTACGAACCGACCCCATAGCCCCCATCCTCTCAGTTTTGAGTATACAATGAGAATTTGCAAAATTTAGACTTAGGGTTAAAAAGACGGCGTCAAAGGGTTGAAACCTAAAAGAACCACAAAATAGTCTTGTTAGAGGCATGATCACCTCACATGGGAGAAATATAACTCGTACGAACCGACCGCGTACTCCTCTACCTTCCAATTTGTGTATACAACGAGAATTTGCAATATTTAGACTTTTAGGCCTAAAAACAAGATCGCGTACTTATGGGTCTCCCAGTTTGAGTATACGATGAGAATTTTAAAAAATTTAGACTCAGGCTTAAAAATACGACATAAAAGTGTGAAATCATCAAAAATTCACAAAATGGCCCAGTGAGTGGATCGAGCACCTCGCAGGGGACCAATGTAACTCGTATGAATCGACCACATAGTCCCCATCCTCCCAGTTTTGAGTATACGATGAGAATTTGCAAAATATAGACTTAGGGTTAAAAACATGGCGTCAAAGGGTGATATCCTAAAAGAACCACATAACAGTACCCTTAGAGGCACGATCACCTCACATGGGAGAAATATAACTCGTACGAACCGACCGCGTGGTCCTCTGCCTCCCGATTTGAGTATACGACGAGAATTTTGCTATATTTAGACTTATAGGCCTAAAAATAAGGCGACAATGGTGAAAACGTAAAATAATAACAAATGATCCTGTAAGAGACACGATCACCTCGCACGGGACCAATGTAACTGTTAGGGACAAACCACATTATCCCCGGCCTCTCGGTTTGAGTATACGACGAGAATTGGAAACATTTATACTTTTAGGCCTAAATTCATGGCATTAAATGGTTAAAATTATAAAATGCTAAAAAACGGTCCAGTGAGAGGCAAGAGCACCTCGGACGGGACTAATGTAACTTGTACAAATCGACCACATAGTCAAGGGACTCCCAGTTTGAGTATACGACAAGAATTTGCAACAATTTAGACTTGGGCTTAAAAACATGACATAAAAGTGTAAAAATGTAAACCAATCACAAAACGATCGAGTGAGAGGCTTGAACTCCTCGGACGAGACCAATGTAACTCGTAGGAACAAACCGCGTAATCCCCTGCCTCCCGATTTAAGTATTCGATGAGAATTAGCAAAATTTAGACTTAGGGATAAAAACTTGGCGTCAAAAGGTAAAAATCATCCCGTTAGAGGCACGATCACCTCGCATGGTAGAAATATAACTTGTATGAACCGACCGCGTAGTCCTCGACCTCCCGGTTTGAGTATATGACGAGAATTTTCAAAACATTAAACTTGGGATTAAAAACATGGCGTCAACGGGTGAAAATGCAAAACAGTAATAAAACGGTGCTTAAAGAGGCACGATCACCTCGCACGGGACCAAGGTAACTAGTAGGGACCGACCACGTATTACCCGGCCTCTCGAAATGAGTATACGACGAGAATTTGAAACATTTACACTTTTAGTCCTAAAAGCATGGCGTCAAAAGGTGAAAACATTAAACAACCACAAATCAATCATGTAAGTGGCACGATCACCTCGCACGGGACCAATGTAACTCATAGGTACCGACCGCGTAGGTCCTGGCCTCTTGGTTTTGGTATAAGACGAGAATAAGTAAAATTTATACTTAGGCTTAAAAACATGACATAAAAGTGTGAAAGCATCAAACAGTCACAAAACGGTCCCATAAAAGGCACGAGCACCTCGAACGGGACCAATGTAACTTGTAAGGACCGATCGCGTCGTCCCCAGTCTCCCGGTTTGAGTATACAACGATAATTTGCAACATTTAGACTTTTAGGCCTAAAAACATGGAGTAAAATGGTGAAAATGCAAAATAATCAAAAAATAGTCTGGTAAGAGGCACGATCACCTCGCACAGGACCAATATAACTCGTGGGGACCGACCGCGTAGTCACAAGACTCCCAATTTTAGTATACGACAAGAATTTGCAAAAATTTAGACTTAGGCTTAAAAACATGGCGACAACGGGTGAAAACGTAAAATAGCCACAAAATGGTCCCATGAGAGGCAAGATCACCTCGCACGGAACCAATGTAACTCGTACGAACCGACCGCGTAGTCAATGGACTCCCGCTTTGAGTATACATCGAGAATTTGCAAAAATTTAGACTTAGGCTTAAAAACACGACATAAAAGTGTGAAAATGTAAAACTATCACAAAATGGTCTAGTGAGAGGCTCGATCACCTCGCACGGAACCAATGTAACTCGTACGAACTGACCGCGTAGTCCCTGTCCTCCCGGTTTGAGTATACGACAAGAATTTGGTAAATTTAGATTTATGTTAAAAACATTTTGTCAACGGGTGAAGACATAAAACAACCAAAAAAATGTCCTGTTAGAATCACGATCACCTCGTATGGAAGAAATATAACTCGTACGAACTGACTGATAGTTCCTGACCTCCTGCTTTGAGTATACGACGAGAATTTTCAACCTTTAGACTTTTAGGCCTCAAAACATGGCATCAAATGGTGAAAATGTAAAACAATAAAAAAACAGTCCTGTAAGAGGCATGATCACCTCGTACGGGACCAATGTAATTCGTAAGGGCCGATCGCGTAGTCCCTGGACTATCGATTTGAGTATACGATGATAATTTAAAAAATTAAACTTAGTATTGAAAATATGACATCAAAGGGTGAAAATGTAATACAAAAAAAAACGGTCCCATTAGAGGCACCATCACCTCGCACGGGACCAATCTAACTCGTAGGAATCGATCGCATAGTCGAGGGACACCCCGTTTGAGTATATGGAGAGAATTTGCAAAAAATTAAACTTAGGGTTAAAAACATGACATAAAAGTGTGAAAAACGTAAAATAGTCACTAAACGGTTTAGTGAGAGGCTCGAGTACCTCGCACGGAACAAAAGAAACTTGTACGAACCGACCGCGTAATCTTCGGCCTCCCGATTTGAGTATACGATGAGAATTTGAAAATTTTAGACTTAGGGTTAAAAATATCGTGTCAAAGGGTGAAAACTGAAAACAACCACAAAATGGTCCCATTAGAGGGGCATCAACTGGTGAAAATACAAAACAATAACAAAACAGTCCTGTAAGAGGCACGATCACCTCGTACGGACAAATGTAACTCGTAGGGGCCGATCGCGTAGTCCCCGGCCTCTCAAAATGAGTATACGATGATAATTTGAAAAATTTAGACTTAGGATTGAAAACATGACGTCAAAGGGTGAAAACGTAATACAAAAACAAAACGGTCCCATTAGAGGCACCATCACCTCGCACGGGACCAATGTAACTCGTAGGAACCGATCGCGTAGTCCAGGGACACCTGGTTTGAGCATACGGAGAGAATTTGCAAAAAATTAGACTTAGGCTTAAAAACATGACATAAAAGTGTGAACAACTTAAAGTAGTCACTAAACGGTTTAGTAAGAGGCTCGAGTACCTCTCACGAGACCAAAGAAACTCGTACGAACCGACCGCGTAATCCCCGGCCTCCCGATTTGAGTATACGATGAGAATTTACAAAATTTAGACTCGGGTTAAAAATATCGTGTCAAAGGGTGAAAACTGAAAACAACCGCAAAATGGTCCCATTAGAGGCACGATCATCTCGCATGGGAGAAATATCAATCGTACGAACTGACTGCATAGTCCCCGGCCTCCTGGTTTAAGTATACGATGAGAATTTGCAAAAATTTAGACTTAGGAATAAAAACATGGCGTCAACGGGTGAAAATGAAAAAAAATAATAAAACGATCCTGTAAGAGGCACGATCACCTCGCACAGGACCAATGTAACTCGTAGGGACCTACCGTGTAGTCCCTTAACTCTTGGTTTGAGTATACGACGAGAATTTGTATAAATTTAGACTTAAGCTTAAAAACATGACATAAAAGTGTAAAAATGTAAAATAATCACAACACGATTGAGTGAGAGGATTGAGCACCTCACAAGGGACCAATGTAACTGGTAGGAACTAGTCGCTTAGTCACCGGCCTCCCTATTTAAGTATACTACGAGAATTTGCAAAATTTAGACTTAGGGTTAAAAACTTGGCATCAAAGGGTGAAAACCTAAAACAACCAAAAAATGGTCATGTTAGAGGCACAATCACCTCCCTTGGTAGAAATATAACTCGTATGAATTGACTGCATAGTCACCGGCCTCTCGATTTGAGTATACGATGAGAATTTGCAAAAAATTAGGCTTGGGATTAAAAACATGGCATCAACTGGTGAAAATGTAAAAAAATAGCAGAACGGTGCTGTAAGAGGCACGATCACCTCGCAAGGGACCAATGTTACTTGTAGGGACCGACCGCGTAGTCCCCGGCCTCTCGAGTTGAGTATACGACAAGAATTTTTAACATTTAAACTTTTAGTACTAAAAACAAGGTGTCAAATGGTGAAAACGTAAAACTACAACAAAATGGTCCTGTAAGTGGCACGGTCACCTCGCATGGGACCAATGTAACTCGTAGGGACCGACCGCGTACTTCCTGGCCTCTTGGTTTGGGTATAAGATGAGAATTTGTAAAATTTAGACTTAGGCTTAAAAACATGACATAAAAGTGTGAAAACGTCAAAGAGTCACAAAACGGTCCCGTGAGAGGCACGAGCACCTCGCATGGGACCAATGTAACTTGTAAGGATCGATTGCATAGTCCCCGGCCTCCCGGTTTGAGTATGCAATGATAATTGGTGACATTTAGACTTTTAGGCCTAAAAATATGGCATCAAATGGTAAAAATGTAAAATAATCACAAAACGGTCCTGTAAGAGGCACGATCACCTCGGACAGGACCAATGTAACTCGTGGGGACCGACCGCGTAGTCACGGGACTGTCGGTTTGAGTATACAATGAGAATTTGCAAAAATTTAGAGTTGGGATTAAAAACATGGCGTCAACAGGTGAAAACATAAAACAACCAAAAAACAATCCCGTGAGAGGCAAAATCATATCGCATACGACTAATGTAACTTATACGAACCGACCGCGTAGAAAGGGACTCCCGCTTTTAGTATACGATGAGAATTTGTAAAAATTTAGACTTAGGCTTAAAAAATGACATAAAAGTGTGAAAATGTAAAGCAGTCACAAAATGGTCCAGTGAGAGGATCGAGCACCTCACACGGGACCAATGTTACTCGTACAAACCGACCGCAGAGTCCTCAACCTCCCGGTTTGAGTATATAACTAGAATTTACAAAAATTAGACTTTGGGTTAAAAACATGGAGTGAAAGGGTGAAAACCAAAAATAAACCCAAAATGGTCCTGTTAGAGGCACGATCACCTCGCATGGGACCAATGAATCTCGTACGAACCGACCTCATAGTCAAGGGACTCCCGATTTGAGTATATGACAAGAATTTGCAAAAATTGAGACTTAGGCTTAAAAACATGACATAAAAGTGTGAAAACATAAAACAACCACAAAAAGGTCCCGCGAAAGGCTCGAGCACCTCACACGGGACCAATGTAACACATACGTACCGACAGCATAGTCCCCGGCCTCCCGGTTTAAGTATATGATGAGAATTTGCAATATTTAGACTTTTAGGCCTAAAAACATGGTGTCAAATGGTGAAAATGTAAAATAATAACAAAGCGGTCATGTAATAGGAACGATCACCACGGATGGGACCAATGTAACTCATAGGACCCGAGCGCATAGTCCCCGGCCTCTTGGTTTGACTGTACGATGAGAATTTGTAAAATTTAGACTTAGTCTTGAAAACATGACGTCAAAGGGTGAAAATGAAAAACTATAACAAAACGGTCCGGTTAGAGGCACCATCACCTCGCACGGGACAAATGTAACTCGTATGAACTAACCGCGTAGTCAAGGGACTCCCGGATTGAGTATACGACGAGAATTTGTAAAAATTTAGGCTTAGGCTTAAAAACATGACATAAAAGTGTGAAAATATAAAACAGTCCAGCGAAAGGCTCGAGCACCTTGCACGGGAACAATGTAACTCGTACAAATCGACTGCGTAGTCCCTGACCTCCCGATTTTAGTATACAACGTTAATCTGTAAAATTTAGACTTAGGGTTAAAAGCATGGCATTAAAGGGTGAAAACGTAAAAACAACCACAAAATGGTCCCGTTAGAACAACGATCACCTCGCATGGGAGACGTTTAAATTGTACGAACCGATCACATAGTTCCCAACCTCTCGGTTTCATTATACGATGAGAATTTGCAACATTTAGACTTTTAGGCCTATAAACATGGCGTCAAATGGTGAAAACATATAATAAAAACAAAATAGTCCTATAAGAGGCATGATCACCTCGCACGGGACCAATGTAACACGTAGCGATCGGTCGCGTAGTCACGGGACTCCTGGTTTGAGTATACGATGAGAATTTGCAAAAATTTAGACCTGGGCTTAAAAAGAAGGCGTCAATGGGTGAAAATATAAAACAACCACAAAACGGTTCCGTGATAGGCAAGATCACCTCACACGGGACCAAAGTAACTCGTACGAATTGACCAGGTAGTCAAGGGACTCGCGGTTTGAGTATACAATGAGAATTGGAAAAATTTAGACTTAGGCTTACAAACATGCCATAAAGGGTGAAAATGTAAAACAGTCAGAAAACGGTCCAGAGAGATACTCGAGCACCTCGCACGGGACCAACGTAACTCGTATGAACAGACTACGTAGTCCCACGCTCCCCGGTTTGAGAATATGACGAGAATTTGCAAGATTTAGACTTAGGGTTAAAAACATGGAAGAAAAAACAACCACAAAATGGTCCCATTAGAGGCAAGATCACCTTGCACGGGACCAATGTAACTCGTACGAACCGATCTCATAGTCACCTGCCTCCCGATATGAGTATATGACGAGAATTTGCTAAAATTGAGACTTAGGCTTTAAAACATGACATAAAAGTGTGAAAATATAGAACATCCACAAAACGGTCCCGTGAGAGGCTTGAGTACCTCGTGCGGGTCCAATGTAACTCGTATGCACCGACTGCGTAGTCCTCGGTCTCCCAGTTTGACTATACAACTAGAATTTGCAACATTTAGATTTTTAGGCCTAAAAACATTGTGTCAAATGGTGAAAATGTAAAACAACAACAAAATGGTCCTGTAAGAGGCACAATCATCTCGCACGGGACAAATGTAACTCGTAGGGACCGATCGCGTAGTCCCCGGCCTCTCGGTGTAAGTATACGATGAGAATTTGAAAAACTTAGACTTGGACTTAAAAGCTTGACGTCAAAGGGTGAAGATGTAAAACAACAACAAAATGGTCACGTTAGAGTCACCATCACCTCACTCGGGACCAATGTAACTCATAGGAACTGACTGCGTACTCAATGGACTCCCGGTTTGAGTATACAGCAAGAATTTAAAAAAAATTAGACTTAATCTTAAAAACATGACATAAAAGTGTGAAAACGTAAAAATGTCACAAAACGGTCCGGAGAGAGGCTAGAGCACACCTTATATGGGATCAATGTAACGCATACGAGCCGACCGCATAGTCCCCGACCTCCCAGTTTGAGTATACGTCGAGAATTTGTAAAATTTAGACTTTGGTTTAAAAACATGGCATTAAAGGGTGAAAACCTAAAACAACCACAAAAAGGGTCCCGTTAGAGGAAAAATCACGTCGCATGGGAGAAATATACCTCGTACGAACTGACCGCGTAGTTCTCGACCTCCCGGTTTTAGTATACGACGAGAATTTGCAACATTTTGACTTTTAGGCCTAAAAACATGACGTCAAATGGTGAAAAAATAAAATAATAAACAAAACGGTAATGTAAGAGGCACAATCACCTTGCACGAGACCAATGTAACTTGTAGGGACCAATCGCATAGTTCCCTGCATCTCGGTTTGAGTGTATGACGAGAATTTGTAAAATTGAGACTCATCCTTAAAAACATGACGTCAAAGGGTGAAAATGTAAAACAACAAAACGGTCCAGTTAGAGGCACCATCACCTCGCATGGGACCAATGTAACTCGAACGAACCGACCGCGTTGTCAAGGGACTACCAGTTTGAGTATATGACGAGAATTTGAAAAAATTTAGACTCAGGCTTTAAAACATTACATAAAAGTGTGAAAATGTAAAGCAGTCACCAAACGGTCCAGTGAGAGGCTCGAGCACCTTGCACAGGACCAATGTAAGTAGTAAGAACCGACCGCGTAGTCCCGGCCTCCCGGTTTGAGTATACGATGAGAATTTGTAAAATTTAGATAGAGGGTTAAAAACATGGCATTAAAGGGTGAAAACCTAGAACAACCTCAAAATGGTCCCATTAGAGGAACAATCCCCTCGCATGAGAGAAATATGACTTGTACGAACCGACCGCGTAGTTCCCGGCCTCTCGGTTTGAGTATAGGATGATAATTTGCAACATTTAGACTTTTAAGCCTAAAAACATGGCATCAAATGGTGAAAACAAAAAACAAAAACAAAATTGTCTTATAAGAGGCACGATCACCTCGCACGGGACCAATGTAACTCGTAGGGACCGATCGCATAGTCCCCGGCATCTCGGTTTGAGTATACGATAAGAATTTGTAAAATTTAGAATTAGGCTTGAAAACATGACGTCAAAGGGTAAAAATGAAAAACAACAACAAAACGGTCGCGTTAGAGGCCCTATCACCTCACACGGTTCCAATGTAACTCATAGGAACCGACCTGGTAGTCAAGGGACTCTCGATTTGAGAATACGACGAGAATTTGCAAAAATTTACACTTAGGCTTAAAAACATGAAATAAAAGTGTGAAAACGTAAAACAGTCAAACACGGTCCCGTAAGACGCTCGAGCACCTCGCACGGGACCAATGTAACTCGTACCAATCGATCGCATAGTGCCCGACCTCCCGGTTTGAGTATACAACGAGAATCTACAAAAATTAGACTTAGGGTTAAAAATATGGCGTCAAAGGGTGAAAATCTAAAACACCACAAAATGGTCCCATTAGAGGCACGATCACCTCCCATGGGGGAAATATAGCTCATACGAATCGACCGCGTAGTCCCCGACCTCACGATTTGACTATGCGACCAGAATTTACAAAAATTTAGACTTCGGCTTAAAAACATTGCTTCAACGGGTGAAATCATAAAACAATACCAAAACGGTCTGGTAAGACGCACGATCACCTCGCACAGGACCAATGTAACTTGTAGGGACTGACCGCGTAGTCCCTGGCCTCTCGGTTTGAGTATATGATGAGAATTTCCAACATTCAGACTTTTAGGCCTAAAACATGGCGTCAAATGGTGAAACGTAAAACAACAACAAAACACTACTGTAAGTGGCACGACCACCTCGCACGGGACCAATATAACTCGTAGGTACCGACCGCATAGTCCCCGAACTCTCTATTTGAGTATATGACGAGAATTTATAAAATTTAGACTTTAGGTTAAAAATAAGACATAAAAGTGTGAAAATGTCAAACAGTCACAAAACGGCACTGTGAGAGGTACGAGCACATCGCACGTGACCAAGGTAACTCGTAAAGACCGACTACGTAGTCCCCGGTCTTAAGGTTTGAGTATACAATGAAAATTTGTCATATTTAGAATTTTAGGCCTAAAAAGATGGCGTCAAGTGGTGAAAACGTAAAATAATCACAAAACGGTCCTATAAGAGGAACGATCACCTCGTACGAGACCAATGTAACTCATAGTGCTTGACTGCATAGTCACGGGACTCCCAGTTTGAGTGTACGACGAGAATTTGCAAAAAATTTGACTTGGGCTTAAAAACATGGTGTCAACAGGTGAAAATGTAAAAAATCTACAAAACGCTCCCGTGAGAGGCAAGATCACCTCGCACGGGACCAATGTGACTCGTACGAACCGACCGAGTAGTCAAGGGACTCCTAGTTTGGGTATTCAATGAGAATTTGCAGAAATATAGACTTAGGCTTAAAAACATGACATAAAAATTAAAAAATGTAAAATAGTCACAAAATGGTCCAGTGAGAGACTCAAGCACCTCCCACGGGACAAATGTAACTCGTACAAACTAATTGCGTAGTCCCCGGCCTCTCGGTTTGAGTATACAACGATAATTTGTAAAATTTAGACTTAGGGAGAAAAACACGGTGTCAAAGGGTGGAAACCTAAAACAACCACAAAACGGTCCCGTTAGAGGCGTGATCACCTCGCACGGGACCAATGAAACTCATACGAACCGAACCCGTAGTCAAGGGAGTCCCGGTTTGAGTATACGATGAGAATTTGCAAAAATTTAGACTTCGGCTTAACAACATGACATAAAAGTGTTAAAATAAAAAAGCGCCACAAAACGGTCTCGTGAATGGCTCGAGCACCTCACACGGTACCAATGTAACACATACGTACTCACTCCATAGTCCCCAGTCGCCCAGTTTATGTATACGATGAGAATTTATAACATTTAGGCTTTTAGGTCTAAAAACATGGCATCAAATGGTGAAAACGTAAAACAATAACAAAACGGTCCTGTAATAGGCACGATCACCTCGTAAGGGACCGGTGTAACTCATAGGGATCGATCGTGTAGTCCCCAGCCTCTTGGTTTGAGTATACGATGAGAATTTGTAAAATTTAGACTTATGCTTGAAAACATGACGTCGAGGTAAAACTACAATAAAATGGTCCCGCTATAGGCACTATCACCTCGCACAAGACCAATGTAATATGTACTAACTGATCGCGTAGTCAAAGGACTCCCAGTTTGAGTCTAAGATGAGAATTTGCAAAAATTTAGGTTTAGGCTTAAAAACATGCCATAAAAATGTGAAAACGTAAAATAGTCACAAAATGGTCCAGTGAGATGCTCGAGCACCTTGCATGGGACCAATGTAACTCGTACGAACGGACCACATATTCCCCAAACTCCCGGTTTGAATATACAGTGAGAATTTGTAAAATTTAGACATAGGGTTAAAAACATGGCATTAAAGGGTGAAAACGTAACACAACCACAAAATGGTCCCTTTAGAAAGACGATCACCTCGCATGGGAGAAGTTTAACTAGTACGAATAGACCGCATAGTTCCCGGCTTCACGGTTTGATTATACGATGAGAATTTGCAACATTTAGACTTTTAGGACTACAAACATGGTGTCAAATGGTGAAAATGTAAAACAATAACGAAACAGTCCTGTAAGAGGCATGATTGCCTCGCACGGGACCAATGTAACATGTTGCGACTGACAGCGTATTCACGGTACTCCCGATTTGAGTATGCGACGAGAATTTGCAAAAATTTAGACTTGGGTTTAAAAACAAGGCGTAAACTGGTGAAAACATAAAACAGCCACAAAACAGTCTCGTGAGAGGCAAGATCACCTCGTACGGGACCAATATAACTCGTACGAACTGATCGCGTAGTCAAGGGACTCGTGGTTTGAGCATACAACGACAATTTGAAAAAATATAAACTTAGGCTTAAAAACATGCCATAAAAGTGTGAAAATGTAAAACAGTCACAAAATGGTTCCAACAGAGACTCGAGCACCTCGCACGGGACCAATGTATCTCGTATGAATCGACTGCTTAGTCCCAGCTCCTCGGTTTGAGTAAATGATGAGAATTTGCAAAATTTAGACTTAGGGTTAAAAACATGGAGTCAAAGAGTGAAAAGCAAAAACAACCACAAAATGGTCCCGTTAGAGGCACGATCACCTTGCACGAGACCAATGTAACTCGTACGAACAGATCCCGTAGTCACCAGCCTCCCAGTTTGAGTATACTATGAGAATTTACTAAAGATGAGACTTAGGCTTAAAAAATGACATAAAAGTGTGAAAACATAGGATATCCACAAAACAGTCACGTGAAAGGCTCGAGCACCTCGCACGGGTCCAATGTAACTCTTATGTACTGACCGCATAGTCCTCAGTATCCCAGTATGAGTATACGACGAGAATTTGCAACATTTTGACTTTTAGGCCTAAATATATGCCATCAAATGGTGAAAACATAAAACAATAACAAAACGGTCCTGTAAGAGGCACGATCATCTTGCACGGGACTAATGTAACTCGTAAGGACCAACTTCGTAGTCCCGGACCTCTCGGTTTGAGTATACGATGAGAATTTGTAAAACTTAGACTTAGGCTTGAAAGCATGACGTCAAAGGGTGAAGACGTAAAACAATAACAAAATGGTCCCGTTAGAGGAACCATTACCTCGCACGAGACCAATGTAACTTGTACGAACCGATCGCGTAGTCAAAGGACTCTCGATTTGAGTATACGACGAGAATTTGCATAAATTTAGGCCTAGGCTTAAAAATAAGACATAAAAGTATGAAAACGTAAAATAGTCACAAAACGGTCCAGTGAGAAGCTCGAGCACCTTACACAGGACCAATGTAACTCGTACGAACAGTCCGCATAATCCCCGACGTCCCGGTTTGAATGTATGATAAGAATTTGTAAAATTTAGACTTAGGGTTAAAAACATGGCATTAGAGGGTGAAAACGGAAAACAACCACAAAATGTTCCCGTTAGAATGATGATCACCTCGCGTGGGAGAAGTTTAACTCGTACAAATCGACCGCGTAGTTCCCGGCCTCTCGATTTGATTATACGATGAGAATTTGCAACATTTAGACTTTTAGGCCTAGAAACAAGGCGTCAAATGGTGAAAACATAAAAAAATACCAAAACAGTCATGTAAGCTGCACGGTCGCCTCGCATGGGACCAATGTAACACGTTGCGATCGACCGCGTAGTCACGGGACTCCCGGTTAGAGTATGTGACGAAAATTAGTAAAAATTTAGACTTGGGCTTAAAAATAAGGCATCAACAGGCGAAAACGTAAAATAGCCACAAAACGGCCCCGTGAGAGGCAAGATCACCTCGCACAGGACCAATGTAACTCGTACGAACCGACCGCGTACTCAAGGGACTCGCGATTTGAATATATAACGAGAATTTTCAAAAATTTAGACCTAGGGTTTAAAACATGCCATAAAAGTGTGAAAATGTCAAACAGCCACAAAATGGCCCCGTGAGAGGCACGAGCACATCGCACGTGACCAATGTAACTTGTAAAGACTGACCACGTAGTCCCCAACCTCAGGGTTTAATTATACAATGAGAATTTGTCGCATTTAGACTTTTAGGCCTAAAAACATGGTGTCAAATGTTGAAAGCATAAAACAATAACAGAATAGTCCTATAAGAGGAACGATCACGTCGCAGGAGACCAATGTAACTCATAGTGCTTGACTGCATAGTCACGAGACTCCCAGTTTTAGTGTACGACGAGAATTGGCAAAAAATTTGACTTGGACTTAAAAACATTGTGTCAACAGGTGAAAATGTAAAAAATCCACAAAACGGTCCCGTGAGAGGCAAGATCACCTCGCACGAGACCAATGTAACTCGTATGAATCGACCGGGTAGTCAAGGGACTCCTAATTTGGGTATTCGACGAGAATTTGCAAAACTATAGACTTAGGGTTAAAAAGATGACATAAACGTGTTAAAATGTAAAATAGTCACAAAATGGTCCAGTGAGAGACTCAAGCACCTCGCACGGGACAAATGTAACTCGTACAAACTAATTGCGTAGTCCCCGGCCTCCCGGTTTGAGTATACAACTATAATTTGTAAAATTTAGACTTAGGGTGAAAAACACGGCGTCAAAGGGTGGAAACCTAAAACAACCATAAAACGGTCCCGATAGAGGCGTGATCACCTCGCACGGGACCAATGAAACTCATACGAACCGACCCCGTAGTCAAGGGAGTCCTGGTTTGAGTATACGATGAGAATTTGCAAAAAATTAGGCTTAGGCTTAACAACATGACATAAAAGTGTTAAAACAAAAAAGAGCCACAAAATGGTCTCATTAAAGGCTCGAGCACCTCACACGGTACCAATGTAACACATACGTACTCACTCCATAGTCCCCGGTCACCTGATTTATGTATACGACGAGAATTTATAACATTTAGACTTTTAAGTCTAAAAACATGGCATCAAATGGTGAAAACATAAAACAATAACAAAACGGTCCTGTAATAGGCATGATCACCTCGCAAGGGACCAGTGTAACTCGTAGGGATCGATCGTATAGTCCCCGGCCTCTTGGTTTGAGTATACGATGACAATTTGTAAAATTTAGACTTACGCTTGAAAACATGACATCGGGGTAAAACTATAATAAAATGGTCCCGTTATAGTCACTATCACCTCGCACGAGACCAGTGTAATTTGTACTAACTTATCGCGTAGTCAAAGGACTCCCGATTTGAGTCTAAGACGAGAATTTGCAAAAATTTAGGTTTAGGCTTAAAAACATGACATAAAAATGTGAAAACATAAAATAGTCACAAAATGGTCCAGTGAGATGCTTGAGCACCTTGCATTGGACCAATGTAACTCGTACGAACCGACCGCATATTCCTCGGACTCCCGGTTTGAATATACAACGACAATTTGTAAAATTTAGACATAGGGTTAAAAACATGGCATTAAAGGGTGAAAACGTAAAACAACCACAAAATGGTCCCTTTAGAAAGACGATCACCTCGCATGGGAGAAGTTTAACTAGTACGAACCGACCGCATAGTTCTCGGCTTCACGGTTTGCTTATACGATGAGAATTTGCAACATTTAGACTTTTAGGCCTACAAACATGGTGTCAAATGGTGGAAATGTAAAACAATAACGAAACAGTCTTGTAAGAGGCATGATTTCCTCGCACGGGACCAATGTAACATGTTGCGACTGACCGCGTACTCACGGTACTCCCGATTTGAGTATGCGACGAGAATTTTCAAAAATTTAGACTTGGGTTTAAAAACAAGACGTAAACGAGTGAAAACATAAAACAGACACAAAACAGTCTCGTGAGAGGCAATATCACCTCGCACGGGACCAATATAACTCGTACGAACTGATCGCGTAGTCAAAGGACTCGTGGTTTGAGCATACAACGGAAATTTGAAAAAATATAAACTTAGTATTAAAAACATGCCATAAAAGTGTGAAAATGTAAAACAGTCACAAAATGGTCCAAAGAGAGACTCGAGCACCTCGTACGGGACCAATGTATCTCGTATGAATCGACCACTTAATCCCCGGCTCCTCGGTTTGAGTATATGACGAGAATTTGCAAAATTTAGACTTAGGGTTAAAAACATGGAGTCAAAGAGTGAAATGTAAAAACAACCACAAAATGGTCCCGTTAGAGGCATGGTCACCTTGCACGAAACCAATGTAACTCGTACGAACAGATCCCGTAGTCACCAGCCTCCCGGTTTGAGTATACTATGAGAATTTACTAAAGTTGAGACTTAGGATTAAAAATATGACATAAAAGTGTGAAAACATAGGATATCCACAAAACGGTCCCGTGAGAGGCTTGAGCACCTCGCGCATGTCCAATGTAACTCTTATGTACCGACCGCGTAATCCTCAGTCTCCCAGTTTGAGTATACGACGAGAATTTGCAACATTTAGACTTTTAGGCCTAAAATTATGGCGTCAAATGGTGAAAACTTAAAATAATAACAAAACGGTCCTGTAAGAGGCACGTTCATCTTGCACGGGACCAATGTAACTCGTAAGGACCAACTGCATAGTCCCCGACCTCTCGGTTTGAATATACGATGAGAATTTGTAAAACATAGACTTAGGTTTGAAAGCATGACGTCAAAGGGTGAAAACGTAAAACAATAACAAAATGGTCCCGTTAGAGGCACCTTCACCTCGCACGAGACCAATGTAACTTGTACGAACCGATCGCGTATTCAAAGGACTCTCGGTTTGAGTATACGATGAGAATTTGCAAAAATTTAGGATTAGGCTTAAAAACATGACATAAAAGTATGAAAACCTAAAATAGTCACAAAACGGTCCAGTGAGAGGCTCGAGCACCTTGCACAGGACCAATGTAACTCGTACGTACGGATCGCGTAATACCCGACGTCCCGGTTTGAATGTATGGCAAGAATTTGTAAAATTTAGACTTAGGGTTAAAAACATGGCATTTGAGGGTGAAAACGGAAAACAACCACAAAATGTTCCCGTTAGAACGATGATCACCTCGTGTGGGAGAAGTTTCACTCGTACGAATCTACCGCGTAGTTCCCGGCCTCTCAATTTGATTATACGATGAGAATTTGCAACATTAAAACTTTTAGGCCTACAAACATGGCGTCAAATGGTGAAAACGTAAAACAATAACAAAATAGTCATGTATGCGGTACGGTCGCCTCGCATTGGACCAATGTAACACGTTGCGATCGACCGCGTAGTCACGGGACTCCCAGTTTGAGTATATGACGAGAATTTGTAAAAATTTAGACTTGGGCTTAAAAATAAGGCATCAACAGGCGAAAACGTAAAATAGCCACAAAACGGCCCCGTGAGAGGCAAGATCACCTCGCACAGGACAAATGTAACTTGTGCAAACCGACCGCGTACTCAAGGGACTCGCGATTTGAATATATAACGAGAATTTTAAAAAATTTAGACCTAGGGTTTAAAACATGCCATAAAAGTGTGAAAATGTCAAACAGTCACAAAACGGTCCCGTGAGAGGCACGAGCACATCGCACGTGACCAATGTAACTCGAAAAGACTGACCACGTAGTCCCCAACCTCAGGGTTTGATTATACAATGAGAATTTGTCACATTTAGACTTTTAGGCCTAAAAACATGGTGTCAAATGGTGAAAGCATAAAACAATAACAGAATGGTCCTGTAAGAGGAACGATCACCTCGCACGAGACCAATGTAACTCGTAGTGCTTGACTGCATAGGCACGAGACTCCCAGTTTGAGTGTACGGCGAGACTTTGCAAAAAATTTGACTTGGGCTTAAAAACACGGTGTCAACACGTGAAAACATAAAAAATCCACAAAACGGTCCCGTGAGAGGCAAGATCACCTCGCACGGGACCAATGTAACTCGTATGAACTGACCGGGTAGTCAAGGGACTCCTAGTTTGGGTATTCGACGAGAATTTGCAAAAAATAGACTTAGGCTTAAAATGATGACATAAAAATGTAAAAATGTAAAATAGTCACAAAATGGTCCAGTGAGAGACTCAAGCACCTCGCACGGGACAAATTTAACTCGTACAAACTAATTGCATAGTCCCCGGCCTCCAGGTTTGAGTATATAACGATAATTTGTAAAATTTAGACTTAGGGTGAAAAACACGGTGTCAAAGGGTGGAAACCTAAAACAACCATAAAACGGTCCCGTTAGAGGCGTGATCACCTCGCACGGGACCAATGAAACTCATACGAACCGACCCCGTAGTCCAGGGAGTCCCGATTTGAGTATACGATGAGAATTTGCAAAAATTTAGGCTTAGGCTTAACAACATGACATAAAAGTGTTAAAACAAAAAAGAGCCACAAAACGGTCTCGTGAAAGGGTCGAGAACCTCACACGGTACCAATGTAACACATACGTACTCACTCCATGGTCGTCGGTCGCCCGGTTTATGTACACGACGAGAATTTATAACATTTAGAATTTTTGGTCTAAAAGCATGGCATCAAATAGTGAAAACGTAAAACAATAACAAAACAGTCATGTAATAGGCACTATCACCTCGCAAGGGTCTAGTGTAACTCGTAGGGATCGATCGTATAGTCCCCAACCTCTTGGTTTGAGTATACGATGAGAATTTGTAAAATTTGGACTTATGCTTGAAAACATGACGTCGGGGTAAAACTACAATAAAATAGTCCCGTTATAGGCACTATCACCTCGCACGAGACCAGTTTAACTTATACTAACTGATCACGTAGTCAAAGGACTCCCGGTTTGAGTCTAAGACGAGAATTTGCAAAAATTTAGGTTTATGCTTAAAATCATGACATAAAAATGTGAAAACGTAAAATAGTCACAAAATGGTCCAGTGAGATGCTCGAGAACCTTGCATGGGACCAATGTAACTCGTACGAACGGACCGCATATTCCCCGGACTCCCAGTTTGAATATACAACGAGAATTTGTAAAATTTAGACATAGGGTTAAAAAATGGCATTAAAATGTGAAAACTTAAAACAACCACAAAATGGTCCCTTTAGAAAGACGATCACCTCGCATGGAAGAAGTTTAACTAGTACGAACCGAGCGCGTAGTTCCCGGCTTCTCGGTTTGATTATACGATGAGAATTTGTAATATTTAGACTTTTAGGCCTACAAACATGGTGTCAAATGGTGAAAATGTAATACAATAACAAAACAGTCCTTTACGAGGCATGATTGCCTCGCACGGGACCAATGTAACATGTTGCGACTGACCGCGTAGTCACGGTACTCCCGATTTGAGTATGCGATGAGAATTTGCAAAAAATTAGACTTAGGTTTAAAAATAAGGTGTAAACGGGTGAAAACATAAAACAGCCACAAAACAGTCTCGTGAGACGCAAGATCACCTCCCACGGGACCAATATAACTCGTACGAACTGATCGCGTAGTCAAGGGACTCGTGGTTTGAGCATACAACGGCAATTTGAAAAAAATATAAACTTAGGCTTAAAAACATGCCATAAAAGTGTGAAAATGTAAAACAGTCACAAAATGGTCCAAAGAGAGACTCGAGCACCTCGCACGGGACGAATGTATCCCGTATGAATCGATCGCTTAGTCCCCGGCTCCTCGGTTTGAGTATATGATGAGAATTTGTAAAATTTAGACTTAGGGTTAAAAACATGGAGTCAAAGAGTGAAAAGAAAAAACAACCACAAAATGGTCCCGTTAGAGGCATGATCACCTTGCACGAGACCAATGTAACTCGTACGAACAGATCACGTAGTCACCAGCCTCCCGGTTTGAGTATACAATGAGAATTAACTAGAGTTGAGACTTAGGCTTAAAAAATGACATAAAAGTGTGAAAACATAGGATATCCACAAAACGGTCCGGTGAGAGGCTCAAGCACCTCGCGCAGGTCCAATGTAACTCTTATGTACCGACCGCGTAGTCCTCAGTCTCCCAGTTTGATTATACGATGAGAATTTGCAACATTTAGACTTTTAGGCCTAAAAATATGGCGTTAAATGGTGAAAACTTAAAATAATAACAAAACGGTCCTGTAAGAGGCACGATCATCTTGCACGGGACCAATGTAACTCGTAAGGACCAACTGCGTAGTCCCCGACCTCTCAGTTTGAGTATACGATGAGAATTTGTAAAACTTAGACTTAGGCTTGAAAGCATGACGTTAAAGGGTGAAGACGTAAAACAACAACAAAATAGTCCCGTTAGAGGCACCATCACCTCGCATGAGACCAATGTATCTTGTACGAACCGATCGCGTAGTCAAAGGACTCTCGGTTTGAGTATATGACGAGAATTTGCAAAAATTTAGGCTTAGCCTTAAAAACATGACATAAAAGTATGAAAATGTAAAATAGTCACAAAACGGTCCAGTGAGAGGCTCGAGCACCTTGCACAGGACCAATGTAACTCGTACGAACGGACCGCGTAATCCCCGACGTCCCGGTTTGAATGTATGACGAGAATATGTAAAATTTGGACTTAGGGTTAAAAACATGGCATTCGAGGGTGAAAACGAAAAACAACCACAAAATGTTCCCGTTAGAACGATGATCACCTCACGTGGGACAAGTTCAACTCGTATGAATCGACTGTGTAGTTCTCGGCCTCTCGATTTGATTATACGATGAGAATTTGTAACATTTAGACTTTTAGGCCTATAAACATGGCGTCAAATGGTGAAAACGTAAAATAATAAAAAAACAGTCATGTGTGCGGCACAGTCGCCTCGCATGGGACCAATGTAACATGTTGCGACCGACCGTGTAGTCACGGGACTCTCGGTTTGAGTATATGACGAGAATTTATAAAAATTTAGACTTGGGCTTAAAAATAAGGCATCAAGAGGCAAAAACGTAAAATAGCCACAAAACGGCCCCGTGAGAGGCAAGATCACCTCGCGCAGGACCAATGTAACTCGTACGAACCGACTGTGTACTCAAGGGACTCGCGGTTTGAATATATAATGAGAATTTTAAAAAATTTAGACCTAGGGTTTAAAACATGCCATAAAAGTGTGAAAATGTCAAACAGTCACAAAACGGCCCCGTGAGAGGCACGAGCACATCGCACGTGACCAATGTAACTCGTAAAGACTGACCACGTAGTCCCCAACCTCAGGGTTTGATTATACAATGAGAATTTGTGACATTTAGACTTTTAGGCCTAAAAACATGGTGTCAAATGGTGAAATCATAAAACAATAACAAAACGGTCCTATAAGAGGAACGATCACCTCGCACGAGACCCATATAACTCATAGTGCTTGACTGCATAGTCACGAGACTCCCAATTTGAGTGTACGACGAGAATTTGCAAAAAAATTGACTTGGGCTTAAAAACATGGTGTCAACAGGTGAAAATGTAAAAAATCCACAAAACGGTCCCGTGAGAGGCAAGATCACCTCGCACGGGACCAATGTAACTCGTATGAACCGACCGGGTAGTCAAGGGACTCCTAGTTTGGGTATTCGACGAGAATTTGCAAAACTATAGACTTAGGGTTAAAAAGATGACATAAACGTGTAAAAATGTAAAATAGTCACAAAATGGTCCAGTGAGAGACTCAAGAACCTCGCACGGGACAAATGTAACTCATACAAACTAATTGCGTAGTCCCCGGCCTACCAGTTTGAGTATACAACAATAATTTGTAAAATTTAGACTTAGGGTGAAAAACACGGCGTCAAAGGGTGGAAACCAAAAACAAACACAAAACGGTCCCGTTAGAGGCGTGATCACCTCGCACGGGACCAATGAAACTCATACGAACTGACCCCGTAGTCAAGGGAGTCCCGGTTTGAGTATACGATGAGAATTTGCAAACATTTAGGCTTAGGCTTAACAACATGACATAAAAGCGTTAAAAGAAAAAAGAGCCACAAAACGGCCTCGTGAAAGGCTCGAGCACCTCACACGGTACCAATGTAACACATACGTACTCAATCCATAGTCCCCGGTCACCCGGTTTATGTATACGATAAGAATTTATAACATTTAGACGTTTAGGTCTAAAAACATGGCATCAAATGGTGAAAACGTAAAACAATAACAAAACGGTCCTGTAATAAGCACGATCACCTCGCAAGGGACCAGTGTAACTCGTAGGGATCGATCGTATAGTCCCAGCCTCTTGGTTTGAGTATACGATGAGAATTTGTAAAATTTAGACTTATGATTGAAAACATGACGTCGGGGTAAAAATACAATAATATGGTCCCGTTATAGGCACTATCACCTCGCACGAGACCAGCGTAATTTGTACTAACTGATCGCGTAGTCAAAGGACTCCCGGTTTGAGTCTAAGACGGGAATTTGCAGAAATTTAGGTTTAGGCTTAAAAACATGACATAAAAATGTGAAAACGTAAAATAGTCACAAAATGGTCCAGTGAGATGCTCAAGCACCTTGCATGGGACCAATGTAACTCGTACGAACCGACCGCATATTCCCCGGACTCCCGGTTTGAATATACAACGAGAATTTGTAAAATTTAGACATAGGGTTAAAAACATGGCATTAAAGGGTGAAAACGTAAAACAACCACAAAATGGTCCCTTTAGAAAGACGATCACCTCGAATGGGAGAAGTTTAACTTGTACGAACCGACCGCATTGTTCCCGGCTTCACGGTTTGATTATACGATGAGAATTTGCAACGTTTAGTCTTTTAGGCCTACAAACATGGTGTCAAATGGTGAAAATGTAAAACAATAACGAAACAGTCCTGTAAGAGGCATGATTGCCTCGCAAGGGACCAATGTAACATGTTGCGACTGACCGCGTAGTCACGATACTCCCGATTTGAGTATGCGACGAGAATTTGCAAAAATTTAGACTTGGGTTTAAAAACAAGGCGTAAACGGGTGAAAACATAAAACAGCCACAAAACAGTCTCGTGAGAGGCAAGATCACCTCGCACGGGACCAATATAACTCGTACGAACTGATTGCGTAGTCAAGGGACTCGTGGTTTGATCATACAATGACAATTTGAAAAAATATAAACTTAGGCTTAAAAACATGCCATAAAAGTGTGAAAATGTAAAACAGTCACAAAATGGTCCAAAGAGAGACTCGAGCACCTCGCACGGGACCAATGTATCTCGTATGAATCGACCGCTTAGTCCCTGGCTCCTCGGTTTGAGTTTATGACGAGAATTTGCAAAATTTAGGCTTAGGGTTTAAAACATGGAGTCAAATAGTGAAAAGTAAAAAAAACCACAAAATGGTCCCGTTAGAGGCACGATCACCCAACACGAGACCAATGTAACTTGAACGAACCGATCCCGTAGTCACCAGCCTCCCGGTTTCAGTATACTATGAGAATTTACTAAAGTTGAGACTTAGGCTTAAAAACATGACATAAAAGTGTGAAAACATAGGATATCCACAAAACGGTCCCATGAGAGGCTCGAGCACCTCGCGCGAGTCCAATGTAACTCGTATGTACCGACCACATAGTCATCAATCTCCCAGTTTGAGTATACGATGAGAATTTGAAACATTTAGACTTTCAGGCCTAAAAACATGGCGTCAAATTGTGAGAACTTAAAACAATAACAAAACGGTCCTGTAAGAGTAACGATCATCTTGCACGGGACCAATGTAACTCGTAGGGTCCGACCGCATAGTCTCCGGCCTCTCGGTTTGAGTATACGATGATAATTTGTAAAACTTAGACTTAGGCTTGAAAGCTTGGCATCAAAGGGTGAACATGTAAAACAACAACAAAACGGTCCCATTAGAGGCACCATCACCTCGCACGGGACCAATGTAACTTGTACGAACTGACCGCGTAGTCAAAGGACTCCCGATTTGAGTATATGACGAGAATTTGCAAAAATTTAGGGTTAGGGTTAAAAACATGACAAAAAAGTATGAAAACGTAAAATAGTCAAAAAACGGTCCAGTGAGAAGCTCGAGCACCTTCTAGGGGACTAATATAACTCATACGAACCGACCGCGTAATCCCCGGCATCCCGGTTTGAATATATGAAGAGAATTTGTAAAATTTAAACTCAGGGTTAAAAATATGGCATTAGAGGGTGAAAATGGAAAACAACCACAAAATGTTCCCATTAGAACGATGATCACCTCGCATGGGAGAAATTTAACTCGTACGAATCGATCGCGTAGCTCCCGGCCTCTCGATTTGATTATACGATGAGAATTTGCAACATTTAGACTTTTAGGCCTACAAATACGATGTCAAATGGTGAAAATGTAAAACAATAGCAAAACAGTCATGTATGCATCACGGTCGCCTCGCATGGGACCAATGTAACACGTTGCGACCGATTGCGTAGTCACGGGACTCCCGGTTTGAGTATATGACGAGAATTTGTAAAAATTTAGACTTGGGCTTCAAAATAAGGCATCAACAGGCGAAAACATAAAATAGCCACAAAACAGCCCCGTGAGAGGCAAGATCACCTCGTACAGGACCAATGTAACTCGTACGAACCGACCGCGTACTCAAGGGACTCGCGATTGGAATATATAACGAGAATTTTCAAAAATTTAGACCTAGGGTTTAAAGCATGCCATAAAAGTGTGAAAATGTCAAACAGTCACAAAACGGCCCAGTGAGAGGCACGAGCACATCGCACGTGACCAATGTAACTCGTAAAGACTGACCACATAGTCCCCAACCTCACGGTTTTATTATACAATGAGAATTTGTCACATTTAGACTCTTAGGCCTAAAAACATGGTGTCAAATGGTGAAAGCATAAAACAATAACAAAACGGTCCTATAAGAGGAACAATCACCTCGCACGAGACCAATGTAACTCATAGTGCTTGACTACATAGTCACGAGACTCCCAGTTTGAGTGTACGACGAGAATTTGCAAAAAATTTGACTTGGGCTTAAAAACATGGTGTCAACACGTGAAAACGTAAAAAATCCACAAAACGGTCCCGTGAGAGGCAAGATCACCTCGCACGGGACCAATGTAACTCGTACGAACCGACCGGATAGTCAAGGGACTCCTAGTTTGGGTATTCGACGAGAATTTGCAAAAATATAGACTTATGCTTAAAAAGATGACATAAAAGTGTAAAAATGTAAAATAGTCACAAAATGGTCCAGTGAGAGACTCAAGCACCTCGCACGGGACTAGTGTAACTCGTACAAACTAATTGCGTAGTCCCCAGCCTCACGGTTTGAGTATACAACGATAATTTGTAAAATTTAGACTTAGGGTGAAAAACACGGCGTCAAAGGGTGGAAACCTAAAATAACCACAAAACGGTCCCGTTAGAGGCGTGATCACCTCGCACAGTACCAAGGAAACTCATACGAACCGACCCCGTAATCAAGGGAGTCCCGATTTGAGTATACGATGAGAATTTGCAAAAATTTAGGCTTAGTCTTAACAACATGACATAAAAGTGTTAAAACAAAAAAGAGCCACAAAACGGTCTCGTGAAAGGCTTGAGCACCTCACACGGTACCAATGTAACACATACGTACTCACTCCATAGTCCCGGGTCGCCCGATTTTTGTATACGACGAGAATTTATAACATTTAGACGTTTAGGTCTAAAAACATGGCATCAAATGGTGAAAACATAAAACAATAACAAAACGGTCCTGTAATAGGCACGATCACCTCGCAAGGGGCCAGTGTAACTCGTAGGGATCGATCGTATAGTCCCCAGCCTCTTGGTTTGAGCATACGATGAGAATTTCTAAAATTTAGACTTATGCTTGAAAACATGACGTTGGGGTAAAACTACAATAAAATGGTCCCGTTATAGGCACTATCACCTCGCACGAGACCAGTTTAACTTGTACTAACTGATCGCGTAGTCAAAGGACTCCCGGTTTGAGTCTAAGATGAGAATTTGCAAAAATTTAGGTTTAGGCTTAAAAATATGACATAAAAATGTGAAAACGTAAAATAGTCACAAAATGGTCCAGTGAGATGCTCGAGCACCTTGCATGGGACCAATGTAACTCGTACGAACCGACTGCATATTCCCCGGACTCCCAGTTTGAATATACAACGAGAATTTGTAAAATTTAGACATAGGGTTAAAAACATGGCATTAAAGGGTGAAAACGTAAAACAACCACAAAATGGTCCCTTTAGAAAGACGATCACCTCGCATGGGAGAAGTTTAACTAGTACGAACCGACCGTATAGTTCCTGGCTTCACGGTTTGATTATACGATCAGAATTTGAAACATTTAGACTTTTAGGCCACAAACATTGTGTCAAATGGTGAAAATGTAAAACAATAATGAAACAGTCCTGTAAGAGGCATGATTGCCTCGCACGGGACCAATGTAACATGTTGCGACTGACCGCGTAGTCACGGTACTCCCGATTTGAGTATGCGACGAGAATTTGAAAAAATTTAGACTTGGGTTTAAAAACAAGGTGTAAACGGGTGAAAACATAAAATAGCCACAAAACAGTCTCGTGAGAGCAAGATCACCTCGCACAGGACCAATATAACTCGTACGAACTGATCGCGTAGTCAAGGGACTCGTGGTTTGAGCATACAACGACAATTTGAAAAAATATAAACTTAGGCTTAAAAACATGCCATAAAAGTGTGAAAATGTAAAACAGTCACAAAATGGTCCAAAGAGAGACTCGAGCACCTCTTACGGGACCAATGTATCTCGTATGAATCGACCGCTTAGTCCTCGGCTCCTCGGTTTGAGTATATGACGAGAATTTGCAAAATTTAGACTTAGGGTTAAAAACATGGAGTCAAAGAGTGAAAAGTAAAAACAACCACAAAATGGTCCCGATAGAGGCACGATCACTTTGCACGAGACCAATGTAACTCGTACAAACCGATCCCGTAGTCACCAGCCTCCCGGTTTGAGTATACTATGAGAATTTACTAAAGTTGAGACTTAGGCTTAAAAACATGACATAAAAGTGTGAAAACATAAGATATCCACAAAATGGTCCCGTGAGAGGCTTAAGAACCTCACGCGAGTCCAATGTAACTCGTATGTACCGACCGCATAGTCCTCAGTCTCCCAGTTTGACTATACGACGAGAATTTGAAACATTTAGACTTTCAGGCCTAAAAACATGACGTCAAATTGTGAGAACTTAAAACAATAACAAAACGGTCCTGTAAGAGGAACGATTATCTTGCACGGGACCAATGTAACTCATAGGGTCCGACCGCATAGTCTCCGGCCTCTCGGTTTGAGTATACGATGATAATTTGTAAAACTTAGACTTAGGCTTGAAAACATGACGTCAAAGGGTGAAGACATAAAATAACAACAAAACGGTCCCATTAGAGGCACCATCACCTCGCACGGGACCAATGTAACTTGTACGAAATGACCGCGTAGTCAAAGGACTCCCAATTTGAGTATATGACGAGAATTTGCAAAAATTTAGGCTTAGGCTTAAAAACATGACAAAAAAGTATGAAAACGTAAAATAGTCAGAAAACGGTCCAGTGAGAAGCTCGAGCACCTTTTAGGGGACCAATATAACTCTTACGAACCGACCGCGTAATCCTCGGCATCCCGGTTTGAATATACGAAGAGAATTTGTAAAATTTAGACTCAGGGTTAAAAACATGGCATTAGAGGGTGAAAACGGAAAACAACCACAAAATGTTCCCATTAGAACGATGATCACCTTGAATGGGAGAAATTTAACTCGTACGAATGGATCGCGTAGTTCCCGGCCTCTCGGTTTGATTATACGATAAGAATTTGCAACATTTAGACTTTTAGGCCTACAAACATGGCGTCAAATGGTGAAAACATAAAATAATAGCAAAACAGTCATGTATGCATCACGGTCGCCTCGCATGGGACCAATGTAACACGTTGCGACCGACCGTGTAGTCACGGGACTCCCGATTTGAGTATATGATGAGAATTTGTAAAAATTTAGACTTGGGCTTAAAAATACGGCATCAACAGGCAAAAATGTAAAATAGCCACAAAATGGCCCCGTGAGAGGCAAGATCACCTCGCATAGGACCAATGTAACTCGTACGAACCGACCGCGTACTCAAAGGACTCGCGGTTTAAATATATAACGAGAATTTTCAAACATTTAGACCTAGGGCTTAAAACATGCCATAAAAGTGTGAAAATGTCAAACATTCACAAAACGGCCCCGTGAGAGGCACAAGCACATCGCACGTGACCAATGTAACTCGTAAAGACTGACCACATAGTCCCCAACCTCAGGGTTTGATTATACAATGAAAATTTGTCGCATTTAGACTTTTAGGCCTAAAAACATGGTGTCAAATGGTGAAAGAATAAAACATTAACAGAACGGTCCTATAAGAGGAACGATCACCTCGCACGAGACCAATGTAACTCATAGTGCTTGACTGCATAGTCATGAGACTCCCAGTTTGAGTGTACGACGAGAATTTACAAAAAAATTTACTTGGGCTTAAAAACATGGTGTCAACAGGTGAAAATGTAAAAAATCCACAAAACGGTCCCGTGAGAGGCAAGGTCACCTCGCACGGGACCAATGTAACTCGTACGAACCGACCAGGTAGTCAAGGGACTCATAGTTTGGGTATTCGATGAGAATTTGCAAAAATATAGACTAAGGCTTAAAAAGATGACATAAAAGTGTAAAAATGTAAAATAGTCACAAAATTGTCCAGTGAGAGACTCAATCACCTCGCACATGACAAATGTAACTCGTACAAACTAATTGCCTAGTCCCCGGCCTCCGGATTTGAGTATACAACGATAATTTGTAAAATTCAGACTTAGGGTGAAAAACAGGACATCAAAGGGTGGAAACCTAAAACAACCACAAAATAGTCCCGTTAGAGGCGTGATCACCTCGAACGGGACCAATGAAACTCATACGAACCGAACCCATAGCCAAGGGAGTCTCAGTTTGAGTATACGATGAGAATTTGCAAAAATTTAGGCTTAGGCTTAACAACATGACATAAAAGTGTTAAAACAAAAAAGAGCCACAAAACGGTCTCGTGAAAGGCTCGAGCACCTCACACGGTACGAATGTAACACATACGTACTCACTCCATAGTCCTCGGTCGCCCGGTTTATGTATACAACGAGAATTTATAACATTTAGACTTTTAGGTCTTAAAACATGGCATCAAATGGTGAAAACGTAAAACAATAATAAAACGGTCATGTAATAGGCAAGATCACCTCGCAAGGGACTAGTGTAACTCGTAGGGATCGATCGTATAGTCCCCGGCCTCTTAGTTTGAGTATACGATGAGAATTTGTAAAATTTAGACTTATGCTTGAAAACATGACGTCGGGGTAAAACTATAATAAAATGGTCCCGTTATAGGCACTATCACCTCGCACGAGACCAGTGTAACTTGTACTAACTGATCGCGTAGTCCAAGGACTCCCGGTTTGAATCTAAGATGAGAATTTGCAAAAAAATTAGGTTTAGTCTTAAAAACATGACATAAAAATGCGAAAACGTAAAATAGTCACAAAATGGTCCGGTGAGATGCTCGAGCACCTTGCATGGGACCAATGTAACTCGTACGAACCGACCGCATATTACCCGGACTCCCGATTTGAATATACAACGAGAATTTGTAAAATTTAGACGTAGGGTTAAAAATATGGCATTAAAGGGTGAAAACGTAAAACAACCACAAAATGGTCCCTTTAGAAAGACGATCACCTCGCATGGGAGAAGTTTAACTAGTATGAACCGCCCGCGTAGTTCCCGACTTCACGGTTTGATTATAGGATGAGAATTTTCAACATTTAGACTTTTAGGCCTACAAACATGGTGTCAAATGGTGAAAATGTAAAACAATAACAAAACTGTCCTGTAAGAGGCATGATTGCCCCGCACGGGACCAAGGTAACAAGTTGCGACTGACCGCGTAATCACGGTACTCCCGATTTGAGTAGGCGACGAGAATTTGCAAAAATTTAGACATGGGTTTAAAAACAAGGCGTAAACGGGTGAAACATAAAATAGCCACAAAACAGTCTCGTGAGAGGCAAGATCACCTCGCACGGGACTAATATAACTCATACGAACGGATCGCATAGTCAAGGGACTCGTGGTTTGAGAATACAATGGTAATTTGAAAAAATATGAACTTAGGCTTAAAAAACATGCCATAAAAGTGTGAAAATGTAAAACAGTCACAAAATGGTCCAAAGAGAGACTCGAGCACCTCGCACGGGACCAATGTATCTTGTATGAATCGACCGCTTAGTCCCCTACTCCTCAGTTTGAGTATATGACAAGAATTTGGAAAATTTATACTTAGGGTTAAAAACATGGAGTCAAAGAGTGAAAATCAAAATCAACCACAGAATGGTCCCGTTTGAGGCACGATCACCTTGCACGAGACCAATGTAACTCGTACGAACCGATCCCGTAGTCACCAGCCTCCCGGTTTGAGTATACTATGAGAATTTACTAAAGTTGAGACTTAGGCTTAAAAACATGACATAAAAGTGTGAAAACAAAGCATATCCACAAAATGGTCCCGTGAGAGGCTCGAGCACGTCGCGCGAGTCCAATGTAACTCGTATGTACCAACCGTGTAGTCCTCTGTCTCCCAGTTTGAGTATACGATGAGAATTTGAAACATTTAGACTTTCAGGCCTAAAAACATGGCGTCAAATGGTGAGAACTTAAAACAATAACAAAACGGTCTTGTAAGAGGAACGATCATCTTGCACGGGACCAATGTAACTCATAGGGTCCGACCTTATAGTCTCCGGCCTCTCGGTTTGAGTATATGATGAGAATTTATAAAACTTAGACTTAGGCTTGAAAGCATGACGTCAAAGGGTGAAAACGTAAAACAAAAACAAAACGGCACCGTTAGAGGCACCATCACCTCGCACGGGACCAATGTAACTTGTACGAACTGACCGCGTAGTCAAAGGACTCCCGATTTGAGTATATGATGAGAATTTGAAAAAATTAGTCTTAGGCTTAAAAACATGACAAAAAAGTATGAAAACGTAAAATAGTCAGAAAACGATCCAGTGAGAAGCTCGTGCACCTTTTAGGGGACCAATGTAACTCGTACGAACTGACCGCGTAATCCCCGGCATCCCGGTTTGAATATACGAATAGAATTTGTAACATTTAGACTAAAGGTTAAAAACATGGCATTAGAGGGTGAAAATGGAAAACAACCACAAAATGTTCCCATTAGAACGATGATCACCTCGCATGGGAGAAATTTAACTCGTACGAATCGATCGCGTAGTTCCCGGCCTCTTGGTTTGATTATACGATGAGAATTTGCAACATTTAGACTTTTAGGACTACAAACACGGCTTCAAATGGTGAAAACATAAAACAATAGCAAAACAGTCATGTAAGAGGCATGATCGCCTCGCATGGGACTAATGTAACACGTTGCCACCCACCGCATAGTCATGGGACTCCCGATTTGATTATACGACGAGAATTTGCAAAAAATTAGACTTGGGCTTAAAAATAAGGCATCAACGTGTGAAAATGTAAAATAGCCACAAAATGGTACCGTGAGAGGCAACATCACATCGCATAGGACCAAGTAACTCATACAAATAACCCGCTTACTCAAGGGACTCGCGGTTTGAGTACATAACGAGAATTTGCAAAAATTTAGACTTAGGCTTTAAAACATGCCATAAAAGTGTGAAAATGTAAAACAGTCACAAAACAGTCAAGAAGGAGACTCGAGCACCTCGCACGGGACCAATGTATCTCGTATGAACCGACCGTGTAGTCCCCGACTCCCCGGTTTGAGTATACGACGAGAACTTGCAAAATTTTGACTTAGGGTTAAAGACATGGAGTCAAAGAGTGAAAAGAAAAAACAACCACAAAATGGTCCCATTAGAGGCACGATCACCTTGCACGAGACCAATGTAACTCGTACGAACCGATCCCGTAGTCACCAGCCTCCCGGTTTGAGTATACGACGAGAATTTGCTAAAATTGATACTGAGGCTTAAAAACATGACATAAAAGTGTGAAAGCATACAACATCCACAAAATGGTCCCGTGAGAGGCTCGAGCACCTCGCACGGCTCCAATGTAACTCGTATGTACCGATCGCGTAGTCCCCGATTTCTCGGTTTGAGTATACGATAAGAATTTCCAATATTTAGACTTTTATGCCTAAAACATGGCGTCAAATGGTGAAAACGTAAAACAATAACAAAACGGTCCTATAAGAGGCACGATCATCTCGCACGGGACCAATGTAACTCGTAGGGATCAATCGCGTAGTCCCCGACCTCTCGGTTTGAGTATACGATTAGAATTTGTAAAACTTAGACTTAGGCTTGAAAGCATGACGCCAAAGGGTGAAGATGTAAAACGATAACAAAACGGTCCTGTAAGAGGCACCATCACCTCGCTCGGGACCAATTTAACTCGTACGAATAGATCGCATAGTCCAGGGACTCCCGGTTTGAGTATACAACGAGAATTTGCAATAATTTAGACATAGGCTTAAAAACTTGACATAAAAGGGTGAAAATTTTAAACAGTTACGAAACGTTCCAGTGAGAGGCTAGAGCACCCTGCACGGGACCAATGTAACGCGTACAAACTGACCGCATAGTCCCTGACCTCCCGATTTGAGTATACGACGAGAATTTGCATATTTGAAACTTTGGGTTAAAAACATGGCGTTAAAAGGTGAAAACCTAAAACATCCTTAAAAAGGTCCCGTTAGCGTCACGATCACGTCGCATGGGAGAAATATAACTCGTACGAACCGATCGTGTAGTTCTCGGCCTTCGAGTTTGAGTATAGGACGAGAATTTGCAACATTTTGACTTTTAGGCCTAAAAAATGGTGTAAAATGGTGAAAATGTAAAACAATAACAAAACGGTCATGTAAGAGGCACGATCACCTTACATGAGAATAATGTAGCTCGTAGGGACCGACTGCATAGTCCCTGGACTCTCGGTGTGAGTGTACGCCAAAAATTTGTAAAATTTAGACTTAGGCTTGAAAACATGATGTCAAAGGGTGAAAAGGTAAAATAACAACCAAATGGTCCCGTTAGGGGCACCACCACCTCACACGGTTCCAATGTAACTCGTAGGAACCAACCGCATAGTCAAGGGACTCTCGGTTTGAGTATACGACGAGAATTTGCAAAAATTTAGACTTAGGCTTAAAAACATGAAATAAAAGTGTGAAAATATAAATCAGTCACAAAACGGTCCAGCGAGACGATCGAGCACCTCGCACGGGACCAATGTAACTCGTACGAATCGACCGCGTTATGCTGACCTCTCGGTTTGAGTATATGATGAGAATTTATAAATTTTAAACTTAGGGTTAAAAAGCTGGCGTCAAAGGGTGAAAACCTAAAAAAACACAAAATGGTCCCGTTAGAGGCACGATCACCTCCCATGGGAGAAATATAAATCGTACGAACCGACCGCGTCGTCCCCGACCTCCCGATTTGAGTATATGACGAGAATTTTCAATAAAATAGACTTGGGCTTAATAACATGGCGTCAATGGGAGAAAACATAAAACAATACCAAAATGGTCCGGTAAGAGGCACGATCACCTCGCACGGGACCAATGTAACTTGTAGGGACCGACCGCGTAGTCCCCGGCCTCTCTGTTTGAGTATACAAAGAGAATTTGCAACATTTAGACTTTTAGGCCTAAAATCATGGCATCAAATGGTGAAAATGTAAAACAACGATAAAACGGTGCTGTAAGTGGCACGATCACCTCGCACGAGACTAATGTAACTCATAGGGACTAACCGCGTAGTCCCCAACCTCTCGGTTTGAGTATATGATAAGAATTTATAAAATTTAGAATTAGGGTTAAAATCATGACGTAAAAGTGTGAAAACGTTAAACAGTCACAAAATGGTCCCGTTAGAGTCACGAGCACATCGCACCTGACCAATGTAACTTGTAACGATCGACCGCGTAGTCCCCGGCATCACGATTCGAGTATACAATGAGAATTTGTCACATTTATACTTTTAGGCCTAAAAACATGGCATCAAATGGTGAAAATATAAAACAATCACAAAATGGTACTATAAGCGGCATGATCACCTCAGACGGGACCAATGTAACTCGTGGGGACCGACCACGTAGTCACGGGACTCTCGGTTTGAGTATACAATGAGAATTTGCAAAAATTTAGACTTGGGCTTAAAAACAAGACGTCAACAGGTGAAAACATAGAACAACCAAAAAAATAGTCCCGTGAGAGGCAAAATCACATCGCATAGGACCAATGTAACTTATATGAACCGACCTCGTAGCAAGGGACTCCTCGTTTGAGTATACAACGAGAATTTGCAAAAATTTAGACTTAGACTTAAAAATATGACATAAAAGTGTGAAAATATAAAATAGTCACAAAATGGTTCAGGGAGAGACTCAAGGTCGCACGGGACCAATGTAACTCGTACAAACTGACCGCGTAGTCCTCGACCTCCCGGTTTGAGTATAGGATGAGAATTTGTAAAATTTAGACTTAGAGTAAAAAACATGGCGTCAAAGGGTGGAAACCTAAAACAACCAAAAAATGGTCCCGTTAGAGTCACGATCACCTCGCACGGGGCCAATGAAACTCGTACGAACCGACCCCGTAGTCAAGGGACTCCCAGTTTGAGTATACGACGAGAATTTGTAAAAATTGAGACTTAGACTTAAAAACTTGACATAAAAGTGTGAAAATGAAAAATAACAACAAAATGATCCCATGAAAGGCTCGAGCACCTCGCACGGGACCAATGTAACACATACGTAATGACCGCATAGTCCCTGGCCTCCCGGTTTAAGTATACGACAAGAATATGCAACATTTAGACTTTTAGGCCTAAAAACATGGCGTCAAATGGTGAAAATGTAAAACAGTAGCAAAACTGTCCTGTAATAGGCATGATCACCTCTCTAGGGACCTTGTAACTCGTAGGGACCGACCACATAGCCCCCGGCCTCTTGGTTTGAGTATACAACGAGAATTTGTACAATTTAGACTTAGTCTTGAAAACATGACGTCAAAGGGTGAAAATGTAGAACTATAACAAAACGGTCCCGTTAGACGCACCATCACCTCGCATGGTACCAGTGTATCTCGTACGAACTTACAGCGTAGTAAAAGGACTCCTGGTTTGAGTATACGATGGGAATTTGCAAAAATTTAGGCTTAGGCTTAACAACATGACATAAAAGTGTGAAAATGTAAAATAGTCACGAAATGATCCAGTGAGAGGCTCGATCAGCTTGCACGGGACCAATGTAACTCGTACGAATCGACCGCGTAGTCCCCAACCTCCCAGTTTGAGTATACAACGAGAATTTATAAAATTTAGACTTAGGGTTAAAAATATGGCATTAAAGGGTGAAAACGTAGAACAACCACAAAATGGTCCCATTAGAATGATGATCACCTTGCATGGGAGAAGTTAACTCGTACGAACCTACCGCGTACTTCCCGGACTCTCGATTTGATTATACGATGAGAATTTGCAACATTTAGGATTTTAGGCCTACAAACATGGCGTCAAATGGTGAAAACATAAAACAAGAACAAAACAATCCTATAAGAGGCACGATTGCCTCGCACGGGACCAATATAACACGTAGCGACCAACCGCATAGTCACGGGACTCCCGATTTGAGTATGTGATGACAATTTGCAAAAAATTAGACTTGGCCTTAAAAACAAGGCCTCAATGGGTGAAAACATAAAACAGCCACAAAACGGTCCCATGAGAGGCACGATCACCTCGCACGAGACCAATGTAACTCGTACGAACTGACTGCGTAGTGAAGGGACTCGCGGTTTGAGTGTACAACGAATATTTGCAAAAATTTAGACTTAGGCTTTAAAACTTTCCATAAAAGTGTGAAAATGTAAAACACTCACAAAACGGTCTAGAGAGAGACTCGAGCACCTCGCATGAGACCAATGTATCTCATATGAACCGACCGTGTAGTCCTCGGCTCCCTCGTTGGAGTATACAATGATAATTTAAAAAATTTAGACTTAGGGTTAAAAACATGGAGTCAAAGAGTGAAAAGAAAAAACAACCACAAAATGGTCCCGTTAGAGGCATGATCACCTTGCACGAGACCAATGTAACTCGTACGAACCGATCCCGTAGTCACCAGCCTCCCGGTTTGAGTATACGACGAGAATTTGCTAAAATTGATACTGAGGCTTAAAAACATGACATAAAAGTGTGAAAACATAGAACATCCACAAAATGGTCCCGTGAGAGGCTCGAGCACCTCGCACGGGTCCAATGTAACTCGTATGTACCGATTGCGTAGTCCCCGATCTCCCGGTTTGAGTATACGACAAGAATTTGCAACATATAGACTTTTAGGCCTAAAAACATGGCATCAAATGGTGAAAACGTAAAATAATAACAAACGGTCCTATAAGAGGCACGATCATCTCGCACGAGACCAATGTAACTCGTAGGTATCAATCGCGTAGTCCCCGACCTCTCAGTTTGAGTGTACGATGAGAATTTGTAAAACTTAGACTTAGGCTTGAAAGCATGACGCCAAAGGGTGAAGATTTAAAACGATAACAAAACGGTCCTATTAGAGGCACCATAACCTCGCTCGGGACCAATGTAACTCGTACGAATAGATTGCATAGTCAAGGGACTCCCTGTTTGAGTATACAATGGGAATTTGCAATAATTTAGGCTTAGGCTTAAAAACTTGACATAAAGGTGTGACAATTTAAAATAGTCACAAAACGGTCTAGTGAGAGGCTAGAGCACCCTGCACGGGACCAATGTAACGTGTACAAACTGACCGCATAGTCCCTGACGTCTCGATTTGAGTATACGACGAGAATTTGCAAATTTTAAACTTTGGGTTAAAAACATGGCGTTAAGGAGTGAAAAGCATGGCGTTAAAAACATGGAGTCAAAGAATGAAAAGCAAAACAGCCACAAAATGGTCCCGTTTGAGGCACGATCACCTTGCACGAGACCAATGTAACTCGTACGAACCGATCCCGTAGTCACCAGCCTCTCGATTTGAGTATACGAAAAGAATTTGCTAAAATTGAGACTTAGACTTAAAAACATGACATAAAAGTGTGAAAACGTAGAACATCCACAAAACGGTCGCGTGAGAGGCTCAAGCACCTCGAACGAGTCCAATGTAACTCTTATGTACCGACCGCGTAGTCCCCGGTCTCCCAATTTGAGTATACGACGAGAATTTGCAACATTTAGACTTTTAGGCCTAAAAACATGGCATCAAATGGTGAAAATGTAAAACAATAACAAAATAGTCCTTTAAGAGGCACGATCATCTCGCACGGGACCAATGTAACTCATAGGGATCGACCGTATAGTCCCTGGCCTCTCGATTTGTGTATACGATGAGAATATGTAAAACATAGACTTAGGCTTGAAAGCATGACGCCAAAGGGTGAAGAAGTAAAACAACAACAAAACGTTCCCGTTAAAATCAACATCACCTCGCCGGGACCAATGTAACTCGTCGGAATCGATCGCGTAGTCAAGGGACTCCCGGTTTGAGTACACGATGAGAATTTGCAAAAAGTTAGAATTAGGGTTAAAAACTTGACATAAAAGTGTAATAACGTAAAAATGGTCCAGTGAGAGGCTAGAGTACCCTACACGGGACCAATGTAAGATGTACGAACCAACTGCGTAGTCCTCGAACTATCGGTTCGAGTATGCGACGAGAATTTGTAAAATTTAGACTTCGGGTTAAAAACACGGCATTAAAGTGTAAAATCCTAAAAAAAAATAGAAAAGGGTCCCGTTAGAGGCACGATCACGTCCCATGGGAGAAATATAACTCGTATGAACCAACCACGTAGTTCCCGACCTCCCGGTTTGAGTATACGATGAGAATTTGCAACATTTTGACTTTTAGGCCTAAAAACATGGCGTTAAATGTTGAAAATTTAAAACAATAACAAAACGGTCATGTAAGAGGCAAGATCACCTTGAACGAGACCAATGTAACTCGTAGGGACCGACCGCAGAGTCCCCGACCTCTCAGTTTGACTATGCGTCGAGAATTTGTAAAATTTAGACTTAGTCTTGAAAATATGACGTCAAAGGGTGAAAATTTAAAACAATAACAAAACGGTCCCGTTAGAGGCACCATCACCTCGTAACGGACCAATGTAACTCGTATGAACCGACCGCATAGTCAAGGGACTCCCGGTTTGAGTTTACGATGAGAATTTGCAAAAAATTAGACTTAGGCTTTAAAACATTACATAAAAGTGTGAAAACATAAAAAAGTCACAAAACGGTCCAGTGAGAGGCTCGAGCACCTTGCACGGGACCAATGTAACTAGTACTAACTGACCGCGTAGTCCCCGACCTCCCGATTTGAGTATACGATGAGAATTTGAAAAATTTAGACTTAGGGTTAAAAACATGGCATTGAAGGGTGAAAACATAAAACAACCACAAAATGGTCCCATTAGACGAACGATCACCGTGAGCGATGGGAGAAATATGACTTGTACGAACCGACCGTGTAGTTCCCAGCCTCCCGGTTTGAGTATAGGACAAGAATTTGTAACATTTAGACTTTTAGCCCCTAAAACATGGCGTCAAATGGTGAAAACATAAAATAATAACAAAATGGTCCTGTAAGAGGCACGATCACCTCGCACGGTACCAATATAACTCGTAGGGACCGACAGCATAGTCCCCGACATCTCGATTTGAGTATACGACAAGAACTTGTAAAATTTAAAATTAGGCTTGAAAACATGACGTCAAAGGGTGAAAATGTAAAACAATAATAAAACGGTCCCGCAAGAGGCACCATCACCTCGCACGGTTACAATGCAACTCGTAGTAACCGAGCGTGTAATCAAGGGACTCCCGGTTTGAGTATACAATGAGAATTTGAAAAAATTTAGACTTAGGCTTAAAAACATGCCATAAAAGTGTAAAATGTTAAACCGTCATAAAACGGTGTAGTGAGAGGCTCGAGCACCTCCCACGGGACAAATGTAACTCATACGAACCGACCGCGTAGTGACCGACCTACCAGTTTGAATATATGATGAGAATTTACAAAATTTACACTTAGGTTAAAAGCATGGAATCAAAGGGTGAAAACCTAAAAAAACCACAAAATGGTCCTATTAGAGGCACGATCACCTCCCGTGGGGGAAATATAACTCATACGAGCCGTCCATGTAGTCCCCGACCTCCCGATTTGAGTATACGATGAGAATTTGTAAAAAATTAGACTTGGGCTTAAAAACATGGCATCAACGCGTGAAAACATAAAACAATACCAAAATAGTTTAGTAAGAGGCACGATCACCTCGCACGGGACCAATGTAACATGTAGGGACTGACCACGTAGTCCCCGGCCTCTTGGTTTAAGTATACGACGAGAATTTGCAACATTTAGACTTTTAGGCCTAAAAACATGGCGTCAAATGGTGAAAATGTAAAATAAACATAAAATGGTGCTGTAAGTGGCAGGATCACCTCGCACGGGACCAATGTAACTCGTAGGGACCGACCGCGTAGTCCCCGACCTCTATTTTTGAGTATACGATGAGAATTTATAAAATTTAGACTTAGGGTTAAAAACATGACATAAAAGTGTGAAAATGTCAAACAGTCACAAAACGGTCCCGTGAGAGGCACAAGCACATCCCACGTGACCAATGTAACTCGTAACGACCAACCGCGTAGTCCCCGGCCTCCCGATTTGAGTATACAACGAGAATTTGTCACATTTAGACTTTTAGGCCTAAAAACATGGTGTCAAATGGTGAAAGCATAAAACAATAACAAAAAGGTCCTATAAGAGGAACGATCACCTCGCACGAGACCAATGTAACTCATAGTGCTTGACTGCATAGTCACGAGACTCCCAGTTTGAGTGTACGATGAGAATTTGCAAAAAAATTGACTTGGGCTTAAAAACATGGTGTCAACAGGTGAAAACGTAAAAAATCCACAAAACGGTCCCGTGAGAGGCAAGATCACCTCGCACGGGACCAATGTAACTCGTACGAACCGACCGGGTAGTCAAGGGACTCCTAGTTTGGGTATTCGACGAGAATTTGAAAAAATATAGACTTAGGCTTAAAAAGATGACATAAAAGTGTAAAAATGTAAAATATTCACAAAGTGGTCTAGTGAGAGACTCAAGCACCTCGCACGGGACAAATGTAACTCGTACAAACTAATTTCATAGTCCCCGACCTCCCGGTTTTAGTATAGAACGATAATTTGTAAATTTTAGACCTAGGGTGAAAAACACGGCGTCAAAGGGTGGAAACCTAAAACAACCACAAAACGGTCCCGTTAGAGGTGTGATCACCTCGCACGGGACCAATGAAACTCATACGAACCGACCCCCTAGTCAAGGGAGTCTCGGTTTGAGTATACGATGAGAATTTGCAAAAATTTAGGCTTAGGCTTAACAACATGACATAAAAGTGTGAAAACATAAAATAGTCACAAAACGGTCTAGTGAGAGGCTCGAGCACCTTACACGAGACCAGTGTAACTCGTACGAACCGACCGTCTAGTCCCCGGCCTCCCGGTTTTCGTATACGACGAGAATTTGTAAAATTTAGACTTAAGGTTAAAAACATGTCGTTAAAGGGTAAAAATGTAAAATAACCACAAAATGGTCCCGTTAGAACGATGATCACCATGCATGGGAGAAGTTAACTCGTACGAACCGACTGCATAGTTCCCGGACTCTCGATTTGATTATACGATGAGAATTTGCAATATTTAGACTTTTTGGCCTACAAACATGGCGTCAAATGGTGAAAACGTAAAACAATAACAAAACAATCCTATAAGAGGCAGGATCGCCTCCCACGGGACCAATGTAACACGTAGCGACTAACCGCGTAGTCACGGGACTCCCGATTTTAGTATGTGATGACAATTTGTAAAAATTTAGACTTGGCCTTAAAAATAAGTCATCAACGGGTGAAAACATAAAATATCCACAAAGAGGTCCCATGAGAGGAAAGATCACCTCGCACGGGACCAACGTAACTCGTACGAGCCGACTGCGTAGTCAAGGGACTCACGGTTTGAGTATACAATGAGAATTGGCAAAAAATTAGACTTAGGCTTTAAACATGCCATAAAAGTGTGAAAATATAAAACAGTCACAAAACGATCTAGAGAGAGACTCGAGCACCTCGCATGGGACCAATGTATCTCATATGAATCGACCGTGTAGTCCTCGGCTCTCCAGTTTTAGTATACAACGAGAATTTGTAAAATTTAGACTTAGGATTAAAGACATGGAGTCAAAGAGTGAAAAGCAAAATTAACAACAAAACGGTCCCGTTAGAGGCACGATCATCTTACACGAGACCAATGTAACTCGTACGAACCGATCCCGTAGTCACCAGCCTCCTGGTTTGAGTATACGATGAGAAATTGCTAAAATTGAGACTTAGGCTTAAAAACATGACATAAAAGTGTGAAAATGTAGAACATCCACAAAACGGTCCCGTGAGAGACTCGAGCACCTCGCACGAGTCCAATGTAACTCGTATGTACAGACCACGTAGTCCCCAGTCTCTCGATTTGAGTATACGATGAGAATTTCCAACATTTAGACTTTTATGCCTAAAAACATGAAATCAAATGGTGAAAACGTAAAATAATAACAAAACGGTCCTGTAAGAGGAACGATCACCTCGCACGGGACAAATGTAACTCATAGGGACCGACCACGTAGTCCCTGGCCTCTCGATTTGAGTATACAATGAGAATTTGTAAAACATATACTTAAGCTTGGAAGCATGACGTGAAAGGGTGAAGACGTAAAACAACAACAAAATGGTCCCGTTAGAGTCACCATCACCTCGCCTAGGACCAATATAACTCGTAGGAACCGACCGCGTAGTCAAGGGACTCCCGGTTTGAGTATACGATGAGAATTAGAAAAAATCCAGACTTAGGCTTAAAAACTTGACATAAAAGTGTGATAATGTAAAAATGTCACAAAATGGTCCAGTGAGAGGCTAATGCACCCTACACGGAACCAATATAACGCGTATGAACCGTCTGCGTAGTCCCCGACCTGCCGGTTTGGGTATACAATGAGAATTTGTAAAATTTAGACTTTGGGTTAAAAACATGGCGTTAAAGGGTGAAATCCTAAAAGAACCAGAAAAATTTCACGTTAGAGGCACGATCATGTCGCAAGGGAGAAATATAACTCGTACGAATCGACCGCGTAGTTCCCGACCTCCCGATTTGAGTATACAACGAGAATTTGCAACATTTTGACTTTTATTCCTAAAAACGTGGTGTTAAATGGTGAAAATGTAAAATAATAATGAAACAGTCATGTAAGAGGCATGATCACCTTGAACGAGACCAATGTAACTCCTAGGGACCGACAGCATAGTCCCCGGCCTCTCAGTTTGAGTGTACATCGAGAATTTGTAAAATTTAGACTTAATCTTGAAAACATGACGTCAAAGGGTGAAAATGTAAAACAATAACAAAACGGTCCCACTAGAGGCACCATCACCTCGTACGGGACCAATGTCACTCGTACGAATCGGTTGCGTAGTCAAGGGACTCTCAGTTTGAGTTTACGATGAGAATTTGCAAAAATTTAGCCTTAGGCTTTAAAAAATTACATAAAAGTGTGAAAACATAAAATAGTCACAAAACGATCCAGTGAGAGGTTTGACCACCTTGCACGGGCCCAATGTAACTAGTACGAACTGATGGCGTAGTCCTCGACCCCCGGTTTGGGTAAACGACGAGAATATTAAAAATTTAGTCTTAGGGTTAAAAATATGGCGTTAAAGAGTGAAAACCTAAAACAACCACAAAATGGTCCCATTAGAGGAATGATCACCATGCATGATGGGAGAAATATTACTTGTACAAACCGACCGCGTAGTTCTCGGCCTCCCGATTTTAGTATAGGACGAGAATTTTCAACATTTAGACTTTTATCCCCAAACACATGGTGTCAAATGGTGAAAACGTAAAACCATAACAAAATGGTTCTATAAAAGGCATGATCACCTCGTACGGGACCAATATAACTCGTAGTAATCAACCGCATAGTCCCCGGCCTCCCGGTTTGAGTATACGAAGACAACTTGCAACATATAGACTTTTAGGCCAAAAAACATGGCGTCAACGAGTGAAAACATAAAATTGCAAAAAAACGGTCCCGTAAGAGGCAAGAGCACCTCGCACGAGACTAATGTAACTCGTAGGGACCGATCGGGTAGTCCCCGACCTCTCGATTTGAGTATACGATGAGAATTTGCAAAATTTAGACTTATGATTAAAAACATAGCGTTAAAGGGTCAAAACTAAAAACGACATAAAAATGTCCCGTTAGAGGCACCATCACCTTGCACGGGACCAATGAAACTCATACGAACCCCCCCCATAGTCAAGAGACTCCCGGTTTGAGTATACGACGAGAATTTGCAAAATTTGAGGCATAGGCTTAAAAACATGAAATAAAAGTGTGAAAATGTAAAACAGTTAGAAAATGGTCCAGTGAGAGGATCGGGCACCTTGCACGGGACCAATATAACTCGAGCGAACCAACCGCGTAATCCCTAGCCTCCCGGTATGAGTATATGATGAGAATTTGCAAAATTTAGACTTAGGGTTAAAAACATGGCGTTAAAGGGTGAAAACCTAAAACAACCACCAAACGGTCCCATTCGAGGCACGATCACCTCACACGGGACCAATGTAACTCGTAGGAACCACCCCCGTAGTCATCGGCCTCCCGGTTTGAGTATACGACGAGAATTTGTAAAAATAGATACTTAGGCTTAAAAACATGACATAAAAGTGTAAAAACGTAAAATGGTCAAAAAATGGTCCCGTGAGAGGAACGAGCACCTCGCACGGGATCAATGTAACTCATAGGGACTGGCCGCGTAGTCCTCGGCCTCCCGATTTGAATATACGACGAGAATTTGCAACATTTAGCCTTTTAGGTTTAAACACTATTTGATTACTGATATCTTTTTTTTTGTTTGCTATTTTTTTTTCAGATAAAATTTTAGGGTTATATTTTATTCGCGTGGAACACATGAACAAAGCAATGGTTTGCGACAAGTAGATTTTTTATTTATTATTATTGTTGATATGTAAGATTGTTGTTTTAATTTTTTTTTTCCTGCGAGCTTTTGTGTTGATTAAACAGGTTGGTTTTCATGTATAAACAAAGGATATTCTATTGAATTTTCTTAAAAATTGTAAAGAATTGTTGATATGGGAGATTTTTCAAATTTTTTTTATGGCCGTGCGGGCTTTTGTGTTAATTAAACAGGTTGATTTCCATGTATAAACAAATGAGACTCCGTCGATTTTTTTTAAAATTGTAAAGAATTGTTGATATGGAAGATTCTTATTTTGAATTTTTTTTATGGTCGTGCGGGCTTTTGTATTGATTAAACAGGTTGGTTTTCATTTATAAACAAAGGAGACTCTGTCAAATTTTTTTAAAAATTATAAAAAGTTGTTGATACGATTAACTAATATATTTGGATATTTTATTTTACTATAATATTATTTTGATAAAATGATTATTTATTGATTGCAACTTGTGCACATTAAGATTAAGATACATGTTTTTTAGTGTGTATACTATATGTGACACTAGGAGAAGTTTTTGAAGCGTGACAACCATATTTATCATCTTAATTTAGGGATGATATTTTTTTGAACAACTGTATTTCTTATTAATTAGTATGATTTTGCACTCATTTAAATATTTCGACTTGAATGTAGTTTAATGGAAGAAATTGTTATTGGATGCGTGCTTCAATGAATGTGGTTGATATATTGAATTTATGATCGGATGATTTTATTTATAATGCAAATTAGACGTCATTTATTATTGCAACATAAAACATATAATAATATAACTATTTATGATAATTTTTTATTTATCAATTGGGATGGTTATAAACCGTCTCTAACCCTTATTTGTCTTAATTGAGAATACCTTTTGGGAGTTTTTTTACCGTCCTAATTGGGTTGCAAGAATCTTAGTACTATTAGGGACGGTTTATCCGTCCCTAATACTATTGGCGGGAGTGGGACTTTTTTCGCGGGAACACCATTTGGGACGAAAAAATCCGTACCTAATGCCAAATGTAGAGCGTCCATGAATTAACATTTAGGACGGTAAAATCCGTCCCTAAAATATTTTTGACGCCTAACATAAGGGATGGATTTTGGCTGTTGCAAAAACCGTCTTTAATACTCTTTTGGGACGATTTTTATACTTTTAGGGACGGATTTTTACCTTTCCTAATACGCTTTTGGCAAGAATTTTAGGTGAAAATGAATAATGGAATTTGGAAGAAAATTTGGAAATATAGGGATGCCGATTGAGTGAAACTAATACGTATCTAGAAATTTATGTGATGAGATTTAATTAATTAATTTAGTGAGTAATTAATTAATTATGGATATGAACAATATTATGAAAGTTGTTTATATCTACAGTGAGTGATAGGCACAGTCAAATGGGATTTTGATATATATATATATATATATATATATATATATATATATTCACACACACACACACACAATTCGGCTCTAATGCAAACGTAACTTGAAGATGAATTTTTATGTGATTTTTTTAGAAATAGCAAAAAATCAAATTGCAACTTGATTTTTTTTCCTTGGGTATTTAAATATTTCAGGAGACACCTGGAAAAAAATTAGCCAAAAATGAATTGATTTACTATTTATAAAAAAATCGGTCAAACATATGTCAGTTTTAAAGAGCTTTAACTGACATATGGTTGATCGATTTTTTAGTAATATCAAAACAATTCATTTTGAGTTGATTTTTTTGTATGAGTCCCTTGAAATGTTTAAATACCACATTAAAAAATCAAGTCAAAAAAAGGACTTTTTCTATTTTAAAACAATACGGAAAAATTAGCCCCTAAGTTAAATCCGCAAGGCGCGTCTGCATTAGAGTCGGCCTGAAATATATATATATATATATATATATATATATATATATATATATATAAATATATATATATATATATATATACACATGGAGAGTGAAAGAGGTCTAAGTATCGACCCCAGATCATAGCGCCATGTGTGACACCCCACCTACTAAAATACCGGGTCGCCAAACCGTGATCAAAGTAAAATGTTGGTCTCGTATGGCTCATTCTTAGCATCACTATAGAATTTTTTTTTAAGTTACTAATCACCTTGTAATTTAATCAGACTGGTGCCAAACTTTATCTTTCATTAATTAACAATAGGCAAAAAATAAATAATAATAAAACAATCAACACAACTAATAATTGAATCCTAAATAGATGAATAAAATAAATTAAGATAACCAAATAAACTATCGGTTCAATAATAAAATAAATAAGAAACTGAAATAATAACCTGAATACACAAAGTCCGATAAGTAAACTAAATATGAAATATGAGGGCGGCATGTCCAAATGAGTATTGAAAAGTTCCTACACTAGGAGTAAATGAACGAAGCATTTATAACAAAGTCCTATAACTTCCACATGAGATGCAACTGCGAATTCCTGAATAAAATCCTCAAACTGGGCATCCCTGTGGTTGGACGCCTACAATTTTTTGGAAAAGATTTTGACACGGGTCAGAGCCCAAGTAAAACCTTTTGAAAATATTTAGCAAGCAATTAAATTGCAACAATTAAATATGCATGCACGGTTTTCATATTTAAGCTAGTGTCCCACTCTTTTGTGACATCGCTCACCCCTCATCAAATGTTCACACTTAACGCTTGCCTTCTACCTTTCCTAGTTAAGCTACCCCACCTAACTAGCCATAACAAGTCTCCTTCTACATACTAACTCATTGTACCCACCCGTATTACCAATACAATATGTTACCGAATTTCCATGTCCTTTATCCCATTATAAATTTCTAGGTATATGTTTATTTCTCTCCATAATATAGTTATTTTTAATGTCACTATCTTTCTCTTCTACTAAACTCACACAGTAGAATAAAATCACACGTATACATAGATCACTTTGTTATATATATATATATATATATATATATATATATATATATATATATATATATATATATATATATATATATATATATATATATATATATATATATATATATATATACCAACACTGCACCCCTAAGCTGAGTTGCGGTGCCAGTATATTATGCTATAATGTCCCGGTACATGATCTACCAAAAACACGTAGTAGAATAAATCACAAGTATATATATTTATCACACTAAATATATATATATACAATACATCACCCCTAGGTTAGGACTTGAGGTGCATGCATACTCTGCTATCAAGTCCTGGTACATCACACACTGTATATAGGACTGCGGATTCGGAATCACTCTGGAACCGTATCAGTACAAATCACACATATTGGAGGCGAACGTAGTTCACATACCCGTGGGTCATGCTCATGCCTACGGTCCCATGGTCAGCTGACTTATCAACTCACAAATAAGTCATTCACAGCCCTATGTCCTTAAGGTACCAATTTAAATTCCCCCCGAAGGCGCACAAAGATTAGATGGTCCTTTTCCGAAAAGCAACCTCTCATGATAGCATGTATGGTAGGTATGTCATACACATAATAAATCATACAAATCATTATCGGTATACACACAACCTATATCATATATTCAATACATAGCATATATATCTCCCGAATATCCTCCGTATTATTAATTCCAATTACACTTCTTAGCATATATTCCTGAGTACCCCTCACTACTCGAAGTGTGCCAATTATCCTTTAAAATATTTGAGTAGGTAATTCACTCATATCCTACTGATCTAAGTCATAGGTTCGATCATCCCCTGAATCCATTACATTTTCCATTACATCGATTAATCTAATCAATTTCACATTAATTAATTTATTAAAGTAGTGTCACCCAACTACATTACGCCGACTAACTCATATGGTCCGTATATTCACCTTTTAGAATTTGTTACACAAAAATCCACTATTAAGGTTAACACCTCTCGTTAAATTCACTATTCGATAATTTATTATATATCATTATAATAAATTAAATCAGATAATATGTGCCTAACTCCCGTAGAACTAGCCTGAGAAATATCAGAGTCAAAACTTCGACCCTTAATTTAATTACTATAACCTTAATTAATTTTTATCCAAGTGGTATTACTCAACTAAAATGCCCGGACTCCCTTTATTGGTTCGTATTTTAACCTTTTAGAATTCATGTCACCAAATTCGGTTAATAAGTTTAACACCCTTATTAAATTTAATAGTCCTTAATACTCATCCCATAAAACTCTAAGTATTAGTTTCCATTTAATTTCTATCAATTAAATTCCAACTTAAGATACCAGCCTGTATGCTAAATTCATCCAAAATTCCTATCCGAATACGTTCGTATATTTTTGACATATATTGTCGAGTGTCGTTCATTATAAATACTCCTAAATCAATACCCATGATTCATCCCTATCTAATACAAGGATAAAATAATGTTCCTTTATATTTTTTCAAAGTTCTTCACTCATCTACGAACATCTCCAAAGAACCCAAATTTATTTCTTCATAAAGATGTCGGTCTCGTGCACCCTGTCCTAGAAAAATCATATCAAATCCAAACAAAATAAGAAATATACGAGGTCGGTGCCCACACGACCGTGATGAAAAAATATACAATCTCATCTTTTATAATAACTGAAAGGGTCGATCGATCAGATACCAGTCATCTTCCCCGATTCTATTTCCACCATTTTTAAACTCCGAAGCTTTCCAACTTCAATCCAGACCTCGATTCCTCTATTTACCATATTTATTTTATCTATAAACATGTTAAAACACTAATATGACATTAATCCTTGGTGATTTTCATTAAAATTCTAGGGTTCATAAATTGGGTTTTTCTCAATACCCCTTAAATCATAATTTTCAATTCGATTCAATAATCCGAATTCAACAACAATTTCTATAGGTTTTCGATTCTAAATCATATTCTAGTCCCATGTGATATTATTCTCACATCAATTAAACATCAATTTCACCCTTAATGCTTAAATCCCCAAAACCCAGATTTAACATGTGATACCCTCCAAAGACGAATTTTGCTATAATAACTCATCCCAAAATGAATATGATTTACAACTACCATGATATGAATCGCAATACCGCAATTTAAATGAAAGAAACTTTAACTACTTGTCTAAAAATTTCATAGAGTTTGATCCTTTGATGTAGATGGAGATTTTGACTAAGAACACATCAATCTCCTCTTGGCTTGACTCCGAAAAGCTCTCCCACTTGATCCCTCTTTTCTCCTCTGCAACTAGGTTTTTTCTAAAATGAATTATGGCTTCCATACCCTCTCACATTTTGATTTTATTATGCCAATCTCATTTTTAGTCTAGTGTGCTTAATTAAAATGGTCCAATCACTTCCGTGTGGGTCCGATTATGCTTAAAAATATCCCGAGACCCAATTACTACCCCCGGGTACTCTATTTTGACTATCTCCACCATTTCGGACTCAACCGTACACTCAAAATCATCATCCGAGTTACTTAACTAAAATCTCAATTTACGACACATGTATTCTTAAAAGAAATAACCCGAATTAATTTAAATCTCAATTCTCCAAATAAATTGGATCTTCCAATTTAAATAAATTCTCCAAATGAAATAGTTTCTCCAAATCATCAATTTAGTTTAAATTCTAATTCTATAAATTAAATAAATTATTTATCCTAAAAAATATGGGGTGTTACATACTTCCACCCATATAAAGGAATTTCGTCCTCGAAATTAAGATAAGTCTAGTACTCCAAGCCTCAAATACTCCCCCACTCACATGTCCTTAAGATCGCCACACATATTTTACCTCTTCTAAATGTGAATTATATTAAAATTAAATTAATTGTCCAGAGCGCCCATACACCCTATACCCATGCATAACTGCACAAAGGTTACCCGGCCCCACTAGCCTTAAATTGTAATACAACTTTCAACTTACAGTTATAACTACCTGAATGCATAATAGCCAAGGTACAAAAGCTATGTACTAGTGACCCAACATCTCCCTACTTCCAACGTTGCACAAAGTTTCATGCGTGGGATGCCTCGTAAAGCAAAATCCAAACAAGGAACACCCCGATACACTACTACCTATCATTGTTGGTCGATGAGATCCGTTTGGCCATCAGTCCATAGAACATACCCACAAATCCCGTCTCCTGACATTAAAGTATACTCGACCATTTCAAGTTACCAAAGACATCGTACAATTTAGCTCCCCTTACTATCACTAGTATCTTAGCACGAATAGATCACATGTTATATATTCTCGCTCATTACTAAACATATCCACTCTGAATATCATCAGTAGACATCCCTACTTACCGAGATTAAATGTAATAATACAAACACTTCCTCAAAAGTATATTATGCAACACATGATAACATATATACACGAATATATATACTAAACCCTCTTTCAGGTCATAACTAGCACATGTAAATCATATCTCAGAACAGGGAACACAAAGTCTCACCATACTAGATACTATAGCCCAAACATTTCAGTATAATTATTAGTAACGTCTCGTACCTAATATATTTATCTCCAGCTCATCTCCGCACTCTCGAAGTGGCTATATAATGCAGTTATTCTCGATTACCCCAATTTGTAAATTATGTCCTTCTTGACCCTTCCCTACCAAACTTGTGGTGCAAAAATTTTCTCAGTGAATCCTTCGTAGCACTACCTAGCTCCACTAGTCGTATATCATATTAACTCTCAGCTTAAAGTGTTTCCTCTACTCGTTTAATAATTTAACAATTAAAATCAATGCACTATCATCCAACAATGTCTTATTATTCCCAACGTTTATTACGATCCATGTGTGTAACCTCCCGTAACGATGTTTAAGATAACTTTCCCCAATGCACTATCCCCTAGCATTGTCGGTCATCGAAATCTGTGCATCCCATGCACATAACCAAGATATCACAAAATTTGACTCCCAACACATAAATCAAATCATCTATGCCCATATCTCTCAAGTCATCACACGATACTATGCTCTCACTATGACTAAGTTCACAACACTTACACGACAATGAGTTAAATCTCTTCACTCAACGGTAAACTCGACATACCCTGAATCACATTAGTAAAAGTACCTATGCATAGGGATCTAATATAACTATACCTATGTACTCTCTGAAGTCTACTTTATAAAACTATCGTCGCGAGCTTGACCCTCTGTTAAGTGAGACATCATAAAAATACCCATCCTACCCCGGAACAACGAGCTTGATAGGCTTGTTGTAACCGCTCGCCATCGCTTAACAATTCGTTCATAGGATAGAACCATACCTTGAATATTACCTCTCAAAATGTTATAGCATCATATCATATATATATCCTCTCAGTGTTCATACCTTCTCCCCTGTAGACAGATCTAAAGAGAGTCGCTCTATTCAACAGTGAATAACCACACACTAATCGTAATTACAATACATCTACTAAACCCATTTCACATGCAAATCTACAATAACACCTGTCATTCTAGGTAAATTTTCCCTATCTTCGCTTGTGTATTTCACCACGAGTCCATTTTCAACTTACAAACCCTTTTTTTATTCTCTGTATCCACCTAATTGGGTACACAGTTCGATAAACAAGTAAACTCTCCTTTATGTCCGGCCACCGTCCGACCCTTCTGAGGCAGGACTAAAATTTCCTTTACCCCTCTATTTAAATAATTATGAGGGGATTTCCAGTTAAATTTCATCCCAATTTCCTTGTTATCCAAGGTATCTCTACATGGTTGTGGTGACCGGCTCCAACCACTACTACGCCGCTCCTATGAGAAATTTTTTTTCCTAAAGTTTAACCCTGGGTGTCACTGCACTCCACACTACTCAATTGACTTTGGGTTATCTATTTCCATTAACTCATTACAATCCCCCTCTTTCCTGAATCCTCACAGATGGCTCTTCAAACCAGTTCCCCGGACTCCACCCCTTTACCGATTACACTAGGTAAGTATGAATATGCACCGCCGCTTTCTAAGAAGGTGTTTAGGGAAATTAATGCACCCTGGTGTTTATCCTAATGTCTATCGTAAATAATAATTATAGTGCCTTCTATCGTGATCACTGTTTTCAAAATATTCCATGCCTTATGCTGAGCCTCCCCTCATGTAGTCTTTCTAAAAGACCTTGCAAGTCATCCCAAAGTTGTTCGGTGACTAAGCCCAGCCGAACTCGTATATAAGTCACATAAGCTATACATAATCGCATGAGAACCTAAGTCCAATGCGTGAAAGAATACAACAATCCTATAATAAGGATCTATATTAAAGAATGCTACGCTGAAACGTAATAAGCCACACATATCCGAAGGACTCTAGAACCTGATGCTCTGATACCATCTGTGACACCCCATCTACTAAAATACCGGGTGTCCATCTTGTGATCAAAATAAAACGTTGGTCTCATACGCCTCATTCCTAGCATCACTGTCGAAAACTTTATAAACTTACTAACCACCTAGTAATTTAATTAAACTGGTGCCAAATTTTATCTTTCATTGATTAACAACATGCGAAAAATAAATATTAACAAAACCATCAACATAACTAATAAATGAATCCTAAACAGATGAATAAAATAAATTAAGATATACGAATCAACTATGGGTTCAACAATAAAATACAACAGTAACTAAAACAATAACTTGGATACACAAAGTCCGATAAGTAAACTAAATACAAACTGAAACAAACTAAGCTCTCATGGTTAGATGATTTATCAACACAAATAAGTCATTCATAGTCCTATGTCCTTAAGGTGCCAATCAAAATGCCCCCCGAAGGCACATAGAGATTAGAATGTCCTTTTTCGAAAAGCAACCTCATGTGATATCAAGTATATTAGGTATGTCATACGCATAATAAATCAAATAAATCAGTATAGGTATACACACAACCTATATCATATATTCTATAAGAGGGTAGTTTAAATAAGATGGAGGCGTAAACCCTTTTTAGAGTATAGTGATGATAAGTTAAATAGCAACACTATTGATTAACCACAGGACATACAAACACGACTCAATGAAGATAGACTCAGTTTGAACTCACGATTCTCTCGTGTATAACTCGTAAGGTAGTAATGGACTTTATAAGTGACTTAGCTAGAGGGAGAGAGAAGTAAGCACCCTAGATACACCTTGGAAGGCAGCAAAACACACCAACCACCCTTAAGAGTCTATGTCAAGTATTAAAAGCTTCTTGATAAATGACAATGGTGGGTGAGTAAAACTCTCTGGTTCGTAATAACTCTCTCTGATGTATATTATCTCTGGTAATAACTTCTGAACTCTCAAAAAATATCTCCCTTTCCTCAAAGGTGGTTGGGGTCCTTAAATAGCCCCCCACACCACCCCCAAGACAACTCAGGCATTAATGATTATGAAAGATCTCCCTCATACTTTATGTCACCAACATTAAATACCTGATGCACTAGTTGTCTCCACGTCATAAACATTAAATGCCAAGACATGCCTTTTTCCTAAACACTGTGTGTCAGGGGGCTGTTGTCACAGAGGTGGCTCACCAACTATCTAACAACTCCAAATACCATGACAGTTTACTCAAATGTAGGTCTGACATTATTTAGATGGCTAGTGACATCACCTGTAGTAGATGTGACATTAAGTAGAGGGGTGTTTGGTTCACAACTCAACGCCCGATGGAACTTCAAGCTGCTCCGCCTCAGGCTCCATGGCCAGGGTCCTTTGGTGTTTTACCAGGTGTAACTAAGATGGTCAGGACAAGCCCCAACGGTGCCTCACTTTTCAATCCTCCAAACCAAGTCCCTCTCAAGTTCCCACGACGAGGTCATTCGATAGAGCATAAAATCTCTCCCAGGCCCTGCCAAGACTGGTCTCTCGCGAGTACCATTTGACCTCACACTAAAACACATTATTATTCTCATTACATCATTACAATCGTTATATCTCCAAGTCAATATAAACAAAGATACAATATGGTTAAGTAGCATAACAAACTAAAATATGAGTTGCCACGCTGAGCTGCCACGCTAAGCTGCCTTACCCCAGATACTTTTGTAAATAGGGGAATTATCCCTAATTCCAGGATTACCTTCAAGCCCCTTCTACATTTTCCCCTTCGCGGAGAGATTTGTTATTGGAACAAGAAATTTTTGCACGAAAACTTCTCAATCCGATGAACCTCATCTGTGAGTAAAAAATCTGGCATCATTTCCTTTGTTAGAACATCTGCGTTGGAATCTTCAGGAAAAAGTAAAATTCTCCTCGATATACCTGAACCGAAGCACCATGGCTTATTGGTGCTTTGGCGAAGGGACATCACAACTTTTTCCTAACGCTGAACTTCAACCGTTTTAACTTTATTATTTGAAATTCTCCTGAAAGGCCTGCTAACCTTCTTAAATACTTGTTTTGATTATTGGTGAGTGAAATTCTACCTTGTAACGCTTCACTATGTTCAAAAAAGTAGAAATTATCTTCGATGTAGTCGAGTCACCATTTAAACAACGTTTGAACTTGTGGAGAGGGGACATCGTAGATTTTTTGAGCTGTTGGGACATCTTTTTAATTAGGAGTTATTGGATATGTCTGATAAGAATTATGGTGCCAAAACTTAAACTTGGTGAAGAAGGAAACCCCTTCTATTCCTCAGGCATCTCTACATAAATGATGTGGCGCTGTCTTTTCAACTGTCAAGATGCCTCCTAAAGTGTCACGTGTTCAATTGAATTGATTATAGGCGGCCTTGCACATGTGGTGGTGGGAAACTCACCAGATGGTTTCCTTAAAAGGTTTCAAACGTTTCTTTTTTCAAACCCTTCTCTTTCCTTTATCTTCTTCAAGCTCCCGTCTTCTTGAGAGAGAGAAAAATGTGCCAAAAGTTCCATTATTGTCCAACTCTTTACCAGGTTTCTTCCTTCTCCCATATTTTTTTCCTCCACCTGTGGTTGTGCTCATCCCTCCTTATTTCTTGCACTTCTTACCCATTTGTGAGATTCTTTGACACTCTACTACGGCTTCTAAGGTTGCCACCATAACTGCTCAGTTAGGCTCCCCCTCTGCCACTTCTAGCGCCGCTGCCCTGAATGATGCTCGTCAAGAGAAACTACGCCTCTATCGTCGGGCTCCATCTTTGGCGAAGGTGATACATTTTCTAATGCATGCAAGACTTATCATTTCTCATCCAAGTTTGACCCTTTACTATTGGGTGATGAGGATATGTATTCATCAAAGTGGGGCTATCTTCCCCTAGAGAGGACTCTGCGCTTTTGTTTGGACCATGGTGACTTCCCCTATTCTCATATTGACTTCGAAGCACCTCGGGGATCACCAACCCATTTAACTACCTGGCATACACATATGCAAAGTTCTTTCACTGTTGCACTTGCAAAGGTTGGGCTTCATCGAGGCTACTGGTTTGGGGAGTTCACCCTTTTTAAGCACAACGCGGCGCTCCAAGTGCTAGTTTCTAGATGGAACATCATAAATCACACGTTCTTTGCTAAGTGGGAATATTTCACCATTACATTAGAGGATGTTTGTAATATCCTTGGGTTTGAGCTAATGAGTGAGTTCACGTATCACGATGAGGCCCTTGATGACGAAGAGGCTGCTGATTGAGCTGAGCTGGATTAAATCTGCCGCAGTTGCACTGGTTCCTTGAACAAAGCCACATTTACTCCCCTCATCAGCTATTTTTTAATGCTCCGACCCTAAAGGATGTCAATGCCGCAACGAGCCGAGATAGAGGTACATCCCTAGAACTACCAGCCTACATACTTGTGTTGCTTTCACGCTTCTTCCCGATTGGGAAACCCAACGACCAATCCAGGAGGGACCTTATAAATATTTCCATTTGTTTGTCCAGGGATTTCAACCTTCCTTTGGCCGCCATTGCCTTGGGGTCACTCTATACCTAGTTGGATCGAACCCACATCGACATGGAACGTTAATTGGGTCATTATAACTTGGCCAATTTTGCCTACACCATCATTTTAATGAGCTTCCTTTACACCCATTTTCCTGCCGTTACCGCCAAGTCTATTTCTCTGCTTGTGAGCCAAGGTATCAGGCCCCCATGCCTCTTATGTTTCCATAAAAAATAAAGTCCAAAGGAGACAACGAAAGTTTTTTATTGTTTGAACTCCTTTGTGATGAGGCCATACAGTTAGTCTACATTTGCCCATAGTTGGGATTTCTTTCCTTCTGTAGCCTCAACGGTCAAGTTCATCCTAGCTATAGAAGATCCTTTGCAAGCCGTAGTTCTTTTTTTCACTCCTAGGTTTCTTCCTTCCTATAATGAATGGGGATACACCTCACAACCCAACAACCCTGACAGATTTAAAAGGAGTTCGGTTTTGATCAGGGGGCCCCTCGACCTGTGTTTTAACATAACCACACAAGGGCCACTTTCGCTGAAGCTTGCACCTTCTATACTGCAGCAACGATGGTTTGTGTGACTTCTACCATCGATGGGCGAGTCACCCTTCCTAGTGCCACTAGGAATGGGGAGTGTCCACCTCTTATGCCATCGAGTTCAATTTTGGGAAGTTTAGAATGATTGGTGAGTATATTTAGTCCCCCCACCAATATCCCCCAGTCCTGTCTTTCTCTGCTTCTGAACTGGGTCTGAAGGGGAACTCTATGATTGGAGTTGAGTTTCCCTTGAGTAAAACCATTAAAGAATCTCCCCAAGAGCTACCACCTTATTGCCCAATGATCCCTACTTCCACCATAAAGCCCAAGGGCGTTGTAACTCCTACATAACCTCCCCCCTCGACCGAAGTTGCAATAGGCGAAGGGCCTTCACAGCCACCTGCCAAAAAGACCAAGAAGTAAAAAAATGGGGTTTTTTCAAAATCTAAGTCCTCAAAGTCCCAACCCGAAGGTCAAGCACAAACTTCTTTAGAGGCATTCCCTATTGCCTCTGTTCCCCCTCCTATGTCTGCAGAGGTAACTAAAGAGCTAAAGAGGTAGGTTCAAGATGAGGTTGAAAGAATAAATGTTGAGTTTTAATGGTGCACTATCATCGTTACTCCTTCGGCTGCCTTTACCACGATGGTGGTTGATCTAACTGATCTATCGACTAAGAGGAGAAAAAGGTCGAGGGTACCCCAAAGTGGTGATGCAACGGGCGAAAGGAATAAAACTATGGGCACTAAGTCCCAAAGGAAATGAACAACTGAGATACCTCCATCTTCTGCTCCCCATATTTTTGCCTCCTCTCCACCTTTACTAGTGGTTATACCCTCTTGTTCTCCCTCCGCATCTCAGGTATGTGTGCATGTTTTATTCTTGTTCCCATTTTCTTAAGGTGTGCTGCATCTGCTCATTTCTTGATAACTTTTGTGCAGGGAGTTGAAGAAGAAAGGCTCAGTCCCCCTGTAAGCCGTATCGTGGGGGGTCATTGTAGGATCCCTCAAGTCGGCACTACCCTTCCCCGTTCCCCCTGATAGGCCTTACATATTCTCTCTATTTCGCCTCGTAACGGGCCAAAGAAGCTGCCGCGGGGGCTACTACCGTTGGATCTATGGAAATATCTGACCAACCAGAGGCAACTACTCCAGCCTCCTCTGAATTACCATCCGAGAAAGAGGTCCCTCTACCCATTGTTGTGGTCGAGGAGAGTGAGCCTCAGGTAAGTTTCTTATCAAGTCTCAAGTTTTTTCCTTGGCCCATTGCTTTGTTTATCTTTCTGATATGCTGGGATATTTAAGGCAGAAATGGCGTCTCTGATAGCTAACATTCTCCTTCCCACTGCATTGACGAGACCCCTGACTGCAGTTCCCCTTTTTAGTGCCATAACGGGGGTAAATTAGATGTATTCTTATCCATTATTTTTTATCTTTGTATTTACTCCTTCTGTCTAACACTTGATTTTGTTTTTGTAGCTTTCGCCAAGACTTACCCCACCCTTTGATCTTAATGGCATTTTCCTTTCCCAGGCCAAGGCTGATGCTACTTCTCCTCATGTAAGTTCTTCTGTACCCACCAGCATTGGGGCATTTCTTGAAGATCCAATGCCTTTTTTTGATGATATGCTCGTGTTGGCGTTAGTAACTTTTATTGGCGAGAGTAGTTTGCATACTGTTGAAGCTTCCTCCGCCAAGGGCCCCGTTGAAGCTACTGAGGCAATAATCCCGCCCCTAACGGTTTCAACCATTTTGGCCCCCGTGGTGACTCCCGTTCTCGCTCCTACTACTGTTGAGATACTTCGCTAATTTCTCTATATTTCTCAGTTTCTCAAACTTCACTTATGTTTGTGACTTAACAATGAAAACACTTGTTAAGGTTTTTTTCATAAACTCCACCTATATCGGTGACTTAACAACGAAAATGCTTGTTAATTTTTTTTTCATAAACTCCACCTATATCGGTGACTTAAAAACGAAAACACTTGTTTAGATTTTTCATAGACTCCACCTATATCGGTGACTTAACAACGAAAACACTTGTTAAGATTTTTTCATTAACTCCACCTTTATCGATGACTTAACAATGAAAACACTTATTAAGATTTTTCATAAACTCCACCTATATTGGTGACTTAACAAGAAAACACTTGTTAAGATTTTTCATAAACTCCACCTATATTGGTGACTTAACAATGAAAACACTTGTTAAGATTTTTCATAAACTCCACCTATATCGGTGACTTAACAACGAAAACACATGTTAAGATTTTTCATAAACTCCACCTTATTTCCTCTAATTATTTTCTGGTTGCTCGATAGGATTCTCCGCCAGTTCCTTTGCCTATTATCTTGCCCCATCAGGAACCTATCATTTCAAAAGATTCTAGCCATTATGATCAAGGTTTAACGACCGGTGCTTCCACTGAGAGAGAATCTGGATGTGAGATTCCTCTGCTCGACCTGCCTCCTCACGCCTTCTGTCTGATGGTGCTTCAATGTTCTCCTTAAAAGCTCACCAACCATCGTCTGGTAATTGAGCAGCTTGTAAATCATCATCCTGAAATGTTCATGGTGGATTGTCTGCATTCAAACATCTCCATTATGAGTTACATGCTTCAGGTCATGGCTATCGTCGTTGCTGAAATCACTAACACCCCGACCTCAAACGTTACCAGACCCCTCCTTAACTAATTTATGGGTTATCTGAGAGAGTTGGGTCGCGACGTCTTCTATTTTGGCTGGCTCATCACGCATTCGAAGACCTTGAAGGGCCAATGACTGGACAACCAGAGGGAACTCCTGCGGAAACATCAGGAGGATCAGCGGGATAAGGAAGCTAAGTTAGTCGAGCTAGCACCTCTTCTTAGAGCTATTGACCAGGAGGTGGAGGAAAATGAAGAAGCTCTGCGTCTCGTGAAACAAAAATGAGAGAAACTCCTTATTGTGGGCACACAAGCACAGACAAGGTTGGAGGTTTATATTAATGCCCAACGGTCTTGCCTAGAAGCTTATTTGGGCCTTCGTGGAGATTTTTTCTCCTCCCCAGATCTGTGGTTCCTCCTAGGCCAATGATCTTTTATTTATATTTTTCTCTTTTCTCTCCTTCTTATGTAATTCTTGGGCAATAGCTCCCAATTTTGTAATGCCCAAAAATTTATGAATGAAGAAAGATATATGTTTTCCATGTCATTTTCTTGTGTTACAACTGCTTTCGTACATTATGAAGTTCTATAATTCTTTCATCTTCACTTGGATTATAATAAAAAGAACTTGCATATTTATCATAAAAATAACTTATATATTCATAACAACAAGATACATCGGTGGTCAAAACATAATTCCTTACACATGATAGACTTTTAACCATTTATTGCTAATCTTGAATGGTTTATCTTCTTCCATCCTAGAAATTAAGCAATAACCTGAGTCGTGAGCTTCTTTTACAATAAAAGGTCCATCCCAATTTGTTGCAAACTTGGGTAGGGGCAATCCCCTGATGTGTTTCACTGCTTCTTTCAACACAAGGACTCCTTCCACGAACTTCCTTGGTCTCACCAAGTTATCATATTCCATGGAGAGATTTTTCGTATATATTTGAAAGTGTTGCATCGCATTATCTCTGTGTTCATCCAACACTTCCAACTTCACATGTCTATTCTGAGGGAGCATGCTACTTCACAACGCATATTGAGCAGAGGGAACTTCTAACTCTACTGGGAGAATCGCCTCGGCCCCATAGACAAGGGAGAACGAAATATACCCTATGAGCTTTCTCTCAGTTGTTCGGTAGTCCCACAATATAACTGGTATCTTATTATCCCACGATCCTGGTAAATCCTCCATTATTTCAGACAAGATATTAACCAAAGTTGTGTTAGTTGCTTTGGCCTGACCGTTTTCCTTTGGATATTCCACCATTGAAGCATGATGGACAATGGGGTATTTATCTGTGAGCATCGTTACTTCTGAATTAACGAAAGGAGTTCCATTATCTGAAAGGATTACCTTTGGGATCCCAAAACAACAAATAATGTATTCCCTGATGAAGTTGCTCACCACCCCCACCATTTTCCTTCTCAGTGGTATGGCCTCAGCCCACTTTGTGAAGCACTCCGTTACTACTAGTATTCATACCTTCCCCCTCGAAGAAGGGTGTATTGCCCCCACCAGGTCGAATGTCCAAGTGTGAAAAGGGTAAGGCATTTCTAGGGACTGTTGGTCCTTCGATGGGGCATGGATCATATTTCTATGAAGTTGACGAGCTTTGTATTTTAGGACAAACTCAGTGGAGTCTTTCTCCATTGTTGGTCAATAATATCCCAAAGTCATTAATTGGTCATATAACTTGGCCCCTTATATGTGAGCTGGATCATGCGCCTGTTTGAGGACCTAGACTTCTTCTTCCTTCATGATGCAACGCAATAGCCTATTGAAGTATCTCTTTCGATAAAGATTCCCCTCTTGAATGTAGAATCTTGAGGCCCTCCGTTTGAGTCCTATCGCATCAATTTTTTATGTTGGGGCCACTCCATCTCTGATGAAATCAATATAGGGTCATCTCCAATCAGGATGAGCTTCCACGAAATGATATTCAGTCACTTCGAGGAATAACTTGCACTTGTCGCATTTTTATTGTAGCTCCATCGCATCCTGTTTCATTCTGGGCCAAAAATAACCCTCTCTTTGCATTCTTCGGTAGAGGGGTATCTAAGTTATTTCGTAGTTCTCTTCATCTATTTTTTTCAATCTCCGCTATGCCTCTTCTGGACTGATGCACCTCGACAACCATCCTCCTTCATTCCTGAAGTAAAGGTTTCTCTGGTTTATGAAGTATTGGGCTAATTCCCTCAGCCCCATCGCTCCTTCCCTAGATTCCAATTGGCCTCTAATCTCCCCCTCTAGTCTGCATTATCCTCCATCGGTAGAATTAACTGTACTATTGAAGGATCTATTCTTCATTGGATCACAACAGTAGTTGTATTATTTCTTATGACCATCTTTAAGGTAATGGTGGCATAGGCGTTTTCATTACGATCCATCATTCTGGGCTGCCTTTTGATCTTGGTCCGATGGAACTGGTAGAGGAGCCTCTAAATGATTATTTTGTATGGTGCCAGGCTCACATATTTCAATGCGTACTCTCCATTCACTTACTGAACCACCAAGTTTGAATCCCCTTTGATGAAAAGTGAATGAATCCCCCTTCTAAGAGCCTCTAGCAATCCCAACACCAATGTTTCATATTCTGCCTCGCTGTTGGAATAAGGGAAATTTAATTTTTAGGAAAGGCAAACATCCTCCATTCCTTTTGAAAGAATAACCACTGATCCTCCTTTATTTTCTGCCGAAGATCCATCGAACTGAATTATCCATTCCTCATCCATCGCGTCTAGGTTGTTGGTCTGCAAATCATCTCCTATAATACTTTATTTGGGTGGCTCAAACATTCCCGAGGGGAAAATTACCAATAAATCGGCCTACGCTTGGATTTTGATTGCGTGAGGAACCACACACTTCAAGTCATACTCAAAGAGGATGAAGAACCACCTTGCTTCTTTACCAATAAATATAGTTCTTTATAGCAAATACTTAATAGGATCACATTTAGTTACAATATGAATTGTAAAGGATAGCATATAATATCTAAGTTTTTGCGCTATAAAGACTAAGGCTAAATAATGCCTTTCTAAGCTAATATATCAGACTTCAGGCCCATGGATGATCCTGCTGAGGTAGTAGATCGTCTGTTCTTCCCCCTCAATCTCCTGTGCAACAAATCTCCCACGGAACACGTGGTGGATGTGAGGTAGAGTTGTAACGGTATTACTTCCCGTGGGGGAACCATGATCTATGGTGAAGCGAGCAGCTTCTTGAGCCCAGCGAGTGAATCCTAGTGAACCTCCTTCCACTTGAATTTCATATTCCTTTGTAACAGTTTTATCAACAAGTGTGTCATCTCGGCTAGACCAGGAATAAATCTCCTAAGATAGGAGACTTTACCGAGGAAACTCTTCAGCTCCTTCGCCGTTCTTCGACTTGGCATCTTCGAGATCGCTCGCTACTTGTCCTGGTCTATCTGTACCCCTTGTCGATCAACCACAAACCCTATAAATTTACCACTTGTTACCTCAAAGACGCATTTTAGTGGGTTCATCCTCAATTTATATTTCTTGAATCGGGCGAACACCTTCCTTAAATCGCCCAGATGGGACTCCTCCTTCCTTGATTTGATGACCAAATCATCCACATAGAATTTCATAAATTTGTGGAAGAAGTCATGGAAAATGTCCATCATTGTTCTCTGGTAAGTAGCCCCAGCATTCTTGAGTCCAAATGTCATTACTCTGTACATGAAATTGCCCAATGGGGTGCTGAATGCCATTTTCTCTGCATTCGATGGGTCATCTTAATCTGGTTATACCCTACGTACCCATCTATGAAACTATACATCTCAGGACTAGCCGTTGTGTCGATCAGGCTATCAATGGAGGGTAGAGGGAATTCATCCTTGGGGAAAGCTCTATTCAAATCTCTGAAGTCCACACAGATCCTTATTTGATTTTTGTCTTTCTTTCCCACCGAAACAATGCTTGACAGGCAAAGCGAGTGCGGTGTCTATTTGGTGAACCCTATCGTTAGTAAGCGTTGTACCTCTTCCTTGATCTTTAAATCTAGCTCAAGCTTGTACATTCTTATTGCTTCTTTTACTCGTATGGTTGACGGCAGCACGTTCAACTTGTGCCAGCTTATTTCCTCATCCTACCCTTCTATATCTGTGTACTTCCATACAAAAACGTCGATTAACTCTTGAATTAATTTAATCAAGGATTCCAATTTCTCCTTATTAATATCCTTATAGATGAAGATGGGCCTTGGATCTTCCCCTTCTTTTGTCAGGTTCAACTTCTCCAACTCTTGTGCCTATGGCTTCGGTTAATCTTCCATGTAGTCTGGTTTTTCAACAACATCCTCCACGAACTCCTATATGTTGGAGTTGTCTGTCACCATACATTTCCCCCGTTGATCCACCAAAAATCACTCATATATCGGGTAAGCCTCATTGTCAACTTATTTGGCCGCCCGTTTACACCATCATAATCGATATATCACATTTCCTTCTTTAGTAATGACTTTCTTACACTACCTACTGGTAGCGGTGACTGCCTTCCTCTTTTTATCTCTAAAAGTCTCGGCCACTCTTTTTTCTGAGAACTGGATCAGCACGCTTTGTCATTGGACCTCATGTTCCATGGAATCCACTCTGGGCCTCATCCTATCTCTGAGCTATTTCGAGATGTTTAGGGGCCGAGGGACCACCTGGTGAGCTTCTTCGATCATCACTCTTGAACTTCTTACATCCTCTTTATTCAGCTCATTCAAGGGACCCATCCTTTCTATGATATAGGGGACCCGTGCTCCTTCTATTTTTATCATTAGGAACCGAACATCCTCCTTCAATTCTGTGTAAAATTCCGCATCTACCAAGTGAGCTTCCTTAACAACGAAGGGCCTCTTCGTAGCCCAAATGGTCACCTCTGTTCCCTTGATATTCACTTTAGTGCGTTGGTGTTACGTAGAGGGAACTAGCCCTTGGTTTTTCATCTACACCCTTCCTATTAGCATATGATAGGAAGTTTCACTCTCTATTATATGGAACTTGATATGGGAACTCAGATTTCCCATTACAATCCCAACATTCATGTACCTAATGGACTTGGAAGATTGGTTATCATACCCTAAAATCCCCAAAGGCATGGGGACCAGCTTTTTCTTCTGGAATATTGGCTTCATGGAAAGAGTTTATTGGAATTATATTGATGGAACCTCCCCCGTACATAAGAGTCCTTGCAAAATTAACTCCGTTGACACTGGCAGCCACATACAATGGCCTGTTATGAGGGAATCTTACAACCCTATCCACATCGCTGAAGGTTACTTTTTGACAAAAACCTCCTCACCAACCTAGCCATGGGTCCCTTCCATCTCAGCGAAGGTACTGCATTCTTCCTCATAATGTCAAGTATTGTCTGGGTTATTTCCATCCTACTCTCTTTCGGTATCCCCACCTGGTCAAAAAACCAAGTGAATTTTAGGGATTTTGAAATCACACAGTACTCTAGGACTGTGTCTGCTTCCTCACCTTCAACACTGTATACGTCCTCCACATCTTTCGTGCTTGCCTCATCACAGGCCAGTATTACATTATCCATTCCCTTCATACACTCTTCCAGAGCTTCTTCGAACTCCTCCTGCTTCGACGTTGGCTCTGTTTCTTCTCTCTCTGTCTCTTCATCATAGGCCACCACCAGATTAGCGCCATGTGCTGGGAGTGGGCTGTTGTTAGCGTTCTGCAAAGGGACTTGCAATATCCCTACCTTTACGTACTTATCGATGATTCTCCTCAGCATGAAACAACTCTCTGTTAGTTGCTGGATCTTTTGATGGACTTAGCAATACTTGGGATTCGACTTTGTTTCCGCATTGGGTTCCCAAACAGGAATGACCTTTGTTTTATAGGTTGTTCCTCCTTGGACCATTGCATTGTAATAGCTAATAGCCTCCTGTACTTCACAAAGAAATGGTGGTGAATCCTCCCTGTCTCTTCCTAACTACCTCTTATTATCCTTCTTCGGCACCTTGCCCCCGTCTCCTCTCTCGGTGTACCCTACCCATTGGGGCTGAGACCTCACCCCCACAGGTTGTATCGGCTTCCTAAACATCTTGGGCACCACCACCGGATTTGGTCACACCACCAAGGAGATATTTCTTGTCTCTCTTAAGAACGCCGAAAAAGTCCTCTCACGCGTTCCATTAATGAGATGACATATGTACTCAGTAAGTAGTCCCTCCACACAGATATGCAATAACTTGGACTCTTTATCCTCCTCCCTCACATCGAGGGACCTTTCTTTGAACCTTCGAATGTATGCAACCACTTCTTCCCCGAGTCGTTGCTTCTCCCTCCCCAGTTAGGTCAAAGTAAATTCATCTTCCGCCAGAAAGAACTTCTGAATGAACAAAACATGCATCTATTCCCACATAGAAACGCATTTGGGAGTCAAATGAGAATACAAGGTATATCCTTTACCGGTTAAGGATTTAGAAAACTCCCTTAACCTGATCTTCTTATTATTACAATCTTCCCCCAAGTGTTCAATGAAACGCTTAATGTTCTCCTTTGGGTTTCCACATTTCCCTATATATTTTTCAAAAATAAGAGGAATATAGTCCTTTGGATAGGGCTCATTGTCATATTCCTGGGGATAAGGTGTTCTAAAGTCATTATAAACCGAAGCTACCTCTCCAGAAGATTACAAGGAGGCTTGATGAACTTTAACATCTCTTTCTAAATCTCCTTCCTCATTTCCTCCATGGGTGATGCTACTGGGGCAACAACCAATGGGACTATGGGATGAGTTCCCATTGCAGTTGGAGAAATCATCACAGATGGATCTATTGATACTCCCAAGGTTCCCACTGATGGATTCACAATAGAGGGTATACTTGCTGGCACTGTTCCCATTACACTTGCACTTGGTGGGGTCGTTGGGGCTGCCCCTGGTGTTATAAAGGATTTGGCTTCACATTCTCCGAACACCGTCAAAGCTACCGAATTTTTCAAGAACTCATAAAACTTATTCATGAGAAGTGACACTTGAGTTGGTCCCAACACAGCACCCATGGAAGCTTGTGTCACTCCAGGAATGTCGGTCGTCGCCTGAACTGGAGGTACCTATATTCAAGGGGCCCCATCCCTTAGAGCCTCCAACTCACTCGCCGCCTGTTCTTCATTGTGTTGGATGTCATCAAAGTTGAGCCTTCAATTAACGTTATATTGCTCCATACTCCTTGCCTAGAAGAATGCCTCCCAGCGGAGTCACCAAATGGAAGAGGGTAGTTTAGATAAGATGGAGGTGTAACCCCTTTTTGGAGTATAGTGGTGATAAGTTAAATAGCAACACTATTGATTAACCACAAGCTATACAAACACGACTCAATGAAGATAGACTCAGTTTGAACTCACGATTATCTCGTGTATAACTCATAAGGTAGCAAAATTGGGCAGAGTTTCCTCTATTTTCTAGACATTACAAAATCTACTAATACAAAACCTGTGAAATGTAAAGTCCGCATGACCATAACACAAAAAATGGAATCATGAATGTTAACAACATTAAATAAATAATCCCTTTGTTATAAACCATTGACATCTTCGTTTGTTCCACGTGGATAAGTTAACGATGAAATGTTATCATGTAAAAAGAAAGGATATAAAATATAGATGATATTAATAACCAAGTAATTATAAAAAAAATCTTATTCAAGCTAAAAAATTGCATATAAGAGTTATAATTATTCTTATGCTCTCCAACCAGAAGTCTTGTGACTACGAGGTGAGCTCCTACAAGTTACATTAGTCCCATGCGAGGTGTTAGCGCCATTTACGGGGCCGTTAGGGCACTGCTTTGAGTTTTCACCATTTACGACATGTTTTTAATCATAATCTAAATATTTTCAAATTATCGCTATATTATCAAATGGAGAGATCTGTGACTACCCGATCAGCTCCTGTAAGTTACATTGATCTCATGTGAGGTGTTCATGCCTCTTACAAGGCTGTTTGGGGGAGGATTTTTCACCCTCTAAACACTTATATTTAAGCTTAATCTAAATGTTTTCAAATTATCCTCATATTCTTAAAGAGGGAGACTCGGGACTATGCAGTCAGTTCCTATAAGTTACATTGGTCCCGTGGAAGGTGTTAGTGCCTCTTACGGGGCCGTTTGAGGGCTGGTTTAGGGTTTCACCCTTTAACGGCTTATTTTTATGCCTAATCTATATATTTTCAAACCGAGAGACTCATGACTATGCAAACAGTCCGTACAAGTTACATTGCTCGCATGCAAGGTGTTTATGCCTCTTACATGGTTATTCAAGACTTGTTTGGCTTTTCACCCTTTTATAGACATGTTTTTAAGCCTAATCTAGATATTTTTAAATTAGCATCATGTTCTCAACCAAGGAGACCCATGACTATGCGATTAGTTCCTACAAAATACATTGGTCCCGTGGGAGGTCTCTAATCCTCTAACGGGGTCGTTCGAGGGCTGGTCTTGGTTTTCACCCTTTAATGGCTTATTTTTAAGCATAATCTAGATATTTTCAAATTATCATCATATTATCAAACTAGGAGTCCCATGACTATGTGGTTAGTTCCTACAAGTTACATTGGTCCCATGTGAGGTGTTAATGCCTCTTACAGAGCCATTTGGGCACTAGTTTAGGTTTTCACCCTCCAACGACATTTTTTAAGCTTAATCTAGATATTTTTAAATTATTGTCATATTATCAAATCGGGAGACCCGTGACTATGCGATCGATTCCAACAAGTTATATTGGTCCCGTGCGATTTGTAAATGCCTCTTACTTGGCCGTTTGGGGACTGATTTGGGTTTTCCCCCTTTAAATGGCTTCTTTTTAAGATTAATCTAGATTTTTTCAAATTATCGTCATATTCTCAAAGAGATATACCCGTGACTCTCAGTTCCTTCAAGTTACATTGGTTCCGTGTGAGGTGTACATTCCTCTTACAGGACCGTTTGAGGGTTTGTTCGGGTTTTCACCCTATAACGACCTGTTTTTAAACCTAATCTAGATATTTCAACTAATCATCATATTCCCAAATCGATAGACCCGTGACTATGTGATCAGTTCCTATAAGTTACATTGATCTTTTGCGAGGTGTTCATGCCTCTTAAGGGGCTGTTCGAGTCTAGTTTAGGTGACTAAGCATAAATTCTTCTGATTTTATCCTCCTAAGTTAGTAGTTTTAGTACCTCGAACAACCTAATTGATTTGTTTTTATCCCATATTATTGCTAATGACTTCTTCTAACAACTACCCCCAATTTGGTGTATTTCTTACTATTTTTATAGATATTTAGTGCAAAAAAAGAGAGAGAAAGAAACCGGAAGAAACGAAGAGAACAAAGGAAGACAAGTCAAAGGGAAAAAGTGTAACTCTACACCCAGAGTTCGTATTTGAAACCTAAATGAAAGTTGAAGATAATAAAAACATAAGAGTGTAGGAAGAAACGGCAGTCAAATAAGAGCTCTCGATCAAAAGATATGGAAAGTCAAAGTTGGAGAAAGAAAGTCAAAGTTGAAATTAATTATGGAAGCTGAAGAGTTTCAACTCTTGAAATTTCTTGTATAATTCCTTTTTATTAGTTGTAAAATGTGAAGCGGCATTGGAAAAGTCATATTTGGGTAATATAAAAAGCCAAGCCCTAGAGTAATGAAGGGAGGAAGAGAGAGAGTTCCTTTTGGCATATAATTTCATATTTTCTTAGGATTTAGAAAACCTAGTTTGTAAGATGAACAAGAGCTATTCAAGATTCAAGTTTCAAGTTCAGATCTCCTTCTTCTATTCAAGTATTGCTAATTTCTACTTTCCATTTCTTCCATATTGTAAGTTTAAATTGCTCTTGTAGTTTAATTGTGTTTCTCATTTCAAGTTTCTTTTCAATGCATAATAGACCTATGATTTCTTGCAAATTTAGAAATTTGTTTTCATTTAATAAAGTCATGTCTAGCTAAGTTTTTTAGGGTTGGGATTCATGAACCCATCCCAATGTAATTTACATATGTAAAAAATAGAATTTAAATTAAAATTTTGAAAGAGTCGTGCAAGATTTTTCTACAATCATTATAGGTCTTTTAATATCTCTTGCCCTAGGTACTTGGTATGTTTAAGAATATAATGTGTGTAAAATTATTTAGCACCGCTTTATATTTCCCTTTGATTTCATATGATGCGGGATTGAACCTCATATATGTAATGCTTAGGATCTATAAAGACTGGATTCATTCAAACTTCTAATTTATAATTTTATTATTCTGCTAAGTAATTACTAAGGATTGGGGGATTGTATTCCCAACCTGTTTTACCTTCATTCTTATTAAGTCACTCTTAGTTAGTTAATTTTTCTCACATAGTTATTGCATTAGTTTAATTTAGTGTGCATTTAGTTAATTAGTTATTTCTCATCTCAATCATCTTTTTATTTCTTTTTAGAGTCAAGTTAGGGTTAACATTCCTACCTTTGTCGTCATGTTCACTCGTCCTAGTTCCCTTAGGATTCGATACCCAGACTAGCCACTATGATCCGCAAGAGTGTAGTTAAAGTTGAGGTTTTTGTATGGAGGTTGGAAACCGAGAACAACGACTAGCGTATTTACACAGACGTTCGATTTCCAACTCGATCAAAATGGCTCCGTTGCTGGGGAATTAGGTAGAATTTAGGTTAGGTTGGTTAATCCTGAATTTGACCTTAAAAAAAATCCAAAAAAACATTCAGAAATATAGGTGTCACGTTCTTAAATTGCCAAATTTGAAATGTCTTACTTTAACTCTTTTGGTGGCTTTAATTTTTATGATAATTGTGAGGAGGAGGCGCTCAAGATTTATGAACATTGGATCAATATCACTAAAGATGAGTCTCATATATACAATCCCAATGCTAAGGCCATCCAAATTTTTCAAAATAAATTGCTTGAAGAAGAAAGACTTGAAACAGAATATCGGGAAAAATCGTTATTGGGAGCAAGAGTTAGATGCATTATTTGAACCCAATGAGGATTTTTCTTTCGATATTTTTGAAGTTGAAGAATGTTTTCAACCTAATGAGGAATCCGAGGTGCTAGAACCAAGGAAGCCTACTTTGGAAGAACTCTTACTTATTATCAAAAAGTAATCTGATGAACTTGTTGCTATAGAGTTGAAAATTAGAGCAACTTGCAAGGAGTTTAATGATTATTTGGACAGCTTAGAGAAGATCGAGACTTGTGCTTCACCAAACACTTTTGAGGATGAAATCATTGAGAGTGATCCAAGTAATTTTGAGAATCAACCTCTTATAAAAATTTCAAAATCTATTGAGGTTAAAGATCCTTCGTTTCCTTGTGTCCCCACTATTATCGAACCGTTAACTCCATCACAAGAATCAGATGAAATTTTTGAGGACGTTGACCCGATTCTTGAACGAGAATGTTTGTTTTATATGCTTCATCTTATGGGTTATTCACTTACACGTGCACTACCTCCCATTCCAATTGAAAAAAATTGCAAGATAAATTGAATTATGATTCCTATAAGTTAGTTGAAACTTTTGAAACGTTTAAACATTTTACCGACGATGAATATTTGCTTGAATTGGTTTCCAAGATAGATTCTTCCTTTTTGTGTTCCCCTCTTCCCATACTACTTGAAAAATATTTGGGAGGGGATTCTATTTTTCTTAGATACCAATTGGATTTTTCACTCATCATCCCTTTAAAAAATTTAACTGGTGATGGTCCATTTTTTTGTCTTACACATGCCTTCCGTTGTTTAAAGGAAATTCTTATTTTTTGGGAGGCTTACATGAAAATGAGGGTACACCGATTATCCCTCAAAGTCAAATCGTGTTTTGGGTGAACCCTCAAATTTTTTGACTTCTAGTGTATAACTTATTAGAATTTCAAATCGTAGGTCGTACAATAGTTATCTTTTTATTTTCTTTAGTTAAGAGTTTTTGTTATTCTTTTTGCTATGCTTTGTTCTAACATGTTTTGTAGATTCAATGGACTCGTACTTTTCAGGATTTTCTCCATTTTGGGTAATATCTTTATTTTCCTCTCTTTATGTTGTGTTTTTTATTCTTATTGAGAACAATGCAACATTTAAGTTAGGGTGTGTGGGATTTTCTCCCCGTTTATTATTTAGGTTCATTGATTCGATCACATGTTCTTTCCCAATGTGTTTTTTTAGAAAACTTCAAAAAAAAAAAATGAAAGAAGCCAAAAATATTTTTCTTCAAAATAAATAAAAATTGGAATTTAAAAGTTTCAAAAATGTCACAAATATTTTGTCCCAAGTTGTAAAAATCAAATGCACAAAGCCAAATTTGATCAAAGATGGAAATTGAAAGAAAATTGATGACTTAACGAATATGTGTTGTGATTAATCAACCCGGTGAGATTTTGAGCCTTCAATTTTTTATGAGTTTTTAAGTCAATCCAAGTTTATGATTAACTTAAAGTTATTTTCAGCTTTTTTAATAAGTCGTTGATTATCTCAATCCTTTGTTTTAATCGGTTATGGGAAATGTGTGAAATGTTGTCTCGAAATTTGTGCTAAATATATCTCTAAACTTAATTAATCTCGAGATGCATATAGTAATGTGATGCGCAATTTGGACAATGAAGTAAGCCCTCTTTTATTTAACCCAAAAATATTAGCCATAATAAAGTTGTGAAAAAATTATCCCTTTGCAACCCACTTTGAGCCTAATAAAATATTTCCCTTTCGTTTGATAACCCGCAAAACCAAATAGCCCGGAACTGTGAAAATTGGAAACTCATCAAGTAAGTCCAAAGTGTGTAAAAAGTGGGGGGGGGGGGGGGGGGCAAGAAAAGAAAAATAGCAAAAAAATGAAAAAAATGAAAAAAGAAAAAGAAAGAGAAAAATGAGCAAATGTCTGAAAAAGCACTAATGGGCTTCATAAGGACATTTTCCAATTCCGAACATTCTGTCCATTCTCATTTTTACCCTTTACACTTTTTAACCCGAAAAGTCCTAACCGATTCTAAATGGTGAAATTAATTACTACATGGAGAGCTAAGACATGAAAAAATAATAAAAGAGATTAAAATGGTGTGATTAAGAGATGATGTTTCTAGTTTCCTAATAACTGTATTCCGATGATGAGATCTTTTCACCATATATTTCTTTCTTTTAAATTTTGTATGCGTGAAATTGTGTCCATTCTATTTACTCTTTATATCATGCATATCGAGAGAAAACAACCACAATCTGAGTGATTCGTTTGTGAGTGGATCCGTAAGAATTTGAACGAAAACGAATTTTCAAAAAGTAACGCAATGCTCAATCGGTGGAAATTTGAGGTTTAATTTCTGGCTTTGCACACACACACTATTGTTTGAGACATTTGAATATGAATTTATGGTGACTGTTTTTCAAAAAGTTTAAATTGAATAATTTTTAAGTATTTTGATATTTATTTGAGTCAACAAATAATTTTGTGGGTGTATTCACTACAAATCCTCACGAGACAAAACTCGTCCTACTAGGGTAACCTAGGGGTTTAAAGGCTTATTGCATATGCTCAATGCAATCGATTGCCTGCAAAAGTGGAATTTTATTTTAATAAAAGGAATTTTATTTCAAAAGTCAACTCATCTCTCTTACATTGCTCAGGATGCGCAAAGTTCTAAGTTAGGGGGATTTGACTAAGCATAAATTCTTCTGAATTTATCCTCCTATGCTGATAGTTTTAGTACCTTGAACAGCGTAATTGATTTATTTTTATCCCATATCATTGGTAATGACTTCTTCTAATAAGCACCACGAGTTTCGTCTATTTGTTACTATTTTTACAGATATTTAGTGCAAAGAAAAGAGAGAAAGAAATCGGAAGAAATAAAGAGAACAAAGGAAGACAAGACAAAGGGAAGAAGCATAACTGTACACCCGGAGTCTGGATTTAAATGAAAGTTGAAGATAATAAATTCATAAGAGTGTAGGAAGAAACGGTAGTCAAATCGGAGCTCTGGATAAAAAGATATGGCAAGTCAAAGTTCGAGAAAGAAAGTCAAAGTTGAAATTAATTCTGGAAGCTGAAGAGTTTCAACTCTTAAAATTTCTTGTATAATTCCTTTTTATTAGTTGTAAAATGTGGAGAGTCATCGAAAAAGTCATATTTGGGTAATATAAAAAGACAAGCCCTGGAGTAATGAAGGGAGGAAGAAAGAGAGTTTCTTTTGGCATATAATTTCATATTTTCTTAGGATTTAGAAACCCTAGTTTATAAGTTGAACAAGAGCTATTAAATATTCAAGTTCAGATTTTTTTTTTAATGGAAATTTATTAATATATGAGAGAAAAGCCCTATTAAGTGGCAATACAATTAGAAAGAAACATCAATGTTCCTGAGGTGACAATTATTATGCAACACAAATAGATAGGAGAATGGCAATCACCAAGTAGGAAAAAGGAATGTAAAATGACAATCGCACAACAAAGGATACACGTGGTTCAGCAAAGAAGTGCTTACGTCCACGGTGATGCATTTGGTTTTATTTCTATATACTCCGGGGAGTGATTACAGAGAATACAACCTGTCCTTTTGCCCCGGACCTAGGGTTTAATATATACATGTACATTTAGGCGAGTGGGGGTGATGGGTTCCCCCACGTCTTCCATATCTCATATAACATCCCTTCAGGGGAACATGGGAAGAGATCGGATCAAAATAAGACGTGGGGGGCCTGGACTTTGGGCCGCCAGAACTGGGCTACTCGTCCAGGCCCATGGTCTTAATTCTGGGTACCCACAATTTCCCCTAAGTTTGTTGGGCCATGTTCATGGGCTCAAGAAATTTAAATGATTATCCATAATGGCTTTTTTACAATTCTTTGAAAGCTGTGAAGTTTATTTTGGCAGCACCCGCTTCGTTTATTGTGCAATATGATTAGCAGAATTTGAAGGTTTATTGGAATAGCCACGTTTCTACCGTCGCTTCAGTCTTTCCAGCATTCTTCTATTTTCTGTGAGCTCTAGCGCTTCGTACCTTCTTCTCTCAATCTCCATTATCATTGCTTCCTAGTTATTTGGGCTCGTGCTTCTTCATCACTTGAATCGATCTTCTATTTTGTAAGTTTCCTGTGCCCTTTCTTTGTACTTTCTCTTTGAGTTTGTAGATTTTCTAGGGTTTTCCAATGGCGAAGATTGGAAATAGGTCAATCTCTGAATTTAGGAAGTTTTACAACATCCTTGAGTGGGTAGATATTGAGTGCTGTGCCTCCCCTCCTAGAAAGGTTAGAGATATAGATGATGCCCACTAGATCCACGTCTTGTTGCTTCCCTAGGGGGGACTCACTTTTCCTCCTAATGATTTATTTTTGCATTTTTTTGGCTACTTTAATATTGTTCCTGCACAATGCTCGCCCAATGTGTGGAAAATAGTAAATAGCGTACATAGGATAAATTAATTGTATGGTACTAGGTTAGGGATCGCGGAGGTCTATTTTTGCTACTCCTTTTCTCGAACTAGCTTTGGTGTCCTTTACCTCAAAGTTAGGATCCCTGACAGGGTATTGGTAGTAAATCTACCTGATTCCCATAAGGACTACTGGCAAGAAGGTTTCCTTGTTAGAAACTGGCAGTTTTCTCCCCAATTTGAAGGGTCGAGGTCTGAGAGGTTCTTTGTTCCCTTTTATGGGGAGGAATACATAGGTAGACATTGTACTGTTGTTTCCAATTTTGTTAATTTGTGATCTTTCTAACTCCTCTTTGCTTTTTCTTCCCCAGCGAGGTCAAAGAACTTGGAGCTTGCTCTCAACGAGGTTCGTATCTCAGAATTGGTTAAGGCTTGGAGTATCAGGGAGCCTTTAGGTGATGGCAAGCATCCCAGGTCTGCTGCCTTTCTGTTCGAGTACAAAAACATTGGCTCCAGCTTCATAGCAAGGCATGTGGATAGTATCCCAAAGTTTGATTTATTCAAAGAGACTGCTGCGGGTCCTATTCAGTTGGACGAGGAAGAGAGCAGCTCTGAGAGTGACATTGTAGGAGCTGTAAGTGATTTGCGGGGAGAGAGCTCTAGAAGTAGCAGTTCCTCTGATCATAGGGAGGTTTCTGAAGCTCGAGGATCGTCGAGCACTTCCAGTAGTTCGAGAGAGGAGATGGTTCCTCCAAATAAGAACTTGATCAGGGATGATGATGATGAGGACCACATGCTTCTTATACAAAGGTCGAAGAAGAAAAAATCTAATTCTGGGGCTGTGTCTAATGGTTCCCGGTCCTCTGCCCAAGATCAAGAGAGAAAGAGGAAGGAAGAGGAGCAGGTGAGGGAGAGAGAGAGAAAAAAGGAAGAAGAGAAGAAGAAGATGGAGGAGAAGAGGAGGGTAGAGGAGAGGAAGAAGAAAGAGAACGAGAGAGAGGAGGAGAAGAGGAGGGCCGAAGTGAAGACGAAGGTCGGGCAGGCCTTGGTCCCGGTGTCCGCGCTGCCTGAGGGGGCTTATGTAGTAATTTCCCCTCAATTGGCCCCCGCTTTGGTCGAGAGAGCTGTCCTCCCAGCTGATCGCCAAAGGGAGGTAGGGTCCGAGCAATTGGCCCTTCATTCTAGTCAAAGTCTAGCTCTAGTAAGGTTTTTCCTTTATTTCCCATGTTTTTATGAATTCCCTCATTTCCCTCTTCTAATGTCTTTTTTTTTTTGCAGTTTGTTACTGACTTCGCTGTGCTGTATCGGTCATGCGATGAGTTGGTGAAGAAAAACAGCGAGCTGGAGAAGAAAAATGTTGCCCTGAAGCTAAAGGGTAAAGAGCTCGAGGCTAGCTTTAAAGCCATTGACGCTGCTCGGATTTCATTCGACCTAGCTCTTACTACTGCCAACAAGGAGAAGGATGCGGAAGTCAAGGACTTAAAAGAGCTGCAGCAGTCCTATGACCTGGTTTGCTCGAGCAAGCTAGCGGTTGTTGAGGACAATAGGGTGATGTCTGAAGAGCTAAAGAAGAAAGAGTCTGAGGTTGTCACTGCCAAGGAGGACTCATACAATTCTGGATGGGCTGTAGCGTACGAGGATGCTGAAGTTTAGATAGGCTATATCAGTCATCTGAAGTTCAAGAAGGGTTGGAACAAGGCCCTTTTAGCTGCTGGTGTCGACATTGACTCTCCCCTGTTTGACGAGAATGACCCGGGTCTAAAGCCAACCGTGGATGAAGTCCCTGCCCCAGCTATCGAGGGTGCTCATCGTGTCCCCCAGACGACCCCTTCTGATGCTTCCCTTGTTGTGGCTACAGAGATAACTCCTGTCGAGGGCAGTGCTCCTACTGATGCCGACAAGGGGAAAGGGCCCTCGACCTCTGGGCAACCTGAGGTTGCTAACTAGTTAGCTGCTAAGACTGTTTTATATTTTTACTTTTTTCAGTCTGTAAACTTTCTTTATACTGTTCGATGTAACTTCAATCTTTATTAATGAAAAGACTTATATTCTTCAGTGCACTAATTTGTCTCTTTCTTTCCCTTATCTTTTGGTTGCTTGTAGTTAATTGATGTGGATGATTACATTCCTGTTACATCCCAATTGGGCAGGACCCTTGGTCCCAATGTGAGTCCCGATTTTTTCCAGGCCTTCGTTAAGCTTTGTAAATCCCTTAGATCTAGAAATCATAAGTATAATGAGCAATCTGAACTTGTGGCCAAGCTGAAGGACAGGCTCCAGGAGATGGAGGACATTGGTGCCTCAGTCCAAGAGGAGGTTAATACGCTGAGAACAAAGCTATTAGAGGCCTCCGAGATCAACCAAGTTGGGGAGGTTCTTCATCAGGGGAATGAGGACCTGAGAAGAGAAGTGTTACGACTTAGGGAGCATGCGCCGAGCACTGTTCCACCAGTATTACAAGGTTCCTCATCATCGCGAACTAGAGCTGGTCAGAATGTTACTCCTCCTGTGTCGCGGGGTTCCACTCGCCCACCCATTCCGCGAGCTAGTAGGAGCACCAGGAGCAGAAACAGGGAAGCGGAAGAACTTCGATATAGGGAAATGGAAGAACTCCGTGGTGATGTCCAGTGAGCCTATGTGATTGCTGCTGGGCTTCAAAGGGATGTCACTCGATTGCGGCACTTATTCAAGAAAGGTCCTTAGCAAGCGTGGACTGACGGCTATGACCAGGGTTGGTCAGATGCTCCAACAAGGTTATCTAAGTTCGAGGAGCTTTCTTTTATCAGGGGATGACTAAGTGCCTTGAAGGAGCTGCAAGTCCCGAGGAACTCGATGCTCTGGTAACGCCATGAGATGTCTCCTTCTATCCTGATGCCTAACCCCTTCCTGAGGGATGATCGATGGATCCCCATCGATGCTATTCCTCGGTAATTATTGGAGTCGGATGAAAATGAGGGTGTGGAAGAATTAGCTCCTGATCCCGATGACGGACGAAGAGATCGAGTGGCTGACTATCTCCCTCAAAGGCCTCCCCCCCCCCATTGAGATTTTTCCAGTTGTTATTTTTTGTTCTTTTTGGTAATGTAAATGCTTTGGGCGAGCTCACCGACTAAACATGTATCACCGTTGTTGTAAATATGATGAATTAATGAAAAGTTTATGTTTTGGGCAATTTTGCCGACTAAACGTGCGCATTATATTCTTCATATTCTTACTTCTTTATAATCTTCTAAGTTTGTTTTGTCATGCAAGTGTCCTCCTAGTCCAGTATAATACCGAGATACCATTGTACACCACTTTACCTTTTAGGTTGTGTCATCACACTCCCTTAGGCCTAAGTGGGGCAATTGGCGAGGACACACCTGGTGTTGGATGCTTTATCCGGTCAGGATTTTACTCAACCGAGGTAGGTTTCATGACCAGTAAAAAATTTGGTCATATTGCCTAACAATCCCCTGTAGGGCTTCATATATTGCCAGGGGCAATGCTAAGAGGTCCTTTGTGTTTTATAACGATGACCTGAGGAGGGATATTGCCCTGCTATAGTGTAGTGATCAATGTGCCAGTTATTTGGAAAAGATGTGCGATAAATGCAGATGTTACTCATCAGAACGTAACCAATTAAATAACTTTCATTAATGATAAGGGAAATGATCTCCTAGTTTCATAACAAAAGAATAAAAGAAAGATCTAAAAATAGAATCTCTTGAGATTGGCTGCGTTCAATGCTTGTGGTATTTCTCTGCCTTCCATTGTTTCCAATTGATAGGCGCCCTGCAGGTCGTCTCTGGTTACTTTAAAGGGTCCTTCCCAGTTGGGACCTAGCTTGTCGTCTGATGGTTTTACTGCGCTACCTAGGACTTTCCTTAGAACATAGTCCCCAAATCAGAATGCCCTCGAGTTAACCATTTTGTTGTAATGCCTCGCGAGCTGTTGCTGGTAGCTCGCTAGTTTCACTAGGGCTAGCTCCCGGCGTTCGTCAGCTAGGTCGAGGTCAGCGATTAATGCTACATCATTATGGCCTTGGTCGATAATGTTGGACCTCGTTATCGGCAAACCTGCTTCGAGTGGGATGACTGCCTCCATGCCATATGTCAGCGAAAATGGGATTTCTCCTGTTGCTTGCCGAAGAGTGGTCCGATATGCCCATAGGATTTGAGGTAGTTCATTTACCCATGCGCCTTTGGCTCGCTCCAATCGCTTCTTCAATCCATCGATAACGGTTTTATTGGAAGCCTCAGCTTGGCCATTGCTCTGAGGGTAGGCCACCGAACTGAAGTGGTGTCTGATACCATGTTCGATACAAAAGTTCTGAAAGGAGCCACTTTCAAACTGTGTTCCATTGTCGGTGATGATGGTTTTGGGCATTCCAAAATGAGTGATTATATTCCTCCATATGAACCTTATCATATCAGCATCTCGGATGTTCGCCAGGGGTTCTACCTCGATCCATTTGGTGAAGTAGTCAGTTGCAACCAATAGATATTTGTGATTGCCGACAGCGGTAGGCAGTGGTCCTACGATGTCCATTCCCCATTGGGCGAATGGTAATGGGTGGACAGGGACTTTAGGTCGCTGGTGGGTTGGTGGACCATAGGAGCATGGAGTTGGCATTTCAGGAATTTGCGAACATACACTGCATAGTCCTTTTGAATATATGGCCACCAATAGCCTTCCTTCATTGCTCGAAAGGCTAGAGACCTTCCTCCGGTGTGGCTTCCACAGATTCCTTCGTGAAGCCCGCGTAGCACTTGCTCGACATCCCCTGGGTGGATGCATCAGAGATAGGGACCGGAGAAGGACTTCTTATACATGTTGCCTTTTGGGGATAAGTGAAAGCGAACATCTTTGACTCTTATCTAGTGGGCGGTCTTCTTCTCATCCGGGAGCGTGCCATCCTTTAAATATTCTCTTAAGGGGTCCATCCAGCTGGGTGCTGACCCCACCTTCAGTACCTGTTCCACGCTTAGTGGATTGTTGTCGATGCTCGGGCAAGTGAGGAAATCAATGGGGATGACTCTTTTTAGGTCGGAGTTAACTATCGAACTAAGGGTTGCTAAGGCATCACCATGACTGTTTTGCCCCCTGGAAAACTGCTGGGCGTTGATCTCTTCAAAGCTTGACATCAGTTTTTTCACTAAGGCGAGGTAGGCTGCCATTCTTTCATTATTTGCATTGTAATCTCCACTTATCTGATTGGAAACCAGTTGGGAGTCTTCGAACACCTGTAAATGTTTTGCTCCCAAAGTATGCGCCTTTTGGAGGTCGTCTATTAGGGCTTCGTACTCTGCTTCGTTGTTGGAGGCTGCAAATCCAAGCCTGATTCCTTGTTCAAGGATTGTGTTCTCTGGAGTAATGAGGACAATGCCCACCCATGCCCCCTTTGAGTTGGAGGCTCCATCAACAAACAGTTTCCAGGTTTCCTTTTTTTTGGGTTCTCCTTTTGCCTTGTTGGTTGAGGTTGATCGGAGGGTTCTTCACCCCTGAATTCGGCTATGAAATCGGTAAGGATCTGACCCTTGATAGGTGTCCTTGGTTAAAATTGGATGTCAAATCGACCGAGCTCGACTGACCACTTAGACAGTCTGCCCGATAAATCCGCTTTCCTTACGACTGCCTTAAGGGGATGCGATGTAAGGATGATGATAGTATGAGCTTCGGAATAATTCTTCAGCTTCCTCGAGGCTATTACCAGCGCAAAGGCCAGCTTCTCCAATGGCAGGTACCTTTGCTCGACGTCCAGTAAGGTCTTGCTCGCGTAATAAATGGGGTGCTGGATTCCTGCAACCTCGCATATTAAAGCAAAGCTGACAGTGTGATTGGATACGGACAGGTACAGGTACAAAGAATCCGTTTGCTGTGGTATGATAAGCAGTGGTGGAGAGCTTAAGTAGGACTTGAGCTCGACCAATGTTCGCGAGAAATCTGGGCTCCACACTATCGTTTTTCTCCCCTTTAGATGTTGGAAAAAAGGCTTGCACTTCTCGTAGGATTTGGAGATGAAGCCATTTAAGGAAGCAAGCATACCAGTGAGCTTCTGTATGTCCCGGATTGTGCGAGGGGGTTGTACCATGTTGATTGCATCGATCTGGTTTGGGTTAGACTCTATGCCTCTCTTACTGACCAAGTACCCAAGAAATTTTCCTGACTGGACACCGAAGGAACACTTGCTTGCATTAAGTTTCATTCGGTACTTCCTGGGAATTTTGAAGGTGTTTGACAGGTCTGAGAGGTGATTCTCCTTCTTCTTGCTTTTAACGAGCATGTCATCGATGTATACCTCCATGGTCTCTCCCATCTGATCTTTGAACATCTTGTTAACTAGTCGCTGATATGTTGCCCCTGCATTCTTGAGCCCAAAGGGCATAACTGTGTAGTAGTATAACCCAACTATAGTGATGAACGTTGTTTTATCCTGGTCTGGGGCGTATAAGGGGATTTGGTGATACCCTGAGTATGCGTCCAGGAAACTCATTCGCTCGTGAGCTGTGGTGGCGTCTACTAGTTGGTCTATCTTCGGGAGGGGGAAACTATCTTTAGGGCATGCTTTGTTGAGGTCAGTGAAGTTGATGCAAACTCTCCACTTCCCATTGCTCTTAGGAACTACTACTGGGTTGGATAGCCACTTGGGGAATTGTACTTCCCGTATGGATCCTGCATCCAGCAGTTTTTCAACTTCTTTTTTTACCGCCTTAGCCTTCTCGAGTGCAGTTCTTTGTGCCTTCTACGTGACTGGCTTGAAGGTGTGGTCGACGTGTAGCTGATGACAGACCATACTAGGATCGATTCCAGGTAGCTCGTATGGTTCCCACGCGAAAACATCTATGTTGCACCTTAGCAAGGTTGTCAGTTCCTTCTGTTCCTGGTTGGTAATAGACGCTCCAATCAAGAAGACTCTATTACTGTCACCATCTCCATCCGTAACTTCTACCAGGTCCTCGACGACCCGCTCGGAGGGGAGGAGCCTGGTCTCCTCTACTCCAGGTCTTCTATACTTTAATTGTTATTTAGAAGGTGTCAGACCCTCTTCAATTTTCTCGCTGGGATGCTCGGACTTCTTCTCTAGCTTTGGACGGATGGATTCTATAAAGCACCTTCTCGCCATCCCTTGATCATCGTGGATCTCCATTACTCCTCGCTCGATTACGTATTTGAGTTTATGATGGTAGGTTGAGGAGACGAGCTTCATCGCATGAAGCCATCCCCTGTCGAGGATGGCCTGGTATGGCGAGTCGATGTCAACTATCAAAAACTCGATCATCTTGGAGACGTTTCCAGCACGCACTGGTAGTACAATCTTTCCCAAGGGCATAGTCATTTTTCCTGCGAAGCCAACCAAAGGTACAGTAGCCTCCTTTAGGTCGGCGACGCTTAACTTCAATTTTTGGAATAGATCGAGATACATTACTTTGGACGAGCTGCCTTGATCGACGAGCAGCTTGTCGACGTCAAAATTGGCTATTCTGAGTGTAATGGTCAGAGAATCATGATGTGGGGTCCTCATTCCCACCAGATCTTCATCTGCGAAGACAATGTGCTTGTTATAGTTGATGTCATCTGCTCGTCGATGTTTTTCTGACTCTGACTTTGCTGGATCGATCTAAAAAGCCTGCATTACTGCTGTAAGTTTCTTCATCTCCATTCGAGTTGAATTTCCTTGTATCTACCTGGCATCAGATGCCCCGTGAATTACCGCGAACTCGTGTCCAGCGTCATCTTCTAGCACGTTGTCAGGTCTCTCCTCTTTATTGGCGGCCACTTTCTCTGCCCTTTTCTCTACAAACTCGTTCAAATTCCCAGACTGGGCCAGCTCCTCGAGGTGAGACTTAAGAGCTTTGCAATGCTCAGTCTTATGTCCTCCCTCTTTGTGAAAATCGCATCTTAGCACATTGTTCCTCTTTGAGGGATCTCCTCCCATCTTCTTGGGCCACTTGATGAATGGATCATCTTTGATCTTCGCGAGAATTTTGTAAATTGGTTCTTTGAAGACGGTGTTAACCGCCTGGAACGCTTTTGACGCATCGTTCTTCCCTCCGTTATTGGAGCCTTTTCTGCCCACGTTCTTTCCTCCTTTCTTCTGGTTCTCATCTTTGCCACTTCCCTTGGTAGTGAGTTTATCTCGACCGTTTTCTCTTGTATTGAGGCGAGTGACATCCTCCACTTTAGCATACTTTTCGATGCGAGCCATTAGGTCGTCAATAGTTATAGCTTCTTTCTTTGTCAGGGATTGGTATAGAAGGGAGGAGCTGGGTAGCCCAATTTTGAAAGAGGCCACTGCCACTTGTTCCGAGAAATCTTCGACCTCGTTGAATAACTCCCAGTACCTCTTCACGTAGTCTCGGAGTGTCTCTTGAGGCATTTTCTTCATTGTTAGTAAAGCATCCATCCTTTTGGGATGGGAGCTGCTAGTGATGAACCGGGCCGTAAAGAGCTCGGCCAGGGATTTGAAACTTCTGATGGACCGGTGGGGGAGTCTTTCGAACCATTTTTTCTCCACATCATGCAGGCTCGAGGGGAAAATGCGGCACATCAGTGCATCTCGGTGATTCCAGAGGGTCATGGCCGTTCAGTATTGCCTGACGTGATCGATGGGATCAGTCTTACCGTCATAAATCTTGAACCTTTGAATGGCAAATTTCTTGGGGGCTTCTTCTTCTTCGATTTCCCTCGTAAAGGGTGACTTCATTTGGGTTTTGAGAGCTCGCCTTGCGAGTTCTCTGGTTGATTTGGCACCATGGTGGGCAGGATGTTGGTCCATTTCCCTGCGGACCAGACTTCGTATGTTTTTGTCGCTGTGAGAATGGCTCTGGTAACGATGAGCTCTTCGCAGCTGCTCACGGAGGTCATCGTTTGATTTATCTCCCTCGACCTTTTGAGATCCTCGCCTTGGTCTCCTTCCTCGACTGCGAGACTTGCTCGCCTGAGGGCTAGGAGTGAAGTATGGACGTATCCTATTATCAGGATGAAGCTCCCTCTCCAGTCTTTCCAGTCTTCTTTTCAGGCGAGCATTCTCAGCCTCGTACCTACGAGAAGACTCCCTCTGCTCGTGGAGCCTTTCCTCGTATGCATCAATCAGTCTGGATATCTGTGTGGACCTCGCTAGCCCTTGGATTTCTTCTGAGGCTGGCCTTTACAAGCGAGTCCTTTGATCTGAACGTCAAATTTCGGACCTAATCCTGGAAGGAGCAGGTGGTTCTTGGATATCTCCTGCCTGGGGGCATTGCTGCTGTGACCAGACATCTTAAATTCCTTCCTTGGTGTGGGATCTTCTTAGGGAAAGATGAACTTTTCCCACAGACGGCGCCAATTGTGGTGATAATTATTATGCAACACAAATAGATAGGACAAAGGCAATCACCAAGTAGGAAAAAGGAATGTAAAATGACAATGACACAACAAAGGATATATGTGGTTCACCAAAGAAGTGCCTACGTCCACGGTGGTGCAGTTGGTTTTATTTCTATATACTCCGGGGAGTGATTACTGAGAATACAACCTGTCCTTTTGCCCCGGACTTAGGGTTTAATATATACATGTACATTTAGGTGAGTGGGGGTGATGGGTTGCCCCACGTCTTCCATCTCTATAATCAAAATAAGAGACCGGATCAAAATAAGAGGTGCGGAGGCTGGACTTTGGGCCGCCAGAACTGGGCTACTCGTCCAGGCCCATGGTCTTAATTCTGGGTACCCACAGTTCCTTATAAAAGGTAAAGAAGAAGCATCTATCTGCATAGATGCGTTACCAATATTAGGAAGATCCGAACAACTAAAAAATAAATTTTGACATTTTGAAGATTCACCATGCTTTGCCTGAAGAGTAGCCACCTCGTTAACTTCTGGAGAACAGCAAGAAATATGACATTTAAGATTGTGAATTAACTCATGTAGATCCTTGAATTTTTTTTTTAATTTTCCAATGAATTGAATTTGAGTTAGTTCCTAAGATGAAGAGAAGATGATTTGAGTGGAACTCTAAAATCACCTTAGAAAAATTCTTCTCCAAATAGAGGAACATCATGAATAATGATATTTGAAGAAGCCCAAATTAGTATACCATGATCATCTCGAATAAATGTGCCTATACATTTGATCTTCTGATTTTCTGACGTAGCTGCAACATTGATTTTGACTTTATCTACCCAAGGTTTCTTCCAATGAATAACATTATTCCAACAAGCATATGGGGGCAGATAAAGTAAAAATAGTCCTAATTTCCTATTTAATTCCTTGAGTTAGGTTTTTAAAAGGAGTAAGCATAGTAAGATCAGAGATTAAAGCCACTACTCTGTGAATAACTAGACCTGATCTCATAGGAATATTTTCAAACAAAGCCTTATTCCTGCTAATCCATATTTCCCACGTGATTATGATAGGAGTCACTTGAAACAACCATTTGGATAATTTCGATTTACCATCTTGCAACCACAAGTGAATAATTGAACTGTGTAATGAAGAGCAAGAATTTTGAATCCCCATAAGTTGATTAGAAAACCTCCATACCTGCTTAGCAACTGGACCAGATATGAATAAGTGATTAATTAATTCGTTAGCCGAATGATAGCATTAACACCTTGAAACCAACATAATCCCCACTTATTAAACATGGGAATTCACTTGAACTGCATTGTTGAGAGCTCACCAAACAAGCAATGACATTTTTGGAGGCATATAGGGGTGCCATACTGATTTAAATGCTAGAGAGGATAAATCTTTGTAACAACCCGCGTAATTTTTGGGGTATTTTCGAAATTAAGAGGAAAAAATAAATTTTGAGATAAAATTATTTTCATTGCTCAAATATGTTGGTTATTTTTTTTAAAGGCAAAATTTCAAACGGTTTCGGAATCGGAATTAAAATGGAGTTTTAATTGAATTTTTATTATTTAGAAGAGTCCTCAAAACATAAAACTCCCTAAGAGTCCTCGGAACATAAAACTCTCTAGTAAAAATAATATTTTTAGAAATCCGACCGTCCGATCAAGCTGAATTTTTGTCAGAAGTCCTGTCTCGCCGTTCGCTACAACATACTAAAATTTCAAGCAATTCCAACGGTCCAATCGTCCGGAATAAAATTTTTAGTGTTTGTATCTAATTAGAACTCTTTTCTTAATCAAACACTTAATCATTTATATATCAACAAATTCGTGGCTTCGCTTTTCAAATCACTTTTTCTCAAACTTTTCAATCAGAAGACCTCTCCAAAATTACTCCCTTTCATCTACAAACCATAACCCGAAACTTATTCAAGATTTCAACCTTAGATTAGAAGGCTTATTTGGTGTTTTCTCGAGTTTGGGCTAGAACGAGATTTGATTATTTTCGCGAGAGGAACGTGATGGTGTGATTAGATTTTGAGGCTGAAATTATGCGATGATTCATGTGATGAGTTTAAGGTATGGGGTTTTACACAATATGCTCCTTAATCTCGCGAGTATCATTCGCATTGTTTTCTTCTGATTATTGAATCATATTTGAATTGCTAAATTCATTGGAATCTGAAAATATTTGTTGGAATCTAATTTTGATTCATGTGGTATTATATTTGGTGTTGAGCATGTTTTCATGTGATTTTAATATGGCACTGAAGTTGGGCACCCGCCAATATTCCTTTTTTCGGATATGCTAGAAAAATGCATAGGCGCGGTACGGTGGTGAGGCCTGGTGACCCGGTTAATGTGTTGTTGAGAAATTATATTGATATAATTGCTTATGCGATTCACGTTGATTTGAATATTCGTATTCGTATTGTGACGTTTTATTCAACGCTAACATATTTGTTGAGCATCTTTCCTGTCGTATTGTGTACTTCCCCATATTTTCTTTTAGTGGCAGGTTAGCGCGGATTTTGGGCGCTTTGGATTTGATTGGGATGGATTTTAGTGTGGATTATTTTTGGGAAGAATTTTTAGTACAAGAGATGAGAAGACTTGTATTTATTTTGATGTATAGAGCATTTGGAGATTTATTTTATTTTCGAGATACTTAAATTGATGTAATTATTTCGAGATATTTGTTGTATTAATTTGAAGATGAGAATAGTGGTTTCTTGTTTTATTGTGGGATTTAGATGCTATATACCTTGTTATTTGTGGATTTGATTTAGTTTATCGTTGAGTGGCGCTCCGTTTGCTCTCCCCGGGCGGGCGGGGTGTTACAGAATGGTATCAGAGCTTAGGTAAATGACAACCCTCGGGTCTTGGGTTTTGGGTCTGTTGCTTTTTTGTGGCGCGTATTTCTGGAGATAGAAATTTTTAGAGAATCGTTTTGCATTAGGCATCTAGATTAGATGTGAGGAAATTATTATTTTGGAGATGAGATTATTTTTGGAGATTGTTGGCCTGATTTTTTAGAGTTAGGTATTCGGCGAATTTCGAGGGCGAAATTCCATTGTTAGTGGGGAAGTGTAACAACCCGCGTAATTTTTGGGGTATTTTCGAAATTAAGAGGAAAAAATAAATTTTGAGATAAAATTATTTTCATTGCTCAAATATGTTGGTTATTTTTTTTAAAGGCAAAATTTCAAACGGTTTCGGAATCGGAATTAAAATGGAGTTTTAATTGAATTTTTATTATTTAGAAGACTCCTCAAAACATAAAACTCTCTAAGAGTCCTCGGAACATAAAACTCTCTAGTAAAAATAATATTTTTAGAAATCCGACCGTCCGATCAAGCTGAATTTTTGTCAAAAGTCCTGTCTCGTCGTTCGCTACAACATACTAAAATTTCAAGCAATTCCAACGGTCCGATCGTCCGGAATAAAATTTTTAGTGTTTGTATCTAATTAGAACTCTTTTCTTAATCAAACACTTAATCATTTATATATCAACAAATTCGTGGCTTGGCTTTTCAAATCACTTTTTCTCAAACTTTTCAATCAGAAGACCTCTCCAAAATTACTCCCTTTCATCTACAAACCATAACCCGAAACTTATTCAAGATTTCAACCTTAGATTAGAAGGCTTATTTGCTGTTTTCTCGAGTTTGGGCTAGAACGAGATTTGATTATTTTCGCGAGAGGAACGTGATGGTGTGATTAGATTTTGAGGCTGAAATTATGCGATGATTCATGTGATGAGTTTAAGGTATGGGGTTTCACACAATATGCTCCTGAATCTCGCGAGTATCATTCTCATTGTTTTCTTCTGATTATTGAATCATATTTGAATTGCTAAATTCATTGGAATCTGAAAATATTTGTTGGAATCTAATTTTGATTCATGTGGTATTATATTTGGTGTTGAGCATGTTGTCATGAGATTTTAATATGGCACTGAAGTTGGGCACCCGCCAATATTCCTTTTTTCGGATATGCTAGAAAAATGCATAGGCGCGGTACGGTGGTGAGGCCTGGTGACCCGGTTAATGTGTTGTTGAGAAATTATATTGATATAATTGCTTATGCGATTCACGTTGATTTGAATATTCGTATTCGTATTGTGACGTTTTATTCAACGCTAACATATTTGTTGAGCATCTTTCCTGTCGTATTGTGTACTTCCCCATATTTTCTTTTAGTGGCAGGTTAGCGCGGATTTTGGGCGCTTTGGATTTGATTGGGATGGATTTTAGCGTGGATTATTTTTGGGAAGAATTTTTAATACAAGAGATGAGAAGACTTGTATTTATTTTGATGTATAGAGCATTTGGAGATTTATTTTATTTTCGAGATAGTTAAATTGATGTAATTATTTCGAGAGATTTGTTGTATTAATTTGAAGATGAGAATAGTGGTTTCTTGTTTTATTGTGGGATTTAGATGTTATATACCTTGTTATTTGTGGATTTGATTTAGTTTATCGTTGAGTGGCGCTCCGTTTGCTCTCCCCGGGCGGGCGGGGTGTTACAGAATGGTATCAGAGCTTAGGTAAATGACAACCCTCGGGTCTTGGGTTTTGGGTCTGTTGCTTTTTTGTGGCGCGTATTTCTGGAGATAGAAATTTTTAGAGAATCGTTTTGCGTTAGGCATCTAGATTTGATGTGAGGAAATTATTATTTTGGAGATGAGATTATTTTTGGAGATTGTTGGCCTGATTTTTGAGAGTTAGGTATTCGGCGAATTTCGAGGGCGAAATTCCATTGTTAGTGGGGAAGTGTAACAACCCGCGTAATTTTTGGGGTATTTTCGAAATTAAGAGGAAAAAATAAATTTTGAGATAAAATTATTTTCATTGCTCAAATATGTTGGTTATTTTTTTTAAAGGCAAAATTTCAAACGGTTTCGGAATCGGAATTAAAATGGAGTTTTAATTGAATTTTTATTATTTAGAAGAGTCCTCAAAACATAAAACTCTCTAAGAGTCCTCGGAACATAAAACTCTCTAGTGAAAATAATATTTTTAGAAATTCGACCGTCCGATCAAGCTAAATTTTTGTCCGAAGTCCTGTCTCGCCGTTCGCTACAACATACTAAAATTTCAAGCAATTCCAACGGTCCGATCGTCCGGAATAAAATTTTTAGTGTTTGTATCTAATTAGAACTCTTTTCTTAATCAAACACTTAATCATTTATATATCAACAAATTCGTGGCTTGGCTTTTCAAATCACTTTTTCTCAAACTTTTCAATCAGAAGACCTCTCCAAAATTACTCCCTTTCATCTACAAACTATAACCCGAAACTTATTCAAGATTTCCATCTTAGATTAGAAGGCTTATTTGGTGTTTTCTCGAGTTTGGGCTAGAACGAGATTTGATTATTTTCGCGAGAGGAACGTGATGGTGTGATTAGATTTTGAGGCTGAAATTATGCGATGATTCAAGTGATGAGTTTAAGGTATGGGGTTTTACACAATATGCTCCTTAATCTCGCGAGTATCATTCTCATTGTTTTCTTCTGATTATTGAATCATATTTGAATTGCTAAATTCATTGGAATCTGAAAATATTTGTTGGAATCTAATTTTGATTCATGTGGTATTATATTTGGTGTTGAGCATGTTGTCATGAGATTTTAATATGGCACTGAAGTTGGGCACCCGCCAATATTCCTTTTTTCGGATATGCTAGAAAAATGCATAGGCGCGGTACGGTGGTGAGGCCTGGTGACCCGGTTAATGTGTTGTTGAGAAATTATATTGATATAATTGCTTATGCGATTCACGTTGATTTGAATATTCGTATTCGTATTGTGACGTTTTATTCAACGCTAACATATTTGTTGAGCATCTTTCCTGTCGTATTGTGTACTTCCCCATATTTTCTTTTAGTGGCAGGTTAGCGCGGATTTTGGGCGCTTTGGATTTGATTGGGATGGATTTTAGCGTGGATTATTTTTGGGAAGAATTTTTAGTACAAGAGATGAGAAGACTTGTATTTATTTTGATGTATAGAGCATTTGGAGATTTATTTTATTTTCGAGATAGTTAAATTGATGTAATTATTTCGAGAGATTTGTTGTATTAATTTGAAGATGAGAATAGTGGTTTCTTGTTTTATTGTGGGATTTAGATGCTATATACCTTGTTATTTGTGGATTTGATTTAGTTTATCGTTGAGTGGCGCTCCGTTTGCTCTCCCCGGGCGGGCGGGGTGTTACAATCTTGAGGTCTGACTTGATCATACGCAGATTTAAAAGAAAACCTTCCATTAGCTGTTAGATTTCATATCTGCTCTTCGTTGGAAAATGCGAATTCGAATCAATTATCTCCATTTCTTCTTGAATCCTCTTAATAACCAAGGAGCCATTTTTACACCCCATGTTAGAGTACTTAGCAGACATAAAAGAGGCCCAAAAATTATTTCCTTTCTTAAAATTCCATGCTAAACATAATCTGGAAGCTTCCATAACAGAATACAAATTTCTAATGTCAAGACCTCCATCTTATTTAGGCATACATATGGAATCCCAACTAATCCAGTGAATTTTTTCCCCAAAATATTGATTGACTCCCCAAAAGAAAGAACTAAAAAGCTTATTAACAGGTTGAATGATCAACTTTGGTGGCTTTAAATCAAATAGAGAGTACAACGGGATAAATAAAAGGATAGATTGGATAAGGATAATTCTCCCGCCCCCACCCCCCATGGAAAGAAACTTTGATTTCTAGCTATGAATTTTTGAAGCTATGGAATGGACTAGAGGTTCAAAATAAATTGATTTCCTTCTTCCTCTAAAAAGAGGGAATCCAAGGTATTTCGGAGGACCGTATGTATAAACAAAGCCTGTAATCTCAGAAATATTATTTTTAAGAGAATACAATTTGGGACTCAAGTAAAAGCATCTTTTCTCCTTGCTGATGAGTTGTCTAGATTCAATTTCATAACCTTCCAAAAACTTCATAAGATTTTTGAGACTAATCTTTGATACTTTAGCAAAATTAATAACATCATCAGCATAGCTAAGGTGGCTTATGAGAGAATAGCCTCTAGGGTGCAAAAAAGGTTTTATGATACCTTTAGTCATTAGGTGTCTAAGACCTATACTAAAGGCTTAAGCCATAATAATGAAAAGGCTTGGGTAGATGGGATCCCCTTGCCTAAGACCTCTATAAGGTTTGAAACATTCCTTAGATTGACCATTAATGATAATAGAGAACCATGGAGAGGAGATACATCTCCAAAACAAATCTATTAAAGTCTCTGAAAAACCAAAGGATCTTAAAGTTTTAATAATGAAGTGCCAAGAAGCTCTATCATAGGCTTTTGCCATAACTAATTTGATGATAACATTGCCTCCAATGGATTTCTTATCTATATAATGGATCATATCTTGAGCTAATAAGATATTTTTTTAAAATATTTCTGCCTTTGACAAATCCTGATCGGTTGGGGGAAATGATTAAAGGAAGGATTGGACTCAATCTCTTAGAAAGTATTTTAAATGTCACATTGTAGCAGAAATTACATAGGTTTATAGGTCTGACGTCTTTACATTGAGTAGGTATTTGAGATTTAGGAATAAGACAAATTTGAGTAGAGCTCCATGATTTTGGGATGTCACAGCCCAAAAAAAAGATTGAATGGCTTTGATGAGATCCTCTTTAATAATATCCCACCAACTAACATAGAAGAATCCATTGAAGCCATATGATCCAGCAGTATTATTCTGATTCATCTTCTTAATAACCTCAAAGATCTCTAACTCTTCAGGAATAGCTGAAAGATTTGAGTTTTGCTCTGCTGTAATCATCTTTAGAATGTGCTCCAAATATCCTTTCTCTTCTAGAGGACCTGCATTAAATAAATTTTGAAAATAAGAGATAAAACAGTTAGCAATAGAATTTGGATCTTCTTTCTCTCTACCTTCCTCATCTTTGATTTTGAGAATAGAAAGTCTTCTTCTATTTTGTTGGACTTGAGCATGATAGAATTTGGTATTACTCTCACCATCTTTTAACCACTTACTTCTTGACTTTTGATGCCAGAAGATTTCTTCTTTCACTAAAGAAGAATTAAGATCAGATCTAACTTTTGAGCACTTTTCAAGTTGCACCCCATTCTTGTCAATTTCTAAGGCTAACTCTTCTTTAACAAGCTGATCATCTAAGTACTATATATGTTTGAATATTCTTTGAAAGCCACTTTACTCCACTGTTTTAAGACAGCTTTTAATCTCCTCAATTTGCAAGCAAACTGTTCCATATGACTACCAGATACTTCCTCTTGCCAAGAGTTCTTAACTACCTGATCAAACTCTTCATTTTCCTTCCACATATTCTGAAATTTAAAGGCTCTTATACGGGAATCAGTATGATTGGGAATAGACACCAGAAGAGGAATATGATCTAAGAAATTTCTATTTGAGTGTTTTATAGAATAATAGGGGAAAGATCTTAACCATTGATCATTCATCAATCCTCTATCCAGTCTCTCAAATGTCAAAGAGTCATTTGTTTCTCTAAGTTAGGTAGATCTCGACCCTTCAAATCTCATGTCCTGTAAAGAACTACTAGCAATACACTCATTGAAATATGCAGAACCACCAATATCAATGCTCCCACCTCCTGCTTTCTCATCACTATTAGAGACTATATTGAAGTCCCCTGTAACAATTAAAGGAAAATCATAACACATAGTGGAGCTATTGATAATAGCATCCCATAAACCTCTTCTGTCAAACCTGGAACACTTAGCATAAATTAAATTCACTCCTATAACTTTCTTCAACTATGGGTGACCCACTTTTAAATGCAGATTTTGATCTCCATACTGCAAAATTTCACTAGATATTTCATGATGCCAAAACCACCAGATTTTGTTACTAACATTAAAATAGAAGCCTTCAAAATTCAATATTCTTCTCGTGTTATCCATTTTATAAATATCTATTAAAGGTTCCAAAATAGCCAAGAAAGATAGGTTATTAGACTTACATAGATTTTTTAATCTTCTTTTACTGGGCTTGTTCCCTATACCTCTTGCATTCCACACTAGAGCATTGATCATTGATGAGGTATAGAGGTAACATTTCCGGAAGCTTTAGAAACTAATCTAGTGATTCTCCTTTTTGTGAAGTATTTACTTTTCTGGCTTAGCTTTAATTTCTTCAAAACTTTAACCTTTTTAATTTTTGATTGAGGAGTAATTATAGGGCTGTTATGATCCTTTTCCTCGACAGTCTTATGGTAAGCATCTAATTTTACAGAAAGCAAAGCTGAAAATTTGATCAGGTCTTCTAGCATGGACTCATTGTTATCTTTGGTTTGGTCATTATCTTACTTGTAACCCTTTTCTTCAATGTTATTACCCTCTATCAAATTAACATATTTAGAATCTGAGTGATAAAAATTTCCCATCTGCTCTTTATTTCTGCTCCTCAAATTCACCATATCTTCAATATCGAACTCTTCATCTTCTGAATATGCTAATAATTCTCCTTCTTCTTTATCAATCACTTCAGTATTGGCTATCATATCTGTGTGTAAGCCATTAATATTAACCTTTAAACTTCTTGTAGGTAACTCTTGGTTCTTTTGAAGGCTTGTATCTTTACTAGTTAGCAGCTCTATATTAACCACCTCCTGTATATTACTAGTTGAAGCTTCTTGAATTTTTAAAACCTCCTTCCTTAATTCTTGGGCAGTCTTTTTAGGATTTTTGATTCGAAATACTTTGCTTATTCCAGCAACAGTCAGATTCTTGATAATGACAACATGATCTACCACTTCTTTCCCTTTTGATTTTGTAACTGCAGCCTTTAACAGGCAGTTTATTTCTTGATGACCAACCTTATAGAAGTTTGTACAGTAATGAGGAAGATTTTCCACTTAGATAGGCTTCCAAAAACCTAATTCACCTTTACCAATCCAAATTCTATTTGGATTTGACATCATAACATCCAATTCAACACAAACTCGGGCGACACTTGGTCTATTCATATAGATTGTAGAGTTATATAACTTTAGTGGATAACCGACTGCTTGTGCAATAGAAAACAAAGGTTCTTTAGCAAAAATATGTATTGGGATATTAGGAAAATTTATCCATACAACTCTCTTGATCAGGTCTAAATAATGGACACCATTTAAAAGTTCTCATTGGACTCTTACTAATATACCATTGTTCCTTCATCCATAATCTCATAAAGTCACATTCATAATTAACTATAATGAGAATATGCTTCTGATAAATGAAACCTATATTGAATGTTGTTTTGAGACCAAAGGATTCAAAATTCTTCATGATGAAATCGATAGGAGGTTTAACATGAGAAAACATACCAATGATTGCATATTTGAAAGGAGATGCTAATTGATTAACTTCTTCATCCGAAAAAATAACTACAGGTTCCCCTTTATATTTGGAAAAAGGCTTTATTTTAATTGCATGGGAGGATGCTGATCCTTTCAAAACATCTATAAATGATTTTTGCCCGGGATTAGAGGGATCACGAGGTTTGGGATTGGGAGTGATTGGGGTAGGTAATGAAGAGGTTGCCATGCAACCCTAGGCAAGGTTTAGGGAGTCTTGAGAAAGAGAGAGATACACACACTTTGGTCTCAGTATTTCCTTCTTCTATTCTAGTATTGCTAATTTCTACTTTCCATTTCTTCCATATTGTAAGTTTAAATTGCTCTTATAGTTTAATTTGGTTTCTCAATTCAAGTTTCTTTTCAATGCATAATAGACATACGATTTCTTGCACATTTAGAAATTTGTTTTCATTTAATAGAATCACGTCTAGCTAAGTTTTTTTAGGGTTGGGATGCATGAACCCGCCCCAATGTAATTTACGTATGTAAAAAATAGAATTTAAATTAAAATTTTAAAAGAGTCGTGCAAGATAATTCTACAATCATTATAGGTCTTTTAATCTCTCTTGCCCTAGGTACTTGGGATGTTTAAGAATCTAATGTGCGTAAAATTGTTTAGCACCGCTTTATATTTCCCTTTGATTTCATATGATGTGGGATTGAACCTCATATATGTAATGCTTAGGATCTATAAAGACTAGATTCATTCAAACTTCTAATTTATAATTTTAGTATTCTGCTAAGTAATTACTAAGAATTGTGGGACTGTATTCCCAACCTGTTGTCCCTTCATTCTTATTAAGTCATTCCTAGTTAGTTAATTTTTCTCACATGGTTAATGTAGTAGTTTAATTTATTGTGCATTTAGTTAATTAGTTATTTCCAATCTCAATCATCTTTTTATTTCTTTTTAGAGTCAAGTTAGGGTTAACACTCTTACCTCTGTCGTCACATTCACTCCTCCTAGTTCCCTGAGGATTCGATACCCAGACTAGACACTATACTCTACAAGAGTGTAGTTAAAGTTATTATTCTTATATTGCGGTTGGAAGCCGATAACAACGACCAGTGTATTTACATTGACGCTCGATTTACACATCGATCATTAGGCTTTTACCCTTTTAAAGGCTTATTTTTAAGCCTAATCTAGATTTTTTTTTAATTATCATCATATTCTCAAACAGGGGGACTCGTGGCTATGCAATCATTTTCTATAAGTTACATTGATCACGTGGGAGATGTCCATGCCTCTTGCGAGGCCTTTTGGGAGTTGGTTTGGATTTTCACCCTTCACTGGCTAGTTTTTAAGCATGGTTTAGATATTTTAAAATTATCATCATAATCTCAAATTGGGAGTCTCAAGAAAACAAAGTCAGTTCCTACGAGTTACATTGGTCCCCCGCGAGGTGTTAGAGCCTCTTAAGGTGCCATTTGGGCACTCGTTTAATTTTTCACCCTCTAACGACATGTTTTAAAGTCTAATCTAGATATTTTCAAATTATTTTCATATTATAAAATCGGGAGATTTTATAACTACGCGATCAATTCTTACAAGTTATATTTGTCCCGTACGAGGTATTAGTGCTTCTGATGGGGCCTTTTGGGGGTTGGTTTAGGTTTTCACCTTTTAACGACTTGTATTTAAGCTTAATCTACATGTTTCCAAATTATTATCATATTTTTAAAGCGAGCGACCTGTGACTTTGCTATAAGTTCCTAGAGGTTACATGGGTCCGGTACGAGGTGTTAGTGCGTCTTACGGGCCGTTTGAGGGATGGTTTTCGTTTTCGCCCACTAACGGATTATTTTTAACCCAAATTTAGATATTTTCAAATTATCATGATATTCATAAACCGAGAGACCCGTGACTACATGATCAATTTCGACAAGTTACATCGATCCCATAGGAGGTGTTGGTGCCTCTTACAAGGACGTTTGAGGGTTGGTTTAGGTTTTCACCCTCTAACGGCTTATTTTTAAGCCAAATATAGAATTTCAAAATTATCATCATATTCACAAATCATGACACCCATGACTACGCGGTTAGTTTCATGCCTCTTACGGGGCTATTTGGGACTCGGTTGGATTATCTCCCTTTCAATGGCTTATTTTTAAGCCTAATCTAGATAATTTTTAATTATCATCATATTCTAAAACCGAGAAAGTTACATTGGTCCCCTGCGAGGTGTCCATGCCTCTTACGGTTCCGTTTGGGGGTGGGTTTTTGTTATCACCCTCTAATTGCTAGTTTTTAAGTGTAATTTAGATATTTTTAAATTATTGTCATATTCTGAAACTGGGAGTCCCACGACTATGCGATCAGTTCCTACAAGTTACATTGGTCTCGTGCAAGGAGTCTGCGCCTCTTACGGGGCCGTCGGGGTAGTTGCTTAGTTTTTTAACCTCTAATAGCATGTTTTAAAGCCTAATCTATATATTTTCAAATTATCGTCACATTCTCGAATCGGGAGACCCGTGACTATGCGGTCAATTCCTATAAGTTATATTGGTCCCGTCCAAGGTGTCCATGCCTCTTACAGGGCCATTTGGGTTTTCACCCTTTAACAACTTGTTTTTAAGCTTAATCAAGATGTTTTAAAATTATCGTCATATTCTGAAAGTGGGAGACCTGTGAGTGTCAGTTCCTAAAAGTTACGTTGGTCCCGTGCGAGGTATCCATGCCACTTACAGGACCGTTTGAGGGTTGGTTTGGGCTTCGCCCTCTAAGGGCTTATTATTAAGCCTGATCTAGATATTTTCACCTTATCATAATATTCACGAATCGAGAGACCCATGATTACGCGGGAAGTTCCTAAAAGTTACGTTGATCTCGTGCGAGGTGTTCAAGCCTCTTAGGAGTCCGTTTGGGACAACTTTGGGGTTTTACCCTTTTAGCGGCCTATTTTTCAGTCTAATCTATATCTTGTTAAATTTTCATCGTATTTTGAAATCGGGATTCCTGTGACTACACGATAAGTTCCAATATGTTACATTGCTCCCTTGGGAGGTGTCCTTGCCTCTTACAGGGTCGATTAGGGGCTAGTTTGTGTTTTAATCCTTTAATTATTAGTTTTTAAGCGTAATCTATATATTTTCAAATTATTGTCATATTCAAAAATTGGGAGAACTGCGACTATGAAGTAAGTCCTTACGAGTTACATAGGTCACGTACGAGGTGTTAGTGCCTCTTATGGGGTCGTTTGGGAACTGGTTTAGGTTTTACCCCTCTAACGACATATTTTTAAGTGTAATCTAGATATTCTCAAACTATAATCATATTCTCAAATCGGGAGACCCATAACTACATTATCAATTCCTATAAGTTATATTGGTCTGGTGTGAGGTATTCATGCCTCCCACGGGGCCATTTGGGGGATGGATTGGGTTTTCACCCTTTTAACCGCTTATTTTTAAGCTTAATCTAGATGTCTTCAAATTAGCATCATATTCTCAAAGTCAGAGACCCATGACTATGCGATCAGTTCCTGTAAGTTGCATTGGTCTTGTGTGAGGTATTCATGCCTCCTACGAGGCCGTTTGGGGCTGGTTTGGGTTTTCACCCTCTTAACGGCTTGTTTTTAAGCTTAATCTACATGTTTTCAAACTATCATCATATTTTCAAATTGGGAGACCCATGACTTTGCGATCGTTCCTACAAGTTACATTGGTCTTGTGCTATGTGTTAGTGCCTATTACGAGACCATTTGAATGTTGGTTTAGGCTTTCTACCTCTAACGGGTTGTATTTAAGCCTAATCTAGATATTTTCAAAATATTGTCATATTCACAAACCGAGAGACCTAAGACTACGTGATTATTTCCTTCAAGTTACATTGGTTTCGTACGATGTGTTAGTGCTTCTTAATGTCCATTTGTGGGATGGTTTAGTTTTTCACCCTTTAACGGCTTATTTTTAACACTAATCTAGATATTTTTAAATTATCATCATATTCACAAACCAAAAGACCCGCGACTATGCAGTCTGTTCCTACAAGTTACATTGGTCCTGTGTAAGGTATCCATCGCTCTTACGGGACGTTCGGGATTGGTTTGAGTTTTCACCCTTTTAACGGCTTATTTTTAAGCTAATTCTAGATATCTTTAAATTATCATCATATTCTAAAACCGAAAGACCATGACTATGTCATTAATTCCAACAACTTACATTGGTCTCGTGGGAGGTGTCTATGCCTCTTACGAGGCCATTTATGGGCTAGTTTGGGTTTTCATCCTCTAAGGGCGAATTTTTAAGGGTAATCTAGATATTTTCAAATTATCGTCATTTTCTCAAACTGAGATTCCTACGACTACGTGGTCAGTTATTACGAGTTACATTGGTCTTGTGCGAGGTGTTAGTGCCTCTGACGGGGCCATTTGGGTACTTGTTTAGATTTTCTCTCCCTAACGGCATATATTTAAGCCTAATCTAGATGTCTTCATATTAGCATCATATTCTCAAATCGGGAGACCTGAGACTACGCGGTCAATTCTTACAAGTTATATTTGTTTCGTACAAGTTATACATGCCTCTTACGGGGCTGTTTAGGGGTTGCTTTGGGTTTTCACGCTTTTAATGGCTTTTTTTTAATCTTAATATTAATGCTTTCAAACTATCATCATATGCAAAAATAGAGAGACCCATGACTATGCGATTAGTTTCTATAAGTTACATGGATATCGTGTGAGGTGTTCATGCCTCTTAGGGGGGCGTTAGAGATTGGCTAGGCTTTCACCCCTTTAATGGCATGTTTTTAAGCTTAATGTTGATATTTTTAAATTATCATCATATTCTCAAACCGGGAGACCTCTGACTATGCGATCAGTTACTACAAGTTACATTGATCCCATGGGAGGTATCCATGTCGCTTGTGGGTCCGTTTACATGCTAGTTTAGGTTTTCACCCTTTAATGGATAGTTTTTAAGCATAATCTAGATAGTTTAAAATTATCATCATATTCTTAAGTTGGGAGCCTCACCACTACGCGGTCAGTTCCTACGAGTTACATTGGTCCCGTGTAAGGTGTTAGTTCTTCTTATGGGTTCGTTTCGGCACTTGTTTAGGTTTTCACCCTCTAACATCATGTTTTTAAATCTAATCTAAATATTTTGAAATTATCGTCATATTCTCAAATCAAGAGACCCATAACTACACGGTTAATTCCTACAAGTTATATTAGTCTCGTACGAGGTATTCATGCCTCTTACGGGACCGTTTGGGGATTGGTTTGGGTTTTCACCCTTTTAGCAGCTAGTTTTTAAGCTTAATCTAGATGTTTTTAAATTATCATTATATTCTAAAACTGGGAGACCCATGACTATGCGATCAGTTTTTACAAGTTACATTGGTCCCCTGCGAGGTGTTTATGCCTCTTACGAGACTGTTTGGGGGATGGTTTTGGTTTTCACCCTCTTAGTGGCTTATTATTAATCTTAATCTAGATGTTTTCAAATTATTGTTGTATTTTCAAAGAGCAAGACACGTGACATTTCGATTAGTTCCCAAAAGTTACATTGGTCCCGTGCGAGGTATTAACGCCTCTTACGGGACCGTTTGAGGGACGGTTTAGGTCCTCACCCTCTAACGGCTTATTTTTAATCATAATCTATATATTTTCACATTATCATCATATTCACAAACCGAGAGACCCGTGACTACGCGGTCAGTTCCTGTAAGTAATATTGGTCCCGTACGAGGTGTTGGTGCCTCTTATGGGGCCGTTTGAGGGTTGTTTTTGGTTTTTACCCTCTAAATGTTTATTTTTTTATCCTAATTTATATATTTTCAAATTACCATCATATTCACAAACTAAGAGACCCGTGATGATGCGATCAGTTCCTATAAGTTATATTAGTCCCGTGCGAGATGTTCATTCCTTTTACGGGGCCATTCGGTACTCATTTGGGTTTTCACCCTTTTAATTGCTAGCTTTTAAGCCTAATCTATATATTTTTAAATTATAATCATATTCTCCTACCGGGAGACCCGTGACTATGAAATTATTTCCTACAAGTTATATTGGTCACCTAGGAGGTGTCCATGCCTCTTACGGGGCCGTTTGGGGGTTGATTTGGATTTTCTCCCTCTAATGGCTAGTTTTTAAGCATAATCTAGATATTTTTAAATTATCTTCATATTCTCATATTGGGATTCTCGTAACTATGGGGTCATCTCCTATAAGTTACATTGGTCCCGTGCGATGTGTTAATGCTTCTTACGGGACCATTTGGGTAGTTGTTTAGGTTTTCAGACACTAACGACATGTTTTTAAGCATAATCTAGATATTTTCAAATTATTGTCATATTCTCAAATTAGGAGACCCATGACTATGCGGTTAATTCCTACATGTTATACTGGTCCCGTGTGAGGTGTTCATGCCTCTTACGGAGCCGTTTGGAGGATTGTTTGGATTTTCACCCTTTTAATGACTTGTTTTTAAGCTTAATCTAGAGGTTTTCAAATTATCATCATATTATCAAAGTGGAAGACCCATAACTGTCAGTTCCTACATGTTACATTGGTCCCGTACGAGGTGTCCATGCCTCTTATGGTATCGTTTGAGGGTTGGTTTAGGTTTTCACCCTTTAACGACTTGTTATTAAACCTAATCTAGATATTTTTGACTTATCATCATATTCATGATCTGAGAGACTTGTGACTACACGGTGAGTTCCTGTAGGTTACATTGATATCATGCCACTTAGGTGCTGTTCGGGACTGGTTTGGGTTTTTACCTTTAACGGCTAGTTTTTAAGCCTGATCTTGATATTTTTAAATTATTAACATATTCTTAAAGAAGGAGACCCATGACTATGCGATAAGTTCCTATAAGTTAGATTGATCCCGTGGGAGGATTCGTTTCGGGATAAGTTATAGGGTTGGTTTAGGTTTTCACCCTCTAACGGCTTATTTTTAAGCCTAATCTAGATATTTTAAAAATATCATCATACTCACAAACCAAGAGACTTGTGAGTACGCGATCAGTTCCTACAAGTTACATTGGTCTTGTGCGAGACGTTAGTGCCTCTTAGGGGCCGTTTGTGGGGTTTCTTAGGTTTTCACACTTTTAATGACTTAGTTTTAAACGTAATCTAGATATTTTAAAATTACTATCTTATTCACAAACGAGGAGACCCGTGACTATGTGTTGAGTTCCTATAAGTTACATTGGTCCCATGGGAGGTGCTCACGCCTCTAACGAGTCCATTTGGGGGTTGGTTTGGGTTTTCACCCTCTAACCGCTAGATTTTAAGCATAATCTAGATATTTAAAAATTATCGTCATATTCTCAAAGTGGGATTCCGACGAATATTTGGTCAGTTCCTATAATTGATCCCATGCGAGGTGTTAGTGCCTTTTACGGCGCCGTTTGGACACTTGTTTTAGGTTTTCACCCTCTAATAACATGTTTTACGCTTAATCTAGATATTTTCAAATTATCGTCATATTCTTAAATTAGGAGACCTGTGACTACGCGATCAATTCCTTCAAGTTATATTGGTTCCATGCGAGGTGTCCAAAACTCTTACAAGGCCGTTGGGGGTCTGGTTTTGGCTTTCACCCTTTTAACGTCTTATTTTCAAGCTTAATCTAGATGTTTTCAAGTTATGATCATATTCTCAAAGAGGGAGATGCGTGACTGTTTGTTCTTACAAGTTACATTAGTCCCGTGTGAGGTGTACATACCTCTTATGGGACCGTTTGAGGGTTGGTTTGGATTTTCTCCCACTAATAACCTGTTATTGAGCTAATCCAGATATTTTGAACTTATCTTCATGTTTACAAATTGAGAGACCTTTGACTACACTATCAGTTCCTACAAGTTACATTGATCCCGGGCGAGGTGTTCAGGCCTCTTAGGGGGCCATTCGGGACTCGTTTGGGTTTTCACCCTTTTAATGACTTTTTTTAAGCCTAATGTAGATATGTTTAAATTATCATCATATTCTCAAATCAAAAGACCTGTAATTGTGCGATGAGTTCCTACAAGTTACATTGATCCCGCGGGAGGTGTCCATGCCTCTTATAGGGATGTTTGGGTGTTGGTTTGCGTTTTCACCCTCTAACAGCTCATTTGGAAATGTAATCTATATATTTTCAAATTATCATCATATTATCAAATCAAGATTACTATAACTATGCGGTCAGTACCTACGAGTTACAATGGTCCCACGCGAGGTGTTATTACCTCTAACGGGGCCGTTTGGGCACTTGTTTAGGTTTTCACCCTCTAACAGCATATTTTAAGCCTAATCTAGATAGTTTCAAATTATCTTCATATTCTCAAATCAGGAGACCTGTGACTACGTGATCAATTCCTATAAGTTATATTGGTTCCTTACGAGGTGTCCATGCCTCTTATAGGGCCGTTTAGCGGTTGGTTTAGGCTTTCACCCTATTAATGGCTTTTTTTCAAGCTTAATCTAGATGTTTCCAACTTATCATCATATTCTCAAAGAGGGAGATGCATGACTGTCTATTCTTACAAGTTACATTGGTCCCGTGCGAGGTGTCCATGCCTCTTATGGGACTGTTTGAGGGTTGATTTGTATTTTCTCCCTCTAATAGCTAATTATTGTGCTAATCTCGATACTTTCAACTTATCGTCATATTTACAAATCAAGATACTTGTGACTACGCGATCAGTTCCTATAAGTTACATTGACCCCGTGTAAGGTGTTCATGCCTCTTTGGGGGACATTCGAGACTGGTTTGGGTTTTCACCCTTTAAATGACTTATTTTTAAGCATAATCTAGATATGTTTAAATTATCATCATATTCTCAAACCAAAAGACCCGTAATTGTGCCATAAGTTTCTATAAGTTACATTGATACCATGGGAGGTGTCCATGCCTCTTACAGGGCCATTTGGGTGCTGGTTTGGGTTTTCACCCTCCAACAGCTAATTTTGAAGCATAATCTAGATATTTTTAAAGTATCAACATATTCTCAGATCAGGAGTCCTACGACTATGCGGTTAGTACCTACGTGGTACATTGGTCCCATACGAGGTTTTAGTGCCTCTAACGGGGCTATTTGGGCACTTGTTTAGGTTTTCACCCTCTAACGGCATGTATTTAAGCCTAATCTAGATATTTTCATATTATTGTCATATTCTCAAATCGGGAGACCCATGACTACGCGGCCAATTCCAACAAGTTATATTGGTTCTGTGTGAGGTGTCCATGCCTCTTACGGGGCTGGTTTAGGTTTTCATCCTTTTAATGACTTGTTTGTATGCTTAATTTAAATGTTTTCAAATTATCTCCTTATTCTCAAAGAGGGAATCCCATGACTGTTAGTTCTTACAGTTAGATTGATCCCGTGTGAGGTGTTCATTCCTCTTATGGGACCGTTTGAGGGTTGGTTAGGGTTTTCACCCTCTAATGGGTAATCTATATATTTTCAACTTATCATCATATTCACAAATCGAGAAACCCATGACTACGCGATCAGTTCCTTTAAGTTACATTGAACTTGTTCGAGGTGTTCATGCCTCTTAGGCGACCATTCGAGAATGCTAAGGGTTTTCAACCTTTTAACTACTTTTTTTAAGCTTAATCTAGATATTTTTAAATTATCATCATATTCTCAAATCGGGATACCCGTGACTATGTGATAAGGTCCTACAAGTTACATTGATTCCGTGGGAGGTGTCTATACCTCTTACATGGCCGTTTGGGGGCTGGTTTGGATTTTCACCATCTAAAGGCTAGTTTTTAAGCATAATCTAGATATTTTCAAATTGTCATCATATTCTCAAACTGGGAGTCTCATGACTACGCGGTCAGTTCCTATGCGTTACATTGGTCCCGCGCGAGGTGTTAGTGCCTCTTTCAGGGCCATTTCAGCATTAATTTTGGTTTTCACCCCCTAACGAAATTTTTTAAGCCTAATTTAGATGTTTTAAAATTATCATCATACTCTCAAATTGGGAGACCCCCGACTACGTGATCAAGTCCTACATGTTATATTGGTCCCGTGCGAGGTATTCATGCCTTTTACGAGGCCTTTTGGCAGCTAGTTTGGGTTTTCATCCCTTTAATGGCTAGTTTTTAAGCTTAATCTAGATGTTTTCATATTATCGTCATATTCTCAAAATAGGAGACCTATGACTATGCAGTCAATTCTTCCAACTTACATTGGTCCCCTGCGAGGTGTCCGTGCCACTTACGGGGCCATTTGAGGGTTTTTTTGGGTTTTCACCCTCTTAACGGCTTGTTTGTGAATAATAGTGATAATTAAGCACACTTTCTTTTGTCCGCAAAGTACCTGAATTATGTGTGTCCATATTCGTGTGTGATCCATGCTTAGATACTTCACATCCAAAGAAGTGTACATGCTTACTAGTTGAACATTCAACATGTATAACTGAAAGTTAATGTAGTCCTACACTAGTTGTCCTTGTGTAATCTTAAATTTTATTTTCGAACTTAAAACTCATACCATTCTAAAATATCTATCCACATTAAACCTAAAAGTTTGAGTTGAAACCTAAGCCTTCAATTCGAAACATTAACCAAAGCATATTGAACTACCCTATTAATAAATAATAACTACTATCTAAATACATGCAAATAGAGTCTAAATGAAAGAATTAGTAAATTCAACTCAGATCTGTGTACATTAAATTTATATATCCAACTTATCTAAGTACATGCAACCAAGTGGATATATATTTATTTATGATGTTGCAAATACCAAAAGGAGAAGGGAGACGAAAGAAAAGAAGAGAATGCAAAAGATATGTTTGTGAGACTACGTGTCAAGTTAGAAAATTTCATTGCAGTGACTATGAGTTGGAACCTTCTCTTCACTCGCATTTGAACAAACTCTATCATAAATATGAGGCAGCTCAATTCCTAGTAGCAATTTGATTTCTCATTTCCCATGGTTGAAAGCAAACATCAATAAAACAAACTTTTAACTAATACGTTCTTTTCTCGTAAAATGATGTCAAACATGAATTACTGAAAGTACGAAAATCCATCATATATTTTTCAAGGGTTATGAAACTTATACAAGAATTATACATAATACATGAATTACTGAAAGTAAGAAAATCCTTCATATACATTATTTTGGAGGAAACAACACAAATCGGGACGTAAAATGTTAACGATAAAACAATTAAATAAAAAAACAGTCCAATTTGTTGACATAACAAAAGGTGGTTAATCAAATGTTTTATGAAAAATAAAGTACAACCTAAGTAATATGAACTATAATTTAAAAGTTCAAAAAGTTTTAAAATTTCACAACCTAACTAATATAAACTATAATTTATTGACATAACAAAAGGTGGCTCATATAACCTTATTGTCAACACCCACTAGTCAATACTACAAGAGAAAAAATTTAGATCAAGAAAAAATGAGAGGAGTTTAACTCATATCTAACAAAAATAAATTAACCAAGAAGTTTTACCAGCAAGAACAAAATGATCTAACGAATAACAAGTATTATTCAGAGGAAACACAAAAGAAATGGATCAAACCACAAACGAAATTCAATAGTGTTGATATAATCCTCCAACTTCAAATAACCTCTACATGAGTTACGTTTCACCCTTAAAATCGGATCCAAACACATGATACGGGAATGAGAGACCACCAACTACACCACTAGAGACGACTTGTAACCAAACGTGAGAGAAGGACAATGGCTACACTACCATACCTATGACTAAAACGTGAGAGAGAGAGAGAGAGGGAGAGAGAGAGAGAGAGAGAGAGAGAGAGAGACGAGCAAGTGACTCCAAAGCAATAAAGTGAGAGTGAGTGTGACGCTCCATATAATTAAGTGTAATTTTTTTAGGGATTTTATAATTTAGTCAAGTGTACTTAATTTTTGCACACTTAAAAAAGGTAGTAAATTTTGGCACTGTTTTAAAGTGTGTCAGATTGTCATTAATCGCGCTTGAATTTGGCACAGTTTTAAATTTTACGAGATTTTTAATATTAGGGTGTGACAAATTATTATTTTTGGTGTAGTGAATGGAAGGTATCTCTCCCATCCTCCTCTAAAATCAACTATACACATCCTCAACATGTCCTCGAGCATCTGATTAACACTCTCAATATGTTCATCAATCTGCGGATGATATACGGTACTTAGTCGCAAGTCTGTGCCAATGGCCTCCTGTAAAAAGTAAATGTGCCGGTGTGATATAGATTTAAATAAATTCTCCAGTTTGCAATTCATTTTTTATTTAATCGAAGTCAAATATCAAACCAAATTAATTCATCCCTAAAACATGTAACTACAGGTGGAAAACTCAAACCATCATAAACAATTGCTGATGCACAAACTTCTGGAAAAAAAAACCTTTCAGGTAAAACATTTTATTTCACTATAGTACTTACAAATGAAATCTACAATGGATACCTAAATCATCAATGGAATTCTGTAGAAACTCCACACGAATCGCAGTTCAGACAGCCCAGGAATACCCACGATCACTCCCATTTGATATACAGTCACGTGAGTCCAATACCTCCTTCAAGTGAACCTAGATAAGTAGTAAAGATCTTCTCTACAAGAAAAACTTCAAGAAATATGTGTTCTTGGGTTCCAAAACAACTCATATAAACTATTAGGATCTTGTGAATTGAAAACAAAAAGGGATTAAAACCCTAAAGTTGAGAAGATAATGATTCTGCCAAAGAAGTTTTCGTAACTGATAAAAAAGCGGGTCTTCTTAACAAAAACGAATTTGTTTAAAACGCTATTTATCAAAATGTTAAGGCGGCGCGTCGCTCGAAGGACTTCGCGCAACATAAGGATGTCGCTCAAATAATGTCCCTCACTCACTCGAATGAGCTATTAAAAATTAAATATTTTTATTTTGTAAAAAAATAGTCCACCTCAACACTCAGAAAAAATCTTTGGCGAAAAAATCCACTCCAACACTTAGAAAATATTTTATAAAAAATATCCCAACATTGTAAGTGAAATGCTAAGTTACTTAAACACAACCTTACCAAAATTAATCTCACGGTGGCTTGAATGTTGAAGAACTTGGATATTCGGATCCTTCTCGATGTTTGAATGATCTTGAATAATTTTTCAACGATTGTAGTGGCATATGGCATACTTAATTGAGAACAGACAATGTAAAATAATTTCCTCACACCTCCTGAAAAATCTTCCAAAAATGAGACATAAACATCTTGACTCTATCAGACACGATGTTAATTGGTACCCCATGTAGCTTAACTATCTCCAAATTGAATAACTACGTATGCTGCATCATATCAAAATTAATGCAAACTGATAAGAAATGGGCTACCTTAGTGAGCCAATCCAGTATCACCCAAATGGAGTCATGACCCCATTGTGACATCGGCAAACCTGTAATGAAATCCATTGAAATACTCTTCAATTTCCACATGGGAATCTCTAGTGGTTGTAGCATCACTCAAGGCCTCTAATGGTCTACCTTACCAAAATGAAAAATAACACACTTCGAGACAAACTCTGCTATATCTCGCTTCATCCCTTACCACCAATACTATCTTCTCCTGTCATGGTACATCTTATCCTCACTCGATGTATCACATATCATTAATCATGAGACTCTCTCATAACCACATGACTTAATTCGTCTTCCATTAAAAAGTAGGCCCCTCTGAGATGATCGGGTAAGACTCTACACCCTCAGCTAATAATTAGTGTACCCTACCCTGGCAGAACTAATCCTCTGCATGTGCTTTCACTATCAGCATAAAAATCTCGAGAGTGATAACTAGAACTAACATGCATGCTCTAGAGATCTCATTATCATGTCAAAGCTCTCTCCACTTTTCCTTATAAAGCTCTTCTAACTCCCTCGTAGGTCGTCGAATCAATGCATGTGCCACCACATTAGCCTTACCAAGATGATATGGAATGTCAACTGGCAGTCTTTCATGAACTTGAGACACCTCTTATGTTTCATATTTAGATCCTTTGGGATGAAAAGATATTGAAGCAATTTTTTATTTGTGAGTAGAATAAAATTCTCCCTTAGAATATAATGCCTCCATATCCTCAAAGTAAACACAACCGTTGCCAACTCAAGGTTGTGTGTGGGGTAATTTTTCTCATAGGTCTTAAGCTTTCGAGATGTATAAGCTATAGCCCTATCCTTCTGCTACAATACACCCACATGTCCCTATAAGGATGCATCCATATAAACCTAGTACTCCACCCCTCCGCTAGGCAATGCGGGTAAAGGTGCTGATGTCAATTTGTCTGTTAGCTCATCTAAAGTTAACTAATAGTGATCATTCCACACAAACAGTACCCCCTTGCGAGTCAGATTCGTTAACGGACCCGCAATCTTTGAGAACCCATTACTCAAGCAACGATAATAATCGACCAACTCTAGAAAGTTACGAATCTCTGTCATCATCGTGGGGTGTCCCCACTCTCTCATCGCTGATAGCTTACTCAGATCAAGAGCAATGCCCCTGTTAGACATAATGTGACTAAAAATTGCACCTCCCATAGCCAAAATTCAGACATCTCGAATATGGCATACAACTAGTGGTCCCGTAGTATCTGTAGAGCCCTACACAGATGCTTTGCATGCTCTTCCTAAGTGCGAGAGTAAACTAGAATGTCGCCTATAAACACGATCGCGAATTTGTCCCAAAACTCCCTGAATACCCTGTTCATGAGATCTATGAACATTTTCATGCATTACTGAGCCCAAATTTCATTAACCAAAACTCGTACGACTTGTATCGTGATAGAAAAGAGGTCTTAGGAACGTCCTCCTCCCGAATGCAAAACTGGTGATATCCCGACCTCAAATCAATCTTGAAGAAGTACGTAACTCCTCTCAACTAGTCAAATAGGTCATCCATCCTTAACAATGGATACTTATTCCTTATCGTGACCTTGTTCAGCTCCCCGTATTCTTCACATAAGCGAAGCGAACCATCCCTCTTTTTCATGAATAACACCGGTGCACCCCACGATGATGTACTTTGCCAAATAAAACCATGCCCTACGAGTTGTTGAATCTTCTCCCTCAACTCTCACATCTTTGAAGGATCCATGCGATACGATGCTCAGGTAATCTTTCTCGTGCTCATTGCTAACTTGATAGCAAACTCGATCTCTCAACTAGATGAGCACCCTAGTATCTCCCAAAATACATCCTTTAAATCTCTCATTATTGGAATCGAGGCGAATGGGATAACTACCTCCTATGAGGTCTCTTCCTCAATGTGTTATAAGTTTCTATGTGACCCTCCATCAGGGAAGAGGCATAAACACTAAGAACATCTCATGCCCGAGAATGGATAACACTATGGTCCTCTTGTAATAGTCTATTGCCGCTTTGTAACCCACTACCCAACAGTGACTCTACACACATAAGGCGAGTGTTGGTTGTCACTAAAAGGTCGACTACTCGTGAAAATATAGTGAAAATAAAGGAATATGATTCCCCCATATAAAACATAATCCTATAATCATGCCCATGAATAGGAAGCATACCCTCGACTGCTAGCAGTGCCTGAGGTACTAATGGTATAGGTACGTTCCGAATGTTATACACATGCTCGTAATGCATATGTCCGTGCAGGTGACTATTTCCCCTACTTGGAACCCTACTATTGACCCCTAACTCTTCGTGAAAACTCTCTCGTCGTATGTCCTACCTAGTCATAAACGAAACAAAACCCTATAAGTTTCCCTGTCTTTGGCTTTGTTGACCATGATGAGGCTTCCCTTGATATTGGCCCCGGTGACCCCTACCCCGTTGGCCTCCGCTGTTGTTCCTTTAGCCTTGATGGCCCTGGAGAACTTCCTGATGCTGGTTAGGAGCCTGCTAGTCCTGTCTGAAACCCTGACCCTCCAATCGATAGCCTCGTAGTCTGAACCTCTTTGCCTAATCCCCCAAGAGGGAATCATGTCCCCTTCTGTTACCACCTTCTTCTGAGGTGCCCCACTAACACTACTCCCTCCTATCCTACCTGACTAACTCAGCTCAAACATTCTCTTGCTTTCCTTCAGATTGAAGCGGTGGCCTTGGAAGTGTAATAGTGCAGCATTAATAACTTTTGTAGACGTCTATAATACTGGATTATCGAGTAAATGTTGCTTGATCCTCCTGGACATACCATCCATGACCTTAAGCGTCTTCTTCTCTTTAGTGTTGACCTCATCTAGCACAAAGATAGTAAAATGAGTATACTCCTTCTCGTATTCAGCCACTAATCTGTCACCCTACATAACATTATTAAGTTTCCTCTACATCTTTGTCTGAACAGCCGATGAAAAGTACTTGCAATTGAATCGCTCCCGGAACTCTTCTATCGGCATCCTATCACTCTCCTCTGAGGTGGTAATAGGATTACACCGCTATAATGCGACTTCCACAAGTATAAATGTGACAAGAATTTATTTCTGAGTGTCACTACACTCAATCATACGTAGGTGACATTGTAGGTACTTCTTCCACTGACATGCTACTATAACATCTGTGCTCCCCAAAAACTCCGGTGGGTGGCCTTTCTGAAAATCCTACCTAACTTTCTGCTAAGACAACGACCCCAGTTGGTCCGAAATCACTTGTGCCACTGCTGCTTGTGGCTGGGTCTATGGAAACTGGACAGCCATAGTAGTCATGTCCACGTTGACTGTGTGGGATACTGTCTCGGCCACATGTGCAGTCATCACTAACCCCGGTGGTGGTTGTGATTGTAGTATCTCTGTCTCTTGATGACCCTCTCGCACCTCATCTCTCGTTTCTTCTCCAGACGGTTTACCTCTCTTAGGTAGCATCTAAAATTTAAAATGAGCTGTATGAGTTCATTGTCAATACAAAATCTAATACCAGAAGCACAATATCTCAAACACATAAAGATAAAAGCAATAGTCCTAACAATAGAGCTCTATATCAAAAGAATGCTACGAAAAAATTATAGTAAACTGTACTAATAATGTGGACACTAGAATGTGGCTTCGATACCATCTGTGACACCTCACCGAATTAAATACCAGGTGATTAGTCATCTATTAAATTAAACAGGATTCCCATTGGTTCTTTCTTAGCATCATCGTCGAAATCCATTCATTACTAATCAACTATTAGTTAATTAAGACGGTTTCAAATTTTATCTTTTCAATTTAACATGAAAAATATATGGAAACTGGATTAAACAATTCACACAATAATATAGTCTAAGCCATCACAGAATATCAATAAGTAAATAAGTGCCTTCTCGAATAAACCATCGACTACACATCTCAAATCTAATAGAGAAATCCAATAGATAATAAATAAATATCAATACATGTCTGAATTGATAAACTGAATAAAGTGTCGTAGGGGAAACATGCCCAAAATTGAAATATTAAGATAAGGAAACCCTAATCTAGAAATGAACAACTTAGGCGTATAGTCCAAATCCTACAAGCATCCACATATGCTACAGTTGCGCATCCCTGGAATGGTTAATCAAGTCTTGCATCATTGTGACTGGATACCTAAAATATTTTGAAAATATTTTTGGCAAGGGTTAGAACCCAAAACATTTGAAAACATTTTCCAGTGATTAAGTTTACAGTAATAAAATACATGAATACTTTTCATATTTAAGCTAGTATCTCACTGCCTTGAGATAATCCTCACCCCTTAACTAATGTGCACACCTACCGCTTTCTTCAAAACCCCCCGAGTTGTACCACCCCATCTAACTAGCCTTGTTATGAACCCTTCCTTATCCACTACTCTAGAACGAGTAATATTACTATTAATTATTAAGTTATTTGACCTGGTAACTCTTTTATTCAAGTCATGTAAAGTCATAAGACGTTTTCACTAGTTATATAAATAATACAATTTGACTCCGTGTATTTTTCCCGTATATAAATATTCACACTATTATGTTCGTATAATTACACTACGACATTCACACACATGCCATATATAATATACATCATCCTGAGTAATAACTCACCTAATGTTTTCTCTAAAATTTCATCACTCCAGGTATACTAAATCCAACCCGGATATCATGAGACAGTTAACTCACACCGAATCAGATAATAAAATAATAAGCATGGTTGAGGCGGTCATAGTTCCCCTAGTATGAGACCGAATCATACCCAAGACGTCTCACCTTGAAAATAATCACTACATAATATATCATACGTTATGACCTGGGAAAAATACTCTCCCTACTTTCATGAGCCAGGGGATTCACCCACATCGAGCAACCTCCTATGATAGCACTAGAGGGGAATATATATATATATATATATATATATATGTATATATATTAAAGTTAATTAAGTTTGACTAACTTGTGCCTAACTCTCCTGGCATTAGCCTATGATAATCGAGTCTATCTACCCAACACTAATTTTTCCTTATTATAATGGTACACAATTTTGGGTTAACTCACAAAACTCGAAATCTCATCCTGATATTTCAAATTCTCTCCATTTCATAATATGCATATAAGACCCTAGCCTTGGATTTCTTTCAATTTTTCTAAACAACTCCCTTACTATAGCATATTGAAATTTAATAGGTCCCTCCATATATTTTAAAAACAACCTAAAATTTTCTTGATAATTAATTTTTCATTTAGGTCAAGAATAAAAAAATTCCCATTTTTCTGGGTAGACGAATCGATTCGGCTTAGGAACTAAATTGATTCGTTGCGAACATGTATTTTCTCCACGACTCTATTATGCCAGTGTTACGCGCCCAAGCTTTTAAATCTCTCTACAGACTAAATCCCAATCTAAATTAAGATGTAATACCCATCCAAAACAAGTTCAAACCATCATAATGACTTTTATTTATCACTGATTCTCATCAAAAGTGTTAATTCAAAAATTAGTTTCAAAGGTTCCGTGAAATCAATTTCTACAATTCGATTCTAATATCCGAAATCAAACAACATCAATCTTAAGGGTTTTTAAATATATTTTTGAATTCCATCCTTACAGAATCATACAACATGATAAATTGCACTTTTTATCAACACAAAGTGTCCAATTCATATAAACCCTATGTTTATGTGATAAGCCACCCCAAAAATGAATTTTCAATCACACCCACTATGATATGAATCCAAATACTAAAAATTAGGTTAAAATCAAATTAACCCCTAGCCTGATTAGATTCTAGAGTCTGATTCATTTGAAGTAGAAGATTAATTGATGGAGAACACACCCAATCCCTCATGATTTGGCTCCCAAAAGCTCCCCACTTCCTTTCTCTTTTCTTCTCTCAAATTCTTAGGGTTGGAATGTGATTAAATGTCGTTCAACCCTCTTAGATTTAGGTTAAATAATATTAAACCCGAAATTAGGCTTATTAGCCCAGTCTAAATGACATGACCACTCTCGTGTGGGCCCGATTATGCCAAAAAATATCCCTATACCCAATAACTACCCCCGCGCACTCTATTCTGACTATTATGACCCATTCGAAATCTATCTATCACTCAGAATTGTCATCCAAGTCATTTTACTAAAAATCTCCATATAGAACCTAGTATAGTCTATACTTGACTCCTAGTTTAAATACAATAAAATCCAGTTGGTTACCTCCATACGACGCATAATAATAGTCACATATTATTTACCACACACGTAGTAAATTTTTTTTCGTTCATATTAATCATTATCTCTCCCGATTAATATTTAAATACACACGTAGTAATTATTTCAATTAAATTACAACACACTTGTAATTTGAATTTATCTGAATTAATTAAATATTTAAGCCTAAAAAATACTGGGTGTTACACATACGAGATGATTTCAAAATTTTATTTTCAAGCCAAGCGTGAAAATAAACATGAGATAAGGAAAAATCCCTAATAAGGGCAAAACCTTCTTATATTAACACTATTGAGAGTTATGAATAGAATTGATTCACAAAACACTTAGCTATCATAGGTTAGATGGGCAAAGTCTTCCAAATTTCAACATATACGACTCAGCTCTAGAGACGTCAACATGTATCGGTCTACCCTCGGTATCAACTGATCAGACTCGGCTTCTTCCTCGGTAGTAAAACCTCATTTTACAATATCAATAGTGGAGAAAAGTCTTTACAAAGTAATTTTAGCAATAAACCTTCTAATGATATGTCAAAGTGATCTTGAATAACTTCAAGGGGGTTGCAATATAATTAATAGAAGGATAAGTCTTTGAGGTGTTTTTCTTTATTAAACGAGTTATGAAAGTATCTGATCTCATTCATCTTTTTTATAAGAAGGTTGGATAAAAAGGATAAACACAAAAGATTTGGAAAAGATAATCTTTATAAAAAAAATCACCTCGTCGTTCGAACGAATAAGGATGTCGTCCAAACCACACCCAGACCTTGTTAGAATGACTTCGAACGATGTCTTCGAATGACATTCTAGAGAACAATGGGAAATTTCACGTTCTACTCTCATTCAAATGACTTCGAACGACCTTCATACTTTTGTTCGACCGAAGCATTATTTTTTGATTATTTTTGTTATTAAAAATTTAAACACTTTTAAATGAAAATAACAACATAACAAAGTTCAAACTACAGATTTTATAAAAAGTCATTTTACCAACCACGGTCATAATTTTCTTCCGTTTATGTTGAGGCGAATGAATCTTCCAATCTTTTTTATCTTCAACAAAGTCTTTAAGTACTGAGAAGTTGTGACAACACTCTGTTTGTGTACCGGGATATGACAAATAAAATATTATAAAAATACGAGCAATTATAAAACTTCCTCTTACAAATTTATGCTTTTGGCTATTTTGATACAAAACACAAACCTTAGCCAAATTGAATCCTATCAATTTAAAATATTAACTCCCTTCCCACATTACAAAATAAAATGGAACGTAGAATATGTGGAAGTATTTTGAAATGAAACTAGATCTTTAGTTTTGTCTTCATCCCGTGTGGTCCAAATGATCATCATCCAAGCGAAACGTCCTAAACGCATGAGACAAATAAAATACTGTAACGCATATAATTTTTAAAACAGAAAATAAATCTCCCTCTCAATTTGTTCTCCCCCTTTTTGTCTGTAATTGATAAAGGAGTCAAAACTAGACATGAAATATAAGCATCACACGAAGAAGTAAGATATCATCACAAGAATAATAAAGTAAGCATATGTAATGATAATATCAAAAGGCATATTTTCAACCAACTATTTTTTAACCTTTTTTTTTAAAAGTGTATAAAATATATAAACACAACACACTATGGAATAATAATAAAATGTTTTAACCCTGAATGTGGAATGTATGGGTGTGAACATTTTGCGTAGGTAAATCAATATATATAAATAGTGTGCACAAAGTTTTTATACACTTATAACGAAAGATCTCAAAGTCTACCTTGGGTGTAAAAGTGGTGGACTCAAGTGAGATTGGCTTAACTTAATCAACATGTCATGAATATAAATGATTCTCACACCAATGACGCCAGACAATGTAATGTTTTTTGAGAAATTTTAGTTGTGCAAATCCATTAATCTCCAACTTTAACTCCCTTAAAATCTCACATATATTATGATAAACTCTTAATGATTTTTAAAGAAATTAATGCTTATATGGAGCAGAGCATCAATAAATAAAAAATTGTCCTGACACATCTATTTTTATTTGTCTCCAATCTTTTCAGGCTCTTTTATGCAAATGTTGGCTTTTTACTCAAAGAGAATTTTGATCTTTTACAGCCCCTTTCCATTTCTTAACATGTAATAAATTTTTTCGAAAAAATAACTTAAATTCGGGCAATCGTTCTTATATGCACAACTTTATCTCTTTTCACATTTTATTCAATATCAACTTTATCTCTTTTCACATTTTATTCAATATTAAAAAAAATTGATATGAGAAAATTCTATTCGATAATTGATAAGTAAATGCAACGTTTAAACAAGTTTGTGCATGTGTGCAATAAAGGATATAAGGAGTCAATCATGTAGAAAGTAGTCATAAAAGATCAATGTAATGGGTCCACACATTATTAAGAATACTAATGAAACAATGTCATGTATCAAAACACTATAAAAAATCATGTGAAAGTATGGAATGAATGGATGATCCTGACATCTTAAGTGTTCATCCTTACTTAGTGATAAAAAAATAAATAATTCTTTATTCCTTTTTTAAAAAAATATTATTAAACTAAATTTTTTTTGCCCTTCATACCTTTTTCTTAAAAACCAAAAATATTTTTGTATTTTTCTAAAAAACAAAACTCTTGTTGGATTTTTTCTCAAAATATATGAAGTGAAAAAGTATACAAAGCAATGAAATGATAATACAATCTAGAAATATATATGTAAGATATGAACATGATAAGCATCCTATTATGGATAACAAGTCTCAACCTTAATCATTAGGCTCAAAGAAATTCTCAAAAAGAGATGACATCCTATGAAATTATCCCATCAAACATTTGGAAACTTTGACTAAAAACTCTACTTTCTTTAAAAAACACTCAACTATGATCATGCGTGGGAGCATACAAGTAACACATGTGGGAGTTCATGTGAAAATATTTATAGGAACTTGTGTGAGAGTATGCCAGTAAATATGCATATGAGAAAATTTCTCTAGCTTAAAACAAAACTCTCTAAAGTGATCTCTTTGTTTTCATTGGGTACAGACATAAATGGTCTTGTATCCATGTTTCTCAAAACATCTAGGACGAGCTCTTATACGTGGGTTAGGTTGAAGCCCATAAGGATACATCACAAACTCGAGAATCGTCTTGGATGCAGTTTTGCAAGTGAATGCACCGTCATAACCTATTCCTTGACTCTTAACATTACCTAACACGGTATCGATGAGTATCTTCCTAACCTTCTTAGATGTATCCTCTAAAGTGACCTTGACCTTCTTAGCATGTTGAAGATTATTATTGAGTTAGGATACACGGGATTCGAATTTCTTACGAGTATCCAATGAAGATTGAAGATCTTTCGGAAGACTAGCCACAGTGTTGGTCAAATTGGTCTTTTCCTTGTGACACCTCGCCTAATAAAATACTCATTGATCAATTCTATACCAAATTAAAATAGGAGTTTCATATGGTTCATTCTCGGCATTATTGTCCTAAACCAGATTAATTACTAATAACATATTAGGCTGGCGACAAAATTTTATCTGACTAATCTTTTTAATCAAACTGACAAAGTAAAACAATCACATAGTTTAAATATACAAAATTGAAATGAAAGAAAATAACCGAACACTCGGTTTAACATAATACAACCAAATCGAATGTCGTACAAAAAAAGCGATAAAAGAATAAATTAATACAGTTGACCTATCGGCCCGAATGTTTCTACAGTACCTCCTATCTACATTACAAGGATAGAAGCGTCTACAGTAAACCTCCATGCATCCACAGTTGTTGCAGCGAACGTCTGACTCGTAAGAATCTTCATCCAGGTGTCCCTGTGTCTGGACACCTAATATATATATAGAAAGAGAGGAAAATAGAGAAATGGGTCAGAGCCCAAGTAGTGAAAATATTTTAGCAAGTGCATAAATGCGATATTTTAAAAATATGATTTATCGCATATTTAAATTAGTATCGCGCTCCCATGAGAAACCCCTCACCCCTCTTCTAATAGTGCACACCTATCGTGTACCTTTTAAACAGCCTAGCTAAGCTACTCTGCCTAACTAATCCGTTTCACCTCATATCTGAAAATCCCATTAACCCGAGTACTAAAGGATAAACTTCTCCCCATTGCCAACACTGCTCTACATTCATGCGTGGGATGTCTCATGAAGAGAAATCCAAACAAGGAACCCCCCCGATACACTACTACATGACAATGTTGATCGTTGAGATCCCTTAAGCCCTCAACACATAATGCATATATATAACTCGTATATATATATATATATATATATATATATATATAGAGAGAGAGAGAGAGAGAGAGAGAGAAAAATATATAGTTCTGAGTAGAACCTATGACTCATATTCATATAAATTCGGATATAAATTTACCGGGAGGGGAATCACTCTTATTAAATCTATTCATTTTACACAAGTTTACTTTATATAATTATTCATCTTCATATACAAACAATATACTATACACAACACGTATAATTATACCTACCACAATCATAAGTATAATAACCATCCCTCCGAGCTATAACTCGAGGATGAAGTCTCATAGTGCCTATCAAAATCAAAGTTTACTCAATATGCCATGGTACCAAGCCAGACTTACTCATGGTCAAGGTAAAAATACATAATGGTGGAGGCAGTCATGTTCCGTTTACAAGTGGAGTACACATATCGCACTCGAACACAGGACGGTATGACCTGGGGATATACTCTCCATGCTCCTCAAGCTAGGGGATTCACCCATATCGTACAACCTCCCTGGATCGCACTAGAGAAAATATATAATCTCGTTGTTCCAACCCTACGCCAAAGGAAAGCCTATGGAACCAGCCTGTAAAGTACAAATATATCAATCACAAACATATATATTTATTTGTATCATATTATATATACGGTAATCACATCGTATATATAATCTACATCACTTCTCAAATATATATATGGCTATAATTTCCAATCTCATATAGCAATAGACAATAACCCCGAATGTTCCCATTCGTAATAGTATATAAGAACTCATACACTTAAAATACTAAACCCAAAAGTATTCTCTCACTTGATATATAACTCGTACCTTAATCACTTTTAAGGATTAATATATCTCCAAATATACCATTTTATACTAATTAAATAAGCATACTCTGAACTTATTTTATTCCCATATGTATTGCATTTCCTATGACAATAGTTATCAATAGATGTATCGGATAACCGCTCAGTCATCTTTAGACTATATCCCAAATTTTAACTTGGTCTCCTCGTAGGATTTACACAAACACAATCGACATAATTATCCTAACCGCATTAATATGCTTACATACTCTTGCCAAATAATTTTCTCGAATGTCTCTTTTCCTAAACATTCGTTAGGTTCACACCCCGGATTGTACCCTTAAGTAACCCAAGGATTTTATGCAGCTCCTCAAGTCTTTTAGGTCATAACCCCCTATAATCCACTAATTTAGAAGGCCTCTAAGGTTTAAACCCAAGAAGAAGAAGGAATAGAAAACTCCAAATTCTTGTGCAGAAAATAGAGTACCGGTCGACCATCCCCTTTCCCCCGATTGACCGCGAGTTGCAATTTTGCCTAGCGAGCCAAGGAGTAGCCTTTTTCCCTTGACCCGGTCGACCGGCCATAGGGGCACGGTGGACTGGTCACTCCAGATAGGTCGACCAACTGTCCATTTCTTACAAAACCTATATCTCCAAAACACCAATTATCAACCCAACCTCCATTTTTATGATTTTTAATCTCAACCAACAATACTGCAATCACTTAAACATTGATTTATAACTAACACATCAATTATTTGGGGGATTAAACAAGTTTTCTTAGATTTAAACAAAAAAATCCTTCAAGCCCAAGTTTTATCATTTCACCCATTTCTAACCATTTTTATACTCCATTATCAAGGATTTAACACTAAAAATCATTGAGAGTTTACAATACATCAAATAAACTTAGACTCTGATTTCCCAAATTTATTTTTGAGGGTTCTAACCCAAAATTATATAGTTTACCAACTATAATATGAGATACACACACTATATAAAATAAATCAAGTAACACTTGCCTCGTGGATAAAATTCGACAACCTCAAGTCGAATCCCATGGATTTTGGCCGAAATTCCCTTTTTTCTCCCTCTCTTCCTTTCTCTCTTCTCCTCTTTCTTTTCTCTCTTCTCCTATCGTGTCTTATATAGATAGAAATAAGGGTGTATCCCTTATAAACCCAAAAATGACTCGTTTACTCAATTGCGAGTCCCTACTAGTCCAAAAATCCCCGGAACCTAAACGCTACTCACGAATACTCTATTATGACTATCTTGGCTATCCTAGAACCAACCGCACATTCAAAATCTCCATCTGAGTCATTTAACTACAATTCACAAATTAAACCCGACACATCTTAATACGGGTTTTCCAATTAAAAAAATATTATCCTTCATCGCTTTACCCAACTGCGACACTTAATTAAATAATCTGACTCCTTTACTTAATCCCAAAAGTAAATGTAACACACATCAGAAATCATTAGTCCCCATAAACTCCAAAAACTATTATTCACCATGATTCCTCAAATTTCTAAATTACACCCATTTATGTAATTTAAGTATCCATAAAAGTGTGGGGTATTGCATTCTCCCTCCCTTACAACGAAATTTCATCCCCGAAATTCGGATGCAACTGGTACTACCAACCTAGGATCGCTAATCACACCTCATCCTAGTGCATAAAATTCGAATGGTGCCAACCCAATTGGTACCCACCTATCTCAATGCTTATACTCTAACCACTTGAATCTTAATATGCTACAATGTCACCTCGGTCGTAAGATCAACTCTAACAACGACGCATCACTCCTAGTGTTTTTACGATCATAAATAAAGAAAACGAGCCTACAATCATAGCTTAATCGTCTCTATCCCATTGGAGAAATCACTACTCTAAGCATTCGTTCATCTACCTCACTACGTCGAATTTCTCTCTAAAGGAGACTACACTAGTGCTTGACTACTTTCGTTTGTCTTCTTGCCTATCGTAAGTTACCAACTCTTGTTTCCCTACACTATTGGGTTGTCTCATGCCTCCTATGACGTTCAATCCAACCCTTAACTTCTCCAAAGCATATCCTTCAGCTTTATTTACTACGCCCCTTCCATTTGGCAGTATATAAAATCAACCTACCAAGGTGCCCATACACCTTTTAACCCATGCCTATCTGCACAACCATTGTAAACGTCCAACACGCAACACTCTTTCTAAACAATAGGCCTCATTTCCTCGGCCTGTTACTAACACATGTATTTTCCTAACCCGAGAAAAATTTCAAAATTCAATTCTTCCTATACCTGGAAATCCAATCCTTCTCAAGGTTAACCCACCAATCTTCCTATATCAGCTCCACTAGTCCTACTGGCCTTACTTCCTAATAACCCTACGATCAATGTGTTTTCAACACACGTAAAATGAGTATTATCCTAACTATATCCCTAGTGCCCAATACCTATCTTAATTTCTGACATTCACTCAGTCCCATGCGTGGGACGTCTCGTAAAATGAAATCCAGACAAGGAACCCTCTCGTTACACTACTTCGTCACATCGTCAGTCATCGAGAGATAACGGCCTAAGGCACACTATCGGGATGTTGTAAATCCTACTTCGCTAACCTACTAACACACTTCTACCACTATGTCCTTCGATCTTGGCAAAATGGAAAGTCTAACAAATCGTAGCGCCTACTTTCTGCAAAAGTGTTACGAACATTCTATCCAAAACATACTTCCTCAAATTTTCACACATGGGTATTTCCATACCCTGTTCTAAGCCAAAGCTTATGAGCCTTTTACTTCCAATGAATGCAGCCACACTTACTCTGTATAGCTTAAACTTCGACGTACGGTCCTTATCGAAGACCTTTCGAATCTTTTCCCAATTTAACATCACTGGGAAATTCAACTTTAGCGCCACTCTCTACTACATCTATACTTGGATAATTGTGACTACTATACTTTTAGTAGTCGTGGTAGCAATTTATAACAACGCCACAAGGGGTGACCTCTACTACGACCCTCGTCCCCGACTTCAACCTATAGCTCCAACTAAGTCCCACCTCCTGCAGACCTTGAAATGGCCTTCTGTGGTCATTCTTCATCGATCAGCACACGAATCTTGAAGAGGCATGCAAAAGATTTACTGTAATCTTATATAATGGCAGGAGAACGAAATCTCAGAAGAGGAATCAACAATCCTAATCATAAGGCTCTATATCAAATCGAGAGAAATGCTAAAAGCTTAGTACGTCCGCACAGATTCCTAAGTACACTAGAACCTGATGCTCTGATACCATCTCTGACACCCCGTCTAATAAAATATCAGGTGATCAATCGTATACCAAATTAAAACAGGAGTCTCATATGGTTCATTCTTAGCATCACTGTCGAAAACCAAAATTAATTACTAATAGCCTATTAGGCTGGTGTCAAAATTTTATTTGACTAATATTTTTAATCAAACCAACAAAGTAAAACAATCACACAGTTTAAATATACAAAACTGAAATGAAATAAAATAATCGAACACTCGATTTAACATAATACAGACAAATCGAATGTCGCTCAAAAGGCGATAAAAGAATAAATAAATACAGTTAGGCTATCCACCCGAATATTTCTATAGTACCTCCTATCTGGACTACAAGGATAGAAGCGTTTACGGTAAACCTGCATGCATCCACAGCTTCTAGAACGAGCGTCTGACTTGAAAGAATCTCCATCTAGGTGTCCCTGTGTCTGGACACCTAAATATATATATATATATAACGGGTCAGAGCCCGAGTAGTGAAAATATTTTAGCAAGTGCATAAATGCGATATTTTTAAAATATGATTTATCTCATATTTAAATTGGTATCACACTCCCATGAGATACCCCTCACCCCTCTTCTAATAGTGCCGTGTAACTTTTAAACAACCAAGTTAAGCTACCATGCCTAACTAATCCGTTACACACCATATTTGAAAATTCCCATAAACCCGAGTACTAAGGGATAAACTTCTCCCCATTCCCAGAAGTGCGCTACGTTCGTGCATGGGGTGTCTCGCAAACAGAAATCCAAACAAGGAACCCCCCCCGATACACTACTACATGATAATGCTGATCGTCGAGATCTATTAAGCCCTCAACACATAACGCATATATATAACTCGTGTATATATATATAGTTCTCAATCGAACCTATGATTCATATTCATATAAATCCGGATACAAATTTACCGGAAGGGGAATCACTCTTATTAAATTATTCATTTTACAAAAGTTCACTTTATATAATTATTCATCTTCATATACAAACAATATACTATACACAACAAGTATAATTATACATATCACAATCATGAGTATAATAACCATCCCTCCAAGATATAACTCGAGGATGCAGTCTCATAGTGCCTATCCAAATTCGGGTTTACTCACTATACCACGGTACCAAGCCATACTTACTCATGGTCAAGGTAAAAATACACAACGGTGGAGGCGATCATGTTCCCTCTGCAAGTGGAGTACACACATCGCACTCGAAAGCGAGACGATATTACTTGGCGATATACTATCCCTGATCCTCAAGCCAGGGGATTCACCCACATCGTGCAACCTCCGAGGATCGCACTAGAGAAAATATATAATCTCGTTCTTCCAACCCTACGCCAAAGGAAAGCCTGTGGAACCAGCCTCTAAAGTACAAATATTTCAATCACACACAGATATATTTATTTGTATCATATTATATATACTGTAATGACATCGTATATATAATCTACATCACTCCTCAAATATATATATATATATATGGCTATAATTGCCAATCTCATATAGCAATAGACAATAACCCCAAATATTTGCATTCGTAATAGTATATAAGCACTCATACACTTAAAATACTAAACCAAAAAGTATTATCTCACTTGATATATAACTCGTACCTTAATCACTTTTAAGGATTTATATATCTCCAAATATACCAATTCATACTAATTGAATAAGAATACTTTCAACTTATTTTAGTTCCATATGTATCGCATTTCCTATGACAATAGTCGTCAATAGACGTATCGGATAACCGCTCATTCATCTTTAGCCTATATCGCAAATTTCATCTTGGTGTCCTCGTAGGATTTACTCAACCACAATCAATATAATTATCCTAACCGAATAAATATGCTTACGTACTCTTACCGAATAATTTTCTCGAATGTCTCTCGTCCTAAACATTCGTTTGGCCCAGATTGTACCCTAAACTAACCCAATGATTGTATGCAGCTCCTCAATTCCTTTAGGTCATAACCCTCTATAATCCACAAATTTATAAGGCCCCTAAGTTTTAAACCCAAAGAGAATAAGGAATAGAGAACTCCAAATTCTTTGGCAGAAAACTGAGTACCGGTCGACCGGCACCTTACCCCCAGTCGACCGCGAGTTGGAGTTTTTCCTAGTGAGACAAGTAGTAGCCTTTTTTTCTTAACCCGATCGACTGGCCGTCGGGGCACGGTCGATCGGTCACACCAGATAGGTCGGCCAACTGTCCATTTCTTACAAAACCTAAATCTCCAAAACACCAATTATCAACCCAACCTCAATTTTTATGTTTTCTAATCTCAACCAACAAGACTAAAATCACTTAAACATTGATTTATAACTAAGACTTCAATTATTTTGGGGATTAAACAAGTTTTCTTAAATTTTAACCCAAAAATCCTTTAAACCATAGTTCTCCCATTTCTAACCATTTCTATACTCCATTATCATGGATTTAACACTAGAAATCATTGAAAATTTACAATACATCAAATTGTAAACTTATACTCTGATTTCCCAAATTTATTTTAAAGGTTCTAACCCAAAATTATATAGTTTACCAACTATAGTATGAGATACACACACTATATAAAATCAAGCTAGTAAACGCTTGCCTCGTGGATAAAATTCGACGACCTCGAGTCGAATCCCATGGAGTTTGGCCGAAATTCCCTTTTTCTTCCCAGTCTCTTCCTTTCTCTATTCTCCTCTTTCTTTTCTCTCTTCTCTTCCCGTGTCTTATATAGAGAGAAATAAGGGTTTATCTCTTATAAATCCAAAAATGACTCGTTTACTCAATTTCGAGTCCCTACTAGTCCAAAAATTCTCGAAACCTAAAAACTAATCCCAGATACTCTATTCTCACTATCTCGGACATTCTGGAACCAGTCGCATACTCAAAATATCCATCTGAGTCACTTAAGTGCAATTCACTAATTAAACCCGACACATCTTAATACGGGTTTTCTAATTAAAAAAATATTATCCTTCGTCTATTTACCCAACTGCGACACTTAATTAAATAATTTGACTCCTTTACTTAATCCTAAAAGTAAATGTAACACACATCGGATATCATTTAACCCTCATAAACTCCAAAAATTATTATTCACATTAATTCCTCAAATTTACAAATTACACCTATTTATGTAATTTAAATATCCATAAAAGTACGGGGTATTACATTCCTTACCTAAAACAATCAACTTCTCACACAAAAAAAATTTCACATTATCGAGTTAACTCATCAACACCTCACACGTTGTCACAATTTTCACCTCTTTTTTCAATTCTAGCACCCTAAGAGACAAATGTTTATTAAACTTTTTAATTTTTAACATCTCGGTGTAAAGATCACTAAAAGATTTTTGGAGTCCACCTTCTTCCCCAGTTAAATTATTTTCCTCACTCTCACTCTCTCCAAAATGAATTAAACATTTTCAAGATACTCACGTTTAGAAATGTCCTCATCGGCATGTGGCAAACTAAAAGTTCTAACATGACTAGCCGTGAATGTAATGCACGGTTCATGTGGTGATTCTCCCCCGGCATCAATCGGCTCGACTTCACTATTGCTAAGAGTGGCCTTATTCGCAACTTTCACTCCCAGTCTCTTAAACCTAGTGGAACACTCATGTACCTTGTACCCTTTGCCCTCACACTCATATATCATTGAATCTCATCTTTCTCACAAACCTTCTATCCCTCTCCCTCTCCCTCATTCTTATTTTTATTTTTCTCAAAAATCTTTTCTTTGGAAGATTTTTGTTTGAACATTTTGAGAAAAATTTTAAATTTTTTCGCAAAAAGGGATAAGTTATCTAACTCAAAATCAAACTCAGATTAAGAATCTAAACCTTTTTCGTCTTTCTTTTAGTTTGAGGTTTCAAAGCAGTCCCTACTTCCTTTGGTTTAACTAGTTTGGGAAACATATATATCTAATATGTTTGAAGGTCAACTACAAGTTGTTCTAACCTAAGAGTATCTAATATTCGTAATGAATTCAAAATGGTGACTTTAGGAATAAAAAGAGCTGATAGGGATTGTGGTGACAATTATTATTCAACACAAATAGATAAGAGAAGCGCAATCACCAAACAAAATAGAAAACGTAAATGCCAATCACACAGCAAAATATATACGTGGTTCAGCAAGAATGCCTACATCCACAGTGATGCAGTCAGTATTATTTCTATTTACTTCGGAGAGTGTTTTCAAGGAATACAGTGCGTGCCTTTTTCCCTAGGCCTAGGGTCTATTTTATACATGTATATCTTCGGGGAGTGGGGGTGTTGGACTCCCCCACGTCCACTTTTTCCTCTTATTCGGGGAGTGGGGGTGTTGGACTCCCCCACGTCCACTCTTTTTCTCATGGAACATCTCTGTCCGAGATTTTAGGAAGGACTAACCCATAACTGAATTAAACTAAGGTTTGTTGTGCCTGGACTTTGGGCTGTTCTAATTAGGCTACTAGTCCAGGCCCGTAATGCTAAGTCCGGGTACCCACAATTGCCCCTAAATTTGTTAGGTTACAATTTGGGCTCAATAAATTTAAATGATTAGCCATTATGGCTCTTTTGCTTTTTGCGCAACTCTTCCCAAGGTCCGAGGACTGATTTAGGTGGCACCTGCTTCGTGTCCTGTGCATTACGGTTAATAATATTCAAAAGTCATTCTTAATAGTCATTTCATAATTGCCATTTCAAGCTTCTTAGTATTCTCCTAACTTCTACAAGTGCTTAGCGATTTGCATCCTATTCTCTAGGTCTTCGTTCTCTTTTCTTTCGATCTCCTTCATCATTTGGGCTTTGTGACACCCCGACTAATTAAATACCGGATAGCTACTCCTTTATTAAATTAATTCAACATGCCAAGTTGGTCCAGTTAATAGCATCACTGTCGAAAACATTTTAATGATTACTAACCACCTAGTATTTAAAAAGTATGTTGCCAATTTTTAATTTAAGTCTGATTAACATGCAACAAGTGTAATGAAGAATAATAACACCATTCACCATAAAGAAGTAAATAGAATAACCATCACATAATGTAAGTAAAGTCTGGAGGAAAACTCCTCACTACAAAACCACAACTGAAATAACTAAACTGGACACTGAAACAATACATGCCAAAGTATGAAAAACTGTAATGGAAAGATGTCTCTAATAGAAATGGGCAACATGCCCTGCAACTGATAGAATGCTGAATACAGAATCCAAATGATAGAAGAGTCTAAAAGCAATTCCCTGTAGCTTCCACAAACAGCTACAGCTCGTCACCTAAATGAGTATCCAATGCATGGTGTCCTTGTGGCTGGGCACCTAAAATGGTTTTACAAGAAAAATAGATTTGAAAGCAAACGGATCAGAGCCCGAATGTGGAGATATTTTAAAAACTTGGAAGTGCTTTAAAAACATTTAAAACATTAAATGTAAAGAACATGTTAGGACGTACACTCACATGATATTCTCACATCTCGTCTAACTGTGCACTCCTAAAGTAAGTACCCATCTAAAACGACACAAACCACTAGCTAAGTGACATCATATCTAGCTAGACTGTCATAGGTCCTACCCTTATTACTCGGTTCCATTAACAATATAACGATCTCAGTTAAATAGGTGCTTAACGAAATTTCAGGTTCTTATACAAAAGTAATACACTCGTTATAGATTAGTCCTCTATGTTATTCCGTAGTTACACACAATACTATATAAGAGTTCCCAGTTTATTAAGCGTATATTTCCACAACATAGATATACAATATAAGCACCCCGAGACTAAGCTGCGGTGCACACATACTCTGCTATCCATCCCGGTACATCACGTACATGAGGATCACATATTCCGAATCTCTCATGAATAGTTCAGATAACACAAATCACAAATAGTGGAGGCGAACACAGTCACATCACATGGGTCACGCACATACCTACGCTCCCACGATCAACGGACTTACTAACATCCCAATAAGTCTTTCTCTGACCTATGTTCATCGAGGTAACCAGTCTAAATCCGGGCAACACAAGGATTAGAGGGCCCTAAGCGAATGCAAACCTCCCGTGATAGCAAGTATGGTAGGTATGTCATACACACAATTCATATACCAATACTAAGTAAACACACACCTTAGTAATCCCGTAGTTTAATTGTAGTACTATTCTCATTCTAGTACCAATATATAATTTATACACATTATACGATTCCGGTTTATAATCATACGCGCCATAATTTATTCTCACGTCGTAGTAGACACTCACGTCTCAACCCAACTATCCCTTTAATTTAAATCGCTCGTATATAATTTACTCCTCAAAATAACACAAACGTCCCAAACCTATCAATACATCGTCAAAGGAAGGTTATCTATATCCTCGAACAAGATTACGGGACTCCCAAAATCAAAACAGGCCAAAAAGCCCTAAACTGCCAGCTCGTTAGAAGTCTCGTTCGAACGAGGCTGTTCGAACGAGATTCCAGTTCGTTCGAACGAACTGTACCTTCTAACGACATCTCGTTCGAATGAATGTATCGAACGAAATACAGTTCGTTCGAACGAAAATATCGAACGAAGTCTCCCCTCGTTAGAAGCGACTGGTCAACTCGTTAGAAGCTCGTTCGAACGAGCTCGTTCGAACGACCTGGGAAGGTCTTCTAACGAGGGACCAGTTTCGGCCCAGAATTTCTTAGTTACGTTTTTCATCAATTTTTACTCCTCAAATCTCCTCTAAACTTCGTCCCAACAATGTTTAAAGGTCTCTAATCACTCCTAAACATAACAAGGTTATAAACTAACGTATTTTACTGAGTTAATCCATCCCAATCATCATTAAATCATCAAGTCTCATCACTTTCCCCCAATTATTCAAGAACCCAAACCCTAAAATTTTAATTCATGAATTAACCCAATAAAAAATCCGTTTTAATTTCACCCAATCACTAATATCCTCAGTATAATCATCTACCTATCATTCTACATGCAATTCTCCTCAAGGTTTCAAGTTCTAAGTTCCAAAATACATGGGTTTTCATATTACACCAAGAACAAATCAATTTTATTAAATTCCTATACATGGAAAGAGCATTCTCTGAAATTAAATGATATTAAACCACTTGCCTATAGTGTCTCTGAGTTTGGTGTTGATTTGATGAAGCTTTTTCTACAGAATTCTCCTCCTCTCTCTCTCTCCAAGCTTTTCTCCAATGGCTATGGTGGCTAGGGTTTTTCTTATGGAAAGTAATAGAACTTAATTCTAATAACCTACGTACCCTATTGGGTTAACATGGGTTGGTTAGTGGCTTAGTGGGTCAAACCCACACCAGATTTACTTCTCTAATTTTCGTCATTTTTAATTCCTAAAAATACGAAATTACCAAAATACCCTTTATATTGCCGGTATGGCCTAAAAATACACCGGGACCCAAACTACACCCCCGGCTAGTGTTTTCTGACTATCTCGACCCTTCCGGACGCGTTGGCGCACTCAAAACGACCATACGATTAATAGGATTTAAATTCACTTCTATAAATAAAATAATTATATCCCGACGCGACTGTCACACGCGTCCCAATAAAATGACCAAATTGCCGTATATCAATCTCACGACAAATTTCATAATTCAATATTCATATATCTTCATATATACTCAATATAGTCAAATACCAACTCACCTCTCGCTAGTATTTTATCTGTATTAATTCCCAATTAATTCACATTTAATTAATTAATCCCAAAAATGAATATAGCCAAAAATACGGGGTATTACATACTTCCCCCCTAATAACAGAATTTCGTCCCGAAATTCGAAACTAGAAAGTACCTGCTAAAAACAACTCTGGATAACATTCGCGCATCTCATCCTCGTGCTCCCATGTGGACTCCTCGACATTGTGATGTCGCCACTGAACACGCACTAACGGAACGATTTTTGACCGCAGCTTCCTCTCACTTCGGTCCAAAATAGCAATCGGCCCCTCCTCGTAGGAGCTATCCGGCTGGAGATCGATGTCCTCCACAGCAATGTGAGAATGATCCAAATTATCTCTAAGGTATTTCCTTAGCGAGGAAATATGAAACACATCGTGAATCCGATGCAAATGCTCCGGTAATCCAAGTCTATACGCAACCGGTCCGATCCGCTCAATAATAGGAAACGGCCCCACATACCTCGGTGCCAACTTCCCCTTCTTCCCGAAATGCATAATCCCCTTCATAGGAGATACTCTGAGCAAAACTTGGTCCCCCACTTGGAATTCTCTGAAAAATCTCTTCGCATCAGCATAACTCTTCTGCCTGTCTTGAGCTACCCGAATGCGACTTCAAATCAACTCAATCCTTGCCGAAGTATCCTGAATCACTTCCAGCCCAAGTAGTTTGTTGTCCCCCACCTCTAACCAACATGCTGGGGAATGACAAGGCATACCGTACAGTGCCTCAAACGGGGCCATGCCAATAGTGAACTGATAGGAGTTGTTATAAGCAAACTCCACCAGCGGTAGGTACTGCTCCCATCCACCCCCAAAGTCAATAATGCACATGCGTAGCATGTCCTCCAACATCTGATTTGTGCGCTCTGTCTGCCCATCGGTCTGCGGATGATAATCCGTACTCAACCGCAATTCTGTGCCCATGGCCTCCTGGAAACTTTCCCAAAACCGTGAAACAAATATCTTGTCTCTGTCAGACACGATATTTAGGGGCACATCGTGAAGTCTCACAACCTCTGAAATGAAGAGCTGGGCATACTGTCCCGTAGTGTAGTCAGTCCTTACGGGTAAAAAGTGAGCGACTTTGGACAACCTGTCCACAATTACCCAAACGGAGTCGTGACCCCTCTGCGACGTAGGTAACCCCGTGATAAAGTCCATGGATATGCTCTCCCACATCCACACCGGGACCCCCAACGGTTGTAGTAGTCCTGCCAGTCTCTGATGATCCACTTTTATAAGCTGACAAGTGGCGCATTTCGAAACAAACTCAGCAATATCTTTCTTCATACCGCTCCACCAATACTGCCGTCTCATGTCTTGGTACATTTTGTCCCCTCCGGGATGTACAGCGAACCGTGAGCCGTGCGACTCTGCCATCACCTCGTTTCGCAATTTCTCCCCTTCCAGAACTACTAATCTCCCATTGAAGCGTAATCCCCCGTCTGAGTTGACGGTATAGGACTCGGCTCCCTCTGCTAGTAATCGAACTATCTGTTCCTGACAGAACGAGTCATTAGCCTGTGCCCGTACTACCTTCGTGACAATCTGTGGTATAACGGTCATCACAGACATGAAAGATCGGGCCACTGCATCTTGGTGTCCCAATTCCTTCCACTTTGCCTTCCACACTTCTGCCACCTCATCTGCTGGCCTACGGCTCAACGCGTCTGCCACCACGTTAGCCTTACCCGGGTGATACTAGATATCGAACTGGTAGTCCTTCACAAACTCAAGCCACCTACGCTGCCGCATATTCAACTCCTTCTGCGTGAACAAGTACTGTAGGGACTTGTGGTCCGTGAACAATTGGAACTTCTCCCCCAAAAGATAGTGCCTCCAAATCCGTAGGGCAAATACCACTGCCGCCAACTCCAAATCATGCGTGGGGTAATTCTTCTCATGAGTCTTAAGCTTACGGGAAGCATAAGCTATGGCCTGTCTCTCCTGCTGTAATACACCTCCAAGCCCTTGCAAAGACGCATCGGTGTAAACCAAATACTCAACTCCCGGTCTCGGCAATGCTAACACAGGTGCGGAGGTCAATTTATCCTTCAATTCATCGAATGCCAGCTGACAGGCATCACTCCAGATGTATGGCACAACCTTACGAGTCAGATGTGTCAAAGGACCTGCTATCTCTGAGAAACCCCGAATAAACCTCCTGTAGTATCCTGCTAGACCCAAGAAACTACGAATCTCAGTCGGTGTCGTGGGCTGTCCCCACTCCCTCACCGCGGATACCTTCCCCAGATCAACAGATATTTCCCGGTCGGAAATAATATGTCCCAAAAATTGGACCTCCTTCAGCCAAAACCCGCATTTCTCATATTTTGCATACAGCTCGTTTTGACGCAGCGTCTGCAAAACCTGCCCCAAATGCTCGGCGTGCTCCTCCTCTGTCTGGGAGTAAACCAGAATGTCATCAATGAAGACAAACTGGTCTAGGAAATCCCTGAACACTCTGTTCATCAAGTCCATAAACACTGCTGGAGCGTTGGTCAAACCGAAAGGCATAACCCGAAACTTGTAAGAACCATATCTCGACAATAACGCAGTCTTCGAGACATCCTCCTCCCTGATACGCAACTGATGGTATCCCGATCTCAAATCAATCTTCGAGAAGAAAGAAGCTCCTCTCAACTGGTCGAATAAGTCATCGATTCGAGGTAACGGATACTTATTCCGTATCGTGACCTTATTCAACTCTCGGTAGTCCATACACAATCTCAGTGAACCGTCCCTCTTCTTCACAAACAAAATTGGAGCGCCCCAAGGTGAGGTACTCCTGCGAATAAAGCCCTGACCTAACAGCTGCTCTATCTGATCTCGTAGCTCTCGCATCTGTACATTCCGGAGGGGACAAAATGTACCAAGACATGAGACGGCAGTATTGGTGGAGCGGTATGAAGAAAGATATTGCTGAGTTTGTTTCGAAATGCGCCACTTGTTAGCTTGTAAAAGTGGATCATCAGAGACCGACAGGACTACTACAGCCGTTGGAGGTCCCGGTGTGGATGTGGGAGAGCATATCCATGGAGTTTATCACGGGGTTGCCGACGTCGCAGAGGGGTCACGACTCCGTTTGGGTAATTGTGGACAGGTTGTCCAAAGTCGCTCACTTTTTACCCGTGAGGACTGACTACACTACGGGACAGTATGCCCAGCTCTTCATTTCAGAGGTCGTGAGACTTCACGGTGTGCCCCTAAATATCATGTCTGACAGAGACAAGATATTTGTTTCGCGGTTTTGGGAAAGTTTCCAGGAGGCCATGGGCACAGAATTGCGGTTGAGTACGGCTTATCATCCGCAGACCGATGGGCAGACAGAGCGCACAAATCAGATGTTGGAGGACATGCTACGCATGTGCATTTTTGACTTTGGGGGTGGATGGGAGCAGTACCTACCACTGGTGGAGTTTTCTTATAACAACTCCTATCAGTTCACTATTGGCATGGCTCCGTTTGAGGCGTTGTACGGTAGTCCTTGTCGTTCCCCAGCATGTTGGTTAGAGGTGGGGACAACAAACTACTTGGGCCGGATGTGACTCAGGATACTTCGGCAAGGATTTAGTTGATTCGGAGTCGCATTCGGGTAGCTCAAGACAGGCAGAAGAGTTATGCTGATGCGAAGAGATTTTTCAGGGAATTCCAAGTAGGGGACCAGGTTTTGCTCAGAGTATCTCCTATGAAGGGGATTATGCATTTCGGGAAGAAGGGGAAGTTGGCACCAAGGTATGTGGGGCCGTTTCCTATTATTGAGCGGATCGGACCGGTTGCGTATAAACTTGGATTACCGGAGCATTTGCATCGGATCCACGATGTGTTCCATATTTCCTCGCTAAGGAAATACCTTAGAGATAATTCGGCTCATTCTCACATTGTGGTGGAGGACATCGATCTCCAGCCGGATAGCTCCTACGAGGAGGGGCCAATTGCTATTTTGGACCGAAGTGAGAGAAAGCTGCGGTCAAAGATAGTTCCGTTAGTGCGTGTTCAGTGGCGACATCACAATGTCGAGGAGTCCACATGGTAGCTCGAGGATGAGATGCGCGAACGCTAGCCAGAGTTGTTCATACCAGGTACTTTCTACTTCCGAATTTCGGGACGAAATTCTGTTATTAGGGGGGAAGTATGTAATACCCCGTATTTTTGTCAAATTTATTTATGGGATTAATTAATTAAATGTGAATTAATTGGGAATTAATCCGGATAAAATACTAGCGAGAGGTGAGTTGGTATTTGACTATATTGAGTATATAAGATGTTATATGAATATGGAATTATGAAATTTGTCATGAGATTGATATACGGCAATTTGGTCATTTTATTGGGACGCGTGTGACAGTCGCGTCGGGATATAATTATTTTATTTATAGAAGTGAATTTAAATCCTATTAATCGTATGGTCGTTTTGAGTGCGCCAACGCGTCCGGAAGGGTCGAGATAGTCAGAAAACACTAGCCGGGGGTGTAGTTTGGGTCCCGGGGTATTTTTAGGCCATACCGGCAATATAAAGGGTATTTTGGTAATTTCGTATTTTTAGGAATTAAAAATGACGAAAATTAGAGAAGTAAATCTGGTGTGGGTTTGACCCACTAAGCCACTAACCAACCCATGTTAACCCAATAGGGTACGTAGGTTATTAGAATTAAGTTCTATTACTTTCCATAAGAAAAACCCTAGCCACCATAGCCATTGGAGAAAAGCTTGGAGAGAGAGAGAGGAGGAGAATTCTGCAGAAAAAGCTTCATCAAATCAACACCTAACTCAGAGACACTAGAGGCAAGTGGTTTAATATCATTTAATTTCAGAGAATTCTCTTTCCATGTATAGGAATTTAATAAAATTGATTTGTTCTTGGTGTAATATGAAAACCCATGTATTTTGGAACTTAGAACTTGAAACCTTGAGGAGAATTGCATGTAGAATGATAGGTAGATGATTATACTGAGGATATTAGTGATTGGGTGAAATTAAAATGGATTTTTATTGGGTTAATTCATGAATTAAAATTTTAGGGTTTGTGTTCTTGAATAATTGGGGGAAAGTGATGAGACTTGATGATTTAATGATGATTGGGATGAATTAACTCAGTAAAATACGTTAGTTTATAACCTTGTTATGTTAAGGAGTGTTTAGAGACCTTTAAACATTGTTGGGATGAAGTTTAGAGGAGATTTGAGGAGTAAAAATTGATGAAAAACGTAACTAAGAAATTCTGGGCCGAAACTGGTCCCTCGTTAGAAGACCTTCCCAGGTCGTTCGAACGAGCTCGTTCGAACGAGCTTCTAACGAGTTGACCAGTCGCTTCTAACGAGGGGAGACTTCGTTCGATACCTTCGTTCGAATGAACCGTATTTCGTTCGATACATTCGTTCGAACGAGATGTCGTTAGAAGGTACAGTTCGTTCGAACGAACTGGAATCTCGTTCGAACAGCCTCGTTCGAACGAGACTTCTAACGAGCTGGCAGTTTAGGCCTTTTTGGCCTGTTTTGATTTTGGGAGTCCCGTAATCTTGTTCGAGGATATAGATAACCTTCCTTTGACGATGTATTGATAGGTTTGGGACGTTTGTGTTATTTTGAGGAGTAAATTATATACGAGCGACTTAAATTAAAGGGATAGTTGGGTTGAGACGTGAGTGTCTACTACGACGTGAGAATAAATTATGGCGCGTATGATTATAAACCGGAATCGTATAATGTGTATAAATTATATATTGGTACTAGAATGAGAATAGTACTACAATTAAACTACGGGATTACTAAGATGTGTGTTTACTTAGTATTGGTATATGAATTGTCTGTATGACATACCTACCATACTTGCTATCACGGGAGGTTTGCGTTCGCTTAGGGCCCTCTAATCCTTGTGTTGCCCGGATTTAGACTGGTTACCTCGATGAACATAGGTCAGAGAAAGACTTATTGGGATGTTTGTAAGTCCGTTGATCGTGGGAGCGTAGGTATGTGCGTGACCCATGTGATGTGACTGTGTTTGCCTCCACTATTTGTGATTTGTGTTATCTGAACTATTCCTGAGAGATTCGGAATATGTGATCCTCATGTACGTGATGTACCAGGATGGATAGCAGAGTATGTGTGCACCGCAGCTTAGTCTCGGGGTGCTTATATTGTATATTTATGTTGTGGAAATATACGCTTAATAAACTGGGAACTCTTATATAGTATTGTGTGTAACTACGGAATAACATAGAGGACTAATCTATAACGAGTGTATTACTTTTGTATAAGAACCTGAAATTTCGTTAAGCACCTATTTAACTGAGATCGTTATATTGTTAATGGAACCGAGTAATAAGGGTAGGACCTATGACAGTCTAGCTAGATATGATGTCACTTAGCTAGTGGTTTGTGTCGTTTTAGATGGGTACTTATGTTAGGAGTGCACAGTTAGACGAGAGGTGAGAATATCACCTGTGACACCCCGACTAATTAAATACCGGGTAGCTACTCCTTTATTAAATTAATTCAACATGCCAAGTTGGTCCAGTTAATAGCATCACTGTCGAAAGCATTTTAATAATTACTAAAAACCTAGTATTTAAAAAGTAAGTTGCCAATTTTTAATTTAAGTCTGATTAACATGCAACAAGTGTAATGAAGAATAATAACACCATTCACCATAAAGAAGTAAATAGAATAACCATCACATAATGTAAGTAAAGTCTGGAGGAAAACTCCTCACTACAAAACCACAACTGAAATAACTAAACTGGATACTGAAACAATACATGCCAAAGTCTGAAAAACTGTAATGGAAAGATGTCTCTAATAGAAATGGGCAACATGCCCTACAACTGATAGAATACTGAATACGGAATCCAAATGATAGAAGCATCTAAAAGAAATTCCCTGTAGCTTCCACAAACAGCTACAGCTCGTCACCTGAATGAGTATCCTATGCATGGTGTCCTTGTGGCTGGGCACCTAAAATGGTTTTACAAGAAAAATAGATTTGAAAGAAAACGGGTCAGAGCCCGAATGTTGAGATATTTTAAAAACCTGCAAGTGCTTCAAAAACATTTAAAACATTAAATGTAAAGTACATGTTAGGACGTACACTCACATGATATTCTCACCTCTCGTCTAACTCTGCACTCCTAACGTAAGTACCCATCTAAAACGACACAAACCACTAGCTAAGTGACATCATATCTAGCTAGACTGTCATAGGTCCTACCCTTATTTCTCGGTTCCATTAACAATATAACGATCTCAGTTAAATAGGTGCTTAACGAAATTTCAGGTTCTTATACAAAAGTAATACACTCGTTATAGATTAGTCCTCTATGTTATTCCGTAGTTACACACAATTCTATATAAGAGTTCCCAGTTTATTAAGCGTATATTTCCACAACATAAATATACAATATAAGCACCCCGAGACTAAGCTGCGGTGCACACATACTCTGCTATCCATCCCGGTACATCACGTACATGAGGATCACATATTCCGAATCTCTCAGGAATAGTTCAGATAACACAAATCACAAATAGTGGAGGCGAACACAGTCACATCACATGGGTCACGCACATACCTACGCTCCCACGATCAGAGGACTTACTAACATCCCAATAAGTCTTTCTCTGACCTATGTTCATCGAGGTAACCAGTCTAAATCCGGGCAACACAAGGATTAGAGGGCCCTAAGCGAACGCAAACCTCCCGTGATAGCAAGTATGGTAGGTATGTCATACACACAATTCATATACCAATACTAAGTAAACACACATCTTAGTAATCCCGTAGTTTAATTGTAGTACTATTCTCATTCTAGTACCAATATATAATTTATATGCATTATACGATTCCGGTTTATAATCATACGCGCCATAATTTATTCTCACGTCGTAGTAGACACTCACGTCTCAACCCAACTATCCCTTTAATTTAAGTCGCTCGTATATAATTTACTCCTCAAAATAACACAAACGTCCTAAACCTATCAATACATCGTCAAAGGAAGGTTATCTATATCCTCGAACAAGATTACGGGACTCCCAAAATCAAAACAGGCCAAAAAGGCCTAAACTGCCAGCTCGTTAGAAGTCTCGTTCGAACGAGGCTGTTCGAACAAGATTCCAGTTCGTTCGAACGAACTGTACCTTCTAACGACATCTCGTTCGAACGAATGTATCGAACGAAATACAGTTCGTTCGAACGAAGGTATCGAACGAAGTCTCCCCTCGTTAGAAGCGACTGGTCAACTCGTCAGAAGCTCGGTCGAACGAGCTCGTTCGAACGACCTGGGAAGGTCTTCTAACGAGGGACCATTTTCGGCCCAGAATTTCTTAGTTACGTTTTTCATCAATATTTACTCCTCAAATCTCCTCTAAACTTCGTCCCAACAATGTTTAAAGGTCTCTAATCACTCCTAAACATAACAAGGTTATAAACTAACGTATTTTACTGAGTTAATTCATCCCAATCATCATTAAATCATCAAATCTCATCACTTTCCCCCAATTATTCAAGAACACAAACCCTAAAATTTTAATTCATGAATTAACCCAATAAAAAATCCGTTTTAATTTCACCCAATCACTAATATCCTCAGTATAATCATCTACCTATCATTCTACATGCAATTCTCCTCAAGGTTTCAAGTTCTAAGTTCCAAAATACATGGGTTTTCATATTACACTAAGAACAAATCAATTTTATTAAATTCCTATACATGGAAAGAGCATTCTCTGAAATTAAATGATATTAAACCACTTGCCTATAGTGTCTCTGAGTTTGGTGTTGATTTGATGAAGCTTTTTCTGCAGAATTCTCCTCCTCTCTCTCTCTCCAAGCTTTTCTCCAATGGCTATGGTGGCTAGGGTTTTTCTTATGGAAAGTAATAGAACTTAATTCTAATAACCTACGTACCCTATTGGGTTAACATGGGTTGGTTAGTGGCTTAGTGGGTCAAACCCACACCAGATTTACTTCTCTAATTTTCGTCATTTTTAATTCCTAAAAATACGAAATTACCAAAATACCCTTTATATCGCCGGTATGGCCTAAAAATACCCCGGGACACAAACTACACCCCCGGCTAGTGTTTTCTGACTATCTCGACCCTTCCGGACGCGTTGGCACACTCAAAACGACCATACGGTTAATAGGATTTAAATTCACTTTTATAAATAAAATAATTATATCCCGACGCGACTGTCACATGCGTCCCAATAAAATGACCAAATTGCCGTATATCAATCTCACGACAAATTTCATAATTCAATATTCATATATCATCATATATACTCAATATAGTCAAATACCAACTCACCTCTCGCTAGTATTTTATCCGGATTAATTCCCAATTAATTCACATTTAATTAATTAATCCCAAAAATGAATATAGCCAAAAATACGGGGTATTACAGGCTTGTGATTCTTCATCGTCCAAGTCAAACTTCCATCTTGTAAGTCTTCTGTGCCTTCTGTCCATGTTTGTTCTTTGAATTTGTAGTTTTTGGGTTTACAAATGGCGAAGATTGGTAATAGGTCGGTGTCTGAGTTTAGGAAGTTTTACAATATCCTAGAGTGGGTAGAGATTGAGTTCGCCTCTCCCTCTAGAAACGTTAGAGATATAGAAGGTGCCCATTGGATTCACGTCGTGTTGCTTTCCCAAGGGGAATTACTTTTCCTCAAAGCAACCTATTCTTGCACTTCTTTAGTTATTTCAACATTGTTCATGCACAGTGTTTTCCCAATGTTTGGAAGATAATTAATGGTGTCCATAGAATTAATCAGTTATATGGTACCAAATTATGGCTCACCGAGGTCTGCTTTTGCTATTCCTTCTCTCAAACTAGTTCTGGTGTCCTCTATCTCAAAGCCAGGAGTCCTGATAGGGTATTGGTAGTAAACCTACCTGATTCCCACAAGGACTATTGGCAAGATGGCTTCGTTACAAGAAATTGGCAGTTTTCCCCCAAACTGAGGGGTCGAGGTCTGATAGGTTCTCTGTTCCCTTTTATGGGGAAGAGTATATAGGTAGTCTTTTCTCTGTTCTTTCAATTTCTTTACTGATTTGTGATCTTTATGATTGTTTCTTGTTTTGTCTTCAGCGAGGTTGAAGAACCTAGAACCTGCCCTCAGTGAGGTCCGGCTTTTAGAGTTGCTCAAGACTTGGAATATTAGGGAGCTTTTGGCTGACGGTGAACATCCATGATCTGTCTCTTTTCTGCTCGAGTACAAGAATATTGGATACAACTTTATAGCGAGGCCTGTGGACAGTATTCCTGAGTTTAACACTTCCGAGGAAACTACTGCTGATCCTATCCAGTTGGACGAGGAGGAGAGCAGTTCTGGGAGTGATACTAGAGGAGGTGTTGCAGGTGGTGTTGGTGAGGAGAGCTCTAGTGGTGATAGTTCTGATTCGGAAGAGGTTTCTGAAGCCCGAGAACCTTCGAGCTCATCCAACATCTATAGCGAGGAGATGGTGCCACCAAGGAAGAATTTGATTCGAGATGATGAAGATCATATACTCCTCGCTCAAAGGTTGAAGAAGCAGAAGTCCAGTACTGGGGTTGTTACCATTAGCTCTCGGATTACTGCTCAGGAGCAGGAGAGGAGGAGGAAAGAAGAAGAACATATGTGAGAGAGAGAGAGAGAGAGGGAGAGAGAGAGAGAGAGAGGAAGAAGGAAGAAGAAAGAAAGAAGATAGAAGAGAAGAAAAAGATGGAGGAGAAGAAAAGAATGGAGAGGGAGAAGGAGAAGGAGGAAGAAAGGAGAAAAATGGAATTGAGGATGAAGGTTGGGTAGGCCTTAGTCCCTGTGTCCGCACTGCCTAAGGGGGCCTCAGTTGACATTTCTCCTCAACTGGCCCCTGCACTGCTCGAGAGGGCAGTTATTCCTGCGGATCGCCAAAGGGAGATGGGGTCTAATCAATTGTCTCTATAAGCTTATCAAAGGCTAGCCTTGGTGTGACCTTTCCTTTTCCTTTCTCTCAAGCTTTTATGAATTGTAGTTATTTCCTTCTTCTGACATCTTCTTTTATTTGTCATTTGTGACCGACTTCATCGTTCTCTATCTCTCTCGCGATGAGCTTTTGAATAGGAGCGGCGAGCTGGAGCAGCAGAATGCTGCCCTAAAAGTGAAGGGAACACAATTGGAAGCCAGTCTAAAGACTACTGATGTTGCCCAGGCTTCTTTTGACCTAGCCCCCACCAATTCCAATCGAGAGAGGGATGAAACAGTTAAAGAGATGAACTACCTGAGGCAAGCCTATGACCTGGTCTACTCGAGCAAGTTAGCCGTTGTGGAGGAGAACAGGGTGCTGACCGAGCAGCTGAAAGAAAAAGATTCTCAGGCAGTTACCATCAAGGAGGACTCTTATAACTTCGGGTGGGATGCTTCATATGAAGATGCCTAGGTTCAGATAGGCTACATTAGCTGTCTGAACTTCATGAAAGGTTGGAACAAAGCCCTCATAGCTGCTGGTGTCGATGTTGCCTCTCCTTTATTTTATGAGCATGACCCAGGTCCGAAGCTATTTGTGGACGAAGCCCCTACCCCAGCCACCGAAGGCACTAATTCTGTCTCCCAAACGGTTCTTGATGATGCTCCTCCTTCTCAGGCAATAGAGGTTACCCTTGCTGAGGGAGGTGCTTCTACTCCCGTTGATAAGGGGAAGAAACCAGCCTCTTCTGATCAACCTGAGGTTGCTGGCTAATTTTTCTTTAGGGTTGCTCTTTGTATTTTTGGTTTGTAATTTTCCTTTCTGTTGCTCGATGTACTCTGATCCTTATTAATGAAATGAAAAAGTTTTCTTTCCCCAGTGCACTAATTTATTTTTTTTGTACCTCTTCTTTATGCCTTGTAGTTGGTTGTTGTGGATGACTATATACTAGCCACATCTCAATTGGGAAGAATGCTCAGTCCAAATGTAAGCTTTGAGGTGCATCATACCTTTGTAAGGATTTGTAAATTGCTGCGATTGAGGAACAAGCGTTTCATAGAACAGATCGAGATCGTCGTGAAACTAAAAGATAGGCTCCAAGAGATGGAAGAGGTCAGAGCCTCAATCCAGGAAGAGGTGAATACTCTAAGAGAAAAGCTTTTAGATGATTCTGAGATCAAATAGGTTGGAGAAATTCTTTAGTAGCAGAATGAGGCTTTGAAGAGGGAAGTCTTACAACTCAGGGAGCATACGCCGAGCATCACTCCTGCAGTGTTGCGAGGCTCCTCCTCGTCGCGAGATGGGGCTGGATCAAGCGATGTTCCTTCAGTGCTGCGAGGCTCTGCCCCGTCGACCGTTCCGTGAGCTAGTAGGAATGTAAGGGGTTCAGTTAGGGAAATGCAAGAGCTTCGAGAGGATGTTCAACGAGCATATGTGATTACTGCTGGGATTCAGAGGGACGTCACCCGGTTGAGGCATCTGTTTAAGAAAGCACCTCGGTGAATATGGGCCGATGGTTATGACCAGGGTTGGCTAGATGCTCCAATAAGGCTGATAGAGTTTGAAGAGCTCGCCTTTATTAGGGGGTGGTTGAGTTCCTTGAGGGAGCTGCAAGTTCCAATGAACTCGATGCTCTGGTATCGACATGAAATCTCTCCTTCCTCCTTGATGCCTAACCCCTTTAGGAGAGATGGTCAGTGGATCCCCATTGATGCCATCCCTCAGTAGCTACTGGAGTCGGATGCGAATGACGTCGAGGAGGAGCTGGCCCCCCATCCTGACGACGGTCGAAGAGCTCAAGTGGATGATTATCTCATTCGGAGGCCTCGACCTCATTAAGATTTTTTCCAGTAGTAATCTAGTGTATAAATGTAATAAGCGATGTAATCTTGATGTCTTAGGTCGAGCTGGCCGACTAAACATGTATTGTATTTGTTGTAAATGTGGTGAATAAATATAAAATTTATGTTTTGCGCGAATTTGCCGACTAAATAATTGTCTTATATTTTCCATATCTTTGCTCAATAATCTTGAGCCTTTCTTGGCTGACTAGATTTGTAAACTTGCATTATCAAGTAGGTGTCCCTCCAGTCCAGTATGCTAACGAGATACCATTATGCCCCACTTTACCTTTTAGGTTGTGTCGTCACACTCCCTAAGTCCTAAGTGTGTCAATTGGCAAGGACACACCTGGTGTTGGATGCTCTATCCGATCAGGATTTTATTCAACCAAGCATAGTTTGGTGACAGGTTTTAACTTGGACATATTGCCTAAGGGTCTCTTATAGGGCTTCATATATTTACAGGGGCAATGCTAAGAGGTCTTTCGTATTTCATAACGAATACCTGAGGAGGGACATTTCCCTGTTATAGTGTAATGATCAATGTGCTTGTCACTTGGAAAAGGTGCGTGGGTTTAAAAAGTTCATACATTAGTTAACTGATACTTCATAGAACGGAACTGTCAAACAACTTTTATTAATGACAAGGATAATGAACTTCCAGTTCCATAACTCAAGAACAAAAGAGGAGTCTCAAACGAACTTCCAGTTTCATAACAAAAGAACAAAAGAAAATTCTAAAAATAGAATTTTTTGAGATTGGATGCATTCCATGCTCGGGGTATCTCTCCGCCTTCCAGCGTTTCTAAATGATAGGCACCTTGCAGATTATCTCTTGTTATCTTAAATGTTCCTTCCTAGTTTGGCCCTAGCTTGTCGTCTGATGGTTTTACAAAGCTACCCAGGACTTTCCTTAGGACGTAGTACCCAATTCGAAATGCCCTCGGGTTGACATTCTTATTATAGTGCCTTGTGATCTATTGCTGATAGCTCGCTAGTTTTACTAGGGCTAGCTCTCGGCACTCATCGTCTAGGTCGAGCTCAGTGAGCAATGCAGCATCATTATGGCCCTGGTCGATGAGGCTGGACCTCATTGTTGGTACGCCTGCTTCTAATGGGATGACTGCTTCCATTCCATACCTCAATGAAAATGGGGTCTCCCCCGTTGCTCGTCGTGGAGTGGTACGGTAGGCCCATAGAATATGCGATAGTTCATTTACCCATGCGCCTTTGGCTCGCTCTAATTGTTTCCTTAATTCACCGATCACTGTTTTATTGGAAGCCTCGGCTTGTCCATTACTCTGAGGATAGGCCACCGAGATGAAATGGTGTCTGATTCTATGCGCGTCGCAGAAACTCTAAAAAGAGCTGCTCTCGAACTGTGTTCCATTGTTAGTGATGATGGTCATGGGGATTCCAAAATGTTTGATTTTATATTTCCATATGAATCTTATCATATCTTCATCTCGAATGTTTCCTATGGTTCTGCCTCGATCCATTTGGTAATGTAGTCAGTTGCGACCAACAGATACTTGCGATTATCGGTTGCGGTAGGAAGTGGTCCTACAATGTCCATTCCCCATGGGCGAATGGCCATGGGCTGGAATGTGATTTTAGTTCGCTAGCAGGTTGATGGACATAGGTGCATGAAGTTGGCATTTCTCACACTTGTGAACATATACTGCAGAATCCCTCTGCATATATGGCCACCAATAGCCTTTCTTCATAGCTCGGAATGCCAGAGACTTTCCTCCAACATGGCTTCCACAGATTCCCTCGTGAAGTTCGTTTAGAACTTTCTCGACATCCCTCGGGTGAACACATTGAAGGTAGGGACCGAAAAATGATCTCTTATATAGCTTGCCCTCAGAAGATAAGTGAAAGAGAGTAGTTTTGACTCTTATCTGGTGAGCGGTCTTCTTATCGGTTGGAAGCGCGCCATCCTTTAAATAGTCCCTTAAAGGATCCATCCAACTGGGTGCTGATTCAATTTGGAGCACATGCTCCATGGTTGTTAGTTCATCCTTACAATTAATGCTTGAACGAGTGAGGAAGTCGATGGGAATTGTTATTTTTAAATCGGAATTGATTGCCGAACTCAGGGCTTCTAGGGCATCTGCATGGCTATTCTGCTCTCTGGGAAATTGCTGGACACTGACTTCCTCGAAGTTAGCCATTAGCCTTTTTGCTAAGGCGAGGTAGGCTGCCATTCTTTCATATTTTGCATTGTAGTCTCCAGTTATCTGATTGGAGACTAATTAAGAATCGCCGAACACCTGTAAATGCTTTGCACCCAAAGTGTGTGCCTTCTGGAGGTAGGCAGGCTATCAATGCCTCATATTTTGCTTCATTGTTGGTGGCTGTAAATCCAAGCCTGATTCCTTATTCAAGGATTGTATCCTCTGGAGTGATGAGGACAATGCCTATTCCTACCCCCTTTGAGTTGGAGGCTCCATCAACGAATAATTTCTAGACTCCCTCCATTGCGTGGTTCCCTCTGTGCTTTGCTGGTTGAGGTTGTTCGCAAGGTTGATCGCCTATGAATTCGGCCATGAAATCAGCGAGGACCTTCCCCTTGATTGCGTTCCTTGGTTAAAATTGGATATCAAATCATCCAAGATCGACTGACCATTTAAACAGTCTGCCCTACAAATCCACCTTCCTCAGGATTGCTTTCAGAGGGTGCGATGTAAGGAAGATGATAGTGTGGGCTTTGAAGTAGTGCTTCAGCTTTCTTGAATCCACTACTAGTGCAAAAGTGAGCTTCTTCAGTGGTAGGTACCGCTGCTCGACGTCTAGTAAGGTTTTTCTCACGTAGTAAACGGGGCGTTGGGTTCCCACATTCTCACACATCAATGTAGAATTGACGGTGTGATTGGAAACTGCGAGGTATAAGTATAAGGAATTTGTTTCTTGGGGTATAACGAGCAGTGGTGGTGAGCTAAGGTAAGCCTTGAGCTCGTCCAATGCCCGCGAGAATTATTAATTCCATTCTACTGCTTTGTTTCCCTTTAGGAGCTGGAAGAATGGTTTGCACTTCTCGGAGGATTTTGAGATAAAATAGTTTAAGGCAGCGATCATGCCGGTGAGCTTCTGTACATCTCGAATTGTGTGAGGAGGTTGTACCATGTTTATCGTATCGATCTGGTATGGGTTAACCTCGATACCCCTCTTACTGACTAAGTACCCAAGACATTTTCCTAACTGGACACCGAAAGAACACTTGCGTGCCTTAAGTTTCATTCGATACATCCTGAGGATTTCGAAGGTCCTTGATAGGTCTGAGAGGTGGTATTCTTTCTTCTTGATTTTAATGAGCATAGCGTCGATGTAGACCTCCATGGTGTCCCCCATCTGGTCTTTGAACATCTTGGTAACCAACCACTGGTAGGTTGCCCTGCGTTCTTAAGCCTGAAGGCCATGACCTTATAGCAGTATAACCCAACTGTGGTGATGAATGTTGTCTTGTCTTGGTCTGGGGTATACAGAGGGATCTGATGATACCCTGAGTATGCGTCCAGAAATCTCATTCTCTTGTGAACTGTTGTGGCGTCCACTAGTTGATCAATTTTTGGGACGGGGACACTGTCTTTAGGGCATGCTCTATTAAGGTTGGTGAAGTTGATGCAAACTCTCCATTTCCCATTGCTTTTTGGAACTGCTATTGGGTTGGACAACCATTTAGGGAATTGAACTTCCCGTATGGATCCTGCATCCATTAGTTTTTTAACTTCTTTTTCTACAGCTTTGGCCTTCTCGGGGGCGGTTTGTCGTGCCTTTTGCATGATAGGTTTAAAATAGGGGTCGGTATGCAACCGATGATAAGACACATCGGGATCTATTCCTGGTAGTTCGTATGGTTCCCATGCGAAAACATCTACGTTGCTTCTTAATATAATTGTCAATTACTTCTTCTCTTGATCTGTGAGAGAAGCTCCAATTAATAAAATCCTGTCATTCTTGCTATCTCCGGCTGTAACTTCCTCCAGGTCTTCGACAACCCGTTCAGAGGGGAGGATCCTGGTCTCCTCTACTCCGGGTATTCCATACTTTAATTGGTATTTCGAAGGTGTCAGAACTTCTTGTTCCTCCTCGACTTTCTCTCTAGGCTTGTCGACCTTCTTCTCTGGCCTTGGACGGATGGCCGCTATGAAGCACCTTCTTGCCATTGCTTGATCACCATGGAATTCCATTACTCCTCACTCGGTCACATACTTGAGTTTTTGATGGTAGGTTGAGGAATCTGCCTTCATCGCATGCATCCATCCTCTGCCGAGGATGGCTTGGTATGGCAAGTCGATGTCAACTACCAAAAACTCAATCATCTTGGAGACATTTCCTGCTCGTACTGGTAGCACGAACTTTCCCAAGGGTATAGTTTCTTTTCTATTAAGAAGCAACGTTGATGAGCTTCCTTGGTCGACGAGTAATTTATCGACGTCATAGTTAGCTATCCTGAGGGTAATGATCAAAGCATCATGATGTGGGGTTCTCACTCCCACCAGATCTTCATCTGTGAACACGATATGCTTACTATAGTCGGCGTCATCTGCTCCTCGACGCTTTCCTGATTGTGTTTTTACTGGGTCGATCTGAAAAGCCTGCATTATCGCTGTAAGCTTTTTTACCTCCATTCGAGATGAATTTCCTTAAATATGTTTGACATCAGACGGCCCATGAATTACTGCGAACTCATGTCTAGCATCGTCTTCAAGCACGTTGTCAGGCCTTGCATCTCTATTGGCAGCAACTTTCTCTGCCTTCTTATCCACAAATTCATTCAAATGCTCGGATTGGGCCCGCTCCTCGAGGTGGGACTTAAGAGCCTTGCAATGCTTGGTCTTATGCCCCCCTCTTTATGAAAAGCGCATCTCAGCGCGTTGTTTCTCTTTGAGGGATCTCCTCCCATCTTTCTGGGCCACTTAATAAATGGCTCATCCTTGATCTTTGCGAGAATCTTGTAGATTAGTTCTTTGAAGACAGTATTGACTACTTGAAATGCTTTCGATACATCATTCTTGCCTCTTTTGTTGGTGCCACTCTTACCCCCATTCTTTCTTCCTTTTTTCTGGTTCTCATATTTGTCACTGCTTTTGGCAGCGATCTTGGTTCGACCATTTTCTCCAGTGTTGAGGCGAGTCACATCCTCCACCTTGGCATACTTCTCGATGCGAGCCATCAGGTAGTCGATGGTTGTGGCCTTTTTCTTCGTCAAGGACTGGTGCAGGAAGGAAGTGCTCAGTAGCCCAATTTTAGAAGAGGCCACCGCTACCTACTCCGAGAAGTCCTTGACTTCATTGAATAATTCCCAGTACCTCTTAGCATAGTCTCAGAGGGTCTCTTGAGGCGCCTTTTTTATTGTTAGCAAAGCGTCCATCCTTTTGGGGTGGGATATACTAGTAATGAAGCGTGTCGTAAAGAGCTCGTCCAGGGACTTAAAGCTTCTGATGGACCTATAGGGGAGCCTTTCGAACCACTTATGCGCCATGTCATGCAGGCTTGAGGGAAAAATTTGGCACATCAGTTCATCTTGATCGTTCCAGAGGGTCATGGCCTGCCTGTACTTCCTGACATGATCAATGGGGTCAGTCTTACCATCATAGATCTTGAAACTTGGAACAACAAACTTCTTGGGGGCTTCCTCTTCTTCTACTTCCCTTAAGAAAGGTGATTTCATCTGAGTTTTGAGAGCTCGCCTAGCGAGTTCTCGGGTCGATCTGGTACTGCGATGCTTAGGGTGTTGGTCCATCTCCCTTCGGATCAGACTTTATATGTTCTGGTTGCTGTGAGCTGGGCTCCGGTGATAGCGAGCTAGTCGTAGTGGCTCGAGTAGGTCATCCTCTGACTCGTTTCCCTAAACTTTCTAGGACTCGCGTCGAGGGATCCTTCTTCGACTGCAAGACTTGATCACCTGAAGGCTAGGAGTGTGGTATGGACGTCTCCTAGTGCCATGATGGATCTCTATCTCCATTCTTTCTAGCCTTCTCTTGAGGCAATCATTCTCAGCTTCATGCCTGCGAAAAGACTCCTTTTTCTATCGGAGCCTCGCCTCATAAGCATCAATAAACCTGGATATTTGAGTGGACCTCACTGGTCCTTGGCTTTCTTTTGAGGATGGCCTTTCTAGGCGAGCCCTCTGATCTGAACGCCAAACTTCAAATCTGATCCTGCGAGGGGTAGGTTGTTCTTGGATATCTCCTACCTGAGGAGCATTACTACTGTGACCAGACATTTCAGACTTCTTTGTTGGTGTGAGCTTTCTCAGGGAAGATAAACCTTCCCACAGACGGTGCCAATTGTGGTGACAACTATTATTCAACACAAATAGATAAGAGAAGCGCAATCACCAAGAAAAATAGAAAACGTAAATGCCAATCACATAGCAAAAGATATACGTGGTTTAGCAAGAATGCCTACGTCCACGGTGACGTAGTCACTATTATTTCTATTTACTCCGGAGAGTGTTTTCAGGGAATACAGTGCGTGCCTTTTGCCCTAGGCCTAGGGTCTATTTTATACATGTACATCTTCGAGGAGTGGGGGTGTTGGACTCCCCCACGTCCATTTTTTCCTCTTATTCGGGGAGTGGGGGTGTTGGACTCCCCCACGTCCACTTTTTTTCTCATGGAACATCTCTGTTCGAGATTTTAGGAAAGGACTAAGCCATAACTGAATTAAATTAAGGTTCGTTGGGCCTGGACTTTGGGCTGTACTAATTAGGCTACTAGTTCGGACCCGTAATGCTAAGTTCGGGTATCCACAGGGATCTTAAAATTTTCTTAACAACTCTTGCCCAAAAAATTTCTCCCCAAATTAAAATTATAATTAACTATGTTCGATAAACGTGAATAAAACTCATCGAAATATCTAGACTCTATCATGGTAATAATCTCAAATTGTGTGGTGAGGTTCTTGCAGCTTATAAGCATTCACAACATTAGTACACTCATGTGTGATCTCGAGGGTATCCTAGACTTCTTTAGACGTGGTGCACATCACAATGCGACAGAACTCGCCAGGGGTGATGGCTCCCGAGGTAGCACTTAAACCTCATGAGTTAAAATTGGGCCAATTAAAGCCATCCTCTATCCAATATGAGGCATGTTTAGAACTGATGACATTTTCAATAGTCACAGTGGGTGGTGTCTGCCCTCTTTCACAAAGCACCTAGACTCATTATTTTAAGGTTACCTCATCCTAGATTTTTCAAAAGCACAATTTGAACCATAAAAAAATGGTCATTCGATTATACAGAGCATCCCTCTAATTTGGATTTTTTAAAGATCAACAATTTTTCAAAAATAATTGATATCGAAATATCTTTTATAGAAAAGGATCACATGATATTTTAGTATAACCGACCCTCATAGCAATTTGGGAGTGTGATGATCTAATTGATCAATTTACATAATTAAATTCCATACACAAAATCTAATTTTTTTATCAAATTTTATCTTCAAGTAATTATAGTGTGCATACGAGACGATTTCAAATTTTAATTTGCAAGTCAAGCATATAAATAAACACGAGATGATGAAAAATCCCTAAAAAGGGAAAATCTTTTTATATCAGCACTATTGAGAGTTTTGAATACAATCGACTTATAAAATACTTAACTGTACTAAGTTCGACATGCAGAGACTTCAAAACCTCAAAAGATATGACTGAGCTTCAGAGTCGTCTATAGGTAGCGGTCTACCCTCAGTATCAACCGATCGGACTCGTCTTCTTCTTCAGCAGTGAAACCTCGTTTCACAATATCAGCAGTAGGGAAAAGTATCAACAAAGTAATTTGAATAGGTTACCTTCTAGTAGGGAGGAAACGAAGAAAGGGCCAGGGGGGGGGGGGGGGGGACACCAACCCGTCTAAAAATAAACAGAGTTAATTTTTTAAACAAATTAAATCCAGTCTAACCCTAAATTTAAATTCAACCCACCCCTAATTGGACTTTTGGTGAATTTTCAAATTATTTCATGTCTTGTATTACTTTTTAAGTATCAATTAATTTGTAGATTTTTTATCTTACATAGCATGGTGTCATTATGATTTTAGTCCCTAAGTTTGAGTTAAAACTTATGAAAAGAAAAAACTAAAAAGTGAATTGTTATATAAGTTTATAATATCAATTGTTAGGTATTTATATAATCGTTAATTACAATAATAATTATGTAATTTTAAGTAATTATTTGGTGAATACTAAAAAATAACATCGAAAAAATTAGGCTCGGGAGCTCCCACCGCCAAACCCTCGAAAATCACCATTAAGGTAACCCGCCCGAGTGTAAAATCCTAGCTCCTTCACTGCGTTTTACTTATATGGTAAAGTGATCTTGAATAATTTAGGGGGTTTGTGAAAAGAGTTCTTTGTGAAACGTGTGACACCCCGCTTATTAAAATAAGAGGTGGCTAGCCGAATACTCGAATAATCACAGGAATCATAGATGGTCCATTCTTAGGATCAACATATAGCAATAAGTATACGAGAAAAACAATCTATTATTTTAGAAAACAGATTGTCAAAATTTTATTTTTGTAAGTTAATGAAAAACATTTAAGCAATCCAATTGAAAAGAAGGTGGATAGAGATAAAGACAGATAATATAACAGCAACCATATACAACAAAATAACCGAACAAGCTATCAGTTAACAGACCCGTACAAATAGGTTACACCGAGTATTAGAGTATAATATCCCATTATATAACACAAGTACAAAACTTGGGCATACCGCCCGAATGTGTAACCGATCATAGCTAGAATACAAAAAAGGAAATATCTAAATTAAATATCCCCTAACATTCGCAATTTGTTACAGCTTTCGAGACACTGGGATAGAAAAGTCAATACGGGCGTCCTTGTGGAGGAACACCTGGGTGAATATAAGATTCAAGAAAAAAAAACAGGTCAGGGCCCAATTTAATTTGATAACCAAGTGAATAAAGTGCATGACAGTTATGGAAAGTTTAATTATCATAAATAAGCTTGTTGCGATCACCAAAAATAATTATAAGGAACCTAACTTCTCAATCTAAAAGCATAACCTAACGCAAATATAATGACAATGATCACAATTAAATTATTCTAGAGAATATGAATAAAATATTACTTAATGAGACTCAATTCCCTTCTTACCAAATTTCATTTCACCATTCCTTTTTCACATTAGGAAATGTATTTAAGAAATTTACTTCATAAAGTGTCGTATTATCAATAAAATCCAACTTTAAATAAGAAAAGTTATATTTCACAACATATAAAGATTCTAAGACCATCCTTCCGGGTTTCCCCAATAGATGAGCCCCTAAATAGCTATCATCTTCCAGGGCCTATCGCTAAGACAACCAGGGCATCGTACATCGCGTGACACAGGCATGCGGCCATATACCTTCGACAGTGCGTCATAACCACACCCGAAATTACCTCACTTCAAACAATAATCACACAATATATAATAATCGGTCCAATGGCCGAGGACTATATTCATCCTGCATTCACTAGCCAGGGGACTTCACCTCATGTGCATAACTTCCCCTATGATATCATTTAAAGAGGTGTGTATTAACAAATTATCATTCACTAGTTATTCCCATTTTAAAGTATGTATTACATTTTTATCCGGATCCATATACGTTTAATGTCATCACTATAAATGTCAACGTTTAATGAACCCCTAAATTAGTCTCTTAGAAATAATGACGTTACTATAAGACACCAAGTATAGTATACCTCGTTCATGTCTCTAAATTTCCCCAATTATACAATCATACTCTTGCCTAATCTCAAACTAGTTTACCCAAGAAAAGCTACCCTAATGTCTATTAAATAATCCCCGAGATAGGCCCGAGTATCCCCGCTCAACTCTAGAGTAGTCATATGCCTAATATAAAACTCTAGTACACTTTATTTCTTCATAAGAGAAAGTTCCCAGGTCCCAAACCTACAAGAATAGGGTTAAAAACTAAGATAGAAAAATAACCTAAAACAACAGGAATTCTGAATCGATTCGCCCTCGTCGAATTCATTCGGTCTTGAAGAGAATCAATTCGGATGGTTTGAATTGATTCGGTCAAGAGGACCCAACATTTTTCATACTTCTGAATCAATTCGGATAGGCCGAATTGATTCGTTCATCAAAGACCTGAATCCTGCCCCTTTTGTGAATCAATTCGCGTGGGCCAGGATGCCTAATTTTGGCCATGGATATTAATACCCTACCTTTCCCACAACTCATTTCTTCTACAATTTACCCACACCAACCATCATTAATCCACCCAAAAAAATCCTATATACATACTAACCACTATAATTCACACAATAACTATCTGGATCAAAATTTAAGGGTTCAAACACTACAATTTCTCTAAACCCATATTTGTTCAATTATTCCAATACACAACCATCACTACAATTTATTCACATCAAACCATATATTAGAAAGTAATAAACTTGCCTTAAGAAGAAATCTCGGATTCCTTTACGGTAAATGCAAGATCAAACCCAATTTCTTCAATTTTTCTCAGTTCTCTTCTTTTTCTCCACAATTCCCTTTCTCTCTAGGTTTAGTAAGAATACACTTGAAAAATGAAAGGGTTTGCAAGACTTAATCATGCCCTTAGCATTAATTCTCATTTTTAAATGTTAATACACCATTAAAATGACTCCTAACTACATAATTGAGTCATGACCTATCAAAAGTGCCCGGAACCCAAAAATTCAACATGACACTTATTTTGACTATCTCGACCATTTTGGGACTATCCGCGCCCTCTAAATTGGAATCCGCAATAATATAAATCATTTCAAGTTCCAACTTCATTTAAACCATAAATGTTGTTTAAAGCACAATGACACAATAAATCGTGACACGATGTTATTTACATTCACATAATAGTAAATATGCAAAAATCTAGTAAATATTATCTTTTAACTCACTTAAAATAATATTTACTCCATTATCTAACATTTTATATAATTACCTCATATGGTAAATTAATATAAAATAAATTTCTCAAGAGTAAGGGTTATTACATACTCCCCCCTTATAAAGAAATTTTGCCCTCAAAATTTAGGCATACCAAAAAGAGATGTGGATACTTTTTTCTCATATCGTTTTCACGCTCCCACATTGACTCCTCGACATTGTGTTGCCCCCATTGGACCTGAACCAAGGGCACCACTTTAGATCTTAGCCTAAGCTCGCCGTGATCTAAGATTTCAACTGGTTGTTCCTCATAGGATATATCGGGCTGCAATTCGATATCCTCTAAAGGAATGTGCAAGTGAGCTCCTTCACACTTCTTATACTTTTTCAAGGATGAAACATGAAACACATCATGAATCTGTTGTAAGTGTTCCGGTAAGGCGAGTTGATAAGCTACTGGGCCTACCTTAGCTATAATGGGAAAAGGGCCTACATAGTGCGGCGCAAGCTTTCCTTTCTTACCAAATCGCTTTATACTTTTCATCGACGAAACTCGTACCAACACTTGATCTCCAAACTCCAAATCCACATGCCTTCTATTTGCATCAGCATAACTCTTCTGAAGATCTTGATCAATTCGGATGCGATTGAGAATAAGTTTGATCTTTGAAGAAGTATCTTGGATTATCTGAGGTCCAAGAAATTTATTATCCCCTGCTTCCAACCAATAAGTAGGTGATCTACAAGATCGATCGTACAATGCTTCATAGGGTCCCATCCCGATAGTGAATTGGTACGAATTATTAGAAGAAAATTTAAATAAGGAAAGGTATTGTTCCCAACCTCCTTTGAAATTAAGCACACACATTCTGAGCATATCCTCTAACATTTGGTTGACTCTTTTTGTCTGACTATCTGTCTGAGGGTGATAGGAGGTACGGAACTTCAATTCGGTTCCCATAGCTTCTTGGAAACTTTGCCAAAAATGGGAAACAAAAATTTTGTCTCGATAGGAGACTATATTAATGGGTACCCCATGGATTCTAACAATCTCCGCAATAAATACCCGGGCATAACGAGCAGTGTTGTAGTCTGTACGTACCAGTAAGAAATGTGCCAACTTAGTTAAACGATCAACAATCACCCAAATGGAATCATGACCGCTTTGTGATGTTGGCAATCCCATGATGAAATCCATCGAGATGCTTTCCCATTTCCATACCGGTATTTCCAAGGGTTGTAGGAATCCCATCGGTTGCTGATGATCTACATTCACCAGTTGACAAGTAGTACATTGGGAAACAAATTCAAAAATGTCCTGCTTCATACCCGCCCACCAATATTGACGGTGCATGTCTTGGTACATTTTGTCCCCACCAGGATGTACTGCAAACTTGAACCCATGAGATTCTGTCATTACGGTTCGTCTTAAATCCCTTTCTTCCAAGACAAAAAGTCTCCCGTGGAAATGTAATCCACCCTCAGAACTTATAGAGTACAATTCCTCCCCCTCAGTTAATAATTGGTGTATACGGTCCTGACAACCTTTGTCCCTTCCTTGAGCTTCAACAACCCTTGCTACTATCATAGGCATAATGGTCAACACCGACATAAACTCCCTTGTCACCACATCCTCTTGGCTAAGTTCTTTCCATTTATCCTTCCATACCAGTGCTAAATCCCCCTCGAGTTTCCGACTCAACGCATTTTCCACTACATTAGCCTTACCCGGGGTATAATGAATATCAAATTGGTAGTCCTTCACAAACTCTAACCATCGACGTTGTCGCATATTCAAATCCTTCTTTGAAAATAAATATTGCAACTATTTGTGGTCTGTGAACACACTAAGCTTCTCCCCCAGGAGGTAATGTCTCCAAATATTCAAGGCAAAAACCACTGCAGTAAGTTCCAAATCATGCATTGGATAATTCTTCTCATGGGTCACTAGCTTGTGAGAAGCATAAGCAATGGCCCGGTGCTCTTGCTATAACACACATCCCAACCCTTGTAGAGATGCATCCGTGAAGACCAAATATTCCAATCCCGGCCTCGGTAATGCAAGTACTGGAGCGAAGGTCAACTTATCTTTTAACTCATCAAAAGCTAGTTGACAAGAATCATCCCAAACAAACCCACCCCCTTCCTAGTTAAATTAATCAAAGGGCTAGCAATCATAGAAAAACCCTTGATAAATCTGCGGTAATAGCCAGGCAATCCCAAAAAAGTATGAATTTATGTAAGTGTCGTGGGATGACCCCATTCCCTCACTGCAATAACTTTACTCGGATCTACCAAAATACCTCGAGTTATCACAATGTGACCCAGAAACTGCACTTCCTCTAGCCAAAAACCACACTTCTCAAATTTGGCATATAGCTGATGATCCCGTAACGTTGGAGGACCAACCGTAAATGATTTACGTGATCGGCTTCTGACTGAGAGTAAACTAGGATGTCATCAATAAACACGATAACAAACTAGTTCAGGAAGTCTCGAAACACTCTATTCATAAGGTCCATAAACACTGCAGGAGAATTGGTTAGCCCAAAAGGCATAACCAGAAATTCATAAGACCCATATCTAGTTAGAAACACAGTCTTGGACACGTCCTGCTCTCGTATCCGCAGATGGTGATACCCCATCCTCAAATCTATTTTAGAGAAGTACGACGTTCCCCTATGTTGATGAAATAGATCTTCAATCCGGGATAGTGGGTATTTTTTCTTGATGGTAACTTTATTCAACTCCCGGTAATCAACAAAAAATCGGAGAAAACCATTTATTTTCTTCACAAATAACATAGGAGCACCCCACGGCGACATACTACTCCTAATAAACCCCTGTTCTAACAACTTTTGAATATGATCTCTTAACTCCCTCATCTCAACAGGACTCATACGGCACGTAGCTCTAGCAATCGGTCGTGCTAAATCAATCACAAAATCAATCTCCCTACTTGTAGGTAAACCCGGTATCTCCCTAAAAACATCTTCGAAGTCTCTAACAACCGAAATTGAATCTAAGGAAACGACTACATCACTAGAAGTCTCCTCTGCAATGCAATATAAATAAGTGCTAGAACCTCCCTCAGAAAGAAGCATAACCACAAGAAACATCGCTTGCCCCGGAATGGCAAAGACTGTACTCTTTCCATAATAATTTACTATCGCGCGATAATTCACTAGCCAATCCATACCCATGATTACATCATACCCGACCATATCAAGGACGAGAAAATCGGCCTCAAAACATAAGTTACCAAGGTTTATTTCTATTCTTTTACAAATAAAGAAAATGAGCGAATCATCACCCATAGAGGACTCGACACTAGTAAAAGTACTTTCTGCAGACCTAATTAACTTCGTCGATTAAGCAAAACTTCTAAAAATAAATGAGTGTGTCGCACCCATATCAAACAATACACACCCCATATTCCCATGAATGGGAAATTTATCCTCGACAGTTGGTGGCACTGGTGGGGATGGTGGAATCATAGCATCCTGTATATGGTAAACACGCCCATACTGTAATTATCCCTGTTGTGGAGGGACGACTGGATTAGGCACTGGTGGCTGTAGTTGTGCCTGTTGATACTGTGGAATTCTAGGAAACTGTCCCCCAATTAACTGCGGACACACCTTCCTATAATGACCCCGCTCCCCACAATGAAAATAACGACCCTCCATATTTTCCTGATTTTGGCCCCTATTATTTCTGAACTTCCCAAAGCCTTGGCACAGATGGCCTCGACCCCCATTATTACACCGTCCTGCCTGGCCAACCTACTGCTGTTGCTGGGCACCATGTCCCTGCCTGAAACCACTACCACCGACATTAGATCCCCTAAAACGTTGTCTTTTGGACAAATCCTCTTGTTGGGTATCCCTATCCTTTTGCTTACCACCCGATGATTGGGACGAGGGTAGTGCTCCTCCTCCTGCACCATTGCCTCCTGGCTTACCCGATTGTCCCATGACTGCAACTTTCTTACTTCCTTGTACATGCAACCGATGATCCTGACAATGAAGTAATGTGTCATTCATTACATCCCGAATGTTTGTAAAGATGGATTTCCCAGCAAGTGTTGTCGTATCCTCCAATGTAAACCTCCAATGAACTTTGACATTCTCCTCTCCTCCGGAGTTACCCCATCCATCACAAAACTAGCCAAATGAGTGAATTCCTTCTCATATTCTTCCACCGAACGTTCACCTTGAAATATATCTTGAAGTTTCTTCCTGTTTTCCCTTTGGACTGCTAGAGGAAAATACTTTCGATCGAACAAAACCCAAAAGTCAGTTATAGTCATAGTATCTCTTTATTCTGGCTTGGTCATCGACTCCCACCAGTGTAAGGCTTCTCCAACTAGTTTAAAAGTAGCAAGTATTTTCTTCCGTTCCTCACTGCAATCCACCATGCATAGATAGCGTTGCATATCCTTTTTCCATTGGTTAGCTACTATCATGTCGGAACCACCCTAAAATTTTGGGGGATGACCCTTTAAGAAAGATTCTCCGACTCTTTCCCATGGAGAAGGTCTCGCGGGGGCTTGCACCTCCTGAACCCTCGGTTGTTGGGATTAGGGAAATTACTGAACCATGGCAGTCATCGCAGCATTGACCGCTTGGGCCACAATATTGGCTACTTCAGCGGCATTTATAGTTCCTTGTGGTGGCGGTGGAGGACCTACATCATCTTTTATAACTCTATTTCTTCTCACAGGGCGACCTCTCTTGGCTGGCATCTGAGACGAAGAAACAACTGAATTAGAATACTAATAAGAATAATTCATTTTGCAGAAGATCACAATTATAGACAAACAAAATAGTCCTAACATTAAGGCTCTATATCAAAGAACGCTATGGTATAACGTGACAAGTCCACATAGTTCCTAAAGACTCAAGAACCTGATGCTCTGATACCATCTGTGACACCCCGCTTATTAAAATAAGAGGTGGCCAGCCCGATACTCCAATAATTACAGGAATCATAGATGGTCTATTCTTAGCATCAACATATAGCAATAAGTATACTATAAAACCACCTATTATTTTAGAAAACGGATTGTCAAAATTTTATTTTGGTATGTTAATGAAAAACATTTAAGCAATCTAATTGAAAAGTAGGTGGATAGAGATAAAGACAGATAATATAACAGCAACCATATACAACAAAATAACCGAATAAGTTGTCGGTTAACAGACCCGTACAAATAGGTTACACCAAGTATTAGAGTACAATATACCATTATATAACATAAATACAAAACTTGGGCAAACCGCCCGAATGTGCAACCGATCATAGCTAGAATACAAAAATGGAAACTTCTAAATCAAATATCCAGTAACATCTGCAAAGTGTTACAGCTTCCAGGACACTGGGATAAAAAATTCAATACGGGCGTTCTTGCGGCGGAACACCTGGGTAAATATAAGATTCAAGCAAAACAAAGAAATAGAAATAGGTCAGGGCCCGGTTTAATATGATTACCAAGTGATTAAAGTGCATGAGAGTTATGGACAATTTAATTATCATGAATAAGCTTGTTTCGATCACCAAAAATAATGATAAGGAACCTAACTTCTCAATCTAAAAGCATAACCTAATGCAAATATAATGACAATGATCACAATTTAATTATGCTAGAGAATATGAATAAAATATTACTTAATGAGACTTAATTCCCTTCTTACCAAATTTCATTTCACCGTTCCTTTTTCTCATTAGGAAACGTATTTAAAAAATTTACTTCATAAAGTGTCGTATTATCAATAAAATCCAACTTTAAATAAGACTAGTTATATTTCACAACATATAACGATTTTAAGCCCATCCTTCTGGGTTTTCCCACTAGATGCGCCATGCTATCATCTTCCAGGGCCTATTGCTAAGACAACCTGGGCATCCTACATCGTATGACATCGGGAAGAGGCCATATACCTTTGATAGTGAGTCATAACCACACCCAAAATTAGCTCACTTCGAAAAATAATCACACAATATATAATAACCGGTCCTATGGTCGAGAACTATATTCACCCTGCATTCACTAGCCAAGGGACTTCACCTCATGCGCTTAACTTCCCTTATGATAGAATTTAGAGAGTTGTGTATTAACAAATATCATTCACAAGTTATTCCCATTTTAAAGTATGCATTACATTTTTATCCGGAGCCATATACATTTAATGTCATCACTATAAATGTCAACGTTTAATGAAACCCCAAATTAATCTCTTAGAAATAATAATGTTACTATAAGCCACCAGTTATAGTATACCTCGTTCATGTCTATAAATTTCCCCAATTATACAATCCTACTCTTCCCTAGTCTCAAACTAGTTTACCCAAGAAAAGCTGCCCTAATGCTTATTAAATAATCCCCGAGATGGGCCCGAGTATCCATGCTCAATTCTAGAGTAGTCATATGCCTAATACAAAACTCTATTACACTTTATTTCTTCATAAGGGAAAGTTCCTAGGTCCCAAACCTATAAGAAAAGGGTTACAAAACAAAGATAGAAAAATAACCTAAAATAGTAGGAATTCCGAATCGATTCGCCCTAGCCGAATCGATTCGGTCTTGAAGTGAATTGATTTGGATGGTCCGAATTGATTCGGTGAAGAGGATCCAACATTCTGCATACCTCCGAATCGATGAATGGATTCTCTCATCACAGAACTGAAGCCTACCCCTTTAGCGAATCGATTCTCTAAGGGTGAATCAATTCGCTTGGGCCAGGATGCCCGATTTCGGCCATGGATGTTAATATCCTACTTTTCCCACAACTCATTTCTTCTACAATTTACCCACACCAACAATCATTAATCCAACCAAAACAATCCTATATAAATACTAACTACTATAATTCACACAATAACTATCGAGATCAAAATTTAAGGATTCAAACACTACAATTTCTCTAAACCCATTTTTGTTCAATTATTCCAATACACAACGATCAGTACAATTTATTCACCTAAAACATATATTATCAAGTAAGAAACTTGACTTAAGCAGAAATCTCGGATTCCTTTACGGTAGATGCAAGATCAAACCCAATTTCTTCAATTCTTCTCCTTTCTCTTCTTTTTCTCCACAATTCTCTTTCTCTATAGGTTTAGTAAGAATACACTTGAAAAATGAAAGGGGTTGCAAGAATTAATCATCCCCTTAGCTTTAATTTTCATCTTTAAATGTCAATACACCATTAAAATGACTCATAACTACATAATTGAATCATAACTTGTCAAAAGTGCCCGGAACCCAAAAATACAACATGACACTTATTTTGACTATCTCGACTATTTCGGGACTAACTGCTCCCTCTAAATTATCATTCGAAATAATATAAATCATTTCAAGTTCCAACTTCATTTAAACCATAAATGTCGTTTAAAGCACAACGACACCATAAATCGTGACATGATGCTATTTACATTCACATAATAGTAGATATGCAAAAATCTAGTAAATATTATCTTTTAACTCACTTAAAATAATATTTACTCCATTATCCAATATTTTATATAATTACCTCACATGGTAAATTAATATAAAAAAATTGCTCAAGAGTAAGGGTTATTACAAAAAAGGAGAACTCAAAAAGGTGTTTTTCTTTGTGAAAAGAGTTCTTAAGATATTTGATCATATTCAGCCTTTTTTATAAGAAGTTGGGCAAAACGGATAAACACAAAAAATTTGGAAAAGATAATCTTTAAAACATCAAAATTCGTCTGATAGATCGAACGAATAGGGATGTCATTCGAATGACACCATGTACCTCGTTGGAACAACTTTGAACGAAATCTTCGAATGACATTCCAGAGAACGATGGATTTTGACTCTCATTCGAATGACATTCGTTCTGTCATTCGAACGACTGTCAACTTCGTTCGAATGAGGTATCATTTTTTTGGCCATTTTTCTTATAAAAAATTTAAACACTTTTAAATGAAAATAACCTCATGACAATGTGTAAACCCCATAAATTATAAAAAAAAGTCATTTTACCAACCACAATCACAATCTTCCTCAATATATGTTGATATGAAAGAATCTTCCAATGTATTTTATCATCAACAATGTCTTCGAGTACCGAGAAGTTGTGACGGTGTACTGTTTGTGTAACGTAATATGCCAAATAAAATAAAATAAAAATACGATCAATCATAAAACTTGTTGTTACAAAAATTAATTTACCAAAAGAAGAATATTACAATTTAAACTTCACTTCTTAATCTTATTAAAATAATTTCACCTCAAATTAGTTTGTAGAATTGAGTGTCATTGGTAGTGTAATCAAAATATTGCAAGTGCTTTCAAGGCATTTAAAGTTATAATATATGTAAGTAATTTTTTTACATGATTTTAACACCCCATAAATTCAAGAACCTTTTATTAATTTACATTTGGGACAAAAAGAATTTATTTCATAGGGTGGAATTAAATTCGTGATTTCGGAAATTTTGAAACTTGAGGAATTTTTAATTTGGCGAATTGAGGATTAATTAATTCAATTATTTTGTGTCGCTTTTTGTGCTAAAAAATATGAAGAATGTTATAGATTAGTTTGGACGAAAATTCATTGTGCACGACTGTGTTCGGTAGAGTCGAAATAGTTCGAAATGAGTGGCCATAAGTATAATATGAGTTTCGGGACTTTCTAAACACATTTGAGCTCCCAAATAAGTGTTTGGGCCCTTTTTAGAAAGCCCATAAACCCAAAAGGGGAACTAGAGTTAATAACCCTAATTGTGAAAGGGTGAGGGAACTTTAATTCATTTTTAGAAAATCGAATTGAGGAGAGCCAAAGTAGAGAGCAACTAAAGGAGATTTTGGGAGATTAATCCAAGAACAAGAGAGGGTACCATTGAATCAACCCATCATCTTCATCAAAGGATGTGATTCTACAAAACCTAAGGCAAGTGGTTTAACTTGCATTTAATTAATTGCATTTTCCTATTCATATTATACAAGGTGTGGATTGAATAATATGTTACGGTTAGTTCTACATTTAATTTGGGGATTTCATGTTTGTAATTTAAAAATATACAAAGATGATAAGAATATGTCGATTTTGATTCCCCCATTTGTGTATATGATGTAGTTAGATTCAAAATCAAATGGGTGGATTTAGGATGAATCTTAGAAGTTTTGGGGGGTATAATCTGTTCAGAACTGAAGGTTTTAAAGATTTTAAGGCGAGATAGTTTTTTTGGGCAACGAAGGAGGAGAGAGAACATCAGAGTCATTCGAACGACCTGGTGTCTCATTCAAATGACATCCAGTGTAGTTCGAATGACATTGTTGGTCGTTGAACGACCGATTGATTCTGACAGATTTTTCCCCTCCCCAGATTTAGGCCTGATTGTCAATTTGTGATGAATGTTCCTATTTTAGATGAATGAGAATTTTGGGATTTATAAATTAGGGTTTGAATTTGTAAAACTTTCCCTTGGATTAATAGAGGATAAATCCAATTAGAGAGTTGAGGTTTATAATTGAGTAATTTGAAACCTTGTAAATTAAGTTGGTAATCTTAATTGAAATAAATTTAATGATGAGTTGGGGATTTTGAAATTCGGGCCATGTGAGATAGTCCGGGTGTATTTGGTTGAGTGGCACCGAGATAATTAATTAATATGTGAATTAATTCAATTGAGTCGGGATATGGACTCAGGCGAAATATGGACTAGTGCTACGTTTGTTCAGGCACGGATCTGGTGGAGTTAGTCTATTATAGGGTTATATAATAAATTAAGGAATATTAAAATATAAAATGAGTGCTAACCGTAAAATGTGGAATTGAGGGACAAGTTCTACATGATAAGAATTCGAGTCGACGTTATAAGTTCGAGTCATTTAGTTGTGTTACACAACTTAAGTAATAAATAAATAACTATGCAAAATTATTTAAATGTCAACTCGACAGGTAGACTTGGAAAGGTTAGGCAAGTGTTACGGATTTTGTACACTGGTAGCCTGGATTTAGTATATATATACATATACGCGATGATGTGTAGTATATATATATAATTTATAAATATTTTTGTGTATAATATTTATAATAAAGCATACTTATTCAAATGATATCTTAGGAGGTTGTGCGATGTGGGTGAATCCCCTGGCTAGTGAATGCAAGGAGAGTATATTCTCAGGTCATAGTGTATGTTATTAGGGGTGACCCGTTATGGTATAGGAAGGTCACTTTAGGGGGGAATTATAGCCACCTCCTATGTGGTTGTGATAGCATTTATATCTACAATACGTGTGTGAATGTTTTGGTATGATATTATGTATATATTGTGTAGATTTATATAGGGGTAAATACATGATGAGAATCGTATTAATGATATAACTTGTGAGAATGTTATCTCAAACGGGAATGATTTAAATAAGTTAGGGTCCGTTTGATTCGTAAATTTGCCATGGCAAATGCAAATCAGTGGGCAAATATGGCATTTTCCCAGTTTTTGCTCTGTTTGATTCATAAATTTGCCTACAACCCATTTGCCTACGTATAACACCTCTAATGCATGAAAGTGAGCAAATTTTTCTTTGCTATTTAGGGAAGAATTATGTGCCAAACAATTAGCCACTTCTTACAAGTGTTTCTTTTATATTTTCTGCTAAAATATTTTAAAAATTACTTTACAAACTGTTTTATCAAACTATTTTATAAAAAATGTTTTAAAATTGTTTAAAAAACTATTTAAAAAATGTTTTAAAACTACTAAAAACTGTTTTTGAAATGTTAAAAAAACTGTTATAAATAAAAAAATTGTTGTTTTATAAAAAAAAGTTACAAAAATGTTTTAAAATCGTCAAAAACTGTTTTAAAAACAATTTAAAAACGATTTAAAAAAAATGTTTTATAAAACTGTTTTATTAAAAACTTGTTTTAAAACTATTAAAAACACTATTTTAAAAGGTTTAAAAATTGTTTTGAATAACTGAAAAACTGTTTCGAATATTGTAAAAATTATTTAAAAAACTGTTTTATCAAAAAAAAATTAAAATGTTTAAAAAATTGTTTAAAATCTTTTTATAAAATATTTAAATTAACTAATTGGATTGGCTTTAATTTCTCCTAATTGTTGTTTGATAAATTCGTGTGAAAAAACTGGTAAATATTGCCAATTTTACCCATGGAAAATTTTGCCATCTCAACTTTTGCCCACTTTTGAATCAAACGGACCCTTAGTGTGATTAATAACTTATAACTCGTATTCTAAACTCACTCGGGAAAGAATGGTGGAAAAAGTAGGATATGAAGAGCATGACAGGGCTAGTTACGGGGTAGATAGCTAGATGGGTCATGTATAGGTACGTTAGGCATGCACATTAGTCGAGGGGTAAGGTGTCCTCAAGAGAGTGTACAACGCTAACTTAAATATGAAGAGTATTCATGCATTTTAATTTACTCCATTTAAATTCACTTGCTAAATATTTTGGAAATGTTTTGGGTTCTAACCATTGCTATAAAATATTTTCAAACCCTTTTAGTTTTCCAGCCACAGGGATGCCAGAATTGTTCTATTCTAGGATTATGCAGCTGCGACACATGTGGATGTTGCCGGACTTTGACTTAGAAGCTTCAGTTATTTCTTTCCTAGAGTAGGATGTAGTCAGTATGCCATTTTGGAATGTCACCCTAGTTGTTCCATTTATTTCAGTTAGTTGATATATTCAGTTATTCCTCTTATGATTTATTTTGGTATTTGATTTTTAGTCGGTGGTTGTCTCGACAAAGATTACAGTTATTCCATTTTAGTATTGTTTTATTTAGTGATTGTGTGAATGGTTTATTGATTCAGTGATTGTGTGAATGGTTAATTATATATTCTTCCGCATGTTGTTGGTGATGTTAAATAAAAAAGATAAAATTTGGCACCATTTCTTTTGAATACTAGGTGGTTAGTAAGTTTTAAAGTTTTCGATAGTGATGTTAAGAATGATCCGTATGAGATTCCTTTTTAATTTAATATAGGATTGATCACCCGGTATTTTATTAGGCGGGGTGTCCCAGATGGTATCAGAGCATCAGCTTCTAGTGTCTTTAGGATCTGTGCAGATTTTCACATTTGAGCTTGTGATTGTTTTATTATAGGATTGTTGTATTCCTTCACGTATGCGACTTACGTTATCTTGCTATAGGGTATAGTTCATGTGATTCATATAAGGTTTTTCTTTTGAGTGGATGATCGAACATTATAGAAGGATAAATGTGGGACGTTAAAAAGATTACAGGAGGAGGACTCACCAGAAGCCCTAGAGCGGACTAGAAATAGTGACGCGGTAGGAGTCACCATATTGTTCGAGAAATTGAAGTTGGAGTAACCGCTGGGACACAATAATTTCCCCAAGAGCCTTCGGGAAGAATGATGGTGCATGGTTTCAACCCTAAGTGTAGACGTTAAGGGGTAAGGGTCGAAGAAGATTTCATTTCAGAAGAACAATCCGCTACGATTCGAGGGAGGTGTGGAAGGGTGATTTAACAATGGAAGGAAAACATCTATTTGGAATCACATATGGGGGAGTGTAGTGGCACTCAAGTCAAAACTTTGGACAAAGAAGTTTGCTCTTAGTAGTAGTATGGGGCGATAGGATCCAGTCACCGCGTTCATGGGGAGGTACCATGAAAAATGAAGAATTGGGGGGTGCGAATTAATATGAAATTTCTCATCAGAGGTTAAATTGAGAGACAAAGAAAATTTTAGTAACTTCCCATTGAGGGTCGGAGAGTGGCCAGAGGGTAAGGAAAGTTTACAGAATTTTCCAACCTCGTAAACATTGAGAGGAATACGAAGAATCAAGTAGGGTTGTAAGTTAATAATAGATTCGTGGGTAGAAAATTCAAGAGTGGATAGGAGATCTAGCTAGGATGATTGATGTCGTTGTCGTCAAGGTTGTACAACTAAAATTTATGTCAATACTCTCGATAGAGGGGGCTTAAGGGAGTTAGAGAATCTATCAGAAGAGTAAGATTGGATTTTTGTGCTAGTGAGTTACTAAGGGAAGGGATACCCAGAACCCAGATTTATGATTGAGATCAATAAAATTTCTACCAAGTGATAATGGGTTCAGTTAAGGCCGTCAAGGCCATCAACAAGTCCCAGGGGAGCAACGGAGCCACACGGACAATAAGAGTAGCAACCAGTTCCGTGATAAGGACAACCCCAATAGGGTCGGTGGGGCCAGAGAAAGGGGAATGATAAAGAGAGGTGTCTTATGTGTAAAAGAGTGGAAACACATGGGTGGATCTTGTTCTCATCGAGTTAGGGGACAAGAACGGGATGTCTAGAAAGGGCAATAGTGAGAGAAGTTTTTGGCTTGATTAGGAAAAGTGTGTTATGTCTAATAATAATTTATCCAAAGTTTTATGGGCAACTCAAACAATGAGTTTTATTCTTAAATGATTGGGGTCTGTTTTGGGTGATGCGAGCAGGTCATAGTAATGTATAAGTACTACATTCGTGTGAGAAATGGATTTAGTGGGGGTATCATTAATATCACTAGTATGTGTATTTTTACCATGGAGTAGAGGAGTACTCTTCGGTTCCACCTGAAAGAAATGGGTGGGTACTTTGAGAAAATGTATTTCTTGAGGACTAGCTCCTTTGAGAGGTGATATTTAAGGTAAGGTTTTATCTTGGGTACAGATGGGCTCGTAATGGTGTGCAATCATAGTAAAGCTATAGTGTTTGTTGTTTTAGTTCAAAATGTATATTCTTCTTATGACGTCTCACCTGAAAGAAGGTTGAGCTCGCGGTAATATTTTGTGAAGTAGACTTTAGAGAGTATAGTTGTCTAGTTATAATGGATTCTGGTGCGTAGGGACTCATATTGATGAGATTCAGGGTATGTTAGGTTGTACTGGAGCAGAGTGATTTAGCTCGTTATTAATTTAGCTCTGAGGACTTAGCGATAGTGCGAGCACAGTAGTATATGACTCCTTTAGAGAAACGAGAGTCCATGATTAGACATATGGGTATAGGGACAGAGTTTGGGTGTCCTAGTTGTATGCTTTGGGTTTTACAAAAATCGAGGATCGGCAATGCTGAGAAACAGTGCATTGGACTTTGAGTTTTACAAAAATCTCTTTTAGACTTTTTAGGGAGGTTTTAATGCATAAGCCTTAATAAAATGTCGAAAGTGGGAAGACGTCATTGGATTCTAGGCCATCAAATTTAATGTTGATTACGGAACGTATGAAGAAAATACGTCGAGTAGAGAGCCACTAAGAGATAGGGCCAGTGGATCAGGGAAGTGTTGTGAAAGAAACACTGTGATGCTTTGCACCACCATTTAATGGGTGGGGTAATATCGGGAAGAATTGAATAGTAATTTGTAAGGTCATCGAAAACATTTTGAGGTTATATCCACATCGAATATTCGGGAGCGGAGCTTGAGATAAATATGGTTACATATGTGATGATCCGAGGGTTGTGCAAATATGCACAAGATATAGTGTGTATGGGAACCCTAGGAGGAGACAGAGTCTCCATTGTGTAGATACTTAGCAGATTTGGGGAGGAGATGCAAAGGCGATGATTTTGGGTATATCCTAGAGGAATGGGAATAAGATATTCCATGGATTATGAAACGTTGAAGTGTGGGGGTGTGTTTGGAAGTGGCATTGAGTAAGTCACAACTTATGAATTTTGACCACTAGGATGCGCGAGCGAGACGGATATTAGTGGATGTGTTGATTGAAATAACCATAGTTTATATATGTAAGTATCGTGGGATAATGGGGTTATTTGGTGTTAACCACAAGAGAGTGAAAGCTACACCAGGAGGAAGGTTGCATTATATGAGAGATTTCTACTTTCAAGAATTATGGTAGTAGAATGGATGTTTTTCCTAGTTTCAACTATGTAGATATAGTTTGGGGCTATAGTGGATAGCTATAGTAAGACGGGGTGTTCGCGGTACGAGGGTAAGAATTGTCCTTTCTAGGGTTCACTTGAGATAGGGTCTAACGCATATATATGATTATTTATGTTAAATGTGTTGCATATTAATGTATTAATATCGTTAATTGAAATCACGGGGAGTAGGGACATTGCTGATGTGATCCAGGGTAGTTGGACTTATTATCGAGCGGTGAGATATAGCTCGGGACTTATTTTCACATAAGGAAACTAGTGATAGTAAGCGCGCAGTAGTGCATGTTGTCCTTTTTTTAGCATAAGGGTGGATACGTATACTTTTATAGTTAGAGGAGGGTATTTTGAATGTTATAACTGTGGGATTGAAGTTATATTATGATTTAAGGGTTGGTAAAGGCCGAACTTTGATTTCGTACTGTTAAGTACAAGTACAGGGTGTATGTGCGCTCTAGTTAATTACTTTCGCTTAAGAACTATGTGTAGCAATGCTAAGGGTAAGTGATTACATAACTAGTTGAGACTGGGAGTACAAGGCTTATCCGAATTTGAATACGAAATTCCATTATAGGGGGGGAAGTATGTAACACTCCATAAATTAAAGGACCTTTTATTAAATTACATTTGGGAGAAAAACAATTTATTTTATTGGGAGGAATTAAATTCGTGATTTGGGAAATTTTCAAATTAGAGGAATTTATTAATTTGGCGAATTGAGGATTAATTAATTTGACTATTTTGTGTCGCATGTTGAGGTAAAAAATTTGGAGAATGTTATAGATTAATTCGGATGGAAATTCGGTGTGCACAATTGAGTCCAGTAGGGTCGAAATAGTCCAAAATGAGTGTCCATACGTATAATATGGGTTTCGAGATTTTTTAAACAAATTTGAACTCCCAAATTATTGTTTCGGCCCTTTTTAGAAGGCCTATAAGCCCAAAAATGGGATTAGAGTTAATAACCCCAATTTTGAAAGGGTAAGGGAACTTTAATTCATTTTTAGAAGACTAAGTTGAGGAGATCCAAAGAAGAGAGCAACTAGAGGAGATGTTGGGAGATTAATCCAAGAACAAGAGAGGAGACCATTGAATCAACCCATCATCTTCATTAAAGGATCTGATTTTACAAACCCTAAGGAAAGTGGTTTAACTTGAATTGGATTAATTGCATTTTCCTATTCATTTTATAGAAGGCGTGGATTGAATAATATGTTTGGGCTAGTTTTACATTTAATTTGGGGATTTCATGTTTGTGATTTAAAAATATGTAGAGCTGATAAGAATATGTGGATTTTGATTCCCTAATTTGTGTATATGATGTAGTTAGATTGAGAAAATCAAATGGGTGTATTTAGGATGAATCTTGGAAGGTTTTGGGGGTATAATCTTTACAGAATCGAAGGTTTTAAAGCTTAAAGGAGGACTAGTTTTTCTAGGCAACAAAAGAGGAGAGAGAAGACCAGGGTCATTCGAACGACCTGGTGTCTCATTCAAACGACAACCCCTTTTGTTCAAATGACATGGCTAGTCACTTGAACAACCTGATTAATTCTAACAGATTTCTCCCCTCCCCTGATTTAGTCCTGATTGTTAATTTGTGATGAATGTTCCTGTTTTAGATGAATCTGAATTTTGGGATTTATAAATTAGGGTTTGAATTTGTAGAATTTACCCTTGGATTAATAGAGGATAAATCCAATTAGAGAATTGAGTTTTATGATTGAGTAATTTGAAACCTTCTAAATTGTGTGGGTAATCTTAATTGAAAGAAATTGAATGATGAGTTGGGAATTTTGAATTTCGGGCCAAGTGAGATAGTCCAGGTGTATTTGGTTGAGTGACACCAAGATAATTAATTAATATGTGAATTAATTCAATTGAGACGGGATATGGACTCATGCGAAATATGGACTACTCCTACGAGCGTTCAGGCACGGATCTGGTCGAGTTAGTATATTATAGGGTTATATAATAAATTAAGGAATATTCAAATATAAAAATGGTGCTAACTGTAAAATGTGGAATTGAGGGATAAGTTCTACATGATTAGAATTCGGGTTGATCGTATAAGTCTCGGTAATCTAGTTGAGTGACACAATTTAAGTAATAAATAAATAACTGTGCGAAATTATTTAAATGTCAAGTCAACAGGTAGACATGGAAAGGTTAGGTTAGTGTTATGGATTTTGTACACCGGTAGCCTAGATTCATATATATATATATATATATATATATATATATATATATATGCTTTATAAACATTTGCGTATATAATATTTATAACAAAGCATACGGATTCAAATGCTATCTTAGGAGGTTGCGTGATGTGGGTGAATCCCCTGGCTAGTGAATGCAGGAAGATTATAATCCCCAAGTCATAGCGTCTGTTATTAGGGGCGAGTCGTTATGGTATAGGACGATCACATTCGGGGGGAACTATGTCCGCCTCCTATGCATTTGTGATAGCATTTATATCTACAATATGTGTGTGAATGTTGTAGTATAATATTACGTATATATGGTGTAGATTTATATGCAGGTAAATACATGATGGGAATTGTATTAATGATATAACTTGTGAGAATGTTATATGGTATCAAATGGGAATGATTTAAATAAGTTAGTGTGATTAATAACTTATAACTCGTATTCTAAACTCACTCGAGATGGAGTAGTGGTAAAAGTAGGATATATATATATATATATATATATATATATATATATATTTGTTTTTGTGTGTGTGTTTGTGTGTGTGTGTGTGTGTGTGAGACAGGGCTAGTTACGGGGTAGATAGCTAGATGGGTCATGTATAATTACCTGAGGCGGTGTCCTCAAGAGAGTACGCGACACTAACTTAAAAATGAAGAGCATTCATGCATTTTAATTTACTACATTTAAATTCACTTGGTAAATATTTTCAAAATATTTTGGCTTATAACCCTTGCTATAAAATATTTTCAAAACCTTTTAGGTGTCCACCCACAGGGATGCCAGACTTGTTCTATTCCAGGGTTACGCAGTTGCGGCACATGTGGATGTTGTAGGACTTTGACTTAGCCGCTTCAGTCATTTCATTCCTAGAGTAGGATGCAGTCAGTATTCCATTTCGGTATGTCGCCCTAGTTGTTCCATTTTATTTCAGTTAGTTGATGTATTCAGTTATTCCTCTTGTGGTTTATTTTGGTATTTGATTTGTATCTGGTGGTTGTCTTGGCAAAGATTACATTTATTCCATTTTAATATTGTGTTATCCAGTGATTGTGTGAACGGTTATTTGATTTAGTGATTGTGTGAATGGTTAATTATATATTCTTTCTCCTGTTGTTAGTGATGTTAAATAAAAAGATAAAATTTGGCACAATGTCTTTTGAATACTAGGTGGTTAGTAAGTTTTAAAAAGTTTTTAATAGTGATGCTAAGAATAATCCAGATGAGAATCCTCTTTAATTTGATATAGGAGTGATCACCCGGTATTTTATTAGGCAGGGTGTCACAATGATATGTTAATTCCACTCAATATTTTATTACCTATTCATGAATGTGTATGATTAAGCATATCTTATTTTTACATATTTCATCAACTGGACTTTTTTTTCCTAATACTTCTTTACAATTAATATCCCTCGCACAATATTTTACACCAATTATGATCCCAATACCTATTTTAGCTACTAATGAGGAGATCTCCTTAATTGCAACATTTTGCTATTAAGTACCTAACAATTTTATTACAAAAGTTATAATCATTCTCATTTTCAAATGTGCTTGCAAAATTTATACATGGATTGATATTATTATATATACTATACAACAATCCTTATAGAGCGCTCACTCATCGCGTGAGATTAGAATGTAGTTATAAATATACTCGACGCCTAGAAAACAAAAAAAAATCAATAAATACATGTAATATACCCCGCTCCTAATAATATTTAAAACATGGGATTTTGACATAAACTCGAGGGAATACTGGAAAAGATTAATTGAGAAAGTCAGGGGGAAAGCCACAAATATATTTTTTTTCATTAATTTAATTACAACTAACTACATTCAGGTGCTTGTGCCCGAGATTTACTATAAACCTTATGGGAGAGGGGAGAAACGTTGAAGAGAATGTTAGTCCACAACATTCCTTAAAAAAAGGTCATGGTCTGTTTTCCAAAGAAACTGTAAGGACATTTTTGTCCATTATCAATTTATTATGTCGCACGCCGTTACACCGTTGAAGAAATTCAAGATTCATACATTCATCAACGGATCCGAATATCAAAAGAAGAAGAGGAATCAAAGTCTAACAGAACCGAACTGGTCCGCTTGGAATAAAAGAACCGATCCGGTCAACCGGACCGGTCCGATTGCTGAAGCCCAGTATACCCCGGACCGCAAGCGAATCGATGAAGCCTGGAAAAGAACCGATTCGATCATCAACGGACCGATCCGCCTCAGAATAAAAGAACCGATCCGGTCAATTGGACCGATCCGCCCAGACCCGGACCGGTCCGCCTGGGATAAACTTCAACAGATCGTGTTAAGATCATGTTCAGATTTTTAAGGCCCAAGACTTCTTATTTAATCCCACTACTGGGAGTGATTTTCCAAGACTTATACACACGATTTTCAGAGTACAGAAAGCCCTAAGTCTTCACCTATTGAGCATCTAGACTCTAGATATTTGATTCACACAAATTGCCAGTCCTTTGTGAATCACTTTGCAACCCAGGAACGCACTTTTGCTGTTCACACCCTTATGAAGAAGACCGTTCTTCTTCTCCATTGCAGCCCTCCTGGAAAGGGAAAATTCCAGCCGACAAACTTGTGAAGAAGCCGTTTCTCTTCTTCATTGCAGCCCTACTGGAAAGAGATAGTTCCAACCGCCGACTACAGAATCCGACACCTGAGGGTAATTCATAGTCACTTGTATTTTCATTGTAATCCGAAATTGTACAGCCTACAATATTATAATGAAAATAAATGGTTTTGCCCCTTTGGGGGATTTTTCCTCAGAAGCATGTGTTTGAATGTTCTTGCTTAGATTATCATCTTATTCAATCACATACTGTTGCATGTTTAGGGTTTGTTTGGGTTAAAAGGTGTTTAATGTGACACCCCACCTAATTAAATACCGGGTGATCACTCCTTTATTAAATTAAATCAAGGTAAACAGTTGGTTTATTCTCAGCATCACTGTCGATAAAAATAATTTTTCCAATTTAACACCCTAAATAATTAAGCTAAGTGTCAAAACATTTTCCATACAAAACTTTCCAAATTTTAATTAAAGAAAAAGATTTATTTTAATTAAAACAACATTTCTACAATAAAGAATCACACCACAATAAACCAAAAACATAATACATTCGTCAATCGAATGTCAACAAATGGAACTAAAACCACAAATCCATCCTGAATAAATCCCATAGAGCAATACTGGAAATAAATGAAATACAAAATCCCAACAACAAATGAAATGATGAAAAGGGCGACACATGCCCAATAAATGAGAGTAATAGGAGTGGAGTCAATAACAGAAGCCGTCTACTCAAGTGACCTGCAACTCCCACCTAAGCTGCAGCTCGTTCTTCTCAAGGGATCCTAAGCAAGACGCCCCTGTGGCTGGGCAACTGAAATATATACATATATATATACAAGAGAGAGAGAGAGAGAGGAAAAGAAACGGGTCAGAGCCCGAAAGTTTGTTTGATTTTAAAATACGTTAAGCAAGTATTTAAATTGATACAGGCCAATGCAAATCATATTAGTTCGACACTCTCCTGAGAAATTCTCACCTCTCTTCTAATGTGCACGCCTATCGTACTAACCTTCCCAAATAATTTAGTTTATCTTAACTTACTCATAAGTTTTCAAAACCGAACGATGACAATGTTTTAAAAAGGTTACTTTCAATATGTAGCACTCCTCTCGTTTTAGCTTCATTAAATTATAAAGTTTCCCAGTGTCTTCTCATACTTTCACAAAACAAGTATTTAATAATTTGAGTCAACAACCATGTTCTACTTATCAAATCACAGTAGGCAGTTTAAAGTTTATAACCTCATATATATATTAACTACTCATATAATATATATATATAACAGCACCCCAACTAAACTATGGTGCGGGCATACTCTTCTATCCAATCCCCGTATCGCTCACACAAAGGGAAATACAAGTTCGGAATCAATCTCGAACTGTATTAACATATACAAAACAACGTTGAGGCGAAGCATAGATTCTAAGTCCAAGAGGTCAGTACATACCCACACGTCTCTTAGGACCGTCCGACTATCAATCTGATAGCCCGTACCTAGGATCTCTATCTTCTAGGGTGCGAATCAATATCCCCCATAAAGCAACACGGGATAAGATCGTCCCAGCGCGGTAACCTCAGGGATAGCAAGTAGCGCGGGTACGTTTTTCACATGTATATAATATATGTACACACAATCATATAAATATACCCATTCATCATATTAATATAGGTTCCTCCCGTTACCCAGTGTAACAACATTTATCCTTAATTTCCCATTATTATGATTACGTATAAGGTTTCGTCTCTAGCCTTAACTCGAAGGGTTTTCTCACTAGTTACGTAACACTCGTGGATTCTATTCATCCAAGTAGCAAAATCAGTAGGTAAACGTCTATTCACTATCGTAAGTATTTGACGTAATCTCTCACTTGAATTACGTAGTTTCCTCGTCCTATAAATAATTGTCCCTAAAATACAATTTTCATCTCATAATAAAGTTCTCAACACTTAGTCATATGCCCTACTGGTCTCTCCTATATCCCAAAACATTTTATTCATAAAGCCCAAAAGCTATTTCGCGATGAATCATGTTCAATTAATTAAACAAGGGGAAATAAGAGTCTGTCAGGAAGGGTCGATCGATCGAGGTCTGGGGCTCGATCGATCGAACCTTCGATCGATCGAAGCTCTGGCTCGATCGATCGATCAAGCAGGTCTGCAAAATCCTGCAGAAGTGCAGTTACGGGTTTTACCAAAATTCTTCACCCAAATCAATATTTTCCAACACTAATCGTCCCAAAACTCCTACTACAAACATAATCACATATTTCCAGATGTTTTTAACGTTAAGCATGCGTATATCCATCATTAAACATGATTAAACAACCCAAAATCTCATTTAAACATCAAGAACCCTAATGTTTTCTTAACTTTTGTTCTAATCAGTTTTCTCCAGAATTTCCTTCTAACATAACATCAAAAATTCGTGGGTTAATCATCTACTTCACATAATACTTCCAGAATATGGTTATAATGTTTTCTACATGCAAATCCCTATAAAAATTGGGGTTTTCTTCCATTGATTACACTCCTAATCATTCCTACACTAATATGAATATTGCACCAATGAAAATACGCAAGTTAAACACTTGCCTGGGATTTCAGAGGTTTGGTTTCCTGATGATATTGGTGTGGTTGCGTTCTCCTCCGCGCGATCTACGCGTTGGTGGTGACGGTGGTGCAAATGGTGGTGTTTTGGCCTTGAATCACCTTGAGAGCTCTCTCCTCTCTACTCCAATGGCCGTTCTAGGGTTCTGAATGTTCTAACCCTAAAAGGCTGACTTAAATGGCTGAAATTCGTGGGTTTAATTACCCTATTTTGTAAAATGACCAAAATGCCCTCCCGGGTCACTAATTAAGCCTAAAAACATCCCGGGACCCAAACTAAACCCCCGGGTACACTTTTCTGACTATCTCGACCCTTCCGGACGCGTTGGCGCACTCGAAACGACCATACGAACAACTTATAAAATATTCACTTTTCTATCTCAATAATTAGTCCCGACGCGGCACGGGTGCGTCCCGACTAAAATTCTCAAAATTATTATTTCATTCACTCGTGATCTATAATATAACTCATATCATATATTACTATGCTCATTAGTAATATTTTACAATTTTATATAATTACTAACTCTCGTCACGTTAATAATTATAACATAATTAATTTCCGAATTCTTATTAAATAATTCACTCTCATTAAATTTAATAAAACCCCCAAATTAATAAAGCATAAAAATACGGGGTATTACATACTTCCCCCCTAATAACGGAATTTCGTCCCGAAATTCGGAAAATAAGGCATACCTGATGAGAACAAATCTGGATGTCTCTCGTGCATATCTGCCTCACGCTCCCAAGTGGATTCCTCCACATTATGGTGTTCCCACTGGACCCGCACAAGTGGAACTATCTTCGACCTCAATATCCTCTCACTATAGTCTAGGATAGCCACCGGTCTCTCCTCGTAGGAGCTATCAGGCTGTAAGTCGATCTCCTCTATCGCGATGCGAGTATGGGCCATATCATCTCGAAGGTATCGTCTCAACGACGAGATGTGAAATACATCGTGAATGCGATGTAGATGTTCCGGCAGTCCCAATATGTATGCAACTGGCCCAATCCTTTCTATGATGGGAAATGGTCCCACGTACCTCGGAGCCAACTTTCCCTTCTTCCCGAACCTCATCACTCCTTTCATGGGAGACACACGCAGTAACACTTGGCCCCCACATTAAACTCCCTGAAGAACCGTTTCGCATCGGCATAGCTCTTTAGTCTGTCCTGGGCTACTCGAATGCGACCCCTGATCATCTCAATCCTCGCAGAGGTCTCCTGAATCACCTCTGGTCCTAGCAACTTGTCATCCCCCACCTCAAGCCAACAAGTTGGGGAACGACAAGGCCTGCCATACAAAGCCTCAAATGGAGCCATACCAATCGTGAACTGATAAGAGTTATTATAAGCAAACTCTACCAGTGGAAGGTGTGGCTCCCAAACTCCTCCAAAATCGAGAACACACATGCGTAGAATATCCTCTAACATCTGATTAGTACGCTCTGTCTGCCCATCTGTCTGTGGGTGATAAGCTGAACTTAACCTCAACTCAGTACCCATAGCCTCCTGAAATCTTTCCCAAAAACGCGACACGAAAATCTTGTCTCTATCGGACACAATATTCAGGGGCACCCCGTGTAATCTGACAATCTCAGCGATGAACAACTGAGCATACTGACCCGTGGTATAATCTGTCCGTACCGGTAGAAAATGAGCCACCTTGGTCAGACGGTCTATAATCACCCAGATAGAATCGTGGCCCCTCTGTGATGTAGGCAACCCTGTAATGAAGTCCATGGAAATACTCTCCCACTTCCACGCGGGTACTTCCAATGGCTGAAGCAATCCTGACCGTTTCTGGTGGTCCACCTTAACCAGCTGGCAGGTAGAACACTTGGCCACAAACTCAGCAATGTCCTTCTTCATCCCACTCCACCAGTATTGTCGCCTCATATCCTGGTACATCTTATCGCCTCCCGGATGTACTGCAAATCGGGACCCATGAGAATGAGTCATCACTTCATGACGTAACTCTGCTCCTTCTGGAACCACTAATCTCCCATTAAACCGCAAACCTCCATCAGAACTAACAGAATAGGACTCAGCACCCTCGGCTAAAAGTCGCACAATCTTCTCCTGGCAAAACGGGTCTGTGGTCTGTGCCTGTATCACCATCATAACAATCTCGGGTGTTACTGACATCACGGATATGAAAGAACGTGCTACGGCGTCTTGGTGACCCAGCTCTTTCCACTTTGCTTTCCAGATGTCCGCTACATCTTCTACCGGTCTACGGCTCAATGCATCAGCAACTACGTTGGCCTTCCCCGGATGATACTGTATATCGAACTGGTAATCTTTCACAAACTCTAACCACCTGCGCTGACGCATATTCAGCTCTCGCTGAGTGAACAGGTACTGCAGTGATTTATGGTCTGTGAACAAACGGAATTTCTCTCCCAATAGATAGTGTCTGCATATCCTCAATGCAAATACAACCGCTGCTAACTCCAGGTCGTGGGTGGGGTAATTCTTCTCATGCGGCTTAAGCTTGCGGGAAGTAAAAGCTATAGCCTTCTCCTCCTGCTGGAGTACTCCTCCAAGTCCCCGTAAAGACGAATCAGTGTAAACCAGGTACTCCACACCCGGTTTCGGTAAGGCAAGGACTGGTGCTGAAGTAAGCTTGTCTTTTAGATCATCGAAAGCTAATTGACAAGCACCATCCCAAACATACGGTACCCCTTTGCGAGTCAAATTCGTCAATGGACTCGCTATCTTGGAGAATCCCCGAATAAATCTCCTGTAGTATCCGGCTAACCCCAAGAAACTACGTACCTCTGTCGGTGTCGTGGGCTGTCCCCACTCCCTCACTGCTGATACCTTACTCAGGTCAACTGCTATCCCTTGCTCAGAAACAACATGGCCCAAGAACTGTACCTCTCGCAACTAGAATCCACACTTCTCGTACTTAGCATACAACTGATGCTCTCGCAGAGTCTGAAGAACCTGCCTCAAGTGCTCGGCATGCTCCTCCTTGGAATAGGAATATATCAGGATGTCATCTATGAAGACAATGACAAACTGATCCAAGAACTCTCTGAACACTCGATTCATTAAGTCCATGAATATGGCTGGAGCATTAATGAGGCCAAACGGCATCACTCTGAACTCGTAAGACCCATATCTCGTCAAGAATGCAGTCTTTGAAACATCCTGCTCCCTAATACGTAGCTGATGGTACCCCGACCTCAGATCTATCTTCGAAAAGAAATTCGCTCCCCTCAACTGGTCGAACAGATCATCGATTCGAGGCAACGGATACTTATTCCGTATCGTGACCTTGTTCAATTCCCGGTAGTCCACACACAACCTCAGTGAACCATCTCTCTTCTTCACAAACAAAACTGGAGCGCCCCAAGGTGAGGTACTTCTGCGAATGAAGCCCTGACCTAACAGCTGCTCGATCTGATCTCGTAGCTCTCGCATCTCTGCCAGAGCCATACGGTATGGTGCGCGTGCTATAGGTCTCGTATCTGGCAATAAGTCTATAACAAAGTCTATCTCTCGACTGGGGGGTAGAAAGGTATTTCCTGAAACACATCGGAATATTCCCTAACAACTGGGATCGAATCCAAAGGGATCACAACCTCCTTAGAGGTATCCTCCTCTATGTAATACAAATGAGCGGAGCAATCAATCATGGCTCTATAAGCTGCGAGCCAATCCATACCGATAATCACATCGTGCTCATGCATGTCTAAAACTAACATGTCTGCAGGTAATACCAGACTACCGATCTCTATCCCCACTCCTCGGCATATAAAGAAAATAAGTGACCCACTCCCCAATGGTGAGTCTACACACGTCATTGTGCTCTCTGCTGTGGCTAACAACCCTAAGGCCTTTGCAAAATGCGTAGCTATAAAACAATGCGTGGCCCCCGTATCAAATAAAACCCGACCCATAGTACCATGGATAGGAAACGTACCCTCAATCGCGGGTGGTGCCTGTGGAGCTGCTGCCTGGTGGACGTTATAGACACGTCCATACTGTAACTGCCCCTGCTGCACTGGAGCTGCTGGGATGGCTGGTAGGGCTGGCGCTTGGGCTGGAGCTGGAAGGGTAGGTGGAAAAAGTGGCCTATGTGGCTCATTACGGGCTCCCTGCTACTGTGGGGCCCTATCGCCTTCTGGGCAATCCTGACGCTTATGGCCGTGCTTGCCGCACACAAAACACCGGCCTCTGAAATTACCTCCCCTCTGTCCCTGCTGACCACGGCCCTGCTGGCCGTTACCTCCACGCCATTGGCCCTGTTGGCCATGATGTGCACGATGTTGGCCCTGCTGGCCTTGTTGCTGACCCTGTTGTCGGTGCTGACCCTGCTGATTAGGCTGGCCCTGCCTATAACCCCCATTTCCCTGCCTGGGATCACCCGAACGGAATCGCTTAGCAGGGTCCCCCTGATGGGAACTCTGCTCGTGCTGACGAGTCTGTCCATGAGATGGTGCCCCACCGGCACCGTTACCCCCGGTCCTGCCCTGCTGGCTGGACTCTCCTGCTCTCTTGCTTCCTTGAAGATGGAAGCGGTGATTCTGGCAATGTAGTAACGCTGCATTGAGTACATCAGTGAACGTACTCAGGGATAAGTTCCCAATAAGGTGCTGACGGATCCTCCAAGCTAACCCGTCGACAAACAATAAAATCTTCTTGCTCTCAGTAGGTGCCTCATCTGGCACAATGGTGAGAAGTCTCGTGAACTCCTCCTTATACTCTGCTACAGTAACATTATCTTGCTTCAGATTTAGTAGTTTCCGCCTCATCTCAGTCTGCACTGCAGGTGGAAAATACTTGCGGTCAAACCGCTCCCAGAACATCTGAATAGGGATCGTGTCCCTCTCCTCCAAAGTAGTAGTGGACTCCCACCACTGCAACGTGGCTCCCACCAGCTTAAAAGAAGCCAATAACTGCTTTTGTACCTCGGTGCACTCATACATGCGAAGATGTCGCTGGATGTCTTTCTTCCATTGGCTAACCGTGACAATGTCGGAGCTACCAGAGAACTCAGGGGGATGTGCTTTCTGAAAAGCATCCCGAACCCTCTCCCATGCAGATGGAAGCTGTGCTGGTACTGGCGCCACTGACTGAACCTGGGGTGGAGCCTACTGAATCACCGCTATCGCGGCATTCACCGCCTGAGCAACTATGGCGGCTACTTCATTAGCATTCATTGTGCCTGGTGCCGGAGCTGCTGGCTGCTCGGCCTGGGCACGCCTATCTCTCGGAGCACGTCTCGGAGGCATCTGAAACGTGAACAAAATTTATCAGTCTACAGTTATCATCGGATCTCAAATAGCTGAAGACTTAAACGTAAAAGCAGGAATACAATAATCCTAAAAATAGGGCTCTATAGCAAAAACGTTAAGCTGAAAGCGAAATAAGCCGTACAGATCCTAAGGACACTAGAACCTGATGCTCTGATACCACCTGTGACACCCCGCCTAATTAAATACCGGGTGATCACTCCTTTGTTAAATTAAATCAGGGTAAACAGTTGGTTCATTCTCAGCATCACTGTCGATAAAAATAATTTTTCCAATTTAACACCCTAAATAATTAAGCTAAGTGTCAAAACATTTTCCATACAAAACTTTCCAAATTTTAATTAAAGAAAAAGATTTATTTTAATTAAAACAACATTTCTATAATAAAGAATCACACCACAATAAACCAAAAACATAATACATTCGTCAATGGAATGTCAACAAATGGAACTAAAACCACAAATCCATCCTGAATAAATCCCATAGAGCAATACTGGAAATAAATGAAATACAAAATCCCAACAACAAATGAAATGATGAAAAGGGCGACACGTGCCCAATAAATGAGAGTAATAGGAGTGGAGTCAATAACAGAAGCCGTCTACTCAAGTGACCTGCAACTCCCACCTAAGCTGCAGCTCGTTCTTCTCAAGGGATCCTAAGCAAGACGCCCCTGTGGCTGGGCACCTGAAATATATACATATATATATACAAGAGAGAGAGAGAGGAAAAGAAACGGGTCAGAGCCCGAAAGTGTGTTTGATTTTAAAATACGTTAAGCAAGTATTTAAATTGATACAGGCCAATGCAAATCATATTAGTTCGACACTCTCCTGAGAAATTATCACCTCTCTTCTAATGTGCACGCCTATCATACTAACCTTCCCAAATAATTTAGTTTATCTTAACTTACTCATAAGTTTTCAAAACCGAACGATGACAATGTTTTAAAAAGGTTACTTTCAATATGTAGCACTCCTCTCGTTTTAGCTTCATTAAATTATAAAGTTTCCCAGTGTCTTCTCATACTTTCACAAAACAAGTATTTAATAATTTGAGTCAACAACCATGTTCTACTTATCAAATCACAGTAGGAAGTTTAAAGTTTATAACCTCATATATATATTAACTACTCGTATAATATATATATATAACAGCACCCCAACTAAACTATGGTGCGGGCATACTCTGCTATCCAATCCCCGTATCGCTCACACAAAGGGAAATACAAGTTCAGAATCACTCTCGAACTGTATTAACATATACAAAACAACGTTGAGGCGAAGCATAGATTCCAAGTCCAATAGGTCAGTACATACCCACACATCTCTTAGGACCGTCCGACTATCAATCTGATAGCCCGTACCTAGGATCTCTATCTTCTAGGGTACGAATCAATATCCCCCATAAAGCAACACAGGATAAGATCGTCCCAGCGCGGTAACCTCAGGGATAGCAAGTAGCGCGGGTACGTTTTTCACATGTATATAATATATGTACACACAATCATATAAATATACACATTCATCATATTAATATAGGTTCCTCCCGTTACCCATAGTCACAACATTTATCCTTAATTTCCCATTATTATGATTACGTATAAGGTTTCGTCTCTAGCCTTAACTCGAAGGGTTTTCTCACTAGTTACGTAACACTCGTGGATTCTATCCATCCAAGTAGCAAAATCAGTAGGTAAACGTCTATTCACTATCATAAGTATTTAACGTAATCTCTCACTTGAATTACGTAGTTTCCTCGTCCTATAAATAATTGTCCCTAAAATACAATTATCATCTCATAATAAAGTTCTCAACACTTAGTCATATGCCCTACTGGTCTCTCCTATATCCCAAAACATTTTATTCATAAAGCCCAAAAGCTATTTCGCGATGAATCATGTTCAATTAATTAAACAAGGGGAAATAAGAGTCTGCCAGGAAGGGTCGATCGATCGAGGTCTGGGGCTCGATCGATCGAACCTTCGATCGATCGAAGCTCTGGCTCGATCGATCGATCAAGCAGGTCTACGAAATCCTGCAGAAGTGCAGTTACGGGTTTTACCAAAATTCTTCACCCAAATCAATATTTTCCAACACTAATCGTCCCAAAACTCCTACTACAAACATAATCACATATTTCCAGATGTTTTTAACGTTAAGCATGCGTATATCCATCATTAAACATGATTAAACAACCCAAAATCTCATTTAAACATCAAGAACCCTAATGTTTTCTTAACTTTTGTTCTAATCAGTTTTCTCCAAAATTTCCTTCTAACATAACATAAAAAATTCATGGGTTAATCATCTACTTCACATAATACTTCCAGAATATGGTTATAATGTTTTCTACATGCAAATCCCTATCAAAATTGGGGTTTTCTTCCATTGATTACACTCCTAATCATTCCTACACTAATATGAATATTGCACCAACAAAAATACGCAAGTTAAACACTTGCCTGGGATTTCAGAGGTCTGGTTTCCTGCTAATATTGGTGTGGTTGCGTTCTCCTCCTCGCGATCTACGCGTTGGTGGTGACGGTGGTGCAAATGGTGGTGTTTTGGCCTTGAATCACCTTGAGATCTCTCTCCTCTCTACTCCAATGGCCATTCTAGGGTTCTGAATGTTCTAACCCTAAAAGGCTGACTTAAATGGCTGCTAAGGATGGCTGAAATTCGTTGGTTTCATTACCCTATTTTGTAAAATGACCAAAATGCCCTCCCGGGTCACTAATTAAGCCTAAAAACATCCCGAGACCCAAACTAAACCCCCGGGTACACTTTTCTGACTATCTCGACCCTTCCGGACGAGTTGGCGCACTCAAAACGACCATATGAACAACTTATAAAATATTCACTTTTCTATCTCGATAATTAGTCCCGATGCGACACGGGTGCGTCCCGACTAAAATTCTCAAAATTATTATTTCATTCACTCGTGATCTATAATATAACTCATATCATATATTACTATGCTCATTAGTAATATTCGACAATTTTATATAATTACTAACTCTCGTCACGTTAATAATTATAACATAATTAATTTCCGGATTCTTATTAAATAATTCACTCTCATTAAATTTAATAAAACCCCCAAATTAATATAGCATAAAAATACGGGGTATTACATTTAATATATAAGTTTATCATTTGAACGCGAGCACATACGTTCTCAAATTGGTATCAGAGCAGGTTACGCTAATCTATCGCGTATTCCTATTTTTCGCAAAAATTTTCTAAGATATCAATTTTCTGAAAAAATTGATTTTTGAAAAAAGTGCGTGTTCAAATGGAGAAGTTATATAATAAAATGCCTATTTTTGACTGGAAAAATTATGCTTATTGGAAAGCCCGAATGAGGTCGGCTTTAAAAGCCATTGATGAACGTCTCTGGATCTTAGTTGAAAGAGGGTGGACTCCTCCCTCCGTGACTGTTGATAATGTGATCAACTTGAAACCTGACACTTCTTGGACTGATGAAGAATTTAAATGGTCATCTTTTAATTCTAAGGGTTTAAGTGCTATTTCTGGGCTGTCACACCTGATGAGTTCAAACGCATAATGACGTGCACCACGTCAAAAAAGGCATGGGATGTTTTGCAACTCACCCATGAAGGAACTAATGTTGTGAAAGAATCTAAGTTGCAAAATTTGACAACTCAATTTGAAACCATCACCATGCATGAATCTGAATGCTTTGATGAATTTTATGCTACACTTTCTGACATTGTGAATACTAGCTTTAATCTTGGTGAACATATTCCTAATGCTAGAGTTGTTAAAACGATTCTTCGTTCTTTACCTAAGCGTTTTATCCCTAAAGTCACAGTGCTAAATTCGATGGGTAATTTAAATAGGCTAAAATTGGAAGAACTTGTAGGAGATTTGCAAACTTATGAAATTGATATGTTCCCTACAACTGCTAAATCTAAAGATAAGGGAATTGCACTTAAAGCCCAAGAGAGAAGGAGTGTGGGGTCGGCTAGAAAAAGGGTAGAGTCGTCTAGAAAGAGAGAGACTGACACGTCAGATTCTGAGTGTGATTTTGACCTAGATGATTTGGCTCTTTTTGCAAAAAATTTCAAGAGGATTCTCAAATTTAAGAAAAATGGAAATTTTAAAGATAAAAGTAAATTTGAAAAGAAAAATGAAAAAGACTCCAAAAATCCTTCTAAGAAAGAAAGTGAGAGATGTTTTGAGTGCGATGGTAGGGGTCATAGAGCATTTGAGTGTGCCAATCGTCTGAGTAGAGAGAAAGGGAAAGTTGTCCTTAATGCTACCCTTAGTGACGACAATGAGGTCAAGACGGTGGATTCAGGAGATGAGTCACCGCATGAGTGTAACTTCACCGCATTCATGGCCAGTCAAGTGAGCACTCCTAGTTCTCTTCACGACGATGAAGATGATGCTTCACAGGGACACCTCGACAATGAGATCGATGTGAGTGAGGGGGAGGATGACTCAAGTGAGAGCGAGAGTGATATTCAACGCGCCTACGCTGAGTTATATTCTGAGTCATTTAAAACTAAAAAAATGTAACAAAGCGCTAGTTCTTAAGATCACCGGCTTAGAGGAAGATTTAAGAAAGGCGAGAGAAAGAGAGTCCTCCACCGTCACCGCCCTGAGAGAGAGAGAATCTACCTGTGTCGAGAAAGAGATTTTGTTTAGAGAGAGAGAGAGTGTTTTAGAGAAAGAGAGAGAGTACTTGACTAAACAAGTGGCTAGTCTTATGAGTCAGCTCCATTCCTCCGTGGAGACTCGGCAGAAACTTGAAGCCCTTATTGCCCAGCTGACTCATGATCTTGAGAAAGCACGGGAAGTCAAGGTACAAATCGAGGACAGGTCTGGGAAGATGGGAAAGATGCTCCTCGGCCCCGCTTTAGGTTTTGGTGATCGGCAAGGAATTGGATATAATGGTGCCTCCACGTGCCAAATTGCACCTGGACCAGTTCCTGAGTTTACTACGAATCCTTATGGCCGTCGTCAAAAACCTCGAAGGAGAGTTCGACCAAGAAAAGCAAACCAAGGTCCGCTTTTGACTATGCTCTTTTTTACTTATTGTAAAAGAAAAGGCCACCTTAGGGAGTCTTACTATAGAATGGATCGGACACGATGTACTACTGCTCCACCACGTCATACTGATGAGTTTTCTAGTCTGAGAGAGCGAGTTGAGTTCTTAGCTGCCACGACCCAGAGTTTAATGGAAGAATTCCGACGGATGTCTTTGCCGTTAGTGAATGCTTCTCACATTCCAGCTAAAACCAGCAACAACAAAGGCAAACAAAAGGCCATATCTGCTTGGGTACCTAAGAAAGATAAAAATTCCTTCGTTGTTCATGTTGCTCTCAGAGCACACAATACCTCACAGTGGTATTTTGATAGTGGATGCTCCAGACATATGACAGGTGATGCCTCATTTTTTACGACTCTTGAGGATTATCAGGATGGCAGATTCACCTTTGGAGATGGGAGAAAGTCTAGCATTATAGGACGTGGTACTGTCGAGTTACCTGGATTTCCTAAGCTAGAAAATGTTTTGTACATCAAAGGTTTGAAAGCAAACCTTCTCAGCATTAGCCAGCTGTGCGACACTGACTTTGCAGTAAAGTTTGATCGGGACGCGTGTAAAGTCTATAATCAAGCTGATAAACTTTTGATGCAAGGGGTGAGGACCGAGGATAATTGCTATGGGACTGAGCCTACATCCTCACTTGTCTGCAACAGCGCCACGATCACTCCTATGGATCTGTGGCATAAACGTCTAGGTCACGTGAACGTTAGAGATCTCAATCGCTTAGCTAAAAAGGACCTAGTACGTGGCTTACCATCTTTTGGAAAGTCAACTTCGACCGTTTGTGAACCCTGTCAGTTGGGAAAACAAATTCGTAGTCCTGATAAGAAGTTGCACTCCATTACCACCTCTCGTGTTCTTGAGTTGATACACATGGATCTTATGGGTCCCACTCGTACTGAGAGTCTAGGTGGTAAGAGGTACATCCTCGTGATGGTAGATGATTTCTCCAGATACTCCATTGTAGGTTTTCTAAGAGAGAAATCCGATGCTGTAGAATTTTTAATGACTAAGTGCCGTATCCTTCAAAATTAACACGGTGTCACTATTAATAGGATACGTAGTGACAATGGCACTGAATTCACAGAAGCAAAGGTATAACTTTACTGTGATAGCCTCGGGATCAAACATGAGTTTTCTGTTGTGATGACTCCTCAGCAAAATGGGATTGTTGAGAGAAAGAATAGAACGATCCAAGAGATGGCTAGATCTATTCTTCTAGGTCGTAAAGTTTCTAGGAGATTTTGGGCAGAGGCAGTGTCTACTGCATGCCACACGGTGAATAGGGTTTATTTGCGTCGACACACACTTCAGACTCCTTATGAGTTGTGGACTGGCAAGAAGCCCAACCTGGCATATTTCCGTGTTTTGGGGAGTAAATGCTACATCCTACGGGATAGAGAGCAATTAGGAATGTTCGACTCCCGGAGAGACGAGGGAATATTTCTAGGATATTCATCGAATAGCAGGGCGTACCGGGTTTTTAACCTGAAGAGCTCTAAGGTTATGGAATCAATAAACGTCACCGTGCAAGATGATGAACCTCCGACGGTTATTGATCCTAACCTTCAGTGTGAGGATGAGAATTGTTCTGACAATGATTTACATGTTCCTCTCTCACACTCTATGGACCCTACTCCTACGCTAGGGGACACACCTGCTTGGGTTCGCAAGAGTCATGACCCTTCTGCCATTATTGGTGATCCCACTCTATGGGTCAAGACTCGTGCTCAGCTAGAGAACGTTGTTAGCCATCTTTGCTACACGTCCAAAGTCGAGCCCAAGAATCATAAAGAAGCACTCAAGGATGAACACTGGATATCTGCTATGCAGGATGAGTTGCTTCAGTTTAAAAAGAATAATGTCTGGGAACTTGTCCCTCGGCCTAGTGAGACTAATGTGATGGGTACCCGGTGGATTTTCAAGAACAAAATGGATGAAAATGGTACCATAATCAGAAATAAGGATAGGTTGGTCTCTCAAGGCTACACACAGATAGAGGGTGTAGACTTTGGGGAGACATTTTCTCCTATTGCGAGGCTTGAGTTCGTCCGTCTTCTGCTCCCCATCGCATTTCATCTGCGCTTCAAGGCATATCAGATGGATGTCAAGAGTGCCTTTCTGAATGGCATTCTACAGGAGGAGGTTTATGTGGAACAACCAAAAGGGTTTGAAGACCCTCAACACCCGGAGCATGTCTACTATCTGAGGAAAGCCTTGTATGGTTTGAAGCAAGCACCTCGTGCTTGGTACGAGAGGCTTACTTCCTATCTCTTAGCTCGTGGATAAAGAGAGGGGGATTAGATATGACGTTGTTCGTCAGAAGAGATGACGGTGCTATTTTGGTTGCCCAGGTCTGTGTGGACGACATAGTCTTTGGATCCACATGGTCCCAACATGCTCACCACTTTGAGGAGGAGATGAAAAGTGAGTTTGAGATGAGCATGGTTGGTGAGCTTATATTCTTCCTTGGTCTCCAGGTTCGTCAGCTAGAGGATGGGATGTTCATCTCCCAATCGAAGTATGCTAGAGACCTAGTGAAGAAATTTGGTTTAGACTCCGCTAAGCATGCACGTACACCTATGAGTACCACTACTAAGCTTAGTAAGGACACTTCAGGCAAGGACGTAGAGTAAACCTTATATCGGAGTATGATAGGTAGTCTTCTCTACTTGACTGCCAGTCGTCCCGACATCGCCTTTAGTGTTGGAGTCTGTGCGCGATATCAGGCGTCCCCTAAAGAGTCACACTTACTTGCTCCAAAACGTATTATTAAATACGTAAGTGGGACTCTCTCATACGGTATTTGGTATTCCTTTGATACCGATGACCCTTTGTCTGCCTATTCGGATGCCGATTGGGCTGGGGATGTAGATGGTTGTAGGAGCACTTCTGATGGGTGTTTCTATTTTGGTTCTGCTCTTGTCTCCTGTTTGAGCAAGAAGCAAAATTCCATCTCTTTGTCCACTGCGGAGGCTGAGTACATAGCCGCCAGGAGTTGTTGCACACAACTCTTATGGATGAAGCAAATGCTGGAGCATTATGGGATTTCACAAGACACCATGACCATTTCCTGTGACAACACGAGTGCGATACACATATTCCGCAATCCAGTTCAGCATTCACGCACAAAACACATCAGGATACGTGAGCACTTTATTCGACAGTTAGTTGAGGAGAACACTGTATCCCTGAGTTTTGTTCCCACCGACCATCAGTTAGTAGACATTTTCATGAAACCTTTAGATGACCTTAGATTTGAGAGTCTTAGGAAGTCTTTGGGGATTTGCACAGTTGACTGAGGGGTTGGTCTATGTCTAGAATATGATGCTTTCTCATGTTCATATCATATGCTTCCTATTGCTAGTCTGTTTTATATGTACCATTGCTTAGTTGTACAACTTTTATTAATTCTTTTTGCTTTTTATATTTATTTTGAAAAATACAAAAAGATTTTCCTTTAAGAAAAATTTTAAGAAAAGCACAAAAAGATTTTATTTTGATAAATTTTTTGAAAAATCCAAAAAGATTTCTGTTTTTGCTTCTTTTATGGATGAGCATTTAAGATAGCCAAGTCACAACTTCATTCCATATATCCATGTGACTGTTTGATAGAGATTTGAGAGGCTACATCATTTCATCTATGTGCTTTACATTGTCTGGAGTCTTTGAGATGTAATTAGTGATATCTTCCTATATGTTTGACTCCTATATCCTTTATTACACACATGCACGGCTATATTTGATTATTGCACTTGTCTATCTCATATTGGCTTGAGTGTTTCCATCTCAATTCTGTCTATACAATGTACAATATGCGATAAAACTTGACAAGATTGGAATGCATGTAAAAACCGTTTTGGTGAGACTGTGTGTTTTTGTATAACGGGGAGGGGTTGCGAAAGGTAATCATCTATCCTTTGCGCAAAAGCCACCGTTAAAAAGGACCTAAAAATGGAGGAATTTTAATATCCGAGGTCCAAAGAGGTTAAAAGAGCCCGAAAAAATTTAAAGGCAATAAAAAGAAATTCATGCCAAATATGGGCCACTTAGGTTACACCATCAATTCTCCAAAGTTTGAGAATTTAGAATGCCTCTATTCAATATTATATCTGAGGGAGTTTGGTTGGAGAATCTTTAAACGGGTTTGCACTTCATTGAAAGTCCTGAAAAAGCATAAAATCGTTTTGGACGTTATTGGTGTGAAAATCACTTTAAGCTTTGATTTGTTGATTTGATTGAGTCAATATCTTATATTGTCATTTTTGTACACCAAAGGAAGCATTTGAGTTCATTCGCTAGGAATATCCAATATTCATCGTGCACATATGTCATGTTTGTATGCATTGATTTTCCTATCGAATTTAATCACACCACCTCATTTACGCTATCATCGACTTGGTTGGTTTCTGTTCATTCATGGTGTGATTTTATACTAGTGACACCCCGCACTTGATTATTTGATTTATTTCTCTCATTTGTCTATTTTGGGACATCATAAAAAGGGGGAGAATGAATTATCTTATTATAGGGGAGATTTGAAAGTTTGAGTTTGCTCATAAATTGGTATATATGTTTATCTCATTTCAAACTCGATATATCACTTGGTATTTTGCTTTTTCCCATGTGTGTAGGTACTACATGGATTATCATTGGATTGCACACCCTGATGAGAAAAGTGTTAAGATTCCTGAAGAATTGAAGAGCAAACGCTGTAGTCTTATTCAATTGTATCTTTCCAGTTTTGGGTTCATGGAAGGGTAGATTTGTATAGGCATTTTTACTTGTTTTGATCATTCGGATGTTTGTTTTTATGTATGTACCGGCATAGATATAGGGGGAGATTTGTAAGGACATTTTTGTCCATTATCAATTTATTATGTCGCACGCTGTTACACCGTTGAAGAAATTCAAGATTCATACATTCATCAACGGATCCGAATATCAAAAGAAGAAGAGGAATCAAGTCTGACAGAACCGGACCGGTCCGCCTGGAATAAAAGAACCGATCCGGTCAACCGGACCGGTCCGCCTCAGACCCGGACCGATTCGATTGCTGAAGGCCAGTATACCCCGGACAGCAAGCGAACCGATGAAGCCTGAAAAAGAACCGATCCGATCATCAACGGACCGATCCGCCTCAGAATAAAAGAACTGATCCGGTTAATCGGACCGATCCGCCTCAGACCCGAACCGGTCCGCCTGGGATAAACTTCAACAGATCGTGTTCAGATCGTGTTCAGATTTTTAAGGCCCGAGACTTCTTATTTAATCCCACTACGGGAAGTGGTTTTCTAAGACTTATACACACGATTTTCAGAGTACAGAAAGCCCTAAGTCTTCACCTATTGAGCATCTATACTCTAGGTATTTGATTCACACAAATTGCCAATTCTTTGTGAATCACTTTGCAACCCAGGAACGCACTTTTGCTGTTCACACCCTTGTGGAGAAGACCGTTCTTCTTCTCCATTGCAGCCCTCCTGGAAAGGGAAAATTCCAGCCGACAAACTTGTGAAGAAGCCATTTCTCTTCTTCATTGCAGCCCTACTGGAAAAGGATAGTTCCAGCCGCCGACTACAGAATCCGACACCTGAGGGTAATTCTTAGTCTCTTGTATTTTCATTGTAATCCGAAATTGTACAGCCTACAATATTATAATGAAAATAAATGGTTTTTCCCCTTTGGGGGATTTTTCCTCACAAGCATGTGTTTGAATGTTCTTGCTTAGATTATCATCTTATCCAATCACATATTGTTGCATGTTTAGGGTTTGTTTGGGTTAAAAGGTGTTTAATATATAAGTTTATCATTTGAACGCGAGCACATACGTTCTCAGAAACCATTACGTTTCAATTTGTTTATAATGCTATTTTTTTCATTTTGGGAGAACAAAGTAATTTTTATGTGATGTTTGCCAATTAGGTTACGTTTATATAGGGTCGATCCCGAGGATTTGGGGGCTCAAGGAAAACTTGTAAAATGGGGCCTTCAATGTAATGATTTTTTTTGGAAAAAAATATATAATGTATTTTTATAAGATAATAATACATGTTGCTAATTTTTGGGGGGGCTATAATAGTTTTTATTAATCTGATTATTTCTATAAAAAAAACAAATGACAACAAATTAATAAAAATTAATAGATTAATAAAAATTAACACCATTGTTTGTACAAAATTAACAACAAATTAACAACAAAAAAAGTACCATTAATAAGAACAGCCTGACAAAAAATAGTAATAGTATTGTTTCTATAAAAAAATATCAATAAATTAATAATAAACAGGAACAACAGATTAATAAATGTGTTGTTATTTTGGGGGGCCTATAATAATTTTTATTAATCTAATTGTTTCTATAAAAAATAAAATTTAACAACAGATTACCTGAACATAGGAATTTTTAATGACTTTCATTGTTTAAGCAAGAAATACCTAAATAGAAATGGAAATGGCAAGAAAAAGAGGTGATGAAAATGAGAACAGTAAACAAGAATCTAATGAAGGGGCTTATGGGCATTTTTTTTTTATTCTTGTGTTGATTGGGAGAAGAAAGGCTAAAGCTTTTTTTTATTTTCCGTGAAAAGAGTAGTTGGAAGGGCTTGGGAAAGACGAGGGTCAGCAAAGCCAATACCAATGAAGTCATCTAGAGATAAGCTTCCACACTCCCCGTGCTTAAGAGTAGCCCATGGGCCAGCTGCCCTTATACCCCTCCCGAGATAGTCAAAGCCGAAACCTACAAATTCATCAGAAGTTTTGTAGTTAACAATGATTCTATCCTCAGCATCGGCTAGTGCAGACTAGACAACTTCATTAATATTTTCTTGAAGACTCTCATCCTTGGACTTTAAAGCCTTGGCATGGTCCTCATTCATATGAGTAGTCTGTTGCCTCACCTACTTTACGTCCCCCTTTACCTTCTCAAGGTCGGTCTTTAGGGCACCTTCTGTCTTCTCAGCATCGCTCCCCTTTTGGATCAGGGGCATACTTTTTAAGGTCCAGTCAGCCAAACGGTGAAGAGACACCACTCCCTACGGGAAATGATCAGACATATGAGTAGTGATGATTCAAAGAATGCAGGGACAACACTTGAGAAAAAAATTAATCATCAAAGTACCTGAACTGTCCTGTGAAGGGCAGACTCTGCCAGTAAAAGAACATCAAAAGATTGAAGAAAACATTTGTCTTCCTCAGTCATGATCCCGCTGATAGCATCAATGGCCTGCATATTGTGGTAGATAACGCTCTCACCCATCTTTAGCTCAGATAGACGAGCAGTTAAAGCATCATCGATGATTTTTTTTTGGGGGGTGGGGGAGGGTAAAATCTAATATAAATATTTAAAAATGGTGTCTTCTTTTGTTTCTTCACCACCTGGCTTCTCTATTAATGACTATCGTGAGGTAGCATCTTGACCCTTTGATATCCTTATATCTTCTACATTTAACTCTATCCCCCTCTCACTTCATATCCATCCCATCCCTCTGACTTTTTGTTTCCCTCCCTATTTTACCTTCCTCTTTAAACATATAACGAATCGTTTCTCCTAGTATTCTTAGATTCTATCTCTCCCTCTCACTCATTATGTATTAAATGAGTATATATCCATCTTTTGTTGTAGTTTTTTCCTTCCCCTGAATTTTTAATCCAGTTATTTTTTGTAATTAATTTAGAGTTGTATTTAGGTGGGTTTCACTATTGAAGATGGATTTCACTGGCAGGTTTAATTATTGTGATTTATATTTTTTTTTCTTCCACCCCCCTCGAAATGATCGCGTATTACTTCCCCCACCCCATATCTCACCATCACAACCTAGATTGCAACTCAAAGTGGACTTTTTAAGGGTTTGTATTTTTAAATTAGGAATTTATTTTGTGTGTTTCAATATGGATACTCTATGACTTTTGTATGTGTATATATTTTTTTCTTGCTTTTCATTAATCATGATGATAGGACGAGCACTAATACAGTGATACCTGTTATCAATCATTGCCAACTTATATCTATTGAAAGATGGAGGTATATTTGCTGATCAAACTTTATTTAGAATTTTTTTATCGTTCAAATAAGGCAAGACTTGTTTTGGTGTACAAGATGTTGGTATATTTGTTGATAATGGGTAATAGTTTTTTTTTCTAATTGTTCTTTGTTGCTAATTGGTAATAGATATTATGAGATTTTAGAATTGATTTTTGCTCTACGATGAACAAGTAATTTAGTTTACATTTTTTTGTATGAAAAACATGAATAATGTTAATAAATTCTTTTTGCTTTTCAAATGAATTGGTAGCTTTATGTAAAAAAAAGTCCAAAATTTTCTTATATGTTTTCTCTTTTCAAAACTCTTATGTGTTTTGGTGTTTTATTTTTTGTATTTGTTTCTAAGCTCCAGTTCATGATGAGTAGGAAGTTCACGGTGAGGTGGAAAGAAATTTATTGAGATTATATAGTTGTTGTGAAGAATTAGGATGAAATGAACTCAAGTATGTTATAGTTTCTTGGGGATGTTTCTGCATTTTATACATATAATTTTATTTTCATCACATGTTTTTTTAGTGATAATAATGGAAAATATGTAATTTGTATATATGAATCCATTAGTTGGACATCTACAATGCTATCCTCGCTTTCTTCTCAGGAGATGAAATCCTGGTTAGTTGGACATCTACTAATATTATCTTGATTCTAAAACTTGATCATCTAAAAAAATGTGGGGATTTTCGACCCATTAGCCTTTGCAATTTTTCCTCAAAAATTATTTCAAAAATCTTAGCAACTCGAATGGGACTGATTTTGCCAAAAATTATTTCGACAACTCAAATCGGTTTTATTAAGGGGAGGTATATTTTGGATAATGTTCTTCTTGCCCAAGAACTTATGTCTTCTTTTAAGAAAAAAGTACGGGGGTCTAATCTTGTTATGAAGATTGATATGTCGAAAGTTTACGATCGGATTTCCGGGTTTTTTATTACTAAAACTCTTAGAGCTTTTGGTTTCTCCGAGACGGTGATTGATTTTATTTGGAGACTAGTTTGGAATTGTTGGTATTCAGTTTGGGTCAACGGGAAAGCTTGCGGGTTTTTTAAATCCAAAAGGGGGTAAGACAGGGAGATCCATTATCGCCTGCCATTTTTGTGATCGCATCGGAGGTTCTAAATAGAGACATCCAAAATCTAATGGAGGAAGGTTACATGAAAATTTTCTCTCCATGTAGGGGATGGCCCACCATTTCTTATCTTTCTTTTGCAGATGACACCCTTATTTTCACGAACGGAGAAAAAATATCTTTAAACAAATTTTCTGCCTTCTTGAAATCGTATGAGATTGCTTCGGGTCAAATGGTGAATTTTGAAAAAAGTTTTTTTACCTTCCCGAAAATGAGACTATTGGTAGAAAGAGGATTGTGGAAAATTTTACGGGTTTCAAATTTAAAAATTCCCAATCATTTATTTGGGAGTTCCTTTATATGCAGGAAGAAAAAAGAAAGATTTTTTTGCGCCTTACATTGACAGGTTGGTGAATAAAATTAATGAGTGAAATCATCACAACATATCTCAAGCAGGAAGAATTACTCTTATTAAATCGGTGGCGGAGGCGATGCAAATAAACCTTCTAGCAGCAGTTGATCCTCCAAAATCAGTTCTGGAGCATATTAACAACCTATTTGCTTGATTTCTATGGGGAAAAAAGGAGGAAGGGGTGAAAAATCATTTGGTTAATTGGCATGATATTTGGAAACCCAAGGAAGAAGAAGGATTAAATCTAAGGTGTATGTTTGATCTTTCTACTACTTATGCTCATAATCTTTAGTGGAAATTTTTCAATGCAACTTCTTTGTGGTCTCGTTTTATTCATAGCAAACACAAAAAATTTGAACCACAAAATTTTATGGGACTCTCGCCACTATCATCTCATGTTTGGAAAAGAATGCAATTGGTGGGTAACGCATTTAACGAAAACTGTGACACAATAATTGGTAGATGGTCGTTTGAAAAAAAGGGTGAATTTAGCATAAAATCGGTATGGCATCTAGCTAGATAGAAAGGATGTGTTCAATGGTCTCTTTCTTTAATTTGGAATGTTAGAATTTCTCCAAAGATATTAATTTTTTATGGCGTCTCCTCCAAGAAGGAGTGTCAATTGATGAATATCTCAAACGAATAAAAATTCCGATTATCTCAAAGTGTAGGTGTTGCATTGTCGGGAAGGAGGAAAATAGAGATCACCTTTTTTATGTGACACCCAGCCTAATAATATACCGGGTGATCACTCCTGTATCAAATTAAAACAGGAGTCGCATATGGTTCATTCTTATCATCACTGTCGAAAACATAATTAATTACTAATAACCTATTAGGCTGGCGTCAAAATTTTACTTAACTAATATTTTTAGACAAATTTTTAATTAAAACATTCACACAGTTTGAATAAATAAAACTTAAATGAAAAGAAATAACCTAACACTTGGTTTAACATAATACAATCGTAATAAATGTCATGCTTAAAGGCAGTAAAAGAATAAATAAATGTAATTGGGCTTTTACCCTAGTGTTTATACATTACCTCCTATCAAGATTACAAGGATAAAAGCGTCTACGGTGAACCTGCATGCATCCACAGCTGCTATAGCATACGTCTGACTCAAAAGAATCATTATTCAGGTGTCCCTGTGTCTGGACACCTATATATATACATAGCAAGAAAGAGAAAAATAGGAAAACGGGTCAGAGCCCGAGTTGAAAAAAATATTTTGCAAGTGCATAAATGTTTTTTTTTTAAAAATAGATTTTATCTCATATTAAAATTGCTATCGCACTCCTATGAGATACCCCTAACCCATCTTCTAATAGTGCACACCTAACGGATTCGTTTAAAATATCCTAGTTAAGTTACCCCGCCTAACTAATCTAATTCACCCGTCTGCTAGAAACCTCGACAACCCAAATAATAAGGGTTAAACTTCTATCCATTTCTCAACACTGCACTGCGTTTGTGCGTGGGGTGTCTCGCGAAGCGAAATCCAAACAAGGAACCCCCCGATACACTAATGCTCAGCAACATCGATCGTCGAGATCCATTAGACCCTCAGCACATGACGTGTATATAAGACTCATATAAACATACAATAATTATATATATATATATATATATATATATATATATATATATATATATATAATACTAAAGCTCCATATTCATTGCCATATATATCCAGATCCAAATTTATCGGAAAGGATAAAAATACCCCTTATTAGGCTTTTCACATATAAGCGTGAGTTTACCACATGATGGATTATCTTCATATACAAATAATGTACTATACTCATCCAGTATATAATTATACCTATTGCACACATATGTATAATATCCATCCGAACGAGCTATAACTCGAGGATGCGGTCTCTCAATGTTATCATCTTCCAGGGAAACACTCACATACCATCCAAGGGACCAGCGGTCGGACTCAATATCGCCGACATCGCGGCCATAAGTCACAACGTCTGGGAAGTAGTCATAGTTCCTCCACGGCAATGGGATGAAACATACCCACCACGTCTCACCCTAATAAAAATCACACAATATAACAATGGACGCTATGACCTGGGGACTATACACTCCCTACTCCTCAAGCTAGGGGCATCAGCCACATCGCGCAAATTCCTATGATAGCATTAGAGGGGGTATGCTTCACATATATATACACCATCCACACATACATATATATACATATTCGTATCATATTTTATATATATATACTTTAATCACATCGTGTATATATATATATATATATATATATACATTTATTTTACATCATTCCTCAAATATATACATAGCTAAAATTGTCAATCTCATAATAATATTTAAGTATTTTCTTACTTAAATATGACTCACACCTTAATCGCGGTTAGGGATTTATATACTCTCCAAATATCCTGATTCATAATCGTATGATAAGTATACCCTCAACTTATCTTTAACCTATAACCCAAATTCCATCCAAGTCGCCTCATAGGAGTTACTAACTAATTCCATATTCACTTACTTTTTCCTACTCGCACGATTATTTAGCTATAATTACTCGCTAAAATACTCCCTCGAGTGTTACTCCCTCCGAACATCCATAATTAAATAAGTCTTGGATTTTACTCAATTTATCTGAGGTATACATTTCACTCCAATCTTAATAATTTAAAAGTCCCCTGTTATATTTCTGTAAATTCCAATTGTCTAATCTCTCAATTTGTTTATTTTTCTCGAAAATATACCTTAGTGCCACACAATTATAGCACCCTCCTAGCCCCCATAAGTTTACCCCCAAATGGATAGTGATAAATTACTAGATAAATACTTATTTCCTTAAATAAATAAACTAGGAGCAACTTAAATCGTAATTTCCCATATAATTAACCCTAGGTGAAATTGCCAAAAATCCTGATGGGTCGATCGATCGACCCTGGATCGTCAATCGATCGATCGCCCCGAACAGCTTCTTCTCCGAGAAGCTGTTTTGGCCATTAAAGCTTCTCCCAAGCTTTTGTCTCCTCACCTACTGTCCCCCAACCTTAAGCAAATACATATACACAAACAATAAGGGTTCTAAACATCCTAGAACCCCTCTATCAACAACAATTTTAGACTAAATCCTATGTTTTCCAATTGGGATATTTTTTCGGGGTTAATCCGTTAAACTTTTCCGAAAACCCATTTCGATTTACGAAAACCCCTCCCAAAAATCTATGTGGTTTATCACTACCAACAATGATATGAGATTTATGATTTAAATGAAATAATCAAGTAAACACTTGCCTCGTGGATAAAATCCGACGATCCCGAGTCGAATCCCACGGAGTTTGGCCGGAACCTCCCTTTTCTTCCTCTTTTCTCTCCTCCTTTCTTCTCCTCTTTCTTTTCTCTCTTTACTTTCCTTCTCCCGTCCCTTATATAGGGAGAAATAAGGGTTTATCCCTTTAAACCAAAAAATGACTCGTTTATTCAGTTACATGTCCCTATTTGCCCAAAAATTCTCGGAGCCTAACAAATACCCCCGGATACTCTTTTCTGACTAACTCGGCCATTCCGAGACCAACTGCGCAATCAAAATTTCCATCCGAGGTACTTGACTGCAATTCACTATTTTAACCCAACACAACTTAATGCGGGTTTTCCCATTAAAGTATTGTCCTCTCTCGCTTTACTCAACTGCGACTTGTAATAAAATAATCATTCTCATCTACTTATTCCCAAAAGTAGTTATAACAAGCATCGGAAATCATCTAACACTCCTAAACTCAAAAATTTATTATTTCGAGAAATTCCTCAAAAATTACACCCATTTATGAATTTTAATTTCCCATAAAAGTGCAGGGTATTACATACTCCCCCCTTACAACGGAATTTCATCCTCGAAATTCAGATACAATCGATACTACCAACACTAACCTAGGATCTCTCCACATCCTAATGCCTCAAGGGGAACGATACTAACCCAATGGCTCTCAACCATACACTCATTCATTACTCACCTCTTACCAAGTTTATATGATACTATACTGCTACCACGGTCGTATGGTAACTCTAATAATGTCACATCGCACCCATTATTTCTAGAGCCCTAAGTAGACAAGCGAGCCTTCAGCCGCCGTTCGAACGTCAAAACACGTTTCTAAACGTCCGTTCATCTATATCAGGATATCTAATTTCCCCCCCAAAAATAAATTACTCTAACACTCAACCACTCTTGTCAGTGTCATCGCATATCTTGGGCATGCTTCCTCTTATTTCCCTATACAATTATATTATCGCCTACATCTCATGATGTTCCTTCCGACCCATACCAATTCCACTTATACTGCCTCACGGCATAATCTCCAACTTATATACTATACCTCTTCTATATCAAACGGTATATAAAAAAAATTTACCAATGTGCCCATACACCACCATCTGTGACGCCTGTAACACTCTCCCTAAATATGGGCCTTATTTTCTCGGTGTAATACTCACACATGAGTCTTCCTAACCCGCGAAATTCAATTCTTGTCAGGGTAAATCAACCCATCTTCTTGTGGTTTACTTCCCAAAATCTTCCTTTATCGGCGCCACCAGCTCTATTGATTTTACTCCCTAATAATCCTATGATCTATGTGTTACCTTACCCATGCAAAACGAGCATAATCCTAAGTATATCCCTAGTGCCCAAGGCCTCTCTCAACTTCCGATATTTGCTCGATTTCATACGTTGGACATCTCGCAAAGCAAAATCCAGACAAGGAACCCTCCCGTTACACAACTTCCTCACGTTATCGGTCATCGAGATATAACAGCCTGAGGCGCACAAGAGGGACATCCTAAATCCTATCTTACTAACCTACTATCGTACTTCTACCACTCTATTCTTACACCTTGGCGAAAAGGAAAAATCTAACTAATCAAGGCGCCTACTCTCTTCAAACCCATTGTGAACATCACACCCATAACATACTATCATCGAATTTTCCATCTCATTAAGTCCCAACTACAAGACTTAAATCAATTTCCTTTACCTTGTCTCACCTACACACTTGCAGTGAGAGAACCATTTTAGTTCTTTTCCATAGCACTTGCATATATAAGGATACCATCATCACAAGACTCTCATTCCGTAGTGTTTTCCTCCGCACTATATGACTTATCAACAAAACCAAAATCCTCGCATCCTATAATATCTCTCCACTCCCGACGTCATTAAGGTTCATACATGGAGCGTCTCGCGAGAGAAATTCAAATAAGGAACCACTCCAATACACTACTACTTAACTTTATCGATCGTGGAGGTCCGTTAACTTCAAATATGTAACCGGGATAATCTTATCCCCTCTTTCAGCAATACGTGGTCTGAACTCCCAGCTCTATTCAGGATCCATACCACTAAGCGCTCGCACTAACACTCAGTCCTTGCGCAAATAATGATGAGCTTAAACTCACAACTCAATAATAACCTTGCATGCCTTAAATCATATCTAAAAGGTCTCCACACACTCAAATCATAATAATGAAACCTCTGCCCCGAAATTTCACCTACCCATAATAACAAAGGTGAACTCAACTTGTAGCCATGTGAGATATCGTAACCATAACCTGTTCCACCCTGGAACTGTGGACACGATATTCTTGCAATCATTATCCTGCTATCGCTCCGATCAACAACGAATATTTTATACTCAGAATAATACCATACTCGTATTTTACACATAAAATGAGTAGTACAACCCAGATTTATACTCAAAATATCAACACCCGCTTTTATAGAGAATGAAAGAAAATAGAACTCCATTACTGCGGAAAAGCACATGAACCTACATTATATAATATATTGATAGCGCCCAAAAATATCAAATTACACACGTGTCTAGGGCTAACGAAATACCGCGACTTTATCTAGTCACACCAAATATACCTTCGCCATCTGAGGTAAAACTCATAACAATAACTTCGCCAATCTCTCTGGCTACTCTAAATTGTTCTCGGAGCTAGTAAACTTGTCCTAACTGAACCTAAAAAGTACTTTAATTAATTCCCCATCTTGGAACTCCATGACCATAACAAGATTATCAGTATCTCAGACTCTATAGTCTCGATCCTGACAAGCGCCTTCATATTCCCCTTAACTTCTTCGTTAAAAGGAAACACCACCACCGGCCTCAACAACTCTGTTTCAAAAAATTCCCTGGGTGGATTTCCACCCAAGGGGGTTCCACGAACACGCACATTCTACATAAGTGGTATCCACTTCCCTAGTGAGCCTATCATTCCTCGGAAGGATTCTCTCTTCATTGTACTTACCTTGATTCAATACAAAATTCACTTATCCATAACTCTCTTTATTCACTGTCAGACTCTCACCGATCCTTGCGTGAATAATTTAAAACTGCATTCTTTTCCTTCCTTCTAAATCATGGGGACTCACGGTTTAAAACTATCCATAAGATCACTTTGGGGGCAAAACATCCTGCTCCCTCAAATATGGTGACCACCATTCCCACAATTTCAATATTGCTCCTACGAGTGAAAAAAAATTTCCTACAATTTTCACATATTGGTATTTCCACACCCAGCTTTAAGCTAAAGCTTCTAAGAATTTCACCTCCGTTGAATCACCTTACACTTACACGGTATAATCTCAACTTCAACATATGGTCCTTATCAAGGACCTTTCGAAACTTTTTCCCAATTCACTTCACTAGGAAATTTTAAGTTTAGCACCACCCTCTCCTATAACGGTGCTGGATAATTATAACCACCACACCTTAGTAGTCATTTCAACCATCTTTGACAAAGGCCACAAGGAGAGTGACCTTTACTACCGTCCTAGTCTCCAACTTCAACTAACCGCTCCAAATAAGTCCTTCCATCTGCTACCCTTGCAATGCCCTTCTGTAGTCATCCTTCATTGATCAGTACACGAATCTCGAATGAGCTCGCAAAAGATTACTATAAACTTATGAAATGGCACGAGAACGAAATCTCATAAGAGGTATCAACAATCCTCACCCTAAGGCTCTACATGAAATCGAGATAATGCTGAAAGCGTAGTATGTTCGTACAGATTCCTAAGGACACTAGAACCTGATGCTCTGATATCATATGTGACACCCCGCCTAATAAAATACCGGGCGATCACTCCGATACCAAACTAAAACAGGAGTCGCATATAGTTCATTATTAGCATCAATGTCGAAAACCAAATTAATTACTAATAACCTATTAGGTTGGCGTCAAAATTTTACTTAACTAATCTTTTTAAATAAATTTTCAATTAAAACATTCACACAATTTGAATAAATAAAACTGAAATGAAAAGAAATAACCGAACACTCGATTTAACATATTACAATAGTAATAAACGTCGTGCTTAAAGGTGGTAAAAGAATAAATAAATGCAATTGGGCTTTTACCCGAGTGTTTATACAGTGCCTCCTATCTAGATTACAAGGATAGAAGCGTCTACGGTGAACCTGCACGCATCCACAGCTGCTGCAGCAGACGTCTAACTCGAAGAAATCATCATCCAGGCGTCCATGTGTCTGGAAACCTATATATATATATATATATATATATATATAGCAAGAAAAAGAAAAATAGGAAAACGGGTCAAAGCCCGAGTTGAAAAAAATATTTTGGAAGTGCATAAATGCTTTATTTTTGAAAATAGGTTTTATCTCATATTTAAATTGATATCTCACTCCCATGAGATACCCCTCACCCCTCTTCTAATAGTGCACACCTAACTCATTCGTTTAAAACATCCTAGTTAAGCTACCCTGCCTAACTAATCTAATTCACCCATCTGCTAGAAACCTCGACAACACGAATAATAAGGGCTAAACTTCTCTCCATTTCTCAACACTGTACTGCGTTCGTGCGTGGGGTGTCTCGCGAAGCGAAATCCAAATAAGGAAGCCCCCCGATATACTACTGCTCGGCAGCGTCGATCGTCGAGATCCATTAGACTCTCAACACATGACGTGTATATAAGACTCATATAAACATACAATAATTATATATATATATATATATATATATATATATATATATATATATATATATATATATAAATATATATATATATATATAATACTATGGCTCCATGTACATCTAGATCCAAATTTATCGAAAAGGGAAAAAATACCCCTTATTAGGCTTTTCACTTATAAGCGTGAGTTTACCACATGATGGCTTATCTTCATATACAAACAATATACTATACTCATCCAGTATATAATTATACCTATTGCACACATAAGTATAATAACCATCCCAACGAGTTATAACTAGGATGCGGTCTCTCAATTCTATCATCTTCCAGGGCAACACTTGCATACCATCTTGGGGACCAGTGGTCGGACTCAATATCACTGACATTGCGGCCATAAGTCACAACGTCTGGGAAGTGGTCATAGTTCCTCCACGACAATGAGATGAAACATACCCACCACGTCTCACCCCTAATAAAAATCACACAATATAACAATGGACGCTATGACCTGGGGACTATACCTCCTTACTCCTCAAGCCAGGGCCTCACCCACATCGCGCAACTTCCCATTATAGGATTAGAGGGGGTATGCTTCACACACACACATATATATATATATATATATATATATATATATATATATATATATATATATATATATATATATATATATATATATATATATATATATGTGTGTGTGTGTGTGTGTGTGTGTGTGTGTGTGTGTGTGTGTGTGTGTGTGTGTGCATTTATTTTACATCATTCCTCAAATATATACATGACTTAAATTGTCAATCTCATAATAATATTTAAGTATTTTCCTACTTAAATATGCCTCACACCTTAATCGCGGTTAGGGATTTATATACTCTCCAAATATCCCGATTCGTAATCGTATGATAATTATACCATTAACTTATCTTTAACGTATAACCCAAATTCCATCCTAGTCGCCTCATAGGAGTTACAAACTAATTCTATATACACTTATTTTTTCCTACTCGCACGATTATTTAACTATAATTACTCGCTGAAATACTTCCTCGAGTGTTACTCCCTCCGAACATCCATAATTAAATAAGTTTTGGATTTTACTCAATTTATCTGAGGTATACATTTCACTCCAATCTTAATAATTTAAAAGTCCCCTCTTATATTTCTGGAAATCCCAATTGTCTAATCCCTCAATTTGTTTATTTTCCTCGAAAATATACCTTCGTGCCACACAATTGTAGCACCCTCCTAGCCCCCATAAGTTTTCCCCCAAATGGCTAGTGATAAATTACTAGATAAATACTTATTTCCTAAAATAAATAAACTAGGAACAACTTAAATCGGAGTTTCCCATATAATTAACCCTAAGGAAAATTGCCAAAAATCCTGAAGTGTCGATCGATCGACCCTGGACCGTCGATCGATTGATTGCCCCGGACAGCTTCTTCTGCGAGAAGCTGTTTCGGCCATTAAAGTTTTTCCCAAGCTTTTGCCTCCTCACCAAATATCCCCCAACCTCAATCAACTACACACACACAAACAATAAGGGTTCTAAATATCCTAGAACCCCTTTACCAATAACAATTTTTGACTAAATCCTAAGTTTTCCAATTGGGATATTTTTCCGGGGTTAATCCGTTAAACTTTTCTGAAAACCCATTTTGGTTTACAAAAAGCCCTCCCGAAAATCTTTGTGGTTTATCACTACCAACTACGATATGAGATTGATGCTTTAAACGAAATAATCAAGTAAACACTTGCCTCGTGAATAAAATCCAATGATCCCGAGTCGAATCTCGCGGAGTTTGGCCGTAACCTCCCTTTTCTCTCCTCCTTCCTCTCCTCTTTCTTTTCTCTCTTTACTTTCCTTCTCCCGTCCCTTATATAGGGAGAAATAAGGGTTTATCCCTTTAAATCCAAAAATGACTCGTTTATTCAATTACGAGTCCCTATTAGCCCAAAAATTCTCAAAGCCTAAATAATACCCCCGGATACTCTATTCTGATTATCTCGGACATTCCGAGACCAACCGCGCAATCAAAATTTCCATCTGAGGTACTTGACCACAATTCACTATTTTAACCCAACACAACTTAATGCGGGTTTTCCCATTAAAGTATTGTCCTCTCTCGCTTTACTCAACTTCGACTTATAATAAAATATTCCTTCTCATCTACTTATTCTCAAAAGTAGTTATAACATGCATCGAAAATCATCTAACACTCCTAAACTCCAAAATCTATTATTCCGAGAAATTCCTCAAATTTCCAAATTACACCCATTTATGAATTTTAATTTTCCATAAAAGTGCGGGGTATTACATTTTACTAGTCCTTTGGCTCACTCCATCAGGAAACAATTCAACAATCTCCTTGGTTTATCATGCTCGGCATCTACCTTCAAGGGTAATTTAATGACTTGGTGGACCCACTCAATAGGTGAAAAAATTAGAGCAACCCTATGTCGACTCATCCCACTGTTCATTTGCTCGCATTTATGGTGTGCTTGTAACAAGTGTAACTTCGAAGGGGTACGAATGAAGGAATCTTATATTTTGAATCAAGTTTGTGCTGAGATTAATCGAGCTTTTTGGATTAAACCGTTCGATAATCCTATAACTAGATTTTGTAATGACATTCTAGATGCTTTCCATGTTGTAGTCGCTCATATAGCTACTCTCTGATGTGAGCCACGGGTGATGGGTGTTTTCTCACCGTTTGCTTTTTAATAAAATTCTATTTTAAAAAAAAAATTAGTTAATTTCTGCATGGTTATTGCGGCATGCCTCTTGAATGTGCATTTACATAAGTTTATTTCATAAGCTTCTTTGTATCCATTAAAAAAATTAGTATGTCATTTTTTTTTATTAAAAAAAGTAGACTACTGAGAAACTGATTTAATGGGAATGCTATATATGTGCTCCCTCTCTTCATTGAGATGTTTTAGGCTCCTCCATTTTGCCTTATTCATTCACTATATTATATAGAGGACAATATATTGTTCTAGGTAAAACTAATATTTTCCGCATCTCTTTCGTTCAAATGTGATCAATAGTATTTTCACGTGTTTTCAATAATTAATTAGTCTTATACCACTTGAATTTTTAATACAAAGAGCTTTTTAACTAACTTCAAGTATATGCAAATTGCTTTCATACATTTACCTTCACATACATAAAATGTCATAAGATTCTTATCTAAAATTATTTTTAACATCCTCATACTTTTTGCATCTACTCAATGGCTACTAGCATTAGATGGAAATGTCTAAATCTTAACAAATTATCATGTGGTCGAGCTTTACATAAAGGTTTCGGTCCCTTAGAAATCCAAAACCTGATTCTAAACTGAACTACAATATGAATTCTTCTGATTTAATTACACTTTTCTACATGTTGATATTTGAAAAGTAAACGTGAAATTTTGAAGAATTTTGCAAGACATAATTTACAATAGCCCGTGCATCGTGCAGAGGTTTAATTTAGTAAGAAATATATTTGGGAGCCTCAAGACGGTTACCTCATTGGCCTACCCCTTGGGCTGGCTCTGCGTTTATATTTAATTGTCCATAAAAAAGGACTTATAAAGATAGTAAATATGATCGAAGAAAAAGAAGAAAAAAAAAATCTGAAGAGAACATCTACCTTTGTCTTGTGGAAGAAGATGAAAATTCATCTAAAAATAGTGGAGATGAGAAGTAGGATTGAGAATATGGAGAATAAGATTTTCCTGGGTCAGGTTATTACTAGGCCAGCGCTAACCAATATGTTTCGTCTATATGTTTGGTTCAATTCACGCCATTTGTATGGAAACAAAATATAGGATGATACTGCCCCTCCACTAATTGCTACTTAGCTATATTTTGAATGTCCAAATATTCAACATGATATTAAAGCAGATTAATACAAATACTTCACCTCATGTAATATAATTTGTCCAATTGTTCGACTCTAAATCAAGTCACACATGAAAAGCGTGTTGAGAATACAAGTTTCATTTCAATTAAGGAAAACCTTACAAAATAATTTAGAAAATTACGAGGTCCTCAATTTAACAACCCACATGTACAACACACATGCCACAGGTTGAGGTATACCATCTAATAGATCACCAAGGCTGAACTAGCAGTTAATAATTGTACGACTTATTATTGAAGAGGAGACAATATTTAGCAGAAATATTACTAGAAATTTATAATTTAAAATTTTAAAATTTTAAAACCATTTTCCCATTATTAGTGTTCTCTCTCTCTCTCTCTCATAATAAACACTTTAAAATTATAATGGGAAAGATAGAAAATCAAAACTCTAGACCAGGATGTCCGTTTGAGTTTCTCTCCCAAAACTAGCATAAAAGTTTTAAACTTACTAGCAAACAAATTAACGTGACATGTTATGGATATCCGTTTTGACTATTATTGAGAAAACCTTAAATTCGTTCTTAAAGAATTTACTATTGCCCTAAATCTTAAACTTACTAGCAAACAAATTAACGTGACATGTTATGGATTTAAGCTGTCTTTCTGTTTATTCACGTTCTCAATAAGTTTGTATCCTTTTACTATTAAATAGTCCAGTTTCATTTTCATTTTGTCATATTCATGCTCTTCACAATATTAAATATTATTAAAATTACAATAAAATTTTAATAAGCATTTTGTCTCGATAATGACACCCTACCAGCTCATGACCGCGTAGTCTATTGCAGATTCATTCCAATTCTTGTGGTACCTAACATCTTTGCCTTGAGATTTAATTCAATAAATATTCTTTGAATAATAAAGAAATGAGATAATGCAATTAAGTACCCATAGAAGAAAGAAAAATAAAAAATAATGGGATTAGACTATATATTTATATGGTTGCCATATGCAAGGCTTGCATGTGAAATATTTTTCGTGCTTTGAACCTTTAGCATCCAAAAGGTGTTGAACTAGAGAGTCACGGGAGTCATTTCATTTTTCAAGGATGATAATTGCGAAAAAGAAAAAGAAAGTCTGTCAGTACAATTTTTCTTTTTTATTCTTTTTCCTTTTTATTTTTTCCGTCTATAGCTATTGATAGGTTTTATACGTGAAGTGTTTATAGTGACTCATTGTGTATGTATCCTAAATGATATTTTTTTCAACCCACATTCATATTAAAAATGCTTTAAATTAACAATTTGGAAGCGTAGCAAACACACGTTAGGGAATTATACAGGCTTATCAAAGTGTCACACTATCAATGTTTATTTTTACACGTAGTTATTCATTCTGAAAAGCCTAGTCGTATTTCCTACTTTGTACCTATAGCAACTATTTGAGGTTAGACATCTTCATTGAGGAGCGGCATTTTTCCATGTTAAATATAATTTTGTTGTTACGGATGTTGTAAGAGGGTACAATGGTGTGACACTAAAGTGTCACAAGAGTTTGTCCAGGCACCAACTATTAGACTTTAATTCAAATTTCAGAATTAAAATTAAACTTATAATTTTGTAATCCTAATATAATTTTAAATTTGAATACTTTATTTGAATAATGAAAGGTTTTATTGAAATATATCAAGAGTTTGCTTTGATGGTTATGTAAAATAAAAGATGACGAGAAGACATTTGGACCATGTACCTACTTATAAATTAGTGGCTGAATTTTTATAATTCAAACACACTAAAAGACAACATAATGAAATTATAGAATAAGGGACATAATTCTAAATCATCAATGTCTGATAGTTTCGGAATAGTATTTTGGCTATAGATGATGATTTAACCGTTGGAATGCATTGAAACTGGAATATGTTGTTGTCGTGTATAAGATAAAGTCGTGGTCTAAAAATTCATCGGATCAGATATCGCTAAGGCCAACTTCTCCGTTAATCCTTTCAGTAGTGACATAATAGAGATACAAGAACAAATTCTAAATTCATAATTATGGATGAGGTACGTCATTAGATTATTATTTTATGTTCCTCATAACGATTATATGTCACAACATGAATTTCAAGATGTGATTATCACGACGATTCAAGATCCTATTTTTAAAGAACAATAACATGTTTAATTAATTAATCGATTAATGTTTAGATTAATTACATTATATTTAACAATTTGTATTTGTGTTATTTAATTTATGTATTTATAATATGTGGTACCAAAATGGTGTGTTGGGATCACCCGATTGTGACACCCCGCCTAATAAAATACCGGGCGATCACTCCTATATCAAATTAAAACAGGAGTCTCATATGGATCATTCTTAGCATCACTGTCGAAAATTCATTTAATTACTAATAACCTATTAGGCCGGTGTCAAAATTTTACTTAACCACTCTTTTTAACAATTACAAAATTAAAACATCCACACAGTTTATGCGTAAATGAAACTGAAATGAAATAAAATAACCGAACACCCGGTCAAAATATACAACCACATCGAATGCCATGCAAAAAGAATAAATAAATGCAATTGGACCATTAGCCCGAATACTAATACAATACCTCCTATCTAGAGTACGGAGGTAGAAGCGTCTATCAAAAACCTGCACGCATCAACAGCTGCTGCAGTTGACGTCTGACTCGAAAGATGTGCCATCCAGGCGTCCCTGTGTCTGGACACCTATATATATATATATATATATATATATATATATATATATATATATATATATATATATATATAAAACAAGAGAGGGAAAAGTAGATAAACGGGTCAGAGCCCGAGTTGTGAAAATATTTAGCAAGTGCATAAATGCTTTATTTTTTAAAATATGTTTTATCTCATATTTAAATTGGTATCGCACTCCAATGAGATACCCCTCACCTCTCCTCTAACGGTGCACTCCTAGCGCATCCCTCTAAACATCCAAGTCAAACTACCCTGCTAAACTAGTCTGACACCCAACTACTATCAACCCTAGATAGTCCAAGTAATGTACTAAGGGCTAAACTTCTCCCCAATCTCAACACTAAGCCATGTTCGTGCGTGGGGTGTCTCGCAGAGCGAAATCCAACAGGAACCCCCCCCCCCCCCGATACATTACTATGCGGCAAGGTCGATCGTCGAGATCAGTCAGTCCCTCAGTACATAATATATATCTAAATATATTTACATCATATAACAAATATCAATATAAGAGCACTAAGTATTAAATTCTCCTCAGTCTCAACACTAATCCATGTTCGTGCGTGGGGTGTCTCGCAGAGCGAAATTCAATCAAGGAACCCCCCCGATACACTACTATGCGGCAAGGTCGATCGTCGGGATCCATTTGACCCTCGGTACTCAATTCATCCATATATATATATATTCATACTACAATATACATCCGAATCTATCTCCCGGAATGAAAATTCATTTTCATTACTATCTCAAAACTTCCATTTTCCTTCCTATATCCAGGAAATGTATATATAAAAGCCAATTCATTATCATTAATTGTTTTAACATAACATATACTTTTGAAAACCAGTTTTATTATCATAAAAATGATTTTCCTTTTCAAAACATCCCATTTCCCTTCCTATATCCAGGAAATGTATTTAAAAGTCATTTTTATTATCATAAAGATGCTTTTACCTTATCATATGCTTCCACGTCCCTTCTTCCATCCGGGAGGTGTTACCGAAGCCAAAACATTTATCCATTTCCCTTCTTCTAGCCAGGAAATGTATATAAAGCCAATTTATTATCATAAATTGCTTTAACAAATATAACGCGTTCTAAGACCACCAGTACGACGTGCCCCTAAATGACCATTATCTTCCAGTGCCTATCAATTACGACACCTGGGGACCTATACGCACTACGTCGGGAAGCGGCCATATGCCTGTGGGCTAGTCATAACCACACCCCAAATTACCTAATCATCGCAGAAAACATAACATAAACGCTCATATAGCCTAGGACTATATCCATCCTGCATTCATTAGTTAGGGGGTGTCATTTAGAGAGGGTGTTGACTATAAATCATTAATTATGAAAATCATTTCTTTATCCATTTTGAAAACATTCATATTTTATTTTCAAAATCATTTATCTTAAAATATATATATACTTGAATCACATAGTATACATATACCATATATTCCTCCTCGACTATATACAAATAGCCATATCGGCCAATCCATCTAACGATGACTAATAATCCCAAAGATTCTCTTAAAGAATCATAATCAAGCATTTATATATACATGATACTAAACCCAAAGTATTTTCTTACTTTAATAAGTAATATTTACTTTAATCCCATATAAGATTTATTGGATACCTCCAATTCTAATACTCCACACTAAGTGAGAACATATATTTCTATATTCCCAAATCATCCTAATCACCTCATAGGATTTTGCCTAACAAAATCGATATAACTATGCTTTCTATACGCAAAATTATAGGGGCCTAAATGCCCACTGAAAATATCCTAGTGATTTATCCTCTGGATCATGCCCTACACCAATTTAAGGCCTTCTCATCCAACTAGAGGTTTATTTACCCTCAAAACTATTATTCCGGAGTCCCAATATCATAACTAGGAACCCCCATAAAAACCCCAAATGGTAATTTAACTCCCCATACTCTTAAAGGGAGAAAACTGGCAATTCTGACCTAAGCGAATCGATTCGCCCCTTTAGCGAATCGATTCGGGTAGGCAAATCATTTCGGTCCCCAATTCGAATCGATTCGAAAAGTATTCTGCAAACAGGTCTTAAATGGTGAATCGATTCGGTCTAAACCCGAATCGATTAAGTATTCCTGCAAAAGAATTCTTGTTTTAATTTTTACACCGTGGCGTAGTGTGATTGATTTATTTTTATCTTGCATAATAACTTAGAACTCATGCTTAGGATAATTCAAGATAAAATGGTTTTAATTGTTACACTTAATTTAATTGGGTGCTAATTAAATTTGGGTAATTGTTTATTTAATTCAAGTCTATTGTTAAATCTGGTTTGGCCTAATTTGAAAATATTAATAAATATGATTTAGGCAAATTCTAGGACTTGGATTAATTTAATTTGTGTTTAAGTGAAAATGAATTAATTTAATTTTCACTCGGTTTAATTTTAATTTTGGAGTAAATTAAAATTTTGTTTTAAGTTGAACCATCACCTTTACGCTTCCACATCCAAAAAGGAAATTACCTTTTTAAGAATATTTAAATTTGCGGATATTTAAAATTGGCGACTTCAATAATAGATAAAAAATTTGCGTCATAAAGGATCTCCTGAGGCTATAGATGAAATTTATTCATGGCATGTGGTCCTAATGTTCGTGTGATTACATATAGTGGGTGCATTGTTAATGGGGTACGATTCCATACAATAGATCGTGATGATCGTCGTACAACTCAAAACAATGGGATAGTTGTACCAGGGGAGCTTGAAGATGAAGTTATCGATTTTTATGGAAGGTTATGTAATGTTATTGTATTAAACTACATAATGGGGTATCACACTGTTATATTTCAATGTGAGTGGTATGATAATAATCTAAAGAAGAAGAGACTACAAGTGGATAATCACCTTACTTCTATTAATGTAAGTAATACATGGTACGAGAATGATCCTTTTGTGCTAGCAACACAAGTGTCTCAAGTGTTTTACTTAGATGATTACAAGTTCAAACCCAATTGGAAAGTCGTACAGAAAGTGCAACACATACATATTTAGGATGTCCCAAAAGAAGATAATGTAAATGATAATGTTGATAGTACAACTGACGACGCATACCAAGAGGAGGATTCTTCTGATATTTAGTGTCCCGTTGAAGAGGAAAATCCCGACGCAATACAATTGGTTAGACCAAATGATGGCGCTGATGAGATAATTATGACACCTACTTTGCTTGATAATGATGATATTTTATTTGATGATGACATTCGAGATGAAGATTACACGTTAGTGTAACACCCCGTATTTTCATGCATTAAATATTTAATTAATTCGGGAATTCAAAATTACTTGTGTGTCATAATTTTAATTGAATTAATTATGGTAATTTATATTTAAATATTAATTGGGGAGTGAATGGTTAATATTTAGGGAAACTTATTTACTAAGTGAATAGAAATAATGTATTTACGTCGTTTTGGGTATTAATAGCGGGATAAGTACTTATTTCAGTCGGGAGTCGGTATAGACTAAATTGGGTGTGAAATAAGGATTTTTATAAATTAATTCGGATGCCAATTCTGAGGGTACAGTTGATTTCGGATGGGCCAAAATAGTCAGAAAAGTGTACCCGGGGGTAGTTAACGGGTCACGAGACATTTTTAGACATAGCCGGGCCCACACGGGGGCATTTGGGTCACTTGGGCTTGGCCCATTAGACAAAAAACGGGATTAAGGTTAATTAAACAAATAAAAGAAACAAGGGAAAGGCTGAATTGATTTTAGATAAGATTTAGAGGGTTGGGAAACCCTAACAGCAGCCGAAGTCAAATTTGGGGATCACAGGAGAGCCAAAAAGAGCCATCTTCAACCTTGAGCACTCACGTTTCCAAATTCAGACTCTACGAACCCTAAGGCAAGTGGTTAACTTGCTGTAGCCTGTAAAGTGTATTTCAATTCATATTCATGTGATGTGTGTAATCAAAGAAATTTGTTTTGGGAATTTAAAGGGGTATGAACATGGGGCTTTGTAAACCATGAATCTGATTGCTAAATTGATTAGAAAATCATATATAATCGGAGTTGTATATTTGTATCTGGTAAGATGTATAAACCCGGATGAATTAGAGACGAAATTGTGGTCAAGGAATTGATGTTTAAATGGGTTAATAGATTAAATGGAATTTTATCCCTATTTGTAAAAAAAAGTAGAGACAGTGAATTTACTGATGTTGTTGGACTTTATAGAGGTTCCTCATAAGGTTTTTGATGTCTACTGTCGATGGGAAAGATTAATTTTCAGTGCAGAAGAAACTAGGGTTTGGTGGTGTGCGTCCAGGGTTGAAACAGCCCACTCGGGGAGGACGAGGACCTAATCGATCGATCGATCGAAGGTGGACCATCGATCGATCGATGGTCTGAAAACTTTGACAGTTCGCCCAGTTATAATATATAGGGAAATTTAATAAGAATTCCTCCATGCTTAAATTTTGAGTAATTAATACATGGATTTAAATCTAATTAATTGTGAATAAAATTAATTAGGATTTGTGGGTAGCTTGGTGTGACATCATAATTAAAATTAATTAGGATTTGGAGGAAATTAGGTGTGACACACTAAGGTTAAATTGTGAAAAGTTGTTTCGAAATGATTAAATGTGGACGTCGTAAATAAGTCCGGGAATAAATGTTGAGTGATACCGAGATGTAAATTTTACTTAGGTGAAGGCTAAATAATTTAGAGTCGGGGATTTAGACTTGGGTGATGTTATTTCGGGCCACGAGAGTAAGTCCGAATATATTGGTTGGGGCGATACCAAAAGTAATTAATGTGCAAATTAATTAATAATTAGAGTTAGGTCGTAAACTCAAAATAAAATGGAAAGGGCTTGTGTCACGAACTTAGTGCACAGTGTAGCCGGGATATTTTATATTTATATATATAAGGTGTGTGATGGTATATATATGGTGTGTACATTAATATCAGTGGATAGATATTATTACTATATGCTCTAGTACTAGGGGGAGGTTACACGTAGTGGATAAACACCCTAGCTTGAGGAGTAGGGCGAGTATAATCCTAGGTCATAGCGTCCGTTACATGGGTGAGGGGCATCTCACTTTCAGGGAAGGAATATGAACGCCTCCAACATTTACGTATTAACCAAGTTAATGAGCGATTCTGACTTGGGGGTAACTAGGTTATGTGAACATACCTATTGGAATAGCACTTTAGAGGATTTATACCCGGTGAGACTTTACTCGGGGGAAATACTATTATTAAATGTTATTTCAGTGTGTTTGTCAATGCTGTAATATGACTAAGTATATAATTAGGTAAATAATTATATACATGATAATTAATACAAGACATGATATGTATTATATGTATAACAGATGTGGATATTATATGAAAATAAAAAGGGAAATGATTTATTTATGTTGATGTTTATAATAACTTATAAATCAAAATTAAGGCATACTCGGCTAGAGTAGGGTGGTTGCAAGGGGGTGTATGATTTATCTAGTCATAAGATAAAGATTGAGGTAAATTTAATTAAGGCGTTAGTAGTGAATATTAGAGGAGGGGTGAGGATATCCTCAAGGGAGTGCGGCACTAACTAAAATATGGAGAGCATGCATATTTATTTCTTACTGCAAGTTAATCATTTGCTAAATATTTTTCAAATGTTTTTGGGTACTAACCCTTGCTATAAAAATTTTAAAAACCTTTTAGGTGTCCAGCCACAGGGACGCCAGACTTGACTTTATTTCAGGTAATCCGTTGCTGCAGCATATGTGGATGTTGCGGGAGTTTGGATAGACGCCTCACTCTTTCATTCTAGTATAGAGACATCTGTCAGTTATTTCGAGCATGTCGCTCATAGTTCATTTAGTTTTTGTTAGACTTTTTGAGATTGATTACTTGTCTTTATTTTATATTTATTAGAGTTTGGGCAGATGGTTTATTCGGTCAGTTAATAAAATTGTGAATGGTTGTTTTTAGTTAATTGTGATTATTATGTTGTTTTATTTTTCGCATGAGTTTCAATTAAGTTAATGAAAGATAAAACTTGGCACCGGTCTAATTTTCTCACATAGGTGGTTAGAAATTAAAAAGGTGACAGTGATGCTAAGAATGATCCAACTGAGAAACCTGTTCTAACTTAATTTAGGACTGATCACTCGGGGTTAATTAGGCGGAGTGTCACTGATTGTATTACAGCATCACGTTCTTGTGTCCTTAGGATCTGTGCGGCTTACTACGTTTTAGCGTAGCATTCGGTTGTTGTAGAGCCCTATTATTAGGACTGTTGATTCATTTTTTCGCTTCTGAGTTATCATATTTCTGCTGTAAAATTTTGTGTATAAATTGTGTACTCACACAATTCAATCTATTTCTGATGCCACCGAGGAGACAGAGAGGGCTGAGCCTAGGGATGAGGTCAGGGAGGCTCATCAGGAGCCACAGGTACCGCTACCCCCACCCCCACCCGAGTAAATTTCCACCACTCAGGTGGCAGTGATTGTGGCCGAGGCAGTCGAGACAGCGATGCGAGCTATGGCAGCTCACTTTCCACAGCCTCAGGCACCGCCTCCAGTGGCACCAACAGTTCAGGCTCCAGTGGGGCCACCATCTTGGCAGCGAGTTAGGGAGACCTTTCAGAAGGGTCACCCACCTGAGTTTTGGGGTAGCACCGATGTAGTAGAGGCTTATGACTAGAAGAAGAAGATTCAGCGCCATCTACGCATTGCTGGAGTGTATCGAGGTACAGGAACAGATGCTTGCTACCTTTCGTCTGCCGGGGGCAACCTTACAGTGGTGGGAGTCAGTTACCACCGCCGAGGAGCGAGATTTGATGATGATAGCATAGTTCTGGGTGCGGTTCGACCGAAAATACTTTCCACCAGCGGTAGAGACTGAGATGAGAAAAAAAATCAGTGATTTAGTACAGGGTGACCGATCAGTGGCAGACTATGAGGAAGAGTTCACCCGTTTGGCAAACTTTGTGCTAAATGAGGTGAGCGATGAGGAGCGAAAGAAATAGAGGTTTATGGATGGCTTAGCCTGGCGGATCAGGCAACATTATTTGGGAATCCGGCGTTAGTGACTTATACATATGTCGTTAATGCCGCACTTGTACATTGCCAGGATCATCGCTTCGACGCGAAAGGGATCAAGAGAACAGGGGAGCCGAGCCAACAGGGCATGGTAGTTACTAGTGGTGATACGAGTGGTAGTCAGCAGAAGACGGGCAGCCAGTAGGGGAATTAGGCTAAGAAGTTTAAGTCTGATGGATTCTGACCGGGAGGATAGGGGTTCAGGCAGGGGCAGCCGAGCCCAAATTAGCAGGAGCAGGTTCCTCAGGGCAGTCAGGGCCAAGGGAACAATGGGGGAGGCCAATAGAGCCAGCCGCATCAGGGCCAATAAGGCCAACGGCAAGGGGATGGTCAGAGATGCTGTTTTGTCTGTGGCCAGCCAGGACACTTGAAGAGGGAGTGCCCACAGAGGGGCAGAGGTCACCAACAGGAGGCCCAATAGGGGCAACGGGGGCATATGCCTCAAGCAGCACCAGCCCCACCCACCCCACCGCAGCAGGGGCAGATGCATTATGGGCGTGTGTATAACGTTCGGGATGTTCCCAATCCTCCAGCGCTGCAAGCACCGCCAGCGGTTGAGGGTATGTTTCTCATCCATGGTTATGAGGGTAGTATTCTTTTTTATACGGGAGCATCGCATTCATCCATTAAATATAATTTTGCTAAACGGGCCGACTTACTAGAGACCTCGTGTAGTCTTCAAATGTGTGTAGAGTCACTAGTAGGCAGCAAGGCTTCGGTTATCTCAATTTGTCGGGGGGTGGACATTTTGATTGGGAGACTTAGTTTAGCAGCGGACCTCTTGGTGTTAGATATGGAGGGGTACGATGTCATCTTGGGTATGGATTGGTTGGCAAGTTATTGGGCGACGGTGGATTGATACGAGAGGACAATCGTGTTCTCCATTCCAGGATAGGAGATGTTCTTGGTAGCAATGTCGTTACCCGAGGGAGGGTCACACACGCACCTGTATTACATCGAGGAGGAGACCTCACAGGAGGTGGCGATTCCGTCGGACTCGATCCCGGTAGTGAGGGACTTTGAGGATGTATTCCAGGAGATACCTGGGTTGCCACCTAGCAGGGAAATCAAATTTGTAATCAATTTAGCACCGGGGACAAGGCCAATTGCTCAGGCCCCATACCGTATGTCCCCTTCAGAGATGCATGAGTTGAGAGAGCAGATTTAGTAGCTTCTGGGTCAAGGTTTCATTTGGCAGAGTACATCACCGTGGGGTGCTCCGATGTTGTTTATAAAGAAGCGGGATGACTCACTACGGTTATGCATGGACTATAGAGAGCTGAACAAGGAGATAATATAGAATAAGTATCCGGGGCCTAGTAATGATGATCTATTTGACCAGTTGAGAGGGGCGTCTTACTTTTCTAAGGTCGACTTGAGGTCAGGGTATCACCAACTACGTATCCGAGAGGAGGATGTTCCTAAGACCGCTTTCCTGTCGTGGTATGGATCTTGGGAAATTAGGGTGATGCCAATTAGGGGTGGCAATTCGGGTTAGTCGTGTCATTTTCGAGTCGCATTGATTTTGATTTGAGTATAAATTTTAAGTACTCTTAAATCTATACAAGCTAATCGTGTCTGTTCGGGTCAGTTTCGGGTTATTACCGTAAACGGGTTATCGTGTCAAAAATTGCCATCCCTAATGCCAATCGGGCTCACCAATGCACCAGCAGTATTCATGGACCTTATGAACAGGGTTTTTAGGGAGTTTCTCGACCAGTTTGTCATCGTGTTCATTGATGACATTCTGATTTAATCGCGCACTGAGAAGGAGCACGCAGAGCATCTGCGTATAGTTTTACAAACACTGTGGGATCACCAGCTCTATGCTAAATTTGGAAAGTGTGGATTTTGGCTACGGGAGGTACAGTTTCTTAGCCACGTGGTGTCAGACCGGGGTATTGCTGTGGATTCGAGTAAAGTATCGGCGGTGAGGGAGTCAGGACAGCCCATGACACCGACCGAGGTGCGCAGTTTTCTGGGATTGGCCGGTTATTGCAAGCGGTTCATCAAAGGATTCTCAAAGATTACGATCCCTTTGACGAATCTGACCCGAAAAGGGGTACCATTCACTTGGAATGATTTATCTTTCGACGAGCTAAAGGAAAAGTTGACATCTACACCCGTGCTTGCATTGCCGAACGGAGGATTAAAGTATCGGGCTTACATTGATGCGTCCTTACAGGGACTTAGGGGTGTGCTTTAGCAGGAGGAAAGGGCTATAGCTTATGCGTCTAGAAAGCTAAAGCCCCACGAGAGGAATTACCCCACTCACGACCTGGAGCTAGAAGCGATCATTTTTTCTTTGAGGATATGGATACATTATCTTCTAGGAGAACAATTCACGTTATTTATGGATCACAAATCACTTCAGTATCTCTTCACGCAGAAGGATCTGAATATGAGGCAGAGGCGATGGATAGAATTCATGAAGGACTACCAGTTTGATATTCAGTATCATCCTGGTAAGGCTAATGTGGTAGCAAATGCATTAAGCCGGAGACTGACTGGGGAAATATTAGAAGTCTGGAAAGCGAAGTGGAGAGAGCTTCGACATGAGGATGATGTAGCCAGGGCTTGCATGTCAGCATTATCCATCACACCTGAGATCATTATGCGGGTTATGAGGGCTCAGGTAGAGGATTAGACCTATCGGGATAGGGTGAGCCAGTTGCTAGCTGAGGGAGTAGTGGGTTACTCAGTCAGCTCAGAAGGAGGCTTATGCCTTAATGGGAGGTTAATTGTGCTAGAAGATGAGGAGTTAAGGCATGCTGTTATGACACAGTCTCACGGGTCGAGATTCGCGGTACATCCTGGTGGAGATAAAATGTACCAGGATATAAGAAGGAAGTATTGGTGGGAAAGTATAAAACAGGACATAGCAGAGTTTGTTTCGAAATATGCCACGTGTCAGCTTGTGAAAGTTGACCATCAAAGACCGTTAGGGATGCTACAGCCGCTGGAGATTCTCGTGTGGAAGTGGGAGAGCATCTCCATGGACTTCATTACTGGGTTACCTGCATCGGAGAGGGGACACGATTCCATATGGGTCATCGTGGATCGGTTGACCAAAGTAGCCCACTTTCTGTCGGTTCACACAGACTTTGAGACGATGCGTTATGCGCAGCTATTCATAGCAGAGATTGTTAAGCTGCACGGGGTACTGGTAAATATTATGTCTGATAGAGATAAGATCTTCGTGGCTCACTTTTGGCAGAGTTTTCAGGAGGCCATGGGCGCGGAGTTACGTTTGAGTACAACCTATCACCCACAAACTGACGAGCAAACTGAGAGATTCAATCAGATGCTAAAAGATATGCTCAGAATGTGCATATTAGACTTTGGGGGAAGTTACGAGAAATATCTTCATTTGGTAGAGTTCGCGTATAAAAACTCTTACCAATTCACGATCGATATGGAACCATTCGAGGCACTATATAGGAGACATTATCGTTCACCCGCTTGTTGGTTAGAGGTGGGTGACAACAAACTATTGGGGCCGGAGATTGTTTAGGAGACGTCTGCCAAAATAGAGTTGATCCGAGGGAGAATTCGGATAGCTCAGGATAGGCAGAAGAGTTACGCTGATGGTTCATGGAGACATGTGGAGTTAGAGGTTGGGGATCAGGTATTGGTCCGGGTATCTCCTATGAAAGGGGTGATGAGGTTTGGCAAGAAGGGTAAGTTAGCATCGACGTACGTGGGACCTTTCCCTATTATCGAGAGGGTGGGACCAGTAGCTTATAGGCTGGGATTTCCAGAGCACCTTCGGCGGATACACGACGTGTTCCATGTGGCATCACTGAAGAAATATCACAGGAGAGAGAGGGATTTGTGGCATATTCCTCTCGAGGAAATAGATTTACAACCAGACATATCATATGAGGAGAAACCGGTGGCTATTCTGGACCGTAGTGAGCGGAATTTATGATCCAAGGTTGTTCCACTAGTTAGAGTACAGTGGGGTCATCACAACGTTGACGAGTTTACCTAGGAGCGGAAGGAGGATATGCGGGAACAATATCCAGAGCTTTTCACCACAGGTACGGCCAAATTTTGGGGACGAAATTCCTTTATAAGGGGAGGAGTGTGTAACACCCCGTATTTTCATACATTAAATATTTAATTAATTCGAGAATTCAAAATCACTTGTGTGTCGTAATTTTAATTGAATTAATTATGGTAATTTATATTTAAATATTAATCGGGGAGTTAATGGTTAATATTTAGGGAAACTTATTTACTAAGTGAATAGTAATAATGTATTTACGTCATTTCGGGTACTAATGACGGGATAAGTACTTATTTCAGCCGGGAGTCGGTATAGACTAAATTGGGTGTGAAATAAGGATTTTTATAAATTAATTCGAATGCCAATTCTGAGGGTACCGTTGAGTTCGGATGGGCCGAGATAGTCAAAAAAGTGTACCCGGGGGTAATAAACTGATCACGACACGTTTTTAGACATAGCCGAGCCCACACGGGGGCATTTGGGTCACTTGGGCTTGGTCCATTAGACAAAAAAGGGATTAAGGTTAATTAAACAAATAAAAGAAATAAGGGAACGACTGAATTGATTTTGGAGAAGACTTAGAGGGTTATGAAACCCTAACAGCAACCCAAGTCAAATTTGGGGATCACAGGAGAGCCAAAAAGAGCCATCTTCAACCTTGAGCACTCACGATTCCAAATTCAGACTCTACGAACCCTAAGGCAAGTGGTTAACTTGCTGTATCACGTAAAGTGTATTTCAATTCATATTCATGTGATGTGTGTAATCAAAGAAATTCGTTTTGGGGATTTAAAGGGGTATAAACATGGAGTTTTGTAAACCATGAATCTGATTGCTAAATTGATTAGAAAATCATATATAATCTGAGTTGTATATTTGTATCTTATAAGATGTGTAAACCCGGATGAATTAGAGACGAATTTGTGGTCAAGGAATTGATGTTCAAATGAGTTACAAGATTAAATGGAATTTTATCCCTACTTGTAAACAAAGTAGAGAAAGTGAATTTACTGATGTTGTTGGACTTTATAGAGGTTCCTCATAAGGTTTTTGATGTCTATTGTCGATGGGAAATATTGGTTTTCGGTGTAGAAGAAACTATGGTTTAGAGGTGTGCGTCCATGGCTGAAACAGCCCACTCGGGGAAGACGAGGACCTGATCGATCGATCGATCAAAGGTGGACCATCGATCGATCGATGGTCCGGAAACTTTGACAGTTGACCCAGTTGTAATATATAGGGAAATTTAATAAGAATTCCTCCATGCTTTAATTTTGAGTAATTAATACATGGGTTTAAATCTAATTAATTGTGAATAAAATTAATAGGATTTGAGGGCATCTTGGTGTGACATCATAATTAAAATTAATTGGGATTTGGAGGAAATTAGGTGTGACACACTAAGGTCAAATTTTGGAAAGTTGTTTCGAAATGATTAAATGTGGACGTAGTAAATAAGTCCGGGAATAACGGTTGAGTGATACCGAGATGTATATTTTATTTAGGTGAAGGCTAAATAATTTAGAGTCAAGGATTTAGACTCGGGTGATGTTATTTCGGGCCACGAGAGTAAGTCTGAAATATTGGTTGGGGCGATACCAAAATGAATTAATGTGCAAATTAATTAGTAATTAGAGTTGGGTCGTAAACTCAAAATAAAATGGAAAGGGCTTGTGTCACGGACTTAGTGCACGGTGTAGCCGGGATATTTTATATTTATATATATATATATGGTGTGTGATGGTATATATGGTGTGTACATTAATATCAGTGGATAAATATTATTACTATATGCTCTAGTGCTATAGGGGGAGGTTGCGCGTAGTGGATGAATCCCCTAGCTTGAGGAGTAGGGCGAGTATAATCCTACGTCATAGCGTCCGTTATATGAGGGGCATATCACTTTCAGGGAAGGAATATGACTGCCTCCAACATTTACGTATTAACCAAGTTAGTAAGCGATTCTGACTTGGGGGTAACTAGGTTATGTGAACATACCTAGTGGAATAGCACTTTAGAGGATTTATACCCGGTGAGACTTTACTCGGGGGAAATACTATTATTAAATGTTATTTCAGTGTGTTTATAAATGATGTAATATGACTAAGTATATAATTAGGTAAATAATTATATACAGTATAATTAATACAAGACGTGATATGTATTATATGTATAACATATGTGGATATTATATGAAATTAAAAAGGAAAATGATTTATTTAAGTTGATGTTTATAATAACTTATAAATCAAAATTAAAGCATACTCGGTTATAGTAGGGTGGTTGCAAGGGGTTGTATAATTTATCTAGTCATAATATAAAGATCGAGGTAAATTTAATTAAGGCGTTAGTAGTGCACATTAGAGGAGGGGTGAGGATATCCTCAAGGGAGTGCGACACTAACTAAAATATGGAGAGCATGCATATTTATTTATTACTACAAGTTAATCTTTTGCTAAATATTTTTCAAATGTTTTTGGGTACTAACCTTTGCTATAAAAATTTTAAAAACCTTTTAGGTGTCCAACAACAGGGACGCCAAGCTTGACTCTATTTTAGGAAATCCGTTGCTGCAGCATATGTGGATGTTGCGGGAGTTTTGATAGACACCTCACTCTTTCATTATAATATAGAGACTTCTATCAGTTATTTCGAGCATGTCGCTCACAGTTCATTTAGTTTTTGTTAGACTTGTTGAGATTGATTACTTGTCTTTATTTTATATTTGTTGGAGTATGGGCCGATGGTTTATTCAGTCAGTTAATAAAATTATGAATGGTTGTTTTTAGTTAATTGTGATTATTGTGTTATTTTATTTTCTGCATGAGTTTCAATTAAGTTAATGAAAGATAAAACTTGGCACCAGTCTAATTTTCTCACATAGGTGGTTAGAAATTAAAAAGGCGACAGTGATGCTAAGAATGATCCAACTGAGAAACCTATTCTAACTTAACTTAGGACTGATCACCCGGGGTTAATTGGGCGGGGTGTCACAGTTAGAAGAATATTGCAGTGATGGACAAAAAAGTTAAGCGAGCACCGATAATGACAGTGATTGATAGAAGACCCGTAGTGTTTGTTTTGAAAAAATAATGTTGTTAATAGTAGTAGTTAGATGTTGGTTGACATAATAAAATTGATTGTACTCTCTTTCATTTTCTTACATTTTGCATATGCTTTGCTATCTCTATTTTACTTTGTTGGTAGTTAATTGAACCACCTGTGGGTAGCAAAGGATACACTTTCACTTGTTTATTTGCATTTCGAAAGTTTTGAGGTGTGCTTTGCGTATGTGGTTTGCTGAATTCATGAAATATATTTACACATATGTGAATAATTTTTTCATGATTTTATTTGAAATTCAGATTACTAGATGAAATATACACACAAAGTGAACAACTGGTCTAAGTTAGATGTTATGCTCTGCTTTTAACAGTTACATTCTATGAGGAGAATGGACAAAATATTATTTTTAATATTTATTATTGTGTTCAAATATTACTTGCTAGAACTTTGTTGCAGTAAATTGTCATGGCACCTGGTATAGCGAGAGGACGCATTTCTAGAGAAATCAATCACTCTAGGGCACCGTCAACTGATGAAAATGGTATTGCTACCTAATATATTTATTGTGTGCACGTCTTTTTTATTATATCAATCGTTTTGCGTATGTAATGTATTGTGTTTTTTTTAGTAACTATTGCCCCAAAGAGAGTTCATGGAATTGCTCGAAACTTGGCTGCTAAAAAAATATTTGCAGCAACTAGGACTAAGATTCGTGTGGACTTTGAACATAGTAGACCTCCGGGTTTAATCACAAGGCATTTGTTTTTGAGATTGGTGTTGTAGTGTGGAGATATGCGCCTCTACAGGCAGACAATTGGTCTGAGATAATTGATGACGAGAGGGATGAATTAGTTAATAGGCTGCTGGTATGTTCCCTCAGTGTTTAATATTGTTTTATTTTAAACTGTCTTAATTATTCAACTTTTGAATCCCACAATTATGCATTCTTTTTCACCATTAATTCACACTTCATGGATGCATTACATCACACCACCATAAGCACATGACTAATAGTTTTGAAATGGGAATTTTGATTGGGATTGCTTTGCTTAGGAATAATCACTATAGAGGTGCTTGACCAACTGGTGTGAATAGATGCACCCAAAAAAAGTGGGGAATAGATGCACTTACAGATAAATATTCTTGAGAATGAGAAGAAATTTCATTCTTGAGTCGGTAAATTCTTGAACCACGATAAAGAAAATAAGGGCTTGACTAATTTTCCGTAGAGGAAAGATTAGCTCGATTGGGAGATGAATTTAAAAGACTTAGGTCCTCTCAGCACACTCGAATTAACATTGAGAAAGAGAGGGACGTGATCATAATATGTCCTTTGAAGTGTGGAAACTGAAATAAAATCCTAAAAATCAATCAAACTTTGAGTACATAGAGCTGTGTTCAATCTGGAAGAAATTTTATCTCCAGTGCATGTAAAGAATTTCCCCACACTTTCCAATTGAACCAAGATGTTATTCTGAATGAAGCTGGGAAAATCTTGACAGGCAGAATGATTGGCGAAAGACGTTCTTCTATGCTCATGAGCTTTAAAAATTAAGTTGAAGTTCTACATACATAAATAAGGGAAATTGATTAATTGCATAGAATGAAATTTTCCCATGGGGTCCTTATTTTCACATAGGTTATACTAGCATAAAATAAAAAATTCTAAAAATGGAGGACTGATGTTGGATATTTGAGTTATGTCGAGGCTTTTAGTTTCTCCATTTCTTCTTATTTGTATTTTTCCTTTTGATTAATCTTTTTCTTTTGCCTTTTCAAATTTTCCATTCTTATTATTTACTTATATATATACAAATTGTAGATGTTGATCGAGAAAAACTGGCTGATTCGAATGGAAAATTTGCTCTGTACCTGTGCAAGATCTTAGATGTGTATTTTTCTTATCATCGTGAATAAATATGAGAATATAAAGATGAGAATATTATATACGAGATAATAACACTAAAATGTGATTAGTATAATATAACTAGTGAAAGTTATTCATAATGAATGGATAAATAATAAAAGTGAATTTATAATGCATAAGATATCGTGAAAGCTTAGGATGTTAAATGCGCGGGACTTGAGATAGTGTATGATGATTTAGTTGATGTGAGAGATGGTCAGGTGGGGTAAATTAACTAAGGTGTTTTAAAATACAAGCGTTAGGTGTGCGCTGTTAAATATTCGGGCATGTTGCCCAACTTTTGTTATTTATTTTATTTGTTGCATTTTTATGGATATTCGATATGGTTGTATATATATTTTACAAAGAGATATCGGCTATTATTTATTCATTTTAGTTGTTGTTAATATCTTTGTATGGATGGTTTTACTCGCGCGTTTAAGTTAAAAAGATTAGAAAGTTTAAAATTTGACACCGGAACTAACAGGTTATTAGTAATTATTTAGTTTTCGACAGTGATGCTGAGAATGAAACGATATAAGATTACTGTTTAATTTGATATAGGACCGATCACCCAATATTTTATTAGACGGGGTGTCACAGAACCCCTCCCTTTCGGAATCAGACATCATTACCATCATAAGTTGTTTCATACATGGCAATCGCATTTTCTTAGTCATTTGATGTCCAACCAATCTGAATTGTGATAATTACATATATTAACTCTCAAAATTCAATAATAATAATGACTTATAAAATATTATGATAACAGACCTCTAACATCCCAAATCAAATATCTCATAAGAACCTTAAAATTAAACATAATCCAAAAATTAAAATCGGGCTAGAAGTATTTCAGAAAAATGTAAGAACATAGAAAAACATCATAGTTAGACCTTGAATTCAGCTGAAATTTCATCAACTTACAAACAAATCCAAGTCAAGCATATAATATTTAATCAAATAAAATACTTATTACAAAAGTCCGGTAAACCGCATTTTAAAAATAAAATCAAATCCTTTTATCATCACTACAAATAAGAAATTATCAAATATAATGTAAAATAACTTAATAGCAAATAAAGCTCTTTGTAATTTGTATATCTTGTGCCTATAACATTATCTGGAAATTTAGAAAATTGATCGCAAAACAGAGGTATAACTCATTAAAATAAATATACAAATATAAAACCATTTATAGTAAGTGCCAAAGTTTTATAGCGTTTTTTTTGTTAAGTGTGTCCCCATAAAATAATTCTAACTTCTACACGTGTAAATACTATAACAATATCTAATTTCCTCTCAGAAAATTTAAACTTTTAGTAATGATTTGCACATTAAAATCCATCATTAGAAAGAGGAGGGGAAAAAGAAAAAAAAAAGAAATGAAAGGAAAAATTCACCCCATAATTAGCATCAACTGATATATTAAGAAGGATTTTATTGAATCCAAGTTATATTGATGTATTTTTATTAAAATAAATAAATTTATGAATGGCATGGTGAGGTCTAGCTAATTTTCAAATTCAACTAAAAAATATAAGATTTGGAGAGAAATGTAAGGAAAGTTATTAATCGTCCATATCAATAATATACCAATATAAAAGGAGTTAAAGGGATATTTTGTATTGAAATACATATAAAAAAATAAATCAAGCTTTATATCAAACATGCAAACATAGAGAAAGCTATCTACCTAAGTGCAATTCTAGAGTGGAAAGTATTGACTTCTCGAGTTTCCTAAGGTTGTATTTAGTTTGCAAACATTATTCTGAAGTCCACACATTTATACATACATAAAGTTTCAGCCAATAATTTATACAAACATTTTAATGACACGCCTTATGAGGTGGCATATTAATATAAAAGCTTGTATGTATTTATGTGACTTTCAAAGAGAGTGATGTAAAAATGTATAATACAATACTATAGCTATAGATTTTCTAATCATGAATGCTTAAGTAGAGTAATTTTTGGAATAAGTAGTAAACATAAAACAATATCCACTTAATTTAAGGAACAAAATTGTAATTACTTGCCTAATACAAGGGTTTAACCATGTATTCAATTACAAAATAAAGAAAATACAAACCTTTTCACTGAAAAAAATCCATAACTTCAACTTATCTATCAAAGTAGAGGAGAACCATTTTAACTTGAAAAAAAAGGAAATGAAATTTGAAGAGATAAGCCATTTAGAGGATTATTCATAAGGGATGAGAAAAAGAAGTTATCATAGAGGTTCTCGGAGTTAGGAAGACTAATGGATGTCTCGTTGAACGGGGAGAATGATAAAAGAATGGAATTAAAAGATCAAGAAGAGATATGTGGTATATAAATCAATAGAGACTGTAAATATTTATTGGTTTCTTGTCAATTATAGGTGATAAATGAGTACTATTTAGATGACACGTGGAGGCTTTTTACATGAAGTGTACATTTTTATATTAAGTTATTATATTATATTAATGTAAATGGATGTTTTGTCCGATATGAGTTATGGAATATTAAAAGCATGCCTTGAAGTTTTCATCTTAGTATTTATATTATGATTAGGTTACGATTCTACCAAAGTGATCTAATCTAATAAACTCCAAATGTTGAATTCTGTGATAGAATTCAAATACTACATTTTGTCTGCTCCGAAGAGTCCGGATATGTTTTTGAATGTTAGGGTTAATAATGATCACATTATGCTAATCAAGCTAGTGTGAATTGGTTGCTCTAAGGAGTCCAATTGCAATGGTTCCATTAAATTAAGGGGCAATATATGTTTGTTAATTTAAATAAACATAGTTTCACCAAAGATTTCGTATCTCTTTCTAATTTTTAAGAACACTGCCTACTAATGATTTCTTTAAAACATTAATGTCTGTTGGAATCACTGTACATTCCATTAAATAATATAATTTTCATATAATGAATAATTTGGTAGTCACCAAAGTGAGCCAACTTGAATGCTAGTGAATATTAAATTTAAAGATAAAACTGGTAGTAACAACTCATCATGATTATATATGTAAAGACACTAACGACATATATTGGGTTTATTTCGTCAAGCAAGATAATTTTCCAAAGGAAATTGATTTTAAGTAACTGAAATAAATGTAATGGAATCATGAAATTAGGTGGTGAGAGGTTATCCTAGATAAAATATCCATCTAAATTACATAAAATACTACCCAATAAATGCGTATACAAATATTTAAGGTTATTACAAAAGAAGGGCAATGTTTATAGAATATTATTAATGTAAGTGTTTTCAACTCATAACATTAATGTAGTGAGATATTTATCTCATCAATTGTATATTATTTTATTTCTACGAAATTGCATATTTAATTTGTTTTAATGCTCTTGAGGCTCACTTCTTAGAATAAAGTGAAGAAGCTAAGTTTCCCTTAAAAGTGTTAAATCATTCTAATTCAGTTTAACTTAATGAACCCACTCTTAATTCCTAAATTAGTATGGGATACTCGTTAATTTTTTTATTTAAAAACTCTTAAATGAATTAAGCATAAAGTTCATGCAAAATCTCATAATACTAGGGACTAAATATGAGTACCCATTATGTCACACACATATTTTTTAGCTATATTCTGTGAATTATAATGTATCATTTGATAAGAATGATAATAATTTGTTTTATTTTTCAAAACTAGAGTGCTACGAAAATAGTTTTAATTCTATATGAGGATGCTTACAAGACAAACCATTAAACAAAGCATAAATTCCTGGATTCCTTTTCTTATGTTATTCTGAAATTGTTTCAAAAACCCCTCGATGACCTTTAAAAATATTTATTTAAATTTGAAAAGTGAAGGATTTATTGACAAACCTCAACCCAGTTACTTATAATTAAGTTTGAATGTCAAAGTGAGTCAAATCATAATTACCTTAATCAAACCATAAACACGAGTATCCTTTTTCAATTATTAACATGAAGCAATAAAACTAGAACCTTTCACAATTTTAAAGTAATTATGCTTATTCAAACTTGCTTAAAGGATAAGTAGGATTAAATTGCCCCCTTTTCATTTGACCAAAATTATGGTTTTATGCATCCTTTGATAACCCAACCCGACCTCCTAGATTTGGCAGTGACATCACGTTACCTGAAACACATAACCATAGTAACCGTGAGCAAAATAGCCCAGTGAATGCATCACTACTAAACTATCACATATAATTAAATTCAATAAATCATATTCATGTGATAATTTATGTATACTTATCCGACCCATTCATAATTATGTATTACTTATCCGGTTCATTCATAAATAATTACCAATTATATACTTATCCGGCTCATTCATAAAGAATGATAAATTATATACTTATCTGGCTCATTCATAAAGAAAGACTAACTTATTCAGATCATGATTCACATATCTTGTCCGTGATAGACAATTCTCCCCCATTCCTGGTCAAGGATTAACCCCTTGTCTTTAATTGACAAATCTCCCCCATACCGGGTCGGGGAGTAACCTCCCATTTGAGTAAACCAAATGAACAAATTCATAATCAATAATATTCTGATCATATTCGTAACCATGTATAATACCTCTTACCAGTGAGTGATATTCAGATCTTATCCATAACTATGCGTAATACATCTTACCCGTGAGGGATATTCAAATCGTATCCATAACCATGGGTAAAACAACTTACCCGTGAGTGATATTCAGATCATCTCCACAACCATGTATAATACATCTTTTTACAGTGAGTACATTCACCTTGGCCACTTCATGTGTTTTTCCCATGCTTTTGTCTAACACTTGTTCAACTGGTTCTTCTTCCCTTAGGGACTTTTTCATAATTTCCTACGGATTTTTCTCAATTTTTCTCCTCACTTTCTACTTCCCGAGCTTCCCGATTCTCTCTCCTCAAGCCAAAATCTCTCATGCCTGATTTTGGCAGAAGGAGGAGGTTATTTCAAGGTTCTAAAGTCGGCATATGTCACCTCCCCTTTCTCCAATCTAAATATGACATGTGTCGCCATATCAGACAAAATTTCCTTTAAAGCTAAATGACTACTTTACCCCCTTTTCGTAATTTCAGCATAACTCCTTCCTTGGACCTTTGTTTTATACATCATTTGCTGTGTTACAAACTTAACTCATACATCTACAATTATCTAGTTTCTCCCCAAGTCAATTATTATATTATAGTGTCCAAAACTAGTCCCAAACATGAACATTCCTACTGAAGACTTCACAAATTTTTGTTTATGACTAATTTCATATTTCATAAGTTATGAAGGTAGGATTAGACTAAACACAATCACTTAACATTATATATTCTAATAAAACATTATCCCCAGCCCATATGGTAAGCATGATTTAAACATGGTTTATCATAATCATATCCGGGTCGTCACAACCTTCCCCCCTTAGAAAATTTCGTCCCCGAAATTTAGGAGGAATTACACTTACCAACCAGTTAGGAATACTATTTCCTCATGCCCAAAAAATCTTCTCTCATATCATCTTCATTTTATTTATGACTTACACGTAAGAATAATCATCTAATGATTTCTTATAAATGGAAGTCAATTCCCAACTCATATATTACCTCATACCTTCATTCCTATGGTCCATTCTTATTATCGTGTAATATTTCAAATAATAAATATTCTATTACAAGACTAACTTATTATGTTTCCTTTCTCCAACTTCCATTCAATATTTCAATTCATAATTATCATTTTACAAGACTAGCTTATTATATGCCATCTTCTCATCTTTCGTTCAACACTAAATACATGTGTTTGACCTTAACTACTTTTTGTATTATTTCTGAAGTTTAAGAGTATGTTAAATATCATCCTTCCAATTTCTTAATTTAAATATATCCTCACTACTATTCATATATCGAAACTAAACAATCATTCACTCAATATTTATTCTTAACCAAGATTTAATATTCACCTTCATGTATATTATGCAGTCATGCATTATGAACTCAATCTAACTTCTTATTATATTCCTTTTTTCAGTATCATTTGATTATTCTTTAACTAAACATACAATGACCTTAAAAAGTGATTTATCCAACATAATAACTTTACAATCATAATCTTATCCCAATGTTTATTGACATGATATTCTTATGCAATATCATTAATACACTCATCCTAGATGATTAGTAACATGGAAGTTAAACGTACCATCACCACTTAAAACCTTAACCATACTTACTAACCCCGTAATACTTCTCTAGCTATTATATGTCATATTTCTTTCAAATAACCTATACAAATACGTTAACATATCCCCTTACGGTATCTCACATAACACATTATACTTAGACATACTTCTTGGTGACTCCATAGAATGTCAATCATATTTATTATATGTCATACTCTTAGTGATAACACGTACGTACAATGAAAAACATAACTCAATATCCACCCAAACCAGTTGTCGATATTCAAACCCGATTATCATCTTTCATATACTCATACACAACTCATACTCTTAAAAGGGCTCTCTAATATTTTCAAACTTCCAACTCTTTAACACTTTGTATCAACTCTTCTATTCATATAAGCATTTTAAAACATCACAGGAGTAATATTCACTACATATACGCATACTATAAAAAAAATACATCTCAACTCTTATTACTCTTTTCTTCTACTTATCATAATTCATTATGAACCCATATTCAGATCAATTGTGATATATTGAGTAGTAATTTAATTTCAGACCATTTCACATATTAATTTTAAACAAATACAACTATTAACCTTTTCACTTTACCTTTACCATGTGAATCTTCATTTGATTCACACTCTAACAATTTACCATCTCATCCTTTAACGGAATATGGGTTCCCGTACCTCACACTCCCACATAAATGGGCACACACCAAACCATGGCTTCATAAGTGACACTTCTCAAGTTTACATATTCCACTATAAGAAGGGATTACTTCCAATACTTCACAATTTTCATATACAACATCTTGTCATTAAAAAATTTCCTGCAATGACATGTTTGTTCATACCACAAATAAAACAATGCAATGATTCATACAAAAATACATGTATTCACTGTCATCCCCGAATAAACCTTAACATCTCATTTCCTTTCCTGCAAGATCCCTGTATTTTACATCTCGTACAACAATATGTATGTATAACTAACAAATGTTAGTTAGCAAAAGTCAATTTACTTATGACTCAAAATAATTTCTACTTCCACAGCCAAATCTAGGCGTTTCTCACCCCAGAACCTCTAAAACCTATGCTCTGATACCAAAGTTGACACACCCCAACCCAGTTACTTATAATTAAGTTTGAAAGTCAAAGTGAGTCAAATCATAATTACCTTAACCAAACCATAAAGACGAGTATCCGTTTTTCAATTATTAATAGGAAGCAATTTAACTAGAACCTTTCACAATTTTAAAGTAATTATGCTTATTCAAACTTGCTTAAAGGATAAGTAGGATTAAATTACCCCTTTTCATTTGACCAAAATTATGGTTTTATGCATCCTTTAATAACCCAACCCGACCTCCTACATTTGGCAGTGACATCACGTTATCTGAAACACATAACCATAGTAACCGTGAGCAAAATAGCCCAGTGAATGCATCACTACTAAACTATCGCATATAATTAAATGCAATAAATCATATTCATGTGATAATTTATGTATACTTATCCGACCCATTCATAATTATGTATTACTTATCCGGTTCATTCATAAAGAATTACCAATTATATACTTATCCGGCTCATTCATAAAGAATGACAAATTATATACTTATCTGGCTCATTCATAAAGAATGACCAACTTATTCGCATCATGATTCACATATCCTGTCTGCAATAGACAATTCTCCCCCATTCCTAGCCGAGGAGTTACCCCTTGTCTTTAATAGACAAATCTCCCCCATTTCGGGTCAAAGAGTAACCTCCCATTTTGGTAAACCGAAATGAACAAATTCATAATCAATAATATTCTGATCATATTCATAACCATGTATAATACCTCTTACCAGTGAGTGATATTCAGATCTTATCCATACCTATGCGTAATACATGTTACCCGTGAGTGATATTCAAATCGTATCCATAACCATGTGTAATACAACTTACCCATGAGTGATATTCAGATCATCTCCATAGCCATGTATAATATATCTTTTTATAGTGAGTACACTCACCTTGGCCACTTCATGTGTTTTTCCCTTGCTTTTGTCTGACACTTGTTCAACTAGTTCTTCTTCCCTTAAGGACTTTTTCGTAATTTCCTATGGATTTTTCTCAATTTTTCTCCTCACTTTCTACTTCCCGATCTTCCCAATTCTCTCTCCTCAAGACAAAATCTCTCATGCCTGATTTTGGCTGAAGGAGGAGGTCATTTCAAGGTTCTAAAGTCGGCATAAGTCACCTCCCTTTGGTCCAATCCAAATATGAAATGTGTCGCCATATAAGACAAAATATCCTTTAAAGCTAAATCACTACTTTACCCCCTATTCGTAATTTCAGCATAACTCCTTCCTCGAACCTCTGTTTTATACATTGTTTATTATGTTACAAACTTAACTCATATATCTACAATTATCTAGTTTCTCCCTAAGTCAATTATCATATTATAGTGGCCAAAACTAGTCCCGAACTTGAACATTTCTAGCGAAGACTTTACAAATTTGTGTTTTGACTAATTCCATATTTCATAAGTTATGAAGGTTGTATTAGACTAAACACAATAACTTAACATTATATATTCCAATAAAACATTATTGTAATACCCCGTATTTTCTGTGATATTTATTTTTGGGATTAATTGAATTAAATGAGAATTAATTGGGAATTAATCCGGATAAAATACTAGCGAGTTGTGAGTTGGTATTTAACTATATTGAGTATATATGATGTTATATGAATATTGAATTATGAAATTTGTCGTGAGATTGATATACGGCAATTTGGACATTTTATTGGGACGCGTGTGACAGTCGCGTCAGGATATAATTATTTTGATTATAAAAGTGAATTTAAATTCTATTAACCGTATGGTCGTTTTGAGTGCGCCAACGCGTCCGGAAGGGTCGAGATAGTCAGAAAACACTAGCCGGGGGTTTAGTTTGGGTCCCGGGGTATTTTTAGGCCATACCGGCAACATGAAGGGTATTTTGGTAATTTGGTATTTTTGGAAATTAAAAGTGACGAAAATTAGTAAATTATATCTGATGTGGATTTGACCCACTAATCCACTAACCAACCCATGTTAACCCAATAGGCTACGTAGGTTATTAGAATTAGGTTTCTAATTTTCTTTCCCCAAAATCAAACCCTAGCCACCATAGCCATTGGAGAGGAAAGCTTGGAGAAAGAGAGATAGAAGGGAATTCTGCAGAAAGAGAGAAGGAACTTCTTCAAATCGTCATCAAAATCAGAGATTGAATCAAGGCAAGTGGTTTAATTTCAATTAATTCAATGCTATGCTTTCCATGTTTAGGAATTTTCGAAATTGACCTTGGAAGATGATATAGACCCATGAATTGGAAGTTAAAAGCTGTAAATTATGTTAGGTATTGCATGTAGTAATATTCTGGACGAATTAGGTGTTCAAAACAGAACCATTGATGATCCAAAAAAAAGGGATTTTAGAAGAAGTTTATTGATGTTCTTGAATGAAGAAGAAATGTGGAATTTTGATGAAGTTTTGATCTAATCAAAGCCTTTGAATGATGAATTATGGGTTTTAGAATGTTAATACTGTTCTAGGATGATAGTATGATGATATTGTAACCTTGTCTTAGAGTTTCATGCTTGTAAACGGTGTTTTGGGACGAATTGGTAACTGCAAAACGAAGCAGTCCGTAGCCATACCTGATACGTTCGATCGATCGATGTTCATCAGTCGATCGATCGACCACCATCGATCGATCGAAGGAAAAGGTCGATCGATCGACCTTCCCAGAATGAGTTAAGTTTTCCCTAATTTAATTTTTAATGGTGGAAACTCTTGGATAATAATATTTGAGACCTTATGAATACCCTTAAACTTAAAGGAGACCAGTAGGCATGATTATGATATTGGACCTTAATAGTAATTCAATTTGAGGAATTTTTCTAAATTATTGAAATTCGATAAGTGAGATAATATTTGGGTTAATAGTGTAAATTTGCATAATTTGATGAAATGAGGTTTGGGGCAGAAGTAAAGACCTTAGGAATAAAGATGTTATAGGTGGGAATAATAGGAACTTAATAGTCTATTTGAGATAGGTTTTAAGTTTAAGAAACTACGACGTGAGACGTGTCGACAATTTAACTTTTATATTATCGGGTGACTTGAAATATATGAATTTGGAATAATGGTATAAAGATGTAAAGTATACCTTTATTAATATTGAGATATCTAAGATGTGTGAATGCTTAGTATATAATTTTATGTGTATGACATACCTACCACACTTGCTATCACGGGAGGTTTACGTTCGCTTAGGGCCTTCTTATCCTTGTGTTGCCCGGATTTAGATTGGTTACCTCGATGAACATAGGTCAGAGAAGGAATTATTGGGATTTTAATAAGTTTGCTGATCGTGGGAGCGTAGGTATGTGCGCGACCCATGTGATGTGACTGTGTGCGCCTCCATTATTTGTGATGTTGTTATCTGAACGATTCCTGAGAGATTCGGAATGCGTGATCCTTATGTACGTGATGTACCGGGATGGATAGCAGAGTATGTGTGCACCGCAGCTTAGCCTTTGGGTGCTTATATTGTATATTTATGATGTGAATAATATACGGTTAAATGAAAAGGAATTTTCTATGATAAATTGTGTGTATATCTATTATCACATTGTGAAAAGATAAACAGGGGACTGTAATCAATAAATGGTTTTGTTAATAATTTGGGAATCCGAGAATTAAAGTAGAACTCTCTATTTAATTGTTAAGGTTGGAATTAAAATGTGAACCGGGTAGAAGTGTTAGGAACTCTTTTGACTAGATAGTTATGAGTTATCACATGAATGGGTACAGGATCGTTAGGAGTGCACAGTTAGACGAGAGGTGAGTATTCCATGTGAGAGCACGTCCTAACATGTACTTTACATTTATTGTTTTAATGTTATTAAAACACTTGCAGTTTTTAAAATGATTTCCACTTTCGGGCTCTGACCCATTTGCTTTCAAATCTATTTTTGTAAAAACCATTTTAGGTGCCCAGCCACAAGGACACCATGCTTAGGATTCACATACAGGTGACGAGATGTAGCTGTTTGTGGAAGCTACAGGACCTTGCTAATAAACGCTTCATCTACTTTGACTCCATATTCAGTATTTTATCAGTTGTAGGTCATGTCGCCCATTCCTTTTAGACAGTTCATTTATTTCAGTTATTCAGACTTTTGGCATGTAATTATTCAGGATTCAGACTTGTTATTTTATTCTTCAATTGTGGGATTATAGTGAGGAGTTTTCCTCCGGACTTCTATTTATTATTGTTGGTTATTTCGTTACTTAGTTATGGTGAATGGATTTATGTTTTCATTATTCTTTTATTGCATGTTAACCAGACTTAACTTAAAATTTGGCAACTTACTTTTTAAATACTAGGTGGTTAGTAATTATTAAAATATTTTCGACAGTGATGCTATTAACTGGACCAACTTGGCATTTTGTATTAATTTAATAAAGGAGTAGCTACCCGGTATTTAATTAGTCGGGGTGTAACAGGTGGTATCAGAGCATCAGGTTCTAGTGTCCTTTAGGATCTGAACGGCTTATTATGTTTCCGCTGAGCTTTCTTTGATATAGAGCCCTATATTTGAGGACTGTTGTATTCTCTTGTATATGCTACGTTCTTCAGCTATTTTAAGTTTTTAACTGCGAAATTATAAACTTCAATCTTATTTCAGATGCCTCCACGACGTGCACGACGAGTTCCCAGGGATGCGACGCCAAAACCCCAGCCCGCTCCAGTTCAGGGCATGATGAACGCCGCTGAGGTTGCAGCCATTGTAGCCCAAGCGGTAAATGCCGCAATTGCCGTAGTTCAGCAGGCACCACCTCAGGCACCGGTTGCCGCACCAGTACAGGCAAATGCATTCCCGTATGCTTGGGAACGTGTACGTGACGCTTTTCAGAAAGCGCATACGCCAGAGTTTGCAGGTAGCTCAGATGTGGTAGTCTCGAGCCAGTGGAGGAAGGATATGCAGAGGCACTTGGGGATGTATGAGTGCACGAATGTTCAGAAGCAGGTGCTAGCTATTTTAAAGCTAGTTGGATCTGCACTGCAGTGGTGGGAGTCTATTACCACCATAGAGGAGAGGGATACTCTCACTATTCAGGAGTTCTGGGTGCAGTTCGACCGCAAGTACTTTCCCTCAGCTGTTCATACGGAAATGAGGAGGAAATTGATGAGTCTGAAGCAGGAGGGTAAGACCGTGGCCGAGTATGAGGCCGAGTTCACGAATCTGTTGAATATCGTTCCGGATGAGATACCGACAGAAAAGAAGAAGATTGAGAAATTCACCGACGGGTTGACATGGAGGATCCGTCAGCATCTGTTAGGGAACCTTTCGTTGGCCACTTATTCTGATGTGGTTAACGCTGCTTTGTTACACTTCCAGGATCACCGCTTTCATATGGCTGAGGGCAAGAGATCGGGAGAGTCTAGCCATCAGGGCAGGACTGGAGGACATGGTGCCGGTGGGGCACAATCTGTTCAGGGGCAGCGACAGGGTGAGCAGGGTTCCCAGCAGGGGGATCAGAAGAGGTTCATATCAGGAAATTACAGGCACGGACAGGGAGGTTTCCGTCAGGGCCATCAGGGTCCAAATGGCCATCAGGGCCAACAGGGGCAGAATGGGCAACAGTTTCAGCAGGGCCAGCAGGGCCAAGGGAGGAACGGTAACGACCACCAGGGCCGGGGACAGCAGGGGTAGAGAGGAGGGAACTTCCCAGGGAAGTGTTATGTTTGTGGCAAGACTGGCCATAAACGACAGGATTGTCCTGATAGGGGCAGGGCCCCACAGCAGCAGCAGCAGGGTGCTCGCTAGGAGCCGTAGAGGCCTATATTTCCCGCCGCTCTTCCCGCACCACCACAGATGGCAGCATTGCCACCCATTCCAGCAGTCCCAACTCAGCAGGGGCAGCTACAGTATGGACGTGTCTATAACGTCCACCAGGCAGCAGTTCCACAGGCACCGCTCGCGATTGAGGGTACGTTTCCTATCCATGGCACTATGGGTCGGGTATTGTTTGATACGGGGGCTACACATTGTTTTATAGCTACACATTTCGCGAAGGCTTTAGGGTTGTTAGCCACAGCGGAGAGCGCAGTGACGTGTGTCGACTCACCATTGGGGAATGGGTCACTTATATTCTTTATATGTCGGGGATTGGGGGTAGAGATTGGTGGTTTGGTATTACCTGCAGACATGTTGGTATTAGATATGCATGTGCACGATGTGATTATCGGTATGGATTGGCTCGTAGCTTATAGGGCCATGATTGATTGCTTCGGTGGGAGCATTGTTTTTGCCATTCCGGGGAAAGAGATGTTTGTAGTGGCGATGCCTCGCCCAGAGGGAGGCTCGATCGCTCATTTGTATTACCTAGAGGAGGATACCTCTAAGGAGGTTGTGATTCCTTTAGATTCGATCCCAGTTGTTAGGGAGTATTCTGATGTGTTTCAGGAGATACCAGGCCTTCCCCCAGTCGAGAGATAGACTTTGTTATAGACTTATTGCCAGGTACGAGACCTATAGCACGCGCACCGTACCGTATGGCTCCAGCTGAGATGAGGGAGTTACGGGATCAGATTGAGCAGCTGTTGGGTCAGGGGTTTATTCGGAGGAGTACTTCACCGTGGGGTGCCCCTGTGTTGTTCGTGAAAAAGAGAGATGGTTCACTGAGATTGTGTGTGGACTACCGAGAGTTGAATAAGGTCACGATACGGAATAAGTATCTGTTGCCTCGAATCGATGACTTATTCGACCAGTTGAGAGGAGCTTCTTTCTTCTCGAAGATTGATTTGAGATCGGGGTACCATCAGTTGCGTATCAAGGAGGAGGATGTCTCGAAGACTGCGTTCTTATCGAGATATGGTTCTTATGAGTTTCGGGTTATGCCTTTTGGTTTGACCAATGCTCCAGCCGTGTTTATGGACTTGATGAATGGGGTATTCAGAGATTTCCTAGATCAGTTTGTCATTGTCTTCATTGATGATATTCTGGTTTACTCCCAGACAGAGGAGGAGCACGCCGAGCACTTGAGGCAAGTTTTGCAGACTCTGTGCCAGAATGAGTTGTATGGAAAATATGAGAAGTGCGGGTTTTGGCTGAAGGAGGTTCAGTTTTTGGGGCATATTATTTCCGATCGGGAAATATCGGTTGATCCGGGGAAGGTATCCGCGATGAGGGAGTGGGGACAGCCCACGACACCGACGGAGATCCGTAGTTTCTTGGGCCTAGCAGGATACTACAGGAGGTTCCTTCGAGGATTCTCGAAGATAGCGGGCCCTTTGACACATTTGACTCGTAAAGGTGTGCCGTACATTTGGAGTGATGCCTGTCAGTTGGCATTCGATGAGTTGAAGGATAAGCTGACCTCAGCACCTGGGTTAGCATTGCCGAGATCGTGAGTTGAGTATCTAGTTTACACCGATGCATCCTTACAAGGACTTGGAGGTGTATTGCAGCAGGAAAGTCAGGCCATAGCTTATGCTTCCCGTAAGCTTAAGCTTCACGAGAAGAATTACCCCACTCATGACTTGGAGTTGGCGGCAGTTGTATTTGCCCTTCGAATTTGGAGACATTACCTTTTGGGGGAGAAGTTTCGATTGTTCATGGACCACAAGTCCCTACAGTACCTATTCACGCAAAAGGAGTTGAATATGCGACAGCGTAGGTGGCTTGAGTTTGTGAAGGACTATCAGTTTGATATCCAATATCACCCGGGGAAGGTTAACGTAGTAGCAGACGCGTTGAACCGTAGACCTGCAGATGAGGTGGCGGAAGTGTGAAAGGCAAAGTGGAAGGAATTGGGACACCAGGATGCAGTGGCCCGATCATTTATGTCTGTGATGACTGTTACACCGCAGATTGTCATGGAGGTAGTGAGGGCACAGGCAAATGACTCGTTCTGTCAGGACCAGATAGTTTGATTATTGGCAGAGGGAGCTGAATCCTATACCGTTAGCTCAGACGGGGGATTACGCTTCAATGGGAGATTGGTAGTTCCGGAAGGGGAGGAATTGCGGCACGAGGTGATGGCAGAATCGCATGGCTCACGATTCGCGGTACATCCCGGTGGGGACAAAATGTACCAAGATATGAGACGTCAGTATTGGTGGAGCGGGATGAAGAGAGATATTGCCGAGTTTGTTTCTAAATGCGCCACTTGTCAGATAATAAAAGTGGATCATCAGAGACCGGCAGGACTACTACAGCCGTTAGAGGTCCCGATGTGGATGTGGGAGAGCATCTCTATGGACTTTATCACGGGGTTGCCTACGTCACAGAGAGGTTACGACTCCATTTGGGTAATTGTGGACAGGTTGACCAAAGTCGCTCATTTTCTACCCGTGAGGACAGACTACACTGTAGGACAGTATGCCCAGCTCTTTATTTCTGAGATAGTGAGACTTCACGGTGTGCCCCTAAATATAGTGTCTTACCGAGACAAGATATTTGTTTCACGGTTTTGGGAGAGTTTTCAGGAGGCCATGGGTACGGAATTGCGGTTGAGTACGGCGTATCACCCGCAGACCGATGGGCAAACTGAGCGTACAAATCAGATGTTGGAGGACATGCTATGGATGAGTATCATTGATTTTGGGGGTGGATGGGAGCAGTATCTTCCACTGGTGGAGTTTGCTTACAACAACTCCTACCAGTTCACTATTGGCATGGCTCCATTTGAGGCGTTGTACGGTAGACCTTGTCGTTCCCCGTCATGTTGGTTGGAGGTGGGGGACAACAAACTACTTGGGCCGGAAGTGATTCAGGATACTTCGGCGAGGATAGAATTGATTCGGAGTCGCATTCGGGTAGCTCAGGATCGGCAGAAGAGCTACGCTGATGCGAAGAGGTTCTTCAGGGAGTTCCAAGTGGGGGACCAGGTTTTGCTCAGAGTATCTCCTATGACGGGGATTATGCGTTTCGGGAAGAAAGGGAAGTTGGCACCAAGATATGTGGGAAAATTTCCTATTATTGAGCGGATCGGACCGGTTGCGTATAGACTTGGGTTACCGGAGCAATTGCATCGGATTCACGATGTGTTTCATATTTCCTCGCTAAGGAAATACCTTAGAGATAACTTGGCTCATTTTAACATCGCTGTGGAGGACATCGATCTCCAGCCGGATAGCTCCTACGAGGAGGGGCCGATTGCTATTCTAGACCGAAGTGAGCGAAAACTGCGGTCCAAGATAGTTCCGTTAGTACGTGTTCAGTGGCGACATCATAATGTCGAGGAGTCCACATGGGAGCGCGAGGATGAGATACGCGAACGTTATCCAGAGTTATTCTTACCAGTTACTTTCTAGTTCCGAATTTCGGGACGAAATTCAGTTATTAGGGGGGAAGTATGTAATACCCCGTATTTTCTGTGATATTTATTTTTGGGATTAATTGAATTAAATGAGAATTAATTGGGAATTAATCTGGATAAAATACTAGCGAGTTGTGAGTTGGTATTTGACTATATTGAGTATATATGATGTTATATGAATATTGAATTATGAAATTTGTCGTGAGATTGATATACGGCAATTTGGACATTTTATTGGGACGCGTGTGACAGTCGCGTCAGGATATAATTATTTTGATTATAAAAGTGAGTTTAAATTCTATTAACCGTATGATCTTTTGAGTGCGCCAACGCGTCCGGAAGTGTCGAGATAGTCAGAAAACACTAGCCGGGGGTTTAGTTTGGGTCCCGGGGTATTTTTAGGCCATACCGGCAACATGCAGGGTATTTTGGTAATTTGGTATTTTTGGAAATTAAAAGTGACGAAAATTAGTAAATTATATCTGATGTGGATTTGACCCACTAATCCACTAACCAACCCATGTTAACCCAATAGGCTACGTAGGTTATTAGAATTAGGTTTCTAATTTTCTTTCCCCAAAATCAAACCCTAGCCACCATAGCCATTGGAGAGGAAAGCTTGGAGAAAGAGAGATAGAATGGAATTCTGCAGAAAGAGAGAGGGAACTTCTTCAAATCGTCATCAAAATCAGAGATTGAATCAAGGCAAGTGGTTTAATTTCAATTAATTCAATGCTATGCTTTCCATGTTTAGGAATTTTCGAAATTGACCTTGGAAGATGATATAGACCCATGAATTGGAAGTTAAAAGCTGTAAATTATGTTAGGTATTGCATGTAGTAATATTATGGATGAATTAGGTGTTCAAAACAGAACCATTGATGATCCAAAAAAAGGGATTTTAGAAGAAGTTTATTGATGTTCTTGAATGAAGAAGAAATCTGGAATTTTGATGAAGTTTTGATCTAATCAAAGCCTTTGAATGATGAATTTGAAAAACGTCGCTAATGCCGTTTAACACAAGGTTAAACTATATAAGCAACTCCGAATGTTTGTTGGAGAAACCCTTTTCTTTTGAAAATAAAAATTATAAACAAGATTTGTTTACAAAGAAACTTATGTACGAGATTAATTAAGATTGTGTAATCAGTTTTAAAACTAAGGCAGTTTCAAAAATTCAGCACACTTAAAGAATGAGGTGAGTAGATGAAGATAATCAACACAATGATTTTTAACGTGGTAAAACCTCTCCCAACAGAGGAAACATCCACGGTGACTTCTAAGTCACAAAAACAAAAGTCCACTAATAACAAAAACCAGTTACAAACAACACAACATGCAAGTACACAAATCAACCTATTCTAAGTTTAGGAATATACCCCACTTGGCTCCTTCTAACTTCTGATAGATCTGATTTGTTGATGATGTTCTCCGGTTTGCTAACTTCCTTTGCTTTAGCTTCTTTACGCCGACTCAATGATCTCAGATCTTAAACACAACACTTTCCTGTGTAGTAGTGTGTAAAGTGTTTGTGTAGTGAATCCTATTCACATGCATGAACTCACACACACTTAGATTTACAAACAGTCCTATACAAATTACATATAAAGTCTATATGCAGTGATTTTGTTATTTTTCTTTCTTACAAAACTAAAAACCTTTTGACCTTTAAATATAACCCAGATTCCACGGAGATCTTGCTTAAGAAATCGGTCAAGACCTTTCTCAATCTCTTTCGAAAATATTTAGGAGATTGAAAACCCTCCAAGTGAGAATCCAAATAGGTCAGGTTAAGTTTTGTAAAAACAGAAACTATAAAACATTTTTCAAACCAAAACATAAATGATTTTCTTAAACCAAGTTGAAAATATGCAGATCTAGTGAAAAATGTAACATGGAGAGTATAGATCTAATATTTCTATGGAAAAAGAAACTAGATCTTTACTCTAACGTTTAGGTTGTGTACAAGATCAGAAATCACGAGGTTACAGCAACGATATGAACAAACCACTCTCTCTCTCTCTCTCTCAAACACTCAAGTTGTGTTTGGGGTAAGGTTTATTTGAAGGTTTGTTTCAGAGACGAAGTGTTTAGGGTTAGGGTTTGATTTTGGCTAACTGTTTCCCTTTCTCTCTCTTCTCTCTATTCTTTTCTCTCTTCTCTCACTTCTCTCTTATTTTTTTCTCTCTGGAAGACGAATGCCCAAAAGTTCTCTAAGGCTGAGAAGTGAGGGGTATTTATAGTGCCTGGGGAAGGTTCTGGATGATCGAGGCAAATCAAAGGCTAAGATCAAGTCTTCAAGGGTTTTGACTTGATCCAATGGTTATAGAAAAGCGGTGGCTTAAAAGCATTGTGATTGGGTCATATGAATGCACTGGGATTAACCAAGAACGCATGCAGGCCCTTGATAAGAAATGATCCAACGATCAATAATAATGCATCCATCCCTCTCACATAAGAAGCACAAATACATTAACCCGGAGGATGACAAGTGTTGGCAGGTTATAGGCTCTCACACGCGCGTCAAAGTAATTACAAAACCTCACCCTGAAGTCTCTAGCGCTTTGAGATCGTACCCAACCAAACAATGCAGTGAAAAAAGAAGTTTCTAAAATAGTAAATTAACCCCAAAAACTTTATTATCCCATTTTATTAATAAAAACAATTATTAAGAAAATGTTTTAAAAAGTTTAAAAAGATTTAAAAATTATTTAAAATTCCCAAAAAAATTATTAAAGCTCCAATTCAAGGGGAATTAAACACACACTCAATTTTAAGTAATGTGAACACATGTATGCACTTCTAATTGTGTGTAGTGTGATTCATTTTTTATCTTCATTGATCATTTGAAGGGGATTAGAGAGAAAGGTTCTGAGGCTTTTTGGATACTAGGATAGACAACAAATTTTGTCACTATTTCCAAACTAGTTGAGCACTTATACAATGTAGACTTAAGTAAGTCAAAGGTATAAGGTGCTTCAATCTCCCCCTTTGGAAATATGAGACAAAATCTCCTTTGAGTCAGCTTAAAACTCGTTGGGAACAAAAAAATAAAACCTAGTGCTATACAAAAGATTCTATCTACCCATTTCCTAGAAAGAAAAAAATTACATAACTCAACTATTTACAAATTTTTACCCTAGAAACGGTAGACAATCAGAAGAAGAGATTCCTGCAAATACACACACTAAGATCAAGCAGTTTAGATGAAATGTGAACAAAAATGAACTTCATAAAACTCAAATTTCTCCCCCATTTTGTCTCAAATGGACAAAGGGTAAAACTTAAAGTTTTAAGAGTTTAATCAGCGCATACCATGCCTATAGAATTTCGCAAATACAGAAATATGTTATAGTCTAAAGGTTTAGTGAACATGTCTGCAAGTTGCAGATCAGTAGGCAGGTAATGAATTTCTAATTCCTTAGTTTCAATAAGTTCACGAATAAAATGATGCCTTATTTTAATATGTTTAGTTCGCGAGTGTTGAACTGGGTTTTTAAATATGTTAATGGCGCTTTGATTGTCACAATACAATTGTAATTGTTCTTCTTTAATCCCATAATCACTTAACCTCTGTTTGATCCATAACAATTGAGCACAGCAACTTCCTACTGCTATATATTCGGACTCAGCCGTAGATAAAGATGTGCAATTCTGTTTTTTACTACTCCAACCAACTAATTTATTGCCGACATAATAACAAGAACCTGATGTATTTTTACTATCATCAGTACAACCGGCCCAATCAGCATCAGTATACCCTATGATGGTGCTACATGTATCTTTAGTGTACCTAAGTCCAAGGTTAAGAGTGCCTTTTATGTACTTGATTATACGTTGTACACTCAATAAATGGCTCTCTTTAGGGTTATTCTGGTAACGAGCGCACAGACATACAGCATACATTATGTCTGGTCGTGAGGCAGTTAGGTAGAGTAGGCTACCAATCATACTACGATAGAGTGTGGAATCAACTGACTTACCAGTTTCATCTTTACATAATTTAACAGTAGTACTCATAGGTGTTTTGGCGACTTTAGCATTCTCTAAGACAAATTTCTTAACAAGGTCTAATGCATACTTAGTTTGAGAAACAAATAGACCATCAGAATTTTGTTTCACTTGAAATCCTAAGAAAAGCTGTAGCTCCCCCATAAGGGACATGTGAAATTCCTTATGCATACTAGCAGAAAAGGATTTAACTTCAGTGTTTGAAGTTGACCCGAAAATGATATCGTCTACATAGACTTGGGCTATAATAATGTGTTTGTCAAAATGTTTGACAAATAGAGTCTGGTAATTTCCTCCTCTCTTAAAACCCTTATCCAACAAAAAGTTGGAAAGGCGTTCATACCAAGCTCTAGGAGCTTGGTTTAAGCCATACAAAGCCTTTTTTAGATGAAAGACATGATTAGGGTATTTAGGATCAATGAACCCTTTGGGTTGTTCTACATATGTTTCTTCAGACAGAATTCCATTTAGGAAGGCAGATTTGACGTCCATTTGATAAAGTGTGAATTTTAAGTAACACGTTATGGCGAAAAGAAGACGAACAGATTCAAGACGAGTGATAGGGGCAAATGTCTCGCTGAAATCTATCCCTTCTATTTGAGAGTAGCCTTGAGCAACTAGTCTAGCTTTGTTTCTAAGAATCACCCCATTTTCATCAGATTTGTATTTAAATATCCAACGTGTTCCAATAACATTTTTGTTTTGAGGCCGAGGTACGAGATACCAGACATCGTGAATTACGAATTATAAAAGTTCTTCCTGCATAGCAGAAATCCAGTGTGTGTCATTCAATGCTTCATTAACAATTTTCGGTTCCACAAGGAAGACGAAACATGCATAATTAGCATAATTTCTTAACTGGGATCTAGTACGAACTGGCTCATTAGGATTACCGACCACGTTGTCAATGGGATGATCTTTAGAGACCCAGCCAGGTACTTCTGGACTCTCAATAGGTAATGAGTCATCTATTTCTGGTGAATCAGTTTTGAAATCATTTTCAGATTCAACCACAATAGGTGATTCAGATATCTTATTTTTGACAATAATGTCACTTACAATTACATTTATCGATTCCATAAGGGCCTTAGTACGCAGATTGTATATTCGATAAGCACGACTGTTTGGTGAGTATCCTAAGAAGATGGCTTTATCACCACGAGTTTCGAATTTAAACAGATGTTCTCTGTCTTTACAGACATAACACTGACTTCCAAAGGTTCTTAGGTATTTCAGGTTAGGTTTCTTACCGTACCACAACTCATAAGGGGTTTGTTTAGAGTTTTTCCTAAGATAGACCCTATTAGTGATGTGATAGGTAGTTCTAATGGATTCTACCCAAAAGTATTTAGGTAGGGATTTAGCATGCAACATGACACGTGCCATCTCTTGAAGAGTTCGGTTTTTCCTTTCAGCAATACCATTCTGCTGAGGAGTTTTAGGGTCACTAAATTCATGTTTGTAACCGTTGTAGTCACAATATTCCACTATTCCTGTGTCTATGAAATCTCCTCCTCTATCACTACGAATGCGATTGACTTGTGTGTCCTTCTCATTTTCAATTCTTAAAAGAATTTTCAAAAAGTTCTGAAACGTGTCAGATTTATGTTTCAAGAAGGCAACCCAAGTGAATCGTGTGAAATCATCAACCATGACAAGGATATAACTGTGTCCACAAAGACTAACAGTTCTAGAGGGACCAATAAGGTCCATATGGATGAGATCTAAAGGTCTAGAGGTAAGGATGTCTTTAACCTTTTTATGCGAAGTCTTAACTATTTTTCCTTCCTGGCAATGACCACAGACAACACTGGAAATAGGTTTAATTTTAGGAATACCTCTAACTATCTCTTGACTAGACAATCTACCAAGGATATCATAACTTAAGTGACCCATACGATTATGCCAGATCTCATTGTCATCCATTCTGACAATGTTACAGGTTTCAGAACTAGTCTTGACAGTATAACAATTATCAGGTGTTCTAAATCCTGTAATAATGCATTCACCTTTATCATTTAGAATTTTACAATTGTTCTTTGAAAAGGTGACAGTATGGTCAGAGTCACAAAATTGTGATATACTTAGGAGGTTGGCTTTAAGGCATTTAACTAATAGAACATTTTCTAGAACAGGCATTCCTTCTTCTTTTAGGGTTCCTTTACCTATGATCTGAGATGAGACACCATCACCAAAAACTACTTTCCCACCAGCAAATCTGGTTTTGTTTAGAAGTTTTGTTTCATCTCCTGTCATATGTTTGGAACATCCTGAATCTAAGTACCAACCAGATGAAGTGTGTTCAGCTTTTAAAGCAGTGATGACAATGTTACACTTCATTTGGGGTAAAAGATCCTCTTTTCTAACCCAAATAGCTCTAGTTTTAATTTTGCGCAAGTTTTCCCTCATTTGATAAAATTTTCGAGATACAGTTTTTTATCGAAAAACATTTGGAGCAACAAACTGATTGTTGTGAAAAAGTTGAGCTTTTGGTTTAGGAAAGTTTCTGGGAGCCTTTCTCTTAAATGAACTCTTAGTTTTGGTCTTTCTATTTCTGTAGTTAGAGTTCTTATCAGGTTGTCTTGGAAGGACATAGTTGTTACGACTTTGCCTAGAATAGTTAAAGTTCTTATAGACAAAAGTGTTGTATATAGGGGTGTTTAGACGCCTATCATAACAACCTTCGAAGGAGTGACCATAAATGTCACAGTAAGAGCAATATTGATTGCTTGAGGGATGAATTTCCTTAGGAAAACTTCTAAAGATAGGTTTGACAGCATTCTGTTCAAAAGAGTTCTTCCTAGGAGCTATGGTCTTATAGGTAGAATCAGCCTTTCTGATCAAAGGACAGACGTATTTAGTCTTATGTGCAGTGTCAGACTTAGAAGTACTAGACTCTCCAATGTCATTCTGTGTCTGAGTCGCTAAGTGAAGTGTGTGTAGTGACCCCTAACGATTCAGTTTTAGTACTCACGCACCCATTTGCATCGTCATTATCGAGATCACTTTGACTCACACACACGGAACTAGAACTAGCAACATTTTCAGACAATAAAGCATCTAGGCCAATCAAAGCAGTATTCACACAAGCAGAAGTAGGAGCATCATTATCACACACATGAGTATCATCATTGTAAATGATCTTAGCATAAAAAGACATGCAAGGGTCAAGTTCATTAGATGACTCAAGTTCCTCTTCATCAGAGTCACTTGAATCATTCCAAGTTTTACAGACATTGGCTCTATTGTGTGTGTTGCAGTCGTGTGCAATGTGACCTAGTTTCCCACATCTAAAACATTCAATCTTTTTAAGGTCTCTAGTGGGTCTGGAATTGTTGTCCTTAGGATGTTTGTCAAGTCCTCTCTCATGAGGTTTGGGATTAGATAGAGTAGGATAATTAGGCTTGCCTTGTTTAGTTGCCTGTTTGTTTCGAAATTTGACAATTTTCTTAAATTGTTTAGACATTAAGGCAATCTGATTATCTAGTTTATCTATATCACACTCCTCATCAGAGTCAGAGTTGGTCAAATTAGACTCAAGTTTGGGTATCTTGGAGGCAAAACTCAAGTTTGAGTTGGGCTGTTTTCTTTGAGAATGATTCAATTGTTTCTTAAAGTCTAATTCCATTTCCACAGTTCTAAGTTTGCTACTGAGTAACTCAGGAGTAAGGTTTTGATCATTCATTTCCTCAATAGCATACCTCTTACTGTCGAACTTTTGTGGTAATGACCTTAGGATTTTAGAAACAATTTCATTTCTATCATAAGTAATACCATTAGCATGCAACTTAGTGACTATATCAGTTAAGTTCATGTAAAAATCATCAAAAGATTCAGAATCAGACATGATCAAAGAGTTGTACTACTGGATAAGCATTTGGGTTTTAGCAGCTTTGACTCTTGAGTCTCCTTCATGTGCAGTGATTAATGTGTCCCATGCTTCCTTAGAAGTGGCACAAGATGAGATTCTTTTGAACTCATATTCATTAATGGACATAAAAATGGCATTCTTGCCTTTATTGTTATTTCGAGAAATGGTTTTCTCTTCTTGGGTAAATTCACTTAAGATTTTCTTTACCCTCTCATCACTTCCTTCAGTGGCTGGTTTTGTAGGATAAGTGTATCCATTTTCGATAATATCCCAGACATCATCTCCTAAAGTCCCTTGGATGAAGGCAACCATTCTTACTTTCCAGTAAGCAAAGTTGTTTCCATCAAAGAGGGGAGGCCTGGACAGATTACCAAACCTTTCATTCTTCTCGTCTATAGTTAGGTTTTTCAGAAAACGATTTCAGAAACACAAGATCTTTGAAATAAAAAGTTAACAGGGCTCTGATACCAATTGAAAAATGTCGCTAATGCCGTTTAACACAAGGTTAAAATGTATAAGCAACTCCGAATGTTTGTTGGAGAAACCCTTTTATTTTGAAAATAAAAATTATAAACAAGATTTGTTTACAAAGAAACTTATGTACGAGATTAATTAAGATTGTGTAATTAGTTTTAAAACTAAGGCAGTTTCAAAAATTCAGCACACTTAAAGAATGAGGTGAGTAGATGAAGATAATCAACACAATGATTTTTAACGTTGTAAAACCTCTCCCAATAGAGGAAACATCCACGGTGACTTCTAAGTCACAAAAACAAAAGTCCACTAATAACAAAAACCAGTTACAAACAACACAACATGCAAGTACACAAATCAACCTATTCTAAGTTTAGGAATATACCCCACTTGGCTCCTTCTAACTTCTGATAGATCTGATTTGTTGATGATGTTCTCCGGTTTGCTAACTTCCTTTGCTTTAGATTCTTTACGTCGACTCAATGATCTCAGATGTTAAACACAACACTTTCCTGTGTAGTAGTGTGTAAAGTGTTTGTGTAGTGAATCCTATTCACATGCATGAACTCACACACACTTAGATTTACAAACAATCCTATAAAAATTACATATAAAGTCTATATGTAGTGATTTTGTTATTTTTCTTTCTTACAAAACTAAAAACCTTTTGACCTTTAAATATAACCCAGATTCCACGGAGATCTTGCTTAAGAAATCGGTAAAGACCTTTCTCAATCTCTTTTGAAAATATTTAGGAGATTGAAAACCCTCCAAGTGCGAATCCAACTAGGTCAGGTTAAGTTTGGTAAAAACAGAAACTATAAAACATTTTTCAAACCAAAACAGAAATGATTTTCTTAAACCAAGTTGAAAATATGCAGATCTAGTGAAAAATGTAACATGTAGAGTATAGATCTAATATTTCTATGGAAAAAGAAACTAGATCTTTACTCTAACGTTTAAGTTGTGTACAAGATCAGAAATCACGAGGTTACAGCAACGATATGAACAAACCACTCTCTCTCTTTCTCTCTCAAACACTCAGGTTGTGTTTGGGGTAAGGTTTATTTGAAGGTTTGTTTCAGAGACGAAGTGTTTAGGGTTAGAGTTTGATTTTGGCTAACTGTTTCCCTTTCTCTCTCTTCTCTCTATTCTTTTCTCTCTTCTCTCACTTCTCTCTTATTTTTTTCTCTCTGGAAGACGAATGCCCAAAAGTTCTCTAAGGCTGAGAAGTGAGGGGTATTTATAGTGCCTGGGGAAGGTTCTGGATGATTGAGGCAAATGAAAGGCTAAGATCAAGTCTTCAAGGGTTTTGACTTGATCCAATGGTTATAGAAAAGCGGTGGCTTAAAAGCATTGTGATTGGTTCATATGAATGAACTGGGATTAACCAAGAACGCATGCAGGCCCTTGATAAGAAATGATCCAACGATCAATAATAATGCATCCAGCCCTCTCACATAAGAAGCACAAATACATTAACCCGGAGGATGACAAGTGTTGGCAGGTTATAGGCTCTCACACGCGCATCAAAGTAATTACAAAACCTCACCCTGAAGTCTCTAGCGCTTTGAGATCGTACCCAACCAAACAATGCAGTGAAAAAAGAAGTTTCTAAAATAGTAAATTAACCCCAAAAACTTTATTATCCCATTTTATTAATAAAAACAATTATTAAGAAAATGTTTTAAAAAGTTTAAAAAGATTTAAAAATTATTTAAAATTCCCAAAAAAATTATTAAAGCTCCAATTCAAGGGGAATTAAACACACACTCAATTTTAAGTAATGTGAACACATGTATGCACTTCTAATTGTGTGTAGTGTGATTCATTTTGTATCTTCATTGATCATTTGAAGGGGATTAGAGAGAAAGGTTCTGAGGCTTTTTGGATACTAGGATAGACAACAAATTTTGTCACTATTTCCAAACTAGTTGAGCACTTATACAATGTAGACTTAAGTAAGTCAAAGGTATAAGGTGCTTCAGAATTATGGGTTTTAGAATGTTAATACTGTTGTAGGATGATAGTATGATGATATTGTAACCTTGTCTTAGAGTTTCATGCTTGTAAATGGTGTTTTGGGACGAATTGGTAACTGCAAAACGAAGCAGTCCGTAGCCATACCTGATACGTTCGATCGATCGATGTTCATCAGTCGATCGATCGACCACCATCGATCGATCGAAGGAAAAGGTCGATCGATCGACCTTCCCAGAATGAGTAAAGTTTTCCCTAATTTAATTTTTAATGGTGGTAACTCTTGGATAATAATATTTGAGACCTTATGAATACCCTTAAACTTAAAGGAGACCAGTAGGCATGATTATGATATTGGACCTTAATAGGAATTCAATTTGAGGAATTTTTCTAAATTATTGAAATTCGATAAGTGAGATAATATTTGGGTTAATAGTGTAAATTTGCATAATTTGATGAAATGAGGTTTGGGGCAGAAGTAAAAACCTTAGGAATAAAGATGTTATAGGTGGGAATAATAGGAACTTAATAGTCTATTTGAGATAGGTTTTAAGTTTAAGAAACTACGACGTGAGACGTGTCGACAGTTTAACTTTTATATTATCGGGAGACTTGAAATATATGAATTTGGAATAATGGTATAAAGATGTAAAGTATACCTTTATTAATATCGAGATATCTAAGATGTGTGAATGCTTAGTATATAATTTTATGTGTATGACATACCTACCATACTTGCTATCACGGGAGGTTTACGTTCGCTTAGGGCCTTCTTATCCTTGTGTTGCCCGGATTTAGATTGGTTACCTCGATGAACATAGGTCAGAGAAGGACTTATTGGGATGTTAATAAGTTTGCTGATCGTGGGAGCGTAGGTATGTGCGTGACCGATGTGATGTGACTGTGTTCGCCTCCATTATTTGTGATGTTGTTATCTGAACGATTCCTGAGAGATTCGGAATGCGTGATCCTTATGTACGTGATGTACCGGGATGGATAACAGAGTATGTGTGCACCGCAGCTTAGCCTTTGGGTGCTTATATTGTATATTTATGATGTGAATAATATACGGTTAAATGAAAAGGAATTTGATATAATAAATTGTGTGTATATCTATTATCACGTTGTGAAAAGATAAACAGGGGACTATAATCAATAAATGGGTTTGTTAATAATTTGGGAATCCGAGAATTAAAGTAGAACTCTCTATTTAATTGTTAAGGTTGGAATTAAAATGTGAACCGGGTAGAAGTGTTAGGAACTCTTTTGACTAGATAGTTATGAGTTATCACATGAATGGGTACAGGATCGTTAGGAGTGCACAGTTAGACGAGAGATGAGTATTCCATGTGAGAGCACGTCCTAACATGTACTTTACATTTATTGTTTTAATGTTATTAAAACACTTGCAGTTTTTAAAATGATTTCCACTTTCTGGCTCTGACCCATTTGCTTTCAAATCTATTTTTGTAAAAACCATTTTAGGTGCCCAGCCACAAGGACACCATGCTTAGGATTCACATACAGGTGACGAGCTGTAGCTCTTTGTGGAAGCTACAGGACCTTGCTAATAGACGCTTCATCTACTTTGACTCCATATTCAGTATTTTATCAGTTATAGGGCATGTCGCCCATTCCTTTTAGACAGTTCATTTATTTCAGTTATTCAGACTTTTGGCATGTAATTATTCAGGATTCTGACTTGTTATTTTATTCTTTAGTTGTGGGATTATAGTGAGGAGTTTTCCTCCGGACTTCTATTTATTATTGTTGGTTATTTCGTTACTTAGTTATGGTGAATGGATTTATGTTTTCATTATTCTTTTATTGCATGTTAACCAGACTTAACTTAAAATTTGGCAGCTTACTTTTTAAATACTAGGTGGTTAGTAATTATTAAAATATTTTCGACAGTGATGCTATTAACTGGACCAACTTGGCATTTTTTATTAATTTAATAAAGGAGTAGCTACCCGGTATTTAATTAGTCGGGGTGCCACAATTATCCCCATCTCATATGGTAAGAATGATTTAAACATGGTTTATCATAATCATATCCGGGTCGTCACATTTTTCTTGACTATACAAAAGATTTTTCGATTTATATGAGAGTGTATTTTCTTAATTATGGTATTCTCATTGGTGGTTTGTACAATTATATTTTTGATAACACTTTTACACGAAAAAATGATTTTTATCTTATATCACAATGCTGAACTTAAGGGTAGCTTTATTATTAAAACTATTTAATCTTCTGGCACAATTGAATATGCGGCTCTTTTAAATCTAGACTTAATTTTATCATTTAATAGATTAAAATCTTTTGGGGTTGTCACATATGAATCTTCACACTCCCATTTAGGCTCTTAAGAGTTTACAATTTTAGATTGACCTATGTGGTCCGAGTGGGAGATTATAGTCCATGGATATTGGACCTACATTGATAATGTCATTATAAAACATGGTAAACACACCAATGTTGATACCTCCACAACAATTATCCCAAGAAAATAAATGTATATGGTTAAAAGTGTACTACATAAAATTTATTTTAACCAATTTAACATGATCGAACGATTAGGAATGTCTAGTATGTGCATGAGTTTAGAATCCATTAAAACAATTGGGTTTTAGAATTATGTAAATACACTTTCAAGTGGGTACACTATTTACTATTGAAATAAAAAATATCAAATTCTTTAAAGAATGGTGAAATCAGTGGGAGTATCAAATCACATAATGTGGTTATAAAAGAATTTAAGATACTCGTGTCATTCCCTTAACATTTAGATTAATTGTTCTTTTAGTTGGTGAATTTGAATATCTAATACCCCGTGATTTTTGGGCTGATAATTTAATTGTTTTTGGGAGAAATAATATTTATTTAAATTAGAGAATTTTAAATTTGGCAATTGAGGTCAAAATTGAGGATGTTAGAAATTATTTCGAATGATAATTCTGAGTGTTAGGTTGATCCGGGATGGGTCGAGAAAGTTGAAATGACGGTACTTAGGTCTTATTTGGGTTCCGAAATATTTTTAAGTTCGTTTCGCTGGAATTGGAGTAACTGAGTCATTTAAAGTGTGTATTATCGTTTAATGTTCAGTATTTTGGGAGATAAGGCTTAAAAATCCTACATGAGATAAAAATCTCATCTGAGAGATTGACAGAAAGTCCTAGAGAAAGAGAGAGAGAGAGAGAGAGAGAGAGAGAGAGAGAGAGAGAGAGAGAGAGAGAGAGATAGAGAGAGAGAAGAGGAAAGGAAGAAGAGAAAGAAGAAAAGCTTAGGGACCCCGACAAATACATGATTTTGAGGAAGATCCAGACTCTACTACTTTGAGGCAAATGATTAAACTTGCTAAATAATTCTTATGTATCATTTATTTCATGATTTGTGGACAAAATTATGAATTTTGGGTTAAGATTGTCAAAACTTGGATTTTGGGTAAATCTTGCATTTGAGGTGTTTATAAAGGAATTTGAGATTGTAAATTAGTGGGGTTAAGTTATTTGGTGAGTTTAAATGTTAAGAATATGATTGGGTTGAAGATTGGGGGTTAAATGTTGGTATTTTGAGGTTTTTAGAAAGTTGGAGTTCATCAAAAATGGAGTTTGGCTGAGATACCTGCTATGGTCGGTCGACTGCGGCTAGGGGGCCGCTTCACTGTGCCTCAAGGAAAAATCCCAATGCCTTCTTTTTAGGCAAAATTGGAAACTGCGGTCGACCGGGGGTCAGGGTCCGGTCGATTTTTTCTCTCTTTTTAGTACAAGTTTTGGATTTTGTTTTCACCCCTTGTCCTTTGGGTTTGGAACTTAGGAACCTTAATACATGTTATGAGAAGTATGTTTTTGGAGATTTTAGGGAGTTTTACCATAGATGAAATGTTGGGGTCATATTGGGTTATTCCGAGAGAGCGCGAGTTTGAGTTATCATATTGATTTAGTGGGGAATCCTCCTATCATCGAGATTTATATTTGGGGGATAATGATTGTTGTTAAATGTGTATTCAGATATAGAGGGTATCGTTAATGTTGTTGAATTGGGAGTTTCAAACTCATAGGTATGAGGGACGAGTAAGTTCAAGTGTGGGGTCGGCGTACGATAATAGGAAGTCATGCGAGTTAGCAACGATTAGTATATCGAGAGTTATATACTTAAATATGAATTTACTTCTTCATACATACGAACGTAAGAGAGTATGTATACTTATATGGCGTGATGTAATACCTTGTGTGATGGTTTTCCTTTATATGATGTGATTATATATATATAGTGTGAATGATATATGTATACTTATTGTGTGGGCATATCCTCCGGTGCTATCATGAGAAATTGAGCGATGTGGGTGAGGCCCCTGGCTTGAGGAGCAAGGTGCGCATAGTCGCCAGGTCATAGTTGTCCTTTATTTATTGTGCGATTTTATTCGGGGTGAGAAGTCTTGGGTATTATTCGTTCTCACTTTAGGTTCGAAACTATGATCACTTCCTATACATTGTGATTTGTTTTATTACCATGGCGGTGTGATAATAATTCGATATATGGTAACCGGGGATAAAATGAGTCATTCTTGGAAGATGATAGAATTGTGAAGTATTTTTATATCCATAAGTGATGGGTTTTTGGGTATTTATATGTACGTTAAGCGTGTTATGTGTACTTAATTGTGGGGTTTAATTGATTGTTCTTTGTAATTAGAGTAATGTTATAGACCCCAATGGTTCAGAGCATTATCTTATTTATGTGATTAGAGATGATTGATCCTTACAAGTATTCGTTGTTACGTGTGGGGTACCAAGGGCATAATGGACCTCAACGACCAACATTGCAGAAAAGTAGTGTATCGGGGGGAGGGGGGTTCCTTGTTTGGATTTCTCTTGTGAGACGTCCCATGCACAGAACACAATGCAATGTTGAGAGTAGGGATAAGTTTAGTCCTTAGTACACATATTTATATGTTATGGTGAAACAAGGTTTTATGAGAATAAACTAGAGAAATATTTAAATGAGTAGTTGATGTTATATGCGTCGTGCATTGAGGGCATAATGAATCTCGACAATAAACAGTGCCAAAGAGTAGTGTATTGGGGGGTTCCTTATTTGGATTTCCCTTAAGAGACATCCCACCCACGAAACGTAGTGCAATGTTGAGAGTTGGGAGAAGTTTAGTCCTTAGCATTTTGATGCTAATAACTCGTGGTAATTAATAACTAGAATCAGTTAAATTCTACTAAGAGTTTGGTATATGTATATTTGTACGACCAATAAGTTTAGACGCAGATTTGGGTTATGGTAGAATTGAAACTTTATGCTTATATTGTAGATGATGGGTTACGCGAGTGTGGTTTTGGCGTTGGTTAGAGTAACTTGCCCCTTGTTAGTGTTGGGCAGCTCCAGTTGAGAGGTGAGTTGGATTTTCTAGAGAGTGCGACTCCACTTTAATCATGTTATAGTGCATTTATAATTATTATACATTTTAAAGAACTTGCTAAAAACGTTTTCACACCTCGAGATCTGACCCATTTATATTTTTCTCTTGCTATATATATTGTATTATTTTAGTTGTTCCTCTGCAAGTACGCCAACAATGTTTTCTATCCAGTGTATTCGGAGAGTTGTGGCAGTAGCGAACTGTCGTGGGATTTTGATATAGTCATTTCAAATCTTTTGTATATCTAGATCAGGGCTCAGTTTGTATATAGGGCTTATAACGAAGTGTTAGATAACACTTTTATATTTCTTTTCAGTTGTTGTATTGTCTGTGACCTGACAGAATATTAAGGTATTTCCTTTTGTACATTTTTGGTGTATTCTAGTACTATTCTCTTTTATCTTAACATGTGTGTGTACTTTATCATGTTCAGTAGTTAGTGTGATGTTGATTGATTATTGCATTGTATGTTTTAAATTTTTTTGGCACCCTCTTTTTATAGTAGTGGGTAGTTAGCTACGTTTAACCTATATCGTCACCAATTGAGATTCCTGATTTATTTTAGTATAGGGATGGCCACCCGTTATTATTTTAAGTGGGGTGTCACCCAACATTTTTAAGAACCTCATTAATGAGTTTGACATTGTGATTCTGATATTTATCAAGAAAATGTGAATTTGACACATGAGTACGAAATTATTAGATTTTTTCCCTATGTTTGAAGAATAATAACGTCATTAATTGACCAAAATGAAGTTTAGGATCTCGTTAATTACATAATTGGCACAATAGAGTAAGACTAACCATGACCCTCATGATAATCAATGATATGTAACTAGACTTATGGTTAAAGTTTTCATTACCAATAGAGAAAGGGATGTAAATAAATATTTTCACCTAAATCTTAAAATGTGAAATTATTATGTCTTTAGTATCTCCTTTTGATTAAGAGTTATATTTAGTGTGAAAATTTATGAGTGTTTAAGAAAAAAACTGTATATATTAATAAATCATTATATAAACTTATGTAAGGTTCCCACTAATAGTATTTCAAGAATACTTTATGTATTTATATTAGTATGTATAGACCTTGAGATCAGTGGGAGTAAGTTGAATTTTTTGAATTTCTTTATACATTAGTAATGAAAGATATAATAGAAAAATGAAATATTTTAAGAGTATGAAATAATAAGATTCCTAAAACATTATATGCTCACATTTGTGGTAACTTCTCATATAAATATGTTCAATACTAACAATTTGCTATTGGTTAGGTACATTTGTTTTGATCTAGTGGCTCATATTATGAAAAAGTGTGAAATAATTAAATATTATTTGTTGTATTCTTTGAGACTACAATTTATCGATTTGTGATACCCCGTACTTTTATGTTTAATTATATTATATGAGTGGGTGTAATTTAATAATCTGAGAATTTAAAGTAAATAACATGTACTAATTATATTTCATGTCGCAGGTGAATAAAAACGACATGTGATGTTATTTTTATTCGAAAAACACGTGTGGAGATATGTTTGGTTTTGGATGTAATTTTTTGTTAAGTGACTCGGATGGGAATTTTGAGTGAACAATTGGTCTCGGAAGGGCTAAGATAGCCTGAATAGAGTACCGGGGGGTAGTGTTTGGGTTCCAAGAACTTTTTGGATCAGTAGGGACTCACATTTGTGTATACGAGTAAATTTTTGGTTTAATAAGGGATAACCCTTATTTCTCTCTTATAATACCACGAGGGAAAGAAATAGAGAAAGAAAAAGAAAGAAGAAAGAAGAGAAAGGAAGGAAGAGAGGAAGAAAAAAATGAGATTCCGGCCAAGGTCTGGCGGATTTCAGCATGAGATCATCGAATTTATCCAACTGCACAAGTGTTTAACTTGCTTTAATGATTTAAGTGTCTTTAGTTTTCAGATTATAGTTGGTGATGAACTATAAGATTTTGGGTTTAGGATGCTTGCAAAAAAATGGGTTTTTTGAAGATAAATTCATAAGAAATTTATGAGATAACTATACTACACGAAATCTAAGTTTAAATCCATGTTAATGGTATAAATTATGGTGAGAAATTGGAAGAAATGAAAATGGTGGGTCTAATGGAATTAGGGATTGATTCTTAGATGAATGGATGAATCCCATGAAAATTAATGATGTGTTGGTTGTCTATACAAGTGTAGATATTCACATTGTTGGTTTGGAAAGATTAGAAACCTTAAACATTGGATCGGAGGAGTATAAGAATGAATTTCTTCAAAAGAAGGAATACGGACCGACCAGACCAGTTCATTTTTCTTGGTAATCGGTTCGGTCCAGTGACCAGACCGATCCATTTTTCTTGGAAATCGATTCGGTCCGGTTTTGACAGAAAAGCTGGAAAATAAGAGGGAGATAAATAATAGGGGATCCTAATGTAACAACCCAGGCTCTTGAGCGACTATTTTATATTATTTTGCCTGATGGGATAATTTTATAAAATAGTGGAAGTTGGAGTAAATATTATTTCCCGTTAATTAAGGGATAATATTTACCATGTTTTGCCTATTTACCGTTATGAGAAGGAAAATAACATTATAATATGATTTATTGCGCCGTTTTATTTTAAACGACGGTTATGACTTATATGTAAGTTGAAGTATAATTAATAAATTAAAATGGATTTGGAACACAAAAATATTTCACTTTACTTCGAATGCCAAAATAGGGGGTACGGTTGGTTTTAAAATAGTCGAGATAGTCAAAATAAGTGCCAAGTTGTATTTTCGAGTTTCGGGCACTTCTGACCGGTTATGACTCAATTATGTAGTTACGAGTCATTTTAATGGTGTATTAACATTTAAAAGAGAGGAACTAATGTTTAAGACCCGTATAGGTCTCCCAAACCCCTTTTATTTTCCCAGTCTTGTGTTATAAGCCAAGAGAGAGAGAGAGAAGAGAGAGTTGGGAGAAAATGGAGAAAAGAGAGAAAAATGGAAGGTTAGAGCTGGAAATCATTTCTACCGGAAGAGAATCTGAGCCTGCAAACTTGAGGAAAGTTTCTTACTTGCTACTATATGATTTAATCTGAATAGTTTTTGTGATTGTTGTGTAAATTGGAAATTTCGACAAAATAGTAGGTTTTGTAAGATTTTGATGTTTTGGCCTTGGATCTTGTTGTGGATGTGATTTAAGTGATCATAAGGGTTTATTTTGGTGTATAATTGTAGTGGCTATGTTATAGAGTGATAAGAGTAAATAAATTTTAAGAATCAAGGGTGTAGGTTTCGGATTTGGCTATGAAGAAAAAGGAATTTTTGAGGACCTGATAGGTGCGGTCGACCGCAATCCCAGGACCGGTCAACCGATCATGCCAAAACGAGCTTACTGCTTGCTTTAGTAGGCAAAATTTGAAAGGGCGGTTAACTGCGGTCCCCTGACCGATCGATCGGTCCTCTGTTTTTCACCTTTATTTTCCCTAGTTTCCTCTAGCTTCCTTATTTAAAGATAAGAACTTAGGAGCCTTCTTGAATGAAGTAAAACTAGAATATTAGAGTTTATTAGTAAGGTATTTTAGAACCTAACTTAGAAATGAAAGTTGGAATTTAGAATGGGAATTGATTCTGGTTAGTTAAGTTAGACGTAGACAAATGATGCTTTCATAAATTGAATTAGCTTAGGTCTAAGGGAAATAGAGTGACAACATGTAGGCTTTTATACTTGGGATGTGATGACATCATCCATTATGGTTTGAGGAATGAATGTTAATTCTGGGAGACTAATATTGAGGGAGACTCACTTGGTAAATTTATGGTATATCTTTGGACTCTTGGAGACTAGTTGAGGATAATGGCACTTCGGGTCTTAGGTCATTAATAAAAATATGACTTTAAGAATAAGAATTGCATATTCTAAAATTTGGTACTTAATGAATAAGTATAAGTGGTTTTATAAATGTGAAAATGAATGTTCTATCATAAAATTAATGTTTCAAATGGGAAAAGAAATGATTTTCATAAAGGATAATTTATGTAAACACACCTCTCTAAATCGCTATCATAAGGGAAGTTTCACGCGTGAGGTGAAGTCCCTTGGCTAATTAATACAGTGTGAATATAGTCCTCGTCCATATGATCATTTATTATATGTTTGTTCTGCGCTTGTGAGGTAATTTTGGTTGTGGTTATGACTCACTCGCAGGCATATGGCCGCTTCTTGACGTCTTGCGTTGTAGGATCCCAGGTTGTCTTGGTGATAGGAACTAGAAGATGATAGTCATTTAGGGGCGTGTACAGTGGGGAAACCCGAATGGGAGATCTTAGAAACGTTATATGATATGAAATATAACTATTTATAATAATGTGGGACATTATTGATGTTAAAGCATTTTATGATAATAGAATGACTTTAAATACATTTCCTGGATGGAATAAGGGAAATGGGAAGTTAAATACATTTCCTGGATGGAAGAAGGGAAATGAGAAGTTATGATATGAAAAAGCATTTTATGATAATAAAACTTGCTTTAAATATATATATTTCCTGGATGGAAGAAAGGAAAAAGAATTGGTAAAGAAAGTTTTGAAATGAAATTGAATTGGTAAACATTTTGTAAAATGAATTGCCAAATATGTATTTCCTAAAAGAGAAAATGTATGGTTTATTTAGATTGTGAATAGTTGATTTGATGTCTCCTTGAGTAGATGTAGATGAGTTCTCCCATTCTTATATGAATATTGAGCATCGACATTGATATTGCGCTAGGTTGTGCTTTTAGATTGAGGGGTGAGAAATTTTATGTTAATTGAGAGAGAAATTTATGCACTTAACTGTCATGCATTTTTGTCACATGGTAATCATATCAAATGGGGCCCTGACCCGTCTATATTTTTTTGTCTTGCAAGAACTCTTTGTTCGTTCAGGTGCTCTACCGCAAGGACACCCGTATTGATCGTTCCATTCCAGTTTTCGTGGAGCTATAGCATTTTGTGGATGTTGTAGGATATTTGTCATAGACGCTTTTATTCTGTGTACTCTAGTTATGTTCAGTTTATTTATTCGGGCGTGTTGCCCATGGATTGTACTCATTTAATATAATGTGATATTAAATTTGTAATACTCAGTGTAACTGTTTGTGTTAGTCTGTTAACCGACAACTTATTCGGTTATTATTTATTATATTGTCATTCCTTTAACCGTTTATTTTTGGTATCCACCGTTTTCGCAAATTGGATTGTCTAAGTGTTTTTCTTTTCTTATAAATTTTTTAATTTGACAGTCCACTTTCTAAAATAATTGGTGGTTATCTCATGCTATTATTTTAACGGCAGTGATGATAAGAATTGACCATATATGATTCCTGTGATTATTAGAGTATCGGGTTGGCCACCTCTTATTTTAGTAGGCGAGTTGTCATAGATGGTATCACAGCATCAGGCTCTAGAGTCCTTAGGAATATGTGCAGACGTATTACGCTTTCAGCATTACTTTTGATTTGATATAAATCCTTAAGGTTAAGATCGTCGATATCTCTTATGAAATTTTGTTCTCTTTCTATGATACGAGAGCCCAGAAAATATTTTGCGGGTTCGTGTGAGATTCATAGGTTGACTGATGAAGGGCGTCAGACAAATCCGTTATGAAGGCGTCATGAGAAGGGATTACTAAGAATAGTAAGCTGTGGTCGGGGATGAGGTCCGCTTTGGAGGTCACTCCTTTTGTAGCATTTTTTTATCTTGCCACCGCGACTACTAAGTACAGTAGATATAGTTTTCTGAGTACCGCTACAAGTAGAGAGTGGTACCAAGTTTATAATTCCTAGTGATGTTAATTCGAAGTTGAAAAGTCCTTGATAAGAACCACATGTTGAAGTTAAGTCAGATGGAGGAAGTGTAACCTCATTCGGTGGAAATATAAGGCCCAGGAGCTTTGGCCTAGAGAGGAGTATAAAGTGCTCAGATGTGAAAAAATCAAGGAAGATCTTTCACCCATTGGAGTAATGTTGAAATGGCGAAAATGGTAGTCGCCATAAAATGGTGGAGCAAGAAGTTTTGCCCATAGAAAAACCCGTTAGATATTTTAAACAGCGAGTTTCTCTGGGATAACTGGAATGATGAGAAGGAAGATTCTCAAATATTCACACAAGGTTCGGTTAGAGGCTGACCGTGAATAAATAGTGGTACGGTTAAGGAAACCGTGCACAAAAATAAGGTAGGTATAAAGAAGAATGAGCCCTTCAGTGGAATGATAGGCTCGCGAATAAGTGTTGTTAACACTTCAGGAGAAGTAGTGTTCATGAGACCCCATTGGTGAGCATCCATCAGGGGAAGACTCATTGGACTAAGGCAAGGGAGCCCGGTAGTATGTTCTCTTTTGTTGAGGAAGTTAAGGGAACTACGCGGCTAATCGCCAGGGTGATTGGCAAGAATGTTGGTGGAAATTCCACCTTGTTTAGGGGTGGTGCATTATATATGAGATGATGGAGTATTATTGTATTTACCCTAGATTCGGGTGTGTATATATTGAGCTTGTGGTGCTATCGATATTATCATAGTGAGTGTATCTATATGACTTCCATAGTAGGGAGGTTCTATATTATTTTCTTCGCTCGTTATAAAGAGAGTATTGGTAATCTGAAAAGTGTATGTGTGGTGTGTGCTACTCGTATTATATGTGTTATACGAGCGAGAGTATTCTTGGTTTGGTTGGGCTGATAGCAAGCGAATAAATTATGAGGCTATCCTACTTATAGTTTCAGAGCGGAACTAGTTTTTCTATGACATCTCACCTGGATACAGGATGTAGACTTTATAGAGGTGGTTTAAGGTATGCGAGAAATTTTCATTAATTTTTTTAGCTTTGTTTATTGTCTGTTTGCCTTGCTTGTATGATGTTGCCTTATCTCCATGTCCAACAAAGTTATGTAGTAATGTATCGGAGGGGTTCCTTGTTTGGATTTAGCTTTATGAGACACTCCACGCATGAACCTTAACGACGTTAGGAGTGGAGAGATGCTATTCCTTCTTCATTTATTTTATTTTATTCTGTTATTAGATGCTGGGTTGGAAGGTTTAGCCGAGAATCACGTGATTGAGTGATTAAAGGGCTAAGTTAAAGTGTGAGTTAGAAGCACTGAAAATGGTTATCTCCTCTGATCGATGCGAGGGAGACTTAGATAAGAAAGTCGGATTGAGACTTATAGTTATGCCTTGATGAGAAGGCCATTTAAAAAGATGTATGTATGTATATTGGGATAAAGCATTTGTGTCATCTTAGAGGAAGTAAATGCCCGATTAGTTAAATTTTTAGTTATTTGAGATGGTAGGACATAGAAGTAGAAGTGCATTAGTAGGGTTACGAGTTAGAATTTTAGCGGTCCCGATCATGTGTCTTAGACCGTTATATCTTGATGACCGATGATGCGAGGTAGTAGTATAACGGGAGGGTTCCTTGTTTGGATTTCGCTTTTGCGAGACGTCGCACGCATAAAATCGAGCGAATGTCAGAAGTTGAGAAAGGTCTTGGACACTAGGGATATAATTAATATAATACTTACACGACTTGATTAGGATATAGATTGGCCTTAGAATTATTAGGACATAAGGCCCTTAGGGAATGTGACGTTATTTTAGTAAGGCTATAAGGCGTTAACCACGAATAGGTTTGTGGGTTAACTCTAAGGGGGATTAGGTCCCTAGAAACAAGAATTATGGAATCTCGAGTGATTCAGAATGTTAGGCCAAAGGAGGTAAGGCCTCTATTAGATAGAACGTTACGTCGGTTAAGGAGGATGAGCCGACTTTTACTCCTGCACTCGTGTTGTTTTGATCGAGAGTGGATTTAATGAACGAGTCTCTACCAGGAATGGGAAGTATTAATACTGGAGCATGGACCCATTGTTTATGCATATCACAAACTTAAACCCCGTGAGAATTATTATATCCCGCTTAGTTTAGAGTTAGTAGTTGTAGTATTCGCCTTAAAAAACAAGAGGCACTACTTCCAGGGCAGAAAACTTGGTCTTTTCACGAGCAACAAGTTGTTGCAATATGTTGTGGGGGCGACATAGTGGGTGTTTAGAGTTCATAAAGGACTAGAAATTGGATATTCCCTTTCACTAAGGAAACGTGAATGGGGTAGCAGATGCACTGAGTAGAAAACCCGTGGGGGAGACTAGCGAGGCATGGAAAGCCAAGTAGAATGAGCCTAACTAGGAGGACTTTGTAGTCAGAGGATTCATATCCACGATTGACCATTTCACCTACTAGTGTGAAGAGAGTAGTGTGGGACGAGGAAGGGTATATCCTTGGACATTGTTGACGAATTGCGGACACCGTAATGGTCATGATCATATTTGGGTAAGTATAGACCATTTGACCAAATCGATGTTTTTCCAACTGTTATGAGCGGGCTATTTGTAGAGGAGTACGCCCCCTCTTTTTGGTGAAGTTATGTAACTATGTAAGGTGCCTATCAAAATAGTGTTGGACCGAGACTAGATTTTTGTGTCAAAGTTTTGGTAAGGTTTCCAGAAAGAAATGGGAACCGTATGGAAAAGGGGTACAACCTACCACCCGTAAGTGGATGAATGAATGGAGAAAGCTCACCTAATGCCGAAAGGCATACCTCAAATGTGCGCCTTAGGCTTAATAGAAGGATGGGAGTAGTAACTTTTATGGATCGAAACTCCGTACAATAAATTCAGATCGTTTTCTATAAGGTATGGCACCGTGAGTGGCCTTGTGCAGCCAGCTAAGTAATTTTCCTTCTCGTTGGATGGAACAAGCGGACAATAAGTTCCTTGGACTTGGAGTGGTCCAGGAATATTTCTCAAATGATTGAGCTCTTTGAGCCACATACTTATATGGGCTACGCCAAAGCGAATGGAAGTTGAGTAGTGTTGGGTTTAAGCGATTAAGTGATAGTGTAGATATCCCCGAGGAAGGGTATAACGTGATTCATGAAGAAAGGTAACTTTGGCCGAGTTATGTAGGCATTTTTCTTTCCGCCGTAGAAAGGTAGGATCGACATTTCATGAGGAACGACTAGGTGCTACATTAGAGCATAAAGAATGTAGACTAAGATCAAAAGTGACGACCCTAGTCCAAGTCCAATGGGGACGCAACAATAACGAGGCGTTTGCTAAGGATGATAGAACGACAATTTAGAATAGTATACCCTTCATATGGTTATATAGTATGGCTGAATTTTGAGGGAAAAATTCCCTTCTAAGGGGGGAGTATATAATAACCCAGACTCTTGAGCGACTATTTTATATTATTTTGCCTGATGGGCTAATTTTATAAAATAGAGGAAGTTGGAGTAAATATTATTTCCTGTTAATTAAGGGATAATAATTACCATGTTTTGCCTATTTACCGTTATGAGAAGGTAAATAGCATTATATTATGATTTATTGTGTCGTTGTATTTTAAACGACGGTTATGACTTATATGTAAGTTGAAGTATAATTAATAAATTAAAATGGATTTGGAACACAAAAATATTTCACTTTACTCTGAATGCCAAAATAGGGGCTGCGGTTGGTTTTAAAATAGTCGAGATAGTCAAAATAAGTGCCAAGTTGTATTTTTGAGTTTCGGGCACTTTTGACCGGTTATGACTCAATTATTTAGTTACGAGTCATTTTAATGGTGTATTAACATTTAAAAGAGGGGAACTAATGTTTAAGACCCGTATAAGTCTCCCAAACCCCTTTTATTCTCCCATTCTTGTGTTACAAGCCAAGAGAGAGAGAGAGAGAGAGAGAGAGAGAGTTGGGAGAAAATGGAGAAAAGAGAGAAAAATGGAAGGTTAGAGCTAGAAATCGTTTCTATCGGAAGAGAATCTGAGCCTACAAACTTGAGGCAAGTTTCTTACTTGCTAGTATATGATTTAATGTGAATAATTTGTGTGATTGTTGTGTAAATTAGAAATTTGGAGAAAATAGTAGGTTTGGTAAGATTTTAATGTTTTAGCCTTGGATCTTGTTGTTGATGTGATTTAAGTGATCATAAGGGTTTATTTTGGTGTATAATTGTAGTAGTTATGTTGTGGGGTGATAAGAGTAAAGAAATTGTAAGAATAAAGGGTGTAGGTTTCGGAATTGGCTTTGAAGAAAAAGGAATTTTCGAGGACCTGATAGGCGCAGTCGACTGCGGTCCCAGGATCGGTCGACTGATTATGCCAAAACGAGCTTACTGCTTGTTTTGGTAGGCAAAATATGAAAGGGAGGTCGACCGCGGTCCCCTGATCGGTCGACCGGTCCCCTGTTTTTCACCTTTATTTTCCCTAGTTTCCTCTAGCTTCCTTATTTTAAGATAGGAACTTAGGACCCTATTTGAATGAAGTAAAACTAGAATATTAGAGTTTATTATTAAGGTATTTAAGAACCTAAGTTAGAAATGAAAGTTGGAATTTATAATGGGAATTGATTTTGGTTAGTTAAGTTAGACGTAGACAAATGATGCTTTCATAAATTGAATTAGCTTAGGTCTAAGGGAAATAGAGTGACGAATTTAGGCTTTTATACTTGGGATGTGATGACATCGTCCATTATGGTTTGAGGAATTAAAGTTAATTCCGGGAGACTAATATTGAGGGAGACTCACTTAGTCGATTTATGGTATATCTTTGGACTCTTGGAGACTAGTTGAGGATAATGGCACTTCGGGTCTTAGGTCATTAATAAAAATATGACTTTAAGAATAAGAATTGCATATTCTAAAATTTGCTACTTAATGAATAAGTATAAGTTGTTTTATGAATGTGAAAATGAATATTTTCAAATGGAAAAATAAATGATTTTAAGAAATGATAATTTATGTAAACACACCTCTCTAAATTGCTATCATAAAGGATGTTGCGCGCGAGAGGTGAAGTCCCCTGGTTAATGATTGTAGGGTGAATATAGTCCTTGACCATATGATCATTTATTGTATGTTTATTCTGCGCTAGTGAGGTAATTGTCGGTGTGGTTATGACACACTCGTAGGCATATGGCCACTTCCCGACGTCTTGCATTGTAGGATCCCAGGTTGTTTTGGTGATAGGCCCTGGAAGATGATATCCATTTAGGGGCGCGCACAGTGGGGAAACCTGGACGGGCGGTCTTAGAAACGTTGTATGATATGAAATATAACTATTCATAATAATGTGGGACATTATTGATGTTAATGCATTTTATGATAATAGAATGGCTTTAAATACATTTCTTGGATGGAAGAAGGGAAATGGGAAGTTAAATACATTTCCTGCATGGAAGAAGGGAAGTGAGAAGTTATGATATGAAAAAGAATTTTATGATAATAAAACTTGCTTTAAATATATATATTTCCTTGATGGAAGAAAGGAAAAAGAATTGGTAAAGAAAGTTATGAAATGAAATTGAATTGGTAAACATTTTGTAAAATGAATTGCCAAATATGTATCTCATAAAAGAGAAAAGGTATGGTGTATTTAGATTGTGAATAGTTGATTTGATGTCTCCTTGAGTAGATGTAGATGAGTTCTCCCATGCTTAGATGAATATTGAGCATCAACATTGATATTGCGCTAGGTTGTGCTTTTAGATTGAGAGGTGAGAAATTTTATGTTAATTGCGAGAGAAAGTTACGCACTTAACTGTCATGCATTTTATTCACATGGTAATCATATCAAACGGGGCCCTGACTCGTCTATATTTCTTTGTCTTGGATGCAACTCTTTGTCCGTTCAGGTTCTCTACCGCAAGGACACCCGTATTGACGGTTCCATTCCAATTGTCGTGGAGCTATAGCATTTTGTGGATGTTGTAGGATATTTGTCATAGACGCTTTTATTCTTTGTACTCTAGTTACGTTTTGTTTATTTATTCGGGCGTGTTGCCCATGCATTGTACTCATTTAATATAATGTGATGTTAAATTTTTAATACTCAGTGTAACTATTTGTATTAGTCTATTAACCGACAACTTATTTGGTTATTATTTATTATATTGACATTCCTTTAATCATTGATTTTTGGTATCCACCGTTTTCGCAAATTGGATTGTCTAAGTGTTTTTCTTTTCTTATAAATTTTTTAATTTGGCAGTCCGTTTTCTAAAATAATTGGTCGTTATCTTGTATTATTATTTTAATGGCAGTGATGCTAAGAATGTACCATCTATGATTCCTGTGATTATTAGAGTATCGGGCTAGCCACCTCTTATTTTAGTAGGCGGGTTGTCACACCTGAATAGATTGCGAGGCCCTCTAAATGAGTAAATGGGTGTTATATACATCTCGGGTTAGTGGGAAGGATCCATAATTTAAATTTACGAATGCTGGGGATGAACAACATTCGAGGAGTTATTCTGCGGGTTCGTGTGCATGTATTTATGCGTATAGAATATATATGCCAATTATATATGGGTAGAATATATATATATATATATATATATATATATATATATATATGTGTGTGTGTGTGTGTGTGTGTGTGTGTGTGTGTGTGTGTGTGTGTGTGTGTGTAGAATATGTATGAGTAATATCCTAAGGTGCGAATAGGATAATATAAGAATGCTAGATGGAGTGATAAGCTATTAATCGGAAATGAGAAATGTGGGAGTTGTATCATAAGTAAGTGAATACTTATGGGATTAAAATAAGTTGGATGTATACTTATTAATCTATACAAATTGATATATTCAGGATTATAGGCGAATGTCATTAGAGATAGGCATGGATAACCGAATATATATATATATATATATATATATATATATATATATATATATATATAATAAAGTTGGAAACTTATGTATGTCATAAGACGAAAAGATGATGTCATCTAAATAAGTTTTTCTTGTACTACCAATTTTACCCTTCAAATATTTAGTTTCCCCTTCTTTTGACACACTCTAATTTATTTTCTCCTTCTCTTCAAAATTCAAAAATAGGGGTATAATAGTATTTGCACCATTCTCACACTTTACTCCCCTATTTCCCCTCCCCGTCTTCTTATTTTTTTCCCCACTTTACTCTCTCCCTCCCTCTTTCCCTTTGTGATGTACGATGAAATCTGGCAACAAAAACTGTACCTTTCCTCATTCTCTCCTTTTCTCATTTGTGTCCCTCTTGCTCTTCCTCTCTCTAACACATACTCGAACACGTAATCTCCCTCTCTCTCTCTCTCTCTCTCACACACACACACACACACACACACTTTTTTTGGTCATTTATTTTGTTGGTCGGAAAACATGAGGCGATTTCGATTAAGATCTACTGATAAATTTAGGGCTTTTTTATTTTTAGTTTGCTTAAGATCTAAATTTGTGTTTTTTTCTTAAAACATGAGGCGATTTTTGTTGGTCTGAAAATATGGGGCGATTTACATGTATGTTAATCTTTATGTTTATGTTTTGGGATCTACTTATTCTTTGTGCTTTGTTATTTTTGTTTGCAGGGGATCTGATTATACTTGAACACCCTAAATAGGTATGGTCCTTTTCTTTCTTAGTTTGTGTCTATTTATAGATTGGAGGTTTTTTCTGTACCTTTATATTTTGGTTAAGATCTATTTCGAGATTACTTACATGTATGTTTATGTTTATTATTTGAAAACAGATCTAAAACCATGTTTATTATTTGAAAAAAGATCTATAACCATGTTAAGCATTTATGTCTATTTCATAAACATAAACATACATGTAAAATGCGTAATCTATTTCATAAACATAAACATACATGTAAATATGTGTAATGTTTATTTCTTAAACATAAACAAACATGTAAATCGAGATTAGTCATGTTTTGCAACAATCTTAGTATGGTACTATTGAAATTACATCCATGTCATCGACACGGGTTTGATACATATTGCATTTGGTATATGTTTTTATAAATGTCTGAATGAATTTTTGCATTGTATATGTTTGGATAAATGTCCGAATGGTATATGTTTGGATAAATGTCCGAATGAATTTTGTAACGGTTTTTTGAATTTATTGGGTTGGAGGTTATTGTAACTTAGTACTCTCATGTTTTTTTCCATTTTCGTGTCATAAATCTTCCATTAATATTAGAAAATGCCCAAATGTACATAATGGGAATATGCATCCCTTATGTTTGAATGTATATTTGTTCCCTAAACTATTTCATCCTCACATAATGTGTGTTGATTGAAGTATCATGATATTTCGACCGAGAATCGAAAAATTGAAATTGATGTTGAGGGTTTATTTCTCATCTAATTTTGTTATTTTGGCTTTAGAATTTGGCATTCAAACATTAATTTTTTCCCTTTTATTGGTAATGAAAGAATGTCCCTATTGGGGAGCTACCAAGGAACATGGTTCTATCCGTTGATCTCATTTCCCCCATTTATTTTCGTTTTGTATTTTAAATTTATTTCATTTTTTCTATAAATTTTGATTGGTATATATTGAAATGCAACAGATTTAGTTGGGTGTTAATCTTTTTTTCACTAAAGAGAACCACATGGTCTGTTTTGTATGTATTCTAATCGGTTTGTTGATTCAAAGTGAAATCCATTTCATTTATCAATCGTTGACTCATATATGTTTTTAAAATAATTTAAGATCTAACCTATCTATTTAGAAGACTAAGATTAAAAATCATGAACTCCTCTGTTCTGTTACATCTCTGTTTTATTTATGTCGCGATGTTTTTGCAGGCTTCATTGTACGGGTATGAGTTTTAAGAATTGTCATTCTTTTTTTAATGGATGGACCATATTTCCTTTGGCCGAGTTAAAGTAAGTGTGCATAATCTAGGTAGTCTCTTATGTAAACCATATCTCTTTGTCTCTCTGTTTTACTGCATTTTTGTGTCACAATACTTATTGAGACTAAATAGGAGCGGTCCATTGGTGTTTGTAGTATGTTGTACAATGGGCCTAAGTGCATTGGTGCCAAATTATGCCCTATTCAGCGTCTCTAATTTAAGTCTTTGGAAAAGGAATATTTTATATTATTCCCCTGCTCACAATCCCCTAAGTGCATTAGCACCGTACGTAAGCTAAGAGACCTCTCTCATGCTCAGTATAACTCTAGCGGTGTGTCATTGAGATAGTAAAAATTACAACATGAGAAAAGTGTATTGTTGACTTGATACAACAGGAGCAAAAATTAGAACCGTTTCTTTACTTTTTATATTTAGATGCCTACTTTTAGTCTTTACGTTTAATTTAAAACAACATGTTAAATCTTTATCATGTTGGCATCTGTATACTTTTAGATGTATATCATTATTGGCTATGTGTCATGATTTTGTTCAATCTTTCTATGATGTTGGTCTGCTCATGGAACCACAAATCTGATATTTTTTGTTTTGAGTTTTTGCTTTCACTCTAATTTCAGCATGTTAAGTTGAAGTTAAAACTGATTTGCATTGTGATTTTTTTAGTTCAAAGCTAAGGTTTTATGAATATTGGCATTATGAATATGGGAATTATCTGCTACAATGGTTATACAAATGTTTGGATGTTCTTGGTTGTAGAGACTATTAGCACACATGTAATCATCGACCCAAAACACAGTCAACGTATGCTTTTTTTTAGTGACAATATGTATGAAAATTGTGGGCGAATAAGATATTTGGAAATATCATATGGACATGAAGGTTATATATATATAATTCATCGTAATTTGAATCTGTACATAACACTGTATATATGACATACATACATGTGATTTGTAGCTAAAGTTCGTCTTAATTGACATCTACTTATAACATAATATGTTCAAGTTTTGGACGAGTTGCGTGTTGGTGTTTTGGGTGAGTATGATTTGTATTTTGAACTCTATATATCCTTATTGGTTTCGCGCTTCGAGGTGAAGATAGATTAGGCAATTATTTGCATTTCTTTTTTCATTGTGGGTGGATTTCATTTTATGTCTCTTGGAGGTTTTCAGGAGAAGCGCATGTGAAGTCATAAACTACGTAAGTTAAATTTCTCCAAGGTTACTAATTATGTTTTGTATTGTCTTCACCAATCCATGTTTAAACTGTCACAATTTCATTCGAGTTTGTCATACGCCTTTCGAACTATGTGAAAGTTGTATTTCACACGCACGTTTCTATTTGGATGTGTTTTCGGATGCTTTTTGAAACTGCAAAATCAAGTATCCAATGGTATGATAGTAAATGATTAACGTCATTCCTTTTATTCTGGACATTGGGTATGGAATAAATGCATAGTTTTCTTGATGTAAGTGTAGTGTTCCCTATTTGTCAAACTATAAATGGTCAGGTGACATGAATCTAGGCACCACATTTTGGTATCAATTAAGTATTTTTAGTGGTTCAGTATGAAATCATAAATATTGATCTTGCATTTAATGCTTATACTGGCTTTGCATTGTGCAGAATAACCCTACTAGTTTTTTTTTCTTCCCTCGAACTTCTGATTTTCCCAAGACCTGCTATGATTTTTTTCCGATTTCACATAAGATATATGATACAACCATAAAATAAAAAGAGCATGGCCCTTTTTTATTTGAAGTCTATGTTCTAAATAAAAGTGAACGGGGAACTATCTGATGTCTATATTCTCAATACAAGTGAATGGGGAACTATAGATCTATACCTTAGGTCAGATGAAAATAGCATGGTCCTTTATTTATCTGTGGGTAGAAACACAACCGTAACATAAAAAAATGTGGAATAATTATCTGGTGGTGATGTATTTCATGATGATTAGGTTGTATACTGAATCAAGATTTTGTAAATTGAATCAAGCTTAAAATTATGATCAGGTTTGGGGGTTATACTGAGTTACGGTTATGATCAGGTATAATCAGGTTTTGTATACTAAATCAAGGTTTTATGGGCAGCACATGAAAAAAGCAGTTTGGATACTTAATCAATCTTCAAATTATCATTAGCTTTGTTGGGGATGTATTTCATATTGAAATGTATGAATTGATGTTTTGCATTTGTCTTCTTTATTCACTACTATATAGAGAAATTTGTGAAATTTAAACGTACCATTTGGTTTGACTTTGAAGGAAAATTTGAGACCATGCTAAGAGTATTCTAAGTTATGGATGATTAGTTTTCTTGATTAGCATAACTTATATATGATATATTGTTAAATAACATTAATTATTTATTGTTGTTTCATTTATTTAGTTAGGTCTGACTTTGGTTTTATATCATAAATGGTAGATTATCGAATGTCACCAAAGGAACTTTCTGAGAATTTGTGTGATTGATACAAACTTGGTGAAAAGTTATTTTTTGAATATTATGCTTAGGTAATTGATACGAACTTGGTGAAAAGTTAGTTTGTGGATTCCACATCCTAGCACACACATTTACATTTTGTGAATTGGCAGTTGCAACTAAGAATTTTAGGACATATTGTCTTTTAGGAGGAGGCTTTGGCAGAGTATACAAGGGACGGTTAGAGAGTACTAATCAGATTGTGGCTATCAAGCAACTCGATCGTAATGGCTTGCAAGTTAATATGGAATTTGTTGTGGAAGTAATGATGTTAAGTTTATTTCATCACCAAAATTGGTGAACTTGATTGGATATTATGTTGATGGAGATTTTCAAAGACCAACACCGATTTCATTATTCAGGTTTATAGTTCATGAACAATCATATTTAGTTGTTTTGTATGGTATTTATTTTACTAGAATTATCCCATTGTACTTATCCTTCTTTGCGGTAACCAAATTCCATAATTGTATTGTTAAATTATCAATAACTTTAGCCATATGATTTTACTCTGATTTTTCAGTTATTTGTTGTAATATGTCTTCATATTTGACTTCAACTACATAATGATCCAAATAATCCACTTATACGATTTTTTGGCAGGTCATTGTAAATAATGGAAGAAGTTAAACATTATCGTGAATAACGCCGAACATAAGATACGAAGTTGATCTCCATCTGATTTTTATGGCTACTTTTGTTGCTTTGTTGATTTTCTCGGTGGCAGAAGCAGCCATGGCAGCACCACCTGTGGCAGCTTCTCTTGCCCTCACAACTTCTATACCATTGGGCTCAATGGGGAAGTGGATTGATACTCTTTTCAAGAATTACGAGACTTTTGTGAAGGGACAAAAGGAGGTGATCAGTTCTATGTAAGTGGGGACTTATGTTACTCTCGAGGATTTGGAAGACATTGATCGATTAGAAAATATCCGTGCTCATTGATATTACAAAATGCAAGTTTTGTTGCTGAGTAAGATGGTGTGAGGATTGGGATGTGACAACCCGCTATCCGAAATAAAGGGTGTCCAGCCCTATACCCCGATTTAAATAGGAAATCATGGATAATATCATCCTCAGCATCACAACAATATACAAAGTATAAGGAATAACCACTCTATATTCCAGAAAACGGGTTATCAAAAACTTTGATTTGAAATTTAAAGGAAAACATTTTCAACAGCCCATCATAGAAATAGAGGGTGGAAACCCCCACAAGCGCATATAAGAAATCCCGAAAGATACAAAGGACCGAATAAAGCTTCGGTCAATACTAACCATACAACAATACTTATAGCATCAAGTGTTACCTAATAAATTCATTATACATTTACAACAGTTTGGGCAACATGCCCGAATGAACTGAACATAACTAGAAACACAAACAGAGGCGTCTAATCAAAATCCCGTGAAACCCGCACAATGTCACGGCTCCTCAAAACATGTGGAAGGGAAAAGTCATTATGGGCAACCGTGCGGCGGAACACCTGAACGGATAATATAGATATACATACAACAAGAAAAGGAAAACCGGTCAGAGCCGGGTATATGTGAACAATAGATAAATGACAAGTATGATAATGATGCACAATTAAGCATGGATGATAGTCTAGCATGTTAACAGCATATGAGGAACTGAAACTAGTGAAGGACTACATAGAGTGAGACTCACAATAAAACATAATTAAAAGTGATTATGAGCCTTTATCATCTTATATCATATTTCAATTCAAATATTCATTTTCCATTCCTTATTAGGAATATAATTGACATCATGTGCTCTATATGGCACTAATCTCAATCACATGCTCCTTGCGGCATAAAATTTGCTCTTTATGGCATTAATGTTCCATGTTCCATCGAGTCCAACTCGATAATTAGAATAGTCATAATTATAAATATAACGCTTCTAAGACCGCCCGTCCGGGTTTCCCCACTGAGCGCGTCCCTAAATAACCATCATCTTCCAGGGCCTAACATAAGACAACCTGGGATCCTATCGAAAACGTCGGGAAGCGGCCATGAGCCTGCGTGGTAGCCAAGACCACACCCGGAATCTCCCTACCCCCGCAGAAAAACATACAACCATAAACGCTCCCATGGTCTAGGACTATATCCACCCTGCATTCATTAGCCAGGGGGCTTCACCTAACGAGCGGACTTCCCTTAAGATGGTATTTAAAGAGGTGTGTAACATCCATTTTATTAATTTCCATTACATGATTAGTAAATTATCATTTACCTTAACAATTTCCCATTTTAATTAAAAGGGTATAAGTTAAATCGGGACTATATGTAATTCGTACCGACCTAGCATCCTCAAACGGAATTGAGACTCCAAAGTTATCCCCAAGGCCTATTTTAGGCTTTACTATAAATCATCAAGTCAAATCTAACTCGAATTGAATTCTACAGTCTCCAAATTGACCTCAATAGATTCTATACCGATATAAAACTATAAGACAAAAGTGATGCCTAAACATCACCTTAAAATCCACCTTGAATGAATCCTAGATGAACCCTTTCGAGTCTAGGATGTCGTCCCAACTCAACTAGAACTCTAATCCCTATGTTTACTTCATTTAAGAAGGTCACTAATCAATAATCCTAAAGAAAAGGGGTTAAAATGAAAAAAGAAAAAAAAAGTTTGGAAAATGTAGGGCTACCGAATCGATTCGCCCCCCTTGGCCGAATCGATTCGGCCAGAAAAGTTGAGGTTCTGCATAAATGCCGAATCGATTCGGATGGGAGACCGAATCGATTCGGTCAGAAAATCTGGGTTTCTGCATAACTGCCGAATTGATTCGGACCAATTCCGAATCGATTCGGTCAACAAGACCTGAGCACTGCCCCTAGCCGAATCGATTCGCCCAAGGGGCCGAATCGATTCGGGCCTGCGATTTTGCCAAGAAATGTCTATGGAGTCTTGAACTCCATTTTCTACCCAAACTCAATCTTCTCCAAACCAAACTCATATATTAACACTATAAGAACATAAATGATGCTATTGATCATCTTAAAACCTTATGAATTAACTTTGAATGAATCAAAACCCAAAAACACATAATAAAACCCTAAGTTTGCTAAACTAGGATTAATACACCATTACCATAAACGATCATCTATCTCAAGACAACAAATAGCAAGTAGAAACTTGCCTTGATTCAGCAAATATGCAGATTTCTTGGTGTAGTAACAATCTCTCTCAATCTCCAAAGCTTTCTCTTCTCTTTTCTTACTCTCTCTTAGGCTTAGGAAGGGATTTTGGGGAAACTAGAAGACTTAGTAGGCATAAATCGTAACTTAAGGTAAATGCTCCACTTAATAAATCAAAAGTGCGATAAAATAATACGCGATAGCATAATTAAAGCACAACCAGTCAAAAATGCCCAAAACTACAAAATACGATATGGTACATTATTTGACTATTTCGCACATTCCGGAATCAACTGCAACCTCCAAATTATCATTTGGACATTTTAAAATTCAATTTAGATTCCGGTCTCATTATTAAGCCAAATATCATTTTAAATTCAGATGATATTAATAAGCATGACATAGCGATATTTTCCCATAATTATGATATGTATGCAACCTCATAATAAATATCAACTTTTCTACATTGAATTCATCATTCAAATCATAACCCAACACTAGGTTCCAATTACTATACTAAGTAATTATTATAAAATACGGTCTCATAAGAGAGGGTTATTACATACTCCCCCCCTTATGAGGGAATTTTGCCCCCAAAATTCAGGCGTACCTCATGAGAAAAGATGTGGATATTTCTCCCGCATCTCATCCTCGCGTTCCCAAGTCGATTCGCTTGCATGATGATGACTCCAATGGACTCTCACTAGAGGTACCACCCTACATCTTAACTTTCGCTCCCCAAACTCAAGGATAGCAACCGGTTGTTCTTCATAGGAAACATCGGGCTGCAATTCGATATCTTCGAAAGGAATGTGCCAAAGGGCACCTTCACACCTTCTGTACTTCTTCAAGGAGGAGACATGAAATACATCATGGATTTGTTGTAAGGGTTCCGGAAAGGCAAGTTGGTATGCTACGGGACCAACCTTTGCGATTACCGGGAAAGGTCCAACAAAGCGGGGTGCAAGCTTTCCTTTCTTCCCAAAACGCTTAATACCCTTCATCGGGGACACCCGCACCAACACTTGGTCTCCAACTTCCAATTCCATATGTCTCCTACCCGCATCGGCATAACTCTTTTGGCAATCTTGGGCTACCCGTATGCGATTTCGAATAAGCTCGATCTTCGAAGAAGTATCTCGGATCATCTCAGGTCCAAGAAACTTATTATCACCCACTTCCAACCAACAAGCGGGCGACCTACAAGGCCTGCCATACAGGGCTTCATAAGGTGCCATACCAATGGTAAATTGGTACGAGTTGTTGTAAGCAAACTCAACCAACGGAAGATATTGTTCCCAACTACCTTTAAAGTCGAGTATGCACATACGAAGCATATCCTCCAACATCTGGTTTACCCTCTCGGTCTGACCGTCTGTTTGAGGATGATAGGAAGAGCCTAACTTCAACTCGGTCCCCATAGCTCCCTGGAAACTCTGCCAAAAGCGGGACACGAATATTTTATCTCGGTCGGAAACAATATTCAAGGGTACCCCGTGGAGTCTGACGATTTCCTCAATGAACAACTGGGCATAACGAGCGGTATCATAATCGGTGCGCACAGGTAAGAAGTGTGCCGACTTAGTCAAACGGCCGACAATCACCCAAATTGAGTCATGACCCTTCTGCGATCTAGGCAAGCCCGTAACAAAGTCCATCAAAATGCTCTCCCATTTCCATACGGGAATCTCGAGCGGCTGTAACAAACCCGTCGGTCGCTGGTGATCAATCTTAACCAACTGACAAGTAGTGCATTGGGACACAAACTCTGAGATATCCCTCTTCATGCCTGCCCACCAGTACAAACGACGCATATCTTGGTACATCTTGTCCCCGCCGGGATGTACCGTGAACTTCGACCTGTGGGATTCTGCCATAACTGCACGTCTCAAATCCCCATCATCGGGAACCACAAGTCTTCCATGGAAGCGTAATCCACCCTCAGAGCCTATTGAGTACGACTCCGCTCCCTCAGACAACAACTGGCGTGTATGGTCTTGACAAACTTTATCTCTCTTCTGAGCTTCCACAATCTTTGCTATAATCGTGGGAGTAACCGTCATCACTGAAAGGAATGCTCTCGCTCCGGCATCCTCCAGGCTGAGTTCTTTCCACTTAGCTTTCCACACCTCAGCTAAGTTTCCATCAGGCTTTCTACTCAAGGCATCTGCTACCACATTCGCCTTCCCGGGGTGATAATGAATATCAAATTGGTAGTCTTTCACGAACTCCAACCAACGGCGCTGGCGCATGTTCAAATCCTTTTGGGAGAATAAGTACTGCAGCGATTTATGGTCGGTGAAAAGACTAAACTTTCCCCCCAAGAGGTAATGCCTCCATATCTTCAAGGCAAATACAACGGCGACGAACTCTAAATCATGCACTGGATAGTTCCTCTCGTGAGGCTTCAACTTACGAGAAGCGTATGCAATGGGTTGCCTCTCTTGTTGAAGAACACCTCCTAACCACAGAAGAGATGCATCGGTAAAGACGAGATATTCCAACCCTGGCTTTGGCAATGCCAGGACTGGAGCTGAAGTCAGTCTATCCTTGAGCTCATCGAAAGCCACTTGACATGAACTGTCCCAAACAAATCTTACTCCTTTCCGAGTCAAATTCGTCAATGGGCTAGCAACCTTAGAAAAGCCCTTAATGAATCGACGGTAATAACCCGCCAAGCCCAGAAAACTACGAACTTCTGTGGGCGTCGTGGGCTGACCCCACTCCTTCACCGCGATCACCTTGCTCGGATCCACAGACACACCTTGGGATGACACCACATGTCCCAAAAATTGAACTTCTTTCAACCAGAAGCCACACTTCTCAAACTTTGCATACAATTGATGATCCCTCAATCTCTGCAAGACCAACCGCAAGTGAGCAGCGTGATCCGACTCTGTCGGAGAATAGACTAGGATGTCATCAATAAATACAATGACAAACTGGTCAAGGAAATCCCGAAACACCCTATTCATAAGGTCCTTAAACACTGCAGGGGCATTGGTTAGCCCAAAGGGCATAACCAAGAACTCATAAGATCCATAACGGGTCAGAAAGTCCGTCTTGGACACATCTTGCTCCCGTATCCTTAATTGGTGATACCCAGTCCGCAAGTCGATCTTGGAGAAGTAGGAAGCTCCCCTGAGTTGATCAAACAAGTCGTCGATGCGAGGTAAAGGGTATTTATTCCGGATGGTGACTTTATTCAACTCTCTATAGTCCACGCATAACCGGAGAGAACCGTCTCTCTTCTTCACAAACAATACCGGAGCGCCCCACGGCGAGGTACTACGCCTAATAAAACCCTGCTCCAGTAGCTTCTGAATCTGATCTCTCAGCTCCCTCATCTCCACAGGAGCCATTCGATAAGGAGCTTTTGCGATCGGCCTAGTTCCCGGCATTAAGTCAATCACAAACTCTATTTCCCGACTTGGAGGTAATCCGGGTATCTCCCGAAAAATATCTTCAAAGTCCCGAACAATGGGAAGAGAATCTAGGGGAACCACGACATCTCTAGATGCGTCCTCCGCAATACAATATAAATAAGCACTCGTGCTCCCTTCCACACAAGGCATAACTACCAGGAACATCTCTTGTCCAGGAACCGCAAAAACTATACTCTTCCCGAAGCAATTCACTATAGCACGGTACTTCACTAGCCAATCCATACCCAATATTACATCGTACCCGACCATATCAAGGACGAGCAAATTGGCATCAAAACACAAGTCACCAAGATTAATTTCTACGTTTTTACATACGAAGAAAATCAATGAGCCATCGCCCATAGAGGATTCAACACTAGTGAAAGTACTTTCAGCAGATTTTATCAAACCTGTAGTCTGAGCAAAACTTCTAGAAATAAAGGAGTGTGTAGCACCCGTATCAAATAGAATTCGACCCATGTGCCCCTGAATGAGAAACTTACCCTCGATCGCCGGTGGTGCCGGAGGAGCTGGAGGAAGCAAAGCCTCCTGAATATGGTAAACTCTTCCGTACTGCAATTTCCCCTGTTGAGGAGGAGCAACCGGATTAGGCGCTTGAGGCGGAAACTGTACATACGGCTGCTGCGGGGCCCGTGGAAGATGCCCTCCAACCAACTGAGGACACGCCCTTTTATAGTGGCCCAGCTCCCCACACTAAAAACATTTGATTGCCGTAGTATCATGATTTCTACCTTGGTTATTTCGGAGTTGACCCGCACCTCGGCCCTGTTGGCCCCTACCACCATTTCCACCTCGACCTCCCTGAGGCTGCTGACCGCCTTGTCCTTGCCTGTTATTATTATTATTGCCACCAGCATTAAACCCACCGAACCGTTGACGTTTGGACGAATCCCCCTGCTGAGGATTCCTCTCAACCTGTTTGTTCCCCGAGGTTTGGGAAGAAGAGGATGTTCCCCCTCCACTCCCAACTCCTCCCTGCCTCACTGTTTGACCCACAGTAACAACCTTCTTCTTGTTTAGCAAAAACAATCTGTGCTCCTGACAATGAAGCAAAGCGGTATTCATCACATCACCAAAAGTCACTAGAGATGGGTTTCCCAGCAAATATTGCTTTATTCGCCAGTTCAAACCTCCCACAAACTTGGAGATCCTCTTCGACTCTGGAGTTACCTCATCCGGTATAAAACTGGCTAACCGGGTAAACTCTTCTTCATACTCAGCAACTGACCTCTCCCCTTGAACCAAATCCTGCAGCTTCCTCTGCATTTCCCTCTGAACTGCGGGAGGGAAATACTTCCCATCAAACAAAGCCCAAAAATTTGTAATGGACATAGTATCCCTTTGCTCGGGTGTCGTCATTGACTCCCACCAATGTAAGGCCGGTCCTACCAGCTTGAACGTAACGAGAATCTGCTTCTTCTCTTCACTACATTCCACCATCCTAAGATGGCGCTGCATATCTCTCTTCCACTGGTTCGCCTTGATAACATCTGAACCTCCCTCAAACTCCGGAGGATGTCCCTTAAGGAAAGATTCTCTCACCCGTTCCCACCGAGAAGGTCCCGTGGGAGCTTGTGCTTCTTGTCCCCTAACTTGGGCTTGCGGCATTTGTTGGGCCACGGCAGTCATCGCGGCGTTGACAGCTTGGGCCACAATATTTGCCACTTCAGCGGCACTGATACTCCCCTGCTGCTGTGGAGGACCAAACTCGTCGTCAACGACCCTATTACGTCTAGCGGGACGTCCTCTCTTTGGCGGCATCTGAGATAAAGACGAGAGAGAGTTAAAACATAATATAAGACAATCTATTTAGCAGGAGATCGCATATATAGGCAGCAAAGCAGTCCTAACATTAAGTTCTATATCAAAGAACGCTACGGTAGAACGTGACCAGTCCGCATAGATCCTAAAGACTCTAGAACCTGATGCTCTGATACCATCTGTGACAACCCGCTATCCGAAATAAAGGGTGGCCAGCCCTATACCCCGATTTAAATAGGAAATCATGGATAATATCATCCTCAACATCACAACAATATACAAAGTATAAGGAATAACCACTCTATATTCCAGAAAATGGGTTATCAAAAACTTTGATTTGAAATTTAAAGGAAAACATTTTCAACAGCCCATCATAGAAATAGAGGGTGGAAACCCCCACAAGCGCATATAAGAAATCCCGAAAGATACAAAGGACCGAATAAAGCTTCGGTCAATACTAACCATACAACAATACTTATAGCATCAAGTGTTACCTAATAAATTCATTATACATTTACAACAGTTTGGGCAACATGCCCGAATGAACTGAACATAACTAGAAACGTAAACAGAGGCGTCTAATCAAAATCCCGTGAAACCCGCACAATGTCACGGCTCCTCAAAACATGTGGAAGGGAAAAGTCATTACGGGCGACCGTGCAACGGAACACCTGAACGGATAATATAGATATACATACAACAAGAAAAGGAAAACTGGTCAGAGCCAGGTATATGTGATCAATAGATAAATGACAAGTATGATAATGATGCACAATTAAGCATGGATGATAGTCTAGCATGTTAACAGCATATGAGGAACTGAAACTAGTGAAGGACTACATAGAGTGAGACTCACAATAAAACAGAATTAAAAGTGCTTATGAGCCTTTATCATCTTATATCATATTTCAATTCAAATATTCATTTTCCATTCCTTATTAGGAATATAATTGACATCATGTGCTCTATATGGCACTAATCTCAATAACATGCTCCTTGAGGCATAAAATTTGCTCTTTATGGCATTAATGTTCGATTGAGTCCAACTCGATAATTAGAATAGTCATAATTATAAATATAACGCTTCTAAGACCGCCCGTCCGGGTTTCCCCACTGAGCGCGTCCCTAAATAACCATCATCTTCCAGGGCCTAACATAAGACAACCTGGGATCCTATCGAAAACGTCGGGAAGCGGCCATGAGCCTGCTTGGTAGCCAAGACCACACCCGGAATCTCCCTACCCCCGCAGAATAACATACAACCATAAACGCTCCCATGGTCTAGGACTATATCCACCCTGCATTCATTAGCCAGGGGGCTTCACCTAACGAGCGGACTTCCCTTAAGATGGTATTTAGAGAGGTGTGTAACATTCCATTACATGATTAGTAAATTATCATTTACCTTAACAATTTCCCATTTTAATTAAAAGGGTATAAGTTAAATCGGGACTATATGTAATTCGTACCGACCTAGCATCCTCAAACGGAATTTAGACTCCAAAGTTATCCCCAAGGCCTATTTTAGGCTTTACTATAAATCATCAAGTCAAATCTAACTCGAATTGAATTCTACAGTCTCCAAATTGACCTCAATAGATTCTAGACCGATATAAAACTATAAGACAAAAGTGATGCCTAAACATCACCTTAAAATCCACCTTGAATGAATCCTAGATGAACCCTTTCGAGTGTAGGATGTCGTCCCAACTCAACTAGAACTCTAATCCCTATGTTTACTTCATTTAAGAAGGTCCCTAATCAATAATCCTAAAGAAAAGGGGTTAAAATGAAAAAAGAAAAAAAAAATTGGAAAATGCAGGGCTACCGAATCGATTCGCCCCCCTTGGCCGAATCGATTCGGCCAGAAAAGTTGAGGTTCTGCATAAATGCCGAATCGATTCGGATGGGAGACCGAATCGATTCGGTTAGAAAATCTGGGTTTCTGCATAACTGCCGAATCGATTCGGACCAATTCCGAATCGATTCGGTCAACAAGACCTGAGCACTGCCCCTAGCCGAATCGATTCGCCCAAGGGGCCGAATCGATTCGGGCCTGCGATTTTGCCAAGAAATGGCTATGGAGTCTTGGACTCCATTTTCTACCCAAACTCAATCTTCTCCAAACCAAACTCATATATTAACACTATAAGAACATAAATGATGCTATTGATCATCTTAAAACCTCATGAATTAACTTTGAATGAATCAAAACCCAAAAACACATAATAAAACCCTAAGTTTGCTAAACTAGGATTAATACACCATTACCATAAACGATCATCTATCTCAAGACAACAAATAGCAAGTAGAAACTTGCCTTGATTCAGCAAATATGAAGATTTCTTGGTGTAGTAACAATCTCTCTCAATCTCCAAAGCTTTCTCTTCTCTTTTCTTACTCTCTCTTAGGCTTAGGAAGGGATTTTGGGGAAACTAGAAGACTTAGTAGGCATAAATCGTAACTTAAGGTAAATGCTCCACTTAATAAATCAAAAGTGCGATAAAATAATACGCGATAGCATAATTAAAGCACAACCAGTCAAAAATGCCCAAAACTACAAAATACGATATGGTACATTATTTGACTATTTCGCACATTCCGGAATCAACTGCAACCTCCAAATTATCATTTGGACATTTTAAAATTCAATTTAGATTCCGGTCTCGTTATTAAGCCAAATATCATTTTAAATTCAGATGATATTAATAAGCATGACATAGCAATATTTTCCCATAATTATGATATGTATGCAACCTCATAATAAATATCAACTTTTCTACATTGAATTCATCATTCAAATCATAACCCAACACTAGGTTCCAATTACTATACTAAGTAATTATTATAAAATATGGTCTCATAAGAGAGGGTTATTACATGCGATAGAGGATATAAAGAAAAAGTTGGGAGTGCAAGATGATATATGCAGCTGAGATATTCGAAGAGCAACGATTATGGTGCTGTAAAGGATTATCAAACATCCTACCCGTTTATTCCTATTGTTCTTAACGATTATCTGATTTTCATATATTATGATGCTAAATTCAGTTTTGTAAGATTTTATGTTGGATCCATGCCATAAGGCTCATCTTATTTATGATAAATAATTGAGAACTGGTTATTAAATTTCATTCATTTATGTGTGTCACATGTGTAAACATTTACAGTTTCTATATTTATGATATTATTCTTTTATTGTTAAAAAATGAGTAAATTGAGATGGTGTATCTTATATGTCATATCCCACACTGATTGCTTTGACAAGATAACATACAGGGAATCACAGTGTCTTGCCTTAAAAAATGAAATGAACAACATTGCTTTATAGACAATAATACTTATTAATGAACCTATGATGAATCATGTTATAACAATATTGAATCATGTTATTGCTTTATGGCATTAACATTGAATGGTATAAATCGTTTCGGCTTGAATGCTATTAAGCAATAACTTTTGTTGTTTGTTTCCTTTGCTTCTTACATAATGAACCACATTGCTTTTTAAACAATAACCTTTATCACAGTCACTTTAACGCCATGTGACAACCAATCCAAGTAAAAACGGTTCAACAAAAAAAAGTAATAGATGACATAATACAAACGAATTGAAATAATATTTTTTTATCAATTACAAATACTAACAAAGTAAAAGTGACACAACACAATGTTTTTATAAATAAGAAAACAAACTCGGCTACAATAAACACGACATGATATGAAATTTTTTTTTACCTATCTAGAACACAACCCAAGTAAAACCGGCACAACATAAATCAGTTACGAAAAATTTGTTTTGGATCAGTTTGTCGGCTTTTATGTTGTCATTGTGTCATGTCTAAATTTATTAGTACCTATTTAACCGTGCCTTTTTTACTTATGCACAAGGTCAATTTACGTGTTCAATTGCATGTAATATTACAGGAGGTTTGCCTTGAAATGGACTTTTGTCTCTCGATGAAGATGGAGGTGGCGATCAAGATTGATGTGAAGAATAGTAGAAAAGAATAGGCAAGTATGCATAGAACATTTGTGAGATACTTTAATAAGGTGTTGTTTGTATATTTATTATGGATTTGAATTAACATGTCTATTTTTTATTGCTTGGTTTTCAAATTATGACAAGTATGAGTATAACGTGTCAATTATTAGCTTGAGTTTGGGATCATGTTCAACATTGAGCCCCATCCCACTCCATTACAAATGTGCCACGAGTTGTTTGATCGATCGCCGATTTATATTTTTTTAGATTGAAAATTTATTATTGTGTTTAAGTATTATTTTTTTCACCATTTTGTTGGTAAAATTGTCAATAATGATTTCTTATGTAATCATATCTGAAGTCTGTTATAGTCATAATTTGATGATTTTGTTTATATATTGGCTAGGATGGACTATTTGTATACTTGAGTAGTTTTGGTGTCTTAAATATGTAGATAGTCCTATAAAAAGGGAAAATTTTGCCCAATTTTTCTAAATTGTGTACACATTTGTGTTTTATTATAAATTCTATGATTACAAGTCTTTGTCGACGTAGTTTTTTGGAAGTGTTCATCATCCCTTTAGGCACGAGTGTACTATTTGAATGTTATTGGACTATTCGTTATTTGTTAAGTAGGGTGGATAGTATTATAAACAAAAGATATTATGATCAATTTTTTAAAATTACACTTTATTTTGTTGGGGAACGAATTTTTTTTCAGTTTGCAATTATCAGCGTGCCTTCAGGCATGGGCATACCCTAGTATATATATATATGAGTATAGAGGCAGTATATATATGGTATGATTATAAATATATCTCTGTGTGATTGATATATTTATGTTAAGCATACCCCTCTAGTTCTATCATGGGAAGTTGCGCGATGCGGGTGAGGGCCTGGCTAGAGGAGTAGGAGCGTATAGTCCCCAGATCATAGTCGTCCATTATGTATATTATGTGATTTTGTTCAGGGGTAAAACTTCTTGGGTATGATTCATCTTATTTCCAGTGTGGAACTATGACCACTTCCCATACGTTGTGATTTGGTTTATACCAAGTCAGTGTGAGAGTCCGACCACTAGTACCCAGGATTATATGTGAGTAATTACCTAGAAGATGATAGCATTGAGAGACTGCATCCATTGAGTTATAGCTCTGAGGGATGGCTGTTATACTTATATATTGTGTTATATATAAGTATGGATATACTGATGTACATAGTGTGTGTGTATATATATATATATATATATATGAGATGTGAAAACATATATATACATGGACTAAGATAAAGAAAGTAGTTATGTACACTAGATGTGTATAGGGTATTTGATATGTGTATATATAAAAGATAAGGATATATAAATATACGGACTAAAATAAGGAAATAAATGTGGTTAATTATGATGTATCCGGGGCCATAAATTTTGGAATATAAAATGTAATATACACATATAATGTTGAGAATAATATATACGAGATTATAACTCTAAGGTGTAAATAGTGTATAATAACTAGTGGATGTTAGTAATTACAAATGGTTAAATTATACGTAAGAAAGTTTAAAAAGTAAGCTAATGCAAGAACTTAACATATTTATATACTCATGGCATTAAATAACGTATGATGATTTAGTTCCTATGAGAGATTAGTTAGGTGGGGTACCTTAACTAAGGTGTTTTAAAATACATGCATTAGTTATGAACTATTAGATGAAAGGTGAGGGCTATCTCATGTGAGTGCGACACCAGTTTAAATATGGAGAATAACATATTTAAGTATTAAAGTAAATTACGCACTTGCTAAAATATTTTCTATAACCAAGGCTCTGACGCTTATCTATTTTCTTTTTTCTTCCTATTTGTATACTTTTTAGGTGTCCATACACAGGGATGCCTGAATGACTATTCTTTCGAGTTAGACGTAGCTACCGTAGCTGTGGATGATGGCAGGGATAGTTTTAGACCCTTCCTTCTTTGTGAACTAGATATGAGGTACTGTTGGAATTATCGGGCATGTTGCCCAACTGATGTCATTTATCTTATTCAAATCGATTTTATTTTACGCCCATTCGATATGGTTGTAATATGTGTTTACCAAGAGTTATGTAATACCCCGTATTTTTACGCATATGTATTTTATTATGAAGTTATGGAGATTGGGATTAATTAATTTAAAGGGAGATAATTTAATTTAAAATTAATCTGACTTAATGTTAATAATTACTAATGTGACGAGAGTTAATGTTTATAAAAAATAATTATGTTGAATTCATGTTGAGTAATAACTATGGTGAACATTACGTAGTGAGTAGCATAATAGATGGTTTCGAAAATAATAATATGGTCGGGGACGAGATACGTGACAATTAAGATATAATTATTTGGGACACGCATATGGGTCACCTCACTATTATACATTTTGGGGTTAAAAAGATAAGTTATTTTTAAATGACTCATATGGCAATTTTGAGTGCGCCACTGTGTTCGAAAGGGTCGAAATAATCAGAAAACACTACAAGGGGGTTCTATTTGGAGTCCGGGGCTTTTTAGCACAAAATAACACCCCGGAGGGGTATTTTAGTCTTTTGGGATTTTTGAGTAATTAAAAGGACAAAAATTAGGATTAAAATAAAATATGTGGGTTAGAGGTTACTATTAGTTTCAATCTACGTGAGAGAGAGAGAGAGAGAGAGAGAGAGAGAGAGAGAGAGAGAGAGAACTAAGGAGGAAGAAGACTCCATTAGAGAATAAGGGATAGAACTCAAGGATTCCTATGAAAAGTTGAGCCAAACTGTAGATCGCAATGGGAGGATCAACCACATATCAATTTCACCCGAGAATCAGAAGTCCATTCCAAGGAAAGTGTTTATCTTGCTATTTCATTTAGCATCTATTGTTCCTGTTAAACTCTGTTGATGATTTAGACAAAATATGATTAAATTTAGGTTTCCTTAGGTTTAATCATAAAGGAACATTAGATTTTGGGTGATGGGTTGCATGTAGATGATTTACTCCATTTATAGACTATTAAATCTGGACATTTTATGTACAAATCACGAATTAAATTAATGATTTGAATAATAAAAGTCTTGTGTTCATTATATGGGAATTCTAAGAGATTTTAGAAATTATTGGTTTCCCTTTTGAAAACATAAAGATTTGAACACTAATTTGTATTAGAATTTGCCCCATAATGATTAGGGATAGTTTAGAACTATCTAAATTGATGCTGGACAAAATTTGGATTGAGTTTGAGGTTTGGAATGTTGGGAAAAATTATTTTTGGGAAGAACAGGGCCTATTCGGAATTCTTGTTCGAAGCCTTGCCCAGGTCGTTCGAACGACCTCGTTCGAAAGATAATTCCACCGCATCATCCAATGAGATTTTGAGTTCGTTCGAAGTGAGGAGTTTGTTCGAACGAGGACAATAGTGGTGACGGTCATATGGGTGCGTGGGTATGTCCATAGCCTATCATCTTGGGACTATGTTCTCCTCCAATACGTGTATATGTTTTATTGGTTCTTGAGAGATTGAACTTGTGGTACTTTATGCGTGAGCGTTACAATGGGACTAGATAGCCGAGTATGCTTAGCACCAAGGGTTTCTTAACCATGGGTGCGGTATTGATATATATATTTGTATGTATATATAGTGAGATTTTATATTTGTATACTTAGTTCTTATTTTGTGTTTCATGTTGACCTATACATGAAAGTATATACTTATTGGGTCACCAACTGAGAATTAAGAATACTATGAAAATGAGTTAAAGCATATTTAAATCTATTCCTAAATAATAGAAATATATTGGCTTCGGGTTATTTAGATATTTTATCTGGCATACTGGTTATACTCCATATAGTCAGGAGAGTATCGAGACTAGTACGTGTAGTTAGGTTCGCTAGGTGTGGCAATTAGATGAGAGGTGAGCATCCCAAGTGAGTACGCTAATTTAACATGAATAATATTTGTTCTAATTAACCAATTTAAGAAGTTGATATATTTAAAAAAAATTCTACTCAAGCTCTGACCCATTTTTCTATAAATCACTTTTCTTGTTCTATTATTTTAGGTGCTCAGCCACAGGGACACCAGCCTGAAGAGATTTCATTCATTTGTCGAGTTGTACCTGCTATGGAAGCTACGAGATATTGCTTGTAGATGCTTCTGAGTATAATTCTCCTTATCTATCCGTTATTTATTTCAGTTGGACATGTCGTCCCTCCTATTTTACGTTCAGAGATTTAGAGGTGTTTTATTCTATTGTTAGACTTTGATTTCATGTTATTGGTTGTTGTATGGGATTTTGACTGGATGTGTTTACTCCAGTTATTTATTTAAATTCAATTAGTTCTTTCCTTATGCTATTGTGATGTTTGGTGATGATTAAAAATTTCCCTTTAATGATGATGGTTAATAATAGGATAAAATTTTGACACCAATGTCTTTAACTATTAGGTGGTTAGTTTTTATTAAATTAAATTTGAGTTCTTCGACAGTGATGCATTTATCTGAGCCAACATGATATTCTGAAATTAATTAATTAAGGACTGATCACCTGGTAATTAATTAGGCGGGGTATTACATGTGGTATCCGAGCATCAGGTTCTAGTGCCCTTAGGATCTGTATGACTTATTATGTTTTCGCGCTACGTCCTTTGATATAGAGCCCTATATTTTAGGATTGTTGTACTCTTTATGCATTTTACGTTCTTTAGCTAATTTGAGATAATAACTCTAGACTTATGAAACTTTTCTCTCCTTTCAGGTGCCTCCTCGACGTGCACATAGAGTTCCTAGGGATGCTCAGCCCGAGCCTCAGCCTACACCAGCTCAGGGTGTGATCAATGCCACTAAAGTTGCCTCCATTATAGCTCAAGTAATAAATGTGGCATTGGCAGTTGTGCATCATGCCCCACCCAAGGCATCAGTGGTGGATCCAGTTCAGGCCCGAGCCTTCCCGTCTGCTTGGTAACGTGTTAGGGATGGCTTCTAGAAGGCACATCCTCCATAGTTTATAGGGAGCTCCGATATGGTGGTAGCAAGCCAATGGAAGAAGGATATCCAGATGCATTTAAGGATACATGAGTGCACAAAGGTGCAGAATCAAATACTTACCACGTTCAAGTTAGTGGGAGCAACACTGTAGTGGTGGGAGTCTATTACCACCACTGAGGAGAGACACACACTTACTATTAGAGACTTTTGGGTGCGGTTTGACCGCAAATATTTCCTCTCAGCCGTACAGACATAGATGAGACGAATGTTGGTGAAGTTGAAGAAGGATGGAAAGATCGTGGAAGAATATGAGGTAGAGTTTATCAACCTTCTAAACATTGTACCGGATGAAATATCGACTGAGAAAAAGAAGATTTAACATTTTATGGATGGTTTGACATAGAGGATCGACCAACATTTGATAGGTAATATTTCTTTGGACACCTATTTGGACGTGGTTAATGAAGCACTACTTCACTTCCAGGACCACCGTTTTCAAATGACATAAGTTAAGCGAGTAGGAGATCCAGCCAATAGGGCAGGACAGGAGGAAATGGTGCCAGTGGGGCACAGACAGTTCTGTGTCAGCATAGACACAGCGATCAGGGTTCCCAGCAGGGGGATCCTAATAGGTTTGGGTCAGGTGGTTTTACACATGGGTAGGGACGCTTTATACATGGACAACAAGGTTAGCACGGCTGTCAGGGCCAACAACAGGTTTAATAGTGCCAGTATTGCCATGGGAGGGGTGGTAACCGCCATCAGAGCCGGGGACAAAGGGGAGGACCCTTCCCAAGGAGATATTTCACTTGTGGTAACACTGGCCACAAACGTTAGAACTTCCCTCAGAAGGGTAGTGGCCAGTAGCAACAACATCAGCAGGGGGTTCATTGGGAGCCCCAGAGACCGTTATTTCTCGCAGCTCTCCCAGTACCCCCACAGATGCCAGTACTACTACCCATTCCATCCATCCTATTTCAGCAGGGGCATCTTCAGTACAGACGAGTCTACAATCTTCACCAGGTCACAATCCCGCATGACCCACCCGCAATTGAGGGTATGTTTTCTATCTAGGAAACTTTGGGGCACATTTTATTTGATACAAAGGCAACACACTATTTTATTGCCATGGAGTTTACGCGTGCTATGGGATTATTTTATATAGCAAAGAGTACGATTACTTGTGTGGATTCGTCGTTGAGTAGAGGTTTCATAATTTATTTTATTTGTCAGGGAGTGGGTATAGAAATTGGGAGGTTTATCTTACCCGCTGACATGCTCGTATTGGATATGTCCGAGTATGGCACGATTATAGGTATGGATTAGCTTGTCAGGTATAGGGCCATGCTTGATTGTTTTAGTAGGAGTATAGTTTTTGCCATACCCGGTCAGGAGATGTTCCTGGTGGCGATGCCTCACACTGAGGGAGGATCGTCCACACATCTATACCATATAGCGAAGGAGACCTCTAGGGAGGTGGTGGTACTGCTTGACTCAATTCCTGTTGTTCTAGAGTTTTTCTATGTGTTTCAAGAGATTCTGGGGTTACCACCGAGTAGAGAGATAGACTTCATCATCAATTTAGTCCCAAGCACTTGATCGATATCCCGTGCACCTTACTGTATGGCTCTAGTATCTATGAGGGAATTATGTGACCAGATTGAGTAGTTGTTGGGGCAGGGGTTTATCCGTAGGAGTACGTCATTGTGGAGTGCTCCCATACTGTTCGTTAAGAATAGGGATGGGTCATTAAGGTTATGTGTCGATTATTGAGAATTAAATAAAGTGATGATACAAAACAAATATCTGTTGCCTCGAATCGATGACTTATTCGACCAGTTGAGAGGAGCTACCTTCTTCTTAAAGATTGAATTGAGATAGAGATACCATCAATTTCGTATCAGCGACCAGGATGTGTCGAATACTACCTTCTTCACAAGATATGGTTCCTATGAGTTCAGGGTTATGACTTTTGGGAAAACCAATGCCCCAACCGTGTTTATGGACTTAATGAACATGGTGTTCAGATATTTCTTGGACCAGTTCATCATCGTCTTTATAGATGACATTCTATTTTACTCGCAGACCGAGGAGGAGCATGTCGAACACTTGAGGCAGGTTTTGGAAACACTATGCCCGCATGAGTTGTACGCAAAGTACGAGAAATGTGGGTTTTGGCTAAAGGAGGTTCAGTTTTTAGGGCATATCATCTCTGATAGAGGGATATCCGTGGATCTGGGGAAGGTGTCAGTAGTGAAGGAGTGGGGATAGCCCATGACACCGATCGAGATAAGAAGTTTATTGGGCCTAATCAGATACTATAAGAGGTTCGTCCGAGGGTTTTTAAAGATAGAGAGTCCGTTGATACACTGACTCGCAAAGGGGTGTCATTTATCTGGAGTGACGCCTATTAGTTGGCCTTTGACGAGTTGAAAGACAAGTTAACCTCAGCACCAGTATTAGCATTTCCCAGGACGGGAGTGAAGTATCTAGTCTCCACTGATGCATCCTTATTAGAACTTGGGGGTGTGCTTCAGAAGGAGAATCAGGTCTTAGCTTATTCCTCCCACAAGCTTAACCCTCACGAGAGGAATTTCCCCACCCACAACTTAGAGTTAGCAACAGTCGTGTTCGCACTTCAGATTTGGAGACATTACCTCCTGGGGGAGAAAATTTTCTTATTCACAGATCACAAGTCACTACAGTACCTCTTCACGCAAAAGGAGTTAAATATGCATCCGTGTCGATAGTTTGAGTTTGTGAAGGATTATTAATTTGATATCCAATACCACCCAGGGAAGGCTAATGTGGTAGCAGATGTGTTGAGCCGTAGGCCTGTAGGTGTGGTGGTCGAGGTGTGAAAAGAAAAATGGAAGGAGTTAGGACATCAGGATGCAATGGCCCGATCGTTCATGTCTGTGAGGACAATTACGTCCCAGATTATTACGAGAGTAGTACGCACTCAGGCATCTGATCCTTTCTGCCAAAGTCAGATAGTGCAACTTCTAGCTGAGGGGGTCGATTCGTATACTGTGGGTTCAGAAAGATGGGGGTCTACATTTCAATGGAAGGTTGGTTGTTCCTGATGGAGAAGACTTACGACATAAGGCGATGACAGAGTCCCATGGTTCACGATTTGCTGTACATCCCTGTGGGGATAATATATACCAGGATATATGCGAAGACAGTACTAGTGGAGAGGCATGGAGAAGGATATTTCTGAGTTCGTCTCTAAATATGCTACTTGTGAGCTAGTAAAGGTGGACCATTAGACACCGTCGGGACTTGTACAACCATTAGAGGTTCCTATGTGGAAATAGGAGAGCATTTCCATGGACTTCGTCACAGGATTACCCACATCGCAGAGGGGTCACGATTCGATATGGGTGATAGTGGATCGTCTAACCAAGATAGCCGACTTTCTTACAGCCCAGACAAATTACACCACGGGATAGTAAGCCCTGATATTTATAGCAAAGATAATTAGACTTCATGGGGTGCCTCCTCTCAATATTGTGGCTTACATAGATAAGGTGTTTGTGTCTCGATTTTGGGAGAATTTCCAGGAGGCGATGGGTACAGAGTTATGATTGATTACATTCTATCACCTGTAGACGTATAGACAGACCGAGCAAACAAATCATATGTTAGAGGACATATTGTATATGTGCATCATTGATTTTGACGGAGGCTAGCACCAGTACCTTCCACTGGTGGAGCTTTCCTATAACAACTCGTACAAGTTTACTATCGGTATGGCTCCATTTGAGGCACTATACGACAGACCTTGTCGTTCCCCATCATATTGGTTGGAGCTGGGGGATAAGAAATTACTTGGCCCGAAGGTGATTAAGGATATGTTGGCGAGGAAAGAGTTGATATAGAACCGAATTCTGGTTACTCAGCATCGGAAGAAGAGCTACCCCGATGCCAAACGGTATTTTTGAGAGTTCAATATTGGGGATCATGTGATACTTTGAGTGTCTCCTATGAAGAGAGTTATGCATTTTATAAAGAAGGGGAAGTTGGCGCCTAGGTATGTACATCTATTCCCTATTATGGAGAGGATTAGGCCAGTTGCTTATAGACTTGGGTTACTAGAGCACTTGCATAGAGTCCATGACGTGTTTTATATATCTTCATTGAGGAGATATCTTCGGGATGATTTGGACCACACTCACATTGCATTGGAGGAGATTGACTTACTGCATGACAGCTCCGATGAAGAGGGGTCGGTTGCTATCCTAGACCGTAGCGAGAGGAAGTTGAGGTCGAACATAGTACCACTAGTCCCTGTTTAGTGGCGACACCATAATGTTAAGTAATATACCTGGGAGCGACAGGATGACATGTGTGAGCATTTCCCAGAGTTATTCTTGGCAGATATACTTTCATTTATGAATTTCGGGACGAAATTCTGTTATTAGGGGGGACGTATGTAATACCTCGTATTTTTATGCATATTTATTTTATTATGAAATTATGGAAATTGGGATTAATTAATTTGAAGGGAGAAAATTTAATTTAAAATTAATCCAGCTTAATGATAATAATTACTAATGCGAAGAGAATCGGAAATAATTATGTTAAAATCATATTGAGTAATAACTATGGTGAACATTACGTGATGAGTAGCGTAATAAATTGTTTCGAAAATAATAATATGGTCGGGGACGAGATACACGGAAGTTAAGATATAATTATTTGGGACGCATGTATGAGTCATGCCACTATTAAACATTTCGGGGTTAAAGGATAAATTATTTTTAAATGACTCGTATGGCAGTTTTAAGCGCGCTAGTGTGTCCTAAAGGGCTAAAATAGTCTAGAAACACTACTCGGGGGTTTTATTTGGAGTCCGGGGCATTTAACTCAAAATGACACCCCGAAGGGGTATTTTAGTCTTTTGGGATTTTTGAGAAATTAAATGGACGAAAATTAGGATCAAAATAAAATCTACGTGGGTTAAAGGTTACTGTTAGTTTCAACCTACGTGAGAGAGAGAGAGAGAGAGAGAGAGAGGGAACCAAGGAGGAAGAAGACTCCATTGGAGAACAAGGGCAAGAACTCAAGGATTCCTACCAAAAGTTGAGCCAAAGTGTAGATCGCAGCGAGAGGATCAACTGCATCAATTTCAACCCGAGAATAAGAAGTCCATTCCAAGGCAAGTGTTTATCTTGCTAGTTTATTTAGCATAGATTGTTCCTGCTAAACTCTGTTCATGATTTACACATAATATGATGAAATTTGGGTTTTATTAGATTTAATCAGAAAGGAACATTAGATTTTGGTGATGGGTTACATGTAGAGGATTTACCCTATTTGTCGATAATTAAATTTGGAGATTTTATGTACAAATAACGAATTAAATTAATGGTTTGAATAATTAAAGTGTTGGGTTTATTATATGAGAATTCTTAGAGATTTTAGAAATTAGTGGTTTCCCTTTTGAAAACCTAAAGATTTGAACACTAATTTGTATTAGAATTTACCCCATAATGATTAGGGATAATTTAGAACCATCTAAATTGATGTTGGATATAATTTGGATTGATTTTGAGGTTTAGAATGTTGGGAAAAATGATTTTGGGGAAGAACAGGGCCAGTTCGGAATTCTCGTTCGAAGACCTGCCCAGGTTGTTGAAATGACCTCATTCAAACGAGAATTCTAACGAGTCATCCAACGAGATTTTGAGTTCGTTCGAAGTGAGGAGTTCATTCGAATGACCTCATTCGAACGAGAATCCCTTGACTTCTAACGAGATTTCAAAATACACTTTTTGAGTTCAGATAGGTTAAAACGCATCCTAGGGTTATTCGAGTGAGAAAAATGACCTACGTGAATGACGAGTGACCTAAATTCCTAATTAATATTGAATTAGAAGATTAATTATTCTCGGGATGTAGAAATTTCATAGAACCGAGGAGATTTAGGTTCAAGAGAGTATATACATCTATATATGATCTACGGAGAGGGTATAAATAATAATACTACTACTTACGCATTATGGAAATTGGGTTACGTGAACGCCTGTTAATTTGCATAAGTTGTGTGCATGCTTATTACTTGGAATATTATGTGTATGACAACCTATCTACTGGCTATCAAACTGAGGTTAACGCATTTTGGATGACCATATCTTGTGTGCCTTCGAGGGATTTTGAGTCGTACCACTAGAGCATGGAACCGAGGTACGAGCTATCTGTGAGAACGATAATGGTGACGGTCATATCGGTGCGTAGGTATGTGCGTAGCCCATTGTCTTGGGACTATGTTCACTTCCAATATATGTATATGTTTTATTAGTTCTTGAGAGATTGAACTTGTTGTCCTTTATGCGTGAGCATTGCAATGTGACTAGATAGCAGTGTATGCCTAGCACCAGGGGTTTGTTAACCATGGATACAATATTGATATATATATATATATATATATATATATATATATATATATATATATATATATATATATATATTTGTTTGTTTACATAGTGAGATTTATAAATGTATACCGAGTTCCTATTTTGTGTCTCATGTTGACCTCTACATTAATGTATATACTTATGGGGTCACCAGTTGAGAATTAAGAATGCTATGAAAATGAGTTAAAGCATCTTTAAATCTATTCCTAAATAATAGAAATATATTGGCTTCGGGTTATTTAGATATTTTATCCGCCATAGTGGTTATACTACATATAGTCCAGTAGAGTATCGAGACTAGTACCTGTAGTTGGGTTCGCTAGGTGTGCCCATTAGGTGAGAGGTGAGCATCCCAAGTGAGTACGCTAAGTTAACATGAATAATATTTGTGCTAATTAACCAATTTAAGTAGTTGCTATATTTAAACTATTTTCTTCTCAGGCTCTGACCAATTTTTTTGCAAATCTCTTTTCTGATTCTATTATTTTAGGTGCTCAATCACAGGGACACCAGGCTTAAGAGATTTCATTCATTTTTCAAGCTGTAGCTGCTGTGGAAGCTACATGGTATTTCTTGTAGACGCTTCTGAGTCTATTTCTCCTTATCTATTAGTTATTTATTTTAGTTGGACATGTAGTCCCTCCTATTTTACGTTCAGAGATTTAGAGTTGTTTTATTCGATTGTTAGACTTTGATTTCATGTTATTTGATTATTGTATGGTATTTTAACTGGATGTGTTTAATCCAGTTCTTTATTTAAATTAAGGTTGTTATTTCTTTATTCTATTTTGATGTATGGTGATGATTAAAAATTTCCCTTTAATGATGATGGTTAATAATAGGATAAAATTTTGACACCAACCTTTTTAAATATTTGGTGGTTAGTTTTTATTAAATTAAAATTTGAGTTCTTCGACAATGATGCATTTATCTGAGCCAACTTGATATTCTGAAATTAATTAATTAAGGACTGATCACTCGATAATTAATTAGGCGGGGTGTCACAAGTTATCGGTTATTTATTCTATTTGTTATTTATTTTCCTGTGTGAATGGATTCATTTGTGCATTTAGGTTAAAAAGATTAGAATGAATAAAATTTGATGTCAGTCCTAATAGGTTGTTAGTAATCAATATGGTTTTCGACAGTGCGACTTAGAATGAAACCACATGAGATTCCTGTTGAATTTGATATCAGACTGATCACCTGGTATTTTATTAGGATGGGTGTCACAGGATTATGGCTGTGAAAATTTATTTTGAAACTCGGAGTTTTCTATACTATTACAAAGTCTAAAGTATTATGATAATGTCGTTGTAATGTTCGTTATAAAGAAATGATAGTTTTTTTTAAATAGTCTAGTCATATTAGGATATAATACCTATCTTTGAACGAAGAAGTTCAGAAACAATTAGTGTCAGTTAAACATATTTGTACAAGCGCTAATATATATCATATCCACTAATAAATGGGAAATTACAAACAAATATTCATGAAGCATTCTTAAGATACAAGTCTCGAGTGTAGGAAATTATGTTTGAGTATTTTGGATTTGTTGGTGTTTACTATGTAAAGACACTATGTTATGATTTTAATATAATTATTTATTAACTATTAATATTTCTATGTTGCAATATTTCTTACATGCATGTTAATGTTTGTATATGTGACAAAAATAGTCTCTTAAGAGACATTTATCGACCATTAAGGAAAACCTAGCTTATAAGCCTTTATAAATTAGTCATTGATGTTATGGTATATTGAAGGGAACATGCTCTTAAATTAGTGTGCAACCGCCATGACTCATGTTAGTGGTTTATTCAAATAAGGTATTGAAAACCATGATCTGTAATTATTCTAATTTATATACCAGTTGCATGTTATCGATAATCATTATATTGTTATTTCAACCACGTGGGACAATGTTATACTTTAATTCTTATTTTGAAATTAAAACTAAACCTACAATTATGTGATCCTAAAACAATTTGAAATTTGAAGGGTTTATTGGAATAATGAAAGGTTTTACTGGAATATATCAAGAGTTTGTTTTGATGGCTAAGAAAAATAAAAGGTTAATGAGTAGATTCTTGGTTTATATCTCTATATATTAATAAGTGGTTGATTTTTCATCATTCAAACACACTAAAAGACAACATAATGAAATTATAGGATAAGGGGCAGGCATCCAAATACTCAATGTGTATATTTTTGTAATAGTATCTTGGCCATAGAAGATGATATAACCATTGGAATGGCAAATGGGAATATGTTCTTTCAGTGGAGAATATGAAGTGTTGGTTTAAAAATCATCCCAATTGAATATTGTTAAAGTCGACTGCTCTGCAAATCTTTCTAGCAATTATAGAATGGGAGTACAAGAACAAATTCTATATGCATATTTATGGATTGAGTGTGATTAGATAATTATTTTATGTTCCCTATAATGATTATATATGAAAAGCATGAATTTGAAGATGTGATTATCATGACGAGTCGAGATCATGTTTTTCAAAGAACCATAACATCTTCACTTAATTAAATGATTAATGTTTAGATTAATTAAATTACGTTTTACAGTCGACAACTAATATTTCAAATTATTGATTATGAATCCCTGTGTAACACCCTGTATTTTTAGAGGATTTTAAATTACACGTGAGCACGTAATTTTAATTGAAACAAAAAATAACGTGACTTAAATAAATATTAATTAGAGAATAAAAGGATTAATATTTATGCATATTCATATTTACTTGTCTAATAAGTAAATGAAAACATGAGAAATTATATTATGTCGTAAGTGAATTAAAGTGGCGGGTTTATCAGTATATCATTCAGGACACGCGGATAGAATCGTGTCAGGCATGACATAGAAATTAAGGCTAGATAACTCAAGTTGTAATTTCGAGTGTGCCAATAGTCTAGAATGGGTCGAAATGGTTCAAAATAGGTACCCAAGGGTTACAATTGGGTTTCGGGGGCTTTGTATGATAAACGAGAGCCATAAAAGGGAATTCGGGTCATTTTACATATCAAGGATGATTAACTTTGGGATTTGAATGTTTAGATTTATATTTAAGTAAAGTGGCTAGAAGGGGAAGCTATCCAACCATCCAGTAGGCGAAGGTTTTGAGAGGATAAATAAAAGTGAAGATAAAAAGGGAGAAAGGAAGAAGAGAAAGGATCCAGGGTGAAGATTAAGTTCATCCGAGTCAAAGATCATTATTAAGAGAAGGATACATGAAGAAAATCTCATAAATCCATCACTCTAAAGAAAAGCATTTAACTTTCTTTAATATTATTTGTAGTTTCAAATATTCATGCAAAATTGGTACTAGAAAGACACAAATTTCATGTTGGGAAAATTATATTAATCTGGTTTGGGAATAAAGAACTTGTTAGCAGATGAATCTAAGGATGTTGAATCTGATGTTAATTGAATAATAAAGATAGGTTCTTGAATGATTTAAAAGAGAAAATATTGAATCTTGAAACTAGGGTTTAATAGTGCATGATCCTTGATATAAATTGTTGTCGGATGAATTAGATGTGTTTTTGGATGATTTTCAAATAGAGAATTTTTGTTTCACGATTGGTAATAGATTATAGTTCATATTTGGGGTTTTGATGAAGGTTAGAACAGTAATACCCCGTATTTTTACGGCATTTAATTATGGGATTAATTAAATTAAATTGGGATATATTAATTTAATATTAATTCGGATTTTTTTAAATTGAATAATTACTAGAGTGATGAGAGTTAGCAAATATATGTTGAATATTACTAGATGAGTAAAGTAATATATGAGAAATTGTCGTGAGTGAATAATACGACAATCATAGAAATTAAGTCGGGATGCGCATGTGATGTGTCAGGACTAAATTAATGGAATACAAAGTAATTTTATTATAAGTTACCCGTATCATCATTTCAAGTGCGCCAATGTGTTCGGAAGGGTCGAGATAGTCAGAAAAGTGTACCCAGGGGTTTAGTTTGGGTCTCGGGTCGTTTTTAGGTCTAACCGGTAACTTGAGAGGGCATTTTGGTAATTACCCATTTTAGGACTTAATGATGGACGAAAATTAAAGGGGTATATCTGATGGGAGTTAGAGTCTTCAAGGATTAAAATTATTAGAGTAGCAGGGAGGCTAAGGAAGGGAGAAGAGAGAAGATTCCAAAGGAGAGAACCACCCTATATACACCACCTTTGCCATCTTTCACCACCAATGCGTATATCGAGAAACGAGGGACGCACCCATACCCATCAACACCTGAGAATCAGACCTTCATATATGAGGCAAGTATCTAACTTTCTCTTCTTTAGTTGATAGCACATCCATGCTAGTGTAGGAATTTATTCTTTCATGTTTGATTGAAAATAAAATGTTGTTTGGGAGATGTTATTGCAAATCTGGAGTAGAAACCATGTTAGGATGGATACCTATCATATGTAATATAGTATCCACGAAATTGATGCCTAGTAGAGATAGAAATCTCTAAATTTAAATGACTTCTTGAGAAAAATTGGATGAACTAGGGAAAAATGATAACTTCTTGAATTAATCCCCTTTGATGACGATTCTTGGTGAATTTGTTAATGTTTTACGTTAGAAATATTCTATATTGGTTTATATAATATTCATAATGTTTGTTTGGGAGTTTAGGACGTGTTAATGGAGGTTTCATGATTTATATTTGGTGAAACCCGTAGGCTAGAATTGCAGAAACTGGGCCAAATCCAACACCTACTTGATCGATCGACAATGCAATCGATCGACCTTTTTCTTCGATCGATCGACCCCTCCTGGAAACTGATTTTTTCCCCTTTTAATGTTAATTCAATCCCAATGTGTAAGGACCCTTGGAATTAATTCACATATCATAATAGGACTTGAGATGGACCAGTAGGGTATAAATAGGGTCCGGGTAAGACGACTTATTCTCAGATTTAACCGTGGGATTTTGGGGATATGAATTGAGTGGGAAATCATGCGAACATTAAATTAGACCTTGCGAGATTTAAGAAGGACTTAGACTAGTAGGGTAGAGAGTGCACACCTACTGATCTTATGCTTCTCAATATCAAACTCTTCGATAGACCCGAAGAACTTAAGAACTGACGGTAATTGAGAAAATCAAAGATTGATTTAATTATACGTAGGATTCAGACATTATGTCCCACGTATGCTTAAAATATTATGGGTTATGGGCATACCTAGCTGAATAATGTGAATATATATACGAGTTCATGTATATATATCACTACAAGAATTTTAGGTTTAGACAACGTTAAAAAAATGTCGGGAAAATATAAAAAGCGTCGGGAAAACATTTCCCAATGTTTTTTTAATAAGTCGGCGTAGTCGCGGTCGGGAATTCACAGTGTTTATAAAAAACGTCGGTATCATTTGTTTCGATGTTTGTAGCGACATTTTTAAAATGTCGGGTTATCTGTCTGCCTGCTTACCATTTACCACGTGTACTTTTAAAACGTTGGAATAACTTGCCACGCTTGAACAATAAACATCGGAATTTCTACAGTCCCCTTTGAAAAACACCACAATTGTTTTTCTCCTTACCAAACTTATGCCAACAATTACAAAACTTGCGCCAACAATAACATAAAAATGTCACAAATTTATTTTTGTCTATTCACAAATATGAAGGGTGTTATGAAATAATATAATACTTTTTCATAGTTTAATGGCTTGCATAGTGGGTCTTGTCAAGTAAGAGAACATTTGTCGGAGGCATACAATAGAAAAGTGACTAAATCTAGTGTGAAAAGGGATTCTTGAGTTTCATAGTAATTGATTTTTTTTAAATATCTCGTTTTAGCTCCAATACTTTAATAATTAGTATTTCTTTACCAATGTGTCAGGTTTAAATAACTCGGGGAGGGAGAAAGGGCCTGCAGGTTTTTGTGGCTTGGTAGGGTAGATGTTAGTGGTATAACGGGTCCGGGAGCAGGCCCTGTACAATACGTCTATAATACCCGCGTGTTGCCATTCCTATCGAAGAAGTTAATTACAAAAAATGGAATAAATATACTTTTAGGGATATTTTAAAAAACCTAATGATGTTGGAGATGAAGTTTTAACGCTAGAAAAAGTTTTTGAAAATGACCCCACTGATAATAATAGAAGAACGGTGAGAAATGATCTTAATCGGATGTTGAAAGTACATTTTCTATGGTATGTCTTCGTGAAAAAGTGATGTGTTGGGTGCTTTACTATATTTAAAGCTTAGGTGAATTTCAATGTCTTCATCGTGATTCATCTTACACTCCAAGTACAAAACTAATGCATGTGTGTGTGTGCGCGCGTGTGTGTGTGATGTGAACACAAAATATAAACGAATCTCTCATTAATAATTGAGTGGATACAATGGGGAGGAGATATCCTCATATATATATATACAAATTCAGAGATCAGCTTTTATTACGCTTGGATAAAGAACAAAAGGTATAAAGATAAACTAAGAAATTAATAATTGTTATCTAAACTAAAAGGAGCCAAGTTCCTAATTAAAGGGTAAATGTGGGTGCGATCATTTATAAATATTATGGCTTTGGTGGTTTGAAGTGCAACTCAATACTTTTTAACTGAAATTAGTTGGAGTTTCTCTCTCTCCCTCGCCCTCGCCCTTGTGTCACTGTCTCCATTCCATTTATCCTGATATATTCTACCTGTTACGTCCTCATTTATTTAGCCATCACTTTGCATCACCGAACCTAGATATTGGAACCTATTGAAATTGAATGGCGATGTTTTGAGGAAAGGGACAAATGTATTGAGAGGGATATAAACAATACTCTTCTTTTTGAATTTACAATGCACCACAATTTGTTACTGAAAGTATAAGAGGGGGAGAGTGTCAATTGTACAAGGTAAAGAGTGAATGATTGATTAAATTATATTGAGAAATCGAATGGGCCAACATTATTTTGTCAATACAGAACAGTCCGCATATCATATATAAGACACAACGTAGTATAACCACGACCCCCAAATGACCCTATATTGTCATAGGAGAGGAAAAATGTTAAAGCTCATCTATTCAAAAAATTCAAGAGAGGGAAAAAAGAAGGGTCTATAGATCCCTTACTACATTCAACTCCACAAGGAAAAAATTATCTTCACGAGTGTAACCAGCAAAGCAATTAAGAATCATATAAATACTAAATCAAGCCATAAGTCGACGTATGAAGCAATTGGTAGTCATGAAATACGAAGCGTAACCAACAAAGCAATTAAGAATCATTTAAAACAATGAAGCGGGTCATAAAATCAACTCCAAATTTTGAAAGAAATAAATAAAGAACAAATAAAAGACACGACCTACAACATAACTTCCATGCTTTAGCAAATCAATATTCCAGACAGAACCCTATAGAGTGTCATTTATATTCCTTGAAACAATATATGTTGCATTTTCTCCAGCCATCTGTGTATACAAAAATCTTCTAGAAGCACCTCAAGACATGTCTTCTTAACCCTCCCCCTGCCACCCCCACCCCCAACACCCCCCCCCCCCCCCACACATATAGTTTTTCTTCTTTCAGCACAACTCAAAGCCATCACTACATTACAAAAAATCTTCCTTTAGAAAATTCACGAATATGACATTGTAAAAGAGACACTTGTGATAAAAAAAGGATTTAAAAAACAAGTTTCAAAATGGGATAATGTATAATTCTATGATGCAATAGACATTCAGAAGGGAAATTAGATAAATATAGTGCGAAATCTTACACAATGACAGGAGACACAAGAAAATTTAAGAACCCTCTAAGGAATATATTGCTGATACACTACTGATATTTTGATTACCTCAACACAAGCCAATTGATTATATGAAACAAGTTTTATCCTGAGTGCTTGAGAAATTCCTTAAATCCCAAAGCTCCATTAAATGCCACGTCTTCTTCAAGGGATTTTTGTTTTTAAACTTATAAGATACAATCTCTCAAACACATGTAAGACATAATTGGTATGAAACAAGGCCAGAAGTTAGAACACTAAAAATGAAAACCAAACAAAAAAATGCATATCTATGAACACAATCTAAAGTCACAACAATATGATTGTTGTCTCACTAAAAATAAAATAGACACGCTGGGATAAGATGGTAGGTTATGCCATCTTAGACCAGCTCCTATAAATCAGATGCAAAACCCATCTACTATTTTTCAGTTAAATAAACCATAAAAATGAAAATATCATTAAGAAAATCAAATACTTATTTTGTTCCAAATATGTTAAATGCCAGATGCTACAACCAGATGGTATATATTGTTAATAAAAGAAAAAAGATGCAACATCTATTTACTATGCATAACGCAATTGAGCATTCAACATTTTAATCAATAGTTCATCTAGCTCCTTAGTGAAGGAAACCGAAACTGTCAATAAATCCCATAATCTTCTTCTATTTTTTTCCACTTTATTTAGTCAGAAATAGCCCATCATACAACTTATAATTTATATTGTTCTCAACCTAATGTAAAATCACTTCACTTTCTTATTTCTAGTTCCCAACTGATGTGAACTCTGAATATAGAGTCACATGCCTTTCAATTGAACATTCCATAAAATCTATCTCCGTCACCTCATCACCTTGTTAAACTGTGTGAAGCCTAATTTACTATATCAGATTCTCCATAACCATGGATTGAACTAATTTTCCTAGTATATAAAAAAATATTAGGGTCGGTTGTTTCTTAAGGGAGACAAATTGAATCTTCTTCGAAATATAGGGGAAACCTTCTCACATTGAGCGAACAACGTCAAACTATGTGTCCTTTGTGTTTGTTTTCTTTATGGTTTGATTAATTTCGTTGCTCTTACTTTGTGTCACAATCGTCATCAGTGATTATTTGATAATAAAGCTCCCAATATAAATTTGAGTGTGAACAACCTACCTGAATTAGCTAAACTATTTTTGCAAAGATATCTACACTTATGTCCGATAATACATAATTCAATGTATTATGTATTAATATCACCACTAGCTAATCAATTAAATTCTCCGGAATCAATCAACTTAATATCATCATTAAAGTTCAGAAGATGATTGGGCACACATACTGAATGTACAAGTTTGTAATAATATTTAGCATTCAGCAGACATAATTAACCAGATACGTATATTTATTTTTAAAATGACCTACAGCCTTAGAAATCAAAATATGTGAAATTGATCTATTATCTGATTATATGATACACATCAACAAAATATATCATAAAGTAAAACTTTTGCACATAATAATATCCTCTTAAGCATCCAATCAAACACATAAAAACTAGATCTAAATGAAAACTCGATCTTAATGTGGAATCAGTACATAGTTTGAGTATGGATAATTTTGGGAAATACTATGTATATGTATATGTGTAGTGCATAGATCCCTTACTACATTCAACAAGGAATCAACTGACTCATGATCCCATTGAACAAATTATCTTCTAAATATGGAATTAGAAACATAATAATCGAAGATGAGCTGCTCATAAATGTAGGCAACTTCCAAATCGATAACTAGCTATGGTGAACATTATAAACTAGCAATTCCATATTAAAAATATATCTGAAACAATACAACTAATAGATTAGATAGTTCAAAACTGCCTTGAGGAAGACTGTTTAACGAGGGTTTGGAGTCATTTATGACTATTCGTGACCCATATTCCATTTTTCGACTTGAATTCTGCCCGAAACTAATAGTCGATTATTGCATCAATTTTTACCCATCTTCATTTACATGTTAAAGGGATAGAATTTGAAACAGTTATATGAATGTTCATATGAGGACTTGATACTGTAGACACATAACTTCAACGAAGACAATTTCGTCGAAAAGTTCCAGTTTGGCAATGTTTCGAAGGGATCATTGGTTCACAAGAGGTGATAGTGAAGAAATGGGAAGATACTAAAATCTATGGGTAGGCAGGTTACAAAAATTGGTGTAGATAAAGTTAATATAGCTCCCTCTAGTCCTGGTTAGGAAGATTTTCAAGTTGATGGCTAAGATTTAATTAGACAATCTAGTGAGGAATGTAGCTCCAGCTAAAATAGTAGACGTCAAGACAGTGAAGGAAGTTCAACATACACTGCCTATTGTATAAGTCTCCTGGCATGATCTTTTCTGTGTTAGAATAGCTGATATTGAGGAAGGGGAAACTGAAGATCATTGTAATTTTGTGCAGGATTATGATGTTGAAAATATTTTCAGAGGAAGTTATCACTATAGTCAAGAGAAAAACAAGGGTTTTAGGAATAAAATAAGTAGTCCAACAGCTGATTCAACAAACCCTATTAGCATGTCTGTTTTATTGTCTCCTATTAGAACTTTTAACCAAAGGAGGTTCTCATAAAATTCTTTTCAGGTCAAATTCTAAAGCTAATCATGATGATATGTCATGATCAATATCGTAGCTTGGAATATCATAGGTATTGCTAAGAAAGGTTCTATGAGAAGACTTAAGAGATTTCTCAAGATTCATAAAATTTCAGTTTTTGCTATGTTGGAGCCTAAACAAATTGGGGAGTCAATTACTAATTTCATGATAAGATTGGGGTTTAGACTATCTTTATAATTCTAATAGTAAAATATGGTTGTTTGGTACAGGCGATTTCAAATGTGAGGTAGTAGCGAGCATGGATAAAGATTTAACAGTCTCTATTCAATGTCAATAGGTGCCTCATATTTTTTTCTATAAAAAAAATTGTAGCTGTCAGCTAGTGCATAAGCATTAGAAAGAACATTTGAAGTCTATACATTGGAATTTTTAAAGATAGCCTCATTTTCAGTCGTCTAAATCCACCAACAAATATACACAAATAAAAAATTAGGATCAATAAAATAAAGACCTAGATTGAGAAGACTCTCCAATGTTTCAAGAGCCCAATCCTCCACTCTGTAATAAGGGTTAAAAGAGGCAGTAAGAAGATAAGATATTTCCCACACTTGTTTAATCCAAATACATAATAAAAAAATATGTTCAATAGTCTCCTTTTATACACAACAAATAGGACACAAAGGATCAAGTCTCAATTTCCTCTGCCACAAAGAGTAATTACCAGCAATACCCACATTACAACTTCTCTCAGTTAGCATACCTTGTAAAATAATGGGAATCTAAGCAATCTAATGATACACAACTTGTTAGAAACGAGCTTCATAATCTAAGAAACAAACATAAGAATCCAATAACTATAGTGGATGGAGTTTCTGATATAAATAATGTTCAAATTAAAAATAAAATATGAGTTTATAGATTTGAAGTGTGGGTATTGGAAGGAGAAGGCTACGAATTTAGAGAAATTATGAGTTGTCTAGTATGTTGAAAAGAGCTAATATCATCTTACATTTTGTTCCTTAAAATGCACCAATAATTTACTCCTAAATAAATTCACTAATTTAACAATTACAAAAGACTATAATTCCCATTACCAACTACATTTTCTCTATAGCTCCGTGATAGTCCAAAAAGAGCACAAAGACCGAATTTTACACAACGAATGGAGGCACAAGACCCAAATACAAAAGACTATATCCAAAACAAGCGCACATGATATATTTATACACGATAATGGATTCAAACAACCACTCCCTTATGCCAATCATATGACATACAAGAATAGCTTCGTAATTATCAGTACTGATTCTCATCATTTATCCCCATGCCATCCAATTATCAGTTCTGATTCTCATCATTTATGTCTCATTACCTATATTTATTAAGATTTTCAAGTGAAACATCATTTAATTTACGTCCAACCCCTTCCAAATGTTTACTGGGAGTAATGAGTTGATGAACATTTATTTTTTTACAAGCATAATTAGCCACCTTCAAAATCCAAATGCTTCAAATGCACATACATGATTTTCAATCAAGTAGAGAACATATAAAAATAATGACTAGAAATAAAACCACAATAAACTACTAAAATCTAAAATTAATAAGAATAATGAATGAACAAAAGAAATCAACAAAACCAAGACGTCTTTATACGCAACCTATTAGGAAAGTTCAATTAATATGAATGAATGTAAAAAATAATTCAAAATCAAGTTATCATTAAAAGTTCAAATGCCTAGCTAGCAAAATTTTCTAATCATCTTCATTTGTCTCCACTTGTGTTTCCATATCTACTATTATTCCAGTAACGCCTTGCCTGACCCAACTAACATCGTCATCACGTGTGAATGGTGTGTTGTCCAAATGTTTCTCTCTCCATACCCCTTTTTGATCTATCATAGTCCATTGGGTTGTATATTGTTGTCCAATTACCTCGAAAAAGTCTCTAGGCTTTGTCTTAATTACAATATTCCAGTCTTCCTCCATTGGGTCTTGTACGTAAAATACTTGTTTCTCTTGAGATGCTAGTATGAAAGGCTCATCATTTATATGTTGCCTTGGATACATCAACTGCTTGAAATTTATAGGCGTGAATCCAAAATCATCTTTCACATTGAGATCTCTATTGTTGTCAACCCAATCACACTTGAAAAACATAAACTTATTGTCTTTACAATAATACAATTCAATGATATCTGTTAAAACTCCATAGAAACTAACATTTGTTGATACGAAATTCTTATCTCTAGAACTTGCATAACTTTCAGTAAGTGCATTTAGCATGACTCCACTATTTTGCGTCGTTCTTTTCCTCTCGCAAGCCTGAGTGTGATACTGAACACCATTAATAATATACACCGTGAATCTTTTTTCTTTTTTTAATGGGTCCAAAGCTAACATCCGAATTTCTTGTGATAGTTCTATGTTCGTTATCTCAAGTAACTTTCGCACCTATTTTAAATTTACAAAAACTATATTAAACACCATGCTTTTGTAATAATATAATTAAAAGTGTGATTTAGTTTCAACATACATATTACTTACATGATCTTTAAACCACGAAGAAAATGTTTCATTATGAATGCGATCCACATCATGTGGTCTAAGACGATAATTACTCCTAATTGATGCATGGTGATCCTGCATTAATATGAACCATTACACTATGTTTTACATGATTAAAAATGGGAGAAATTAATTAATTAGGATACTTAATCTCGAAATGGAGCAATTTCATCTATGTTGACAAGCACATGGCAATGTGCCTGTACATATGTAATCTCATCAAGCACAAATCCCACTGATTTTCCTCACTTATGACCACATTTTTATCAAGAGTATTGCCTTTGTCGTTCCTTATTGGTCGGTTACCTTTCATCTCAGCATCCTGCAGGTACATTGGACAAAACGTCAAGCATTCTTCCAACCAATATCCTTGTGCAATTAAACCTTCCGGATTACTACGGGTCTTCACATTATTCTTCAATGTGAACAAGTATCTGTCAAGGGGAATTTTTTTAATTTTTATAAGGAGATACAAATGCTTACAATGAGAAGACAAAAAGAAAACAAAAAATCTCAACTAATACCACACCTCTCAATAGGGTACATTGACCAGTATTGTGGTTGTCCTCCAATCTTCGCCTCTTCTGCTAAATGAATAACCAAATGTTCCATGACATCAAAAAATAAACGTGGAAAGATCCTCTCAAGATGGCAAAGCGGGATATCAATACGAGATTGAGCATGATCTAAATCAGTCACGTTCATTACTTTTGAGTACATACTCCTGAAAAAGCTACTCAACTCAATTATTGGCCCAAACACATTTTTAAGCAAAACATTTCTTAGGAAAATAGGAAGCAACTCTTGCATTAAGATATGGTTGTCATGACTTTTAAGTCCCAATATAGTACGTATTTTAAAGTTGACATAACGCGATATGTTCGAAGCATAACCATCTGGAACTTTCACCCCTTCAATATATTACAAACTATGTCTTTTCATTTATTATCCAATGTGAAGCACACTAGTAGCAAATACATTTGTTGTTTTCCCCTTTTTGAGGATGCAGTGACTTACGAATACCCATTTTTTGTATATCAAGACGAGAATTTAGACTATCCTTTCCATTACCATGAACATCTAATAGCCTCCAGAGCACATTATCACATATATTCTTCTCGATATGCAATATATCAAGATTATGGCATATTAAACTGTCCTTCCAATATTCTAACTCAAAAAATATACTTCGTTTCTTCCAATTATATGTGAGGTTCCCACCATTTTCATTATCACCCCTTTTCCTCTTAAGTTTCAGCTCTGTATGCTTCCCAAACATATTATTGATGTCCCTTACCTCATAAAACACTTCATCTCCAAATAGTCGAATGGGCTTTGTATCCAACTCAACTTTACCATAAAATGAGAATTTATCGGTTTGAAATTTATTCCCTTTAGACAACCATCAACGATGGCCCATGTAGCATTGTTTACGTCCTTTTTCCAACCAACATGAGCGAGTGTATTTGTGACAACAAGGACATGCCAATTTACCTTTAGTGCTCCATCGTGACAAATTTGCATATGCGGGAAAATCACTTATTGTCCATAGCAATGATGCACGCATTTTAAAAATCTGATTACACGATGCATCATAAGTATCCACCACAACCCATAATTCCTTCAACTCGTCAACTAAAAGGCGTAAATAAACATCAATGTCATTACCAGGCCCGTGAGGACGATCAATTAGTATCAACAATATCATATATGGTTGCTTCATACACAACCATGGGGGAAAGTTATATATTCTCACAATTACCGGTTATGTGCTGCGAACAATACTCAAGCTCCTAAATGGGTTAAATCCATCACTGGATAATCCATTCTGATATTTCACGGGTCCTCCGTAAAATCTGGATAAATGTCATCGATTATTTTCCAAGAAAGAGAAGCATCAGGATGTCGTACATTTCCATAATCAATACGTTCCTCAGCATGACATCTCATTTCTGATGCTGTGTTCGATGACAGATATAACATGTGGAGTATTGGTATCAAAGGGAAGTATCTTACCACCTTTGTAAGAATTTTCCAGTTTATTGTAAGATTGTCATCTTCTTGAGACTTTGATTTCTTATATCTTGGGGTGTGTCACTTTCAACATTCACTCTCTTGTTCTGTCTCATTCCAATACAACATGCAGTCGTTAGGGCATGCATGTATCTTCTTATACTTTATCCCCAAGTTTGGAATCAGCTTGCGGGCTTTATAAAAAGACTCTGGCAATGTTTCACCCTCGGGAAATGCATCTTTTAATAATCCAGGCATCATTGTAAAGGTCTTGTCGCTCCATCCACCAAGGAACTTTATATGAAACCTTCGTACAATAAATGAGAGTGTAGAATACTTCTTACAATTTGGGTACAATTTGGGTAGAATACTTCATCGGGACCCCCACCCATATGTTGATGCTCCTCATCACCATCCATAAAGTTAAGTCGGTTTGAAGGAGGAATTCCAAAGGCATCATGAATCATCTCTCATATTTAATCACCAATAATTTATTCGGAAGAGGGAACTGGATATGAGGAAGATTCCCCGTGAAAAGTCCATCAAGTATAACTTGCTAGAAAGAAATTTAGTAATATATGTTCCACCACCTCATCATTCTTCACAAATATCATATTGTGACACTTCTTACATGGATATAATATTCTTTCAACATTTGGTCTATTATCAGAGGCAAATTTAAGGAATTCCTCCGCTCCTTTCTCATATAAAGGATGGCCCCTATGTTTTATATTAATCCAACTCTTATCCATCAGTATATTCAGCCTAGTTGAAACAAAAACAAAAAAAGATTTGAAATTAACGCGAGAAATCATTATCGGTAACATAGATCTTACGATTATAGGTAAACAATTATGACTCAAATAAGTGTGACAACTCGCCTTCTAAAATAAGAGTTGGCCAGCCCGATACTCTAATAACACCGGAATCATAGATGGTCCATTCTTAGCGTCACTGTTGATTAAAATAATAGTACGAGATAACCACCAATTATTTTAGAAAATGGATTGTCAAATTAAATTTTTATAAGTAAAAGAAAAACACTTAGACAATCCCATTTGCAAAAACGGTGGGTACCAAAAATCAACGAGTAATAGAATACAATATGCAAAAATCAATAACCGAATAAGCTGACGGTTAATAGACTAATACAAAAAGGTTACACCAAGTATTATGATTTAAATATCACAATATAATAATGCATACAAAGCATGGGCAACACCCCCGAATAATTATATTGAGAATAACTAGAGTACAATGGATAGATGCATCTAGAAAGAATGTCCTACAACATCCGCAAAATTCTATAGATCCAAGACAACTGGAAAGGATAGGTCATTACGGGAGTCCTTACGGAGGAGCACCTGAACGGAAAAGGAGTGCATGAAAAACAAAGAGATATAGACGGGTCAGGTCCCGATTTGATATGATTACGATGTGACTAAAATGCATGACAGTTATGAACGTAACTATCTCTCGCAATTTAAACATAAAGGTTCTCACCTCTCATTCTAAAAGCACAACCTAGCGCAATATCAATGCCAATGCTCAACGATCATATAAGCATGGAAGAACTCATCTACATTTACTCAAGGAGACATCAAATCAACCATTCACATTTTTTCATGCATAGTTCGTTTTTCTCTTTATACAATACATATATGGCAATTGATTTTATCAAATGTTTACCAAATCAATTTTATCTCATCACTTTCTTTACCAATTCTATTTCCCTTCTTCTATCCAGGAAATATATTTAAATCATATTTTATTATCATAAAATACTTTTTCATATCATAACTTCCCATTTCCCTTCTTCCATCGAGGAAATATATTTAAAGCCATCTTATTATCATAAAATACTTTAACAGCAGTAATGTCCCACATTATTAAAAATAGTTATATTTCATATCATATAACTTTTATAATACCGCCCATCCGGGTTTCCCCACTGCGTGCGCCCCTAAATGGCTATCATCTTCCAGGGCCTAACACCAAGACAACCTGGGATCCTAACGCAACATCGAGAAGTGGCCATACCCCAGAGAGTGAGTCATAACCACACCCGGAATTACCTCACTAGCGCAGAACAAACATATAATAAACGGTAATATGGCCGAGGAGTATATTCACCCTACATTCATTACCCAGGGGACTTCACCTCACGCGCACAACTTCCCTTATAATAGCGATTTAGAGAGGTGTGTTTACGTAAATTATCATTTACGAAAATCATTTCTTTTTCCATTTGAAAACATTCACATTTTACATTCTCGTAAATAATTTATTTTCAATGATGAAAGACAAATTTTTGAATATGCATTTCTTATTCTTAAAGTCATATTTTATTAATGACCTAAGACCCGAAGTGCTAATATCCTCACACTGGTCTCCAAGAGTCCAAAACAATACCACAAATCATCAAAGTGAGTCTCCCTCAGTAATAGTCTCCCAAAAGTCCGAACATTATCATTTTATCTTCTATTAATTCTAGGTTAACTTCCTATATCATTCAAACATTAACCTCAATAAACCAAGCCTTAGAATAAGCCCAATTAACCCCGTGCTAGCCTAGGATATTTATCTACCCAAACATACCTCTAAAACTCTTTATTACATCCCCAAAGGAAGGTTCCTAAACCTTGAACCAAAAAGAAAAAGGGCTAAAAACAAAACTAGAAAAATTTCACAAAAACAGGGCATCCGAATAGATTCGCCTAGGGCCGAATCGATTCGCCCCTGATTGCGAATCGATTCGGGGAGTAAAACCAACATTCTTCCTCAGCCGAATTGATTCGGCCCCAACCCGAATCAATTCGGTTTACCAAGACCTGTGTCCTTCCCCATATCCGAATCGATTCGCCCTAAGGCCGAATGGATTCGGCCCTGCAGAATTGCCCATTTTGGGCTATGGGTTGTATGAACCCTAAAATCCCAAAATCCCAAATCCTCCATTTTCTCCAACATCAACAACAAATAATCCTACTACATCAATTCTACACTTCAACTAACTAATTTTCCCAACTCAAATCAAATTAAACTACAAGATTAAGGGTTTAAACACCAAAATCATCAAAAACCCATTTATGCTTTAAATCTCCAAAAACTAACTATACATGAAATTTATCACATTAAATCATGATATAGCAAGTAAGAAACTTGCCTCGATTTCGTAGTCTCGAATTCTCTTCCCGAAGCAACGATTTCTAGCTCCAATCTTCCATTTCTCTCTCTTTTCTCCCATTTTCTCCGAACTCTCTCTTCTCTTCTCTCTCTCTCTCTCTCTCTTGGCTTATAACATAAGAATGGGAAAATAAAAGGGTTGGGAGACTTAAATGGGTCTTAAACATAAATTCTCCTCATTTAATTGTTGGTACACCATTAAAATGACTCATAACTACATAATTGAGTCACAACACATCAAAAGTGCCCAAAACTCAAAAATATAACTTCGCACTTATTTTGACTATCTCGACTATTCTAAAACCAACCGAACCCCCTAAATTGGCATCTGGAGTAACACACAATATTTTCATGTTCCAAATTCATTTTAATTTATTAATTATACTCCAACTTACATGTAAGTCATAACCGTCGTTTAAAGCACAACAACGCAATAAAACACAACGTAAAGCTATTTACCTTCTCATAACAGTAAATAGGCAAAACATGGTAAATATTATCCCTTAATATCACGGGAAAATTATATTTACTCCAACTCCCTTTATTTATAAAATTAACCCACCGGGCAAAATAATATAAAATAGTCGCTCAAAAGTCTGGGTTGTTACATACTCCCCCTCTTAGAAGGGAATTTTGCCCTCAAAATTCGGGGTTACAGTATAACCATAATAAGGGTATACTATTCTAAACTATCGTTCTTTCATTCTTAGCAAACTCCTCGTTATTATGACATCCCCATTGGACTTGGACTAAGGTAATCACTATTGATCTTAGTCTACATTCTTTGTGCTCCAATGTAGCCCCTAGTCATTCCTCAAAATCTATCGATCCTACCTTCCACAATGGGAAGAAAATGCCTACATAACTTGGCACAAATTTCCTTTCTTCCTGAATCGCATTATACCCCTCTTAGGGAATACCTCGTTAAAACAAACTCCCTACCTCTAATACTACATGACCTCTATTCGAGTTCGCGTAGCCCTTCAAAGTATGAGACTTCATGAACCCTATCATTAAAGAAATATTTTTTGGACCACCCAAGTACAAGGAATATATTATCTGTTGGTTCCATCCAACGAGCGAGCGAATTACTTAGCCGGCTACACAAGGCCACAGACGGTGGCATCCTTAGAAAAAAAAATCGATCCGAATTATGGTACGGAATTTTGATTCATAAAAGCTACTTATTCCATCCTTCATTTAAGCTTAAGGCACACCTTCGAAGTAGGCCTTTCGATAATAGGTTAACTTTCTCCATTCATTCATCCACTTTAGGGTGGTAGGATATACCCAAATTCAATTCGGTTCCTATTACTTTCTGGAAACTTTACCAAAACTTTGACACAAAAATCTAGTCTCGTTCCATCATTATGTTGATAGGCACCTATACAGTTCCATTACTCCACCATAAAGAGTTGGGCTTACTCCATAGACAGTCCGCCCACATTGGCCGAAAAAATAGTGATTTGGTCAAATGATCAATAATTTTGCTAAAATAGGATCATGACCATTACGGTACCGGCAATTCAATGGAAATGTCCACGGATATACCTTTCCTCGTTCCCACACTAGTCTCTTCACACTAGTAGGTTAAATGGTCAATCACAGACATGAATGCTCTTATTGCGAAGTCCTCGTAGTTAGGCTCGTACTACTTGGCTTTCCAGGCCTTCGCTAGTCACCCCCACGGTTTTCTACTCGGCGCATCAACTACTCCATCAGCATTTCCTTAGCGAAAGGGAATATCCAATTAATAGTCCTTTACGAACTCCAAACACCAACTCTGCTGCCAAAACAACGCATCGTAACACTTGTTGTTCATAAAAAGACCAAATTTCCTGCCCAGGAAGTAGTCCTTCTATTTCTTTATGGCGAACACTACCGCTACGAACTCTACCTCAAGCGTGGGATAATACATCTCATAAGGTTCAATTTTGTGAGGTGCATAAATAATGGGTCCATGCTCCAGTATTAATACTTCCCGTTCCTGGCAGAGACTCATTCGTTAAATCCACTCTTGATCTTAACAACATGAGTGCAGGAGTAAAAGTCAGTTCATCCTTTTAACTCCCCGAAAGTTAGGTTGCCGACGTAACGGTCTATCTAAGAGAGGTATCACCTTATTTGGCCTAACATTCCTAATCATTCCAGATCCCATACTTATTATTTCTAGGGACCTAATCCCCCTTAGAGTTAACCCACAACCTATTCATGGTCAACTCCCTACCGCCTTCCTAAAACAACGTCACATGCCCTAAGGGCCTTACATCCTAATAATCGTAAGGTCGATATATATATATCCTATTAAAGTCGTATAAGTATTATGCTAATTTTATCCCTAGTGTCAAAGACCTTTCCCGACTTCTGACATTTTCTTGGTTTCATGCATGGGACGTCTCGCAAAGAGAAATCCAAACAAGGAACCCTCTCGTTACACTACTACCTCGCATCGTCGGTCATCAAGATATAACAGTCTATGATACATGATCGGGACAGCTAAAATTCTAACTCGTAACCCTACAAATGCGCTTCTACTTCTATGTCTTACCATTTCAAATAATTGAAAATTTCAACTAATCGGACGTTTACTTTTTGTAAAATCTTACAAATACTTTATCCCAGTATATATACATATCTTTTTAAATGGCCTTCTCATCAAGGCATAACCATAAGTCTCAATTCGACTTTCTTATCTCAGTCTCCCTCACATCGATAATAGGAGATAACTATTCACAGTGCTTCTATATTGAACTTTAATAGCCCTTTAATCACTCAATCACGGGATTCTCGGCTAATCCTTCCAACCTAGCATTCTTCCAACAGAAAGAAAGAAAAAGAAAGAAAGAAAACAAAATACAGCATCTCTCCACTTCCAACGTCGTTAAGGTTCACGCGTGGAGCATCTCGCAAAGCAAAATCCAAACAAGGAACCCCTCCTATGCATTACTACTTAACTTTGTTGGTCGTGGAGATAAGGAAACATCATAGATGGAAGATGAATGAAATAGAATAAAAAAAAGAAAGAAAATACTTACATACCTTAGACCATCTCTATAAAGTCTCAATCCTGTATCCAGGTGAGATATTATAGAATAACTAGTTCCATTCTGGAACTACAAATTCGATAGCCTCGCAATTTATTCGCTTGCTATCACTCCAACCAAACCAAGAATATCTCCACTCGTATAATACATATAATACGAGTATCACATACCATATATACTTGTAAAATATCATCACTCGCCTTAAAATGAGTGAAGGAAAAATATAGAACCTCCCTACCACAGAAGTCATATAAATACACTCTGTATAATAATATCGATACTACCACAAGCTCGATTTACAAACCCGAATATAGGGATAATACCATACTACTCCATCTTATCGTACAAAATGCACCACCCTGAACTAAGGTGGAACTCCCGCCAACATTCTTGCCAATCACACCGGGCCAACACTAATGGTTCCCAGACATAGTATTATAGTCTTATCCGAACCAAATTACTTCCATCAATGACCCAACTAGGCACCCTATTCTTGACCTTGTTCTTCAATCAACAAGGTCAGAGTGCATGGTTCTACATTCCCCGTCAAAACTGTTTCTCCATCTCTCATCGCCCTGGCGAATACCCGCGTAGTTCCCTTAACTTCCTCAATAAAAGAGAACCCGCTATCGGCCTCCCCTGCCTTAGTTCAATAAGTCTTCCCCGAGTGGATGTCCACAAATGGGGTCTCATGAACACTACTTCTCATGAAGTGTTAACAACACTTATTCGTGAGCCTATCATTCCACTGAAGGGCTCTTTCTTTCTTGTACCTACCTTATTTCGATGCACAGTTTCCTTAACCGTACCACTATTTTTTTTCACGGTCGGCCTCTGACCGAACCTAGTGTGAATATTTGAGAATCTACCTTCTCATCATTCCTGATATCCCAGAGACACTCGTTGTTGAAAATATCTACCAGGTCTCTCTATAGGCAAAACTTCCCAATCCACCAAAATATGGCAACTACCATTTCCGCCATTTCAACATTACTCCTATGGGTGAAAGATTTTCCTCCATTCTTCGCATCTGGGCATTTTTATACCCCTCTCTGGGCCAAAACTCCTGGCCTTTATACTTCCACCGAATGAGATTACACTTCCTCTATCTGACTTAACTTCAACATGGGGTCCTTATGAACGACCTTTCAACTTCAAATATAGCGTCGCTAGGAATTACCAACTTCGTACCACTCTCTACTAGCAGCGGTACTTGGAAAACTATATCTACTGTACTTAGTAGTCGCGGTAGCAAAATAAGATAATGCTACGAAAAGGTGGGGGGACCTCCAAAGCGGCCCTCAACCTCGACTACAACTTACAGTTCTTCGTAATCCCGTCTCAAGACGCCTTCATAACGGCCTTCCCTGCCGCCCTTCATCGGTCAACCTACGAATCTCACATGAATGCGCAAAAGATTTTCTGGGTTCTTGCTCTACAGCAGAAGAATGAAACCTCACCAGAGAAATCAACGTTCTTAATCCTAAGGTTCTATAACAAATTAAGAGTAATGCTAAAAACATATTACGTTCGCACAGATTCCAAAGGACACTAGAACCTGATGCTCTGATACCATCTGTGACAACCCTCCTGCTAAAATAAGAGGTGGCCAACCTGATACTCTAATAATCACAGGAGTCATAGATGGTCCATTCTTAACATCACTGTCAATTAAAATATTAGTACGAGATAACCACCAATTATTTTAGAAAACGGACTGTCAAATTAAATTTTTATAAGTAAAAGAAAAAAACTTAGACAATCCCATTTGCAAAAACGATGGGTACCAAAAATCAACGAGTAATAGAATGCAATATGTAAAAATTAATAACCGAATAAGCTGTCGGTTAATAGACTAATACAAACAGGTTACACCGAGTATTACAATTTAAATATCACAATATAATAATTAATAGAAAGCATGGGCAACACGCCCGAATAATTATACTGAACATAACTAGAGTACAATGGATAAATGCATCTATAAAGAATTCCCTACAACATCCGTCAAATGATATATCTACAAGACAACTGTAAAGGATAGGTCATTACGGGAGTCCTTGTGGAGGAGAACCTAAATGGACAAGGAGTGCATGAAAAACAAAGAGATATAGACGGGTCAGGGCCCGGTTTGATCTGATTACCATGTGACTAAAATGCATGACAGTTATCAACGTAATGATCTCTCGCAATTTAAACATAAAGGTTCTCACCTCTCATTCTAAAAGCACAACCTAGCGCAATATCAACGCCAATGCTCAATGATTATATAAGCATGGGAGAACTCATCTACATTTACTCAAGGAGACATCAAATTAACCATTCACAATTTTTCATGCATAGTTACTTTTTCTCTTCATGAAATACATATATGGCTGTTGATACCAAAATTAATGTGCTGATGTGGACGAATAAGATGAAGACACGTGTCAATCTACATGGCACAATAGCAACGAGGAAGATCATTTCCCGACCAACTGTGCTTCTTTCCCTTCAACAAGAATACACCGAGAAGCTACATCATCCCGAGATACTCTAAGTACTCCGAAGAACTCTTGATCAACAAGCAACTAAGGCGGTCCGAACTGCATCTCGGTCGTATCATTAATTACTAGACGGACAACTGTTCAACTATCCATTGTATTCTTGACGCACACGTTGCATTAAATGTATTACCCTTTCATATGTAAATCATTTAATGTATTGGACCTTTCATGTACAGCCTCAAGGCTATAAATACATTGTATCTCCCTCATTCAAAGGAGGCGGAATTTCTTGAGAGAATTTGTAATCAAGAATTCCACAAACACTCAGCAATAACATAACAGTGGACGTAGGCTTTATTCCTAGCCGAACCACTTTAAAAATCTTTGTCTTATTTATTTATCTGTGATTGAATAATTAGAGCAATCTAGTATTTTACATCAACAGATTGGCGCCGTCTGTGGGAAACGACTGTTATTATCGTTTTTCATAAAAATCATTTATCACCAATGGCTGATAATCCAGAATCCAGTAATCGAAATGTTGGAAATACTGGAAATCTTCCAAATCCATCTGCATCCCCAGATCTGGCTGGGATTATGACGAATCTGGCTCAAGGACAAACCGCCATGCAAGAATCCATGAGGCAACTCATTCAAACTCTTCAGGGCGGTGCACCTACCTATTCAGGGCAAAGAAGTGATCATAGGCAATCGCAATCTAGACGCACTGGGTCATATCGCAATGAGGAGTCTAATGATTTTTCTTATCAACCTGGGCGAACTTCATCAATACGGGCTTCGGATACAGATCAACGTATCACTCTCTCTCCGGAGAGAACTAGCGCTTTGGAGAGGTTAAGTAGAGTATCTCCTTTCAGTCGGTTAGGACCAAGGAGGAACATGAATCCACCTAGGGCTCCATCAAGAAGTTTTCGACCACCACCAGGTTTGAGAGAAGGATCTGCGCAATCGCGACCAACCACTCGTCGAGATAAATCTCAGGAAGCTACGTCAGAGCAATCAGTTGCTCGGACTAAACGGCCCGAGGAAGGGAATGAAGCATGGAAAGGTTCCATTCAACGATTGGAGGATAGACTGGGAGAAATGGCTAAGGCAAGAAATCCCTTACAGAGAACTTTTGTTCAAGGAACACCTTTTGTGCAAGCCATTGTGGATTTCCCTACGCCGTCGAAATTCAAAGCACCCGTAGTGACTCCCAAGTACGATGGAAAGACAGATCCCGTACTTCATATAGAACAATACCAAGCTGCTGCAGATATCTATGCTGTTCCCGACGAGATGAGGTGTAGAGCATTCTCGGGAACTCTTACTGGATCTGCACAGATATGGTACAATAATCTTCCTCGGGGTAAGATTTCAACTTTTGTTCAGTTAGCCGAGTTGTTTATTGGCAATTTTTGTTTTGGAGCAAAGCCGGTAAAGCGAGTAGCACACTTGCTAAATGTTAGACAAAAATCAGGTGAAAGTACTAGAGATTACATAACTCGTTTCAATAACGAAAAGTTGGAAGTCATAGATTATGAAGAAAAGACAGCAATCACTGCTTTGATGAGTGGTTTGCTGCCTAACAAGCTGTATTACACTTTGGCTAAAGATCCACCTAAAAATATGTCGGAGTTGATGGCAAAGGCGGCCAAAATCATGAATGCCGAGGAGGCTATGGCTGCGAAGAAGAATATGGATAAAGAAGTTAAAGTGGAGGTCGACAATTCTAAGAAGAAAGATCAGAAAAGTAATGGTGGTGACAAATATTCCAAGAATAACAGAATGAAGTTGGAAGCCCTAAAGAAGTATGATAATTATACGCCATTGAAAGTGGGTATTAATCATGTTTTGGAAGAAATCAGGAATAACGAGGAAATCAAATGGCCAGAGAAACTGAAGACAGATCCCGACCTGAGGAATAAGACCAAATATTGCAAATTTCACAAAGATCATGGCCATATGACCAAAAATTGTATAGCCCTTCAGAACGAGATTGAAACACTCATCCGAAGAGGAAAATTATCAAAGTACGTAGATCGCAGGAGTGAGAGGAAGAATGATGATAGAACTAGAGAGAGATCTAGATCTCCTCGTCGTGCAGAGGAGAAAAAGAGGAGGGACCATGAAGAGGATCCAGATGATGACCCCGATCTTCCCAAGAAGCCAAGGAAACCTGAACGAGAGGTATTTTCCATACGTTTTGGGTCATTTGATTGTAATGTTATTACAGGAGGAGATGCAGGAGGAGGAGACCTTACTGCAGAAAGAAAAGCTTATCTCGGAGAGGCTCAAGCTTGTTCATACATTCAGCGAATAAACCTGGCCGAGGATGATCGTCCGAGGAAAGTAAACAAAGAGAAGCTGGTGATTGGTTTTTCAAAAAACGACCTGGCAGGTGTTCTCTACCCTCATGATGATCCGCTGGTGATCAAAATGAGGATGAAGGATGTGGTCATTTCAAGGGTGTTAGTAGACAATGGTAGTTCAGCAGACATCATGTATTATTCATGCTTTGATAGCTTGAATTTAAAATTATCTCAGTTAGAACCTTATCACAGACCCCTTCTGGGTTTTGCTGGCGAGAAAGTTTTTCCACTTGGGACGATCAAGTTGGATATACTCATTGGAACTTGGCCTGCTTGTCGAACGGAAAGAATACACTTTTTTGTAATGGATAAGAATGTGCAGTCCGCCTACAACATCATCATGGGAAGAGTTGGATTGAAGAAGTTCGAAGCAGTTCCATCTACAGTTCATCAATGTTTGAAATTCCCAACGAATTTTGGAGTAGGAATTATGAAAGGTGATCAAAAAGTAGCTCGGGAATGCTATTATTCGTCGGCCGAGCAAGAGGAACTTGAAGAGTTACAGAAAAAGACTATTACTTACCAAGTGGAGGAAAGCACAGAAATTGAAACTCTTGACCCTAGGGATGAATCTCAACTCGTAAAAGGACAGGTTGTGGAATCTACAGAAATTGTTATCCTGGACGACGAGCATCCTGAACGAATAACTCAGATAGGGTCGTCGTTGGATTTTTCAATAAAACAGGAGTTGATAACTTTCTTGAAAAACAGGAAGAATACTTTTGCTTGGAGTCATGAAGACATGCCAGGAATAGATCCAAACTTCTTATGTCATGAACTCAATGTGAATAAGGAGATCAAACCTGTGAAGCAAAGAAGAAGAGTGTTTAGTCCCGAGAAGAACCAGGCCATACAAGAGGAGGTCGAGAAACTCCAGAAAGCCCAATTCATTGAAGACGTGAAATATCCAGATTGGTTGGCGAATATGGTGATGGTAAAGAAGAAGAACAACAAGTGGAGAATGTGTGTTGATTTTACTGATCTCAACAAAGCATGTCCAAAAGATCATTTTCCATTGCCCAGAATTGATCAACTAGTGGATGCTACTTCGGGACACGAGCTACTCAGCTTCATGGATGCTTATTCTGGCTACAACCAAATCAAAATGAAACCTGAAGACAGGGAAAGTACTTCTTTTATTACCCCAAGGGGAACTTATTGTTATAATGTTATGCCTTTTGGTTTAAAAAATGCAGGTGCAACATATCAGCGGTTGATGAACAAGGTATTCACCGAACAAATCAGCCGCAATATGGAGGTCTATGTCGACGACATGCTCACCAAAAGCAAGAGAGCTGCAGATCATTTGGTTGACTTGAGTCAAACTTTTGATCAACTGGATAAATACCAGATGAAGCTTAACCCGACGAAATGTACCTTTGGAGTACGAGAAGGAATGTTCCTCGGATACATCGTCAACCAACGAGGTATTGAGGCAAATCCAGAAAAGATCAAAGCTCTTTTAGGGCTGCGATCCCCGACGACGAAGAAAGAAGTGCAAAGTCTTACCGGACGAGTTGCAGCACTCAACAGATTTGTATCCCGAGCAACTGATAAATGCCTCCCATTCTTTAAAACGCTACGAAAAAGTTTTGAGTGGACTGATGAATGTGAGAAAGCCTTTCAAGATCTGAAGAAGTATTTGGGAGCCCCACCATTGTTGTCTAGGCCAATAAATGGAGAGAAGCTGTACTTGTATTTGGCAGTATCAGAAAATGCAGTTAGCTCGGCGTTGATCAGATTGGAGAATGGAGTCCAGAAGCCAATTTATTACACAAGCAAGGCCTTCCGAGGTGCGGAAATCAGATACCCAAAGCTGGAAAAATTGGCACTGGCATTAATTGAAGCAAGTAGAAGAATGAGACCATACTTCCAGGCCCATACCATCATTGTGTATACTGACATGCCGTTAAGACAAGCCCTCCACAAGCCAGAAAAATCAGGAAGATTGATGTATTGGGCAATAGAACTCGGTGAATATGATATTGTGTATGAACCCAGATCATCGTTGAAAGGGCAAGCCGTGGCAGATTTTATAGCAGAGTTCACATACCCTGATACCCCCGAGGAGTAAAAGATGCTTGCTGACCTACCTGTGGACGATACAGGATCGACAGACACAGATCCAAACCAACCAAGGTTGGTAAAAGGACTTATGGATGTAGAAAAATCATCATATTTAAATCCCGACCAACTCCGGTTGGTGGAGGGGCACGAACAAATGATCGACGAGGAACGAAGGATACCCGGGGACGATGAAAGAAAACAGATGATATTTCACCGAGGAACTCTAACAGATAAGAAATTTGAAGACGAGTTACATACATGGAGATTATATGTAGATGGATCATCTTGCACGGCTGGTTGTGGAGCAGGGATTGTTTTAAATTCTCCAGATGATATTGACATGGAGTACGCCTTGAGATTCCAATTCAAAGCTTCCAATAATGAAGATGAATATGAGGCTATGATAGCAGGTTTTCATTTGGCGAAAGTTATGGAGGCACGTCAAGTAATTGTTTTCAGTGATTCTCAGTTAATTGTGAATCAAATGATGGGAATATATGCAGTGAAGGGAGAGTTAATGGTGAAGTACCATGCAAAAGTGATGGAATTGTTGAAAGAATTTGATGCTATTCAATTGGTGAGGATACCGAGAATGGAGAATGCCAGAGCAGACACATTGGCTCGACTAGCGTCAGCTACGCGCACCGAGCTGCGAAGAACAATACCAATTGAAGTATTAGAAAGTCGGAGCATAGAAGAAGATCTGACGATGAAGATTATTACCCTTGATTTAGGACCATCTTGGATGGATCCTATCAGAGCATACATTGAAGAAGGAGTACTACCGGAGGACAAACTAGCTGCCAAGAAATTGAAGTATAAAGTTTCTCGGTATGTGTTAACTAATGGTGTTTTGTATAGACGAGGAATTATGGCAGGTTTGCAGAGATGTGTGCATCCATCAGAAGTCAAAGAATTGATTGAAGAAATCCATGAAGGATCTTGTGGAGCTCATATAGCAGGTCGGACCCTACTGCAAAGGGTGATGACACAGGGATACTATTGGCCGACGATGAGAGCTGATTGTATAGCTTATGCTAAGAAGTGTGACAAGTGCCAACGTTTTTCTTCCATCCGAAGAACTCCACAGGCATTATTGACACCCATAACATCACCTTGGCCATTTGCCATGTGGGGGATTGATCTGGTTGGACCACTGCCGACGACCCGAGGAAGGTTCAAGTATCTCGTCGTGGCAGTAGACTATTTTACTAAGTGGGTGGAAGCTGAACCACTAATTGATATGACGTACGAGAAGGTGTATCAGTTCATATGGAAGAATATCATTTGTCGATATGGTCTCCCCCACGCTTTCATCACAGACCATGGAACACAATTTGATAATGAAGAATTTGCTGCCTATTGTCATCAGTCAAATGTCTTGAAGTTTCATTCAGCACCAGGCCATCCCCAAAGCAATGGGCAGACTGAAGTGACGAACAGAACATTACTAAATGGGTTGAAGAAGAGGTTAAGTGAGGCTAAAGCAAATTGGATTAATGAGCTACAGTCAGTTTTGTGGGCTTACCGAACAACTCCCCGAGCAGCAACAGGAGAATCACCATATATGCTAGCATTTGGAAGTGAGGCTGTGATACCAGCCGAGTTGGGCCTACCAACACATAGGGTGCTAAATTTCAATTCTCTGATCAGTGATTTGATGAGAAGGATGGATTTAGATATGCTCGAGGAAGTCAGAGAAGAGGCAGCCATTAGGAATGCTGCTTATCAACAACGAACAGCTCTGTTTTACAACAAAAGGGTAAAGAAATGTGATTTAAAAGAAGGGGATTATGTGCTAAAGAAGGTCATTCAGAAGCAGAATAAACTGGAAGCAAACTGGCATGGACCTTACCGAGTTACAGAGGTTGTTCGACCGGGAACTTACAGAATAGCAACTCTAGAAGGAGAGGAATTTAAAAATGCATGGAATGCTGAACACCTGCGCAAGTATTATCAATGATGTCCAATGTAAAGCATTTCTCTCATTATGAATAAAACGAAGATGTTTCACCATTTTTTCCTTCTGGATGAAAGTTTTTCGGGGAATACTAGTGTAATACACTATACAACGAAAGTGCTCTAAGGAGCCAACCTCCTTTGGTTAGGAGGACAGCTCTTCGGGGCAAAAGTGCTCTAAGGAGCCAACAAATGCAGCTCTTCGGAGCAAAAGTGCTCTAAGGAGCCAACCTCCTTTGGTTAGGAGGACAGCTCTTCGGAGCAAAAGTGCTCTAAGGAGCCAACCTCCTTTGGTTAGGAGGACAGCTCTATTGAGCAAAAAGTGCTATAAGTAGCCAACCTCCTTTGGTTAGGAGGACATGCTCTACGGAGCCAAAAAAATGCTCTAAGGAGCCAAAAGCTTTAAGGAGCCAAAAAGTGTACACCAGCAGGATCAACCACGGTGGGTAAGATAAAAATATACTCTCATATTACAACTTATGTTGGTCGGGAGGTAATATTGTTACAATGAGTTCTTTGAAGAACAAAATGTTTAAAAAATACACCAAGTATAGTTGGTCGGGGATAAAAACCCAATAACTGTAGTTGGTCGGCGAGGACAACTTATTGATCTTAGTTGGTCGGACGCAATTTTATAATCAAACCAAGTATAATTCGTCGGAGCTGTATTTAGTCGACAAACATTATTCACCCACCTTGGTTGGTTGGAAACAGTTTGAACATTTTTCTCATTACTTTATTATTAAGTGATCGAGAAACATTACTAATACTTGTAACCTTTTATTAAGTTACTTATTGAACAATAATACTGTTAGCTTTTTAATAGATACATAGATACATATGTACAAATATAAATGTGCTTGATAAAACAAAATTGGCAAACAGAAAATGAAAATCTTTTCATTAATCTGGAATAAATTACAAATTACAAAATTGTTACATGGACATTACTATTCTATTGGTTTTTTGCCCTGTGCTTTAGAAACAGGTTCCTCGCCGGCAGGAGGGTCTTCTAGGCAAAGGGGAGAATTGATGAAATTAACATCTCTGAGCATTCTGACGTTCATAACAGAAGGTGTATCCAAAAGATGCTCAGGACGAGATAATTCAGCTTGGGAGTGAAGGCTATAATCACCAAGATATTTCGAAATTAGACTGCGAGGAATGGAGCGAGCTGGAATCCATGCCATATCCAATTTGAAGGGTGGTACAGGCAGGTCTAATAACGATGGAGCATGATAGTCCCATAAAAAATGCCCTTGCTCCAACTTTAATACACCCAATGCATTTAACCATCCTTGCTTGTAACCTTCATTATTAGCATGTTCAATACGAGCATCTAGATGAACGAGAGCTTCATTGTATCCTGCCATCCAGAATTCTCTTGGCTGTTTATGGAATTGGAAGGTTAATCTATCCAATTGTTCATGAAGGCTTTTGGCAAAGAGATCTTTGTTATGTAAGGCAGATTTCGTTGATGCCAGCTGATCTTCCAGAGACAGATTTTTATTGGACATTTCAGTCAGAGCACGGTCTTTTACTTTCAACTGGAATGCTTGAGTTTCCAGAGTAGACTGAGTGCGAGCCTCCTCAACATTTTGGCTGACTCTTCCTCGCCCCCGAGAACCTCTTCCTCGTCCCCGAGCAGTTCCAGAAATAGCAGATCTTCTTAAGTCCTCCAGCTCTTGCCTCAGTTTGGCATTTTCGACCTCTAAGAACGAGAAGCCTTCATCAGTGACTGGTATTAATGCAGTAGAGGATGAAGCAGCAGATTCATATTGAGCTAATTTCTTCTGCAAATTATTATTTTCTTGCTCCAAGATCTCAGCGATTTGTCTACAGGCTTCAATTTCACCTTTTAGGGTCCTCTCCCTGACGTCATACCCAGCAATGATCTTCTTGTGGCCTGTTTCTGAAGAGAGCTGCTGGTATCTATTTTCATAATCTTCATGTAACAAAGCCATTGATTCGTTATGTTGATTTTGAAGATCCTTTAAGGAACCATGAAGCTCTTCAATCAACTCATAGTAAGCGACATTGTTGGCCACTGCTCGGTCGAGTAAAGCTTTCAAGTATTGATAAGCTTCAATAGCCTGCTCTGAAGCACCGTGACCAAGGATATCAACAATTTCCGATGTACTAAGATCTGTATGACCAGCCTTATAGTATTGATGACATTGCTGCATCAGCTCGGTATCATGAGAAGAGATCAATTCCATTCTAGCAACAAACTAATGACAAGAAAAAGACAACAATCAACAAAAACAAGTTATCAACAACAGAGATGAGCAAAGATATATTTTATTAGATCATCAAAAAGTTACATCGTTCGATTACAAGGAAATACAGAAAGGCTACCGAACAACTTCACACCTTTTCCTTGTCCCCCAAGACTTTCTCGGGAGGCTGGGACGAGGAGCTCGATTGCTCGGTGATAACTACAGCTTGATCGGTAGGAGTCTTCTCGGGAGGGGGAGGCATGGAGGAAATGTCCTCGGTGGCAGATGGTTGAGAGGCAGAAACTTGATCGCCCATAGCCATGGAAGATTCATCTGAAGCAGGTTCATCTTCTTCTTCTTCCACAATTGGTGGAGGAGGACCAGGGAGATGCCGTTGGAATAGCTCAGAATCATCTTGGACTTTTAGCTCTTGCAGAGCAGCTACCCAACCATCATAGAAGTATTTCAACTCCCCATATTGGACTTGGGACGTCATTGCAGCTATCCCTCTCTCCCATCCTTTCTCCCAACCAACACTGAAATGTTTCTTGATTGCAACTTTTCTCCTCGATTTCTCCGAGGAGAGCTTCACCTCCAGTTCCTCTTTCTTAACCTTAATATCTCGCAGAGTAGATATTTCTTCTTCTGCCTTTTTCAATTTATCATCAGATTCCTGATGTTTAACTTCCAAATCTTTAATTTTCTCCTCCAAATTCTTGGAGGTTTCAGCCATCTTCATCTTATCAGCCTCAGCCACAGCCAATTTTTTCTCCCAAACAGTTTTCTCCTCGATGTACTGTTGGCGAGATTCCTTCACAGATTGGGTTAAACCCAACAAAGCATCGTCAACATCGGACGAGGAAGTGGAAGCTTTAATAACTTGATCTTTCTTCACGATGGTATTGAAGCAGTTCACCAGCTGAAAGATAAGAAAAACAATAGAGTCAACACAAATACAAGAATTCAAGAAAAAGAAAGAAAGATCAAAGGTATGAGAAATTTACTGAAGAAAGATGGCGAGCAGCTAGGGACGTCAGTGTATCCCTAGGAATTTTTTCATCAACCCCGAGAACCTCGGGTATAACTGAGTTCGTTGAAGAACTCGGAAGAATAATTTTTGAAACACCACTACCACCAGCGGGTAGAGAAGGTGCAGTTCCAGCAAGATTAACCGAGGATGATTTCCTCAATCTCTTCAAAGGACGATCAGTAGCATCAACCAAGGAAGAAGTCTTGGTCGGAGAGATGGCAATTGCATCAGCAGGAGCATCTTTCTTGCTCGGGGCCACCGGGGGCTTCTCGGCAACTTTGGAGGAACCAGCATCTACTTTTTTAGTCCCCTCTGGGATATCAATTTTGCCTTTCTGGGCTCCAACAGCAGAAGAAGTGTCACCAAATAGAGCAGGAGGAGCTCTTTTCTTGCCCATTCTCTGAGATAGGGGGATATGAGAATCTGAAGATGAACTTTCTGGTGTTGAAGCTGGTTCAACAGGGCGAGCAGTATAAGAGGTTGTGTAACTCTTATACTGTAGTAAATATGAAGCAGATCTAATATGCTCGTCAGCAATGGTCTTATGCAAATTCCAGATAAGTTTCAAATGCTTGATATTCACTTCTGACTCTTTTGGAGTTTTTCTTTTGCTATCAACTGCAAACAAATACATAATAGAATATCAGTCATACATTTTGTCAAACAGGATGAAAGCATAATTTCATAAGTAAAATAAAATGAAAAATAAACCTATCCCATTGCCGTATGGGGGGCATCTGGGACCGTTGTATACTTCATTCCCAGATAAAGGCGCATGTTGCCAATTTTTTATGACCAACCCATGCTCAAAATAATCCCTATTTGAGTCAGGGAGATTAACTACAAGAGCCCTATTCAAATACCTAGTTTTCAAATAATAAATATTATCTAGAACGGCCCATTTATAACAAAACATAATTTCAGGGATCCCAATACGAGTCCCATGAGTTAAATTTAATTTGTGCACCCCGTTAATTATTCTCCATGAATTGGGGGCTATTTTTGCAGGAACAAGATCAAAATATTGACAAAACTCAAGACATAATGGGTTTGGTGGAAAGGAAAAACCGCATTCAGCCACAAAAAGACTGGGGAACCAATGTCCCTCAGCCAATCGAAAGTAATCTAAAGGCTCAGAAAGAACCTCTAGAGTTACCCACGAAGGAATGGAAAAATCAGAACGGAATTTCTCAACAGATTCCACAATATAAACCATATTGAATAAAAGAGATACAGAAGAAAGAAAGAAGACCTTACAGAAAGAAAGGAGATGTGTTGACAACGAACGGAAACAAAGATGAACGCACAAGAGAAGAAGAGAAGAGAAAGCTTGAATGCAGAGAATGAAAAACGAAGACGATGGTATGGGTACCAAAGAAGTTTAAATACTTTTCATTGGGAAGCGGCGAAAGAAATGATTACCAAAAAGAAACTACTAAACTTCCGGCGGCTAAAAGGACAAAATTTACACGAATATCAAAGAGCTTATCAAAAAGGCAGAAACTGCGAAATAAGAAGGAAATTTGAAAATAATGTTCCTGAAACCCGGGAAATACATTTAATATTACCATATACCGAGAAAGAATGTTCCATACTCTTCAGAGTTCAAAATATGAAACATTGGGGGCTTCTGTTGATACCAAAATTAATGTGCTGATGTGGACGAATAAGATGAAGACACGTGTCAATCTACATGGCACAATAGCAACGAGGAAGATCATTTCCCGACCAACTGTGCTTCTTTCCCTTCAACAAGAATACACCGAGAAGCTACATCATCCCGAGATACTCTAAGTACTCCGAAGAACTCTTGATCAACAAGCAACTAAGGCGGTCCGAACTGCATCTCGGCCGTATCATTAATTACTAGACGGACAACTGTTCAACTATCCATTGTATTCTTGACGCACACGTTGCATTAAATGTATTACCCTTTCATATGTAAATCATTTAATGTATTGGACCTTTCATGTACAGCCTCAAGGCTATAAATACATTGTATCTCCCTCATTCAAAGGAGGCGGAATTTCTTGAGAGAATTTGTAATCAAGAATTCCACAAACACTCAGCAATAACATAACAGTGGACGTAGGCTTTATTCCTAGCCGAACCACTTTAAAAATCTTTGTCTTATTTATTTATCTGTGATTGAATAATTAGAGCAATCTAGTTTTTTACATCAACAATGGCAATTCATTTTATCAAATGTTTATCAAATCAATTTTATCTCATCACTTTCTTTACCAATTCTATTTCCCTTCTTCCATCCAGGAAATAAATTTAAAGCATATTTTATTATCATAAAATGCTTTAACGGCAATAATGTCCCACATTATTAAAAATAGTTATATTTAATATCATATAACGTTTTTAAGACCGCCTGTCCGGTTTCCCCACTGTTCGCGCCCCTAAATGGCTATCATCTTCCAGGGGCGAACACCAAGACAACCTAGGATCCTAACGCAACGTCGGGAACTGGGCATACCCCTGTGAGTGAGTCATAACCACACCCAGAATTACCTCACTAGCGCAGAACAAACATATAATAAACGGTCATATAGCCGAGGAATATATTCACCCTGCATTCATTAGCCAGGGGACTTCACCTCATACGCGCAATTTCCCTTATGCTAGAGATTTAGAGACGTGTGTTTACATAAATTATCATTTACGAAAATCATTTCTTTTTCCATTTGAAAACATTCACATTTTACATTCTCAGAAATCATTTATTTTCAATGATGAAATACCCGTTTTTGAATATGCATTTCTTATTCTTAAAGTCATATTTTATTAATGACCTATGAGCGGAAGTGTCAATATCCCTCACTAGTCTCCAAGAGTCCAAAAAAATACCAGAAATCATCAAAGTGAGTCTCCCTCAATAATAGTCTCCCAAAAGTCCCAACATTATCATTTTATCTTCTATTAATTCTATGTTAACTTCCTATATCATTCGGACATTAACCTCAATAAACCAACCCTTAGAATAAGCCCAATTCACCCCATGTTAGCCTAGGATATTTATCTATCCAATACATACCTCTAAAACTCTTTATTACATTCCCAAAGGTAGGTTACTAAACCTTGAACCTAAAAGAAAAGGGGCTAAAAACAAAACTAGAAAAATCTCACAAAATAGGGCATCTGAATCGATTCGCCTAGGGTCGAATCGATTCTCCCCAAATTGCGAATTGATTCACCCAAAAGTGAATCGATTCGGGGAGTAAAACCAACATTCTGCCTCGGCCGAATCGATTCTCCCTAAGGCCGAATGGATTCGGCCCTGCATAATTGCCCAATTTGGGCTACGGGTTGTATGAATCCCGAAATCCCAAAGTCCCAAATGCTCCATTTTCTCCAACATCAACAACAAATAATCCTACTACATCATTTCTACACTTCAACTAACTAATTTTCCCAACTCAAATCAAATTAAACTACAAGATTAAGGGTTTAAACACCAAAATCATGAAAAACCCATTTATGCTTTAAATCTCCAGAAACTAACTATAAATGCAATTTATCACATTAAATCATGATCTAGCAAGTAAGAAACTTGCCTCAAGTTCGTAGTCTCGGATTCTCTTCCCGAAGCAACGATTTCCAGGTCCAATCTTCCATTTCTGTCTCTTCTCTCCCATTTTCTCCCAACTCTCTATTCTCTCTCTCTCTCTCTCTCTCTTGGCTTATAACATAAGAATGGGAAAATAAAAGGGTTTAGAGACTTAAACGGGTCTTAAACTTAAATTCTCCTCATTTAATTATTGATACACCATTAAAATGACTCGTAACTACATAATTGAGTCATAACACGTCAAAAGTGCCCAAAACTAAAAAATATAACTCGGCACTTATTTTGACTATCTCGACTATTCTTAAACCAACCGCACCTCCTAAATTGGCATCTAGCGTAACGTGAAATATTTTTGTGTTCCAAATTCATTTTAATTTATTAATTATACTCCAACTTACATATAAGTCATAACCGCCGTTTAAAGCACAACGACGCAATAAAACACAACATAACACTATTTACCTTCTCATAAAAGTAAATAGGCAAAAAATGGTAAATATTATTCCTTAATATCACTCGAAAATAATATTTACTCAAACTCTCTCTATTTTATAAAATTAGCCCATCGGGCAAAATAATATAAAATAGTCGCTCAAAAATCTGGGTTATTACAATAAGTATTGAAAAACATACTTACATATTAAATGATTATAGGTAAACAAATTTGTGGATTTGCCAATGGGGGGATACCATTGGTAATTAGTTCAGTTATGAATTTATTTTGAACAATGAAGCGAGACGCAAATAAGAAATTTATCTTAAATTTAGGATTCCAAATCCCTAATTTCATGAAACCAAAATAATGATAAATTGAAACACATAAATATCTATACATATACAAAAACTTATACATACTCAAATATTTAATAATAATGTTAACTTTATTATTAAATATTTAACATTATTGTCGAATGAAATTTGTGCAACCAAATAATATAAACACATGTTTTGTTTGTGAATAATTTCATAGTCTGGACAAAAAAGAGCATAAAAATAACTAAGATTAAACTGAAATAGTCAACCACGAAACTACGAGCAACTATATGAAATTGTGGATTTGATGAAACTGCAATATAAGAAATTAGGGATTTACAAGAACTACTAGATTCTTGTCTTGCAAGATACGAACTTTTACAAGATATGAAGTGTTACAAGAACTTTTATAAGATGCAAAATACCTATGGATTCTTATACGATCAGCTATACCAAATTGCAAGAGCAAATCACAAGAATTGCTAGATGATCAGCTATACTAAGGACTACAAATTGCCAGATATGATCAGCTATACCAAATTGCAAGAACTGTTATATGTGAAATTGCAATTTCATATTATAAGAAAAAATAAAATAAACAAAATCAACCACCTTATATATACATGATAAAAATACCATTCGAACTATGTGTCCAAGTTTTCTTATATTATCAACTTTGCTGTGATCGTAAATTTTTCTGAGAGTTTTTTAACTTTTGATTAATTAATTGAAAGAACCAACATTTAATTAATTAATTAAATAGACATAAAAAAACATTATTAGATCAAAAAACGGAAAAATTCATCTCGGATCAGAACGAAAAGGTAGCGATTGAATAGAAAACGAAAATCAAAGGGGTAAAAAATCATAAATTACAACCAAAACGAAGATCCTTACTAGGGGTGGCAATTTTAGAAATGATACGAAAAAATGACATGGAACGACACAAAATTGAAACGATATATCATGTTCGTGTTGTGTTCGTGTCATGTTTTTTTTTTTACACGAAGTCGTGTTGTGTCATGTTCGGGTCTGAATTATGAGTCGTGTTGTGCTATAGTGTTCTTTAGGTGTGAAATTTAGGAAATTATAGTATTCGTGCTGTGTCATGCCGTGTTTTTTTCTATTTGTCTCGTGTTTTTGTCAACTAAAAAAAACATGAATTCATGTTTGTGTCCGAAAAAACCTTGTTGTGTCAGCCCGAAACACGACCCGTTGACCCGAATTGCCACCTATATACCCTCATATCTTCCATCTCCCAATCAAATGCTCATGTCTACTTTAACCCCTGGATCTAAATAAAACCCTACCAAAATGAGTGTGAGAGAGATTGATTATGGGAAGTAATTGGAGGTGGCAGACTCTACAGATATTGTAACTTGATGAGATTGATTGTCTCCAAATAAAACCCAATCTAATATTTGCCTATTGCGACTACTATAAATTTATGAGATTTACTACTACTATAAATCTAATAGCTTGATTGCGACTACCTGATGAGATTTATGAGAATACTTCCATAGTAATTGATGCACTCAGATTAGCAAAGTGAAAAAGTATTTCTTTACTTGATGAGATTTATTACCTACAATACAATTTAACGGCTTCATTATCTCCTCTACAGCATTAGATGGCGTATTGGATGAAAATTGTAGATCATAAGATTGAGTATTGGAAAGAAACTAGTATAGGTAAAAATTTAGAGTCCCACGTTTTGTTTGGAATATTCCGTGTAGGAATAAAATGCGAGAAAATGGTACCCGAAGTTTTTGTTCCAAAATGTCTCTTTTTTGTGGCGTTTAAAAAGAAACGTCGGTAATTTATGACGTTTTACATTTAAACGTCATTAATTCCTAGCATTTAAATAAAACGCCGGTAAATTTAGTAACCTTTTTAAATAAACTTCACAAATTGCTTCTATGCTAACGTTTTATTAAAACGCCTAAAAAAACGTTGGCATATATATTATTTCTTATAGTGTATATAGTATGCGAATATATATGTGTAATCATACCCACGCTACATGCTATCAGAGAGGTTTCCGCGCCGGGATAGTCTTATCTTGATGGGACCTTTATGGGGGATATTGACTTGTACCCTAGAACATAGGATCCTTGGTACAAGATATCTGAGAATGATAGTCAAACGGTCCTAAGAGATGTGAGGATATGGGCTGAGCTCTTAGTGACTTGGAACTATGCTTCGCCTCCAATATCTTTGTTTTGTGTTAATATAATTCGAGAGTGATTACGAACTAGTATTTCCCTTTGTACGAGAGATACAGGGACTTGATATCAGAGTATGCTAGAACCATATATTTATGTACGGTGGTGAGTATATATATTATGAGTGATAATTATAAATACCTGTGATTAATCTACTGTGCGTGTAAGTAGATACGTATTGAATAATTCATAGTAAATGAAATAGGTGGTTGCGAACTTAAGTCTATATTAAGACGAATATAACTGGCCTAATATATTCATAAGAAAAGGTTAGCTGATATAACTATAATCATGAGATTACTTGAAAAAACAATTTGTGCTGGGAAATTGAATTAGATTAGTGAATTGGGTTAGTTTTATCCAGATTAGTTCATTAGTACGTTAGGCGTGCACACTAGTCGAGGGGTGAGAATTCCAAAGTGAGTGTCGTGATACTAACATGTATGTAATATTAACTGGTAAGCATTTTAAATACTTGCTAAACTATTTTTAAAGTTGTTTTACACTTGGGCTCTGACCCGTTTCTTGTTATCTCTTCTTTCTCTTTTATATATATATGTATTACAGGTGCCCAACCATAGGGGCATCAGGCTTAGATATTTGGACTGTTGACGTGCTATTGCTAGTGTGGGAATTGCAGGTCCTTACAGTAGATGACTTCATCCTTGTCTTCTATTTAGTCATCATTAGATAGGGCATATGTCAACCATTTCCAGTTTTATCCAGTTCAGAGATATTTGTACTCTTGATTTATTTCAGTATTCTATTTTAGTTGCGATTACTTGTGATTATTACATTATGCTACAATTTTGGATATTTTATTTGGATTGATTTATCTAGCATGTTCTTTCATTTGGAAGGTTTGGTTTTAATACTATCATCTGTGTTCGTGAAAATGGTTTCATAGTAAATAATAACAATCGGACTTAAATTATAAAATTAAATGTTTTGACTCTTAGCTTAATTATTTATTAGGTGATTAATAAAGAAATTTTTTTTCGACAGTGATGATAAGAATGAACTAACCGGACACTTTGAGTTAATTTAATAAAGGATTGATCACCCAGTATTTAATTAGGCGGGGTGTTATAAGAACCACTTTGGGTGAAGGTAGAAGGAAAAATTTCATCCAAAGTTCATTCTATCATCCTAGAATACCAAATTTGTTTACTCAGGGGAGCAACCGGTTTGCTAACTGAACCGGTCCGGTTCAGCCAGCAAACTAATTCGGTTCTGTTATCTTGCCCTACTTGCCTTGTGTTTGTTTTTTGAATCGTTTGAGGATCGGTCCTGGGATTTAGGGTTTGAGTATGAAATTAGGGTTCCGTAAATTGAGATTGAAGGTTAGGAAGTGTCTTAGGCTAACCGGGGTGGGTTTTGGGTATGAAATTACGTGAATAATTGGGGAAACGCACTCATGTCAAAATCGAGAAATTGAGTCAAACTTCAGGAATGATTAGGCTAGTGACGGGGTAGGTTATCATGATTGGGTAGAATTAAAAAGTTAGAGAATTGAGTAATGTGTAAGTAAATACTTAGCTAAGATCGGGAAGTCGGGATAGACTTTGGGATCTGATAGGCTAGTGCTACGAGAGATAATTCGCATGTTGGCCTACTTTATATATATGTGAGAGTGGCCAATATATATATGTCTATGTGTGAATGACATTATGTTGACATACCTACTCTAATATTCTATCGTTCGAGGTAGTGTATAGTGGGATATCGACACCAACATTGACCAGAAGGTGTTGGATTATTCCCCAAATCATAGTACTATTGCATGACCCTATTCGTGTGTGAAGATGACTGAGTTTTGAATTCGGTTGGGGTAATGTGGTATGGTTATGAACCACGGATGTATGTTTATGACCACCTCCGTTATGTGTTTGCAATTTTGGGATCGGTGGTGAGATACTGACCTAGTGGTCTAGGGATTTTATGGGACGTACCTGGTGCCTAGTATCATATTAAGGAATGAAATTAAATACCGGGTGATCAGTCCTTTATAAAATTATAATCAAGGTGAACGGTTGGTTCATTCTTAGCATCACGGTCGAAAAATAAACTTTCCAATTTAAACACCCTAAATAATTAAGCTAAGTGTCAAAACCATTTAAACCATTATTTCCATTTTATTAAATCCAATTATCAAAATCTTTAATAAGTAACAGTTTAAGAATCACACAATTATTAAGACTGGAAATAAATACTCATGAAATTAACCATTCAAATAAACCAATACCAACTTTAAAACAACAAAGGAAAACCATCATAGCAGTAATCAAATCCCAAAGAGTAAAAATACTAAAGATAAATGAACATAATCTCTGACAAATCCAACGGAATAAGGAAACGGGCGACACGTGCCCAATTAATTTGAGCTGAAATAAGAGTGGAATCAACAACGAGGTCGTCTAAGAACATGGCCTACATCTCCTACATAAGCTGCAGCACGTCCTGTCCAAAGAGCCTAAGCATGACGCCCCTGTGGCTGGGCACGTGTAATATATACATATATATATATATATGAGAGAAAAGATGACAAGAGACGGATCAGAGCCCGATTGTAAAACAGTTTAAATTTAGTTTAGCAAGTATTTAAAATGCTTACCAGCTAATGCAACAATCATGTTAGTATGCAACACTCCCTTGAGAAATTCTCACCTCTCACCTAGTGTGCACGCCTACCGCACTATTAACCCCGGAAGTTCATTTTTATGTAAATCTCCCATAAGGTTTCATGTTGATGATTTCTATGGCTAAGACAATTATTTTCTGAGAACAAGGTTCGCAGAACTATCTCATTTCATTTTAAAAATACACTAGGGTTGTCACAAGATTTCTAAACACTTATATTAAAGTCGGAGTATTGATTCGTTACTGAACTACTTTTTATACACAGATGAAAGTTCCCAGTTTCATGTCTCTCTCTCTCTCTCTCTCTCTCTCTATATATATATATATATATATATATATATATATATATATATATATATATATATATATATATATATATATATATATATATATATATATATATATATTAAATCACACGTATAATATATATACTATCGGCACCCCACATACACTTAATGGTGCTAGCATAATCTGCTATCAAGTCCCCGTATCACTCGTACTAAGGGAAATACTTGTTCAGAATCACTCTCGAATTGTATTAACACAAAACACATACAAATGGAGACGAATAATAGTTCCAAGTCACTAAGAGGTCAGTACATACCCTCACATCTCTTAGGACTGTCTGACTATCAATCAGATAGCCTATACCAAGGATTCCTCTATTCTAGGGTACAAGTCAATATCCCCCATAAAGGTCCCATCGAGATAAGACCATCCTGACGCGGTAACCTCGCAAGTAGCGCGGGCCTAATTTTTCACATATATAATATATGCACAAACTCACAGTCATATATATATGTATTACCATTAACATTTCTAAATTAGGTACACCCATGACCCATAATTATGATTATTCGTTCTTAGTACACTTTATTCGATTATCCCCCATAATGGACTCATTCTTTTTATTCTTATTTCTAGGATATTCCAAACTTACTTCTTTTCTCTCGAAGTTTTCTATGTCCCTAAGTATAATTTCAGTAGGTACTCTCACTTACTCTCTAGGCTAACTTCCTTATGAGTCTTAATCGTTTATTTGAACGTTCACATAATTTCATAAAGATCACTCCCCATTAACCCTTTAATTCATATTACATTTAGTACACTTATGGGTGTTTACTAAAACCCTAGTAGTCCTATTTATGTCCCAAAATGTTCGAACAATGATGCTCAAGGGTTACCATGCATATTCACCGAAATAAGTTACAAGAAGAGGAATATGCAGTTTTCCAGCAGGGGTCGATCGATCGATGTTCTTGGGTCGATCGATCGATCAAGCAGTTATGGCGAAACTGTAAAAACCCAGTTATGAGAATCCTCCTCCAACCACCACCAAATCACCATTTTTAACTCCCAAACTCCCATATAATGATACTACCAATACTGTATACCCAAATACAAAATTTTCTACGTAAAACTTGTGGGTTTTCATCAAGTATAACAATTTAAAGGGCAAAATCTACATAAACCTCAAGAACCCTAATCTTTTCTTTAAGTTTCAGTTCTTTCAATTCTTTCTCCAGATTTTCTACTTCTAAAACCATGAAATTTCGTGGTATATCCCCTACATGTGGATTGGATATCCAGAATATGATTATTACCTCTACAACATGCGAATTCTAATCTCCAAATTATACTTTCTTTCATGAAACTGGTTCTAATCAACCCTAGACTAACATAATTGAGGCATCAACTAAAAATAAAGCAATATTGATACTTGCCTGGAAATTTTGTTTCTGATTTGTGGGAGAAAGGGGTGTGGTTGTGTTCCTCGTCACGCGATCTAAAAATTGGCGATGACGGGAGTGCAAACGGCGGAGTTTTTTTGGCATAGAACTCCTTGGAAAGCTTCTTCACTTCTTCTCCAAAGGCCGTTCTTTGGTTTTTCTTATGTTAACCCTAGAAGACAACCCCTAGCAGCTGATACAGCCTTGTTAAATTCGTGGGTTTAATTGCCCAAAAATACAAAATGTCCAAAACGCCCTCCCAGGATATTAATTAGGCCTAAAAATGCCCCGAGACCCAAACTAAACCCCCAGGTAAATTATTTTGACTATCTCGACCCTTCCGGACCCATTGGAGCACTCGAAATGACCATACGGGCAACTTATAATTTATTCACTTTTAATTATACTAATTTAATCCCGACACGATACATGCATGTCCCAATTAAATTTCCACAATTATCAAATTATATACTCGTGATAATTTTAATAAATTTGATTATACATATTACTTTATCCATTAAGTAATATTCAACAAAATCCCAATAATTACTAACTCTTATCACGCTAGTAAATAGCTAAAATAATTTTTGAATTAATATTAAATTAATATCTCAAATTAAATTCAATAAATCCCCAAATTTAAATGTCATAAAAATATAGGGTATTACATACTTCCCCCTAATAACGAAATTTCGTCCCAAAATTCCAAAAATAAGGCATACCTGGTAAGAATAACTCTGGGTATTTCTCGTGCATGCCTGCCTCACGCTCCCAAGTGGATTCTTCCACATTATGATGCTCCCACTGGACCCGTACAAGTGGAACTACCTTCGACCTCAAACTCCTTTTGCTATGGTCTAGGATAGCCACTGGTCTCTCCTCGTAAGAGCTGTCGGGATGTAAGTCAATCTCCTCTATCACGATGTGGGTGTGGGACATATCATCCCGAAGGTATCGTCTCAATGATGAAATGAGGAATACATCATTAATGTGGTGCAAGTGCTCTGGAAGCCCTAATATGTAGGCTACCGGCCCAATCCTCTCGATAATGGGAAATGATCCCACATACCTCGGGGCCAACTTCCCCTTCTTCCCAAATCTCATCACTCCTATCATAGGAGACACGTTCAGTAATACTTGGTCCCCCACATTAAATTCTCGAAAAGACCTATTTTCATCAGCATAGCTTTTTTGCCTGTCCTGGGCCACTCGAATACGACTCCTGATAAACTCAATCCTAACTCAGGTTTCCTGAATTACCTCTAGTCCTAGCAACTTGTTATCCCCCACCTCTATCCAAAAAGTTAGAGAATGACAAGGCCTGCCATACAATGCTTCAAATGGAGCCATGTCGATCGTGAACTGATAGGAGTTATTGTAAGAAAACTCCACCAGTGGAAGATATGGCTACCATCCTCCTCCAAAATCAAGGACACACATGCGTAGCATATCTTCCAACATCGTATTGGTACGCTCTATTTGTCCATCCATTTTTGGGTGATGAGCTGAACTCAATCTCAACTCTGTACCCATGGCCTCCTGAAAGCTCTCCCAGAAACGTGACACGAAAAATCTTGTCTCTATCCAACACAATATATTCTGTTCCATGTAGCCTAATAATCTCGATAATGAACAACTGAGCATACTGGCCCGTAGTATAGTCTATTCGTACTGGAAGGAAATGAGCCACCTTGGTCAAACGGTCCACAATCACCCAAATGGAGTCATAACCCCGCTGTGATGTAGGCAGCCCAGTAATGAAGTCCATAGAAATACTTTCCCACTTCCATAGAGGTATCTCCAATGGCTAAAGAAACCCCGACGATCTAATGTGAGTTACCTTTACCATCTGGCAAGTAGAACACTTGGACTTAAACTCAGCAATGTCCTTCTTCATCCCACTCCACCAGTACTTCTGCCTCATATACCGGTACATCTTATCTCTTCTGGGATATACCGCAAATCTGGACTCGTGAGAGTGTGTCATCACTGCATAACGTAAGTCTTCTCCTACTGGAACCACCAATCTCCCATTAAACCTAAAACCTCCATCGAAACTTACTGAATAGGACTCAGCACCTTCAGCTAAGAGCCGTACAATATTCTCCTGATAGAATGAGTCCGTTGACTGTGCCTCTATCACCCTCATAATAATCTCGAGTGTGACTGTCATGACAGATATAAAGGAATAGTCTATCGCGTCCTGGTGTCCTAACTCTTTCCACTTTTCTTTCCAGATGTTCATTACGTCGCCTACTGGTCTACGACTCAACGCATCAGTAACCACGTTAGCCTTTCCCAGATGGTACTAAATTTTGAACTAGTAGTCTATCACAAACTCTAACCATCTGCACTGATGCATATTCATCTTTCGCCGGGTAAACAGGTACTGCAGTGATTTGTGATCTGTGAACAAGCGAAACTTCTCCCCCAAAAGATAATTTCTCCATATCCTCAATGCAAAAATGACCACTTCTAGCTCTAAGTCATGGATGGGGTAATTTTTTTTGTGCGACTTAAGCTTACGGGAGGAAAAATCTATAGCCTTATCCTCCTACTGAAGTACTCCCTCGAGAGCCCGTAAAGAGGCGTCTAGGTAAACCAGATACTCCACTCCCATCTTGGGTAAAGAAAGAACTGGTGCTGAAGTCAGCTTATCTTTTAGCTCATCAAAATCCAATTGACAAGCATCGTCCTAAACATACGGTACCCCCTTGCGAGTTAGTTTTATCAATGGACCAGCTATCTTTGAGAAACCTCGGATGAATCTCCTGTAGTAACAGTCTAACCCCAAGAAACTATGCACTTTCGTCAGTGTCGTGGGCTATCCCCACTCCCTCACTGCCAACACTTTACTCGGGTCAACCAATATCCCCATTTCTGACACAATATGTCCCCAAAACTGCACCTCCCATAACCAGAATCCGTACTTCTCGTACTTAGCATACAACTAATGCTCTCGTGGAGTATGAAGAACCTTCTTCAAGTTCTCAGCATGCTTATCATCAGTGTGTGAATATATAAGGATGTCATATATGAAGAGTATGACAAACTGATTCAAGAACTCTCTGAACACTCGGTTCATCAAGTCCATTAATATGGCTGGAGAATTTTTCAGCCCAAACGGCATGACTCGAAACTCATATGAACCATTTCTCATCAAGAAAGCAGTCTTAGACACATCCTTCTCCCTAATCCCTAGCTGATGGTATCATGATCTTAAATCTATCTTCAAAAAGAAGGTTTTTCCTCTGAGCTGGTCGAACAGATCATTGATTCGAGGCAACAGATATTTGTTCCGTATTGTGACCTTTTTTAGCTCCCGGTAATCCATGCATAACTTCAGTGAACCATCTCTCTTATTCACAAATAAAACTAAAGCTCCCCAAGGTAAGGTGCTCCTACGAATGAATCCTTGACCTAATAGTTGCGCTATCTGATCCCGTAACTCCCTCATTTCCACTGGAGCCATACGGTATAGAGCAGGTGCTATCGGTCGAGTATCCAGCATCAAGTCTATGACAAAATCTATCTCTGGACTGGGGGTAGGTCCAGTATCTCCTGAAATATATTGGAATACTCACGAATGACTGGGATCGAATCTAAGGGAATCATGACCTCCTTAGAGGTATCCTCCTCTATGTAGTATAGATGATAGGAAAAGCCTCCCTCTAGGCGAGGCATCGCCACCAAAAACATCTCTTGCCCCAAAATGGCAAATATAATACTCCCACCAAAACAATCTATCATGGCTCTGTATGCGGCGAGCCAATCCATGTCAATAATAACAAAGTGCTCATGCATCTCTAAGACTAACATGTTTGTTGGTAAAATCAAGCTACCAATATCTACTCCCACACCCCGGCATATAAAGAAAACCAACGAACCATTCCCCAGTGTTGAGTCTACGCATGTCACAGTGCTCTCTGTTGTGGCTAATAATCCTAAGGCCTTTGCAAAATGAGGAGCTATAAAATAGTGTGTTGCCCCAGTATCAAATAAAACCCGGCCCATAGTGCCATGGATAGGAAACGTAGCCTCAATCGCGGGTGGTGCCTGAGGAGCTACTGCCCGTGGACGTTGTAGACACGTCTGTACTGCAATTGCCCCTGCTATACTGGAGCTACTGGGATGGATGGTAGGGGTGGTACCTAAGCTGGCACTTGGAGGGCAGCTGAAAAGAGTGGCCTCTATGGCTCATTACGGGCACCCTGCTGCTGTGGGGCTCTATCCCCCTCTAGACAATCCTGGAGCCTATAGCCATTCTTCCCACATCTGAAATATTGACCCCTGAAGTTACCTCCCCTATGTCCCTGCTAACCACGACCCTGTTAGCCATTACCACCCCTCCATTGGCCCTGCTGAAAATGCTGTTAGCCCTGATGGCCCTACTAGTGTCCCTGCTACTGATGGTGTTAGCGCTGCTGGCCCTGCTGATTAGACTGGCCTTACTGGCCCTTCCTAAATCCCCCAAATCCATGTCTAGAGTCACCTGATCCGAATCATTTGGCAGGGTCCCCCTGATGGGAACTCTGCTCACTATGACGAGTCTGGCCCTGGGTTGCTGGTGTCCCACCAATACTACTGCCCTTTCCCTACCCTACTGGCTGGACTCTCCTACTCATTTGCTTCCCTGTAGATGGAAGCGGTGATCCTGACAGTGTAACAACGCAGTGTTGAGTACATCCATGTAGGTACTCAGTGATAGATTTCCTATGAGATGCTGGCGGATCCTTCAGGCCAATCCATCAACAAACAACAATATCTTCTTCCCCTCGATGGGTGCCTCATCTGTCACTATAGTGAGAAGTCTAGTAAACTCCTCCTCGTACTCAGCAACCATCATATTCTCCTGTTTCAGATTCAGTAACTTCCGCCTCATGTCAGTTTGCACGACGAATGAAAAGTATTCGCGGTCAAACCGCGCCCAGAATGACTGAATCGTGATGATGTCCCTCTCCTCTAAGGTGGTGGTGGACTACCACCACTTCAAAGCATCCCCCACTAGCTTAAAGGTAGCCAACAACTGTGTCTGTACGTGTGTGCACACATACATGCGCAGATGCCTCTGGATATCTTTTTTCCATTGGCTGGCGACTTTGATATCCGAACTACCTGAGAACTTCAGGGATGCGCCTTCTGAAAGGCATCCCTAACTCACTCCCATGAAGATGTAAGTTGTTCTAGTACTGACGCCACTGCCTGAGTCTGGGGTGGATCCTGCTGTACTACCGCCAGTGCGTCATTCACTGCCTGAGCAATAATAGCGGCTACCTCGGTTGAGTTCATCATCCCCTGAGCCAAAGTTGCTGGCTGCTCGGCCTGAGCATTTCTATCTCGGGGTGCACGCCTCGGAAGCATCTGAAAGGAGAAGGAAGTTTATTAGTCTACATTTATTATTAAATCTCGAATAGCTGAAGATGTAAGTGTAAATAAAATAATACAAAAATCTTAAAAATAGGGCTCTATATCAAGAACGCTAAGCTGGAAGCGAAATAAGCCGTACAGATCCTAAAGGACACTAGAACCTAATGCTATGATACCACCTGTGACACCCCGCCTAATTAAATAATGGGTGATCAGTCCTTTATTAAATTATAATCAAGGTGAACGGTTGGTTCATTCTTAGCATCACTAGCGCAAAATAAATTTTCCAATTTAAACACCCTAAGTAATTAAGCTTAGTGTCAAAACCATTTAAACCATTATTTCCATTTTATTAAATCCAATTATCAAAGCCTTTAATAAGTAACAGTTTAAGAATCACACAATTATTAAGTCTGTAAATAAACACCCATGAATTTAACCATTCAGATAAACCAATACCAACTTTAAAATCACAAAGGAAAACCATCCTAACAGTAATAAAATCCCAAAGAGTAAAAATACTAAAGATAAATGAACATAATCTCTGACAAATCCAACGGAATAAGGAAACGAGTGACACTTTTCCAACTAATTATAACTGAAATAAGATTGGAATCAACAACGAGGTCTTCTAAGCAAATGGCCTGCAACTCCCACATAAGCTGCAACACGTCCTGTCCAAAGAACCTAAGCATGACGCCCCTGTGGCTAGGCACCTGTAACATATATATATATATATATATATATATATATATATATATATATATATATATATATATATATATATATATATATATATATATATATACAAAAGAGAGAAAAGATGACAAGAGACGGGTCAGAGATAGATATAAAACAGTTTAAATTTAGTTTAGCAAGTATTTAGAATGCTTACCGGATAATGCAATAATCATGTTAGTATGCGACACTCTCTCGAGAAATTCTAACCTCTCACCTAGTGTGCATGCCTACCGCACTATTAACCCCTAAAGTTCATTTTTATGTAAATATCCCATAAGGTTTCATGTTCACAATTTCTATGGCTAAGATAATTATTTTCTGAGAATAAGGTTCGCACAGCTATCTTATATCATTTTAAAAATATACCAGTGTTGTCACAAGATTTCCAAACACTTTTATTAAAGTCGGAGTATTGATTCGTTACTAAACTACTTTTTATACACAGATGAAAGTTCCCAGTTTCATGTCTATATATATATATATATATATATATATATTAAATCACTCATTTAATATATATACTATCGAGACCCCACATAATCTTTATAGTGCTGGCATATTCTGCTATCAAGTCCCCGTATCACTCGTACTAAGGGAAATACTAGTTCGGAATCACTCTCGAACTGTATTAACACAAAACACATACAAATGGAGTCGAATCATAGTTCCATGTCACTAAGAGGTTAGCACATACCCTCACGTCTCTTAGGACCGTCTGACTATCAATCAGATAGCTTATATCTAGGATTCCTATGTTCTAGGGTACAAGTCAATATCTAGTATAATGGTCCCATCGAGATAAGACAGTTGTATACACCCCATTATGTTACCCCTAACTCTCCTTAGGTCCCTAGTACCTCCCTTTATCACTGCAAACCCAGGTCATATCCCTAGTACTGACCTAGAAGCCATCGGGCACTCCCAGGCTCCGTTTGACCAAAAGTCAAACTCTTTAGCTCGACCGAGGCTGAATGAATCTTTGAAGGGAACTGAAATCCCTTTCCAATAGTCCATCACATGCACGATTCCGACTTACCATGCGGACGGACGATTCGTTTGACTTCAAGAGGTCACCAAATGCTTCCAGGGCCCGGTTGACCAAAGTCAATGCCCCAAACTGAGTCAAACTCTTTGGAATGTCGAAGTACATCTCCTAACCTTTTCAATCGTCTGCCCCGTGCGGGATTCGGACTTACCATGTGGAGGAACGATCCAGTTGTGTCCGAATGATTCCCCGTTCAATGGACCGACAAATGCTTCCGAGCCATATTTGACCCAAAGTCAACTCCCGAACCCGGGAGGGGTCCAAAGGACTTTCAAAGGTCTCTAAATTACCTTTCCAACGGTCCACCCCGTACGCAATTCTGACCAACGATTTGCCCTCGGCAGCCAATTTTCTGAAAAGGCCTGAAACACACTTTCAAATGGCAGGTTCCAGACCCTGTTGTCTGTAGGTGCCGATAGGTAGTACTAGGTCTATACCGATCGGTAATGACCTGGGCCTATAAAAGGAGGCCTTCACCTCATTTGCAAAGGGAGCCTACATCTGATAAAAATCGCTCTCAGCGACTCCCAAAAACCTCTCTCAAAGATAGCGCGATTTCAACATCCAAATCCCTTTCTAACTTCCACTTTTGATCATCCTTTTCATCAAACTTGGTGAATTAGACACTCTCCACCATCATCCAAGTGCAAGGGCTGCTCTCCAGCATTCAAGATCAAGCTCAAGATCTTCAAGAAGGTCTAACTTTCTCTTCAAATTCTCTTAACTTCGCAATAACTTGTTTTATTACTTAGCACTTTTTATTATCTCATCTCACATATCCTAATATACTTTTTATTTAGTATTATTGCACATCTCTTATTTTCATATAAATAAAACCCAAAAAAGAAAGAAAAAGAGGGTTTGCTCAAAAATTCCAAATAGGGATTTTCATACTTTTCTCACACTTTTCTCACAACTAAAACACTTTTTCTACACACACACATTTACAAATAAGAGATAACCCATTTGGATTTATGGGATAAACCCCACCCCTCGTTTTGTATGCGAACTACATGGACTTTGATGCCTTTATAGGCTACATAGGCGTCTCGGGGTAAAACTCGAGACTCGAGTCCTATTCTCACTTTCTCCCTAATTTTCTATCTTCTCTAAATCCAATTTTCTTATATTCTATATACTTGTTCTTTGTGACATATCACTCCATATGCATTATCGTTCCATTATAACGATCAACGTAAGAGTAATCGCGTAAATCTTATTTTTTAATATTACTTTTATACCTTCATATGGATGAATTGCTTTATCTCTCCCATGATACAAGTTGAGGATTCCTATCTCCACTATATTTGTACACATGCACACATATCACGGGGAGAATAAAAAGGGAAAATAGCAAACATCCATGAGATACCGAAAGGGCGGAATGGGTGCCTAACACCTTCCCATTTCGTAACTTAGCCTCCGAACCCTTCTCGAATCATTTTGGTTTCGTATGCACCAGTATGTTTTCGGATGCCGTCCTTCGGGATGGCTTCCTCCTTTTTCTTTTGTCTGTTTTGAGTAAAATAGACTGACGACTCTAAATCTCTCAACATTTTAACACTTCATCTCAAATAATGCCGGCCGAAGTGCTCCCTCAAGGGATGCGCAGAACCCGAGGATCCTTCCTTCGGACGCCCTCCCACGGCGAGGATCGGGGATGGCCACAGTGGCGATTCTGTTGGGGATTTGATATGTTTTGAGGGCTTGAATCTATTTACATGGATGTTATATTTGTTTATATTTCCCCCATATCTGCATGTTCCCCTTTTTCATGTGTATCCCATGCCTATGCTTCTGTTCACACACTTGTAGAAAATGTAATACCCCGTATTTTTTTTGGATTTTAAATTTAGGGATTTATTTAATTTAATTGAGATAAATTAATTTAATTTTAATCCAGAATGTTGTTTTAAATATTTACTAGCGTGATGAGAGTTAGTAATTATTGAAAAAATTTTATTGGTTGAATGCTACTGGATGAGTATAGTAATATATGAGATTTATTTTTATAAAATTGTCACGTGTGAATAAAATGGCAATTATGGAAATTTAAGTCGGGAAGCGCCCGTGTCGTGTCAGGACTAAATGTTGATAAATAAAAGTGAATAAATTAAAAGTTGCTCGTATGCTCATTTTGAGTGCGCCAAAGTGTCTGGAAGGGTCGAGATAGTCAGAAAAGTGTACCCGGGGGTTTAGTTTAGGTCTGGGGGCATTTTTAGGCTTAATTAGCACCCCGGGAGGGCGTTTTGGACATTTGGTAATTATGGGTAATTAAACCCATGAATTTTATAGGGTTATATCAGATGGAAAATGTTATCTTCTAGGGTTAATACAACCTAAAACTAATGACGACCATTGGAGAGGAAGAGGAGAAGGTCCAAGGAGTTATATGCCAAGAACACCTCCGATTTCACCGCCGTCACCACCAACACGTAGATCGCGCGACGGGGAACGCAACCACACCAAATTCTTCCACGAATCAGAAACTAAATTTCCCGGCAAGTATCTATCTTGCTTTTATCAAGTTAATGCATCCTTTTATATTAGTCTTAGGTTGATTAGATTAGTATTCTTGAAGAAAAACATTAATTGGAGACACAAATTACATGTTATAGTGATAGAAGTCATATTTCTGGAAATCCATTTCACATGTAGAGGTTGAACCACGAATTTCCATGGTATTGGTGATAGAAAATCTGGAAAAAGAATGAAAGAAATTAAGATAAGGAAAATATTAGGGTTCATGAGAATTATATAGAGTTTGGACCTTTTAACCCATGATTCTTGATGAAAATTCACATGCCTTACGTAGATTATTACTCACTTAGGTTTATTATGTTTGTGATATCAATTTCTGGGAGTTTGGGAGTTAAAAGTTGGGAGTTTTATGAGTTTAGATGATAGAACCCGTAACTGTTATTCTGTAGATTTCACCATATCAGTTTGATCGATTGATCGATCCCCGAGCATCGATCGATCGATGGTTCGATCGATCGACCCCCTTTCATCGATCGATCGACCCCTCCTGGGAAAATTGCATTTTTTCTCGTGTTAGCCTAATTCGATTTTATGCGTAGTAAACCTTCATTAGGATTGCTAGAATATATTGGAACATAAAAAGGACCAATAGGGTCAAGAGAAATCCCATAAAGTGGACATTAATGTGAAAGGAAATAAAAGGGAAAAACGGGGAGACTTTCAGATTTAAGAAATCATACGTTCGTTGATTATATAATTGAAACATCTAATAAGTGGGATTAGAAGGCGAGAGAGAGCCTACTGAAATTATACTTAGATAAAGAGAATACTTCGAGTGACAAAAAGTGAGTTTAGAATAAATTATTACGAGAATAAAGAAGAATGAGGCCGTTATACGATATAATTGAGTAAAACGTGTAATATCGGATAATGATAATTTTGGGTCATGAGAGTACCTAATTTAATAATGTGGATGTGAATACATATTTATATATGACGGTGTGATTGTGCATATATTCTTTATGTGATAAAATCGTACCCGCGCTACTTGCTATCCCTGAGGTTACCGCGTTGGGATAATCTTATCTCGATGTGACCTTTATGGGGGATATTGACTCATACCCTAGAAGATAGATATCCTTGGTACAGGCTATCGAATCGATAGTTCAGACGGTCCTAAGAGACGTGAGGGTATGTACTAACCTCTTAGAGACTTGGAATCTATGCTTCGCCTCAATGTTGTTTGTGTTTGTGTTAATACAGTTCGAGAGTGATTCGGAACTAGTAATTGCCTTAGTTTGTGTGATACGGGGACTTGATAGCAGAGTATACCAGCACCATAGATTTTATGTGGGGTGTCGTTAGTATATATATAATTTATGAGTGATTGGTATATATATACTTATATATGGAAGTCTAGCACCATAGATTTTATGTGGGGTGTTGGTTGTATATATATTATACGAGTAATTAATATATATACGTGTAACTATATGAAAACTTTCTACTGAGTAAAATAGTAGTTAAGTATAGTATGAAATTCATCAACTTCACAGTAAGTATTCGAAAACATTATAACAATTCAGAATTTTTCTAAATAACGTAAGAAATCTTGAAGAGTTAGATTTTTTAAAAGTGAATATCATAACCTTAATTCCGCGTGTTAAAACTTATGGAGAATAAGTTAGAGAGATATATGGGGTTCATTAGTACGATAGACGTGCACACTAGATGAGAGGTGAGAATTCTCAAGAGAGTGTCGCGTACTAATATGACAGTTGCATTAGCCGGTAAGCATTTTAAATACTTGCTAAACTATTTTTAAAAACGGTTTTACATGTGGGATCTGACCCATTTGCTGTTACCTCTTCTCTCTTGTATATATATATATGTATTACAGTTGCCCAGCCACAGGGGTGTCTTACTTAGGATTATTTGGATGGAACGCGTTGTAGCTTTTGTGGGAGTTGCAGGCCATTGCTTAGACGACCTCATTGTTGACTCTACTTCTAGTTCAGCTTTATCCAGTGGGGTCATATGTCGCCCTTTTCCATTATTTAGTTGATATTTTCAGAGACTGTAATTATTTTTACTTTCATCATTTTTATTTTGGGATTTATTACTGTCAAGATGTTTTCCTTTAGTGTTGTAAATGTTGGGATTTATTATTGATGGTTAAATTCTTGAATGTTTATTTTTATTCTTATACTAAATGTGTGACTCTTAATATGTTAATGATTAAAGGTTTTATAATCGGATTTAATAAAATGGAAATAAGGGTTTCAAATGGTTCTGACACTTAGCTTAATTAATTAGGGTGTTTAAATTGGAAAGGTTATTTTTACGACAGTGATGCTAAGAATGAACCAACTGTTCACCTTGATTGTAATTTAATACAAGAGTGATCGCCCGATATTTAATTAGGCAGGGTGTCACAGAAAATTCTCCATGTACACTTCACACCACGTGAACCTAGGATCACATATATCTACATGTTTTGCGCATCACCCATCCATACTTTGTGTACCTTTGGTACTTGTACTTTTCTCCCTATTTGGCATAATCAAGAACAACATTCTCATCATAAGATACTAATAAAAGAATCATGCATGATTCACACGACATCACCAAAGAGCATTGTTATTAACCAAATTTTACCCAGTAACTGGAGGGTCACTTGGTGATGGGAGCTAGTTCGGCAGGGTGGAATTAGCCTATGCAATATGACTCTCATCTTCCATTGGCCAAGTACCTTCGATATATATCTAACGGTTCCCCCGCATCGTACCGCTTGACCGAAATCGTGACGGGAGGCATATCGCAAGTAATTCGTTCACATACGCCGAGTATATCGAATTCGCTCTGACACGTACCGTCCCCATAAGGTATATAGTGAGGCAATTCACGTACACTTAGGTATATCAAATGGCTTTTCCACACGTACCGATTGCCCGCAAGAGCAAGACGTATATCATGGAAGTCACGCCAAAGGGGGGAACCCATTTCGATTCACCCAACCAACTGAATACCCGCATATAGGTGTCAAACCTAGGACACGCACTTTAGATTGCCAGTTTCAACCCGAAACTCTGCTGAAATTCTAGGTCGTCCTGCCGCCCAAATTTTTTCGCATTTTTTAAAACGGTACCCTATCCGTGAGCCTGGTTACAAGTCTAGCCATAGCTTCGCATATATTAAAAACCCCACTTTTCCAGGCTCGGGTCCCGTCCGGCATTGCATTTAGGAGAATTAAATACAAGTGAGAAGATAATAATCGTAATAATCATGCTGAGTTTCGTCTCCAAAAACATTTCTCCCTTCTTTATAAAAAATCCAAAAATAGTTTCTTCTTTTTTTCTAAAAAATAAATCCCATTCTACGCCTTCTCAGGTCAATCGCAATCCCTTGGCCTGACTCCTTATTGGCTTCGGTCTTTAGTCAAATCCCCCTAGTGTTTTGTCCGTTCCTCTACTACTACTTTCAAATCCGGAATCCATCCACTTTCCATGGAGAATACATATCAAGTACCAGTCATACAGACGGACCTGATGGCAGTCCAATCTTAGCTCGTGCCCAATATTGACAACCTCTAAACTGAGGTCCGAGATATGCAATGAAACCAAATTCCTATTCCTCAAGAGCCCGAGGTCGTATTCCCTCATGTTATGGGTCCACTCGAGCCTGTCTGGGTTCCCAAAGAATATCAACATGCTCCACATGCCCCTCTTATCAATGGGTCGTCGTCTGTCCAGCTTCGGATGCCAAATATTTCCATGCCTGTGGCTAACCTACCTATGGTCGTTGATCAACAAGAGGAGGAGCTAAACAAAGACAAATAGGACCTCAAGATGCTCACTAAGGAGTTTGACCAAGTCAGAATCTCTAGGAATTACATAGACTACACCCACATGTCTCCTTATCCTAAAGCAAGGTTACCCGAGAGTTCAAGACACCAAATATCGAGAAGTTCGGAGGGAGTAGACCCCCAATTGTTCATCTTCGCAGTTATCATCATTCCATGACTCTACTAGGGGCTTCTGAAGAAGTGATGGCCCAATTATTTCAGCAAACTTTGAAGGATAGTGCTATCTTATGGTTTTTGTCTCTCGAGGAACCCAGAATCCGTACCTGGGAGGATGTAGCCCGAGAATTCATGTCATAGTACAAATACAACGAAGAGCTTGAGGTCACCCGTCGTGATTTAGAGCTGCTCAAATAGAATCCTGTGGAATTAGTCAGTAACTTTATAACCCGATGGAGGGAGCGAGCAGCTACCATGACCAATCGACCATCTAAGGAAGAACAGGTCAACATAGTGAAGAAGAACTTCTTGCCTCATGTCCGAGTGATGATGGGAGGACAATACTATCCCCACTTTTGAGCTCTCATAGTAGCGAGAGTAGATATCGAGGAAAGCCTTGTTAAAATAGAGGCTGAACCGAAGAAGGTGTCCGGAGAGTTCACCCCTAGAAAGCATGACAAGCCTTCCAGTGCTACAGTCTCAACCATCAACAACATCTCTCAACCAACCACATCATGGGCATCAGAAATCCACCCTGCCCCATCTGAAGGGAATACACTGAGCTCCATGCTCCCCTCTCCAAGGTTTACCAATCCTTGTTAAGACAAAACCTCATCAAACCCTTGGATCCCCGTCCATTGCCAAATCCACTCCCTAGGAACTTCAAGGCCGATGCTTATTACGCATTACACCAAACTGTTGGCCATACCACCGACCAATGCTTTCACCTCCGAAACATAATCCAAGATCTCATTGACAAGGGTACCATCACCCCACCAGCCAATCCTAAGCCAAACACTACTCATAATCCACTCCTAAATCATGACAATGCATCTTCTTAGAAGAAAACCTAGATTTTGATCCCTCAACTCAAATCACACCCATATACTCTCCTAAACCTCTTTAAATTTGCCCATATTTCCTCCTACAGCCTACTAGCCTCGTTGATCAGGCACTGTCACTCCTTACCAGAGCATGCATCGCTGTCCGTACCTGTTCTTAAAATGGAAGTATGGAATTTTCAGAGGTATTAAACCAACTCCCAGAGTTCGGGATGAAATTTCCCTCACAGATGGTCATCGATTGCCAAAGGTTCAGTACATTATTCTTGGAAGCACAAAAGTAGGCCCGAGATATAGACAAGTGTGTGGTACCAACCGATGAAGTCAGGCTAGATGAGGTTGTCCATATTATGGCAAAATTATTTGGGAAAACCAATAACATTGGTAGTATCACCGGGTTACTTGACATTTTGAAGATATAAGGGCTCTTGGTCCCTTCAACCATACATATCCCCACAAAATGGGAAAACATGTATAAAGAAGACGTTGAAGTTGTGGAATGCATTGACTTTACATGGAAAGATATAATTGTTTCCACCAGATGTTGGGAAGAATTTGAAGATTCGAGTGAAGAACAAGCTTCAGGAAGAACTGGCCCAGTAGACGACATATGTGCGATGATATCATTTGAAGAACTCCTCGGAGAAGTAAATAGGGTGGCAGAATAACCTGAGATTGATGAGGAAACGGGATTCATGTTCTTCCCTTCTTGAGTAAATAACATGACTAGATCAGGGAGACATTACTAGGTTCCAAGCTCACTACCATCAAATGACAATGGGAAGGGCATTAAAAGCCTTCCTATGCTAGAGATGACCATTAAGAAGAGCAAGATCCTCGATCAACTGAAGAAAACTCAAGCTAACATCACTCTATGGGGGCTTTTCATGTCTTCCCAGCTCAACAGAAATGCTTTTATCAAGCTCCTCACTGGACCCACAGTTCCTTATTCTACCACACCAGAAGAAGCGATAAATCATGTTGGATCCTTGAATTGGGTAAAATCATAATCATAATCATAATCATGCACTCAATATCTTCGTCAAAGTTATGGGGAAGGTCGTGGAACTCTCTCTTATCGATAACGGATCTGCCTTGAATGTCTGCCCACTGAGAACCTTCAAGTGTTTAGGCCTGAAATAAAGTGACCTCACTCCAACCTCCGCTGCTGTACGTGCCTACGATAATACCCACCGTGAAGTAATGGGATCCATAAAGCTTATAACAGGGGATGACCTAGCTTGTTTCAACCTGTTTCTCGGACGACCCTGGTTCCACAGTATCAAGGGTGTGTCTTCCTCACTGCATCAAAAATTAAAGTTCTTCGCCGACGGGCGAGTTATCACCATTTTGGGAAACGACAAAAATGTCGAGGGTGCAAGCACCAGTAGTCTAATCCTTGAGATACAACACGGGTCAAATGATAGGCTCCTATCATGATTCCGAGTTGAACCACTCCTACTCGTGACAGGGGATGATTTCAAAGAAAGATTTTGTCCAGAATATGACCTCCATGGCAATGTCAATGTGATTCAGATGTTCAGAAACATGCACTTCATGCCCGGACTGGGGCTAGGGCAAAGGCAGGAAGGGATACTTGAGCCCATCAAACTGAAGAAAGATTTCTCTCCTTGTGTCTTGAGGTATCAACCATCAGACAAGAGCTCCGAATAATCCACCAGTCTCGACCAAAGAGAAGATTAGACTGCATCCAAACTATCCTAGGAGACTCCTTGAATGGAAGATTCATCAAAGAAGGCGAAGACTTCCCCTTTTGCGGTTTTATAGAGCCATGGTATGACCACACAGACAAGAAGATGAAGCCTAGAATGGAGATATTTTTCCAAGATAGCTATCCATGGACCAAAAGTTTCTAACACCGAGTACAACCGCTAATCAAAGATACCAAAGAGACTAAGGAAAGTGATTATGAAGATTCCATCAACTTACAGACACTGGGGTTGGCACTCTGCATGGTTCATTCAGGCACTACATCAATGAATCCATCCCATCTGATTAAATCGGCTCATACACCCCTCCTCAACTGTCATGCTGCGCCAGTTATACCTCTTGAAATCTCCCCTAACCCCAATGTTTACCCTATTTCTTCTTCTATTGTCTATCCTTGTTCAAATGTAATCGAGACCTCTTTTGATAAGGTTCTCAATGCTGTTTTTCCCATCAATGAAATAAATGAAGATTTTGAGTATCTTGCTATGCCTTACATTAATTATTTGGCTTTTAATCGAACTTTTGATAATGATGATTTTAAAAATGAACAATTCTTAACTGATCTAAATAAGGTTAATAATAAACAACATAACTGCGTTTAAGTTAATAAAGAAGAGACTGTTGTTATGAATCTCGGTTCTAGTAGCCAACTGCGTGAGATTAGGATAGGGGCCACCCTTGACGAGCATGAGTGCGCACAACTCGAAGAATTGCTAAAGGAATTAGTGGATGTCTTCGCATGGTCCTATGATGATATACCTGACATTGATCCTGAAATAACTCAACACGAGATCCCCCCTATCCTAAATTACAAGCCGGTTAAAAAAAATTAAGAAAGCTCCGTATCGAATGGTCGCTCAAGGCCAAAGAAGAGGTGCTCAAAGAGTTGAACGTGGGCTTCATTCGTGTGATCGAATATCCCACATGGCTAGCCAACATAGTACCTATGCCAAAATCAGGAGGGAAGTTTAAAATGTGTGTAGACTACCCTGATTTAAACAAAGCTTATCCAAAGGATGCGTATCCGCTACCCAATATCGACATGATCGTGGAAAACACAACCAGTCATTCTCTCAAGTCATTTGTCGACGGGTTTGTCGAATACAACCAAATATAGATGCACCCAGACCACAAAAAAAATGCATTCATCACCCCATGGGGAACCTTTTGCTACACCGTTATGCCATTTGGTCTCAAGAATGCTGGGCTACATACCAAAGGGCTGCCACAACCATCATGCACGATCTGATTCACAAAGAAGTCGAGGTTTATGTTGATGATATGATTATCAAGTCCAAAACTAGAAATGGTCATGTTCCCACTCTTCGAAAGTTCTTTGAACGACTGCGACAGTATCCGATAAGACTCAATCCACAGAAATGTGTCTTCGTCATTACAAAGGTAAAACTCTTGGGATTCATGGTTAGTGAGAAGGGGATAGAGGTAGATCCTGCAAAGCTAAAGGTTATACTTGAGATGCCACAGCCCCGAACGGAGAAAGAAGTCCGAGGTTTTCTTAGGAAATTGCAATATATCAGCCGGTTCATCATCCAGCTAACCTCCATCTGTGAGCAGATCATCAAACTCCTCCAAAAGGATTCAACCAAGGTTTGGAATGAGGCCTGCCAAGAAGCGTTTGATCGAGTAAAAAAAAATCTGACCCAACCTCCACTGCTCATGCCACCACAGCCTGGCCTCCCTTTGCTCCTATACCTGACCATAATCGACACTGCAACTGGGGCTTTGCTAGCCCAATACCTTGAAGACTCCCGCAAAGAAAGAGACATCTATTACACCAGTCACAAATTAACCGGGTACGAGGTCAACTACACTTCTTTAGAAAAGGCGTGTGCCACACTTGTCTGGGTCACCCAAAAGTTGCGACACTCATGCTCGCCTTCCCCATCAAACTTGTGTCCCGAATGGATCCCGTTAAACACCTACTTGAGAAACCCACCTTATCCAGTCGAATGGTCCGATGGTTGATGCTCCTAACCAAGTTCGATATCGTGTACGTCACGCAGAAAGCCATTAAAGGAAGAGCCATATCTGATTACCTCGCTGATTACCCCGTAGAAGAAGCGTTTGGATCTCTGAATTCCCACATGAAAATATCCTTTGCACTGCTCAAGATAGCCTTCGATGGCAAATGTTCTTTGACGTAGCTACCAAAAAAAAAGGATATGGCGTTGGGATACTTCTAATTTCCCCAGATGACTCCCACACTCCCATCGCCATCAAATTAGATTTCCATTGCACCAACAACATGACGGAATACGAGGCATGCACAGTAGGTCTCATAGTTTCTCTCAAGAAAGGTATTCAATACCTTTATGTCTACGGGGATTCTTCCCTCATTATCGGTCAAGTGCTCAGAAAGTAGAAAGTCAAGGACGAAAAGCTCAAACCCTTCCATGCCCACTTAGAAGAGTTAGCCTCCCGATTCTGAGATATCACGTTCCATTACCTACCTCGAGCAAAGAATAACCTAACCGATGCTCTCACTACCTTGGCCTCCATGGTCGGCATGCTCGAAGGAATAACAATGACCCCCTTCCTAGTTCAAAAGCACGACAAACCAACCCCTTGCTACCATATTGAGCTTGTCTCTACCGAAGATCCCTAACTAGCCGACTGCTGGTACTATGATATCTAGTGCCTCCTCAAATATGGTAGGTATTCATAGGGTTCCAATAAGAAAGACCGAATGACCGTCTGAAGACTAGCCGCCCAATACATCATCTGCCATAAAGCTCTACTCAAGAGGAACTTCGATGGAACTCATCTATATTGTATCGCAGAGGCTGAGATTGAGAAGATAATACAGAAGATCTACAACGGGGAATGTGGGCCCCACATGAACGGTCACATGCTTGCCAAGATCATCCGACAGGGCTACAACTAGACCACCATGGCCCAAGATTGCATAGCCTATGTCCGGATATGCCTCAAATGCCAATAATTCTCCAATCTTCAACACCTGCCTCCACGAGAATTATACAACATGTCCTCTCCTTGGCCGTTCTCCTCCTGGGGTGTCGACATCATAGGGAAGGTTACACCAAAGGCTTCAAACGGATATGAGTTTATCCTAGTTGCCATTGATTACTTCACCAAATGGGTCGAAGCTGAGTCATATGTAGTATTAAACGCCAAGAAAGTGGTTAAATTTCTTGAGAAATATATCATTTGTCGATATGGGGTCCCGCACGAGTTAGTGTCAGATAACAGGTTGCACTTTGAAGCAGAAGTCACAGAAGTAGTCAATGAGTATGAGATTCAGAGACACAAATCTTCTCCCTACCGACCTCAGACCAATGGTGCAGTTGAGGCCACCAACAAGAACCTCAAAGACATCATCAGCAAGATGACCGAAAGCTGTAGGGATTGGCTGAACGGATCCTGTACGCCCTCTGGGGCTATCAAACCTTTACTAGGGATACCCCTTACTCTCTGGTCTACGACATGGGATAATTCCTACATGTGGACCTAGAAATACCCTCACTACGCATCATGCTCAAAAGAACAGTTAACGAAGAAGACTGGTGCCAAATCCATCTCGACGAACTGACCCTCCTAGATGAAAGGAGATTGAAAGATCTTTATCATATATAGGGGTACCATCACCGAATAGCGCGATCATTCAACAAGAGAGTCAAAGACCATGGTGTTCGGGAAGGGGATTTATCCCTCAAGGAGATAATAGAACCCATCTGGGACCCCAGAGGGAAATTCAAGCCCAATTGGAGCGGCCCCTATATTGTGAAGAAAATCTTATCTGGCGGTGCCGCCATGCTCACTGACCTAGTTGGGGAGGAGATGGCTCGTCCAGTCAACCTGCACCGTCTCAAGAAATTCTACCCCTAGTCTGGAATCTCGGGGCATTACGAATCTTCTCATCTCCCTTCTATTCTAAAAAAAAACTCTCTTTGTTTCCCTCTACCCAGAACTACGTAGGCCTCATCCTCTGCAAAAGACCATTTTTCAAGAAAAATAAAAATATTTCAAAATACCCAAAGGCATGTAGGAAGCTCATACATCTTACAGGAGCACGAACCTTTCTTTTTCATAAAATACTATTCTTTTCTTATCTTCGAGAATGGTAGTTCATTCTAACAAATACATGAACAAAAGGATTATGTATGCCTTAGCGATCGGCATAGATAATTCAAAAATACAAAATTCATCGAAAGGCATAGCTGGATGATCAAAAACTTGCTTATTTCATTAATAAGAAATTATAGCACGGATTACATAAGAAAAGGAACAAATAACTCCCTTCCCCCTACTGCCATAAAAAGCCAAATAAAATCCCCACATCCGTTCCCTATTACACAAATAAACCTTCCAAGAGTCCTACCCACAGCTACCAGAGGAGCCTGCACCCTCATCATCTACATCCTGGGGTCCCCAAATTTCCCTTACCTAAATAGAGTGCCGTAAACACTCCATGAACCGATAAGCCTGAACCAGCTTCAAAAAAACCACAACACCCCCTTCCGTGGTGTTAAATAAAACAAACCATATTTTTCCAGTCTCCACTACAAACATCTTGCTGACTACTCTCCTCCACAACCACTTCATATAATCCATAGGAACATGCCAAACTCGCGCGACAGACTGAGAGGGATGGGTCGACGGATGCCGATTCTCCCACAAAGATCCAAGAAACAGACGTAGGCGCTCAGTCAAAACGTCTACCGAAAAGAAATTTAGTGTCCGAGGTGGTACGACCTGTGCCCATCCAAATTGGCGCAGAAGCCGCCAAGGAAAATAGAAAGAGGTCTGTCTGAGACCAACCAACTGGACATATGAGTACTCTCCTAGCTCCAAAACAGGCTGCAACTGCCCCCACCAAGGTACTAACCAATACAGATTTTGGGCCCCATTCTCCACAAACCAGTTTTCCCAGCTCTCAATATCCAAGCCAACGCTGAAGAAGTAACGCGACAAGAAGTTAGGTACAACCAATAAAGGATACTCTGGAGGGGCCACTAAGCGGAGTCTTTCAGACAACTACATAAACAGCATCACAGGGCTACCCCTCAGAAAGTCATAATGACCTTGTCTCCAGGCATCTAGGCCATTCAGCGTCTCCACTATATATATACACAAGCACACATATCACGGGAAAAATAAAAAAGGGAAAATAGCAAACATCCATGAGAGACCGAAAGGGCGAAATGGGTGCCTAACACCTTCCCATTTCATAACTTAGCCTCCGAACCCTTCTCGAATCATTTTGGTTTCGTATGCACCAGTATATCTTCGGATCCCGTCCTTTGGGATGGCTTCCCCCTTTTTCTTTTGTCTGTTTTGAGTAAAATAGACTGGAGACTCTAAATCTATCTACATTTTTACACCTCATCTCAAACGACACCGGACGAAGCGCCCCCGAGAGGAACGTGAGGAACCCGAGGATCCTTCCTTCGCGCGCTCACCCGTGATGAGGGTCAGGGATGGCCACAACCGTCCCGGTACGGTAACCTTCATGATAGCAAGTAGCGCGGGCATGAATTTTCACATATATAATATATGCACAAACACACAATCATATATATATATATATATATATATATATATATGTATATGTATTACTATCGACTTTTCTAAATTAGGTACACCCATGACCCATAATTATGATTATTCATTCTTAGTACACTTTACTCGATTATCCCGTATAACGGACTCGTCCTTTTTATTCTTATTTCTAGGATATTCAAAACTTAATTCTTTTCTCTCGAAGTGTTCTATCTCCCTAAGTATAATTTCAATAGGTACTCCCACTTACTCTCTAGGCTAGCTTCCTTATAAGTCTCAATCGTTTATTTGAACGTTCGCATAATGTCATAAAGATCACTCCCCGTTAACCCTTAAATTCATATTACATTAAGTACACTTATGGGTGTTTACTAAAACCCTACTAGTCCTATTTATATCCCAAAACGATCTAATAATGACGCTCAAGGGTTACCACGCATATTCACTGGAATAAGTTACAAGAAGAGGAATATGCAATTTTCCCGGAGGGTTCGATCGATCGATCATCGATCAATTGATGTTCTTGGGTCGATCGATCGATCAAGCAGTTATGGCGAAACTGCAAAAGCCCAATTATAGGAATCCTCCTCCAACCTCCACCAAATCACCATTTTTAACTCCCAAACTCCCATATAATGATACTACCAGTACTATATACCCGAATACAAAATTTTCAACGTAAAACCTGTGGGTTTTCATCAAGTATAACAATTTAAAGGGCAAAATATACATAAACCTCAAGAACCCTAATCTTTTTTTTAATTTTCAGTTCTTTCAATTCTTTCTCCAGATTTTCTACTTCTAAAACCATTAAATTTCGTGGTATATCCTCTACATGTGGATTGGATGCCCAGAATATGATTATTACCTCTACAACATGCGAATTCTAATCTCCAAATTACACTTTCTTTCATGAAACTAGTTTAATCAACCCTAGACTAACATAATTGAGTCATGAACTAAAAATAAAGCAAGAGAGATACTTGCCTGGAAATTTTATTTCTCATTTATGGGAGAAAGTGGTGTGATTGTGTTCCTCATCGCGCGATCTAAAATTTGGCGGTGACAGCGGTGCAAACGCTGGAGCTTTTTGTGCCTAGAACTCCTTGGAAAGCTTCTTCACTTCTTCTCCAATGGTCGTTATTTGGTTTTGCTTATGTTAACCCTAGATGACAACCCCTAGTAGCTGATATAGCCTTGGTAAATTCGTGGGTTTAATTGCCCAAAAATACGAAATGTCCAAAACGCCCTCCCGAGATGTTAATTAGTCCGAAAAACGTCCCGAGACCCAAACTAAATCCTCGGGTACATTATTTTGACTATCTTGACCCTTTCAAACCCATTGTCGCACTCAAAATGAGCATACGGGTGATTTATAATTTATTCACTTTTAATAATACTAATTTAATTCCGACACGATACAAGCGCGTCCCGATTAAATTTCTACAATTATCAAATTAGATACTCATGATAATTTTTATAAATTCGATTATAGATATTACTTTATACATTAAGTAATATTCAACAAAATCCCAATAATTACTAACTCTTATCACGCTAGTAAATATTTAAAATAATTTTCGAATTAATATTAAATTAATATCTCAAATTAAATTTAATAAATTCCCAAATTTAAAAGTCATAAAAATACGGGGTATTACAATGCCTGAATGAGTTTTTGGACATTTGTTGAAATTGTGTTTTTTTTAAGTTTTGCAGATAATTAAGTTTAATATTAATTTATGTTTTGAATATCTGACTGGATTTGTTAGAGTATATTTATTTCTTGAATTCCAATTGTTTGAAAGAATGCCGGAGTAAGTTTTCAGTCATTTCTTGAAATTGTGTGTTTGTTTGGTTTTGCAGATACTTAAGTTTAATATTAATATATGTTTTGAAAATCTGAGTGGATTTGAAACGTATTTTACTTTAATAAATACCAAATATAAATGTGTTCTTGATGCTAAATCCTAAGTAGCACGACATACACATCCAATTTGAATGAGTTATAAAGCTTGAAATTTTTTCAATAAATCAAATTTGCAATAAAGCTTAAAAGAGTTATGGTGTTTAAGAAAGTACAGGGCATGTTATCAGTTATTAATTATCCGTATTGAGTGGTTATAAGTCCATTCCTTGATATATAAATGCATTGAACAAATTTTGGTTATAGGTTTACTAAATATGTATTTATTTGTACCCCCGCAACTGCCACAAAAGATAGCTCTGAAACTCTAGCTGCTAGTGTAATCTAATCACTGTTGCTCTGAATCTATGGAGAAAGCACTAGGTGTTTTCATGATGGCAAAGCATTCCTTGATCGTGTCACTTAAATCTATCACGTATTGAAATTACTATTTGAGAATGTTGAGTAACATGTGGTTAACATTTCATTATTTTTTTACAGACTATCAAGGAAATAGTTAAACCTGGAAAAGGATAACTAATGAAGATGATTTAGAATAGCCGCTTCTTAATTTAATGTGGCGTACATTGTAGCTTCATTTAATGTAACTAAAGTTGGAAAAAGGTAAAGATGATTTAATTTATATTTTTATTATTGTTGGTGTTTGATATTCCAATGTGACTATTTGGTAAGTGGACTTGAAGCTACGATGCTCGAAGTGACATTGGAACAAGTATTATGGAACAACTTGGAGATGGAAAGAGTACTCAAGAAGAATATTCTACAACTCTGAGCTGCTGCTATTGCAGGAAAAGTAAGAATTCAGTTCGTAATATGTATTTTTATCTCACATATCTTACTACCCACATATCATGTTATTATGTTTTTTTTTTGGCATTTAAACGTGAATGAAAATTTATTACTTCCTTGGCAGTTCTTAATTGAATGCAAATTGATTTTCATGACTTTGTACATAGTTATTAAGGTTGTGAAATAGTGTACAATTAGCAGGTTGCCACTATGGTCGTTGTTGGCACTACCTGCTTTCAAGGTTGATACCTAATTCATCATTTAATGTGGAGTACATTTTAAATAGTTTTTGCAATTCTCTTGATTGAACTAAATTTATTCCTCCAAAAGTCTCTATTAATAAAAGTGGAAACTCTTTCTATGATAGCTTAAGCTTCATTTATAAGGTATTAAAACTCAATGACTGACTTTTATTTTCAAATTTTAAATTGCTATTTTTTTATTAACACCTTAGTTTGTGGCCTAAACTTAAGGCCTACATTCCTTATCCTAAATTATATCACAGAAATATGATTTCTAGAGGTTTGTGATACAGGTACTTGGATAACATTTTACAAAAATTGAGGGGTGTATTCAAAAATAACAATTTAAAAGTAGCCCCCTTTTCGAAATATAATATCTTGCATTTCTTTTGGATAAATCCTTTGATTTTGTTTAGCTATGTTGATTATGTGTAATGTTTTTATTGATATAGAAAATACTTAAATGTTATATGTACTACACTATTATATTATTTTATTTATTGAGTAGGTGATAAATTCAGTGGCGCAAATAACTTTCATTTCATTTTGTATTTTGCCTAAGCAATTGAAAATAGTGTTACATACTACAATAAGTTGGGTTTGATAAATGTGATCGGATTGATATATGTTTAGGTATATTTTTTATAAAGTGTTGTGAACTTGAAAGGTAATATCTCAAGTAATTGTTCTATTGTGCATTGTTGTGAACTTGAGTATGTGTTCACTATTGCTTCAATATTTCCCTTTGATTTTTTGTTGGTTGGTGTATTAATCACCTCATGGAATTTTGTATCCTTTTTTAACTATAAACGTGTTTTCATTACAATTAATTTAGTAATTTGTATAGTGTGAACTGTATTTTTCTTTTTAAATTTCATTTTTATTTTCTAGGAAATGAAATTAATTAAAATGATTGGCATTTTACTATGTTTGGAAGCAAAAGTAGAGTTTAATTTAATTTTTTGTTACTGAGTGGAATCGAAATAGTTTTTTTCTTTCTAATGTGTTAATTTTTTGTTGTTGTAATTCCTCTAGTGCCATTTTTCTAAATGCATGATTGGGTGTACTCCACATCACTGATGAGTTACTTGGAATCAAAAGTATGCCATGTTGTTTTAAAATTTTGCTTAGTTTTGAGGCTAGAATTGAGCCCTCTTTTGTTAAGCCCCCTGCTAAAGTTTTCGCTTTATTAAGTCCCTCCACTAAAGAGATGTCTACAAGCCTATGAACAAGGTGCGGGTGACCTTTTGATGAACATGCTGAAACTGAATTAGCAGCCTGTACAATCCTATGAACATGAACTCAAGTCCAACTAATGCATTGAGTCATTTTTTCGAGCTTGGTATGGTTCTTTTATCGTTAGATAACATTTACTTTTTTTTATACATTTAATTACATTTACATCTATTTTTTATACATTTAATTATGTTTACATATGGGTTTTATATTTTTATAGAAACTTTTGTTTTAAAGATAACAAAATGTCTTTTAGTTCTCAAATGTAATCTGATCTGTATAAATCTCAGTAACATAAAAATGGGGAGTAGATAACACCTCTTCCCCCTTCGACTAGGGATCCTCTAGCGCCTCTTCAGTCTACGCTCAGACCTCACGAGAATACATGACCATTGTTGCTTCGATACATATGGATATTTTCAAGTGAGGTTCAAATTTACAAGTGGATGGATGCTTCACTCCGTGAGCTAACTGATCCGGTTAAGGAGGTAGCTCCAACAGCTTTAAATTTGAATGATCAGTGTCAAATTGAATCTCTTTAGACAAAAACATATCATTTTCCTATCTTACTTCAAATTTAATCTCTTTATTTCCTAGAGAAAATTGAGAAGAACAACTACTATTTTTGGCCTACCATTGGACACGATTGTTGCACATCCAGTTCTCATCTAAATTGATACATTGGAATTCACAACATTTTTGCATTAATTTTTAATAAGAATATACTCATAGACTATGCAATACTCTCTTTGTTTATAAATAGATTTATACTTATAATAGACCCCGTCAAATCATTTTGGCAATCTAGGCAGCAAGAAAAAGTGAGAGCTGGGCAACATGAATTCTTTATATAGTGTCAAACACTCCAAGAATAGAAACAAGCCATATTTGATTGGGTTCACCCGTGATCGAAAAATATGAAAATTGTATTTTTAATTTTGTGTATTTATGTAAATGTGCATATGATATATTTGGATCTTCTGACTTAACGACCATTATCCAACTTCAGGGAAAAATAGGTTTAGTATACCTCCCTTTTTTTTTATAAAATGTAGTATCAATAATAAATCTTGGTAGGAGATATTTCTGAATTTTATAGAACCTAAGCATTAGCATTTGTTTTGTATTTGGCCCAGAAAAAGTTGGGCCAAGGAAGTTGAAAGCTTTGCAAACGATATTCTTTTACAGAGAAAACCAACACATACCGAGTTACCAAATCAAAGTCAAATACCCTACTTATCCCCAACATTTATAGTTTTGAGTGCAGAGCAACAAAGAAGGGAAGGGGTACCGATATTGATTCTGCTACCAAAAATGAGTGTTGTTAACATTCACAAGGTTTGTCCGACTCTTTCTCTTATGCTATTGTTATGTTTTCTTTATTGTTCATCTTTGTTTGAGTCATTCATGAATTTTTATTTTTCTTTAGATACTTGATTGTCATCAGCCTAATAGTTCAATGTTTATTTGCAAGTTTTTATGAAGAAAAAAAGAAAGCAAGTTGTTGGGGAAAATGTTGTTGTCGTCGATACTTTTCACTGGGGGTCAATACGACTTTTATGCAGTAGTTCGTCCAACTATCGACATGGGAATTTTCTTTTGGAACCTCCAGCATATTTACGCCCACAATATTAGAATGAGAGAAACCTATTGTAGGTTGTTTTAGCATATTACGTGTAAAATCATCGTTGATGAGTTTATATTAATGGAATTCTTATGAACACGTCATTTCTTTTAGTGTCTGTACTGATTACAATTAAATTTAGTTTATTTATTGCTCAACTTTATGCTTGTTAGATGGATATATATATTGTTTGTTGGGTCTATATTGTCTTTTTACACATTCAATACTTTGGAAAATTTTCCTCACGCCTTTAGTCACGGGCAATATGCTACTATATATATATGACAAGGTGGTTTTTGAAAATGTATACATTTTTAACGATGCGGATTAATGACACCTCCTTACATATTTTGTCAAAATAAAGGGTTGAGATCAATTCCGTCCATTAATTTTAAATGCAACACTATTGATATTTCTGTACTACCTATTTTATCCCTTAAAATTTTGTATTCTCCCTATTTTTCTTCTCACTAATTAATTTCCCTCTATCACTTTAATCCAAACACAACCCTATTTTGCTAAAAACACAACAAAATCACCCCTTCTCTCCCCCACCCTCCCATACACTGACCAAAAACCCCACACGATGTATGTTATCTCCTTCTCTTATCAAACATTTTCCATATACCCAAACAACCATAACCTTCAATCCCAAATTTCTCCTAACCCACACCCAAATCCCACGTCGGTGATTCAGCTGAGGGCCCAGAGTCTATGATGACTCACACTCTCACATTTCCTTTCAATCTTAAACCGAACCCTAAGATTAAAGAAAAAATATCCTCAGATCTTCCATTCCAAACCGATCACACCAAGATCTCTTAAAAAACATTTACGGTGACGCAGATGCATTTCCCCTGCCAGGCGGTACTTTAATTTTGTAAGAGTATCATTAAAAAGAACTATGTTCTATACTAATTATTCTTTTTATTTAAATTACCAAGCAACCTTGGAGTTTTTCTTTGAGTTTATTAGGTCTCACCCCACTTGTTGAATGTGTCAGTTTCTTAACTGAGTAAGATGAATTTAATCTCTTCAATTCAGGTGTTTGTAAATATATATAATTCCTTATAGCTTTCTAACATCGGTTGCTCTTTTTTTTCTTTTCTGGTTTTCTGTCTAATGATAATAAAGGCAAAATATGAGAAACGATCGGTATGGAGTGTATTAAAAGAGATTTATAAAATTTAAAATTAGTATTCCTTAGAGGTACTGTGTAATGGATTAATATGGTACATTCTTTTACTGAGGGATTTTTTTTGGTAAAACATATTCGAAAAGGAAACAAGTACTATTTTTAATTTTTGGGTGTTGTATAAAATTTATGAATGCGTGATTTTTTTTCCTTTTAATTTTAAGCTTACACTATTGAGTTGGAGACACTGCGTTAACTACTGAAGTCCTTGCTTTCGCGTTTGTGGCCACCAGCACTGATGGCCGTTATGGTTTTCACCGATAATGTACCCTTTGGGTAACTAATTTCCATTTTTGACTTCCTACCACTTCATCTAAGTTTGAAATTACATTTAAATGTGTGGTTTCAATTTCTTTTTATGTAGAGATTTGATTAAGGTACCTCTAACTGAATACACTTGAATGTCAATGATATGGATTGAAAGATAATTTCTTTTCTCTATTGTGTATTGGACTCAAGTTCCAATCACTCTCTACTATGGTGGGCAGCTGATTCGGTATTCCAAATTATTCGATACGCAATTGATTTGGTGGGAAGCTGATTTGGTATGCAGATGATGCGATAAGCATTATGAATGCATCCTCAGTTTAATATACGCATATTTTGTTCAGTATTGGTTTTCAAAGTTATTTTTCAATTGTTGGGAAGCTCATTTCGTACGTTTGTTTTTTGTAGGTAAAATAACACAATTGGGCATCGATCGATCACGCTTTTTCATTTGTGCATATCAAGTCAAAGTTTTATGCTCCTGATTTCTTATATATGTTTACAAATTGTCCCACCTTATCAAATTTTATCCGACTTTACTAATATCAAAAGTTCTTGAACTTTCTTCAAAAGTTATTCGAGATATCATCAAGGTGTGTGACTAATGGACACTAATATATGTCTGTTCAGCATTGGTATTATTTGTCTGCTCAGTGTAATGTATGTCTGACAAATGTGCATTATTATTGCACATCTACACGATAATTACTTATTGTTCTTGGCAACGAAGAGATCAAAATTTTCATTGTGTCCAACCATATTTATATTTGAACATATGGAATCGATTATTTTTTTTTAGACGTGGTTCAGTAAATAATATTACTACTGTTGTGGTTTGAGTAGTGTTTAGTAGTTAAACAGGGTTGATAGTCCCATAAACAAATGAAACTCTGTCCAATATATGTAAACTATTTACCAATGGCCCTATCAATGACATACACTTTTGAAAATTAGCATTGGGGAATGAACTTTTTGTTATTTTGAAATTACGCACTTTTGAATGTTTTACCATTATGCGATTACGTACTTAAGAAATGGGCATACGCTAGTGTGTGTGTATATATATATATATATATATATATATATATATATATATATATATATATATATATATATATATATATATATACATAGTTGCACTTAAATGATTGACACCAAATTATAACTAGTGTATACTTATGTTAGCTATGTAGTGGCATGAATAAAATTGAGATATTCTTTGTTAAAGCTTATGTGTTATTTACGTGATAAATAAGTAAAGTAACAGATGAGTAGAACGAATGGGATAGAAATCTAGTGGATTTTATTATGTTAAGAACGGTTAGACTAGGTAGGTGGTGTAGCATAACTAGGTAAATAAAATAAATGCGTTGGGTGTGCACTATAGATGAGGGCTGAAGATAATTTCATGTGAGTGCGATACAAGATAAACTTGAATAATTCTTTCTGCATGTTTATTAATCCATTTACATACTTGCAACTGTTTTTAAAAATGTGTCGGGCGTAGATACGTATTACAAATATCTTCAAAAGATTTTAGGTGCTCATCCACGGGGTCGCCAAAGATAGATTTTCATTCCAGTCTGACGATGCTGCAGAAGTTGTGGATGCATGCATGATTTTATTAGATGCCTCCTTCCATCTATCTAGTTAGGATGTTATTTCAGTATATCTCTTAGGCATGTTATTTTAGTATATCTCTTAGGCATATTGCCCACAGTTGGACAATTTTATTATAAGACTTTATTATATTATTTCGTTTAACATTTGGATTATTATATTTGGGATACCGATGGTTTATTCGACTTATTATTTATGGTATCAGTATTCTTGTGTTTCAGTCTTTGTGAATTTTTATATTTATACTACTGAATGGTGGTATGTATGCAAGTTAATAAAATTTGTAATTTATTACCATACATAATTGGTTATTAGTTAATTAATCAGTTTTAATAGTGATTATATGAATGAAATTATATATGATTCCCCCTTAATTTAATAAAGGCCTGATCAATAGATATTAGAATAGGTTGGGTGTCACAAATGGTATCGGAGCATCAAGTTCTAGTGTCCTTAGGATTTATGTAGACATGTTACGTTTTTAGCATTACGTTTTCTTTTATGTAGAACCTTATTCTTAGGATTGTTGATTCCTATCACTCTTTTACGTTATTTTGCTATTCTATGTAGTTGAAGTGGATCTCACACAAATTTAGTTTAGGTTCACATTCCAAACAATAGGAGAGTATAGTCTGGCCTCAAGGTGGGCCACTAGATGAGAGGCTCAATAGGATATGCAGGCCACTCAGGGGCTGGTGATCGCAGTAGAGGTCACCACCATTATTGCATAGGCAGTTAATGTCACGATGATTGCCTTAGCATAATATTTCCCCCAACCATAAACACAACAGTCAGTGGCATCAGTTAAGGTCACCTACTGCCATTTGTTTAGGAAAATTTCAAAGAGATCTTCTAGAAGAGCCATCCACCAGTGTTCTAGGCAAATGCGGATGTGATTGAAGCTAGTAAGTGGAAGAAAGACATCCAGAGGTATTTGTGTATGGTGGAGTGAAACGATACTCAAAAGTAGGTACTAGTTATTTTCAAGTTAGTCAGGAAAAATCTACGGTGGTGGGAGTCCGTTACCACAGTAGATGAGAAGTATTAAATGACAATACATGAGTTCTTGGTACGTTTTGGCCACAAGTTCTTTTCGTTGGCAATTCAGGTGGAGATAAGGAGGATGTTCCTATAAATTTCATAGGACAATCGGACTATAGACGAATATGAGGAGGAGTTCACGTGCCTGAAAAACTTTGGGCCAAATGAGGTGAAAACTGAGTGAAATAGTGTCCTTAACTTTATTGATGGACTCACTTGGAGAATTTACCAGCATTTATTAGGAAATCCAGCATAGAGGACTTTTTTTATGTCATCAATGCAATATTTTTACACTTTTAAGACCATCTTTACCATAAGAAAGGAGTAAAAAGGAATGGTGAGTCTAGCCAGTAGGGAAATACTAGGGACAATGGTGCTCGCGGGGCACCACAACAAGATGGTAGGAAGCATGAGCAAAAATACTATTACGGAGTCGATAAAAAGATGTAGGCCTAGAAATAGTAGTTATAAGAAGGTCCATCAGGGCCAGGAGAACCAAATTGAGCGCTAGTAGGGCTATAGATATTGGGGCAAGTAGGACCAGAGACACGGGCATCCTCGTCATGATTAGCAGGTCCAGAAATAGGTAAATTTCATAGGGAGGTGTTTCATATGTGAGGCGTATGGCCACATGTGATGTGCATGCATAAACATGGATAGGAGTCATGAGTAGGAAGCCCAGTTGGGTCAAGAGTTACAACAGCTTCCAGCACCACCTAAAATTCTACCATTATCACCTTCGTAGGAGTAGGGGAAATTTGGGCCTGTGTATCACATTCGTGAACTAGTTAAACAACAAACTCCATTAACAATTGAGGGTATGTTTTCTATCCATGGGCACATTGGGTGAGTTTTACGTGACACATGTGCATCACATTTCTTTTCTTAGAACTATATTCGTACAAGATTGTGGTTTAGTGGATATAACATCAGTTATTATTAAAAGTGTATATTTACCATTGGGTAACGGGGATCTCTTTCGCTCCATCTACATGGGAGTGGATGTGGTCATTGGGAAGTTATATTTTAGTGGATGTACTCATTTTATATGAGTATGATGTTATCCTTGGTATGGACTGGTTAGTGACATGTAGAGCGATGGTGGAATGCTACAGTAAGGCTATCATGTTCACTATTTTAGGACCGGATGTGTTTATTTCTGTGACGCCTAGTCACGAGTAAGGGTCGAGCCCCCATTATATTATATTATGAAGTATAGTTCATAAATTATATTTATCTACTTATATTCGATCCCTATGTATGGGAACTTAAAAGATGTGATTCAGGGGATACTGGGGTTACAGCCAAGTTCAGAGATCGAGTTGTTATTGACTTGGCATTTATTGTATGACTCATTTAGAGATATTGGAGATGGGAATCAGATTTAGTGACTTTTGGGAGCATAATTTTTTAGTGTCCTGGTAATGTGTCTTGGGCCTACGGAACTCGATGACTGACAGTGGGAAGTAGTAGTGTATCAGGGTTCCTTATTTGGATTGCTCTTGAGAGACGTCCCACGCATGATCCTTAGTAAGATCAAGAGTTATGAGACATTTTGGGCTCTAGGGAAGTATTTTAGTACCTTAGTCATTACGCGTGTGTAGATAATACTTTACGGAGAGACCTAGTATACGATTTAAGGGCAACAGAGCTACATATTGTTATGAAGAAAGCACTGGGGGACATTTGTGCCACTAGTTGATAAGTGGGGAAATATCAATAAGAATTGAGTTGAGATTTGTAGAGTAATCGAATATACTATTACTAAATATTCATGTAGATTATGTCTGATCAATTTTAACGAATGTAGGTTGCATCTGTGATATTTGTGCATAGATATACGGGGTATAGGGTATATGGGTGCCCTAATTAGTTTAATATTCAGTATTTCCTGAGAAAAGGTAATGGAGAGGTAAATTCATTAAGCCATATGCCTATAGTACGATTAATAGGAGATTTGCAATGGTGAGGTGGACTAAACATCATTAGGGGGAAGAAGATATCTCGGGCATTTATAGTAGGGAGAACTATCACCGAGAAGATAAGTTAAGGGACTCTAAGGACATCAGCGAGGGATCCTTCTTTTCAAGGGAGGGTCCAACAGTTTTGGAATGTATAGTTGTATTTTTTCAACTTTAAGGGTGGCTTGCACATCAATAAGCGACTGATTGTACCAAATAAGGAGAATCTACGAAGCGCGTAAATATAGAGAAGACACATGGGTCATGGTGTTAGGGTTTCTTGGGGAGGGAGACAAGATGAACCAAGTGAGGTCGTATACTTCACGCGTGGTTCGGTGCGATGCGATAAATAATAAGTTTGCCTCCAGGTTCACCACTCGTTAAATCGTGAAGGTGGATCCTAGGTGATCAAAAAGAGTTTCTAAGAATTAGAGATTCCGGTGAGTAAATGAGAGTGTATACTGATGAATTTAATTTTAGGATTACTAATGCTGCAACGGGGTCAAGATTCCCTCTGGTTTATTGGGATCGATTGACTGAGGTGGAATAGTTCTTACTAATTCGAGTGAAGTACAAGATGGGGCAGTCTGCCCAACTTTTTATTACAGAAAGAGATTTAGCTATCATAAAATTCTGCCCAACATTATCTTGGATCAAGATAAGATCTTGTGTTCCACTTATGTTAGATTGCTCAGGAGGCGATGTAGACAGATTTTCATTAAGCACGACTATTCACCCCAGACCAATGGGCAACCTAAGAAAGTGAATCATATGTTAGAAGGTCCAATGTGGATTTCTATTCAGGACTTTAAAGGTAATTGTGATCAGTACTTACCATTGATGGAGTTGTGTATAATATCTCGTATCAGTTTACTAGTGACATGGAGACTTTTGAAGCTTTGATGAGGAGACCTTGTCTTTTGACCTCTAGTTAGATTGAAGTTGGGGATAATAAGCTTCTCAGGAAGGATCTGATTTCGGATACGTCAATAAGTATTGATTTAGTTCAAGGTTGTATACGGATAGCTCATGAGAGGTAGAAGAGTTATTCCCACGTAAAGAAGATACATTGGGGTTTGATGTGGGTGACCATGTGTTGTTACGTGTATCTTCCATAAAGGGAATTATACATTTTGTGAAGAAGGCAAGTTGGCGCCTTTCCCCATCATCAATAAGGTAGGGGAAAATAGTGTATAGGCTCGTCTTATAGGAGAATTTGCATTGGGTTCACAATCAATTTCTTTTGTCGTCATCAAGGAGATATCTTATGGATGACGTAGTACATTGGCGTATAATGTTAGAGGAGACTTGACACCATTTTGGGCTGTAGTGAGTAGGACTTTAGTTAATATGATACCATTAGTGTGTGTATAATGTGGATACCATAATGTTTCCATGAGTGAATTTGGTAGTGTAAGGATGATATGCAGGAAAAGTGTTTAGAGCTCTTTGCACCAGGTATGTCCAAATTTTGGGGATGAAATTTCGTTGTTAGGGGGGAAGTATGTAACACCCCATATTTTTAGAGCATTTTAAATTACATGTGTTCACGTAATTTTAATTTAACTGATAAATAATGTTACTTAAATAAATATTAATTAGTGAATAAAAGGATTAATATTTATGCATATTCATATTTACTTATGTGATAAGTAAATGAAAACATATCAAATTATATTACATCGTAAGTGAGTTAAAGATATGGGTTTATCGATATCTTATTTGGGACATGCAAAAAGAGTCGTATTTATCATAAGATATTAATTATTGGGGCATACATGATCCTTGATATAAATCGTTGTCGGATGAATTAGATGTGTTTTCTGAATTATTTTAATGTAGAGAATTGTTGTTTCATGGTTGGGGATAAATTACAATCCATATTTAGGATTTTGATGATGGTTAGAACCACTTTGGGTGAAAGGAGAAGGAAAAATCCTATCAAAAATTCATTCCAGAAGCCTAGTAAACCGAATCGATTTACTTGGTGGAGCAAACTAGTTCGCTAACTGAAATGGTTCAGTCCAATAAGTGAGTCGTTCAGTTCTACTGTGTTTCCCGACTTGCCTCGTGTTTGTTTTTCAAACTGTTTGAGGATAAGGTATGGGATTTAGGGTTTGAGGATGAAGTTAGGCTTCTAGGAATTCAAAGTGAAGGTTAATAACTATCATAGTCTAACCGGTGATGGATTTTGTGTATAAAATTACGTGAATAAAAGTGTGAACGCACTCGAGTGAATGTCAAGAAATTGGGTCAGGATTTTGGGAATAATTAGGCTAGTTCTTGGGTAGAATAGCATTATTGGCAAGAAGTATAAAGTTAGAGAGTTTGTAAATAAGCAAGTGAATACTTAACTAAGATCGGTAAGTCAGGATATACTTTAGGATTCAATAGGATAGTTGTACGAGAGATATTACACATGTTGGTCGACTTTATATATATATATATATATATATATATATATATATATATATATATATATATATATATATATATATATATATATATATATATATATATATATAAATATATATGTGTGTGTATATAAAATAAGTTACAATGGTGTTTTCACTATTTATAAGATGGGAAGACAATTCACGGTTCAGATAAAAGCCAACAAGGCAACAATCCAATGGTTGAGATTAAAATATTCCTCTTACCATTTTTGTCCCTTACATATTTGAGTTCCCCCTCTTTTTTAACCCTTCATTTCCTTTCCTCCATTTACCCAAATTCAAATACATAGATAAAATAGGAAATTAGCACTATGGAACCTTTTACACACTAGTGGGTATACTACTCTCTCTCTATCAATGGAGCAACTCTCACTCCATTTGTTCTTTAGTTGGAATAGATCTCCCTCTCCCTCTCTATCTCTATCTCGATCAGCAGTAACTCTCTCTCTCTCTCTCTCTCTCTCTCTCTCTCTCGCTCGCTCGCTCACCCAGATCGATCATTTGGATTTTGGTGAAATCTATGGCTTAAAGATCGTTTAGTTTCAATTTTAGGATTTATTTTGATTTTGGGTTCATTGTTGCATTTATGTATATATCTGACTAAATTATAATGGTGATTATACTTTCTCTAATTATTGTTTCAAGTTTTAGGCTTATTAAGGTTCAATGTTTTTTTGACCTTATTGGTGTGTATATTTATGTGTGTTTATTGCCTCCGTTGTGAATGGGTGATTTTTTGGATCTTATTACCAGTTTTCTGGGTTTTATCTTTTCTGAGTTTGTCTTTTATATTTTTGTTCTTTTTTGTAGATCTAAGATTTGTTTAATTTTTGTTATAGTAATATCGTGTTGAAATCTAAAGATGGCCTTGGTGATGTACTCGGTTTGTTTGTAGATGCCTAATTCTAGGATTCACAAAACTATTGTTCAGATCAGGTATACACTCTATTTAATAATAGTTTTTATGATGTAAAGAAGTTTGTTTGTAGATGCCTGATTACTTTGTGTAATTTTTGTCACAACGATATTGCGTTTCTTTTTTGTAGATATAATAGCCTATTCATCTCTTTTTAGTCACATTTGAAATCTAAAGATGGGCTTGTTGGTGTAATCAGTTTGTTTGTAGATACCTCATTTTCGGATTCACCGATCTATTAAACAATTGTTTAGATTAGGTATACATTATGTTTTATAATAGTTTTTATGATCTACAATAGTTTGTTTGTAGATGCCTCATTATTGTTCTTTTGTGATCAACATCGTGTATATTGTTCTTCTATGATTGTGTAGTTATGATTATGCAGATATTTTTTATGTTTTTAATAATAGTAATCTCCAGTTTCCTTTATAATGAACCTTACTTCGCATTTTTGGGGTTTGGCAGTTTTTATTTATGTGGTTTCAAGTTGAAATAATGATTTATTGGTGTATTTTATGGGTATTTAATTCAAACTTTCTCTCTGTTTTTTAGGGAATAATTTGTATGACTTTTAGGTTTCTTATACACATTTGTATTGGTTTCCAATTTGGGTGTAACTCTAAGGGTTTACCTCAATGGTGGCTTGGTTTTATATTCATCTTCCCTAGGGATTGGTAAGGATTAGTAAGAACAAAAAATGGGCCAAGTACCCTGTCTCTTTCCTTTGCATTCAATTCCATTTATATTTTTCCTTATTAAAGTCACTTTAATTTGAAAATCTACTTATTTGCTCTGCTTTTTATTGTATGGGTAATACAAATAACAATTATTCTAAATAGAAAAATGACTTAAATTTTATATTAAAGTCCTTTTTTTTAGAATTGTGGTTGGTTTCTTATGATTTTGACAACTTAATCTTATTACCATTAGGTAACAATTCAGGTTGTTAATGAAAAGGTTAAGAGAATGATTGATCGATTTAGGGTCCTATTTTTTTTGTTATAATGCTTTAATATACTTTACGTCGTATGTTTCATTATGGAATGAAAATGTATACCCTATCTACTTTCTCAAGATAACTTTGTTGGTGTTGCTAATATTATTTTGTTATTTATATTTTCTATTTTTAGTTGGGGGTCCAGAGTAATGTGGCTGGTATGGTGATGTTGAAGGTAATGGAGGAAGTGTGCAATCATTTCATTTCATGTCCTAATATCCTTTATATGATTATAGATACTAACCTGATTACGAAATTTTCTATCTTAGGTCAATTCCCTTTTTTGTCAAAAAATTTATTGGTCTCTGCGTCACTTGGTTTTGTTTTAATTTTCACGTAATTACGAGTATAAATATCTGTAGTAATCAGTTGATGAGTTAGGTTTATATTTTTATTTCAAATATCACCTTATATTGTTAATAGTTGATAGAATGCAGTCTGAAATTATGAACAAATTGGATACATGTCGTTATGTAACTAACATGGGTTTTGACAATTTTGAAATATTCCCCCAATGTATTGAGTTGCATAGACTAGTTTGGATTGGATCAAGAAGTAAAGTTACATAGAGTAGCCTGGATTGGATTATCTGAGTTATGATTGGGAGAGCAGTTGGATCTATTATTAACAATAGGGTTTTGGACATAATAATCTTCGAATTCTATATTGTTATCAATGAGCATTTCACTCATGATCGCAATCGCACACCCTCAACTTTGATCTTCACCATATTCATACAGTCATTCTCTAATAGTTATTGATTTAAAATCAGCATGGTCGTATTTTTGTTTCGGCATTAACTTCAATCAATAACAGTCATGTGTTTAACTTCAAGAAATAATTTCTTTTTTAGTATATATACTTTTCATTTTAATAGTTCATTCAATAATTCAAGGTCATTTTGGTATTTTTTATATTCTATTTGCACATTATTTTTTTCAGGTTGGTAACTACTGCTCGTATTGTTCTAGAACCCTTGGAATTGGCATCTATAGGGTCTCGCTTTAAAATACAAGTTTAGTATGTTATGCCTTTTGTTGATTGGTCCCTTTTGAGAAATACTTTTTTTTTGGATTTGGGAATAAAAGTACTTGGCTAGGAAAACCCACAAGTAATTTTTTGGCAATAAATAGTTGATGCTTTTGTTTATATTGACAATGAGTGATTATAAATTATTTTTGTTTTACTAAAACTACCCCAATTCCTCGACAAGTTATAACAGAAACTGAAGAGATCAATTATCATGTAATAGTTGAGCAGTGTGGTTCACACTAGTTAAGTGGGGTTTTTTTGCATCTGATTCACGTGTTGGTACTGAATGTATTTGTCAGAATGTATTTGAGCGGTGTTGAGCGTTGTTGAGTGGTGTTTTATATGTATTTGTCAGAATGTATTCACACGTTGGTTCACAACAGTTGAGCGGTGTTTTATATGTATTTATCTGAATGTATGATACCTTGATTGTATGTTTTAGGTTATATATGTAAATCAAATTAATGAATTTGTCTTTTTAAGATGTGTTTTAACCATGAATTTATGGTTGATTACGGGTACAAATTATAGGTATGTCATTTTGATGGGGTTGATGAAGAGCATTTACCTTCATAAGTTTTAATTGATAACAACACGAACTGATTATTCTCATTGTGATGTATAAATTGAGTTCTTCGTAATTTCTATTTATTTATCTTTAAAGTTTTGTTTAAAGTTAATTATAGATGGAGTAGTGTGTATTATCATTTATTCACTTTAGTGAAACAAAAGATAATGATTGAAATTTTACGTTGCCTATTTGTAACATCTAGGGTGAATTGTTTGAGTTTTTTTTAACCAATTAATTTTTGGGGTTATGTATTAGGATCTTGCAATAATATATGTGAAACAAATCACATTTGGAACACTAATGAGCTTTGTTCAATACGTGAAACAAAGCACATTCGGATCGCTAATGAGGTTTGTTCAATATGTTATTATAGTTTTATTTGCTTTACTTTTAGTTATGCAAATTTTGAGGTATCTATGGTACACTCACCTTTTTTATTTTCAGAGTACTGAAAATTAATACTAGCTTAGAATTTAGAATTTAGAATTTGTCACCATTTGGAACACTATTGCTGATATTACTTTTCCACAATTACTCTTGCTGTAGATATTAGATTTATTGCTGTCGTAGATATTATTATTCCACAACTACTTCCACACGGTCAAGTTTTGTTGTTGCTGCATATATTAGATTTGCGTAGTTTTGTTTTGATTTGCATAGTTTTGTTTGAACTAGGTTGTCCAATTTCAATAACTTTTCGGGTTCAATAAATTTTTTCCAATTGGTAGTCCAATTTCAATAGTTTCTTTAATGTTTGAACATATCATAAATTGTTCTTCATGTTCACAGTAGATTCATATTATTATAAGTTTAATCCAATTCAATTCTATTTTGCACTTTGTTGTAATTGTCGTCAATTGAAGCAACCTAAAGTTGCACATTGTGTATGTTCCTTCACTCTATTTTCCTCCTCACAATTCCTACATTTTGAGTCATGATGCATTTCTATTACCATGTTAATTATATACAATTGGGTAAGAGTTATAACTTTTGGTCCAATTTTGAAATTGTGCTATCATTGTACAAAGTTGGGCTGACTGTTAGTTTATTGGCATTTTAAGGCTTTTCTAACGTGTATCATGGGTTTTGTTATTCTGTCAATTGATATGTCCTCAATTTGTCCTTCTATAATGACTGTAGAGATGGATCGAAGTCATGGTATGCATCTTTTATAGCGGTTTTCATTCTTCACTCAATGGGGATGATGATCGAATACAATGCACTAAGAGGAAAACTCGTACTGGATTATTTAGATAGATGCTGAGGAAATCAAACTCAACTAATGGTAGTCATGACATCTTAAAAAGTACTTTTTCCAGTAGAGGTAGTGAAACTCAACTTGACAATAATTTCTATTAATTTTAATTTACAAATTAAAAATCAGGTTTCTTCAATTTAAAACATGAATTCAAACCTTATTTTTGTAGTTTCTTCTTTTGGCATTCTTAGAGTTTCACCTTTGGTGGTATGTTAAGCCTGGTCATCCATCCGATGTTGGGTAGTTCAGTATTTCTCCATGGTTGGTATGCTAAAAATGACAGCATCGTTAGTATGCTAAATTACTAGTGTTGCTGGTATGTTAAGCAGCACTTACAAGCAGCAAGCAAAGATTCATTGCAAAAATTAACTACTCTGTCAAATTTCTTTGCGGACGGTCGATGATATTAGGGGTCGGTGAAGTGTTATAACACTTCCATGGATTGCATAGTGAGTTGGGATCCATTTTTCATTTATAGGTAATTTCTTTTTTTTGAATCTCAGAGCAGCCCCTGACAGTTGACTAAATGGAAGAATCGAAGAAATGGAAGATTAGAAGTAAACTATAATGTAGCACAATCTCCCTGTCATACTTGATACATGTTAATATTTTTTAATTATAGTTATGCTAAAACATGGTATATTAAGAGGGAGTTTCCTATATGCACAAAGTCAGTTGGAAAGGGAGGAAAAAGAGGAGGCGAAAACCAAAGTCACTGCTCATCCATGTTCTTTCTCTTTGCTTTTATAACCAGCAAAGCTATAATATCTTATGTTTCAACTTTAAAAAAAACACCTATTTCAAAAACATTACAATTGATTGAGTAGTGGATGATACAACACGAAGACACAACACAATAACACACATGGTGTGTTTGTCTATAAGGCACATTAAAATGTACTTTCTCAACTAAATAATACCTATGACCTTTAACTTTGAAAATTGTAAAAATTTGTCCCTTAAATGTCGCATTGTTATAGGGACCACGCACTATAGGCGAATCAAATGGCAGGCCTCAAGTAAGGTTGTAGCTTCCCATGACGTTACCTCGTGCCACCTCTCTTTTTGTATTTTTTTTTATTTTATTATTTATCTGGAATGACACTTATTTTAGTTTCTAACGCATTATAATGTCCTCTCCACACTCATTCTTCTCTATTTCTCTATCACAATCATAGCCAAACAAAAAGACCCCGGACAAGCGCAATTGATTGTTCGAGGCATTGTTATGTAATCACATAATCTCAACATCCAAGAAAGGGTTGCAATCATCCCTTCAATGATTACAACCATGACGAAAAGTTTGGAAGCAACCGTGCTCACTCTCATATCATTTGGTCCATGTAATTTGTGTTAATAACGCGTATAATAGGTATAACATGTATAGTTTTCATAGTAATTTTCATAGTTAATGATAAACATAATTTTCATAGTAATGAAAAAGTTATTTTCCATAGTTACGCGGGTATAATTTTCATATTTACACATGCATAACAAGTATGACAGGAATAGTTTTCAAAGTAATTTTAAGAGTTACATAGGTATAATATTCAGTGTTTGCCCATCTTTCATTATGTTTTATATCAAGGACTGCTCGGCTCTTTCATCCAATGTAGAAGCCTTGAATTGTATCTTCCATGCTTTCATTAATATAATGATTCCAAGATCTTTCGGTTTGTAACTTACTTGAATACATCTTATTTAGCTTAACAATCCGTATACTTTTTGGTTCATCACTAAACGCACTTGATTGTTGCTACATGTTTTATATATATTAATATAATGCTAATTAGTGAATAATGTACTAGCTTATTATTGTTTGGTAAGCTCTCTACCTCATATAACTTATTTTTAGTGTCATTTAGGCAACCTTATTGTTAAATATCAACTTCTTTTTAGTGTCATTGATTTCTTGGGTTTTTCAATTACTAGTTGCAAAATATCTGATTTCAGAATAATTGTATGGTAGTTATGAGGGGGTAGTTGGAATCAAATCCCCAATATCTAATATTGATAGAGGCATATTTCTTGATCAAATGAGAAGAACTTTAAGTATTGGTATCAAGAAAGTGTACAAAGACTAGTCGCATATGCCTTCCCACTGATAAACCGCCTAAATATGGTGAGTTTTGATTTATTTCCTACTCTTTTGAACATATTACCTTTTTAACATCCGTTCTCCCGTCCTTTGATTGTTATAAGAGATTGGCTTAAAACTCAACCCCCATATTTCTTCGCTTCCCAGTTCTAATATTGCTTTAAGTTATTTGCTTTAGCTGTAGATCTCTCCAAAGTTGCTTAGACACCTCAAGTTCATTCGCATTTCATTGGTATGACCAAGATGGACCTTTTTTATTACAATTTTATCTCTCAACATGAAACAATTAATTATAGATCATATAATTTCACACACACACACAATCATTCACACTCACTCAAAACTATAATTTCATACACGCACGATAATTTTTTGTGTTTCCAATGCTCTCTCATTCTCTCTCAACCGGAATCATTGAAGACCAAGCATATTTGCGCACAAACACAAGTGGAAAATACAAATTCACTTATACTGTTTAGAGTTTTGTCATGCATAAATCATAAATCACACTTTTTGTTCAGAGTTGAGTTTTATAAATCACACATACTATTCATAAATCATAAAACAGATTTGTCATGCCATTCATAAATCACACATCTATTCATAGTTTTATTACATATTTAGGTTGGTTGTATATGAATCATTGGTACTTTTCATTTGATTGTGGTAATATAGTTTCAAGTAAGTATTATGCTAAATTTTTTACACAAATTCTACATCGATTCACTTCCCATCTTCTTTATTATGATAAATGAGTCCCACTAATTTGGAGTATATTACTTATGCACATTCTGATAGATGTTTGGTTAAGTTGGGGTAATGTCAAGAGTGTCATCGTCACAAGGAAGCCGTTATATCTTCGTTATTTGTCCCCAGTGAGGTAGCATCAACTTCGGTTGTTCTTACCAAACCGGTGCGAATGAAAAATGTCATACAAGTTAGTTATTTTGAAGGGAGAAACAAATTTGAGTCTATAATAGCTGATATACATCACTGGTGATCTAGTGCGGTAACTATATATGGTCGATCATGAATTATTGGCGTTTGGATGTTTTGAAACTGAAGTTGCTATCCTGCATACATATTTACCAACTTGAACTTCTTCTTTTCACATATTTTGTATCTTTCATGTGTTTAATGTTTGATATCACATATTGGTTTATACATATAGTCATATCACAATTTATGGGGTTTAATTTATTGGCTATTTTCTTTTGTTGTTAGGTTTTTTTAGGTTTCAGAAGATGACTTTGGAGGCCCCCCTGTCATTGTAGAAGCCTTCTAACATGAATTTCAATATGGTAATAGATTTTTCATATGATAGCAGCTAACTAATGGTTTTATTTTTTAAAGTTTTGAATGGGAGATACATGTTTCTACTTATATGAGAGTTCAATGGAATTCCACTCACTTGATTTTATTATGCCATTATTTCGATGAGTCCTTTTACAGGGCTTTGTATTTTGATGGTTATATTACAGGGCTTTGTTCTAACGAGTTGGTGAACATATTTATTAGTATTTTCTTTCGTATGCCATTTTTATTTATTAGTATTATAGGGCTTTGGTCTAACGATTTGGTGAACAATGTATATGCTTTGTTTATTGATTTGAGTTTCTTCAACTATTTATGTAAATCGCTCTTTCTATTTAATTATATCTTTTGTCCAACAATGGAACCTGCCCAAAATATGTTTCAAAGTTTTTTTTCCATTTATTTGTTCACTGAAGCTCTTTTTCATTTCCATATGGTAGGACAATATGGTAGGACAAAAAAACAATTACAGTGGAAAATTTTGAATTCTATATTCGAATCATTTTCAGATTTTGTCTCAATTGTGTATTTATCTAAGCCATGATTTTTTCTCAATACTGTATTTATCTAAGCCCTGTTGGTCTGAGTAAAATCTATGCTAAATGGACCACTATTTTGTCGAAATATCAGCAATATCTAAGACTTCATATTGGACAATCTGATGTGTGGAACCTTTATATTGAACACATATGTGTGATCTCTGCCTAAGTTATTTATGCGTAGTACCTTTGGTATATTCTATTTCAAATAGAATTTTTTTTTAGAAAACAAAACTCACTGGATTTTTAAAAAAATGTTATAGATATATTTATGTATTCAACTCAGGTAATAATGAACAGGTGCATGCCAAAGCCATTTGAATAATGCAAGATGGCAACACCTGTAGCTCTTTGCAAAATGAATTCACTCACAAGCCTAGCATTTGATACAATGTAGTAATCAGTACTTGCATTCTGATCTATGCTGACCAAAAATGACTAAGACAGGACAATATGGATATCTATACAAGACACATGAATGAGGATAATGTGCGTGGAATGTGGTAAAGTATTGGTGTGCTACAGAAGATGACAATTGTGCCACGAGTGGTTTGATGATACGACATATTTTTAGTTATATAGAAAATTTGTGTTTGTATCATATCTTCATTATGTTGCTCAAGTTGCCAATAGTGGTCTATTGTGTACTCATATAAGTATCATGTTCTTTAATAATGGTAAATTGCTGTGTTTGTTTATAAGATGTCCGAGATGGACAATTAACATTATTGTTAGAAGTATATTTTGTTTCTTATACATGTTAATAGTTGTATAAAGAAAGAAGCTTTTGCCAAAAAAAATTAAACTGTATACACTTTTTTTTTGTTTTAAGATGAATCTTTGTAAACTATTGATAATTATCCTATTGAAACATTTTGAATATTTTATTGCTAAAGATGCCAATAAGGGTTTATTTGATTATTGTTAAATAATGATGTCTATACTAGGTCTTTGATGGATTGTTTATTTGGTTGAAGTATTTTTTACACTTTGAACATGTGGATACTCATATAAACCAAAGAAATTATATATATATTTTTTTCTCATCTTTTTACCTTTATTTGTATTGAAAGTATATTTTTGGACTTAAAATTATACTTGAAATAATTTAGGAAAAAATAATTGTCATTCAGGAAAATTGACCATGCATATAATACCAAACTTTTATGACTTAACCATTCGATTTGTACTTGGGAGAATTGTCATCGTGCCTTCAGGCACGGGTATACCCTAGTATATATATATATATATATATATATACGTAGTGAGTGTTGCTAGTATATATATGTCTATGTGTGAATGACTTTTTGTGAACATACTTACTCTAATATGCTATCGTTGGAGGTTGCGCGTTATGGGCGTTCCACCCTGGCGTTGAGCAGAAGGTGTTAGATTATTCCCCAGATCATATGAATGTTGCATGACCACTATTCGTTTGTGAGGATAGCTGAGTTTCGAGTTCGACTATGAGAATGTAGTATGGTTATGATCCACGGATGCATGTTTATGTCTGCCTCCGTCATGATTTTGCAATTTCGGTACTGTTGGTGAGATTCTGACATGGTGGCCCGGGGATGGTATTGGATGTACCTGGTGCCTGATAGCATACCAGAGAATGCATCCAGGAGGCCAGCTCGGGAACGTCGCGTATATGCGTATAAAAGAGAATTATATATTTAAGTATACTTAAATGATTGTGTGAATTCCAAATTATAACTAATCTTTAGATACATTGCCTATGTAGTGTCAGGAATATAATTGATAATTTCTAAGTTAAAGCTTATGTGTTCACTGCGTGATAAATAAAGTAAAGTAGCATATGAGTGGAATGTATGGGATAGAAGTCTAGAGGATTCAATAATGTTAAGAATGGTTAGACTAGTTAGGAGGGGTAGCATAACTAGGTAAATAAAATAAATTTCTATTGCGTTAGGTGTGCATTGTAGATGAGGGGTGAGGATAATCTCATGTGTGTACGACACCAGATGGACATGAATAATTTTGGTTGTATATTTATTAATGCATTTAAATACTTGCAAATATTTTTAAAAATATTTTGCACATCTAACAGGCTCAAAATTATTTTCAAAGTCTTTTAGGTGCTCAGCCACAGGGTCTTCAAGGATAGGTTCTCATTCTAGTTAGATGATGTTGTAGCAGCTGTGGATGCATGCAGGATTTGATGAGATGCCTCCGTCCATTCTATTGAGTTAGGATGCTATTTGAGTATTTTTGTTGGGCATGCCGCGTGCAGTTAGACAGTTTTATTATTAGACTTTGTTATAGTGTTTCATTTAATATTTGGATTATTGTATTCAGTAGGCTGATGGTTTATTCAGCTTATTATTTATGCTATTAGTATTCTTGTATTTCAGTCTCTTTGAATGTTTATATTTACAATGTTTAATGGTGGTATGTATTCATGTTAATAAGATAGAAAATTAGATATCAGACTTAATACGTTATTAGTTAATTAATCAATTTTTGACAATGATTCTAAAAATGAAATCAAGTCTTATTCCTATTTAATTTAATAAATGCCTAAGCAACCGATTTTAGAATAGGCGAGGTGGCATACCCTGAGATTTCACTCTAAATTTCTTTAAGCTTCAACTCTAATATTCTTTCATCTTCCTCAATAATCACCAATAAAATGGAGCCATTTTTAAATAAATTGAAATGGCGTTAGCAATAATTTGATGAAGGCGCTTTGATTTATTGACTGTGGATAAATGCTCTTAAGGATTCCATGCAGGTGACAACGTGGGTTTATAAGAGATCATTATTTTTATTTCTAATGTGATTATAATTTTGACATGATTAATGTTATGAGTCCCATCAAAACTCCATTAAGTGTAATGTTTGAGGTACATTTTTTTTTCCCATTTGACAAAACATCAATCCCCAATAGTTTGGTTAATTTTTCAATAGTTCTATGATTATTTAAAATTGTCAATAATGTTTTGTTATCATCTATGGCCCGATGAATATTAATAGGAAAAATTGTTAGACCATATATGATGAGGTAAAATATTCTCGTAATTTAATTAAAAAAAATCTCTTCTCATTTTTCCATTTAAAACTAAATTATATCTCAGCGACATACAAAGTTGGCATAAAAAAGAAATATAAAGTTTTTATAATAATGTGAGATATTTTGAAAAAAGAGGAACGATGAAATTCTACACATTGTAAGAAAAAAATAAAGAAATCATGGGTCGAGGCAACATTAGACAACTAAAATGCAATTGACTCTGAGCACAACCTATCCTCGGTACAACTCCTTATATTGATATGCCAATGAATCCAATGGTTTATGCAACTATTGTGAAAAATATTGACTCCCCCTTAAACGAGATTAAGTTGGAACAAATTATAGGGGACTAGATAAAAAAAAAATAATAGTGCATATTGATTAAGAATGAAAAAATAACTTAAATATGAAACCCCACTAAACAAAATCACTAGTAAGATATCTTTAATTTTTTATTATTTTAGCACTTACATAGATTTTTAGTCGATAAATCATTGACTAAAAATAACATAAAGATACAATAATCAATGATAGGATGACCATATGGTGGTATTTACCGATAATCAAAAACTTTTCTTACGTTCACTTATCTTTTCATTTACTTTATTCACATCCTTACTGGATATTTTGGGTGGGGGTTAGAAAAAAGAGGGGAGTGAGAAAAATCCCAGTAGGGGAAATAATTGCAGAGTATACTAATTCAAAGATACACACACACACACATCCGTATACCCCATGCATTTAATTATAAAATCTTTTCATTAGACTAAGTTGTTCGAATGCAACAATGAAACAAGATAATTTAACATTTGGCTATGTGTGAAACACACACTTTGCTTTACTTTAAGCTGTAACAACCCTTGATTTTGGGAGGCTCATTTTATATTAATTTTACCGCATAAGGTAATTATATAAAATATTGGGACTGCAGTAAATATTAATTTAATGAGATAGAAGTTAATATTTACTGGGATGTTGTATAATTACCGTATATGTAGGTAAATATCCTCCTGTTGTATGTTTTATGGTGTCATGTATTTTAAATGACACGGTAGTTTAAATGAAATTGGAACGCAAAATAATTTATAAAATTTCCGGATGCCAGTTTAGAGGGTGTAGTTAGTCTCGGAAGGTGTGAGATAGTCAAAATAAGTGCCATATTGTATTTTTGGGTTCCGGGCACTTTTGACTGGTTTTAACTTAAACGTGTATTTGGGAGTCATTTTTTATGTGGTGTTAACCACTTAAGTTGGAGACTTTATACTTAAGCCATGATTTAAAGTCTTGCCCCTTATTTTCATTTTCCTCATTTTATGTCTTACACTCAGAGAGAAAAGAGAGAGAAAGAGAGGAAGAGAAATATGGAGAAAAGAAGAGAGATTGGAAGATTGAAGATTGGGTTTGCTTCTAACCAAAAGAAATCTGAGATATCAACCCTAAGGCAAGTTTTCTACTTGCTAATATGCGATTTAAGATGAATAATTTGTGTGATATTTATGTTTTGGCATTTGGGTATCAAAAATGGAGATTTTGGTATTTAAACCTAGATTTTGGTTTTGATGATGATATTGTGGGTTTTAATGGTTAAAAACCATGTAGGATAATCTTTGGGTAGATAAATATTGTTGGTTGTGTATAAAAAGGAAGAGATTTGAGGTTTGGAAAATTAGGGTTCATAACCCTTCGTACCCATTCTTGGCAAAATCGCAGGACCGAATCAATTCGGCCCTTGGGCGAATCGATTCGGTAAAGGGTAGCTTCTAGTTTTCCATAACCCTAATCAATTCGGGTTAACGCCGAATCGATTCGGCCAATTCCAAAAAGTTGGTTTTGTGGTCCGAATCGATTCGTTTTTTGGCGAATCGATTCGTTTTCCTACTATTTTTGAGTTGTTTTTATAACTCAATTTTGACCCTTTTTATTTAGGGTTAGGACCTAGGAACCTTCTCTAATGAAGTAAACATAGAGTCCTAGAGTTATATATGAGTTGGGAAGCCACCCTAGAGTAGAATTGGTTTATATGGGGTTTTTTCGGGGTTGTGCCTATTGATGTTAGGGAACATCTTCTTCTAGTTGATTATTATAAAACTAAGAGATGTAGTATTATGTTTGGGAGACTTTAGAAGCTAAATGAAGCTATGTTAGTCCTGATGGTTTATTAGACCTATCAATGAATCTTGGGAGAATAAATTGAAAGCTTATTTATTCATCGAGGTTACAATGATGATCTAAATTACGTATGGCTCCGGATTTAAAAGGATGAATTAGTTAGTAAATGTAAATGAATATGGTTTCGAATAAAATGAAACATACATTTGCTAAAATGGAATTGGAATTGGATATGAAACATACATTTGCTAAAATGTAAATCGAATTGGATATGAAACATACATTTGCTAAAATGTAAATGGAATTGGAAATGGTAAATAGAAATGGAAATAATGATGGTAAATGATAATTTACTTAATCATTAATATGATAAATGATGATTTGGTTAAACACACCTCTCTAAATGACATCATAAGGGAAGTTCGCGCATGAGGTGAAGCCCCTTGACTAATGAATGCAGGGTGGATATAGTCCTAGGCCATGTGAGCGTTTGTTGATATATATTTTTCTGCGATGGGTAGGAGATTCCGGGTGTGGTCTTGACTACCCCGCAGGCACATGGCCGCTTCCCGACGTATTGCGAAAGGTGCTGAGGTTATCTTGTATAGATAGGCCCTGGAAGATGATGGTCATTTAGGGGCGCGCCCAGTGGGGAAACTCGGAGGGGTGGTCTTAGAATTCATTATATGTATATAAATATAACCGTTCATAATCAAGTGGGACTTGATGTTTGTGATATGCCATAAAGAGCATAAAGAAGTGCCACAAAGAGCACAGTACAATGCCACAAAGAGCATTTAATGTTGATTATATTCCTGCTAAGGAATGGTAATGCCAGGATGGGCATGTAATTGAAATAAAAGCCATAAAGAGCTTAAAATTATAATTATATTTTCCTGATAAGGAATGAAATGCTCGTAAAGAGCATAAATGTTGTAATTATGAGTTCCTGATAAGGAACATAATAATGAGATGGAACCTTTTAATTTATGTTACTCTTTATTTTTCTTTGCATATTCAAATTAAACTCATGCTTTTCTTTACTATCTTAGCTTATGTTTTAGAACTGTGTAGATAGATTTTATTCTTCCTAGCATGATTTTATTCATAACTATCATACTCTTCATTCATCTGGTAATCATATAGAACCGGGCCCTGACGCGTTCATATTTCTTGTTGTGCTTGCATTACATATCCGCTCAGGTACTCTGCCGTAAAGATGCTTGATCTGATTTCCTATCTCGGTGTCTTTGGAGAACCGTGATGCTTTGCGTGTATTACGGGATATTGGGCAATAGACGTTGTCATCCTTGCATTCTAGTCATGATCGGGTTCTTTTACTCGGGCGAGAGGCCTAAGCTTTGTAATTGAATAATGTAATGAATTATATAAAATATTGAACTGGTTTGACATTATTGTATCTGTCTGTGACCGACAGCATATTTGGTCCCTTATTGTACATTTATGCGTATGTAATATAATTTCATCCGGGTTTCCACTTTCTCTTATTGGGTTGTTATGTTGTTTTCTTTTATTAACTTTAAAAATCAAAATTTTTGGCAACCCATTTTTCTGAAATAAGGAGTGGTTATCCCGTATACTTCTTATTTTGTTATGATGCTGAGAATGATTTCCATCCATGATTCCGTTATTTTGGAGTATCGGGCTGGCCACCCCCTATTTCGGATGGCGGGTTATCACAGATGGTGTCAGAGCATCGGGTTTTAGAGTCCTCAGGAATCTGTGTGTGCGCGTTATGTCTTCAGTGTTGCTTTTGATTTGACATAGAGCCGTAGGGTTAAGATCATGAATTTCTCTTGAGAGATTTCGTTCTTCTTCCATGAGATAAAATCTATAAAATCTTTTGCGCATTCGTGTGAGAATTCTAGGTCAATTGAAGGAACGAGCTAGGGAAGGTTCTTGTGATGGCGTCAGGATATGGGAGTATGAGAAACTGTGATTTGTAGTCGGGGAGGAGGATCGTTTTGGAGGTCGCTCCCTCTTGCATCATTTCATTTTCCTGATACTGCAACTACGAATTACAGTGCACGCATAAGGTTTAGGAGCCTCGGCTTAGAGAGGGTGTAGTAGTTACCCAGATGAAAAGGGATGGAGGAAAATCCTTTGACCGTAGGAGCAGTGTTGAAATGGTAAGAACGTAGTCAACAAATTGTGGGTGCAGAAGTTTGCCCATGGGGAAACTCGATGGACATTTTCAACAACAAGTTTCTCTGGGGTAACTGGACGGATGAGAAGGTGTGTTCTCAAATGCTCGCTCGAGGTTCGGATGGAGGCCGACAGTGAGTATAGAGTTGTTCAGTCAGAGAGCCTCTACACCAAGGCAAGGTAGGTATAAGGAATAACCCTTAAATGGAATGATAGGCTCCAGAATAAGTGTCGTTAGCAATTCTGGGAGAGCAGTGTTCATGAAACCCCATTGGTGGACATCCGCCTGGGAAGATTTTATGGAACTAAGGAAGAGGAGGCCGAGATCCTGTTCTAATTAATTGAGAAAGTAAAAGGAACTACGTGGACTATTGTGATGTGGAAGAACCACGCGTTTTCATTACGCTGAGTGGGGAACAAGGGCAAGAAAAAAAGTGCCTAGTTGGGGAGTGGACGGAAGTAATGTTGGTTCATATAAGACCCGAATGCCATGTCTGAGAACCATTAGTATTGACCCGGAGTGATCGGCATGAATGGTTGGCAGGAATTCCAACTTAGTAGTGGGTGGTGCATTCTCCATGATAAGTTAGAGTAGTCTTGTGTTTACTATAGATTCGAGTGTGTATCTCAAGCTTGTGTTAATATTGACGCTACTATAAATAGAGTAATTATTTGACTTCCGTAGTAGGGAAGTTTTATGTTTTTCCTTCACTCGATATAAATCGAGTGATGATATATTTTCTTTTTGAGTACTATGTACGTTATGTATTACTGGTATGATGTATACTATACAAGTATATATATTTTGGTTTAGTTGGGGTGATAGCAAGCAATTAGATTGCGGGACTATCTTACCTCTAGTTTCAGGATGGAACTAGATATTCTATGATGTCTCTCCTGGATATAGGTTGAGACTTCATAGGGGTGGTTGATGTATGTAGGAGGTTTTTATTACTTGTTATGTTATCTTGCGGGTGTGTTTGGTTGATTGCTTGTTTTCATTTTATGTGATTGGTATGCCTTATCTCCATGATCAACAAAGTTGAGTAGTAACGTATAGGAGGGGTTCCTTGTTTGGATTCTGCTTTTGCGGGACGCTCCACGCATGAACCTCAACGATGTTGGAAGTGGGGAGATGCTATTCTTTCTTCTTTTAAATTCATTCCCTTTTATTTATTTATTTTTTTGGTTGAGGGTTGGGTTGAAAGGTTTAGCCGAAAATCACGTAAAAGAGTGATTAAGGGATACTAAAGTGCGAGATAGAAGAACTATATATAGTTATCTCCTCTTATTGATGCGAGGGAGACGGTGATATGAAGTCGAACTGAGACTTCGGGTTATGCCTTGATGAGAAGGCCAAGTTGTATATGCTGTGGTACAAGTATTTGTAAGACTTTACTGAAATTAAATGTCTTGTTAGTTGGAATCCTCAATTACATGGTAAAACATAGAAGTAGAATTATATTAGTAGAGTTTTGAATTAACATTTTGTTTTCTGGTCCCTATCATGTGTCTTAGACCATTATATCTTGATGACCGACTATGCGAGGTAGTAGCGTAATGGGAGGGTTCCTTGTTTGGATTTCGCTTCGGTGAGATGTCCCACGCATTAACCCGAGAGAATGTCGGGAGTTGAGTAAGGTCTTGGGTACTAGGGACATATATTTAGTATTATATATCTATGACTTAGATAGGATGTATATAGATAGACTCTAGGATTATTGGGATATATGCCCTTTAGGGTACGTGACGTTAGTTTAGGAGGGTTGTCGGGAGTTGAACACGAATGGGTTGTGGGGTAACTCTAAAAGGGATTGGTTCCCTAAGAACGAGATGACAGGATCTCGAGAGGTTGCTAAGCTAGGTTGAAAGAGATAAGGCCTCTCTTGGTTAGAGGGTTAGGTTAGAAATTTAACTTTCGGGGAATTAAAAGGATGAGTTGATTTTCACTCCTGAGCCATGTTTCTAAGATCGAGGGTGGATTTAACGAATACGTCTCTGCCAGGTTGGGGAGCAATGATATTGGAGCATCGACCCGCTATCTACGCGTCTCCCTAGTTTAAACATGTGGGGAGTATTATCCCCTATTTGAATTAAAATTCATTGTGGTAGTGATCGCCTTAAAGAAAGGGAGGCACTACTTCCTGGGCAAAAATTGGTCTTTCTCGCGAGCGACAAGTTATTGTAATAGGTCGTGGGAGGTATCGAGATTGGTGTACGAAGTTCATAAAAGACTTCCAATCGGACATTTTCTCTCGCTTAAGGAATGTGATTGGGGTAGTAAATGCATCTAGTAGAGAACTCGTCAGCATAGTAGTGATGGCGTGGAAAGCCAGCTAGAATGAACATAACTAGGAAGACTCTAAAGCAAGAGCGTTCTGTGACACCCCGCCTAATTAAATACCGGGCGATCACTCCTTTATTAAATTAATTCAAGGTGAACAGTTGGTTCATTCTCAGCATCACTGTCGATAAAAATAAATTTTTCCAATTTAGCACCCTAATTAATTAAGCTAAGTGTCAAAACCATTTTCATGCATAACTTTCAAAATTTTATTTAAAGAAAGATTATTTATTTGTTTTATTAACAACATTAAAAAAGTAATAATCACACCACATCAATTCTGCAACATAATCCAAATAATTTAAAACATTCGTCATTCGAATGTCAACATACGAAAGCTAAAGTCACACATCCAAACTGAATAAATCTCATAGTAACAGTACTGGAATTAACTGAAATACAAATGTTCAATAACAACGGAGAAATGGAAAGAGCTACACATGCCCAACTAAATGAAAGTACTAAGAGTGGATCCGAATGAACGAAGTCGTCTAATCAAGAGACCTGCAACTCCCACCTAAGCTGCAGCGCGTTCCTTCCAAGGGATCCTAAGCAAGACGCCCCTGTGGCTGGGCACCTGTGATACATACATATATATACAATAGAGAGAGAGAGAGAAAAATGGGTCAGATCCCGATAGTGTATATGATTTAAAAATTGTTTAGAAAGTATTTAAATTGATACAGGCCAATGCAACAACATATTAGTGCGACACTCTCTTGACAAATTCTCACCTCTCTTCTAATGTGCACACCTATCGCACTAACATTCCCAACGGTTTGTCTTATCATTTATCGCACTAATCTTCCCAGTGATTTAACTTATCTTAGATTACTCGTAAGATTCAAAATTTAACGATTCCATTGTTTGAAAAGAATATTTCAATTAGTACCCAAAGTTCTCATTTTGACTTTATTAATCAATAAAGTTTTCCAATTTCATATTATACTCTCAAAACAAGTATTTATAATTTGAGTCATCAACCATGTCCTACATATCAAATCACAGTAGGCAATTCCATATTTCAGAATTTCATATATATATTAACTACTCGTAAAATATATATATATCATAACAGCACCCCAAATAAAAACTATGGTGCGGGCATACTCTACTATCCAATCCCCGTATCACTCGTACTAAGGAAATACAAATTCGGAATCACTCTCGAACTGTATTAACACATACTCAAACAATATTGAGGCGAAGTATAGATTCCAAGTCTCTAAGAGGAAAGCACATACCCGCATCTCTTAGGACCGTCTGAACTATCATTACGATAGCCTTTACCAAGGATATCTATCTTCTAGGGTACAAGTCAATATCCCCCATAAAGGTCCCATCGAGATAAGACTGTCCCAGCGCAGAAACCTCAGGGATAGCAAGTAGCGTGGGCATGATTTTCACACATAGATAGTATATAAATACACAATCATATAACTATACTAATATTACCATAACAATATTAGGTATATCTCAAATTCCATAGTTACAACTTTTATCCTTATTTTCTACATTATTAGAATCGCGTATGAGGGTTCGTCTCTAACCTTAATTCGAAGGGTTTTTCCAACTTACCACGTGATTGGACCTAAATATTGTATATTTATTTCCCCCAATTTCAATGCATTTGTGAACCCGAATGATGTAACCCATATGTATTTAACGTACGTTTATGCTATAAATATTTGTTGGCAAATATTTCTCATTTCGTGCTTCTCTTATTGGTTTTACAGGTTAACTATGCAAGCAGCACAAAAGAGAAAGCGAGAAAATGAAGGAAAAGCTAAAAAGGAAAGTTCAAGGGAATTTTGGTAATTCTCCACCCATTCCTCAAGAAGAAGTCAACTGGAAAGTTGAAGAGCTCGGAACAATGAGAACACTGGAAGAAACGGCACCCAAATCCGAGCTACGATTGAGGAGTTATGACTCGTTGAAGTTGAAGAAAAATTTAAGTGTTGAATGGGAGAAAAGCACCCCAGACCAGCAAACCTTCGCGAACCCAAGGGCGAACCGGTTTGGGGGGCGAACCGATTCAAGGAACATGCGAACCAGTTCGGGGGTCCTGTAGCGCGATTTTCCTCCTTTATGATGATTTGGCTATAAGGTTTCCTTCTTATACAATATCAAAATTTTGTGGTTCCTTCTTATACAACATCAAAATTTGTACTACTAACACCCTAACATGATATCATACAGTTCCTACGTAAAGCATGTCAATTTACGTCACTAAACATGGATTAATCATGCCATAATTCATTTAAATATTCAAGAACCCGAAAAATCTCTAAATCATGGTTCCAATCTGTTTTTCCAGAAATTTCTTCTTATAAACATCAAAATTTCGTGGGTAAATTCCTCTACATGGCAAGGGTTTCCAGAATTATCATTTAACCCATAACTACATGTTATTCCTATCTCAAATCTTAGGTTTTCTTCCATAAAACTCATCCTAATCATTCCTACACTAATAAGAAAGATGCATCAACGAAATAAGCAAGATAAACACTTGCCTGGGATTTTCGATGTTCTGGTTTGCAGATGATTTCGGTGTGGTTGCGTAGTCCGTTGCGCGATCTACGCGTTGGTGGTGGTGGCGGTGCAAACAGATGACTTTTGGGGCCTTGGATTGCCTTGGAAGCTTTCTTCTTCCCTCTCCTATGGCCGTCACTTGTGTTTGAGTTTTCTAACCCTAGATGACTAACCTAAATGGCTGATATAGGTTTCTAATTTTCGTGGGTTTAATTGCCCATAAATGTGAAATATCCAAAATGCCCTCCCGGGGTACCACGCAGGCCTAAAAACGCCCCGAGACCCAAACTAAACCTCCGGGTGCACTTTTATGACTATCTCGACCCTTCCGGACGCATGGCGCACTCAAAACGACCATACGAACGACTTATAAAATAATCACTTTTATTTATCAATAATTAGTCCCGACGCGACACGGGCGCGTCCCGACTCAAATTTCCAAAATTGTCATTTTATTCACTCGTGACATTCAATATAACCAATATTACATATTACTTTGCTCATTAGTAATATTCAACAAATTTTCCATAATTACTAACTCCCGTCATGTTAATAATTATAACATAATTAATTTCCGAATTTTATTAAATAATTAACTCACATTAAATTTAATAAATCCCCAAATTAATATAGCATAAAAATACGGGGTATTACATACTTCCCCCCTAATAACGGAATTTCGTCCCGAAATTCGGAAAATTAAGGGATACCTGGTAAGAACAAATCTGGATATCTCTCGCGCATATCGGTCTCGCGCTCCCAAGTGGATTCCTCCACATTGTGGTGCTCCCACTAGACCCGTACAAGTGGAACTATCTTTGACCTCAATCTCCTCTCACTAAAGTCTAGGATAGCCACCGGTCTCTCCTCGTAAGAGCTGTCAGGCTGTAAGTCTATCTCATCTATCGCAATATGAGTATGGGCCATATCATCCCGAAGATACCGTCTCAACGACGAGATGTGGAATACATCGTGAATGTGATGTAAATGTTCTGGCAGTCCCAATCTGTATGCTACCGGCCCAATCCTCTCGATGATGGGAAATGGTCCCACGTACCTCGGGGCCAATTTCCCTTTCTTCCCGAACCTCATCACTCCTTTCATAGGATATACACGCAGTAACACTTGGTCCCCCACATTAAACTCCCGAAAGAACCGTTTCGCATCGGCGTAGCTCTTCTGCCTATCCTGGGCTACTCGAATGCGACTCCTAATCATCTCAATCATCGCGGAGGTTTCCTGAATCACCTCTGGTCCCAACAACTTGTTATCCCCCACTTCGAGCCAACAAGTTGGAGAACGACAAGGCCTAGCATATAAAGCCTCAAATGGAGCCATACAAATGGTAAACTGATAAGAGTTATTATAAGAAAACTCTACCAATGGAAGATGTGGCTCCCAACCTCCTCCAAAATCAAGAACACACATGCGTAGCATATCCTCTAACATCTGATTAGTACGTTATGTCTGTCTATCTGTCTGTGGGTGATAAGCTGAACTCAACCTCAACTCAGTACCCATAGCCTCCTGAAAGCTTTCCCAAAAACGTGACACGAAAATCTCATCTCTATCTGACACAATATTCTAGGGCACCCCATGTAATCTGACAACCTCAGCAATGAACAACTGAGCATACTGACCCGTGGTATAGTCTGTTCGCACTGGCAGAAAATGAGCCACCTTGGTCAAACGGTCGACAATCACCCAGATAGAATCGTGGCCCCGTTGTGATGTAGGCAACCCTGTAATAAAATCCATGGAAATACTCTCCCACTTCCACGCGGGTACTTCCAATGGCTGAAGTAATCCTGACGGTTTCTGATGGTCCACCTTCACCAGCTGGCAGGTAGAACACTTGGACACGAACTCAGCAATGTCCTTCTTCATCCCACTCCACCAGTATTGTATCCTCATATCCTAATACAACTTATCTCCTCCAGGATGCACTACAAATCGGGACCCGTGAGATTGGGTCATCACTGCATGACGCAATTCTGCCCCTTTTGGAACCACCAATCTCCCATTAAACCTCAAATTCCCATCAGAACTAACGGAATAGGACTCAGCACCCTCGGCTAAAAGTCATACAATCTGCTCCTGGCAAAACGGGTCTGTGGTCTGGGCCTGTATTACCCTCATAACAATCTCGGGTGTGATTGTCATAACAGATATGAAGGAACGGGCTACTGCGTCCTGGTGGCCTAACTCCTTCCACTTTGGTTTCCAGACATCCGCTCCTCATTTACCGGTCTATGACTCAACGCATCAGCAACTACGTTGGCCTTCCCCGGATGATACTGTATGTCTAATTGATAGTCCTTCACAAACTCTAACCATCTGCGCTGACGCATATTCAGCTCTTGCTGAGTGAACAGGTACTGTAGTGATTTGTGGTCTGTGAACAAACGGAACTTCTCCCCCAATAAGTAGTGCCTCCATATCCTAAATGCAAAAACAACCGCTGCTAACTCCAGGTCGTGGGTGGGGTAATTCTTCTCTTGCGGCTTAAGCTTGCGGGAGGCAAAAGCTATAGCCTTCTCCTCCTGCTGAAGTACTCCCCCAAGTCCCCGTAAAGAGGCATCGGTGTAAACCAGGTAATCCGCACCCGACTTTGGTAAAGCAAGGACTGACGCTAAAGTAAGCTTGTCTTTCAGCTCGTCGAAAGCCAACTGACAAGCATCATCCCAAACATATGGTACCCCCTTGCGAGTCAGATTCGTCAATGGACCCGCTATTTTGGAGAATCCCCGAATGAGTCTCCTGTAGTATCCGGCTAACCCCAAGAAACTACGCACTTCTGTCGGTGTCGTGGGATGTCCCCATTCCCTCACCGCTGACACTTTACTCGGGTCAACTGCTATTCCCTGCTCATATACAACATGGCCCAAGAACTGTACTTCTCACAACCAGAATCCACACTTCTCGTATTTAGCATACAACTGATGCTCTCGTAGAGTCTGAAGAACCTGCCTCAAATGCTCGGCCTTCTCCTCCTCGGAGTGTGAATATATAAAAATGTCATCTATAAAGACGATGACAAACTGATCCAAGAACTCTCCGAATACTCAGTTCATTAAGTTTATGAATATGGCTGGAGCATTTGTGAGACCAAATGGCATCACTCTGAACTCGTAAGACCCATATCTCGTCAAGAAGGCAGTCTTTGAGACATCATGCTCTCTAATACGTAGCTGATGGTACCCCGACCTCAGATCTATCTTCGAAAAGAAAGTTGCTCCCCTCAGCTGGTCGAACAGATCATCGATTCGAGGCAACGAATACTTATTCCGTATCGTGACCTTGTTCAACTCCCACTAGTCCATACATAACCTCAGTAAACCATCTCTCTTTTTCACAAACAAAACTGGAGCGCCCCAAGGTGAGGTACTCCTGCGAATGAAGCCCTGACCTAACAACTTCTCTATCTGATCTCGTAACTCTCGCATCTCCGTCGGAGCCATACGGTATGGAGCGCGTGCTATAGGTCTCGTATCTGGCAATAAATCTATGACAAAGTCTATCTATCGACTGGGGGGTAGGCCTGGTATCTCCTGGAATACATCGGAATACTCACGAATGACTGGAATCGAGTCTAAAGGAATCACAACCTCCTTAGAGGCATCCTCCTCTATATAATACAAATGAGCGGTCGAACCTCCCTCTGGGCGAGGCATAACCACTACAAACATCTCTTGCCCCGGAATGGAAAAAACAATGCTCCCACCGAAGCAATCAATCATGGCTCTATAAGCTGCGAGCCAATCCATACTGATAATAACATCATGCTCATGCATATCTAAGACTAACATGTCCGCAGGTAATACCAAACTACCAATCTTTACCCCCACTCCTCGGCATATAAAGAAGATAAGCGACCCACTCCACAATGGTGAGTTTACACACGTCACTGTGCTCTCTGCTGTGGCTAATAATCCTAAAGCCTTCGCAAAATGCGTAGCTATAAAACAATAAGTTACCCCAGTATCAAACAAAACCCGACCCATAGTACCATGGATAGGAAACATACCCTCAATCGTGGGTGGTGCCTGTGGAGCTGCTGCCTGGTGGACGTTATAGACACGTCCGTACTGTAACTGCCCCTGATGCACTAGAGCTACTGGAACGGCTGGTAGGGCTGGCACCTGGGCTGGAGCTGGGAGTGCAGCCAGAAAAAGTGGTCTCTATGGCTCATTACAGGTACCCTGCTACTGTGGGGCCCTATCTCCCTCCGGACAATCCTGGCGCCTATGGCCGTGTCTACCATACCCAAAACATCGGCCCTTGAAGTTGCCTCCCCTCTGACCCTGCTGACCACGGACCTGCTGGCCGTTACCTCCCCGCCACTGGCTCTGTTGGCCCTGATGAACACGCTGTTGGCCCTGTTGGCCCTGCTACTGACCCTGCTGTCGGTATTGGCCTTACTGGCCCTGATGATTTGGCTGGCCCTGATGGCCCTGCCTAAAACCCCCGAATTCCTGCTTGGAATCACCTGAACGAAATCGCTTAGCAGGGTCCCCCTGATGGGAACTCTGCTCGTGCTGACGAGTTTGTCCATGAGATGGTTCCCCACTAGCAATACTACCCCCGGTCCTACCCTGTTGGATGGACTCTCCTGCTCTCTTGCTTCCCTGCAGATGGAAGCGGTGATCCTGGCAATGTAGTAACGCAGCATTGAGTACATCAGTAAAAGTACTCAGAGATAGATTCCCAATAAGATTCTGACGGATCCTCCAAGCTAACCCGTCCACAAACAACATAATCTTCTTACCCTCAGTGGGTGCCTCATCTGGCACGATGGTGAGAAGTCTCGTGAACTCCTCCTCATACTCAGCTATGGTAGAGTTCTCCTGCTTCAAATCCAGTAATTTCTGCCTCATCTCAGTCTACACGGCGGGTGGAAAATACTTGCGGTCAAACCGCTCCCAAAATGACTGAATAGGGATCGTGTCCCTCTCCTCCAAAGTGGTAGTGGACTCCCACCACTGCAAAGCATCTCCCACCACCTTAAAGGAAGCCAATAACTGCTTTTGCACGTCGGTGCACTCATACATATGGAGATGCCGCTGGATGTCTTTCTTCCATTGGCTAACTGTGACAATATCGGAGCTACCAGAGAACTCAGGGGGATGCGCTTTCTGAAAAGCATCCCTAACCCTCTACCATGCAGATGGAAGCTGTGCTGGTACTGGCGTCACTGCCTGAATCTGGGGTGGAGCCTGCTGAGTCACCGCTAGCGCGGCATTCACCGCCTGAGCAACAATGGCGGCTACTTCATTAGCATTCACAGTGCCTTGTGCCGGAGCTGCTGGCTACTCGGCCTGGGCACGCCTATCCTTCGGTGCACATCTCGGAGGCATCTAAAATGTGAAGAAGTTTATTATTCTACAGTCATTATCAAATCTCAAATAGCTGAAGACATAAACTTGAAAGCAAGAATACAACCATCCTATAATAGGGCTCTATAGCAATAACGTTAAGCTGAAAGCGAAATAAGCAGTACAGATACTATGGACACTAGAACCTGATGCTCTGATACCACCTGTGAAACCCCGCCTAATTAAATACCGGGCGATCACTCCTTTATTAAATTAAATCAAGGTGAACAGTTGGTTCATTCTCAGCATCACCGTCGATTAAAATAAAATTTTCCAATTTAACACCCTAATTAATTAAGCTAAGTGTCAAAACCATTTTCAGGCATAACTTTCCAAATTTTATTTAAACAAAGATTATTTATTTATTTTATTAACAACATTCAAAAAGTAATAATCACACCACATCAATTCTGCAACATAATCCAAATAATTTAAAACATTTGTCATTCGAATGTCAACATACGAAATCTAAAGTCACACATCCAAACTGAATAAATCCCATAGTAACAGTACTGGAATTAACTGAAATACAAATGTTCAATAACAACGGAGAAATGGAAAGAGCTACACATGCCCAACTAAATAAAAGTACTAAGAGTGGATCCGAATGAACGAAGTCGTCTAATCAAGAGACCTGCAACTCCCACCTAAGCTGCAGCGCGTTCCTTCCAAGGGATCCTAAGCAAGACGCCCCTGTGGTTGGGCACCTGTGATACATACATATATATACATGAGAGAGAGAGAGAAAAATGGGTCAGAGGCCGATAGTGTATATGATTTAAAAATTGTTTAGCAAGTATTTAAATTGGTACAGGCCAATGCAACAACATATTAGTGCGACACTCTCTTGAGAAATTCTCACATCTCTTCTAATGTGCACACCTATCGCACTAACATTCCCAACGGTTTGTCTTATCATTTATCGCACTAATCTTCCCAGTGATTTAACTTATCTTAGATTACTCGTAAGATTCAAAATTTAACGATTCCATTGTTTGAAAGGAATATTTCAATTAGTAACCAAAGTTCTCATTTTGACTTTATTAATCAATAAAGTTTTCCAATTTCATATTATACTCTCAAAACAAGTATTTACAATTTGAGTCATCAACCATGTCCTACATATCAAATCACAGTAGGCAATTCCATATTTCAAAATTTCACATATATATTAACTACTCGTAAAATATATATATATCATAACAGCACCCCAAATAAAAACTATGGTGCGGGCATACTCTACTATCCAATATCCGTATCACTCATACTAAGGGAATACAAATTCGGAATCACTCTCGAACTTTATTAACACATACTCAAACAATATTGAGGCGAAGTATAGATTCCAAGTCTCTTATGACCGTCTGAACTATCACTGCGATAGCCTGTACCAAGGATACCTATACACAAACAATATGAGGCGAAGTATATATTCCAAGTCTCTATGAGGAAAGCACATACCCGCATCTCTTAGGACCGTCTGAACTATCATTCCGATAGCCTGTACCAAGGATATCTATCTTCTAGGGTACAAGTCAATATCCCCCATAAAGGTCCCATCGAGATAAGACTGTCCCAGCGCGAAAACCTCAGGGATAGCAAGTAGCGTGGGCATGATTTTCACACATAGATAGTATATCCATACACAATCATATAACTATACTAATATTACCATAACAATATTAGGTATATCTCAAATTCCATAGTTACGAATTTTATCCTTATTTTCTACATTATTATAATCGCGTATGAGGGTTCGTCTCTATCCTTAATTCGAAGGGTTTTTCCAACTTACCACGTGATTGGACCTAAATATTGTATATTTATTTCCCCTAATTTCAATGCATTTGTGAACCCGAGTGATGTAACACATATGGATTTAACGTACGTTTATGCTACAAATATTCGTTGGCAAATATTTCGTATTTCGTGCTTCTCTTATTGGTTTTACAGGTTAACTATGCAAGCAACACAAAAGAGAAAGCGAGAAAATGAAAGAAAAGCTAAAAAGGCAAGTTCAAGGGAATCTTGGTAATTCTACAACCCACTCCCGAAGAAGAAGTCAACTGGAAAGTTGAAGAGCTCGAAACAATGAGAACACTGGAAGAAACGACACCCAAATCCGAGCTACGGTTGAGGAGTTATGGCTCGTTGAAGTTGAAGAAAAATTTAAGTGTTGAATGGTAGAAAAGCACCCCAGACCAGCAAACCTTCGCGAACCCAAGGGCGAACCGGTTTGGGGGGCGAACCGGTTCGAGGAACATGTGAACCGGTTCGGGGGTCCTGTAGCGCGATTTTCGTCCTTTATGATGATTTGGCTCTAAGGTTTCCTTCTTATACAATATCAAAATTTCGTGGTTCCTTCTTATACAACATCAAAATTTGTACTACTAACACCCTAACATGATATCATACATTTCCTACGTAAAGCATGCCAATTTACGTCACTAAACATGGATTAATCATGCCCTAATTCATTTAAATATTCAAGAACCCTAGAAATCTCTAAATCATGGTTCCAATATGTTTTTCCAGAAATTTCTTCTTATAAACATCAAAATTTCGTGGGTAAATTCCTCTACATGGCAAGGGTTTCCAGAATTATCATTTAACCCATAACTACATGCGATTCCTATCTCAGATCTTAGGTTTTCTTCCATAAAACTCATCCTAATCATTCCTACAGTAATATGAAAGATGCATCAACGAAATAAGCAAGATAAACACTTGCCTGGGATTTTTGACGTTCTAGTTTACAGATGATTTCGGTGTGGTTGCGTAGTCCGTTGCGCGATCTACGCGTTGGTGGTGGTAGCGGTGCAAACGGATGACTTTTGGGGCCTTGGATTGCCTTGGAAGCTTTCTTCTTCCCTCTACTATGGCCGTCACTTGTGTTTGAGTTTTCTAACCCTAGCTGACTAACCTAAATGGATGATATAGGTTTCTGATTTTCGTGGGTTTAATTGCCCATAAATGTGAAATGTCCAAAATGCCCTCCCGGAGTACCACGTAGGCCTAAAAACGCCCTGAGACCCAAACTAAACCCCCGGGTACACTTTTCTGACTATCTCGACCCTTCCGGACGCATTGGCTCACTCAAAATGACCATACGAATGACTTATAAAATATTCATTATTATTTATCAATAATTAGTCCCGACGCGACACGGGCGCGTCCCGACTCAAATTTCCAAAATTGTCATTTTATTCACTCGTGACATTCAATATAACCAATATTACATATTACTTTGCTCATTAGTAATATTCAACAAATTTTCCATAATTACTAACTCTCGTCACGTTAATAATTATAACATAATTAATTTTCGGATTTTATTAAATAATTAACTCACATTAAATTTAATAAATCCCCAAATTAATATAGCATAAAAATACGGGGTATTACACGTTCATGTCAGTGATTCACCATTTCACCTACTCGAGTAGAGAATATTAGTGGTGGAGTGGAGAAGAGTATACTCACAGAAGTCTGCGTTGAATTGCGGGCGCTGAACTGGTCATGATCCCATTTGAGAAATTGTTGATCGTTCGACCAAATTATTGCTTTTCCCGCCATTATGGGAGGACTAGAGGTGGATGAGTACGCTCCGCTCTTTATGGAGGAATGGTAGAACTGTGGGAGGTGCCTAATAAAATAGTAGTGCACCGAGAATCGATATTCATGTCGAAGGTTTGGTAAAAGTTTCCATGAAGAAATGGGAACCGTACAGAATGGAGTATATTTTACCACCCTAAAGGGAATGGATGAATGGGGGAAGTTAACCCAATGATGAAAGGCATATCTTGAATGTGCGCCTTGGGATATATGGATGAGTGGGAACAATGACTTGTGTGGATGGAAATTTCCCATACAAGAATTTGAATCATTTTCTAAGGTGTGGCATCGTGATTGGCCTCGTGTAGCCGATAGAGAAATTTACATACTCGATGGATGAGGCCAGCGAATCATATGTTCCTTGGACTTGGAATAGTTCCAGAAAAATTCTTTGAGGATTAGGCTTTTTAGACGTATGTTAGAAGGGATACGCCTATGTGAGGAAAATTTGAGTAACTTTGGGGATTAGCCACTTAGAGTTGGTGTAGGTGCCCTGAGGTGTGATGTAACATGATTCAGTAGGTAAGACTTTTGCATTAAGTCATGTGGGCATCGTCTTCAGCCGTAAGAAGCTAGAATCGATAGTTAGTAAGGGACGCTTCGCGCTATGTTATAGCATGAAAGATGTAGACTGAGATCAATAGAATCGGCCTTAGTCCGAGCCCTTTTAGTACGTTACGACAACGAGGGGTTTGTTTAGGATGGTAGAAGCGTAGTTAGAGTAGTATACCCTTTATGAGATTTGGGTATGCCCGAATTTTGGGGGCAAAATTCCCTCCTAAGGGAGGGAGTATGTAACAACCCTCGGTTTTGGGAGGCTCATTTTATATTAATTTTCCGCATAAGGTAATTATATAAAATGTTGGGACTGGAGTAAATATTAATTTAATGAGATAGAAGTTAATATTTACTGGGATGTTGTATAATTACCGTATATGTAGGTAAATATCCTCCTATTGTATGTTTTATGGTGTCATGTATTTTAAATGACACGGTAGTTTAAATGAATTTGGAACTCAAAATAATTTATAAAATTTCTGGATGCCAGGTTAGAGGGTGTAGTTAGTCTCGGAAGGTGCGAGATAGTCAAAATAAGTGCCATGTTGTATTTTTGGGTTCCGGACACTTTTGACTGGTTTTAACTTAAACGCGTATTTGGGAGTCATTTTTTATGTGGTGTTAACCACTTAAGTTGGAGACTTTAGACTTAAGCCACGATTTAAAGTCTTGCCCCTTATTTTCATTTTCCTCATTTTATGTCTTACACTTAGAGAGAAAAAGAGAGAGAAAGAGAGGAAGAGAAATATGGAGAAAAGAAGAGAGATTGGGAGATTGAAGATTGGGTTTGCTTCTACCCTAAAGAAATCTGAGATATCAACCATAAGGCAAGTTTTCTACTTGCTAATACGCGATTTAAGATGAATAATTTGTGTGATATTTATGTTTTGGCATTTGGGTATCAAAAATGGAGATTTTGGTATTTAAACCTAGATTTTGGTTTTGATGATGATATTGTGGGTTTTAATGGTTAAAAACCATGTAGGATAATCTTTGGGTAGATAAATATTATTGGTTGTGTATAAAAAGGAAGAGATTTGAGGTTTGGGAAATTAGGGTTCATAACCCTTCGTAGCCATTCTTGGCAAAATCGCAGGACCAAATCGATTCGGCCCTTGGGCGAATCGATTCGGTAAGGGGTATCTTCGAGGTTTGCATAACCCGAATCGATTCGGCCAATTGTAGAAATTTGGTTTTGTGGTCCGAACCGATTCTCTTTTTGGGCGAATCGATTCATTTTCCTACTATTTTTGAGTTGTTTTTATAACTCAATTTTAACCCTTTTTCATTAGGGTTAGGACCTAGGAACCTTCTTGAATGAAGTAAACTTAGAGTCCTAGAGTTATAGATGAGTTGGGAAGCTACCCTTGAGTATAATTGGTTTATATGGGGTTTTTCTGGGGTTATGCCTATTGATGTTAGGGTACTTCTTCTTTTAGTTGATTATTATAAAACTAGGAGATGTACTATTATGTTTGGGATACTTTAGAAGCTTAATGGAGCTATGTTAGTCCTGATGGTTTATTAGACCTGTCAACGAATCTTGGGAGAATAAATTGAAAGCTTATTTATTCATCGAGGTTACAATGATGATATAAATTACGTATGGCTATTGATTTAAAAGGATGAATTAGTTAGTAAATGTAAATGAATATGGTTTCGAATAAAATGAAACATACATTTGCTAAAATGTAAATGGAATTGGATATGAAACATACATTTGCTAAAATGTAAATGGAATTGGATATGAAACATACATTTGTTAAAATGTAAATGGAATTGGAAATGGTAATTGGAAATGGAAATAATGATGGTAAATGATAATTTACTTAATCATTAATATGATACATGATGATTTGGTTAAACACACCTCTCTAAATGACATCATAAGGGAAGTTCGCGCGTGAGGTGAAGCCCCCTGACTAATGAATGCAGGGTGGATATAGTCCTAAGCCATGTGAGCATTTGTTGATATATATTTTTTTGTGATGGGTAGGGGATTCTGGGTGTGGTCTTGACTACCCCGCAGGCACATGGCCACTTCCCGACGTATTGAGATAGGTACGCAGGTTGTCTTGTATAGATAGGCCCTGGAAGATGATGGTCATTTAGGGGAGCTCCCAGTGGGAAAACTCAGAGGGGCGGTCTTAGAATTCGTTATATGTATATAAATATAACAGTTCATAATAAAGTGGGACTTGATGTTTGTGATATGCCATAAAGAGCATAAAGAAGTGCCACAAAGAGCATTTAATGTTTATTATATTCCTGCTAAGGAATGGTAATGCCACGATGGGCATGTAATTGAAATAAAAGCCATAAAGATCTTAAAGTTATAATTATATTTTCTGGATAAGGAATGAAATGCTAGTAAAGAGCATAAATGTTGTGATTATGAGTTCCTGATAAGGAACATAATAATGAGATGGAAGCTTTTAATTTATGTTACTCTTTCTTTTTCTTTGCATATTCAAATTAAACTCATGCTTTTCTTTACTGTCTTAGCTTTTGTTTTAGAACTGTGTAAATAGATTTTATTCTTCCTAGCATGATTTTATTCATAACTGTCATACTCTTTATTCATCTGGTAATCATATAGAACCGGGCCCTGACCCGTTCATATTTCTTGTTGGGCTTGCATTTTATATCCGCTCAGGTACTCCGCCGCAAGGATGCCTGATCTGATTTCCTATCACGGTGTCTTTGGCGAGCCGTGATGCTTTGCGAGTATTTCAGGACATTGAGCAATAGTCGTTGTCATCCTTACATTCTAGTTAGGATCGGGTTCTTTTACTTGGGCGAGAGGCCCAAGTATTGTAATTGAATAATGTAATGAATTATGTAAAATATTGAACTGGTTTGACATTATTGTATCAGTCTGTGACTGACAGCATATTCGGTCCCTTATTGTACATTTATGCGTATGTAATATAATTTCATCCGGGTTTCCACTTACTCTTATTGGGTTGTTAAGTTATTTTCTTTTATTAACTTTAAAAATCAAATTTTTGGCAACCCGTTTTTCTGAAATAAGGAGTGGTTATCCCGTATACTTCTTATTTTGTTATGATGCTGACAATGATTTCCATCCATGATTCTGTTATTTTGGAGTATCGGGCTGGCCACCCCCTATTTTGGATGGCGGGTTGTCACATAAGCCGACTCCAACCTGAGTCCCATTGTTTTACCCCTTTTACCTTATCCTTTATCATTTATGAGCTACAATCTCCTCAATTTATCATTTATCTTATTTTTCAAAGTTTACCACTACAATTTATATTCACGGGCATATATCATCCGTAATAAATGTCGCGATTGATGCTTTACTAGTCAGTTGTTTTTTATTAAGTCTAAGTAGGCATGTCAATTGGGCTCTATGAGCCGAGCCTATGGTTGATCAAGCTCGACCCGATTTTGATTTACTTGGCTCAAGCTCAAGCTCGACTCGAACGATCTTGAGAGTGCTTGGCTCAAGCTCGGCTCACAAAGTAAATCGGGCTTCGGGCCCAATTTGAGCCGGCCCGAATTGAATATTCCAATACATATTTATTTATTTTAGTAATAAATATTCATATTTCAACAATGAAAAAAAAAACACATTTTAGTAATAAAAAATAGATTTTAGCACTAAACAAATAGAATTTAGCACTAATATTGATATTTCAACACTAAAAAAACACATTTCAGAACTAAAAAAATAAATTTCAACACTAATATGGATATTTCAGCATTAAAAAACCACATTTCAACACCAAAATAATAGATTTCAGCACTAAAATAAATAAATTTCAGCACTAATATTGACAAGTTCCATAAGATTAAGTAAAGTGAATTAATAAATTACCCACCTTATTTTTGTTTCTTTAATATCAAGTCAAATAGTTTATTTCTAATAGTTTATTTGCACAAGGATAAAATTATAAAAAGTATTTTGTTTTAAAATATTTTTTACATATCATAGAAAATAAAATAATTTATATATATATATATATATATATATATATATATATATATATATATATATATATATATATATATATATATATATATATATATATATATAAATATATATATATATATTTAAATATATTATTTCGGGTTGAACCTAGGTCGGGCTTAAAGTGTTTCGCTTTTGCTGGGCTCAAATTGAATTCAGGCTTAATATCTCGGCTCAAACTCAGCTCAACTCAAACTCAATAAAAGCTCGACCCAAATTTAGCGGGTCGAGCAAGCGGGCTTCAGCCCTGCTCGACTCAATTGACAGGCCTAAGTCTAAGATGCACCCTATGTGACACCACGTAATTTCATAATTCATTAATTTGATATAATCAAATTGTTCAACTATTAAAATTTTACTTTTTAGAACAATCTTTGAAAATTTTTTATAATTGAAGAAATTAGTAAATGAAAAAATTACGAGTTTTAGAATTTGGGTAAATTCAGACATAAATTGTGATACTTAGAAACTTTTATTTATGGATATGTTCATATGCAAATCTTAAAATTTATAAACTCAAAAATTTTACATTCGTTAAATTTATTAAATTCGATTAGATTTGTGAATTGTCCTTAAACAAGCCTTGACTTAGAAATTCTTACATTTATGTGTACTTGTTAAATTTATATGAATTGGAGGTTTTTGTATATTGTTAGAAAGAATCATTAGTTCGTTACTTGTTGCCCGAATATAAGTAATAATTTTCCACACGTATGTTGATTATAATTATTTGATTGAATCTTTAAATCCTATTGAAATTTACATTACACTCTTACGATTTAAGAATTTTGTCCAGAGTAATGCAAAGTAAAGTTTATAAATAAAGCGAGAGATATCCCCATAATACAAGTATTTGAAATATATAATAAATTAACAGATGCGAGTAACTATTGAAATATAAAAATGAGATATTTCATCCTCTAAGACTTTATAGTAGAATTTATGCCTCATTCCCATCTCTTTTAAAAGTACTATAACATTGAGAAGTTGTTTAAGGGAATTTGACAACTTAAATATAAACTATAAAATATATTTGAATATATTTGTGATGTGTGTAATTTAAATTATGGAATTATATCGACGGTGGATAAATATTACTCTTATGTTGATGACCCTACACATGGGGCTACTTTTGTTATACTCTTATTATGGATATATTTGGGTGGACAAGGTTGGTTCCGTATTGTGGGGCTTGGAGATACCAAATGGGACTGAGGTTTAGACATGATTACGATATTCTTATTATTGGTTTGAGTGGATAAGGTGAGGTTGAATTTGTGTTTCTGATGGGAATTTATTATGTTATGATTTATTTTATTTAACATAATTGGGGTACAAGTTACTCCCACACATTATATTTAAACATGAAAGATTACATTGATTATATATATCTGTGAGGAATTTTATGGGTTGTGAGACTTAACTTCATACCTCCAGGAATATTATTTATTTGCCTAACTGTCATTGGATGATGTATTCATGTTAACTTGCGATGTCCAGGACATCGTTGTTGAACCCCCCCCTTCCAGGTTTTCAGGAGTATCCGACTTAGCTTTCTAGCTCTTGATGTATCAAGTTTTGTTCTGGTTTCATCACCATTATCAGAATGTAGTTTTCATCTTATATATTTCAGTTTATGTATTGAGAGATGCCTGGATTATGACTTATGTTCTAGCATATACACTTTTAATTATTGAGTTGTATTTCTAATTAGTTATCTTGCGAAAGTTTGTACTTGTGGTGTCACTCAGATGATATTTATAATAACAATATAATAAAAGTGGCTCCATGTGTAGGGTAATCAACATAAGAGTAATATTTATCCAACCTCGATATAATTTCATAATTTAAATTCCACATGTCACTAATATATTCCAACATATTTTAAACTTTATCTTTAAGTTTTCAAATTCCTTAAACTACTTCTTAATATTATTCTACTTTCAAAAGGAAAGGGAGTGAGGCATAAATTCTACGGTAAAATCTTAGAGGAGGAAATGTCTTATTTTACATTTCAATAATTACTTACATCTCTTAATTTAATATTTATCTCAAATACTTTCGTTATGGGGATATCACCAACTTTATTCATAAATTTTACTTTCCAATACCAAGGGAAAAAATTTAAATCATAAGAGTGCAATATAAATTCCAACATGGTTTAAAGAGTCCATCAAATCATTATAATCAACATACATGTGGGAAATAAAAAAATTATTCGGATAACAAGTAACGAATTAATGGTTCTTCCTAACAGTATACAAAAGCCAAAATTCATATAAATTCAACAAGTCTACATAAATGTAAGAATTTCTAAGTCAAGGCTTGTTTAAGGATAATTCTCAAATTTAATCAAATATCATAAATTTAACTAATGTATAATTTTGGAGATTATAAATTTTAAGATTTGTATATCGACATATCCATAAATCAAATTTTCTAAGTATTACAATTTATATGTGAATTTATCTGAATTCTAAATCTCACAATTTTTTCATTTACTAATTTTTTAAATTATCAAGAACTTACCAAATTGTGTTTTATAAAAAAATTGCAATAATTTAACAATTTGACAATATCATATTATTAAACTATGAAATTTCAAGAAGTATTTCACAAACTTGATTAGCTCTAGTTGATTTTATTTATAAAAAATAGTTTTAGGAATAATTTATCATTTAAAAGTATAAAAGTGGAGGACTAAAATGTTAACTTTCCTTGTTAGAAGAAATCCATAAAGCATAGAAGAAATTCCCTTTTAAAATATGTTGAATTATCCCACCAAAGTCCTTTAAAATTTGTCCAAATGCATTACACAAAATTCTTTCTGAAAATTTAATTTTTGGCTAAATGAAAGGATATCAATTTAGGGTCGGTGATATATAATTTATGTAGAATTGGGATAAGGGAATGAAGTAGGTGTTGTATGCAGATATGTTGAGGGAAATAAAGAAAATGAGTAATCCTCATTTTAAGAATAAATCCTTCACTTAATTTGTTGTTTAAAAATGCTCCCGTTTTATTTTTTATTTTTTATTTTTCAATAATTTCATTTTATTTCTTTAATAACCCTAACCCTAACCATTTATCCAAGTAATTACCTTATTACCAAAGTACCCTGTATCTTGAATCATATTTCATTTTGTGTCCAACCTTCTATTTACTTTCTATAATTACAATTAACGCACATTCTTTTATTTATAATTAGGCCGAAACACTTTTCTACATCACCAAATAAATTTTATAATTCATCGAATGAACTCTATAATTATATATTATATTTTTAAGTTTTACTAACATAAATAAAGCATTATTTTTCACTTAAATAGTTATAAAAACAAAGTTTTAACTTAAAATAATAATTTAAAATTATAACAAAATCCATAATTAATTAATTATTTAATTAGTTAATGTAACAACCCCCATTTTCCATGTAAGGGTTGGCCAAACACAATATGCCAAAGAGTGGACTTTTCTGTCAATCTATATCATTCTCATTACCAAACCATAACAAAACGTGTTTATTTTAAAACAACATGCACGATACAATCGATTTAATTAATAATGGATAATAGATAAGTCCAACATCCAGATAGTAATAAAAACTCCAACATAGGTACGACTAATCACAAAAAGACTGAATAATAGACTTCAAGCTTATGCCCATAGAATCTCTGAATGATAAAAAAAACTGGAAGGAAAATAACAACCTAAACTAGAGTTAAATTATCTGAATGACTAATGATAAAATGTGATTGCAAGTCTGATCTCTTGCCAGCCCTAGTGTTCATGTCTAGGAAGGCCTGGGGGAAAACAATTTATAATTTGGGTCAGTTCCCTAGAGTTGCAAGAATATCTTACGAAATTAAAATGTGATGATGTAGTCGATTCAAATTATGCACCGCCTATCGGTACTCACATGCAATAAGTATCTCCCCCATCATCTGAGTGTAATATTGTGCGCATATCAACCCTAGTCCCGAATACGAAAGTTTTATAACTATAACAATAAGGTAATATTTTTTCCATATAATATCATTCATATAGTGAAGATAATCGTCTAAACATGTGTTTCTAGTTCCCATGGTAAACCTTACGATACTACCCACAACAAGTAACTGAGAGAACCCGTGATCCAAAATAATGGGTGGCCAGCCCGATACTCCAATATAACGGAATCATGGATGTAAATAATTCTCAGCATCACCACAATAAAATAAGTATACTGGAAAACCACCCAATAATTCAGAAAATGGGTTGCCAAAATTTTAGTTTTATTACCAGTTAAGAAAATAATTTAAACAACCCAATCTGAAAAGAAAGTGGAAATCCAAAGGAACACGTCTTACAACAATAACAAGTATACAATAAGGGGGCTGAATATGCTGTCGGTCAACAGCTACATGAAAATTGATACAAGTTCATTAAGTTACATAAAATATCCATTAGACAGTTACAAAAGTTGGGCTACACGCCCGAATAAAGACTCAATCATAACTAGAAAACAACAATGAAGACGTCTACACAAAATATCCCGTGATATCCGCAAAATGTCACGGCTCCTCAAAAGACTCCGGAATGGGAAGGTTAGTACGGGCGTCCTTGTGGCGGAGCACCTGAGCGGATACCATAATCATGCACAACAAGAAATATGAACGGGCCAGGGCCCGATTTTATATGATCATCAAATAAATAAAAAGTACGACAATTATGAACAATTAATCATGGATGATAAAGATGATATTCTAACATGGTAATCTCAGGTAATAAACTAAGACAATTTAATGATTGCAAATTTAATTCATTTATACAAGAGGATGTAATACCCTGTAATTCTATTGATTTTTATTTTTCGGATTAATTGAATTAAATGGGAATTAATTGGGAATTAATCCGGATATAAATACTAGCGAGATGTGAGTTGGTATTTGATTACGATGTTAAAATTGAATATTTATGAGTATATATAGTAATATATGAGTATTGATAATATTAAAATTGTCGCGAGGCAAAAATACAACAATTTGGAAATTCAGTTGGGATGTGCGTGTCGTGTCAGTCGCGTCAGGAACTAAATTATTTAAATTAAAAATTGAATTATATTTTTTATGAACCGAATGGTCATCGTGAGTGCACGAACATTCCCGGAAGGGTCGAAATAGTTAGAAGACACTAGCCGGGGGTTTAGTTTGGGTCCCGGGGCATTTTTAGGCCAAACCGGCAACCTAGAAGGGTATTTTGGTAATTTTAAAAATATGGGAATTAAAACCCACAAATTTTAGGGTTTAATAATATATTACTAATGAACCCACTAAGTCCATTATCAGCATTAGGTAAGTTAGTGGGCTACGGGAGTTAAAGGGAGAGTTTGAAGAGGTTCCAAAAGAAACCTCCAACCACCATCACCATCCTTGGGAAAATTCTGTAGAGAAAAGGGAGAAATCAGCCTTCGTTCACCAACATCAATTCATAAGAAAGAAATCTAAGGCAAGTGTTTTGATGTCGTTATTTGCAATGAATATTTCCTCCATGTGTAGTGTAGAAAACTGTTTATGTTTTGAAAATTTTGATGAAGAACACCCAATGAAATTATTGTGAAACTTGTGGTTTTGGGTAGGAATTTGCCTGTAGAGTGATTATGGATGAATTCAATATACAAAACATACCTTTTGATGATCTGAAAATGGATTAATAAGGAGTCTTTTTATGAAATTAAATTCTAGGTTCAAGTTCATAGGGTTTGGAACAAGTATTGGGGATTTATGATTTTGGCATGTTAATTTGTAAGATTTGACCCCAAAAGCATGTTAAGGAATGATCTAGGGTGACTAAAAATAGTTTACAAACATTAAAACGTATTTGGATAGTCTTAGGGTGGATTTACAGAAGAGGATAATGAAGAAAAGACGAGTTTGGGATTTTCTGGGCATATTCTTCCATCTCGTTAGAAGACCTGCCCAGGTCAAGCTTCTAACGAGATGAGAGTATCCCTTTTAACGAATTGGTAGTTTGTTCAAAGCCTTTCATTCGAACGACACTCGTTCGAATGACCTCGTTCGAACGAGACTTCTAACGAGTTGACAGAATGTCCTTTTAGGCATGACAGAACGAGACTTATTTAATGGAGTAATAACCTTCCCTTATTGACTAGTGGGTATAATTGTGAGAATAGAGTACGTTAAGGAGTAAAACTTAGATCTTGTAGTAAATTGGATGACATTTGTGGATTAGGAAACGAGTACCTAATTACGACGTGAGAAGAGTTGACAACTTTAATGTACATAAATCGGGGACTTATAAACGTATAACACTAAATGATGCTATAAGAACGAGAAGTATACCTCTATTAATATTTTGAGATATCTAAGATGTGCGAATGCTTAGTATATGTAGTTATTTATGTATAACATACCTACCATACTTTCTATCATGGGAGGTCGGCATTCGATCAGGGCCATCTAATCTTTATGTGCCTACGGGGGGATTTAGATTGGTACCTCGAGGACATAGGCCAGGGAAGGACTTATTGACAAGTTAATAAGTCTGCTGATCATGGGAGCGTAGGTATGCGCATGACCCATATGATGTGAACTATGTTCGCCTCCATTTTGTGTGATTGTTGTTATTCGAGAACGATTCCAGAGAGATTCGGAATGCGTGGTCCTTATGTACGTGATGTAACGGGATTGGGTAGAAGAGTATGTGTGCACCGCAGCTTAGCCTCGGGGGTGCTAGTATTGTATATTTATGATGAGAATAATATACTGTTAATCGAAATGAACTGTCATGTATAAATGTAATGTAACACCCCGCCCGCCCGGGGAGAGCGAACGGAGCGCTAATGCGATAAAATAAATCCAAATCCACAAGTGACAAGGTATAGAGCATCTAAATAACCCCACAATAATATAAATCCACTAATCTCAATTCTTCAAATACAACAAGTCTCTCGAATAAATACAACATCTAACTAAAAACTAAATACAAATCTTCAACGCTCTATACATCAAAATAATACAATTCTTTCCCAAACAATCCTCGCTAAAATCAATCTCCATAGAGCTCCAAAATCCGCGCTAACCTGCCAACTAAAGAAAATATGGGGAAGTACACAATACGACAGGAAAGATGCTCAACAAATAAATTAGCGATGAATAATGCGTAACAACACGAGTACGAATATTCAAATCAAATGCAAATCTCAATAGCATTTCGTCATTATAATTTCTCAACAACACTTTAACCGGGTCACCAGGCCTCACCACATCCGTATATGCTTTATCAAGCCATAGCCCGGGAAACAGGAATTTTGGCGGGTGCCCAACATCCGTGCCATATTAAAATCTCATGACAACGTGCTCATCAACAATATAATGATACCACATGAATCAAACTAATTTCAACCATTATATTCCAGATTTCAATGAATTTATCAATTCAAATATGAGTTCAATTAACAAGAATTCAAAGAGAAAGACACTCGCGAGATTTAAGGAGCATATTGTATAAAACCCCATACCTCAAACCATGATGAGAAACCAACGATCACATCCTCAAGATCAACTCAAAAGATCTACAAAACCTCCTCCAAGAACCTCCAACAAAAATAGCCCCAAGAACACCTCTAATCTAAGGTTGGAACTCACAAATCTCAAGGGCCAAAGTATATATAAAAAGAAGAGGAATATAAAATATATTTGCTGTCAAACTTTGTGCCAAAAGTATGTTAAAAGGGTTGCCCACGACTTCCTTTTATAATGAAAATAAATGAAGAGTTGGAATCCAAAAGACTCCTTTAAATAAGGCAATTAAATGAAGAGTTAGAATTCCAAGAGTTAAAAACATTTAAAAATCATTTTAAAATCCGTTTTAACTCCGTTTTCGAAACCGTTTGAAATTATCGCTTTTAAAAAATAATAGCCAACATATTTGAGCAATAAAAATAATTTTATCAAAAACTTTATTTTCCTCCATTTTCCATAAATTAATTAAAATAGCCCAAAAATACGCGGGTTATTACATGTAATTGTGATTAATAACAACATTGCGGTAGAAGCTAAAATGTAAAAATCTCTAGTGATTAATATTATTAATTTTGGGAACCAAGAAGAAAAGTAAAACTCTCGGTTTGAATTAAGATGTCGGGAATTGAATCGTGAATCGTATAGTAATGTGAGATTGTGTATTGGACCAGTTAGATATGGGAATAACTAGAATGGGTACGGGTACGATAGGAGTGCACAATTAGTTGAGAGGTGAGGAACTCATGTGAGTGCACGCACTATCATGTACTTTATATTCACTGTTTAATGATATTAAACACTTGTTGTATTTTAAACTATTTTCACAAGCGGACTCTGACCTGTTTGCTTTCAAATCTATTTTTGTAAAAACCTTTTAGGTGCCCAGCCACAAGGACACCAAGCTTAATATTTCCATTCCAGTCACGAGCTGTAGCTGCTATGGAAGTTACAAAACTTTGATAGTAGATGCCTCCACTTTCGATCTTGACTCCATTATCAGATTTTCTCCTCAGTTGGGCATATTGCCCTTCTCTTTCAGAGACATCTTACTTATTCAGTTTTATTTCAGATTTTGGGTTGTAGTTAATTAATGATTCAAACTTTGTATTTGTTTATTTCAGTATTTGGATTGATGTGAGGGGTATTCCTCCAAAATTCGTTATTATTCCATGGTTATTCTATTTTGACAATGTTGTGGTGGTTATGTTAGCATTTCATCATCTAATTTATTGCATGTTAATCGTATTTAATAAAAAATGACAACTCACTTTTTAAATATTAGGTGGCTTGTAATTGTTAAAATATTTTCGACAGTGATGCGATGAACTGAACAGACTTGACATTTTGAATTAATTTGAATAAAGGAGTAGCTACCCGTTATTTAATTAGTCGGGGTGTCACAGAGGATATGAATAATCATCATTAATGAAAAGCCTTTATCATGTTTCACCTTTATTTTATCTTTCCATTCCTTATCAGGAATACAATTTCTATCATGTGCCCTTTGTGGCATGTATCTCAATTTTATGCTCTTTATCGCATTTCATTATGCTCTTTGTGGCATTAATATCCATCAAGTCCCACTTAATGCAGAATAGTTATAATGATATATATATAATGATTCTAGGACCGCCCATCCGGGTTTCCCCACTGTGCGCGTTCCTAAATGACCATCATCTTCCAGGGCCTATCATCAAGACAACCTGGGATCCTACCGAAACGTCGGGAAGCAGCCATATGACTGCGGGGTAGTCATAACCACACTCGGAATTACCTACCCATCGTAGAAAATATACAACAAGCGCTCATATGGCCTAGGACTATCTCCACCATGCATTCACTAACCAGGGGGCTCCGCCTCATGCGCGAACTTCCCTTATGATGGCATTTAGAGAGGGTGTGTTTAAACCAGTTTATCAATCACCATATCATGATTTAAGTAAATTATCATTTACTTTATTCATTTCCATTTTATCAAATACATTATAGTTATCCATACCTATACGTAATTGGGATCATTATAATAACTCAATGAACAATTAAACTCTCAAGTTATTTCCCCAAGCCTCCTTTTGGGCTTTATAATAGACCACCAAGACTATCATATCTCAAATTTACCTCTAACGTCTCCATGTACGACTTTACAACTCCTAGACTCCTAATAATTTATAATAGGAAAGTAATGCCTGAACATCACTTCACGTATCCTCGGAATACATCCTATATAGACCAATTCTAATCTAGGGCAGCCCCCAACTCATCTAAGACTCTAGGACACTAAGTTTACTTCATACAAGAAGGTTCCTAGTCCTTAATCTAATGAAAATGAGTTAGAATTGGATTACAAAACTAACTCAAAAACAATAGGAAAACGAATCGATCCGCCTAAAAAGTGAATTGATTCGGAAAAGGAAAACTGGGATTCTGTAAACTTTCGAATCGATTTAGCTTGGCCGAATCGATTCGGTCCAAGCAGACCTGGAAACTGGCTCTATGCGAATCGATTCGCCTCTGCGAATTTTCCAAGTTTGTCTATGGAGTCTTGGACTCCTAAATTTCTCCCAACTAAAATACAACCAAACCATGATCAATAAATACAATCTACTACTCATAAATGCACCTTGCAACAATAAATAACCCCAATAAACATCTAAATCCACTTTCAAGAGTTCAAGACTCATAATCCATAAAAACCCTAACATAGTTAAACCATGATTAATACACAATTATCAATACTAATTATTCATCTTAAATCACATTATAGCAAGTAGAAAACTTGCCTCAAGATTGCAAGTTCAGATTTGAGGAAGATGAATGCAAGATTAGTCTCCCAATCTTCAATCTCTCTCTTTCTCCACAAGTTCTCTTATTCTCTCTTTCTCTCTAGGTCACTAAATGCACTAAGAGAATTTAATAAAGTGCAAGACTTAAAAAATATCGTAGCTTAAGTCTAAATTCCCAACTTAAGTGATTAATACTGTAATAAAAAGACACGCAACTACACATTTATGTTAAAACCAGCCAAAAGTGCCCGGAACATCAAAATACAATATGGCACTTATTTTGACTATATCGCACCTTCCGGAACTAACTACGTCCTCCAAATTATCATTTGGGAATTCGATAGATCATTTCAAATTTCGGTTTCATTTTTTAAACCATCAATGTCATTTAAATCTTATGACACTATAAAACACAACATGGTGATATTTACCTACACATAAGGTAAATATGCAACATTTTAGTAAATATTAACTTTTCTTCATTAAATTAATACTTACTCCATATTCCAACATTTTATATATAATTACTTCACACAGTAAGTAAATATAAAATAGGTTCTTAAAAGCGAGGGTTGTTACATACTCCCCCCCCCCCCTTAGGAGGGAATTTTGCCCCCAAAATTCAAGCGTAACTTGTATAAAGAGATGCGGATACTTTTTCCGCATATCTTTCTCGTGTTCCCATGTTGATTCCTTGGCGATATGATGACTCCATTGGACTCGCATCAAGGGCAACACTCAAGACCTCAACCTATGCTCCCCATGCTCTAGAATAGAAACCGGTTGTTCTTCATATGAAATATCGGGTTGCAAGTCAATATCCTCTAAAGGGATATGCCAAAGGGCACCTTCGCACCTCTTATACTTCTTCAGAGAGGAAACATGGAATACATCGTGAATTTGTTGCAAAGGTTCTGGTAAAGAAAGTTGATATGCCACTGGACCCACCTTAGCAATAACTGGAAAAGGTCCAACAAAACATGGAGCAAGCTTTCCCTTCTTCCCAAAATGCTTGATGCCTTTCGTTGGTGACACTCGCACCAAGACTTGGTCCCCAATATCCAACTCCAAGTGTCTTCTACCCGCATCGAAATAGCTCTTTTAGCGGTCTTGGGCTATCCGAATGAAATTCCGAATGAGTTCAATTTTAGAAGAAGTATCTTGGATCATTTCAGGTCCAAGGAATTTATTATCACCCACTTCCAACCAACAAGCGGGTGATCTACAGGGTCGTCCATAAAGAGCTTCATAGGGCGCCGCTCCAATAAATTGGTACTAGTTGTTATAAGTGAACTCGACCAATGGGAGGTATTATTCCCAACCACCCTTGAAATCAAGTATACACATACGGAGCATATCCTCCAACATTTGGTTTACTCTTTCGGTCTGTCCATCTGTTTGAGGATGATAAGAACTGCTTAACTTCAATTCGGACCCCATCGCCTCTTGGAAACTTTGCCAAAAGTGGTAAATAAAGATCTTGTCTCGATCGAAAACTATATTTAAAGGCACCCCATGGAGTCTAACAACCTCCGCGATGAATAATCGGGCATATCGAGCAGTGTCATAATCAGTACGCACAAGTTGGAAGTGTGCCGACTTGGTCAAGCGGTCGATAATCACCCAAATAGAATCATAACCACTCTGTGACCTTGGAAAGCCCGTGATAAAGTCCATCGATATGCTCTCCCATTTCCACACCGAAATCATCAATGGTTGCAACAAACCTGTCGGTCGCTGATGATCGATCTTGACCAATTGACAAGTAGTGCATTGGGATACAAACTCAAAAATATCCCGCTTCATGCCTGGCCACCAATACTGGCGGCGCATGTCTTGATACATTTTGTCCCCACCAGGATGAACCAAAAAATTTTACCCATGCGATTATGCCATCACGGCCTTTCTCAAATCTCCTTCATCAGGGATGATGAGTCTCCCGTGAAAACGTAATCCACTATCTGAACTTATCGAGTGGGATTCCGCTCCCTCAAACAGCAATCGGCGTATATGGTCCTGACAACCTTTATCCCTTCCTTGGGCTTCTACAACCCTTGCCACTATAGTAGGCATAAGGGTCATCACAGATATGAACGCCCTAGCAACTGCGTCCTCCTGACTGAGCTCTTTCCACTTAACTTTCCATACATCAACTAACTCTCCCTCGGGCTTTCTACTCAAAGCATTCGCTACTACGTTCGCCTTTCCCGGATGATAATGGATATCGAATTGATAGTCTTTCACGAACTCCAACCATCGGTGTTGTCGCATATTCAAATATTTCTGTGAAAATAAATATTGTAGTGATTTATGGTCCGTGAAAAGACTGAATTTCTCCCCTAGGAGATAGTGCCTCCAAATATTCAAGGCAAAGACAACCGTGGCAAGATCCAAGTTGTGTACCGGATAATTCCTCTCATGAGGCTTTAGCTTGAGAGAATCATAAGTAATACCCCGTCTCTCTTATTGAAGCACACCTCCTAATCCTTGAAGAGATGCATTGGTGAAGACTATATATTCCAATCCTGATTTTGACAATGTAAGGACTGGAGCAGAAGTCAACCTCTCCTTCAGCTCCTCAAAATTAGACTGACAAGAATTATCCCATACAAACCTCACCCCTTTTCGAGTTATGTTTATCAGAGGACTAACAATTTTGGAGAAACCCTTGATAAACTGACGGTAACAACCCGCCAAACCCAGAAAACTATGAATCTCGGTCGGTGTCGTGGGCTGACCCCACTCCCTCACCGTAACCACCTTTCTCGGGTCCACAGAAATTCCTTGGGATGACACAATATGGCCCAAAAACTGAACTTCCTGTAACCAAAAGACACACTTCTCAAACTTAGCGTATAATTGGTGATCCCTCAACCTTTGTAGGACCAACCTCAAATGAGTAGCATGGTCAGATTCTTTCTGAGAATAGACTAAGATGTCATCGATGAATACAATAATAAATTGGTCAAGGAAGTCCCGAAATACCCTGTTCATGAGGTCCATAAACACGGCGGGGGCGTTGGTTAGTCCGAAAGGCATAACCAAAAATTCATAGGACATGTACCTTGTCAAGAAAGCGGTCTGGGATACATCCTGCTCCCGTATCCTCAACTGATGATACCCCATCCTCAAATTGATCTTAGAGAAGTACGACGCTCCCTAAGTTGATCAAAAAAATCATCGATATGAGGCAACGGGTATTTGTTCCGGATGGTGACCTTATTCAACTCTCTGTAGTCAACACATAACCGGAGAGAACCATCCCTTTTCTTTACAAACAACACTGGAGCACCCCATGGCGATGTGCTACGCCGAATGAATCCCTGCTCCAACAATTTCTGAATTTGATCCCTCAACTCCCTCATTTCGACAAGAGCCATACGATATGGAGCTCTCAACATCGGTCGAGTTCTCGGTGCTAGATCAATCACAAACTCAATCTCCCGGCTCAGAGGCAAACCTGGTATTTCCCGAAAAACATCTTCAAAGTCTCTAATAATCGGAATAGAATCTAGGGACACAACTACATCCCAAGAAGTCTCCTCTACAATACAACACAAAAAAGTGCTAGTACCTCCTTCTAAGCGAGGCATAACTACCAAAAACATTTCTTGTCCCGAAATGGTGAAGACTATACTCTTACCGTAATAATTGACTATTGCGTGAAACTTCACTAGCCAATCCATGCCCAAAATAACATAATACCCGACCATGTCAAGGATGAGCAAGTGAGCCTCAAAGAAAAAATTACCGAGAGTAATTCATATTCGTTTACAAACAAGGAAAATGAGTGAACCATCGCCCATAGAGGACTCGACACTAGTGAAGGTACTCTCAGTAGATTTTATCAACTCCGTAGTCTGAGCAAAACTTCTAGAAATAAATGAATGGGTTGCGTCCGTATCAAATAATACCCGACCCATATGCCCTTGAATGATAAACTTACCCTCAATCACTGGCGGTACTGGAGGGGCTGAAGGAAGCATAGCCTCCTGAATGTGATAAACCCGTCCATACTACAACTGTCCCTACTATGGAGGAACAATCGGATTAGGTACCTGTGGAGAAAACTGAACATATGGCTATTGTGGAGTCCTAGGAAGCTATCCCCCAATCAAATGAGGACACTACCTCTTATAATGACCCAGCTCTCCGCACTGAAAACTTCGGTTCGTCATATTCTCTTGGTTTCGCCCTTGATTATTTTGAAACTGCCCAAAACCTCAGCCCTGATGGCCTCTACCTCCATTTTCACCTCTACCTTCTTGTTGTTGTGGCGGTCCACCTTGACCCTGCCTATTGTTGTTTCCACCCACATTAAATCCACCAAAACATTATCGCTTAGACAAATCCCCTTGCTGGGGGTCCCGTTCCTTCTGCTTACTTCCCGAAGATTGGGATGAAGGAGATGCCCCTCCCTCAATCCCATTACCTCTAGGTTTTCCCACTTTCCCCATCGATGTAGCCTTCTTGTTATTTTGCACAAACAATCTATGTTCTTGTCAATGAAGTAATGATGCATTCATCACATCCCCAAAGGTTTGCAAAGCCGAATTACCCAAAAAATGTTGTCTTATCCGCCAATGTAAACCTCCCATAAACTTTGAGATTTTTCTCTCTTCTAGAGTCATCTCATTCGGTACAAACCTTGCTAATCGGGTGAACTCCTCTTCATATTCTGCAATCGACCTCTCACCTTGTACCACATCTTGAAGCTTCCTTCTCATGTCCCTCTGAACTACGGGAAGGAAGTACTTCCGGTTAAACAAAGCCTAGGAATCAGTGATAGTCATGGTATCCCTCTGCTCTGGCATAGTCATGGACTCCCACCAATGTAACGCAGATTTGACAAGCTTGAAGGTAGCAAGGACTTGCTTCTTCTCCTCACTACATTCCACCATTCGAATATGGCATTGCATATCCTTCTTCCACTGATTATCTCTAATAACATTTCAAATTCTGGGGGATGGCCCTTTAAAAAGGACTCTCTAACTCTCTCCCACGGAGAAGGTCCCATAGGAGCTTGTATATCTTACGCTCTTTATTAATATTGTGGCATTTGTTGTACCACTGCAGTCACTGTTGCGTTAACTGCTTGTGCCACGATATTTGCTACATCAGCAGCATTAATTATTCCTTGTGGCGGCAGCTGAGGACCAACATCCTCTTCTACAACCCTATTTCGTCTCGCTGGGCGACCTCTCTTAGGCGGCATCTGAGAAGGAGAAATAAATAGAGTTAGAATACTATATAAAACAATCTATCATGTAGAAGATCACAAATATAAGCAATAAAGCAGTCCTAACATTAGGCTCTATATCAAAGAACGCTACAGTGGAACGTGACAAGTTCGCATAGATCCTAAAGACTCTAGAACCGGATGCTCTGACACCATCTGAGACAACCCGTGATCCGAAATAAGGGGTGGCCATCTCGATACTCCAATATAACGGAATCATGGATGGAAATCATTCTTCGCATCACCACAATAAAATAAGTCTACGGGAAAACCACCCAATAATTCAAAAAATGGGTTGCCAAAATTTTAGTTTTATTACCAATTAAGAAAATAATTTAAACAACCCAATCTGAAAAGAAAGTGGAAATCCAAAGGAACACGTCTTACAATAATAACAAGTATACAATAAGGGGACCGAATATGCTGTTGGTCAATAGATACATGAAAATTGATACAAGTTCATTAAGTTACATAATACATCCATTAGACAGTTACAAAAGTTGGGCCTTACGCCCAAATAAAGACTCGATCATAACTAGAAAACAACAATGAAGACATCTACAAAAAATATCTCGTGATATCCGCAAAACGTCATGGCTCCTACGAAAACATCCGGAACGGGAAGGTCAGTACGGGCATCCTTACGGTGGAGCACATGAGCGGATACCATAATCATGCACAACAAAAAATATGAATGGGTGAGGGCTCGTTTTTATGTGATCACCAGATAAATAAAAAGTATGACAATTATGAATAATTAATCATGGATGATATTCTAACATGGTAATCCCAGGTAATAAACTAAGACAATTTAATGATTATAAATTTAATTCAGTTATACAAGAGGATATGAATAATCATCATTAATCAAAAGCCTTTATCATGTTTCACCTTCATTTTATCTTTCCATTCCTTATCAGGAATACAAATTCTATCATGTGATCTTTGTGGCATGTATCTCAATTGTATGCTCTTTATGGCATTTCATTATGCTCTTTGTGGGATTAATATCCATCAAGTCCCACTTGTTGTAGAATAGTTATAATCATATATATATAACGATTCTAGGACTACCCATTCGGGTTTCCCCACTGTGTGCGCCCCGAAATGACCATCATCTTCCAGGTCCTATCATCAAGACAACCTGGGATCCTACCAAAACGTCGGGAAGCGACCATATGCCGGTGGGGTAGTCATAACCACACCCGGAATTACCTACCCATCGTAGAAAATATACAACAAGACCTCATATGGCCTAGGACTATATCCACCCTGCATTCACTAGCCAAGGGGCTTCACCTCACCCACAAACTTCCCTTATGATGGCATTTAGAGAGGGTGTGTTTAAACCCGTTTATCAATCACCATATCATGATTTAAGTAAATTATCATTTACTTTATTCATTTACATTTTATCAAATACAATATAGTTATCCGTAGCTATACGTAATTCACATCATTATAATAACCTCAATGAACAATTAAACTCCCAAGTTATTTCCCCAAGCCTCCTTTTGGCCTTTAGAATAGACCACCAAGACTATCATATCTCAAATTTGCCTCTAACATCTCCAAGTACGACTTTACAACTCCTAGACTCCTAATAATTTATAAAAGGAAAGTAATGCCTGAACATCACTTCACGCATCCTCGAAATACACCCCATATAGACCAAATCTAATCTAGGGTAGCCCCCCAACGGATCTAAGAATCTAGGACACCAAGTTTACATCATACAAGAAGGTTCCTACTCCTTAACCTAAAGAAAATGAGTTAGAATTGGATTACAAAACGAATTCAAAAAATAGCAGGAAAACGAATCGATTTTCCCAAAAATCAAATCGATTTGGACAAGGAAAACTGGGATTCTATAAACTACCTAATCGATTCGTCTTGGCCGAATCGATTCTGTCCAAGAAGACTTGGAAAGGCCGAATCGATTCGCCCCTGCGAACTTGCGAAGTTTGGCTACGGAGCCTTGGACTCCTAAATTTCTCCCAACTCAAATCCCACCAAACCAAGATCAATAAATACAATCTACTACTCATAAATGCACCTTGCAACAATAAATAACCCCAATAAACATCTAAATCCACTTTCAAGAGTTCAAGACTCATAATCCATAAAAACCCTAACATAGTTAAACCATGATTAATACACAATTATCAATACTAATTATTCATCTTAAATCACATTATAGCAAGTAGAATACTTGCCTCAAGATTGCAAGTTCATATTTGAGGAAGATGAATGCAAGATTAGTCTCCCAATCTTCAATCTCTCTCTTTCTCCACAAGTTCTCTTCTTCTCTCTTTCTCTCTAGGTCACTAAATGCACTAAGATAATTTAATCACATGCAAGACTTAAAAAAAATCTTAGCTTAAGTATAAATTCCCAACTTAAGTGATTAATACCGCGATAAAAAGACACGCAACTACACATTTATGTTAAAACGAGTCAAAAGTGCCCGGAACATCAAAATACAATATGGCACTTATTTTCACTATCTCGCAGCTTCCTGGAACTAACTACGTCCTCCAAATTATCATTTAGGAATTCTATAGCTCATTTCAAATTCCGGTTTCATTTTTTTAAACCATAAATGTCATTTAAATATTATGACACTATAAAACACAACATGGTGATATTTACCTGCACATAAGGTAAATATGCACCATTTTAGTAAATATTAACTTTTCTTCATTAAATTAATACTTACTCCATATTCCAACATTTTATATATAATTACTTCACATAGTAAGTAAATATAAAATAGGTTCTTAAAAGCGAGGGTTGTTATAGTAACATAACATCCATTATGCAATATGTAGTGTTAGATTCATTATCATTTATCTACATCATTAGACTACAAGGGTTGATTCTTAATTAGTTTATATAATTATATATGTCCTTACATATATACGACACATGAAGGTATCTACCTTCAATGTCCCCTTTGTGGTCTATCAGCAAGTCTAGAGGAGTCCCTCATCCAAACGTACATCACAAAATGCAACCAAGCTGGGAACGATCCCTATGTTGTACACCATTGCATGGTCAATAACCCCAATGGTGATAATGGATCCCAACCTCTACACATACCTTCTCATAAGTGGCGCTTCTTCGTTGGTACTAAAATAATGATCTAAACAAGGGCTAGACAACCAATGCCAACATGTGCCCTGGTCTTTAGACGTACATAACCCTAATCGATAAGCACACAGAAAAATAAATTAATACATATTTTTAACACACAATATGTATAGGTAATTAACCCTATAATTATCTCATTTATTTCCCTTAATATTTCTTCTTTAAAAAGTAACCATCTACTTAATTGTTAACTTCCCCAACTAATATAATAGTGACACAACCCTTTAACGAGATTTATCCCCGATTAACCTATGGTATTTCCTAACCTTATCTCTATATTCCCAGAAGTCCAATTCCATCACCTGGACTCCACAATCCATAAAAAATCATAAAAGGCAAGGGGGGGACAACACAACAAACTGAAGGTTCTACCGAATCGGTTCTCCCTTACCAGCAAATCAGTTCGATTTTGTAGGCGTCCGAGAAAATAATTAAAAGATTTTACCTTCTTAGTTCATCCATGGTGTCTCTAACATTCACCCAAACCCCATGTATGAACTCTAATCCATTCCCCATTGTGAAACAACTATTCTCTACATGAAAATCATCCCGAAAACACATCAAATTCATCCGATAACAATCTATATAAAAAATCATGTGCTATTAAAACCCTAGTTTCCAAGATTCAATATTTTATATTTTAAACCCTTTAAGAACTTATCTTTCTTATCAAATTACATTACATTCATTATTCCTAAAACATTAGTCCTAAGGTTAAATTTCTAATCAACACGATACTCAATTTTTGGCTTTGTCACCAACTATTTTAATCCTCAAATGTTATAATTTCAGATTTGTTCTTCAATATTCATATGGTTTATTACAATCATAAAAACATCAATTTATCTACTTAACTTAGAAATTTATATGAGAAATACATAATTGAAATAAGAAACACATTGAAAATTAATTTATCAAGATAATTCTTGCCTTAGTTTGACGATTGAGGATCTATTTCTCTTGGATCTTTGATCTTCCTCCCTTTTTTAGCATTGTTAACTTCTTTGATGGGTGTGGGACAACTAGGGGTGAGATGTGGTGGATGGAAAAGTAATTTCTTAATTATTAATTACCCTTTTATAACACTAATCCCAAGTTACCCATAAACCCCTACATTTGGACCCCCAAATAAGCCTGAAACCATATCCGAATTGGCCCAATAACTTCCTTAATGGTCTGATTATATCTTGGGCCTAATTTTAGATGTGTAAAACACGTAAACTAGTCCCCAAATCATCCCGCAACGTGCCCAAACTATATCTACCCAATATACACGCTTTTACTATGTTGAACACCACATACCAATAATTTGATTAAGATGCAATTTATTTTCTACAAGTAAACATAACATGCATACACTACACCAAAAATATTATTTTGGCACACCCTGATATTAAAAATCTGGCACGATTTAATGACAATCTGGCACACTTGAAAAGAGTGCCAAAATTTGGCACTATTTTAAAGTGCGCCAAAATTGAGTACACTTGACTAAAATATAAAATACCCTAAAAAATTAATTATACTAACTTTTTTTTATATTTAGTTTCCCTCTTCTCTCTCCTATCTCATCTTCAATCTCCCGCTCCCCCTCTCTCTTTCTCTCGACCAAAACGCACACCTTCTCTCATCGTCTCTGAACCCCTCACTCTGTCTGCTCCGGCATCACCCCCAATAACCTGGATCTCCCGCAGGTGGTGGTTCAAACCAAAAAAAAAAATTATTTTCTCTCTCTCTCCTCTTCCCCCTTTCCGACATTTTCCAGACTAACAACAATAATATAATGCCATCGAATCATCTCCGCCACGTGGAGTCAATGGCCACTCTACCCTACGACGCAGGAAAAATACCTCGGTTAAACACCGTCGTTTTAGAGGAGTATCTTTCTTCTGAGTAAGATAATTTTGTTTTCCCCCGTGACGATTATTCTCGACAGGCTCTTGTTTCTTCTCCACAAAAGGTCTCATGTTTAAAATCTCCCTATATTTTGTTGTTTTGTTTATAGTATTAAAAAAAGTTATCAATTCTTTTTTAGTTGTTTGTTCCGATTGATAGACCTTGTATAAGATAACATAGATGAATGGATAAGAAAATTATAGATGAAATTAAACCAGGACCAGTTGCAGTTCCTACCTAGAGAGTTGATAGATTTGGGTTTGCTAAGCAGGATCTCAACTCTCCTGAAGGTTTAGTTAGGAGCAGGTCAGCTTTTGAGTATGAGAGGTATCAATTTTGTACTGATTTTATTTTTAATGTCATTAAATAAAGAGATCGACCTCATTGTAATGCATTCAATTTTTTGTTTGACATTTGCATTTATTACTTTTCTCTTTGTGGTTAACTAAATAATCTAGGGAAGAAAAGAGAATTAGAAAATGGAGGAAAATGATTGGGGTTGAAGGGAGTGATTAGAAGCACTACGTAAGGAGGAAACCTCATGTTGTTCAATGACGTACGTTGTTTTTCTTATTTTCTATTTTTTAATCAGTATTTGGGGATGTTTAAAGGGTCAATTGAGGACCCTGGTGGGTTTTGGTCTGATATTGCATCCAAGTTTTATTGGAAAGAGAAATGGGGTCAACAGGTTTAGTTGGAGAATTTTGATTTTAGAAAAGGGGATATTAAAATCGAGGTTTTCTCATTTCCCTTGCCCTTGTCGTTTATTGATCTTTAACTAGCTCATTTTGTTTTTACAACTTTATACTTTTTTTGCCAGTGGTTTAAGGGTAGTATTACCAACATTTTCTACGACTGCTTGGATATGAACATTGAGTTGGGTTTTATTTACAATTCTTTCAAAGAATAAGAAACGCACAATATAAAACCCCCTTTACTTTTGTCATATTCGCTCTCATTTAACCATTTAATCCCCTGCCAAGATTTCACACTCAGATTTTCATTTCAGAATCCCACGCAAAAAGCTAGTGAGAGAAATTATATATATGTGTGTGTGTGTGTGTGTGTTTGTGACTTTTAGGGTTTTGAAATTGAGTAAGTGAAATGGCGAGCTCGATGGAAGATGTTTTCTCTTTGGAACCGGCAGCACCTGCTAGTTGTAAGGTCTTATTTTCTCTCTCTGTATATGTATATATGTATGTATATGTGTGTGTGCATGTATGTAGGTGCATGTTGTGAAATTGAGTTGAAACTTGGATTTTGTTGAATTGTGGTGATTTGTGTGTTTCTAGTGTTGATTAGTTGTGGGTTTTGTTTAATTTTGTAAGTTTGTTTGTTTGTTTGTGTGTGCGTGTGTTTATGTATATGTATGTATGTATGTATGTATGTATGTATGTATGTATGTATGTATGTATGTATCTCTCTCTCTCTCTCTCTATATATATATATATATATATATATATACACACACACACACACTTAAGCTGCCTTTATCTACTCTCTTTCTTACTTATTATTTGATTATGTCTATAAACTGAGTCTTATCATATCAAGAGGTTGTTCGGTAACCTATTCTATACATATTGATGTTCTATGGCTAAGTATTTGTATGTTGCTAATTCAAAACGCTTTGAATCAGAAAATGTTCGAGAGCTCTACACCATTGATTTTTAGGTAAGTACAATGGGAGAAGAGATTCATTACAATCCTCGCTTGATAAAATATGAGGTGATTACAAGTATGTAGCAAATCAATTATCTTTCAATGCTGAAGTACTTAATTATCTTCGATGTTTATAGTTTAAATTTGATATAGTGTTTCATAAGCTCTGGAATTCACATTTTTTTTTGTAGATTTAAATATAAATCTAGTTAATATATTAACTAAATTAAGTTATTGATATTAGTTGGTTTGAAAGACGACGTTTCTTTTCAATGTGGTGGGAAAGATAGGTATGTGTGACCTTCTTCCTTTTCATTGGAACTTTGTTTCACATTTTTAGAGGATTGACGTTTTGTAGATAACTGAATGCTAAGTTTCTAACTTTTCCATTTTGTATAAATGAGTTTATACATTCTAGATTATACAAAAACCTTATTGAATAGACATAGTTTGGGATTAGTCTCACAGTGTATTTCACTCAAGTTCAAATAACTACTTAATGCCCAACTATCTAGCATGAACAAAAATAATTTTGGTCATGTTTGTAGTTTTTTATACATGTGTTATATACTGTTTATATTTGTATAAATCTCTATAATCTATATAAATCACAGGTTGTGTTATTCACAGTCTAGGTATCTACAGAATTAATGCCAATATTTTCTTGAATACAAAAGTAAGGAAATGAGAACTCATATCACATTATTACATTATTACCTTATTTTCAATCTTCTTAGTATCTAATGCTTTCCATCTTCATTTGAATTGATCATGTCATAGGTCAAAGTAAAAGTGAACCAACCATAGGAAGAAAGTTGATGGCTACAACCATAAGAAGAAAACCATTAGTTATGTGAGAGGAAGAATCTCACGTAGTTGCAAGCACGTAACCTTATCGGTGGCTTTTAATTTATTTTCATTAGATTTGAGTAGAATATTTAGTGTAATTTTGTTACTTTGTATTGTTATTGTTGCAGGTTAGTGCCTCTTACGGGGTAGCATTTCGTTCGAGCAAAGTATGAGTTTTTTTTATTGAAAGGCCTTTTTAATAACATTATTTAGCCTTCACTATCTTCCTTCGTTTTATTCTTAAGAACACTATATTTTTTTACTAAATAATTCTAATTTATTAGGTATGAAGAAAAGAGACGGATTTCTAGAGACGGAAAACCAAAATCACCTTCAAATGCGAGAGAAGAGAAGGTTCAAATTCATAGTCACTGCAATGAAATTTTACTACTTGACAGGTTGTCACATAAAAATACCTTTTCCCTTCTCTTCATTTCGTTCATCTACCTTCTCCTTTTGGTGTTTGTCACATCAGACATATATATAGATCCACTTAATATACAAGGCTTTGGATTTCACATCACTTTTGTAATGAAACTGTTTGATAATGAAAAACTTTTAGCTAAATGATATGCTTAAAAACAAGCCGTTAAAGGGTAAAAACCCAAATCAGCCCCCAAACGGCCCCGTAAGAGGCATGGACACTGATCGAGGGTGAAAAGTAGCGCCGCATCAAAATGTCAATCGATGTTTTCTATTCACTGCCTCAATACAAAAACCTAAATTATGACTGCACTTGCGATACAAGTGTAGCACTAAGTCGGGTATCGAAAATCCATAGAGGCGAGTTGCTAGAATTTATAGGATTTAATATTCCTAAATAAAAGTATTAAAGATGAATATGAACAAAAAGGAAAAGATGCACAAAAGGGAAACGATTAATCTAGGCGAGGGAAAATAAGGTTAGACTAATAAAGCGAGTAAAAACTATAGGTTGTGTAGAATATCCCCCACTCGAGTTAATTAGTATAAAATGGTTACATGGGTCGATGAGTTATTACAAATGCATCTCGTTTTGACAGTTAATTAAATCAAGGGTTGTCACACCCCTAAATTCGCATAAAAGTCTAATGCGATTTTGGCGTCAACAAACACCCCATAAATTACGCACTCAAGGTCGTAAGCACGGAACATACATGATATGCCCCATTAAATCCCCTGGGCGTAATAACTAGACAACGCACCCAAAATAGACCCATAAACACCATCACCAAAGCAAAGCAACACGTCAACAGAATGAGTTCAATCCGACACAACCTAGACTAACTTAGCTAGAAAGCGTGTTAAAAACGTGGTAAATAAACACGATAAATCTACACTACAAAGAAAGTAAACGAAGCAAGTAAACCTAATTAACAAAGCATGTAAATTAACTAGAAAGCAAGAATGAAAGAAATGCAAACTATATTAATGGAGAGGGAATATGAAAAGCTTAATCTTGCAAACCCAAATGTTGTCAAACCAAATGAGGAAGAAGAAAAGAGCTCTCAACTCCCAAACCCTAAGCTAAACTAACCTAAAATATAATATATCTGATCTTTACACAAAGATCGGTTACATAGTAAGTGGAATAAAATTAGAAAAGAAAAGGTAAAATATCTGCAGAAAACAAGGGATCGATCGATCGATCCATTTGATCGATCGATCGATGGTTGAATACTTAGCCCACTGTCGTCCACGATTGGAAAAAACTGAAGGATCGATCGATCAAAGCAGGTCTGCAGTAATTTCCTCCTATTTTGATCTGTTTGGTTTTCCCTTCCGCTAAAACTCCTGTAACTTCTTCATATAGACTCAGAATCGTGCACCGTTCATGGCCATACGAAGCTTGCTAGTAGGGCTACAACGTACATGAAGATGTTGGGCCAGTGCCCAACCTATGAATTTACTGAATTGCCCTTAAACGTGCGATTGGGTATGAAAATTAGTCGTAATGCGTCTGAACTTCACACTTAGCATCCAAATGCCTTTAAAAGCTCAATTAACCCCTGGAAAACGTATTAACATAGAAATCCAAGGTTGTATGGTTAACAAGCACAAATATAGGAAATAAGATACCTGAGGGGGCTAAAATGCGTAGGTTCAAGGGATGAAATACGCAATATTTGCGTCGTATCACACCCCCTAACTTACACATTGCTAATCCCTAGCAATGAAATAAGATACAACAATAACTACAAGAAAACCAAAAGTAGGAGATAGTACCAAAATATGGTATAAAATAATAAGGTTACTTTCGCGGGCGATTTGTTTGCATTTAGCGTATGCAATAAGTCGTTAAACCCCGAGGTTACCCTAGTAGACGAGTGTCATCTCGTGAGGGTTTTCAAGGATGATACCTACAAACGTCATATGGTTTCCTCAAATTATCCCCAAACCAACATGCGACAAGACCAAAAATATGAAAAAGATTTCATACACATTATTAGCACAGTGAATGAATTCACACAAAAGTCAATTTCGTTAAACATTATAGAATGCACCTCATAGAATTGAAACCTTACAATGTGGGAGGGGGACGAGCACATGCAAACTAAGATTTGGAAAAAACTTATATAAATCGGATACTAAATAAAGACAGCATATATTCAATCCTCACGGGCATTACACTCATCAAGTGAATTCACTCGAAACAGGGAGGTAACACACGAAACATGTGGGCATAAAGAGTAAATGTAAATCGAAACTAGGCCGCACATATGTCACAAATGAAGAACACTATATATAAAATCAAAAACTGTAATCTCAATGAAAGATACGCCCATTAAAGGAGGTGAAATGAATTTTCACAGATTATCAAAACTATTTAAACCTTTAAATTACATCTACTTAAGATCACATAGGACTTTAATAGGGTTGTAAAGTAGGTTTGGCTAGGGTACGAAATGAAGGAATGTATATACGAATTCAAAGTGTTCGGAAATGAAAACTCGAGAAAATAGGAAAATGCGGGCAATATCAAAAGTTTAAAACCAAGTTCCAAACAAGGCATTGCATATATCAATTGGAGAGTAATCAAAGCTTATTGAATTATATACAACATTTACAACTTTCTCTTTCTTTTCTTTTCTTCTTTTTCTCATTTTTCTTTTTTGTTTTCTTTTGATTTTTCTTTCTCTTTTTCACATCTCTTTTCTTTACTTTTCTCAATCTCACATGCCTAAATTGCAACCACACTACACAACATCATTCAATCCCAAGTAACATTCCAAAGAAAGGTATGTAAGGTGTATGTATGGTTTAAAACTCCAATTTGGAGTTAGTTATGGGAATTTGGGGTATGAAACGAAAGGCTAATTTTTAGGATCAAAGGGGTTGACGAGGGGAAACATATAAGAGGTGAGGTCAAGGTCATAAGGGTAAAATAACAAAGATGGCCTATGATCATCTCATAAAGTTTGCACAATTTTCGAGTCAAAATAGACATTGAAAATCATGCTCAAGTAACACATTTCAAGAAAGAACTCAATTAATGAACGATCAAATGAAAGAATAGAGAGATTACCAACGACTATAATGTTTTCAAAGAGTAAAGAATAATGTATAACACTCACAAATGACGAAAGGTACAAAGTTTACTCGGTGTAAGTATCTACAATGAAACAAAAGATTATCGAGTTATAAAAATCTTAAACCAAATCAATAAAGCAAGAAAAGCGCATGTGCTCATGGGATTAAAGTTTAATTCATGAAGTTATTCATAATATCAATGATTGAGGACTAAAGTCTAATACCTTCTAAAATCGAGAACATGCATCGTTCAGTTGTCAATTGGATCGGACAATTATTGAAATTTATCATCGGAAACAAAGGCAAAATGCCCCAAAAAGGATAAAAAAGAAAGAAAATATTTTTGAATTTTTTTAGTTTTTCTAAGAAAGCATACTAAGTAACTAACATGTGAGCAAAAACATGGACTAAAGAAAGAAATGGATAGAATATCCCACACCCCTAACTTAAAACCTGACATTGTCCTCAATGTGAATTAAGAACCAAGTTAAAGAGAGGAAACGAGCGATACTACACAAAATTGGAGCGATCCCCATAAGAACAAGTCCAAGAATCTACAAAACAAGTTAGTACCGAGCATATCAAAAACAAATAACAAAGAGTTAACTAATTACAATAAACGAAATTAAAAGAAAGAAAAAATAAAAAGAAAGAAATGATAAAAAGCTAACTATATACAACCTACTATTTAAGCTTTACACTAACTGTACACTATAAGTCTAAATAGGTGAGGGTCCATCATGAAAAGGATTTGACTTTGGAGGATAACTGGTGTACCCTCACTCTCAAACATGCCTTCCGAAAAGTAAGAATTTCTTTTGAACAACGGAAGGGATATGTGTAAGGTGGAAGAAATAAACCATCACCAATTAAAAGTTTTGGAGGGACGATGGGGGATTTGAATTGAATTGGTGAAAAAAATATGTGGGGACCGAGAAAAGCTGAATATCCTCCAAAGTTATAGCAAGTGTAATGGGAGGTGGCGCACACGAGGGCAAAAATTCCATCGTGGAAGACGACTCGAGCAAGTTCTCCTCATCGGCAAAAAGGTTTAAAACATTAAAGTTTGAAACCGAATCATCTGGTACTTGTGCCGGTGTGATAACCGAGAATGAAAATGAGTAGGAAAGAAATTCAAACTCAAGAGATGAGTCATCATCACTTGAAGATTGGGTTTCTAAGGAAATAATATCATTTTCAATTAAATGTTCTTCTTTGGGGGCCAAAGAATAAATCATTTCATTGCAAATGGATATTACGTCAATTTCATCCTCACTTTCAATATCTATTATGCAATGGGCTAAGTCAATAATGGTTTGTTCCAAAGGAGGCACGAAAACTTCATTTGGTTCAAAACATTCTTCGACTTCCAAAGTCTCGGAAGAAAAATCATGGTCGCATTCAAATAATAAATCCAACTCATGTTCCCAACAACGATTTTCTTCCCAATAACGATTTTTAAGTTTCTCATTTTCAAGCATGCGCAAACCCTCGCCAAAAGTAATAGGTCGAGGTACGGATCCTTGAAAATGCGGACTTTGAAAATTACCATCGGACTTAAACTTAAACTCATTATTATAAGAATTTTGAAAACTATTGCAATTCGTTTCAAAATTCCTATTATAAGGAATTAAAGGACCAAAATTATTATCATCCTCCTAAAAATACACATACTCCAAAGCTTGACTTTTGTAATACTCACCCAAAGTCATTTTAGATGTTGCCATTTTTTGGGATTCTAAGTATTGACCAAAAGTCAAAGGAGCATGAGAATTTTGAGAATTATCATAATGATTACCGAAAGAATTGGAATAAGACATGCTTACCCCAAAAATGGCTCAAAGTGGCGAATTCCACGAAGTAGATGCGCGCGGGAAATTCAAGCGTTTCTTGGCGCTCAAATGTAGAAGTCCTGCAAAAAGGTTAGGCAAATAATACAAATAGAAAGAAAATACTATGAAATACAAAATGAAATAAAGTCTAGAACAAAATCATCCCCGATAATGGAGCCATTTTGATCGATCAATCGATCAAAGCAGGTCCGCAACAATTTCCTCCTATTTTGGTGTGTTTGGATTTCTCTTTCACTCAAAATCCCATAACTACTTCATACGAACTCGGAATCGCGCATCGTTCAGTGACAACCCGCCTACCAAAATAATAGGTGGTCAGCCCAATACTCTAATATTCACAATAATCATAGATGGTCCATTCGTAGCATCACTGTCAAATAAAATAATAGTACGAGATAACAATCAATCATTTTAGAAAATCGACTGTCAAATTTAAAATTTTGTAAGTAAGAGAAAAACACTTAGACAATCCCATTTGCAAAAACGGTGGATTTCAAAAATCAATAAATGAAGAATGACAATATAATAAATAATCACCGAATAAGCTATCGGTGAACATACCAATACAAATAGTTACACCGAGTATTACACAATAAATATTAAAATATTATAAATGAGTGCAACACTTGGGTAAAACGCCCGAATAAATAACTGAACATAACTAGAGAACAATAAAAAGAAGTGTTTAATACAAATAACCTACAACATCCGCAATATGTTGTAGCTCCCTGACAAACAGAATGTAAATGTAAATACGGGTGTCCATGCGGTAGAGAACCTGTACGACAAGGAGTATATGCAGAAACAAAGAAATATAGACGGGTCAGGGCCCGGTTTGATATGATTCCCATGTGACTAAAATGCATGACAGTTTAGTGCGTAATTCTCTCGCAATTAACATAATATTTCTCGCCTCTCAATCTAAAAGCACAACCTAGCGCAATATCATGAGATAGTCTATTTAACCCAAGTACTAAGGGCTAAATTCTCTCCAGTCTCAACATTATGCCCTATTCATGCGTGGGGTGTCTCACAAAGAGAAATCCAAACAAGGAACCCCCTCGATACACTACTACTCAGGCTAGGTTGATCATCGAGATCCATCAGACCCTCAGCACGTAATTAATATATATATATATATATATATATATATATATATATATATATATATATATATATATATATATATATATATATATATATATATATATATATGTAAGTGTATGCATATGAATGGGAGGTAACATCTACAGCTACTAAAAGAGACATAAAATAAATCCATTCACCATCTAAAAGCATAATTCCTATTTCTTCTTAAGGAATATATATAAATGGTACAACATTTTATCAAATGTTTACCAATTTATCTCATCACCAAAACTTTCTTTACCAATTTTATTTCCTTTCTTCCATATAGGAAAATACATTTTTAAAGCAAGTTTTATTAACATAAAAACGCTTTACCTTTTCATAAAATCCCAGTTCCCTTCTTCCATCTAGGAAGTGTATATAAAAGGCCCTTTTTATTATCATAAAAATCCTTTTTAATACCATATGCTTCCATCTCCCTTCTTCCATCCGGGAAATGTATCCGAAGCCAATCCATATATCCCATTTCCCTTCTTCCATCCGGGAAATGTATTTAAAGCCAATTCATTATCATGAATTAATTTAACATATCTAAGACCGCCCCTCCGGGTTTCCCCCCTGGACGCGCCCCTAAATGGCTATCATCTTCCAGGGCCTATCAAACAAGACAACCTGGGAACCTACCAACATCGGGAAGCGGCCATATGCCTGCGGGATAGTCAAGACCACACCCAGAATATCCTAACCAACGCAGTACAATAAATGCCTATATGGCCTAGGGACTATATCCACCCTGTATTCATTAGGAAGGGGGCTTCACCACTCGCGCGCAACTTCCCTTATGATAGCGATTTAGAGAGGTGTGTATCCATAAATTATCATTTATGAAAAACATTACTTTTTCCTTTTAAAAACATCCAATTTTACATTCTCAAAATTATTAGTACTTATTCATTTAGTACCACATATTAGCATGTGTCTTTATTATTCTTAGTGTCATATTTTAGTAATGACCTAAGACCCGAAGTGCCATAAACCTCGAACTAGTCTCCAAAAGTTCATACAATTTCATGAACCATCAAAGTGAGTCTTCCTCGATAATAGACTCCCAAATTGTTTCTACACAAATGATAACAAATAATTTATGATCAAATCAAATCAAAACTAAGATTTAAGGGTTAAATCATCAAAATCAACAAAGAACCCATTGAGGGTTTAAATCTCCAAAACTTAACTACACATGATATTTATCACATTAAATCAACATCTTGCAAGTAAGAAACTTGCCTCGAGTTCGTAGTCTCGGATCCTCCTCTGGTAGTAAGGAAATCTGGCCAAATCTCCATTTTTCTCTCCTTTTCTCCATTTCTCCCAACCCTCTCTTCTCTTTCTCTCTCCTTTGGCTTCTAACACAAATGAAGAAAGAAAAAGGGGTGGGGGAACTTAAACGGGTCTTAAAACATAAATGCCCTCTTTTAATTGTTAATACACCATTAAAATGACTCGTAACCACATAATTAAGTCATAACACCCCAAAGGTGCCTGAAACTCAAAAATAAAACATGGCACTTATTATGACTATCTCGACTATTCTAAAAACAAAAGCACCCCCTATTTTTGAACTCGAAATAAAGTGAACCATTTTTATGTTCCAATTTCATTTTATTTCATTAATTAGACTCCAATTAAAATATGAGTCATAACCGTCGTTCTACAAATAACGACGTAATAATACACAATATAATGATATTTACCTTCTCATATGGTAAATAGACGAAACATAGTAAATATTATCCCTAAATATCATGGGAAACAATATTTACTCCAACATCCCCTATTTTATAAAATTAGCACATCGGGCAAAATAATATAAAATAGTCGCTCAAAAACCTGGGTTGTTACATACTCCCCCCCCCCCCCCTAGAAGGGAATTTTCCCCTCAAAATTCAGGCATATAGTATAACCTTAATCATATAAAGGGTATACTACACTAAACTATCGTTCTATCATCCTTAACAAACCCCTCGGCAGTGCGGCGTCCCCTTTGGACTCAGACTAAGGTCATCGCTATTCAATCTCAGTCTACATTTATGTGCTCGAACATAGCACCAAACCGTTCCTCACGAACTATTGATCCTACCTTTCTATTACGGAAGGAGATACCTACACATCTCGGCACAAATTGCCTTCTTCCCAAATCACGTCATACCCCTGTCAGGGAATAAATACACTAACACTACATCGCTCAACCCCCACACTACTTACTTCTATTCGCATTGGCGTAGCCCTTAAAAGAATGCAGCTCAATGAGCCCAATCATTAAAGAAATATTCTCGGACCACTCCAAGCCCAAGAAATATATTGTCTGCTGGTTACAGTCCAACGAACAGGCGAATTATTCAGCCATCTACACTAGGCCACACCTATGACACCATACTTATAGGAAACGATCCGAACTATTGTGCAGAGATTAGATCCCGAAAATCTACTACTCCCATTCGCATCTACTTCGCGAAAGGGGATATCCAATTGATAGTCCTTTACGAACTCCAACTTGTTGCTCATGAAAAGACTAGTTTCCTACCCAGGAAGTAGTGCCTCTATTCCTTTTAAGGCGAATACTACCGCTACGAACTCTAAATCCAGCGGGGAATAATACTTCTCACAAAATTCTAGTTTGTGAGACGCATAAACAATGGGTCCATGCTCTCGTATTAATACTTCCCATTACTGGCCGAGACTCGTTTGTTAAATCCACTATCGATCTTAACAACACGAGTGCAGGAGTAAAAGTCGACTCATGCTTCAACTCCTCGGAAGATAGGTTACCGACGTAATGCTCTATCTAAGAAAGGCCCCACCTCCTATGGTCTAACATTCCGAATCATTCGAGATCCCACACTTCTTCGTTCTAGGGACCCAATCCTACTTAGAGTTAACCCACAAACCTATTGTGGTCAACTCCCTACCTCCTTCCTAAAACAACAACACCTGCCCTAAGGACCCTACATCCTAATAATCCTAAAGTCGATCTAAATACTAATCAATTCTTATAAATATTATACTAATTATATCCCTAGTGTCTAAGACCTTTCCCGACCTCCGATATTCGCTCGGTTTCATGCGTGGGACGTCTCACTGAAGCGAAATCCAAATAAGGAACCCTCCCATTACACTACTACCTCGCATCATCGGTCGTCGAGATGTAATGGTCTAATACACATGATTGGAATCCTCCCAATCCTACTAATGTACTTCTATTCCTAAATCCTACCATATCAATTAACTAAAAATTTTACTAATCTGTCTTTCACTTTCTGTAAGATGCCACAAATGCTTTATCCCAATACACATACATATCTCTTTATAAATGTCCTTCTCATTAAGGCATAACCATCAGTCTCAATTCGACTTTCTTATGTTAGTCTTCCCCACATCGATCGGAGGAAAAACTATTTCAGTGCTCATATTTCGCACATCAACTTAGCCCTCTAATCACTCAATTACGTGATTCTCGGCTAAACCTTTCCAACCCATCATCTCAACCATAAAAAGAAAGAAAAGAAGGAAAAATTAAATATAGCATCTCTCCACTCCCAACGTCGTTAAGGTTCATGCGCGGAGTGTCTCACAAAGAGAAATCCAAATAAGGAACCCCTCTGACACAATCTCCTTAACTTGTTGGCCGTGGAGATAAGGCAACATCATACGCAAGCAAGGCAAGCAAGCAATCAAACAAAACAAACAAAACAACAAGAAAAAAAAAATGAAAACTACCTACATACCGTAAGCCACCTCTAAAAAGTCTCAACCTGTATCCAGGAGAGATATTATAGAACAACTAGTCCTTTTCTAGAACTAGAAATAGGATAGCCTCGCGATTCATTGGCTTGCCATCGCCCCATCCACTCCATGGATATTTCAGCCCGTATAACATATAATACGAGTGACACATAACACACATATCATCACTCACCCCATAACGAGTGAAAGGATAACACAAAACTTCCCTATCATGGAAGCCATATAAATACCTTCGCTATAATAATATCCATAATACCACAAGCTCGATATACACACCCGAACCTAGGGTAAATACATACTACTCCATCTTATAATAAGCAATGCTCCACCCGCAACTACGGAGGAAATTCTCACCAACATACTTGCCAATCTCTCACCACTATTAATGGTTCCTAGACACGTTATTCTAGTCTCATCCGAACTAAACTACTTCCACCTCAAGCTACCCTAGCGATTACTCGCGTAGTTCCCTTAACTTCTTCAGCAAAGAGAACATTCTACTAGCCTCCCCGAACTTAGTTCCATGAGTCTTCCCCGAGTGGATGTCCACCGATGGGGTCTCACGAACACTACTTCTCTAGAAGTGTTAGCAACACTTATACGTGAGACCATCCCTCCACTGAAGGACCCTCTCTCCCTTGTATCAACCCACATCGATTCAAGGTTTCCTTAACCCTACAACTCTTTATTCACAGTCGGCCTCTGATCGAAACTCAAGTGAATAATTGGGAATCTACTTTCTCATCCTTCGTGACATCCTAGAGAAATTCGTTGTTGAAAACATCTAACGGGGTTCTCTATGAGAAAAACTTCTTATTCTACCAAACTGGGGAGACTACCATTTCTTCCACTTCAACCTTACTCCTATTGGTGAAAGATTTTCCTCCAATCTTCGCACCAGGGCACTTCTATACCCCTTTCTTAGCCAAAACTCCTGGGCCTTATATTCTCACCAAATGAGATCACACTTCCTCCAATCCGATCGAACTTCAACATGTGGTCCTCGTCAAGGACCTCCCATCTTCAAATTAATGTCGCTTGGAATCACAAGCCTAGTACCACTCTCTACTGGCAGCGGCACATGGAAAACTATATCTACTATACTTAGTAGTCACGATAACAATATAAGATAATGCTACAAAGGGAGCGACCTCTAAAGCGGACCTCATCCCCGACTACCACTTACAACTCTTAGTAATCCCATCTCGTGACACCTTCACAACGGCCTCCCTTGATGCCCATCATCTGAGGACTTATGAGTCTCACACGAACCCGCAAAAGATTTTCGGGGTTCTCTTATTATAGCAGGAGAACGAATTCTCACAAGAGAAATCAACGATCTTAATCTTAGGACTTTATATCAAATCAGAAGTAACTATAAAAGCGTAATACATCCGCACAGATTCCTAAGGACTCTAGAACCTAATGCTCTGATACCATCTGTGACAACCCGCCTACCAAAATAATAGGTGGCCAGCCCAATATTCTAATATTCAAAGTAATCATAGATGGTCCATTCTCACCATTTCTGTCGAATAAATTAATAGTACGAGATAACCACCAATCATTTTAGAAAACGAACTGTCAAATTTAAAATATTGTAAGTAAAAGAAAAACACTTAGATAATCCCATTTGCAAAAATGGTGGATATCAAAAATTAATAAATGAAGAATGACAATATAATAAATAATCACCGAATAAGCTGTCGGTGAACATACCAATACAAATAGTTACACCGAGTATTACACAATAAATGTTAGAATATTATAAATGAGTGCAACACTTGGGCAACACGCCCGAATAAATAACTAAACATAACTAGATTACCATGAAAAGTAGTGTCTTATACAAATAATCTACAACATCCGCAATATGTCGTAGCTCCCTGACAGCCGGAATGGAAATGTAAATACGAGTGTACATGCTGTAGAGAACCTGTACGACAAGGAGTATATGCAGAAACAAAGAAATATAGACGGGTCAGGGCCCGGTTTGATATGATTCCCATGTGACTAAAATGCATGACAATTGAGTGCGTAATTCTCTCGCAATTAACATATTATTTCTCACCTCTCAATCTAATAGCACAACCTAGTGCAATATCATGAGATGGTCTAGTTAACCCAAGTACTAGGGGAAAACTTCTCTCCAGTCTTAACAGTATTACATATACGTGCGTGGGGTGTCTCGCAAAGAGAAATCCAAACAAGGAACCCCTCGATACACTACTACTTAAGCAAGGTTGATCGTCGAGATCCATCAGACCCTCAGCACGTAATTAATATATATATATATGTGTGTGTGTGTGTGTGTGTGTGTGTAAGTGTAGACATAGGCAAGAGACGTCACATCTATATCTACTAAAAGAGACATAAAATAAATCAATTCACCATCTAAAAGCATAATTACTATTTCTTCTTAAGGAATCTATATAAATGCTACAACATTCTATCAAATGTTTACCAATTTATCTCATCACCAAAACTTTCTTTACCAATTTTATTTCCTTTCTTCCATCCAGGAAAATACATTTTTAAAGCAAGTTTTATTAACATAAAAACTCTTTACCTTTTCATAAAATCCCACTTCCATTCTTCCATCCAGGAAGTGTATACAAAAAGCCCTTTTTATTATCATAAAAATGCTTTTTAATATCATATGCTTCCATCTCCCTTCTTCCATCCGGGAAATGTATACGAAGACAATCCATATATCCCATTTCCCTTCTTCCATCCGGGAAATGTATTTGAAGCTAATTCATTATCATGAATTGCTTTAACATATCTAAGACCGCCCCTCCGAGTTTCCCCACTAGACACAACCCTAAATGGCTATCATCTTCTAGGGCCTATCAAACAAGACAACCTGGGGAACCTACCAACGTCAGGAAGTGACCATATACCTGCGGGATAGTCAAGACCAAACCCAAAATCTCCTAACCAGCGCAGTACAGTAAACGCCCATATGGACTAGGGACTATATCCACCATGCATTCATTAGCCAGGGGACTTCACCACGCGCGCGCAACTTCCCTTATGATAGCGATTTAGAGAGGTGTGTATCCATAAATTATCATTTATGAAAAACATTACTTTTTCCTTTTGAAAACATTCAATTTTACATTCTCAAAATTTTTAGTACTTATTCATTTAGTACCACATATTATCATGTGTCTTTCTTATTCTTAGTGTCATATTTTATTAATGACCTAAGACCCGAAGTGCCATAAACCTCAAACTACTCTCCAAAAGTTCATACAATTTCATGAACCATCAAAGTGAGTCTTCCTCGATAATAGACTCCCAAATTGTTTCTACACAAATGATAACAAATAATTTATGCTCAAATCAAATCAAAACTAAGATTTAAGGGTTAAATCATCAAAATCAACAAAGAACCCATTGAGGGTTTAAATCTCCAAAACTTAACTACACATGATATTTATCACATTAAATCAACATCTTGCAAGTAAGAAACTTGCCTCAAGTTCGTAGTCTCGGATCCTCCTCTGGTAGTAAGGAAATCTGGCCAAATCTCCATTTTTCTCTCCTTTTCTCCATTTCTCCCAACCCTCTCTTCTCTTTCTCTCTCCTTTGGCTTCTAACACAAATGAAGAAAGAAAAAGGGGTGGGGGAACTTAAACGGGTCTTAAAACATAAATGCCCTCTTTTAATTGTTAATACACCATTAAAATGACTCGTAACCACATAATTAAGTCATAACACCCCAAAGGTGCCCGAAACTCAAAAATAAAACATGGCACTTATTATGACTATCTCGACTATTCTAAAAACAACTGCACCCCCTATTTTTGAACTCGAAATAAAGTGAACCATTTTTACGTTCCAATTTCATTTTATTTCATTAATTAGACTCCAATTAAAATATGAGTCATAACCGTCGTTCTACAAATAACGACGCAATAATACACAATATAATGCTATTTACCTTCTCATATGGTAAATAGACGAAACATAGTAAATATTATCCCTAAATATCATGGGAAACAATATTTACTCCAACATCCCCTATTTTATAAAATTAGCACATCGGGCAAAATAATATAAAATAGTCGCTCAAAAACCTGGGTTGTTACATACTCCCCCCCCCCCCTATAAGGGAATTTTCCCCTCAAAATTCAGGCATATAGTATAACCTTAATCATGTGTCTTTCTTATTATTAGTGTCATATTTTATTAATGACCTAAGACCCGAAGTGCCATAAACCTCAAACTACTCTCCAAAAGTTCATACAATTTCATGAACCATCAATGTGAGTCTTCCTCAATAATAGACTCCCAAATTGTTTCTACACAAATGATAACAAATAATTTATCCTCAAATCAAATCAAAACTAAGATTTAAAGGTTAAATCATCAAAATCAACAAAGAACCCATTTAGGGTTTAAACCTCCAAAACTTAACTACACATGCAATTTATCACATTAAGTCAACATCTAGAAAGTAAGAAACTTGCCTCGAGTTCCTAGTCTCAGATCCTCCTCCGGTAGCAATGAAATCTGGACAAATCTCCATTTTTCTCTCCTTTTCTCCATTTCTCCCAACCCTGTCTTCTCTCTCTCTCTCTCTCTCTCTCTCTCTCTCTCTCTCTCTCTCTCTCCTTTGGCTTCTAACACAAATGAAGAAAGAAAAAGGGGTGGGGGAACTTAAACGGGTCTTAAAACATAAATGCCCTCTTTTAATTGTTAATACACCATTAAAATGACTCGTAACCACATAATTGAGTCATAACACCCCAAAAGTGCCCGAAACTCGAAAATACAACGTGGCACTTATTATGACTATCTCGACTATTCTAAAAACAACCGCACCCTCTATTTTGGCACTCAGTATAAAGTGAACCATTTTTGTGTTCCAATTTCATTTTATTTCATTAATTATACTCCAATTAAAATATGATTCATAACCGTCGTTCCACAAATAACGAAGCAATAATACACAATATAATGCTATTTACCTTCTCATATGGTAAATAGACGAAACATAGTAAATATTATACCTAAATATCACGGGAAACAATATTTACTCCAACATCCCCTATTTTATAAAATTATCACATCGGGCAAAATAATATAAAATAGTCGCTCAAAAACCTGGGTTGTTACCCGTTCACAGCCACATGAAGCTTGCGAGGAGGGACACAAATTCCATGAAGATGTTGGGCCAGGTGCCGAAGCTGTAAATTGACCGAATTGTCCTTGAACGTGCAATTGCGTACGAAAATTAGTCGAAATGCGTTCGAACTTCACACTTAGCATACAAATACCTATTAAATCTCAATTAACCCATGCAAAGCATGCTAATATAGAAATCTGAGATTGTCTGGTTAACGAGCATAAATATAGGGAATAAGATACCTGAAGGGAATAAAATGCGTAGGTTCAAGGGATAAAATATGTAATATTTGCATCGTATCACTAGTCCATATATTATCAAAGTATCATCATATTCTCAAACCGAGAGGCCCGTGACTTTGCGGTCAGTTCCTACAAGTTACATTGGTCCCGTGGGAGGTGTCAGTACCTCTTAGAGGGGCGCTTGGGGCCTGGTTTAGGTTTTCACCCTTCAACGACTTGTTTCTAAGCCTAATCCATATATTATCAAAGTATCATCATATTCTCAAATCGAGAGGCCCGTGACTACGCGATCAATTTCTATGAGTTACATTGGTCCCATGCGAGGTGTTAGTGCCTTTTACGGGGCCGTTTGGGGTATGATTTGGGTTTCCACCCTTCAACGACTTGTTTCTAAGCATATTCTATATATTTTTAAATTGTCATAATATTCTCAAATTGAGAGGCCCGTGACTACATGGTCAGTTCCTACAAGTTAAGATGATCCCGTGGGAGGTGTTAGTCCCTCTTACATGGCCGTATTGGTACATTTAGTTGGAGGAGGTTGATTTGAATCCCAACATATCATATATGGAGACATAGGTTGCTATCCTATATCATATAGAGAATAATGTATGATCAAAGGTGGTACCCTTGGTTCATGTTCAGTGGGAGCATCAAAATGCCGATGAATCAACATGGGAGTGTGAGGGTGATATGAGATAAAATTATCCTGAGCTTTTTAAGCCAGGTATGTCCAAATATTATGTGATACCCCACCTTAGAAAAGAAATATTGAATAATAAATTGTTTATTTTACTCGAAGGAAATTTTTTAGGAATAAATATATAAGGGAATTACGTCAAAATGGCATGGAAAGTAATTAAGGAGAAAAAGAATCTCCATGTTGTATGGTTCGCATGGATGCGCATTTGAGTCCTAATAGTCCTAGTAAGTATTTTGGTCAAGTTTGATACGAAAAATTCCAATGAATGATTGTGAGTTGGTCAAGTTTGATACAAAAAATTCCAATGAATGATTGTGACACGGTCATGTTTAATATAACGTGACTTTTGTCAGCATATGTCACTCAGGATGCAAACTTGCGTGATTTTTGTAGGATATTTTATTGGGGTTAAAAAAAATTGACCATATTTATGGAGTTCTAAAAATAGTCCTCAGAGTTCCATGGGGTCAAAAGTAAAAAAAAATAATAAAATATTATTAATTTTCGTCAAAAAAAAAAGTGCTCAGAAAATTCTAAAAAATTTCAAGTTAACTTAAAATTTAATTTTGAGCAACTTTCTCTTCTTGGACAACTTTAGAAAACGTCATTCAGACCTAGTTTAGAGCTATTTTCAGTTGTAAAAATAGTAAAAATATTAATAAATTTGGGGTTTTATTTTTATTTTTGTTTAATCATAAGTCATCCATTAATTCAACCCCTAGTCTATACCTCCCTCAGAAGCCCCTTTGAATAATCTCACCAACATTGGATGGGTGTAAGATTTTTGGAGTTAATTAATGAATAAACTAATGAATTATGGGGTTATATAATGTATTAAGCATGTGGTTTGATGAGAGAAGAAAGAAATCATATTTTTATCACTCTCACACTCACACAACTCTCAAACACTTGTGAAAATTCATAGCTCTTCCTTATCCTCTCTAAACAACCACCAAAACTTCATATTTGTAACATATTTACACCCCAAAACAACCACTCAAGGAGTATATAACTTAAGGAAAGCTTGGAGCTTATATTTTAGAGCTAAAGTTGGAGTTTTGGAGCATTTCTTGGAGATTGAAGAAGGATTTCCTAGATCACATATAGATCTCTCATGGAGGATTCATTTGGTATCCCCTTGAGGCCACCTTTGAAAGTGGGGGTTGCTCCTCTTACACCACCATTTTGGAGTCTTAAGAGGTGAGAAAATATTACTTTGATTAAGGTTTAGAGTTTAATGAGTTTTAGAATGATATTTACATATAGTAGAATTGATATATGTAGAATTTTAGCTACTTTACAACTTTATGTTGTTTAGTCATCATATCATCATTTGGTGAGTAGAAATGAGTTTTTAAGAAGTAATTTTGATGGGTTCAAAAGGTGGATAAATTTCAGAATATTAGCCTTGAACATTTTATGAAATAAAATGTGTTAAAATGATGTTTCAAAGGTAAATATTGTAATTTCATGTTTAGAAGAATATTGGGCTAATATAGGCCATTTTACGAAATAAAAATGGGTCTTTCTTACCAAAATGAAGTAGAAGAAGAAATTGGGCTTTTACTTAAATGAGTGTTTTTGAGATGCATAAACTCATAATAAGAAATAATTGGGGTTGATATGTAAATAATCAGAGTATAAAGTGCTTACTCTTAAATTAATACTTAAGAGTAGTTAAAGAAAGTAAAGAATGTCAAGTGTGTTGATAGTGACCAAATGGGTATTTGAAGTGTGTACAACTTATTTTGGAAACATAAATGGAAATAATATCTTTTTATGAAATTTGGAATTTTTATCAAAATTATTTTGTAAATATCATAAATACACTTTGAGAAGTTATAAATTGGTTTTTGACTAAATTAGTATGTTTAAACCGATTTAAAAGTATAATATTTGTGTGAAACAAATAGTAGTGGCATTGTCGTAAATACAGTGAATAGTGTGTTGTCAAGAAAATATTTGGCAATTAAATGTATTAATTAAGTTTGATAAAAGGAGATTAATGATATATTTTTTCTAAGTGAAAATAATGAGTTTCACTAAAATGATAAGTGTAAAAATGGGTAAAGTATAGTTTTTGACAAGTGTTAAGTGGTTAAAAGTGTTTTGAGAATTAAGTTGGAAAGTTAGTAACTATTTTGGGAACAACACTTGTTAAATGGCTGAATGCGTATTTGATAAGAAATGGGTAAATTGGTTAATTTACGTAAAGCGGAACATTTTTATGAAATAAAAATGTCAATGAATAGTTTCGAAGAAAAAGGAAAGAATTGATTTTTCAAGTGAGAATAAATGTGAACATTGAGAATAATGTTGAAACGCATGAAAAAAGATAAGAAAGGATACTTGCATGATGCCAAGAATTAAGGAGGGATGACGTCCCTAGTGGTAAACGACCCCAAAGCCTGTACAAATGAGCATATGGCGACTAGAGACCAATGGTGTAGAGCCCGTGAAATCTAGGAATAATGGCTAGACTCCAAGGCAAAGATTGATAATTATTTTAATAAGAAATGAAGAATGAGAATATTATTAAAATTTATGAGAATAAATCTTTGAGATTTGCAAAAGGTTGGGAAAATGAAATAAACAAGTTTTCGGGAAAAAATAAATATTTTGTGTCATGTGGAGTATAAATTTCACAATGAAAATGAATATTTTCCAAACACGAGGTGTGCGTGTCATAAAGATTGTTTTAATGAGAATATTAAAATAATGGCAAAGTAACTCTAGCATGAGTTAATAAACGCTGAATAGATGAATATTTTCAAGAAAAGAAAGGTTTTTCCTATAAATGATTAACCGTGTGCGTTAATGGGAAAGAATGTGATTTTAAACAAAGATTATCCAAAATGACTACTTTGGGAAAGAAAAAGAGGATGAACGAGGATAAATTATATTTTTGGAATAAAATGATTTAATACATCAGAGCATGTATTTTTAAAAGTATATATGTAGATATTTACATATTTTCATGAGCATATAGTGGGTGAGTATTCTTTTTTGCCGTTCGTTTCTATGTTGTATTTGTATAAATCCCACTGAGCCTTTCGCTCATTCCCTCCTCTTTGTTACGGCAGGATGTATGTGGTTCCGTACTTTGAGAGCATTATACAGGTAATATTTACTTGCACTAACGTCGGTAGCTCTGTTTACTTGGCATTGGGGAAACTTCCCTTGGGTCCCGCATGTAGTTTATTTTATATTGAAATCGCATGCTAAGAAAAGTGTAATCTTATTTAATAGTAAAACAAGAATAGTAACATTATTTAGGTTGTTCATTGCACCCCACACATGACACTCAGATCGGATCAGGGCCGATCCTATAATGACCCTTAAATTCGGTTAGAGGCATCACATTTTGGAGAAGAAATTATGTTGTATGGGGGAGTATGTAACACCCCATAATTTTTAGCATTTTAAATTACACGTTTGCAAGTAATTTAATTAAAATGAGAAATAAAATGAATTGAATAAATAGTAATTTGTTATGTGAAAATATATTTAGTAGTGTGATAATTAAATAAAAATATGTCAAATGATATTATGTCATAAGTGAGTAAAATCAATGGCTTGATGTTATCTCATCGGGACACGTAGTTAGGATCATGGCGACACTTGCAATGGAAAATAAATATTTGATAATTCGGATGGTGATTTTGAGTGAACCAATGATCTGAAATGGGTTGAGATAGTCCGAATTATGTACCCGGGGATTGTATTTGGATTTTGGAGACTTTTTAGGCTAAACATGACCTGTATAAGGGTAATCGAGTCATTTTGCAAATGGAGCCTAACCTAATTTCGGGATTAATGAGTTTGGGGGTTATATCTGGGAAGGTGGATGGAGTGGGCAGCCATTCCACCATTCAAAAGACTTTGGGTTTGATAGAGAAGATAAAAGAGAAAGAAAAACGCAAGAGAAAGTGAGGAGAATCAATCCAAGAAGATAATTGGAGCATTCCGAGACTAGAACCATTACGTAAAGGAAATCTAAAGCAAAGAAATCAGAATTCCTATGAAAAAAAGGTAAGTGTTTATCTTGCTTTGATGGTTCATGTAGTTTCAATATTTCATATCAAAATTCGTGTAGGAACACAAATTTTTGGGTGGGATTATCATATAAAATGGGATTTTTAGGAAGAAATTCATCGAGAAACAATTTGAATATAATTCCGTGTTAAATTTGATATGATTTATGTTACAAATATATGATCTTTAATGACTAACATGTGAATTTGGTGAAATCTTGAATTAGAATTGAGTTAGTGAATGATTCTTGATGAGCAATTGTTAATCCCATGAATTGGCATGATTTGGGGTGACTTTGGACGTAAAAACGTGTACTATTACATGTAGGATTAATTGGAAATTTATGTTTTGGGTTTTAACGATGTTGGGTATTCATATGGTTGATGGGAGGAAGAATAAACTCGTCAAAATTTAGCTCACTTCTCGGGGCAACCAAATCGGTTCTCAAGACAGGGCCGGTTTTCCCACCAAACTTGTTCGGGTAGCCATGTGAATCGGTTCGCTGGGCAGGGCTGCCTCAACTTTTTTTTGGAGTTTTTTTATGGATCGTTGAGTTTTCGGCTTGGTTTACGAATTTTGATAGGTTAATTATGACTTCTAGGATTCTATTGGAGACATTACAATCTACATTGGTTTAGACGAGAATAAAACTTGAGTATGATTTTATGGTTGTCTTTGGGGAATAACACTCGGGTTATAATTTATGAAGTTGGGTTGGAATTTCAAAAAGAGTTAGGCTATAGGCTACAGTATAATAGCTTAGTGACCAGGATTATGATATATAAGAATTTATAATATGTAAATGAATACTGAAATATTCGGGAGTCGGTGTAGACTCGAGAATTGTGGACTTATGCTACGAGTGATATATTTACGATTAGCCGATTATACATATACATACCTGCTGATTGTTATATATATATATATATATATATATATATACTAGCGGAATTCCCGGGCCTGAAGGCACGAAGAAACTTTTTCAAACACCACAAATAATACTTTCGAGACCTCGTATAAACAACACAAATTTTACTAAAGGCACAATATATCGACTACATTACACCACAATTAAACTAATAAAGATAATTATAATCCATGACAACAATACTTTTTTACGTTAAAATTCCAACAAAATTATTGTCAAAATAAATATACAATATTTAAGTCGAATTTTTGTTTTCCTGCACAAAGTGTCAACAATGTAGAAAATTTGGACAGAGTTTCCTTTGTTTATAGGACTATCCACCCTATTTAGAAAATAAAAAAAGCATTCTAACAGTTGTAACAATAATAATAATCCATCCTGAACCTCGTATAAACCACATCATCGATTTAAAAATATTCAATTATAACCCCCAGGTGTGAGTACACAATAAACCATTATTCTTAAAAGAATGTCAAAAGTATTAAAAAAAGATATGACAGTCCCGTTTGATTCCTAATAAATATCACCAATTTATCCATGTATTTAATGGTGAAATAGCTTGATCGCCCAAATGCATGTATAATTGAATATCACCTACAAATATAATGAATAATGTGATTAGTGAACTATATGAGTGCACAAACTACTTAACAATTTGCATTATTCTTATTAAACAACATCCCAAAATAGATCATCTTAAACAATATATTTTTACCTCACTTGTTTTGACATCGAACGTGGTGTGAAGAAACTCTCATGTGCCACACCTCACGCCTACTGTAAGCTAGATCGTCTTAGGTACATGTCACATCGTCACACTTACATTAGGTGTAGGGGAAGAGAAAGGATTATTAAATAAGGTGGGAAAACTATAATAAACCTATGGTGCCAAAATGTAAAAAGTTCTCAAATTTTGCTATTTCTTATGGCTATTGCTTCTTCCCTACTTTCCCTCCATTCCCTCCTTTTACCTGAACAAAAGAAATAGAATTAGTTAATTTTATTGTTTATGCTAGCATTCGTATTCTATCAAATAGTGGCTATGAATTTAAAAAGTAAGTTGGTTCACTTATTACATTTTTAAAACTGAGGCAAGCATTATTGTTGGCTTCTTTGCTTCACATTTCACCAATCACCCTTGTTTAAAAAACGACAGTGATTATTATCATTGAATAAAAAAATATATTCAGGTTCTATAAGTACTTAACGTTTTAATTAAATTAAATAACAAAAGTTGAATTGAGATAAAAGCTTCTATTCAGGTTGAATTAAAAGAAAAAACATATTCAGGTTCTATTCAGGTTCTAAATGCTTAATTTTTTTCATGGGCATATGAGGTTCAATTGAGATAACGTGGTTATCATGATCACAATTATTTAATATGAAGAAATAAATTTTAGTTGTACTCTAATAAGAACTCATAGTTAAGTACATATTTTATGTGTAAGAAGTAGAAATGAAAAAAATGAATGGTGATGATGGGTGGTAATTGACTTACTATATCAGGAACTATTTTTTTCTAAACTTTCAAGGAAAAGCATGAATAGTTGCTTCCGATTGCAACTTTTTTGGGGCTACATGTTTGCCCGCAAGTTTAATCTGTGGAAGAGAAAAGTTGTTAGTAATGATTGAGTAGTTATTTTTCACAAGCCACACCAACAAAGACCTTAAATCAAACAATAAATATATTAGGTGAGTGAGTGACATAGTTCTACCCGTGATGCATTTTCGTGGTTGGAATGGTTAAAGAGTTTGCCAAAGAACAAAGAGACCTAAATCAACCTGCAAAATATCATAAGGGAGGGAGTGAAAAAACTTGGATAACCTCCTAGAAAAATATATAAATAAATTTATCGCTGCAAAAATGAAAAGTTATTAGAACCATAAATTGAAGATGAAAGAAAAACTGAACCCAAATTGAAAAAAAAACACAATACCCACAGAAAAAAGAAGAGATTTGTGAGAGAGAACATGGGGTAATGATCAGTGATGCAGATCGGTAATAGAGAGGGGAGGGTGAGAGGCATCAAAAACACAGTATCCCAGAAACTCTTCCCTCTAAGAAGTCCCTATATGAAACAAACTGGACTGAAAACATTCAAAATTTTAGACTTAAACTTAATTTCTTTATTGACAGAAATGGGTTTATCAAGAGTTTTTTTTTTACATTCATAAGTTCACATAGTGAGAATGAAAGTGTTGGTTCTAGCGGGGTAGTGTGGTGGTTCTCTTGGTGTTGGAAAAAATAAATGGAAGAAAAGATGACACAAAAATAGTGAAGAATAGTGGTTTAAGGATACGAAACGAAGACAGCATCAGAACATTATACCTTGGAATATACACAGTCAGATGTGCTGAAACAGGTTGGGCCTTTAGGGAGATCATAATGAAGTTTCCGCTACAGAACAAAATGCAAGGACTTATAATTATAATATGCGTAAAAGATTGTCCAAGAGGAAGGGTACCACAATGAGGCCGAAAACCGTGTTGAAGGCATATATTTTTACATTTTTAATGTGAACCAAAGGCCTGGTCTAACTTTTGAGAGGAGCTTTGGGCTGTATAAATCGGATGGGAGCATCTCGTACAATATTGGCTTTCTTGGGCTAAAGACTTCATATGCAGCTTCATTTTTTCTTTCTTTGAAACTCAATAAATAGAAAAACTTATTTGCATCTTCCTCACTCACCCAATGCAGATACAATAATACACTCTGCAGATAAAACAACGCATTGAGTCAATTATGCATGAATGATGAATCAAAGGAATAGGCAAATGAAAACAAAGAAGATGAGTAGATCAGTAAGTGACGAATAGTGGGGGATTAAGAAAATAACCTGAGATAGCTGTGAAGTAGTTCTATCACCCTTGAAATCTCCTTTCAATTCCTTTCACCACATTTATTCACAACAACAATCAGTTCCATATCCTCAGTTGTAGACCATGGTTTTCTTTTCGTGTGTGCATGTAGACTGCCATTTCCAGACGCAATTGCATCCAATCCTTCAACCGACACACACTCTGAAACGAAATCAAAAGCAACCTGTCCCCGAGAAAGTATAGTAGATATATCAACTGTTCCAATCAAGAAAAGGGACTAAAAAGTAAATACAAATAGAAAAGGCAAAAGGAACGTTCTGCTACTACTATTTATAAAATAATTTTAAACCAAAGAACAGATTATAAAGCATATTCTATCTAATTGATCGCACTATTGTTAAATCTCAAAACACTACCCTCGTGTCATTTCTAAATCCCTCTAATTGAAAGGTCATGTTGAATGAGTGGTGAGATTGAAGGGTCTTGACATAGAAGCAATTCAGTAATCTTATACTGTCTTAGGAGATAATAGAGCTACAGGAGAGATTTATTAGTTCCTAGAGTAAAGACATGAGCAACATGAAGCTGTGAATTACCTTGAGAAATAATAGTTTGAATTTTTTGCGAATATGCTTTTTCATTTTCAACTTTTTGGGTGCCGTTGTTGGGTCATATTCATTTGTGAGCTTCTATAATCTCTTGCTTCACATACACCCGTGAAATATCAAAACTGGGTGATCAATCACTTATTTAAGTAAGTTTAATGTCGATATCAGTATGTTTTATTTGAACAGATTGGGTAATTTCATTCTACCCATATATGGGTACGATCAATTAGAAAATACCGTTAGTTATAATTGATTAGTTGGTTAATCAATTAGAGTAATTTCAAATATAAATAAAGTAATTTAAGATTTTAGATTTTATATTACCAATCTAAAATTAACCACAACTATTGGTCTAAGTAGAGTATTCAAATATAAATACAACTAATCAGTTAGAAGAAAAATGTCGCATTAATTTGTCACGACATGTGTCACATTTATCGGCCTTGTCATTACAGCTGTCCCAGCTCTGTATGCAATGGACAGAGCTACAATATCTCTTTCGAAGTTGGCAGATACTTTTAGTTAGGAACAAAACAAAGATCCATTATTGATAGAAACAGAACATTGATTACATATATCTAAAAATATCTCACAAAGAAAACAAAGATCCATTCGTGTTAGAAACAAAACATCGATTAGATATAGCCAGAAATATCGCACAAACAAAACAAAGATCCAAACAAAACAAACATTCCTTCTAGTAACAAACAAAGATCCAAATAAAATATGATTTAAAAAAAAACTTTGTAAATTAAATATGTAGGGACTTCTATCCTAAAAATGTAATACATCAATTAGATATATCAACACTACCTAGAATACAAATATTCCCAAAATAATAAAGATTGGTATTAAAGCCCCTAATTATCTTTCGACGGGTCGGAGTTTTTGAACAATTAAAATACATGAAGCCAAAAAACATAGTTATAGGAATATGATAAAAGCTATGAAAACATGGCATGAACTATTGAAGATATTGTAATTGAACTATAAAAAATATTAAAAACATGTGCCATGACTAATGATACAAAGGGATAATACAGTATAAATCTAATATAATTAAAAAATATAAAAAACTAAATAAATTATATCAGTGTTCGCACAAAAAAACTCAATCAAATTCAACTGTAAGTGCAAAATGTGATTACTCAGATGCAGTGAACAATTGAAATGTCATGAACAATAGTTACTTTTAAGTATAATAAATGGTACTACATGCCTTGCCATCGTAAACCATTGAAATGCCTGAAAAGTAAAACATATTATTTTCCACTAACCATTACCTCGGCCTACGTAAGTTATCGAAACCCCGTGGGATAAAAATGTAACAAGAAAATGTACTATCTAAAGATGAATGATCAGAAAGATCCATTATCAAAATAGTGCACATACATAACACGACATATAAACGGATTTTGAATCATCGTGATTTTAGCCCATGGGAAAAATAAAAAATAGCTATTTGAAACCGAAAAGAACTAAAACTAATAAAAAAATATTAGACCATGGAGCATAGTTCCCTACATTCCTCATTTAAGGATCTACCTTGAGTACATTATCTAGAATCAAGTAAAACAAATAAGATGGTTAGATTAATTTAATATTATCGAATGAAAAAAAAAAAAATAAAGAAAACAGATCTCAAATGTGAGATATAAAGATAATACCTAAAGTGTGAGATATTTCCTTCCTAAGTTTAGAGCCGTAGAACAAAAGATCTGTGCACAACCAAATTTTAGAATTAAAAAAAAACATTCATTATAAACATAGACATAAAGACTAACTTTGGCGAAAATTGAAAACCAAACGTTATGGGGAAAGGAAAAACATACTTAAACATGTAAACATTTTCACACTATTCTCATAGGAGAATAAACACGGACATAAGGAAGGGAAAGAGTTACATTGAAATGAAAACTTTAGAACAACCAACATACATGAGTTTTTCTCAAATTCGAAACCCTAATCTTATAATTAACACTACAAACATACATGTGTTCATGACAGTTAATCTTTTCACGCAAACTATAAACCCAAAAATCTAAAAGCTTTAAAACAACATTATGAGTTGAGGGTCGATGTATTGAAATCAAGTATTTAAGAATGAAAAATATGAATAATAAAACAGTATACCTGATTTTCAAATTTGATTGTGAGTTGAGGGTCGATCTGCAAAATAGAGCAAAAAAAATTTAAAAATTATAACCACAAAATAGAAATGAAGATAATAGTACCCTAATAAACCCCATCTAAACCTAATAATCTCTAACATCAAAATAAACTCAGCAGTGGTCCCAATTTCCCCCACCCATTTTGGATACCAAAACCCATATTTCATGCATGTGTGTGTAGGAGAGGGCGATAACATAAAGATGAAGGAGGTATCGTGGAGCTGATGATGGAGGCAACATGAAGGTGAGGGCAGCAACCGCGTGGAGGTGAGGGAGGATTTCTTTTGTGGAAGGGCTTTTGAGTGAGTTAGAGATGGATATCGGACTTTCGAGCCAAGGAAACTGAATAGAAAAATGCAGAGAGAGAGACATCAAAAGAAGGGGAGTGTGTACTTTGTAGTAGAGAAATAAAAATTACCCTTTTAGCCCTTGTCTTGAATTAATGTAAAAGGGAGAAACAAATTAGGAGTGAGGAAAAAGTGGGGGAAACCAAAAATAAAGGGGCAAAAGAGTAAAATACACTAAAGCAATCTCAATGCTTGGATTTTTGTAATGATGGCGAAATCTCAACCTCTAATTAGCTTATGATCTTTTTGAGTAGTGTCAAACACTCTAATACCTTATTATATATATATATATATATATATATATATATATATATATAGATAGAGAGAGAGAGAGAGAGAGAGAGAGAGAGAGTCAGGCTCTCAAACATACTTCACTTAACATACCTATTTTTTTTAAATAGTAAAAAAAATAATTTTGAGTTGACATTTTTTATATGGATTCATGATATTTCAATGTTCCCTATAAAAATATCCAGCTCAAAATAATGTGTTTTACTATTTTTAAAAAATAGGTAAAAAAAACTAAAAGTTTTAAAGTGTAAAAACTGTCATTTTTTTACCTATTTTTTAAAAATAACATAAAACATTATTTTCAGTTGATTTTTTATAGGGGCACATTGAAATATCGTGAACCAATATAAAAAATATCATCTCGAAATTATTTTTTTTACTATTTAAAAAAAAGGTATGTTCATAGGTTTGTTGTTAGGAGGTATGTTGGAGAGCTTGACTATATATATGTGTGTGTGTGTGTGTGTGATTGATATATGTGAACACACCTACTCTATGGATACTATCATTGGAGGTTGTGCGTAGTGGGCAGCCCACCGTGGCATGAACAATAGGTGTTGGGTCATTTGCCCAGGTCATAGGACTGTTACATGATCATTGTATGTTAGTTTAGAGTCCGGTGGGGGTAATGTGGTATGATTATGACGCCCAGATGTATGTCTATGAACGCCTCCAGTTTATGTGTTTACGATTTGTGTTCGGTGATGAGATTCCGACCTGATGGGCCAGGAGTGGTACATGACGTACCTGGAGCGTGACAACATGCTAGAGATTACATCCGAGAGCATATCTCGGGTATGCTATGTATATATGTATAATAAGGATTTATATATATGTGTGTGATAAAAATAACGTGTGAATATTTAAATTATAACTACTGTACCATTACGTAAATTGTGTAAAGATAAGATTGTAATTGAGAATTATAATAATATAATGATATAGCTTACATGATATCTACATGAGAAGAAAAGAAACGTAAAATACGTGTAGCACGATTGTGCTAGAGGATTAGCGTGTCAGGCTAAATTAAGTCATTATACTAGTTAGGCGGGGTAACATTACTAGGAAATTAAAATGCCTGCATTAGGTGTGCACTATTGATGAGCGGTGAGGTATTCACATATGAGTGCGATACTAAATACTTGCAAAATATTTTTAAATGGTTTTGGGATCTGACTTGTATCAAAAAATGTTTTTTCAAAACCTTTTAAGTTCCTAGTGACAGGGACTTCAGGCGTAGCTATTCCTCTAGTTAGATGATGATCCAACAACTATGGATGACTACAGGCTTGACTAGAGACTTCTATCCTTGGTAACTGGATAGAATTCCATTTCAGCTATTTATTCGAGTATATTAGCCATTGTTGGACTGTCTTTATATTATTCCGGGTTTACTTTATTTCCTTATGTGTTGGATTATTGTATTTGGATTTACCAAGAGTAATTCTATTAATTTATCTATCCCCTTTTAGTTGTATTCGTTTTTATTCTTATTGTGAATATGTGTCTAAATGGTTGGAGTAGTTTGATATATGGTTGTATGTTCTAGGAAGGCTGGTTAATAAGTTTTAAAATTTGATAGTAGGCATAATAGATTATTATTAATTAAATTAGTTGTCGACGGTGATACTAAGAATGAATTAGACTGAGATTCCTGTTTTATTTTAGTAAACGGATGACCACCCGTTATTTGAATAGGCTAGGTCTCACAAATACTTACTCTCATCTCTTAGTTTATTATTTATCTCAATTACTTTTGTTATGGTTATATCGCCTAATTTATTCATAAATTTAATTTTTCATTACCAAGGAAAATTTCTTCAATCCTAAGGGTGAAGTATAAATTTCAACATGATTTAAGGATTCCATAAAATTATTATTATTAACATGCAAGTGGGACAAAATTAGTTTTATTCCAATAATATGTAAAGAACTAGTGATCATTTCTAACAATATACAAAAGAACAAACTCATATAAATTAAACAAGTCTCCATAAATGTAAATTTTCCAAGTCAAGGCTTGTCTAAAGTCAATTATCAAATTTAATCAAATTTCTTAAATTTAAATAATGTTTAATTTTGGAGTTCATAAATTTTAAAATTTTCATATAAACATATCGATAAATTAAACTTTTTAAGTATCACAATCTATATGTGAATTTACCCAAATTCTAAATCTCACAATTTCTTTATTTATCAATTTTTTGAATTATGACTCTAGGGGGATCCTAAAGGCAGTATTGTGATTAGAGATAACTCCCCCTCCTAATTGACGAAGCTGGAGAACCCAAAGGATTATCAAAGAAAAATCTTAGAGGAAGCTTTCCAGAGGAAGGTCAGAGGAAGCTTACCAAAGGAAGGTCAGAGGAAGCTCAGAGAGGAATCTCAGAGGGAGCTTATCCATAGTAAGTTAAGAGGAAGCTTTCCAGAAGAAGCTCAGAGGAAGATCATAGGAAGGTTACGAGAAGAAGTACAAATGAAGCTTATCCAGGCAAATATCACATGAAGCTTACCAGAGTAAGCTCAGAGGAAGCTTAGAGGAAACTTTGAGGGAGATTGACTAGAGGAAGCTCGGAGGAAGCTTACCATAGGAAGCTCAAAGAAGAAACTCAGAGGAACCTTGCTAGAGGAAGCTCAGAGGAAGATTACGAGAGGAAGATGATAGGGATCATATCTAGAGGAAGATCAGATGATGCCTACCAGAGGAAGATCAGAGGAAGCTTGATAGTGGAAGCTTACCATAGGAAGCTCGAAGGAAGATCAGAGAGGAAGCTAGCCAGAGGAAGCTTACGAGAGGAATCTCAGAGGGATCTTATCTAGAGGAAGCTCAGATTATGCTTACCATAGGAAGATCATAGGAATATTTCTAGAGGAATCTTAGAGGAAGCTTACCAGAGTAAGCTTAGAGGAATATCAGAGAGGAAGCTTAAAGGAAGTTTATAAGAGGAAGTTCAGAGGGAGCTTATCCAGAGTAAGATCAGAGGAAGCTTACGAGAGGAATCTCAAAAGGATCTTATCTAAAAGGAAGCTTAAAGGGTGTTTACGATAAGAAGCTCAGAAAAAAAGTTCAGAGGAAGCTTGCCAGAGGAATCTTACCAGAGGTACCTTTTAGAGGAAGCTTATGAGAGGTAACTCAGAGGGAGCTTATCCGTAGGAAGCTCATAGGAGGCTTGCCAGAGGAAGCTCAGAGGAATCTAGCTAGAGGAATCTTACTAGAGGAATCTTGGTAGAGGAAGCTCAGAGGAAGCTTACTAGAGGAATATCACTCAGACTGGAAGCTGAGTTTTGACTGTTTTTGTACTTATTCAAATCATGTATTGGTAGAGATGTATTATAATTTGTAAGTTATAATGATTTGTAATACGAGAGAGAGAGGTCAAATGATGTTCATTAGGGACCAAGTCTGGGAGGGATTGGGAGATCTTTTATGCTCTTCGGATGACCTCACCAAGGGAACTGGTTCAGAGGATTAAGAAGTAAGGAAATGTTAAGACTTAACTTAACCATTCTCGATACACTCGATAAAACACTGATGGACCACAACTCGAGAGAGATTATTCAGAGTAACCAAGAGTTCCATCTCACATTGAGCCCAATGTCCAATAACCATTTACCAAGTGTCATGTCTTCTTTGAGTGATGTTACACACCACCTACCAATTGTCCAATCCAAACTTAAGTAAACCATGGTAGTTTCAGAGCTGTCAGATAGTTTGGTGGATGACCATTGATAGGTGACATCTATCTAACACAATTAGTAGCCAAAAGGTGTTTATTGGCATTTAATACTGGTGACATAAAGTACGAGGGAAGGTCTTTTACATTGATTGAGACTTAGACATATCAGGGGAGGTCGGTGGCTACTTAGAGATCCCAACCACTTCAGATAAGTAAGGGTTTTCTTTGGAAAGGAGATAGCGTTATTTCTAGATAGTTTTTGGCTAAAAAGAGAATAGATTGAAGAGAAGTTATTGCAAAACCAGAGAGTTTATTGCCATTTATTGTGTAGCTTTTAATAGCTAGATAGATAGATATCAGAGGTTATTGGTGTGTGGGCTACCTGCCAAGGTGTATTTTGGGTGCTTACTTATCTCTTCCTTTGAATTATTTACTTTTGAATTTCCTTTATTATCATTTGAGTTATACAGGAGAGATTCGTGAGTTCAATCTGAGTGTTTATTATATACAATATTATGTGTTCAATTGTCTTTCTTAAGAGTATTTGAATTATTGTTTATCAGCACAACTATATGGGTTATGCCTCTACTGGTATTACTATACTCCAAAGCCCAAAGGGGACTACCATCTTGCATTAGGCGCCTCCGTCGGGGAGGTATTCTTCTATAATTATATCCAAGGATAAAGTTAACCATGGTATCGATTATGATGACATCTAATGGAAGGAGAAGCAATGGGTGAGGGGCATGTAAAGATTACTTTGGGGAAAGTGTGGGCTCCTTCAGGACCTACGATCAAATACATACGATGAAGCTTGAGTTAAAATCTTAACAAGTGTATTTTCATTGTCAAGTTTTGAGAAAACCTTAACAAGTGTGCTTTCATTATTAAGTCACCTATAAGATGTGATGTTTCGAGAAAAACCTTAACAAGTGTGTTTTCATTGTTAAGTGGCCTCTAAGATGTGAGATTTTGATAAAACCTTAACAAGTGTGTTTTCATTTTTAACTCACCTCAAAGGTGTGAGATTTTGAGAAAAATCTTAACAAGTGTGTTTTCATTGTTGTCACCTCTAAGGTGTGAGATTTTGAGAAAAACCTTAACAAGTGTGTTTTTAGTGTTAAGTCACCTCTAAGGTGTGAGATTTTAATAAAAACCTTAACAAGTGTGTTTTATTTATTAAGTTGCGTCTAAGGTGTGAGATTTTGAGAAAAAATTTAACAAGTGTGTTTTCATTGTTAATTCACCTCTAAGGTTGTGTTTTCATTATTAAGTCACCTCTAAAGTGTGAGATGTTGAGAAAAAACTTAACAAGTGTGTTTTCATTGTTAATTCACCATTGAGGTGTGAGATTTTGAGAAAAACAATAACAGGTGTGTTTTCATTGGTTTGAGATGTTTCATGCAAACTTTTCTTGACCACACAAAAAATATCTCCACGAGGGGGATAATGTAAGGGGAGCCTAATGTCAGTTTTGTGACCCCCTCCTAATTGAGGAAGGTGGGAAACCCAGAGGAATCTTTCTAGAGGAGGATCATACGAAGCTTGCCAAAAGAAGCTTTGAGGAAGCTCAAAGAATATCCTCAGAGGAATCTTGTTAGAGGAAGCTCAGAGGGAGCCTATCCAGAAGAACCTCATAGAAAAATCTCAGAGGAAGCTTTCTAGAAGAAGTTGAGAGGAAGCTTGGCAGAGGAAGATCAGAGTAAGATTACGAGAGGAAATTCAAAGGGATATTATCTAGAGTACACTCGGAGCAAGCTTACTAGATGAAGCTTAGAAAAGAAGCTCAGATGAAGCTTGATAGAGGAAGATTAGAGGAACCTTAGAGGGATATTATCCAGAGGAAGCTCGGAGAAGAAACTTAGAGGAAGTTGAGAGGAAGCATATGTGAGGAATCTCAGAGGTAGATTATCTAGAGGTTTACCAGAGGAAGATCAAATATGAAGCTTAGAAAAATATTTCTAGAGGAATATTAGAGGAAGGTTACCATACGAAGCTCAAAGGAAGATCAGAGAATAGGCTTAGAGGAAGAATATGAGAGAAATATTAGAGTGAGCTTAGAGGAATCTCAAAGGAAGCTTACGAGAGGGAGCCTATTCAGAGGAAGCTCAAAGTAAGCTTAGGAGAGTGAGCCTATTCAGGGGAAGATCAAAGTAAGATTATATCAAGATCAGAAAAAAAGATCAGAGGAAGCTTAAAATGTTACCTGAGGAAGTTGAGAGGAAGCTTATAGAGGAAGATTAGAGGAACCTTACGAGGAAGCTCAGAGGGATCTTATGCAGACGAATCTCAGAGGAAGATTACCACAGGAATCTCAAAGGATGCTTTTCAGAGGAAGATTAAAGTAAGCTTGCTAGAGGAAGCTCAAAGAGGATGCTAGGATGAAGTTTACCAGAGAAAGCTAAGAGAAATCTTACTACAGGAAGCTTGGAGGAACCTTGCCAGAGGAAACTAAGAGGAAGCTTACCAGAGGAATCTCACTCAGAGAGGAAGCTCTGGGTTAACAAGTTTTTGTAGTTATTGAAATCATGTATTTGTAGATATGTATTCTAACTTGTTGGTTATAGCGATTTTTAATTTGAGAGTGAGGTCAAATGGTATCCGCGAGGGATTAAGCCTGGCATAGCTTGGAGGATCTTTTAAGCTCTATCGAATGACCTCACCAAGGGAACCTCGGAGGGAACTATTTTGGAGGATTGAGATGCAAGGAAACATTAAGAGATTACATAAACATTCTAGATACACTGGGCAAAACACTGATTGACTACAAGCTGATAGAGCTTATCCAGAGTAACCATGAGTTCTATCTCACATTGAGCCTAGTGACAAAATAACCCTTAACCAAATGTCACATCTTCTTTGTGTGATGTCACACGACACTTACCCTTTGTCCAATTCAAACTTGAGTAAACCATGGCAGTTTAAGGGGTTATCTGACAGTTTGGTGGATGACCACTGATGAGTGAAAACTGTCTGACTAACATAAAGTATAAGGGGAAGGTCTTTTACATTCATTAAGACTTGGACATCTCATGGGAGGTCGGTGGCTACATAGAGATCCCAACCACTTTAGATAAAGTGGGGTTCTATTTGGAGAGGAGATAGAGTTCTTTTTAGATAGTTTCCGTTTAAAGAGAGAATAGATTGAAGAGAAGTTATTGCAAAACCATTGAGTTTATTGTCATTTATTTTGAATCTTTTAATATCTAGATAGATAGATATAAGAGGTTGGTGGTGTATGGGCTGCCTGCCAAGGTGTATTTAGAGTGCTTACTTCTCTCTCCCTTTGAAAGAGTTACTTTTGAGTTTCCTTGATTATTATTTGAGCTATACACGAGAGAATCATGAGTTCAATATGAGTGTTTATTATATATAATATTGTGTGTTCATTTGTCTTTGTTAAGAGTACTTGAATTATCGTTTATCACCATAGCTATAGGTGTTATGCTTATACTAGTATTAGTATACCCCCCAGGCACCGAGTGGACTACCATCTTACATTTGGCACCTCCGTTTGGGAGGTATTCTTTCAAAATTATAGCCGGGGATAATCTTAAATATGTTCTCGATTATGATGACATCCAATGGAAGGATAAGCAATAGGCGAGGCACACGTTAATATTACTTTGCGGTAGGTGTGGGCTATTTCATGACAAGTGTGTTTTTTCATTGGCTCTTTCATGATAAAAAAAAATTAACAAATGTGTTTTATTTATTAAGTTGCGTTTAAGGTGTGTGATTTTAAGAAAAAAAATTAACAAGTGTGTTTTCACTGTTAATTCACCTCTAAGGTGTGAGATTTTGAGAAAATCTTTTCAAGCATGTTTTAATTGTTAAGTCGCCTCTAAAGTGTGAGATGCTAAGAAAAAACTTAACAAGTGTGTTTTTATTGTTAATTCATAACTAAGGAGTGAGATTTTGAGAAAAAACCTAAGAAGTGTTTTTTCATTGGCTTGGGAAGTTTTGTGCAAACGTTTCTTGACCACATAACAAATATCTCCACGAGGGGGAAAATGTAAGGGGAGCCTAAAGGCAGTCTTGTGACCCCCAACTAATTGATGAAGGTGGAGAACCCAAAGGAAGATTTTTCGAGGAAGCTCAAAGGAAGCATGCCAAAGGAAGATCTGAGGAAGATTAAAGAAGTACCTCAGAGGTAGCTTGTTTGAGGAAACTCATAGAGGAAGCTCAGAGGGAGCTTATCCAGAGGAAGATCAGAGAAGAATCTCATAGGAAGATTTCCAGAAGAAGTTAAGAGAAAGATTTACAGAGGAAGCTCACAGAGGAAGCTCGGAGGAATCTTACAAGAGGAAGTTCAAAGGGGCCCTATCCAGAGGAAGCTCAGATCAAGCTTACCAGACAACGCTTGGAAAAGAAGATCAGAGGAAGCTTGCTAGAGTAAGATCAGTGGAAGCTTATCCAAAGGAAGCCCAGAGAAGAAACTCAGAGGAAGCTTGCAAGATAAAGCTTACCAGAGGAACCTTGATAGAGGAAGCTCAAAAGAAGTTTACGAGAGGAAGCTCAAACGCAGACTATCTAGAGGATTACTAGAGTAAGCTCAAATAGGAAGTTCAGAAGAAGATTTATAGATGAATATTAGAGGAAGCTTACCATAGGAAGATCAAAGGAAGTTCAAAGAATAAGTTTAAATGAAGCTTATGAAAGAAAGCTTAGAGTGATGTTAGACGAATATCAAAGGAAGATTATGAGAGGGATCATATTCAAAGGAACCTCAGAGGAAGATTCCCAGAGAAAGATAAAAAAAATATCAGAGGAAGCTTGGAATCTTAGCCGAGGAATATGGGAGGAAGCTCGGAGAGGAAGCTTACGAGAGGAAGCTTAGAGCGATCTTATGCAGAGGAATCTCACATGAAGTTTACAATAGGAATCTCAGAGTAATATTTCCATAGGAAGATTAAAGTAAGGTTGCTAAAGGAATCTCAGAGAGGATGCTTAGAGGAAGAAAGCTAGAGGAAGCTCATAGGAAGCTTACTAGAGGAATATCACTCAGAGAGGAAGCTCAGGGTTGGCAATTTTTTATACTTATTCAAATCATGTATTTATAGAGATGTATTATAACTTGTTAGTTGTAACGATTTTTAATATGAGAGTGAGGTCAAATGGTATCCACGAGTGACTAAGTCTAGCATAGCTCGGAAGATATTTCATGCTCTATCGAATGACCTCACAAAGGGAACCTCATAGGGATCTGGTTCAGATGATTGAGAAGCAAGGCAGCATTAAAACCTGACATAAAAATTCTAGATACACTTGGTAAAACACCGATAGACCACAACCTTAGAGAGCTTATCCGGAGTGACCACGAGTTCCATCTCACATTGAGCCCAGAGCTAAGCAACCCTTAACCAAATGTCACATCTTCTTTGCATGATGTCACATACCACTTACCCACTGTCCAATCCAAACTTTAGTAAACCATGTCAGTTTAAGGGGATGTTTGACAGTTTGGTGGATGACCACTAATGAATGATAGTTGTATGACTAACATAAAGTGAGAGGGAAAGATCTTTTACATTGATTGATACCGAGACATCTCAGGTGAGGTTAGTGGATATTTAGAGATCCCAACCACTTTAGATAAAGTGGGGTTCTCTTTAGAGATGAGATAGAGTTATTTCTAGATAGTTTCTGGCTATAGAGAGAATAGATTTAAGAGAAGTTATTGCAAAACCATTGAGTTTATTGTCATTTATTGTGAATCTTTTAATATCTAGATAAATAGATAGATATAAGAGGTTGGTGGTTTATGGGCTGCCTGCCAAGGTGTATTTCTCTCTCCCTTTGAATGAGTTACTTTTGGGTTTCCTTTATTATTATTTGAGCTATACATAAGAGACTCGTGAGTTCAATATGAGTGTTTATTATATAAAATATCGTGTGTTCATTTATCTTTGCTAAGAGTACTTGAATTATCGTTTATCACCATAATTATAGGTGTTATGCCTCTACTAGTATTAGTATACCCCCAGGCACCAAGGGGACTACCCTCTTACATTTGGCACCTCCGTTGGGGAGGTATTCTTTTAAAATTATAGCTAGGAATAATCTTAAACATGTTCTCGATTATGATGACATCCAATGGAAGGAGAAGCAATAGGCGAAGCGCACGTTAAGATTACTTTGCGGTAGGTGTGGGCTCTTTCATGACCTACGATCAAATACATATGAAAAAGTTTCAGTTAAAATCTTAATGATTGTATTTACATTGTCAAGTCACTTCTAAGGTTTGAGATTTTGAAAAAACCTTAACAAGTGTGTTTTCGTTGTTAATCAATCTCTAAGATGTGAGACTTTGAGAAAAAACTTAACAAGTGTGTTTTCATTGTTAACTGACCTCTAAGGTGTGAGATTTTGAGAAAACCTTAACAAGTATATTTTCATTGTCAAGTCACCTCTAAGGTGTGAGATTTTGAGAAAAATCTTAACAGGTGTGTTTTCATTCTTATTGCCTCTAAGGTGTGAGATTTTGAGAAAAACCTTAACATGTGTGTTTTTATTGTTAAGACGCCTCTAAGGTGTGAGATTTTGATAAAAACCTTAACAAGTGGGTTTTATTTATTAAGTTGCGTCTAAGGTGAGAGATTTTGAGGGAAAAAATTAACAACTGTGTTTTCATTGTTAAGTCGCCTCTAAAGTGTGATATGTTGAGAAAAAACTTAAAAAGTGTGTTTTCATTGTTAATTCACCACTAAGGTGTGAGATTTTGAGAAAAACCCTAACAAGTTTGTTTTCATTAGCTTGAGATGTTTCATGCAATCTTTTCTTGACCATACAACAAATATCTCCACAAGGGGGAAAATGTAAGGGGAGCCTAAATGCAGTCTTGTGACCCCCTCCTAATTGAGGAAAGTGGAGAACCTGGAGGAAGCTTTCCAAAGGAGGATCAGAAGAAGCTTGATAGAAGAAGCTCTAAGGAAGGTGAAAGAAGAGCCTTAGATAAAGCTTGTTAGAGTAATCTCGGAGAGGAAGGTCAGTGGGAGCTGATCCAAAAGAAGCTCAGAGAAGAATCTCGAAGGAAGGTTTCTAGAAGAAGTTGAGAGGAAGCTTGGTAGAGGAAGCTCAACGTAAGATTACGAGAGGAAATTCAAAGGGACTTTATCCAAAGGACGCTCAGATCAAGCTTGCAAGACGAAGCTTACAAAATAAGCTCAGAGGAAGCTTTCCAGAGAAAGATAAGAGGAAACTTAAAGGGATCTTATCTAGAGGAAGCTCAGAGAAGAAACTCAGAGGAAGCTTGACAGATAAATCTTACAAGAGGAAGCTTGATAGATGAATCTCATAGGAAGTTTACACGAGGAAGCTCAGAGGTAGATTATCTAGAGGCTTACCAGAGGAAGCTCAAAGAAAAATCTAAGGAGAATATTTCTATATGAATATTAGAGGAATATTACCATAGGAAGCTCAAAGGAAGTTCAAAGAACAATCTTAGAGGAAGCTTACGATAGAAAGCTTAGAGAAATATCAAAGGAAGCTTATGAGAAAGAGCCAATTCGAAGGAAGCTCAGAGGAAGCTTACCAGAGCAAGATCAGAAAAAAATCAGAGGAAGCGTGAAATCTTACCCGAGGAAATTGAGAGGAAGCTCATAGAGGAATCTCATAGGGAGCTTATGCAGAGTAATCTCAGATGAAACTTACCACAAGGATCTCAAATGAATCTTTTAATAGGAAGCTTAAAGTAAGATTTCTAGAGGATTCTCAGGGTAAGTATACCAGAGAAAGCTCAGAGGAAGGTTACTAGAGGAAGCTTGCTAGAGGAAACTCAGAGGAAGCTTACTAGAGGAATATCTCTTAAAGAGGAAGCTGAGGGTTGAAAAGTTTTTGTACTTATTCAAATCATGTATTTATAGAGATGTATTATAAGTTGTTAGTTGTAACGATTTTTAATATACGAGTGAGGTTAATTAGTATTCGCGAGGGACTAAGTCTGGCATTTCTTGGAAGAGCTTTCATGCTCTATCGAATGACCTCACCAAGGGAACCTCAGAGGGAACTAGTTTGGAGTATTGAGATGCAAGGAAACATTAAGACTTACCATAAACATTCTAGATACACTTAGTAAAATAATGATGGACCACAATATGAGAGAGCCTATCCATAATAACCATGAGTTCCAACTCACACTGAGCCTAGTGACAAACAAACCTTAACCAAATGTCACATCTTCTTTGCATGATGTCACACACCACTTACCCGTTGTCCAATACAAACTTGAGTAAACCAGGGAAATTTTAGGGGTTGTCTGACAATTTAGTGGATGACCACTGATGAGTGACAGCTTCCTGACTGACATAAAGTACGAGGGGAATATCTTTTACATTCATTGAGACTTAGACATCTCAGGCGAGGTCGGTGTCTACGTAGAGATCCCAACCACTTCAAATAAATAGGGGTTCTCTATGGAGAGGAGATAGAGTTCTTTCTAGTTAGTTTCTAGATAGAGAGAGGATAGATTGAAGAGAAGTTATTACAAAACTAGATATTTTATTATCATTTAGTGTCAAGATTTTAATAGCTAGCTAGATAGATATCAGAGGTTTTTGGTGTGTGGGCTGACTACCAAGGTGTATTTCGGGTGCTTACTTCTCTCTCCATTTGAATGAGCTACTTTTGAGTTTCATTTAATATCATTTAAGTTATACATGAAAGATTCATGAGCTCAATCTGAGTGTTTATTATATACAATATTGTGTTTCATTTGTCTTTATTAGGAGTACTTGAATTTTTAATTATCACCATAGCTATCGGGGTTACGCATCTACTAGTATTACTATACTCCCAGGCCCAGAGGGCACTACCTTCTTACATTTGGAACCTCCATTGTGGAGGTATTATTTTAAATTATAGCTCAGGATAATGTTAATCATGTTCTCGATTATGATGACATCTAATGGAAGCAGAAGCAATGGGGAGGCACACGTTGAGATTCCTTTGGGGAAGGTGTGGGATCCTTCATGACCTACGATCAAATAGATATAAAGAAGTTTGAGTTAAAGTCTTAACAAGTGTGTTTTAATTGTTAAGTCACTTCTATGGTTTAAGATTTTGAGAAAACCTTAACAAGTGTGTTTTCATTATTAAGTCACCTCTAAGATGTGAGATTTCAAGAAAAATCTTAACAAGTGTGTTTATATTGTTAAGTGACCTCTAAGGTGTGATATTTTGAGAAAATCATGATAAGTTTGTTTTCATTGTTAACTTACCTCTAAGGTGTGACACTTTGAGAAAAATCTTAACAATTGTGTTTTCATTGTTGTCGCCTCTGAGGTGTGAGATTTTGAGAAAAACCTTAATAAGTGTGTTTTTATTTTTAAGTCACCTCTAAGGTGTGAGATTTTGATAAAAAAAATTAACAAATGTGTTTTATTTATTAAGTTGCGTTTAAGGTGTGTGATTTTAAGAAAAAAAATTAACAAGTGCCTTTTCATTGTTAATTCACCTCTAAGGTGTGAGATTTGAGAAAATATTTTCAAGCGTGTTTTAATTATTAAGTCACCTCTAAAGTGTGAGATGTTGAGAAAAAATTTAACAAGTGTGTTTTTATTGTTAATTCACAACTAAGGAGTGAGATTTTGAGAAAAAAACTAAGAAGTGTTTTTTCATTGGATTGAGAAGTTCCGTGCAAATGTTTCTTGACCACATAACAAATATCTCCACGAGGGGGAAAATGTAAGGGGATCCTAAAGGCAGTCTTGTGACCCCCAACTAATTAATGAAGGTGGAGAACCCAAAGGAAGATTTTCCGAGGAAGCTCAAAGGAAGCATTCCAGAAGAAGATCTAAGGAAGATCAAAGAAGAACCTCAAAGGTAGCTTGTTAGAGGAAACTCATAGAGGAATCTCAGAGGGAGCTTATCCAGAGGAAGATCAGAGAAGAATCTCATAGGAAGCTTTCCATAAGAAGTTAAGAGAAATCTTGATAGAGGAATCTCAGAGAGGAAGCTCGGAGGAAGCTTACAAGAGGAAATTCAAAGGGACCCTATCTAGAGGAAGCTCAGATCAAGCTTACCATACAACGCTTGGAAAAGAAGATCAGAGGAAGCTTATCCAAAGGAAGCCCAGAGAAGAAACTCAGAGGAAGCTTGCAAGAGAAAGCTTACTAGAGGAAGCTTGATAGAGGAAGCTCAAAAGAAGCTTACGAGAGGAATCTCAAAGGGAGATTATCTCGAGGATTACTAGAGTATGCTCAAATAGGAAGTTCAGAAGAAGATTTATAGATGAAGATTAGAGGAAGCTTACCATAGGAAGATCAAAGGAAGTTCAAAGAATAAGTTTAAATGAAGCTTATGAAAGAAATCTCAGAGTGATGTTAGAGGAATATCAAAGGAAGATTATGAGAGGGATCTTATTCAGAGGAACCTCAGAGGAAGATTCCCAGAGCAAGATAAAAAAAAAAGATCAGAGGAATCTTGGAATCTTAGCCGAGGAATCTGGGAGGAAGCTCGGAGAGGAAGCTTACGAGAGGAAGCTTAGAGCGATCTTATGCAGAGGAATCTCAGAGGAAGTTTACAATAGGAATCTCAATGTAATATTTCCATAGGAAGCTTAAAGTAAGCTTGATACAGGAAGCTCAGAGAGGATGATTAGAGGAAGAAAGCTAGAGGAAGCTCATAGGAAGCTTACTAGAGGAATATCACTTAGAGAGGAAGCTCAGGGTTGGCAATTTTTTGTACTTATTCAAATCATGTATTTATAGAGATGTATTATAACTTGTTAGTTGTAACGATTTTTAATATGAGAGTGAGGTCAAATGGTATCCACGAGTGACTAAGTCTAGCATAGCTCGGAAGATATTTCATGCTCTATCGAATGACCTCACAAAGGGAACCTCATAGGGATCTGGTTCAGATGATTGAGAAGCAAGGCAGCATTAAAACTTGACATAAAAAATCTAGATACACTTGGTAAAACACCGATAGACCACAACCTGAGAGAGCTTATCTGGAGTGACCACGAGTTCCATCTCACATTGAGCCCAGAGCTAAACAACCCTTAACCAAATGTCATATCTTCTTTGCATGATGTCACATTCCACTTACCGATTGTCCAATCCAAACTTTAGTAAACCATGTCAGTTTAAGGGGATGTCTGACATTTTGGTGGATGACCACTGATGAGTGATAGTTGTCTGACTAACATAAAGTGAGAGGGAAAGATCTTTTACATTAATTGGTACCGAGACATCTCAGGTGAGCTTAGTGGATATTTAGAGATCCCAACCACTTTAGTTAAAGGGGGGGGGGGGGGTTCTCATTGGAGATGATATAGCGTTCTTTTTATATAGTTTCTGGATAGAGAGAGAATAGATTGAAGAGAAGTTATTGCAAAACCATTGAGTTTACTCACTGACCATTGTCATGTACATTGTGAAGCTTTTAATAGATAACTTGATAGATATCAGTAGTTTTTGGTGTGTGGGTTGTCTACTAAGGTGTATCTTGGGTGCTTGCTTTTCTCTCCCTGTGAATGAGTTGCTTTTAAGTTTCCTTTATTATCATTTGAGTTATACACTAGAGATTTGTAAGTTTAATCTGAGTGTTCATTTATATATTTTAAGAGTACTTCGGTTATCATTTATCACCATACCTATAGGGGTTACGCCTCTACTGGTATTATTGTACTCCCAGACTTCAAGGGAACTACCCTCTTACAATCACAACTTATCACATTCTATTTTAAAAAATTAAATTTTTACTTGTTGAACAAATTGATAATATCATATTATTTAATGATAAAATTCAAATAAGTATTTTACAAACCTTATGATCGTTAATGGATTTTATTAATAAAAAATAGATTGAGGTATAACTTAGTATTTAAAATTATAAAATGGGTGGAATAGAATTTTAACTTTCCTCTGTAAATATATTAAACTGTCCCCCAAAAAGTGTATAAAATTGTGTGCAAGAAATTCTCTTTGAAAATATATTAGACTGTCCTTCCAAAATTTCTTTAAAAGTTTCCTAAATGTTTTTCGAAAAAAATCTTCCAGAAAATATTCTTTTTGACTAGAATGAAAAGACATGTTTTAGCCAACAATACAAAATATTTATAAAATTTGAGTGAGGTTTAAGGGTGCAATTCAGTATTGGATATGAGAATGCAGTAGCTATTTGTGTACTGATATATCGAGCGAAGTGAATAGAAGAAATGCACTTCGTTTTAAGAATGAATCTGTCACCTACTTTTTTTTAATAAAAATGATCCCATTTTAATTTTATTTTTTATTAGATTTTTTTATTTAATTATATCTTAATTTCTTTGTCATCCTTTCTTCAATAACCCTAACCCTTTCTACAAGTAACTACTTTATTATAAAAGTACCCTATATCTTAAATCATAATTCATTTTGTAGCAAACCTTCCATTCACTTTTTACAATTACAATTAACTCTCGTACTTTTATTTATAATTAGGCTCAAATAATTTACTAATTCACTAAATAAATTCTATAATTCATCGAACGAATTCTATAATTATAATATTATGTTTCAACATATAGTAATAGAAATACAACTTTATTTCATAATTAAATCATTATAAAAATCAAGTTTTCATTTAAAATAATAATGTAAAATTATCCTAAAATACACAGTTAATTAATTATTTATATAATTAAATTCATTTAAAATGATGAGGTATTACAATCTGTCCCTCCCCCAACCGAAAGAATTTCGTCCTTGGAATTCGTAACTTACCCTCATTTATATGAGTAAAAAATACTACCACCTCATTAAAACCTCATATAAATGAGTAAAAATTAACACCTCGTATAAAATGAGTCAAAATACTATCTCCTCATATAAAATGAGTCAAAAACCATCTCCTCATATAAAATAACTTAAAACTATCTCCTCTGGTAAAATGAGTCAAAAATGATCTCCTCGTATAAACTGAGTCAAAATTGATGGGGAATTATCGCTCATTCAAACCATCGTGCTCCCACGTCGACACCTCCTCATTATGGTAATTCCACTTCACACGTACTAACGGTATATCCTTGAAACACAACATTTGGATTTGTTGGTCCAAAATACGTATTAGGTTCTCACTGTACGACCCATTCGAGTTCTGTAACTATAGGGTTGTTTTGTGAAGTCGAATCCTTCAAAGGTAATGTTATAATTTTCTTTACTTGAGGGGTTCTTTCATAATTTTAACCATTTTAAGGGATTGTTTTATAATATTTATATCTTTAGGGATTTTTTGCAATATTCATAATTTTATACCAAATAATAACAATTCATATTTCTAAACTCAAACATTATTAATTTTTAATGTCCATTATTTGGTATTTTACCCAACACATCCTAAATATTAAACCATATTTATTCTTATTTTTTACATACTAGCGCTTAACAAGTATGAAATATGCAATACATTCTGAAGATATCCCAATAATATTTTCTTAAACATATATATTTTAAAAGCATACATGTTGTCCCAAAACACTAAAACATGATTGATGTTTTTCACATAAAATGATAACATCAAAAACATAGTTTTGCTAGAAATAACCATAATATTTCCATGCGTAGGGCCATCAACATAAGAGAAATATTTATCGGCTCTCGATATAATTTCATAATTTAAATCCCATCTTAAATAATGTTTTCCTACATCTTTTATAATTTATCTTTCCATCCTCAAATTCCCCCAAACTACTTCTCAATGATATAATACTTTTAAAAGGAAGGGAATTGAGGCAGGAATTATAATCTAAAGTCTTAGACGAGGAAGTGTCTCATTTTTCATTTCAATAGATACTCGTATCTTTAATTTATTATTTGTCTCAATTACTTGTGTTATCAACACATAGCCTATTTTATTCATAAATTTCACTTTGCACTACTAAAGGAAAAATTCTTAAATCGTAAGGGCGTAATGCAAATTTCAACATGGTTTATGTAATAACCCTCGCTTATGAGAGCATATTTTATATTTTTTTACTAGGTACAGTAATTAGATATAAAATGTTGGGATATGGATTGAGTATGAATTTAATGAAGAAAAGTAAATGTTCACTATGAAATTTCATATTTACCGTAACTATAGGTGAATATTGCCATGTCATGTCTTATAATATCATATGAATTAAAGTGATATTTGGCTAAATAATGAGATTGGAACTTAAAATGAATTATAAATTGTCCAAATGATAATTTGGAGACCGTAGTTTATTCCGGAACGTGCAAGGTAGTAAAATTATGTGTTATATTGTATTTTGTGGTTTTTGGCACTTTTGACTGATTATACCTTAAATATGTAGTTGCGTGTTATTTTATCGCAATATTGATCAATTAAGTTGGGATTTTGACTAATGGCATGACTTAGTCTTCTATTTCCCTAATTTCATTTCCTATACCTAGAGAGAGCTTGAGAGAGGAAGAGAAAGTGTAGAGAAAGTCGAAGAGATTGAAGATTGAGGAGGAATTCTTGCCACTGCTCAAAGAAAATCTGCATTTCCTAGATTGAGGCAAGTTTCCTACTTGCTATTTGTGGTTTAAGATAAATGATTTGTAGTGATAATGGTGTATTGATCATGGTTTCACTAGTTTAGGTTTTTGTGTATTTGTTGGTTTTGAATCATTGAAGAATAATTTGGATGATTATTGATGGTTGTGGTAGTAGTTAGTAGCATTTATGTGGTGTTGGTAACAATAAATGAGTTGGTTTGAATAAATTTGAGATGGGAAGGAAATTGGAGTCCAAGACTCCATAAGCAAAATTAGGAATTTCTGCAGAACCGAATCGATTCGGTCTGGCCGAATGGATTCGCTGTGAGATAGTTCAAGGGTTGGGTGAACCGAATCAATTCGGCTTGGTCCGAATCGATTCGGCAATTATGCAGAAAGCCATGATTTCTGGCCGAATCGATTCGAAAGTCCTTCGTTTGAAATTTTGTTTTCTTTTCTTTTAACCCTTCTCTTTAGGATTAGTAATTAGGGACCTTCTTAAATGAAGTAAATATAGGGTCTTAGAGTATTAGTTGAGTTTGGTCGACACCCTAGACTCGAAGGGGTTCATCTAGGGTTCATTTCAAGGGGGGGGGGGGGGGAGGTTTAATGTAATGTTTAGGCATTACTTCTCTCGTATAGTTTTATAATAATCTAGGAGATCTTAGAGTCAAATTTGGAGACTTTAGGAGTTATTGTGAGCTAGGTTTGACTTGATGGTCTATCATGAAGCCAAAAAGGAGGATTTGGAAAATAATTTGGGGAGTCAAACTATTTATCGAGGTTGTTATGATGATACGAAATACGTATAGTTCCGGATAACCTTAATGCATTTGATAAAATGTAAAATGGACAAAGTAAATGATAATTTACTAAATCAGGTAATGCAAAATTAATAAAATGGATGATACACACCTCTCTAAATGACATCATAAGGGAAGTTCGCGCATGAGGCGGAGCCCCCGGGCTAGTGAATGCATGGTGGAGATAGTCCTAGGCCATATGAGCGCTTGTTTTATATTTTATGCGATGGGTAGGAGATTCCAGGTGTGGTCTTGACTACCTTGCAGGCATATGGCCGCTTCCCGACATTTCGATAGGCTCCCAGGTTGTCTTATAATGGGCCCTGGAAGATGATGGTTATTTAGGGGCGCACACAGTGGGGAAACCCGGACGGGCGGTCTTAGAATCGTTATATTTATATACTTATAACTATTCTAATTAATGAGTTGGACTCGATGGAACATTAATGCCACACAGAGAAAAGTATATGCCACAAAGAGCATACAATTGAGATTGCCATAAGAGAACATGATAATAATTGTATTCCTGATAAGGAATGGAAAGGAGATAAAATGAAAAGGATGAAAGGTGAAAACAGTTGATAAGTATTCTTAATTGCATATATAATCGATTTTTCCCTTGTAATTATTAAATTGTCTTAATTTATCTCATTGTTTCCATGCTAGAATATCATCTCTATCATCCATGCTTATATGTTCATCATTGTCATACTTGTCATTTATCTGATGATCACATAAAATCGGGCTCTGACCGGTTCTTCTTTCTTATTGTGCATAGTTATGATCAGTCCCTACTCGGACGTGTGGCCCAAACTGTTTTAATTGTATAATGGGTGTATTATGTAACATATGAAACTTATTATATATTATATGTAGTTCTTTGACCGACGTTTCATTCGGTCCTTTCCTTTTATCGTTGGTTTATATATATATATATATATATGCTTGTGGGAGTTTCCACCCTCTTTTCTATTATGGGTTGTTTAAATGCTTTCTTTAAATTACAAAACTAAAATTTTTGATAACCCGTTTTTATGGAATATTGTGTGGTTATTCCGTATACTCTTTATGTTTTTACGATGCTGAGAATGATTTCCATCCATGACTCCTTTGTTATTGGAGTATCGGGATGGCCACCCCTTATTTCGGATACCGGGTTATCACAGATGGTATCAGAGCATCAGGTTCTAGAGTCTTTAGGATCTATGCGGACTTGTCACGTTCTACCGTAGCGTTCTTTAAAATAGATCTTAATGTTAAGATTGTTTTGTTGGGTATGGTTGCGATCTTCTGCTAGATAGATTGTTTTATTTTATATTGTAACTCTATCGTTTCTCTATCTCAAATGCCGCCTAAGAGAGGATGTCCCACTAGACATAATAGAGTTGTAGAGGATGAAGGTGGTCCTCCACCGCCACCACCGAGGAATATCAGTGCCGCAGATATGGAAAACATAGTGGCCCAAGCTATTAATGCAGCGATGACTACAGCGGTACAACAAATTCCACAAGCTCAACCACGGGGGCAAGAGGCACAAGTTCCTACAGGACCTTCTCCGTGGGAAAAAGTTAGAGATTCTTTCCTAAAAGGCCATCCCTGGAATTCGATGGAGGTTCGGATGTGATAAGGGCAAATCAGTGGAAGAAAGACATGCAACTCCATCTTAGAATGGTAGAATGTAGTGAGGAGAAAAAGCAAAGCCTTGTTACTTTCAAGCTTTTCGGATCAGCCTTACATTGGTGGGATTCAATGACTACACCCGAGAAAAGGGATACGATGTCGATCACTAATTTTTGGGCCTTGTTTGATGGAAAGTATTTCCCTCCCACAGTTCAGAGGGAGATGCAAAGGAAGCTTCAAGATGTAGTTCAGGGGGAGAGATCCGTGGCAGAGTATGAAGAGGAGTTCACCTGGTGGGTAAGTTTTGTGCCGAATTAAGTGACTCCAGAAGCAAAGAGAATCTCCAAATTTGTGGGAGGTTTACATTGGCGAATAAAACAACATTTGTTGGGAAATCCGACTTTATTAACCTTTGGGGATGTGATGAATGCTTATCTACTTCATTGTCAAGAGCATAGATTATTTGTGCAAAAATAATAAGAAGGCTGCAGCGATGGGGCAAGTGGGAAAACCTGGAGGTAATGGGATTGGAGGGGGGACATCTTCTTCATCCCAATCTTCGGGGAGTAAGCATAGAGAAAGGGACCCCTAGCAAGGGGATTTGTCTAAATGCCAATGCTTTGGTGGGTCTAATGTGGGTGGAAATAACAACAGACCGGGTCAAGGCGGACCGCCACAATAACAAGGAGGTAGAGGTGGAAATGGAGGCAGAGGCCAGCAGGGCCGAGGTTCGGGGCAGTTCCGAAACAATCAAGGGCAGAACCAGGAGAATGAGGCGAACAAATTTTTTTAGTGTGGGGAGTTGGGCCATTATAAGAGGTTGTGTCCTCAGTTGGTTGGAGGGCATCTTTCTAGGGCTCCACAACAGCCGTATGTACAGTTTCCACCCCAGGCGCCTAATCCGATTACTCCTCCTCAGCAGGAGCAACTGCAGTATGGATGGGTCTACCATATTCAGGAGGCTATGCTTCCTCCAGCTCCTCCAGCACCACCGACGATTGAGGGTAATTTTCTCATCCAAGGGCATATGGGTCGAGTACTATTTGATACGGGCGCTAGACACTCTTTCATTTCTAGGAGTTTTGCTCAAACTACAGATTTGATAAAGTCTGCTGAGAGTACTTTCACTAGCGTTGAATCCTCTATGGTTGATGGTTCATTAATTTTCTTTGTTTGTAAAAACATACGGTTTAACCTTGGTAACTTGTGCTTTGAGGCCGATTTACTCGTCCTTGACATGGTCGGGTATGATGTATTATTGGGTATGGATTGGCTAGTGAAATACCGTACGATAGTAAATTGTTTCGGGAAGAGTATAATTTTTGTAGTCCGGGACAAGAAATGTTCTTGGATGTTATGCCTTGTATGGAAGGGGGTACGAGTACCTATTTATATTATATTGCGGAGGAAGTTTCTAGGGATATAATTATCCCCCTGGACTCTATCCCAGTTGTTAGAGATTTTGAGGATGTTTTCTGAGAAATACCGGGATTACCTCCGAGCAGAGAGATTGAGTTTGTGTTCAATTTAGCACCAGGAACTCGACCGATTGCGAAAGCTCCTTATCGCATGGCTCCTGTGGAGATGAGGGAGTTAAGGTATCAAATCCAGCAGTTATTATAGCATGGATTCATTAGTCGCAGTACTTCTCCATGGGGTTCTCTGGTATTGTTTGTAAAGAAAAGATACGGTTCTCTTCGGTTATGTGTGGACTATAGGGAGTTGAATAAAGTCACCATCCAGAATAAATACCCTATTCCTCGCATTGATGATCTATTTTACCAACTTAGGGGAGCATCATAATTCTCTATAATTGATTTGAGGACGGGGTATCATCAATTGAGAATACGGGAATAAGATGTATCCAAGACCGCATTTCTGACCCGATACGGATCCTATGAATTCTTGGTTATGCCCCCCCGCTGTATTTATGGATCTCATGAATAGGGTATTCCGGGATTTCATTGACCAATTTGTTATTGTATTTATTGATGACATCTTAGTCTATTCTCAGACATAATCTGACCATGCTACTCACTTACGGTTGGTCCTGCAGAGATTGAGGGATCACCAATTGTATGCGAAGTTTGAGAAATGTGGCTTTTGGTTGAAGGAAGTTCAGTTTCTGGGTCATGTGGTGTCATCCCAGGGTATATCGGTGGATCCTAGCAAGGTAATTGCAGTAAAGGAGTGGGGTCAGCCCACGACACCCACCGAGGTTCGTAGTTTTCTGGGCTTAGTGGGTTATTACCGTCAGTTCATTAAGGGCTTTTCCAAAATCGCTATCCCTTTGACGAATTTGACCCGAAAGGGAGTGAAATTTATTTGGGATAATTCTTGTCAGGCTGCATTTGATGAGCTCAAAGATAGGTTGACTTCGGCTCCAATCCTTGCATTTCCAAAATCGGGATTGGAATATCTAGTCTTCACCGATGCATCTCTTCAAGGGTTAGGAGGTGTTCTTCAGCAAGAAAGACGGGCTATTACTTATGCCTCCCGTAAGCTAAAGCCTCACGAAAGAAATTATCCGGTGCATGACTTAGAGTTCGCCGCAGTTGTTTTTGCCTTGAAGATATGGAGGCACTATCTCTTGGGGGAGAAGTTTACCCTTTTCACGGACCATAAATCACTACAATATTTATTTTCACAAAAAGATTTGAATATGCGTCAGCGTCGTTGGTTGGAGTTCGTGAAAGATTATCAATTGGATATCCATTATCATTCAGGAAAGGCGAACTTAGTAGCGGATGCCTTGTGTAGGAAGCTCGAGGGAGACTTAGCTGTTGAATGGAAAGCTAAGTGGAAAGAGCTTAGTAAGGAGGATGCGGTGGTAAGAGCATTTATGTCAATAATGACCGTTACTCCCATAAATGTAACAAGAATTGTAGAAGCCCAGGCAAGAGATAAGGGTTGCCAAGAACATATACACCGATTATTGTCCGAGGGAGCGGAGCCATACTCGATTACTTCTGAGGGTGGGCTACGCTTCCATGGAAGACTTATTGTTCCTGAAGAGGGGGATTTGAGACGACCGGTGATGGTGGAATCTCATGGGTCAAAGTTTATGGTACATCCTAGTGGGGACAAGATGTATCAAGACATGCGCCGTCAATATTGGTGGCCCGGTATGAAGAGGGATATCTCAGAGTTCGTATCCCAATGCACTACTTGTCAGTTGGTTAAGATCGACCATCAACGATCGACAGTTTTATTGCAACCGTTGGAGATTCCAGTGTGGAAATGGCAAAGCATTTCGATGGACTTTATTATGGGCTTACCTAGATCACAAAGGTGTCATGATTCAATTTTGGTGATTATCGATCGCTTGACTAAGTCGGCACACTTCTTTCCCCTACGTACGGATTTTGATACCGCTCGCTATGCCCAATTGTTCATCGAGGAGATTGTTAAACTTCATGGGGTACCTTTAAACATCGTTTTCGACTAAGATAAAATATTTGTGTCACACTTTTGGCGAATTTTCCAAGAGGCAATGGGGACCGAATTGAAGTTAAGCTCTTCCTATCATCCTCAAACAGATGGCCAAACTGAAAGGGTAAACCAGATGTTGGAGGATATGCTCCGTATGTGCATGCTTGATTTCAAGGGCAGTTGGGAACAATACCTCCCATTGGTTGAGTTCGCTTATAACAACTCATACCAATTCACTATCGGAATGGCGCCCTATGAAGCCCTTTATGGTCGGCCCTGTAGGTCTCCCTCTTGTTGGTTGGAAGTGGGTGATAACAAATTTCTTGGACCTGAAATGATCTAAGACAGTTATTCAAAGATTGAACTCATTCGAAATCGCATTCGGATAGCCCAAGACCGTCAGAAGAGCTATGCCGATGCGGGTAGAAGACACGTGGAGTTGGAGATTGGAGACTAAGTCTTAGTGCGAGTGTCACCAATTAATGGCATTAGGCATTTTGGGAAGAAAGGGAAGTTGGCGCCACATTTTTTTGGATCTTTCCCAGTTATTGTGAAAGTCGGTCCCGTGGCGTACCAACTTGCCTTGCCGGAGCCTTTGCAACAAATTCACGATGTATTCCATGTCTCCTCTTTAAAGAAGTATAGAAGATACGAAGGTGCCCTTTAGCACATTCCTTTCGAGGATATTGACTTGCAACCCGATGTTTCAAATGAAGAACAACCGGTTGCTATTCTTGAGTATGGGGAGCGTAAGTTGAGGTCTCGGGTGGTGCCCTTGGTGAGAGTCCAATGGAGTCATCACAATGCGAAAGAATCAATGTGGGAACGTGAGGACGACATGCGGGAGAGGTATCCACATCTCTTCCTATAAGGTGCGTTTGAATTTTGGGGACAAAATTCCCTCATAAGGGGGGGAGTATGTAATAACCCTCGCTTATGAGAGCATATTTTATATTTATTTACTAGGTACGGTAATTAGATATAAAATGTTAGGATATGGATTGAGTATGAATTTAATGAAGAAAAGTAAATGTTCACTATGAAATTTCATATTTACCGTAACTATAGGTGAATATTGCCATGTCATGTCTTATATATCATATGAATTAAAGTGATATTTGTCTTAATAATGAGATTGGAACATAAAATGAATTATAAATTGTCCAAATGATAATATGGAGACCGTAGTTGATTCCAGAACGTGCAAGGTAGTCAAATTATGTGTTATATAGTATTTTGAGGTTTTTGGCACTTTTGACTGATTATACCTTAAATATGTAGTTGCTTGTTATTTTATCACAATATTGATCAATTAAGTTGGGATTTTGATTAATGGCACGACTTAGTCTTACTAAGTCTTCTATTTCCCTAATTTCATTTCATATACCTAGAGAGAGCTTGAGAGAGGAAGAGAAAGTGTAGAGAAAGTAGAAGAGATTGAAGATTGAGGAGGAATTCTTGCCACTACACAAAGAAAATCTGCATTTCCTATATTGAGGAAAGTTTCCTACTTGCTATATGTGGTTTAAGATAAATGAATTGTAGTGATAATGGTGTATTGATCATTGTTTCACTAGTTTAGGTTTTTGTGTATTTGTTGGTTTTGAATCATTGAAGAATAATTTGGATGATTATTGATGGTTGTGGTAGTAGTTAGTAGCATTTATGTGGTGTTGGTAACAATAAATGAGTTGGTTTGAATAAATTTGAGTTGGGAAGCAAATTGGAGTCCAAGACTCCATAAGCAAAATTAGGAATTTCTGCAGAACCGAATCGATTCGGTCTGGCTGAATCGATTCACTGCGAGACAGTTTCCAGGGTTGGGTGAACTGAATCGATTCGACTTGGTCCGAATTGATTCGACAATTATGCCGTAAGCCATGATTTCTGGCCGAATCGATTCAGCCAGGCCGAATCGATTCGAAAGTCCTTCGTTTGAAATTTTGTTTTCTTTTATTTTAACCCTTTTCTTTAGGATTAGTAATTAGTTGAGTTTGGTCGACACCCTAGACTCGAAGGGGTTCATCTAGGGTTCATTTTAGGGGGGGGAGGTTTAATGTAATGTTTAGGCATTACTTCTCTCGTATAGTTTTATAATAATCTCGGAGATCTTAGAGTCAAATTTGGAGACTTTAGGAGTTATTGTGAGCTAGGTTTGACTTGATGGTCTATCATGAAGCTAAAAAGGAGGCTTTGGAAAATAATTTGGGGAGTCTAACTATTTATCGAGGTTGTTATGCTGATACGAAATACGTATAGTTTCGGATAACCTTAATGCATTTGATAAAATGTAAAATGGACGAAGTAAATGATAATTTACTAAATCAGGTAATGGAAACTAATAAAATGGATTATACACACCTCTCTAAATACCATCTTAAGGGAAGTCCGTGCGTGTGGTGAAGCCCCCTGGCTAATGAATGCAGGGTGGATATAGTCTTAGGCCATATGAGCACTTGTTTTATATTTTTTGTGATGGGTAGGAGATTTCGGGTGTGGTCTTAACTACTCCGCAGGCATATGGCCGCTTCCCGACATTTCGATAGGATCCCAGGCTGTCTTATGATATGGCCTGGAAGATGATGGTTATTTAGGGGCGCGCACAGTGGGGAAACCCGGACGGTCGGTCTTTGAATCGTTATATTTATATACTTATAACTATTCTAATTATCGAGTTGGACTCGATGGAACATTAATGCCACAAAGAGCAAAGTATATGCCATAAAGAGCATACAATTGAGATTAGTTCCATAAGAGCAAATGATAATAATTGTATTCCTGATAAGGAATGGAAAGGAGATAAAATGAAAAGGATGAAAGGTGAAAACGGTTGATAAGTATTCTTAATTGCATATATAATCGATTTTTACCTTGTAATTATTAAATTGTCTTAATTTATCTCATTGTTTCTCTGCTAGAATATCATCTCTATCATCCGCGCTTATCTGTTCATCATTGTCATACTTGTCATTTATCTGATGATCACATAAAACCGGGCTCTGACCGACTCTTCTTTCTTATTGTGCATATATATATTATATCCGCTCAGGTGTTCCACCGCAAGATCGCCTGTAATGAACTTCCTATTCCAGTGTTTTGAGGAGACGTGACTTTTTGCGGGTATCACGGGACATTTTTTGTAGACGCCTTCCTTATTGTTTTCTAGTTATGATCAGTCCCTACTCGGGCGTGTGGCCCAAACTGTTGTAATTGTATAATGGGTGTATTATGTAACACATGAAAGTTATTGTATATTCTATGTAGTTCTTTAACCGACGTTTCATTCGGTCCTTTCCTTTTATCGTTGGTTTATATATATATGCTTGTGGGAGTTTCCTCCCTCTTTTATATTATGGGTTGTTGAAAATTCTTTCTTTAAATTACAAAACTAAAATATTTGATAACCCGTTTTTCTGGAATATTGTGTGGTTATTCCGTATACTCTTTATGTTGTTACGATGCTGAGAATAATTTCCATCCATGACTCCTTTGTTATTGGAGTATCGGGATGGTCACCCCTTATTTCGGATACCGGGTTGTCACAGTTTAAGGATTCCATCAAATCATTATTATCAACATGTGTGTGGTAAAAAATAATTTCTATTTGTACAACAAGTGAACAACTAGTGGTTCTTTCTAAAAATTTATAAATCTAAAATTCATGAAAATTCAACAAGTTTACATAAATGTCATAATTTTCATATCAATGTTTGTTTAAGGGAAATTGTCAAATTTATTAAAATTTCATAAATTTAACTAATGTTTAATTTTAAGTGATTGTTACAATTTATTTTGTTTTCTAGTTCTTGAACTCCTTAGACGTATTTATGCCACACGAGCATGGAAATATGATGTCCTTTGTGTCTTTTTGTGGTGTTTATACCTATATATGATTGTGCCCTATTGGGGTGTGTGTGTGTGTGTGTGTGTGTGTATTGGTATTTTTGGTTACATGTTTACATTGGCATCATGTATTTTCATTGTTTCGATTATTTGTGCTTGTGTTGTCGAGTTTGTTTATCGTTAAGCTACATTTCAAATCGCATGGTATTGTTTGTTTTTGTTTTTGTTCGCGTATATTTCATTTAGGGAATAAGTTCTTTTTATATTTTATACTTTATCCTTATCTATTCCCGCACAAAAATGAGGATAAATATTACCTCAACAAGGGAAATGCAACCTATAAGGGATGCATACTCTAAAGAGGATATGTTTAACAAAGGAAACATTTTATTTTCATATGAGGTTTATGTTATATTCATGTTTTCATCCGAATGAGATCTCACAATTTTTTTACATCCTCATTTTTCATGTTTTCTATATATGCTAGGGATGGAAAAGAGGTTTTCTTATGCAGGTTTGTGAAAATAATTTTCAGAGTCAAATATTAAGCATCCCAAACCCTAATGTACACTCAAAATTTGAGATTAATGTTTTAACATTTTACGTGTGCTTGAAATCTCTTCTATACTATGTGAAGTATGTTTTCTTTACATATTGAATAATGTTTCGAAGTGGTTGATATAGTTTTACATCGTACGATATCTGGAGCAATCAAGAGGCGAGTATGATCGATGGGATACCAAGATGTGGAAAAGCGTACACATTGTGATGGATGTTGGAAGGAATCTAATAGTGGTTACAAAGACGGTGACAAGAAACGTGTAAGAACGTCAAAGCTTAAAGGAGTCGAGTCATTGAGTAAGTCTAAGTTATGCTTGTAAATATACATATATCGTAGTGGACGTGTTGGTAGGTCGTTTGTTGTGAGTTTTTCTCGTACGTCGACTTCTTATGGTTTGCTTTATTTTACTCTTCTTATTAACCTAGATGCAAGATTAGGGAAAGGTAAAATTTGGCTAATTATTTTCACAACACAAGTTTGATTAGTGAAAAGATAAAAATCAATTTGATAAATCTAGAAACTTGTAACACCCCGCTTAAAATAATTACGGGTAGCCAGCCCTATACTATATTAAATCAGGAATTTCAGATGGTCCAGTCTCAACATCAACTGCCGGTACTATATAATATAGGACTAACTATCCGATATCATATAAGCGAGATGTTAAAATAAATTGAAACATGCAACATAACCCAACCCAACACTATGAATAAAGGAAAGAACTATGAGAAAAGAATCGCTAGAATAAAATGAAATAAATAACTACAACTGAATGTACAAAAGTAGACCCGAATAAGCTGTCGGGTCACAGCCAATACAATAACTGAAATGGAATAAATATAAACATCTATAAATATCCCTGGGGTACAAACCCGATATACAATGAATCCTACCTAGATTTTTAAAAGTAGGAAGCGACTACCAGATACATCCCGCAACAGTCCGCACCTGTCACGGCTCCCAAGACTCTGGATAGAAGGTCATCCGGCATCCATGCGGTAGGATACCTGTAATAATATATATATACAGGCAGGAGAGAAAAGTAAATGGGTCAGAGCCCCGATTGTGAAAAATATTTAGCAAGTGTGTTAACCGTGCATAATAAATATCGGTGCACTTATTTCATAATTAAAGTGGAACCGCACTCTCATGGAATCCCAACTCACCTCTCATCTAAAGGCGCGCACCTATTCGCGTCCTCAATTTATTAGTTAAATTACCCCCATTTTATTAGGACAACCTAACTTATCATAGGCCTAGCCTGTACCCACGAGATCTACCTTTCTATCATACCCCAAGAATCCACCCCCTTTTTCTAAATACAATTAAATATTTATTTTCAATCATATGTGCCTTATTAGGCTAAGTGGATTCCGGTTTACACATTAACCATTTATAATTTAATAAGTTACCCAATATGCAGCTGGGTTCAAACATCTAATTTAAATTTCTAATAAATAAACATGGAAAATCATTATTGACACAACTTCCCTCCAATTTCAACGTTGCGCTGCGTTTCGTGCGTGGGGTGTCTCGCAAAGAGAAATCCAAACAAGGAACCACCCCATTACACTACTCCATGTCAACGTCGATCCTGGAGATCCATTATGCCACACATAAATATCGACAGCACTTCTCTCTACTCTCAACAATGTACTACATTTCGTGCGTGGGGAGTCTCGCAAAGCGAAATCCAAACAAGGAACCGCCCCGTTACACTACTCTCTATCAATGTCGATCATAGAGGTCCATAATGCATTGCATACCATAACTGGTAGAACTTTTCTCCAATTTCAACACTGCACTACTTTTCATGCGTGGGGTGTCTCGCAAAGCGAAATCCAAATAAGGAACCACCCCGTTACACTACTCCTTGACAATGTCGATCCTAGAGATCCATAATGCCATATATACAATATAATACTACTACTACAACTAACATCTCCAATCATATCCCTGGGGTGATGTAACCGAAATATTCCTTAAATGCGATACATCAACCCCCATCAATCTAGTACACCATAATCATCCAAGATGTACTCCACAAGGTTCTATATCCTTTCATCTATAGGATATATAAATATATATATAGGTATTTTATGCTCACCATATATATACATATACCAATCATCCATACCCATGAGCAAATGTGCGTATCATATCTGATGTACAATGGACGTGCACATAATCCACCCGGCTATATATATGGCCGATAAAACTGCATCAATGCTATCATCTTCCCAATGCCCGGCTCACGTAGTAACTGGGGACCACCTGGTGGGGATCAACGACACCCACCTCATGATAACTCACACACACGACGTCCCGGGAAGTGGTCATAGCTCCACTGGCAATGAGACGAAACATACCCACCACGTGTCATCCTGAAAAAATATCTATCGTATAATAACACACCGGACGACTATGACCTGGGGAATATCCACACCCTGCTCTATATGCCAGGATGCCCACCCCCTGCGTGGAAACTTCCCAATGATAGCATGAGCGGGGTATGCTTAACCACATAAGTATATATATCGCTCACATGCGCAATATACATACATCCATATGATCCCATCATATGATCAAATAGTAAACCATCATATACGGTTTAAACATCCATACCATGTATGTCCACAACATAAATATATCCATATATATATATATATATATATATATATATATATATATATATATATATATATATATATATATATACACACATATTCACATATCCATATATCTATATATATAAACTAGTTCTCGTTCATATGTATAAGATATACAAACCCGGCTATAAGTATACATAAATTCTCAATATACAAGCCGTCACCACAAACTCATATCATTTACCTTGATATGTGAATACAATCCCTCACTTGAAACATATTCAATCATTTTTCCTATGATGAATAGTCTCCCAAAACCATATGTATATATCTATACATATATATTCAACATTAGGGTTATCACCCAAAATTTTGTGTAGGAAACCATCACTACACATTTCATCTGTATCCGAGATTTACATTATAAATCTAGTAATGATTTCGACTATCGGTATACATATAACTAACAGTCTATAAGCCTCAAGCTCATTCTTAACTTCATCAAATAATCCCATATGTTAGGGAAAAATCCTCTATGTGAATCACAGATTAATAAATGACATCTACCCCAACTATATTTACACACTCTACTCTAGTTGGTAACATGATCTCCTCGCTCTCGAATTCGACTACGGTTCAATCACTTTTTATGAATCCCCTAGTCTAATGCCTCTCCAATTTATTCCTTAAATTTGTTATCATTAAGGACATGCGATTATTCTCTTTCATTGGGCCCCAAATTGTAATCTCAACAATATCCTATCATCATAAGGATTCGACATAAATGTTGGCCTAGGAATTTCACAACATACATGAATATTTCTTATCCATTTATTCCAAGAAGTCCCCACTATCATATACTAAGTGAGAGACTCCCTATAAGTCACCAAAAGATATCTCTTGCTTCATAAGAGAAAGCCCCAAATCAATAAACCCAACCAAAAAGGGTTTGAATTCACTAAAGAGAAAATTTCTAAAAATGCTCTGTTTCCGAATCGATTCGGCCTCTCCGAATCGATTCGTCCCAACAGCGAATCGATTCGGCCCATCCGAATCGATTCGGTCCAAGGGACCTGAGATTCTGCAATCCTCCGAATCGATTCACTTGGGGCGAATCGATTCGGTCCTAAAGACCTGAGACTTCTGCAACCTGGCGAATCGATTCAGTGGTGGCGAATCGATTCGGCCAGTTCAGAAAGCCACGAAAATGGATGTTTTTCTATAACCTAAAATTCCCCAAAATTCAATTTATACTACTTCCAACCCTTAATCTTCAATCCCAACATAATTTCCAACATCGAAACACATCCTAAATTTAACCTCATCAATGTATATCCCTTAAACCCAATTAAAATCTTCAATTTCAAGATTTGAACCAAAATTTAGGTTTTGATGTTTACACCCAAAAATCAATTTCTTTAACCCACAAATTATGAAATGAAATACACAACTAGCTATTTAGCAAGATTAAACACTTGCCTCAGATTTGTAGAGGTTGGATCGTCCTCGTTGTCGCGGTTTGGACGGAAATCCCAATGCTTTTCTCCCTCTCTCCTTTTCTTTCTTCTTCTTTCTCTTTTCTTTCTTTTTCTCTCTTTTCTCAAAAAAGAAGGCTTCATCCGTAAGCCTTAAATCCTTTAAAACAATAAACCCAATTTTAAATGTTAATACACACTTTAAATGACTCGTTTACTCCAATTCGAGTCAACTGACTTAAAAACATTCCGGAGACGAAATAAAACTCAATGACAGTCATTTTGACTATCTCGACCCTTCCGGGATCAATGGTACCCTCAAAATCATCATCCGGAATACTTTATATTTTCCTCTATTTTGGACTTAAATTCCCAATTTTAGAATTTTCCAAATTTAATTAAATTTTATTTTCCCAAAAATTTAATTTCTCAGTCTCAAAAGTCTTGGGGTGTTACAATCTTTATCCCTTACCAAAATTCCGTCCGCGAAATTTAAGATGTGCCTACGACCTCAATATCATCTAGTCCTTACATCAACCCTCAGGATCACTATGTCGATCGTTTCTAGTTCTCACGTCGAACTATATAGATCCTTATCGATCCTTAAAATCAACTAGCTACCCAGGGCGCCCATACACCCCGTACCCGAGTTTCCACTCCTAGAATTTTAATCAGGCTCCATTAGCCTCAAATCTTAACATAACTATTACCAGTATAATCTATAATAACATATTAACCGTAAAAGTTTGAAAAATTCCCAACGGTTGGACTCTCCTCAATTCCTGACGCTAGTTATCTTCGTGCAGGGGAGGTCTCACAAAGCAAAATCCAAACAAGGAACCCTCCCAATACACTACTGTGTAGCTAGGTCGGGAATTGAGATTAGTTGAACCAGGGCTAAAGTTTTATAAAAAGATTTTCATATTTTAGATATTGCCCGAGGGCCTATACAACAATACTATATTAATCAATCCCGCATCTTTCGACACGCCAAACAAACAACTTATGTTTAGGACACAAGGCCTCAACAATAACAACACTCTAACCAATACCTAGTTCTCAAAACTAGCACAACTATGAGCTAAATTGCCCACTCAAAATAGAGCTACCAAACTTGAACTTCTCAAGTATAAAAATTCTTCCACTTCAACTCAACACCTTACCATGAAATAAATTCTTCCCTCATAGGAACACCGCAATTACACGCCCTAACCCATCCATAAGACGAATAATCACTACTTAACAAACCTTAACATTTCGCACCTCCGAAATTCAATATTATAACTCTCGATGTTCCCTATATCGCACAAATCATGACTTAAACCCAAAGAAAGGTATTCTGCCTTGTACTTCCATAATCTTATGGTTTCACCTCATCTAAGGATCTCAGTTCAAGACCCTCTACTTCTTCCAGGACGATCATTACACCTAAACCTATTCCTCTGCGAGAGAAACATCTTTCCCAAAATCCCTCCTAACCATTTTGAAGGACAGTACCATTGTGGCTACCGAAAACCCCCCTCAGTCCCACTCAACGAAACTGAGTCTCCAAATTTCTTACTCACTCGTCGATAAATCACCTCAAACCACTGCTAGAAATCTCCTCAATATCTCCTCCGGAATTGGGGAAAACAAATACCCCCGATTAAAGCGTACCCAAAATATGCTATGGGTATTGTACTTCTAATCCTATCCTTTCCTAGACGATAAAATCTAGGCGACGTCTGAAACGAAAATAAGAGCAACTGTTATCAGAACGTCAATCAAGTGAATCTACTTCACAGAAGAAAACAACGCAGTGAACACAACAGTCCTATTTGTAGGGCTTTATGTCAAGAACATTAGCGGAAGAATCCATAACTCGCACAGATCCTAAGGACTCTAGAACCTCATGCTCTGATACCATCTGTAACACCCCGCTTAAAATACTAACGGGTGGCCAGCCCTATACTATATTACTCAGGAATTTCAGATGGTCCAGTCTCAACATCAACTGCCGGTACTATATAATATAGGACTAACTACCCGATATCATATAAGCGAGATGTTAAAATAAATTGAAACATGCAACATAACCTAACCCAACACTATGAATAAAGGAAAGAACTATTAGAAAAGAATCGCTAGAATAAAATGAAATAAATAACTACAACTGAATGTACAAAAGTAGACCCGAATAAGTTGTCAGGTCACAACCAATACAATAACTGAAATGGAATAAATATAAACATCTATAAATATCCCTGGGGTACAAACCCGATATACAATGAATCCTACCTAGATTTTTAAAAGTAAGAAGCGACTACCAGATACATCCCGCAACAGTCCGCACCTGTCACGGCTCCCAAGACTCTGGATAGAAGGTCATATGGCATCCATGCGGTAGGATACCTATAATAATATATATATATATATATATATGCAGGAGATAAAAGTAAACGGGTTAGAGCCCCGATTGTGAAAAATATTTAGCAAGTGTGTTAACCGTGCATAATAAATATCGGTGCACTTATTTCATAATTAAAGTGGAACCGCACTCTCGTGGAATCCGAACTCACCTCTCATCTAAAGGCGCGCACCTATTCGCCTCCTCAATTTATTAGTTAAATTACCCCCATTTTATTAGGACAACCTAACTTATCATAGGCCTAGCCTATACGCACGAGATCTACCTTTCTATCATACCCCAAGAATCCACCCCCTTTTTCTAAACACAATTACATATTTATTTTCAATCATATGTGCCTTATTAGGCTAAGTGGATTCCGGTTTATACATTAACCATTTATAATTTAATAAGTTACCCAATATGCAGCTGGGTTGAAACATCTAATTTAAATTTCTAATAAATAAACATGGAAAATCATTATTGACACAACATCCCTCCAATTTCAACGATGCGCTGCGTTTCGTGCGTGGGGTGTCTCGCAAAGCGAAATCCAAACAAGGAACCACCCCGTTACACTACTCCATGTCAACGTCGATCCTGGAGATCGATTATGCCACACATAAATATCGACAGAACTTCTCTCTACTCTCAATAATGTACTACATTTCGTGCGTTGGGAGTCTCGCAAAGCGAAATCCAAACAAGGAACCGCCCCGTTACACTACTCTCTGACAATGTCGATCATTGAGGTCCATAATGCCGTGCATACCATAACTGGCAGAACTTTTCTCCAATTTCAACACTGCACTACGTTTAATGCGTGGGGTGTCTCGCAAAGCGAAATCCAAACAAGGAACCACCCCGTTACACTACTCCTTGACAATGTCGATCCTAGAGATCCATAATGCCATATATACAATATAATACTACTACTACAACTAACATCTCCAATCATATCCTTGGGGTGATGTAACCGAAATATTCCTTAAATGCGATACATCAACCCCCATCAATCTAGTACACCATAATCATCCAAGATGTACTCCACAAGGTTCTATATCCTTTCATCTATAGGATATATAAATATATATATAGGTATTTTATGCTCACCATATATATACATATACCAATCATCCATACCCATGACCAAATGTACGTATCATATCTGATGTACAATGGACGTGCACATAATCCACCCGGCTATATATATCGCCGATAAAACTGCATCAATGCTATCATCTTCCCAATTCCCGGCTCACGTAGCAACTGGGGACCACCAGGTGGGGATCAACGACACCCACCTCGTGATAACTCACACACACGACGTCCCGGGAAGCGGTCATAGCTCCACTGGCAATGAGACGAAACATACCCACCACGTGTCATCCCGAAAATATATCTATCGTATAATAACACACCGGACGACTATGACCTGGGGAATATCCACACCCTGCTCTATATGCCAGGATGCTCACCCTCTGGGCGGAAACTTCCCAATGATAACATGAGCGGGGTATGCTTAACCACATAAGTATATATATCGCTCACATGCGCAATATACATACATCCATATAATCCCATCATATGATCAAATAGTAAACCATCATATACGGTTTAAACATCCATACCATGTATGTCCACAACATAAATATATCCATATATTTATATGCATACAGATATATATATATATACACATATTCACATATCCATATATCTTTATATATAAACTAGTTCTCGTTCATATGTATAAGATATACAAACCCGGCTATAAGTATACATAAATCCTCAATATACAAGCCGTCACCACAAACTCATATCATTTACCTTGATATGTGAATACAATCCCTCACTTGAAAAATATTCAATCATTTTTCCTATGATGAATAGTCTCCCAAAACCATATGTATATATCTATACATATATATTCAACATTAGGGTTATCACCCATAAGTTTGTGTAGGAAACCATCACTACACATTCCATCTGTATCCGAGATTTACATTATAAATCTTGTAATGATTTCGACTATCGGTATACATATAACTAATAGTCTATAAGCCTCAAGCTCATTCTTAACTTCATAAAATAATCCCATATGTTAGGGAAAAATCCTCTATGTGAATCACACATTAATAAACGACATCTACCCCAACTAGATTTACACACTCTACTCTAGTTGGTAACATGATCTCCTCGCTCTCGAATTCGACTACGGTTCAATCACTTTTTATGAATCCCCTAGTCTAATGCCTATCCAATTTATTCCTTAAATTTGTTATCAATAAGGACATGTGATTATTCTATTTCATTGGGCCCCAAATTGTAATCTCAACAATATCCTATCTTCATAAGGATTCGACATAAATGTTGGCCTAGGAATTTCACAACATACATGAATATTTCTTATCCAATTATTCCAAGAAGTCCCCACTATCATATACTAAGTGAGAGACTCCCTATAAGTCACCAAAAGATATCTCTTGCTTCATAAGAGAAAGCCCCAAATCAATAAACCCAACCAAAAAGGGTTTGAATTCACTAAAGGGAAAATTTCTAAAAATGCTCTGTTTTCGAATCGATTCGGCCTCTCCGAATCGATTCGTCCCAACAGAGAATCGATTCGGCCCATTCGAATAGATTCGGTCCAAGGGACCTGAGATTCTGCAATCCTTCGAATCGATTCGCTAGGAGAGAATCGATTCGGTCCTAAAGACCTGAGACTTCTGCAACCTGGCGAATCGATTCGGTGGGGGCGAATCGATTCGGCCAGTTCAGAAAGCCGCGAAAATGGCTGTTTTTGTATAACCCAAAATTCCCCAAAATTCGATTTATACTACTTCCAACCCTTAATCATCAATCCCAACATAATTTCCAACATCAAAACACATCCTAAATTTAACCTCATCAATATATATCCCTTAAACCCAATTAAAATCTTCAATTTCAAGATTTGAACCAAAATTTAGGTTTTGATATTTATACCCAAAAATCCATTTCTTTAACCCACAAATTATGAAATGAAATACACAAATAGCTATTTAGCAAGATTAAACACTTGCCTCACATTTGTAGAGGTTGGATCGTCCTCGTTGTCGTGGTTTGGCCGGAAATCCCCAAGCTTTTCTCCCTCTCTCCTTTTCTTTCTTCTTCTTTCTCTTTTCTTTCTTTTTCTCTCTTTTCTCAAAAGAGAAGGCTTCATCCATAAGCCTTAAATCCTTTAAAACAATAAACCCAATTTTAAATGTTAATACACACATTAAATGACTCGTTTACTCCAATTCGAGTCAACTGACTTAAAAACATTCCGGAGACGAAAAAAAACTCAATGACAGTCATTTTGACTATCTCGACCCTTCCGGGATCAATGGTACCCTCAAAATCATCATCCGGAATACTTTAAAATGTCCTCTATTTTGGACTTAAATTCCCAATTTTAGAATTTTCCAAATTTAATTAAACTTTATTTTCCCAAAAATTTAATTTCTCAGTCTCAAAAGTCTTGGGGTGTTACAAAACTAAAATTGGTGTGTTCCATATAACCCTACCAGCACTAGCGTTTTTCACTATTGGTCTGTATTTTAGTTGAATCGTGTAATTTTTTTTATTTCTATCGTATTTTAGAAAATTTTAGAAATAGATATAAAGTTAGGAGTTATTTTATCAAAGAGTACCCATGGTGTATTCAAAGCATTTTTTAGCCCAATATCTAAAAGGAGCTATCGAAATCCCCAAAATAGTGATCACTTTAATTCCTTTAGAATTCCAATCTATTTTGTGTCTTTTATTTGGATATTTGTTTCAGATTATTTATGGATTTGATAAGGTGATTTTTTTTCAAACAGTCATGATCACATCAGAAACGTCACCAAAGGACAAATCAACAATAATAATATGGTGAAAAGGGTCAAAAAAGCATTAAGTCGGACTACTGCACAATTTTTAGTGCCATAACATATATATATATATATATATATATATATATATATATATATATATATATATATATATATATATATATATATATATATATATATATATAGAGAGAGAGAGAGAGAGAGAGAGAGAGAGAGAGAGAGATCTTCAGTGGGTCATTTTAACGTGCCCACTAACAGGTCTTAATAAAATCATAGATAGTAGTGCCACGTATGAGGACAGATTGAAGGGTCAAAATTAGAAGACTAAAAACCCTTTCACTTTTACTTCCATTTTCTACATATAAACACGGTATCTATTTTCTCTTTCTTCCTTCTACAGCAAAACCCATTTATATACGAAAAGAAATACCCACTCTCTTTCTCCATTTTACACCAAATTAAAGATCATTCCCTCATTTTTTTTACTAGGTAATTGAATCTCCATTGTTTTTTTTATCATTTCATCACTTGTTTTTTTTAACATAATATTTGTTTTTTTTCTAACAGCAAACTCAAAATCTCGCCCTTATTTTTTCTTGCTATTGACACCGACCAGGTAATCTTTATTTCATCGCTTGTTTTATTTTTTTACGCAATATATTGGGGGAATAAAGTTCCATCGGTTATTTTTTTATATACAATTTTTTTTTTTAAATTCAACTTGTTGGTATAATAAATTTATGTAAATTTTACTTTATTTCAAGAAAGTGTAGGTAGGTACAATATTTTTTTTTCCAACACAACATTTTTTTTAAACCATTTTATTATTTGTTTGGCTAAAAATAATTTTTACAGTCTTATTATGTTTTATAATTATTTATCTGGTTATTATTTATAGGTTTTATTGAAAATGATTAATCGGGAATTTGAGCAAGTAAATGTAAAAAAATTACATTGGGATGTTGGGGGGATATGAAAATTGAGATGGAAAGTGCACTAAATGTTGAGAATGAGCAATAGGCTGAGTCACATTCTAGCCATTCCAAAATGGTATACAATCCAAAAGTAGCACCTGAATCGAAGCCTAAATTGCGCCAGAAGTTTAAAACATTAGACAATGTTAAGAAATTTTACAACTATTATGCGAGAGAATTAGGATTTAGTGTTAGGAATTGGTCTGGAAAAAAAAAGACGCGGAACCTATGAAATAACTAGGAAAGAGTATGTTTTTTACAAACAAGGGAAGGGTAAACTTGTTGCGGACATTGGAGTGGAAAAGGTGTAGGGGCTCTGTTAAAGTTGATTGTAATGCAAAACTTTGTGTTGTTATGTTCAAAAGTGGCTTATATGAAGTTAGTGTACTCGTTGAAGGCCATTGTCATCCATTAACCAGTCTAAGAAAAATAAATTTTTTGCCATCCCACCGCCAAGTGCCGAGTGCTAAAAATTCATTGGCTCAACAACTTGGCATGGTTAACATTCCAAAACACCGATAATTTAAGTTACTAGGGTTGCAAGTGGGGGGTTTTGAAAATATTGGTAGTACACGATGAGATTTGTACAACCATGAAAGGGATAAACACAAAGAGTTGAAGGGGCACGATGGTGATATGCTTCATGAGTACTTGAAATTTGAACAATAAAAAAATTCAGTTTATTTTAAAATCGAAGAAAATGATGAAAATAAGATAACTTGTTGTGTTTCGGTCGATGCCACCTCTAGACGTGCATACACTTATTATGGGGATGTTGTAATTTTTTACACAACATATAACACAAATCGATATGGGTTGAAATTTGCACCACTAATGGGGGTTAATAATCATGGTCAAAAAGTAATATTTTCTTGCGCATTCTTGAGCGATGAGACTATTGATTCTTTTATTTGGCTATTCAAACAAATTTTAAAATCTATGCACGATGATGCCCCTAAAATGATTATAACTGATCAAGATCCCACCATGTCAAATGTCATTTCAACAACTCTACCAATGACATTTCATAGATATTGTAGTTGGCACACTTTAACCAAATTTTTCGGGAAATTAGATTCGGTTAAATATAATGCTCACTATAAGGAATTTTCTAGTTGTACTTGGGAATTGGAGTTAATAGAAGAGTTTGATGTGAGGTGGATGGATCTCGTTAACAAAAGAGGTTTAAGTGAGAATAAATGGCTAAACTCCATGTATAATATCCGTTGGAAATGGGTGCCTGCCTATGTGAATCATGTGTTTTTGGTGGGAATGTCAAGTAGCCAATATACGAAAAGATTCCACTCATTCTTCAAAAAGTATGTTTCAAAAAACAATTCATTGGTTCATTTTATGATTAAATTTGGTAGGGGGCTTATGCATCAACGCCGTGAAGAACTAATGGAGGATCACAAAGATATGATTGAAAAGCCTAAGTTAACCATGATTTCTTGATGCACATGGTTGATGTCTACGCGCATGAAATGTTCTATAAATTTCAGGATGAAATATTTGAAAGCTTCACGTATAAATTTGATCTAGTGATGGAGGATGAAAATAGGCGTTTGTACAAGATTCAAAAATCACCATTGCGAGTAATCAAATATGACAAAATATTGGATATTGTATCATGTACTTGTAAGAAATTTGAGAGCTCGGGGATACCTTGTAGACATGTTTTGGGGTATTTGCACAAAATTAATGCTTATGAAAAACTAGCAAATATATACATTTTAGGTAAATGGAGTAAATCGGAAAAATTCGGGGTGGTTGTGGATGATATTGATTGTGAAATCGTCGATGACAAATCATATCTACTAAAGAGGTCCCAATTTATTCAATTGGCGTTAGATGAGGTTGATAAGGACCTTAATAGCCATCGAGAAACAAAGGTGTATATCGATGCTTTGGGTGGTGCAAGTGATAAATTAAATCAATTGATTGGAAGTGGGGTTGGTTGAAGTGTTCGGGTTGCTTCGGGAAATGGTAATAGAAATTACTACAATGAACCAAGACAAGTGCGTGAAAAAGGGTGTGGCAAAAGGCTCAAATGAGGGAAGGAAAAAACATTAAGGAAGGGCAAAGATTCTAAATCAAGAAAGTGTAATGGGAGTGGTTTGGTTGGTAAGTCGCATGATAAAAGAAATTGTCCAATGCTAACTACTCAGTAAGTACTTATACATCATTTATTAATTTATATTGTCTACAAAAATAAATAAGAAACTAACTTGATCAATATATGTAGGTATTCATCAAGTCAAGATGATTGTGATGAAAGACAAGATGATGATAGATATTCATCCGAAGGTGAATATTATAATTTTTTTCAAAGTGACGAGAAAAATTGAATATTGTGTATTTTTTACATAATTATCCAACTCTTTGTTTTTTATTATAGCAATATCATTGTAATTCACATGCAGGAAATTCGATGCATTTTGGAGTTCGAAGAATTATTTTTTTCCCAATTTTTGATTTTTTTATTTGGATGAATGTATTTTTATTTTATTTGAATGATAATTGCCCATTAAAGTCTAAAAAATCCCATTTTGCTGTATTGGGAAAGTGGGTTTTTGTTTTTGGCGTAGAAATAGATTTTGCTGTATGGAGAAAGTTGGTTTTGTTTTTGGTGCAGAAATGAATTTTGTTCTATGGAAAAAGTGGGTTTTATTTTTTGTGCCGAAATGGATTTTGTTGTATAGAGAAACTGGGTTTTGTTTTTTGTGTAGAATTAGAAAGTGGATTTTTCTTTTGGTGTAAGATAGAGAACAAAGATAACATCATTATCAGTAGAAAATGGAAGTAAAAGTGAAAAGGTCTTTAGTCCTCTAATTTTGAACCCTTTAATCTCTGCTCACACGTGACCACTGCTATCTCTGATTTTATTAAGACTCGTTAGTGGGCACATTAAAATGAGTCGTTCGAGATCCCTCCTCTATACACACACTCACACACACACACACACACACACACACACATTGCATTCTTAAAAATTCCCCAAAAAAGGATAAATTGATCCAGAATAACTGAAAATAATATCAGGATTTTTTTTCATATTTTTATGTATTTGTTAGGATTTTAATAATTTTTTTCATCATTAATTAAAATTTGTAATCAAAGGAATTATTTATATTGGAAAATAATGTGGGTTAATAAGAACCATTGATAAGTTCTCTCGAATTTAATCTAGGTCGCTCATTTATTCTACTCGAATCAACTCTAACAAATGTCTCACTCGAACAAACAGAATCCTTATTAACCATTTTACGTGTTTGGGTTCTTAACCATTAGATCATACCTCAATGAATCTCTATTTCTTGTGTGTTTTGTATTTCAGGTTATATTAAATAGTTAATATGGTTTAGTCAAAATGATATCATTACAATATATGACCTGTTTACCAGTTTAACCTTGTACTGGTTGGAAACTCACACGATGCCCGGTTATACATCAGCGTTAGAAAAATACTCGAGGAATTGAAAATACAAAAAGATACTAAACGAAAATAGGAAATCGATTAACACCCACATTTCTCATCTATAGTTCAATAGTTATTAGAAAACTATAAAATTACAACTAAAATTATATAGTGACAATGGGTACAAATATATGACAGACTCATAACACTTTTTCAATGGTTATAAATAAAAATATATAGTATTACTCTTCATAAAAATGAAGAAATAAAACTTCTAATGAGGAACTAAAAAATAATAATTGTATAAAAAAAATCTCTTTGTCATAGTCACTTAAATTAAAGGAAAAAAATATGTAAATGAGTTAAATGAAAAAGGAAAACCCCATCAATGAGCTTTGAGAAGGACCTATTTTACCTAGGGCATATTAAAGGTGTTTTTAAAGAAAATTGAGTAAAAGTCTTCCTAATTGATGGCCAGGGATTCATCCTGTTGTTGATACATTTATCACTGACTAAAAAGTGGAATTATTCACTTGATGATGATCCTCCCAAACTGCTTAGGTGAAGCTAAAATTATACTATAGAATTAATCCTCCATAAACAATCACACAATTCCAAAACCAATCACGTGATTAATCAAAAATAGACAAATGATTCTAAAGCTTGGATAAACGTTTGAACTATGAAACGTATCTTATCCGAACAATTAAATTTGAAACCCTTTGATAGTCTCAAATAATCTATGAAAATGCAATACCCCATGTGCAACGATCAAAATCATTGGATCATAATTATTAATTCAATAAACAATTAAGATCCATCACCATTTGCCCATTTGATCCCTTTTCTCTCAAAACTCTCATACGGTATCCCATAGAGATGGGAATTTAGCCTCGTGATTCTATAATCCCAATTTCATGATGCCCAATAGAGACGATGGCAATCATCAACCCATAATTAACTTGCATATGCCATAGATGACATATTGTTGATGAAAATTTATAAGAAGAATATTAGATAAAGATAAATCTATGATACAAAATCTAATAATAGACTACAAATCACTACAAGATCTGAGCCATTCATCAATAGAAGGAACCCTAAATGCGCACCCATTAAAAACAAATTCAACATATTGGTTTATATATGAAACTCGTGATTCATTAAAAAATAAGAATCCGATATAAAACAAATTGAACAATTAGATCCATCAAAATAAACCAACAAAACCATGAAATCCAGCCAAGAAAGTTTGAGTCTCTATAAATTAATCCCAAAGATGTGTTGGGATTAACCAAAAGAGAAGGCATGGATGAGAAAACCCAGGGAAACCTAATTAACTCCAAATATCTACACTCTCTCCTCTCTTTATAGGGCTACATCTCTCCGATAGGTCGTTACCCATAAATAATATAATTTGCACACGCACAAAATAGGCAGACCCAAATGAAATTAACTATGTACAAATTTTTGGTATGCCCACAAACACTTTTATAGAATTCTGTTAAAAATAATAAAAAGAATTAAAAGAATCATCAAAAGTAACTGGTTATTTCCAAATATATACTCCTTGATGACATTTGACGATCATAGCTATTGAAATGAAACCGCTTTCGTGAGGTTCATAACTGGCACGTATTCAACTCTGGTTGAAGATTCCTCTTTCTCCATTTTGTAGTTTTGATAGGTAAAGAGACTAGATAAGTTTTGAAATTAGAGATGAGAGGCAGGGTTTCTCTAAAAAATATATGAGAAGAAGAGAAAGGGATAGTCATATGACTTAAAGATTAAGATATACGAGAGACAGAGAGTTGAGTATGGAGAGAATGTAGATGGGTGATAATAAAATAATAGTTTATGGATTAGATTCTAGGTGGCACAATATGGTGGGAGTGAATTAAATCTCTATATTACATTATAGATTATATAAAATATTCTTGGATATCTTAAATACTATGATACATTTCTAACCATTGATCTTCAGATCAAATGGTTACTTTATCTCAACTATTTATTTTAACACACCACAATCAGAGCGTAAATGGTCTCTATTATAAAAATCCCTTTCGTATTTCATGTTAAGGACTTTCAGCTATTAGATAGAGAAAAGGGGGTTGTGTGTGTATATATATATATGTGTGTGTGTGTGTGTGTGTGTGTGTGTGTGTGAGAGAGAGAGAGAGAGAGAGAGAGGAGAATGAAAGACAGTGCAAAGAGTAGAAAAGAAAGAGAATGGAGATAAGAAAGAGAAAATGGGAGAAAAAAGAGATAAGGTCAATTACTATGAGAAAGAAAAAAGAAAAAAGAGAGTACGTGTGTAGAAAAACTCTCGAGGGAGAAAAATGATGCGATGATCAAGGGTGTTTTATGTATGGTCAAGCCGGTTGAAAAGAGTTTAAAAATTGTGCATAATCAAGTGTTTATCCGGTTTTAAAGATTTGTAAAACTCATTTTGTAATTATCAAATCAATATCATATATCCGCTTCTCTTATAAAATCAGTTCCTCACTCACTTTGATTTATACATGATTTTGCACTGAAACAATTTTTTATGATTTTAAATGTATAGATCTAAGACAATATACGTTAGATATAAGTTTAAGGTTGATTATTTATTACATCAAGCTATATTATCTATGATCTTTTACTCAAAATTATTATTGACTTTACGAGTATGTTGATATAAATGTTTGAGAAAACTTTTAAAAGTTTAGAATAAAGTTTCATATCAATTTTTCCTGATCATATAACAAGTGTCAAACTTTCAAATATATAAATTTTGGATTTTTTCTTTACTTTCGGGGTTGTAATTCTTTCTTATTTTGACTGTTTTTTTTTTTTTTTTTTTTTGTAGTTTGTAGTCAACATAGGGTAGTTTCCTCCACCGAGGTATTTGTGGAGCCCTTTATATTTCAATAATAAGGTTAATCAAGTTTAATTAATAAAATATTATAGGTTTTTAAACAAACTAAGTACCATCTTCAGCATGAAGAGATGAAATGAAACACGAGAGAAAATAAATGGAAGCAATAAGAAAGTCCTCGATTAAAATATAATAATGAAAGTAGATAATCCATAAGACAGAGATACGGTAATGTTCTAACAAAAATACTCAATACAATCTCATACGAAACTCAAAGTGAAACAAGACAAAACTACAATCTTAATACATTCTAACTGAAATGTCTCAAAGTGAGTAGACTAAGAGGTACAGTGAGTAAATAAGGTAGAAACACACATCGTCTCTAGAATTGGAATCATGAATGAGTGAGAGATAAGAATGCGTGTTTGGACTAATTAAGGTAGAAATCCACATCATCTCTGAATCTAGAATCCTGAATGAGTGAGAGATAAAGTATATGTTGTAGCTAGTATAAGAAAGACTAAATCGAAGGTCCATCTCTAGCACCTAAATATGTAAAACTCATATCGTCTCTTAAATTGGAATCTAGAATGAGTGAGAGATAAGTATGTGTGTTAGGACTAATAAAGGTAGAAATCCACATCATCTCTATAACTAGAATCCTAAATGAGTGAGAGATGAAGTATATGTTCTAGATGGTACAAAAAAGACTAAACTGGTGGTCCGTCTCTAGCACCCGAATACGTAGAAACTCACATCTTCTCTGGAATTGGAATCTAGAATGACTAAGAAATAAGTATGTGTGTTAGCACTAATTAAGGTAGAAATACACATCATCTCTAAAACCAAAATCGTAAATCAGTGAGAAATATAGTATATGTTCTATCTAGTACGAGGAAGACTAAATCGAAGGTCCATCTCTAGCACCTGAATATACCACGTAAAAAGTATGTGTAAAAAACCTAGCAAGTCTCTTGCCTATGCAACTCAAACAAATTATACACAAAGATAATAAAATCACTTTTTACATAATCCAGATGAACGGACCATTGCATAAAACATAACCTCGCAATCCATTAGAATCATTCCAATTCATTTAATTATTAAATTAAGATCTTTAAATGAAAAACCTGTAACCGACCTGTGCCCCTTCTCCCCATAAATCTAAAGAACATGTGATATGACAAATGAAGTCATCACACAATTCGAATCCACCTTCTTCATAGTGTCGGAATACACACAGCCACCCTCTTACATAGGGCCAAAACTCCATAACTCTATGTGACATAACAATATCCCATAATAAATCATGCCACTTAAGTGTCTCAATATAAGGGTGTTCATCCCCAGCAGTCATCCATTAATTTTCATTTCACATGTTCATTTATAAATGACATTCTCCAATTCTCACGTATTTCATCACTCCATGATATAACATAATTACCCAATTATCTTACCCCGGGGTCATTACTAATTACAGCCTTTAAATATTTTTTAATTTATTTTACAAAAAGATAAACTGATAGCAAGACTGCAAGTAACTACTCGTAATACAAAACACAAAAGTATAGGTATATTAATTTTATTAAGGGTTCTGAGTCATCGCTCTTAATTGTCACTAAATTTCATGCATGGGAGGTCTCACTGAAGTGAAATCCATTTAAGGAACCCACATTACACTTTCGTTTAGATAAGGTACTTGTTAAGATAAATTAATTAAGAGTTTATTATTAGAGGTTAAAGTAAGAGAGTGAGTGTCTAAATAAAGTCCACGATATAACCAACTAGTCCATCACGATCATATAACCATAAATTCAACAACCAACACAAGTTTTTCCTGTTGTCTTTCTATCGTGTGTACATGATAATTTTGTTATCGACAACAATAATATTTCAAATAAAAGCTCATAGTATATTAATGCATAAAAGGAACACGCAACCAGGATTACAAGGGCATATTTCTTCACAAGGATTTCATTATAATTAATAAGTTCCAAAGAAATCTAAAATAAGTACAATGCATTTTTACCTTAAGAATAAAGTCTATAAACTAAGTTGCATCATTTTAGGCAATTATCACCAATAATACTACCATTAAGGCATGAGGTAGAACCCTACTAAGAACGTGCAAAATTTTAGAATTTTTCCTAAATTAAGTTTATATAACCTAACATCTAGTCTGAAATAATCAATTCCTAAAATAAGGTCATAAACCCTACGATGTCTATTCATAATTTGGGGTTAACGTTAATTTTTATGTATAACAGGACTCAAACTTAACATTAAACTTGGGAAAAAAATGGATTTCACCTATATATCAATATGTTTGGAAGTTACAATTTTCTAAAAGTTCCTAATTCATTTTAACACTACACTTAGGTTTAGATGAAATTTAACAAATAGACATATAAAAGGATAGTCGTAGAAACAAACTTGCCTAAAAATGGGTTCAATTATAATTTCTTGTGTGAGAGGAAATGCCCTTTGAAATTGATCGTGAAAAACCTTTGAATCTTTAGAAACCCTCTTTTTAAATCTTAAACTAAAATGGTGAAAATATTGTCTGGTTTGATTTTTAATAAAATTGAACTTGTGTGAAAGGATAAAAAGTTGGGGGTGAAAATAGTGACTAATTGTTGGGAAAATGTAATAACCCTTACTTTTAAGTAATTGATTTTATATTAAATTGCCATGAGAGGTAATTATATAAAATATTGGAGCATGGAGTAAATAATATCTAAGTGAGTAAAAGATAATATTTACCGAATTTTTGCATATTTACTGTGATGTGGATGTAAATAGTATTATGTTATGATTCATGGTGTCGTTGTGCTTTAATTGACATTTATGGTTTAAATGAAGTTGGAACTTGAAATGATTTATATTATTTCGGATGCCAATTTAGAGGGCGTGATTATTCCCGAAATAGTCGAGATAGTCAAAATAAGATCCATATTTTATTTTTAGGTTCTGGACACTTTTAACAGGTTATGACTTAATTATGTAGTGATGAGTCATTACAATGGTGTATTAACATTAAAAGATGGTAATTAATGCTAAAGGCACTATTTAAGTCTTCAAATCCTTCTATTCCTCTTATATGTTCCTAAACCTAGAAAGAGAGAGAGAGAGAGAAAGAGAAGTTGGGGAAAAGAAGAGAAAGAAGAAGAGAAGAAGAAACTAGGGTGTGGTCTTGCATGTATCTCCCGAGAATCCGAGATTTCAACTTAAGGAAAGTTTCTTACTTGCTAGTATATTATTTAGTGTGAATAATTTGTTGTGATAGTGAGAATGTGAGAATTACGTGTGATAATTGATTAAGCTAGATTCGCAAGTTTCCATGAACCCCTTATTTAATTATAGACCCTAAACATGCATCTAAGGTGCGTGTGTCAACCCATAAATAAATAAAGCATGTGACACAAAAATACGCTGAGACACAGATTTCAGGAAAAAAAACCTTTCGCGTAAAACCTTTATTTCACTATGAATATACAAGTCGCAACTTACAATTACATAGAGAAATCTGCAATGGATCAATGCGCAGCCAACCCACAAAGACACACAGTCTTGAACTTAGCAAGAGAATACACGCAGCACCCTCCAAGGACTCGCAACCCAAACAACGAATGAAGAACTGCAGCTCTCCTTAATGACACGCAGCCATAAAACTTTGTAGAGACTCCTTCAGCAATGACACGCAACCCTCGGTTGCAAAGATCTCTCCACAAAGATTAACAACAACAAAGTTTGTGTTCTAGGGTTCCAAAAGATTCAAAAAAGTAATTGGAATTTTTGTGTGTGAATCAAAAACATGTTTGGCACATCAAAAATTGAAGTCTTGTTGTGTTTGTACTCTTAAAAACGTTTTCTCAAAGACTTGAAAAATACACCACTGAAATAGTTATATATATAGGAAAAATAAGTTGGTGGTAAAACCAGTTACGGAACTTCTCGAGTTTATCCCAGGCGGACGGGTCCGGCTTGGAGGCGGATCGGTCCGACCTCGGATCGGTTCTTTTAAAAATTGGCTTCTTCGGTTCGCTTTCGGTTCGGGGTTTACTGGATCTGTAGCAAGCGGATCGATCTGATTGAGGGGCGGACCGGTCCGGTGGCGGATCGTTCCGGTATAGAGGCAGACCGGTCCGTCTTCATAGAAAACTAAAAAACTTTTAAAAGCCTCATTTTGCTTGAAAACTTAGTTCTTATTTTTATAAAAAAAAATTTATAAAAATTTCCCAATACTAAATATGAACTTTAAGGAACGTAGAAACAATGAACAAATCACCAGTACATAATTATAACACTCTCAGTACATAAATACATATATGGAACCCCTAGGCTAAGCTGTGGTTCTTGTATACTCTGCTATCGAATCCCGATACATCACGTACTTAAGGACTACGAGTTCCAAATCTCTAAAGAACCATTTCAATAAGCAAAATCACACATATTTGAGGCGGACATAGTTCACATACCCATGGGTCACGCAGATACATACGCTCCCATGGTCAGCTGACTTATCAATTCACAAATAAGTCATTTACAGTCCTATGTCCTTAAGGTACCAGTCTAAGTCCCTCGAAGGTACACAAGGATAAGAGGGTCCTTTTCCATAAAAAAATAACCTCCCGTGATAGCAAGTATGGTAAGTATGTCATACACATAAGAAATCCATACACTAGGCTTTCACACAACCTAAGTAATCATATTAAAATATGAGTATTCACATATTCCATCTAGTAAGTCTCGCACATAATAAGTTAAACCCGACATCAAATGAAGTGCGCATTTAACTTGATAATCATCTAGTCGTATCAATTTGAGTACCTAAAAAAATCCCAAAACGTTACTAGGTCTCCTATTAATTTCTATTTTTATCTCAGCAATTATAAAATCACTCTACTACTGTTCATACCCATAAATTATCTTTCATTCCCCCTTCAGTCCCAAATAGAAATATTCAAACCGTCCTCACTCAGTAATCGCTCAAAATTATAATGCTCGATCCCATAAGTTATAACATTCTCCGGGAAATAACTAAGTCCTTACTGACCTTAACTAAGTCCCACAATATCAAATTAATCACCCTAAGAATTATCCTCGGCCTTGGAATTTCCATTTACCCTCAAAGGAAAACAATTGCCAAAAATTAAAAGGGGTCAATCGATTGAAGAAAAGGGGTCGATCGATCGTTCTTGAGTCGATCGATCGATCAAGCAGGTATCAGCCCAGATTTCTTAAACAGTTACGAATTTCATCCTTTTTAGACCTCTAATTCTTCCTTAAAACGTCCCAAACTCCCAAGAAAGTTCACTAGTCATCCTATTAACATAACAACATAATCTCTAACATATTAGGATCATTAAACCCTTATGGATCATGAGTTTCTTAGATTAAAACACCAAATTTTCATATAAAACCCTAGTTCTTCTATTTCTTAAAGAACACTTTAAAATTTAATACGATTTCATAATTCTCTACCCATAAATCATAATTTCGTGGCTGCTATTATCTCCAACATTAAACTACATGCAAGGCCTACCCAGATTACGATTTAAATTCTTCAAATCCATTCAATTTCCATTATTCAAGGTTAATCTCCAATTCTAACATAACATGGATGATATATGCGCTAAATTATTGCAAGTTAAATCACTTGCCTGGTAATGAAGATTCTGATCCTTTGAAGTAGATGGTACGGGAATGATCCTCTCTTTTCGATTTATCCGGTGGTGGTGACGGTGGTGCAAAAGCCTCTAAGGGTGGTTTCTCCTATGGAAACTTTCCTCTCTTCCTCTCTAACTGTCGTTGGTGGTTTTTGGTTGTGATAACCCTAAGAGTTCTTGTGTTGGCTAATAATCTAAGTCTAAAATTCATGGGTCATATTTCCTTGAAAAGTCAAATTGACTAAAATACCCTCCCGGGCTGTCGATTAGGCCTAAAATGCCCCGGGACCCAAACTAAACCCCCGGCTAGTGTTTTCTGATTATCTCGACTCGTCTGGACACGTTGGCACACTCAAAATTCTCATATGGATAAGATACAAATAAAATACTTTTAAATCCATTAAATTGGGTCCTGACACGACTAACACACGCGTCCCAACTTAATTACCAAAACTGTCGTATTTTTAACTCACAATAATTTTAATAAATTCAATAATCACATATTATTGTAATCACTCAGTAATATTCAACATTATCATCATATTTAAATACTGACACTCGTCTCGCTAGCATTTAAATTCGGATTAATTTTCCAATTAATTATCCCAAATAAATTTAATAAATCTCATAATTAAAAGCCATAAAAATTCAAGGTATTACATACTTCCCCCCTAATAATGAAATTTTGTCCCGAAATTCCGAAAAGTAAGGCATACCTAGAAAAAGTTAGGTATCCTCCAGTACTCAAAATAAAGTTCAAAGTAAGGATCAATCACTACCTCCCTCGCTTCACAACAAGCTTGTTGAACACTCTTAACACTTTATCAGTTATAGTGTTATACCTTAATGAATGCACCTCAGATTGTACTCTTACTAAACAACACTCGAATAAGAATAGACTATACATCATTGGCCGGATTATCTCAATATTATTGTGAGTTCGCACCTCACTACGTATCAGCTCCCTCATTTATGTAGTCACAAAACTCCAATCCAGGGAGAAACCATAGAACATCTGACTACTCTTGTCCATTCTTTGAATCTCTGTTCCCGGCGTTGTGACTTTTAGACAAGGAAAGCCACTCACGACTGTTGGTGGTTACCCTATTTTAGTCATCGAACCCTAACTCCTGACTGATCCAAAACTCTGATAATTCGCTCAACTCTAAACATCTAGAGAAAGAATGATAAGGTTTATCCCCATAAAACCTTAGTAAGCACCTTGTCCACTATGAATAGATAGGAATTCCTTCAACCAACTCTACCATTAGGTAATATCTTCTCCCCCATACCACAATATACCTCACTTACTAGCTATACTCATTTTGGAAATGAATTGATCTCAATGAATCCAAAATTGCTTTCATACAGTTCCACTAGTCGTCAATCACCTTGCGCTTATTCTTCATGCTATAGGTGTTACAACTTTCTCGAAATAAAACTATTCCCACTACCTCCTAATACCCCATATTGAATGTGGGTTTCGGGGTCTCATCCTAGTTTTGAATAATATTGTGTAGGACCACATATCGACGTGTTCACTATCTAATAGTGTAAATAACCCAAGGATATGAAAATTCCTCTCCTTCTGGACAACCTATCCCACATATTCGAAGGAACTCGTTACTTATCTATAAGTTGGAAATCCCCTCAAGGAAATTTTTCAACTTGACTCTTCCATCACTAGAATCAGCGGCTTGATAAAAAATTATTGGTTTCTCATCTTACCCCAACCGATCTACTATTTACTATACCCCTTTCAATGCCTACTTTCACGTATAATTCTTCCCATTAAGTGATACTTAATAACCCTCTTCTTATCTTGGCGTATACCAAGAGTTCTGACCCTCGCACTTTTCGCCACGATGCGCATTTCGGGAATCTTATACCTTATCAACATCCTCACTCTATTTATGCATAAGCCACCCTCAACATTCGATTGGGTGGAATTCCGCTCCAAATTGTCCATAATAGTTTACTATTTGCCTTGTTAAGAGACACTCCCTTTTCAAATGGCTTCCCACTACCTTTCAACCAATTTTAGACGTTTTTATTCTGATTGCACAAGAATCAATAGATTTTCGTTCTTCTCACGATGCTTAATCCACTCCACCACTTCCATTACGTCATATTAGTCTCACAAGTAAAAATTTCACCCATTTATGTCCCTTCTTTCGGCGATTAACACATAGAAAACCAGGGTGTTTACACCCCTTATAACCCATGCATATGGGTTTAAACATCATATACGTTTCATACATACTCCAAACTCTTCATTGTCCCTACATTTGCAACGTAGCTTTACCACTTGGGCATTCTCAATCACCTCCGAATTTTGAAATCCTAAATCCTCCTTAACCTCATTGCATCCTTCAATCTGCCAAAGTAAAAAAAATTATCAATTTTTCCTCACCACACCACTGGCTCTACTGGCCTTATATCGTAATTTACCCTTTAACTTCCAGTTATAACTACATACCTCCCTAACGATTGGGGTATCCAAATCATGAACGAATGTCCACACATCTCTTTACTACCAACCTTACGCTGAGTTTCATACGTGGGGTGTCTCGCAAAGCGAAATCCAAAAATGGAACCTCCCCGATACACTACTTCCTAGCATTGTCGATCATTGGAATCTGGTAGGCCCTCGGTCCATAACATGTACCCCTATATTCTCATTTCTTGACAATAAAGTTACATCTCCTTTCGTAATTACACTTAAACAAGGAACTCATTCCTAAAGACATTGTCTATTAACATTGATGGAAATCACCTTCCTTAAACATTATGCAAATATAATCGGGGTTCTCAAAATCCCGTCCCCAGACTTACAACTATGAATATTAACTCCCATGTCTCTAAAGGGTTATATAACAATGCACTCTTCTTATTACTACATCATGCGCATTAATTATAATAACCAGCAAAATCTTTTCGCTGAATGGTAAACCAAATACACTCCGATTTATATCAATAAAGTCCCTACACATACCGGGAACAAATATCTAAGACCATTATACTTTTTCAAGTCTCAACAATATATAAATATATATATATATATATGTGTGTGTGTGTGTGTGTGTGTGTGTGTGTGTGTACAATCGCGAGCCTCACCCTCTCGCATATGGGGCCTCGCCAGAACAAAACATTCTACACCAAGGTGGTGACCCCGATAAACTTGCAATATCCGCACACTATCGGTATAATCATATTATAAAACCATAATTAGGATAATATCATACTCGTATAACATAGCACTAAAACGAGTGATTTCAATAAAGTATATACCATTATCAATATACCCATTCATCCTCCACGGATAACACTAAAGGTAACCCCATTATTATATCAGGGAAAAATATCCACATAAATAATAACATTGACGAGATACTCACTAAACTCGATTTTCATGCAAATATAGCAGTAATAAAAATGTATAACTCATTCCTGACACATACAACATGCAACGTCATATGAGGATATAACTCATACTTTTATCTTGTCAATTACCCTGGCTGCTCAAATGGTTCTTGGACATAACACACCTATCCGTACCAAACCAAAAATTTCAATAACTCTTGCCCTTGCTAGGCAACATAACCTTATTCCTCTACTTTCTCCGGAAAACTTTAACACACGGGTTTTACTCCCCACAAAATACCTCTACACATACTCAAATTATCTCCGGTCACACGGACCATGTTAAGGTGGTCATTCTCTCGGACGTTGGCAGTCTCGACTCTGATGACTACCTCCATTGTTCCCTTAGCTTTGATGGCCCTAAGGAACATGCTAATAGTTTCCACATCACTTACTGAAATCACCATCGCTCGGTAACAATTCAGCTATTCGAATCATTTTAACGGGTCCCCCAATGGGTCTCCCCCTTGCGGTGCTTCTCCAACACCGTTTCCCCTAGCCTTACTCTCTGAATAAATTATTTAATATTTGTAACTCCCCACACAAAGAAGTGTTTACCTCCATATTAACCAAACGCGACATTGTTACCATCTCCATTGACCGTCCAAGTAGAATTCCCCAAAAGTGCTAGCAATTCTTCTTGTAAGTTAATTTTTTTCTTTTGATGTCCTCTTCTCCATTGTACCTACTTCATCCTGTGTAAGGTTTCCTAATTAATTAAATTTATTTTCACAAACTGACCTATGTCCGACCCTCTTGTGTGAGTTCAGAACAACGTTCTCATATCGCATCCTATCCTGAACATTGAATGAAGGAACTTATGGACAAACCATACGTATGCGCCTTATTTTGACAAAACATTCAACCTCTAAGTGTGGTGGTTTCTTCTCAGCATTGTTACTCTGCTCTTACAAGCCAAGAAATTTTTTTAATCCCAAATTCTCATTCCCGATTAGCCATACTCCGACATATGCCCATGCCTTTGGACATTTTACCTTCATTAGCTAACACACGCCATCTCCGCATTTCTAGTATTTCCACTTTTGGTTCTCTTTAATATTTTGTCTGACTCTCCCCCATTCCAACCTTCCTGGGTGAGTCTCACTTGACCCCACTTTTTCTATAGTGGTTCCTGGAAGTCATATATTGTGTTCAATCCGCCTTTACTGTCCTAGCCCTCCTTACCATAATAGGGGTGACCTTAACTACGATCATCATCCTCAAATATACCTTATAACCTCAACTAAGCTTTGCCACCTGTTGTCTGCCCAACTGTCTTTGCCTGATGTACTACATTGTTCGGCACACGAACACTTCACTATCATACACATCATAGCAGGAGAATGAAATCTCACCAAAGAAATCAACAATCCTAAACATAGGGCTCTATATCAAAGAAAGCTACGCTCGAAGCATAATAAGCCGCACAGATCCTAAAGGACACTAGAACCTGGCTCTGATACCACCTGTGACACCCCGTCTAATAAAATACTGGATAGATACTCCTTTATTAAATTAATACAGAATATCAAACTGGTTCAGTCTTAGCATCACTATCGAAAAACATTTAATTAATTACTAGCCACCTAATATTTAAAAAGAGAGATATCAAATTTTATTAATTATGTTCACAAATAACTAAGAATTAAATCATTAACCATCAATCTCATAAACAATATCATAAGAATAACCAACAAAATGAAATTGATTGAGTCTGGAGTAAACACTCCAATAATAATAATGCTACAGTAAATAAAGTCCCAATACAAGAGTCTGAATAATCAAACCAATGACCGAAATAATGATAGTCTATAACTAAAACCTCTAAATAAGAATGGGCGAGAGGCCCTTACTGATACAAATGACTCTGAAGGAACCAAGGATAAAAATTAAGGCGTCTAATACCAAGATCCTGTATCTTCCACAGCAGCTACATCATGTCATCAGAATGGAACTCCTCTGCTTGGTGTCCCTGTGGCTGGGCACCTAAAAATGTTTTTACAAAACAAAATTGATTTGCAGGAAAACATGTCAGAGCCCGAGGTGAAAACAGTTTAAAAGTTTAGCAAGTGTTTAAATTACAATTAAACAACAAATATTATAAACACGTTAGTTGCGTACTCTCACATGAGTTTCTCACCTCACAACTAATGTGCACGCCTAACGTATGCCCTTAACCCATCGTAGTTATGTCGCGAACTAACTAGTCTATACCACTTCCTATTTTGCATTCTACCATAGGATGTATATTCTTAATATCTAGGTAAGTTATATTCATAAACTATATTCTCATTCATTAAATTACTTATCTCAAGTGTTAATTAAATTCTCATTCTTAACCCATTCAAATATCTTAGTTATTTACATTTACTAAGCAACAATAAACCATTTAAAAGTACATAACACTCTCAGTATATAAATATATATATGGAACCCCTAGGCTAAGATGCAGTGCTCGCATACTCTGCTATCGAATCCCGGTACATCACGTACATAAGGACTACGAGTTCCGAATCTCTCAAGAACCATTTCAAGAAGCAAAATCACACAAATTGGAGGCGAACATAGTTCAGATACCCATGGGTCATGCGCACACCTACGCTCCCATGGTCAGCTGACATATCAACTCACAAATAAGTCATTCACAGTCCTATGTCCTTAAGGTACCAGTCTAAATCCCCTCGAAGGCACATAAGGATAAGAGGGTCCTTTTCCATAAAAAAAATAACCTCCCGTGATAGCAAGTATGGTAGGTATGTCATACACATAAGAAATCCATAAACTAGACATTCACACAACCTAAGTAATCATATTACAATATGAGTATTCACACATTCCATCTAGTAAGTCTCGTACATAATAAGTTTAACCCGACATCAAATGAAGTACACATTTAACTTGATAATTCGCTTGTCATATCAATTTGAGTACCTAAACCTATCCCAAAGGGTTACTAGGTCATCTATTAATTTCTAATGTTATCTCAGCAATTATAAAATCACTCTACTACTGTTCATACCCCTAAATTATCTTTCATTCCACCTTCAGTCCCAAATCGAAAGATTCAAACCGTCCTCACTCGGTAACCGCTCAAAATTATAACGCTCGATCACATAAGTTATAACATTCTCCAGGAAATAACTAAGTCCCTATAGACCTTAACTAAGTCCCACAATATCAAATTAATCACCCTAAGAATTATCCTCAGCCTTGGAATTTCCATTTACACTCAAAGGAAAACAATTGCCAAAAATCAGAAGGGTCGATTGATCGAAGAAAAGGGGTCGATAGATCGATCGACATTCTTGAGTCTATCGATCGATCAAGCAGGTATCAGCCAAGATTTGTTAAACGTTTATAGGTTTCATCATTTTTACACCTCTAATTCTTCCTTAAAACGTCCCAAACTCCCAAGAAAGTCCACTAATCATCCTATTAACATAACAACATCATCTATAACGTATTAGAATCATTAAACCCTTATGGATCTCGAGTTTCTTGGATTAAAACACCAAATTTTCGTATAAAACCCTAGTTCTTCTATTTATTCAAGAACACTTTAAAATTTAATACGATTTCATAATTCTCTACCCATAAATCATAATTTCGTGGCTACTATTATCTCCAACATTAAACTACATGCAAGACCAACCCAGATTATGATTTGAATTCTTCAAATCCATTCAATTTTCATTATTCAAGGTTAATCTCCAATTCTAACATAACATGGATGATATATGCGCTAAATTATTGAAAGTTAAATCACTTGACTGGTAATGAAGATTCTGATCCTTTGAAGTAGATGGGACGGGAATGATCCTCTCTTTCCGATCTATCCGGTGGTGGTGACGGTGGTGCAAATGCCTCTAAGGGTGGTTTCTCCTATGGAAACTTTCCTCTCTTCCTCTTTAACTGTCGTTGGTTGTTTTTGGTTGTGATAACCCTAAGAGTTCTTGTGTTGGCTGATAATCTAAGTCTAAAATTCGTGGGTCATATTTCCTTAAAAAGCAAAATGACTAAAATACCCTCTCAGGCTACTAGTTAGGCCTAAAATGCCCCGGGACATAAACTAAATCCCCGACTAGTGTTTTCTGACTATCTCGACCCTTTCGGACACGTTGGCGCACTCAAAATTCTCATATGGATAAAATAATAGTAAAATACTTTTAAATCCATTAAATTGGGTCCTGGCACGACTTACACACGCGTCCCAACTTAATTACCGAAACTGCCGTATTTTTAACTCACGAAATTTTAATAAATTCAATAATCCCATATTACTATAATAACTCAGTAATATTCAACATTATCATCATATTTAAATACTAACTCTCGTCTCGCTAGCATTTAAATCCGGATTAATTTTCAAATTAATTATCCCAAATTAATTTAATAAGTCTCATAATTAAAAGCCATAAAAGTACATGGTATTACAATATGCATATATATATATATATATATATATATATATATATATATACGCGGTCGTTTCCTACGACTGACATTGGTCCTTGTGCGAGATGTTCATGACTCTTACAGGACCGTTTTGTGTTTGTATTGCGTTTTCACTCTTCGATGGCATTTTTTTTATGCTTAAGTCTAACTTTTTACAAATTTACAACGTACACTCAAACCAAGAGCCCTGTCACTACACGATCGGCTCCTATGAGTCGCATTGGTCCCGTGCGAGGTGTCTGTGACTCTTATCGGGCTGTTTTATGGCTATTTTACATTTTCACCCTTCGATGCCATGTTTTTATGCATAAGTCTAACTTTTTGCAAATTTACGTCATACACTCCAACCGGGAGCCCCGCGACTATGCGGTCGGTTCCTACGAGTTACATTGGTCCCGAGCGACCGTTTTAAGGCTATTTTACATTTTCACCCTTCGATGGCATGTTTTTATGCTTAAGTCTAATTTTTTACAAATTTATGTCGTACACTAAAACAGGGAGCCTCATGACTACGCGGTCGGTTCCTACGAGTCACATTGGTCCCGTGAGAGGGGTTCGTGACTCTTACGGGACCGTTTTAAGGCTATTTTATGTTTTCACCCTTCGATGGCATGTTTTTATGCTTAAGTCTAATTTTTATCAATTTTCCTTCATACTCTCAAATCGGGAGCCCCGTGACTACGCGGTCGATTCCTACGAGTCACATTGGCCCCTTGGAGGTGTTCGTGAGGCTTAAGAGACCGTTTTGTGTTGGTTTTACATTTTCACCCTTCGATGGCATGTTTTTATGCTTTAAGCCTAATTTTTTTTCAAATTTACGTCGTACACTCCAACCGGGAGCCTCGTGACTATGAGGTCGGTTCCTACGAGTTACAATGGTCCCGTGCGAGGTGTTCATGACTCTTACCGAACCGTTTTAAGTATGTTTTACACTTTCACCCTTGGATAGCATGGTTTTATGCTTAAGTTTATTTTGTTGCAAATTTATGGCATACACTCAACCCGAGGAGCCCCATGACTATGTGGTCGGTTCCTACGAGTCACATTAGTCCCGTGCGAGGTGTTCATGACTCTTACGGGACCGTTTTCTTCTTGTTTTATGTTTTTACCATTCAATGGCATGTTTTGATGCTTAAGTCTAACTTTTTCCAAATTTATGTCGTACACTGTAACCGGGATCCCCGTGTCTACACAAACGGTGCCTATAACTTACATTAGTCCCGTGCAAGATGTTCATGAATCTTACGGGACCGTTTGTTGGCTCTTTTATGTTTTCATCCTCTGATGCATGTTTTTTATGCTTAAGTCTATTTTTTTGTAAATTTACATCGTACCCTCCAACCGGGAGCTCCGCGACTACGCGGTCGGTTCCTGCGAGTTATATTGGCCTGTGCAAGGTGTTCGTGACTCTTAGGGGACCGTTTTAAGGCTATTTTACATTTTCACCATTCGATGGCATGTTTTTATGCTTAAGTATATTTTTTTCCAAATTTATGCCATACACTCAAACTGTGAGCCCCAGTGACTACGCGGTCGGTTCCTACGAGTCACATTGGTCCCGTGCGAGGGGTTCGTTACTCTTACGGGACTATTTTAAGGTTGTTTTACATTTTCACCCTTCGATGGCATGTTTTTATGATTAAGTATAATTTTTATCAAATTTACATCGTACACTCAAACCGGGAGCCCCGTGACTATGTGGTCGATTCCTACGAGTCACATTGGTCCCGTGCGAGGTGTTCATGACTCTTAAGGGACCGTTTTGTGTTTGTTTTACTTTTTCACCCTTCGATGGAATGTTTTTATGTTTTAAGTCTAATTTTTTTCAAATTTACGTCGTACACTCGAACCGGGAGCCTCATGACTATGCGGTCGGTTCCTATAAGTTACATAGGTCCCGTGCGAGGTGTTCTTGACTCTTACCACACCGTTTTAAGGATGTTTTATGTTTTCACCCTTCGATGGCATGTTTTTTTGTATACGTTTATTTTTTTACAAATTTAGATCGTACACTCAAATCGGGAGCCCCGTGACTACGCAGTAGGTTTCTACGAGTCACATTGGTCCCGTGCGAGGTGTTCGTGACTCTTACTGGACCATTTTATGTTTATTTTACATTTTCACCCTTCGATGGCATGTTTTTATTCTCAGGCATAACTTTGTGCAAATTTATGTCCTACAATCAAATCGGGAGCCCCGTGACTACCCGGTTGGTTCCTACGAGTCACATTGGTCCTGTGCAGGGTATTCGTGACTCTTACTAGACCGTTTTGTGGTTGTTTTACATTTTCACCCTTCGATGGCATTTTTTTAAGCTCAAGTCTAATTTTTTGGAAATTTGCGTCGTATACTCAAACCGGGAGCCCATGATTACGCGGTCGGTTCCTACGAGTCACATTGGTCCCGTGCGACAAGTGAATGAGATGAGCGGTCACAAATTGCAAACTCAAGAATAACTTTCGAACCATGACTAATTTCTATTCCCATTTTCACATCTCTCCTATTCATCTCGGACTAATGAAGAATATCTTTAAGCTAATAAACAAATGGTTACCAATTCGTTTAATGTGGACCATTGCAGAGAAATTTACACGCCTTAAACCTAGAAAGTGGCAATCCATTGGATAATGCCTTCTTTTTCTAGTGTTCACCCTAACTATTCTTTGTTCAAAAGTTATGTACTTCCCCCCTGGAAGTGATAAGAAACAAATGCGCCAACAATACCCAAGCTATAAGGGCACAAAAGAATTAAAATTATGGGGTTTAGACATAAATAGGATCCAAACCGAAAATAATTAAAAAAATTGAATCAATGCATATTTAACCTTAAAATAAAGTGCATCATAGGTCTATCCATTACTGGATATTTTGTTACACCCAACGCCAATCAGAACCTTCTCTATGCCAGCAGCGATGCAATTTCAGATTATGTTTGATAGTAGTTCGACCCCAACATAAATGTACCCTATGACAGTGAAAAAACAATGAATTTTACTCAAACAGTTATGTTCAATTAAAAAAATGGTAGAACCCAAAAAAATAAATTCAAAACCAAAGACAGAAAACCAGAGCTTGTTCAAAAGGGGCACACACACACACCTAACTTCTTGTTACACACATAAACATACATATACACAAAAATCTATGCATACACACACATATAAACATAAATCTATACATACACACACATACACACATACAAACGTAAATCAACACATACATACACCGAAATTAGGGCTCTAGATAGAAATAAGGAAATCCAAATGAAATCAAAAGGAATCAACACATACCAGGGGTTAATCCAAATGCAAACAAAATGAAATCGCTTAACCCTTGAAAATCCAATCGAAATCCAACTCGAAATTGCACCGAGAAGCAGCTGCCTTACTCCAAATGAAATAAGAAGCAGTGGCAGGTCCTTTTTTTTTAAGACCCAGCACTGGTCACAACCAAGAGCCGTGACCCCATATGCGCGACCTTTAAAATGAAGGTAAGGCAGAGTTGGGTTCTTCAGACCTGGTCACGGCCTAGAGCCGTGATCCACCATGTGCGACCCTTTTCCATGCTTGATTGAAGTATGATCACGGCTCATAGCCGTGACCCATAAAAAGAAATGGTCATAGCCCATAGCCGTGACCCTCAATCTGTGATGCACGACCCTTTTTCATCAACCCTAGTGCTTGAATGAGGTATGGTCACGGCCCATATCCGTGACCCACACTAAGAAATGGTCACGACCCTAAGCCGTGACCCTCAATGTGTGTACTATCTTCTTCATCATGCCATGGGTCACGAACTTGGGCTGTGACCCCTACGCAACCAAGCTTGAAGGGAATTTTGGAGCGAGTTTGGCGCCAAGATGGTCACGACCTGGTCACGGCCCAAGTCCGTGACCCACAGTGGTCAGGAATTTTATCTGTGACCACTTCTAGAGCATCGATAATTTAGTGTGGTAATAAATATGGTCACCCCAAATATTAAGTGGGTCACGGACCAAGTCTGCGTCCCACTCGGCATGACCATTCATAGGATTTGGTGTAGTGGTTGGAGAATATGCTCAGAATGTGTGTGCTTTATTTCACAGAAGGTTGGGAACAATACCTTCCCTTGATCGAATTTGCTTATAATAATTCGTACCAATTCACTATCGGGATGGAACCATATGAAGCATTGTATGGCCGACCGTGTAGATCACCTACTTATTGGTTGGAAGTAGGGGATAATAAATTTGTTGGACTTGAAATGATCCTGGATACTTCTATGAAGATCGAACTTATTCGCAATTGCATCCGAATAACTCAAGATCGTCAAAAGAGTTATGCTGATGCGAATAGAAGGCATGTAGAGTTGGAGATTAGATATCAAGTTTTGGTATGAGTCTCGCCAATGAAGGGTATAAAGAGATCTGGGAAGAAAGGAAAGCTTGCGCCGCGTTACGTAGGCCATTTTCCCATTATTTCTAAGATAGTCCGTGTAGCTTATCGACTTGCCTTACCGGAACACTCACAACAGATCCATGATGTGTTTCACGTGTCATCCTTGAAAAAGTATAAGAGGTGTGAAGGAGCTCACTGGCACATTCCTTTAGATGATATCGAATTACAACCTGATATTTCTTAGGAGGAATAACCAGTTGCAATCTTAGATCATGGGGAGTATAGGATAAGATCTGGAGTGATTCCCTTAGTTCGGGTCCAAAGGGATCATCAAAATGTTGAGGAGTCAATGTGGGAGCGTGAGGACGATATGTGAGAAAAGTATCCACATCTCGTTTTGCAAGATACACATAATTTTGAGGGCAAAAATTCCCTTATGAGGGGCGGGGGGGGGGGGGGGGGGGGGAGTATTTAATAACCCTTGCTTTTGAGTAATTGATTTTATATTAAATTTCCATTAGAGGTAATTATATAAAATATTGGAGGATGGAGTAAATAATATCTAAGTGAGTAAAAGATAAAATTTATTACATTTTTGCATATTTATTATGATGTGAATGTAAATAGCATTATGTTATGATTCATGGTGTCTTTGTGCTTTAAACGACATTTATGGTTTAAATGAAGTTGGAACTTGAAATGATTTATATTATTTCGGATGCCAATTTAGAGGGCGTGTTTAGTCCCAAAATAGTCGAGATAGTCAAAATAAGATCCATATTGAATATTTAGGTTCCGGGAACTTGTAACATGTTATGACTTAATTATGTAGTTATGAGTCATTATAATGATATATTAACATTTAAAAACGGGAATTGATGCTAAAGGAATGATTTAAGTCTTACAATCTTTCTATTCCTCTTATATGTTCCTAAACCTAGAAAGAGAGAGGGAGTAAGAGAATTTGGGAAAAAGAAGGGAAAGAAGAAATTGGGGTGTGGTATTGCGTCTATCTCCCGAGAATCCAAGATTTCAGCTTAAGGCAAGTTTCTTACTTGCTAATATATGATTTAAAGTGAATAATTTGTTGTGACAGTTGTGTAATTGGAGAATTAGAACAAATAGTATGTTTTGATAAATATTGATCTTTAACCCTTGGATCTTGTTGTTTATATGATTTAAGTTGGTCATATGAGTTTGTTGTGGTGGAGAGATGGTGTGATTGTGTTGTTGGTTGATGATAATGAAGGAAGTGGAAGAATAAAGGGTTTAGGTTTTGGATTTAGCAATGGAGAAAAATAGAGAGAATCGTGGGTCTGCTAGGCGCGGTCGACCGCGGTTCCAGGATCGGTCAATCGGGCCTTCAGGTGAAAGCCTACTTCTTTCGTATACAAGTATAAAATCAGAGCGCTGCCGACCGTGGTCCCAGGACCAGTCGACCGGGCCTTCCAAAATGATCTTTTTCCATTCCTTTCTAGGAAAATCCCTTGAGGCGCGGTCAGTCGCGATCCTATGACCAGTCGATCGATCCCCTATTTTCCACTCTTAAATCCTTTATTCTTTTTATCTTCTTTCATTTAAGATAAGGACTTAGGAACCTTCTTGAATGAATTAAAACTAGAGCATTAGAGTCTAGTAGTAAGGTATTTAAGAAGCTAAGTATAAATGAGAGTTGAGGATTAGTTCGGTAATCAATTTAGTTACTTAAATTAGAGGAAGATAAAGGATCCTTTATTAGAATGAACTAGTCTATACCGAAAGGGAATTAGAGTGAGTTAATGTTGACTTTTAGAATTGTATTGAAAAATATCATACATGAGGGGTTTTAGAAGGAACGTTAATTAAGGGAGATTTATGTTGGGAATAATTAAACATTGAGGTTTATAATGATGACATTAAACGCTTATGGCTCCGGATAAAATGTAATGCATACTTTAAAAAGGGAAATAACATGTGAATGATAAATGTGCATATACACACCTCTCTAAATGCTATCATAGGTGAAGTTTCACGCATGGGGTGAAGTCCCCTAGCTAGTGAATGCAGGGTGAATATAGTCCTCGGCCATAGGACCAGTTATTATATATATTGTTTGATTGTTGTTCAAAGTGAGGTAATTCCAGGTGTGCTTATGACTCATTGTCGAAGGTATATAGACGCTTCCCGACATTATGCGATGTAGGATGCCCAGGTTGTCTTGGTGATAGGCCTTGGAAGATGATAGCTATTTAGGGGGGCTTCCAGAGGATTAACTCGGAAGGACGGTCTTAGAATCGTTATATGTTATGAAATATAACTATTCATATTAAAGCGGGATGTTATTGATGGCAAAGCACGCTATGAACTAAATTTCTTTGAATATGTTTACTAATGAGAAAATGAATGGAAAAATGAATTGTGTATAAAAGGAAATGGAACCTCATTAAGTATTATATGATCAATTTTCTCCTGCATAATTGAATTTTGATCATTGTTATTATATTGCATTAGGTTATGCTTCTAGATTGAGTGATTAGATTTCTTATCATTACTTATGGTGAACGAAACAAGATTATTCTTGATGATTTAACTGTTAATAACTCTCATGCACTTTATTCATATGGTGATAATATCAAATCGGTCCTTGACCCGTTTATATCTCTTTGTTTTTCATTAATCTTATATTCGCCCAGGTGCTCCGCCACAAGGACGCCCGTATTGACTTTTCCATTCCAGTGTCCTGGAGCTGTAACGCTTTGCGGATGTTATCGGCTATTTTGATATAGACGCTTCCATCTTTTGTATTCTAGTTATGATCGGTTAAACATTTGGGCGTGTTGCCCAAGTTTTGTACTTGTATGATATTATGAAGTGTTATACATTAATACTCGGTGTAACCTAATTGTAAGTGTCTATTAATCGACAACTTATTCGGTTGTTTTTGTGTATATGATGGTTGATAGATATCTGTCTTTATTTGCATCCACCTTTTTTTCAATTGGGATTGTTAAATGCTTTCTTTCACTTACCAAATAAATTTTGACAATTCGTTTTCTAAAATAATTGGTGGTTATCTCATATGCTTATTTTTGTATTGTGATGCTAAGAATGGACCATCTATGATTCCTATAATTGGAGTATCGAGCTGGCCACCTCTTAGTTTAATAAGTGGGGTGTCACAGAATAGAGAGGAGAGAAAATCGTTTCTTGTTGAAAAAGAAAAGAAGGAACAAATATATGTGTAAAAACAAAGGTTTGCACGGCCTTAAATCACCCCTGTCCGTTATAGCGGCATGCAGAACCCTCTATAGTGACCTGTTTAGCCAATTATAGCGGCCCAAACCAAACAACAGTGTATCTCCCCTGCCCGAATTTATAGGTCATATGTGGTCAATCCGGTCCAACATGAGTATTAAGTGTGAAGTGCAATGAACAACCTATTTAATGTTGCTAGTCCATTTTTATTTACTTAATGTTTCACTTTTTTAGAATGCGATTCCCAATTAAAATAAAACTACATGAGGGACCCGTGGGAAGCATCCACAGAATCCAAGTATATAGAGCAACTAACACAAAATGAAAGAGAGTACTTGCCAGTATTACGCGTAACAAAGAGGAAAGAGTGAGTCGAATACTCGGTGAGTAGTATAGAGTCAAATGGAAGTATATCTACGTGGACATGCAACTACCACATATATATCTACTTATATATAATTACATGCATGCCATCGTTTTTATAATAAAACTTTATTTACCCTGATTAATTCACCTTATTCACGAAAAGACATTGCCTTTAACTTGGCTTGATATTTATTCCTTGATTTGATACACTTAGTTAAATATTTAAAACAAATGCACTTTGTTTAAGGAAATCATTTCTTTCACCAAAATTACTCTCTTTATTTGTACTCATGTTAGTATGTTCTTTGAAAATCACCATTTTAACACACGTAAATGCCCTGTTAGAAAATACTTATTTTCCTTTGAAAACCTCTCACGAACTCACTCTTATGTTACTTACGGGTTAAACCTATTTAGGTTTATTAATCACCTATTTAATCACTTCACTTTACCATTTATTTATCTTATGGACATTAATCAATTTTGACATTGTCTGCCAATTTTATCCTTTACCAAAACATTTATTAATTCATTCAAGTAAGGTTGTATTCTTACTTATTCACCACACAACCCATTTCTTGACGTGTTCCATTTTCATTATCTTTTCTAGAATTCTTTAAATAATTGCATACTTTAACGTGCTCTACACCATCGGCTATGGGCACCATATGCTCTGGTCATTGATTTTAATATTGCACCCCAGAGCTTTGGGCCCTCTTTGATTTTTTTGGTGTCAACTGAGTCCTTATTAATGTGTTTTAATATTTTATAAATGTCCACATTATTTCAGTTTTTCTTTACCCGGTCGAAGCCAAAAATCGGGGCTCCACCCCGGCTTGTGTTACACTTTTGAAATCATCATTTCTAGTCCTTTACCCTTTAGCATTAATTTTATTCCAAATCATGTTCATTTAGGACCATTTTTGTGCAACACCTTTCCAACATTTTTTTTCCATAATTTTGTTTTCACTTTACGTAAAATTACCATTTTACCCATTTGTTTCCAAACTTGTTTATTCCTCCTTTTTCACAAATTTTATTTCCCCAAAACACCATTAAGTTACCCACAATAACTTCTTAAGTATTTTTAGTGCACAAACACTTTTTAACATTTAGAGTAACATTCACATCAAGTTGGAAACATTTTTATTCCAATATTTTTCTCCAAGAAATCGTTGAACATATGAGACTACTTTATAAGAAAAATATTGTTTTCTTTATTAATACATATAGTCTTGTAATCTCATATTATTATCACATTTCAAGACCCATTACACACACCTTAAGGCTTCTATCTTCATTATTTCACGTTTACAGCCAATAAACCTTCTTTAGGTTTTCATCATCAAACTACTATAAATTTATATACATGAGAAGATGGATTAACTTAAAAAATCCTATTAAATGGGTTGAACATACAGTTTGTTCTAAAAATTTATAACACTTGAAAAATATACTTTTCAAGCCTAAAGGGTATTTTTGTTTCACCAAAATTCAACAAATGTCCAACTTTTATAGAAGCTTCCTTTTTGCACGATAAATATCATTTTTAAAACATTTCATAATAAAATTATTAGCATGAAACTTCTAGAAATGCATCATTACCATAAAACCCCAAATTTTATTTTGAACAAACATTGAAATATGCATCCATATTTTACCCTTGTCAAAATAGCATTTTTGCAATATTTTTATTCCATAAAAATGTTAAACACCAATTACTTGAAACTCATCATTTTATTCAAATGCATCCTACTATTATAAGCTAACAACAAGACTACTAATATGCAAATAGAGTCCTAATAGTAGGAGTTGAGTTTTCCACCGTAAATGGAGCTCCAACAATGGTACGTTGAAATGTGTAAGAATATGGCAACCTCCCACATCCTAAGGTGGCCTTAGAGAGATTTCCTAGACCCACCAAGATTTCTCCATGAATTCTTCATCAAAAACCCTCTTCAAAATTCCACAAAGCTCCTCCTCCTTCAACTCCAAGTACCCCCAACAACACCTCCAAAATTCATAGCTTTGTTCATCACTAAAGGAAATGGGTATATATAGTTCAAATATGATGGAATACTAATATAATATGGTCCTACAAGGTGGATATATGGTGTTGGCATGGTGGTTTGTAGTGGAGAGAGGGGAAGAAATGCCAAAATGATGGGGAAGAGACATCATCCACACTCTCTCTCTCTCTCTCTCTATTGTTGCAATGAAAACAAACCCAAATAACCCATAAAACCCTTATAAAAACACCTCGAATCCTTGAAATCCCATTTTTCCCAATCTGGACTCACTAGAACTCCATACCTCATCAATCCAACGTTAAAAAATGAGGCAACACACAAGGGCAACCTGATTTAAAATTTTCAGTTGGGTTCATTCGAACGTGAATGGTCTCTCATTCGAATGAGAAAGGCTTTTCATTTGAACTATCCTTTGAATGGCCTTCTAAAGAGCCTATTCAGGTATGTTGTGGAGTCTCATTAAATCCTCATTGGATCCCCACTTCCAACAACTTTGGAATCTCATTGGAATGACCTTGAACTCGTTCGAATGACTGCTTCCAATATTTTCTCCAAATTCTAGATTTTAGCCCACAAAATTTCTAAAATTATCATTAAGATTCCAAAATCCCAAGGTTTTATATGCTTAAAATTTATGCAGGAAAAAATAATAAAATATTGGGTACGGGCATTACAAGCATCGCTGTAATTGTCCTTTTTTAACTCCTATAAATTAAAACCTTCAAATCATATGTGTAATCTGCAATCCATGTTTTATAGATCAATATTCCCTTTTCCTTAAATAAAAATACCAAACATTTCAATTCTTTAAATAACTTTATAAAATTAAAATATTATCCCTAACTTTTAAATAATTCAAAATTTAACATGAAAACTTTAATAATTAATCCAATGTGAATAAAATTTCAATTTGACTTCTTTGAACTTTATAAATTCATCACATTAACTCATTTTAAAAAAATTGACACAAAAATAACTTTAATTTCTTATAATTATATTTCGGTCGATTAAAAATTAATTAAGTCATTATCAACTAATTAAGTCTTTAAAAATATTGGGATATTACATTCTTATCCTCTAAGCAAATGTTTCATCCTCGAAATTCACAAAAAAAGCATATACAAGCCTTAAAATAAGTCAGGATACTTTTGTCTCATTATATCATCTCGCTCTCAGGTGGAGTCATCCTCACTTTGGTGATCGCATTGAACGCTAATTAATGGTATATCCTTACTGCTCAAAGTCTGAAGCCTTTGATATAAAATATGAGTTGGGTCCTCATCATATGAAACATAGGCATCTAACTTGATATCCTCTAAGTCAACATGATTATATGCGGAATTACCTCATAAAAATATATGAAGCATCGATACATGAAACACATTTTGAACCCAAGCTAGATGATTTAGAAACACTAAATGATAAGTGAGCGACTATACAGTATCCGTGAACATAAAGGACCCAAAATATCTTTGGGATAATTTTTCGTTCTTCCGAAAAATCATCACCTCTTTTTTAGGTAACGCTTTGATAAGTACATAATCTCCCACTTGAAACTCAACGTAATCCCAATCCCAATCCCCATAACACTTTTGCCTACTTTGGGATGTCTTGATTTGTTATCGATTCATATTAATATTCTCAGTGCCTTACTGAAAATACTCGGCTCCTAACAATATACTCTCCCTCGGTTCGAACCATCACACTGGTGACTTATATAATTTCCCGTAGAGTGCCTAATATTGTTCTATATTTATTGATTTCTTATAAATATTATTGTAGGAGAACTCAACTAAGGGTAAGTGGACCTCCCAACTTCCTTTAAAGTCTAATACACATGCCTGAAGCATAACCTCCAAATTTTGGTTCACTCATTTTTTCTACCAATTTGTCTAAGGATGGTAGAACATATATAAGTGTAACCTAGTCCCCATAACCTCGTAGAAATTGCCTAAAAATGAGATATGAAAGTCAAATATCTATCAGAAATTATCAAAAAATGTACCCCATATGAACAATTTCATCCACTTAAGAACACACATACTTCTCTACTATAAAGCTCAAGTAGATGGGCAAGAAATGTGCAACATTCATTAAAAAATCCATAATAACCCAAATATAATTGTGTTTCCAAATATATAGAGGAGACATAATAATGAAATCCGTCAAAATGTTGTCCTACTTCCACTCAAAAATGAGTAATGGCTGAAGTTTCCATGACGATCACTAGTTGTTTACCTTCACTATTTGACATGTGCTACACTAGGATAAAAAAATAACAACATCCCATTCATCCTAAACTACTAATATTATATCTTCATGTATTGATATATATTATCCATTCTAGGTTTCAATGTAAATTGCAATCCCCTTATACTGCAATCCACCATTCGAACCAATAATGTAAATAGGCATACCGAGGCCCAAAAGATCTCTTCTTGTAGAATACATCATATATATGTGCTTGACATACACATATAAGGATATTGGTAGTCGCATTGAACATCCCCTGAAACACATTGGCTAACTCTCTAATCACTTGAACACATCCGACATCGAATAATGTAAGTGAAGGAAAAATACCACTCGATCAATGACTTAAAGCGTCTTCCACTACATTAGCCTTCCATGGGTGATTCCGAATAATGAACTGATAGTCCTCAATAAACTTGAACAACTACATGTTTAATCCATTTGTGTAAACATCTTTGAGGATTCTTATAATCACTAAAGATCTAGAACTTTTTACCCCAAAAATAATGCCTCCAAACGTGTTGTGCGAACATAACTGTCGCTGAATCCAGATTATGAGTCATATAGTTATTCTCGTAGGCTTTAACTTCTGACATGCATAGTCAATAGGAAGACCCCCTACATCCACACCCTACTTAATACCTATGGGGAAGTATGTGTATTTACCAAATACTCAACCCAACTCCTTGCATGAGCCAAAACCATAGCCGAAATAAACTTCTTATTAAGAGAAACGAAGGCATGATAACACTTCTTAGGAAGAAAAACTATATCCGCTTTTGAGTCAACTCAGTCATAGTCTCTATATCATTATAAATCCTTGAATAAACCTCCTATACTAACTAACCAATCTCAGAAAGCTACAAACCTCCATAACTATTATGGGAATTCCCCGATCCAAAGTGGTTGACACATTTTTTGGATCCACCGATAATCTCGACTTTAAATCTACATGGACCAAAAATTGCATCTCTCATTTCCAAAACTCATTGTTTGAGAACATGACATAAAACTTGTTCTCTCACAATGTCAGAAGTGAAACTCTTTAAAAATTAGCATCCTTCTCCTCGCTCTGCGAATAAATAAATATGTCATCTATGAAGATGATAATAAACTGATAAAAATACACCTAGAGCACTCACTTCATTAAATAAATTAACACAACAAAGACATTAGTTAGCCCAAATGGTATGAACTTGAATTTGTAGGAACCATAATTAGTTGAAATGGCAGTCTTTAGTACATCTTCCTCTCGTAACCTTAACTAATGGCACCCTAAATTTAAATCTATTTTTGATAATCAAGAAGCATATTGTAATTGATGAAACAAGTCATCGATCCAGGGAAAAGATTACTTGTTTCTCACGGTCACCTTATTTAACTAACGACATTCAACACAAAACCATAGTGAACCGTCTCACTTCTTTACATATCAAACTGGATCTCCCCATTGTGATGTGATATTCCCAATTACCGCCCTATTGTAATAATTACTTAATTTAGTCTTTTATCTCCTTCATTTCTAGAGGAGCAATTCGATACGACACCTGAAACACTAACATAATTTCGAGAGCCAAATTGGTCATAAAGTCAACCTCTTGGGGGGGGGGGGGGGGGGGTAAGCCTGGCACTTTCTCAAACAAGTCGGTAAAATCTCTGGCAATCGTTATTTTTTCTAACAAAATGGTACTCCCCTCTTAAGTCTCCTCATCAATAAAATATAAGTGTGTCATGACACCACCCTTTAGACTTGCAATTACCATAATATACATCTCCTAATCTAGAATAATGAAAATATTGGATTGACCCTTATAATTTATATCACATTAATATCTAACTAACCGGTCCACACCAAGATCACATCATAAGCGTGTATATCTAATATCTATATTCTTCCTTGAAACACAATATACCAATGTATATCTCTTCATAATCATATATCTCCAAAATAAGAGTAAATACTCCTAACATGGTAGCTATCGATAATTTTCTATCACAAGGAATAGGAAATAACCCAAAAATCCCATTAAACTACGTAATAAAAATGACTGTGTGGAGTCGTTATTAAACAAAACTCTAGCTAAGATTCCATAAATATAAAATGTATGTTTCACCATCTGGATCTGCCATTTCCCCTCCTATTGCATCTAGTCAATTTGATAAACTCGTCCATACTCAAGATAGACCTGTCCTTCCCCTACTACTTGAGTAGTTCCTCGTTCAATCTCACAATGGGAAATACTTATCATTAAAACGGACCAAAAACTCCTCGTAGGTCAAGCTCTGTCTATTCTCCACATAATTCACACTCAAGCTTCAATGCATGCTAACTGAAATGTCTCAAAGTAACTAGGCTGAAAAATAGAGGGACTATGTAAGGTAAAAACCCACATTGTATTTGAAACTAGAATCCTGAATGAGTTAGAGAAAACGTATATATTGTGTGCTAGCTATCACGATGAAGACTAAACTGAAGGTCCATCTCTAACACCTGAAGAAACCACTTAAATGATATGGGTCCAAACCCTATAACATTGCTTGTCTATGCAAATCAAAGTATTATATATGTAGATGACAAAATCACTACTGATATAATCCGTATGACTGATCCATGAAATAAAACCCCACCTCGTAATTTATTAGAATTATCTCAATTCATTTCATTTTATAATTAATATATTTAATTAAAAATGTAACCAACATGCATCCCTTCTCCACGAACATATCAAGAACATGTGGTACATTCACACAAACCTTCACACAATCCATACTCACTTACTTCATAGTGTGGGAATTCCCATATCCGCGCTACTACATAATGCCTAAACTCCACAACTGAATGTGATGCAATAATCACCCATAATAAACCATGATCATAATGTGTCTTAATATAAGGGTGTTCCTCCTTATCACACACCTATTAATTTGTTTTTCACGAGATCATTTATTAACGACATTCTCAAGTTCACACATTGTTTATCTCTCTGTGCTATAACATCATTACCCAATTACCTCACCCTCGGGTTATTACCAATGATAATATTTAAATACATTTTATTCCATTTTACAAGGAGCTAAAGGTATAAAAAGTCTACAAGTAACTACTTGTGACACCCCTCTTATTAAAATAAGAGGTGGCCAGCCCGATACTCCAATAATTACAGGAATCATAGATGGTCCATTCTTAGCAACACTGTCGTATAATTTAGTATACGAGATAACCACCCATTATTTTAGAAAATGGATTGTCAAAGTTTATTTGTAAGTTAAAGAAAAACATTTATACAATCCAATTGAAAAGAAGGTGGATGCAAATAAAGATAGATATTAAGTTGACAACAATATACGAAAAAATAACCGAATGAGTTGTCGGTTAACAGACATATACAATTGGGTTACATCGAGTATTATAATACAATATGACATATATACAACAAGTAAAAAACTTGGGCCACACGCACGTTCACATAACCGATCATAACTACAATACAAAATATGGAAGCGTCAATATCTCAATACCCCGTAACATCCGCAAAGTGTGACAGCTCTAGGACACTAAAATAGAAAAGTCAATACGGGCGTCCTTGCGGCAGAGCACCTGTGCGAATATAAGATTCATGCAAAACAAAGAGATATAAATGGGTCAGGGCCCGGTTTGAAATGATCACCAAGTGAATAACATCCATGACAGTTATGAACTATTAAATCATCAAGAATAACCTTGTTTCGTTCACCATAAGTAATGATAAGGAATCTAATTTCTCAATCTAAAAGCATAACCTAACGCAATATCAATAACAATGATAACAATTCAAATATTATGGATAATATTGATAATATACTACTTAAAGAGATTCCATTTTACACAATCTCATTTCACCGTTCCTTTTCTCATTAGGAAACGTATTCAAAGCAATTTATTTCATAGAGTGCTTTGCCATCAATAATATCCCACTTTAATATGAATAGTTATATTTCACAACATATAACGATTCTAAGACCGTCCTTCCCAGTTTCCCCACTGGACGTGCCCCTAAATAGCTATCATCTTCCTGGGCCTATCACCAAGACAACCCGGGCATCCTACATCGCATAACATCGGGAAGCGTCCATATACCTTCGACAGTGAGTCATAACCACACCCATAATTACCTCACTTCGAACGATAATCACACAATATATATATTAACCGATCCTATTGCCGAGGACTATATTCACCCTGCATTCACTAGCCAAGGGACTTCACCTCACGCGCGTAACTTCCCCTATGATGGAATTTAGAGAGGAGTGTATACACAATTTATCATTGACAATTTGATCTCATTTTAAAATATACATTACGTTTTATCTGGAGCCATAAGAGTTTAATTTTGTTCAATACAAATCTCCATGAATTAACATTCATTCCTCAAACCATAACGTATGATACTACTACAACCCAATTATAGAAGTCCACATTTAATCACTCCATTTCCCTTTAGACAAAAACTCACTCATTTTATGAAGGAATCATTTATCTATGTCTAATTTAATTACTCAACTAATTCCCATATAATTCCCAACTCTCATTTCTAACTTAGGTTCTTAGATACCTTTCAATTAGAATCTAATACTCTAGTTTTACTTCATTCAACAAGGTTCCTAAGTCCCTATCTAAAAATAAAGAAGCTAGAGGAAACTAAGGATTTAAGGGTGAAAAACAGGGGATCGGTCGGCCGGTTATGGGACCGCAGTCGACCGTGCCTCAATGGTTTTGCCCAGAAAAGAATGCATAAAGCTCATTTTGGAAGTCCCGATTGACTGATCCTGGGACCGCGGTCGACCGCGCTTAGCGGACTCAAGACTCTCTATTCTTCTACAATGCTATATCCAAAACCTAAACTCCTTATTCTCACATTTCTTTTATTCTCGTCAACTAACAACACAACCCCAACTTCTCTACACCACAACAAACTCTCATAACCAACTTAAAACATAAAAAAAAAGATCGAAGGGTTAAACATCAATATTTATCCAAAAGCCTACTATTTGTTCCCATTCTCCAATTACAAAACTATTACAACAAATTATTCACATTAAATCATATACTAGAAAGTAAGAAACTTGTCTTAAGCTGAAGTCTCGAATTCCTTTCCGGTAGAAGTAAGATCAAACCCAATTTCTTCTTTTCTGCTTCTTTCTCTTCTTTTCCCCAAATTCTCTTATTCCCTCTCTCTTTCTAGGTTTAGGAACATATAAGAGGAATAGAAGGATTGGAAGACTTAAATCATTCCTTTAGCATCAATTCCCATTTTTAAATGTTAATATACCATTATAATGACTCATAACTACATAATTAAGTCATAACATGTTACAAGTTCCCGGAACCCAAATATTCAATATGGATCTTATTTTGACTATCTCGACTATTTCAGGACTAACCCCGCCCTCTAAAATGGTACCCGAAATAATATAAATCATTTCAAGTTCCAACTTCATTTAAACCATAAATGTCGTTTAAAGCACAACGACAGCATGAATTGTAACATAAGGCTATTTACATTCAGATAACAGTAAATATGCAAAATCTACTAAATATTAACTTTTAACTCACTTAAAATAATATTTACTCCATCATCCAATATTTTATATAATTACCTCGCATTGCAAATTAATATAAAATCAATTGCTCAAAAGTAAGGGTTATTTTGCCCTCAAAACTTGCAAAAAAGAGAGGTGGATACTTTTCTCCCATTTCGTCCTCATGTTCCCACGTTGATTTCGTAACATTGTGATGCCCCCATTGGACCCGAACCAAGGGTACCACTCGAGATCTTAGCTTATGCTCCCCGTGATCTAAGATTGCAACTGGTTCTTCCTCGTATGAAATATCAGGCTGCAATTCAATATCATCTAAATGAATGTACCAGTGAGCTCCTTCACACCTCTTGTACTTTTTAAGGATGAAACATGAAACACATCATGAATCTGTTATAAGTGTTCCGGTAAGGCAAGTTGATAAGATACGGGGCCTATTTTAGCAATAATAGGAAAAGGGCCTACGTAACGCGGTGCAAGCTTTCCTTTCTTCCCAAATCGCTTTATACCATTCAGTGGCGATACTCGCACAAAAACTTCATCTCCAACTTCCAAATACACATGGATTATATTCGCATCAGCATAACTCTTTTGACGATCTTGACCTATTCGAATACGATTGTGAATAAGTTTAATCTTTGAAGAAGTATCTTCGATCGTTTCAGGTCCAAGAAATTTATTATCCCATACTTCTAACCAATAAGTAGGTGATCTACATGGTCGTCCATACAATTCTTCATAGGGTGCCATCCCGATAGTGAATGGTACGAATTATAATAAGCAAATTCTACCAAGGGAACATATTGTTCCCAACCTCCTTTGAAATCAAGCACACGCATTCGGAGCATATCCTCCAATATTTGTATGACTCTTTCAGTATGTCCATCTGTTTGAGGGTGATAGGAAGTACTCAATTTCAACTCGGTTCCCATAGCTTCTTGGAAACTTCGCCAAAAATGGGAAACAAATTTTTTCTCTCTATCAGAGACTACATTAATGGGCACCCCATGGAGTCTAACAACATCCGCAATGAATAATCAGGCATAACGAACAGTATTGTAGTCTGTACGTATCGATAAGAAATGTCCTGACTTAGTTAAGCAATCAACGATAATCCAAATGGAATCATGCCCGCTTTGTGGCATTGGTAATCCCGTGATGAAATCCATCGAGATGCTTTCCCACTTCCATACCGGTATTTCCAAGGGTTGTAACAAACCCGTCGATCGTTGATGATCTACCTTCACCAATTTACAAGTAGTGCATTGGTAAAAAAAATTAGAAATGTCCCATTTCATACCCGCCCACCAATATTGACGGCGTATGTTTTGGTACATTTTGCCCCCACTAGGATGTACTGAAAACATGGACCCATGAGATTCGGTCATTACGGCCTGTCTCAAATCCCCCTCGTCCGGGACAACAAGTCTCCCGTGGAAACGTAACCCACCCTCAGAACTTATAAAGTAGGATTTCGCTCCAATGGTTAACAATTGGTGTATACGGTCCTGACAACTTTTGTCCCTACCTTGAGCTTCCACAACCCTTGCCAATATAGTAGGAGTAATGTTTAACACCTACATAAACACCCTAGTAACAGCGTCCTCTTGGCTGAGCTACTTCCATTTAACCTTCCACACCACGGCTAACTCCCCCTCGGGTTTCCTACTCAGCGCATCCGCCACTATATTAGCCTTACTCAGGTGATAATGAATATCAAATTGGTAGTCCTTCACAAACACTAACCATCGATGTTGTCGCATATTTAAGTCCTTTTGGGAAAACAAATATTTAAACGATTTGTGGTCCGTGAACAGACTAAAGTTCTACCCTAGTAGGTAATGTCTCCAAATCTTTAAAGCAAAAACCACAGCAGCAAGTTCCAAATCATGAACCAGATAATTCTTCTCATGGGGCTTTAGTTTGCGAGGAGCATAAGCAATAGCCCAATGTTTTTGTTTCATCACACCTCCCAACCCTTGCGGAGATGCATCTGTAAAGACCAAATATTGCAACCCTCGCCTCGGTAACGCAAGTACTGGAGCATAAGTCAACTTATCTTTAAGCTCATCAGAACATAGTTCATAAGAATCATCCCAAACAAACCTCACCCGCTTCCATGGTAAATTTATCAAAGGGTTAGCAATCTTAGAAAAGCCTTTGATAAATATGCAGTAATAGCCAACCAGACCCAGAAAAGTGCGAATTTCTGTAGGTTTCGTGGGTTGACCCCATTCCCTCACCGTAACAACTTTACTCGGGTCTATCGAAATACCCTCAATGGTAACAATGTGGCCCAAAAACTGTACTTCATGTAGCCAAAAACCACACTTCTCAAACTTAGCATACAATTGATGATCCCTCAATGTCTGCAGGACCAATCGTAAATGATTAGCATGACCGGCCTCCGTTTGAGAATACACTAGGATGTCATCAATAAACACAATAATAAAGTGGTCCAGGAAGACCCGAAACACTCTATTCATAGGGTCTATAAACACAGCAGGAGCATTAGTTAGCCCGAAAGGCATAACCAAAAATTCATAGGACCCATATCTAGCCAGGAACGCAGTTATGGACACATCATGTTCTCATATCAGCAGCTGGTGATACCCAGTCCTCAAATTTATTTTAAATAAGTACGACACTCCCCTAAGTTGATCAAATAAATCATCAATCCGAGGTAGTGGGCATTTGTTCCTGATGGTAACTTTCTTCAACTCCCTGTAATCCACGCACAACCGTAGAGAACCATCTATTTTCTTCACAAAAAATACAGGAGCTCCCCACGGTGATGTACTACACTTAATAAACCCTTGTTCTAACAACTTTTGAATCTGATCTCTTAACTCACTCATTTCAACAGGAGACATACGGTATGGAGCTCTAGCAATCGGTCACGTTCGCGATGCTAAATCAATTAGGAACGCAATCTCCCTACTTGGAGGCAAACTTGGTATCTCCCGGAAAGCATCTTCGAAGTCTCTAAGAACCATAATTGAATCTAAGGAAATGACTACATCTCGAGAAGTCTCCTCCGTAATACAATACAAGTGCTAGAACCTCCCTCAGAACGAGGCAGAGCCACTAAAAACATCTCTTGCCCCAGAATGGCAAAAACGATACTCTTTCCATAACAATTTATTATCGCACGATAATTCACTAGCCAATCCATACCTAGGATTACATCATAACCGACCATATCAAGGACGAGAAAATCGGCCTCAAAATACAAATTATTAAGATTTATTTCTACTCATTTACAAATAAAGAAAATGATCGAACCGTCACCCATAGAAGATTTGACACTAGTGAAAGTACTTTCTGCAGATTTAATTAGCTCCGTCGATTGGGCAAAACTTCGAGAAATAAATGACTGTGTCACACCCATATCAAACAACTCACAACCCATATGCACTTGGATAGGAAACTTACCCTCAATAGCTAGCAATATGGGCAGGGCTGGACGAAGCATAGCATCCTGTATGTGATAGACACGCCTATACTGTAGTTGTCCCTATTGTAGAGGGAAAGATGGATTAGGTACTGGTGGTGGTAGTTGTGCCTACTGATGCTGCAAAATTCTAGGAAACTGTCCCCCAATCAATTGCGGACATGACTTCCTATAATGACCTGGCTCCCCACATTGAAAATAACGACCCGTATTATTTTCCTGATTATGGATCCTATTATTTCTGAACTGCCCAAAGCCTTGGCCCGGTTGTCCTCGAACTCCATTGCCCCGACCTTCCTGACCCACCTGCTACTGTTGCTGTACACCCTGATCGTGCCTGAAATTACTGCAACCAAAATTAAATCCTCTGAAATGCTGTCTTTTTGACAATTCCCCTTACTGGGTGTCGCTTTCCTTTTGCTTACCTCCCGATTATTGGGACGAGGGTAGTGCTCCTCCTCCCGCACCATTACCTCCTGGTTTACTCACTTTCCCCACAAACTAAAACTTTCTTACTACCTTATACATGCAACCGATGATCTTGATAATGAAGTAATGCGACATTAAACACATCCCCGAAAGTTTGTAAAGATAGATTTCCCTGCAAGTATTGCCGTATCCTCCAATGTAAACCTCCAATGAACTTTGATATTATCCTCTCCTCTAGAGTTACCTCATCCGATGCAAAACTATCCAAACGAGTGAATTCCTCCTCATATTCTACCACCAAACGTTCACCTTGAACTACATCTTGAAGCTTTCTCCATATTTCCCTTTGGACTACCAGAGGAAAATATTTTCGATCAAATAAAACCCAAAAATCAGTGATGGTCGTAGTATCTCTTTGTTATGGCGTAGTCATCGACTCCCACCAATGTAAGGCTGCTCCAACTAGCTTAAAAGTAACAAGGACTTGCTTACGTTCTTCACTACAGCCTATTAAGCGAAGATGACATTCGATATTCTGTTTCCATTGGTTTAATTCTATCACATCTGAACCACCCTGAAACTCTGAGGGATGGCCATTTAAAAAGGATTCACTGACTCTTTCCCATGGAGAAGGTCCCGCACGGACTTGTACCTCCTGAGACCATGGTTGTTAGGCTTGGGGAATTTTTTGAGCCACGGTAGTCATCGCTGCATTAACCGTCTGGGCAACAATATTGGCTACTTCAGCAGCATTTATTATTCCTTAGTGTGGTGGTGGGGGACCTACATCATCTTCTACAACTCTATTTCTTCCCGTAGGGAGACCTCTCTTAGGCGGCATCTAAGACGAAGAAACAACTGAATTAGAATACTAATATTAAAGAACGCTATGGTAGAACGTGACAAGTCCTCGTAGATCCTAAAGACTCTAGAACCTGATTGATACCATCTGTGACACCTCGCTTATTAAAATAAAAGGTGGCCATCCCGATACTCCAATAATTATAGGAATCATAGATGGTCCATTCTTAGCAACACTGTTGTATAATATAGTATACGAGATAACCACCCATTATTTTAGAAAATGGATTGTCAAAATTTATTTGTAAGTTAAAAAAAATATTTATACAATCCAATTAAAAAGAAGGTGGATTAAAATAAAGATAGATATTAAGTCGGCAACAATATACAACAAAATAACCGAATAACCTATCGGTTAACAAACATATACAATTGGGTTACACCAAGTATTAAAATACAATATCACATACAACAAGTAAAAAACTTGCGCATCACACTCGTTCGCGTAATCGATCATAACTAGAATACAAAAGATGGAAGCATCTACATCAAAATACCCCGTAACATCCGCAAAGTGTTACAGCTCCAGGACACTGGAAAAGAAAAGTCAATACGGACCTTATTGTGGTGGAGCACCTGTGCGAATATAAGATTTAGGCAAAACAAAGAGATATAAATAGGTCAGGACCCGGTTTGATATGATCACCATGTGAATAACGTGCATGATAGTTATTAACAGTTAAATCATCAAGAATAAGCTTGTTTTGTTCACCATAAGTAGTGATAAGGAATCTAATTTCTCAATCTAAAAGCATAACCTAACGCAATATCAATAACAATGATCACAATTCAAAAATACCGTAGAATATTGATGATATACTACTTAAAGAGATTCCATTTTACACAATTTCATTTCACCGTTCCTTTAATCATTAGGAAACGTATTCAAAGAAATTTATTTCATAGAGTGCTTTGCCATCAATAATATCCCACTTTAATATGCATAGTTATATTTCACAACATATAACGATTCTAAGACCTTCCTTCCGAGTTTCCCCACTGGACGCGCCCCTAAGCAGCTATCATCTTCCAGGGCCTATCACCAAGACAACATGGGCATCCTACATCGCATAACGTAGGGAAGCGGCCATATACCTTCGATAGTGAGTCATAACCACACCCGAAATTACCTCAATTCGAACAATAATCACACAATATATATATTGACCGGTACTATGACCGAGGACTATATTCACCCTGCATTCACTAGCCAGGGAATTCACCTCATGCGCATAACTTCCCCTATGATAGCATTTAGAGATGTGTGTATATACAATTTATCATTCATAATTTGATCTCATTTTAAAATATACATTACGTTTTATCCAGAGCCATAAGCATTTAATTATCTCCAATACAAATCTCCATGAATTAACATTCATTCCTCAAACCATAACGTATGATACTACTACAACCCAATTATAGAAGCCCACATTTAATCACTCCATTTCCCTTTAGACCTAAACTCACTCATTTCATAAAGGAATCATTTATCTACGTCTAATTTAGTTACTCAACTAATTCCCATATAAGTATCAACTCTCATTTCTAACTTAGCTTCTTGGATACGTTTCTATTAGACTCCAATACTATAGTTTACTTCATTTCAGAAGGTTCCTAAGTCCCTATCTAAAAATAAAGAAGCTAGAGGAAATTGAGGATATAAGGGTGAAAAATAGGGGACCGGTCGGCCAGTTATGGGACCGCGATCGACCGCGCCTTAAGGGTTTTGCCTAGAAAAGAATGCAAAAAGCTCATTTTGGATGGGTCGGACGACTGGTCCTGGGACCGCGATCGACCACGTTTTGATTTTATAATTGTATACGAAAGCAGTAAGCTTTCACCTGAAGACTCACTCTTCTTCTACAATGTTAGATCCAAAACCAAAAGTCCTTATTCTCACATTTCTTTCATTCTCGTCAACTAACAACACCACCACAACCTCTTTACACCACAACAAACTCTCATAACCAACTCAAATCATAGAAACAATTAGATCCAAGGGTTAAATGTCAATATTTATCCAAAAACCTACTATTTGTTCCCATTATCCAATTACACAACTATCACAACAAATCATTCACATTAAATCATATACTAGCAAGTAAGAAACTTGTCTTAAGATGAAATCTCGAATTCCTTTCTGGTATAAGCAATATCAAACCCAATTTCTTCTTTTCTTCTTCTTTCTATTCTTTTGCCCAAATTCTCTTTCTCTCTCTCTCTTTCTAGGTTTAGGAAGAATATAAGAGGAATAAAAGGATTGGAAGACATAAATCGTGCCTTTAGAATTAATTCCCATCTTTAAATGTTAATACACCATTAAAATGACTCATAACTACATAATTAAGTCATAACCTATTAAAAGTGTCCGGAACCCAAAAATACAATATGGAACTTATTTTGACTATCTCGACTATTTCGGGACTAACTGCGCCCTCTAAATTGGCACCCGAAATAATATAAATCATTTCAAGTTCCAACTTCATTTAAACCATAAATGTTGTTTAATGCACAATGACACCATGAATCGTAACATAGTGCTATTTACAATCACATAACAGTAAATATGCAAAATCTACTAAATATTAACTTTAAACTCACTTAAAATAATATTTACTCCATCATCCAATATTTTATATAATTACCTCGCATGGCAAATTAATATAAAATCAATTGCTCAAAAGTGAGGTTTATTACACTACTCATGATACGAAACATAAAATAAAGGTATCTTAATTTTATTAAAATTCTTGAGTCATCACTCTTACCCGTCTCTAAAACTATGTGTGAGACTGTAACACCCCTCCTAATTGAATATCGGGTGGCTAGTCCCATACCAAATTAAAATAGAATATACAGTTGGATCATTCTTAGCATCACTGTTGAAAACATTTAAAACTCACCCAATACCCAATTAAGCTGGTGTTAAAAACTTTCCAAATTTTAATTTAACAAAATCCATTTTTAGTTTATGAATAACACTACACATATTAATCTTCAAAACTAATAACCGAACAGATAACACAAAAGAATTTAAATTCAGTTGGAATAAACATTCCCAAATAATTATCCACTACAATAATCCCAACAATATGAAATGTATTAATGTGACATGAATACAATAGTATTTGACTCAGAATAATGTGAATCAAAAGAAGATCACTCAGAATAACTGAATTCCTTTGGGCGACATGCTTTAACTAAAAGAATAATGTGAATCAAAAGAAGATAGGCGTCGAATCAATACTCCATAGCTCCATTGCTCGTCAAAATCAACTAAGGTTGGCGTCCCTAGTGTTGGACACCTGATATATAAGGTATAGTAGAAAAGAAAATATGTAAGAAAACGGGTCAGAGCCCGATTGTGAAAATGATTTTGAAAATAACAAGTATTTAACAAGTGCAATAAAGCATTTATTATGTACATGTTATTATCCAACTCTCACTTGATATTTTCACCTCTCATCTAAAGTGCACACTTAACGTTTCCTATTAACCTACTAGATAGGCGTCGAATCAATACTCCATAGCTCCATAGATCATCAAAATCAACTAAGGTTGGCGTCCCTGGTGCTGGACACCTGATATATAAGGTATAGTAGAAAAGAAAATATGCAAGAAAACGGGTCAGAGCCCAATTGTGAAAATGATTTTGAAAATAACAAGTATTTAACAAGTGCAATAAAGCATTTATTATGTACATGTTATTATCCAACTCTCACTTGATATTCTCACCTCTCATCTAAAGTGCACACTTAATGTTTCCTATTAACCTCCTAGTTAATGGTTCCTATTCACTAATTTCCAAAATATGATTCCACTCCCATATCATAACCCTGTATGTCCCATACCATACATCATATAATCATTCTTATATGTTTTTCATTTATATGAATCGTTTCTCGTTAACATGAATCGTTGCTCATTAATATGAATTAAGCTCTTCAATAAATATTCATTAACTTATTTCAATTCTTTTCTCAATTCACCGTTATCTACAAATATCACACAGTAGATAATTTAACCACTATATACATTCATTCAATTCATTACATATATATATATATATATATATATATATATATATATATATATATATATATATATATATATATTCATATATAATACGACACCCTGAGTCACAGCTATGGTGCATGCATTACTCTGCTATCATGTCCCATCATCCCTAGTCGCCGAATAGGGGACTAAAGGTTCGGTATGGATTTCTCGCACCACAAACAACAACATACAAATTGGAGATGAACATAGTTCTCGTATCCATGGGTCACGTACATACCTACGTTCCCATAGTCAGTGAACTTATCAACTCCCCGATAAGTCTTTCATAGACCTATGTTCTTGAGCGACAAATAAAAGATCTCATGGATTCATCAGGATATGACTGCCCTCACGCGCAAACATCCCCATTGATAGCAAGTAACCTAGGTATGTCATACACACAAATTATCAATCAATCAAATAGTCATTATCATACCTATAATATACTGTCAATAAGATACTCACATTACCCTTAGATTATTCCCATACGTAGCATTATATCTCTTTAAATCCCACATATTAAAATATCATAACTTTACTTCTTAATTTAATTATCCCCGAGCCTCACTCAATACTCAAGGTTCAAATAGGTTTTTCCTCAACATATATTCAGTAAGAAATCACTAGAATCCTACTGGTACATATCATCATGTCTCCCTAATTACCACGAATTGAACTCTCCTTTAATTAGGACTATAACTGATTGTTTCTAATCCCTTATAAACACATCTTCTATTAACTATGATTAAATACCATCATCACATGACTCATAGTCTATAGTGTTTCATTCACACTATAAGACTTATCAACAAAACCAAAATCCTCGCATCCTATAACATCTCTCCACTCCCGACGTGGTTAAGGTTCATGCGCGGAACGTCTCGCAAAGAGAAATCCAAATAAGGAACCCCTCCAATACACTACTACTTAACTTTGTCGATCATGGAGGTCCGTCAACTTCAAATATGCAACCGGAATAACCTCATCCCATCTTTCAACCAAATGTGGTCTGAACTCCCATCTCTATCCAGGAACCATACCACTAAGTGCTTGTAATACACTCAATCCTTGCGAAATCAATAATGAGGTTAAACTCAGTCCTTGATATTCAAATTGTAACCCTAAGGATACCCAGTTGTTATATTAAATATCCCCTACTGGACCTATCCTTAATCCTTATACAAACAAATTAGAATCCAACAAATGAATCTAACAAACGAAATATCTTTCAATTTAATTAACATCATTCCTAATCAATTAAATCCCAATCACATTATTTCGAATCTTAACTAGGGCTTACTGATCTTCTCTAAGTCCCATAATATCCAATTAATAATCACCAAAGATCGACAAAAGGTTTGGTATAAGAACAAACAATAAAAAGAAACAACTTTAACAATTCTGGGGAGGTCGATCGATCGAAGGCAGGGGGTTGATTGATTGATCGCCCAGGTATCAGCCTAGTTTTTCTACATTTATTCTACTATGGGTTTAACCATTTTTGATCAATCAAACCTTCATATTAATAACCTAAATGACTTATAAACCTTACTACATGATATATCAACATATATAAATGATTTCTAATGCTCTAAACATCCTATAATCATCAAGAGATTGAATTAAAAGCATATTTATATCCTTTTTTTCCAGAAAATTATCAACATAATAACTTCAAGAACACATCACTGGTTTTCAGAATTTCTTCAACAAATTTATGATTATTTCGTGGATCACTATTTACCTATAACATGATTTTGAATCCTATATATTTTCAGTTTCCAGAAATCCATTAACAACACTATCTTTTCATCTTCTAAACATGAAAAATCTCATCTTTTTATAACTATTCCAACATGGACAATATACAAACTTAGATTGCAATTATCAAAAACTTGTCTCTAATGAATATCTGATCCTTTCGGGTTGTATAACACAGGTGGTTCTCCCTTTTTCTGGCCAACTTTCGGTGGTGGTTGGTGGTGGTGACCTTTGGTCTTTGGTTCTCCTCCTTCCGAAGAAAACTTCTCTTCTTCCAAGCAACCTTTCACTCTCTCAAGAAGATGACCTTTCAACTTTGGTGTAGAAGAGATGAATAACCCAGGTAAAACTTATCTCCAAATACTTATAATAAGACAAAATCCGAAATAACTATTCATCCCCCTTGTAAAAATGGCCAAAATGCCCTTTTGGATTGTCTTTTCATTTCCAAATGACCCGAGACCCAAATTCAACATCCAAATAGACTTTTATGACTATTTCAAACCTTCTAGACACAACGACGCAGTCAAAATGACTATAAGGTCGATAGAAAATAAATTTCCTTTTTAATTTAACAAATTAGTCCCGACATGTCCCATACCGCGTCCGACTAAAAATTTAAATTACTGAATTAATATCACACAGCAATATCAATAACATCGCATTCATATATTACCTAAATATCTTTAAGTAATATTTAGAATCATACATTTTAATATCCAGAATTCAGATAAAACCCATATGAATTAATTAATAATAAAATCCAATTAATCCATTAATTTAAAATTATGGGGTATTACAGAGACGTGTCACCAAAGTAAAATAAAAAGGAATCTTCTGATATACTTCTATTTAGTTGAGGTAGTTGTTTAGAAAAAAAATGAGGGTTTATTACGAGAGTATGATGTAAGTGAGTAAGTGTTCGAATAAAGTCTTCAATTAAACCAAATAGTGAACCACCATCATCCAATCAGAAATTCAAAAACCAACACAAGTTTATCCCCTACTACTTCTATCTCACTTACACGATAATCCTATTATCAAAAATAATAATATTTCAAGTAAAGGATTATAATATTTTCATGCAAAAAGGAAACATATAATTAGGATTTGACATCTTTATTTACGAGTGGTTCATTTAGAATTCTAGTGTTTCAAATAAATATAAAATGAGTTCCCATAAGTTTTTACAAAAACAAATGAAGTCTACACACTAAATTTCATCTTTTTGGACAACTATCACCAAGATTATTAAATCCTAAATTAAGTTCATATAACCTAACATCTAGTCTGAAATAATTAATTCCTAAAATGAGGTCATAAACTCTAAATTGTTAATTGATAATTTGTGCTCAATGTTTAATTTATATCTTTAATAGAGATGAAACATGACAATAAGCATGTGAGGACAATGGATTTTGGCTAAATATATCAATATGTAGGAAGTTACAGTTTTCTAAGGGTTTATAAATTAAATTAACTCTACAATTACGTTTAGGTGAAATTTAGCATACAAACATATAAAATGAGAGTAGAAAGAAACTTGCCTCAAAATGATGTTCAACTTGAATTTCTTGGGTGTGAAGAAAGACCAATTGAAATTGATCTTGAAAGGACATTGAATCCTTAGAAACCCTCTCTTAAAATCTTGAATTAAAACGAGGAAAAAAATAGTCCATGGTTTAATTTGTAATAAAATTAAACTGGGGTGAAGGGATTAAAATTTGGGGTGAAACAGTGAGTATTTGTTTTGAAAATAAAGGAGATATTTGATTATTTGCTAAGAAAGAAAAGAGAAGAAATAAATTTATATGCAAAAAACAAAGGGTTTTCGTCCCCTTAAAACACCCATACTTGTTATAAAGGTCTCTTACTCATAATAGCAGCTTCTTTGCCCTCCTATATTGGCCCAAACCCAATACCAATGCCGAAATTCTCAATATTTAAACCATCTAAAATAAAACCCTAAAATCATATGCGTAATCGTCAAGCCATTTCATAAAGGCCTATATGATCCAAACTAAAATAACAATATGACGCAAGTCCAACTTTTTAAATAGCTTTATAAATTACCAAATTTATATAATTTAAAATATAACCTCAAAACTTTAATAATTAATTAAACGGGCATAAAAATTACAATTTGACTTCTTTTAAGTTTATGATTTCATCACATTAATTCCATATAACACATTGGTACATAAGTAACTTTAATTTCTTATCATTAAATTCGGTTCATTTTTCAATTAATGGTGTCATTATTAACGAATTAATCCAATATACATAATGGGGAATTACAATTTTACCCCATAGAAATATTATTCTTATGGCTTATTGTCTTTATTGCTGAAGTTTATATTGTTTGCGTGTTGTAGTTGCCAATAGCCAAGGCAATTTATTAAAATAAGTTTATTAAAGTTTCTCAATAAATATAACTTGGGGTTTCTTAGAATATAATTATTATGGAGGCAATTATTATGCAACACAAATAAATATGAGAGAAAGATTATCAAGACGAGAACAAGGAATACAAGATGCCAATCACACAACAAAGGATGTACGTGGTTCAGCCAAGATGTGCCTACGTCCACGGTGGTACAGTCGATATTATTTCTATATACTCCGGAGAGCGATTACAGAGAATACAACTTGTCCTTTTGCCCCGGACCTAGGGTTTAATATATACATGTGCATGTAGATGAGTGGGGGTGATGGGTTCCTCCACATTTTCCATTTCCCCCACAACTTCCCTTCATGAGATCGTGGGGGGGGGGGGGGGGGGGAGACTGGATCAATTATAAAAGATGAGGGGCCTGGACTTTGGGCCGCCAGGACTGGGCTACTCGTTCAGGCCCATAGTTCTAAATTTTGGGTACCCACAATTGCCCCTAAATTTGTTGGGCCATGTTTATGAGTCCAATGGATTTAAATGATCAGCCATTATGGTTGATTTGTGATTCTTCGAAAACTGTGAAGTTTCTTTGGCGGCACCCGCTTCGCTATCCGTGTGCTATGATTAGAATTGAAGGCTTGTTGGGATAGCCACTTTTTCATACGTCGTTTCAGCCTTTCCAGTACTCTTCCTTCTTCTGAGAACTCTAGCGCCTCGTACCTTCTTCTCTGAATCCCCATTCCTATTGCTTCTTAGTCATTTTGGGCTCGTGCTTCTTCATCGATCGAACCGATCCTCTATTTTGTAAGTTTCTCGTGCCCTTTATTTGCACTTTCTCTTTGGTTTGTAGAGTTTCTAGAGTTTTTTACTGGCGAAGATTGGAAATAGGTCAATCTCTGAGTTCAGGAAGTCCTGCAATATTCCTGAGTGGGTAGATATTGAATATTTTGCCTCCCCTCCTAAGAACGTTAGGGATATAGAGGATGCCCACTGGATCTATGTTTTGTTGCTCTCCTAGCGGGGACTTACTTTTCCCCCTAATGATCTATTTCTGCTTTTTTTTGGTTATTTCGGTATTGTTCCCGCACAGTGCTCGCCCAATGTGTGGAAGATAGTAAATGGCGTCCATAGAATAAACTAGTTGTATGAAACTAGGTTAGGACTTGCCGAGATCTATTTCTGCTATTCCTTCTCTCGAACTAGCTCAGGTGTCTTATACCTCAAAGCTAGGAGTCCTGATAGGGTATTGGTAGTAAACCTACCTGATTCCCATAAGGACTACGGGCAAGAGGGTTTCCTCGTTAGGAATTGGCAGTTCCCTCCCCAGTTTGAAGGGTCGAGGTCTGAAAGGTTCACTGTCCTTTCTTACGGGGAAGAATATATAGGTAGACATTGTATTATTATTTCAACCTTTGCTTACTTGTGACTTTTCTAACCTTTCTTTACTTTTTCTTCCACAGCGAGGACAAAGAATTTGGAGCCTGCTCTCAGCAAGGTTCGTATCTCGGAGTTGGTGAAAGATTGGAATATCAGGGAACCTCTGGGTAACGGCGAGCATCCCAGGTCTGCTGCCTTTTTGCTCGAGTACAAGAACGCAGGCTCCAGCTTCATTGCACGGCCTGTGGATAGTGTTCCAGAGTTTGATTCTTTCGGAGAGACTACTGCTGAGCCTATCCAGTTGGACGAAGAGGAGAGCAGCTCTGAGAGTGAGCCTGCAGGAGCTGCGAGTAATTTGGGTGGAGGGAGCTCTGACAGTAGCAGTTCTTCTAAAGAGGATTCTAAAGCTAGAGGATCGTCGAGCACTTCCAGTAGTTCAGGCGAAGAGATGCCTCCCAGGAAGAATCTAATTAGAGATGATGATGATGAGGACCATGTGCTTCTTGCACAGAGGTCAAAGAAACAAAGGTCTTCTTCTGGGGCCGTGGCTACTGGCTCTCGGTCTTCCACTCAGGAGCAAGATAGGAAGAGGAGAGAGGAAGAGCAGGTGAGAGAGAAGGAGAGAAAGAAGGAGGAGGAGAGGAAAAAGGTGGAGGAAAAGAAGAAGGTAAAGGAGAGGAAACGGATGGAGAGGGAGAGAGAGGAAGAGAGGAGGAAGATGGAGTCGAGGATGAAGGCTGGGCAAGCCTTGGTCCCGGTGTCAGCTTTGCCCGAGGGGGCCTCAGTTGTCACTTCCCCTCAGATGGCTCCTGCATTTCTTGAGAGGGCAGTTCTTCTTGTAGATCGCCAGAGGGCGCTGGGGTCTGATCAATTATCCCTCCAAGCTAGCCAGAGACTGGCCTTGGTAAGGTTCTCTCCCTTTTCAATTCCTTAACAAGTTTTAATTATTTCTCCTTCTTGATTTCTTCTTTATTTTTGGCAGTTTGTGACGGACTTTGCGGTGCTCTACCGTTCTCACGACGAGTTGGTGAGAATAAATGGAGAGCTGGAGCAGCAGAAGTCCGCTCTGGAAGTCAGGGGTTCTTGGCTGGAGGCTGATCTAAAGGCTACTGATGCCGCCCGAGCTTCCTCTAATCTCGCCCTTATCAATTCTAACCGAGAGAGGGATGCGGCGGTCAAGGAGCTGAGCGAGTTGAGGCAGGCCTATGACCTAGTCTGCTCGAGCAAGCTGGATGTTGTGGAGGAGAACAAGGATCTGACCGAGCAACTGAAGGAGAAGGAGTCCCAGGTAGCCTCCATCAAGGAGGATTCATACAACTCCGGATGGACTGTGGCTTATGAAGACGCTGAAGTTCAAATAGGCTATATCAGCCGTTTGAACTTCAAGAAAGGCTGGAACAAGGCCCTCCTAGTTGCTGGTGTTGATGCTGAGTCTCCTCTGTTCGAAGAGCATGACCCGGGTCCAAGGCCAACCATGGACGAAGAAGCCCCTACCCCAACCATCGAGGGTGTTGATCTTACCTCTCAGACAACCGCTGCCGATGCTGGTCCTGCCCAGGCGAATGAGGGCATCTCTGTAGAGGGGGATGCCTCTGCTATTGCTGACAAGGGGAAGCAACTAGCCACCTCTGGGAAGCCTGAGGTTGCTAGTTAATCCTCCCTTAGGATTATTTTTGTACTTTTTCTTGTAATTTTTCCATTTCCTGCTCGATGTACTTGACCTTCATTAATGAAATAAAAAGGCTTCGTTTTCCAATGCATTAATTGATTTCTCTTTCCCTTGCCCTTTTATGTCTTATAGTTGACTGATGTAGAAGACTATATTCCTACCACATCTCAATTGGGCAGGACTCTTGGTCCCAATGCCAGTCCTCAGGTTCGTCAGGCCTTTATTAGGGTTTGTAAGTCTCTTAGGTCAAGGAACCAAAAATATAAGGATCAGTCCGAGCTAGTGGCTAAGATGAAGGATGGGCTCCATGAGATGGAAGGCATTAGTACCTCTGTACAAGAGGAAGTCAATGTACTGAGAGCAAGGTTGCTAGAGTCCACCGAGATAAATCAAGTTGGGGAACTCCCGCAGCAGGAGAATGAAAACCTGAGGAAGGAAGTCCTGCAATTTAGAGAGCATGCGTCGAGCACTGTTTTAGCGATTCTGCATGGCTCCTCATCTTCGCGAGCTGGACATAATCCTCATATGCCTCGAGGTTCCACTCGTCCTCCCCTCCTGCGAGCTGGTAGGAGCACCAGGGGCAGGAACAGGGAAGCAGAAGAACAACGGGATAAGGAGATGGAAGAGCTTCGTGATGACGTCCGCCGAGCATATGTAACTGATGCTGGGCTTCAAAGGGACGTTACTCGATTGCGGCATTTATTCAAGAAGGGTCCTCGACAAGCATGGGCCGACGGTTATGATCAAGGCTGGCTAGATGCTCCCACAAGATTATCCGAGTTCGAAGAACTTTCTTTCATCAGAGGGTGGTTGAGTGACTTGAAAGAACTCCAGGTCCCGAGGAACTCAGTGTTATGGTATCATCACGAGATGTCCTCCTCCACTCTGATGCCCAATCCATTCAGGAGGGATGATAGATGGATCCCTATTGATTCTTTTCCTCGACAACTGTTAGAGTTGGACGCAGATGAGGTTGTGGAAGAGCTGGTCCCTGCTCCTGATGATGGACGAAGAGCTAGGTTGGCAGACTATCTTATTCGGAGGCTTCCTCCTTCTTGAATTTTTTGCAAGTTTTTTCTTTTTGATAATGTAAACGCTTTGGGCGAGCTTCGCCGACTAAACGTGTATTATCTTTGTTGTAAATATAACAAGTTGTTCTTCTTTTGTCCTTTTTGATAATGTAAATGCGTTGGGCGAGATTCGCCGACTAAACATGTATTATCACTGTTGTAAATATAAGAGATCAATGAAAAGTTCGTGTTTTCGGCGATTTTGCCGACTAAACGTGTTCATCCAATCTTTTTATATTCTTGCTGCTTCATAATCCTTGTTATTTTACCATGCAAGTGTCCCCCCAGTCCAGTATAATACCAAAATACCATTATGCCCCATTTTACCTTTTAGGTTGTGTCGTCACACTCCCTTAGGCCTAAGTAGGGCAATTGGCGAGGAAACACCCGGTATTGGATGTCTTCATCCGATCAGGATTTTGTTTAACCAAAGTAGGTTTGATGGCCAGTATAAAATCTGGTCGTATTGCCTAAGAATCCTCTATAGGGCTTTATATATTGCCAAGGGCAAGTCTAAGAGGTCTTTCATGTTTCATGACGATGACCCGAGGAGGGGTATTCCCCTGCTATATCGACCATTGTGCCTGTGATTTGGAAAAAGATGTGTGATAAAATGTAGCTTACTGATTTCATTAGTAATAAGGGGAATGAACTATTCCTTTCACATAACAAATACAAGAAAAAGATTCAACAATAGAATTCCTTGAGAATTTAAAAATAGAATTTCTTGAGATTAGCTGCATTCCATGCTCGTGGTATCTCTCTGCCCTCCATTGTTTCCAAATGATATGCACCTTCCAGGTCGTCTTTAGTTATTTTAAAGGGTCCTTCCCAGTTTGGGACTAGCTTGCCGTCTGATGACCTTACTGTGTTGCCCATGACTTTCCTTAGAACATAGTCCCCAACTTGGAATCTTCTTGGGTTAACCCTTTTGTGGTAATGCCTTGCGAGCTGTTGCTGATAGCTCGCAAGCTTCACCAGGGCCAGTTCTCTACGCTCGTCGGCGAGGTCGAGTTCAGCGAGCAATGCCCCATCATTCTGGCCTTGGTCGACAAGGTCGAATCTCATTATTGGCAAGCCCTCTTCTAGTGGAATGACTGCTTCCATGCCATATGTTAGCGAAAATGGGGTTTCTCCTGTTGCTCGTCGAGGAGTTGTTCGGTATGCCCATAGGACATGGGGTAGCTCGGTTGCCCATGCGCCCTTGGCTCGCTCTAGTCACTTCTTCAATCCATCGATCACAGTTTTGTTGGAAGCTTCTGCTTGCCCATTGCTCTGAGGGTAGGCCTTCGAACTAAAGTTGTGCCTGATCCCGTGCTCGTTACAGAAGTCTTGAAAGGGGCCACTCTCGAATTATGTCCCATTATCAGTGATGATGGTTCTGGGGATTCCGAATCGAGTGATTATATTCCTCTATATGAATCTTATCATGTCAGCATCTCGGATGTTTGCCAATGGTTCTGCCTCGATCCATTTGGTGAAGTAGTCAGTTGCAACCAATAGGCATTTGCGATTGCCGACAGCAGTGGGTAGTGGTCCCACGATGTACATCCCCATTGGGCGAAGGGCCACGGGCTGGTCAGGGATTTTAATTCGGTGGCTGGTTGGTGGACTATTGGAGCGTGAAGCTGGCATTTCGGGCATTTACGGACATATACTTCGGAGTCCTTTTACATATATGGCCACCAATAGCCTTCCTTCATTGCTCGAAAGGCTAGAGATCTTCCTCCGACATGACTTCCACAGATTCCTTCGTGAAGCTCGCACAGCACTTGCTCGACATCGCCTGGGTGGACACATCTAAGGTAGGGACCTGAGAAGGACTTCTTATACAAGTCGCCTCCTGTGGATAAGTGAAAGCGAGCAGCTTTGACTGTTATCTGGTGGGCGATTTTCTTATCCTCGGGGAGCGTGCCCTCCTTTAAATAGTCTCTAAAGGGGTCCATCCAGCTGGGGGCTGATCCCACCTGGAGTATTTGTTCCACGTTTGGCAGCTTGATGTTGTGGTTAATGCTTGGAAAAATGAGGAAATCGATGGGAATGACCCGTTTAAGACTAGAATCAACTGCCGAGCTTAGGGCTGCTAAGGCATCGGCATGACTGTTTTGCCCACTGGTAAACTGCTGGATGTTGATCTCCTCAAAGCTCGTCATTAGTTTCCTCACCAGGGCGAGGTAGGCTGCCATTCTTTCATCCTTCGCATTGTAATCTCCACTTATCTGATTGGAGACTAGTTGAGAATCTCCGAACACCTGTAAACGTTTTGCTCCCAGAATTTGCGCCTTTTGGAGACCGGCTATTAGGGCTTCATACTCTGCTTCGTTGTTGGAGGCTGCAAATCCAAGCCTGATTCCTTGCTCAAGGATGGTGTTTTATGGGGTGATGAGGACGATGCATATGCCTGCCCCCTTTGAGTTGGAGGCTCCATCAACGAATAGTTTCCAGGTTTCCACTGTTGTTGGGTTCTCTTTTTGCTTTGTTGGTTGAGGTTGGTCGGGGAGTTCTTCGCCAGTGAATTCGTCTATGAAATCAATGAGGATATGACCCTTGATAGCGGTCCTTGGTTAAAATTGGATGTCAAACCGGTCGAGCTCGACTGACCACTTAGAAAATCTGCCCGATAAATTCGCTTTCCTTAGGATCGCCTTAAGGGGGTGCGAGGTAAGGACGATGATAGTATGAGCTTCAAAATAATGCTTCAGTTTCCTCGAGGCTATCACTAGTGCAAAGGAGAGCTTCTCTAATGGCAGGTACCTTTGCTCGGCGTTTAATAAGGCCTTGCTCGCGTAGTAAATGGGGTGTTGGATTCCTTCGACCTCGCATATTAATGCCGAGCTGGCAGTGTGACTGGATACCGAGAGGTATAGGTACAAAGAATCCATTGGTTGTGGTATGACAAACAGCGGTGGAGAGCTTAAGTAAGACTTAAGCTCGTCCAATGCTCGTGAGCAGTCCGGGCTCCATTCTATTGGTTTATTCCCTTTTAAAAGTTGCAAAAAAGGCTTGCACTTCTTGGAGGATTTGGAAATGAAGCGATTTAAGGCAGCGAGCATTCCAGTGAGCTTCTGCACGTCCCGGACTATTCGAGGTGGTTGTACCCTGTTGATTGCATCGATTTGGTCCGTATTAGCTTCTATGCCTCTCTTGCTGACTAAGTATCCAAGAAATTTTGCTGACTGGACACCGAAGGAAGACTTGCTCGCATTAAGCTTCATTCGGTACTTCCTGAGGATTTCGAAGGTCTTTGACAGGTCTGAGAGGTGATTTTCCTTATTCTTGCTCTTAATGAGCATGTCATCGATGTAGACCTCCATTATGTCTCCCATTTGATCCTTGAACATTTTTGTGACCAGCCGCAGGTAGGTTGCCCCTGCATTCTTGAGCCCAAATGGCATGACTTTGTAGCAATACAACCCAACCGTCGTGATGAACGTCATTTTGTCCTGGTCTGGGGCATACAAGGGGATCTGGTGATATCCTGAGTATGCATCCAGGAAACTCATTCGCTCGTAAGCTGCAGTGGCATCTACTAGTTGGTCTATCTTTGGGAGGGGGAAACTATCCTTTGGGCATGATTTGTTGAGGTCAGTGAAGTCGATGCAAAATCTCCACTTCCCATTATTCTTCGGAACTACTACTGGGTTGGACAACCACTTGGGGAATTCTACTTCCCATATGGATCCTGCATCCAACAGTTTCTCGACCTCCTTTTCGACCGCTTTAGCCTTCTCAGGTGCAGTTCTTCGTGCCTTCTGCGTGACTGGCTTGAACATGGGGTCGACGTGCAGCTGATGACAGACGATATCAGGATCAATGCCAGGTAGCTCATATGGTTCCCATATGAAAACATATACGTTGTGTCTCAGTAAGGTCGTTAACTCATTCTGTTCTTGATCGGTGAGAGATGATCCAATCAAGAAGACTCTGCTACTGTCACCAACTTTGGCTATAACTTCTACCAGGTCCTCGATGACACGCTCGGAGGGGAGGAGCCTTGTCTCCTCTACTCCTGGTCTTCCATACTTTAGTTTCTATTTAGAAGGTATCACACCCTCTTCAACTTCCTAGCTGGGTTGACCGGCCTTCTTCTCTGGCTTTGGTCGGATGGCTTCTATGAAGCACTTCCTTGCCATCGCTTGGTCGCTGTGGATCTCCATTACTCCTCGCTCGATTACATACTTGAGCTTCTGATGGTAGGTCGAGGAGACCGCCTTCATTGCATGAAGCCATCCTCTGTCGAGGATGGCCTGGTACGGTGATTCGATGTCAACTACCAGAAACTCAATCATCTTGGAGACGTTCCCAGCATGAACTGGCAGCACTATCTTGCCTAGGGGCATGGTCATTTTCCCAGCAAAGTAGACCAAAGGTACAGTAGCTTCCTTTAGGTCGGCGACGCTCAACTTCAATTTCCTGAACAGGTCGAGGTACATTACTTCGAATGAGCTTCCTTGATCGACGAGCAGCTTGTCGATGTCAAAGTTGGCTATCCTGAGTGTAATGACTAGGCCATCATGATGTGGGTTCCTTACTCCCATCAAATCTTCATCCGTGAAAACAATATGCTTGTTATAGTTGACGTCCTCTGCTCGTCGACACTTTTTTGACTGTGATTTTGCTGGAATGATTTGAAAGGCCTGCATTACCGCTGTAAGTTTTTTCATCTCCATTCGAGTTGAGTTCCCTTGTATCTGCTTGACGTCAGATACTCCGTGAATTACGGCGAACTCGTGTCCAGCATCATCCTCCAGCACATTGTCGGGTCTCATCTCTCTGTTGCCAGTCACTTTCTCTGCCCTTTTCTCCACAATGTCGTTCAAATGCCCGGACTGGGCCAATTCTTCGAGGTGAGACTTAAGATCTTTGCAGTGCTCAGTCTTGTTCCCTCCCTCTTTGTTAAAAGTGCATCTCAACGCATTGTTCCTCTTCGAGGGATCTCCCCCCATCTTCCTGGGCCACTTGATGAATGGCTCATCCTTGATCTTCACGAGAACCTTGTAAATTGGTTCTTTGAAGACGGTGTTGATCGTCTGGAATGCTTTCGATGCGTCCTGGTTCCCTCCGTTTTTGGAGCCATTTTTTCCCCCGTTCTTTCCTCCTTTCCTCTGGTCCATAGTTTTCTCACCTACTTGGTAGTGAGCTTAGCTCGACCGTTTTCTCCTGTATTAGAGTGGCTGACATCTTCCACCTTTGCGTATTTCTCGATTCGGGCCATAAGGTCATCAATAGTCATAGCTTCCTTCTTCGTCAAGGATTGGTAGAGGAGGGAAGAATTAGGGAGCCCAATTTTGAAGGAGGCCACTGTCACCTCCTCCGAGCAGTCCTCGATCTCATTGAATAACTCCCAGTACCTCTTCGCGTATTCTCGAAGGGTCTCTTGAGGCATTTTCTTCATTGTCAGTAGAGCATCCATCCTTTTGGGATGGGAGCTACTGGTAATGAATCGGGCCGTAAAGAGTTCGGCTAGGGATTTGAAATTCTTGATCGACCGGTGGGGGACCCTTTCGAACCACTTCTGTGCTACATCATGAAGGCTTGAGGGGAAAATACGGCACATCAGGGCATCCCGGTGACTCCAGAGGGTCATGGCCTGTCAGTATTGCCTGACGTGATCGATGGGATCAGTCTTTCCGTCGTAAATCTTGAACCTTGGAATAGAAAATTTCTTGGGAGCTTGCTCCTCCTCGATTTATCTTGTGAAAGGTGAATTCATCTGGGTTTTGAGAGCTCTCCTCGCGAGCTCTCTAGTTGATCTTGTTCCGTGGTGAGCGGGATGCTGGTCCATCTCCCTGCGGACCATGTTTCGTATGTGCTCGTCACTGCGAGCAGGGCTCTGGTGGCGGCGAGCTCTTCGCAGCTGTTCGCGGAGGTCATCGTCCGACTCGCCTCCTTCGTCCTTTTGAGATTCTCGCCTAGGTCTCCTTCCTCGGTTGCGAGACTTGCTCGCCTGAGGGCTAGGAGTGCGATATGGGCGTCTCCGGTTATCAGGGCGAAGCTCCCTTTCTAGTCTTTCCAGTCTTCATTTCAAGCGAGCATTCTCAGCCTCGTATCTGCGAGAAGACTCCCTCTTCTTTTGGAGCCTTGCCTCGTACGCATCAATCAACCTGGATATTTGCGTGGACCTAGCTGGTCCCTGACTCTCTTCTGAAGCTGGTCTTTCCAAGAGAGCTCTCTGATCTGAACGTCGGACTTCAGAACTAATCCTGCGAGGAGCAGGTGGCTCTTGAATATCTCTTGCTTGGGGGGCCTTGCTGCTGTGACCAGACATCTTAACTTCCTTTCTTGATGTGGGCTCTTCTCAGGGAAAGATGAACGCCTCCCGCAGACGGCATCAATTGTGGAGGCAATTATTATGCAACACAAATAAATATGAGAGAAAGATTATCAAGACTAGAACAAGGAATACAAGATGCCAATCACACAATAAAGGATGTATGTGGTTCAGCCAAGATGTGCCTACGTCCACGGTGGTGTAGTCGATATTATTTCTATATACTCCGGAGAGCGATTACAGAGAATACAACTTGTCCTTTTGCCCCGGACCTAGGATTTAATATATACATGTGCATGTTGATGAGTGGGGGTGATGGGTTCCTCCAAGTTTTTCATTTCCCCCACAACTTCCCTTCATGGAATCGTGGGGGGAGACCAGATCAATTATAAAAGATGAGGGGCCTGGACTTTGGGACGCCAGGACTGGGCTACTCGTCCAGGCCCATAGTTCTGAATTTCGAGTACCCACAATTATATTTCATGACGCAACTTGTATAAAAACTATTCATCCATCTTTATAAATGGGTTTCTCATCAAGGTAGTTTGGATTTATCATAATAGATAAATTTTGACTTATAAAAAGTAGGTTTCATAAGTTATTTTAAACATATTCTATCTCGTACTAGTAGATATTGTGACACCCTGCCTAATTAAATACTGGGTGATCAGTCCTTTATTAAATTATAATCAAGGTGAACGGTTGGTTTATTCTTAGCATCACTGTCGCAAAAATAACTTTTCCAATTAAACACCCTAAATAATTAAGCTAAGTGTCAAAACCATTCTTAGACCTCAATTTCCAAATTTTATTTTAAAAACCAACATTTAAAACTTTACATAATTCATAGTTAAAGAATCACACAACAACTATACTGGAACATATAATCCAAACAATTAACCATCCAACTAATTAATTCCAAATTTAAAACTTAAAGGAAAACATCCTGACAGTAATAAATCCCAGAGTATAAATACTGGAAATAAACGAATCACAATCTTCGATAAAACAACTGAATAATGAAAAATGGCGACACATGCCAAACGGAATAAATAGTGCTAGAAGTGGAATCAACAATGAGGTCATCTAAGCAAGAGGCCTGCAACTCCCACCTCAGCTGCAGCACGTTCCTTCCAAAGGATCCTATGTAAGATGCCCCTGTGGCTGGGCACCTATAATATATACATATATATACAAGAGAGAAGAGAAAGTAGAAAATGGGTCAGAGACCGATTGTAAAACAGTTTAAAATTAGTTTAGAAAGTATTTAAAATGCTTACCGACCAATGCAACCAACATATTAGTGCGGCACTCCCTTGAGAAATTCTCACCTCTCTTCTAATGTGCACACCTATTGCACTAATATTCTCAACAGTTTAACTTATCTTATCTTAAGTTACTCGTAAGGTTTCAAGCCGACAATTTCAAATGTTAAAGAGGTTAATTTTATTTAACAGCACAATTCTCACATAAGCCTTATTTGATAATAAAGTTTCTCAGTAATATATCATACTTTTCAAACAATTATTCCCAAGTTGAAATAATTATTCTTTTCTTACATACCATAGTCACAGCAGGAAGTTCCCAAATTCCAGATTTAAATATATATATTAAATACTCATATAATATATATGTTCTAACAGTAGCCCACATAAAATCTATGGTGCGGGCATACTCTGTTATCCAGTCCCCGTATAACTCGTACTAAGGGAAATAATAGTTCAGAATCACTCTCGAACTGTATTAACACAAAACACATACAAAATGAGGTGAAGCATAGTTCCAAGTCACTAAGAGGTCATCACATACCCTCACATCTCTTAGAACCGTCTGACTATCGATCCAATAGCCTGTACCAAGGATTCCTATGTTCTAGGGTACGAGTAAATGTCCATCATAAAGGTCTCATCGAGATAAGACTGTCCCAGCGCCGTAACCTCGGGGATAGCAAGTAGCCCGGGCATGATTTTTACACGTATATAATAAATGCATAAACACAGTCATATATGTATTCTACTATTCCCATATAAAATTTAGGTACACTCTCACGACCCATAATTTTGATATTTATCCTTATTACTCATTATTTAGTTATCACGTATAATGGTTTGTCTCTTATTTTAATTTGTGGGTTTATTCCATCTTACTACGTAACACTCGCGGATTCCAATCTTTCCAAGTGTAATTTCAATAGGTACTCATCTATTTTACAACGTAACATCCTTACGAGTCTCACCCTTTAACAAATATTCCCATTGTCCCTTATATGTAAAACACCCCCCCCCCCCCCCCCCCCCGTGAAATGTTAATCTCATCTCATATTAACGGGTCCATATATTCCTAAAGTCCTAATGGTCTTCTTTATTTCCCAAAATGTTCTCACATTAATATCCAAGAATGTCTAATCATTTAAAATTAGAACGACCTATTAAAAAAGGAATATGAGTTATACAGGAGGGGTCGATCGATCGATGGCAGGTGTTCGATCGATCGAATCATCTATCGATCGATGCTCTAGGTTTGACGATCGATCAAGCAGGCATGGCAAATCTGTAGAGTTTCCAGTTACGGGTTTCCTCTTCCAATATCATCCAAAATGATATATTTGACTACCAAACTCCCAATAATTTATACTACAAGTATTATAACCTCAAATAAGTGATTTCCTACGTCAAGCATGCGGATTTTCATCATGAATAACGGATTAAAAGGGCATAATCCATAAAAACATTAAGAACCCTAATATTTCTTTTGTTTAGTTTCTTCCCATTATTTTTCCATGTTTCATACTCTTTATTTACTGTAATTTCTTGGTTAAATCTCTACATATGAATTGGGTTTCCAGAATACATCTATTTCTCATACGACATACGGATTTAAATCTCGAAAATAGGTTTTTCTTTCATAAAAACTAGTCCTAATCAATCCTAGGCTAATATTATTGGAGCATTAACTGAAATAGAGCAAGATAGATACTTGCCTGAGAATTCTTGGTTCAGATTTGTGGAGAGATTGGTGTGGTAGTGATCCTCATTGCACGATCTATCGTTTGGCGGTGACGGCAGTGCAAACGACGGAGTTCTTTGTTTTAGAACGCCTTGGAAAGCCTCTCATCTTCCTCTCCTACAGCCGTCTTTGGTTTATGGTGATTCTAACCCTAGAAGATGACTTTTGCCATCTGATATACCCTTAGGATTTTCGTGGGTTTTTATGCCCAAAAATATAAAATGTCCAAAACGCCCTCCCGGGGTGTTAATTAGGCCTAAAAACGCCCCGAGACCCAAACTAAACCCCTGGGTACATTATTTTGACTATCTCGACCCTTACGGACACATTAACGCACTCAAAATGACCATACGGGTAACTTATAATTTATTTACTTTTAATAGTCCAAATTTAATCTCGACACGACACAAGCGGGTCCCGATAAATTTCCAAAATTATCAAATTAGATTCTCGTGATAATTTTACTAATTATAATTACACCACTTACTTTACCCATAAAGTAACTTATAACAAAAAAATTACTAACTCTCATCACGCTAGTAAGTATTTAAATGATTTTCTGGATTAATATTAATTTAATATCTCTAATTAAATTTAATAAATCCCAAAAATTAAAAGTCATAAAAATACGGGGTATTACATACTTCCCCCCTAATAACGGAATTTCATCCTGAAATTCGAAAAATAAGGTGTACCTCGTAAGAATAACTATGGGTAATTCTCACGCATGTCTGCCTCACGTTCCCAAGTGGATTCCTCCACATTATGATGCTCCCACTGGACCCGGACAAGTGGGACTACCTTTGACCTCAATCTCCTTTCGCTATGGTCTAAGATAGCCACTGGTCTTTCTTCGTAAGACCAGTGGTATGGGTATGGGTTGTAAGTCAATCTCCTCAATCGTGATATGGGTATGGGCCATGTCATCCCAAAGGTATTGTCTCAACGAAGAGATGTGGAACACACCGTGAATGCGATGTAAGTGCTCTGGCAAACCCAATTTGTATGCTACCGACCCAACCATCTCGACAATGGGAAATGGTCCCACGTACCTCGGGACCAATTTCCCTTTCTTCCCGAACCTCATCACTCCTTTCATAGGAGATACACATAGTAATACTTGGTCCCCCACATTAAACTCTCGAAAGAACCATTTTGCATCGGTGTAGATTTTCTGCCTATCCTGGGCTACCCGAATGCGAATCCTGATAATCTTAATCCTAGTGGAGGTTTCCTAAATTGCCTCTGGTCCCAAAAACTTGTTATCCCCCACCTCTAGCCAACACGTTGGGGAATGAAAAGGCATGCCATACAAAGCCTCAAATGGAGCCATGCCAATCATGAACTGATAAGAGTTATTATAAGTGAACTCTACCAGTGGAAGATGTGGATCCCAACCTCCTCCAAAATCAAGGAAACACATGCGTAGCATATCCTCCAACATCTGATTAGTAAGCTCTGTTCGTCCATCTGTCTATGGGTGATAAGTTGAACTCAACCTCAACTCCGTACCCATAGCCTCCTGAAAGCGCTCCCAGAAACGCGACATAAAAATCTTATCTCTATCTGACACAATATTCAGGGGCACCCCATGTAATCTGACAATCTTAGCAATGAACAGCTGATCATACTGACCTGTCATATAGTCTGTCCGCACCGGCAAAAAATGAGCCACCTTGGTCGAACGGTCCACAATCACCCAGATGGAGTCGTGGCCCCGCTGTGATGTTGGCAACCCAGTAATAAAATCCATGGAAATACTCTCCCACTTCCACATGGGTATTCCAATTGCTGAAGCAACCCCGATGGTTTATAGTGGTCCACCTTTACCAGCTGGTAGGTAGAACACTTGGACACAAACTCAGCAATGTCCTTTTTCATCCCACTCCACCAGTATTGCCGCCTCATATCCTGGTACATCTTATCTCCCCCAGGATGTACCACAAATCGAGACCGGTGAGACTGGGTCATCACTGCATGGCGTAAGTCTGCTCCTTCGGGAACCACTAATCTCCCATTAAACCTCAAACCTCCATCGGAACTAACAGAATAAGACTCAGCACCCTCAGCTAAAAGTCATATAATCTGCTCCTGGCAAAATGGGTCTGCTGTTTGTGCCCGTATAACCCTTGTAACAATCTCGGGTGTCACTATCATGACAGATATGAAGGAACGGGCTATTGCATCCTAGTGACCCAACTCTTTCCACTTTGCTTTTCAGACGTCCGCTACATCGTCTACCTGTCTACGGCTCAATGCATCAGCAACTATGTTGGCCTTCCTCGGATGGTACTATATGTTGAACTGATAGTCCTTCAGAAACTCTAACCACCTGCGCTGACTCATATTCAGGTCTCGCTGAGTGAACAGGTACTGCAGTGACTTGTGGTCTGTGAACAAGAGAAATTTCTCCACCAATAAGTAGTGTCTCCATATCCTCAATGCAAAGACGACTGCTACTAAATCTAGGTCGTGTGTGGGGTAGTTCTTCTCGTGTGGCTTAAGCTTGCGGGAGGTAAAAGCTATAGACTTATCCTCCTACTGAAGTACTCCCCCAAGTCCCCATAAAGAGGCATCGGTGTAAACCAGATACACCACGCCCGACTTAGGTAAAGTAAGGACCGGTGCTGAAGTAAGATTATCTTTCAGCTCTTCGAAATCCAATTGGCAAGCATCGTCCCAAACGTATGGTACCCCCTTGCGAGTCAGGTTCGTCAATGGACCCGCTATTTTGGAGAACCCTCGAATGAATCTCCTGTAGTATCCGGCTAATCCCAAGAAACTACGTACTTCTGTCGGTGTCGTGGGATATCCCCACTCCTTCACCGCTCAAACTTTACTTGGGTCAACTGTTATCCCCTATTAAGATACAACATGCCCCAAGAACTGCACTTCCCGTAACCAGAACCCACACTTCTCGTACTTAGCATACAACTGATGTTCTCATAGAGTCTGAAGAACCTGTCTCAAGTACTCGGCATGCTCTTCCTCAGAGTGTGAATATATCAGGATGTCATATATGAAGACGATGACAAACTGATCCAAGAACTCTCTGAACACTCAGTTTATCAAGTCCATGAATACGGCTAGAGCATTTATGAGTCCAAATGGCATCACTCTGAACTCATAGGATCCATATCTCGTCAAGAAAGCAGTCTTTCAAACATCCTGCTCCCTAATACGTAGTTGATGGTACCCTGACCTCAGATCTATCTACAAAAAGAAATTTTCTCCCCTCAGTTGGTCGAACAGATCATCGATTCGAGGCAGGTGATATTTGTTCTGTATCGTGACCTTGTTCATCTCCCGATAGTCCACACACAGCCTCAGTGAACCATCTTTTTTTTTCACAAATAAAACTGGAGCACCCTATGGTGAGGTACTCCTGCGAATAAAGCCCTGACCTAATAGCTGCTCTATCTGATATCGTAACTCTCGCATCTCCGCCTAAGCCATACGGTATGGAGTGCATGCAATCGGTTGAGTATCCGATAATAAATCTATCTCTCGACTGGGGGGTAGGCCTAGTATCTCCTGAAATACATCAGAATACTCACGAACAACTGCGATCGAATCTAAGGGAATCATGTCCTCCTTAGAGGTATCCTCCTCTATGTAATACAGATGAGCGGTCGATCCTCCCTCTGGGCGAGGCATCGCCACTACAAACATCTGTTGCCTCGGAATGGCAAAGACAATACTCCCACCGAAACAATCTATCATGGCTCTGTATGCTGCGAGCCAATCCATACCAATAATGATGTCGTGTTCATGCATATCTAAGACTAACATATCTGCATGTAATACCAAGCTACCAATCTCTACTCCCACACCCCGGCATATAAAGAAAATTAATGATCCATTTCCCAGTGGTGAGTCTACACACGTTACAGTGCTCTCTCTTATGGCTAATAACCCTAAGGCCTTCGCAAAATGAGTAGCTATAAAATAATGTGTCACCCCAGTATCAAATAAAACCCGACCCATAGTACCGTGGATAGGAAACATACCCTCAATCGTGGGTGGCGCCTGTAGAGCTGCTGCCTGGTGGACGTTATAGACACGTCCGTACTGTAACTGCCCCTGCTGCACTGGAGCGGCTGGAATGGCAGGTAGGGCTGGTACCTGAGATGGTGCTGGAAGGGCGGGTGGAAAAAAAGTCCTCTGTGCCTCATTACGGGCACCCTGCTGCTATGGGGCCCTATCACCCTCGGGTCAATTTTGGTGCCTGTGGCCATTTTTACCAGATCAGAAGCAGCGGCCCCTGAAATTCCCTCCCCTCTATCCCTGCTAATTACGGCCCTACTGTTCATTTCCACCCCGCCATTGGCCCTATTGAAAATGCTGTTAGCCCTGATGGCCCTACTGCTGCCCCTACGGCTGACGATGTTGGCCCTGCTGATTAGGATGGCCCTGTTGGCCCTGCCTAAATCCCCCAAATCCCTCCCTAGAATAACCTGATCGGAACCTCTTGGCAGGGTCCCCCTGATGGGAACTCTTCTCATACTCACGAGTCTGCCACTGAGATGTCGGTGCTCCACTAGCACCACTACCCCCTGTCCTGCCCTGCTGGTCGGACTCTCATGCTCGCTTACTTCCCTGCAGATGGAAGCAGTGATCCTGACAGTTTAGCAGAGTAGTATTGAGTACGTCTGTGTAGGTAATCAGAGATAGATTTCCTATAAGGTGCTGACGGGTCCTCCAAGCTAACCCGTCTATAAATAATAGTGTCTTCTTTCCCTCAGTGGGTGCCTCATCTGACACTATAGTGAGAAGTCTTGTGAACTCCTCTTCATACTCAGCAACAGTCGAGTTCTCCTGCTTCAGACTCAATAACTTCCTCCTCATCTAAGTGTGCACGGTGGATGGGAAGCATTTGTTGTCAAACCGCGCCCAAAATGAATGAATAGTAATTGTATCCCTCTCCTCCAAGGTAGTAGTGGATTCCCACCAATGCAAAGTGGGCCCCACCAGCTTAAAGGAAGCCAACAGCTGTTTCTGCACATTCGTGCACTCATACATGCGCAGATGCCTCTGGATATCTTTCTTCCATTGGCTGGCTACAATAATATCTTAACCACCTGCAAACTCTGGAGGATGCGCCTTCTGAAAGGCATCCCTAACTCGCTCCTATGCAGATGGAAGCTGTTCCGGTACTGGCGCCACTACTTGAACTTGGGTTGGAGCCTGCTGTACTACCGCTAGTGCGGCATTTACCGCCTGAGCAATGATAGCGGCTACCTCATTTGCATTCATCATTCCCTGAGCCAGAGCTACTGGCTGCTCGGTTTGGGCACGCCTATCCTTTGGTGCACGTCTCGGAGGCATCTGAAACGTGAAGAAATTTATTAGTCTACAGTTATTATCAAATCTCAAATATCTGAAGACGTAATTTCAAAATCAAGAATACAACAATCCTAAAATAGGGCCCTATATCAAGAACGCTAAGCTGAAAGAGAAATAAGTCGTACATATCCTAAAGGACACTAGATCCTGATGCTCTGATACCACCTGTGGCACCCTTCCTAATCAAATACCGGGTCATCAGTCCGTTATTAAATTATAATCAATGTGAACGGTTGGTTCATTCTTAACATCACTGTCACAAAAATAACTTTTCCAATTAAACACCCTAAATAATTAAGCTAAGTGTCAAAACCATTCTTAGACGTTAATTTCCAAATTTTATTTTAAAAACCAACATTTAAAACTTTACATAATTCATAGTTAAAGAATCACACAACAACTATACTGGAACATATATTCCAAATAATTAAACATCCAACTAATTAATTCCAACTTTAAAACTTAAAGGAAAACATCCTGACAATAATAAATCCCGAAGTATAAATACTGGAAATAAACGAATCACAATCTCCGATAAAACAACTGAATAATGAAAAAGGGCGACACATGCCCAACATAATTAATAGTGCTAGAAGTGGAATCAACAATGAGGTCGTCTAAGCAAGAGGCCTGAAACTCCCACCTAAGCTGCAGCGCGTTCCTTCCAAAGGATCCTATGCAAGATGCCCCTGTGGTTGGGCACCTGTAATATATACATATATATATACAATAGGGAAGAGAAAGTAGAAAACGGGTCAGAGCCCGATTATAAAATAGTTTAAAATTAGTTTAGCAAGTATTTAAAATTCTAACCGGATAATTTAACTAACATATTAGTGCGGCACTCTCTTGAGAAATTCTCACATCTCTTCTATTGTGCACACCTATTGCACTAATATTCTCAACAGTTTAACTTATCTTATCTTAAGTTACTCGTAAGGTTTCAAGCCCACAATTTCAAATGTTAAGGAGGTTAATTTTATTTAACAACACAATTCTCACATAAGCCTTATTTGATAATAAAGTTTCTTAGTAATATATCATACTTTTCAAACACTTATTCCTAAGTTGAAATAATTATTCTTTTCTTACATACCATAGTCACAGCAGGTAGTTCCCAAATTCCAGATTTAAATATATATATTAAATACTCATATAATATATATATTCTAACAACACCCCATATAAAATCTATGGTGCGGGCATACTCTGCTATCCAGTCCCTGTATAACTCGTACTAAGGGAAATAATAGTTCGGAATCACTCTCGAACTGTATTAACACAAAACACATACAAAATGAGGCGAAGCATAGTTCCAAGTCACTAAGAGGTCATCACATACCCTCACATCTTTTAGGACCGTCTGACCATAAATCCGATAGCCTGTACCAAGGATTCCTATGTTCTAGGGTACGAGTCAATATCCCACATAAAGGTCTCATCGAGATAAGACTGTCCCAGCGCGGTAATCTCGGGGATAGCAAGTAGCGCGGGCATGATTTTTACACGTATATAATATATGCATAAACACAGTCATATATGTATAATACTATTCCCATATCAAATTTAGGTACACTCTCACGACCCATAATTATGATATTTATCCTTATTACTCATTATTTAGTTATCACGTATAACGGTTTGTCTCTTATTTTAATTTGTGGGATTATTCCATCTTACTACGTAACACTCGCGGATTCCAATCTTTCCAAGTGTAATTTCAGTAGGTACTCATCTATTTTACAACGTAACTTCCTTACGAGTCTCACCCTTTGACACATATTCCCATTGTCCCTTATGTGTAAAACACCCCCCTGAAATGTTAATCTCGTCTCATATTAACGGGTCCATATATTCCTAAAGTCCTAATGGTCTTCTTTATGTCCCAAAATGTTCTCACATTAATATCCAAGAATGTCTAATCATTTAAAATTAGAACGACATATTAAAAAGGGAATATGTGTTATACAGGAGGGGTCGATCGATCTATGGCAGGTGTTCGATCGATCGAATCATCGATCAATCGATGCTCTAGGGTCGATTGATCGATCAAGCAGGCATGGCAAATCTGCAGAATTTCCAGTTACGGGTTTCCTCTTCCAATATCATACAAAATGATATATTTGACTACCAAACTCCCAATAATTTATACTACAAGTATTATAACCTCAAATAAGTGATTTCCTACGTCAAGCATACGGATTTTCATCATGAATAACGGATTAAAATGTCATAATCCATAAAAGCATTAAGAACCCTAATATTTATTTTGTTTAGTTTCTTCCCATTCTTTTACCAGATTTCATACTCTTTCTTTACTGTAATTTCGTGGTTCAATCTCTACATATGAATTGGGTTTCCAGAATGCATCTATTTCTCATACGACATATAAATTTAAATCTCCAAAATAGGTTTTTCTTTCACAAAAACTAGTTTTAATCAATCCTAGGCTAATATTATTGGAGCATTAACTGAAATAGAGCAAGATAGATACTTTCCTGAGAATTCTTGGTTCAGATTTGTGGAGCGATTGGTGTGGTTGTGATCCTCATTGCACGATCTATCGTTTGGTGGTGACGACGGTGCAAACGACGGAGTTCTTGGCCTAGAACACCTTGCAAAGCCTCTCCTCTTCCTCTCCTATAGTCGTCTTTGGTTTATGTTGATTCTAACCCTAGAAGATGACTCTTTCCATCTGATATACCCTTAGAATTTTCGTGGGTTTTCATGCCCAAAAATGTAAAATGTCCAAAATGCCCTCCCGGGGTGTTAATTAGGCCAAAAAATGCCCCGAGACCCAAACTAAACCCCCGGGTACATTATTTTGACTATCTCGACCCTTCCGAACACATAGACACACTGAAAATGACCATACGGGTAACTTATAATTTATTTACTTTTAATAGTCCAAATTTAATCCCGACAGGACACAAGTGCGTCCCGGCAAATTTCCAAAATTATCAAGTTAGATTCTCTTGATAATTTTACTAATTATAATTACACCACTTACTTTACCCATAAAGTAACTTATAACAAAATAATTACTAACTCTCATCACTCTAGTAAGTATTTAAATGATTTTCCGGATTAATATTAATTTAATATCTCTAAATAAATTTAATAAATCCCAAAAATTAAAAGTCATAAAAATACGGGGTATTACAGATATTTCACACAACTGTAAGATAAAACTGATATTGAGTTCAGTTAAGAGTTACGAATCACAGCCGAGAGACTCAAAGCATCGACCTATGTCAAATATCCATCACTCTTTCAAAAAATTAAAGAGCACAAGTTTTTCCCTCAATATGTTATTTTTGTTAAAATATTTGGTCACATATCCTCGATGTTACCAAATTTTGGATAAATAAAAATATTTAACAAATTCATTTCCTTTAAAATATTTTCTTCATACTTGCTTTCACTCTAACTAAGGTCGATATCTTACAACCTTTTTCCATATCCACTCATTATTTTTTTGAACTAGATTTAAAATATTCCACTTTTCCCAATTATTAACCACAATTTCAAACATAGATATAAACACTTTCAGACGTCTCTTTAATATTTTATCATTTTTTATAAGTTCATAAAACTTTGCCATTCATAATAAACTAACATCATAACAATGTATAGTGTGGTGTATGTTGCAACAGGTTATTATAATTTATTCTTTACAAAAATTTCTCAAAGTTTACAAGACTTAAAAGAATAATATAATCAAGGTCATGAAGCGCACCTCATATTCCTAAACAATGAAAAATGGTCAAACAAGAAGTTTTGATATTCAAACATATGGCATGGAGTATGCCATATAAAAGGCAGATATACGCATGATTCTATGAAAAAAAATTGTAGGATTTTAATGAAAAATATGCATAATAAAAAAAGAAAATGTCATAGGATAACATATATACATAAATTATAAAATCATATACTTCTTACTAAACCAGTGAGTTATGATATAATCAAATATAAGTTATGTCATCGATCGTGACATGATAAAATCATATATTTCATGCCACGCGTATTTACTCAATTGCTTCATATTTTCCTTTATATGTTTTAGGCGTGCCTATAATAACCACTACATGTGAGATGTAACTAATACAAATTATGAGTGAATCAATGGTAAGAGTTACCTATAAAGGGTAATAGATATTATTCACAGAAGACTTAAATTATTATGCTAATAAGAAAATAAAATAATTTGAAATCTATGAAAGTGAATACTCTCATGAAAAATATGAAATATAAAAATAACACAAATTTAAGGAAGATATAATTTTAAGATAAATGAGTTTTCACATTCTCTTTTGGTATGTGAAATCTACACAAGTATGTGAAATCTGTGCAAGAGAATTCTCTCTTCATTTCTCAGTTTCATGAACCGCACCTCTGTTTTGTGACTTAACAATGAAAACACTTGTTAAGGTTTTCCCAAAAAACTCCACCTGTATTGGTGACTTAATAATGGAATCACTTGTTAAATTTTTTCCATAAACTCCACCTATATGAGTGACTAAACAATGAAATCACTTGTTAAGATTTTTTCCATAAACTCCACCCATATCGGTGACTTAACAACTAAAACATTTGTTAAGATTTTTCATAAACTCCACCTATATCGGTGACTTAAGAACGAAAACACTTGTTAAGATTTTTTCATAAACTCCACCTATATCGGTGACTTAACAATGAAAACACTCTTTCTCGACTGCTTGGAAACTTACAAGAAATCGGTATCCTTCTCAGACATCACCTCAATTCATTTGGTATTCTACTATTTCTTTAAAGATGTTAGTTTTAGCGTGGAAAATTCTTCGATATCTTCTCCCAACTGATGGTAAAATAAAGTTTACTTGTGTTAAAGGGCCTTCGAAATGTTTCTGTTGTACAAACAGCAAAGAAGAATCAACTGAACATTTATTCTCTACGAGTGAAATAGAGGGTAAAGTTTGGGATTTTTTTGGTACAAAGCATGGAATTCTGAGTCCTAATGGTTATGTAAGACAGAGATTCGCAGCTTGGTGGCTTTATTCCTCTTCTTCAGTTAGCTTGAGGCTTAAACGCATACCCATTCTTATTTGATGGCACATTTGGCTCAGCAGAAATAGTGCTAAGTATGATAATTCTTCCATGTTCCTTTTTAGAATTATTAAGAATATTCAACATAGCTTATCGATGCTTTGCACAGTTCCTAGTAAGCCTTCTTACAAAACTATCTTAGTTCACTGGTATCTTCCTCCAATAGGGATATTGAAACTAAATGTTGATGGTAGTTCATTAGGTAATCCTGGTAAAAGTGGTTGTGGGGGGATCTTGAGAAATCACAGAGGTGAGGCGATATGGTTCTTCTACAATCAATTAGAAATTAAATCAAGTTTAGAAGCTGAAGCTGACGCAGTTCTTCGAGGAGTTACATTCTATTAAGACCTCAAAGAGTATGATTTAATAATTGAGTCAGACTCCAAAATTTTGATCGATGTCCTGCTTAATAAGACTTCATGTCCTTGGAAGATTCAATGGAAAGTGGATCATAGTCTTTCCTTAAGTTTTAAACTCAAGTGTAGATTCACTCATGTTCACAAAGAGGCAAATATGGCAGCAGTTTCCTAAACAAATCAAAGGCATTTTTAGATTAGATAAGCTCCAGTTTCCTTATCTTAGGAAGATTTCCTTTTGATTTTTATTGTCTGGTTTGTTTGTAAGCCACGGTGAGGGCTCTTTTCACCATCATTTCACAATAATATTCTCATTCTGAAAAAAAAATAGACTCCTTAATGGTTGCAATTAGATTTAGATCATTGTCGACGTGAACAAAAAATAACTCAACTAGTTTCAGTATGGTCCACTCTTGTAATTTATTGATCTCAAAGTTGGTTTGGGGGTTCTTGTGTATTTTTTTTATTGGATTCACTATTTTCCGTGTTCATAAGACCATTATAGTTACTTTTAGGTTACTCATGTGGGGTTTTCATCTTAAACATAGTTCGTTGTCGAGTGCCACTCATGTTCCAATTTTATTTTAGTTGTTCATATTTTTTTCATTATTTAAAGGGCCATTGTGTTGGTTCATAAGTCATTTTAGCTATGGGAGATAGTTGTTTCCTGCATTTAAAGGACAATATTGATAGTTATAATGAGAGGTTGTTTGAACATGATGCTTATGGTTTGAATGAGACTTCATTATAATGGGCAACATTGTCTTCCTAGGCCTTCCATGTTATCCAAGACCCCCTAAAACTATTTATCCGTTATAGTTACGAACCCTAAGCTCTATAAATCTCATATTAACCATATTTGGTTTTATTCATCCTTGAATTTGTGGGGTTTGAAGCCTCTAGATCTTGATTCCAGTATATTTTTGAGGTCTTAAATATACATACATATTGAATTAAGGATTTATAAATATACATGTAACATTTTTTTTATATTATACATATTTATAATGTGTGAAATAATATTTTTTATGTTTTTTGACATAGGTATATATGTGTGATTTAAAATAATGAATGAAAATTAAAAAAATATTTTACTTGATTAGTTAACGTAAATTCCCATATCGTATATCATTCTAATGCTTGTTTCGGTCATTGGCTTTGTTATAGTTTTTTTATCAGTAGTTGGTTTTGTTGTTGATTTTGGTGGTTGGGGTTTATTGGTTAGTGTTTGGTTTTAGTTGATGCATGATGACTGTTAAAATCACACGTGACTTTAGACCCATAAGTACTCCCCTCTACACCCGAGATAGGTAAGAGGAGATGAGTGTCAACATAAAAGATAAAGATTTAAAGTCGTTCGGACCATAGGAGATAGTCCTACGTCCACTGTACAAAGGTGTTATGCATGATTATTAGAATTTAGGTGAGTATTTTAGTTTAATAGACCCCTTGAGATTTGTTTAAGGGATTATGAGGTATTGACTCCTTTTTCATTAGACAAAAGGACCTTAGGAAGTAAGTGAATGACTTTTCTAAGGGTTCCTGAGTGCTACTTTAGTTCTCGATAAGGTATATTAATGCAATAAATAATGGAACTAGTCCAAGTTACAAACTTAAGCTCATGATAGTGGGTCATGAGTGTGGAATCGAGTTTAAAAGCTTATCGAATAATAGATATCTAGTGTGTTTGAGAATTTGAATGTTCTAGTCTCTTTTAAAGCTATAGATTGATCCCCTTAAACCTTCCACAATCTTCCTATTTATAGGAGAACTCATTGAGAGATAGAATGACTTGTCCATCATAGTATGACTTTGACAGCACTTAGGTTTGATAGTGCAAGGGGGGAGGTGGAGTGATTGACAAAGTATTTGCAAATTTTGTAAGAGGGTTATTGAATCCATTAAATGCTGAGCTTTAATGATGTCTTTTTAGCTTAGGACATATCATAGTTTGTTCTTATGTTATTTGTGAGATGTTTTAGGGCGATTCATGTCGGTGTTGAGAGATAAACAATATGGCGGATCGTTTTCTCTTAGATCGAGGTTTGTCTTAGGCAATAAACTTGAAGAAATGTTGTTTTTGAGGTCTCTGAGACCACTTGGGGAAGTATGTTAGGATTTTTGGCACTTAAAGGAGAGAGGTGTCATAGCTAAGGTGTGATATGGTACCGTGCCTTATCTTTAGGAGTGTTGTAGGTCTTTGGAACTAAGTATCCTTATTCTTATGGTCTAGGATCAGATGAGGAGTCTCTTTCTTACCTTAGGATTCCTAAAGATGCTTGAGGGATTTTGGAAGGTCCGATTTTATTAGGGTATCATTAGTATCCCTTTCTTGATTTTTGAAAGAATTGAAAGGGGAAACACTTATCCCATTCACTTAAGCAAAGGGTAATATTTTAACTTTCCATTAAAATACCCATTATAACTAGAATCCATTGGGAAGGAGGATTTGAGTGGATGAGAAGACCATTGTGATATTATTTTAGGGGTGGATAGACTAAAGCGCCAGTTTTGCGGGGTTATAAAGAAGCCCCTTGCATGAATTTTCACCATTGACACAACCTTTACTTTGTCTTTCTAATCAAAAGATATTTCCTGTATTCTTCTCTTTGACAAAGATGCTTACTTCAAGACCTTTCCCTTCTTAAATATCCTACATAAGGCCCCTTGTAGCCTTGGATCCTCATATTTCCTATCCCTCGATTGAAGAGAAGGGCATTTGAACCCTTAGAATTGCATACTTGGGGGAATAGCCATAACTTTACTGGTGTGCCTCAATCCTGTACTCGAATTACAAACGAAGATCGGGTGATCAGCAGAAAGATTTACCAAATACCTGAATATATGGTTTTGAGGTCTGCTAAACCTGAAAAAAAAGGCTTGCTTACTTAAGAATTAGCCCCTAACTAAATTCCCCCTGCCTTTTCTGGTGACAAAGATTCTCAGAGCCATTGGAATTTCTCCTTCATAACTTGTGGATAATTATTAAATATCACCAATTACCTAAACCTATCCTTCAGATAGGCTAATGGAGGTCAGTGAGATGTGACACTAAAGTAATTCTTTGAGTTATATCGAGATAATGAATAGAGTAAACCTAAACATAACGGTTTGAATTATATCTTCGTAAAAGCTTATTTGGAATTGATAGGGATGGGCATATTATCCCCAAGAACTAAAGTGAGAAGTTTTTCTTCGTCAGTGGTGTCTAGGATACCTTTGACCTAGACTATCCAGCGAGCTACCCCATTTTTTGGTGTACTTTTTTAGCTTTGGGTAAGATTTATTCCTATATATTCTTCAGATTCGATCTATGGGTATGACCTTTGCCTAATTCTTACCAATCCTCTTGCTATGTATGTTGTGGTTCCTAAGGCATATGACCAAGAGGAGTGGGAGACAAAGAAGGCTTTGAAGATGATATCCATCCCTTTTGAGGCTTTCGTTATGGCCTAGAACCTCTTTGACAGTGAATAGGGCCTTAGCCTAAGCCTGTGAGTTTAGGAAATACTTTAACACCCCCAATCTCAAGGTGGGGGAATCACTAAGGTCTAAGACACTTGTTGAGATGAAACATAAGAATAAGGATATGCCTAAAGTCTTGGCAAAGGTTGTTGAGGACTCTAAACGCAAGGATGACAAGACCAAGGGTAAATCTGACCATTCGAGGTCTTAAGGGGACTTTGCTTTCACTGATGAGACCATTCTTGTTTCTAACTATTTTCCTTCTGAGCATATTTGCACTTGCTTTAATCTTCTAAACTAATTTCGTGTTGGCTAATTCTAACCTATGTTTTGTTTAGTAGATGAATGGTAAGAGAGGAGGATCCATAGTGAGTTCATGATCAACCTAAAGAGGAAAACTAAGACCACCAATCATTTGAAGTTTATAACCCTTGTGGATATTCCAATGCCTAAGGAAAATTGGTGAGGATGACCAATGTGGGGTCTAGCCCTGTTGAAGGCTCAGGTATGGAGATTGGTAAAATCTTACCTCTTCTTAAAAAAGGAATCGAGGGTAGGTTGGATTTTTGGGGTAACTAATGAAGATCCTTTTATTCCAAAGAACTTGCATCCTTTGGTCTTAAATAATGAAGTTACAAGGAACATGGTGCTCCCTCACAAGGAGGGAAATTTTCAAGGGGAAAATGAGGTATCAAGTACATTATAAGGGATATACCATTGTACCTGTACAATAAAATCCATACACATGCTAAAAAGACAAATAGCTCTGATATGGTGGAAACCTTGAGGGCTAGGGGTACCCTTACTATTGTTGAGGAACTAGTCCACTTGATGGGAATGTTACTTCCTTAACTACCTGGTCTATTCTTTAAGATTTCCATATTTTATACCTTATTCTCATACATCTTTCTCTTGTAGGTTCAACATATGATATAAACTCTCTTTCTTGATTCCCTTAATGGATGTAAATAATGGGAAAATCCCACTAATATGGCTAGTAGTTGGGACCTCACTCGATAATATTTGGATCGAATGATCAATAGTCCAATGTTACACGGGGAAGCCCTTAAGAGGGAGAGATATACCTTGAATACTAAGGGGGATTCTCTAGAATAAGAGAATCATTCAAATGAGAAGACCACCCTCAAAGACAATGTTTATTTTTTGGTTATTGCTCGGGAGTCTCTAGCCAATGTTGAGGAGTTACATTCCCTTGATGAAGTTCATCTTATGGTGACATAGGTGGCTCTCTAAGGACAAAAGACTAGTATTTATAGATTTAAAAGTAGACTCCTTCGACTTGATGATGAGGTGGGTCTATTGAGGTAGACGATCAAGGACTTGTCTGGAGAAAAGGAACAACTGACTTATTAAGGGTAGGATATAGAAAATAAGCTATACTGAAGTCCTTGTCTTCCATGAATCACTTTAATGAAAAGTTTGTACTACGGTCTAAATCTAGTTGGATGCTTATCAAGAGTATGAGGTCTTTAATAGGTACCTCTTTCAAAATTTCAGTGGTGTTTTTGAAGCTTGCAAGGCTAAGGTCTAGATCATGTTCCTTTAGGTAGATGTCTCTGGTCAATTTCCCTAACCCCTTTAGTTAAAAGAAGAGGTCTCTGAATCTAACCAAGGCATGATTTAAGGTGATCAACAAGAGGACACCAAGAAAGTGACCAACATTAATTTGACTTCAACCAGTAAAGCACTTGTGAACCCTTTAATACTCAAGCTTTGATAGGCTTTCATGAAATCTTTTTTTATTAATCTAATGGTTGTCCATGGACCATTTTATTGTAATATCCATATCTACCTTTAATGAAGAGGTAATTTTGAATGAAATTGTATCATTCTTCATTCTTTACTTCGTGCTTTTTTAATTTTTCTTTGCTTAGGAATTCTTATGTTATCTTCATAACTGTTTTTTTTGGAATCTAGAGTCCTTATAATGGTCTAAGATCTCTGTACTTAGAAGAAATTTGAAAGTGTTGTCCTTATAAGGGTTTAAGTCCCCCACACTAAAATATTTTATATTTGAAGTTCTTATAAGGTTCTAAGAGCTATAGACTTGGAAACAATTTGAAATTTTGAAGTCTTTATAAGAATCTGAGACCTCCGAACTAATTTTTTCTGGAATCTAAAGTCCTTATAATTTTTAAGACTTTCGTATTTAGAATAAATTTAAATTTTGAAGTCCTTATAAGTTTCTAAGACCTCCACACTAATTTATTTTTGCATTTGAAGTCTTTATATGGGTTTAAGACATCTGAACTTATAAATAATTTGAAATTTGAGGTCCATATAAGGGTATGAGACCTCCGGACTAAATTTATTTGGAATCTGAAGTCCTTATATGGATGTAAGACCTCCGGACGTTGACACATTTTGAAATTTTGAAGTCCCTATAAGGGTTTCAGGCATATGAACTGATTATTTATGGAATATGAAGTCCTCATAAGGGTATACGACCTTCAAACTTTGGGCCATACAACTTTTCCTTTTTGGGTTAAATAAACCTTAGAACTGTAGTCTTTTATAGGTTATTATACCTTTGACTATTACTCTCATTCCAAGGTTGAAATACTTGTAACTTAAATGTTGGGTCCTTATACTCTATCTTAAACATAGAGCTGGGGTTGAAATCCTTTCAAATCTTTTTGTGGTTATCTCTTAGAGAATATTTATATTGAGTGCATAAAAAAGTTTCTTTTACATTCAAGTAGTAGAATACTTGGTTTATAGTTGTTCAGGTAAGGTGTCCTTTATTTCCTGAGGTTTTTACTCCCTTTGATGTCCATTCTTCATTTGGACTTCTAGTTGTTAGAGAAAATCCCCTTGCCTTATGGAGTGGAGATACTCAGGCTCACCAGCTCAATGATAAGTCTTTCAAGAGGGAGATTATACATTGGTGGTAGTGGAGGTAAGTCCTCTCATGAGATCTCAAAGATGTCTTGGAGCTTCGTCCGGGCCTCTGCCAAGCGCTAAGAGATTTTTTTCTTATCTTTCATAGAAGTGATCTAGAACTCCCAAGATTTTTTCTGATCCAAACGACCGCTCTTACCCCACAGGGGTTACGAACCTCATCACTAGCCTTTGGATCAAGATTACAACATCGAAGTTGTTTATAAATGGTTATCCCATTATGAGATTATAGGATTACCACTATGAATTTTTTCTAGATAGTTGTTCATTAATCCTTGGACCCTAGAGTGAGACGGAGAATGACATACCCCAAGGAATATGTCCTCTCTCTGTTGAACCTAATAAGGGAGTAACGGTTGGCTTCATGTTATTTACTTTGAGGCCTTCAAAATCATAAAATAATATGATATTCGTAGTGCAGGGGGAGTCCATATTCAAGATTAATTAGCTGAAATGAATTTGTACTTGGTCAAAGGCTAACGAAAGAGTGAAGACAGAGGTCGCTCGAGTGACCTCATACAAAGATAACAAATATTTGAATGATAGTTTTTGTAATGATAAATATGATGTACCTTGTCTTATATTTATGATTATTTATAAAAGTTCACTTTGTAATATGTGTGAGGACGTTCGGTACCTTCGAAGGACAATGCCTGGCAGGGCTTGGGAGAGCTTACATTCTCTATTGAACGACCACCTTTTGGAAACCTAGCAGGGATTTGGTTTGGAGGGTTAGGTTCAAGGCAATGTTGGGAAAGTAATAACCATCTCTCTTGGCACACTTAGGCAAAGACTTAGTTAGCAAATACAGTTGCTTGAGTTATCATATCTTGAGGGAATCTCCTCTAGAGACCTCAATCTTAGACAATCATCTAGAATTAATCGCTACTCAACAAACATTACACGAGATGCTCGAGAAACTTCCATCTGAGCAACTTCAACTTGATGAACTACCTCTTTGGTTGATGTGACAACACATCCTATATAGGTGATTCACCCACTTTGTGACATCATGGCATTTGAAATTTAGGAACTCAAAGTAATAGCACTCAAGTGGGTTTATCTTTAGGATGGAATCCTCATTTAATGAACTCATATCTTCAAGCCATTTGAAGATGAACCTGTGAGCTATCACGTCACACCCTCATTAATGCCACCATGCTTTTGATTGACGTGACAATTTCCTACCAAAACACAATATTTCATCCATTTAATGTGATATCTTTGAATTAATGTCACAGTATCTTAGCATTTAATGCCAGTCAATTGCATTTAATTCCAGATAGCTCACTCGAGTGACCTTGTCCTCATACAAATACATCAATTAAACAGTTTACAACGATGACAATTTGAAACTAAAATTGTTGTTGGTTTTCCCTCATACACGAGCGTCATTGTCAGAACATTTATTTCTTGAATATTCCTTCTTGCTTCCATTAATACTGCTTTCATTAAGAATTGAATATGCCTTAGGTTCATGCCTTTCCTTTATTATGACCAAAGTGTAATACCACGTATTTTTATGGCATTTAATTCTGGGATTAATTAAATTAAATTGGGATAAATTAATTTAATATTATTTCAAATTTTAAAATAAATATTTACTAACGTGACGAGAGTTAGTAATTATTCATAAGAATTATGTTGAATATTATTAGATGAGTAATGTAATATATGAGATTGAATTTATTAAAATTGTTGTGAGTGAATAATACGATAATAATAGAAATTAAGTCGGGACGCGCATGTGTCGTGTTGGGATTAAATTAATGAAATAAAAACTAATTTAATTATAAATTGCATGTATGTCCATTTTGAGTGTGCCAATGTGTTTGAAAGGGACTAAATAGTTAGAAAACTGTACCCGGGGGTTTAGTTTGGGTCTAAAAATGTTTTTAGGCCTAACTGGTAACCCGACAGGGCATTTTGATAATTACCCATTTAGTCCTTAATTATGGACGAAAATTGGAGTGTTATATCTGATGAGAGTTAGAGTGCTCGAGGGTTAGAAACATTGGAGTTGCAGATAGACTAAGTAAGAGATAAGAGAAAAGAATTCCAAGGAGGAGAGACACTAACCCTACATCACTCTCATCAATTCCCCCACCAACGAGTAGATCGGGATAAGGGAAACGTTCCTATACCACTTAAATCCATTTGACTAGACCATTGATTTCCAGGAAAGTATCTAACTTGTTGTTATTTATTTGACAGCACATCCATGATAGTTTAGGATATGATAAATTTATGTTTCAAGAAAGATAAATGATAATTAGGAGATTTATAATGAAATTCTTAATTAAAATCATGTTAGGACAACCCTATGGTTATATGTAGATAAATAAGTACGAAATTAATTTTCAGTAGAGGTTAAATTCTAGGAGAATTGGGAAAATATTGATCATAAGGATTGAAATAAGGTTCTTAATGCATTAATTTGAATTAACCCTTTCATTGATGGACCTTGATGAATTCGTACGTGTTTTACATGAGAAATCATGTATGTAGGATACTATGACTGTTGGTTTGATTAATTGGGAGTTTGGGAAGAATTATTAGAGGTTTTGAGAATTTATGTTAAAGAACCCCGTAGGTAAAGAATTATAGAATTTGGGCAAGAACTTCTGGATCGATCGATCGACCCCCTTTCATCGATCGATCGACTCCTCCTGGAAATGGGAACTGTTTTCTCCTTTTAGATGTTAATCCAATCCCCATGTGTAAGGACCTTTGGACATAATTTATATATCACAATGCGACTTGAGGAGGACTAGTAGGGTAGAAGTGGGGTTCAGATAATATGACTCTATAAAAGATTTAACCGTGGGATTTCAGGGGCATAAATTGAGTGGGAAATCGTGGGTACGTTAAATTAAGTCTTGCGATAATTAAGAAGGACTTAGACCAGTAGGGTAGTGAGAGTACACCGACTGATTTTATCTTTATCAATAGGATACGCTTTGAGAGTCAGGAAGTACTTATGAATTTGCGGTAATTGAGGAAATAAAAATAATGACTTAAATTATATATAGAACTCGGGTGTTACATGTCACATATCGTTCGAATATGTGATGGGTCGTGGGCGAACCTAGATGATTTATTTGAATATATATATGGTTGCATGTATATATATTATATTATATATTTATGTGTAATCATACCCACACTACTTGATTGATAACTTGAGTCTAAATCGAGGTGAATATAACTGCCTTGGCAAATCCCTAATAAAAAGGGTCATCAGATATAATCTATGGTTATGCGATTACTTGGGTTAGGCGTGCTGAATGAAGTTTTTGTTAGACTAGTTAACTAGATTAGATTTAACTAGGTTAATTCGGTAGTACGGTAGGCATCGAGACTAGTTAAGAGGTTAGAATTCTCAAGTGAGTGTCGAGGTACTAACATATATGTAATATCAACTGGTAAGCATTTTAAATACTTGCTAAACTATTTTTAAAGTTGTTTTACACTTGAGCTCTGCCCTATTTCCTGTTATCATTTATTGTTTTTGTACACACACACACATAAACACACACACACACATATATTACACGTGCCCAACCACAGAGGTGTAAGGCCTAAATCTTTGGACCATTGATGTGCTAGAGCTATCGTGGAAGTTACAGGTCCTTGAAGTAGACGACTCCATTCTTGTCTTTTCAATCTTCTATTTAGTTATTCTCAGAGAGGGCATGTTTCTCCCATTTCCATATCTCATTTAGTTAAGAGTGAGACTTGTACTCTTTATCATTTCAGGATTTGCCTATTGTTGGGATTTTTTTATTTATTTCCTTATCCTGCGATTGGGATTTATTATTTGGATTGATTAATCTAGCTTAGTTATTTCAGTTTGGATGGTTTGGTTTAATATTATCAATTGTATTCATGAAAATGTTTTCATATCAAATAATAACAATAGCTTTTAATTTATAAAATCAAATGTTTTAACACTTAGCTTTATTATTTATTAGGTGATTAATAAAGAAAAAATATTTTCGAGAGTGATGCTAAGAATGAACCAACCGAACACTTTTATTTAATTTAATAAAGGACTGATCATCCGGTATTTAATTAGGCGGGGTGTCATAGGTTGTATCAGAGCATCAGGTTCTAGTGTCCTTTAGGATCTGTATGGCTTATAATGCTTCTGGCTTAACGTATTTGATAGAGAGCCCCATTTTTAGGACTGTTGTATTCTTTTTCATACAATTACGTCTTTAGCTATTTGAGATTTAATAACAACTGTGGAGTAATAAAATTCCTTCTCATTTCAGATGCCTACGAGATGAGCATGCCGAGATATAAATGCCCAGCCCGAGCAGCCAGCAGCTCCAGCTCAAATGAGGTCGTCGCTATAGTTGCTCAGGCGGTGAATGCAGCATTAGTGATGGTGTAGAAGGCCCCACCCTAGGTTCGAACAGTAGCTCCAGTACCAGTACAACTTCCCACGGCATGGGAGAGGGTTAGGGATGGCTTTCAAAAGACACACCCTCAAGAGTTCTCGGGCAGTTACGAAATTGTAATTGCTAGCCAATGGAAGAAGGACATCCAGAGGCATCTACAAATGTATCAGTGCTCAGATATTTAGAGAGTTTTTAGCTTATTTCAAGCTAGTAGGAGCTGCCTTAGAGTGGTGGGAGTCCACTACCACCTTAGAGGAGAGAGACCATATGACGATTCATACTTTTTGGGTGCGGTTCGACCGCAAATATTTTCCCTTCGTCGCGTAGACTGAGATGAGGCAAAAATTGCTGAATCTTAACCAGGAAAGTATGATGGTTGTAGAGTAAGAGGAGGAGTTTACTAGACTTCTCAGTTTAGCTCCGTAGGAGGCACCTGCAGAAGAGAAGAAAATTTTGATGTTCATAGATGGATTGACCTAGAGGATTCATCATCACCTCATAGTAATCTGTCATTGGGTACTTACACTGATGTACTCAACACTACTTTATTGCATTACCAGAATCACCACTTCCATCAGCAGGGAAGCAAGAGAGTAAGGGAGTCCAGCCAATAGGTCCAGACTTAAGGTACTAGTGCTGGTAAGGGACCAACAGCTCAAGGACAGGTAAGTCATAGTGAGCAGAGTTCCCATCAGGGGGACCCTGCTAAGCAATTTTGATTCGGTGATTCTAGGTAGGAAAATAGAGGGTTTAGACAGGGCCAGCAGGGCCGGTCTAGTCAGCATGGCCAACAGGGCCCACATCGTTACCAGCAGGGCTAGTTGGTCCAGCAGGAGGGCCAACAACATTATCAGCAGGGCTAGCAAGGCCAATGGAGGGGTGGTAACGACCATAAGGGTCGAGGTCAGCAGGGACATAGGGGAGGAAACTTCAGGGTCAGGTGCTTTGGTTGTGATAAGAATGGCCATAGGCTCCAAGATTGCCCAGATGGGGATAGGGACCCACAGCAACAGGGTGCCCGTCAGGAGCCGTAGAGACCACTCTTCCCAGTCCCCCTTCCAGCAACACCTCTAATACAAGCTTTTCCAGCCATCCCATCAGTCCCTGTTCAGTAGGGACAATTGCAGTATGGACGTGTTTATATCGTCCACCAGCCAACAACACCACAGGAGCCACCCATAAATAATGTAAGTCATCATAAATTATGTGTAACATCTAGCGCATTTTTTCAAGCGACATGGACAGCCGTCGCCGCCAAAATACGTCAGGCGTCACTAAATAAGCTATCATTCTCAGAACGTGACAGATATATGAGACATGTAAAATATTTTCACAAGATCGAACAAATATAACCATTCATGCGATATTAAAGACAATCACCATGTTAAACTCTTATATAAATCCAACTCCAAAAATATAAATAAACCAAGATGAAATAATCCAACTATAAATAATCGACTAAATTCATAAACAACTGTGGAACCGATCCGCCCACCAAATTCATAAATAAGAGTCTCATAATAAAGCAATAGAATGGAAAGTAAACCAAGTGTAATAGAGTGGAAATGCTTATGGAATGATAGAACTCTCATGTGTCTGGCAGTTTGAATTTTCTAATCTCTTTTAAAGCTATATATCGATCCCTTTTAACCTTCCATCATATTTTTATTTGTAGAACTCTTAGAGAGAGAATGAATGGCCTGTCACAATATGGTTTTGACAACTCTGAGGTTTGATGGTGCCAAGCGGGAGTTGGAGTGTTGGACAAAGTATTTGTAGATGTTTTATGATTGTTGTTGAATGCATTAAATGTTCATAGGAACACACATTTCATGTGGATTCGGGTTGTGGGGATAGGTGGAATAGTTATCTTCGTTCTTCCTACTTTTCCATACTAGTCAAGGAAGCTCAAGTAAAGCTTTGTTATTAGGATATGTCGTCGGTTGTCTTAGATTATTCTCGATATGTTTTGTAATGATTCACCTAGGTTCAGAGGGGTAAACAACATAGGGGTAGTTTTTGCTTAGATTGAGATCTGTCCTGGGAAAGAAACTTGACAGAACCTTCGTTCTAAAGTCTCTGAGCCCACTTGGGAAAGTATGCGGGGGATGCATTACCCTTTAAAATGAGAGAAGGAATTACTATTATGTTCTATGGTATTATGCTTATTTTAGGAATGGAAGATGTTTTTAGACTCAATTATCCCTCTATGTGAGGTTCAGGATCAACTGAGGAGTCTCTATCTTACTCGAGTATTCTTGAAAAGTCTTGAAGGATTTTGGAAAGTCAATGGTATAATAGGGTATCATCAATGCCATTTAGGGTCCTTGAACAACTTATTGAGCCTTTTCGTTAGTGATATCCATAAGTTCTTTTTTTACACCTTGTAGTACCAAATTTGGGAGTTATTGGTATATTTATCATACCATGAGAAAAATATCCTAAGAGAAACCCCCTTTATCGCATCCACGATCTAACCATCGCGTTAGGTGACATGCGAAGACCATGGGTACTATTTCTCCTCATGGTATTAGAAAATGATGGTCGTATTATGGAGAGTGATACTGTTACTCTATAATTAGGGAACCCTATTTATATATTTATTCACATGTAGGGGTTGTGAGACAATGCTCACAATAAGTGAGGATACCTACTTTAATATGGTTCATTAATTTTAGTTTTATGCTTGAAAAAATGGAATGTACATAATCTATCATATTAGGGGAGTCCACTTGTCATTTACCTAGACACTTTTTCATTTTTAAGTCATTCTTATAGTCCCCACATATACTAATATGGGATCTCAATCATCTCACCCATTTCTATGAAGTATGTAGTTTCATCCACTACATCACTGTAGACATCGATAATAGAAAGCTACCTCTATGTCGCTAGTTATACTCCTACTACCAACTCCTGAAAAAGAGTGCTACCTTTAATATTTAACTCATCACACATTATAATACTAACTGTATGGACCACATTACGTCTCCTCCCACTATAAGTTTCTGTATGTCCACTGATGAGAAAAGTGGGTGTTTAGCCATGTACAATCAACAACATATATAAAAAGTCTATAAAGTTAATGTAAGGACATTGTCCGTTGTAATTCAGTAAGTAATATGTCACCCCAAAAACCCAATATCCCTACTAATCATTTGTTATTTGAATAATTGGATCATAATCTTGATCCCATTGGAAATTTAATTCATTTATCAATATTTTTCTGCATAATGAACATGGTATTGTTCTTGTGCCATAACAAAGTCAACATCAGGGTCATAATTAGAGATTATACAATACTATCATTAACTATGATCAACTCAATCCATGATAACTCAATGTATACAATGTGTGAGTATATTAAAATCTTCGGTGTGATAATGATAAAATCCCCATATTTAAACCCCATCTCTTCTAACAGTGCAACTCTCAAAGTTACCGATCATATAATATCCTAGCTGGCAGCGTACAAACCTGAAATTGTTAAAATATACACCGTAAGCATTAATCTTAGTGACGTACTCCTTCAATGCAATGGAATGACAATTCTATATCGAATATGTGGATATAAAATCCGAACAATCCTTCCCATTGACAATAACAAATCCTGGATCATAAGATCCAAATAATTCTCCCCATTGGCAATAAAAAATCCTGGATCAAAAGACCCAAATAAATCTTCCCAATGGGAATAACAAATCCTGGATCATAAGACCCAAAAAATCCTAGATATTTGAATATCCAAACAAATCTTGAATACCTAAGTATTCAAAAAAATCCTTCTCTTAGAGCTATATTCATATATCTGTATATATGAAACAATCATAAGTACATTCACCTTGGAAATTTAACAAGCTTTCCCTTTTCCTTTATCTAGGTCATGTTCAGTCAGTTATTCTTCTCTTCCTATCATTCTTATAATATTAGTATCATCATAATAATATTAACAATTCAAAGAACAACTTCAACATAACTCAATCCATAAGCATCATATGATTCAATTCAAATCATTCATCATAAATGAAGTACCATCTAGACTCAGGTAATGATATCTAACATATTCAAATTATGGTCAAACCTACTTTAATTATTCTTGGTAATAAAATTCTTATCATATTAGGTTTCCAACATAAAAGATGACACATCATTCTGAGTTTCCTAGAGCAAGATATGCCCATTTCTTTACCACATAGCAAATCCTCCCTATAGGCTCATCTGTTGTTCAGTCATCTTCCAAGAATTTTCATAATTTTTGTACATCATAAATTTTTATGATATTTAACCCAATTTCAGAAAACATATTGAATAATTGAAGGTTAAAATTTCATAACTTTCATAGCTCATTTGTTAAGTCAAGTAAAACATCAAACATATGGTATGCATATTTACTCTTTTGTGGCAGATTTTATACCCGATCTTTAAATCATCGCCCAAGATTCATACATGATTTTAGGATATTTTATGAATATATGGCTCTATGTTAACCTCCAACTGGAATTATCAATTTTAATTATCATACGAAAAGATATGGATGTTTGAATAAACAAGGTTACTAAACAAAGAAATTTAAGGGTTTACACATTCAACTTTGTCTAAACTTGCATATATCCATACATATGCACCCAAGAATGAAAGGTCAATAAAAAATCAAGTATTTATATCATATAAATCATAAATACAAGAAAAATAACAAGATTCATTGGTGGAATTACCTTAGGGGCTTTTACGTAATTGTTTATGAATTTTTCTGAATGTTTCTCCTCGCTTTCTTCTTCCTAACCCTCACAATTGTTTTTCCTCAACCTAAAACTCTCCCAAAATGAGTTTTCTAAAGAAAGGAGGATATATCAAGGATTTAAGTCGTCCAAACCAACCTCCACCTCCAACCAATCAATTTAAGACACTTATTGGGCATAAAGGACAAATTACCACTTAAACGAATGGACATATTTGCCCTTCATTAGTAATTTTGGTATAACTTCTTACTCGGACCTCCATTTCAAACACCGTTTATTGTGTTAAAATCATAACTCACCTGTCTACAACTATTTAGTTTTCACCTCAAGTCAATTGTTATGTCATAAATGTCAAAACTAGTCTTAAACATGAACATTCCTACCGAAAACTTCAAAATTTCACATTTGTAAGTAATTCGATATTTCATGCTTTATGAAGGTAGGATTAGACTAAACATAATGAATTAAAATTATATATAATACAAACATATTATCCATATCACATAAGATAATCATGATTTAAACATAATTTATCGTAATTATATTCGAGTTGTCACAATTCTCCCCCTGTTAGGAAATTTTGTCCCCAAAATTGACTTACCTTGGTTGTCTGAATCAAACAAATACGGATAATGCATCTTCATGCTATCCTAACTCTTCCATGTAGATTCTTCCATGGAATGTATTATTCACACAAGTTTCACAAGTGTGATTACTTTTGATCTCAATATTTGTTCTTTCCTATCGACGATTGCAAGTGGTTCTTCCACATAGCTCAAATCTTCCTTTAACGCAATAGGTTATTCCACCAATACATGTGAAGGATCCGCTAAATACTTTCTCAACATAGAAACATGTAAAACATCATGTAATCTATATAACTCCTTTTGTAATGCTAACTTGTAGGAAACCATCTCGACTTTCTCAAGAATTTCATAAGGTCTAATGTAGCGTGGACTTAATTTACCTTTCTTTCCAAACCTCATAACTCCTTTCCTTGGAGATATCCGAAAAATCACGTAATCCCCCTTCTGAAATTCTAAATCTTTCCGTCGCTTATCCGCATAACTTTTTTGGTCTGCTTTGAAGTGTTCTCATTCTATCTTGAGTAATCTTCACTTTTTCAGTGGTGACTTAAATAAACGCTGGACCCTCTATCTTCCTTTCACCAACTTCACCCCAGCATACGGGTGCACAACATCGTCTACCATATAACTCTTCATATGGTGCCATACCAATAGTAGATTGAAAACTATTATTGTATGCAAATTCTATCAAAGCCAAATATTCATCCCAATTTCCTTTAAAATCAAGCACACAAGCTCTAAGAATATCTTCCAAAATCTTTATTTTCCTTTCAGACTTCCCATCTATCTGAGGATGAAAACCTATACTAAACTTCATGTTAGTACCCATAGCATACTGCAAGCTATCCTAAAATTTGGGTGTAAAACTAGGGTCCCTATCTGAAACAATAGATATCGGTGCTATGTGTAATAGAATAATTTCATTAACATACAATCTAGCATACCTATCAACTGCATACGTAGTCTTAACTGCTAGAAAATGAGCGGACTTGGTCAATCTATCCACCACTACCCAAATCAAATCTGACCCCTTCTGAGATCGAGGAAGCCCAACCAAAAATCCATCGTTACATGATCCCATTTCCATTCCAGTATTGGCAATGGCTGAAGCAGACCAGTAGGTTTCTGATGCTCCACTTTCACTTGCTGACATATAAGGCACCTAGTAACAAAATCATCTATTTCCTTCTTCATATTATTCCACCAATAATGCTCATTTAAATCCTTATACATTTTAGTACTACCAGGATGCATAGTATAAATAGAATTATGAGCCTCATCTAAAATTTCCACTTTCAATCCACACACATGAGGCACACATAACAGATGCTTATACAATAAAGTTCCATCATTCATAATACAAAAATCTTCAGACATACCATATCGGACACCTTGTCGTTTCTTCTCAAGAAAAGGATATTGACTTTGCAAATCATGGATACGGGTAGATAATAAAGGCCTCATGATTACATGAGCAAATAACTTGTCCCCATCTGCTAGCTTCAATTCTACTCCCATCAATCTCAACTTCATGATGTGGGAAACTCTATAACACCGAATATAAGATAACCTGATCGAAGCCTTTATACTCAGAGCATCTATAACTACATTTTCCTTCCCTAGGTTGTAGTGAATTGTATAATCAAAATCTTTAATTAACTCCATCCATCGCCTCTACCTCAAATTCAACTCCTTCTGAGTAAATAAATACTTAAGACTTTTATGGTTAGTAAAAATTTCACATACCTCACCATATAGATAATGACGTCATAATTTCAAATAAAACACAATAGCAACAAGTTCCAAATCATGTGTAGGATAATTACGTTCATGTGTACGCAACTGCGTAGAAGTATAATCAATAACCTTACCATGTTTCATAAAAATACAACCCAACCCCTTATGTGAAGCATCAGTATAAATAACGGAACCATCTCCACCATGCGGAATAGTAAGAATAGGTGCAGTTACCAACCTTTTTTTTAATTCATCAAAAATATTTTAACAATCAGAATTCCATTCAAACTTAACATGTTTCAGGGTTAGTTTAGTCATCGGCAACGCAATTGAAGAAAATCCCTTAATAAACCTTCTATAATACCTAGCTAAACCCAGAAAACTCCTCACCTTAGTCACATTATTGGGCCTCTCCCATATTACAATAGCCTCTACCTTTTTAGGATCAACACATATACCATCTTCAGAAATAACATGGCCTAAAAATACAACTTGTGATAGCCAAAATTCACACTTGCTAAACTTATCATACAACTTCTTATCTTTCAACAGATTCAAAATAGTTATGAGATCCTTTTCATGTTCAACCATATCACGTGAATAAATCAGAATATCACAAATAAAAACTATCACAAATGAATCAACAGAAGGATGAAGTACCCGGTTCATAAGATCCATAAATACAACTGGATCATTAGTCACCTCAAAAGGCATCACCAGAAATTCAAAATGACATAACGAGTACGAAAAGAAGTTTTAGAAATATCACTTTCGTTGACCCTCAACTGATGCTAACCCGATCGCAAGTCTATTTTTGAAAACACTTTAGAACCCTATAACTAATTAAACGAATCATCTATACAAGGTAAAGGGTACTTGTTCTTAATTGTAGCTTTATTCAGTTGCCTATAATCAATACAAAAACGCATGGTACCATCTTTCTTCTTCATAAATAAAAATGGTGCACCCCATGGAGATACACTAGGTTGTATGAACCCCCTATCAAGTAATCCTGTAACTGAATCTTGAGTTCTTTTAACTCAGCAGGTGCCATTCTATACGGTGCCATAGAAATAGGGGTTGTCCCCGGTGCCAATTCAATACTAAATTCAACTTCTCTCTCTGGGGGTGACCTTGGCAACTCACTAGGAAACACTTCTGGAAAATCCCGTACAATATGAACATCGACTAATTGTAAAGCCCCTTCCTAGTGTCAGGAACATATGCAATAAAACCCTCACAACCCTTACTCAATAGTTTCCTCATCTGAATATCAGAAATGATGCATATGTGAACAATTTTCCTTTCCCTCATAAATTTAAATTCAGGCTCACCAGGCATATTGAAAACAACTTCCTTACAGAAACAATCCATAGATGCATGATATTTAGATAACCAATCCATTCCCAGAATTATATCAAAATCAGAAATATCCAATGGAAGTAGATCTATAACTATATCTCTAACCCTCACAGTCAAAACACAATCACGAAAAACATACTCGGATATAATCATATCCCCCATGGGCATATAAATACCCAACCCCACATCTAAACGAGTACATGGTCTATTCAGGTATACAACAAAAGAATAGGACATAAAAGAATGTGTGGAACCAGGATCAATCAAAACATAAGAACTTCTATGAGTAACAAAAAGTGTACCTGTCTCCACATCTGGAGTAATCTGAGCTTCTTTCATTATAAAAACTCATCCACCTAGCCTGGAACTATTAGCTTGTCCTATGCCCATACTTTTCACTGCATTGCATGGAGATAACACTCTGCTTGCTACTTCACTATGTGCTGCTAGAGTCTCTGCCAACTGCGAATAATTCTTCTTAATATTCCCCACTTGATGACAATGGTAGCATTCTAATCCCTTAAGCTTAGGACACTCATATTTATAATGCCCTTCCTCTTTACAAATGAAACATGTAACACCTCCTATAGGGGCCTCACCTCTCCCTAACTTTCTGACTGAACCAAAAGATCCTCCACCCCTGGTATCTCTGCCAAATCTCCCCTAACCTCTACCACTATCTCCACTACCTCTCTGAAATTTATGAGGTTCCATCTTAACACTTCCACCCTCACCTCCCTTAGAGTGAGATGCGTCGAATCTACTTTTCTTAAAACTCTCTCTACTCCCCACCCCTTGGTTCATTTGCTTTTCTGCTATCGTGTCATTGTTTACCAGATAAGCATAATCTTCTAACTCACAAGTGGCCACTCTATTTTGAATAGGGAAAATCAGTCCATCTTGAAACTTACTACATGTATCTTCTTCATTCTCCACATATTTAGTAGGAAATCTAGACAAAGCGATAAATTTAGCCTCATACCCCCTCACAGACATTTTCCCTTGGGTCAAATTTATAAATTCCCTCAGCTTCTCCCTCCTATAAACTTTAGGGAAATACTTAACATATAATGCTTTAATAAATTCAGCCCAAGTAATAACATCAGTACCTTCCATCCTGGGCACTAAATGGTTGCTGGCTTCCCACCAATATTTGGCCTCTCCTTTCATCTTAAACACATCTAGATTCACTTTTTTGTTATCTGGAACCTTCATAACTGCAAATATAGTTTCTAGATCTCTGACCCACATCTCATCTTCTGTAGGTTCAACTGAACCTGAATATTCTGAAGGATTCAAGTTCAAAAACTTCTTATGCATGGAATCTTTCATTTCTTTCCTTGCCTCTTTCTCAATCCTGGCCACAGTCTTTGATTCTAGATATCTAGCCTGTTGTTCTGCCATTTGTGCCATATTTCTTTCTTGTTGCTCTGCCATCCGAATCATTTCCTGTGCTATTATTTGCATCTTTGTAGACTGCTCTTGCTCTCTAGCCCTTCCAGCAACACTTTGCTCCGCTTCAGTATTGTCCGTACGAGAAGCCACTCCCTCTTCTCCATGTTGTCCATTCCCAGGTTCCATCTAGAATTATCTGTAATACAACAAAGTTCTAACAACCAATATAAACATTTTATAATACTAAACTATTGGTTAGTACAAAAAATATTCATAAATATAAAATCAACTCAATGACTGCCATCCAATCGTCACACACATACAGAATTAATAACCTAGACGCTCTAATACCACTAATTGTCACCCCCCAACCCAATATCCAAACTAATCATTTGTTATTAGAATAATTAGATCATAAGCTTCAGCCCACTGGATATATAATTCATTTATCAATATTTTTCTGCATAATGAACATAATATTGTTCTTGTGCCATAACGAAGTCAACATCAGAGTCATAATTAGAGATTATACAATACTATGATTAACTATGATCAACTCAAGCCATGCTAACTCAATGTATGCAATGCGTGAGTATATTAAAATCTTCAGTGATAATGATAAAATCCCCATATTTAAACCCTAGATCTTCTAACGGTGCAACTCTCAAAGTTACTGGTCATATAGTATCCTAGCTGGTAGCGTACAAACCTGAAATTGTTAAAATATAAACCGTAAGCATTAAGCTTAGTGAGGTACTCCTTCACTGCAATGGAATGACAATTCTATATCGAATATGTGGATATAAAATCCTAACAATCCTACCCATTGACAATAATAAATCCTCGATCATAAGATCCAAATAATTCTGCCCATTGGCAATAATAAATCCTAGATCATAAGACCCAAATAATTCTTCCCATTGGCAATAAAAAATCTTGGATCATAAGACCCAAATAATCCTGGATATTTGAATATCCAAACAAATCTTGAATAACGAAGTATTCAAAAAACTCCTGCTCTTAGGGCTATATTCATATATCTGTATGTATGAAACAGTCATAAGTACACTCACCTTAGAAATTTAACAAAAGCTTTCCCCTTTCCTTTATCTAGCTCTTGTTCAGTTCTTCTTATCTTCTTATCATTCTTATAATATTAGTATCATCATAATAATATTAACAATTCAAAAAACAACTTCAACATAACTCAATCCATAAGCATCATATGATTCAATTCAAATCATTCATCATAAATGAAGTCCCATCTAGACTCAGGTAATGACATCTAACATAGTCAAATTACTGCCCAATCCTACTTTAATTCTTCTTGGTAATCCAATCCTTATCATATTAGCTTTCCAACACAAAAGATGACACATCATTATGATTTCCTAGAGCAAGATATGCCCATTTCTTTACCACATAGCAAATTCGCTCTATAGGCTCATCTGTTCTTCAGTCATCTTCCAAGAATTTTCATAATTTTTATACATCATAAATTTCTACGATATTTCACCCAATTTCAGAAAATATATTGAATAATACAAGGTTAAAATTTCATAATTTTCAGAGTTCATTTTCTATGTCAAGCAAAACATCAAACATATGTTATGCATATTTACTCTTTTGGGGAAGATTTCATACCCGATCTTCAAATCATCGGCCAAGATTCATTTCTTGATATTTTTAAATGATTTTTGGATATGCTATGAATATATGAGTCTATGTTAACTTCCAACTAGAATTAATCAATTTTCGTAATCATACAAAAAGATATGGAAGTTTGAATAAACAAGGTTACTAAACAAAGTAATATATGGGTTTACGCATTCAACTTTGTTTAAACTTGCATATATCCATACATATGCACCCAAGCATGAAAGGTCAATAAAAAATCAAGTATTTCTATCATATCAATCATAAATACAAGAAAAATAACAAGATTCATGGGTGGAATTACCTTAGGGGCTTTTACGTAATTTTCTATGAATTTTTCTGAATGTTTCTCCTCACTTTCTTTTTCCTTACCCTCACAATTGTTTTTCCTCAACCTAAAACTCTCCCAAACTGAGTTTTATGAAGAAAGGAGGATATCTCAAGGGTTTAAGTCAGCCAAACCAACCTCCACCTCCAACCAATCAATTTAAGACACTTATTGGGCATAAAGGACAAATTAACACTTAAACGAATGGACAGATTTTCCCTTCATTAGTAATTTAGGTATAAATTCTTACTCAGACCTCCATTTCACAGACTGTTTATTGTGTTAAAACCATAACTCACCTTTCTACCACTATCTAGTCTTCACCTCAAGTCAATTGTTATGTCATAAAGGTCAAAACTAGTCTTAAACATGAACATTCCTATCGAAAACTTCAAAATTTCACATTTGTAACTAATTCGATATTTCATGCCTTATGAAGGTAGGATTAGACTAAAAATAATGACTTAAAATTATATATACTAATAACATATTATACATATCACATAAGCTAATCGTGATTTAAACATAATTTATCATAATTATATTCGGGTTGTCACATAATATACAGTTAAAAATTTGTACAAGTCATTGAAGAATTGATAAGCTTACATCTACAAAGATGAATTCGAATTTCAAGAAGCCTTCAACATTCAAGCCCAACAAAGAAAATTTTGGTAAATGTGTTTTAGTTCCATTTATGTTTTAAATTAAAAGTGTTGGGGTATTTTCATAAAAGTTTAAATGATTGTTGAAATGATTTTAAATGATTTTTATCATAAAAAGGGTTTGGATAAATGCTCCTGATCTCGTAAACAATTTTCATTTTTAAGGACTCCAAGTTATTTAAATTTTTAGAAGTGTTTTAAGAGGATCAGTAACTGTCGTTTAAACGAAGTCACATCTCGTTCAAACGAGATGGAGTTTCACTCGAACGACCTCTCTCTTCGTTCGAACGACTGAGGCTTTTCTTGACAGGTCATCGCCTTGATTTTTAGTATAAATAAGGTGTTAGGGTCTTGTATTTTGCATGGATAACACAGGTTTGAACATAATATATTTGGACTGTTTTTGTTTGTTCTTCAACACATTTTTAATTGTTCAAATTATGTTTTACAATTCACAAATCCCAGACTTTTTGTGTGCATTTTTTGTGGAACCTGAAGCATATTTTTGTTGAGAATTTTGTTGTCGAATCATAGGTGCCTTGGAAAGGTACTGGGCAAACCATTTTGCCACTTGCGGGAGGTACTTGGATGATCGACTGCGTGTCATAGGGAGTGATGCAGTGTTCCTGGGCTAACGACTATGAATCGACATCTACGTTTTTTTTAAGACAATTGTATTTTCGTTGTAATCAGATTGTAAACCGTTCTTTTACAAATTATAGTGGAAATAAATGTTTTTTACCCAGTGGGGATTTTTTCCTAAGATCTTCTTTTGTCCGCATTTGTCATCGTATGATTTAATTCGAGATTTGAATTGTCACGTAGTTGCATGTTTAGGGTCTGATTTAATTGGTATTTGGTTTGAGAAAATTTAGACATCCAATTAAATAATGCTTAATTCCAACGTGAATGTACGATAACTGAAATCTTCAATCATTAGTGTGCAATATCTTCAACTCTTCAAAGGACTATCTAAGTCTAATCTAAGACAAATAAATGTGCCTCACTTATAATAAATGAATTCTAAATGACTTGAAATACTTAACAACTTAAACCTTTTGTCACGAAAATTTATCCAACTAATATTCATACGAAATTATAATTTCAATATTCCACTTTGGCTATACCATGGAAAAACTCCCCAAACCCAAAATGATCATATTACCCTTAAAATAATCATACCTCACAAGCCATATAATGTGATTAATAAGAAGGTAATGTACAACAAAATCTATAAGGTCAACGACAAATAAAAACTCGATCATGGACAATGGGTTGGAGTCAAAATCATCAATTCTAAGACTGAAACCACATGAAATAGCAAAAATTATCATGCAAACAATAACATGCACAAAGAGAAACTCCCCCTTCTTGGTAATCAACTGAAAAATATCAAATATATAAATGATATAAAACATGTGATAAAGCATGTGAAAACATGTGAGATAGAAGCATCATCGAATATCAAGATACCAAGTGAATAAATTTTGTGAATAACACAATGTAACAAATATGATCTCGGCATATAGTAAATAATAAGACAAATAACTACTTCCCCTATCATAGACATTATTTTCTCCCCCTTATAAGTGAAAGGGAACCTACTCCTCCATTTAACACACATGACAATTAAAGAAATAATTATTTCCCTCTTAATCTCAAAGTTAATAAAGTCTCCTCACCCTTTTTGACACAAAAAAGTCAAACCGAATTTTAAAAAATAGATAGCATGGATAACATGGCAAAGCAAAATCACATAAGAAAGAAACACTAGTGAAGAAAAAGCTAGAAAAGCATGTGAAAAACAAATCTATGACACTAAAATCCACAAATGAGCATGCAAACATGTGAATCTTAAGACAACATGAATCTCATTAAGATAAACTAGAATATGAATGATGACTAATATTAGGCACAAAAACACAATATGAAATAACATAACATCAAACTAGTAAAATGAGTGCTTGTGACCAAGCATGGATAAAAACCATGGATGATAAATCCATACAACCATCAAAACTATCCAAATATCCAAAATAACCAAATGTTACAAGGTACTTACAACAAAATATATAAAATAAAAGGAGAAATATCCATGTACGGACAAGATGTGCAAAGTACCACATCCGGTACAATAAAAACCAACATGTAACCAAGACAAAACTAGAAAATATAGTCATCACACATGTCATTATACTCAACATCATCATAATTATCATCTTTATAATCATCTCCATCATTTAACTCCTCCTCCTTATCATCAGCCTCCTAACCATTATCAAAACTATCATCTGCAAGAGGAACATCAACACGTGGAGGGGTAGCAACTAGTGTAGTAACCTCAGGAACAAAATCATACACTAATTAAGATCTCCTTAAATACTCAACTATAAATAAAACCTCTATATGAAGACCCTACTGCCATTAAATCAATTTGATCCAAGTACTGATATTGACTAGTTGTCTCATCATGCATCTTCCTAAACAGACATTGCATCAAAGAAAACTATAGACTGATAAAGGCATATAGATTTTGATGTCCACGTAGCTCAGGAGCTAGATGAGGTTCAGGACCTATACCCAGTTCCGGTGCAACGGAATCTATATGTTATTGAGTTGGGAGAACAATTGTATACACTGATGATCGTGAAGAACTCACACTTGATATATCATTCATGATAGCCACTGAGTCATCTGAATGTAATTTTGGCACCCCCAATGAAAATACCCAATAATCAACCTACTATAGGGTAACACCTCACTTCACCATTAAGCTTTATTGAAAATCCAAAGACAAAAGAATGAATGACATGTGTGTTATGAAATGGTATGACCATATTATTTTAAAACTCACGAACAGGATATGCATTGGCCAAATAATGTGGTCGAACCGATGGAGAATCATAGATGCCATCAATTAAGGACAGAAGGAATTGTTCCTCATCACTTTGTTAGACGTTATCCAAAGTGGAACCCCTCTCATATATAACAACATGAGTCATAAATCTAACATAAATTATAAAACCATATCCAGTAAAGAGAATACCATAGGCTTTGGTTTATGCGGATGGAACAGGAATCGATGCACTTGGGGCCTGATGGCGTCTCATAGTCAGTCTACGGGTCATAAAAGAATTACACACACTCGATGTTTCAACGGACCACTAGGAATGGAAACTTGTTTCCAATATTGAGACTTTGATCTCCCCATAATGCCTAAATATCGAATAAACACAAGCAAATGATAAAACTGGAGCTGAAATGACAAAAGAACAAGAAACCCCAGATGCACTAGCCCAAAATTACCAAAAATTCAATCAAATTACACAATTAACTTCTAAGACAGTAGATTCAATCTAAAAACACTAAAAGGAATGGAAATCAACTAAAAAAAGAATCAAAGACTTATCCAAGTAAAATCAGGCAAATGATAAAAATTTGTCAACTCCAGGGCTAAACATCACCAACCATGAAAAAATCACTCAAGATTGATGAAAGTGACATGCAATGGGTAAAAATAATTCTAGGGATAATATTACATGGGGATTAGGCTCTCAGACTGATTTAATGGTTGAATGAACTAAATGCCCATCTTTTAAATGTCAACATCATGTGAATGACAGTGTTTCATCTTTATGTGCACGAAATAAAGCGTATTTTAAATAAACCCCAAAAGTCTTGAAATCTCCATGAAAACACCTAAAAACTAAACCTCAGAATTACAATCATATGAATGAATGGAAACACATGAAAAATAATTCAATTGCAACTTTTATAGTACCCATTTGGGATAAACTACTAAATACTGAAAATCAACAACTCAAACACATATACAATTGCATACATTAAACATGTAAAGTTTGATTGTGATTAGGCAACCCACTGTCAATTGATTTGGCATAAACATTTCCTATTATTTTCATTAAAAAAACATTAACTAAAATACATTTAAGTCAATTCAATCAATCTAACATTAAGGGAATGAAATTCTCATAAAATCAATATTTAATACAAAATCAACATGAATGCACATAATCAAATAATGTAAGTCATTATAAATTATGTGAAACATATTGCACATTTTGGCAAGTGACGTGGCATGCCGTCGCCGTCAAACTACGTCAGGCGTCACTAAATAGGCTATCATTTTCAGCATGTGACAGATATATGAGACATTTAAAATATTTTCACAAGATATTAATTAAATTTATCGAACAAATATAACCATTCACGTGATATTAATTCCAATCACCATGCTAAACTCCTATATAAATCCAACTCCAAAAATATAAATAAACCAAGATGAAATAATCCAACTATAAATAATCGACTGAATCCATAAACAATTGTGGAACCGATTGTCCCAGAAAATTCATAAATAAGAGTCTCATAATAAAAGAGATAGAATGGAAAGTAAATCTAAAATACTAACGTAACTAAAATAAATATCCAACTGCATCTCCAAAAATATATCTAATCACTCCGATGCAGCAACTCTAGTGCTATACCTGAAATGTTAATTAATGCAATCATCAGAGCCCACTGCATGAATACTAACTAATCTTTTGAATTAGGTTATGTGAACCTAGATAATAGAATTATACATGATAAACGTTATAATTGAGTATTTTAAATTAACGAGGGGTATATAATAATGATGCGAGTAAAATAAAGTACCACTATTTATCCACATAAACATGTCACCAACCTATATGTTAAATTATTATTATTTTCTATAATTCAATTATATTATAGAGATCAATCCTATTTAGTTCAATTAATCAAATTATGATTATAGCGACACCCTCATAGACAGCCAGCCTTCCTATTAGTCCTGCACTAATTCGGGCTCGCCTAAGGTTTTACACCATACACATTTCCCTTGCTATATCTAGTTGGCCCAATTTTATTATCCCTGCGCTTATTGATGAGGTTCCATGCATGACACGCCATAATATCCATTCAGACCATATTATGCCATACCTATACTTATTGATGACGCCAATACACACTCACATCGCAATAGCCAACCCACTCCTACTATGTCAGTCCTACACTTATTGATGACTAAAATACATCGTAGTACCCTTTTATTATCTTAGGCATTAATTCTAATTTTCTCATTATATTTATATGCCCCGCCCTTTCATTGAGTGTAAATCCTCAAAACCACCCCTAGTCCCATACCTAGATGTCTTCAAAACAAAAGTACGTCCTACCCTAACCGATAGGATAAATTTCTACTCTCATGTACCTCTTAGTCTCACCTCTAAACATTAATCAACGGAATGCCACAAAAATCATCATCACCTTGGAATATCCCCTCCATAGGAATATACGATAACTAGTCCCATACCTAGAAAGCGTTACCAACAACTAAGTCCTACCTACAAGTCCCATACCTAACTAGCAACCTAAAGTAAGGTGAGAACAATACTACCCAGAAATCTCATCATCCCCGTGATATCAAATATAATTTAAATCAATAAATCACATAAGTTGTATTATCCAAAATTCTACCAATTTCTCGTACGATCTCAGATTAATCTAATTTCATCTGTTAAATCAATATTCATAATTAAACAACTTATTTAGGAAACTAATATAAGTTCATCATCATCCAAGTTTATGGCGTACACAACAATAATTTCTCTTTTATCGGGCTTACATAATTTTATATGATCTAACAAGTCGCTTTCAATTAATAAGGATACTATGATTTTCTAACATACAAATCTACATCCATATTAACAAAAATACATACTCTACCCTAAGCACACAAGGTTATAAGTATTGATTCATATTAAGATTTTTCATAAAAATAGTCCCAACATAGAATTCACTTTCCCTAATGTGACGCCCCAATTAATTAAATACAGTATGATAAATCCTTTATTATATTAAAACAAAATATATAGTTGGTACATGCTTAGCATCATAGTTGTAAACTTTCATTAAATTACTAACCACCTAGTATTTGAAAACGTGATGTCAAAATTTTATCTTTTCAATCAACATAGACCAAAATAATCAATTATATCACATTTCGACCACTTAAGTAACAACTCATAATGATTAATGACATAATATTACTTAAAACTGAATCATACAGTCTAGCCTAAAATATCCAAACAGTAATCCAAAATCAAACTAACTCCATAGTCTAATACATCATTAAAGAATCATAAATCATTGAATGACCGTAAAATAGACGTGCACAACATATCCAACTGAAATAAATGCTCATAGGAAGAACAAAATAAGTACTGAGGCGTCTAATGTTAAGGACCTGTAACATCCACAGCAGATGAGAATGCCAAAAATATAATCTGCTAAACATGGTGTCCCAGTGACTGGGCACCCAATATGTTTTACAAAAAGAATAGAGATTTGGAGAAAATGAGTCAGACCCCAGTAAAATAGTTTAAATTTTTTAGCAAGTGTTTAAATGTAAAAATTGCAAATATTACATACATGTTATGTTAACATGCTCTCACTTGAGATGCTTACCTCTCATCTAGTGTCCACGCCTAACATATCTCTTATCCATCCTAGTTACATTGCCCCATCTAACTAGTCCAACCCAAATATGCTACAATACACGATAACTTATAATAATCACTCATATCACCCATACAATATGTTATAATATTCCCTCTATCCGTATGTCAATTATAAATTTCTCATTTTATAATTAAATACTCATATACCAGGGTTATCTTAAATATCATAATATTGTGACACCCCGACTAATTAAATACCGGGTAGCTACTCTTTTATTAAATTAATACAAAATGCCAAGTTGGCTCAGTTCATAGCATCACTGTCGCAAACGTTTAATTACTAGCCACCTATTATTTAAAAAGTGAGTTGTCCATTTTAATTAAATCCGGTTAACATGCAATAAATGAATTATGAAAAGTTAACATAACCAACACAACATAGTCACAATAGAATAACCATCCAATAATAATGAGTCTGGAGGAAAACTCCTCACAACAATCCGAATACCGAAATAAATAAATGCAAAGTCTGCATCACTAAAATTAATTACAACCCAAAGTCTGAAATAACTGAATAAGTAAGATGTCTCCAAAAGGAATGGACAACATGCCCAACAAATGATAAAAATTGATAATGGAGTCAAGATCGGAAATGGAGGCGTCTACGATCAACGTCCTGTAACTTCCACTGCAGCTACAGAACGTCACCCAAATAGAACTCCTATGCATGATGTCCTTGTGGCTGGGAACCTAAAGGGTTTTTACAAAAATAGATTTAAACGGGTCAGAGCCCGATTGTGAAAATAATTTAAAATTTTGCAAGTGTTTAATATCATTAAACAGTGAATATAAAGTACAGGATAGTGTGTGCACTCTGATGAGTTCCTCACCTCTCAACTAATTGTGCACTCCTATCGCTCCCATTACCATTCTAGTTATTTCCATATCTAACTAGTCCGTTACAAAATCTAACATTACTATACGATATCCAATTTAAATTCCCAACATCTTCTATTTCGAAGTGTTATGCCTTGCCACCCAGTTTCCCATATTAGTACTACTAATTACTAGAGATCTTTCATTTTCAATTTACAAACCGCTGCTATTATTTATACTCACAATTATTCAAGACAATTCATTTCAATTAACAGTATATTATTCTCATCATAAATATACAATACTGGAACCTCGAGGCTAAGCTGCGGTGCACACATACTCTGCTATCCGATCCCGGTACATCACGTACATAAGGACCACGTATTCCGAATCTCTCAGAAATCGTTTCATTAAATAACAATCACAAACAATGGAGGCGAACATAGTTCACATCACATGGGTCACGCACATACCTACGCTCCCATGATCAACAGACTTATTAACTTTTCACTAAGTCCTTCTCTGACCTATGTGTAATACCCCGTACTTTTGGCTATATTTATTTTTGGGATTAATTAATTAAATGCGCATTAATTGGAAATTAATCCGGGTTAAAAATACTAACGAGATGCGAGTTGGTATTTGATTATGTGCATACATGTTTTATATGAATATTGAATTATGAAAAATTTGTCGTGAGATTGATATACGGCATTTTAAAAATTTTGTTGAGACGCGTGTGACCGCCGCGTCATGGTATATTAGTTTGATTAGAAAAGTGAATTAAAATTCTATTAACCTTATGGTCGTTTTGAGTGCGCCAACGCGTCCGGAAGGGTCGAGATAGTCAGAAAACACTAGCCGGGGGTTTAGTTTGGATCCCGGGGTATTTTTAGGCCATACCGGCAACATAAAGGGCATTTTAGTAATTTTGTATTTTTGGAGAATTAAAAGTGACGAAAATTGGGAGTTTTAATCTGATGTGGATTTAACCCACTAAACCCACTAACCAACCCATATTAACCCATTAAGCTACGGAGGTTATCATTTAGGTTTCCAACTTTCCCAAAGAAAACCCTAGCCACCATAGCCACCTTTGGAGAAGAAGCTTGGAGAAAGAGAGAGAGAGGGAATTCTGCAGAAATCTTCACCAAACCAACACCAAAATCAGAAATCGAATCAAGGCAAGTGATTTAAATTACATTCTTTATGCAGTGAATGCTTCTTCCATGTTAGAAATCTTGATAATCTATCTTAATTAAGAGTTAAAGGAAAACCCATGAAATTGGAAGTTATTAGCTTAATTTTGGGTATAGGTTTGCATGTAGAAACATTGCTTGAAGATTGAATTCAGAGATTTCATTTTTATGTAGTGTAAAAACGGATTAAATTCTGGGATTTGATGATGATAAAAATCTAGGGTTCATGTTCTTGAAAAATTGGGGAAAAGTATAGAATCTTGTGATTTAATGATGTTTAGGATGCATTAATGCCTTAAAAGATGTTAGTATATGACCTTAGCATGTTTTAGGATGATTAGAGGACTTAAAACATTGTTGGAACGAACTTTGGAGAAGATTTGAGGAGTAAGAATGGTGAAAAACGAAATTTAGAGAAATCTGGGACGAAACTGGTAGGTCGTTAGAAGCCCCTCCCCAGGTCGTTCGAACGAGCTTCTAACGAGTTGACCAGTCGCTTCTAACAAAAGGGAACTTTGTTCGATAATCTCGTTCGAACGAGATATCGTTAAAAGGTACAGTTCGTTCGAACGAACTGGATCTCGTTCGAACAGTCTCGTTCGAACGATACTTCTAACGAGTTGACAGTTTAGGCCTTTTTGGCCTGTTTCGACTTTTGGGGTCCCGTAAACTTGTTCGAGGATATAGATAACCTTCCTTTGATGATGTATGGATAGATTTGGGACTTTTGGGTTATTATGAGGAGTAAATTATATACGAGTGATTTAAATCAATGAACCGTTTGGGTTGAGACGTGAGTGTCTACTACGACGTGAGAATAGATTATGACGCGTATGATTATAAATCGGAATCGTATAAAGTGTGTAAATTATATATTGGTACTAGAATGAGAATAGTACTATAATTAAACTACGGGATTACTAAGATGTGTGTTTACTTAGTATTGGTATATGAATTGTGTGTATGACATACCTACCATACTTGCTATCACGGGAGGTTTGCGTTCGCTTAGGGCCCTCTAATCCTTGTGTTGCCCGGATTTAGACTGGTTACCTTGATGAACATAGGTCATAGAAAGACTTATTGGGATATTAATAAGTCCGCTGATCGTGGGAGCGTAGGTATGTGCGTGACCCATGTGATGTGACTGTGTTCGCCTCCATTATTTGTGATGTTCTTATCTGTGAACTATTCCTGAGAGATTCGGAATATGTAATCCTTATGTACGTGATGTACCGGGATGGATAGCAGAGTATGTGTGCACCGCAGCTTAGTTCTCGGGGTGCTTGTATTGTATATTTATGATGTGAATAATATACACTTAATTAATGGGAACCTTCATGTTAATGTTATGAATATAATTACGGTATTGTTTCGAGAAAAACATAACGGGTTAGCTGATAGTGAAATATATTGCATTTTGAGCATCTGAGTTTACGTTAAACCCCTATTTAATTACGAGCGTTATAATGTTAATAGAACCGAGTAATATGAGTAGGACCTATGATAGTCTAGCTAGAGATGATGTCACTTAGCTAGTGGTTTGTGTCGTTGTAGATGGGTACTTACGTTAGGAGTGCACAGTTAGACGAGAGGTGAGAATATCATGTGAGTGCACATCCTAACATGTACTTTGCATTTAATGTTTTAAATGTTTTTAAAGCACTTGCAGTATTTTAAAATATCTCCACATTCGGGCTCTGACCCGTTTGCTTTCAAATCTACTTTTCTTGTAAAACCATTTTAGGTGCCCAGCCACAAGGACACCATGCATAGGATACTCATTTTGGTGACGAGCTGTAGCTGTTTGTGGAAGCTACAGGGATTTGCTTGTAGACGCCTCTATCACTTGGATTCCAGATTCATTATCTATCAGTTGTAGGGCATGTTGCCCATTTCTATTAGAGTTATATTTCAATTACAGTTTTCAGACTTTGGCATGTATTGATTTAGTATTCAGTTTACTTATCAGTTATGGGATTTGTAGTGAGGAGTTTTTCCTCCAGACTTTATTACTTTATGTGATGGTTATTCTATTTACTTCATTATGGTGAATGGTGTTATTATTCTTTATTACACTTGTTGCATGTTAATCAGACTTAAATTAAAATTTGGCACTTACTTTTTAAATACTAGGTGGTTAGTAATCTTAAAAATGTTTTCGACAGTGATGCTATTAACTGGACCAACTTGGCATTTTGAATTAATTTAATAAAGGAGTAGCTACCCGGTATTTAATTAGTCGGGGTGTCACACTATGTCCTCGAGGTACCAATATAAATCCCCCCGTAGGCATACAAAGATTAGATGGTCCTGATCGAACGCCGACCTCCCATGGTAGCAAGTACGGTAGGTATGTTATACACAGATAACTACATATACTAAGCATTCGCACATCTTAGATATAATAATATTTTATTAGTGGTATACTTCTCGTTCTTGTACCAACATTTAGTATTATATAACTCACAAGTCCCCGATTTATATGTATTTAAGTTATTAACTCTTCTTACGTCATGATTAGTTATACACTTCCCAATCCACAAATGTCATCCGGTTTACTACAAGATTCTAAGTTTCACTCTTCAATGTACCCCAATCTACCAACTATACCCACTAGTTAATAAGGGAAGGTTACCTCAACATTTAAATAAGTCTACGGGATACTAGAAATAAATTCAGGCCAAAAAGGTCATTCTGTCAACTCGTTAGAAATCTCGTTCGAACGAGGTCGTTCGAACGAAGTGGCTTCGAACGAACTACCAACTCGTTAGAAGGGATACTGTCATCTCGTTAGAAGTTCGTTCGAATGATGTCGTTCGAACGACCTGGGCAGGTCTTCTAACGAGATGACAGTTTCAGCCCAGAAATTCCCAAGTCCGTTTTTCTCAATTCTTCTCTTCTCTAAATCCACCCTAAGTTCATCCAATTTATGTTTTAATGTATATATACCATTTCTAATCACCATAGATCATCTCTTAACATATTTTAGGGGTCAAATCTTGCAAATCATCATGGAATTACTGTAAATCTCCAAATATTCCCCAAACCCTATGAACATGAACCCATAATTTTTATTATGCCCAATTACTCATCAAAAATCCGTTTTTAAATCATCATATATAACTCTTCGAATATTAAATCAATCCATTATCATTCTACATGCAAATCCTAACCCAAATTCAAAGTTTCTCCAACAATTTCATTGAGTTTTTTCAGAACTTTCAAGATAAGAAAAATTCCTACACTAAACATGGAAGAAATATTCAATGCGTTAAAAATATCAAATCACTTGCCTTAGATTGTTCTTCAGAATTGATGTTGGTGAATGAAGGTTGCTTCTCTCCTTTCTCTACATATTTTCTCCCAAGGTTGAAGATGGTGGTTGGAGGTTTCTTTTTGGAACTCTTCAAACTCTCCTATAACTCCCGTAGCCCTGATAATGGGCTTAGTGGCTTCCTAAATAATATATAATTAACTCCTAAAATTCGTAGGTGTTAATTCCCATATTTTTAAAATTACCAAAATACCCGTCTAGGTTGCCGGTATGGCCAAAAAATGCCCCGGGACCCAAACTAAACCCCCGGCTAGTGTTTTCTGACTATTTTGACCCTTCTGAACACGTTGGCGCACTCAAAATGACCATTCGGTTGATAAAAATAAAATTCACTTTTTAATTCAAATAATTACATTTCTGACGTGATTGACACGCACATCCCAACTAAATTACCCAAATTGTCATATTGCTATCGCGTGAGAATTTAAATATTTTCAATATTCATATATTACCATATGTACACATCATAATCAAATAATAACTCACATCTCGCTAGTATTTATTTCCGGATTAATTTCTAATTAATTCTCATTTAATTTAATTAATCCCATAATAAAAAATCAATAAATATATGGGGTATTACATACTTCCCCCTAATAACAGAATTTCGTCCCGAAATTAGGAACTAAAGAGTACCTGGTAAAAACAACTCTGGGTAACGTTCACGCATCTCCTCCTCGCGCTCCCATGTGGACTCCTCGTCATTATGATGCCGCCACTAAACAGGTACTAATGGTACTGTCTTCGACCTCAGTTTCCGCTCGTTGTGGTCCAGAATAGCAATCGACCCCTCCTCATAGGAACTATCGGGCTTCAGGTCGATGTCCTCCAAAGCAATGTGAGTATGGGCCAAATCATCCTTAAGATATTTCCTTAGCGAGGAAATATGGAACACATCATGAATCCTATGCAAGTGCTCCGGTAACCCAAGTCTATATGCAACTAGCCCAATCCGCTCGATGATAAGAAATGAACCCACATATATCGGTGCCAGTTTCCCCTTCTTCTGAAAATGCATGATCACCTTAATAGGAGATACTCTGAGTAAAACCTGGTCCCCCACTTTGAATTCTCTGAAGAACCTCTTGGCATCGGCATAACTCTTTTTCCGGTCCTGAGCTACTCGAATGCCACTCCGTATCATCTCTATCCTTGCCGAAGTATCCTGAATCACTTCCAGCCCAAGGAGTTTATTTTCCCCCACTTCTAACCAATATGCTGGGGAACGACAAGGTATACCATACAACGCCTCAAATGGAGCCATACCAGTGGTGAACTGATAACAGTTATTATAAGCAAACTCCACCATTGGAAGGTACTTCTCCCATCCACCCCCAAAATCTAGGATGCACATATGCAACATTTCCTCCAACATTTGATTTGTTCGCTCGGTCTACCCATCGGTCTGTGGGTGATAAGCTGTACTTAAACGCAATTCAGTGCCCATAGCATTTTGGAAACTCTCCCAAAATTGTGAAACAAATATCTTGTCTCAATCAGACACGATATTTAGAGGCACACCATGAAGTCTCACTATTTCCGCAATGAAAAGTTGGGCATACTGTCCCGTAGTGTAGTCTGTCCTCATGGGTAGAAAATGAGCAACTTTAGTCAACCGGTCCACAATTACCCAAATGGAGTCGTGACCCCTCTTTGACGTAGGTAACCCCGTGATAAAGTCCATGGATATGCTCTCCCATATCCAGGTCGGAACCTCTAATGACTGTAGAAGTCCTATCGGTCTCTGATGATCCACCTTTACCAGCTGACAAGTGGCGCATTTAGAAACAAACACGGTAATATCTCTCTTCATCACGCTCCACTAATACTGATGTCTCATGTCTTGGTACATCTTATCCCCACCAGGGTGTATCGCGAATCGTGAGCTGTGCGACTCTGTCATCACCTTGTGTCGCAAGTCTTCCCCTTCTGGAACGACCAGTCTCCCATTGAAGCGTAATATTTGAGCTAACAATATTGGACTCGGCTCCCTCTGCTAGTAATCGAACTATCTGCTCCTGACAGAACGAGTCATTTTCCTGGGCCTTTACCACTCTCGTAACAATTCGAGGTGTAACCGTCATCACATACATGAACGATTGGGCCACTGCATCCCGGTGTCCTAACTCATTCAACTTAGCTTTCCACACCTTGGCCACCTCATTTACTGGCCTACGGCTCGGCACGTTTGCTACCACGTTAGCCTTCCCCGGGTGATATTGGATATCAAATTGATAATCCTTCACAAACTCAAGCCACCATCTTTGACGCATATTCAACTCCTTTTGCGTGAAGAGGTACTGTAGAGACTTGTGATCCGTGAACAACCGAAACTTCTCCCCTAGGAGGTAATTTCTCCAAATCTGAAGGGCAAATACAACTGCCGCTAACTCCAAGTCATGGGTGGGGTAATTCTTCTCGTGAGGCTTAAGCTTACGGGAAGCATATGCTATGGCCTAACTCTCCTGCTGCAGTACACCTCCAAGTCCTTGTAAGGATGCATCGGTATAGACTAGATACTCAACTCCCGGTCTCGGCAATGCTAACACAGGTGCTGAGGTCAACTTGTCCTTCAACTCATCGAATGCCAACTGATAGGCATCGCTCCAGATGAATGGCACACCCTTATGAGTCAGATGTATCAAAGGACCCGCTATCTTTGAGAAACCCCGAATAAACCTCCTGTAGTATCCTGCTAGGCCCAAGAAACTACGGATTTCAGTTGGTGTCATGGGTTGTCCCCATTCCCTCACCGCGGATACCTTCCCCGGATCAACAGATATCCCCCGGTCTGAAATGATATGCCCCAAAAACTGAACCTCCTTCAGCCAAAACCCACACTTCTCATACTTTGCATAAAGCTCGTTCTGACGTAGCGTCTGCAAAACCTGTCTCAAATGCTCGACGTTCTCCTTTTTTATCTGGGAGTAAACCATAATGTCATCAATGAAGACAGTGACGAACTAGTCTAGGAATTATCTGAACACCCTATTCATCAAGTCCATAAACACGACTGGAGCATTGGTCAAGACAAAAGGCATAACCCGAAACTCGTAGGAACCATATCTCGTTAAGAAAGCAGTCTTCAAGACGTCCAGTTCCCTGATACGTAACTGATCGTATTCCGATCGTAAATCAATCTTTGAGAAGAAGGAAGCTCCCCTCAACTGGTCAAATAAGTCATCGATTCTGGGCAACGGATACTAATTCCGTATCATGAATTTATTCAACTCTCGGTAATCTATACATAAACTCAACGATCCATCCCTCTTCTTTACGAACAACACAGGGGCACCCCACGACGAAGTACTCCTCCGGATAAACCCGTGACCCAACAACTGTTCTATCTGATCTCGTAGCTCTCTCATCTCTACTGGAGCCATACGGTAAGGTGTGCGGGTAATAGGTCGAGTGCCCGTCGTCAAATCGATCACAAAATCTATCTCTCTACTCGGAGGTAGTCTAGGTATATCTTGAAATACATCAGCGAACTCACTAAAAACGGGTATCGAATTGAGTGGTATCACCACTTCCTTAGAGGTCTCCTCCTATATATAGTAGAAATGAGTGGACGATCCTCCCTCAGGGCAAGACATCGCCACGAAAAACATCTCCTTCTAGGGAATGGAAAAGATAATACTCCTACTAAAATAGTCAATCATGGCTCGGTACGCAACTAGCCAATCCATACCAACAATGGCATCATATTCAGTCATCTCTAACACTAACATATCCACGGGTAAAGTAAACCTCCCGATCTCTATACCCACACCTCTACAAATAAGAGAAATCACAGAACCACTACTCAACGGTGAATCTACACAAGTAACCGTGCTCTCGGCGGTGTCTAACAACCCAATGGTGCGTGCAAATCTCATGGCAATGAAACAATGTGTGGCCCCTGTATCAAATAAAATACGCCCCATAGTCCCCTGGATAGAGAACATACCCTCAATGACCGGTGGATCCTGTGGGGCTGTGGAATGCTGGAGCTGATACACTCTCCCATACTGAAGCTATCCCTGCTGAACTGGGACTGCTGGAATGGGTGGTAGTGCTTCCATCTGTGGTGGTGCTGGGAGGGCGGAGGGAAACATAGGCCTCTGTGGCTCGTGTTGAGCACCCTGCTGCTGCTGCGGTGGGGCCCTGCCCCTGTCAGGACAGTCTTGGCATTTTTGGGCAGTCTTGTCACAAATAAAACACTTCCTCGGGAAGTTTCCCCCTCGCTGTCCCTTCTGCCCTCGACCCTGGTGGTCGTTACCATTCCTCCCCTGGCCATGCTGGCCCTGCTGAAACTACTGCTGCTGACCATTCTGACCCTGATGGCCTTGTCTGAAACCTCCCTGACCACTCCTAAAACCTCCAGATCTGAACCTCTTATGATCCCCCTGCTGGGAACCCTGATCACCCTGCCTATGTTATCCCTGAGCAGATTATGCCCCGCTGGCACCATTTCCACCGGTCCTGCCCTGATGGTTGGACTCTCCTGATCTCTTGCTCCCAGACATGTGGAAGTGATGATCCTAACAATCAAGTAGTGCAGCGTTAACCACATCAGAATAAGTGACCAACGAGAGATTACCCAACAAGTGCTGACGGATCCTCCAAGTCAACCCATCCATAAACTTCTGAATCTTCTTCTCCTCAGTCGGAATCTCATTCGGAACAATGTTCAAGAGATTAGTAAATTAAGCCTCATACTCGGCTACGGTCCTCCACTCCTGCTTGAGGTTCATCAATTTCCTCCTCATTTTAGTGTGAACAGCTGATGAAAAATATTTGCAGTCGAACCGCACCCAGAACTCCTGAATAGAAAGGGCGTCCCTCTCCTCTGCGGTGGTAATGGACTCCCACCACTGCAATGAAGATCCTACTAGCTTGAAAGTAGCCAATATCTTCTTCTGAACATCCGTGCACTCATACATCCTTAAGTGCCTCTAAATGTCCTTCCTCTACTGACTGGATACCACAACATCGGAGCTACCTACAAACTCCGAAGGGTGTGATTTCTGAAAAGCATCACGGACGCGTTCCCAAGCAGATGGGAATGCATGAGCCTAAACTGGCGCAACTACCGATGCCTGGGGTGGTGCCTGTTGTACAACAGCTAGGGCGGCATTTATCGCTTGGGCTACAATAGCTCCAACCTCCGCTGCATTCATAGTGCCCTGAAGTGGTGCAGGTTGTGGCTCTGGCTGTGCATCCCTAGGAACTCGCTACGCACGTCGTGGAAGCATCTGAAATGAGAGTAAAGTTTTATAAGTTCGCAGTTATTATCTCAAAATAGCTGAAGAGTGAAGTACACACAAAAGAATACAACAGTCCTAAAATATAGGGCTCTACATCAAAGAAATCTCAGTGGAAACATAACAAGCCGTACAGATCCTAAGGACACTAGAACCTGATGCTCTAATACCACCTGTGACACCCCTACTAATTAAATACAGGGTAGCTACTCCTTTATTAAATTAATATAAAATTCCAAGTTGGCTCAGTTCATAGCATCATTGTCGCAAACGTTTTAACAATTACTAGCCACCTATTATTTAAAAAGTGAGTTGTCCATTTTAATTAAATCTGGTTAACATGCAATAAATGAATTATGAAAAGTTAACATAACCAACACAACATAGTCACAATAGAATAACCATCCAATAGTAATGAGTCTGGAGGAAAACTCCTCACAATAATCCGAATACCGAAATAAATAAATGCAAAGTCTGCATCAGTAAAATTAATTACAACCCAAACTCTAAAATAACTGAATAAGTAAGATGTCTCTAAAAGGTATGGGCGACATGCCCAACAAATGATAAAAACTGATAATGGAGTCAAGATCAGAAATGGAGGCGTCTACTGTCAACGTCCTGTAACTTCCACAACAACTACATCACGTCACCTGAATAGAACTCCTATGCATGGTGTCCTTGTGGCTAGGCACCTAAAGGGTTTTTACAAAAATAGATTTGAAAGTAAACGGGTCAGAGCCCGATTGTGAAGATAATTTAAAAAATTTCCAGTGTTTCATATCATTAAACAGTGAATATAAAGTACATGATAGTGTGTGCACTCACATGAGATCCTCACCTCTCAATTAATTGTGTACTCCTATCGCACCCGTACCCATTCTAGTTATTTCCATATCTAACTAGTCCGTTAAAAAATCTAACATTACTATACGATATCCAATTTAAATTCCCAACATCTTCTATTTCAGAGTGTTATGCCTTGCTACACAGTTTCCCATATTAGTACTACTAATTACTAGAGATCTTTCATTTTCACTTTACAAACCGTTGCTATTATTTATACTCACAATTATTCAAGACAATTCATTTCAATTAACAGTATATTATTCTCATCATAAATATACAATACTGGCACCCCGAGGCTAAGCTGCGGTGCACACATACTCTGCTATCCCATCCCAGTACATCACGTACATAAGGACCACGTATTCCGAATCTCTCAGAAATCGTTTCATTAAACAACAATCACAAACAATGGAGGAGAACATTGTTCACATCACATGGGTCACGCACTTACCTACGCTCCCATGATCAGCAGACTTATTAACTTCACACTAAGTCCTTCTCTGACCTATGTCCGCGAGGTACCAATCAAAATCCCCCCGTAGGCACACAAAGATTAGATGGCCCTGATCGAACGCCGACCTCCCATGATAGCAAGTACGGTAGGTATGTTATACACAAATAACTACATATACTAAGCATTAGCACATTTTAGATATCAAAATATTTTATTACTGGTATACTTCTCATTCTTGTACCAACATTTAGTATTATACAACTCCTAAGTCCCCGGTTTATATGTATTTAAGTTATTAACTCTTCTTACGTCATGATTAGTTATACACTTCCCAATCCACAAATGTCATCCGGTTTACTACAAGATTCTAAGTTTTACTCTTCAATGTACCCCAATCTCCCAATTATACCCACTAGTTAATAAGGGAAGGTTACCTCGACATTTAAATAAGTCTACGGGATACTAGAAATAAATTCAGGCCAAAAAGGCCATTATGTCAACTCGTTAGAAATCTCGTTCGATTGAGGTCGTTAGAACGAGTGTCTTTTGAACGAAGTGGCTTCGAACGAACTACCAACTCGTTAGAAGGGATACTGTCATCTCGTTAGAAGTTCGTTCAAACGAGGTCTTCAAACGACCTGGGCAGGTCTTCTAACGAGATGGCAGTTTCAGCCCAGAAATTCCCAAGTCCATTTTTCTCAATTCTTCTCTTCTCTAAATCCACCCTAACTCCATCCAATTTATGTTTTAACGTATATAAACCATTTCTAATCACCCTAGATCATCTCTTAACATATTTTTGGGGTCAAATCTTACAAATCATCATGGAATTAATGCAAATCACCAAATATTCCCCAAACCCTATGAACACGAACCCATAATTTTTATTATGCCCAGTTACTCATCAAAAATTCATTTTTAAATCATCATATACAACACTTCGAATATGAAATCAGTCCATTATCATTCTACATGCAAATTCTAACCCAAATTCAAAGTTTCTCCAACAATTTCATTGGTTTTCTTCAAAACTTTCAAGATAAGAAAAATTCCTACACTAAACATGGAAGAAATATTCAATGCGTTAAAAATATCAAATCACTTGCCTTAGATTGTTCTTCAAAATTGATGTTGGTGATCTCTCCTTTCTCTACAGATTTTCTCCCAAGATTGAAGATGGTGGTTGGAGGTTTCTTTTTGGAACTCTTCAAACTCTCCTATAACTCTCGTAGCCCTCTAACCCACTTAATGCTGATAATGGGCTTAGTGGGTTCCTAAATAATATATAATTAACTCCTAAATTTCGTAGGTTTTAATTCCCATATTTTTAAAATTACCAAAATACCCGTCAAGGTTGCCGGTATGGCCCAAAAATGCTCCGGGACCCAAACTAAACCCCTGGCTAGTATTTTCTGACTATTTCGACCCTTTCGGACATGTTGGCGCACTCAAAATGACCATTCGGTTGATAAAAATAAAATTCACTTTTTAATTCAAATAATTACATTTCTGACGCGACTGACACGCGCGTCCCAACTAAATTTCCCAAATTGTCGTATTGCTATCTCGTGACAATTTAAATATTTTCAATATTCATATATTACCATATGTACACATCATAATCAAATACTAACTCACATCTCGCTAGTATTTATATCCGGATTAATTTCCAATTAATTCTCATTTAATTTAATTAATCTCATAATAAAAAATCAATAAATATACGGGGTATTACACATCTTTCTCTTCTACTAGGGACACACATTAGAATAAGTCATCACATTATATATTTATCATCACATATATAAATATAACAATACTGCACCCTTAGGCTGAGACCTCCTGGTGCATGCATACTCTACTATCATGTCCCAGAACCTCACATACTAAATAGAGGACTACTAGTTTAGTATCTCCGTTGAACCTTAAAAACAATTCATATATATTGGAGACAATTGTAATACCCCGTAATTTTATAGATTTTATTTAATGGGATTAATTAAATTAAATGGAAATTAATTCGGATTTAAATACTAGTGAGATATGAGTTGGTATTTGGTTATGATGATGATGATGAATATCATTGGGTAAATATGATAATATATGATTATTGAAATGATTAAAATTGTTGCAAGTCATAAATAAGATAATTCGAGAAATTTAATTGGGATGCGTGCATATGCGTCAGGAATCAATTTAATTGAACTTAATGGTAAAATATAATTTTATCATCCATATGGTCATTTTGAGTGCGTCAGTGTGTCCATAAGGGTCGAGATAGTCAGAAATCACTAGTCCGGGGTTTATTTTGGGTCCCGAGGCATTTTTAGGCCACACCGACAACCCGGGAGGGTATTTTGGTAATTTCCATTTTTGGGGATTAGCAACCCGCGAAAATTGGGTCTTGCAATCAGCCTATATTAATAACCTTTGGGGTCATTCATTATCACACCAAGCCTTGACCAAAGATAGAACAACCGAGAAGTTCTAATGGGTTTCCAAAGCCACCACCACCCGCCGCCACGATCGCCGGAAATTATGACCGGAAAAGAGAAGGAAAATCAACCTAGATCATCATCAAAGGATCAGAACTTATAAATAAAGGAAAGTAATTTAATCCATTAAGATTCAGTAAATAAATAATCCATGTTAGAGTAAAGATTTGGGAATATCCTCGCAAATCTAAAAATTCATGAAATTTGGAGATGAAACCTAAATTATTATTAGGTTGTTTATGAAATCTTGATTCTGTAAGAACCTCACATATTAGATCATAAACCATGTGTAATTAATTTCAGATTTATGAAGAGATTATGATGATTCTTGTTGAAAATTGAAAGATAAGACTTTTTATGAAATTATGATGATTAATCCAAGAAAATACCAATTAATGATGAATTGACAGTTGTGGAACCTTTAAAATCATGTAGTTATGTTGTATTATGATCGTAGATACTTAATTTAGAATTTAACATATTAAAATGATGATTTGAGAAAAAATTGGACTTAAAATGAAGCAAACCCGTAGCCTTCACCTGCTTGATCGGTCGATCGACATTCATAGGTCGATCGATCGATGGTGCTCGATCGATTGATGTTCACAGGTCGATCGATCGACCTCCCTAGAAACATGATCTTTTTTCCCTTTTTCGGATTTAATCGATTCCGACCATTTGAAAGTTGAACGAGGGGATTATGTGAAGACATTAGGACTTCAAAGAGACCAGTATGGACGTAATTAAAACCCCGGAACATATTATAATTGATTGGGAATATAGTGACTAAATTTATGAGGGTTCGACAAGTAATTTCCTATTCTACGATACAAGAACATGATTTTTATTATTAGGAGTGATAAGTTGGTACATGAGACATAAAAAGAGAGCTAAGGGTACTGAATTAATAGTTGGGAATGTTTCGAGACTTAGTAACCTCTTCGGTTAGGATTACGTACCCAAAATTTACGACGTGAGATGTATCGAAAAAATATATTATATCATCCGGAATAATCATAGTGTATGAACTTTGACTAATGGTACAATGCTGAAATATACCCTTAATAATATAAATAATTATTTAAGTTGTGTGAATGCTTAATATATGGATTATTATGTGTATGACATTCCTACCATAATTGTTACCACGGGAGGTTGGTTTTTTATAAGGGTCATCCAATATTTGTGTGCCTATGGGGGGATTTAGATTAGTACCTCAAGAACATAGGAATAAGAATGGCTTATTTTGAGTTAATAAGTTACAGCAGACCATGAGAGCATAGGTATGTACGTGACCCGTGGGTATGAGAACTATGTTCGCCTCTAATATGTGTGATTTTGGCTTATTAAAACGATTCCTGAGATATTCGGAATACGCCATACTTATGTACATGATGTATCGGGATTCGATAGCAGAGTATGTGTGCACCACACCTTAGCCTGGGGGTGTCATATTTGTATATTTATGCTGAAAATAATATACTTGCATTTATAACGGGCTCATCGTTAAATTGTGAAAACGAATAATTGAGATACTTGAATGGGATGAACAATGTGATAATACATATAGTAATTGATGTAATAATTCTGATAAATAAAAAGGTAAGTTACATGAGGAATATATTAGAATAATTCAAATAGACCCTTATAATATAATGAGAAAATAGGAAGTGGTACCGAGTAGTTAGTTAGCAGCATAACTAGGATGGGTTAAGGGTATACGTTAAGCATGCACATTACTTGAGGGGTTAAGGACTCATGTGAGAACACATAACATACATGTATAAAATATTTACTGTTTAATGCAATTAAACACTTGTTGTATTTTAAATTGTTTTCACCTCAGGCTCTAACCCGTTTTCTTTCAAATATATTTTTCTTCTAAAACCTTTTTAGGTGTCCCACCATAGGGAGGCCAAGCATAAGAAGTTCTACTTCATGGATGTGCTGTAGCTGTTGTGGAAGTTACAGGATCTCGGTAGTAGACTCCTCCACATTCTTCATTGGATTCTATTCAGGGTCCTCTATCAGTGAGGGCATGCCGCCCCTTTCCATTTAGAGATAATATTCCGAGACTACCATTTGTATTATTCAGGGGAGTGTTACTCCAAACTCATGTTATCATTTCATTATCATTCTATTTTGTTTCAGATGTGGATGTGGTATAGTTAGCTTATAATTTGGTCGCATGTTAATTTAATTTAATAAAATTTGAAATCTCACTATTTAAACATTAGGTGGTTAGTAATTGTTTAAAAACATTTTTCGACGGTTATGATATGGACTGAACCAACTTGACATTTTGTATTAATTTATATAAAGGAGTAGCTACCGATATTTAATAAGACGGGGTGTCACAGGTGGTATCAGAGCATCAGGTTCTAGTATCTTTAGGATCTTTACGGCTTGTTATGTTTCCGCGTAACGTCCTTTGATATACAGCCCAATATTTTAGGATTGTTGTACTCCATTATGTATCCTAGGTTCTTCAGCTATTTTGAATATATTAACTGTGTATTTATAAAACTTCTCTCGTTTTAGATGCCTCCTAGACGTACAAACTGACTTCCCAAGGATGCCCAATCCGAACCTCAACCTGTACAGGATCATAGGCCAATGAACGTTGTCGAAGTTGCCTCCATCATAGACTAGGCGGTAAATGACTCTTTAATAATCGTACAACAAGCACAACCATAGGAGTCGGTGGTAGCCCCATTTCAGGCTCACGCATTCTCGTCTACTTGGGAACGTGTCCAAGATGCTTTTCAGAAAGCACACCCTCTGGAGTATCGAGTCAGTGGAAAAAGGACATCCAAAGTCACTTACGGATATACGAGTGTACGGACTTGTAGAGGCAGGTACTGGCTACTTTCAAGATAGTAGGATCATCTCTACAGTGGTGGGAGTCAATTACCACCGCAGAAGAGAGAGATGCTTTTTCGATACAAGAGTTCTGGGTGAGGTTCAACCGCAAATATTTTCCCTCAGCAGTTCAAACACAAATGAGGCAAAAATTAATGAACCTTAAACACAAGGGAAAGACAGTGGAAGAATCTCCTTAGTATCATCCCTGATGAGATCCCCACAGAAGAAAGGAAAATACAGAGGTTCAAAGATGGGTTGACATGGAGGATTCGTCACCACTTGCTGGGAAATCTCTCGTTGGCCACCTACTCAGATGTGGTTAAAGTGGCCTTACTACACTTCCAGGACCACCTCTTTCACTTGACTGAGGGTAAGAGAGTAGGAGGGTCCAACCAGCAGGGCAAGATAGGAGGAAATGGTGCCAACGGGGCACAGTTAATTCAGGGACATAATATATATGGTGATAAGGGTCCCCAGCAAGGGGATTTTAAGAGATTTCGATTAGGAGGCTTTAGGCATGTCAAAGGAGGTTTTAGGCATGTCCAGTAAGGCCAGCACGGTCATCGAGGCCATAATAAGTTTTAGTAGGGCCAGTATGGCCAGGGTAGGGGTGGTAAAGACCATTAGGGTCACGGAAAGCAAGGTTAAAGGGGGAAACTTCCCGGGAAAATGTTTCCTATGTAGCAAGATTGGCCACAAAGGCTAGGATTATTTTGAAAGGGGCAGGGCCCCGCTGCAGCAGTAGAAGCAACTGGGTGCTCGAAATGAGCCCCATAGACCAATTTTTCTCGTCACCCTCCTAGCACCACAGCAGATTCCAACATTGCCACTGATCCTAGCAGTCCCAGTCCAGGATGGACAGCTTCAGTACGGTCGGGCTTACCAGTTCCAGCAGGCCGTAGTCCCACAGGATCCACCTGCAATTCAAGGTATGTTTTCTATTCAGGGTACTATGGGGAACATTTTATTTAGCACGAGGGCCACACACTATTTTATTGCCACGTGATTTGCGTATGCTATGGGATTATTAAAGCTCGCGAAGAGTACCGTTACTTGTGTAGATTCACCGTTGAGTATGGGTTCTATGATTTCCCTTATATGTAGAGGAGTTAGTGTAGATATTGGGAGGCTACTTTGCCTGCCGACATGTTAGTATTACATATGACTGAGTATGATGCTATTATTGGTATGTATTGGCTGATTGCGTATCGAGCCATGATTGATTGTTACACCAGGAGTATTATTTTTGCCATACCTTGGCATGAAATTTTTTTAGTGGCGATGCCTCGTCCTGAGGGAGGATTGTCCACACACTTCTATGATATAGAGGAGGAGACCTTTAGGGAGGCGGTAATACCACTTGATTCGATTTCGGTTGTTAGGGAGTTCGCTGATGTATTCTGGGATATTCCTGGATTTCCACCGATTAGAGAGATAGACTTCATTATAGATTTGTCATCGGGCACTCAGCCAATAGCCCGCACACCTTACCATATGGCTCCAATGGAAATGAGGGAGCTACGGGACTACATAGAGTAGCTGTTGGGTCAGGGGTTTATCCGGAGGAGTACTTCATTGTGGGGTGCTCCTATGTTGTTTGTTAAGAAAATGGATGGATCTCTAAGGTTGTGTATCGATTATCGAGAGATGAATAAAGTCACGATATAGAATAAATATTCGTTGCCTCGAATTGATGACTTATTCGACTAATTGAGATAAGTTCCCTTCTTCTCAAAGATTGACTTGAAATCAGGGTACAATCAGTTCTGAATTAGGGAGCAGGATGTCTCGAAGACTACCTTCCTGATAAGAGATGATTCCTACGAGTTTAGGGTTATGCCTTTTGGCCTGACCAACGCCCTAGCTGTGTTTATGGACTTAATGAATAGGGTGTTCAGATAATTTCTGGACCAGTTTGTCATCATCTTTATTGATGACATTCTGGTTTACTCCCAGACCGAGGAAGAGCTGACAACCACTGAAGACAGGTTTTACAGACACTACGTCAGAACGAGTTATATGCAAAATATGAGAAGTGTGGGTTTTGGCTGAAGGAGGTCCAGGTTTTGGGCCATATCATCTCGGACAGAGGATTATCTGTTGATCCAGGGAAGGTATCTGTGGTGAGGGAGTGGGGACGACCCGCGAAACCAATAGAGATACGTAGTTTCTTAGGCTTAGCAGGATATTATAGGAGATTTATTCGGGGGTTCTCAAATATAGAGGGCCCTTTGACACATCTAACTCACAAGGGTGTGCCATTTATCTGGAGCGATGCCTATCAATTGGCATTCGATGAGTTGAAGGACAAGTTAGCCTCAGCACCGTTGTTTGCATTACCCAGGCCGGGAGTGGAGTACCTAGTCTACACTGATGCATCCTTACTAGGACTTGGGTGAGTACTGCAGTAGGAAATTCAGGCCATAGCTTATGATTCTCGTAAGCTTAAGCCTCACAAGAGTAATTACCCCACCCATGACTTGGAGTTAGCGGCCATCGTCTTTGCTCTTCGAATTTGGAGACATTATCTCCTTGGGGAGAAATTTCGTTTATTCACAGACCACAAGTCACTTCAGTACCTCTTCGCGAAGAAGGAGTTGAATATGCGTCAACACCGTTGGTTAGAGTTTATGAAGGATTATAAATTTGATATCCAATACCACCTAGGGAAGGATAATGTGGTAGCAGACGCGTTGAGCCGTAGGCCAGTAGGTGAGGTGGCCGAAGTGCGGAAAACCAAGTGGAAGGAGTTGGGACACCAGGACGCAGTGGCCTAATCATTCATGTCTATAATGGCAGTTACACCCCAGATTATTGCTAGGGTAATACAGGCATAGGAAACAAACCCGTTTTGTCAGGAGCAGATAATACAACTGTTAGCAGAAGGAGCCGAGCCTTTTTTCATTAGTTTATACGGGGGCTTATGCTTCAATAGAATGTTAGTTGTTCCTGAGTGGGAAGACTTCCAACATGAGGTGATGAAAGAGTCACACGGCTCGCGATTCACGATGCATCCTGGTGGGGATAAAATGTACCAAGATATGAGGTGACAGTACTGGTGGAGTAGAATGAAGAGATATATTGTTGAGTTTGTTTTGAAAATGTTCCACATGTTAACTAGTAAAAGTGGACCATCAGAGGCCGGCAGGACTTTTACAACCGTTATAGATCCCTATGTGGAAATGGGAGAACATTTACATGGACTTCATCACGGGATTACCTACATCTTCGAGAGTTATGACTCCTTATGGGTGATCGTAGATCGGTTGACAAAGGTTGCTAACTTTCTTCCAGCCCGAACAGATTACACGGAAGGACAATATGCCCAGATATTTATAGGGGAAATAGTAAGACTCCATGGGGTGCCTCTCAATATCATTTCTGACAGAGACAAAATATTTTTGTCACAGTTTTGGGAGAGTTTTCAGGAAGCCATGGGAACAGAATTGCGGTTAAGTACCGCCTATCACCCGCAGACAGATGGGCAAACTGAACAGACCAATCAGATGTTAGAAGTCATGTTGCGCCTGTGTATCCTAGACTTTGGAGGTGGTTTTGGTAGAAGTATCTTCCACTGGTGGAATTTGCCTATATTAACTCCTATTAGTTCACTGTTGGTATGGATCAATTCGAAGTGTTGTACGGTAGACCTTGTCATTCCGCATCATGTTGTCTAAAGGTGGGGGATAACAAACTCCTTGGGATGGAGATGATTCTAGATACTTCGACGATAAAAGAGATGATAAGGAGCCATATTCGAGTAACTCAGGACCGCTAGAAAAGCTATGTTGATGCCAAAAGGTCCTTTCGAGAGTTCAATGTGGGGGATCAGGTGCTGCTCAGAGTATCTCCTATGAAGGGGATTATGCATTTTGGGAAGAAGGTAAAGTTGGCACCTATATACGTGGGGACATTCCCTATCATCGAACAAATTGCGCCAGTCGCCTATAGACTTTGATTACCGAAACACTTGCATATAGTCCATGACGTGTTCAATATTTCCTCACTGAGGAGATATCTTTGAGACGAGTTGGCCCATACTCACATTACTTTAGAAGCTATTGATCTACAACTCGATAGCTCCTATGAGTAAGGTCCGGTTTCTATTTTAGACCATAGCAAAAGGAAACTGCGATCAAAGATAGTACCATTAGTACGTGTTCAGTGGCGGCATCATAATCCCGAGGAGTCTACCTGGGAGCGTGAGGATGAGATGCGCGAGTGTTTTCCAGAGTTATTTTTTCCAGGTATAATTTAATTCTGAATTTTAGGAAAAAATTCAATTATTAGGGGAAAGTATGTAATACCCCGTAATTTTATGGATTTTATTTAATGGGATTAATTAAATTAAATTGAAATTAATTTGAAATTAATTCGGATTTAAATACTAGCGAGATAGAAGTTGGTATTTGGTTATGATGATGATGATGAATATCATTAGGTAAATATGATAATATATGATTATTAAAATGATTAAAATTATCACAAGCCATAAATACGATAATTCGGGAAATTTAGTTGGGATGCGTACATACTCGTCAGGAATAAATTTAATTGAACTTAAAAGTAAAATATAATTTTATCATCCATATTATGATTTTAAGTGTGCGAGTGTGTCTAAAAGGTTCAATATAGTCATAAAATACTAGCCAGTGGTTTAGTTTGGGTCCCGGGGCATTTTTAGGCCACATCGGCAACCCGAGAGGGTATTTTGGTAATTTCCATTTTTGGGGATTAGCAACCCACAAAAATTGGGTCTTGCAATCATCTTATATTAATACCCTTTGGTTTCATTCATTGTTACACCAAGCCTTGAACAAAGAGAGAAGAAAAGAGAAGTTCTAAGGGGTTTCCAAAGCCACCACCACTGGCCACCGCGATCACCGAAAATTATGATGAGAAAAGATAAGGAAAATCAACCTAGATCATCAACAAAGGATCAAAACTTCTAAACAAAGGCAAGTGATTTAATCCATTAAGATTCAGAAAATAAATTATCCATGTTAGAATAAGGATTTGGGGATATCCTTGTAAATCTGAAAATTCATGAAATTTGGAGAGGAAACCTAAATTATGATTAGGTTGTTTATGAAATCTTGATTCTGGAAGAACCTCACATATTAGATCATAAACCATGTGTAATTAATTTCGGATTTATGAAGAGATTATGATGATTCTTGAAGAAAATTGAAAGATCAGACATTTTATGAAATTATGATGATTAATCCAAGAAAAGACCAATTGATGATGAATTGACAGTTGTGGAACCTTTAAAATCATGTAGTTAGGTTGTATTATGATCCTAGATACTTACTTTATAATTTATAACCTTAAAATGATGATTTGAGACAAAAATTGGAATTAAAATGAAGCAAACCCATAGCATTCACCTCCTTGATCGATCGATCGACATTCATGGGTCAATCGATCGATGGTGCTCGATCGATCGATGTTTATAGGTCGATCGATCGACCTCCCCAAAAATAGTGATATTTTTCCCTTTTTTGGATTTAACCGATTATAGCCATTTGAAAGTTGAACGAGGGGATTATGTAACGACATTAGGTCTTCGAAGAGAGCAGTAGGGACGTAATTAAAACCCCAGAACATATTAGAATTAATTGGGAATACAATGATTAAATTTACGATGGATCGATAAGTAATTTCCTATTTTACGATACAAGAACATGATTTATATTATCATGAGTGATAAGTTTGGATATGAGACATAAATAAAGAGCTAAGGGTACTGAATATATATTTGGGAAAGTTTGGAGACTTAGTAACATCATCGGTTAGGATTACGTACTCAAAATTTACGACGTGAGACGTATCGACAAAATATATTATATCATCCGGAATAATCATAGTGTATGAACTTTGACTAATGGTATAAGGCTGAAATATACCCTTAATAATACAAACAATTATTTAAGTTGTGTGAATGCTTAATATATGGAATATTATGTGTATGACATATCTACCATACTTGCTATCACGGGACGTTGGTTATTTATAAGGTCCATCTAATCGTTATGTGACTACGGGGGGATTTAGATTAGTACCTCTAGAACATAGGACTGAGAATGGCTTATTTTGAGTTAATAAGTTACTGCAGACCATGGGAGCGTAGGTATGTACGTGACCGGTGGGTATGAGAACTATATTCGCCTACAATATGTGTGATTTTGGCTGATTGAAACGATTCTTGAGATATTCAGAATACGTAGTCCTTATGTACATGATGTATCGGGATTCGATAGCAGAGTATGTGTGAACCAAACCTTAGCCTGGGGGTGCCATATTTGTATATTTATGCTGAAAATAATATACTTCCATTTATAACGGGCTCATCGCTAAATTGTAAAAATGAATAATTGAGATACTTGAATGGGATGAACAATGTGATAATACATATAGTAATTGATGTAATAAATCCGATAAATAAAAAGGTATGTTACATGCAGAATATATTAGAATAATGCGAATAGACCCTTATATTATAAAGAGAAAATAGGAAGTGGTACAGACTAGTTAGTTAGCAGCGTAACTAGGATGGGTTAAGGGTATACGTTAAGCGTGCACATTAGTTGAGGGGTTGAGGACTAATGTGAGAACATGTAACATAGATGTAGAAAATATTTATTGTTTAATGCAATTAAACACTTACTGTATTTTAAACTGTTTTCACCTCGGGCTCTGACTCGTTTTCTTTCAAATATATTTTTCTTATAAAACATTTTTAGGTGCCCCACCACAGGGACGCCAAGCATAAGAAGTTCCACTTCATGGACGTGCTTTAGTTGTTGTGGAAGTTACATGATCTCGATAGTAGACGCCTCCACATTCTTCATTTGATTCTATTCAGGGTCATCTATCAGTTAGGGCATGTCTCCCCTTTCCATTTAGAGATAATATTCTTAGACTACCAGTTTTATAGAAGTTTTGGTTTTATTTAGTCATTCAGCATTTGTATTATTTATGGGAGTGTTACTCCAGACTCATGTTATCATTTCATTATCATTCTATTTTGTTTCAGATGTGGATTTGGTATAGTTCGCTTATAATTTGGTTGCATGTTAATTTAATTTAATAAAATTTGACATCTCACTTTTTAAATATTAGTTGTCTAGTAATTGTTTAAAAACATTTTTCGACAATGATGCTATGGACTGAACCAACTTGACATTTTGTGCTATTTTGAATAAAGAAGTAGATACCCGTTATTTAATTAGACGGGGTGTCACAACAACATAGTTCCCATCCAAATGGGTTGTTCACATACCTACGCTCCCATTCAACCGTCGAAACTATCATACTCTTAGATAGCATGTATCCAAGGTTCTATGTTATAGGTACAAGTCTACAACATGAATATCTTAGATAGCATCAGGATAAGATCATCCACATTGCAAAACCTCCTTTCGATAGCAAGTAGCATAGGAATAGCATACACATAATATATCATAAAATAGGTATGCACACAACCTATCAAAATTCGTAGGTATACACAGAACTTGAATATCATTATTCATACGTAGTATATTCTCTCTAATACTCACGGTACTTTGTAACTTACGATTACTCTCCCTATCGTACTTCACCCCGCAAGATCCACTGATTTAAAGCTTCTTGTAATACCTTAAACATTCCTTCTAGTTGACGCACTTTGACACTACTTGTCCATGTAATAAAGTCACTTAAAATTAACATAGTTTATTATCCTTCTCTCAAATTTAATACGCTGGATTTAATTTAATCCAGAGAAAATTTTCTTTTTCCGAAATCTCATTCGAACAAACTTGAGATCTCGTTCGAATGAAATCTCAAGGTCATTCGGACGAGCTTCAAACAAAACGTTTTTTGAAATATCATTATAATTATAATTATAATTCTCATTTGAACATAGACATTCCAATGACTGCTCCAATCGTTCGAACGAGAATTACTAGTTGGTCCCCTTTTTTAAAAAAATTGCATTTTTCACCATTTTTTACACTCCAATTCCCCATTTCACAACCCCAAACTCCCATCCAAGTATCTCAAACGTCATACTGACCTATATATATGACTTATAACATGTAATATTCACCAAATCATTAAATAACCCAAATCAATTGGATTAATTCAAGATTGTCCTCTAAAAACCATAAATTATAAATTCTCATCAAGAAAACATATGGAACTCCGATTTCTTCATATTTTAATTGTTATTAGTTCATCAATTTCATCTTCCAACATAAGAGTTAAGACTACTATCAATATCACCCAAAAATATGATTTGAATTCCTCAAATTTGATATAAACATTCATGTAATAAAAGTGGTGATTATCCTACTCTAACCTCAAGTGGTAGATCCGATCCTTTGAAGAAGAATGGTATGGTTGTCATCTTCTCTCCACGATCTAAAATTTGGTGGTGGTTTGGGTGCAAATGATGACTTTTGGCCTTAGAAATCCTAAGAACTCTATCCTTCTTCCTCATGTGCTCTCACTTTTGGTTTAACAACTGATAACCCTAACTTCCTCTACGTACCTCATACATTAACTCTCAAATTTTTGTCAGACCCTTTTACAAAAAAATTAAAATACCAAAATACCCCTATGGGGTGTCATCTTGGGGTAAAAGTCTCTCGGGACACAAACTAAACCCCCGGAGTAGACTTTTCTAACTATCTTGATCCTTCCGGACACACTAGAAATGACTATATAAAATACTAAAAATAAAATTATATTTTATTATCCAATTTAAGTCCTGACACGACTAACATGCGCATCCTGACTAAATTTATCATAACTGTCGTATTTGTCACTCACAATAACCATAAGGTTTTCTTATTATTATTATTACTCATTCAATATGTACCATTCAATATAAATAACTATTAACCCGTATCTCGCTAATTAATATTTATTTTAACCTTGATTATTCTACAAAATAATTTTCCCAATTAATTAAACTAATCCCATATTTTAAATCATTAAAATTATGGGGTATTACATACTCCCCCTATAACGGAATTTCGTCCTCAAATTCAAAAAATAAAGGTATACCTAGTACGAATAACTCTGGATATTTGTCGTGCATCTCATCCTCGTGCTTCCAGGTAGACTCGTCGGCATTGTGATGCCCACACTGAATATATACTAATGGAACTATCTTTGACCTCATTCTTCTATCGCTATAGTCTAAGATGGCCACCGATCGCTTCTCATATGTAATATCGGGATACAAATCAATATCCTCTAACGCAATGTGAGTATAGGCTAACTCATCGCAAAGATATCATCTCAATGCAGAAATATGGAACACATTGTGAATATGGTGCAAGTGCTCCGGCAACCCAAGTCTATACGCTACTACTGTAATCCACTCTATGATAGGAAATGGACATATGTACCTTGGGGAAAATTTCCATTTCTTCGCAAACCTCATAATCCCCTTAATAGGAGATACACGCCACAACACCTGATCTCCCACATTAAACTCCATAAAGCACCGATTGGCATCAGTGCAGGTCTTATGTCTTTCCTGAGCTACCTATATTTGACTCCGTATCATCTCAATCCTAGTGGAAGTATCCTAAATTACCTCTAGTTCGAGAAGCTTGTTATCCCCCACCTCTAACTAACAAGCGGGATAACGATAAGGGATACCATACAACGCCTCAAATGGAGCCATACCAATAGTATACTGATAGGAATTATTGTACTCAAACTCCACCAGTAAATTCAAGAATACACATATGTGGTATGTCCTCCAACATAGGATTAGTCCGCTTTGTCTGCCCATCAGCCTGCTGATGATAGGCAATACTCAAATGTAATTTCTTACCCATGGCCTCCTGAAAGCTCTCCCAAACTTAGGATAGAAAAATCTTATCCCTGTCTCACACCATATTAAGGGGAACCCCATGTAGTCTCACTACCTCGTCGATGAAAATCTGAGCAAACTATATTGTGGTATAATCTGTCAGGACTAGAATAAAGTGGGCTACCTTAGCCAATAGATTCACTCTCACCTAAATAGAATCGTGGCCCCTCTGTGAAGTAGGTAAACCGATAATAAAATCCATGGAAATGATCTCCCATTTCGACATAAGAATCTCTAGTGGCTGAAGAACCCATGTTGGTCTCTGGTGGTCCACCTTTACTAGCTGACATGTGGTACACTTTGAGACAAACTCAATAATGTCTTTTTTCAAACCGCTCCACCAATACTTTCGCCGCATATTCCGGTACATCTTATCCTCATCGGGATGTACCAAAAACCATGATCTATGAAACTCTATCATCACCGCATGCCGCAAGTCATCCCCCTCCGGGAAAATTAGTCTCTCGTTGAAGCGTAAGCATCCCTCGTAACTCAATGAGTCAGACTCTGCTCCTTTGTCCAAAATATATCGAATCCTCTCCTGAAAAAATTGGATTCGTTGCTTGTGCCTATACCACCCTTGTGACAATCTGGGGTGTAACGGTCTTACTGACATGAATAATTTGGCAACGACATCCTGATGACACAGCTCCTTCCAATTTGCCTTCTTCACCTTGGCTACCTCACCCACTGGCCTGCGGCTCAACACATATACCACTACGTTATACTTCCCTGGGTGATATGGAATTTTTAACTCATATTCCTTCACAAATTCAAGCCACCTGCACTGATGCATATTCATCTCTCTCTGAGTGAAAAAATACTTTAGTGACTTCTGCTCTATGAACAGGCAAAATTTCTCTCCCAATAGGTAATGTTGCCAAATCCAAATGGTAATCAAGACTGCTCCTAGCTCCAAGTCATGGGTGGGGTTATTCCTCTCTTGAGTTTTAAGCTTGTGGGAATCATAATCTATAGCTTCATCTTCCTACTGTAATATGCCCCCAAGTCCCTGTAAGAACGCATCATTATAGACTAGGTATTCTACCCCGGTCTGGGCAGTGCTAGAATAGGTGTTGAACTCAACTTATTCTTTGACTCGTCAAAAGCCAACTGGCAAGCATCATCCCATATGAATGGTACCCCATTACGAGTCAAGTTAGTTAACTGATCCGCAATTTTTCAATATCCTCGAATAAACAGCCTATAGTAACTGGTTAAACCTAAGAAACTTCGTACCTCAATCGGTGTCGTGGTCTTACCCTCTCCCTCATCGCTGACACCTTACTTAAATCAATGATATCCCCCTGTAAGATACAATGTGAACCAAAAATTGTACTTATCGTAGCGAGAATCCACATTTCTCTTATTTAGCATACAACTGATGCTCACATAGTGTCTATAAAACCCATCACAGATGCTCGGCATGCCCCTCCTCAGTTTGGGAATAAATCAGGATGTCATCTATTAATACAATGACAAACTTTTTTAAGAACTCTCTGAACGCCGCCCTATTCATGAAGTCCATGAACACATATGGAGCACTGGTGAGCCTGAATGGCATAACCTAAAACTCGTAGGATTCATATCTCATCAGAAAGGCAATATTATGCACATCCTGCCCCCTGATACGCAACTCATGGTACCCTAATCTCAAGTGTATCTTTGAGAAGTATGCTTCTCCTCTAAACTGATCAAATAAGTCATCGACTCGGGGCCAACGGATACTTATTTCGTATTGTGAATTTATTTAACTCTCAATAATCAACACATAACCTTAATGACCCATCTCTCTTCTTTACAAATAAAACTAGGCTACCCCAAGGTGAGGTACTCCTACAGATGAAGCCCTACCCCAAAACCTTCTCGATCTTATCCTTTAGCTCCCTCATCTTCGCAGGAGCCATATGGTAAGGCACACGAGCTATCGATCGAGTCGCCAATGCTAAATCTATCACAAAACTAAATTTTCGTGATGAGTGGTAGTCTTGGTATCTCCTAAAACACATGAGCGAACTCGCAAACCACTAGAATCAAATCTACGGGAATCACAACCCCCTTAGAGGTCTCCTCCTCTATATAATATAAATGGGTAGATGACACTCCTTCATGAAGAGGCATTGCCACCAAGAACATCTCCTACAGAGGTATAACAAACACAATGCTCCTAATATAACAACAAATCATGGCACAATAAGCTGCTAGCCAACCCACTCCAATAATGGCAGCATACTCAGTCATGTGCAAAATAAGAATGTGTGTGGGAAAAAATCAATTTCCCAATATCTACACTCACACCCCAATAAATAGAGAATATCAACGTCCCATTAACTAATGATGAATCTACACACATAATAGTACTATATGTTTTATCTAGTAACCCAATGGTTCATAAAAACCTAGTGGCAACGAATGAGTGTGAATCCCCAGTATCAAATAAAATACCCACCAAACTACCATGAATTGAGAACATAACGTCAACTACAGGTGGGGCATAAGCAACTGCTACGTGGTGGACGTTGTACACATGCCCATAGTGTAGCTGCCCCTTGTGGCACTCCGCTTAAAATAATAATGGGCGGCCATCCCTATACTAAAATAAATCAGGAATCTCAAGAGAATCATTCCCAGCATCAACTGACAATACTAAAATAAACACAGCTAACTACCCATTACAATAAAAAGAGGGTGCCAAAATTTTTTAAAACATACAATGCAATAACCAACCAACAATATAATGACTACTAAACAATGACAATGAACACACATATACTGAGATAAAATAGAATAGTTCTGTAGTACACAAAATATACATAAAAGAAAATACCCGAATATGTTGTCAGGTCACAGACAATACAACTGTAAGGACATAAATTTTCAATTGAGTCCCTGTATTATTTTGACTTAATTCCGTAAATAAAACTGTGTTTGTAATATGTCATAGGGAGATTTTAATTTTTCACAATCCTACTTGGTCTATGACGTATTGAAGAAATTGAAGACATTGCGGTATAGCTTCAAAGAATTAATCATGCCGAAGTTTAATTGGTGCAAGTTTGTTCATCTTCAAGTTAATTGCATTCCGAGAACAAACAGGTATGAATGCGTACATTTAATGGCGATCAGAATTATTTTATAAAAGATAAGGATGTAATTTTTATAAAGAAAATATTTTTAAATATTTTTAAAAGTGTTTTAAATGTTTACACTACATTTTTATTCTGATAAGCTCGAAAAGGAGTTTGACTTATTTGGATCTGTTTTGTAAGAAACCTTTTTAACAAAAAGTTAAAAAGTCAAACTGACACGCATGCTCATTCAAATGATAACCAATATCGTTCAAACGAGATGGCTATGTCGCGCGAATGATAGCCCTATGTCGTTCGAAAGATATGATTTTTGAGGCAGTGTTTAAATCTTTTTTAAAGCGTGTTTTCGTCTAATTTTTCATGTGTCCATTTCGAAAAAACAGTTTACCATCCAGTACGAGTTTTGCACATTTTTTCTAAGGTTTAAAAAGATTAAACACATCCTTAGAGTTTGCAAAGATCTCAGTTATCATTAATATATGTTTGTGTGATCTTCCTGCACCAAGAATGTTTGTTCTACAATTGAACATAAAGGTTTTGCGATAAATAAAAGAGAAGGACTTCTTGTTGGACGTCGTAGACATATCAAAGCCATTCGGTGGGCACTCAGACATACGTGGATGTGTGTGTTGCGGACATGTATCGTGGAAGAAGGACTTTCTGTGTGGGCACTGTGATAGGAGTGGTTTATGATCAGAAGAGCGTCAAGACCCGTGGGGATCGAGTCATTGAGTGAGTCTTTTTCCGTTCATTGTAATTTCGCATTCATAGTGATAATCTGGCTTGGGCCGTCCGAGGTGGTTTTACCATTTTGGGTATTTTCCTCGTACATCCGTCATTGTGGGTATTATTTACTTTACTTTAATTTCTTTAACCACTAGATGCATGTTTAGGATTAATCAAGATAAAAATGGTTTAAAGTAAGAATTGGGTTTTCATAACTTGGTTTGGTGAACATTAAAAGTTAGACATTTTTGGCAAAAAATTGGTTTGTTTTGAAACACTCATAGGGACCAGCCCATTCCTCATTTTCAAATTGGTATCATAGCTAGAAAACATATTATATTTGTTTTGTGATCCCATGTGTTTGCAAAGATGAATTTTAGATATAACGAATTTTCTCAAACTCCTATTTTTATGGCACTAATTACACTTATTGGAAGACGAGAATGAGATATGCATTAAAATCTATTGATGAATGTGTGTGGCTAGCAGTTGGGAAAGGTTGGACACCCCCTGTCACTATTATAGGTGAGATCACTAGTTTGAATCCTGTTGAGTCATGGATCGAAACTGGACAAAGACTTGGACAATATATTTCTAAGGGTCTGCATGTTATTGCTTCACATGTAACACAGGAAGAATATAATAGAAATATGACTTGTGAAACATCAAAAGAGTCTTGGGATATTTTAGCACTCACTCACAAGGGAACTAGAACGGTTAGGGCATCGAAGCTTCAAAATCTCATTACACAGTTTGAGACCATTAGGATGTCAGAAATTCAGACTTCTCGTGAGTTTTATGCTAGGTAGTCCAATATTGTCAACTCGTTGTTTAACCTAGGTGAGAAAATTCCTGACAACCGTGTTATTAAATAAATCCTTAGGTTGTTACCGAGTAAGTTTTATGCGAAAGTGACCATTTTAAACTCCTTGGGTAAGTTAGAGTCAACGAAACTAGAAGAGATTGTAGGTGACTTATAAACCTATGAAATCGACATGATTACCTACAAGAAAGTGCCTAAGAAAGAAAAGGGTATTACTTTGAAAACCCAGAAGGAGGAAATTTGAGTTTTGAATTCCAATTCTGATTCCGATTTTGAGGATGTTGCTTTGTTAGCAAAGAAATTTAAAAAATTTGTTAAGTTTCAAAAGCAATTGAAAAATGCCAAGAATTTTAAAAAATTCAAGAATAACAAAGTAGATCCCACCTCTAAGGATAAGTTTACGAAGCCTAAGAGAGATGAGTTGGATAAGTGTTTTTGGTGTGAGGGGTATGGTCCCAATGTTAAGGAGTGTCCCACTAGACTTAAGAAAGAGGTAAAGCAACCCAGTGTCTATAGTGCCAGCTTCAGTGATAGTGATCCGAAAGAGGGAGATAGTCCCCCCACTGATCGTAGCTTTGTTGCATTTATGGGATGTCATATGAGTGACGATGATTCTCATCTGAATGACACTTCTAAGGAGGTTTTGAGTGTATCCCATGTTATTAAGGATGAAAAGAGTGATGAGGAGGAGATAGATGTGAAAGAGATGCAAAATGCGTTTAATGAGTTATATGCCAAAACCGTGAAGGTGAAAAGGCTAACTCTAAATTGCATGCTAAGTTAAATGAGCGTGCCATAGAAAAATAATGTTAGTTTGATTGAGGATCTTAGGACACGAGAGAAGAAGTTTAGGGAGAAACTAGATTTTGGGGAGAAAGAGAGAGATAATCTCCGGGGTTTGATGGAGTCTTTTAAAAAGGAGATTTTAGCATTTGAGGAGTCTAGGCGTTTGCTTGAGTCTAGGATTCATGAGTTGGAGGAGAGATTGAGAGGTTCGTTTAGAGTTAAGTTTGATTTGGAGGCTATGTCGGAGAAGTTAAATACAATCCTAGAAACCGTACAAATTAAGGGAGATAGGGGAGGTATAGGTTTTGATGAGAGATTTGTTCCCATTCCCCCTGCATGTGTGCAAAACACTAGGAAGGTTAGAAAAGGTCCACATATAGGTAATAATTCCCACCATCGCTACACTTGCACGTTTTGTGGTAGGAAAGGTCACCTTAGGCGTTATTGTTACGACCATAGACAAGCTCCTAGGAAGTTTAGGAATAAAGTTGCCTCGGTTCCCAAAACCCCCATGCGTCGTTTTACACCTACTTGGGTTAGGAAATCGGATTTAGTGTCTTTAGGAATCAAACATTAGGATTCTCGTTTGGGTACACTTGATTCTTCTGATGCTAAATCTAGAGGATGACAGTGTTGCCTAATTTGTCATATACTAGTTTGCTTCATGATATATTCATTACTAGTATAGTGACATGTGTATCATTTTATATTATAGTTTTCTTTTGTTTGAGTCGTATTGGAAAAATACAAATATATTTGTTTTTAAGAAAAATTTTGAAAAATGCAAAAATATTTTGTTTTAGAGAAAACTTTTGAAAATCGAAAAAGATTTTTCTTTTATTTGAGTCATAATATGAAAGGCCAAAAATATTTTTGGCTTTTGTTTTTGAGTTTACATGTTTGATATGGAATATTGGTGTGATTGACCCCCATCATTTCATATCCATGTGGCTAGGACATTTGGTCAATATTATCGATGCTTAGAATGATCTTAACCATTGTTTATATGGGGTTGTTTAGAAATTTATATGAATTTTGATTCGACTTTGTATATATGCCAACATTGCACACATGCACGAGTTTATATGGATGTTTGACTTCTCTTGCATATTTGAATTTGGTGAGGCATTTTTATCTCAATCTTGTCATCTATGCGTAAGTATTCTTAAATAGAAGTGTGCATGTAAGAACTGTTTACTGTGAGGATTTGAATTAAAAAATAAATAAGTGATTCACACAAAAGGGCTGCGAGAGTTCAAAATTAACTCGTCGTGAAAGCCACCGTTTAAAAGAGCCCAAAAGAAATACAAGATGCTAAGAAAAGGGACAAATTGGTTTAGTTCATTCCAAAGAAAATATGATATTATTGAGGGTGTTTAGGTGGATTAAAAAATTTAACTAGTTTTCACAAGTAATCCTAATGTTGAAACATTGCAATTTGACGTTATTTTTTGTAGAATCGACAAACTTCTGGATTTGTGTGCATGTAGTATGCTTAGTTAATTAAGCTCACACTTTAATTATCATATGGATATAATAAAGTTTGATGATTTATCACTATCAATTAGAGCTTCTTTATCGTTTCGATGTGTTGGGATTATGACTCACTTATTGTAGTTTCATGCCCATACATTCCATGTCCATGTTTGAGCACATCGGTACTATGTTTGCATGTAACTCGCATTTTTAGTTTTTATGCATTTTTTAGTTTTGTGTTAAAAGCTTACTGTTTTAACACTGTTTTGCTGCTGTCAGACCCTTACACTGATTTTTTTTTGGAAATTTTTTCACTGGGCAAAAATATAATATATTTATGGTAAACCGTGAAAGTTTGGCATGTTGCAAGACTTGGTTCGAACGACATTGCCATGTTGTGCGAAGTATCATTTGAGCGACGGACTCATCTCATTTCATCGACATCCATGGATCATTCGAACGATAACCTGATTTCTTACTTCTGAATGGTTTGCAGCCGACTGGTTTATTTTGGTACCTAATATCTGAAAAGTTGATGTCCAGATTTTATCTTTACCATTAACATAAACCAAAATAATCAATTAAATAACATTTTCACCATTTAAGTAAGAGCTCACAATGATTAATGATAGAATAGTAAATAAAATCGAATCATACAATCTAGTCTAAAATATCCAAACAGTAATCCAAAACCAAACTAACTCCACAGTCTAATACATCATAAAAGAATCGAAAATCTCTAAATGATGGTAAAATAAAAAATGGACAACATATCCGAGTGAAATAAATGATCATACGAAGAACTCAATGAATATTGAGGTGTCTAATGTCAAGTACCTTCAACATCCATAGCAGCTATAACCGGCCAAAAGATAAAACATGCTAAGACTTATGTCCTTGTGACTGGGCACCTAAAATGTTTTTAAAAAAGAATAGAGATTTGGAGAAAACCGGTCGGAGCCCGAGTAAAATAGTTTGAAAAATTTAGCAAGTGTTTAAATGCAAAAATTGCAAATATTATATAGACGGTATGTTAACATGCTCTCACTTGAGATACTCAACTCTCATCTAGTGTGCACGCCTAACGTATCTCTAACCCGTCCTAGTTATACTACCCCATCTAACTAGTATAACCCAACTATGGTTCGATACACAATAACTTGTAACATTCACCCTTATCACCCATACAATACATTATAACATTATTTATATCCATATGAGAATTATAAATTTCTCATTTTATAATTAAATACTCATATACTAGGGTTATCTTAAATATCATCATGTTTCTCTTCTACTAGGAACACACAATAGAATAAGTCATCAGTGCATATATTTATCATCATACACATATATATATAACAATAGTGCACCCTTAGGCTGAGACCTCCTGGGGCATGCATACTCTGATATCATGTCCTAATACCTCACATACTAAATAAAGTACTAATAGTTCAATATCCCACTTGAACCCTAAAAATAATTCAAATATAAGCGAAAATAGTTCCCAGCCAAATGGATCATGCACATACCTACGCTCCCATTCAACAGTCGAAACTATCATATTCTCATATAGAAAGTATCCAAGGTTATATGTTCTGGGTATAAGTCTAAAATTCCCCCAATGGGCTCATTAGGATAATACCGTCCACGTCGCGAAACCTCCTCCTGATAGCAAGGTGCATAGGTATGTCATACATATAATATATCATAAAATAAGTATACACACAACCTATCAAAATCCATAGGTATACACACAACGCGAATATCATTATTCGTACGTATTATATTCTCTCTAATACTCATAGTTCTTTGTAACTTACGATTATTCTCCCTATCGTACTTCACCCCGCGAAATCCACCAATCTAAGGCTTCTTATAATACCTTAAACATTCCAACTATTTAAGCCACTCTGACACTACTAGTCCATGTAATCAATTCTCTCGAAATTACCATAGGTTATTTTCCTTCTCTCAAATTTATTACGTCAGATTTCAACAAGTCCAGAGAAAATTTCCTTTTTCTAAAATCTCGTTCGAACGAACTTGAGATCTCGTTCAAACGAAATCTCAAGGTCGTTCGAACAAACTTCAAATGAAAAGTTTTCTGGAATATAGTTAGAATTCTCATTGTAATTCTCATTCGAACATAGTCGTTCGAATGACTGCTCTGGTCATTCGAACTAGAATTACCGATTCGTCCCCTTTTTTCCCAAAAACTACATTTTCACCATTTTTGACACTCCAATTCACGATTTCACAACCCCAAACTCCCATCCAAGTATACAAATGATCATAATAACCTATATATATCTTTTTTCTAACACGTAATATTCACTAAATCATCAAATAACAACAAATAGATTGGATTAAATCCAAACTATCCTCTAAAACTCCTAAATTACAAATTTCATCAAGAAAATGTATGGAACTCCGATTTCTTCACATTTTAATTGTTCTTAGTTCATTAATTTATTCTTCCAACATAAAAGTTAAGACTACAATCAATTCTACCCAAAAATATGATTTGAATTCCTTAAATTTGATATAAACATTCATGTAATCAAAGTGGTGATTATCATACTCTAAAATGGAATTGGTATCCAAATAAAATTCAGTGAGATAAACACTTTCCTCAATTGGTAGGTCTGATCCATTAAAGGAGAAGGTGTAATCCGCTGAAAATGAAGGGTATGGTTGTGATCCTCTTTCCCCTATCTACAATTTGGTGGTGGTTTGGGTGTAAGATGATGACTTTTGGCCTTAAAACTCCCAGGAACTCTCTCCTTCTCCGTCCTGTGCTCCCCCTTCTGGTTTAACAACTGACAACCCTAACTTCATCTATGTGCCTCATACTTTAACTCTCTAATTTTTGTTGGACCCTTTTTTCCAAAATTTTAAAAGATCAAAATACCCCTCCGGGGTGTCGGTTTGGCTTAAAAGTGCCTCGGGACCCAAACTAAACCCCCGAGTAGACTTTTCTGACTATCTCGACCCTTCTGGATACACTAGATCACTCCAAATGACCCTATGAAATACCAAAAAAAAGAATTGATTTTATTACCTAATTTAAGTCCCAACACGACTAACACTCGCATCCCGATTAAATTTATCATAACTATCGTATTTCTCACTCATGACAACCGTAAAGTTTTCTTCTTATTATTATTACTCATTCACCAAGTAACATTCAATATATATAAATATTAAGCCTTATGTCACTAATTAATATTTTTTTTCACCCGAATTATTCTCCAAATAATTTTCCCAATTAATTAAATTAATCCCACATTTAAATCATTAAAATTATGGGGTATTACACCTTATTAAAGTTTCTAGTTTATTTTAAAAAAAACATGAAAATAATATTTAGGTGATACTTAAAACACATAATAATAAAGAGAAAGAATAGAAGTATCCATGCCTTAGAAAAATTGTCTGAGAATTCTTGATTGATTGTCGTGTTTCTTTCGAGAAGATGACAAAAATATTTTCTTGTATGATACCGAGTTTAAGTCTCAAAATCTTAGGTTAAAGGTTGTTTAAAAAGGGTTTAGGTTTTGGGGAAAAAATATGATTAATTTTGTGGGAGTCTACTTACTTTTTAGAAGGCTAAAAAGTGTTTTATAAACCCTAAACGAGCCCCCTTTTATTTGGTAAAGAAAGACTTTTATTCCCACACAATAACTAAAAAAAGAAAGTAATTATCTACTGTCGACCTGGGCAAACCGGTTCTCCAGTCCATCCAAACCGCTTTGGATGTCTTGAGCGATCTAGTTTGGCCACGATTTTTACAACAATTTTAAGTCTCCAATTTAAATCCGATTTTTTATTCTGATCGAAACTCTCACTTTCTAAGAATCAAACCAACATTTTAAATGTGAAAAAAAAAATATTTTGAATAAGAAAGAAAAATATTTTCTCCAAATTTTTATTTATGATAATTTAAATTAAATGGTGTAATTATACAGGGTGTTACATACTTCCCCACTACAACAAGAATTTTGTCCTCGAAATTTGATGAATCATACGGTGCAAAAATAAAATAAGGCTCACATATGTCTACCCGTAGAATGACAAAATTGGGTGCCCATACACTCAATCCTACTCGCACCTACCCCACCAAAAAAATATAATGTGTCTCCACTATGTATATATATATATATATGGAAATAATACATACCATACTACCCTACTAGCCACGTCTTGGCTCTTGATGCACCTGTCCTGCTGGAGGCTCTCGAGTCAGAAGCAAATAACTTTTGCCCACTATGGATGCTGTTAGCACTCCATGTTAACTTAGTGTTGCCGGTGATGGAGGCCCATGGCCCTTCTGGCCCTGTGTTGCTTCTCCCTACTATCCCTACATATTAGGACACCTAGAATCTCGATGCCCTAACTCTACACAAACAAAACACACAACCTTATAAGGTCCAGAATGCCTACTTAAAGTTTGCTCACCCTATTGTCCTTGTCCCGACCCTTAAAGGCCCCGGTGGATACTATTTCCTTATTTCTCCTAACTTCCTCACTATCTCTTCCATGGCTAGTCATTTTGACCTTTGTTCTCCCCTCCTTGACCGTTCGGCTTTGATTTCTTTCCCAACTTCTTTTTGTAGATCACTTTCTCTTGCGACAATAACAATGTCACTTCCACCACATGGGTGTAAGTAGTGTGTGTCAGATTTCCAGGCACTATCTTCTTAATAGACACGATAGACTGTTAATGAGGCATTCCATCTTTTTTGCATCCGTATTCACCTCCTCTAATACAAAAATCTACAGATTTGTGAACTCCTGCTCATACTCAGCAAGTAATTTTGAACCTTGATCTAAATCCATGAACTCCCTCTTTTTCGTGGTCCTAATTGAATACAAAAAATATTTGTCATTGAACTTGAACAGGAAATCTATGTAGTTCAGGCGATCCCTATCCTCAGACATGATGACACTTTCCCACCACTGCAGTGCATCTACCATCAACTTAAATGCAGCTAACATATATTGCTACACATCTGTTCAGTCCTCCATCCTCAAGTGCCACTCCCTGTCTCTCCTCCACTGGTGAGAAACCGTTGGTTCAAATCCTCCTATGAAGGTGAGAGGATTTCCCTTATGGAAACTGTCCCTCACCCTGTCCCAAACCAAAGCGGGTGTATCCTGTTGTTATACCTCTAGATTCACCCACATTTGTCTCCCTATCTCAATATCGATCGTCATGGCCTCACATATGATAGCCTCTAACTCCTCGACCCCTAAAACAAACTGGCCTCGTTTCTCCTGAACTATGGGACCACAAACTAAACTCTCACTCAAATCTCTAGATCTCCTCTTGTTCTCCACCTGAAAATACAGGAACAAAATAGCACCATACTCGAAATATCTAAGAGTAAAAATCATCAAAAGGAATCAAAGATAGGCAATGTGAAAGTTAAAACGGACTCACAACCTACGAGACCCAAGACCATGCGTTGATACCATTTGTAACACCCCGCGCATTTTGGAAAGCGAGGTGGCCATCCATTGCTTCCAAACTATGCCAGGCATCGGTAAATAAGTGTGACACCCCGCCTAATTAAATATCGGGTGATGAGACTTTTATTAAATTAAAACATGATTTACAAAATGGCCCATTCCTAGTATCACTATCCAAACCAAATTTATTACTAATCACCTATCAAAATAATGAAGCCGGTGCCAAAATTTTATTTTGTATTAAACAGAGAAATAGTAATATGGGGAAACATTGATATCAAAACATTCACACCATACTAGAGTCTAAATCATCTCAAATAAATGAATTACTAAAGTCTTACCGAATAAACCATCAACTAAAATTCTCAAGCCAAATTATGAATCCAGCTAATAAGAAAATCCAAATACAAGTTTAAAAATTAAATATTGAATAAATAAAGTCTCAAAGGGAAACATGCGAAAACTAATATACCAGTATAACTCCTAGACTAGAAATGAAATGATGGATGCGTCTAATCAAAGTCCTGCAAGCCTCTATAGTGCTGCAACTATACGTACCTATAGAGAATCATTACGTCTGGCATCCTTGTGGATTGACACCTAAAGGTTTTTAAAAATAATTATAATAAGGGTTGGTACCCAAAACATTTTGAAAATATTTTGCAAGTACTTATCACAATTTAAAATTAGTTAGTGATTACACGTGTTAGGTTTTGCGTACACTCACTTGAGTCTCCTCACCTCTCATTTATTGTGCACGCCTAACATCTCTACTTAGCCTAGCTACTTATTATACCCAAGATAATAAGACATAAGTACTTCATTTCATGAATAACACTTCCAAGTCCCTGTACCACCCATACAGTACGTTATCTTATTAACATCACTCATATGTTATAATCATTCTAACTAACATTTCTCACATGTTATCATTTAATTATATAATTAAGTGTCTCTAGTTAATTACCTTTGTATTTGGTTTATCATCTAGTAGTCTACTGTCACGCATAAGTATATTATTCACATGGTATATATTTCACACATAATGTATACTTTAAGTGCATACTTTACAAACATGTTCACGTATCACACATTAAGGACTATTATTTTGAAATGTTACCTCGACCACAATATTTATTTCATATATTGATTCAGATTGTTACCTCAACCCCGATATTCATTTCATATATTAGTATGGAATGTTACCTCGACCCCATTACTCATTCATGTATTGGTTCGAAATGTCACCTAGACCCCAATACAAACAAGTATACAATAGGCATTCACCCCACCAATAAATATTCAGTATGTATATGCATAACTTAAATATCATAACTTCGTACATAGTATATATTACTCTAATACTCATCGTACTTCGAATTTATGATTATTCTCACTATCGCATTTAATGGAGTATCAGTCTCTACTCTAAGGATCCTAGTTACCCCTTGATTTATTTTAGTAGCTAAGTTTTCCTTGCTCTACTTATCCATACCCTATGCTCACTCATGCTTCCCTGTATTTACATCCTCATTATCGTGACTTAATTACATTATCGTTTAATCCCATTCAATTGTCATCTTAATTCTCTCAATAAGACTTAATTACCATAACCCTATCATATCCTATTGCAATACAGTGGATCCCTCATTACATTATAACAATGTCCTAAAAGTTTTCCTAACAACAATTTAGGAGATCTAGGCTTTAAAGGGAAATTTTCATATTTTCTGGGCAACCGAATCGATTCTCCAGGAGGTCGAATCGATTCGAAAATATATTGTATCATCTTCTTCCTTGCGCAAGTGCATTTTTCTCCATTAACACGTACATAACTTACATATTTCTTTACCAAATTTGAAACCAATTGTCCTCAACCATTTCTACATGCATTAGGACGATTTCTAATGTAAACACAAAATCAAAACCTTATAATTTTCATTGAAGAAGGGATTTAATCATTTAATCCTAAAAAACCCTAGGTTTTCATATTCTCCATTAATATTCAACATAAACCCAGATTAAATTTATGGATAATAACATATAACCCCTTATTTATTATCCTCTACTGATATCAAATCCTTCTACATGTAATTCCTACCCAAATATGCATTTCAATTGTTCTTTTCTTCCAGGCATGTCAATTAAATCAAGATGTAATGAAAACCTAGTCACATGGGTATTATATCTTCAAATAACTTGTACATAAACACTTTCCTTTGGTCATTATGTTCTGATTTCGTGACTTGGTGATGGATTTGATTATTTCCTCCTCCAATCTTCCTTCCCAATCGATCAAAACTCCAAGAATCTATTCAAAGGCTCCATGAATTCTCTCTTTTTGTTCTCAAATGGAACCCCGTTATATTTTGAATTTCTAACCCTAGCACCTCTTATCTAACATCTGATAAAGTAGATAAAAATTCGTAGGTCTCCTAATACTCATTTTCCAAATTATTAAAACGCCACTAAAAGGTGCCGGATTAGCATAAAAATGCCCCGGGACCCAATCGACACCCCCAAATATACTATTTTGACTATTTCGACCCTTTCGAAGTCATCCGTGACCTCAAAATCGTCATCCGAGTCATTCTACATAATTATTCCACCTCGACCTCAAATTAGTTGAAATAATTCCAATTATGCCAATATCACTCACTATTACGCGTAATAATTTTTTTACGTTATTTACTATTCAATTAGTAATTTAAATTCATAATATTAATCATTATCTCACTCTCGATTAATATTTAATAAATAAATTATTACTCAATTTAATTAAATTAATTCTCTTGCTTAATTGCGTAATTTAAAATAACATTAAATACTCACCAAATTAATTAAATTCAAATACCCCGAAACACGGGGTATTACATACTCCCCCTAGAGGGAACTTCGTATCCCGAAATTAGGTCATACCTATGATGAATAACTCTGGATACTTCTCTCTCATGTCATCCTCCCGCTTCCATATCAACTCATCAATACTTTGGTGCCCTCACTGAACTTGCACTAATGGTACCACCTTTGATCGTAGTTTACGCTCACTACGATCCATAATAGCCATGGGACTCCCCTCATATGAGACATCTAGATAAAAATAAATCTCCTCGAGTGGCACATGCAAAAAATCTCTCTCGCTCCTCCGATTTTTTTTCAACGATGACACATGGAACACATCGTGTATTCTCTGAAGATGCTCAACCTGATCTGTAGGCTACTGATACCACTTTCTCGATCATAGGAAATGGCCCAACATATCTCAGTGCTAGCTTACCTTTCTTACCTAACCTCATGATTACTTTCATAAGCGACATCCGTACTAACATCGGTCACCAACCTCTAACTCAGTGTGTCTACGGTATGCATCAGCATAGATCTTCTGCTTATCCTGAGCTATTCACATATGTCCCCTAATTATCTCGATATTGGAAGTTGTCTACCATATCATCTCGGGCCCCAATAACTTGTTGTCTCCCACCTCTATCCAGCAGGCGGGCGAATGATAAGGTGTCCCATGTAATGCCTCGAACGGTTCCATGCCAATGGTAAATTCTTGAGAGTTGTGACATGCAAATCCTACCATTGGAAGGTATCGCTCCAAACCTCCCCCAAAATCAAGGATGCACATCCTGAACATGTTCTATAGCATCTAATTCACCCTCTAAGTCTAATCGTTTGTCTGTGGGTGATATGTCGTACTTAACCTCAAGATATGATACACGTAGATCTTGTCTCTATCAAACACAATCTTAATCGGTACCCCATGCAGCTTAACTATCTCAACAATGAACATCTACAGGTACAGACTAGTCTCATAGTCGGTGCGAACTAACAAGAAGTAGGACACCCCGGTCAATGGATCCACTATCACCCAAATGGAATCGTTACCTAGATGAGATATCAATAGCCTAGTAATAAAGTCTATAAAAATTCTCTTCCACTTCCACACGGGAATATTCAATGGATGTAGTATCCCTGAAGGCCTCTGATTGTCAACTTTCACAAGATGACAAGTAACACACTTTCAGATAAACTCTGCAATGTCTCTCTCCATCCTCGACCACTAGTACTGTTTCCTCATATCCTGGTACATCTTATCCCTGCTGAGATGTACCGCAAACCTTGAACCATGGGACTCTGTCATAACTGTCTGTCTTAGATCCTCACCCTATTCACAACAAGTCTTCCATTAAATGTAAGCCACCTTCTGAGCTAACCGAATAGGACTCTGCACCCTCAGCTAATAACTGGCGCACCCTATCTTGGCGGAATTGGTTCTCCACCTGCTCTTTCACTACCCGCATAACAATCTCAGGAGTGCTAGATAAAATCGACATGCATGCATTGGAGACCTCATAATCGTGTCAAATCTCCCTCCACTTCTCTTTCCATACCTCTGCTAACTTTTTAGTAGGTTGTCGACTCAAGACATCTGCTACCACGTTAGCCTTACCAGGATGATACTGTATAACAAACTGCTAATCCTTCATAAACTCTAGCCACCACCTTTGTCCCATGTTCAGATCCTTCTCTGTGAAGATTTACTGAATTGACTTGTGATCCATTAATAATGTAAACTTCTCTCCCAATGACTATAATAGCTCCCTATCCTCAGAGAAAAAATGACTATTGGCAACTCAAGGTCATGTGAGGGGTAATTCTTCTCATGGGGATTAATATTTCGGGACGCATAATCTATGCCCCTATCCACCTATTGTAATACACCCCCCAAGTCCCTACAAGGATGCATCCATGTAGGCCCAATACTCCACCCCACTCCTAGGCAATGCAAGTATCAGTGTTGATGTTAACTTATCCTTTAGCTCATCAAAGTCTAGCTGACAGTGATCACTACATACAAATGGTATTCCTTTCTAGTGAGGTTCATCAAAGGACCCGTAATCTTAGAGAATCCTTTAATGAATTGGCGATAATACTAGATCAACCCCAAGAAGTTGCAATTCCCAGTTGGTGTCGTGGGTTGTCCCCACTCCCTCACCGTCGAAACCTTACTCGGATCAACTGCAATGCCCATATTATATAAGATACTGCTAAGAAACTTCATCTCACGTAGCTAAAATCCATACTTCCTGAATTTGGCATACAACTGGTGGTCCCAAAGTGTCTGCAAGACCCTACGCTGATGCTTTGCGTGCTCCTCCTCAATACAAGAGTAGAACAGAATGTCGTCTATGAACACGATCACGAACTAGTCTAAGAACTCCCTGAATATTCAATTCATGAGATTTTTTAACAATCTTGGTTCATTGGTGAGCCCAAATGGCATCACCCTGAACTCATATAAACCATAACGCGACAGGAAAGTGATTTTGGGAACATTTTCCTCCCGAATTCATAGATGGTGAAAACCTGATCTCAAATCACTCTTTAAGAAGTAGGCATCCCCTCTCAATAGATAAAATAAGTCATCTATCCTCAGAAATGGATATTTTTTTTCCATATAGTGACCTTATTCAGCTCCATGTAATCCACACACAAGCGAAGCGAACCATCCCTCTTTTTCACAAACAACACCAGCGCACCTTATGGTAACGTGCTCCACCGAATGAAACCGTAACCCCAGAGCTGCTGATTCTTCTCCCTAAACTCTCACATCTCTTAAGATACCATATGATATGGTGATCTCGTAATCTATCTCCTCCCCGGTGCTAAATCGATTACATATTCTATTTCTTGGCTCGGTGACAACTCGGGTATCTCCAAGAATATGTCCTCGAACTCCCTCACTAGTACAATCAAGTCCAACGAAACCGTTATCTCCTGCTAGGTATCCTCCTCAATATAATATAACTGGGTGCTCGATCCTCCCTCGGGCAGAGGCATATCCAATAGGAACATCTCTTATCCCAAAATAGAGAACATTATGGTCCTCTTATATCAATCTAATGTCGCTCTATAATCGGCCAACCAATCCATACCTAGGACAATATCATACACCTTCATATCTAACACTACGAGGTGTGTTGCTAAACTCAGTCTCCTAATAATGATGTCTGCCCTTCTACATACCTAGTGGATGAGTGACCCACTACCCAATGATGACTCTACACACATAAGGCGAGTGTCGGTTGTCTTTAAAAGATCGACAACTCGTGCAAATCTATAAACGAGTGCGATGCCTCCGTATCAAAAAGTACCCTACTCTCAAATCTATACATAGTAAACGTACCCTCTACTGTTGGCAGTGCCTGAGGTGATGGAGGTATAGGTACATCCTAAATGTTATACACATCCCCGTAGTGCATTTGGCCCTACTACTATTATGGGGACGGTGCTGGTGCTAGAGCTAGAGCTAATATAACATGTTTCCCATGTTAGGAACCCTTCTACTATGCCCTACCCTTCCCTGTTGTGGATAATTATTCCTCTTTTGACCCCCCTAGACACATATAAAACATTAACCCTAGAACTACCTTTATCTCTGGCCCTATTGGCCTACCCTTTGTTCCTGAAGCCCTGATGGACCTAAGGAACCTATTGCTGATTAGGACCTGCTATACCTGCCTAAAACCCTACCCATTAGGTCTATAGCCTCCAGTCCTGAATCTCTTGCTGCCCCTGCTATCTCACTATCTACTATTGGGATGACCCACTGGCACTACTCCTCCATGTCCAACCAGCCTGACTAGTCTCTCCTGATCTCTTTCTCCCCTTCATATGGAAGAAGTGGTCCTGGAAATTTAGTAATGTTGCATTAACGACATTTGTATATGTCACCAATGCAGGGTTGCTAATTAAATGTTATCTGATCCTCAAGGCTAAATCATCCATAAATTTTTCCTCCGTCTTCTCCTCATTACTCACCTCATCTAGAATACATTTTGCCAAGTGGGTGAACTCCTCCTCATATTTGGCTACCGATCGGTCTCCCAGTGTTACCTCATGAAACTTCATTCGCATCTCTTCCCCCACTATTGGCAGAAAGTATTTACAGTCAAATTGCACCTACAACTCTATGATAATCATCATGTCTTTCTCCTTGGTGATGGTAATTGACTCCCACCACTTCAAAGTGGCTCTAGACAACCTAAATGTCGCTAAAATCTTCTTCACTATCTTCGTACACTCCATTATGCATAGGTGGCACTGAATATTATTTTTCCACTGGCAAGCCTCAATAACACCGGAACTGCTCTGAAACTGGGGTAGGTGGCCCTTTTGGAAGGCCTCTATGACTCTCTTCTAAGTGGATGGCCCTGCCTAAGCTGGATCTCTAGTGCTACTGGTGGATGTGCCTAGAGCAGAGGGAAATGAGATGCCATAGCTCTCATGGATGTGTCGACTCCTTGTGCCACTATCACTATAACCTGTGCCGTTAAAATAATCTCCGGTGGTGGTTGTGGTTGCGGTACCTGTGGCTCTTAATGAGCCTCCCTCGTCTCTTCCCTAGATGTTGCCCTCTCAGCTCATTGTCTCCTCCGTGGCATCTGAAAACAGATCGAATTGTATAAGTACACAATTTATATAAAATCTAGAAGCAGAAGCGCAATATCTCAAACACGTAAGGATAAAAACAAAATTTCTAATAATAGGGATCTATATCAAAAGGACGAAACGTTGAAATCGTAGTAAGTCATAAAAATCCTATTGGACACTAGAAACTAATGCGTTGGTACCATCTGTGACACTCCGCCTAACTAAATACTGTGTGATCAAACCTTTGTTAAATTATAACATGATTTACAAAATGGTCTATTCTTAGCATCACTGTCGGAAATAAATTTTTTTATTAATTAGATATCAGTTAGTTAAGTCGATCCCAAAATTTTATCTTGTATTAAATAAACAAATAGTAATATGCGGAAACATTGAATACAAAACTTTCACACCATACTAGAGTCTAAATCTTCTTAAATAAATTTATACCTAAACTCTTGCCGAATAAAGCACCAACTAAATTTCCAAGCCAAATAATGAATCCAACTATTAAGAAAATTGAAATACAAGTCTGAAACTAAAATACTGAATAAATAAAGTCTCAGAGGGAAACATACTGAAACTGGAATACTGGAATAACTCCTACACTAGAAATGAAACGATGAACGCATCTAATCAAAGACCTGCAAGCCTCCATAGTGTTGCATCTATACGCCCATATAGAGAATTATCACATTTGACATCCCTGTGGTTGGACTCCTAAAAGGTTTTTCAAAAGATTTTATAGCAAGGGTTCATACCCAAAATATTTTAAATACATTTTGCAAGTATTTACCACAATTTAAAATCAGTTATTGGTTATACATATTACGTTTTGCTACACTCACTTGAGTTTCCTCACCTCGCATCTATTGTGCACACCTGACGTCTCTACTTTGCCCGCGTACTTATTTTACCCAAGCTAACTAGGCATAAGTACTTCATTTCATGACTAACACTTCCAAGTCCCGGTATCTCCCATATAGTACATTATCTTACTAACATCACTGGTATGTTTTAATCAATATATGTAACATTTATCGCATATATCATTTAAACATATAATTAAGTATCTCTACATAATTACCTTTCTATTTGCTTTTATCATCTAGTAGTCTACTATCACACATAAGTAGATTATTCATACGGTATATATTTCACACATAATATATACTATAAGTGCATATATTACTAACATTTCCCTGTATCACACATTAAGGACTATTGGTTCCGAATGTTACCTTGACCCCAATATTTATTCAATATATTTGTTCGGAATATTACCTCGACTCTAATATTCATTTCATATATTTGTTCGGAATGCTACCTCGACCCCAACGCTCATTTCATGTATTGGGTCGGAATGTCACCTCGACCCCAATACAAACAAGCATACAATAGGCATTCTCCCCAACTACAGATATTCAGTACGTATGTACACAACTAAAATATCATAACTTCGTACATAGTATATATTACGTTAATACTCACCGTACATCCAATTTATAATTATTCTCACGATCGCATTTAATGGAGTATCTTTCTCTACTCGAAGGGTCCTAGTTACGCCTTGATTTATTTCAGTAACTAATCCCTCCTTACTCTACTGATCCATACCGTCATCTCACTCACACTTCCCTGTACTTACATTCTTATTATCACAAATTATTTACATTATCGTTTTATTCCATTTAATCATCATCTTAATTCTCTCAATAAGACTTAATTTCCATAACCTTATCATAGTCTACTGCAATATGATGGATACCTCCTTAGATTTGAACAACGTCCTAAAAATTTTCCCGATAACAATTTAGGAGTTCTAGTCTTAGAAGAAATTTTTTGATATTTTCTATGCAACTGGATCGATTCCCCAAGAGGTCGAATCGATTTGCCTCTTGGCTGAATTTGAAAATAGTGTATATCATTTTTTTCCTTATCCAAGTGCATTTTTCTACATTAAAACCCAACTAACTTGCATATTTATGCACCAATGTTGAAACCAATTGTCCCTAACCATTTTTACATGCATTAGGATGATTTCTAACGTAAACACATCATCAAAACCTTATAATTTTCATTGAAGAAGGGATTTAATAATCTAATCTTAAGAACCTTAGGTTGTCATATTGTCCATTAATATTAAACATAAACCCAAATTAAATTTGAGGATAATATTGCATAACCCCTGATTTATTATCCTCTACTGATATCAAATCTTTCAACATGCAATTCCTACCCAAACATGCATTTAAATTGTCATTTTCTTCCAGGAATGTCAATTAAAGCAAGATATAATGAAACACTAGTCACATGGGTATTATAACTTCAAATAACTTGTACATAAACACTTACCTTTGATCGGTACGATCTGATTTCATGGCTTGGTGATGGATTTGATTGTTTCCTCCTCCAATCTTCCTTCTCAATCGATATAATCTCCAAGAATCTATTCAAATGCTTAAAGAACACTCTCATTTTGTTCTTAAATGGAATCCCATTGTGCTTTGAGTTTCTAACCCTATCCCATCTTATCTAACATCTGATAAAGGAATTAGAAATCCGTAGGACTCCTAACACTCATTTCCCAAATGACTATAAGGCCCTTATACGGTGTCGATTTAGCCTAAAAATGCCTCTAGGACCCAATTGGCACCGTCGGATATGCTAATTTGACTATTTTGACCCTTTCGGAGTCATTCAAGACCTCAAAATCATCATCCGAGTCATTCTACTAATTATTCTAGGTCAACATCAAATTAGTCTACATGCGACTCCTAGTTGAGATAATTCCGAGTACGCTAATGTCACTCATTATTACACATAATAATTTCCATGCGTTATTTACTATTCACTTAGTAATTTAAATTCATAATATTAATCATTATCTCACTCTCGATTAATATTTAATTAACATATTAATACTCAATTCAATTAAATTACTTTTCTCATATAATTGCATAATTTAAAAGAAAACTAATTACTTACCGAATTAATTAAATTCAAATACAGAAAAATACGGGGAATTACAACAAGTTATCATTCTCAATATGTGACAGATATATGAGACATTTAAAAAGAATTCCCAACATAATTATCAAATTTATGAAATAATTATAACCATTCATGCAAAATTAAAATCCATCACCATGTTAATCTCAAACATAAATCCAACTCTAAAAATATAAAAAAACTAAGATGAAATAATCCAACTATAAATAATTGATTGCATCCATAAACAACTTTGAAATGGATTAGCCTACCAAATCCATAAATAAAAGTCTCATAATAAAAATGACGGAATGGAAAGTAAATCAAAACTACTAAAGAAACTAAAATAAATCGCTAACTGCATCTCCAAAAATATCTCCAATTACTTCTATGCCACTACTCCAGCATTATATCTGAAATGTTAGTCAACGCAATGGGTCAGACCCCACCACATGAACACTAGTTACTCTTCCCATTTAGGGTCTCTGAGCCCAGACAATAACATTAAATATGATAATCATCACAATAGAGTTGTGACACCCCGCCTAATTAAATATCGGGCGATCACTCCTTTATTAAATTAAATCAAGGTAAACAGTTGGTTCATTCTCAGCATCACTGTCGATAAAAATAAATTTTCCAATTTAACACCCTAAATAATTAAGCTAAGTGTCAAAGCCATTTTCATACATACTTTCCAAATTTTATTTTAAAAAAAACATTTGTTTTATTAACAACATTTCTACAATTAAGAATCACACCACAATAAACCTGGAACACAAAGTCCAATTAATATAATACATTCGTCAATCGAATGTCCACATATGAAGACTAAAGTCACCAATACAAACTGAATAAAACCCATAGTAACAATACTGGAAATAACTGAAATACAAATGTCCCAACAATAATGAAATAATGGAAATGGAGACACATGCCCAATAAATGAGAATGCTAAAAGTGGAGTCAATAAGGGAAGCCGTCTACGCAAGTGACCTGCAACTCCCACCTAAGCTGCAGCACGTTCCTCTCAAGGGATCCTAAGCAAGATGCCCCTGTTGATGGGAACCTGAAATATATAAATATATATACAAGAGAGAGAGAGAAAAAGAAACGGGTCAGAGCCCGAAAGTGTGTTTGATTTTAAAATACGTTTAGCAAGTATTTAAATTGATACAGGACAATGCAACAACATATTAGTACGTCACTCTCTTGAGAAAATACTCACCCCTCTTCTAATGTGCACACCTATCGCACTAACCTTCCCAAGAGTTTCTTAACAATTTTATCATACTAACCTTTTCCAATAATTTAGCGTATCTTAACTTACTCATAAGATTTCAAAACCGAACAATATTTTTGTTTAAAAAGAATACTTACAATTAGTCGCACTACTCTTGTCTTAAATTTTGTTCATTTATAAAGTTTCCCAGTGTCATGTTATACTTTCACAAAACAAGTACTTACTATATGTGTCATCAACCATGTCCTACTTATCAAATCACAGTACGCAGTTTCAAATTTCCAAATCTCATATATGTATTAACTACTCGTATAATATATATAAATAACAGGACCCCAAATAAAACTATGGTGCGTGCATACTTCTACTATCCAAACCCCATACCACTCATATCAAGGGGAATACAAGTTCGGAATCACTCTCGAACTGTATTAACACATACACAAACAATATCGAGGCGAAGCATAAATTCCAAGTCTCTAAGAGGATGGCACATACTCGCGTCTCTTAGGACCGTCTGAACTATCGATTCGATAGCCTGTACCAAGGATATCTATCTTCTAGGGTACAAGTTAATATCCCCCATAAAGGTCCCATCGAGATAAGACTGTCCCAGCGCGGTAACCTCAAGGATAGAAAGTAGCGCGGTATGTTTTTCACATGTATATCATATATGTACACACAATCATATAAATATACCCCAGTTATCATATTTAACATAGGTTCTTCTCGTCACCCATAATTATACCATTTATCCTAAATTTCACATTTATAGAATTACGTATAAGGTTTCATTCCTAACCTTAACTCGAAGGGTTTTCTCACTTATTACCTGACACTCGTGGACTATATCCTCACAAATCTGAAATTCAGTAAGTGTCTTTATTAGGTTCCAATGTAACTCTCTTACGCACCTCACCCTTTAAATTTGTAAATTTACCAACCTAAAGTAAATATCCCATAAATACCATTCTCGTTGAAGATTAAAGGTCCCAACACCTATTCATATGCCCTACTGGTCCTCAATGTCTCCTAAATCATTTTATCAAGAATGCCCAAGAATTTTATCACGACAATTTGAATCTAACTCATTTAAAAAGGGAGTTAGGAGTCTGCCAGGAGGGGTCGATCGATCGAAGCATGGGGCTCGATCGATCGAACCTTCGATCGATCGAACCTTCGATCGATCGAAGCTCTAGGCTCGATCGATCGATCAAGCAGGTCTGCGAAAATTCCGCAGAAACGCAGTTACGGGTTTCATCACCAAAATTACACCAAATCCATATTTTCAAGTTCCAATCGTCCCAGAATTCTACTACTAGCATTATAACAATATACCAGATGATTCTAACGTAAGGCATGCACATATACATCATTTAAACATGGATAATTAACCCAAAATTCCATCTAATCATCAAGAACCCTAGAGTTTTTCTTAATCAAGGTTCTAATCTGTTTTTACCAAAATTTCCTTCTAATATATCATCAAAATTTCGTGGGTTATATTCCTCTACATGGCCAGGATTCCAGAATTTCATATAAATCATTTCTACATGCATTTTCCTAACACAAATTGGGTGTTCTTCCATATTTATCATCTCTAATCAATCCTAAACCAATATGAAGATTGCATTAACGAAAATATGCAAGTTAAACACTTGCCTGGGATTTTTGGTATTCTGATTCACGGCTGATTTTGGTATGGCTGCGTTCCTCGTCTCGCGATCTACGCGGTGGTGGTGGCGGCGGTGCAAACCGGTGACTTTTTGGCCTTGAATTGCCTTGGAGCTCTCTCCTCTCTTCTCCAATGGCCGTCACTTGATTTCTGGATATTCTAACCCTAAAAGTTAACCTAAATGGCTGATATAGGTTGCTGAATTTTGTGGGTTTAATTACCTAATTATGTAAAATGACTAAAATGCCCTCCCGGGGTACTAATTAGGCCTAAAAATTCCCCGAGACCCAAACTACACCCCCGGGTACACTTTTCTGACTATCTCGACCCTACCGGACGCGTTGGAGCTCTCAAAATGACCATATGGGCAACTTATAAAATATTCACTTTTTTTTAGTTAACAAAATTTGTCCCGACGTGACACGAGCACGTTCCGACTTAAATTTCCGAAATCATCATTTAATTCACTCATGACATTCAATATAACCAATATAATATATTACTTTACTCATTAGTAATATTCAACCAATTTTCCATAATTATTAACTATCGTCACGTTAATAATTATAACATAATTAATTTTCGGATTTTTATTAAATAAATCATTCACATTAAATTTAATAAATCCCCAAATTAATATAGCATAAAAAATACGGGGTATTACATACTTCCCCCTAATAACGGAATTTCGTCCCGAAATTCAGAAAATAAGGCATACCTGGTAAAAACAACTCTGGATATCTCTCGCGTATATCTGCCTCACGCTCCCAAGTGGATTCCTCCACATTATGATGCTCCCACTGGACTCGCACAAGTGGAACTATCTTCGGCCTTAATCTCCTCTCACTATAGTCTAGAATAGCCACTGGTCTCTCATCGTAAGAGCTATCAGGCTGTAAGTCGATCTCATCTATCGCAATATGAGTATAGGCCATATCATCCCGAAGATATCGTCTCAACGAAGAGATGTGTAATACATCGTGGATGCGATGTAAATGTTCTGGAAGTCCCAACCTGTATGCAATCGGCCCAATCCTCTCAATGATGGGAAATGGTCCTACGTACCTCGGAGCCAATTTCCCCTTCTTCCCGAATCTCATCACCCCCTTCATAGGAGATACACGCAATAACACTTGGTCTCCCACATTAAACTCCCGGAGGAACCGTTTCGCATCGGCGTAGCTCTTCTGCCTGTCCTGGGCTACCCGGATACGACTCATGATCATCTCAATCCTCGCGGAGGTCTCCTGAATCACTTCTGGTCCTAGCAACTTGTTATCCCCCACTTCGAGCCAACAAGCTGCGGAATGACAAGGCCTGCAATACAAAGACTCAAATGGGGCCATGCCAATTGTGAACTGATAAGAGTTATTATAAGAAAACTCTACCAGTGGAAGGTGCGGCTCCCAACCTCCTCCAAAATCGAGAACACACATGCGTAGCATATCTTCTAACATCTGATTAGTACGCTCTGTCTGTCCATCTATCTGTGGGTGGTAAGCTGAACTCAACCTCAACTCAGTACCCATAGCCTCCTGAAAGCTTTCCCAGAAACGGGACACAAAAATCTTGTCCCTATCTGACACAATATTCAGGGGTACCCCATGCAGTCTGACAATCTCAGCGATGAATAGCTGAGCATACTGACCCATGGTATAATATGTTCACACAGGCAGAAAATGAGCCACCTTGGTCAAACGGTCTAAAATCACCCAGATAGAATCGTGGCCCCGCTGTGATGTAGGCAACCCTGTAATAAAATGCATGGAAATACTCTCCCACTTCCACGCGGGTACTTCCAATGGCTGAAGCAATCCTGACGGTTTCTGATGGTCCACCTTTACCAGCTGGCAGGTAGAACACTTGGATACAAACTCGGCGATGTCCTTCTTCATCCCACTCCACCAGTATTGTCGCCTCATATCCTGGTACATCTTATCGCCTCCCGGATGTACTGCAAATCGGGACCCATGAGAATGAGTCATCACTTCATGACGTAATTATGCTCCTTCTGGAACCACCAATCTCCCATTAAACCGCAAACCTCCATCAGAACTAACACAATAGGACTCAGAACCCTCGGCTAGAAGTCGCACAATCTGCTCCTGGCAAAACGGGTCTGTAGTTTGTGCCTGTATCACCCTCGTAACAATCTCGGGTGTGAATGACATCACGGATATGAAAGATCGTGCCACTGCATCCTGGTGACCTAATTCCTTCCACTTTGCGTTCCAGATGTCCGCTACATCGTCTACCGGTCTACGGCTCAATGCATCAGCAACTACGTTGGCCTTTCCCGAATGATACTATATATCGAACTGATAGTCCTTCACAAACTCTAACCACCTGCGCTGACGCATATTCAGCTCTCCCTGAGTGAACAGGTACTGCAATGACTTATGGTCTGTGAACAAACGGAATTTCTCCCCCAATAAATAGTGCCTCCATATCCTCAATGCGAAGACGACCGCTGCCAACTCCAGGTCGTGGGTGGGGTAATTCTTCTCAAGTGGCTTAAGCTTGCGGGAAGCAAAAGCTATAGCCTTCTCCTCCTGCTGGAGTACACCTCTAAGTCCCCGTAAAGACGCATCGGTGTAAACCAGGTACTCCACACCCGGCTTTGGTAACGCAAGGACTGGCGCTGAAGTAAGATTGTCTTTCAGCTCATCGAAATCCAATTGACAAGCGTCATCCCAAACATATGGTACCCCTTTGGGAGTCAGATTCGTCAATGGACCCGCTATTTTGGAGAATCCCCGAATGAATCTCCTGTAGTAACCGGCTAACCCCAAGAAACTACGCACTTCCGTCGGTGTCGTGGGTTGTCCCCACTCCCTCACCGCTGACACTTTGCTTGGGTCAAATGCAATCCCCTGCTCATAAACAACATAGCCCAAGAACTGTACCTCTCGCAACCAGAATCCACACTTCTCGTACTTAGCATAGAACTGATGCTCTCGTAGAGTCTGAAGAACCTGCCTCAAGTGCTCGGCATGCTCCTCCTCGGAGTGTGAATATATCAAGATGTCATCTATGAAGACGATGACAAACTGATCTAAGAACTCTCTGAATACTCGGTTCATCAAGTCCATGAAAACGGCTGGCGCATTTGTGAGTCCAAACGGCATCACCCTGAACTCATAGGACCCATATCTCGATAAGAAGGAAGTCTTTGAAACATCCTGCTCTCTAATACGTAACTGATGGTACCCCTACCTCAGATCTATCTTCGAAAAGAAAGTTGCTCCCCTCAACTGGTCGAACAGATCATCAATTCGAGGCAACGGATACTTATTCCGTATTGTGACCTTGTTCAACTCCCGGTAGTCCACACACAATCTCAGTGAACCATCTTTCTTTTTCACAAACAAGACTGGAGCGCCCCAAGGTGAGGTACTCCTACGAATGAAGCCCTGACCTAACAGCTGCTCTATCTGATCTCGTAGCTCTCGCATCTCTGCCGGAGCCATACGGTACGGTGCGCGTGTTATAGGTCTCGTATCTGGCAATAAATCTATAAGAAAGTCTATCTCACGACTGGGCGGTAGGCCTGGTATCTCGTGAAACACATCGGAATACTCCATGACAACAGGGATCGAATTTAAGGGAATCACAACCTCCTTAGAGGTATCCTCCTCTATGTAATACAAATGAGCGGTCGAACCTCCCTCTGGGCGAGGCATCGCCACTACAAACATCTCTTGCCCCGGAATGGCAAAAACAATGCTCCCACCGAAGCAATCAATCATGGCTCTATAAGCTGCGAGCCAATCCATACCAATAATCACATCATGCTCGTGCATGTCTAAGACTAACATGTCTGCAGGTAATACCAAGCTACCAATCTCTACCCCCACTCCCCGACATATAAAGAAAATAAGTGACCCACTCCCCAGTGGTGAGTCGACACACGTCACGGTGCTCTCTGCTGTGGCTAACAACCCTAAGGCCTTCGCAAAATGCGTAGCTATAAAACAATGTGTTCCCCCGTATCAAACAAAACCCGACCCATAGTACCATGGATAGCAAACATACCCTCAATCGCGGGTGGTGCCAGTGGAGCTGCTGCCTGGTGGACGTTATAGACACGTCCATACTGTAATTGCCCCTAATGTACTGGAGCTGTTGGAATGGCTGGTAGGGATGGCACCTGGGCTGGAGCTGGGAGGGCAAGGTGGAAAAAGTGGTCTCTGCGGCTCATTACGGGCTCCCTGCTGCTGTGGGGCCCTATCGCGCTCTGGGCAATCCTGGCGCCTATGGCCATATTTACCGCACCCAAAGCATCGGCCTTTGAAGTTACCTCCCCTCTGACCCTGTTGTCCACGACCCTGCTGGCCGTTACCTCCACGCCACTGGCCCTGTTGGCCCTGATGTGCACGCTGTTGGCCTTGCTGGCCCTGTTGCTGTCCCTGTGGTCGGTGTTTGCCCTGCTGGCCCTGCTGATTAGGCTGGCCCTGCCTGAAACCCCCGAATCCCTGCCTAGAATCACCTGAACGAAATCGCTTAGCAGGGTCCCCCTGATGGGAAATCTGCTCGTGCTGACGAGTCTGTCCATGAGATGGTGCCCCACTGGCACTATTACCCCCAGTCCTGCCCTGCTGGCTGGACTCTCCTGCTCTCTTGCTTCCCTGCAGATGGAAGCGGTGATCCTGGCAATGTAGCAATGCGGCATTGAGTACATCAGTAAAAGTACTCAGGGATAAATTCCCAATAAGGTGCTGACGGATCCTCCAAGCTAACCCGTCGACAAACAGCAAAATCTTCTTGCTCTTAGTATGAGCCTCATCTGGCACAATTGTGAGAAGTCTCATGAACTCCTCCTCATACTCAGCTACAGTAAGGTTCTCCTACTTCAGATTTAGTAATTTCCGCCTCATCTCAGTCTGCACTGCGGGTGGAAAATACTTGCGGTCAAACCGCTCCCAGAACAACTGAATAGGGATCGTATCCCTCTCCTCCAAAGTAGTAGTGGACTCCCACCACTGTAAGGCGGCTCCCACCAGCTTAAAGGAAGCCAATAACTGCTTTTGCACGTCAGTGAACTCATACATACAGAGATGCCGCTGGATGTCCTTCTTCCATTAGCTAATTGTAATAATATCGGAGCTACCCAAAAACTCAGGGGGATGCGCTTTCTGAAAAGCATCCCGAACCCGCTCCCATGCCGATGGAAGCTATGCTGGTACTGGCGCCACTGCCTGAACCTAGGGTGGAGCCTGATGAATCACCGCTATTGCAGCATTCACCGCCTGAGAAACAATGGCGGCTACTTCGTTTGTATTCATTGTGCCTGGTGCCGGAGCTGCCGGCTGCTCCGCTTGGGCACGCCTATCTTTCGGAGCACGTCTCGGAGGCATCTGAAATGTGAAAAAGTTTATTAGTCTACAGTTATCATCAAATCTCAAATAGCTGAAGACTTTAACGTAAATGCAGGAATACAACAATCCTAAAAATAGGGCTCTATAGCAATAACGTTAAGCTAAAAGCGAAATAAGCCGTACAGATCCTATGGACACTAGAACCTGATGCTCTGATACCACCTGTGACACCCCGCCTAATTAAATACCGGGCGATCACTCCTTTATTAAATTAAATCAAGGTAAACAGTTGGTTCATTCTCAGCATCACTGTCGATAAAAATAAATTTTCCAATTTAACACCCTAAATAATTAAGCTAAGTGTCAAAACCATTTTCATACATACTTTCCAAATTTTATTTAAAAAAAACATTTGTTTTATTAACAACATTTCTAAAATTAAGAATCACACCACAATAAACCTGGAACACAAAGCCAATTAATATAATACATTCGTCAATCGAATGTCCACATATGAAGACTAAAGTCACCAATACAAATTGAATAAAACCCATAGTAACAATACTGGAAATAACTGAAATACAAATGTCCCAACAATAATGAAATAATGGAAAGGGCGACACATGCCCAATAAATGAGAATGCTAAAAGTGGAGTCAATAAGGGAAGCCGTCTACGCAAGTGACCTGCAACTCCCACCTAAGCTGCAGCACGTTCCTCTCAAGGGATCCTAAGCAAGACGCCCCTGTGGCTGGGCACCTGAAATATATACATATATATACAAGAGAGAGAGAGAAAAAGAAACGGGTCAGAGCCCGAAAGTGTGTTTGATTTTAAAATACGTTTAGCAAGTATTTAAATTGATACAGGCCAATGCAACAACATATTAGTACGTCACTCTCTTGAGAAAATACTCACCTCTCTTCTAATGTGCACACCTATCGCACTAACCTTCCCAACAGCTTCTTAACAATTTTATCATACTAACCTTTTCCAATAATTTAGCGTATCTTAACTTACTCATAAGATTTCAAAACCGAACAATATTTTTGTTTAAAAAGAATACTTACAATTAGTCGCACTACTCTTGTCTTAGATTTTGTTCATTTATAAAGTTTCCCAGTGTCATGTTATACTTTCACAAAACAAGTACTTACTATATGTGTCATCAACCATGTCCTACTTATCAAATCACAGTACGCAGTTTCAAATTTCCAAATCTCATATATGTATTAACTACTCGTATAATATATATAAATAACAGCACCCCAAATAAAACTATGGTGCGTGCATACTTCTACTATCCAAACCCCATACCACTCATATCAAGGGGAATACAAGTTCGGAATCACTCTCGAACTGTATTAACACATACACAAACAATATCGAGGCGAAGCATAGATTCCAAGTCTCTAAGAGGATGGCACATACTCGCGTCTCTTAGGACCGTCTGAACTATCGATTCGATAGCCTGTACCAAGGATATCTATCTTCTAGGGTACAAGTCAATATCCCGCATAAAGGTCCCATCGAGATAAGACTGTCCCAGCGCGGTAACCTCAAGGATAGCAAGTAGCGCGATATGTTTTTCACATGTATATCATATATGTACACATAATCATATAAATATACCCAGTTATCATATTTAACATAGGTTCTTCTCGTCACCCATAATTATACCATTTATCCTACATTTCACATTTATAGAATTACGTATAAGGTTTCATTCCTAACCTTAACTCGAAGGGTTTTCTCACTTATTACCTGACACTCGTGGACTATATCCTCACAAATCTGAAATTCAGTAAGTGTCTTTATTAGGTTCCAATGTAACTCTGTTACGCACCTCACCCTTTAAATTCATAAATTTACCAACCTAAAGTAAATATCCCATAAATACCATTCTCGTTGAAGATTAAAGGTCCCAACAACTATTCATATGCCCTACTAGTCCTCAATGTCTCCCAAATCATTTTATCAAGAATGCCCAAGAATTTTATCACGACAATTTGAATCTAACTCATTTAAAAAGGGAGTTAGGAGTCTGCCAGGAGGGTCGATCGATCGAAGCTTGGGGCTCGATCGATCAAACCTTCGATCGATCGAAGCTCTAGGCTCGATCGATCGATCAAGCAGGTCTGCGAAAATTCTGCAGAAACGCAGTTACGGGTTTCATCACCAAAATTACACCAAATCCATATTTTCAAGTTCTAATCGTCCCAGAATTCTACTACTAGCATTATAACAATATACCAGATGATTCTAACGTAAGGCATGTACATATACATCATTTAAACATGGATAATTAACCCAAAATTCCATCTAATCATCAAGAACCCTAGAGTTTTTCTTAATCAAGGTTCTAATATGTTTTTACCAAAATTTCCTTCTAATATATCATCAAAATTTCGTGGGTTATATTCCTCTACATGGCCAGGATTCCAGAATTTCATATAAATCATTTCTACATGCATTTTCCTAACACAAATTGGGTGTTCTTCCATATTTATCATCTCTAATCAATCCTGAACCAATATGAAGATTGCATTAACGAAATACGCAAGTTAAACACTTGCCTGGGATTTTTTGTATTCTGATTCACAGCTGATTTTGGTATGGCTGCGTTCCTCGTCTCGCGATCTACGCGGTGGTGGTGGCGGCGGTGCAAACCGGTGACTTTTTGGCCTTGAATTGCCTTGGAGCTCTCTCCTCTCTTCTCCAATGGCCGTCACTTGATTTCTGGATATTCTAACCCTAAAAGCTAACCTAAATCGCTGATATAGGTTGCTGAATTTCGTGGGTTTAATTACCTAATTATGTAAAATGACTAAAATGCCCTCCCGGGGTACTAATTAGGCCTAAAAATGCCTCGAGACCCAAACTACACCCCCGGGTACACTTTTCTGACTATCTCGACCCTACCGAACGTAGGCGCACTCAAAACGACCATACGGGCAACTTATAAAATATTCACTTTTTTTATTTAACAAAATTAGTCCCGACGTGACACGAGCACGTTCCGACTTAAATTTCCGAAATCGTCATTTAATTCACTCATGACATTCAATATAACCAATATAATATATTACTTTGCTCATTAGTAATATTCAACCAATTTTCCATAATTACTAACTCTCGTCACGTTAATAATTATAACATAATTAATTTCCGGATTTTTATTAAATAAATCATTCACATTAAATTTAATAAATCCCCAAATTAATATAGCATAAAAAATACGGGGTATTACAAGAGTATACTAAATTAACGAGATATATATATATTAATGATGCAAGTTAAATAAAGTACCACTATTTATCCACATAAATAGGTCACCAACCTATAAGTCTAATTATTATATTTTTTTGTCATTCAGTTATATTAAATCAATCAATCCCATTTCGTTTAGTTAACCAAATTATGATTATAATGACACCATCATTACCAGTCGAACTTTCTATTAGTCCTACACTAATTCGGGCCTACCTACAGTTTTACACCATACGCATTTCCCTTGCTATTGCCAGTCGGACCAATTTTGTTAGCCTATACTTATTTGGTGAGGTTCCACGCTCGACACACCATAATATCAAACCAACCCATATTCTATCAGCCCAACACTTATTCAAGACATCAATACACACTCACGTCGTAATTGCCAGTCTACCCGTACTCTATCGGTCCTGCACTTATTGGTGACAAAATCCATCTTAATACTGATTTCTTCTCTTAGGCATTAATTCTCAATTTCTTATTTTATCAATTAGCCCCACCATTTTATTAAGTGTAAATCCTCAAAACCACCCCTAGTCCTATACCTAGAGGTCTTTAAAAAAACATACATCATACCCTATCATATAGGATACATTTTTACTCTCATGTACCTCCTAGTCTCATATCTAGACCATAAAATCAATGGAAAGATACCAGCCCCATCCCAAAATATCCCCTCTATAGGAATCTACACAAACTAGTCCCATACCTAGAAAGTGTTACCAATAAATAAGGCCTAACTTCTAGTCCAATACCTAGCAAGAAACGTAAAGTAAAGTGAGAACAATATTACCCAAATATATCATCATCCCCGCGATGTCATATATAAATTAAATCAATAAATCGTATAAGTTGTATTATCCACAATTCTACCAATTTCTCATACGATCACGAATTAATCTAATTTCATCTATTAAATCAATCTTAATAATTATACAACTTATTTTATGCAACTAATATAATTTCATCATCATGCAAGTTTATGGTGCACATAATAATTTTTTCTCTTTTATCACACCTACATAATCTATATGATTTCACAAGTCACTTTCAATTAATAAGGCTACTATGATTTTCTAACATGACAATATACATCCATTTTAACAAAAATACATTGTTTACCCTAAGTACACAAGGGTTATAATTTTTAATTCATATTAATATTTTTTATAAAAAAAGTCCCAACATATATTTCACTTTCCCTAATTGAGGTTTCTAGTTCATTTCAAGAAGACCGTGTAAGTTAATGTTTAGGCGATACTTAAAACATATAATACTGAAGAGAAAGAATATAATTATCCAGGAATTAGAAAAATCATTTGAGAATTATGAATTGATGGTCACGTTGCTCTCAAGAAGATGAGAAAAATGTGTTCTTGGATGATCTTGAAAAAACTCGTTTGAATCTCAAAATCATGGATTAAAGGTTGTTTAAAATAGGTTTAAGTTTTTTGGAAAAGACATGACGAATTTTGTGGGAGGCTACTGACTGTTGAGAAGGTTAAAAAGTGTTTTAAAAACCCTAAACCCATACCCTTTTTATTTGGTAAATAAATAGTTTTAATCCCACACAACAACTAAAAAAGAAAACAATTATTTGCTGCAAACTTGGGCGAACCAGTTTACTAGTCCATCTGAACCGGTTCGGATGTCCTGAGCGACCAAGTTTTGCCACTATTTTTAGAAAAAATTTAAGTCTCCAATTTAAATCTGATTCTGATCAAAATTATCACTTTCTAAAAATCAAGCCAACATTTTAAATACGTAAAAAAATATTTTGAATAATAAAGAAAATTATTTTCTCCAACTTTTTATTTACGACAATTTAAATTAAATGGTCCAATTCATCGGGGTGTGAAATAATGCCTAAAAGATAATCATTACATCAATTATTTTTTATCTCAAAACGATAGTTTTAAGCCATATACTCCCTCAAGAATATATTGATTAAACTCTTTTGAATGACAACGAAATAGTAATATTCATTTTTGAAAAGTTATGTCTTATCTTACTTTTCATGTTGGTACAAGATCTTAGCTTATGGCTTTTTTTCAACATAGTATGTATTTTGACATGTGTAGATGAAACCTACCCAAAAATTTGAATTTCCAAAATGGGTATAATCACTATGGCGGTAGCCCTTATTAATGCTTTTGAAAACTGTCATTTTTCAACTCTGTCATCATAAGATACTCACAAAATCTGACAAATTGACCAACGAAACACCAATAAGATCCATGAATTTGATCCAGTTAATAACTAAAAGAAATATTTATATAATTAACATCATATGCAACAAGTTATATTCATGTGCCCAAGTAGTGTGAAATTGATATCATAAATTTGAATAAATTTGTCAATCATGATTTATGAAATGAATTTCAACCAAACAAATAAATCAATCAAATCGTCTCAATCAAATGGCTTAGAGTTCATTTTTATACGCCATTTAAATTAAATCAATAACAAAGTAAATATGAATCAAAGACTTAACCACATTACACCAAAATAATAAACACTAACTATTTTTGGATTTTTAAATAAGAATATTGCATGAATAGCTAGAAGGAAAATGCATGAAAAATAACATATGCAAGGAAAATCTCACCAAGCCATGAAAAAGATATCACTTGAGATTAATAGAAACTCTCACCCACATTGACTTCCCCCCCCCCCCCCCCCCCCCCCCAAAAAAAAAAAATCAATAATAAACTAGGAATGGAAACCTACAAGAACTTAGTCATCCTATTAGACTATCTACCTAGATTGCAATAGTTGGTTCATCTCCCGATTCAATGGGACGCTCAAACTTGACATCTTACCTTTCAATTTGTTTTTTAGGTGTATCAATCTAAACATTCTTTTTAGGACCAACGAAGTCAACTTTCATTCTAGGGGCATACCTAAGTATACCTCTGCCCACTCTAGGTATCCATCTCTCTTCCCTCCTAGGATTCTTATTCCTAGACCTTAAAAATGGAGTTTAGTGTCAAGGTCTATGAATATTACCTCTAGTACCACTATTACCTTGCACTACAAATGGCATTTTTCTCATCAATGCATCAACTTGGCCTCTTAGCTAGTTAATAGGATTCCTATCTAATATGTTTCTCCTATTCCTAACGAACCTTTGATTTCCCTTCTGCGAGCACCAACAAGCCTGGTTCGAATGACCATGTACTTGACAAAAGTATAATAATCCATATTATTTCTCAAACCTCGTGGTATTCCTTCTTAATTCTTTCTTCACAAATTGTGATTTTTAACCAACTATTTCAAGTCTTTTATTTGTGAAACAAAAATGTACAACATGGTTTGACTTATCATATATTTTATAACCATTTTTAGAAATCTCGAATTTACATTCCACGTCCTTATTTTAAAGCATATAAGTTTATAAGTTATTCTCTTTTTAAGCATTTGAACTTTTAACATTCAATTTTGTTTTCTTCATCTTTTTTTCAAGCATGGAAACATTGGAACTAATACCATGATTGTTGGGATTCAATTGAGCAATACTCAATAAAATGGAATCAAGAACATTTGTTATACGCAGTATTTTAAATTTGTAAATCTTTATCATTATCAAGTTTAATTTTCTATTTTTCAAAGTCAATTCTCAACTCATTCTTCCTTTTCTTTTGAAATGAATCGATTTTGTGATTTTAAAGACTCACATATCTTAGACAACACTTTCGTCAAACATTATCAATTTTTTCTTCTTTCTCATCATGTTCATTTTGAAAAAAAGATCATTATTGACAAAAGTTTGATGTGAGACTTTTTATGTTTTAGAGACTCTCGATACAGTTGGTCAAAATCCTCTTGAATTTCATCTACATCCTCATCACTCTCACATGTGATTCTTGAATCGAAGTGTCTGAATTCTTTCTACTATACGAAGATGAGTCACTTAAAAACCTATCACATATTATTTTCACAATTATTCTTGACCACACTATTTAATGACGCTTTTTAATCGCTTGCCCTATCACTTTCTTCTAGCCTAACTATAAAGGAAATAATCTCTACCACACTCGTAACTTGATAAACTCATTCACTCTCATTATTAGAGTCACTTAAGATTGCCTCAAACACATTATTTTTCTTCTGTCGACTATTATTTTTCTCAATACTTTTCAGTTGTGTAGGAAACACATTCATATGATGGCCAATTACACCATAACCAAAGCACTTGTCCTTGTCCTTAGACTTTACTTTATTATAAGATCCCTTCTCAATAAAAGAGTTATGTTTAAAATACATACATGGATTTTTTTCAAACATATTTCCCTTTTTGAATTTTTTTTTCGTTATTCTTACAAAACTTGCTAAATTGTTTAACAAAAAATGTCATGTCTACTTTAACATTCTCCTTGGGGTTTTCAACACCGCTTTGGAAACATTTTCACTTAACTCAACAACAAATGCAAAGTCCTTTTTTTTCTCTTTAGGAACACAAACATTTTCCTCTTCATCATAAATTTTAAGTCATCTAACAAGCTCTTCAAGAATACACATGTCGGTATCCTTGACATCATTGAAAATAGTAACATTAGTAGCAAATATAGAAGCTAAGGTTCTAAGAAGATTTTTCATGACCTATTTTTTTGGAATCTTCTCACCTAAGTTGAAAGATGCATTCACAACATTTGTTAACCAAGTATAATCGTCATTGAAAGGCTCACTCTCCTCAATTCTCTTAGTTTTGAAATTGGTTGTGATATGTTACAACTTAGCACATTTCATGCTTGACGTTCCCTCATGAATCACTTTTAATACATACCATGCTTATTTAGATTTCTCACAATTGAGACATACATTGTACTATTGAGTTCACACCAGAGAAAATAGATTATTCAAAGTAAGTTAAAATTTCAATCAACTAACTTTGCATTTGTCCATAGCCTTGTAGGCTTATTTACTATTACACCTTTTTCTTATATGGTAGGATAAATCCAACCTTTTTATGCACTCATCTCGGCATGTTCATGTATTGGTCTAAGATGTTGTCTCATTTTTACTTTCTAATGCCCATAGTTTGAGCCATCAAAGTAAGGTGGACGATTGGTGGATCTAGAATCAAAAAATTGATCCATAAGAGAAAAATTAGCACAATAAACAAAACAAGCAAGTACGTGACCAAAATGCAAACAACGCCTTAAAAATACAAGATCTACTCAAGCATGTTAATGCTACAGAAATGAGAACCTTGCTTTGATAGTTACTGAGAAAAGTGTGTGACATATCCATATACAATTCACAACATATATAAAAAGGATATAAACTTCATTATAACAATATTTTACAACAACGTAAGTCTTATATGAACATTATGCAAGGTTTGAAAATATTCAGAGGTGCATCGAAGTCTAATCAAAGACAAATGAAAGTACCTTAGTCATAAATAATCATACATGTATGACTTAAAATAATTAACAAATCAAACTTTTTGTCACGGGAAATTAGCCAACTATTATTAAGAAAAATTACATTTTCAATTGATCTTGTTTTAATTTATTTGTATCCACATGGCCTCCGTGCATATGATTGTTTTTATTATAAAACAAAGTTTTCCAAACAACTTTCATTCAATATATTTTCGAATATGAATTACCATAAACTAGATCTAGGATTTAGATCATTATAACTTTACCAATCTTTTAGGTGATTTAGTATAGGACACATAATTGATGAAAAAGGTGTTATTTATGATCAACTACATTTAATCCTTCATTGGATCTAAAAAAAATCTTATACTTTCTAGTATATGATCCTCCAAAGTAGTGTGTATGTGTGTGTGTGTGGTCACTTCCGTGATAAAAACTTAGTGAAATAAGAGAAAACTCATTGTGTATCTCCCTAACCCCCTCACAAAAAGTGATATTATTTTCTTCTCTCAATCTCTAACCTTTAAGAACTTTCCATCAACATAAAACCATTCACACACACACACACACACGCATATATATATATATATATATATATATATATATATATATATATATATATATATATATATATATATATATAAGGTGTGAGTTCAGATTTGGGGAAATATTGCTTGGAGCGAATTTTAGAATTGAGCAATGTTGTTGCTCCTAAGTGTATGTATCTTTGCGAAATCAAAGTCTGCATAGTTCGTAGGTTTGTACGATATGTCGGAAAACTCATGTTTTGGGTGGTTTTGGTGTTTTTGGTGTGCGGGGGTGCCAAATCCAGCAAACCACCTCCAAACGCTCATATACTGTGTAAAATACGTAAAACTCGTGATGAAACCACGAAAATTCGCTCGTCACTGTCGAACCCGTGACGGAGATCAAGAGGTTCGTGGGGGATAAGAGTTAGACTTCCTTTCCTTACCTTTCCCCCAACACCATCATCCTACCAAATGGGGGGAAACCCTCTTTTTATAGAAAAATTTCCCAAGTGGGCTTGACTCATGTCATGTTTTTTGTGGCGCCAAATGTCCAATATTTATGGTTCCACTTGTCATAATATATGTGGTGGTATCTCAAATAAATTAATTTAAATCACTACTAGAGCATTATCTAGTTTAATTCATCAAACTCATGGTATACGCGGTATATTAAATCGCGCGTAATAATCTCAGCCTATGTAGGGTCTGAATTGTAGTAAAACTTGATAAATCCTAAATCAATATATGATCAAATCCTCATAGTAATTTTATTAGAGTATTGGTGGTTAATTTCTTTAACTCCACTCTACAATATATATATATATATATATACACACACATACACACAGGAAGTGAGCTTAGTCCAACTAGGGTTTCAAGAGAGTTATAAGTGTACTACTTAGAATATAGACTATACAAGGCACCCAAGGAAAATTCTCAAATTGGTTTTTACACAAATATATGAAAATCCTAATTTATGCCCCGTAATTTATTTTATTTTCTATTTAATTGTGATTAATTACACAAAACAATTACAACCCCAATTAAATTCAATTATCTCTAGATAGAATATATAATATGATCCCTCACGTTAAGCATTCAATACTCTCTTAGCGGAGTTCAATTTTTCATGAATCAATTTTATCTAAAATCTTATTTATTCGTTCATATCAAGCTTAACGTTTTGGATACTTTACCAGATTATAAAATCTATCGATTAGGTTTAGTGATAGGACTAAAACCTATAAGTTTTTCGAAGGTATATTGTAATAGAAAATATCTCATGGACACATATTACTTCAAAATATGATCTCAGACATATTCACACAATGATTTCCTAACCTACCAAGGTTATTTACTAAATAAATTAAATGTCACTCATAGAAAATATAAAGAAATAATTATGTGAAAATTGCAATTCTCATATCCATTAGGATTGAGAATATATGTCCTCTCTATAAATTATGAGATTGTGCAAGTATAACCTACTCATCACTTAGACTAAAATCTCACTTTGGTCATGTTCAATAAATTCATTATGAATTGGTATAATCCTCATTTAACTTAAAATAAGTTACCAAATCATCAAATAAGTTCCCATGGTCAACATCAACTACTAAGATTCTACACACAGATCTACCAATAGGATATCAAAACCCTATCTTGGTTGTGAACTTTTTAATCTTACTAAAATTATAATTTTGATCTTCTATTATCGAGGGAAACTAATGTCTCAATAATTCCTACTAATTAAAATGGACCAACATATATAATAAATTTATAAACAAATATAAGGCATTCCCACAAACATGATTCATATTTCAAATGATCTTTTAAAATCCTTTATTAATAAATAATAAATATCATAAATCATGATTTTAGAATAAAATCCCAATAATATCCCACATAGACTAAAAGTAATGTTCATTTTCATCTAATAGTTAACTAATCTACTTACGAGTTATTAATCCTAGTTCTGTAAGGATTAACCATTTATTATCGAAAATAATCTTAATTTCAAACTTATCACATCCTTTGTTCGATCCCTAGAACTAGGTGATACCTAAGTTCAATGTGGCTACCTCTTATTTATGGGTACTTCGTTCTCTTGAACGTGCAATCACAGTGTTATTATAGTAATAAAGTTTAACACATGATTGCATAATAACCTCACCCATGCTACTTATGAAGTTATTGAGACATATATCATTTTTAGTTGTCTTCGAAATGGAAATAATGTTTTCCCCCGTAGTGGATTCAAGAATAAATAATTGCTTCACACTCTCTAACTAAGAACTCGACCACCTAAAAGTAATCACAAATCGAGACGTAAAAATCCTAGAATACTTATCTAACTGAAAACTCAAGTCTTTCTACCTTAATAGTATAAAGCTATCCATTGATTAAACCAACATATACTCCCTAGTCTTTTTCAAGTAATTGAGAATGTGCATTATTGTAATCTAGTGCTCCTGAATTCGATATGACTAAAATATGTTGACCATACTAATGACAACGGAAGTATCCATACTTATACACAACATATCATACTTGAGGTTTTTTACCGCCGAAGTATATTACCCATCATCTCAATCTGATTAGGTGTCATAGGTCATTGATCATTTGATATGATAATTGCATGCCCGGAAGGAACAAATCATTTCTTAGAATCCCGCATGCTAAACTTTGTGATGACATCACCAATATAAACGTCTTAGAATAAACCTAACATCATATTTATCTAATTTAACAAAAAATTTATCCTAAGGATGTTAGTAGTTTTCCCTATGTTCTTCTTTTATATCTACCAGGATGACCACTGTCTTATATAAGATAATATACCTACCTCATTCCCTACTAGGATAATATCATCTACACGGTGTACCAAAAATACCACCATTTTTATTTTATTCTTCTTTTATAAATAGGTATTATTCATGTTTTGATCAAAATGAAAAATTTGAGTGCTCAATTAAATTGATTATTCCAAAGCCTTTACGTTAGGTTAAGTCCCTAAATAAATCTCTTGTGCACACTTTAATTTCCTAACTTCTTACTATGAATACTTTGGGTTTCACCATATAGATGAACTCATCAAGGATATCATTCAATAATGTAGTAATGACATTAAAAGTATCTCAATACACTTTAGCATGGGTACCAATGAGAATTTTTGGTAATATTCAATCCCTATGTTTATAACAAAACCCTTTTTGTAATAAGACTTTCCTTTAAGGTTTCCACCTTTACATATATTCTCGATTTCCTACTGTAGATCCAGTTACACCCAATGAGTTATATTCCATAAACAAGTCAAGCTCCTAAACTTTATTTGAATACATTAAATCCATTATAATATCCATAGTTTTAATCCAAATCTAACAGTCATTGGCTTGGAGTGCCTTGTTGTATTTCTCATAGCCTAGTTCATGTTTCCTTAGGATCCAACCAAAAGTTTTACCCAAATACACTAACATGTCAGGATATCTCGTGATCCCCCCCCCTATGATGAGGCTCCACTTGTGATCTAGTGTAAGTTAAATGTGTCTATGCTCCCATTACCATTAGGTAATGTATTATGGATATCATGTTGTATTTCTTCCTATACTGGTTATCTTACAATAACAGTGATTTTATGTTTGCTTGTAATCTCTTATAAGTCTAACTTACGCCCAGGCATGTAATTCATTTTATAATCATTTTACACGAACTTGACATTGATACGATCAATGACCTTCTCGTGGTTAGTTTTATCATATAAACAACTTAAAAACCTTTGGGATAGGTAACAACTAGACATACTTATGTTCTTGATTCTAACTTCCTAGGCTCCTTTCGCAACACGAGTTGGGCACTCCCATATTTTAACATGTCATATAGTGATCTTGTGCCCAATCCATTATTATGTGGGATTTGAATAGATAAATTTATATTGAACCATGTTCGGAATGTATGTATCCATTCCTGAAAGAAATCCTAAAAGAATGCTACAATCCTGAATAAATCACTATGGACCTTTTCATATCTAAAAACGTGTTATCCTTTTTATCCCTACAAGAATATATAATCGAGTAGCCGATGTAGAATACAAAAATATGATTATCACCTCCAATAAATTATTCGTAAAAATACAAAGAGTTACTAACCCGACGATCAAATCGTAAGATTTGGATTAGTTTAGCATAACTATGATCCACCATAGCCTTGTATACTTTAAATTATCAAAGGCTTCTGAAGTGTGATCCATAACATAAACATATTTATTTATCGAGTAATCATCAATAAAATTGATGAATTACTCATAACCACCTCTTTACTGGATTGTCTTAGGACCACAGAAATAAGAATGAACCAAGTACAACAAATATTTGGCTCCATACACTATGGTACATAAGGGCCTCTTATTCATTTTACCTTATAAACATGATTCATAAACTGTAAGTTTCTCCACTTTCAATTAACTAAATTGTTCATTTTATACATGTATTTAAATTCTTTTTAGATTAATATGACCTAAGAGAAAGTGGAAAAATTATGTGTAGTTCAACTAAGGAAAACATTCTCTTTAATGATTTTGAATTATTATTCATGTGAGTTTTTAGTTAGATTGGTGGGATAAACCTCATAATGTATAAATTATTTTCTAATATGACAAAATAAATAGTAACTTTTCCAATTTTGATAAATATAATTATATTAAAATAATCGAATATCTGTTGAGAACCAACTTAGATACCGTAAAAATATTTCTTGTAAAAAATGTACATAAAAATAATTTTCAAACTTTATATTTTTCTCTCCACCATAATCTAAAAGTAGAAGGACTATTATAATATTTCTTATTTAGTATTATATTCCATTATTAGTTACATCTCTTCTTTAAATAGCTACCCAGTTACCTTAAACCTCTACAAAGAATTATAAACTTGATTTGTAGCTCCCAAAATCACACACTGGGTTTTTGTAGACAATAGCACAAATCATAGTTATAATTTTTAATAGAAATAACCATGATCTCGTCCTTTCCTTAACAGTACTAGAAACATAAACAACACAACTATCAATGTTCTAACTACTTGGAGTGAAAATGCCCATCTTTTGGTTTTTCCCTGCTACCTGATGATTTTAGACTATTTTAACCACATCCGATTGCACTAGAGACTTGGCCTTACTAGTTTTCCTCCCATTTGAGAAACAAATTAAGGGGTTCTCTACAAGTAACACCATGCATTGGCCCCCAGTGATTCTCATTTATACTTTATACACTTAAATAATTGTGCCACCAAATTTTCCAGACTAAAAATAGTATAATTCTTGTGGAATTTCTTTATGCATTAAGGTAGAGGACGAATTACAAAATTAATCCATGTTTTTCGAGTAGTTTCTAATCAAAGGATTTCAAGTTCATCCAAGATGGAAACCATTTAAATAACATGATCCTTATCAGATAATCATCAGCAAACATTGGTATTTAATATCTTCCATCAATCCATTATTTAAAATTAATTATGTTCATATAGAACGTCCCCATTATGAGTATTGAACATACATATATTCAATTTCAAATAATTGCCACTTAAATTTTTTAAAAATATTGTGATAGTGTGATTAATTACATTCATTAAAAATGAAAGCTAGATAGCTCGAGAAATTGATCACATCATTTTTTTAAATACTAACATGAATCGCGTGTTAAATAAGTTTATTATCTTCCTTAATAAGAACGATGTTCAAAATTGTTTTTAATCCCTGAAGTTTATTCTTATTTTTAAAACCTTTTTTATGCTAAAACCATTGTGATAAAATCTGGGCCCATATGGAAATCTTAGAATCATAAATGAAAATTGTTTATATTAAATATGCGACAATTAACTTTTGATTGAATTTTAATTTATTCACCTTGCATGCTAATAATAATTAACCCCATCGATAATCGTTATTCCATTTTGAAATGATATTTCTCATTGCGTGAAAATGTAATTTTGTAATTAATATTAGTTGGAAAGTTCTCGTGAGAAAAAAATTCAGTCATTGTTTCATTCAAGATACATATAGTTGCATTGGTTGAGTCATGGTCAATTGCATTAGATGAACCTTTGAAGTTTAAAGATCTTGTAAGATGCTCATTGAAGATTTGCATTTCTATAAATTCAAATTGGATTAAAGACTATATCATTTAAGTAAATATTATGAATTGTTATGGTTAAACACACATGTGCATGACATTTTAAAAATGTGCAAGGATGTTTGATGTTTTTATGGAACAAGTGTTAAATTTATCTTAGAAGTTAGAGAAAATAATTTTGGGGTGTTGTTCTTTATTTTGGACAAAGTTGCGGCTTTTTGTGTATCTGAAACCTTAACCATTCGCACGAAATCATTTTGTGCCCTTTCACATGCCCTTGGCCATGATTTCTTTCTGTCAGGAATCGTGCCCACATAAAAAGTCACCGTTTGAACGACGTTGACAAATTTTGAATACTGAATTCCATACAATTGAAAAACCCACTATGAGTGTATTTTCAAACTTGAGAACTCTTTATTCTTCTCAATTATTTAAATCTCATTTGTCCCTCATAGGCTTTTCAAACTAAGTTCTATGGTTTTATCTAAGTTTTTATGAGTGAATTTAGAGTGGTTTTTAATCATACCATCACTAATCTATCTCAATTCATAATTTTACCTTTTGAATTTCTAGGATCAACTACTCCTATATCTAAAACAGGAGGCACTTCAATTTATTAAAGAAATTGGATTGTGTCATTGATTCGATTAAAGAGAGTGTACTTCTTCATTCACATAATGGAGATCGTTGTGCATTTTAATTATCAATGGGAGGAAATCTCAAGGTTCATACTTAACGACACAAGAGTACTTGTGTGAAAGGTAGATTATTTCTTTGCGTAAAACATATTTTAAAGTAGAAATAAAAATTGGAGTACATCGATATGTTTTACCCCGTGGTGGGGTTTTTCCTGATAATCCTTGTCTTGTAGTTAACTGTGAACTATTTATATTCATAAGCACATATTTGAGCCTACACATCACTTAGATAAAATTTGAATCCAATGAATTTTCTTAAAATGGAACTAGGTGTGCTAAATCTAGTTTCTCATCTAGATGTAATACCCCGTACTTTTATAGATATTTAAATTGCTTGTGGGTGCAATATTGTAATTAGAGAAAATTACTGTGAATAGTAATTTTGGAATTTATGAGTATAATTTGAAAAATTTAGAGTATAAAGTGAGTAGTAAATATTAGTTCGCAACTGTCGGGTTAATATTTACGTGGGTTATATTTTCTTTCGAGACTAAGTATACGAGTTGGATTATTTTAATTACATATCGCGGTTGGGTAAAGCAACGAAGGATAATATTTTATTTGGAAAACACGCGTATTGAGATGTATTAGGTTAATTAGTGAATTTTAGTTAAGTGACTCGGATGCAGATTTCGAGTTCACAATGGGTTTTGGAATGGCCGAGAAAGTCAAAATAAAGTATCTGGGGGTAGTGTTTGGGTTCCGGGGATTTTTGGACTAGTAGGGACTCACAATTGAGTAAACGACTCATTTTGGGGTTTATAAGGGAGAAAACCTTATTTCACTCTTATAAGTCACGAGAGAGAGGAAGAGAAATAAATAAAAAGAGAGAAAAGAAGAAGGAAAGAAAGGAAGAGGAGAAAGGAAGAGAGAAAAGGGGATTCCGGGACAAACTCCACGGGGTTCGATCGAGGTCGTTGAATTTTATCCACGAGGCAAGTGTTTAGTTTCTTTATTCATGTGTGTGTATTTCATATCATAGTTGGTAATAAAAATTATGGTTTTGGGTTGCTGTTCTTGAATAAAATGGGGTTTTTGTGAAATGAACTCATAGAAATTGATGTGGTAATTGCCCCATAAGAAATCTAAGCTAGAATGGATAAAAATGGTTTAGTTTTTGTGAGAAAATTTAATGGAGTTAGGGTTAGATTTTTGAGTCGTTTGATGAATCCCATGAAATTAATGTTGTGTTGGTTAAAAATAGATGTGTAGATGATTATATTGTTGGTTGGTGAAGTGAAAGACCACAAATCTTGGGTTGATTGGGAGTTGGTTTTATTTGGAGTTAGAGCAGGTAATGAATAGTAACTCAGCCTCCTTTCCGAATCAATTCATCCAGGAAGCGAAGCCATTCGTCTCTTGGTCAAAAAATTAAATTTGTAGATCTTTTCGATACTAACGCGTGGGCCCGAACTGCATATTTTTCTGATTTTTTTTAATTTGTTACGAATTTTCTATGGAATGGTGTCCGAGATCAAAATCGTTAGTCAGAAATCAAACTTGATATTGGGAGAATTTAGGGCTAGAATTGTGGAGACGGATATTTGTAACAACCCGAGGTCTTAGAGACGATGATTTATTAATTTTGGGAGAAATAAATATTATTTTATTCGGAGATTAATTAAATTGGAAATGGAGGTTAAAATTTGGAGTTATTAGAAAGTGTGTCAAATGGTGATTCTGAGGGTACCATTGTTTCCGGAAGGGTCGAGAAAGTCGAAATAACTGTACTTGGGGTCTATTTAGGTTCCGAAATAATTTAAGCTCGTTTGACTCGAATTAAAGTTACCGGGTCATTTAAAGTGTGTATTATCATTCAAATATGTGTATCTTGGGAGTTGGGGCTTAAAAAGCCTACGAGAGAAACATTTCTCCAAAGAGAGAAAGAGAAATAGTAAGAGAAAAAGAAAGAAGAAGAGAAAGAAGGACAAAAAAGAGAGAGAAAGAGGATTTTCCGGCAAATACGCGATCTCAAGGCGGATTCAGACCCTACAAACCCGAGGCAAGTGATTAAAGTTTCTAAATAATTGTTGTGTACCATTTATTGCATGATTTGAGGATGAAATTTATGGGTTTTAGGTTTAGTTTAACAAAATCTAACTTTTTGGGGAAAACCTTGGATTTATAGTGTATAGATAGATTTGAGGTTAGAAATTAGTTTATATGTATTCAAGGATGAATATTGATGATATATATGTGATTGGGTTGAAGAGAAATGAAGAGAAAATGATTAAACCAAATTTTGGGATATTTGGCTTACTTAAAAAGTATCCATTTTCGAGATTTCTGAAGGGCCGAATCAATTCGGCCTCCTACCGAATCGATTCTAAAATATGCAGGTGCCCAGGTCTGAGTGACCGAATCGATTCGGACCCCAGTCGAATCAATTCGGCCTGAGACAGAGTCCCAGGTCTGATGTCCCGAATCGATTTGCCTTTTTGGGTGAATCGATTCGCTGGGCCGAATCGATTCGGAATTGGCCCGAATCGATTCGGAAACAGGGATTTTGGGACAATGTTTTTCTAGGGAGAATTTCATTCCATTTTGTTCAAGGTTATCGATTGGGAACCTCTATAGGAGATATTTGGAGTATGTTTTTGAGACTTTCAAAGAATTTCCCTTATAAGAAATTATTGGAGTCATATTGATAAATTTTGAGGAATACCAATTAGATATTATGGTATATTCTAAGTGGGGAAGACCACTTCTATTGCAGATTCTATTTGGAGATAATAATAAATTCATACAAAAGAATGAGAATAATTTAGAGATACCGGATCTTAGGATCCGATCCCAAATGGGATAACATTAAAGGTTCATAAAATGAATTGAACTCTCTTATGGATGAAGAATTATAAATGCTAATTGAAGCGACATGTGAGCTTCAAGAGAGAAATAGTATAGTGTATACTAAGTGGGAAAGATGTGTGAGAATTGACGGTTAGTATCTCGAGAGAGAAAATATACTAAACAATGATATTAATTTTGGTTGCGCCTAAGGGCGTATAATAAATATGAAAAGGATGTGATAGGTACACCTTATATGATGGTATATCTCTATATGATATGATGATGTATGTATACCTTATATGACGGTATATGTATATATAGTGAAGCATACCCCCTCCTTGGTATCATTGGGAAGTTGTGTGCATTGAGGGTGAGCATCCTGGATCAAAGAGCAGAGTGTGGATAATCCTCGGGTCATAGTCGTCCATTGTGATTCTTATGCGATATATACATATATATATATGCATTCTTTTGGGGATGAGAAGTCAGGGGTATGTGACGTTCTCACTTGCCTGTCAGGAGCTATGATCGCTTCTTAGACGTTGTGTGCGTGAGTTGATCACGAGGTGGGTGTCGTTGAACACCACCAGGTGGCCCGAGTTTGCTACGTGGATGGGCAACTGGGAGATGATAGCATGTGAGCCTGCGTTCTCGAGTTATAGCTCGATTTCATGGTTATTATTTATTGTGCTTGTACTTGGGTATCAAGGGCATAATGGACCTCAATGACTAACATTGCCAGAATTAGTGTATCGGGGGGTTCCTTGTTTGGATTTTGCCTCGGCGAGACGTCCCACACACGAACGGTAGTGTACTGTTGTAAATTGGGGAGAAGTTAGTCCTATATGCTCATACGTATATATATATCACCTATCCCGACAATCGTCAGTGTCAGGAGTAGTGTAACGGGGGGTTCCTTGTTTGGATTTCGCTTCGGCGAGACGTCCCACGCATTAAACGTGGTGTACTATTGAGAATTGGAATTATTAATTAATTTAAGTGGAATAATAATAGTTTAGGTTACATGCATCATTCATTGAGGGAATAATGAATCTCGAGGATCATTACTGTCAGGAGTAGTGTAACGGGGGGGTTCCTTGTTTGGATTTCGCCTCGGCGAGTCATCCCACGCACGAAATGTAGTGTCGTATTGAGAATCGGGAGAAGTTTTGTCCTTAACTCTTGATGCTAATAACTCACATAATTAACTATATATGCTTACATGCCAAATGATGGCATAACTAGAATATATGAAATTCTAGTAAAAGAGAATGTTGATGGATTGTGATGATGTTATTATGAAGTTGATTAAGCAACTTTATATGTTCAACAAATGAACAAATATAAAGAGTACTATAACATTAAAGTTAAAGTAATGATTTAAAGAATATAGATCGGAGTAGATTGGGAGATAGGTTAGATGGTTTTAATTAAATAATTCCATTAGGTTTAAGTTAGATTCTTTTGCCTAAATAGATTTGGGGGCATTCTTTTGGAGATCACGTGCATACGCTTAGTTGCGCGCTTTAGTTGAGAGGTGAGTTGGATTTTAAAGAATAGTTCGATTCCACCTTAATCATGTAATAATGCATTTATGCAATTGCTATAAAATATTTTTCAAATTGGGCTCTGACCCATTTATATTTTATCCCTCCTATGTATATATTGCATTACTTTAGGTGTTCCTCCGCAAGGACGCCATTGATGTTCATCCATCTAGTGTATTCGTGGAGTTGTGGCAGTAGTGGAATGTTGCAGCACTTTGCTTTAGTTGAATCATATCTTTGTATATCTAGATTAGGATTCAGTTGGTATATTAGATTTATACTCAAGTGTTGTAGATTAACACTTTTATATTTCATTTCTCAGATTATTGTATTGTCTGTGACCCGACAGCTTATTCGGGTATTTTATTGTAGATTTCATTGTACATTGTATTGTACTCATTCATACTATTGGAGTTTGCACCTATCACTCATCATAGTTAGATGTGTATTGTTGGTTATGGTTGTATTATTGGTTTTGTTGTTGTTGTTAATAAAAAAAGTTTTAAATTTTTGACAATCCATTTTTAATGATTTCGGGTAGTTAGCCTTATGTTATTTAGTTTTGTCAGTTGATGTTGAGACTGTTCCATCTGAGATACCTGATTTAATGTAGTATAGGGCTAGCCACCCGTTATTATTTTGAGTGGGTTGTCACAGATGGTATCAGAGCATCAGGTTCTAGTGTCTTTAGGATCTGTGTGCGTTACTGCAATCTTCTGTAAGTGTTCTTGATGTCGAGCCTTATTATTAGGACTGTTGTATTCATATGTCCATATCTTTTTGTGATTTGAAAACATTTGAAAGGCGTTCTGATGCAATTGTTCTTGTTTCAGATGCCACCGAGGAGAGGTCGTTCAGTTCGGGCAAATAAAGGGGATGTGCAACCCCAAACGCCTCAAAAGACCCTGACTACAGATGAAGTTGCCAATATTGTGGCACAAGAAGTAACTGTTGCCATTCCCATGATGGCGTAGCAATCTACCATTCAAGCAGCCCGACCCCATTTGGGATTGTCTTTATGGGAAAGAGTGAAGGAAGATTTTAGTAAGGGGCATCCTCCTGAGTTTGTAGGGGGAGTTGATGTAATGGTTGCAAGTCAATGGAAGAATAGTATGAAGAGGCACCTCCGTATGGTTGAGTGTAGTGAGGTGCAGAAGCAATTTTTAGCCACCTTTAAGTTATCGGGTGCAGCTCTTCAATGGTGGGAGTCTGTCACCATATCTGAACAGAGGGATACTTTATCTATAATAGAATTTTGGGAACTTTTTGATCGAAGGTATTTTCCTTTCCAGACTCGGAATATGGAGATTTTTCAAGGTTATAGGACGGTGCCAGAATATGAAGAAGATTTTTCTAGATGGGCGAAATTAGTACCTGATGAGGTAAATACGAAAGAGAAGCGTATACCAAAGTTTGTTCGAGGTTTAGATTGGAGAATTCGATAACATTTTTCAGAGAGTCCTAAGTTAGTGACTTTCATCGAGGTAGTGAATGCAACACTATTAAAGTGTCATGAATATCGTCTTCGTTCGCAAGAGGGTAAGAACTTTGGAGATTCGAGTTCATCAAGTAAGTTTGGCAATGAGAGTTCCAGTAATGCGAGTGGGCAAAAAGGATTTGTGGGTAAGTGTTTCTTTTGTAAAGAAATAGGTCATAGTAAGAGAGATTATCCTAAAAGAGGTAAAGGACCACGTGTTAATGAAGTTTTGGAAGTGCAACCCCTACAAAAGATTCGAGGTCATTTTAGACCGTGGGACTTTGTTTGGTAGCCCATTGATGAGGAAGGGCAATCGGACTAGAGATGGATGATGTAAGTTAATTTTCCTTTATAAATAGGATTATTACTATATGAAGTTTTGATATATCGTATGTGAGATATTGATGAGAGGGTAGTTCTATAGCCCTATTATGTATGTAACGACCCGAAAAGGGAATTTTGAGCAAGTTAGGCTCTTATTTTATTATCTTTCGATAAAATAGATAATTTTGTAATATGCTCAAAAAGAGCTATAAACCTTGTGGTGAATATAAGGATGGTTATTGTGTGTTAAGTGGCAATGATAAAGCTACTTTTTTTTATATAGTCATGTTGGACTTATATAATTATTTTATTCCAGTTATGAATGAGCCTTATAAATTGCAATATGTTAATATGATATGAGATATCATTACTGAAAAGATTTTAAAGATTGTGGATTGATGGGACGCAGGAAAATTTTAGCTCATAATGATGCAAATTTTTGTGAGCTATATGTTGTTATATGTATGATGATTTAAAAGACCTTGTGTGGGACAGAAGGAACTTTATGTAGATATTGTAAGACATAAACAAAAATATTTTCATAACAGTTTTTTCAAAATGAAACTTTTTCTAGGCCTTGGGCCATATCAAAATGATTTTTCCCCAAAGTATTTTCAAACTCTAGTCTGGATTTAACAAACTCTCAATCCCCGACGTCGCTACATAAGTAGTGTATTGGAAGGGTTCCTTGTTTGGATTTCGCTTTTGTGAGACGTCCCCCGCACGAAAGTGGCGAATGTCAGGAATTGAGAGGGGTTATTTCTTTGGACCATTTAAAAACAATATATATATTATTAAAATGCTAATATACTTTATATCTATGGAATTATGGAACTTGGGAGGAAAATGAAGCCTCATCACGATTGGTACGAGCGATAGCTCGAATATAAATGGTGTATGGGCGCCCTAGTTGTGGAAATTGGTTTTAAAAAACTCGATATTGACTTAAAATAAATTCTTCGTGGGAAGTTAAAGATTTGGAGATAGGATTAGTGAGGATGGGTGTAGTAGAACTAGTTGAGCTTTGGAGAATTAGGCTTAGCTAAAATTTTGAGGAAGAAATTTTTGTAAGTGGGGATGTTTGTAACAACCCGAGGTCTTGGAGACGATAATTTATTTATTTTGGGAGAAATAAATATTATTTTATTCGGAGATTAATTAAATTGGCAATGGAGGTCAAAATTTGGAGTTATTAGAAAGTGTGTCGAATGGAGATTCTGAGGGTACCATTATTTTCGAAAGGGTCGAGAAAGTCAAAATGACTGTACTTGGGGTCTATTTAGGTTCCGAAATAATTTAAGCTCGTTTGACTCCAATTAAAGTTACCGGGTCATTTAAAGTGTGTATTATCATTTAAAGATGTGTATCTTGGGAGTTAGGGCTTAAAAAGCCTACGGGAGAAACAATTCTCCAAAGAGAGAAAGAGAAATAGAAAGAAATAAGAAGAGAAAGAAGGAGAAAAAAGAGAGATAAAGGGAATTTTTCGGCAAATACGCGGTCTCAAGGCAGATACAGACCCTACGAACCCAAGGAAAGTGATTAAACTTGCTAAATAATTGTTGTGTACCATTTATTGCATGATTTGTGGATGAAATTTATGGGTTTTAGGTTTAGTTTAACAAAAACTAACTTTTTGTGGGAAACCTTATATTTATAGTGTATAGATAGATTTGAGGTTAGAAATTAGTTTATATGTATTCAATGATGAATATTGATGATATATATGTGATTGGGTTGAAGAGAAATGAAGAGAAAATGATTAAAACAAATTTTGGGATTTTTGGCTTACTTAAAAAGTAGCCATTTTCGAGAGTTCTAAAGGGATGAATCGATTCGGCCTCCTACCGAATCAATTTGGACCCCAGCTGAATCGATTCAACCTGAGAGAGAGTTCTAGGTCTGATGACCCTAATCAATTTGCCTTTTGGCCGAATCGATTCGCCTTTTTGGCCGAATCGATTCGGAATTGGCCCGAATCGATTCGAAAACAGGGCTTTTGGGGGAATGTTTTTCTTGGGAGAATTTCATTCCATTTTGTTCGAGGTTATCGATTGGGAACCTCTATAGGAGATATTTGGAGTATGTTTTGGTGAATTTTAGAGAGTTTCCTTTATAAGAAATTATTGCAGTCATATTGACAAAATTTGAGGAATACCGATTAGATATTATGGTATATTCTAAGTGGGGAAGCCCACTTCTATTGGAGATTCTATTTGGAGATAATAATAAATTCATAGGAAAGAATGAGAATAATTTAGAGATACCGGATCTTAGGATCCGATCCCAAATGGGATAACTTTAAAGGTTCATAAAATGAATTGAACCCTCTTATGGATGAAGAATTATAAATGCTAATTGAAGCGACATGTGAGCTTCAAGCTAGAAATAGTATAGTGTATACTAAGTGGGGAAGATGTGTGCGAATTCATGATTAGTATCTCGAGGGAGAGAATATACTAAACAATAATATTAATTTTGGTTGCGCCTAAGGGCGTATAATTAATATGAAAAGGATGTGATAGGTATACCTTATATGATGGTATATCTCTATATGATGTGATGATGTATGTATACCTTATATGACGGTATATGTATATATAGTGAATCATACCCCCTCCTTGCTATCAATGGGAAGTTGCGTGCGTTGAGGGTGAGCATCCTGGCTCAAAGAGCAGGGTGTGGATATTCCCAGGTCATAGTCGTCCATTGTGATTATTATGCGATATATATATATGCATTCTTTTCGGGGTGAGAAGTCGGGGGTATGTGAAGTTGTCACTTGCCGGTTAAGAGCTATGTCCACTTCCCAGACGTTGTGTGCATGAGTTGATCACGAGGTGGGTGCCGTTGAACCCCACCAGCTGGCCCCAGTTTGCTACGTGGATGGACAACTGGAAGATGATAGCATGTGATCCTGCGTCCTCGAGTTATAGCTCGATTGCATGGTTATTGTTTATTGTGCTTATACTTGGGTATCAAGGGCATAATGGACCTCAATGACTAACATTGCCAGGATTAGTGTATCGGTGGGGTTCCTTGTTTGGATTTCGACTCCGCGAGACGTCCCACGCACGAACCGCAGTGTAATGTTGGAAATTGGGGAGAAGTTAGTCCTATATGCTCATACTTATATATATATATATATCACCTATCCCGACAATCGACAGTGCCAGGAGTAGTGTAACGGGGGGGTTCCTTGTTTGGATTTCACTTTGGTGAGACGTCCCACGCATGAAACGCCGTGTACTGTTGAGAATTGGGAATATTAATTAATTAAAATGGAATAATAATAGTTTGGGTAACATGCATCATGCATTGATGGCATAATGAATCTCAAGGATCAGTACTGTCAGGAGTAGTGTAACGGGGGGGTTACTTGTTTGAATTTCGCCTCAGCGAGACATCCCACGCACGAAATGCAGTGCCGTATTGAGAATCGGGAGAAGTTTTTTCCTTTACTCTTTGTGGTGACAATTATTATGCAACACAAATAAATATGAAAGAGGTAACAATCAAGAAAAGATAAATAAGATGCCAATCATACAACAACGGGTATACGTGGTTCAGCAAATAGGTGCCTACGTCCACGGTGGTTCAGTCAGTGTTATTTCTCTATATTCTAAAGAATAAGTACAGAGAATACAACTTGTCCTTTGCCCCGGACTTAGGATTTAATTTATACATGTATGTGTTGGAATAGTGAGGGTGATGGGTTCCTTCTTATTAGCCATCTCCTCTACATGGGATCGCGTTCCCCCACAACTTCTCCTCATGGGATCGTGGGGTAATTGGATTAATACAAAGGTGATGGGCCTGGGCTTTGGGCCGCTAGGGAGAGGCTACTCGTCCAGGCCTATGGTGCTAAATTCAGGGTACCCACAATTGCCCCTAAATTTGTTGGGTCGTTTATACAGGTCCAATGAATTTAAATAATCAGCTATTATGGTTGATTTCTTTGAAAACTGTGAAGTTTCTTTGGCGGCACCCGCTTCGCTATCCGTGCGCTATGATTAGACTTGAAGGCTCGTTGGAATAAGGCGCATTTCTTTTCGTCGCTTCAGACTTTTCCAGCAATCTTCTATCTTCTGAGAGCTCTTGCGCTTAGTACCTTCTGTTTTCGATCTCTACTTTCGTTGGTTCTTCGCCATTTGACCTGATCTTCTGTTTTGTAAGTCTCTCGCGCTCTTTGCATTTTCTCTTTGGTTTGTAGTTTTTCTTGTATTTTTCCAATGGCGAAGATTGGAAATAGGTCAGTAACTGAGTTTAGAAAATTCTATAGTATTCCTGAGTGGGTAGAGATTGAGTGTTGTGCCTCGCCTCCTAGGAACGTTAGGGATATAGAGGATGCACATTGGATTCACGTCCTGTTGCTCTCCCAGGGGGGACTTACCTTCCCTCCTAATGATCTATTTCTGCACTTCTTTAGCTATTTCAGTATTGTGCCTGCACAATGTTCGCCCAACGTATGGAAAATACTGAACGGCGTGCATAGGATAAATCAATTATATGGCACAAAGTTAGGGCTTGCCGAGGTCTGCTTTTGTTACTCCTTTTCTCGAACGAGTTTAGGTGTTCTGTACCTTAAGGCTAGGAGCCCTGATAGGGTATTGGTAGTAAATCTACCTAATTCTCATAAGGACTACTGGCAAGAAGGTTTTCTTGTCAGGAATTAGCAACTTTCCCCCCAATTTGAAGGGTCGAGGTCTGAGAGGTTCATTGTTCCCTTTTATGGGGAAGAATATATAGGTAGATGTCAGATTATTGTTTCAACCTTTGCTGACTGTGTGATTTTTCTAACTTCTCTTTTCTTTTTTCTTTTACAGCGAAGGCAAATAACTTGGAGCCAGCTCTCAGCGAGGTTCGTATCTCGGAACTGGTGAAAGCTTGGAACTTCAGGGAACCTTTGGGTGACGGCAAGCATCCTAGGTCTGCTGCTTTTCTGCTTGAATACAAGAACACAGGCTCCAGCTTCATAGCCCGACCTGTGGATAGTGTTCCGGACTTTGACTCCTCCGAAGAGATTTCAGCTGAGCCTATCCAATTGGACGAAGAGGAGAGCAGCTCAGAGAGTGAGCCTGCAGGTGTTAGTAATTTGGGTGCTGGTAGTGTTGACAGTAGCAGTTCTTCAAGCACTTCCAGCAGTTCTGGTGAAGATATGCCTCCTAGGAAGAATTTAATCAGAGATGATGATGATGATGATGATGATGTGCTTGCCCAGAGGTCCAAGAAATCGAAGACTGCCTCCGGGGCCATAGCTACTGGTTCTCGGCCTTCTTCTCAGGAGCAAGAGAAGAAGAAGAGAGAGGAGGAGCAGGCGAGAGAGAGAGAAGAAAAAGGAGGAGGAGAGGAAGAAGGTGGAAGAGAGAAAGAGAAGGGAGAAAGAAAAGGAGGAGGAGAGGAGGAAGATGGAACTGAGGACCAAAACTGGTCAAGCCTTAGTCCCAGTATCTGCCTTTCCTGAGGGGGCTTCGGTGGCTACCTCTCCTCAGCTTGCCCCTGCGCTGCTCGAGAGGGCAGTCCTCCCTGCAGATCGTGAGAGGGCGTCGGGGTCCGATCAACTGGCTTTGCAAGCTAGCCAGAGGCTTGCCTTGGTAAGGTTCTTCTTTTAATTCTCAACTTCCTTCACTCCGTTTTGATGGTTTCTTCTCTCTGATCTTTCCCTCGTTTTTTGCAGTTTGTGACTGACTTTGCTGTGCTCTATCGCTCTCGCGACGAGCTGTTGAAAAGGAACAGCGAGCTGGAGCAGCAGAAGTCTACTCTGGTGGCCAGGGGTTCTCAGCTGGAGGCCGATCTGAAGGCTGCTGATGCGGCTCGACCTTCATCTGCCTTGGCCCTTGCTAATTCTGCTCGCGAGAGAGATAATGCTGTCAGGGAGCTTGGCGAGCTGAGGAAGTCGTATGATCTGGTATGCTCGAGCAAGCTAGACTTTGCGGAGAAGAACAGGGTTCTGGCCGAGCAGCTGGAGGTGGAGAAAGCCCAGGCAGCCACTCTTAAAGAAGATTCGTACAATTCTGGCTGGGCTGCTGCGTATGAGGACGGCGAGGTTCAGATAGGCTATATCAGCCGTCTGAACTTCAAGAAAGGGTGGAACAAGTCCCTCGTGGCTGCTGGGGTGGATGTTGCATCCCCACTCTTTGACGAGCATGATCCAGGGCCAAAGCAAGTCGTGGATGAGGACCCGGCCCCAGCTGCTGAAGGCATCAATCCTGCTTCTCAGGCGAGTCCTACTGATGCTCCCTTGGTCGAGGGGGCAGTGGACACTCCTGCAGAGGGTAATGCCCCTGCTGATGCTGATAAGGACAAGGGTCCATCCACTGAGGTTGCTAACTGATAGGACTTCTTTGTAATTTTTTTTTTCTTTTTTGATCTGATGTAACTTCGCTCATTATCAATGAAAAGACTTTATTTTTCTTCATGCTGATCTCTTTCTTCTCTCCTTCTTTTACTTGTAGTTGGTTGATGTGGATGACTATATTCCTGTTACCTCCCAATTAGGTAGGACTCTGGGTCCTAACGCAAGCCCTGCAGTTCGCCAGGCCTTCGCTAGGCTTTGCAGGTTTGCTAAGACGAGGAACCAGAAATATAACGATCAGTCCGAGCTGGTGGCCAAATTGAAGGACAGGCTCCAGGAAATGGAAGAGATCGGTGCTTCAGTGCAAGAAGAAGTTAGCGAGCTGAGAGCAAAGTTACTGGAGGCCACCGAGATCAACCAAGTCGTGGAGTTTCTTTAGAGGGAGAATGAAGACCTGAGGCGGGAGGTCTCGAAGCTTAAGGAGCATTCGCCGAGCACCGCATCGGTAGTCTTACAAGGCTCTTCCTCGTCGCGAGCTGCTCGGCCTCCCCTCCCGCGTGATGGTAGGAGTACAAGGGGTAGGAGTAGGGAAGCCGAGGAGAGGCGTGAGAGGGAAATGGAGGAGCTGCGCGGCGATGTTCGGCGAGCTTATGTGACTGCTGCTGGGCTCCAAAGGGACGTCACCCGACTGCGGCATTTATTCAAGAAGGGCCCTCGCCAAGTGTGGACTGATGGCTATGATCAGGGCTGGCTGGATGCTCCCACACGGTTATCAGAGTTCGAGGAGCTTTCCTTCATCAGGGGGTGGTTGAGTGCTCTCAGAGAGCTGCAGGTCCCGCTAAACTCGACATTGTGGTATCGGCACGAGATGTCTCCCTCTACTCTGATGCCCAATCCATTCAGGCGAGATGATCGATGGATCCCCATCGATGCTATCCCCCGGCGACTATTGGAGTTGGATGCAAGTGAGGTCGTGGAGGAGTTCGATCCTGCTCCTGATGATGGGAGGAGAGCTAAAGTTGTTGACTATCTTGTTCGGAGGCTTCCACCTTCATGATATTTTGTTTTTTAATAATTTTAAATGCTTTGGGCGAGCTTTGCCAACTAAACATGTACTATTATTGTTTGTAAATATAAAAGATTAATGGAAAGTTCGAGTTTTGGGCGATTTTTGCCGACTAAACGTGTTCATCCAATCTTTTCATATTTTTGCAGCTTTACAATCCTTTTTATCTTGTCATGTGAGTGTCCGCCCAGTCCAGTATTAAGAATACCATTGTGCCCTTCCTTTACCTTTTAGGTCGTGTCGTCACACTCCCTTAGGCCTAAGTAGGGCAATTGGCGAGGACACACCTGTTATTGGATGTCTTTATCCGGTCAGGATTTTGTTTCACCAAAGTAGGTTTGATGCCTAAGAATACTCTGTAGGGCTTCATATATTGCCATGGGCAATGCTATGAGGTCTATCGTGCTTCATGACGATGACCTGAGGAGGGGTATCCCCCTGCTATGCCAACCATTATACCTGTGATTTGAAAAGGATGTGCAATAAGATATAATTGTTACTTTTTAGAGAGTGATCAACGGAGAGATTTTTATTGGTGAAATGAGAAATAAACTGTCTTTTCCCATAAGGAGTACAATAAAAGATCTAACAATAGAACCCCTAAAAATAGAATTTCTTGAGATTAGCTGCGTTCCATGCTCGTGGTATCTCTCTAGAATTTCTTGAGATTAGCTGCGTTCCATGCTCGTGGTATCTCTCTGCCCTCCATTGTTTTCAAATGATAGGCACCTTGCAGATCGTTTCTAATTATCTCATAAGGTCCTTCCCAGTTCGGGCCCAGTTTACCGTCTAATTATCAAGGGTCAAATCCTTGCTGACTTCATAGCTGAATTCACAGGCGAAGAACCCTTCGACCAGCCTAAGCCAACAGAACAAAACAGCCAGGCTACAGGGGAAGCTGGAAGCTATTCGTTGATGGATCCTCCAACTCAAAGGGGGCAGGAGTAGGAGTTGTTCTCATCACTCCAGAAAATACATTCCTCGAGCAAGGAATCAGGCTGGGATTTGCAGCCTCTAACAACGAAGCAGAATACGAAGCCTTAATAGCAGGTCTCCAAAGGGCGCAAACTCTGGGAGCAAAGCATTTACAGGTATTCGGAGACTCGCAACTAGTTTCCAATCAGATAAGTGGAGATTATAACGCGAAGGATGAGAGGATGGCAGCCTACCTCTCCCTGGTGAAAAACTTAATGATGAACTTTGAAGAAATCAACATCCAACAGTTTCCCAGGGGGCAGAACAGCCACGCTGATGCCTTGGCAGCCCTGAGATCGGCAGTTGATTCCAGCCTTAAAAGGATCATCCCTATCGATTTCCTCAGCTGCCCGAGCATTTACCCCAACTGCGAGCTGACCAAAGCGAAACCAATACTCCAATTGGAACCAGCCCCCAGCTGGATGGATCCCTTGAGGGACTATTTGAAGAACGGAACGCTCCCAGAAGATAAGAGGACTGCCCACCAGATAAGAGTCAAAGCTGCTCGCTTTCACTTATCCACGGGAGGCGACTTGTATAAAAGATCTTTCTCCGGACCCTACCTTAGATGCGTCCACCCAGGCGATGTCAAGACAGTGCTTCACGAGCTTCACGAAGGAATCTGCGGAAGTCACGTCGGAGGAAGGTCTCTAGCCTTCCGAGCAATGAAAGAAGGTTATTGGTGGCCATATATGCAAAAGGACTCCACAGTATATGTCCGCAGATGCCTAAAATGCCAGCTTCACGCCCCCATGGTCCACCAGCCCGCCAGCAAGTTAAAATCCCTAACCAGCCCCTGGCCTTTCGCCCAGTGGGGAATGGACATCGTGGGACCACTACCCACCGCTGCCGGCAATCGCAAATACCTGTTGGTCGCAACTGATTACTTTACCAAGTGGATCGAGGTAGAACCACTAGCGAACATCCGGGATGCTGACATGATGAGGTTCATATGGAAAAATATAATCACTCGATTCGGGATCCCCAGAACCATCATCACTGACAATGGAACACAGTTCGAGAGTGGCCCTTTTCAGGACTTCTGCGACCAACACGGTATCAGGCACCACTTCAGCTCGGTGGCTTACCCTCAAAGCAACGGACAAGCTGAGGCTTCCAACAAGACAGTGATCGCTGGATTGAAGAAGCGGTTAGAACAAGCCAAAGGCGCGTGGACAACCGAGCTACCGCATATCCTATGGGCGTACAGAACGACTCCTAGGCGAGCCACAGGAGAAACGCCATTCTCACTAGCATATGGTATGGAGGCAGTCATCCCACTAGAAACAGGATTGCCTACAATGAGATCCGACCTTGTCGAGCAGGGTCAGAACGATCAGGCTTTGCTCGCTGAACTCGATTTGGCCGACGAGCGCAGCGAACTTGCCCTAGTAAAACTAGCGAGCTATCAGCAACAGCTCGCGAAGTACTACAGCAAAAGGGTCAATCCGAGGAAATTCGAAGTGGGGGACTATGTTCTAAGAAAGGTCCTGGGCAACACAGTGAAACCATCAGATGGTAAACTGGGCCCGAACTGGGAAGGACCTTATGAGATAATTAGAAACGATCTCCAAGGTGCCTATCATTTGAAAACAATGGAGGGCAGAGAGATACCACGAGCATGGAACGCAACTAATCTCAAGAAATTCCAGAGAGATACCACGAGCATGGAACGTAGCTAATCTCAAGAAATTCTATTTTTAGGGGTTCTATTGTTAGATCTTTTATTGTACTCCTTATGGGAAAAGACAGTTTATTTCTCATTTCACCAATAAAAATCTCTCAGTTGATCACTCTCTAAAAAGTAACAATTATATCTTATTGCACATCCTTTTCAAATCACAGGTATAATGGTTGGCATAGCAGGGGGATACCCCTCCTCAGGTCATCGTCATGAAGCACGACAGACCTCATAGCATTTCCCATGGCAATATATGAAGCCCTACAGAGTATTCTTAGGCATCAAACCTACTTTGGTGAAACAAAATCCTGACCGGATAAAGACATCCAATAACAGGTGTGTCCTCGCCAATTGCCCTACTTAGGCCTAAGTGAGTGTGACGACACGACCTAAAAGGTAAAGGAAGGGCACAATGGTATTCTTAATACTGGACTGGGCGGACACTCACATGACAAGATAAAAAGGATTGTAAAGCTGCAAAAATATAAAAGAAGTCCGGGGCAAAGGACAAGTTGTATTCTCTGTACTTATTCTTCAGAATATAGAGAAATAACACTGACTGAACCACCGTGGACGTAGGCACCTATTTGCTGAACCACGTATACCCGTTGTTGTGTGATTGGCATCTTATTTATCTTTTCTTGATTGTTACCTCTTTCATATTTATTTGTGTTGCATAATAATTGTCACCACACTCTTGATGCTAATAACTCATATAATTAACTATAAATATTCTTACATGCCAAATGAGGGAAGAACTGGAATATATGAAATTCTAGTAAAAGAGAATGTTGATGTATTATGATGATGGTATTATGAAGTTGATTAAGCAACTTTATATGATCAACAAATGAACAAATATAAAGTGTACTATAACATTAAAGTAAAAGTAATGATTTAAAGAATATAGATCGGAGTAGATTGGGAGATAGGTTAGATGGTTTTAATTAAATAATTCCATTGGGTTTAAGTTAGATTCTTTTACCTAAATAGATTTGGGGGAATTCTTTTGGAGATCACGTGCATATGCTTAGTTGCACGCTTTAGTTGAGAGGTGAGTTTGATTTTAAAGTAGAGTTCGATTCCACCTTAATCATGTAATAATGCATTTATAATTATTATGCATTTTAATGCACTTGCTATAAAATGTTTTTCAACTCAGGCTCTGACCCGTTTATATTTTCTCCCTCCTATGTATATATTGCATTACTTTAGGTGTTCCTCCGCAAGTACGCCATTGATGTTCATCCATCCAGTGTATTCGTGGAGCTGTGGCAGTAGCGGACTGTTGCGGAACTTTGCTTTAGTCGATTCCTATCTTTGTATATCTAGATTAGGATTCAATTAGTATATTAGATTTATACGCAAATGTTTTAGATTAACACTTTTATATTTCATTTCTCAGATTATTGTATTGTCTATAACCGACAGCTTATTCGGGTATTTTATTGTAGATTATGTTGTACATTGTATTGTACTCTTTCATACTATTGGAGTTTCCACTTATCACTCATCATAGTTAGATGTGTATTGTTGGTTATGGTTGCATTATTGGTTTTCTTTTTATTGTTAAATAAAAAAAGTTTTAAATTTTTGACAATCCATTTTTAATGATTTCGGGTAGTTAGCCTTATATTATTTAGTTTTGTCAGTTGATGTTGAGACTGTGCCACCTGAGATACCTGATTTAATGTAGTATAGGGCTGGCCACCCATTACAATTTTGAGCGGGTTGTCACAATATTAGGGGTTCTTAAATATAGTGTTAAGACTTATAAATTATATCTTGAATGAGGTGTAAACCTTGGGCTTGTAAAAATAAATCGAGGTTATATTCTAAATGAATGTTTACGACGAGTAACACTCGAGGGGAAAGCATTTCGGTGGGCGATTATATATATAATTATTATGCGCATAAAATTTATATTTATATGCCGATCATATGTTTGTGTAAATCCTAAGAGGCGATTGGATGGAAGTTAGGATATAGGCTAGAGATGATTGAGCAATTATCCAGTATGTCTATTGACGACTATTGTTATAGGTGATGCGATACCTATGGAACTAAAATAAGTTGATAGTATACTTTTTTAATTATTACGAATTGGTATATTCGGGATTATATATAAATCCTCAAAAATGATTAAGGTGCGATTTATATATTAAGTAAGAGAATGATTATAGGTTTAGTATTTTAAGGGTGCAAATACTTATATACTATTACGAATGGGAACATTCAGAATGTCGGCTATCGCTATAAGAGTTTGGCAATTATAGCCATAATATATTGAGAAGTGATATATAGTATATATACGGGAGTTGTTACGTTATATATATGATATGATACAAAAATAAATATATCTACGTGTGGTTGGTATATTTGTATCTTAGAGGCTAGTTCTACGAGCGTAGGGACGGACAACCAAATTATATTTTTCTCTAGTGCTATCTAGGGAGGTTGCGCGATGTGGGTGAATCCCCTCGCTTGAGGAGATGGGAGAGTATAGTCCCCAGGTCATATCGTCCATGACCGCCTCCACCATTTCGTATTTTTACCATGATCATGAGTGAGTGTGGCTTGGTATCCTGGTTGATTGAGTAAACCCGGATGTGTACTTGTTGCATATAGTATATTTCTTGTATATGAAGATGAGATATCATATAACTTTGACTGGTGTAAATAATAAAATGAATAAGAGGTTATTCTTCTTCTAGGAGATTTATATCCGGACTCATACAAATACGAATCGTAGGTTCAAGTGAGAATTATATATATAAAAGACGTTATATGTTCAAGTGAAATTGGCATTTTAAACTAATGAAGGTTTCGAAAAACGAACGGTATATATATATATATATATATCAAATCAATGAATATGTTATTTAAAGCTTAGGTGATAGCTCACGTTATAACGCATATTATATCATGTCAGGAAAGTGGTAGTTATGAGAATTCTGAGGATGGGTGAAAGAGATTAGTTAGGCTAGATAGCTTAACTACGATGCTTAAAATGTATGCGATAGGTGTGAACTATTAATGGAGGGGCGAGGCGTATCTCATGACAGTGCGATACCAGTCTAAATATGAAAGATTTCATATTTTAAAATATGGCATTTAAGCACTTGCTAAATATTTTCAAAGCTCGGGCTCTAACCCGTGTGACGCCCCACCTAATAAAATACCCGAGGACCAATCATGTACAAATTAAAACAAGAGCCTCACATGGTTCATTCTTAGCATCACTGTCGAAAACCAATTTAATTACTAACAACCTATTAGGCTGGCGTCAAAATTTCATTTAACTAATATTTTTAATCATACCATTCATATAAAACATTCACACAATATATATATATATATATATAATTGAAATGAAATAAAACAACGTAACACTCGGGTCAACATAATGCAACCAAATCAAATGCCGTAATAAAAGGCGGTAAAAGATTAAATAAATACGATTGGGCTTTCGACCATAATGTTTCTACACTACCACCTATCAAGATTTCAAGGATAGAAGCATCTAAAATAAACCCGCATGCATCCACAGTTGCTGCAGCAAACCTCTGACTCGAATGAATCATCATCCAAGCGTCCCTGTGTTTGGACACCTATATATATATATATATATATAGCAAGAGAGGAAAGTAGAGAAAACGGGTTAGAGGCTGAGTTTTGAAAATAATTTAGCAATTGCATAAATTCTATATTTTAAAATATGATTTTATCTCATATTTAAATTGGTATCTCACTCCTATGAGATACCCCTCAACCCTCTTCTAATAGTGCACTTCAATCGCATACCTTTTTGTCAACCAAGTTAAGATACCCTGCCTAAGTAAACAATATCACCCATCCTATAAAACCTCATAAACCAGAGTACTAAGGGCTAAACTTCTCCATATTCCCAACATTGTGCTACGTTCGTGCGTGGGGTGTCTCGCGAAGCGAAATCCAAACAAGGAACCTGCCCGATACACTACTACTAGACAATGTTGACCGTCGAGATCCTTTAGACACTCATCACATAACGCATATATATAACTCATATATAGATAAATATATAGTTTTCATTAGAACTTATAATTCATATTCATATAAATCCGGATATAAACCTACCGGAAGGGGAATCACTCTTATTAAATCTTTTCACATTACACAATTTTACTTTATATAATTATTCCTCTTCATATACAAGTAATATACTATACACAACAAGTAGAATTACAACTATCACAATCATAAGTATAATAACCATCCCACCGAGCTATAACTCGAGGATACAGTCTCATAGTGCCTATCTGAATCAGGGTTTACTCGCTCAACCACGGTACCAAGCCAAACTCACTCATGGACAAGGTAAAAATACACAATGGTGGAGGTGATCATGTTCCCTCTGCAAGTGGAGTACACACATCTCACTCGTACGCGGGATGAGATGACCTGTGGATATACTCTCCCTGCTTCTCAATCTAGGGGATTCACCCACATCGCGCAACCTCCCCGGATCGCACTAGAGAAATATATAATCTGGATGTTCCAACCCTACGCCAAAGGAAAGCCCATGGAACTAGCCTCTAAGATACAAATATACCAATCACACAAAGATATATATATGTATTCGTATTATCTCATATATATACTTTAACAACTTTCGCATATATAATATATCACCTTTCAAATATATATGGCCATAATTGCCAAAGTCTTATAGCGATAGACAATAACCCCAAATCTCCCCATTAGTAAAAGTATGTAAGTATTCGCTCACTCATGATACTAAACTTATAAGTATTCTCTTGCTTAATATAAAACTCGCACCCTAATTGTTTTTTAAGGATTTATATACAATCCCCAACATACTAATTCATGATAATCACATCCAAGGATTTACTCGAATTCATTCTTCCCATATACATTCTAAATGCATAAATATCTCTACACACTTGCTGAAGACCTCTCTCTCTTGAATCTTACTCGACCCGAACACTCACAAGGTCCGTCCCTCGGATTGCGCACCAAATTAACCCAAGGTTCCCTTTTTCATCTCAAGATTTACTTACCCCTAAAACCATCATCTAGGAATCCCAATATCATAACTAGAATCCCCCATATTCATCTCCAATTTCAATTTAACTCCCCCTAAACTCAAAGAAGGAAAACTATCAAATTCTGCAAAAAAACGAATCGATTCGTTCAAATTACGAATCGATTCGGACTAGAGAATCGATTCGGACCAACTCCAAATTGGTTCGAAAAAGGGTCTGCAAACAAGACTTCAAAGGCGAATCAATTTGGTCTTAATACGAATTGATTCGTCCTGAGACAGTCCCCCATATCTCCTTCTGTGAATCGATTCAGTCTATACCCGAATCGATTCTCCCTGTCCGGGGCTCACAGTTTGGGAGATTTCATCTTCTCCAATTTCCCAAATAACAACCCAACTTCCATTTGTAAGGTTTTTATCCTCAACCAATAACACTATAATATTCTCGACACTGATTTCTAACCAACACATCAATAAATTTGTAGTATTAAACCATTTCTCTATTATTTTAACCATAAAGCCCTAGTTTATAACTTCTCCCAATTCTAACCATTTCTACACACCATTAACATGGGTTTAACACTAGAAATCATTAAGAGTTTACAATACATCAATTTTAAAACTCATACTCACATTTCTCAATTTTATTTTAAGGGTTCTAACCCAAAATTATATAGTTTACCAAATATAATATGAGATATATACACTAAATTAAATAAAGCAAGTAAACACTTGCTTGGACGATAAAATTCGACGACCTCGAGTCGAATCTTACGGAGTTTGGCCGAAATCTCCCTTTTCATCTCGCTCTCTTCTCTTTCTCTCTTTCTATCTTATGCTTTATAAAGAGAGAAATAAGGGTTTATGAGAAATAAGGGTTTATCCCTTACAAACCCCAAAATGACTCGTTTACTCACTTGTGAGTCCCTACTAGTCCAAAAATATCCAAAACCTAAACACTAACCCCCCCCCCCCCCCCCCCCGGATACTCTATTCTGACTATCTTGTCCATTCCTAACCTAACCGCGCACTCAAAATCTCCATCCAAGTCAATTAACTAAAATTCACTAATTAAACCCAACACATCTCAATACCCATTTTCTATAACATAAAATAATTCTCGTCGCTTTATCCAGTTACGACATGCAATAAAAATATTCTGACCCATTTCCCCAAAGTAAATGTAACACGCGTCGGTAAACATCTAACGCTTATTAATCCAAAATTTACTATTCACTAAAATTCCTCAAATTAGCAAATTACACTCACTTATATAATTAAAATATCCATAAAAGTAAGGGGTATTACATTCTCTCCCCCTTACAACGGAATTTCATCCCTAAAATTCTGATACGATCGGTACTACCGACCTAGGGTCGATAATCGCACTATATCCTAGTGCACAAAAGTTGGATAGTACTAACCCAATGGCACTCTACCATGCACTCGTTCTCGGTACCCACCTGTCTCACGGATTATACTCCAACGCATGAGTTTAATAACAAGTTTAACTATGTCTCTCTATGTTATGATACCATCTCGGTCATAAGATTCAATCACACATCACATCTCACCCAGTGCTTCTATAACTGCACATAACGAGCCCATAACTGCTGCTCTAACTTATTAATCCTATCGAAGATTCGCTACTCCAGGCATCCACTCATCTACATCAGGACATCTAACTCCTTCCAAAAGGAAGTTACCTTAATGCTGGACCGCTCCCATCATTTTATTGCGTATCTTAGGTGTACTAACTCTCATTGCCCCACACCCTTGGGTTGTCGCGTGCCTCCAACGACGTTCCATCCAACAAACTTCAATTTCACTAATAACTGCCTCACATCATATTCTTCAACTTTATATATTATGCCCCATCTATTTCAGATGGTATATAAAACCAACTTACCAAGGTGCCCATACACCTTTTGACCTATGCCTATCTGCACAACCATTGTAAACATCACACACGCAACACTCTCTCTAAAAATGGGCCTCACTTTCTTGGCTTGGTGGTAGCGCCTGGACTTTCCTAACCCGAATAATTCAAAATTCAATTATTCCTATACCTGGAAATCCAATCCTTCTCAAGGTTAACCCACTAATCTTCTCATGGTTAACTCACTACACTCTTCATATATTAGTCCCACTAGTTCTACTGGCCTTACTTTATAATAATCCTACGATTGATGTGCTTACTACACACATAATATGAATATTATACTAATTATGTCCCTAGTCGCCAAGACCTTTCTCAACTTTTGACATTCACTAGGTTTTAATGCATGGGACGTCTCGCAAAGTGAAATCCAAACAAGGAACCCTTCCGTTACACTACTTCCTCGCATCGTCAGTCGTCGATATATAACGGCCTAAGGCACACCATCGGGATGTTTTAAAATCCTCTCTCGCTAACCTACTAACGTACTTCTACCATTATGTCCTTCCATCTTGGAGAAATGGAATGTTTAACTAATTAAGGTGCCTACTTTCTTCAAAAGTTTTACGAACATCATACCAGAAACATATTTCCTCTTAATTTCATTCTATTCAAGGACGACCTTTAAGCCTCAACCCGATATCCTTTACTTCACCTCACCCACATACTGGCGGTGAGGGAAACATTTCCAGTGCTTTCCCACCGCACATTTACTTTTTATTATCCCCTAGTCATCACATGGCTCTCGGATAATTTCATCAAACCAACATCCTAGCATACAATAACATCTCTCCACTCCCGACGTCGTTAAAGTTCGTGCGTGGAGTTTTTCGCAAGAAAAATCCAAGCAAGGAACCCCTCATATACACTACTACTTAACTTTGTCGGTTGTGGAGGTATGTCAGCGCAAAATAAATAAAATAGTAAATACTTCATATCTTAGACCATATCTATAAGGTCCCCATGCACTAAAGTCATTCTAGTGAAACATCTACACACCCAAGTTCCATCTAAGCATATAATAAAGGCGAGCTCAACCGTACGTAGGTGAGATATCGTAATAAAAACCAGTTCCATCCTGGAACCGTGGACACGATAGTCTTACAATCACTAGCCTAATATCGCTCCGATAATCCACAAATACATCACTCTTACAGTAGTAATATGCTCGTATAACATACACAAAACGATCAGTGCAAACCAAATATAAGCTCAAAAAGCTAACACCCGTTTTAATAAAGAATGAAGAAAATTGAGCCCCGCTATTGTGGAAAAACATATAGACATAGACTATATAGTGTTACCGATACCTCCACAAAGCTCGAATTACACACACGAATCTATGCTAAAAAAATTCCGGTGACGCTATAAAATATACCTCCTTCATCTGAGGTGAAAATCATAACAATAACTTCGCCAATCTCCCTGACTACTCCAATTGATTTCCAGACATAGTACACTAATCTTAACCAAACCAAAAACTACTTTACTCGAAGCTCCATCTAATCAATCTACTCTTGTCCTTTAACTCCTACTAGGAAAGAACTAACCGTGTGGTTCTACACTCCACCTCACTAGATTCCCCCTCGCTGGCTACCCTGACCATTTTAAATTATCAGCATCTCGGAATCTAATAGCCTCGATCCTAAAAATCATCATCATAGTTCCCTTAGCTCCTCCGACTAAAAGAAACATACTACCGGCATCAACTGCCCTATTTTAATGAATTCCCTCGGTGGATGTCCACCAATGAGGTTCCACAAACCCAACTTCTCCATAAGTGTTAGGAACACTTTTCTAGTGAGCCTATCATTACTCTAAAGGACTCTCTCTCCATTGTACCTACCTTAATTCAACACAAAGTTCACTTACCCATATAACTTTTTATTCACTGTCGGCGTCTAACCGATCCTTATCTGAATAACCCAGAAAATGCATTCTCTTAATTTCTAATAAACCACAAGAACTCATGGTTAAAACCATTCGTAAGATCCCTCTATGAGAAAAACATCCCGCTCCTCTGAATATGGAGACCATTGTTACCACCATTTGAATATTGCTCCCACGAGTGAAAAAATGTCCTCTAATTTTCACATATGGGTATTTCCATACCCTGCACCGAGCCTAAAGCTTCTGAGCTTTCTACTTCCACTGAGTAATGCTACACTTACTTCTCATAACTTAACTTCAACATATGGTCCTTGTCAAAGACCCTTTTAAACTTTTTCCCCATCTTAACTTCACGGGGTAATTCAAGTTTAACACCACTCTCTACTATAGCAGTACTTGGATAATTATAACTATTATACTTTAGTGGGCTTCGTATCAATCCTTGATAATTCCATAAAGGGAGTGACCTATGTTGTGGTCCTCGTCCCCAACTTCCACTAACAGGTCAAACTAAGCCCCACCTCTTCCTGCCCTCATCACGGACTTCCCTGGTCCCCCTTCATTGATCAACACACGAATCTTGAACGAGCACATAAAAGATTTACTATAATCTTATATAATGGAAGGAGAACGAAATCTCATAAGAGGAACCAAAAATCCTAATGATAAGGCTCTTTATCAAATCATGAGAAACGCTGAAAGCATAGTACGTATGCACAGATTCCTAAGGATATTAGAACCTGGTGCTCTGATAACATCTGTGACACCCCGCCTAAAATATTGGGCGATCAATCCTGTACCAAATTAAAACAGGAATCTCATTTGGTTCATTATTAGAATCACTATCGAAAACATTTTTAGTTACTAATAACCTATTAGAATGGCGTCAGAACTTTATTCAACTAATCTTTTTAATCAACCCATTCAAATAAAATATTCACACTGTTTATACACACACACACACACACACACACACACATATATATATATATATATATATATATATATATATATATATATATATATATATATATATATATATATATATATATATATATAATAAGTTACAAGGGTCTTTTTACTGTTCAATAAGTAGATAACATAATGGACAGCTGAGATTCAATGTGGGCATGCTTGGATCTAATGGCTGAGAAACATTCACTGGCATATGGTTCGGATTTCTTACTTGGACAAAGTTCTCATTGGAACTAAAAATTTGTAAACAGCTAAAGCCTCGAGCTATGTGCTCTCTCTTAATCACTTTCACTCATAATAGAAATAAAGGAAAAGGACTGTACCTTGAGCCATGTGATCTCTATGTCATCACTTCCACTCCCACCAAACACAGTCCTCGAATAAGACCCAACTCCATATATTTCCATTTCTATCATCCTCTCACCATAACCCAACAAACCCGTCACTAAAACCAACCCGAAAACTCCACCTTTATCGTCTCTCTAACCCGACACCATACCCCATTTGAGTCCCATGATCTGCTCCTCCGACCACCAACTGTACAAACCCCTTACCCCTCCCATCCACCCTAAACACAGTCAAACCTGACCAAAATAAACTCAGCAAAATATGACCACCAGCTGAAGCAACTTTAAACCCATAACAGGCAGGAGAGTAGAGAAGTCACTATTCTTGGGTACTCAATTTTCCGGACATATTTTTTTTGTTATAGTTAATTTGTTTGTTTGGTATTTGATGGAATGTATTGTTTATATGTATGTTACAACTAACTCTATTTCTTCCGATTCCCCATAGCGGTGGTGACAGAGATGCTGACAAAATTAGTGAAGGAGCCATGCTCCAATGAGTAGATTTGGGCTGAAATTATCAGTTATCACTTTCAATGGTATTTTTGTTATTGGGTTTTTTGGGTTTTGATTTGGATTCACTTTTTGATTGCTATATCAGTTGTGGGTTTGCCATATTTTTATTTTGTATCCAAAATATTAGAAGCTTGATACTAAGAAGCTTGCCAATTTTTTTTTTATTTCTGTCATCTCCACCATCTTCTTTTGCTTTACATGGTGGGTTGTTTTTCTGTCTACCCAACCAAGAAATTTGGTGCTTTATGTATTTATTCTTTGGGTATTTAGAAGGTAACTAATTTTCAAAATGTGAGGATTTGTGTGTAGGTTTATTCAATATAGATAAAGAAGGTGCATTCAATTTGTAGTGAAAATAATTTTTTGGTTTTTCTTTGTAAATCTCAACTGGGTTTCTATGCTTACTATTTATCAAGGGATTTTTGTATGTTTTGATTTTTTCACTCAATATTTCATTTTGATTTTTTTTTACCAAAAAAACTGATTATATTCAGTTCTTTATGTCGCTTAGTTCCAAAATAGGTGCAAGGCTCATGTTCTCTATACAAGTGCGAGGATGAAGAACTGATGGGTCATTTTTTTCTTTCTTTTGGATCTCTTCACTAATTTAGTGAGTATTTGTATTTATTTCTTGGTTCAAAAATCGATGTAAGACTCATGTTTTTTAATGGAATATTATTTGGTGTTGTTAATGGAATTTTTTTTATGTTACACGAATTCAAAGGAATAAATTTTGTTATGAAATTTTATTTTCATGAGACATAATATGGTGTTTTAATTTTTTCATGTGACACGAAATGATACGAAATCTTATTTTAACAAAACATTAAAAAAAATACAATAGTTAGACGATACGATACAACACGATGCATTTTTTTTAACATAACACGAACATGATTCAAATAATAGTGACATGATACGATATGAAATAATATTATTTTTTTATCTATTTTGAACACGACCTAAGTAAAAGAGCCACACCACAATATTTTGAACACTATCCAAATAGAAGTGGAACGACACCGCACGATAAGAAATATTTTGCTATATCTCGAACACAATCCAAGTAAAAGAGAAACACCAAAAAATATTTTCTTAATAAAAAATGAATCTGATCAAAATAAAAGCGGCACAACACAATGTCTTTTTAAAACCAAAAGTAAATCGAGAAATTACTAACATTACCGATTTGTAGGATAGTCCTATAAATAAAGTATATTATGTCCATTTGTTTTTTAAATTACACTTTGTTTTGTCGGGGAATGAAAATTTTGTCGTTTTACAATTACATACATTGGAAATTTTTGTTGTTTTGCGATTAAGCCCTTTGGAAAATTTTCTTCGTTTTGCGATTATGTACTTTGAAAATTTTCATCGTGCCTTCAGGCACGGGCATACACTAGTATATATATATATATATATAACGCAAATGAAATGAAATAACCGAACACTTGGCTCAACATAATACAACCAAATCGAATGTCGCGCTAAAAGGCGGTAAAAGAATAAATAAATACAATTGGGCTTTCGGCCTGAATGTTTCTACAATGCCTCCTATCTAGATTTTAAGGATAGAAGCATCTAAAATAAACCTGCATACATCTACAGTTGTTGTAGCAAACATCTGACGCGGAGGAATTATCATCCAGGCATCACTATGTCTGGACACTTATATATATATAAAGAGAGGAAAATAAAGAAAACGAGTCACAGGCCGTGTTTTGAAAATAATTTAGTAAGTGCATAAATGCTATATTTTGAAATATGATTTTATCTCATGTTTAAATTAGTATCACACTCCTATGAGATATCCCTCACCCCTCTTCTAATAGTGAACTCCTATCGAATATCTTTTTGGCAACATAGTTAAGCTACCCTGCCAAACTAAACGATATCATCCATCCTCTAAAACCCCATAAACCCGAGTATTAAGGGCTAAACTTCTCCCCACTCCCAACACTGCGCTACGTTTGTGCGTGGGGTGTCTCGCGAAGTGAAATCCAAATAACGACCCCCCCCCCCCCGATACACTACTACCTGGCAATGTTGATCGTCGATATCCATTAGACCCTCAGAACATAACGCATAGATATAACTCATATATATAGATAAATATATAATTCTCAATAGAACTTCAAATTCATATTCATATAAATCCAGATATAAACCTATCGAAAGGGGAATCACTCTTATTAAATCTTTTCACATTAAACAAGTTTACTTTAAATATTTATTCCTCTTCATATACAAACAATATACTATACACAATAAGTAGAATTATACCTATCACAATCATAAGTATAATAACAACCCCACCGAGCTATAACTTGAGGATGCAGTCTCATAGTGCCTATCTGAATCCTAGTTTACTCCCTCGACCCCGGTACCAAGCCAGACTCACCCGTCGATATGGTAAAAATACACAATGGTGGAGGCGGTCATGTTCTCTCTGCAAGTGGACTACACACATAGCACTCGTACGCGGGATGAGATGACTTGGGGATATACTCTCCCTGCTCCTCAATCCAGGGGATTCACCCACATCGCGCAACCTCCCCAGATCGCACTAGAGAAATATATAACCTGGTTGTTCCAACCCTACGCCAAAGGAAAGCCCATGGAATAAGCCTCTAAGATACAAATATACCAATCACACAAAGATATATATATATATGTATGCGTATTATCTCATATATATATATATATATATATATATATATTAACAACTTCCATAAATATAATATATCACCTTTTAAATATATATGACTATAATTGCCAAACTCTTATAGCGATAGCTAATAACCCCGAATGTCCCCATTCTTAAAAGTATGTAAGTATTTGCTCACTCATGATACTAAACTTATAAGTATTCTCTAACTTAATATACAACTCAAACCCTAATTGTTTTTTAAGGATTTATATACAATCCCGAACATACTAATTCATGATAATCACATCCTAGGATTTACTCGAAAGCATTCAGCCCATATACATTCTAACCACATAAATATCTCTGCACACGTGCCGAAGACCTCTCTCTTTCAAATGTTACTCGACCCAAACAGTCACCAGGTCCGTCCCTCGAATTACACACCAAATTAAGCCGAGGTTCCATTTTTCATCTCAAGATGTACTTACCCTCAAAACCATCATCTAGGAATCACAATATCATAACTATAATCCCTCATATTAATCTCCAATTGCAATTTAACTCCCCGTAAACTCAAAGAAGGAAAATTGTCAAATTCTGTATTAACCGAATCGATTCGCTCAAATTGCGAATCGATTCGGGCCAGCGAATCGATTCAGACCAAATCCGAATCGGTTTGAAAAAGTGTCTGCAAATAGGTCTTCAAAGGCAAATCGATTCGGTATCAATCCGAATCGATTCGGCTTCAGAGAGTCCCCTAGATCTCCTTATGAGAATTGATTCCGTCTAGACCCGAATCAATTCCCCCTATTCGGGGCTCACAGTTTGGACGATTTCATCTTCTCCAATTTCCCAAATAACAACGCAACTTCCATTTTTCGAGTTTCTAGCCTCAACCAATAACACTATAATCATCTTTACACTAATTCCTAACCAACACATCAATAAATTTGAGGTATTAAACCATTTCTCTTAGATTTAAACCATAAAACCCTAGTTTATAACTTCTACCACTTCTACCCATTTCTACACACCATTAACGTGGGTTTAAAACTAGAAATCATTAAGAGTTTACAATACATTAATTTTTAAACTCATACTCACATTTCCCAATTTTCTTTTAAGGGTTCTAACCCAAAATTATATAGTTTACCAACTATAATATGAGATATATACACTAAATTAAATAAAGCAAGTAAACACTTGCCTGGAGGATAAAATTCGACGATCTCGAGTCGAATCCCACGGACTTTGGTCGGAATCTCCTTTTTCTTCTCCCTCTCTTCGCTTTCTCTCTTTCTTTCTCTTTCTCTTTCTCTCTTATGCTTTATAAAGAGAGAAATAAGGGTTTATCCATTATAAACCCAAAAATGACTCGTTTACTTAATTGCAAGTTTTTACTAGTCCAAAAATCTCTGGAATCGAAACACTACCCCCTGATACTCTATTAAGATTATCTCGGACATTCCGAACCCAATCGCGCACTCAAAATCTCCATCTGTGTTAATTAACTACAATTCACTAATGAAACTCAACACATTTCAATACGCATTTTCTACAACGTAAAATAATTCTCGTCACTTTACTCAGTTGCGACATGCCATAAAAACATTCTCACTCATTTACTAAGTCCCCAAAGTAAATGTAACATGCGTCAGTAAACATATAATGCTTATTAATCTAGAATTTACTATTCACTAAAATTCCTCAAATTACTCCCACTTATATAATTTAAATATCCATAAAAGTACAGGGTATTACATTCTCCCCCTTACAACGGAATTTCATCCTCAAAATTTGGATACGACTGATACTAGCGACTTAGGGTCGCTAATCGTACTATATCCTAGTGCACAAAAGTTGGATGGTACTAACCTAATTGCACTCAATGATACTCTCATTCTCGGTACCCACCTGTTTCAAGGATTACGCTCTAATGCATTATCTTAACAACAAATTTAACTATGTCTCTATATGCTATGACACCACCTCGGTCGTAAGGCTGAATCTCACATCACATCGCACCTAGTGCTTCTATACCCGCACATAACGAGTCCATAACTGTTGATATAACTTATTGATCCAATTAGAGATTCGCTACTCCAAGCGTCCACTCATATAAATCAGGACATCAACTCCTTCCAAAAGGAAGTTACCTTAATTCTCGACTACTCCCGTCATCTGATTTCTTATCTTAGGTGTACTAACTCTCGTTTCACCCACACCCTTAGGTTGTAGTGTGCCTCCTACGACGTTCCATCCAATAAACTTAAATCTCACTTATAACTGCCTCACAGCATATTCTTCAACTTTGTATACTACGCCCCTTCTATTTCAGACGGTATATAAAACCAACTTACCAAGGTGCCCATAAACCTTTTGACCCATGTCTATCTTCACAACCATTGTAAACGTTACACACGTAACACTCTCTCTAAAAATGGGCCTCACTTTCTTGGACTCGTGTTAGCACCTCGATTTTCCTAACCTGAATAATTTGAAATTCAATTCTTCCTATACCTGGAAATACAATCCTTCTCAAGGTTAACCCACCAATATTCTCGTGGTTAACTCACTACACTCTTCCTATATTAGGGCCACTAGTCCTACTAGCCTTACTTCCTAATAACCCTACAATCGATGTGTTTCCTACACACGTAATATGAATTTAATATTAAGTGTGTCCTTAGTGCTCAAGACCTTTCTCAACTTTTGACATTCGCTCGATTTCATGCGTGGGACGTCTCTCAAAGTGAAATCCAAACAAGTAACCCTGCTATTACACTACTTCCTCGCATCGTTGTTCGTTGAGATATAATGGCCTAAGGCACACCATCGGGATGTTCTAAAATCCTATCTCGCTAACCTACTAATGTACTTCTACCACTTTTTCCTTCCATTTTGGCAAAATGGAAAGTCTAACTAATCAAGGCGCCTACTTTCTGCACAAGTGTTATGAACATTCTACCCAAAATATATTGTTGATACAAAATTTAGTCTGCTGACGTGGACCAATTATGTGGAGACATGACACGACTCAGAATGTGTCTCTAAAGTGTGTACTCTCTAGGCTCAAGTGCAAGCATGTCGCTCACGTAATAATCCGACAAGTCGGGTATCGATCCTCAGGGAAAAAGGACAACGGAGTTGTGACGATGGAATTAGACGGAGGAATCCTAGCGATGACTCTAAAAAGGAAGGAAAAGATTTGGTTTTGGTTTTTGGGATTGATTAAACTAAATGCAATTATGAAATTAGGATGAACTATGCAACTAACTAAATTATCTGAATGAGGAATGAAGAATTAAATTGATACTTTTTGAACCTAAATGATAAGAAAACAGGATGGGAATACAATCCCCCAACCCTAGTGTAGTGCAGTGACAATGCCAATCATAAATTTATCCGATTAATCCGACCCGGAATTTAGGACTCCCAAGCATTATGTATACGAGGTTCAAGCCCGCGTCATACCTAATCTGAGGATGAGTAAATCGGTATCACGGTAATTTCATTCAAATTGTACTCTAAATCATCACGAGTACCCAAAGGTAAACGAGATATAAAGATCCACAATTATTATGTAATTATGCGATACGATCAAAATCAATCATTAAATTTATCGGATTCACGTTGTACACATACACTAACACATCAGGTTGGGTTCATGCATACCAACCCTTAAAACCTAGCCGGACATGTTAAATGGACTAATGCATGAAATATTAACGTTGCATGTATATGAATTCATGATGAAACAAGATTGAAACATGTAAAAATATACTATGAATGCGAAAACAAGTTGAATCGACTACGAAAACTAAGCATGCAAGAACAACGACAAAAATCTTGAATCTTGAATTAAAACTTGAACAACAAACCCGAAATAATGAAATCTTGAAGCAATATAATCCCTTGATGTTCCTAGATGTTCCTCTCCATTCTTCATATCAAAAACTTTCTAAAACTAGCCCTAATAGCTGTTCCTAAGCTGCTGCCCCCGTTCCCTACAATTTTGGAGTGTTAAAAACCTAATAGGAGTCTTGGGAACCAATCAGCATAAAAGACAAAATTCGCGCATCAGGTACCCCGAACCGGTTTGGGTGTACCTGCGAACCGGTTCGCCCCCCCAAACCGGTTCGGCCTGGGGTTCACGAATGTATGCTGTGCTTCAAAGACATTTTTGTTGACCTTCATCTTTCTCTTTACCGTCAACAAGTCTTTAATGACTTTTCCATAAGCTGGAATTTGCTTAATGGCATCGAGGAAAGGTAAATTCATCTTAACTTGTTTGAGCACGTCTAGCACGTCATCACGTGGGTTTCCTTTATGGGAAGGAATTAGCCTTTGAGGAAACGGTGCCGCGGAGGGTGGTTTCACTACTACCTCGGGCTCACTAGCGTCTTCTTTGTCACTATCATTTAAGGATACATCTTCGGCCTCTTTCGTGCCGAGCGAAATCTCCATGTCTTTAAGTACGTCTCGTGGGGGAGGTGACAAGTCAACTATCCTCCCACTACGAAGAGTGGTAATTGCGCTACATTGCTCAGGATGGTCATGGCGTGTCGAGCTAACACTAGTTTGACCTTGGAGAGGTCTTTGGCCCTGGGCAAGAAACTTGCCCTTCTCTTGAACACTCAATGAGGATTGTATTTGAGACAGATTCGCATTTATGTCGCCGATCAGACGATCATATTTGGCATTGGTTGCGGTCTGGCTTGCGATGAATTGATTTATAGTATCCTCGAGAGTTCTCCGTTGTGGCGGGATATAATTTCCGTGAGGTGGTGGTGCTTGCACATGTCCTTGCATGTGTGGAGCTTGTTGAAATTGTTGTGGTGGAGGAGGGGCAACATGCGAAGGAGGGTTCATCGCGGCATGTTGTTGCCCATAGCTAAAACCGGGATGATTTTTCCAAGAAGGGTTGTATGAATTCCCGTGCGGGGAAACGAAATTACCCTTAAAGCCTCCTATACCACTAACTTGCTCCTGCAACATTACTTTGTAGGCGGGTATCGTCGGGCATTCCTCAGTTGAATGTCCCGCCTCACAAATCGCACACACTTTCACGACAGGGTTCGGAATAGGTCCAGCTGGTCCTTTTCCATATAACTCGTGTAGGTCTCACAATCCTTTCTCAATGGTGTCCAATCGACAATCCGTCATAGAATTCTTATCTACGTGGAATAGGTCGGACGCCAATGGAGCAGTGGTGGGTTGTCGATTTCGATTTTGAGCGTTCGGTTCAAAGGTATCCCAGGATTGGGTAGTCTCGGCGACATACCTCATGTGAAGATCAGCATCGTGGGCATCTAGATCGACAAACGGACCGCTTCCCATAGTTTCAACAAGTTGTTTGGAGTTAAGATTTAACCCATTATAGATAAAGGAGATGATTTGCGATGGATCAAATCCATGATGGGGGCATGAAGCCACTAACTCGTTGAAACGTTCATAACATCGATGGAATGGCTCATTTTCATGTTGCCTGAATGCTTGAATTTGAGCCTTTATAGAGATTTTTCGATGTGTTGGGAAGAATTTCTTGAGAAATTTAGACTGTAGCTCATTCCAGGATGGAATCGAGCTTGGAGGTAAAGACCATAGCCAAGCTTTAGCTTTATCTTTAAGCGATAAGGGGAAGAGTTTGAGGCGGATTACCTCTTGTGTGCAGGTTTGATCGTTGAGAGTATCACACACGTCCTCAAATTCCCTTATATGGAGGTATGGCTTTTCAGAATCCATACCGTGGTAATGTGGTAGCATTTGGATCATTCCATTTTTGAAACGAAACTGCCCGACATTATACGGGAGTATAATGCATCCCGGAGTGACAGTGCGCTCAGGATATAAGAATTCTCTCAACGGGCGGTACTGAAGCTCGTCCTCACCGGTGGGTGCATTACTATGTTGTGACATCTCTCTCTCACTTGATGACTCGGCGCTCTCACTAGGTGTACTCGAAGTGTGTCCTACGAATGAGAATGGAGTGTTACTAGATACTGAGTGCGACGGTGTGGGCGGTGGGATCAAAAACTGTGGGGCGTTTGGAGTGTGGGGACTATCAGGGTTATACTCAACAAGGGGATTTTCGTGAATGCTGGTTGGAGTAATATGGGGTGTGGGAGTGGTTTCAGAATTTTGCATTAAAGTTTAGGAGAGGTGATGATTATGAATCTTTTTGTGCTTTTTTTTTTTTTTTTTAGTCAAAGCTTTGGATTAACTCAATCTAATCCTAAGTCTACCTAGATCCCCGACAACGGCGCCAAAAACTTGACACGACTCAGAATGTGTCTCTAAAGTGTGTACTCTCTAGGCTCAAGTGCAAGCCTGTCGCTCAAGTAATAATCCAACAAGTCGGGTATCGATCCTCAGGGAAAAAGGACAACGAAGTTGTGACGATGGAATCAGACGGAGGAATCCTAGCGATGACTCTAAAAAGGAAGGAAAAGATTTGGTTTTGGTTTTTGGGATTGATTAAACTAAATGCAATTATGAAATTAGGATGAACTATGCAACTAACTAAATTATCTAAATGAGGAATGAAGAATTAAATTGAAACTTTTTGAACCTAAATGATAAGAAAACAGGATGGGAATACAATCCCCCAACCCTAGTGTAGTGCAGTGACAATGCCAATCATAAATTTATCCGATTAATCCGACCCGGAATTTAGGACTCCCAAGCATTATGTATACGAGGTTCAAGCCCGCGTCATACCTAATCTAAGGATGAGTAAATCGGTATCGCGGTAATTGAATTCAAATTGTACTCTAAATCATCATGAGTACCCAAAGGTAAACGAGATATAAAGATCCAAAATTATTATGTAATTATGCGATACGATCAAAATCAATCATTAAATTTATCGGATTCACGTTGTACACATACACTAACACATCAGGTTGGGTTCATGCATCCCAACCTTTAAAACCTAGCTGGACATGTTAAATGGACTAATGCATGAAATATTAACGTTGCATGTGTATGAATTCATGATGAAACAAGATCGAAACATGTAAAAATATACTATGAATGCAAAAACAAGTTGAATCGACTACGAAAACTAAGCATGCAAGAACAACGACAAAAATCTTGAATCTTGAATTAAAACTTGAAAAACAAACCCGAAACAATGAAATCTTAAAGCAATATAATCCCTTGATGTTCCTAGATGTTCCTCTCCATTATCCCTATCAAAAACTCTCTAAAACTAGCCCTAATAGTTGTTCCTAAGCTGCTGCCCCCGTTCCTTACAATTTTGGAGTGTTAAAAACCTAATAGGAGTCTTGGGAACCAATCAGCATAAAAGACAAAATTCGCGCATCAGGTACCCCGAACCGGTTTGGGTGTACCTGCGAACCGGTTCGCCCCCCCAAACCGGTTCAGCTTGGGGTTCGCGAATGTATGCTGGCCTGGAGTTCAACACTTCGGATTTTTTTGGCTTTTCTCTTCTTTTCTGGGATTTTTCTTCAACTTCAACTGAGCATAAGTTTCCAACCGTAGCTTGAATTTGGGTGTCGTTTCTTCCAGTGTTCTTGTTGTTCCGAGCTATTCAACTTTACAGTTAACTTCTCTTTCCGGATCAGGCTGAAAAATTACCGAATTGCCCTTAAACTTGCCTTCTTAGCTTTTCTTGCACTGTCTTGCTTCCTCTTTTGCACTGCTTGCATAATTTACCTGTAAAACTAATAAGAGAAGCACGAAACACGAAATACTTGCCAACGAAGGTTAGTAGCATAAATGTGAATCAAATACATATATGTTACATCACTCGGGTTCACAAAAGTACTGAAATTAGGGGGATAAATGTACAATATTTATGCCCAATCAAGACACGTGTCAATTTACATGGCACCCCCAAATATTTTTGAACAACACCTTGACTCCAAGGAGCTCAATCTCCCTGACCAACTCAGGCACTCCGAGCAAAAAGTGTTCTTCGAGGAACTTTATTGTACCGAGCAACTCATGTATGCCGAGCTACTTAGGCGGTCCAAGAAGCTTAGGCAGTCCGAGCTGCATCTCGTATAGAGCATTCATATCCAGATAATTAAGTGGATGACTGCGCATTAAATGCTTATTATTATCATACAGATGGAAATGTCTACTAAAGAACAGTGCATTGTCCTTTCATTTGTACAGCCTCAAGGCTATAAATACATTGTAATCTTCTCATTAGCGGGGGACTCGGAATTTCTTAGTAAAATCTGTTATCGAGAATTCCAAACAGTCAGCAACAATAAAAACGGTGGACGTAGGCCATTCTTTCAAGGTTGAACCACTTTAAAATTCTTTGTCTTATTTATTCTTATCTGTGATTGAATAATTAGAGATAATCTAATTTTTTAAATCAACAGATTGGCGCCGTCTGTGGGAAAGCGACTGTAATTATTGTTTTTTCACCAAAATAATTCATCACCAATGGCTGATAATTCTGAATCCAGTAATCAAAACGCTGGAAACCCCCCAAATCCATCTTCTCCCCCAAATGTTCAAGATCTGGCTGGAATAATGGCTAATTTGGCCCAGGGCCAGACGGCCATGCAAGAGACTATGCGACAACTCATACAAACTGTCCAGAGTGGAGTATCTACTCATTCAGGACAACAAAGCATTAAAAAAAATACCCGGTTACCTTCTAGGCGAACGTTACTCTCAGAGGAATCTCAATCCAGACGCACCGATTCATATCGCACTGAGAGATATAATGATTTCTCTTATCAAGCTGGTCAAACTTCATCAGTACGAGCTACAGACACTCAACAAAACATCACTCTATCTCCAGAAATAACAAGTTCTCTTGAAAGGTTGAGTAGAGTCTCTCCTTTTGACCGTTTGGGTCCTAGGAGGAGTATAAGTCCCCCTAGGATTTTACCGAGGAACTTTCAACGACCATCCAATCTAAGGGAGGGTTTTTCCCAATCACGACCAACTGCTCGTAATGAAAGATCCCAGGAAGAAAATTCAAAACGATCAGTTGCTCGAACCAACAGGCCCGAGGAGGGAAATGATGCATGGAAAGGATCTATTCAAAGGTTGGAGGATGGACTAGGGGAAATGGATAAGGCCAAGAATCCTCTACAAATAACTTTTGTCCAAGGGACACCTTTTATTGGAAATTTCTGTTTTGGAGCAAAATCAGTTAAATGAGTAGCACACTTGTTAAGTGTTAGACAAAAGGCAGGTGAGAGCACCAGGGATTATATAACTCATTTCAATAACGAGAAGCTCGAAGTTATTGATTACGAGGAAAAGACAACAATTACCGCTCTGATGAGCGGACTGTTGCCAGATAAACTATATTACACTCTAGCCAAAGATCCACCTAGAACCATGGTAGAACTAATGGCAAAAGCAGCAAAGATTATGAACGCCGAGGAGGCTATGGCTGCGAAGAAGAATATGGATACCAAAGAGACCATGGTGGAGGTTGATAAGGCTGAAAAGAAAGAGCATAAGAACAATGGTGGTGACAAGCAGTCAAAAGTAAAGCCATCATGGGAACTGTTAAGGAAATTTGGAAATTATACTCCTTTAAAAGTAGACATAAACCACGTCTTGGAAGAAATCAAGAACAGTGAGGAGCTAAACTAGCCAGAGAAAATGAAGACAGATTCTGACAAGAGGAATAAGAACAAATATTGCGAGTTCCATAAAGACCATGGTCACATGACCAAAAAATGCATAGCCCTTCAGAATGAAATTGAAGCACTCATCAGACGAGGTAAGCTGGCCAAATATGTTTATCGTAGAAATGACAAAAAGAGCAACGACCGAGCAAGACAGAGGTCTAGATCTCCTCGTCGAGCAAAAGAAGATAAGAAAAGAGATCATGAAGATGATCCAGAAGATGACCTCGATCTCCCCAAAAGACCAAGATAGTCAGAACGTGAGGTATTTGCAATTCGTTTTGGATCATTTGATTGTAATGTTATTATAGGTGGAGATGCAGGAGGTGGAGACCTTACTGCAGAGAGGAAAGATTACCTCAATGAGGCTCAAGCTTGTTCATACATTCAACGAATAAATTTAGCTGAGGATGATCGCCCGAGGAAGGTAAACAAAGAAAAGCTGGTCATCGGTTTCTCCAAGAACAACCTCGCAGGTGTGTTATATCCTCATGATGATCCATTGGTGATCAAAATGAGGATGAATGAAGTAATGATCTCAAGAGTACTGGTGGATAATGGTAGCTCAACGGATATCGTGTTCTACTCATTCTTTGACAGCTTAAATCTAAAGTTGTCTCAGTTGGAGCCTTATCACAGGCCCCTCCTCAGTTTTGCTGGCGATAAAGTTTTTCCACTTGGGACGATCAAATTGGATATGTTCATCGATACATGGCCTACTTGTCAAACAAAAAGAGTGCGCTTTTTCGTGATGGATAAGAATGTCCAATCAGCTTACAATATCATCATGGGAAGGGTAGGTTTGAAGAAGTTCGAAGCAGTGCCATCTACTATACATCAATGCCTAAAATTTCCAACCAATTTTAAAGTAAGAATAGTGAAGGGTGACCAAAAAGTAGCTCGGGAATGCTACTATTCATCTACTGAGCAAGAAGAACTGGAAGAATCTAGGAAAAAGACTACTACCTATCAAGTGGATGAAGGTGCATAAATTAAAACATTAGATCCTAGAGACGAGTCGCAGCTCATAAAAGGTCAAGTGGTAGAAGCTACTGAAAATGTCATTCTGGACGATGAACACCTAGAATGAACAACTCAAATTGGTTTATCGCTGAATGCCTCACTAAAACAGGAATTGATAGTCTTCCTAAAAATAAAAAAATAAACTTTCGCATGGAGCCACGAAGACATGTCAGGGATAGACCCAGCCTTCCTATGTCACAAGCTCAATGTGAACAAGGAAATCAAGCCAGTAAAGCAACGACGAAGAGTATCCAGCCCTGAAAAAAACCAAGTTATACAAGAAGAGGTCGAGAAGCTTCAAAAAGCCTGTTTTATTGAGGATGTCAAATATCCAAACTTGTTAGCAAATGTGGTGATGGTAAAGAAGAAGAACAACAAGTGGAGGATGTGTGTAGACTTCACCGACCTCAACAAGGCACGCCCAAAGGATCATTTTCCTTTTCCCCGAATTGATCAACTGGTGGGTGCTACCTCGGGGCACGAACTATTAAGTTTCATGGATGCTTATTCTGGTTATAACCAGATTCAAATGAAACCTGAAGACAGGGAGAGTACCTCTTTTATTACCCCAAAGGAAACTTATTGTTATAATGTTATGCCTTTTGGACTTAAAAATGCAGGTGCAACATATCAGAGGTTGATGAACAAGGTGTTTGCAGAGCAAATCAGTCATAATATGGAGGTTTATGTTGATGATATGCTGACGAAGAGCAAGAAAGCTGCTGATTATCTAATTGACCTAGGCCAGACCTTTGATCAATTAGATAAATATCAAATGAATTTGAACCCTACCAAGTGCATATTCGGAGTACGAGAAGTCATGTTTCTCAGGTATATTTTCAATCAATGAGGTATTGAAGAAAACCCTGAAAATATCAAGGTTCTATTGGGGCTACGATCTCAAACGACGAAAAAGAAAGTGCAAAGTCTCATAGGGCGAGTTGCAGCACTTAATAGATTTGTATCACGAGTAACTGATAGATGTGTCCCATTCTTCAAAACACTCAGAAAAACGTTTGAATGGAATGATGAATGCGAGAAGGCTTTTCAGGAATTGAAGAAATACTTGGGAGCACCTCCATTATTATCAAGACCAGTGATGGGAGAGAAATTGTACTTGAATTTGGAAGTTTCAGAGAATGCAGTTAGCTAGGCATTGATAAGAATGGAGGATGGAGTGCAAAAACCAATTTATTACGCTAGTAAGTCCTTTGGAGGAGCAGAGATCAGATATCCAAGGCTGGAAAAGTTAGCACTGGCATTGATCGAAGCAAGTATAAGAATGAGGCCATATTTGCAAGCTCATACTATAGTTGTGTATACAGACATGCCATTAAGGCAAGCTCTGCACAAACCAGAGAAATCAGGAAGATTGATGTACTGGGCTGTAGAATTGGGTGAATACGATATAATTTATGAGCCTATGTCGTCACATAAAGGGAAAGCAGTGCCAGATTTTATCGCAGAGTTCACTTATCCTGATAACTCCGAGGAGCAAAAGTTGAATACCGACCAGCCTCGGGATGCTACAGGATCATCAAATTTAAACCCCGACCAACATAATTCGATTGACGAGCAAGAGAAGATGGTCGACGAGCAGCAAGAAATGCTAGAGGAGAATATAGGGAAGAAGAAAATATTTTACCGAGGAACTATGACTGACCAAGAGTTTGATAATGAGGTATCTATATGGAATCTATATGTGGATGGCTCATCCTGCACTTCAGGCTGTGGGGCAGGGATTATTTTAAGCAGCTCGGATGAGATCGATGTAGAGTATTCTCTATGCTTTCAATTCAAGGCTTCTAATAATGAGGCTGAATATGAAGCTATGATTACAGGTCTTAGTTTAGTAAGAACCATGGGGGAAGGGCAGGTCATTGTATTCAGTGACTCACAGTTGATTGTAAATCAAATGCAGGGGGTATACACAACGAAAGGAGAGATAATGATCAAGTATCATGCGAAAGCAATGGAGATTGTATCAACCTTTAACGCAGTGCAGTTAATTAGCATACCAAGATTGGAGAATGCCAGAGCAGATGCCTTAGCTCGGTTAGCCTCAGCTATAAGAACTGAGCTACGAAGAACCATCCCAATAGAAGTCTTGGCTAGTTGGAGCATAGATGAAGATATGATGATGAACTTCATTTCCCTTGATTTAGGGCCATCTTGGATGGATCCCATCAGGGCCTATATTGAGAAAGGGACATTACCAACTGATAAGCTCGCAGTCTAGAAGATAAAGTTTAAAGATGCTCGTTATGTGTTGACTAATGGTATTCTATATAGACGAGGAATTATAGCAGGTTTGTAAAGATGTGTGCATCCCTCCGAGGTGAAAGACTTGATTGAAGAGGTCCATAAAGGGTCATGTGGAGCCCATATAGCAGGTCGGACGCTTTTACAAAAAATAATGATGCAAAGATACTATTGGCCAATGATGAGGGCTGATTGTATAGCCTATGCCAAAAAATGTGACAAATGTCAACGCTTCTCTTCTATCCGAAGAACTCCCCAAGCATTGTTAACACCCATTACTTCCCCTTGGCCATTTTCCATATGGGGAATAGACTTGGTCGGGCCACTTCCAATGACCAGGGGAAGATTTAAATATCTCGTGGTCGCGGTGGATTACTTTACTAAGTGGGTGGAAGCTGAGCCTCTTATTGATATGACATATGACAAGGTGTACCAATTTATTTGGAAGAATATCATTTATAGATATGGTCTTCCCCATGCATTCATTACTGATCATGGAACCCAATTTGACAACGAGGAGTTTGTTGCGTACTATCATCAGTCGAACATATTGAAAACCCACTCTGCACCAGGCCATCCCCAGAGCAATGGACAAACTGAGGTGACAAACAGAACGTTGAAAATACCTGATATGATGATATAAGGTTAGTAGTATCAATTCTGGGGCGATTGGGATTAGAAAATATGGAATTGGTGTAAGTTTGGAGATGAAACCCGTAACTGCAATTCTGCAGATTTCGCAGACCTGTTTGATCGATCGATCGAGCCCAGAGCTTCGATCGATCGAAGGTTCGATCGATCGAGCCCCATACCTCGATCGATCGACCCCTCCTGGCAGACTCATATTCCTTTTTTAAATGAGTTAAATTCAATTTACCGTGAGATAATTCTTGGACATCCTCAATAAAATATTTTGGGAGATAGGGAAGACCAGTAGGGCATGTGAATAGATTTTGGGACCCTTGATGTCGGGTAAAGGTTGTATTTTGGGATAATTACATAAGGGTCGGTGAATTTATGATTTAAAGAGAGAGACACGTAAGAGAGTTACTTTGGGACAAATGTGTATACCTACTGAATTTTATACTTGGGAGGATAGAATCCATGAGCGTTATGTAGTAAGTGGAAAAGTTCCTCAAATTAAAATAAGATGTGAATGGTTATACGGGATAACTAAATAATGAGAAATAAATACGAATGTCGTAATTATGGGAATTGAGAATATACCCATTATTGATATGGTAATATTAGTATAGTTATATGATTATGTATGCATATACTATTTATGTGTGAAAATCATGCCCACGCTACTTGCTATCCCTGAGGTTGCCGCGCTGGGACGATCTTATCCTGTGTTGCCTTATGGGGGATATTGACTCGTACCCTAGAAGATAGATATCCTTGGTACAGGGTATCGACGTAATAGTTCAGACGGTCCTAAGAGACGCAGGCATGTGCCATCCTCTTAGAGACTTGGAATATATGCTTCGCCTCATCTTGTTTGTGTATAGATATCCTTGGTACAGGCTATCGCAGTGATAGTTCAGACGGTCCTACGAGACTTGGAATCTATACTTCGTCTCAATATTGTTTGAGTATGTGTTAATACAATTCGAGAGTGATTCCGAATTTTTATTCCCCTTAATGTGAGTGATATGGGGTTTGGATAGTAGAGTATGCCCGCACCATAGTTTTATTTGGGTGCTGTTATGGTTTATATATATTTTACAAGTGGTTATTATATATATATGAAATTCTAAAATCTGGAACTGTTTACTGTGATGTAACATGTAGGACGTGGTTGATAACTCAAATTATAAATACTTGTGTTGAGAAAGTAAAATATGACACTGGAAAACTTTATTGATTTATAAAGTTAAAATGAGAACTTTGGTTACAAATTGAAATAATATCTTCAAACAATTGAATCGTTAAATTTTGAATCTTACGAGTAACCTAAAATAAGTTAAACCTTTGGGAAAAGATAGGGTGGTATATGTCGAGGTAATCCGTTGGGGAGGTTAGTACGATAGGCGTGCACATTAGAAGAGAGGTGAGAATTTCTCAAGAGAGTGTCGAACTAATATGTTGTTGCATTGGCCTGTATCAATTTAAATACTTGCTAAACGAATTTTTAAATCATACACACTATAGGGCTCTGACCCGTTTCTTTTTCTCTCTCTCTCTTGTATATATATATGTATGTATTACAGGTGCCCAGCCACAGGGGCGTCTTGCTTAGGATCTCTTGGAAGGAACGCGCTGCATCTTAAGTGGGAGTTGCAGGTCTCTTGATTAGACGACTTCGTTCATTCGGATCCACTCTTAGTACTTTTATTTAGTTGGGCATGTGCAGCTCTTTCCATTATTCCGTTGTTATTGGACATTTATATTTTAGTTATTTCCAGTATTGTTGCTATGGGATTTATTCAGTTTGGATGTATGACTTTAGATTTTGTATGTTGACATTCGATTGACGAATGTATTAAATTAATTGGATTATGTTGCAGAATTTAATGTGGTGTGATTCTTACTTATTGAATGTTGTTAATAAAATAAATGATTTTTCTTTAAATAAAATTTGGAAAGTATGTATGAAAATGGTTTTGACACTTAGCTTAATTAATTAGGGTGTTAAATTGGAAAATTTTATTTTTCGACAGTGATGCTAAGAATGGACCAACTGTTCACCTTGATTTAATTTAATAAAGGAGTGATCGCCCGGTATTTAATTAGGCGGGGTGTCACATTTGGCAATTATATCCATAATATATTGATAGGTGATATATAGTATATATACGAGAGTTGTTACGGTATATATATGATATGATACGGAAATAAATATATCTGTGTGGGTTGGTATATTTGTATCTTAGAGGCTGGTTCCACGGGGATATGGATGGACAGCTAAATTATATTTTTCTCTAGTGCTATCCAGGGAGGTTGCGCGATGTGGGTGAATCCCCTGGCTTGAAAAGCAGGGAGAGTATAGTCCCAGGTCATATTGTCCATGACTACTTCCACCGTTTAGTATTTTTACCATGTCCATGAGTGAGTCTGGCTTGGTACCGTGGTTGATTGAGTAAACCCAGATGTGGATAGGCACTTGAGACTGTATCCTCGAGTTATAGCTCGGTGAAATGTTTATTATACTTGTGATTGTAATAGGTATAATTATACTTGTTTCGTATAGTATATGAAGATGAGATATCATATAACTTTGACCGGTGTAAAGTGTAAAATGAATAAGAGGTTATTCTTCTTTCGGTAGATTTATATCCACACTAATACAAATGTGAATCATAGGTTCAAGTGAGAATTATATATATAAAGGATGATATATGTTAAAGTGAAATTGGCATTTTAAACGAGTGAAAGTTTTGAAAAATTAATGGTGTATATATATATATATATATATATATATATATATATATATATATATATATATATATATATATATATATATATATATATATATATATCAAATCGATGAATATGTTTATTAAAGCTTAGGTGATAGGTCACGGTATAACGTAACTTATATAACGTCGGGCAAGTGGTAGTTATGAGAATTCTGAGGATGGGTGAAAGAGATTAGTTAGGTCGGGTAGCTTGACTAGGATGTTTAAAATTTATGCGATAGGTGTGCGCTTTTAGAAGATGGGCGAGGCGTATCTCATGAGAGTGCGATACGATTATAAATATGAGAGATTTCATATTTTAAAATATGACATTTAAGAACATGCTAAATATTTTCAAAACTAGGGCTTTGACCCGTTTCTCTATTTTCCCTCTCTTGCTATATATGTATATATATATATTAGGTGTCCAGACACAGGGTCGCCTAGATGATGATTCTTTCGAGTCAGACATTGCTGCAACAGTTGTGGATGTAAGCAGGTTTATCTTAGACGCTTTTATCCATTTGATCTAGATAGTAAGCATTGTAGTAATATTCGGGTCGATAGCCCAACTGCATTCACTTATTCTTTTACCGTCTTTTTAGTGCAGCATTCGATTTGGTTGTCTTATGTTATACCGAGTGTTCGGTTATTTTATTTTATTTCAATTTTTATGTATATAAACTATAGTGATTGGTTTAGTTAAAAAGATTAGTTAAATAAAATTTTGACGTCGGCCTAATAAATAAGTGATTAGTAATTAAATTAGTTTGCGACAGTGATGCGGAGAATGAACCATATGAGACTCCTGTTTTAATTTGGTATAAGATTGATCACCCGGTATTTTATTAGGCGGGGTGTCACACTAGATTCATCTAATTTCATTATTATATGAGTTAATCAAGATAATTGAACTTTAATAAAACTTATGTTAAGAGATTTGAAATTGTAAGCAACTTTGTTGAATTAAAAAAAATAGCATAGTATGTTTTCAAACCTATTCACCACCTTTATCTTTGGGGTAGGTTAAACATGTTCATTAATAACACACATTCCTCAATTGCTATCATATCAAGGTAATATTAATTGTGCATTAACGTTATTAAGTTTATCCCTATATTTTTATGCGTTTGTTGTGTTTTTGCTCATCGAGTTAGTTTGCTTGTGCTAATATTTTTCTTATGTGACTATGGGTGATATGATACTAGATTTTTATTGTATATCTAATATTAATCATTTTGATGTTATATCTATGCTTTTGATCCATAAAAAATCATAAATCAATTAAAATTTAAAATTGAATTGAAGAAAAAGAAATCTTGTCATTCCCTCCCAAGAATGAAATTCATTGATGTTGATTTCGATGAATGTGATGAAGTTGAAAATGTCAAATTACTTAGTCAAAAAGATTGAAAAATTAACTACTTAACATCTCAAAATGAAAAGGTTGAATGTTAATTTCGCTAATCAAGCCAAATTTCGTGAATAAGAAAAACAAACTTTTAGAATGTTTGAAATGTGTAATCAACTTACAAATGAAAAGTTTAAAATGATTAAAAAGGAGAAGGGTGAGTTTTTAGAATTAACTTATGAATTGAAATATTATAATCATGCTTTCAAGTTAAAAATTCTGATTTGAGAAGACTCGCATGTTCAACAAGTTTTAGTTTCGAAAAACTCAAATATTGGAACAAAAGAAAAATGATTTGTCTTTTGAACTTAAGAACTTCTTATTTTTTAAGGTCGTAAAAGTGAAATTGAGAAGATATTTGAGTCTTTGATAAATGAATTTTACTTATTTAAAAGTTTGAAAAATGATCCCATCTTCCTCTCAAGTTAATTCATTGATTGAATGTTCATCCCATAATTCAAAGAAAGCGTATTCCTTGAGTTTAAGAAAAATAAGAAAAAGAAAAAATGAAAGAGAATGTTGATTTTGAAAAATAAAAAGAAAATTCATTAAAAAGTTTCAAAGGATCATCCGAAATCATTCTCTAGCACATTTTGTCACAAGGAAGAACACTTAGAATATTTTTGTTACAAATTGAAAAATATTAAAAGAAAATTTGATTCAAGTTGTTTTAGTTCTGAAAGGAAAGATGATTTTATTCTCAGAGATATCTTTAAAAGGAAGATATTTGTTATATAACATTATGATAATCTAAGATCGTTACTATATCTTTTTTCGCATTTTCATAATAGGAGAGTTGAGAAAAGAGCTCACAATGTTGGTAATGGAATCTTATTTTTGGTAATTTGAACCATACTTATAATTTTTTCTCCAAATGAAATAAACTTGAAAGAGGTGATTTGAGACCTCAAGTGTTAAAGACGAGTGTGATAAGGAAGGTTGCCTATTGTACAATTTGTAGGGTATAAGACCATACTAATCAAGTTTATAGATGCTTAATTTAGGAAAATAATTGGTTCATTGAGAATATGAGAACTTTTTTCATAAGGATCCTATCAATGAACTTAGAAGTCAAGTAGGTGAGTTGATAAGAATGATTAATTTCTTTATGAATAATAAGTGTGAGGCTATACATAATATTCCTAGACGTAGACCTAGACACAATATATGGTATTAATTTTACACCACTTAAGAACATGCATATCAATTGTTTCATATGATTATACTTGCGTGATAATTACTTTTAGTGATTAGTTTGATCATGATGAATTCCTATTATATTTTTCCATTTCTACGGCCCCTGTGTGAGATTTTGAGTGTTTCATACTATGATGGAGTTGAAAAATTAATATTTTCAAAATCATTAATAAGGGCTAACAAAAGAGTGATTACACCCATTTCAAAAATTCAAATATTTTTGGGTAGGTGTAATCTAGGTGTGTGAAAATTTAATCAATAGAAAATGTCCAGATGTATTGCAAAAGTGACATAAGCCTAAGAGCTTGAATCGATATGAAAAACAAGATAGGGCATACCTTTTAAAAATAAAAATTGTTATTTTGTTCCCATTCAAAAGAATTTATTCAACAAGTGATTGAGGGTGGCACAAAACTACCACATTTGAGATTAAAGGATATTTATGAAATGATCTCCTTTTATGCATTATTTCTAATGATTTTATGAGTTGATTATGTGTATTCATGTTAATTTTTTATGCATAATTTATCATATGAATCAGACCTTAATTGACATTACAAAGTTGCAAAATATTATTTGATATGAATTTGTAGGCATATATGTTGAATTGATTAATATTTGGATTATACGTGTTTTTAATTTATCCTTTAATTAAGATTTAAATGAAATCTTGTTGTCAGCTCTAATTGTCATATGTGGCTTAGTGACAATCACAGTTTGCATACTTTTTACTTGATTTGTGTGTGTGTGTGTGTGTGTGTGTGTGTGTGTGTGTGTGTGTGTATGTGTGTGTGTGTGTGTGAAGTGTTGATTTTATGCTTTTTTCTTTGCAGATTATCTCTCATTTCTAATTTTTCATGTTAAAATGAATGATTTCTCATGCATTTGCATTGATTCATACTACCGGAGTTAACAGTGTTGGGATTCTGGAATTTACTTTATTGTCCCTGATTTAGTAAATTCTTTATTTTATTCGAACAACTACTAAAAAAGACCGTTCCCATGGATAAGATTGACTCCATGTGCAAGGATCATTTTTTTGGTACACTATTATGGTTTCATGAAGGATCCTATTATGTTAGAACACTTATTTTTGCGTATATCTCAGTTTTTCTATTTTACTCTCTCCCTTAGATGTTAACGTATATTAGATTCTCTTCATAGAGCTTATAAGATCATATGTTTGGTATTTGACTTTTTTAGAGCTTTGTATGTTCTCTGGCCTTTTTTGTCGACTTTCGTTTTTTGAGGTTTTTATGCCCTCTATAGTTTCTGTGAGTGATGAGACCTTGATTATTATTTGGATGGGATTTTTGTGTAACTTATGTAAGTTTGTGAGTTGAGATTGTACTTATAGTATTAGTATCTTACTAGTTCGATCTTAGAAACCATGTTCCGTGTAGCTTTTCATGTCTTTAGTGAATTGTTGGTGTTTGTCTTGACTAGCGTTTTGGTACCATGTCTTTTGTTTATCTCTTGTGAGCTTATATAATTTGATATATCTTTTTTGGATATCACATTGTTCTTGATTATTTCATATTTTCATGCTTAGATATCTCTACCACATGTTTTCATGATATCTTATTATTGTGCACTTAATCCTACTCTAATCATATTTTACATATTTCGCATGCTACATATTCTTTGACCTGTCACGAATAGATTTTGGGGGAGAGAGGTTTGTATAAGGGGAGTATGATTAGAACTTTGGGATTTTGCATTTCCTTAGCTTAAATGGCATTTGATTGTTGATTCTTTGTCATGATACTTATTTATTGTTTCTAGCATGTTGATCTTATGTGATTTTACTCTTGACATCATTTGAAAAATGTGTTGAATGAGGATTAGATATTTTCTGCCTATCTCTATATCCATTTATTGTCCCTTTATTGAGATTTTGTTATACCTTTTTATTTGGTAATTAGGTGTTATATATTCGTACCTTATTCTTTAGTACTTCATGCTTTAAATGATTATAAGATCCTTTGATAATTTTAGGTATTTTTTCCCCTTATCCATATTTATATTATCAATTGGCCCATTATGAATTGGTTACATATTCATATGTTCACATTTTATATCCATGTTTTTTATATGATCAAATCTTGCTAGTTTAATGTGTTGTATATCTTACTTCCTGCTTCTACACTTATTCATAGATGTTATTCATCTTGTATTGTTTTTTTGTGCGATTCATATTGTGGTAGATATGCATTTTCTCATTAATTGATTCCCGTGATATAGATGTGGTTGTCCATATGCCTTACTATCTTTTTCTTTGCTAGTTTTTATTTTTGCAACTTTATTTACTGCCAAGCTATACCCATTAGCTATGATAGTTTCTTCTTTTGACTTTATCAAGTAAAAAGGGGGAGATAATTTAATATCTTAGTTTTATTTTCTGTAAAAAAGGGGATACTATCTTCTTCTCTTTTTTTCTAAAAGAGAAGAAATATCTATGATAGGGAGACTTATTTATTATATTGTGATATGATATGTAGGGGATATTTATTACATTGTGTTTCACTTTATATTAGATGATGTTGATATATTTTTTTTATGTTTACATTCTTTATTTCATCAACATCATTTTAATATTTTTTGCCCCAAGCAGGGGTAATTTCTCTTGTGTATGTTATTTCTTATGTGATGCTTTTTGTTGTTTCATGTGATTTTAGGCATAGTTCTGATGACTACGACTCCAGACCATTGTTTGAACACGACTTTTGATGTGTCGTCGGTTTATTGGATTTTTTGTACATTACATCCCTATTGCTCTTACTATATGGCTAGTGAGGTGTGAGTAGAATAATCAAATTTATTTTGGGTTTTGGGTGTTTTTCCACTGAATAAACAAAGTGGGATATTAAAATCGTAATTTTATAAATAATATTACATAGCTAGGTAATCTGACAAAATATTTGAGTCGTTGTGTCATGGAAGTCACATAGGCTTGATTTAGTTGAGTTAGGATCGGTCATTTGTGTAAGATGAACCTTTAAATATTGAAGATATTCCAAGCCTCTCATGGAAGACTTCATTGATATACATTCACATTGGATTGAAGACTATATCCTTTTTGTTGATCTTATGAATTATCTATGGATAATTACTCAGATGTGCACGAATTATTTCAAATGCGTGAGGATGTTTACTTTTTTTTATGGAACAAGTGCTAAACCTGTCTCAAAACATAAAGAAATGATTTTTGGGAGTTGGTCTTTGTTTTGTACAAAGTTAAGGCTTTTGTGTATGTGCAACCTTAACCATTCACATGGCATCATTTTGTGCCCATGCGCACGGCCTTGGCCCTGATTCCTTACTGCCAGGAATTGTGCACACTAAAAAAAAGCATTGTGCGCATTTCGGAGCCAAATTTTGAAAACATCTTATAAATAGAAAATTTTTACTCCCATTTCATAAGAATTGAATTTCGTACAAATGAAAAAATCTCTTTGAGTGTATTTTCAAACTTGAGATCTCTTTTTTCTTCTCAATTATTTAAATCTCACTTATTCTTCATATATTTTTGAAACTTATATCTATGGTTTGATCTAAGTGTTTTGTGAATGAATTTAGATTGTTTTTAATCATATCAATAGTAGCCTATCCCAATTCATAATTCTAACATTATATCTTTCAATTATGTTATTCGGGGTCAGTCCAACAAACCTCTATCTAATATAATTACATTGCCGACCACTTTTAGCTTCACAATTAATGACAATGACTCCGCTGGGGAGGGTATCATTACTTATATTTAAATATAAACCATTTGTTCATTAGTTAACATTAAATCCTCTCATGTGGAACTTCCTCACTAGGGGATGGAACTCACTCACATTTACTTTTAAAGGACTATAACTTAAGAATTTTAAAATCTTTTAATACTGATTAATTCCCTCCATTAGGCAGAAAAGTTAACGTTGGAATTAATCATGTCACCTTTTAAAACATCGATGGAGATCGTGGGGTTTATATTAAAATTACTCTCCCACTTTTTTCGAATAATTAGGAAAAGACTTTGTTGAGGTGCTAAGTTGAGATCAAATTTAATTTTCTGTGAATTCAATTCAATATTCAATAAGCATAAAATTTTGGTCATTGCCAATGTTCCTCTCATTCCCAACAAGTTCTTTATCTCTTACTTATTCCACCATAGTCCATTGCTTATAATATTATTTACCTAAAGATACTCATGCCCGTACTCTCGAATAAGAAGATGATGACACCTTATGGGACAATTGACATCATGTCTGTTACATCACAGTTCACTAAACAGTTATCCCACTCTAACATAGACCCAACTTCAGTAGTTGGATATGTCTGTTACATCACAGTTCACTTCCTATTAGAAGGTCATGAAGTAGAAGCTGAGTGAGACTCTGTTGCATCAGGTTAGGAAGTCGACACATATGAAGGAGTAGTTAGCTACATTAGTAGAGTGAGAGAAGCTCAGTTCCACCAACAAGAACGTGCTTTAACAGGAGTGGAGGAGAAAGAGACATAATAGAGATCTTATAGGAGTAATAGACACATCTGGAGAACGAGGATCCAATAGGGGTGGTGGTGGAATAACTAATGGTGGAGATAGTGATTAGGAGTCTTAATGCCTTTAGGAGATATATTTTATTTGTTTTAAAATCTACATTTGGAATGAAAGATTCAATATTTAGTTCATGTATTTATGTATTCTCGTTTCCTCTCACATATTGTAGTTTTGTTGATACATTTTATCTATGTTATGGTGCATTCTTTTATCTTGATTTAAACATTTTGATATATGATGACTATATATGTTGATATTTGCTAGTTAAGATGATGCTTATTCCAGTCATTATAAGATATGGATTGATTTGGACTTAGTCATGTGCTTACGACGTCCGTATATTCCATATTTTATGTCACTTATCTCATTTGAACACATGATTTCATATATTATTATTAGATTTTTTGGTTAACTAAACGAGAACTTTAAATATGCAATGCAAGAACTTTTGAACAAGGTTTTTTTTTTATTCGAATGAGGATATGATTCTTGAAAAGTTTGTTTTAATTAGTATCATATACTGTAAAATTGTTGGAAAATATTGTGTTTTTACACAAATTATTTTATGACCAAATTAATGTATTGGTCAAAGTAGAACAAAGTACCTGCACGTTCCTTATAGCATAACGAGTCACGCGATATATTTATTTGTTTAAAATGAATAAATGATGAATAAAAAATTTGGTATCAAAGTGCCCCATTTATGTATGAAGTTCATTGGGAAATTTTATTTATTTTCTGGGACGGATTTTTGTAACTGTCGCTAAAGGTTGTGATTGTTCGCTATATAGTGATTGTTTTTCAGAACCGTCCCTAAAGGTCGTGACTGTTCACCATAAGTTGTGACAGTTCATGAAAAATGTCCCTAACGTGGTTGTTTCCTAAAGACATGTGTTTTCATGAACACCTTGTATTCTATAAATACAAGACTTGTCTTCATTTTTTAAAGAGAGAAAAAATGAGAGAAAATATATTTTCAATACTTTCCATTCCCGATCGAGTCGGATAGAGTATCAAACATAATTGGTTTGTGGGACATGCACACTGAAGTGCTTCTTGCGCGTGCCGAGACCGTTTTATCTTGGGAGGCAAACGCTCATTGTTCATTGCCGTAAGCAGCGTAGCGGAAACGCATTTTGTCTTAAGGAAAGAGTGTCAAATACTTGACTCGATCATCTTCTTCGTTTGTAAGTTTTCTAGTGGTATTAATTTTATTGCATAAATATGATTTATTTCATATTTTAAATTTGATAAAACACAAAAGTATATATTATTTACAACAATCTTAAGACAAAATGGTTGTTGCATTTTCTTATTTTGTGTAAATGTGCTTTTGTATTACAATGGAAAAAAAAATATTTACTATGTCTCACGAGTTGAATTTATATATGCGTGCTATAATCTCTAGAGTTTGAGATAATGATAATGATGCCTCTCTTACTTTCTTTTATGAAATCGTAACATGTTGGTTCCTATTTTTACATTGTTAAATAGTCATTGTCTACATTTTTGTATTGTACTCAAATGCATAGCATCTTGTTATTAGTAAGGAGTTATATTTGTAATGCTTTAGAATGAATTCATTCTGACTGTTTTGAAATACAAATTCTTCTTTTTACTTTGGCAAGATGATGATTATTATCATCATTGTCTATCAAGTATTTAATGGGCCTAGTCCTGTGGGAATCCAAAGGTTTTCAGTGGTTGACAATTGATTCAGAAAAACAATTGTATTGAAAATCTGAGTTATCCTCATTCCAAAAGGCGTGTGAGAACAATCTTGTCCTTACATAAATATATAATGACGTTCGAAAACTAAATTCTGTCACTTGAAAAACAACCGGGTATTTTATGTACCCGAGGATATAGACCAAAAATAAAAAAAATTATTTGCAGTTCACGTAACGAACTTGGGAATGCATTTACTATACTGGCTTCAAATTTTAGTTTTATTGCTAAACCATTTAATGTTCTTAGTAATTGAAGTCAGTGTTGGTGTTTGATCATCATAAAATTTTTAGACTCAAATGCATCTACTTGATCACTACTTTTATCGAATTATATATGGATTATAATTCATGAATCTAGTCAACTTATATGAACTTATATGTTGGTCCATTCATTGTATTTCTAATAACTAAGTACATATGTGTCAGAACATGATAATCATATGTGATTATATGTTTCATAACATGTAGTGATTTGGTCAAATCTTTAATGATATATTTATTACATGTGATTTACGCCACACTACAAGTGTCTCTCATGTCTCTTATGTAGCATTATAAGAGTCGTAATAGGAAAATATTATGTAATGACATAATGGTCACTAGCATTGTCACATGCGGTTTTGACAAAGTGAAATAAAATTATTTAACTTTGATTGTACATTGCACGTTGATAATTTATTTTGTGAATAAAGAATTGTCGAATGCTGTAATTTATAAGTTAGACATTGTCTGGCAGGCCCTATTATAATTTTTTGTTTGTCAAAAAATATAGTATACCACCATATATCTCGAAAGAAAATTTAAAGAGATGACATTTTATGTAAGCAGTTTAAGTATATTTTGAAGTATGGTATTCTTTAATTGCTACTTAAAAATTATGTATCATGTGTTGCAAAATTATTGTTACTAATTTTACAAAATCTGTTAATGAAGTGATGACAACATATGCAATGATATAATGGCTACCTGATTGATCATGTGTGCAAGTAACACGACAAATTTAACTTAGTTCTAATATCATGGTGATGCGATGCTATACAATTATATTATGTCACAGATTTAGTGACATGATAGTGGTGTGTGATGACATGCTAATTACATGTGTGATTATTTGTGCACAAAAGATGCTGAATTCGATTGCATCTTTGTTATGTATTCAGTTTCATATTTTTAACGTGACTACATGAACGAAAATGTGATATATTTAGTTCCATGCATAATTACAATCTTTAATTATTGTGATAATTCATGTAATCTCGATATTACATTTAAATTGGTTTTAATCTCCCGTGTCACGAAAAATAGAAAAAGAAAATATAATGCATTTGTGCATGCATTATATCGACTCTTAGAGACATGAATATACACTATTGGTTAAAACGATGTGAACCAAAATGTTGAAAATTTGAGAATATTAAATTCACGCATAATAAATTAAAAAGTCCTATAGGTTAGAAATTTATTATGTTTGCATAATTTTTATAGTTTGGCATGATTGTGTAACATTTAATTGATGTTAACATTGAGGAAAAATAATACAACTTATATTGATAACATGGTGCTCATTTTTTCCATGATGAAAAACTTGAAAGAGTGGATATGATTAATTTCAATATGTTACTCCTCTTCACTATATTGAATGTTATCAAATGCGATGAAGATTGTAAAAGATATGAGAGTCTTTAGTTGATATAAAGTGATACATTCCTTTCCGTAATATATAAATTCATTTTGGAAGAATCATATACTTCCAATTAATGCGTTCGTCGAACGTGTTCTTCAATGGAGAAAAATTAGTGTGGCGTGATTATAAATTTATTTATTGAATTTATGATTCAAAATTCAGAACCGAACGGTTTAACGACTGCTTTAAAGATGGTATATAATTAAATCATAAATCCATATAAATGATCAAGGGATTCAGAACCGAGCGGTTTCACAACTGCTTTAAAAAAGGTAGATTCAAATTATGATATCATTGGAGACTTAGGCGTAATCTCAAGACACCACAAGTAGTAAACTCAAAGAAGGCCAAGTAACCGAATTGCATATTTTATATTATGATATTTTCAAAGTCCATAATCATAGAATATGTTAAAATGATTTTGAGGCATATATATTATGTGTGACACAACTTGAGTTTAATGCTAAGAATTATCACAAGTGCATTTGTTGGCCTACGGGGTAATAAGGAATGTATCATTAAATGTCGAAATTACTAAAGTAGAGAAACTCGTCTCAACTGAATTTTATTTAGAATGAAAAAAATGTTTACCTTCTCAATGGACATATGTGTTGGTCCAAATAAATATAAATGTAGTAGTACATGGTTTTATGTACCTAAGTCATTACATTTTAAAGGAAAATAAAGCTTTTGGAGGTTGAGAATAAATCAATTTTATATAATTTCAAATTATATTTGAAATTGTGGGGGAAGCATTATGTTTTCTATAAATTATATTCTCAACATATTAACCCACTATAAAATTTTATAGGAAAGGTTGAGAACCTTTGTATGAATTATGATAAATGTGGGGGTATTTATCTAAGGTGATAATTTCTATCCAAAAATAGAAAAAAAGATTATTCCTATTGAAAATAGGATAAAGACTACTGAAAGTGTAGTATTTGATTGCATAAGTGCATTTAATGTACTATAGTATTTTGAATGTGCATTTTCTAGAGAAGTGTATACTTCATTGATTGAACGATAATTAATACTTAAGTAATTTGATTATATTCCAATGCTAGAAATGATTAAGCGTGTACACAAATCTTTAGAATAAAGATAATGGATCAAAGAGTCTCAAGTACAAATGAGTCGTTCAATATCGATACTAAGATATAAGTGACAAATGACATCAACATTAGGAAATTATGAATATATTTTTTTGAGACTCGTATTCCGAGTGATATATTAGATGATTAGAGGTGTTAATGTTTGGAAATCCTCTTATAATGGAATATGAATATTATTTCCAAGAAACAAAGGTACCTTGACAATTTTAAAGAGGATGATTTGAGATAACAATTCTAATGCATGTTCTTGCAATTGGAAATCATTTCTTGAAAAGGTATAAAGTAATTTGGCAAGTCACGACTTATTAGTCTTGACATAAGATCATAAAGAAATTTTTCTTTGTTAGTGATAACATTAGGCCTAATAAAACCATTGCGGATCTGCTAACAAGAAAGTAAGATACGTACATCAAGGGGAATGGGATTAAAGTCGGTTAAAACCTAAAAGAATTGCCATAATGGAAACCCAACCTAAATGACTGGAGATCCCAAGAATTAGGTTCAATGGGACAACCTAATTATGTGCGATTCAGTTAGCACTGAGAAGAAAATAAATTCTTCCTCCCATTCCTAGGATGAGTCAGTGCACTATCTGCCACGTGTAACTGGATAAATTTTATTTTAATGATTTCTATATCTTGAACATATGGGTCAAGTTGGGTATTAGCAGAATACTCTTTATAGAAATCACCTATGTGAGTGAGAAGGGTCCACTTCTATGAGAATAACCAACGGCTACATTGTTAAATTCTCTAACACGCTCATGAAACTAGGAGGTGTCCAAGGCCAAAACGGACACAACAGTGAGAACCAAGAATGTTCAGAGAAGGATTATGTGAATTCTTTTGTCTCGGTTTACACACAGAGGTTGATCAATTCAAGACATCACGTTCATTGATTGGCCAGTAAACCCGAGAGTCTCTCACTAGGAAAGATTCAAGGCTAAAAGCTATCTTTACCGATGCAGCTCTTTTCCAACGATACTCTGTCTAATTTGTGTTCATGTTCATTTGATTCATCACCCAAATTTCATTCATGTGGGGGATTGTTGCAAAATATTATGTTTTTACACAAATTATTTTATGTCCAAATTAATATATTGGTCAAAGTAGGACCAAGTATGTGCGTGTTCCTTGTATCATAACGAGTCATGCGATATATTTATTTGTTTAAAATGGATAAATGATGAATAAAATATTTGGTATCAAAGTGCCCCATTTATGTATGAAGTTTATTGGGAAGTTTTATTTATTTTCTGGGACGAATTTTCGTAACTGTCACTAAAGGTTGTGACTGTTCGCTATATAATGACTGTTTTTCAGAACCGTCCCAAAAGGTCGTGACTGTTCAACATAAGTTGTGACGGTTCATGAAAAACGTCCCTAAAGTGGATGTTTCCTAAAGACATGTCTTTTCATGAACACCTTGTTTTCTATAAATACAAGACTTGTCTTCATTTTTTAAAGAGAGAAAAAAAGGAGAGAAAATATATTTTCAGTACTTTCCATTCCCGATCGAGTCGGATAGAGTATCAAACATAATTGGTTCGTGGGACACGCACATTGAAGTGTTTCTTGTGCGTGTCGAGACCGTTTTATCCTGGGAGGCAAACGCTCATTGTTCATTACCGTAAGCACCGTAGGGGGAGCGCATTTTGTCTTAAGGAGAGAGCGTCAAACACTTGACTCGGCCATCTTCTTCGTTTGTAAGTTTTCTACTGGTATTAATTTTATTACATAAATATGATTTATTTCATATTTTAAATTTGATAAAACACAAAAGTATATATTATTTACAACAAAAATATAGATAATAAAGACACATTTTTTAAAAGACACAACCTAGTTTTTACAAAGGCGTAATAGGTATTGAGATTTTTTTTTTGTGAGAGTGAGATCATATCAGTATCATTCTTGAAAACTAAACTTCCAATTTTGTAATCACTCTAATATTTTAAATTGATAGAAAACTATAGCAAGACCAATCGTGTAATTTATTAGAACGTAGCGTAGGTGTGGGTTGATCGTTTCCAACAAAGAGATCGATTAATGTCATTATCTGAGGACTACGCAACAAAGTGAAGGCGTGGAACATATTAATTGCTAGTACGGGCAGATGCATCAGAAATCAGAATGAAAAGGAGTGTCTTCGTGGAGGTTATCGTCGTCATGTATGTAGGATGTTCTTGTATCTTTCTAAGTCTTGTAAATATTATTCATGATACTAGAGGACTTGTTGGGGTAGGGAGATAATGGTTTTTTAATGAGAGTTTCCATTTGACACCCTTGTGCATTTGTGTGATTGCTTTTAGCTTTCGCATTTAAATCTGAATAACAGGCATTAAAATTGACCTGATTATTATTTTCAATTATATCGAAACTTTATTCAATTAAATGTGATTTGTTTATAATAGGATACAAGATCCTTAGGGCGCATATTTTTCAATCCTTTATTTTATTAAACTGCTAAAAAGTATACCAAAGTTGATGGTTTGGGCTCACATATATAACATTCAGGGTGTATTAGGGCTACATGAAAAAAAATCAGGTTCAGACACAATCTTCTTAGCTACCTAAGACTTTCATGTAAAAGCACCTTTAGATATGTGAACGCCAAATAATTAGCTGAGCCCTTAAGGGAGCTTTTCTTTTTGTCGTGAACAAACCACAATTAATAGAATTTGAAATCTCTCTCTCTCTCTCTCTCTCTCTCTCTCTCTCTCTCTCTCTCACACACACACACACACACACACGCACATGTCGTTATTCTCAAAAACTTTTTTATCTATATCTCTCACACACACACAAGCACAAACATAAGAATATAACACACATGTAGTTATTTTTCATGTCTTGTTATAGGAAAAATGATTATAGATCTCTCTCTCTCTCTCTCTCAACCCAAATGGCAAGATCTAAAACCTATTTAGATATATCAACCCCAATAAACAAACAAATGGTCAAATTGAATGAAGCAAACAAACCCAACATGAATCCAACCCGGACATTAGTTTAGCTCATCAATAACTAACCCACACCCACCCTAACTTGTAGATAGGCCGACCAATCCCATCTATACTCGCCTACACCGACACATCCGCTATGTTTATTTACACGCAATTGTACAATAAATTCAATCAAAACCGTTTTATTTTCAATAAATGCTAATATTAATGTCAAGATGAGCTTGTGTATTTATAATGATCTAGCATACAACCCGCACAATACACGGGCGATATACAATAAAAAAATATATAGATAATTATAAAAATGAGTATATATCCTAAATTCAATATCTTATCTTAAAGCCATTACAAAAGGTAAATTTAATCATATATAAAACTTGTCTATTATTTCTAAATATTTTTATTACATAAATATTATTTTAATTAAATAAGAACTTCAAAATAACTGTACTTATTTTATATAAAATAATTATACATATTTTTATTTGTTTTCAGTTTAAAAACCTCCATGTCATTTATAGATATAAATTAAAGTTTTTCTATAAATAAAATGTTAAAAATGCTTTTATAGCCATAATTTTTTTATTCATACTAAAAAAAATTCAAAATTGTGAAAACTTTTTTTAACTTAAAAACTATTTTTATATGAATAAAAACTTCAAAAAAAATTGGAGGTATTTTACATATAAAAATTTTATATACTTTTTATTTTTTTTTTAGTTCAAATACTTTATGTAATAGTATTATGTGACAACCCGCCTAATAAGATACCGGGCGATCACTCCTATATCAAATTTTAACAGGAGTCTCATATGGAGCATTCTTAGCATCACTGTCGAAAATCCATTTAATTACTAATAACCTATTAGGCTGGCGTCAAAAACTTTTACTTCACTACTCTTTTTAAACAAATACAGTTAAAACATCCACACAGTTTGCATAAATGAAACTGAAATGAAATACAATTTAAAACTTTATTTCCATTTTTACTAAATTCCAATTTGAAAATCTTTTTAATAACCAACAGTTTAAGAATCACATAGGTGCTACGGATAGCAATCAACACAAAGAATTAATCCATCTAGATTAACCAAACCAAATTTAAACTACAAATGAAATCATCCTGACATGAGTTAATACTCAAAGAGTACCAATACTGAAAATAAATGAACATACATCTCTGACAAACCTACACAGAATGGGAAATGGGCGACACATGCCCTGAATATGAAGAACTATAACAGGAACCAAATCAATGAAGAGGTCTTCTAAAACAAAGGCCTGCAACTCCCACATAAGCTACAGCGCGTCCAATCCAAAGAACCTATGCATGATGCCCCTGTGGCTGGGCACCTGTAATATATACATATATATACAAGAGAGAAGAGATAACAGAAAAGGGATCAGAGCCCGATTGTAAAACAGTTTAAAAATAGTTTAGCAAGTATTTAAAATGCTTACCTGCTAATGAAACAACCATGCTAGTATGCGACGCTCTCTTGAGAATTCTCACCTCACATCTAGTGTGCACGCCTACCGTACTACTAAACCTCAAAAGTCTCTCTAACTTATTTTCCATAAGGTCTTATCACTTGAAAATAAGGTTATGATATTCACTTTAAAAGAATCAATCTCTTCAGGATTTATTATGTTATTTAGAATAACCCCGTAAAGCCGTAAAGTCTCCGAATACTTATAGTGAAGTTAAAAATTTATACATTACTTAACTTCTATTACGCACAGTAGAAAGTTCTCATAAAGATATCCGTATATATATATTAGTTACACGCATAATATATATACTAACGGGACCCCACATAAAATCTATGGTGCAAGGTTTCCATATATAAGTATATATATACCAATCACTCATATAATATATATATACTATCTGCACCCCACATAAAATCTATGGTGCTGGCATACTCTGCTATCAAGTCCCTGTATCACACATATTTAGGGAAATGCAAGTTCGAAATCACTCTCGAACGGCATTAACATAAAACACATACAAATGGAGGCGAAGCATAGTTCCAAATCACTAAGAGGTCAACACATACCCTCACGTCTCTTAGGACCGTCTGACTATCAATCAGATAGCCTGTACCAAGGAATCCTATGTTCTAGGGTACGAGTCAATATCCCCCATAAAGGTCCCATCGAGGTAAGACCGTCTCGGCGCGGATATCCCCGTTATAGCAAGTAGCCCGAGTATGATTTTTGTACAGATATAATATATGCACAATCAACAGTCATATATATATATATATATATATATATATATATATATATATATATATATATATATATACACATCCACATTTCTAAATTAGGTACGCTCATGACCCAAAATTATAATTATCCGTTATTACACATTTTACTGGATCATTGCGTATAACGGACTCGTTATTTATATTCTCATTTATTATTCACTTCATACTCGCTTCTCCTCTCTCGAAGTATTCTAAGTATAATTTCCATTGGCATTCACTCACTTACGTTTCGGTCTAACTCCCTTACGTGTCCCGATCTTTTTATTAAATATGCTCATGATTTCTTATACACATGAATCATTCCTCGTTAACCCAAAATCTCATCCTACACTAAAATGTTACTCAATGGGGTCTACCTAGGCCCTACTGGTCATCTCTACATCCCATTATATTCCAGCAACAACAATCAAGAGTTCCCATACATCTTAATCAGATTAAACTAACGAATGAGAAATATGCAATTTTCCAGGAGGGATCGATCGATCGAAGAAAAGGGGTCGGTCGATCGATCGATGATCTGGGCTCGATCGATCGATCAAGCAGTTCTTGCCTAGAAGCTGCAAATTAAACCTACGGGTTTCATCTTCCAATTCCTCCAAAAACTTCATTAACAACTCCAGAATTCTCAAATAATTATACTACATGTTCAATCTACATATATATAAGGTTTCCAATGTGAAACATGTGTAATTTCATCAACAATATCGAATTAATGGGGTAAAAATTGACAAAATCTTCAAGAACCCTAATTTTGAAAGAAATATACATTCCTCTAATTAATTCCCAGATTTTATTGTTTCTCGACTCATAATAATTCGTGGTTGATCCTCTACATATGATGGGTATATCCAAAATATATTTAATCTCTCTATTCATGCGATGAAAAGTCTCTTAATCAACAATTTCTTTCATGGGACAAGTCCTAAACAATCCAAGACTATCATGATTGAGACATTAACTAAAAATAAAGCAAGATAGATACTTTCCTGGGAATTTAGTTTCTGATTTGTGAAGGAAAAAGGTATGGTTGTGCTCCTCGTTCCGCGATCTACGTTTTGGTGGTGGTGGCGGTGAAAACGGTTGAGTCTTTGGCCTTGAATTTCTTGAAAATCTTGCCAACTTCTTCTATAATGGTCGTCCTTTGATTTTGTGTTTGTTAACCCTAGAAGACAACTACTAAAGACTTATATATCCTTAGGAAATTCGTGGGTTTAATTTCCCAAAAATATAAAATGTCTAAAATACCCTCCCGGGATGTCAATTAGGCCTAAAAATGCCCCGAGACCCAAACTAAACCCCCGGGTACACTTTTCTGACTATCTCGACCCTTAGGGACACTTTGGCGCACTTAAAACAACCATACGAGAAACTTATAATTTATTCACTTTATATAATAATAATAATTTAGTCCTGACTCGACGCAAGCGCATCTCGACTTAAATTTCCATAATTGCCATTTTATTCACTCGTGACAATTTTAGTAAAATAAATGTCATATATTACTTTACTCGTCTAGTCATATTCAATAATTTTCCAATAATTACTAACTCCCATCACGTTAGTAAATATAAAAATAAATTTCCGAATTAATATTAAATTAATATCTCAATTTAAATTTAATAAATCTCCAAATTTTAAAAGCCATAAAAATATGGTGTATTACATACTTCCCCCCTAATAACGAAATTTCGTCTCGAAATTCAAAAAATAAGGCCTACCTAGTAAAACACATTTTCGATACCTTAACAGTACGCAACATATCCACATAGTAAGGCGCTCAACCACTATAGCCCCCGCCTCACAGCCAGCTTGTTTAACACTATTCATTAAAGATACTTCACATTGTGCTCCTATCCGACAACATTCATATAAGACACGCATATACACTATTAATTCCCATTATTTCAATATCATTGGGAGGCCGCACCTCACTACATGACAACTACTCGGATTTATCTAAACACAAAACTCCCATATTGAGACAAATCATACGAACATCTGACCACTTTTTTCGCCTAAAATAGTCGTGGAATTCCACCATAGTCATCAGATTATTCTCGACCGATCCAAAATTCTGATTATCCACTCACCTCTAAACATACGCAGAGGGAGAATAGTTAAGGCTTTTCCATACCAAAACTTCAATAAGCACCTCGTTCACGATAAACAGGTACGAGTGCTTCCACGGAACTCTACCATTAGGTAATATCCTCCCCCAATTACCGTACTGCTCCACTTGTTAGCTATAACCATTGTTGAAACAAAATGTTCACCAATTACCGTACTGCTCCACTTGTTAGCTATAACCAATTACCGTGCTTAATCCACTCTACCACTTTTACTTCTTTATGTTAGTCCCACAAACATATATTCCACACATCTATTCCCACGTCCCTTCCACTCGGACGATTTATAACATCAACTAACCAGGATGTCTATACACCCTATAAACTGTGCATACTAGCCTAAGCATCACATACGCCTCATGCCTAATAACCAATTCTTTATTTTCCTAGTGCTCACAAAGTGATTGCAACACTTGGGTACTCTCACTCACCCTAGAAATCGAAATTCTAAATCCTCCATATCATCGTTCCACCCCTCAACCCGTGGTGGTAAAACAAAACTTCCAATGCTTTCTTACCACGCAACCGGCTCCACTGGCCTTAAATCATAATTTAACTACCAACTTACAAATATAATTATCTACTCCTATTACGACCGAGGTACTGAACTCATGGACTAATGACCAAACATCTCCCTTTTCTAACCTTACGCTAAGTTTCATGCGTGGGATGTCTCGCAAAGAGAAATCCAAACAAGGAACCCCCCCCCCCCCCCCCCCGATACACTACTACCTAGCATTGTCGGTTATCCAATTCCGTTAGGCCCTCCGTCCATACCATGTACCCCTATTTTTCTCATTTCTTGGCAGAAAATTACATCTCCTCCTGAAATTATACTTAACAAAGATCATTTCGTCAATCGCACTATCGTACAATATTGGTGGTGATTGCATTCCATAAACCTCGAATACATACAATCGAGATTCTCGGAATCCCTTTCCCCAAATCAGAGGGGTATAAATCTTAACTCCCACGTCTCTAAAGGATAGATATAACAATGCACCCTTCCTATCACTAAGTCCTGAGCGCTAAACATAATATTGAGTTAAATCTTTTCGCTCAGCCGTAAACCCGATACATACTGAATCATAACAACAAAGTCCCTACACACCGGTATCGAATATCTCAAGTACACTATTCCCTTCGAAGTCTCTAGGATAGATAATATATAAGTGCGAGTCCAACCCTCTTGTAGGTGAGGCCTCGCCAGAACAAAACATGCTGCACTAATGCAACTACTCCGATAGCCTTGCAATAAATGCCCATATTATATTCGTATATCACATCACTCAAACAATTAACCTCAATAAAGTATAAAACACTATTAATATACTCATTCATCCTCCGCGGATAGCACTAAGGAAAATCCTGCTACACTAGGGAAAATATTCACATAATAATATCGTTTGTAGTTATACGCATTAAACTCATCTCACATGCTAATTTAGCACTGAACAAAATATAATGACTCGGTCGTGTCACATAAAAAAATGCCTCATCCTCTGAGGATAAAACTTATACTTCTACCTTGCCAATCGTCTTGATTGCACAAGTGGTCTCCGGACGTAATTCGCCTGCCCAACCAACACAAAACTACTTTAATCGTTGACTTTTACTAGGCACCATACTCTTATCCTTTTACTCACTTCGGGAAAACATCAATGCGTGCGATTTCATTCTCCACAAAATACCTCTACACATAATCCACTTATCACCCGTTATACCAACCATATTAGGATTATTATTCTCTCGGACTTTGATAGGATCAATCCATGTTGGCTATCCCACCTAGCCTTGTTGGCCCTAAAGAACATGCTACTGGCTATAATAGTCCTTACTGAATTCCCCATCGCTTTGATAAAAATTCAGCTATTCGAATAATTTAAATGGGTCCCCTGACGTGTATTCCCACCCCCTTGCGGTGCTACACTACCATTGTTGCATCCAGTCTTATTCTTGACTAACTTCTTCGATTCTTTTAGCTTCCCACACACAGAAGCATTAACATCTCTATTGTCAAAGCATGACATTGATAACTTCTGAATCGATCATCGAGCAGAATTCCCTTTATGGTGTTATTAATTATTTTATGAGTCGATCTCCCACTTGGAGTCCTCTCCTCCATTTGTATCTACATCCTCCAATACAAGATTCGCTAATGGATTAGATTCATATTCACAAATGGACCTCTGTCAGGTCCTCCCATGATGAGTTCAAAACAACGTTCACTTCTTATCCTGAACATCTGAGGAAGGAACATGTAGTCAAACTGTAGGCATATCTTTTAACTTCTAAAAATGGTGGCTAACTCCCACCATTATAACTTCGTTCCGGAAAGCTAATAAAAATTTTCTCCAAACTTTCACTTTCAGTTAGCCACACTTCGTCCTATGTCTACACCTTTGGATACTTTACCTCCTTTGGCTAACACACACAATTCCTGCATTTCTAGAATTCCCAATGACAGTTGTCTACAATGTTTTGTCTGAAGTTTTTCTCCGTTATACCACATTGAGTGACTCTACTCTCGTATCTCCTTTGACCATGGAAGCATTTGGGAATCATGGGTCGCGCCCTAATCTCCTTTACAGTCCTGGCTTCCCGTGCTATAATGGGGGTGACCTCGACTACGGTCACCATCCTCGAATATACTTTACGATCTCAACTAAGCCCTACCTCCTCATGTTTACTTAACGGCCCTCGTCTAATATTCGTCATCTCTCGGCACACGCACATGTCCGAACGCAATTAGAATTCTCTAAGATACATACGTTACAGCAGGGGGACGGAGTCTCATCGTAGAAATCAATAATCCTAAACATAGGGCTCTATACCAAACAAAGCAACGCTAGAAGCATAACAAGCCGTACCGATCCTAAGGACACTAGAACCTGATGCTCTGATACCACCTGTGACACCCCGCCTAATTAAATACCAGGCAATCAATCCTTTATTAAATTAAAATCAAGGTGAACAGTTGGTTCATTCTTAGCATCACTGTCGCAAAATAAAATTTCCCAATTTAATCACCCTAAGTAATTAAGCTAAGTTTCAAAACAATTTAAAACTTTATTTCCATTTTTATTAAATTCCAATTTGAAAACTTTTTTAATAACCAACAGTTTAAGAATCACATAGGTGCTATGGATAGCAATCAACACAAAAGAATTAATCCATCTAGATTAATAAAACCAAATTTAAACTACAAATGAAATCATCCTGACATGAGTTAATATTCAAAGAGTACCAATGCTGAAAATAAATGAAGATACATCTCTGACAAACCTACACTGAATGGGAAATTGGCGACACATTCCCTGACTATGAAGAACTATAACAGGAACCGAATTAATGAAGAGGTCGTCTAAAACAAAGGCCTGCAACTCCCACATAAGTTACAGCGCGTCCAATCCAAAGAACCTATGCATGACGCCCCTGTGGTTGGGCACCTGTCATATATACATATATATACAAGAGAGAAGAGATAACATAAAATGGATCAGAGCCCGATTGTAAAACAGTTTAAAAATAGTTTAGCAAGTATTTAAAATGCTTACCTGCTAATGCAACAACCATGCTAGTATGCGACACTCTCTTGAGAATTCTCACCTCACATCTAGTGTGCACGCCTACCGTACTACTAAACCTCAAAAGTCTCTCTAACTTATTTTCCATAAGGTTTTATCACTTGAAAATAAGGTTATGATATTCACTTTAAAAGAATCAATCTCTTCAGGATTTATTATGTTATTTAGAATAACCCCGTACAGTTGTAAAGTCTCCGAATACTTATAGTGAAGTTGAAAATTTATACATTACGCACAGTAGAAAGTTCTCATATAGATATTCATATATATATTAGTTACACGCATAATATATACACTAACGGTACCCCACAGAAAATCTATGATGCAAGGTTTCCATATATAAGTATATATATATACCAATCACTCATATAATATATATATCCAATCTGCACCCCACATAAAATCTATGGTGCTGTCGTACTCTGCTATCAAGTCGCTGTATCAAAAATATTTCGGGAAATGCTAGTTTGGAATCACTCTCAAACGACATTAACATAAAACACATACAAATGGAGGCGAAGTTGTAATACCCCGTATTTTTCTGTGACATTTATTTTTGGGGATTAAATGAATTAAATGTTTATTAATTGGAAATTAATCCGGATAAAAATATTAACGAGATGTGAATTAGTATTTAATTATAATGTGTATATTTGGCATTATATGAATATTGGTAATATTGAAATTGTCGTGAGATTTAAATACGGCAATTTGGGAAATTTTGTTGAGACGCGTGTGACCGTCGCGTCATGGTATTTTATTATTTTATTAAAAAGTGAATTTTAGTTCCATTAACCGTATGGTCGTTTTGAGTGCTCCAACGCGTTCGGAAGGGTCGAGATAGTCAGAAAACACTAGCCGGGGGTTAAGTTTGGGTCCCGGGGCATTTTTGGGCCATACCGGTAACTTATAGGGGTATTTTGGTAATTTCAGAAATTTGGGAATTAAAAGTGACGAAAATTGGAAATAGAAATCTGACTTCTTCTTTAACCCACTAAACCCACTAACTACACTAAGAGACTTAATGGGCTACGGGAGAAGTTGAAATATAATTCCAACTTACCAAAAACCAAACACACCTCCATCACCTCCATTGTCTTCAACCTTGGGAAGAACTTGTAGAGAGAGAGAGAGAGAGAAGGAAGAAAATTCTGCAGAAAGAGAGAGGGAGAACAACTTAGCTTTCAAGATTCAACACCAAATTCAGAGAAAGATTAAGGCAAGTGGTTTAAACTCATTTGATTCAAGCTATGCTTTTCCATGTTTAGGAAATTTTTGAAATTGATTTTGGAAGATAATTTAGACCCATAAATTGGAAGTTAAAAGCCATGATTTATGTAGGAATTGCATGTAGTGATATTCTGGACGAATTATATGTTCTAAACAGAACCTTTGATGATTTAAAAATGGAGTTAGAAGAAGTTTATTGATGTTCTTGAATGAAGAAGAATTCTGGAAATTTTTGATATAGTTTTGATCTAAACTAAGCCTTGGAATGATGAATTATGGAATTTGGAATGTTAATACTGTTGTAGGATGTTAGTATGATGATACTGTAACCTTGCCTTAGAGTTTCATGCTTAAAAATGGTGTTTTGGGACGAATTGGTAACTGCAAAACGAAGCAGTCCGTAACCAGACCTGGTGCGTTCGATCGATCGATGTTCTTCAGTCGATCGATCGACCACCATCGATCGATCGAAGGTAAAGGTCGATCGATCGACCTTCCCAGAATGAGTAAAGTTTTTCCTTAGTTAAATTTTAATGAGGTTAATCCTTGAATGATATTATTGGAGACCTTGTGAATACCCTTAACCTTAAGGAAGACCAGTAGGCATGATTATGAGGTTGGACTTTAATTGGAATTTAATTTGAGGAATTATTCTAATTTAATGAAATTCGATATGTGAGATAATATTTGGGTTAATAGTGTAAATTTGAATAAGTTGATGAAATAAGTTTTGGGGCAGAAGTAAAGACCTTAGGTAGAAAGATGTTATATGTGGGAATAATGGGAACTTAATAGTCTATTTGAGATAGGTTTTAAGTTTAAGAAACTACGACGTGAGACGTGTCGACAATTTAATTTCTAGATTATCGGAACACTTGAAATATATGAATTTGGAATAATGGGATCAAGATGTAGAGTATACCTTTATTAATATCGAGATATCTAAGATGTGTGAATGCTTAGTATATAATTTTATGTGTATGACATACCTACCATACTTGCTATCACGGGAGGTTTACGTTCGCTTAGGGCCTTCTTATCCTTGTGTTGTCCGGATTTAGATTGGTTACCTCGATGAACATAGGTCATAGAAGGACTTATTGGGATGTTAATAAGTCTGCTGATCGTGGGAGCGTAGGTATGTGCGTGACCCATGTGATGGTGACTGTGTTCGCCTCCACTATTTGTGATGTTGTTATCTGAACGATTCCTGAGAGATTCGGAATGCGTGACCCTTATGTACGTGATGTACCGGGATGGATAGAAGAGTATGTGTGCACCGCAGCTTAGCCTTTGGGTGCTTGTATTGTATATTTATGATGTGAAAATATACGGTTACACGAGAAGGAAATTAACTATGTTAAACTGTGAGTATAGTTATGGTAATTTTTATGAAAAGATAAAAAGGGGACTGTTGATGTAAAAATCTAGATCGCTCTAATTTTTCAATCACAGATAAATAAATAAGACAAAGATTTTTAAAGTGTTTCGGCTAGGAATAAAGCCTACGTCCACTGTTATGTTATTGCTGAGTGTTTGTGGAATTCTTGATTACAAGTTCTCTCAAGAAATTCCGGTCCCCTTTGAATGAGGATGATAGAAGGTATTTATAGCCTTGAGGCTGTACATGAAAGGTTCGATACATTAAATGACATACATATGAAAGGGTAATACATTTAATGCAGAGTGCGTGCCAAGAATATAAGCATTCAATGAATATCTGAGCTGTTGATTATCTGGCAATTAATGATACGACCGAGATGCAGCTCGGACCGCCATAGCTGTTCGCTGATCAGGAGTTCCTCGGAACATTAGAGTACCTCGGTGCGTTAGAGTTCCTCGATGCGATAGAGATCCTCGGTGTGATAGAGTTCCTCGGTGTGATAGAGTTCCTCGGTGTATTCTCGTTGCTCGGAAAGAAGCATGGTTGGTCGGGAAATGATCTTCCTCGCTGCTATTGTGCCACGTAGATTGACACGTGTCTTCATCTTATTCGTCCACATCAACATATTAATTTTGGTATCAACAGAAGCCCCCAATGTTTCATATTTTGAATTTTGAGGAGTATGGAACATTCTTTCTCGGTATATGGCAATATTAAATGTCCTTCCCGGGTTTTAGGAACATTGTATTCAAATTTCCTTCTTATTTCGCAGTTTTCGCCCTTTTTATAAGCGCTTCGATCTTCGTGCAAATTTTGTCCTCTTAGCCGCCGGAAGTTTAGTAGTTTCTTTTTGGTAATCATTTCTTTCGCCGCTTCCCAATGCAAAGTATTTAAACTTCTTTGGTAACCATACCGTCGTCTACGTTTTTCATTCTCTGCATTCAAGCTTTCTATTCTCTTCTTCTCTTGTGCGTTCATCCTTGTTTCCGTTCGTTGCCAACACATCTCCTTTCTTTCTGTAAGATCTTCTTTCTTTCTTCTGTATCTCTTTTATTCAATATGGTTTATATTGTGGAGTCTATTGAGAAATTCCGTTCTGATTTTTCCATTCCTTCGTGGGTAACTCTAGAGGTTCTTTCTGAGCCTTTAGATTACTTTCGATTGGCTGAGGGACATTGGTTCCCCAGTCTTTTTGTTGCTGAATGCGGTTTTTCCTTTCCACCAAACCCATTATGTCTTGAGTTTTGTCAATATTTTGATCTTGTTCCTGCAAAAATAGCCCCCAATTCGTGGAGAATAATTAACGGGGTGCATAAATTAAATCTAACTCATGGGACTCGTATCGGGATCCCTGAAATTATGTTTTGTTATAAATGGGTTGTTCTAGATAATATTTATTATTTAAAAACTAGGTATTTGAATAGGGCTCTTGTAGTTAATCTCCCTGACTCAAATAGGGATTATTTTGAGCATGGGTTGGTTATAAAAAATTGGCAACATGCGCCTTTATCTGGGAATGAAGTATACAACGGTCCCAGATGCCCTCCATACGGCAATGGGATAGGTTTATTTTTCATTTTATTTTACTTATGAAATTATGCTTTCATCATGTTTGACAAAATGTATGACTGATATTCCATTATGTATTTATTTGCAGTTGATAGCAAAAGAAAAACTCCAAAAGAGTCAGAAGTGAATATCAAGCATTTGAAACTTATCTGGAATTTGCATAAGACCATTGCTGACGAGCATATTAGATCTGCTTCATATTTACTACAGTATAAGAGTTACACAACCTCTTATACTGCTCGCCCTGTTGAACCAGCTTCAACACCAGAAAGTTCATCTTCAGATTCTCATATCCCCCTATCTCAGAGAATGGGCAAGAAAAGAGCTCCTCCTGCTCTATTTGGTGAAATTTCTTCTGCTGTTGGAGCCCAGAAAGGCAAAATTGATGTCCCAGAAGGGACTAAAAAAGTAGATGCTGGATCCTCCAAAGCTGCCGAGAAGCCCCCAGTGGCCCCGAGCAAGAAAAATGCTGCTGCCGATGTAATTACAATCTCTCCGACCAAGACTTCTTCCTTGGTTGATGTTGCCGACCGTCCTTTGAAGAGATTGAGGAAATCATCCTCAGTTAATCTTGCTGGAACTGCATCTTCTCTACCCGCTGGTGGTAGTAGTGTTTCAAACATCATTCTTCCGAGTTCTTCCAAGAGCTCAGTTATACCCGAGGTTCTCGGGGTTGATGAAAAAATTCCTAGGGATACACTGACATCCCTAGCTGCTCGTCATCTTTCTTCAGTAAATTTCTCACTCCTTTGGTCTTTTTTTCTTTTTCTTGAATTCTTGTATTTGTGTTGACTTTATTGTTTTTCTTATCTTTCAGCTGGTGAACTGCTTCAATACCATCGTGAAGAAAGATCAAGTTATTAAAGCTTCCAGTTCCTCGTCCGATGTTGACGATGCTTTGTTGGGTTTAGCCCAATCTGTGAAGGAATCTCGCCAACAGTACATTGAGGAGAAAACTGTTTGGGAGAAAAAGTTGGCTATGGCTGAGGCTGATAAGATGAGGATGGCTGAGACCTCCAAGAATTTGGAGGAGAAAATTAAAGTTTTGGAGGTTAAACATCAGGATTCTGATGATAAGTTGAAAAAGGCAGAGGAAGAATTATCTACTCTGCGAGATATCAAAGTCAAGAAAGAGGAATTGGAGGTGAAGCTCTCCTCGGAGAAGTTGAGGAGAAAAGTTGCAATCAAGAAACATTTCAGCGTTGGTTGGGAGAAAGGATGGGAGAGAGAGATAGCTGCAATGACATCCCAAGTTCAATATGGGGAGTTGAAATACTTCCATGATGGCTGGGTAGCTGCTCTGCAAGAGCTAAAGGTCCAAGACGATTCTGAGCTATTCCAACGGCATCTCCCTGGTCCTCCTCCACCAATTGTGGAAGAAGAAAAAGATGAGCCTGCCTCAGATGAGTCTTCTATGGCTATGGGCGATCAAGTTTCTGCCTCTCAACCCTCTGCCACCGAGGACGTTTCTTCCATGCCTCCTCCTCCCGAGAAGATTCCTACCGATCAAGCTGTTGTTACCACCGAGCAACCGAGCTCCTCGTCCCAGCCTCCCGAGAAAGTCTTGGGAGACAAGGAAAAGGTGTGAAGTTGTTCGGTATCATTTCTGTATTTCCTTGTAATCGAACAATGTAACTTTTTGATGATCTAATAAAATATATCTTTGCTCATCTCTGTTGTTGATAACTTGTTTTTGTTGATTGTTGTCTTTTTCTCGTCCTTAGTTTGTTGCTAGAATGGAATTGATCTCTTCACATGATACTGAGCTGATGCAACAATGTCATCAATACTACAAGGCTGGTCATACAGACCTTAGTACATCGGAAATTGCTGATATCCTTGGTCATGGTGCTTCAGAACAGGCTATTGAGGCTTATCGATACTTGAAAGATTTACTCGACCGAGCTGTGGCCAATAATGTGGCGTATTATGAACTGATCGAGGAACTTCATGGTTCCATAGAGGATCTCCAAGGTCAGCACAATGAATCAATGGCTTTGTTACACAAAGATTATGAAAATAGATACCAACAACTTTCTTCTGAAACAGGCCATAAGAAGATCATTGCTGCATATGATATTAGGGAAAGGACCCTAAAAGGTGAAGTTGAAGCCTGCAGACAAATTACCGAGATCCTGGAACGAGAAAATAATAATTTGCAGAAAAAATTGGCTCAATATGAATCTGCTGCTTCATCTTCTACTGCATTAATACCAGTTACTGATGAAGGCTTCTCTTTCTTAGAGGTCGAAAACGCCAAACTAAGGCAAGAGCTGGAGGACTTAAGAAGATCTGCCATTTCTGGAACTGCTCGGGGACGAGGAAGAGGTTCTCGGGGGCGAGGAAGAATCCTCAGCCAAAATGTTGAAGAGGCTCCCACTCAGTCTACTCTGGAAACTCAAGCATTCCAGTTGAAAGTAAAAGACCGTGCTCTGACTGAAATGTCCAATAAAAATCTGTCTCTGGAAGATCAGCTGGCATCGATGAAATCTGCCTTGCATAACAAGGATCTCTTTGCCAAAAGCCTTCATGAACAATTGGATAGATTAACCTTCCAATTCCATAAACAGCCAAGGGAATTCTGGATGGCAGGATACAATGAAGCCCTTGTTCACCTGGATGCTCGCATTGAACATGCTAACAATGAAGGTTACAAGCAAGGATGGTTAAATGCATTGGGCGTGTTAAAGTTGGAGCAAGGGCATTTTTTATGGGACTATCATGCTCCATCATTATTAGACCTGCCTGTACCACCTTTCAAATTGGATATGGCATGGATCCCAGCTCGTTCTATTCCTCGCAACCTAATTTCAAAATACCTTGGTGATTATAACCTTCATTCCCAAGTTGAATTATCTCGTCCTGAGCATCTTTTGGATACACCTTCTGTTATGAACGTCAGAATGCTCAGAGATGTTAATTTCATCAATTCTCCCCTTTGCCTAGAAGACCCTCCTGCCGGCGAGGAACCTGTTTCTAAAGCACAGGGCAAAAAACCAATAGAATAGTAATATCCATGTAACAATTTAGTACATTCTTGTAACTTGTAATTTATTCTAGATTTAATGAAAAGATTTTCATTTTCTGTTTGCCAATTTTGTTAGTCTTGTGTTTATCAAACACCTTTATATTTGTACATATGTATCTATGTATCTGTTAAAAAGATAACAATATTATTGTTCAATAAGCAACTTAATAAAAAGTTACAAGTATTAGTAATGTTTCTCGATCACTTAATAATAAAGTAATGAGTAAAAATGTTCAAACTGTTTCCAACCAACCAAGGTGGGTGAATAATGTTTGTCGACCAATTACAACTGATGGGTTTTTATCCTCGACCAGCTATACTTGGTTTAATTATAAAATTGCGTCCGACCAACTAAGATCAATAATTTGTCCTCACCGACCAACTACAGTTATTGGGTTTTTATCCCCGACTAACTATACTTGGTGTATTTTTTGAACATTTTGTTCTTCAAAGAACTCATTGTAATAATATTACCTCCCGACCAACATAAGTTGTAATATGAGAGTATATTTTTATCTTACCAACCGTAGTTGATCATGCTGGTGTACAGTTTCTGGCTCCTTAAAGCTTTTGGCTCCTTAGAGCATTTTTTGGCTCCTTAGAGCATGTCCTCCTAACCAAAGGAGGTTGGCTACTTATAGCACTTTTGCTCCGTAGAGCTGAGGTTGGCTACTTATAGCACTTTTGCTCCGTAGAGCTGTGGTTGGCTACTTATAGCACTTTTGCTCCGTAGAGCTGTGGTTGGCTACTTATAGCACTTTTGCTCCGTAGAGCTGTCCTCCTAACCAAAGGAGGTTGGCTCCTTAGAGCACTTTTGTTGTGTAGTGTATTACACTAGTATTCCCCGAAAAATTTTTAACCAGAAAGAAAATGGCGAAACATCCTCGTTTTATTCATAATGAAAGAAATGCTTTACATTTGACATCATTGATAATACTTGCGCAGGTGTTCAGCATTCCATGCATTCTTAAATTCCTCTCCTTCTAGAGTTGCTATTCTGTAAGTTCCTGGTCGAACAACCTCTGTAACTCGGTAAGGTCCATGCCAGTTTGCTTCCAGTTTATTCTGCTTCTGAATGACCCTCTTTAGCACATAATCCCCCTCTTTTAGATCACATTTCTTTACCCTTTTGTTGTAAAACAGAGTTGTTCGTTGTTGATAAGCAGCATTCCTAATGGCTGCCTCTTCTCTGACTTCCTCGAGCATATCCAAATCCATCCTTCTCATCAGATCACTGATCGGAGAATTGAAATTTAACACCCTGTGTGTTGGTAGGCCCAACTCGGCAGGTATCACAGCCTCACTTCCAAATGCTAGCATATATGGTGATTCTCCTGTTGCTGCTCGGGGAGTTGTTCGGTAAGCCCACAAAACTGACTGTAGCTCATTAATCCAATTTGCTTTAGCCTCACTGAACCTCTTCTTCAATCCATTTAGTAATGTTCTGTTCGTCACTTCAGTCTGTCCATTGCTTTGAGGATGGCCTGGTGCTGAATGAAACTTCAAGACGTTTGACTGATGACAATAGGCAGCAAATTCTTCATTATCAAATTGCGTTCCATGGTCTGTGATGAAAGCATGGGGGAGACCATATCGACAAATGATATTCTTCCATATGAACTGATACACTTTCTCGTACGTCATATCAATTAGTGGTTCAGCTTCCACCCACTTAGTAAAATAGTCTACTGCCATGACGAGATACTTGAACCTTCCTCGGGTCGTCGGCAGTGGTCCAACCAGATCAATTCCCCACATGGCAAATGGCCAAGGTGATGTTATGGGTGTCAACAATGCCTGTGGAGTTCTTCGGATGGAGGAAAAACGTTGGCATTTGTCACACTTCTTAGCATAGGCTATACAATCAGCCCTCATCGTCGGCCAATAGTATCCCTGTGTCATTACCCTTTGCAAAAGTGTCCGACCTGCTACATGAGCTCCACAAGATCCTTCATGAATTTCTTCAATCAATTCTTTGACTTCTGATGGATGCACACATCTCTGCAAACCTGCCATAATTCCTCGTCTATACAAAACACCATTAGTTAACACATACCGAGCAACTTTATATTTCAATTTCTTGGCAGCTAGTTTGTCCTCCGGCACTTCTCCTTCTTCAATGTATGCTCTGATAGGATCCATCCAAGATGGTCCTAAATCAAGGGTAATAATCTTCACCGTCAGATCTTCTTCTATGCTCCGACTTTCTAACACTTCAATTGGTATTGTTCTTCGCAGCTCGGTGCGCGTAGCTGACGCTAGTCGGGCCAATGCGTCTGCTCTAGCATTCTCCATTCTCGGTATCCTTACCAATTGAATAGCATCAAATTTTGTTAATAACTCCATCACTTTTGCATGGTACTTCACCATTAACTCTCCCTTCACTGCATATATTCCCATCATCTGATTCACAATTAATTGAGAATCATTGAAAACAATTACTTGTCGCGCCTCCATAACTTTCGCCAAATGAAAACCTGCTATCATAGCCTCATATTCAGCCTCATTATTGGAAGCTTTGAATTGGAATCTCAAGGAATACTCCATGTCAACATCGTCGGGAGAGTTTAAAACAATCCCTGCTCCACAACCAGCCGTGCAAGATGATCCATCTACATATAATCTCCATGTATGTAACTCGTCTTCAAATTTCTTATCTGTTAGAGTTCCTCGGTGAAATATCATCTGCTTTCTTTCATCATCCCCGGGTATCTTTCGTTTCTCGTTGGTCGTTTGTTCGCGCCCTTCTACCAACCGGAGTTGGTCGGGGTTTGAATATGATGATTTTTCTACATCCACAAGTCCTTTTACCAACCTTGGTTGGTCTGGATCTGTGTCTGTTGATCCTGTATCGTCTACAGGTAAGTCAGCAAGCATCTTTTGCTCCTCGGGGGTATCAGGGTATGTGAACTCTGCTATAAAATCTGCCACGGCTTGGCCCTTCAACGATGATCTGGGTTCATACACAATATCATATTCACCGAGCTCTATTGCCCAGTACATCAATCTTCCTGATTTTTCTGGCTTGTGAAGGGCTTGTCTTAATGGCATGTCGGTATACACAATGATGGTATGGGCCTGGAAGTATGGCCTCATTCTTCTACTTGCTTCAATTAATGCCAGTGCCAATTTTTCCAGCTTTGGGTATCTGATTTCCGCACCTCGGAAGGCCTTGCTTGTGTAATAAATTGGCTTCTGGATTCCATTCTCCAATCTGATCAATGCCGAGCTAACTGCATTTTCTGATACTGCCAAATACAAGTACAGCGTCTCTCCAGTTATTGGCCTAGACAATAATGGTGGGGCTCCCAAATACTTCTTCAAATCTTGAAAGGCTTGCTCACATTCATCAGTCCACTCAAAACTTTTTCGCAGTGTTTTGAAGAATGGGAGGCATTTATCAGTTGCTCGGGATACAAATCTGTTGACTGCTGCAACCCGTCCGGTAAGACTCTGAACTTCTTTCTTCGTCGTCGGAGATCGCAGCCCTAAAAGAGCCTTGATCTTTTCTGGATTTGCCTAAATACCTCGCTGGTTGACGATGTATCCGAGGAACATTCCTTCTCGTACTCCAAAGGTACACTTCGTCGGGTTGAGCTTCATCTGGTATTTATCCAGTTGATCAAAAGTTTGACTCAAGTCAACCAAATGATCTGCAGCTCTCTTGCTTTTGGTGAGCATGTCGTCGACATAGACCTCCATATTGCGGCTGATTTGTTCGGTAAAAACCTTGTTCATCAACCGCTGATATGTTGCACCTGCATTTTTTAAACCAAAAGGCATAACATTATAACAATAAGTTCCCCTTGGGGTAATAAAAGAAGTACTTTCCCTGTCTTCAGGTTTCATTTTGATCTGGTTGTAGCCAGAATAAGCATCCATGAAGCTGAGTAGCTCGTGTCCCGAGGTAGCATCCACTAGTTGATCAATTCTGGGCAATGGAAAGTGATCTTTTGGACATGCCTTGTTGAGATCGGTAAAATCAACACACATTCTCCATTTGTTGTTCTTCTTCTTTACCATCACCACATTTGCCAACCAATCTGGATATTTCACATCTTCAATGAAGTGGGCTTTCTGGAGTTTCTCGACCTTCTCTTGTATGGCCTGGTTCTTCTCGGGGCTAAACACTCTTCTTCTTTGCTTCACAGGCTTGATCTCTTTATTCACGTCGAGCTCATGACATAAAAAGTTTGGATCTATACCTGGCATGTCTTCATGACTCCAAGCAAAAGTATTCTTCCTATTTCTCAAGAAAGTTATCAAATCTTGTTTTATTGAAACATCCAACGACGATCCTATCTGAGTTACTCGTTCAGGATGCTCGTCGTCCAGGATAACAATTTCTGTAGATTCCACAACCTGCCCTTTTACGAGTTGAGATTCATCCCTAGGATCAAGAGTTTCAATTTCTGTACTCTCCTCCACTTGATAAGTAGTAGTCTTTTTCCTTGATTCTTCAAGTTCTTCTTGCTCGGCAGACGAATAATAGCATTCTCGAGCTACTTTTTGATCACCTTTCATAATTCCTACTCCAAAATTCGTTGGAACTTTCAAACATTGATGTACTGTAGATGGAACTGCTTCGAACTTCTTCAATCCAACTCTTCCCATGATGATGTTGTAGGCGGACTGCACATTCTTATCCATCACAAATAAGCGTATTCTTTCTGTTCGACAAGCAGGCCAAGTTCCAATGAGTATATCCAACTTGATCGTCCCAAGTGGAAAAACTTTCTCGCCAGCAAAACCCAGAAGGGGTCTGTGATAAGGTTCCAATTGAGATAATTTTAAATTCAAGCTATCAAAGCATGAATAGTACATGATGTCTGCCGAACTACCATTGTCTACTAACACCCTTGAAATGATCACATCCTTCATCCTCATTTTGATCACCAAAGGATCATCATGAGGGTAAAGAACACCTGCCAGGTCATTTTTTGAAAAACCAATCACTAGTTTCTCTTTGTTTACCTTCCTCGAACGATCATCCTCGGCCAGGTTTATTCGCTGAATGTATGAACAAGCTTGAGCCTCTCCGAGGTAAGCTTTTTTTTCTGCAGTAAGGTCTCCTCCTCCTGCATCTCCTCCTGTAATAACATTACAATCAAGTGATCCAAAACGTATGGAAAATACCTCTCGTTCAGGTTTCCTCGGTTTCTTGGGAAGATCGGGGTCATCATCTGGATCCTCTTCATGGTCCCTCTTCTTTTTATCCTCTGCACGACGAGGAGATCTAGATCTTTCTCTAGTTCTATCATCATTTTTCCTTTCACCTCTGCGATCTACATACTTTGACAATTTTCCTCTTCGGATGAGTGTTTCAATCTCGTTCTGAAGGGCTATACAATTTTTGGTCATATGGCCATGATCTTTGTGAAACTCGCAATATTTCTCTTTATTCCTCAGGTCGGGATTTGTCTTCAGTTTCTCTGGCCACTTGATTTCCTTGTTATTCCTGATTTCTTCCAAAACATGATTAATACCCATTTTCAATGGAGTATAATTATCATACTTCTTTAGGACTTCCAACTTCATCCTGTTATTCCTGGAATGTTTATCACCACCATTACCTTTCTGATCTTTCTTCTTAGAATTGTCGACCTCAACTTTAACTTCTTTGTCCATATTCTTCTTCGCAGCCATAGCCTCCTCGGCATTCATGATTTTGGCCGCCTTTGCCATCAACTCCGACATATTTTTAGGTGGATCTTTGGCCAAAGTGTAGTACAGCTTGTTAGGCAGCAAACCACTCATCAGAGCAGTGATTGCTGTCTTTTCTTCATAATCTATGACTTCCAACTTCTCGTTATTGAAACGAGTTATGTAATCTCTAGTACTTTCACCTGATTTTTGTCTAACACTTAGCAAGTGTGCTACTCGCTTTACCGGCTTTGCTCCAAAACAAAAATTGCCAATAAACAATTCGGCTAACTGAACAAAGGTTGAAATCTTACCCCGAGGAAGATTATTGTACCATATCTGTGCAGATCCGGTAAGAGTTCCTGAGAATGCTCTACACCTCATCTCGTCAGGGACAGCGTAGATATCTGCAGCAGCCTGGTATTGTTCTATATGAAGTACGGGATCTGTCTTTCCATCGTACTTGGGGGTCACTACGGGTGCTTTGAATTTTGACGGTGTAGGGAAATCCACAATGGCTTGCACAAAAGGTGTTCCTTGAACAAAAGTTCTCTGTAAGGGGTTCCTTGCCTTAGCCATTTCTCCCAATCTATCTTCCAACCGTTGAATGGAACCTTTCCATGCTTCATTCCCTTCCTCGGGCAGCTTAGTCCGAGCAACTGATTGCTCTGACGTAGCTTCCTGAGATTTATCTCGACGAGTAGTTGGTCGCGATTGTGCAGATCCTTCTCTCAAACCTGGTGGTGGTCGAAAACTTCTTGATGGAGCCCTAGGTGGACTTATGTTCCTCCTTGGTCCTAATCGACTGAAAGGAGACACCCTGCTTAATCTTTCCAAAGCGCTAGTTCTTTCCGGAGAAAGAGTGATACGTTGATCTGTATCCGTAGCCCGTATCGATGAAGTTCGCCCAGGTTGATAAGAAGAATCATTAGACTCTTCATTGCGATATGACCCGGTACGTCTAGATTGCGATTGCCTATGATCACTCCTTTGCCCTGAATAGGTAGGTGCACCGCCCTGAAGAGTTTGAATGAGTTGCCTCATAGATTCTTGCATGGCGGTTTGTCCTTGAGCCAGATTCGTCATAATTCCAGCCAGATCTGGGGATGCAGATGGATTTGGAAGATTTCCAGTATTTCCAATATTTCGATTACTGGATTCTGGATTATCTGCCATTGGTGATAAATGATTTTTATGAAAAATGATAATAACAGTCGTTTCCCACAGACGGCGCCAATCTGTTGATGTAAAAAACTAGATCGCTCTAATTTTTCAATCACAGATAAATAAATAAGACAAAGATTTTTAAAGTGGTTCGGCTAGGAATAAAGCCTACGTCCACTGTTATGTTATTGCTGAGTGTTTGTGGAATTCTTGATTACAAGTTCTCTCAAGAAATTCCGGTCCCCTTTGAATGAGGATGATAGAAGGTATTTATAGCCTTGAGGCTGTACATGAAAGGTTCGATACATTAAATGACATACATATGAAAGGGTAATACATTTAATGCAGAGTGCGTGCCAAGAATATAAGCATTCAATGAATATCTGAGCTGTTGATTATCTGGCAATTAATGATACGACCGAGATGCAGCTCGGACCGCCATAGTTGTTCGCTGATCAGGAGTTCCTCGGAACATTAGAGTACCTCGGTGCGTTAGAGTTCCTCGATGCGATAGAGATCCTCGGTGTGATAGAGTTCCTCGGTGTGATAGAGTTCCTCGGTGTATTCTCGTTGCTCGGAAAGAAGCATGGTTGGTCGGGAAATGATCTTCCTCGCTGCTATTGTGCCACGTAGATTGACACGTGTCTTCATCTTATTCGTCCACATCAACATATTAATTTTGGTATCAACAGGGACTTTTATCAAAATGGTGTTGTTAATAATTGGGAATCCGGGAATTAAAGTAGAACTCTCTATTTAATTGTTAAGGTTGGAATTTAAACGTTAACCGAGTAGAAGTGTCAGAAACTCTTTAGATAGTTATGAGATAACACATGAATGGGTACAGGAACGTTAGGAGTGCACAGTTAGACGAGAGGTGAGTATCTCATGCGAGAGCACGTCCTAACATGTATTTTGCATATACTGTTTTAAATGTTTTTAAAGAACTTGCAGGTTTTTAAAATATCTCCACATTTGGGCTCTGACCCGTTTGCTTTCAAATCTATCTTTTTGTAAAACCATTTTAGGTGCCCAGCCACAAGGTCACCATGCATAGGATTCTCACTCAGATGACGAGTTGTAGCTGCTTGTGGAAGCTACAGGGATTTGCTTTTAGACACTTATATCATTTGGATTCCATACTCAGTATTCCTCAGTTGTAGGGCATGTTGCCCAAATTCTATTAGATACATTTCCATTTCAGTTTTTCAGACTTTGGCATGTATTAATTCAGTATTTTAGTTCTCGTTACTTAGTTCAGTCGTGGAATTTGTAGTGAGGAGTTTTCCTCCAGAATTATTTATATCATGTGTTGGTTATTCTATTATTTCATTATGGTGAATGGTGTTATTATTCTTCATTACACTTGTTGCATGTTAATCAGTCTTTAATTAAAATTTGACAACTTACTTTTTAAATACTAGGTGGTTAGTAATAAAAAAAAATGTTTTCGACAGTGATGCTATTAACTGAGCCAACTTGGCATTTTGAATTAATTTAATAAAGGATTAGCTACCCGGTATTTAATTAGTCGGGGTGTCACAGGTGGTATCAGAGCATCAGGTTCTAGTGTCCTTTAGGATCTGAACGGCTTATTATGTTTCCGCTGAGCTTTCTTTGATGTAGAGCCCTATATTTTAGGACTGTTGTATTCTTTTGTATTTGCTACGTTCTTCAGCTATTTTAAGTTTATAACTGCGAACTTATAGACTTTATTCTTATTTCAGAATGCCTCCACGACGTGCACGACGAGTTCCCAGGAATGCAACGCCCGAACCCTAGCCAGCTCCAATTTAGGGCATGATGAACGCCGCTGAGGTTGCAGCTATTGTAGCCCAAGCGGTAAATGCCGCCATTGCCGTAGTTTAGAAGGTACCGCCTCAGGCGTCGGTTGCCGCGCCAGTACAGGCAAATGCATTCCCGTCTGCTTGGGAACGTGTACGTGACGCTTTTCAGAAAGCGCATCCGCCAGAGTTTGCAGGTAGCTTAGATGTGGTAGTCTCGAGCCAGTGGAGGAAGGATATACAGCGGCACTTGAGGATGTATGAGTGCACGGATGTTCAGAAGCAGGTGCTAGCTACTTTCAAGCTAGTTGGATCTGCATAGCAGTGGTGGGAGTCTATTACCACCGTAGAGGAGAGGGATACTCTCACTATTCAGGAGTTCTGGGTGCGGTTCGACCGCAAGTACTTTCCGTCAGCTGTTCATACGGAAATGAGGAGGAGATTGATGAGTCTGAAGCAAGAGGGTAAGACCGTGGCCGAGTATGAGGCCGAGTTCACTAATCTGTTGAATATCGTTCCGGATGAGATACCGACATAAAAGAAGAAGATTGAGAAATTCACCGACGGGTTGACATGGAGGATCCGTCAGCATCTGTTAGGGAACCTTTCGTTGGACACTTATTCTGATGTGGTTAACGCTGCTTTGTTACACTGCCAGGATCACCGCTTTCATATGGTTGAGGGCAAGAGATCGGGAGAGTCTAGCCATCAGGGCAGGACTGGAGGACATGGTGCCGGTGGAGCACAATCTGTTCAGGGGCAGAGACAGAGTGATCAGGGTTTCCAGCAGGGGGATCATAAGAGGTTCCGTTCAGGGGGTTTCAGGAACGGTCAGGGAGGATTTCGGAATGGCCAGCAGGGTCATAACGGCCATCAGGGCCAGCAGGGTCAAAATGGTCAACATCAGCAGTTTTAGCAGGGCCAAGGGAGGAACGGTAACGGCCACCAGGGCCGGGGACAACAGGGTCAGAGAGGAGGGAACTTTCCAGGGAAGTGTTTCATTTGTGGCAAGACTGGCCATAAACGCCAGGACTGTCCTGATAGGGGCAGGGCCCCACAGCAGCAGCAGCAGGGAGCTCGCCAGGAGCCACAGAGGCCTATGTTTCCCGCCGCTCTCCCCGCACCGCCATAGATGGCAGCATTGCCACCCATTCCAGCAGTTCCGGCTCAGCAGGGGCAGCTACAGTATGGACGTGTCTATAACGTCCACCAGGCAGCAGTCCCACAGGCACCGCCCGCGATTGAGGGTACGTTTTCTATCCATGGCACTATGGGTCGGGTACTGTTTGATACGGGGGCTACACATTGTTTTATAGCTACACATTTCGCGAAGGCGTTAGGGTTGTTAGCCACCGCGGAGAGCACAGTGACGTGTGTCGACTCACCATTGGGGAATGGGTCACTTATATTCTTTATATGTCGGGGAGTGGGGGTAGAGATTGGTGGTTTGGTATTACCTGCGGACATGTTGGTATTAGATATGCATGTTCACGATGTGATTATCGGTATGGATTGGGTCGCTGATTATAGAGCCATGATTGATTGCTTCGGTGGGAGCATTGTTTTTGCCATTCTGGGGCAAGGGATGTTTGTAGTGGCGATGCGTCGCCCAGAGGGAGGCTCGACCGCTCATTTATATTACCTTGAGGAGGATACCTCTAAGGAGGTTGTGATTCCTTTAGATTCGATCCCAGTTGTCAGGGAGTATTCTGATGTGTTTCAGGAGATACCAGACCTACCCCCCAGTCGAGAGATAGACTTCATTATAGACTTGTTACCAGATATGAGACCTATAGCACGCCCACCGTACCGTATGGCTCCAGCTGAGATGAGGGAGTTACGGGATCAGATTGAGCAGTTGTTGGGTCAGGGGTTTATTCGGAGGAGTACTTCACTGTGGGGTTCCCCTGTGTTGTTCGTGAAGAAGAAAGATGGTTCACTGAGATTGTGAGTGGACTACCGGGAGTTAAACAAGGTCACGATACGGAACAAGTATCTGTTGCCTCGAATCGATGACCTATTCGACCAGTTGAGAGGAGCTTCTTGCTTCTCAAAGATTGATTTGCGATCTGGTTACCATCAGTTGCGTATCAGGGAGGAGGACGTCTCGAAGACTACGTTCTTATCGAGATATGGTTCTTACGAGTTTCGGGTTATGCCATTTGGGTTGACCAACGCTCCAGCAGCGTTTATGGACTTGATGAATAGGGTGTTCAGGGATTTCCTAGATCAGTTTGTCATTGTCTTTATCGATGATATTTTGGTTTATTCCCAGACTTAGGAGGAGCACGCTGAGCACTTGAGGTAAGTTTTGCAGACACTGTGCCAGAATGAGTTGTATGCAAAATATGAGAAGTGCGGGTTTTGGCTGAAGGAGGTTCAGTTTTTGGGGCATATTATTTCCGACCGGGGAATATCGGTTGATCCGGGGAAGGTATCCGCGGTGAGGGAGTGGGGACAGCCCATGACACCGATGGAGATCCGTAGTTTCTTATGCTTAGCAGGATACTACAGGAGGTTTATTCGGGGTTTCTCCATGATAGCGGGTCCCATGACACATCTAACTCGTAAAGGTGTGTCGTTCATTTGGAGTGATGCCTGTCAGTTGGCATTTGATGAGTTGAAGGACAAGTTAACCTCAGCACCTGTGTTAGCATTGCCGAGACTGGGAGTTGAGTACCTTGTTTACACTGACGCGTCCTTACAAGGACTTGGAGGTGTACTACAGCAGGAGAGTCAGGCCATAGCTTATACTTCCCGTAAGCTTAAGCTTCACGAGAAGAATTACCCTACCCATGACTTGGAGTTAGCGGCAGTGGTATTTTCCCTTCGTATTTGGAGACATTACCTTTTGGGGGAGAAGTTCCGATTGTTCATGGATCACAAGTCCCTACAGTACTTATTCACGCAGAAGGAGTTGAATATGCGGCAACGAAGGTGGCTTGAATTCGTGAAAGATTATCAGTTCGATATCCAGTATCACCCGGGGAAGGCTAACGTGGTGGCAGACGCGTTGAGCCGTAGACCGGTAGAGGAGGTGGCGGATGTGTGGAAGGCCAAGTGGAAGGAATTGGGACACCAGGATGCAGTGGCCCGATCATTCATGTCTGTGATGACTATTACACCGCAGATTGTCACGAAGGTAGTGAGGGCACAGGCAAACGACTCGTTCTGTCAGGAGCAGATAGTTCGATTATTAGTAGAGGGAGCCGAATCCTATACCGTTAGCTCAAACGGGGGACTACGCTTCAATTGGAGATTGGTGGTTTCGGAAGGGGAGGAATTGCGGCATGAGGTGATGGCAGAGTCGCATGGCTCACGGTTCGCGGTACATCCCGGAGGGGATAAAATGTACCAAGACATGAGATGTCAGTATTGGTGGAGTGGGATGAAAAGAGATATTGCCGAGTTTGTTTCAAAATGCGCCACTTGTCAGCTCGTAAAAGTGGATCATCAGAGAATGGCAAGACTGCTACAGCCGTTAGAGGTCCCGATGTGGATGTGGGAGAGCATCTCTATGGACTTTATCACGGGATTGCCTACGTCGCAGAGAGGTCACGACTCCATTTGGGTAATTGTGGACAGGTTGACAAAAGTCGCTCATTTTCTACCCGTAAGGACAGACTACACTGCGGGACAGTATGCCCAGCTCTTTATTGCAGAGATAGTGAGACTTCACGGTGTGCCCTTAAATATCGTGTCTGACGGAGACAAGATATTTGTTTCACGATTTTGGGAGAGTTTTCAGCAGGCCACGGGCACGGAGTTGCGGTTGAGTACGGCGTACCACCCACAGACCGATAGGAAGACCGAGCGCACAAATCAAATGTTGGAGGACATGCTACGTATGTGCACCATTGATTTTGAGGGTGGATGGGAGCAGTACCTTCCACTGGTGGAGTTTGCTTACAACAACTCCTACCAGTTCACCATTGGCATGGCTCCATTTGAGGCGTTGTACGGTAGACCTTGTCGTTCCCCAGCATGTTGGTTGGAGGTGGGGGACAACAAACTACTTGGGCCGGAAGTGATTCAGGATACTTAGGCAAGGATAGATTTGATTCGGAGTCGCATTCGGGTAGCTCAGGACAGGCAGAAGAGCTATGCTGATGCGAAGAGATTTTTCAGAGAGTTCCAAGTGGGGGACCAGGTTTTGCTCAGAGTATCTCCTATGAAGGGGATTATGCGTTTCGGGAAGAAAGGGAAGTTGGCACCGAGATATGTGGGACCATTTCCTATTATTGAGCGGATCGGACCGGTTGCGTATAGACTTGGGTTACCGGAGCATTTGCATCGGATTCACGATGTGTTTCATATTTCCTCGCTTAGGAAATACCTTAGAGATAATTTGGCTCATTCTCTCATTGCTGTGGAAGACATTGATCTCCAGCCAGATAGCTCCTACGAGGAGGGACCGATTGCTATTCAGGACCGAAGTGAGCGGAAACTGCGGTCAAAGATAGTTCCGTTAGTGCGTGTTCAGTGGCGGCATCATAATGTCGAGGAGTCCACATGGGAGCGCGAGGATGAGATGCGCGAACGTTATCCAAAGTTATTCTTACCAGGTACTTTCTAGTTCTGAATTTCGGGACGAAATTCAGTTATTAGGGGGGAAGTATGTAATACCCCGTATTTTTCTGTGACATTTATTTTTGGGGATTAAATGAATTAAATGTTTATTAATTGGAAATTAATCCGGATAAAAATATTAACGAGATGTGAATTAGTATTTAATTATAATGTGTATATTTGGCATTATATGAATATTGGTAATATTGAAATTGTCGTGAGATTTAAATACGGCAATTTGGGAAATTTTGTTGAGACGCGTGTGACCGCCGCGTCATGGTATTTTATTATTTTATTAAAAAGTGAATTTTAGTTCCATTAACCGTATGGTCGTTTTGATTGCGCCAACGCGTCCGAAAGGGTCGAGATAGTCAGAAAACACTAGCTGGGGGTTAAGTTTGGGTCCCGGGGCATTTTTGGGCCATACCGGTAACTTATAGGGGTATTTTGGTAATTTCAGAAATTTGGGAATTAAAAGTGACGAAAATTGGAAATAGAAATCTGACTTCTTCTTTAACCCACTAAACCCACTAACTACACTAAGAGACTTAATGGGCTACGGGAGAAGTTGAAATATAATTCCAACTTACCAAAAACCAAACACACCTCCATCACCTCCATTGTCTTCAACCTTGGGAAGAACTTGTAGAGAGAGAGAGAGAGAGAAGGAAGAAAATTCTGCAGAAAGAGAGAGGGAGAACAACTTATCTTTCAAGATTCAACACCAAATTCAGAGAAAGATTAAGGCAAGTGGTTTAAACTCATTTGATTCAAGCTATGCTTTTCCATGTTTAGGAAATTTTTGAAATTGATTTTGGAAGATAATTTAGACCCATAAATTGGAAGTTAAAAGCCATGATTTATGTAGGAATTGCATGTAGTGATATTCTGGACGAATTATATGTTCTAAACAGAACCTTTGATGATTTAAAAATGGAGTTAGAAGAAGTTTATTGATGTTCTTGAATGAAGAAGAATTCTGGAAATTTTTGATATAGTTTTGATCTAAACTAAGCCTTGGAATGATGAATTATGGAATTTGGAATGTTAATACTGTTGTAGGATGTTAGTATGATGATACTGTAACCTTGTCTTAGAGTTTCATGCTTAAAAATGGTGTTTTGGGACGAATTGGTAACTGCAAAACGAAGCAGTCCGTAACCAGACCTGGTGCGTTCGATCGATCGATGTTCTTCAGTCGATCGATCGACCACCATCGATCGATCGAAGGTAAAGGTCGATCGATCGACCTTCCCAGAATGAGTAAAGTTTTTCCTTAGTTAAATTTTAATGAGGTTAATCCTTGAATGATATTATTGGAGACCTTGTGAATACCCTTAACCTTAAAGAAGACCAGTAGGCATGATTATGAGGTTGGACTTTAATTGGAATTTAATTTGAGGAATTATTCTAATTTAATGAAATTCGATATGTGAGATAATATTTGGGTTAATAGTGCAAATTTGAATAAGTTGATGAAATAAGGTTTGGGGCAGAAGTAAAGACCTTAGGTAGAAAGATGTTATATGTGGGAATAATGGGAACTTAATAGTCTATTTGAGATAGGTTTTAAGTTTAAGAAACTACGACGTGAGACGTGTCGACAATTTAATTTCTAGATTATCGGAACACTTGAAATATATGAATTTGGAATAATGGGATCAAGATGTAGAGTATACCTTTATTAATATCGAGATATCTAAGATGTGTGAATGCTTAGTATATAATTTTATGTGTATGACATACCTACCATACTTGCTATCACGGGAGGTTTACGTTCGCTTAGGGCCTTCTTATCCTTGTGTTGCCCGGATTTAGATTGGTTACCTCGATGAACATAGGTCATAGAAGGACTTATTGGGATGTTAATAAGTCTGCTGATCGTGGGAGCGTAGGTATGTGCGTGACCCATGTGATGGTGACTGTGTTCGCCTCCACTATTTGTGATGTTGTTATCTGAACGATTCCTGAGAGATTCGGAATGCGTGACCCTTATGTACGTGATGTACCGGGATGGATAGCAGAGTATGTGTGCACCGCAGCTTAGCCTTTGGGTGCTTGTATTGTATATTTATGATGTGAAAATATACGGTTACACGAGAAGGAAATTAACTATGTTAAACTGTGTGTATAGTTATGGTAATTTTTCTGAAAAGATAAAAAGGGGACTTTTATCAAAATGGTGTTGTTAATAATTGGGAATCCGGGAATTAAAGTAGAACTCTCTATTTAATTGTTAAGGTTGGAATTTAAACGTGAACCGAGTAGAAGTGTCAGAAACTCTTTAGATAGTTATGAGATAACACATGAATGGGTACAGGAACGTTAGGAGTGCACAGTTAGACGAGAGGTGAGTATCTCATGCGAGAGCACGTCCTAACATGTATTTTGCATATACTGTTTTAAATGTTTTTAAAGCACTCGCAGGTTTTTAAAATATCTCCACATTCGGGCTCTGACCCGTTTGCTTTCAAATCTATCTTTTTGTAAAACCATTTTAGGTGCCCAGCCACAAGGTCACCATGCATATGATTCTCACTCAGATGACGAGCTGTAGCTGCTTGTGGAAGCTACAGGGATTTGCTTTTAGACGCTTATATCATTTGGATTCCATACTCAGTATTCCTCAGTTGTAGGGCATGTTGCCCAAATTCTATTAGATACATTTCCATTTCAGTTTTTCAGACTTTGGCATGTATTAATTCAGTATTTTAGTTCTCGTTACTTAGTTCAGTCGTGGAATTTGTAGTGAGGAGTTTTCCTCCAGAATTATTTATATCATGTGTTGGTTACTCTATTATTTCGTTATGGTGAATGGTGTTATTATTCTTCATTACACTTGTTGCATGTTAATCAGGCTTTAATTAAAATTTGACAACTTACTTTTTAAATACTAGGTGGTTAGTAATAAAAAAAAATGTTTTCGACAGTGATGCTATTAACTAAGCCAACTTGGCATTTTGAATTAATTTAATAAAGGAGTAGCTACCCGGTATTTAATTAGTCGGGGTGTCACAGAAGCATAGTTCCAAGTCACTAAGAGGTCAGAACATACCCTCACGTCTCTTAGGACCGTCTGACTATCAATCAGATAGCCTGTACCAAGGAATCCTATGTTCTATGGTACGAGTCAATATCCCCCCATAAAGGTCCCATCGAGATAAGACCGTCCCGGCGCGAAACTCCCCGTGATAGCAAGTAGCCCGAGCATGATTTTTAAACAGATATAATATATGCACAATCAACAGCCATATATATATATATATATATATATATATATATATACACACACACATCCACATTTCTAAATTAGGTGCGCTCACGACCCATAATTATAATTATCCGTTATTACACATTTTACTCGATTATTTCGTATAACGGACTCGTTATTTGTATTCTCATTTATTATTCACTTCATACTCACTTCTCCTCTCTATAAGTATTCTAAGGATAATTTCAGTAGGCATTCACTCACTTACATTTCGGTCTAACTCCCTTACGAGTCCCGATGTTTTTATTAAATATGTGCATGATTTCTTATACACATGAATCATTCCTCGTTAACCCAAAATCTCGTCCTATACTAAGATGTTACTCAATGGGGTCTACCTAGGCCCTACTAGTCATCTCTACATCCCATTATATTCCAACAACAACAATCAAGAGTTCCCATACATCTTAATCAGATTAAACCAATGAATGAGAAATATGCAATTTTCCAGGAGGGGTCGATCGATTGAAGAAAAGGGGTCGATCGATCGATCGATCGATGATCTGGGCTCGATCGATCGATCAAGCAGTTCTTGCCCAGAAACTGCAAATTAAACCTACGGGTTTCATCTTCCAATTCCTCCAAAAACGTCATTAACAACTCCAGAATTCTCAAATAACAATACTACATGTTCAATCTACATATATATAAGGTTTCGAATGTGAAACGTGTGTAATTTCATCAACAATATCGAATTAATGGGGTAAAAATTGATAAAATCTTCAAGAACCCTAATTTTGAAAGAAGTATACATTCATCTAATTAATTCCCAGATTTTCTTGTTTCTCAACTCATAATAATTCGTGGTTAATCCTCTACATATGATGGGTATATCCAGAATATATTTAATCTCTCTATTCATGCGATGAAAAGTCTCTTAATCAACAATTTCTTTCATGGGACAAGTCCTAAACAATCTTAGACTATCATGATTGAGACATTAACTAAAAATAAAGCAAGATAGATACTTGCCCGGGAATTTAGTTTCTGATTTGAGAAGGAAAAAGGTATGGTTGTGCTCCTCGTTCCGCGATCTACGTTTTGGTGGTGGTGGCGGTGAAAACAGTTGAGTCTTTGGCCTTGAATTTCTTGAAAAGCTTGCCAACTTCTTCTCTAATGGCCGTCCTTTGATTTTGTGTTTGTTAACCCTAGAAGAAAACTCCTAAAGGCTGATATATCCTTAGGAAATTCGTGGGTTTAATTTCCCAAAAATATAAAATGTCTAAAATACCCTCCTGGGATGTCAATTAGGCCTAAAAATGCCCCGAGACCCAAACTAAACCCCCGGGTACACTTTTCTGACTATCTCGACCCTTTCGGACACTTTGGCGCACTCAAAATGACCAAACGAGAAACTTATAATTTATTCACTTTATATAATAATAATTTAGTCCTGACACGACACAAGCGCGTCCCGACTTCAATTTCCATAATTGCCATTTTATTCAGTCGTGACAATTTTAATAAAATAAATCTTATATATTACTTTACTAGTCCAGTCATATTCAACAATTTTCCAATAATTACTAACTCACATCACGTTAGTAAATATACAAATAAATTTCCGGATTAATATTAAATTAATATCTCAATTTAAATTTAATAAATCCCCAAATTTTAAAAGCCTTAAAAATACGGGGTATTACACCTCCTATCTAGAGTACAATGATAGAAGCGTCTACCGAGAACCCGCAAGCATCCACAGCTGCTGCAGTAGACGTCTGACTCGAAGGAAGTGTCATCCAGGCGTCCATGTGTCTGGACACCTATATAATATAACAATAAAGGAAAAGTAGATAAACGGGTCAGAGCTCGAGTTTGAAAATATTTTGCAAGTGCATAAATACATTATTTTTAGAAAAATAGATTTTTTATCTCATATTTAAATTGGTATCGCACTCCCATGAGATACCCCTCACCTCTCTTCTAGTAGTGCACGCCTAACGCACCCTAACAAAATTCCCTAGTCAAGCTATCTCACCTAACTAGTCTAATTCACCCGTCTACTAGAAGCCTAAACTTCTCTCCATTCTCAACATTACGCTCAGTTCGAGCGTGGGGTGTCTTGAGAAGCGAAATCCGAACAACGAACCCCCCCCCCCCCCGATACACTACTACTTGGCAGGGTTAATGGTGCAGATTCATTAGTCCCATAGAACAAAACTAAAGTATAAATATATACTTATATGTATATAGATCACATTCATTTTATATACGTTTTACCATATACATCCGGATAATATCTATCCGACTGAGGTTTACTTTATATCCATCTTTATAATACACATCCGGATCTACCTCCCAGACTGAGGTGTATTCTATACTTATTTCAAAACTTTCTATTTCCCTTCTGATATCCAGGAAATTTATTTAAAAGCCAACTCATTAGCATGAATTGCTTTAATATATCATATAACTTTTTAAAAGCCAGTTTCATTAACATAAAAATGCTTTTCCGTTTTATACCATCCCATTTCCCTTCTCATATCCAAGAAATGTAATTAAAAGCCATTTTTATTATCATAAAAATTCTTTTACCATATCATATGCTTCCACTTCCCTTCTTTCATCCAGGAAGTGTTTCCGAAGCCAAACCTTTTTATCCCATTTCCCTTCTTATATCCAGGAAATGTAAGTAAAGCCAATTTATTATCATAAATTGCTTTAACAAATCTAAGACCGTCCCTTTAGGTTTCTCCACTGGACGCGCCCCTAAATGGCTATCATCTTCCAAGGCCTGTCAAACAAGACAACCTGGGAACCTAACAAATCGTCGGGAAGCGGCCATATGCCCGCGGGATAGTCAAGACCACACCCGGAATCTCCTAACCAGCGCAGAAAATATATAATAGCTCATATGGCCTACATGACTATATCAACCCTGCATTCATTAGCCAGGGGGCTTCAACATATGAACGCAACTTCCCTTATGATAGCGATTTAGAGAAGTGTGTATCCATAAATTATTATTTATGAAAAATCAATTATCTTTCCATTTTAAAAACATTCACTTTTACATTTTCAAAAGTCATTTACACCATATCATATATATACTTTAATCACATAGTATATATATATATATACCATATATTCATCCTCGAATATATACATATGGCCATAGTTGGCAACTATATCTAGCGATGACCATTAATCCCAAAGACTCTCTCAAAGAATCATAATCATGCATTCATATACGAATGATGCTAAACCCAAGTATTTCCTCACGTTGATAACTAATAAATACCTTATTTTCATTTAAGGACTTATTGGATATCTCCAATTTATACCAGGTCTCACTAAGCGAATATATATATATATATATTCTATATTCTCAATTTTCATCCTAGTTATCTCATAGGATATACTCAACAGAAATAGGTATAATTATGCTTTCGATACGCATAACTATATGGGCCTAAATTCCCACCAAAAATATCTCGAGGATTACCCCCCCCCCCCCCCCCCCCTTAACACTCCTAAATTAAGGAGGTTGTGGTTTCCATTTCCACAACCTAAGGACTACATCTTGTCCAATTAATCATTTAGAGGTCCCCACCCTATTTCAGGAGCCCCAACATTCTAAATCCTCAACTTATCTATTTTCCTCGAGAATATAATTCAGGGGATTATACATAAAAAAAAACCCACCTTATCCTCCTAAATTTCCTCATTTAGAGGACTATATACTCCTAAAGAGTCCCTTAGATTATCCCCAAATTAACCTCGAATCAATTAGAATCGGAATTCATCCTATCCAATTCACCCTAGGAAAATTGTCCAAGTTACTGTAGGGTCGATCGATCGACCCTGGGTCATCTATCGATCGAGGCTTCAATCGATCGACCTCTACCAGTCGATCGATCGACCATGCCGGGAAGCTTCTTCTCCAAGAAGCTGTTTTCGGCCATTAAAGCTTCCCCAAGCTTTTGGTCTACTCATCTAACGTCCTACAAACTCAACCAACAACTAATACACATATAATAACGGTTCTAAATGTCCTAGAACCCGAATTCACCAATTTATTTCAATTAAATCCTAAGTTTCTCCAATTAGGAAATTTTAGGTGTTTATTCGTTTTAACTACCGAAAACTCATTTTATTTATGAAAACCCAACCCAAAATCTTTAGGGTTTGTTATACCAACAATGATATGAGATAGTTATGCTTAAAAATAAATAAAGCAAGTAAACACTTGCCTCGTGGATACAATTTGACGATCCCGAGTCGAGTCCGACGGAGTTTGGCTCGAGATCCCCTTTTCTCCTCCACTTTCTTCCTCCTCTCTCTCTTCTCTCTCTTCTTTCTCTTGTCTTTATTTCCTTTATCCTTTCTCCCTTTCCCCATCTTTATATAGAGAGAAAAGGGTTTTGACCCTTAAAACCCCAAAAACGACTCGTTTACTCAATTTACGAGCCCGTTTAACCCTAAAATTACCCAAAACTCAATTTTGACAATCGGACACTCTTTTCCGACTATCTCGGCCATTCCAGGACTCAAGGCGCAGTCGAAATTCCCATCCGAGGTACTTGACCGCAAATCACTATTTTAACCCAAATAAATAAATGCGGTATTTCCGTTAAAATGTTATCTTCTGTCGCTTTACCCAACGACGACATACAATTAAAAATACCTAGACATATTTACTTAACCCCAAAAGTAATTATATCACCTATCGATAATCATCAAATCCTCAAAAATCCCAAAATTACTATTTCGGGAAAATCTCCAAATTCAGCTTTATACTCAATAATGGAATTTAATTGTCTCCAAAAGGACGGGTTGTTACATACTCCCCCCTTACAATGGAATTTCGTCCTCAAAATTCGGATACAACCTACATCACCAAACGAGTATTACAAGTCCCACTACGTTTTAGTACCCCCAAAATCAAAAGGTGCTAACACGATAGTCCTTTACCAAATTCCACCTACCTCAAGGTGTACTCCAAAGTACTAGTTTTACTATAAGCTCATCTAAATCTCTACCCTTAATCACCCAACAATGACGCGTTACTCCAACGTCTTTTCTTACTACCAATAAGAGAAACGAGTCTATAACTACCGCCTTACATCTCGCAAAGCTTCAACTTTATATACTACGCCCCCTCTATTTCAGGCGGTATATAAACCAACCCACTAAGGTGCCCATACACCTTCTTACACGTGCACATCTTCCCTTACATTGTGAATGTCTGACACGTAACAATCTCTCCCAATAAGGGTCTCCTTTCCTCGGTGTAATACTCACACATGGGTCCTCCCAACCCGCGAAATTCATTCTCCTAACCTCGGCGCCACTAACTCTATCGAACTTACATCCTAACAATACTATGGTCTATGCGCTACCCTACTTACACGAAGCGAGTATAATCCTAAATATGTCCCTAGTGCCTAAGGCCTCTCTCAACTTCTGACATTTTCTCGGTTTCATGCGTGGGACGTCTCGTAAAAGCGAAATCCAAACAAGGAACCCTCCCGTTACACTACTCCCTTGCGTTGTCGGTCATCGAGATATAGCGACCTAAGGCACACAAGTGGGATGTCCTAAATCCTACCCCACTAACCTAAGAACGCATTTCTACTACTCTATCCTTCAACCCATACAAAAGGAAATCTAACCAATCGAAGTGCCAACTCTCTGTAAAGCACAACGAATATCATACCCAAAACATATTTCCTCAAAATTTTCCCTTTCATTAAGGCCTGGCTATAATCCCCGAGTCAATTCCTCTAAGTCCTACTTCACCCACCCACTTACGGTGAGAGGACCACTTTAGTGCTTTTCCATAGCACAATATTTCCATAAACATACCGCCATTACATGGCTTATAGTCTATAGTGGTTCATCCACACTATAAGACTTATCAACAAAACCCACATCCTTGCATCCTATAACATCTCTCCACTCCCGACGCCGTTAAGATTCATGTGTGGAGCGTCTCGTAAAGCGAAATCCAAACAAGGAACCCCTCCACACACTTCTACTTAACTTTGTCGGTCATGGAAGTCCGTTATTTTTGAACATGCAATTGGGATAAACTTATCCCCTCTCAACAAAAAGTGGTCTGAACTCCTATCTCTAACCGAGAGCCATACCACCAAGCGCTCGTACTAACTCTAAGTCCTTACGCAATCAATAATGAGCTTCAACTCACAGCTCAACAATAAATCTTGTAGGCCTTAAACCATATCTGTGAGGTCACCACACACTCAAATCATAATAATGAAACATCTGCTCATCGAAGTTCAATTTACCCATATCGATAAAGGCGAACTCAACATATATCCAGGTGAGATATCGCAACAACAACCTATTCCCTCCAGGAACTGCGGACACGATAATCTTACCATCATTAGCCTGATATTGCTCCGATCAACCAATAACATCATACGTATATATACAAAATATAAACACCCGCCTCTATGACAAGTGAAAGAAAAAAAAATTCTGCTAGTGCGGAAAACACATAAGCCTACATTATTATGTTATCGACACTGCGACAAACTCAATTTACACACACGAGTCTAGGGCCAATGAACGTCGAAACTTCATCTAGCCACGCCACTTCCAAGACTTTCTTACTCTAGGCCCCATCTGGGCACCCTAACCTTGTCCTTTATTCCTATTGAGAAAGGACTAACCGTGTGGCTTCGCACTTTATATCACTATTTTCATCACTGAACTTTCTGACCATGATAAAGTTCTCAACACCATCTGACTCTATAACCTCGCTCCTACAATCATCTTACTAGTCCTCTTAACTTCTTCGTTAAAAGGAAACTCCAATACCAGTTCCAACAATCATATTTCAACAAATTTCTCGGGTGGATTTCCACCAATGGAGTCCACGAATACACACATTCTTCATAAGTGTTAACAACACTTTTCTAATGATCCCATCATTCCACTGAAGGACTCTCTCTTCGTTTTACCTACCTCACCTAGGCAAAAGGTTCGCTTCTCCATATTACTCTTTATTCACTGTCGGCCTCTGGTCGATCCTTATGTGAATAATTCCCAAAACTGCATTCTGTCCAATCCTGCAGAATCATGGGGACTCAGGGTTAAAACTATCCATAAGATCCCTTTCCAATCCTTACTGTCACAGGGAAATTTAACTTTAGTACCACTTTCTACTAAAATGATACTACGGTACTCATAACTACTATTCTTTAGTAGTCACCACCGAAATCCTTAGCCATTGCCACAATTGAGAATGACCTCAACTACAGTCCTCGTTCCCGAATCCTACCAGCTACTCCATCTAAGCCCCACCTCCTACTGCCATCCAAGCCCCGCACACGAATCTCGAACAAGAGCACAAAAGATTTACGATAACCCTATGTCATAGAAGGAGAACGAAACCTCACAAGAGAAACCAACAATCCTAATCCTGAGGCTCTATATCAAATCGAGAGCAACGCTGAAAGCGTAGTACGTCCGCACAGATTCCTAAGGACACTAGAACCTGATGCTCTGATACCATCTTTGACAACCCTCCTAATAAGATACCGGGCGATCACTCCTATATCAAATTTTAACAGGAGTCTCATATGGATCATTCTTAGCATCACTGTCAAAAAACCATTTAATTACTAATAACCTATTAGGCTGGCGTCTAAAACTTTTACTTAACTACTCTTTTTAAACAATTACAGTTAAAACATCCACACAGTTTGCGTAAATGACACTAAAATGAAATAAAATAACCGAACACTTGGTCAAAATATACAACCATATCTAATGTTGCTAAAAGAATAACTAAATGCAATTGGGTTATTAGCCCGAATGTTTATACAATACCTTCTATCTAGAGTACAATGATAGAACCGTCTACCGAGAACCCTCAAGCATCCACAGCTGCTGCAGAAGACGTCCGACTCGAAGGAAGTGTCATCCAGGCTTCCCTATGTCTGGACACCTATATAATATATATATAATATAACAAGAAAGGAAAAGTAAATAAACTGGTCAGAGCCCGAGTTTGAAAATATTTTGCAAGTGCGTAAATGCTTTATTTTTAGAAATATAGATTTTTTATCTCATATTTAAATTGGTATCGCACTCCGATGAGATACCCCTCACCTCTCTTCTAGTAGTGCATGCCTAACGCACCCTAACAAAATTCCCTAGTTAAGCTATCTCACCTAACTAGTCTAATTCACCCGTATACTAGAAGCCTATACCACCTGAGTACCAAGGGGTAAACTTCTTCCCATTCTCAACGCTGCGCTCAGTTCGTGCGTGGGGTGTCTCGCGAAGCGAAATCCAAACAAGGTGCCCCCCCCCCCCCCCGATACGCTACTACATGGCAGGGTTAATGGTGGATATCCATTAGGCCCATAGCACAAAACTAAAGTATAAATATATACTGTAACAACCCTTGACTTTGGAGACTGAGAAATTAAATTTTGGGAAAGTAAAAATTTAATTAAATTGGAGAAATTTAAAATTTGGGGAATTGAAGCCCAAAAATAAAGATCGTTTCAAAGTATTCCGGATGATGCTTTTGAGGGTACCATTGATCCCGGAAGGGTTGAGATAGTCAAAATGATTGTCATTGTATTTTATTTCGGCTCCGGAATGTTTTCAAGTCAGTTTGACTCGAATTGGTGTAAACGAGTCATTTAAAGTGTGTATTAACATTTAAAATTGGGGCTTATGTTTTAAAGGCTTAATAGGCTTACGGATCAAGCCTTCTCATTTGAGAGAAAGAGAGAAAAAGACCTAGAGGAAGAAAGAAAGAAGAAGAAGGAATAGAGAGAGGAAGAAAATCTTGGAGATTCAGGCCCAAACGCGATATCGAGGACGATCCAACCTCTACAAATCTGAGACAAGTGTTTAATCTTGCTAAATAAGTCATTTGGGTATTTCATTTCATAATTTATGGGTTAAAGAAATGTATCTTGGTTATTAATATCAAAACCTAGATTTTTGGGTACTAAAATGGAAATTTGATGTTTATACTTGGGTGTAATGATATATAAATTGTTGGGATGAAATGTAGGATGAGTTTACATGTTAAGAATATTGATGGATTAAAGATTTGGGGGTTTGGGGATGATATTTGGGTGTTTGAGGAGTAGGGTTTTGTTGAAAAATGGAAATTGGCCAAGATAACTGGTATGACCGGTCGACCGCGCCTTAAGGGAAAAGCCTACTTCATTTCTTCGTAGGCAAAATTTGGACCCGCGATCGACCGGGGGTCTGGGACCGGTCGACCGGTCCCCTGTTTTTAGCCCAAGCCTTGGATTTCTTTCTTCCCCTTTTCTCTTGGAGTTTTATTCTTAGGGGCTTTCTTAATGGGTTTATTATGAAGGGTTATGATACTAGATTAAGAGAATAGGGCCCTAGGTCGAATAGGGGCTTGCGGGCCTATGTTAAATTGATTTAGGAGGATGGGATGCCTCTTTTACTAATGAAAGAAATTTGGGACTGAAGTGATCGGATTATCCTATTATGATGGAGGTGGGAAATCATGGATTGGTTGTAAATGGTAGAGATAGTCCCTTGTTGCTTTAGTGTGTATGAAAAATGGATATTTTGAGGCATGGCGGGGGATCTCAGGGAGGACGGGAGTTCTATCTTGAGGTCATAAGTAAGTATAGATATGTTGGGAGGTTAAGAACTCTTAGAGAGAGCTGCGAAGGTATGCTGGAAAATTATAGGCCGATATTCATGTTGAATCCTTATAGCGATAGGATTCTATTAAGTTATAATTGGGGACTAACGAGAGAGAGGGGTCACGTATCCTTAGAAACGTTTAAATTAAGGAACAATAGTCAACCCAATAAGGGTAAGGGTTCATAATATTAATTGAACCATAGTTGAGATGAAGAACAATTTGGATCGTACTATCATCTAGAATAAGTGGTATTATAATTCTAGTCAGGATAGTTCATACATGATTGTGAACATTGGAACTCCAATATTTGAGATTCATAGACTATTAGTCATGTATATACCAATGGTCAAATAGTACTAAAGATAATCATGTACTTTCAAATTTAGAGATGAAATGTGTAGTGAAGGTTTCCTACACTAAACTTTGGGTGATAATCCTAATGTGGGGTATATGTATAAATATTTTTGGGAAACTATTCATCATAGTAAAATGGATGAATATGCTTTAAGTGAGGGATTGTATACACATATCGAGGTAAATTAAATGAGTTTGTGGTGACATCTTGTATATTGAGGATTATGTATACTAATAGCCGAGTTTATATATCTTATTCATATGAATGAGAATTAGTTTGTATATATAGATATATGGATATGTGAATATATATATATATATATATATATGGATATATTTATATTGTGAATACTTAAACCTTATATGATGGTTTAATGTTTGATCATATGATGGGACCATATGGATGTATGTATATTGTGCATGTGAACGATATACGTACTTGTGTGGTTAAGCATACCCCGCTCATGCTATCATTGGGGAGTTTCCGCGCAGAGGGTGAGCATACTGGATCGAGGAGCAGGGTGTGGATATTCCCCAGGTCATAATCGTCCCGTGTGTTATTATATGATTTATATTTTAGGATGAGACGTGGTGGGTATGTTTCGTCTCATTATCGGTCAGGAGCTATGACCGCTACCCGGGACGTCGTGTGTGTGAGTGTACCACGAGATGGGTGTCGTTGAGCCCCACCATGGTGGTCCCAAGTTGCTACGTGATCCGAGCACTGGGAATATGATAGCATGGTGCAATTTTATTGGCGATATATATAGCCGGGTATATTATGTGCATGGCCATTGTACATCAGATATGATATGTACACTTGGTCATGGGTATAGATGATGGTATATATATATATATATATGGTTAGAATAAAATGCATATATATATACTTATATATCCAATAGATGAAAGGATATGGAAATCTTTGTTGAGTACATCTTGGATGATTATGGTGTACTAGATTGATGGGGGTTGATGTATCGCATTTAAGGAATATTTCGGTTACATCATCCCAAGGATATTATTGGAGATTTTTAGTTGTTTTCATATTGTAGTCTAAAATTTAGTAGTAGTATAATATGGTATGTAAGGAATTATGGATCTCTAGGATCGACATTGTCAAGGAGTAGTGTAACGGGGTGGTTCCTTGTTTGGATTTCGCTTTGCGAGACACCCCACGCACGAAACGTTGTGCAGTGTTGATATTGGAGAGAAGTTTTGTTAATAGTAATTTGTATGCATGTTATTTATTAATTAAATTACATGATTAAACCCAAATATAAATGGGTAACGTATTAAGAATTATAATTAATTAAATTATAAATTGGAATCCATTAAGCCTATTATGGCATAATTGTTTGTAAATATAATCAAGTATGATTAGAAAATGGGTGGATTCTTGGGTTAAGATAGGAAGGCAATTCTCGTGGGTTTAGGCTGGGCCTATGATAAGTTAGGTTGTCCTTATAATTGGGGTAATTTAACGAAAATTTCAGGACGTGAATAGGTGCGCGCCGTTAGATGAGAGGTGAGTTGGGGTTTCACGAGAGTGCGATTCCACTTTAATTATGAAATAAGTGCACCGATATTTATTATGCACGGTTAACACACTTGATAAATATTTTTCACAACTCGGGCTCTGACCCATTTACTTTTCTCTCCTGTCTGTACATATATATTTATTATTACAGGTCTCCTACCGCATGGATGCCGGATGACCTTCTATCCAGAGTCTTAGGAGCCGTGACAGGTACAGACTGTTGCGGGATGTAGATTGTAGTCGCTTCCCACTTCTTTAAAAATCTAGGTAGGATTCACGTTGTGTATCGGGTTTATACCCAAGGGATATTTATATATGTTTACATTTATTCCATTTTAGTTTTTGTATTGGCTGTGACCCGACAGCTTATTCGAGTTTATTTCCTTGTGGTATATTCAGTTGTAGTTACTTATTTCATCTGTAGTTATTCATTTCATTTATTATAGTTCTTGTATGCATCTTTATTTCCTTTATTAGTAGTTTCATGGTGTTGGTTTGTTGTCTGTCGCATATTTATTTAATTTTAACATCTCGCTTATATGATATCGGGTAGTTAGTCGTATATTATGTAGTACGGACAGTTGATGTTGAGACTGAGCCATCTGAAACTCCTGATTTAATATAGTATAGGGTTGGTCACCCGTTATTATTTTGAGTGGGTTGTTACATATACTTATATATATATACAGATCACATTCATTTTATATACGTTCTACCATATACATCCGGATAATATCTCCCGGACTGAGGTTTACTTTATATCCATCTTTATAATACACATCCGGACCTACCTCACGGACTTAGTTGTATTCTATACTCATTTCAAAACCTTCTATTTCCCTTCTTATATCCAGAAAATATATTTAAAAGCCAACTCATTAGCATGAATTGCTTTAACATATCATATAACTTTTTAAAAGCCAGTTTCATTAACATAAAAATGCTTTTCCGTTTTATACCATCCCATTTCCATTCTCATATCCAGGAAATGTAATTAAAATCCATTTTTATTATCATAAAAATTCTTTTACTATAACATATGCTTCCACTTCCCTTCTTTCATCTGGGAAGTGTTTCCGAAGCCAAACCTTTTTATCCTATTTCCCTTCTTATATCCAGGAAATGTAAGTAAAGCCAATTTATTATCATAAATTGCTTTAACAAATCTAAGATCGTCCCTCCGGGTTTCCCCACTAGACGCGCCCCTAAATGGCTATCATCTTCCAGGGCCTATCAAACAAGACAACCTGGGAACCTAACAAATCGTCGAGAAGCGGCCATATGCCTGCAGGATAGTCAAGACCACACCCGAACTCTCCTAACCAGCGCAGAAAATTTATAATCGCTCATATGGCCTATAGGACTATATCCACCCTACATTCATTAGCCAGGGGGCTTCACCATATGCACGCAAATTCCCTTATGATAGCGATTTAGGGAGGTGTGTATCCATAAATTATTATTTACGAAAATCATTTATCTTTCCATTTTGAAAACATTCACTTTTACATTTTCAAAAGTCATTTACACCATATCATATATATACTTTAATCACATAGTATATATATATATATATACCATATATTCATCCTCGAATATATACATATGGCCATAGTTGCCAACTATATCTAGCGATTACCATAAATCCCAAAGATTCTCTCAAATAATCATAATCATGCATTCATATACGCATCATGCTAAACCCAAGTATTTCCTCACATTGATAAGTAATAAATACCTTATATTCATTTAAGGACTTATTGGATATCTCCCATTTATACCAAGTCTCACTAAGCGAATACACACACACACACACACACACACACACACACACACACACACACACACACATATATATATATATATATATATATATATATATATATATATATATATATTCTCAAATTTCATCTTAGTTATCTCATAGGATATACTCAACAGAAATAGGTATAATTATGCTTTCGATACGCATAACTATATGGGCCTAAATGCCCACCAAAAATATCATGGGGATTATCCCCCCCCCCCATTAACACTCCTAAATTAAGGAGGTTGTGGTTTCCATTTCCACAAGCCAAGGACTACATGTCGTCCCATTAATCATTTAGAGGTCCCCACCCTATTTTAGGAACCCCAACATTCTAAATCCTTAACTTATCTATTTTCCTCGATAATATAATTCAAGGGATTATACATAAAAAAAACCACCTTGTCCTCCTAAATTTCCTCATTTAGAGGATTATATACTCCTAAAGAGTCCCTTAGGTTATCCCAAAATTAACCTCGAATCAATTAGAATCGGAATTCATCCTATCCAATTCACCCTAGGAAAATTGTCCAAGTTACTGTAGGCTTCGATCGATCGACCTCTGCCAGTCGATCGATCGACCATGCCGGGCAGCTTCTTCTCCAATAAGTTGTTTTCGGCCATTAAAGCTTCCCCAAGCTTTTGGTCTACTCATCTAACGTCCTACAACCTCAACCAACAACAAATACACATATAATAAGGGTTCTAAACGTCCTAGAACCCGAAATCACCAATTTATTTCAATTAAATCCTAAGTTTCTCCAATTAGGAAATTTTAGGGGTTTATTCGTTTTAACTCCCGAAAACCCGTTTTATCCACGAAAACCCAACCCAAAATCTTTAGGGTTTGTTATACCAACAATGATATGAGATATTTATGCTTAAAAATAAATAAAGCAAGTAAACACTTGCCTCGTGGATACAATCCGACGATCCCGAGTCGAGTCCGACGGAGTTTGGCTCGAGATCCCCTTTTCTCCTCCACTTTCTTCCTCCTCTCTCTCTCTTCTCTCTATTCTTTCTATTGTCTTTCTTTCCTTTCTCCTTTCTCCTTTTCCAACTCTTTATATAGAGAGAAAAGGCTTTTGATCCTTAAAACCCCAAAAACGACTCGTTTACTCAATTTACGAGCCCGTTTAACCCTAAAATTATCCGGAACTCAATTTCGACAATCGGGCACTCTTTTTCGACTATCTCGGCCATTCCGAGACTCACAGCACAGTCAAAATTCCCATCTGACATACTTAACCGCAAATCACTACTTTAACCCAAAATAAATAAATGCAGTATTTTCGTTAAAATGTTATCTTCTGTCGCTTTACCCAACGGCGACATACAATTAAAAATACCTAGACATATTTACTTAACCCCAAAAGTAAATATATCACCTATCGATAATCATCAAATCCTCGAAAATCCCAAAATTACTATTTCGAGAAATCTCCAAATTCATATTTATACTCAATAATGGAATTTAATTGTCTCCAAAAGGACTTGTTGTTACATATTATTAGTATTTTGTATTGTGATTTGAGTGGAAAATGATGAAAGTATATTAATTAAAACTAAATTGTGTTGGATCAATAGATTAATTAATGGAGTCTAGAATGGATCATCTTTTTAGTTTCATGAGACTTTTGATTTATTCATTTTTTCGGTTTCAAAGAGATTTTTTATTAGTCCATTTAAGTGAAATGGAGCATTAATTTTAGGAGGAGTTAGACATATTTAGGTAAGGAGTATTAAATATCATTTACACCTCTAATACTAATATATTAGAAGTATAATATATATGTAAATATTTATCTAAATGTCAATATAACTTTATATATTTACAATGAATGCCCCAACAACTTTTAGCGTACTTTCTTAATGATTATATAATGATCTTAGAGATGGGTGGTCAATTAGAGTCTTAACAATGACCAATGTCACATCTCGTACAAATATGTTAAGTTCTAGTTATAATATATCTTGCATATGATACGCCATGTATCATATTAAAATACTAGAGAAAAATCCTATATAATAAATGTAACAAGAGTTGAAAAACTTGAGGACATTGTTTATTCCCTTTGTTATGTTCACAATACAACATATGGTGTGCTCATGGAATGATAGAAAGATATGGGAAGGTTTTTTCACGAATTTTCTTCTAAACCTTTTTTTTGGCATAATCAATGGGACACACACACACACACTCATTCCTTATGTCTTTAAGCATTCCCAAATGATGCAATTACGAATAAATGTTAATATAAATGCCAAGAACTTATGCTTTCAAAGTGAATGTTAGCAGAAATGTCTAGATAACCTTATGCGCTGAGAATAAGTCCTCTCACATGTCTTGACATACTTTAATAATGGGCATAGATGTAAACATAAATTAAAGAATATGTAATTAACAATTTTATATGGATAAGTAAATTTAACGTATGAATATCGAATTCTACATGTTATTTGTTATTTAATAATACATACGTTATGTATCATACATTTAACGTTAGGATCTTAGATCGGCATGATTATGATATACAATTATTATGAGGAATACATAAATAATATTGTAATGATGTACCTCCATCAGGTCACAAATGAAAAGATTGACGGAGCAGTTGACCTTATCGATGTCTGATCGGACTGAATTTCGAATCACGACTTTCTCTTGTATACATTAAGAACATACTCCAATTTCAATAGGTTCCATCGGCTGGATCTTTTTTTGTAGCCAAAATAGTATTTCAAAAATTAACAAACTTAAGTCTTTGGATTTCTTGCATTTTTTCGATAATTTCAATATGTTGTCTTTTCGTGTGTTCCAATGATGAAAAATCAGTCACTTATTGATCGTAGGGACATGATTCAAATCTCCAACAGTCACTTAATCATAAAAGTCCATCAAAGTAGATAACCAAGAGTCATTTTGACTCTTGGTATTTGGAGTACTCATTTATTAACCAAAGAGACTATTAGTATTAACCTAATTATGGATAATATTTTGTAGAATTATTCTTTGTAAGGACATCCTTATGTTGCGCGAAGTCATTTAAATGATATGTGTCGTTCGAGCGACACTGATATCTCGTTCGAGCGATGTGCCACCTTAGATTTTCTATAAATTGTCTTGTCCAACTTTGTTTTTGGTCAGAAGACCTATGAATTTCCAATAGACGAAACTACTTTGTCAGAATACTTTGTCTTCCCAATTTTTGGGTTTTAATCCTTTTGTTTTCAATTCACAAAATCCCAATTACTTTGTGTGAATTGTTTTGGAACCCAAGAACACATCTTTGTTGAAGTTTCTCTTGTAGAGAAAATATCTACTGTTGATCTAGGTGCTCTTGAGGGGAGTACTAGACTGATGACGATTGCGTGTCATATAGAGTGCTCGTGGGTATTCCTAGGCTGAATAGGAGCTGCGGTTCTTGCTGACTCTAGGCTACGGTCTAAGTGGGTTTTCTGCGGTTAACTCATTACCGATTTCATTGTAATCATTGTAAGTATTATAGTGAAATAAAGGTTGTTCCCAAAAGGGATTTTTCCTGAAATCTGTGAGTTAGCAATTTTATTTATGATGGTCTGACGCACACACACGTAGTTGCATGTTTAGGGGTTAATTTAATTTAGTTTAAAATTGATTCCAATTATATATGTTTAAATTGGGAATTTATTAATTTATTTAAGTCGATATCACACATCATTCTCAAATTGGTATAAGAGCATGTTTCACTAATTTATTGTGAATCCCTATTTTTTTGTAACACTTGTGTGATGTTGATTTTTCAAAAATTGTCGTAATATTTTCGAATGAAAACTTATATAATAGGTAGCCATTTTTTACGGGTCTTATTATGTTTACTGGAAAGTCCGCATGAAATCACATTTAAAAGCAACCGATGAGCGAGTTTAAGTAATTTGTGAAAGAGGCTAGACTCCTCCCACTGTCACCGAAAATAATGTCACGAATTTAAAACCTGAGTCGGATTGGACTGAGGATGATTTTAGGTGGAGCACTTTTATATCATGTGGTATTAGTGCAATTTCTAGGCACGTCACCCCCAATGAGTTGGAATACCCCTTACTTTTGAGTAACTATTTTTATATAAGTTGCCATGTGGATTAGTCATTTAAAATAAATGAAAATCGAATTAAATACAAATTTGTATGATTTAAGAGTTAATACATATGATTATTGCATATTTATGGTTATATGAATGTAAATAGTGTAATATTATGTTATATTGCATCGTTGCACTTTAAAGCGACGGTTATGACTTATATCCCAATCGGACTATTTAAGAAAGGTAATATGACATTGGGATAGGAAATTATAAACGATATCTTGGATGTTAGTTTAGAGGGCATGATTAGTCCAGGAACGGTTCAGATAATTAAAATAAGTGTCGGGTGTATTTTTGGGTTCCGGGGCATTTTTGGCTAGTTACGACTTAAATATGATGTTACGAGTCATTTTAAGTATGTAGTAGCATTTAATGTTAGACTTAAATGTATTTGAGATATTTTGGGTATTTAGTTTAGAAAGAGCAATTAAAGCTCATTTGTGTTTAAAAACTAGAAAGAAAGAGAGAGGAGAGGAGCTTGAGAGGAAGAAGAGAAAAAAAGAGGAATTGGTGATTTGAGCTTGGAATCGTATTAACAAGGAGAAAAACGAGACTTCAATCTTGAGGCAAGTTTTATAACTTTCATAAATGTATGATTGTGTGTGAATAAATTGTATAAATTGTTAGGGTTCTTGAGTTTAAACCATTTGGGGATTTTGGGGATTTTGATGTTTAACCCCTTATGTATATGATAGAAACATGACGTTGGGTTTAGATGGAAGAAAAATGTTTTTGGGGATTTAGGGTTCATATAAACCGGTAGCCAAAATTGAGTTGTCTGACTCAGGCGAATCGATTTTCCCGTGGCGAATCGATTCGATAAAATGGTAGGCCATAGGTCTGAGTTACAGAATCGATTCGGGTAGGCCGAATTGATTCGTCTCATTAGAAAAATGTTTGGTTATCTTGACTAAATCGATTCGGCTGGGGAAAATCGATTGTATTCCAAGGGTGAATCTATTCGGTCATGGAGAATCGATTCGAAACAGTGCTATTTACAAAAAAAAATCTATCTTTGTTTTAACTCCTTTTCTCTTGGGTCTAAATATTTGGATCCTTATTGTAGGATGTACTATAGATAAATGTGACCTTATCTGAGGAGATTTATACCCTGGGATGATAAGGGGGCATTCGGGCCTATTTTGGGGATCATAAACGATAGTATAATACCTCAATTGGTTAAGAAAATAATAGCAGGACTAGTGTATATTAGTTCTTTTTTGTTTTGGCTTTTGAGGGCTAGTATGGAAGTGTTTATACATTGTAGCCCTAATTTATTATACATCTATGCATTCGGGTATAAGAATTCTCGTTTCAATTAATTATACATAATAGTCCTCAGGCCATAGCACCAGTTGTTATATTGTGTGATTGTTTATTCGAAGTGAATTATTTCCAGGTATGGTTACGCCTCACGGTCGAAGGTATATGGCCGCTTCCCATGAATTGTGATTCAGGGTACCCAGGTGGTCATGAAACGAATCCCGGGAAGATGATGGAAATTAGGGAACACATCCAGTGGGGTACTTCCTGGCAGGATGGTTTTAGAAATGTTATTGTATGAATATAATTATTCTCATTCAAATTATGCTTTAACGCAAATGATTAAATGGAATTATGAATAAACTTTGATTATATGTCATCATTAATGATTAATTTTCTTATGAGGATTAATGATAAATTGGTAAACCAAGCATAATGGATAGAGTTAGGTTATTTCTATTAAGTAGTCAGGTCGCTTAACTTAACAATGAATTGTACGCCTTACGATGTGCACTTTAGAAGATAGGTGAGTATAATTCTTGAAGTGAAGAGCAAATTTAACCTGTTTATGAAATTTTGCATTCATAACTGTTATGCATTTTACTCGCTTCTAAATCATATCAAACCGGGCCTTGACCCATTTATATTTTGTCTCTTGGTGTAATTATTGTTTATGTTCAGGTGTACCGCCGCAAGGGCGCCCGTTCTAACCTTCCCTTCTAGTGTTAAGGAGCTACGACATATTGCAGATGTTGTAGGATTTTTGTATTAGATGCATCAAAATCTTTTTGGATATTCTAGTTATGATTCATCAGTGGTATTCGTGCATGTTGCCCAAGTTTATATCTCATAGCTACTGTTATATTTGGTGTGACCTATTTGTATCAGTCTATTAACCGACAGCTTATTCGGTTATGTTTTATAAATGCTATCAAACTATTAGTTGTATATTAACCCTTTTATTACATAAGAAAATGACTAAAATAGTTTTATTTTAAATTGAAAAATATTTTGACATCCGTTTTTAAAATGTTAGGTGGTCGTATCATATTATCTTTTATTCGATAGTGATGCTAAGAATGGACCATTTAAGATTCATGTTTTTATTGGAGTAGCAAGCTGGCCACCTCTTATTTTAATAAGTGGGGTGTCACAGATGTTATCAGAGCATCAGATTCTAAAGTCTTTAGGATATGTGCGTACTTATCACGTTCTACTGTAGAGTTCTTTCATATAGAGCCCTATTATTATAATTTTTTAGTTTATGCGTGTTTGCGTTCTTCTACAAGGATAAATTTCTTTAACTGTATATCGACTCAGTACTTTTTTTATCTCAGACGCCGCCGAGACGAGGTCGCCCGGCAAGGGTAAATCGAGTTACAGATGATATAGAGACCCCACCACCGTAAGGAACTATGAATGCGACAGAGGTGGCTTATATTGTTGCTCAGGCGGTCAATGCTGCAATGACTGTTATGGCACAACATCTTCCATAAGCTCAACAACCAGCAGCACCGGTGGCTCAAGCCCATACAGGACGCTCCGCATGGGAAAGAGTTAGAGAATCCTTCCAGAAAGGTCACCCTCCAGAATTTCAGGGTGGTGCTAATGTGATCTTGGAAAATCAATGGAGGATAGATATTCAACGCCATCTTCAAATGGTGAAATGTAGTGAGGAGAGGAAATAGATTCCCACCCGTTTTAAATTGATGGCATCAGCTCTCTAATAATGAGAGGTGGTGAAAACTCCGAAACAAAGGGATACTATGACTATCTCAGAGTTCTGGGTTCTATTTGAACGAAAGTATTTTCCTCTAGCAGTCCAGAAGGAGATAGGGAGGAAGCTTCAGGATTTTACTCAAGGGGAACAAACAGTGGCGGAGTTTGAAGTGGAATTTACCCGTATGTCAAATTTTATACCGGACGAGGTAAGCACGGAAGATAAGAGAATTTGTAAATTTGTCAGGGGTTTGAATTGGAGGATAAGGCAACACCTATTGGGGAACCCTTACCTACAAAATTTTGGCGACGTGATGAATGATGCATTACTTCATTGCCAGGATCACCGCCTTCATCTGAAAGGGAGTAAGAAAAGAAAGGATTCTCGACAATCTAGTAAACTAGGAGGAAATGGTGTCGGTGGAGCACTATCACCACCACAGCAGTCAGGGAGTAAACAGAAAGAGCTAGATCTTCAACAGGAGGATACGGCTAAAAAACAACGCTTTAGAGGTTTCCATTTTGGTGGAGGTGGTTTAAGGCCAAATCAGGGTGCTCAGTAGCAGTAACAACAGTAAATAGTCCCACACGGCCAAGCCGATCAAGGGAATATTAGAGGTTGAGGCCAGCAGGGCGAAGGTGCGGGGAAGTTTTAGAATAATAATCGGGGCCAACATCGGGGGAATTATGGGGGCCGTTGTTTTCTGTGTGGTGAGATGGGTCACATGAAGAGAGTCTATCCACAGTTGAACAGGAGGTAATTGACTGAAGGCCCTCAGAATTAACATACACCTTTACAACCTCCAGCACCTATTCCAGCAGTCCCACTACAATAGGCACACTTTAGTTTGGGTGTATGTATAATGTTCAAAATTCTTTGTTGCCTCCAGTACCGCCAACTATCGAGGGTAAGTTTCCTATCCATGGTGTTGTGGGTTGAGTGTTATTTGACATGGGTGTAACACATTCATTTATATCTACGTACTTTGCTCATTTGACGAGATTGTTAGAGTCTACTGATAGTACTCTTATGAGTGTTGATTCTTCTATGGGCGATGGCTCACTTATATTCTTTATTTGTAAAGAGTGGGAATGGATATTGGTAGATTATGCTTTGAAGCCGACTTAGTTGTCTTGGATATGGTCAGTTATGATGTTATTCTGGGTATGGATTGGTTAGTGAAGTATCGGGACATGGTGAATTATTATGGGAGGAGTATAGTCTTTTCCATTATGGGGAAGAAAATGTTTTTAGTAGCCATGCCTCTTACGGAATGAGGTTGGCGCACTCACTAATAATTTATTGAGGATGAGACTTCGCAAGGTATAGTTATTTCCTTAGACTTGATTCATGTTGTTAGAGAATTTGAGGATGTCATTCAAGAAATTCTTGGCTTACCTCTAAGTCGTTCGATTGAGTTCATAATTGACTTTGCACCGGGGACTAGGCCGATTGCACGAACTCCATACCGCATGGCTCCTTTAGAAATGCAAGAATTATGAGATCAAATTCAAAAGATGTTGGGGGTTCATTCGGCGTAGTACATTTCCATGTGGTTCCCCTGTATTATTCATGAGGAAAAGATATGGTTCCCTTTGGTTAAGTATTGACTATCGAGAAGTGAATAAGGTAACCATTCGAAATAAATACCCGTTACCCTGAATCGATGATTTATTTGATCAATTGAGTGGAGCGTCGTACTTCTCTAAAATAGATATGAGGTCTGGGTATCATCACCTGCAAATTCGGGATCAGGACGTGTTCAAAACCTCATTCTTTACTAGTTATGGGTCCTATGAGTTTCTAGTTATGCCCTTTGGGTTAACCAATGCTCTTGTGATATTTATGGACCTTCTGAATCGATTATTTTGAGACTTTTTAGACCAGTTTGTGGTAGTGTTCATCGATAAAATTCTAGTCTATTCTTGAACTGAAGTTGATCATGCTGAACACTTGAGATTGGTCCTGCAGACACTACGGGATCATCAACTATATGCAAAGTTTGAGAAGTGCGATTTCTGGTTACAGGAAGTACAATTTTGGGGGCATATCATGACGGCTGAGGGTATTTTCGTAGACCCAAATAAGGTTGCAGAGGTAAGGGAATGGGGTCAGCCCACTACGCCGACTAAGATTCGTAGCTTTATGAATTTAGCGGGATATTATCACCATTTCATTAAATGTTTTATAAAGTTTGCTGGACCTTTAATAAACTTGACTCGGAAGGTAGTGCAATTTGTTTGAGATGACTCCTGTCAACTAGATTTTGAGGAGCTAAAAGACAAATTGACTTCTGCCCCTGTACTCATGTTACCAAGATCGAGAGTAGATTATTTATTCTTTACCAACGTGTCTCTACAGGGATTAGGGGGTGTGTTATAATAGGAGCATAGGGCCATTGCATACGTGTCTCGCAAGCTTAAGGCCCATGATAAGAATTGTCTTGTACATGATTTAGAGCTTGACGCAATAGTGTTTGCCTTAAAAATATGGAGGCATTACCTTCTGGGTGAGAAATTTAGCCTCTTTACGGACCAGAAGTCATTATAATATTTTTTCACATAGAAAGACCTAAATATGAGGCAACATCAATGGTTAGATTTTGTGAAGGACTACCAATTTGATATTCACTACCACCCAGGAAAGGCAAATGTTGTAGCTGATGCGTTGAGTCGAAGACTCATGGGGAAATTAGTGGAAGTGTGGAAATCTAAGTGGAAGGAATTTGTCCAGGATGATGTTGTAGATAGAGCGTGCATGTCGGTGTTAACCATTACGCCCAATATAATTATGCGAGTAGTAAAGGCACAAGTAGGGGATAAAGACTGTCAAGACTGGGTATGACAGTTATTGAATGAGGGAGCAGAGTCCTACTCTATTAGTTCTGAAGGTGGGTTATGTTTCTATGGTAGACTTATAGTCCCAAACGACGGAGACTTGAGACATGCTGTCATGACAAAGTCCTATGGTTCGAGATTTGCAGCGCACCCTGACGGGGATAAAATGTACCGAGATATGCACTGTCAATATCGGTGGGAAGGAATGAAAAGGGACATTTATGAGTGTTGATACCAAATTTAGTCTGCTGACATGGCTCAATCGAGTGAAGACATGTGGCAATCTACATGGCAGCAACAAGCACTTCCGAGGAACTCAGACGCTCCGAGGAACCATACTATAATGAGGAACACTGCTTCCCCGAGGAACTTAGACGCTCCGACCTACAAGAACTCTCCGAGGAACTTTTGAGTACCGAGGAACTTTTGATTATCGAGGACTTTAGGCGGTCCGAGCAACTTAGGCGGTCTGAGCTGCACCTCGAACAAAGCATTAATAGCAGGAAAATTAACAGTCTGACTGTTCATTAAATGATTATCATTCAGATGTATACGCTTAAGGGGAATTTAATATATTACCCTTTCACATGTACAACATTGGATGTATTACCCTTTCACATTACAGCCACAGGGCTATAAATGCATTGTACAATCCTCATTGTAAAGGGACCTAAATTTCTTGATAGAACTTGTAATCGAGAATTCCCAAACAATCATCAATAACAGAAACAGTGGACGTAGGCCATTCTTATAAGGCTGAACCACTTTAAAACTTTTGTGTCTCATTTATTTTATCTGTGATTAAAAAATTAGATATGATCTAATTTTTTACATTAACAGATTGGCGTCGTCTGTGGGAAACGATTGGTAATATCGTTTTTCATCAAAAACAATCCATCACAAATGGCTGATATTCTAGAATCTAGCAATCGAAACGCTAGAAGCCCTCCAAATCCATCTGCTCCGCCAAATATTCCAGATCTGGCTGGAATAATGACAAATCTGGCTCAGGGCCAGACCGTCATGCAAGAAACTATGCGACAACTCATACAAACCCTCCATGGCGGTTCACCAACCCATTCAAGACCATGAAGTATTCAAAGAAATACCCGTGCATCTTCTTCGCGTACTAGGCATACTAATTCATATCACAATGAGGAGTCTGAATATTTTTCTTATCAACCTGGACGAACTTCGTCAGTGCGAGCCACAGATACTGAACAATGTATTACTCTCTCTCCAGAAAGGACTAGTGCACTACAGAGGTTGAGCAGGGTATCACCTTTCAATCGATTAGGACCTAGAAGGAGTAGAAGTCCTCCTAAACTCGCATCGAGAAGTTTTCGACAACCATCAGAGTTAAGGGAAGGATATGCCCAGTCGCGACCAGCTGCTCGTCAAGATAGATCCTAGGAAGCCACATCAACGCGATCATTTGCTCGAACTAACAGGCCCGAGGAAGGAAATGATGCATGGAAAGGCTCTATTCAGAGGCTGGAGGATAGATTAGGGGAAATGGCTAAAGCCAAGAACCCTTTACAACGAACTTTGGTTCGAGGAACACCTTTTATCCAGGCCATTGTAGATTTTCCAACACCATCAAAGTTTAAAGCACCTGTTATGACTCCCAAATATGATGGAAAGACTGACCCTGTCCTTCATATAGAACAATACCAAGCTACAACCGACATCTATGCTGTTCCAGATGAGATGAGATGCAGAGGATTCTCGGAAACTCTTACCGGATCTGCTCAAATGTGGTATAATAATCTTCCTCGGGGTAAGATCTCAACTTTTCTTCAACTGGCCGAGTTATTCATTGGAAATTTTTGTTTTGGGGCAAAGCCAGTTAAACGAGTAGCGCATTTGTTATGTTAGACAAAAGGCTGGTGAGAGTACCAGAGATTATATAACTCGTTTTAATAACGAGAAACTCGAAGTAATTGATTATGAGGAGAAGACAACGATTACCGCCTTGATGAGTGGACTACTGCCCAATAAGTTGTACTACACTTTGGCCAAAGATCCACCTAAAACCATGTCAAATCCGATGGGAAATGCGGCCAAGATTATGAATGCCGAGGAGGCTATGGCTGCGAAGAAGAATATGGATGCCAAAGAAACCAAGGTGGAAGGTGATAAAGCTAAAAAGAAAAAGCATAAGAACAATGGTAATGACAAACATTCAAGAAATAGATCGGTATGGGATGCAATGAAGAAATTCGATAATTATACTCCTTTGAAGAATGATATCAACTATGTTCTAGAAGAAATCAAGAACAACGAGGAATTAAACTGGCCAGAGAAAATGAAGGCAGACCCTGATCGGAGGAATAAAGCAAAGTATTGCGAGTTTCATAAAGATCATGGCCATGTGACCAAAAATTGCACAGCTCTTCAGAATGAGATTGAAACACTCATCAGACGAGGAAAGCTCGCAAAGTACGTTGATCGTGGAAGCGAAAGAAGGAACAATGACCGAATAAGAGAGAGGTCTAGATCTCCTCGTCGACTAGAGGAGAACAAGAAAAGAAACCATGAAGTTGATCCAGAAGACCACCCTGATCTTCCCAAGAGACCAAGGCGGCCAGAACGTGAGGTATTTTCAATACGCTTTGGATCATTTGATTATAATGTTATTACAGGTGGTGATGCAGGAGGAGGAGACCTTACTACAGAGAGAAAAGCTTACCTCTGTGAGGCTCAAGCTTGCTCGTACATTCAGCGAATAAATCTAGATGAAGAGTATTATCCAAGAAAGGTGAACAAAGAGAAATTGGTCATCGGTTTCTCAAAGAACGACCTCGCAGGAGTTTTGTATCCTCATGATGACCCATTGGTGATCAAAATGAGGATGAAAGAGGTAATGATCTCAAGAGTACTGGTAGACAATGGTAGCTCGTCAGACATCATGTTCTACTCATGCTTTGATAGTTTAAATCTAAAGCTATCTCAACTGGAGCCTTATCATAGACCCCTCCTCAGTTTTGCTGGAGAGAAAGTATTTCCACTTGGGACGATCAAGTTGGATATATTCATTGGTATGTGGCCTGCTTGTCGGACAAAATGAATACGCTTTTTCGTGATGGATAAGAATGTTCAATCATCATATAATATCATCATGGGAAGAGTAGGATTGAAGAAATTTGAGGATGTACCATCTACAGTGCATCAGTGCATAAAATTTCCAACAAATTTTGTAGTAGGAGTTGTGAAGGGTGACTAGAAAGTATCTCGGGAATGCTATTATTCATCCGCCGAGCAAGAGGAACTGGAGGAATCAAGGAAAAAGACTACTACTTATCAAGTGGATGAAGGGGCAGAAATTGAAACATTGGATCCTGGAGATGAGTCGCAACTTGTGAAGGGTCAAGTGGTGGAAGCTACTGAAAACATCATCCGGGATGACGAACATCCTGAACGAACTACTCAAGTAGGTTCGTCGTTGGAAGCCTCACTAAAACAGGAATTGATAACTTTCCTAAGAAGCAAAAAACAAACTTTTGCGTGGAGTCATGAGGATATGCCAGGGATAGACCCAAATTTCTTATGTCACGAACTCAATGTGAATAAGGAGATCAAGCCTGTGAAGCAGAGAAGAAGAGTATTCAGTCCCGAGAAGAATTAAGCTATACAGGAGGAAGTCGAGAAGCTCTAGAAAGCCTCCTTTATTGAAGATGTTAAATATCCTGACTGGTTAGCAAATGTGGTGATGGTGAAGAAGAAGAACAACAAATGGAGGATGTGTGTAGACTTCATCGACCTCAATAAAGCATGTCCAAAGGATCATTTTCCATTGCCCTGAATTGATCAACTAGTGGATGCTACCTTGGGACACGAGCTGCTGAGCTTCATGGATGCTTATTCTATCTACAATCAGATTAAAATGAAACCTGAAGACAGGGAGAGTACTTCTTTCATTACCCCTAGGGGAACTTATTGTTATAATGTTATGCCTTTTGGTTTCAAAAATGGAGGTGCGACATATCAGCGGCTGATGAACAAGGTCTTTGCTGAACAAATCAGTTGCAATATGGAAGTCTATGTTGACGATATGCTGACAAAGAGCAAGAAAGCTGCCGATCATCTAGTTGACTTAAGTCAGACTTTTGATCAACTGGATAAATATCAAATGAAGTTGAACCCGACGAAGTGCGTATTTGGAGTACGAGAAGGCATGTTTCTCGGGTACATTGTCAATCAACGAGCCATTGAGGCAAATCCTGAAAAGATCAAAGCTCCATTAGGGCTGCGATCTCCAACGACGAAGAAAGAGGTGCAAAGTCTTACAGGACGAGTAGCAGCACTCAACAGATTTTTATCGCGAGCAACTGATCGATGTCTCCCATTCTTCAAAATACTCCGAAAGACTTTTGAGTGGAATGATGAATGTGAGAAATCTTTTCAAGACTTGAAGAAATACTTGGGAGCACCTCCACTGTTATCCAGGCCAGTGATGGGAGAAAAATTATACTTGTATCTGGCAGTGTCCGAGAATGCAGTCAGTTCGGCATTGATAAGAGTGGAGAATGGAGTACAAAAACCAATCTACTATACAAGTAAGGCCTTTCGAGGAGCAGAGATCGGATATCCAAGGCTGGAAAAATTGGCACTAGCATTGATCGAGGCAAGTAGGAGAATGAGGCCATACTTCCAGGCTCATACCATAGTAGTATATACTGATATGCCATTGAGGCAAGCCCTTCATAAACCAGAAAAATCAAAGAGATTGATGTACTGGGCAATAGAGCTTGGTGAATATGATATAGTTTATGAACCCAGATCATCGCTAAAAGGGCAAGCTGTAGCAGATTTTATAGCAGAGTTCACATATCCTGATACCCCCGACGAGCAAAAATTGCTCGCTGATCAACCTGTGGATGTTACAGGATCATCAAACACAAGCTCAGACCAACTTAGGTTGGTAAAAGGGAAAGTGGATGTTACATGATTATCAAATTCGAGCTCAGACCAACTCAGGTTGGTAAAAGGGCAAGAAAAGATGATCGACGAAGAGCAAGAAATATCAGGGGAGGATGAAAGGAAGAAACAAATATTTCATCGAGGAACTTTGTCAGATCAGAAATTTGAAGACGAGTTACCCATATGGAGGCTATAGGTAGATGGCTCATCTTGCACAACAGGCTGTGGGGCAGGGATAGTTTTGAGCACTCCAGACGAGGTCGAGATGGAATACGCCCTACGTTTCCAATTCAAAGCTTCCAATAATGAGGCTGAGTATGAGGCCATGATTGCAGGTCTTAATTTGGCAAAAATTATGGAGGCGCAGTAGGTTATTATTTTCAGTGATTCTCAATTAATCGTAAGTCAAATGTTGGGAATATATGCAGCCAAGGGAGAATTAATGATCAAGTATCATGCAAAGGTGATGGAGTTGGTATCAGAATTTGCTGCTATTCAGTTGGTCAGAATACCAAGAATGGAGAATGCGAGAGCAGACGCCCTAGCTCGATTAGCATCAGCTACTCGTACCGAGCTACGAAGAACGATCCCAATTGAAGTTTTAGCTGGTCGGAGTATAGATGAAGATCTGACAACTAACTTTATTACCCTCGATTTAGGATCATCATGGATGGATCCCATCAGGGCATATATTAAAGAAGGAGAATTACCAATTGACAAGCTCGCAGCCAAGAAATTAAAGTTTAAAGCTGATCGTTATGTACTGACTAATGGCATCCTATACAGATGAGGAATGATAGAAGGTTTACAAAGATGTGTGCATCCCACCGAGGTGAAAGATTTGATTGAAGAGGTCCATGAAGGGTCCTGTGGAGCCCATGTAGCAGGTCGGACACTTTTGCAAAGGATGATGACGCAGGGATATTACTGGCCGACGATGAGGGATGATTGTATAGCCTATGCCAAGAAATGTGACAACTGCCAATGCTTTTCCTCCATCCGAAGAACTCCACAAGCATTGTTGACACCCATCACTTCCCCTTGGCCATTTTCCATGTGGGGAATAGATTTGGTCGGGCCACTGCCAACGACCAGAGGAAGATTCAAATACCTCGTCATCGCAGTGGATTATTTTACTAAGTGGGTTGAAGCTGAGCCTCTCATTGATATGACATACGACAAGGTGTACCAATTTATTTGGAAGAACATCATTTGTCGATATGGTCTTTCTCATGCCTTCATCACAGACCATGGAACACAATTTGACAACGAGGAGTTTGCTGCCTATTGTCATCAGTCAAACATTTTGAAAATCCACTCAGTGCCAGGCCATCCTCAAAGTAATGGACAAACTGAAGTGACAAATAGAACGCTGCTGAATGGCTTGAAGAAAAGACTGGACGATGCGAAAGAAAATTGGATCAACGAGTTACAGTCAGTACTGTGGGTTTACCAAACTACTCCTCGAGTAGCAACTGGAGAATCTCTATATATGCTTGCGTTTAGAAGTGAAGATGTTATACCTGCCGAGTTGGGCCTCCCAACACACAGGGTAATGAATTTCAATTCCCCTGTCAGTGACTTAATGAGAAGATTGGATTTAGACATGCTCGAGGAAGTTAGAGAAGAAGAAGCCATCAGGAATGTTGCATACCAATAACGAACAGATTTATTCTACAATAAGAGGGTGAAGAAGTGCGACCTGAAAGAAGGAGACTATATGCTAAAGAAAGTGATTCAAAAGCACAACAAACTGGAGGCAAACTAGAGGCAAACTGGCATGGACCATACCGAGTTACGGAAGTTGTTCGACCAGGAACTTACCGAATAGCAACTTTAGAAGGGGAGGAGTCTAAGAATGCATGGAACGCAGAGCACCTGCGCAAGTATTATCAGTGATGTATATTCTCTCCTTTTATTGAAAGTTTTTCGAGGAATACTAGTGCTACACACTACTCGGCAAAACTCGGCAAAACTCGGGCTACTCAAATTTTTTCTCGAAAACGCCAACTAAGGTTGTTCGAGAAACAAATGTATTCCTCTGGGAAGTAAAACTTGTATTCCTCCGGGAAGTAAAGCTACTTGTATTCCTCCGGGAAGTAAAGCTACTTTTATTCCTCCGGGAAGTAAAGCTACTTGTATTCCTCTGGGAAGTAAAACTTGTATTCCTCCGGGAAGTAAAACTTGTATTCCTCCGGGAAGTAAAACTATTATTCCTCCGGGAAGTAAAGCTACTTGTATTCCTCCGGGAAGTAAAGCTACTTGTATTCCTCCGGGAAGTAAAACTTGTATTCCTTCGGGAAGTAAAACTTGTATTCCTCCGGGAAGTAAAACTTGTATTCCTCCAATAAGTAAAGCTACTTGTATTCCTCCGGGAAGTAAAGCTACTTGTATTCCTCCGGGAAGTAAAACTTGAATTCCTACGGGAAGTAAAACTATGTGTTCCTCGGGAAGTAAAAATATTCCTAAAAATTCCAACTTATGTTGGTTAGGAAGTAAATATATTCTTAAAAATGCCAACTAAAGTTGGTCGAGAGGTAAAATTATTCCAAAAAGTGCCAAAGCTCCTCGCATAGGAAAAATCCACTAACTATGGTTGGTCGGGGATAAAAACCCACTAACTTTAGTTAGTCGAAAAGGAAAATTTACCGACCTTGGTTGGTCGGAAACATTTTATGAATACAAGAAAATGATCAAGCAAAATTATTGATACTCGTGACTTTTTAAAATTATTACTAAGTTGATCGAGAAACAACTTAGTAAGTTGGTCGATAAACAACTTAGTAAGTTAGTCGAGAAACAACTTAGTAAATTTTTATAATGACTACCACAAATTCAAGCTAGTCGACAATAAGTTGTAAAACAATACCAATGATGTAAGACAATAGCAATTGAGATGCACAGATGCACATGCACAGATGTAAGACAATAGCAATTAAGATTGCGAACAAAAATAAAAGTCTTTCATTAAATCCAAAAACAGATTACATTGATAATGAAATGTATACTAACTATTACATCAAAATTCCTACTCTATTGGTTTCTTCCCCTCTGCTTTTGAAACAGGTTCCTCGCCAGCAGGCGGATCATTTAAAGCAAGAGGAGAATTTATGAATTTAAGATCTTTTAACATCCTAATATTCATCACGGATGGTCGATCTAGGAGGTGCTCGGGATGAGATATCTCGATATTTGAATGGAGATTGTAGTCACCGAGATACTTGGAAATTAAGCACTGAGGGATGGCCCGAGCAGGGATCCAACTCATGTCGAACTTGAATGGTGGCACTGGAAGATCGAGCAGCCCAGGATTATGGTAATCCCACAGGTAATGACCCTGTTCCAGTTGCAGCACACCTAAGGCATTCAACCAGCCCTGTTTGTAGCCCTCATTATTGGCATTCTGGATGTGATCGTCCAAGTGGTAGAGAGCCTCGTTGTACCCAGCCATCCAAAACTCCCTGGGTTGTTTGTGGAATTGATATGTCAATCTTTCCATCTGATCGTGGAGATTTTTGATGAAGAGCTCTTTATTCTCCAAGGTAGATTTCTTCGCAGAAAGCTTCTCTTCCAGGTCCCTGATCTTCTTTAACATTTCAACCAACGCCTGGTTCTTCGCCATTAATTGGAAAGCTTGGTTCTCTAAAGCAGATTGAGTCCTCTGTTCCTCGACAGGAATCCGAGCAGCTCTTGCTCGTCCTCGAGGAGATCTTACTCGTCCACGAGAAGATGTAGAGGGGCCATCTCTCTTCAAGGTCTCCAATTCGTCCCTCAAGTTGGCGTTCTCGACCTCCAAGAACGAGAATCCCTCATCAGTCACTGGGATCAAGGCTTTTGAAGTGGAAGCTGCAGACTTCAACTGCGATAACTATCTTTGCAGGTTGTTATTCTCTTGCTCTAATAATTCAGCTATTTGTCTACACTCTTCGACTTCATCCCTCAGAGTTCTCTCCCGCACGTCGTAAGCAGCAAAATGCTTCTCGTATCTCTTATCGTCAATGATTTGCTGGTACTTCTTCTCGTACCCCTCGTGCAAGAGGGCAGTGGATTCCTTATATTGTTGTTGAAGGTCTTTAAGAGTACTTTAAAGATCCTCAATCATGTCATAATAAGCTACATTATTGGCCACCGCACGATCAAGCAGACACTTCAAATATTGGTAAGCCTCAATTGCTTGTTCCGAAGCATCTTGGCCGAGGATGTCGATGATTTGTGCTGCACTCAGATCTGTGTGACCAGCCTTAAAATATTCATTACATTGCCACAACAACTTTGTATCATGAGCAGACAGGAATTCCATCCTGGCCAGAAACTAGTAGAGGAAGAAAAAACAGTAATCAATAATCAAAACAGAGCATGAAGAAGAGACAACAGTATGCAAAAACAAAAGTTCAAGTTTTATTATATCACAAGGTTCAAAGTTACATGGTTCAGGATTACATTTGTCAAAGAAAAATAAAATAGATAGAAGTCCGAACAACTCTACACCTTTTCCTTGTCACCCAAAACTTTCTCGGGAGGCTGGGACGAGGAAGTAGGTTGCTCGGATGGAGCAGATAGTAGCTGGGGAAGTGCTGGAGGTTGCTCGGAGGAAGTAGAGAGTTCCTTATTTGTATGATGGATGGCTGGGGGATGAGAAACTTGATCTCCCATCACCATGGAAGACTCTTCGGAGGCAGCTTCGTCCTCTTCTTCATCTTCAGAAGTTGGAGGGGGACTAGGGATGTGTCGCTGAAAGAGTTCGGAGTTTTCATCAACCTTCATCTCCTGTAGAGAAGCGACCCACCCATCTCTAAAGTATTTAAGGCTGCCACATTCTACTTGAGACATCATGGCAGCCAAGCCTTTGTTCCACCCCTTGTCCCAGCCAGCGCTGAAAAAATTATTCACAGCCATTTTCCTCTTTAACTTCTCTGAGGAAAGCTTATCGGACAGAAGACTTTCAGCAGTCTTCAGTTTATTCTCAACTTGTTCCTTCTGGAGACTTACTTCGCGAAATTGGATTAATTCTTCCTCAGCAACCTTGAGTTTATTCTCAAACTCTCCAGCATCTTTGAGCTTCTTGTCGAGCTCTTTATTTTTCTCTTCCAAGTCCTTTAAATTTTTCTCCAACCCCTTGGATACTTCAACAACTCGTGCCTTCTCCTGCTCGGTGGATGCAAGCTTCTTCTCCCAAGTTGCCTTATCATCAGCATATTTTTGGCGAGACTCTTTCAGAGACTTCCCCAAGCCTATCAAAGCTTCCTCTACCCCAGAAGAGGAGCTTGAAGCTTTAATAGCTTCATCCTTCTTCAAAATTGTGTTAAAGGAGCTCACCAACTGAGAAAAGAAAATGAAAGCAAGTCAGAGACAGATATAATAAGGGAAAGACGAAAAGTTCAAAATAATAGGACTTACGGAAGCAATGTGGCGAGCTGCCAATGTGGTAACTATGTCCCGAGAAAGGTTTTCTTCAATGCCTTGGATCTCGGGAATGATCCAAGTCTTCACCGAGCTCATTGCAGAGCTCGGGGGAACGAAAGTGGGAACTCCACTAGTCGGGGCTGAGAGATGGTGTCAGCCAAATTGACCGAGGAGCTCTTCTTCAGCTTCCTTGGGGGAACATGAATAGTTTTGACCAAGGAAGAACTCTTGGTCGGTGATATTACAATCACTTCTCCTGGAGCAGCAGACTTGCTCAGGACCACTGGGAGCTTCTCGGCAACCTCCACAGGAGCAGTCGAGGAAGGTGCATCAATTTTCTTCGTCCCCTCTCCTGGGACGTCAATCTTACTTCTTTTTGCCTCTCCAGCACCAGAGGCAGGTTTCTCAAACAGGGTGGGAGGTCTTCTTTTCTTCATCCTTTCACTTAAAGGAACGTGTGACTCAGGCGAAGAACTGGTGGAAGGTAGTACTGGCTCTGCGTCACTTATTACCGGACGAGCAGTAAAAGAAGTTGTGTAACTCTTGTACTGAAGCAAATACGAGGCTGACCTAATGTGCTCATCGACAACAGTCTGATGCAAACTCCAGATAAGTTTTAAGTGCCTTATATTAACATCTGCTTCTTTCGGACACTTTCTTTTGTTATCAACTGCAAATAAATCAAAATTAAAATATCAGTGGCACATTTTGTCAAACACAGAAGAAGCATGATTTCAAAATAAGTAAAATGAAATAAAAATAACCTATCCCATTGCCATAGGGAGGGCATCTGGGACCCTGATAAACTTCATCTCCAGATAAAGGAGCATGTTGCCAATTTTTTATAACAACCCCGTGCTCAAAATAGTCCCTATTGGCATCCGGGAGATTGACCAATAAAGCCCTATTTAAAAATCTAGTTTTTAAATAAAAAGTGTTATCACCAACAGCCCATCTATAACAAAACATGATTTCTGGAATTCCTATGCGAGTTCCATGAATTTGATTTAGTCTATGAACCCCATTAACTATCCTCCATGTATTGGGGACTATTCTTGTAGGAACAACGTCAAAGTATTGATAGAAATCCAGACATAGAGGGTTGGGAGGAAAAGAAAATCCACACTCAGCAACAAAGAGACTGGGGAACCAATGTCCCTCAGCGAAACGGAAATAGTCTGAAGGCTCAGAAATCTCTTCCAGAATAACCCAGGAGGGAATAGAGAAATCAGAGCGAAATTTATCAAGAGATTCTATAGAATAAACCATGATGAAAGAAGGAAATGAAGAAGAAGGAAGAAGATCTTACAAAAAAAGAGTGGATCTGTTGACAACGAACAATGGAAAGGATGAACGCATAAGAGAGTAAGACAATGGAAAATTCGAAGATACAAATTTGAAAAAGTAGAAGACGATGGGATTGTCTGTGACGCTTAAATACTCTGCCTTTGGAAAAGAAAAAAGTGATGATTGCAAAAAGAAACGATTACGCTACCGGTGGCTAGAAGGACAAAAAGTACGCGGAGATCGAGGCGGTTATAAAAATTCAAAAAAGCCTGATTCTACGAATTTGGAAGGAAAAATAAATAAAAAGGAAAAACTCCTAAAAATCAGGAGGACCATTTAAAACTACCATATTCCAAGAAAGAATGTTTCACACTCCTCAAATTTCGAACTATGAAACATTGGGGGCTTCTATTGATACAAAATTTAGTCTGCTGACATGGATCAATCGAGTGAAGACACGTGGCAATCTACGTGGCAGCAACAAGCACTTCTAAGGAACTCAGACGCTCCGAGGAACCATACTACAATGAGGAACACTGCTTCCCCGAGGAACTTAGACATTCCGACCTACAAGAACTCTCCGAGGAACTTTTGATTACCGAGGACTTTAGGCGGTCCGAGCAGCATAGGCGGTCCGAGCTGCACCTCGAACAAAGCATTAATAGCAGGAAAATCAACAGTCTGACTGTTCATTAAATGCTTATCCTTCAGATGTATACGCTTAAGGGGCATTTAATATATTACCCTTTCACATGTACAACATTGGATGTATTACCCTTTCACATTACAGCCTCAGGGCTATAAATACATTGTACAATCCTCATTGTAAAGGGATCGAAATTTCTTGATAGAACTTGTAATCGAGAATTCCCAAACAATCATCAATAACTGAAACAGTGGACGTAGGCCATTCTTATAAGGCTGAACCATTTTAAAACTTATGTGTCTCATTTATTTTATCTGTGATTAAAAGATTAGATATGATCTAATTTTTTACATCAACAATGAGTTTGTCTCCTAATGCACCACTTGTCAATTACTGAAGGTGGACTGCTAGCGATCGACTGGAATGTTGCAAGTGTTGGAAATACCGATGTGTAAATGGAAGAGTATCTCAACGGATTTTATCACAGGATTACCGACGATGCAAAGTGGGCATGATTCTATTTGGGTCATTGTCGGTCGCCTGGCCAAATCATCAAACTTCCTACCGGTGCAAACGGATTACAATACGGAATGTTATGCTCAGCTTTTCATAACCGAGATTGTGAGACTTCACGGGGTGCCAATCAATATAGGACTGTTCTAAAAAACCCGCCTAGGCTTCGCCTAGGCACGCCTAGGCTTGAGGCTTGGGTGAAACGCCCCGCCTTGCGCTTTTCACGCCTTATTCTTGGCAAAACCCTTAAGGCGCACTTTTTTCTAAAAACAACAATGCATTAGTGAAACGATATCGCATTTTAAATAATTTTTTTACAAACCGGACCATTATCTCATCCAAAATAATCAAATAGTATTTTAATTTGCATATATTCAGACATATTTTTATGATGTGTACAATTTTAGTATTTTAATAGCCTTGGTATGATGGAAAAATATTAAAATATATTAAGAAGGTCTAAACGCCTTTTCACGCCTAAGGCCCGCCTAGGCTTCTAAGGCTTAAGGCTTGACCTCCACGCCTCGATCACGCCCCGCGTTTTTTAGAACCTTGCAATATAGTATCCGACCGAGATAAAATTTCCGTATCCCATTTTTTATGAAGATTCCAAGAGGTGATGGGAACCGAATTACGGTTTAGTACATGATACCATCCGCAAACCCAGGATATTCTTCGAATGTGCATACTTGATCTTAAAGGACGATGGGAGGAATACCTTCCATTGGTCGAATTTTCATACAATAATTCATACAAATTCACAATAGGTATGGCACCGTATGAGGCATTGTATGGTCGACTGTGTCGATCGCCTTCCTGTTGGTTGGAAATAGGAGACAATAATCTCCTTGGACCTGAGATGATCTAAGATACATCTTCAAAGATTGAGCTTATTTGAAGCATATGGATTGTACAGGATCGCCAGAAAAACTATACCGACACAAATCAAAGGCATGTGGATTTGGAAGTGGGGGATAAAGTTTTATTGCGGGTGTCTCCGATGAAAGGTGTTATGCGATTAGGGAAGAAAGGAAAACTTACGCCAAGATATGTAGGACCTTTTCCCATTATTGAAAGGATAGGCCCCATGGCATTGCTTTGCCAAAACACCTACAATGAATTCATGATTTATTCCATGTTTCATCTTTAAAGAAGTGTAAAAGATGCAAGGAATCTCAATTGCATGTTCCATTGGACGATATTGAGTTGCAGCAAGAAATTTTGTATGAGGAACAACCGATTTCCATCTTAGACCATGGTGAGCGTAGACTAAGGTCGAAAGGGGTTCCCTTAGTTCGAGTCCAATGGGGACATCACAATGCCGATGAATCAACTTGGGAACGAGAGGATGATATTCGATAAAAGTACCCACACCTCTTTTTACCAGGTATGTCTAAATTTTAAGGACAAAATTTCCTTGTAGGGGGGGGGGGGGGGGAGTATGTAATACCCCTTACTTTTGAGTAATAATTTTTATATAAGTTGCCATGTGGGTTAGTCATTTAAAATAAAAGAACATCGAATTAAATATTAATATGTATGATTTAATAGTTAATATTTATAAGTATTGCATATTTACGGTTACATGAATGTAAATAGTGTAATATTATGCTATGTTACGTCGTTGCACTTTAAAGCGACAGTTATGGCTTATATCCCAATCGGACTATTTAAGAAAGGTAATATCACGTTGGGATAGGAAATTATAAACGATATCTCACATGTTACTTTAGACGGCACGGTTAGTCCGGAAATGGTTGAGATAGTCAAAATAAGTGTCGGGTGTGTTTTTGGGTTCTGGGGCACTTTTGGCTAGTTACGACTTAAATATGATGTTACGAGTCATTTTAAGTATGTAGCAGCATTTAGTGTTAGACTTAAATGTATTTGAGATATTTTGGATATTTAGTCTAGAAAGAGCAATTAAAGCTCATTTGTGTTTAAAAACTAGAAAGAAAGAGAGAGGAGAGGAGCTTGAGAGAAAGAAGAGAAAAAAGAGAGGAATTAGTGATTTGAGCTTGGAATCGTATTAACAAGGAGAAATCCAAGACCTCAATCTTAAGGAAAGTTTTCAAACTTGAATAAATGTATGATTGTGTGTGAATAAATTGTATAAATTGTTGGGGTTCATGAGTTTAAACCATTTGGGGATTTTAGTGATTTTGATGTTTAAACCCTTATGCATGTGATATTAACATGATTTGAGGGGTTCATAATAGTGAGGCATTCTATACGAATGATTCGTAGATGATGTTGGTTGATGATGTTGGGTTTATATGGAAGAAAAAAGGGGTTTTGGATTTAGGGTTCATATAAACCCGTACCAAAACATGGCTGTCAGACCCATCCAAATCGATTCTCCCCTGGAGAATCGATTCGATAAAATAGTAGGCTATAGGTCCGAGTTAGGAATTGATTCGGGTAGACTGAATCGATTCATCAAGTTAGCAGAAAGTTTGGTTCTCTTAATAGAATCGATTGGGTTGGGACAAATCGATTCTCTTCCAAGGGCGATTCGATTAGGAAATAGTGTTGTTTTACAAAAAAATTATAACTTTGTTTTAACTTCTTTCTTTTCGGTCTAAACATTTGGAACCTTATTATAGGATGTATTATAGATAAATGTGACCATATATGAGGATATTTATACCCTAGGATCATAAGGATGCATTCGGGCCTATTTTGGGGATTAGAAACGGTAGTATAATACCTCAATTGTTTAAGAAAATGAGAGTTGGACTAGTGTATAGTAGGACTTTATTATTTTGGCTTTCGAGGGATAGTATGGAAGTGTTTATACATTATAGACTTAATTTATTATACATATATGCGTTCGGGTATAAGAATCATCGTTTTAATTCATTATACATGCATTTTATTATTTTGGCATACATGCACATACCTCTTAGATGTTATCATAGGGGAAGTTACGCGAAAGAGGTGAATCACCCTGGCTAATGAATGCAGGGAGAGTATAGTCCTCAGGCCATAGCACTAGTTTTTATCTTGTGTGATTGTTTATTCGAAGTGAAGTAATTCTGGGTATGGTTATGCCTCACTGTCGAAGGTATATGTCCGCTTCCCATGCGTTGTGATTTAGGGTACCCGGGTGGTTATGAAACTAGGCCCTGGAATATGATGGAAATTAGGGAACGCATCCAGTGGGGTAATTCCTGAAAGGATGGTCTTAGAAAAGTTATTGTATGAATATAAATGTTCTCAATCAAATTGTGTTTTAACACAAATGATTAAATGGAATTATTAATCAACTCTGATTATATGTGATCATTAATGGTGTGGGTACCCTGAATTTAGCACCATAAGGCCTGGACGAGTAGCCTCCCCTTAGCGGCCCAAAGCCCAGGCCCATCACCTCTTGTACTCATCCGATTAGCCCACGATCCCATGAAGAGAAGTGGTAAGGGAGCGCGATCCCATGTAGGGGAGATGGCTGATAAGGAGGAACCTATCACCCCCACTACTCCAACATATACATGTATAAATTAAACCCTTGGGTACTCTGAATTTAGCACCATAAGGCCTGTACGAGTAGCCTCCCCTTAGCGGCCCAAAGCCCAGGCCCATCACCTCTTGTACTCATCCGATTACCCCACGATCCCATGAAGAGAAGTGGTAAGGGAGCGCGATCCCATGTAGGGGAGATGGCTGATAAGGAGGAACCCATCACCCCCACTACTCCAACATATACATGTATAAATTAAACCCTAAGTCCGTGGCAAAGGACAAGTTGTATTCTCTGTACTTATTCTTAAGAATATAGAGAAATAACACTGACTGAACCACCGTGGACGTAGGCACATATTTGCTGAACCACGTATACCCGTTGTTGTGTGATTAGCATCTTATTTATCTTTTCTTGATTGTTACCTCTTTCATATTTATTTGTGTTGCATAATAATTGTCACCACAATTGGCGCTGTCTGTGGGAAACGTTTATCTTTCCCTGAGAAGAGCCCATTCCAAGAAAAAAATCTAAGATGTCTGGTCACAGCAGTAACGCTCCTCAAGCAGGAGATATTCAGGAGCCACCCGCTCCTCGCAGGATTAGGTCTGAAGTCCGACGTTCAGATCAAGGGGCTCGCTTAGAAAGGCCAGCCTCAGAAGAAAGTCAAGGACCAGCAAGGTCCACTCAGATATCCAGATTGATCGATGCATACGAAGCAAGGCTCCACGAGCAGAGGGAGTCTTCTCGCAGATATGAGGCTGAGAACGCTCGCTTGAAAAGAAGACTGGAAAAACTGGAAAAAGAACTACGTCCTGATACCAGGAGACACCCCTATCGCACTCCTAGCCCTCAGGCGAGAAAATCTCGCAGCCGAGGATGGAGCCCTAGGCGGAAATATCAAGGGTTCGAAGGTGGCGACTCAGACGACGACCTCCGCGAACAACTGAGAAAAGCTCGCCGCTATCAGAGTCCTGCTCGCAGCGATGACAACATACGGAACCTAGTCCGCAGAGAAATGGACCAACATCCAGCTCACCGCGGCACCAGGTCGACCAGAGAACTCGCCAGGAGAGCCCTCAAGACCCAGATGAAATCTCCCTTCACGAGGGAAATTGAAGAAGAAGAAGCTCCCAAAAAGTTTGTTATTCCAAGATTCAAGATTTACGACGGGAAGACTGATCCCATTGATCATATCAGGCAGTACCGGCAGGCTATGACCCTCTAGAATCACCGAGATGCACTGATGTGCCGTATTTTTCCCTCGACCCTTCATGACGTGGCCCAGAAATGGTTCGAGAAACTCCCTCACCGATCTATCAGAAATTTCAAATCCCTGGCCGAGCTCTTTACGGCCCGGTTCATCACCAGCAGCTCCCATCCCAAAAGGATGGATGCTCTATTAACGATGAAGAAAACTCCTTAGGAGACACTCCGAGACTACGCGAAGAGGTACTGGGAGTTATTCAACGAAGTCGAGGACTGCGCGGAAGAGGTGGCAGTGGCTTCATTCAAAATTGGGCTACCTTGCTCTTCCCTCCTTTACCAGTCCTTGAAAAAGAAGGAAGCAACCACCATTGATGACCTGATGGCCCGGATTGAGAAATAAGCAAAGGTGGAAGATGTCACCCACCTTAACGTAGGAGAAAACGGTCGAGCCAAGCTCGCTACCAAGGGAAGTGAGAAAGTTGATAACCAGAGAAAAGGAGGAAAGAATGGGAGCAAGAATGGCTCCAAGAACGGAGGGAACCCTGACGTTGCAAAGTCATTCCAGGCGGTCAACACTGTCTTCAAAGAACTAATTTACAAAATTCTCGTGAAGATCAAGGATGAGCCGTTCATCAAATGGCCCCGAAAAATGGGAGGAGACCCATCGAAAAGAAACAATACACTGAGATGCACCCTCCACAAAGAGGGAGGGCATAAGACCGAGCACTGCAAGGCTCTTAAGTCCCACCTCAAGGAATTGGCCCAATCCGGACATTTGAATGACTTCGTGGAAAGGAAGGTAGAAAGAGTGACTGTCCACAAGGAGGCAAAACCCGACAACGTATTGGAAGACGACGTCGGACATGAATTCGCAGTAATCCATGGAGTATCCGATGTTAAGCAAATCCAGGGTAACTCATCTCGAATGGAGGTAAAGAAGTTGACAGCGGTAATGCAAGCTTTTCAGATTGATCCAGCAAAATCACAGGCAGGAAAACGTCGGCGAGCAGAGGACATCAACTACAACAAGCACATTGTTTTCACGGATGAAGATCTTGTGGGAGTAAGGGCCCCACATCACGATGCCTTAGTCATTACACTCAGGATAGCCAAATTTGATATCGACAGGCTGCTCGTCGATCAAGGGAGCTCATCCGAAGTGATGTACATCGACCTGTTCAGAAAATTGAAGTTGAACATCGCCAACCTAAAGGGAACAACCGTTCCTCTGGTCGGCTTCGCTGGGAAAATGACCATGCCTCTGGGAAAGATTGTACTACCAGTGCTCGCTGGAAATGTTTCAAAAATGATTGAATTCTTGGTGGTCGACATCGATTCACCGTATCAAGCCATCCTCGGCAGGGGATGGCTTCACGCAATGAAGGCAGTCTCCTCGACCTACCACCAGAAACTCAAGTATGTCACCGAGCGGGGAGCGATGGAGATACATGGCGACCAGGCGATGGCGAGAAAGTGCTTCATAGCGGCCATCCGACCAAAGCCAGAGAAAAAAGACGTTCAAACCAGCGAGAAAGTGGAGGAAGGTGCAATCCCTTCTAAATAGCAATTAAAATATGGAAGGCCCGGAGTAGAAGAGACCAGGCTCCTCCCCTCCGAGCGTGTTGTAGAGGACCTGATAGAAGTAATTGCTAAAGAAGGCGACAACAGTAGAGTCTTTCTGATCGGGACCTCACTCACTGACCAAGAGAAAAAGGATTTGTTAACCTTACTCAGAAACAACATAGATGTTTTCGCTTGGGAACCCTATGAGCTGCCAGGAATTGATCCCAATATGGTCTGCCATCAGTTGCACGTCAATCCCACATTCAAACCGATAGCACAGAAGGCACGACGAACTGCTCCCGAGAAGGCCAGGGCAATAGAAAAAGAAGTCGAAAAACTGCTGGATGCAGGGTCCATACGGGAAGTGCAATTCCCCAAATGGTTATCCAACCCAGTGGTAGTTCCAAAAAGCAACGGGAAGTGGAGAGTTTGCATAGACTTCACTGACCTCAACAAAGCCTGCCCCAAGGATAGCTTCCCTCTTCCGAAAATAGACCAACTAGTAGACGCTACTGCAGCTCACGAACGAATGATTTTCCTGGACGCATACTCAGGTTATCACCAGATTCCCCTGTATGCCCCAGATCAGGACAAAACGGCGTTTATCACGACAGTTGGTTTATATTGTTACAAGGTCATGTCTTTTGGGCTTAAAAATGAAGGGGAAACCTATCAGCGGCTGGTTACTAAAATGTTCAAGAATCAGATGGGAGACACGATGGAGGTCTACATCGACGACATGCTCATCAAGAGCAAGGAGAAGGAAAATCACCTCTCGGACCTGTCAAGTACCTTCGAAATCCTCAAAAAGTATCGAATGAAACTCAACGCGAGCAAGTGTTCCTTCGGTGTCTAGTCAGGAAAGTTCCTTGGGTATTTGGTCAGCAAGCGTGGCATAGAGGCTAATCCGGACCAGATTGATGCAATCAAACGGGTGCAACCTCCTCGCACAATCCGCGATGTACAGAAGCTCACTGGAATACTCGCTGCTCTAAATCGTTTCATTTCTAAATCCTCCGAGAGATGCAAGCCCTTCTTCCAACTATTAAAAGGCAGCAAAACAGTAGAATGGACCCCAGGTTGCTCACAAGCATTAGACGAGCTCAAGTCCTACCTAAGCTCCCCACCACTGCTTGTCATACCAACGCAAATGGACTCTCTGTACCTCTACCTCTCTGTATCCAGCCATACTGTCAGCTCAGCGCTAATGTGTGAAGTTACAGGGATCCAACATCCAGTCTATTACGCGAGCAAAACCTTACTAGACGCCGAGCAGCGCTACCTGCCATTGGAAAAGCTCGCATTCGCCCTAGTAATGTCCTCGAGGAAACTGAAGCATTACTTCGAAGCTCATACGATCATCGTCCTTACATCACACCCCTTTAAGGCTGTCCTAAGGAAGGCGAATTTGCCGGGCAGACTGTCTAAATGGTCAGTCGAGCTCGGCCGATTTGACATCCAATTTCAACCAAGGACAGCTATCAAGAGTCAAATCCTTGCTGACTTCATAGCTGAATTCACAGGCGAAGAACCCTTCAACCAGCCTAAGCCAACAGAACAAAATAGCCAGGCTACAGGGGGAAGCTGGAAACTATTCGTTGATGGAGCCTCCAACTCAAAGGGGGTAGGAGTAGGAATTGTTCCCATCACTCCAGAAAATACAGTCCTCAAGCAAGGAATCAGGCTGGGATATGCAGCCTCCAACAACGAAGCAGAATACGAAGCCTTAATAGCAGGTCTCCAAAGGGCGCAAACTCTGGGAGCAAAGCATTTACAGGTATTCGGAGACTCGCAACTAGTTTCCAATCAGATAAGTGGAGACTATAACGCGAAGGATGAGAGGATGGCAACCTACCTCTCCTTGGTGAAAAACTTAATGATGAACTTTGAAGAAATCAACATCCAACAGTTTCCCAGGGGGCAGAACAGCCACGCTGACGCCTTGGCAGCCCTGAGCTCGGTAGTTGATTCCAGCCTTAAAAGGATCATCCCTATCGATTTCCTCAGCTGCCCGAGCATTTACCCCAACTGCGAGCTGACCAAAGCGAAACCAGTACTCCAATCGGAACCAGCCCCCAGCTGGATGGATCCCTTGAGAGACTATTTGAAGAACGGAACGCTCCCAGAGGATAAGAGGGCTGCCCACCAGATAAGAGTCATAGCTGCTCGCTTTCACTTATCCACGGGAGGTGACTTGTATAAAAGATCTTTCTCCGGCCCCTACCTTAGATGCGTCCACCCAGGCGATGTCAAGACAGTGCTTCACGAGCTTCACGAAGGAATCTGCGGGAGTCACGTCGGAGGAAGGTCTCTAGCCTTTCGAGCAATGAAGGAAGGTTATTGGTGGCCATATATGCAAAAGGACTCCGCAGTATATGTCTGCAGATGCCTAAAATGCCAGCTTCACGTCCCCATGGTCCACCAGCCCGCCAGCGAGTTAAAATCCCTGACCAGCCCCTGGCCTTTCGCCCAGTGGGGAATGGACATCGTGGGACCACTGCCCACCGCTGCCGGCAATCGCAAATACCTGTTGGTTGCAACTGATTACTTTACCAAGTGGATCGAGGCAGAACCACTGGCGAACATTCGGGATGCTGACATGATGAGGTTCATATGGAGAAATATAATCACTCGATTCGGGATCCCCAGAACCATCATCACTGACAATGGAACACAGTTCGAGAGTGGCCCTTTTCAGTACTTCTGCAACCAACACGGGATCAGGCACCACTTCAGCTCGGTGGCTTACCCTCAAAGCAATGGACAAGATGAGGCTTCCAACAAGACAGTGATCGCTGGATTGAAGAAGCGGTTAGAACAAGCCAAAGGCGCGTGGACAACCGAGCTACCGCATATCCTATGGGCGTACAAAACGACTCCTAGGCGAGCCATAGGAGAAATGCCATTCTCACTAGCATATGGTATGGAGGCAGTCATCCCACTAGAAGCATGATTACCTACAATGAGATCCGATCTTGTCGAGCAGGGTCAGAACGATCAGGCTTTGCTCGCTGAACTCGATTTGGCCGACGAGCGCAGGGAACTTGCCCTAGTAAAACTAGCGAGCTATCAGCAACATCTCGCAAAGCACTACAGCAAAAGGGTCAATCCGAGGAAATTCGAAGTGGGGGACTATGATCTAAGAAAGGTCCTGGGCAACACAGTGAAGCCATCAGACGGTAAACTGGGCCCGAACTGGGAAGGACCTTATGAGATAATTAGAAACGATCTGCAAGGTGCCTATCATTTGAAAACAATGGAGGGAAGAGAGATACCACGAGCATGGAACGCTGCTAATCTCAATAAATTCTATTTTTAGGGGTTCTATTGTTAGATCTTTTATTGTACTCATTATGGGAAAAGACAGTTTATTTCTCATTTCACCAATGAAAATCTCTCAGTTGATCACTCTCTAAAAAGTAACAATTATATCTTATTGCACATCCTTTTCAAATCACAGGTATAATGGTTGGCATAGCAGGGGGATACCCCTCCTCAGGTCATCGTCATGAAGCACGACAGACCTCAAAGCATTGCCCATGGCAATATATGAAGCCCTACAGAGTATTCTTAGGCATAAAACCTACTTTGGTGAAACAAAATCCTGACCGGATAGAGACATCCAATAACAGGTGTGTCCTCGCCAATTTCCCTACTTAGGCCTAAGGGAGTGTGACGACACGACCTAAAAGGTAAAGGAAGGGCACAATGGTATTCTTAATACTGGACTGGGCGGACACTCACATGACAAAATAAAAAGGATTGTAAAGCTGCAAAAATATGAAAAGATTGGATGAACACGTTTAGTCGGTAAAATCGCCCAAAACTCGAACTTTCCATTAATCTTTTATATTTACAAACAATAATAGTACATGTTTAGTCGACGAAGCTCGCCCAAAGCATTTACAATTATTAAAAAACAAAATATCAAGAAGGTGGAAGCCTCCGAGCAAGATAGTCAGCAACTTTAGCTCTCCTCCCATCATCAGGAGCAGGATCGAACTCCTCCACGACCTCACTTGCGTCCAATTCCAATAGTCGCCGGGGGATAGCATCGATGGGGATCCATCGATCATCTCGCCTGAATGGATTGGGCATCAGAGTAGAGGGGGACATCTCACGCCGATACCACAATATCGAGTTCCTCGGGACCTGTAGCTCTTTGAGAGCACTCAACCACCCCATGATGAAGGAAAGCTCCTCGAACTCTGATAACCGTGTGGGAGCATCCAGCCAGCCCTGATCATAGCCATCAGTCCACACTTGGCGAGGGCCCTTCTTGAATAAATGCCGCAGTCGGGTGACGTCCCTTTGGAGCCCAGTAGCAGTCACATAAGCTCGCCGAACATCGCCGCGCAGCTCCTCCATTTCCCTCTCACGCCGCTCCTCGACTTCCCTACTCCTACCCCTTGTACTCCTACCAGCGCGCGGGATGGGAGGCCGAGCAGCTCGCGACGAGGAAGAGCCTTGTAGGACTGCCGATGCGGTGCTCGACGAATGCTCCTTAAGCTTCGAGACCTCCCGCCTCAGGTCTTCATTCTCCCTCTGAAGAAACTCCATGACTTGGTTGATCTCGGTGGCCTCCAGTAACTTTGCTCTCAGCTCGCTAACTTCTTCTTGCACTGAAGCACCGATCTCTTCCATTTCCTAGAGCCTGTCCTTCAATTTGGCCACCAGCTCGGACTGATCCTTATATTTCTGGTTCCTTGACTTAGCAAGCCTGCAAAGCCTAGCAAAGGCTTGCATTAGGACCCAGAGTCCTACCTAATTGGGAGGTAACAGGAATATAGTCATCCACATCAACCAACTACAAGTAAAAGAAAGAGAGAAGAAAGAGATCAGCATAAACAAAAATATAGTCTTTTCATTGATAATGAGCGAAGTTACATCAGATCAAAAAAGAAAAAAAGTTACAAAGAAGCCATATCAATTAGTAACCTCGGTGGATGGACCCTTGTCCTTATCAGCATCAGCAGGGGCATTACCCTCTGCAGGGGTGTCCACTGCCCCTTAGACCAAGGGAGCATCAGTAGGAGTCGACTGAGAAACAGGATTGGTGCCTTCAGCAGTTGGGGTTGGGTCCTCATCCACGACTGGCTTTGGCCCTGGATCATGCTCGTCAAAGAGTGGGGATGCAACATCCACCCCAGCAGCCACGAGGGCCTTGTTCCTCCCTTTCTTGAAGTTCAGACGGCTAATATAGCCTATCTGAACCTCGGCGTCCTCATACGCAGCAGCCCAGCCAGAATTGTACGAATCTTCTTTAAGAGTTGCTGCCTGGGCTTTCTCCGCCTCCAGCTGCTCGGAAAGAACCCTGTTCTTCTCCTCAAAGTCTAGCTTGCTCGAGCATACCAGATCATACGACTTCCTCACCTCGCCAAGCTCCCTGACAGCATTATCTCTCTCGCGAGCAGAATTAGCAAGGGCCGAGGCAGATGAAGCTCGCGCCGCATCAGCAGCCTTCAGATCGGCCTCCAGCTGAGAACCCCTGGCCACCAGAGTAGACTTCTTCTGCTCCAGCTCGCTGTTCCTTCTCAACAGCTCGTCGCGAGAGCGATAGAGCACAGCAAAGTCAGTCACAAACTGCAAAAAACGAGGGAAAGATCAGAAAGAATAAACCATCAAAACGGATTAAAGGAAGTTGAGAATTAGAAGAGGAACCTTACCAAGGCAAGCCTCTGGCTAGCTTGCAAAGCCAGTTGATCGGACCCCGACGCCCTCTCACGATCTGCAGGGAGGACTGCTCTCTCGAGCAGTGCAGGGGCAAGCTGAGGAGAGGTGGCCACCAAAGCCCCCTCAGGCAAGGCAAATACTGGGACCAAGGCTTGACCAGTTTTGGTCCTCAGTTCCATCTTCCTCCTCTCCTCCTCCTTTTCTCTCTCCCTTCTCTTTCTCTCTTCCACCTTCTTCCTCTCCTCCTCCTTTTTTTTCTCTCTCTCTCTCGCCTGCTCCTCCTCTCTCTTCTTCTTCTCTTGCTCCTGAGAAGAAGACCGAGAACCAGTAGTTATGGCCCCGGAGGCAGTCTTCGACTTCTTGGACTTCTGGGCAAGAAGCACATCATCATCATCATCATCATCTCTGATTAAATTCTTCCTGGTAGGCATCTCTTCACCAGAACTGCTGGTAGTGCTCGAAGAACTGCTACCGTCAACACTGCCTGCACCCAAATTACTAACACCTGCAGGCTCACTCTCTGAGCTGCTCTCCTCTTCGTCCAATTGGATGGGCTCAGCAGAAATCTCTTCGGAAGAGTCAAAGTCCGGAACACTATCCACAGGTAGGGCTATGAAGCTGGAGCCTGTATTCTTGTATTCAAGCAGAAAAGTAGCAGACCTAGGATGCTCGCCGTTAACCAGAGGTTCCCTGATGTTCCAAGCTTTCTCCAGTTCCGAGATACGAACCTCGCTGAAAGCAGGCTCCAAGTTCTTTGTCCTCGCTGTCAAAGAGAAAGCAAGAAGAGGTTAGAAAAATCACAAGGTCAGCAAAGGTTGAAACAATACTACAACATCTACCTATATATTCTTCCCCATAAAAGGGAACAGTGAACCTCTCAGACCTCGACCCTTCAAATTGGGGGGAGAATTGCCAATTCCTAACAAGAAAACCTTCTTGCCAGTAGTCCTTATGGGAATCAGGTAAATTTACTACCAATACCCTATCATGACTCCTATCCTTAAGGTACAGGACACCTGAACTCGTTCGAGAAAAGGAATAACAAAAGCAAACCTCGGCAAGCCCTAACCTTGTGCCGTACAATTGATTTATCCTATGCACGTCGTTCACTATTTTCCATACGTTGGGCGAACATTGTGCAGGCACAATACCAAAATAACTAAAGAAGTGCAGAAACAGACCATTAGGGGGAAAGGTAAGACCCCCTTGGGAGAGCAACAAGACGTGAATCCAATGTGCATCCTCTATATCCCTAACGTTCCTAGGCGGCGAGGCACAACACTCAATCTCTACCCACTCAGGAATACTGTAGAATTTTCTAAACTCAGTTACTGACCTATTTCCAATCTTCGCCATTGGAAAAATACAAGAAAAACTATAAACTCGAGAAAAGGGCACGAGAAACTTACAAGACAGAAGATCAGGTCAAATGGCGAAGAAGCGACGAGAGTGGAGACCGAAAATAGAAGGTACAAAGCTTAAGAGTTCTCAGAAGATAGAAGATTGCTGGAAAAGCTGAAGCGACGAAGAGAAAATGTGTCTTATTCCAACAAGCCTTCAAGTCTAATCATAACGCACGGATAGCGAAGCGGGTGCCGCCAAAGCAACTTCACAGTTTTCAAAGAAGTCGACCATCATAGCTGATTATTTAAATTCATTGGACCTGTAGAGATGGCCCAACAAATTTAGGGGCAATTGTGGGAACCCTGAATTTAGCACCATAAGTCCTGGACGAGTAGCCTCCCCTTAGCGGCCCAAAGCCCAGGCCCATCACCTCTTGTACTCATCCGATTACCCCACGATCCCATGAAGAGAAGTGGTAAGGGAGCGCGATCCCATGTAGGGGAGATGGCTGATAAGGAGGAACCCATCACCCCCACTACTCCAACATATACATGTATAAATTAAACCCAAAGTCCGGGGCAAAGGACAAGTTGTATTCTCTGTACTTATTCTTCAGAATATAGAGAAATAACACTGACTGAACCACCGTGGACGTAGGCACATATTTGCTAAACCACGTATACCCGTTGTTGTGTGATTGGCATCTTATTTATCTTTTCTTGATTGTTACCTTTTTCATATTTATTTGTGTTGCATAATAATTATCACCACAAATGGTTAATTGACTTGTGAGGATAAATGATAAATTGGTAAACCAGGCATATTGGATAGAGTTAGGTAATTTTTATTAAGTAGTGGGGTCGTTTAACTTAACAATGAATTGTACGCGTTTGGATGTGAACTTTCGAAGAGTGGTGAGTATAATTCTTCAAGTGAAGAGAGAATTTAACCTGTTTATGAAATTTGGCATTCATAATTGTAATGCATTTTATTCACTTCTAAATCATATCAAATCGGGGCTTCACCCATTTATATTTTGTATCTTGGTTTGGTTATTGTTTATGTTCAGGTGTCCCGCAGCAAGGGCGCCCATTCTGACCTTCCCTTCCAGTGTTTAAGAGCTACAACATATTGCGGCTGTTATAGGATTTTTGTATTAGACGGATCAAACTCTTTTTGGATATTCTAGTTATGATTCGTCAGTGGTATTCAAGCATGTTACCCAAGTTTATATCTCATAGCTACTGTTATATTTGGTTTTACCTTTTTGTATCAGTCTGTTAACTGACAGCTTATTCTGTTATGTTTTGTAAATGCTATCAAACTGTTAGTTGTTTATTAACCCTTTTGTTACTAAAGTAAATGACCGAAATAGTTTTATTTTAAATTGGAAAATATTTTGACATCCATTTTTAAAATATCGGGTGGTCGTATCATATTATCTTTTATGCGACAGTGATGCTAAGAATGGACCATTTAAGATTCCAATTTTATTGGAGTAGCGAGTTGGCCACCTCTTATTTTAATAAGTAGTGTGTAACATGAGTTTCGATGTATTATGACGTGCACGACGTTTAAAGAAGCATGGGATGTTTTACAAATCACCCACGTAGGCACTAAAGCAGTCAAAGACTCTAAAATTCAAGTCACGTGAGCTCACCCAGTTTGTCCCACGAAGATGAGGATACATGTACATGTGAGACCCCCAAGGATGATTTGAGTGTTTCTGGGTAGTCTGAGAGTGAGTTCGCTATTGAGCTCCAGATTGCTTTTAGAGATTTGTACGCCGATACATTAAAGACTAAGAAATTGGATAAGGAGTTAAGTCTTAGGGTAAAAGATTTGGATAGAGGGTTTGAGAGTTTGAGGGTGTTTGAGGTGAAAGAAAGTCAACTCGAGAAAGTGAAGGTTTCTTTAAGTGAACAGTTGATTGTTTTACATCGAAAAAAGAGTGATTTTCCCAAGACGGTGTTTAGTTTAACGACACGTGTATCCCAACTCGAGAGTGATCTCGAACATTACATGGAGGTCAAAGTCCCTTTAGAACGCATTTAAGAAGGTTGGAAATATGGTTCTCAATCCCATTTTGCGTGATGTTGAGAGACAAGGAATTGGTCATAATGGTGCATCCCCTTCCCACGTAGCACCCGAGCCGGTTCCCGAGTTTGTGATAGATCCATATGTCTCTCAACATAAACCACCTATGTGTCTCGTACCTGATAGAGAGTACATAGGGGACGCTTTGAGAGAGGTGTTCCTAGGCCTATTATGTTTGCACACATTGCAAGAAGAGAGTACACATTAGCGAGTTTTGTTTTAAGTTGGGTTATGTGTCACGTTTTGCTACTTCACGTGTTCATACACACGCACCCACCCATGATGCTCCGGATGATTACACGAGAGAGTTTACACATCATAGGGAACAAGTAAAGTTTTTGGTCAAGTCTTCACATGATTTGATGGAGGTTTTTCATAAGATGTCACCACCTTTGGAAAAATCCACTACACCTAATGGTTAAGGTTTAGACTTGTTTGCTAGAATATGATGATTTTCATGATGAAATGTTTGCCTATTTCTTGTGTGTACCATTTTTGTAGTTATGTTTTCCATTTTTGATATATTTTGAAAATACAAAAAAAATCATCTTTTTTGAGAAAATTTTAAAAAAGCCAAAAATATTTTATTTTGATAAAATTTTTGGAAAAAGTCAAAAAGAGTTTTGTATTTTATTTTGCAACATATATGAATGGACATTTAGGACTACTGAGTCACAATTTCATTCCATATCCATGTGATGATTTGATAGTGTTTTGATATGCGTCATTGTTTTATTTTTATGTTTTACAATGTTTGGAGTCATTGAGACGTGATTAGTTATTACTACTTATATGTTTGACTCATGAGTTCCTTTATTGTACAGTTGCATGGATTTATTTTGATTATCATACTTGTTTATCACATATTGGTCGGAGTGTTGTCATCTCAATTCTATCTTTAAAACGAACCATATGCGATAAAACTTGACAATGGAAGTAGTGCATGTGAAAACCGTTTACCGTGAAGATTTAATTGCAACAAAATATAATGAGTGAATCATGGTAAATGGCTAAGAGAGTACAAAATTAACTTGTTGTGAAAGCCACCGTTTAAAAGATCCCCAAAAAAATTAAAAGGCAATAAAAAAGATAAATATGCTAAAAAGGGGGCACCTCAAAAGAAAGAATAAATGCATAATTATTTATGAGGGAGTCTGGATGGAAAGTAATGAAAAACGGGTTTGCATGTCCTGACAACGTCATGAAAAATCATTTACATAATTTTAGACGTTATTGGTGTGGGAATCATTCTTAATTTTGATGTGTTGATGGATTGAGTCGATGTCATTTAAATTCAACACTTTTTGACACCCACGGATGATTTTGAGATTCATTCGTTAGGAGTACACATTTTCATTGTGCACATATGTTATGTTTGATTGCTTTGATTTTCCTTTCGAATATGTTCACACCCATTCATTCCATTTCCATGATTTGGTTGACTCAGTGTAAATTCATGGTGTGTGATTTTTGTAAAAATTATTTTTGCATTTTTGTATGAAAAATTGAAAAATAAAAAATAGCTTGTGGAATCTTTTGAGTTACTCTATGCATGAGCGTAGTTTGATCCATATTTTCTATACATTTTCTGTCATGACAACTCCATGTTTATTTTTTTTATTCCTTTCCTTGTCTATTTCAGTCAAATAAAAAAGGGGAGAACGAATTATGGGAGAGTTTTTGCATTATGGGGTAGATTTGATTATTGATTGATTTATTCTTATATCATTTCAAACTCGATGCGTCATGAAGGTATTTTATTTGTCTCATATGTGTAGGTACAAAATTAAAGATCATTATTTTGCACACCGTGATAAGAAAAGCTTAAAGATTTGAAGAGTTTTAAAGTTGAAGATTTTTGAAGAAAAGTTTGATACTTGAATCTCTACTAGCTTTTCAGCATTGGGTTCATGGGAGGGTATTAGATCTGTATAAGTATTTTGAGTTGATAATTCAGATGTTTTTATTTTGTACCGGCATAGACATGGGGGGAGATTTGTAAGGACATTATTTTTATTGTCCGTTAATAATTGAGTATGTCGTATACCGCTACAAACGTCGAAGAATGTTCAAGATCACATATGCATCAAGATGGATCCGAATATTAAAGTTCTTCAACATTCAATCCTCCACGAGATAAATTTAGTAAAGGTTGTGTTTTAACTCCTTAGCATTTCACTAAGAGTGTTGGGATATTTTTTATATAAATTTTTTTAAGTGTTAGAGTGGAGTTTTTCATCAAAAGTTTTTTTAAGTTTTGCGGCAGAATATTTTTGGGAAAAATAGTAAAAATAATTATTATTTAATTTCGTTCGAGCGACATAAGCTCTCGTTTGAGCAACATCCTTATATCGCACGAAGTCATTTGAACGACATGTGTTATGGTTCGAGCGACACTGATATCTCATTTGAGCAATGCGCCGCCTTAGGTTTTCTATAAATTGGATTGCCCAGCTTCGTTTTTGATCAGAAGACCTGCGAATTTTCAATAGACAAAACTGTTTTGGCAGAATACTTTGTCTTCTCACTTTTTGGGTTTTAATCCTTTTGTTTTCAATTCACAAAATCCAATTACTTTGTGTGATTTTTTTTGGAACCCAAGTACACGTCTCTGTTGAAGTTTCTCTTGTAGAGAAGATATCTGTTGCTGATCTAGGTGCTCTTGAGGGGAGTATTGTGCTGACAACAACTGAGTGTCATAGGGAGTTCTTGTGGGTATTCTTGGGCTGAATTGGAGTTGCGCTTTTTGTTGACTCTAGGTTGCGGTCTATGTGTGTTTTCTGCGGTTAACTCATTACGGATTTCATTGCCATCATTGTAAGTATTATAGTGGAATAAAGTTTTTCCCGAAAGGGATTTTTCCTGAAACCTGCGAGTTAGCAATTTTATTTATGATGGTTTGACACACACACACACACACACGTAGTTGTATGTTTAGGGGATGATTTAATTTAGTTTAAAATGGATTCTAGTTAAATAAGTTTAGATTGGGAATTTGCAAATTTATTTAAATCGATATCACATGGCATTCTCATTCTTTAAAATAATTATATCATTCTCCCACTTGGTCCATAATTATCCTAAGTCACGCAATAATCTTTGAGTCTTCCTTAAATGGTTTTTCATAAATACCTAGATCAAACAAACCATTGATGCATGTCATGGCGCTCATATACTAATTCAAGAGAATGATCGCTTCCATGTACAACAACATTAACAATTCATCTTACAAGGTCTATAATCGAGTTATTCAATAACGGTCCAATAATGTCTAATATAAAAGACTATTTCTGTCACATTCATCAATTCACATTCATGAAAACATATATTGTAAGAATGAATTTAAAATGTTCAGAATACACTTTAATCGATATCAGTTGTAGTGCAAAATATAAGCACCAAATAATCCACTAACACTTATACTTAATTGTCTACACGCAAGACTCGTATTTTAAGCATGATTCATGATGTCCTTTTGTGATAGCCCATTTATTAGTGGATATGCTACGTCAACACTTATATTAATGGTTTGACTAACACTAGCTGTTTCTGAACTTCTCCGTTCACATATAGGTTTTATATTCTAATGTGCCTAGGTTCTTTAAAATACATATAAGTTGTTCATAATGAAGAGTGCAACGGAAATATCATAATATTTCAGCCACTTGATAATAGTGTCGACAACTCCAAGTCCTAAAATAAATTTTTCGCAGCATAATCCATAAATTGTAGCCCCAAAGTTTGCTACATAGAATATTTAATTGTTTCTCACTCTTTCATTATATTGTTCACTAGACCAAAACGAAATCCACTTATTCAAGAGAGAACAATTATCATAAGTGTGAGCATATAATATTTAAAGCATCGCATTACTTCATACTCTTAAACTATTTTATTTCTCTAATATATGATTCACTACTAAGAGAAATTCAAGAAATATATAAATTTTCTCCCACTGACTTTAAAGCATATATATACTTAATCAAAATATATAAATTATTCTTAAAATACTATTGATGGGAAACTTACATAAGTTTATATAGTAATTTCTCAACGTATACAGTTCTTTTCTCAAACTCTCATAAGTTTTCACACTAAATGTAACTCTTACTCAAAAGGAGCTACTAAAGCTATGAAATTTTAATATTCTAAGATATAAGTAAAAATATTTATGTATACCTCTTTCGTAATGAAAACTTTGACTATAAGTCTAGTTTTATATCGTTGATTATCGAAAACAAATATTTTCTTACTCCTCTGTCAAATTCGCATGCTTGAGATAAATCTCACAATCATTCATAATAGCAAACTCATTTAAGAGATTCTAAAAACTATTCATATACATTAACAAAAAGAACAATTACTTTGGATGTTAAAGTAATGACATGAGTATCTTTACTTCTTTTATAACCACATTACGTGATTTGATACTCCCACTAATTTTACCATTCTTTTAAGAATTTGACATTTTCGATTTTAAAAGTAACTAGTGTACCCTCTTTCAAGTGTAGACATAATTATAAATTTTAATTCTTTTAGCGAATTCTAAATCCATACATATACTAAACATTCCTAATCATGCAGGCGTGTCAAATTGGGTAACTAAAGTGGAATTTATATAATACACTTTTAACCATATATATTCATTTTTGGGTGAAAAAAATGTTATGGAGTTATCGACTTACTACATTTGACTTGTTGTTTTATAACGACGTGATGTATGTAGGTCCACTATTCAAGGACTATAATATATTTTCTCACTCCTCTATCAAATTCACATTCTTGTGATAAATCTCACAGTCATTTAGAATAGCAAACTCATTTAAGAGGTCCTTAAAACTATTCATATGCATTAACCAAAAGAACAATTGCTTTGGATGTTAAAGAAATGATATGAGTATCTTAACTTCTTTTATAACGGCATTAGGTGATTTGATACTTCCACTAATTTTACCATTCTTTAAAGAATTTGAAATTTGACATTTTTTATTTGAAAAGTAATTAGTGAATTCACGTGTCGACATAATTATAAATTCTAATTCTTTTAGTGAATTCTAAATCCATACATGTACTATACACTCCCAATCATGCAGGCGTGTCAAATTGGGTAAGTAAAATGGAATTTATATAATACACTTTTAACCATATAAATTCATTTATGTGTGAATAAATGTTATAGAGATATCAACTTAGTACGTTTTAATTGTTTTTTAACGACATGATCTATGTAGGTCCATTATCCAAGGATTAAAATCTCCCAGTTGGTCCACATTGATCGTTCTAAAATCGTAAAATCTTAAGAGCTCAAACATGAGTGTCAAGATTCACAAATGACAATTCAAAGATAATCTAGTATATTGAGGGTCTGATATTCAATTATGCCACAAGATTGAAGAGTTTTAATAATAAAGCTACTTTTAAAGTTCAAGATTATGATATATGATCAAAATCATTTCTCTTGTAAAAGTTTTATCAAAAATATAATTATGCAAACCACCAATGTCAACACTATAATTAAGGAAAATATATTGTCATATAAACTTAAAGATATTTTACATACTCGAGAAAAATATGTTGAAAGGTCACCGAGGGGTTTTTGAAATGATTCCAAAATAACATAAGAAAAGGAATCCAAGAATTTATTGTTTGTTTTATGGTTTATCTTGTAAGGATCATCATATCGATTTAGAACAATGTTTTATAGCACTTTACTTTTTGAAAAATGTAATAAATTAGTTCGTTCATATCGAATGACATATTATAATCCACACAATGTATATTACTTAATGGGTATTAATATTTTAATCTATAACTTATGAGATTTTGCATGAACTTTATGCTTAATCTAATTAATAATTCTTTAAGTTTTTAAAAGAGTGTCACACACTAATCTATTAATAGTGGGTTCCTCAAGTAAAACAAAATTATTACGATTTAGCATTTTTAAGTGAAACTTAGCTTCTTTATTTCGTTCTAAGAAGTCAGTCTCAAGAACATTACAACGAATAAAACATGCAGTTGTAGAGAAATAAAGTAATATAAAATTAATTATATAAATAGCTCACTACATTAATGACATGAGCTGACAATACATACATTAATAACATTTTATAAATGTGGACTTTCTTTCGTAATAACTTTGAATATTTATATATATGACTTTATTGGGTACCATGTTATGTAATTTAAATGGACATGCTATCTAGGATAACCTTTCATCACCCAATTACATAATTCCTTAATATTTATTGTAGTTACTCAAAATAAATTTTCTTTGGAAAATTATCTTGCTTGACGAAATAAATCAAATATACGCCATTAATGTCTTTGTTATGATAAATTATTACTACCACTTTTAACTCTAAATTTAATATTCATAAGCATTCTAACTTGGTCACTTTGTGACTACTAAATTATCCATTATATCACTATTAAATTGTGTTATGAATTGTATAATAATTTCAGGAAGCATTAATGTTTTCAAAAGACATAAATGGAATGTGTAGTTATAAATTTAGGAAGGTTATGGATTTTTTCAATCAACCGATACCAACCTTGATAAATAAATATATTGCCCCTTAATATTAACTTCACCATTGTAACCAGACTCTTTGGAGCAATCAGATCATAATAGCTTAATCATAATGATATCATTAATAATTCGAATACTCAAAAATATATCCGTAGTCTTTAGAGCAACCAAGACACGATATTTGAATGTTATCACAAAATTTAGCATTTACAAATTATTATATTAAAGCACTTTGGTCGAATCGTAACATAATAAATACAGAGATGAAAACCTTAAGGCATGCTATTAATATTCCATTATTCATATTGGACATAATAAGCTTATAAACATTTAGTCCACTATTCACTATTTTGAGAAACGATTAAACTTCACATAAATATTAATCTCAAATAAAATTTTGAATCATTAGAGGTTAAGTTGATTCGGGAAAAAAATTCTCAATAATATTCATTTGATAATCAAAACTATCCCTTTGGGAAATATTACAATAATGAAGCCACATTATCATTGCATCAACAATCTAACATTCATAATTATATTTAGACCTACCGACAGTTAAATTTATACACAGTTATTTAATATTTATAATAATAGACTATGACACTTTATTGCGCACCTAAACTAATATGATGTAAATGTTAATATCAAAACCTTAACCATAATTATAACAATCATAACAACATATAGTATATATGAAAGACAAATAACATAAGACAATTGATGCATTTATTAAAATACGTAAAATGGAGAAACCCATAATTTCCAATAATGGAAAATTTGGGTAATCACTATAAAAGAGTTAAGAAAACTCTTAAAAAATTATCTCCAATATAAGAAATTTAAAACAAAATAGAGAAAGAAATATATATCAACTTTATTACCAAAATTGACAAATTTAATATTTTGAGAGCTTAAACGTGCTCAAATAGTCAAAACAACATCCATCACTAAAAAAAATGGTGATTTTTAATTATTAAATCCTTTCGGATTGACATATAAAAATTCATCCATACCGGGTAAGTCGACAATTTTAATCTCAATTATTTCTTATTAGAGGCATAAGAAAACAATTACTGAAAATGCCTCAAAATATTCAAATTTATAGCTTTATAAAATAAGGAACTTTAAAGACATAATTAAAATTGTCACAAAAGAAAATCACATTCAGGGAACAAAAATAAATTCTAATTTGGTTATAAAAATTTAGTATCCAAAATCTCATCTAATGAAATTTTCTTGTATGTAATTATACAGATATACCAATTACTTTAGTTGGTTATATTCACAGATATCCTAAATTGATTTATCATTAATTGCACTTAAATGTTTAATTCATAGAGTGTGCAAAAAATTTACTTTCATGGAACATACATGCACACACATATTACATAATGTATATAAAAATCAATACTCCAAAACAGTATTAAGCACAAAACTTAATGGATAATCAATTATCCAAATATAGATGCATTCACAATAATCTAATATTTATTACTATAAATTAAGACATTTTCTTCTTAATTTAACACCATATAAATATTAGTGTCAGAATATTACTTCAGAATTATATTAGGACCGTTCGACAAACAAATATAAATTATACACAATAATCTTATATACCAAAACTATTATTGTCAAAACCATAATCATACATCTAATATTCCAAATATTATATTGAACCTTTTAGTCAATACAAATAATATAGAACATGGATATTAAAGCAATCACTTAATGGGAATAATTATATGTAGTGATTTATACCATAAAATACCAAAAAGTAATATGTTTTTCCAAAAATGGAAAATTTTGAAAAATCACTACAATAACATAAAAAAAATTCAGGATCACTCTTCAATTCGCAGAATCGAAAAAATAATTTTCTTGAGAGAGATATAAAACTAAACTTTATATTCAAAACACTTTTTTTTGTATTATTTTCACAGATTCAATGACAGTAAAATAAAATGTCACATTAGGTTTTACCAGATTCAGCAACATAAAATCAGAACATCGCAAAAAGTTTTACATATAACTCTTAACAAATTCAGTGACAGAAAATCAGAATGTCATAGAAACTTTTATTCATTAACATAAGTATATTTCAAACTATATCCAAATTAAAGTCATAAAAAAATAAATAAAAACATCACATGAGTCTCAAGATTTATAATATAAAATCTGCTATAAAATATGATTTTCATATTTAGACAAAAAGGATAATTATGTGATCTAAACCTGGCTCTAATACTAACATTATGCATATATATGTTATTTTTTCTTTAAAAGTAAATTAAAGAATTCATAATTAATAGTTTTATATGCATATGTGATCTAAACCTGTAAAAGTAAATTAAAGAATACATAATTAATAGTTTTATATGCATATATAAATTTAATGTATGAATATCCAATTTTATATGTTATTTGTTCTTTAATAACACTAACATTATGTATTATACATTTAACGTTAGGAACTTAGATCAACATGATTATCACATATAATTTTTATGAGGAATATAAAAATAATATTATAATTACATACCTCCATCATATCACAAATGGAAATATTGATGGAGGAGTCGACCTTAGCGATGTCTGATCGGACTGAATTTTGGACAACAACTTCCTATGGCATACAGCAAGAACAAACTTTAATTTCATGTAACACCTCGTAAATTCAAGGACCTTTAATTAAATAAAATATTAGGAGAAAATTAATTTATTTTATTTTGATGAATTAAATTCATGATTTCAGAATTTTTAAATTAGAGAAATTTATTAATTTGGCGAATTGAGGATTAATTATTCTCGACTATTTTATGTCGCCTTTTGAGGTCTTAAATTTGGAAGATGTTATAAATTAATTCGAATGTCAATTTTGAGCGCACGGGTGAGCCCAGTAGGGTCAAAATAGTTCAAAATGAGTGGTCATATGTATATATTGGGTTTCGGGACTTAATTAGACATAATTGAGCTCCAAATAAAGAGTTTGGATGCTTTTTAGGAAGCCCATAAGACCAAAAAGGGATTAGAGTTTTTAATCCTAATTGTATAAGGGTAAGACAACTTAAAGTCATTTTATAAGACTAAAATTGTGGAGAGCTTTAGAGGAGAGCCATTAGAAGACAATTTGGGAATTTTGGAAGATTGCTTCAAGAACAAGAGGAGATTATTGAATTCAATCCAACATCTTCATACAAAGGCTTCGATCTACAAATTAAGGCAAGTGGTTTAATTTGCAATTGTTAATTTTTATTTATTTATGCATATTAAAGGAGGTGGGAAACAATTAATATGTTATGATTTGTGTTCATAAGAAATTGAGGATTTCTTTACTTGGGAATTATAAATCTGTAGAGGTGTTAAGATTTTACTAATTTGATGCCCTAATTTGGTGTAATTAATGGGGTTAGGTTGAATATAATAAAAGGATTGAATTAGGATGAATCTGTGGAAGTTTTGATGAAGAAATCTATATAGAATCGAGGTTTTAAACATTTTTCTTATAAGAAGAGGGACAGTACCCCCACAAGTATTATTAGAAATCGTAGAGAAAAAGTGTCTCTAGTGGCACTTACAAGCTTAGGGGGAAAGAAGTAAATTTGGGGATTTATAAATAGCCTCTTTAGAAAGAGATGTCCTAACAACATATGTATATACTAATTTGGAGAAAAAGCCCCCAAAATAAAAAAGACTAATATAGCTATAGTTTACAGATTAGTTAGTCTTCGCAAACTACGGTGGATCTGTAACGGGGATAAATTAATATTGAAATTTTTGCACCAGTGAGAATCAAAATCATGTATCTTTGAGGTAAAGGATAATGATGAGTTAATGCGACCAATCTGGTGTTAACAATTTTCAATAAGGGTTGTAGCGAAGCCCTTACCCCCATCATAGATCACCTTATTTCGTAATGTTCAAATGCTCCAAATGGACACTATAGGCACCATTTTACAACAAAAGATCATTTAGTATTTACCCCTGCTGTGTAACCACCAAGCCGTTAAGATTGAAACACAAGACTGATAGTTAATCTTTAGACTCATTAAATCAAAAAAATATTTCCATAATCTTGAAGATATGGGGCAATAGAGGAATAGGTGATTAGTAATTTCAATATCATTATGACATATGGCACATCTCGAGGCCAGTTTTATGTTGCACTTTTGGAAATTTTCATATATCAGTATATTGCTTTTTAACACTCTCCATAATATAATGGACATTTTTTTGGGATATTTTTATCCTAAATTTGAGTAAAGATCGCACTTGACCAGGGAGTGACGCTCAAAATCGCTCCTGCAGAAGGTTGTGAGAATTCCACATTTTTGGATAAGAAGTAAGACCATTTGTCATCTGTTAGGATCATATTCTCATTGGCAATGTGAGCTACTAATATCATTATTTTCATTGATATGGAGCCCGATTGGCCAAAATTGTTGTTTTGTAATCAATACCTAGAGTTCATGAACTTACTCCATAAGGAATTTGAGGTTTTGAGTCTCCATGGGGATTTGAGGTTTGATGCATTTGACAGGATTTCTAAACCAAAAAAACCTAGTCCACCGCATTATCTTGGGTAACACAAGGTCTCCCAAGTGTTCCATTAGTGTTTCCAACCGATCTCTTAGTTTCCTCCCCAAATTTGTTTATTAAGAATGGAGTGTATCTTTTTTATTATGCCCTTGGGTGGCTGTAGCACTGAGAGCATGTAGCATCGTATTAAGCAGAGTAGATGTTTGATAAGAGTCCATTTTTTCCCATATGATAGGTACTTATATTGCCATCCTTTAAGTTTATGTCTAATTTTTCCCACTAGGGGGTAGAAAAAGATTATTTTCCTTCTTCCATTAAAGAGGGGACACCCTAGATAAGTGATGGGGAGATACTTTAGATTCAACCCGATAAGTTGTGCTATCGACTTTATATTTTCATGTGAAGTTGACTTATCAATAGTGAAACTACTTATAGAGATGATTATAAGCAGACGAGAAGTTGTTTCATAATCATGAAGAAACTTCATAATTTATCTAAGACTCTTTTTATCAGCCCTTGAAAATATAATCATGTCATTAGCAAATGCAAGGTGGGTGATGTGTGTGCATTTAAGTGAGTGGTAGTATGGTCGGCAAAGCCCCTTACCCATCAGGAAGTTTAATCCTCTGCTCAATACTTCTGATGCCAATACAAACAAGCTAGGGGATAGAGGATCATCTTATATGAGTCATCTACTAGATTTAAAGTATCCTTAAAATAGAGAACCAAAAATTTGAGATGGATCTACATATGAGGTCAATCCAGGTTTCCCCGAAGCTAAATTTCCTTAAGATGTTGATGAGGAACATCCAGTTAAACATTTCAATGGCGGCCTGGGTTTTTAAGGCAGAATAGAGAAGAAGATGATACCAGGGTCGTTCGAACAACCTAGTATCTCATTCAAATGATATCCATTGTCGTTCGAACGATATGGTTGGTCATTTGAACGACCTGTTAAATCTTGTCATATTTCTTTCATCCCCTGATTTAGTCTTGTTATATGTTTTGAGATACATAGTTTCTGCATTGTTTGATTATGAAATTTTGGCTATAATCTAGGGTTTGAGTTTATGGATTAGGATTAATTAATTTCAAGAATTAAGGTATATGATTGAGTGATTTGGAACCTTGTGAATTAAGTGGGTAGAAATAATTGAATGAAAGAATGATGAATTAGAAATATTGAATTAGGATGACATCATAAATTCAAGGACCTTTAATTAAATAAAATATTAGGAGAAAAATAATTTATTTTATTTGGAGGAATTAAATTCATGATTTGAGAATTTTTAAATTTGAGGAATTTATTAACATGGCGAATTGTGGATTAATTATTTTGGACTATTATATGTCTCCTTTTGAGGACTTAAATTTAGAAGATGTTATAAATTAATTCGGATGTCAATTTTGAAAACACGGCTGAGTCCGGTAGGGTCAAAATAGTCCGAAATGACCGGCCATATGTATATATTGGATTTTGGGACTTAATTAGACATAATTGAGCTCCAAAGATAGAGTCTGGGCCCTTTTTAGGAGGCCCGTAGGCCCAAAAACGGGATTAGAGTTTTTAACCCTAATCGTGTAAGGGTAAGGCAACTTAAAGTCATTTTAGAAGACTAAAATTTTTGATAGCTTAAGATGAGAGCTATTATAAGAGAATTTAGGGATTTTGGGAGATTGCTTCAAGAATAAGAGGAGATCCTTGAATTCAATCCAACATCTTCATCCAAAGGCTTTGATCTACAAATTAAGACAAGTGGTTTAATTTTCAATTGTTAATTTGCATTTACCTATTCATATTAAAGGAGGTGGGAATCAATTAATATGTTGGGCTTTATGTTCATGAAAAATTGGGGATTTCTTTGACTAGGAATTATAAATCTAAAGAGGTGTCAAGATTTGACTAATTTGATGCCCTAATTTGGTGTAATTGATGGGGTTAGATTGAATATAATAAAAGGATGGAATTAGGATGAATGTGGGGAGTTTTTTAGGAAGAAATCTATACATAATGGAGGTATTAAATATTTCAATAGCAGACTGGGTTTTCTGGGTAGAATAGAGAAGAAGATGATACTAGGGTCGTTCGAACGACCTGGTATCTCGTTCAAAAGAGAGTTATTGTCATTCGAACGACATGGCTGGTCATTTGAATGACCTGTTAAATCCTTTCAGATTTCTTTCTCCCCCTGATTTAGTCATTTTATGTGTTTTGAGATACACAATTTCTGCATTGGTTGATTCTAAAATTTTGGCTATAATATAGGGTTTGAGTTTGTGGATTTTACCATTAGGTTAATTATAAGATTAATTAATTTTAAGAATTAAGGTTTATGATTGAGTGATTTGAAACCTTGTTAATTAAGTGGGTAGACATAATTGAATGAAATTCAACGATGAATTAGAAATATTGAATTAGGATGACACCATAAATTAAAGGACCTTTAATTAAATAAAATATTAGGAGAAAAATAATTTATTTTAATTGGAGGAATTAAATTCATGATTTGAGAATTTTTAAATTTGAGGAATTTGTTAATTTGGTGAATTGAGGATTAATTATTTTGGAATATTTTATGTTGCCTTTTGAGGTCTTAAATTTAGAAAATATTATAAATTAATTCGGATGTCGACTTTGAGCACACGACTGAATCCGATAGGGTCAAAATAGTCCGAAATGAGTAGCCATATGTATATATTGGGTTTCAAGACTTAATTAGACATAATTAAGTTCCAAATAAAGAGTTTGGGCCCTTTTTAGGAGGCCCATAGGCCCAAAAACGGGATTAGAGTTTTTAACCCTAATTGTTTAAGGGTAAGGCAACTTAAAGTCATTTTAGAAGACTAAAATTGTGGAGAGCTTAAGACGAGAGCCATTAGAAGAGATTTGCGGATTTTTGGAGATTGCTTCAAGAACAAAAGGATATCATTGAATTCAATCCAACATCTTCATCCAAAGGCTTTGATCTACAAATTAAGGCAAGTGGTTTAATTTTCAATTATTAATTTGTATTTACCTATTCATATTAAAGGAGGTGGGAATCAATTAATATGTTAGGCTTTGTGTTCATGAGAAATTGGGGATTTCTTTGATTGGGAATTATGAATCTATAGAGGTGTTAAGATTTGACTAATTTGATGCCCTAATTTTGTGTAATTGATGGGGTTAGATTGTTTATAATAAAATGATGGAATTAGGATGAATCTAGGGACATTTTCATGAAGAAATCTATACGGAATGGAGGTATTAAATATTTCAAGGGCGGACTGGGTTTTCCAGGAAGAATAAAGAAGAAGATGATAATAGGGTCGTTCGAACGACCTGGTATCTCGTTCAAGGAAAGCCATTATCGTTCGAACGACATGGCTGGTCCTTTGAACGGCCTGTTAAATCCTTTCAGATTTCTTTCTCCCCCCAATTTAGTCATGTTATGTGTTTTGAGATACACAGTTTCTGCATTGGTTGATTCTGAAATTTTGGTTATAATCTAGGGTTTGAGTTTGTGGATTTTACCCTTAGGTTAATTATAGGATTAATTAATTTGTAGAATTAAGGTTTATGATTGAGTGATTTGAAACCTTGTTAATTAAGTGGGTAGACATAATTGAATGAAATCAAATGATGAATTAGAAATATTGAATTTCAGGCCGAGAGAGAGAGAGAGAGAGAGAGAGTCTGGGTATAATTGCTAGGGTGACACCAAGGTAATGAAAATTAATTAGCGTATAATTAATTCAAAATGAAGTCGGACCACAAACTTGCATGTTTTAGGCTTGTGTATGGGCATAGTATACTTGTATCATGTATTTCTATATGTATATACGTTGATGTGTAGTATATAAATATCTTATAATATATATGTATGTACTAGGAGCATTGAGAAGCCTATAAAGGTGAATCCTAAATTCTCAGATTTTTGAGTTTTTTTTTTAAATTACAAGTGTTACACATCCTAAACTCTCATATTAGTTTCCAAACCACCCCACATTCTACCTTCCCACGTTGGTTCATTTAAAAAAAACACCATCGTTCAGTTAAAAAAATATAATACTCTCATCTATGATTTGGAAGTTTTCCACTACTCACATGAATTCCATTTCTAAAAAACATTCATGACTAAAACTCACCATCCTACACCAACCAAACCACCACCTCATTCCTTATTTGCAAGTTTCAAAACAAGTCCAGGATTTTCAATTGAACAACGTCTATGTTTGTTTGGTTCTACAGGTCTAGGTATTTAAGCATTTCACGTTGTTTCAGTGTGTTATTTATATATGTTGTTTTATGGTTTCGGTTTTGGTATATACTTTACTTAAGTTTATGTGCATGGTGTATATATGTGGATTATAAAATAGGGTGTTACCTGTTTGCGTACATTAAATGATGAAAGATGGGGTTCCATTGTTGTTACCTTTTTTGTATTCCTGTTTTAATGTGTATTAGATTGACTTTGGTTAAAACAAATTGGGTCTTTATAACATATAAGAGAGATCCATTTTTTCCTTCTTTTGTTTGCACACTTTTTTTTTGAAAGAGAATTAGATTTTGATTCATTTTTCTTTGCTTCTATTCAAACCGATATAGATACACGCATGTGTGTGATATGTGTTATGCATTGTATATACGTTTGACATAAGTTTATGTGCATGGTGTATATATATGGAGTAGCACTGGCAAAATTATGGGCTGGGCCTAATTTGGGCGGGTCAAATATGGGTTGGGCTAAATGTGGGTTGGGCCAAATGTGGGTTGGGTTAAATGTGGGCCGGGCCAAATATGGGCGGACCAAATATGGGTTGGGCCAACCCATTATTTTTCTACTAAATTAAGTATTACAATTCGAGGTATATATAAAAAAAACTCATATTTTACTCATAACTTTTTAAAATGAGTATTATATTTGATTTGTATCTTTTAAAATTGAGCTCCATATTTGATTTTTTGCTTTCAAATATGGGCCCCATATTTAACTCATTGTTTTGAAATATGGGCCCCATATTTAACTCATAGCTTTTAAACATGGGCCCCATATTTAGATGCTTGGACTAATATGAGTTGTTTTATTATTTGGGCCACATTTTGCCACTACTAATATGGAGTATACAATAGGGTGCTACCTGTTTGTGTACATTAAATGATAAAAGATGGGGTTCATGGTTGGGCAGTGTGTAGGGGTTTTCATTAATGGGTTATAAGGATCAGGGCTATGGTAGGTGTGGGAACCAAGAGGGGGTGATGGGTTTGGTAGAGGTTGTAGCACGTGTAGGGTGTGTTTTGTGTCACTATTATGTACTAGACATAATTTTTTCACTTTACAAACAAACGAACTTATACACCGGGTACCATGTTATTATGAAAACTTGCAGAAATAGTTGGTTGCGGGTTGGGAAGTGGGTAAGGGTTTTCATCAGCGAGTTATAAGGATCTGGGCTATCTTGGAGGTGTGGGCACCAAGAGGGGGTGATGGTTTTGGTAGAGGTTGTAGCAGGTGTAGGGTGTATTCCGATAACTGAAGTTGTTTTGTTTGGTGGGTGAAGGGTTTGGTTCGTGTTAGAGGTTGTAGAAGGTGGCTATGTGGCCGGGGGTTTTGGTCGCACCGTTTAATGTCAAATTAGGTTGGGTAGAAAGTTATTCGTTGGAGTATGAGGTGGAGTGAATCAACTGGTGTGTTTTCAGGAAAAATCATAGCTGTGTTAGACATGTGGGTAGATGTGGTTGTGAATGTGTCCTTGGTTATACATATATAAATAATAGAGATTTTTGGTTGTCCATGTGGCCCTCTATCAATACTTTGTTCCCTCCATAGATTTTCTCCCATCACATGTTCAAGTTACTAAAAATCTCATGCTTTTACAACTGTATGGTGCAGTCCATACTTTTGTATACTTTTATGACATTAGATTTAAGAACACGGATGCCACGATATATTCAGAAGCAGCACTGACAAGAGTTTCATTTAAATATCATTATATTGGGACAAAACTAACAAGTTCCCTATCATCAATGGTTTGGGAAGTTAGTGATTTTCGTAAAAACAAAACTAAAATCTTAATTCGAGATGAAAACAGTATTACGCAAGAGTGACAATCTAAATAGACTTATTAACCTTACATGATACAAAATTGAACAGGTTTTGGTTTAATCTTTGATCGTCTATACGAATATACATCCAACGACACAAATCCGGATAATTGTGATGAATACACTATAAATATGATCAAAGAACGTGACTAACACATAACTTGGAGAACTTCTGAAAAATCTTCACCATTATACCTTATCTACTTGCATTGGATTGAAGAAAATGAGTTCTCTTTTTAATTATGCAGTTTTTTAATACGTTATATATACATGGATATGTAATCTTCTTTCATTGTGTTAATTTTTTTTTTAAAATTTGGGTTGATTTGTTCTGTTTCGATTTTAAACATTTCAAGGTACATATAAGAATAATCAACTCAAAATAAATTTTTTATCATAAAAAATTGGTCAATAATTGATAATTTTTGTAATTGTTATAAAAATTGTCAAACATTAATCAGTTTTTTAAAAATTCAAAATAATCCATGTGAGTTTATTTTTTTATGAATAACCTAAAAGTAACTAAAATTTGATACTCTAGATACGGTTAACTTATATATATATATATATATATATATATATATACATATATATATTTGTTTTTTATCTTATTTAAGTATAGAAATATTAAAAAATATCAAATTAATTAACACTAACATCATTTATAAAGAAAAATCTTAAGAACAATACTTATAAACATAGGATTGAATAGTACGATATATAAACGATGAGATCAAAATGCTTGACATATGTCCGTATACATAATACCATTTTCGATCAATTATTCACCATGGAGTATATTTTTTTTTAATTTTAATTTTTAGACTATTGTTCGGTCTACGAAAATATTGTTATTGATACTCATTTCTTCATATTCATTTTAAGCCGTCTTCATTTTCACCACATTATTTATATTTACATGCTCATGGTAATGGTAATGGCTAAGTTTTTTTAATTATTGATAATAATTAGGGTTAATTACACTTAGGCCCCCTGACTATACCCCCAAACACTTCATCCCCAATACTTCAACTTCAACCAATTCACCTCCCTAACTTTGAAAAATGTTATAATCCACCCCTCACCGTCCAACTCTGCTAGCTTTTCGTAAAAACCATTAGTCATGTGTGTGACACATGACTATAAGACATGGCATTTTTGTCAACACCTAATTATTTTTTAAAAAAATCTTTAAATAACACCAAAAATATTTAAAAAATAAGAATATAAAAAACCTTGCAATAAATTCTGAAATTCTGAATATATATTTAAAGATTCTGAAATACAAAAAGAAATCTTTATTATATGCAAATTCTAAAAAATAATTACTAGAAAACTTATTTTCCACAAAAAGAAATTATTTCCAGTAATAAAAAAAATGATTTTCGTCAATATAAATTATTTTCAGTCTATAAAATATGGTTTCTAGCATGCAAAATTTAAAAAAAAAATTAATTTCAACAAAACGCGTTACACTTGGTCGTGCATCGCACGGGTCACCACTATATCTTATTATATATACATGTAGTTGGAACACTGGGAAGGCTCCAAAAAACTCATTCTAATTTTTCATAATTTTGGGTTTTTTAAATAAATAAAAAAACATGTGGCCCTTATCCACATTTGAAAACCTCCGTAAATCAATCCACACGAGCACATAACCCGAGGATTGTTTTTCCCAATCTCAGATAATTTTAAAATAACATCATCCCTTTACAAATGCTCTGATCGTGTCTTTCCAGTTGCTTCCAAAGAGGAAAAGATTTTTAAGAGAGGAAAAGAGTGAGGGTTATCGAAAGGGAGACAGAGAAAACTCACATATATCCTCCCCGTCGCATACTGATACACCATACCCCCAATCCCCAAAATAAAAACTCACACACACAAAACACCATCTCTATCTCATATTTGAGATCATAGAGGGGGAAATATATACAATTTGAGTAGCAACGGCGGAACCAACAACGGTGGCGGGGTTGTAGTTTAATCAATCAGCTTCAAGAAATATGGTTAAGAGCTTGAAGGAGATATTTAGTTGTTCAGAACTATAAATCTATGCTATTGTTAAGAAGGGTAACATCGTCCCTAACAAAGTCATCATTAGGCTTATCTCTCAAGGTTTAACCTTTTTGAACCTATAAAACGAATATGAATTGGTAATTATTTGTGTCTATATAACGAACAAGTAAACTATCCAACATTCGACTACAAATACAAAAAAGAAAAAATTGAGATTGAGATTTTTAGTTTTAATTTTAATTACTAGCGTTTGTACTGAATTGCCATTGATAGATTCTATCTCTAGTTTGGTTTCATTCTTATAGGGGTAGAAATTAGGTAGTATGCGAAAATTTAGGTATCCTCATTTCATGTCCCTTTTTGGGATATGACTTCAATTTTTTTTTTTTTGTAAAATGGAACTCGGTCACATTTTCTATGGTGCTAATCTAATAGTTTTATTGCATGTATTTTTGGAAACAAATCAAAGAAAGGTCTTAGTATCTCCATACTGTGACACCCCGCCTAATAAAATACTGGGAGATCATTCATGTACCAAATTAAAACAGGAGTCTCATATGGTTCATTCTCAGCATCACTGTCGAAACCAATTTAATTACTAATAACCTATTAGGCTCGCGTCAAAATTTAAGTTTACTAATATTTTTAAGCAAACTATTCAAATAAAACATTCACACAGTTTATATAAAATAAAGTGTGTGAATATAAAATAAAATAACCGAACACTCGATTTAATATAATACAATTAAATCAAAGGTAGCACAAAAAGGAGGTAAAAGAATAAATAAATACAATTAGGCTATCAGCCCAAATATTTTTACAGTACCTCCTATCTAGATCTCGAGGATGGAAGCATCTACAAGAAACCTACATGCATCCACAGCTGCTGCAGCAAACGTCTGACTCGAAGGAATCATCATCCAGGAGTCCTTGTGTCTGGACACCTAAAATATATATGTATATATGGCAAGAGAGGAAAATATAGAAACGAGTCAGAGCCCGAGTTGTGAAAATATTTTGCAAGTGCATAAATGCTATATTTTAAAAATATCCTTTACCTCGTCTCTAAATTGGTAACGCACTCCCATGATATACCCCTCACCCTTCTCCTAATAGTGCACAGTTAATGCGTACCTATTAGGTAATCTAATCAGTTACCCTGCCTAACTAATCCGTCCAGATACCCCTCATCCAAACTCTAAAAATCCTAATTAACTCGAGTACTAAGGGCTAAACTTATCCCCATTCCCAACACTGCGCTAAATTCGTGTGTGGGGTGTCTTGCGAAGCGAAATCCAAACAAGGAACCCCCTCGATACACTACTACTTGACAATGTTGTTCGTCGAGATCCATTAAGCCATCAACACGCAACGTATATAAGTAACTCATATATATATATAAATATATAAATATTGAGTTCTCAATAGAATATATGCTTCACATAAATCCAAATATATAAACATTTACTGGAAAGGAATAACTCTTATCATTCTTTCCATTCTTATATTCGATTTACTATATATGATTATTCACCTTCATATATAAACAATATACTATACGCAACTAGTATATAATTATAGATATCCCATGCATAATAACCATCCCACTGAGCTAAAACTCGAGGATGCAGTCTCATAGTGCCCATCCAATTCCGAGTTTACTCACTGTACCACGGTACCAAGCCAGACTTACTCAATTGTCATGGTAAAATACACACAACGGTGGAGGCGGTCATGTTCCCTCTGAGTGTGTCGCACTCGAACACGGGACGAGATCACCTGGGGATATACTCTCCCTGCTCCTCAAGCCAGGGGATTCACCCACATTGTGCAACCTCCCTGGATCGCACTAGAGAAAATATATAATATTGTTGTTCCCACCCTACGCCAAAGGAAATCCCGTGGCAATCAACCTCTAAGATACACATATACCAATCACACAGAGATATATATGTATTCGTATCATATATTATATATACTATATTCACATAGTATATATATATATATATATAATTGCCAATCTCATAATAATATTTAAGGATTCTCCTACTTAAATAATAATCCCAAAATTATTCTCTTACACAAATATACCTCGCACCTTGATCACTGTTAGGGATTATATACTCTTCAAATATCCCATCAGTGGAAGTATACATACGCACGCTTTCCAAATAATTTCCTCGAAAGTGTCTCTCTTTTCCTAAACATTTGAGAGGTCTATGCCCCAAATTAACCTCTTAAATGACCCAAAATCAATTTACAAATCATCAAGTCCTTTAGGACATAACCCTATATAATCCTCTAATTTAGAAGTCCCCTAATCTTTAAACTCAAAAAGGAGAAGGAATGACAATTCCAAAATCTTGGGTTGAAAATAGGGTGCCGGTCGACCGGCCCTAGACCCCTGATCGACCGCGATTTGGGATTTTTCCTTGCAGCAAAATCAGTAGGCCCTATTTCTCTTACCCGATCGGCCGGCCATAGGGGCGCGGTCGATCGGCCATACCAGTTAGGTCGGCCAAGGTCCATTTTGGAATAAATCAAAAATTCAAAACACCCAAAATATCCCCCCAAACTCCATTTTTATGGTTTCGAATCGCAACCAACAACACAACAAACATCTAAACATTGATTTCTAACAAACACATCAATTAATTGGGGGAATTAAACCAATTTTTCTTATAATTATACCCAGATATCCTTAAAGACCTAGTTTTTCCATTTCCCCCATTTCTAATCATTTCTACACTCCATTATCAGGGATTTAAACACTACAAATCATTAAGATTTTACCTTCCATCAATATGTAAACTCGTACTCAAATTACCCAAATTTATTTTAAGGGTTCTAACCCAAAATCATATAGTTTACCAACTATAATATGAGATATAGACACTAAATGAAATAAAATAAGTAAACACTTACCTGGAGGATAAAATTCGATGAGCTCGAGTCGAATCTCGCGGAGTTTGGCCGGTATCTCCATTTTCTCTCTTCTTTTCTCCTTTTCCTTTCTTTATCTCTTTCCTTTCTTTCTTTATCCATCTCTCGTGCCTTATATAGGAGAGAATAAGGGTTTATCCCTTATTAAACCCAAAAATGACTCGTTTACTCAATTACGAGTCCCAACTGGTCTAAAAATTCCCGGAATCCAAACACTACTCCCGTATACTCTATTCTGACTATCTCGGCCATTCTGAAACCAATCGCACAGTTGAAATCTCCATTCGAGGTACTTGACTACAATCCACTAATTAAACCCAATACCTCATAATGCGTATTTTCCAATTAAAATATTATCCTTTATCGCTTTACCCAACTATGACATGTAATTGAAATAGTCCAACTCATTTACTTAATCCCAAAAGTAAATGTACCATACATCAAAAATCATCTAGCCTGCATAAACTCCAAAAATAATTTTTCTAAAAAATTTCTCAAATTTTCAAATTACACCCATTTATGACATTTAAATTATCCATAAAAGTACGGGGTATTACATACTCCCCCCTTATAACGGAATTTTTCCCTCGAAATTCAACTACGACCGACACTTACCTAGGATTGAGAATCACTCGCACAATTCTCATTCGGTACATTACTAGTAGATTATCTAGATCTATCATGTTACCTCAGTCGCAAAATTGAATCTAACGACACATCATGCCTAGTGCTCATCTAAAGGCATCCAAAGGAAACATGCCTATGGTTGTTGCTCTACTCGAAGAGTTGTTCGTTCACCACGCGATTTCAAATTTCCTTCCAAAGGAAAACTTCAAAAGCACTTGACTATTCTCGTCAGTCTTCTCACTTATCTCAAGTGTGCTAACTCTTATTGCACCTATACAGTTGGATTATCGCGTACCTTGTATTATGTTTTATCCAATAAAATTCAATCTCACTCAGCATATACTTCAACTTATATACTACGCCCCTTCTATTTCAGGCGGTATGTAAAACCAACTTACCAAGGTTCCCATTCGCCTTTTTTTAACCCGTTCATACCAGCACAACCATTATAAACGTCAACACATACAATCTTTCTAAACAATGGGCCTTACTTCCTCGGCCTGGTACCAACACATGGATTTTCCTAATCTGAATATTTCAAAATCCAATCTTCCTTAGGCCTGGGAATTCAGTCCTTCTTAAAGTTAACCCATGAATCTTCTCGTGGTTAACATACCAGAATCTCCTTATATCGGCGCCACTAGTCCTACTGGTCTTACGTTCTAATAATCTTACGCTCGATGTGTTTTCCTACCCACGTGAAATGAGTACTATCCTAACTATATCCCTAGTGCCCAAGACCTCTCTCAACTTCCAACATTTGCTCCGTTTCATGCGTGGGATATCTCGCAGAGAAAACTCCACACAAGGAACCCTCCCGTTACACTACTTCCTCGCATTATCGGCCTAAGGGACACTATTGGGACATTTTAAAATCCTAGCTCACTAACCTACTAACGCTCTTCTTCCACTACGTCCTTCCATCTTGATAGAATGGAAAGTCTAACTAATTGGGGCGTTTACTCTCTGCAAAGGTGTTACAAATATTATACTATAAAAATGCTACCTCCAAAATTTTCCTCCTATTCAAGATCTGGAAATAAGCCTCAAATCGATTCCTTAACCTTACCTCACCCACTTACTTATTGGGAAAGAACCATTTCAACACTCTTCCATAGAACTTTTATCTCCACAAACATGCAATCATCACCCAGCTCTCAGTCCATAGTGTTTTCTCCACACTAGGTGACTCATTATAAAAATCAACATCCTTGACTCCCATAATATCTCTCCACTCCCGACATTGTTAAGGTTCATGCATGGAGCGTCTCGCAAACGAAATCCAAACAACGAACCCCTCTTATACACTACTGCTTAAATTTGTCAGTCGTGGAGGTCCATTAGATTCAATTGTGCAACCGCGATCACCCTATCCCCTTTTTCAACAAAATGTGGTATGAACTCCTATTTCATCCCAGGAGCCACACCACCAAGCGCTCGTACTAACACTAAGTCCTTGCGCAATCAATAACAAGCTTAAACTCATAGCTTAACAATAAATCCTTCATACCTTAAATCACACCTATAAGGTCGCCACGGACTCCAATCATGATAATGAATCATCTACTCACTGATGTTCTATCCACCCATATAACGAAGGCAAACTCAACCTGTATCCAGGTGAGATATCGCAACAACAACCCATTCCACCCTGGAACCATGAATACGATAGTCTTGCAATCATTAGCCTGTTATCGCTACGATTAATTATGAATATATAATACTCAGAATAAAAAGTATACTTGTATATCGCATACAAATAAGAAATACAACCCAAATATGAGCTCGACATACCAACACCCGTCTTCATAACAAACGAAGAAAATTGAGCCCCGCTATCGCAGAAAAACACATAGACATGTACTATATAATGTTATCGATACCTCCAGTAAACTCGAGTCACACATGAATCTAGGGCTAGCAAAATACCGAGACTCTATCCAGCCACACTAACTATACATCCTCCATCCGATGTGAAACTCATAATAATAACTTCGCCAGTCTTCCTGACTACTCCGATTGGTTCCCTGACCTAGCACACTCGTCTTAACAGAACCAAAATTACTTTAATCAATGCTCCATCTGAGCACCCTACTTTTGTCCTTTAAGTCCTGCTGGGCAAGGACTAACCGTATGGTTCTACATTCCACATTACAACATTTCCCATCTCTGGCCATCCTGAACATGTTAAGGTTATCAGTATCTTGGACTCTATCGCCTCGATTATGACAATCCCCTTCATAATTCCCCTTAACTTCTTCGTCAAAAGGAAACTCCACTACTGGCCTCAACAGCCCTGCTTTAATGAATTTCCCTAGGTGAATGTCCACTAATGAGGTTCTATGGATACAAATTCTCCACAAGTTTTAGCAACACTTATCCAGTGAGCTTATCATTCCTCCAAAGGACTCTCTCTTTATTGTACCTACCTTAATTCGGTACAAAGTTCACTTATCTCTATAACTCTTTATTCATTGTCGACATCTGACCGATCCTTATGTGAATAGTCCAAAAACTGCATTCTCTTCCTTCCTAATCCACTAAAGGAATTTGCAGTTAAAACCATCTGTGAGATTCCTCTTACAGTAAAACATACGGCTCCCCTGAATATGGCGACCACTGTTCCTACCATTCCAATATTGCTCCCACGAGTGAAAAATTTTCCTCAAATTTTTACCTATGGGTATTTCCACACCCTTCTCTAAGCCAAAGCTCCAGAGCCTTTTACTTCTGCTGAATCACATTACACTTACTCCGTATAACTTAACTTCAGGGTATGGTACTTATCGAAGACCCTTTGGAACCTTTTTCAATTCAACTTCGCCGGGTAATTCAACTTTAGCACCACTCTCTACTACAGCGGTACTTGGATTAATATAAGTACTATATTTTAGTAGTCGTTGCAACAATCCTCGATAATGCCATAATGGGGGTGACCTCTGCTGCAGTCCTCATCCCCAGCTTCAACTTATAGATCCAACTGAGCCCCACCTCATGTCGCCCTTGAAATGGCCTTCTGTGATCGTCCTTCACCGATCAGCACACGAGTCTCAAACGAGCGTGCAAGAGATTTACTATAATTTTACATAATAGCGGGAGAATAAAATATCATAAGAGGGATCAACAATTCTAATCCTGAGGATCCATATCAAATCGAAGGAAATGTTTAAAGCGTAGTACTTCTGCACCGATTCTTAAGGACACTAGAACCTGATGCTCTGATACCATATGTGACACCCTGCCTAATAAAATACCGGGCGATCACTCCTATACCAAATTCAAACAGAAGTCTCATATGGTTCATTCTCAGCATCACTGTCGAAAGCCAATTTAATTACTAATAACCAATTAGGCTGGTGTCAAAATTTTAGTTTACTAATCTTTTTAATAAAACTATTCAAATAAAACATTCACACAGTTTATATAAATGAAACTGAAAAGAAATAAAATAACCGAACACTTGGTTTAATATAATACAATTAAATCAAAGGCGACACAAAAAGACGGTGAAAGAATAAATAAATACAATTGGGCTATCAGCCCGAATGTTTCAATAGTACCTCCTACCTAGATCTCGGGGATGGAAGCGTCTACAAGAAACATGCATGCATCCAAAGCTGCGGCAGCAAACGTCTGCTCGAAGGACTCATCATCCAGGTGTCCCTCTGTCTGGACACCTAAAATATATATGTATATATATCAAGAGAGGAAAATATAGAAACGGGTCAGAGCCCGAGTTGTGAAAATATTTTGCGAGTTGTGAAAATATTTTGCGAGTGCATAAATGCTATATTTTAAAAATATGATTTACTTCATATCTAAATTGGTAATGCACTCCCATGAGATACCCCTCACCCCTCTCCTAATAGTGCACAGCTAACGCGTACCTATTAAGTAACCTCATCAGTTAACCTGCCTAACTAATCCGTCTAGATACCCCTCATCCAAACTCTGAAAATCCTAATTAACATGAGTACTAAGGGTTAAACTTATTCCCATTCCCAACACTACGCTAAATTCGTGCGTGGGGTGTCTCGCGAAGCGAAATCAAAACAAGGACCCCCCGATAAACTACTACTTGGCAGTGTTGTTCATCGATATCCATTAATCCCTCAATACGCAACGTATATGAGTAACTTATATATATAAATATATAAACATTGAGTTCTCAATAGAACCTATGCTTCACGTAAATCCGAATATACATACATTTCTAGAAAAGGATTAACTCTTATCATTCTTTCCATTCTTATAGACGATTTACTATACATGATTATTCACCTTCATATATAAATAATATACTATACGCAACTAGTATATAATTAAAGATATCCCATGCAAAACAACCATCCCACCGAGCTATAACTCGAGGATGCAGTCTCACAGTGCCGATCCAATTTCAAGTTTACTCACTGTACCACAGTACCAAGCCAGACTTACTCAACGGTCAGGGTAAAATACACACAACGGTGGAGGCGTTCATGTTCCCTCTTCAAGTGTAGTACACACATCGCACTCGAGTGCGGGACGAGATGACCTGGGGATATCCTCTCCCTGTTCCTCAAGCCAGGGGATCCACCCACATCGCACAACCTCCATCGATCGCACTAGAGAAAATATATAATCTTGTTGTTCCCACCCTACGCCAAAGGAAAGCCCGTGGAAATCAGCCTCTAAGATACACATATACCAATCACACACACACACACACACACACACACATATATATATATATATATATATATATATATATATATATGTATTCAATAGCATATATATATATATATATATATCATCCTCGAATGTATGTTTGGGTATAATTGCCAATTTCATAACAATATTTAAGTATTCTCCTACTTAAATACTAATCCCAAAAGTATTCTTTTAGACAAATATACCTCGTAACTTTATAACTGTTAGGGATTATATACTCTCCAAATATCCCATCCATAGAAATATACATATGCACGTTTCCCAAATAATTTCCCCGAAAGTGTCTCTCTTTTCCTTAACATTTGAGAGGTCCATGACCCAAATTAACCTCTTAAATGACCCAAAATCAATTTACAAATCCTCAAGTCCTTTAGGACATAACCCTATATAATCCTCTAATTTAGAAGGCCCCTAAGCTTTAAACTCAAAGAGGAGAAGGAATGACAATCTCCAAAATCTTGGGCTGAAAATAGGGTGCCGGCAGACCGGCCCTGGACCTCCGGTCGACTGCGGTTTGGGATTTTGCCTTGCTACAAAATCAGTAGGCCTTATTTCTCTTACCCGGTCAATCGGCAATACTAGTTAGGTCGGCCAAGGTCCATTTTGGATGAAATCCAAAATTCCAAAAACCCATAATATCACCCCCCAAACTCCATTTTTATTGTTTTTAATCTCAACCAACAACACAATAAACATCTAAACATTGATGTCTAATAAACACATCAATTAATTGGGGGAATTAACCTAATTTTTCTTATATTTATACCCAAAAATCCTTAAAGCCCTAGTTTTTCCATTTCCCCCATTTCTAATCATTTCTACACTCCATTATCATGGATTTAAACACTAGAAATCATTAAGAGTTTACATTACATCAATATGTAAACTCGTACTCAAATTACCCAAATTTATTTTAAGGGTTCTAACCCAAATTCGTATAGTTTACCAACTATAATATGATATATAGACACTAAATGAAATAAAGGAAGTAAACACTTGGCTGGAGGATAAAATCCGACGACCTTGAGTCGAATCCCGCGGAGTTTGGTCGGCATCTCTGTCTTCTCTCTTCTTTTCTCCTTTTCCTTTCTTTCTCTATTTTCTTTCTTTCTTTCTTTCTCCCTCTCTTGTGCCTTATATTGGAGAGAATAAGGGTTTATCCCTTATTAAACCACAAAATGACTCGTTTACTCAATTACGAGTCCCAACTGGTCCAAAAATTCTCGAAATCCAAACACTACTCCCGGATACTCTATTTTGACTATCTTGTCCATTCCGAAACCAACCGCATACCAATCCACTAATTAAACCCAATACATCACAATGCGGGTTTCTGTATTAAAATATTATCTTTTGTCGCTTTACCCAACTGCGACATGTAATTGAAATAGTCCAACTCATTTACTTAATCCCAAAAGTAAATGTAGCATACATCAAAAATCATCTAGCCCGCATAAACTCCAAAAATTATTTTTCTTAGAAATTTCTCAAATTTTCAAATTACACCCATTTATGACATTTAAATTATCCATAAAAGTACCGGGTACTACACATACCTATGTTGTTTTATGGGGTTTCTTTTATTAAAGATTTAAAGTGAGTTTTTTCTCTTCGAAATAGACTATTTGGATGAATACCTAACTTAACTATGTCCGTCATAAAAACGTGGTCTCCCTGTCTATCTGTTTGGTTCATTGGATGCTTTAAAGCATGAGATTTCTTCTCCAAAAGTTTTTTGAAATTTGGTATTAGTGTTTGAAGTTGAAAACCATCGGTTCCAAATATTCCATGTTTATGTGTAAAGTTTGGCATAACCAATCTTGAGTATAAAGTATTATGTAATTTATCTTTTCATTTCTTGAACCGACATCTTTTAATTTAAAATACATGTTCCACTCTTAATGCACCGCCTATATTATTTTTCCAACACACAAATTTAAGTTTTTTTATTATTTATCTCGTTTGTTGACTTAAATTTGATATTACTTGTCGTATATATAAACTGAGCTGGTATTTTAAATAATTATCTTGAATGATATTTAAAAAAATTATCTTGAGTGATATTTATTATGAATTTTTACTATTGAATTTATACTTTTTTTTTATTTCGTGGAAGTGATGTCATGGGTAACTTACAGTTTTTTTAATGTGTTTTCTTTTATTTCTTCAGGCATGGGATTACAAAAAGGTGGTTAATATTTTCGATCCTCGAAGGCTAGAGACCCAACACACCCGTATCAATCTCTTTTGAGTGGAGCGGCGGATGAGCGCTCTGTCTTACAAATAAAGACGTAAAAAGGGGTTGTACCAATCAGCTAAGGTTTATAGAGAAATGTAAATGAATGTGGTGGTTCGTTGTTTGTTTTTGTTTTTATCGATTCTGTATTGTTGTAAATAAAAACTGAAAATTGTTTTTATGATAATGTTGATACCAATTGTAGACGTTTTAATGTGTTGTTGATACCCTGATCCCTATATTTTCTTTTGATTTTTTGGGGAGTTTTTTAAAAGACTCTTAATCATGGTCCCTTATTTTCTTTTGGTTTATATATATTTTTGTTGTAAAAATAAATATCTTTTTTTATCTCATTCTCATTAGTCTTTGTACTGATTGGTAATTAATAAGTAGGTTATCTTTCAATTTAATATTCTCAACATTACTCAGTCGTCCGTTACGGGTTTAATTTGCTGAATTTTATTGGCATACAAATACAATACAAGGGTTGATAGATCATTATTGATGGATTGAGAATGACAATGCTGGTTGACGACTATTATGGTGACACAAGTTGAAACTACTTCATTTATATAATTGATCAGTTAGTTTCTCAATTTTGATTTTCGTATTAGATACCTATTCTACATTAGTTTGTTAGTTAGTAGTGTCAATTGTTTATTCTATGAGGGTATCTGTTAAAAAACATATAACATTCTTTTGAAATGTTTTGAATTTGTATGCATATGGAATTGGAACTTCATTATATGAAGTCATTATCTTTAGTCCAACTATCTACTGCTCTCACGGTCCAAACATTTCATGGGGATGAATAGGAAGAAGATGCCAACTGTTATTTTTAGAGTGTAAGGATTTTGAACTTCCAATATTTGATTTTAGATATATAGTACTATATATCATAACACACAAGACGCCTGTGGGACATGTATTTATATTGAAACTAAAATGAGTATTTTCAACAATTGTGTGTAAATAAATAACTTTAAAGTGCATGAGAAGGTATATAAATGTATGCATTAATGTATGATCATAAGTGCGAAAATAAAATGTCTAGGATGATAATCATATGATGATTATAATTATATATTTCAATGATAACACAATAAACTTATAATTCTGAAACACAATCAAAATTAGGTAATTCGATTAACTATTTTGGCATGTAATAATATTTTTTATTAAATAGATTTTAACTATGTTTCTTATGAAAATAAATCGTCGTGGGTTTTTATGAATCAATAAGTATTATTGATGTTTTTTCAATTACTTATAATTTTTCTTGATTAAGTGTGGGTACTCAAGCCGTTTTTCGATTACTAAATACGTGTTAGACTAGTCCGTGTTGTTTCTAATGACAGTTTTGACACAAATACGACGTGGACACGATATACTATGTAAATTTTGGGTCTATTTTATCATATGCACACATGTATGCAGACTAGCAGTGGTAATTATTGTGTTGAGGTTGTGTTTTGACAGGAAGAAAAAAAATTGATTTCACAAATATTGTGCGCCTTAAATTAATTATAAGAACTTAACTTCAAACTTTATATGATATTGTGTTTCTAGGCTTACGATTTGGTGTGATTGTAGAAATGGGTCTTATACCTTTACTCGTCTTTAATATTTTTAAATACTAATCAAAATTACATATTAGAATAATGTATTTCAAAATACGTTACACCCGACCGTGCATCGCACGAGTCACCACTAGCATGATTTATAAAGATTTGTGTGAATAATATTCATAGTAAAGCTTACCTATTCTAGTGCTATCAGGCGAGGTTGCGCGATGTGGGTGAATCCCCTGGCTAGTGAATGCAGGGTGAGTATAGTCCCCAAGTCATAGCGTTCAGTTCAGGAGTGAGACAAATGGTGTTTGATTCAATCTCATTACCATGGGAAACTATGGTCGCCTCCACAACGTTTGTTTATTTTTTTGAAACGGGGAGCTAACCGTATTAGGGTTTCGGGTGGATGAGAATACCCAATTATGATAGCATCTAGAGAACACCCGGTGAGTACTTACTCGGGGGATAATATATATCTACGACATGTATGTGTGAATATTGTAGGATGAGTACGTATATATGGTATAAATATATACGGGGTAATACAGGATGATAATTGTATTAATAATTTAACTTGTGAAACGGTTATATATTATCCAATGAGAATTGAATTAAATAAGTTACTGTGATTAATAACTTATAAAATGTATACTAAACTCACTCGGGTTAGTGTAGTGGGGAAGTTGTAGATTATATGTGACAAGAATAGTTACGGGGTGCTTATCTAGGTGGGTCATGTATAGTACGTTAGGCATGCACACTAGTGGACGGGTGAGCTGTCATCAAGAGAGTATACGACACTAACTTAAATATGAAGAGCATACAGGAATTTTAATTTCCTGCATTTAATTCACTTGCTAAATATTTTTTAAAATATTTTGGATTCTAACCCTTGCTATAAAAACCTTTTCAAAACTTTTAGGTATCCTACCATAGGGGCACCATGCCTGATCTTCTTACACGATGCCTAGTTATAGTATATGTGGATGCTGCTGTCACACCCCGCCTAATAAAATACCGGATGATAAGTCCTATATCAAATTAAAATAGGAATATCATTTTGTTCATTCTTAGCATCACTGTCGAAAACTTTTTTAAAAACATCCTAACCACCTAGTATTCAAAAGGCGGTGCCAATTTTATCTTTATCAATCCAAGACAAAAAAAATGCGGAATTAAAATAAAAAACAATGCTGATAGAATCCATCATCACATAGAGAAATAAAAAGTCTTGCCGAATAAACTATCGGCCAAATCTAATCCAACGTTAAACAGATAATAAATCCCATACAATCAGAAAGGAAAATAACTAGATAAAACTGAGAGCAACATGCTCGAAGTAACTGATATAAATCCCTACACTAGGAATAGAAAAGACAAAAGTTCCTATCCAAATCCTGCAACATCCACAAGTGCTACAGCTACGAATCCCTAGAAAGAAATTAGGTCTGGCGTCCCTCTAGTTGGACACCTAAAAAGTTTTGAAAAATATTTGATAGCAATGGTTAGAACCCAAAACATTTTGAAAATATTTAGCAAGTGATTAAATTGCAGAAATTTAAAAAATGCATGAATGCGCTTCATATTTAGGCCGGTGTCGCACTTTCTTGAGGAAAGACTCACCCCTCAACTAATGTGCACACCTAACGCTTACTTTATGTCCCACCTAGTCTTCTACCTCGTAACTAGATACTTGACATAATACTCTCTAGACGTACCACTCTAGCACGAGTATGTCTAAAATAAGATGTATATATAAGTTATTCATAAATGTAACTTAAATACGTATCTTCCCTTTAAGTCCATATAACATTTACACTAGTTATATAAATTTATACAATTTACTCAATATATTTAATTACCCGTATATAACTGTTTATCACGTTATATACCTAAAACCATATTACAACAGTCACACATATGTTGAATATAATAATAGCCCATCCTACCAAGTAATAACTTACCGGATGTATTCTCTAAGGTTCTATCCATCCAGGCTACTCAGTCCCACCTGGAGTTCCGAGACAACTATGGTCCGTTAAGTTGGAACGTAAACAATAAACGTAATGGAGGTGGTCATTTTCCTTCTTGAAAGTGAGATAAGCCCTTCACCCATATAACGGACGCTATGACCTGGTGATATACTCACCGTACTCCTCAAGCTAGGGGATTCACCCACATCGCGCAACCTCCCTTGATAGCACTATAGTTTATGAATTAAATAAATATCCAATCACCGATATTTAAGCACACACATTATATATATACTATCACTCTACCGTATATATACTTTAAATTAAATCCCGGCTTTATCGTGTACAACATCCATAACATTTAGCCTAAACATTCCCGAGTCTATGGTCCGACTCTAAATTAAGTTATTCCTCACAATAGTTAATTAAATACTTTGGGCATCACTAAACTATTATACCCGGACTCACTCACTTGGCCCGATTATTATTCAGAATTCAAATGCCCAAATTCCCTTAATAAGTTTGACACACACTTATTAATTAATTCCAACTTTAATGTCTCCCTCACATTAACTATAAAATAACCGAATACTATTTGTTCTTAAAATCCCAAACCATCCCAGATTTAAGATGCTTCCTTACTATACCTAATTTTCCCTTAAACTCATACCCCGGGTCGATCAGTATAGTAAGAAAAAAAAATGTGTTGAATTTTGCCACCTCGTTTCAACGAGAAACGACATCGTTCGAACAACAAGTGATGTCGTTTGAATGACAATCACTGTCATTCGAACCAGAGTTCTGATCGTTCGAACGACCCTCAATTTTTTTCCTCTTTTTGTCCAGAATCAGTCATCTTCCATTAACAAGGCCTTAAAACCTTTCTTACACAGAAACCAACCCAGAATTTACATAGTAAGTTCTACGAATCAACACAAATCCCAAAATCTTTAATTCTTAATTTATATCTCCAATTATAAATAAAGATACGACTCTAAAAAAATCCATAACTTTTGTGATCAAAAGATCTCTAATCTTACAAATTCTTCACATTAATATGAATTCATAAACCCTATCATATAAATCCCCAAAACATGATTCGTAACATGCAAAAATTTGAAAACCCAATTGTATCAACCCAAGCCAAAATCATGTTTTTAACACCTACCATGATATGAATTGAAATCAGCAGTTCATATAAAAGTAAGTTTAACTTCTTGCCTTGTGATTCTTAGAGTCTGATAAATCCTTTGCTGTAGAGATTTACTTTGTTGAAGAACACCTCCCTTGTTCTTCTTTTTTGGCTCCAAAGATTTCTCTCTTTTGTTCCTCTACGTTATTAGATTTCTCTCAATTGTGTTATGGCTGCCCACACTCCTAAACTTAGGTTTTTATCTCCTAATCCCAATTTTAGCCATATGGTCGTAATCAAAATGGCCCAAGTACTCCCGTGGGGGCCCGGTTATGCTCAAAAATGACCTGTGACACATTTACCACTCTCGGGTACACTTTTTCAGTTTTGTCGGCCCATTCGGACTCAACCCTGCACTCAGAATTGACATCCGAATTAGTTTATAAAATCCTTATCTCACACCTAAATTTATCGATACTTGACTCCCGACCGAGATAAATAAATACCACATCACTAATACACGTTATGAAGTAACAAATTTATTACTATTCACTTACTAATATAATTTCCATAAATATTAACCCATCACTCTCCCGATTAATATTTAAATTATTATTAGCATAATTAATTCAATTAAATTACGACACGTAAGTAATTTAAAATTTACCCGAATTAATTAAGTATATAAATGCTCAGAAATACAGGGTGTTACATACTTCCCCCATTAGAAAAGAATTTTGTTTCCGAAATTAGGAAATACCTGCGACGAATAACTCTAGATACCGCTCTCGCATATCCTCTTCCCGCTCCCACGTAGACTCGTTAACGTTGCGATGACCCCACTGCACTCTAACTAGTGGTACTATTTTAGACCGCAGCTTGCGCTCACTACGATCCACAATAGCTACCGGTATCTCCTCATATGAGTTGTCTGGCTTCAAGTCAATCTCCTCGAGTGGAATGTGCCAGAAATCCCTCTTGCTCCTCTGATATTTCTTCAGCGATGCCCGTGGAACACGTCATGTATCCGCTGAAGATGCTTTGAGAAACCCAGTCTATAAGCTACCTATCCTACCCTATTAATGATAGGGAAGCGCCCCACGTAACGCGGTGCTAGCTTTCCCTTATTACCGAACCTCATCACTGCTTTCATAGGAGACACCTGGACCAATACCTGATCGTCAACCTCTAACTCCACATGTCTCCGAGAAGCATCATCATAACTCTTATGCCTATTTTGAGTTATCTGAATCCGTCCCCGAATCACCTCTATCTTGGTAGTCGTCTCCTAGATCATCTCTGGCCCCAATAGCTTGTTGTCCCCCACCTTTAACAAGAAGGCGGGCGAATGACAATGTCTCCCACAAAGCGCCGCAAACGGTTCCATGCCGATCGTAAACTGGTAAGAGTTGTTACGCGAACTCCACTAAAGGAAGATATCACTATCATCCTCCCCCAAAGTCTAAAATGCACATCCTCAACATATCCTCTAGCATCTCATTCACTCTCTCAGTCTGCCCGTCTGTCTATGAATGGTAGGTGGTACTTAACCGCAACTCTGTGCCCATAGCCTTTTGAAAGCTCTTCGAGAAATGGGCCACAAAAACTTTGTCTCTATCCGACACAATATTAACCAACACCCCATGTAGCTTAACTACCTCTTCTATGAAAAGATGTGCATATCGCATCGTCTCAAAATCTGTGTGAATCGGTAAGAAATGGTCTACTTTGGTTAACCGATCCATAATCACCCATATGAAATCGTGACCCGTCTGTGATGTAGGTAACCCCGTAACGATGTCTATGGAGATACTCTCCCATTTCCACACGGGAATCTCCCTTGACTGTAGTATCCCTGGAGGTCTCTGATGATCAATTTTCACAACCTGACATGTGGTGCATTTTGAGACAAACTCTGATATATCATGTTTTATCCCTACCCACTAGTATTGCCTCCTCATATCCTGGTACATCTTATCCCTGTCGGGATGTATCGCAAACCTTGAACTATGGGACTCTATCATAACTACATGCCTTAAATCCTCATCATATGGCATGACTAACCTCATATTAAAGCATAAGCCTCCCTCCTATCTAACTGAATAACCCTCTGCTCCCTTAGCCAGTAGCTAACGTACTCTATCCTGGAAGATTTGGTCCTCCGCTTATTCCCTTATAACCCGCATAATTCTCTCGTGAGTGGTAGATAAATCTGACATACATGCTCTGGTGACATCATCATCATGTCAAAGCTCTCTCCACTTTGCTTCCCAGGTCTCCGCAATCTCCCCCGTAGGCCTCTGGCTCAATGCGTCTGCTACCACCTTAGCCTTACTAGTATGATACTGGATATCAAACATGTAGTCTTTCACAAATTCTAGCCACCACCTCTGCCTCATATTCAGATCCTTCTGCGTGAAGAGATACTGAAGTGACTTGTGATCCGTGAATAGAGTAAGCTTATCTCCCAGAAGATAGTGCCTCCATATCCTTAAAGTAAAAATGATCTTTGCTAACTCTGGGTCATGGGTGGGGTAATTATAATCATGGGGATTAAGCTTCCTAGACTCATAAGCTATAGCCCTATCCTCCTGTTGCAACATGCCCCAAGCCCCTGCAAGGATGCATCGGTATAGACCCGATACTCCAATCCTCCCCTAGTCAAAGAAAGCACAGGTGTGGATATTAACTTGTCCTTTAGCTCGTAGAACGCTAACTGAAAATGATCACTCCAAACAAAAGGTACCCCCTTGCTAGTCAGATTCGTCAAAGGACACGCAATCTTCAAAAAACCCATAATAAACCTCTTGTAATAACCGACCAACCCCAAAAAGCTGTGAATCTCTATTGGTATCGTGGGCTATCCCCATTCCCTCACCGTCGATACTTTACTCGGATCCACACCAATACCCAGGTCTGGAACTACATGGATAAGAAATTGTAGCTCCTATAGACAAAATCCACACTTCTCGAATTTTGCATAAAGTTTGTGGTCCCGTAGTGTCTGCAGAACCATACGCAAGTGCTCTGCATGCTCCTCCTCGATGCGCGAGTAGACTAAAATGTCATCAATGAACATGATAATATAATGGTCGAGATACTCTTTGAAAACCCTATTCATGAGATTCATGAACACTAATGGCGCATTGGTGAGACCGAATGGCATCACCTTAAACTCGTAGGATCCATACCACGACAGAAAAGTGCTCTTAGGAACATCTTCCTCCCGAATACGCAGCTGATGATACCCTAACCTCAAATCAATTTTTGAGAAGTATGATGCCCCTTTCAACTGGTCAAATAAATCATCAATCCTAGGTAACGGATCATTACTTTATTCACCTCCCTGTAATCTACACACAGTCGAAGTGAACCATCCCGTTTCTTCACCAACATCACCGGTGTACCCCATGGCGAGGTACTTCGCTAATTGAAACCCTGACCCAAGAGATGCTAAATTTTCTCTCTTAGATCACGCATCTTTGAAGTTGCCATATGGTAAGGTGCTCGAGCAATCGGCGTCGTACCCGATGCTAGGTAAATAACAAACTCAATCCCCCTATTGGGTGGAAATCCTGGTATTTCCTGAAACACATCCTTGAAGTCCCTCACCACCGGAATTTAATCTAACGGAATCACCACCTCTTGTGAGGTCTCCTCCTCGATACAATATAAATGAGTGTGTGACCCTCCCTTGGCAAGAGGCATCACCACTAGGAACATCTCCTGTCACGGGATAGAGAACATGATGGTCCTCTCAAAACAATCTACCATCGCCTTGTATCCTGCTAACCAATCCATGCCTAGATTGATATCATATCCCTCCATATCTAACACTAAGAGGTCCGTTGATAAACTCAGCCCCCCTATTAAAATGTCCACTCCTCTACAGATCGAATGTATAAGTGAACCACTACCCAGTGGTGACTCTACACATATAAGGAGACTACCCGTTGTCTCTAGCAAGATGATGGCCCTAGTAAATCTAGTCTTAATAAATGAATGTGATGACCTAGTAACAAAAAGTATCCTACCCTTATTCCCATTGATAGGAAACGTACCCATAATTGCTGGTGGTGCCTGAGGTGCTGGCAGAATGGGGATATCCCGAACGTTGTACACCCGCCCATAGTGCATCTTCCCCTGCTGCTGTGGGGCTAGTGCTACTGGTTGCATCTGTCCCTGGTGCCCATGTTGGGAACCCTACTGTTGGCCCCTACCTCTCTATGGGCACACCTTCTTAATATGTCCCGTCTGACCAAAAATAAAGAATCGCCTCTAACTATCTCCCAATCGTTGGCCCTGCTGGCCTTGACGAGGTTGGCCTTGCTAATTAGGATCCTACTAGACTTGTCTCAACCCCTGACCTCCCTATCAAAAACCTCTAGGCTTAAATTTCTTAGCCTGATTTCCTTGAGGACTACAAGTTTGCTGTTGAACTCCGCGAGTATCACTACCACCTGCCTTGCCCTGCTGGCTCGACACACCTCCCCTCTTTCTTCCCTTCAGATGAAAGTGATGATCCTGATGGTGCAATATTGCGGTATTGACAACGTCGGCATACATCGCCAGTGTAGGATTTCCGATCAAATACTGCTTGATCCTCCAGGACAAACCAGTCACAAACTTAGACTTCTTCCACTCCTCGTTTCTCAACTCATTTTCGGCATAAAATTTTCCAAACGAGTGAACTCCTCCTCGTACTCTGCCACTGCGTGCTCTCCCTAAGTCACCTCACTAAATTTCCTCCTCATCTCGGACTCAACTGCTGGAGGAAAGTACTTGCGATCGAAATGCACCCATAAATCATCAATCGTCATCGAATCCCTGTCTCTAATAGTGGTGATGGACTCCCACCACTCTAGCGCAACCCCGGTCAATCTGAAGGTGGGTAACATCTGCCTCTGTACCTCACTGCAGTCAACCATGCGCAAGTGACGCTGCATGTCTTTCTTCCACTGACACGCTACTATTACATCTGAACTTCCTTGAAACTCTGGTGGATGGACTTTCTGAAAGGCCTCTCGTACTCACTGCCACTCTTACGGCCTCAGGTGGATCGATGTAACTGGGGCCACTGGCTGCTGTGGCTGAGGCTGAGGAAATGGGCTTCCATGGCCTCCATCACTGCATTGACCGCCTGGGCCACCACCTCCACCATCTGAGCTCTCGTCACTAATCCTGGTGGGGCTTGCGGTTGTGGAACCTCTGGCTCCAGTTGAGCCTCCCTTACCTCATCCCTGGATACTACCCTAGCAGGTCTACCTCTCTTAGATGGCATCTGAAAATTAGAAACGATTTATATTAGTTCACTGTTAATACAAAACTAAATAGTAGAAGTACGATAACTCATAAGCGTGAAGATAAAGCAACCGTCCAAATAATAGGGATTTATATCAACAGAACGCTACGCTGAAATATAAAAAGCCGTACAAATCCTATGGACACTAGAAACTGATGCTCTGATACCATCCGTGACACCCCGCCTAATAAAATATAGGGTGATCAGTCCTATATCAAATTAAAATTAAAATCTCATTTGGTTCATTCTTAGCATCACTGTCGAAAACTTTTTTAAAAACTTACTAACCACCTAGTATTCAAAAGTTGGTGCCAATTTTATCTTTATTAATCCAAGAAAAAAATAAGTGCGAAATTAAAATAAAAACCAATACTAATAGAATCCATCATCACATAGATAAACAAAAATTCTTGCTGAATAAACCATTGGCCAAATCCAAACTAACGTAAAACAGATAATAAATCCCATACAATCAAAAAGGAAAATAACTATATAAATCTGAGAGAAACATACTCGAAGTAATTGATATAAATCCCTACACTAGGAATAGAAAAGACAGAAGCACCTATCCAAATCCTGCAACATCCACGAGTGCTGCAGCTACGAATCCCTGGAATGAAATTAGGTCTGGCGTCCTTGTGGTTGGACACCTAAAAGGTTTTGAAAAATATTTGATAGCAAGGGTTAGAACCCAAGCATTTTGAAAATATTTAGCAAGTGATTAAATTGCAGAAACTAAAAAAATGCATGAATGCGCTTCATATATAGGCTAGTGTCGAACTCTCTTGAGGACATACTCACCCCTCAACTAATGTGCACACCTAATGCTTCCTTAATGTCCCACCTAGTCTTCTACCCCATAACTAGATACTTAACATAATACTCTCCTGACGTACCACTCTAGAACAAGTATGTCTAAAATAAGATGTATATATAAGTTATTCATCAATTTAACTTAAATACTTATCTTCCCTTTAAGTCCATATAACATTTACACTAGTTATATAAATTTATACAATTTACTCAATATATTTAATTACCCGTATATAACTGTTTATCACGTTATATACCTAAAACCATATTACAACAGTCACACATATGTTGAATATAATAATAGCCCATCCTACCAAGTAATAACTTACCGGATGTATTCTCTAAGGTTCTATCCATCCAGGCTACTCAGTCCCACCTGGAGTTCCGAGACAACTATGGTCCATCGAATCGGAACGCAAAAAGTCTGAGCTAATGAAGGGTTGAATGATGCCTGTAGAAACTTTCTCCCGGAGAAAGTGAATATACACCTCAATGTGTTTGGTTCTCTCATGAAGAACCAAATAAGATGACAACATAATAACTGATTTGAAGCATACCCAAGCTAGTTACCTATCGTATTTCCTAAATACTGTATTTTCTATTTAATTACTATACTTTTTTCGGGGATACTATGAGAAGGCTAAATGATATTACCTTACTACCATAGAAAACCCATTACATTGTTGATTAATTGAACTAAAAAAACCATACCTTAGATTAAAATTATATTATTATAAAATGGCATTTATTATTTTTTGTAAAATGAAAATTAAAGTCAGCATAATACAAAATCCCAACCAACAGGGAAGCCTGACCAACAGAGAAGATAGACCAACAAAGCAGCCCGATAATGGCATAACCGAATATCGGACAATGGTTGAGTTTTGGCTAAAGGAGGAAGTAATCTAAAGGCTATAAATTTGGCCAAACTCACCTCCTTCTTTAACCAATCAAAATCCACCATTTGTTATACTAATAAGACGAAATATCAATTCGTAATAATTAAATAATTTATAAACAACTTATCTTAATTCCATAGGTATCACATCACCTATAATAATAGTCGTCAAGGGTTCTAACCCAAAATCATCTAATTTACCGTCTACAATATGAGATACAAACACTCAAATGAATAAAGCAAGTAAACACTTGCCTCATGGATAAAATCCGACGACCTCGAGTCGAATCCCATGGTGTCTACGTAATATAATTTACCCCGGACAATTTAGATATGTAACTATAATGCAGATGCTTCACAACATCTAGAGGGTAATGCACAATCTTGAAGAAAGTTGGATCTACAATTTCGCCTTCGTCATTATTTGATAGCTTAACTCCGCACTCCACTAGTATGTTAATTAGCTTACAGTTATTCATCTTGAACATCTTGAGGATCTCCTTTTTTAAATCATTTTAAAAATAGTTTTTTTAATTGAAAATCATTTTTAAAAATTATAAACACTTTTTAAACATTTTTTAAACATTATAAACATTTTTAAACATTACAAACAATTTTTTTAACTGAAAATCATCCCGTGACTACGCGGTCAGTTCCTACAAGTTACATTGATCCCGTGCGAGGTGTTAATGTCTCTAACGGGGCCATTTTGGGGGTTGATTTGGGTTTCCACCCTTCAATGGCATGTGAGATAAGCCCTTCCCCCGTATAACAGATGTTATGACCTCGGTATAGACTCACCTTACTCCTCAAGCTAGGGGATTCACCCACATCGCGCAACCTCCCTTGATAGCACTAGAGTATATGAATTAAATAAATATCTAATCACCAATATTTAAGCACACACAATATATATTATCACACTAACGTATATATACTTTAAATTAAATCCCGACTTTACCATGTACAATATTCGTAACACTTAGCCTAAACATTCCTGAGTCTATGGTCTGACTCTAAATTAAGCTATTCCTCACAATAGTTCACTAAATACTTTGGGCTTTAGTCAACCATTATACCCAGACTCGCTCACTTGGTCCGATTGTTATTCAGAATTCAAATTCCCAAATTCCCTTAATAATTTTGACACACACTAATTAATTGATTCCAACTTTAATGTCTCTCTCACATTAACTATAAAACACCCTTATACTGTTTGTTCTTAAAATCCCAAACCATCCCATATTTAAGATGCTTCCTTACTTTACCTAATTCTCCTTAAATTCCCACCCCGGGTCAATCAGTATAGTAAGAACCAAAAATGGGTTGAATTTTTCCATCTCGTTCGAACGAGAAACGACGTCATTCGAACGACAAGTGATGTTGTTTGAACGACAATCACTGTCGTTTGAACAATAATCACTATCATTCAAACCAGAGTTCTAGTCGTTTGAACGATCCTCAATTTCTTCCTCTTTTCATCCATAATCAGTCATCTGCCATTAGTAAGACCTTAAAACCTTTCTTACCCAGAAACCAACCCACAATTTACACAGTAAGTTTACGAATCAACACAAATCCCAAAATCTTTAATTCCTAATTTATATCTCCAATTGTAAATAAAGATATGAATCTAAAAAACAATTCCACAACTTTTGTGATCAAAAGATCTCTAATCTCACAAACTCTTCATAGTAATATGAATTCATAAACCATGTCATATAAATCCCCAAAACTTGATTCGTAACATCCACAAATTTGAAAACCTAATTTGTATCAACCCAACCCCAAATCATGTTTTTAACACCTACCATGATATGAACTGAAATCAGCAGTTTATATAAAATCAAGTTTAACCACTTGCCTTGTGATTCGAAGAGTCTCATAAATCCTTTGGTGTAGAGATTTTCTTTGTTGAAGAACACATCCCTTATTCTTACTTTTTGGCTCCAAAGAGTTCTCTCTTTTGTTCGTCTACGTTCTTCAATTTCTCTCAATTGTATTATGGCAACCCCCAACTCCTCAACTTAGGTTTTTATCTCCCAATCCCGTTTTTAGCCATATGGGCCTAATTACAATGGCCCAAATACTCCCGTGGGGGCCCGGTTATGTCCAAATATACCCTGTGACTCATTTACCACTCCCTGGTACACTTTTCCAACTTTCTCGGCTCATCCGGACTCAACCGTGCACTCAGAATTGACATCCGAATTAGTTTATAAAAATCCTTATCTCACACCTAAATTTTTCGATACTTGACTCCCGATTGAGATAAATAAATACCACGTCACTAATACACGTTATGACATAATAAATTTATTACTATTCACTTAGTAGTATAATTTCCATAAATATTAACCCATCACTCTCCCGATTAACATTTAAATTGATATTAGCATAATTAATTCAATTAAATTACAATACACAAGTAATTTAAAATTTACCCAAATTAATTAAGTATATAAATGCTCAGAAATACGGGGTGTTACAACTGCGGGATAATTGCTTAGACGCCTATCTCATTCTCTTTAGATAGGGACATTTTAGTTGTACCATTTGGACTTGTACACATATATTCAGTTTGGCATGTACCGATACTCTCTTTTATACTTTACTCGTGGTGGATTTCTTGTATAGTCGATGATATTCGGCTAATGCTTTTATCAGTTGTATGGCATGTTTAGATTTCCTCTCGTGTTAGTTATCTTGGATTTCTATTATATTGGTTGGTTTGGATTTAAATTATAAGATAAAATTTGGCATCGCCTTAATTAAAGACTAGGTGGTTAGTAATTAAAAAGTTCTCGGCCGTGATGCTAAGAATTAACCAAATGAGATTACTATTTAATTTGATACATGACTGATCACCCGGTATTTTATTAGGAGGGGTGTCACATTTCATCACGTTCTAACGGTTGGATCGTCTTTTATACCCAAAATAGTATTTCAAAAATTAACATAAACTTAAGTCTTTGGATTTCTCTCCCTTATCCTATAATCTCATTATGTTGTCTTTTCATGTGTCTGAATGATGGAAAATCAGTCACTTATTTATAGACAGTGGCATGACCCAAATCTTTAGGAGTCAATTAATCAAAACTGTCCATAAAGGTAAACAACTAAGAGTCATTTTGACTCTTGGTATTTTGAGTATTCTTTCATTAACCAAAGTGAATCTTAGTATTAACCTAATTATGGATCATATTTTTTAGAATCATTCTTTAAAATATATTGACGAAGCGGTTGACCTTAGTGATGTCTGATCGGACTGAATTTCAAACCACTGCTTCCTCTTATATACGACAATAACATACTCTAATTTCACCATGTTCCAACGGTTGATCTTCTTTTATATACAAAATAGTATTTTAAAAATTAACATGAACTTAAGTCTTTAGATTTCTCTCTCTTATCCTATAATTTCATTATGTTGTCTTTCGTGTGTCTGAATGATGGAAAATCAATCACTTATTTATAGGTAGGGACATGACCCAAACCTCCAACTTTAATAAAAAAATATATTACCGCATAATTTTAACTTCACCATTGCAACCAGACTCTTTGGACCAACTAAATCCCAATGGCTTAATCATAATGAAATCATTAATAATACGAACACTCAAAATCATATCCAGAGTCTTTGGAGCAACCAAGACATAGTATTTGAATACTATCACAAAATTCAGCATTTACAATTTATTAAATTAAACCACTTTAGTGGAATTGTAACCTAATAAATACTAAGATGAAAATCGTAAGGCATGCTTTTAATATTCCATTGGTGAGAAATATTATGTTAATTGCGAGAGAACTACGCACTTAACTATCATGCCTTTTAGTCACATGGGAATCATATCAAACCGGGTCCTAACCTATCTATATTTCTTTGTTTTTGCATATACTTCTGTCGTACAGGTGCTCTACCGCATGGACACCCGAATTTACATTTCCATTCCAGTTGTCATGGAGCTATGGCGTATTGCGGATGTTATAGGATACTTGTAATATACGCCTCTATCTTTTGTACTCTAGTTATGTTCAGTTATCTATTACGGCGTGTTGCCCATGCTTTGCATTCATTTATTCTATTGTAATAATTGAATTGTAATACTCGGTGTAACTAATTGTATTGTTCTATTCACCGACAGCTTATTCGGTGATTATTTATTTTATTGTCACTCTGTACCCGTTGATTTTTGGTATCCACCGTTTTTGCAAATGGGATTGTGTAAGTGTTTTTCTTTTATTTTCAAAATTTTAAATTTGACAGTCCTTTTTCTAAAATGATTGGTGGTTATCTCGTACTATTATTTTAATCGACAGTGATACTGAGAATGGACCATCTATGATTCCTATGATTATTAGAGTATTGGGATGGCCACCTATTATTTTAGTAGGCAGGTTGTCACAGATGGTATCAGAGCATTATGTTCTAAAGTCCTTAGGAATCTGTGCGGATGTATTTCGCTTTCAGCGTTACTTTTGAATTGATATAGAGCCTTAGGATTAAGATTGTTGATTTTTCTTGTGCAATTTCGTTCTCTTGCTATGATATGAGAAACCTGAAAATCCTTTACGCGTTCGTGTGAGACTCGTAGGTCGTCAGATGAAGGGCGTCAGGGAAGGCCATTGTGGAGGCGTCATGAGATGGGTGTACTAAGAGTTGTAAGTGGTAGTCGGGGATGAGGGCCTCCTTATAGGTCTCTCCTTTTGTAGAATTATTTTATATTGCTACCGTGACTACTAAGTACAGTAGGTATAGTTTTTTTTCATGTACCGCTGCCAGTGGAGAGTGGTGCTAAGCTTGGGATTCCAAGCGACGTTAAGTTAAAAGTGAGTGGTCCTTGACGAGGACCACATGTTAAAGTTCGGTCGGATGGAGGAAGTGTAATCTCATTCGATGAGAACATAAGGCCTAGGAGTTTTGGCCTAGAGAGGGGTATAGAAGTGCCCAGGTGCGAAGATTGGAGGAAAATCTTTCACCAATAGTTGTCAGGTTGAAGTGGCGGAAATGGTAGTCGCCATATTTTTGTGGAGTGAGAAGTTTATCCCACATAAAGAGCCTTTCAGTGAAAATGATAGGCTCGCAAGTAAGTGTTGCTAACACTTTTGGAGAGTAGTGTTCATGAGACCCCGTTGGCAGATATCCACCTGGGGAAGACTCATTGAACTAAGGTCGAGGAGGCTAGTAGAATGTTCTCTTTGTTGAAGAAGTTAAGGGAACTACGCGTTTTGATCTTGTCGATCGAAAATAAGGGAAAGAATAGGATGCCCAGTGGGGCATTAATGGAAGTAGTTTGGTTCGGATAAGACTAGAATGATGTGTCTAGGAACCATTGGTAGTGGCCAGAGATTGGCAAGTATGTTGGCGGGAATTTCAACCTTAGGTGAGGGTGGAGTATTCCTTATGATAAGATGGAGTAACGTGGTATTTACCCTAGATTCGGGTGTGTAGATTCAGCTTGTGGTTCTATCAGTATTTTGATAGTGACTATATCTATATGACTTCAATGGTAGGGAGGTTCTATATTTTTCTTTCGCTCGCTATTAAGCGGGTGGTGATACTTTAGAAGTATATGTGTGGTATGTGCTACTTGTATTATATGTATTATACGAGTGGAATTATTCTTAGTTTGGTTAGTGTAATAGAAAGCGAATATATCACGAGGCTATCCTATGTCTAGTTTCAAAGTGGAACTAGTTGTTCTATAGTATCTCTCCTGGATACAGGTTGAGACTTTATAGAGGTGGTTTACGGTATGGAGGTAGTTTTCATTATTTGTTTTGTTTGTTTTGCTTGATTATTTGTTTTCTTTGTTTGTGCATGATTGTTGCATTTTCTTTTCTTTTCTTTTCCTTCTTTCTTTTTATTTAGTTAGATACTGGGTTGGAAGGTTTAGCCGATAATCACGTAATTGAGTGATTAAAGGGCTAAGTTGATGTGCGATATATGAGCACTGTAATAATTTTTCCTCTAATCGATGTGGGGAAGACTAAGATATGAAAGTCGAATAGAGACTTATAGTTATGCCTTAATGAGAAGGCTATGTAAAAAGATGCATGTGTGTATATTGGGATAAAGCGTTTGTGGTATCTTACAGAAAGTAAATGCCTCAGTTATTGAGATGGTAGGACATAGGAGTAGAAGTGAATTAGTAGGGTTACGAGTTAGGATTTTAGCAGTCCCGATCATGTGTCTTAGACCGTTACTTCTCGGCGATCGACGATGCGAGGTAGTAGTGTAACGGGAGGGTTCCTTGTTTGGATTTCGCCTCAGCTAGACGTCCCACGCATGAAACCGAGCGAATGTCAAAAGTCGAGAAAGGTCTTCGACACTAGGGATATAATTAGGATAATACTTATACGACTTGATTAGATTATATAGACCGACTTTAGGATTATTAGAACGTAAGGACCTTAGGGCAGGTAATATTATTTTAGGAAGGCGGTAGGGAGTTGACCGCAATAGGTTTGTGGGTTAACTCTAAGTGGGATTAGGTCCCTAGAACGGAGAAGTAAAGGATCTCGAGTGATTCGAAACGTTAGGCCATAGAAGGTGAGGCCTCTCTAAGATAGAGCATTACGTTGGTAACCGATCTTTTGAGAGTTGAAGGATGAGTTGATCTTTACTCCTGCACTCGTGTTGTTAGGATCGAGAGTGGATTTAACGAACGAGTCTCTGCCAAGAACGAGAAGTATTGATACTAGAGCATGAACCCATTGTTTATGCGTATCAAAAACTTAAACTCCATGAGAAGTATTATCCCATGCTTTATTTAAAGATCATAGCGGTAGTATTCGCCTTAAAGAAACTGAGGCACTACTTCCTGGGCAGGAATTTTTTCTTTTCATGAGCAATAAGTTGGAGTTCGTGAAGGACTATCAATTGGATATTCCCTTTATCTAAGGAAGTACGAAGGGAGTGGTTGATGAGCCGAGTAGAAAAACGTCGGAGAGATTAGTTGAGGCATGGAATGCCAAGTGGAACGAGCTTAATCGAGGGGATGATATAGCAAGAGCGTTCATGTCCATTGTTGACCAATTCTCCTACTAGTGTGAAGAGTCTAGTGGTGGAATGAATAAGGATGGGAGTAGTAGTTTGTATTGATCGAAATTTCCGTACGATAGTTCGGATCATTTTCTATAAGTATGTTGCCTTGTGTGTGGCCTAGTGTAGTCGGCTGAGTAATTTGCCTACTCGTTGTAATGGAACCAGCGGACAATATATATTCCTTGGTCTTGGAGTGGTCTGAGATTATTTCTTTAAAGATTGGGCTCATTGAGCCGCATACTTTTAAGGGCTACGCCTACACGAATAGAAGTAAGTGGTGTTGGGGTGAGAGATTATAAGTTAGAGTAGTTATTCCCTCGCAAGGGTATAACGTGATTTGGGAAGAAAGGCAATTTGTGCCGAGTTATGTAGGTATCTCCTTCCGTAGTAGAAATATATGATCGATAGTTCATAAGGAACGAATTGGTTCTATGTTAGAGCACGAAGAAGGAGGACTGAGATCGAATACTGATGACCTTAGTCCGAGCCCAATGGGGACACCGGATTGCCGAGGGGTTTGCTAAGTTTGATAGAACGATAGGCTGGTATAGTATACCCTTTGTATGATTATTCGGTACACCTGAATTTTGAGGGAAAAATTCCCTTCTAAGGGGGGTATGTAACAACCCAGGCTTTTGAGCAACTATTTTATATTATTTTGCCAGCTGGGCTAATTTTATAAAATAGGGGAAGTTGGAGTAAATATTATTTTTCCATGATATTAAGGGATAATATTTACTATGTTTTGTCTATTTACCGTTATGAGAAGGTAAATAACATTATATTGTGTTTTATTGCGTCGTTATATGTTATACGACGGTTATGACTCATGTTTAAATTGGAGCCTAATTAATGAATTAGAATGAAATTGGAACATAAAAAGATAGTTCACATTTTTCCGAATGCCAAAATAGGGGGTGTGGTCGTTTTTATAATAGTCGAGATAGTTGAAATAAGTGTCAAGTTGTATTTTAGAGTTTTGGGCACTTTTTGTGGGTTATGACTCAATTATGTGGTTACGAGTCATTTTTAATGGTGTATTAGCAATTAAAAGAGGGAAATTATGTTTTAAGACCCGATTAAGTTCTCCCCACCCCTTTTATTTCCCTTGTCTTATGTTAGAAGCAAAGAGAGAGAGAGAGAGAGAGAGAGAGAGACAAAGAGAAGAGAGAGCTTGGGAGAAACGGAGAAAGAGAGAAAAATGGAGATTTGGGAAGAAATTCGTCGCTACCGGAGGAGGATCCGAGACTACAACCTCGAGGAAAGTTTCTTACTTGCTAGATGTTGATTTAATGTGATAAATTGCATGTATAGTTAGGATTTGGAGGTGTAAACCATAAATGGGCTTTTGTTGATTTAGGTGTTTAATCCCTCAAATCTTAGTTTTAACTTGATTTGGGGAATATATATTAGTTATAAATTGTGTAGAAGTGATTTGGGAGAATAAATTGTAGTTGTTGTTGGAAGAAATCAAAGATTTTGAGTTTTGGGATTTTAGGGTTTATACAACCCGTAGCCCAAATTGGACCAATTTGTAGGGCCGAATCGATTCGGCCCTAGGGGTGAATCGATTCAGATAAGGGGAAGGTTACAGGTCTGGGAGACCAAATCAATTCGGTATGGGGCCGAATCGATTCGGCTGAGGCAGAATGTCAGTTTTACTCACCGAATCGATTCGCTTTTTGGGCGAATCGATTTGCAACTAGGGGCGAATCGATTCGTCCCTAGGGCGAATCGATTCGGTTGCCTGTTTTTATGAGATTTTTCCTAGTTTGTTTTAGCCCTTTTTCTTTTAGGTCCGAGGTTTAGGACCCTTCCTTCGGGAAGTAATAAGAGTTCCTAGAGGGTTGTTTTGGGTAGACTAATGTCCTAGGATAAAGTGGGATGATTGGGCCTACCCCGAGGGCTAGTTCGTGTAGGATAACGTCCGTATGAGATAGGAAATTAGTATAAATATAAATTGGAGATAAAATGGACCTTTGAGAGTCAATTATTCAGGGAGACTCATTTTGATGATTTATGGTTTTGTGTTGAACTCTTGGAGACTGGTTGAGGTTAATGGCACTTTGGGTCTTAGGTCATTAATAAAATATGACACTAAGAATAAGAATTGCATATTCTAAAACGTGGTACTAAATGAATAAGTACAAATGAATGATTTTTGAAAATGTAAAATATGATGTTTTCAAAAGGAAAAAGTAAGGTTTTTCATAAATGTTAATTTATGGATACACACATCTCGAAATCGCTATCATAAGGGAAGTTCGCGCGTGTGGTGAAGCCCCCTGGCTAATGAATGCACGGTGGATATAGGCCCTAGGCCATATGAGCATTTATTGTATATTTTCTGCGCTGGTTAGGTGATTCTGGGTGTGGTCATGACTATCCCGCAGGCATATGGCCGCTTCCCGACATTTCGGTAGGATCCCAGGTTATCTTGATGATGGGCCCTGGAAGATGATAGCCATTTAGGGGTGCGCACAGTGGGGAAACCCGGATGGGCGGTCTTAGATTACATTATATAGTATGATACATAAATATGTACAATAATGCGAGACATTATTGGTTATTAAAGAATTTTATTATAATGAAATCGCTTTAATTTACATTTCCCGGATGGAAGAAGGGAAGTGGGACGTTAAGTACATTTTCAAGATGGAAGAAGGAAAATGGATGATATGATATGAAAAGGGTAAAGCATTTTTATGATAATAAAACTTGCTTTAAATAATATATATTTTCCGGATGGAAGAAGGAAAATGAAAAGTTATGAAATAAAGTTAAAGAACTTTTATGTTAATAAAACTTGCTTTAAACATGTATTTTTCCTGGATGGAAGAAAGGAAATAAAATTAGTAAAGAAAGTTTTGAAATGAGATTGACTTGGTAGACATTTGATAAAATGAATTTACCATATATGTATATTCCTAAAGAAAGAAATAGGAATTGCGCCCTTAGGTTGTGATTGAATTTCATGGTATCTCCTTATGTAGTTGTAGATGAGACCTCCCATGCATATGCATACATACATATATATAGTTATTACGTGATGAGGGTCTGATGGATCTCGACGATCATCCTTGCCTAAGTAGTAGTGTATCGGGGGGGTTCCTTGTTTGGATTTCACTTTACGAGACACCCCACGCACGAATAGGGCATAGTGTTGAGACTGGGGAGAAGTTAGCCCTTAGTACTTGGGTTAACTAGAGCATCTCATGATATTGCACTAGGTTGTGCTTTTAGATTGAGAGGTGAGAAATATTATGTTAATTGTGAGAGAATTACGCACTTAACTGTCATGCATTTTAGTCACATGGGAATCATATCAAACCGGGCCCTGACCCGTCTATATTTCTTTGTTTTTGCATATACTTATGTCGTACAGGTGCTCTACCGCATGGACACCCGTATTTACATTTCCATTCCAGTTGTCATGGATCTATGGCATATTGCGAATGTTATAGGATACTTGTAATAGACGCATCTATCTTTTGTACTCTAGTTATGTTCAGTTATTTATTCGGGCGTGTTTCCCACGCTTTGCATTCATTTATTATATTGTAATAATTGAATTGTAATACTCAGTGTAACTAATTGTATTGATCTGTTCACCAACAACTTATTCGGTGATTATTTATTTTATTGTCATTCTTTACCCGTTGATTTTTGGTATCCACCGTTTTTGCAAATGGGATTGTGTAAGTGTTTTTCTTTTATTTTCAAAATTTTAAATTTGACAGTCCATTTTCTAAAATGATTGGTGGTTATCTCGTACTATTATTTTAATCGACAGTGATGCTGAGAATGGACCATTTATGATTCTTGTGATTATTAGAGTATTGGGCTGGCCACTTATTATTTTAGTAGGCGGGTTGTCACAAGTTGATGCGGGAAAAAAATTACTCATTAATGTTCATTTGATAATAAGACATATCCCTTTGGTCGATCTTACAATGAACAAGCCACATCATCATTGCATCAACAATCTAACATTTGTAATTATATTTAGATCCACTGAAACCCAAAGTTATACATAGTAGTTCAATATTTACAACTATAAGCTAGGGCATTTTAATGGATACCTAAACTAACATAATGTAAATATTAATAGCAAAACATTAACCATAACTATAATAGTTATAACAATATATGGTATATACCGAAAATATTATGACAGACAAATAAGACAAGACAACTCATGTATTTTTTAAAACACAGAAAATGAAGAAATCTATAATCTTCAATAATGGAAAATTTGAGTAATCATTATAAAAGAGTTAAGAAAACTCTTAAAAATAATCTCCAATAAGCAAAATTAAAAAAAATGGAAAAAGAAATAGTTGTCAACTTTATTACTGAAGATGACAAATTTAAGGTTTTAAGGATTTAAATGTGATCAAATATTCAAAACAATGTTGATCACTAAAAAAATTTAATTTTTAATCCTTAAATCTTTTCGAATTGACATATAAAATTTCAACAATCCCGGATAAGTCAAAAAATTTAATCTCAGTTATTGCTTATTAGAGGCATAAGAAAGTTGTTACTGAAAATGTCTCAAAACATTCAGATTTATATTTTTATAAAATAAACACCTTTAAAGACATGATTGTGAAATAAGCATTCATTCACATATATCCTAAATTGATTTATCTTTGATTGCGCTTAAATATTTAATTCATAGAGTGTGCAAACATTTTACTTTCCTGGAACATACATGCCCACACATATTACGTATTGTACATAAAAATCAATACCCCAAAATATATTACGCCCAAACTTAATGGATAATTGACGGTCCAAATATAGATGCACGCACAATAATCCAATATTTATAACTAAAAATTAAGACATTTTCTTCTTAATTTAACGCCATATAAAAGTTAGTGTCAGAATATTAGATCATAATTATATTAGGACCTTTCGACAAACAAATAAAGATTATTCACAATAATCTAATATATCGAAAATGTTATTGTGAAACCCCTTAACCATGAATCTAATATTCAAAACTTTATAAATATATAAATTTAACATATCAGTATCGAATTATATATGTTATTTGTTCTTTAATAATACAAGCACTACATATTATACATTTAGCGTTAGGATCTTAGATCAACATGATTATCGCATATAATTATTATGCAGAATACAAAAATGATATTATAATGACATACCTCCGTCATGTCACAAATGGAAAGATTGACGTACAAGTCGACCTTAGTGATGTATAATCGGACTGAATTTTATACAACGGCTTCCTTATGTATACAGCAAGATCATACTCCAATTTCATCACGTTCCAATAGTTGGATCTTATTTTATATCCAAAATAGTATTTTGAAAATTAACATGAATTTAAGTCTTTGGATTTCTATCCATTATCCTATAATTTCATTACGTTGTCTTTTCGTGTGTCTGAATGATGGAAAATCAGTCACTTATTTATAGGCAGGGACATGATCCAAATCTTCAACAGTTACTTAATCTTAACTATCCATCAAGGCAGATAACCAAGAGTTATTTTGACTCTTTGAATTTGGAGTACCCTTTCATTAACTAAAGTGACTTTTAGTATTAACCTAATTATGAATCTATTTTGTAGAATTAGTCTTTAAAATAATTCTAACATTCTCCCACGTGGTCCATAATTATTATAAGATGCCCAATAATATTTTATTCATCTTTAAATGGCTTTTCAGAAATACCTTAATCAAACAAATCATTAATGCGGGTCATGGAGCTCACATACTAATTCAATATCGCTTCCATATACCACAATATTAACACTTCATCCAACAAGGCCAATAATCGGTTATTCAATAGTGGTCCAATAATGTCTTATATAAAAGACTAATTCTATCACATTCATCAATTCACATGCATGTAAACTTACATTACAAGATAGAAATTGAAATGTTCAGAATATACTTTAATCGATATCCAGTATAGTACCAAAATATAAGTACCAAACAATCCACTATACTTAATTGTCTGTACTTGTTGTTTTTGAACTTCTTCATTCACATTTAGTATTACATTCTCATATGCCTTGGTTCTTTAAAATACCTACCCGTTTTTCATAACAAAAAGTGTAGTGGAAATATCAATTATCCCATATTAGAGGCATGCGAAAAATGTTACTGAAAAATTCTCAAAATATTCATATTTACAGTTTTATAGAATAAGCCCCTTTAAAGACAAAATTAAAATTGTCACAGAAGAAAATAACAATAAGAAAAGTAAAACCAATTCTAATTTGGTCATAAAAATTTGGTACCCAAAATCTCATCTTATGAAATTTTCTTTTATGTGATTATACAGATATACCAATTAATTCAGTTGTTTGCATTCATAGTGTAGAGTTAAAAACCCAAGCTAAAGCTCTAATACCAATTTGTGAATGTGTGATATAAATTATTTATGGAATTCACAAATTTCCAATATTAAAACTTAATTAATTAGAGTCAATCTTGAATCCAGTTTTATTAAACCCTAAACAAGCTTCTATGGGAATAAATCAAATATGCAAACCAAACAATCACAAGTGCAATCTCAGGAACACTCAGATTCAGGAAAAATCCCTGAAGGGCAAAACCTTTTATTTCACTATTAAATGTAAATCGCATCGTACAATTACATAGAGAAATATGCAATGAAATCCCTCAAGAATCCACATAGACTGCAACTTAGAACCAACAATGAGTTTTTTGCAAAAAATCTATAAAGAACCTCAGCTCCTCTTTCAACAATGAATACTCTCGAATATCCCCAATGACCACAGTCGTCGGCAGTAGGTCCCACAAGAACTACCAATCCAGCAGTAGAAAAATCTTCTCTACAAGAGATACTTCAACAAAGAATCGTTTAGGATTCCAAAACGATTCACAAAAGTACATGGGATGTTTTGAGTGATTCTAAAACATAAATTTTCCCAAAAAGTGAAGACTAAAAGTCTGCATATTTGTAGTTTGCGTGCACCAAAAGTCTTAATGAAAAAGTCCAAAACATGCATTTATAGCAAAATAAAATTCTTGAGGCGGTGGACGTCGTTCGAACGACTTTGCTCTGTCGTTTGAACAACACTATAATGTAATTTGAACGACCCTAGTAATCTATATATACTATAAAATTCAATACAAGGAGTTAAGACTCCTTATTGCTTAGTTTATCTACGTGTCACTCTAATAAAGTGTTACTCCTCTCTCTCTCTCTCTCTTATTCATGAATAACGAAACCCTTATACAACTAAAGAGAGCATTACCTCTTCAGATTCTCAATTTCTCTGCTCATCTAATATGTACACTCTCTATTTAGATATTTACCAATTCAACGATCAACCCATAATAAACACTCTCCATTTTTTACCATTGTCGCTTCCTCTCTTCCACGGCTTCCTCTTTTTATCATACATGCCTTTTTTCTACGCTATATAATCCAAAGACCCATCCATGTCTCTCACCCAAAGTCTTGGTTTGGAGGCATTTTTTGTCTTCTTTATAATGAAAGGAATGTGATAATTTTGAAGAAAGAGGGTCGTTTATGAGGCTCTTTCGGAGAGAATCAATTTTTCAGGTAAAACTTTTTTTTTGTCTCCATTTTTTTGGGTCTTCAATTATGTTGGAATGATTGTATTAGGTTAGCGGGTCTGTATTGTTTTGTTTATCCCCTGGGAAGGACATAGGGTTCTTCTTGTGTATAGGTGGACATCTTGCCCTATTCTTATTGTAGCACTGTTTTTTGGATAATGAAATATTTTCTTCGTGATAGAATAAAAGTCACTCAAGTCACATACAAATTGGGTTTTCCCACTATCTTCACTGATTTTTTAATATCAATTCTCCAATTAGATTCCGTTTGATTTGGACATCGCGATATGTAAATGGGTATATATATTATAGACGAGGAAGGAGGTTGTGTAATACTGTAATGTATATGTTGATACCAAAATTAATATGCTGACGTGGACGAATAATAAGAAGACACATGGCACAATAACAACGAGGAAGTTTATTTCCCCCGACCAACTCATGTTCTCTCCGAGCAACAAGGATACACCGAGGAACTTTAGCACTCCGAGGTACTCCAGCGCTCCGAGGAACTCCTGAGCAACGAGCAACTAAGGCGGTTCGAGCTGTACCTCGACCACATCATTAATTGCCAGATAATCAACAGTTCAACTATTCATTGAATGTTTATCATCTTGACGCACACGCTGCATTAAATGTATTACCCTTTCATATGTATATCATTTAATGTATCAACCCTTTCATGTACAGCCTAAGGGCTATAAATACCTTGTATCACCCTCATTCAAGGGGAACGGAATTTCTTGAGAGCACTTGTAATCGAGAATTCCCAAACACTCATCAATAACATAACAGTGGACGTAGGCCATTCATATAAGGCTGAACCACTTTAAAATCTTTGTCTCATTTTATTTATCTGTGATTGAATAATTAGAGTGATCTAATTTTTTACATCAACAGATTGGCGCCGTCTGTGGGAACGATTGATACTATCGTTTTTCACCAAAAATCGTCCATCATCAATGGCGGATAATCCATAATCTAGCAATCGAAACGCTGGAAATACTGGAAATCCTCAGAATCCCTCTGCACCTCCAGATCTAGCCGGGATTATGACGAATCTGTCTCAAGGACAAACCGTCATGCAAGAAACAATGAGGCAACTCATACAAACCCTTCATGGTGGTGCACCTGCACGTTTAGGACAGCAAAGTGGTCAGAGGCAAACTTATTTACTTTCTTCACGATCCAGGCGTACTGAGTCACGTCGTAATGAGGAGTCTAATGATTTCTCTTATCAACCTGGGCGAACTTCATCAATAAGGGCTACAGATACTGATCAACATATCACCCTCTCTCCAGAAAGACTCAGTGCTTTAGAAAGACTGAGTAGGGTGTCTCCTTTCAGTCGATTAGGCCCTAGGAGGAATAGGAGTCCACCTAAGACCATGTCGAGGAGTTTTCGACAAACATCAGATCTAAGAGAAGGATCAGCACAATCACGACCGGCTGCTCGTCAAGATAGATCTCAAGAAGCTACCTCAGAACGATCAATTGCTCGAACCAATAGGCCCGAGGAAGGAAATGAAGCGTGGAAAGGATCTCTCCAACGGTTGGAGGAAAAATTGGGAGAAATGGCCAAAGCAAAGAACCCCTTACAATGAACTTTTGTTCGAGGAACACCTTTTATACAGGCCATTGTGAATTTTCCTACACCGTCAAAATTCAAAGCACCTGTAGTGACCCCCAAATATGATGGAAAGACAGATCCTGTTCTTCACATAGAACAATATCAAGCTGCTGCCGACATCTATGTTGTCCCCGACGAGATGAGATGCAGAGCATTCTCGGGAACCCTTACTGGATCTGCCCAGATATGGTACAACAATCTTCCTCGGGGTAAGATTTCAACTTTCTTTCAGTTGGCCGAGTTGTTCATTGGCAATTTTTGTTTTGGAGCAAAGCCAGTAAAACGAGTAGCGCATTTGTTAAGTGTTAGACAAAAATCTGGTGAAAGTACTAGAGATTACATAACTCGTTTCAATATCGAGAAGCTGGAAGTCATAGATTATGAAGAAAAGACAGCAATCACCGCCTTGATGAGTGGGTTATTGCCTAACAAGTTGTACTACACTTTGGCCAAAGACCCTCCTCGAACCATGTCAGACCTAATGAGAAAAGCGTCCAAGATTATGAATGCCGAGGAGGCCATGTCTGCGAAGAAGAATATGGACACCAAAGAAACCAAAGTGGAAGATGATAAAGTGAAGAAGAAGAGTATCCAGACCCGAGAATAATCAAGCTATACAAGAGGAAATGAAGACCGAGCAAGATAGAGATCTAGATCTCCTCATCGGGCAGAAGAAAAACAATAAATGAAGAATGTGTGTTGATTTCACCGATCTCAACAAGGCAGTGGATGCTACTTCGGGACACGAACTGCTCATGGATACTTACTCTATCTACAACCAGATCAAAATGAAACTTGAAGACATGGAACGACATACCAGCAGCTGATGAACAAGGTTTGTGCTTAACAAATCAGTTGCAGTATGGAAGTCTATGTTGACGATATGTTGAAAAAGAGCAAGAAAGCTGTCAATCATCTAGTTGACTTAGGCCAGACCTTTGATCAACTGGATAAATATCAAATGAAGCTGAACCCGACGAAGTGCATATTTGGAATTCGAGAAGGCATGTTTCTCGGGTACATCATCAACCAGCGAGACGTTAAAGCAAATCCAGACAAGATCAAAGCCCTTTTAGGGTTGCGATCTCCAACGATGAAGGAAGAGGTGCAGAGATCAGATACCCAAAGTTGGAAAAATTGGCATTGGCATTAATTAAGGCAAGTAGAAGAATGAGGCCATGTTTCCAGGCCCATACCATGCATATCGACATGCCATTAAGACAAGCTGTAGCAGAGTTTACTGATCTTAATACTCCCGAGAAACAAAAGTTGCTCGCTGATCAACCTGTGGATGTTACAGGATCAACAAATTATACTCCTTTGGTTAGGAGGCGTACACTTGCGTGATCAACTTCGGTTGGTAAAAGAGCTTGTGGACAAGATAGTTCGAAAGAACCTGATAGTTCGAGCGTGATCAACTTCGGTTGGTAAAATAGCGAGAACAAATTATACTCCTTTGGTTAGGAGGCGTACACTTGCGTGATCAACTTCGGTTGGTAAAATAGCTTGTGGACAAGATAGTTCGAAAGAACCTGATAGTTTGAGCGTGATCAACTTCGATTGGTAAAATAGCGAGAACAAATTATACTCCTTTGGTTAGGAGGCGTACACTTGCGTGATCAACTTCGGTTGGTAAAATAGCTTGTGGACAAGATAGTTCGAAAGAACCTGATAGTTCGAGTGTGATCAACTTCGGTTGGTAAAATAGCGAGAACAAATTATACTCCTTTGGTTAGGAGGCGTACACTTGCGTGATTAACTCCGGTTGGTAAAAGAGCTTGTGGACAAGATAGTTCGAAAGAACCTGATAGTTCGAGCGTGATCAACTTCGGTTGGTAAAATAGCGAGAACAAATTATACTCCTTTGGTTAGGAGGCGTACACTTGCGTGATCAACTTCGGTTGGTAAAAGAGCTTGTGGACAAGATAGTTCGAAAGAACCTGATAGTTCGAGCGTGATCAACTTCGGTTGGTAAAATAGCGAGAACAAATTATACTCCTTTAGTTAGGAGGCGTACACTTGCGTGATCAACTTCGGTTGGTAAAAGAGCTTGTGGACAAGATAGTTCGAAAGAACCTAACAGTTCAAACCCACGACCAACTTTGGTTGGTAAAAGGGAAAGAACAACATTCTTATAACGCCAGTCTCGGTTGGTTTGAAAATAAAATATGCTCTCAAATGCCAACTTATGTTGGTCGGGAGGTAATATTATTACAAAAGTTCCTCAAAGAACAAAATATTCCAAACTGAACCAAGTATGGTTGGTCGGGGATAAAAACCCACTAACTGTATTTGGTCGACGAGGAGAAAATATTTCAAATAGAACCAAGTATGGCTGGTCGGGGATAAAAACCCACCAACTGTAGTTGGTCGACAAGCACAATTTAACAACCTTGGTTGATTGGAAAAATTTTAAACATTTTTATACTCATTACTTTATTATTAAGTGATTGAGCAACATTGATACTTATAACTTTTTTGGTCGATGAACCATACAATATTGTTATGCAAGCACAAATATAAAGTGTTTGACAAATACAAGACAATAGCAATACAAATTTGCGAACAAAAATGAAATTCTTTCACTGAATTCAAAAATGAATTACGCAAATTTATTACATTGATATTAAATTGTGTACTAACTATTACATTGAGATTCCTACTCTATTGGTTTCTTCCCCTCTGCTTTTGAAACAGGTTCCTCGCCAGCAGGTGGATTATTTAAAGCAAGAGGAGAATTTATGAAATTAAGATCTTTCAGCATTCTGATGTTCATCACAGATGGTCTAATGTTCATCTTTCAGCCCCGAGAAGCTCTTGCTCTTCCCCGACAAGCTTTTGCTCGTCCCCGAGCAGGAAGTTGCTCTTCAAGACTCATGATCTTCTCGGACATCTCAGCCAAGGCCTGGTTCATTGCCATTAGTTGGAAGGCTTGATTCTCCAAAGCAGATTGAGTTCTCTGTTCTTCAACAGTTACCCGAGCAGCTCTTGCTCGTCCCCGAGAACCTCATGCTCGTTCCCGAGCAGAGGTAGAAGTCAAAATAAGCATCTACAGCACTGAGAGCTCTACTACTATTGTCTCGACTAACATTGAAGAAGAAGTTGTATGAAAATGTTTTGAAGTCCACCACTAGCTCACGGGAGGCAGTAGGTCGGCTAGCAAACCAATCAACATACTTGAAGATTATGATAAGCTACAATTGGCATCATATGTCTTCCAGGAGATAATGCACTCTATGTAGAACAAATCAAGAAGGTAGATCAAGAATTTCACGAGCACCGAGCAACACTGCAAAATAAAATACTCCATCCTTTCAAGTAAACCATCAAGCATGAAGCATTGGGGGCTTCTGTTGATACCAAAATTAATATGCTGACGTGGACGAATAATAAGAAGACACATGGCACAATAACAACGAGGAAGTTTATTTCCCCCGACCAACTCATGTTCTCTCCGAGCAACAAGGATACACCGAGGAACTTTAGCACTCCGAGGTACTCCAGCGCTCCGAGGAACTCCTGAGCAACGAGCAACTAAGGCGGTTCGAGCTGCACCTCGACCACAGCATTAATTTCCAGATAATCAACAGTTCAACTATTCATTGAATGTTTATCATCTTGACACACACGCTGCATTAAATGTATTACCCTTTCATATGTATATCATTTAATGTATCAACCCTTTCATGTACAGCCTAAGGGCTATAAATACCTTGTATCACCCTCATTCAAGGGGACCGGAATTTCTTGAGAGCACTTGTAATCGAGAATTCCCAAACACTCAGCAATAACATAACAGTGGACGTAGGCCATTCATATAAGGCTGAACCACTTTAAAATCTTTATCTCATTTTATTTATCTGTGATTGAATAATTAGAGTGATCTAATTTTTTACATCAACAGTATATATCCGATATTCTACTTCACAGGAGGCCTATCAGCTATGTAAATTAATTCACACCTATATTTTATTTGAGTGTACATTTTTATTTCAATTTTTTCCACATACGTTCCAACGATATGGTGGCGACTCGATTTCATTTCTGGTGAACACGAATATATAAAGATATATAAATCCATATTTATATAAATTTTGTGACAGAGAAATTGTGGAGGTGTCAGAGCAGGGGGTGTTTTTTCACTGAGATGCAACGTTTTGTGGTGTCGAGCTAAGGGTGGGTTGATGATTTTGATTGAGGATACGATATATCAATCCACCAACAACTTAAAGCATCTGCACAATTGAAGCATAATATAATGAACTAAAATTCCTGAATGATTTCATATTGTAAATGAATCTCTATCTCTCTCACTTTTGGTGATACGCAGATTTGTGCGGCGGCATTAATTCTATCACATTCGGTATTCTCCAGCTTTTCTATCGCTCCAATTGGTGATGATAGTCACCACAGCTGTAAGGCACACTGATGTGGTCGAGTTTCGACGGCGAGAAATCGTTGTCACCAATGCCAGGGACATCTTTTCAAAAAATATAACTGATGTGGCTGTTGATTAACGTTGTTAGAAGAGTTAATGTTGACGATCGATTTGTTCAAACCCGGTTTGGGCGGCTTAACGGGAATTTCCACTAGGTTATATATTTTTTTTCATATTACTGGTTGGTTCGGAGCTTAGTTAAATTGGTGAGTCAAATAGTTGGATGAACATTCATCTGTAAATCAATATTTTTTCTCATTTTAAAATATAATGTTTTTTGAATTTTTTTTTTGTACTCACATTTCTAATTCACGTGTGTATGTATATGTAGACCCATTTATAATTCACTTGCATGTCCCGTTCATCATGCTATCTTATTTCTGGTTAAGCAGTTATACAAATATATAGCTGAGCAGTGTACAGATTAACTAAAGTTTATTTCTACAAAGTATGATATTTGAATTTCAAACAATAGAAATCATTTTGTGTGTAAGATGTAACAACCCTCGCTTTTGAGAACCTATTTTATATTTATTTACTAAGTGAAGTAATTATATATAAAATGTTGGAATGTGGAGTAAGTATTAATTTAATGAAGAAAAGTTAATATTTACTAAAATGTTGTATAATTACGTTATGTGTAGGTAAATATCACCATGTTGTGTTTTATTGTGTCATAAGATTTAAAATGACATTATGGTTTAAAATGAAACCGGAACTTGAAATGAGTTATAAAAGTTCCAAATGATAATATGGAGGGTGTAGTTAGTCCCAAAATGTGGCAAGATAGTCGAAATGAGTGCCATATTGTATTTTGATGTTTCGGGCACTTTTGACTGGTTATAACTTAAATGTGTAGTTGCGAGTCATTTTATCGCGGTATTAATCATTTAAGTTGGAATTTAGACTTAAACTACGATTTTTAAGTCTTGCATTTCATTTATTTTCTCTTAAGTGTATTTAGTGACCTAGAGAGAAAGAGAGAAGAAGAAAACTTTGGAGAAAAAGAAGAAAAGAGAGAAATTCAAGCTGGGAGATTGTTGCTACTACAAGAAAATCTGAGATTCCTACACCAAGGCAAGTTTTCTACTTGCTACTATGTTATTTAAGATAAATAATTAGTATTGATAGTTATGGTTTAACAAAATCAGGGTTTTTACGGATTTATGGGTTTTAAATCCTTGGAGGTTGATTTGGATGGGTATTGGTCTAAATCATTGTTGTTTGATGCATTAATAATCAGTTGGTGGCAATAAATAATCTTGGTTTGGGTGGATTGGAGTTTGGGACATTTTGGAGTTCAAGACTCCATAGCCAAACTTGGAAAATTCACAGGGCTGAATCGATTCGGCCAGGTCCGAATTGATTCTCCCAAGGGGCAGTTTATAGGTCTGTTTGGACCGAATCGATTCGGCCAAGCCAAATCGATTCGGTAGTTTATAGAATCCCAGGTTTTCTTGTCCGAATCGATTCACTTTTTAGTGGAATCAATTCGCTAGGGTGAATCGATTCGGCCCTTGGGCGAATCGATTCGATTTCCTACTATTTTTGAGTTAGTTTTATAACTCAATTTTTAACCTTTTTCTTTAGTTTTAGGACCTAGTAACCTTCTTGGATGAAGTAAACTTAGAGTCCTAGAGTTTTAGTTGAGTTGAGTCATTACCCTACGTTAGGAATGGGTTAAACGGGGCTTATTCTTGAGGTGTACCAATTTGAGAATAGGGCATTTCTCCCCTTTAGTACATTATTAGGAGTTTAGGAGTTGTAAGCCCATACTTGGAGAGTTTAGGGGCTCACTAGAGATATGTAAAACCTTGCGGACTTGTACAATTATTGTGATAACTTTGAGAATAATTCGGGACTTAAAATATGAGGAATATTAATGAGAATATTCAATGATGATGGTTTCAAATAAAATGAACCAAACTTATGGATAATGGAAATGAAAATGAGATTTAAATGGTAATTGCTAATTTACTTAACCACACCTCTCTAAATGCTATCATAAGGGAAGATCGCGCATGAGGTGATGTCCCCTGACTAGTGAATGCAGGGAGCCTATAGTCCTCGGCCATATGCGGGATTGTTATATATTTTATTCTGTGCTAGTGAGGTAATTCCGAGTGTTGTTATGACTCACTCGCATGTACATGGCCACTTCCCGACGTGCGTTAGGTGCCCAGGTTGTCTTGTTTGATAGGACCTGGAAGATGATAGTCATTTAGGGGCGTGCCCAGTGGGGTAACTCGGAGGGGCGGTCTTAGAATCATTATATGTATAAGAATATAACCATTCTGAATTCAAGTGGGACTTGAAATATGTGAAATGCCATAAGTGCATACGATGGTAATTATATTCCTGTTAAGGAATGAAAACTGAAATGAAATGATGAATAATGATGGAAACTTTAATCAATGAGGTTTAATTATATTTTCTCGCTTAATTGAATGAAAGTTATAATCATTTAAATTGTACTCTTTCGCTTAAAATTATGTTGTTAGATTCTCATCTTCATCATTCATGATTAACTGTTCATATTTATCATGCTTCTTATTCGTATGGTAATCATATAAAATCGGACCCTGACCCGTTTATTTGTCCTGTTGTGCATGAGATTGTATCCGCTCAGGTGCTCCTCTGCAAGGATGCCCGTTTTGATTTTTCTACTCCAATAGTTTTGAGGAGATGTAAGATTTTGCGGATATTACAGGATGTTTTGTTAGACGCCTTCATTTTTATGTTCTAGATATGATCGGGTTTTTCACTCGGGCGTGTGGCCCAAAATTTTATAATTGTTTAATGAATGTATTATGTAAGTTATTAAACTGTAGTAATACGTTGTATGTAACTGTTGACCGACAGCATATTCAGTCCTCTTATTGTATATTCGTTATGGATGTAATATAAGATCTTTTGGAATTCCACTTTCTCTTCAGATTGGGTTGTTTAAATTATTTTCTTAACTTGTTATGAAACTAAATTAAAAAAATTTAGCAACCATTTTCTGAATTATTGGGTGGTTTTCCTATATACTTATTTTATTATTGTGATGCTGAGAATGATTTCCATCCATGATTCCGTTATATTGGAGTATCGGGCTGGTCACCCCTTATTTCGGATCACGTGTTGTCTCAGATGGTATCATAGCATCAGGTTCTAGAGTCTTTAGGATCTATGCTGACTTGTCACGTTCTACCGTAGCATTCTTTGATATAGAGCCTAATGTTAGGACTGATTTTTTACTTATGTTTGCGATCTTCTGCAAGATAGATTGTTTTGAATAGTACTCTAACTCTATTGTTTCTTCATCTCAGATGTCGCCTAAGAGAGGTCGCCCAGCGAGACGTAATAGGGTTGTAGAAGAGGATGTTGGTCCTCCACCGCCGCCATAAGGAACCATTAACGTTGCGGATGTAACAAACATTATGGCTCAGGCGGTTAATACGAATATGACCGAAGTGGCTCAACAAATGCCACAAGCTCAACAACGAGCGTAGGATGCACAAGCTCCTACGGGACCTTCTCCGTGGGAGAGAGTTAGGGAGTACTTTTTTATGGGCCATCCCTCGAAATTTGATGGAGGCTCTGATTTTATTAGAACTAATCAGTGGAAGAAGGATATGCAACGCCATCTGCGTATGGTGGAATGTAGTGAGGAGAAGAAACAAATCCTTGCTACTTTTAAACTTGTTGGGGCCGTATTGCATTGGTGGGAGTCGATGACTACACCCAAACAAAGAGATACTATGACTATCACTGATTTTTGGGTCTTATTTGACCAAAAGTATTTTCCTCCCGCAGTTCAAAGTTAGATGAGAAGGAGGCTTCAGGATGTGGTGCAAGGTGAGAGATCCATGGCGGAATATGAAGAGGAGTTCACCCGGTTAGCAAGTTTTGTACCGGATGAGGTGACTCCGGAAGAGAGGAAGGTTTCGAAGTTTATGGGAGGTTTGAACTGGAGAATCCGGCAACATTTGTTGGGTAATCAAACCTTGCAAACTTTTGGTGAGGTAATGAAAGCAGCATTGCTCCATTGCCAAGAACATCGGTTGTACATGTAGAGTGGCAAGAAAGCTACCGTAGTGGGGCAAGCGAGAAAGCCTGGAGGTAGTGGAAATGGAGGAGGAGCTTTTCCCTCGTCCCAACCTTTGGGTAATAAGCAACGCGAAAGGGATCCCCAGCAAGGGGACTTGCCAAAAAGGCAACGTTCTGGTGGGTTTAATGTGGGTGGAAATAATAATAGGCACAGTCAGGGTGCCCCGCAACAACAAACAGGTCGCGATGGTCAAGGGGGTAGGGGCCATCAGGGTCAAGGTGTTAACCAGTTTAGAAATAATCGGGGCCGAAATGCGGAGAATATGGAGGGATGGTGTTTTCAATGTGGAGAGGCGGGTCATTATAAGGAGGAGTGTCCTCAATTGATTGGGGTTCATCTTCCTAGAGTTCCTCAGCAGCCACAGGTTCAGCTACCACCACAGGTAGCTGAACCTGTGGTTCATTATAATCTAGTTGCCCCCTCCACAGCAGGGTCAGCTATAGTATGTGAGAGTATATCATATCCAGGATACTATGCTTCCTCCAGCTTCACCGGCTCTGCCAACCATTGAGGGTAAGTTCCTTATTCAGGGGCATATGGGTCGCGTTTTGTTTGATACGGGTGCAACACACTCATTCATTTCTAGAAGTTTTGCTCAGTCTACAAAGTTGATTAAATCTGCAGAGAGTACCTTCACTAGAGTTGAGTCCTCTATGGGTGATGGTTCACTCATTTTCTTTGTTTGTAAACAAATAGGAATTACTCTGGTAATTTATTCTTTGAGGCCGATTTGCTTGTCCTGGACATGGTCGGGTATGATGTGATATTGGGTATGGATTGGCTAGTGAAGTATCATGCAATAGTTAATTGTTACAGGAAGAGTATAGTCTTTGCCGTTCCGGGACAGGAAATGTTCTTGGTGGTTATGCCTCGTTTAGAAGGAGGTAGTAGCACTTATTTGTATTGTATCGCAGAGGAGACTTCCCTACTCATTTTAGGGTAGGTGTGTTGAAAGGCGACCAAAAGGTAGCCAGAGAATGTTACTAATCTTCATATAAATAAGAAGACCTAGTTGAATTGAAGAAGAAGACTATAACTTATCAGGTGGATACCACTGAGCCTAATAGTGAATCCGAGGTTGAAATCTTACATCCAGGGGATGAAATAGAGTTGGTCAAAGGCCAAATTCTGAAAGCAATCGAAAGCATCATCCTGGATGACAACAAACTAGAAAGGAGTACACAGATCGGCTCAACACTAGATCATGTTCTCAAACAGTAGTTGATTATGTTCCTGAGGTAGCAGAGAAATGTATTTGCTTGGAGTTATGAGGATATGCTTGGCATTGATCCCAATTTCCTCTATCATGACCTCAACATCAGCAAAGATGCTAAGACGATCAAGCAAAGACTTAGAGTTTTCAGTCATGAGAAGAATCAAGTTATCTAAGAGGAGGTAGAGAAGCTTCAAAAACCCATTTTATTAAAGATGTGAAGTATCCATACTAGTTGGTCAACGTTGTTATGGTAAAAAAGAAGAATGATAAATGGAGGATGTGCATAGATTTTACGGATCTAAACAAAGCTTGACCAAAAGATCTTTTTCCCTTGCTAAGAATTGATCAGCTAGTAGATGCTACATCGGGACATGATATTTCAAGCTTTATGGATGCCTATTTTGGTTATAACCAAATAAAAATAAAGCCCAGAGATAAGGAAATTACAGTTTTTATCACTCCCCGAGGAACTTATTGTTATAATGTGATGCCATTTGGTCCTAAAAATGCACGTGCGATGTACCAAATGTTATAAAACAAAGTTTTTGAAGAGAAGATAGGTAAAAACATGGAGGTTTATGAGGATGACATGCTGACAAAAAGAAAAAAAGCCTCTGATCATTTTGCTAACCTAACTCAAACTTTTGACCAGTTAGAGAAGCATCAGATGAAGCTGAACCAGACCAAGTGTGTGTTCAGATTCCGAGAAGGGACGTTCCTCAGCTTCCTTGTCAATCAAAAGGGAGTTGAATCTAACCCCATGAAGATAAAAGATATGATTGAGATGCAATCACCAGTCTGCAAGAAAAATGTGCAGAGGCTGACTGGAAGATTGGCAACTTTAAAACGATTTGTTGCTCGAGAAACAGATGAGTGTCTGACTTTATTTAAATTATCGAGGAAGACTTTTGAGTGTAATAAAGAGTGTGAACAAGCTTTCCACGAGCTAAAGAAATACTTGGGATCATCACCACTACTTTCTCGACCAGTTTTAGGGGAGAAATTGTACTTATACCTAGACATTTCTAAATCAGCCGTGATCTCAGCTTTAGTTAGATGGGATAATGGAGTGTAAAAGCCAGTATACTACACCATTAAATCCTTCAGGGGAGTTAAGATCAGGTTCCCATGTTTGGAAAATTTGGCCCTAGCCCTTGTTGAGGCATCTAGGCAAATGAAACTTTATTTCCAAGCACATACCATAGTATTATTTACAAATCTGCCTCTTCAACAATCACTCCACAAACATGAGAATTTTGGAAGATTAATGTATTGGGCAGTGGAGTTAGAAGAATATAATATTGTTTATGATCCCAAATCTTCGTTAAAAGGTCAAGCGTTAGTAGATTTTATTCCCGAATTAACTTACCCGGAAGTGCCCGACCAACTGAATTTTCCCATCGAGCAGAAGTTAGAAGATGAAAGTTCATTTGAAAAGCAAGTTGAAGTTATTGCCGAGCTGACCGAATCCCCTAAAAACTAAGAAATGGTACAAGAGTATACTGAGGAGAGTAAGAAGATATTCATATATGGGTTATTAATTGATGAAAGTTTTAGCAGCGATATCCCGATATGGAAATTATATGTTGATGGCTCTTCATACGCTACTGGTTGTGGAGTATGTATAATCCTTAACACTCCTGATGATATTGATATTGAATATGCTCTCAGGTTTTAATTCAAACCATCGAATAATGAGGTAGAATATGAAGCCTTGATAGTTTGGTTAAATCTAGTCCACTCACTAGGTGCCGAGCAAGTAGTGTCCCATAGTGACTCGCAACTGGTAGTGAATCAAGTCCTTCATTCATATATATGGAGTCAAAGGAGATTTGATGACAATATACCTTGTTAAAGCTATTAAAGTGATAGATGAGTTACCTGCTGTCCAAATACAAAGAATTCTAAGAATAGGGAATGCCCGAGTAGATGCACCTGCCCGGATAGCATCAACAATATGGATTGAGCTTAGAAGGACGATCCCAATAGAGATTCTAGTTAATCGGAGCATAGATGAAGACCTAATGGTCAACTTCATTACAGTAGATTTAGTACCCTCTTGGATGGATCCTATCAGTTTTTATATTAAAGATGGAACCTTACCAGTAGATCCCATGGAAGTTAAAATGCTTAAATACAAGGCTACAAGATATGTACTAGACAAAGGAGTTTTATACATAAGGGGAATGACGACCTCCATGCAAAGATGTGTTCACCCAATAGAAGTGAAAGACTTGATCCAAGAACTCCATGAAGATTCTTATGGGGCTCATTCAGCTGGGAGAATGCTGCTTCAATGAATTAACACACAGGGTTACTATTGGCAGACCATGAGGGCAGATTGCACAGCATTTTCAAAGAAATGTGATAAATGCCAGAGGTTCTCTAATGTTAAAAAACACCCCATGTTGCTTTAACTCCAATCACTTTGCCTTGGTCGTTCGCTATCTGGGGAATAGACTTGGTCGGTCCATTTCCGACCACCAAAGGTAGGTTTAGATAGTTGGTCGTTACTATTGATTATTTCACGAAATGGGTTGACGCAGAGCCACTAGTCGACATGCCTTATAAAAAGGTATACTAGTTCATATAAAAGAGCATAATTTGCAGATATGGTTTTCCATATGCTTTCATTACATATCATGGAACTCAGATTGATAATGAGGAGTTTGAAGCCTACTGTGTCGAATTTAAAATTCAGAAGATGCATTCTGCACCAGGCCATCCTCAAATTTATGGTCAAACAGAAGTAACAAATAGAACTCTGTTGAATGGACCGAAGAAATGGCTTGACGCAGCTAAGGGAAATTGGATCAATAAACTGCACTCAGTCCTATGGGCTTACAGAACCACCTCGAGAATAACAACAGTGGAAACGCCATATATATTTACGTTTGGAACTGAAAAAATGATACCAACTAAGATCGGCTTACCAATCCATAGGGCATTGAACTTCAATTCCCCAATCATTGATCTAATGAGGTGACTAGATCTTGATATGCTGGAAGAAGTAAGGGATGATGCTTCTATGAGAAATGTTGCCTACCAACAGAAAACTACTCACTTTTACAATAAAAAGGTCAAGCCGACCAACATGAAAGAAGGAGATTATGTTCTCAAGAAGGTGATACATAAGAGCAATAAGCTTGAAGCTAATTATCACGGTCCCTATCGTATTTTTGCTGTCATCCAACCAGGCACATACCAGATATAAACTTTGAAGGGTGAAGAGTTCAAGAATCCTTGTAACATCGATCACCTTAGAAAGTATTATCAACATATTTCAAGATTTGTATTTTCGTTATTTTCCAGATGATTATCAATAAAATTGTCAGTTTTCGTTATTTCAGTTTAGTTTTTGATTTTTTCGGAGTATAGATGTACATATACATATATCCTTCAGATCAGAAATCTTAGTTCCAACCAAAGATATTAGTTTCAATTAGTTACGATTAGGATAAATAGGATTTTAATCCTATTAACTTGGTCTACTTGGTCGGGTAGGAAAAATCTAAGTCAAAATAGGATTAAAATCCTCAGCACTTGGCCAAAAAATTTAGTGGTAAATATGCATTTTACCCTAACCAAGTAAAATGAAGGAAGGCACATAAAAATTCCTAGATATAGGAATATAAACATTTATTCCACATATGCTTGGTCACTGCTAGTAACTAATGATAAACTTAGGTCAATAAATCTAAGTGCATTAGTAGAACCTATGGCAACACCACTGGTAACTGGTGCTAAACTTAGGTCGATAAATCTAAGTGCATTAGTAGAACCTATGGCAATACTACAAGTAATTGATACTGAATTTGGATAAATATATCTAAATGTACTAGTCGAACTAATAGCACAACAATTACAAGTTAACTAATTGATTTAAATAGTCATAAAATTAACATGTTTCATTCATATAAATTTTATCACAATCAAATGTATTTCAAATAAATTACAAGATAATTATTCCATTGGACACGTGCCTTCAGTTTTGGAAGATGGCTGCACTTTTTCCATGCCAACATGAGGATTGTATAGCGTATAAGAAAAATTGATGAAGTTGAAATCTTGAAGCATCCTTCTGTTACTGCTACTCGGTTTATTGGTCAGATGAGGTGGATGAACTATTTTAAGATCACCATGTAACTCATAATCCCCTAAGTATTTTTATATCAAGCATTGGGGAATTGATTCAACAAGAATCCAACTGACATCCAACTTGAACGAAGGTTGTTGGCATTCTAAGAAACTGATATCATGACAATACCAGAGTTTTCTATCTTGATCAACCTTCATCACAGTTAAGCAATCCGTCCAACCCCATTTATAACCTTCACAATTAGATTGAGAAAGGTGATCATCTATATGGCCCAAAGCTTCATTATATCCATCAATCCATACTTCTCTGGGTTGCTTCTGAAATTGTAAAGTTAATCTTTGAACTTTATGCTGAAGTCGCTTTAAAACCTCATCCTTCTCCTTCAACTAGGAGAATTGGTCGGCAAGGGCGTGGTCTTTAACTTCCATCTTAGTAGAAAAATTAGCAATAGCTCGGTTCTTGGCCTTCAGCTGGGATGCCTGATTAGTCAAAGTCTTTTTTCCTCCTGGCCTTTTCTATATTTGGTCAGTCAGGTCTCTGTTTGGAAGATTGTGAAGTTTTGGACTTATTCAAAGCTTCAAGTTCTTCTCTTAATTTGGCATTCTCATTCTCCAGGAAACAAGCACCTTCATCAACAATAGTAGTGGAAGAACTTTTCAAAGACCCAAGTTCACCTCTCAACGTATTATTCTCTTCCTCCAAGAGTTTAGCAATTTATCTAGCCTCATTAACTTTATAGTTCAGAAAAAAAAATCTTCATAAAAGTAGAAGCATATTTCTCCAATGTTTCCTCAAACCCCCAGACTTCACTCAATGCTTGATATTTGGCCTCGTAGTCGACATGCAGTAAATCTTTGGCCTCATTATGTTCTGCATGCAATTATCGATCATTTCATAATATGCAACATTATTTTCCACATCCCGATCAAGAAGAAACTTGAGATATGTATATGCATCTTTAGCTTGATAAGAAGCGTTTGCACCGAACTAGTTTGTTAATTCTTCATCAGTCAAATCCAAGTGACTAGATTTAAATTAGTTGTTACACCGCTTGAGTAAATCAAAATAAGTGAAAGAAATTTGTTCCATCTTGGTCATGCACTAGAAAAATAAGTAAAAATTAATCAACAACAGAAGAAGACATAACAACATCTGAGCGATAATAAATAGTATGAAGAAAGGGTTATTTCATTAATAGATAATGAATAATTATAAGTACATTAGAGTAGAAATAGAAAGAAAACAAAATAAAGGTGCAAAATACCAAGACCAAATGCCGAATAAGTCTACACCTTATTCTTATCCTTTTCAATATTAGGATTTACACCCTCGTCGGTCGAAAAGGCAGCTGGATCAATAGGGGTTTTATCTTGCTCGGCTGGAGGGATAGCTGAATCAACAATATTCTTATCTTGGTTGACAAAAGGGATAGAAGATGCAACCACCAAAGATGATTACCCTAAACCAACATCATCCTCAACTTAATCGTCAAGATTGGGGGGAGATATAGGGTCATGATTTAAAAAAAAATCAGAATCCTCAGCAGTGTCAACTTCCTTCAATGCTGTCGACCAACCTTCCTTAAAGAATTTATTATTTGTGTATTCAATTTGGGCAGAGGCGACATAAATGGATTTGTCCTAACCGTTATTAAAGTATTCCTCCCTAGCTTTCTTTCTCTCGGCCCTTTGAAAAGAAAGGTCTTTCGATTGTTTGGCCCCTTATCCTTTAATATCCTTTTCCTTGTGCTCAGCTTGAGCAATAGTCAAGTCAGCCTTCTGTCGAGCTTCTTCAGTACTCTTGATCTTCTCTTCCCAAGCCTTATTCTCTATCTCTAAGTCTTTTTGGGAATCCAACAAAGATTTTCTAATAACTGCGAAGGCCTCCTCTACATTATCCGAAGAAGATCATCCTTCTCTAGCATTTATTTATAGTCAATCAAGAACTACAATAAAAATCCAAGGTCGTACAAGTTAAGAAAGATGTGAATAATATTCAATCAACATTGAAGATAAAAACTTACCAAGGCAAGCTCTGAGTATCCCCCTCCGATAGTTTTAATCGGGGTAAAGAGGTAGCAACATCTTTATGGTCTGGGAGGGTGTCGGACTTAATCAATTTCCTAGCCAATCTAGGACTCAAGGCTAGAGATGATTTAACATCAGAAGGAGCAATACCAACCAAGCCCTATTGTTCGGCATCAATAACTTTCTTAACCTTCTTGTCAGCATGACCTCTCCTCAGTTATTTCAGAGGAGATTCATCACCCTTGTTGGCTGGGGGCTTCTTGCCAACATCAGTTTTCTTCTTTGACGAACTAATATCAATAATCTTATTGGTACCAGCAACGGAGTCGTCCCCCAAGAGATTAGAAAACTTCCTTTTACCTATATTCATAGAAAGGGGAAGGTCAGAATCAAAAGAGGAGGAAGTATTAATAGCAAGTTCACCACTACCAGATGTAGTGGCATATGAGGTAGAGATTGGATCTTTTTATAAGTCTACGATGTTAGAAGGGGTGGCAGTTGTTGGTCGATGAACAAAAGAAGTTACATAACTTCTATACTTTAGCAAGTATGAAGCCAACCTAATATATTACTCACCTATCTTTTGATGACTGCCCCACAAAAACTTGAGCTCGTCAAGCTTGATGTAACTTTATTTAGGACTCTTTTTCTTCTTCGTCTTCTTCTTCTTCTTCTTCTTCTTCTTCTTCTTATTATTATTATTATTATTATTATTATTATTATTATTATTATTATTATTATTATTATTATTATTATTATTATTATTATTATTATTATTATTATTATTATTATCATCAACTGCAAGTAAATAAACAACAAATGTTAATGAGCATTATCAACAGGTATTTCATCAGCATGAATAGACAAAATATGTTTATTACAACCTATGCCATGGCCCTCTTGAGGGAATTTGGGTCCATCATATACTTCACCCCCTTGAAGAGGAATGTATTTCCAGTTCATTACAATAACCCCATGATCAAAATAATCTTTATTGGAGTCAGGCAAATTGACAATTAGGGCTCTGTTGGCATACCTAGTTTTTAAATAATATGTACAATCATTCGTGACCCATTTATAACAGAACATAATTTTAGGGATTTTGATATGGGTCCCATGGATTTGGTTAAGACTATGGATTCCATTAACTATCCTCCAAGTATTGGGGTCTACTCTAGCAGGTATAATATCGAAATATTGATAGAACTATGAGCAATCTAATATGTTTCATTCCCTCCTAAATTAGTTTAGTGAATCAATATGAACTATGTAAACCATGATTCAAGAATAAGCAAAGAAGGAAAAGGAAAGAATTATTACAGAAACTTAAGGATTCAGCAAGAACTCTCAAAAGATATCAAGAATGACGGTAAACAGGCACTCAAGAGTTCAAAGATAGTTGCGACAGTTCAAAAGTTTAGGGGTAAAGAAAAACCGGGGAAGTTCACCGCCTTTTATAGGTTGCATAAAAAATAACGAACGTAATGATTAAACATACCAACGATTGACGTTCCGACAGCCTCGCAAATCAGATGATGAAAATTACTCATTTACCCTTAGGCGATTCGTTAAATATCAAATTATTTGAAAAAATGTCATCTTTAAACAGTAGCAATTAAATTTTACAAGTGTGGGAAGTTGACTGCCAACCAAGTATTATGAAAATAGCCTGAGCTATACCCTGGAGCAAATGCTCAATACTTTCACGAAAGCATCAAGCATAGAACATTGGGGGCTTCTGTTGATGCCAAAAATTATCCATCTACGTGGACCAATCAGAAATAAACATTTGTTCTCGTACGTGGCCTTAATCCCAGTCATCTGAGAATAGCCTAACAAGGAATGCCAACCAACACAAGGAATGCCAACCAAGTACTAAGAAGGCTGACCAACACGATCAGTAAAGGGTTAACATATCAAGAGTCCAATTACTCATAGTTTGTACAACTAATCGTCACATACATTATGTAAGGATGTAAATGCTTAATATATAAATGCATTCCATCCCTTGACATTCCAACTCTTGGCATCCGGGTCATTATAAATACATTTTACCCCTCCCATCAAATGATGGAACATAAGCAAGCAAGTCGTTGCAACAACTAATATCATAATAGTGGATGTAGGTTTTAATACATAAACAAACCACTTGAAAATCTCGTGTTGATCTCTTTCAATTTAGATATTTTATTAGTGATTAAATAATAAGATTTAGTCTAGTTTTTTACATCAACATGGATGAAATGATATATCGTCTCAAAACACTATCAAATAGTCACATGAATATGGAATAATATTTTGACTTGGTAATCCTAAATGTCCATTCATAAACGGTGTAAAAAAAATACAAAATTCTTTTTGTCTTTTTCCAAAAATTTTATCAAGATAAAATCTTTTTGTCTTTTTGGATTTTTTTCGCAAAAAATTAAATTCTTTTTGTATTGTTTCAAAAACTAAAATCTTTTTGGGATTTTAAAAAAATATGTCCAAATGAAAAAAATAAATATAATGGTTGTACACACTAGCACTAGGAATAAAATATCATCATGAAAATCATCCTATACTAGAAAATAAGTCTAAACCTCAACCATTAGGTATGGATGAGTTTTTTTTAAAGGTGGTGACATCCTATGAAAAACATCCATCAAGTCATGTGAAGTCTTGACTAAATACTCAACTTATTTTCTAAAATGTTCAAAATCTCTAATGTGATGTGTAGGAGCACGCATAGTGTCATGTGTGGGTGTGCTTGTGGGAACAAGTGTAGTAGCATAATGAGGTAAATAACTATGAGACACACTACCCAACTTAAAGAAAAATTTCCTAAGCTGCCCTCTTGTCTTACAATGGGAACAAACATAAACGGGTCTAGGAATACCTCTCTCAAAAATACTAGGACATGATTTCTTATGGGTAAACGAACACCTAGGGCGTTAGGTCGAGAGCCAAAATTTGGAACTGTATTAGGTGCAACATGGGAAGAAGATGCACCGTCATAACCTATTCCTAGTCTCTCAACATTACCCAAAGTGGTACTGAGGAGCATCTTTCTAACCTTCTTAGACATGTCCTCTAAAGTGACCTTGACCTCCTGGGAATGTTCGAGATCTCTCTCGAGGTAGGATACATGGACTTCTAGTTCACTCTTTTCACAGCCAAAGATGATCAACTACTCACATAAAGAAACTTCCGCCTTCTCGAGTTGACTAGCCGACGCCTTATATTTCCTCAAAACTTCTATCTCTCTCTCTCCAAATATAACACCTTAAGACCTAACTCTTTATTCAACTTCTTCGTCCTTAAAGTCTCAATGTACAAACCTCTAAACGCTTTTTACAGATCACTTTCACTCTCACTTACAATCTCACTCTCACACTCACTATCTCTCGAATGGCTCAAAACATCATCGAGGATCTCATGTTTACAAATGTCCTCACCGTCGTGGGAAAAGCTGGGTGTGCTCACGTGACTAGACAAGAAAGAAATTCACATTCCATGTGATGATTCATCCCCAGAATCATTCAACTCGATGTCACTATCACTAAGAGTGGCAGTGTTAGCAATCTTGTTGACCTTTCTCTTAAGCATAGTGGGACACTCAAAAGCTTTGTGCCCTTTGCCCTCCCACTCATAACATCTATCTCCTTCCTTTTTCTCACTGCTCTAATTGGCCTCCTCTTTCTTTTATTTTTCTCAAAAGTCTTTTTGTTGGAAGAATTTTATTTGGAAAATTTGAGAAGCTTTTTGCAATTTTAAGAAAACAAGGCCATACAAAATCAAACTCCCCCCTAGCTCGGTCTCACAAACTATCTCTTTCTTCTTCTTTTCTCTCTTCTTAGACACTTCCTCACCTGTTCTAGACTAGGACCTAAGTGCAATCCATCTATCCTTAGTCTTAACGTTTTGGGAACCATGTCGATCTCATACGTTTGAAGGTCTCCTACGAGTTCTTCTAACATAAGTGTATCTAATATCACCAATGAATTTAGAACAATGACCTTAGGAATAAAACAGGACGAAAGTGACCTCAAAATCGTTTTGACAACTCTCGTCTCCTCAATTTTCTCACTGAAATTAAAACTCATGTTAACTGTTCTCGATAACCTAGGATAAAACTCATCAAAACTCTTGGACTCTAACATGGTAATAGTCTTAAACTGGGTGTTGTAAAATTTTATAATTTCGATGCCTTAACCGCGTTGGTATCCTCATGTGTCAGTTGAAGGATATCCGAGGCCTCTTTAGACGTGGTACACGTCATAATACGAAGGAACTCGTCAGGAGTGACGGCTTCGGAAATAGCACTAAGGCCACGGGATTTGTAGGCACTCCATTTGTAATCATCCTCAGTCCAGTTAGACACAGGTTTAGGAGTGGTGACATTTTCAACGGTGACAATGGGAGGAGTCCACGTTCTTTCACATATGAGCCAAACTCTCTCATCGATAGCTTTTAAACATGATCTCATGTGGGATTTCCAATAGGCATAATTTGTGCCATTGAAGACGGCCATCCAATTATATAAGTTATCCATCGAAAAAATTGCGATTTTTCAAAAATTATATTTTTTAAAACCGATTGATATCACATAAATTTTGCGAAATAAAATCTCACGATAATTTGGTGAAACCTTCTTTGATACCAATTTGTAGAGGTAAAAATTCGAGCTAAAGATCTAATACCAATTTGTGAATGCGTGATATCAATTATTTATGGAATTCGTAAATTTCCAATATTAAAACTTATTTAATTAGAGTCAATCTTCAATCCAATTTTATTAATCCTTAAACAAGATTCTATGTGAATAAATCAAATATGCAAACCAAACAATCACAAGTGTAATCTCAAGAACGAAAAATTATCGAAGAGCAAAACCTTTCATTTCACTATTAAATGTAAACCGCAACTTATAATTATATAGAGAAATCTGCAATGAACTCCCTCAAGAATCCAGATAGATCGCAGCCTAGAACCAACAATGAATTTTCCGCATAAAATTTACAAAGAACCGTAGCTCATCCTTCTGTACTGAATACCCACGAGTATCCCCAATGATCACAGTCGTTAGCAATAGCTCCCGCAAAACCTACCAATCCAGCAGTAGAGAAATATTCTCTACAAGAGAAACTTCAACAAAGAAGTGTTTTGGGTCCCAAAATGATCCACAAAAGTATATGAGATGTTTTGAATGAATCTAAAACATAAATTTTCCCTAGAAAGTGAAGACTAAAAGTCTGTAGATTTGCACCTTGCGTGCAGCAAAAGTCTTAATAAAAAAGTCACACAAAATAGATATTTATAGAAAAATAAAATTCTTGAGGCGGCGGATGTCGTTCAAACCACTTTGCTATGTCGTTTGAACGATATTGTAATGTCGTTTGAACGACCCTAGTAATGACATTGTAAAATATTAAACAGTATGTTGTCAATTGAAGCAAACAAGGAATGACCCATCTCGCGATCTAAGAAACGACATGAGATGTCGTTAGATGAGGTCGTTTGAACGACATGGCAATGTCGTTTGAACGACATTTCTTTGTCGTTTGAACGACTTCAGCGAAAAAAAATATTTTTTAATGCTTGCCTACAGGTATTCCAAAAACTATTTTAACTTAGAAAAACGCCTCATTTTGTTAAAAAAAACAATTTAAAAAAACATCCCAATACTATCGTAAAATATTTTCGAAACTTAAACGCACACCTTACCAAAATCAATCTCGTAGAGGACTGTTATTGAAGATGCTTGATATTCGGATCCTCCTTCTCGAACAAATGAACGTGAACTTCCTTCGACGGTTGTAACTGTATACGACATATACAATGTAAACTCGGGACGATAGAAAACATGTCCTTACACATAGATATTCTAAATTGATTTATCATTAATTGCACTTAAATATTTAATTTATAAATTGTGCAAAAATTTTACTTTCGTGGAACATACATGCACACACATATCGCGTAACGTATATAAAAATCAATACCCCCACAGAATATTACGCGCAAAACTTAATGGATAATCAACGGTCCATATATAGACGCATGGACAATAATCTAATATTTATAACTATAAATTAAGACACTTTCTTCTTAATTTGACATCATATTGATATTGTTAGAATATTAATTCATAATTATATTAGGAACTTTCGAAAACAAATATAGATTACACACAATAATCTAATATACCGAAAATATTTTTATCAAACCCCTTAACCAGAAATCTAATATTCAAAACTTTATATTGAACCTTTTGACCAATACATATTTTGAATATTAGAATAATAATTTAATGATAAAAATATATGTATTGATTTATATCTTAAAATTCGAAAATAATTTATTTTTCCAAAATTGAAAATTTTTGAGTTATTACTACAACAATATAAAAAACTTTTCAGGATCACTCTAAAATTCGGGGAATCATAAAATCAATTTTTAAGTGAGAGTTATTAGTGTTGACTTTATTACCAAAAATGGCAAAAATGTGTTTTTAGGGGTCTAAATGATATCAAATCATCGAGATAGGGTGATATCCATTGTATACAATGGGTTTTGTTCATTTCGACGTATCCAAGTAACCATGCGAATTTCCTAATATTCCGAGCAAAAAAAAATTGTCGCTAAAAAAAATCAACAATTTATTATTATTATTATTATTATTATTATTATTATTATTATTATTATTATTATTATTATTATTATTATTATTATTATTTCCCGGAACTTTTATAAGAAAAAAAAACTCTTAAGGGAAAATCACGAGATCATAAACCTAAACTCTGAAGTCACATGTAAACATAATTAAAGAACACGTAACTAATAGTTTTATATGAATCTATAAATTCAACATATGAATATTCAATTCTACATGTTATCTGTTCTTTAATAATACAAAATATTATGTATTACGCATTAACGTTAGGATCTTAGATCATCATGATTATGATATACAATTATTATGCGGAATATATAATGATATTATAATCACATACCTCCATCATGTCATAAATGGAAAGATTGAAGAAACATTCGATCTTAGCGATGTCCGATTGGGCTGAATTTCGAACCACGGCTTTCTCTTTACGGCAACAACATATTTCAATTTTAGCACATTCCAGCAGTTGAATCTTCTTTTATAATCAAAATAGTATTTCAAAAATTAACATAAATTTGAGTATTTGAACTTCTCTCGCTTATCCTATAATTTCATTGATGCTAGAGATGTGCCGAGAACCTACTGGTCTACACAAAATAGCAGCACATTTATATAATATCATTTTTTTTCCACAAAACATAAAATATATTAAAACAACATTATTTTACATGAGATGTTGCGAGGGGCAGTCCTGATTACACCTGGTCAAACATTAAATAGAAAAGTAAAGACGTAGAGGAAGACTGGAAAACATAAAAGCAAAACGGTGTATTTACAGACATAGTAGCTAAGAGGTCCGCACAGTAGTTAGCTTTTCGGAAACAAAGGCTGATAGTGATATGTTGAAATCGGGGGAGGCCTTCAAGGACGATCCTGGTCAGGTCCTCGTGAGATGGAGGCGGGGCTGAATTCCTGGTAAGCATGTGGAATGCAGTTTGGAAATCTGTTTCTATTTCAATACAGGTTAGGCTCGCATGAAAAGCTATATTGAGTGCAGTGTAAATTACCCAAAGCTCAACTAATAAAGAAGGCACGTAGCCAATGTTGGAAGTAAAACCAAGAATAAACTGGCCTTGAGAATTTCGGATAATACCACCAATAGATGCGAGACCTGTGACATGGGATCGGGCGTCGTCTGTATTACATTTAACAAAAGGGTGGGCAGGAGGCGTCCAGGTAATACGAAATCGGTTGAGCTGATGCGCTAAAGGTTGGCTAAGGTTAGTGGTAGAGCGCGAAAACCGGGCCATCTGACCGGAGACGACGTGGCGAATATGAGTAGTAAGAATAGGCTTGTGTTGAAAGAGTGCGCCATTCCGAGCAATCCAAATGGTGCGAAGAAGGAAAAAGGATCGGACAGTTTGAGCCGACAGTAAAGGCAACAAATTGTAAGGGGCAAGCCGACGTTAAACAGAGAGAGGGAAGGGATCCATAAACTCCGATGGGAGATGGAGTTGGTAGAAGGCCGGGCAATGAAAATATCAGAGTTGGAATCCGAAAGCCCACATAAAGGACAGTCAGTTGTTGGGAGCTTGTGCAAATAGTATCATTTAGCAACACATTTATATAATATCATTTAAGGTATTGTCGAAGGTCAATTTTTTTAAAGGTATTGTCATAACTTAAAATATGGTAACCAATCAGTCATTATAGATTTGGGTATAACCACATTAGAGTCAATTAGGCTATACTATTAAAAACAAAAACACAAAATAAACTCAACTAAGGAAAAATCTAACAATTGATCTCACATTTAGAGCAGAAAATATAAAGTTTCCTCGTTATTCCTGATGATGATGGCTTGCATGTTCATTTTTCTTTTGATATTATGTGTATTTCTATTTGTTAATACAATATGGTATAATCTTTTGATAGTTTAAATCAGAAATACATATGATAAATGACTTTAGTGAAGAGAGGTTCATGGTTTCAGAACAATACAAGATCAATGACAATTCAGTTTTTGTTAAAATGCATTTGTATGAAATTTATCTAATTCCATGCTGTTAATGTTACCGAGTTCCAAACTTTCAAAGCTCGTTTGAATTCACAATGCAAAAGAAATAAATCCACTCACTCAAGTCATTTACACTTTATAAGCTTCAAATAGACTGTCCTCTTACCTGTTGTGTAAAACAAAAATCCAAAACGCATTCATACTACATGCATTATCATATTAGCTTTCCGGTTTCTCCTAACTTTCATTTCACTTATCTTTATTATGTTTTAATATCAATTGTCGTACTGTATCAAACACATATTATCAATGAAAAAAGGGTCATTTACTTCTAACATAGTTTTAAGAATAAATTTGAGTTCCTAGCAGGGATATTAACTTGACATTCTCATTAAATGAATTTTTTTGGACGACTAGAAATTATTTTTGAAAGTATATATGAAACATTTTTTAGGGATTAAAAAATTATTTTCTATTATATATTGGACTAAATATTGAATAAAATATTTATTAAGATAAAACATTATTTAACCCCGAAAAAATTTAATACATATTGAAGCCACCCTTTGATAAAGGTGGCTATGTCTCTCTTAACTTTTGAAAATTATATTGTGCTGACCCCTCAAGTTTTTCATAATATGCACTTAAATCCTTTCTGTAGCAAGCTTTACAACAAAATTAAATGTTCCCTTTAGACATTAAATATGATTCGGTTCACAACTTAGCTCCTAATACATAAAATAAAACGAATTTGAACTTTAAAAATGTTTGCATTAAACAAAATTTGATTATATTTGTTGTTCAAATCTTAATAAAGATTAGAATTTGTTCTTTATTTTTATGTATAATTTAGTGATCAAGCATTAAGTATAATCTTTAATCTATGTGAATGTAAGACTAAAGGATAACAGACACACGTTAACTATTTTATATTATTTGAAAGGTATACATTGGCCCATTTAAGTTAATTTTTTGGATTCATCCCTTGTGCATGTATTTGCATCTTACTGCTCTAAATTCCTTCAAATTTTGCAAACAATAAACGTTAGAGTGATTTGGGGCGTTAGCCCCACTCATTTGTTTGGATTACACTTTTTGTTATAGTCCTGACCCTGAATATGAACAAATCACATACTTTTTCGTGCAAGCTAACCAAAAAAACACTGTGGAATAGTCACCTTTCCTTTCAAATCAAGTGTTTAGTAGAAATGAAATTCACACGGTTCAAAGCTCGCCCTTATCGAAGAGACTTGAATTACAATTTGACAATCATTATTTTTCATAATATACTATTGGGCTTGATTTTTTATTTTTTATGACGTTTTCTGAAAGAAAGGCGTGGTTAAATATTTTAAAGCCGTCATAATAAGTGGAAATGGGGGCAAGAGTGTATTGCTAAAAATAATGAATGTCAGTGTAATTTGAACAAATGTGACCAAATGACCTAAACTTGATAGTGATAAAAATAACCGTATGTAATGGAATATGTTCTAAACATAAAGTCCACACAAAAATAGTAGAATATGATTGAAGATGCTTTATAATTGGAACTCCAGGGTTTCAATAATTTATTTTGGGGACAAGACTTACCGAGTACAGTGTGAAAATGGGCCATGGCCCCCCAAGTAAATAATTTGATATGACTTGAATCTTAACAACAATTTTAGTCCATGAGAACATCGCAGACTCAAGAAGATGTCCAGGTCCCATAGAAATCCATAAAATAGCACCTAACAATAATTGAGATTTGAATATAATATACTCATGTTTCACAAAAACTATACAATTTTTTGACATAATAATAATAATTATATCTATGCGCGCTCAATGTTCTTAAAATGAATCTCTCAAAAATAGAGTGTAAGATATTAATCATTTGAGACAATCAACGGTCATGCTATGTACAATTTATTTTTGTGCTCAATGTTGACAGGTCACGGCAATATTGGCTCCACGTTAAACTTGGATCAATATCACAAATAGCATAACTTTTTGCTACCAATAAAAAGTTAGTCAAAACTATATTGAACACATTGCGTGGACTATTTGCTCTGACAACACCTTATTGAACTAACAATCCACTAAAAGCGAACTGTTTAGTCTGATAACATGTTGAGCTAACGACCTTCCGAAAGATTGTATGTGATTCAAAAACATACATGATGAAAGATACGTCAATAATTGACTATTGTACGCACCAGCCTCTCTTATATATTTGTTTTCATGTAATGGAATATGTTCCATTCTTTTGTGCCAATGTCAAATCGATTTTTCGGATATTTTATATATGCATTTTAAATAAAAAAATTCATAGTCACCACTTAAACATCCCGTAACCTCCGTATTACTACCATGAAGACTAGTTTTCGCTTTGAGTTTATGCAACGGGTTTTATAGCATCGTGCGCCTAAGGAATGTATGGAATACTAAACTCATTTTTTCAATTACGTGGTGAAACTTTTCACTTGGAGTTTCGTACGTAAACTCTCATGAGCTCATGTGCAACCAATCACAATTACTTCTATCCAAAAAAGAAAATAGGCAGAAAATGCAAATCGATGAAGTGTAGACTATACATTATTAAATGGAGGGCACACCTAATCAAGTTTATGGCATAACTTAAATTACATAAAATTTCATGTTTTTTATGTTTTCATTTTAAAATAGTTAGATTAGAAATTCCTCAAGCGAGAAAAAAAAGTTATGTAGAACAAAAAATGTATGTTGTTCTTAACCCACATAAAATGGACTCTTTTTGTCCAAGCACGTGAAAGATGATTGTGATCATTATCTGTTGGAGTGAACTCAATTATATTTATAAGCCACTTTAATTGTTGTGAATTAATCGTATTGTATAGAAATAAAACTATGCAATGAGAAGAATAGACTACTCTTTACATTATACACACACACACACACACACACACACACACACATGAATATATATATATAAACAATAATTGTTAAAATAATAGAAAATAGACAATTAGAAGAACACACAATAAGACAAGTTTTACATGGCAAAGAAGAAATCTATCATATCACTAAACGTAAAAGATCATAATTTTTAATGCATTTCAATTAATTTCACGTTGATTATTCTTTTTCCAACAATAAAAAAAAAACAATGTTCTCGAATATGAATGAAACTCTGTGATGGATATACCTTTCTGGAGTCCAAACAAAATGGTATATTTGATATAAAATCAACCTACAATTTGGTTTATTAACAAAATTGGAAATCATATGCATACTATATTACTGTGACAACCCGTAAAATTCATAAATAAATTGACCGGGTCTAATACAAAACGTCACGATAATAAAAAAATATTTGGTAACATCTGCTGCATAACGAAATAACTACAACTGAATAAGTAACAAAAGCGAGATAATGAAATGCTAAATGAAATAAATTCAACTATGATACCAACCACTGTCAATACAAGTAAACGAATACTCGAATATAAAACATATCTCATAAAAAATTTGCATACAAGAACTATACATATATAAGCTCACTCGAAATAAACTGTAAGATACAACACCCTATTGAAACTAAGCAAATATAAGAAGATGGGGAGCTACTCTACTCGACTATTACATCCTACAAAGGAAAAGTGTAGCGCTCCTATGGGGGTTACTCGAAAGGATCCAAGTCTACGGAAACTATTGCGACCCAATATTTGTAAAAATAGATTTAATAACAACGTAAATAATAAGTCTATGTAGAATAAGATCATAACTGAATCTGGGTCACAATATAGCTACAAATCTTCCATTCGTATTTTACTACATATTAAGTTATTACTTACCTAACTCAACAACTTAAAATAACATGCGGTTCTAAATTCTGAACCTATGTGCAACCCGTGTGATTAAAGTTTTGCCTCTTCGATCTTTAATCTTTACCATTATGATATTAGGTTATTATTTTTCATTATGAATCACATGATGTACTAAGGCCTTCCGCCTATGGTATGTCTCACAAGTTAAGATGATTATATCTGAAGTCTATTCACATTAGGCTATCTCATATGAATAATGCAATATATACATCTCTAATATATGAAATACGTAAATTCAAGTCATAAATATGCAGGTAGCCATCCCTACTGTAAGATATATACATCTCTAGCATAACACATAAGTCGGTACAACTATCTTTAGTACTCCCACATAATAATCACTTAAGGTAAGGCAAAGTGTCTCTCTCCATATAACATCCTTACCTAGGCATAACCCCGATACATATAGACAAATGGTCATCTCACATGCATACACATAGAGAAGGCCTAATCCTATTGTCTTTGGGGATCATTAGTGCGTAATAGGTATAGTCTTAGGTCGCCCAAAGCCTAAGGCCTCATCACGAGCAAGGGATAAATCACAATGCCTTCCCTTCACACGCATAACCTAACATACCCAAGACCATATGATGAAATCTCGTCGTGAAATCATCTCGGTACGTAGACACCTATATTTACGACCTTGGGATTAAATGACCATGGAAAACTTGTCTACTCATCGATGCACCATTGTGATTCACGTCGTACATGCCCCCATACTTGAATCCGCCTAGTATTATAACCACGATTACTCACACGTGATATGCATAGCACATAAAACACCTAAGCATTTACAACCCTCACTAGTGTGTTAAAGTAAATACATACACAACCCTCATTAACGAGTTAAGGTAAATCACATACATGTAACGACCCAATGCTATCAGGTCATACTAGTATCGCTAACATAAAAAGGTATAACACATCTTTAACCTTATATTCACTCTATACTTTCTTAACCTTAATAATTTAGGTTCTTGAGTTTAGGCATAGTGTCACCCTACCATACACTAAAATAGGCACATGCTAACTATATTCCATCTTGTATAGCCCTATAAAAATTTCCCAAGGCTTATCGTTTAGGTATCAATCCCCATCTACTTTAGATGAAACCATTGAACACAACCACTACCCTACTCGAGGGTTTCTTAACTCAATCGCAATCTCACTTAAAGGATAAATGCCCTAATAGACTATCACCATGACTCTCATAATCCCGACAACAATCCTAATCCATTAAACTTCCAATATCCCAAATGTATAACCCATTCTACTCTCGGGTTTTCAAGCTAATGCCCTAAATTAATAACCCCTTTAAACCAACTAATTCCATAATTTTCCAAATAACACAAACGCCAATTTCATCATTTTCAAATTACTAGAATGCATCTATATTCTACAAGTATAAGGAATTTTAGGAAAATCCATCCTATACCTAAGTCCCAAATCCCATCAATCTAACTACAATAATGAAAGCCTAATTAGCACCAAAACTGGGAGTGTTGATCGATAGATCGATGACTACAAAGTATTTGACAATTTCTCTAGTTAAGGGATTTATTTCCTTCCAAACCCAAATTTCTTTCTCTAACCTCCATTAATGAACTCAAAAGCTTCATCCAATTCTCCAACTAATATCCAAATAATACAATCACTTCATAAAAATAATTGGAACCAATTTCTAACATCAAATTCCAACTTTTCATTAAACTTTAAAGAAAAAACTAATTCCCCATTCAGGAATATAATTGATTTACAATATAAAACATATTATAATCATGTTGTAACAATTTTAGTTTTGATTTATGAGAGAATCAACCAAATTAGGAAGGAATATAACCTAACTACTATCTTTATTAGGTAAATATGAAATTAATCATTTTGAATCATTAAAATCATATTTAGAACATAATTTTATTAAGATTTACATGAATAGATATAATGTTAACGCACATTCAATCATAATCTAATTCTATATAAACTTTCCTCAATTAATTTGGTGGAGAGAACAAAGCCAAAATCCTTTATTCCTCCTCTTCTATTAAAATTCCTTCTCTCTATCCCTAAGGTTCTTCCCAAGTTATGTTTTATATATTATGAGATCCTTAATGAGTCCTAAAACCCTTAATCCACGAAATTAGGCTTAGCCTCTAAGTGCGACTCACCTAAAAGAGCCCAAAGTCACCCCCAAATGCTTTAATACTTTACCTAAGCCTTATACTAACCCAATATGCGTACAATCCATCATTCAAAACTAAAAACAAACCTTATACGCATCCTAAAAGTCGAATACCAAATATACCTAAAACTAGTAACTAACAACTTAGTTATTTAGTAATTAACCGACACGAATCCAAATATTAATCAATTTAATTAGTGAATTACCGTGTCTTATATACGATTGTAAATCCAATTTAACGACATACAAAAATGTAAATTGTGACGTCTCCAGTCACAACAACCACACAAAATCAATTTCCATTTAATTTTCTAATTAAATAATATGCATAAAAATACGGTGTATTATATCCCTCCCCCTCGAAATTCAAATTCTTTATAGATATACTCGAATGTCTAAAGATATCTCATCTGTAGTGTCCTCACACTACTATAAACAATCTACTCAAACTGTGACCTAACATACCCTAAGGTATCTCACATTGTAAATTGCATTCGGCTAATACTCTCCATAAAACTAATCTAATCGGCGTTATAACTACTAGTCTCCTCATCACGCACTTGTTAGCGGTGATCTGGTTAGGTCAAACAAAATCGACCTCACCCGATCCAATGTTATCAATAAGAAACTTCTCATCGAGTTACCGACTCCCATTCAAAAGCCAAACTCGTAATCTCCCCTAATCGAAAAGATAACCCACAATACTCAGTCCTTTAGCTTAGGACCCCAAACCTTGCTCCCTCTTGGTTCCAAAGACTCTTTTGCCTGAATCAATAAAGTTCACAAGTTCTACCACGAACCTCCTGTCCTCTATGGTATTGCAAACACATACTAACATGAATAGCTTATTAACTTATAGTTCTTATCAATTTGATCGATTTAACACGAATGAGCCCAAAACTGTTCCCTATACTTATTGAAACTCTAGCATCCCATCAAAATCAATTGGTTTACTCTCCCACTTCTATATTGGGATTTTAAAAATTGTAACTCTTTGAATGTCTTTGGTGTTCTACCATCTCGACTGATAAGATCCCCCTCTCAACACAAACAACACTAAAAATATTTTTATCATAACTACATTATCCTCTAATTACTGTACACCTAATCACTAATGGAATGCATAGAAAATCACACAACATCTATCACTATCAAAACTACTTCTCATTGTTTGGGACCTCCCCGACAAAATAAATTCCTTGTAATATGCAACCATATTCTATAATTAAATGGACAAAGGACATATTCCTAATACTATTTGAATACCCATTCTCGACAAACTTTAATGATGGGCCATAAACCACCCCTAATTATAGATTTGGGTGTCACCGACACCATTACTATACCATTCCCTCTTAAATAAGATATTGTCATCAATCAAAGCGATATACACCTTCGCGCGGTCAGAAATTCATAAATGGCATGCCCACTCTTTATAGTGATAGAAAGCTTCCTTTGGAATATTCTCCTCTCGATTTCTCCACTAATGACAACTCACCTAAGTTTTATTTGTCATAAAAGGGAAATCTCCTTGACCAGTCCAATCGTTCGTTGATATGTATCATCAAACTCTCATCCTTTATCTTGACCCTAATGTGCTCCTGGAAGGCCACCCATCCGTTTAGTGAAACATCCCTCTTTTGGAGCCTCTTCACAATAACGCCATACCCAAATATTTAATTAGATAAAAAAATGATGGTGTCTACTCCCACGGTAACTCTACTAATCTTGATGAAGTTGATCCTATAAAATGGACTCAGGATGGATCCAAACTAGTGCTTATTCCAAGGCAAAAACTAATCTCTTGTGTAGGTGATAACTCGACAACTATCTCAATAAAATAAGAAAAATCATGAACTCTTGGCGAAACCTCTACGCAATCATAATCCCTTGTAGTTCTCACATCCTTTCATAAACAAGTGTGTCAGTGATCCTTCCAAACCTAAGAACAACTACCCAAAGAAAATTTCATAAAAAAAGGCACATAAAATCCTACCCCTGGTAGTCGATATAAGCGTAAAATAGAGCTATACACACAAGCTTACTAATAAACCGATGATCCCTTATCTAACTATTAACAAAGTGACCAAAATTTGAGCAGACTAAATAAATTTTCGCATCTTTATAATCATGACATAAAACAACCTCTATCCACTGGGGTATCCACATATACATAAATCCCGAAGTTAAAATATACGTATTGCATAATTGTAGTAAACACACCACTAATAAAGAATTATAAATCCTCCATGTCTAAGCCAAACTCATGCATGAGCCATTAGCATACCCATAACCACCCCCCGGAGGTACCACAAAAGTTTGGTTGCCACTAAGGAATATAATAACTAGGCGGACACCCTGGCGACGAGCATATCACCTTCCTCTAAAGGGACTAACAAAATGGCAGCCTCATTGGCGACCCTTATAACCTTACTTCTTTCTTCATTTCGGCTAAAATTTCCCTCTTTTGCCTTACTCTCACAGGTTGTGGCTCCACTGGTCATAATTCCCATGACCCTACAAGTCAAAATAGATCACATCTTCTATTCTTACAAATCTGTTAGGGTCACCTCCCCCTATGCGATTCCTGCTAATGGTGAGGTCTCCCTACTCAGTCAGCATTACACCATCTCTATTCATTGGGCCTACTTTGGCCTCAGTCTTCCAAATCATTGGAACTCTATACCCATAATATTTATAATTCTCGTACTGATGTATGAGGATAACTTTGAGCACCTGGGCGCAAGTGGTGAAGAGCGGGTTGCCCAGTAACATTTATCGAACCTTTCACATAATATTTCTGCCAACACCAAAAAGTATTTCTTACACTATAAATGTTAACACGAACATCGTTTTGCACTTACATATCGATGTCTCATAGTTACACATATGAGGTCTTAAAAAACATACTTTTAATGCTATTATGAATGATGAGAGAAATAATTTCACCTCGAATCATATGCTAAGATATTGCTAAAGGTCTTATACAAAAAATCCCTTAACTCTCAATCGAAGTCGACCTCATGATTTGTACATCTTGCAAAGCGATATCCAAATATGAAACCCTCCCGATACACTTAGTTTATCCTAGTCATTCGTTAGGAAGCAATGTCGTGAAACCCCTAAGTAGTCACCGTTATAGATCATAAAAAAATCTTAAACAGTAATGCTATAAAGTAGTCAAATAACTCAACCCGAAAAAACGTCACCGCGTAAAATCCATAAACAGATTGATCAGATCTAATACAAAAATCATGGGGATAAAATATATTTGGTAACATCCTCAACATAACGAAATAACTAAAACTAAATAAGTAACAAAAGTGAGATGATAAAATACTGGATAATGCAAATCCAACTTTGATGCTAATCAGTACCAAGACAAGTAAACCACTACTAAAATATAAATGTATCTCATAAAATTTCTAAATACAAGAACAATATATATACAAGATGACTCAGAATAAATCTTAAAATATAATACACTGCTGAAACTAATCAAATATAAGAAGAGGGTGAGATACTCTACTCGAATCCTATATCCTAGTAATAAAAAGTGCAGCGCTTCTATGGGTGCTACTCCAACAAATCCAAGCCTCCAAGAAGCTACTGTAACTAAAGACATGTAGAAACATATTTAGCAACAACATAAATAACAAATCTATATAAAATAATATTATAACTGAATCTAGGCCACATTATTGTTTCACATCTTCCTCTCATCTTTTAGTAAATTTTTAAGCTATTAGTTATTTAACCTAATAACCTAAAATAACATGCAATTTTACATCTCGAACTTGCATGCAAATCATGTGATTAAAGTTGTACCTTTTCATTCTTTAATCTCTACCCTTATAATATTAGGTTAATATCTTTCATTATGAATCACATGATGTAAAGGTCATAAACCTAAGGTACGTATCACTAATTAACAAGCTTATATCTCAAGTCTTGTCAAATTTGGTAATCTCATGAAAATAATGTAATATACACATCTCAATATACATGTAATACACAAATCTGACTCATAAGTATGCAGGTAGGCACCCTTAATATAAGTCATAGACATCTCGAGTATATCACATAAATTGGTACAACTATATCTAGTACCGCAACACAATAGTCACTTAAGGCATGTGAAATACTATCTATTCGTCTAGCATCCTTACATGGGCACATTCCCCGACACATAGATGTAAATAGGCATCTCACAAACTTGAACATAACGAAGGCCTATCCTTTTTTTTCTATGGGGATCACTTGCGAGTACTAGGTATATTCATAGGTTTCCACAAACCTAATGCCTAATCATTAGTAAAGGATAAATCGTTATACCTATCGATTAAACGTATAGCCCAATATACCTCATGTAAGGATAAATTTTGGATAGATTCATTTTGTATGTATTTTGGATTTATTTCGTGTTTGGACAAAACCTTTGTATCATAGAATAAGAATTAAGTGCCATGACCTTTCAAGCATGTGAGAAGCTTCTTGAAGACTTAACGGCCTAGTTAGAAGATCTACATCATCGCGTTGTGTTTTGGTACTCAATTTCATCTTCGTGTTTCAAAGATCTCTCTAGTATGAATACGTATTTATGTTAAGCCTTGGATACTTTATTTTTGGGTGTCAAGATTTTTTAAATGATTTTTTTAAAGAAAAATATTCTTCTTTCCTGAGGTCATTAGAATGACTCTTTATGTCTTTTGAATGAGTTTCCTTAACTCGTTATAGTAGGTTTCCAATGACATATCGAACGAGGAATTTCCATATTACACTATTTTTTCATTTGATGATTCATTACAAGATGTTTGAAAAAAACAATAGGCTTAGTTCCAACGAGATGTACCTCGTTCAAATGAGTCAGTGAGCAAAATTTTTATTTCAATATTTTTTAATTTTTTCTTCATTCTTACCTCGAATTAGAAAAACTCTTATAAATTGGAGTGCAGATCAATAATTTTCTTTGAGGAAAAAACTTATGTTTTGAGTTCCCAAACTAAATAAAAAATCTCTCTAAAACCCAAGTTATTTATGATCCAAGTGTTCATCTTAATATGCTTTGAAGATCCTATTTTGGGAATGAAAGGTTTATTCTCTACATCTATTGAGAATTATTTCATTATGATGGACTCCATTTTTATACTCATGGCTTTGAACATGATTGATTTCATGCGTGACGATTGCTGAGCCGAGTCGGTGGATATCGAGGCGTATGTGGTCTCATGCATTTTTCTCTACATAGGTGGACTACTACATGTTGTTGTGGAAGAGTGGTTTAAGATTGAATAATGCTTCAAGGTTTACGAGGGCGTTGAGTTATTATGTAGGTCTTCTCCTAGTCTTATGTACTTCCATATTATAGTGAATTATGTTAGCTAGGACATCCGGGGTTTTTCTTATTTGGGTTTTCCTTGTACATTTGGATTTATAGTTTGATTTACTTATTTTATCTTGCACTAACATAGATGAATGTTTTAGGTTAAGATAAAATTGGTTAATCATTTAAAACAACAATTTGTTTAAAATCGATGCATAATTTATTGGGTTAAGTAAATTGTTTAATTTGAAATTTTAAAAAATTAGTTTGTGTGTTTTTTACCATCCTCCGCATATTAGAGCATTCAAATTGGTATCACAGCGTGATCCTATTAGTTTTCTTAGGCTATGAATCCAGGTAGTTTTGGTATGAAAGGTTACTCATTATCTGAACCCCCTATATTTTATGGGTCTAATTACGCATACTGGAAGATTCATATGAAACCAAAACTTAGGGTGATAGATGAGTGGGTTTCATTAGTAATGATTAAGGGGTGTATCCACCCTCCGTGGAAGCAGGGGAATATCCAATCCTAAGGGCATATAAACTTAAGCGAAGAAGAGCATATGATAGCAAACTATAATTCATGAGGTTTAAATATTATTTTTTGTGCAATCATAACGGAGGAGTTCCATCGTATTATGACATGTGAAACATCAAAAGGTGCTTAGGACATACCCCAACTCACCCACGAAGGTACTAGTGTCGTTAAGGCTTCTAAAACCCAAAACTTTGCCACTCAGTTCGAAACCATTAAAATGGAGGAAAATGAAACATTTGATGAGTTTTATAATAGATTGTCTGATATTGTGAACTCTCCATTTAACTTGGGAGAGAGAATACCCAAAATTTGAGTAGTCAAGAAAATATTAAGGCCTTTTCCTTAAAGATTCAATTTAAAAGTCACTATTTTGAATTCCTTGGGTAGTTTAGACTCTACAAAACTCGAAAAGCTTGTGGGTGATCTTCAAACCTATGAGATGGGAATGTTTCCCTCTAAAAGAGAAAGAAAGATAATGGAATTGCTTTGAAATCCCGAAAGGAGAAAACATGAGTTTCAGATGATAAGTCCAACATCAATTCCTATGATATGTCCATGTTTGCAAAGCAGTTTAAAAAAATTATCATGTTTAAAAAATAATCAAAAGATGTAAAGAAGTTTGAGAAAATAAGTATAATAAGGCCGATAAATTCCTTAAAAATTGTAATGATAATTTGAAGACTGCTGAGTCAAATACGTGTTTTGGGTATGAGGGTTATGGCCATAGGTCAACATAGAGTCCTACTAAACTAAGGAAGGAGGTCAAGAAACATATTGCATACAATGCCACCTTTAGTGATAGTGAACGAAATAAGAACCCAATTCCCCTATTGAGCAAAATTACACCACATCCATGGCTAGTCATGACAGTCTTGATGAAAAGTCTTTTAATGAAGATATTTTGTGCAATAACAATTTTGAGGCCATTTTATTGAATCCCAAGAGAGTGGAAGTGAGGAGGAGGAGGAGGAGGAGGAAGAAGAATAAAAAAAAAAAGGAACTTCAAGTTTTCTTTTGTGATATATCCAAAAACAGTTAAGTTGAAAAAGGCAAACTTAAAGTTGAAATCAAAGTTGAAATATCATGCAATATGGAATGATGGGAGAAAATTTATTGAGGATCTTAGTGCATGTGAGAAGACTCTTCGAGAGAAGATAGAGTATATTGAGGGAAATAAAGATAACCTTCGTGGTTTTATAGAGATTTTGAAGAAGATTTTCCTTGAGTTTGAAGAGTCTCATCGTTTATTAGAGTTTAGGATAGTGAAGTTAGAGGAGAGATTGAAGGACTCGAGCTATGTGAAATTTGATTTGGAATCTAGGTCCAAAAAGTTAGATATAACATTAAGTATAATGGGATCTTAGTGCATGTTAGACTTGTTGACTCTCGCATACTATCGCATGATTCTTTCCATATTATATCTTATGAAGGATTGTAGTTGCATGTTTTTCATGCACTAGTTTTTTGCTTTATGTTAGATGTTATTGCTAGTGTTATGATATGTGTTTTTTGTATTTTGATTTTCCATTTATTGAGTCTTATCAATAAATACAAAAAGATTTTGTTTTTCATTTGAGTTTGTTTTTCAGTTGGTGTAATAAAAAGTTATAAAAATCAAAAAAGATTTTTGTTTATGTGTATTTTGGGTTTACACATTTTGTGTGGAATATGGGTGTGTTTGAATACAGTTCATTCCATTTTCCCTAAGTCTAGGATATTACATTATAGTTTTCAATACTTAGAATAGATTGTTCTTAATCATGCTTGAATAAAGTAGTTCGATATTGACTTGATTAATGCATTCACTGTATAGATGCCTCTACACACTTGCACAAGCTCATTTGGATTTTAACTTCAAATGTTACATGCATTAAGTCAGATGTTCTCTTAACAATCTTTTCATTATACTCGTATATTTGATTGTGAGTGATTTATGCATGTAAAAAAACATTGCCCGTAAGTTTTTCCGCTATTTAAAATATGAGTGTTCACGACAAATGGATACAAATGAAGAAATATTCCTTTCATGAAAGGCCACCATTGGCAAGAGACTAAAAAATTAAGAGGCAAAAGCAAAAAAAATATTTCTAAGACCAGAATTTGTTTCATTTATTATTCAATTGAATTGGTATCTTCAAAATGAGAGAGAAAAAGAAAAAATAAATCTTCAAATATTAAGGGTATTAAAATTTGAAGATCAATAGGTTAGTACATTGAGTCCTAGTTAAGTAATGTTTGACGCCATTGATTTAAGAATCATTAATATTTTCTCGATAAGTATTTATTATGTTTGTTTATCCATTTTGAGTAGATTTTATCCGTCACTATAAGGCAAAATGTTTGTTTGGTAAAGTTAACGAAGTCAAATAAAACTCCTTGGATATTTTTCAGTGATTAGGTCATAATTCATTCATTTCTAGTTCACTCCCCTTCACCCCATTTACCACATTATGTTTAGGAACATCAATATTATTCTAGTGTATAAATCTTATGTGTTTTGTGCCATTTGTGATGTTTATACCTCTCTCTCTCTCTCTCTATCTTTTCTTTCTTTATATATATATATATATATATATATATATATATATATATTCTTGTTCACCATTGGTGTATTTTTGCATATTTATATATATTGTATCAATTTTTTTGCATCTTTGCATTTGCATTTAATCCATCTTCCCACAAGTTTAATTTTTTATTCTAATTAGTATGATACATGATCACCTTGATATCTTTTCTTGCATCGATTGGCATCCTTAGCTTTGTTGTGTATTCAAGTTGGTATCATATTTTGTATCAAAATTAATATTATGTGATCATTTGTGTTTTTGTTGTCCAGTTTGTTGTTGCATTATTCACTTTGCATCATTGCATGATATACTTGTTTTTCCTATATACATACCCTTGTTTCATTTTGGAGGAGATTTGATTATATTGGGAAGAAATGGTATCTCAATACGTAGAAATATTAATAAACCCCACTCTTGAACGCCTCCCCCAGTTTAAACCCAAGTCGTTTAGGATCCAGGTGTTCATTTTTATATGCTTTGAGGATCCTATTTTTGGTCCCAAAGGTTTATTTTCTACATCTACTAAGAATTGTTTCATTGTGGTGGGCCCCATTCCTTTTATGATGTGTTTGCACACGATGGACTTCATGTGTGATTGTTACTAAACCGAGTAGGTGGATACCAAGGCGTGGGTGGACTCACGTGTTGTGGCACTGTGTAGGTGGAAACTTATGTGTGGCTCTAGAGGAACGGTTGTAGAATAAAGAATGCTTCAAGGTTTGTGTGGGTGTCGAGTCATTGTGTAAGTTTTCTGTTAGTCTTGTATAATTCCATATCATAATGAATTACGTTGGATATGCCTTTTGAGAACATTTCCATTTTGATTTTCTTCATATATTGGGCTTTGTGGTTTGATTTACTTACTTTATCTTACAATCACCTAGATGCGTGTTTAGATTTAGGTAAAATTGGTTAATTGTTTAACATAACAATTAGTGTAAAATCTGTGATTAGTTTATTGGGTTATTTAAATTGTTTAATTTGAAAATTTTAGATATTGGTTTGACTCTTTTTTTTATCATCCTCTGTATATTAACATGTTCACCGAAGAACATATAATGAAATATCTCCATAAAACTATCTCGGTACATAGATACCTAGACGTAGAGCATTAGGGGTAAAATGGCCCATCTACCCACCGAGACGTGGTCCATGTCGTATGCGCTCCCATAATGGAATTTTACTCGTAGGATGTCCATAAGTAATCACACATGGTATGCATAACACATAAAACATGCAAGCGATTACAACCCACACTAATGGACTAAAGTAAATACATACACAACCCTCATTAATGGGTTAAGGTAAATCACATACCCATACTAACCTAATGCTGCCGAGTTATACTAGCATCGTTAATCCTTAACCTTATATTCAACACATATTATATTAACGCTAACACTTCGGGTTCCTGAATCTAGGCATAGTCACCCTACTATGCACTAAAATACACATATGCCAACGATATTCCATCTCGTATAGCCCTAGCCAAATTTCCCAAGGGTTCTCCTCTAGGTATTAATTCACACCTATTTTATATAAAACCATTGAACATAACCATTACGCCAATATAGAGTTTCTCAACTCAATCTTAATCTCACTCAAAGGATAATTGCCCCACTAAACTATCACTATGACATTTATAATCTTTGTCAATAATCCTAGTTCATTAAAATTCCAAGATCCTAAATTTACTACCAATCCTAGTTTCGAGTTTGTAAAGTAATTACCCAAACTCAAATTAACCCCCTTAAACCAACTAATTTGACAATTTCAAGGATCCTTTATTCCTCCGTGTCTTTAAAATAGTAACAGTCTTCCCTAACTATCGTGGTTACTACGTAAAGGCCTTAGAATTTAGGTCCTAGATTTCTTTCATTTGAATTTCAGGTGCCAATGGTGACCTCTCTTAGGACCAAGTCCCCGCCTTAAATTATATATGGTGGAATTTCGTACTCAAATAATTGACTTTTATTTGTTTGTAGGCAACCATTATGATTAAAGTAGTTTCACGCCTTCCCTCTAAATCATTTAGGGACTTTTTTTATCCCTTCAACATGGGCTTCTAATTCAAACTAATCCACCCTCTATGTTAGTATCTCTATCTTATTAAAAGTGACAACCTCAGTACCATAGGTTAAGAATAAAGGGATTTACCATTGGTTATGTACAACCATAAGATTTTTGGCAACTTTTCAACCCATAGACATTTTATTTTCTTCAGCATATTATTCTTAAGTGTGGAAGATGATCCAGTTGGTCACTTTAACCTACCCATTTTCTTGAAGGTGACATGGTGATGAGTAGTGGTTATTGATCCTATAATATGAGAAAACTTTCCTAAAGGATGGATTATCAAATTCTTCCTGGTGTCTAAGAACGTGGAACTTTATATAATAAACTACAAATGACGTTCTTTTATACGAAGTTAGTGGTATTCCTCTCAATGATGGTCGTTAAAGGTTCAGCCTCATCACAGTTGGTGAAATAGTCAATTTCCATAGTGTATAACTTGTTTTGACCCCATTGAGTAAACGGCCATGGATTTGTCTTTGGGGTCAGTTTATTGCCTAAATGGTTTGGGACAAAGGCACAACTTTAACATATGTCACAACGTTGTACATACTCTTTAGTTTATTTTCTCAACGTGAGCCAATATCCTTTCCTCAGGACCTTGTAAACTAAGGTCTTAGGACCATTACTAGAAACACAGACACCTTTATGTAGATCTGTAAAAACATAGCTGGCTTTCAAAAGACTGATGCACTTTTCAAATGCTGAGCGGTAACCATTCTTGAATAAGATCCCATTCTCTAAATAATACTTCATGCTAAGGACTTTAAACATCTGGATTAGAGCTTATCCTCTAGAAGGATTCCATCTATGAGGTACATCTTGATGGGTGTAGTCCAGTCTGAGATTTGATCCTCTTTTTCAATGTTGATTTGGAGTTAGAGTTGGTCTAATATGACTTTCAAAATGACTGGGTAAACCTCATCTGAATAGGTCACTAGTGAAAGATGGTTATCCTCATAACTCTCTAACGTTCAATCAGCGGCTTCTATAAATTAGGTGCTTCACGATTGCCAAATATCCTACAATTCATAAACTTAGTGACTTGATTGACTACCAATTAAGAGTTGCTGAAGCTTTTCACATATTCTTCTCTTAAATGGATGGCCATTCTTAGGTCGAACATAAAAAAATCATACTTTCTATCATTATTAAAGGATTTAAGTTACAAATGGATAGGAATATAGATTTTGCCTCCTTTCAATATCAAAATGTGATGTTTAGATCCATTGTGTTACCTGTTGGAAAAGCCATCCACATGTAAAAACCATATTGGGAAATTGGGGTCTATCTTATAGAACAATGATATCTTAGGATCTTGGGGTACTACTACTTTTTTTTTATCTCTTAAGCTCTGCTTTTACCCTCCATGTTTCTAATATCAAATTCCCCCAATTCCACAAACCACTTAATTAGTCTTCCTGGAATATTAGGCTTATGCAAGATGTGCTGGATGGGTTGATCCATCACAACCACTATGGTATACGATTGAAAGAAATGCCTTAGATTTCTGGCTGAGGTGATCATATAGAAGGATAGATTCTCCATCCTTAATGATTTATTTTTTAATCTCTTGTAAAGCTTTCATGACAAAATACACGGGTTACAGAGCCCTATATTATTTTTTGATAAAATCTGAGTTGATCATGGTTGAGGAGGCATCAAGATACATTATATAAATATTCTCAAGTAATTTTTTGAGATAATAGAGGTAGAGATCCAATGTACTTCTTCACATTTTGGAATGTCTCCTCAACCTATAAAGTTCACTAAAATGTCTTATTTAATATCATAAAGAAAGGTAGACACTTGCCTGTGGCCTAGGAGACAAAAAAATTGAGTGAAACAACTCTTCCAACAAGGCTTTGGACTTCCTTGATTGTTCTTAAAGATTACATGCCTATTTTTTCTTGAATCTTTTCCAAGTTGGCCTTTACGCCATGTTTAGTGACCATAAAGCCTAAGTACTTTCCTATAACTACCCGAAAGGAACACTTCTTAAGGTTGAGGCTCATTTGATTTATTTTAAGTATGGAAAAGGTCTACGTAAGTTTTTACATATGATCATGGCCCTCTAGACTCTTGACATGTATATCATCGACACAAACCTCCATAATTTTGACAATCAAATCTTTAAAGATGGAATTCACCACCCTATGGTAAGTAGCACCATCATTCTTTAGACTGGATGACATAACTTTATATCAATAGGTACATTTTTATGTGATGAATGAGGTCTTCTCCTCATCCATGGGAGCCATTTTGATTTGTTTATACCTGGAATATGCATCCATAAAGGATAGGACCGCTTGACCAGTAGTAAAATCTACCAACGTATTAATGTGAGTCAAGGGATAATAATCCTTAGGATAATGTTTGTTGAGACAAGTAAAGTATATGAACATACGCTATTTTTTAGTGGGCGTGGGCATTAAAACCACATTTGAAAGCCATTATGGGTATTATACTTCTTTGATGAAACTAGCTTTTAAAATATTGTCAACCTCTTCTACGATAATTGTATTTAATTTAGAGCCAAAGAATCTTTTCTTATATAATAATATCGTGTGGTTTAAATCCACATTGAGGCATTGTACCATGACCTCAGGACCTACCCCAATCATGTCTAAGTGATTTCGAATAAATGTATCATTGACTTATGTCAATAAGTGGGTCAACCCTTCTCTAAGGGACGAGCTCAAATAAGCCCCAAATTAGATGACCCTGATGGGATCTTGTTCATAGATGACAATGTGTATAAGGACATTAATAAGATCACTTATTTGTTCTTTCACTACAAAAAAGTAGTTTTTGAGACGGTAGCTTAATAGTTCCAGAAGATGGTTTATCCATCTCCAATACTTTTTGGGACGGTATTTGGGATGGCTAAGGTGGGTCTTTTTCAAAGAGGTTATAAATACTTTTTATGATGCCGTATCCATCTTAAATGATTTTTTTCAAATGGGAACATATTTTTCTTAAAAGCTCATCATTTTATATTAGCCCTTTGAGACGACATAATAACAGTCCAAAAAGAGTGCTTTTGAGATGGGAATTAATCCGCCTCAAAAGGTTACTATTATACAAGACCATTTTGAGAAGATAAGAAAGCTATCTTTAATATATTTTTGGGACAATTTTAACCATCCCAAAATGGGTGAAGAGATCTTACAATTTTTCCACCAATGTATTAGGGAGAATAAAATCCATCGCTAAAATTTTTATATATAATTGAATTACATTTGAGACAATTTATTAATGTGTCACCAAATGATAAAAAAATATAATACATAAGATGATTTTTAACCAATATAGCGAATCATTTTCATTCAACAATAGTTAGAGTTCTTACAAGCATCTCTAAATATTCATTAAAACAAAAATTATAACAGTAAGTTCAAATATTCGATTTGATGACAAAAATACATTAAATTCTTATACGACAAAACACGAAATCCTTTTATCAAAGAGTTCCCTCAATCTTAAAGTGTAAGACCTCCAAAATCACTGATTAACATTGCATTTCTAGAAAAGTTTCCACCTGCATAAAAAATAATGTTAATTACGTAAAAATTAGTATCTCAGTCATCAACAATATAAGGTGCAATAAATCAATGTAGTATATTCTCATTACAAATAACATAAATTTTAAACTATGATATCTTTTTAATAAATATCTAACTACTGTTATTTTTTTAAAAAAATTGGCAAAGCCACCTGTGGTGACAATTATTGTGCAACACAAATAAATAAGAAGAAAGCATTCACCAAGTGAGAACAAGGAATATAAAATGATAATCACACAACAAAGGATGTATGTGGTTCAGCAAAGATGTGCCTACGTCCACGGTGGTGCGATCGATATTATTTCTATATACTCCGGAGAGTAATTACATAGAATACAAAAAGTGTCCTTTTGCCCCGGACCTAGGGTTTAATATATACATGTACATGTAGGTAAGTGGAGGTGATGGGTTCCCCCGCGTCTTCCATCTCCCCTATAACTTTCCTTAATGAGAACGTGGGGGGAGACCGGATCAAAATAAGAGATGAGGGCCCTGGACTTTGGGCCGCCAGGACTGGGCTACTCGTCCAGGCCCATGGTCCTAATTCCGGGTACCCACAATTGCCCCTAAATTTGTTGGGCCATGTTTATGGGCTCAATATATTTAAATGATTAGCCATAATGGCTGTTTTAAAATTCTTCGAAAACCATGAAGCTGATTTTGGCGGCACCCGTCTCATATCTTGTGCACTATGATTAGTAAAATTTGAAGGTTTCTTGGAAGAGGTACTTCTCTACTGTCGTTCCTATTTTTCCAGCATTTCCTCATTCCTTGTGAGTTCTAGCACTTCGTACCTTCTTCTCTCAATCTCCAGTCTCATTGCTTCCTTGTCGCTTGGGATCGTGCTTCTTCCTCGTTCGAATTGGTTTTCTATCTTGTAAGTTCCTTGTATCTTTTCTCTGTGCTTTCTCTTTGAGTTTATAGTTTTCTAGGGCTTTTCAATGGCGAATATTGGGAATAGGTCGGTCTCTGAGTTTAGGAAGTTTTACAACAATCCCGAGTGGGTAGATATTGAGTGTTATTCCTCCCCTCCTAGAAACGTTAGAGAGATAGATGATGCTCACTGGATCCATGTTCTATTGCTTTCCCAGGGGGGACTCACTTTTCTTCCCAATGATTTGTTCCTGCATTTCTTTGGCTATTTCAATATTGTTCATGCACAATGCTCGCCCAATGTGTGGAAAATAGTAAATGGCGTCCACAGGATAGATCAATTGTATGGAACTAGGTTAGGGCTCGCCGAGGTCTGTTTCTGTTACTCCTTTTCTCGAACTAGTTCTGGTGTCCTTTACCTCAAAGCTAAAAGCCCTGACAGGGAATTGGTAGTAAATATACCTGATTCCCATAAGGACCACTGGCAAGAAGGTTTCCTTGTTAGGAATTGGAAGTTCCCTCCCCAATTTGAAGGGTCGAGGTCTGAGAGGTTCTCTGTTCCTTTTTTCGGGGAGGAATACATAGGTAGATATTGTACCGTTGTTTCAATTTTTGCTGATTTGTGACCTTTCTAACTCCTCTTTTTCTTTTTCTTCCACAACGAGGTCAAAGAATTTAGAGCCTGCTCTCAGCGAGGTTCGTATCTCGAAATTGGTTAAGGCTCGGAATATTAGGGAGCCTCTGGGTGATGGCGAGCATCCCAGTTCTGCTGTCTTTCTGGTCGAGTACAAGAGCGTTGGCTCCAGCTTCATAGCAAGGCCTATGGATAGTATACCAGAGTTTGACTCCTTCGAAGAGACTGCTGCAGAGTCTATCCAGTTGGACGAGGAAGAGAGCAGCTCTGAAAGTGACCTTGCAGGAGCCGTGAGTAATTTGGGTGGAAGGAGCTTTGATAGTAGCAGTTCCTCTGACCGTTAGGAGGTTTCTGAATCTCGGGGATCGTCGAGAACTTCTAGCAGTTCAAGTGAAGAGATGGTTCCTCCAAGGAATAACTTGATTAGGGATGATGATGATGAGGACCACGTGCTTCTTGCACAGAGGTCAAATAAGCAAAAAGCTACTTCTGGGTCCGTGGCTACTGGTTCCCAGTCCTCCGCTCCGGAGTAGGAGAGGAGATGGAAGGAAGAGGAGCAGGTGAGAGAGAGAGAGAGGAAAAAGGAAGAAGAGAGGAATAAATTGGAGGAGAAAAGGAGGGTCGAGGAAAGGAAAAAGAGAGAGAGCGAGAAAGAGGAGGAGAAGAGGAGGGCTGAGGCGAGGACGAAGGCCGGGAAGGCCTTAGTTCCAGTGTCCGCTCTGCCTGAGGGGGCCTCTGTGGCAATTTCTCCTCAGTTGGCCCCATCCCTGCTCGAGAGAGCTGTCCTCCCGGCTGATCGCCAAAGGGCAGTGGGGTTAGAGCATTTGGCCCTCCAGGCTAGTCAGAGGCTTGCTCTGGTAAGGTTTCTTTTTCTCTTATATTTTTCTGACTTCCCTCATTTTCTTCTTCTAATGCCTTCTCTTTTTCGCAGTTCCTTACTGACTTCGCCGTGTTGTATCGTTCACGCGATGAGCTGGTGAAGAAGAACAGTGAGTTAGAGCAAGAGAATTCTGCCCTGAAGGTGAAGGGTAAGGAACTCGAGGCCAATTGTAAGGCTATTGACGCTGCTCGGATTTCATCCGACTTGGCTCTTGCCACCGCGAGCAAGGAGAAGGATGAGGCAGTCAAGGATCTGGAGGAGCTGAGGCAGGCCTACGACCTGGTTTTCTCGAGCAAACTTGCTATCGTGGAGGAGAAAAGGGTGCTCTCTGAAGAGCTGAAGAAAAAGGAGTCTGAGGCTGTCACTGCCAAGGAAGACTCTTATAATTCTGGCTGGGCTGCAGCATACGAAGATGTTGAAGTTCAGATAGGCTATATTAGCCGTCTAAACTTCAAGAAAGGATGGAACAAGGCTCTCATAGCCGTTGGGGTCGATGTTGCATCCCCACTCTTTGACGAGCACGACCCAGGGCCGAGGCCAGTCATGGATGAGGACCCTGCCCAAGCCGTTGCAGTATCTGATCCTGCTCCTCAGGTGACCTCTGCTAATAGACATATACATCTGTACACGATAAGAATATTCATTGAATCTGTTTTTGTCGTTTGATCTTCCTGACTAGATGCTCAGTACGCTAAGTAGCTCGACATGCTGAGTAGCTCGGCGTGTTGAGTAGCTCGGTAATTTAAATTTCTCAATAAATGTATTTTATGCCACGCAGGATGACATGCGTCCTCATATAATTGGTCCACGTCAACTGACTAATTTCTGTACCAACAGAATCCCCGAGTGCTTCACAGTTGAGGTTGGATATGAGAGTGTAGAGCATTATGTCCAGAAGTTGCTCGGGCATGTTGACCTTGTCTTGTTAGATTACAGATTTCCAACACTTGTGATACTTAATGATTTTGAGCGCGAAATGGCAAACCCGTAAACATTTTGAATCTTTGATAGACGCTTGGGTATTTATGTCTTTTTCATCATTTAGCTGATGAAAATGCAATCGTCGTCTCTAGTGATCATTACTTTTCTCGTTTCCCAAAGCAATGCATTTAAAGATGATAGAATCAAATCATCTTCTACCTTTTGCCTTTTAGATTTCCAAATTCTTTTTCTTCTCACTTTTTCTTCTTACGATCGTTCCTTATGTCATCCGCCTTAGCTGAATCCTTGAGTTTCTATAAGAATTTCTTCTTTCTTCTTTCTTTACTTTAGCCACTATGATTTACCTAATCGAATCATTGGATAAGTTTAGGGCTGATTTTTCGATTCCTTCTTGGGTTATTCTGGAAGAACCTCCTTGCCCTTCTGATTTATTTTCTCTAGGTGAGGGACATTGGTTTCCTTCCATTTTTATAGCTGAATGTGGTTTTTCTTTCCCGCCTAATCCCTTGTGTCTAGAATTTTGCCAATATTTTGATATTGTTCCTGCAAGAGTAGTTCCAAATACACAGAGGGTAGTTAACGACGTACATATGTTGAATCAAATTCAAGGAACTCATTTAGGGATTACTGAAATTATGTACTATTATAAATGGGTTACTAGCGATACCACCTCTTATTTAAAAACTAGGTATTCTAACAGAGATTTAGTGGTCAATCTCCCTGATGCTAATAGGGATAATTTTGAACATAGGGTTGTGATGAAAAATTGGCAACATCCCCATTAAAAGGGAAAGATTTATACTAAGTTCCTAGATGTCCACTTTATGGCAATGGGATAGATTATTTTTAGTTTTTCAATTTAGCTCTGTTTTTGTTTGATGAAATGCGTCACTGACACTTATTTTTTGTTTGTTGCAGTTGACAGTAAGAGGAAATCCCTAAAAGAAAGTGATATTAATATAAAAGATTTGAAATTTATCTAGGGATTGCATCGAGCAATAGTTGGGGAACCCGAGAGGTATGTAAGAATCCCCCTGTTGCTCCAAAAGGGGCAGCACCTTTGATTGAAGTTGTTGTTATTCAAGGAGAGGAAGCACCTTTGATTGAGGTTTCTCCTTTGAAGAGGTTGAGGATAAGTCTTGTTGAAAAGCCTATGGACATTGTTCCCCAACCTACTAGGGTTGAAATTCCTTCTTTAAGGGCTAGTTCTCTAGTCATCATTACTCCTGGCTTGGCCAATAAATTGATCAGGTCGGGACTCTTCCTGATTACCGAGCTGGTGAAACTTTAACTCCTTGGGATAAAGTTACCGATTTGGCAGCCCAAAACCTTGCATCAGTAAGTGTCATTATACTTATGTGTATGATTCTTCATTGCCATCATACCCTGATTTTTGTATTCTTCTTCTTACAGTTTTTGGTGTACTTTGATATACTTTGGAGAAGGATGAAGCTGTCAAAGCTTCAACCTTGTCCAGTGGAGTGGAGGAAGCCTTTGTTGGGTTATCAGAGTCTTTGATGGAGTCCCAACAGAAGTACGAGGAGGATAAAGCTGCCTGAGAGAATAAAATCCAATCTGCTGAGACATCTCGACAATAAGTTGTTGAAGAGGCCAAAGATGATGACATATCTCAGTAAGAGGATATAACATCTCGACAAGAGGCGATTACAGCTCGGCAGAAGCCTGATGGCAAGTTTGAAGAGGCTGAATGGCGTAAGAAAGACCTTGAGGAGAAGGCGAAGTCTGTCGAGGAGCTTTTAAGGGAGAAAACTTCCTCAAAGAGGGTAAAGAGAAAAGTTATTGTGAAGAAGTCCTTTATTTCTCTCTGGGACAAGGGATGGAATAAAGCTTTAGCTTTTGGCTCTTCCCAAATGGATTATGCGATCTTGAAGAACTTCAAGGATGGATGGGTTACAGCTTTGAAGGAGTTAAATATTGCTGATGATTCTGAATTGTTTCAGAAACACACTCATGGCCCTCCTCCTACTATTGAAGAAGAAGAAGGGGATGAAGCTGGATCTGATGAATCTTCTATGTTGATAGTATAATAAACACCTGTTGCTCACATCCCTCAATTCTTCGAGCAATTTCAGCAGACAACAACCTCTACCGAGCAATGCCAATTACCTTCTGAGCAACCAATTCCTTCCTCCAAATTGGTTGATGATGTTATAGGAAATAAGGAGAAGGTGTAAAGTTTTTCGGCTATTTACTTATCTTATTTTTTATTTTCCCTTTTATTGTAACTTTGGTTGTACCATATTCTCCTATGATTAATAAAATGGACGTTGTTAGTTATTCTGAGTTCCTCCTTCACTTGCTCGATATAGTTGTATCGTTGTTGATTTATTTTTACTTTTCCTTGCTAGTTTATTACCATGATGGAACTATTGTCATCTTATGATACAAAGTTGATGAAGAAATGTAATGTTTACTTCAAAGATGGTCGTGCAGATTTCACTCAGGCGTAGATAGTTGACATCCTTAGATCTGATGACTCTGAACGAGCAATTGATGCTTACCAGTATCTAAAATTCTTACTTAATGGGGCCATAGAAAATAATGTGTCTTACTACTAAATGATTGAAGATCTTAAAGGAATGATCGAAGAACTTCAATTACAGCACAAAGAAGCCACTGCTCTTTTACATGAGGGTTATGAGAAAAAGTACCAATAGTTGAGTGTTGGTCGAGGTTATGACAAGTTCTTTTCAGCCCATAATAAGAGAGAGACTGTCCTAACGCTTGAGACTGAAGATCACAGAAACATCGCTAAGTTGCTGGAAGAAGAGAATAATGCTTTGAGAGAAGAGCAGAGACAACTAAAATTTGTCTCTTCCTCTAGAGCTCGAGTCCCAGTTAGTGATGAGGGATTTTCATTTTTGGAAACTGAAAATGCTGAATTGAGAGAAGAATTTGAGGCTTTAAAACTATCCAGACCGACATCCTCCTCATGGGGTAGATCAAGAGTTGGTCAGAGCAACATCGAAGAGGCTAGGACTCAACAGGCTTTAGCAAATCAAGTTGTTCAACTGAAGGAAAAAAATCAAGCATTAATTGAAATGTCCTAAAAAATTCAAACTCTTATCGAGTAACTATCCAACCAGAGTTCTGCGTTGGAGAGAAAAGAAAACTTTGTGAAAAGGCTTCATCACTATGTGGATAATTTGACTTATCAATTCCATAAACAGTCAGAGAGTTTTGGATGGGGGATACAATGAAGCTTTATGCCATCTTAATGCTCGGTTGAAATAATCAAATAATGAGTGATACAAACTAGGATGGTTGAACGCCTTGGCTATGATGAAAGTCGAGGAAGGAACAAAATTATAGGATTGGTATGAGCCTGGATTACTTGATTTGCCTGTGCCTCCCTTTAAGATAGATGTCAACTGGATTTCAGCCCGTTCCATTCCTCAGTGTTTGATCTGCAAGTATCTTGGTGACTACAATCTTCATAAAGATTTTGAGATATCTCGTTCTCAACATATGCTTGACCAACCAAGCTCGATCAACACCAGAATGCTGCGAGATTTGAATTTTATCAACTCTTCTTTTGCTCTAGATAATCCTCCAGCTGGAATGGATCCTATACCTAAATCTGAAGAAAAGAAACCAATAGAATAGGACATTTGTATTTCGTTACTGATCATGTAATGAAGAAAAGTTTATTTTTTCTTTTTAATTTTCTTTCCTTGGAAATAAATTGTAAGATGTGTTTCTTATCATGCTATCCTTGGAAATAAATTATTTTGATGAGTGTATATATCTATAAAGGGACAATTTATCCTGTATTGATTTGATTGCCTAGACAATGGAACTTTGCCCCATATGTTTGCCTAGTTATAGTGACTTATCACCCATAAGTGCTTAAGCAATGGAATTATTTTCATCCCATATTCCTTTGCGCTATGCATATAGCTACGTACCCAAATGACCGTTCAATACCATTGTTTTCACTATTGGCAATCCAACCTAAGTCCTATATTCTAAGGCAACAAGTCAAAAATCCCCCATAAGGCTCATCAGGATATGACTTCCCTCAGCGCCCAAGCCTCCCATTGATAGAAAGTAGGCTAGGTATGTTAGACACATAAATCATCAAGCAATAGGTATATAATTATTCTATATAATAATAGGTACACACTCTACCTATGCCTCATATTTAGGAATTCATCCTACCCCAAGTAACCATTGTATTTCTCGAATACTACCCGTACTTGATAATTACGATTTAATGTCATTATCACTCACATAATTCATTTCTTAATTCAATATTTAATTTCTCAACATTAACCCAATTATCTCATTCTTTGTTAATGTACTAAAAAATATTCAGAACCTATCGTGGGCCAAAATACAAAATTCCAAACTTTTCTAGGCTAAAACATGATTTTTGAAGTCTCATTAGAAGTACCTGAATTCTCAATCGAACGACATATCATCTCGTTAGAATGACATCATGTCTTGTTCAAACTATTTCAAACGACATCCCAGTTTATTTAACGTTTCAGCAGTTCATCCCCAACTTTAGTTTTCTGCATTTTTCTCCATTTTCTTACACCTAAACCCACATGGAACATATTCTAATGAATCCCAATTATCTCAGCATCATTTATACATATTTATGGGTGATTATAAAACATAAAAAACATCTTATTCCTTACTTTCAATAAGGGTTTTAATCTAAATAAATATAATCCTTAAAATCCTCAAAATTCTATATTCACCATTGATGTTCTTCATAAGACCCAGAATATAATTTCGTGCTTTACAATTCAAACCATTAATCTGATAACCTCAACATCTGCATTTCTCAACTACATGCCATAACTACCACATTAATTAATTTATTCATCATTTCATGCCCAATTTCATAATTCTCATGGGTATATATTAATCCTATTCTAACATGGATATTATACTCACTAATTGGAACAAGAATTACACTTGCCTTAAGGTGTAGGTATGATCCTTTGGAGAAGATATGTGTAGGATGTCCCCTCCTCTTTTCTGGTCTGGTGGTGGTGCAAGGTAGTGGTCCCTTCGTTTGCTCTCAAAACCTCTTACTCTCCTTGACCTCTCACTCTCCTCAAAGACCTTTCCTTTGTTTTTGGGTGAATGAACCTAAGCTCTCTAATCTCTTCACTTATATAATAAAATCCAAATTTTCGTGGTTACTATTCACCTCCCAATTAAAATGACCAAAATACCCCTCTGGGGTGTCCTTTTGGTTCCCAATTGAACCGGGACCTAAATCAAACCCCCGGGTAGACTTTTCTGCATGTTTAGGCCCTTTTGGACTCAATGGTGCACTCAAAATGACAATTTTAATGCCTTAAAAATAATTTCTCTTTAGCCCTTTCAATTTAGTCCCGACACGACTCACATGTGCGTCCCGACTTAATTTCAATAATTCGCGTATTATTTACGCGCGACCATATAATCATATATTACTTTTAATAACTTTGTAATATTCAATATTAATCACATATTACTTTATTCTCTAGTAATATTCAATCTGAATTAATTCCAATTATTATTCATAATTAATTCCAATTAATCCCCATTTTACTTTTATTTAATCTCATATTAAAAGTCATCAAAATTACGGGGTATTACAACTTGTATTATGTATCATGAGGATTGCATCATGTAAGAGGGACTATTGTACCATCATAGGTCAGTTCTTGTTACACGAAGATCCGTTAAGTTTATGTGAGACTTGAAGACATAGGTTTTATGTTCTTTGGGCTTGAGTTCTGGCATATAGTGGAACGACTGAGCATATTGTGATTGTAGGGATGATTCTGAGATGTTTTTATGGATCCTTCTTCAAGTGGACATAATATTTGAGGGCCAACATTGGTCTCACAGATGTCTTTAATAGACTTTAGGACCTCTTCCCCTTCAGAGAAGGAGCTAAAAAGTTGTGAAATCTTGGGATTCCTGAGTGCTTAATTATTGTATCATCAACCACGATTCAGGACCTAGACCCAATGTCGTGAAGATAAATTCACTGGTCACGGTTCTTGACTGTCCCCCCCCCCCCCCCCCCCTTTTTTACCCATTAAAAATTATCACAGTTATGGTTATGATTTGGATCATGACCAATAATAAATTTATTTAAAATATAATTGTTATTTGTTTGGCTCCAAAAATATTATATACATATTTTAAGTTTCATACAAATCCATTTTAAAAAGAACTAATACATTAATACAAAAGAAATAAAATTAAAATAATAAACCCATAAAATTAATTACATGAATCCTAAACTAATGATATTAGAATCCCCAGAGCGTTCATTTATATCCATGAAGCTTATGTAGTCTTGATGTAATCGACATCCACATCTACCCGACTAAAGCTACAAATATTACAAATTGTTCCGAAAGTTAAAGTAATAAGATGCAAAGATCAAAATTTTCATTACCCAAAGTTAAAAATATATTACAGAATGTATTCAACATAATGTGTTATCATACTAGTTATATCATAATTACGAAACCGGAACCATTATTTTAACAAGTTTATCATTTTAAACAGATATTAACCCAAATTTAATAAGGACTAACAATTTTATCAATCTAGACTGTGACAATTGTTCGTGACTATTTTTAATTTAAATAACTTGTCGCTTTCAAATATGAGAGTTAAGATCCATGACTGTGACCCCTAGTTTAGTCAAGTAAAGTGGTCATGATCCAAAATTGTAAGCCAACTATTGTGACCATTTTAAGTCTCGTGGTTGTCACGATGGGTGGTCATGATTATGGACCATGACCATATTATACATATAATTGTCAGGGTCCTGAACGGATCTTCACATTTATGGACCGTAACCATTGACGTAATCACATTGGTGCTATTTTCCCAAGTAAAGAGCTATGGTTCAATTACGATCCATGACCATGAACTAGTTGGTCAAACACCATTATTGTGACTAATGTTTAGTATGTATCACCACAAGGGGTCATATCTTGAGTTATTATCAAATTTACATGGTCACGATTTCGGACCGCGACCATGTTAGCTTAACCATTTCTAATTTTTGGCATCGGGATATTCGACTTTCATGGTTAAATATAATACATGATTTTTTTATATCCCTCCAACTTATGGCTCCTCCTTCTGGGGTAAACCCGTATCTAGATATCTATTTCCCGAAATGCTTATGTAACAAAAAGTCTGAGTTTGTGCACCCTAAAGGTACAAGATTGTCTATTAAGAAAACTAGTGTATAATCTCTAATCCTTTTGAAGTACTTGAGAATGGTCTTTACTAAAGTATAATTCTCCTTACCTGGGTTAGGTTGTAATCTTCTAAACATGCCAATGCTAGAGAATATATTTGTTCTTGTACATAACATAGCATACAAGAGGCCGCCAATTGCCAAGGAACTAGTTATATTATTACACCTCAGTATTTATACAATTCTTAGACCTTCCTTAGAGGTATAAGATCAGTACATACAAGTTGAATGAATATTTTGTTAATACAACCTTAAGAGATTGCAAAATATAAACATATCTCACTATTACAGATGTGTCAAATCTTAAACATGTAAATGGATCAACTATGAATGTCTTTCAATAAAAGAAATCAAGAAGTTATATAGATGAATATGTAACAAATCAACAATATAAAGTCTAATTTCCACGCTTAAATTAAGAATAATAATAATATATTGAAATAAATAAGGCTTTTCATAATGGAGTTCAATGCATGAATAATAACTTGGTATGTTTACGGGAAGAGTGAATACTATTTGATTTTTTTAATAATTAATTCAGATAGTCCAATTATTGAGTGTTTAAGGTTGTATATCATTCAGAAATTAGACCATTGAGATTAAAAAGTAATTATTTATTACACACGTGTAATAACCTGTATTTTTGAGAAATTGAAATTTAATTAATTAGTTTAAATTTAAATTACACGTGTGATGTAATTTAATGAAAATTAAATATTATAGGTTGATTAAACTATTAATCGGAGAGAAATAATTAATGTTTTTCGAATAAAATTATTAATTGAATAGTAATGGCGTTTTTTACGTAATAGCGAGTGATAATGACATAACATTATTTTATCTCAATCAGGTGTTGTGTGTGGACTAAAGGAGGTCGAGATAGGAAATTATTTGTGAGTAACTCAGATGATGATTTCGAGGTTATGGTTGAGTTGGGAATGGTTAAAAAAGTCAAAATAGTATACTCGGGTGTATAATTTGGCTTCCAGGACAGTTTTAGACCAAACTAACACCCCGAGAGGGCATTTTGGTCATTTGGTAACCAAGGTAATACAGCTACGAATTTTCAAAGGTTATATAAACTTGTCGTTGTGAGAGGCTAGGTTAATTTGAATAGAAAACACTTGGAGTCCTTTAGAGAGAAGAGGAAGAGTATACTAAGAGCTTAGGAGAGGATTCTTGAAGCCTTTCACCTTATTCTTACATCACAATCATCTTTAGAGGGTGGATTAGAAGAGAATTATGATCAAAAACACGAAATCAGATCACTCTCATACAAGACAAGTATTTATCTTGCAAATGTTTATGAGTTATAATCATCATGTAGAGTAGGGCCTTTGAATTAAGGATAATTGATTATATTATATACTAATGAATAGAACTTATAATTCGGATTAGGATTGCATGTAGAATGAATCCAATTGTTTAAGTCAAAATGAAATTTGAAATTATGGGATTTAGATCATGGGATAAATTTGTGTATTGATGAACTTATGTGAAGAACACAAAATGGAGGGTTTAATGATTATTGGAGTTTTAATCGGATATTGGATGAAATTTTATGGATTTTATACCTGATATACGTTAGAAATTATCCATACATGTAAATTTGTTGTTTTATTATGTTAACTGGGAGTTTCAGATTGTTGTATCAAAGTTTGAGGATTTAACTGGTGTAAAAATTCGTAGCAACAAATTGAAGATGAAGAGACCTGATAGATTTCCAATAGATTCGACAAGGTGGATCAATTCAGTTATTGGGCGAATCGATTTGATTTTTCCCATAATTGAAGATGGTTCTTTTTAACCCGAGAACTTTTAGATTCGTAAGGGAGCTTTTGGGACATTTTTAAATTATAGAGGAGAATATGAAAATGGTAGTAGGCCTATGATGGGACTTAGATTTATATAAAATGAGACGAGTTAAGAGTTGGAATAATTGAGAAAATGTCCATAATTGATAAATAAATGAAATTCAAGACGAGTAACATAGTGATGAATGAATGCTTGTTTATGACCAGTAGTAAACGATGGGAAATAGGACCCTTAAAGTAATGAGCGATACTCTAAATTATAATAATTGGATTGGAAATTGAAATTAACGGTACGTTGAATATGCGAGTGATATATGCTACGTACAAGTGGATATAATTGATTTATGTGCATACTTACTGAATAATATATGCATATAGCTTGTTTGAATACATATTAATATGATTTAATTATATATGTGAACATACCCACGCTGCCTACTATCAGAAGGTTTCCAGGCAAAGGGTGATAAGACCTTGACAGTTCCAGTGAGGTCTAGATTTGTGTCCCAGAGCATGGAACTTAAGGCGACTCACTATGTGACGTGTATTAGTGGGACCGACGTGTAGTTTGGGTACGTTAGGTATATGCGTATCCCAAAGGCTTAGAACTATGTTCGCCTCCATTGTTGTGTTAGTTTATTTTGGGTTTGAGGGGACACACCGAACTAATAGTCCATGATTGAGTATGAGAGGTGCGTGGACTTCATAGCAGAGTATGCCAGTATCACGAGGGGCCATATCTAGGATGCTATAGTTGTTTATACATTATATGTGTGATGAATATATATATCGTTATGATATAGCTATTTATGTGAGAGAGTAGAATCAATAGATGATGTATATCTAATATATATTTAGTAGTGAAACTTAAATAATTGAATCAATAATAAAATGGGGATAAATCATTTATTATTCCGACCATAGTAACGTATTGTATGGGATATACGAGAGAGCTAGACTAATTGAGAGTAGTCAGATATCTTATCTAGTTGGTCAGGGGATACTAGTTACGTAGAATATGTTAGGCGTGCACATCAGTTGAGAGGTGAGGATCTCAAGTGAGTGTACGTGGATATAACATGTGTAAGAACAACTGATTTAAATACTTGCAAATTTTTTTACTTGGGCTCTGGACGGTGTCAAAAATATTTTCAAAACGTCTTAGGTGTCCAGCCACAGGGATGCGAAGCTTAGACATCCTATCCAGAGATACATAGATGCAATAATGTGGAGGCTTGCAGAAGATTTCTTTAGACGCTTCAACTCTTTCATTCGAGATAGGAGGTTCCTTAGTAGTTCATTTGTGCGTGTTGTCTTCAGACTATTTATTTTATTCAGTTATGCATCAGACTGTATTTTGTTGTAGTTTTACTTATTGTGGTTGGATTGTGTACTTAGAGAACCAATGGTTTATTTATTTATATATCCTTCGTGTGATCTTTCAGACTATATTTATGCGTGAATGATTTAGTCATTTAATTTACTTTCTCATGTGTTCCTAATAAAGATAAAATTTGACACAATCTTATGTTTACATAGGTGATTAGTAATTAAAAAGTTTTATGACTGTTATGCTAAGAATGAAACCATTAATGATTCCTATTTAATTTAATAATGGACTGATCACTCATGATTAAAATAGGTGGGGTGTCACATATGGTATCAGGGCATCAGGTTCTAGTGTCCATAGGATCTGTATGACTTACTATGATTTCAATGTAGCGTTCTTTGACCTATATCCCTATTATTAGGATTTTTGCATTCATGATTATGCATTTGAGTTTCGTTCTTCTGCCATTGTAATTTTATTAACTCTGAACTCATACAATTCAAATCTATTTTCAGATGTCACCTATGAGAGGACAGCCGATAAGAGCATCGGATAGGGCTATTACAGGGGAGGCTCAGCTAGAGCCATAGGCACCGCAGCCACATCTACCATAGGGGTCAGTGTCAGCAGCAGAGGTGGCAATAATCGTGCCATAGGAAGTTAATGTAACAATGACATCCATGGCTCAGCATTTCCATCAGGTCCAGCATCCAGTGGCACCGGTTGTTCAGGATCATCCAGGACCATTAGAGTGGCAGAAGGTTAGGGAGGCCTTCTAGAAGGGCCACCGACCAGAGTTTCAGGGGAGTTCATATGTGATTATGGCGTGTCAGTGGAAGAAAGACATCCACTGCCACTTATGTATGGTTGACTATAGTTAGGTGTGAAAGCAGATGCTATCCACTTTCAGATTGGTTAGAGCAGCATTGCAGTGGTGGTAGTTGGTGCCCACCATAGCAGAGAGGGATACTATGACTATTGTTGATTTTTGGGTGCGTCTTAACCTCAAATACTTTCCACCAGCCATAGAGACTGAGATGCAGAAGAAGTTTAGTGAGGTGACTCAAGGTGAACATTCTGTGGTCGAATATGAGGAGGAGTGGTTCACTCATTTGGCTAATTTTATACCAGACGAGGTGAACAATAACGAAATGAAGAAGGCGGATTTCATAGATGGTATATCCTGGAGGATCAAAAAGTATTTGATTGGCAATCCATCATTGCTGACTTATACTTATGTCATTAATGTGACATTGTTACACTGCCAAGATCATCACTTCCATGGTAGAGGAGGTGAGCCCAGCTAGCAGGACAAGACAGGAGGTAGCGGTGCTAGCGGAGCACCACTGCAGTATCATTTAGGCAAACACTAGGGGAAGAATTCTAGATAGGGTATTAATCCAAGAGGTTTATAACTGAGGTCTATCAACTCGATGGAGGCATCACGTAGGGCCATTAGGGTCCTCAGTAGTAGCAGACGTTTCCTTAGGGCCTCCAGGGCCAAAGGAACAATGGGAGAGGTCAACAGGGTCGAGGCTAGTAGGGACAATAGCAAGATCATAACCATTAGGGAAATTAGGGCTAGTGACATAGAGATTTTCCAATACAATGATTTATTTGTGGAAAGACGGGCCATAAGAGGAGGGATTGACCACAGTAGGGGAGAACACCGCAGCAACAGGGTGCTCAACAGAATCAGAAGGCACAAACGCCATTTGTGCCATCAGCCCCACCCTCACCACCATAATAGTTCTAGTTACAGTATGGACGTGTCTATAACGTCCGAGATGCCTCCCTATAGAAGGCCCCATAGGCACCACCAGCAGTAGCTGGTATGTTTCTTATTCATGGGCTTATGGGTAGTATTCTAGAGCATCACATTCTTTCATAGTGACTATATTTGCATGAGTTTCAGCCAATTAAAGACAAATGTTAGTCTCCTTATGTGTGTAGAGTGATTGATGGGTAATGAGTCACTTATACAATGGATATGTCAAGGTGTAGATATCGATGTGGGTAGATTATGTTTATCTACTGATCTTTTTGTATTAGACATAGATGGGTATGAATATATCATGGGGATCGACTGGTTATCAATACATCGTGCGATGGTCGATTATTTTAGGAGGACTATCGTATTCTCTATTCTAAGACAGGAGATGTTCTTAGTGGCGATGCCTCCTCCCGAGGGAGGGAAGAGCACACATATGTATTATATTGAGGAGGAGACCTCGTAGGAGGTGGTTTTTACGCTAGACTTAATTCCAATCGTGAAAGAGTTTCAGGATGTATTTCAGGACATACTTGGGTTACCACCTAGCCGAGAAATTGATTTTATTATTGACCTAGCACCGGTTACGAGACCTATAGGTAGAGCGCCTTGTTGCATGGCCCTATTTGAGTTGCTATAATTGAGGGAGAAGATTCAGTAGCTCTTTGGGTAGGGTTTTATTCGATGATGTAGTTCACCATGGGGTTCATCAGTGCAGTTGGTCAAGAAGAATGATTGGTCAATTCGTTTGTGTATTGACTACAAAGATTTGAATAATATCACGATCCAAAATAAGTATCCATTGCCTCGTATCGATGATCTATTTAACCAGCTGAAGGGGAGCAGTTTATTTCTCTAAGATAGATTTGTGGTTCGACTACCATCAGTTGCATGTCAAGGAGGAGGATGTTCCTAAGACTGCTTTTCTGACACGATATGGGTCATACGAGTTTAGGGTGATGCCAGTTAGACACCAATGCGCCATCAGTGTTCATGGATCTGATGAATCGGGGTTTTTCGAGAGTTCCTTAACTAGTTTGTGATTTTGTTCATCGATGATATATCCTAGTAATATCCTATAATACTCTTGCTCTGAGGATGAGCATACCGAGCACTTACGGGAGGTTTTACAGACACTTAGTGAACACCAGTTGTATGCAAAGTTTAGTAAATGTGGGTTCTGGCTTCGGTAGGTATAGTTTCTGGGCCATATTGTGTCTGAGAATGGTATCACTGTTGATTCGAGTAAGGTATCGGCAGTGAGGGAGTGGGGCCGACCCACGACACCGATTAAGGTTTATGATTTTTTAGGATTGGCAGGATATTATTGGAGGTTCGTTAAGGGTTTCTCGCAGATTGTGGATCCGTTGACAAACTTAACTCGCAAAGAGGTACAATTTATTTAGGACGACCATTGTTATAGGTAAAGGACAAATTGAAATATACATCTGTACTTGCACTGCCTAAGGGAGGAGTGGCGTACTTCGTCTACACTAATGCATCCTTACAAGTGCTTGGGGGTGTATTGCAGCAGGAGAAAAGGGATATAGTGTATTCATATCGCAAGCTTAAGACACATGAGAAGAATTACCCCACACGTGACTTGGAGTTAGCCACCGTTGAATTTTCCTTAACGATCTGGAGGCATTATTTATTGGGCGAGCATTTTACTTTACTCACGGACCATAAATTTCTTCAGTATCTGTTCACGCAGAAAGATTTGAACATGACACGGAGGAGGTGGTTGGAGTTCGTGAAATATTACCAGTTTGATATTCAGTATCATCCTAGGAAGGCTAACATGGTGGATGACGCATTAAGCCGAAGGCCTGCAGGAGAGCTAGCAATGACTTTGAAAGAGAGGTGGAGAGAGCTTCACCACAATGATGAGATTTCTATGGCTTGTATGTCCGTATTATCTATCACTCTAGATATTGTGATGATGGTGGTGAAAGCTCAGGCAGAGGACTAGTATTGGTAGGATAAAGTTCGCTAGTTATTAACTAATGGGGTAGAGGGGTACTCGATCAGTTCAGAGGGTGGTTTGCATTTTAATGGGAGACTCTTGGTTCTAGAGGATGATGATTTGAGGAACGCAGTGATGTCATAGGCTCACGGGTCCTGATGTGCGGTATATCCCGGTAGGGATATTATGTACCAGGATATGCACAGATAATATGCAATACCCCGTGATTTTAATGACTTTTAAAATGGGTTATATTTTAAATTAATGGATTAATTGGATTTTATTATAAATTAATTCATTTGGGTTTTATCCGAATTGTGGATATTAAAATGTATGATTCTTAATATTAATTAAAGATATTTAGGTAATATAGTGATGTTATTAATATGGTTGTATGATATTAATTCAGTAATTTAAATTTTTAGTCGGACGCGGTATGGGACGTGTCGGGACTAATTTGTTAAATTAAAAAGAAAACTTATTTTTACATCAACCTTATAGTCATTTCGAGTGCGTCATTGCATCCGGAAGGGTTGAAATAGTCAAAAAAGTCTATTTGGATGTTGGTTTTGGGTCTCGGGTCATTTGGAAATGAAAAGACAATCAAAAAAGGCATTTTGGTCATTTTTGCAAGGGGGATGAATAGTGATTTAGGATTTTGTCTTATTATAAGTATTTGGAGATTAGTTGTACGTGGGTTCACTCATTTCTTCTACAAAAAATTGAGAGGTCGCCTTTTTAGAGAGAGTGAAAGGGTGCTTGGGAGAAGAGAAGTTTGCTTGGAAAGGAGGAGAACCAAAGACCAAAGGTCACCACCACCAACCACCACCGAAAGTGACCGAAGAAGGGGAGAACCACATGTGTTATACAACTCCAAAGGATCAGATTTTCATTAGAGGAAAGTATTTGATGATTGTAATATAAGTTTGTATATTGTCCATGTTAGGATACTGATAAAAGATGAGATTTTTCATGTTTGGAAGATAAAGATAGAGTTATTAATTGATTTCTAAAAAATAAAAATATATAGGAATCAAAATTATGTTATAGGTAGATAGTAATCCACGAAATAATCATTAAGTTGTTGAAGAAATTCTGAGAATCATTGGTTTGTTCTTGAAGATATCATGTTTATAATTTTCTGAAAAAAACGGATAAATATATGATTTTAATCCAAACTCTTGATGATTTTAGGATGTTTAGAGCATTAGAAATCATTTACATATGTTTCTATATCATGTTGTAAGGATTATATGGACTTTGGGGTTTTAATATTAAGGTTTGAATGATCAAAATGATGAAACTCGTAGTAGAAAAAATGCCGAAAACTGGGATGTTATCTGGCTGATCGATCGATCGACCCCCTACCTTCGATCGATCGACCTCCCCAGAATTTATGAAGTTGTTTCTTTTTAATTCTTGTTCTTATCCCAAACCTTTTGCAAATCTTTGGTGATTATTATTTGGATATAATGGGACTTAGAGAAGATCAGCAAGCCCTAGATAAGAATTGAATTAATGTGAATGGGATTTAATTGATTAGAATTATGATAATTAAATTGAAAGAAATTTTGGTTGCTACATTCATGTGTTGGATTCTAATTTGTATGCATGAGGATTAAGGATAGGTCTAGTAGGATAAAACGTTATATTACCTGGGCATCCTTAGGTTACAAGAGGGTTCAATCTTAGGTGAAAGAAGAAGTGTTTATAAGAGATTAGAACAGTCGGTTATAACCCTAATTAAAGGGGAGTTTAATTCGTAGTAATTCGAGAGATAAGATACTATGGACCAGTAGGATATTAGTGATTTCTTACTGAATTAATATATTGAGGAAACCTATTTAAACCTTGAGTAATGAGTGAGACCCTGGAATAACTAAATTAAAGAAGTAAAGCCATAATATTTTAATACGTAGGATTTAAGAGATATAACGCTACGTATGGGAACTATCTTAGGGTAGTGTGATTACCTTGGTGATATTATATTATAGGTAGATGATAATGCATATTTGATTGATTGATGATTTATGGTCATGACATACCTAGCTTACTTCCTATCAATGGGAGGTTTGCGTGTGAGGACAGTCATATCATGATGAATCCCTGGGCTTTTGATTTGTCGCTGGAGAACATAGGTCTATGAAAGACTTATCGGGGAGTTGATAAGTCCGCTGACTATGGGAACATAGGTATGTACATGACCCATGGATACGAGAACTATGTTCGCCTCCAATTTTTGTGTTGTTTTTTGTGGTTCGAGGAATCCTTACCGAACCTTTAGTCCCCTTTCGACGACCAGCGATATTTGGGACGTGATAGAAGAGTAACGCATGAACCGTAGCTATGTCTAAGGGCGCCGTATTATATATGTATATATATATAATGAATTAAATTAATGTATATAGAGTGGTTTGATTAATCTACTGTTTGATAATTGTAGATGACGATAAATAGAGAAGGAGAATTGAATTAAGTTAATGAATATTTATTCTTATAGATTTGAAAAGCTTAATTCATATTAATAAGAAACGTCTATGAATGATTATACGATGTAAGGTATGGGACATACGGGGTTATGATATGGGATGGAATCATATTATGGAAACTAAGGAAGAGGAACCATTAACTAGGAGGTTAATAGGAAACGATAAGCGTGCACTCTAGATGAGAGGTGAGAATATCAAGTGAGAGTATGGATACTAACATGTACATAATAAATGCTTTATTACAATTGTTAAATACTTGTTGTTTTAAAAATCATTTTCACATTGGGCTCTGACCCGTTTCCTTGCATATTCTCTTTTCTATTGTACCTTCTATATCAGGTGTCCAGCAACAGGGACGCCAACCTTAGCGGATTATGATGAGCTATGGAGCTATGGAGTATTGCTTAGACACCTATCTTCATTTGATTTATAGTATTCTTTTATGTAGGGCATGTCGCCCAAGAGGAATTCAGTTATCTCTTTTCTATCGGAGTCAAAAAGTCTTGTACTCGTGTCAATTTAATACATTTATTATTGTTGGGTATTGTATTGAGAAATTATTTGGGAATGTTTATTCCAATTTCATTTAAATTCTTTTGTGTTATCTTCTCTGTTATTAGTATTGTAGAATAATATGTGTAGTGTTATTCGTAAACTAAAAAATGGATTTTGTTGGAATTAAAATTTGGAAAGTTTTTAACACCAGCTTAATTGGGTATTGGGTGATTAGTAAATGTTTTCGACAGTGATGCTAAGAATGAGCCAACTGTATATTCTGTTTTAATTTGGTATGGGACTGACCACCCGGTATTTAATTAGGCGGGGTGTTACATAATATTAGTGGTCGGGCATGAGACGGGGCTTACCGAAGTTCATCACTCCAGAGACTGACAGGGATGTTACGACCATTAGAGATTCTCGTATGGAAATGGGAAAGTATCTCCATGGATTTTATTACTGGGTTACCATTATCACATAGACGTCATGACTCCATATGGATGATCGTGGATCGAATGACCCAAGTCGCTCATTTTCTTCTAGTTTGTATGAATTTTGAGACGAAACAGTGTGCATGGTTATTTATAGTCGAGATAGTATGATTACATGGGGTTCCTATTAATATTTTGTTCGATCGGGGAAAGATCTTTGTGTCCCATTTCTAGCAGAGCTTTTAGGTGGAGATGGGAACGAATTTGCGATTCAGTATAGCATGTCACCCATAGATAGATGGGCAGACAGAGAGGGCTAATCAGATTCTTGAGGATATGCTACGAATGTGCATACTTAACTGTAGTGGAAGTTGGAGGCAATACCTTTCATCGGTGAAGTTTGCGTATAATAACTCCTACGAATTCACCATCGGCATGTCACCATTTGAGACATTTTACTGTAAGCCTTGTCATTTCCTACTTGTTAGTTAGAGGTGGGATATAATAAGTAATTAGGTCCAGAGATGATTCAGGAGACTACTTCTAAGATTGAGTTGATGCGAGGGAGCATTCAAATATCTCAAGATCGGCAGAAAAGTTACATCGATGCAGACCGGAGACACAAAGAGCTTAAGGTTGGCGACCAGGTGTTGGTGCGAGTGTCTCCTATGAAAGGAGTTATGACTTTTAGCGAGAAATGGAAATTAGCACCGAGATATATGGGACCATTTATGATCATTGAAAGGGTGGGACTAGTAGCTTGTATACTAGGATTACCTGAGCACCTATGACAGATTCACGACGTGTTTCACATATAATCGCTAAGGAGATGCCGGAGGAATGAGAGAGATTTTTGGAATATCCCCTTATAGGAGATTGACTTGCAACCCGATATCTCATATGAGGAGAGATCGGTGGCGTTATTGGATCGTAGTGAGCGTAAACTATGGTTAAATGTGGTGCCCCTAGATAGAGTTCAGTGGGGGAACCACAATGTGGATGAGTCGACATGAGAGCGGGAGGATGACATGCACGACCAGTATCCAGAGTTATTCATTGCCGGTATGTCCGAATTTCGAGAAAAAAATTCCCTTGTAAGGGGGAAGTATGTAACAACCCGCATTTTTTTAAAAATGAAAATTTAATTAATTAGTTTAAATTTAAACTACACGTGTGACGTAATTTTATGAAAATTAAATATTATGGGTTGATTAAATTATTAATCATAGAGAAATGATTAATGTTTATCGAATAAAATTACTAAGTGAATAGTAACTACGTATTTGACATCATATCGAGTGATAGTGACGTAACACTATTTTATCTCAAAAGCGTGTCGTTTGTGGACTAAATGAAGTTGACGTAGGAAATTATTTGTGAGTAAATCAGATGATGATTTTGAGGTGACGGTTGCGTCCGAAAGGGTCGAAATAGTCAAAATAGTATACCTGAGTGTATAGCTTGGGTTTCGGGACAGTTTTAGACCAAACAGACACCTAAAGAGGGTATTTTGGTCATTTAGTAGCCTAGGGTTAAGGGATCTACGAATGTCAAAAGCTTATATAAACTTTTATTAGTGATAGGCTTAGGTAAATGTAATAGAAAACACTCGGAGGCCATTAGAGAGAATAGGAAGAGTATTCATGGAGCTTAGGAGAAAATTCTTGAAGCCTTTCACACTGTTCTTGCAGCACAATCATCTTTGCAGCGTGGATTAGAAGAGAATTATCATCAAAAATAAGAAATTAGATCACTCCCATACAAGGCAAGTATTTGTCTTACAAATTTTTATAAGTTATAATACCCATGTAGAGTAAAGACTTTGAATTAAGGATTTGATTATATTCTTGTGATTCTGATGAATATAACTTATAATTTGGATTAGGATTGCATGTAGAATTAATCCAATTGTATAAATAAAATGAAATAAGAAATTATGGGATTTAGATCATGGGATAAATCTTGATTTTTATTAACTTATGTGAAGAACATAAAAATGGAGGGTTTAATGATTATTGTAGTTTTAATCGGATATTGGGTAAAATTTTATGGATTTTATAGATGATTTACATTAGAAACTATCCATACATATATATTTGGTGTTTATTTATGTTAATTGGGAGTTTCAGATTGTTATATCAAAGTTTGAGGATTAAAATGGTGTAAAAAATCGTAACAACAAATTGAAGAAGAAGAAACCTGATACATTTTGAATCGATTCGGCCATTGGGCGAATAGATTCGATTTGGCCCAATCTCTTTTTAATCCTGTAAATTTTTGATAATTCGTAAGGGAACTTTTGGGGCATTTTTAAATTATAGAGAAGAATATGAAAATGTCAATAGGCCTATGACCGGACTTAGATTTACATAAAATGAGACGAGTTAAGAATTGGGATAATTAAGAAACTATCCATATTTGATAAATAAATGAAATTCAAGACGAGCTACATACTGATGAGTGAATATATGTTTACGACCAGTAGTATACGATGGGAATAACTACATACTAAATAAGGAATAACTACATATACTTTTGGATATTTTATGGTGTTTCTTCAAGTGATGATAACTGTTCCTTTAAAATAGATACCTTATCTTCTTCTGGTCATTCTAGTGATGAATCTATTAATCATTCTAGTGATGAATATGTTAATCAGGACGATGGTGACCTTCAACATGCTTATGAAAAACTATTTTTAGAAAATGATAAACTTAAGAAAAGATTGCTGAAAATTTCCATTAAACTCAAATTTTCAAGGCTTTGAGGATACCAAAATTCCTAACACATATTTTTCACCTCAAAAGTCTTTTCATGGTCTTATACAAACACCTAGAGCTTGGTATGAAAGGATTACCTCATTTTTTTTTGGAAATGCATGAAAAGAGGAGATGTGGTAAAAACCTTGATTTTACACTCTTGTGGGAGAGACATTATGGTAGTCCAAGTGTATGGTGATGATATTGTCTTTATCTCTACAAATAAAAAATATGCTCAAGATTTTGCTTTCATTATGCAAAAGGAAGTTGAGATGATCATGGTTGCGGAACTCACTTTCTTTCTTATTCCCCAAGTGCATCTAATGGATTGTTAAATTTTTATTTAGCAATCTAAATATGCAAAAGACCTTGGGAAGGAATTTGATCTTGACTCTATTAAGCCTAAATGTACACCCATGGGTGTTTTCATTAAGCTTGGAAAAGATGTCAATGAAAAGAATGTTGACGATATCCCTTACCATAGCATGATAGGTAGTTTATTGGGACTCATGGATAGTCGTCCCAACATATATTTTAGCGTAGCAGTTCTTTCTAACTACCAATCTAGTCCTAAAGAGTCCCATTTCAAAGTTGTTAAACATATTAACAAGTACTTTAGTGGGACTATGCGATTTACTATTTGGTATCCAAGGAATACCCATACATCCTTGACATCTTATTCTGGTGTTGATTAGGTGGGTGATGTTAATGGGAGGAAGAGTACATCGTGTAATAACCCTCACGTTTGGTAGCCTATTTTTATATTTATTTACTAATTTTAACCCTCACTTTTTGTTTTCCTTTTCTAATTTTAACCAATTTTTTTAGGATTAGGACCTACGAACCTTCTTGAAAGAAGTAAACTTAGAGTCCTAGAGTAGTGGTTGAGTTTGGTCGCCACCCTAGATTAGAATGGGTTCATCTGGGGTTCATTCCGGGGAGGTTTAAAGTAATGTTAAATCATTACTTCTTTTATTGAGTTTTTAGGAGTTTGTATGCCCAAACTTGGAGACATTAGGGGCTTATCGAAGTTATGTAAACTTTGGGGACTTGTAGAATCATAATGATCCTTTGGAGATTTAGTCGGGACTTATAATTTGAGGAATATTAATGATGATATTTGATGGTGATAGGTTCGCATAAAATGAAATAAATTAGTCAAAGGTATTAGGTTCAAATGAAATGAACCAAATTATTTAATGGTGGTAGGTTCGAATGAAAACGAACCCAATTCATGGATATTGAAAAATAGAAATGAAATTTGGAAAAAGGAACAAAGCAAATGATAATTTACTAAATCATAATACGGTAAATGATTTTTTTTATGAAACACACCTCTCTAAATACCATCATAAAGGAAGTTCGCGCGCACAGGTGAAGCCCCCTGGCTAATGAATGCAGGGCGGATATAGTCCTAGGCCATGTGAGTGTTTATTGTTGTATATTTTTCTGCGATGGGTAGGAGATTCCGGGTGTGGTCTTGACTATCCCGCAAGCACATGGCCGCTTCCCGACGTCTTGCGTCGTAGGATCCCAGGTTGTCTTATGACAGGCCCTGCAAGATGATGGTCATTTAGGGGTGCGCACAGTGGGGAAACCTGGACGGGCGGTCTTAGGATCGTTATATGTATATGAATATAACTATATTTTTATCAAGTGGGACTTGATGGTTTTAAACGCCATAAAGAGCGTATGATAAATGCCATAAAGAGCATGGATACGTGCCATAAAGAGCACGGGATTGAGATTTATGTGCCATAAAGAGCACTTGATATTAATGATATTCCTATTAAGGAATGGAAAGATGAAATGGTAAGATAATTAACTATGGAGGTAAATAAATGGTTTTATCCCTATTAAGGAATATAAAAGAAAATGGAAAATTTGATAAATGAGGAAAGGTTTTAAATTAAGGTTATTTACTTTTCTCTCTTTTATGTAAATGATATTTCATTTCATCATTTAGTTAAATTGTAAGGTAAGTTTATCATCCTTATCATTTATGCATAACTGTTCATTTTTATCATGATTTTTATATCTTTTGGTGATCATATAGAACCCGGCCCTGACCGGTTTACTTTCCTTATTGCATATATGATTGTGTCCGCTCAGGTGCTCCCCCGCAAGGACGCACGTTTTGATGTTCCCATTCCTTTGCTTTCGATGAGATGTAAGATTTTGTGGGTTATTACAGGATATTGTATTAGACGCTTTCATCTTTGTGTTCTAGATATGATCGGGTCTTATATTCGGGCGTGTGGCCCAAACTTTTGTATTTGATTAATGAATGTATTATGTAAGATATTTAAACTGTTGTACTGTGTTCTATGTAGCTGTGGACCGACAGCTTATTCGGTTCTTTTGAATACGTTCGTCTTAGTTGTATTACATATATATCTTTTGGAATTCCACTTGCTTATCAGATTGGGCTGTTTAAATTTAAATTCCTTAACTGCATTTTAAAATTTCTAAACTTTTTGGCAACCCATTTTCTGATTTATTGGGTGGTTTTCCCATATACTCAGTTTATATTTTGTGACGCTGAGGATGATATCCATCTATGATTCCTGTTACGATTGAGTATCGGGCTGGCCACCCCTTATCTCGGATCGCGGGTTGTCACAGATGGTATCAGAGCATCAGGTTCTAGAGTCTTTAGGATCTATGTGGATTCGTCACGTTCTACTGTAGCGTTCTTTGATATAGAGCCTAATGTTAGGACTGTGTAGTTGTCTATGTTTGCGATCTTCTGCAAGATAGATAGTTTCAAGTAGTATTTTAACTCTATTCTTTCTTCATCTCGAATGCCGCCTAGAGAGGTCGCCTGGCGAGACGTTATAGGGTTGTAGAAGAGGAGGTAGATTCTCCACCGTCACCATAAGGGACTGTAACGCTACAGACGTAGCAAACATAGTAGTTCAAGTGATTAATGCCGCCATCACCGCAGTGGTCCAATAATTTGCCACAGGCTCAACAATGGGCTCACGATGTTCAAGCTCCTACGGGATTTACTCCCTGGGAAAGGGTTAGAGAGTCCTTTCTAAAGCGCAATTCCCCGAAATTCGAGCGAGGCACGGATTTTATCTAAACCAATCAATGGAAAGAGAAAAGACAACGCCACCTTCGAATGATAGAATGTAGCGAGGAGAGAAATAAGTCCTTGCCACTTCTAAGCTAGTCAGATCTGCATTATACTGGTGGGAGATAATGACCACACCAGAGCAGAGAGACACAATAACAATCACTGAGTTCTGGACTTTGTTTGATCGTGAGTATGTTCCTCCCGCAGTTTATAGGGAGATGAGAAAGAAGTTCCAGGATGTTGTGCAAGGAGAGAGATCTGTGGCGGAATATGTAGAGGAGTTTACACGGTTGGCGAGTTTTGTACCGGATGAAGTGGCTCCGAAAAACAAAAAAATCTCAAAGTTTAATTGAGGTCTAAACTGGAGAAATCTCGTGGTTCTAAGGTTGCAATGCATCAGGGTAATGACTTATGTGTCAAGTTGTGCGCCGCCAGTAGTAGTGGCCGGGCATGGAGAGGTTGTTGTATTGCATGGGGTGCCTTTGATTTCAGTTTCCGACTGAAACAGGATTTTCGTTTCTCACCTTTGGCAAGTTTCTAAGAAGCCATGGGAATCTGATTGAAGTTTAGTACTTCCTATTTATCCTCAAACAGATGGACAGACCGAAAGGGTAAACCACATGTTGATGGATATGCTCCTTATGTGCGTGCTTGACTTCAAGAATAGTTGGGAACAACGCCTCCCATTAGTTGAATTTCCTTATAACGATTCATATCAATTCACTGTTGGGATGGCACCTTGTGAGGCATTGTGGATCTCCCGCTTGTTGGTTAAAGGTGCGAGATGATAAGTCTCTCGGACCTGAAATGATCTGAGATACTTCTTCCAAAAAAAATTAAGCTCATTCGGAATTGCATTCGTATAACCAAGATCGACGAAAGAGTTAGGTCGGTGCGGGGAGAAGGCATGTGGAGTTTGAGGTCTGTGGACCAGGTGTTGGTGCGAGTATCGCCTATGAAAGGCAACAAGCATTTTGGGGGAAAAGGGAAAACTTGCACCGCGTTACGTTGGACCTTTCCTATATATGTTAAGGTGGGTCCGATAGCCTATTAACATGCTCTACTTAAATACTTGCGGCAAGTTCATGACGTGTTCCATATCTCTTCTGTGTAGAAGTACAAGAGATGTGATGGTGCTTTAGGCACATTCCTTTCGAAGATATTGAGTTGCAATTTGACGTTCCTTATGAGGAATAGCCGGTTGCTATTTTAGAGCGTCGAGAGCGACGATTGACATCGCAGGTAGTATTTTTAGTTATGGCGTAATGTAATCACTATAGTGTCGAGGAATCGACATGGGATCGCAAGGATGGCATGCGGAAAAGGTATCCTCATTTCTTCTTTCGAGGTGCGCTTGAATTTTGGGGGCAAAATTCCCTCATAAAGGGGGGAGTATGTAATAACCCTCACGTTTGATAGCCTATTTTTATATTTATTTACTATTTGTAGTAATTAATTGTAAAATGATGGATGTTGAGTAAATATTAATTTAATATAAAAAAGGTTAATATTTACTAAATTGTTGTTTAGCTACCTTGTAAGTAGGTAATAATATCCATGTGGTAATTTATAGTGTCATAAGAATTAAAATGACATTTTGGTTTAATATGAAACCGGAAATAAAATGAGTTAAAAAATTTCCAAATGATAATTTGGAGGGTGTAGTTAGTCCCGGTAGGTGCGAGACAGTCAAAATGAGTGCTATATTGCATTTTGGCATTTTGGGCACTTTTGACTGGTTATAGCTTAGATGTGTAGTTGCGATTTTTATATCGCGTATTAGTCATTAAACTTGGTCTTTTTAGACTTAGGCCACGTCTTATTTCCCAATCCTATTCCCATTCTTCCTTTACACACTTCTAGACTTAGAGAAAAAGAGAGAGCTTGGGAGAAAGAGAGAGATTTGGAGATTCAAGCTTGGATTGTTGCTCTCATCTTCATCAAATCTAATTTTGGCAAGCTTGAGGCAAGTAATCTACTTGCAATTATGTGATTTAAGGAGAATAATTAGTTTTGATAGTTATTGAATTGTTATGGTTTAACATTTTTGGGTTTTATTAGATTTATGGGTATTAAACCCTTAGAAGTTGATTTGGATGATAAATGTTGTTGATAATGGTAGCTATATACATTTATAATGTACAAATTGATGTAATTGATCTTGGGTTAGGTGGTTTTGAGTTTGGGAGAATTTGGAGTTTCAAACTCCATATCCAAAACTAGGAATTTCTGCATAACCAAATCGATTCGGCTTGGCCGAATCGATTCGCTGAGAGACAGTTTGCAAGCCTGGGTCGTCCGAATCAGCTCGGCTCGTTTGAATCGATTCGGCAATTATGCAGAAAATCATTTTTCCTGACCGAATCGATTCGGCTAGTCCGAATCGATTCGTTTTTCTTAACCCAAATCGATTCGGCTAAGCCGAATCGATTCGAAAACCCTGTAATTTTCCTTTTTTTTCCTTTTCTAATTTTAACCAAATTTTTTAGGATTAGGACCTAGGAACCTTCTTAAAAGAAGTAAACTTAGAGTCCTAGAGTAGTGGTTGATATTGGTTGCCACCCTAGATTAGAATGGGTTCATCTGGGTTTATTCCGGGGAGGTTTAAAGTAATGTTAAGGCATTACTTCTTTTATTGAGTTCTTAGAAGTTAGGAGTTTGTATGCCCAAACTTGGAGACATTAGGGGCTTATCGAAGTAATCTAAACTTTGGGGACTTGTAGAATCATAATGATCCTTTGGAGATTTAGTCGGGACTTATAATTTGAGTAATATTAATGATGATATTCGATGGTGATAGGTTCGCATAAATGAACTAAATTAGTCAAAGGTATTAGGTTCAATGAAATGAACTAAATTATTTAATGGTAGTAGGTTCGAATGAAAACGAACCTAATTCATGTATATTGAAAAATAGAAATGAAATTTGGAAAAAGGAACAAAGAAAATGATAATTTACTAAATCATGATATGGTAAATGATTTTTTTTTATGAAACACACCTCTCTAAATACCATCATAAAGGAAGTTTGCGCGCACAGGTGAAGCCCCCTGGCTAATGAATGCAGGGCGGATATAGTCCTAGGCCATGTGAACGTTTATTGTTGTATATTTTTTTGCGATGTGTAGGAGATTTCGGGTGTGGTCTTGACTATCCCGCAGGCACATGGCCGCTTCCCGACTTCTTGCGTTGTAGGATCCCAGGTTGTCTTATGATAGGCCCTGGAAGATGATGGTCGTTTAGGGGCGCGCACAGTGGGGAAACCCGGACGGGCGGTCTTAGAATCGTTATATGTGTATGAATATAACTATATTTTTATCAAGTGGGACTTGATGGTTGTTAAACGCCACAAAGAGCGTATGATAAATGCCACAAAGAGCATGGATATGTGCCATAAAGAGCACGAGATTGAGATTTATGTGCCATAAAGGGCACTTGATATTAATGATATTCCTATTAAGGAATGGAAAGATGAAAATGTAAGATAATTAACTATGGAGGTAAATAAATGGTTTTATCCCTATTAAGGAATGTAAAAGAAAATGGAAAATTTGATAAATGAGGAAAGGTTTTAAATTAAGGTATTTTACTTTTCTTTCTTTTATGTAAATGATATTTCGTTTCATCATTTAGTTAAATTGTAAGGTAAGTTTATCATCCTTATCATTTATGCATAACTGTTCATTTTTATCATGCTTTTTATTTCTTCTGGTGATCATATAGAACCCGGCCCTGACCGGTTTACTTTCCGCGTTGCATATATGATTGTGTCCGTTCAGGTGGTCCCCCGCAAGGACGCCCGTTTTGATGTTCCCATTCCTTTGCTTTCGACGAGCAGTAAGATTTTACGGGTTATTACAGGATATTGTATTAGACGCTTTCATCTTTGTGTTCTAGATATGATCGGGTATTATATTCGGGCGTGTGGCCCAAACTTTCGTATTTGATTAATGAATATATTATGTAAGATATTTAAACTGTTGTACTGTGTTCTATGTAGCTGTGGACCGACAGCCTATTCGGTCATTTTGTATACTTTCGTCTTAGTTGTATTACATATACATCTTTTGGAATTCCACTTGCTTATCAGATTGGGCTGTTTAAATTTAAATTTCTTAACTGCATTTTAAAATTTCAAAACTTTTTGGCAACCCGTTTTCTGATTTATTGGGTGGTTTTCCCGTATACTCAGTTTATATTTTGTGATGCTGAGGATGATATCCATCCATGATTCCTGTTACGGTTGAGTTTCGGGCTGGCCACCCCTTATCTCAGATCGCGGGTTGTCACACATCGGGAGGATTCTTCCATCTTAAAATTTCTTTTTTCTCTTGTCACGCGAAGAAGTAAAATTGTGTTTGACTTTCCACGACTGAAGTAGAGTTTATTTTGGTGGAAAGTTATTGTGATCAACTTTTATGGACAATATTTAAGTTTCATAGATCATCGTTATGTATTTTCACCATGGATTAAATGATTTTATAACACAAATAGGGCATGTGCTTCATCGATTTATTTCATTTTTCTATATCCTATGTCATGTTTTTTTTCTTATAAGACTTGGTAGTACTTATTTCATGAAAACATTTGTTAAATAAAATTATCACATCCCAATTTCCTGAGTGTGAATTCTAACCTGATAGATACTAAACATTAGTGAAATCATCCTTTCTTTCAATGGTTATCTTGATAAATCAAGGTGTTACAACCCATACCTTCAACTGAACAATGCTAAATATATAACTCATTTACTAACCAACAACTAATCATGTATCATTAGTCTCTAATAAATACTATTCCCGAGCTTCATATAATTCTCTAAAATTGCTCATCATCACCTATAGGTACGAGTTTAAAATAACTGAAAGGAAAATAATAAGCAAAACTTTGCCAATTAGAAAATTATTTCAATAACAAGGTATATACTGTGATTGAAGTGTTGGTAAAGTAACACAGTTTATAGTAATCCGAAGCAAAATGAAATATCAACAGTACTAAACCGTGGTATACTGAAGTCTGCGATATATAAAGGAACAGATGTTGGTTATAAGGGTTCAGACTATAACAAGATCACCCATAAATTATCGATTATAGGGGCCTCAAATGTGTAATAATAATGTTATGATATCACCCAAATCATATAATACATTTGGATAGGTAATCCCAGATAATTGGGAATTGATAAATAACTTATCACACATAACTAGAGTGGCACTCATATGTATGAAGCAAATAAAAACTAGGCACTCAACATTTAAGTCCTACAGGTCAATTAAAACTGTCATGGTATACCCAAGTCTAATTCATGAATCGTAAGGTATGCTACTAGGAGTTTCACCAATAATGCTTATAAAATGGTAGGCTAAGATGCAATCAGGTATAACAACTTAAATTAGGATTTAATCAGATTTAAGGGTATACTGCAATCAAGGTAAAATAATTAAAACCGGAGTTTTAATAAGATGCAGGGGTGTACTGCAATCTAAATAATTTGCTAAAATCAGCGGGTTTACTAGAATCGCAGGTTGTCAGAGTTAGGTTGGTTCAAGTTTAATTGAATAACAATCGAATCAATATTCATGGTAAAGTTGAACTAAACAAAAGAGTTCATAAATGATAATATGAGTTCATGGGATATCACATAGTGATATAAACAATACAATAATTTCAAAGACAAAAGCTCAAGGTATAATAGTGAAATAGAATCACCTTGCATAATTTGGGTAATCTTTACTTAGCTTGGTACAAGTTGTATTTGATGTCTCTGGCTATGATTTTAATGCGGGGTTATTACGAATAATTGAAACACACAATTCATTACTTTATACATATGTACACTATTTGTTTGTTTATACGGTGGCTAAATTTTTATGTCATACGTAACTCGCCTCAATGTTGAACTAAACTAACTTAGATAATATGGGTAGTGAATTAATATCAAGACACATTTTCCAGTAGGATCCGACTTCAATTTGTGTAAACTGATATAATTTGCCAAATAAATTTCGAGAGAAAAGTGTAATAAACTAATGATTTTTTAAGATGGAAATCGATTAATTTAGTTGATTGTAAAATAAGATAAAAAATTGTAGAAAAATTTATGGTATAGATTTGATAGGATTAAAAATGATAAATTCGTACTAGTATTTTTTTACGTAATTGACATAATGGCGTAAATTTAGCGTCAATAAAAATAGTGTCATTTGTAAAATATTTGTATATGAAAAGGTTCTTTTCAACGTTGCGAATCCAATGGTACGTTCCATGTATTTTTCTAAGCAACGGTTTGAAAGATAAGAATTTTTTAAGTTTAAAAAGATGGCATTTTAGCGTGTATATTTATAGTCACCGCTTGGATTTAAAAGAACACTATATTTCTTTCTAGACAAAATATGTATATAACTAATGTTAAAAACACTTATTTTTAAACACACACTAAAACACACGCAATGACACATGTACACACACACCTACACTCAGCCACACATGTATACCTCCATAAATGTTCAAAAGAGAGTGTTAGTGGCTGCTAAAAATTAAAAAAAAACATTAGATATATGTATATACACACACACATGCATATATATAGAGAGTCAGGCTATTCAACATACCTCATTAAACATACCTATTTTTTAAAATAGTAAAAGAACTAATTTTATATGGGTTCATGATATTTCAGTGTGCCCCTATAAAAATATTCAAAACAAAATAATGTGTTTTGGTATTTTTAAAAAATAGGTAAAAAAACTGGCAATTTTAAAGGGAAAAAATGACAGTTTTTTGACTCGTTTTTTTAAAATAACAAAAACCATTATTTTCAATTGATTTTTTTATAGGGGTGCATTGAAATATCATGAACCCATATACAAAATATCATCTCAAAATTACTTTTTTTACTATTTATAAAAAGGGTATGTTGCTAGGTATGTTGTTAGGAGGTATGTTGGAGAGCCTGACTCTCTCTCTCTCTCTCTCTCTCTCTCTCTCTCTCTCTCTCTATATATATATATATATATATATATATATATATATATATATATGACCTCCAACCTTCTTATAACTTAATCAAAACACCTACTACACACGAAAAAAGCTAAGCCCGGAAGTTCTTTACTATAAAGGGCTCCCAAAATCTTTATGGCTTATAAGCTAGGAGGGGCATCCTACTTCATTTCTAATCTAAATTTCCCACGTTCACGCGAAAAGAAGAATACAAATAAGACTTTTGCTAAAGACGAGATATTCTTTATCCCGGCATCAGAATCAGAAGGAAAGGCCAAGCACTCAGGCTACTTTACTACGCTGTTCTTCCGATCTTCCAAGTTTATAGCAGGTGTTTTGATTAAGTTAGAGGAAGGTTGGAGGTTATACATATATATACATATATATATATATATATAGTTACAATGGTGTTTTCACTATTCATAAGATGGGAAGACACTTCACGGTTCAGATCGAAGCCAACAAGGCAACGATCAAGGGTTAAGATTAAACGATATTTTTTTTTTCCTTTTTTGTCCTTTTAGTATTTCATTTCCCCCTCTTTTCCATCACTCTTCATCATCTAAAAAAATTCAAAAATATGGGTAAAAGAGTAAATTACTTTTCATTTAGCTTTAACAACTCACTTTAATTCAAAATTGGGGGCATTTTGGTAACACTCCTCCAAACCTCTCTTATCTCTCTCTATCTCACGACAACCAATCCACAAATCCCACCGGCTCCAAACACACACAACCTCTCTCATCTCTCTCTCTCATTTTGTAGCTCTCCCAGCGCTCTATCTACACGCGAATCAGGGTTTAGATTTCTGTATGTTAGGTTCATTTTTGTCTATTTGGGTTTCAGGTTTTGTGGTTATTTGGTTTGTGTTTTTGGTCTATTTAGTTAGGGTTTTCATATTTGATAATGAAGTAAAGATGATTGAAGGTTTAAAATCAGGTATTCCCCCTCTATCTACATACGCACATACAGAGACTCCATCCACCACTTCGAGTAGTGGTGGATTAGCTTGGATTAGCACTCCAATCACCACTTCAAGATTCATATATTCCTGTAAACTGATATGATTTATTAAAATGGGTAACTTTGAAAATGTTTCTGTGAACTGATATGATACGATTCATTGTTCGTGTGAACTGATATGCTTACTGGGTTTTTATTTTTCAATAAATCTTGAAATGCTAGCTAGAATAGTGCATGAACTCCCAAAATATATTATTGCAAATTTGGTATTGTGATTGAATCTACACTCACTATTTAAGGTCTTAATCTCCATTTTGTCATTTGGGTTCATCACATTTTGTTCTTTCCTTATATCTCAATGTTTGCAACATGCGTGCCATTTGTTTGATAAAATGCATCACATTGTGTTCTTAAGAAGCCTTGGGTTATTCGGCTTAAGTTTGAACAGGTATGGTCGTTGGGGGAAATTAAATGTTTGTTGTTTTTATTGGCTCAACTTTGCATTTAATTTGTAAGCTCATGACTATATGAACTAATAGTGAAGTGTGTTGCAGATTCACAATTTTGATCGTTAGCCAAGGCTTGCGATTAGCTGTGATATGGGGAACTTTTACACTTCAACTTGGCAATAAAATTTTAATCTAGATGAAATGGATGAGGTATAGTAGCTTGATTATTTTCTCCTTTTGTATTTATCAGATTATGCGCTTATTTGTTCATATGTCTTTTATTACAAAAATGATTCCAATGTCGATCCATATTTTCAAAACAGAGTTTAGATATGCATTGACACTTTCTGCAATGAATTTCATTTACTTTTTTTCTACGTATTATGTTTAAATCTTTATTGTAAATTTATAAACTCAATCAACAGCTTTACAATTTTCATTACAAGTAGTAAAGAGGGAATAACATGTCATGTGGAGTAGAGTTTGCAGGCAGTAATAACGATGCTTCAAGATGGAAAAACTTGAAGTTTGGTAATAGATCATCAAATTTACTTGAATGTTGAGGATATATAATCGAAATCTTAAAGTTTTTGAACTGGAAGAATTTTTTTTATTCTTTACAATGCTTGCTACAATACCTTATAGCTTATACCACCTTATATGTTTTTTTCATTCTCTACATATGAACTGATATTTAACTGTTATTAGATGAGTTCATAGAATATAAGGTATTTAACTGTTATGTAGAGAATGAAATGTTATATAGAGAATGAATTGTTAATGAATTGTTATGTAGATAATGAATTGTTCATAGTTCAAACTTAGAATCAGAACTGTTATTGAAGTACCAAATTTTCAGTCCACCACTATTATGAACTGTTATACCTGCGAGAATGTGAATTTTGCAGTTCGTACTTGGAATATGAACTATTATACCAAATATAAGGGTTTATGTACTATTATACCAAATTTCCAATCCACCACAGTCATACTTAGAATATAAACGAGCATACCTTATACCTTAGCACCTATATTTTTTTTTACCTTATAGCATATGAACTGAGCATACATCTTACGGTTTTTCCCTGCTTGAACTAAATTTTACTATATCTTTTGCATACTTAGTGTATTAACTACATATTGAACAGTTAGTTGGATTTGGTTTTTTCTTTAAGTTTTGTGCGTGCATTTTATATCAACAAAATTTCAATATTTTTCACCCTATTTGGTAGTTGAACCGGTGAAAAAGTATATTGGAACTTGAACCATCACAATGATCGCTCACAGCCTCGAAGACCCTTCTCTCGGACGACAAGGATTCACACTACTTCTTCCATATCGATGAGGTCAGGTACCCTTTCTCTTTACTCAAAATTCTCTTTTCTGTTTAATATATTTTGGTGGGATTTGGATGCAATATCACGAATCCAGCCAAATAGCATTGATGATACATGAAAGAAACTTGCAAGATGCTATTTGGCTTTATTCCATGGGTTTTGGGTTCTTAAATTACAGGTTTAAACTATCTCATAAGCATTGTTGAACTCATAAATTATTGGTAATATCCTATGAAGTTTGGGATAACATATTTAGTGTTTCTAGTATTATTTACTCAAATTCCCAATATAAATCCATTGTTATCACTGCTATCATTGAGACTCCATTTCAGGCTAAATTCTACTTTCCAGGAGGTGGAAAAAGAAGGCAGAAAACCGAAGCAGCCAGTTTTGCTGCTATGAGGGGAAAATTCCAGTAAACATATAATGGTTCCAAAACAAAGATAGATTATCCAAACGTGGCAAATCAAATCCTGTTACTAAAGGAGTCTTGAAAACAAAATAGAGGTAAATGAAAACTATTTAAGATTTTGCATGGAGAATGCCATAATCTTCGATGTCTCTTTTGTTTGTGACAAGTTCCATTATGGAGATGATGTTAACATGAGTTATGTTTCAATATTTATATTTTTGGTTTATTTAAATGAATTTGGTTTTCGAGGGACATACTTTTTTTACGATGATCTGGATTGTTTGGTTCTGATGCCTCCACCCTATTCATACATTTTTTCAATATATTTTTATTTGTATGAAATGACTTTGAATGTCTAAGTTTTTGCAGGATATTGCCTTATTTAGTGTTTTCTTCCTCATGATTTCTTTCTAGAATTTGGGGTTGAATTTTAATTTTTTTTTCACAATCATGTGAAAAGAAGAGCTGATCGAGAATGAAACACGTGTAAAACTGGCCAAGTAGCAGGAAATTGCTTTATATTATAGTAAAAATAATGAAAATAAGCATATGTGTGCATGTGCGTACACATGTGCATGCATTGTGTGCGTATTCTGGCTATAGTTGAAACTTTTGGTGTTTTTGATTATTATGGAGATTCGAATCCCCTGTTTTCGTGACATTATATTGTAGAGTTTTGTTAGTTTGTGGGATATGATTTGCAGGTACTAATTTGGTCTTATTTTGTAGGTAGTAATTGGTCATATCAATAGTATACAAATCCTTCTCTGTCTCAGGTCTCTTACAAGTATGGATGTCAGCCCCTATTGGGTTTTAAACATTCTGCTTAAAGAAGTTGTTATTTTTTATATGTCTACGGGACAGTTATAAGATCGTGCACATATGAATAGTAAGAGTTATGATCTTTGAATGGAGGTTCTTGGATAAATAGTCAGGGACCGAATAGTTTGCGACTTTATTTCGCGAGAATGAAAATAAATATTGAAACTCAGTCACAGTTCACGGATTGATGCCAATTTATCATCACATGGAGACTGTGATATATGTTATTCCAATAACCTCCTTGATCCTTCGAACACCATTAATTTATGGGAAGTCCTACACTTATAGTATTGAAAACGTAGGTACGAGTTAACTTCGTGACCAATTACAAGAACAGTCTGATCGATCAAAAGAAATGATGAAATTGCTCAAGAAAGAAAAAACGTTGCCCACGCTATTACAGAAAAGGTACGAGTTAAGTTCTTAAGAAAGTTTAATTTTAGATTACAATTATAGTCCCGTCCATGATGTATGGCATGCTCTGTTTCTCATTGTTCTATGCTTCATATGTGGATGTTTTTTTATGTAAATGATTTGGGAACACTGTTAAATAGAAGTAAACTCTTTGAGAAAGTCATTTTAATTTCTTTTTGTTGTCATTATTCTTAAGGCATAAGTAAAAGTGATTCAATGCCAAAACAATTTGACAAAAAAAAGATTTCGACCCAAATAAATACGACACGTCATGCCACTAAATGTTATTTTTTATCAATCCCGAACACCAAATCATTTGAGATTAATTTTTAATGATAAAGTCAGAGGCCAAGATAGAAATATATTGCATTCTTTTGATGGTCAGGGAACCTGTAACAGCATTAGACAATCTATACTTCTTCTTCATAATTCTGGACCAAAGATTTTTTGAAAATTTAAAATGACACATAATCTAGATACTACTAGGTTTAGTCACAGTGGGCATGTCTCGATAGTTAATGCCACCTTCAAGTAAAGGTGAACAAAGTGTAAACCATTCTATCCCGTGATATCTTATATCTTCTACATTTGGACCATTTCGGAAAAAATTGAAAAAACATGTATGTTTTTATGCATTTACACTTACGTTCTTTTATGACCTATGCTTTGGCAAGCGTATCTTATAAAGTTATTTGAAAATAGACATGTTACACAGGTTTTTGAAATTTCAGTCCACTCAAGTTGAAAATAGATCAGCGTATACATTGGGATATATTTTGCAAAGGTCATGCTGGACAAGCTTCAGTCCACTCAAGTTGATTCGGGGATAAATTTTTCATTGGATTTTGTTTGGTTTGATATGCTTACTTTGTCACTTTGGCACCGTGTGACGACTATAATTTAGGTTCTCAAACAATCAGAGTAAGATGGTTTGGATGGTTTCTTTTAGATTAGATTGTTTCTTTATTTACCAAGTTAGAAGTTTTCTTTTGTTATGTCATTGTGGGCCTTAGCGAGAGCTTCGTATGATTAAGTTCGAAAGGTTCGATTGATGAAACCGTATGGCCCCATGCGATAATCTTCTGAAAGGTCTACATTTTGACCCGTTCTTTATATACCTTATTTTTTATATTAGTTATACAATATTTCTGCCCCCTCACCCCCCAAAAAAAAAATTATAAGGTCCAAGGTTCATGTGTCAAAACCTATGATAATAGGTTGAAATTCAATTTATTGAAATTCTATTAGTCAGTATTTAATTGCTTTGATCCATGCATTTAGATCAAAGTAAGGAACAATGTTTCATAATTCTATCTCTTCTTCGAAATGTGCAGTTATGCAGTACGAAGCCAAAGCTACACAGTATGCAATATGCAATATGCCAGAGCTACACAGAGGATGATACAGTATGCAATACAGAGAGGATTATATAGTATGAAATACACAGTATGAGTAGTTATGTAGTACGAAGCTAGAGCTATAATTCATATAATTCTTATGACAAGAACGTAAGAGGCTAGCACTGTAATTATTCATAGGATTCTTATGACATTTGTGATATTTTCTTCATGTCATAGGTACGATGCATACTATGTTTGTGATTTTTTTTAGTTTGGGGTTCCTATACAACGGATTTAAAATATGTTTTGATTTCAAATTTATAAGAATCATATGAAGTCTAGATACTTTTATTATGATAACGAATCATCAAAATAACTAGAAGTATATCATCAGTCCTGCAAATTATAATTTTAATCGAATTTTGACTGAATAGGTTTCGCGCAACACTACTAACTAAAAATGACTTTAACTAGGGAGGGAATGGTGGGTACGCGGCCGAGTGTGACGATAGGCTCCACAACAACACAGAGAAAGTGATTGCGCTTTCCACTGGGTGGTACAATGACGGGAGAAAGTGAGGGCAGGTCATACGATGTGGATCTATCATCCTTTCATTTTATTTTCCTTCATTATTCAAATAGTGGCCTATTTAAAGATCTATTTTTCAAAACATTCAATTGTCTTCGTTGCAGGCACCATCAGGCTCGGTACGTATGGGGTGAAAGGTTCCAAGCAAGCCCAAGTTAGTCTCCATATCAAGGCAGGATCCAAAATTGCATGATGAACCATTCGATCCCTAAAGCAGCTATCGAGAACTGAAAATTGTCCAAGAAGGTCTATATTCAAGCCTTGTGGTGTGTTTTTATTTTAATTGTAGGAGATTACTTTTTTATGGTGCTTGTGTGTTTATACAAGGTTAGTAACTCATGTATGCAATATTATATGGGTTAAGTTGAACGAGTGTGTATGTAATTGCAAAATTTTTAGTATTAGAGTTCAAAGAATCATCATGTTCATTGTTAGTGTTTGAATAAATGACCTTTTGAATATTAAAAAGACATGTTGCCCAATTTTCCTTTATCATCATGTATACAGAATTAAAAAAACGTGTTATACAACTTTCCTTAGTATCATGTTTCCCACCTTTCAGTATTATGTTTTAATTTCCACTTTTTGCCTCGCATGTGTTTTAAAACGTACCATGCCGGATTGGGACATGTGAAGAGCCACCTTCTTGAATTAGAGCCCTAAACCGGGATGATAATTACCGCTATTGGTGTTATTAATCTTCTTTTGTTGTAACCAATTGTATATATGTATAACCAATTTGTTTATATGATTATTTGTATGGTTGTTGTTAGAGTTTTTTTAAACAGAACAAAGGGAACTTTGTCCAATATTTAAACATTTGTTTACACATTTGGTTTGTAAAAAAACCTTTGTGACTCAATTTAATATTTGATGGCTTCGATATTGTTTATACGAGGTCAAGGATAGATTACTAATATTGTTGTTTTTTTAAGCGGGGTGGATAGTTCTATAAACAGAGGTGGTTTTGTCCAAAATTTCAAAAATATTTACACATTTGTGTCGTAAAAAAAGCTTTTTCCTTAAATTATTTAGACATTCAATGCTTTGGAATTTTTTGGATGCTATTTATTTTCTAGATATATCAATGTGTAACGCTAATTTAAAATTATTTTTTTATAAATCATTATGCTTTGCTCATTAGTCACTGATACTTAAAATAATTATAAAATTGATAGTTGGGGAAATTAGTAATTGTTCCTTCAAAATTACATTAATTGAACAAAAATTGTAGTTAACCGTCGTATTTACCCGTGGTCACAAAGTATGGTTGTTGCGAGAGAATGAATAACACGTCATATAAGTCGTGGTTCACATCAGGATCATTGGCACGGTTAAAATCAGCGACGTACGATTTCGATGTACACAGCAATGTCGTTGGCACGGTTCTTATCAACGATGTATACTTTTGAAAATTAGCATCGTTCCTTCAGGCACGGGCATACCCTAGTGTATATATATGTGTATATATATATATATATATATATATATATATATATATATATATATATATATATATATATATATATATGGGTATAAAGAAAGCTACAGTATGCGAGAGAAAAAACAATATACCCGGTTGGTTAATCCCCTGCTATGATTTCGGTTTTGAGGAGGATGGAGTTTGCTTTTACTTCTTTGTTGGTTTCATTCGTTTTGTAAGAGAAGAAGCATGTCTTCTTTTTTTCCTTAGCTTGGTACTTGTTCACGGTATTAGAGTAAGAAAAAGGTGGTTTTATTTGTGTTTTGGTTCTTTTGGGTTTTCTCCAAACCTTATCATTGGTAGGAGAAGGTAAAAATGTTTTTTTCGTTTGTTTTGTTCTTATACTACAAACAAGATGGAGAATCGGATTAAGCAAGTGAATATAAAACTAAAATATCTAAAACATATGGATATTTATATTGAGTTTGGTTATTTTTACTTTTAACTTTTTAAAGTATTCAACTTAAATTTGGATCTCAAAATTTTGTTTACTAACCACTAGAAACTTTTCTTCGAGTATAAAAATGATGTTGGTTTTGTATTTTTGGTTTAAAATGAATAAAATATTAAAACCTATGTGATCATTATACGGGTAAAGATTCACAGAAAAGGCTTACTCGCCTTAAAGGTATAACGCAATCGATGTAAAATTTAATATATATTTATTTTTGGATTGGTGTTCATTATAAAAATAAAATACAAGTGTCATTTCAATATTTGTAGGTCAAAAATGACATTTTGAGTCATTATTAATTCATTTAAATAAAATAACAACTTGGGTTGTTACAGTCTGCCCACTTAGAAAACAATATATCCTCGAAATTTCGATATCCCGATGTTTAAGATTCTCGTAGTGCGTAACGTCCAGGGTATGTAGTACATTTTGGATGATAGGTTTACGTATTTAACAAGGTCCATATTCTCGTGATTAGTTATGTTACAAAATCATATAAATGATAATGATCTAGTTAGGATTGAAAACAAAGGGTGTTTCAGATGATTTAATCGACATTTTTAGAAGCTTTTGTTTATATTAGGCATTGTAATATAGGGTTTTGGTAACGGGGGTTCATGTATCGTCCAGTCGTTTGAAGTTTGTTTCATACACAATATACTTCGTACTCTAAAAAGTGGTATTAGTAAGAGGATATTATAGGTTAAACATAGATCTTGTAACAAAGGTATTTTACGTCTCGTTTCAGAATGGGTAATTGCAAAGTATAAGTCCTTTAATAATGTCAGACAATAATTTTGAAGCACTCTATATCTTTGACTCACTTGAGTCTATATTATATAGGTGCTCATATATTTTGGTAATAGTGAAAAAATTAAGTCATACCCTGTAAAACCAAACTCTTCATTTTGACTTCCTCTAATAGTCCAAAAGGTATAAGCAACAACACTTCACCTATGATGCATTCATGTGTTGCATATGTATTTGCTTTAATCCATTATATGTTTGTGTGTGAGTTAATCCCTTTAAAATAATTTTCTATTATTTTTTGGATACTTTAAATAATTTCTATGATTTTTTAAAACAATTTTCAAAAATTTTAAATTGTTTTTTTTTTTTAAAGTTGTGGGTTGTTTCCTAAATTCCATAAGCTATTACAAACCTGCTTGGATAGATAGATAGATAGATAGATAGATAGATAGATAGATAGATAGATAGATAGATAGATAGATAGATAGATAGATAGATAGATAGATAGATAGATAGATAGATAGATAGATAGATAGATAGATAGAAGAGAAGAGAAAAAAATCAAACCCTAAACTAAACTCCGACCAAATCTTTCCAGAAAACCCTTTCTGAGACTGATGATGATACGCACCTTAATCTCTATATTTAAGCCCGTTAACCAAAAAACCTCGGTTTATATTGTTAACATGCTATATGAGGTATAATTGGGCTTTTGTAGGTATTTAGGTACTAAGTATGGAGTTCGGACGCATTCCGGTGAAGTTCCTTACGCAATCGCACGTTCAAGGGAATTTTCATCTTTTCACAGCTTGGACACCTGGCCCAACATCTACACGGAAGTTATATCCTTCCTCGCTAGCTTCGCGTGGCCATGAATAGTGCTCGATTCCGAGTCTGTATGATGAAGTTACGGCGATTTCAGCGGAGGGAAAAATAATGAATCCAAGGAAGAGGAGGAAAAGGGAGAAAAGGAATGCAGTGTGCTGCTGCTTGGCTCACCCCTACTTGATCGATCGATCAATAATTTTGGAGGATAACCGGTGTACCCTCACATACAAGCATGCCCTCCAAAAAATATGAATTCCGTTTTAATAACGTAAGGTATGTGTACGGGGGAAGAAATGAACCATCACCAATTAAAATTTTTGGAGGGACGATGGGGGGTTTGGATTGAACGGGTGACAAAAACAAGTGGGGACCGAGAAAAGCCGAATATCCTCCCAATGATTTTGAAGTTGGAATGGGAGGCGGCGCACACAAAGGCAAAGATGCGATCGTGGAGGGAGACTCGATCAAGTTTTCCTCATCGGCGATAGGGTGTAAAACATTAAAGTTTGAAACCGAATCATCGGGTACTTATTTCGGTGGGATAATAGAGAATGAAAATGGGGATGAAAGAAATTCAAACTCATGAGATGAATCATCATCGCATGAAGTTTGAGTTTTGAATGAAATACTATCATTTTCAATGAAATGTTCTTCTTTGTGGGCCAAAGAAGAAATCATTTCATTGCAAATAGATATTACATCATTATCATCCTCACTTTCAATATCTATTATGCAATGGGTAAAGTCTAGAATGGTTTTTTCAAAGTAGGTACAAGTACCCCATTTGGTTCAAAACATTCCACGACCTCAAAAGTCTCGGAAGCAAAATCGTCGTCGGACTCAAATAATAAATCCAACTCATGTTCCCACAAATAATTTTCTTCTCGATAACGATTTTCAATTTTCTCATTTTCATACATACGCAAGCCCTCACCGAATGTCATGGGTCGAGGTACGGATACATGAGAATGGAAACTTTTAAAATTACCATCGGACTTAAATGAAAACTCATTATGATAGGAATTTTGAAAACTATTCGAATTTATTTCAAAATTCCTATTATAAGGAGGTAAAGGCCCAAAATCATTTTCATCATCATCAAAATTCCAATAACCTAAGTTTTGACTTTCGTTATACTCGCCCAAAGTCATATTTGAATTTGTTATACTTTGGGATTCTAAGTATTCACCGAAAGTCATAGGTTTGCGAGAATTTTGAGAATTATAACAAGGATTACCGAAAGAATTGGAATAAGACATGCTTACCCCAAAAATGGCTCAAGTGGCGGATTCCACAAAGTAAGTGAGCACGGGAAAAAGTCGAGCGTTTCTAAGCTCTCAAATGTGGAAGTCCTGCAAAATATTAGCGAATAATAGAAATAGAAAGAAAATACTATGAAATACTAAATCAAATAAAGTCTCAAACAAACTCATCCCCGGTAATGGTACCATTTTAATTAGCGCGCGAGAAGTGTGCGCTTGTAAAGTCCACAATCATTATTTTATGTCTCACCGCGACTATACAAACAAACCTAAATTACTACTACACTCAACTGGTGACTATAGCGGTAAGTCGAGTATAAAAAATCCACAGAGAAGAGTTGTTAGAATTTATAAGATTTAATACTCCGAATAAAAGTGTAAAAGATGATTACAAACTAAAAAGTAAAAGATACATAAAAGGAAATGATTAATCTAGGCAAGGGTATTGAAACTAGATTATGAAAACGAGTAAAACTATAGGTTGCGTCGAATATCCCTCACCCGAGTTAATTTGTATAAAATGGTTACATGGGTCGGTGAGTTATTTAGAATTCATCTCGTTTCGACAGTTAATTGAACTAAGGGTTGTCACGCCCCTAAATCCGCTTAAAAGCCTAATATGATTTTGGCGTCAACAAATATCCCGAAAATTACGCGCGAAAGGTCGTAAGCACGGGACATACATGATATGCCCGTCAAATCTTCTAGGCGTAATAACTAGGACAACGCACCCGAAATATACCCGTAAACACCATCACCAAAGCAAAGCAACGCGTTAACCCGAGTGAGTTCCATTCAAACACAACCTAATTTAAATTACCTAGAAAGCATGATAAAAACGCGATAAATAAAGCGGTAAAGAAACGCGATAAATCTACACTAGAAAGCAAGTAATCAAAGCATGTAAACCTAAATTAGAAAGCATGTAAATTACACTAGAAAGCAAGAAATGAAGAAATACAACTATATTAAATGGCAGGGGAGATGAATAGTCAACTTTCAATCCAAATGGGGTGTCAAACCAAAGAGAAATGAAGAAGAACTAAGCAAAAACCCCAAAGCCCTAAGCTAAACTAACCTAAAATCGTGTATATCTGTTTATTACATCAAAATTGCTTTATATAGTAAGTTCGAGTTAAATTATAAAAGAAAAGAGAAAAGAAAAGAAAAGGCAAAATATCTCTTGAAAACAGAGGATCTATGGATCGACCAAAAGGTTCGATCGATCGATCAAGGCAAAATTTGAACATTATCGAAGGATCGATCGATCGATCAACAGCACACTGCATTCCTTTTTTCCCTTTTCCTCCTCCTCCTTGGATTCATTATTTTTCCCTCCGTTGAAATCGCCGTAACTTCATTATACCAACTCATAATTGCGCATCGTTCATGGCCACGCGAAGATAGAGAGGAGGGGTATAACTTCCGTGTAGATGTTGGGCCAGTGCCCAAGATGTGAAAAGACTAAAATGCCCTTGAACGTGCGATTGCGTATGGAACTTCATCGGAATGCGTTCGAACTCCATACTTAGTACCTAAATACCTACAAAAGCCCAATTATACCTCATATTGCATGTTAACAATATAAACCGAGGTTATCTGGTTAATGGGCTTAAATATAGAGATTAAGGCATCCGAGGGGGCTAAAATTCGTAGGTTCGAGAGATGAAATACACAATATTTGCATATCACCAAATGACTTAGTTTAAGATTCGAGTAGATCCATCCTCTTCTGTCCTTTATCTCTTTCCCAACTTAATCACGTTAATTCAATCTCATTTTCTTTCATAGAACTTTAAGATTTGACCTATGTGATACATATCACTTAGATATTGCGTAGTTTTGATTTCTTTATTCGAGAAATCTCATTTTGTTGGATGTTTTCAAACTGATATGTTATTTTCAAACCCTGAACCAATAAAATCTCTTCTGATTTCCGTTTCTTTGAATATTCCGACTTAGATCTAGTTGAGATCTTAATTGGGGATTTTCACTTTTATATATTTCACATGTTGTGAAAAAAGCATACATATTTTCTAATAAAAAAGTTCATAGGATCTTGGCTCGTGTATATAGAAAGATTCCCTCTTGATCTGTGAATATTTTAAAGATTCAAAGTATGATAATTTTTATTAAACTAATTTTGGAAATTCCTTTCCATATTTGTGATCTATTTTACATATTGTCCACAATTAAATGTGTGTGAGTTGCATGCATGTGATTTAGATCACATCACCACTTACACCTTCACACTACTACACTGAAAAGTGTTGGTATTAAGATCTTGGGATTTTGAGTCGATGTAAAGCTAAAAGGAGTTGAGTTACAAAGGTGAGAGAACATCAACCACATCAGAGCCTTGGGGGAAGTCAAAAAATCCTGAGGAGTTGTATATTTCTGAACATAGAATTAGGTCTGATTGTGTGTCTTGATTGTTATATAGTTTGTAAAATGTTACTTTATTTTAGTGGATTTTTACTTTTGAGGTGTAGAGACCTCCGTGGATATTTTCCCAATTGGGTGGGGTTTTACCACTTTAAAATTGTTCATGTATACTTCCTCTTCCTCTCATCCATTTCTCAAGGTTGTGTTTACTTAAGTTTTGTTTTTCTAAAACTGGTAAACCTATACCTGAAGTAACTCATTCATACTATTTTGCACATCTTGTGTTTAAAATTTATTTTAAGAAAAGAGTTTCTTCAACAAATTGTTTAGAGCCATTTAGATAGTTTAATCTTGAATTAAACGACTTAAGTGGTATTTTTTTCAATTGGTATCAGAGCTTTTGTTTTTTAAAAATAATCTTTAGATCTTGAGTTTCTATAATTTTTTTCTTAAAACAAAATATGGACGAGAAATTTGAGAGACTATTTAACCTGTCTAGGCCCCCTCTCTTTGATGGAACCAATTTTCCTTATTGGAATGTAAGGATGGTTGCCTTCATCCAAGGGATATTGGGAGATGATATCTGGGAAGTTATGGAAAATAATTACACATTTCCTACTAAACCAGTCGTAGAAGGAAGTACAGTGAGGATTAGAAGGTTACTAAGTGAATTCACTAAAGAAGAGAAACAGATTTTTCTTCGCAACAACAAAGGCAAAAATGCCATATTCATGTCTATTAATGAACACGAATTTAAGAGGATATCATTTTGTTCTACCTCTAAAGAAGCATGGGACACCCTAGTGACTGCACATGAGGGTGATGCCAGAGTTAAAGCTGACAAAACACAAATGTTAATTCAGTAGTACAACTCCTTGATCATGATTGAGACTGAGTCATTTGATGACTTATATATTAGACTGACAAAAATTATGACCAAATTGCATGCTAATGGGATTGTTTATGATAGAAAGGAAATTGTCTCTAAAATACTAAGATCACTTCCACAAAAAATTGATAATAAGAGATATGCAATTGAAGATATGGATGATCAAAATCTTACACCTGAACTCCTCAGTAGAAAATTAAGAACTGTGGAAATGGAATTAGAATTTAAGAAACAATTAGCCCAGTCCCGAAAGAAATAGTCCGCCTCCAACATTATTTTTCATCTAAGTTTTCCCCACCTAAACTTAGCATACCTAACATTGACTTAGACTCTGATGAGGACCGCAATTTAGATACTTTGGATAATCAGATTGCCTTAATGTATATCAATTTAAGAAAATTATGAACTTTCAAAATAAAATTATAAAAAGACAAGGCAAACCTACTTATCCAAATCAATATAATAATAGGCCTCATGAGAGAAGACAAGACAAACATCATACTGACAATCACAAGAAACCGTAGAAAGACCTTAAAAATGTTGAATGCTATATATGTGGGAAGTTAGGACACATGGCTACTGACTGTAGACTTAACTTAGACAAAATTCATAAATATAATAGGGCTCATCTAAGTAAGACTTGGTATGACTCAAATGACTCTGAAAATGATAAACCTGAGTCATCTAACACTTTTGGCCATTGTATGTCATTCTTTGCTAAGATAATCTAAAATGATGTTGAGGAATCTAATCATGTTATGTTAATTGATACTATGCCTACTGGTTTTTCTGCCTTATTGCTTGAGAATGCTGATAATGTTCCAAACGTTGTGTGTGTGAGTCAAAGGGAACGCCCTATTGTTGATGTCAATGGGTGTGTGAGTGTTAAAAATGAACAGCTAGGGGACACTGCACACTTAGTGACTCTAAAAATGATGACCATCCTGAAATTCACACACTTTACACAAAAACTCTTAAGAAAAGCACTAGTCTTGAAATGATTGTCAAAGATCTTACCCAAAAGATAGAAACCCTAAGTCTGATGATCAAACAGAATGTTGAAGAGTACACTACTCAATGTCTAACTCGTGAGAATGAAACAAAAAAATTTGAACAAAAATTGAAAGAGTTGTCTAACTCTAATGAAATTCTGGAAAAGAAATACAAAGGAACGTTGTTGGAATTGGAGCAAACAAAATAAAAGACGTCCACAGTATTCAAAAAGTTTGCAAAATTTGAAAATAACTCTAAATGTTTTGAAGATTGTGTTGCTGAAAGTAAAACCAATTCTGATGACAGAACTGCAATAGGATTTTATCCCAACTCTAAGATCTAATCTAAAAATGATGAAACTATAAAGTTTGTGTCTGGTGATAAAAGACCAATTGAAACTTGTCCATATTTTCAAGGTTTGAAAAATGAGTTTGATAAAAAAAAAAACTGAAGTTAGACATTGTTGAATCAAGAAACTCTAAGAATAATGTTGAATAAAAGGCTAAATACGTCTGCCCCCCTATTTGACAAGTAGATTCGACATTTCATCTAGTGCCACCTAGGAAGAAGACTAGAGCTCAAAACCCAGACAAACCATTGAATAATAATTTTCTTAAGGTTGTGAGTTCTATGTGCCATCTTTACTGCTCCTATTGTAATGTATATGGACATTCCCTTGATGGTTGCTATTCCAAACGTCTATGTAATCCATTCTATAACTCTCATGTCTACCATAACTTCAACCATTCTAGGAGAAGTCGAAATAACTATGTCTTTCCTAGACAGCTAGACAAGAATTCTAACTACTGTAACAGAAGGAAAATGACTAATATTAAAAGACCATCAACAAGATGGAATCCTATATTATTTTTTAGACAATTGCTCAAAATGTTTATAACCACAATAAAAATGCACAGAAATCTTTTAAGGAAAAGAAGGAAGCTCATAAGTTTTATCAAATATGAGCTAATAAGCGCAAATTGAAAACTAGAGCAATTTTGGTTAGAAAATATTATTTATTATCCCAGCTAAAATGTAACATTGTAATGAGTTCTTTTAGAGCTGAATATACAACACCTGGATGGTATTTAGACTCTGGTTATTCCAAATATATGACTAGGGATGATTCTAAACTTTCAAACAAAACCAACTTCTCCAAAGGAAAAATCTTGTTTGGAGATGGTGTATCAGCCCAGATCATTGGTAAAGGAACACTCCATGAAGAAGGATTACCCAATCTTGAAGATGATCTCTTGGTAAAAGGACTTAAAGCTAATTTACTAAGTATATCATAGTTTTGTGACTCAAACCATACTGTCACTTTTTTAAAGAACAATTGCAAAATTTTAAATGAAAAAGGTGATTGTATTATTACAGGACTCCGTACTCCAGATAATTGTTACACAGTTAATCTAAGTACAAAAGTTTATAACATTGTCAGAATGGATGACAATGAGTTATGACATAATAGGTTGGGTCACATTAATTATGATAGTCTTGGCAAAATTTTGCTCCTAATAGATAGTTAGAGGTCTTCCCAAGATCAAAACAATTTCAAACATTGTTTGTGGTCCATGTCAAGACGAGAAAATTATTAAGGATCCCCACAAGAAAGTTAAAGAAGTTTTATCCACTAAACCTCTAGAACTCATCCATATGGACCTAATGGGTCCATCTCGTAGTATTAGTCTTTGTGGCAACAGTTACATCCTTGTTATGGTTGATGACCTCACTCGATTTACCTAGGTTGCCATTTTAAAACATAAATCAGAAACCTTCCGTAAGTTTTTGAAAATCTTAGTTCGTAAAGAAAATGAAAAGGACTCCCATGTAGATAGAATTTGCAGCGATAAAGGAGGAGAATTTATAGATTCAGGCGTCATGGAATATTATGACTATAATGGTTACAAACATGAATTTAGTGCTCCTAAGACACCTAAACAAAATGGAATTGATGAGCGTAAAAATTGCACTCTTCAAGAAATGTCCCGTGTGATGATTCATACGAAGAACCTACCAAAATATTTTTGGGTAGAATCCATTCGAACCGCCTATCATATAATCAATCGAGTCTACTTAAGGAAAAATACCAAAAAAAATCCTATGAGCTTTGGTATGGGAAGAAACCTAACCTAAAATACTTTAGAACCTTTGGTTGCACCTGTTATGTCTGTAAGGATAGAGAACATCTATCTAAATTCGAAACCAGAGGAGATAAAGCCATCTTCTTAGGATATTCTCCAAATAGTAGAGACTACCGTTTCTACAATATTCGTACCAAAACCATGATGGAATCCATTAATGTGGTTGTAAGTGACAATAATGTAGAAAGTAATATCAAAGAACCAATTATTGTGGATGAGTCCTACAACATCTTAAATTATGACTCTCCAGAAAAAGTTGAATTTTTACCAACTGAGACCCCCTAAGTACCTAATTGGGTTTCCAAAGACCATCCTTTAGATAGTGTAGATGGTAATCCTACTGAGACTATTCGCAAAAGATCTCAACTTCGTAACATTGCTCATTTTGCATGTTTTGTGTATCTTATTGAGCCAAAATTTGTAAATAAAGCCTTGAATAACACTTTGTGGATAAGTTTTATACGGGAGGAACTTCTTCAATTTGTCATTCATGATGTTTGGAATATTGTACCCAAGCTTGAAAATAAAAGGGTTATTGGCACACATTGGATTTTTAAAAATAAGACTGATGAATCTAGGATAATTTTTTGGAATAAAGCTCGATTAGTTTCCTAGGGCTGCTCTCAGATTGAAGGAATTTATTTTGAGGAAACTTTCACTCCTATCACTCGCCTCGAATTTGTTCATTTACTCTTTGTAATAGCTTGTCATTTTCATTACAAACTATATCAAATGGTTGTTAAGTAATCCTTCCTTAATGGAATTTTAACTGAAGAGACCTATATAGAATAACCCAAAGGGTTTATTGACCCGCATCACCCAAATTATGTCTATCGTCTTAAAAAGGATCTTTATGGGTTAAAATAAGATCCTAGAGCTTTTTATGAGCATCTATCCACCTTTCTTTTAGCCAAAGGATTTATGAGAGGAGGGAATGACCAAACCTTGTTTGTCAAACATTTGACAACAACATTACTATTACTCAAGTTTATGTTGATGATATCATTTTTGAATCCACCTCCCTTTTGGAAGTTAAGGCCTTCTTGGAAATTATGCACAAAAAATTTCAAATGTCACTTATGGGGGATTTACAATTATTCTTAGGGATCCAAGTTAAAAAAAATTCAGAAGGATTATTCCTATCGCAATCCAAATACGCTTTAGAGATTGTCAAGAAATTTGGCCTAGAAACAGCTAAAGAAGCTATGACTCCTATGAGTACTTCTGTCAAACTTTTTAAAGGTGAGAATAGTAAATACATTGATTATACCTTGTACCTTAGTATGATAGGAAGCTTACTTTACCTTACTGCCTCCCATCCTGATATCATGTACTCTATCTGCGTGTGTGCCCGATATCACAACAATCCTAAAGAGAGTCACCTATTGTCAGTTAAAAGAATTATCAAATACATTAAAGGCACTCTAAACTTAGAACTTTGGTACACTAAAGACACTTATAGTACTATAGTGTAAAAACCCGCCCTTTTGGAGACGATTAAATTCCATAATTGAATATAAATTGGCAATTTGGAGACTTTCCCGGAATAGTGAGTTTGGGGATTTTTGAGGATTAGATGATTTTTGATGGATGGTATATTTACTTTTGGTGTTAACTAAATGAATTGGAGTATTTTAATAAAGTGTCGCTGCCGGGTAAAGCGATAGAAGATAATATTTTAAAGGGAATACCGCATTTATTTATTTTGGGATGAATTAGTGATTTGCGGTCAAGTACCTCGAATGAAAATTTTGACTGCACCGTGAGTCTCGAAATTTCCGAGATAGTCGAAAAAGAGTGTCCGAAAGTCAAAATTGAGTTTTGGATAATTTTAGAGGTAAAAGTAGCTCGTAATTGGGTAAACGAGTCGTTTTTGGGTTTTAAGGGCTTAAACCCTTTTTCTTTCTTTATAAAGAGGGAGAGAGGGAGAAAATAGAAAGAAAAGAAAGAAAAGAGAGAGAAGAGAGAGGAAGGAGAAAGAGGAGGAGAAAATGGATATTCGGGCCAAACTCCGTCGATTTCGACTCGAGGTCGTCGGATTTCATCCTCCAGGCAAGTGTTTACTTGCTTTATTTACTTTTTTTGCATAAATCTCATACCGTAGTTTGGTATTAATAAACCCTAAATATTTTGGGTTTGGGTATTCTTGTGTAAAATGGATTTTTGGGAGAAGTTTTCATAAGGATTTATTGTAATAATGATAATAGATGAATTTTAAGCTTAAATCCTTGTTAATGGTGTAAACTATGGTGATGAATTGGAAGAAATGAAAGTTAGGGTTTAAATGGGTGTATACCCCAAAATAATTGATGTGTTAGTTGTAAAACATAGAGTAGATGTTTATTGAGTTGTTGGATGAGGTTAGAAACAACAAAAATGGAGAAAAATGGAGTTTGGGGAAGATGATGAATAGTAAACTTATAGCTTGTGGGGCTGTTTCGGCCAGGAAGATAAATGATTTAGCTCTCGGCCAAAACACGAAAGTTGTAGATATTTTCGATACGGTCGTGTGGGCGCCAATCGCGTATTTTTTTAATTTTTCTACGATTTGATATGATTTTTACAAGATGGCAGTTCCGGGTTAAAATTTCCAACTCGGAATTCAAATCGGGAATTGGAAAAATATTGGCTAGAATTAATCGTGTAGATGTTTGAGATTATTTTTTGTGTAGTTTAGAAACTCGATAATGAAATTGGGTTGTTGGATAGAGGATTTGAGGAAATCAGTGTTGAGGACCTGGTGTGACCGGTCGACCGCGCCCTTAAGGTCGGTCGACCGCGTCAAGGAAAAAGAGCCTACTGCTTTGTTTCATAGGCTTATTTGCAACCCACGGTCGACCGAGGGTCCAGGATCGATCGACCGGTACCTTGTTTTCAGCTCAAGATTTTGGAGATTGTTATTCCTTCTCCTCTTTGAGATTTAAGTTTAAGGGCCTTCTAAATTAGAGTATTATAGAGGGTTATGTCCTAAGGGACTTGAGGAATTGGGAATATATATATACATATATATATGTATATTCACTTAGAGTGAATTAGTATAATTGGAGATATCCAATAAATCCTTAAGAGATGATTACGGTAATTATTAATTATCAAAGTAAGGAAATACTTTGGGTTTAGTATCATGCTTATATGAATGCATGATTATGATTCTTTGAGAGAATCTTTGGGACTAATAGTCATCGCTATATGTAGTTGGCAATTATGGCCATTGATATATATTCTAGGAGGAATATATGGTATATGTATATACTATGTGATTTAAGTGTATATATATATATATATATATATATATATATATATATATATATATGTTATGATGTAAATGATTTTGAAAATGTAAATATGAATGTTTTCAAAATGGAAAGATAAATAATTTTTTTCATAATTGATAAATTATGGTTACACACCTCCCTAAATCGCAATCATAAGGGAAGCTGCGTGCGTATGGTGATGCCCCCTGGATAATGAATGCATGGTGGATATAGTCCTAGGCCATATGAGCGATTATATTTTTACTGCGCTGGTTAGGTGATTCTGGGTGTGGTCATGACTATCCCGCAGGCATATGGCCGTTTCCCGACGTTGTTAGGTTCTCAGGTTGTCTTGTTTGATAGGCCCTGGAAGATGATAGCCATTTAGGGACGCGTCTAGTGGAGAAACCCGGAGGGGCGGTCTTAGATTTGTTAAAGCAATTCATGATAATGGATTGGCTTTACTTACAATTCCCGGATGGAAGAAGGGAAATGGGTTAATTGTTTAGCTTCGGTAACACTCCTGGATGGAAGAAGGGATGTGGAAGCATATGATATGGTAAAAGCATTTTTATGATAATAAAAATGGCTTTTAATTACATTTCCTGGATATAGGAAAGGAAATGGGATGATTTAAATTGGAAAAGCATTTTTATGATAATAAAATTGGCTTTTAAAAAGGTATATGATTTATTAAAGAAATTCATGCTAATGAGTTGGCTTTTAAATATGTTTCTTGGATATGAGAAGGGAAATGGAAGGTTTTGAAATGAAATTGATAAGTATTGATAAATACTTCGTATATAAATCCTCAGTCCGGGAGGTAGATCCGGATGTATATTGAATTATGAATATGTATATGGATAACTTGGGTGCCGAGGGTCTAATGGATCCCGACATTCGATCGTGCCGCATAGTAGTGTATCAGGGGGTACCTTATTTGGATTTCGCTTTGCGAGACACCCCACGCACGAATATGGAATTATGTTGAGACTGGAGAGAAGTTTAATCATTAGTGCTCTAATATAAACATTTCTTATGGTATATATATTTATATATCTTCTGTACTGAGGGACTGGCGGATCTCGACGATCGACCTTGCCGCGTAGTAGTGTATCGGGGGGTTCCTTGTTTGGATTTCTCTTTGCGAGACACCCCACGCACAAACATGGCTTAGTGTTGAGACTGGGGAGAAGTTTAGCCCTTAGTACATTACTTGGACTATCTAGGGTAGATAGTGGTTGGGTGATAGACTAGTTTAGCAGGGTAGCTTGACTAGGATGTTTAGAGGGATGCGCTAGGAGTGCACTGTTAGAAAAGAGGTGAGGGGTATCTAATGGGAGTGCGATACCAAACTTAAATATGAGAAAACCTTTTTCAAAATAATAAAGCATTTATGCACTTGCTAAATATTTTTCAAACACGGGCTCTGACCCGTTTATCTACTTTTCCTCTCTTGCTATATTATATATATATATATATATATATATATATATATATATATATTGGTGTCCAGACACAGGGAAGCCTAAATGACACTCCTTTCGAGTCAGACGTCTGCTGCAGCAGCTGTGGATGCGTGCAGGTTCTCGATAGACGCTTCCATTCTTGTAATCTAGATAGGAGGTATTGTATAAACATTCGAGCCAATGGTCCAACTGCATTTATTTATTCTTTTAGAGCATCATTCGATATGGTTGTATATTTTGACCGAGTGTTCGGTTATTTTATTTCATTTCAGTTTCATTCCTGCAAAACTGTGTGGATGTTTTAATTATCTTCGTTTAAAAAGAATGGTTAAGTAAAAACTTTAATGCTCACCTAATAGGATATTAGTAATTAAATGGATTTTCGACAGCGATGCTAAGAATGATCCATATGTGACTCCTATTTTAATTTGATATAGGAGTGATCGCCCGGTATCCCATTAGGCGGGTTGTTACATATAGTATGTTACAATGATGTTGATTGGGATGGTTTTACCGATGACAGTAAGCGTACTTCAGGAGCGTGTTACTACACTGGTAACAATTTGCTAGGATGGAGTAGTAAGAAACAAAATTGCACTTCCTGGTCTACAGCCGAATCTGAATATATTGCACCAGGAAGTTGTTGTGTACAATTACTTTGGCTGAAACATATGCAGAAAGATTACGGTATAACTCAAGATAAATTATATCTCTATTATGACAATCAAAGCGCGATTTATATTTCTAAAAATCCAGTTCATCACTCTCGTACCAAACTTATTAAAATCAGATATCATTTCATACGCGAGTTAGTTGAATCTAAGGAGTTAGAAATAAATTACCTTCCCACTCAATTGTAATTACTGACTTGTTTACCAAACCTTTTGACTTTCTTCGTTTTGAATCTTTATGCAAATCTATTGATATGTTTTTAGCAGAATAATGATTTATTTCTTCATACTTGTTTACTTTGCCCTTTGTTCATTTGAGATAAAGTGGGGAAGAAATTTGAGTCATCTTGGACATTTTGTGTATTCTCAACTGAAAAGCTTGCTCTTAGTTATCTTATTTTCAGGAATTAGTCACTTCATTTGCAACATAATTTTGTTAGGGTATTGGTCTGTAACTAGTTGAGTTATGTAATTTTCTCTTACTAGGATATTGGATAGATATAATTATTGTATAGGAATTTTTTTATTTCTTTTGTATCCCTACGAGTCCTAAATGACTCAAAGGAGATTTTGTCTCATATTTCAAAAGGGGGAGATTGAAGCACTCTATATCTATGATTCACTTGAGTCTATATTATATAGGTGCTCATCTATTTTGGAAATAGTGACAAAATTGAGTCATACCCTTCCAAACCAAAGAATCTTCAGACTTTTCATTTTGACTTCCTCTAATAGTCCAAAAGGTATAAGCAACAACACTTCACCTAGGATGCATTCATGAATTGCATATGTGTTTTCCTTGATTCATTATATGGTTATGTGTGAGTTAAATCTCTCTAAAATAATTTTCTACAATTTTTGGGATACTTTAAATAATTTCTATGATTTTTTTAAACAGTTTTCAGAAATTTAAAATTATTTTAAAAAAAAAAGGTGTGGCATATTTTGTAAATTCCATAAGCTATTAAAAACCTACTTGGGTAGAAATTGAAAGCGCTTGAAAATTATGTGGGTACAATTTGTATTTGTAGAAATTCAAAAACACACGTTTGTAGTTCCATCTCAGCCTTACACGTGTTGATTCCACAACGACTAGATTTGTGTTTTTATGCTCTTACATACCTGTGAACCCTTGGATCTTTTTAATCAACAACCTGCATGTTATCTGAGATGATCCTAGTTTCGTATGAATCAACCAATGGGGGTTAGCTTATAAGCGGTGCATTCTTAACCCTTAGATTTACTTAGATCATTTAAAATCAAGTCTGAGCGTTGATTTGCTTTGATGTTTTATAGCCTTCCATCTCTTACAATAAATACAAGTCATATGTTATGCGATTACAATCTTTGTCCAGCCTCACTTCTGAGAGAAAATAAAGAGAGAGAGAGAGAGAGAGAGAGAGAGAGAAAGTAAAAAAAAAAGAGAGAAACGAAACCCTAAACTAAACTCCGGCCAAATCTTTCCAGAAAACCCTTTCTGAGAATGAGTTAGTTTAAGATTCGAGTAGATCCATCCCCTGTAACACACCGTATTTTCATGCATTTAATATTTAATTAATTCGAGAATTCAAAATTACTTGTGTGTCGTAATTTTAATTGAATTAATTATGGCAATTTATATTTAAATATTCATCGGGGAGTGCATGGTTAATATTGAGGGAAATTTATTTACTAAGTGAGTAGTAATAATGTATTTGCGTCATTTGGGGTATTGATGACGGGATGTGTACTTATTTCAGTCGGGAGTCGGTATAGACAAATTTGGGTGTGAAATAAGGATTTTTATAAATTAATTCGGATGTCAATTCTGAGTGTACAATTGAGTCCGAATGGGCTGAGATAGTCGAAAAAGTGTACCCGGGGGTAGTAAATGGGTCACGGGACGTTTTTAGGCATATTTGGGCCCACACGGGGCATTTGGGTCCCTTGGGCTTGGACCATTAGGCAAAAAAGGGGATTAAGGCTAATAAAACAATTATAAGAAATAAGGGAACGGCTGATGTGAGTTCAGAAAAAGACTTAGTGGGTTAGGAAACCCTAATAGCAGTTAATGGCAAACTTGGGGATCACAGGAGAGCCAAAAAGAGTCATCTTCAACCTTGGGCATTCAACTCCAAAATCAGACTCTACGAAACCTAAGGCAAGTGGTTAACTTGCTGTAGCATTTAAATTGTATTTCAATTCATATTCATGTGATGTGTGTAATCAAAGAAATTGAGTTTGGGATTTAAAGGGTATAAACATGGGGTTTTGCAAATCATGAATCGGATTTCTAAATTGAGTAGAAATTCATGTATAATCTGAGTTGAGTATTTCTATCTGGTAATATGTGTAAACTGGTATGAATTAGAAATGAATTAGGGATACGGAATTGATGTTTAAATGGATTAAAAGATTAAATTGGATTTTACCCCAAACTTGTGAAAACAGTAGAGGAAGTGAATTAATTGATGTTTTTGGACTTTATGGAGATTCCTCGTAAGGGTTTTGATGTCTATTGTCGATGGGAAAGCTTGGTTTTCAGTACAGAAGAAGTTAGGGTTTGGAGGTATTCGGCCATGGATGAAACAAACAACTTGGGGAAGACGAGGACCTGATCGATCGATCGATCGAAGATGGATCATCGATCGATCGATGGTCCGAAAATTTTGACAACTTCGCCCAGTTATGTATATAAAAGGAAAATTTATTATATAAACTTTCATGGGTTAAGTATTGAGAAATTAATACATGAGTTTAAATATAATTAATTGTGAATAAAATTAATTAGGATTTAAGGGAGACCTTGTGTGGCACATCATGATTAAATTAATTGGGGTTTGGAGGAAATTTGGTGTGACACACTAGAGTTAAATTTTGGGAATTTTAATTCAAAATGATTAAATATGGATTGAGTGGACAAGTTCGGGAATATTGATTGAGCGATACCGAGATGTAAATTTTATTTAAGCGAAGGCTAAATAATTTAGAGTCGGGGATTTAGACTCGGGTGATGTCATTTCAAGCCACGAGAGTAAGTCCGAATATATTGGTTGGGGCGATACCAAAAGAAATTAATGTGCAAATTAATTTATAATTAGAGTTGGGCCATAAACTCATAATAAAATGGAATAGGCTTGTGTCACGTACTTAGTACACGGTGTAGCCGGGATATTATATTTATATATATATACAGTGTGTGATAGTATATATTTGGTGTGTGCATTAATATCAGTGGATAGATATTATTATTATTATATACTCTAGTGCTATAGGGGGAGGTTGCGCGTAGTGGACGAATCCCCTAGCTTGAGGAGTAGGGTGAGTATATTCCCTGGTCATATCGTCCGTTATATGGGTGAGGGGCATCTCACTTTCAGGGAAGGAATATGATCGCTTCCAGCATGTATGTATTAACCAATTTAGTGAGCGATTCTAACTTAGGGTAACTAGGTTATGTGAATACACCTAGTGGGATAGCACTTTTGAGAATTCATTCCCGATGAGACTTTACTCGAGGGGGAAATTCTATTATTAAATGTTATTTCAGTATGTTTGTGAATACTGTAATATGACTAAGTATATAATTAGGTAAATAATTATATATGGGATAATTAATACAAAGCATGAGTTGTATTATATGTATAACAGATGTGGAAGTTATATGAGATTAAAAAGTGAAATGATTTAATTAAGTTGATGTTGATAATAACTTAAAAATCATAATTAAGTCATACTCGGTTAGAGTAGGGTGTTTACAAGGGGTTATATAATTTGTCTAGTCATGAGATAAAGAACTGGGTAAATTTAATTAAGGCGTTAGTAGTGCACATTAGAGGAGGGGTGAGGATATCCTCAAGGGAGTGTGGTAGTAACTAAAATATGGAGAGCATGCATATTTACTTATTACTGAAAGTTAATCAATTGCTAAATGTTTTTCAAATGTTTTTGGGTACTAACCCTTGCTGTGAAAATTTAAAAAAAAAACTTTTAGGTGTCTAGCCACAGGGACGCTAGGCTTGACTGAAATTCCAAGGGACCGTTGCTGCAGCATATGTGGATGTTGCGGGAGTTTGATAGATGACTCATTATTTCATTCCTAGCATAGAGACTCCTTATTAGTTAATTGAGCATGTCGCTCACAGTTCATTCAGTTTTTATCAGACTTGTTGAGATTGATTACTTGTCTTTATTTTATATTTGTTGGAGTTTGGGCCGATGGTTTATTCGGTCATTTAATTAATTGTGAATGGTTGTTTTAGTTAATTATGATAATTGTGATATTTTTCCACATGAGATTTTCATTTAAGTTAATGAAAGATAAAACTTGGCACCAGTCTAATTTTCTCACTTAGGTGGTTAGTAATTGAAAAGGCGATAGTGATTCTAAGAATGAACCAACTAAGAAACCTGTTCTAACTTAATTTAGGACTGGTCACCCGGAGTTGATCAGGCGGGGTGTCAGATGGTATCAGAGCACCAGGTTCTAGTGTCATTAGGATCTGTGCGGCTTACTACATTTCAGTGTAGCATTTGGTTGTTATAGAGACCTATTATTAGGACTGTTGATTCATTTTTTCCGCTTGTGAGATATCGTATTTCTGGTATGAATATTTTTTTGTATAAATTGTGTACTTATACAATTCAATCTATTTCAGATGCCACCGAGGAGACTGAGAGCGGAGAGGGCTGAGGCTAGGGATGAGGTCAGGGAGGCTCATCAGGAGCCACAGGTACCACCACCACCACCACCTGAGTTGATTTCCACTACTCAGGTGGCAGTGATAGTGGCCCAGGCGGTCGAGACAACGATACGAGCTATAGCAGCTCACTTTCCACAGCCCCAGGCACTGCCTCCAGTGGCACCAGTAGTTTAGCCTCCAATGGGGCCACCGTCTTGGCAGCGAGTTAGGGAGACCTTTCATAAGGGTCACCCACCTGAGTTACGGGGTAGCACCGATGTGGTAGAGTCTTGTGACTGGAAGTAAAACACTCAGTGCCATATGCGCATGCTAGATTGTAACGATGTGCAGAAGCAAATGCTTGCTACCTTCCATTTGTCGGGGGCAGCCTTACAGCGGTGGGAGTCAGTTACCACCGTTGAGGAGCGAGATTTGAGGACGATAGAAGAATTCTGGGTGCGGTTCGACCGCAAATACTTTACACCGGCGGTAGAGGCTTAGATGAGGAAGAAGTTCAGTGATTTAGTACAGGGTGACCGATCAGTGGCAGACTATAAGGAAGAGTTCACCCGTTTGGCAAACTTTGTGCCAAATAAGGTGAACGATGAGGAACGAAAGAAATCGAGATTTATGGATGGCTTAGCCTGCGGATCAGGTAACATTTGATTGGGAATCTGGCATTAGTGACTTGTACAGATGTCGTTAATGCCCCACTTGTACATTGCCAGGATCATCGCTTCCATACGAAGGGGAGCAAGAGAGTAGGGGAGCCGAGCCAACAGGGCAAGGCAGTTACTAGTGGTGACACGAGTGGTACTCAGCAGCAGACTGGCAGTCAGCAGGGGAATCAGGCTAAGAAGTTTAATCCTGGTGGGTTCCGACCGGGAGGACAGGGGTTCAGGTAGGGGCAGCCAGGCCCGAATCAGCAGCAACAGGTTCCTCAGGGCCGTCAAGGCCAAGACAATAATGGAGGAGGCCATCAGGGCTAGCCACGTCAGGGACAATGACAGGGGGATGGTCAGAAACGCTATTTTGTCTGTGGCCATCTAGGACACTTCAAGAGGGAGTGCCCATAGAGAGGAAGAGGTCATCATCCGGAGGCCTATCAGGGGCAATGAGGGCAGATGCCTCCAGCAGCAGTAGTAGCAGCCCCACCCGCCCCACCGCAGCAGGGGCAGATGCACTACAGACGTGTGTATAACGTCTGAGATGTTCCTAATCCTCCAGCACAGCAAGCACCGCTAGCAGTTGAGGGTATGTTTCTCCTTCATGGTTATAAGGGTAGTATTCTTTTTGACACGAGAACATCACATTCATTCATTAAATCTAATTTTGCTAAACGGGTTGGATTACTAGAGACCGCGGGTTGTCTACGGATGTGTGTGGAGTCGCCAAAAGGCAGTGGGGCTTCGATTCAATCAATTTGTCGGGGAGTGGACATTTTGATTGGGAGGCTTAGTTTAGAAGTGGACCTCTTAGTGTTAGATATGGAGGAGTACGATGTCATCCTGGGTATGGATTGGTTTGTTGGTTATCGGGCGACTGTGGATTGTTACGAGAGGACAATCGTGTTCTTCATTTCAGGACAGGAGATGTTCTTGATAGCAATGTCGTTACCTGAGGGAGGGTCACGCGCGTACCTGTATTACATCGAGGAGGAAACCTCACAGGAGGTGGCGATTCCGTTGGACTCAATCCTGGTAGTGAAGGACTTTGAGGATGTGTTCCAGCAGATACCAGGGTTGCCACCCAGCAGGGAAATCGAATTTATAATCGATTTAGCACTGGGGATGAGGTCGATTACTCGGGCCCTATACCGTATGGCCCCTTCAGAGATGCATTAGTTGAGAGAGCAGATTCAGCAGTTTTTGTGTCAAGGTTTCATTCGACGGAGTACATCTCCATGGGGTGAACCGGTGTTGTTTGTGAAGAAGAGGGATGGTTCACTACGGTTATGCGTGGACTATCGAGAGCTGAACAAGGCGACGATACGGAATAAGTATCCGTTACCTAGAATTGATGATCTATTTGACCAGTTGAGAAGGGCGTCTTACTTCTCTAAGGTTGACTTGAGGTCAGGGTATCATCAACTGCGTATCCGAGAGGAGGATGTTCCTAAGACCGCTTTCCTGTCGCGGTATGGATCTTATAAGTTCAGGGTGATGCCATTCGGGCTCACCAATGCACCAGCAGTGTTCATGGACCTTTTTCATGGAGTTTCTCGATCAGTTTGTCATCGTGTTCATTGATGACATCCTGATCTACTCGCGCACCGAGGAGGAGCACGCAAATCATCTGCGTATAGTTTTACAGACACAAAGGGATCACCAGCTCTATGCCAAATTCAGGAAGTGTGGATTTTGGCTACTGGAGGCACAGTTTCTTGGCTACATGGTGTTAGACCGGGGTATTCCGGTGGATCCGAGTAAGGTATCGACGGTGAGGGAGTGGGGGCAACCCACGACACCGACCGAGGTGCGCAGTTTTCTATGATTGGACAGTTATTACAGACGGTTCATCAAAGGATTCTCAAAGATTGCTGGCCCTTTGACAAATATCACTCGGAAAGGGGTACCTTTAACTTGTAGTGATCATTGTCAATTAGCTTTCGATGAGCTAAAGGACAAGTTGGAATCTGCACCCGTACTTGCTTTGCCGAAGGGAGGGTTAGAGTGTCGAGTTTACACTGACGCATCCTTACAGTGACTTCGGGGTGTGCTTCAGTAGGAGGAAAGGGATATAGCTTATACGTCCAGAAAGCTAAAGCCCCACGAAAGGAATCACCCCACTCACGACCTGGAGCTAGCAGCGGTCGTTTTTTCTTTGAGGATATGTAGACATTATCTTCTAGGGGAACAGGTCACATTATTCACGGATCACAAATCACTTCAATATCTCTTCACACAGAGGGATCTGAATATGAGGCAGAGGCGATGGTTAGAATTCGTGAAAGACTACCAGTTTGATATTCAGTATCATCCTGGTAAGGCTAATGTGGTGGCAGATGCAGTGAGCCAAAGACTGACTGGCGAAATATCATAAGTCTAGAAAGGGAAGTGGAGAGAGCTTCGATATGAGGATGATGTAGCAAAGTCTTGCACGTCAGCATTATCCATCGCACCTGAGATCATTATGCGGGTTGTGAGGGCTCAGGTAGAGGATCAGATCTGTCGGGATAGGGTGAGCCAGTTGCTATTTGAGGGAGCAGAGGGTTACTCGGTCAGCTCGAAAGGAGACTTACGCCTTAATGGGAGGTTAATTGTGCCAGAGGATGAGGAGTTTAGGCACGCTATTATGACAGAGTTCCATGGGTCGAGATTTGAGGTACATCCCGGTGGGGATAATATGTACCAGGATATGAGGAGGCAGTATTGGTGGGAAGGAATGAAACGGGACATAGTAGAGTTTATTTTGAAATGTGCTACGTGTCATCTTGTGAAAGTTGACCATCAGATACCATCAGGGATGCTATAGCCGCTGGAGATTCTCGTGTGGAAGTGGGAGAGCATCTCCATGGACTTCATTACAGGTTTACCTACATCGCAGAGGGGTCACGATTCCATATGGGTTATTTTCGGATCGGTTGACTAAAGTGGCCCACTTCCTTTCGGTTCGCACAGACTTTGAGATGATGCGATATGCGCAGCTATTCATAGTTGAGATTGTCAAGATGCACAAGGTACCGGTTAATATTGGGTCTGACGGAGACAAGATCTTTGTGTCCCATTTTTGGAAGAGCTTCCAGGAGGCCATGGGCACGGAGTTATGTTTGAGTACAGCCTATCACCCACAGACTGATGGGCAGAGTTAGAGAGTTAATTAGATGTTGGAAGATATGCTCAGAAAATGCATATTAGACTTTCGGGGAGGTTGGGAGAAATTTCTTCCTTTGGTAGAGTTTGCCTATAACAACTCTTACCAAGTCACGATCGGCATGGCACCATTCGAGGCACTATATAGGAGACCTTATTGTTCACCCGCTTGTTGGTTAGAGGTGGGGGAAAACAAACTATTGGGGTCGGAGACTATTCAGGAGACATCTTCCAAGATAGAGTTGATCCGAGGGAGGATTTGGATAACTCAGGATAGGCAGAAGAGTTACGCTGATGCTTCACGGAGACATATGGAGTTACAGGTTGGGGACCAGGTATTAAACTGAGTGTCCCCTGTGAAAGGGGTGATGAGGTTCGGCAAGAAGGGTAAGTTAGCACCGAGGTACGTGGGACCTTTCCCTATTATCGAGAGGGTGGGACCAGTAGCTTACAGGCTGGGATTTCCAGAGTACCTTCAGCGAATACACGACGTGTTCCATATGGCATCGCTGAAGAAATATCACAGGAGCGAGAGGGCCTTCTGGCACATTCCACTCGAGGAAATTGATTTACATCCAGACATCTCATATGAGGAGAGCTCGGTGGCTATTCTGGACCGTAGTGAGCGTAATTTACGATTCAAGATTGTTCCACTAGTTAGAGTACAGTGGGGTAATCACAACGTTGATGAGTCTACCTGGGAGCGGGAGGAGGATTTGCGAGAACAATATCCAGAGATTTTCACCAAAGGTACGACCTAATTTTGGGGACGAAATTCCTTTGTAAGGGGGGAGTATATAACACCCCGTATTTTCATGCATTTAATATTTAATTAATTCGGGAATTCAAAATTACTTGTGTGTCGTAATTTTAATTGAATTAATTATGGCAATTTATATTTAAATATTAATCGGGGAGTGAATGGTTAATATTTAGGGAAATTTATTTACTAAGTGAGTAGTAATAATGTATTTACGTCATTTCGAGTATTAATGACGGGATATGTACTTATTTCAGCTGGGAGTCGGTATAGACTAATTTGGGTGTGAAATAAGTATTTTTATAAATTAATTTGGATGCTAATTCTGAGCATATGGTTGAGTCCGAATGGGCTGAGATAGTCGAAAAAGTGTACCCGGGGGTAGTAAACGGGTCACGGGACATTTTTAGGCATAGTCGGACCCACACGGGGCATTTGGGTCACTTGGGCTTGGCCCATTAGGCAAAAAACAGGATTAAGGCTAATTAAACAATTATAAGAAATAAGGGAACGGTTGATGTGAGTTTAGAAAAAGACTTAGTGGGTTAGGAAACCCTAATGGCAATTAAAGGCAAACTTGAGGATCACAGGAGAGCCAAAAAGAGTCATCTTCAACCTTGGGCATTCAACTCCAAAATCAGACTCTACGAAACCTAAGGCAAGTGGTTAACTTGCTGTAGCATTTAAATAGTATTTCAATTCTTATTCATGTGATGTGTGCAATCAAAGAAATCCGTTTTGGGATTTTAAGGGTATAAACATGGGGTTTTGCAAACCATGAATCTTATTTCTAAATTGAGTAGAAATTCATGTATAATCTGAGTTGTGTATTTGTATCTGGTAAGATGTGTAAACCCGGATGAATTAGAAATGAATTGGGGATACGGAATTGATGGTTAAATGGATTAAAAGATTAAATTGGATTTTACCCCAAACTTGTGAAAACGGTAGAGGAAGTGAATTAATTGATGTTTTTGGACTTTATGGAGATTCCTCGTAAGGTTTTTGATGTCTATTGTCGATGGGAAAGCTTGTTTTTTAGTATAGAAGAAGTTAGGGTTTGGAGGTATTCGGACATGGCTAAAATAGCCAACTTGGGGAAGATGAGGACCTGATTGATCGATCGATCGAAGGTGGACCATGGATCGATCGAAGTTGGACCATGGATCGATCGAAGTTGGACCATGGATCGATCGATGGCCCGGAAATTTTGACAGCTTCGCCCAGTTATGTATATAAAAGGAAAATTTATTATATAATCTTTCATGGTTTAAGTATCGCAAAATTAATACATGAGTTTAAATCTAATTAATTGTGAATAAAATTAATTAGGATTTGAGGGAGACCTTGTGTGGCACATCATGATTAAATTATTTGGGGTTTGGAGGAAATTTGGTGTGACACACTAGAGTTAAATTTTGGGAATTTTAAATCAAAATGATTAAATACGGATTGAGTGGACAAGTCCGGGAATATTGGTTGAGCGATACCGAGATGTAAATTTTATTTAAGAGAAGGCTAAATAATTTAGAGTCGGGGATTTAGACTCGGGTGATGTTATTTCGGGCCGCGAGAGTAAGCCTGAACATATCGGTTGGGGCGATACCAAAAGAAATTAATGTGCAAAATAATTTATAATTAGAGTTGGGCCATAAACTCATAATAAAATGGAATAGGCTTGTGTCACAGACTTAGTACACGGTGTAGCCGGGATATATATATATATATACGGTGTGTGATAGTATATATATGGTGTGTGCATTAATATCAGTGGATAGATATTATTATTATTATTATTATTATTATTATTATTATTATTATTATTATTATTATTATTGTATACTCTAATGCTATAGGGGGAGGTTGCGCGTAGTGGATGAATCCCCTGTCTTGAGGAGTAGGGTAAGTATATTTCCACGTCATAGCGTCCGTTATATGGGTGAGGGGCATCTCACTTTCAGGGAAGGAATATGACCACCTCCAACATGTATGTATTAACCAAGTTAGTGAGCGATTCTGACTTGGGGTAACTAGGTTATGTGAATATACCTAGTGGGATAGCACTTTAGAGAATTTATTCCTGATGAGACTTTACTCGAGGGGGAAATACTATTATTAAATGTTATTTCAGTATATTTGTGAATACTGTAATACGACTAAGTATATAATTAGGTAAATAATTATATTCGGGGTAATTAATACAAAGCATGAGTTGTATTATATGTATAATAGATGTGGAAGTTATATTAAATTAAAAAGGGAAATGATTTAATTAAGTTGATGTTGATAATAACTTAAAAATCATAATGAAGTCATACTTGGTTAGAGTAGGGTGTTTACAAGGGGTTATATAATTTATCTAGTCATGAGATAAAGAACTAGGTAAATTTAATTAAGGCGTTAGTAGTGCACATTAGAGGGGGGGTGAGGATGTCCTCAAGGAAGTGCGGCACTAACTAAAATATGGAGAGAATGCATATTTACTTATTACTGCAAGTTAATCAATTGCTAAATGTTTTTAAAATGTTTTTGGGTACTAACCCTTGCTATGAAAATTTTAAAAAAACCTTTTAGGTGTCCAACCATAGGGACGCCAGGCTTGACTGAAATTCCAGGGGACCGTTGTTGCAGCATATGTGGATGTTGCGGGAGTTTGATAGACGCCTTATTCTTTCATTCCTAGTATAGAGACTCCTTATTAGTTAATTTATCATGTCGCTCACAGTTCATTCAGTTTTTGTCGGACTTGTTGAGATTGATTACATGTCTGTATTTTATATTTGTTGGAGTTTGGGCCGATGGTTTATTCGGTCATTTAATTAATTGTGAATGGTTGTTTTAGTTAATTGTGATTATTGTGATATTTTTTCGCATGAGATTTTCATTTAAGTTAATGAAAGATAAAACTTGGCACCAGTCTAATTTTCTCACTTAGGTGGTTAGTAATTAAAAAGGCGACAGTGATGCTAAGAATGAACCAACTGAGAAACCTGTTCTAACTTAATTTAGGACTGATCACCAGGGGTTAATTAGGCGGGGTTCTATCCTTTATCTCTTTCCCAACTTAATCACGTTGATTCAATCTCATTTTCTTTCATAAAACTTTAAGATTTGATCTTTGTGATACATATCACTTAGATATTGCGTAGTTTTAGTTTCTTTATTTGAGCAATCTCATTTTGTTGGATGTTATCAAACTGTTATGTTATTTTCAAACCCAAAACCAACAAAATATCTTCTGATTTTAGTTTCTTTGAATATTCAGACTTAGATCTAGTTGATATCTTGATTGGGGATTTGCACTTTTATATATTTCACATTTTGTGAAATAAGTGTGCATATTTTCATATAAAAAAGTGCATAGGATCTTGGCTCGTGTATATAGCAACATTCCTTCTTGATCAGCGGATATTTTGATGATCCAAAGTCTAATAATTTCGATTAAATTGATTTTGGAAATTCCTTTGCATATTTGTGATCTTTTTTGTATACTGTCTATAATTAAGTGTGTGTGAGTTGCATGGATGTGATTTAGAGCACATCATCACTTACACCTTCACAGTACTACACTGAAAATTGTTGGAATTGAGATCTTGTACTTTTGAGTCAACATAAAGCTAAAAGGAGTGGAGTTACAAAGCTGAGAGAACAACAACAACATTAGAGCCTTGGGAGAATTCAGAAAATCTAGAGGACTTTGCATATTTCTGAACTTAGAATTAGGTCAAATTATATATCTTGATGGTTATATAGTTTGTAAACTGTTACTCTATTTTAGCTGATTTTTACTTTTGAGGTGTAGAGACCTCCATGGATGTTTCCCCAATTGGGTGGGGTTTTACTACGTTAAAATTATTCCCGTTTACTTCCTCTTCCTCTTCCTCTCATGCCTTTCTCAAGGCTGCGTTTACTTAATTTTTGTTTATCCACATCTTGTGTTTAAAATTTATTTTTAGAAAATAGTTTCTTCAACAAACTGTTCAGAGCCATTTAGATAGTTTAATCTTGAATTAAACGACTTAAGTGGTATTTTTTTCAAATTTATTCTTGAAGATCTAAAGTTTGGTCTCCTAAATTCAAATAACATTAATATGAGGGTATTTGAAACGTAAGTCATGTTTTTCTAAAATACCAAAATTCTCGCAGTGGATCACAATAAAATGTCTTATCTATATAAAACTACTATGTCTACTATAAAAATTATAGTCCCTAGCGTTATGGTACAGTGCCTTACATTTATTTCCTATGTTGGCATTTCTATTGATAACGTACTATTTAAGGAACTACTAAATGGTTATAGAGTCACGTATTGGTTCATCGGGAAAATACATGGTGGGTCATTGCAGTTGATAACTTCGTAAAAAGGTTCCATATACTACGGGAAAATGTAATTGTAATCTTGATGTGGGGTTTACTTAGTTTCCTAGTTATCAAAATATTGCACCTATAGAATTTGAGGTAACATCTAATAGTTGTTGGTATTTCAAGTAGGCATATTGCTTTGTTTGGTTCTCAGGTTTGCATGGTTTTTACTATATATAACTATGGTTATGAAGTCTAAAATGGTAGATCTGATCTCCAAGAATGTACCAGAGTCATGAAAGGCAAAAGGATTCTTTAAGGTACATTGGGTTGCTCTCCCCTATATAATTGGATAATTTTTTTTTTGGACCCGATAGATTAATGGGGTTACATAGTCTAGGGCGTAATAATAATAATGAAAAGAAGTTACTTAAAGGTAGTTCGTATAACAATGTAAAGTAAGTCACTAACATATATATCATTAAATCTGAAGATACTACTATGGGTTGTATGTTTATAAGAGTATAGAAAACTTAACTGAGTTTATACTTACGTGTATGAAGTCATAGTCACTAACATTTGGAATCTTACTAGGAGTTATCTCTCTAACCATGGTACGATAATGCTAAGTCGTAAAAGGTTCAAACTAAACTCATTCTCATGGAGTGGTTTGGATAGTCTAAAAGAGCTTGTTCTTATCCCAAAATTCAAGGTAAATTGAGCTTATAGGTACATTTATTTTTCTGCTCACTGAGCAATAGATTGTTCATGTTAACTATGCATTTGGAAATAATCAAATAGGTTTCATTTGGAGAAAATGGGAAAATTTGGTGGGTCGATCTAATATCATTTATACTAGATTGTATTCTTATGATGTATGAAACAATCTATTAATAAATTTTGTTATAATAGATACCATTCTTGTTTCGGGATAAAAAGAAATTCACTGGATACTAGTGTCCTATTTGGACTTGGTGGAAAGCACGATATTATCTCAAAAACTTTCTAATATCATTCTCATATTGGGCTACTATCTCTATTTGTTTCGTACAAGATATATTCTTAAGCTTCAAGGGTGTATCATGAATCGATCGATGATCTTCTTATGATATCTCGTAAAGTAGTGATGATTTATCAGGTATATGTAATCTATTTATAACTTGTAGTCTTATTTTCCTCTGGTATGATAACTCTTGGGTCTCACTTCTAGATTGTGTTTCGCCTCAAAAGAATCTTGGAGTCTCTGTCTCTAAGGTTTTGTTTCTTAGGTTAGGATAAACAATGGTATGGGTCAATTTTGAAAAGGCGAGGTTAGATAAAGATGATATGGTTCTTTGGTGGCAGCAACATCTTAGGAAATTAGGTTGTTAAATTTTCATATATGGTTATGGATTAAGATGTTGGCTATAATGTTTACTTTTCAGGATAGTACTCTAACTTGAATCAGTAATCCTTTAGAATTCCATTCAATATTTCTGTATCAATTCAATTCCTATAAGTGAAGATGTATTTCAAACCTGGCTCACCTGAAGTTACTTGGAACTTCTTACCACCACTAGAAGATTATGTTTTCGTATCTATATCCAAGAGGTAGTACAAATATGAAAAAGAGGAAGTACTCTTAGATTAGTCCTAACTATGTATTATGAGACAATTATAATAGGGTGTATGTAAATAATTGGTATGGGGTTTAAATCGATTATTACCTTAGTTTGGATGGTTACGGTACACAATGGATAAAGAGACTTGTAACTAACTCAACTTTTACGGATGTAAGGTTTTAGCTGATGGTTATTTCAAATCTGTTGGTTAGTTAGAATTCTAAAAGTGTTGTGGGGGTACTATATTTGAATAATTATTTCGAGATATCTTGTAGGTATTCTTATAATGGAATTCTAAATCAATAGACTAATATACACATCTAAAAGGATATTACATGCATAGAAAGTAAAGAACTTTATCAAATAAAGAGCAGACTAATGTAACATTTGTTATAAGGTAGTGCAATCCAGGTTTTTGAAAGTAATTTGTCAGATGTTGTCATGGGGACTTTATAATTATAGCATAAGGTTTGGGTAAACGTCTATAAATCGAATTACTATTAACGGGTAATTTCCTGATGATTCATAGTAGCGCAATAAGGAAAGGAACAGTAATCTAGGACTAAGGGTTTCAGATAATGCAAGGTATGCTATAAAGCTCTCATTGATTAAGATAAACAAACTACTATTTCAGATAAGAATTTAGGCAGTCTTATAAATTATGCGAAATTCATTAACACAGGTTGCTTGTACCCACATGGATTATTAATATTTTTCCCAAACTTTTCACAAGGGAAGCTATTAGTTTAATATTTTACTTGTTGGGGATGAAAAGCCATATTTTTTTATTAGCAAGGTTATCTAGGTTTCAAGCTAGGGTTCCATTGGAAAAATGGCTTATTAGGGAAATACAACTAAGATATCTAGTTCATGTAGAGGGATTAGGTAAGGTTTCATCTTATTACAACTATTCTAGTTATTTAGGTAAAGAAATATGTTTCACTACAGTGCTCTTAGTGTTTCTGGTGATATTAATTTTCAGTAACATTTGAATCATGGTAAACTTGGGAAATAATTAACAGTGGTCATAAGGCATATAGTATTAGTCAACTAATCAAAATTCATAACTAGACTTGTGTAGGATTTTGGGAAAATTATCGATATGGGATAAGGTCCAGTATGTAATTAACGTTACGTTCTAGAGAGAAGAATGGTTAATCGTAATATTTCTAATACCTTTACTTACTTCGAGAGAAATTTCATATGTTCACTAAGGAACTCTATTAATAGATTTTTATCTAATCATGAACAAGTACGATTCTAACATAAGTAATTTCTTCCCATAATCTAATGGGAATAGTATAGAGTACAACAAGAGTACAATGTGGAAGACGACAATAAAAAAATCGATAAGGAGGTGAAAAACTTTCAAAGATGAAAGTTTTGGAATTCCAAATGAAATAATTCATTTTCAATAAGAGTATCAATTGATTAGTTTGGACAAAATAATTGTGTTGTACGTATAAACTTATGGAGCATATTGTATAAATCCCGTCCTAAGATAACTTTCTTAGTATGCCTCTGGATCCTCAATCCCATCATTGACAATGCTAAAATTCTTAATGATTCATTCGGTCATGAAAAATCTAAATCAAAACTAATCACATATCTACAAGTTAGAGTCCAATGATTTATGCTTGTAATCTATCTATATAAATATCTTACAAATATCAAATACCCTTTATACCTTTCAAAACCTTTCCCGAACCAAACTCTTGATATCTCATATGTAAATTGGAGATCAATTTTCCGTACTCAAGTTTTCACATGTTATCCTCGCGATCCTTATTATCTTAACCACTCACTTAACACCAATGCTCAAATTACGTCCCGTATAGTCTACTTAACCATAAGTGAAATCATCCTTTCTTTCAAAAGAAAAAATTATCTTGCTAAATCGCGGTGTTACAACCAATAGCTTCGACTGAACAATGTTAAATGCATACCTCATTTCCTAACTAAATACTAATCTCATATAATTATTCTCTAATCAATACTATTCATAAGCTTCATATAATTCTAGTTGGAACTGCTCATCATCGCCTATAGGTAACTGTGTAAGGGAAAATTTCCATTCGAGTCAATTTGTAGCGTTGCCTTAATTCAGGGCAAAACTAATTGAGTCATGGTCAAAAGAAAATTTTAAATATTTATTTATTTAAGTTTAATTTTATTTTAATTTTGAAAAAATTAATTTTTTTTATTTTTAGAAGAAAATTAAAATTTGGTATATTGTGTGAACCATATCATATTTGGAATTGTAAAATAGGGGTATCAAAGCATATACATTAAGAAAATTGCGTCTTCAACCTGTTTAAAATAACTGGAAGCAAAAGAATAAGAAAAATTTTGCAAAGTATATAGTTCTATTTAGATAACACGATGTTTATGTGAATCTATTTAAATAGCATAACTGGGATTAAAGTGCTGGTAAAGTAACATAGTTTACAGTAATTTGAAGAAAAATGAAATATCAACAGTACTAAATAGTGGTATACTGAAGTCTGTGATATATAAAAGAATAATATGATGGTTATAAGAGTTTAGACTATAATAAGATAACCCATAAATTAACGGTTATATGGACTTCAAATGTGTAGTCATACTATTATGATATTGCCCAAAGCATATAATACATTTGGACTGGCAATCCCAAATAATTGGGGAATAATAAATAGCTTCGCACACTTAGCAAGAGTGGAACTCATACGTATGTTGCAAATAAAAACTAGGCACTCAATTACGGTTCTAATTGAGTAATTAAAATCACAGTTCTAATTTATGGGCTCTAATTGAGTGATTTTAATGCGGGGTTATTAAAAATAATCAAAACACACATTCCACTACTTTATACGTTTGTACACTACTTGTTTGTTTATACAGTGACCAAAGTCTTACATTATACATAACTTGGCTCAATGTTGAACTAAACTGACTTAGATAATACGGATAGTGAAATAATATTAAGAGACATTTTCTAGTAGGATCGGACTTCAATTTGTGTAAACTCGTATAATTTTCCAAATAACGTTCGAGAGAAAATTGTAATAAAGTAATGATTTTTAAAGTTGGAAATCAAGTAATTTGGTTCATTGTAAAACACAGTAAATAATGTAAGAAAATTTATAGTAAAATTTTTACAAGATTAAAAACGGTAAATTTCTACTAGTGTTTCAGGCCATACTTAAAACAATAGTCTAAATTTAGCATCAAGAAAAATAGTATCATTTATAAAATAGTTTTACATGAAAATGTTCGTTTCGAAGCTATGAATGCAACGCTACATTCCGTGTAATTTTCTGAACAACGGTTTGAAAGATATAAAAATTTTTTAGTTTAAAAATGTGGCATTTCAACGTGTATATTTATAGTAACCTTTTGGTTTTAAAACAACACTATTTTTCTTTCTCGACAAAATACATATATAATTAATATTATTTTGAATCATAATACATTATTTTTGTCTCGATTTTATTTATTTCGTCGTACCACATGCGTGTACATAAATAGATACACATGCATATATACCTATGTATATAAACACACATTGTGTTATAAAAATACACACATACACATATTAAAATACTTGTTTTAAACATATGAATACATTCACTAAAACACCTTTTTTCAAACACACAAATACACACAGAAACACTAAAACATACACGATGACACACATGCACACACACGCACACACTCAGCTACACATCTTTACCTCCATAACTGTTCAAAAGAGAGTGTTAATGGTTACCCAAAACTAATATATATATATTAGGGAGCGGACCACAAGTGGCATAAAAAGCGAACTTTTTAATGAACCTTAATAAAAAAAAAACCTAACAACCCATTGATTTTGATTCCTATACTGTAATCGGTCCGCATCAGTGGTAATAGACACGCGTGTGACCCGAGACCCCCTTACCCCCCTCCCCCCCGCCACCCCTAACCCCTATACCCCAATGGCATACCAGTATTTAAAAAAATTAAGTTGTTGGAAGGTTTACTCATGAGTAAGGGCTGCCATATTGGGGGGTGGGTGTGTTTGTGGGCTTGTAAAAAAATATTCAATCGACACGCGTGTCCGTTGCCACTGGCGCGGACCAATTGCAGCATAGGAATTAAAATTAATGGGTTTATAGGTTTTTTTTGTTAAGGTCCATCAAAAAGTCCTCTTTTTAAGTCCACTTGTGATCATATATATATATATATATATATATATATATATATATATATATATATATATATATATAAACGAACCTCCAACCTTCCTATAACTTAATCCAAGCACCTTTAATTTATGAGAAACACATGATCTTATCTTATTCCAATGTTCACAATACTGCACACTGTAACTTTATAAGGGATAATAAAGACGTGCAATATTTTACAAATGGTTCAGAGTTTTGGATATTTATTCGAGAGAGTTCGTTATTTTTAAAATGTTTATGTATGAGATTTTTTCATAGTTTGAAAGAGTTGAAAAAGTTAGACGCTATATCAAAATCAAGAGAGATGATTCGGTTAGTGCAATAACTTTGATTGGATGATGCTACCTTTGAAAATTAAAAATATTAATCTATCTTATCAAGGAACGAGTGAAATTTGCCACATGCAAAAAAAAATTGAACAAAGCGTTCAAGGATATATATCGACCCAAAATTTAGTAACATCGAGAATGGGAAACTAAAGTTTTGAACTAAATCGATCATTTAGGAAGAGAAAAGTATTGGTTGAAAATATCTTAAAAGGAGTTGAAAATTTTCACTACTATTGAAGTTTTGAGTCATTTGTTCTTGAATTGTTATTCTTAATTGAACTCAAGCTTGATTTTATTCTTTTATTGGTGTTTTTTTTTTTCCACATATGAGATAAGATTTTATGTTCGTAGTTGATAAAACACATTATATTATTAGCCATTCATATTATTTTTTTCTTAGTCATGAACACTTGGCATATATCTCATAACATTTGGTAAGTAGAAATTTTTTATATATATTTGTCCTTATTCAAATCAAGATTTTGGAGTTTTGTTCACTATGTATTTCATATCTATGTGTGAATGAAAAAAATCTTTTAATAGAGTGAGCCATCTTGACATTATCTTATTGCCTTCATGTGCTCCTTATGCTTTAATTAATCTATTTTCTTGCCACTTTTAGTTGTCTAATTCCTTGACAAAAAGGGGGAGAAGTTATGAGGAGAAGTTCTTGTAGAAAATGGGAGTTTTAATAATAAGGAGGATCCTTAGCATTTGAATCATGTACTAATTTAATGGAACACATTTCTATATATCTCTTATTACTAATTATAACATATTGGGACTTCTTCACACAGTGGTATTTTGTTGATTTTTCTAGTGTGTTTTAGGAAACCATGCTCCAAGTACTTTTAATTTTGTAGTTTTGGGGTTGTAAAAATTTCTAAATTCTATTTTGTTGTGCCTTTGGCCAGGTATCATGTCATAGTTGATTCGATTTTCATTTCGATTTATTATACTCATTGGTTGTTTTGTTTTGTTAATGGAATAGACAAAGGGGGAGATTGTAAGAGTATTTACATACTCATTTGTGTCATAGGTAGTTGTCTTATTCCTGTTTTTTAAAGCACACAGGGTTCTTGATTTACCTTTCTGAAAATCTTCATCAAAGTTCGAGATATTCAAACTATTTATATGTTCATCATGAATCATAGATCATATTTTGAAGGAATGTATATTGAAGAGGCCCTTCATTCACATCACTCATTTTTATAAATCTTTTACATATTGGTAAAAACTTTTGTGTGTGTAAAAATCTTGTGGTTTTGTTATTTTAATTTTTCTTATAAAGATAAAAATATTTTAAAAATTGATAGATAAGCAAAATTAAGCAAATTTTAGTAGTCTCGCTGCAGCGAAGGTCACCCTTCAATGTACACGATCTTGAAAGCGTTCTATTGGAAAAACTCTGGAAAAAGGTGCGAGGAGATTCACTGAAGCATCGCTGCATCAAAGGCTTTAGTTGTACCAATCGTACTTTATCATTAGCCGTTGAGTTTTTTAAAGGTTCCATCAGAAATCTCAGGAAATTCTTGCAACTTGAATTACTAAAAGTTCACTATAGTGAAGCTTTTCCTTAGTACATCAATCGCATCAACGAAGCATATAAATCGCAAATTTTCTATTTAAATCTTTGAGAATCTTCTTAATTTATGCGTGAAATGTCACATTTTGTTTGCGGATTGGATATGGAATCCCCCATTAACTCTTTCACACATGCTTTATGTAAGAGATGTAAATTTGTAGCTTCCATTGGTTGGGTAAACTAACTTGTACAGTTTTGCTCATTTAAATAATTATTGCTCTTAATTTTAAAATATCTCGCAAACCATTTTCAGGAGAAAAATATAAAAAGAGAGATTTTTTTGTTTATTTTTATCTTCTTTTATTTTAAGAAGATAAGAACACACTTGTGAAAATGAGGGAACCTGTTTTCAAAATCTCGTTCATCTCTTTATATTCTTATTTTCTTAGCATGTTATCATTTCTCTTTCTCGATATTGATTAAAATCTAGGAGTACATTTTAAAAACTCACCTTTCCCATACACTTTAGGGTCTTTCTCTCAAAAGAGTATTGTGATATTTGAGGCTCTTTTTCGGGTTCAAATCATTTACTAAGACTTGTGAAACAATGCTTACGTGTGTCAATACATATGAGATGTTGAGAACTTCTATTGGCATATAGTGATATCAAGGTTTCAATGAATTTGTGGAAGAAATGCGAGGTGTGAGTTAGTGTAGAATGAGTAGTAATGGTTATTCCACTGTTTAAGTATTTTGCCAAGTTTTTTGTGATATTGTTTCATTGTCCCAAGGTTTTTCTCATTAATGGGTTTTTGTCCTCATACATTCGATGTCATGCCTTTAATTACTTTTTCCCATATTTTATCACCCAAATTCGTAAACAAGATTCAAACTTGACTTGATTGATAAAACCTTGGTGAATATTTGAACATAGACTTTTAGGTGTGCTAATATAATTTTTTGAGGGGACACCATTTCGATATACAATATGCACTTTCATTGTTTAATTTTTTTCCTTATTAAGATTAGTTAATAATTGTTCATTTATTAAATCATCTTCGTCAATTTTTAATAAGAATAAATGCAATTACTAGAAGGCACAACAACACGCTCAAAATCCTTATTCATTTCATTTACGTCATTTTTTGGAAAAAAATAGAGATAATCACCTTCTTAAACGAGGCCTCATTTATATTGACATCAAAAATAGAAAAAGTATAAATAGATTCAGTCTTGAGGTAATAGATAATAGGATTCTTGATTGGCAGGGTTGGATCAACTAATACGCTCCACTAATTGAGGAGTTTTTTAACAACAAGAGAGATACTTTTCATAGGATAGGATGACTCGCGTTCAACAAGATCATGAAGATTTCCATTCCCAGTTCAGCGAGGTCAAGAAATTTATCGTTATTAGTGCTTTCAGTATTAGAGGAACTTGAATCAGATGACTTGATGGTCAACGGATTTACCTCATGCTTATACCCCTCAGTCAAGGTGATATTATCCTCAAAGATTATTTCAAAACATGGTTTCATCGAATTTTAGTTATGCCATAAATTGGTTTATGAAATAAACAATAGGGGAAATATTTGACCTCTTTGATGTAGTTACCATTAAGAAAATATCCAAAAATGACTTTCTTTCTATTTATCACTCTTAGTACGGCTGGAGGAGAGCTAAACATTTGGCTGCACTTTAATTTTGTGTGAATTATTAGGATCTTGATAAGGTCATGATACGAAAAAAGTATTCATTTTTTTCATATCAATGATATATTTGACCAGTTTAGGGGCACGTCTTTCTTCTATAAGATTGATTTGATCTTGAGTTATCATCAATTGTGTATTAGGGAGGAAGATGTCCCAAAGACGAATTTTCTAACGTGATATGGACCGTATGAGTTCTGGATCATGACATTAAGATTTGCCAACATGCCAGTAATGTTCATGGATCTGATGAATAACGTGTTTCGACCATTTCTGGATCCGTTCGTCATTGTGTTTACCGAGGACATATTAGTGTACTCTCGATCCAATGAGTAACATAAAGAGAGTTTCGATTAGTTTTATACGTACTATGAGAACATAAGTTGTATGCTAAGTTTGTCATGTGTGGATTCTTGATTTAAGAGGTGGAGTTCTTAGGTCATATTATATCTATAGCTGGGATTTCAATGGATACCAATAAGTTATTTGCATTGGTAGATTAGGGACAGCCCACAACACCAAAGGTTCAAATTGTTTTAGGTCTAGATGGATACTATAGGAGGTTTATTTCGGGGTTCTCAAATATTTTTGGGCCACCGAGTCACCTCAGTCGAAAGGTGGTACTGTTCATTTGGAGCGCAGACAGATTGTGGGAGTGGGTTAACTAGGGTCTGTTGATTAGGCATGTAAATTGAACTACAAAAAAATTACATATACATGAGACCCTACAAGACGGGATTAGGGTTTACCTTTGAGATCTCTCTAGTTTGATCTCTTCCCAGCACGAAAATATGTGATGATAATTGATCAAGAACTTAGTCTCAATGCACCTCACAAAATTCTACCGTATTCCCAGTCTAAACAGTCAGGAGTAGAGTTTGGGCTCTTCCTTCTTAACCACCTTCTTTTCTCTCTTTATCTCTTTACGTCCTCTCTCATATATATATATATATATATATATATATATATAGGACCGTAAGAAGCGATAAGTACGTGGATCTTAATGGGCCTGAGAAAACCTAATCCAACCCAAATTATATTCTCATCCCATTAATTATAATTAATACCACTACATAATTCTAATTGTAGCTACACGCCTTAACTCAAAATTTTATTTCGATATCTTTTTTATCAATTACTTAATTCTTCCGGCATTAAGGTTACATACACTCGTTAATAAAATATATTTGATTAAATTCGTTAATTTCTTTAGCGATCCATCTTAACTTATTTGTAGTGTCAAATTAATATAATCTAGTTGCAAGGTTTGATACATATAAATCTTATAAGCATCTCAAGGTGTTATTATCAGTGTCTATACCGACACATGGATTCCATCCATTAAAGACTTTCTCCACACATTAATTACCATTACCTAATTTATCAACATTATTAATCCATTAATGAATATCGCTCGATAGGTCAAATAAATAAACAATTAGTGCATGTGTCTATCAATCATATCCAGATTAAGAGCCTTAAGTAAACCTACTAATCATGAGGTTTGCATTGTCCTATAACATGAGTATAAAGACAATAACCTCAAGGTGGTCCTATTAAATGCACACAAAGTGTACTAGCATAATAATTTGAAACTATACTATTTCTCGTAATCAAAATAAGCCAATTAAAATATTGTGCCACATACTTATTAATGATGTGCCTAGTTACATCTAAGACTTTGACCCATAAAACTTATATTCCACAAGATTTGATGATCTGATCCTCTGTGTGTAAGTCATACTCTACACGCCAGAATACCTACTAGGCAGAATAAAAAAATGTAACACTATGTCCATACATGATTCTCATTAAAATAAGAAAATTGATTTTATTTTAAGAATAAATTCATAACTAAAACTCTTGCATAAATCATGATTTAGTCTATTTCTCTAGCGTATAGAGCTTTCAAGGAATTCAATGAGAAGTTCACAACAACTCCCATTCTTGCGTTACCACGGGGCACGTGGAGTATTTGGCATATATATATGCATCACTCCATGGTCTAGGAAATATATTGATGAAGGAGGATAAGCCTATAGCTTATGTGTCCTGAAAGTTTAAGCATCATGAAAGTAAGTAACCCAATCATGATTTGTAATTGATCGTTGTAGTTTTTTCCCTCTATATTTGGAGACATTTTCTGTTGGGTGAGAGGTTCACACTATATTCCAATCATAAGAGTATACAATACTCATTTACTCAGAAGGAGATGACCAAGAGACGGAAGAGTTTGCTTGAGTTTATAAAGGATTACCATTTTTCATTTCGATCTAGTACTATCCCAAGAAAGATAATGTGGTATCATATGCGTTTGAACCAGAGATCGACTATTACACTAAAAGTATTATGGGTCAATTATGAGGATGATTTACTGAATATTTGGGCAGTACAGTGGAGTTTGACCAGAGATATGGATTTGTCAAAATCATTTTGTGGGGTTGTCATTGTTACACTAGCCACAGTTACACGATTAATACAAGCACACGCTTCAGATTCCTTATTCAAAGAGAGTGTATGAGAACTTGTATCAGGTGTATTTCCTTCTTTATCCACCGATTCAGACAAAGGTTTGAGAATTCAAGAATGATTGGTTTTTCCAGAGAGTGTTAAGGTGAGGAAGGAAGTTTTGGTCAAGGCACACGACTCAAGGCTCACGATGAATCTCGGAGGGGAAAATATGTATCAGGACATGAGTATGTCATATTGGTGAACTTATTTGAAGAAAGACATTGAAAAATTTATGTATAAGTGTGCTACCTATCAATTAGTTAAGATGGATCACTAGAGACTGACAGGAGAATTATAATATTTGGAGATTACTAAGTGGAAGTGGGAGAGCATCTCCATATAATTAATAGTGGGATTATTGATGTTCGAAAGAGGTCATGATTCCATTTGGGTCGTCGTCGATAGATTAACGAACGTGTCTCATTTTCTTCTAATATGGACTGATTACACCACAGAGAAGTACTCCAAGTTTTTATGTTAGAAGTCGTATGACTACATGGAGTATCGTGTGATATCTTATGCGACCGGGATGATATGTTTACATCTCAATTTAGGAGGGGTTGTTAGGAGGCCATGGGTGTAGATATGAATTTTTGGATGATATTCTACCCTAAATCTTGAGTGAGTGAACCCAGTTATAGAGGATATTCTTTAGGCATGTGTTTAGGATCTTAAAGTGAGTTGGGATCAACACTTACCACTTTTGGAATTTGATTATATTGATATTCTTCAGTAGCCTATTGGCATGGTACGTTACGAGGCATTATACTAGAAACTGTGTCATTCATCGAGCTATTGGTTGGAGGCACGGGAAATAAGATGTTCAGATTAGACATTATTCTGCAAATCTCGATGAAGGGGGAACTCATTCTACCATGAATGAACACGCACAAGATTAGCAAAAGAGTTACACAAATAATTGAAGGCAAAAACTAGAGTTTTAGATAGGGGACCAAGTGCTTTTGAGGGTCTCCCCGATGAAGGGGGTAGTTCAATTTGGAACTAATGGGAAATTAGTTCCCTCCTACGTATATAATTTCATCATACTAGATAGGATGGGACCGGTGGCATATCTATTGGCCATACCTGACCATTAGTAATAAATGCACGATATCTTCCACGTGTTCATATTGAAAAAGTTTTAGAGTAATGAAGACACCTATCGACATATCGATCTCTATGGGATTGATATATCTCCCGATATGAGCTATGAGGAACGAACATAATGCATCCTTGACCGAAGAGAGCAGACATTACGATTGAAGGCCATAATATTACTTAGATTCCAATGGGGATACCATAGCGAGAAAAGTCTACATGGGGTAGAGAATGCGCAACATGCCGAGCGAGATATCTAGTGTTATTCTAGTCACGGATAAAATAATTTGAATTTAAGGATGAAATTCCTTTTTTAGGGGGGTAGAATGTAATATCCCATAATTTAAGTGTTTTAAATTAAATAAATTATAAATTATGAAAATATATATTTTCCTACACTGGCATATGACATCACTATATATATATGTTATCTTGGCTACATATGTCAATGTTATTAGAAATTTAAATTGAATATAAAATACGATAATTAAGTAATTAAATATTTATAATTTATTATATACGTTAATAAATAATTTAATTATTGAATATAAACGTGTTGTAATTAAATTTTAGTATGATATATTGGGATGAATTTTAGGGCATGTGGAATATCCTAATAGGACTTAAAATAATGGATTTTAATTCATATGGGTTTGTATTTGACTTGGGCTATGCTTTGGACTATTTGGATGTAGTTTTAGGCTTCTTTGGTTGAGGTTCATATGGGGCTTAAACCCAATTTTAAAACTGAGCTAATAAAATGGGCATTAGGTTTAAACTAATTCATTACAACACAATTAGAGAGAAACCCTAAATCTAGAGAGATGAGACAACTTCGAGAAAAAGAGAATTGGGGTTACTGGGCTTTCATCCCTTTCATTTAATGAAAGTTTATTTCTTGTGTGATTTTAATTGTATTTATTTTATAATGTAATTATTCATTGGAATCAAAACATAATTTGATTAAAATCTAATTTGGAGATTAATTAACTAGTTTGGTAATTAAATTAATATTATAATTAGGGTTCCTATTCATGTTCTTGATGTTATGAATTGGAGATAGAATTATTATGAAATTGTTAAGATTATGTTAGACATTGATAATTGATCAAAATCCCCTTAGTAATTTCACGAATTAATATTAATTTGAGTTGAATTTGGAAAAAATGATAAACTAGGGTTCTTCAGATGATTTTGGGATTTAAAGCTTTAAATTATGTTAGTATTGACTAAAATTATTGGAGATTTGTTAGTATTGATGTTATACCATCTATACCTAAAAGAAAGGTGTTTGGGGATAGTTGGAAGCTTCAGATTAGGGCTTGAAGGTTGAAAAATTGTGTGTTAGTTTTAAGAACATGATGATTCTGGGTTAATCGCATTTGAATGAGAGTTTACTCTCGTTCCAGCGAGTTAGGGTTTCTTGTTAGAATGGTATTTGGAAATTATTCGAATGATCAGTGTAATCTCATTCGAATGGGAAGTGTACTATTTCTCGAACGATATTTATTCTAAAATTTCATTTCTTAACTAAAAGAGGTTAATTAAGATATTTAATCTTAATTTAATCCTGGCAATCTTTATATGATGACGATTACATATCTTGTGTATTATGTGAAACATACCAGGTGTGAGTTCTCCTGGGAAACGTTCTAGAGGAGATTTCCTGATGGGGAGCATAGGACAGAGTCCACATTAATATCTCGGTAGATAGAGATGGGATTTACCTTGGTTATGGTTACCTCAAAAACTACGTGTTATATGATATTCATAGGGTTATCATTTCATATAACTTTGGGTATGGGCCATATGACTGGTATGAAGGCATGGTGATTATCCCTAGTAAATTCCTTAATGGTTATAGGTATGGGATAACCTATAATTATGCCTAGTATGCACAAGAGATTTTCAAAGGTGGTAGGAATAGGCCATCGTTATCTGAGGGCTTGGGAGTATGCCATTTATGATGTACGTGGTATGGATCGTACTTATGTGCATGTAGACTTAGAGATTGTGTATATTACTTTATATGTTCATATACTAAGATGTATAAAATCTTTAATAATGGATAATTTACCTATATTCTGTTGAGGTGAATAATATATAATCATGGGGTTCATTTGCATTTGGGAGTAGACGCATGAGTGATTTAGGGTTGTTTAGGTTGGGATAACTTAAAACTAACTAAAATATGTGATGAAGGTGCATAGTTATATTGTGTCTCAAACTCGGTTATAATATTATCTTCATAAACATGCAATTAATGTTGTTATTTAATTACCTCTTTAGGACATAAGTCGTCGGTGCTACATCACCCCTGATCCAGTCTTATCCTCCTTTCAGTTGCTTCTTAGATATGATGTAGGTGTTGAGCCTTTGCTCTCATTATTTTGTTGCTATCTCTCTATCTATCGTGTCATATTTATGTTTAGTAGTATTGAGTCTGTATTACTATTACACTTGATATGGGATTTTATTATGAGACAGTTATAAATATGAGATGATTCTATTGTTATTGGTTGGTCTAGTATCAGAGATTTATGGTTCACCTCTATTATGTGGAGCCACTTTTGGTGCATTTAGTTTTATCTACAGTCAAGCTTAGAATAATACCCAATTATTTAGACTCCTATTTTATTTATTTTAGACTTGATGAATATATCTTAGATTTTATGGGTGTCATATGGATTCATTCGAACTGCCATGTGTGTTGAATCTCTCTCCAATATAGTGCCAGTAATCAAGAAAAATGGAAATTTTATAGTATACATTGATTTTAGAAATCTCGTGGATTTATTGGTTGATAAATCAACTCGTCATGCTATTATGTCTATGATGGATGATAATTCTAATTATATCTGACGCGACTAAGAATTTGTCTCAAAAGTGCATTTTCTCTAGGCTCAAGTGCAAGCCTGGCACGTTAGTAATAATCCGATAAGTCGAGATCGTATCCACAGGGACCAGTAATTGGAACTTGTATAGGAGAAGTTATTAAATCTTGAAATGATTCCTCAAAAGAAATATGAAAAGATGATTAATGATTGGGAAATTTCTAGTGAAAAATAAACTAAAATTTTTGAAAAAATTAGATTGACCAATGAGAGAAAATAGGGTAGGGTACAATCCCTCAAACCTTAACGAATTACCATGTAGAATACTAGAATTGAAAATTAAAATTCTTGACTAAATCCAGCCTTTATAAATCCTAAGCATTACATATATGAAGGATCTAGCCCTCATCATATGAAATCAAAGGTAAATATAAAGCGGTGAATGGACAATTACACTCGCAAAGCGTTCTTAAACATCTCAAGTACCTAGGGCAAGAGAGATTAAAAGATTGACTATGTTTGTATAATTTTGCTTCACAATTCGGTCAGAATTTAATTTGCCCTCTATTTTCTATATAAGTAATTTGCCTCGGAGTGAGTTCATGTACCCCAGCCCTTAAGAATTTAGCTAGACATGATTTGATTAAAGAACAACTTCATACACAAAATTATAGGTCTAACAACTATTGAAAATAATTTGCAAAACAATTGAAATTTAACTAACATAAATACCAACTAAGAGAAAGGAATTGTTATACTTGATTTGAGCAACAGGAAAAGACTTGAATCCAGAAATTGTAATCACTCTTACAAACTAGGGTTTATGAAAACTCCTATGAAAATTTCCTAACTTCTGAATTTCTCTCTCAAAAATCAACCTAAAAATCCTCTCCCAAAAATTCTCCTCTAGAATGAGGTAGGACATGGGCTTTTATAGCTCGAAGTACTACGAATTTGACAGCCAGAGTTGCTTGTGGCGCAAGATTTCACCAGCTACGCACATCAAAATCTTCACAATAAATGCCAGGATTTCGCATGACCGGACCGGTTCGGATATACCTCGGATCGGTCCGTTTTTCAACCACCGGATCGGTTCTTTTTTATTCTACCGGATCGGTCCGGTATCCACCGGATCGGTTCTGCTATCATCGGATTGTCATCCATCCGGGGTCTACTGGTCTTGGATCATTTCGGATCGGTCCGGTTTCCACCGGATCGGTCCAATTTTCTTCCATGTTGACTTTTCTCTTTCATCTTTGACTGGCCATAACTTTTGATGTCAAGCTCCGATTTGAGTATCGTTTCTTCCGATATTCTTGTGAACTCAAGCACTTCAACTTCCCTTTAAGTGTCGAATACGAATTCTGGATATAAATTTACACTTTTGCCCTTTGACCTTTCTTCCTTTCATCATTTCCTTTCTTCGGGTTTCTTTCTCTCTTTTCTTGCACTAAATTCCTGTAAAATCCATCAGAAATACACGAAACTCGGGGAAATTGTTAGAAACAATCAATGGCAATGATATGGAATAAAAATGATTTAATTACCTTGTTCGAGATATCAAAATCACTAACTTAAGGGGTTAAATTCCGAAGAAGTTATGCTTGGTCAAATCCCCCTAACTTAGGACTTTGCACGTCCCGGGCAATATAAAAGAAATTAGTTTAATGCTCCATTCTTTAAAATTCTTTTATTGGGATAGAATACCTTTTTCGCGGGCAAGCGATTGCATTTAACGTATGCAACAAGCCTTTAAACCCCTAAGTTACCCTAGTAGGACGAGTTTTGTCTCGTGAGGGTTTGCAGTGAATATACCCACAAAATTCTTTATTGACTAAAATAAATATCAAAATACTTAAAAATTGATCAATTTAAACATTTCGAAAAATAATCACCATAAATTCATATTCAAATGTCTCAAACCATAGTGTGTGTGAGCAAAGCCAAAAATTAAACCTCAAATTTCCACCGATTGAGCATTACGTTACTTTTCAAAAATTCATTTTGATTCGAATTCTTACGGATGCACTCACAAACGAATCACTCGGATTGTGGTTGTTTTCTCTCGGTATGCATGATATAAAGAGTAAATATAATGGACACAAATTCATGCATACAAAATTGAAAAGAAGGAAATATATGGTGAAAAGATCTCATCATCAGAGTACAGTTATTTGGAAATGGAAAACATCATCTCTTAATCACACCATTTTAATCTCTTTTATTATCTTTTCATATCTTAGCTCTCCACGCGGTAACCAATTTCACCATTCGGACTCGGTTTGGACTTTTCGGGTTAAAAAGTGTAAAGGGTAAAAATGGGAATGGATGGAATGTTCGGAATTGGAAAATGTCCTGATGACGTCCATTAGTGCTTTTTCGGCCATTTGCTCATTTTTCTCTTTCTTTTTTTTTTCTCTTTTCATTTTTTTCTTCTTGCTATTTTTTTTTAGCATTTTTTCTGTTTTCTCTTGCCCCTTTTTATTGCACAATTTGTACTTACTTGTTGAATTTTCTCAATTTTCACAATTACAGGCTATTTGGGTTTTTCGAGTTATCAAACGAAAGGAAAATATTTTATTAGGCTCAACTTGGGTTGCAAAGGGATAATTTTTTCACAACGTTTTTATGGCTAATATTTTTGGGTAACAAACGAGGGCCTACTTCATTGTCCAAATTGCTAATCACATTACCATATGCATCTCGAGATTAATTAAGTTTAGAGATATATTTAGCACGAATTTTGAGACAACACTTCACACATTTCCCATAACCGATCAAAACAAAGGATTGAGATCATCAACGACTTAATAAACTGCTAAAAAGAACTTTGAGTTAATCATAAACTCGGATTGATTTAAAAACTCATAAAAAATTGAAAGGCTCGAAATCACACCGGGTTTGATAATTCTCCACACTTATTCGTTAAGTCGTCAATTTTCTTTCGATTTCCATCTTCGGTCAATTTTGGCTTAGTGCAATTGAGATTTAACAATTTGAGACTTTAAATAGAATAAAGGTGATATTTTTGAAAATTTTAAATTCTAATTTTTATTTATTTTGAAGAAAAATATTTTTGGTTTTTTCAAAATTTTTCAATTTTTTTTTTTTTTTTACATATATGCGAAGTTTTATGAATACGCACCTGTCATCCCCCCTAACTTAGTGATTTGCATTGTCCTTAATCAAATGGACGATAGAGATAAAGAAGAAAACGGTAGGAGTACGATAAATAAAACAAGCAAGTATCATAGTAAAACTGTATTGTACCACAAACATAAGTAATAAAACATAAAGGGGGTAGCGGGGCATCCTAAGGGGCGGGTGGGGGACGGGAAGGACCGGGACCAGCAGGATCATACGGATTGTAATAGTAGGGAGGAAGAGGGGCCTCGGGACCCAACTGAAGACGGTACAAGTCCGCCTGCATACGCAGGACCAAACTCATGTCCCTCTCGTAAGACGTTACGAACCCGTCGAAACGCATTTCAAGAGAAAGGACACACTCAGTCAATCCCGTACCAACCGAAACATAATCCGGATCAGCGGATTCATCATATTCTTCCTCCTCCCCTTCTTCCATCTCAACATCCTCATCAGCAACGTTCTCTTCCTCATCGGTCTCCTCATCATTCGAATCATCTCCGTGCCTTGCACGGATTAGCTCGATTTGCCTTTCACTTCGAGTGCGGGATTCTTTCCCTAATGGCTTGGGCAAGTTGATAAGGTTTTGTGGCGCTTCAATCCCGGCATCCTTAAGCAAGGATGTAATGGTACTACCATAAGGAAGAGGGGCCCGACCCTTTTTATCGTAGGCCACAAAGGGAATATCAGTATAAAATGTGCGGGCCAAATTGATAACTGTTGCATGATCAAACAAGTGATAGATCATGGTTGCTTGACGCGGGCGCATTGCTGAATCATTAGAGGTTTGCAAAATATTGGCGCAAACAATGTGAAAAGTAAACCGTGCCTTGTCGGATAACCGACCAACGGGAAAGGTCTCGGTAGTCCAAACCGCGTCGGGCTCGATTCTTGAGATGCACATTGCTTTGGATAGAACAGGGTCCGGACTGGGATAAGCAAATTCAGCGGGAGTAACCACACCACAAGACTCGAGTTTCTGGGCCAGAATCTCAAGTGAGAACAGTATTGGTGTGGAATCCACAAACGCTTGGGATTCGAATTCGGCGGTACGGACTAGCGAATCGTAAAATTGACGCACTTCATTTTCCCAAACTGCCTCATATGGTTCATTGAAAAATCTGCACCAGTCCCTTGTCATGAACATGGCGGTGAAAGAATTAGGCAGTTGATCCCAAAGGATTTGACGCTCAATGTGGATTTTTCGGGTTGGACTGAAAAACCGTCGGCACTAATTTGCTTCACGGCGAGAATGATATTCTCCATTGCCGTCGGGCAAGACTTCAATGGAGGTATATTTCTGGGGAGCAGCCATGGGTATGGAAGGAGTAGACAGAAAGTGAGAGAGAAGAGAGGATATGGAGGTGTGAAGGAAAATGGGGTGTGGGAGGGATGTATTTATAGGATGGAGAATGAAATAGGAGGGAATGGATGGGGAGAAATAGGGGGGACGAATTTTTGGGGGAAAAGAAGGGATTGGGGGGATGAATTGGGTTTGAATTGAAGAGGTGTGAACCTCAGGAAAGGGCATTCTGCAGATCACCGGACCGATCCGGTGGTAGGACCGGATCGATCCGACTTAATCGGATCGGTTCTTTTAATTCAGGACCGGACCGGTCCGGTCTGCTAAATTCTCAGAAACTCCTTTTCTCTATTCTTCTCACTGTTTATCCTCCTTTTATCCATTCCAATGATTCCTTTACAACTTCTCTCACTTCAAAATTACCGCAATGCTCATCAAAACCTTAGCACCCCTAAAATCATTGGATTCCCTACCCCGGGCCTAACACTTACTTACGACTTCTAACTCCTACGACTCTTATGTACAACAATCACCCCATACATGTCGGGGGTGCGACGACCTCACCTTTCTTTTTCAATCAATCCCCATAGATGGGGTCTAACAACCAGATTGTGTCAGCTTCATTAACGATTGCTTCCACATACGGCTTGATACGATGCCCGTTAACCTTAAATGTGTTTCCCGCTTTTTCATCTTTGAGTTCAACAGCTCCATGGGGAAATACCTCTTTCACAATAAATGGACCCGACCATCTTGACCGCAATTTTTTGGGAAACAAGTGCAACCTCGAGTTGTAGAGAAGGACTTTTTATCCCGAATGAAACTCTTTCCTAGGAATGATTCTGTCGTGAGCTCGTTTCATTCGTTCCTTGGATATTTTAGTACTTTCATACGCATCATTGCGTATTTCTTCCAACTCGTTCAACTGAAGTTTACGTGTTTCACTGGCTTTATCCATGTTGAAGTTCACCCTTTTGATAGACCAATACGCTTTGTGTTCGATCTCAACCGAAAGATGTCAAGGCTTGCCATACACAAATCGAAATGGGGACATCCCAAGGGGATTCTTGTATGCAGTTCTATATGCCCAGAGCGCATCATTCAATCTGAGATACCAGTCTTTCCTATTAGGTTCGGCTGTCTTTTCCAATATATTTTTTATTTCTCGATTAGCAAGCTCGGCTTGGCCATTCGATTGAGGGTGATAAGTTGTTCCAACTTTATGTACAACTCCATACTTTCGCATGAGCTTTTCCATAGGCCTATTGCAAAAATGGGTACCATTATCATTAATTATGGCCTTAGGCACTCCAAAACGAGAAAGTATGTTTTCTTGAATGAATTTTATCACCACTTTATTGTCATTCGTCCTTGTAGCTATGGCCTCTACCCATTTTGAGATGTAGTCTACAGCGACGAGAATGTATAGAAAACCAAAAGAAGGTGGAAATGGTCCCATGAAGTCAATACCCCAACAATCAAACAAATCCAAGACTAGAATTGGGGTTAATGGCATCATGTCACGGCGAGTAATAGCTCCTATTCTTTGGCATCTATCGCATGATTTGCAAAAAGTATTCACATCCTGGAAGATTGTGGGCCAGTAGAGACCGCTTTGAAGGATTTTCGCAGCAGTTTTATTTTTGGAAAAATGACCTCCACATGCTTCCGAATGACATAATCAAATTACCCCTTGGATTTCTTCATCAGGTACACATCTCCGGATGATTTGATCAGCACAATACTTAAATAAATATGGATCATCATAAAAGAACATGCGTGACCATGTAATGAACTTCCTTCTCTCTTGCGGAGTCCAATTAGAGGGAACAATTCCAGTGACAATGTAATTGACTATATCCGCAAACTAGGGGAAAGAAGAAGTAGCAAATAGATTTTCATTCGGAAAATACTCGTCTATGGGAATGGGATCAATAGGTACGTCGGACGATAGGCGTGACAAATGGTCAGCCACGACGTTTTCTACTCCTTTCTTGTCTTAAATCGAGAGATTAAACTCTTGTAAGAGTAGGATCCACCTGATTAGACAGGGTTTGGCATATTTCTTACTCAAGAGATATTTGAGGGCCGAATGATCAGTGAAACAAATGATGGGCGACCCAACAATGTAAGAGCGGAATTTGTCGAGGGCAAAAACGACTGCTAGTAACTCTTTCTCTGTAGTAGAGTAATTAAGCTAAGGGCCAGATAATCTTCTGCTAGCATAGTAAATAACATGAGCTTTATTATCTTTTCTTTGTCCAAGAACGACCCCAATCGCGTAATCACTTGCATCACACATAAGCTCAATGGGAGTGACCAATCAGGAGCTTGCATGATAGGAGCGGAAATTAGCATGCTTTTAAGTTTATCAAAAGCTTCTTGACATGCTTTATTCCATTCAAATGGAGTGTCCTTCATAAGAATATTACTCAAAGTTATAGCGATGGCGCTAAAGTCTTTGATAAATCTTCTATAAAATCCAGCATGGCCTACAAAGGACCTCACATCTTTAAGTGATTTCGGCGGGGTAGCTCAGCTATTACTTCGATTTTTGCTCGATCAACTTCAATCCCCCTAGATGAGATTATGTGGCCTAAAACTACGCCCTCGGTAACCATAAAATGGCATTTTTCCCAATTGAGGACTAAGTCTTTTTCCACACACCGGAATAGAACTTTTTCAAGATTAGCTAAACATTGGTCGAACGATGGACCTAAAATGCTGAAATCGTCCATGAACATCTCAAGACCTTTTTCAATCATATCTCTAAAGAGACTTAGCATGCACCTTTGAAAAGTTGCTGGCGCATTACATAACCCAAATGGCATACTTTTATAGGCAAACGTACCAAACGGAGATGTAAAAGTCGTTTTTTCTTGATCAAGTACATCCACTTCAATCTGATTATAGCCAGAATACCCATCTAGGAAATAATAGTAAGGATGGCCCGCCACTCGTTCAATCACTTGATCGATGAACGGTAAGGGGAAATTGTCTTTTCTGGTTTCGGCATTGAGCTTTCGGTAGTCAATGCATACACGCCACCCGGTGGTGGTGCGTTGAGGTATTAGTTCTCCCTTGGCATTTTCAACCACGGTCATACCCGATTTTTTTGGAACGACTTGAATTGGGCTCACCCATTTACTATCATAAATGGGATTGATAATCCCAGCATCTAGCAATTTGATAATTTCCGCTCTTACAACATCTCTCATGGTTGGGTTTAATCGCCTTTGCATCTCACGCGATGGCTTCACCTCTTCCTCAAGATGGATTTTATGGGTACAAATCAATGGACTTATACCTTTCAAATCTGCTATAGTCCAACCAAAACAATTTTTATGCTTCCGTAACACATCCAACAACATACCCTCTTGCTCTTTTTCTAAACTGGAAGAAACAACAACATGAAATGTATCATTATCTCCCATAAAAGCATATTTGACATGCGAGAGTAGTTTCTTCAACTCAAGACTAGGAAATCTATTTTCAGAGCGAATCATGGTTGTCTCCCTCGGAGGCAATTCTTCAAACCTAGAAATCGAGTCAACATCTCTTAAACTCTCAAAACTCTCTTCTTCTAGTAACCAAGTTTCCAACCGATGAGTGCATTATTTTGTATATTTTATACCCAAATTTATACTTTGTTAGTCCCATTTTAGTGTATTTAATAAGTTCTTAGGACTATTTTGTTAAAAAGAGGAAAAAATGCGAGAATGATTGAATTCATATTGAAAATGGTAATTTTAACTCAAAAATGGGCACTTCGATAATTTTATAATATTCTTGTGCTAATTTGTGAAAAAAGTTGCCTAGTGAAATTTTTGCAGATAATGATGGAATTTGGTGCAAATTGATGATCAATTCAAAAAAGGCGCGAAAAACCTGATTTTTACGGTCGTTCGAAAAACTGCTGTTTTTACAAAAAAGTCGGAAATTTTTATTCTCCGATTTGGACGAAACTCAGCATGCGTGTTCAACAAGAAAATATAAGAGTTTTCGAGTGGGGGGAAATTCCGTCCCTTATCACGATCCAAAGATTAAAGAGGTGGAGAGATAGCTACCAACACTATTCGGCCAATCAGAAAGAGTCCCACCACAACTCAAATACCTCACCACTTGTCCTATAAAAAGGACCCTTGGGATCATAATTCCGTAGACAATTACAGAGGACTTTCGTGGAGGATTTCGGGGAGCAACTTTGAGTGATTATAATCAATTTGAGGGCCAAGTTTTTATCATTTTTTTAGAGGATTCAAGATTGTTGTGAGAGAACTATTTGTAAGTTTGGTTTATTAATGAAGATCTCTACTCATTCTTGCAATTTCTCTTTCATTATGGTAGCTTGATTCTTATATTAGGAGTAGGGTGAAGTTTATCATAGTTAACTAATATTGTCACGTTAATTTTATCGTTGTTTATTCCCTACTTGTTTTAATTGTTATTAAAGATTCGGTATTCATTTTTAAAGCGACACGAGAGTGTGTTTTAGAACCTTCAAGATTGTTTTGGCAAATCAAGTTTTGAGATTTAAAAATAGTAATTTTTGATGGATTATGCTTGCACTTTGATTGTTTTGATAGTCCATGCTTAAATACATTTGCGAATTTTAAAACTTGTATTTTCTAAGGGAATAGGGATTTTAGCCGTCTATTAGAGACGTTAAAAATATTTTGATCGTAACCGTCATATTTTCCGAATTAAACACGGCGAGAGTCGGTTTAATTTGAGTTATAAAAAGGGAATGGCAATATTAAATTAGTGTGCAATATTAGTTACGTGATAAATGGACCCCGAATCCTAATTATTTCCTAATTGTTTACAAATCTCTTGCGTTACTCTCATTTATCGTAGTTGCTTTTATTTTGTATAATTTATAATTATTCTCTACCCCATTTGATCTAGTTGGACAGTTGTAATGCTTTTAATAATTAAAATTGACAAATCCTCGTGGGTTCGACCCGTACTTACACTCGCTATTTTATAATAGCCCGTGCACTTGGTTACTCTCTTCTTCTAGTAACCAAGTTTCCAACTCTTCCACCTCACGCTCAAACGCAGTATAACGACTCTTTTTCTCACCACTTTGCACTAAACACACCTCTAGTGCATCTCCTCCTATGATCTTTTTGATGTTCTCATCTACCACTTCTTCAATAAGATCCACCTCAAGAATTTCATCCTCATCACCCATTTGGTTAGCAACATTGAAAATATTAGTCTCGAGAGTCATGTTTCCAAAACTGAGTTGCATTTGGCCATTCCGTGTATTGATCAAAGCATTAGCAGTAGCTAAAAACGGACGGCCTAATATTATTGGAACATGATTTCTCGCATGGGGAGCAGGCTCAATGTCCCAAATGACGAAATCAACAGGGAAGTAGAACGTGTCCACTTGAACTATCACATCCTCTACAACCACACGAGGCACTTTCACTGTTCGATCAGCTAACTGTAGAGTGATTCGGGTAGGTTTTAAATCACCTAAATCAAGCTGCTTATAGATGGAGTATGGAAGGATGTTCACACTCGCACATAAGTCAAGCAATGCTTTTTCCACTCTTTTTTCTCCTATGACACACGAAATTGTGGGTGCACCAGGATCCTTGAATTTTAGTGGTAGATCATTGAGAAGGACCGAGCTCACATTTTGTGCCAAGAAAAATTCTTCTTCACCTTGAGCCGTCGTTTGACACTCAAAAGATCTTTGATGACCTTAGCATATGCTGGAATTTGTTGAAAAGCATCAAGGAATGGCAAGTTCAATTTTACTTGCTTCAACACATCCAACACTTTTGTACGTGACGCCCCTTTTTTGGGTGGAGCTAAGCGTTGAGGAAATGGAGCAGTAGTTGGTGGTTTGACTTTAATTTCAGATTCAACTCCCTCATCCTTGTCTTTCGTATCCGACGGAATCTCAGCAGACTCGGAAGTTTCAGATTCCTTGGGAATTTCAGGTTCAACTCCCTCATTTTTCTCCTTTGGAAGTTTTGGTGATAGATCAATTACGCGGCCACTACAAAGATTAGTAACAGCTTGACATTGTTCTGGCAAATCCGATGATGTGGAGCTAACCGTGGGTTGTCCTTGAAGAGGAGGTCTTTAGCCTTGGGCTGGGAATTTACCCTTCTCCTGAGTATTCACTGCCGATTGCAACCTAGAGATGCTAGTATGAATTTCAGTGAACATTCGATCATATTTAGCATTGCTCTCTTTTTGAGATTGGATGAATTGATTGAGGTTATCTTCAAGAGATCGCCTAGGTGGAGCGACATACGGACCAGGAGGTGGTACCTGCATAGTATTTGGCATCGGAGGAGCCACTTGCTGAAATTGAGGAGGTGGTGGCAGAGTCATATGTGGGTTAGGAGCCATCCCCCCTTGGGGTTGTCCATAATTGAACCCAGGATTATTCCTCCATGATTGATTGTATACATTCCCTTGTTGTGTGTTATAATTTCTGCGAAACCCCCCTATTGCCTCAACTTGTTCAGTGTACATTGCCTTGTATGCAGGGATGGTAGGACATCCTTTGGTAGATTGACCTGCAGCACAAATGGCACACAATTTCTCCTTCCCGGCTTGCACGGGTCCAACTACTTCTCTCAATCGCACTTCAATCATATCTCTGAAATTCTTTTCCAATTGGTCAAACTTTCGATCTAACAAAGTGTCCTTGTCCAAGTGATAGATATCGGACGTAGCAGGCACATTAGACACTTGTCGATTTTTATTTTGACTATTGGGATCAGAAATATCCCATGCTTGGGTAGTCTCTGCTACATATTTTAAATGAGCCTCAACATCGCTCGAGTCTAACTCCCAAAAAGGTCGTTCGCACATGGTTTGAACAAGTTGTTTAGATGCTAAAGTAAGGCCTTGATGGAAAAATGAAATCAAATGATGTTTTTCAAAGCCATGATGTGGGCAATCATTAACTAACTCCTGAAATCTCTCCCAACACTTGCCGAAGGCCCCATTTTCATTTTGTCGAAAGATTGTATTTGGGCTTTAACATAATTGGTTTTTTGTTGAGGAAAATTTTTTGAGAGAAACTTGGTTTGCATATCTCTCCAGGATAATACGGAATTCGGGGGTAGCGACCATAGCCAGGTCTTAGCTTTATCCTTTAAGGAAAAAGGGAAAAGCTTTAATCGGATAACATCTTGTGGGCAATCTTGGTCACCAAACATCTCACATGCTTCCTCGAACTCTCTAATATGGAGATATGGTTTTTCCGAATCCATCCCGTGAAATGTGGGAAGAATTTGAATCATGCCATTTCGAAAGTGGAACTGACCGGCATTATACGGGAGTAATGCAACCAGGGGTAACAGTTCTCTCAGGAAATAACAAATCTTTCATGGGAAGGTATGGTATCTCATCCTCTCCAGCACCAACACCAACACTACCTTGCACAAACATATTGCTACCGAAAGATTCAGAATTCTCACTCAGTGTTTGACCCGATGAACGACTTGTGATTGAATTGTTAGGCGAAGGAGGTGGAACCCAGAAATGAGGAGACTCAGTGGTATGAGAATTTTCATAATTGGCTTGGGCAATAGGATTTTCGTGAACTTGGGTGGAAGATGATTTCTGCATATAAGCGCATAAGAGATGAGATGTAAAAAAGAATAATTTTTTTTTTTATTTATTTGAAATCACTTGTAGATAAAAATCACTTTCCTAACTTATACCAATTGATGGTCCCCGGCAACGGAGCCAAAAACTTGACGCGACTAAGAATTTGTCTCAAAAGTGCGTTTTCGCTAGGCTCAAGTGCAAGCATGTCGCGTTAGTAACAATCCGATAAGTCGGGATCGTATCCACAGGGACCAGTAATTGGAACTTGTAGAGGAGAAGTTATTAAATCTTGAAATGATTCCTCAAAAGAAATATGAAAAGATGATTAATGATTGGGAAATTTCTAGTGAAAAATAAACTAAAATTTGTGAAGAAATTAGATTGACCAATGAGAGAAAATAGGGTAGGGTACAATCCCTCAAACCTTAACGAATTACCATGTAGAATACTAGAATTGAAAATTAAAATTCTTGACTAAATCTAGCCTTTATAAATCCTAAGCATTACATATATGAAGGATCTATCCCTCATCATATGAAATCAAAGGTAAATATAAAGCGGTGAATGGACAATTACACTCGCAAAGCGTTCTTAAACATCTCAAGTACCTAGGGCAAGAGAGATTAAAAGATTGACTATGTTTATATAATTTTCCTTCACAATTCGGTCAGAATTTAATTTGCTCTCTATTTTCTATATAAGTAATTTGCCTCGGAATGAGTTCATGTACCCCAGCCCTTAAGAATTTAGCTAGACATGATTTGATTAAAGAACAACTTCATACACAAAATTATAGGTCTAACAACTATTGAAAATAATTTGCAAAACAATTGAAATTTAACTAACATAAATACCAACTAAGAGAAAGGAATTGTTATACTTGATTTCAGCAAAAGGAAAAGACTTGAATCCAGAAATTGTAATCACTCTTACAAACTAGGGTTTATGAAAACTCCTATGAAAATTTCCTAACTTCTGAATTTCTCTCTCTAAAATTGACCTAAAAATCCTCTCCCAAAAATTCTCCTCTAGAATGAGGTAGGGCATGGGCTTTTATAGCTCCAAGTACTACGAATTTGACAGCCAGAGTTGCTTGTGGCGCAAGATTTCACCAGCTACGCACATCAAAATCTTCACAATAAATGCCAGGATTTCGCATGACCGGATCGGTCCGTTTTTCAACCACCGGATCGGTTCTTTTTTATTCTACTAGATTGGTCCGGTATCCACCGGATCGATTCTGCTGTCATCGGTTTGTCATCCATCCGGGGTCTACTGGTCTTGGATCATTTCGGATCGGTCCGGTTTCCACCGGATCGGTCCGATTTTCTTCCATGTTGACTTTTCTCTTTCATCTTTGACTGGCCATAACTTTTGATGTCGAGCTCCGATTTGAGTGTAGTTTCTTCCGATATTCTTGTGAACTCAAGCACTTCAACTTCCCTTTAAGTGTCGAATTCGAATTCTGGATATAAATTTACACTTTTGACCTTTCTTCCTTTCATCATTTCCTTTCTTCGGGTTTCTTTCTCTCTTTTCTTGCACTAAATTCCTGTAAAATCCATCAGAAATACACCAAACTCGGGGAAATTGTTAGAAACAATCAATGGCAATGATATGGAATAAAAATGATTCAATTACCTTGTTCGAGATATCAAAATCACTAACTTAAGGGGTTAAATTCCGAAGAATTTATGCTTGGTCAATATCCAAATATACATAGCTGAAGAAGATATTCATAAAACTGGTTTTATGTGTCATGGTAATTTGGGAACCTTTGAATGGATAAAATTCCATTTGAATTGATGAATGCAGGGGAAAAAAACTAAAGTGGAATGAAAACTATTTTTCATAACATGGTTGCCTTTTTGGAGTGTTATATTGATAATATAATTGCCAAATCAAAAAAGTAATTGATCATATAATACATCCTAAAAAATCTTTAGAAAGGATGACGCTTTATCAAGTCAAAATGAATCCTTTGAAATGTTCCTTTGGAGTTTCTGCAGGAAACTTCCTAGGGTATTTAGTACATCAAAAGGGATACATGTTTAATATAACAAACCCAAAACTATAATCGAAAGCACAAATAAAAAATATAAGATAATGTCACAAAGATTTTTTGGGTAAAGTTAATTTCCTTCATAGATTTATATCTAATTCACCAGGAAAAATTAAAGATTTTTCTCGTTTCTTGACGATAAAAGACAAAGAGGGGCTAGATTAAAAAGTGGTCATGAGAAGCATTTCCAAGCACTCAATAGATACCTAGTCAGACCACCTATTTTGCAACATCCAAGAGATGACAAACTACTTAAGTTGTGCATTTTAGCCTCTAATGCATCAATTGGAGTACTATTGTCTCAAGATTGTGAGAATCACAAAGAGCAAGTTGTGCTTTACCTTAGTAGGTTTCTAAATGATTGTGAATGTATCTATTTCATAATGGACAAAGAATGTTTATCTTTGTACTTTATTTCTATCAAATTAAGATATTGTCTATTACCAAGATAAGTGTTTGTAATTCCAAAGTTTAATTTAATTAAATATATGTTGACTAAATCTATATTGTGGAGTAGAATTGGTAAATGGGTTTTCTTTTTATCTGATTTTTGCTTGCTTTATGTGCGTCAAAGAGAATTAAAGGTCCAAGTCTCAAATGATTTTTTGGAAGATCATTTATGTGAAGATAACCCATGAGGAATATATAATATGATACATATATTTAAGCCCATGGAAGTTATGGTATGATAGTTCAAAGACTGAGATAATGTCAGGCATATGGGTAGTAATTAAATCTCCTGATCATATTTAAACCAAACATGGATATAGGTTGGAAGAAAATGCACGTCCCTACAATCTAGTGGAATATGAGGATGTGATAATGGGACTATAATTCCTTCGATGTTGTTATTCTTCAGTAATATAACTTTTTGGTGGTTCCCAACTGGTTACAAGATATTCAGTTGGTGAATATAAATGCCTTCATGATGGTTTAATCTTATATGACTAAGCGGATTTGAATTTGTTGTCTAAATTTGATGAAGTCATACTAAACTATGTTCTAATGAAATGCATCAAAATGTTTCAAATTTTAAGCTTGATGATAAGTTTGAAGCAATGTTAAAGCTTAGTACCGTTGACAGTTTGTTAACTTTACTACATAAAAGGCGTATTTTGATTGAAATTAAGAATATTGATATTCAAAACGATTGGTGAAAGCCACAAATTAGATATATAATGGACCCATATATCAAGAATGATAGGGTTATCAGGTTAAGAGCAGTCAATTATGTTATGTATGCTGGGAAGATATTAAAAATAAGTGTTGATGGTTTTATCCTAGGGTGCCTAGTAGAAATAAAAACTTAACAAACTTATCACAAGTCCATGAAGTCCTTTGTAGGGATCATCCGGCTAAAAATTAATGAGATGGTTGTTAAGAAGGCATGGATTTTATTGGCCATTCATTCTAAAAGATTATTGAGTTTATAAAAGGATGTCAAAAATGTCAGCACCATGGTCCTTTGAAACATGTAAATGGAATGAATCTACAATTTGTAGTAAAGCCATGGACATTTAGATGATAGGCGGCTAATCTCATTGTAAAATTGTGTCCCCATACTCTAAATTACATAGTTTTTATTGGTAGCAAAAGATTACTTTACCAAATGAGTGAAACAAAGGTTGTAAGGTCAGTTACCCAAAATGAGTTGCTATATTTCTTGCAAGATATTATATATAAGTTTGGTATCCCAAAATCCATAACCTCGGATAATGTAATCATTTTAATATTAGAAATAGTGATAGAGTTTACTTTAACATTAGGAGTAACTTTAGAAAAATTTATACCGTATTATACTTAATCAAATGGTCAGGCAGAGGCTACTAATAAGGTAATCAAGAACAACCTGAGCAAACTGATTGAGAAGAAACCAAAGGATTAGCACAATCTGATGCCAAAAGTTCTATGGGCTTATAGGACCTCTAAAAGGTCTCCTTAACTTATGGGCATGATGTTGTTTTATCAGTTGAAATCACCCTTAATTCATTAAGAGTGGTATCCCAAAATAAATTAACAATAAAAGGTTATAACCTATCTATGCATATGGAATTAGAAAACATAGATGAGGATAAGGTCAGAGCCTTAAATCCTATCTTCGCCCAAAAGAAGAAAAATAATTAATAGCTATAATAAGAAAGTGCAGATAGGGACCTCTGATGAAGGATACTCAGTTTGGAAAACCAAATTACCTTTAAGATCAAAAGATCTAACTTATGGGAAATTGTCCCCAAAGGTTGGATCATACCATTTAAAAGATATCAATGGTAAAAATCAAATGAGAAAAAAAATCCAGTTTTTAAAAGCCATATTACACAACCATTAGTAAGGAAAGGCAACATGAACAAAGTAATAATAATATCATTAGATATTGGTAGAGTTACATGTTACTGAAAATGCTTGAATACAAGAGACCTAAAATTAGTCCAAAAGTTTTCATGCGTAAGACTTTTGATTCTAATTTTAGCCACCCTCTCATAAAACTGAGTTGCATTATTTCTTAAGACTTATATCTCACCAACCAATTGTCCAATTCTCTATTGACAGTCTGCCATTTTCAAGGCAACCACCTCCAGTTCAGCATTGACTCTAGCAAGATACTTTCTAACAAAGGAGAGCAACCTTTTTGTTTCGAATGACACCTAAGTCCTAAAAAACCTTTGTACTTTTAGCTCTCTATCTTAATAAATGGACCTTGTCTATAGATAAGGTATTTTCCTTAGCCTCTACTCGAGCCTTAGGTATGAGGTAATAAGGAAGTGAATGAGTCCCAATGTTTATTGCATTCACAACACTTCCATTTAAACCCTTAAGCTTGGAAATACAATATAAAGTTGTTATAAGTCTGTAGGCAAAAGTAAAGTCAGTTAGCTCCTCAAATGGCAACCTGACAAAGCTTCGAATCAGCTCTATGTCTTCTGGAGATTCCAATTTATAAGAATAGGGAGTTGTCAAAACTTGGATGATATGTTCTAGTTGTTATTCCACAATCTTAGCCAGATTTTTTAAGATTGAATCGGGGCCTTAGACACGATCTCCTAAATTTCTCCATAAAAGTTAATGCCCAAACTTGGTGTCACCAATTTTGAAACATCCTCAAGGGGTGTTCCACTAAATGGTAAAGCCCATGATCACGAAATATCTTAAAGAACTAATGAAAGAACATATGGTATTAGAGAATTGTCATCAAGATTAGGATCCTCTATAAACTCTTTACTTTTGAATTAGGGCTCCAAATGTCTCATCCTTGTGTAATACCCCGTATTTTTATGGCTTTTAATTATGAGATTAATTAAATAAAATTGCTTTTAATTATGAGATTTATTAAAATTATTTTGGGATAATTAATTGGAAAATAATCCGGATTTAAATGCTAGCGAGACAAGAGTTAGTATTTGATTATTATAATGTTGTTGAATATTACTGAGTGATTATGGTAATATGTGATTATTGAATTTATTAAAATTATCGTGAGTTGAAAATACGACAGTTACGGTAATTAAGTTGGGACGCGCGTGTCAGTCGTGTCAGGACCCAATTTAATGGATTTAAAAGTATTTTTATTTTTATGTCATGAGCATTTTGAGTGCACCAACGAATTTTAGGTAGGGTCGAGATAATCATAAAACACTAGCCGGGGGTCTAGTTTGGGTCCCGGGGCATTTTTAAGCATAACCGGTAACTCGGGAGGGTATTTTAGTCATTCCTATTTTTGGGTGAATAGTGACCCACGAATTTTAGACAATTAATATCAACCAACACTTGAGTCCCTTCATAAATGGCCATTAGAGTGGAAGATAATGAAGTTTCCAATGGAGAACCACCACTTAGAGACTTTTGCACCACCGTCACCACCACCGGATAGATCGAAAAGCAAGGATCATCCCCATACCGTCTACTTCATCGAATCAAAATATTCATTACCAGGAAAGTGATTTAACTTGAAATAATTTAGCGCATATATCAGCCATGTTAGGTTAGAATTGAAGAATAACCTTGAATATTGATAATTAAATGGATTTAAAGAGTTGAAATCGTAATTTGGGTAGGTCTTGCATGTAGTTTAACGTTGGAGATAATAGCAGCCACAAAATTTTGATATATGGGTAGAGATTAATAAATTTGTATTGAATTATATAGTGTTGTTGAGGAAATTAGGAGAAATAGGGTTTTTATGAAAATTTGGTGTTTTAATCCAAGAAACTCATGATCCATAAGGGTTTAATGATTCTAATTCAATAGAGATGATGTTGATATGTTAACAGGAGGGTTAGTGAACTCTCTGGGAGGTTTGGGACGTTTTAATGATGAATTAGAGGTGTAAAAAGGAAGAAACCTGTAACTATTTAAGGGAAATTTGGGTTGATACCTGCTTGATCGATCGATTGACTCAAGATTGTCGATCGATCGACCTATTTTCTTCAATCGATCGACCCCTTCTGATTTTTGGCAATTGTTTTCCCATAAGGGTTAATGAAAATCCCGAGGCCAATGATGATTCTTAGGATGTTTAAATTAATAATTTGGGGCTTAGTTAAAGTCAATAGGGTTTTAATTGATGCCGCGAAAAATGGTTTACCTTATGGAATTGAATGTTATTACTTACGAGGGTCTACCTAGTGAGGTACGAATAGAAATCGTTCGAATTGAAACTATAATGGTAATTAATGATGATGTAAGGATAATAATAGTAATGGAGGGACTTTAAGTTACTGAGATAACATTAGAAACTAATAGCAGACCTAGTAACCTTTTGAGATAGGTTTAAGTACTCAAATTGATACGACGAGAGAGTTATCAAGTTACATGTATATTTCGTATGATGTTCGGGATAAACTTACTACGTACGACACTAAATAGATAGAATGTGTATATCTATATTGAAATATGATTTCTTAGATTGTGTGAATGCCTAGTGAATGGATTTCTTATGTGTGTGGCATACTTACCATACTTGCTATCACGGGAGGTTAGTTTTTTTTTTGGAAAAGGACCCTCTTATACGTGTGTGCCTTCGAGGGTATTAAGACTGGTACCTTAAGGACATAGGACTGTGAATGACTTATTTGTGAGTTGATAAGTCAACTGACCACAGGAGCGCAAGTATGTGCGTGACCCATGGGTATGTGAACTATGTTCGCCTCCAATATGTGTGATTTGTATTCTGACGGTTCCTGAGTGATTCGAAACACGTGATCCTTACGTACGTGATGTACATGGATTTTATAGCACAGTATGCATGCACTGTAGCTTAGCCTAGGGATGCCTTATATGTATATATATACTGAGAGTGATTTATATTTGTACTTGTGACTAGTTCACTGTTGCTTAGTAGATGTGAATAACTAAGATATTGTAATGGACTAAGAATGTGAGAAAATAATTAAAACTTGAGATAAGTAATATAATGAATGCGAATATGGGTTATGAATATAACTTACCTAGATATTAAGAGTAGACATCTTATGGTAGAATGCGAAAGAGTAAGTGGTATGGACTAGTTATTTAGCGACATAACTTGGAGGGGTTAAGAGCATACGTTAGGCGTGCACATTAGTTGAGAGGTGAGAAACTCATGTGAGAGTATGCAACTAACGTGTTTATAATATGTGTTGTTTAATTGTACTTGAAACACTTGCTAAACTTTTAAATTGTTTTCACCTCGGGCTCTGACCCATTTTCCTCCAAATCTATTTTGTTTTGTAAAAACATTTTTAGGTGCCCAGCCACAGGGACACAATACATAGGAGTTCCATTCTGATGACGTGTTGTAGCTGCCGTGGAAGCTAGAGGATATTGGTATTAGACACCTTTATATTTATCCTTGGTTCCTTCAGAGTCTTTTTTATCAGTTAAGGCATGTCGTCCATTCTTATTTAGAGTTTGTAGTTACAGACTATCATTATTTCGATTATTAGTTTATTTATTCAGGCTCTTGTATTGGGACTTTATTTACTCTGGCATGATTATTATTGGAGTGTTTACCCCAGACTCGATTGATTTCCTTTCGTTGGTTATTCATGGGAGATTTTTTATGCGATTGATGGTTAATGATTTAATTCTTGGTTATTTGATAACTTAATTAATAAAATTTGACATCTCTCTTTTTAAATATTAGGTGGCTAGCAATTAATTAAATATTTTTCGACAGTGATGCTAAGACTGAACCAACTTGATATTTTGTATTAATTTAATAAAGGAGTAGCTACCCTTTATTTAATTAGACGGGGTGTCACAGGTGGTATCAGAGCATCAGGTTCTAGTGTCCTTTAGGATATATGCGGCTTATTATGCTTCCAGCGTAGCTTTCTTTGATATAGAGCCCTATGTTTAGGATTGTTTATTTCTTTGGTGAGATTTAGTTCTCCTACTATGATGTGTATGATATTGAATATTATTTTCATTCGGGTGCTTTCGTCTGTCGAACAATGCAGTACGTTAGGCGAAGACAGTTGGGTGGACAGCAAGAGGCAAAGATCAGTTGAGGTTATTTGATTTATTAAAGAAGGATTACAGTAGTTGAAGTCACCCATATTATGACACGGAAGTCCAGGACAGTAAAGGCGGCTTGGATACAACATACGACTTCCAGGAATCACTATAGTAAAAAGCGGGGTCAAATTAGACTCTCCCAGCAAGGTTGGAATGGGAGAGAATCAGACAAAATATTGAAGAGAACCTGATGTGGAAATACTAGAAATGCGGAGATGGCGTGTGTTAGCCAACGAAGGTAAAATATCCAAAGACATGGGCATATGTCATAGTATGGCTAATCGGGAGTGAAAATTTGGGATAAAATTTATCTTGTCTCTTAAAAGCAGTGTTACAATGGTGAGAGGCAACACCACACTTAGAAGTGGAATGTATTGTTAAGAAAAGGAACATACGTATGGCTTGGCCATAAGTTACTTCATCAGATGTTTAGGATAAGATGCGAACGTTGTTCTTAACTCACACGTGAGGGTCGGACAGAGGTCACTTTGTGAAAAGAAATTTAAATTAATCAACAAACCTTACACCAGATGAAGTAGGTGCAATGGAGAAGAGGACAATGAAGAGGAATATTAATTTACAAAAGAAATTGTTAGCACTTCTAGGGAATTCTGCTTGGACGGTCAATGTAGATGGTAACAATGTCGCGTTATGTTTATATGGAGGTAAATGCTTCCTTGTGTGGGGAGCTACAATAATCGAAAAAATTCAGATAGAGTAAGACTGGGGGAAACGGTGTTGGTGAAGAACCAGAAGGGGGAGACCCATCAGGGGACTAGTTTAAATGATTTGGATAGCTGAATTATTTACCGAGCGAAGGTGATTTCAGTAAGAGATGTTGAAACTAGTAACGTGTTCCTTAGGTCCACCAAAAGCTAAGGGAACAACAGAGGTAGCCATTAGAGTCGAGACTACCAACGTTCGAGAGAAGGACTACCTTAACATGGTCAATGTGACCGGAGATGAGTGGAGTATGTGTAGAGGTATTTTGTGGGGAGTGAAACCCGTGCATTATAATTTTCCAAAGCAGGTAGAGGAATAAGGGTATGGTGCCTAGCAAGGGCAAGAGTTATTGAAATTTTCGGTTTGGTACGGACATGTATGTTAAGTCCAAGAACCATTTGAACAGCCAGGACGATTGGCAAGATAGGAGTATGAGTTATATCCTCAGATGATGATGCGTGTTGTATGTGTCAGGATCGAGTTACTATATTTTTATTATTGCTATATTCGCATGAGAGACGAGTTTAGTGAGTATCTCGACAATTTTATTATTTATGTGAATATTTTCTTTGGTATAGTAGGGTTACCTTTATTGTTATCCGCGAAGGATGAATGGGTGTATCAATAGTGGTATATACTTTATTGAAATTACTCGTTTTAGTGTTGTGTTATAGAAGAATGATATTATCCTAATTATGGTTTTATGATAATGATTAAATTGATTGTGTGAGGATTATTGCTAGTCCATCAGAGTTACTACCATGGTGTAGAATGTTTTTGTTATGGTGAGGCCCCATCTGCAAGAGGGCCGGACTCGCGTATATATATTTGTATATAGGTATATATATTATTGAGACTTCGAAAAGTATAATGGTCTTGAATATTTATTCCCGATATGTGAAGGGACTTTATTGATATTAATCGGAGTGTATTTAGTTTACTGTTCAGCGAAAAGATTTAGTGGGTTATTATAATTAACGTTCAGGATGTGGTAATAATAATAGTGCATTGCTATATCACCCTTTAGATACGTGAAAGTTAATACTCATAGTTTTATGCATGGGGACGGGATTTTGAGAGCCACGATTATATTCACATGATGTTTATGGAATGTGATTACCATCAATGTTAAGAGACAGTGTCTTTCAGAATAAGATCCTTGTTTAAGTGTAATTGTGAGAAGTGATGTAACCTCATTGTCAAGAGACGGGAATATATGGGTACATGTTATGGACTGAGGGTCTAACGGATTTCGATTATCGATAATGCTAGGAAGTAGTGTATCGGGAGGATTCCTTATTTGGATTTCGCTTTGCGAGACATCCCACGCATGAAACTTAGCCTAAGGTTGGTAGTAAGGAGATGTTCGGCCATTCGTCCATGATTCGGGTACCTCGATCGTTATGGAAGTATGTAGTTATAACTGGAAGTTTAAAAGGGGTAAATTACAAAATAAGGTCAGTAGCGCCAGTTGCTAGTGAGAAAATACTAATAATTTTTGTTTTATTTTTGGCGGGTGAAGGATGAAATGATGTTTAGTACGATTTAAATTTCAAATTTGGGGGTGATTGAGAACGCCCAAGTGGCATAGCCACTTTGCAAATGCAGGGACAATAAAGAGTTTGGAGTACTTATGAAGCGTATTTGATGTTTAAACCCATTTCCACGTTGTATATGGTGTATGGACACCTTGGTTTATGTAATACCTCGTATTTTTGTGATATTTATTTATGGGATTAATTGAATTAAATGGGTATTAATTGAGAATTAATTCGGATAAAATAATAACGAGATGTGAGTTGGTATTTGATTATAATGGGTATTATTTGATTATAATGAATATTGAATATATTGAATTTGTCGTGAAATCGAAATACGGCAGTTTGGAAATTTTGTTAGGACGCGTGTGACAGTCGCGTCAAGAATATAATTATTTTAATTAAAAAGTGGATTTTATTTTTATCAACCGTATGGTCATTTTGAGTGCGCCAACGCGTCCGGAAGGGTCGAAATAGTCAGAAAACACTAGTCGGTGGTTTAGTTTGGGTCCCAGGGCATTTTTGGGTCACACCGGCAACTTAAAAGGGTATTTTGGTAATTTTGAAATTTTAGGATTATTAACCAACGAATTTTGGGAATTAAATATTAGGATATTAATGACCCACTAAGCCATTACCAGCAATTAACTGATTAGAGGGCAACGGGAGTTAGAGGAGGAAGTTAGAAAAGTTCCCAAAGAGAAAACCTTAACCTCCATCTTCAACCTTCAACCTTGGGAGAGAAAGAGATAGGGCAACCTTCAACATTCAACACCAAATTCAGAGAACAATCCGAGGCAAGTGGTTTAATTACGTTAATTTCGTGTGAATGCTTCTTCCATGCTTAGACATTGATATTATTGCATTGTATTGGGAGACTTGTAAAAACCCATGTAATTGGAGTTATAAATTCATGTTTTGATAAAGAGATTGCATGTAGAATTATGTTTGGGAGATTATATTTTTAGATATACATCTTTTATATTACAAAAACTAATTTAATTGTGGATATTGATGACTTTAATTTTCTAGGGTTCATATTCATAAGGGTTGGGGGAATATTGGGAGATTTGATAATTGGGTGTTGTTTAGGGAGACTTGACCCCATAAATATGTTAAAATATGACCTAAGTATGTTTAGGAATGATTAGAAACCTTAAAAAACTGTTGGGATAATGTTTGGATGAGTTTTGAGAAGAGAAAGTTGGAGGAAAAACGGATTTAGGAATTCTGGGCTCGAAACTGTCACCTCGTTAGAAGACCTGCCTAGGTCGTTCGAACGAGCTTCTAACGAGTTGACAGTTTGCCTTCTAAGGAGTTGGATGTTCGTTAGATGCCCACTTCGTTCGAACGAACTCTCGTTCGAACGACCTCGTTCGAACGAGACTTCTAACGAGTTGACAGAATGGCCTTTTTGGCCTGATTTGATTTCTAGTGTCCCGTAACCTTATTTAATTGTAGAGATAACCTTCCCTTGTTAACTATTTGGTATAATTGGGAGATTTGGGTTATTTTGAGGAGTGAAACATAGAAGTACGATTTGAACCAAATGATATTTGTGGATTAGGACGCTAGTGACTATATACGATGTGAGGATTTTTGACGACTTATATATTTGTATTAACCGGGGATATGTGAATGGTGTAACATTATAAGTTCGTATGAGAATGAGAAGTATACCACTAATAATTATGGTAATTACTAAGAAGTGTGCATGCTTAGGATATATAATTTTATGTGTATGACATACCTACCATACTTGCTATCATGGGAGGTTTGCGTTCGCTTAGGGCCATCTTACCTTTGTGTGCCTACGGGGGGGATTTAGATTGGTACCTCGAGGACATAGGTCACAGAAGGACTTATTGGGAAGTTAATAAGTCTGCTGATCGTGGGAGCGTAGGTATGTGAGTGACCCACGTGATGTGACTGTGTTCGCCTCCATTGATTGGGATTGTTGTTATCTGAGAACGATTCCTGAGAGATTTGGAATGCGTGATCCTTATGTACGTGATGTACCGGGATGGATAGCAGAGTATGTGTGCACCGAAGCTTAGTCTCGGGGTGCTTGTATTGTATATTTATGACGTGAATAATATACGCTTAAATAATGAGAACTTTCATGTTGGTATTGTGAGTATAATTATGGTAACACTTTGAGAAAATAAAAAGGGATAACCTGCAATGAATTGTATTGCTAATTATTGAGAATCCGAGTTTAAGTAAAGTCATATATTTAATTGATAACGTTAGAATGTATAATGGGAATCGAGTAGAAAGGGGTAGAACTTATGAAGGTTTAGTTAGATGTAAATGTCACTTAGATGGGTATAGTACGTTAGGAGTGCACAATTAGTCGAGAGGTGAGTATTTCATGTGAGTGCACGTCCTGACATGTATTTTGCATTCATTGTTTTAATGTCATTACAACACTTGCTATTTTTAAAGTACTCTCCACTTTCGGGCTCTGACCCGTTTGCTTTCAAATCTATTTTTGTAAACACCTTTTAGGTGCCCAGCCACAAGGACACCATGCATAGGATTTCCATTCAGGTGACGAGTTGTAGTTGTTGTGGAAGTTACATGGCCTTGCTAGTAGACGCTTCTTTTGTCTTGACTCCATATTCAGTTTCATCATTTGTAGGGCATGTCGCCGCCATTTCTATTAGAGACATTTCTTATTTCAGTTATTCAGATCTTTGGCATGTAATTAATTCAGGATACACTGTTTTATTTATTTCAGTTGTGGGATCGTTGTGAGGAGTTTTCCTCCGGACTTACTATTATTTGTTGGTTACCTTATTGAGACTCTATGGTGTATGATTATGTTAATCTTTCATTGTTCTTTCAATGCATGTTAATCAGACTTATTTTTAAAATTTGACATCTTACTTTTTAAATACTAGGTGGTTAGTAATTTTTAAAAATGTTTTTGGCAGTGATGCTATTAACTGAACCAACTTGGCATTTTGTATTAATTTAATAAAGGAGTAGCTACCCGGTATTTAATTAGTCGGGGTGTCACAGGTGGTATCATAGCATCAGGTTCTAGTGTCCTTTAGGATCTGTACGGCTTATTATGTTTCCGCTGAGTGTTCTTTGATGTAGAGCCCTATATTTTAGGACTGTTGTATTCTTTTATGTATGTTTCGCTCTTCAGCTATTTTGGCTTTATAACTGCGAACTTATAGACCTTACTCTTATTTCAGATGCCTCCACGACGTGCACCACGGGTTCCTAGGGATCCACAGCTAGAGCCCCAGCCAGCACCAGTACATGGCACCATGAATGCCGCCGAGGTTGCAGCTATTGTAGCCCAAGCGGTAAATGCCGCTCTAGCAGTTGTACAGCAGGTACCACCCCAGGCGCCAGTAGTCTCGCCAGTTCAGGCACATGCATTCCCGTCTGCTTGGGAACGTGTACGTGATGCTTTTCAGAAAGCGCATCCGCCGTAGTTCGCAGGTAGCTCCGATGTTGTGGTTTCAAGTCAGTGGAGGAAAGACATTCAAAGGCACTTGAGGATGTATGAGTGCACCGATGTTTAGAAGAAGGTACTAGCTACTTTCAAGCTAGTGGGATCTTCACTGCAGTGGTGGGAGTCTATTACCACCGGGGAGGAGAGAGATACTCTCACGATACAGGAGTTTTGGGTGCAGTTTGACCGCAAGTATTTTCCGTCAGCCGTTCACACGGAAATGAAGAGGAAGTTAATGAATCTCAGACAGGAGGGAAGGACTGTGGCTGAGTATGAGGCCGAATTCACTAATCTACTGAATGTTATTCCGGATGAGATACCGATAGAAGAGAAGAAGATCCAGAAGTTCACCGATGGATTGACATGGAGGATCCGTCATCATTTGTTAGGAAACCTCTCGTGAGCCACTTATTCTGACGTGGTTAACGCTGCACTGTTACACTGCTAGGATCACTGCTTTAACATGGCTGAGAGCAAGAGATCAGGAGAGTCCAGCCATCAGGGAAGGACTGGAGGAAATGGTGCCAGTGGGGCACAATCTACTCAGGGGCAGAGGCAGGGTGACCAGGGTTCCCAACAGGGGGATCATAAGAGGTTCAGATCAGGGAATTTCAGGCACGGACAGGGAGGTTTTAGGCAGGGCCATCAGGGTCCGAAAGGCCATCAGGGCCAGCAGGGGCAGAATGGTCAACAGCAGTTTCAGCAGGGCCAGCATGGCCAGGGGAAGAATGGTAACGTCCACCAGGGTCGAGGGTAGCAGGGACAGAGAGGGGGGAACTTCCCGGGGAAGTGTTACGTTTGTGGCAAGACTGGCCATAAACGCCAGGATTGTCCTGATAGGGGCAGGGCCCTGCAGCAGCAGCAGCAGCAGGGTGCTCGACAGGAGCCGCAGAGGCCTATGTTTCCCACCGCCCTCCCAGCACCACCACAGATGGCAGCATTACCACCCATTCCAGCGGTCCCAGTTCAGCAGGGACAGCTGCTGTATAGGAGAGTATATCAGCTCCAGCAAGCCGCAGCCCCATAGGATCCACCAGCCATTGAGGGTATATTCTCTATTCAGGGGACTATGGGGCATATTTTGTTTGACACGGGGGCCACACACTGTTTTATTGCTATGAGATTTGCACGCACCATTGGGTTGTTAGACACCGTCGAGAGTACGGTTACTTGTGTAGATTCACCGTTGAGTAGGGGTTCCATGATTTCCCGTGTATGTAGAGGCGTGGGTATAAAGATCGGGAGGTTTACTCTACCCGCAGATATGTTAGTGTTAGAGATGACCGAGTATGATGCCATTATTGGTATGGATTGGCTAGTAGCGTACCGAGCCATGATTGACTATTTTAGTAGGAGTATTATCTTTGCCATTCCCGGGCAAGAGATGTTTTTAGTGGCGATGCCTCGTCCTGAGGGAGGGTCGTCCACCCACTTATACAATATAGAGGAGGAGACCTCTAAGGAAGTGGTTATACCATTTGATTCGATTCCGGTTATTAGAGAGTTTGCCGATGTATTTCAGGATATACCTGGATTACCTCCGAGTATAGAGATAGATTTTGTGATCGACTTGACGTCGGGCACTCGGCCTATTGCCCGCGCACCTTACCGTATGGCTCCAGCTGAGATGAGAGAATTACAGGATCAGATTGAGCAGTTGTTGGGTCAGGGGTTTATTCGGAGGAGTACTTCATCGTGGGGTGCCCCTGTGTTGTTCGTTCACAAGAGGGATTGATCGTTGAGGTTGTGTGTGGATTATCGGGAGTTGAATAAGGTCACGATACGGAATAAATATCCGTTGCCCCGAATCGATGACTTATTCGACCAGCTGAGGGGAGCTTCTTTCTTCTCAAAGATTGATTTGCGATCGGGATACCATCAGTTGCGTATCAGGGAGGAGGACGTCTCGAAGACTGCTTTCTTTATGAGATATGGTTCCTACGAGTTTCGGGTTATGCCTTTTGGTTTGACCAATGCTCCAGCCGTGTTTATGGACTTGATGAATAGGGTGTTCAGAGAGTTCCTAGATCAGTTCGTCATTGTCTTCATTGATGACATTCTGGTCTACTCCCAGACAGAGGAGGAGCATGCCGAGCATTTGAGGTAGGTTTTGAAGACGCTACGTCAGAACTAGCTATATGCAAAGTATGAGAAGTGCGGGTTTTGGCTGAAGTAGGTTCAATTTTTGGGGCATATTATTTCCGACCGGGGGATATCTGTTGATCCGGGTAAGGTATCCGCAGTAAAGGAGTGGGGATAACCCACGACACCGACTGAGATCCGTAGTTTCTTGGGCCTATCAGGATACTATAGGAGGTTCATTCGGGGTTTCTCAAAGATAGCGGGCCCTTTGACACATCTGACTCGTAAGGGTGTGCCATTCGTTTGGAGTGATGCCTGTCAGTTGGCATTTGATGAGTTGAAGGACAAGTTGACCTCAGCACCTGTGTTAGCATTGCCAAGACCGGGAGTTGAGTATCTAGTTTACACCGATGCGTCCTTACAAGGACTTGGAGGTGTATTGCAGTAGGAGAGTCAGGCCATAGCTTATGCTTCCCGTAAGCTTAAGCCTCACGAGAAGAATTACCCCACTCATGATTTGGAGTTAGCGGCAGTTGTATTTGCCCTTCGGATTTGGAGACATTATCTTTTGGGGGAGAAGTTTCGATTGTTCACGGACCACAAGTCCCTACAGTACCTATTCACGCAGAAGGAGTTGAATATGCGGCAACGAAGGTGGCTTGAGTTTGTGAAGGACTATCAGTTTGATATCCAATATCACCCGGGGAAGGCTAACATGGTGGCAGACGCGTTGAGCCGTAGGCCAGTAGATGAGGTGGCAGGGGTGTGGAAGGCAAAGTGGAAGGAGTTGGGACACCAGGATGCATTGGCCCGATCGTTCATGTCTGTGATGACTGTTACACCGCAGATTGTCACGAAGGTGGTAAAGGCACAGGAAAATAACTCGTTCTATCAGGAGCAGATAGTTCGATTACTAGCAGAGGGAGCCGAGTCCTATATCGTTAGTTCAGACGGGGGATTACGCTTCAATGGGAGACTGGTAGTTCCGGAAGGGGAGGAATTGCGACACGAGGTGATGGCAGAGTCGCACGGCTCACGGTTCGCGGTACATCCCGGTGGGGACAAAATGTACCAATACATGAGACGACAGTATTGGTGGAACGGGATGAAGAAGGATATTGCCGTGTTTGTTTCTAAATGCGCCACTTGTCAGCTGGTAAAAGTGGATCATCAGAGACCGGCAGGACTTCTACATCCATTAGAGGTCCCGATGTGGATGTGGGAGAGCATATCCATGGACTTTATCACGGGGTTGCCTACGTCACAGAGAGGTCACGACTCCATTTGGGTAATTGTGGACAGGTTGACTAAAGTCGCTCATTTTCTACCCGTAAGGACAGACTACACTACGGGACAGTATGCCCAACTCTTTATTGCAGAAATAGTGCGACTTCACGGTGTGCCCCTAAATATCGTGTCTGATAGAGACAAGATATTCGTTTCACGGTTTTGGGAGAGTTTTCAGGAGGCCATGGGCACGGAATTGCGGTTAATCACGGCTTATCATCCGCAGACCGATGGGCAAACCGAGCGTACAAATCAGATGTTGGAGGACATGTTGTGTATGTGCATCATTGATTTCGGGGGTGGATGGGAGCAGTATCTTCCACTGGTGGAGTTTGCTTACAACAACTCCTACCAGTTCACCCTTGGCATGGCTCCATTTGAGGCGTTGTAAGGTAGACCTTGTCGTTCCCCAGCATGTTGGTTGGAGGTGGGGGACAACAAACTACTTGGGCCGAAAGTGATTCAGGATACTTCGGTGAGGATAGAATTGATACGGAGTCGCATTCTTTAGGGAGTTCCAAGTGGGGGATTAAGTTTTACTCAGAGTATCTCCTATGAAGGGGATTATGCAATTTGGGAAGAAGGGGAAGTTGGCACCGAGATATGTGGGGCCATTTTCTATCATCGAGCAGATTGGGTCTGTTGCATATAGACTTCGGTTACCGGAGAATTTGCACAGGATTCATGATGTGTTTCATATTTCCTCGCTAAGGAAATATCTTAAAGACGATTTGGCTCATTCTCACATTGCTTTGGAGGACATCGATCTCCAGCCTGATATCGATCGAAGTGAGCGGAAACTGCGGTCAAAGATAGTCCCGTTAGTACGTGTTCAGTGGCGACATCATAATGTCGAGGAGTCCACATGGGAGGGCGAGGATGAGATGCGCGAACGTCATCCAGAGTTATTTTTACCAGGTACTTTCTAGTTCCGAATTTCGGGACGAAATTCTGTTATTAGGGGGGAAGTATGTAATACCCCGTATTTTTGTGATATTTATTTATGGGATTAATTGAATTAAATGGGTATTAATTGAGAATTGATCCGGATAAAATACTAACGAGATTTGAGTTGGTATTTGATTATAATGGGTATTATTTGATTATAATGAATATTGAATATATTGAATTTGTCGTGAAATCGAAATACGGCAGTTTGGAAATTTTGTTAGGACGCGTGTGACAGTCGCGTCAGGAATATAATTATTTTAATTAAAAAGTGGATTTTATTTTTATCAACCGTATGGTCATTTTGAGTGCGCCAACGCGTTCGGAAGGGTCAAAATAGTCAGAAAACAGTAGCCGGGGGTTTAGTTTGGGTCCCGGGGCATTTTTGGGTCACACCGGCAACTTAAAAGGGTATTTTGGTAATTTTGAAATTTTAGGATTATTAACCAACGAATTTTGGGAATTAAATATTAGTATATTAATGACCCACTAAGCCATTGCCAGCAATTAATTGATTAGAGGGCAACGGGAGTTAGAGGAGGAAGTTAGAAAAGTTCCCAAAGAGAAAACCTTAACCTCCATCTTCAACCTTCAACCTTGGGAGAGAAAGAGATAGGGCAACCTACAACATTCAACACCAAATTCAGAGAACAATCCGAGGCAAGTGTTTTAATTACGTCAATTTCAAGTGAATGCTTCTTCCATGCTTAGACATTGATATTATTGCATTGTATTGGGAGACTTGTAAAAACCCATGTAATTGGAGTTATAAATTCATGTTTTGATAAAGAGATTGCATGTAGAATTATGTTTGTGCGATTATATTGTTAGATATACATCTTCTATATTACAAAAACGGATTTAATTGTGGATATTGATGACTTTAATTTTCTAGGGTTCATATTCATAAGGGTTGGGGGAATATTGGGAGATTTGATAATTGGGTGTTGTTTAGGGAGACTTGACCCCATAAATATGTTAAAATACGACCTAAGTATGTTTAGGAAAGATTAGAAACCTTAAAACACTGTTGGGATAATGTTTGGATGAGTTTTGAGAAGAGAAAGTTGGAGGAAAAACGGATTTAGGAATTCTGGGCTCGAAACTGTCACCTCGTTAGAAGACCTGCCCAGGTCGTTCGAATGAGCTCGTTCGAACGAGCTTCTAACGAGTTGACAATTTGCCTTCTAACGAGTTGGATGTTCGTTAGATGCCCACTTCGTTCGAACGAACTCTCATTCGAATGACCTCGTTCGAACGAGACTTCTAACGAGTTGACAGAATGGCCTTTTTGGCCTGATTTGATTTCTAGTGTCCCGTAACCTTATTTAATTGTAGAGATAACCTTCCCTTGTTAACTATTTGGTATAATTGTGAGATTTGGGATATTTTGAGGAGTGAAACATAGAAGTGCGATTTGAACTAAATGATATTTGTGGATTAGGACGCTAGTGACTATATACGATGTGAGGATTTTTTATGACTTATATATTTGTATTAACCGGGGATATGTGAATGGGGTAACATTATAAGTTGGTATGAGAATGAGAAGTATACCACTAATAATTATGGTAATTACTAAGAAGTGTGCATGCTTAGGATATATGATTTTATGTGTATGACATACCTACCATACTTGCTATCACGGGAGGTTTGCGTTCGCTTAGGGACATCTAACCTTGGTGTGCCTACGGGGGGGATTTAAATTTATACCTCGAGGACATAGGTCATAGAAGGACTTATTGGGAAGTTAATAAGTCTGCTGATCGTGGGAGAGTAGGTATGTGCATGACCCACGTGATGTGACTGTGTTCGCCTCCATTGATTGTGATTGTTGTTATCTGAGAACGATTCCTGAGAGATTCGAAATGCGTGATCCTTATGTACGTGATGTACCGGGATGGATAGCAGAGTATGTGTGCACCGCAGCTTAGTCTCGGGGTGCTTATATTGTATATTTATGACGTGAATAATATACGCTTAAATAATGAGAACTTTCATGTTGGTATTGTGAGTATAATTACGGTAACACTTTGAGAAAATAAAAAGGGATAACCTGCAGTGAATTGTATTGCTAATTATTGAGAATCCGAGTTTAAGTAAAGTCATCTATTTAATTGATAACGTTAGAATGTATAATGGGAATCGAGTAGAAAGGGGTAGAACTTATGACGGTTTAGTTAGATGTAAATGTCACTTAGATGGGTACGGTACGTTAGGAGTGCACAATTAGTCCAGAGGTGAGTATTTCATGTGAGTGCACGTCCTAACATGTATTTTGCATTAATTTTTTTAATGTCATTAAAACACTTGCTATTTTTAAAGTACTCTCCACTTTCGGGCTCTGACCCGTTTGCTTTCAAATCTATTTTTGTAAAAACCTTTTGGGTGCCCAGCCACAAGGACACCATGCATAGGATTTCCATTCGGGTGACAAGCTGTAGCTGTTGTTGAAGTTACAGGGCCTTGCTAGTAGACACTTCTTTTGTCTTGACTCCATATCCAGTTTCATCATTTGTAGGGCTTGTCGCCCATTTCTATTAGAGACATTTCTTATTTCAGTTATTCAGGTCTTTGGCATGTAATTAATTCAGGATACACTTTTTTATTTATTTCAGTTGTGGGATTGTTATGAGGAGTTTTCCTCCGAACTTACTATTATTTGTTGGTTACCTTATTGAGACTCTATGGTGTATGATTATGTTACTCTTTCATTGTTCTTTCAATGCATGTTACTCAGACTTGTTTTTAAAATTTGACGTCTTACTTTTTAAATACTAGGTGGTTAGTAATTATTAAAAATGTTTTCGATAGTGATGCTATTAACTGAACCAACTTGGCATTTTGTATTAATTTAATAAAGGAGTAGCTACCCGGTATTTAATTAGTCGGGGTGTCACAGTTTACAGGTGTCAGAACCGCCAGAAGAAGAGACAGAAATGGGTGAAAATTTATTCTTGTAAGACTGATGTTATAGAATAGTAGTGGTAGAATGGATTAAGCGTCGTGAGAAGGACGACAATCTATAGATTCATGTGCAATCAGAGTAGCACGTCCAAAATAGGTTGAAGGGCAGTGGGAAGCCATTTAAAGGGGGTATCTCTTGAGAAGACAAATATTTTACTATTATGGGCGATTTGAAGCGAAGTCCCAGCCAATCGAAGGTTAAGGGTGGCTTACACATGAATAGAGTGAGGATGTCAATAAGGTATAAAGAGTCCAGATGTGCACAACGTGATGAATAGTGAACAGGCCAGAATAATTGGTAGACGTCGAAGGAGGAAGAGAGTTATTAAGTACCACTTAATGGGAGGAGCTATAAGTGGAAGTCGGTGTTGAGCGGGACATAATTAGTAGTCCCTACGTGTACCGCTTATAGATAGAAATCGGTTGGAGTAAGGGTATCAACTAGAAACTTGGTGCCGAGACGACGATTCCAGTAGCGGAAGAGTCAAGATGGTGAATTTCTTTGATGGGTTGCAATCATAAAGATGAGTAACCAGTTCCTTCGAATGTGTGTAACGGATTGTCAAGAAGGAAAGAAATTGCTATATTCATGGGTGATTTACACTATTAGATAATGATCGCGCCGGTATGAGGTCCTACCCAGTATTAATCCGAACGAGGATGATATACCCGAAACCCACCTTCGATATGGGGTATAAGGAAGTAGCGGGAATATTTTCGTTTTGAGAAAGTTGGATCACCTATAGCCCGAGGAATAGGCGCAAGGCGACTGATGACTGGTGGAACTGTATGAAAGTAATTTTGGATTCATTGCGATCATTTCATTTCTAATAAGTGAAGTATAATATGGTAATGGGGATATGATATTACTTAATAGAATGAGAAAGCACCCGTACCTATTTATAGTGGACAAGGTGCATATTGAGATTCGTGTGGATAAACCTTACTATCCTCCCTCTGGATGCTTAGAGGTGAGCGGATTTTCTGAGTTTTCGGTCAGTCAGAAGTTAGAGTCCGATGACTATAATGGGTTAACCACCAACCATCTGAAGTGGCTTTCCCTTGTGTAAAAGTCACAATGATGGGAACAGAGATTCAAAGAATGGACAAGATTAGTCTGATGTTTTATGGTTTCTCCCAGGAGGGGAGTTTTGTGTTTAAATAAATGCGGGAGTTGATACGAAGTGAGGTGGGAACTCACAACAATATTGAGATAATACGGCCAATGATGTGTAGGCTATTCCTATTCGAATGTTGTTTAGTAAGAGCACAACGTGAGGTGCAATTATTAAGGTGTAACCATATAACTAATAAAGTGTAATGATTGTTCAACGAGCTTGTTGTGAAGTGAGGACTGAAGTAATTGAGCCTTTCTTTGTATTTTGTTTTGAGTACTAGAGGATACCTAATTTTTCCAGGTATGCCTATTTTTCCGAATTTCGGGATGAAATTCTGTTATTAGGAGGGAAGTATGTAATACCCAGTATTTTTATGGCTTTTAATTATGAGATTAAGTAAATAAAATTGCTTTTAATTATGAGATTTATTAAAATTAATTTGGGATAATTAATTGAAAAATAATCCGAATTTAAATGCTAGCGAGACAAGAGTTAGTATTTGATTATTATAATGTTGTTGAATATTACTGAGTGATTATGGTAATATGTGATTATTGAATTTATTAAAATTGTCGTGAGTTGAAAATACGACAGTTTCGATAATTAAGTTGGGACGCGCATGTCAGTCGTGTTATGATCCAATTTAATGGATTTAAAAGTATTTTTATTTTTATGTCATCCGTATTAGCATTTTGAGTGCGCTAACGTGTCCGGTAGGGTCGAGATAGTCATAAAACACTATCCGGGGGTTTAGTTTGGGTCCCGAGGCATTTTTAAGTATAACCGGCAACCCGGGAGGGTATTTTAGTCATTCCTATTTTTGGGTGAATAGTAACCCACGAATTTTAGACAGTTAATATCAGCCAACACTTGAGTCCCTTAGGGTTTCTCAACCAAAAATCATAAACGGCCATTAGAGTGGAAGAGAATGAAGTTTTCAATAGAGAACCACCACTTAGAGACTTTTACACCACCGTCACCACCAACGGATAGATCGAAAAGCAAGGATCATCCCCATACCGTCTACTTCATCGAACCAGAATCTTCATTACCAGGAAAGTGATTTAACTTGCAATAAATTAGCGCATATATCATCCATGTTAGGTTAGAATTGAAGAATAACCTTGAATATTGATAATTAAATAAATTTGAAGAGTTAAAATCGTAATTTGGGTAGGTCTTGCATGTAGTTTAACGTTGGAGATAATAGCAGCCACGAAATTTTGATATATGGGTAGAGAATAATAAATTTGTATTGAATCATATAGTGTTCTTGAGGAAATTAGGAGAAATAGGTTTTTTATGAAAATTTGGTGTTTTAATCCAAGAAACTCATGATCCATAAGGGTTTAATGATTCTGATTCGTTAGAGATGATGTTGATATGTTAATAGGAGGGTTAGTGAACTTTCTTGGGAGTTTGGGACATTTTAATGAAGAATTAGAGGTGTAAAAAGGAAGAAATCCCTATATGTTTAAGGTAAATCTCGGCTAATACCTGCTTGATCCATCGACTCAAGAATGTCGATCGATCGACGATCGATCGATCGATCGACCTATTTTCTTCGATCGATCGACCCCTTCTGATTTTCAGTAATTGTTTTGCCTTAAGTCTTAATGAAAATCCCAAGGCCGATGATGATTCTTAGGATGTTTAAATTAATAATGTGGGGCTTAGTTAAGGTCAGTAGGGTCTTAATTGATGCCGGGAAAAATGGTTTACCTTATGGAATTGAATGTGATTGCTTACGAGGGTCTACCGAGTGAGGTGCGATTAGAAATCATTTGAATTGAAACTATAATGGGAATTAATGATGATGTAAGGATAAGAATAGTAACGAAGGGACTTTAAGTTACTGAGATAACATTAGAAACTAAAAGGAGACCTAGTAACCTTTTGAGATAGGTTTAAGTACTCAAATTGATACGACAAGAGAGTTATCAAGTTACATGTATATTTCGTATGATGTTCAGGATAAACTTACTACGTATGAGACTAAATAGACAGAATGTGTATATCTATAGTGAAATATGATTTCTTATATTGTGTGGATGCCTAGTTAATTTATTTCTTATGTGTATGACATACCTACCATACATGTTATCACGGGAGGTTAGGATTTTTTAGAAAAGGACCCTCTTATCCTTGTGTGCCTTTGAGGGGGGATTTAGATTGGTAGCTTAAGGACATAGGACTGTGTATAACTTATTTGTGAGTTGATAAGTCAACTGACTATGGGAGCGTAGGTATGTACGTGACCCATGGGTATGTGAACTATGTTCACCTCCAATATGTGTGATTTGTATTCTGACAGTTCCTGAGTGATTCGGAACACGTGATCCTTATGTACGTGATGTACATGGATTTGATAGCAGAGTATGTGTGCACCGCAGCTTAGCCTAGGGGTGACTTATATGTATATATATACTGAGAGTGATTTATATTTATACTTGTGATTGGTTCACTGTTGCTTAGTAGATGTGAATAACTAAGATATTGTAATGGACTAAGAATGTGAGAAAATAATTATTACTCGAGATAAGTAATATGCGAAAGAGGAATATGGGTTATGAATATAACTTACCTGGATATTAAGAGTAGACATCCTATGGTAGAATGCGAAAGAGGAAGTGGTATGGACTAGTTCTTTAGCCACATAATTAGGATGGGTTAAGGGCATATGTTAGGCATGCACATTAGTTGAGAGCTGAGAAACTCATGTGAGAGTACGCAACTAACCTGTTTATAATATGTGTTGTTTAATTGTACTTGAAACACTTGCTAAACTTTTAAACTGTTTTCACCTCGGGCTCTGACCCGTTTTCATCCAAATATATTTTGTTTTGTAAAAACATTTTTAGGTGCCCAACCACAGGGACGCCAAGCATAGGAGTTCCATTCTGATGACGTGATGTAGTTGCTGTGGAAGCTGCAGTATCTTGGTATTAGACTCCTTCATATTTATCCTTGGTTCCTTCAGAGTCATTTTTATAAGTTAGGACATGTCTCCCATTCTTATTTAGAGGTTGTAGTTACATACTATCGTTATTTCGGTTATTGGTTTATTTATTCAGACTCTTCTATTTTGACTTTATTTACTCTGGCATGATTATTATTGGAGTGTTTACTCCAGACTCGGTTGATTTCCTTTTATTGGTTATTCATATGAGATTATTTATGCGATTGATGGTTAATGATTTAATTCTTGGTTATTTGATAACGTAATTAATAAAATTTGACATCTCCCTTTTTAAATATTAGGTGGCTAGTAATTAATTAAATGTTTTTCGACAGTGATTCTAAGACTGAACGAAGTTGATATTCTATATTAATTTAATAAAGGAGTAGCTACCCGGTATTTAATTAGATGGGGTGTCACACCTTGGAGGAAGGTTTGAGAATGGGAGTAACAACGGTCTTTAGGATTGTTTCTTCCTTATCAGTTTGATTCAAAGTGGGGTTCGTTGATGAAGGATGATCATCAATTGGCTCACTTGTTATTTCATTGATTGGAGATGTTGGAGGAGGTGGTCTAGGTTATCCAATTGGGATTGACTCACCAATATTATCCAAAGTACTAGATGGACATTTAAAAAGGAAAAAGAAGTTCAAAGTTTAATTTATTGGTTTATTAATGCCAAATTAATGAATTTATTCAAGGGAAGAGGTATTGTCATACATGCCAACATGGCTTGATGTACATGTTTTTTAGTTATGTTTTCATGAGCTTCCTTTTGTGAATGAGAAACATAACGGAGATGGGAAGCTCAATAAGCCGAGTTATACATGATGAAGTATTAGTAGTAATGTTAGAAGAAGACATTGACCTATCTGGTCGAACTAAAGGGTATTCTTCGTCCTCCTCCTTTCTAGCCTCCCTCAAGAGTTCTTCCTCTAAATCTTCCTTCTCTTAAGGACTTAATTTCCTCGTGGGTAAAGATTCATATTTTTTAGAAAGTGGAACTTCTATAAGAAATTTAAACATATGAATTAAATCCAATACAAATAAGAATAAAATTACAAAGAATAGCTGAATGCCTTACCGAAGGATGAAGGCTTCGAAGGATCCGTGGATTCTCGTAATGATGCCAAGAAGAACTGTATGTACTCGGACCACCAATCCTTCAAAATTGGGGTCACCCCTATACTTAATTCAACTTTTTCCATGTTAAAAGTGTCTCAATCCTCATAATACTCAGCTACACCTTACAATATAACTACCTTCGAAGGTTGAGAAGACTTGGGGAATACAAGAGGATTGTATTGGATCCTCATTGGAACTGGAGAGATTGATGAAACCAAATTTCCTTAAAAATAGGCTAAAAAATATATCTCCCCAAAAGAATTATGATCGAGGGAAGAGAGAATTAATGTTCCATAATACAAATCAATGGGAATCAATAAACATGCCTAATAGATATTAGTATATGCTGCAGTGTGAGGATTCTCCAAAATTAAAACTAACCAAAGAAGTGTCGTAGTGAGGGGAAACCGAGGTTGTAAATATATTCTTAGGCTATCAACAGACATGTTCCTAAACATAGTAATTAGGACTTCGAATCTTTTGTTCCTAGGTGTGAAGCGATAACAAACATGACAATGGCTAAAGTTAAAATCATGTTTGTCATGACGATATCTGAAAAGTAAGTATGAAGCCAAATTTGAAGAACCCATAAGGGCCCATCTTGCTTATCATTAGAAAGGTCCTCAACAGGTTCATAACAAATTTTATAAAGCTAGCCCAAAATATAAGGAAAGAGATAAGGTTCCTTACATTTCATAAGATTGGAAACCTAGAAAGAATATTATCGCATTAATCTTTGGGACTTAACACAGAAGACACACCTTAATAATAAAAATAGAGGAAAATAGATATAATCCTTATGAGTTACACTTTGAGTTTTTTTCATGTATGCATGCATGAATTTGGAATATGCCAAGTGGGGATTTCCACTTGTTAGTGTCTATAAAACCTCAACTAATGGAATGTGAGGATAAACTTCCTCCCCAGACATTTGAACCTGATTAGTTGACAAATATAAAAATAGTGGGTCTTGTTGCCCGTAAATTAAATTCGAGGCAATTAAATGATCAAATGTCACTTGGCATGACAAATAGATCAAATTCAATATTCCTCAAACTAAGTTTAACGACATTAAAAATATTGAAATTTTCTATATCTGATGCTTTGGGGGTCAACATCCGACGCACCTATTTGAACTAGTCATTATCCAACTTTTTGGTTCCATAAACATTAATGAAGGGCTTACCTGGAGTTTAGTAGGGTCTTGAAAGAGGAAATTGTAGTCCCCAAGCCTGGGCTACTAGTTAGTGTTATATAAGATATATACTTTTGTGTTTTATCAAATTTAAAATATGAAATAAATCATATTTATGCAATAAATTAATACCACTAGAAAACTTACAAACGAATAAGATGACCGAGTCAAGTGTTTGACACTCTCTCCTTAAGACAAAATGCGCTCCCGCTACGGTGCTTACGGCAATGAACAATGAGCGTTTGCCTCCCAGGATAAAACGGTCTCGACACGCGCAAGAAGCACTTCAGTGTGCGTGTCCCACGAACCAATTATGTTTGATACTCTATCCGACTCGATCGGGAATGGAAAGTATAGAAAATATTTTTCCTCATTTTTTCTCTCTCTAAAAAAATGAAGACAAGTCTTGTATTTATAGAAAACAAAGTGTTTTTTCATGAAAAGACATGTCTTTTAGGAAACAGTCACTTTAGGGACGTTTTTCATGAACTGTCACAACTTATGGTGAACAGTCACGACCTTTAGGGACGGTTTTGAAAAACAGTCACTATATAGCGAACAGTCACAACCTTTAGCGACTGTTAGGAAAATCCGTCCCAGAAAATAAATGAAATTTCCCAATAAACTTCATACATAAATGGGGCACTTTGATACCAAATTTCTTATTCATCATTTATCCGTTTTAAACAAATAAATATATCGCGTGACTCGTCATGCTACAAGGAACGCGCACGTACTTAGTCCTACTTTGACCAATATATTAATTTGGTCATAAAATAATTTGTGTAAAAACACAATATTTTCCAACAATCCCCCACATGAATGAAATTTGGGTGAAGAATCAAATGAACATGAAGACAAATTAGACAGAGTATCAGTGGAAAAGAGCTGCATCGGTAAAGATAGCTTTTGGCCTTGAATCTTTCCTAGTGAGAGACTATCGGGTCTACTGGCCAATCAATGAACGCGATGTCTTGAATTGATCAACCTTTTTGTGTAAACCGAGACAATAGAATTCACACAGTCCTTCTTCGAACATTCTTGGTTCTCACTTTTGTGTCCGTTTTGGCCTTGGACACCTCCTGGTTTCATGAGTGTGTTAGAAAATTTAACAATGTAGCCGTTGGTTATTCTCATAGAAGTGGCCCCTTCTCACTCACTTAGGTGATTTCTATAAAGAGTATCCTGCTAATACCCCACTTGATCCTTATGTTCAAGATATAGAAATCATTAAAATAAAATTTATCCTATTACACGCGGCAGATAGTGCACTGACTCATCCTAGGAATGGGAGGAAGAATTTATTTTCTTCTCAGTGCTAACTGAATCGCACATAATTAGGTTGTCCCGTTGAACCTAATTCTTGGGATCTCCAGTCATTTAGGTTGGGTTTCCATTATGGCAATTCTTTTAGGTTTTAACCGGCTGTAAGCCCATTCCCCTTGATGTACGTATCTTACTCTCTTGTTAGCGGATCCGCAATGATTTTATTAGGCCTAATGTTATCACTAACAAAGAAAGATTTCTTTATGGTCTTATGTCATGACTAATAAGTCGTGACTTGCCAAATTTCTTTATGCCTTTTCAAGCAATGATTTTCAATTGCAAGAACATGCATTATAATTGTTATCTCAAATCATCCTCTTTAAAATTGTCAAGGTACCTTGCTTTTTAGGAAATAATATTCATATTCCGTCATAAGAGGATTTCCAAATATTAACACCTCTAATCATGCTAATATATCACTCGGAATACAAGTCTCGAAAGTCATACATTGTTTAAAATATATTCATAATTTCCTAATGTTTATGTCATTTGTCACTTATATCTTAGTATCGATACTGAACGACTCATTTGTACTTTAGACTCTTTGATCCATTGTGTACACGCTTAATCATTTCCAACCTTGGAATATAATCAAAGTACTTAAGTATTAATTATCGTTCAATCCATGAAGTATACACTTCTTTAGACAAATGCACATTGGAAATGCTATAGTACATTAAATGCACTTATGCAACCAAATACTACATTTTTAGTAGTGTTTATCCTATTTTCAATAGGAATCATCTTTGTTTCTATTTTTGGATAGAAATTATCGGCCTTAGATAAATACCCCCACATTTATCATAATTCATACAAAGGTTCTCAACCTTTCCCATAAAATTTCATACAAAGGTTCTCAACCTTTCCCATAAAATTTTTATCAAAGGTTCTCAACCTTTCCCATAAAATTTTTATCGTGGGTTAATGTGTTGAGAATATAACTCATAGAAAACACAATACTTCCCCCACAATTTCAAACATAAATTTGAAATTATACAAAGCTGATACATTTATTCTCAACCTCCAAACGCTTTATTTTTCTTTAAAATGAAATGATATTAATGTATATTTGGACCAACACATATGTCCATTCATTTCATTGTAAATAAAATTTAGTTGAGATAAGTTTCTCTACTTTAGTGATTTCGACATTTAATGGTATATTCCTTATTGTTCCATAGGCCTACAAATTCACTTGTCACAATTCTTAGTATTAAACTAAAGTTGTGTCACACGTAATTTTGAGTTTACTAGTTGTGGTGTCTTGAGATTACGCCTAAATATCCAATGAGATCATAATTTGATTCTACCTTCTTTAAAGCAGTTGTGAAACCGCTCGGTTCTGAATCCCTTGATCATTTATATGGATTTATGATTTAATTCTATACCATCTTTAAAGCAGTCTTTAAATCGCTCGGTTCTGAATCTTGAATCATAAATTCAATAAATAAATTTGTAATCACGCCACACTAATTTTTCTCCATTGAAGAACACGTTCGACAAACGCATTAATTGGAAGTATAAGATTCTTCCAAAATGAATTTATATATTACGGAAAGGAATGTAGCACTTTATATCAACTAAAGACTCTCATATCTTTTGCAATCTTCATCGCATTTGATAACATTCAATATAGTGAAGGGGAGTAACATATTGAAATTAATCATATCCACTCTTTCAAGTCTATGGAAAATTGAGCACCACGATATCAATACAAATTGTATTTATTTTTCATCAACGTTAACATCAATTGAATGTTACATAAAAATGTAATTCCCCCTAAGATTAAAAGTCGCATTATGCTATATGGTTAATGATATACAATCATGCCACAAATATCCAATAGACTTCTACACGTGAAAATAGTATGTCTTTTCTCTTTTTCGTGACACGGGAGATTAAAACAAATTTAAATGTAATATCAAGATTACATAAATTATCACAATAATTAAATATTGACATTCTACAAGGAATGCAACTTAAATCATGTTTCTAAGTATATCACATTTTCGTTCATGTAATCTAATTTAATTAGTGCACAATACATCAATGAATAACTAATTGTGTCACCATATTTCACTAAATTTGCATTAATGGAATAATGCAAAAAATTATGTAATGACACTAAAATAATACTATCACACATACATGGCTACGTCCTCAATATCATCACATATATTATTTTCACATTAATTCGCATAAAGTGCACTTAAAACATATGAATAAATACATCATCAAATATTTGACTAAATCTCAACACATAATCAGACATTCGATTATCATGTGATAACATACATACATGTCATTACACATGTAGCAACACATCATTGTTTACTTATTTATTTTCGATGTAAGAGCTCACCAAAATTGGTATTTAATTTTGACTATTTCCAAGTGAAATTGTCACTATTAATTCGAATGGGATAAAAAAAAATTATGGCTCAGATATTATATCACACTCCATAAGCTATGCATATGATCTTATATGTCAATATATAGTGTATTTAAATATACTTTAAACACACTTTTATTGTGCATTTGAACATTTGGACAAATATAATTTCAGTTGCATGAATAAATGTATTCAAAATCACTTTATTCGGGACGCACCTTTTTAATTTTAGATATTCAAAAGAATGCCAATACAAAATAATCAATATATTTAATCAAATTTCTAATATTGAAACTGAAACATGCAATCGATATAATATTAAAAAAAATTATTACTAAAATTATACTAGCACATATGCATGTGACCACACACGTGACCATTACGTCATTATAAATGTTATTGTCACTTTACGTCACTTATAGCGTCTCACAAGAGATATGTGAACATATACATCACCAAAGGTGTGATCAAATTTTGACATATTTAAATGTCCCAACATATTAAACACATGCAATATTTGTATCAACACAGCACCACACTTTGTTATACCAAAAAACTACTATCACGAACACATTCAACAGTAAGAGATAGGCAATAAGAAAATTGACTTGAATGATTTTAGTTTCCAAATAATTTTAACTACGAAATTTTAACATGACGTCAAGATCCATGATAAGAGGTCCATAAAGAAATGCATGCAACAGGTTGCACTTCATTCCGTTAAGAATGGGTAGACCATGCATGCTCCGATGATTAAATAGAAAACTTCAAAGTTCATCATACAAATTAACAATAGGTAAAAGTTTCTTCCAGTAAATAAAAGTATCAAAATGCTACAAATTGGGTTTTAACAGAAAACGGATACTTCATGGAAAAAAAACTTCAAATATTTCTAGAATTAGTTTAGATGATAAAACACCACAACACAAAGTATCAATAATCATTTTGTCTTAAGATTGTTATATAAGATATATACTTTTGTGTTTTATCAAATTTAAAATATGAAATAAATCATATTTATGCAATAAATTAATACCACTAGAAAACTTACAAACGAAGAAGATGACTGAGTCAAGTGTTTGACACTCTCTCCTTAAGACAAAATGCGCTCCCGCTACGGTGCTTACGGCAATGAACAATGAGCGTTTGCCTCCCAGGATAAAACGGTCTCGACACGCGCAAGAAGCACTTCAGTGTGCGTGTCCCACGAACCAATTATGTTTGATACTCTATCCGACTCGATCGGGAATGGAAAGTATAGAAAATATTTTTCCTCATTTTTTCTCTCTCTAAAAAAATGAAGACAAGTCTTGTATTTATAGAAAACAAAGTGTTTTTTCATGAAAAGACATGTCTTTTAGGAAACAGTCACTTTAGGGACGTTTTTCATGAACTGTCACAACTTATGGTGAACAGTCACGACCTTTAGGGACGGTTTTGAAAAACAGTCACTATATAGCGAACAGTCACAACCTTTAGCGACAGTTAGAAAAATCCGTCCCTGAAAATAAATAAAATTTCCCAATAAACTTCATACATAAATGGGGCACTTTGATACCAAATTTCTTATTCATCATTTATCCGTTTTAAACAAATAAATATATCGCGTGACTCGTCATGCTACAAGGAACGCGCACGTACTTGGTCCTACTTTGACCAATATATTAATTTGGTCATAAAATAATTTGTGTAAAAACACAATATTTTCCAACAGTTAGACATGGGTAATGAAAGATCTTGTTCAAAATAGGGACAAATGGTGGTAAGTCATTCCCCACATGACAATTTGATGGAACAAATAATGCTCCCCATAATGACAGAGGTATTGGTCGTGAGCCTATTGATTGTTTTCTCAAAAAAAATATACTCATTAGACACTGAAGAAAAGGATGCCATTTATGGTGAAAGCTTGGAGAAAAAAAAGTATGTTTAAGGTTTGGAATGTGTTTATAGCGAGAGAGAGAGAGAGAGAGAGAGAGAGAGAGAGAACTTAAATATGCACTAAAATGGACTAAAATGAACTTAAATAGCTTAAGTAAAACCATTTGAAAGACAAAAAGGCTAAGGAAAAAATTAACACATGTTTGTGAGCGCATTCCCTCCAAAAGAAAGAGTTATGGGGAAGTGGAAAGACAAGTGGTACTTTTGGTGGCTATGTAAATTAAAACTCCCTCATGATTAGATTTGTGATTAGTTAATGACCCAAAAAATGAAAAATTAGGTGGTGAGAATTCCAAGACAACCCGGTGCATTGGTTGAAAAAAATTATAAAAAAAAATTCTATGATTGAATTAATTAATTTCTGGTGACACCTAAAATTTATCATTTGAACGTTCCACATGTATTGTGAGATTTGGTGGGACCACTGCCAATAGAACACATGCATAAGAAAGGGCTATGGCATTTGAAAATTTTAGGGCTAGAAAGTTCAAAACTATTGTGAGTACGTTTTTAACATACCAAATTTGGCTAAGAAATTATTTACCAAAATGGTTGAATTAAATCAGATGTCAATGTAAATTAATTGATTAATGTGGAATTTAAATACCAAAAAAATTAGATAACAAACATTCATAGAAAAATTTGTTTAATACAAAACCATTAATGATCATCCATAATAAAAAATTTCTTTCATTAATTACCCACAATTATGAGAATTTCAAAAGTTAGGGAGAAATATAACATTACATTCCTAGAAATATCTAGTAAATAAGAAAAAAAATAAGTTAAAAAATGGTGGAAAGAATTCCATATATAATTAAGATACTTTTCCGTTTAAGTCTATACATAGTTTGGACTCAGTCGTTTCTAGAAATAAAAGCAATTGAGATTAAAAATACACCATGACCTCTTAAGATTTACTCTCGAACTCCTTAGACTTGAAGATAATTCTATCTGATAACAAAGTTTCAAAGCCTAAGCTGGTTGGATCCATCAAGTCACCCATATAAACTCTCTCAAAAAAATTCCATTAGTCCAAAACTCTATTAGAAAAAGAGTGCAGTTTGTTACGAATGTTAACTCGTCTGCTATAAGCTTCGAAGTCAAGACATAGTTTCTTGATCCTTGTTAAAAATAAATGATAAAAAGGTAGGAAATATGAGATATGGGCCTTAGGTGTGCCAGGAGAGTTGGGAATATTTTCAAGGATGATGCATGCCCAAGAAAAATTATTGTTTGCTGACCTCTCAACGGTATAGAAATGGGAAAATGGGAAAAGGGCATGAAGGACACCCGGAGCCTTGCCAACATCTTTTAATGAGGATGGATATTCTAAATGAGGATGGCTAGTGGGAAAGCAATTATTAATGAATTTCTCTAAATTCTTGAAAAGTTATGGAGAAATGAGATGAGATTATAAAGGAGATCAACCAACAAAATGATATTGGTGACCAAAAATTCGAAGGCATACAAGTTAAAACCATCATCAGATAAATAAAAGAATCAAATAAACCATTTCAAACGTGGTATGATGTCTGAAAATTTGTATGAGAAATAAGGCCATGTTTATCATACCAATAAGAATTATAAGTGGCGCAATGCCAAGCAGTTATGAGGTTCACATACTCATTGGCACTCTGCATGAAAAGATAAAAGGGTTTGATTAGTAGTGATCAATCATAATACCCTTTAAGCCCATGATTGAATGATGGGTGTGCCACTTGAGGTAAATACTCAAAAGGAAAGCGATGGGGAATAATAATACGATGAACACTCGTCTCATCAACAAGAGGAGCTGGTGGAGGCTCATGGTTAACAAAAATAGGATGGAGACTTTTGTCAATAGATTTCTTAAGACCCTATCTGATTGCCCCAACTTCAAGTACATCAGGAGTGCGGGCCTCATCAGACTGACGTTTGTTGATCATAGAAAATGATTCAGTTTCCCCACAGTAAACGGGATACTTAAAATCACGATGACCAACCTTCAAAGAGCCTGAAAATAAAGGTTCACCATAAATAGTAGAAGGCTCAGGAGGGACCTCCAAAGATGGATTAACAAGAAGGAATCCAGTCAATATGGGAAAATCATTTCCAACAGTATTTGATTCTGAAGCACACTCAGTGGGCATGACTATATACTAAGAACCCTAATCCTCATAATTAGTTTGGTTCACATAAATGGATGAAGGATTAGTCGTAGCAGCTAAGTTCTAGGGATCTTCTACAACGTTAACTAAGTAAGACGTGGAACCATGTCCATAAGTTACTTTTGAGACCGCCATTGATGTTCTCCAAAGGAGCTATTATTGTGTAGGAGAGAAAATAAGAAGAAGAGACAAGTGGTTTAGATTCGAAACCAAAATATTGATTGACTAGGATAAAATGTTCTCACCGCCAGAAAATACGTGCTTATGGTATAGAATTATGTGGAGGGGTTACATGAGAAGATTAGCAGTCCACTAATTACTTTTTCTCAAAAATCAATTAGTGCAGGGGTATTTTTACACCATATTATCATTACCTAATAAGGTGTTTCCACATTAGATGATAAATCACTAATTACAATCGAACTATGTTACATAAATTTAAGGCAATTCGAAACACGCGTGCATGACACATGTCATAGTTTGGACGTGGTGTAGAAATTAGAGGAAAAGAACCTACATGGGGGCATTAGTTCACCTAGGAGAAAAATATGTTGTACCAAACCAGCAATTACAAGAACAGTTACATTGCAGGGCAATAAACTCTATAAATAACCAAAGAAGCATACAAACGAAAGGAGGACTCCCTAACCAAAACTTGCAATTACTTATTTTTATCCATTATTTTCTTTTCATTTCATTTATTTACTGCATTTCCTTCAATTCGAAGTAGATCATAAGATAGATTGTAATTGTTCTTCAAGTTTATTAAAAGTTTCTTGCTTATACATTTGGTTTCTTTTACTTCCTCGCCTTAAATTTCATAGTGTAATCCTTTACTTTGAAGCAATTAATTTTGTTTGATTTTAACGTTTACATTTTCTTTAGTTCATGGATGTTATAGCTTCTTTAGTTCTAGTTAGTTGTTTCAATTTAACACTCACATCAAAGTCTTACATTGAAGCATCAAATGGTACACAATTTCCTGATATTATCACCATGGTAAGATATTTTGGTAGGAAAGAATATAACCTTGTATGGCACCCTAGGAATTAAAATTAAGCATATTAACCAAGCCAAGTGAAACAATCCAAACACATTTTTGGCACGCTTAGTAGGTCTCTTACTTTTGAATTGGTATTTGAAATGGCTAGGACACATAGAAGCGAGGATGTGACTAAAAATGTTAGCGAAATTGGCTCAACCATCCAACATATTACCACTTTAGAACAAATAATGGTAGAAATAACTCATGAGTCTAATCCAAATGCTCACAATCAATATTTGAATATTTATGAGAAACGGTCTCTTCTCTCTATTGTATACATATAAGGCTCCCAGCTAATACCAAATGTATGTATATGATGAGAATCAGGCTCTATAGTGGATGTAAGCCCATTTTCATGGCCAAGCCACTTTAAATCCCTTATTTTTCTCTCTTTATCCTCTTTTATAATTTTAACTATTGAGTATAGCTTGATAGCATGGTTTTCACTAATAGAACCCTTTTTAGATGATAGCACTTACTCTCTAAAAAGACATAAACAGATCCAATAATCATCATATTACTCTCAAATAACACCAAACATATACTTAATTCAATGATTACTTAAACTAATTTAATAACTGCTCATTTATTCCCTCTAAAACTCACCACTGCAAAGGAAGTCGTAATATGTACTTGAATTTTCATAAAATTCAATACTCGTACAATTTTTCAAAGCCAGGTTATTACGTTATTCCCTCCTTAAAAAAATTCATCCTCGAAATTATTATTCATGACCACTAGTTGATCCAATATTCACCATTTTATTATTATATCAAAGTTACATATCAACAATTATGACCACATAATCATCATAAATTATAGTACCTTTCACCTCCTCAACATAAACAAGAATATTCATTTATATTGTCATTCTCTTACTAGGACTATAACAAATAAGCCTCCTTCGGTTCTAAACTTAGCAAATCTGAGTTACCCGTATAATCTAGTAAACCACATATAGTCCAATACCTAGAGATCACAATTTGAAATTTGTCAGCTCATAAGTAATTCCTACTCCCATACATAGGGATCACCAACAACAGGTATGAATAAATTACACTATTTGTTTTAGTGTAATTTCTTTATGTGTCATTAACACCGTTACATAAATTGGTATTAGAGCCTAATCGATCCACCCATTGTTGTTATTATTATTGTTGTGTAGGAAAATCATAAGATAAGAAACTATGGCGTTGAAGAAGAACGACCAAGTTGAGCATCGTAACACCCAAGATGATAAAACTATCGCTTACCTCATGGAGAAGATGGAGCTCATCCTTAATCAATGCCACCATCCCATCACCACCCATCATTCCCACTCCACCATCGTTACTTATCGCTATACAACCCAATTTTTTTTTCTTAACATTTTAGTTCATCCATGTAAAGGTGATCTTTTTCTTAATCAAAAGGCATATGCTCTTAAACCTCTCAATCATCTAGCCACACTTCATTCCAATAATGTTGTCATGTTATGTTTACACCATATTATCAAGGCCCAATAAGGTGTTTCCATACGGTATTATAAACAAATAATAATAACCTAACTATAATGCACAAACTCAAGTCAATTAGTTGCACGCATGTGTGACATGTAACACCCCGTATTTCTGATTATTTATAATTTAATTAATTCGGGTATTTTGACATTACACGTGTGTCGTAATTTATTTGAATTAATTATTATGTGGTTATTAAAATACTAATCGAGACATATAATTATTAATATTTATATAATATAATTACTAAGTGAATAGTAAATGAATATTTTACGTTATAACAAGTGATAGTGACATAGTAGTGTTTTATCTCAACCCGGATTCGCGTGTAGACTATATGGGGTCAACATAGGAAATTACTGTAAAGTGAGTCAGATAGAGATTTCAAGATCAAGGTTTGTTCCGGATGGGTCGAAATAGTCAAAATAGTGTACTCGGGGTAGTAAGTGGGTTCCAGGACCTTTTTTGACATAATCGGGCCAACACGGGGGTATTCGGGTCATTTGGACTTGGCCCGTTAGCCTAATTTCGGGATTGAGGATATTTAACCTAAGTTTAAGAGTTTGAGGCAGCCATTAAGAAAACTTTAAACCGTATAAATTGAGTGAAGAGACAAGAGAGAAAAGAAGGGGACTTTAGAGGCCAAATTCAAGGAGGAATTGGGATTGCCATCATCGATCCATCTTCTATAATATGTATTCAGACCATATGAACCTAGAAAGGAAAGTAATTAACTTGATTATGTTTTATATTGCAAAACCTCATGTTCATACCATGGTATGTGTTGACCAAAAGAAATTTTGGGAAGGGTTCTCATATGTAAATGGGGGGGTTTGGTGAAATTGATATCATGTGTAGTTTAAACGATCAATTGATGAAGTAAAATCATTTATGATTACTGGAATTAGATCATATTTCAAAATTTGGGTTTTAAGGCACATAAATATGGAATCTTGTTAGGTTCTTGATTGAAGAACATGAATCTTGAATAACTTAGGGTTTTATTGATGAACATAAGATGACAATCTGACAGAATTTTTTATGTTACTTTAAACATATGCCATTTTAATTGGACTTAGAATTATATTGCTTGACATATATGTCTGGACATGTCTAGGTATTGGTTTTCCAATAATCTTTGAATGAGCTCATTTGGAGTTCTATAGAGGGAAAAATCGTAATTCTACTATAGGGTATTTAATCTGTCAGCATATCAATCTGCGAGAATTTTTTACGTTATTTAAACCTATAACATGTTAATTGTACTTAGAATTAGATTGAATTACATAGATGTCTGGAAAGGTATAGGTATTAACTTTCCAATGATATTTCAATAAGGTCATTTGGAGTGTAGAGGGAGAAATCACAATTTTACTACAAGGTGTTTAATCTGCTAGAAAATTTACGACCCGATTCGGTTACTTAGAAAATGACAATTTTGTTAGTTTAGGTTTAAAACTTGAAATAAATTATTGTAACCATAACTTGATAGGTTTGGTATTATCTATCGACAGATAAAATATGACTTTTGGAGAATTTTGGGATTTAGTTATTGGGTCAATTTCGGGGAGTTCCAAATGATATTAATAAGCCCTAAAGGTGAGAGAGAGTTTATTAAGGTGATTTAAAGAGATTTATTTCCTATGGGCGAGTGATTAATTAAATTGTAATTAGAAATCGTGAGTGAGATAATTGACGATAAAGTTAAATATCGAATCGATGAGTTAAATTCGAGAATAAATAAATGGGCTAGTTGGGTTAAGTCCGGATATTTTATCGGAGTGATGTTACTTGATAAACTTGAATGATTATATCATGGGATTGTTGGGTAAGTCTGGGGATTTTAGAAAGCTGATGATATTTTATTTGAATTAGAGGATGGGAATGTAATTAATTATGAGTCGTGAAATAGACTCGGGTATTATGGTGTAGTGCTATGTGTGTTAGGCACGGGATAGCCGAATTTAATTTAATTATATATATACGGGTATAGAGATAATATATATATATATATAAAATACACACACACATATATATATATACTAGCGGATACCCGTGCCTGAAGGCACGGCGAAAATTTTCAAAGTACATAATCACGAAACGACGAATAGTCCATCCCGAACATTATATAAACCAACAAAAAATGATTATTAGCACTATAATTAATAATAACCAAAATACATGATAACAATGCTTGTTTAGGATAAAATGCCAACAAAATTTTTTAATAATTTTTTACAATACAAATGTTTAATAACTTGCAAAATTGGGTCAGAATCTCCTTCGTTTATAGGACTATCTACCCTTTTTATGAAATAAAATATACTCCAACAGTAATAATACTAATAGTCCACAAACTCAAAAATACTCCAACATCGACTTTACTCAATTTGTCCAAATAACACCAATACATGAATGATAAAAAAAATAGTCTGCAAACATAATCTATTTCAAAAATCAAAATACAAAACATTGTGTGAATGGCCTCTTATAGAACCATTAGAACCATTGTGCATCCATAAGGACCAAAAATTGATTTGCCCATACCAATAAGGCTAACTTTAAATTTCCAACAAATGAAATCTGAAAAGATCCATGCTAAACAAAGCGTTATTTTTTTTATAAGGTGACAGCGGTTCGAATTGTAAAAGTTAAGATTCTAGTCAAATTAACATTTATATTACTACACCAGTTAGAAAAATAAAATTGCAATTAATACACAACTGAGCCATGTTATGAGTTGTGTGTGACACAATGACAAAACATATATATTTAAAAAGCTACCAGAATAAGTAAAAGAATTGAAAGGGGGGAAACAAATCAGGGAGTATACATCACACGATTGAAACAAAAATACTATTGCAATTAAAACGCATCCAATGATCCACATTTTTTCACCATAAGATGTCGAAGAAGTTATCCTTTAACCATTATCATATTTTATTGGTCATTGATGGAAAGTTAAGAAATTAGACATGAACAACTCGAGAAGTACCCAAAAATATCAACTTGCAAAAAGGAAATGATTGATCACACCCTATATCAACATTTCTAGAACATAACGTGTCATCAATTTCATCATACTCACGCCATTTATCTCAAACGATCTGTAAACAATAAAATTAAATTTCAATATGCAACAGGGTCAAAGTCTATAATAATTACTAATAACCCCAATTTGAATCAACTTTACAATAGTTACCTAACAAATAGAACCCGCCTAGTTTGGAAACCAAAAGGCTGACTCTAGTTACCTATGCACGAACAACACACTATATCTAAAAGCCTTTGAATCTGAGGTAGCTGGTTGACTTCAAATTAATGATTACCTGCCATGTAAATACCATGGATAAAAGTACGAGAAATGAGGTTGAAGGAAATACAAATAAACACACACATACAATGCAACTTATATTGATAATAAAAAATAATTAGTACAAAAATAAACTGTTGCAAAAATGAAGTGTTCTACAATCTATCAAATAGTAAGGTGAAATAAAAAAAATTGAATGATGATTTTTTTATCACGGGTGAAAAATGGCCTCTTTGAGTGTTATCCCTTTTAGCATGTGGACAACATGAAGCACTATTTTGTGAGTGTTATTGGCCAAAGAAGCCACTTGCTGGAAAAATGCAATAGACCGGTAACCCCAGGAACTGCAACATGTTACTATTATTAGTAGATGAATTGGGATCCTTTTCAGTCTTTCATTCCCTTCCTCAAATGGAAGTATGCAAACTCTAATTGAATTCAAGAATTGAATTCAATGTCTAAAAGACAAATATAAAATCACAAACACCTATAATACCCCTACGAATAGTGCCATTAAGAATTCAACAAAAATAGTCATTAATTAATGCATTAAAATAGCCCAGTTAAATAGAATGGAAACATCTGTTGTGATTTTATATTAGAACAAAACACTGGGGCTAGTAATAGAACATAACTCAACAAACCCAATTCATTATAGGCTAACAGTTATAATATTCCCTTCAGTTTGTAATTCAATCAGTGATTCAGTTTATAACTCTACTACTTTTAGCTTTTTGTAAAGATAATCAATGTACCGTACTTTAAGTCTACTACTTTAAAACCACATTACCTTATAATTACTGCATTTTCAAAAAGCTTCATGTCCGCTCTTCATGCGGATGAAATTTATATTGTGCTTCTAAAAAAAGAGAAAAACTTTTATTTTAACAGAGGAATAGCAACCCTTAATTCGAAGTGTTAGATTTTGTGTAATTAGGACACCATATTCCCTTCTCCATAGCTTTACTCCAAAGTTCCGAGTAAGTTGCTCATTTGCACATGTGGTGCCTAAACAGAGCAAATTTATAATAAAAAAAATTAACGACTTAAAAAAATATAACTTAATTCTTTAAATATGAATAAAGAACACTAAGAAACCATAAATTCAACATCCAAACACATAGATACACATATTAATAAAGAGAAGTAAGCAAACATAGAAAAAATTATTAAAACTTAGTCCAAAACATATAATTCAACACATACATTACACTATCTCTATACCCACCACTGCACTGCACCACCATGGATAAATTCTAAGGGTTCGTTGAAAAGAAATTTTTTAAATGAGTGTCACATACATGGTAAATGGCAATTAAGCCTCTAAAAATCAAATGACCATATAAAATTTGTAATGTAAGAGGTCGGTACAAAGTTAGAACTCTTAATAGTTTCCAGTTTCAACATTTTACCTATTGTTAACTCTTAATAGTTTCCAGTTTCAACATTTTACCTATTGTTAACTCTCAATAGTGCCAAGCTATCTAAAGTTATTTTTGGCTTCCTTTTTAAATAAAAAGGAAAAAACTAATCAAACAATAATAATGATGAAAAGTAATGAAGAAATTCAAACCTGAAGTTTGTATGGAACTTCATTGTAAAGAGATGAAATAACAACGCAATCCTACAAAATTATAAATGAGTCATTTCAAAATATATGGCATTTCAAGTCATATGCCTTTCATGCACAATAACAAATAAGTTTATATGTATTACCCAAGGCGATAAACATACACCACCATATTATCAAAATCCCAAATTTGTTCAAGACAAAATGAACAGGAAGATCAAGTTCTGCATGTAAGGATAAACAAAAATGATCAAATCTCAACACAAACCTAATATATGAAAACCTAAAAATCCATATATGCCAAATAAATGGTATATGCATCCCTATAAATAAACACTATGTACCATATTATGAGTTTGAAAGAAAACCAGAGTATACACCTAGTTCAGTCTTCTTGTGAATCAAATGGCAATATCTATAAAAAAAAAAAATAACAAATCATGTGCACTATATTGTCGTTTTGAAACCATTGATTTGAAACATCCCAAAATAGTGAAATAGAATGATAACAATGAATATACCTGATATTGTAATAACTGCAAAAAATAAAACATAAAGACCTTATTAGGCTTTTGAAATACCATTTTGAACCATGTTTGCTAGATAAAAAATCTAAAAATAAAATCTAAAGGGAGAGCCTAAGAGAAGGGATACCATAGTGGTGTTCGGTGAAGGGATTGACATCTAATTGTGATGCTTCTTGGAGACAAAGGTGGTGAGGGGGACTGGGAGAGTAGAAGAGGTGTTGGATTAATTGGAGTGAGAACAAAGACAAATTAAATAACCATAAAACAGAGTCAAACTAAAACCCCAAAATTAATTGTACCTAAAAAGCCTAGACCCCCCCCCCCCCCCCCCCCCGAGAAAATCAAAACATGATGTCGTGAAGCATAACCAAAACACATCAGACAAATAAAATTCTAAAACCATCATATCAACGAAAAAACTAAAACCCAAAGATTTGAAAGTAAAACCCCCAAAATCTGTATAATCCAAAATACCAAAGAAATTGAATCTAGAGCCAAAAAAGGTACAAGCATGGAGAGTTTAATCCTCTAATTGTTAGGAGTTTTAGGGTCAGATTTGAAACCATGCTAAATAATATTGATTTGAAACTGAAAACCCTCTTTTTATCCAAGAACAATGAATCCCCATTTTAAAACTCATTCTTTAAAGCCAAAAAAGTAACTTTTCCAACACAAATTTGAAAATAATGCACCCGGTTTTGAAACAAAAACCTTTAAAATATTGGGCAACTAAGCGAGAGATCTACCTGTGGTGCTTGGAATGGTTAGAGAATTTGCGAGAATATATACCCTATTCATTCAGAGACCTAAACCAACCTACACGGATAACTTCAGTTTATTAGAAGAGGGAGTGAAAAATGGATAGGGGCGCAAAAAACCAATAAAAATAAAAGCAGATAATTTAGGTCTGCAAAAAAACGTGAAACATTAATAGAGCCCAAAATTGAACCTACAAAAAACTAGTTTCTACGCTATTCCACCGACCCAAACATTAAAAACAAAACTCCAAACACATAATATATTCTCCTTTCCACTGTTACCTACAACATCACCAAAAATTTCCCTATTCGTTGTTACCTTCAGATTGGTTTGAAGAGAGAGTTCGCAGTTGGCCCTTTCTCGTCCTCTGCCCTCTCCTCGCTTTCGCCACTTTCGCCGCCTCCTATGCTGAAAAACTCCAGCACGGCATGCACCAAAAAATTAGATCTGAAATCTCCTAACCCAAATGCCAAAACAGATCTCCTCCATCTCACCAAGGTGATCTTCTAGTATAGGGTTTGAAAGACCCATTTTAGAACCCATTTCAAACCAAGAGACTCGTGTTACAGATCATGTTCTTATATAAAGGTGAAAATAAAATAAAATTTAAAAACATACTCACTAACCTCAAGCGTCTAAGCCGAGAAGATCAAGCATTTAAACCGTGGCTTATTATTTCTTGGATCTACACCAAATAAAAATAGGATAATGAAATATATTCTCTGGGTAAAATATAAATCCACAAAGATAATGAGGTTTGAGATCTACCTGCGTGCCTCACACTTGGAAAAGAACCACCGATATTTCACATTCTTCAACCACCGGCATCTCATACATTTTCTGAGTTTTTTTCCAACAGGTTGGACTGAGTCGTGGGGTGCGTCCACCCAATTTCACTTCCCTGAGCACAGACTGGGTCGTGGCTTCAGCCCCCGCCTCTGCCATTGTGGAAGCCATTTTCGAATTTGTTTAAATCTTCTCAGCAACAGTTGATAAATGAGTGAAGAGAGGGTGAGAGAAAGAAGAGGACAGAAGTGAGAGACTCATATTAAGATAAAAAGACAGTGAGATTCGTGCATGGATGTGGGTACGTGGGTGGTGTTTTGTTAACTTTGGGAGATGTGAAAGTTTTGAAATAACGTAAGATTTTGAGCGAAAATGACCGAATATTGCATCTCAAACATTTGAGCGGGATAATGAAATCTTACTTTTCATCACAGCCCTTTATTTTTTTCAAGCAAATCCCAACCGTTATTGTGCTTTGATATTTTTAGAATTCAAAAACCATTCCATCTTATTATATATATATATATATATATATATATCTGTGTGTGTGTGTGTATTTAATAAATATCGGTATGAATGATAATGTTAAAGCATACCCCTCTAGTACTATCATCGAAGGTTGCGTGATGTGGTTGAATCCCCTGGCTAGTGATTGCAGGGAGAGTATAGTCCCAAAGTCATATCGTACGGTATTTTATTATGTGATTTATTTTCAAGATCAAACATTTTAAGTATGATTTTGTCTCACTCTCATGGAAATATGACCGCCTCCACTACGCTTGCGATATTTTTTATCAAAGTTCGGTGTGAGCTAGTTTAACTTGTGGCAATCGGGTTAGAGTGAGAATACTCGTGATTTGATAGCACTGTAGAGACAAGCATTCAGTGAGTTATCAATCAGGAGGATGGTTACTATATGTGCATATGTGTGAATGTTGTAGTTTATTAGTATGTATATGATACGACTAAATAATTATTTACGGAATAAATACATAAAGTGTGAATGTATTTTAAATATAACTACTGTGAACTTTATATGATTAAGTGGTATTCCATATATAACTAGTGTGAATGTTATATGATTTATTAGTATTCCAAATATAACTAGTGTGAATGTTATATGATTAAGTGGTATTCCATATATAACTTTTGAGGACGTTATATGAGTAATTAAAGTTGAAATGATTAAATACGTTAATGAGTAGAAAATTTATAAATCAAATTAAGGAATACTCGGGTTATAGTATAGTGATAGAAAAAAGTGTAACAAGGCTAGTTAGGTTGGGTAGTGTAATTAGTTGGGTTAGAAGGTCAGCGTTAGGTGTGCACAATAGTTGAGGGTTCAATAATATCTCAAGAGAATGTGACACCCTCTTAAATATGAAAAATGTTAAGGCATATTTAATGGTTGAATCTTAATTACTTGAGAAATATTGTTCAAATGGTTTTGGGATATGACCCGTGTCAAAATATTTATTTTCAAAACATTTTTGGGTGTCCATCCACAAGGACGCCAAGCTTGATGACTCATTCCAGGGATGCCTAGTTGCACCATTGTGAAGGTTTGCAGGACTTCGAGTAAACGCCTCAGTTATTTATTCCTAGACTAGGTTGTTGATTCAATAGTTTCATTCGAGAATGTTTCCCCTTCCAGTTGGTACATTATTTCCATTTTATTTATCGGATGATGTAGTTATATTAAGCTTATTTTCTTTAGACTTATGGTTTGGACTTATTTTGTAACTGATCGTTTATTCGGTACTCATTATTTATATATTTATCATGCGACTATTCAGACTTCTATATTTGTTGTGGTTGAGTTATTCTATTTTATTTTTCGCATGTTGTTATGTTAATGAAAGATAAAAATTTACATCGACTTAAATTAAGATAGGTTGTTAGGAATTTAAATGGTTTTCGGTAGTAATACTAAGAATGAACCAAATGTGATTCTTATTTATTTTGATAAAGGACTGATCACCCATGATTAAAGTAGGCAGAGTGTCACATGACATATGTAACACTTTGGACATAGTGTAGAAATTAGAGAAAAATTACTTACATGGGGGTGTTAATATACCTAGGCAAGAAACATTTGATACCAACTAATAGTTACAAGAGTAATTACATTGCACGACAAGAAACTATATAAATAAGCAAAGAAGCAGACAAAAGAAATGAGAACTCACTCACCAAAAGTTGTATTTACTTTCTGTTGTAACCTAAAACAACACGACCAAGTGGACCTATAAAAAGGTTAGACTTATCAATGTACTCAGTGGACCCAGAAACAGTAAACAAATGTTGTCGACACCATTACTAATTTTGTCGACATGCCAGTCGACCACCCTAAAGAATATGAACAAACATTAATGTGAACATACACATATGAGACTCTCAGTAGTCACCATGAAAATGCATGTGAAGAATATACAACTGCTAATTACAATGCAAAGATATAAATACCTAATTCATAAATGTATTCGATCTTAAACTGGAGTTTTGTGAAGGGGTCACCTTTCATCCAAGTAATTGTAAACCTCCATACACCTACCAAGTTTAAGCCATTTGTGATCATTCCCAAGTATTATGGAAAAACTGATTCATTCATTCATGTGGAACAGTTTCAAGCTCCCGCTAACATCTACTCAGTTCCGACGATATGCGTTGTTAGACATTTTCAAGCACTATTACTGGGTCGGTACATATTTGGAATAATAACTTTCCATGAGGATAGATATCCAACTTTCAACAGCTCGTGGAGCTATTCGTCAGTAACTTTTACATTGGAGCCAAACCAATCAAGAGGATACCTCATTTGTTGAGTGTTTACTGTGACACCCCGCCTAATAAAATACCAGGTGATCAGTCCTTTATTAAGTTAAATCAAAGTGTCCGGTTGGTTCATTCTTAGCATCATTGTCAAAAAAAAATTCACCTAATAAATAATTGAGCTAAGTGTTAAAACATTTTCCCATTTAATTATACCCAATTAATCCATCAATAAATTTTCATTCTTTAAAATATAAGCTACTCAAATTCCATAAGAATAAAATAAACAGTGGACATGAATCAAATACAGATATAAATTGGACTGGGTAAAACATTCCAGTTCAAAGTCACAAATCAACAAACCACAATATCATCAAGTGTGATAGAATTAAAATACTAAAATGAACTGAGTACGATCTCTACTAAATGACAGGGAAAGGGGCGTAACATGCCCTAAATGAAATGTCTAAATAGAGTGGAAATATATATATATATATATATATATATATATATATATATATATATATCAACAGAGAAAAGAATATCAAGAAACAGTTCAGAGCCCAAATTGTAAAAATATTTGTTTAGCAAGTATTTTATAACTGCAATAATGCAATTATTATGTGCATGTTAGAATTGAATTCTCACATGAGATTATCACCTCTCCACTACTGTGCACGCCTAATGTACGTCTATCCTAACCTAGTGATCCATAATGTTCCTAACTAGATCATAGACTTATACTTCTAAATATATCTCAAAGGAGTAACCCGTATCACCCATAAAATATGCTAATAAGATCATTTATTCCAATTGACCGTATATAACATTCACTGTTCTGATAGTAATTCTCTTCTCCACTGAAAATACTTTACTTACCAACATTTATAAGTTTACTAATTTCACACATTAGAATCATTCACCAATATATATATATAGTCACATCATCCCAATACATATATATACAAATCATACGCCCCTTGGTTAGGACAACTTGGCGCAATGCATACTCTGCTATCGTGTCCTAATACATTGCTTACTGCGTAAAGGACAATTGGCTCGGTGTCTCTAACGAATCATAAATCTCATAACACAAATATTGGAGGCGTACATACTCACCAGCCAAATGGGTCATGCACATATCTACGCTCCCATTCAGCTGTTGAAACTATCCTACGTCTCAGATAGCACGTATCCAAGTTCATATGCTCTGGGTACAAGTCAAATGTCCCCCCATTGGGTCACCTAGGATAAGACGGTCCACTGCATGACAACCTCCTCCCGATAGCAAGTAGCGTCGGTATGCTATGCACACAATAATAATAATAATAATAATAATAATAATAATAATAAGAAGAAGAAGAATAATAATAATAATAATAATAATAATAATAATAATAATAATAATAATAATAATAAAATAATAGGCACTCCCATGTCCTATTAAAGTCCAGGTATTCACCCAACCCATACATACATTTCTACACGTACTATACTTTTCATTACTACTTATTATGCAATTAACTCGATTATTCACACTTTTGAAATTTCCAAAGTTAATTCACCTATCCAAATGGTTAAGGTGTTAACCTAGGACTGCTTCCCAAATAATTTTGCACTAAGCTAATATCAGTAAATGGCAGTTTTCCTCACTCAACTAACTATGTAACACGATTTGGGGAAAAATAGTAATTTCTGGGTTTTCTGGGAACTGTCGTTCGAACGAATCAGCATGTCATTTGAACGACCCTGCTTCTCGTTCGAATCGAACTCCATCTCGTTCGAACGAGAAGGGGATTTTCTCTGGTTTGGCCAGACCTATTACGTTTTACTATTTTTGCTTCAACTTCCTCAGAATTTCAGTCATAAAACCTCTAAATTTCTCAACCCAAACACCAAAACAGCAATCCTAATTAATGTGCTAACATGTATAAATGATTTCCCCTAACTTTGAAACATTAAATAGTCATAAATCAGTTATAAAATTCAAAATCCCCAATTTAACAATTCAAAATCCTAGTTCATCAAATTTATATACAAGAACATCAAATCAATTTCGTCCATCATCAATAATCATCAATTTGAGATCTCTAACCTATCTACATGAGGGATTCATCCTTATTCGATACCAGATTTTAATTAATGTCCTTAGTTGTCTAATTTCATCAAAATTTATTAACCATAAATGAGTATTATATATCTATAGTAACATAAACATGACTGTTGCTACAATTTTGCAAGGATTAAACACTTGCCTGAATTTCGAAGGTTTGATCTCCTCGTGATGTTGGTATAGGTTTGTTCCTCATTTCACGATCTACACTTTGGTGGGATTTTCGGTGTGTGTTCTTGAGTTAAGCACCATGAACTCCAATGGCTTCTTCTTCCTTCCTCTATGCCTTTCTCCTTTCTCTCTCGTAGGTTTAGAGTTGATAACTCCCCTCTAACCCACATACATCCATATTTAATTTCCTAATTTTCTTTTATAATATTTTCCCAAAAATTCGAAGGACAAAAATACCCCTACGGGCCAGTTACACCTAAAAACATCCCGGAGTCCAAATAAAATATCCAGGTAGAGTTTTCTGACTATCTCGACTCTTACGGATTCAATGGCGCATACAAAATTACCATACAAGTTACTATAAAATAATTTACTTCTTGAACCCATTAAATTAGTCTCGACACGGCTCACACGCGCATTATGACTTAATGTACCAATGCTCATATTTTCTCACTCTCGATAATTTACAAAAATCATAATTCCATATTACATATTCACACAACAATATTCCACAATTATCAACAATAAGTATTAACCCTTGGCATAATTCTCAACAATAAGTATTAACCCTTGGCATGCCAATTAATATTTATTTTTTTAATTCGGATTAATTAATAATCAATTTTCTCAAATTTTTAATTTAATTAATCCAATAATAATAATAATTTAATTGATCTTGTAACTCCTTCATCTCAGCAGGAGCCATACGGTACGGTGCACAGGCTATCGACCGAGTGCTCGGCATCAAATCTCTAACAAAATCTATCTCTCGACTAAGGGGTAGTCCCGGTATATCTTGGAACACGTCAAAAAACTCGCGAACTATAGTAATCGAATCAATAGGAATCACTATCTCCTTAGAGGTCTCCTCCTCAATATAATATAAATGGGTGGATGATCCTCCCTCAGGACGAGGCATCGCCATAAAAAACATCTCATGTCCCGGAATAGCAAAAATAACGGTCCTACTGAAATAATTTATCATGGCTCTATAAGCAACAAGCTAATCCATGCCAATAATGTCGCCATGCTCGTGCATATCTAAGACTAGCATATCTACAGGAAAAATCAAACTCCCAATCTCTATACCTACTCCTCGGCATATAAAGAAAATCAACGACCCATTACCCAGCGGTGAGTCTACACATGTCACTATACTCTCTGCAGTATCTAACAACCACGTGGACCGTGAAAATATTATGGTTATGAAGCAGTGTGACGCCCTAGTGTCAAATAAAATTCAACCCGTAGTACCATGAATAGAAAATGTACCCTCAATAGCGGGTGGTGCATGCGGTGTTGCTTCCTAGTGGACGTTATAAACACGTCCATACTATTACTGGCCCTGTTAAATCGGGGGTGCGGGCAAACCTAGAATTGGTGCCACTACTGGTAGGGCAGCGGGAAAGATGGGTCTCTAGGGTTGCTGCGGGGGAACCTGCCCTTGTTAGGGCAAGCCTATTTCTTATGGCCAGTCTTGCAACAGGAAAAACACCTGCCGCTAAAGTTACCTCCCCTTCGCCCAGGTTAGCCTCGGCCCTGCTAGCCATTTCTCCCCCTCCACTAACCCTGCTGATGCCTCTGTTAGCCCTGATGGCCCTACTGCTGGCCCTGCTAAAAACGAGGTTGTCCCTATTGGCCATGATGACTGGACTGGCCCTTCCTATAACCCCCATGTCCCTGCCTAGAATCACCAGATCGAAACTGCTTAGTAGGGTCCCCCTGTTGGGAACTCTCCTCACCCTGACGGACCTACCCCTGAGCTGCTGGTTCCCCATCGGCACTACTACCTCCTGTCCGGCCCTACTGGCTAGACTCCCCAGCTCATTTTCTCCCCTGCTGATGGAAGTGGTGGTCCTGGAAATATAACAGGGCAGCGTTGAGTATGTTAATATAAGTAACTATGAGGTGCTGACGAATCCTCCAAATCAACCCATCCATGAACATTCGAACATTCTTCTCTTCAGTGGGTGCCTTATCTAGCACGATAATAATGAGTCTCGTGAACTCCTCCTCATACTCGGTGACAGTCATACTCTCCTACTTGAGATTCAACAGTTTTTGCCTCACCTCCGTCTGCACGGTGGAAGGAAAGTATTTGCGATCAAACTGCACCCAAAAGCTCTGAATCATCATATTATCCCTCTCCTACAAGGTGGTAGTGGACTCCCACCCTGCAAAGGGACCCCCACTATCTTGTAGGAATCCAATTACTACCTCTGAATGTCAGTATACTCTTACATGCGAAGGTGCCGTTGGATGTCTTTCTTCGATTGGCTCGCTACGATTATGTCAGAACCGCCCGAGAACTCTGGGGGATGTGCCCTCTGAAAAGCATACCTGACCCTCTTGCATGCAGTGGGAAACTAAACCGGAACTGGAACCACAGCATATACCTGGGGTGGGACCTGCTGCACCACCTCTAAAGTTGCGTTTACCGCCTAAGCAACTATGGTGACAACTTCAGTTGCGTTCATCATTCCCTGAGCCTGAGCTACTGGTGCTCTGGCCTAGCATTTTTGTTCCTCGGGGCTCGTCTCGGAGGCATCTGAAATGAGAAGGGATTTATTAGTCCATAATTATTATTAAATCTCAATTAGTTGAAGATGTAAACACATAAATAAGAGTACAACAGTCCTAAAGATAGGGCTCTATATCAAAGAATGCTAAGTGGAAAACATATTAAGCCGTACAGATCCTAAAGGACACTAGAACTTGATCATCTGATACCATCTGTGACACCTCGCCTAATTAAATACCGGGTGATCAGTCCTTTATTAAATTAAATCAAATTGTCCGGTTGGTTCATTCTTACCATCATTGTCAAAAAAGAATTTTTTTTTTACCAAATAAATAATTAAACCAAGTGTCAAAACATTTTCCCATTTAATTATACCCAATTAATCCATCGATAAATTTCCATTCTTTAAAATATAATCTACTCACATTCCACAAGAATAAAATAAACACTAGACATGAATCAAATACTGACATAAATCGGACTGGATAAAACATTCTAGTTCAAAGTCACAAATCAACAAACCACAATATCCTCAAGTGTGATAGAAATAAAATACTAAAATGAACTGAGTACGATCTCTACTAAATGACAGGGAAAGGGGCGTAAAATGCCCTAAATGAAATGTCTAAATAGAGTGGAAAGAACTAAAAGAAGCGTCTAACTGCAAAGGCCTGCAACTCTCACCACTGTTGCAGCTCGCTAAATGATCCGCGCGTCTAAGTCTGGTGGTAACCCTGTGGTTGGGCACCTGATATATATATATATATATATATATATATATATATATATATATATATATATATATATATATATATATATATATATATATATATATATATATATATAGCAAAAGAGAAAAGAATGGCAAGAAACGGTTCAAAGCATGAGTTGTAAAAATATTTCTTTTAGCAAGTATTGAAAACTGCAATAATGCAATTATTATGTGCATGTTAGTTTCGAATTCTCACATGAGATTATCACCTCTCCACTATTGTGCACGCCTAACATACACCTATCCTAACCTAGTTATCCATAATGTTCCCAACAAGATCATAGACATAAATATATCTCAAATGAGTAACCCGTATCGCTCAAACAATACGCTAATAAGATCATTTATTCCAATTGAACGTATATAACATTCACTATTCTGATAGTAATTCCTTTACCCACTGAAAATACTTTCCTTACAACGTTTATAGGTTTACTAATTTCGCACACTAGAATAATTCACAAATATATATATATGTACACACACACACACACATACATATAGTCGCATCATCCCAATACATATATATACAAATCATACGCCTCTTGGTTAGGACCACTTGGCGCAATGCATACTCTGCTATCGTGTCATTATACATTGCTCACTGCATAAAGGACAATAGGCTCGGCGTCTCTCACGAACCATAAATCTCATAACACAAATATTGGAGGCGAGCATACTCACCATCCAAATGGGTCACGCACATACCTACGCTCCCATTCATCCCTCGAAATTATCCTACGTCTCATATAGCACGTATCAAACTTCATATGATTTGGGCACAAGTCAAATATCCCCCCATTGGGTCACCTAGGATAAGACAGTCCACTGCACGACAACCTCCTCCCGATAGCAAGTAGCGTAGGTATGTTATACACACAATAATAATAATAATAATAATAATAATAATAATAATAATAATAATAATAATAATAATAATAATAATAATAAATAAAATAAATAAAAATAGGCACTCCATTGTCCGATTAAAGTCCAGGTATTCACCCAAGCCATACATACATTTCTATACGTTGTATACTTCTCATTACTACTTATTATGCAATTAACTCGATTATTCATACTTTCAAAATTTCCAAACTTAATTCACCTATCCAAATGCTTAAGGTATTAACCTAGGAATGCTTCCCAAACAATTATGCACTAAGTTAATATCAGTAATGGCAGTTTTCCTCACTCAACTAACAGTGTAACATGATTTGGTGAAAAATAGGAATTTCTGAGTTTTATGGGAACTGTCGTTTGAACGAATCAGGAGGTCGTTTGAACGACCCTACTTCTCGTTCGAACCAGACTCCATCTCGTTCGAACAAGATGGGGCTTTTCTCTGGTTTGGCCAGACCTGTTACATTTTACGGTTTCTGCTTCATCTTCCTCGGAATTTCAGTCCTAAAACCTCTAAATTTATCAACCCAAACAACAAAACAGCAATCCTAATTAATGTTATAACATTTATAAATTATTTTCCCTAACTTTGAAACATTAAATCATCATAAATCAGTTATAAAATCCAAAATCCCCAATTTAACAATTCAAAACCCTAGTTCATCAAATTTCTATACGAGAACATCAAATTAATTTCGTCCATCATCAATAATCATCAATTTGAGATCTATAACCTATCTACATGAGGGATTCATCCAAATTAGATACCAGATTTTAATTAATGTCCTTAGTTCTCCAATTTCATCAAAATTTATGAACCATAAATGAGTATTATATATCTATGCTAACATGAACATGATTGTTGCTACATTTTTGCAAGGATTAAACACTTGCCTCAATTTCGAAGGTCTGATATCCTCGTGATTTGTATAGGTGTGTGCCTCGTCTCATGATCTACACTTTGGTGGGATTTTCAGTGTGTGTTCTTGAGTTAAGCACCAAGAACTCCTATGGCTTCGTCTTCCTTCCTCTGTGCCTTTCTCTTTTCTCTCTCGTAGGTTTAGAGATGATAACTAGCCTCTAACCCAAGTACATTCATATTTAATTTCCGAATTTTCGTCCAATATATTTGCCCATAAATTTAAAGGATAAAAATACCCCTGCGGGGTTCCGGTTAGGCCTAAAAACATCCCGGAGTCCAAATAAAATACCTGGGTAGAGTTTTATAACTATCTCGACTCTTACGGACTCAATGGTGTTCTCTAAATTACCATACGAGTAACTTAAAAATAATTTACTTCTTTAACCCATTAAATTAGTCCTAACACGGCTAACATGCGCGTCCTAACTTAATGTACCAACTATCGTATTTTCTCACTCTCGACAATTTATAAAAATTCATATTTCCATATTACGTATTCACACAGTAATATTCCATAATTCTCCACATTAAGTATTAACCCTTGGCACGCCTGTTAATATTTATCTTTTTAATCCGGATTAATTAATAACCAATTTTCTCAAATTTTTAATTTAATTAATCCAACAATAATAATTAATCTCATAATTATTTAACATGGGTATTACATTTACCAGCGACCTGGAGAAACTACGCACGAATACATCTCTCGCTTTAAAAATGAAAAACTAGAGGTTGTGGACTACGAAGAAAAGATAGCAATCACTATATAAGTGAGCAGTTTACTACATGAGAAGTTATATTATGCACTAACCAGAGACCCTCCCAAGACCATGACTGAATTGATGACCAAAGTAGGAAAAATTATGAATGTTGAGGAAGCCATGGCCTCGAACCAACTCATGACTCCAAGACCGACAACAATAAAGGCTCAGAGAAGAAAGAGAAGTGTAACAAAAAGACGAAAAAACTCGAGAAGTATGATGAGTATACTCCCCTTATTGTTTGCATACATCACGTTTTGGAAGAAATATGAGGAAGTAGGGACTTGAGATGGCCCAAGAAGCTGAAATCTCCTCCAAACCTCAGAGATAAATCCAAGTATTGTGAATTCTACAAAGTTCATGGGCATAACATAGACAGTTGTATAGCCCTAAAGAATGAAATAGAATGTCTTATCCTAAGGGGTAAACATTCCAACTTCGTTTATAGAGAAGGTGGGTCAGAAGATCGAAAAGCTCGGAGACGATCGAAATTTTCTTGTGACGCAGGAGACCCAGGGAGCTTGTGCGCGAGGTATTTATGACAAAATTGAGTCTGTGTGCAGTTTCGTTTGCAGACTAAAATTTCTATAGTTTGCAGTTTCATTTTCGCCCAAGTCTTAATTAAAGAGTCCTCACAAAATAGGTATTTATGACAAAATTGAGTCTGTGTGGTCGTTCGAACGAGATCTCTAGGTCGTTCGAACGATATTTCCATGTCATTTGAATGACATGTCATCTCGTTTAAACCTAAGATTGAGCGCGGTAAAAAAACACGAAACAGTATGCTATTGTTAGATGAAATATTTTTCGCGACCTTCAAGTGAGCTTCGTACGACATTCAATGCTGTTTAAAGACTTCGTTTGAGCGATAACTCCATGTCATTTGAACAACATAAGGAAGTCTTTTGAATGACCAAAGCGAAAAAAATTCTTCAAAACTTTGCCTACAGGTCTTAAAAATATTATTTTGACGAAAAAAGACGCCTCAGATGTTGAAAACCGTTTTAGAAAAATTATCCCAACACTTTAAATGAAATATTATGGGATTTAAACACAAACTTACCAAAATCTATCTCGCAGAGGCTTGTTTGTTGAAGAATTTTGATATTCGGATCCCTCTTGATGCATGATTGAACTTGAACTTTCCTTAATGGTTGTAGCAGTATACAACATACTCTAATATAAAGTGGACTATGTAAATTATGTCCTTACAACATGGCTATATATAGCAAAGGTGAAATTGTAAATAGCACTTACGAAGTCCAAGTTGCGATTAGCCCTCGCCAATAACATAGCCCTAGAAAAGGTAGTAGCAGCAACCTCGTTAGCTAGAAGAACTCCTGACACGATTAGTCCTCAAACAAGACCAAGGTTCATTACCACAGAATAGGCACCACTATGGCCTTGGTCGACCTAAAATTTCCCTGAAAATTCTAGTGGAGTAGAAGGATCCTTCTTCAACCTCTTTAACTAAGGCTTTTAAGTCCTCATTTCAACATGTTCAATTACCAAGGGGTGTTTAGAAACCCCATCATATGTCTTTCTCTTCTCGGCAGGGAAAGGAGATTTAGAATCGACAATGAGGTTGGGATTTTTCTCTTCACAATCTCTGGTGACGAAACTATGGTCTGCGTAAGGGTAAGGTATAGAGACACTACACCAAAATGACCAAATTGTCACCTTTCAGCCGGCCACCCTTGTCGAGGTCATTGACCGTGACACAAATCTCGCGTTTTGTGTCACGGTCATTGACCTTGACACGACCGTGACACATAATTGTCACGGTCTTTGACCGTGACAAGGCCGTGACAAATTTACATGTCACGGTCTTCGACCGTGTCAATTATGTGTCACGATCGTGTCAAGGTCAATTACCGTGACACAAAACGCGAGATTTGTGTCACGGTCAATGACCTTGACACGACCGTGACAACTTTTGCAGCAAAAAAAGCCCTAGGATTCTTTTTTCCCACCTCTTTTAGTTTTCCCCCCCTCTCTCTCTCTCATCCGCGATTTCTGCTCTCTCTCTCTCTAAGGTATATTTTGTTTCCTTTCTTTCTCTTTCATTTCTATATGTATGTGTATGTGTATGTGTGTATATATATGTGTGTGTATGTATATGTGTATGTGTGTATATATATGTGTAAATGTTAGTGATAGTTAGAATGGTGTAAATGTTAGTGATAGTTAAAATTGTGTAAATGTTAGAAAAGTTCTAGAATTCATATGTTAAATTTAATTATATAAATATTTAAATTGATAATAATTTTATTCATGAAATTAATTCAATTAGGTAAAACCCTAGATAATTTTTGAACAGAATTTGATAATATTCTATAAAGTTTAGTAAATTCACAAAATGTTGCCAATTGTATGTTTTTAGGAAAATCATTAGTTACTTTCGTGCCCAACTATGTAGAATCCATACACATGCATGTTGTTAGAAAGTCTTAAATTTAATTCTCACTTTAATTTGTAGAATCTCTGTACTTGGTTGGATTTATCCCTTTATGATAATGAAATTTATGCTCCAATTATAATTATCTCATGTCATAATTTTATTGATAAACAATAAATGTAGTTGTCACGATCGTGGTGGGGGGAGGGGTGGGGGTGGGGTGTGTGTGTGTGTGTGTGTGTGTGTGTAGGTGTGTGTATGGTGGTGTGTGGTGGGGGAGGGGGGTAGTGGGGGTGGGGTGTGGTGGGGGAGGGGGGTAGTGGGGGTGGGTTGTGGTGGGGGGAGGGGGTGGGGGTGGGGGTGGGAGTGGGGTGTGTGTGTGCATGTGCGTGTGCGCGTGCGTAGGTGTGTGCGTGTGTGCTTGGCGGGGGGAGGGGGGCAAGGGGTGTGGTGGGGGTGGGGTGTGGAGGGGCAATTTTAACAATTGTATATCTTTAATTAAGAAATTGTATAGCTTTAATTGTAATTTTAATTGTATAGTTTTAGATGAAAGTAAATTAATAATTAGTGCCAATTTCATATGAAAGTAGGATTGTCTCTTATTGTAAATTAGTGAATTAATAATTGTATACTTTAATTGTTAGTTTAATTGATGAAATGTTGGGTTGGTTAGTTTTAAAAGTGGCATGACGTGTGCGTGTGTGTGGTGGGGGTGGGGTAGGGGTGTGTGTATGTGTACTATTAACATTTTTTTTTATCTGTACTAATAACATTTTTTTACAGCAAAAATGTCTCCTCAGATATTAAGGCGAAGATGATGATGCTGTTTATGATGATGTCGTCTGGGCTCGGTGGTAGCGGAGGCGACGAGGGCTCCTCCGCCCCTAGGCTCCCCAAATATGGAAAATTTGGGATTACCGTCAAGAACAAGTCGGAAATTTTAGCGAGATCCCTCGAGCTGCTAAAGACGGTCATCGGCCCGGGGTTTATGAGTTGGAAGGAGGTGCCATATGAGCTCAAGTTAGCTGTTTGGGCGGCACTACAGGTAATATATTTATATTTATATTTATATGAATATTTCAATTTCAATTTCAATTTCATATTTATATTTATATTTATATTTATATTTATATTTATATTTATATTTATATTTATATTTATATTTATATTTATATTTAATCGCAACTAACATTGTATTTGTTGTACAGGAACAATTCAACTTGGATCCAAAGCTACGCGATCCCGTGTTGGAGCAGATTAGGGAGCAACTCAAGTTGTGAAAAAAAATATGCGGGCACGGTACTTTGAAAAAACAAGAGAGTCGATTATCCAATGGCGTGAATCCGTCCCGCCCAAGGAGCCGATCTCATTGGCACAATGGCAGAAGTTCATTGACAATGGGATCGAGGATCGACAATTGGCATCTCGCCAATCGGGGAGGGAAAATCGGGCAAAAAAGACGGACGTGCACTACTCCGGCCGGACCTCTTACGCCGAGGTGGAGCATAGGATGCAGGTAAGATTTAATTTTTCTATAACTACAGAAATATATTATTCTTCATTATTTTACTTTGCGGGGCCGATACTAATTTTACTTTACTTTATTTTATTTCAGGGGGTAGGGAGTGGGCCAGGGGGTAAGCCACATAGGCTCGATACTTATGTGGCTCTTCGGACAAAGAAGGGGAAGTACAAGGAGGTGTCCTCGAGCGTCGCGGCCACGATTGTAAGTAATCCGACAGTTCAATTTTTGTTAATTACGTTATAATTTTTTAGTTTACTTATTTTACTAATCATGTGCTTTTGTCATTTCAGGCAAAGCTTAAGGAAGTGCATGAGTCGCAGTTTGATGCCGGCAAGGCATCTTTGTCCATAGACGCACTCAGCCAAGTGCTTGGCTCTGATCGCAAGGGGAGGACAAGGGGAGTGAGCTCGCGGGTGGCCAAATCTAGGATCATCGGATTGGAGACGAGCGACACCGGGTTGGCTCGAACGGTGGATTCACACGACGCGAAGCTGTCCCGTTTGGAGGCGACGGTCCAAGATATGTACGCATTCATGAAGCGTACGTTGGGCGGAGACCGTAAAGGGGAAGGGAAAGGGAATGAGAAGGCGGTGGAGGAGGAGGTGCGGGAGGACGAGGCGCAGGATGACGAGTATGTGGACCTCTCTACTTCATCACCGACACGTTCGTACTTCGATGATCCACTTCCCTGTTTGGCGGCCTTCAACAGACCATTGTCGACACTTGGTTGGCCGAGAGTGTTCATATTGGACGTATTTGATGGCCAGCGGATAGGGCGGGGGTTGAGGGACCCGAATATCGTCGAGGGTGGAATAGTTCATGGACGTGCTCTTCAACAGATGGAGTCCAGGGTGCTCGTCACGCATGTCATACCCGGGAACGAGAACTCCCTATTGTGGTTGCGCGAATAATGCGGCACGACGTATATTAGTGGGTGCGTCAATTCGTATGTCGTGTGGCCTACTCGCCTCCTCACATTTACCCAAGACATGTAGTAACATTTTTTTTAAGTTTGTCCATTTTAATTATATTTGGATTATATCGTCATGTATATTATTTCTATTTTGAATATTTGGATTATATCGTCATGAATATATATTTGCATTATCTTTAGTTTTTTTGGATATATAATGTTTGGAACAGGTATGACGTTGCTATAACAGGTACAAATATACTGCTGGGCAGTGGCAGTGGCCATACAGCCCAGCAGATTTTTTTTAAATTCTACCCAGAATTATCACGGTCAATGGTCGTGACAATTTTTATAAAAAGGATCACGGCTTTGTCACGATTTATAACCGTGACAAACGTGTCACGGTCATTGACCGCGACACGACCGTGACACAAAACACGAGTTTTGTGTCAAGGTCAATGACCGTGACACGACCGTGACAAAAAAAGTTGTCTCGCCTCGAAATGTCACGGTCATTGACCTTGACAAGTTGGATTTGTCAAGGTCAATGACCTTGACAAATGGGCAGATTTGGTGTAGTGAGACTCAAAGGAGGAAGATGTACCTCTAGCAAAAAAATCTATTTCTACCTGAGGAGGAGATTCTAAGTCAGCAGTCAATGAGGACGAGGTTGACTCCTATAAATCAATGGGGGCTGAGGGAATATCTTTAGTTCGACGAGAAACAAAGGAAGTAATGGTATTATGGTAATTAAGCAGAACGAATGCCGAGTAAGGGTAATCTCCCTCCATTCTTTGCTGAATGGACGAGAGAATCTTCAATTCAGCAAAATTAACTTCGAATGGATAGTGGATATCTTTCTTTCTCTTCTATACAAAATATAAAGGAAAAAAGATGATGCTAATAATATAATTAGATGACAAAACAAACAAATAAAAATATACAAGAATAAATAAGTGACAATCTATTTTCTGTCCCTCTAGAGGGAAAAGGGACCCATTATAGTCATGGCCCTGGGAAGAGGGAAAAATTTCCAATCCTTAATTATCAATTCATGATCCTAAGAATCCTTATTATAATTAGGGAAATTTACTACCAAAGTTTTATTTGAGTATCTGGTCTTCATATAATAAATGTTGTCATTTGTGGTCCCCCAACTTTAGAAATACATTAGTTCTTTTATTCACATATGGGTGCCAAATCGTTCATTAATGCGATTAATACCATTTACCACCCTTCATGTATTGGGAGCCACCTGGGCTGGCATCACATCGAAACATTATCAAAACTTGAGGAATAAATGATTGGGAAGGAAGGTCACCCCACATTTTGCAATAAATACGGTGGGAATCCAATGACACTTCTCTAATGGATAGATGTCACAAGGACCTATTACAAACTCCATTTTTACCAACTTCGGAATCATATACTATGTTCTAAAGGTCTTGAAAGAATTCTCATCTATGACATACACCATTTTGACAAAGAAGAAGAACGGAAAGACAAAGAGAAATGAATCCGTATAGTGAAACAAAACACATCAATAGTTGTCTCACACATGAAGGAGTAAAATCTTAAGAATGAAAGGACGATTTTTGAAATCCAAGGTGAGATCAATAAGACAAAGTATTCTTTATAGGATCTATAGCGTACCCTAAGAAACATAAGTTAAAATAAACTAAGTGTACCACCACTTCGTATTTTGATGACACCTTAGTTCCCTAGAAATCAAAATTACCAGTGCACCCCCAAATGACAGTGTATTATTTTTGCTACTATTTACAAAACTACCATTAGACGAAAATTAATAGTCATAAAGTTACAAGTCCCAAAGCTCGACAGGAGACCATATGTATCCAGATAGCCGAGAAACTCTTGACAGATAATACTCCATCCTTTCAGTCATTAAACCAGTCCAATAAAGAAGAAATATTGGGGGCTTTTGTTGTAACATAAAATAAGAGGACCAAATGAACCTATAAAAAGGTGACACGTGTCATTATCCTCAGTGGGACTAAAAATTGCAAACCAATGTGGTTGGCATCATCACCTCTTTTGGTCGGCACGCCACCTGACCACCCCTAGGAATATAAATAAACAGTAATGTGAACAGACACACATGAGACTCTCGATAGTTACCATGCAAAGAATATCTAGCTGCTAATTATAATGTAAATATGTAAATAACTAATGTATGAAGGTATTACATCTCTTCATCTTCTTACTAACATAAATAGCTCACTACCTCTCTCAGGTAGGGGAAACTAAAAAAAGTTTATCAAAACCCTAGAGAGTTCTTGACAAGATTTTACTAAACCCTAAAACTATAATGATATTATCCCCGTTGAAGAATTGTAGACATTCCAGAAGGTAGTCATGCCGTTAGCGCTGCCTTTAGCCCCTCTGCCCTTCCTTGAGAAAATCGTCAATAATACGATGTGTTTTTATTGCACAAGTACGCCTTTGAAAATTCAATTGAGAACTAACTTAACTTTGCTAGAAAAAATCAAGTCCACTTTTAAAACTCGAAAATGTGCTTTTGGCCTTGTTTAACCATGAAAAAGATCCATCTGGACTTTTCACATCCTACAATATCATTTTATTTTATTTTATTCAAAATATTCACAGTTGTTTTGCTACATAAGAATCTCCCATTGTCAAATTAATGATCAAATAATTTCATCATGGGCACCAATTAACAAAAAAATACATTACCTAAATCCGAGGGTAGCATACGTCCCATGGTACAAAACTTAAGTTCAGGCTTACAATGTTTGATAATACACCAATTTCATCAATAATAAACTATTTCAATCTTTTATTGCTAACATCACTCACATAATAAATGTATATCTATATTATACTTCTAAAATAATAGACATAGAGTTTAATGAAGATTATTTATTGCATATTTATATTATAATCTAACGTTATCAAACGAATCTTTGAAATCCAAAAAATCTGCCTCCTCAAAACTCTCAACCGTCAGATCCGTTAAAACAGCATAAACCCCATCATCTTCATCTTCCTTTAATTTAACAATAGGCCCTACAATGGTTTGTCATCAAGGTATGATATTTACACCATTTACCATACCTTCATTTACAAATCCATTAGATCTCCAACGTCGCCAAAAGAAGGAGGAAACGACGGATAGGAGAGTTGATCAAACTATTTCATCTTTTTCTACATAACAGTTGGCTAATTTGCTGTATAACATGTTGTGGTCTTGGTGAGCCCATGATTTTCTTGAAATGGGTTTTGGTGAGTAATTTGCTGCTCTCAATCGTTGGCGACATGTTCCGAATTTGGTTATTGAATTTGTGAATAATAGAAATTTAGCGATGGAGATCATTATAACCGGTAAAGATCATTCTAACATATGTGATTAATTTAGTATTGAGAGGTATGTCATAATATTGTGGTTAGTTATTTTTAATTGTGTCTTTGTTGAAAAAGTTTGGATGACTAAACTTACTATTATTTTTTGGGATTTTGTAAATTTAGGATTTATGGTAATATGTATTCTAGAAATAGGACAACAAATATTTCATTTATAATTTTAATCTCTATTTTTTATTAAAGTCGCTAGCGCTGACATATATCCATAAAATATCAACTAAACACAGCATGCCATGTCAGTCGATAATTTAAAAATAGGAACTAAAAATGGAAACCAAAGGTTTGTTGTTCTATATCCATAACCAATATTATTTTAAGTCCTAAAACTGCATAATCTATTTTTTTTTAGACTTTGTAAATTTAGAACCTATTGTAATATGTATTCTAAAAATAGGACAACAAACATTTTATTTATAAATTTAGCCCCAATTTTTTAATAAAACCGCTGGCGCGGCGGACCCATATCCATAAAACGTCAATCACTCACATCAGACCACGTTAGCCGATAAATTGAAAATAAGAACTAAATATGAAAACAAAATGTTTGTTGTCCTATATCCATAATCGATACTATTTTAAGTCCTAAAAGTGCATAATCTATTATTCTTTCAATTAAAAAAGAATCAAGTTTCGTATTGTTTTTTTTTACGATTTGTAGTTTTTAAAAATTATTTTAATGTTTTTTTAAAAAAAAACTTGACACTTTTTTAATGTTTTTTCAAATGTTAATTTATTATTATTTTTTAATGTTTTTAATATCTCAAAGAGTTTTATTAAAGTTATTAATAATATAATTTTTTTAGCAAGATATTGTGTTCAAATCATTTTTAAAATTGTACATTTTTTATATTCCAAATATTACTGTTTTGTAAAATTGTACATTTTTTTATTTTAATAAAAATTATGTCCAAGTATTTTTTATTAATAAAGAAATCATTTTTATACTTCTTTACAAAGCATTTTTTTGTTATTTTTATAAAATATTATTATATAATTTGTTTTACAAAATAGTTTTTTTTTTACTTTTAATTTTTTTCTAAATATTCAAAATATTACGTCTTTTTATTTAATGAAATTTGTTTAGCTATTCAAAAAGTATTTGGATGTCTATAAAAAATGGATGTAATTTTTTTTAAAATAATGGACAACTGTTTTAAGAATAGCTAGAAAGAAAATAACTTTTTAAAAAATAGGTGGATAGGTAATATTCATCAAAACTATTTTCCAAAAATTTTTGTAAAATAATTTTTTTAACATATTTTTTAAACATAGTATCTTGAATATGTTTTGTTTAGTTTGATTATTTTATATGTTAAATACATAGTAAAAATTGGATTAGTTTGAGATTGTCGATGATAAAACTTGTTTAACAATTTATAAGTCATTATTTAGACAATTTTGTGCCTAAAACATCCGTCCGAACGCGACTTAAAATGATATATTGTGTAAATTTTGGACCAAATTCGAATTGTAACACTCTTTCGTACCAAATTTGTCACCCCTAATTTTGAATAATTATTTTTACTCATACAATAAATTATAAAGCATAATATATTTACAAATTCTATCAATTATTATAAATTTATAGTATTAGGATTGTTTTAAATAAATTTTAAGTATTTTTTTTCATAAAACGCTCACGCATTGCGCGGGTTACGTGCTATTATACCTCTAATACAAAAGTACTAGAGGTATAAATTTTCATTAATGATACAAAGTTTACCCTAAGTATTTCTTTGAGTGAATACCGGCCTTACAAAGTTAACTATATTAATTTCATTGGACTCATCAACTGCCATTATCTTTTCAACTTCCCCTGCCAACGAAAAATAGAAAAGACGAAAAATAGAAAAGAAAAGACTCTTAACTCTCCCACTCCCACTCCCCTTCATCTTTCGACTGATCTATACACAATGAATACATACCTTTATATTTGGAGATTTTAACCTCAACAATATGTAATAATCTTCAGGTATTCTGAATCTATCACAGTCTCTTCGCTGTGATAACAGTATATGACATAGTATGATCAAATTTACATATTTTGATCATGTTTAGTACTGTTATAACAGTATAAAATACATGTTGAACATTCAAATTGTAATAGTATTCATCGTATAAAATAAACTAGAAATAGTGTGATGCCAAGAATTCTAATTAATTACCTCACATTCATAAGATTATATACTTTTATAACACTAACTAGATTAATTAGTAGTATTGAAGAATACTTAAAGTTTTTCAAATGTAGAAGATAAATTACTATCAATAGAAGGAGTCGAAAAATATTTTTCGAATCTCATGAGATTAGGCCTTTAGTATATTTTTAATCGATCTAATCATCTTAACAGATTATGAGTCAGTCGTACCACTAAGAATTCTTTGTTGCCTCTTAATTTTTAAACCCCCTTGATTATGAGGAAAGAAGACCTCCTCCCATTTTAGCCTCCAACTAGAACACCACCAACACCTAAATAATAATCTTATCCTAACTCTTAATAATAATCCTATTCTTGTTATTTAAGTATCAACGATGAAATAAAAATATTCCAAGATAATTCCCACCAAAATCTAGAAATCACAAGGGCCTGCCCGTTAACCCCCGTATACATCATTTTCTCTTTCATTATCCTTCAATCATCATAACGACATATGTTTTTGTTTCCTTGCCGTTCAAATTGTTGTTATCATTCTCACGCAATCGCCCCTGTTTATTACTCTGATACGAGTATAAATTATTTGTTCAAGTACCTATTTAATAATGGGATATCATATGCTCAAGAATATGTGCTTAAGTTATCAAACTTATTACACTCTTAAGCATATGTACTAATCAGTTATATGTTATCAATTTATTTATCATATTTACATATTTTAATCTTGGCAAAAAAAAACATCCATATTACATTGAGTAGGATATAGGAACACAGTACAAGATTTTCGATATATGCTGCATAACTGTACAATATGGGCCCAATTCTAGAAATTATTGTATTCTTCCTATGTAGTACATATATAACATCAATAACTCACACATATGCCAAAATTTGTACATTCATCCATACTAATGATTATACTCAAGTGGCAGTACACATCCCAGCTTAAAATAATACTACTCTGCATAGTATGATTAATTCGGCTTTAAGGCTTCATTTTTATTTGTAAAACACTGAATTCTCAAGTTTCTTATGTATGTTTCCATCTCAGAATCATGGACTTTGAACACATGCCTTTACTAATTTTTAATGTATACACATCAGAATGTCTATGAGATATAAAAACTCTACTTCCAAACAAACACAGTTGTCAACCCCTTACTTTTTTCTCTCTTTCTATTTCTTCCCAAAAAACCACACACTAACTATAATATTGGGAATGCCTTTTGTTAATTTTAATTATATACATAATACGACACTGCTCAAAATGCTCACCTGCCAGTATACATAATAGTATATTATTGTGATTCGTTACGGTTGCATTGAGTATGTCCCATTAGTAATTACGTGTGCTCGTGAATTTTTTATAAATGACATCATCCTAAATAAACTCATGTATTCCATATATATTTAGTCTAAATTGGTCTATTCACATTACTTGCCTTCAGTGATCTCATGCATTCGATCCGTGCTTCGTTTACCATTGTATGCATTTGTTGTGCACATGATTTATTATAAATGGCATACTTCATCCAAAATAAACTCATATATTCGATATATATTTAGTCTACGTTGGTTTATTCACATTACTTGCTTTCATTGATCTCATGCATTCGATTCGTGCTTCATTTACCACTGTAATCCTAAAGGGCCCATGATAAGGCAAGAATTACGGACCAGCAGCCAATGTTCATGAAACAGGCCACATTTGTCGAGTACCTATAAACATGAGGGACTATCAGATTTTTTATTATGTCCACTCCCTTTAAACAAATTTCCATATTGCTTCATTTCGTATGTTATGTTTTCATAATTTTCCTAGAATAATGTAATGTTTGAAAATTGCTCCAACCTAGATCGAAACAAAACAAAATCATCCATAGATGAATCACGTACATTAATTCTTTACAAAAGAACTAAGAATTCAATCGTTATTTAGACAGGGAGACATGTGTAGTTTAAGAGTATCCATAAAAGGGATTTGCTCAAATGTTTGTAATGGCCTTATGCACATTGGAGTATCACAATCAATAGGATGCCAGCAAGGAATAGGGGTCATTAGAGACGGAATGCATTGTGAAAACATTACATATACAATCAGAGTGTGATTTTCGAGTCAATATGGGTCTACGATCGGCGCCTTTCGCAAATCAATTTTCATTAAAAATAACTATAGAATGTTTTTCTTCTTGATTCCATAGTTAATAGATTTAAGTTCCATTACATTTTTTCATAGAAAATTACATTTGTCCTATGAATACAACGACCTGCTTATGCTACCTATTTACGCACACATACGAATGTTGTTGAATGCAAACTGCATTATAGCTAACCCCTATGCCATATGGACCCCGACAGTTTGAAAAAATTCACAATGGATGTATTTAATATATTATTACATAACGATCAAATGATGGACTGGATTGTATAATAATATGGACAAGATACCTCACATGGATTTTCTCCACCAAATTACTAATGATGCTAATCTAAACATGTCTACAAATGTTGTTGTCAATCGCTCTAACAGATAATTCATTTGTTCAAGTATAAATAAATGTTGCTCATGTTTTGTCATAGGTGGGTGGTACATATTAACGCGTTAATGGTAATAACTCACGGGATATTCAATGTTCTCCATATTTGGGACTAGTCAGCAATACTGTCATTGCTTACATTTCTAACATTTACATACTTAATTGATTTCAGATCAAAAACTTTTTAATAGATCTTCTTATATAAATATTTCATACAGCAATGCCTACAAAATTCAATTAATATTACCAACACTTTCTTACCATCCACGAGGTAATGCAGGACGCTAAAATCTCCATTCATGAAACTGATGATGCTCCAAACATATAAAAAGATGGATCTAATGATATACATGTCACTCATTTAATCTCTCAATTTTCAGAATTTCCAAATAGCACCGACGAGGGCAACAACATCAGATCTTCGAAGACAATCAAATCTTCAAAGTATGCTTATAAATATTACGTTACATTACATAATCGGTATTTTTATCTTATATTACTTTCTAAAAATTCTTTAACTATTTAAACTATCTTTCATTATTTTGCAGGGGAAAGGGAATACAAATCAAGGATTGAGGGAGTTACATACTAATGGATTGCTGAAGAATTTTTCTCTATTGATCATCATGACGTTGCCTTTTTAACTTAGTGTTGAAGACATTTTTTCATCTCAATAGAAATTGCATTATATTTCTGATTGAATTTAATATATTCAATATCATCTCTTCGTTACGCATTTCCTATTCTAATATGTTACTTACTCCCCCATCTCAATATAATTACGTACTTTGTCTATAAAAAATACTTATATTTTTATCTACACATGTACCCCCGCACATCGCGCAGGTTGCATGATAGTATAATAAAAGATAAAAGATATCTTAAAAATATAGTAAAATTGTGCAATATTTTCACTCAACTTATTCTACAATGAAATATAGTTGTACTTCATATGGAAATCATTTAGTAAGAAATTTACATATATAAATTTTTATCATTAGTTTAAAAATCCCCCCTCCCCCCCCCCCCCCCCTCTCTCTCACACACACACACATACACATATACACATAACCCCCATTATAATTTGATGATCTTTCAAATCCTTTATTAATTAAGTTTTAATTTTATGAAAAAAAATATTAATACATGTTGAATATGACGCCTATTATTAAATTAGTTCCTGATAAATTATATACGTCCAGTCAATTTATTAAATTTATAACTCCATCATAGGTAAAAAGTTGTTCAGATATTTATAATTCTTTAAAAAAAAATATCTCGTGCAACGCACGTGCGTTTCATGTACACTACAACAAAATTGATTTGTTTTGCATTTGTTCGCAGCATAACAAGAAAATGTCGATAATTTTTTACATCATTTATTTTAAGTCTCGTGAATTTACGACATTTAAATTAAAATAAAAAGTAAATATTACATACTTATTTAATGCTTTGCAAAATGCCTAAAATTTGGAGCATATAAGACCATACAGCTAATTTTCAGTTAAAAATGCCAATTTTGGAGCTTCCTACTTGGTGCACGATTCTTATTTTCTCTTCCCTCCTATCCTATTCTCTCTCGTCCCTCTATTGATCATCTCTTTCTCTTTCCTACTCCTTCCTATCTCTCTCTTATCCTCACACACTTTCTCATTTCCTATCTCAATCTATAAATCAAATCATGAATTCTCTCTTCAAAATTGGGCACACCCGTGTGAGTTGCTACATGAACTAGTTATTATTCAAGCACAGGATTGAGATAATATATAAGGTATTAGTGGCATCGTATGTTGTAGATTGTATGAATATCCAACTTATTCTCTATATTCTTCAAATATTGAACCCGAACTAGAATCAAGTAATGACAACGAAGAATCTAACTAGACCTAAAATAAAACCATTTAGATGTTCAATTATATCGGATACCTAAGGGTCCGTTTGATACATATTGGGCAAAAGTGTTGGCATGGCAAATTTGTCCTGGCAAATTTTGTCTAGACGAATATTTTTTTCTCACATTAGACTATCAAACACCAAATAAGATAAGACAAGTTTTTTAGGCAAAACATTTTAATAACACATTTTCCGTCCGTATTAACATATATAATAATAAAAAATATGATTTTTTTTTAATTTTCGTCCCAAGTCTTATTTAATAAAAAAACAGTTTTTTCTTTTCTTTTTTACTTCCCGTTTTTATTTATTAAAAAAGTAACAAACTATATATAAAAAAAAAAAAAGTTTTTTACGCCAAAACTACTTACTAAAAACAGTTTTTACATTAAAATAGTTTTTAATTTTTACATTAAAACAGTTTTTACGTTAAAACAGTTTTTAATTTTTTTTACATTAAAACAGTTTTATATTAAAATAATTTTTTGCATTAAAACAGTTTTTACATTAAAACATTTTTAAATTTTTTACATTAAAACAACTTTTACATTAAAACAATTTTTTACATTAAAACATTTTTGAATTTTTTACATTAAAACAATTTTTACATTAAAACAATTTTTTACATTAAAACAGTTTTTACGAAAAAACAGTTTTTACATTAAAATATTTTTTTACATTAAAACAATTTTTTATATTAAAACAGTTTTCACATCAAAACAATTTTTAATTTTTTACATTAAAACATTTTTTACATTAAAACAATTTTTACATTAAAACAGTTTTTTACATTAAAACGGTTTTTACGAAAAAACAGTTTTTAAACATATTTTAATTTAAAACATTTTTTTTACTATTTAAAACAATTTTTAAAATATTCATAACAATTTTTAAAATATTCATAACAGTTTTTTTTAATTATTTATAATAGTTTTTAATTTTTTTTTTAAAATATTAAAAGCGTTTAGGAAGTTAGCAAATTTGTTGGCAAATATTTCTCACCCATATAGCAAAGCAAAATTTGCCTTGTAGGCAAATTTTGCTATCAAACACACCAAATTGTAGGCAAATGTCATATTTGCCAACTTATTTGCCATTGACCATGGCAAATAATGCTATCAAACGGACCCTTAAGACCTTTTTTGGGTGCAATGTAAGTGTATTGATAGTTAATACCCAAATCTTTCAATAATAATAATCGTTGATAATAAGCATTATTTTATGAATTTTAGCAAATATCATTATCAACACACCAAGATCTCGGGAAGAAAGTGAGCAATTATGATATCCTTCATATTTCAATGTCTATAAAATATTTTTATTTATCTGGTCTTGTGTGAGTTTAATACGTATTCTGAGACAATTTCCAAAAAAAGATTAATTTTTATATTTTTTATAAAAGCAAATTGCAAATGATGTAATCATCTTGAATTATTTTTGTTTAAGCATCTTTAATGCTTCTTGAACTATTCTTATTTGCTAAGTTGACTTTTTTTTTCCTTGGATTATAATAATATATAGATGTGTTTCATGCTTATAACTATTATACATTCTTTCTTTGTTCGCATGTCCTCGGAAAGTTGAAGTAGGTGAAAATTCTCCTAATTTGTGGCCTACCATACGATCTGTTATATAAATAGGCAAATGTTCCTTTCCATGATGGATAGTAATAGTATGACCGATCATTGTGGTCCATTAATATTTTAAATTTGATATATCCGTTTATGATATATTTTGAATTGGTTGATCCAATTAAAAAAAACATCAAATTGCTTCTAAATTTTTTCATGACCATAAATATTGTAGAATAGGTGTATCACCCCGCCTAATTAAATATCGGGTAATTAGTCCTTTATTAAATTAAATCGGGATTTACAAATTAGTTCATTCTTAGCATCACTTTTGAAACCAAATTAATTACTAATCACCTATTAGTTAATTAAACTGGTGCCAAATTTTATCTTTTATTGAACAAAACAACATGTGAAACTAATATATAATCAAACACCAACAGAAGTCATGCGTCACGAATATTGCATATTTACGCCCTTTATCTTTTTGCATTCTAACACTTTTAAGTTCTTAATTCCTATATTTATGTTCGTTAACCAGACAACCTCAGATTTGGACATATATATGTTTTGTAGGGGTTAATTGTGCTTTTGCAATTATTGGAAGGCTAAAAGTGAGGATCGGTTGTATTTCGGAGAAGTTCCGTCACCAGACGCTACTTTAAGGGAATTTTATTCAATTCATGCTTCAACTCCGACTCATGGAATTTCCACGGATAGGTAGTTGATTGAGTTAGCATCGTGTGGCCATAAACGGTGCATAGTTTCGAGTTCGGACAAAGAAGTTATGGCCATTTATGTTATGAAGCTTTCCTCCCATGTGAAGATTAAAGGGCACCAAAAAACAGAGTACGGGCCGACCGCGCCCAGGGGGGAAGTCGACCGTGTATTGGGATTTTTCCTTGTGAGGGAACCAGTGGGCATCAACTTAAGGGACCGATCGATCGGCCCCCTGGCCGCGGTCGACCGGTAGTCTCAAATATATGACACTTGTTCCTTTTCTTTTCTATTTTATTTCCCCACTTACCGTATAAGAGAACCTTTGTTCTCTTTTGTGAATATCTTACATTTTACATTAGGTTTAGGGTTTGTAAGGAGATTTTTTCCGTCTCCATTTTTATGTATGTAAGTTTACTTTTTATTGTCTCTTTCATTTGTTTAAAGCTTTCTTTACTTGTTTCCTTTCATTTCCTTGCCTAGTTAATATTCATTTCTTGTTATTCATTACTTTTCTAATTAGGTTTACTTTCTTGCTTTTAATTCATGTCATTTACCATGCTTTCTAGCTAATTTAGTCTAGGTTGCATCGGATTGAACTCACCTATGGGTTGACGGGTTATTTTTCTTTGGTGATGGAGTTTCACGGGTTTATTTCAAGTGGGTTGTCCTAGTTTTTACGCCTAGGATATTTAACGGGGTATATCATGTATGCTCCGTATTTATGACCTTGTGTGCGTAATTTCTGGGGTATTTGTTGACACCAAAATCTTATTAGACTTTTATGCGAATTTAGGGGTGTGATAACTCTTGATTTAGACTCAATCTTAATAACTCGTGAGCCCATGTAAACATTGTATACTTATTAACTCGGGGTGAGGGATATCCGATGCAACCTACAATTTTTATTCCCTTTGTTAATCTAGTTTAATAGACTCGCCTTGATTAATCTTTCCCTTTTTGTATCTTTTCCACTTGGTTAGTAATTACCCTTTTACACTTTTATTTTAGAAGTATTAAACCAATGAAATTCTAGCAACTCGTCTCTCTAGATTTTTTTATACCCGAACTTGGCCGCTATACTCCCTTATTGAGTGTAGTCATTAGTTTAGGTTTTTGTATTAAGGCGGTGAACAAAAAACAACAATCGGCGTGCTGACTACGCGCTACTCTTCACCCTTAATCAATAAGATAGTCTAAACATCTCAATAATATAGATGAATAAATTATTACAGAATAAATCATCAGCTTAAAACCAAAACACGTAAACCTCCGTTAATGAAAACAAATACTGTCTGAATTGAATCTGAATAAGTAATGAAGGACAACATCTCCATACTAAAATACTAAAATCCTACACTAGGTCAAGATAAGTAATCGAAGCGTCTAAGAAAAATCTTGCAACATCCACCTGTGTCCCAGTTTCATCTCCCTAGAACAGAATATCAAGTCTGGCGCTCATGTGGTTGGACACCTAAAAGGTTTTCAAAATATTTTTATAAAAAGACTTAGTACTCAAAATATTTTTATAATATTTAGCAAGTGTTTATCACAATAAAATTCAGTTATTGAATACACATGATCACGCACACTCTCTCGGGAGTTATCCTCACCTATCATTTAAAGTGCACGCCTAACGTTCTATACTTAGCCTACCCAGCTATACTACTCGAGCTAACTAGACTAAAGTATCCCACTGAACTCATCTACACCACTAAGTTCCCGTACCGCCCATACAGTACATAATTTTATTCACACTGCTCATATGTTAATTATTTACCGAGTCACAATTCTCGTATGTTGATAATTAAGCATCACTACTTAATTTACTCCTTATATGTCCACTTTCTAACACTAAATCTTTAATTAAGTTCCTCCACTTAATTTACCTTTAGATTTATACACATCATCTAATTTTCTACTATCCTTCATAAGCAGATTATTCATGAGGTATATATTTTACTCACAATATATACTACAAGGATTATTGGTCCGGATAATCATCAACCCCAATGTGTAAATGTTATAAAAATTTATATTGGTCCGATTACTTCATCGACCCCAATATAATATCTAGATTTAGTCCAGATAATCATCGACCCCAAATTTTAGTATAACGTATTGATCCGAATAACCATCGACCCCAATACTATGAAATACTTTAAGCATTCTCACCGCCTAAGTATTTATAATATTAGGTATTCTCTCCACCTATAAGTAATTTAGTAAGTATACACATAACCCAAACATTTACATTAGCACGTAGTATATTTCTCTCTAATACTTATTGTACATTTTGTTTTACGACTTATCGCACTATCGTATGTATGAGCAGTAACACAAACTCTAAGGGTTCCGATCACCCCTTCTATTTATTTCAGTAGTTAAATCATTATTTACCCTACTGGTCTACTTATCATTCCATCTGAAGTTATCGTAATTTATTATCTCTCTCCTCGGTAACTTACGACATACCTATACCAATTGATTCCTGTCTTAATTTTCTCACTAAGACTAAACTACAAATCCCAATTAGGCCTACCATAGTATAAACGATTTCTCCATAATCTCTTAATAAGGTTCAAAGAATTTCCACAATCATCGATTAGAAAAACTAGGTCAGAAACAGAAAGAACTGAAGTTTTCTAAAAAAAATTTGTAAACGAACTGAAGGCCGGACTGGTCCATTTTTTTGTGAATGAATTGATCTGATGTGTCTAGGGTCAGACCGATCCGGTGTCTGCAATTCACCAGCTTCGGTTGTTCATGCGTTCTTCGCCCATAATCCAGTACCAACTTACATTACTCTACACCAAAGTCACAACTAAACACTCCAAACCATGTCTACATGCATTAGGAGGGTTTCTAACGTTTTAAACATATTAAATCATCACATAATTCAACCAAGAATGAATCGAAACCATGAAACTTCATCAATGCCCTATTTTTGTGTTCTTCCTACATATCCAATAACAAACCCAGATTTATTTCGTATGAATGATCAAGTCTCCTCTGGTTATTAATCATCTACATTTGTTAAATCATTCTATATGCAAATCCCTAACCAACATACATCAAATGTATTCTTTTATTTTCCTCCAAGAACACAAGTTTGATCATGGTTATCAACAAATCTCTATGCATGGACATTATAACTTCAATTAAATGTAATAAACAACTTGCCTTAAATACTGAAGGGTATGATTTCATGGGTGAGGATGATGATTTGATGTTTCCCTATTCAAATCTTCACTCCTTAGGTACTTAGGATGCAAGAACTCTTTCAATCCGTCAAAAATCATCCTTCGACTTTTGGGAATAGTTCCTCTCTTCCCTATAATGTCCCCTCTAAGATTTCTTGTTTTATGAAACCTAACCCTCACTTCTAATCATCAGATATAAGGCTCTAATTGTCGTAGGTCCTTTAACCTCTAATTTTAAAATGGCCAAATTACCCTCCAAAGGTGCCAGTTTGGTACAAAATTGACCCGAAACCCAAACTAAACCTCTGGGTACACTATTCTGACTATTTCGACCCTATCGGAGTCATACATGACCTCTAAATTATCATACGAGTCATTTAAAATATATTTCTCATTTATCACCTCAAAATAGTCTATACGCGACTCCCTGTGAGATAAAATAAAATACGCACATATCACTCGTTATGTCGTATAACCACAATTAATAAAATACGCACATATCACTCGCTATGCCGTACAACCAAAATCATCAATTATTTACTATTTATAGTTAGTAAATATCACAATCCAATATTAATTGGTATCTATCTCTCGATTAATATTTAATAGTCACACTTATCATCTAATCGCATTAAATTACTTCACCCGCGTAATTTAATTAAAACATATTTTTCCTAATTAATTCCTCAAATTAGTTAAATAAAAATACACAAAAATACGGGGTATTACATACTCCCCCCCCCCCCCCCCTAACAAAGGAATTTTGTCCTCAAAATTAGGGCAAGACCGATACTAAAACTTAGGATCTATAACATCACGACATCATCGAGTACCCAAATTCAAATCATGATAACATAAGGGTCACCTGACTATACCTTGTAGTGGTGCCCACCTATCAAAAGGGTTAATCACTCTAGCCCAAGTTTATCAACAAGCTTTCCCAATTCACTACACACTGATATGCTCTATAAGTCATGTGACCTCAATACTGACCCTATCGTCTCCATATTGAGAAAGGTCACCCAACCTTAAATGCCAACTCCCTCATTTACCACACCTCATAATTCCTTTCATGGGAGGAAATCACGATAACCTATGACCACCCATGTCAGTATTTAGAACTTCTGTTCAAGGTGACGTAACTCTTACGACATTCAAAAGTCACCCAAAATAGTTTGTGGTTCACTCCACTATTATTCAACGGACTCCAAGTCACAACCAGTCCAAAAATCTAGTTATCCCCTCACCTCTAATCAACCCGAGGGTGAACGACAAGGCTTTCCACACAAAACCTCAAAATTTACCTCGTTCCTGATAAACCATTACAAGTTATTACACACAACTCTACAAATGGTAATTCCTTCCCCCAATTACCCAATAAGGCACCACCCGCACCACTCACATTACCCAGCATAATAAACCACCTCTCGTCTAACCATCAAGTTATAGGTGTAACAATATACCCAAAGCAAAAATCCATCCCCATCGCTTCCTAATAATCCCTATCAAAGGTGGGATTATAGGATCTCATCCTGGTTTACAACAATATTGGGAGGCACCTTGCACCGGTGTAATCCTTCTTTTCAAAGAAAGAATAACTATTACTTTATCTCATCCACTCCATCCCATACACTCGGAGGAATACTTGACTTAGTCACGGTGTTAGAAGCCCATCATGAAATTATCAGTCTACCTACCCATTCTGTCACTGGAAACATATGCCTATTACCAAATTCTGGTTGATCATCTCGAGTCAACCTTTTTCCATCTATAAGTGGTGCATCCAGAGAAAATCTCATTCAACACTAATTCCACTTATAATATCTCACATTACTGGTACTTTATACTTCCCTTCTACCCTCGGTATACCAAAAGTCACGGGCCATGCACATTGATCAACTGGCACACTTCTTGGGTCTTTATGACCCATAATCATCAACATCCTATTTACGTGCAACACACACTCAACATTCGACTGAGTAACGCTCCGCTCTATTTTCCTATAACAGTTCAGCCTCCTCTTTATCAAGAGGTACCTTTTGAATGGTTTCCAGCGGGCTTTCAACCCATCTCGCTGTGCTACTCTCATTGCACACATATACTTGGATTATCGTCATTATCACCCGACATTCAATCCATCATACCATTTCGTCTTTATATATAATTTCCCTCAGGCATATGTTCCACACATTGATTCCTACGTCCTCCTATCGGTGCATATCTTCACAACACTAGAAACGTTACACACACTGTCCTTAAAACAGGCCTCGCATTCTCGATGTGGCTATAGACTATAGGTATTATTAATCACCCCATAAATTATAATTTTTTTCTCCTTAACATCTTTCCACCCTTTAGAGTACTTTTTCTACACATCCATTGATTAACATTCGAAACGGATGCCCTGGCATCCATCAACGTCCCTCTACTCATGATGTTCGTCAAAGTCCCTGCGTATCTCATCACACAACAACATTTAAACAAGGAACTTCCCCAATACTCTATCGCTCAACATTGGTGGTAATCAAATTCCATAAACCTCAATATCCTAACCGGGACTCTCAAAATCCTATTCCTAGACTTATAAATATAAATCGCAACTCCCACATCCCTAAAGGAGTGATGTAGTAATGCGCTCTCCCTATCACAATGTTCTGAGTGCTAGACATAATAATGAGCTAAATCTTTCCTCTTAACAGTAAATCTAATATACCTCCATTCACCTTGATAAAGTACCTCCACACCGGAATCAAATATCTTGAGACAACCATACTCTCTGAAGTCTCTATCATAATATAATAAAAAATGAGAGCCCGCCCCTTTTCAGGCGAGGCCTTATCAAACAATACATCCTGACCTGGGGCGTCAGACACGATGGCCTTGCTGTCACAAACCTTTATCGTTCCACCCACCTCGTTAATCAGTCCATACCAAGGATAATATCACACTCGCATGATATGTCACTGGGATGAGAAATTTCAACACACACATACTCCCTGTGCCTAAACCCGCTCTCCCTGCGGATATTACGAAAGAATGACTCTCTACATAAAGGCAACTATATACACATTATAGTATTGTCGACGATATTCCCACTTAACTCTCCTCACACGTGGATCTAGTGCTAACAGAATATTGTGACTAGCTCGTGTCACATAAAACTTACCCCACCAACCCGAGGATAAAACTAATACTCCCAATTTTCAATTATGTTGTTGGTCTAAATGGTTCTTGGATATGACATGCTTGTCCGAACTGAACAACAACCATCTTAATCATTGCCTCACCTAGGCACCATATTCTTGCCCCTTTCACTCACTTCGGGAAAAATTAATGCAAGCGGTCCTATTCTCCACATAAAAATCCTTTTCATATAATCCCCTATTATTGTCCATACTAACCCTCTTATGGTTGTCCTTATCTCGAACCCTGGTAGCCTAGACCCCGATGGCCACCCTTATTGTTCCCTTAGTTTCGTTGGCCCTACGGAACACACTACTGACCTTACCAGTCCCAACTGAATCTGCCGCCATAGGGTATGAATTCAGCTATCTGAATCATTTAAATGGGTCCCCTGATAGGTCTCCCCCTTGCGGTGTTTCGCTAGTACAGTTACATCCAGTCTCACACACTGACTAAATTCTCCAATCCTGTTAGATCCCTTCACAAGGGAACATTTATCTCAATACTGCCAAAATCACAACATCATCACCATCTGCATCAATAGTCCAAGAAGAATTTTCCTTTGAGTGTTGGTATCTCCTCTAGTGAGTCCATTGCCCACCTTAAAGTCTTTATTCCCCATTGTGCCAAATATGGTGATTTACTCCCACCATTACAGCACTACTCCTACGTGCCAAGAAAAATTTAACCCAAAATCACTTCCGGGTATATATATTTCTTCCTGTTATATGCCAAAGCCTCTGGATATTCTACATCCATTGGATACACGCACAGTCTCCGCATCTAACAAAATTCCAACGGGTGGTCCTCTTTAAAAACCCCTCCAACTCTCTCCCATTCTAACCCCACTGGGTGAGTCTAATTTAGCACAACTCTATGCTATAACGGTAAAACAATATATATGTATTGCACTCTAGCAGTCCCTACAACTCCATCATCCCGAGCAATAATAGGGGTGACCTATGCTTCGGTCATCAACCCCAAAATATTCTTCAACTCCAACTCTAACTGAGCCCCGCCTCATGTTTCCTTCCCAACGGTCCTCACTGGTCTTCCTCTTCACAATCATCAGATGAAGTAAACTCGTTTGCATAAAAGATTCATTAATATTTATACACTATTGTGGCCATCCCCGGATATATCCCCTCGCGGAGGGAGAGGATCCCTTTAGGTCCCGCGCGTCCCTCTCGAGAGCGCTTCGGTCGGCGTCGGTGAATGAGGTAAAAATGTAAAAAGATAGAGTCGTCAGTATATTTTACTCAAAACAGACAAAAGAAAAAGGAGTCATCCCGAAGGACAGCATCCAAAGACATACTGATACATACGAAATCAAAATGATTCGAAAGGGCTTCGGAGGCTAAGTTACGAAATAGGAAGGTGTTAGGCACCCATTCCGCCCTTACGGTCTCTCATGGGTTGTTGCTATTTTCCTTTATTTCCCGGTGATATGTGTGCATGTGTATAGGTAGTGGAGATAGGAATCATCGACTTGTATCATGGAAGAGATAAAGCGAGTCTTCCATAGGAATGTTCTTAAAAGTAATATTAGAAAATAAGATTTATGCGATTATCCTAGCGTCGATCATTATAAGGGAATGATAACGCATGTGGAATAATACGTCATTAAGAAAAAAAAAATATATATATATATATATATATATATCACTGTTCTAAAAAACCCGCCTAGGCTCCGCCTAGGCTTAAGGCTTGGGCGAAACGCCTCGCCTTAAGTTTTTTACGCCTTATGCTTAGTAAAACTCTTAAGGGACACTTTTTTCTAAAAACATCAATACTTTAGTGAAACAATATCGCCTTTTAAAGAATTTTTTAACTAACCGGACCATTATCTCATCCAAAATAATCAAATAGTATTTTAATTTTCATATATTCAGACATATTTTTATGATATGTACAATTTTAGTATTTTAATAGCCTTGTTATGGTGTAAAAATATTAAAATATATTAATAAGGCCTAAATGCCTTTTCACGCCTTTTTACGCTTAAACCCGCCTAGGCTTCTAAGGCTTGAGGCTTGACCTCCACGCCTCGATCACGCCCTGCGTTTTTTAGAACCTTGATATATATATATATATATATATATATATATATATATATATATATATATATATATATATATATATATATATATATATGTGCGTGTGTGTGTGTGTGTGTGTGTGTGTGTGTGTGTAAATACATAGACTTTAAGAGGGTTAAGTTTAAAGAATATAGAAAAATGGGAAAAAAGTAGAAAAATGACACGAGTCTCGAGTTTTACCCCGAGATGCTTACGTAGCCTATAGAGGCATCAAAATCCACGTAGTTTATATGCAAAACGAGGGGTGGGATTTATCCCATAAATCCAATCGGGGACTTCTCTTGTATGTGTGTAAAAAAAAGTGTTTTAGTTGTGAGAAAAGTGTAATAAAAGTGTGAGAATTCTCGTTTGGAATTTATGAGAAAATCCTCTTTTTCTTATTTTTTTGGGTTTTATTTATATGAAAATAAGAGATGTGCAATAATACTAGATAAAAAGTATATTAGGATATGTGAGATAAGAGAATAATAGTACTAAGTAACAAAACAAGTTAATGCGAATTTAGGGGAATTTAAAGAGAGAGTTGAGAAAATTGGACCTTCTTGAAGATCTTGAGCTTGATCTTGGATATTGGAGAGCATCCCCTGCACTTGGATGATGATGGAGAGTACTTAATTCACCAAGTTTGATGAAAAAGGTCATGAAAGGTGAAGGTTGAAAAGGATTTTGGATGTGGAAATCACATTGACTTCGAGAGGGGTTTTCTGAGCTTGCTGAGAGTGATGGATCTCTGATTTTCCTTTTTTCTAATGAGGTTAGGCCCTCCTTTTTATAGGCCCAGGGAATTTCCGATCGTCATAGCCCTAGTTTAGCCAATCGGCAGGTGTGTTTAGGCACACTGTCGATAGGCAGGACTTAGAACCTGTCGTATGGCAGTGTCTTTCAGGTTCCTTCGGAAAATCGATCGTAGAATGCAAACCATTGATTCGAATCGTGCACGGGGTGAATCGTTGGAAAGTTATTTCAGATACCTTTGAAATTCCTTTGGACTTCTCCCAATTTCAGGAGTTGACTTTGGGTCAAATGTGGCTCGGAAGAGCTCATCGGTCCTTTGGACAAGGAAACTTCGGACGCAAATGGATCGTTTGTCCTCATGGTAAGTCAGAATCGTGCACGGGGTGGACCGTTAGAAAGATTAGGAGATGTACTTCAACATTCCAAAGAGTTTGACCTGGTTCGGGATGTTGACTTTGGTCAATCGGGCCCTGGAAGCATTCGGTGACCTTTCGAAGTAAAACGGATCGTTCGTCCGTACTGTAAGTCAGAATCGTGCATGGGGCGGACCGTTGGAAAGGGGTTTTAGTTACTTTTGAAGATTCATTCAGTCTCGATCGATCTGAAGAGTTAATTTCAATCAAACGGAGCCTGGGAGCGTCTAGTGACCTCCTGATCGAGTTTCGGGGAAAAATGGGTCGTTCGTCCCCATGGTAAGTCAGAATCGCACACGGGACGGACCGTGGGAAAGGGGATTCAGTTCCCTTTGAAGATTCATTCAGTCTCGATCAAGCTAAAGAGTTTGATTTTTGGTCAAATGGAGCCTAGGAGTGCCCGATTGCCTTTAGGTCAGTAACTGGGGTATGACTTGGGTTTGTAATGATGAAGGGAGGTGCTAGGGACCTTAGGAGAGGTTAGGGGGTATTAGAATGGGGTGTCTACAACTATAGTAGGAGAATGTAAACCACGTACGTAGAGGAATACAACAATCCTATGATAGGGCTCTATATCAATCAAGCGATAAGCTGAAAACGTAGTAAGCCGTACAGATCCTGTGGACACTAGAACCTAATGCTCTAATACCATCTGTGACACCCCGCCTAGTTAAATACCGGGTGATCTGTCCTTTATTAAATTAAATCAGGATTTACAAATTGGTTCATTCTTAGCATCATTATCAAAACCAAATTATCTACTAATCACCTATTAGCTAATTAAATTGGTGCCAAATTTTATCTTTCATTAAACGAAACAACATGCGGAACTAATATATAATCAAACACCGACATAAGATAGTCTAAACATCTCAAGAATATAGATGAATAAAGTATTACTGAATAAACCATCGGTTAAAAACAAACCAATTAAAACTCCAATAATGAAAACAAATACTATCGAACTGAATCTGAATAATTAATGAAGGACAACATGTCCATACTTAAATATTGAAATCCTACACTAGATCAAAATGAGTAATTGAATCATCTAAGCAAAATCCTGCAACATCCATCTGTGCCGCAGCTCCATTTCCCTGGAACAGAATATCAAGTCTAGCACCCCTGTGGTTGGACACTTAAAAGGTTTTCAAAATATTTTTATAGCAAGAGTTAGTACTCAAAATATTTTGAAAATATTAAGCAAGCATTTATCACCATAAAATTTAGTTATTGATTACATGTGATCATGCACACTCTCTCTGGAGCTATCCTCACCTCTCATCTAAAGTGCACGCCTAACGTTATATACTTAGACCACCTAGCTATACTACTTGAGCTAACTAGACTAAAGTATTTCACTAAACTCATCTACACAACTAAGTTCTCGTGATGCCTGTACAATACATAGTTTTATTAATACTACTCATATGTTAGTTATTTACTCACAATCCTCGCATGTTATCTTATCATATTTAATTAAGCCTCACTAATTAATTTATTCCTTAGATATCCACTGTCTAACACTAAATATTTATTTAAGTTCCTCCACATAATTTACTTTTAGATGTATACATGTCATCTAATTTTCTACTATCCTTCATAAGCGGATTATTCATAAAGTATATATTTTACTCACAATGTATACTATAAGGATTATTGGTCCGGCTAATCATCGACCCCAATTATCCTACCATTTACATTGGTCTGGATACCCCTCGCCCCAATTTATAAATGTTATACAAATGTATATTGATCCGGTTACTTCATCGACCCCAATATAATATCTAGATTTGGTCCGAACAATCATCGACCCCAAATTTTAGTATAACGTATTGGTCCAGATAACCATCGACCCAAATACTATGAAATAATATAAGCATTCTCGCCACCTAAGTATTTTTAATAAGGGAAATTTACAAATAGGTCCTTTGATAACAATTTTTAAACATTTAAGGACTATTTACTATTAGGTTCACTTGTTATGCCACTAACGTGGACTTCTACAAGAATAGAATTAGCGGACCTAAGTGTTTAAAATTTGTTAAAATTCCTTTAGTGTTTAGAATTTGTTTGTGAAGCACCTAAGATTACTTTCCCCTTATAATAATAGGTATTCACACCACCTACAAGTGATCTAGTAAGTATACACATAACCCAAACATTTACATTAGTACGTAGTATATTTCTCTCTAATACTTACCATACATTTTGTTTTACGACTTATCGCACTATCGCATTTACGAGCACTCACACAGACTCTAAGGGTCCCGATCACCCCTTCTATTTATTTCAGTAGTTAAATCATTATTTACTACTTGTCTACTTACCATTCCATCTGAAGTTATCATAATTTATTATCTCTATTCCCGATAACTTGCAACATAACTATCCCAATTAATTCCCGTCTTAATTTTTTCACTAAGACTAAACTACAAATCCAAATTAGTCCTATCGTAGTATAAATGATTTCTCCATAATCTCTTAATAAGATTATAAGAATTTTCACAACCATCTATTAGAAAAACTAGGTCAGAAACAAAAAGAACTGAAGTTTTCTGAAATTTTTCTATAAATGAACCGAAGGCCGGACCGGTCCATTTTTTCTGTAAATGAACCGATCCGATGTCTCCAAGGCCAGACCGGTCCGGTGTCTTCAATTTACTAGCTTCGTGTGTTCAAGCATTCTTCGCCCATAATCCAGTACCAACTTATATTACTCTACACCAAAGTCACAACTAAACATTCCTAATCATTTCTACATGCATTAGGAGGGTTTCTAACGTTTTAAACATATTAAACCATCACAGAATTCAACAAAGAATGAATCGAAACCATGAAACTTCATCAATGCCCTAGTTTTGTATTCTTCCCACATATCCAATCACAAACCCATATTTATTTCGTATGAATCATCAAGTCTCCTCTAATTATTAATCCTCTACATATGTTAAATCATTCTACATGCAAATCCCTAACAAACCTACATTAAATCTATTCTTTTTCTCTCTAAGAACATAGGTTTAATTATGGTTATCAACAAATCTATATGCATGGGCATTATAACTTCATTTAAATGTAATAAACAACTTTCCTTAAATACTGAAGGGTCTGATTTCATGGGTGAGGATGTTGATTTGATGTCTCCCTCTTCAAATCTTCACTCCTTAGGTACTTAGGATGCAATAACTCTTTCAATCCTTCAAGAATCCTCCTTCAGCTTTTGGGAATAGTTCCTTTCTTCCCTCTAATGGCCCCTCTAAGATTTTTGTTTTATAAACCATAGCCATCAATTCTAATCATCAGATATAAGGCTCTAATTTTCGTAGGTCCTTTAACCTCTATTTTTAAAATGACCAAATTACCTTCCAAAGGTGTCAGTTTGGTCCAAAATCGAGACGGGACACAAACTAAACCCCTGAGTACACTATTCTGACTATTTTGACCCAATAGGAGTCATCCGTGGCCTCTAAATTATTATACGAGTCACTTAAAATATATTTCTTATTTATCACCTCTAACTAGTCTACATGCGACTCCGGTGAGATAAAATAAAATATGCACATATCACTCGCTATGTCGTATAACCACAATTAATAAAATATGCACATATCACTCGTTATGCCATATAACCAAAATCATCAATTATTTAATATTTACACTTAGTAAATATCACAATGCAATATTAATCAGTATTTATCTGTCGATTAATATTTAATAATCATACTTATCATCTAATCGCATTAAATTACTTAACTCGCGTAATTTAATTAAAACATATTTTTCCTAATTAATTCTTCAAATCAATTAAATAAAAATACACAGAAATACGGGGTATTACAATAGTCTTTTATGAGTAGTTTTGATTAGATGTTCCATGAAAAGAATTATTGGATTTATTCAACTCTTACTTTTCAGGGTTAAGGATTTAACTATATCTCTCAATTTGATATATATATATATATATATATATATATATATATATATATATATATATATACAAACACAAAATTTGTTTGTATTAATCCAAGCATGATTTATTTTATTTGTGATATAAAGATGTGGTTTTATCAATCATTACATGAAATATTTAGTATGTTCACCACTCCTAATATGTTTTGGTTAGCATGAATTGCTCACGGGGAGAAGTCGTTCTCCTTCTTTCGTACTTCCTTGTGTTTTTTAATGGAGTTAAGTTGGGGTTTTAATTTGGGGGATCGCGACCCTTTTTTCTAATTTAATTCGTTATTATGTATGTGTGTATTCATGTGTGTTTATGCGTGGGTATGTATGTTTCACATCATCCTTTTCGCTTGGCATAATGGAATTTACCAATTGTAAATTAAAATTGGGCGTGTCTCCTTTAGATTTTCATTAGTTTTAACTTTCAACTATTTTAGAATTAGTAATTTAAGGATAATTTATAAACTGCTTGGTAAAGCTAATTACTGGAGTTGGACTATGGAATTGTTGATCATAAACACCTTTTGTAAGAAATTTTTTCCACTCAGTCTATATATGGGTACCCACTTGGCTACCTACAAGCATACCTAACAGGGAAGGTTACTCAAGGACGAGGGGGCTCATCACGAGTGGCCCCAACCCCCAATATGTCCTAAAACAGAACGAGAGGGTCCACTATGAGGGGATCCATCCCCAAAATAGATATTTAGACGAGAGAGTCCACCACAAGGGGCTTTATCCCTAGAATGGCCCAAGATAAAGATTTGGATGAAAGGGTCAACCATTAGGGGCTATATCCCAAGAATGGCCCAAGATAGAAATTTAGATGAGAGGATCCACCATGAGGGCCTCAAAGCCTTAAATGAGCCAAGACAAAAATATTAGAAAGAAGGCTTACAGCGAGCATCCCTAAGTTAAACGGCCAAATGAAAATGGCGAGGGGGTTCTCAACGAGCAACCCCAAGACAAAAAATGAAATGTGAGAGCAGATCCAAAAGTTTGAAGAGATGCTCACAAGTCTCATTTAAACTGTTACTAACCATATTATTTATCTCACACGGGTAGCCTTGAGCAAGCAAGCAGGGAACGAGCAGGACAGTTGGGATCTCCCGGGAGTTTTGGTTTTATGGCTAAGAGACAAGTATTATTGGGCAAAGCCAAAGCCCAAATACTTGACACTTTATGATGTAGATAATACTATTAGAGAGACCCTAGTGGTTACTCAAGTACTCATACAAACCACACTTAGAATAAATGAGTGAGGCCAAGAGGCTGCTCACAGAAATATTTTTTAAATGACAATTGGATAGTGGCCCTCAAGGCCGTTCGCAAGTTTTACAAAAGTTTGCACAATAAGTTACCATTTAAAAAAATATTTACCAAATCACAGATTTGGGAACTATTAGTAAACATATTTTCTTTTTGGCTTTATTATGCACCAAATGTCACCTGTGAGATGGGACGGGCGGCTAATAGACAAACAGAGGCAAAAGGTACATCGAAGAGCTTGTCTCTAAGAGTCTCTCATTTTGGCTCCCAAAATCCACATCATCCCTAATATCTACCTATAAATAGGACCTTTAGGTAAGGTCAAGACAACACAAAAACTCAAGTTAGCACTGTTACTCTGTTAAAATCACACAAGAAAAGTATTCTCTCCCTGCTCTCTCTTAAGTGTCAAAGTGCTTGTCTTTTCACTCCATTTACATCCATCACTTTAAGACATCTCTCTCTCTCTCTCACACATTATCATTGTTATAAAAGTTGTTACTCATTACTCTCTTTTTAGGAAGAAAGTTATAGCAACACTCCATTCATACCAGATGTTATCATCTAGCATCTTTTGAGACTTTGAAGGACTTGAAGACAACATCCATTGGAGTTGGTCATGCCTCACTCATTCTAGTTTTTCATAGACCCCGGTACAACCACCCTCCTATATTTTTTGGTAACTCCACTGGGGAGGTATCCTCACTAATATGGATAAAGAACGATATAAAGTTTAAAAGCAGCTAGTGTTTGAAGCCATTATAGGTGGTAACGAAGTTCAAAGTGACCAGACAACCCAAGAGGAGGTTGTAGTGGCCAGAGTGAGAGCACCTACTCCTTAAGGGGGCAAGCCAATGCAATAGCAGCCACTCCTTTAGCAAGGATGAACTTGATGAGTATGTTTTTTAAGTTTTTAAAGCCGAACAATGTTGACCTAGCAAGCTTGAGCCAAACTTGCATGATGCTTGTAGTAGCCCCTATTGGAGGGGCAATAGTAACAGCAGCGATTGTGGAGGAGGCTCTGCCTCGAAAGGTGGTAGTAAAGCAGACAGCAATGCCAGTGAGTTCACCGATTACAAACAAAGCTAGCTTAGAGAAGTCCCCCTCCAAAGTCGTTACTATGGAGGAAGTGAAGAAGTCGTTCTTATCTCAAAGGAAATCATCTCACATATATGACGAGTTGTAGAATACCTAACCATAAAACATCAACGAGAAGCCATATCCAGAAGGAACGTTCCTCCTAAGTTCATCAAATTTAATGGTGTGAAAACCCTAGGGAGCATGTGAAAAGGTTTGTAGAGCACTTGGGTGTGCACGAAAATGATAAGGAGTTGAAGAATCAAGAGTTCTCTAAGACTCTCATAGGAAAAGCGTACATGTGGTATTCCCACCTCATGTCAAACAACATTTCAACCTAGGATGAGATGCATAGGCAATTCCTCCAAAGGTTTTTCTTAGTGGAAGATGAGTACACATTAAGGCACCTCGCACAAGAAGTACAGAAACCCGGTGAAGAATTAATACAGTACATTAAACGCTTTTGAGAAAGGGTTTTGGATGTTCACGAGGACGTAATGGAAGCAAGAATGTTACAGATATGTGTTGAGGGGATGCTAGAGGAATATAAAATCCATTTGGTCAATGAGACTAGAGTCGAAACTTTTAGGGAGTTCACGTGAGTAGTTAGCAACATCGCAATGATTATCAAGCCCAGATCACAAAGTTAGAGGACAAAAGTGCCTCTAACCGCAGGAATATTGCAAGTCTCTAGAGGACAACCTATTAACTATGGAGATGGAATTTCAAAAGGCAAGAAAGGAAGCCAAAAATACAAAGGGAACAGTCCAATAGGCAAAAGGAACTTTGGAGATGGTATTTCGCCAGCACTGTCTTGTTGTTTGGCAGAATCTATGGATTGTTATCGCACTTTGATGTGAGAAGTCATAGCAGGTCACCTTGATTCTAATGGAAAAATACACCAAGAAGAAGATAAGGCAGACACAAAATAATTCGAACTCCACCAAAGGGTTCAGCATGCGACCAAAGATTGATTTTATTTGCGAAGGATCATTGGAAAGCAAGTAGCTAATGGCATTTTGCAAATACCTCCAGTAGCTGTTAATGAGAACCCATTTCAAGCTCATCATTATGGTTTAGATAACATGGTGGTGGCATATAATAAGGAAGGATCCTGAGAGACAGAGGAGTGGTGGAGAAATGAGAAAATGTGTGAAAAATAGCTAGCCAACTTAGACAGAGGAGAGCAAGAAGATGAACGGGGCGAGAAGGTAAACCCCCAAGAGGAAAAGAAAATGTTATCCTTAATCTAGATGGGGTATGGACACCTGAAGTGGAGTAAGTATGCAATGCACGAACGTATGAAATGGATCTAGACTCAAAATGTGCAGAGATAGCAAAAATCTATAAATTCAAGTGATTTTTTAATCAGATCAAGGTGAAACATGATACTCACATAGTTATTATAAAGAGGATTCTAGATTCAATTCAATAGTGAGGGGATCCCTCCCAAAAATGGTAGGGAACCATAGTAAGGTTGATCAAGAGGTACACCTCTAAGGTGATCTCCTCGGAATCTGATAGGCAAGTACCTTGTTTTCATAATCGTCCTATGTATGTGATAGCTTTAATAAATGGAATTATCTTTCCTAGAGTACTCATGGATGGAGGGGCATATATTAATATCATGTCCACTAGCACATTGTATGAGACAAGAATCTCTCAGAAAAATATAGTGTCAGTCCCATTAGTGATTTTCAATTTTGACATTGTAGGAATGCAATCGCTGGGCTATGACAATGTGGGCATTAAATTAGGAAAATTTACTTCCCATATCAAGTTTCATATCATCAATGCCAATAGCAACTACTAGCTTCTAATATGACGAGTGTGGATACACACCCATGGGATAATTCCCTCAATATTTCATCAATGTGAAAAATCTAAAATTTGTGGTACTCAGATTGTTATAAAAGCAACGAAAAAAACATTTTCAATAGAGAAGTCCCATCTTGTGGATGCAGTGTTCTACACTAAGTTAGATGAGGAAAGGAGAAACTAGACCATGAGGCTAGAGGACTCACACTTGGTTAGAGAAGGTGTTCAGCCTAAGAAGTCTATCCATGATAGATTGGACTAGTAAGTGACCCCACAAGGAAGAAAAGGAAAGAGGAAAGAGGAAGGGTGAAGAGGAGGCTAGACCACCTTGCACATGCAATAAAGTTGTATTTCCAGACGAAAAAGTTATCTACTATTTATAACGGTTTACATGGCTAGCATTTTGAGATGAGAGTGTTGACCCAATGCTATAGTGCTTCATGGTGGATGAATACCACATCATTAAACTTATAAAGGATTCTGAAGAAGCACCCGAGTACATGCTAGATGGGTCGAGGGAGCAGCTTCAGAAGATGGAGGAAATAATTAGAGGATGAAGATGAGCAACCCATTTTAATATCCGAAGGGTTAAATCTCAAACAGTGTGAGGAAATCATCATTCTACTCAAGTAGTTCACAGATGTGCTCACGTGAAAGTATACAGATATGCTTGGGATAAACCCAGAAGTGATATCCCACAAGTTGAATGTTTTGCCCAATGCCCTACAAGTAAGACAATCCATTCGCACCTAAAAAGAGACATAAGTAGATAAATTATTGGCAGCAGGATTTATTAAGCTAATGCAGCATCCCATATAGCTTTCAAGCATTGTACCTGTAGCCAAGAAATATAAGAATCAATAAGGAAACGTGTAGAGTTTTGGGATTTAAATCGAGCTTGTGCAAAAGATGAGTTCTTACTTCCTAACATTGACTGTCTTGTAGATGCCACAGAGGAATATGGGATGTACAGCTTTATGGATATGTATGTTTTTTACAACTAAATATGAACGGATCTAGATGACGATAAGAAAACTATTTTTTGGACACTTTTTAGGGAACTTCTTCTACACAATCATTCCATTTGGGATGAAGAATACAAGAGCTTATTATCATCATATGATGATGGCCATATTTCATGACATGTTTCATGATATACTGGAATTTTAGGTGGACGATTTGGTGGTGGAATCCAAAAAGGAAAACAAGTATATTAAAGATCTGAGGTGGGTATTCGAGAGGTTCTGCAAATATAAAATGAGAATGAACCCCTCAAAGTGTTCCTTTGGGGTAACAATAGGGAATTTTTTTATTTTATAATAAACAAACAAGGGGTGAAAGTTGATGAAGAGAAAAGGAAAGCCATCTTGATGATTCCACCACCAAAAAGTCAGAGGCAGCTCAAAAGTTTCTTGGTAAAGGTTTCTTACCTAAGAAGATTCATAATATCTTTGGTGGAGGTGACTCATCCTTTTGACACTTTGATGAAAGATAAGGCCAAATGGGTTTGGGTGTGGACAGAAGAAATCTTTCAAAAAGATCAAGGAGATATTAGCCTCCCCCTCAATAATAGTACCACTAGAAGCGGGAACACCATTGTTGTTCTACCGGATATCAACAGAAAGATCTACAAGAGCTTTTCTTTCTCAGGAGAAGTTAAGAGTAAAGAGTCATGTATACTTCCTTTCATGGGTGATTTCAAATACTAAGTCCAAGTATACAAGCAAAAAGAAGAATTGTCTTGCCTTAGTTTTTGTAGCACAAAAGCTGAGACACTACCTGCTTGATTTCTCGATTCGCATCATCACCAAGTATGATCCCATCAAATGCCTCCAGGAACAAAAAAACCTAGTGGGAAGAGAAGTAAGGTGGTTTCTAATATTATCATAATATGATTTAAAATGTGTGGTCCTGAAGGCCATAAGAGACAAGCATAGAAGATTTGTTAGCCCACTTCCCCAGTCAAAACTTCGAGCCTCCTAGCGAAGAATTTCCAGGTGAGAATTCTCAAGCCGATTTAGTGGAGAAAATGGAAGAGTGGAAGATGGAGTTTGACGGCTCTTATGACCAAGGGACAGGGCGATTACATTATCCTCTCTAGCAAAAGGAAGAAGGTCACTCTTTCTTTCAAGTGCTCAAATAATAAAGTTGAGTATGAGGCCCCCATTCTGGGATTGATAGAGGCATTGAGAAGAGCAATCAAAGTGCCATGAATACGAGGGGACTTTAACTTGGTGGTGAAACAAGTTAATGGAGAGTTTCCCACAAGCATGCCAACCTAGCCCCATATAGATCAATCATTCAAAGATTTCTCAGCAAGTTGCTGAAGGTGAAAGGTTGAGAGGCATGCTCGGACAATGAACAAGCATCCAGACGCATTGTCCATGATAGCTCAGAGATGGAAGAGCAAGAAACTACCATCACAGTGCGATGAAGAATAGTGCCAACCATGGTGAAGTCATTATTTCCAAGTGAGGAGACGGTATATAGGAAGTGCCCCATAGTAAAATAGCTAGAAACCATAGAAGGAAACATGAAGATGTCAGAGTTAACGAATTATAAACTGCTCCAAGGGATGCTTCACTTTAAGATCTTGGCAGAATTTTCATCGAGGTGTGTAGAAGAAGAAGATGCAAAAGAAAGGTTGAAACAATGCATGAGAGGCAATGTGGGGATACTGATATTCCCCTCGATTACAGCAGGGGCTATTATTGTCCCACCATGAGTGTATAGGCTACTTGTATGTAACAGGGTTGTTTAAAGTGCCAAACCAAGTTTGACCAACCCGTTGAAGACATCTTCATAGAAAATTTTAAAGGTTGGAGATAACCCTACATAGACTACCTTAAAGATGGGGAGCTTCCAACAGAGAGGGAAGATGAAATTTACTTGAAGAAGAGAGCAACCTATTTCTACATGGTAGATAGAGAGCTCTAGTGAAAAGGTTATAATGAGAGGGCGTTAAGGTGTGTGGTAAAAGGGGATGTAGAGAAAGTGTTGAAGGAAGCTCATGAGCCCTCTCATATTGGAGCTGCTAAATTATATGATCAGTTAATGACGATGGGGTACTATTAGCTAACGATGGAGGTTGATCCTATCCACTTTGTAAAAAAGTGTAGGGCATGCCAATTTCATGACAACATGGTCCATGCCCTCTCAGTCAGCTTGCAAAGTCTTGCAGCCCCTACCCCTTCCACACTTGGGCATTTGTTATAGTAAATAAGATCATCCCAGCCTCTCATGATAAAGGCATTATCCTTATTTCTTCTAAATTATATACCATGTGGGCAGAATTGATTCCTTTGATGAGGGTTATAGCTCAAGTAGTCACCCAACTTAATAGGGAATACATAATATGAAGGTTTGTTATTACCAAGGTTATCCTTACAGACAACGGGAAATAGTTCATATGCAAGGAGATGGGACTCCTGACAAACAAGTACAAAATCGTGCATAAAAATTCAATCATCTCATATCCTAAAGGAAATAACCAGGCGAAGGAAACGAATAACATGTTGATCGATATCCTAAAGAAAATGATTGAAGACGTGTCAGGGGCTTGTGATGAAAAACTACCAACGGTGTTGTGGGCCTATAGAACCTCGAAAAGAAAGCCATCAGGGTTTTATCCATTCTCACTGGTATATGGGACCAAAGTTGTCCTACTATTAGAATTAGTAGTACCCTCAGCTAGATTATCTCTAAGTAATGGTCTTATACCAGACCTTAGGCATGTACAACTAGAGGCATTAGTTCAACACAGAGATAAGGCTAGAGAAAACTTCAAAGTCTATACCTAGCAACTATATAGTGCTTATGAGAATTTGGTTAAGCCTGGAGACTTTCATGTAGGGGACTTGGTCTTAGGAGTATCCACTCACCACTTGAGGAGCATGTCAGCATCCAAGTTTAAGCCAAACTGGGAAGGCCCCTTTGTGGTACGAGAAGTGTGGAAGTCAGGTTATTGCCAGATATCTGAGCTCGAGAATGAATGGCTCCAATTCATAAATTTTAAGAGGCTAAAGAAATATTATGCCTGACTCTTTCTAGGTTCTCTTCTTTTGGTGAATATGAAAAAAGTATTTCTCTAGAAAAGACACTTTTTTATAAAGGAGACTTTGAGCACAATTCATATAAACAGCACAGACATAGAGATGAATGAATGTCAACTATTTTGACCAGTAACACTCGAACTTTTTTTCCTTTACTTATCTGTATTTTTTGCTAATAGATTATGAGTACCCACTCATTAACAAGTTGTGAAGTGGGTACACCCATAATAACGAATTTATAATTTTTTTTCTTAAATATGAAAGAAAATGGGATCTTATTTTCTAGTAGGCAAAAATAGGTCTTGACCCTCAAAGTTTACGAGAGGATCCAGAACATAAGGAAATTTTCTCATTATACTTGGGGGGTATATTCATCCCAAAAGTAAAGTATAGTTAGTAAATCCCCTCTAGATACAATAGTTTAAATACCTAGCCGATTAAGGGGAAGTTTTAAAAACATTGACAGATTCATTTATGTTATCCTTAGAATAAGTTATTTACTTGGTTATTTAAGAATATGGATAGAGGGTCTACCCCTCCTCTAAGTTATTTTCTTAGATGTAAATAGGTTCCTAAATAAATGTGGAATAAGTACCCCACAAACCAAGGGGCAATTATGAAAAAAATTAATTTGCTAAGATTATGTGCAAACATTCCCACAGAAAAAAGGAGCAGCTCATAGTAAACAAATATCAGAAATAGTGAGAGACAAGATGAAAATTAAAAAATGGAAGAAAAATGTTTGTTTTCACTAATATGAAACAATCTTTATATATACAAGAAAAATGAAGAATATATAGAAAGACAATCTACAGCTCAAAATGGCTCGACAAGATAAAATAAAGAATAGATCCTCCTATGAGCATATGTCAGCATAAGAGGGACCGGCCTTCGAAATAAAGTTCTCCTCTAGCCTGATTATCTTGGCCTCATCATCAACGTCACCAACCTCAAATTTGACCAACTTAGCCTCGAGCAATTGAATCTGACCTCGAAACCTAGTGGCCTCAACCTAGCGTTGTTGAGCTCTAGACCGATTGGATACATGAACCCTCATTATCTTCCTAAAAGGAACACTCAGGAAGCGATGAACTGTGGTATCAATATATTATAACTAACAATAATAGACCCTTTAAAGTTCATGGAGATCCTACAGAAATAATGAAGTCCTCGCACTGGTCAGCTCGACAAGTGGAGTAGACAGAAAGTCATGAATATGGATAGTAAGGTCCTTGTGATTGAATATAGTAAGGTGGTTGATGTTGATAACACCCTGAGATGTAAAAGTCTCAGGATGATGCTCAAGTATCATCTCCAACACCTCTTGCTCGTGGATCCTAAACCTCTTGGGTCACTTCTCGCACCATAAATCCCTCTTGAATACCTTAGGAGTCTCAACGTCAATAACGTCATAGCCTATGTTCCTAGACTCAAGCTTATGTGAAAGGAAGGAGGACTCCTCGCCACAACCCTCAGCACCATCAGAGTGAGTGGCCTTAGAGCTAGGCCTCTCCTCATCAGCTGCCTCCACAAGCTCAATCACAGGATCCTGAAAACAAGGAGCATAGAAAGAATAGTTAAGGAAAGGAAGAAGACGAATAGTTAAATAACTTTTCTTAGAAAAGAAATGGAAAGTGTAGAGCTTACTCCCAGTCCTAAAGAGGTGAGCATGATTATTGTAAACCGGGAGGACCCTACAAGGTGTGATGTGACAAACTAGTAAATACAGAATAAACATAACATTAATAGATCCTTTCCTCATCAGAAAGTAAGACTCTAAGAAATATTCAAGATAAATCAAGTATGACAGTATAATACTTGAGGAGTGCTCACTGCAGCGCTCACAATTTGTTCCATGGGTATAGGAACATGTTCCTCACAAACCTAAAAATAAGAAAATAAAGGTGTGATGGTAAGAAGCTTGAATAGTAAAAAAATAATGAAAAGATAGGGGAAACAGAAAATAGAGAATAAGGTATAACAACATAATATCTCACTCACAGTGGACTCCCCAAGTTGTTCCATAGTTATAGGAATAGTCGCAACACTAACCCGAAGTACCTGAGGATTCTCCTCTACAGTGCTAAGTGGGTGTCCCACACACTAGCCTAAAGGCAGACAAATAAATAAGTGTTAGTAAACTACTTGATCAGAAAAAAAAAAAGCAAGTTTAACAAACATATATGTCAAAAGGAAGTACATGGGGAGTCACCTCTGTAGTACTCGGGGCATGTTTCGTAGACAAATGAACCTCAGCAACACTAACCTAAAAGATAAGGAAACTAAAAAATGTTAAATAATAACTTATGTAGAGAAAAAATTCTAGTGAATATATGTATTTAAACAAATACCTGAGGAGCTACCTTTGCAGTACTAGTAGTTTATCCCACGGACTGGGGGACTTCAATAGTGTCGGCTTGAAGAATAAAGAAACAGAAAATAAGCCACCAGGATGCCTTACATAGTATAAAAAGGGTAAGAAAGGTGAAGTACCAAGTATAGTAATATACATGAGAGACCTCTAATAAGGAAGTGCTTGTAGGCAAGCTCAAAGGAGTGTCCACTGAAATAGGGACTTGCTAAGAGATCACCTGGAGATTAGGAAAGGATATGATCTAAAATACTCTTAAATAAAAAAAGAACTACAAGTATAGAAATCCCAGGAGAAGAAAGCAAATACTTGAAGTGGAGTGGCAGTTGAGCTACTCACCTGTACACCAGCTGCAGAAATAGCTGGTGGCGAGGTATTAATGATGTCCTGAAATATAAACAAACAAGAAGGGAGCTATAACACAAGTAAAAGTATAGAATAACTAGTTGTTAAAGAATAAAAATAATAAATTCTATGTACCTGAACACTAGGAGGGGGAGAGGGGCTCAAATAAATCGTAAGGTCCACAGGGGTGATCGTACCAAGCAGGTTCATTCGTAGCGACACTATAAATAGGAAGACGGGGAAAAGGCTGAACCAGAAGAGGGCAATTCAGGAATAACAACTCCTATAAGTAGGAATAAGCGTGCACAACGGAACTGGGAAAATCGGTAAACCAAACCAAACCGATTGTATTGAATTTGGTTGGTTCGGTTTTTTAAGCTATTGGTTCGGTCGTTGTTCCAAAAGAAAAAAAATAATTCTTCAGTTCGGTTCTTGATTCCAATATAAAATCAATCCACAATTCGAACCGATCTGGTATATTTTTACAAAATTAATAATTACATATATAATATAAATATATTACTATTTTAACACTTAACTCTCAAGCATAAATATAAACTTTTGTCTAAATACCCTAAGATTTTTTCATTCCAACCAACACGCACGACTACAATCAAAACTCATCTCCCTCTTCTCCTCTACATGCCCCTCATCTCCACTGTCGGCATCCCCTCTTATCCACGCCTCATTCCACTGTTGGCATCCCCTCATTCACACACCTTATATTCATCCCAGCCCTAACCAAAACCATCGAAAACATGCAGGTGGAAACCGACCAGCTAAGAAGAAGAAACCATTGGTTGTAAAAAGCATTGGCCTATTAAAAACTAATCGTGAAAGTTGTCTTAAGTCAGTTATGTACTTATATTTATAGATTTTTAAATTAAAATACTTCATTTTTAAATGAACTTTCTATTATTTTTACATCTAAATTAACCGAGGCCGACTTTTTCCCGGGTTTTCCCTTAAAAAGTGTGATTTTTTTCTGAATTAATGAAAGAAAATGGATCTGGCCTTTCAATATATTGGAGGATTGCAAGAATGGATCAGTATTGGTTCTTGGAATAAGAATTTCTTCAGAAAAAAAATCAAATTTTGTTTAGGAGGGATCACATTTGGAACTTAGTTTATTTAGCTAATCTGGTCTCACTTTAAGAATCAAGTTCCTAAGCACCAGCCAATTGTGTTTACCTTTTTTGTAGACTTGTATTTGTATTCTATCAGAGTTTGGATCTGAAAACTGTTACGAACCAATTCAGGAACCATTGGTTCAATTTGGTTCTGTCCTACACAAAGCCCGGTTCGGGTTCTGTTCTAAAAATTTAGTTACGACCAATACCGGTTTGGTTCTCAAATTAGAAGCAAAACCAAACCAAATCGAACCATGTGCACCTAGATGTATTCCCCTACCGAGGGCAGAACTCCCCCTAACAATGGCAGAGCTATATGAAAGGGAGCCCTATAACATAAAGTTCAAATGTGACAAAGTAAAAGTTAGAATGGTCATAAGTAGGAGCCAGAACACATGTAAAATAAAACACTAAGGAATACCTTTGCAAGTAGGGTAATAGAAGACCCAATAATAGAATTGTCCACTAAAGAAAGAGGAGGAGTCCTGGCAGGTGGATTGAGAGCTATACCTACCTAATAGGCACACAAACATAGAAATAAGTTAACAAGAGAAGTCATGAGCTAATAGGTTAAGAAACTAAAAAAAAAGATAAGTATTTGAAAAGATGGGTGAATATCTTCACAATGCGATAGGAAACAGAATACCCCCTAATATAAGTGGGAAACATGGTGAATAACTTTAACGTAAATAGAAATAGGAAATATTAAAAATAGTTGGACAGATAAAGAATAGATGCAAACTTTAAAGTTTTGAGAACTAAACCTCTCGAGCAAAACCTAAAGAAGAAACCATGGAGTTCCTCTCAGGAAGGAATGGAGATCTGCGAATGGAATCATGTGAGGACGAGAGAGTGGTCCTCACCCCTTACGGACCACTCATCCCTATGGAAGCAGCCTGTTCAAAAGAAGAAACAAAGTTAAAAGTTATAAAACTTAGTGAGAAAGTCAAGCAAGGAAGAACAAAGAAGATAATAAAATCACTTATAGTGCAAGTGCGAGAGGCCTGCCTATAGGGAAGTTGCCCAGTGGTAGGGATAGAGGTAGAAGGTGAGTAGATCATGGTATTCCCTTGCACGATATTAGAACCCCTCGATGCCGACAATAAATCACAAGTATTAGGTGAGTGAATGTGGAAAGGATCGATAACACCAATATCATTTAAAGAAGAACTGTAATCATCATAGGAAGGGGTGCTTCCATATTCAACCAATTCCACTTCAAATGACCAAGAGGCAATACAAGAATTTGAATCTTCATAACTAGCAGTTTCATTGTGTAAAAGAAAATTAGATATAGTACCTTCTGCGAGAGGGGAAGATGAGTGGGATTGTCCCTGAGGTGGAATGTCCAAGTCCTTACAGCCTAGCTCGCGAACAGTCTAGTACGTCTCTTCAATCCTAAGAGTGCCAGTATCTAAATCTTGGTCTAGAATGGAGGAGGGAGCAGTGGGCTCAGCCATCTTCTTCTTAATCTTACTTGCTCTAGTCCTTATAGGATATGGAGGATGAACAGAGTTCTCAATTGGTGCTGGGACAAACTTTGGCACATTGGTGTGTAGTGTTTTTCTCTTCGAGGGGTCCTTGGACTTATCCTTACCCTTTTCTTTGGCCTTGGATGGTTAAGGCTCGGGGTACTTTATATAAATAGATTCCTTGCGCAGAGGCCTCACGAAGATAGGAGTGACCTACTTGAGGGGAGTCTTTATAAATATACTGAAAAACCATAACTCTTTTTGGGTCCTCTTGCTCAAATATTTGTTAGAGCTTGGAATTTTGGTGAGGATGGTTTCATGGGGCACATCATGGATATAATGTTTTATAACTAAAATCTAACGCTGTCAAAGAGAAAACCACGAGTGACTGAACGAGGGGAGATAGTCAACAGCAGGTATAAAGAAGCCACCAAAGTTATCAGTTCTTTGGAGCATCCCCTCAAAAGTGAAATTGTAATATGTCTCCAAACATAGTTCAGTGGGATTAGTGCTCGAGGGGAAAATGGGGGCGTAAACTCCTTGGTCATAACTAAATTATCTTCTGACCCTCTCTGAATGATAAAATTCAACTCCCTGCCCAAGTTTTATATGACAGGAGCCACCAAAGAAGAACCATACCCATGATATAAATGTGAGGGTAGTATGCTATTGACTCCACATTTGCAGGACAATAAAAGGTTCTGAGATAAGATGTGAAGAAGAACCACGAAAAAGACACCCCCCCCCCCCCACTCGTTTGTAATAGGGGGAAATGAAAACTCATTAATATCATCAATCAAGGGACCCAAAACTTGATTGGGATATTTGTTGTGCCATCGGGTAATGCGAGCAACACTGTTGTGTAACTGACGAGCCAATGGGGAAAGTTAGGGAACCTCTCGAACAAATAAGGCATCAAAATAAAGGAATTTGCAAAGTTGATCACAACATAATGGCTATGAGATCATTCCATATCCACATGGAGACGATCTAGCCAAGTATAGAGAGAACCTAACGTAATCACTGCACGGGGAACAACCTTCCTTTGAGCAAGCCTGACTGCGAGGTGAAATAACAACTCGTGAGGGGATTCATTTGATCTACCTTGAAATAAAAATCTACTCAAGAAAGGGATAAGAAATCTTCCAAATGAGAAGGAGACTTGATCTTGGGACCACCTTAGCTTGAGGGAGCCCTGCTCGAGCTGCCTTCTATTGATCGCAACGTAGAGAGGGCAGTCAGATAATGCTGGATAGAGCTCCTCGCACATTTTTTCTCCAAATTGTCTTTGTAGCCATCTCTGAACACGTGATTTTCTAGGAGAGGAAGGGTAGTTAACTCAAAAATATCTTCCAAAGTTAGAGAAAATTCACCCTAGCTAGTGATAAAAGTGTGTGAATCAATACTCCAGCGAGAGGGCATAAGGTTAAGAGTGGTGGAGTGTTTGGAAATAGTACAAGCCTTCAATTTGTCAAGGGTTCTCGTCAAACTTAGTTACTCGATGACACCCTTATGAGTAGCCTCAGCTAGAATATAGTCTACCCAAATGTCCCACTCATTAGGCTTACCCCACAGACATTCATGTTTGTGTTTGAATTGATAAAATCACCCCTACCACTAGCACTCTCAAAATACTGTCAGCCAAAATAATGGCGGGATGAACAGATTCAACAAAACCTAAGAAGGGTTGCTCGCTTACCCTTGCCACAAACTCTTCCTCAGACTTCTTGAGACCCTCTATAAAGGTGTATTTTCACCAAAATAAGGGTTATAAGGTAAAAGCTATAGTCCCTCTTTGAGAAATTTTCAAGATACTCTCTTTGTAGCTTAGAAAGGGCGACAGTGTTGGAGGTAACGCCACCATACCTATTGGTAAGGGAAGTGGGAGGAATGATAGTGGAGACCATAGTGGTGGAACCAATGGTAAGGACTATGTAAACCATCACCTGAATAGACATTGAAGCAACGAGAATATCACTGGTGGTAGTAGAGATGGTAGTAGAAGAACCCTAGGCGAAGATTCCATTGACACAATTAAGGTTTTGGAAAAAGCTATGGAGGTTTTAGGAGGATGAATAGTTTCTCTCTCTAGAAGCTTTGCAAACCCAAGTTTGTAAGTGAGGAAGGTAAGGGGTATTTTTTTTAAATGGGCACCTTATACCTGGAAAAGGTCGCTCATTTTGACGGCTCAAAATGGGAGGAAATGATTACCCAAAATGATGGGATACATGTTCCCAAGCAGACATGTTTCCCCTCAAGACAATAAATAACGATTGAAATGACCAGGGAATTTAATTTCAAACAGTGGAATGATGTGACTGAATAAACTCTTAGAATTCTAGAAAAGTGATGATTATTTAGTGCAAAACCCTTTGGTTTACCCAATACAAATACTTTTGCACGAAGGGACTAACGTAGAGGGGTACCCACTTGGCTTCAAGCAAACCTAATAGGGTGAGGGGGCTTAAGGACGAGAGGTCCAATCACGATTGGCCCTAACCACCAAAATGGAACAAAACAGATATAAGACGAGAGGGTCCATATGAGGGGCTCTATCTCCAAAATGACCCAAAATAGAGATTTGGACGAAGGTTCCACCATGAGGGGCTTTATCCCTAGAATGGACCAAGACAGAGATTTGGATGAGAGGGTCCACTAGGAGGGGCTCTATCCCTAGAATGCCCCAAGATAGAGATTTGGATGAGAGAGTCCAGCACAAGGGGATCAAGGCATTAAATGAGACAAGACATAAATATTGGCAAGAAGGCGTACAGCGAGCAGCCTCAAGTTAAACAACCAAAGGCCAAATGAAAAGGACGAGAGGGTTTTCAATGAGAAACCCCAAGACAAATGATGAAATGTGTGTGTAGATCCAAAAGTTTGAGGGGATGCTCATAAGTCTCATTTAAACAATTACTAACATGATTTTTTGCCCTACACAAATAGCCTGGAGCGAGTAAGAAGGGGTCGAGCATACCAACTGGAATCTCTTGGGAGTTTTGATTTGGTGGCTAAGAGACAAAAATTATTAGGCAAATCCAAAGCCCAATCACTTGACACTTTAGGATAAAGAGAATACTAGTATAGATATCATAGGGGTCACTCAAGAACTCACACAACCCACACTTTGAATAAATGAGTGTGTAGCCAAGAGGCTGCTCGCAGAAGCATTTTCTAAATGACCATTACTGAGTGGCCAATTTTCTACAAAAGTTTACGCAATAAGTTACCATTTGAAAAGATATTTACTAAATCATACATTTTGGCACTATTAGCTCACATATTTTCTTTTTGACTTTGGTATACCCCATGTGTCGTATGTTAGAGGGGACAGGCGGCAAACTGTGAAACATAGACATAATGTACATTACAGAGCTTGTCTCCTTACTTTGGTGCCCAAAATCCACATCAGCCCTAACACCTACGAATAAATAGGACCCTTGGGTAAGGTCAAGATAACACAAAAAACTCAAGTTAGCATTGTTACTATATCAAAATCACACCAGAAAAATATCCTCTCCTTGCTCTCTCTTAAGTGTCAAAGTGCTTGTCTTTTCACTCCCTTTACAGGCATCACTTTCAGGAGATCGCTTTCTCTCTCTCTTTCAGACATTATTATTGTTATAAAAGTTGTTACTCATTACTCTCTTTTCAGGAAGAAAGTTGCACCAATACACCATTATTATCATAAGTATAAGGTTTTCTCATCTAGCTACTCTTGAGACTTTGAAGTCCTTGAAGACAGCATCCATTGGAGTGAGTAACGCCTCACCCATTCCAGTTCTTCATAGACGTACCCCAATACAACCACCCTCCTAAACAGTCAAATTGGTTTATTTATGTTCCATTTGGTATATATAGTTGCTGTTTGGGATAAGATATTTGTAGATTTATTTTTTTAGCTTGTTGTTGGCTTTAGCATGCAAAAGGAATTGAATATTAACATAGTAAACAAGTTTAAATTTTACTTACTAATGTGGACTACTTGATTATGTAGGTTTTTCATCTAGATTATATTATTTAGTTATGTAATCTTTTTCCCTGGAAAATAATTTTGTTTTATCTAATGAAAAATATTCCATTTCATTAGGTGGCTAGTTAAGTGTTAATCGCCTGTTTGTTTTGTAAAAAAACTAGCACCTGATGCACCATTACGTGTGTGCAAGTTATAGCCAGGTGCAAAAAAATGATGGATGATAATTAAAACTCCTACTATATTAATGTAATAGCTTGATTTTAAGTCTTAAATCTCAACTAGGCAAAAAAATTTTAAGTTATAAATACATTAAGTGACAAAAGTGTTTGAAAGATTAAAAAGATCTTCTTCCTCTTTGTTAATGACAACCCTCAAATAGAGAGGTGATCAAATGCAAAGAAGATAAGATGAAAAGGTTGAATAAGGTTTAAATTTTCTAGCTCTCTTTTTATAAAGTGCCTTAAGATTAATTTCAAGTTTGAGAAAAGAATAACACACTTAAGAACAAAAGCTTCTCTCTCGTGAAAATATTTGTCTTGAAATTATGAAAAGTAGAAGTTAATGAAAATGGTGAGAAATAATTATTTTTGTAGGAAAACCTCAATTAAATGGTTTACCAAAAAAATAAGAGAATATAAAAACATCCCTTTTGTAAGAGACCAAGTGAGTTACAAAGTCAAATCAACCGAAACTTACTTTTTGTACAAAATGTCTAATATGATCTCATAAGCCACCCAAAAGATTATAAACTCTCGACACTTCAGTGACACAGTATCGGTCAGGGATCTTCTCCTAGATAATATCACTAGGTGCAACAAGAGAACCACATTAGCTAATGCAAAGTAATATTAGAGAAGTCATGCTTTGGGATATTCACAAATACGTCTATTTTAAAAAAAAAGTATATTGTATATACAAAAATGATTTTAAGTTTTTGAAAAAGATATTTTCTTTTTCATTTTACAACCCACAAAAGTTAGGTCATCGAGGTCTCTTTACCTTCGTTTTAAAATATGTTATCATAGTGATAACAAGAATGACTGAGTCGGTTTCAAAGTCTTGAACTTTGACGAAGGTTTCTTAAGATTACAACATCTTGGACATAACCTAAGTTGTACTATGGAATTTGGAATAAAATTATCAAATAAAACATTTGGAATATGATTATACTATACGTTTACAAATAACACTTGAAGTAATCATCATTCGTAATACCTTTTTTGAAGCCATGATAAGGATCATGCCTTCACAAACTCAACTGAGCACTAATATTACTTTGCGAGAGAAATTAAAGTCCTTGTTGAAGCTCAAACATGAAATCCCAAACCCTGATTCACCTTTGAGAGTATTCATCCGCACTTTTAGCTTCCCATAATATCATTTTAGTTTATTAATTCTAAAATATTAACGTCATAATTATTTCGCTTTATTAAAAGACATCTGATTGTCAGAATAACAGTCCAAGAGATCCACCATGGGCACTAGTTAAAAAAAGTTTGTCTCACCCAAATTTGGGGTAGGATACCTCCTAAAGTATGAAATTTAAATTTAATAGATTATGTATTTTTAGGACTTGAAATAATATTGATTATGGATATAGGACAACAAGCATTCCGTTTTCATTTTCAATTTCTATTTTCAAATTAAAGGGACACGTGGCATGCTGTGATTGATTGACGTTTTATGAATATGGGTGTGCGCCAACGGCTTTATTCAAAAATAGGGACTAAAACTATAAATAAAATGTTTTTTGTCCTATTTCCAAAATACATATTACAATAGGTCCTAAATTTACAAAGCCCTTAAATTTAATCTTACCAATTTTGATCATAGGCCAAATTGATCGATAATAAACTCTTTTAATCATACCATGTTAACATCATTTAGATATCAAACATAAATATAATAAAATATAAAAGATATCATAAAGTATAGTAGCATTGTGAAACATGTGTTCAGTTAACTTATTTTACAATGCGCAGTAGTTATTTTTCCTCAAATAAATCATTTCAAAAGAATTATACTTATAAAACCTTATCATTATTGGCTTACTAGTTTAAAAATCCCCCCCCCCCCCCCCCCCCCACACACACACTCACTCACTCGCATTACATTATAATTTTATTAAACGTTTATATGGTTAATGGATTAAGTTGTAATTTCATAAAAATTAATATCACTACATGTTGCACACAATACATACTGATTAGTCACGAATATTGCATTTAGTACCTTATGTTCTTGTGCATTCTAGCATTACTGTGTCCACTAATTTCTATAATGAAGAACTTATATTTTATAATATTTTTATCAGTGTTTATATGTTTTTAAATGTTTATTTGAGGTTTTATAGGTGTTGGGGATGCAAAGTGTGGAGTTGGATGTGTTTGAAAAAAGTTTCATCGCAAGATGCAATTTCAAGGGCAATTTGACAATTTTAAACTCTATATTTTGTATGGTATAATAGCACCAATATGTAGATCATCAAATTATCGTCGCGTGGCCTCTAACCATGCGTTAATTCGATCCTAAATGCAGAAATTATGGCCATTTCAAAAACGTTTCGATATATTCTTCAAATATAAGTGTAATTTTGTAATTTTATACTCCAAAATTTTGAGGGTTTCGAAATACCAACATGTAGATAACCAAATTATATTCGTGTAAATTTTTACTTTGTGTCATTTAGAGTCTATATGAAAATTTTATGGTCATTTCCGTATGGACGTGCAAAAATGGACTTAGATGGAATAAAGGCACCAACCCTTAAGAACTCTCAATGTCGGATCGAGCTAGCCCAAGTTAGTTACTATTCATAGGCATTCTTTATTTATTTTTAGAGAGTTTTGGATTTAGTATATAGGTGTAATAATCTTTATTAGCACTTTATTTTTCACTTCATTTTAAGTTAGTTTAGCTAGATTTTGGAGCTCAATGTGGTTTTAGGAGCTTATCTTATACTCTCTCCTATGGTTCATATTTGTAACTTAATGGGTATTATCTCTTTTTATCCCTTCCTCCATTTTTTTATGCTTTTTAGCTTTATTTTCTAGCTTGTTAACTTAGTTCTCATTTCAAAACATGTAAAATTAGTTTGTGTTGATTTCTTTGTCTCTTTCTCTATTTGATTGTTATAGTTAGTTTTCCCTGTTTTGTAGCTAGTTTATAGATTAGGATCATTACACCACTATTATTGGATGTTTATGAATGATTGTTTTTTAATTATTTTTAATTAAAAACTTATTCATTGATTGGGAGTATCTTAGAATTTTAACTTCATTTGTCATGCAATGATAGTGTTTAAGGCTTTACTACAACATTAATCCATTTTTACCATACTTGATTGAAATATTTATCTTTCTTTTTTGAGTTTGGTCTCTTCATGTTGGATGTTTAGTCTCAACTGAATGTGATTGGTTAAAAGTGATTTGAACCATTTACCTTTATTTATTTTGTTAATTTATGGTAAATGAGTGATTCTTAACTCATTTAGTTAATCTTTAGTAGCTAACTTAACTTCCTGTATAGTTTTAATTAATCCTAACCATATCATCTTCTACTTTACCCCTTTTATGTACTAAATCAACGTAGATCTAAATCACATTCTCTGTGGATTTGATCCCTACTTGTCTCTAGACTCCATAGTGTACCAACTTGTGATTTTTGTTAGATAGTAAACACCCAACGAAAAAAATATTCATTTACAAAGTTGACCACTCATTAAAATGGTGTCATTGTCGGGGAATGGTGTATTTTATAATTTTATTTATTTAGGACTTTGTATTTTCTCTTTTTATTTTAATATATTTTGTAGTGACTTGTACAATTTTAGCTCCAAGAATATTGAAATTTGAGTGTACACCATGTGTGTAGTAAATTGCCCGAGAGAGCTATTTCGATAAAAGTGCCTCATTTTAACTCATTCGATAGTGGTAATATTTATTATAATGATCCTCAAAGTTATACTCCCAATACAATACGTGAATGCTTCCAAATTCTAGAAAATAAAAAAGATCTACAACACCCATGACGCTGGATGATTACATGAAAGTTCTTGAAAATGAAAGAATTGAATAATGTTCTTAGGAAACTTTGAAAAATAGGGAATTTTTCAATAACTATGACCAAATGCCACAAGTAGATGTTACATCTTCTTATGACCTTGATCACGATTTTTCGAAAAAAGAAGTGGATGACGAAATTGAAAGGCACGAAGCTTGAAAAATTGAAAAAAAATAGCTAACTTAATGTAATGGATTCCTCTTCAAAAAGCTCAGATGAGGTTGAAACTTACATTTCACCTCATCATAATTTTAGATCAACTCATTGAGAGTGATCCATATAATTTCAACCTTTGATTAATGATTCAAATTCTATTGACATTGAATTCTTTTTATTTCTTTCGTTTTCCACCATTATCCAACTATTGAAAGTATCGCAAGAATCGGATGAAAGTCTTGATGACTTTCACTCAATTCTAGAAAATGTGCACTTACTCAAGATGTTTTCCCTGATGGGATATTCTCTTACACTTGCCCACCTCACATTCCATTAGAAAAACTTTTGAGAGGTTATATTAATTTTCTTGGCACTTATTTGGTCTTGTCTCCCATAGCATCCAAACCCTCCATTGTGCATCTTTTTATTATTGTCTCTCCCCCCCCCCCCCCCCCCCCCCCCCCAAAAAAAAAAAAAAGGTTCCCCATTGTAAAAATGAAAAACTTACTTTTGAGAGGGATTATATTTAACGGAATTCACCCATTAATTTTCCAAACTCAACATGTTTTATGGGTCGACCCTAAAAAATTTCAACCTCTGGATTATAGATTAATAGACATTAAATTTATTTGTTGAACATATTAGTTTTTAATTTTTTCTAGTGTAATTAGTTAAAGTTTTTTTTTGCTCTATTTATTATTCTTGTTTAAACATGTTCTTAGAATCAATGGACTTGTGCTATTCGAGATCACTTAATATTTAGTATTATATCTTTTTTCTCTTATCAAAGTGCGTTATTAATTCATTGAGGACAATACATATTTAAGTTAGGAGTGTCGGATATGCTTTCCAATTATCTTTGGAGTTTCATTGATTGGGTTTGTGTTATTTTCAAGCACGTTTTCATTGAAAAAATTAAAAAAATTCAAAAATATTTTCTTTTGATTTTCCTCTTTGTTGGGCATTTTGCCATTTTACTTCCAATAATCTTATTATAGTTTCTACACTACGTTGTGCGAACGATGATGCATATATATAGATTTATCTTGATTATCACCCTTGAGTTGTCATCCTATCTTTATTATGTAAAACTTTAAGTTTTAGAAATTATTTAAGTATATTGCACAAATACTTATTTATGTTTCATTAAAAGCAAATATAATATATTAAGCATTCAAGCATAGTCGAAATTATTTACCTTGTGAGTTTTTTAGCCTATTCTTCCTTTTAGGTGTGCATAAACCAATTCTTATCTCATTTAAAAAATATATTCATGTCATTCATTATCTTATTATTTTTGTTTTAGGATATCATTGTGAAATTTAATCTATAGGATGTTTGTTTATATTGTGATGACAGAATACTTATGTAAACCTTTGGAAATGATCACTGGTTATTTTTGTTATTAAACCCATATTGACCTTGAACTCACTAACTAAATATTTTCCTTAGATAACTCACTTTGAGCCTAAAATATAACCCTTCATTTCTTTACCCAAATCTCATAATCGACTCCACATTGGACTTTGAAACCTACATAAATCTTCATAACCTTTATTTGGAATAGGGATATGTTCTTCGTCAAATCTTCGTCTACATCAAAGGAAATCAAAACCTACGAATTTATCCAGGCAAGTAGTTAAACTTTCTTTCAATTTAATTGCATTATTTCGATTCATATCATAGTGGGTGTGATAAAGGAACTCATTTTTGGGAGTGGGCTATTATATGAATTAGGTTTTGGTGATTTAAGCATATTGTGTGAATTAAACATGAAATTGATGATTGATTGGGGTAAATCTTGGTTTAAATTATGTTTAGATTAGAAATACAGATGCTACGTTCGTTGGTTTTAGGATTACGTAGTTGAATCTAGGAAGAGGATTTAACAAATCGTACAAAACCCGAATCGTTGAATAAAAAGATGATGAGATAAATCTGTGATCTTTAAAGGTTAAAATAATGTTTATAACCTGTTTTATATGCACAATAAGCATGAATATCTAGGTTGTGTTCTAATAAGAAACTATGAAGGTTTAAGGTTATCAATGGTGGACAGCGTGAGGAAGACGAAGGGTTGGAAAAACGCAAGGGTCATTTGAGCAACCCAATATCTCGTGCGAACGACATAGGTATGTCGCGCGAACGACCTGGGAAGTCGTTCAAGTGACGGTAAGGATTTTTGAAATGCCGGCTTTGCCCCTGTTCTCTTTTGGGATGTTTTTAAGGATTTAATTAGTGTACAGAAAATTAAAAGGAGAAAATACTTGGGGCCTTGGGAGGTGGATCTTACAATAAATTTTATTTACGCAGAGTGTCAATCTAAATAGTGGATGTTGGGTGAAATAAATTCAAGGGGTTAAAATACAGACCAAGTTAGGGAGTCCGGGTATTATGGTTGAGTGACACCACTTGGATAAAATTAGTTGAGGTGAAAACTAATTTAATTAAGATCGAAGATTTGACTCGAATATTTCAAGCTAGTGCGACGAGAGTAAGGCACATGATAGCCGATTTAATTTATTATAGATATATATAATAAATTATCAATTATTAAAGTTAATAAAAGAGTTATACTTAATAGTGAAAATTCGTGTAACAAATTCTGAAGGATGAAGATGTGGACCGAATGAGTGAGTCTGGGTATTGTAGTTAGGTGACACTACTTTTATAAAATAATTTATGTGTGATTAATTAAATTACAAGTCGTGATATAAACTTGGGTATTTTGGGCTAGTGCTATGGGTGTTAAGCACGGGTGAGCTGGACTTTCATTAAATATATGTATTTGTGTGCTTTATAGATATCAGTGTGAATGATATTTATAGAAATATATACCTCTCTAGTGATATGATAGGAGATTGCAGGATGTGGGTGAATCCCCTGGCTTGAGGAGCAGGGAGAGGATAATCCCCAGGTCATAGCGTCCAGTATTTATATGTTGTGATTCTTTTCGGGGTGAGATGTCTTGGGTATGATTCTATCTCGCACTGGGGGAACTAAGACCGCCTCCGCTACGCTTATTATTATTTTTACTCAAGCTCAAAAGTGAGTTCAACTTGAGGTGGTCAGGTTAGAGTAAGCATGCCTGGGATATGATAACGTCTTAGAGAAAGCATCCGGTGAGTTATTACTCGAGAATGGATGGTTATTATACTTGACATATGTGTGAATGTTATAGTACACTAGTACGTATATAATATGAGTAGATAATTATATACGGGATTAAAACATAAGTGTGAATGTATTTCTTACATAACTAGTGTGAAACCCTATATAATTAGTGTGAACGTTATATGATTTAATATAGTTGAACCGAGTAATAAGTTAATGAGAAGATAACTTAATAATCAAAGTAAGAATACTCGGGTTAGAGTAGCGTAGTAGAAAGAGGCATGATACGTCTAGTTGAGTGAGGTAGATTAACTATAAAGGTTAGAATTTAAGCGTTAGGTGTGCACATTAGATGAGGGGTGAGTTATACCTCAAGAGAGTGTAACACTAGCTTAAATATGAAGAGTGTGCATACATATTTTATTATTGCAATTTAACTGCTTCCTAAATATTTTCAAAATATTTTACTTGGGCGCTGACCCATGTCAAAATATTTCTCAAAATGTTTTAGGTGTCCAGCCACAGGGACCCCCAGTTTGAGGATTCTATCCAGAGATGCGCAGCTGCAGCTAATGTGAAAGTTGCAGGACTTTGCTATAGCCACTTCATTCATTTATTCTTAGTGTAGGATCTATATTTCAGTATTCATTTAGGCATGTCGCTCTCAGATTTAGTATTCGGTATTTAATTGACCTTGTGTATCCAGATTATTATTTCATTTTATTGTTGTATTTTATTATTGAACCGATAGTTGACTCGGTCATCTTTATTTATATTATTCATTTGTGCTGGATTTAGTTACCAGTTTGTATGGATAGTTTTATTATTATTATTATTTATTTTCACATGTTGTTAATTAATGAATGATAAAATTTGGCACCAGTCTAATTAAATTAGTAGGTGATTAGTAATTTTAAAAAAGTTTTTCGACGGTGATTCTAAGAATGAGTCATATGAGACCAACGATTTATTTTGAACACAGACTGACCACCCGATATTCTAGTAGGCGGGGTGTCACAATTACAAAACCCTAAACAATAACCAATTTTAACACCTAAATATAAGCAGTAAAAATATAATGAGATTTAAGCAAAATACCTCGACATAATCAAGTAACAATCACAACCCTGTAATAAGACAATAGTTATGCACAAACACAAGTTGCAAACCCTAAACAACAAACTAATCCAACTATATTAAACCAAATTATACAATAAAGTAAACAACAAAAAGTAAACCCTAAATAAAAATCAAATCAAATCTCAGACTTAAAAAAAAACAATCAAAACTTATTTAAAAATAAAAATTACATTCAAAGAGAGAGTTAGGTAGCTAGAATAACGATGAAAAGGGGGGTCTCTTTTTTTTCTTTCGATGTCTATTTCAAATAATTTCTTAAATATATATGGAAGAAAAAAGCCACAATTCTAAAAGTGGTGCTCTCCCTCCGACTATTAAAGCGTGCTGGTGGGGCTCATATTGAACATTACGGATCGCTTAGAATCGGGGTAGTTATTTGCTTCACTAGCAACAATATAGATGGTAATCGACATCAGTAATCTCATCTTTCGAGTCCCTGGACAAAGGTGGGACCAACTTTATTATGATTATGGAAGTCCTTTCCAACCCCGTCAAATGGTTTCGCTCCTCTTTTCCCCTATTGCTCCTGAAGTGTTCGAAGTTATAAAGTTTATAATATTTACATAAGTTAACTCTCAAAGTTATAAAATATTTCAAAGTTTCTGAAACTTTATAAATGTTAAAGAAAAAAAAATGAAGAAGAAAAAAAAATCAAAATTCTAATTGAGAATACATCAAGATACAAAAATTAAGCCACCCAATTACAATATATATATATATATAATGGTTCTAAAAAACGCGAGGACTGGAGACTAAGCCTTAACCTTAGAAGATTAGGCGGCCCAAAGGTGTAAAAAACGTGAAAAAGCGTTTAGGCATTTTTTTAATATATTTTAATATTTTTAACTAAAACGAGGCTATTTAAAATACTAAAACCATTCATACCTTAAAATATTTCTGAATATATGCAAACTAAAATACTATTTTTTTTAAATACTAAGCAAAAAATAAAAAAAAACTCGCATTTTTTTGGACAACAAGCAAAGAGCTTTGGGACACCATTTGTCATTTGCAAGGTTCTAAAAAATGCGGGGCGTGATTGAGGCGTGGAGGCCAAGCCTTAAGCCTTAAAAGCCTAGGCGGGGCTAGGCGTAAAAAGGCGTGAAAAGGCGTTTAGGCCTTTTTAATATTTTTTAACCATAACAAGGTTATTAAAATACAAAAATTGCACATATCATAAAAATATGTCTGAATATATGCAAATTAAAATACTATTTGATTATTTTGGATGAGATAATGGTCCGGTTTGTAAACAAATTCTTTAAAAGGCAACATCGTTTCACTAATGCATTGTTGTTTTTAGAAAAAAAGTGCGCCTCAAGGGTTTTACCAAGAATAAGGCGTGAAAAGCGTAAGGCGAGGCGTTTCTCCCAAGCCTTAAGCCTAGGCGGGTTTTTTAGAACAGAGGTCATTTGATTGTTTTGAATGAGATATTGGTCCGATTTTATATAAAAAAAAAGTCTTTAAAAGGTGATAGCGTTTCACTAAAGAGTTTTTATTTTAAAAGAAGAATCGCCTTAATCTTTTATCAAGAATAAGGCGTGAAAGACTTAAGGTGGGGCGTTTCTCCCAAACCTCAAGCCTAGACGTGCCTTTTTAGAACACTGATATATATATATATATATATATATATATATATATAAGGGGGGGGGGATGAGAGAGAGAGAGAGAGAGAGAGAGAGAAAGAAATCTCAAGTGCGAGATAAGTTTGAGTGAGATCTGTAGGGTATTTTTTTTAAATCCAAAAAAGTTTTTTTTGTTGTTGTTATTTAAATTATTTGGGTGTGTTTAAGAATTTCAGGGAATCCCCTAAAATATTAAGATCAAAATGATATTTTTTGATATTATTAAAAAAAGAGTCAATATTTGATAGTTTTTTAATCGAATGGTTCGCATCACTTTTCCCGCACAACTCTCTCTCTCTCTCTCTCTCTGAGAGAGAGAGGGAGAGAGAGAGAGAGAGAGAGAGACTCTCATACATACCAAGTATACATACTTGCTAGCGCAAACCTAATTTTTTAAAATATTAAAAAAAATATTGAATTTCTCATATGGTATATAAACATTTCAAGGGATCCATATAAAAAAATCAACTCAAAATATATATATATTTTTTTAAATTGGTCAAACTTTCACAACTTTTTAAAGTGCTTTAAAATGTGTGAAGTTTGACAAATTTTTTTAAAATATCAAAAAATGTTATTTTGTGTTTTTTTTACATGCATCCGTTGAAATGTTTAAATATCACGCAAAAAACTTAACTCAAAAATAATTTTTTACTATTAAAAAAAATAATATGTATACTTAATATGTACGATAGTCTCTCTCTCTCCCTCGAGAGAGAGGGAGAAAGAGAGAGGATCGAATGAGGTCCATTTTTTTAAAATAGTAAAAAAAATATTTGGGGGTTGATTTTTTTTTTATGGTTTTTAAACATTTCAGTAGGACCATAAAAAATAATCAGCTCAAAATAATTTTTTTTACTATTTTAAAAAAATTTGTCAAACTGTGTGAGTTTTTAAGTTGTTAAAAACTCACACGGTTTGACCGATTTTTTTAAAATAGCAAAAAAAATTATTTTGAGCTGATTATTTTTTTATGGCCCTACTGAAATGTTTAAAAATCGTAAAAAAATAACCAGCCACAAAATATTTTTTTTACAATTTAAAAAAAAAATGGACCTCATTTAGGGTCCTCAAATTGGGACCTCACTTGATCCTTTCCCTATATATATATATATATATATATATATAATAAGGAGTAAAAGTTTTGACACTATTCAATAAGATGACAACTTAATCAGGGGCTAGGATTAAACCAACAATGCAACAATCCAAGGGTTAAGATTATTTTATTGCATTTTCCTCTTTTGTCCCCTTAATTTTTGGTTTCCCCCTCTTTTCCTTTCCTTCTATTTGGCTTACCTATCTTACTTTAATTCAAAACAAGGGTTAAATGGGTAAGTTCTTTTTTTCTCTACTAGAAAGTACACGCAAATACACAAGTTCCCTTTTTTACCCGTCTTTCTCTCTCTCTCCATTTTGCATTTCTTCTTTTTTCTCTCCTCCAATTAGCAGAAAGTGCGATCTCCATCCTAGGTTTTCTGTTCTTCAACTCCATCTTCCAGGTACGATTGCCATCTCCATTTCGATCTCCATCTACATTATAGGTTCTCAGTTTTTGGTTGTTGATTAAATCGTAGGTTAATGTTCGGTTCATGCTTGGTTCAAATTTTTTTGTACATCCATCAGGTAAACGTTCCCTCTCTTTATTCGATTGAGATTTTGTGGGTTTTTTGGTTCAAATTAAAGTTTTATAAACCCTAATCTTTGGATGAGAATCATGGGATTAACATGACTTTCAACATTTATGCATGCGATTCTTTTTTCATTACAAACTCATATCTTATTTACTTATTTACTTATTTACATTCTCTAATTTTGGATTTCTTGGTTCTGATATTGGAATTTATTCATTACACTCTCCGGTATTCCCTGGTTGGCTAAGATTGGGTTTCGTACATTTAAGAGGTTTTACATGGCAAACTCGGGTATTTTTGCTTAATTACTTATGTATTACATTTTTTACAAACTCAGCTTTCTATTTAATTATAAACTCAGGTTTGTATTGGGAGGTTTGGTTTCGTGGGTTCTTCTATGTTTTTATGGTTTCAAACTCAATTTGTTCTTCTATAGAAGTTTAGTGTGTACATTTGGGTATTCTTTCTTATTTACTTATTTACATTTTTTACAAACTCTGTTTGCTATTTAATTGCGGATTCAGGTTTCTATTAAGAGGTTGGGTTTTGTGGGTTCTTCTATATTTTTTATGTTTCAAACTCAATTTGTTCTTATATAAATGTTCAATGTGTATATTTGGTTTATTTATCTGTGCTACCTTAAGTATGTTTGTGCAGAGAACTAAAGTGTGGAAGTAGTGTTCTAACACGTTGAAAGATGTAAGGATACATTTGTGTGTGAACACAATTTGTTCTTTTATGTATGTTTTTTGGTGATTGATACTAATTGTTAGGCATCATAAGGTGAATTTATGCGACATAGGAACCCAAGTGTTGTTATTCGAGATGAATCTAATAAAAATACAATTCGAATTGAGGCACACTGAAAAATAATTTGACATGATACATTAGTTTTTATCACTGATCTCTTAATAGTTTAGTATTGTGTTTATACTGTGTTGATGTAAAAAACTAGATTACTCTAATTATTCAATCACAGATAAATAAATGAGACAAAGAATTTTAATGTGGTTCAGCCTTATATGAATGGCCTACGTCCACTGTTATGTTATTGCTGAGTGTTTGGGAATTCTCGATTAGGAGTGCTATCAAGAAATTCCGGTCCCTTTGAATGAGGGTGATACAAGGTATTTATAGCCCTTAGGCTGTACATGAAAGGGTGATACATTAAATGATATACATATGAAAGGGTAACTCATTTAATGCTCTTCAAGTGTGTGCGTCAAGATGATAAGCATTCAATGAATAGTCGAACTGTTGATAATCTGGCAATCAATGCTGTGGTCGAGATGCAGCTCGAACCGCCTTAGTTGCTCATCGTCCAAGAGTTCCTCGGAGCACTAGAGTTCCTCGGAGGGCAAGAGTTCCTCGGAGGGCTGGTGTTCCTCGAAAGACTGGTGTTTCTCGAAGTACACCTGTTGCTCGGAATGAGTATGTTGGTCGGAGGAATGATCTTCCTCGTTGCTATTGTGCCACGTAGATTGACACGTGTCTTCTTATTATTCGTCCACATCAGCATACTAATTTTGGTATTAACAGAAGCCCCCAATGTTTCATATTTCGAACTTTGAGGAGTATGGAACATTCTTTCTCGGTATATGGCAATATTAAATGACCTTCCTGGGTTTTAGGAGCCTTTTCTTCGTATTTGAATTTCCTTCCAAATTCGCAGAATCCGCCTTTTTGCATTTTTATAAGCGCTTCGATCTTCGTGCACTTTTTGTCCTTTTAGCCGCCGGTAGCGTAATAGTTTCCTTTTTGTAATCATTTCTTTCGCCGTTTACCAAGGCAAAGTATTTAAGCTTCAGAGGCAATCCCATCGTCTTCTACCTTTTCAATTTCTGCTTTCGAGTTTTCTATAGCTTTTCTCTCTCCTGTGCGTTCATCCCTTTCTTCGTTTGTTTGTCAACAGATCTCCTTTTTCCTGTAAGATTTTCTTCCTTCTTCTTCATTTCTTTTTATTCACCATGGTTTATATTATCGAATCTCTTGAGAAATTCCGTTCTGACTTTTCTATTCCTTCTTGGGTAACTTTGGAGAGTCTTTCTGAACCTTCAACTTATTTTAATTTGGCTGAGGGACATTGGTTCCCTAGCCTCTTTATTGCTGAATGTGGATTTTCTTTTCCACCAAACCCTTTGTGTTTAGAGTTCTGTCAGTATTTCGATGTTGTCCCTGCAAAAATATCCCCCAACACATGGAGAATAGTTAATGGGGTATATAGGTTAAATCAAACTCATGGAACTCGTATAGGAATTCCTGAGATTATGTACTGTTACAGATGGGCTGTTTTAGACAATGTTTTTTTATTTAAAAACTAGTTTTTTGAATAGGGCCTTAGTAGTCAACCTCCCAGATGCAAACAGGGATTATTTTGAATATGGGGTAGTTATAAAAAATTGGCAACATGCCCCTTTGTTTGGAGATGCAGTATATGAGGGTCCCAAATGCCCTCCATATGGCAATGGGATAGGTTGTTTTCAATTTATTTTATTTCTGAAATTATGATTTCATTATGTTTGAATAAATGCATGATTGACATTTCAATATGTTTTTGTTTGCAGTTGACAGCAAGAGAAAAACTTCCAAAGAATCAGAAGTTAATATAAAGCATTTGATCTGGAATTTGCATCGAAGAGTTGCATACGAGCACATCAGGTCTGCTTCCTATTTGTTGCAGTACAGGATCTACACATCATCCTTTACTGCTCTTCCTGTGATCAACATTAGTGAACCATTGCCAGCTTCTAAGGAATCTTCACCAGAATCTCACATTCATCTGAGTCAGAAGATGGGCAAAAGAAGAGTTCCTGCTATCTTCGAGGAGACTTCCTCTGCTGGAGATGGAAAGAGAAGCAAGAATGATGCCCAAAGGGGACAAAGAAAGTAGATGTTGCCCCTTCTGTTGCTCCTCAGAAGGCTGCCGAGAAGCCCCCAGTGGCTCCGAGCAAGAAAAGTGCACCTGTGGAAGTGGTCCCAACCAAAAGTTCTTTGGTTGAAACTGCTGAAGTGCCATTGAGGAGATTGAAGAAATCCTCCTCGGTCACTTTGACTGAAACCATTCCCCAGCTCCAAGTTAGTGGAGCTGGTGTCCCAACCATTATTCACCCGAGTTATGCAATGAGCTCGGTAAAGACTTGGACTATCCCTGAAGTCCAAGGAATTGAAGAAAACATGTCTAGGTATATGCTGTCATCCCTAGCTACTCGTCACATTGCTTCAATAAGCTTCTCTTATCCTGATTTTTTCTTTCTTCTAGTCAATATATGTATCTCGGCACTGACTTATCATTATTTTCTTTTTCAGCTGGTGAGTTGCTTTAACACCATAGTGAAGAAAGATGAAGCAATCAAGGCTTTCAGCTCCTCGTCTGGAGTAGAGGATGCTTTCTAGGGCTTGGCCCATTCTTTGAAGGAATCCCGTCAAAAATACGACGAGGATAGGGGTGAATGGGAGAAAAAGTTGGCTGCGTCTGAAGCAGAGAAAGTGCAGTTGGGAAGTAAAGTGAAGGATTTGGAGAGAGAGAATAAAAAATATGCCGAGAAGCTTACAAGATTTGGGGAGCTTGAGAATAAATTGAAATCGACCGAGGAAGAGCTGACTCTTCTGCGAGAAGTAAATCACCATAAAGAGGAGGTGGAGGCCAAGTTGAAAGCCTCAGAGGATCTTCTATCCGAGAAGCTTTCCTCGGAGAAAATGAAAAGAAAAGTAGCTGTGAAAAAATCATTTCGAACTTGTTGGGACAAAGGATGGGATAGGGGGTAGCAACAATGATGACCCAGGTAAAGTATGGGAGTTTGAAATACTTTCGCGATGGTTGGGTTGCTACTCTGTAAGAATTGAAGGTGAGCGAGGACTCTGAGCTATTTCAACAACATCTGCCTAGTCCTCCCCCAGCTATTGAGGATGAAGAAGAGTATGAAGCTGCCTCCGAAGAATCTTCAATGGTAGTGGGTGATCTCATCCTTACCCAGCCTGCTGACGAGGAGCTTTCATCTCGACCTGCTCCTCCTGAACAAGTTCCAGTTCCTGCCGACCAACTCGTTATTCCCACCGAGCAACCGAGCTCCTCATCCCAGCCTCCCGAGAAAGTCTTGGGAGACAAGGAAAAGGTGTGAAGTTGTTCGGTATTATCTTTCTATTTTTTTCTTTTTTCTTGTACTATGTATTCTGAACGCTGTACTCCTTTTGATGATGTAATAAAATTACCTTTCCATTTTTTGTTCCTCTGCGTTGTTGATGTTTTGTCTTCTTCTTTTATTAACTCTTACCTTCTCTTCTTTACTATTTTGTGGCTAGAATGGAATTATTATCTGCCAATGATACAAAGTTGATGCAGCAATGCCATGAATATTATAAGGCTGGTCACACTGAATTGAGTGTATCAGAAATTGCTGACATCCTCGGTCATAATGCTTCAGAGCAGGCAGTAGAAGCTTATCAATACCTGAAGGGCTTACTTGATCGAGTTGTGGCCAATAATGTGGCTTACTATGACATGATCGAGGAGCTTCAATATACTTTAGAAGATCTTCAGACTCAGTACAAAGAATCAACTACCCTTTTGCACGAGGGGTATGAAAAGAGGTATCAACAGCTTTCTGCCGAGACAGGCCACAAAAAGATCCTTGTTGGGTACGATGTCAGGGAGAGAACCCTAAAGGGTGAAGTTGAAGCTTATAGACAGATTGCCGAGCTGCTAGAACAAGAAAATAACAATTTGCAGAAAGAGTTGGCACAGTATAAGTCTGCAGCATCTTCTTGAACAGCTGTAATCCCAGTGACTGACGAGGGATTTTCCTTTCTAGAGGTTGAGAATGCCAAATTAAGGCAAGAGTTGGATACTTTGAGAAGATCTGGTACTTCTACTGCTGCTCGGGGACGAGGAAGAGGTTCTCGTGGTCGAGGAAGAGCTGCTCAGAATTTTGTCGAGGAACCAAGTTCTCGACATTCTCGGGGAGGGTCAAGAGCTCTTAGTCGTAATATTGAAGAAGCTCGTACTCTATCAACGTTGGAAACTCAGGCGTTCCAATTGAATGCAAAAGATCGAGCTTTGTCTGAAATGTCTAAGAAAATCCTAACTCAGGAGGATCAACTTGCTTCGACAAAGTCTGCTCTGAAGAATAAGGATGTTTTTGCCAGGAACCTTCATGAGCAGTTAGAGAGAATAACTTTCCAATTCCACAAACAACCTCGTGAGTTCTGGATGGCAGGCTACAATGAGGCCCTTTATCACTTGGATGCTCGCCTTGAAAATGCCAATAATGAAGGTTATAAACAGGGATGGTTGAACGCCCTGGGTGTATTAAAACTAGAGCAGGGCCATTATTTATGGGATTATCATACTCTTGGGCTACTAGACTTGCCTGTGACACCTTATAAATTGGACATGGAATGGATCCCATCTCGTGCCATTCCTCGGAGCTCAATTGAAAAATACCTCGGTGACTACAATCTTCATTCTCAGATCGAGGTATCTCGTCCTGAGCATCTACTGGATACACCTTCTGTGATGAACGTTAGGATGCTGAAGGACTTAAACTTCATTAACTCTCCTCAGACTTTAAATGATCTGCCTGCTGGCGAGGAACCTATTTCAAAAGCAGAGGTAAAGAAACCAATAGAGTAGGGATCTCAATGTAATAGTTAGTTCACATATGTAACTTGTAATTCGTTTTGAATTTTAATGAAAGGCTTTCATTTTTTGTTTGCAAATTTGTATTGCTCTTGTATTTGTCAAACACTTTATATTTGTGCTTGCATAACAATATTGTATGGTTCCTCGACCAATTTAGTAATAAAAAATTACAAGTATTAGTAATGTTGCTCGATCACTTAATAATAAAGTAATGAGTATAAAAATGTTTAAAAAATTTTCAACCAACCAAGGTTGTTAAATTGTCCTCGTCGACCAATTATAGTTAGTGAGAGTTTTTATCCCCGACCAGATATACTTGGTAAATTTTTTTCTTTTTCATAAAATGTGCCCGACCAATTAAGGTCGATGATTTTTCCTCGTCGACCAACTACAGTTAGTGGGTTTTTATCCCCGACCAACTATACTTGGTTCAGTTTGGAATATATGTTCTTTGAGGAACTTTTATGTAATAAACTTACTTCCCGACCAACATAAGTTGGCATTTGAGATAGTATCTTACTTCTCGACCAACATAAGTTCGCATTTGAGAGCATATTTTGTATCCTAACCAACCGAGATTGGCCTTTCGTCGATCATCTTTTGTTCTCGCCCTTTTACCAACCGGAGTTGGTCATGGGTTTGAACTATCATGTCCACTAGCTCTTTTACCAACCTTAGTTGGTCACACTAGTGTACGCCTCCTAACCAAAGGAGTATAGTTTGTTCTCGCCCTTTTACCAATCGGAGTTGGTCGTGGGTTTGAACTATCATGTCCACTAGCTCTTTTACCAACCTTAGTTGGTCACACTAGTGTACGCCTCCTAACCAAAGGAGTATAGTTTGTTCTCGCCCTTTTACCAACTGGAGTTGGTCGTGGGTTTGAACTATCATGTCCACTAGCTCTTTCACCAACCTTAGTTGGTCACACTAGTGTACGCCTCCTAACCAAAGGAGTATAGTTTGTTCTCGCCCTTTTACCAACCGGAGTTGGTCGTGGGTTTGAACTATCGTCTTCTTTTTACTGCCGAGCAGCGTTGCGTACCGAGTAGCGTAGTGTTAAACACACTAGTATTCCCTAAAAAACTTTCAATAAAAGGAGAGAAAATTATGAAATATCATCGTTTTATTCATATTGATGGAACTGCTTTACATTTTACATCACTGATAATACTTGCGTAGGTGTTCAGCATTCCATGCATTCTTAAATTCCTCTCCTTCTAGAGTTGCTATTCGGTAAGTTCCTGGTCGGACAACTGCAGTAACTCGGTAAGGTCCATGCCAGTTTGCTTCCAACTTATTGTGCTTCTGAATGACCTTCTTTATCACGTAATCTCCTTCTTTTAAGTCGCATTTTTTCACCCTCTTGTTGTAGAAGAGGGTTGTTCGCTGTTGATAAGCAACATTCCTAATGGCTGCCTCTTCTCTAACTTCCTCGAGCATGTCCAAATCTAATCTCCTCATCAAGTCGCTGACTGGAGAATTGAAATTTAGCACTATGTGTGTTGGAAGACCCAATTCGGCAGGTATTACAGCCTCACTTCCAAATGTCAGCATATATGGTGATTCTCCACTTGCTACTCAAGGAGTTATTCGGTAAGCCCACAATACTGACTGTAACTCATTAATCCAATTAGCTTTAGCCTCACTTAACCTCTTCTTCAAACCATTTAGTAATGTTATGTTCGTCACTTCAGTCTGCCCATTGCTTTGAGGATGGCATGGTGCTGAATGAACTTTCAAAATGTTTGACTAATGACAATAAACGACAAACTCCTCGTTATCAAATTGTGTTCCATGGTCTGTGATGAAGGCATGAGGGAGACCATATCGGCAGATGATGTTCTTCCAAATGAATTGGTACACTTTCTCGTATGTCATATCAATCAGAGGCTCAGCTTCTACCCACTTAGTAAAATAATCCACTACGACGACGAGGTACTTGAATCTTCCTCAGGTTGTTGGCAGTGGTCCAACCAAATCCATTCCCCACATGGAGAAAGGCCAAGGGAAAGTTATGGGTGTCAACAATGCTTTTGGAGTTCGTCGGATGGAGGAAAAACGTTGGCATTTATCACATCTCTTAGCATAGGCTATACAATCAGCCCTCATCGTTGGCCAGTAGTATCCCTGTGTCATCACCCTTTGCAAAAGTGTCCGACCTGCTACATAGGATCCACAAGACCCTTCATGGATCTCTTCAATCAATTCTTTCACCTCGGAGGGATGTACACATCTTTGCAAACCTTCCATAATTCCTCGTCTATACGATACACCATTAGTTAGTACATACCGAGCAACTTTAAACTTCAATTTCTTGGCAGCGATCTTATCCTCCGGTAATTCTCCTTCTTCGACATATGCCCTGATGGGATCCATCCAAGATGGTCCTAAATCAAGAGTAATAATATTTATCGTCAGGTCTTCATCTATGCTTCGACTTTCTAATACCTCAATTGGTATCGTTCTTCGCAACTCGGTACGAGTAGCTGATGCTAGTCGGGCCAGTGCGTCTGCTTGTGCATTCTCCATTCTTGGTATTCTGATCAACTGAATGGCATCAAATTTTTCCAATAACTCCATCGCCTTTGCATGATACTTGACCATTAATTCTCCTTTAACTGCATACGTTCCCATCATCTGATTCACAATTAATTGAGAATCACTGAATACCATCACTTGTTGCGCTTCCATAATCTTTGCTAAATTAAGACCTGCTATCAAGGCTTCATACTCAGCCTCATTGTTGGAAGCTTTAAATTGGAATCGTAAGGCATATTCCACGACAATCTCGTCTGATGTGTTCAAAACAATCCCTGCCCCACAACCTGTTGTGCAAGATGACCCATCTACATATAATCTCCATGTAGGTAACTCGTCTTCAAATTTCTTATCTGACAGAGTTCCTCGGTGAAATATCTGTTGTTTCCTTTCATCCTTCTCTGGTATTTTTCGCTCTTCGTCGACCATCTCTTCTCGCCCTTTTACCAACCGGAGTTGGTCTGGGTTTGAATTTGATGATCTTTCTACATCCACAGGCCCTTTTACCAACCGGAGTTGATCTGGACTTATGTCTATTGATCCTGTAACATCCACAAGTTGGTCAGCGAACAACTTTTATTCCTCGAGGGTATCAGGATATGTAAATTATGCTATAAAGTCTGCTACAGCCTGCCCTTTTAATGATGATCTGGGTTCATACACAATATCATATTCGCCGAGCTCTATTGCCCAATACATCTGTCTCCCTGATTTTTCTGGTTTATATAGGGCTTGTCTCAATCGCATGTCGGTATACACGACGATGGTATGGGCCTGGAAATAAGGCCTCATTCTTCTACTTGCTTCAATTATTGCCAATGCCAATTTTCCAGCTTTGGGTACCTGATCTCTGCACCTCGGAAAGCCTTACTTGTGTAATAAATTGGTTTCTGGATTCCATTCTCCATTCTGATCAATGCCGAGCTGACTGCATTCTCTGATGCTGCCAGGTATAAGTACAACTTTTCTCCCATTACTGGCCTGGACAACAGTGGAGGTGATCCCAAATATTTCTTCAAATCTTGAAAGGCTTTCTCACATTCATCATTCCACTCGAAAGTTTTTCGAAGCGTTTTGAAGAATGGGAGGCATATATCAGTTGCTCGAGATACAAATCTGTTGAGCGCTGCAACTCGTCCTGTAAGACTCTGTACTTCTTTCTTCGTCGTTGGAGATCGCAACCCTAAAAGAGCTTTGATCTTTTCTGGATTTGCCTCAATGCCTCGCTGGTTGACGATGTACCCGAGGAACATTCCTTCTCGTACTCCAAAGGTGCACTTCGTCGGGTTGAGCTTCATCTGGTATTTATCCAGTTTATCAAAGGTCTGACCTAAGTCAACTAGATGATCCGAAGCTTTCTTGCTCTTTGTCAGCATATCATTGACATAGACTTCCATATTGCAACTGATTTGTTCGGTAAAAACCTTGTTCATCAGCCGCTGACATGTCGCTCCTGCATTTTTCAAACCAAAAGGCATAACATTATAATAATAAGTTCCCCTAGGGGTAATAAAAGAAGTGCTTTCCCTGTCTTCAGGTTTCATTTTGATCTGGTTGTAACCAGAGTAAGCATCCATGAAGCTTAGCAGCACGTGTCCCGAGGTAGCATCCACTAGTTGGTCAATTCTGGGCAATGGAAAGTGATCCTTTGGGCTGGCCTTGTTGAGATCAGTGAAATCAACACACATTCTCCATTTATTGTTTTTCTTCTTTACCATCACCACATTTTCCAACCAGTCTGGATATTTCACATCTTCAATGAATTGGGCTTTCTGGAGCTTCTCGACCTCCTCTTGTATAGCTTGATTCTTCTCGGGACTAAATACTCGTCTTCTTTGCTTTACATGCTTGATCTCCTTATTCACATTGATCTCGTGACATAAGAAGTTTGGATCTATTCCTAGCATGTCTTCATGACTCCATGCAAAAGTTTCCTTTCTGTATCTCAAGAAAGTTATCAAATCATGTTTTATCGAAACATCCAACGATGAACCTATCTGGGTTACTCGTTCAGGGTGCTCGTCGTCCAGAATAACTTTTTCTCTAGATTCCACCACCTGTCCTTTTATAAGTAGGGATTCATCTCTGGGATCACGTGTTTCAATTTCTGTACCTTCCTCCACCTGGTAGGTAGTAGTCTTTTTCCTTGATTCTTCAAGATCCTCTTGCTCGACGGACGAATAATAGCATTCCCGAGCTACTTTCTGATCACCTTTCACAACTCCTACTCCGAAATTTATTGGGAATTTTAAGCACTGATGTACTGTAGATGGGACTGCTTCGAACTTCTTGAAACTAACTCTTCCCATGATGATGTTGTAAGCTGATTGCACATTCTTATCCATCACAAAGAAGCGTATTCTTTCTGTTCGACAAGCAGGCCAAGTTCCAATGAATATATCCAACTTGATCGTCCCAAGTGGAAAAACTTTCTCACCAGCAAAACCCAATAGAGGTCTGTGATAAGGTTCTAATTGAGATAATTTCAAATTTAAACTGTCAAAGCATGAATAGTACATGATGTCTGCCGAACTACCATTATCTACCAGCACTCTTGAAATCACTACTTCTTTTATCCTCATTTTGATCACCAAAGGGTCGTCGTGAGGGTAAAGAACACCTGTAAGGTCATTTTTTTAAAAATCGATGACCAGATTTTCTTTGTTTACCTTCCTCGGGCGATCCTCTTCAGCCAAATTTATTCGTTGAATGTATGAGCAAGCCTGAGCCTCACCGAGGTAAGATTTTCTTTCTGCAGTAAGGTCTCCTCCTCCTGCATCTCCTCCTGTAATGACATTACAATCAAATGACCCAAAGCGTATTGAAAATACCTCTCGTTCTGGATGTCTTGGTTTCTTTGGAATATCGGGGTCATCTTCTGTATCATCTTCATGATCCCTTTTCTTTTTCTCCTCTGCTCGACGAGGAGATCTAGACCTTTCTCTAGTTCGGTCATTATTTCTTCTTTCACCTCCCCGATCAACATACTTCGCTAGCTTCCCTCTCGGATGAGTGTTTCAATCTCGTTCTGAAGAGCTATGTAATTTTTGGTCATATGGTCGTGATCCTTATGGAACTCGCAATATTATCCCTATTCCTCAGGTCAGGGTCTGACCTCAGTTTCTTTGGCCACTTATGCTCTTTCTTCTTGGATTTGTCACCGCTATTGCCCTTATGCTCTTTCTTCTTGGATTTATCGTCTTCCACCTTGGTTTCTTTATCCATATTCTTCTTCGCAGCCATAGCCTCCTCGGCATTCATGATTTTGGACGCTTTCGCCATCAATTCTGACATAGTTGTAGGTGGATCTTTGGCCAAAGTGTAATACAACTTATTAGGCAACAACCCGCTCATCAAAGCGACAAATCCAAGAAGAAAGAGCATAAGAGCATAAGTGGCCAAAGAAACTGAGGTCAAACCCTGACCTGAGGAATAGGGATAAATATTGCGAGTTCCATAAGGATCACGACCATATGACCAAAAATTGCATACCTCTTCAGAACGAGATTGAACACTCATCCGAAGAGGGAAGCTAGCGAAGTATGTTGATCGGGGAGGCGAAAGAAGAAATAATGACCGAACTAGAGAAATGTCTAGATCTCCTCGTCGAGCAGAGGAGAAAAAGAAAAGGGATCATGAAGATGATACAGAGGATGACCCCGATCATCCAAAGAAACCAAGACAGCCAGAACGAGAGGTATTTTCAATACGCTTTGGGTCATTTGATTGTAATGTCATTACAGGAGGAGATGTAGGAGAAGGAGACCTTACTGCAGAAAGAAAAGCTTACCTCGGTGAGGCTCAGGCTTGCTCATACATTCAACGGATAAATTTGGCTGAAGAGGATCGCCCGAGGAAGGTAAACAAAGAAAAGCTGGTCATCGGTTTTTCAAAAAATGACCTTGCAGGTGTTCTTTACCCTCACGATGAACCTTTGGTGATCAAAATGAGGATGAAAGAAGTAGTGATTTCAAGAGTGCTGGTAGATAATGGTAGTTCGGCAGACATCATGTACAATTCATGCTTTGACAGTTTAAATTTGAAATTATCTCAATTGGAACCTTATCACAGACCTCTATTGGGTTTTGCTGGTGAGAAAGTTTTTCCACTTGGGACGATCAAGTTGGATATATTCATTGGAACTTGGCCTGCTTGTCGAACAGAAAGAATACGCTTCTTTGTGATGGATAAGAATGTGCAATCAGCTTACAACATCATCATGGGAGGAGTTGGTTTGAAGAAGTTCGAAGCAGTCCCATCTACAGTACATCAGTGCTTAAAATTCCCAATAAATTTCGGTGTAGGAGTTGTGAAAGGTGATCAGAAAGTAGCTTAGGAATATTATTATTCGTCTACCGAGCAAGAGGAGCTTGAAGAATCAAGGAAAAAGACTACTACCTACCAGGTGGAGGAAGGTACAGAAATTGAAACATTTGATCCCAGAGATGAATCCCAACTTGTAAAAGGACAGGTGGTGGAATATATAGAAAATGTTATTCTGGACGACGAGCACCCTGAACGAGTAACCCAGATAGGTTCATCGTTGGATGTTTCGATAAAACAGGATTTGATAACTTTCTTGAGAGACAGAAAGGCATCTTTTGCATGGAGTCATGAAGATATGCCAAGAATAGATCCAAACTTGTTATGTCACGAGCTCAATGTGAATAAGGAGATCAAGCCTGTAAGCAAAGAAGAAGAGTATTTAGTCCCGAGAAGAATCAAGCTATACAGGAGGAGGTCGAGAAGCTCCAGAAAGCCCAATTCATTGAAGATGTGAAGTATCCAGACTGGTTGGAAAATGTGGTGATGGTAAAGAAGAAAAACAATAAATGGAGAATGTGTGTTGATTTCACTGATCTCAACAAGGCCTGCCCAAAGGATCACTTTCCATTGCCCAGAATTGACCAACTAGTGGATGCTACCTCTGGACACGAGCTGCTCAGCGTCATGGATGCTTACTCTGGTTACAACCAGATCAAAATGAAACCTGAAGATAGGGAAAACACTTCTTTTATTACCCATAGGGGAACTTATTGTTATAATGTTATGCCTTTTGGTTTGAAAAATGCAGGAGCGACATATCAGCGGCTAATGAACAAGGTTTTTGCCGAACAAATCAGTTGCAATATGGAAGTCTATATCGACGATATGCTGATAAAGAGCAAGAAAGCTGCGGATCATCTAGTTGACTTAGGTCAGACCTTTGATCAACTGGATAAATACCAAATGAAGCTCAACCCGACGAAGTGCACCTTTGGAGTACGAGAAGGAATGTTCCTCGGGTACATCGTCAACCAGCGAGGCATTGAGGCAAATTCAGCAAAGATCAAAGCTCTTTTAGGGTTGCAATCTCCAACGACAAAGAAAGAAGTACAAAGTCTTACAGGACGAGTTACAAAGCTCAACAGATTTGTATCTCGAGCAACTGATAGATGCCTCCCATTCTTCAAAACGCTTCGAAAAACTTTCGAGTGGAATGATGAATGTGAGAAAGCCTTTCAAGATTTGAAGAAATATTTGGGAGCACCTCCACTGTTGTCCAGGCCAGTAATGGGAGAAAAGTTGTACTTATACCTGGCAGTATCGGAGAATGCAGTTAGCTCGGCATTGATCAGAATAAAGAATGGAATCCAGAAGCCAATTTATTACACAAGTAAGGCTTTCCGAGGTGCAGAGATCAGGTACCCAAAGCTGGAAAAATTGACATTGGCATTAATTGAAGCAAGTAGAAGAATGAGGCCTTATTTCCAGGCCCATACCATCGTCGTGTATACCGACATGCCATTGAGACAAGCCCTTCATAAACCAGACAAATCAGGGAGACTGATGTATTGGGCAATAGAGCTCGGCGAATATGATATTGTGTATGAACCCAGATCATCATTAAAAGGGCAGGTTGTAGCAGACTTTATAGCAGAATTTACATATCCTGATACCCTTGAGGAATAAAAATTGTTCGCTGACCAACTTGTGGATGTTACAGGATCAACAGACATAAGTCCAGATCAACTCCGGTTGGTAAAAGGGCCTGTGGATGTAGAAAGATCATCAAATTTAATCCCAGACCAACTCCGGTTGGTAAAAGGGCGAGAAGAGATGGTCGACGAAGAGCGAAAAATACCAGGGGAGGATGAAAGGAAACATCAGATATTTCACCGAGGAACTCTGTCAGATAAGAAATTTGAAGACGAGTTACCTACATGGAGATTATATGTAGATGGGTCATCTTGCACAACAGGTTGTGGGGCAGGAATTGTTTTGAACACACCAGATGAGATTGACGTGGAATATGCCTTACGATTCCAATTCAAAGCTTCCAATAATGAGGCTGAGTATGAAGCCTTGATAGCAGGTCTTAATTTAGCAAAGATTATGGAAGCGCAACAAGTGATGGTATTCAGTGATTCTCAATTAATTGTGAATCAGATGATGGGAACGTATGCAGTTAAAGGAGAATTAATGGTCAAGTATCATGCAAAGGCGATGGAGTTATTGGCAAAATTTGATGCCATTCAGTTGATCAGAATACCAAGAATGGAGAATGCACAAGCAGACGCACTAGCCCGACTAGCATCAGCTACTCGTACCGAGTTGCGAAGAACGATACCAATTGAGGTGTTAGAAAGTCGAAGCATAGATGAAGACCTGACGATAAATATTATTACTCTTGATTTAGGACCATCTTGGATGGATCCCATCAGGGCATATGTCGAAGAAGGAGAATTATCGGAGGATAAGATCGCGACCAAGAAATTGAAGTTTAAAGTTGCTCGGTATGTACTAACTAATGGTGTATTGTATAGACGAGGAATTATGGAAGGTTTGCAAAGATGTTTACATCCCTCCGAGGTGAAAGAATTGATTGAAGAGATCCATGAAGGGTCTTGTGGATCCCATGTAGCAGGTCGGACACTTTGTAAAGGGTGATGACACAGGGATACTACTAGCCAACGATGAGGGCTGATTGTATAGCCTATGCTAAGAGATGTGATAAGTACCAACGTTTTTCCTCCATCCGACGAACTCCACAAGCATTGTTGACACCCATAACTTCCCCTTGGCCTTTCGCCATGTGGAGAATCTATTTGGTTGGACCACTGCCAACAACCCGAGGAAAATTCAAGTACCTCGTCGTCGCAGTGGATTATTTTACTAAGTGGGTAGAAGTTGAGCCTCTGATTGATATAACATACGAGAAAGTGTACCAATTCGTTTGGAAGAACATCATCTGCCGATATGGTCTCCCTCATGCCTTCATCACAGACCATGGAACACAATTTGATAACGAGGAGTTTGCCGCCTATTGTCATCAGTCAAACATTTTGAAAGTTCATTCAGCACCATGCCATCCTCAAAGCAATGGGCAGACTGAAGTGACGAACAGAACATTACTAAATGGTTTGAAGAAGAGGTTAAGTGAGGCTAAAGCTAATTGGATTAATGAGCTACAGTCAGTATTGTGGGCTTACCGAATAACTCCTTGAGTAGCAAGTGGAGAATCACCATATATGCTGACATTTGGAAGTGAGGCTGTAATACCTGCCGAATTGGGTCTTCCAACACACATAGTGCTAAATTTCAATTCTCCAGTCAGCGACTTGATGAGGAGATTAGATTTGGACATGCTCGAGGAAGTTAGAGAAGAGGCAGCCATTAGGAATGCTGCTTATCAACAGCGAACAACCCTCTTCTACAACAAGAGGGTGAAAAAATGCGACTTAAAAGAAGGAGATTACGTGATAAATAAGGTCATTCAGAAGCACAATAAGTTGGAAGCAAACTGGCATGGACCTTACCGAGTTACTGCAGTTGTCCGACCAGGAACTTACCGAATAGCAACTCTAGAAGGAGAGGAATTTAAGAATGCATGGAATGCTGAACAGCTACGCAAGTATTATCAGTGATGTAAAATGTAAAGCAGTTCCATCAATATGAATAAAACGATGATATTTCACAATTTTCTCTCCTTTTATTGAAAGTTTTTCGGGGAATACTAGTGTGTTTAACACTACGCTGCTCGGTACGTAACGCTGCTCGGCAGTAAAAAGAAGACGATAGTTCAAACCCATGACCAACTCCTGTTGGTAAAAGGACGAGAACAAACTATACTCCTTTGGTTAGGAGGCTTACACTAATGTGACCAACTAAGGTTAGTAAAAGAGCTAGTGGACATGATAGTTCAAACCCACGACCAACTCCGATTGGTAAAAGGGCGAGAACAAACTATAATCCTTTGGTTAGGAGGCGTACACTAGTGTGACCAACTAAGGTTGGTAAAAGAGCTAGTGGACATGATAGTTCAAACCCACGACCAACTCCGGTTGGTAAAAGGGCGAGAACAAACTATACTCCTTTGGTTAGGAGGCGTATACTAGTGTGACCAACTAAGGTTGGTAAAAGAGCTAGTGGACATGATAGTTCAAACCCATGACCAACTTCGGTTGGTTAAAGGGCGAGAACAAAAGATGATCGACGAAAGGCCAATCTCGGTTGGTTAGAAAACAAAATATGCTCTCAGATGCCAACTTATGTTAGTCAAGAAGTAAGATACTATCGCAAATGCCAACTTATGTTGGTCGGGAAGTAAGTTTATTACATAAAAGTTCCTCGAAGAACATATATTCCAAACTGAACCAAGTATAGTTGGTCGGGGATAAAAACCCACTAACTGTAGTTGGTCGACGAGGAAAAATCATCGACCTTAGTTGTCCGGGCACATTTTATGAAAAAGAAAAAAATTTACCAAGTATAGCTGGTCGGGGATAAAAACTCTCACTAACTATAATTGGTCGACGAGCACAATTTAACAACCTTGGTTGGTTGAAAAATTTTTAAACCTTTTTATACTCATTACTTTATTATTAAGAGATCGAGCAACATTATTAATACTTGTAACTTTTTTATTACCAAGTTGGTCGATTAACAACACAATATTGTTATCTTTTTAACTTATACATATGCACAGATGTAGAGTATTTTACAGGACAATAGCAATTAAGATTGCGAACAAAAATGAAAGTCTTTCATTAAAAAAAAAAAAAAAAATACATTGAGAATGAAAATGTATACTAACTATTACATTGAGATTACTACTCTATTGGTTTCTTTCCCTCTTCTTTTGAAACAGGTTCCTCGCTAGCAGGTGGATCATTTAAAGCAAGAGGAGAATTTATGAAGTTAAGATCTTTGAGCATCCTGATATTCATCACGGATGGTCGATCTAGGAGGTGCTCGATAAAGTATTTGTTCATTTGGGGGCTTCTATTACAAATTTAGTTGTTCATTCGATGGCACATTCTCATAACATCATGCAGTCAAGTATCAAATTCAACTCCACAAACTTACATGGAGGCATATTGAAGTTCAGGAGTCAAATTCAGCATCTACAGCACTGAGATCTTTACTACTGTCTAATGAAGAGGAAGTTGTATGAAAATGTTTCGAAGTCCACCACTAAATTGGTACTAATCAGATTGAAGAGTTGGTTCAAAAGATAATATGTTACTCGATAAAGTATTCAGAGGATCATAAATCAGAAGAATCAAGCACGTGAAGTTAGCACTCAGTTACTCGGCACAGGAGGCAGTTGTTCGGCTAGCAAACCAATGAACATACTTGAAGATTATGACAAGCTACAAGCTGCATACTATAACATGGTTGTATCCAAATTCCCAGGGGTGATACATAGCACACAGAGTTCCTCAAAAGAAACATTAGCAACCATCGATCAACCTGCATCATATGTCATCCAAGAGATAATGCACTTTATGTTAAACAAATAAAGAATGTAGATCAAGAATTTCACGAGCACCGAGCAACACTGTAGAATAAATACTCCATCCTTTCAAGTAAACCATCAAGCATGGAGCATTGGGGGCTTCTGTTAAGGCAAAAATTCTCCATCTACGAGGACCAATCAGAAAAGGGCACATGTCATCCTACGTAGCAATATTCGACACCCGAGGAGAGTTGGTCGGCACCCGAGGAGTGTTTGTCGGCACCCGAGGAGTATTAGTCGGCACCCGAGGAGTTGGTCGGTAGCCGAGGAGAGTTAGTCGGCACCCGAGGAGTGTTGGTCGGCACCCGAGGAGTGTTAGTCGGGACCCGAGGAGTTGGTCGGTACCCGAGGAGAGTTAGTCGACACCCGAGGAGAGTTGGTCGACATACCAACAGGAAGATCAAAGGATAACTATGCATTTAATGTGCATTAATGAAGATGGAAGCGCATTTAATGAGCCTTAATGTACATTTATACTATAGATGACAACACATAGCATACCAAGCAATTCAACAATTAGATTCGTTGAATGTAGACATAATGTATAAATGTCTACATTCAATGAATCTCTTTATCTCCCATCACTATAAATACATGTATTCCCTTAGCAAAAGAAAAAAAATCCAAGAGAACCAAGAAACACCATACACAAGATACACATCCTTTCTCTCTCTACCACATTGTGCTATTGTAAACCCCTGGGAATAAAATAACAGTGGACGTAGGCTTTTCCTTATAGCTGAACCACTTTAAAAATCTTTATCTCTTATATGTTTGATGTGAATGTTTATCTTCATCTTCAATCTCATCCTCATCATTTATCTGCTGTTGACGCCACTAAAATGGCATGTTAATACCAAAATTAGTATGCTGATGTGGACGAATAATAAGAAGACACGTGTCAATCTACGTGGCACAATAGCAACGAGGAAGATCATTCCCCCGACCAATATACTCATTCCGAGCAACAGGTGTACTCCGAGGAACACCAGTCTTCCGAGGAACACCAGCCCTCCGAGGAACTCTTTGTAACACCCCGCTCGCCCAGAGAGAGCGAACGGAGCGCTAATGAGATAAAATAAATCCAAATCCACAAGTGATAAGGTATAGAGCATCTAAATAAACCCACAATAATATAAATCCACTAATCTCAATCTCTTCAATTACAACAAGTCTCTCGAATTAAAATTACAACCATCTAACTCGAAAATAAAATACAAATCTCCAAAGATCTATACATCAAAATAATACAAATCTTTCTCAAACAATCCTCGCTAAAATCAATCTCCATAGCGCCCCAAAATCCGCGCTAACCTCCCACTAAAAGAAAATAAGGGGAAGTACACAATACGACAAGAAAGATGTTCAACAAATATATATTAGCGATGAATAAAACGTAACAACACGAGTATGAATATTCAAATCAAAATGCAAATCTCAATAGCATTTCATCATTATAATTTCTCCACAACACTTTAACCGGGTCACCAGGCCTCACCACATCCGTATATGCTTTATCAAGCCATAGCCCGGGAAACAGGAATTTTGGCGGGTGCCCAACATCCGTGCCATATTAAAATCTCATGACAACGTGCTCAATTACAACATGAATAATACCACATGAATCAAAATAATTTCAACAATTATTTTCCAGATTTCAATGAATTTATCAATTCAAATATGAGTTCAATTAACAAGAATTCAAAGAGAATGACACTCGCGAGATTTAAGGAGCATATTGTGTAAAACCCCATACCTCAAACCATGATGAGAAACCAACGATCACATCCTCAAGATCAACACAAAAGATCTACAAAAGCTTCTCCAAGAACCTCCAACAAAATAGCCCCAAGAACACCTTTAATCTGAGGTTGGAACTCACAAATCTCAATGACCAAAGTATATATAAAAAGAAGAGGAATATAAAATATATTTGCTGCCAAAATTTGTGCCAAAAGTATGTTAAAAGGTTTTCCCATGACTCCTTTTATAATGTAAAGAAATGAAGAGTTGGAATCCAAAAGACTCCTTTAAATAAGGCAAATAAATGAAGAGTTGGAAGTCAAAGCAACTCCAAGAGTTAAAAACATTTAAAAATAATTTTAAAATCCGTTTTAACTCCGTTTTCGAAACCATTTGAAATTCTCGCCTTTAAAAATAATAACCAACATATTTGAGCAATAAAAATAATTTTATCAAAAACTTTATTTTCCTTCATTTTCCAAAAATTAATTAAAATAGCCCAAAATTACGCGGGTTGTTACACTCTTGCCCTCCGAGGAACTCCAGTGCTCCGAGGAACTCTTGGACGATGAGTAACTAAGGCGGTTCGAGCTGCATCTCGACCACAGCATTGATTGCCAGATAATCAACAGTTCAACTATTCATTGAATGCTTATCATCTTGACGCACACGCTTGAAGAGCATTAAATGAGTTACCCTTTCATATGTATATCATTTAATGTATCACCCTTTCATGTACAGCCTAAGGGCTATAAATACCTTGTATCACCCTCATTCAAAGGGACCGGAATTTCTTGATAGCATTTGTAATCGAGAATTCCCAAACACTCAGCAATAACATAACAGTGGACGTAGGCCATTCATATAAGGCTGAACCACTATAAAATTCTTTGTCTTATTTATTTATCTGTGATTGAATAATTAGAGTAATAAATCTTCATTTTTAACAGTTGGTACTTCATTTTATGATGTTTTGTACAAATTTGGTGAGAGTTATTCACGATGGTGAGTATTTTTAGGATGTTTTCTATAATTGGATGCCCAGGGGCAAGACCCAAAATGTATTGACAATGGTAAGTATTTTTAGGATGTTTTCGAAGTTTAAGTCAAGCTGTGAAGGATTAAAGTAAATACCAATTTTTTTAGGGATTATGTATCATGCAAGTTTGAGGGATTATGGATCATGTAAATAATAGTCATGATTTCATGTATCATGCAAGTTTGCTATATACGGTTTGAATTTGGATGTCCTTATATGATCTTTACTGTTTTTGGATTTGGGAATCAGTATGTATGTATATATATTCATTTTCTTTAAATGATCTCTATTATGAGTACTGGTGTTTTTTTTTGGTTTATTCAATGACATGCTCTATTTATTAAGAAACACACTCATATGCCCAACATTTATGATGCTTTCATTGTAGAATCTCTAATGTTTCAGGTTTGTGCATCACATGTTTTGTACTTTCGTTTGGTGTGCGAACCAACTTTCTGTATGTTTCTTAATTCTGGGCATATAACATAGGGATTAAAAAACATTATGTACTTCATTCTCTATTTGTTTATGCGGTATGCCTTGAGTACTTTAGTATTTGCTAATCTGCGTTAGCATTTATTTTGAGTATGTGGGCAATCTTTGTACTTCATTTCGTATTTGGTTTTCTATTAATTTGTTGATAAATATTGTTTGGATTATATTGATAGTTCTATATAACTAGAGAAGAAGTTAATTGGGCTTAGTTTAATGTTTCAGTCTCTTTGTTTGTAAATTTTTATTTGTTTATATTTTTTCGCCTTTCTCAATTATGAACGGAGAAAATTTAGTTATATAGTTGCTTAAATCTTCCAATTTGAATAAGTTAGTTCTACACTTTCTTAGATAAATATAGCTTTATTTTGTGTTGGTAATCAATATGGTTATATATGTTGCGTAGGAGAGAAGGAAACAAGAGATGTTCCATATGGAGAGTTGTGCGTAATCTGCCTTATGAGGAGGCGAAGATCGTCATTCATTCCGTGTGGGCACATGGTCTGTTGTCAATGTTGTGCACTATAAGTGGAATGCGAATTAACGCCTAAATGTCTTGTGTGCAGACAGTCAATCCAAAATTCGGTGAGAATATTCGATTCTTGATCACCAAAGAGTTGTAATTTTTTAGTGTTGAAAAACAATGTGAATGAGATGCTTACTTTGAATTTTAGTGTATATAGTAGTTTTCTAAATTCACCATTGAGGATAATCCTTAACATCTGCCTAAAGTGAATTTGGCATTTTCATTTACATATAGTAGTTTATCCAGTCAAGAATGTAGAATTTTCATTTACATAAACACTAATTTGCCTAAAATTCATCTATGATGATCTGGCCATCATAGTAGATAATTTTTAACATATAAGGCAGATATGTGAACTATATACACTAATACTTAGCAAGTAAGGCAGATATGTGAACGCGAATTAGCGCCTAAAGTGAATTTCAGTGTAAATGAAAATGCTACATTTAAGCAAGTAAGGCGGATATGTAAATGAAAATGCTACATTTAGTAGTTTTCTGAATTTTAAGGATGCTGAGGACAATCCACTTCCTCATCTATTTAAATTTAGCATATCTGCTTTACTTGCTCAATATCTGCCTTACTTGCTCAACCTTAGTGGCATAGTTCACTGCTGGATATAGATTATGTCATGACAGTTTTTTGGAAATTTTTCATTTTCCCTCTAAAATGTCTCAACTGTTCTATTTATGTATCCATCTTCATGTCGTGACCAAAATACCTGGTGTTGGTTTGTACTTTGGAAGACTTTAAAGTTTCCTTAACACACGTGAAACCTTATTTCATTAGCATGGTTATTGGTGATAGCATCTTAAATGGAAAACATGTGAGTGGCATCTATTCCTAGAGGTTTCTCTCATCTCATCTCACATCAATATTTTACGTTTCAATTGGAACTAACGATTACATACATATGAGTTTCTGTTGCAATAAATTTAAGGCTACTGATTTCAAGGCAACCTACTAATTTCTGTTGCCGGGCAGCATATGCATTTCTTATTTTCATGACTTTCTGAGTAACTTGTGTTTGTGTTGATGTCCTTTATATTTTGCAGCATATGTTGATGTCCTAACACCAAAAAAATTAATTAATCTTTTTTCACTCATTTGAAAGTAAAACATTAACTCTTTCAACTTTTGAATCATAAAGTCAGTACATGTAAAGGGACTTTAACAAGTCACCCATAGATGTTAAAAACTTTGCCTAACCTTTTCCTAAATGACTACAGCTATTGGACTGAATTTGGAATCATTGCCTAATTGAGTCTTCAAACTACTATATGAGAAATTAATCAGATGCTAAAGCCCTGCATTGCCAATTTTTGTGTAGAAAAATCCACTATTTTGGAAACTGATGCACTGTGACAGTGAAGTTGTGATCATCTTCAAATTTTCCAATGTGTGTGTTGTGCACTCTCAACCTGCATAATTATTTTTTGGTTATTTATTATCTTATATATGAAGGAAGCATTTGGTTTATACATATGCGTTTGATTTTAGGCCAGTTAAGTATCAGTATAGGATCTGCATACAGTCAATACATATGCATTTCGTTTTTGCATTTCATTTTTGTATTTCGTTAAGGATCAGTATAGGATCAGTGTTGTGTTATGCTGTGCATTTCGTTTTTTCATACAATCATTACATATGTACTTGCTTCAAATTGTTCTCGTCTAAATTGATACATTAAGATTACACATATGTACACATGTACACATGACAATTGGAACATGTTCTTCAATTTGAAGCAGTAAAGCAGTAAAGCAGTAAAGCAGTAAAGAACATGTTCAGTTCGATTTTAATCTGGTACATCTTTGAATTGAACATGACAATCTATACTGGTTTACTTCTTTACTGAACATGTTCTTTACTGTCAAATTTGAAGCAGTAAAGAAGTAAAGAACATGACAAATTGTCAAAGTACGTCCTTACTGGTACATCTTTTAACACTGTACCAGTAAAGAACATGACAAATTGTCAAAATACGTCCTTCCTGGTACATCTTTGAACACTATAAAGTACGTCTTACTGGTACAAAGTACCAGATGTTTTCATGACAATTTCAAGAAGAACTGAACATGATAATTTGAAATAACATATTGGTGATGATGTTTGAAATAAGCAATTTAGTTTCAAAATATTAGATCATTGTAAGCATGGGTTTCAGATTGTGTACAAGACACCATATGAAGGTTTTGTGTATGTACTTACAAGTTTTTTAAGCTTATGTTGAAGTAGTTTAAATGCAGGTATGTTAATAGGCGCGAAGCAAAGTGAAAGGGCTGCCAGAGTTTCGAATATTATACAATTATGTAACTGACTTGCTCGGCGATAAGACAGTGAGTTAAGGTTTACTAGAAGATTGTCATATATATTTTGATTAACAAGTCAGCCACGATCCTTTTTTCGGTTCCATCTAAATCACCTTCGGCTTAGGAAGCAAGACAGTCCTTTAGGCATCCTAAGTCTCTCTCTCTCTCTCTCTCTCTCTCTCTCTCTCTCTCATTTGATATTATTGCAGAATGTATGAGCCTACAACTGACTACACATGGATTTTAGCAGTAAATATTGTTGCACAATGTATGAGCCTACAACTGACTACACATGGATTTATAATGTTTATGTCATTTGACATACACTATCATTTTTTAGTGCAGTTGGAGCTGAAGCAGTTGGATATACGCTATCTTTGGTATACACTAGGCCCATCTGATATACACTATCTTTGGCGGTAACCCAAGCCCATCGGCTGATGATTTCAAGAAGATTGTCAGTGCAGTTGGAGCTGAAGCAGAGGATGACAAGTTAGACTTATTCTTTTCTGGAATAAAATGGAAAGACATAACTAAGTTGATTGTCGCTGGAAGGGAGAAATTGGCTTCCGTTTCTTCTGGCGGTGGTGGTGTCACGGTGGCTGCAGCTGCTGGTGGGGGTGGTGCTGCTGCATCTGAGCCCAAGAAAGAAGAGAAAAAGCAAGAGAAAGAAGCTTCAAATAAAGAAGATGATAGTGTCTTATTTAGTCTCTTCGACTAAGCTATATGCGCATATGGTTCGGTATGAAGAACTATATCTGAAAGTCTCTTACTATTTAGTTTAACGTAGAGAGTTTTAGTTTTACCAGATTGTTTATGATATAATTTTAGTTTTTAGATGTAATTCTTATCTTTTCCTTTAGACAACGAGTTGTGGCACAAAACATGAAAGTCAACCATAAATGTTTGATTGTTTTCTTTTAAAAATAAAAAAAGTATAATACTAAATTAGTACCTTTTGTGTCATTTTCCCCATCTTTTGCTTGATGATGTTTTGTAACACATTTTAAGTGACGTGAGCCTTTTTGTAGGGTCTTCGAGGATGTTTGGGCATGTCGTTGACATGAGACAATCCAGTTATATGAATTGTGCTCAAAGTTACGATTATGGTGCGCAACCAATGCAAAATGGTGATCGGGACATGATATTTCCACTTGACAGTCTAACTGTTAAGTGCGAAGGCTATTGTTTGGCAAACGTATATGACATGTTCGACGAATCTGCATGGTAAACCGTTCCGATAAGAGTTCGAACAAACTGGCACCTCCGCCAAAGGAGTTTCCGGCCGTGAAGCATCTCCCGGGAACTCATAATTCAAAAGGCAGTCAAGATACCATTTTTTGATTGCCAACATAACATATTATTAAAGTAACATTTTTTTGTTTACAAATTCCATGGTATTATTTGTATTATTGATGCTATGTGTATTGTTGGTTATTTTATGGTATGCAAACAAAGATCACGATGGTGCACTATCCATCTCCCATAGCATGTTTCTAATTTTTTTTATTGGATTCTTATTTGGCTCCTAATTTAAATTTTCATTCAATACAAAATGATGTCTCTTAGTTGCGATAGTATTGTTTTTGTTGGATTATTTTTTTTAACAGGGTAGATAGTCCTATAAATGAAGGTAATTCTGTCCAAAATTTTTAAAAATATTTACTTTTTTGTGTCGTAAACAAAATTTTGGTATTGTTGTGATGTTTCATAATGGTATAATTGTGATCATTATGATATTTATTCGAGGTCCAGGACGGACTTTTAATACCGCTTTAGATTTTTTTACTTAACAGTGTGGATAGTGCTGACTCTGCCCAAGTTTAATAAACTGTTTTTACATTTTTGTTGTATTCAAACTCGACTTAAATTGTTTACACATTACGATAGTTCTTTAAACAAAGGAGATTATGACTATTTTTAAATTACACTTTATTTTGTTAGGGAACAAATTTTTTACCGTTTTACAATTAGGCACTTTGGAAATTTTAGCGGTTTTACAATTACGTACATGGGAAATTTTCATCGTGCCATCAGGCACGGGCATTCCGCTAGTATATATATATATATATATATATATATATATATATATCATAAAGTCTCCTGTAAGGACTACTTATGGTGCAGATCCCGGTACATACCATATTTTTGAAATAGTCAAAAAATAAATTTTTTTATGAAATTTCATGTATATGATCTTCATAGTGAGAAAATCATCTCCAATTTTTTTAATCAAAAAATTCAATTAAAACAACATTGAGATGAAGTGATACGTTAAAAAATGGTATACATAAGCATTTTTCGACTGTTGAAATGTTGGGTCGGCGTCAAACACTTTATTGATTGAATTTTTTAATGAAACTTCATGAATATGATATTTTCACTGTCGAGGTCATACCCATGAACTTTCATAAAAAAATTCAATCGAAAAGTGGATGAGATGATCGTCAACATTTAAACGGTCGAAAAAACATATTTATACTATTTTTTTACATATCACGTCATCTCAACGATTTTTTATTGAATTTTTTTATGAAAAAAATTGGAGATGATCTTTTCACTGTGGACATCATATCCATAAAATTTCATCAAAAAATTCAATTTTTTTATTTTAAAAAAATGATATGTATCAAGCTCTGCACCATAAGGAACCCTTACAGGAGAGGGCCTCATATATATATATGGAAATTATAGGTGAACCGCCACAATGGACCGCCTTGGGACCGCATGCCCTTTTTCTTTTCTTTTTTCATTTTTTTTAACCTTCTTAGTGTTTTGTCTATAATAATTAATATAAAAATCATTTTTATATTAAAAAAACAGTTTTTCTATTAATATAAAAAAAATGTTTTTTTTTAAAGTAAACAATTTTTTATTAAAATTAAAAAATATATTTTTCATAAAAAAAAAATTATTAACATGATATTGCGATTGATTAATGTCGTTGGCGCGGACGCACATTCCCGGACCGATTTTTTTTTAACATGGACCCTGAATGAGGTCCATGTTTTTAAAATAGTAAAAAAATTATTTTTGGGCTGATTTTTTTATATGATTTTTAAACATTTCAGTAGGACAAAAAAAATAATCAATTCAAAATGAATTTTTTTGCTATTTTAAAAATATCAGTCAAATTGTATCAGTTTTTAAGTTGTTGTTAAAAATTGACGAAGTTTGGCCGATTTTTTTAAAATAGTAAAAAAATTCATTTTGAACTGATAATTTTTGTATGGTCGTACTAAAATGTTTAAAAATCAACTCCAAAATATTTTTTTTACTATTTTAAAAACATGGATCTCATTCAGGGTCCTCAAACTCAGGGAAATCACTTGATCCGCTCTCGTATATATAGGGAAAGGATCAAGTGAGGTCCCAGTTTGAGAACCCTAAATGATGTCCATTTTTTTAAAATAGTAAAAAAAAATATTTTTTCACTGATTTTTTTTAATTAGTGTTTAAACATTTCAGTAGGATCATAAAAAAAGCAATCAACTCAAAATGATTTTTTTTGCTATTTTAAAAAAGTCAGTTAAACTGTGTGAGTTTTTAAATTGTTTTTAAGCGGTTAAAAAATGACAAAGTTTGACTAATTTTTTTAAAATAGTCAAAAAAATCATTTTTAGCTGATAATTTTTTTATAGTCCTACTGAAATGTTTAAAAATCATAGAAAAAAATCAACTCTAAAATATTTTTTTACTATTTAAAAAAAATAAACCTCATTCAGGATCCTCAAACTGAGGGCCCTCACTTGATCTCCTCTCTCTCTCTCTCTCTCTCTCTCTCTCTCTCTCTCTCTCTCTCTATATATATATATATATATATATATATATATATATATATATATCCTGATGTTCTTACTATCTCGATTTCATAGTGATCCGTGTTTCCAAATAAAATTTGTATTATAAATTTATTTGCTTGGAATTATGTGGTTAAATTACTTTAAATTTTCTTTCATATTGAAATTATCTTCTCGGTTTCCTTGGCATCTTATTATGAAGAGGAGACCTGTTGGTTTGTTACTATCAATGACAGTCTATTGGATGCTTCCACTAAAAAAGACAAAAAGACCTCTGATAGGGAGCTTCACATGGCCTTTTGTGTTATAAAATAAGTTCCCTAGTAAAGTAATGCATACGTTGAATATCAAGTTCTCCTTACACGCATGCAATATTTCTGTTCTTGAAATTACAAATTTCAAATTGAATACGAAATATTATATATACTAGTTGTAAATCCGCGCGATGCGCGGGCGAGACACAGTGTGCGGAGCGCATATGAAAAACATTTCTCCCAAAATTTCTAACAAAAATATCCTTCAATTTATATTTGCATAAAAACACGAATTCTCAATTAAAAAAAGACAACATGTAGCTTTTTAATTACTACTTGTAGTGATATAAAATGTTATAATTTAAAAAAAAATATTGCAATGTAGTTTAAAAAATCCCTCTCACATTCATTTAGGTTAGCTTGCATTTGTATTCTTAAAAGAGTTACCTCAATGCAAATGTGAGAGCAATGCAATTAAATGAGCATACACCTAGTCCCTTACTAAGTGCCCAAGTACAAACCCAAGCCTAAATCATCTCGAGCCATGTTCCAAATATTGCTCAGCGTGTGTTTAGTATTATCGTTATTATTTTTAGTACATATATTATTTTATCATTATTTATTTTATATTTATTTATTTTAGTATTCTTTTTACTTTGTGTATTTTACTTTTTTTTATGTAAATATAATAGTGTGTGTGTCACGGTATGTTAGTGCATGTATATATATAGGTGTATGTGTTGTAAATATACTTTTATTTTTTATTTTTTTTAGTGCTACTTGTTTTATATTTTAATTTGTCGATTTAAGTCTTCATATTTTTTTTATATGCTTTATTTAGGTTTTAATATTTTTATTTTATTTTATTTGTTATATGTGTGTATATATCTCCACCCTCCATTGAAATACTAAACTCTAAAAACCTTATACAAACCCAAAACAACCCCTTATATTAACCCCAATCAACTCCACATACCAGCAGACCTTAACCCATGACTTCAACTCAATCTAAAACCCACCTGTTAACACATACCCATTTCGATCAGTGACCTGAACCAGTCTTTTGCCCCGACCTGAACCATCTAAACCTGGACCTCCTAAACTTCCAGCCACCCAAATTTTTTTTTTTAAATGAAGAAAATCTACATCAAAAATTAAAACCAGCAGCAAATAATCAAACAGGTGGCACTACTCATTTTCTTTAAAATGGTTTATTTTCTTACAAAACTAATTACCAACTACTTTCAAATGTTTAAAGTCCCTTTCTATTTCTCTGTGTGTTAAAGAATCCTTATACATTAAACAAACCTCTCACAAAAAGTGAAAGTAAAAGTGAAATTGGGAACTCACAAAACTGGATGCTTTGGAATAAGGTAGCTGCTGACAAAACGAAGAAATACAAAAATGTTCAAAACTCAATTCAATTTAACAAACTTGAGTACATAAATTGGAATTGGTAACTTACAAAATCGGATGATCCGGGATAACTCAGCTGTGGAAAAAAAAAAGAACAAATAAAAAAAAATAGCAACTCAATAATATTTAAGAAACCTAAAAATATATTATAATGTTTGTACAGTATCTAATAGATGGTAACACATCAGAGAATGATAACTCACAAAATTTGATGCTTCGGTTGATCGTTAGTAACAAAGTTGTGAGAATATTTTTTTTAGAAAAGAATGTATATGGGTTCGTTGGAATAAGAAAAAAATTTAAAAGCTTGCAAATGAAATTGAAATGTAGTTCTGTAATATTTTCATTGAAAATAGCAGTTAGTTCGTGTTGTATTTACCACATTCTTATAGCATAAGCTATTGGTGTTGGGAATCAAGAATCGTCATGACCTGTTTCAGGCTATGTATCTTTTGTATTGTAATAGGGGTTAAAACTTAGAATCACTACCAGCAAATCATTTTCGCTGGGGGTTCTGATTTTTTATTCTTTTAAATGAAATAATGTAATAATTTGGGAAGAAATAATTTTTTAGCCTATAAAGATTACAAAAACATGTATAAAAGTATTGGCGAAGTTAAAGACGATTGTGATTTGTGTAGATACTTACAAAAATTATGTGAAAATCTCTTTATAAGTTAGAAGTGATTGTCGTAATTTTAAATTATCTGGCATTATAAGAATTAAAATAAATTACCTATTTTGTTCAACATTTCTTTACTTCTTGACTGACTAATTTAACAACGCGACGCAATTCTATTGCACCCTAGGATTAACGCATCAATAAATGCCCCTGTTGTGTTGAACTTTTAATCCACCACTATCTTATTTTTGGTTCAAACAGAATTACCACTAACAATCAAAAAGTCCCTTTTAGAAGACAACATCATTTTCAGTACAAACAGAATTGCCTAAATATGATATGAGCAATAATAATCAAAATTTCCTTGCTTTGGAATTTTACCAAATACTTAATGTGCACCAAGCCAAATACAAATGGTAACCAAAACTTGAAAAACAAATTTTCTAAATAGGATAAATTTATAGATATGAGCAATAACAATAAAAACTTAAAAACAGATTTGCCTAACCAGAATAAATTTATAGATATGGGCAATAACAATAAAATATTATTTTCTTTGACATTTTACCAAATTCTTTATGTGCACCAAAGCAAATGCAAATTGTAATTAAAAAAAATGGAAAGTATTATGTTTCATATCAAGAAAAATACTATCACAAAATGGTTGAAGTTTAAAATCTCGTCGAAGGCGTCGGACAGTGTGTGCTAGTGAGGGATCATCGGAGGTGCCGAACAGTACGTGCTGGTGGGGGATAAACTTCCAAATAACAACAAACCTATAGAGTTTAAAATTAAAATTTTAGACAGGAACCCCAAAAAACTGATAAAAAAAACCATCGGTGAAAGGGGGAGAAAATTGATGTCCCTCCTTTTGTTGTATGTGGGAAGTTATTGTCAAAATTGTTACCTTGAACGCAAATTGATGGATGAAAATGAGAAATTCTCGATGAAAATTTTCCCAATAAATAGATTGGGCATAAAATTTACATATTCAATGATAGAATATGCATCGGTATAAAAGGGAGATGGAGTGGGTAGGGGCCATGAATGGTTCGGCTGAAGGAGGATGGGACTCACCACCTAAGGAAGAGAGACTGTATAGAGGGGGGGGGGGGGGGGGATGGGAATCGTCAATGAGAGAGAGAGAGAGAGAGAGAGAAGTACCTAATTAATAGATTTTTCCTACGTGGACAGCTTAAACACAAAGGAAACTTTACTAAAGTCTTCCAAGTCAGATGATTTCTCACATCCCACATGGGTATCGTCTCTGTTGAGGAGAATAGATGCTTTGTATTGCATTTTATAGTAATAATGTACGCCACGTGATGCGTGGTCGAATACCAACAAATCAAACAGGGCATGTATAGTTCACTCGGTGTGTCATACAGTTTTTTTCATTTTTTTATAAATAAAAAATGACTTTTTATTTGATAAAAGCATGTTATTTATAAATTTTTAAAAAAAGCTTATTTATTTATTAAAAAAAGTATAAAAACCAAGAACTTTTTTTTATATAAATAACAAACTATTTTTTATAAAATCTTTCTTTTTACCAAACAGCCTATTTATTTACAAAACAAAAAGTATAAAAATCAAAAACTGTTTTTTTATAAATAAAAGACTGTTTTTATAAATAAAAAACCGACCTTCTATTTTATAAAAACATCTATTTTTATAACTTTGTTTTACAAAACAACTTATTTATTTATAAAAAAGTATAAATATCAAAAACTGACTTTTTTTATAAATGGAAGACTGTTTTTTATAAATAGGAAAACTAACTTTTTATTTTATAAAAGCATCTTTTTTATAACTTTGTTTTACAAAACAACTTATTTATTTATAAAAAAAGTATAAAAATCTAGAATTGACTTTGTTTTTAAATAAAAGACTACTTTTTATAAATTAAAAAACTGACTTTTTATTTTATAAAACCATCTTTTTTATAACTTATTTTTTTCAAATCCGCTTATTTATTTATAAAAAAGTATAAAAATCAAAAACTGACTTTTTTTTTATAAACAAAAGACAGTTTTTTATAAATAAAATTTGTTTTTTATAAATTTTTTTTACAAAACAGCTTATTTATTTATAAAAATCAATCTCTTCAGTGGTAACAAATTCTTCAAAGTCCCCAAGAATCAAATTCAAATGTTGATATCGTAAGCCTACAAAAATTGTGATATCAACAAAAGACAAAACATGAAAATAGATGTAGTGGGAGAAATAATAGGTATATATAGAAAGAGAAGAAAATAGTAGATGGAGTTTTCCACGAAGTTCTCACTCAGAACTCCTCCTACTTTGATAGGCAGTCTTTTTATACTTATACCCAACTACAATTTCTAAAGCCCTAACAGAGAGTTTTTAGATTTTAAATTCACATAAAATACAATACCTTTTAGAAAAGAAATTAATAATCTCCAATAAGGTTGAAACCATACCTATGGCCAAGGGTCTTTGGACAATCTTCAACAATGATGGATTTGGGGTGGAAGAATCTGAAGTAAATATAATGGATTTCCTCTCAACGTTGTTCATATTGAGGTCATTTAATGTGGAGTAACTGAAATTGGAAATTTAAGGGTTTAAGAAGTTTAGGAGTCATTGAGGGGGTGATTAAGTTTTAGAACCGAGAGAGGAATAGATATTGATGAGAAGGAGCGAGAGAAGAGAGAGAGAGAGAGGCGGTGTAAAAGAGAGAGAAGAGGTTGAATGGAATAACGGTGCATTTATGACAGCCACGTGTCTTTCTCAAATGATTTGGGTCTATAGTTTTAATTATATCCTATAGACTATAGATGTGCCATGTGGATAGGCTAATTGCAAAGCATAATAAGTACATTGTTTTGCATTTTATAGTATTAAGAGATTACCAGGGACAAATCTTAATTTTAGGCCATATTTCTACTTTGACACTATACAACATGACAATATCCATTATAACACTAGCTCTACACAACATGATTTTGTATTTTTTCACACTAAACTAAATCTAATAAAACACGAAAATACGAATAAAAAACATGACGTGACACGAGTTATAATTTGTTACGAAATAAATTATAATTACGATTATGATAAAATGAATAGCAACGAAATTTAAATAAAACATATACACATGAGACACAAGATTTTACGTGATTCATTCCCGAAAAGGAATATATTGATTCTCTTCCAATCGATTGGACCATAGGTGCAATAATTTACTTCACGGACAAGATCTCTGGTTCAAGTCCAAGATGGTCCAGTTGCATCAGGGAAAAGAATAGAAGAAGCATCGAACTCCTTGCGCTAAAACCAAAGCTCTTATTTTCTGCTGAGTAATTATTCGATTAAGTCTTCAATGAGCACCTCGAAAGCTTGATGCAAATAAACAAATTTTTGTTCTACGTCTCCGAGCTTTATATCCCGTCTAATTCTGGTCATTGAATAAATGAACCCTTCACAAATAACTAATTGATTTCCTTTCTTTTAGTTATTCATTTCCCTTTCTTAGTCTATTAGCTACGTCCACGGTTGCATCAAGTCAAGGTTTCATTATCTGCTAAAGGGTTACAATGTCAGCTCACATACTCTAAAGCAAAACGGTTAGCCCCAATATCATTTATATAATAGGAATATTAGAACGATTGCATGTATGAAATACCCAAAATACATCATATTGAACGTACCGCAAAGTTCAATAATCGATCTAGGTGTCTGAAAAAATAAACCCAGACTTCACACAATTTAACAATATTTTTGACACCAATAAGACATGAGTACGATTTATTTTGTCAATTTCGTGCCATATTGGATTTTAATATGGAAAAAAGAAAAAGATTAGCACTCTAGAAAATTAGGAACGATTAGTTAAAAATCTTAATACAAATTTTGCCTCTAATGTAAATTTAATAATTTAATACTTTTCTAAACAACAAAAATTCAAATCACACGAGCATTGAATGCAGACACGAACACTTATCTGAAGGTGATGTATTTGTGTCGAACTCTCTGACACTCTGCGTGGTTTGTCAGAGGCATTTAAAAAAGGTCGAACACTTCACGGACATTTTGTGAACACGACGGGGCGCCAAATTAAAGAACACTAAAAAAATTTAGTGTGCCGGCGTATCCGTGTCGGTGTCAGTGCTTCGTATCTCAACACAAATCAAAGCATGCCAAATCACTTGACCAAAACAGAAGACCTGGTTATTTGTTCCATAGTAGATATTGAAATTTAATGCATTACCCATATTGACTTTGACTAAAACACATATGGATCTGAATAAATTTCTCCAAACTTGACTTGTTTAATATGCATATCTCTTTGGGGAGATTCATACCCACATTTCAGCAATGTACCTGAAAAACAACATGGAGAGATCTATTATATGGGTAGTTTTGATGTGTTTTGTGGGGGTTGGCCATGGAGGCTCTTATCATACTTCAAGAAATCTTGAATCTCTTCCAAATAATCAGCCTTATAGGACTGCTTATCACTTTCAACCCCCCAAGAACTGGATGAATGGTACTTTTTTTTTTTTACTAAATCTTCACTCAATTTTATTTCTCATCATATTTTGGTGTTTTCTTATTGTTATTATATTAAACACGTATCTGAGTTTCTATTTATTTTTTGTGACTTTGTTGATATTATTCGGCGCGTGTTGGCAAAAATGGCGATCGGTTGGTGATTAATTCGCAGATCCTAATGGTAAGAGTTGTAATAAGTTCTTCATGTTATTCTTGTGCTTCTTAATTTCCCCTCATGGATTTATTTCTTGCTAAAATCCTGGCTTCCTAATGCATATGTCTACAACAATATTTAAGAATAAAGACTGCCCAACTACCCCCACCCAAAAATAAACACAATTGTTCCTTATTTGAAAAAATATGTTGGTATTATGCTATTACAACCACCATTCCTCCCTCTCAACACCCCCCCCCCCCCCCCCCCACCCCCCTTCTCCTCTCTTCCTTAAGCTAGATAGGATATTGTTTTAGGTATATGTACAGAATTAGACATTTTCTAAAAGTTGCAACATAGATAGATCAGTATCATGTGGATAAGTTTGGGAAAAAAAACATAAAGAAAAGCTGAGGAATAGTGTAGAGTATTTTGATCCCTATTTTGGAATGAAGTTATACAAATCATATGCGATACATAATAACAAAAACATAAAAATAAAATGAGATAAGGTGATGAATATCTAAAAAACTAATTATGGCATTTTAAATAACTACAACACTTAAGGGCTCACTCACAATTGCATAAATGTAGGAAAGAATAAAACGGGGACACTAAAGATTTACCACGATCAATTTACAAAATTTAAGAGGACAAATTCAATAGTAAATTCTGGGCGGGGCACGTGTCCCATCCCATAACAATATAACTCCGCTCCACTGAGACAATGCCGTACCAATACATCAAATTGGATGCATAAGGGAGCAAACAAAAAATTTAATTTATGGTATGACCATAAAGTTTTAGAAAAATAACTTCGCCCAACCACAAGGTTGATGTTCACAATAAATAAAATAAGCGGTAAGCAGAATTTATGTTGAACTCTACGCATTCGACATACTTTTCTGCAAACATAAATCAATCGTATAAAATTTTTCCTATGACTCTATATGTAATAAGTACAACAATATACAAAACATCACTATTTTTCATGTTGTCGTTATTCTTCTATTGTTCATATAATATTCCAATAATATACATCAATAATAATTATGTTCCTTCAACTCCAAACACTTCCCAAATAAATCCAATGCAATTTGAATTGTGAGCCCTTGTTTAACAAAGTGGACCAAACCAACATGTCAAAAATTCCATTTTGGGACACAGACAGTGTTACGAAATCTTCATGAAAATCTGGCTGAAATTGAATTATTAAACAATTTGGTCTAGTATTAATCTTTCCTATCATCCAATGTCAAAAAGCACTTGTAACATCGTGTACAATCAATAACTATATTTGTCATGTTGTCGTTATTCTTTTATTGTGCCTTGATCATACTCCATTAACGCATATCAATAATAATTGTTTTCATTCAACTCCAAACACTTTCTAACTAAATAAAATGCTTTTTGAATTGGGAGGCCTTGTTAGACAAAGTGGACAACACGAACATGCCAATAAATCCATTTTAGGACACAAGGTAGGGTAATTTTCATGAAATTCTTGCTGAAATTATATGATTAGACAACTTCGTCTAATATTATTTTTTCTTATGATTCTATCTCAAGTAACCACACGTATCATCAAATATAATAAACCGATATGCTTGTCATGTTATACGTAGGGAAATTATCATTAAATTCTTGCTGAAAATAAATGATGAGACAATTTGATCTAATATCAATATCCATGTATTGTTTCAGGACCAATGTACTACAATGGAATTTACCATTTGTTTTATCAATACAACCCATACGCTGCTGTGTGGGGTAACATTACATGGGGCCATTCAATATCATATGATCTTGTCAATTGGGTCCATATAGATCATGCAATTTTGCCATCGGATCCTTTCGACATCAAGGGTTGTTGGTCCGGATCGGCCACCATGCTCCCAGGGGCAAAAATCGCAATTTTATACACCGGTGCAAACTTCGAAAACCACCAAGTACAAAATTTGGCTGTGCCCAAAAATTTATCGGACCCTTTTCTAACAGAATGGATAAAATCGTCGCATAATCCTTTAATGACTCCGTCGGACATTGACCCCGGCTCTTTTAGGGACCCCACAACCGCTTGGGTGGGTTCGGACGGGGAATTTAGGGTTATAATTGGAAGCCAAATTGACGGTCATGGAACCGCAATTTTATATAAAAGTAAAGATTTTGTTAAGTGGACAAGGAGTATAAATCCTTTACATTTCTCTAACAAAACTGGAATGTGGGAGTGTCCTGATTTTTATCCTGTTAGTATTAATGGGACAAATGGGCTTGACACATCTGTGCAAGGTGGAGGGACCAAACATGTCCTTAAGGCCAGCTTCAATGATCATGACTACTACATAATAGGAGATTATGACCCTCAAGAAGACAAATATGTCGTTGATATTGATTTTATGGATAATGGGACTCAATTTAGGTATGATTATGGGATGTTTTATGCTTCTAAGTCATTTTATGATAGTGCTGAAAAAAGGAGGGTATTGTGGGGATGGGTCACTGAGGCTGATACGGAATCCAATGATATCCAAAAAGGTTGGTCTGGGCTCCAGGTAATGTAAAATTTATTCTTGATGATTAATTCAAGGTCCAAACATGTTTGCATTTTGTGCATTTTCAAACCCAAACAGTATTATTTTGCCATGCTACATAGGTATAATTTAAGGAGAAATAATATTATGTATACAGCGCATCACGTGTCTTTGCTCAACAGAAATAAATACACAAGGGCGGATCTAGGACTGGGCCCAGCAGGGCTGCAGCCCAGCCCATTTTTTCTTGTTAACTACTGTTAGTCCAGACTATTTATACAAGTGTAGTCCAATGTAGCCCACCCCAATACACACTCATGTCCAACCATGTTAAATGGACCCCCCAAAAAAGTAAAAATTGAAATGTGTATAGCTGTAAGTTTGTAACTCTTTTGACCAAAAAAAATTCCTTTCTAGTGCTGCTCGTCACACCAAACAAGCGCATAGTATAAGTTTCTCACCCTACCAAATCACTTCACAATTAGCCAAGTTGGTTAATAGTCTTGTTCACATTTTACCAAACCCTACCAAATCAACTGCCCTGTTATATATGAACGAACTTGTCTAATCTTTTAATATTCATTTTTTCCCCTTTCTTTCTTACTTTTTTTTAGCCTTTCCTTCTGTTTTTTTTTTCTTTCAAGATAAAATTAGTATACTTTTTTATGCATTAGATTTATGCATTAAATTAATTGGTTGATCATTTGATTTAGGTTAATATTTTTTACTTAAATATTAGAATTTCTAGTTCGAACTTTTTAGATTGATTACTATTTATGAGTATGATTTAATTTATAGGATTTAATTGTTTATATCTACCTACTAATTATTAACTTAATTAACACCTCTTATTTCAATTATTTCTTATTTTCTATTTAAATATTTTATGGAATTCGACTCGTTATTAGCCCACCCCGTCGAGCAATCCTGGCTCCGCCCTTGTAAATACACCATACGTATGCGAAACGTGTCTCACATCTATCGGACTATACAGACAAGAATCTTAAATGTGCATACGTGTTGTGTCTTTATTTGTGTTGAACACGGACACGTGGTACCCTCCACATGTGATACTATTTCTCCAATATAAGGGTATGAAAATAGGTTTTGGCGAGTTTGCATACCGGCTTGGAGTTGGTTTTACCGAGTTTATTTTCAAAAAGATTAAATTTCACTAAGCCTCTAAACTATAATAGGTCCCGTTTAGAACATATCGAGAGCCTTATGTTAGTTTTTATAATGGATTTAGCAAAACAAAATAACCTCCATTACCCTACGTTTAAATTTGTGGTAAAAGAAGTGTTTTTTTCCCTACAGTTGAACAGTTTACTAACGTTTTCACACTTGAATTGTTGCATGAACACCTTGTGTTATGTTTTCATCAATCGCACGACAAATCAATTGCCACGGGATTTATTATTTTTTGCCTAAATTATATACATGAGACTCTCAAGTAAGACCATCATTTTATAGTTTGTCAAACAAACATTTGACCATTTTTGTGTGGCAAAATGCCTAAGGTTCTAGAGATGGTCTTAAATATTCAATTTTTTCACTTCAAACTAATTCATATTCAACAAATTTGCATCACTTCAAGCACTCCTGGTGCAAATGGTTTAATTAAATTTCGGCACGGTTAAAATGCGGTACAGGAAAGATAAACGATCCAGAACTCAACTATCTAAACGATATAACATGTTCACGAAACGACACCCGATTAATGGAAGTGGCAAGTTGGAAATGACATTTGTTTATTTTTATTTTCTTCTACCATCACAAAACAAGCATGTGGCAATCAAATTGTCTCAAACGGAAAATAGTTTTTCGACTGAAATTAGGAGACCCAAATTTCTCACCTAAGGCGGAAATTGCTAAATTTTATGGGTTTGTATATTTTAGAGGGTTATACAATATTAAACCTCAAATATACCCATTTACTTGGTGTACTTGATTTCTTTTCCATCATATACACACTTTAATCAGTGCAGGGAATACCCTTAGGGGATAATATAATAATTTTTAAAAGAAAAAATATTGAATTAGTTAAATTTTCAGCACAACGTTTCCCGAGTTCAATTATATATTTTTTTTAGATTTTAAATAAAATACAGTTTATTACAAAATTCAACAATTAAAGGATGTTTATTTTCATTTTGTGGTCTTCAATATATGTATTCAATTTAGTTTTAAATATTTCATAGTTAATTGGTATAAATTTTAACAATAATTTTTTTTGAATGTTTTGTGTTTGATTTACAGTCACTTCCTCGAAGTATTTTGCTTGATGCAACTGGAAAACAATTAGTACAATGGCCAGTGAAAGAAATTGAAAAACTACGTGGAAAACAAGTGAATATTCATAATAAAACACTTGAGGGTGGGTCGGTGTTTGAAATTACAGGTGTCACCGCTTCACAGGTTGATCTTCTTAAAACTCTATCTTTAATTTTATCTCATTTCTCTAGATAGTATTTTTAGAAAACATCAAAATCATTCTAGTCCACCACTTTTTTATCCAAAAAAATCAAAAATATTTCTCAAATCGCTCCACAATATATGATCAATTTGGCGATATGATTCCTCTAGTAGTAGGCCAATTTGACAATTCCTTCGGAAGTGAATTTTCGAAAAATATTTTCCAAAAGAAAGAGGAAATTAAAGGAGAATATATAAGAGTTTTCAAAATAAATCCAATATGTTGATAAATTTGGAAAGTATGTTGGAAGTGAATTTCTTTCTGAAAAATATGTTGGGAATTAACACTGTTAACTCCTTTTATATTTTAATTTCAATTAATTGTCATTATTAGAATACCAATTTTAATATTTCATGTCATAATCTAACCTTCTTATCTTAAATTAAATCTACTACAACAAAATTTGATAAATTTCTTTTTCTCATTGAAGGCAGACATAGAAGTTTCATTTCACTTGTCAAATTTTGAAGGGGCCGAGTTGATCAACCGAACTTTAGTGGACCCCCAAATAATCTGCAACCAAAATTATTCAACTACAAGAGGGGTTATTGGGCCATTTGGTTTATTAGTTTTGGCCTCAAATAACTTGACTGAACAGACTGCTATCTTCTTTAGAATATTCAAAGCCCATGACAAGTATATTGTGCTCATGTGCAGTGATCAAAGCAGGTTAGTTATTATTATTATTATTACTCATTTAATGTTTGCACCTAGAAAATTATGTAGAAAATGTTAAAAAAAATGGTTAAATGATATTTAGTCCATAAACAATTGTTCAATTTAACTTAAAACTAGTGAAACTCTACTAATGATAGTAATATAGGGAATTTAACTATGACAAGTGGATTGGTGGCGTGACCGCACCACATCAAGGCCGATTGTCGCGTCGGCATATTTTGATACTTTTTTCCAATGAGGTAGTTGGAAAATATTGATGTGGCAGTACCACACTATTGCGGGAACATTAAGGATTCGGGTTTCCAATGCAAAAGTTAACCTAATTGCGTTGAGTGGCTTATCCAATATATAAACCGAAAGACCGCTCAGTGTATATCAACAATGACAAGTGAGCAATTTCTTGTGAGATTCAGACGCATTTTTTAGTACGCCCAATGAAAATGAAAATGTTGATATGACACTGTCATATAATATAAACGTCTGGTTGAGATGACGTGAGATGATGTGGCACTACCAAATGTGAATACGTGGCTTTAATAATTGAAGTCACTGATAGGGACTAAATTATTTTTTTAAAACAATATTGGACTAATTGGAAAAATTACAGAGGAAAATTAATGGAGTTTTAGTCAAATGCCACAAAACAATTTCTATAATATTTATTTTCGTATGTTTTCACGTTACCTCACCTTTTTCTTTTATACATTGCGAGAACCAAGCATAGAATCGAAGTCATTCAATTCCATGATTCTTATCTCTTAGCATAAATTTCTGGACAGGTCTTCTTTGAGAAAAGAAGTTCACAAAGGGAATTATGGAGCTTTTATGGAAATAGATCCTAGTCGAGAGAAGATTTCATTGAGAAGCCTGGTATGTTGACTTGAAGCTAATTGTTCACTCGTCAATTTTAGAATTTCCTTTTAAAGGTCATTGTTTGGATATATATATATAGTCCTGCTCTTGCCGATTAGTCCGCATTTTAAGAGTGCGGACCGAACATGTGTCACCTGACGGTGAACCCAAAAAAGAGAGAATGTGCCTATAATGTAGACGATAATTTCTAGGAGCATCGTTAGGTGACACATGTTCGGTCCGCATTCTTAAAATGCGGACTGGTCAGCAATTTAACAGTGCGGACAGGACATGTGTCACCTGGCGGTGAGCCAGAAGAGAGAGAGTGTGTGTCTATAATTTAGGTGATAATTTCTAGGGGCACCGTTAACTGACACTTATCCCCCCGCATTCTTAAAATGCGGAGTAGTCCGTACAAGAGCATTATTATATATATATATATATATATATATATATATATATATATATATATATATATATAGTCTCTAAAAATGACCTCATTTAATGGAATTGATTTTTTTATTATGTTTGAAGGTTTCTAGGAATCCATAAAAAATGAGTTTAAAATGATTTTTTTTGTTATTTTAAAAAAATGATCAAAATATGTCAGTTTTTAAGTTGCTTAAATACTAACATATTTTGACCGATTTTTTAAAAATATCAAAAAACATATGGGAAAAAACGAGTAGAAAAAATGATTTTTTTAATACAAAAAATCTTAAAAACTAACATATTTTGATCTATTTTTTTAAATTTAAAAAAAAAAAAAGCATTTTGAGTTGATTTTTTTTACAATTTCCCTAAAATGTTTACAGAACACACAAAAAAATTATATAATAAAAACACTTGTTCTCCACCCTATTTTTTCGCCCATTTAGGAGTGTGCACGAGTTGGTCGGTTCGGTTTAGGAGGGTACTTTTTAGTCAAACCGGCCAAATTGATTTCTACAAATGTAAACTAAAATCGAACTTTGAACGGGGTCGATTTATAATCGAACCGAACAAGGTCGATTTTTAACAGGATCAGTTCGGTTTGGCCATCAATTTTTAATAGGGTCGGGTCTGTTTGACAGATTTTTGACATTTAATTTTACATTTGTTTGGCCATTTTTCAATTACATTAATTTTAAATTTAAATATGTAAGGTCTTCTTTTAGTCAAACTTTAACTAGTGAACTATATTTTATTAAAATGTTTCAGCACTATTTTAACCTCTATTACCAACATTTTTAGACAGTTTAAATATCTTTTAACACATTGTGAAAAATTCAACAATAATTTCAACAATCAAACTCTTAAAAGGGACCCAAAATAGTCCATAGTTTAAAAAAAAAATGAGCTGCCAAAAGATGTAGAATTTTTTAAAAAAAATTCAAAGATTGTCAGAAATTAATAAAAACAGTCTATAATTGATGCAAAATTTAATACCAAAAATAGGGATGTGCCAAAATGCCCAAAATCCATTAAAATGATAACCAAGCAATCCAAATATAGTCCAAAATTGATGTAAAATTTAATGCAAAGGTTGTTGGCTACCAAAAGTCCCAAAACACATTAAAAGGTTGTTAAACAATCCAAAAATAGTTCCAAATAAATAAAACTATCTGAAATGAAAAGGAAAAAACAGTCCACGCCTCCTAGCAAGCATTCTTCACAACTCCGACCATCAATATTCAACATCCTTCTCTTGGGATCCCAAAAAATCTAAAAAATAAAATAACAATCAGACTATTAGTTACATAACTTTGAAATATTGAGTATTTTTAGACACAGGAATATTATTCAAATATTAAAAAAAAAATACCCGAATTAAGTTTTTCATATTCCTCAATATCATCCATGGCATAAGAAGACTAATTGGGGTGATTAATGTTCGAATGTAATTTTGTGTACAAATGAGTGTTTCCACTGTTCTATGCAATATTGAACTATGAGGAGGATCGAATATTCGCCCACCCGGGCTAAAAGCGGATTCGAATGCAATAGTATAAACGGATTTCGCCAACACATCCCGAGCAATAAAAGAAAGGATTCGGTACTTTGATAAATTAATTCTCCACTAACCCAAAACATCAAACTTAGCTACATCTTCCTCACGTCTCTCCATCCAAAATTTATCAACTTTCGATTTATTAGCTAAGATGTCTTCCTCCTCTAAATGTCTCTTAAATTGAGATGCCGCAAAAACAGTTCATCTTCCTCGTGACCATTACTACCATCCCTTACTCCACGCGATGTTTTATCCATTTTTTATGATGATGAAACATTATATTTCGTCATTTTATATGTATAATACCACACAAACAAAAAAATGGACATCTTCCACCTTTCTTGACATATTCTCTAACACATCAATGCCAAACAATTTATCAAAATAAAATTTGACATATAAAAATTTGTATCGAGGATCAAGAATAATTGCAATCAACAATAAAAGAATTAATTTTCTCAATGTTCCGATTGATACTTGTTAAATTTAGCTTTTAACTTGCCTCCATCGAGGATAAAAAATAAACATCATTTTTGCTCATTTGTATTACTTGTATATTCTGAATATATACATGATCCCTCTCGATGTACACATAATTAATACATGTATCTTAATTAATACATTATCATCAACCTTTCACATTTTATGTTCACACCTATGTAATAGCCTGTATAAAAGACCTCTTTGGTATTGTAATGAGGCATCAATTTAATACAAAAATTCTCTCTTATCTTGTTCTTGGTATCAGAGCTCAGTATCATTTTTGTAACTATAGTTTACTTCTCTGCTAATGGGTATCTCTGCAATTCTCTATCCATCCCATTCATCTTTATTATCCAAAACATACCACCTCCAACATCATCACCACCCACTTTATCCAGAAAACTACTGCCACAAATAACCCATCACCACCGCCACTATTTGTGCCCACATGCAGGCCCGACCCAGATCCAATTCATCCCGATCCAGGCCTGTTTTCCTTTGGTTCAAACTAATTTTACATTCATTAATAATCAATTTTATCATTTTAATTCAATATACAATTATAATAAAAACAACATATGTGGGTCAAGTCGGTTCAAACCGATCCTTATTTGATCTAAACCGAACACCAAACCGATTTAGTCGGTTTTAACCGCCTTCAAACTGAACGGAACCGAACCTTTGAAAAATCGATCAAAACTCATTGGGTCAATTTTTGTCGATTTATCGGGTCAATATATTTTTCTGCACATTACTACACCCATTAGAGAACTTTCTCCATCTCTACAGAGTGAGACTCTATAACATACCTCCTACTAAGATACTTTCACTCATTCTTATTTTTTTAAAACAATAAAATAATATATTTTTTAACCAAAATTTGATATACATGATGATTTCCATAATAAGGACATCATCAGCAAAAATATTCATTGAATTTGGTGACTTGAATGAGTGATGATACGTGTTTTTTTAACTATGGAAGCTTGTAATCATAATCTCACACTCTTCCAAGTAATATTCTTGGTTTAAATTTTTTTGTAAAAGATCTTCTCATTACGGAGATCATGTATACCAAATTTGATTGAAAATATATTTTTAATAATTTTTTAAAAATAGATATGTTCATATAGGATCAGGTGAGTTTCTCATAAGTTGCGAACCAAATTTTTTTTAAATAAAAAAATATATTTCAGAGTTGTTTTTTACAGGGTATATAAACCTTCTATGAACACCGTGTAAAAAACTCAACCAAAAATAATTTTTGATTTTTTATACTTTAACAAATTATTAATCTTTCTTTTAAATTTTAATTCAAATTAATGAGTTTATTAGATTTTAGTTAATATTTCATCACTGAATGTGAAATTCGCTACTAAATGTGATCTTTAATGACATTTAACGACAAAAATGTAGAAAAATCTAATAATCTAATTAATTTATAGTCAAAATTCAATAATTAGCAATATATTTATTAAAGTCCAAAAACCCATAATTTTATTACTATTTAAATAAAATCGGTCAATAAGAAAATCAACACAACTTGCGAAAGTTGCAAATATATAACATTTTTTTTAATTTATCCCCACAGAGTTTGAGGAAGTAAAAAATGGCCCATTCAGAAGTGGCAAAATGATAGAGCGCTTGAAAGTTAGTTTGTTGGTGTTATTTGAACAAGTTTATTACGTGTTTTAACATGATGAATCATTAAGAAATTTAGGGTGCGTTTAATTGCAAACATAGAAAATACATGAAAAATAGTTCATTTGGATGAGAAATTAGAAAATTAGTGAAAAATATTATGTGTTTTTGGTCTTATTTTTTTTGTTTTCATTGGAAACAAATTCTTTGGTGGGTGTATAAGAAATATTTTTCACTAAAAATAAGGTTCGGGATGGAGCACTTGTTATGTGAATAAGTGTTGTTTTTACATGAAGTATTCACAATGAAAGGATTAAAAAGGCAAAACATGACTCAAAACAACTATTTTCCATGAAATAAAATTTCATGTCAATCAAGCACACCCTTAATATTTTTATATAACAACTATTTAACTAGACACTCATGTGTTACTAACCAATGCATGTTTGACGCATCGAAATGTCACATAAAATAGCTAAGAAATGGGGACATTGTTATTAATGGGAGATATATTAGTTGATTCCTTCACGTTATATGTTTAACGTCTTAGGAATAGCCCCTTAGAGCATCCACAATGGGGATGCTAAAAGTCAATAAAATTTGTAAGTTTACAAATTCGGACGTTTACACTGGTGGGAAGAAGTTAACAAATTCCGTTCCTCGATTTGTAGTGGTTTTTCAAATACACAAATTGCTTACTGAATTTGCAAAGGGTTCCTACGAACTTCTGAAGTTCATAGGAATTCTTACGAACAAATGAAATCCATGGAAAGTATAAATAATTATTTTTATCTTATATTTGGGTTCCTACATAAAAGAGATGTTCGTATAACTTCTTACAAACTATTGTTGTCGTTAGAAAATATATTTATATTTCCTACGAACAACATTAGTTCGTAGGAATAGATTTAACAAATTGTTGATACTCACCACTGTAGAAGGCAACTGTGAGAAAAGGCAAAACTCACTTTTCGTGTTGTAAACTTACCTTTCATTTCCCTCCACCTCGCCGAATGCTCTTAACATCATGTTTCTCTCTAATTCGCGCGCGCTCGTGTGTGAGGTTTTTCTATATGGAGTACAAATGAGAGTTTTAAAGGTACCTATAATTACTTATAAATCCAAGCAAATCCTATGGGTGGTCTGTCCACAAGGTTTGTCAACAATACAACGAACAATTTAAATTGTAACAAGTCTCAACTAATATATTTTTTTCAATTTTCTTCTGCATTTACGAAATTTACGAAATTATAGTTTAATTTGTATTTCATTCTCCTTATTTGTTCTTATAGTCCTCCCAAATACACAAGAGTGACTACCATTTTACCCTTTGTGCATTATGATTTATTCTATTATGTTAGACTAATAAGTTAAAATAAAATTTTGATACGAAAATTTTACTTTTTTGTTTTTTTTGTAGATCTTGTATAGAAAGTAATCATTCACCATTTGCACTAGTGGATACCAAATGTAGAGATTATTATTGTCTTATTTGTTAATGTTTTCTCTGATTTGATATGATTTGGCTCATCTTTTTCAGATAGACCACTCCATTGTAGAGAGCTTCGGTGGGAAAGGAAAAACATGTATCACAGCTAGGGTTTATCCAAAGTTGGCTATTGATAAAGAGGCTCACCTTTATGCATTTAACAATGGCACTAACAGTGTGACCATCTCAAGCCTTAGTGCTTGGAGTATGAAGAAAGCTCAAATTGCTCCAATTGGAAAAAGAAGAAAACCACCAATCAATTAAATACTTAATTCTAGGTAGAACATGACTATAACAAGTATTCAAATAATAATAAAGCTGCCATGCCTTTTTTTCTTAAAATTAATAGATGCAATTTTAAAACGCTGGTTTTTCCAATGCACTCAATCAACTATCAAGATAAAGACTCCTTTACTATAGTGATATTTGATTAATTGGTTACCTCCCAAAACGAAAAGTTGAGTATTAATATGGATGGGAGGAGTAATTCACTTAACTTCATTTTTCTTCTATTCTCAATCCTTATGTGTGAATTTATTAAAATTTATATAAAATTCAGTTTTTATTCTTGTTTAAATGGAAGATTGTGGGCTTATATCAATTCTAATTACGGTGTAGTCGTAACAATAAACTTAATTGAAGTATCCATACACAAACTTAGAGAGTTATAATGTTATCAAGCTGGAGAAAAAAAATATTGAATACAACGGTTGTATCTACGGTGTCAAATTCTTCATTTTCATTGAAAAATACCTTGCATTTAACTATTTTTCCCACTTTTCTAATGTTTTGATGACTTGTAATTTGTTTGACACATTTTTTTTTGGTTTTGCCTACATTATGAGGTATTATGATGTGTTCGGACCAGCTTTACGCGCACCTCAATTAACTCCACTCGTGTGTCAATGGTCAGTCGTTGGCTCAGATAATTTGCAGTTGCCAAGACTCGAACTGGAGAGCAAATCCAGTCGACCCTGAAGCTTTTGAATTAGTGCGCTACCAATGTCATCGACGCAATAGCTGCATTCAGTATTTTTGGCCAAGCTCAAGTATCATTCGCCTATAATTAAGTTTTATGAGGACAACTAAAAAATACCAGTGTAGTAATGATGCATTTAGACTTTGGAGTCTCGTAGTTATATGTATTAGTTGTTGACGAATTTTTTAATAATGCAGAAAATATGAAAAGATGATTGGATTTGAGGCGTAATAAACTACTGTCCTTAAGGTGTTATTTGTCTTCACTCATACAAAATTTGCTAATGGGTCTAAGCAAATTACCTCAAAGATACAACAAATTCACGGATTTATTTAAGGAGCAAACTTGAAGAATACCTCAGAACACTCTGTGAAATTGGCAAGAAGAAAAATAGAGAAAGAGAATTTTTTCGGGATTAATTATGACAGGATTTTACCTTCTATATATAGCCTCTTGTGGTGTCTGTTCATGAACAGACACCACACCCAAGGTCATTTAATTACGGCTCTTGGATATATAACTATATTTTGAACGTTCCAGATTTGAACTAAAAGGGTGCGACTGTACGGATTAACACTTAATGAAGTGGCGCCAAAATCCTACGGTTCAGATCCACTCGCGCCATAATTATGTGTCATTTATTATGGATTTAATCTGAACTGTTTGATCTTTTGACATTGTCAAAAATCAAAGTCTCCTACTGCTCCTCGCGACGATGCGTAGTGCGCCTCTAAAGCGCTCAATCATACACGCGCGAGTGCGGATGGTGCAAAACACCATCTTTGGACCTAAGGTGTACACTAGTAGCATACACTTCAATGCACACAAGTAATTTCTTATGACACAAAAACATTTATTAACCCACTAATTTTTTCATACTTTTTCAATGTGAGACTTTGGTTTTCTCACTTCCCTTTGTCTTTTCTTATCCAACTAATTAATAATTTTAACCTTTCATTTTCCCTAACCATTAATACCCATTAATATTAAAATCATCCAACGTTAGTAGTTTGTGGTCTACAACTTTGCATATTTGCACCTTGAGGCGCATTTTAAAAGTGCTTGGCGGAACTAACATTTCTGCGACACTTTTTCTTGTAAAAGTGAAAATGAATTCCAAAATAAGAATAACCCTATATTAATTTAAACTTTTCTCAAAAAAGATATGTGAAAGTGTAGCTCCATATCACTATCAGTTTGAAAGAAGACAATGTTGATGATAACTGCTATAGATTCACTTTTTAAAATGTGTCTAAACAAAGCAAATTCTATGTTTCTAAAATATTAATGTAACTATAAGATCCAACTATACATATCTAAAATAAATTTTACAACAGTTAATAATCTTGTTCAAAAGTAGCATTTCCCTTGGACAGGTAGGCACTCCAGTAAAATAAACAGATGAGGACAGTTTTAATAAAAGTGAAAGCCCATTGAATGACAAAACCTTGGCTTATGCCCCAATAAATTATTCTATTATTAAACATCTTTTTTATAATTAATTGTTGAATGTGCACTAGTTGGTGTCTTTTTTTATGATAAATTTTGTATAATTAATTGTTGGATGAGCACTAATAGGCATCTTTTTGAAGATTCAATTGTAGATTCTCCCTAGGTTTAGTAGGCTGTAAAGATTCTAGTGGGGGCCACAAGTTGGGCTTAATCAATGCATGGATGTGTGCCACGTGTGATTCCAATAAAAATAGGTGAGTTTGTTGATGATGTTGTCATCACCAAGCTCAAGCTGTCTATTCCAAATCCAAAGGTAAGAGAAAAGAAAATTAGCATTGACAAAAAGTAGGGTTTTAGCTCTTCCTCTCATGTTGGCCACTCTCCTATGCTTTTGCCAAAATTGGGAATTAATTTTAGGATAAAGGTTGGCGTATCCTTTTTTTTTCACCTATTTTTATATTCGGTCCATTAAAACTTTGTATCTTATTATTGTGAATCTTGTCATGATATAAAGTACAAATTTTTATTACCTTATTGTATTAAGAGAATATAAAAATAAATAAGTGTAGTGATACTCTTAATTTTAGGTTGGGTTTGATACCACCATTTTTGTACGTGATATATGATAGCAAATGAAAAAAATTCTCCATTACTTTATGATTTAATTATTTTTATTTATCACGAAAAAAAATTCATGAATAATCACGTCATCATGTAAATTTGACATTTTTTTTCAACTTTTATTGGCAAATATTATTTAGGTAGTAAAGAAAGTTTTTTTCACAAATTTGTAATTCTTTTTAAAACTTCTTTTTTTGGTAAAAACTGTTTTCTAATTGAAATTATTTTTATTTTGTTACAATTGTTTTTTCAAAATATTTTTCGTTAAAAACTGATTTTTTTTTTGTTAAATATTTTTAGAACCATTTTTTCTTAATAAAGTTTTTCCGTTAAAACTGTTTTTATTTTGTTAAAAAAATATTTTTGTATTATAAACCGTTCTTTGTTCTATTTTTTGTTATAAACTAGTTTTTTTTTTTCCTTTCTGTTATAAACTATTTTCTTTTCGTTATGAAGTGTTTATTCATTATAAACTGCTTTTATTTTGTTAAAAACTATTTTGTTTTGTTAAATACTATTTTTTAAACCATTTCTTTTGTTACAACTGTTTTTTTAATTAAAAAACTGTTTTGTTTATACACTATTTTTTCGTTACAAACTTTTTTATTTTGTTAAAAATGTTTTGTTTTGTTGAAAACTGATTTTTTAAACTTTTTTTGGTTTTTAAATACTGTTTATTTTTGTAAATCAAACAACTCTATAAAACATTCAAAATCATGATTTGTCACATGTAATGTTATCAAGCATTGCTACTTGAAAAATTATAAGATTTGTCATGAATAAAATTCGTGACGAAATTTGTTACCCAATTTGCCCACTTTTGTATACATCATTTGATACAGTTGTACCTAGAGCACTAAAACCCAATTTGTGTTATTTTAGAAGAAAGACACATTTAAAAAAAATAGTTTTTGTTAAAACCCAAATGAGTTAAACTCTAAACATTGGTGCATGTATATCGCCCGAGCAACATTTTAATTGTTGTCCAACAGAAGAGCAACTCTTCATAAATGAGTAGTTAAAACTAACCCTTAGTGATGTGTCATTCTTTATTTTTTATTTTACTCGATATAGTTAATATTTTTTTTTTTTTTTTAAATTTTATCCATTATTTTCACTTTTAGCGATGAAAAAGTGTCGCAAAAAATGTGGAAGAGCTTCGATAAAAGAAAAAAGGGAGATAAAGCTTAAAAAATCAAAACAATGGATAAAATTAAATAATGATAATCACGTGATGGGTAAATTCATATACCCTTACATACAAGAGGAGAAAGCAATTAAAAATAAATAAATAATAAAACTTGTGGTGGAAGTATTTTTGGTGCCTCGTGCACTATCCAATGAACTTGTAATGATTTTTGCAAAAATGATTCAGAATACGTGTACGAAAATAGGTTTGACCATCTTGCAAACAAATTTGAGAGGAAATCAACTTGCCCAACCAGGTTTTGAGTTGGTCATAACAAAGGGAAAGAACTAATTAATTGTTCAAAATCAATTAAATAATATTTGAGTTTGACTCGTTTATCTCACTACTAATTTTAATGTATCTTCGGAATCAAATAATACTTGGGTAACTCAATTGTTTTAAATGTCTTAGTATAATATTTAATCAGTTGAGTCCAACGTGCTCAAAGTTTAATATAGAAACCTTAAATCTTTGGTACCTTTTTTTTTTTTTTTTGGTTATCATCTTAGTATCCGGATCAGCTTTAAGTGTACTTTAATTAATTCACATTTGCGGTTTGTGGTTTCTGCTGACCAAGTATTATTTTGACAGTATTAAGGATCGAACTAGAAATCAAATCCAATCTATTCTCAAAACTGTCTAAATGACAGTATTAAATCACTGGACGAATATGATTGGTAGCATTGTGGGCGAATATGCTTGGTACCATTGTTTGTTTTTACTACTTAGCAGCTATCTTACTACAGCTTTATATTAAACTATTGGCTTGTCCTATTAGAGGAAATATGATATTAGGAGCTAAGTTCCATGTTCTTTCATCTATTCATTACTTCTCGATTTTTTTTTATAGCGATCTCAAAATAATATAAAACTAATAAAACAATAAGACGTTATTTTCACCATCAACTATTTTAATGATATATGATAGCCCCATTGAAAGAAAAATTGTATGATGTGATTTTAACCACATTGCTTATTATTGAAATGAAAATTTTACTTTGGTGATAGATAGTCAATATTACTTTGATACTGAATCATAAGTGGTTCCATTCATGCTTTGCTTTGTTGCTCAAATGGGAGAAAATATGGTAACCACTTAGATGTGTCATGAAAACATGTGCTGTACGGAATTCTGGATAACTTTAAATACTTGTCTATTCGCAGATTTATTTATGGAAATTTTGTTACAACTTCTTCTTCTTATAAATGATAAGGTTTCGTGGATTTCTCGTGACATCGTCGGCATTAATAAGATTCCCACTAATGGGCTTAGCCTTAGCAGGATCAGTGGAGAAAGAAAGTCCTGTTGAGCTTGACTCTAGTTCGACTTTATGAAATAACTTGAGAGATGTAGAATAAGTGGGAGCCGAAAATGATATAGAGTTCTTGTATTCTATATAAAATCTAATAATAATCGATTCCGTTCTTAATAAATTCACAATAAAAATTAGTTTTAATTTTAAAGATTCATTTGTGTTCAGTCTCATTTTTTTATTTTTTTAATTATTAGTCATATTGTAACAAATATATGACTCACTAAGGAAAGTAAGAGGATTGGTTACAAGCACTTGAGTGGGGTTATGAGACTCAATATAATTTTAAAAATGCATGGGATGAGATCCCAATAAAACTTTAGAAATCGATCTAGACCTCAAAAACCTATAAAAGTTGATTACCTTTGAACTTGTGATATAAGATTAACATGAGGGCAAGGGTTGTTTGATTGCATGGTTAAAAAAGATTGAAAATCATTGCAATTTTATGAAAAATTGGAAAACAAACTTAAAAATGGTTGAATAGTACGATGACATTTTGACTTATTCATCATTTTTCAAGATTAGCGGGGAATAGGGGAGCGTGTTAAGAATTGGAATGATTAATTGAGTAAGGAAGAGTTTATATGTACTAATTTTTTTTAATAATTCAATGGGTCATTTGGTGATACATTTTTACGGTACCCTAATGTATTTTTAATACATTGAACAGCGAAACATTATTAGTTTTGAGTATCTCACACATTAATCAATAAATTAAAACACATCGCGGGAAAAATATGTCAATAAATGGTGAGATCACAAAATGTTATATTTCAAGTGTATTAATATGTTGTAACTCAATCGCAAGTATGACCATTTAATAAACTTAAGTTACAACCATTTTTGTATGTATTACATTACTCTTAGTTTTGTTATACTTTTAACTTTGTAATCAAATAAGACGTTAGTTATTGAATATTGGTTCCCACCCCTCCAGCTTATGCATCCCATCATTTATAAAAATAAAGTTACATTTATTAATATAAATACAATTATATTTATTAATCTTATTAGAAAATCTAAAAAACACTTGCCTTTTAACATTAATTAGGATCGAGTTAAAAGAGATTTTTCATCTTCTTTCCTTATATTTTATTTTGATACAAGTCAAGGTATTAAATTCCAAATTGGACAGATTACAGGTACAATTATATTCTATAGATAGTTACAAAAGCTTAAAGGAGTCAAAAGAAGCATTGTTTCTTAAAGAATAAAGATACAAAAGAAGTAGTTGGTGATCCAAAAAATTCCCTGATTATTTTTTTACAAACTTGTAAAAAAATTCCAAGAATATTCTATCTTGGCTGTTGGAATACGCATGACGCTGAATATGAAAGGCCATTTTATTAAATTTTTCATTAATGTTAAAGATAGTTGAAACGAATCCATTTATTTTTAGTAAAAAACTACGAGTCCTTTTCAATCAAGATACAAAGGAAAAAATAAAACTCAAGAAATAATATACCTGTTTATAATATATAATAGCAATTTTAAAGGATCGACTTAAACCCACTTGGAAGATTCACAAATTGAGAGAGAGAGAGAGAGAGAGATAATTAATCTTTCCATATTTGTTTTCAGTCCTTCAATTTTAATAATATTACCAAACTCAAACAAACATTTTCAAATTACGAAGGTCAAACATCAAGAATTTCAATATCACAACCATTCTTTGAAAGGGAAAAAAATTGATCAATAATCTTTCATGCCATGATCATAATTAAAAACCCACATGAGAAAACTAATCAAGTTTACATTTTTAGTTTTTAGTCCTTCAACTTCAACAATATTGCCAAAAACAAAGAAATGTTTTAACGATTTTGCATGCCATGATCATAACCATTCCTCGACTTAAAAAGCCACTTATCAGATTCACAATTTATAAGAGAGAGACAGAGCAAGAAAACAAATGAAGTTTACATTTTTAGATTCAGTCCTTCTATTTCAACAATATTACCAAAAACATAGAAATGTTTAACAATTTTGCATGCCATGATCATAAGTTCATAACCATTCATTGACTTAAAAACTCACTCTTATCAGATTCACAATTTATAAGAGAGAGAGAGTAAGACAACTAAAGAAGTTTACATTTTTAGCTTTTAGTCCGCCAATTCCAACAATATTACAAAACCTCAAAAATAACCCCTCACAAGAGCCCCAACCTCCACAAGCCTCGGAACAAGTTGACCCTCAAGATGCATCCCCACAAGACTCTCCAACCCCCCAACACGTGTCCCTCCAACAAACACCGCCGGCGTGCCTCCACCGGCCGCAGCCACCGCCGCCATCTCCGCCGCCTCCTCCACCTCTATAACCGTGGCGTGGGCCCCCACGGATGACAATAATGTCCTCATGACGTGGCACATGCAACAAGATGGACGGCTGAAGATCACCACGGGGTTCTCTAATATCAGCCGTTGGATCCTCTCGGGTGGGGACTCTACACCGTCGATTGCTAAGGGAGAGGAGGTGGTGGGTGTTAGTTCTAAACGGACACCCACGTCGGAAAAAGGAGTGTAACGTTGAAGACCTTGCATAGTGTGAAAAAAAAGAGAGAGAGAGAGAGAAAAAATAAGTGTGAACGAGAAGATGGGAATTTGGGAAGTGTTAATTTGAGATGATTTATACAAATGGATGTGAGTGATGAGTCATGATTTGTATATTAAGATTCACTATACTATTCTCAATGACGTAAATGCTACTCACATACTTTTAAAACAATCCCACGCGCTTACATTCATCATGTGGGGACTTGGCCCATCTTTGATATCAAGCTATTTTATCACCTTTTTTTTCCATTTTACACACTAGTCCATCAATAAATTTTATCTACTTCATCACCCCAGCATTCGGTCTAAGGAGATTTTATCCATGCAATCCATGAAGTTTTTTTTCCAGAGATTTCATCACCTGACCCTCTGTCTTTCCTTTCGAGAAGCTAATAAGTGTACAGATGTCCTTGCTATTTCATATGTATCGAGGAAGTTTTTTTCTACTTTTTTTATGCGGTTTTCAAGTTTTCTATGTCCTTTTTTTTATTTTACAATCAATGTCATAGTACAATCGTACGATCAACAACAAGAAATATCACTTGTAAAATACCTTTGTTTTGAAAAGAAAAAATTATTCTACTTATAGAGAATGAACAATACCTGTGAAACCTATTTGTCACCCAACATTTTATGTGATGAGGATTAGATTTTTTTATCCTAACTTTTGGTAACAATGTGAGTTACCTTTTTTTTATTATTCTCTTTATATATGTATATAATATATTTTAGAAAATTATTAATGTTGTTATTAATTCAAATGATATGCTTTCAGAAAGTTAATTATTTATTTATTAATAATAATTTAATGTTTCACTAAATAAAAATAATTAACGGTATGCTTTTGGCCTATTGGGGCAAATCATTCATCGGCACGTGTGGAGAAGTCATTTAATATAACCGAGTGTATGTGGATGGACTCGCTATATACTGTGTGGTGACGTTATGCGTGAGAGAGAATTTGATATACTCGACATACGTGAACGAGTTCTTGCTATATATCTCTCGGCATAAGTTCGGTCAAGCTATAAGATGAGGAGAAACTGTTTGCTATACGTCAAGAGTATTTGGCTAATGGAAGTTGGGAGTCTATTGCTTAGGAGAATTGCCCCATAGAACTGACAAAGTGACTCCTCAGTACGGGGCAAGTATAGGGTCAATACTCAATGCTCGAGTAATGTAGTGTGCAAGTGCATGAGTCTTCATTAGTATATCTATGCAAAGTATTATGTATATAAAGAGAGGTATGTATAACTACTAAGGATGAAGTTAAAAAAGGAATACATACAAGTGGTATGTGATAAAGAGCTACTATATAAGTGAGGTAGGCATGTGATCATGTATAAGTGAAGCATGTGAAAATATATATGTGGAGTGAAGTATGAGAATACATATAAATGAAGTGAAACATAGGAGTATGTGTAAGTGAAATGAAGCCTGTAATAAAAAATGTGGCATACACATGTGATGTAGAGATACGTGTACAAGAGATGGAGAGAAATATACATGGGTGACATAATATGAGCAAGGCATGTGGAACATGTGAGAATATACAATAGAAGATGAGATAAGTAAATGTATAAGTAAAAAAATATACACACGTATGTAAAAAAAAATGATGTAGGGGAAAGAAAATAAAAATCATGTAAATAAAGTCTAGCCCTAAAAATGTCCACGATGGAGTCACCATTATGGCCATCTCAGCCCCCCATTCGGTAGCGAGCGTGACCCAATGAGGAGGAGGCAGCGCTCTCGCATACACTTGAAAGAGCACTAAAAGGGAATAAATGGTCGACAACGGTGATGTGACGTGCTTGAATGTGTAATGATTAAAGTCTTCAACCAATTTTACTCAAAATAGACTAAAGAAATAGCCACCTTCGGATAGATAACACAAAAGACAACAAGTGTATGCAAAACCAAATGAGATGTGGGCTCGAAGACTATGTTATGGAGTGGAAAGGTGTTAGGAACCCACTCCGTCCTTTTGGTCTCTCATGGTCTAAAAAATGTTGTCCTTCTCCTAAATCTATTAACATTTGTATATGTGTCAAATATGACGTGTGTGCAAAGTGAATAATAGTAATATATATATGTGAACATATTGTGACACCTCGCCTAATTAATTACCGGGTGATTAGTCCTTAATTAATTAATTTCAGAATATCAAGTTGGTTCAGATAAATGCATCACTGTCGAAGAACTCAAATTTTAATTTAATTGAAAACTAACCACCTAATATTTAAAAAGGTTGGTGTCAAAATTTTAACTTGTTATTAGCTAACATCATTAAAGGAAAAATATTTAATCATCACCATACATTACAATAGCATAAGGAAAGAACTAACTGAATTTAAATAAGGAACTGGAGTAAATACTTCCAGTCAAAATCCCATACAATAATCCAATAACATTAAATCAAAATCTAATGATAGAATAAAACAACTCTAAATCTCTGAATGTAAAATAGGAGAGACGACATGTTCAACTGAAGTAAATAACTGATAGATAAGGAGAAATAGACTCAGAAGCGTCTACAAGCAATATCTTGTAGCTTCCACAGCAGCTACATCTTAACAAATAAATGAAATCTCCTAAGCCTGGTGTTCATGTGGATGAGCACCTAAAATAATAAAACAGGAAAAGAGATTTGTAGAAAAACGTGTCAAAGCCCGAGTAGAAAACAGTTTAAATATAGCAAGTGCTTAAATTTGTTAATTAACACATATATTATTCATGTTAATCTAGCGTACTCACTTGAGATGCTCGCCTCTCATCTAATGTGCACACCTAGCAAGTCTAAGTACCCATACTAATCACGATACTCTGCTTGACAATACGTATTATAACCACTATGCCGGATAAAATATCTAAATAGCTCGAAGATAGTATATCTCTATTATTTTGGACTAGGTTTGAAGATGCTTTAACTTATTCTCATAACATTCTTAATTCTCAACTAGTGACCCAATAAGTATATACGTTAATGTAGTGACCAACATGAAATACAGAATAGGAACTCTGTATACATATATAAAATCTCACTATGTATACATGCAAATATATATCAATAGTCCACCCATGGTTAAGAAACCCCTGGTGCTAGGCATACTCGGCTATCTACTCCCATTACAATGCTCACGTATAAAGGACAACAGGTTCAATCTCTCAAGAACCAATAAAATATATACACATATTGGAGGCAAACATAGTTCCAAACCAATGGGCTACGCACATACCTATCCACCCATACGACCATCATCACTATCGTTCTCAGAAATAGCCCATACCTAGGTTCCATGCTCTAGTGGTACGACTCAAAATCCCCCGAAGGCACACAAGATATGGTTGTCCACAACGCATTAACCTCGGTTTGATAGCCAGTAGCTATGTATGTCATATATATAATATTCCAAGTTATAAGCATGCACACAACTTATATAACTTAATAGGTGTTCACGCAACCCAATTCCCATAGTACTTAGGTAATATTAACATCACTACTCTTCAGGATATCCCCTTATATATAACCTCTCTAGGACTCACATTCTCTCTTAGGTTTCCATACAAATTCAATACCTCGGGGACCCAAAAATGAAGTTCTGGAATCTCATTCCAAGTTTTCGGATTCTCGTTCGAACGAAGTTTCCTCTTCGAATGAACTTCATCATCTCATTAGAAGGGTCGTTCAAATGACATGGGCAGCTCTTCGAATGAAAAATCCGAACAAGTCCAGTTCTTTCCCAAATTTGATTTTTCCAACATATCAAACCTCAAACTCAACCCAGATTTCATCCGACATCCAATTAGATAGTTCTAAACTATTCGTAATCATTATGGGGCACTTTGTAACACAATTTAGGGTTCAAATCTATATATTTTCAAAGGGAAACCGAACAATTACTTAAATCTCTAAAAATTTGCATAAAATGAACCCAACAATTAAAGTACTCAAAACTCTTATTATAATTCGTGATTAAGACATAAAATCCCCAAATTTAATAGTCTAACAAAGGGCAAAACATCTACATGCATACCCATCACCAATTTATAAGATTTATTTATAATTCAGCCTAATTAAACCTAAGTTTTCATTGCAACAAGTTTATATCATCTAATCTAAATGAACAGGAACAATATTTGCTAAAAAAGGAGCAAGATAAACACTTTCCTTAAAGTGGATTTCTGATTCTCGTACTGAAATTGGTATGTGGTTGATCCTCTCATTGCGATCAACACTTTGGCATATTTTTTTATTGGAATCCTTGAGTTCTTGCCCTTGTTGTCCAATGGAGTCTTCTTCCTCCTTGGTACTCCCTCTCTCTCTCTCTATCTCTCGCTCGCTCACGTGGGTTGAAACTGACAGACCTCTAACCCACGTAGATTTTAATTAAACCTAATTTTCTTCCATTTAATTACTCAAAAATCCCAAAAGACTAAAATACCCCTTCGGGGTGTCATTTTAGGTTAAAATGCCCCGGACTCCAAATATAACACCCGAGTAGTGTTTTCTGATTATATCGACCCTTCCGGACATACTGGCTCACTTAAAATTGCCATCCGAGTTATATAAAAATAATTTATATTTTTAACCCCAAATAGATAATAGTGACGCGACTCATACGTGTGTCCCAAATGATTACATCTTAACTGTCGTGTATCTTGTCCCCGACCATATTATTATCTCCAAAACCATTTATTACGTTTCTCACTATGTAATGTTCAATATTAATTATTACTCAACATGATTTCAACATAATTATTTTCGATAACTACTAACTCTCGTCACACAAGTAATCATTACCATTAATGTCACACCCCAAACCCAATATCCATACTAATCATTTGTTATTAGAATAATTGGATCATAATCTCGAGCCCATTGAAAATTTAATTCATTTATCAATATTTTTTTGCATAATGAACATAATATTGTTCTTGTGCCATAACGAAGTCAACATCAGAGTCATAATTAGAGATTATACAATACTATGATTAACTATGATCAACTCAATCCATACTAACTAAATATATACAAGGTGTGAGTATATTAAAATGTTCAGTGTGACAACGATAAAATCTCCATACTTAAACCCCAGCTCTTCTAACGGTGCAACTCTCAAAGTTACCGGTCATATATTATCCTAGCTGGCAGCGTATAAACCTGAAATTGTTAAAATATAAACCGTAAGCTTTAAGATTAGTGAGGTACTCCTTCCCTGCAATGGAATAACAATTCTATATCGAATATGTGGATATAAAATCCGAACAATCCTGCCCATTGACAATAACAAATCATGGATCATAAGATCCAAATAATTCTGCCCATTGGCAATAACAAATCCTGAATACCGAAGTATTCAAACCAATCTTGGATCATGAGACCCAAACAAATCTTGGATATTTTAATATCCAAACAAATACTGAATACCGAAGTATTCAAACAAATCCGCTCTTAGAGCTATATTCATAATTATATATGAAACAAATCATAAGTACACTCACCTTGATAGTTTAACTGGCTTTTCCCTTGCCTTTATCCGGTACTTGTTCAATCAACTCTTCTTCCCTTCCTATAATTCTTACAATATTAGTATCATCATAATAATATCAATAATCAAAAGAATGATTTAAACATAATTCAATCCATAAGCATCACATGATTCCATTCAAATCATTTATCACAAGTGAAGTTCCATCCAAATCCATGTTAATATATTTAACATATCCAAATCATAAACCAAATATAAATTCATTTATTCTTGGTAATTCAATCCTTGTCATATTAGTATTCCAATACAAAAGACGGTACATCATTTCAAGTCTCCTAGAGCAAGATATGCCCATTTCTTAACCACATAGCAAATCTTCCCTATAGGTTCTTTTATCGTTCATTCAACTTCCAGGAATTTCCATAATTTTTCTACATCATAAATTTATATGATATTTCACCCAACATCATTAAACATATTGAAAAATGTTAGATTAAAATTTCATAATTTTTAAGGTTCGTTTGCTATGTTAAGCAAAACACCGAACACATGGCGGGCATATTTTCACCCTTAACTCTCACCAAGGACTCATTTCTTGGTATTTTCACATGATTTTCGGATATGTAATACATATATGAGTCCAGGTTAATCTCCAATTGGAATCAATCGATTCCAGTAACTATACAAAAATATATGGAAGTTTGAATAAACAAAGTTACTAAACAAAGCAATCTTAGGGTTTTGTACATTCAACTTAACTTAAACTTGCATATATCCATACATATGCACCCAAGTACCAAAGTTCAATAAACAATAAAGGATTTATGTCATATAAATCATAATTTCAAGAAAAATAACAAGATTCATGGTTGGAATTACCTTAGGGGCTTCTACGTAATTTTCTATGAATTTTTTTTGAATGTTTCTCCTCACTTTCTTCTTCCTAACCCTCACAATTGTTCTTCCACAACTTAAAACTCTCCCAAACTGAGTTTGCTGAAGAAAGGAGGATATATCAAGGGTTTAAGTAGGCCAAAACAACCTCCACCTCCAACCAATCAATTTATAACATGTGGCATCATATAAAATAAAATATCATTTAAGGCTAAATGACTACTTTAGCCCCTGTTCGTAAAAAGACAACATCTTCCCACTCGAATGTTCATTCGATGGACCGTTTATTGTGTTACAAACCTAACTCATATATCTACAAATATCTAGTTTACACCTCAAGTTCATTGTTATGTCATAAAGGTCAAAACTAGTCTCCAACAGGAATATTCCTACCGAAAATTTCAAAATTTCATATTTGTAACTAATTCGATATTTCATGTTTTATGAAGGTAGGATTAGACTAAACATAATGAATTAACATTATATATACTAATAACATATTATTCATATAACACAAGCTAATCATGATTTAAATATAGTTTATCATAATTATATTCGGGTTATCACAATTCTCCTCTAGTTAAGAAATTTTGTCCCCGAAATTGACATACCTTGGTTCTCTGAATCAAACAAATACGGATAACGCATCTTCATGCTATCCTCACTCTCCCATGTAGCTTCTTCCATGGAATTCCTTATCCACATAACCTTCACAAGTGGGATCACTTTTGATCTCGATATTTGTTCCTTCCTATCCACGATGGCAAGTGGGTCTTCCACATAACTCAAGTCTTCCTTTAACTCAATAGGCTGTTCCACTAACACATGTGAAGGATCCTCTACATACTTTCTTAACATAGAAACATGGAAAACATCATGTAATCGAGCTAACTCTGGTGGTAATGCTAACTTGTAGGCAACCATCCTGACCTTTTCAAGGATTTTATAAGGTCCAATGTAGCGTGGACTTAATTTCCCTTTCTTTCCAAACCTCATAACTCCTTTCCATGGCGATATCCGGAGAAACACAAAATCCCCTTTCTGAAATTCCAAATCTTTTTATCATTTATCCCCATAACTTTTATGTCTTCTTTGAGCTGTTCTCATTCTATCTTATATAATCTTCACTTTTTCAGTGGTGACATCAATCAATTCTGGACCCTCTATCTTCCTTTCACCAACTTCACCCCAACATACCGGTGTACGACATCATCTACCATACAAAGCTTCATATGTTGCCATACCAATATTAGATTGAAAACTATTGTTATATGCAAATTCTATCAAAGGAAAATATTCATCCCAATTTCCTTTAAAATCAAGCACACAAGCTCTAAGCATATCTTCCAAAATTTGTATTGTCCTTTCAGACTACCCATCTGTCTGAGGATGAAAAGTCATACTAAACTTCAAGTTAGTACCCATAGCACACTGCAAGCTATCCCAAAATCTGGATGTAAAAGTAGGATCTCTATCTGAAACAATAGATACCGGTTCTCCATGCAATCGAATAATTTCATTAACATACAATCTAGCATACCTATCAACTATATATGTAGTCTTGACTGCTAGAAAATGAGCGAACTTCGTCAATCTATCCACCACTACCCAAATCGAATCTGACCCCTTCTGAGATCGAGGAAGCCCAACCACAAAATCCATCGTTACATGATCCCATTTCCATTCCGGTATTGGCAATGGCTGAAGCAGACCAGTAGGCTTCTGATGCTCCACTTTCACTTGCTGACATATAAGGCACCTAGCAAAAAAATCAGCTATTTCCTTTTTTATATTATTCCGCTAATAATGCTCCTTTAAATCCCTACACATTTTAGTACTACCAAGATGCATAGTATAAATGGAATTATGAGCCTCATCTAAAATTTCCTCTTTCAATTCACACACATTAGGCACGCATAATCGCTGCTTATACAATTAAGTGCCATCATTCACAATATAAAAATCTTCAGACTTACCATCTCGGACATCTTGTCGTTTCTTCTCAAGAAAAGGATCTTGACTTTGAAAATCATGAATACGGGTAGCTAACAAAGGCCTCACGCTTACATGAGCAAAGAACCCGTCCCCATCGGTTAGCTTCAATTATACTCCCATCAATCTCAACTCCATGATGTGGGAAACTCTAGCACACCAAATACAAGATAACTTGCCTGAAGCCTTTCTACTCAAAGCATCTGCAACTACATTCGCCTTCCCCGGATGGTAGTGAATTGTACAATCATAATCTTTAATTAACTCCATCCACCGCCTCTGCCTTAAATTCAACTCCTTCTTAGTAAATAAATACTTAAGGCTTTAAGGGTCAGCAAAAATTTCACACACCTCACCATATAGATAATGACGCCACAATTTCAAAGCAAACACAATAGCAGCAAGTTCCAAATCATGTGTAGGATAATTATGTTCATGTGTACGCAACTGCCTAGAAGCATAAGCAATAACTTTACCATGCTGCATAAAAACACAACCCAACCCCTGATGTGAAGCATCGGTATAAATAACAAAACCATCTCCACCGTGTGGAATAGTAAGAACAGGTGCAGTTACCAACCTCTTCTTCAATTCTTCAAAACCATTTTCACAATCAGAATTCCATTCAAACTTAATATCTTTTCGGGTCAATTTGGTCATTGGCAAGGCAATTGAAGAAAACCCCTTAATAAACCTTCTATAATACCCAGCTAAACCCAAAAAACTTCTCACCTCAGTGACATTATTGGGCCTCTCCCATTTTACAATAGCTTCCACCTTCTTGGGATCAACACATATACCATCTCCAGAAATAACATGACCTAAAAATACAACTTTTGATAGCCAAAATTCACATTTGCTAAACTTAGCATACAATTGCTTATCTTTCAACACATTCAAAATAGTTCTGGGATGCTTTTCATGTTCAACCATATCACGTGAATAAATCAGAATATCATCAATAAAAACTATCACAAATGAATTAACAAAAGGATGAAGTACCCGATTCATAAGATCCATAAATACAGCTGGAGCATTAGTCACCCCAAAAGGAATCACCAAAAATTCAAAATGACCATACCGAGTACGAAAAGCAGTTTTAGAAATATCACTCCCCTTCACCCTCAACTGATGATAACCTGATCGTAAGTTTATCTTTGAAAACACTTTAGCACCCTGTAACTGATCAAACAAATCATCTATACGAGGTAAAGGATATTTGTTCTTAATTGTAGCTTTATTCAGTTGCCTATAGTCAATACACAAACACATAGTGCCATCTTTTTTTTTCACAAACAAAACTGGTGCACCTCATGGAGATACACTTGGCTGTATGAACCCTCTATCAAGTAACTCCTGTAACAGAATCTTGAGTTCTTTTAATTCAACAGGTGCCATTCTATACGGTGCCATAGAAATAGGGGTTGTTCCCGCTGCTAATTCAATACTAAATTCAACCTCTCTCTCTGGCGGTAATCCAGGCAATTCGCTAGGAAACACTTTTGTAAAGTCTCGTACTATAGGGACATCAACTAATTATAAAGCCCCCTTCGCAGTGTCAAGAACACATGCAATAAAACCCTCACAACCCTTACTCAATAATTTCCTTGCCTGAATAGCAGAAATAATGCAACTAGGAACAATTTTCCTTTCCCCCACAAATTTAAATTCAGACTCACCAGGTAATTTAAAAATAACTTCCTTACGAAAACAATCCATGGATGCATGATATTTGGATAACCAATCCATCACCAAAATTATGTCAAAATCAGAGATACCCAAGGGAAGTAAGTCTATAAATGTATCTCTAACCCCCACAGTCAAAACAAAATTAAGAAAAACATATTCAATTACAATCATATCCCCCATAGGCATGAAAATACCCAACCCCACCTCTAAATGAGTACATGGTCTATTCAAATATGTGGAAAATGCATATGACACAAAAGAATGTGTGGAACCAGGATCAATCAGAACATAAGCGCTTCTACCAGTAACAAAAAGTGTACCTATCACCACATCTGGAGTAATCTGAGCTCCTTTCATTGTAAAAACTCGTCCACCTGGCTTGGAATTACCAGCTTGTCCTCTGCCCATACTTTTCACTGCACTACCTAGAGATAACATTCTGCTTGCTACTTCACTATGTGCTGCTGGAGTCTCTGCTAATTGCGGACAATTCTTCTTAATATGCCCCACTTGATGACAATGATAGCATTCCAATCCCTTAAGCTTAGGACACTCAGATTTATAATGCCCTTCCTCTTTACAAAAGAAACATGTAACACCTCCTATTGGGACCTCACCTCTCCCTGACTTTCTGGCAGAACCAAAAGATCCTCCACCCCTGGTATCTCTGCCCAATCTCCCCTGGCCTCTACCACTATCTCCACCACCTCTCTGAAATTTATGAGGTTCCATCTTAACACTTCCACCCTCACCTCCCTTAGAGTGAGATGCGTCGAATCTACTCTTCTTAAAACTCTCTCTACTCGCCACCCCTTGGTTCATTTGCCTTTCTGCTATCGTGGCTTTGTTTACCAGGGAAGCATAATCTTCTAACTCATAAGTGGCCACTCTATTTTGAATAGGCCAAATCAGTCCATCTTGAAACTTACTACATTTATCTTCTTTATCCTTCACATACTTGATAGCAAATCTAGACAAAACAGTAAATTTAGCATCATACTCCCTCACAGACATGTTCCCTTAGGTTAAATTTATAAACTCACTCAACTTCTCCCTCCTATAAACCTTAGGGAAATACTTAACATACAAAGCTTTAAAAAATTCAGCCCAAGTAATAACATCAGTACCTTCCATCCTGGGCACCAAATGGTTGCTGGCTTCCCACCAATATTTCGCCTCTCCTTTGAGCTTAAACACAACTAGATTCACTTTCTGGTTATCTGGAACCTTCATAACTGCAAAGATAGTTTCTAGATATCTGACCCACATCTCAGCTTCTGTAGGTTCAACTGACCCTGAATATTCTGGAGGATTCAACTTCAAAAACTTCTCATGCATGGAATCTTTCATTTCCTTCCTTGCCTCTTTCTCAATCCTGGCCACAGTCTTTGATTTTAGATATCTAGCCTGTTGTTCTGCCATTTGCCATATTTCTTTCTTATTGCTCTGCCATCCTCATCATTGCCTGTGCCATTATTTGCATCTCTGTAGGTTGCTCTTGCTCTCTAGCCCTTCCAGCAACACTTTGCTCTACTTCAGTATTCTCTGTACGAGAGGCCACTCCCTCTTCCCTATGTTGTCCACTCCCAGGTTCCATCTGGAATTATCTGTAATACAACAAGGTTCTAACAACCAATATAAACAGTTTATACTACTAAACTATTGGTTAGTACATAAATAATTCATAAATATCAAATCAACTCAATACTGCCATCTAACTGTCACACACGTCCAAAATTAATAACCACGCTCTGATACCACTAATTGTCACACCCCAAACCCAATATCCATACTAATCATTTATTATTAGAATAATTGGATCATAATCTCGAGCCCATTGAAAATTTAATTCATTTATCAATATTTTTCTGCATAATGAGCATAATATTGTTCTTGTGCCATAACGAAGTCAACATCAGAGTCATAATTAGAGATTATACAATATTATGATTAACTATGATCAACTCAATCCATACTAAATCAATATATACAAGGTGTGAGTATATTAAAATGTTCAGTGTGACAACGATAAAATCTCCATACTTAAACCCCAGCTCTTCTAACGGTGAAACTCTCAAAGTTACCGGTCATATATTATCCTAGCTGGCAGCGTATAAACCTGAAATTGTTAAAATATAAACCGTAAGCTTTAAGCTTAGTGAGGTACTCCTTCCCTGCAATGGAATAACAATTCTATATCGAATGTCACACCCCAAACCCAATATCCATACTAATCATTTGTTATTAGAATAATTGGATCAAAATCTCGAGCCCATTGAAAATTTAATTCCTTTATCAATATATATTTTTTTTTGCATAATGAACATAACATTGTTCTTGTGCCATAACGAAGTCAACATCATAGTCATAATTAGAGATTATACAATACTACGATTAACTATGATCAACTCAATCCATACTAAATCAATATATACAATGTGTGAGTATATCAAAGTCTTCAGTGTCACAACGATAAAATCTCCATACTAAAACCCCAGTTCTTCTAACGGTGCAACTCTCAAAGTTACCGGTCATATATTATCCTAGCTGGCAGCGTACAAACCTAAAATTGTTAAAATATAAACCATAAGCATTAAGCTTAGTGAGGTACTCCTTCCCCGCAATAGAATAACAATTCTATATCGAATATGTGAATATAAAATCTGAACAATCCTGCCCATTGGCAATAACAAATCATGGATCATAAGATCCAAATAATTCTGCCCGTTGGCAATAACAAATCCTGGATCATAATATCCAAATAATTCTGCCCATTGGCAATAACAAATCCTGGATCATAAGATCCAAATAATTCCGCCCATTGACAATAACAAATCCTGGATATTTGAATATCCAAACAAATCCTGAATACCGAAGTATTCAAAACAATCCTGGATCATGAGACCCAAACAAATCCTGGATATATTAATATCCAAGAAAATCTTTAATACCGAAGTATTCAAACAAATCCGCTCTTAGAGATATATTCATATTTATATATAAAACAAATCATAAGTACACTCACCTTGGCACTTTAACTGGCTTTGCCCTTGCCTTTATCCAGTACTTGTTCAATCAGCTCTTTTTACCTTCCTATCATTCTTAAAATATTAGTATCATCATAATAATATCAATAATCCAAAGAACGATTTAAACATAATTCAATCCATAAGCATCACATGATTCCATTCAAATCATTTATCACAAGTGAAGTTCCATCCAAATCCATGCTAGTATATTTAACATATCCAAATCATAGACCAAATATAAATTCATTTGTTCTTGGAAATTCAATCCTTGTCATATTATTATTCCAATACAAAAGACGGTACATCATTTTAGGTCTCGTAGAGCAAGATATGCTCATTTCTTTACCACATGGCAAATCTGCCCTTTAGGCCCTCTTATCGTTCATTCAACTTCCACGAATTTCCATAATTTTTCTACATCATAAATTTATGTGATATTTCACCCAACATCAGTAAGCATATTGAAAAATACAAAATTAAAGTTTCATAATTTTTAAGGTTCGTTTGCTATGTCAAGCAAAACACCGAACACATGGCGGGCATATTTTCACCCTTAGGGCAGATTTCATACCCGAACTTCAAACTCTCACCAAAGACTCATTTCTTGGTATTTTATCATGATTTTCAGATATGTCATACATATATGAGTCCAGGTTATTCTCCAATTTGAATCAATCAATTCCAGTAAGTACACGAAAATATATGGAAGTTTGAATAAACAATGCTCCTAAACAAAACAATTTTAGGGTTTTATACATTAAACTTAACTTAAACTTTCATCTAACCAAACATATATATCAAGGGCTGAAAGTTTAGTAAACAAATGATGGTTTATATCATCTAAAACATAAATATAAGACAAACAATAAGATTTGCAGTTAGAATTACCTTCGGGGCTTTTACGTAATTTTCTATGAATTTTCTTCAATTTTCTCCTCACTTTTTCTTCCTAACTTCCTACTTCTCTTTCCTTAAGCTTAAAATCTCTCATGGCTGAATTTTGGATGAATAAAGTGGTAATTCTAAGGGTTTAAGGTCGGCCAAAGCCACCACCCTTCCCAACCAATGAGAATAAAATATTTGTTTCCATAATAAGACAAAATACTACTTAACGGATGGACTACTTTGCCCTTGTTTCGTAATTTTGGTATAACTTCTCACTCGGACCTCCGTTTCACACACCGTTTGTTGTGTTACAACCATAACTCACTTGCCTACAACTATGTAGTTTTCACCTCAAGTAAATTGTTATGTCATAAAGGTCAAAACTAGCCTTAAACATGAATATTCCTACCGAAACCTTCAAAATTTTGTATTTGTAACGAATTCGACATTTCATGCTTTTTGAAGGTAGGATTAGACTAAACATAATAAATTAACATCACATGTATTAATGACACACTAATCATATCACATAAGCTAGGCATGATTTAAGCATAATTAATCATAATTATATTCGGGTTGTCACAATTCTCCCCCTGTTAGGAAATTTCGTCCTCGAAATTGACATACCTTGGTTGTCCGAATCAAACAAATACGGATAATGCATTTTCACGCTATCTTCACTCTCCCATGTAGCTTCTTCCATGGAATGCCTTCTCCACACAACTTTCACAAGTGGGATCACCTTTGATCTCAATATTTGTTCTTTCCTATCGACGATAGCAAGCGGTTCTTCCACGTAGCTCAAATCTTCCTTCAACTCAATAGGTTGTTCCACCAATACATGTGAAGGGTCTGCTACATACTTTCTTAACATAGAATCATGGAAAACATCATGTAACCGAGATAATTCTGGTGGTAACGCTAACTTGTAGGCAACCATCCCGACTTTCTCAAGGATTTCATAAGGTCCAATGTAGCGTGGACTTAATTTCCCTTTCTTTCCAAACCTCATAACTCCTTTCCATGGCGATATTCAAAGAAACACATAATCCCCTTTCTGGAATTCCAAATCTTTTCGTCGTTTATCCTCATAACTTTTCTGTCTGCTTTGAGCTATTCTCATTCTATCTTGAATAATCTTCACTTTTTCAGTGGTGACTTCAATTAATTATGGACCCTCTATCTTCCTTTCACCAACTTCACCCCAACATATCGGTGTACGACATCGTCTACCGTACAAGGCTTCATATGGAGCCATACCAATAGTAGACTGAAAACTATTGTTATATGCAAATTCTATCAAAGGCAAATATTCATCCCAATTTCCTTTGAAATCAAGCACACAAGCTCTAAGCATATCTTCCAAAATCTGTATTGTCCTTTCCGACTGCCCATCTGTCTGGGGATGAAAAGCCGTACTAAACTTTAAGTTGGTACCCATAGCATACTGCAAGCTATCCCAAAATATGGATGTAAAAGTAGGGTCCCTATCTGAAATGATAGAAACAGGTGCTCCATGCAATCGAATAGTTTCATTAACATACAATCTAGTATACCTATCAACTGTATACGTAGTCTTGACTGCTAGAAAGTGAGCGGACTTCGTCAATCTATCCACCACTACCCAAATCGAATCTGACCCCTTCTGAGATCGAGGAAGCCCAACCACAAAATACATCGTTACATGATCCCATTTCTATTCCGGTATTGGCAATGGCTGAAGCAGACTAGTAGGTTTCTGATGCTCCACTTTCACTTGCTGGCATATAAGGCATCTAGCAACAAAATCAGCTATTTACTTCTTCATATTATTCCACCAATAATGCTCCTTTAAATCCCTATACATTTTAGTACTACCAGGATGCATAGTGTAAATGGAATTATGAGCCTCATCTAAAATTTCCTCTTTCAATCCACCCACATTAGGCACACACAACCGCTGCTTATACAATAAAGTGCCATCATTCACAATACAAAAATCTTCAGACTTACCATCTTGGACATCTTGTCGTTTCTTCTCAAGGAAAGGATCTTGACTTGCAAATCACGAATACATGTAGCTAATAAAGGCCTCACGCTTACATGAGCAAAGAATCTATCCCCATCTACTAGCTGCAATTCTACTCCCATCAATCTCAACTCCATAATATGAGCAACTCCAGCACATCGAATACAAGATAACCTGCCTGAAGCCTTTCTACTCAAAGCATCTGCAACTACATTTGCCTTTCCTGGGTGGTAGTGAATTGTACAATCATAATCTTTAATTAACTCCATCCACCGCCTCTGCCTCAAATTCAACTCCTTCTGAGTAAATAAATACTTAAGGCTTTGATGGTCAGTAAAAATTTCACAGACCTCACCATATAGATAATGACGCCATAATTTCAAAGCAAACACAATAGCAGCAAGTTCCAAATCATGTGTAGGATAATTACGTTCATGTGTACGCAACTTCCTAGACGCATAAGCAATAACTCTACCATGCTGCATAAAAACACAACCCAACCCCTGGTGTGAAGCATCAGTATAAATAACAAAACCATCTCCACCATGTGGAATAGTAAGAACAAGGGCAGTTACCAACCTCTTTTTCAATTCATCAAAACTATTTTCACAATCAGAATTCCATTCAAACTTAACATTTTTCCGGGTTAGTTTAGTCATCGGCAAGGCAATTGAAGAAAATCCCTTTATAAACCTCCTATAATACCCAGCTAAACCCAGAAAACTCCTCACCTCAGTCACGTTATTGGTCCTCTCCCATTTTACAGTAGCCTCTACCTTTTTAGGATCAACACATATACCATCTCCCGAAACAACATGGCCTAAAAATGTAACTTGTGATAGACAAAATTCACACTTGCTAAACCTGACATACAACTTCTTATCTTTCAACAGATTCAAAATAGTTGTGAGATGCTTTTCATGTTCAACCATATCACGTGAATAAATCAGAATATCATCAATAAAAACTATCACAAATGAATCAATAAAAGGATGAAGTACCCGGTTCATAAGATCCATAAATACAACTGTAGAATTAGTCACCCCAAAAGGCATCACCAGAAATTCAAAATGACCATACCGAGTACGAAAAGCAGTTTTAGAAATATCACTCTCCTTGACCCTCAACTGATGATAACCCGATCATAAGTCTATTTTTGAAAACACTTTAGCACCCTGTAACTGATCAAACAAATCATCTATACGAGGTAAAGGGTATTTGTTCTTAATTGTAGCTTTATTCAGTTGTCTATAATCAATACACAAACACATGGTACCATCTTTCTTCTTCACAAATAAAACTGGCGCACCCCATGGAGATACACTAGGCTGTATGAACCCCCTATCAAGTAAATCTTGTAACTGAATCTTGAGTTCTTTCAACTCAGCAGATGCCATTCTATACGGTGCCATAGAAATAGGGGTTGTCCCCGGTGCTAATTCGATATTAAACTCAACTTCTCTTTCTGGAGGTAACCCTGGCAACTCACTAGGAAACACTTCAGGAAAATCCTGTACAATAGGAACATCGAATAATTATAAAGCCCCCTTCCTAGTGTCAAGAACATATGCAATAAAATCCTCACAACCCTTACTCAATAATTTCCTCGTCTGAATAGCAGAAATGATGCAACTGGGAACAATTTTCCTTTCCCCCACAAATTTAAATTCAGGCTCACCAGGCATATTAAAAACAACTTCCTTACAGAAACAATCCATAGATGCATGATATTTAGATAACCAATCCATTCCCAGAATTATATCAAAATCAGAAATATCCAACGGAAGTAGATCTACAACTGTATCTCTAGACCCCACAGTCAAAACACAATCATGAAAAATATATTCAGCTACAACCATATCCCCCCATAGGCATATAAATACCCAACCCCACATCTAAACGAGTATATGGTCTATTCAGGTATACAACAAAAGCATAGGACACAAAAGAATGTGTGGAGCCAGGATCATTCAAAACATAAGCACTTCTATCAGTAACAGAAAGTGTACCTGTCACCACATCTGGAGTAATCTGAGTTTCTTTCATCGTAAAGACTCATCCACCTGGCCTGGAACCACTAGCTTGTCCTCTACCAACACTTTTCGCTCCACTACCTGGAGGTAACACTCTGCTTGCTGCTTCACTAGGTGCTGCTGGGGTTTTTGCCAACTGCGGACAATTCTTCTTAACATGCCCCACTTGATGACAATGGTAGCATTCCACTCCTTTAAGTTTAGGACACTCGAATTTATAATGCCCTTCCTCTTTACAAAAGAACACATGTAACAACTCTTGTCGGTGCCTCACCCTTTCCTGACCTCCTAACCAGACTAGAAGATTCTCCACCCCTAATAGCTCTACCAAATCTCTCAAACCTCTACCACTATCTCTACCACCTCTCTGAAATTTATGAGGTTCCATCTTAACACTTCCACCCTCACCACCTTAGAGTGATATGCGTCGAATCTACTCCTCTTAAAACTCTCTCTACTCGCCACCCCTTGGTTCATTTGCCTTTCTGCTATCGTAGCTTTGTTTACCAGAGAAGCATAATCTTCTAACTCATAAGTGGCCACTCTATTTGAATAGACCAAATCAGTCCATCTTGAAACTTACTACATTTATATTCTTCCTCCTGCACATACTTAGTAGCAAATCCAGACAAAGCAGTAAATTTAGCATCATACTCCCTCACAGACATGTTCCCTTGGGTTAAATTTATAAACTCCCTCAGCTTCTCCCTCCTATAGACCTTAGGGAAATACTTAACATACAAGGCTTTAATAAATTCAGCCCAAGTAATAACATTAGTACCTTCCATCCTGGGCACCAAATGGTTGCTGGCTTCCCACCAATATTTCGCCTCTCCTTTGAGCTTAAACACATATAGATTCACTTTCTGGTTATCTGGAACCTTCATAACTGCAAAGATAGTTTCTAGATCCCTGACCCACATCTCGGCTTCTGTAGGTTCAACTGACCCTGAATATTCTGAAGGATTCAACTTCAAAAACTTCTCATGCATGGAATCTTTCATTTCCTTCCTTGCCTCTTTCTCAATCCTAGCCATAGTCTTTGATTCTAGATATCTAGCCTGTTGTTCTGCCATTTGCGCCATATTTCTTTCTTGTTTCTTTGCCATCCTCATCATTGCCTGCGCCATTATTTGCATCTCTGTAGGCTGCTCTTGCTCTCTAGCCCTTCCAGTAACACTTTGCTCTACTTCAGTATTCTCTGTACAAGAAGCGACTCCCTCTTCTCTTGGTTGTCCATTCCCAGGTTCCATCTGTAATTATCTGTAATACAACAAAGTTCTAACATCCAATATAAACAGTTTATTATACTAAATTATTTTTTAGTATATAAACAATTCATAAATATAAAAATCAACTAAATACTGCCATCTAGTCGTCACACACGTCCAGAATTAATAACCATGCTCTGATACCACTAATTGTCACACCCCAAACCAAATATCCATACTAATCATTTGTTATTAGAATAATTGGATCAAAATCTCGAGCCCATTGAAAATTTAATTCCTTTATCAATATATATATTTTTTTGCATAATGAACATAACATTGTTCGTGTGCCATAACGAAGTCAACATCATAGTCATAATTAGAGATTATACAATACTACGATTAACTATGATCAACTCAATCCATACTAAATCAATATATACAATGTGTGAGTATATCAAAGTCTTCAGTGTGACAACGATAAAATCTCCACACTTAAACCCCAGTTCTTCTAACGGTGCAACTCTCAAAGTTACCGGTCATATATTATCCTAGCTGGCAGCGTACAAACCTGAAATTGTTAAAATATAAACCATAAGCATTAATCTTAGTGAGGTACTCCTTCCCCGCAATAGAATAACAATTCTATATCGAATATGTGAATATAAAATCTGAACAATCCTGCCCATTGGCAATAACAAATCATGGATCATAAGATCCAAATAATTCTGCCCGTTGGCAATAACAAATCCTGGATCATAAGATCCAAATAATTCTGCCCATTGGCAATAACAAATCCTGGATATTTGAATATCCAAACAAATCCTGAATACCGAAGTATTCAAAACAATCCTGGATCATGAGACCCAAACAAATCCTGGATATTTTAATATCCAAACAAATCTTGAATATCGAAGTATTCAAATAAATCCTCTCTTAGAGCTATATTCATATTTATATATGAAACAAATCATAAGTACACTCACCTTGGCAGTTTAACTGGCTTTGCCCTTGCCTTTATCCAGTACTTGTTCAATCAGCTCTTCTTCCCTTCCTATCATTTTTAAAATATTAGTATCATCATAATAATATCAATAATCCAAAGAACGATTTAAACATAATTCAATCCATAAGCATCACAAGATTCCATTCAAATCATTTATCACAAGTGAAGTTCCATCCAAATCCATGCTAGTATATTTAACATATCCAAATCATAGACCAAATATAAATTCATTTATTCTTAGAAATTCAATCCTTGTCATATTATTATTCCAATACAAAAGACGGTACATCATTTTAGGTCTCGTAGAGCAAGATATGCTCATTTCTTTATCACATGGCAAATCTGCCCTTTAGGCCCTCTTATCGTTCATTCAACTTCCATGAATTTCCATAATTTTTCTACATCATAAATTTATGTGACATTTCACCCAACATTAGTAAACATATTGAAAAATACAAAATTAAAGTTTCATAATTTTTAAGGTTCGTTTGCTATGTCAAGCAAAACACCGAACATATGGCGGGCATATTTTCACCCTTAGGGCAGATTTCATACCCAAACTTCAAACTCTCACCAAAGACTCATTTCTTGGTATTTTATCATGATTTTCGGATATGTCATACATATATGAGTCTAGGTGATTCTCCAATTTGAATCAATCAATTCCAGTAAGTACACAAAAATATATGGAAGGTTGAATAAACAATGCTCCTAAACAAAACAATTTTAGGGTTTTATACATTAAACTTAACTTAAACTTTCATTTAACCAAACATATATATCAAGGGCTGAAAGTTTAGTAAAAAAATGATGGTTTATATCATCTAAAACATAAATATAAGAAAAACAATAAGATTTGCAGTTAAAATTACCTTCAGGGCTTTTATGTAATTTTCTATGAATTTTCTTCAATTTTCTCCTCACTTTTTCTTCCTAACTTCCTACTTCTCTTTCCTTAAGCTTAAAATCTCTCATGGCTGAATTTTGGATGAATAGAGAGGTAATTCTAAGGGTTTAAGGTCGGCCAAAGCCACCACCCTTCCCAACCAATGAGAATAAAACATTTGTTTCCATAATAAGACAAAATACTACTTAACGGATCGACTACTTTGCCCTTGTTTCGTAATTTTGGTATAACTTCTCACTCGAACCTCCGTTTCACACACCGTTTGTTGTGTTACAACCATAACTCACTTGTATACAACTATGTAGTTTTCAACTCAAGTAAATTGTTATGTCATAAAGGTCAAAACTATCCTTAAACATGAACATTCCTACCGAAACCTTCAAAATTTTGTATTTGTAACTAATTCGACATTTCATGCTTTTTGAAGGTAGGATTAGACTAAACATAATAAATTAACATCACATGTATTAATGACACACTAATCATATCACATAAGCTAGGAATGATTTAAGCATAATTAATCATAATTATATTCGGGTTGTCACATCGAATATGTGGATATAAAATCCGAACAATCCTGCCCATTGGCAATAACAAATCATGGATCATAAGATCCAAATAATTCTGCCCATTGGCAATAACAAATCCTGGATATTTGAATATATAAACAAATCCTGAATACCGAAGTATTCAAACCAATCTTGGATCATGAGACCCAAACAAATCTTGAATATTTTAATATCCAAACAAATCCTGAATACCGAAGTATTCAAACAAATCCGCTCTTAGAGCTATATTCATATTTATATATGAAACAAATCATAAGTACACTCACCTTGATAGTTTAAATGGATTTTCTCTTGCCTTTATCCGGTACTTGTTCAATCAACTCTTCTTCCCTTCCTATAATTCTTACAATATTAATATCATCATAATAATATCAATAATCCAAAGAATGATTTAAACATAATTCAATCCATAAGCATCACATGATTCCATTCAAATCATTTATCACAAGTGAAGTTCCATCCAAATCCATGTTAATATATTTAACATATCCAAATCATAGACCAAATATAAATTCATTTATTCTTGGTAATTCAATCCTTGTCATATTAGTATTCCAATACAAAAGACGGTACATCATTTCAAGTCTCCTAGAGCAAGATATGCCCATTTCTTTACCACATAGCAAATATGCCCTATAGGTTCTTTTATCGTTTATTCAACTTCCAGGAATTTTCATAATTTTTCTACATCATAAATTTATATGACATTTTACCCAACATCAGTAAACATATTGACAAATATTAGATTAAAATTTCATAATTTTTAAGGTTCGTTTGCTATGTCAAGCAAAACACCGAACACATGGCGGGCATATTTTCACCCTTAAGGCGGATTTCATACCCGAACTTCAAACTCTCACCAAGGACTCATTTATTGGTATTTTCACATGATTTTCGGGTATGTAATACATATATGAGTCCAGGTTAATCTCAAATTGTAATCAATTGATTCCAGTAACTATACAAAAATATATGGAAGTTTGAATAAATAAAGTTTCTAAACAAAGCAATCTTAGGGTTTTGTACATTCAACTTAACTTAAACTTACATATATCCATACATATGCACCCAAGTACCAAAGTTCAATAAACAATCAATGATTTATGTCATAGAAATCATAATTTCAAGAAAAATAACAAGATTCATGGTTGGAATTACCTTAGGGGCTTCTACGTAATTTTCTATGAATTTTTTTTGAATGTTTCTCCTCACTTTCTTCTTCCTAACCCTCACAATTGTTCTTCCTCAACTTAAAACTCTCCCAAACTGAGTTTTCTGAAGAAAGGAGGATATATCAAGGGTTTAAGTAGGCCAAAACAACCTCCACCTCCAACCAATCAATTTATAACATGTGGCATCATATAAAACAAAATATCATTTAAGGCTAAATGACTACTTTAGCCCCTGTTCGTAAAAAGACAACATCTTCCCACTCGAATGTCCATTCGATGGACCGTTTGTTGTGTTACAAACCTAACTCATATATATACAAATATCTAGTTTACACATCAAGTTCATTGTTATGTCATAAAGGTCAAAACTAGTCTCCAACAGGAATATTCCTACCGAAAACTTCAAAATTTCATATTTGTAACTAATTCGATATTTCATGTTTTATGAAGGTAGGATTAGACTAAACATAATGAATTAACATTATATATACTAATAACATATTATTCATATAACACAAGCTAATCATGATTTAAATATAATTTATCATAATTATATTCGGGTTATCACAATTAAAGTAGGATTAATTATAAATTAAATTTTCTCTCTTAAATTAATTAATCCAAATTTTCATAATTTCATAATAAAATAACTATGCTTAAAAATACGGGGTAATACATACTTCCCCCCTAATAACATAATTTCATCCCGAAATTCAAAAATGAAAATATACCTAGCAAGAATCACGGTGGATAACCTTCACGCATATCATCCTCTCGATCCCAGGTAGATTCCTCGGCATTATGGTGCCGCCACTAAACACGGACTAGTGGTACTATCTTCGACCCCAACTTCCTCTCGCTACGGTCTAGGATAACAACCGGCCTCTCCTCGTAGGATCAATCAGGTTGTAAGTCGATCTCCTCCAATACAATGTGAGTGTGGGCCAAATCATCTCGAAGATATCTCCTCAGCAAAGAGATATGGAACACGTCATGGACTCTATGCAAGTGCTCCGATAACCCAAGTCTATAAGTAACTGGCCCAATCCTCTCGATAATAGGGAATGGTCCTCCATACCTAGGCGCGAACTTCCCCTTCTTCCCAAAATGCATAACTCCCTTTATAGGAGACACTCGAAGTAACAATTGGTCCCCAATATTGAAGTCTCGAAAATACCGCTTTGCGTTGGCATGGATCTTTTGTCGATCCTGAGCAACCTGAATATAGCTCTGTATCAACTTTATCCTCGCCGAAGTATCCTGAATCACCTCCGAGCCAAGAAATTTGTTATCCCACACCTCTAACCAACATGCTAGGGAATGACAAGGTTTGCCGTATAGTGCCTCAAATGGAGCCATATCGATAGTAAACTGGTAAGAGTTGTTATAGGAAAACTCCACCAGTAGAAGATACTGCTCCCAGCCTCCGCCAAAATCAATGATGCACATACGCAACATGTCCTCTAACATCTGATTTCTTCGCTCGATCTGTCCATCCTTCTGCAGGTGATAGGTTGTACTCAGTCGTAACTTCGTACCCATTGCCTCTTGGAAACTCTCCCAAAATTGAAAAACAAACACCTTATCTCTGTCAGATACGATATTGAGAGGCACCCCATGAAGTCTCACTATCTCTGCTATGAATATCTGGGCGTACTGTCCGGTGGTGTAATCCGTCCGGGTTGGCAGAAAGTGGGATACCTTTATCAGCCGATCCACTATCACCCATATCGAACCATGATGCCTCTGTGATATTGGTAATCCCGTGATAAATTCTATGGAAATGCTCTCCCATTTCCACATAGGAACCTCTAATGGCTGTAGAAGTCCCGTCGATCTCTGATGGTCCACCTTTACTAGCTAACAAGTGTCACATTTTGAGACGAACTCGACAATATCCTTCTTCATCACACTCCACTTATACTATCTCCACATATCCTGGTACATCTTATCCCCACCGGGATGTACCGCAAATCGTGAACTGTGTAACTCTGTGACCCCCATCTTAACCCACGGTATAAGACTCGGCCCCCTCTACTAGAAGATGCACTATCTGACTCTGGCATAAAGGATCAGCAGCCTGAGCCTGTACTACTCTCGTAATAATCTGGGGCGTAACTATCATTACAGACATGAACTTTCGATCCACCACATCCTGGTGTCCTAACTCCTTCTATTTCGCTTTCTACACCTCGGCCACCTTACCTACTAGCCTACGTCTTAACGCATCTTCTACCACGTTAACCTTCCCCGGGTGGTATTGGATATTAAATTGATAATCCTTCGCAAACTCAAGCCACCAACACTGACGCATATTTAACTCCTTCTGCATAAAGAGGTACTGTAGTGACTTGTGGTCCATGAACAAGTGAAATTTCTCCCCCAAGAGGTAATGTCTCCAAATACGAAGTGCAAATATGACCTCTGCTAACTCCAAGTCGTGGGTGGGGTAATTCCTCTCGTGAGGTTTAAGCTCACGGGAGGCATAAGCTATAGCCTGATTCTCCTGTTGAAGTACACCCCCAAGTCCTAATACGGACGCATAAGTGTAGAGTAGATACTCCATTCCTGGCCTATGCAACGCTAACAATGGTGCTGAGGTCAACTTATCTTTCAACTCATCAAAGGCCAACTGACAGGCGTCACTCCAGATAGACGACACTCCTTTGCGAGTTAGGTGTGTCAACGGGTCCGCTATCTATGAAAACTCTCGAATGAACCTCCTGTAGTATTCGGCTAGGCCTAAGAAACTTCATATCTCGATCGGTGTCGTGGGCTGTGCCCACTCCCTCACCACTGACACCTTCCCCGGCTCCACGGATATCCCTCTGTCACAGATGATATTCCCCCAAAACTGGACCTACTTCAACCACAACCCATATTTCTCATATTTTTCGTACAACTCGTGTTGACGTAGTGTATGCAAAACCTACCTCAAGTGCTCGGCATGCTCCTCCTCGCTCTGGGAGTAAATCAGAATGTCATCTATAAAGACGATGACGAACTGGTCCAAGAATTCTATGAACACCCTGTTCATCAAGTCCATAAACACGAATGGGGCGTTGGTAAGCCCGAAAGGCATAACCCTGAACTCATAGGAACCATATCTTGTCAAGAAGACCGTCTTCGACACATCATGCTCCCTAATACGTAACTAATGGTATCCTGATCTCAAGTCAATCTTCGAGAAGAAGGCAGCTCCCCTCAACTGGTCGAATAAGTCATCGATTTGAGGCAACCGATATTTATTCCGTATCGTGACTTTATTCAACTCTCGATAATTGACACATAACCTCAATGATCCATCCCTCTTCTTAACGAACAGTACGAACCCACGAAGACGTACTCCTACGGATAAACTCCTGCCCCAACAACTGCTCAATCTGGTTACGTAACTCCCTCATCTCTACTGGAGCTATATGGTAAGGTTCGCAGTCTATCGGTCGAGCTCCCGGCTCTAAATTAATGATGAAGTCTATCCCTCTACTCGGTTGTAACCCCAGAATCTCTTGAAACACATCGGTGAACTCTCGAACAACAGGAATTGAGTCAAGCGATAACACCACCTCCCTAGAGGTCTCCTCCTCTATATAGTATAAATGTACGGACGATCCTCCCTCAGAGTGAGGCATCGCCACCAGGAACATCTCCTGACCGGATATGGCAAAAACTATACTCCTATTAAAATAATCAATCATGGTCCTATACCTGACAAGACAATCCATACCTACAATCGCATCAAACTCGGATATATCCAATACTAGCATGTCAGTGGGTAAGATAAACCTCTAAGTCTCTATACCCAATCCCCGAAAAATAAAAAAAATCATGGACCCTCTACTCAATGACAAATCCATAAAAGAAACCGTACGTGCAAACCCCGTGGCAATAAAATAGTGTGTGGCCCCCGTGTCAAATAAAATGCACCCCAAAGTCCCCTAGATAGAAAACATATCCTTAATCGCGGGTGGGTCCTGCGGGACTGCGGCCTGGTGAAAATTGTAGACTCGTCCGTACTGAATCTTCCCCTGTTAAACTGGGACAGATGGAATGGGTGGCAGTGCTGGAATCTGTCGGGGTGCTGGGAGAGGTGCAGGAAATAATAATCTGTGGGGCTCCTAGCGAGCACCCTGTTGCTGCTGCTGCTGTTGGACTCTACCCTTCTGAGGGCAGTTTTGATGTTTGTGGCCAGTGTTTTCATAAGTGAAATACCTCCCGGGGAAGGGTCCTCCCCTCTGTCCCTGGCCCTGATGGCCGTTTCCACCCTTCCCTTGGCCATGTTGGCCCTGTTGAACCTGCTGTTGGCTCTGATGGTCGTGCTAACCCTGGTGGCCATGTCTAAAGACTCCCTACCCTTATCTAAAACCTCATGATCTGAACCTCTTAGGATCCCCCTGCTGGGAACCCTGATCACTATGTCTATGCTGACCCTGAACTACCTATGCCCCACTGGCACCATTTCCTCATGCCCTGCCCTGCTAGATGGACTCTCCTACTCGCTTAACCTCTGTAAGATGAAAACAATGGTCCTGGTAGTAAAGTAGTGTTGCATTAATCACGTTTGAATAGGTGGTCAAAGAAAGATTACCTATCAAATGCTGGCAGATATGAGGAATAGGGGAACATTCAATACCCACCCAGTTTGGAATATTATAAAACTCCCTAAACTCAGCTATCGACCTATTATCTATTCTTGCCATCAGAAAAAAAACTAGCAGCAACAATGAAGAAATTTTAACATAAAAGAAAGGAAGAGAAGTGTGGAAAACTTACGAAGTAGAAATCAGTTTGAGATAATGCAAGGCCACAAGCAAAGAAGATGGGAAGACAACAAAGAGCTCGAAGATGAAAAAAGAGACCTGGAAGTGAGAAAACACAATGAGAGGCTGGAGAAATCTTGAGAATGAAAGGAAGTTTGAAGCGACATCAGAAAATGGCTTCTTTAAACAAATTTAAACCTTTTCAATGATTATGCACGGGGAACGAAGTGCATTTGCTGCCTAAATTTACTTGGGAACGATGTTTCACTCCCTAAAGCTTCTTGCAATTCACAAAAATGCTACCAGGGCTATTATTTAAAATTATTGAGCCCAAATTGTGACCCAAAAATTTTAGGGGCAATTGTGGGTACCACGTTTAATTGTCTTGGCCCATAGAAGTAGCCCGACTAGGCCCTATCAAAGATCTCATAAATAACTAATTCAATAGTGACTCATTAAACCCCTGAAATCTCTCAAGAGATATTCTAGGGATTATGGGCCAACGTGGATGTGCCCAACACCCCCACTCTCCGATAATTACATGTATATATTGACCCCCCCAGCCCGGGGCAAAGGGCATGTAATTGTAAACACTCCCTGGGAGAAAAGAGAAATATGAAACAGAGATCACCACCGTGGACGTAGACCATTTTGTCGAACCACGTATATTTTGTGTCGTGTGTGATTACAGTTATTTTATGTTCTTTACTTTTTTTGGTGATTGCATTTTCTTGTAATTTGTGTTGAGATTTATTTTCACCACAATCTATATGCATATGATCAAGTTCAGGGAGTCTTTTAATTCAAGGATATAATTATGAACTACAACAAAATTCTGAAAGTTGTTGTAAAATCCAACCACCAAGAATATGTGGAGATAAAATTAAAGAAAGAAGTCCCTTTTCCAATTGATTCAACATCCTCTCAAGTTCCCATCTCAAGTGTGAGATACATACGAAGAAGGGTGTGAGAAATTTGTTAGTTTTGTCTTATGTATCAACGAACTTGTCCCTTATGCATTATAAAAATACTCCATAATAATATCTAGCTAATTTGTAGCTTAGGCATTTATAAAAGTACCCCTCATAAATATGTAACCAACTTGAACTTGATGTATATACTTACAAATGTATCATTAATATATAACCAACTTGTACCTAATGCGTTTATAAATGCACCCCACTAAATCTAATGTTGTTTTTGATAGGATTTTAAAAAAAAATCCTTAAATACGTTTTCCATTGAAAAGTTTACGAGATAATTTTTTGTGTGATCTGTTTGATTGCTAGGATAAAACCATAGAAAATATCAAGTTTATTAGGCTAAACCAATGATATTTTTTAATAAAAAATCCTTTATTCCGGGGGGAGGTAAGAATATATAAATAGGAAGATGCAAATTTTGATACTTTAATATGTTGAACATTTTTTATTTGGTGAAGGTTTTTTCCAAATCAGAAATTTGCAATCAAACACAACAGAAGTTTGAAATATGGGATCACGTATATTTACATGCAAAATACTATCAATCAATCACGCCATAACATATTACACAAAATAGAAGATATTTTACTAAAATAACAAATATGATTTTCAATAATCATTCAATCATATTTTTCTTGATAACCTCTTAGGCATACCAGGGTGGGTAATAATTATTCAATCATATTAGAACCCCAAAATAACATAATTTAATTATATTCACAAACTTTTCATAAACACTCATTTATTTGGGGAATTTAAAGTTTATGTAATAAACCACCTTTATTATATTATAACAAGACGTTACATTATTTTTTATCCTCCCAAACATGCATTATATAATTCTAATACACACGAACAAAAATATTAATGGTTTAGAAATGTTGTTAACCACATTCTATATTTTGCTCCAAAAATATCAACATACATATTTTAAGGCAAACTTGGGTTCGACCATGAAGTTTTAATGCCCGAAGCAAATTCCTAAAATTGGGCCTAATTATTAAAAAAAATGAATTTGAACATAGTGATGAAAAATAATTTTATATAACAGTGAAGAGTGCGTGGGCGTTCAAATAAGAAAATTATTTAATTAAATCTCAGTTTTTCAATTAAATTATAAAACATGCATCTAGGTGTGATTGGAAATAATATAATCATGCAAGAATATTTAATCACACACAAAACACACAGATGAGGAAAAATCCCCCAAAGGGCAAAAACTTTTTTATCTTCACTATAATTTGTAAAAACGGTTACACGGATTATAATGAAAATAAGTGTGACACAAAAATACCCACAGGTGTCGGTTCTGATGTCCCCCGCTGGAATCTTCTGCAGGAACTCCAGGTGGGCAGAAATGAAAAAGAGAATGGCTTCTCCACAAGTATGAACAAAAGCTAGGTAGTGTTCTTAGGTTTCAAAAGGATTCACAAAAGTATGAGAATGATGTGTGAATCAAAACATGATTTTTGGGGCTAAAAAATATGAAGACTTGAGCTAATAGAACTCTCAAAAAGGTCTCTCTAAGTCTTGAAAAATAACTCACCCGAAGCTTGCTTTTATAGGAAAACCAAAAGAGTTTTGAGTCGGTGGGGACTTTTGCTGAGCGTGTACTCCGAACCGGTTCGCCTATGTACCTCGAACCGGTTCGCCCCCGAACCGGTTCACTGTGTGGTTCACAATACCACGCTGGTTTGGGGACAAAAAATCAACATTCTTCTATGGAATTTTCTCCAGCTTCAAAAGGTCATAACTCCTTCATCGTAGCTCGAATTGGGGTGCCGCTTCTTCCAGTATATTTGTGGCGTTGAGCTCTTCAAATTTCCAGTTGACCAGACCTCCGAACTATGATTGTAAAATTATCAAAATGCCCTTAAACTTTCCTATAACACCCCGCCTAATTAAATACCGCCTGGACAGTCCCAAACCAAATTAAAACAGAATATACAGTTGGCTCATTCTTAGCATCACTGTCGAAAACATTTACAAATCACCCAATACCCAATTAAGCTGGTGTTAAAAACTTTCCAAATTTTAATTTCAACAAAATCCATTTTTAGTTTACAAATAACACAACACATATTAGTCTACAACATAAATAACCGAACAGATAACACAAAATAATTTCATTGCCAGTGGAATAAACATTGTCACATAATAATCCAATATAGTAATCCCAACGATATTAAATGTATTAAAATGACATGAGTACAAGAGTATTTGAGTTAGATAGAGAGATAATTCAGTTCCTTTGGGCGACATGCCCTAACTAAGAGAATACTGTGAATTAAATGAAAATAGGCGTATAAGCAATACTCCATAACTCCATAGCTCGTCATAATCCGCTAAGGTTGGCGTCCCTTCTACTGGACACCTGATATAGAAGGTACAATAGAAAAGAAAATATGCAAGGAAACGGGTCAGAGCCCGATTGTAAAAATAATTTTGAAAACAGCATGTATTTAACAAGTGCAATAAAGAATTTATTATGTACATGTTAGTATCCAACTCTCACTTGCTATTCTCACCTCTCATCTAGAGTGCACACTTAACGTTTCCTATTAACCTCCTCACTAGTTCCCATAATTCATCCCCTATCATAACCCTGTATGTCCCATACCATACGTCATATAATTATTAATATACGTTTCTCATTAACATGAATCATTTCTCATTAATATGAATTAATCTTTTCAATTCTATAAGAATAAACATTCATTAACTTAATTCCATTCTCTTTCTCCATTCACCGTTATCTATAATTATCACACATTAGATAGATTTAACCATTATATACATTTATTTAATTCATTATATATATATATATATATATATATATATATATATATATATATATATATATATATATATATATATATATATATATAATACGACACTCCGAGTCACAACTGCGGTGCAATGCATTACTCTGCTATCATGTCCCAATATCGCTGGTCGCCGAATAGGGGACTAAAGGTTCGGTAAGGATTTCTCGAACCACAAACATAAATATACAAATTGGAGGCGAACATAGTTCTCTTATCCATGGGTCATGCACATAGCTACGTTTCCACAGTCAGCGTACTTATCAACTCCCCAATAAGTCTTTCATAGACCTATGTTCTTGAGCGACAAATTAAAGATCCCATGGATTCATCAGATTATGACTGCCCTCACGCGCAAACCTCCCATCGATAGCAAGTAAGCTAGGTATGTCATACACATAATCATCAATCAATCAAATAGGAATTATCATACCTATAATATAATATCAACAAGGTACTCACATTATCCTAAGATATTTCCCATACGTAGTATTATATCTCTCAAATCCTACGTATTAAAATATTATAACTTTACTTCTTTAATTCAATTATCCTCGAGCCTCACTCAATACTCAAGGTTCAAATAGATTTTTCCTCAACATCTTATTCAGTAAGAAATCACTAATATCCTACTGGTCCATATCATCTTATCTCCCAAATTACCACGAATTAACTCTTCCTTAATTAGGGTTATAACCGATTGTTTCTAATCTCTTATAAACACATCTTCTATCAACTAGGATTGAATACCATCATCACATGGCCCATAATCTATAGTGTTTCATTCACACTATATGAATTATCAAAAAAACCAACATCCTCGCATCCTATAACATCTCTCCACTCTCGACGTTGTTAAAGGTTCTTGCGCGGAGCGTCTCGCAAAGCGAAATCCAAACAAGGAACCCATCCTATACACTACTACTTAACTTTGTCAATCGTGGAGGTCCGTCAACTTCAAATACGCAACCGGGATAACCTCATTCCCTCTTTCAACCAAATGTGGTATGAACTCCAATCTCTATCCAGGAGTCATACCACTAAGCGCTTGTACTACACTCAGTCCTTGCACAATCAATAATGTGCTTAAACTCAGTCCTTGAATGATCAAATTGTAACCCTAAGGCTACCCAGGTGTTATATTAAATCTCCCCTACTGTACCTATCCTTAATCCTCATGCATACAAATTAGAATCCAACACATGAATCTAGCAACTAAAATTTCTTTCAATATAATTATCGTCATTCTAATCAATTAAATCACAATCAAATTAATTCGAATCTTATCTAGGGCCTACTGATATTTTCTAAGTCCCATAATATCCAATTAATAACCACCAAAGATCTACAAAAGGTTTGGGATAAGAATCAACATGAAAAAGAAACAACTTTAACAATTCTGGGGAGGTCGATCGATCGAAGGCAGGGGGTCGATCGATCGATCGCCCAGGTAGCAGCCCAGTTTTTCTGCATTTCTTCTACTACGGGTTTAACCATTTTTGATCAATCAAACCTTCATATTAACAACCCAAATGACTTATAATCCTTACTACATGATATATCAACATATATAAATGATTTTTAATGCTCTAAACATCCTAGAATCATCAAGAGATTGAATTAAAAGCATATGTTTAACCTCTATTTCCAGAAAATTCTATACATGATATCTTCAAGAACACACCATTGGTTCTCAGCATTTCTTCAACAGATTTATGATTATTTTATGGATTACTATCTACCTACAACATGAGTTTTATTCCTATAAACTTCCATTTTTCAGAAATCCATTAACAACTCTTCATTATCTTCCAAACATGTAAAAATCTCATCTTTTTTTATAACTATCCTAACATGGACAATATACAAACTTAGATTGAAAATATCAAACACTTGCCTCTAATGAAGGTCTGATCCTTTGGGGTTGTATAACACAGGTGGTTCTCCCTTTCTCCGGCCAACTTTCGTTGGTGGTTGGTGGTGGTGACCTTTGGTTCTGTGGTTCTCCTCCTTCCAAGAAAACTTTTCTCTTCCCAAGCAACCTTTCACTCTCTCTAGGAAGATGACTTCTCTATTTTGTGTAGAAGATATGAATAACCCACGTACACTTAATCTCCAAATACTTATAATAGGAAAAAAAATCCGAAATCACTATTTAGCCCCCCTATAAAAATGACCAAAATGCCCTTTTGGGTTGTCTTTTCATTTCCAAATGACCCGAGATTCAAAACCAACATCCAAATAGACTTTTCTGACTATTTCAACCCTTTCGGACGCAACGACGCAGTCGAAATGACTATAAGGTCGATAGAAAATAAACTCCCTTTTTAATTTAACAAATTAGTCCCGACATGTCCCTTACCGCGTCCGACTAAAAATTCAAACTACTGAATTAACAACTCACAGCAATATCAATAACATCACATTCATATATTACCTAAATATCTTTAAGTAATATTCAGAATCATTCATTTTTAATATCCACAATTCGGATAAAACCCAAATGAATTAATTAATAATAAAATCCAATTAATCCATTAATTTAAAGTATAACCCATTTTAAAAGTCATTAAAATTACGGGGTATTACATACTTCCCCCTTATAACAGAATTTCGTCCCGAAATTCAGAAAAATAAATCATACTGGTAAGGTCAACTCTGAGTATACATCTCACATCGCAAGTAATCTATGTCGTACTACCCATACAGCACGTTAACGAAAATCCCCGTCGATGTTACACTAAGTCTCACCATATAGTTCCAACAAAATCGAATTTAAACTTTATCCAATCTTCCCTATACCGTCCTCGTGACAAACTTTGGGAAAAATTATCCTCACGTATTAAACAAATAAATCCTGAAGTCACAATTACTTACAGTTTCACAATTTTGAAAACTACTACAATCCAACTATCCAGGGCGCCCATACACCCTATCGTACAAGTTTCATTATAATATTTATCGCAAAGGTTATAAACTCATATCCTAAAGACCTAACTTATTTCGACTCCCAACGGTTATTAGTTTCATGCGTGGGGAATCTCGCAAGCGAAATCCAAACAATGAACCCCCCGATACACTACTACCTAAAGTAGTCGGTCATTGAAACTCCTCAGGTCTTTAGTCAATAATTTATAACCTCTCTACAGGTTTTATCGATTTCAAATAAAAGTCTACTCATCTACTCTCTTATTAAAGACAAGATGCTGGCTATACGCTCTCATATACCACAAGTCAATCCACGCCGATAGTCACATCGTGTTCGGACATGCCCAAAGTAAGTAATTCCGTGATAAAAATCAGACCCACGTGATGACATCAAAATATAGGTGTCCCACACCCCTCGGTGTGTCTACATAAATAACAGTGCTATAGGCTAAGTTTAGCAACCCTTTTGCCCACACAATATTAATCGTTACAAAAATCAGTATACGCGTCATAATTCCTTAGATAGAAAAACATATCCTCATTCGCGGGTGGTGGTTATTGACTCCCAATATTATAACCTTGTTCCGATAAGTCAAGAAAAAATTTTACCCCAAATTTTCAGTTTTATTTAACCACACTCCACTATATGTCCAAGCCTTTGAATATATTTCCTTCGTTGGGTACCACACCCAATTTTCGCATTTCTAGAACTTCTACTTATGACTCTCCTCAATTTTCCATAATAGGGGTGACCTCGACTACGGTCATCATACTCAAACATACTTCATAACCTCCTAAGTACGATATCCGCTATCCGTCCAATGACCCTCATCTGCCATACTTCTTGTACGAACCCATCCAAGCACAAATAAGATTCACTATTATATACGGAATCTTACCAAAGAAATCAACAATCCTAAACATAGGGCTCTATATCAAATAACGCTAAGCTGAAAACATAATAAGCCATACACACCCTAAAGGACACTAGAACCTGATGCTCTGATACTACCTGTAACACCCCGCCTAATTAAATACCGGGTGGCCAATCCCATACCAAATTAAAACAGAATATACAGTTGGGTCATTCTTAGCATCAGTGTCGAAAACATTTACAAATCACCCAATACCCAATTAAGCTGGTGTTAAAACTTTCCAAATTTTAATTCAACAAAATCCATTTTTAGTTTACAAATAACACAACACATATTAGTCTACAACAAAAATAACCGAATAGATAACACCAAAGAATTTAAATGCCATTGGAATAAACATTCCCACATAATAATCCAATATAGCAATCCCAACGATATTAAATGTATTAAAATGACACGAGTACAAGAGTATTTGGCTTAGATAGAAAAGAGATAATTGAGTTCCTTTGGGCGACATGCCCTAACTAAGAGAATAATGTGAATCAAATGAAAATAGGCGTCTAAGCAATACTCCATAAATCCATAGCTCGTCATAATCCGCTAAGGTTGGCGTCCCTGCTGCTGGACACCTGATATAGAAGGTACAATAGAAAAGAAAATATGCAAGGAAACGGGTCAGAGCCCGATTGTAAAAATAATTTTGAAAACAACAAGTATTTAACAATTGAAATAAAGAATTTATTACGTACATGTTAGTATCCAACTCTCACTTGCTATTCTCACCTCACATCTAGAGTGAACACTTAACGTTTCCTATTAACCTCCTAGTTAATGGTTCCTCCTCACTAGTTCCCATAATATGATTCCATCCCGTATCATAACCCCGTATGTCCCGTACCATATGTCATATAATTATTCATATACGTTTCTCATTAACATGAATCATTTATCATTAATATGAATTAAGCTTTTCGATTCTATAAGAATAAACATTCGTTAACTTAATTCCATTCTCTTTCTCCATTCACCGTTATCTACAATTATCACACAGTAGATAGATTTAACCACTATATACATTCATTTAATTCATTTTATATATATATATATATATATATATATATATATATATATATATATAATACGGCACCCCGAGTCACAGCTGCGGTGCAATGCATTACTCTGCTATTATGTACCAATATCGCTGGTCACCGAATAGGGGACTAAAGGTTCGGTTTCTCGAACCACAAACATAAACATACAAATTGGAGGCGAACATAGTTCTCGTATCCATGGGTCACGAACATACCTACGTTCCCACAGTCAGCGGACTTATCAACTCCCCAATAAGTCTTTCATAGACCTATGTTCTTGAGCGACAAATCAAAGATCCCATGGATTCATCAGGATATGACTGCCCTCACGCGCAAACCTCCTGTTGATAACAAGTAAGCTAGGTATGTCATGCACATAATCATCAATCAATCAAATAGGCATTATCATACCTATAATATAATATCAACAAGGTACTCACATTACCCTAAGATAGTTCCCATACGTAGTATTATATCTCTCAAATCCTACGTATTAAAATATTATGACTTTACTTCTTTAATTCAATTATCCCCGAGCCTCAATCAATACTCAAGGTTCAAATAGGTTTTTCCTCAACATCTTATTCAGTAAGAAATCACTAATATCCTACTATTCCATATCATATTATCTCCCAAATTACCACGAATTAACTCTCCTTTAATTAGGGTTATAACCGATTGTTTCTAATCTCTTATAAACACATCTTCTGCCAACTAGGATTGAATACCATCATCACATGGCCCATAGTCTATAGTCTTTCATTCACACTATATGACTTATCAACAAAACCAACATCCTCGCATCTTATAACCTCTCTCCACTCCCGACGTTGTTAAGGTTCTTGCGCGGAGCGTCTCGCAAAGAGAAATCCAAACAAGGAACCCCTCCTATACACTACTACTTAACTTTGTCAATCGTGGAGGTCCGTCAACTTCAAATACACAACCGGGATAACCTCATCCCCTCTGTCAACCAAATTTGGTCTAAACTCCCATCTTTATCCAGTAGCCATACCACTAAGCGCTTGTACTACACTCAGTCCTTGCGCAATTAATAATGTGCTTAAACTCAGTCCTTGAATGCTCAAATTATAACCCAAAGGCTACCCAGGTGTTATATTAAATCTCCCCTACTGGACCTATCCTTAATCCTCATGCATACAAATTAGAATCCAACACGTGAATTTAGCAACCGAAATTTCTTTCAATATAATTATCGTTATTCTAATCAATTAAATCACAATTAAATTAATTTGAATCTTATCTGGGGCCTACTGATCTTTTCTAAGTCCCGTAATATCCAATTAATAATCATCAAAGATCTACAAAAGGTTTGTGATAAGAATCAACATGAAAAGGAAACAACTTTAACAATTCTGGGGAGGTCGATCGATCGAAGGCAGGGGGTCGGTCGATCGATCGCCTTTGTAACAACCCAGTTTTTCTGCATTTCTTCTACTACGGGTTTAACCATTTTTTATCAATTAAACTTTCATATTAACAACCCAAATGACTTATAATCCTTACTACATGATATATCAACATATATAAATGATTTCTAATGCTCTAAACATCCTAGAATCATCAAGAGATTGAATTAAAAACATATGTTTAACCTCTTTTTCCAGAAAATTCTATACATGATATCTTCAAGAACACACCATTGATTCTCAGCATTTCTTCAACAGATTTATGATTATTTCGTGGATTACTATCTACCTACAACATGAGTTTGATTCCTATGAAATTCCATTCTTCAGAAATCCATTAACAACTCTTCATTATCTTCCAAACATGTAAAAATCTCATCTTTTTTTATAACTATCCTAACATGGACAATATACAAACTTAGATTGCAAATATCAAACACTTGCCTCTAATGAATGTCTGATCCTTTGGGGTTGTATAACACAGGTGGTTCTCCCTTTCTCTGGCCAACTTCCGGTGGTGGTTGGTGGTGGTGACCTTTGGTTCTTTGGTTCTCCTCCTTCCAAGAAAGCTTTTCTCTTCCCAAGCAACTTTTCACTCTCTCTAGGAAGATGACTTCTCTATTTTGTGTAGAAGATATGAATAACCCACGTACACTTAATCTCCAAATACTTATAATAGGACAAAATCCAAAATCACTATTCATCCCCCTATAAAAATGACCAAAATGCCCTTTTGGGTTATCTTTTCATTTCCAAATGACCCGAGACTCAAAACCAACATCCAAATAGACTTTTCTGACTATTTCAACCCTTCCGGATGCAACGACCCAGTCGAAATGACTATAAGGTCGATAAAAAATAAACTCCCTTTTAAATTTAACAAATTACTCCCGACACGTCCCTTACCGCGTCCGACTAAAAATTCAAATTACTGAATTAACAACTCACAGCAATATCAATAGCATAACATTCATATATTAACTAAATATCTTTAAGTAATATTCAGAATCATTCATTTTTAATATCCACAATTTGGATAAAATCCAAATGAATTAATTAATAATAAAATCCAATTAATCCATTAATTTAAAATATAACCCATTTTAAAAGTCATTAAAATTACGGGGTATTACATTTCCTATCGTATCTTTCTTTCATTGTTTTGTTTCTCTAGCGTACCACTTGCATAAAATCCATAAAATCGTGGAACGTGAAGTCATTGAGGCAGATTTGGAACACTTGATGGAGATGTTGAATGCATGATTCCTAAAATTCGGATAGAAGCCATCATGTGAGATCATGAAGTGACGTGCCAAATGTAGTGGCGTACGACATACACAAATATGATCTAGGAAAGATTGAAAATTCCTAGATTCTACCACGGACATTTATAAAATTATGTCCTTACAAATCTCCCCCGATGTCTATGCTGGTACATATATTAAAAATCCGAATTCTGCAATCTCCCTAAAATAAATGTCATATAAGATTATATCCCCATTAAACCCTCAAACTGAGAATACTAAATGACATATCTTCAATCAAACTTCAACATCTTCAAATCTTCATCTCTTCAGAAACTCCCAAAGCTTATCTCATCAGAGTGTGCAATCCAATCAATATCAATTTTGTACCTACACACATGAGATAAAGCAGATACCCGTGACACACAACAGTTTGAAATATAATGATATGTGAAAATCAAAGATTAATTAAGCTTAAGAAAATCATTGATAAATCAATAGACATTCTCCCCCATAATTCATTCTCCCCCTTTTTATGATGTCCCCCAATAGACAGATATGAGAAGCATAAACATGGAAAATGTCACAAGGAAAACAACTTCCTATTTTTGAATTTTTCAAAATTTTTCATTCAAAATATTTAACATTGAATCACACCATGAAAGAACACGAAAACAACCAAGTCGATTATAGCGTAAATGCAGGGGTGTGATCCAATTCGATATGAAAATCAATGCATACAAACACGACATATGTGCACGATGAATATCGGATACTCCTAACGAATGCACTCAACATCTTCCTTAGGTGTAAAAAGATGGAAATATGAGACATTGACTCAATCAAATCTACAAATCAAAGCTTAAAATGATTTCCACACCAATAACGTCCAAAACGATTTAATGATTTTTCAGGACTTTCAAGGAAGTGCAAACCCGTTTAAATTCTCCAACCAAACTCCCTCAGAATTATATTTTGAATAGAGGTGATCTAAATTCTCAAACTTTGGAGAATTGATGGTGAAACATAATGGCCCATATTTGGCATGTATTGCTTTTTATTGTCTTTAAATTTTTCGGGCTCTTTTAACCTCTTTGAACCCCGAATAATAAAATTCCTCAATTTTTTAGGTTCGATTTAATGGTGGCTTAATCGCAAAGGATAGATAATTACCTTTCATAGCCCTTCACCGTTTTAAAAAAAAAATAATCTCACCAAACGGTTTTTTTACATGCATTCCAATCTTGTCAAGTTTTATCGCGTATGGTTCGTTGTATAGATAAATTTAGATGGAAACACTCAAGCCAATATGTGATAGACAAGTACAATAATCAAATAAAACCGTGCATGTGTGCAATAAAGAAGATAAGGAGCCAAACATGTAGAAGATATCACTAATCACATCTCAAAGGCTCCAAACAATGTAAAGCACATGGATCCAATGATGTAGCATCTCAAATCACTATCAAACAGTTACATGGATAAATGGAATGAAATTTATGACTCGGCTATCTTAAATGCTCATATATAAAAGGTGCAAATAAAATACAAAAATCTTTTATGCTTTTCTAAAAATTTTATAAAACGAAAATCTTTTTGGATTTTTTAAAAAATATTAAAAAAGGCAAAAATAATAATACATATGATACAAACTAGCAATATGAATCATATGATATGAACATGAAAATGCATCCTATCCTAGACAGGAACCAACCCCTCAATCAACTGTGCAAATCCCTAAAGACTTCCTAAGACTCTCGAATCTAAGGGGATCTAACGGTTTCATGAAAATATCGGCCAACTGACGGTCAGTGGGAACAAAACTCAGGGATACGACTTTCTCCTCAACTAACTGTCGTATAAAGTGCTTGCGTATCCTGATGTGCTTTGTGCGCGAATGCTGGACTGGATTACGGGATATGTGTATCGTGCTCATGTTATCATAGGAAATAGTCATGGTGTCCTATAAAATCCCATAATCCTCCAAAATTTGCTTCATCCACAAGAGTTACGTGCAACAACTCCCGACGGCGATGTACTCAGCTTCCGCAGTGGACAAAGAGACGGAGTTTTGCTTCTTGGTCAACCAGGAGAAAAGAACAGAACCAAAATAGAAACACCCACCAGAAGTGCTCCTACAACCATCTACATCCCCGGCCCAATCGACATCCGAATAGGCAGACAAACGGTTATCGATATCAAAGGAATACCAAATACCATATGAGAGAGTTCCACTCACATATTTGATGATACATTTTAGAGCGAGTAAGTGTGACTCTTTCGGGGACGCCTGATATCGCGTACAGACTCCAACACTAAAGGCTATGTCGAGACGACTGGCAGTCAAGTAGAGAAGACTACCTATCATACTCCGATACAAGGTTTGCTCTACGTCCTTGCCTAAAGTGTCCTTACTAAGCTTGATAAAAGTACTCATAGGTGTACGTGCATTCTTAGCGAATTCTAAACCAAATTTCTTCACTAGGTCTCTAGCATACTTGGATTGGGAGATGAACATCCCATCCTCTATCTGACGAACCTGGAGACCAAGGAAGAAAGTAAGATCACCTACCATGTGTAATACCCCATAATTTTATTGATATTTATTTAAGGAATTAATTGAATTAAATGAGAATTAATTGGAAATCAATCCGGACATAAATACTAACGAGACGTGAGTTGGTATTTAATTATGATGTGTATGTACGGTAATATATGAATATGGAAAATATTAAATTTGTCGCGAGACTGAAATACGACAATTTGAGAAATTTAGTTGGGACGCGCATGTCAGTCGCGTCAGGAATGTAACTATTTAAATTAAAAAATGAATTATATTTTTATCAACTTAATGGTCATTTTGAGTGTGCCAACGTGTCCGAAAGGGTCGAGAGAGTCAGAAATCACTCACCGGGGGTTTAGTTTGGGTCCCGGGGCATTTTTGGGCCGTACCGACAACCTAGAGGGGTATTTTGGTAATTTTAAAAATATGGGAATTAAAACCCACGAATTTTAGGAGTTAATTATATATTATTTAGGAACCCACTAAGCCCATTATCAGCATTAGGTGAGTTAGAGGACTACAGGAGTTATAGGAGAGTTTGAAGAAGTTTCAAAAGAAACCTCCAACCACTATCTTCAACCTTGGGAGAAAATCTGTAGAGAAAGGAGAGAATCAGCCTTCATTCACCAACATCAATTCTGAAGAACAATCTAAGGCAAGTGATTTGATATTTTTAGTGCATTGAATATGTCTTTCATGTTTAGTGTAGGAATTATCTTATATTGAAATTTTTGAAGAAAACCCATGAAGTTATTGGAGAAACTTTGAATTTGGGTTAGGATTTGCATGTAGAATGATGATGGACTGATTTAATATTCGAAGAGTTATATATGATGATTTAAAAACGGATTTATAATGAGTAATTGGGCATAATAAAATTATGAGTTCATGTTCATAGAGTTTGGGAAAATATTTGGAGATTTATATTAATTCCTTGATGATTTGTAAGATTTGACCCCTAAAATATGTTAAGGGGTGATCTAGGATGATTAGAAATGGTTTAAAAACATTAGAACATAAATTGTATGGTTTTAGGGTGGATTTATAGAAGAGAAGAATTGAGAAAAACGGACTTGAGAATTTCTGGGCTGAAACTGCCATCTCGGTAGAAGACCTGCCCAGTTCGTTCGAACGACCTCGTTCGAACGAACTTCTAACGAGATGACAGTATACTTTCTAATGAGTTGGTAGTTTGTTCGAAGCCTTTATTCGAACGACACTCGTTCGAACGACCTCGTTCGAACGAGATTTCTAACGAGTTGACAGAATGGCCTTTTTGGCCGGAATTTATTTCTAGTATCCCGTAGACTTATTTAAATGGTGAGATAACCTTCCCTTATTAACTAGTGGGTATAGTTGGGAGGTTGGAGTACGTTGAGGAGTAAAACTTAGAATCGTGTAGTAAACCGGATGACATTTGTGGATTGGGAAGCGAGTAACTAATCACGACGTGAGAAGAGTTGATAATTTAAATACATATAAACCGGGGATTTGCGATTTGTATAACACTGAGTGTTGGTATAAGAACGAGAAGTGTACCACTAATCAAATATTGTAATATCTAAGATGTGTGAATGCTTAGTATATGTAGTTATCTATATATAACATACCTATCGTACTTGCTATCATGGGAGGTTGGCGATCGTTTAGGGCCATCTAATCTTTGTGTGCCTACGGGGGGATTTAGATTGGTACCTCGAGGACATAGGTCAGAGAAGGACTTATTGAGAAGTTAATAACTCTGCTGATTATGGGAGCGTAGGTATGTGCGTGACCCTTGTGATGTGAACTATGTTCGCCTCCATTGTTTGTGATTGTTGATTAATGAAATGATTCCTGAGAGATTCGGAATACGTGGTCCTTATGTACGTGATGTACCGGGATTGGATAGTAGAGTACGTGTGCACCGCAGCTTAGACTCGGGGTGCTAGTATTGTATATTTATGATGAGAATAATATACTATAAATTGAAATAAATTTTCATGAATAGATGTGAATATAATTAATAGCAACAGTTTGTAATAAGAAAATGAAAGACCTCTAGTAATTAGTAGTACTAATATGGGAAACTGTGTAGTAATTCATAACCCTCTGTTAAATAGAAATTGTTGGGAATTTAATTGGATGTCGTATAGTAATGTTAGATTTTATATCAGACTAGTTAGATATGGGAATAACTAGAATGGGTACGGGTACGATAGGAGTGCACAATTAGTTGAGAGGTGAGGAACTCATGTGAGTGCACACACTATCTTGTATTTTATATTCACTGTTTAATGATATTAAACACTTGCAAGTTTTTAAACTATTTTCACAATCGGGATCTGTCCCGTTTTCTTTCAAATCTATTCTTTTTGTAAAACCTTTTTAGGTGCCCATCCACAAGGACACCATGCATAGGAGTTCTATTCAGGTGACGTACTGTAGCTGCTGTGAAAGTTACAGGACCTTGACAGTAGACGCCTCCATTTTCGATCTTGACTCCATTATCAGATTTTCTTATTTTGTTGGGCATGTCGCCCCATTACTTTTAAAGACATCTTACATTTCAGTTATTTCAGACTTTGGGTTGTAATTAATTTAGTGATGCAGATTTGGTATTTATTTAATTCAGTATTCGGATTGTTGTGAGGAGTATTCCTCCAGACTCATTATTATTTTCTGGTTATTCTATTGTGACTATGTTGTGGTGGTTATGTTAGCTTTTCATATTTCACTTATTGTATGTTAATCGGACTTAATTAAATTTGGCAACTCACTTTTTAAATATTAGGTGGCTAGAAATTGTTAAAACATATTTCGACAGTGATGCTATGAACCGAACCAACTTGGCATTTTGTATTAATTTAATAAAGGAGTAGCTACCCGGTATTTAATTAGTCGGGATGTCACAGGTGGTATCAGAGCATCAGGTTCTAGTATCCTTAGGATCTGTACGGCTTGTTATGTTTCCACTGAGCTTTCTTTGATGTAGAGCCCTATATTTTAGGACCCCTTCAGCTATTTTGAGATAGGAACTGCGAACTTATAGACTTTACTCTCATTTCAGATGCCTCCACGACATGCGCAGCGAGTTCCTAGGGATGCACAGCCAAAGCCACAACCTGCACCAGTTCAGGGCACTATGAATGCCGCAGAGGTTGCAGCTATTGTAGACCAAGCGGTAAATGCCTCCCTAGCAGTTGTATAGAAGGCACCACCCCAGGCGCTGGTAGTCACGCCAGTTCAGGCTCATGCATTCCCGTCTACTTTGAAACGCGTTCGTGATTCTTTTCAGAAAGCACACCCCCGGAGTTTGCAGGTAGCTCCGATGTTGTTGTGTCTAGTCAGTGGAGGAAGGACATTTAGAGGCACTTAAGGATGTACGAGTGCACAGATGTTCAGAAGAAGATACTGGCTACTTTCAAGCTAGTAGGATCTGCATTGCAGTGGTGGGAGTCCATTACTACCGTGGAGGATAGGGACACCCTCACTATTCAGGAGTTCTGGGTGCGGTTCGACCGCAAATATTTTTCGTCAGCTGTTCACACTGAAATGAGGAGGAAGTTAATGAACCTCAAGTGGGAGGGGAAGACCGTGAACGAGTACGAGGCCGAATTTACTAATCTCTTGAACATTTTTTCGGATGAAATTCCGACTGAGGAGAAGAAGATTCTGAAGTTTATGGATGGATTGACTTGGAGAATCCGTCAGCACTTGTTGGGAAACCTCTCATTAGCCACTTATTCTGATGTGATTAACGAGGCGCTATTTCACTGCCAGGATCACCGCTTTCACATGACTGAGAGTAAGAGATCGGGAGAGTCCATCCATCAGGGAAGGACAGGAGGAAATGGTGCCAATGGGGAACAATCTGCTCAGGGTCAACACAAGCAGGGTGATCAGGGTTCCCAACAGGGGGATCCTAAGAGATTCATATCTGGGGGTTTCAAAAATGGACAGGGAGGTTTCAGGCATGACCATTAGGGTTAGAACGTCCATCAGGGCCAGTAGGGCCAGAATGGTCAGCAGCAGCAGTTTCAGCAGGGCCAGCACGGCCAGGAGAGAAATGGTAACGGCCATCAGGGCCGTGGACAGCAGGGACAGCGTGAGGGAAATTTCTCGGGGAAGTGCTTCGCTTGTGGCAAGATTGGCCACAAACGCTAGGATTGTCCTGATAGGGGCAGGGACCCACAGCAGCAGCAACAGGGTGCCCGACAAGAGCCATAAAGGCCTATATTTACCGCCGCCCTCCCAACACCACCACAGATGGCAGCATTACCACCCATTCCAGCAGTTTTAGTTTAGCATGGACAACTTCAGTATAAGAGAGTGTATCAGCTCCATCATGCCGCAGCCCCACAAGATCCACCGGCCATTGAGGGTATGTTCTCTATTCAGGGGACTATGGGGCGTATTTTATTTGATACAGGGACCACACATTGTTTCATTGCCATGAGATTTGCACACACTATTGGGTTATTAGACACCGCAGAGAGCACGATTACTTGTGTAGATTCACCGTTGAGTAGGGGCTCCATGATTTCGCTTATTTGTAGAGGTGTGGGTATAGATATCGGGAGGCTTACTTTAACCGCTGATATGTTAGTGTTAGAGATGACTAAGTATGATGCGATTGTTGGTATGGATTGGCTAGTTGCGTATCGAGCCATAATTGACTATTTTAGTAGGAGTATTATCTTTGCCATTCCCGGACAGGAGATATTTTTAGTGGCGATGCCTCTCCCTGAGGGAGGATCGTCCACTCACTTGTACTATATTGAGGAGGATACCTCTAAGGAAGTGGTGATACCACTCGATGTGATACCCGTTGTTAGTGAGTTCGCTGATGTATATCAGGATATACCTGGACTACCTCCGAGTAGAGAGATAGATTTTTTTATTGATTTGACGTCGGGCTACCGTATGGCTCCAGCAGATATGAGATAGCTACGGGATTAGATAGATCAATTGTTAGGTCAGGGGTTTATCCGGAGGAGTACTTCACCGTGGGGTGCCCCTGTCTTGTTCATAAAGAAGAGTGATGGATCGTTGAGGTTGCGTGTAGATTACCGCGAGTTGAATAAAGTCACGATACGGAATAAATATCCGTTGCCACGAATCGATGAGTTATTCGACCAGTTGAGGGGAGCTTCCTTCTTCTCAAAGATTGATTTGCGATCGGGATACCATCAGTTGCGTATCAGGGAGCAGGACGTCTCGAAAACTGCTTTCTTAACGAGATATGGTTCCTACGAGTTTCGGGTTATGCCTTTTGACTTGACCAATGCTCCAGCCATGTTTATGGACTTGATGAATAGGGTGTTCAGAGAGTTCCTAGATCAGTTCGTCATTGTCTTTATTGATGACATTCTGGTTTACTCCCAGACAGAAGAGGAGCACTCCGAGCATTTGAGACAGGTTTTGCAGACGCTACGTCAGAACGAGCCTTATGCAAAGTATGAGAAGTGTGGGTTCTGGTTGAAGGAGGTTCAGTTTTTGGGGCATATCATTTCAGACCGGGGGATATCTGTTGATCCGGGGAAGGTATCCGCGGTGAGGGAGTGGGGACAACCCACGACAACAACTGAGATCCGTAGTTTCTTGGGCCTAGCAGGATACTACAGGAGGTTTATTCGGGGTTTCTCAAAGATAGCAGGTCCTTTAACACATCTGACTCGTATGGGTGTGCCATTCATCTGGAGCGATGCCTGTCAGTTAGAATTCGATGAGTTGAAGGACAAGTTAACCTCAGCACCTGTGTTAGCATTGCCGAGACCGGGAGTTAAGTATCTAGTCTGTACCGATGCGTCCTTACAAGGACTTGGAGGTGTATTACAGCAGGAGAGTCAGGCCATAGCTTATGCTTCCCGTAAGCTTAAGCCTCACGAGAAGAATTACCCCACCCATGACTTGGAGTTAGTGACAGTTTTATTTGCCCTTCGAATTTGAAGACATTATCTCCTAGGGGAGAAGTTTCGGTTGTTCACGGACCACAAGTCTCTGCAGTACCTCTTCACGCAGAAGGAGTTGAATATGCGTCAACGACGGTGGCTTGAGTTTGTGAAGGATTATCAGTTTGATATCCAATATCACCCAGGAAAGGCTAACGTGGTAGCAGACGCGTTGAGCCGTAGGCTAGTAGATGAGGTGGTCGAGGTGTGGAAAGCTAAGTGGAAGGAGTTGGGACACCAAGATGCAGTGGGCCGATCGTTCATGTCTGTGATGACTATTACCCCTCAGATTGTTACGAGAGTGATACAGGCCCAGACAAATGACTCGTTCTGTCAGGAGCAGATAGTTCGATTACTAGCAGAGGGAGCCGAGTCCTATACCGTTAGCTCAGACGGGGGATTACGCTTCAAAGGAAGACTGGTTGTTCCGGAAGGGGAAGACTTACGACACAAGGTGATGACAGAGTCGCACGGCTCACGATTCGCGGTATACCCTGGTGGGGATAAAATGTACCAAGACATGAGACGGCAGTATCGGTGGAGCGGGATGAAGAGAGATATTGCCATGTTTGTTTCTAAATGCTCCACTTGTCAGCTAGTAAAGGTGGATCATCAGAGACCAGCAGGACTTCTACATCCATTAGAGGTTCCAACGTGGATATGGGAGAGCATATCCATGGACTTTATCACGGGGTTACCTACGTCATAGAGGGGTCACGACTTCATATGGGTAATTATGGACCGGTTGACCAAAGTTTCTCATTTTCTACCCGTAAGGACAGACTACACTACGGGACAGTATGCCCAGATTTTCATTGCGGAAATAGTGAGACTTCACGGTGTGCCTCTAAATATCGTGTCTGACCGAGACAAGATATTTGTTTCACGGTTTTGGGAGAGTTTCCGGGAGGCCATGGGCACTAAATTGCGGTTGAATACAACTTATCACCCGCAGACCAATGGGCAAACCGAGCGTACAAATCAGATGTTGGAGGACATGTTGCGTATGTGCATCATAGACTTTGGAGGTGGATGGGAGCAGTACCTTCCACTGGTGGAGTTTGCTTATAACAACTCCTATCAGTTCACCATTGGTATGGCTCCATTTGAGGATTTTTATGGTAGACCTTGTCGTTCCCCAGCATATTGGTTAGAAGTGGGGGACAATAAACTCCTTGGGCCGAAAGTGATTCAGCATACTTCGGCAAGAATAGAAATGATACGGAGTCGCATTCGGGTAGCTCAGGACCGACAGAAGAGCTATGCCGATGCCAAGAGGTTCTTCAGAGAATTCAAAGTGGGGGACCAGGTTTTACTCAGAGTATCTCCTATGAAGGGGATTATGCGTTTTGGGAAGAAGGAGAAACTGGCACCGAGATATGTGGGGCCATTTCCTATCATCGAGCGGATTGGGCCAGTTGCATATAGGCTTGGGTTACCAGAGAACTTACATAGGATTCATGATGTGTTCTACATTTCCTCGCTAAGGAAATACATGAGGGACGATTTGGCCCATACTCACATTACTTTGGAGGACATCGATCTCCAGCCCGATAGTTCCTACGAGGAGAGGTCGATTGCTATTTTGGACCGAAGCGAGCGGAAATTGAGGTCAAAGATAGTACCGTTAGTACGTGTTCAGTGGCGGCATCATAATGCCGAGGAGTCCACATGGGAGCACGAGGATGAGATGCGCTAGCGTTATCCAGAGCTGTTTTTACCAGCTACTTTTTAGTTCCGAATTTCAGGACGAAATTCTGTTATTAGGGGGGAAGTATGTAATACCCCGTAATTTTATTGATATTTATTTAAGGGATTAATTGAATTAAATGAGAATTAATTGGAAATTAGTCCGGATATAAATACTAACGAGATGTGAGTTGGTATTTGATTATGATGGGTATGTACAGTAAAATATGAATATGGAAAATATTAAATTTATCGCGAGACTGAAATACGACAATTTGGGAAATTTAGTTGGGACGCGCGTGTCAGTCGCGTCAGGAATGTAACAATTTAAATTAAAAAGTGAATTATATTTTTATCAACCGAATGGTCATTTTGAGTGTGCCAACGTGTCCGAAAGGGTCGAGAGAGTCAGAAAACACTAGCCGGAGGTTTAGTTTGGGTCCCGGGGCATTTTTGGGCCGTACCGGCAACCTAGAGGGGTATTGTGGTAATTTTAAAAATATGGGAATTAAAACCCACGAATTTTAGGAGTTAATTATATAATATTTAGGAACCCACTGAGCCCATTATCAGCATTAGGTGAGTTAGAGGACTACGGGAGTTATAGGAGAGTTTGAAGAAGTTTCAAAAGAAACCTCCAACCACCATCTTCAACCTTGGGAGAAAATCTGTAGAGAAAGGAGAGAATCAGCCTTCATTCACCAACATCAATTCTGAAGAACAATCTAAGGCAAGTGATTTGATATTTTTAGTGCATTGAATATGTCTTCCATGTTTAGTGTAGGAATTATCTTATATTGAAATTTTTGAAGAAAACCCATGAAGTTATTGGAGAAACTTTGAATTTGGGTTGGGATTTGCATGTAGAATGATGATGGACTAATTTAATATTTGAAGAGTTATATATGATGATTTAAAAACGGATTTATAATGAGTAATTGGGCATAATAAAATTATGGGTTCATGTTCATAGAGTTTGGGAAAATATTTGGAGATTTATATTAATTCCTTGATGATTTGTAAGATTTGACCCCTAAAATATGTTAAGGGGTGATCTAGGATGATTAGAAATGGTTTAAAAACATTAGAACATAAATTGGATGGTCTTAGGGTGGATTTATAGAAGAGAAGAATTGAGAAAAATGGACTTGAGAATTTCTGGGCTGAAACTGCCATCTCGTTAGAAGACCTGTCCAGGTCGTTCGAATGACCTCGTTCGAACGAACTTCTAACGAGATGACAGTATCCCTTCTAACGAGTTGGTAGTTCATTCAAAGCCTTCGTTCGAACGACACTCGTTCGAACGACCTCGTTCGAACGAGATTTCTAACGAGTTGACAGAATGGCCTTTTTGGCCGGAATTTATTTCTAGTATCCCGTAGATTTATTTAAATGGTGAGATAACCTTCCCTTATTAACTAGTGGGTATAGTTGGGAGATTGAGGAGTAAAACTTAGAATTGTGTAGTAAACCGGATGACATTTGTGGATTGGGAAGCGAGTAACTAATCACGACGTGAGAAGAGTTGATGATTTAAATACATATAAACCGAGGATTTGCGATTTGTATAACACTGAGTGTTGGTATAAGAACGAGAAGTGTACCACTAATCAAATATTGTAATATCTAAGATGTGTGAATGCTTAGTATATGTAGCTATCTGTATATAACATACATATCGTACTTGCTATCATGGGAGGTTGGCGTTCGTTTAGGGCCATCTAATCTTTGTGTGCCTACGTGGGGATTTAGATTGGTACCTCGAGGACATAGGTCAGAGAAGGACTTATTGAGAAGTTAATAACTCGGCTGATCATGGGAGCGTAGGTATGCGCATGACCCTTGAGATGTGAACTATGTTCGCCTCCATTGTTTGTGATTGTTGATTAATGAAACGATTCCTGAGAGATTCGGAATACGTGGTCCTTATGTACGTGATGTACCGAGATTGGATAGTAGAGTACGTGTACACTTCAGCTTAGACTCGGGGTGCTAGTATTGTATATTTATGATGAGAATAATATACTATAAATTGAAATAAATTGTCATGAATAGATGTGAGTATAAATAATAGCAACAGTTTGTAATAAGAAAATGAAAGACCTCTAGTAATTAGTAGTACTAATATGGGAAACTGTGTAGTAATTGATAACCCTCTGTTAAATAGAAATTGTTAGGAATTTAATTGGATGTCGTATAATAATGTTAGATTTTGTATCAGACTTGTTAGATATGGGAATAACTAGAATGGGTACGGGTACGATAAGAGTGCACAATTAGTTGAGAGGTGAGGAACTCATGTGAGTGCACACACTATCTTGTATTTTATATTCACTGTTTAATGATATTAAACACTTGCAAGTTTTTAAACTATTTTCACAATCGGGCTCTGACCCGTTTGCTTTCAAATCTATTCTTTTTGTAAAACCTTTTTAGGTGCCCAACCACAAGAAAACCATGCATACGAGTTCTATTCAGGTGATGTGCTGTAGCTGTTGTGGAAGTTACAGGACCTTAACAGTAGAAGCCTCAATTTTTGATCTTGACTCCATTATCAGATTTTCTTATTTTGTTGGGCATGTCGCCCCATTCCTTTTAGAGACATCTTACATTTCAGTTATTTCAGACTTCGGGTTGTAATTAATTTAGTGATGTAGATTTGGTATTTATTTAATTCAGTATTCGTATTGTTGTGAGGAGTATTCCTACAGACTCATTATTATTTGATGGTTATTCTATTGTGACTATGTTTTGGTGGTTATGTTAGCTTTTCATATTTCACTTATTGTATGTTAATCGGCCTTAATTAACATTGGCAACTCACTTTTTAAATATTAGGTGGCTAGTAATTGTTAAAACATTTTTCGACAGTGATGCTATAAACTGAACCAACTTGGCATTTTGTATTAATTTAATAAAGGAGTAGCTACCCGGTATTTAATTAGTCGGGGTGCCACACCATGCTCATCTCAAACTCACTATTCATCTCCTACTCAAAGTGGTGAGTATGTTGGGAGCACGTGGATCCAAAGACTATGTCGTCCACATAGTCCTGGGCAACCAAAATAGCACCATCATCTCTCCTGATGAACAACATCATATCAACTTTCCCTCTCTTGAAGCCACGGGCTAAGAGATAGGAAGTAAGCCTCTCATACCAATCACGGGGTGCTTGCTTCAAACCATACAAGGCTTTTCTCAGATAGTAGACGTGCTCCGGGTGCTTAGGGTCTTCAAACCCTTTTGGTTGTTCCACGTAAACCTCCTCCTATAGAATGCCATTTAGAAAAGCACTCTTAACATCCATCTGATATAACTTAAAGCGCAGATGACATGCGATGACGAGTAGTAAGTAGACGGACTCAAGCCTCGCAACAGGAGAAAATTTCTCCCCAAAGTCTACACCCTCTATCTGTGTATAGCCTTGAGCGACCAACCTAGACTTATTTCTGATTATGGTACCATTTTCTTCCATTTTATTCTTGAAAATCCACCTGGTACCTATCACATTAGTCTCACTAGGTCGGGGGACAAGTTCCCAGACATTGTTCTTTTTAAACTGAAGTAACTCATCCTGCGTGGCAGATTTCCAATGTTCATCCTTTAGTGCTTCTTTATGATTCTTGGGCTCGACTGTGGACGTGTAGAAAAAATGACTAACAACATTCTCTAGCTGAGCACGAGTCTTGACCCCTAAAGTGGGATCGCCAACAATAGAAGAAGGATCATGACTCTTGCGAACCCAAGCAGGTGTGTCCCCTAACACAGGAGTAGGGTCCACAGGGTGTGGGTGAGGGACAAGTAAATCGCTGCCAGAAAAGTCCTCATCCTCACACTGAAGGTTAGGATCAATAAACATCGAAGGTTTGTCATCTTGCATGGTGACGTTTATTGACTCCATAACCTTAGAGCTCTTCATGTTAAAATCCTGGTACGCTCTACTATTTGATGAATATCCTAGCAATATTCCCTCGTTGCTCCGGGAGTCAAACTTTCCTAAATGCTCTCTATCCCGTAGGATGTAGCATTTACTCCCAAGGACACATAAATATGCAAGGTTGGGTTTCTTGCCAGTCCACAATTCATAAGGCGTCTTAAGTGTGCGTGGACGCAGGTAAACCCTATTCACCGTGTGGTATGCAGTAGACATTGCCTCTGCCCAAAATCTCCTAGAAACCTTACGACCTAGAAGCATAGATCTAGCCATTTCCTAAATCGTCCTGTTCTTTCTCTCAACAATCCTATTTTACTGAGGAGTCTTCACAGCAAAAAACTCATGTTCGATTCCAAGGTTGTCACAGTAAAGATCTACCTTTTCTTCCTTAAATTCCATGTCGTTGTCACTACCTATCCTGTTAATAGTGACTCCGTGTTGATTTTGCAGGACACGACACTTGGTCGTTAAAAACTCTACAGCATCATATTTCTCTCTCAGAAAACCTACAATCGAATATTTGGAGAAATCATCTACCATCACGATGATATACCTCTTACCATACAGACTCTCAGTACGAGTAGTACCCATAAGATCCATGTGAATCAACTCAAGTACACGTGAGGTGGTAATGGAGTGAAACTTCCTATAGGGGCTACAGATTTGCTCTCCCAACTGACAGGGTCCACAAACCGTGGAAATTAGCTTTCTAAGAGATGGTAAGCCACGTACTAGGTCCTTTTCAGCTAAGCATATCAAATCTCTAATGTTCACATGACCTAGACATTAGTGCCACAGATCCATAGGAGTGATCGTGGCGATGTTGAAGACAAGTGAGGATGTGGGCACAGTCCCATAGCAATTATCCTCTGTCCTCAACCCTTGCACTAAAAGTTTACCGTCTTGATTATAGACATTACATGCGTCCCGGTCAAACTTTACGGCAAAGTCAGCGTCGCACACCTGGCTAATACTGAGAAGGTTTGCTTTCAAACCTTTGACGTACAAAACATTCTCTAGCTTAGAAAATCCTGGTAACTCTATAGTACCTCGTCCTACGATTACATACTTGCTCCCATCTCCAAAGGTGACTCTACCTTCCTTATACTCCTCTAGGTAGGTAAAAAATGAGACATCACCTGTCATATGTCTAGAGCACCCACTATTAAAATACCATTGTGAGGTATTATGTGCTTTGACAGAGACATGAACAACAAGGGACTTTTAATCTTTCTTAGGTACCCAAGAAGTGGTAACCTTTTGTTTACCCTTTTTGTTGTTGGTTTTAATTGGGATGCGGGAAGCATTCACTGATGACATCCGTCAGTATTCCTCCATCAAACTCTGTGATGTGGCAGCTAAAAACTCAACACGCTCTCTCAAACTGGCAAAATCATCAGTACGATGTGATGGAGCAGTAGTACGTCGTGTCCAACCTAAATTATAGCAAAACTCCTTGAGTTGGCCTTTTCTTTTGCAGTACGTACAAAAGAACACAGTATTAGGCGGACCTGGGTTTGCTTTTCTTGGTCGAACTCTTCTTCGTTATTTTTGATAATGGCCATATGGAGTCATAGTAAACTCAAAAACTGGTTCAAGTGCAATTTGGGACGCGGAGGCACTCATGATACGCCAATATTGCGTATTTTATCCTCCGAACCTACGCATTTTAGCCCCCTCGGGTGCCTTAATCTCTATTTTTAAGCCCGTTAATCAGAAAACCTCGGTTTATATTATTACCATGCTATATGAGGTATAATTGAGCTTTTGTAGGTATTTAGGTACTAAGTATGGAGTTCGAACGCATTCCGCTCAAGTTCCGTACGCAATCGCACGTTCAAGGGCATTTTAGTTATTTCACCCCTTGGGCACCTGGACCGAAATCTCACGAAAGTTGTTTCCCTCCTCGCTAGATTCGTGTGTCCGTGAACGGTGCGGAAATCCGAGTCCGTATGAAGAAATTATGACACTTTTGGCGGAAGGAAAAAATAATGAACCAAAAGAAGGGAGAAGAGAAAAAGAGGAATGCGGTGAGGTGCCTAGATTCTGCCCTGCTTAATCGATCGATCGACGATTTTGGTCGATCGATCGATCCTCATTGACAGTTGAAATTTTGGCCTTGATCGATCGATCGACCAAAGGGGTCGATCGATCGATCCCCTATTTCTGCAGATATTTTCCCCTTTTCTTTTCTTTTCTCTTTTCTTTTCTTTACTTATTCCAACTTACTATAAATACCCATTTTTGATGTAATAACAGGGATATACGATTTTAGGTTAGTTTACTTAGGGTTTTGGGGTTTTTGTAGAGTTCTTCCTTATTTCTCTTTGGATTGACACCCATTTGGGTTGTAAGTGGCACTATTCATCTCCCCTACCATTAATATAGTTTGTATTTACTTCATTTCTTGTTTTCTAATTAATTTACAAGTTTTCTAATTTAGGTTTACATGCTTTATTTCCTTGCTTTCTAGTATAGTTTTACCGCGTTTATTTATTGCGTTTATTTACCACATTTTTACGATGCTTTCTTGGTAATTTAAATTAGGTTGTGTTTCAATTGAACTCACTCGGGTTAACGCGTTGCTTTGCTTGGTGATAGTGTTTACGGGCTTATTTCGGGTGCGTTGTCCTAGTTATTGCGCCAAGGAGATTTGCGTTGTCCTATTTACATGGGTCTATGAGTTATTACAAATGCATCTCATTTCGACGATTGTCATGCCCCTAAATTCGCATAAAAGCCTAATATAATTTTGGCATCAATAAATCTTCTGAAAATTGCGCACGAAAGGTCGTAAGCACGGGACATACATGATATGCCCCGTCAAATCTCTTAGGTGCAATAACTAGGACAACGCACCCGAAATAATCCCGTAAACACTATCACCAAGCAAAGCAACACGTTAACCCGAGTGAGTTCAATTCAAACACAACCTAATTTAAATTACCTAGAAATCATCGTAAAAACGCGGTATATAAATGCAACAAAATAAACGAGGTACAACTATACTATAAAGCAAGGAAATAAATCAGTAAACCTAAATTAGAAAGCTTGTAAATTAACTAGAAAGCAAGAAATGAAGTAAATACAAACTATATTAATGGTAAGGGAGATGAATAGTGACACTTACAACCCAAATGGGTGTCAATCCAAAGAGAAATAAGGAAGAACTCTCCAAAAAACCCAAAACCCTAAGCTAAACTAACCTAAAATCGTATATCCCTGTTATTACATCAAAAATGGGTATTTATAATAAGTTGGAATAAGTAAAGAAATGAAAAGAGAAAATAAAAGAAAAGGGAAAAATATCTGCAGAAATAGGGGATCGATCGATCGACCCCTTTGGTCGATCGATCGATCAAGGCCAAAATTTCAACTGCCGATGAGGATCGATCGATCGACTAAAATCGTTGATCGATCGATCAAGCAGGGCAGAATCTAGGCAGCTCACTGCATTCCTCTTCTTCTCTTCTCCCCTCTTTTGGTTCATTATTTTTCCCTTCCGCCAAAAGTGCCGTAACTTCTTCATACGGACACGGAATCGCTCATCGTTCATGGCCACGCGAAGCTAGTGAGGAGGGCTAAAATTTCGTGAGATGCCGGGCCAGTGCCCAAGATATAAAATGACTAAAATTTCCTTGAACGTGCGATTGTATACGGAACTTGAGCGGAATGAGTTCGAACTCCATACTTAGTACCTAAATACCTACAAAAGCGCAATTATACTCTATATAGCATGTTAATAATATAAACCGAGGTTGTCTGGTTAACGGGCTTAAAAATAGAGATTAAGGCACCCGAGGGGGCTAAAATGTGTAGGTTCGGAGGATAAAATACGCAATATTTGTGTATCATCAGTCACCATCATAACCTATTCCCTGCTGATCGCCAAAACCTAAAGCGGGGCCGAGGAGCATCTTTCCCATCTTTCAATATCTGTCCTCGATTTGAACCTTGACTTCCCGTGCTCTCTCAAGATTATGAGTAAGCTGGGAAACAAGGGATTCAAGTTTCTTCCGAGTCTCCAGGGAGGAATGGAGCTCACTCGTAAGACTAGCCACTTGTTTACTCAAGTTCCATTTATCTTACTTAAAACCACTCTCTCTCTCTCCAAACAGTCTCTCTATCTCTCTCTAAACAAACTTTCTTTCTCAATACAGGCAGACTCTCTCTCTCTTAAGGTAGTGCAGGTGGAGGACTCTCTCTCTCTCGCTTCTTCTAAATCTTCCTCTAAAGTCACTACACCAAAACTGGCGATTGGTCACGGCCAAAATCCCTGACCAAACCTGTGGGTCGCGGACTTGGGCCGTGACCATTTCGGGCGTGACCATTTTCGTGGGTCGCGGCCCAAGTCCGTGACCAAAAAATGGTCACGGCCGAGAGGGGTCACGGCAGATGGTCGCGGACTTAGGCCGTGACCCATGCCGTGATGGGTCGCGGCTCTAATCCGTGACCCATAACCGTGACAAATTGGTCGCGGCCAAAGTCCGCGACCCATGTGCGTGACAAAAAAAAATTAAAAAAATTGGTCGCGGCCCTTGTCCATGACCCACAACCGTGACAAATTGGTCGCGGCCAAAGTCCGCGACCCATGTGCGTGACAAAAAAAAATTAAAAAAATTGGTCACGGTCCTTGTCCATGACCCACGACCGTGACAAATTGGTCGCGGACTTTGGCCGCGACCCATGTGTGTGACAAAAAAAAATTAAAAAAAATTGGTCGCGGCCCTAGTCCGCGACCCATTACCGTGACAAAAAATAAAAAAAATGGTCGCGGACTTTGGCCGCGACCATTTTTAAGCGCGACAAAAAAAAGTAAAAATGGTCATGGACAAAGTCCATGACCATATTTATCTGTAATTTAAAAAAAATGTATTTTTTTTTGCCCAATCCTAAAATTGGGGTTCCTGTGAGTGCATCATCGGTTGCTACGAGGTGTTACAAATATTTATTATAGGCAAAACAATAAAAAAAAATCACAAATTGCGAATTGAGAATGTTGTTAATAAACAAATATATATACAAACATAAAAATATTACACGTCTTAATAATTCACAGACCAAAAAAAAATTGGGCAGAGTTTCCTCTATTTTCTTGACATTCCAAAACCTGTAAATGAAAAACCTGCTTATTATAAAGCCCGCACGGCTATAAAATTCAACAATCAAATTATAAAAGCCCGCACGGCCATAAAACTAAACAATAAAAGCCTGCACGGCTATAACACATAAAAAACATTATCCTGAATGTCCACAACATATAAATAATCATCATGTTGTAAAACATTGCCTCCTTCATTTGATCCACGCGCAAAAATCCTACAAATGATAGGATACAAAAAATAAAAGTATCAGTAACCAAGTAATTTTACAAAAAAATTAATTAAGCTGAAAAATTGCATATATGAGTTAAAATTATCAGTAACCAAGTAGAAATATAAAAATTAAGTGTGGAAATAAGCAAATTATCATCGTACTCTCAAACCGGGACACCCGCGGCTGCGGGGTCAGTTCCTACGAGTTACGTTGGTCCCGTGGGAGGTGTTGGTGCCACCCACGGGGCCGTTCGGGGGCTGTTTCGAGTTCTCACCCTCTAACGCCATGTTTTTAAGCCTAAGTGTGGAAATAAGCAAATTACCGTCGTACTCTCAAACCGGGACACCCGCGACTGCGGGGTCCGTTCCCACGAGTTACGTTGGTCCCGTGGGAGGTGTTAGTGCCACCCACGGGGCCGTTCGGGGGCTGTTTCGAGTTTTCACCCTCTAACGCCATGTTAAGCCTAAGTGTAGAAATAAGCAAATTACCGTCGTACTCTCAAACCGGGACACCCGCGGCTGCGGGGTCAGTTCCTATGAGTTACGTTGGTCCCGTGGGAGGTGTTGGTGCCACCCACGGGGCCGTTCGGGGGCTGTTTCGAGTTCTCACCCTCTAACGCCATGTTTTTAAGCCTAAGTGTGGAAATAAGCAAATTACCGTCGTACTCTCAAACCGGGACACCCGCGGCTGCGGGGTCCGTTCCCACGAGTTACGTTGGTCCCGTGGGAGGTGTTGGTGCCACCCACGGGGCCGTTCGGGGGCTGTTTCGAGTTCTCACCCTCTAACGCCATGTTTTTAAGCCTAAGTGTGGAAATAAGCAAATTACCGTCGTACTCTCAAACCGGGACACCCGCGGCTGCGGGGTCCGTTCCCACGAGTTACGTTGGTCCCGTGGGAGGTGTTAGTGCCACCCACGGGGCCGTTCGGGGGCTGTTTCGAGTTTTCACCCTCTAACGCCATGTTAAGCCTAAGTGTAGAAATAAGCAAATTACCGTCGTACTCTCAAACCGGGACACCCGCGGCTGCGGGGTCAGTTCCTACGAGTTACGTTGGTCCCGTGGGAGGTGTTGGTGCCACCCACGGGGCCGTTCGGGGGCTGTTTCGAGTTCTCACCCTCTAACGCCATGTTTTTAAGCCTAAGTGTGGAAATAAGCAAATTACCGTCGTACTCTCAAATCGGGACACCCGCGGCTGCGGGGTCCGTTCCCACGAGTTACGTTGGTCCCGTGGGAGGTGTTAGTGCCACCCACGGGGCCGTTCGGGGGCTGTTTCGAGGTCTCACCCTCTAACGCCATGTTTTTAAGCCTAAGTGTGGAAATAAGCAAATTACCGTCGTACTCTCAAACCGGGACACCCGCGGCTGCGGGGTCCGTTCCCACGAGTTACGTTGGTCCCGTGGGAGGTGTTGGTGCCACCCACGGGGCCGTTCGGGGGCTGTTTCGAGTTCTCACCCTCTAACGCCATGTTTTTAAGCCTAAGTGTGGAAATAAGCAAATTACCGTCGTACTCTCAAACCGGGACACCCGCGGCTGCGGGGTCCGTTCCCACGAGTTACGTTGGTCCCGTGGGAGGTGTTAGTGCCACCCACGGGGCCGTTCGGGGGCTGTTTCGAGTTTTCACCCTCTAACGCCATGTTAAGCCTAAGTGTAGAAATAAGCAAATTACCGTCGTACTCTCAAACCGGGACACCCGCGGCTGCGGGGTCAGTTCCTACGAGTTACGTTGGTCCCATGGGAGGTGTTGGTGCCACCCACGGGGCCGTTCGGGGGCTGTTTCGAGTTCTCACCCTCTAACGCCATGTTTTTAAGCCTAAGTGTGGAAATAAGCAAATTACCGTCGTACTCTCAAACCGGGACACCCGCGGCTGCGGGGTCCGTTCCCACGAGTTACGTTGGTCCCGTGGGAGGTGTTGGTGCCACCCACGGGGCCGTTCGGGGGCTGTTTCGCGTTCTCACCCTCTAACGCCATGTTTTTAAGCCTAAGTGTGGAAATAAGCAAATTATCATCGTACTCTCAAACCGGGACACCCGCGGCTGCGGGGTCAGTTCCTACGAGTTACGTTGGTCACGTGGGAGGTGTTGGTGCCACCCACGGGGCCGTTCGGGGGCTGTTTCGAGTTCTCACCCTCTAACGCCATGTTTTTAAGCCTAAGTGTGGAAATAAGCAAATTACCGTCGTACTCTCAAACCGGGACACCCGCGGCTGCGGGGTCCGTTCCCACGAGTTACGTTGGTCCCGTGGGAGGTGTTAGTCCCACCCACGGGGCCGTTCGGGGGCTGTTTCGAGTTTTCACCCTCTAACGCCATGTTAAGCCTAAGTGTAGAAATAAGCAAATTACCGTTGTACTCTCAAACCGGGACACCCGCGGCTGCGGGGTCAGTTCCTACGAGTTACGTTGGTCCCGTGGGAGGTGTTGGTGCCACCCACGGGGCCGTTCGGGGGCTGTTTCGAGTTCTCACCCTCTAACGCCATGTTTTTAAGCCTAAGTGTGGAAATAAGCAAATTACCGTCGTACTCTCAAACCGGGACACCCGCGGCTGCGGGGTCCGTTCCCACGAGTTACGTTGGTCCCGTGGGAGGTGTTGGTGCCACCCACGGGGCCGTTCGGGGGCTGTTTCGAGTTTTCACCCTCTAACGCCATGTTAAGCCTAAGTGTAGAAATAAGCAAATTACCGTCGTACTCTCAAACCGGGACACCCGCGGCTGCGGGGTCAGTTCCTCCGAGTTACGTTGGTCCCGTGGGAGGTGTTGTTGCCACCCACGGGGCCGTTCGGGGGCTGTTTCGAGTTCTCACCCTCTAACGCCATGTTTTTAAGCCTAAGTGTGGAAATAAGCAAATTACCGTCGTACTCTCAAACCGGGACACCCGCGGCTGCGGGGTCCGTTCCCACGAGTTACGTTGGTCCCGTGGGAGGTGTTAGTGCCACCCACGGGGCCGTTCGGGGGCTGTTTCGAGTTTTCACCCTCTAACGCCATGTTAAGCCTAAGTGTAGAAATAAGCAAATTACCGTCGTACTCTCAAACCGGGACACCCGCGGCTGCGGGGTCAGTTCCTCCGAGTTACGTTGGTCCCGTGGGAGGTGTTGTTGCCACCCACGGGGCCGTTCGGGGGCTGTTTCGAGTTCTCACCCTCTAACGCCATGTTTTTAAGCCTAAGTGTGGAAATAAGCAAATTACCGTCGTACTCTCAAACCGGGACACCCGCGGCTGCGGGGTCCGTTCCCACGAGTTACGTTGGTCCCGTGGGAGGTGTTAGTGCCACCCACGGGGCCGTTCGGGGGCTGTTTCGAGGTCTCACCCTCTAACGCCATGTTTTTAAGCCTAAGTGTGGAAATAAGCAAATTACCGTCGTACTCTCAAACCGGGACACCCGCGGCTGCGGGGTCCGTTCCCACGAGTTACGTTGGTCCCGTGGGAGGTGTTAGTGCCACCCACGGGGCCGTTCGGGGGCTGTTTCGAGTTTTCACCCTCTAACGCCATGTTAAGCCTAAGTGTAGAAATAAGCAAATTACCGTCGTACTCTCAAACCGGGACACCCGCGGCTGCGGGGTCAGTTCCTACGAGTTACGTTGGTCCCGTGGGAGGTGTTGGTGCCACCCACGGGGCCGTTCGGGGGCTGTTTCGAGTTCTCACCCTCTAACGCCATGTTTTTAAGCCTAAGTGTGGAAATAAGCAAATTACCGTCGTACTCTCAAACCGGGACACCCGCGGCTGCGGGGTCCGTTCCCACGAGTTACGTTGGTCCCGTGGGAGGTGTTAGTGCCACCCACGGGGCCGTTCGGGGGCTGTTTCGAGGTCTCACCCTCTAACGCCATGTTTTTAAGCCTAAGTGTGGAAATAAGCAAATTACCGTCGTACTCTCAAACCGGGACACCCGCGGCTGCGGGGTCCGTTCCCACGAGTTACGTTGGTCCCGTGGGAGGTGTTGGTGCCACCCACGGGGCCGTTCGGGGGCTGTTTCGAGTTCTCACCCTCTAACGCCATGTTTTTAAGCCTAAGTGTGGAAATAAGCAAATTACCGTCGTACTCTCAAACCGGGACACCCGCGGCTGCGGGGTCCGTTCCCACGAGTTACGTTGGTCCCGTGGGAGGTGTTAGTGCCACCCACGGGGCCGTTCGGGGGCTGTTTCGAGTTTTCACCCTCTAACGCCATGTTAAGCCTAAGTGTAGAAATAAGCAAATTACCGTCGTACTCTCAAACCGGGACACCCGCGGCTGCGGGGTCAGTTCCTACGAGTTACGTTGGTCCCGTGGGAGGTGTTGGTGCCACCCACGGGGCCGTTCGGGGGCTGTTTCGAGTTCTCACCCTCTAACGCCATGTTTTTAAGCCTAAGTGTGGAAATAAGCAAATTACCGTCGTACTCTCAAACCGGGACACCCGCGGCTGCGGGGTCCGTTCCCACGAGTTACGTTGGTCCCGTGGGAGGTGTTGGTGCCACCCACGGGGCCGTTCGGGGGCTGTTTCGCGTTCTCACCCTCTAACGTCATGTTTTTAAGCCTAAGTGTGGAAATAAGCAAATTATCATCGTACTCTCAAACCGGGACACCCGCGGCTGCGGGGTCAGTTCCTACGAGTTACGTTGGTCCCGTGGGAGGTGTTGGTGCCACCCACGGGGCCGTTCGGGGGCTGTTTCGAGTTCTCACCCTCTAACCCCATGTTTTTAAGCCTAAGTGTGGAAATAAGCAAATTACCGTCGTACTCTCAAACCGGGACACCCGCGGCTGCGGCGTCCGTTCCCACGAGTTACGTTGGTCCCGTGGGAGGTGTTAGTGCCACCCACGGGGCCGTTCGGGGGCTGTTTCGAGTTTTCACCCTCTAACGCCATGTTAAGCCTAAGTGTAGAAATAAGCAAATTACCGTCGTACTCTCAAACCGGGACACCCGCGGCTGCGGGGTCAGTTCCTACGAGTTACGTTGGTCCCGTGGGAGGTGTTGGTGCCACCCACGGGGCCGTTCGGGGGCTGTTTCGAGTTCTCACCCTCTAACGCCATGTTTTTAAGCCTAAGTGTGGAAATAAGCAAATTACCGTCGTACTCTCAAACCGGGACACCCGCGGCTGCGGGGTCCGTTCCCACGAGTTACGTTGGTCCCGTGGGAGGTGTTGGTGCCACCCACGGGGCCGTTCGGGGGCTGTTTCGAGTTCTCACCCTCTAACGCCATGTTTTTAAGCCTAAGTGTGGAAATAAGCAAATTACCGTCGTACTCTCAAACCGGGACACCCGCGGCTGCGGGGTCCGTTCCCACGAGTTACGTTGGTCCCGTGGGAGGTGTTAGTGCCACCCACGGGGCCGTTCGGGGGCTGTTTCGAGTTTTCACCCTCTAACGCCATGTTAAGCCTAAGTGTAGAAATAAGCAAATTACCGTCGTACTCTCAAACCGGGACACCCGCGGCTGCGGGGTCAGTTCCTACGAGTTACGTTGGTCCCGTGGGAGGTGTTGGTGCCACCCACGGGGCCGTTCGGGGGCTGTTTCGAGTTCTCACCCTCTAACGCCATGTTTTTAAGCCTAAGTGTGGAAATAAGCAAATTACCGTCGTACTCTCAAACCGGGACACCCGCGGCTGCGGGGTCCGTTCCCACGAGTTACGTTGGTCCCGTGGGAGGTGTTAGTGCCACCCACGGGGCCGTTCGGGGGCTGTTTCGAGGTCTCACCCTCTAACGCCATGTTTTTAAGCCTAAGTGTGGAAATAAGCAAATTACCGTCGTACTCTCAAACCGGGACACCCGCGGCTGCGGGGTCCGTTCCCACGAGTTACGTTGGTCCCGTGGGAGGTGTTGGTGCCACCCACGGGGCCGTTCGGGGGCTGTTTCGAGTTCTCACCCTCTAACGCCATGTTTTTAAGCCTAAGTGTGGAAATAAGCAAATTACCGTCGTACTCTCAAACCGGGACACCCGCGGCTGCGGGGTCCGTTCCCACGAGTTACGTTGGTCCCGTGGGAGGTGTTAGTGCCACCCACGGGGCCGTTCGGGGGCTGTTTCGAGTTTTCACCCTCTAACGCCATGTTAAGCCTAAGTGTAGAAATAAGCAAATTACCGTCATACTCTCAAACCGGGACACCCGCGGCTGCGGGGTCAGTTCCTACGAGTTACGTTGGTCCCATGGGAGGTGTTGGTGCCACCCACGGGGCCGTTCGGGGGCTGTTTCGAGTTCTCACCCTCTAACGCCATGTTTTTAAGCCTAAGTGTGGAAATAAGCAAATTACCATCGTACTCTCAAACCGGGACACCCGCGGCTGCGGGGTCCGTTCCCACGAGTTACGTTGGTCCCGTGGGAGGTGTTGGTGCCACCCACGGGGCCGTTCGGGGGCCGTTTCGCGTTCTCACCCTCTAACGCCATGTTTTTAAGCCTAAGTGTGGAAATAAGCAAATTATCATCGTACTCTCAAACCGGGACACCCGCGGCTGCGGGGTCAGTTCCTACGAGTTACGTTGGTCACGTGGGAGGTGTTGGTGCCACCCACGGGGCCGTTCGGGGGCTGTTTCGAGTTCTCACCCTCTAACGCCATGTTTTTAAGCCTAAGTGTGGAAATAAGCAAATTACCGTCGTACTCTCAAACCGGGACACCCGCGGCTGCGGGGTCCGTTCCCACGAGTTACGTTGGTCCCGTGGGAGGTGTTAGTGCCACCCACGGGGCCGTTTGGGGGCTGTTTCGAGTTTTCACCCTCTAACGCCATGTTAAGCCTAAGTGTAGAAATAAGCAAATTACCGTCGTACTCTCAAACCGGGACACCCGCGGCTGCGGGGTCAGTTCCTACGAGTTACGTTGGTCCCGTGGGAGGTGTTGGTGCCACCCACGGGGCCGTTCGGGGGCTGTTTCGAGTTCTCACCCTCTAACGCCATGTTTTTAAGCCTAAGTCTGGAAATAAGCAAATTACCGTCGTACTCTCAAACCGGGACACCCGCGGCTGCGGGGTCCGTTCCCACGAGTTACGTTGGTCCCGTGGGAGGTGTTGGTGCCACCCACGGGGCCGTTCGGGGGCTGTTTCGAGTTCTCACCCTCTAACGCCATGTTTTCAAGCCTAAGTGTGGAAATAAGCAAATTACCGTCGTACTCTCAAACCGGGACACCCGCGGCTGCGGGGTCCGTTCCCACGAGTTACGTTGGTCCCGTGGGAGGTGTTAGTGCCACCCACGGGGCCGTTCGGGGGCTGTTTCGAGTTTTCACCCTCTAACGCCATGTTAAGCCTAAGTGTAGAAATAAGCAAATTACCGTCGTACTCTCAAACCGGGACACCCGCGGCTGCGGGGTCAGTTCCTACGAGTTACGTTGGTCCCGTGGGAGGTGTTGTTGCCACCCACGGGGCCGTTCGGGGGCTGTTTCGAGTTCTCACCCTCTAACGCCATGTTTTTAAGCCTAAGTGTGGAAATAAGCAAATTACCGTCGTACTCTCAAACCGGGACACCCGCGGCTGCGGGGTCCGTTCCCACGAGTTACGTTGGTCCCGTGGGAGGTGTTAGTGCCACCCACGGGGCCGTTCGGGGGCTGTTTCGAGGTCTCACCCTCTAACGCCATGTTTTTAAGCCTAAGTGTGGAAATAAGCAAATTACCGTCGTACTCTCAAACCGGGACACCCGCGGCTGCGGGGTCCGTTCCCACGAGTTACGTTGGTCCCGTGGGAGGTGTTGGTGCCACCCACGGGGCCGTTCGGGGGCTGTTTCGAGTTCTCACCCTCAAACCCCATGTTTTTAAGCCTAAGTGTGGAAATAAGCAAATTACCGTCGTACTCTCAAACCGGGACACCCGCGGCTGCGGCGTCCGTTCCCACGAGTTACGTTGGTCCCGTGGGAGGTGTTAGTGCCACCCACGGGGCCGTTCGGGGGCTGTTTCGAGTTTTCACCCTCTAACGCCATGTTAAGCCTAAGTGTAGAAATAAGCAAATTACCGTCGTACTCTCAAACCGGGACACCCGCGGCTGCGGGGTCAGTTCCCACGAGTTACGTTGGTCCCGTGGGAGGTGTTGGTGCCACCCACGGGGCCGTTCGGGGGCTGTTTCGAGTTCTCACCCTCTAACGCCATGTTTTTAAGCCTAAGTGTGGAAATAAGCAAATTACCGTCGTACTCTCAAACCGGGACACCCGCGGCTGCGGGGTCCGTTCCCACGAGTTACGTTGGTCCCGTGGGAGGTGTTGGTGCCACCCACGGGGCCGTTCGGGGGCTGTTTCGAGTTCTCACCCTCTAACGCCATGTTTTTAAGCCTAAGTGTGGAAATAAGCAAATTACCGTCGTACTCTCAAACCGGGAGACCCGCGGCTGCGGGGTCCGTTCCCACGAGTTACGTTGGTCCCGTGGGAGGTGTTAGTGCCACCCACGGGGCCGTTCGGGGGCTGTTTCGAGTTTTCACCCTCTAACGCCATGTTAAGCCTAAGTGTAGAAATAAGCAAATTACCGTCGTACTCTCAAACCGGGACACCCGCGGCTGCGGGGTCAGTTCCTACGAGTTACGTTGGTCCCGTGGGAGGTGTTGGTGCCACCCACGGGGCCGTTCGGGGGCTGTTTCGAGTTCTCACCCTCTAACGCCATGTTTTTAAGCCTAAGTGTGGAAATAAGCAAATTACCGTCGTACTCTCAAACCGGGAGACCCGCGGCTGCGGGGTCAGCTCCTACGAGTTACGTTGGTCCCGTGGGAGGTGTTGGTGCCACCCACGGGGCCGTTCGGGGGCTGTTTCGAGTTCTCACCCTCTAACGCCATGTTTTTAAGCCTAAGTGTGGAAATAAGCAAATTACCGTCTTAGTCTCAAACCGGGAGACCCGCGGCTGCGGGGTCAGTTCCTACGAGTTACGTTGGTCCCGTGGGAGGTGTTGGTGCCACCCACGGGGCCGTTCGGGGGCTGTATCAAGTTCTCACCCTCTAACGCCATGTTTTCAAGCCTAAGTGTGGAAATAAGCAAATTACCGCCGTAGTCTCAAACCGGGACACCCGCGGCTGCGGGGTCAGTTCCTACGAGTTACGTTGGTCCCGTGGGAGGTGTTGGTGCCACCCACGGGGCCGTTCGGGGGCTGTTTCGAGTTCTCACCCTCTAACGCCATGTTTTTAAGCCTAAGTGTGGAAATAAGCAAATTACCGTCCTACTCTCAAACCGGGAGACCCGCGGCTGCGGGGTCAGTTCCTACGAGTTACGTTGGTCCCGTGGGAGGTGTTGGTGCCACCCACGGGGCCGTTCGGGGGCTGTATCGACTTCTCACCCTCTAACGCCATGTTTTCAAGCCTAAGTGTGGAAATAAGCAAATTACCGGCGTACTCTCAAACCGGGAGACCCGCGGCTGCGGGGTCAGTTCCTACGAGTTACGTTGGTCCCGTGGGAGGTGTTAGTGCCACCCACGGGGCCGTTCGGGGGCTGTTTCGAGTTTTCACCCTCTAACGCCATGTTAAGCCTAAGTGTAGAAATAAGCAAATTACCGTCGTACTCTCAAACCGGGAGACCCGCGGCTGCGGGGTCCGTTCCCACGAGTTACGTTGGTCCCGTGGGAGGTGTTGGTGCCACCCACGGGGCCGTTCGGGGGCTGTTTCGAGTTCTCACCCTCTAACGCCATGTTTTTAAGCCTAAGTGTGGAAATAAGCAAATTACCGTCCTACTCTCAAACCGGGACACCCGCGGCTGCGGGGTCCGTTCCCACGAGTTACGTTGGTCCCGTGGGAGGTGTTAGTGCCACCCACGGGGCCGTTCGGGGGCTGTTTCGAGTTTTCACCCTCTAACGCCATGTTAAGCCTAAGTGTAGAAATAAGCAAATTACCGTCGTACTCTCAAACCGGGACACCCGCGGCTGCGGGGTCAGTTCCTACGAGTTACGTTGGTCCCGTGGGAGGTGTTGGTGCCACCCACGGGGCCGTTCGGGGGCTGTTTCGAGTTCTCACCCTCTAACGCCATGTTTTTAAGCCTAAGTGTGGAAATAAGCAAATTACCGTCCTACTCTCAAACCGGGAGACCCGCGGCTGCGGGGTCAGTTCCTACGAGTTACGTTGGTCCCGTGGGAGGTGTTGGTGCCACCCACGGGGCCGTTCGGGGGCTGTATCGAGTTCTCACCCTCTAACGCCATGTTTTCAAGCCTAAGTGTGGAAATAAGCAAATTACCGCCGTAGTCTCAAACCGGGACACCCGCGGCTGCGGGGTCAGTTCCTACGAGTTACGTTGGTCCCGTGGGAGGTGTTGGTGCCACCCACGGGGCCGTTCGGGGGCTGTTTTGAGTTCTCACCCTCTAACGCCATGTTTTTAAGCCTAAGTGTGGAAATAAGCAAATTACCGTCGTACTCTCAAACCGGGACACCCGCGGCTGCGGGGTCCGTTCCCACGAGTTACGTTGGTCCCGTGGGAGGTGTTCGTGACTCTTACGGGACCGTTTAAAGGCTGTTTTACGTTTTCACCCTTTGATGGCATGTTTTTAGGCTTAAGTCTATTTTTTATCAAATTTCCGTCATACACTCAAACCGGGAGCCCCATGACTACGCGGTTCATTCCTATGAGTGACATTGGTCCCGTGCGAGGTGTTCGTGACTCTTACCCAAAGTTTTTTTTACTAATATTAACAACCTAATAGGTTGTAAGACTAAAGTTTCAAAAACATTATCTCACACTATTTATACTTTTACATTAAATTATCTATATATACTATATATATAGATAAAAAATATTATCCCAAATTCAAATCATATAAATTATCTATATATACTATAAATACTGTGTATAAATTGTAAAGACATGTAAACTATATATACATATATTAATGGAATCTACATAAATTAATGGAGAAAAAGAATAAAATTTACTTGGGAGAGAGCTGGGGTTGGGGCGGAGCTGGGGCTGGGGCTGGGCTGGAGCTAGGGCGGAGCTAGGGCTGGAGCTAGGGCTGCTGCTGCTAGTAGGTTGAAGCTGAGGAATACTCCAACTGATTGACGAGAGAGAATCGCTAGGTCATCAACATCTGACGAGAGAGAGAGAGAAGCGGGCAAATGAAAAAAAGAAATAGCGCGCCTCTTTATTTTTTAGGAATGACCTGGTCACGGCTTTAGGCCGTGACCCACCATCGCAACACATCACACCCTTAGAGCTCTGCCTGCGACCTGATTGATGAATAATGGTCACGGCCTACAGCCGTGACCCCCTTGCGCGACCTACAGCAGCTACCAAATGAGGTATGGTCACGGCCCATAGCCGTGACCCATACCAAGACATGGTCGCGGCCCAAAGCCGTGACCCTCGATCTGTGATGCGGGGCCATTGTCATCCAACCTATAGTGCTTGAATAAGGTATGGTCACGGCCCATAGCCGTGACCCACGCCCAGAAATGGTCACGGCCCTAAGCCGTGACCCTCAATGTGTGTACTCACTTCTTCCTCATGCCATGGGTCACGGACTTGGGCCGTGATCCATCCGCGACCAAGCTTGGAGGGAATTTTGGCGCGAGTTTGGCGCCAAGATGGTCACGACCTGGTCACGGCCCAAGTCCGCGACCACTGTGGTCACGGCCCAAGTCCGTGACCACTTCCAGAGCATCGATAATTTAGTGTGGTAATTAATATGGTCACGCCAAATATGGAGTGGGTCACGGCCCAAGTCCGCGACCAGCTGGTCGCGGACTTGGGCCGTGACCCACTGGGCGTGACCATTCGCAGGATTTGGTGTAGTGAGTGGTGATCCTAAGAACTAACGCTTTGTAATGCTTTTTGATTTTAAAAGACTCATTCTATAACTCAGCGTAGGCGTGTTGAAGGTTACTCTCGCTCTCACTTGCATCATCCTTCCCCTCACTCACATCGCTCTCACTGTCGAGGCGTCCTTGCGAAGCAGCATCCTCATCGTCTTGAGGGGCACTAGAAGTACTCACATGACTAGCCATGAATGCGGTGAATTTACATTCATGCAGTGACTCGTCACCAGAGTTCACCGACTCGACTTCACTGTCGTCACTAAGGGTAGCATTAAGGACAACTTTGCCTTTTTCTTTGCCAAGTCTGTTCAGCCTGGTAACACAATCAAAAGCTCTATGACCCTTACCGTCGCACTCATAACATCTCTCACTGTCTTTCTTAGGAGGGTCTTTAAAATCTTTTTCATTTTTCTTTTCAAATTTATTTTTCTCAAAATTCTTTTTATCTTTGAAATTACCTTTTTTCTTGAATTTGAGAATTTTCTTGAAATTTTTAGCAAATAGGGCCAAATCATCTAAATCAAAGTCACACTAAGAATCTGACGTTTCTATCTCTGTTTTTCTAGATGACTCAACTCTCTTTCTTGTCGACCCCTCACTCTTTCTATCCTGGGCATTAAGTGCAATTCCCTTATCTTTAGGCTTGACAAATTTAGAAAACATTTCAATTTCATACGTTTGTAAGTCTCCTACGAGTTCCTCCAATTTAAGCATGTTTAAATTACCCATAGAATTTAGCACAGTGACTTTAGGGATAAAACGCTTAGGCAGTGATCTAAGAATCTTTTTAATAACTCTAGCATTAGGAATGTGTTCACCAAGATTAAAACTAGTGTTTACAATATGAGACAACCTAGCATAAAATTCATCAAAACATTCAGTCTCAAGCATGGTCATGGTTTCAAATTGAGTTGTCAAATTTTGAAGTTTAGACTCTTTCACAGCATTAGTTCCTTCATGGGTAAGTTGTAAAACATCCCATGCCTCTTTTGACGTGGTGCACGTCATTACACGTCGGAACTCGTCAGGTGTGACGAATTCAGAAATAGCACTTAAACCCTTAGAATTAAAAGATGACCATTTAAATTCTTCTTCAGTCCAAGTAGTGACAGATTTTAAACAAGTCATGTTCTCAACAGTGATGTAGGGAGGTGTCCACCCTTTTTCAACCAAAATACAGACTCTTTCATCAATGGCCTTTGAAGCAGATTTCATGCGAGCTTTCCAGTAAGCATAATTAGTCCCGCAAAAAACTGTCATTTTATTATATAATTTCTCCATTATGAACAAGCCCTTTTTCAAAAATTTGATATCTTAGAAAAATTTTGCGAAAAATTACACGGTATGATTGTGTAATTGGCTCTGATACCAATTTGAAGAGTGTGCGTGTGTTCAAATAAGGAAATTATTTAATTAAATCTCAATTTTTCAATTAAATCCTAAAACATGCATCTAGGTGTGATTGGAAATAATATAATCATGCATGAATATTTAATCACACACAAAACACACAGATGAGGAAAGATCCCTCAAAGGGGAAAAACCTTTTTATTTTCACTATAATTTGTAAAAACGGTTACACGGATTACAATGAAAATAAGTGTGACACAGAAATATCCGCAGGTGTCGGTTCTGATGTCGTCGGCTGGAATCTCCCACAGGAACTCCAGGTGGGCAGCAATGAAGAAGAGAACGACTTCTCCACAAGTATGAACAAAAGCTAGGTAGTGTTCTTGGGTTTCAAAATGATTCACAAAAGTATGAAAATGATGTGTGAATCAAAACATGATTTTTGGGGCAAAAAATTATGAAGACTTGAGATAATAAGACTCTAAAAAACGTCTCTATAAGTCTTGAAAAACAACTCACCCGAAGTTGGCTTTTATAGGAAAACCAAAAGAGTTTTGAGTCGGTGGGACTTTTGTTGAGCGTGTACCCCGAATCGGTTCGTCTATGTAACCCGAACCGGTTCGCCCCCGAACTGATTCACTGTGTGGTTCGTGGTACCTCGCTGGTTTGGGGACAAAAAATCAGCATTCTTCTATGGAGTTTTCTCCATCTTCAAAAGGTCATAACTCCTTCACCGTAGCTTGGATTGGTGTGACGTTTCTTCCAGTATCTTCATGGAGCCGAGATCTTCAAATTTTTAGTTGACCAGACCTCCGAACTATGATTGTAAAATTATAAAAAAGCCCTTGAACTTTCCTATCTTGTCTTTCTTTCATTGTTTTGATTTCTCTAGCGTACCACTTGCATAAAATCCATAAAATCATGGAACATGAAGTTGTTGAGGCAGATGTGGGACACTTGATGGAGATGTTGAATGCATGATTCCTATAATTCGGATAGAATCCGTCATGTGAGATCGTGAAGTAACGTGCCAAATGTAACGACATACGACATACACAAATGATATATAGGGAAGACAGAAAATTCCTAGATTCTACCACGGACATTTATAAAATTATGTCCTTATAAATAGGTCATCAAAAACATCTTAAGAATATTATTTATGATGGTAGTACAAAAGAAGTCATAAATATCATTTGTACGATGAGAGTAATTAAAAAAAACTCAGTTTTTATCACCATTTTATATAAAACAAAACAGTTATTAACAATCGAAAATGGAATGACACGACATGAGATTTTTGGACGCATAAAGGAAAACGACACACGACTTCATATTTCTTTTACCTATCACAAACATGTTCATATAGAACATGACCTCAACACGATTGTTGATACCAAAATTAATATGCTGATATAGACGAATCATAAGAAGACACGTGTCGATCTACGTGGCACAATAGCAACGAGGAAGGTTATTTCCCCAACCAACCATACTCACTCCGAGCAACAAGTATACTCCGAGGAGCTCTAATACTCCGAGGAACTCCAACACTCCGAGGAACTCCTGAACAACGAGAAACTAAGGCGGTCCGAGATGCATCTCAACCACAGCATTGATTGCCAGATAATCAACAGTTCAACTATTCATTGAATGCTTATCATACAGACGTATACTCTTAAAGGGCATTAATTGCTTACCCTTTCACATGTACATCCTAAGGGCTATAAATACATTGTATCACCCTCATTCACGGGGACGGGATTTTCTTGATAGAATTACATATCGAGAATTCCAAAACATTTGGCAATAACAGAAATAGTGGATGTAGGCCATTCTTATAAGGCTGAACCACTTTAAAATTCCTTGTCTCATTTTACATTTATCTGTGATTAAATAATTAGGAGCAATCTAATTTTTTACATCAACAGATTGGCGCCGTCTGTGGGAAACGACTGTTGTTATCGTTTTTCACCAAAAATCATTCATCATCAATGGCAGATAATCCGGAATCTAGCAATCGAAACGCTGGGAATGTTGGAAATCCTCCAAATCCCTCTGTGACACGACTCAGAATGTGTCTCTAAGGTGTGTACTCTCTAGGCTCAAGTGCAAGCCTGTCGTTCAAGTAATAATCCGACAAGTCGGGTATCGATCCTCAGGGAAAAAGGACAACGGAGTTGTGACGACGGGATAAGAAAGAGGAATCCTAACGTTGACTCTAAGAAGAAAAGAAAAAAATTGATTTTGGGTTTTTGGGATTGATTAAACTAAATGCAATTATGAAACTATGATAAAATATGCAACTAACTAAATTATCTAGATTAAGAATGAAGGATTGAATTGAAACTTTTAACTAAATGATGAGAAAATAGGATGGGAATACAATCCCCCAACCCTAGTGTAGTGTAGTGATAACGTTGATCATAAATTTATCCGATTAATTCAAACCCGGAATTTAGTACTCCCAAGCATTATGTATACGAGGTTCAAGCCCGCGTCATACCTAATCTGAGGATGAGTAAATCGGTATCGCGGTAATTACATTCAAATTGTACTCTAAATCATCACGAGTACCCAGAGGCAAACGAGATATAAAGATCTACAATTCTTAAGAAATTACGCGATACGATTTAAATTAATCATTAAATTCAGCGGATCGACGTTATACACACGCACTAACACATCAGGTTGGGTTCATGCATCCCAACCTTGAAAAACCTAGCCGGACATGTTAAATGGACTAATGCATGAAATAATAACGTTGCATGTGTATGAGTTCATGATAAAACTAAATCTAAACATGTAAATACGTATTATGAATGCGAAAACAAGTTGAATCTAATGGGAAAACAAAGCATGCAAGAACAATAATAAGAAACAAGAATTTTGAATTAAAACTAGAAAAGCAAACCCGAAACAATGAATTCTTGAAGTAATTTTATCCCTTGATGTTCCTAGATGTTCCTCCCCTTTCTTTCTATCAAAAACTCTCTAAAAATAGCCCTAAAGGCTGCTCCTAGGTTAATGCCTTCGTTCCCCACAAGTTTGGAGTCTTTTATACCTATTAGGAGACTTGGAGACCAATCCAAATGAAAGACAAAATTCGCGTGTCAGGTACAGCGAACCGGTTCGCAGGTACACCGAACCGGTTTGCTGTACCAGCCTGGTCTTGCTCTCAGCACTTAGATTTTTTTCTGGTTTTTCTCTTCTTTTCTTGGATTTTTCTTCAACTTCAACTGAGCATAACTTTTCAACCGTAGCTCGGATTTGGGTGCCGTTTTTTCCAGTGTGCTCGTTGTTCCGAGCTCTTCAACTTCCCAGAAGGCCTCACCTCCATAATCGGGCTGTAAAATTACGAAAATGCCCTTGAACTTGCCTTCTTATCTTTTCTTGCACTGTCTTGCTTCCTCTTTTGCACTGCTTGCATAATTAACCTGTAAAACCAATAAGAGAAGCACGAAACACGAAATACTCGCCAACGAAGGTTAGTAGCATAAATTTGAATCAAATCCATATCTGTTACATCACTCGGGTTCACAAAAGTACTGAAATTAGGGGGATAAATATACAATATTTATGCCCAATCAAACCCCCCTAACTTAGAACTTTGCGCGTCCCGAGCAATGTAAAAGAATGAAAGTAAGAGTTAAGGACACTTCAAGGACTTTATGGGGATAGAATGCCACTTTCGCGGGCAAGCGATTGCATATAGCGTATGCAACAAGCCTTTAAACCTCTAGGTTACCCTAGCAGGACGAGTTGTGTCTCGTGAGGGTTTGCAGTGAATATACCCACAAAATTCGACTCAAAGAAAATTCAAAATAAGCAAAAATTATACAATTCAAACTTTTCCATAAAATAGTCATCATCAAGTCATATTTACAAGTCTCAAACCGTAGTGTGTGTGTGTGAAGCCGGAAATATAACCGCCAATTTCCATCGATTGATCATTACGTTACTTATCCGAAAATTCGTTTTGATTTCAATTTCTCACGGAATGCACTCACAAACGAATCTCTCGGATTATGGCTATTCTCTAAGCATGCGTGATATAAAGAGTAAATGTAATGGAAGCAAATACACGCATGCAATTAGAAAGACGGAAATTTTATGGTGAAGGGATCTCTTCAACGGATTACGGTTTTAAAAACGGGAACATCGCCTCTATTTCGCGCATTTAACCTCTTATATTATCTCTTGGTGTATTAACTCTCCACGCGGTACTCAATTTACGCAATTTGGACTCGGTTAGGACTTTTTCGGGTTAAAGGTTGCATTGGGTAAAATAAAGGAGGTATGGAGGGTTGGAATTGGAAAAGTCATTCGTGATGTCCGTTTGTGCATTTTCCGGGCTATTGCTCATTTTTTTCTTCTTTTTCTATTTTTTTTTCTTTTCTTTTTTTCTTTGTTGCTATTTTTGTTGAGCATTCTTCTATTTTTTTTTTTTTTTTTTTTTTTTTTTTTGCCCCCTTTTTGTTGCACTTTTCGGACTTAAATTCTGATTTTTTTTTTTTCATATTTCGCAATTCCGGGCTATTTTGGGTTTTTCGGGTTGTCAAACGAGAGGGAAAAATATTCGGCTCAATTTGGGTTACAAAAGGGATAATGTTTCGCTACTTTTTTTCTGGCCAATATTTTTGGGTGACAAACGAGGGCCTACTTCATTGTCCAAAATACCAATTGCGTTACCATATGCGTTTCGAGGTGAATTTAAGTTTAGAGACTAATTTGGCACGATTTTCAAGGCAATATTGCACACATTTTTCAAAACCGATCAAATGAAAAAAAAATTGAGATCCTTGACAACTTATTAAGCGCTAAAAAGAACTTTGAGTTAACAATTAACTCGGATTGATTTAAAATCTCGCAAAACGTGATAGGCTCGAATCTCACCGGGTTTTGTTAATCTCCACATTTATTCGTTAAGTCGTCAATTTTCGCTCAATTTCCATCTTTAGTCAATTTCGGCTCGTGTATGTTGGATGTTTACAATTTGAGACTTCAATTTGACTTTTAATGATATTTTTGAAAAATTTGAATTCCAATTTTTATTTATTTTGAACAAAAATATTTTTGGATTTTTCAAAATTTTATGATTTTTTTTTGGAAATTTTGGGCATTTTTGAAAATTTGTGAAGTTTTAGAAATACGCACTTGTGACCCCCCCTAACTTAGACTTTTGCATTGTCCTCAAGCAAAAAGGACGAAAATCTAACTCAAGGCGAATGAAAAGTGCGGAAAAATAAAACAAACAAATATGAAAAATGCAACAAGACACTATATGACACTCATGCATGACTCAAAAATACGACAACAATCACCCCATACGCGTCGGGGGCGCGACGACCTCTCATCTCTCCATAAACTCACCCGACCCCTTGCACGGGGAATGATGCTCTCCTTATCACCCCCGTCTTCCTATCATATACTAACAACCGGAATAAGTTGGGACCTCGCCCATAGATAAAGGATAGATCGGGAGACTCATCGTGACTAATTGGAAAGGGATCCTCATGATCCTGACTCAAAGCGTGGTCTGCGTGCGCTGACTCGGAGGGAACACCTAAGTTTCTTTCAATTTTTAAGACACATGGGTCGGGCTCTAAGTTGTATAGACCACAACTTTTCTCCTCATTTGCCTTCGGGACCTCTAGTGGTATGGGTGGATGGTCACAAAGAAGGAATTTATCAATTTTAACTTCCCATTCTCTTTCTTCTAGGTGACGAAATGAATCCAATAGAGCTTGGACTTCGTCGTTAAGGCTCTCATCCAGGCTCTCATCCACCGGACCGAATTCTTTTTCAAAGTCTTCAAGACTTATATCTCCTAATTCTCTCTCTCGAGTGTGTTTTGAACAATTTCGTTCACTCTCTTCTGAAGACTTCTGTGATGTGGATGGTTGGTCATTACGAAGAAATTCATCTATTGTATCTTGCCATTCGCTCTCATCCAGCATCTCCCTCGTAATACTCATCAAATATTTTTTTATTTTTTTATTTTTTATTTTTGGTCAAAGTTTTAGATTAACTCAATCTATACCTAAGTCTACCTAATTCCCCGGCAACGGCGCCAAAAACTTGACACGACTCAGAATGTGTCTCTAAGGTGTGTACTCTCTAGGCTCAAGTGCAAGCCTGTCGTTCAAGTAATAATCCGACAAGTCGGGTATCGATCCTCAGGGAAAAAGGACAACGGAGTTGTGACGACGGGATAAGAAAGAGGAATCCTAACGTTGACTCTAAGAAGAAAAGAAAAAAATTGATTTTGGGTTTTTGGGATTGATTAAACTAAATGCAATTATGAAACTATGATAAAATATGCAAATAACTAAATTATCTAGATTAAGAATGAAGGATTGAATTGAAACTTTTAACTAAATGATGAGAAAATAGGATGGGAATACAATCCCCCAACCCTAGTGTAGTGTAGTGATAACGTTGATCATAAATTTATCCGATTAATTCAAACCCGGAATTTAGTACTCCCAAGCATTATGTATACGAGGTTCAAGCCCGCGTCATACCTAATCTGAGGATGAGTAAATCGGTATCGCGGTAATTACATTCAAATTGTACTCTAAATCATCACGAGTACCCAGAGGCAAACGAGATATAAAGATCTACAATTCTTAAGAAATTACGCGATACGATTTAAATTAATCATTAAATTCAGCGGATCGACGTTATACACACGCACTAACACATCAGGTTGGGTTCATGCATCCCAACCTTGAAAAACCTAGCCGGACATGTTAAATGGACTAATGCATGAAATAATAACGTTGCATGTGTATGAGTTCATGATAAAACTAAATCTAAACATGTAAATACGTATTATGAATGCGAAAACAAGTTGAATCTAATGGGAAAACAAAGCATGCAAGAACAATAATAAGAAACAAGAATTTTGAATTAAAACTAGAAAAGCAAACCCGAAACAATGAATTCTTGAAGTAATTTTATCCCTTGATGTTCCTAGATGTTCCTCCCCTTTCTTTCTATCAAAAACTCTCTAAAAATAGCCTTAAAGGCTGCTCCTAGGTTAATGCCTTCGTTCCCCACAAGTTTGGAGTCTTTTATACCTATTAGGAGACTTGGAGACCAATCCAAATGAAAGACAAAATTCGCGTGTCAGGTACAGCGAACCGGTTCGCAGGTACACCGAACCGGTTTGCTGTACCAGCCTGGTCTTGCTCTCAGCACTTAGATTTTTTTCTGGTTTTTCTCTTCTTTTCTTGGATTTTTCTTCAACTTCAACTGAGCATAACTTTTCAACCGTAGCTCGGATTTGGGTGCCGTTTTTTCCAGTGTGCTCGTTGTTCCGAGCTCTTCAACTTCCCAGAAGGCCTCACCTCCATAATCGGGCTGTAAAATTACGAAAATGCCCTTGAACTTGCCTTCCTAGCCTTTCTTCTATGATTTTTCCCTAACTTCAAGGGGTCATAACTCTTTCATCGTAGCTCGGATTGAGGTGCCGTTTTTTCTGGTGTTCTTGTAATTGAAAGATATTCAACTTTCTAGTTGGACCCACTTCCGGACTAAGGCTGAAAAATTACGAAAATGCCCTTGAACTTGCCTTCTTAGCTTTTCTTGCACTGTCTTGCTTCCTCTTTTGCACTGCTTGCATAATTAACCTGTAAAACCAATAAGAGAAGCACGAAACACGAAATACTCGCCAACGAAGGTTAGTAGCATAAATTTGAATTAAATCCATATCTGTTACATCACTCGGGTTCACAAAAGTACTGAAATTAGGGGGATAAATATACAATATTTATGCCCAATCACTCTGCACCTCCAGATCTGACCGGAATTATGACGAATCTGGCTCAAGGACAAACTGCCATGCAAGAAACAATGCGACAACTCTTACAAACCCTTCATGGCGGTGCACCTGCACATTCGGGACAGCGAAGTGGTCAGAGGCAAACTTACTTTCTTCACGATCCAGGCGAACTGAATCATATCGTAATGAGGAATCTAATGATTTCTCTTATCAACCTGGGCGAACTTCGTCAATACGGGCTACAGATACTGAGCAACGTGTCACTCTCTCTCCAGAGAGACCAAGTGCCTTGGAAAGATTGACCAGGGCATCTCCTTTCAGCCGATTAGGCCCGAGGAGGAATAGGAGTCCACCTAAGACCATGTCGAGGAGTTTTTGACAACCATCAGATCTAAGAGAAGGATCAACACAATCACGACCAGTTGCTCGTCAAGATAGATCTCAGGAGGCCACATCAGAACAATCAATTGCTCGAACTAATAAGCCCGAGGAAGGAAATGATGCGTGAAAAGGTTCCATTCAGCGGTTGGAGGATAGATTGGGAGAAATGGATAAGGCAAAGAACCCCCTACAATGAACTTTTGTTCAAGGGACACATTTTGTACAGGCCATTGTGGATTTTCCTACACCGTCAAAGTTTAAAGCCCCTGTGGTGACCCCTAAATACGAAGGAAAGATAGATCATGTTCTTCACATAGAGCAATATCAAGCTGCTGCCGACATCTATGCTGTCCCCGACGAGATGAGATGCAGAGCATTTTCGGGAACTCTTACTGGATCTGCCCAGATATGGTACAACAATCTTCCTCGGGGTAAGATTTCAACTTTCTTTCAGTTGGCCAAGTTGTTCATTGGCAATTTCTATTTTGGAGCAAAGCCAGTAAAACGAGTAGCACACTTGTTAAGTGTTAGACAAAAATATGGTGAGAGTACTAGAGATTACATAACTGGTTTTAATAACGAGAAGCTGGAAGTCATAGATTATGAAGAAAAGACAGCAATCACCGCCTTGATGAGTGGGTTGTTGCCTAACAAATTGTATTACACTTTGGCCAAAGATCCACCTACAACTATGTCAGAGTTGATGGCAAAAGAGGCCAAAATCATGAATGCCGAGGAGGCTATGGCCGCGAAGAAGAATATGGATAAAGAAACCAAGGTGGAAGTCGACAAATCTAAAAAGAAAGAGCATAAGGGCAATGGCGGTGACAAGCATTCCAAGAATAACAAGTCGCCATGGGAGGTCCTGAAGAAATTCGATAATTATACTCCTTTGAAAATGGGTATTAATCATGTCTTGGAAGAAATCAAGAATAACGAGGAAGTTAGGTGGCCAAAGAAACTGAGGTCGGACCCTGATAAAATAAACAGAGATAAATATTGCGAGTTCCATAAGGATCATAGTCATATGACTAAAAATTACATAGCCCTCCAGAACGAGATTGAAACTCTCATTAGACGAGGAAAGTTATCAAAGTATGTTGATCGTAGAAATGAAAGAGGAAATGAAGACCGAGCAAGAGAGAGATCCAAATCTCCTCGTCGCGCAGAAGAAAATCGGAAAAGAAATAATGAAGATGATACAGAGGATGACCCCGATCTTCCCAAAAGGCCAAGGCAACCAGAACGCGAGGTATTTTCAATACGTTTTGGAGCATTTGATTGTAATGTTATTACAGGAGGAGATGCAGGAGGAGGAGATCTTACTGCAGAAAGAAAAGCCTACCTCGGTGAGGCTCAGGCTTGCTCATACATTCAACGGATAAATTTGGCTGAGGAGGATTGCCCGAGGAAGATAAACAAAGATAAGCTAGTTATTGGTTTTTCAAAAAACGACCTTGCAGGTGTTCTTTACCCTCACGACGACCCTTTGGTGATCAAAATGAGGATGAAAGAAGTAATGATTTCAAGGGTTCTGGTAGATAATGGTAGTTCGGCATACATCATGTTCTACTCATGTTTTGACAGTTTAAATTTAAAATTATCTCAATTGGAGCCTTATCACAGACCTCTCCTGGGTTTTGCTGGCGAGAAAGTTTTTCCACTTGGGACGATCAAGTTAGATATATTCATTGGAACTTGGCCTGCTTGTCGAACAGAAAGAATACGCTTCTTTGTGATGGATAAGAATGTGCAATTAGCTTACAACATCATCATGGGAAGAGTTGGTCTGAAGAAGTTCGAAGCAGTTCCATCTATAGTGCATCAGTGCTTAAAATTCCCAACAAATTTTGGGTTAGGAGTTGTGAAAGGTGATCAAAAAGTAGCTCGGGCATGTTATTATTCATCTGCCGAGCAAGAGGAGCTTGAAGAGTCAAGGAAAAAGACTACTACCTACCAGGTGGATGAAGGTACATAAATTGAAACATTGGATCCCAGAGATGAATCCCAACTTGTAAAAGGACAGGTGGTGGAATCTACAGAAAATGTTATTCTGGATGACGAGCACCCTGAACGAATAACCCAGATAGGTTCGACGTTGGATGCTTCTATAAAACAGGAGTTGATAACTTTCTTGAGAAACAGAAAGAAAACTTTTGCATGGAGTCATGAAGATATGCCAGGAATAGATCCAAACTTCTTATGCCATGAGCTCAATGTGAACAAGGAGATCAAGCCTGTAAAGCAGAGAAGAAGAGTATTTAGTCCCGAGAAAAATCAAGCTATACAAGAGGAAGTCGAGAAGCTCCAGAAAGCCCAATTCATTGAAGATGTGAAATATCCAGACTGGTTAGCAAATGTGGTGATGGTAAAGAAGAAAAATAACAAATGGAGAATGTGTGTTGATTTCACCGATCTCAACAAGGCATGCCCAAAAGATCACTTTCCATTGCCCAGAATTGATCAACTAGTGGATGCTACCTCGGGACACGAGCTGCTCAGCTTCATGGATGCTTACTCTGGCTACAACCAGATCAAAATGAAACCTGAAGACAGGGAAAGTACTTCTTTTATTACCCCTAGGGGAACTTATTGTTATAATGTTATGCCTCTTGGTTTGAAAAATGCAGGAGCGACATACCAGCGGCTGATGAACAAGGTTTTTCCGAACAAATCAGTTGCAATATGGAAGTCTATGTCGATGATATGCTGACAAAAATCAAAAAAACTGCTGATCATCTAGTTGACTTAGGTCAGACCTTTGATTAACTGGATAAATACCAAATGAAACTCAACCTGACGAAGTGTACCTTTGGAGTACGAGAAGGAATGTTCCTCGGGTACATTGTCAATCAGCGAGGCATTGAGGCGAATCCAAAAAAGATCAAAGCTCTTTTAGGGTTGCGATCTCCAACGACGAAGAAAGAGGTGCAGAGTCTTACAGGACGAGTTACAGCGCTCAACAGATTTGTATCCCGAGCAACTGATAGATGCCTCCCATTCTTCAAAACACTTCCAAAAACTTTCGAGTGGAATGATAAATGTGAGAAGCCCTTTCAAGACTTGAAGAAATATTTGGGAACACCTCCACTGTTGTCCAGGCCAGTAATGGGAGAAAAGTTGTACTTGTACCTGGCAGTATCAGAGAATGCAGTTAGCTCGGCGTTGATCAGAATGGAGAATGGATTCCAGAAGCCAATTTATTACACAAGTAAGGCTTTCCGAGGTGCAGAGATCAGGTACCCAAAGCTGGAAAAATTGGCATTGGCATTAATTGAAGCAAGTATAAGAATGAGGCCATATTTTCAGGCCCATACCATCGTCGTGTATACCGACATGCCATTGAGAAAATCCCTTCATAAGCCAGAAAAATCAGGGAGACTGATGTACTGGGCAATTGAGCTCGGTGAATATGATATTGTGTATGAACCCAGATCATCATTAAAAAGGCAAGCTGTAGCAGATTTTATAGCAGAGTCTACATATCCAGATACCCCCGAGGAACAAAAGTTGCTCACTTATCAACCTGTGGATGTTACAGGATCAACAAACACAAACTCAGACCAACTCCGGTTGGTAAAAGGTCTTGTGGATGTAGAAGGATCATCAAATTCGAACTCAGACCAACTCCGGTTGGTAAAAGGGCGAGAAGAGATGGTCGACGAAGAGCGAGAAATACTAGGGGAGGATGAAAGGAAACATCAAATATTTCACAGAGGAACTCTGTCCGATAAGAAATTTGAAGAAGAGTTACCCACATGGAGATTATATGTAGATGGGTCATCTTGCATAACGGGTTGTGGAGCAGGGATTGTTTTGAACACCCCAGACGAGATTGGCATGGAATACGCCCTGCGATTCCAATTCAAATCTTCCAATAATGAGGCGGAGTATGAGGCCATGATAGCAGGTCTTAATTTAGCAAAGATCATGGAAGCGCAGCAAGTGATGGTATTCAGTGATTCTCAATTAATTGTGAATCAGGTGATGGGGACATATGCAGTTAAAGGAGAATTAATGGTCAAGTATCATGCAAAGGTGATGGAATTGTTGCCAGAATTTGATGCCATTCAGTTGATCAGAATACCAAGAATGGAGAATGCACGAGCAGACGCACTGGCTCGACTAGCATCAGCTACTCGTACCGAGCTGTGAAGAACGATACCAATTGAAGTATTAGAAAGTCGGAGCATAGATGAAGACATGACGATGAATATTATTACCCTTGATTTAGGACCATCTTAGATGGATCCCATCAGGGCATATATTAAGGAGGGAGAATTGCCAGAGGATAAGCTCGCTGCCAAGAAATTGAAGTTTAAAGCTGCTCGGTATGTACTAACTAATGGCGTTTTGTATAGACGAGGAATTATGGCAGGTTTGCAGAGATGTGTACATCCCTCCGAGGTGAAAGAATTGATTGAAGAGATCCATGAAGGGTCCTATGGAGCCCATGTAGCAGGTCGGACACTTTTGCAAAGGATGATGACACAAGGATACTACTGGCCGACGATGAGGGCTGATTGTATAGCCTATGCTAAGAGATGTGATAAATGTCAACGTTTTTCTTCCATCCGACGAACTCCACAAGCATTGTTGACACCCATAACTTCCCCTTGGCCATTTTCCATGTGGGGAATTGATCTGGTTGGACCACTGCCGACGACCCGAGGAAGATTCAAGTACCTCGTTGTCGTAGTGGATTATTTTACTAAGTGAGTAGGAGATGAGCCACTTATTGGTATGACATACGAGAAGGTGTACCAGTTCGTTTGGAAGAACATCATCTGCCGATATGGTCTCCCTCATGCCTTCATCACAGACCATAGAACACAATTTGATAATGAGGAGTTTGCCGCTTATTGTCATCAGTCAAACATTTTGAAGGTTCATTCAACACCAGGCCATCCTCAAAGCAATGGACAGACTGAAGTGACGAACAGAACATTACTGAATGGTTTAAAAAAGAGGCTAAGTGAGGCTAAAGCTAATTGGATTAATGAGCTACAATCAATATTGTGGGCTTACCAAACAACCCCCTGAGCAGCAACCGGAGAATCACCATATATGCTGGCATTTGGAAGTGAGGCCGTAATACCTGCCGAGTTGGGTCTTCCAACACACAGAGTGCTGAATTTCAATTCCCCAGTCAGCGAATTAATGAGAAGATTACATTTGGACATGCTCGAGGAGGTTAGAGAGGAGGCAGCCATTAGGAATGCTTCTTACCAACAACAAACAGCTCTATTCTACAACAACAGGGTGAAGAAATGCGACCTAAAAGAAGGAGATTACGTGCTAAAGAAGGTCATTCAGAAGCACAATAAGTTGGAAGCAAATTGGCATGGACCTTACCGAGTTACAGAGGTTGTTCGACTAGGAACTTACCGAATAGCAACTCTAGAAGGAGAGGAATTTAATAATGCATGGAATGCTGAACACCTACGCAAGTATTATCAGTGATGTAAAATGTAAAGTAGTTTCATCAATATGAATAAAACGATGATATTTCACAATCTTCTTTCCTTTTATTGAAAGTTTTTCTGGGAATGCTAGTGTGCAACACTACGCTACTCGGCAGCAAAAAGAACATGATAGTTCGAACTCAAACCAACTCCGGTTGGTAAAAGAGCGAGAACAAACCATACTCCTTTGGTTAGGAGGCGTACACTATCTCGGACCAACTCCGGTTGGTAAAAGGGCGAGTGGACATGATAGTTCGAACCCAGATCAACTCCGGTTGGTAAAAGGGCGAGAACAAACCATACTCCTTTGGTTAGGAGGCGTACACTAACTCGGACCAACTCCGGTTGGTAAAAGGGCGAGTGGACATGATAGTTCGAACCCAGATCAAATCCGGTTGGTAAAAGGGCGAGAACAAACCATACTCCTTTGGTTAGGAGGCTGACACTGGCTCAGACCAATTTTGGTAAAAGGGCAAGTGGACAAGATAGTTCGAACTCAGACCAACTCCGGTTGGTAAAAGGGCTAGAACAATACTCCTAAAAATGCCAATCTCGGTTGGTTAGGAAACAAGATATACTCTCAAATGCCAATTTATGTTGGTCGGGGATAAAAACCTACTAACTGTAGTCGGTTGACGAGGAGAATTTATTGACCTTGGTTGGTCAGATACATCTTATGAAAAAGGCAAAAATTTACCAAGTATAGCCGGTCGAGGATAAAAACCCACTAACTGTAGTTGGTCGACAAGCGCAATTTAACAACCTTAGTTGGTTAGAAAAAATTTCAACATTTTTATACTCATTACTTCATTATTAAGTGATCGAACAACATTACTAATACTTGTAATTTTTTATTACTAAGTTGGTCGATGAAACACACAATATTGTTATGCAAGCACAAATATAAAGTGTTTGACAAGTACAAGACAATAGCAATTAAGATTGCAAACAAAAATGAAACTCTTTCATTAAATTCAAAATGAATTACACAAATTTATTACATTGATATTAAATTGTGTACTAATTATTATATCAGAATTTCCTATTCTACTGGTTTTTTCCCTTCTGCTTTTGAAATAGGCTCCTCGCCAGCAGGAGGATCTTCCAGGCAAAGGGGAGAATTGATGAAGTTAATGTCTCGAAGAATTCTGACGTTCATTATTGAAGGGGTGTCTAATAGATGCTCGGGACGAGATACCTCGATCTGGGAATGAAGATTGTAATCACCAAGGTATTTTGCAATTAAGCTCCGAGGAATGGCACGAGCTGGGATCCATTCCATGTCCAAATTATATGGTGGCACGGGCATGGCGAGAACCCCAGGATCATAATAGTCCCACAGGTAGTGTCCCTGTTCGAGCTTCAGCACGCCCAAGGCATTCAGCCAACCTTGCTTGTAGTCCTCGTTATTGGCATTCTGGATACGATCATCCAAATGGAATAGTGCCTCGTTGTATCCAGCCATCCATAACTCCCTGGGCTGTTTGTGAAATTGAAATGTTAGCCTTTCAAGCTTCTCGTGAAGACTCTGGATGAAAAGTTCATTAGTCTCCAACACTGATTTATTTGAAGAGATTTGTTGCTCCAGTTCTCTAACTTTCTTGGACAGTTCAGACAAGGCTTGATTTTTCGCCATCAATTGGAATGCTTGGTTTTCCAATGCTGATTGAGTACGAGCTTCTTCAACAGTACGACGAAGACTTCTTGGTCATCCCCGAGCAGATTGAGTACTTTGTTCCTCGTCAACATTCTGAGCAACTCTTCCTCGCCCACGAGAACCTCTTCCTCGTCCCCGAATAGCAGTAGAAGGCCCAACTCTTCTCAAAGCCTCTAATTATTCTCGCAACTTAGCATTTTCCACTTCTAAAAATGAGAATCCTTCATCGGTGACCGATACCAAAGCAGTGGAAGATGAAGCTGCAGACTTATACTGTGCTAGCTCTTTCTGCAAATTGTTATTCTCTTGCTCCAGCAGCTCAGCAATCTGTCTACATGCTTCAACTTCACCCTTTAGGGTTCTCTCCCTAACATCATATCCAGCGATGAGCGTCTCATAGCCCTTCTCGAAAGAAAGCTGCTGATATCTCTTCTTATATCCTTCATGCAACAAGGTGGTTGATTCTTTATACTGATTTTGAAGGTTTTCTAAGGTACATTGAAGATCCTCAATCATTTCGTAATAAGCCACATTGTTGGCTACAGCATGATCAAGAAGACATTTCAAGAACTGATAAGCTTCGACTGCCTGTTCTGAAGCACCATGACCAAGGATGTCGGCAACTTCTGATGCACTCAGGTCTGTGTGACCAGCCTTATAATATTCATGACATTGCTTCATCAGCTTTGTATCGTTAGCAGATAAAAGATCCATCCTGGCCAGAAACTAGCAGGAAAAGAAAAAGTAATCATCAAAAAGAAGAAAAAGGCAGAGAACAGATAGAAAAGAGACAATCATATGGAAGAAAATAACTCTAATTTTATTAGATCATAGTGCAAAGTTACAAAGATCTTGGTTACACTTGAAAAAGAAGGAAAATAAAAAGAGAATACCGAACAACTTCACACCTTTTCCTTGTCTCCCAAGACTTTCTCGGGAGGCTGGGATGAGGAGCTCGGTTGCTCGGTGGGAACAATGAGTTGGTCGGCTGGAGCTGGAACTTGTTCAGGAGGAGCAAGCAGAGATGAAAGCTCCTCGTCAGTAGGCTGGGTAAGGATGGGATCACCCAATGCCATTGAAGATTCTTCAGAGGCAGCTTCGTCCTCTTCTTCATCTTCAATAACTGGGGGAGGACCAGGGAGATGCTGTTGAAACAGTTCTGAATCCTCATTTATCTTCAATTCTTGCAGGGCAGCAACCCAACCATCTCGAAATTATTTCAAACTCCCATACTGCACCTGAGTCATCATGGCTGCTACCCCCTTGTTCCATCCTTTGTCCCAACCTGTGTTGAAGGACTTCTTTATTGCCATTTTTCTTTTTATTTTCTCCGAGGAAAGCTTCTCGGATAGAAGATCCTCGGTGGCCTTCAACTTAGCTTCCACCTCCTCCTTCTGGCGATTTACTTCTCGCAGAAGGGTTAGCTCTTCCTCAGCCAATTTCAACTTATTTTCAAGCTCCCCAAAGTTCATGAGCTTCTCGGCGTACTTCTTTTTCTCCTCCTCCAAGTCTTTCACTTTATTTTCCAACTGCAGCTTTTCTGCTTCAACTGCAGTCAACTTATTCTCCCATTCAGCCCTATCCTCGTCATACTTTTGACGAGAATCCTTCAAAGATTTGGTTAACCCTAATAAAGCATCCTCCACTCCAGACGAGGAGCTTGAAGCCTTGATCGCTTCATCTTTCTTCACATTGGTGTTAAAGCAACTCACCAGCTGAAAAAATGAGATAATAATAAGTCAGCACAGAGATACATGTATTGATGGAAAGAAAGAAAATTCAGAATATGAGAAACTTACTGAAGCAATGTGACGAGTAGCCAGGGATGTAAGCATATCCCTAGACATACTCTCCTCGATTCCTTGGACTTCAGGAATAGTCTAAGTCTTTACCGAGATCATTGCAGAGCTCGGGGGAATGATAGTTGGAACACCAGCTCCACTAACTTGGAGCTGGGAAATGTTTTCAGCCAAATTGACCGAGGAGGATTTCTTCAGTCTCCTCGGTGGCATTTCAGCAGTTTCAACCAAAGAACTTTTGGTGGGGGAGATGGTGACCACTTCCATAGAAGCACTTTTCTTGCTCGGAGCCACTGGGGGCTTCTCAGCAGCCTTCCGAGGAGCAACAGAAGGGGCGGCATCTACTTTTTTTGTCCCTTTTGGGACGTCAACCTTGTTCCTTTTTCCATCTCCAGCAGAGGTAGTCTCCTCAAAGAGAGCAGGAACTCTTCTTTTGCCCATTTTCTGACTTAGAGGAATGTGAGATTCTGGAGAAGAGTCCTCAGGAACTAACACTGGATCACTAGTGCTGACCACATGACGAGCAGTAAAGGATGTTGTATAGCTCTTATACTGCAACAAATATGAAACATACCTGATGTGTTCGTCTGCAACTCTCTGATGCAAACTCCAGATAAGTTTCAAATGTTTAATATTTACTTCTGATTCTTTTGGAGTTTTTCTCTTACTGTCAACTACAAACAAATACATAGTGAAATATCAGTCATACATTTTATCAAACATAATGAAATCATAATTTCAGAAATAAAATAAGATGAAAATAACCTATCCCATTGCCATATGGAGGGCATCTGGGACCTTGATACACTTCATCTCCAATCAAAGGGGCATGTTGCCAGTTTTTAATAACTACCCCATGTTCAAAATAGTCCCTATTGGCATCAGGGAGGTTGACTACTAAAGCCCTATTCAAAAATCTAGTTTTTAAATAAAAAACATTGTCTAGAACAGCCCATCTATAACAATACATAATCTCAGGAATTCCTATGCGGGTTCCATGAGTTTGATTTAACCTATACACCCCTTTAACTATTCTCCATGTGTTGGGGGCTATTTTTGCAGGGACAACATCGAAATACTGACAGAATTCTAAGCACAAAGGGTTTGGTGGAAAAGAAAATCCACATTCAGCGATAAAGAGGCTGGGGAACCAGTGCCCCTCAGCCAAACGAAAATAATCTAAAGGCTCAGAAAGATTTTCCAGAGTTACCCAAGATGGAATAGAAAAATCATAACGGAATCTCTCAAGAGATTCAATAACATAAACCATGGTGAATAAAAGAAATGAAGAAGAAGGAAGAAGATCTTACAGGAAAAAGGGAGATCTGTTGACAATGAACGAAGAAAAGGATGAACGCACTATAGAGAGAGAAAGACAATGGAAAACTCGAAAGCAGAGATTGGAAAAGGTAGAAGACGATGGGATTGCCTATGAAGCTTAAATACTTTGCCTTGGGAAACGGCGAAAGAAATGATTACAAAAAGAAACTATTACGCTACCGGCGGCTAAAAGGACAAAAAGTGCACGAAGATCGAAGCGCTTATAAAAATTCAAAAAGGCGGATTCTGCGAATTTGAAAGACATTCGAAAACGGAGAAAATGCTCCTAAACACCAGGAAGGTCATTTAATATTGCTATATACAGAGAAAGAATGTTCCATACTCCTCAAATTCCGAAATATGAAACATTGGGGGCTTCTGTTGATACCAAAATGAATATGCTGATATAGACGAATCATAAGAAGACACGTGTCGATCTACGTGGCACAATAGCAACGAGGAAGGTTATTTCCCCGACCAACCATACTCACTCCGAGCAACAAGTATACTCCGAGGAGCTCTAATACTCCGAGGAACTCCGACACTCTGAGGAACTCCGACACTCCGAGGAACTCCTGAACAACGAGCAACTAAGGCGGTCCGAGCTGCATCTCGACCACAACATTGATTACCAGATAATCAACAGTTCAACTATTCATTGAATGCTTATCATACAGACGTATACTCTTAAAGGGCATTAATTGCTTACCCTTTCATATGTACAACCTAAGGGCTATAAATACATTGTATCACCCTCATTCAAGGGGACGGGATTTTCTTGATAGAATTACATATCGAGAATTCCAAAACATTTGGCAATAACAGAAATAGTGGATGTAGGCCATTCTTATAAGGCTGAACCACTTTAAAATTCTTTGTCTCATTTTACATTTATCTGTGATTAAATAATTAGGAGCAATCTAATTTTTTACATCAACAACGATTAACACGATTTCTTATACTTTACGTTCAATTAAATAAATATACATACAGTAACCTGAATAAAAATACAATTGACACAATAACATGAGATGAACACAATATATTATGTTAATTTAAATTTGTTTAGATAACAATGAGACACTTTATAGTCCTTAAGTGTAAAAACACAAAGAGAAATCTATGATGAAAAAATGATAACATGTGCCTTTAGGTCACATATTTTACGCCTCAAAATAGTAAGTATGAAAGCTCCACATGAGTATTTGGATTCTAAGTGTGTGCTCTTAAAACACATGTTATCAAGATTCATCTATGATAATAATTATTCAATACACGGTTTACATTAAGAACAATTCTAGAGTTGCATGCATTTTGATAGATATACAGAAGTGTCATATCTGTATTCATTAATATCTTAAATAAAAATTAATAAATAATAAATATTAAATAATACAAACATGACATGTCTATTTATCTCTACTACCTAAAAAAAGGGAACTTCCTCTTCATGGTTAGAAGACTAAACTACCCTCATTAAATTTAAAATTACTATTATACCCTTAATAATAGTCAACATATCTCTCCCCAATTCATTAGCTCCCATGAAATATCCAGGTTCATTGCATCCCATCTTTATCATATTCATTCACACATACAAAGCAACCAAATACATTCATGTTCCAACCCTAGAAATCCAGATTCAGTTGCCTCAAATTTCATACTCCAATTCACTCACATTCATTCATCCTATCTCTCTCATATTCATTCACGCATATCAACCATCAAAATACATTCATCTTCCAACCCTAGAAATTCATCTTTACAAATGGAAGCTCAAACAACTATTTAATTGAAAGTCCATCATTTTTTTGCTTCATTGTTTTCATTTCTTCTGCCAAAATCAAGGTGAATACTCCTAATTTCGTCTATAATTTTTTATTATGTCAGCAAAGTATGCATTTATTAATTTGAAGATGAATACAATTACATAAATTTTATAATTATGTATATCTCATTGAAGAATTTTGTCTCTCATTTGAAGATGAAGACAATTACATAAATTTTATAATTATAATTATATAGATTAGGAAGAATTTTGTCTCCCAATTTCATTTTTTTCATGTTTTTAGATATGTGTACTTTTTACATACTCTAAATTAAATGTTAATTTTAAAACAATTATATACATTCACATATGCCTACTGTTTTAAATGTTAATAATTTGAAAATTATGCATACTAATATAAACTTTTTCAGTACTAAAGATTGTGCTTATTTTTCGTGATTTTCTTCTAATTACGGAAATTTCACTCATGATAAAAAATTTTATTAGTTTCTTAAGGTGAAAGTTCAGTACTACAATAGTTGATTGCACTAAGACAAGTACTTAATTTGTGGTTTATTGTCATTCTTATATAATTTCTAATTATGAAAATTTCACTCATGGTAATAATTTTTTTTATTATTATTTTCACAAGGTGGAAGTTTAATATTTCGGTACTTTAGATGAGACAAGTACTTAAATTTATGGTATATTGTGAGTCTTATATAATTTCTAATTACGAAAATTTCACTCATGATAATAATTTTTTTTTTTTTGTAAGGTGAAAGTTCACTACTGCATACATTAGTTGATGGCACTAAGACAACTATTTACTTTTTGGGTTTATTTTCATTCTTATATAATACGATGTTCTTACTCTTTACAAGTATGTTAACAGTAGTAGAAATGTAATTTGATAGTTCGTAAGAAATTGTTATCATTTCACTCTTTCGTAAGTAATTGTTAATTAAAATCTTGTAGGATATTTCAACATTGGTGGTACATGCTCGAATTGTGAATCTGAGAGTGAAGGAATTTCACTTTTGTTTACGTGATATGTGAAGTACTTAATACCATATTGAAACTCTTTCGTATAATTTATATTCGAGATGGTAATATATTTCGTTTGAATTTTTGTAGGATATTGTCAATATTTCTTGTAGAAGCTTGGACTTTCAATTTCATAGTAAAGGAATATCAATTTTATTTATGAGGTAATTGCAATTCATTAATGTATGATTGTGAATTTACTTATCATTTTTTATTTAATTTACTGGCCATTATGAAACCAATTGAAGAAATATGTAGATGAACTAAAAAATTTGCATACGTTTTACAATTTCTAATTTGTATCTTTTTTTTTCTTTGTCATGGAAAAGAAAAAAAATTAAAGAGTTAGGAAACAAATTACATCATATCAATTGAATTATATGAAACACAAACTACGCATGTATAACAAATTATAGAGTAGAACCAAGTAGATATCCAAATCTTTATAAACTAACGAATAACATAATTGTTTGGATAAGAAAAATTAAGTCATTGCAATATACATATTTAACTTTTTGATATAATGATGAATGAAACAACCTATGAACCAAAAGAATCAAAGACTCTTGTGATTCATTATTTGGTGGGCTTTTTTGGAGCAATTGGTACTCAGTGAGTGAAATTTTGGGACCACTAACTTTAAAATGACTTTGATGCAAGAACTTACAAATTCATTTATAATTTATTTTTATATTAGCCGAATATATGTTTTTTAACCTACATTTTTCAAAATATTTTCATTATATTTTTTTAACCTAAACATACGTATTCATGTCTTTAATGCCATTCATTTGACATGTCATCAAGCTGTAATTAGGTTTTATTATTGTTGTTGTTGTATTGACTTTGAAATACGTATAGGGTGATAGGAAAAAGAATAAAGATACTAATCTACTTAAAAATTTTAGAATAAAATTATAGACCTTCCCTAAATTAAATTCATTCTTCTTGGAGTCCTAATTTAAGATGGATCTCCGGTCTATAGGTGAACTATCAATATAGTAGTTGACTCCAAGGATATGTTATTGGTCTTAGGGGACTGAAACGAAGTACAAATTTCTTGCATTCCCTATCCAATAGTATTTATGACCAATTGAAAACCAATTGACGAAAAACTGATCTATATAAGATTGTCTTATGTTCCCACAAACGAAAAACAAAGGTCTACCACTATTATTTTATGGGCTAGAATAGGCATTCACCTCCTTGTCCTAAGCCAAATAATTGAGAGAGTTTTTCTTATACAGGATTCGGTAAAACTATGTGTCATTGACTAGATGATAGTAGACAAAATCCATCATAGTTCATAAATAACTATTGTAGCGTAAATATGACGAATCACATTCATTAAAATTTTGTACTTTATCCGAAATGTTTAATGAGGTGAGCCTAAGCCAAGCTTCAGCTTGCCGCCTACGCCCGCAAGGCATAGGCCTTAATGAAGGAGCCTTGCCCGATTTGAGGCGAATCACAACATATGAAGATTTGTTAGATATGGGCATACCTTGAACAAATTCAATACTGCTTCAGTTTTTCCTTGGTTTGAGATCACTCTGTAATCTTATATACTCCATCTTTTATTTATTGTATGGACAAATGAAGAAAGAAATTAAAGCTTGATCTTCTTCACCTTTGTTTTAAAAAATCCTTAAATGAAGAAATAAATCCCAACCAACATTCCATGAAGTCTAGCTTGATTAGTATGAATTCAGTCTACAATTTCTGGCTGCAATTAATAATAACTTTACTAAATTAACTTAAGAAATATGCTATTATAGTTTTATATAAATCAATGTAACCTCTAGTTTCCCATTGTTCATATCTGTACTTATTGTGTTGGAATACTCAACTGGTTTATAAGCGTTCAAAGTTGGGTTTATAGGGTTAATGTGGACTGCTTTATTCCCATTATTTTTTTTTTTGCTGTATTCGATCAAACTTCGGTTCTATAACATTAGCCTCCAACTGTTTGAGGATAACAGTGCTCAATATAAGCAAAATTTCTCCTTCTTCTATTAAAATGGAGATAGCATCCACTGAATTTGGATCTGTAGTGGCTCCATTATGTCAATCAATAGCTGTAGATGTTACTGCTTGGTTCATGGATGTCACTACTACATTTACTAACAATTATAGTAACAAATATTCTCCACCTATCATATAACGGACACTTGGGACTACGTTCACTGCCCATGCCTTTATTCTTTTACAATTTTATCCTCCCTGAAGCTAATATTTAGAACTTGAAACAAATGAATCAACATACTTTGAAAAGTAGGGTATGCTAATAGTAGTATACAAGAAAATAAAATAATTAAGAATATTGAAGAAACATAAGTTGTCATCTAGAGTTCCCTTGACCACTTCATTGGGGACTCAATTTCATTATTAAGATTTGGTGAAATAGTATTTGTTAAAGTGTTTGGGGGGAACTCCCAAACACATCTGATAAATATACATACTGCTAAGCATGATGAGATTCTTGATAGCGATCTGCCTACAATAAAGATTTTAAGTATTACATTTATAGAGTAGCTACATTTATTTGCTTTAATATGTATAATGAATATTAAATTGTAATTTCAGTTCCATATATTTTTGTTAATGACAGCATATGTACATACAACATAATCATAATTTTATTTATGATATTTCTTGCAATACACTAATTGTCACACATATAATATTTTTTTTTGAAATTCTCCGGTGAGGTACCAAGTTTTTTCCACAAAACCTGATCAACCAACCAATACACGAGGTTCACTACAATAACCTGCTTTTAACACGATTATAGCAAGTAAAATAGCAAACCAAATCACAATATAAGAGGCACACGCATACAAGACACAAAATTAAAGGAACTCAACTCCCAACCTTTTGTCACACGGATAATTTTTTTTTTTTTAAATTCTCCGGTGAGGCACCAAGTTTTTACCACAAAACCTGATCAGCCAACCAATACACGAGATTCACTTTTTTCTGACTTTCTTTAGACCCTTTATGTTGGCCGTATTATCCTCATTGAATGGAAGAGCTTTTAAGGTGTTAACGGTTTGTCATTTCTCTTTGCGTTCCATGTACCTGAATTTTCTCTTTCGTTGACTCCACTGGCTCAACTTATTTCAACACTGCTTTAATTTATCCTCGATTGCCCTGGAATTTACCCCTCCCCCCCACACACATAAAAAAAACATATTGTTTCTACTATATTTTGACATTTTTCCTCTTTGGCCTACCATGCTTCATATCTAATAGGCTTGTGTCTCCTATTCATTATATTTGGCTCTTCATTCTACTCTCAGAACTGAACTGCAATAGGAATATGGTTTGAATCGTGTTTATTTATACGATACACAACAACATTCGAGAACATCAAACTCCATTCTTGATTTGCAAACATTCCATCAAGTCTTTCCTCCACCCAATCCCCATTTTTCATCCATATGTACCATGTAAATTCATAGCCTTAAAACCGAGTTCAATTAGTTTACATGTGTCAATCACCTATCTAAAATTGCGAACCTGTCAATTTGATAGAATGGTTGTTCCTATTTTTTTTGCGTTTGACAGAATTTCATTGACACTCCTCCACCTACCCCCACCCCCACATACACACATACCACGACTAAGAAACGACCTCGAACTATCGTGACTTAAATTACTTAACAATTTTTTATTCCTCCTTGCGTCGCTGAACCTCGAGTACCCCATAAAATCCTGTGATTCTCCATGATTGCCATTACAGAGAACATTTTTATTACATATGTTTTGCTCGAACATTTATAAAACTCATTATTTTATCTTATTTCTAATTATCACCCATACAGATGTGTTATCATAAATGTAAAACCAATGAGTACGTCATTATCGCTTAATTGTTTCGCACAAATTATTTACTTAACTTTGTTACCTATGCATATATTGTTGTAGGATTTATGCTCTACATAAAAAATTTAAAAATTGTCAGATTCATATTCATTTATTAAAATCTCAAATTAAATATCTGAAATCAGTTACACGTATAACGCACGTGGTACAACTAATTTATCAAAGTGTGTGAGAAATTACTCCCTATAAAAAGTAATGCTATTTGTTCTTCAAATTGGGGAGTTTTTGAATGCAAGTTGCAAAGGCGCGTGACCATATGAACCTTAAAGGGCAAGTGAGAATGAATAAATGAATATCGGAAATAGTGGATATTTTGCCCCGGGCATGGGACTATCACATGGAGTGATAGTTGGTATTAAATGGGGGTTAACGTGGAATTGCAGGGACTGAGTCAGCTGACGTGTACAAGGCCCCTTTTGGGTCCCACTCAAGTGAACTTATTTATACTTTTTATCGTCATCATGACGTTGTTGTCCGACACGTGGCGCATTCTTCCCCTTTCCTTCCGTTGGGGAGATGGTGGGTTAGAAATCAGAGGGCCATCAACTTTATAAATTATAATATGCATGCCATCATCATTCCATCTTTTAAGTTTTAGTCATTTGAACTTTTGACCCTATTTTCGTTGCTTATTTTTCATGAAAAAATGACTATCTTTTAAATATAAATATAAACTTCATAGAGAGTGTTACGAACATATTGATGTATCGTGTTTATATTGATTCGTATTTTGAGTATCATGTCGATTTGTACATAAGATTCGGTACTAATTCTATGTACAAATAGTAGTGCTCATTTTTTAAATACATTATGAACTTTTAGGACTTAAAATAATATTGATTATGGATATAGACAACAAATATTTTATTTTCATTTTTAATCCCTATTTTTAAATTATTGACTGACATGACATGTTGTGATTGGTTGACGTTTTATGGATATAGGGCAGTGCCAACAGCGTTATTCAAAAATAGGGACTAAAATTATTAATGAAATGTTTCTTGTCCTATTTTCAGAATACATATTATAATATGCCATAAATTTACAATGCGCCTTTTTTAAATGCATTTGTTAGGGGTGTAAATAATTCGAGTCAAGTTGAGTTTAAAGTTGTTCAAATTTGATTTCAAAATGTAAACGAGTTTTAATTTACATTCGTTCGTTTATCTTATGAGCAGAGTTTATATTAGTTTAGTAGGGTTATTAGTGATCAAGCCAATCTGAGTAGAATTCAATCAAATAACGACCTTAAAAATATGTCAAAGGTTGTCTTCTTTATTTTATGAGTGTGTTTCGAATAAGGGTTTTTTACGAACAAAAACAAACGGAACTCGAGTAGATTGATTCGTTTTACAACCTAGCAATTAGCGACACGCATTGAAAATATGAGTTTTTACAAATTTGTACTAAATGTGTAGTGAAATAGATTCTTTATTTTTTTTTTACTCTAACAGGTCCTTTGAATCTGCTCCAATAGGTCTTATTTAAAAGAATATATCGAGGAATAAGATCTATTGAAGAAAAAATGTTCCTATACGATAATGATAAAATATTTTATGCATACATGATTTATGTGTCGGTTTACATAGAAAATTATTAAAGATTTCATATCCTCAATTTTTATTAGATTTTGGTTTACCCATTTAGAATATACAACTTGGTAAAATATGCAATTAAATCATTTTTAACTTTTATTTTCTTATCTCTTCCTATAAAGAAAGAAAAGAAAAGGCCATGGTCAATTTTTTTTTATTCAGTGTAACTAATCATATTCGTGTCTGTCTTTTTACATACCTACAATAAAATACAAGGTAACAAATTTTAACTTAGTAAAAAAAAAAATTCTTCTGTTTTCATTGTTCTCAATTAAACACACCTAATTAAAATTAAGAGTAATGTTTTAAAAAATACTATACTAAGTTGTCTCCCAAATCTAGAGAATTTGGTTCCTAATGTTTTTGAAAATAATATACTAAGTTGCCTCCCAAATCTAGAGAATTTACTTGCTATATTATGACATTTGAACCCAAATTTAAACGATATTATCTTTGTCAATGTGTTTGAACGTTAATTATCATATTCATTTTCCAAAGTTACATCGTCACCTACAAATTTCCTTCATCTTCTCCACACACTGTGTAAACATTTAATTTCATCTTCTCCATCTCTGACATTCATTCCCTCTCTCTCTTATTTATCTTGTCAGCCATATTACTACAAAATTTTAAAAATAACTTTCTTAATTTTGAAATTCATATATATTAAACAACACAATGCTAAAAATTATAAATAATTCAAAATAAATCACAAATCATGCCATAATCACGACTCATTCAACAATCCCATGTAGTAATATAAAAACAAGTTCCAAAATGAGTATATGTATTAATTTACTGCATTAGACATCCCTACATCACAAAATTTACACGGGTATTTCGATATTCATATATGTATTAACACACTAATTTTTTTTACTATATGAAGGATATTAGGGACCGACGTTTTCATTAGAGCGTTTAAAATCACATTGCAATCAAATTCCGAATAATGATTTTTTTTTACATGAAATGATCTTGAGCGTTATTTCTCAACAACGTAAAATAATGTATCTTTTATGCCAGTTTGCTTTAATTTTTGTTACTATTTATTTTTTTCATTAATTATGATTTTTTCCTAATATAACATTACAGGCACCCTTTCTTTTTCTTTTTGAGATACTAATAACACGTACTGTATGCAGCACATATTTTTTAATTTGGTTCTATGGAACATATTTTTTCACTTAAAATAAATTTATAAATAATTTAAATTTTATTCATTGTGTATTAAAAAATTGTCTTTATTATTTTTAATATACACTTTTAGTGCGTAAATTCTGAGGACCTATTTAAAATATGTAAGCAATTTGTATTAGAAGCCCTGTGTGGTTTGTGGTGCCCACCATCATGAGTTAAGTCTTGGAATCGTTTAAGGTGGACCGTTGATGGTGGTAACCATGGTGTCTGCCACATGGAAATGTATATATGTAGGATTGCATGAGCTATAGAATGGTCCACTTTGTCCTTAAAGAAATATCTTTGGATACTATGCTTCTTAAGAAAAGTCATGTCTCGTCATAAATATATACTAGGGGTAAATTCGCGCGATGCGCAGATAAGCAATTGTGATCGTCATTTCACTCGTCAAATTATTTACCGTTTCATTAAGATTCCTAGCAATTGTAGGAATAAACAATGACAAATAATAACTTGTAACGGTATAAAATATTGTAATATAAATAAAGTCGCATTAAAAAATCATTACTACAATATACGCAAGTTGATCGCATGACCATCTAGCAACTACATTTTCATAATACGCTAGACAAAAAAGAAAGTGAAAGAAGAAAACCTCCTTCGATTTCCACTACCATGCACAAAAGAAAATCCATATTCAACACCATCTCCATATATATATATATATATATATATATATATATATATATATATATATATGAGAACGCTCACCTACATCATGCTCTATACATCATCCATGCATCACGCTTAATTACATGCCCTAAAAAACTTTTTTTTTTCAAATTTTATATTTTTTCCTTGAAATTAACCTTCTTATCAACTCGTATGCAAAAAATTAGGTCAAAATACATTTTGTAACTATTTTTAAAAAATTCACAAAAAACTGCTAAAAATACCTTATTTATAAGGGTCTGCACCAGCAGTTTTTTGTGAAATTTTTAAAAATAGCTACAAAATGTATTTTGACCTAATTTTTTTCATATGTGTTGATTGGAAGGTTAATTTCAAGGAAAAAATATAAAATTTGAAAAAAAGGTTTTCTATGGCCTAGAATTAGGTGTGATGTATGATGTGATGTATAGTGCATGATGTAGGTGAGCGTTCCTCTCTCTCTCTCTCTCTCTCTCTCTCTCTCTCTATATATATATATATATATATATATATATATATATATATATACTTTGCAAGGTGCAATCATGAATTTCTCTAATGTATTGAGGAAAAGAAAGCTATGAACACATTATAGTTCTTGTGATATAATGTTTTATTGATATATTATAAAACATTATTATTACACATGCCACTGCAAGTAAACAATATAAAATTTTCATTACAGAAGTTTCAAGCTAATGCCCAAAATTCGCATGAAACAAAATATATATAAAGCAGCTACATTGAGTATTATCACTACTTATAAAACAATGACCCTAACTACACAGCCACTATTACAACATTTGCATTGACACATCATCAACTAAGTAACTACCATTATCTAAGATAGCAGTACATAAACATAAAAAATAAGTTAACTAACCAATCACATAAAATTCACACAGTCCACCTATGAATATAACATCGAATTTTTTCATAAAAGGGAAATAAAAAGGAGAATATATATGTTCAAATAACACAAATAATCAGAGTCCGAATAGAGAAACAAATTATATAACACAGATAAGACGTGTATAAGATATTTAATAAAATATAAATTCACCCATGAGATTCTCCCATAAAAATAATATTTAAAGTACCAAGAATTTTCATAAGTAATAGCTCAATCCTCATTTCAACAAACTTCCATACATTTAAAATTACACTAATAGTTGTGTGACCCATTTCTTCCTCTCATCGGACATTCAGAAAAAAATTATACCACCATAATAGAAATGTATACCACTACAATAGAATAAAAACCAATTCCTGATTCTCACACAAAAAAAATCAATTCTTAAGGAAGAGGCTGAAATAGATATTGTGTTTTCCAGATGATGGTTCTCACCAAAAACTGATGACAGAAATAACTATGTTCAAAAAGGAAAAAATGTATTTGATATCATATTATCAATGAACAATTCTATTCGAACCGACGTTTTTACCGAATTTTTGGAGATCAAATGATGTGTTGATCTCATATTCATTGGTTTTTGGATCCCACTGTCGTGGACCTCCAAAACCAACCAATAGAACTTGGCACATCATTGTGTCTTGAATTTTTATGTCAAAAATTCAGTCCAAATAATTTTTTTGATTATCAATTGGCCCCAATAAAACTGAAAGGGCCCATATGGTTGGGTTATTGTTGGATGCGTTAGCAGATATAAAAAAAGGGGTCAATTCTCACCAAAAACTGACGACAACATATGAGGGTTCACATATTGTGCTTTCCACGAAGAGGATGAAATGGATAGGATTTGGAGAGGTCTAAAACCCTTTTGATTCAACAATTTTTGTTGCATTACTGAAAATGCATGAAAGAATATTGATTTTACAAATTACAATTTAAGACATTTGTACGTAACATCGCGATTTTCCTAAGAAAAAGAAAGTATTAATAATAAAACATTCCAAATTTCACAACTCATATTAATTGTTCTATAATTATATTAAAAGAGTTTACCCGTAACCATTTATGTGTGTGTACAAATTTGAACTTATCCACTACTCAAGTTCACTTGTTGTAAATTGTATTGAAAAGATAATATGTTGTGAATTGCAAGGTTAACAAATGACATTCATGAATCTAAGGGCACCCATGTGCTTTTTCATATTTATTATGTTTCTATGATTCATCAAATTCAAAAGACATATTCATTCATACTCTTAAATTGACATTGGATAAATTATCACCAATGCGGACAAACACTAAATAAACATTAAACATGACATGAACCCAAACAAAAAATTATATATGTTTGTAAATATAAAAAAATCCAAAAACATGTACACTTAAATGAAAATACATAATAAATATATATATCAAAACAACTAATTGAATTTTCAACAATTAATGGAAGATGGAAAATGCTATATGGAATTTTGTTCAAAACGGTTTTTTTTAATAGTATTTTTATTTTGTTAAAACCTTTGTTAAAGCTGTTTTTTGTTCAAAGCTTTTATTTTTTTTTTGTTAAAACTGTTTTTTCGTAAAAAAATGTATTTCTTAAAAAATTATTTTTCCCATATAAACTGTTTTTTTAATATGATTTTTCGTTAAAACTGATTTTTTTTGTTAAAACCGTTTTCTTTATTTTAAAGAAACTTTTTTTGTGATTATAAGCTCTTTTTGTTATTTTTTTAAAAATTATCGATTTTTGACACCATTAATATTATCAAACAATCATTTTTTTATCACCTGAAAAATTAATGATATCAAACAATTGTATGTGAAAAATTATAGGATTTGGCGCGATAAAACTTTTGTATGAAATGTACTGCATTGAAACCCATATTTTGATATGATTCGGTTAAAATTTGTAAACACCTAGAGCGAGCTTTAGAAAAAGAGGGAGTGACAGAATAAAAAAAAAATAAAAGGGAGGGAATATATAAAAAGAAAGGTAACATAAAAAAAGTTGAACATTACCCAACTGAACATATGAATTATTTTCTCATATGTACATTTCCAACTGTACATATGAGAAAAGTTATCAATAGGTCAAAACGTCAACAAAAAAGTAGAAAAGAATATCAACAAACACAATTACAAAGTACCCATATCTAGAATGTTCGTGTATGTACACAAACAGATAGGCAAAACAAAATAACCTTCCCTGATCACCTCAAGAAGAAATATAAACCCAGATTCTCTTTTTTTATAACCCTCAAGTCCCCAACGATCCCAAAGCACACTACACAAAGATCCACACATACTACACATATTTTCGGCCAGAGCATCACATAGATGAAGAGGCTAAATCGAGATTCCGAGTTGAGTTCTTTTTCTTTACAAACCGATCTAGTAATTTTTGCGATCGTATAGATCCACTGTTACATGAGATGACCTCTTTGAAATATTAACAGCTATTAATGATAAGAGCTATATTTGTGTAAACACCTAACAACTTTGAGTGATGAAGCCCAAAAATCTAGTTGAAGATCCTGTGAGCAATCAAAAGTGCAACACTGGTTGTCCCATCCTAGACTGCACACCCGACGATGGCGTTCCCTGCAATTCCGTGACCGAAATTGTGTCGGAGAGCGATTGTGGCAAAACCCAACTTTGCCTCCATCTCCTCCTCTCCTCTCAGCTCCCCCTCTCCCAAGGCGACCTCGCTTCCTCCTCTCTCTACCTCCACTCCGAATTCTCCTTCCCCATCCGCCACCACCACTAACTCTCGAACCCAACCCCAACCTCTGCGATAACTTATTAATCCACGCACTCCATTCTACACACCACTTGTTCGGACTATTGCCCAGCATAGATTTTCTTATCGCTAAGAACTTTGACTCAGCTAGGTAGGGGACAGACTGGTGATGCCGAGATGTAAGGGTTTGGAATTAACTGAGTTGATGGAATGTGTATCACGTGGGAAAAATTCTACAGCAAGAGGTTTAACTGGTGTGGATTTTCAGATGGAGAAAAATATAAATGGGTAAACACATAGAAGGTGAACAGATTCGACGTTTTCTATCATTAAAGTGGGTGTAATAAATGGAGAAGAGAGATGTCTACAAACGATGGTTTTACTCCTTGGAGAGAGAGTGTGAGGTTGAATCTGTCGGTTGCCTTTCGTTTTATTGTGCCACATGGATGAACCTATGATGAGGAACATTAATTTTTGTTTTCCACGTGGACAATATCACAATCAACCACAATTAATGCCTTGCTTTGCATTTTATAGTATATAGAGATTTTGATGCTACGTCATATATATATATATATATATATATATGTAGAGAGAGAGAGAGAGAGAGAGAGAGAGAGGGTTCACCTACATTATAATATATACATCACATTACATCACACTTTGTTCTAGGTCCTAAATTTTTTTTTCAATTTTTTTATTTTTCTCTTGAAATTAACCTTAAAAAAAACTTAGGACAAAATACATTTTGCAATTATTTTTAAAAAATACACAAAAAACAGCTCGCGCAGACTCTTATAAATAAAGTATTTTGAGCAGCTTTTTGTGAATTTTTTAAAAATAGCTACAAAATGTATTTTGACTTAATTTTTTTAACATAGATTTATAGAAATGCTAATTTCACGAGAAAAATAGTTTTTTAGGGCTTACAACTAGGTGTGATGTATGAATGATGTATAGAGCATGATTTAAGTGATAATTCTCCTATATATATACAGGTCGGCTCTAACGCGGACAACCAACGAATTTAACTTGCAGACGGATTTTTTTTGTATTTTTTAAAAATAGCAAAAAAAAAATTCGAATTGATTTTTTTTACAGTGGTATTTAAACATTTCAGAAACCCCTATAAAAAAATCAGCTCAAAATGAATTATTTTGCTATTTTTAAAAAATCAGTCAAATATTTGTCAGTTTTTATAGCTCTTAAAAACTATCATATTTTTTACCGATTTTTTAAAAATAGTAAAACAATTCATTTTGAGCTAATTTTTTTTACCGGGGTCCCCTAAAATGTTTAAATACCACAGAAAAAAATCAAGTCAAAATTTGATTTTTTCTATTTTTAAAAAATCATACAAAAATCCATCCACAAGTTGCGTCCGCATTAGAGCATGTATGTGTGTGTATGTGTGCATATATATATATATATATATATATATATATATATATAGAGAGAGAGAGAGAGAGGGTCCTATATATACATCATGCTTCCTACATCACCCGTACATCACACCTAGCTGGGAGAGAGAGATAGGTCCTATATATCATGCTTCTTACATTACCCACACATCACACCTAGTTCTACACCCTCAAAATTATTTTTTTTCAATTTTTTTTATTTTATCCATGGATTTAACCTTCCAATCAACAGATGTTCAATTAATTAGGTTAAAATACAATTTTTAACTATTTTTGAAAAATCCAATAAACAACAACTGAAAATATCTTATTCATAAGGGTTTGCGCTTATAGATTTTTGTGAATTTTTAAAAAATATATAGAAAATATATTTTGACCTAATATTTTTAATATATTTTGATTGAAAGGTTAATTTCAGGAGAAAAAATAAAAAATTTATAAGAAAGGTTTCTTAGGACCTAGAATTAGGTGTGATGTACGAAGTGTGATATAGGAGATCCTCTTTCTCTATAATACCCTGTGCTTTTATGGACATTTAAATTACATAAGTAAGTGTAATTTATTAATTTGAGAATTTTAAGTGAAAGAGAAGTTGGATTATTTTATACCATGTCGCAGTTGGGCAAAGCGACAAGTAATAATATTTTATTCGAAAAATACGTGCTTAGTTGTGTTGGACTTATAAAGGTGAATTTTGATACGTGACTCAGATGGGGATTTCGAGTGCACGGTTGGTCTCGGAAGGGCCGAAATAGTTAGAATAGAGTACTCGGGGATAGTGTTTGGGTTCCGGAGACTTTTTGGACTAGTAGGGACTCGTATTTGTGTATATGAGTCAATTTTGGGTTTAATAAGGGATAACCCTTATTTCTTCTCTTATAAGCCGAGAGAAAGAGAGAAGAAAAGGAAGAAAAGGAAGAAGAAAAGGGAGAAAGAGGAGATTTTCGGCCAAGCTCGGACGGATTCCAGCACGAGGCCATCGGATTTATTCATTGAGGCAAGTGTTTAACTTGCTTTAATTATTTTAGTGTGTTTATAATCCATATTATAGTTGGTGTGAAAACTATATGATTTGGGTTGGGATTCTTGCACATAAATGGGTTTTTGGAAGAAGATTTCATAAGAGATTGATGTGATAATAACTCCATATGAAATCTAGGCTTAAATCCAAGTTAATGGTGTAAATTTTGGTGAGAAATTAGAAGAAATGAAATTGGGGGTTTATATCAGTTAGGGCTTAAATCTTGATTAAATTGTATGAATCCTATGGAATAATTGTTGTTTTGAGTATAAAAATGTGAGTAGATATGAATATGGATGTTGGGTGAAATTAGAATCCATAAAAATAGGGTTGGATGAGCATTGGATTAAGAATGAGAGAAGAAGAAGAGGATGAACTCATAACAGTAGGCAATCTGTGCCAATTCGAATCGATTCAAAAGGGAGTGGATCGATTCGGCTTAGGCGAATTGATTCGGTACAGGGCGAATAGATTCGGCCCTATCAGTTTTGAAAAACTTCCTTGGTTTTAAAGGGATTTAAGGATAATTATTTTTTCAGATACATATTGAGGTATCTGTGACACCCCGCCTAATTAACCCCGGGTGATCAGTCCTAAATTTAGTTAGAACATGTTTCTCAGTTGGATCATTCTTAGCACCACCGTCGCCTTTTTAAAATACTAACCACCTAAGTGAGAAAATTAGACTGGTGCCAAGTTTTATCTTTCATTAACTTAAATGAAACTCATGCGGAAAATAAAATAACACAATAATCACAATTAACTAAAACATCCATTCACAAATTTATTAACTGACCGAATAAACCATCAGCCCAAACTCCAACAAATATAAAATAAAGACAAGTAATCAATCTCAACAAGTCTGACAAAAACTAAATGAACTGTGAGCGACAAGCTCGAAATAACTAATAGAAGTCTCTATACTAGAATGAAAGAATAAGGCGTCTATCAAAACTCCCGCAACATCCACATATGCTGCAGCAACAGATTTCTTGAAATAGAGTCAAGCCTGGCGTCCCTATGGCTGGACACCTAAAAGGTTTTTAAAAATTTATAGCAAGGGTTAGTACCCAAAAACATTCGAAAAACATTTAGCAAATGATTAACTTGCAGTAATAAATAAAAATGCATGCTCTCCATATTTTAGTTAGTGTCGCACTCCCTTGAGGACATTCTCACCCCTCCTCTAATGTGCTCTACTAACGCCTTAAATAAACCCACCTAGTTATTCATTTTATGACTAGATAAATTATATCACCCCTTGCAAACACCCTACTCTAACCGAGTATGTCTAAATTTTGATTTTTAAGTTAGTATCATCATCAACTTAATTAAATCATTTCCCTTTTTAATTTCATATAACTTCCACCTCTGTTATACATATAATACAATTCATGCTTTGTATTAATTAGCCCGGATATAATTATTTACCTAATTATATACTCAATCATACTACAGTATTCACAAACATATTGAAATAACATTAATAATAGTATTTCCACCGAGTAAAGTTTCACCGGGTATAAACCCTCTAAAGTGCTATCCCACTAGGTATGTTCACATAGCCTAGTTACCCCCAAGTCAGATTCGCTCACTAACTTGGTTAATACATAAATGTTGGAGGCGGTCATATTCCTTCCCTGAAAGTGAGATGCCCCTCACCCATATAACGGACGCTATGACCTGGGATTATACTCGTCCTATTACTCAAGCTAGAGGATTCATCCACTACGCACAACCTCCCCCTATAGCACTAGAGCATATAGTAATAATATCTATTCTCTGATATTAATGTACACATCATATATATATATATACTATCACACGCCGTATACATATAAATGTAAATTATCCCGGCTACGCAGTGCACTAAGTCCGTGACACAAGCCTATTCCATTTTATTTTGAGTTTATTGCCCAACTCTTATTATAAATTAATTTTCACATTAATTGCTTTTGGTATCGCCCCAACCAATATATTCAGGCTTACTCTCGTGGCCCGAAATAACATCACCAGAGTCTAAATCACCAACTCTAAATTATTTAGCCTTTTCCTAAATAAAATTTACGTTTCGGTATCGCACAACCATTATTCCCGGACTTGTCTACTACATCCGTATTTAATCATTTTGAAACAAACTTTCCAAAATTTAACCTTAGTGTGTCACACCTAATTTCTCCAAATCCCAATTAATTTTAAATTATGATGTCACACCAAGACGCCCTCAAATCCTAATTAATTTTCATTCACAATTAATTAGATTTAAACCCATGTATTAATTACTCAACAATTAAGGCATGGAAGAATTTATTTTTAAATTTCCCTATATATTAAAAACTGGGCGAACTGTCAAAGTTTCCAGACCATCGATCGATCGATCGATCAGGTCCTTGTCTTCCCCGAGTTGGATGTTTCAGCCATGGACGCCCACCTCCATACCCTAGTTTCTTCTACAATGAAAAAAAAGTTTTCCAATCGACAATAGACATCAAAAACCTTATGGGGAACCTCTTTAAAGTCCAACAACATCAGTAAATTCACTTTTTCTACTGTTTTTACAAATTGGGGTAAAATTCCATTTAATCTTTAACCCATTTAAACATCAATTCCTTGGCAACAAATTCATCTCCAATTTATCCGGGTTTACACATCTTATCATATACGAATATACAACTCAGATTATATACGATTTTCTAATCAATTTTGCAATCGGATTCATGGTTTACAAAACCCCATGTTCATACCCTCTTTAAATCCCAAAACGAATTTTCTTTGATTACACACATCACTTGAATATGAATTGAAATACACTTTATATGCTAAAGCAAGTTAACCACTTGCCTTAGGGTTCGTAGAGTCTGAATTTGGAACCTTGAGTGCTCAAGGTTGAAGATGACTCCTTTATAGCTCTCCAGTGATCCCCAAATTTGACTTTGGCTGCTGTTAGGGTTTCCTAACCCTCTAAGTCTTTTCTCCAATTAATTCAGCCGTTCCCTTGTTTCTTTTATTTGTTTAATTAACCCGCATCCCATTTTTTGTCTAACGGGCCAACGCCAAGTGACCCAAATGCCCCCGTGTGGGCCCGACTATGCCTAAAAACATCCCATGACCCGTTTACTACCCCCGGGTACACTTTTTCGACTATCTCGGCCCATTCGGACTCAATTGTACAGTCAGAATTGGCATCCAAATTAATTTATAAAAATACTTATTTCTCACCCAAATTAGTCTATACCGACTCCCGGCTGAAATAAGTACATATCCCGTCATTAATACCCGAAATGACGTAAATACATTATTACTATTCACTTAGTAAATAAGTTTCCCTAAATATTAACCATTCACTCCCCGATTAATATTTAAACATAAATTACCATAATTAATTCAATTAAAATTATGACACACAAGTAATCTTGAATTCCTGAATTAATTAAATATTTAATGCACAAAAATACGGGGTGTTACATACTCCCCCCTTATAAGGGAATTTCGTCCCCGAAATTAGGTCATACCTGCGGTGAAAAGCTTTGGATATTGTTCCCACGTATCCTCCTCCCGCTCCCAGGTAGACTCGTCAACGTTGTGATGATCCCACTGTACTCTAACTAGTGGAACAACCTTGGATCGTAACTTCCGCTCACTACGGTCCAGAATAGCCACCGGTCTCTCCTCATATGAGATGTCTGGCTGTAAATCAATTTTCTCGAGTGGAATGTGCCAAAAAGCCCTCTCGCTCCTACGATATTTCTTCAGCGATGCCACATGAAACACGTCGTGTATCCGCTGAAGGTGCTCTGGCAATCCCAGCCTGTAAGCTACTGGCCCCACCCTCTCTATAATAGGGAAAGGTCCCACATACCTCGGTGCTAACTTACCCTTCTTACCGAACCTCATCACCCCTTTCATAGGGGACACCCGGACCAATACCTGATCCCCAACCTCTAACTCCACATGTCTCCATGAAGCATCAGCGTAACTCTTCTGCCTATCCTGAGCTATCCGAATCCTCCCTCGAATCATCTCTATCTTGGCAGACGTCTCCTGAACAATCTCCGGACCCAATAGTTTGTTGTCCCCCACCTCTAACCAACAAGCGGGTGAATGACAAGGTCTCCCGTATAGTGCCTCGAATGGTGCCATACCGATCGTGAATTGGTAAGAGTTGTTATACGCGAACTCTACCAAAGGAAGATATTTCTCCCAACCTCCCCAAAATTCCAATATGCACATTCTTAGCATATCTTCCAGCATCTGATTGATTCTCTCAGTCTTCCCGTCAGTCTGTGGGTGATAGGCTGTACTCAAACGTAGCTCCGTGCCCATGGCCTCCTGAAAGCTCTGTCAAAAGTGGGCCACAAAGATCTTGTCTCTGTCAGACACAATATTAACCGATACCCCGTGCAGCTTAACAATCTCAGCTATGAATAGCTGCGCATATCGTATCATCTCAAAGTCTATGTGAACCGACAGAAAATGGGCCACTTTGGTCAACCGATCCATAATGACCCATATGGAATCGTAACCCCTTTGCGATGCAGTTAATCCTGTAATGAAGTCCATGGAGATGCTTTCCCACTTCTACATGGGAATCTCCAGTGGCTGTAGCATCCCTGATGGTCTCTGGTGATCAACTTTCACAAGCTGACATGTGGCACACTTTGAAACACACTCTGTTATGTCTCATTTCATTCCTGCCCACCAATACTGCATCCTCATATCCTGGTACATATTATCCCCACCGGGATGTACCGCGAATCTTAACCCAAGGGACTCTGCCATAACAGCGTGCCTCAACTCCTCATCCTCTGGCACAATTAACCTCCAATTAAGGCGTAGGCCTCCTTAGCAACTGACTCACCCTATCCCGAGATGCTCTCCCACTTCCACACGGGAATCTCCAACGGCTGTAGCATCCCTAATGGTCTCTGGTGATTAACTTTCACAAGCTGACACGTGGCACACTTCGAAACACACTCTGCTATGTCTCATTTCATTCATGCCCACCAATACTGCCTCCTCATATCCTGGTACATCTTATCTCCACGGGGATGTACCGCGAATCTCGACCCATGGGACTCTGTCATAACAACGTGCCTCAACTCCTCATCCTCTGGCACAATTAACCTCCCATTAAGGCGTAAGCCTCCTTCCGAGCTGACTGAGTAACCCTCTGCTCCCTCAGTTATCAACTGACTCACCCTATCCTGGCAGATCTGATCCTCTTCCTGAGCCCTCACAACCCGCATAATGATCTCAGGTGTGATGGATAATGTTGACATGCAAGCCTTGGCTACATCATCCTCATGTCGAAGCTCTCTCCACTTCGCTTTCCAGACTTTTGGTATTTCCCCAATAGGTCTCCGGCTCAATGCATCTTCTACCACATTAGCCTTACCAGGATGATACTGAATATCAAACTGGTAGTCCTTCACGAATTCTAACCATCGCCTTTGCCTCATATTCAGATCCTTCTGTGTGAAGAGATACTTAAGTGATTTGTGATCCGTGAATAACGTGAACTATTCTCCCAGAAGATAATGTCTCCATATCCTCAAAGCAAAAATGACCGCTGCTAGCTCCAGGTCGTGAGTGGGGAAATTCCTCTCATGGGGCTTTATCTTTCTGGATGCATAAGCTATATCCTTTTCCTCCTGGTGAAGCACACCCCTTAGTCCTTGTAAGGATGCGTCAATGTAAACCCGATACTCTAATCCTCCCTTCGGCAATGCAAGCACGGGTGCAAATGTCAACTTGTCCTTTAGCTCATCGTAAGCTAATTGACAATGATCACTCCAAGTGAAAGGTACCCCTTTTCGAGTCAGATTCATCAAAGGGCCCGCAATCTTTGAGAATCCTTTGATGAACCGCCTGTAATAACCGGCCAATCCCATAAAACTCCGCACCTCAGTCGGTGTCGCGGGCTGCCCCCACTCCCTCACCGCCGATACTTTACTCGGATCCACCGCAATACCCCAGTCCGACACCACGTGGCCAAGAAATTGAACCTCCGTAGCCAAAATCCACACTTTCCGAATTTGGAATAGAGCTGGTGATCCCGCAATATTTGTAAAACTTTACGCAGATGCTCTGCGTGCTCCTCCTCGGTGCGCGAGTAGATTAGGATGTCATCAATGAACACAATGACAAACTGATCGACAAACTCCCTGAAAACCCTGTTCATGAGGTCCATGAATACTGCCGGTGCATTGGTGAGCCCGAATGGCATCACCCTGAACTCATAAGATCCATACCGCAACAGAAAAGCGGTCTTAGGAACATCCTCCTCTCGGATATGTAGTTGATGATATCCTGACCTCAAGTTGACCTTAGAGAAGTAAGACGCCCCTCTCAACTGGTCAAATAGATCATCAATCCTAGGTAACGGATACTTATTCCGTATCGTCGCCTTGTTCAGCTCTCTATAGTCCACGCATAATCGTAGTGAGCCACCCCGCTTCTTTACAAACAACACCGGTGCACCCCATGACGATGTACTCCGCTGAATGAAACCTTGACCTAGAAGCTGCTGAATCTGCTCCCTTAACTCACGCATCTCTGACGGGGCCATACGGTATGGGGCCCGAGCAATCGACCTCGTCCCCGGTGCTAAATCGATTACAAATTCGATTTTCCTGCTAGATGGCAACCCTGGTATCTCCTGGAACACATCCTCAAAGTCCCTCACTACCGGGATTGAGTCCAACGGAATCGCCACTTCCTATGAGGTCTCCTCCTCAATGTAATATAGGTGCGTGCGTGACCCTCCCTCAGGTAACGGCATCGCTATAAAAAACATCTCTTATCTTGGAATGGAGAACACGATCATCCTCTCGTAGCAATCCACCGTCGCCCGATAACCTTCTAACCAATCCATACCCAAGATAACATCGTACCCCTCCATATCTAACACCAAGAGGTCCGCTGCTAAACTACGCCTCCCAATCAAAATGTCCACCCCCGACAAATCGAGAGAATCAAAGCCCCGCTGCCTACTGGTGACTCAACACACATCCGAAGACTACCCGCGGTCTCTAGTAACCCGGCCCATTTAACAAAATTATATTTAATGAATGAATGCGATGCTCCCATATAAAAAAGAATATTACCCTCATAACTATGAATGAGAAACATACCCTCAATTGCTGGCGGTGCTTGTTGCGCTGGAGGATTGGGAACATCCCGGACGTTATACACATGCCCGTAGTACATCTTCCCCTGCTGCGGTGGGGCGGGTGGGGCTGGTGTTGCTGGTGGTATCTGCCCCCGTTGCCCTGTTGGGCCTCCTGTTGTTGACCTCTGCCCCTCTGTGGGCACTCCCTCTTGAAGTGTCCTGGCTGGCCACAGAAAAACAGCGTTTCTGACCATCCCCCTGTCGTTGGCCCTGACGTGGCTGGCCCTGTTGGCCTCCCCTATTGTTCCCTTGGCCCTGACGGCCCTGAGGAACCTACTGCTGCTGATTCGGTCCCGGCTGCCCCTGCCTGAACCCCTGACCTCCCTGTCGGAACCCACCAGGCTTAAACTTCTTAGCCTGATTCCCTTGCTGACTGCCAATCTGTTGTTAAGTAACACTCGTGTCACCACTAGTAACTGCCTTGCCCTTTTGGCTCGGCTCCCCGGTTCTCTTGCTCCCTTCGCATAGAAGCGATGATCCTAGCAATATACAAGTGCAGCATTAACGACATATGTATAAGTCACTAAGGCCGGATTCCCAATCAAATGTTGCTTGATCCACTAGACTAAGCCATCCATAAATCTCGATTTCTTTCGATCCTCATCGCTCACCTCATTGGCACAAAGTTTGCCAAACGGGTGAACTCTTCCTCATAGTCTGCCACTGATCGGTCACCTTGTACTAAATCACTGAACTTTTTCCTCATCTCAGCCTCTACCGCTGGTGGAAAGTAATTGTGGTCGAACCGCACCCAGAACTCTGCTATCGACATTAAATCCCGCTCCTCAATGGTGGTAACTGACTCCCACCACTGTAAGGCTGCCCCCGATAGACGAAAGGTAGAAAGCATCTGTTTCTGCACCTCGGTACACTCCAGCATGCGCAGATGGCGCTGAATGTTCTTCTTCCAGTCATAAGCCTCTACTACATCCGTGCTACCCCGAAACTCAGGTGGGTGACCCTTCTGAAAGGTCTCCCTAACTCGCTGTCAAGATGGTGGCCCCACTGGAGCCTGAACTACTGGTGCCAATGGAGGCGGTGCTTGGTGGTGTGGAAAGTGAGCTGCCATAGCTCTCATCGCTATCTCGACCGCCTGGGCCACTATCACTACTACCTGAGTAGTGGAAATCAACTCGGGTGGTGGTGGTGGTGGCGGTACCTGTGGCTCCTGATGAGCCTCCCTAACCTCATCCCTAGCCTCAGTCCTCTCCGCTCTCAGTCTCCTTGGTGGCATCTGGAATAAATTGAATCGTATAAGTACACAATATACACAAAAAATTATTCATAGCAGAAATACGATATCTCACAAGAGAAAAATGAATCAACAGTCCTAATAATAGGGCTCTACAACAATCGAGTGCTACGCTGAAACGTAGAAATCCGCACAGATCCTAAGACCACTAGAACCTGATGCTCTGATAGCATCTGTGACACCCCGCCTAATTAACCCCAGGTGATCAGTCCTAAATTAAGTTAGAACAGGTTTCTCAATTGGATCATTCTTAGCATCGCTGTCACCTTTTTAAAATACTAACCACCTAAGTGAGAAAATTAGACTGGTGTCAAGTTTTATCTTTCATTAACTTAAATGAAACTCATGCGGAAAATAAAATAACACAATAATCACAATTAACTAAAACATCCATTCACAAATTTATTATCTGACCAAATAAACCATCGGCCCAAACTCCAACAAATATAAAATAAAGACAAGTAATCAATCTCAACAAGTCTGATAAAACCTAAATGAACTGTGAGCGACAAGCTCGAAATAACTGATAGAAGTCTCTATACTAGAATGAAAGAATGAGGCGTCTATCAAAACTCCCGCAACATCCACATATGCTACAGCAACAGATTTCCTGAAATAGAGTCAAGCATGGCATCCCTGTGGCTAGACACCTAAAAGGTTTTTAAAAATTTATAGCAAGGGTTGGTACCCAAAAACATTTGAAAACCATTTATCAAATGATTAACTTGCAGTAATAAATATATATGCATGCTCTCCATATTTTAGTTAGTGCCGCACTCCCTTGAGGACATTCTCACCCCTCCTCTAATGTGCTCTACTAACGCCTTAAATAAACCCACCTAGTTATTAATTTTATGACTAGATAAATTATATCACCCCTTGCAAACACCCTACTCTAACCGAGTATGTCTAAATTTTGATTTTAAAGTTAGTATCATCATCAACTTAATTAAATCATTTCCCTTTTTAATTTCATATAACTTCCACCTCTGTTATACATATAATACAATTCATGCTTTGTATTAATTAGCCCGTATATAATTATTTACCTAATTATATACTCAATCATACTACAGTATTCACAAACATATTGAAATAACATTTAATAATAGTATTTCCCCCGAGTAAAGTTTCACCGGGTATAAACCCTCTAAAGTGATATCCCACTAGGTATGTTCACATAGCCTAGTTACCCCCAAGTCAGATTCGCTCACTAACATGGTTAATACATAAATGTTGGAGGCGGTCATATTCCTTCCCTGAAAGTGAGATGCCCCTCACCCATATAACGGACGCTATGACCTGGGATTATACTCGCCCTATTCCTCAAGCTAGGGGAATCATCCACTACGCGCAACCTCCCCCTATAGCACTAGAGCATATAGTAATAATATCTATTCACTGATATTAATGTACACATCATATATATACTATCACACGCCGTATACATATAAATATAAATTATTACGGCTACGCCGTGCACTAAGTCCGTGACACAAGCTGATTCCATTTTATTTTGAGTTTATTGCCCAACTCTTATTATAAATTAATTTGCACATTAATTGCTTTTGGTATCGCCCCAATCAATATATTCGGGCTTACTCTCGTGGCCCGAGATAACATCACCAGACTCTAAATCCCCGACTCTAAATTATTTAGCCTTTTCCCAAATAAAATTTTCGTTTCGATATCGCACAACCATTATTTTCGGACTTGTCTACTACATCCGTATTTAATCATTTTGAAACAAACTTTCCAAAATTTAACCTTAGTGTGTCACACCTAATTTCTCCAAATCCCAATTAATTTTAAATTATGATGTCACACCAAGCCGCCCTCAAATCCTAATTAATTTTCATTCACAATTAATTAGATTTAAACCCATGTATTAATTACTCAACAATTAAGGCATGGAAGAATTTATTTTTAAATTTCCCTATGTATTAAAAACTGGGCGAACTATCTAAGTTTCCGGACCATCGATCGATTGATGGTCTACCTTCGATCGATCGATCGATCAGGTTCTCGTCTTCCCCCAGTTGGCTGTTTTAGCCATGGACGCCCACCTCCAAACCCTACTTTCTTCTACACAGAAAACCAAGTTTTCACATCGACAATAGACATAAAAAACCTTACGGGGAACCTTTATAAAGTCCCACAACATCCGTAAATTCACTTTTTCTACTGTTTTTACAAATTGAGGTAAAATTCCATTTAATCTTTAACCCATTTAAACATCAATTCCTTGGCAACAAATTCATCTCCAATTTATTTGGGTTTACACATCTTATCAGATACGAATATACAACTCAGATTATATGCGATTTTCTAATCAATTTAGCAATCAGATTCATGGTTTACAAAACCCCATGTTCATACCCCCTTCAAATCCCAAAATGAATTTTCTTTGATTACACACATCACATGAATATGAATTGAAATACAATTTACATGCTACAGCAAGTTAACCACTTGCCTTAGGGTTCATAGAGTCTGAATTTGGAACCGTGAGTGCTCAAGGTTGAGGATGACTCCTTTATGGCTCTCCTGTGATCCCCAGATTTGACTTTGGCTGCTGTTAGGGTTTCCTAACCCTCTAAGTCTTTTCTCCAATTAATTCAGCCGTTCCCTTATTTCTTTTATTTGTTTAATTAACCTTAATCCCGTTTTTTGTCTAACGGGCCAAGCCCAAGTGACCTAAATGCCGCTATGCCTAAAAACGTCCCGTGACCCGTTTACTACCCCTGGGTACACTTTTCCGACTAACTAGGCCCATTCGGACTCAACCGTACAGTCAGAATTGACATCTGAATTAATTTATAAAAATCCTTATTTCTCACCCAAATTAGTTTTTACCAATTCCCGACTGAAATAAGTACATATCCCGTCATTAATACCCGAAATGACATAAATACATTATTACTATTCACTCAGTAAATAAGTTTCCCTAAATATTAACCATTCACTCCCCGATTAATATTTAAACATAAATTACCATAATTAATTCAATTAAAATTACGACACACAAGTAATCTTGAATTTTCGAATTAATTAAATATTTAATGCACAAAAATACGGGGTGTTACAGTATCCAAAATATAGTGCGAGGACTCTAAATGATAAAATGAGTGATCTGTGACACTTGGCATTAGTGGGAATAAAATTTGGCGTATGAATTTTAGGAATGTTTGGGACGAACGACATTCGAGGAATTATTCGGCTGGTTTGTACATATATATTTATGTGTGTAGAATATATATATGCCGATTGTATATATGGGTAGAATATATATATATATATATATATATATATATATATATATATATATATATATATATATATATATATATATATATATATATCACATCAAATCCAGATATCATGCCTATCTCCCGTGGCATTAGCCTAATATCCCAATATACAAATTCGTATTAATTTATAAGTTTACACGCAACTTATTTTAATCCCAAAAGTATTCACTCACTTATGATTTAATTATCACATAAATAATTTTCTGAATATTAGTTTATCACAACTGACTAGTATTGTAATTTAATCCTACTCGCACTATAGGATTTATTAAAATAAGTTGCGTGTAAACTTATAAATTAATACGAATTTGTATATTGGGATATTAGGCTAATGCCACGGGAGATAGGCATGATATCTGGATTTGATGTGATATATATATATATATATATATATATATATATATATATATATATATATATATATATATATATATATATAGAGAGAGAGAGAGAGAGAGAGAGAGGCCCTCTCATGTAAGGACTCCTTATGGTGCAGACTCCAGTACATATCATTTTTTTAAAATAGTAAAAAATAAATATTTTGATGAAACTTTATGGATATGATCTCCATGGTGGGAAGATCATCTCCAATTTTTTTCATCAAAAAATTTAAGAAATAAATCGTTGAGATGAGGTGATATGTAAAAAAATTGTATACATATGCATTTTTGACCGTTGAAATGTTGGCGATTATCTCACCCACTTTTTTGATTGAATTTTTGGATAAAACTTCATGAATATGATCTCGATAGTGAGAAGATCATATCCATGAAGTTTCATTAAAAAATTCAATCAATAAAGCGACTGGCGCCGGCCCAACATTTCAACGGTTGAAAATGTATATTTTTACCATTTTTTAACATATCACATCATCTTAACGTTTTTTTTATTGAATTTTTTGACAACAAAAATTGTAAATGATCTTCTCAACGTGGAGATCATATCCATGAAGTTTCATCAAAAAATTCATTTTTTTACTATTTTAAAAAAATGGTATGTACCGGGTCTGTACCAAAAGGAGTCCTTACAGGAGACTTTCTGTATATATATATATATATATATATATATATATATATATATATATATACGGGTATAGAGACAGTATATATATGATATGATTATAAATATATCTGTGTGTGAATGATATATTTATGTATAACATACCCGTCTAGTGTTATAATGGGAAGTTGTGTGATGTGGGTGAGGCCCCTGGCTTGTGGAGCAGGGAGCGTATAGTCCCAAGGTCATAGTGTCCATTTTTATATTGTGTGGCATTCATCAAGAGTAAGACTTCTTGGGTATGATTCGTCTTATTTCCAGTGAGGAACTATGGCCGCTTTCCATACGTTGTATTTGATTTTTTACCAGGGCAGTGTGATAGCTGGTAACCCATGATGGTATGTGAGAAATTCTCTGGAAGATGATAGCATTGAGAGACTGCATCCATTGAGTTATAGCTTTGAGGGATGGTTATTATACTTATATAGTGGGTGCCACCTGTGGGTGTATAGTGGAGTAACACTTATGTTATTTTAAGACAGATTTATGGGTACCAGTGGATGTTATGTTGTTAAAGATCCTGTATCTTAGTACCGGTAGTATTCGAATTTCGAGGACGAAATTCCCTTGTAGGGGGGATGTAATACCCCATACTTTTATGGACATTTAAATTACATGAGTAAGTGTAATTTATTAATTCGAGAATTTTAAGTGAAAGAGAAGTTATTTTATACCATGTCGCAGTTGGGCAAAGCGACAAGTAATATATTTTATTCGAAAAACACGTGCTTAGTTGTGTTGGAAGTATAAAATTGAATTTTTGATAAGTGACTCGGATGGGGATTTCGAGTGTAAGGAAAACACGTGCTTAGTGTTTGGGTTCTGGGGACTTTTTGGACTAATAGGTACTCGTATTTGTGTATACGAGTCAATTTTGGGTTTAATAAGGGATAACCCTTATTTCTTCTCTTATAAGCCGAGAGAAGGGGAGAAGAAAGGGAAGAAAATGAAGAAATGAAGAAGAAAAGGGAGAAAGAGGAGATTTCCGGCCAAGATCCGGCGGATTTCGGCACGAGATCGTCAGATTTATCCAAAGAGGCAAGTGTTTAACTTGCTTTTATTATTTTAGTGTGTTTATAATCCATATTATAGTTGGTGTGAAAACTATATGATTTGGGTTGGGAAATGGATTTTTGGAAGATGATTTCATAAGAGATTGATGTGATAATAAGTCCATATGAAATCTAGGCTTAAATCCATGTTAATGGTGTAAATTATGGTGAGAAATTAAAAGAAATGAAATGGGAGGTTTATATGAGTTAGGGTTTAAATCTTGATTAAATTGGATGAATCCCATGGAATAATTGTTGTTTTGAGTATAAAAATATGAGTAGATTTGTATATGGATGTTGGGTGGAGTTAGAATACATAAAATAGGGTTGGATGAGTGTTGGATTGCGAATGGGAGAAAAAGAAGAGGGTGAACTTGTAACAGTAGGCAATCTGTGCCATTTCGAATCGATTCGTAGGGGAGCGAATCGATTCGGCTTAGGTGAATCGATTCGGTACAGGGTGAATCGATTCGACCTTGTCAGTTTTGAAAAACTTCCTTGGTTTTAAAGGGATTTAAGAATAATTATTTTTGGAGATAAATATTGAGGCATCCAAAATAGAGTGTGAGGACCTCTAAATAATTAAATGAGTGACGTGTGACCCTTGGGATTAGTGGAAATAAAATCTGGGGTATGAATTTTAGGAATGTTTTGGACGAACGACATTCGAGGAATTATTCGATGGGTTCGTACATATATATTTATGCGTGTAGAATATATATATTCTGATTATATATATAGGTAGAATATATATATATACCGAATATATAGGGAAAGGATCAAGTGAGATCTCAGTTTGAGGACCCTGAATGAGGTCCATTTTTTTTAAAATAGTAACAAAAATATTTTGGAGCTAATTTTTTTCTATGATTTTTAAACATTTCAGTAGGACCATAAAAAAAGAATCAGCACGAAATGAATTTTTTTGCTATTTAAAAAAAAACGGTCAAATTGTGTCAGTTTTTATGTTATTTTTAAGCTTTTAAAATTGACAAAGTTTGACCGATTTTTTTAAAAGAGTAAAAAAATTCATTTTGAGTTGATTCTTTTTTTTTGGTCATACTGAAATGTTTAAAAATCATAGAAAAAAAAATCATCTCCAAAATAGTTTTTTTTACTATTTAAAAAAAATGAACCTCAATGAGGGTCCTCAAACTGGGGGACCTCACTTGTTTCGCTCTCTCTCTCTCTCTCTCTCTCTCTCTCTCTCTCTCTCTCTCTCTCTCTCTATATATATATATATATATATATATATATGAGTAAATCCTAAGGTGCAAGTAGGATTAAATTAGAACACTAGGTAGTTCCGATAAGCTAATATTCAGGAAATTATTTATGTGACAATTGTATCATAGGTGAGTGAATACTTATGGGATTAAAATAAGTTGTGTGTAAACTTATAAATTAATACGAATTGGTATATTCGGAATATTAGGCTAATGCCACGAGAGATATGCATGGTAGCCGAATTTGATGTGATATATATATATATATATATATATATATATATATATATATATATATATATATATATATATATATATATATATATATATATATGATATGATTATAAATATATATATATGATATGATTATAAATATATCTGTGTGTGAATGATATATTTATGTATAACATACCCCTCTAGTGCTATCATGGGAAGTTGCGCGATGTGGGTGAGGCCCTTGGCTTGTGGAGCAGGGCGCATATAGTCTCCAGGTCATAGTGTCCATTTTTATATTGTGTGACATTTATCAGGGGTAAGACGTCTTGGGTATGATTCGTCTTATTTTCAGTGAGGAACTATGACCTCTTCCCATACGTTGTGATTTGATTTTTTATCGGAGCAGTGCGATAAAAATCCGATAGCTGGTAACCCAGGATGGTATGTGAGAAATTCCCTGGAAGATGATAGCATTGAGAGACTGCATCCATTGAGTTATATCTCTGAGGGATGGTTATTATACATATATAGTGTGTGATATATAAGTATGGATATACTTGATGTGTATAGTATATTATATATATATACGGACAAAATAAAGAATTAAATGTGGAATTAGTTTTGGATTATTCAGGAATATAAAATCTGGGATAAAATATGTGATATACGTATATAAAGATGAGAATATTATATACGAGATAAATAACACTAAAATGTGATTAATGTAATAACTAGTGAAGGTTATTCATAATGAATGGATAAATGATAAGCGAGAAATTATAAATTATAAGGTATAAGCTTGGACGAAAGCTTGGAATTACAGACGTGGGACACGAGATAGTGTTTGGGTGTTTAAAAGTTTGTTGAGATGCTAGTTAGGTTGGGTAGCGTAACTAGGGTATTTAAAATACAGGTGATAGGTGTGCACTGTTAGACGTGAGGTGAGGGGTATCTCATGTGAGTGCGACACCAGTTTAAATGTGGAGAATATCATATTTTAAATATTAAAGTATTTTAAACACTTGCTAAATATTTTTATAACGTTTTGGGCTCTGACCGGCTTGCAACTATTTTTATATTTCTTTTAGTTTAAAACCCTTTTAGGTGTCCAGACACAGGGATGCCTGGATGATTATTCTTTCTAGTCAGACATTGCTGCCGCAGCTGTGGATGTTGGCAAGCAATTGTATAGACGCTTCTCTCCTTGTGATCTAGATAGGAGGTACTTTTAAAAATATTCGGGCTTGTTGCCCAACTGTTGTTATTTATTTTAATTGTCACATTTTCATATTACCCCAATTCGATATGGTTGTATAAATGTTTTACCGAGAGTTATCGGTTATTATATTTTTATTTCAGTTGTTGTCCGTATCTTTGTATGGATGGATTTAATTGTGCGGTTAAGTTAAAAAGATTAGAATGTTTAAAATTTGATGCTGCGCTTAATAGGTTATTAGTAATTAAATGGTTTTCGACAGTAATGCTGAGAATGAAACCATTTGAGATTCCTGTTTAATTTGATATACGACTGATCACTCGGTATTTTATTAAGCGGGGTGTCATAGATGGTATCAGAGTATCAAGTTCTTGTGTCCTTAGGAATCTGTGCGGATATGCTACATTTTCAGCGTTGTTTTTTATTTAATATAGAGTTTTATGCTTAGGGTTGTTGATTCCTATGGTGAGATTTCGTTCTCCAGCCATAATGTATAATTAGTGAGTCTTATATGCATTTGGGTGTGCTTCGTATGCTGAACAATGAAGGCCGACAGGCGAGGGCCGTTGGAAAGACAAAAGGAGGTGGGGCTCAGTTGAAGTTGTAGAATATATAGGGCCATAAAGATTTCTTGGCTGGAAGATATATTTTTCCAAGTACCGTTATGGCAGAAAATGGTGCCAAATTAGACTCACCAGTGTGGTTAGAATGAGAAAGATTCGGTGGGGTCTTTGAAGAGGACCACTTGTTGGAATTTTGGTAAATGTGGACATTGTGTGTATAACCAATGGATGTAAGATACCCAGAGGCTTTGGAATATAAAGAGAACATGGTATATATCTGGTTCATCAAATTACATATGTCCACGAAATATGGGAAGTTCTTTTATTGATTGGAGAGAAAATACAATTTGTCATGGGTGTCACACATTTTTTTTTGGGGGGGAAGGGGGTCGCTACTTGTATGGATAGGATTTATGTAATATAAATTAGTGGGTGTGATTGATCTAATTAAACTATCACGATTCATTTGTAAATCTTAGTGAAAAAACTCATTGTGTAGGATTGAATATTCACACAAACCAAATACCGGGCACAATAAAAAAAATATATGTCAAACATGCAAAAGAAACACAAGATATAAATAGTTCACCAACATGCTTACATTTACATGGATGGTGTTCTCTTTTATTAAATGATAGGATATTGAGAACACAACTTGAAAGGGGTTCGCTATATTGATTTTAAAATGCCCCACATCTAACGCCCCGGCCCGAATTTATGGGTTACCCGTGAATTAACACGATTCGACCCGAGCGTTAGGTGTAAAGTGAAATGCAACAACCTAAATAATGTTGTTAGTCTAGTTTTATTTTAATTAACGTTCACTTGTTAGCACACAATTCCAATTTACAAGATAAACTACGTGAGGGACCCATGGGGAGCACCTCAAAGTCCAAGTAAGCAGAGCTACTAAGGTAAACATAAATAAAGTACTCTTACCTGTAAAACGCCCTCAAAATACAGAACAACTCCAGCCTGCTGTAACAAAGTGGGGACGTGAGCTTATTCCCAATGGAATTTATACAACAGTATAGAAGCGAATGACGGAAAAGAATACTCACATGCTACAACCACCTGCATGCGAAAATATGTAAATATATGCATACGTATACCTTTGAAATACACATGCCAATGCCTTAGCCAATTTATTTTCGAAAACCTTACTTACCCAGATTAATAGACCTTAATCTTATTAAAGGATTTCATTATTCACATTTAGCAATTCCCACTTCATTTAACACATCCGGTTCAACACTTGAAATCACTACACTTTATTTTATTCGACTCCATTCCCTTATCGGAATTTATCCCTTTTATTCATTTGATCGTACTTTAGTATTTTCATTAAAAATCACCATTTCAACACACAGTTTCATAGTGTTAGAAAATGCTTATTTACTTTGTGGAATTCATTTACAACACAGTCTGGTGTTAAATATGAGTTTAGTCATTTAGGTTGCTGAACCACACATTTATCCACATCCTTTAACTCTTTTTATTCCGTTATGGACATGAATAGATTTACGCCTTTCCTTGTCCATTTTACCTTTATCGGGACATTTATTACATCCATTCAAGTTAGTTTTTTTTAACACATTTACCACACAACCCATTTCTTGATATATTTTATGTTTCATTTAAAATTCTCGGAATCTTCCTATACCGCATATTTACATGTGCTATACACCGACGACTATGTGCACCATATGCTCTTGCCAGTGATTTAAGGATTCACCTAAGGGTTCCAGGCCCTTCTTGCTTTATCCCAGTGTCATACGAGTACCTTTAATGTGTTTTAACATGTTTATAAATTTCAAAATTATTTCCTTTCCTTTGTACCCTGCTGAAGCCAAAACCTGGGACTTTACTATCCCAGTTTGTGTTACACTTGATGATTTATCATTTTGTCTCCTTTATACTTTAACCTTGATTTTTATTCCAAAAAATCATATTCATTTAGGACAATTTTGTGTAACACCTTTTCCAACATTTTTCTTTCATAAAAATGTTCCACTTTAAGTAAAATTACCATTTTAGCTTTTTGTTTCCAAAATTACTTTTTACTCCATTTCACAAACGTTAATTTGACCCAAAACACTATGATGTTATACACACCAACTTCTTAAGTGTTTTAACCCTTTAACACCTTTTTACACTTGCAGTAACCTTTCACTTGTTTGGAAACACTTTTACACCTGTACTTCCCTTTACTTCCACAAGTGTTAATATTTCACAATATTAGTAAGTTACACTCACTAACCTTCCCATGTTTGTCCATTAACACGTAATCAATACTTTTCATTAACATTCACATTTTTTTACTTCCTTATTCAAGAAATAAATTTACATTTGTGACTACATCTATAATAAAATTGTCATTTCTTTTATTTAACATGTAGTCTTTTAACTTTTTACACATTATGTCCTTTAGTCCCAACTAAACATACTTGAAGACTAAAATTTCAACCTTTGTCATTTCTTGTTGAAATCCAACAAAATATTCTTTAAACTTATTTATACATTCTATGTCAAATTACTAAAAGTTTATATGCATGAGAAGATGGATTTTTAAACCTAAAAATCTTACTACATGGTTTAAACATATTTCTCACCGATTATTTGCCAAATGATTGTTTATTTCCAAATATTTTATTCCATAAAATATTTGACACTAATATTTCTAGAAATGCCCATTTCTACAAAATATATTATCTTTTAATATTCCAAAACCATGAAATATTTACTTATTCTTTATTGTCAATAATATATCATTTTCAACAAAATCATATTTATTTGACGACATTTTATTCCATAAAATATTTTTTTATCAAAATTATAAGAAAGTACACCATTTTCATAAAACATTAACTTTCAATATTTCAAAACGTTGAAATATTAATCCATTTAACAAAATAACATTTTTCTCAACATTTTTATTTCATAAAAATGTTTAGTATTTCCTTTTTCTAGAAATACACGCAAATAATATTTTCTTACATTTTCCCCATAAAAATGCCTATTTTGAGGTTACAAGGAAACACACTAAAATATTATTTTCTAATATTTTTATTTCCATAAAAATGTCTAATTTCAGTTCACTAAAAATACACCATTATTTCTCACAATCCTACTCTTAATCATACACAACAGTAAGGTTAACATATTTATCAAATAGGGTCACAAATTCACTAAGAGTAGATTACCCACCCTAAATGACTCCAAAATGGTGGTGGTGGTGAAGATGGGTGACCCCCCCCCCCCTTCACCTCCAAAGGTGGCCCTATAGGAAGTCACAAAAGTCCCATTAAATAGGCCTCCATGGAAGCTCTAACATTCTCCAAAAGTACCTCCACAGATGGACCTTCTTACTCCAAAAAATACCCCCATTAAAAACCTTCTTCCAAACTCCCAAGAACACTTCCTATTTATCTTCTTTGAAACTTCCACAACAACTTTCTATATTCCGTGGCTTTAATTTAACACTGGGAAAACATATGTACTTCTTTGGTGTGGGTGTATACACTATACTGTCTAGACACAACAATGGCGGACGGTAATTGGAGAAAGGGGAAGCACTGTGCTTCTTTGGAAGAAAATAGGGATTGCCATCGATTTTCTCGCCTCGTCTCTCGCTTATAATCCAACAGTTGATGATTTTTTTAATTAAAGAAACCCTATTTTACCAACAACTCTCTATATCGGGTATAAATAAATTCTTAGTTCGACTGCACATTCAATCGTACGGTTGAAATGTTGACACAATCCATACCTTTGTTTCTCTCTTTTTCTGACATAATATTACAATCCAGGACATCTCAAGAATCCATCTGACGGTTGTGGATTTAAGCCCACAAATGAGAGTTTTGACAACAAAACGAAACGGATTGATGTTGACCAGGTCGTTCGAACGGTGGCCTAGTATTTCAAACGACAACCTTAGTCATTCGAACGACGACTAGGTCGTTCTAACAACGAGGCTAGGTTTGAAAATGACAGATTTTCCCTCCCTTAATTTGTCCATGTATAATCCAAATCTGTAGTGGCTTAACATTATTTGAACTAGGGAGAATTATCACCCCGCTCGCCCATAATTTTCCTTACCTAGCACCGGAGACACCAAACTCGATTTTAAACAAAAGGGGGGAGTTTTATAAGGAATAATCCTTCTATATAATCCAATAATTCTCTTTTATTCAATGGAATTTGTTACCCATAATTTCTAATAAATATTAATTTTTTCCTCCTCATATAAAATATATATAATTTAATAAATTTATCGGGGCGGGGTATTACAAACTTCCCTCCTTAGGGAATTTCATCCTCGAAATTGTAAACTACACTCCATTTACCTGTGACGGGTATCCAATTCTAGGCATCCTCAACACTGTCTAAATCCAACGACCGCACTTTAATCAACCACTAGCATTGACCCAATCAAGACGAACCCAAAGGTCTTATTGCAAAATTTCAAACACACCTAACATGTCTATCTAACAAACCTCAAGATGATTGATGCTCACTGTTGATGCAAAAAACTAGACTAAGCCTAATTAATTGATCACAGATAAATTAAGTAAAAAACAAGACATAAGAAAACTTTTTAAAGTTGTTCGGCTCAATGGAATAACCTACGTCCACTGTTATGTATTGACTGCCTTGAGTTGTTTTTCGATCCCTTGTAATGAGGGTGATACAATGTATTTATAGCCCAAGGAGGGTCTTAATCGTTGTCATGTGAAAGGATGGAATGCCTTTATTTGTTAGGCATTTACATTAATACATAGTGAGAATTAATTATGTGAACGTTGTCGCTTCATAGGCAATACATGCTGTTAGACTATTGGAGCTTGGTTGGCTGTATAGAATGAATTTTTGGCAGTTGGTCGGGCTTCTCAGTTGGTCGGGTAACTATGTTGGTCGGGCTTCCTTGTTGGTCAGGATTTTCTATCATGCTGACTTAGACTTGTGCCACATAGGATGACACATGTTGGCTTGTAATTGGTCCATATAGGATGTTAAATTTTGGTATCAAGAGATACCCCAATGTTTGATACTTGAAGTTTATGCGAAAGTGTGGAATATTATGATTTGGCAGTAGCTCACGCTGTTTGGTTGGCTGCAGAGCTTCCAGACTTGTGAAATTTATTCACTTGACAGTTTTTTAGCGCGAATGACAATTTTGTAAATATTTTAAATTTTAGCGAATACTTTTGGGGTATGTTTGTCTTTTCATCTGTTAGCCATCATAAATCCAACCGTCGTTAGCCTTAATCATTACTTGGACCAGTTTTCGATGCGTCTTATAAAAAGGGCGATAAAAACTTTGATCATTCTTTACCTCTTACTCCTGATTCTGCTGCTGTGTTCTTTGCTTTAGTGCGATCATTTTCTTTTCTGTCTTTAGTCCTTGCTGAATCCTTAAATCTTTCTTCTCTTCTTCTTTATTTTCTTCATCACGATTTACTCTATCGAGTCACTTGATAAGTTTAGAATCGATTTTAACATTCCATCTTGGGTTGTATTAGAACATCCCACTTTTCCTTCTGATTTTTTCTCTCTTGCTGAGGGTCATTCGTTCCCCTCTATTTTTATTACTAAATGTGGCTTCACGTTTCCTCCCACTCCCTTGTGTTTGGAGTTTTGTCAATATTTTGACATTGTACCTTCAATAGTGGCTCCTAACACATGGAGAGTTGTTAATGGAGTTTATAAATTAAATCAAATTTATGGAACCCATCTATGGATTTCAGAAATTATGTTTTGTTATAAGTGGGTAACTAGTGATACCACTTTTTATTTGAAAACTAGGGTTGTTAGTAAATATTTGGTAGTTAATCTCCTTGATTCTAATAGGGATTATTTTGATTATGGGGTCGTTGTAAAAAATTGGCAACATGCCCTTTAGTTGGAGGTGCTAAATACCAAAGACCTAGATGTCCACTCTTTTGCAATAGAATAGGTTGCTTTATGTTTTAGTAAATTTGCCCTGTTTATATTTGATAAAATATCATACTGACTGTTGTTTTATAAATTGTTTTACAGTTGAGTAAAAAAGATAGTTCCCCAAAGAGAGCAAAGTAAATTTGAAAGAGTTGAAGTTTATCTGGGGACTTCACAAAATAGTTGATGAGGAGCATGTGAGGTCCGCCTCTTATCTGTTCTAGTATAAGAACACTATTTCTTCTTTTATTGCCAGACCTGCTGCATCTTTTGCTCTGGTAATTGATCTTAACTAAGAGGTTGTTGTTGATTCTGACACTCCTCTGTCTAAAATTATGAAGAAAAGGAAGTTTCCTGATCTCTGTAGTGGTGTTACTTCTGGCTCCCAATCATCTACTGAAGGAGCTAAGAATAAAAAATGAGATGTTATGAAGCCCTCAGCCCCCAGCCCCCAAAATTCCATCCTCAAAGGTCCAGCCCCCAAAGATCCATCCCCCAAGTACCTGGTTCTTAAGGGTGTAGCTCCCAAATAGGTTGAAGTTCCTCTGAAGAAACTTAGGAGAGGGCTTGCAGAGAAGCAAGTCGATCAAGTGACCGACCAACTGTCCTTGGTCGATTTTCCTTCATCTGATGTTATTCCTCCAATAGCCATTACTCCTGGTTTGGTAAGGAGGTTGATCAAGTCTGGTACTCTTCCAGACCACATGCCAAGCTCCCTAAAATGAAGGTCTCTAAATTGGCTGCTCAAAACCTTACATCAGTTAGTAATTTCAATTCTCTTAGTTTAGTTATCATTTACATTCTTCATATGCTCACTTTAATCTTTATTTTTTGCAGTTCTTGGTACACTTCAATAATATACTAGAGAATGATGGTATAATTAATCTTTTTTCTTTTTCGAATGAGGTGGAGGAAGATTTGTCTGGTTTGAAGAAGTCTCTGCTTGAGTCTCAACAAGCCTTGGAGACTGAGAGGAGAACTTAAGCAGAGAAATTAAAGACAGATGAAATGGCTCGTCAAACCTCTGATACATAAGCCCTTGAAGCTAAGCACGGGGATAAGGAGGCTGGGATCCAGAAGGATGAAGTTGTGTGCGATAAAGATGAAGCTAAGTTCCAGAAAGAGGAAGCTGAGCGCAGGGCAGAAGAAGCTAAGTGTAGGGAAAAGGCTGCTGAAGAGCTTGTGTCCTCTATCAAAGCTAAAAGAAGGGTTGCTGTGAAGACCTCCTTTAGTGCTAGTTGGGACAAGGGTTGGAACAAATCCATTTTCGATGCTTCTTCCCAGATTGAGTATGTGAAGCAAAAATGTTTTGAAGATGGTTGGGTTGCTTCCCTTCAAGAGTTTAACACAAATAGAGACTCTGAACTTTTTCAGAGGTATATTCATGGGCCTCCTCTAGTTATTGAGGAAGAGGTTGAAGATGAAGCTTCTTCTGATAAGTCTTCAATTGTGGTTAAATCTTCTGCTAAACACCCTGAAGTCCATGAGTCTTCTATTCCTCAGACTGAGCAAACCGAGCAACTCCAGCTTGTAGCCCCTTCTTCTGAGCAGAGCAAGAAGGTTGAGAGTGATAGGGAGAAGGTGAAATGTTATTTGGAATTTTTCTCTTTTACTTTTGTTTTTTCCTTTGTTTTGATTGTACTTGAACTTTCTGTTATCAATAAAGGAACCTTTTGCTGTTCCTTTCTATCTTCTGTTGATTATACCTGTTCTCCATTCTTGTTGTTGATTGGTGATTATTTCTTCTTGCTAGTTTATTGCTAAGATGGAGAAATTATCTTCTCATGATATCAAGCTACTGAGAAAATGCAATGCTCTTTTCAAAGCTGGCCATATGGACTTGTCAGATGAAGAACTTACTCAGTTGCTATATGATGATGCTTTAGAGCAAGTCAAATAATCCTACAAATATTTGAAGTACTTATTTGATCGAGCTGTAGCAAATAATGTTGCCTATTATGAAATGATAGAAGAACTTTAAGAACAGTATAAGGAATCCACTACCCTGTTGCATCAGAGCTATGAGAAGAAGTATCAAAGTTTGAATGTAGGCTGGGGCTATGATAAGTTTGTCTCCATTTATAATAAGAAGGAGGCTTTACTTAAGCTTGAAATTGAAGAAACCAGGACCATTACCAAACTCTTGGAAGAGGAGAATAGTAATATGAGGAATGAATTAAATCTTCTAAAATCTCCCACTGGAGCTGTTGTTACTACTACCGATGAAGGTAATTCCTTTCTAGAAGATGAGAACGCCATATTGAGAGATGAATTGGAGGCCTTGAAAAACATCAAGTTCACTTCTTCTTCTCGAGCTAGAAATAGGGATGGCCGAGGAACTACAGAGGAATTGAGGACCCAGTAGGCCCTTGCCAATCAAGCTGCACAGTTAAAAGCAAAGGACCGAGCTATTGCAGAGATGTCTCAAAAGCTGCAGACTTTATCTGAGAAATTATCTACTCAATCTTCTCAGTTAGAGGCTAAGGATGGGGTACTGAAGAAACTACAATCGCAAGTTGATAGATTAGATTTCCAATTCCATAAGAAGCCCAGAGAATTTTGGATGGGTGCTTATAATGAAGATTTGGGACATTATGATGAGAGGCTCCAACAGGCCCAAAATGAGTCCTACAAATGGGGATGGATTAACGCTTTAACTGTGTTGAAGGTGGATGGAAATAATTCCTTGTGGGATTGGTATGATCCAGGATTGCTGCAGCTTGACAATCCTCCATTTAAGTTGGATGTTAATTGAGTACCTGTTCACTATGCTCCCCAATGTTTGGTTTCCATGTACTCGGGGGATTACAAACTGCATGATGAGCTTGATATCGTTAGTGCTCCTCATTTTCTTGATCGTCCTAGTAGTATCAATACCAGGATTCTTCGGGATCTTAACTTCGTCAACTCTCCTTTTACTTTGGATGATCCTCCAGCTGGCATGGATCCTATTTCTAAAGCTGAAGGAAAGCGTCCTGTAGAATAAATTTTTGTATTTTATTTTTCCATATAATATGTAATCATTTAAATTTAATGAAGAACTTATTTTATGAATGGATCAACTTTTAGTTAAACTTTGAATTTTTGTGAATGTTTTTCTAGTCTTTGACAATGAATGGATCAACTATTTTAGTTAATCACTGTTTTTTTTACTGATTCTATTGATACTCTTAGGATTATCCTAAGTTTTATACCAATTATCAATGCTTCACCATGGTTATAATAATTTACCTGAATTTTATGGTAATTACACTAGTTACCTTGGTTCCCAGGTGTGAGTGGAATATTTGTCCATCTTTTAATCTAGTTTAGATGAACATTTATCATCCAGGTCTTCATTAACCAAGCATTTGGGACTTACGGTTTTGCCTTGCATGGCTTTATAAGTTCGATACCGACCAACTTTGTTGGTGGTTTTTGTTGATGCCGACCAACATTTTTGGTGTCTTTATAATGTTATCGTCCAACCTTGTTCATGGCCTTCATGGATACCGACCAACTTTGTTCGTGGTATTTGTTGATAAAACCAACTTTGTTGGTGTCTTCATAAAGTTACCGACCAACTTTGTTGGTGGCCTTGGTGGATACCGACCAACTTTATTGGTGGTATTTATTGATGCAAAACTTTTTTGGTGTGTTCATAATTAGAACTACTATCATAATGTTACAAGTGCATAGCACTACTACTCCAAAAAAGAAAACAACAAAATAATAATTTTTGAGAAAGTCATGTTCTTATTAATATTATAATGAACTGAGTACAACAAAACTATGTTTATTGATAGTACTTCTTCAAGTGCTCTGTATTCCATGGGTTCTTGAACTCATACCCTTCCAAAGTCTCAATCTTATATGTGCCTAATCGAATAACTGCAGTAACATGATAAGGCCCATGCCAATTGGCTTCCGACTTATTATTCTTTTGGATAACCTTCTTCAACACATAATCTCCCTCCTTTAAGTTGCTCGACATGACCCTCTTGTTGTAGAAACGTGCATTCCTTTGTTAATAGGCAATATTTCTTAAAGCTACATCTTCATGGACTTCTTCCAGCATGTCTAAATTCAACCTTCTCATCAAATCGCTAATACGGGTTTTGAAGTTAAGAACTCTATGCGTAGGTAAACCTAGCTCAACAAGGATTATGGCTTCAGTACCAAATGCCAATAGATAGGGAGTTTTTCCAGTAGCTGTTCAGGAAGTTGTTCGGTAAGCCCATAGGACCAAATGTATTCCATTAATCCAATTTACTTTTGTATCTTCTAACCTTTTCTTCAGCCCATTCAACAAATTTCTGTTAGTTACCTCTGTTTGGCCATTGCTTTGAGGATGGCCAGAAGCAGAGTGGATTTTTTAGATATTGGATTGGGTGAAGTAAGGAGCGAATTCTTCATTGTCAAACTCTGTACCATGATCAATTATAAAGGCATAAGGTAAGCCATACCTGCATATAATACTTTTCCAGATGAATTGATAAACCTTTTCATAAGACATATCAATCAATGGTTCAGCTTCCACCTCTTTTGTAAAATAATCAACAACTATAACTAGGTACTTGAACCTTCCACGGGTGGTTAGCAGGGGCCTGACCAAGTCAATTCCCCACATGGATAAATGCGAGGGTGAAGTGATTGGTGTTAAGAGGGCTTGTGGAGCCTTGCGTATACTTGAAAACCTCTGACACTTGTCACATTTCTTAGCAAAATCTGCATAATCTACTCTCATGGTTGGCCAGTAGTACCCTTGCGTATGTATTCTTTGTAGAAACGTTCTTCCTTCTATGTTAGCCCCACAGGAGCCTTCACAGACTTCTTCAATTAAACCCTTTAACTCAGCTGGATGCACACACCGTGTTAGACTAGCAGTTAATCCTCTTCTATATAACACACCACCACTTAGCACCTATCTTGCAGCTTTGTATTTCAGCCTCTTAGCTTCAAGTAGATCAGCTGGAAGAATCCCATCTTTAATATATGCTCTTATGGGGTCCATCCAAGATGGACCCATATTAACTACAATAAAGTTGACCATCAAATCTTCATCAATGCTCCTATTAACAAGTAGCTCAATAGGAATAGTTCTTTGTATTTTCGTTCTGGTTGCTGAAGCAAGCCGAGCAAGTGTATCTTCTTGGGCGTTCTCCAATCTTAGAATCCTGACCATCTGAACTGCTATCAAGGTGGCAATTACTTCCCAAGTTTTATCCAAATATCTGGTCATCAGTTCTCCTTTCGATGCATATAAACACATCACTTGATTTATAACTAACTGCGAATCACTGTACACCACAACTCGCTCGACGTTCAATGATTTAGCTAGATTTAGACCAATAATCACAGCTTCATACTCTGCTTCATTATTGGAGGCTTGAAATTGGAAACTTGGAGCGTACTCTATGTCTAGCTCGTACGGAGTATCACGCAAGATGACCCGTTGACATACAAACTCCTTATGGGGATATTGTTGTCAAACGCTTAGTTTGTCAGAGTTCCTTGATAGAAGATTTTATCTTTTACCTCCTCATATTTCTTCTTCATCTCCTGTACTCCACTAGACGATGATGGTTAGCCTTTTTCTATAGTTTCTCCTATTTGGAGTTGGTCGGGCGTATCTCCAGTTCGTCTAATGACTCATAAGTGTTGCTCGGCCAGAGTCCCTTGCTGATCGGGGACCTCTAGATAAGTGAATTCTACAATAAAATCACCCACAACTTAGCCTTTTAAGGCATTTCTTAGTTCATACACAAGGTCATACTCCCCCAACTCCAGAGCCCAATACATCAATCTTCCAGATTTTTCCAGTTTGTGCAAAGCCTGCCTTAATGCTATATTAGTGTTGATCACTATAGTGTGGGCTTGAACGTATGGCTTCATTCGTCTACTAACTTCAATTAAATCCAGTGCCAATTTCTCCAGTTTGGGATATCTTACTTTTTCTCCTCGAAAATCTTTACTGGTGTAATAAACAGATTTTGAACTCCATTTTCCTCCCTGATCAAAGCGGAGCTAACTGCGGTCTTAGATACTGCCAAATATAGATACAGCTTTTCTCCCAATATTGGTCGAGAAAGTAATGGTGGTGCTCCCAGGTATTGCTTCAACTCCAGTAATGCCTTTTATATTCAACATTCCATTCAAAGGTTTTTCTGAGTACCTTGAAGAATAGTAAGCATTTTTCTGTTGCTCTTAACACAAACCTGTTGAGTGCTGCTACACGCCCAGTTAATCTTTGAACATCTTTTTTACAAGTCGGGGACTTCATTTCGATCAGAGCTTTAATCTTATCAGGATTGGCTTTAATTTCCCTTTGATTCACTATATACCCGTGGAACATTCCCTCCTGCACTCCGAAGACGCTTTTGGTGGGGTTTAACTTCATTTGGTGCTTTTCCAATTGATCAAACGTCTGACTGAGGTTGGTAATATGATCAGTAACTTTTTTGCTTTTAGTGAGCATATCATCAATATACACCTCCATATTCTTGCCTATCTGCTCCTCAAATACTTTGTTCACCAGTCTCTGATAAGTAGAACCTGTATTTTTCAGACCAAATGGATAAACATTATAGTAATAAGTTTTTCAGGGAGTGATAAAGGAAGTACTTTCTTTATCTTCTGGCTTCATTTTGACCTGGTTATAACCAGAATATGTATCCATAAAACTCAGTAATTCATGTCCTGAAGTAGCATCTACCAGGTGATCAATTCGTGGCAAAGGAAAGTGATCCTTCGGGCATGCTTTGTTCAAGTCAGTAAAATCCACACACATCCTCCACTTGTTGTTCTTCTTTTTTTACCATAACTACATTGGCCAACCAATCAGGGTACTTCACATCTTTAATAAAGGAAGTTTTTTGAAGCTTCTCGACTTCTTCCTGTATAACCCGGTTCTTCTTCGGGATGAAACTCTTATTCGTTGCTTCATAGGTTTGACTTACCTATTGACATTAAGTTCATAAAATAAAAATTTTGGATCTATGTTGGGCTTATCTTCATGACTCCAAGTGAACACTTATTTTCTTTGCCTCAAGAAAGCTGTCAACTCCTACTTCAGAACTGGTTCTAAAAATGCTCCTATTTGAGTTGTTCACTCTAGTTTATCATCATCTAGAACAATGCTTTCTGTTACCTCCATCACTTGACATTTTATAAGATCAAATTCATCTCGTGGATCTAAGGTTTCAACCTCATACTCGTTGTTCGGCTCAGCTATATCCAGTTGATAAGTGTCTTTTTTCCGTTTGGCCTCCAACATATCTTCTTCCTCAATAGAGGAATAGTAGCACTCCCGAGCTACTTTCTGGTCTCCTTTCACTACTCTTACTCCATTGTTGGTTGAGAATTTCAGGCATTGATGAACAGTTGAGGGTACAACTTCAAACTCTTTCACACCAACTCTTCACATGATCATATTATAAGCAGAATGAACATTTTTTTCCATTACAAAGAATCTTACCTTCTATGTCCTTCTCTTCGTCCAAGTCCCGATCAACATATCCAGCTTGATAGTTCCCAGAGGAAACATCTTTTCTCCTGAGAATCCAATGAGTGGCCTATGATATGGCTCCATTTAACTAATTTTTAAACCCAAACTATCAAAACAGGGATAGAACATGATGTTTGTCGAACTACCGTTGTCCACCAATGTTCTTACTACCAATACTTCTTTCATCTCGACTCTTATCACTAAAGGATCATCATGAGGATACAAAACTCCTGATAAATCATTTTTGGAAAATACAATTATGAGCTTATCCTTGTTAACTTTTCTTGGTCGGTCTTCCTCGATTAGGTTGATACGCTAGATATAGGAACAATACTGAGCCCCATTGAGGTAAGCCTTCCTTTCAGCTGTGTGATCTATTCCTCCGGCGTCTCCACCTGTAATCATGTGACAATCAAAAGATCTAAAACTGAGTATGAATACCTCACGTTCTGATTATTTAGGTTTCTTAGGGAGATCGGTATCATCTTCTGAATCATCGTCGTGGTTCCTCTTCTTATCCTCTCTGGGCTTAACTGGAGATTTAGATCTATATCGACCTCTTCCTCCATTTATTCCACCATTCTATCGATCAACAAATCTATCCAGCTTTCCTCTTCGGATGAGTGCTTCTATCTCATTCTGGAGGGCAATGCATCGGTTGGTAGTATGATCATGATCTTTGTGAAACTCATAATACTTGGACTTATCCCTCTTATCAGCAGACGATATTAGCTTTTCAGGCCAACTCAAATCATTGTTGTGCTTGATTTCCTCCAACAGATGATGTATATCCACCATCAAAGAAGTGTAATTAGTGAATTTCCTGAGCCGATCTAGGCCTTCCTTTCCCTTCAACTCCCGCGCTCATTATGATTCTCATTGTCCTTATTATCTGGCTTCCCCTTTGATTTTTCTTTCGCTTTTGCCTCAGAATTCTTTTTAGCAGCCATAGCTTCCTCGGCGTTCATAATCTTCACTTCCTTGGCCATCAATTCTATCATCGTCTTTGGTGGATCTTTTGCTAGAGTATAATATAATTTATTAGGGAGCAAACCACTCATGAGAGCAATGATTGCTATCTTTTTTCATAATCAATTACTTCCAGTTTCTCATTGTTGAAACGAGTGATGTAATCCCAGGTACTTTCTCCTTCCTTCTGTCTTACACTGAGTAAATGAGCTACTCATTTTACTGGTTTTGTTCCAAAGTAAAATTTACTAATGAATAGCTCGGCAAGTTATGAAAGTAAGAAATCTGCCCCCGAGGAAGGCTGTTGCACCAGATCTGAGCAGATCTAGTGATTGTTCCTAAGAACGCCCTACATCTCATCTCATCGGGAACATCATACATATCGGCAACTTCTTGGTACTGCTCTATATGGAGAACTGGATCATTCTTCCCATTATATTTGGGAGTGACTACTGGAGCTTTAAACTTGGTCGGCGTAGGGAAATCCACGATGGTTTGCACAAAGGGCGACCCCTTAATAAAACTTCTTTGAAGGGGATTCTTCGCTTTGTCCATTTCACCTAATATGTCTTCCAAACGTTAAATGGAACCTTTTCAAGTATCACTGCTAGCGCTTTGGATGGTAGATCTTTTATGCCGACCTCCAGATCTTGTTGAACTTTCTTTTTGACTAGACCTTTCAGTTCGTCGGGTATTTAATCTGGACTGGGCTGAACCTTCCCTTAAATCACTTGGTCGTCGAGTATTTCTCGACGCAACTTACAGGGCATTTCCCTGGGGTCCCAAATGATCGAAAGGAGAAGCCCTACTTAGCCTTTCTAAGGTGGGATGAGATATTGTCCATTAGTGGAATTCGTGACCCTGATTGAAGAGGTTGTCCCAGGTAGATATGAAGGATCCCTAGACGTTATGGAACGGATGTGCCCAATACTCTTTGTTGGCAGCGGTGGCATATTCCTGTGATTAGATTGCGCCAGCACTCCAGCTTGCAGAGTTTGGGCCAACTGTCGTATAGTATCCTGCATGGCCTCTTAACCCTTGGCCAGGCTAGCCAAATTCCCATCAAATCGTTATTGTTAGGAGGGGCAGAGGGATTAAGCGGGATTCCCTCATTTTTAGTGCTTGATTCTGGAATTTCGGCCATGGATGATGAATGATGAATGAGTGAAAACGTTTAGCAATACTTTCCCACACACGGTGTCAATCTATTGATGCAAAAAACTAGACTAAGCCTAATTAATTGATCGCAGATAAATTAAGTAAAACAAACAAGATACAAGAAAACTTTTTAAAGTGGTTCGTCTCAATGGAATAGCCTACGTCCACTGTTATGTATTAACTGCCTTGAGTTATTTTTCGATCCCTTGCAATGAGGGTGATACAATGTATTTATAGCCCAAGAGGGGTCTTGATCGTTGTCATGTGAAAGGATGGAGTGCGTTTATTTGTTAGGCATTTACGTCAATACATAGTGATAATTAATTATATGAATGCTGACGCTTCACAAGTAATACAGGCTGTAAAACTACTGTCACTTGGTTGGCTGTATAGAATGACTTTTCGATAGTTGGTCAGGCTTCCCAGTTGGTCGGGTAACTATGTTGGTCGGGTAATTACGTTGGTCGGGATTCCTTATTGGTCGGGCTTTTCTATTATGCTGACTTGGACTTATGCCACATAGGATGACACATGCTGGCTTGTAATTGGTCCATGTAGGATGATAAATTTTGGTATCAACACTCACCAAATATCACTACATCGATAATGAATTCATCAACATGGCTCACTATTACATTAGGATTCACAACCTATACTTCCTCAAAAAATCTTGGATCATGCCTAGCCTAGGCTGATACACCCTCAACACTTCTTGTTACACATAACAAGGAAAATCACCTTATCACATAGTCGTACCTATTCTATATCTCTTACGAGATCCCTGCGCTGACCTAAGTTCACCCTGGGCATCATAATACGTATACATATAAGTGATCATCTCTTAGATCTCCAAAATTGCTAACCAAATGCCACACTATCGTCCCAGGTTTATCATGTTCCAATACTAATAATACTCTCAAGTCACAACCTCGAAACACTCGACCAAGTAGTAACTAGTTACATCAGCTAACTAACAACGTGTTAACCTAAAGTAATCATGTAATACATGCAACTAAATGGAAGAACAAGAGACCACGCGCATATGGAAACTAGGATAGAATAAACGTGCATCCGAAGAAGGAAGCATTCATATACTCTAATGCATCATCCATGACCGACTTAACCCACATCACTATTGAGCTTGTGCAACTCTACTCTTAAATCAAAATTGATCAACAACACCCCCCCTTCCCGGGATCAAGAAGGCACAACAATGCTATAAATTGGGCGACTCCCATGTCTAGAGGAAACAATCAATTTTTGACAATGAATCGTTCGACGCGAAGTGTGAACCCACAACACATACTTAAACTCTATAATTCTTCACTGACACCTGCCAAACACCTATGCCTTACCACGTACCCTAGCTTTTCCTCTTAACCATAATGGGTTCTACTCGAGAATCATCCACCCATGCTGGACGGGCAAAAAATGGAACCAATTTCTTCAAGAAGCTGAAATGTAAGGCTTCCCTCCTTAGGACTAATGCTACCACCTTATGAACCGCCTACGTGATACTAAACCAAAGTCCTTCCAATGGAACCTCAACTTTCAAGCATCACTCATGCCTAATGACTTCCCTCAATGGGGTCACTACTAACCATGAAGGTAGCACGCTTAGGTGCTATAATCATGTCTAATACTTCATACCAAGTGCTATTTCTAAAACACATAGTGATCCTCATTGTGTTTTGAGTATCCCAAGTGCACCACCTAGCATTGGTCAACCTATCTTCGAAATTATCCTCGAAGGTTGCATCATGACTTATGCCCAAAATCAAGAGCCGTAATGCTCACTCGAAGACAGTGCCTAAAATTGACATGATCTAATCGTACTATAATCATCAATGGTCTACCATCACTTAGGTAAGCCTCAATACAACCATGGTTCCTAATATCTCATGGACGACGATGTCAAACTCAAGGTTTCTATAAACAGTTTACACAGCTACAACCAGTAACCATCGGTTATATCATGACATATGCTACACAACTTAGGGCTTGTCTTTGTGAAATGGACATCACTACATAAATCTCAATGCAATAATAAATCCCAAGGTTTAGAAGAGAGATACGATCACCGTTGTAATGCACAGTACACAACCTCAGATTCATTATTACTAGGGGATGACTACCACTCGCATTAACATTTCACTGGTTAAAACTCAGTGTACACCCCTAAGGAATTATCAATACTAAATTTTTCACGCCTATCCAATTTACTAACCTAAGGTCAATTCCATTGAACCACCTTAGTACTTATTTCCAAAGGGCATTTAACGTAACTTACGTGCATACCCAGAATGCCAACCCATAGTTAAATTCACCAGACCAAATCATTTGATTCCCCATGAGCATTCATCTTCTATAACTAAATTGTCTTACTATGTAAACCTCATACTATGTATTAATTTGTCAATTCCCACAACTATACGCTTTAGCAGGATACGAGACGTCGAGAAATGCCTATGAACACTAAGGCGCATGCCCACGAAAACCATAAGGGATCCAGTTTCTCAATGCCAACTACAATCATTAAACTCTAAATTAATGTCATTAATGTTTTTGGTATGATAAGGGACACCGGGCATTTCCCAAAAGGAGGCCCAGCCTGATAACTCTGCAAGAGGTCCTATTCTAAAACGTCATAATCTAAGTACTTAACACCAAGTCACCATGATTATCTAGGTTCACTCCTAGGTTACCTTAGTCATTAAGATTTTCTAATCCTCACTATAATAAGGATACGTAATTTGAGATACACTAAACCTAAGTCTCCAACGAATGGACCCTGTATTTCTTACCACGGAGCTGACACTTGTAAATACATTCACCGACCAACAACTACTAAGGTGTTCACCCAAGGATATCATTCTATCAACTAATATTGACTTATCCTCTAGCATTAGTCTACGTCAATTTATATGCTCATTGACCTTACTATCAATCGCGGTATTACCTCAAGGATCGAAATTGCTGAATTATCACATCGATATTGACCTCTCGTGTGTGTCACACCCAAGGCTACATATAATTTAAATCACGATTTACTTTACAGTATTATGACACTCTAGAAATCAATCCTTACCGTTGATTATTCACAATTTGGTGCCACTTGTCCGACGGGTGATATTTTATTCTATTAATATCTCTAAAGATTCTAAGTCCTCAAAGGTAGAAACAATACCTCACACTACAAACCACGGTGTCCACACTTACTGGCTTACATGGGCACCCGTAAATTATTTACACCCTTAGTCAGAAATGCGGAAGCGATTAATACAACTAACTTGAACGTATGACACTTGCACTAACTCACTAGTTGTGCTAACCTCTTTGGCCTTACCGTCGAGGACACGAACTAAACCATCACCAAACTAGCATGACTATCCCATACAACCATCGATGTCAAAAGATCCAATATTGACCTCACCACGTCACATCTGAAAGGAACATTGAACCTAGAGCTCGAATATCATTTGTAACGCCACGACCCGGATTTATGGGTTACCCATGAATCAACCCGGTCTGACCTAAGCATTAGGTGTGAAGTGTAATGAAACAACCTAAATAATATCTCTAGTCCAGTTTTATTTTAATTAACGTTCACTTGTTAGAACGCGATTCCATTTTACAAGATAAACTACGTGAGGGACCCATGGAGATCACCCCTAAGTCCAAGTAAGCAGAGCTATTAAGGTAAACATAAATAAAGTATACTTACCTGTAAAAAGCCCTCAAAATACGAAACTGCTCCCAACCTGTCGTAGTAAAGTGGGGACGTGAGCTTATGCCCAGTGGAATTTATACAACAGTATAGAAGCGAATGACGAAAAGGAATACTCACACGCTACAACCACATGCATACGAGAATATGTAAATATTTACACACATATACTTTTGAAATACACATGCCAACGCCTTAGCCAATTTATTTCCAAAAACTTAACTTACCCATATTAATAGACCTTAATCTTATTAAAGGTTTTAATTATTCACATTTAGCAATTCTCGCTTCATTTAACACACCCGGTTCGACGCTTGAAACCACTATGCTTTATTTGATTCGACTCCATTCCCTTATCGGAATTCAACCCTTTTATTCATTTGATTGTACTTTAGTATTTTCATTGAAATTAACCATTCAACACATGCTTTCATAGTGTTAGAAAATACTTATTTACTTTACGAAATCCATTGACAACACAGTCTGGTGTTAAATATGGGTTTAACCATTCAGGTTGCTTAACCCCCCATTTATCCACTTCTTTTAACCCTTTTCATTCCTTTATGGACATTAATAGATTTACGCATTTACTTGTCCATTTCACCTTTACCGGAATATTTATTACATCCATTCAAGTTAGGTTGTTTTTAACACATTTACCACATAACCCATTTCTTAATATGTTCCATGTTTCATTTAACATTCTCAGAATCTTCATATGCCTCATAATTACACGGGCTCTACATCGACGGCTATGCGTAGCATATGCTCTAGCTAGTAATTTAGGTTAATCACCTAAGGGTTCCAGGACCTTCTTGCTTTATCCCGGTGTCATCTGAGTACTTTTAACGCATTTTAATATATTTACAAATGTCTACGTTATTTTCTTTTCTTTTTACCCGACCGAAGCCAAAACCTGAGAATTTACTGCCCTAGTTTGTGTTACACTTGAAGATTTACCATTTTGTGTCTTTTATACTTTAACCTTGATTTTTATTCCAAAAAATCATATTCATTTAGAACAACTTTGTGTAACACCTTTTTTCAACATTTTTATTTCACAAAAATGTTTCACTTTAAGTATAATTACCATTTTACCCTTTTTATTTCCAAAATCACTTTTTGCTCTATTTCACAAGTGTTAATTTCACACAAAACACTATTAAGTTATACACACCAACTTTTTGAGTATTTTAACCCTTTAATAATTTTTTACACTTGGAGTAACCTTTCACTTAATTGGAAACACTTTTACACCTTTACTTCCATAAGTGTTAATATTTCATAATATTAGTAAGTTACACAATTTAACATTCCCATGTTTGTCCATTTACACTTAATCAATACTTTTCATCAATATTCTTATTTCTTTACTTCCTTATTCAAGAAATACATTTACACTTGAGACTACTTCTATAAGAAAATTTCCATTTATTTTAGTTAACATGTAGTCTTTTGACTTCTTACACATTATGTCCCTTGGTCCCAATTACACATACTTGAAGACTAAAATTTCAACCTTTGTTATTTCTTGTTTAAATCCAACAAAGTCTTCTTTAAACTTGTTTATACATTCTATGTCAAATTACTATAAGTTTATATGCACGAGAAGATGGATTTTTAAACCTAAAAATCCTACTACATGGATTAAACATATATCTCACCGATTATTTGCTAAATGATTGTTTATGTCCAAATGTTTTATTCCATAATATATTTGACACTAATATTTCTACAAATGCCCATTTATACAAAATATATTATCTTTCAATATTCTAAAACCTTGAAATATTTACTTATTCTTTATTTTCAAAAAAATATCATCTTTTAACAAAATCACATTTATTTGCGAACATTTTACTCCATGAAATGTTTTTCATAAAAATTACAAGAAAGTACACCATTTTCATAAAACATTATTTTTCAATATTTCAAAACCTTGAAATATTTATTCATTTTTTATTTTAACAGAATAACCTTTTTCTCAACAATTTATTCCATAAAAATATTTAGTATTTTCTTTTTCTAGAAATACACACAAATAATATTTTCTTACATTTTTATTTCCATAAAAATGCCTATTTTCAGATTACTAGGGAACACACTAAAATATTATTTCCTAACATTTATATTTCCATAAAAATGTCTAATTTTATTTCACTAAAAATACACCATTATTTCTCACAATCCTACTGTTAATCATACACAACAATAAGGTTGTCATATTTATCAAATAGGGTCACAAATTCACTAAGAGTAGATTACCCACCTCAAATGACTCCAAAATGGTGGCGGTGGTGAAGATGGGTGACTCCCCCACATCCAAAGGTGGCCTTAAAGGGAGTCACAAAAGGCCCATCAAACAGGCCTCCATGGAAGCTCCAATATATTCCAAAAGTACCTCCACACATGCACCTTCTTACTCCAAAAAATACCCCCATTAAAAACCTTCTTCCAAACACACGCTACCTATTTATCTCCTTTGAAACTTCCACAACAACTCTCTACTTTGTTGCTTTAATTTAACAGTGGGGAAATATATGTACGTTTTTGGTGTGGGTGTATACACTATACTGTCTAGACACAACAATGGCGGACGGTAATTGGAGATAGGGGAAGCAGTGTGCTTCTTTAGAAGAAAAGAGGGATTGCCCAGGGTTTCTCCCCTCATCTCTCTCTTATTATCCAACAGTTGATAAATTTTGTTAATTAAAAAACCCTATTTTCCCAACAACTCTCTGTATCGGGTATTAATAAATTCTCAGTTCGACGGCACATTCAATCGTAGGGTTGAAATGTTGACACAGTCCATACCTTTGTTTCTCTCTCCCTTTCTGACATAATATTACAATCCATGACATCTCAAGAATCCATCTGACGGTTGTGTATTTAAGCCCACAAATGAGAGTTTTGATAGCAAAATAAAAGGGACTGATGTTGACTAGGTCATTCGAATGACGGCCTAGTCGTTCAAACGACAGCCTAGGTCATTCGAAGGACGACTAGGTCTGGTTTTGAAATGACCGCATTTTCCCTCCCTACATTTGTCCTTGTATTATCCAAATCTGTAGTGTCTCAACGCTGTTTCAACTAGGGAGAATTATCACCCCACGTGCCCATAATTTTCCTTACCTAGCACTGGAGACACCAAAATCAATTTTAAACAAAAGGGTGGAGTTTTATAAACAAAAATCCTTTTATATAATCCAATAATTCTCTTTTGTTTAATACAATTTGTTACCCACAATTTCCAATAAATATTAATTTTTTTCTCCTCATACAAAATATATAATTTAATAAATTTATCTGGGTGGGCTATTACACCATACCTATGGTAGGGTGATACAATTTATAGGTCATTCCAAATATCTCCACATATTCAAGAGTCTTTCATTCGTGATTATCACCATCATTATTATCTTGGCTTAACAGTTCAATTCATCACGTGATTATGGGTGGGACCCACGATTTTAAAAATTTTTGGGTGCAAGTTCAATAACAAGTGAAATGCATTCCATAAGTGCCCCAAAGGTCTCCATTGGTTACTTTGAACCACTGTATATCCTATATTTTATGGTTTCTGAGTTTTTGGTAATTGTCCTAGATCCCTATAATGTGGGTGATGGCCCCTACCTCTTTTGAAAAATGATTTTGAAGTCTAGAATCACTTTTCCCCTACACCCCCATTTTCCTTTGCTTCACTGATCAGTTCAAAATCGTTCCAGCCCCATGTTATCTCCAACGTATAGATAATTTTGAATGACATTCACCACCTTAATCAGATTCACGACACTAATTGGTGGAAAAACAAGATTATGTACCACCATAAATTCGTCCTTGCAAAGGAAGATGTGTACTTCTTAAAAGGTAAAAAGGTTAAATGTGACTTATTCTTAAATCTCTTAGACTAAAATAAGGACAATTACGGGAAAAAAATTATTGTAAATAACTGGAATGCCCAAATACTTGAAGGGTAAGACCCTTACCACTATACCAAATTAGGCGACTGGTCGCAGATTTGGGCCGTGACCAGGCCCATGAGTCACGGATCTGATCTGTGAACAAAATAGGTGTGACCTAGATCACGGTTCACGGACCTACTCCCTGACCAAAAGACATGGTCACGGACCATGGAATGAAGCCGCATATCATGCATGGTCACGGAGGAGGGCTGTAACCAATTGGTCAAAGACTGAATCTGTGACCTACTCATGAAGACGCAGTTGGATCCCCGGTGATAATTATCTCAATTTAAAATATAATTACCTTTTAAATAAATGCGGAAGCGAATATAAGTGATGGTTCAACAAATAAACAAGGCCGAGTTTTAATATCTTCAAAACAAATTAAAACATAATTCAAGTCTTAGAATTTGCCTAAGTCATAATTAACAATTATTCAAAGTTAGGCGAAACCAATTTTAGCAAATGACTTGAATAAACCAAATTTAACCCAATATTTAATTTAAGTCCCAAATTAAATGAGTGTGATTGTAGAACCAAATTTTATCTTGAAATTAATCTAGCATGCGTTCTAAGTGATATAGAGCAAGATAAAGTAAACAGTCACACTACACCGCGATATACGAGGAAAAACCCACTAACGGGAAAAAACCTCGGGATGGCCCTAGCCTCAAATCCACTAAAAACGGTATTACAAAATACAAGACAAAAGACTTACTTCCTAAACTCGAACCCTCTCAAGCCGTGATGCTTCTTCTTGTATCGACCTCCAATTAGCGGATAACCAACGGAGCTCCACCGCGGTCTCGGACTCCCACCAATCGGGCAATTAGGCACACCGTCACCCCAACATGGAGCCTTTCTCCAAATGGGTAGAAATGAAACGAACTTATCTTCAATTCGGTGTAGAGAAAAACCGGTGCCAAAACAATCTCCAAGCAATTAATATTTATATAGAAACTTGGATAAACAATTATTGGGTGTAAACTAGAGTGTGTATGAATTTTTCATTAAAAATGAACACTCAAAATTTGAACATTTTCCTAAACTAATTTTGCTCTCAAACTCTCTCAAGGAGATAAACAATGTTGGAAAAGTTGTCTTGGAAAATGTGTTTCCCGCGCATAATAAAGTATGAAAAAGGTTGGTTGAAAACCAAGTGGAGGAGTGGGGAAAAACTGCAAAAAAACTGCCAAATAACTGTTCCCGCTGGAAGTTCGTTCGAACGAACGTGATTCTCGTTCGAACGAGACTTCTAACGAGTGACCAGTCTGGGCTCGTTAGAAGTTCGTTAGATACCTCGTTAGAACGACCATTCGTTCGAACGACATATCGAACGACATATCGAACGACTGTCCAGTTAGGGTCATTGGCAAAACTCGTTCGAACGAACCTGGTTCGAACGACAAAACTCGTTCGAACGAAACCTGGTTCGAACGAAAAAACTCGTTCGAACGACATTTCTAACGAACGACCAGAAAGATTTAAAAATTAGATTTTTGGCCCAGAAACTTTTATAAACTTTTATATACTTATTTTTTAAGTTTCTAATTGATTCTTTCTGAAAAATAAAATGCAGTTTTTATTAACCTAACACCCAGTACAAATTGTTCCAAAATCCTATATACATATAATTACATTCATACCTTGGGAGCATGGAACCTTAGTTGATGACATAGAAACGAGGCACACAAACCGGAATTTTGATGAAGCTTTAAATTCTTTGCCGCTACGTCTTCAACATATACTTCATAGGCTTGAGAATATTACAATCAAATACATTCCTATGAATAAATGTTTTTGTCCGAAATTGAGCCAAAACTATATATGGACTCAATTGGAAATTTGTGTCCTTACAACTCATGAACAACATTTCACCATGGTCACGGACCTAGGTTGTGGCTGACCTTTACAGTTGTACAACGTTGGTCATGGCCTTTAGCCGTGAGCAAGATTTATATCTTTTCCCCCTTGGTCATGGCCCGTAGCTGTAACCCACTTGTAGACTTTTTTATCTTGGTCACAGATTATGAATGGGACAAATATATATCACGAAACAAAATAATCATGATTACAAACCAGAGCCATGACCATATTTAACTAGCAAAAAAAATATGGGCAGTTTTGGGTCATATTCTCAAATTAGGAGTCCTGCGACTATGCAGCCAGTTGCTATGTGTTATGTTGGACACACATGAGATGCTCGTGACACATTTTCAAGACTAAGTGTGTCTATTTTGAAATTTGGGTCCTATTCTCAAATTGGGAGTCCTGCGACTACACGACACTTGCTACGTGTTATGCTGAACACGCATGAGGTGTTCGTGCCATTTGCGGTTCCATTTGGGGTTGTTGTTGGTTTCTGCCCACTCGTGGCACGTTTTCATACCTAAGTGTGCCTATTTTGAAATTTGGATTCTATTCATAAATCGGGAGTCCCATAACTATGCAACCGATCGCTACATGTTACGTTGGACACGCATGAGGTGTTAGTGACACTCACGGTTCCGTTTGGGAGATGTTGATGGTTTGTGCTCACTCACAGCACGTTTTTAAGCCTAGGTGTGCCTATTTTTAAATTCGAGTCCTATTTAAAAATAAGGAGTCCCGAGACTACGTGGTCGGTTGCTACATGTTTTGTTGGACATGCATGAGGCTTTCGCACCATTCGCGATGCCATTTGGTGGCTATTGGTGGTTTTCGCCCACTCGCGGCACGTTTTCTAACCTAAATTGTACGAAGCTACTTCTACAAAGGAATAGGTACTAAGTATTTCATTTATTTTGCTGATATTTATAAGAGAATATTGTATGTACTCAATGCAAAGTGCATCTACTTTTGTTAGCATTCCTATACTATATAAAAATATACTTGTTCTTCAATACAAAATCCAAGTATTTTATGTTTTGATGCGTGTATTTTATTGCGATATGCTTGTACATTATGTTTTGAAGCTTGTATTTTATTGCAATATACGTTCACTTTATTATTTTATGTGTGTACTTTATTTCTTTATACGTGTAATGTAATCTTTATGCATTTATTTTATAGTAACGACGTCGAAGATAAGGGCACAAAAGGGAAAGAATTCCACACATGAGAATGCTGATAAAAGTGGTCCTAAGAGGCCAACAAGAAGAGATAATAAGAAAGCGAAGAAATAAGTAAGGGAAAGAAATAAATTCGACTAATATAGGTCAAATGCTTGAGATTTTATCACGATTTGGATGATATTCGTAGCAAAATAAGTGATAAGCATATTGAGATGCTAAAAAATACACTATTATGGCAACTATTCAATGCCTACTATAGTGACGAAGTAATAGAGGTACATCATAAAAGACGGATAAAAACATTCTCTCCATTGTCATGTCCTACCAAAAGCAGAGAGAGTGTTTTAATATGATGAACGATGCCCAAATAAGCCCTAATGATATAAGTTAAATATTTGGGATCCCAATAATGGAGGGGAAAAAGTCAATAAATCTAAAAAAGAGATTCGATCAATCTGGGCCAAAACATAAATTTCTTAGCTGCAACTTCAAGACAATTAAAAACATTAGAAAATGAGAAATAATAAGTTGGTTGTGCTTGATACCCATGAGGGAAGTCTTGACTTCGTTAAGCTTTTTTCTCTCCACTTTATGTCCATGCTCCTGTTCTTCAACTCTAACTTCACAATAGGAGAAGTTTTTACTCCATACATCAACGACTTATATGATATGATTAACTATGAGTAGGCTTCTGCTGTCCATGGATTTCTCATCAAAACTTTTGAAAAAATAGCAAAATCTAAGCCCACACAACCAGTAGATGTGTCATATCATTATTGGTGAGGAAACACAAATTTGCACATCTACACATTTCAATGCGCGTGTACTTTTTAAAACACGCATGTACTTTATGAAAGTACACGCATAATATAAAAAGTACACGCACACTAAAAATGATTTTGTTCATTGTAATGTGCGTTTACTTTATGTATTATGTGTGTACTTTATGAAAGTACACGCATAATACATAAAGTACACTCACATTTAAATGAACAAAATCCTTTTCAGTGTGCGTGTACTTTATAAAACATACGTGTACTTTATGAAAGTACACACATAACACATAAAGTACACGCATATTGAAAATAATTTTTCTCATTTTAATGTGCATGTAGTTTATGTATTATGCTTGTAGTTTCAAAATACTAACATTTCTTGCATATTAATTTGTTTAAATTAATATGCCACTAAACATACATAAATCGTATCAAACATTCGTAAATTAAACTAAACATCCATACATAAAACTAAACATTCATACAACAAAGCAAAGCGCTAATATAGTGTCAATATCATAATAGGATACAAATAAGATTGAAAAAGGACAAAATAATATTTTAATACTCAATCTTCCTCTAAATCAACTAAAAGATAATTCAATTAGGGTTGTCATCAAGAGCTAACTAAACTCTTTTAGAGATTTTAATGAGTCTACTTGAGTAGTCATACCTTTTGGTGGATGCACAACAATGGAAACTTTTCCATTGTTTGTCCACTAAGAGTAGAATACCTTCCACTACACCAAACTTTGTGAATAGTCATGGCGGGGGGGGGGGGGGGGGGGTGGGGTGTCACGGATTTGGACCATGACCAGAGATGATCACAACCCAAAGTCGTGAACATGTCCAACATAGGCGTTACCAGTTCAATGAACAACAGTGGTCATGGAAGTACTTGGAGCTGGTTATAGCCTGTGACACCCTACCTAATAAAATACCGAGTCATCAGTCATATATCAAATTTAATAGGAAACTCATTTGGTTCATTCTCAACATCACTGTCGAAAACTTTTTAAAACTTACTAACTACCTAGTATTAAAAAAAACAATGCCAATTTTTTTCTTTTTATCAAACAACAACACAACATGAGGATGAATATAATTTAAACCATTCACACAATCACTGAGTCAAACCATACTAAAAATGAATAAATAAAATCTTTACCGAATAAACCAATGTCTAAAAAACCCAAATAAAAAATATAAACCACGAGAATAATAGACCAAGTACATCATCTAACTTAAACAAATAAAAGAACTAGGGCGACATGCCCAAATGAACTAGTGATTACATCCTACTCTAGGAATGAAATAACTAAAGTGGCCAAGTCTAAATCCAGCAACATCCACATATGCCGCAGCTGCGTAACCCTAGAATAGAAATAATTCTGGCTTCCCTGTGGATGGACACCTAAAAGGTTTGGAAAATATTTTATTGCAAGGGTTAGAACCCAAAACATTTTAAAAATATTTAGCAACTGGTTAAAATGCAGCAATTAAATTGCATGAATGCTCTTTATATTTAAGCTAATGTCGCACTCCCTTGAGGACCAACTCACCCCTCAACTATTGTTCATAGCTAACGCTTTTCTTTATAACCCACCTAGTCATCTACCCTGTAACTAGTCGTTGTTATAACTCCTTCCTGACACACTATTCTAGCCCGAGTATGTTTAATATATGATTCAAAAGTTATTTCTCACATTAACTTAACTAATCATTTTCCATTTAAAACCATACAACATTCTCAGTAGTTATATATAACAATACAGTTCACTTCATGTATTTTACCTGTATATAATTATCTTAATCATATATACATATAATCATATTACAACATTCACACACATGCTGTAAATATATTACCATCCTCTCGAGTAGACACTCACCGGATGTTCTCTACGATGCTATCAATCCAGGTATACTCATCCACCCGTACACCCTGACACGATTAGCTCCCCAAATCAGTGGAACAAAATAAATGCAGCAGAGGTGGTCATAGTTCCCTCTAGAAATGAGATCGAATCATACCCAAGACGTCTCCTCTCGAACTATGGACTCTATGAGCTCGGAACTATACTCACCCTACTCCTCAAGCCATGGGATTCACCCACATCGTGCAACCTCCTATGATATAACTGGAGGGGTATGTATTCCTATAAATATTATTCACACCAATATTTATAAAGCACACAAATATATATATAATTAATTTCGGCTACTCCGTGCACAATTTACCGTAACACTAGCCTAACATTTCCAAGTCTATATACCAACTTGTAATTTAAATAATTCCCACATTTATTGATTTATCACTCGAGTTGTGTCACCTAACTAAATTACCCAGACTCATTCCTTTGATCCGAAATTTCATCTTGTAGAACTTAATCCTCAAATTCCAAATTATCATTCGTACGTAGTATATTTCTCTCGCATACTCACCGTACTTATTACTTACGATTTTTACTCACTATCGTATTTATATGAATTTTCACACAACTCTAAGGTCCCTAGTTAACCCTTCATTATTTTTTTGTAGTTATTCCCGTCGGCACTACTGGTCATAAACTTAGGTTCACTCATCACTACGTCACCCTTCTCGAATTTCATTCATTTATCAATTACAGATATTTTTTCAATTATCCCAATACTTACTTGTCTCACTTTATGTAAACCTGATCTATACTTAAGGCCTAATTTCCTTATTATAGAACAAAAATCACAATCAATCAATCTAGTCAACCTCCAACGGAATAACAAGTAAAAATAAAATTTCTTAAAATTTGGGTCAGGAATTTGCCCATATTTTTAAAATACAGTTTTGAAGCATTTCGGAGCCATTTTTGGAGAAAACGTATCTGATAACAAAATGCAGAAAAGAGGATTTTCTACGAGATTAAGCGAACAAAATAGCCATTTTCGAAACCAAAACATCGCAAAATAGTTTCTAAAATGACGGATTAATTTACCCAATTTCATAGACTTCTTTAAATTTAATAATTTGTTCTACAATTTAATCCTACCCATCAAAACCCAATTTAGATATCAAACCAACCCAAAAACCATATAATCTTATCATACCTACTATCATATGAATTGAAATCTACAATTAATTTAAGAGCAAGTTTAACCACTTGCCTTTAAGGGTTCGTAGGGTCTGAATCCTTCGGTATAGATGATGATGATTTGATGAAGAACGTGCACATTTGTTCTTGATTTTGGCTCCCCAGGTTTCTCGAATTGCTACCTCTTTTCTTCTCTACTTACTTAGGTTTTCTTAAAAGATTTATGGTTGTCACACCCTCTCACCTTTAGGGTTTATTAAGTCAATCCCATTTTTGGGCTTGTGGACTTTATTAAAATGGCCCAAACACTTCCGTGTGAGATTGGTTTGCCTCAAAATGCCCCGAGACCCATTTACTACCCTTGGGTACTCTTTGTCAACTATTTCGACCCATCCAGACTCAATCGTACACTCAGAATTATCATCCGAATTATTTGATAACATTCTCCAATTTTTTACCTAAAAAAATGCGACACAAAAATAATCCGAATAATTAAATCTCAATTCGCCAAATTAAATAAATCCTCTAATTTAAATAAATTCTCCAAATTATAAATTTAATTTCTCCCAAATAAAATAAATTCTATTTCTCCAACAAATAATTGAATTAAAAGTCCTCGAATTTACGGGGTGTTGCATACTTCCCCCTTTCAAAGGAATTTCATCCTCAAAATTCAGACAAGCCTAATACACTTACCCTTAGGATCGTTACACATTTTTATTAAGAGAATATAGTTAACCAGGGCACTATGACACCCCGCCTAATAAAATACCGGACGATCAATCCTGTACCAAATTAAAACAGGAGTCTCATATGGTTCATTCTTAGCATCACTGGAGAAAACCATTTTAATTACTAATAACCGATTAGGCTGGAGTCAAAACTTTATTTAACTAATCTTTTTAAACAAACCATACAATTAAAACATCCACACAGTTTATAAATATGAAACTAAAATGAAATAAAATAACCGAACACTCGGTTTAACATAATACAATCATATCAAAAGCCTCACTAAAAAGGCGAAAAAGAATAAATAAATGCAGTTGGACTATTAGACCGAATGAGTTTACAGTAGCTCCTATCTAGATCTCAAGGATGGGAGCGTCTACAAGAAACCTGCATGTACCCACAGCTGCTGCAGTAAACGTCTGACTCGAAGGAATCATCATCCTGGCGTCCTTGTGTCTAGACGCCTATATAAATACATATATATAGCAAAAGAGGGAAAATAGAAAAACGGGTCAGAGCCCGAGTTGTGAAAATATTTTGCAAGTGCATAAATACTGTATTATATAAAAAAATATGTTTTACCTCATATTTAAATTGGTATTGCACTCCCATGAGATACCCCTCACCTCTCTTCTAATAGTACATAGCTAACGCGTACCTATTAACTAACCTAGTCAGTTACCTTTCCTAACTAATCCGTGTAGATACCCCTCACCCGATCTACGAAAATTCTAATTATCCCGAGTACTAAGGGCTAAACTTCTCCCCATTCCCAACACTGCACTAAATTCGTGCGTGGGGTGTCTCACGAAGAGAAATCCAAACAAGAAACCCCCTCGATACACTACTACTTGGCAATGTTGTTCGTCGAGATCCATTAGGCCCTCAGCACTCTACGCATATATATATAACTCATATATATAAAATATAGGTCTCTTTATAACACTAGAATCATATTCGTATAAATCCGGATATTCATAACTACCAGATGGGGAATAATAATTTATCATACTTGCCATTCTTATATGCGTTTACTATATATGATTATTCACCTTCATATACAAACAATATACTATACACAATAAGTATATAATTATACATATAACAATCTAATAACCATCCCACCGAGCTATAACTCGATAATGCAGTCTCATAGTGCCCATCCAAATCCGGGTTTACTCACTATACCACGGTACCAAACCAGACTTACTCATGGTCATGGTAAAAATACGCAACGGTGGAGGTGATCATTTTCCCTATTCAAGTGGGATACATACATTGCACTCGAACTCGGGATGAGATGACCCGGGGATATACTCTCCCTGCTCCTCAAGTCAGGGGATTCACTCGCATCGCGCAACCTCCCTGGATCGCACTAGAGAAATATAATCTGGCTGTTCCAACCCTACACTAAAGGAAAGCCCGTGGAACCAGCCTCTAAGATACAAATACAACAATCACACACAGATATATATCTATTTGTATTATATTACATATACTGTAAGCCTGTAGTATATACAAGTCCTATAATACTTTTCAATTATATGCATATACGGCTATAATTGCCAACCACAAGAAGCGATAGCCAAATAACCCTGAATATACTAATTACTTATAATCTCAACCTAGGATTTACTCGGATGAATTCAGCTCATATACATACTAGCCGTAAAAATATTTCTACATTCTTACCGAAGACCTCTCCCTCAAATGTTGTTCGTCTCCAACATTCATTTGGTCCGTTCCCTGGATTATACCCTAAACCAAACCAAAGTTCTCTCCTTCATCTCATGGTTTAATTACCCTAAAAAACCATTATTTAGGAGTCCTAATATCATAACTAGGATACCCCATATAAAATCCCAATTTGAAATTTGACTCCCCATACTCTTAAGGGAAGAAGACTAACAAAACTGGCCCAGGCGAATCAATTCGCCCTTATTGCGAATAGGTTCGGGCTGGAGAATCGATTCGACACCCAATCTGAATCGATTTGGAAAGTATACTGCAAGCAGGTCCTCAAAGGCGAATCATTTCGATCTAAATCCGATTGATTCGGACCAAGGCATCCCTACAGATCCCCCCTTAGGCGAATCGATTCGACATGTCCGAGGGGAACTGTTTGGGCAATTTTTCAGTCTCTAAAATACCCAAATATCAACCCAACGTCCATTTTTGCGGTTTCTACTCTCAACCAACAATCCTATGATCATCCTAACACTAGTTTATAACTAACACCTCAATAAATTTGGGTTATTAAACCATTTCTCTTAGGTTTAAACCTTAAAGCCATAAAAACCCTAGTTTGACATTTCTCCCATTTCAATTCAATTTTACACTCCATTAACATGGTTTTAACCCTAGAAATCATTTAAAGTTTACAATACATCAATTTGTAAACTCATACTCATATTTTCCCAAATTTACTTTAAGGGTTATAACCCAAAATCACATAATTTACCAATTATGATATGATATATACACAGTAAATTAAATAAAGCAAGTAAACACTTGTCTGGAGGATAAAATTCGATGACCTCGAGTCGAATCCTGCGGAGTTTGACTGGAATCTCCATTTTCTTCCTCTTTTCTATCTTCCTTTCCTCTTCTCTCTCTCTTTTCCCTCTTTTATTTTCTTCTCTCTACCTCTCTCGAGCCTTATATAAGGGAGAAATAAGGGTTTATCCATTTAAACCCAAAAATGACTCGTTTACTCAATTACTTGTCCTTAATAGGCCCAAAATTTCTTAGAGCCTAAATAATACCCCCGGATACTCAATTCCGACTATTTTGGCCTTTCTGAAACCAACCACGCACTCGAAATCTCCATTCGAGTCACTTAACTGCGAGTCACTAATTAGACTCAACACCTCTTACTACGGTTTTCCAATTAAAATATTGTCCTCTGTCGCTTTACTCAACTGCGACATGTAATAAAATAATCTAGCTCATCTACTTATTCCCAAAAGTAATTATAATATACATCGAAAATCATCTAACACTCATAAACTCCAAAAAATATTATTCATAATAATTCCTCAAATTTCCAAATTACACCCATTTATGAAATTTAATTATCTCTAAAAATACGGGGTGTTACAAGCGTCCATATACCCTGTACCCGTGCTTAACCGCACAAATAATACCCAAATTCTACCAGCCTTAAATCGTACTATCACTTTGATCTCACAGTCCACATATGTATATATTAACCAATGTGCCCAAACATCTTTCCACTTCCAACATTGCGCTAAGTTTCATGCGTGGGACGTCTCACAAAGTGAAATCCAAACAAGGAACCCCTCGATACAATACTACCTAACATTATTGGTCGTTGAGATATCTTAGGCCCTCAGTCCATAGCACGCACCCCCAAATACCCATCTCTTGACGTAAAAGTATAGACATCCACTCTTGTGCTACAAAATACAACGTACAATACCGCGCCCTTACTATCACTAGTTTCCTTGCGCAAAAATAAATCCTGAGCTACTTCTCCCCGCTTGATAATAAGTCTATCCACCCTGAGTCACATCAGTAACGTCCCTACTCACCAAGGTAAAATATAATAATACAAATATTTTCTTATAATTCTATTATATAACACACTATAATCATATATACACACATATATATAGACTATACCTTCTTTCAGTTGATAACTAACACAAGTAAATTATATCTTGAAATAGCGAACACAAAGTCTCATTATACTAAATACTATCGCCCAAACATCCTAGCATAAATATCACTAACGGCTCGTACGTAACATGCTTATCTCAAGCTCAGCTCCTCACCCTCGGTGTGGCTAAATGATACAGGTATTCGTGATTACCCTATAATTTGCAATTTATTTCTTCCCACCACTTCCCCACCCATTAACTTATAGTGCAAAAGTTCTCTCAATTCTTCCTTTGCAGCACTACCCAGCTCTCCTGTCCATATATCATAATAGTTCTCAGCTTAAAGTGTTTCCTATACACGTTCAATAATAAATCATTTAATTCGATGTCCTAGCATCCAATGATGTTTCTCCATTCCCATCATTTATTAAGGCTTATGCGTAAAGTCCTCTCACAGCAAAGCCCATAAGAACTTTTCCTCATGCACTGTTTCTCAGCATTATCGGTCCTCGATTTTTGTAAAGCCCAAAGTATACACCCAGGACACTCAAACCCTGTCACTATACTCACAAGTCTAATCTTTGACTCCCGCATTTCTAAAGGAGTCATATACTACTACGCTCACAATATCACCAAGTCCTTAACGCTAAATTAATAACGAGCTAAATCTCTCTGCTCCACGATAACCTGACATACCCTGAATCTCATCAGTAAGAGTCCCTATACACTATGATCCAATATAACTTGACAACTGTACTCTGATGTCTACTTCACAAAATACCGCCGCGAGCTCAACCCTCTTTCAGGTGAGACATCACAAAAAGAATATACATCCTACCTTGGAATAACGAACACGATAACCTTGCTATAATCGCCCACCATCACGAACGCGTCCGTACCCAGGATAAAACTATACCTCGAATATCACCTCACAAAACGAGCTAACCCCATAAAAATATACATCATCTCAATGTATCCACCAGCTGCCTTACAGGGGGAACTGAAGAACGCCCAATTATTCCATGGTAAATATACACATACTAATGATATTAATGATACCTCTACTAAACCCATTTCTCATGTGAATCTAGTACTAATACACTACTGTGACTAGCTCGCTTCACACAAAACAAACCCCAATTATCTCGGGATAAAACTTATAATTTTAATTGCCAATAACATTCGCAGTTCAAATGGTTCCTAGACATAGCACCCTCGTCCAAACCAAATCAAAAACTTCTCTAACTGTTGCTCCTGCTAGGCATCCCACTCATGGCCCCTGACTTACTGCGAACAAGATCCACCCATATGTTTCTACTCTTTTACACATAATATACCTCTTTATGTCATTACCCTCTCCCCTTTCTCTGGCTCCACCATCCACGTTGGGGTTGTCCTTCTTGTGAACATGGTAGTTTTGACCTCGATTTCTATCGCTAACGCTCCTTTGGCTCCGTTGGTCTCATGGGACTTGTTGATGGCCTTGACAGCCCTGACAGAACTGACCATCACTTGGTAGAAATTATATTGATCTCTATTATTAGTTTGGGTCCTCTACTGGGTATGCCTTCCCTTGGTACCTCACTAGCATTGAAAAATCCAGTATTACTCTTCTGATAGATTCTCTAACTCCCTTAGCTCCCTTCTCACTAGAGCATTGATACAAATTGTAAATGTATAACCTTGACGACAATGACACTAGTCATCCTAGCAGGATCTCCTACCCACACTTGTATATTCTACCCACGGGCCTATTATCAACTTACGAACCCTTTTTGATTCTTCATATACCTCTCATCGGTATGAAGTTTTACGAATTTCATCGACTTCCTTCACCTTCGGCCACTGTCCTGCCCCTTTTGGAAAAAAGTGACAAAATCTCCATTTCCTATCAATTTAAACAACTGGTGAGAGGATTAATAATAATCCGCACCCAAAATTCCTTGTTATACATGGTAATTTTTCCCATAGATATGGTGACAGACTCCCATCACCCTACGTTGCTCCCATGAGCAAACATCTTTGCTCAAAATTTTTGACTTGAGTGGCACTACACTCCCCCACATATTATCCCAAATGGATGTTCTCTTTCCATTGGTACATCACCCTTCCGCACTTTTCTCAGATTCTAGCGAATTGTTCTTTTGAAACAAAAAATTCTTCTTTGACCCTCGCTCTTGTGGTCTACACTTGGTGGGTCTAACTTTGCGCCATCATCCTTCACGACGGTTCTTGGGGAAGCTACTATGCCCCAGCGGTTACTCCAACATCAATTATTCGAACAATAATCGCGGTGACTCATATCGCGTCACTATTTTCAGAATATTCTATGGCTTATGCTGAGTCCTCCCTCCTGTAATCCCTCCAATATACCACGCTTATCGTTATATAATGTTTGATCTGCCACGCTTGACCAAAGCCATATATGAATCATATCAACTATACTTTATAGCAGGAGAAGGTAAGTCACATATGTAAAGGAATACAACAACCCTATAATAAGGCCCTATATCAAAGGGCGCTAAGCTGAAACGTGAAAAACTGCAAAAATTCTAAGGACACTAGAACCTGTTGCTTTGATACCATCTGTGACACCCTGCCTAATAAAATACTGGGTGATCAGTCCAGTATCAAATTATACAGGAATATCATTTGGTTCATTCTCAGCATCACTGCCAAAAACTTTTTAAAACTTACTAATTACTAGTATTAAAAAAGAAACGGTGCCAATTTTTTTCTTTTTATCAAACAACAACACAACTTGTAGATAAATATAATTTAAACAATTCACACAATCACTGAGTCAAACCATACTAAAAATGAATAAATAAAATCTTTGTCGAATAAACCACCGGCTACAAAACCCCAATCAAAAAATATGAACCACGAGAATAATAGACTAAGTACGTCATTTGACTGAAACAAATTAAAGAACTAGGGCGACATGCCCAAATGAAATACTAGCTGCATCCTACTCTAGGAATGAAATAACTTAAGAGGCTAAGTATAAATCCTACAACATCGACATATGCCACAGCCGCGTAACCCTGGAAAAGAAATAATTTTGTCGTCCTTGTGGATGGACACCTAAAAGGTTTTGAAAATGTTTTATAGCAAGGGTTAGAACCCAAAATATTTTTAACATATTTAGCTGGTGATTAAAAGGCAACAATTAAACTGCATGAATGCTCTTTATATTTAAGCTATTGTCACACTCCCTTGAGTACCTACTCACCCCTCAACTATTATACACACCTAACGCTTTTATTTATAACCCACTGATAACGAAAAGCCCAGGTCGGAGATGCCTTGGTAGGGTAGGAACCGAATAGAAGGCATAAAGTCAGAGGAATGAGCGGGTAAAGAATAAATAGATTGGAAATATGAGATTCATGTATTGACATAACCCTTAAACAAAATTCAAACCTAGAAACGAGAGCACGCCCATCAAACTGAAAGAAGTGAGAAATTGGAGGCGGGTTAAGCGTCATCTACCCCATAACTAGTCCCTGTTATAACTCCTTCCTGACACACTACTCTAGCCCGAGTATGTTTAATATATTATTCATACGTTATTTATCACATTAACTTAACTAATAATTTTCCATTTACAACCATACAACATTCTCACTAGTTACATATAACAATACAGTTCACTTCATGTATTTTACCTGTATATAATTATCTGAACCATATATACGTATCATCATACTACAGCATTCACAAGCATGTCGTAAATATATAACCATGCTCTTGAGTAGACACTCACCAGATGTTCTCTACAATGCTATCATTCCTGGTATACTCATCCACCCGGATGTAATGCCCCCGTAATTTATTGATTTTTATTTAAGGGATTAATTCAATTAAATGAGAATTAATTGGGAATTAATCCGGATATAAATACTAGCGAAATGTGAGTTGGTATTTGATTATGATGTTAAAACTGAATATTTCTGAGTACCTATGGTAATATACGAGTATTGACAATATTTAAATTGTCACGAGGTAGAAATACGATAATTTGGGAAATGATTGGAACGCGCGCCTGTCAGTCGCGTCAGGAATGAATGTATTTAAATTAAAAACTAAAATTAAAAAAGTAAATTATATTTTTATCATCCGAATGATCATTTTGAGTGCACTAACGCGTCCGGAAGGGTCGAAATAGTCAGAAAATACTAGCCGGGGGTTTAGTTTGGGTCCAGGGTCATTTTTAGGCCAAACCGGCAACCTAGAAGGGTATTTTGGTAGTTTTAAAAATTTAGAAATAAAAACCCACGAATTTTAGAGTTAAATTAAAGATTATTAAAAGGGCCACTAAGGCCATTATCATCCAAAAGTGAGAGAGTGGGCTACGGGGGTTTTTGAGAGAAGTTAGAAGAGAGGTTAAAGGAGGATTTTTACCAAACCATCTCCCCATCATCATTTTTGGAAGGGATTGTGACCAGAAAGAGGGAAGAATCAACCTTGAAAGACCAACAACAAATCTTAAGAACAAATTTAAGGCAAGTGATTTAATGTTATTAATTGCAATGAATATTTCCTCCATGTTTAGTGTAGAAACTTTTATTGCCTAGAAAGTTTTGATGAAAACCAATGGGATTATGGTGAAACGTATGGTTTTGAGATAGGAATTGCATGTAGAACGCTTATGGACAAATTCAATACACAAAACATAACTTGTAATGATCTGAAAATGGATGAATAAGGAGTCTTTATATACAATTAAATTCTGGGCTTATGTTCATAGGGTTTGGGGTAAGATTTGGGGATTTATGATAATTGCATGTTGATTAGGAGAATTTGACCCCAAAAATATGTTAAGAATCAACCTAGGAGGACTTAGAGTAGTTTAAAAACATTAAAATGTTATGGGGATGATCTTAGGATGGATTTAGAGAAGAGAAAAATGAAGAAAAACGAGTTGAAAAATTTCTGGGCGTATTCTGCCATCTCGTTAGAAGACATGCCCAGGTCGTTCGAACGACCTCGTTCGAACGAGATTCTAATGAGATGATAGTATCCTTTCTAACGAGTTGGTAGTTCATTCGAAGCCATTCGTTCAAACGACACTCGTTCGAACGAGATTTCTAACGAGTTGACAGAATGGCCTTTTTAGGCCTGATTTTATTTCAAACTTCCCGTAGACTTATTTAATTGAGTACTAACCTTCATTTATTGACTAGTGGGTATAGTTGTGAGATTGGAGTACGTTGAGGAGTAAAACTTAGAATTTTGTAGTAAACCGGATGACATTTATGGGTTAGGAAATGAGTACCTAAAATTACGATGTGAGAAGAGTTGACAACTTTTAATGTATATGATTCGGGGATTTGTAAACGTACATCATTTAATGACGGTATAGGAATGTAAAACATACCTCGATTAATATTATGGGATATATAAGATATGTGAATGCTTGGTATATGTAGTTATTTGTGTATAACATACCTACCATACTTGCTATCACGGGAGGTCGGCATTCGATCAGGGCCATTCAATCTTTGTGTGCCTACGGGGGGGATTTAGATTGGTACCTCGAGGTCATAGGTCAGAGAAGGAATTATTGAGAAGTTAATAAGTCTGCGGATCATGGTAGCGTAGGTATGTACGTGACCCATGTGATGTGAACTATGTTCGCCTCCATTATGTGTGTTTATTATTTGTCGAGACGATTCCTGAGAGATTTGGAATACGTGATCCTTAGGTACATGATGTACCGGGATTGGATAGCAGAGTATGTGTGCACCGCAGCTTAGGCTCGGGGTGCCATTAGTGTATATTATGATGAGATTGATATACTAAATTATTAAAATGAACCGTTTATATAAGTACAAGTGTGAATTAACGTAATATCTTTATAGAATTAAATATGGGAAAACTTATAGTGATTATTGTAAACTAATTTTGAGGAATGAAAGTAAAACTCTTAGTTTATATTAAGACGTAGGGAATTAAACCATGATTAGTATAGTAAACATCAGATTTTGAATTGGACTAGTTTGATAGTAGAATAACTAGAACGGGTACGGGTACGATAGGTGTGCACAATTAGTTGAGAGGTGAGTAACTCATGTGAGTTCACGCACTATCATGTATTTTATATTCACTATTTAATGATATTAAACACTTGCTGTATTTTAAACTGCAAAGGGCACGATTTCTTGCATAGATTCACCGTTGAGTAAGGGTTCTGTGATTTCGCTTATTTGTAAAGGTGTGGGTATAGAGATCGGGAGATTTACTTTACCTGCCGATATGTTAGTATTAGAGATGACTGAGTACGATGCGGTTGTTGGTATGGATTGGCTAGTTACGTACCGAGCCATAATTGATTGTTTCAGTAGGAGTATTATTTTTTTCATTCTCGGGCAGGAGATGTTTTTAGTGGCTATGCCTCGCCCTAAGGGAGGATCGTCCATTCACTTGTACTATATAGAGGAAGGGACCTCTAAGGAAGTGGTGATACCACTCGATTCGATTCCAGTTGTTAGGGAGTTTGCTGATGTATTTAAGGTTATACCTGAATTACCTCCTAGTAGAGAGATAGATTTTGTTATCAATTTGATGCCGGGCACTCGGCCAATTGCCCGCGCACCTTACCGTACGGATCCAGTAGAGATGAGAGAGCTAAGGGATCAAATAGAGCAGTTGTTGGGTCAGGGGTTTATCCGAAGGAGTACTTCGTCGTGGGGTGCCCCTGTGTTGTTCGTAAAGAAGAGGGATGGGTCATTGAGGTTGTATGTAGATTACCGGGAGTTGAATAAAGTCACGATACGGAATAAGTATCCGTTACCCCGAATCGATGACTTATTCGACCAGTTGAGAGGAGCTTACTTCTTCTCAAAGATTGACCTGCGATCAGGATACCATCAGTTGCGTATCAGGGAATAGGACATCTCGAAGACTACTTTCTTGACGAGATATGGTTCCTATGAGTTTCGAGTTATGCCTTTTGGCTTGACCAACACTCCACCCGTGTTTATGGACTTGATGAATAGGGTGTTCAGAGAGTTCCTAGACCAATTCATCATCGTCTTTATTGATGACATTCTGGTTTACTCCCAGATAGAAGAGGAGCACGTTGAGCATTTGAGACAGGTTTTGCAGACGCTGCGTCAGAACGAGCTTTATGCAAAGTATGAAAAATGTGGGTTTTGGCTGAAGGAGGTTCAATTTTTGGGGCACAACATTTTAGACAGGGGAATATCAGTTGATCCGAGAAAGGTATTCGCTGTGAGGGAGTGGGGACAGCCCACGACACTAACTGAAATTCATAGTTTCTTGGGCTTAGCAGGATACTACATGAGGTTTATTCGGGGTTTCTCAAAGATAGCGGGTCCTTTGACTCAACTTACCAGCAAAGGTGTACAATTCATCTGGAGGGATGCCTGTCAGTTGGCATTCGATGAGTTGAAGGACAAGTTGACCTCAGCGCCTGTGTTAGCATTACCCAGACCGGGAGTTGAGTATCTAGTCTACACCGATGCCTCCTAATAAGGACTTGGAGGTGTACTGCAGTAGGAGAGTCAGGCTATAGCTTATGCTTCCCATAATCTTAAGCCTCACAAGAAAAATTACCCCAACCATGACTTGGAGTTAGCGGCAGTCGTATTCGCTCTTCGGATTTGGAGACACTATCTCCTGGGGGAGAAATTTCGATTATTCACAGACCACAAGTCTCTACAATACCTCTTTACGCAAAAGGAAATGAATATGCGTCAACGTCGGTGGCTTGAGTTTGTGAAGGATTATCAGTTTGATATCCAATACCACCCAGGGAAGTCTAACGTGGTAGCATACGCGTTGAGACATAGGCCAGTAGATGAGGTGGCCGAGGTTAGCAAAGCTAAGTGGAAGGAGTTGGGACACCAGGATGTAGTGGCCCAATCATTAATGTATGTGATGACTGTTACACCTCAGATTGTTATGAGGGTGATAAAGGCCCAGGCAAATGACTCGTTCTGTCAGGAGCAGATAGTTCGATTACTAGCAGAGGGAGCCGAGTCCTATACCATTAGTTCAGACGGGGGATTACACTTCAATGGGAGACTGGTTACTCCTGAAGGGGAAGACTTGCGACACGAGGTAATGGCAGAGTCGCATGGCTCGCGGTTCGCGGTACACCCTGATGGGGATAAGATGTACCAAGACATGAGATGACAGTACTGGTGGAGCGGTATGAAGAGAGATATCGCTGTGTTCATTTCTAAATGTGCCACTTCTCAGCTAGTAAAGGTGGACTATTAAAAATCGGCAGGACCTCTACAACCGTTAGAGGTTCCGATGTGGAAATGGGAGAGCATATCCATGGACTTTATCATAGGGTTACCTACGTCACAGAGGGGTCATGACTCCATATGGGTAATTGTGGATAGGTTGACCAAAGTTGCTCATTTTCTGCCCATGAGGACAGACTACACTACGGGACAGTATGCCCAGATTTTCATTACGGAGATAGTGAGACTTAACGGGGTGCCTCTAAATATCGTGTCTGAACCAGATAAGATATTTATTTCACGATTTTGGGAGAGTTTCCAGGAAGCCATGGGTACGGAGTTGGGGCTGAGTACGACATATCACCCACAGACTGATGGACAAATAGAACGGACAAATCAGATGTTGGAGGACATGTTGCCTATGTGCATCCTAGACTTTGGAGGCGGTTGGGAATAGTACCTTCCACTGGTGGAGTTTGCTTACAATAACTCCTACCAGTTCACCATTGGCATGGATCCATTCGAGGCATTGTATGGTAGACCTTGTCGTTCCCCAGCATGTTGGTTAGAGGTGGGGGATAAAAAACTCCTTGGGCCGGAAGTGATTCAGGACACTTCGGTAAGGATATAGATGATACGGAGTTGTATTCGGGTAGCTCAGGACCGGTCGAAGAGCTATGGTGATGCCAAGAGATTCTTCAGATAATTCAAGGTGGGGGACCAGGTATTACTCGGAGTATCTCCTATGAAGGGTATTATGCGTTTTGGGAAGAAGGGGAAACTAGAACCAAGATATGTGGGGCCATTTCCTATCATCGAGAGGATTGGTCCAGTTACGTATAGACTTGGATTACCGGAGTACTTGCATAGGATTCATGATTTGTTCCACATTTCCTCACTAAGAAAATATCTTAGAGACGATTTGGCCCATACTCACATTTCTTTAGAGGACATCGATCTTCAGCATGATAGTTCCTACGAGGAGGGCCCGGTTGCTATTCTGGACCACAGCGAGAGGAAATTGAGGTCGAAAATAGTTCTGTTAGTATGTGTTCAGTGGCGGCATCATAATGCCGAGGAGTCCACATGGGAGCGAGAGGATGAGATGCGCGAGCATTACCCAGAGTTATTCTTACCAGGTATTCATTAGTTCCAAATTTTGGGATGAAATTTTTTTATTAGGGGGAAAGTATGTAATACCCCCATAATTTTATTGATTTTTATTTAAGGGATTAATTGAATTAAATGAGAATTAATTGGGAATTAATCCGGATATAAATACTAGCAAAATGTGAGTTGGTATTTGATTATGATGTTAAATTTGAATATTTCTGAGTATCTATGGTAATATATGAGTATTGAAAATATTTAAATTGTCACGAGGCAGAAATACGACAATTTGGGAAATGATTGGAACGCGCGCGTGTCAGTCGCGTCAGGAATGAATGTATTTAAATTTAAAAGTAAATTTAACAAGTAAATTATATTTTTACCAGCCGAATGATCATTTTGGTGCACCAACGCGTCCGAAAGGGTAGAAATAGTCAGAAAACACTAGCCGGGGGTTTAGTTTGGGTCCCGGGGCATTTTTAGGCCAAATCGGCAACCTAGAAGGGTATTTTGGTAATTTAAAAAATTTAGAAATAAAAACCCACGAATTTTAGAGTTAAATTAAAGATTATTAAAAGGGACACTAAGGCCATTATCAGCCAAAAGTGAGAGAGTGGGCTACGGGGGTTTTTGAGAGAAGTTAGAAGAGAGGTTAAAGGAGGATCTTTACCAAACCATCTCCCCATCATCATTTTTGGAAGGGATTGTGACCAGAAAGAGGGAAGAATCAACCTTGAAACACCGACAACAAATATAAAGAACAAATTTAAGGTAAGTGATTTAATGTTATTAATTGCAATGAATATTTCCTCCATGTTTAGTGTAGAAACTTTTATTGCCTAGAAAGTTTTGATGAAAACCAATGGGATTATGGTGAAACGTATGATTTTGAGATAGGAATTTCATGTAGAACGCTTATGGACGAATTCAATACAAAAAACATAGCTTTTAACGATCTGAAAATGGATTGATAAGGAGTCTTTATATACAACTAAATTCTGGGCTTATGTTCATAGGGTTTGGGGTAAGATTTGGGGATTTATGATAACCGCATGTTGGTTAGGAGGATTTGACCCCAAAAATATGTTAAGACGCAACCTAGGAGAACTTAGAGTAGCTTAAGAACATTAAAACGTTATGGGGATGATCTTAAGATGTATTTAGAGAAGAGAAAAATGAAGAAAAACGAGTTGAAAAATTTGTAGGCGTATTCTGCCATCTCGTTAGAAGACCTGCCCAGGTCGTTCGAACGACCTCGTTCGGAAGAGCTTCTAACGAGATGACAGTATCCTTTCTAATGAGTTAGTAGTTCGTTCGAAGCCATTCATTCGAATGACACTCATTTGAACGACCTCGTTCGAACGAGATTTCTAACGAGTTGACAGAATGGACTTTTTAGGCTTGATTTTATTTCAAACTTCCCGCAGACTTATTTAATTGAGTACTAACCTTCCCTTATAGACTAGTGGGTATAGTTGTGAGATTGGAGTACGTTGAGGAATAAAACTTAGAATTTTGTAGTAAACCGGATGACATTTATGGGTTAGGAAACGAGTACCTAAAATTACGACGTGAGAAGAGTTGACAACTTTTAATGTATATGATTCGGGGATTTGTAAACGTACATCATTTAATGACGGTATAGGAATGTAAAACATACCTCTATTAATATTATGGGATATCTAAGATGTGTGAATGCTTGGTATATGTAGTTATTTGTGTATAACATACCTACCATACTTGCTATCACTGGAGGTCGGTATTCGATCAGGGCCATCTAATCTTTGTGTGCCTAAGGGGGGGATTTAGATTGGTACCTCGAGGACATAGGTCAGAGAAGGACTTATTGAGAAGCTAATAAGTCTGCTGATCATGGGAGCGTAGGTATGTGAATGACCCATGTGATGTGAACTATGTTCGCCTCCATTATGTGTGTTTGTTATTTGTCGAGACGATTCCTGAGAGATTCGAAATACGTGATCCTTATGTACGTGATGTACCGGGATTGGATATCAGAGTATGTGTGCACCGCAGCTTAGTCTCGGGGTGCCATTAGTGTATATTATGATGAGATTGATATACTGAATTATTGAAATGAACCGTTTATATAAGTACAAGTGTGAATTAACGTAATATCTTTGTAGAGTTAAATATGGTAAAACTAATAGTGATTATTGTAAACTAATTCCGAGGAATGAAAGTAAAACTCTCAGTTTATATTAAGACGTAGGGAATTAGACCATGATTAGTATAGTAAACATCAAATTTTGAATTGGACTAGTTTGATAGTAGAATAACTAGAACGGGTACGGGTACGATAGGTGTGCACAATTAGTTGAGAGGTGAGGAACTCATGTGAGTGCACGCACTATCATGTATTTTATATTCACTGTTTGATGATATTAAACACTTGCTATATTTTAAACTCTTTTCACAATTGGGCTCTGATCCGTTTTCTTTCAAATCTATTTTCTTGTAAAAATCTTTTAGGTGCCCAGCCACAAGGACACCAATCATAGGAGTTCCATTTCAGTGACGTGCTGTAGCTGCTGTGGAAGTTACTGCAATTTATTCTATCTTGACTCTATTTTCAGATTTACTCATCTGTTGGGCATGTCCCCCCTTTTCTTTTAGAGACATCTTACTTACTCAGTTTTATTTCAGATTTTGGATTTGTAGTTATTTAGTGATTCATACCTTGTATTCAGTTTTTATTTAGTATTTCGAGGAATGTTCCTCCTGATTCATTTATTCCTTTATCATTGTATTGTGACTGTAATGTGGTTGTGATATCACCCTTTCATAATTTAATACTTATTGCATGTTAATCGGATTTAATTAAAATTGACAACTCACTTTTTAAATATTAGGTGGCTAGTAATTGTTTAAATGATTTCGACAGTGATGCTATGAATTGGACCAACTTGACATTTTGTATTAATTTGAATAAAGGAGTAGATACCCGGTATTTAATTAGTCGGGGTGTCACACCGGACACCCTGACACGGTTAGCTCCCCGAATCAGTGAAACGAAATAAACGCAGCAGAGGCGGTCATAGTTCCCTCCGAAAATGAGACCGAATCATACCCAGGACGTTTCACCCCTAACTACGGACGCTATATTCTGTGGACTATACTCACCCTGCTCCTCAAGCTTGGGGATTAACCCATATCGCGCAACCTCCTATGATAGCACTAGAGGGGTATATATTCCTTTAAATATTATTCACACCAATATTTATAAAGCACACACACACACACACACACACACACACACACACACACACACGCGCGCGCGCACACACACACACACACACACACACACACACACACGCGCGCGCGCACACACACACACACACACACACGCGCGCGCACACACACACACACACACACACACACACACACACACACATATATATATATATATATATATATATATATATATATATATATATATATATATATATATACACACACACACTACACAATCACCACATATATATGTATTTAATTAATCTCGGCTACTTCGTGCACAATTTACCGTAACACTAGCCTAACATTCCTAAGTCTATATACCGACTTGTAATTTAAATAATTTCCACATTTCTTCATTTATCACTCGAGTTGTGGTACCCAACTAAATTACCTAGACTCATTCCTTCGATCCAAAATTTCAGCTTGTAGAACTTATTCCTCAAATTCCAAATTATCATTCGTATGTAGTGTGTTTCTCTCGAATACTCACCGTACTTATTACTTACTAGTTTTATTCACTATCGTATTTATATGAATTTTCACACAAATCTAAGGTCCCTATTCAAACCTTCATTATTTTTCAGTAGTTATTCCCGTTGTCACTACTGGTCATAAACATAGGTTCACTCATCACTATGTCACCCTTCTCGAATTTTATTCATTTATCAATTACGAATATTTTCTCAATTATCCAAATACTTACTTGTCTCACTTTATGTAAACCTAATCTCCACTTTAGGCCTAATGTCCTTGTTATAGAACAACAATCACAACCAATTAATCTAGCCAACCTCCAAAGGAACAACAACTAAAAATAACCTTTCTTAAAATTTGCCCCACGAATCTGCCCATAATTTTAAAATGCAGTTTTGAGGCATTTCGGAGCCGTTTTTGGAGAAATCATATTAGAGATCAAAATACAGAAAACAAAATTTCCTACGAGACAACGGAGACAGAATAGCCATTTTTGGAACCAAAACATCGCAAAACAGTTTCTAAAATAACGGTTTAGTTTATTCAATTTCATAGACTTCTTCGAATTCAAGAAATTATTCTATAATTCAGTCCTACCCATCAAAGCCCAATTTAGATATCAACCCAACCCAACCCAAAACCATATAATATTATCACACCTACTATGATATGAATTGAAATATGCAATTAATTTAAGGGAAAGTTTAACCACTTGCCTTAAAGGTTCGTAGGGTCTGAATCCTTTGGTATAGATGATGATGATTTGATGAAGAATGCACACATTTGTTCTTGATTTTGGCTTCCAAGGTTCCTCTAATTGTTCCCTATTTTCTTCTATAATCACCCAACTTTTCTGAAATGATTTATGCTTGTCACACCCTCTCACTTTTAGGGTTTATTAAGTCAATCCTGTTTTTGGGCTTGTTGGCTTTATTAAAATGGCCCAAACACTCCTCTGTGAGCTTGGTTATGCCTTAAAATGCCCCGAGATCCATTTACTACCCTTGGGTAGTCTTTTCCAACTATTTCGACCCATTCGGACTCAAATGTACACTCATAGTTATTATCCGAATTATTTTATAATATTCTCTAACTTTTTACCTAAAAAAATGCAACACAAAAATTATTCGAATTGATATGCCCAAGTATAACCTCGGCCCAAGGACACCTACCTCGGCCGAGATGATGGCTGAAACATTGATAGACCCTATGAAGGCCAGGGGCCCGCGATACCATCCCTCGGACAGACTTACCTCGGCTCAGGCCGACACTACCATCTACACTGCCAAGGGGCACTGCGCGCATCACAGGCATCAACAGCACTCAGGGTATGGCAACCTCGGCTGGGGCCAAGGTGATAGGGAGCCGACCCTCAACTTGGAACCGGTTCAACCTCGGCTTGGGACGAGGTCACAAGAGGCCTTAGGAATCATCAGCATGGGACTATCCCTAACTCGGCTGGGGCTGACCTAGCATAATGTTTCGGCTGAGATCAGGCCGAGACTCCTTATGACACTTCTCGGATTGAACGGACATCAAGCCTTTATAGCTCGGCCTCTCCCAGGCCGAGGTTATTCACCAACATGACTGCCGAGCATCTGTTGACATTTGGATAAGGACACCTGGGCACAAATCAGTTGTAACAAGATTATTCTCCACATGTGGGAGAATACTTCATCATCATTACTTACATGTGACAGTGACAGATGGCATTCCCACATTGGTGAGGATATCACACACATGCTCCTGGCATGCATGGGGGGTACAGTACGCCCCCTAGATACTATATATAGGGGTCATCCTCTACTTTGCAAAGGGATCCAGTTATTAAAACCCTAGCTAAAACTCTGTCTAAATATACAGTAGAGAGAGAGAGCTTGGGAGGTTATATCCATGGCCATTAGTGCCTTCTTTCAGTGATATTGCTCACACACTCACAGTGGACGTAGGACAGATAGGCTAAACCACTTACATTACGGTGTGTTACCCTATTCTCCTCACCACCTTCTATTATCTTCTTTATATAGTTGTGTTGCCATTGTTATACTTCTATTGAGCTTGGAAACACCATACCTGGTGGTGCTAATTCTTAGCATCATCATTTTGGCACCGTCTGTGGGAAGCGAGAGGCTATCTCTCCCTCTTTTTCTGCTTTACCTCACCGAAGACTCTGGTGGTGAACCAGGAACCACCCCTTGTGTGGAGCTGTTTCACCATTGAAAGAGGTCCTTTAAGGTATTAAGCTCACTTGCTGTTCAAGCTCTTTATTAATAATACATGGCACCAGAATTACCACCGCCTCTTCCGCCGCCTGGAGGTGGAGGGGCTAGTTCCAGTCAGGCTCCACCCAGTCCGAAATGGCGGAGGTGGCAGCAGCTTTGAAATATTTAGCTGCAACACAACAAGCCATGAAGGAGAAATTTTCCCAGCTCAGCCAAACCATGATGATGAGGCCACCTAGAGTCTCCCCGGACATGATAACTCCGGCGGCAGTTCAGCCTCATCCCGATGCCAGGGGACCACCCCAGGCGCCCATGAAGGACCAACCTGCACCCCAACGGAGGAGGGACGTTGCTGACCCTAGGCGCTTGCGCCTGGTGAGGCAAGGAAACCCTTGCCCAGAGGACAGGTATGATGACCTAGAAGCTGAAGAGGCCCCGGAAGACTGCTGGGAGCCATATGAGGTGTCAGATAACACCGTACGACCTCTTAGGCAGAGCCAAGGATGTGTCGGCCAAAGAAGAGACGAGGCCCAACAAATAGGGTCGGCCTTTGATAGGCAGAGTCAAGGATGTGTCGACCGAAGAAGAGATGAGGCCCAGCAGAGAGGGTCGGCCTTTAACAGGTTGAGCAGAGGGTCGGCCTTCGAGAGGCTGGGCCCAGTCAATGACCTGAGGCAGAGGCTATCGAGGTCAAGGAGCGCGGAAGGCTCTCAAAGAGGGAATAGGCAGGCTAGGCCAGATCAAGGCCGACCCTTGGAGAGAAGAGCCAGGGAGCAGGAAGAGGTCAACAGTCAACGGGTCGTGGCTGGGGAACCCTCTGTCCATCGCAGAGAGGTGGCAGGGGATAACCTCGGCCAAGTTGATGAGAGAAGACCCTGGAATGACTCAATCCAACGTCTTGAGGAGAAGATAGGGGACCTCATAAAGAGCAGGGACCCAGTACAGAGGGGCTACTCGAAAGGCTCCCCGTTTGTAGCTAGGATAGTGGGGTTCCCAACCCCAGCTAAGTTCAAGCCTCCTACAGTGACTCCTAAGTATGATGGCAGCACTAACCCAGTGCACCATATCGAGATGTATCAGTCAGTGGCTGATATTTACTCGATACCCGATGAGATGAAGTGCAGGGCCTTCTCAGGAACTTTGACAGGGGCTGCACACAACTGGTTCACCTCTCTTCTGAAGAACTCGATCGAGAACTTCAAAGGCTTAGCTGAACAGTTCATCCACAACTTCTGCTTTGGGGTAAGACCTCAAAAGAAGACTACCCACCTCCTATATGTCAAACAGGATAAGGGTGAAATCCTAAGAGACTACATAGCAAGATTCAACAAGGATAAGTTAGAGGTGGAGGATTACGAAGAGAGCATAGCCATGATCGCCCTTATAGGAGGCCTCCATAAGGGAAAGCTACTGTGGAAACTGGTGGAAGACCCTCCCAAGTCTATGGCAGAGCTACTGTCCACCGCAGGGAAAGTGATGAATGCGGAAGAGGCAATGGCCTCCAAATATGAGGAGGAGAACCGTGGTATCACTGGGAGGTCCCAGGGCAAGAAAGAGGGGAAGAAGAGGTCAGCAGATGACAAGTTCGCTCATTACACTCCTCTGACTGTGAGCTGTGAGCACATCCTTAATGAGATCAAGACTGATCGGACTCTGAGGTGGCCAGAAAAATTGAAGGCCCCACCACATAAGAGGAATAAAAACCTCTGGTGTGAGTTCCATCAGGATCACGGCCATGTCACAGATAGATGATTCGCTCTGAAGGATGAGATTGAGAAGATGCTTAAATCCAGGAAACTGAGAAAGTATGTGGATGGCAAGGCCCCAAAGGGTGGAAGAGAAGACCCTAGGAAGAGAATAAATGATAGGTGCCGTGGCGATGTCCCGGCTGGAAGGCATGATGATTCAGAGGGTGATGATGGAGATGACCCGGATCTCCCACCTAAGGATGACAACACCCCAGTGAAGAGGGTAGGAATGATCTCCTTTGGTGTTAGCACCATATGTGGGGGATTCGCAGGAGGTGGCTCTGAGGTAGCCAATAGGAAGGCTCATGTAGCGGAGGCCAAGTCAGTGGTCAAGCCTGAGGTTGTGAATCTAACGTCTTCTGACGTAGTGCAGAAGAGGAAGAAGGTGGACATGGACACCATCGTAGTGGGGTTCTCCAGACTCGACTTCAAGGGCATCTTAGCCCCTCATGATGACCCTTTAGTCATAACAACAAGGGTGCATGGGTGCGATGTAGGGAGAATCCTCATAGATGGGGGAAGCTCAGCAGATGTGATGTTCTGGCCTTGTTTCAAGAGCTTGGGTCTTAGCAGGGCAAGGCTGGTGCCCTACCATCACCCATTGATAGGCTTCAGTGGTGAGAAGGTACACCCATTGGGCATGTATGAAATGGATGTACGGATGGGAGATGAATGGCCTAAGAGGCTGACCAAGAAGATAAACTTTTTTGTTATGGACGAAAATGTCTTCTCGGCCTACAACCTCATCATCGAAAGAGTGGCCCTCAAAGAATTTGAAGCCGTGCCGTCAACGGTCCACCAGATGCTAAAATTCCTGACTCCTTATGGGGTAGGGGAAGTGCAAGGGGACCAGACCACAGCGCGGGAATGTTATTTCAACTCGGCCGAAGAGAGAGAGGCCCATAAGAGAGCAACCGCCACTTACAGCATTGACAGTCTTGATCCCAGAGACGAAACAAAATTGAAGAGGGGAGAGGCCGCGGAAGAAGTAGAATCCATCATCCTCAATGAGGACGAGCCAGAAAAAACCGTCCAGGTCGGCAAGGCCTTGGAGTAAGGGATCAAGGAAGAGCTGATAAACTTCCTCAGGAGGAGGCAGAGTGTCTTCGCATGGAGTCACGCAGACATGCATGGTATCGACCCTGAGATCATGACCCACAAGCTCAACGTGGACAGAGATGCCAGGCCTATAAAGCAGAGGCGAAGAGTCTACTCCAGGGAGAAGTATGAGGTCATCCGGGAAGAGGTGAAGAAGTTGGAAGAGGCCGAGTTCATAAGAGAGATTACTTATCCAGAGTGGCTCTCAAATGCAGTCATCGTGCCTAAGGCCAATGGAAAGTGGCAAATGTGTGTAGATTTCACAGACCTGAACAGGTCTTGCCCGAAAGACAGCTATCCCTTACCTAGGATAGACCATATGGTGGATGCAACGGCAGGGCACGAGCTCATGAGTTTCATGGATGCTTATTCAGGTTATAACCAAATCTTCATGGATGCCGAAGACTCTGAGAAGACAACCTTCATTACTAAGGGGACGTACTGTTACAAGGTGATGCCTTTTGGTTTGAAAAATGCGGGTGCGACCTATCAACGTCTTGTCAATAAGATGTTCGAGGAGCAGATAGGTAAGACCATGGAGGTGTATGTGGACGATATGCTAACGAAGAGCCTGAAAGCATGTACTCACATGGCAGACCTTGAGAAGACCTTCAACGTCATGGACTCATACAGAATGAAGCTCAACCCGGCGAAGTGTGTCTTCCGGGTAGGAGCCGGGAAATTCCTGGGGTTCATCATTAATCAGAGGGGGATTGAAGCAAACCCTGAGAAAATCAAGGCCTTACTCGACATGAAAACTCCTAGGAGTATCAAGGATGTCCAGAGACTCACGGGAAGAGTGGCAGCCCTTAACAGGTTTGTTTCTAGGGCAATAGACAAGTGTCTTCCGTTCTTTAAAGTTCTGAGAAAGGCCTTCCAGTGGGACGAAGAGTGTGAAAAAGCCTTTGACCAACTCAAGTCCTACTTGGGGTCTCCCTTGTTGCTGTCTCGGCCCTTCACGAGGGAGAGGTTGTTTGTATATCTAGCAGTCTCTGAGTCAGCCATCAGCTCTGCTATCGTACGGGAAGAGGATGGAATCCAGAGGCCTGTGTATTTCAACAGTAAGGCCCTTTAAGGGTCTGAACAAAACTATCCCCGGATGGAGAAATTGGCTTATGCCCTGATACATGCCTCAAGGAAGATGAAGCCTTACTTCCAAGCTCATTCCATGATAATCCTCACTGACTCCCCACTAAGGCAGGTTCTGCACAAGCCTGAGAAGTCCGGAAGACTGATGACCTGGGCCATCGAGCTAGGAGAGTATGATCTTACCTACCAGCCCAGGACAGCCATCAAAGGGCAGGACCTCGCAGACTTTGTTGCAGAGTTCACTTGGGAAGAGGCCGAGACAGAGAAAGGTTTAGAGAACGGCGAAGAGACGAACCGAAGTGTCTTCCGAGATTCGGAAGAGACCGCCCCGTACCTCTTCCGAGGCCGAGAAGAGGTTGTCCCAGGCAAAACTCGGAGCAGAGTAGAAGAGAATGAAAAGGATCGATACCTCTTCAAAAAGGGGGTTATGAGAGAAGGGGTCTTCTCATCAGATGCAGACGTATGGAGCCTCTTCGTTGATGGCTCTTCCTGTGACAGTGGAAGCGGCGCGGGGCTAATACTCTCGGCTCCAGATGGCGCCAACATTGAGTACGCCTTGAGATTCAAATTCCAGGCCTCCAACAACGAGTCTGAGTATGAGGCCATGATAGCAGGTCTCTTATTGGCAACAACTCTTCTTGTAAAGCGACTCCTACTCCATAGCGACTCAAGGTTGGTTGTCAATCAAGTGTTGGGGGCATACGAGGCCAAAGATGAAAGGATGGCCAAATACCTAAAGAAGGTAAGAGGGTTTCTAGAGTATTTTGAAGAAGCAAAACTGAAGAGAGTACCTTGTCTGAGCAACAACCACGCTGATGCATTGGAAAGACTGGCCTCGGCAATGAAGACAGATTTGGGAAGGACCATTCCAATCGAGGTCTTAGGAAAATCAAGCATCGAGGAGGATGAGGTATGTAACCCTTATCACAATGTGAACCTAGGAGACTCGTGGATTGACCCGCTTGTCAGATACCTAAGAGAGGGGGAGCTACCCGAGTTCAAGATGGAAAGAAGAAAGTTGAGATACAGGGCTGAAAAGTTCTCATTGGTAGGAGACGTCTTGTACAAAAAGGGATTTCTACTGCCTCTCCTCAGATGTGTGCACTCTGCGAAAGTACCCCAGGTCTTAAGGGAGGTTCATGAGGGTTCTTGCTCTAGCCACATTGGGGGAAGACCCTTAGCCAAGAGGATCATCACTCAGGGAAACTGGTGGCCTACCCTGTCTAATTATGCAGCAGACTATGTGAAGAGGTGCGACAAATGTCAAAGGTTCGCCACCATCCCTCACCAACCTCATCAGCCTATGACGTCGATCTCTTCTCCATGGACATTTGCGGTATGGGGAATTGACTTAGTAGGAACTTTGCCAAGAGCTGTCAACAACTATAGATTCTTGATTGTTGCCATTGACTACTTTTCAAAATGGGTAGAAGCAGAGCCGATGATAACCATTACAGAGCAGAAGACCTTCCAGTTCATCTGGAAGAACATCATATGTAGATATGGCCTCCCGAACACGCTCATCTCGGACAATGGGACCCAGTTCAAGAATGCCTCCTTGGAGAAGTATCGCCAAAGTGTGGGGATCAGACAGTTCTTCTCATCTCCTGGTTGACCTCAGGCAAATGGACAGACCGAGGTCACGAACAGAACCATCTTGGATGGAATCAAGAAGAGGTTAGAAGACGCGAAGGGGAGATGGATAGAAGAGGTCTACGCTGTGCTATGGGCTTACAGAACTACGGAAAGGACACCCACAGGAGAAACCCCATTCATACTGGCACATGGCTCAGAGGCAGTCATACCAACGGAGGTAGGACTGCCAACTCATCAGATTCAGACCTACGACCCTGACAGCAATGGGGAGAAGAGAAGACTAGACCTGGATCTCATGGAAGAAAGAAGGGAAGATGCAGAGGTCAGAAAAGCAGCCTACCAGCAGAGGGCAGCAAAATTCTACAACCAGAGGGTGAAGTCAAGACCCATTGCAGTGGGAGACCTAGTTTTAAAGAAGACACTACAGAAGGCAAACAAGCTACACCCAAACTGGCATGTACCCTACAAGGTGATGGAAGAGGTTGTGCCTGGCACTTACAGGCTAGAAAACCTAGAAGGAGAACCTTTCACTAACCCGTGGAATGCTCACCATCTCAAGAGATATTACATATGATGTATAGAATTTTATGAAAATGTACTATCTTACTAAGAGGAGGTTATTAATAAAGATCAGTTTCCATATCAAGTTCTTGTTTCGTTCTTTAGACCAGAAGTTTATTATGAGGCTAACCTCTTAGGTGATGACCTCAGACCCTCATAACATCACTCGGTGGTGATGAGGTCTGAGCTCAGGCACCTGGGTTAGATAACCTCAGACCCTAAACATCATTAATTTTGTGACTATTATGAGGCTAACCTCTTATGTGATGACCTCAGACCCTCATAACATCACTCGGTGGTGATGAGGTCTGAGCTCAGACACCTGGGTTAGATGACCTCAGACCCTTAACATCATTAATTTGGTGACTATTATGAGGCTAACCTCTTAGGTGATGACCTCAGACCCTCATAACATCACTCGATGGTGACAAGGTCTGATCTCAGACACCTGGGTTAGATGACCTCAGACCCTTAACATCATTAATTTGGTGACTATTATGAGGCTATCCTCTTAGGTGATGACCTCAGACCCTTATAACATCACTCGGTGGTGACGAGGTCTGAGCTCAGACACCTGGGTTAGATGACCTCAGACCCTTAACATCATTAATTTGGTGACTATTATGAGGCTAACCTCTTAGGTGATGACCTCAGACCCTCATAACATCACTCGGTGGTGACAAGGTCTGAGCTCAGACACCTGGGTTATATAACCTCATGCCCTTAACATCATTAATTTGGTGACTATTATGAGGCTAACCTCTTAGGTGATGACCTCAGACCCTCATAACATCACTCGGTGGTGACAAGGTCTGAGCTCAGACACCTGGGTTAGATAACCTCAGACCCTTAACATCATTAATTTGGTGACTATTATGAGGCTAACTTCTTAGGTGATGACCTCAGACCCTCATAACATCACTCGGTGGTGACGAGGTCTGTGCTCAGGCACCTGGGTTAGATGACCTCAGACCCTTAACATCATTAATTTGGTGACTATTATGAGGCTAACCTCTTAGGATTCAGAGATCATATAGCATTCAGAGACATTCAGAGGTCAAAATAAAGGAAGAGATTGGCATTCAGTAAAAATAAGAGATTACAAATATTCATTACAAAGTACTGATGTTACAAATTACAAGATCAATTACAAGTCAAAAATTATAAATTATAACTTAAAGGTCTGAGGGGGGAGCATTGACAGTATCGGCTGGGTTGACCTGATCAGCATTGGTCACCTCAGCCACATCATCAGCAGGGTCAGTCCCTCCGAGATCAGTCCCTTCCAGAGTAGCAGCCTGACCAGGGGCAGCAGCCTCGTCTTCCACCTCTTGCAGTACCTGGGAAAACTGAGGGTCGGCAAAGCCGAGGCCCACAAAGTCGGAGGCCTTTATAGTGCCAACCTCCTTCTCTCTGACCTCGGCCCATTTGGTGGTGGCTTTGATACCTCTTTTGAGGTATTCAAAACCAAAACCCACGAACTCCTCAGAGACTTTGTAGTCAGAAATTATTCTCTCTGAGGCATCTGCAAGGGCAGCCTTCACAACTGCGTTGACCTTCCGCTGCAGGGCATCATCCTTATCCTTCAGGGCATGGGCGTGGTTTTGGACGAGCGCAGAGATATCTTTTTCCAAACCCTGGGCCTTATTTTCAGAGTTCTGGGCCTTATTCTCGGCATTCTGTAACTCTGACCTCAGACGGTCAACCTCGTCCTTCAGGGCGCTCTCGACCTTCTCAGCCTCCTGCCCCTTCTGAATGAGAGGTAATTTCCTCATGGCCCAATTAGACAGTTGGTACATGGCAGTCGCACCCTGCACAGTTAATGAAGAGGTTAGGTGAGAGTAAAATCAGACGTTGCACTTATAAAATTCTGACAAAGGAACAATTCATACCTGGACGGCTCTGTGAAGGCCGAATTCAACCATCATGGGGGTGTCCATGGCCCTGTAAAAACGCTTGTCTGCCTCGGTCATCACTTTGGCGAGTGCGTCCATGGCCTGTCGGCTGAGATTGGGATCGCAGCGTCTGAGGTCTTCTTTTGTCTTGAGGTCGGCCTCTGATCCTCAGAGTCCGGGACCTCAGGGGCCCTCTTCTTGGACTTGGATGTTGAGGGAGCTGGAGGAGGAGCGTTCAAACCAGTCCACTTCGCAAGCCTTGCCAAACTCGGAGCTGCCATCTCCCACAGTTCGTCTGGGATACCAGGTGGTCTCTCTGCAAAAGTTAAAAGATAAGAGTCAGAAATCAGACATGAAGGATCAGGGGTTAGACTTAAAATAAAAAGAAAAATCCTTACCAAAGTCAACAAGGGGGCTCCCACCCAGGCTCGTCCCTGAGAGAAACTGAGGGGTCAGCAAATGCTCGAACTTAATAAACAAGCCGTGTGCCCCTTGGTCTTGCAGGGACTTCACCTTTTTGCTATTTGAAGACTTAGGCCAGGGTCGGCCCTTTCAGATATAGTGACTTTACCCCATCTGATGGGTATCCTTGGCTCAAAAGTGGAAGAGGGAACAGATGAGCCAAATTCCCATGACCCTGAGTTGAAAAAATACCGGGGCTTCCAATTGTGATTCGAGGTCTGAGTGACCTGGAGCATCTTCTTCTCAGGCCTCCGAGCCACGAAGTGATAGTAGCTCGGATGGTTTTTGGCCGAGGTAGGGACATAACAACCAGCAAAGACCTGAACTGGGAGGTCAGAATGGTGGACTGCCCTCCACAAGATGATAGCCCCTATAATAACTCTCCAGGCATTGGGAGAGAGCTGCTAGGGGGCCAAATTGATGAAGGAAAGAATGAACCTGATGACGGGGTGAATGGGTAGACGAAACCCTAACTTGAACATCTGCTCGTACAAGCAGATTTCTCCATCTTGGCTGTGGTAGGCCCTCTCTTTCCTCAGAGGTCTCCTTAATTTGATTGAGGGACTGATGGAGTATAAATATCTGAAGTTCAATAGATCCACCTCAGTGACTGTGCTCTCGTACTCGTCCGCCTCAGAGACGTCAACATCACTTTCAGCATCCTCATCATCGTCAGGCTCAACGTCGGCTGGAGCAGACGTAGACGGGTGACCAGGGAATCTCTGAGCAAACTCAGCCCCTGTAACGGCCGACAGAGGTATGGCATCAAGAATGGGTGGCACAGCCACACTTGACTCAACAAGTTCAACCTCTGAAGAAGAACCTGAGGTACTTGAGCCATTTTGGGATGAAGCTCGGCAGGATACCTCGGCCTGATCAGGGACTTGGCCAGGCCGAGGTGTAAAGTCCATGGCTTCTTGGAAAGAGTACACAGACATGGGGTCTGAGGTGGAGGACTCAGACTCAGACATCGGCAATGGGTTAGCAGAGACGTCTGTCTGATAAAAGTTCTCAGGAGGATCAGGGTATACCACCTTCAGAGGTGGGGGAAAGATAGGTCTAATAGGAAACTCCTGTGACCTACGAGCTTCCTCCTGAGCTCTCTCTATTTGCCTAATTTTTTCTAAGGTCTTCTCTCTAAGAGAGGGGAAATCCTCAAGAAGCTGGTAGAGGGGTCTGAGCATCAGAAGACGACCCAAAACTTGAGACGACCCTAAACTTAGGAAAAATCTCTAAAGCTACAAACACGTTTGGCTTATAAAATATAGAAGGCTAAAGATCAAACTAAGAAGTTTTCAAGAAAACCTAACTCGCCGGAAAACTCAAGGAAGCACCGGAAAACTCAAAATCTCGCTGGAAAATTCAAACCAAATGCCAAAAACAAAGGAAATGGAAAGGGAGAAGTACCTAGAGATGAATTGATGGATGAAACGAAGAGTGCGCGGGAAAGAAATGAGGAAGAAGAAAGAGAGAGAAAGGGTTTAAACCCTTAAATACTTGGGCACACTTCCCAAAGCCCATCATTGCCTTAGGAAACCCAAGAGACTACTGACAGCACACGCCAACTAAGTTGGTACGCCCTAAAGTGGGACAGGTGTCATACAGGTATTAGCCTTGGGATGGACAGGCCTCGGAGGTGAAGCAATCCCCTAGCCACTTGCTCCTGCATATGACTAAGGGCTGGGGGGGTGATTGATATGCCCAAGTATAACCTCGGCCCAAGGACACCTACCTCGGCCGAGATGATGGCCGAAACATTGATCGACCCTATGAAGGCCAGGGGCCCGCGATACCATCCCTCGGCCAGACTTACCTCGGCTCAGGCCGATACTACCATCTACACTACCAAGGGGCACTGCGCGCATCACAGGCATCAACAGCACTCGGGGTATGGCAACCTCGGCTGGGGCCGAGGTGACAAGGAGCCGACCCTCAATTTGGAACCGGTTCAACCTCGGCTTGGGACGAGGTCACAAGAGGCCTTAGGAATCATCAGCATGGGACTATCCCAAATAAAATAAATTACATTTCTCTCAAAATAATTAAATTTAAAGTCCTCGAATTTATGGGGTGTTACACAGCCTTGAGCCCATACCATAGTGGGTCACTACCCTCAACCCGGACCAAGGCGTGACCATATTGGAACCAAATTCGAGCCAAAATTCCCTCCAAGTGTGGTCAGAGACATAGGTCGTGACCCTGTCCATAATTGATGCCAAAAATCAATCCAATAGGGTCACGATTTTGGGACGGGACCAGTTTAAAATTATCTCGCGTGTGGGTCATGGAATAAGGCCGTAATCATAACTATTTCAATGCATTGGTCACCGCTAACGACGTGTCAATAAATAAGGTCCCGCATATGGGTCACAACCCAGAGCCTTGACCAATGTCTTCATATTAAAACCATAAATATTTTTTCATTTTCACCCGAAGCGATTTTTGGCACCCCTCTCTTTCAATCTCAAGGTTTTCGGCTCCCCTCTCTCAATGTCAAAGGTAGCTCTCAAATCTAACATTTTTGACTTTCGGTTTTTGCGTATTTGTATATATGTGTGTATTTGTGCATTTATATGAGTATATGTGTGTGTACTCTTTATGTGTGTATGTGTGTGTACAATGTTATATTTTGAGTGTGCAATGTATATGTGTTAACATTATTATTGAATATATGATAATACCCACAAATTTTTCTTCAAAAAAAAATACCCACGTGCTGGTTCAGATTTTAAGGTGATTTTAGGCTTCAAATTTGAGGGTTCAATTTTTGTTGCTAAATTTTAAACTAATGTATTCTGATTTTTTTGTTGTTGTTTGCAATTGATGTTTGTTAGCATTATTATTGAATATATGAGAAATTTTATGATATAAAGTAAGAAACTCCCGAATTTACGATGTTGATTCCGAACTCAACCCCTAGTCATTAGGATTCCAGGCTCTGTCCCTGTGTGTGTGTGTGTGTGCTCGCGCGCACGCACGCATATATATGTTAATGTTTGTTTATTTTAATCCTTATTAAAATTAAAACCCTAATTTTCTTGTATATTTTAATGTGTATTTATTTTAACCCCAATTTATTTAAAATTCTAATTTGTGAGTATATGTTAAGGTGGTTTGTTTTAACCCTAGTTAAAATTGAAAGCCGAATTTGTAAATACATGTTAATGTGTGTTCATTTTAACCCTGGTTAAAATTGAAACCATAATCTTCATGTATATGTTTATGTTTATTTATTTTAACCCTAATTAAAATTAATACCCTAATCTTCATGTATGTGGTTATGTTTATTTATTTTAAACCATAGTTAAAATTAAAATCCTAATCTTTATGTATATGCTTGTGTATTTATTTTAACCTTAAATAAAATTGAAAACCTAATCTTCATATATATGTTTAATGAGAAATAAGCCTACTTTAGTGAGATATTATGATTATGGGTTTGTGTTTTATCACGTAGATAATAGAAGAAGGGGATAATTATTGTTTATTAGTTTGGTTGTTGGATAGGATGTTGGATTTTTTGGATTTATAATACACATATACTTTTAAACCCTCAAATAATAAATGCTAACATAATGTGTCTTAACATTTACGATGGATTGTTATTTGGATTTCACATCGGGGAGTTCAAACTAATATACCTGTAGACACCCGATTATGTTACCCCCTAACTCTCCTTAGGTCCCTAGTACCTCCCTTCATCACTACAAACCTAGGTCATACCCCGAATACTGACCTAGAAGCCATTGGGCACTCCCAGGCTCCGTTTGACCAAAAAGTTAAACTCTTCAGCTCGATCGAGGCTGAATGAATCTTCAAAGGGCACTGAAATTCCTTTCCAACGGTCTGTCCCATGCACGATTCCGACTTATCATGCGAACGAACGATCCGTTTGCGTCCAAAACTTGATCTAGAGGCCACCGGGCGCTCCCGACTCTGTTTGAACTAAATGAACTCTTCAGCTCGACCAAAACTGAATGAATCTTCGAAGGGAACTGAAAACCCTTTCCAATGGTCCACTACATGCACGATTCCGACTTACCATGCGGACGAACGATCCGTTTGACTCCAAGAGGTCACCGAATGCTTGCAGGGCCCGGTTGACCAAAGTTAACTTCCCAAACCGGGTCAAACTCTTTGGAATGTCGAAGTACATCTCCTAACCTTTCCAACGGTCTGCCTCATGCGCGATTCGGACTTACCATGCGGACAAACAATCTGTATGCGTCCTAACGATTCCCCGTCCAATGGACCAACAAATGCTTTCGAGCCATATTTGACCCAAAGTCAACTCCCGACCCCGGGAGCAGTCCAAAGGACTTTCAAAGGTCTCTGAATTATCTTTCCAACGGTCTACCCCATTCGTAACTCTGACCAATGGTTTACCCTCGGCAGCCAATTTTTCGAAAAGGCCTGAAATACACTGCCAAACGGCAGGTTCCAGACCCTGCCGATCGGCAGGTGCCGATAGGCAGGACCTGGTCTATGCTGATCGGCAGTGACCTAGGCCTATAAAAGGAGGCCTTCACCTCATATGCAAGAGGAGCCCAGATCTGATAAAAATCGCTCTCAGCGAATCCTAAAAACCTCTCTCGAAGGCAACACGATTTCAACATACAAATCCCTTTCTAACTTCCACTTTTCATCATCCTTTTCATCAAAATTGGTGAATTAGACACTCTCCATCATCATCCAAGTGCAAGAAATGCTCTCCAACATTCAAGATCAAGCTCAAGATCTTCAAGAAGGTCCAACTTTCTTAACTTCCTCTTAAAATTCTCTTAAATTCGCAATAACTTGTTTTCTTACTTAGCACTTTTATTATCTCATCTCATACATTTTAATATACTTTTTATTTAGTATTATTTCCCATCTCTTATTTTCATGTTAATAAAACCCAAAAAAATAAGAAAAAGAGGGTTTGCTCATAAATTGCAAATAGGGATTCTCATACTTTTCTCACAACTAAAACACTTTTTCTACACACACACACACTCAAAAATAAGAGATCCCCCACTTGGATTTATGGGATAAGCCCCACCCCTCGTTTTGTATGCAAACTAGTGGACTTTGATGCCTTTATAGTCTACATTGGCATCTCGGGGTAAAACCCGAGACTCGAGTCCTATTCTCACTTTTTCTCTCATTTTTTTTCTTCTCTAAATCCAATTTTCTTATATTCTATATACTTGTTCTTAGTGACGTATCACCCCATATGCGTTATCGTCCCGTTATAACGTTCAACGTAAGGGTAATCACGTTAATCTTATTTTCTAATATTATTTTTATACCTTCCTACAGATGACTCGCTTTATCTCTTCCATGATACAAGTCGAGGATTTCTATCTCCACTATATATATACACGTGCACACATATCACGAGGAAAATAAAAAGGGAAAATAGCAAACATCCATGAGAGACCGAAAGGGCGGAATGGGTGTCTAACACCTTTCCATTTCGTAACTTATCCTCCGAACCCTTCTCGAATTATTTTGGTTTCGTATGTCCCCGTATGTCTTTGGATGCCGTCCTTCGGGATGACTTCCTCTTTTCTTTTGTCTGTTTTGAGTAAAATTGATTGGTGACTCTAAATCTCTCTACATTTCTTACACCTCATCTCAAATGACACCGGCCGAAGCGCTCCTGAGAGGGATGCGTGGGCTCGAGGATCCTTCCTTCATGCGCTCGCCCGCAGCGAGGATCGGGGATGGCCACAGTGGTGACTCTGCTGGTGATTTGATATGTTTTGAGCGCTTGACTCTATTTACATGGATGTTATATTTGTTTATATTTCCCCCATATTTTCATGTTCCCCTTTTTCATGTGTATCCCATGCCTATGCTTCGGTTCACACACTTGTAGAAAATTCTCCATGTACACTTTGCACCACTTGCACCTAGGATCACATATATCTACATGTTTCACGCATCACCCATCCATACTTGGTGTACCTTTGGTACTTGTACTTTGCTCCCTGTTTGGGATTATCAAGAAAAGGGTTCTCATCATAAGATACTAATAAGAGAATCATTCATGATTCACACGACATCACCAAAGAGCATTGTTATTGACCAAATTTTACCCAGTAACTGGAGGGTCACTTCGTGATGGGCGCTGGTCCGGTAGGGCGCAGTTAGCCTAAGCGATATGACTCTTACCTTCCATTGGCCAAGTAACTTCGACGTATATCGAACGGTTCCCTCGCATCGTACCGCTTGACCAAAGTCATGACGGGAGGTATGTCGCAGGGAATTCATTCACGTACACCGAGTATATCGAATTTGCTCTCACACGTATTGTCCCCACGAGGTATATAGTGAGGCAATTCACGTACAGTCAGGTATATCAAATGGATTGTCCACACGTACCGATTGCCCGCATGAGCAAGACGTATATCATGGAAGTCATGCCAAAGGGGGGAACCCATTCCGATTCACCAAACCAACTGCATACCCGCATATAGGTGTCAAACCTAGGACACGCACTTTAAATTGTCGGTTTCAACCCGAAACTCTGCCAAAATTTTGGGTCGGCCTACCGCCCAAATTTTTGTGCATTTTTAAAACGGGACCTTGTCCGTGAGCGTGGTAACAAGTCCAGCCGTAGCTTTGCATCATTAAAAATCCCACTTTTCCAGGCTCGGGTCCCGTCCGGCATTGCATTTAGGAGAATTAAATACAAGCGAGAACATAATAATCATAATAATCATGCTGAGTTCCATCTCCAAAAACATTTCTCCCTTCTTTATCAAAAATCTAAAAATAGTTTCTTCTCTTTTTCTCAAAAATAAATCCCATTCTACGCCTTCTCAGGTCAATCGCAAGCCCTTGGCCTGGCTCCCTATTGGCTTCGGTCTTCAGTCAAATCACCCCAAATTTTTGTCCGTTCCTCTACTACTTTTTTTTGAGTCCGGAATCCATCCACTCTCCATGGAGAATACAGATCAAGTACCAGTCACACAGCCGGATCTTACGGCAGTCCTAGCTCAACTCGTATCCAAGATTGATAACATCCAAACTGAGGTCTGAGAGATGCAACGAAACCAGGTTCCTATTCCTCAAGAGCCTGAGGACCTATTCCCTCGTGCTATGGGTCTACCCGAGCCTATCTGGGTTCCTGAAGAATATCAGCACGCTCCACGTGCCCCTTCTGTCAATGGGTCACCGCCTGCCCAACTTCCGATGCTAAACATTACCCAGCCTGTGGCTAACCTACCTATGGTCATTGATCCAAAAGAGGAGGAGTTGAATAAAGTCAAAGAGGATCTCAAGATGCTCACCAAGAAGTTCGACCAAGTCCTAATCTCTAGGAATTACATAAATTACACCCACCTGTCTCCTTATCCTAAAGTGAGGTTACCCGAGAAGTTCAAGATGCTAAATATCGAGAAGTTCGAAGGGAGTGGACCCCCAATTGTTCATCATCACAGTTATCATCATTCCATGACTCTACTAGGGGATTCTGAAGAAGTGATGGCCCAATTGTTTCAGTAAACTTTGAAGGATAACGCTCTCCGATGGTTTTTATCTCTTGAGGAATCCAGAATCCGTAGCTGGGAGGATGTAGCCCGAGAATTCATATCGCAGTACAAATACAATGAAGAGCTTGAGGTCACCTATCATGATTTAGATCTTCTCAAATAGAACCCTGGGGAATCAGTCAGTAACTTCATAACCCGGTGGAGAGAGTGAGCAGCTACCATGACCAATCGGTCATCTGAGGAAGAGCAGGTCAACATAGTGAAGAAAAACTTCTTGCCCTATGTTCGAGCGACGATGGGAGGACAATAATATCCCCACTTCCGAGCTCTCAGAGAAGCAGGAGTAGAAATTGAGGAAAGCCCTGTTAAAATAGAGGTTGAATCGAAGAAGGTGTCCGGACCGTTCACCCTTAGAAAGTATGACAAGCCTGCCAGTGCTACAATCTAAACCATCAACAACATCTCTCAACCAACTGCATCATGGGCACCAGAAAGTCGCCCTGCCCCCATCCGAAGGGAATACAGTGAGCTTCATGCTCCCCTCTCCAAAGTTTACCAAGCCCTGTTAAGTCGAAACCTCATCAAACCCTTGGATCCCCGTCCGTTGCCAAATCCACTCCCAAGAAACTTCAAGGCCGATGCTCATTGCGCCTATCACCAAACTACTGGCCATACCATCGAACAATACTTTCACCTCCGAAACATAATCCAAGATCTCATTGACCGGGGTACCATTGCCCCACCAACCAATCCTAAGCCAAACACTACTCACAATCCACTCCCAAATCATGCCAATGCCATCTTCTTAGAAGAAAACCCTGATTTCAATACCTCAACTCAAATATCACCCATATACTCTCTTAAACCTCTTAAAATTTGCTCATATTTCCTCCTACACCCTACTAGCCTCGCTAATTAGACACTATCACTCCTTACCAGAGCATGCATCGTTGTTCGTACCCGTTCTGAAAATGGAAATATGGAATTGTTAGAGTTGTTAAATCAACTCCTATAGTTCGGGATGAAATTGCCCTCACAGATGGTCATCGATTGCCAAAAGTTCAGTACAGTGTTTTTGGAGGCACGAAAATGGGCCCAAAATTCAGACAAGTGGGTGGTACCAATTGATGAAGTCAACATAGATGATGTTGCCCAGACTATAGCAAAATTATTTGGGCAAAACCAACAACATTTGTAGTATCACCGGGTTACTTGATACTTTGAAGCTACAAGGTTGCTTGGTCCCTTCAACCATACATATCCCCGTAGAATGGGAAGACCTGTATGAAGAAGCCGTTGAAGTTATGGAATGCATTGACTTTACATGGAAAGACAAAATTATTGCCACCAGATGGGGGGGAGAATTCGAAGATTCAAGTGAAGAACAAGCATCAGGAAGAACTGGCCCAGTAGCCGACATATGTGGGATGATATCATTTGAAGAACTCCTTGGAGAAATAAACAGGGTGACAGAACAACCTGAGATTGATGAGGAAACGAGATTCATGTTCTTCCATTCTTCGGTAAATCACATGACTAGATCAGGGAGACATTCCCAGGTTCCAAGATCACTGCCAGCAAATAAGAAAGGAAAGGCCGTTGAAAACCTTCCTTAGCCAGAGATGACCACCGAGGAGAGCAAGATCCTCGATCAACTGAAGAAAACTCAAGCTAACATCACTCTATGGGGGCTTTTCATGTCTTCCCAGCTGCACAGAAATGCTTTAATCAAGCTGCTCACTGGACCCACAGTTCCTCTTTCTACCACACAAGAAGAAGCGATAAATCTGGTCGGATCCTTGACCTCTACCCGAATGCTATCATTTTCTGAAGAAGAAATCCCCAGAAATGGGCTAAATAATAATCATTCACTCAACATCTCCATCAAAGTTATGGGGAAGGCCGTGCCACTCGCTCTTATCGATAACGGATCCCCCTTGAATGTCTGGCCACTGAGAACCTTCAAATGTTTAGGCCTGAAAGAAAGCGACCTCTCTCCAACTTCCGCCGGTGTACGTGCCTATGATAATACCCGTCGAGAGGTGATGGGATCCATAAAACTTATAATAGGGGTTGGCCCTATAAACCTTGTCGTTGAATTCCATGTCATAGACATCCCAACTTGTTTAAACCTGTTGCTCGAACGACCCTGGCTCCACAGTATCAAGGGTGTGTCCTCCTCACTCCATCAGAAATTGAAGTTCTTCACCGACGGGCGAGTCATCACCATTTTGAACGACGATGAAAATGTCGAGGGTGCAAGCACCGACAGTCCAATCCGTGAGATACATCACGAGTCAAATGATATGATCCTATCAGGATTTCGATTTGAGCCAATCCTACTCCCGGTAGGGGATGGTTTTAAAGAAAGTGTTTGTCTAGAATATAAACCTCATGGCAATGTCAATGTGATTCAGATGTTCGGAAACACACACTTCCTGCCTGGACTGGGGCTAGGGCAAAAGGCGGCAAGGGATACTTGAGCCCATCGAACTGAAGAAAGCTTTCCCTTCTTATGGCTCGGGGTATCAACCATCAGAATAAGAGCTCAAAATGATCCCCCAGTCTCGACCAAAGAGAAGATTAGACTGTATCCAAACTATCCCAGGAGACTCCTTGAATGGATGATTCATCAAAGAAGGCGAAGACTTACCCTTTTACGGTTTTCCAGAACTATGGTATGACCACACAGATAAGAAAATGAAGCCTGGAATGGAGATCTTTATCCAAGATAGCTACCCATGGGCTAAAAGTTTCCAACACCGAGTACAACCACTCATCAAAGATACCGAAGAGACTGAGGAAAGTGATTCCGAAGATTCCTTCAACTTCCAGACACTGGGGCTGGCACTTTGCATGGTTCATGCATGTACTACATCAATGGATCCATCCCATTTGATTAAAGCTGCTGATACACCCCTCCTCAACTGGCATGCTGCGCTTGTTCTACCTCTTGAAATCTCCCCTAACCCCAATGTTTACCCTATTTCTTCTTCTTCTTCTTCTTCTTCTTCTTCTTCTTCTTCTTCTTCTTCTTCTTCTTCTTCTTCTTCTTCTTCTTCTTCTTCTTCTTCTTCTTCTTCTTCTTCTTATGTTGTCTATCCTTGTTCAAATGTAATCGAGACCTCTTTTGATAAGGTTCTCAATGCTGTTTTTCCTATCAATGAATTAAATGAAGATTTTGAGTATCTTGATGTGCCTTACATTAATTCTTTGGATTCTAATCAAACTTGTGATGATGATGATTTTGCAAATGAATAATTCTTAACTGATCTAAATAAGGTTAATAATAAACAACATAATCGCATTCAAGTTAATGAACAAGAGACTATTGTTATTAATCTCGGTTCTAGTAGCCAACTGCGCGAGATTAGGATAGGGGCCACCCTTGACGAGCATGAGTGCGCACAACTCGAAGAATTGCTAAAGGAATTAATGGATGTCTTCGCATGGTCCTATGATAATATGCCCGACATTGATCCTGAAATAGCTTAGCACGACATTCCCACTCTCCCAGATTACAAGCTAGTTAAATAAAAATTGAGAAAGCTTCGCACTAAATGGTCGCTCAAGGTCAAAGAAGAGGTGGTCAAACAGTTGAACGTAGTCTTTATTCGTGTGATCGAATATCCCACATGGCTAGCCAACATAGTACCTGTGCCGAAATCAAGAGGGAAGGTTGGAATGTGTGTAGACTATCGAGATTTAAACAAAACTTCTCCAAAGGATGATTATCCTCTACCCAATATCGACATGATCGTGGACAACACAACCAGTCATACTCTCAAGTCATTTGTCGACGGGTTTGCCGAATACAACCAAATCAAGATGCACCCCTACCACCAAGAAAAAAACCACATTCATCACCCCATGGGGAACCCTTTGTTACACCGTTATGCCATTTATTCTCAAGAATGCTGGGTCTACCTACCAAAGGGCTGCCAAAACCGTCCTGGACGATCTAATTCATAAAGAAGTCGAGGTTTATGTGGATGATATGATTATCAAGTCCAAAACTAGAGAAGGTCATGTTCCCGTTCTCCGAAAGTTCTTCGAACGACGATGACGGTATCAGATGAGACGCAATCCATAGAAGTGTGTCTTCAACGTTACAAAGGGAAAAATCTTGGGATTCATGGTCAGTAAGAAGGGGATAGAAGTAGATCCTGCAAATTTGATGGCCATACTTAAGATGCCATCGCCCCGAACAGAGAAATAATTCTGAGGTTTTCTTGGGAAATTGCAATATATCAGCCGGTTCATTAACCAGCTAACCTCCATCTGTGAACCGATATTCAAGCTCCTCCGAAAGGATTCAACCAAGGTTTGGAATGAGGCATGTCAAGAAACTTTTGACCGAATCAAACAATATCTGACCCAACCTCCAGTGCTCATGCCACCACAGCCTGGTCTCCTTTTGCTCCTATACCTAACCATAATCGACACTGCAGCTGGGGCTTTGCTATCCCAATACCTTGAAGACTCCCGCAAAGAAAGTGCAATTTATTATACTAGTCACAAATTGGTCGGGTACGAGGTCAAGTACACTACTTTGGAAAAGGTGTGTGCCGCACTTGTTTGGGTCACCCAAAAGTTATGACGCTACATGCTCTCCTTCCCCATCAAACTTGTATCCTGAATGGATCCCATAAAATACCTACTTGAGAAACCCGCCTTATCCAGTTGAATGGCCCGATGGTTGATGCTCCTAACCGAGTTCGATATAGTGTACATCATGCAAAAATCCATTAAAGGGAGAGCCATCTATGACTACCTCGCTGATTACACCGTAGAAGAAGCAGATGTATGGATCTCCAAATTCCCAGATGAAAATATCATCTGAACCTATCAAGACCACCTTCGATGGCAAATGTTCTTTGATGGTGCTGCCAATAAAAAGGGATATGGAGTTGGGATACTTCTGATCGCCCCGGATGACTCCCATACTCCCATTGTCATCAAATTGGATTTCCCTTGCACCAACAACATGACGGAATACGAGGCATGCACAGTAGGCATCAAAGTTGATCTCAACAAAGGTATTTAATACCTTGATGTCTACGGGGATTCTCCCCTCATCATCGGTTAAGTGCTTAGAAAGTGGAAAGTCAAGGACGAAAAGCTCCAACCCTTCCATGCCCACTTAGAAGAGTTAGCCTCCCGATTTTGAGATATCACCTTCCATTATCTACCTCGAGCAAAGAATAACCTAGCCAATGCCCTCGCTACCTTGGCCTCTATGGTCGACATGCCTGAAGGAATAACAATGACTCCCTTCCTAGCTCAAAAATAAGACAAACCAACCCACTGCTACTATATTGAGCTTGTCTCCACCGAAGATCCCGAACTAGTCGATTGTTGGTACTATGATATCTGGTGCCTCCTCAAACATGGTAGTTATACCTAGGGTTCCAATAAGAAAGACCGAACAACCCTCCGAAGACTGGCCGCCCAGTACATCATCTGTCATAAATCTCTACTTAAGAGGAACTTTGATGGAACACATCTACACTGTATCGCAGGGGCTGAGATTGAGAAAATAATGCAGAAGATCCACATCGGGGAATGCGGTCCCCACATGAACGGATATATGCTTTCCAGTAAGATCATCCTACAGGGATACTACTAGACCACCATGGCCCAAGATTGGGTCGCCTATGTCCGAAGATGCCTCAAATGCAAACAATTCGCCAATCTTCAACACCTGCCTCCACGAGAATTATATAACATGACCTCTCCCTGGATGTTCTCCACCTGGGGTGTCGACATCATAGGGAAGGTTACACCAAAGGATTTAAATGAACATGAATTCATCCTAGTTACCATTGATTACTTCACCAAATGGGTCGAAGTTGAGTCATATGCAGTACTGAACGCTAAGAAAGTGACTAAATTCCTCGAGAAAAATAACATCTGCCGATATGGGGTCCCGCATGAGTTAGTATCAAATAACGGGTTACACTTTGAAGCAAAAGTCACAAAAGTAGTCAACGAGTACGGGATTCAGAGACACAAGTCTTCTCCCTACAGATCTCAGACCAATGGTGCAATTGAAGCCGCTAACAAGAACCTCAAATACATCATCAGCAAGACGACCGAAAGCTATTGGGATTGGGCCGACCGGATACCGTACACCCTCTGGGGATATCAAACCTCAATCTGAACCTCTACTAGGTCTACCCCTTACTCTTTGGTCTACGGCATGGAAGCAGTCCTACATGTAGAGCTGGAAATACCCTCGCTACACATCATGCTCGAAAGCAAAGTTAGTGAAGAAGACTGGTGCCAAAGCCATCTTGACGAGCTGACCCTACTAGATGAAAGGAGATTGAAAGCTCTTTACAACATACAAGTGTACCATCGCCAAATAGCACGATCATTCAATAAGAGAGTCAAGGACCGCGGTGTCCGGGAAGGGGATTTTGCCCTCAAAGAGATAATAGAACCCATCTGGGACCCCAGAGGGAAATTATAGCCCAATTAGAGTGGCCCCTATATTGTGAAGAAAATCTTATTCGGCGGTGCCGCCATGCTCACTGACCTAGATGGAGAGGAGATGGATTGTCCAGTCAACCTGGACCGTATCAAGAAATTCTACCCTTAGTCTGGAATCTCGGCGTGCTACGACTCTTCTCATCTCCCTTATATTCTAAAAAAAAACTCCCTTCATTTCCCTCTACCCAGAACTACGTGGGACTGATCCTCTGCACAAAACCATTTTTTAAGAAAAATAAAAAATTTCAAAATCCTCAGAGGTATGTAGGGTACTCATACATCTTACAGGAGCACGACCCTTTCTTTCTCACAAAATACTAATCTTTTCTTATCTTCAAGAACGACAGTTCATTCTAATAAATACTTGAACAAAAGGATTATGTATGCCTTAGCGATCGGTATAGATAATTCAAAATTACAAAATTCATTAAAAGGCACAGCTGGATGATCAGAAACTTGCTTATTTCATTAATAAGAAATTACAGCATAGATTACATAAGAAAAGGAACGGATAACTCCCTTCCCCCTACTTCCACAAAAATATAAATAAAACCCCCATATTTATTCCCTATTACACAAATAAACTCTTCAAGAGTCCTACCCACAGATACCAGAGGAGCATGTACCCTCATCATCTACATCCCGGGCTCCCCAAATTTCCCCTTCCAGAATAGAGTGTCGTAAACACTCCATGGACCGATAAGCCTGAACCAGCTTCGAAAAAACCACAACACCCCCTTCCATGGTATTGAATAAAATAAACCACCTTTTTCCAGTCTCCACTGCCAACATCTTGATGACTACTCTCCTCTATAACCACTTCATATAATCTCCAGGGACATGCCAAACTCTGTCGACAGATTGAGAGGGATGGGTCGACGGACGCAGATTCTCCCATAGAGATCCAAGCAACAGACGCAGGCGCTCGGTCAAAACGTCTATCGAAAAGAAATTTAGTGCCCGAGGTGGCACGACCTGTGCCCAGCCAAATTGACGTAGAAGCCACCAAGGGAAATAAAAAGAGGTCTGTCGGAGACCAACCAGCCGCACATATGAGTACTCTCCTAGCTCCAGAACAGGCTGCAACTGCCCCCACCAAGGCACTGACCAATACAGATTCCGGGCCCCATTCTCCACAAACCAGTTTTCCCAACTCTCAATATCGAAGCCAATGCTGAAAAAGTAACGCGAGAAGAAGTTGGGTACAACTGATAAGGGATATTCTAGAGGAGTGACCAGGCGGAGTCTTTCAAACAACCAGATGAACAACATCACGGGACTATCCCTCAGAAAGTCAGAATGACCATCTCGTCAGGCATCCAGACCATTCAGCGTCTCCGCCAGTATCACCGCCATAGGATTGCGATGGTATGACATCCACAAAGTAATGGCTGTAAGTTGCGGGTCCACCAGCATTTCCCTACTCACCAGCAGTAATTTTGAAACCAGGCCCAGAGCAACGGCTTTAGCATAGCCATCATCACCTACTTCTCATAAATGCATGGACTGCAGCACCGCCGGGAGGGAGGTCATTCCTCCAGCAACCACTGGTCTGGCCTCCAAAGGCGAAATATGATGAAGCCCAGCCAACAAATCCCTGGGAGAACGGGAAAATTCGAGCAAAGCCACAGAAATAGTGGGATTTATACCCAGCATGGCAGAAAATTCATCGTAGGTAGGACAAACCTCATCCAACCCAAAGTGGAATAAATGGTCCTCGGGGTACCAGAATTGTACCCCCGCCATCAGCATGTTCCATTCAATAGGTCGATTGTTCCATAAGGAGACTCGACTTATGTTGAAAGCATCATGGTCGACATTATAAGAGCACATTTCTTCCAAGGCTTCGAGGTAGTTAGCAAACTCAATGCTACCAGGGAGAGCCATCTTGCACGACTAAGAGATAGTGAGCAAGTAAGTAAGAATGCGAAGGTGTGATGAAAACACTCCACCCTTACCCCTTTTTATACTTGAGAACCCTCACAAAAGACATAATCCATGCAGAAATCGAAGGGAATCCTACGCCAAAAAATACAAAAGGCTGAAGAGGGTACCAATCAAAGCTATGAATTGATGGGACTGGACTCAACTGCCGATAGGCAGGACAGGGTGCTTGCCGATCGGCAACCCCCATTTTTAAAAATTTCCCTTTTTTCCTCTTTTGACAAATAAAAAAACTCAATAAAAATAAATTGATATTCTCAACTGAATTTTAAAATCCATTTTCCTCCTTATATAAGTTAAAAACTTTCCTTCAAAAATTCCAAAACTACTCCTTTTTACGGTCTCAGCAGCAAAGTAAAAAGTGCATGTGCATGCATTCATTCATCATTAATAAAAGATAATAAAAAAACTCCATTGCATTGCATCTATTTGTTTTCTGTGTTACATTAACTTTATAGAAAATAAAAAGAAAAAGCAAAAACAACGGGACTCAGCCCGAACCCACATTTGCTCCCTCTCTCTCACTCACCTTTCTCTCTAAGAGCTTCCACCCCTGCGACGTGCTCTCTTTCCCCTACGGCGAGACGATGCACCACCACTACTCGAGCCAGATTCTTCTTCGAATGAAGCGGATGGCACTAAGCAAGAAGGAACAGGAGCCGCATCCCGAATATGGGCAGTCGCCAAAGATATCCAGTCTCTTATGTCTCTTATCCAAGTGGTCGAGACTCGGACTTGCTGCAAATAAAAGGAAAAATCAGTATCAAAGCAGAGATGATCAAAATAGAAAAGAAAGAAAGAGAAGAACATAAAGGTATACCGCAGGTCGGAGGACCTCCTCTGTCAAACCCGGCTCCTACGGATCCATCGCATGAGGACGGTGCAACATAGGCACCATCCCTCTATCAGCCCATCGGATGTTGTATGAAGGAGTGTGCAATCGCATAAAAGGAACCTCTGAAGTCACAGCCCCCGCAGATGCCGTCGGACCGCCACCACTGTGTGAAGATCCCACCGCCCGACTCGAACCCGCCGGAGGGAAAGGCAGGGCATCATATATGCTGGGAGCCATCAACCATCTCGTTACAAAGTCCATATAGTCATACGGCATAGCCGTATTGGTGTACAACAAATAGGACTCTCCGATCATCTTCGCGATCCTCGCATCCTCTGACAACAGTCGCTCCCACCTTATTGATGTAGAAAGCTGTGCAGGTGGCACCACCACCTTCTCCTCAGCAATCTAGCGAACCACCTTCTCCCCGAGATATCAGGAATGGCCGAACTCATGCGCCAGCAAATGCCTCATCTGCGCATTCATACCGGTCGTCCTCGTATCCTAAATGGCTGTCCCCCAGGGATAAAAGTTCACCTAAAAATATCCAAGCAGGCATAAATCAATACAAGATCACAAGGTGAAAAAACCAAGACTGAAATGGAGAAATTCTTACCCTACCACTGTTCAAGTCATTCAAGACCTGACGCACCGCCTCTAGAGAGATAGATCCCTTCGATTGACGATTGGTATTATGGCATCGATATAATCGGTAGGAGTCCCCAACAGTCTCATCCTTCAGAGTGATCAACGGGGTATTTCACCCAATCACGTCATAACACCTGTTGACCTCGGCCCTGCTGGCCATTGTCGCCCCTCCACTGGCCCTGGTAACCCTATTGATGCTTCTGTTAGCCCTAATGGCCCTGCTACTGGCTCTGATGGCCCTACTGACTGGACTGTCCCTGCCTATATCCCCCATATCACTGCTTAGAATCACCAGACCTAAATCTTTTAGCAAGGCCCCCCTAATGGGAACTCTGGTCACCCTGTCCGGCCGTGCTGGCTTGACTCCCCTTCTGATGGAAGCGATGATCTTAGTAATGTAATAGAAAGGCATTGAGTACTTGTTGGCCCTCCCTCTTATTACATTGAGCCACTCGAAGTCCTATCTTTCCACAGACAAAACATGAACCACTGACGGTTCATGAATTCATCCCCAAGTTTTGTTCACCCTATTGTCCTTGATTTGTTCTCTACCTCTTCCAGGCTTGACCATTTCGACCCTTATTCTCACTTCCTTGTCTATTAGACACTTGTCTCTTGCCTAACTTCTTCTGATAATTGGTCTTTTCTTGCCATAGCAACATTGCGACATCCACCACGTGAGCATAAGTAGTGTATGTCGGATTCCCTAACACTATTTGCGTAATCGACCAAGACAATACGTTAATGAAACACTCCATCTTCTTCATCTCAGTGCTAACCTCCTCTGGTACAAACATAGATAAATTTGTGAATTCCTGTTCATACTAGTCAATCGACTTTGAACCTTGATCCAAGTCCATAAATTATCTCTTCTTGGCATTCCTAATTGCATACGGAAAGTAATTATTATTGAACTTGATTAGAAACTCTGCATAACTCAACTGATATCTCTCCTCTGATGTGGTGGCACTCTCCCACCATTACAATTCATCCCCTGTCAGCTTAAATGTTGCTAACATTTTCTTCTGCACATTTGTGCAGTCCACCATCCTCAAATGCCTATCTATATCTCTCCTCCACTGGTGAGCAACCGTTGGGTCAGATCCCCCTCCAAAGGTGGGAGGATTTCCATTAAATAAACTGGTTCTCACCCTATCCCAAGCTGAGACGATTGTACCCTAAGGCCAAGCGACACAGGGCCAATCAGGGTAGGTTATGCAAGGGCAACAAGGTATAGGGACAACAAGGACTGAGGCCTATAGTTCTCATAGCTGTTAGTGTTCAGGAAGCGCCAGCAGCATCGGTAGCATTAGGTACGCAGAGGGTGGTCACTGCACTAACCAATCTCAGTTATGGGAGGTGCTATATACCACAATTTCAGTCAGAGCAGGATAGATTGCGTGACTAGTGGTGTATCGCAGTATGTAATACCTTCTTAAATACTTATTTATATATTGTATTTTTGTTAAGGATTGCGTTCGGGTAGATTAGGTGTATGGACGCCTAATAGTGTTATTATATGGGGTAGGCATATGTGAGCCTTATTTCCTTTTGCAAGATTTACGCGTTGATGTGTTTACTTCGTCTAATTTCGAGGAAGAAATTCTTTGTTAGTGGGGAAGTATGTAACACCCCGTATTTTTATTATTTAATTTAATTAATTGATTGGAATATTCGAGAAAAATAAAATTTTAGATTTAATAATTTTTATTGGTTAAATATGATGGTTATGATTTTAGAAGAATAAAACTTCAAGCAGAACTAAAATCGGAGTTAAAACGGTTTTTTAATGGATTTAAAGTTTATCCCTTTTAAAATTTTTAAGAGAAATTGTCAGTTTTTTTGGTCGATCGATCGATTGACGCCAGGGGTCGATCGATCGACCCCAGCAGTAATCGTGCGCTGAAAGTTCTTTTTATTAGAGTTTTTTTAGGATTAGGACTCTTAATCACTATATAACCTTACTAATCCGTAGGGGGACTTCTCATAATCACTTTTTCTGAAGTTTTTCACCAGAGAACACTTCCAAATATTTTTCCTCTCAACCTTATTCATCAACCTCCATCACAATTAAGTTTTTATCACAAGTTTTGGGAGGCTTAATTGGAGTTTAATCAAGTTTGTTCAAGAATACTCCTTCGCTAATTTTTTGAGAGGAATCTAGATTTCTAATCAGATTTTCAATACGATCTTTACAGGCATGAATACTCCATTCTTTTATTTTTGTATTATGTGTTTTAAGTGTCGCGTAAACACTTAATTACATATTTTCTTAAAAGAAAGTAGTGATTTAATTAGAAAAAGTGGACACTAATTATGGGACTATTTTTATTAAATTAATTAATCTGAATAATATTCATAACCCATGGGTATGTAGGATTTATGAGTGATTTTTGGTTTTGTTGGTGTAGGTTGCATGTAGAAAAAACCCTAGTTTTGAAATAAATGAAGTTGGGGGCACATAACACATGTAAATTGTGTTGAAATAATGAAGTCGGGATTATGATGTTTTAAATGATGAAATAGCGGTATATTTAATTTAAAAAATTAAATGACATTAATTGGGTGTTTATGACGAGGTGGTAATTAAATTAAGATTTAATGAATTGGACTATCATGCGTAGTTTGGAACATTGATTTATTATTCATATTTATGTGACTTGTTGGTATTATTTAATATCATTGTGATGATGGGTTGTTGGGTATTATTGCTCTCCCTATATTTTAGAATGCCTTCTAGGAATAGGATTAGTAGGTAGGCCTTTTTATGATTTACACGATCTAGGTATGAGACTAGTGAGGGCAAATTATCACGGTTTTATCAAGTCAAGGGTGGGCTAATTTTTATTATTTTATCGTTGTTACGCTAGCCTAGGTTGATATTTATGTTAGAAAATCCTCCTATACATAGCGTAGGACATATTGATAACTTGGGTACCCTTAGGTATGGGACTAAGGGGTATTTTGAGGATCTCATGTCGATAAAAGGGTGGGGTAATTTGAAATTGTGAATTGAGAAAGTTGAGAATTAATACCTAAGATAATAAGACGAGTATTAAAATATATTGGCAACACAATCAGCGAGTTCTGACCGTTTAAACGGGCCAATCAGCGTTTTATGTCATGTCGTGTGTGGAACCTCGTCAATCAGCGAGGGCCAAATATTTAAACGGGTCAGCCGACATTTTGACAAGGGGATGTGTATTTTGGTGGAGAAATCATATGAGGCGGGAGGACCGCCATAATAAACTGAGGTATAATAAAAGTTGGTTAATTTAATTAAATTAACATCGTGGGACTTGGGAATTTAAAATCATATTGGCGTGTCTTTTTAAATGGGGATTCTTTTGGGTAGCTAGTGATTTATATTTATCTCGTTTAATTATCTCGTTTAATTTAAAATATTCTATTGTGATATTTATTGCGTATAATGCTACTGTCTGGATTAAAGGATACTATTTGAGGGGATTAGTGTGTATTCATTCTCGGGGCTCTGATCTCGTGTGTTTACTAACTTTTCAGGATAAGATTTAGAGAAGCTGCATAGGATTATCGAAGTTATCATTTGGAGATGCAGCTGGGGTTATTTATTTTATGGCATAGTTTTGTTAGGCTTTTTCTTTTCAGTCGTATTTAATTATGAGACTTCATTTATGTTTTATTGGGCCATTCGGTTTTAAAGTTGTTTAGAGGATTTCTGTTGGATTATTCAGATCTTTATTATTCATATTTTATTTAATCATTATTGGAGATTGGATTTGTTCGGAGTTAGCATGTGATGGATCTTTTATCGCATAGTTGTTGTGATCATTTGAGATTGATTCAATTATATATATTATGGACTGATTTATTTATGTCTCATATATGCCTCATGCTAAGAATGGTATTTATTTAGTTCACGCCTGGCATAGTTTGGGGGCGATGGCTGGCCACCCCGTTCGTCGGATTTTGCTGGGTGTGACACATGGCCTGTCTGTATAGTCTGACATGGCCGATGGGATCAATTTTTCCATTGTAACTATTGAACCTGGGCATTTCCTAGGCTGATAGAACAATTTCGGATCGTGCCTAGACTAGGCTGATAGAACCTCAATGTTTCTAGTCTTACCCATCACTGACTTTCAAGACAATCACGTCCCCTCCAAGGTCTACCTGACCGTTATATCTTATGAGATCCTTATGCTAACCCAAAGTCATCTTAGGTATTATTGATCAAATATCGAGGGAGATCATATCCTCGCTAACTCATAACCAAGTGCAACACCAAAACCTAAGGTCTCATTAAGCCATGATTTTCATAATACCGTCAAATCATAATCGCTAAACACATAATCGAATCGTAACCAACTATACCGGTTAACTAACAAGACGTGTTAACTTAAAGAAATTACGTGATGTAAGTGAACTATTATGCAACAAATGCGAGGCCACACACATACACAAACTAGTGTAGAACAAGCGTATTTTCAAAGAAGAGCGCACTCGTGTACCGCGACGCATCAGCCACAGTTGGCCTGCCCGCATCACTATCGAGCTTATGACGCGCCATACTCGAATCATAATCGATAGTAACTTCCTATTATCGGTCTCAAAGAATACACAAGAAGATGCAATGGATCAGGCGAATGCCACGCCAGACTGAAACGATCAATTTTTTTTGATGAAGTATCGAGTCAGACGAAGAACGTAACCACAACGTACCCTTGATGTCTATAGCCTTACCACTTACCTTGCCCGACCCATTAACCATAAATCTCCCCTCCTTGATGGACAAACAGAAAGATAAATAATTTCTTTGGGGGCTATGCACTCGGCTTCCCTCCTTAGGACCAATGCTACCTATTGATCATAGATAAGCCCAATCGAATCTAGATAAAAGTGCGTCTTTCAACACTTATCTTTAGTCATTAACACCTCAAACCTAGGTATCCATAATCTTAATGTGTGATAACTAATCTTTACCTCTGAGGCTACTTCAATCAGAAAACTGCTTATGCTTACACAGTTTACATCCATTCAATTCACAGGACACTGCGGTGACTTCTAACACGTCCTATACGATCCCAATCATAACCACCCTAATCGTGTGTAAAAACTACCAAGCCTTACCCATACTTAAGGACCAATGATTTCCCTTGCTAGGGTAGTACCGAATCATGTGAGCATCTCACACAAGTGCCACACGCTAACACTCCATTACGAATGTTATTTCCAAAATCTAGATGGACATCATCATTTTCTGAGCCTTCCCGTTGTATACTCTAACAACTATCGACTTATTTTCTACATTATCCATAAAAGTTATATCACAACAGAAGCTTAAGATCAAGCCATGGTACTAACCCAAAATATTTCCATAATTAGTACGATTGAACAAAATTTCAATAATTAGTAGCTTATCATAGAAATGTAAACATTAACACAAAATACCTCCCACCCAAATCATCTCCCATGAACATACACATCCTAGACTAAGAGTTATCATGAAAAAGATGTTGTTGTCACTGGCGTTGTTGTATTATACCCATCACAACTCTTTATTCCTGAAGTCATAAGTGATCCCATAGTATTAACAAGAGACATCGACAGTACCGTACTACGTGGTACAACCTTAAATTCATAATTACTAGGGAAAGCCTATCATTTTCATCGACGTTTCATTACCTAAGCCTTTGCAATTGCCTCTAAGGCATCATCAACACTAGTTCAACTGCCTACTTGCAACACTAACGCTAGGTCGAACTTATCACGGCACATCGTTTAACTTCAATGACCATTCATTCATGATAAATAACTCATCTCACAATAAAGTTCGTACTCACTTGCTAAACCACAAGCTATTAACACTAGAAAACATTGGTAGGGTATGGGCATCTGGTACTACCTTTAAAACTTTTAGGCCAATACCTATGACACCACAAGGTGTCCTTTTCTAGAACATTACAAGGGTAGATCTTAATACCGAACTTCCAGGTTGTCTAAGTTCACTCCTAGGTCATCTTTAATCACCATGATTATCTAGGCCCACATTAAAATCAAGGTACACCAACTCCAAGTCCTTGGCCAAAGGAACCAATTTATTCTCACCTCAAGAATAGTATTTACGAGTATTACTCTGTCACCTAATCTCCATAGATGAAAATACAAAACCTTTAATGTCATGTTGCGACGAACACTACTCGACATTTTCCATCAAAGTAAGGCTACTCTTGACAACAAAGTTGACACACTATGCATATCTTACTCAAAAGACTACGGTATTGCCACCGTTTCTAATGCTAAGTCCCAAGGACTACATTGATTCGTTCTTAATTTATACTGAATAATTACAATCATCTAAACCCAAATCATGTTCAAGTCACTTAGACATTCTAATTTTCAGAGAATTATTCATTCACAAGTCATGTTACTTAGTCGCCCAATCTCATAGATGAACCCACAAGCATACCAACAAAGATTCAACTGAAATCATTAAGTCTTGCTAATCATCGAACTTCCATGTGATGGACATCGCATAAGACTAAGATGTTACCACATAATGGTTTACACTAACCCTTGTGACTAAAAAAACACACGAACATCAAAATGTAGTGAAACATGAATGACTACAAACTTAACCGTTTCACTAACCCAAAAGATTTTCACATCTTGGTATCATCCTTGACATTATCGTCATAATGTGAACCGAAATTGTCACTAGTTCGGTGTGATCGGTCCAAACCAACATCGATGCCAAAAGATCCACTACCGACCTGACGACGTCACACCCGAAAGGAACATGAACCTAGAGCTCTGATACCAAGTTGTAACGCCCCGACCTAGATTTAAAGGTTAATTAAGGATTAACCCGATCGTAATCGTACGTTAATAGTGAAGTGCAATGAAACATCCTAAATAATGTTTCTAATCCATTTTTATTAGTATTTAAAGTTACACTTATTTTCATGCTAGTCCAAATTACAATCACTACGTGATATGACCCGGGGGAAGTGCCCCCAAGGCCAAGTAGAAAGAGCTACTAATCGTAAATACAGATAGTTACTTACCTGTATAGCGCTCTGAATGTATGGAATATCATGCAACCTGCCGCAACAAAGAAGGGATGTGAGCCGAATGCTCAGTGGGATCATATACAAATTCAGTATAGAAATGAGCGACAGAAAGAAGTACTCACACGCTCCACTACATGCATGTGAAAATATATATATATCTACATATATACCTTTGAAAAATACATATGCCAATGTATTTAACCATTTATTTCAGAAACATCATTTAATACCATTTAACTTCCCTGACATTACAAAACAGTCATTTGCATTACCATGCTTAGGACTTGTACGTGTTTTCCATTAACTCACACAGTTTGGACAAATGGTATTTGTTTTGAAAACATTCTTCTTACTTTCAAAGAGATTTACTATCCAATGTTCATTAACTCACGCCAAAGTTACTTAACCATTCTATTCAACACAAACACACACGCCGTGTTTAGAAAAATACTATTTTCCTTTGCAATCCTCATGTAACACACGCTTGTGTTTTCTTTAATTCAAATCTTCTTAGGAATTTTAATTTCATTAAGTCACCCTATTAAGCCACCCCATGTTGCCACATGAACTTCAAACATTTAATGCGTTATTCTTGCATTAGTGAATCAATGAATTTCTGCCATTCATTTATGCCTCTTTCATGAATATTCGATTCATTACTTAGCATTATTTTTAAGATTTTCCAACAAACACTCATGGACTTTGTGGCTTCACACCACCGGTCTCTACCGCCATATACTACTGCAGTTGGTTTGGGATAACATAGCCCTGCTTAATTATTTAGTCCAACATCATTCAACATCATTATCGTGCCAATGTGTTCAATATTTTCATAGTTTGCACTTTAATTTGCATTCTTTTCGGGCTGAAGCCAAAGCCTTGGACTTAACCATCCATTTTCCCATTATACTTGGAAAATCACCACTTCTCTTTAAGTCCTTTATTTACAGACGTGCTGATATTATACCAACATAATTCAATTTCACCGCACTTGTATAAAAACATCCACTTACATTTTTATTTCATAAAAATGTTCCAGTTTAGGTAAATTATCGATTTACCGTTTTCTTCATTAAAACTTGCAACCTTATTCTTTTTCAAGTGTTATTCATAAAAACACCCTTTTTGAGTTCCGTTCTCGACACGTAGGCATTTTCGTCATTAAAGCACTTGTTCAACTACTCACTTTGTCAAAATTACACATTGTGCGTTTTAGCCTCTTTAATATATAAAATCATTCCTTTCACACATTAAAGTCCCCGCACCTTATTTTGTGAGTTTAACACTACGACCCCATTTTAATCAACATTTACACACTTGAAACTTTATGATTTCAAACTTGTTGTCACACACTTTCATTATGACTAATTGCATAAAAACCCATACTTAATCATTTATTTCACACTTACTCTCCTATATTCTCATTATTTACAATTTTACCCAAAGTTCTCAAGAAGACTTCACTTTTACACATTTACGCTTTTAACCCCAAAACTTAGTTTAAAACAAACTAAATAGTACACTTTATAAATGAAAGTTTATTTGTGCACTTTATAATGATTTTTCAACATAAAAATCACTATATCAATCTAACAAAAACGGTACACATGAGTCAAATGTTCTTTTATCAAGAAATCATTTATTCACCTTACGACTTGAAATTAAAACATTTTACTCCATAAAATGTTTGAGATTTGGGGCTGAAATTTATCTATTTTAAAGACCCATTCAACCTCTTGTTGTAAGTACCCATTTTCATAGAAAATAGTAAGCATGAAACTAATAAGCCTACTAGTACTTTTAATCTTCATATTTCATACCCATCCTTACCCAAAATACCAATAGTGTAACCAATAAACCCCTGAATTGATTTTAACCATTTTCTTACCCATTTTACACCCAAATGGTGGAAAATATTATTCTGAAATTTTGTCAATTTCAAAACCCATTTAAATCACTTCTTTAAAAACCCATTTGTTCAAGAAATCATAGGAACCCACCCAATGAACTCCATGGATGCAAATCAAACCAAATCCTACATATATTAAACCTAATATATGTAAATAGAAATCTGTCATTATGCTAAATAATAAACCTAAACCAAGGTTAAAGAATCCCACCTCTAATGCTTCCAAAATGGTGTAGATGATGAAGAAGATAGAGGAACACCCACCTTCAAAGGTGGACTCAAGGGGGTCTCTAAAAGCCCACCAAATCTTGCCTCGAAGAATCCATTCTCCATCTATAAGATAGATTTCTTCAACCTCCAAGAACCCTTTTCCAACTCCATTTTCAGAATACCCAACAACCTTCAAGAACTTCATCTTCTACCTTGTACCATATGTCTACAGTTTTTACATGGTGATGTATGGGGTTTGTAGGATTTCTTTTGGGAGGTTCATCTCTGTAAATGGAGGTGTAATATGGTGGTTTTGGCCTTATCATTTCTGGTTAGTTCAATCACTTAATTATTTGTTTCTCCAATTCCATTTCTGAATGAAATACTCCAATTATTATTTAACATCTATTTTCTAGGGCGGGGTATTACACAAAACCCAGCAGCGATGGAGCTCCTGAAGAGAGAGAGACACAGAAAACTCAGGCGGGAAAGTGAGAGAAATGACGAAGAAAGAGAAGGAAAAGGGTTTAAACACCCAAACTGTTTGCACGTGACCCAAGGTCCATCATTTACTTTGGAGACCAAAAGGCAATCATCATTGCACATGTCAAACATGCTACCCACTTCAGCAGTTGACACTTGTGGACGAAAGGTTGGCGTAGAAAGAAGAGCAGCCTCAGAGTTGCATGCCCCTTAGTCACCTATTTCACATAGGTAACTAAAGGCTAGGGGGTGATTGATATGCCCAAAGTGTACCTGACAGCTCGGAGGCACCAACCTCGGCCAGCATGACGACCGAGGTAACAAGGGCTCAAGACTTACGATCAGCGATCTCATCCAACATAAGGTCAGCTACGACTGACATTACTAGTTACCCCTCAATCAGGCAATAACCGAGGTTTTCATGACTCATGGGGTCAGTTATCAATCAGGTCATCCACAACTGACATCATATCTACCTCATACATCAACCTCGGCTGGGCATCAGCCGAGGCCAGTAAGGACTCGTGGGTACAACCACCCTTCAACATCATTATCGGCCCCAGCCGACGTTACAGTCATCGACCGAGATCAGTAATGTTACATGGGAGAAATTATCTGGTCACGTCATTATCAGCCCAGGTTGACGTTCTATCTACTCCTACCTAACCCCGGCCTGCCCACATGGCTGAGTTCATCATGAATTACCTCAGGATAAGTAATAACCAGACTTCACCAACCTCGTACTCTTCCAGTCCGAGGTTGTACCAGTCAAGGATAAGGCCGAGCACTTATAAACCTATACAGGGTTGGGAACACGTGGACAAAATCAGTTGTAATCAAATCAATCCACTCACGTGGGGAAATATTTCATCATCATTCTCTACATGTGACAGTGACAGATGTCTTCATTAGATTGGCTAGATCAACACATACATGCTCAATGCATGCATGGGGCGTACATTACACCCCCTAAAAACTATATATACATGTCTTCTCCTACCTTAAAAAAGACCCAAAATTACAATCCTAGCTAAAACTTTATCGAATTACACAGTAGAGAGAGAGCTTAAGAGATTGCTCACACACACTCACAGTGGACGTAGGCCAGATTGGCTGAACCACTTATATCTAAGTGTTCATCCTCTTCACCTCCTCTCAATATCTTTTATTTAGTATACTCTTGTGTTGCTATTGTTATCACTAGTTTGAGCTTGTTAGCACATTACCTGGTGGTGCTGTTTCTAGCATCATCTCGATACAGTCTACTATTCAGAGAATATCCTAAGAAAATAGCTTTATCTCCTCTGGTTTTGAATTTAGATAGATGTTCTCTATCCTTACGGACATAACTAGTTCTACCAAAGGTTCTAAAGTATTGTTTGTTAGGTTTCTTCCCATACCAAAGTTCATAGGATGTTTGTTTGGTGCTTTTCCTTAGGTAAAATCGATTGATTATGTGACAAGATATACGAATGGATTCTACCTAGAAATATTTAGGCAAGTTCTTACCTTGAATCATCACACGAGCCATTTCTTGAAGAGTGCAATTTTTACGCTCAACAATTCCATTTTGTTGAGGTGTCTGAGAGGCACTAAATTCATGTTTGTAACCATTATAGTCACAGTATTCAATGACACCTGAATCTATAAATTTACCTCCTCTATCACTACAAATTCTATCTACTGGGGAATCCTTTTCATTTTCTACACGAACTAAAATTTTCAAAAACTTAAAGAATGTTTCTGATTTGTATTTTAAAAAGGCAACCCAGGTAAATCGGGTGAAGTCATAAACCATAACTAGGATATAACTATTGCCATAACGACTAACAGTACGAGAAGGACCCATTAGGTCCATATGGATGAGTTCTAGAGGTTTTGTAGATATAAGTTCTTTAACTTTCTTGTGGGAAGACTTAACAATCTTTCCTTCTTGACAGGGAACACATATGATGTTTGAAATTGGTTTGATCCTCTAACTATCTCTTGGGAACATAATTTACTAAGGCTGTCATAATTAATCTGACCCAACCTATTATGCCATATATCATTGTCATCCATTCTGGTAATGTTACAAACCTCTGTACTTGGTTTGACTGTATAATAGTTATCTAGAGTATAGAGTCTTGTAATAATGCCACTACACCAAAATGACACAATTGTCACCTTTCAGCCGGTCACCCTTGTCAAGGTCATTGACCGTGACAAAAAACACGCGTTTTGTGTCACGATCATTGACCTTGACACGACCGTGACAAGTCCGTGACAAATTTACTTATCACGGACTTGTCATGGTCAATGACCGTGACCATTCTTTAAATAATTGTCACGGTCAATGACCTTGACACGATCGTGACAATGTTTACAGCAAAAACCCTTTCCCCCTTCTTTTTTCCCTCCCACCGTTCCCTCCCTCTCTCTCTCTCTCTCTCGACGCTGCTCTCTCCCTCTCTCTCTCTCTCTCCCTCTCTCTCTTCCATTTATATATATGTTTGTGTGTATATATATGTGTGTATGTGTGTATATATGTGCGTGTGCGTGTGTGTGTGCGGGGGTAGGGGGTGGGGCAGGGTGGGGGTAGGGTGGGGGCAGAGTGGGGGTAGGGGGTGGGGTAAGGTGGGTGTAGGGGGTTAAAAATGTAATATTATTTTGATACAACATTAATTTGTGTATGAGTTTCATAATTATAAATAATATCCAAAAATATTGGATAACAATTTATTTTCATTCAAAATAAATAAGTAATTTTCTACAAATTTCATAAAAAAATGAAGGCCGACTTAATATGTGATTTAAGTGTGAAATAATCGCTATATACTTATACTAATGGAGAAAAAAAATCATATATGGCGTTTTTTGTTTTTATTAGATGCAAAATAACACATATAGGTATCACATAACTTTATATCCATCAAATAAAATTTTACCATAAAATATCATTTTGTGGAAGGCAAGATCTATTACAATATATTTACATACCTAAATGATTTTTTTTAAATGACATTACAACAAAAAACTACAATAAGGGTTAAAATGGCATCCGAAATTGCTAAATGCATGAAAAATAAAATATCATTTAGTCTATGTTGTTGAAAATTTTTATCAAATTGGTGAGCCCTTCATATTTTAAAAATGTTGTTGTTATTACTATTTAACTTTTCTTTCTATACACCCTTAATTATATTTAAAGTTTAATAAAATAGGAGTTATAGAAAGAAAAGTGGGGTTTAAATAAACACACTTTTTTTAAATTTTAGGTTCTGGTGCATAATCTTACTTTGTCACAATTAATTTATATGCCTCAAAGTTATTTTATCACTCTTAGTTTATATTTGTGATAATACTTTATGAACCACAACTTTAGGTTGATTATTTTAGAACTTAAACTTCAAGATACAAAAAATAATTCTATACAACAGCTTAGATATCTTAACAAAACACATATCTAACATTGAATATGATTTATAAAAAGCACAAAACAATAGTAGAAATTCAATACATGAAATTAACATTGAAATTATTTTAAATAGACAGTCACTACTCTGTGTGTGTGTGTGTGTGTGTGTGTGTGTGGTGGGTGGGGGGCTATTGTGTGTGTGTGTGTGTATGTGGTGAGTGGGGGTGGTGGTGGTGTGTGTATGTGGTGAGTGGGAGGGGGGGGGGGGGGTGTGTGGAGGGAGGTGTGTTTGTGTGTATGTGGTGAGTGGGGTGTGTGGAGGGAGGTGTGTGTGTGTGTGTGTATTTGAATTAACCCATGAATTTGTATTTTTGTATTTGAATTAACCCATGAATTTATTTTTGTATTTGAATTAACCCACGAATTTATTTTGGTATTTGAATTAACCCATTATATGAAACATACTTGAAATTAAATATAGTGCGCATAGATACTAGCCTTCTAGTTCTTATGCGTACGCATTCAATAGCCCTTAGACCCGTTCGAGAGTCATTACCCCTGTAATGAGATCTCTCGAATTGTCCAGTTTGGACATTTTGAGACTGTATAATTTATGTATAATATTCTTATTGGCTTAAAGTTGTTACTTTTGGAGGAAGTTCTGCAGTCGTATCTTAATGTTCTCTGGGTACATACTAGATTGACAAGTGTGACTGTTATTTCAATTGAACAATTGAAATAACACTCACACCTGCCAATCTACGTCGTGTACTTGGAGAACTAAGGGTATATGCTGTCGAATTTTTTTCAAATCGTAACAATGTGCATGAGCTGTTAAGTATATTACAGAAAAATGCAGTCTTGAATGGGATAGGACCACTTACCCTTTAATAGGATAATTAAATGATGGGATAATTAAATAAAACATACTATAAATCTATGTTTTGTTTACCTTTAATAGGTGTTTAGTTGTGGTAGCTGTGATGGGATATCCGAAATACAAAGAGTGGATGGGTGAGACTAATAGAATGGGGGATGTGTTTCGCAGAGGTGCTAACGAATTTGTGAAATATGCAAAGAGATGTCGTAATGATGAAGAGTTTTCGTGTCCGTGTGCTAGGTGTAAGAATGGTAAGGTGTTTGAGTGGAAAACAGTTGAACTACATTTTTTAAGATCGGGTATGCAAGATAGTTATCGATTTTGGAGTTTTCACGGTGAATTGAAAGTTCCTTTTGTCCCCGACCAACCTTCACAACAACCTTCAACAAGTAGAATAGATGTAGAAGGGGACGATGTAGATCATAATATGTTAGAGGATTTAGTTGATGATGCGTATGGAGTTTATGAAGCTGAGGAGAATGAGGTTACTGATGATGTAGAAGATTTAAGTGCCATATGAGCTCAAGTTACATTAGTTGGAGGGACGTGCCATATGAGCTCAAGTTAGCTGTTTGAGTGACACTACATGTAATGTATTTATATTTATATGTCAATTTCGATTTCAATTACGATTTATATTTATCTATATTTGAGGGGCGGATACTAATTTTACTTTATTTCAATTCAAGGGACAGGGAGTGGACCTAAGGGTAGGCCACATATTCTCTATACTTATGTGGCTATTCAGACGAGAAGGGAAGGATAAGGAGGTGTCCCCGAGCATCGCGGTACAAAATCTCTTTTCCATGCAAATAGTTTGTAGATTTGAGATAATTGATGGTGATGTTGTTTCTTCTTAAATAGTTTCTATTTTGAATATATATTTGCATTATCTTTAGTTTGTTTGGATATATGATGTTTGGAACAGGTACAACGTTGCTATAACAGGTACAAATATACTGCTGGGCAGTGGCAGTGGCCATACTGCCCAACAGATTTTTTTTAAATTCTGCCCAGAATTGTCACGGTCATTGACCGTGATAATTTTTTTAAAAAGGGTCACGGCTTTTTCACGGTTATAAACCATGACAAAGGTGTCACGGTCATTGACCGCGACACGATCGTGACATGACCGTGACAAAAAAGTTGTCTCGCCTCGAAATGTCACGGTCATTGACCTTGACAAGTTGGATTTGTCAAGGTCAATGACCTTGACAATTCGGCAGATTTGGTGTAGTGTGCAATCACCTTTTTCATTTAAAATTTTCTAATTGTTCTTTGAAAAGGTAACAATATGGCTGGAGTCACAAAATTATGATATACTAAGTAAATTAGCTTTAATACCTTTTACCAAAAGAACATCCTTAAGAATAGGTAATCCTTCTTCATGGTGTGTTCCTTTACTAATGATCTGGGTTGATACACCATCTCCAAAAAAGGCTTTTCCTTCGAAGAAGTTAGTTTTGTTTAATGGTATCATCCCCGATCATATATTTGGAACATCCAGAGTCTAAATACCATCGAGATGCTGTGTGTTCAGCTTTAAAGGCACTGATCACAATGTTACATTTCATCTGGGGTAATAGTTCATCTTTTCTGACCCAAATTGCTCTAGTTTTCAATTTGCGGTTATTACTCGTATTTGATAGAACTTACGAGCTTCAGTCTTTTCTTTAAAAGATTTTTGCACATGTTTATGAGGATTATAAACAGCTTGAGAATTTGGTTTAGAAAAGAATCTAGGATTCCTTCTTGTTGATGATCTATTAGTATTTATTCTTCTCTTCCTATTTTAATAGTTAGAATTCTTGTCCGCTATCTACGTAGAACATAATTATTTCGTCCTCTCCTAGAATAGTTGAAGTCATGGTAGATAGGAGAGTAATATACTGGTTTATATAGATGTTTGGAATAGCAAGAGCAGTAAATATGGCTCGTAGAAATATTAATCTTAAGAAAATTATTAATCATAGGCTTGGATAAGTTTTGAGCTCTAGACTTGTTCCTAGGTGGCACAGGATGAAATGACGAATCATCTTGTCTAATAGGAGCACAGACGTATTTAGCCTTATGTCCAACATTAGGCTATGAGTTACTTGATTCACCAATGTCTAACTTTTGTTGTTTCGAGTCAGAATCATTTTTCAAGGTCTGAAAATCTGGACAAGTTTCAACAGGTCTTTTGCCACTAGACACAAACTTGATAGGTTCAAAATTTTTAGCTTGCTTTGAATTATTGGGGCAAAAACCTATTTCAGTTTTGTCATCAGAATTGATCTTACTTTCATCAACACAGTCGTCAAAACATTTTTAGTTATTTTCAAAATTAGCAAACTTTTTGAATATTGTTGATGTCTTTTCTTTTGTTAGGGCCAATTCTAACAACCTTCCTTTGCATTTATTTTCTAGAATTTCATTTGAGTCAGACAACTCTTTCAATTTTTGTTCAAAAGTTTTAGTTTCATTCTCACGAATTAGACATTGAGAAGTGTACTCTTCAACATTCTGTTTTATCATATAACTTAGGGTTTCTATCTTCCGTGTAAGGTCTTTGACAATCTTTTCAAGTCTAGTGCTTTTCCTGTGAGTTTTTGAGTATAGAGTGTGAATGTTGGGAAGGTCCTCATTGTCGGAGTCAGTAAGTGTGCAATGTGTAGTGTCCCCTAGCGATTCATTTTTAGGACTCACACACCCATTAGCATCAACAATAGATCGTTCCTTTTTACTCACACTCACCGCGCTTGAAACATTATTAGCATTATCAAGTAATAAAGCAGACAAATCAGTAGGGATAACATTAGTCAACATAGCATGATGAGATTCCTTATCATCAACGTATTTGATTTTGGCAAAGTAAGACATACAAGGGTTATAAGGATTAGATGACTCAGGTTCCTTAGTTTCTGATTCACTTGAGTCATCCTAAGTCTTGCACAACTTAGCCCTAGTGTTCTTATTCTTACTCAAATTAAGTCTACAGTCACTGGCTATGTGTACTAACTTCCCACATCTATAGCATTCAGTGTTCTTAAGTTTTCTACTGGGTTTGTCGTCGAGTCTTTTCTCATGAGTCCTATTATTAGAGTTGTTTGAATTGGTAGGTTTACCTTGTCTATTTGCAATTTTTTTTCTGAATTTCATAATTTTCTTGAAATGTCTGGACATTAAGGCAATCTGATTATCCAAGCTCTCTAAATTACATTACTCATCATAATCTAAGTCAATTTCAGGTAAATGACATTCAGGTTTAGTAAATTTAGAGATAAAGACTATATTAGAGGGAGAATTTTTCTTATGGGTATGTGTTAATTGCTTCTTAAACTCTAATTCCATTTCTACAGTTCTTATCTTTCTAATGAGGAGTTCAGGGGTAAGGTTTTGATCATCCATCTCCTCAATTACATAGCGCTTATTATCAATTTTTTGTGGAAGTGACCTTAGAATTTTAGAGAAAATTTCTTTTCTATCATAGATTATCCCATTAGCATGCAGCTTAGTCACTATGTCTATCAACCTAATGTAGAAGTCATCAAATGACTCAGTCTCAGTCATGACTAAAGTTCTGTACTGCTAGATTAATATTTGGGGTTTAGCAGCTTTAACACGTGTGTCTCCTTCATGTGACTCCTTCATGTTCAGTCACTAGAGTGTCCCATGCTTCCTTAGAGGTAGTACAGAAATATATCCTCTTTAATTCGTGTTCATTGATAGATATTAATATGGAATTTTTGCCTTTGTTATTGTTAAGAGAAGTTTATTTTTCTTCTCTAGTGAATTCACTTAGCAACTTCCCAATCCTCACAGTACTTCCTTCAGCGGATGGTTTAGTAGGAAAAGTGTAGCCATTTTTAATAGCATCCCAAACATCATCTCCCAACGTCAATTGGATGAAAGCAACCATCCTCACTTTCCAATAAGGGAAGTTGGTTCCATCAAAGAGAGGGGGTCTGGACAAGTTACCAAATCTCTCAAATTTCTCGTCCATAATTAATTTTGAGAAAATAAATACAAAAACTCAAGATCTAAAAGAATTCGTAAAACCAAAGATCTGATACCAATTGAAAAATACCACTGAAGTCGTTTAATTCAAGATTAAACAATTTAAATGGCTCCGAACAGTTTTTTGAAGAGACTCTTTAATCAAAACTAAAAGAGAACGTGAGATATGTATAAACGATTATATAAATGAGTTATATAAGGTATGGGTGTACCAGGTTTGAAAAATAAAACTTAAATTTATGTTCTAAATCAGCACAACCTCAAGAAGGTGATGAGAGTAAGAGTAAGTATCCAACTACACAAGATTTTAACGTGGTAAAACCCTACCCAATTGGGGAAACATCCACGAAGGTCTCTACACCTCAAAGGAATAATCCACTAAAATAGAGTAATATATTACAAACCAGAAACTCAAACATACGTAATCAAAGTTCATAATTTTTACCAACTCCTTTGGAATATTCTGACTCCTCTGAAGGTTCTGATGTTGATGTTGTTCTCCCAGCTTTGTAATCGCTTCTCCTTTTAGCTTTACGTTGAATCTAAAGTCAATAATCTCTCTACCAACACTTTTTTAGTTTTAGAGTGTGATAAGTCTAAGTGGTGAAGTACCTAATCATATGCATGCAACACACACACACACACACTTATACAGACAATATTCATAACAAATTACAAATATCGTTCTAAGATGCAGTAAGGATTTCTGAATCATTGTTTGCTTGATAGTCTCAGACTACGAATCTTTATATTATCCACAGATCTTGAGGGAACCTTGCTATAAAAACCAGCCAAAGTCCTAAACACTTTCTTTATTTTATTTACAACGATATTTCACAACTAGATCTATATCTGATTTTTCTCGTAAACTAAAAACATAAATAAGTTTGTTGGTCCTGGTTTTGAAAAATAATCAAATAAGAGTAAAATAATCAATAAATATGATTTCTTGAAAAAAGAAATTAAAGTTAACAAGATCTAAGTGATATGTATCGCAAAGTTTGAAATCTCAAATTTCTATGAGAAGAAATTGAACTCTAAACTTTGTGACTTGGTTGGACAAGAGGTTAAAGACTAGAGAGGATCTTTTTTCTCACTTTTGAACTCACTCAAACTCACAGAAAGGTTTTCTGGTCAAATATTTGGCTGGAGTTTGGTTAGGGTTTGTAATTCTCTCTCTATCTTTTCTCTCTCTCTCTCTCTCTCTCTCTCTCTCTCTCTCTCTCTCTCTCTTATTATTTTCTCTCAGAACTCAAAGTGATCAAAAGATTTGAAACGTACACCAGTTGGTCTCTATTTATACCAAGCTAAGAAGGATCTGTAAGGGTTGTATAAGATCAATGGCTGAGATTAAATATAGCATTATCGATGTAAATCTTACGACTGAAGATGGACCTGTATTAAAATCATGATTGGTCCTATTTGATATCACAAGCATTAATGTAAAGACATGCAGGCAGTACATGATATGCCCCAAGTGTCACCTCGGCTCAGAGACACCAACCTCGGCCAAGGACATGGCCGACGCTGGAAAATCCTTGGGTCAGTGACCAGCACCCTCGGCCATAGAAGGGTCGGCCTTGGCCGACACCACAACCAACCTCTTCAGGGGGAGACTACACGAATCAGGGGGCCAACAGTTCATCAGATCACCCGAGAATGACAACCTCGGCCGGGGATAGGCCGAAGTTACAAGGAGCCATACTATAACAAAGGTCGACCTCATCAGTAAATCAGCCGATGCTCCATGCACATGCCAGCCTAGCCTCGGCCCTGGATGACCCTAATTCCATATCTCGGCTTCACTTAAGCCGAGACCTTCATGGCTCATCTCGGATGGAATGAGCAGCTAGGCCTTATCAACCTCGATCTCTACCAGGCCGAGGTTATGACCAAGCACGAAGGCCGAGCACTTATTGATGTGTGGATAAGGACACGTGAACACAAATCAGTTATAACAAATCATTCCCCCCACGCCGGGGGAATATTTCATCATCATTCTCTACATGTGATAGTGACAGATGTCTTCATCAGATTGGATAGATCAACATACACATGCTCATTACATGCATGGGGGGTACACTACACCCCCCATGTACTATATATACTTATCTTCTCTTTCTTAGAGGGGATCCGAAATTGGTAACCCTAGCTGAAACTCTGTTCAAATACACCGTAGAGAGAGAAAGTATGAGAGATTGTATCCATGGCCATTGGAGCCCTCATACAATGATACACATCATACACTTGCACAGTGGACATAGGAAAGATTGGCTGAACCACTTATATTTCGGTGTGAATCCTCTTCTCCTCACCTCCTTCTACTATATGTGTATGTACTCTTATGCTGCCATTGTTAACATTGAATTGAGCTCACAAACACTTTGAAGGGTGGTGCTGTTTCCAGAACCATTATTTTGGCGCCGTATGTGGGAACGAGAAGCTGTCTCTTCCTCTTCTTCAGCTTAACCTCACCGGAGACTCTGGTGGTGAACCAGGCACCAACCCTTGTGTGGAGCTGTTTCACCATTGAAAGAGGTCCTTTAAGGAATTAAGCTCACCTGCTACTCAAGATCTTTATTGCTAACACATGGCACCAGAATTACCACCGCCTAGTGGGGGAGGGCCTAGTTTCATCCAGGCACCGCCTCAGTCCGAAATGGCAGAGGTAGATGCAGCCTTGAGGTCTTTAGCTGCAACGCAACAAGCTATGAAGGAGCAGTTTGCACAGCTCAGCCAAACTATGATGAGGCCACCTGGAGTTTCACCGGAGATGATCACTCTGGCGGCTGCCCAATCTCATCCGGACGCCAGGGGAGCACCCCAGGCACAATGAAGAACCAACCTACACCCCAGCGAAGGAGGGACGTTGCTGAACCTAGGCGCTTACACCTAGGGAGGCAAAAAAACCCTTGCCCGGAGTACAGGTATGACGATCTAGAGGTGGAAGAGGTCCCAGAAGATTATTGGGAGCCGTATGAGGTTTCGAATAATACGGTACGTCCTCTTTAGTAGAGCCGAGGTTGTGTCGGCCGAAGAGGTGAAGAGGCCCAACAACGAGGATCAACTTTTGATCGATTAAGCAGGGGGTCAGCCTTTGAGAGGTTAGGCTCGGTGAATGACCTAAGACAGAGGTTATCAAGGTCGAGAAGTGCATCCACCTCTCAAAGAGGAGACAGACAAGCTCGGCCTGACCAAGGTTGGTCCCGTGAAGGAAGGGAAAAATACCAAAAAGAGGTCAACAACCGACGTTGTGCTGCCGCAGGGGAACCCTCGGTCCATCCCTTGGAGGTGGCTGAGGACAACCTCGGCCAGGACGATGGTAGGAGACCATGGAATGACTCTATCCAGTGTCTTGAGGAGAAGATAGGAGACCCATCAAAAGTAGGGATCCATTGCAAAGGGGTTACTCAGAAGGCTCTGCATTCATGGCTAAGATAGTGAGCTTCCCCACCCCTGCTAGGTTCAAATCGCCCGTGGTGTCTCCCAAGTATGATGGTAGCACCAACCCTGTACATCACATTGAGATGTATTAGTCAACGGCGGACATCTAATCGATACCTGATGAGATGAAGTGTAGGGCCTTCTCTGGGACTTTGATAGGAGCGGCACACAACTGGTTTACTTCTCTCCCAAAAAATTCAATTGAGAATTTCAAGGGCTTGGCTGAACGATTCATTCACAACTTCTGCTTTGGGGTAAGACCTCAAAAGAAGATCACTCACCTACTGTATGTCAAGCAAGGCAAGGACGAGGGCCTAAGAGACTACATCGCCAGGTTCAACAAAGAGAAACTTAAGGTTGAAGATTACGAAGAGAATATAGCCATGACCGCCCTCATAGGAGGTCTTTAGAAAGGGAAGTTGTTGTGGAAACTTGCGGAAGATCCTCTCAGGTCTATGGCCGAGCTACTGGCAACTGCGGGGAAAGTCATGAATGCAGAAGAGGCAATGGCCGCCAAGTATGAGGATGAGAACCACAGTAGTGGCGGGAAGTCCCAAAGGAAGAAAGATGGAAAGAAGAGGTCAGTCGATGACAAGTTCGCTCATTATACTCCTCTAACTGTGAGCTGTGAGCACATCCTCAATAAGATCAAGAATGACAGGACTTTAAGATGGCTAGAGAAACTGAAGGCCCCTCCACATAAGAGGAACAAAAACTTGTGGTATGAGTTCCACCAGGACCATCGCCATGTTACAGATAGATGTTTCGCTTTGAAGGATGACATCGAAAAGATGTTAAAGTTAGAAAAGTTGAGGAAGTATGTTGACGGTAAGTCTCCTAAAGGGGGAAGAGATGACCCTAAGAAGAGGAGAAATGACAGATGCCATGACAATGCCCTAGCTAGAAGAGACAATGATTCAGAAGGCGATGATAAAGACGATCCTAACCTTCCGCTGAAAGATGACAACACCCCGGTGAAGAGGGTTGGCATGATCTCCTTTGGTGTTGACACCATATGCGAAGGACTCGTGGGAGGTGGATCTGAAGTGGCTGATAGGAAATCTCATGTGGCAGAGACCAAGTCAGTGGCCAAACTTGAAGTTGTCAATCTAACGTCTTCCGATACAGTGAAGAAGAGAAAGAAGGTGGACATGGACACCCTTATAGTTGGGTTCTCCCGACTCGACTTCTAAGGTATCTTAGCCCCCCATGATGACCCTTTGGTAATAACAACAAGGGTGCATGGATGCGAGGTGCAGAGGATCCTCATGGACGGGGGGAGTTCAACAAACGTGATGTTTTGTCCCTGCTTCAAGAGCCTAGGTCTTAGCAGAGCTAGGCTGGTACCCTATCATCATCCTTTAATGGGATTCAACGGCGAAAAGGTCCACCCATTGGGCATGTATGAGATGGACGTGCGAATGAGTGATGAGTGGCCTAAGAGGTTGATCAGAAGATAAATTTTTTTATGATGGACGAAAACATCTTCTCGGCCTATAACCTCATCATAGGAAGAGTGGCCCTTAAGGAGTTTGAAGTTATGCCGTCGACGGTCCACCAAATGCTAAAATTCCCGACCCCCTACGGGGTAGGGGAAGTACAAGGTGACCAGAACATAGCACCAGAATGTTATTTCAACTCGGTCGAAGAGAGAGATGCCTATAAGAGGGAGACCACCACCTATAGGATTGATACATTAGACCCAAGAGATGAAATAAAGTTGAAGAAGGGAGAGGCCACGGAAGAGGTAGAATCCATCGTCCTCAAAGAGGAGGAACCAGAAAAAACCATCCAGGTCGGCAAAGCCCTAAAGATATAAATCAAGGAAGAGCTGATAAACTTCCTAAGGAAAAGACAAAGTGTCTTCGCTTGGAGTCACGAAGACATGCCTGACATCAACGCTGAGGTTATGAGTCACAGGCTCAACGTGACCAAAGATGCCAGGATTATAAAACAAAGACGAAGAGTTTACTCCAAGGAGAAGTACGATATCATCTGAGAAGAGGTTAAAAAGTTGGAAGAGGCTGAGTTCATTAGAGAAGTCATATATCTGGGGTGGTTATCGAATGCAGTCATTGTGCCCAAGGCCAATGGAAAGTGGAGAATGTGCGTTGATTTCACTGACCTGAACAGGTCTTGCCCAAAATACAGCTATCCCTTACCTCGGATAGATCAGATGGTAGATGCTACTGCAGGACATGAGCTTCATGGACGCGTATTCGGGCTATAAGAAGATCTTTATGGATGCAGAAGACTCAGAGAAGACAGCCTTCATGACCGACAAAGGAACATACTATTATAAAGTGATGCCCTTCGGTCTGAAAAATACGGGGGCAACATACGAACGTCTTATCAATAAGATGTTTGAAGATCAAATAGGCAGGACTATGGAGGTGTATGTAGACGACATGCTGACGAAGAGCTTAAAATCTTGCACTCATGTGGCAGACCTCGAGAAGACCTTCGATACTATGGACTTGTACAAAATGAAACTCAACCCCGCGATATGTGTCTTCGGGGTAAGAGCTAGGAAGTTCCTTGGATTTATCGTCAACCAGAGAGGAATCGAAGCAGATCCTGAGAAAATCAAGGCTTTGCTTGACATGAAGACACCAAGGAGCATCAAGGACGTCCAAAGACTCACGGGAGAGGGGCTGCACTCAACAGATTTGTTTCTAGGGCAACGGACAAGTGTCTTCCGTTCTTTAAAGTGCTTAAAAAGGCCTTCCACTGGGACGAAGAGTGCAAAAAAGCTTTCAACCAGCTTAAGTCTTACCTTGGGTCTCCATTGTTGTTATCTCGGCCTATAGTAAGAGAAAAATTGTATGTGTATCTAGCAGTCTCTGAATCAGCCATCAGTGCAGCCATAGTACGGGAAGACGTTGGAATCCAAAGGCCTGTCTATTTTAACAATAAAGCCCTTCAAGGGTCTGGACAAAATAACCCTCGTATGGAAAAGTTAACATACGCCCTGATACATGCTTCGAGGAAGATGAAGCCCTACTTCCAAGCCCATTCCATGGTTGTCCTCACCGACTCCCCACTAAGACAGGTCCTATATAAACCAGAGAAATCTGGAAGGTTGATGACTTGGGCCATTGAGTTGGGGGAGTATGACCTTACCTACCAACCTAGGACAGCCATCAAGTGGCAGGCCCTCACAGACTTTATTACTGAGTTCACATGGGAAGAGGCTGAGGCAGAGAATGACCTAGAAGGTGCTGAAGGGTCAAACAATAGTGTCTTCCGAGAGCAGGAAGATACGACACCAAACGTCTTTCGAGGCCAGAAAAAGGTAGTATCCAAAAAGATTAGGGGCAGAGTAGCGAAGAACGAGGAGGATCGGTACCTCTTCAAGAAAGGAATCATGTCAGAGGGGTCCTTCTCATCAGATACAGACATTTGGAATCTCTTTGATGATGGTTCCTCATGTGACAGTGGAAGCGGTGCAGGGCTGATACTTTCATCTCCAGATGGTGCGAACATTGAATACGCTTTTAGATTCAACTTCCAGGCATCTAACAATGACTCAGAGTATGAGGCCATGATAGCAGGTCTCTCATTGGCGAAAACTATGGGAGTAAGACGACTCCTACTTCATAGCGACTCAAGGTTAGTTGTCAATCAAGTATTGGGAGTCTATGAAGCCAGAGATGAAAGGATGGCTAAGTATCTTAGGAGGGTGAGAACTGTAAGGACAATTTGTCCATCATTATGTATATGATATGTCATACGCCGTTGCAAGCATGATAGTTGAAAAGATCACATCGTCATCAACAAAATCCGAAGATCAAAAGAAAGGAAGAATTCAAAAATTCAGACAGCCGGACCGATCCGCCTGTTATTAAAACGAACCGATCCGCCTAGCCGGACCGATCCGTTGAGACCCGGACCTATCCGCCTTGCTCGTTTAAGACCAGTGAGCCCCGGACCGAATGCGAACCGAATCAGCCTCAAAATAAAAGAACCGGTCCGCCATCGAACCGATCCGCCTAAGGCCCAGACCGGTCCGCCCTGGATAACCACGAACAGATCGTGTGTAGATTTTTAGGGCAAATGAATTCTTATTTATACCACGATCGGGGAGTTGGTTTTCTTAAGACTTACACACGATTTTCTGAGTTCCATAACTCTTAAGTCTTCATGGTATTTGAGTCCATTGATTCATACCCTTGATTCACACAAATTCCATACATTTGTGAGTCAAAATTGGTAACCCTAGAACACCTTTGATGTTCAACCCTTTGTGAAGTGGACCGCTTCTTCCTCTTCATTGCAGCCCTACTGGACAGGGATTGTTCCAGCCGCCAGCCCTACTGGAAAGGGATTTCTTCCAGCCGCGACTACAGAATCCGATACCCGAGGGTAATTCTTAGTCAACCTGTATTTCATTGTAATCCGATTGTAAACCGTCTTTTACAAATTATAGTGATATACAAATGGTTTTGCCCCTGTGGGGGATTTTTCCTTAAACTTTGTGTGTTGAATAATTCTCGCATGATTTCATATTGTTTCAATCACACCTAGTTGCATGCTTAGGGTTAATTTGGGTTAAAATTGGTATTTATTATATTATTTCTTAATTGAACGCAAGCGCTAACTCTTTCAAGAACGATGTTAGAATATTTTGAAGAGAAAAAATTGAAGAGAGTACCTCGATAAAGTAACAGCCACATAGATGCATTGGCAAGGTTGGCCTCGGCGACGAAGACAGGCATTAGAAGGACAATTCCGCTCGAGGTCTCAGGAAAAGCGGCCATTGAGGAAGAAGAGGTATGCAACCCTTGCGTTAATTTGAACCTAGGAGACTCATGGATGGACCCCCTCATCATATATATCAAAGAGGTGAAGCTACCGGAATCCAAGATAGAGAGGAGGAAGTTAAGATATAGGGTTGCCAAGTTCTCTATAGTTGGAGACGTCCTATATAAGAAGGGATTTCTCTTGCCTCTCCTCAAATGTGTGAATCCCACCGAAGTTCCCCTAGTCTTACAGGAAGTTCATGAGGGTTCTTGCTCCAGTCACATAGGAGGAAGACCCTTGGCCAAGATAATCATTACACAGGGATACTGGTGGCCAACCTTGGCCAAAGATGCTGCAGCTCATGTGAAGAAGTGCAATAAATGCCAGAGATTCTCCACTATTCCTCATCAAACTCATGAACCTATGACGTCAATCACATATCCATGGACATTTGCATTATGGGGAATTGACTTAGTAGGACCCATACCGAGAGCTGCCAACAGTTACCGGTTCCTGATAGTAGCCATTGACTACTTCTCAAAGTGGGTGGAGGCAGAGCCGATGATAACGATCACAGAACAGAAGACCTTCCAATTTATTTGGAGGAACATCATATGCAAACATGGCCTCCCAAACACTCTCATCTAAGATAATGGAACCCAGTTCAAGAACTCCTCTTTAAAAAAGTATTGCGTTAGAGTTGGGATAAAGCAGTTCTTCTCATCTCCTGGCCGACCTCAGGCAAACGGTTAGACCGAGGTCACGAACAGAATAATCCTAGATAGAATCAAGAAGAGGTTAGAAGAAGCAAAGGGAAGATGGACAGAAGAAGTCTATGCTGTGTTATGGGCCTACAAGACCACAACAAGGACACTAACAGGAGAAACCCTGTTCATGCTAGCGCATGGCTCAGATGCCGTCATACCAACAGAAGTGGGACTCCCTACTCACAGGGTTCAGACCTATGACCTTGATAAAAATGGGGAAGAAAGGAGACTAGACCTAGATCTGATTGAAGAGATAAGAGAAGACGCAGAAATCAGACAAGCAACTTACCAGCAGAGAGCAGCAAAATTCTACAATCAGAGGGTGAAGTCAAGGCCCATCACCGTGGGAGACTTAGTACTGAAGAAGACCTTACATAAAATAAATAAGCTCCACCCAAACTGGCATGGTCCCTACAAGGTGACAGAAGAGGTTGTGCCCGAGACCTACAGCCTAAAAAACCTAGAAGGGGAACCTTTCGCTAACCTATGGAATGCTGATCACCTAAAGAAGTATTACATACGATGGGTCAAAAAGTTATGTAAATGTACCATCTTACGAAGAAGTTATCAATAAAAGATGAGTTTCCATGTCGATTCTTGCTTCATTATGCTCCAGTGGTAGAAAGTATGAGGATAACATCTTAGGTGATGACCTCAGACCCCTACAACATCACTAACTAATGACAAGGTCTGAGGTCAGACACCATAATGGGATGACCTCAGACCCATAACATCATTAATTTGGTGAGATTAATTATGAGGATAACATCTTAGGTGATGACCTCAGACCCTTAAAACATCACTAAGTGGTGACAAGGTCTGAGGTCAGACACCATAATGGGATGACCTCAGACCCTTAAAACATCATTAAGTGGTGACAAGGTCTGAGGTCAGACACCATAATGGGATGACCTCAGACCCTTAACATCATTAATTTGGTGAGATTAATTATGTGGATAACATCTTAGGTGATGACCTCAGACCCTTACAACATCACTAAGTGGTGACAAGGTCTCAGGTCAGACACCATAATGGGATGACCTCAAACCCTTAACATATTTAATTTAGTGAGATTAATTATGAGGATAACATCTTAGGTAATGACATCAGACCCTTACAACATCACTAAGTGGTGACAAGGTCTGAGGTCAGACACCATAATTGGATGACCTCAGACCCTTAACATCATTAGTTTGGTGAGATTAATTATGAGGATAACATCTTCGGAGATGACCTCAAACCCTTACAACATCATTAAGTGGTGACAAGGTCTGAGGACAGACACCATAATGGGATAACCTCTGACCCTTAACATCATTAATTTGGTGAGATTAATTATGAGTATAACATCTTAGGTAATGACCTCAGACCTTTACAACATCACTAAGTGGTGACAAGGTCTGAGGTCAGACACCATAATGGGATGACTTCAGACCCTTAACATCAATTTGGTGAGATTAATTATGAGGATAACATCTTAGGTGATGATCTCAGACCCTTATAACACCAATAAGTGGTGACAAGGTCTGAGGTAAGGCTATTAATTTAGATCAATAAAACATCATTGTAGCAAGACTTCAGAGCTAGAACATCGCATGACAGAAGCATTCAACAAACAAAGAAAATGAAGTAAAAACCCTCCTCAGAGGTTATCATTCCAACTGTAAAAATTCAAAAGATACAAGTTTTATATGTTCCTCAGAGGCTACATCCAATCAGGGGTTACAAAAAGTATCAGAAAGCTTCACAATTAAGCCTAAGGGTTAGAAGGGAGAGTGCTGGTGTCCTAAACCCGATCTTGTGGGACGACGTTGGTCACCTCAGCAATGTCTTCTCTGTGGTCAGCTCCTTCAATCTCCGTACAGTCCAGTGTGGAAGTCTCTGCAGGCGCAACAACCTCCTCTTCAACCTCCTGAAGGGCTTGGGAAAGCTGAGGGTTTGTAAAGCCGAGACCTATGAAATCAGAGGCCTTCAAACTTCTAGCCTCCTTCTCCTTGAAATCCACCCATTTGATAGTAGCTTTAATACCTCTTTTAAGGTACTCAAAGCAGAAGCTCATGAACTCGCTTGAGATTTTATAGTCAGCCAATATCCCCTCAGAAGCATCTTCGAGGGCTGCTTTCACTGCAAAGTCGACCTTCTGCTAGAGAACATAGTCCTTTGCCTTCAGTTCCACAGCATGGTCCTTTTTAAGTTTGGAGATCTCTTTCTCCAGCCCCTTCACCTTCTTCTCAGACTCATTAAACTCAAACTTTAGGCGGTCTATTTCGGCATTCAGAGTGCTTTACACCTTCTCGGCCTCGTGACCCTTATGGATGAGGGGTAAGTTCCTCAGAGTCCAGTTGGAGAGATGATGCATAGCGTCCAGGCCCTGCAAATTATGTGATCGTGTATATGAGTTAAAAGTCAAATTAGAGGTTACACTTAGAAACTATAAAGAAATCTGAAGTCATACCTGAATGAACCTATGGAGACCAAATTCAACCAGAAGAGGTGTATCCATTGACCGAAAGAAAAGTTTGTCAGCCTCGGTCATGGCAGAGCCGATGGCATCCAGCGCCTGCAGACTGTGGCCTATGATGCTGTCATTAATTTTTAGTTGCTTTATACGAGCAGCCAACACGTCAGCAGAGGATATTGGGATGGCAGAGTCCCCACCTTTTTTCTTCTGCCTCTGATCCTCAGGGGCATGTTCGGGAGAACTTCTCTTCTTAGTGGCCTGAGCCTTCGAGGTTGAGGGATCTGGAGGAAGAGCATTCAGATCTTCTATCTTCGCAAGCTTTGTCAAACTCGGTGCATCCATTTCCCAGAGCTCGTCTGATATTCCCTTCGTCCGCTCTGTAAAATTAAAAGGTTTGAGTTAGAGGGTCAGACATGCATAAACTTAGAGGTATAACTTGAATGAAAAACACTTACCAAGCTCTGTAAGAGGACTTCCCCCTAAACCAGTCTCAGAGAGGTAGTGGGGGGTCATCAAGTGTTCAAATTTAATGAGCAAACCATACATCCCCTGATCCTGAAGGTCTTTGACCTTCTGAAGGTTTTTCAGGCTTAGACCAGGGTCGGCCTTGGCAGACATTATGACCTTACTCCATCTTAGGGTCATCCTCGGCTCTAGCAGGGAAGAAGGAGCACATGGACCAAATTCCCATGGCCCCGAAGCAAAAAAATATCGAGGCTTCCAGTTATGGTTGGAAGTCTGAGTTATCTGGAGCATCTTCTTCTCAGGCTTCCGAGCTACAAAATGATAGTATCTTGGATGATTTTTGGCAGATGAAGGGACATAGTAACCCACAAAGACATGGACTGGAAGGTCTGGGTGGTGAACAACCCTCCATAAGACGATGGCCCCAATTATTACCCTCCAAGAATTAGGTGATAACTGGAAAGGGGCCAAATTGATGTAGGCTAGGATGGACCTAATAATGGGATGGATGGGCAGATGAAACCCTAACTTGAACATTTGCTCGTACAAGCAGATCTCACCATCTCGGTCGTGGTAAGCCCACTCTTCCCTCAGAGGTCTCCAGAGCTTTATGGAGGGGCTGATGGAATATAAATATCTGAAGCAGAGAAGGTCTACCTCTGTAACTGAACTCTCAATCTTGGCCGCCTTAGAGACATTGACGTCACTCTCAGCATCATCGTCATCATCGAGCTCAATGTCGGCCGGAGCAGACGTTGGAGGATTACTTGGGAACCTCTGAGCAAACTCAGCCCCAGTGACAGCCGACATGGGGATGGCATCAAGTATTGGTGGAATAGACACACTCGGTGCAATAATCTCAACCTCTGGGGAAGAAGACGATGTGCTTGGATTTTTATGGGATGAGGCCTGACTAGAGACCTCGGCTTGATTAGGGGCCTGATTTTGTTGAGTTGTGAAGTCCATGGTCTCTTAGAAGGAATCGACAGACATAGGGTCTGATGTGGAAGACTCAGACTCAGACATCAGTGATGGTCCAGCAGGTACCTCGGCTTGGTTAGTGGATTCTGATGGTTCAGGGTATACAACCTTTAGGGTGGGTGGGTGGAAATATAGGTCTGAGGGGGAATTCCTCTGACCTACGAGCTTCCTCCTGCGCTCTTTCTATTTGCCTAATTTTCTCAAAAGTCTTCTCTCTGAGAGAAGGGAACTCCTCTAGGAGTTGGTAAAGGGGTCTGAGCATAAGAGGCAGACCCTACACTTACAAACTCTCCTAAACAACAAACAAGGACTGCCTAATGGAATGATTCACCTAATGATCAAACTACAAAAATTTAAACAATTAATATGAAGAACATAAAGAACAGTTCGCTTGAAAATATGGAGACCTCGCCGAAAACCCCCAAAACCTCACTGAAAAATACAAAAGTAAGGGGAAAAACAGGGAAAAGGAAGGAAAAGGAATGGAAGAAGATACCTGAAGATGAAATGGTGAGGGAGAAGGAAGAAGACGCGAGGAATCACCACCAAAAAATTCGAACCAAAGCTTTTCTAGAGAGAGAAAATGCGGCTGAAACAAATCGTTCCAGGAAAGAAAAGTGAGGAAGAAGGAGGGAAAATGGGGGTTTAAACCCATAAATATAGAGGCATGTTTCCTAAGGCTCATCATTGCCTTAGGAGCCTCAAAGGACGGCTGACATCACATGCTGGCCAGGCACGCCTCACTTCAACAATGGACAAGTGTCAAATGAACATTGGCACAAAGAAAGGCCTCGGAGGTGTAGAGATCCCACAGTCACCTGCTCTCACATGTAACTAAGGGCTGGGGGTGATTGATATGCCCTAAGTGTCACCTCGGCTCAGAGACACCAACCTCGGCCAAGGACATGGCCAACGCTGGAAAAGCCTTGGGTCAGTGACCAACACCCTCTGTCATAGAAGGGTCGGCCTTGGCCGACACCACTACCAACCTCTTCAGGGGGAGACTACACGAATCAGGGGGCCAATAGTTCATCATCACCCGAGAATGACAACCTCGGCTGGGGATAGGCCGAGATTACAAGGAGCCATACTATAACAAAGGTCGACCTCATCAGTAAATCAACCGATGTTCCATGCACATGCCAGCCTAGCCTCGGCCCTGGCCGACCCTAATTCCATATCTCGGCTTCACTTAAGCCGCGACCTTCATGGCTCATCTCAGATGGAATGAGCAGCTAGGCCTTATCAACCTCAGACTCTTCCAGGCCGAGGTCATGACCAAGCACGAAGGCCGAGCACTTATTGACGTGTGGATAAGGACACATGGACACAAATCAGTTATAACAAATCATTCCCTCCACGTGGGGGGAATATTTTATCATCATTCTCTATATGTGACAGTGAAAGATGTCTTCATCAGATTGGCTAGATCAACATACACATGCTCATTGTATGCATGGGGGGTACACTACACCCTCCAGGTACTATATATACTTGTCTTCTCTTTCTTAGAGGGGATCCGAAATTGGCAACCCTAGCTGAAACTCTGTTCAAATACACAATAGAGAGAGAAAGTTTGAGAGATTGTATCCATGGCCATTGGAGTCCTCATACAGTGATACACATCATACACTTGCACAGTGGATGTAGGCCAGATTGGATGAATCACTTATATTCCGGTGTGAATCCTATTCTCCTCACCTCCTTCTACTATATGTGTATGTACTCTTATGCTGCCATTATTAACATTGAATTGAGCTCACAAACACCTTGAAGGGTGGTGCTGTTTCCAGCATCATCAGTACATAACAAATGATACAATGGACATGATTACGTAATAATGTTATGAGAGTAAACAAACACAAATCGAGTCGCTCATAGATCAACACATGCAGGGCACTGATCAAGCCTAAAACCTTTGTTTTGAATTTTAAAATAATCTCATTTTCCACTACATAATTCTCTGCCACTTTCGGATCCTTCCCAAACAAGTTTTTAGGATAAAAGGATAATTATAAATCAACCCACAAAATTATTAAAACCAACTTTTAAAAGATTAAAAATGTTTTATAAATTCCTAAAAATTATTTACCATATCCCAAAAATTATTAAAAAATCAGTTTTATGGGATTTAACACACACACCCCCTAAATTATAAAGAATGCAACAAATGAATGCAATCCTAGGTGTAGTGTTGGTATTCTACCTTTGAGATTTTTAGAAGAATTTGATATGTAGAGTCTGAGGCTTTTTGGTAGATAAGGATATGACTCAATTTTGTCACTATTTCCAAACTAGACAAGCGCCTATATAATGTAGGCTCAATTGAGTCAAAGATATAGGGTGCTTCAAATAGTGGAACAACGAACCCTATCATGTATAAGACTCTTGCCTCCAACACATAACTAGTAGTGTAGCTTTCTTATTTTCTTTTGGTCAGGTGGTACAGTTCCAGTCTCAGTGCAAGCGCATATAGGGTCCATCTATGATGGGTCAATTTTAACTTCCATGACATTGGCCATTTCTTCATTTGTGTTGCGATGTGTAAGTATTTTGTTCGGGACTTCTCTTCATAATTCTGTGCGTATAATTGATGCCAATCTTATCAATGAATTTTCTCGGTCATTCTCTGTTCTAAGGATCCTTAGTACTTTAACCCCGAGAAATTTGGCCAGCCACCATTTCATCTTAGATAGGTACTTAATCATGGATTCTTATCTGGCTTCGTAAAGCTCTAGTAATTTGTTGACCACCCATTGAGAGTCATTATGTGCTAAAATATGATCGGCTCTAAGTGTTGAGGCTAATTTGAGACATGCTATTAGTGCTTCATACTCGACCTCATTGTTAGAGGCCTTAAATTGAGATCGTAATGCGTATTCCAAATCTATCACATGTGGTGTGGTGATAATGAGACTTTCTCTACTACATATTATACAATACGATCCATCCATGAATAGTTTCTAGACTATAATTTCTCGCTTAAAACATCATTCTATTTATTCTAAGAATTTGAATAACTTTATTATTTGCTTGTGGTCGTGCGTAGGATCTTCATGGTTGGCTGAAGCTTCTGCAACATCTTTATTGGGACCTCACATTGGTGCAACTGGGTCATTTCTCAGGGTGTCATGTTTGTTCTTTTCAACATGTGAGCTCTCTTCTGTAGGAGTCTACTCAGTTTACTTCATGGTTGAGCTCTCTTCCAGAGAAGTCTACTTCACCGCGAGAGTTGAGCTCTCTTCCAGGGAATTCTACTTCGCAGCGAGTGTTGAGCTCTCTCCCAAAGGAGTCTGCTCGGTAGGTTTATTTTTGTATGTGAATTCAACGATAAAGCCTGTCATAGATTAGCGTTTGATAGTTTTTCTAGGCTCGTACTAGATATTATATTATCCCAGTTCCACTGTCCAAGCCATCAATTGTCCTGACTTTTTAGGTTTATGTAGAAATTTTCACAAAAGCATGTCTGTATAAATAATAATTGTATGGGCCTAAAAGTGCGGCTTCATTCTTCTCGAAGCTTTGATTAGCGCCTGGGCTAATTTTTCAAATCTGGGGTACTGAATTTTTTCTCCTCAGTACGATTTGCTGGTATAATATACTGACCTTTGTACCCCTCTTCCTATCTCACCAGTGCCGAACTAACAGTAAATTCTGATATGGCTAAGTATAGGTAGATTTTTTCTCTAAATATTAGACTCGACATGGGAAGGGCAGACTCTAAATATATCGTTAACTCTAGGAATGCATTTTCACGTATGTTGCTCCATTTAAAATTTTTCCTTAAAATTTTAATAAAAGAGAGAAATTTATTAGTGGCTCTGTAGGTGAACCTATTGAGCATGGCTACATATCTTGTCAGTCTCTACACCTTTTTCTTCAGCATTGGAGATTGCATGTTTATTAAGGACTGGATATTTTTAGGATTAACCTCCATCCCTCATTGGTTGATAATGAAGCCCAAGAACATCCCATCATTCACCTTGAACACGTATTTGGAAGGTTTAAGCTTCATTTTATGCTTCTCTAACAGGTGGATGGTTTGTTGCAAGTCCTTTACATGGTCGATTATTGTTTTTCTCTTCGTGAGCATGTCGTCCACATATACTTCTATATTCCTCACAATATGATCTTCAAACACCTTGTTCACCAACTGCTGGTAAGTTTCACTGACATTCTAAAGGTTGAAAAGCATGACATTATAGCAGTATGTATCTGTGACACCCCGCCTAATTAAATACCGGGCGATCACTCCTTTATTAAATTAAAATTAAGGTGAACACTTGGTTCATTCTTAGCATCACTGTCGTCAAAATAACTTTTCCAAATTTAACACCCTATTTAATTAAGCTAAGTGTCAAAACCAATTTTAAACATTACCTTTCAAAATTTATTTTGAAAACAAGATTTAATTATTTACAACAATTTAATATTTAAAGAATCACACCACAATAATCCTGGAACATATAATCCAATTAATTTAAACATTCAACAACTAAATCCCAGCATTTACAACTTAAATTAAAACATACATGCTGAATAAATCCCAAAGTATAAAGACTACAATAACTGAATCACAATGTCCCAATAAGACAGCTAAATAGTGAAAAGGGCGATACATGACCAATAAGGAGAATGATAGAAGTGGAATCAAGTAAATAAAATCGTCTAATGAAGTGGCCTGCGACTCCCACCTAAGCTGCAGCACGTTCCTTCCAAGGGATCCTAAGCATGACGCCCCTGTGGTTGGGCACTTGTAATATATACATATATATATACAAGAGAGAAAGAGAAATGGAAACGGGCCAGAGCCCCATAGTGTATATGATTTAAAAATTCGTTTAGCAAGTATTTAAATTGATTACAGGCTAATGCAACAACATATTAGTGCGACACTCTCTTGAGAAATTCTCACCTCTCTTCTAATGTGCACAACTATCGCACTGACCTTCCCAATGGTCTATCTCGTCATATACCACACTATCTTTCCCTAATGATTTAACTTACCTTAGGTTATTCGCAGGATTTATAACTGAACAACACAAGTATTTAAAACGTAAGATTTCAATTTATAACCAAAGTTCTCATTTTTAACTTTATTAATCAATAAAGTTTTCCAGTGTCATATTATACTTTCTCAAAACAAGTATTTATAATTTCAGTCATCAACCATGTCCTACATATCAAATCACAGTAGGAAGTTCCAGATTTCGGAATTTCATATATATATCTTTTTTTTTTTTTTTTTTTTAAAATAGCACATATTATTCAAAAGGAGAAAAAAAGCCTTTCTCCAGTGGCAGAACAAAATTAACAACATCGAATTTTAAACTCCCTAACAAGCTCGAGGTCCATGCTAGATATACAATCAGTGAAAGGGAAAGCTAAAAAGGAATCTCTAATGTCATTTCTAATATTAGAAATTACATTTTCAGTCTTCATTGCCTGATCTTCAAAAACAGCTCTATATTACATTTTCTAATATTAGAATTTCATATATATATCAAGTACTCGTATAATTATATATATCATAACAGCACCCCACATAAAACTATGGTGCGGGCATACTCTACTATCTCATCCCCGTATCACTCGTATTAAGGGGAATACAAATTCAGAATCACTCTCGAATTGAATTAACACATACACAACAATATTGAGGCGAAGCATAGATTCCAAGTCTCTAAGAGGATGGCACATACCCACGTCTCTTAGGACTGTCTGAACTATCAAATCGATAGCCTGTACCAAGGATATCTATCTCCTAGGGTACGAGTCAATATCCCTCATAAGGCACACATGATAAGATTCGTCCCAGCGCGGTAACCTCAGGGATAGCAAGTAGCGTGGGCATGTTTTTCACACATAGATAGCATATGCATACACAATCATATAACTATACTAATATTACCATATCAATATTGGGTATATTCTCAAATTCCACACTTACGACATTATTTCTCATATCACATTATTTGTTATCACATGTAACAGTTCGTTTCTAACCTTGATTCGGTATTATTCCAACTTACCACATAACTCTCATGGTTTTATCCTCACACCTATAAGAATTCAGTAGGTATTCATCTATTCTCATTCGTAACTATTTTACGTAATCTTCTCACTTTAAATACATAGTTTTATCGTTTCTTATATATGAAATCTCCCAAGGATACAACTCTCGCCTAACCTTAAAGGTCCTAAAACTTATTCATATACCTTACTGGTCCTCTTTATCTCACAAAACATATTTATAAGGGTGTCCATGCATTATTCCTCATTAAAGTGAATTTCAACTAATTAAGAAGGGAAAACATGAGTCTGCCAGGAGGGGTCGATCGATCGAGGTCTGGGGCTCGATCGATCGAACCTTCGATCGATCGAAGCTCTGGGCTCGATCGATCGATCAAGCAGGTCTGCGAAATCTGCAGATTTGCAGTTACGGGTTTCATCTTCTAACCTTCACCAAATCCATATTTTTCAATCCCAATCGTCCCAAAATTTATACTACTAACATTATATCATCATACCATGAAATTTCAACGTAAAGCATGCAGATTTCTATTATTAAACATGGATCAACAAGCCCCAAATTCATATAAAACCTCAAGAACCCTAGAATTATATTAATATGTTCCAATCCATATTTTCCAGAGTTTTCTTCATCTACAACCTCATAAATTCGTGGTTCAATCCTCTACATGTTAAGGGGTTTCCAGAAAACAATTTATCCATCCCTACATGCAATTTCCTATCTCATCTTTTAGGTTTCTTCCATAAAAACTCATTCTAATTACTCCTAAACTAATATGAAAGATGCATAAATGAAATAAGAAAGATAAACACTTGCCTGGGATTTTTAGAAGTCTGGCTTGGTGCCGAAATTGGTGTGGTTGCGTTCCCCGTCTCGCGATCTACGCATTGACGGTGGCGGCGGTGCAAACGGTTGAGTTTTGAGCCTTGGATTGCCTTGAGAGATCTCTCCTCTCTTCTCTAATGGACATTATAGAGTTTTGAGTTTTCTACCCCTAAATGATAACCTAGACATCTGATATAACCCCTTTAATTTTCGTGGGTTTAATTACCCAAAAATGTGAAATGTCCAAAATGCCTTCCTGGTGTACTAATTAGGCCTAAAAACGCCCCGAGACCCAAACTAAACCCCCGGGCACACTTTTTTGATTTTCTCGACCCTTCCGAACGCGTTGGCGCACTCAAAATGACCATATGAACAACCTTTAAAATATTCACTTTTATTTATCAATATTTAGTCCCGACGCGACACGGGCGCGTCCCGACTCAAATTTCCAAAATTATCATTTTATTCACTCGTGACATTCAATATAACCAATATTATATATTACTTTGCTCATTAGTAATATTCGACAAATTTTTCATAATTACTAACTCTCGTCACGTTAATAATTATAACATAATTAATTTCTGGATTTTATTAAATAATTAATTCACATTAAATTTAATAAATTCCCAAATTATTATAGCATAAAAATACGGGGTATTACATACTTCCCCCCCAATAACGGAATTTTGTCCCAAAATTCTGAAAATAAGGCATACCTGGTAAGAACAAATCTGGATATCTCTCGCGCATATCGGCCTCGCTCTCCCAAGTGGATTCCTCTACGTTATGATGCTCCCACTGGACCCGTACAAGTGGAACTATCTTCGACCTCAATCTCCTCTCACTATAGTCTAGGATAGCCACCGGTATCTCCTCGTAAGAGCTGTCAAGCTGTAAGTCTATCTCATCTATCGCGATGTGAGTATGGGCCATATCATCCCGAAGATACCGTCTCAACGACGAGATGTTGAATACATCGTGAATGCGATGTAAATGCTCTGGTAGTCCCAATATGTATGCTACTGGCCCAATCCTCTCGATAATGGTAAATGGTCCCACGTACCTCGGGGCCAATTTCCCTTTCTTCCCGAACCTCATCACTCCTTTCATAGGAGATACACGCAGTAACACTTGGTCCCCCACATTAAACTCCCGGAAGAATCGTTTCGCATCGGCGTAGCTCTTCTTCCTGTCCTGGGCTACTCGAATGCGACTCCTAATCATCTCAATCCTCGCGGAGGTTTCCTGAATCACCTCTGGTCCTAGCAACTTGTTATCCCCCACCTCGAGCCAACAAGTTGGAGAACGAAAAGGCCTGCCATACAAAGCCTCAAATAGAGCCATACCAATCGTGAACTGATAAGAGTTATTATAAGAAAACTCTACCAGTGGAAGATGTGGCTCCCAGCCTCCTCCAAAATCAAGAGCACACATGCGTAGCATATCCTCTAACATCTGATTAGTACGCTCTGTCTGTCCATCTGTCTGTGGGTGATAGGCTGAACTCAACCTCAACTTAGTACCCATAGCCTCCTGAAAGCTTTCCCAAAAATGCGACACAAAAATCTTGTCTCTATCTGACACAATATTCAGGGGCACCCCATGTAATCTGACAATCTCAAAAATGAACAACTGAGCATACTGACCCGTGGTATAATCTGTCCGCACCGGCAAAAAATGAGCCACCTTGGTCAAACGGTCTACAATCACCCAGATGGAGTCGTGGCCCCGTTGTGATGTAGGTAACCCTGTAATGAAATCCATGGAAATACTCTCCCACTTCCACACGGGTACTTCCGATGGCTGAAGCAATCCTGACGATTTTTGATGGTCCACCTTCACCAGCTGGCAGGTAGAACACTTGGACACGAACTCAGCAATGTCCATCTTTATCCCACTCCACCAGCATTGCCTACTCATATCCTGGTACATCTTATCTCCTCCAGGATGTACCACAAATCGGGACCCGTGAGATTGGGTCATCACTGCATGACGCAATTCTGCCCCTTCTGGAACCACTAACATCCCATTAAACCTTAAACCCCCATCAGAACTAACAGAATAGGACTCAGCACCCTCAGCTAAAAGTCATACAATCTGCTCTTGGCAAAACGGGTATGTGGTTTAGGCCTGTATTACCCTCGTAACAATCTCGGGTGTGACTGTCATAACAGATATGAAGGAACGGGATACTGCGTCCAGGTGACCCAACTCATTCCACTTCGCTTTCCAGACGTCCGCTACCTTATTTACCGGTCAACGACTCAACACATCAGCAACTACGTTGGCCTTCCCCAGATGATACTGTATGTCGAACTGATAGTCCTTCACAAACTCTAACCATCTACGCTGACGCATATTCAGCTCTCGCTGAGTGAACAGGTACTACAGTGATTTGTGGTTTGTGAACAAGCGGAATTTCTCCCCCAATAAAAAGTGTCTCCATATCCGCAGTGAAAAAACGACCGCTGCTAACTCCAGGTCATGGGTGGGGTAATTCTTCTCATGCGGCTTAAGCTTGCGGGAGGCAAAAGCTATAGCCTTCTCTTCCTGCTGAATTACTCCTCCAAGTCCCCGTAAAGAGGCATCGGTGTAAACCAGGTACTCCACACCCGGCTTTGGTAAAGCAAGGAGTGGTGCTGAAGTGAGCTTGTCTTTCAGCTCGTCGAAAGCCAATTGACAAACATCATCCCAAATATATGGTACCCCTTTGCAAGTCAGGTTCGTCAATGGACCCGCTATTTTGGAGAATCCCCGAATGAATCTCTTGTAGTATCCGGCTAACCCCAAGAAACTACACACTTTCGTTGGTGTCGTGGGCTGTCCCCACTCCCTCACCGCTCACACTTTACTCGGGTCAACTGCTATCCCCTGTTCAGAAATAACATGTCCCAAGAACTGTACGTCTCGCAACCAGAATCCACGCTTCTCGTACTTAGCATACAACTGATGCTCTCGTAAAGTCTGAAGAACCTACCTCAAGTGCTCGGCATGCTCCTCCTCGGAGTGTGAATATATCAAAATGTCATCTATGAAGACGATGACAAACTGATCCAAGAACTCTCTGAATACTCAGTTCATTAAGTCCACGAATACGGCTGGAGCATTTGTGAGACCAAATGGCATCACTCTGAACTCGTAAGACCCATATCTCGTCAAGAAGGCAGTCTTTGAAACATCCTGCTCTCTAATACGTAGCTGATGGTACCCCAACCTCAGATCTATCTTTGAAAAGAAAGTTGCTCCCCTCAGGTGGTCGAACAGATCATCGATTCGAGGCAACGAATACTTATTCCGTATCGTGACCTTGTTCAACTCCCGGTAGTCCACACATAACCTCAGTGAACCATCTCTCTTCTTCACAAGCAAGAATGGAGCGCCCCAAGGTGAGGTACTCATGCGAATGAAGTCCTGACCTAACAGCTGCTCTATCTGATCTCGTAACTCTCGCATCTCCGCCGGAGCCATACGGTATGGTGCGCGTGCTATCGGTCTAGTATTCGGTAATAAGTCCATGACAAAGTCTATCTCTCGACCGAGGGGTAGGCCTGGTATCTCCTGAAACACATCGGAATACTCACGAACAACTGGAATTGAGTCTAACGGAATCACAACCTCCTTAGAGGTATCCTCCTCTATATAATACAAATGAGCGGTCGAGCCTCCCTCTGGGTGAGGCATTGCCACTACAAACATCTCTTGCCCCGGAATGGCAAAAACAATGTTCCCACCGAAGCAATCAATCATGGCTCTATAAGCTGCGAGCCAATCCATACCGATAATAACATCATGCTCATGCATATCTAAGACTAACATGTCTGCAGGTAATACCAAACTACTAATCTTTACCCCCACTCCCTGGCATATAACTCCCCAGTGGTGAGTCTACACACGTCACTGTGCTCTCTGCTGTGGCTAACAATCCTAAGGCCTTCTCAAAATGTTTAGCTATAAAACAATGCGTCTCCCTAGTATCAAACAAAACCCGACCCATAGTACCATGGATAGAAAACATACCCTCAATCGCGGGTGGTGCCTATGGAGCTGCTACCTGGTGGACGTTATAGACACGTCCGTACTGTAACTGCCCCTACTATACTGGAGCTGGGAGGGCAGGTGGAAAAAGTGGTCTCTGCAGCTCATTACGGGCACCCTGCTATTGTGGGGCCCTATCTCCCTCTGGACAATCCTGGCGCCTATGGCCGTGCTTACCACACCCAAAACATAGGACTTTGAAGTTACCTCCCCTCTGACCCTACTGACCACGACCCTGCTGGCCGTTACCACTACGAAACTGACCCTGTTGGCCCTGATGAACACGCTATTGGCCCTGTTGGCCCTGATGTTGACCCTGATGTCGGTGTTGTCCTTGCTGGCCCTGCTGATTAGGCTGTCCCTGCTGACCCTGCTTATAACCCCCAAATCCCTGCCTGGAATCACCTGAACGGAATCGCTTAGCAGGGTCCCCCTGATGGGAACTCTGCTCGTGCTGACGAGTCTGTCCATGAGATGGTACCCCACTAGCACTACTACCCCCGGTCCTGCCCTGCTGGCTGGACTCTCCTGCTCTCTTTCTTCCTTGCAGATGGAAGCGGTGATCCTGGCAATGTAGTAACGCAGCATTGAGTACATCAGTGAATGCACTCAGAGATAGATTCCCTATAAGATGCTGACGGATCCTCCAAGCTAACCCATCCATAAACAACAAAATTTTCCTACTCTCTGTGGTGCCTCATCTGGCACTATGGTGAGAAGTCTCGTGAACTCCTCCTCATACTCAGCAACGGTAGGGTTCTCCTGTTTCAAATTCAGTAATTTCCGCCTCATCTCAGTCTGCATGGCGGGTGGAAAGTACTTGCGATCAAACTGCTCCCAGAACGACTGAATAGGGATCGTGTCCCTCTCCTCCAAGGTGGTAGTGGACTCCCACCACTGCAAAGCGTCCCCCACTATCTTAAAGGAAGCCAATAACTACCTTTGCACATCGGTGCACTCATACATACGAAGATGCCACGGGATGTCTTTCTTCCATTGGCTGACTGTGACGATATCTGAGCTACCAGAGAACTCAGGGGGATGGGCCTTCTGAAAGGCATCCCTAACCCTCTCCCATGGAGATGGAAGTTGTGCTGGTGCTGGCGCCACTGCCTGAATTTGGGGTGAAGCCTGCTGAACCACCGCTAGCACGACATTCACCGCCTGAGCAACAATGGCGGCTACTTCATTAGCATTCATAGTGCCTTGTGCCGGAGCTGCTGGCTACTCAGCCTGGACACGCCTATCCTTCGGTGAACGTCTCGGAGTCATTTGAAACGTGAAGAAGTTTATTAGTCTACAGTCATTATCAAATATCAAATAACTGAAGACGTAACGTAAAAGCAGAAATACAACAATCCTAAAAATAGGGCTCTATAGCAAAAACGTTAAGCTGAAAGCGAAAATAAGCCGTACAGATCCTATGGACACTAGAACCTGATGCTCTGATACCACCTGTGACACCCCGCCTAATTAAATACCGGGCGATCACTCCTTTACTAAATTAAAATCAAGGTGGACAGTTGGTTCATTTTTAGCATCAGTGTCGTAAAAATAACATTTCCAAATTTAACACCCTATTTAATTAAGCTAAGTGTCAAAACCAATTTTAAACATTACCTTTCAAAATTTATTTCGAAAACAAGATTTAATTATTTACAACAATTTAATATTTAAAGAATCACACCACAATAATCCTGGAACATATAATCCAATTAATTTAAACATTCAACAACTAAATCCCAGCATTTACAACTTAAATTAAAACATACATGCTGAATAAATCCCAAAGTATCAAGACTACAATAACTGAATCACAATGTCCCAATAAGACAGCTAAATAGTGGAAAGGGCAAAACATGACCAATAAGGAGAATGATAGAAGTGGAATCAAGTAAATGAAATCGTCTAATCAAGTGGCCTGCAACTCCCACCTAAGCTCCAGCACGTTCCATCCAAGGGATCCTAAGCAAGACGCCCATGTGGCTGGGGACCTGTAATATATACATATATGTACAAGAGAGAAAGAGAAATGGAAACGGGTCAGAGCCCGATAGTGTATATGATTTAAAAATTCGTTTAGCAAGTAATTAAATTGATTACAGGCTAATGCAACAACATATTAGTGCGACACTCTCTTGAGAAATTCGCACCTCTCTTCTAAAGTGCTCAACTATCGCACTAACCTTCCCAATGGTCTATCTCGTCATATACCACACTATCTTTACCCAATGATTTAACTTACCTTAGGTTATTCGCAGGATTTACAACTGAACAACACAAGTATTTAAAACGTAAGATTTCAATTTATAACCAAAGTTCTCATTTTTAACTTTATTAATCAATAAAGTTTTCCAGTGTCATATTGTACTTTCTCAAAACAAGTATTTATAATTTGAGTCATCAACCATGTCCTACATATCAAATCACAGTAGGCAGTTCCAGATTTCGGAATTTCATATATATATTAACTACTCGTATAATTATATATATCATAACAGCACCCCACGTAAAACTATGGTTCGGGCATACTCTACTATCTAATCCCCGTATCACTCGTATTAAGGGGAATAAAAATTCGGAATCACTCTCGAATTGTATTAACACGTACACAATAATATTAATGCGATGCATAGATTCCAAGTCTCTAAGAGGATGGCACATACCCGCGTCTCTTAGGACCGTCTGAACTATTAAATCGATAGCCTATACCAAGGATATCTATCTCCTAGAGTACGAGTCAATATCCCCCATAAGACACACAGGATAAGATTCGTCCCAGCGCGGTAACCTCAGGGATAGCAAGTAGCGTGGGCATGTTTTTCACACATAGATAGCATATGCATACACAATCATATAACTATACTAATATTACCATATCAATATTGGGTATATTCTCAAATCCCATACTTACGACATTATTTCTCATATCACATTATTTGTTATCACATGTAACAATTTGTTTCTAACCTTGATTCGGTATTATTCCAACTTACCACATAACTCTCATGGTTTTATCCTCCCACCTATAAGAATTCAGTAGGTATTCATCTATTCTCTTTCGTAACTATTTTACGTAATCTTCTCACTTTAAATACGTCATTTTATCATTTCTTATATATGAAATCTCCCAAGTATACAACTCTCGCTTAACCTTAAAGGTCCCAAAACTTATTCATATACCATACTGGTCCTCTTTATATCACAAAACATATTTATAAGGGTGTCCATGAATTATTTCTCATTAAAGTGAATTTTAACTAATTAAGAAGGGAAAACATGAGTCTTCTAGGAGGGGTCAATCGATCGAGGTCTGGGGCTCGATCGATTGAACCTTCGATCGATCGAAGCTCTGGGCTCGATCGATCGATCAAGGAGGTCTGCGAAATCTGCAGATTTGCAGTTATGGGTTTCATCTTCTAACCTTCACCAAATCCATATTTTTCAATCCCAATCGTCCCAAAATTTATACTACTAACATTATATCATCATACTATGAAATTTCAACGTAAAGCATGCAGATTTCTTTTCTTAAACATGGATCAACAAGCCCCAAATTCATATAAAACCTCAAGAACCCTAGAATTTCATTAATATGTTCCAATCCATATTTTCCAGAGTTTTCTTCATCTACAACCTCATAAATTCGTGGTTCAATCCTCTACATTTTAAGGGGTTTCCAGAATAACAATTTATCCATCCCTACATGCAATTTCCTATCTCATCTTTTAGGTTTCTTCCATAAAAACTCATTCTAATTACTCCTAAACTAATATGAAAGATGCGTTAACGAAATAAGAAAGATAAACACTTTCCTGGGATTTTTAGAAGTCTGGCTTGGTGCCGAAATTGGTGTGGTTCCGTTCCCCGTCTCGCGATCTACGCATTGGCGGTGGCGGCGGTGCAAACGGTTGAGTTTTGAGCCTTGGATTGCCTTGAGAGCTCTCTCCTGTCTTCTCCAATGGCCATTCTAGAGTTTTGAGTTTTCTAACCCTAAATGATAACCTAGACATCTGATATAACCCCTTTAATTTTCGTGGGTTTAATTACCCAAAAATGTGAAATGTCCAAAATGCCCTCTCGGGATATTAATTAGGCCTAAAAACGCCCCGAGACCCAAACTAAATCCCCGGGCACACTTTCTGACTATCTCGACCCTTCCGGACGCGTTGACGCACTCAAAACGACCATACAAACAACTTATAAAATATTCACTTTATTTATCAATATTTAGTCCCGACGCGACACAGGCGCGTCCCGACTCAAATTTCCAAAATTGTCATTTTATTCACTCGTGACATTCAATATAACCAATATTATATATTAATTTGCTCATTAGTAATATTCGACAAATTTTCCATAATTACTAACTCTCATCACGTTAATAATTATAACATAATTAATTTCCGAATTTTATTAAATAATTAATTCACACTAAATTTAATAAATCCCCAAATTAATATAGCATAAAAATACGGGGTATTACAATATCTCTTCTGATGATTAAGGATGTTTTCTCTTTATCCGACTGCTTCATTCTAATCTGATTGTACCTGTAATAAGCGTATATGAAACTAAGCAACTCATGGTTTGAAGTGGCATCTTCTAACTGGTCGATCCTAGGAAATGGATAGTGATCCTTAGGCTAAGCCTTATTCAAGTCAGTGAAATCGAACACACATCCTCGACTTGTTATTTTTGTGCACCATGACCACATTGAAGATCCACTCAGGGTATTTGACATCCTCTATGAAATTATCTTTCTGCAGCTTGTGAGCTTCCTCCTTGACTGCCATGTTCTTTTTAGTATCGAAGACTCTCCTCTTTTCCTTGACCGACTTACCACCCTCAATTATACTTAACTCGTGGCATATGAATTTCGGGTCGATCCCAGACATGTCTTTATGGCTCAAGGAAAATACGCTTTTACGTTATCTAAGGAAGTAATGCAAAATTTGCGTTAAATGTGGGTCTAAGGATGACCTAATTTGGATGATCTTTTCGGGGTGTTCTTTATCGGGGACAATAACTTCAACCACTTTTCCATTGACTAACTTTTCTTCGTCTTGTGGATCGATTGTCTTGATTTGGTAAGTGGTGGATATGCGCAATATAGTCACCACAGTCGTGGAAGGAATAAGGTTAAGGCCGTTGGGCCTAGGATCAAACAAGTTTCGGCCATCATATAAACATCATCCGCTTTCTGGGGTGAAAGAGGCTGCGAAAAACATTTAAGCATCAATCGTTGCTTGGGAACGGACATGCCACCACCATATAATATTATCAGGCCTTGGACCACAGTTCATGGTTAGAATTAGCCACTACCTGGGCTCACATAAGCCGCGGTACCCTTTCAAGCATTGGCCACTGCTTAGGTTCAAATAGGCTGCGACCCCCATTCAAGTATTAGCCGTTGCATATGATTCAAACAGGCTGCGGAACCTACTCTCACATCAAACACTTGACAATTTTCCAGCTTCTAGAAGGTTTCCTTACTCATTAAACTTATTCATATGTCACGTGCTGCGGGCACATGACACAACCTTTATGAATTCTATAAATAGAAGTTCTCACCTCACTATTTAGGAGAGAAAACACTTGGCGAAGCGCTGCCAAATTCTCAGCTCTCTCTCTCTAGAGATCACCATACCTGGGGGCTCACCTCCTGCCACAGCCACACTGGATTCAACCTTTACTGGCCACAAGATATCCCAGTCTGCTAGCTTAGCTAAACTCATGTATACTCGTCTTTTCTCTCTCTTGTATGCTTCTAATGGGACCACAAACTTGTATTATACAACATACATAATAGGAGTAGGGCAACAAAGTGGACATAGACTCGTTTTTATAACTGAACCACTCCATATCTTGTGTTTATCTCCTTTTACTTGCTTTATTTACTCTTGGTAATTGATTTATTGGTCAAGAAGGATGTATGTCCCATTTCAAGTACCATTATTTTGGCACCGTCTATGGCAAATGAGGTATTAAATCTAGTTTTATTTTTACATTTTTTGGTTTCTAATACCTTATTTCATCCACGGGGACCCCCGCGTCATCATTCCATGGGTGAGATTTTGGTTGTTAAACTCATACTTTTCGCATGAACCCCATTAAAGGGTTGTTTATTCCAAGATTTGATTTTTGGGTCTTTTTCTATGACCTTGTATCTATTTTTTATACCCCAACGATGTTTCCCTACCTATATCATGTTGAAAAAGGCATAAAACTATAGCCTCATAAAGGTGGGTAACTACGGATGAGTTATATTCTCTCATTTATGCTCTTTACACCCATGATCTAGGGTTTGCTACCAAATTTGTGCTATTTTGCACTTAGAGACTATTTTGTCCTTGGTACTCCCAGTAGGCATATTTTGTAAGTTTTCTATGGGCTAAACTCAGTTCTTGGTCCCAATTTTTTGAACCACACCCTCCATGGCTTCAAGTAGTATGCGGCCAGGTAGAGTTATTGCCTGTATGACGCAACCCTTTTATCACAGTCAGTTTATAGCCTCACACCCTCAGTTTACCACTTGGGAAAAAAGGTCTTATGATAATTTGTCCTCACATTAACCCTAGTGAATTTTTCCCTTAGGAAAGGTGCGTCAACAATTTCATATGCACATCAAGCCACAATCGCAACAATATAACTTTGGATATTTCCAAAGACTGCATACATATTACTATACTTGATTTTTTCAACATTCATTGGTTTTTCTCACCATTTCTAGTTCCTACCATAGTAAATTTCTAAATACTAACAAAGAAAAAGTCATGGAAGGAAGCTTTGGACCTGGTCAACAATAAGATGAAGAGATATCCCAACTATTAGCCTACATCAACCACCTCTACAACAATCAAGCCTATCTCTAAGGCTAAGTCAACTTCCTTGCACAAAGGGTTATGATGCTGGAAGAAAAAGGTTGCGAATGTTGAATATAAGGTAGCACCCAAACCTTTGAAAAGGAAGCTGGAAGAACCAAAGCTATAAAAATCTTATGAGCACTACACCCCGTTGAACTCGAGTGTAGAGCTGATCCTCGAAAACATCATGGAAGACAAGTTGTTTAGGTGGCCAGAGAAGCTCAGATATCCGCCATACAAGACGGACAAGAGAAAACTATATGATTTTCACCGAGACCATGGCCACACCACCGGGAAATGCTACGCCTTGAAGAATGAGATTAAGAGGCTCGTCAGGCAGGGGATGCTCCAACGGTTCACAATGGTCGCAACCAACAACTGAAAGCAGATGCCTACTTTTAACTTTAAAGAATGTATGTTTCTATTTTTATGAAGCTCCCCGTAGCTCTTGCCTATAGGCTTTAAGTTATTCTAACAAAGTCAATATATATATATATTTATATATATATGCATGAATTGAAGATTTAGTCATATTTTATTTTTTGATTCTCCTCATCTCCATTCTCACAAAAGACCTTCGTCTTAAACAGATTTTAAGGGACAAGTGACAAATTATCTCGAAAGATCATTACTTTTGGGAGGAATCTATTGAGATAAAAGAGTGATGGCCTTAACTGGCCCATAACGCTCCTCACGATGCGCATACATATGGAAGTATATGATGTGTATGTTCGCAAAGTCGTCTTTTAGGATGTTTTTATTAACCTTTGGGGACCAAGAAACCCTGTTCAGCTTTCAAGATGCGTCAATCAGTCTTAAGGGCTCATAATACTCATTATTAGTCGTGGGTGGCTTCATTAACAACCCATACTGAGGAGGATTGAAAATACGTAGTTTGGGGAGGCTTGATAATACCTAGCCTAGAGAGGCCAGAAAATACCCATCTAGTCGAGGGTGGCTTATTGACAACCCAACATAGGGAGGCTTGAAAATGCCCCAAAACAGAAGAAGAAAGGAAGCGATAGTAAATTGAAAAACTAGGCCAGGGACTTAATTGTCCATGGCAAGGGAAGTTGTTCCCCATTGTCCACCATTCCAACATTACTATAGTAGCATTTCTTATCGTAAGTGGGCCAAGGACTTAATTGTCCGCGGTAAGGGAAGGTTTTCCCAATAATCCACCATCCCAACATTTTTGTGACAACGTTTCTTATACAGTGGGCCAACGACTTAGTTGTCTGCGGCAAGATAAGTTTTTTCCCCATAATCCACCATTCCAACATTTACGTGACAACGTTTCTTATACAATGGGCGAAGGACTTAACTGTCCACGGCAAGGGAAGGTTTTCCCCATAATCCACCAATCCAACCTTTTTGCCTTAACATTTCTTATAATGTGGGCCAAAGACTTAATTATCTGTGGTAAAGGAAGGTTTTCCCTATAATCCACCATTCTAACATTTATGGGTCAACGTTTCTTGTACAATGGGCTAAAGACTTAATTATCTTCGATAAGGGAAGTTGTTCCCCATTATCTTCCATTCCAACATTACTTCAGTAGAAATCCCAATCATGGTTCAAACCGATTGGAAATTTGAAGCCTAGGGCCACAGGCTCTTGGGCCATAACCAATTTTTAGAAAAATCTACATAGCTGTAGCCTATCACTAAATTTTGCAAGCCTATGTTTTAAATATGGATTGTTAAAACATTCAAGATACATAAATAGTGAAGAAAGCAACATGAAAATGAAAGTGGGTGAAACCTTGTATAAGCAGAGCAAAAAGTTAAGTGTTACAAGATATTATCAATATGGCCGCAACCTTACAAAACATGGTCGTAGCCCAAAAAAGATTACAAAATGTACAGAGATCCAAGTCAACTATGAGGGCGTGTCCTCATCTTCATCATCCTCTTCATTGTCAATCGCAGTCTCAGTCTCATCATCATTATAGGCTTCCTCCATTTTATTTTTGGTTCTTTCCTCCACAACAACTCTTAACCCAGCCACACATTCCAAATGCTCAACATCACTGAGTTTCCATGTAAAGACTTTTCCCTTAATTCAGTGAAATTTTTAATCACCCTTTGCCTAAGCTCCAGGAATCCGCAGAGGTATGCCTTTTTATTAGTTAGAAAAACGTCCTTTGAAGTCTTATAAGCATCCACAACATCATAAATATCCTTCTTTAAGGCAACATCACAATCATCATCCTTATGTTTAAGGGCTGCGGCATGCTCAGTGTCAAGTCTCTAGAGTGCTGCGGAGTGGGTATGAACTAGTTTGTCGTTCTTTTTCTGGACCAACTTAAACTTTTGATTAAAGGATGAGGCTTGTCCAGTAACCTCCATAGCCTTGGTCTAAAAAACTATGACTAATTCTATGGATTTGATAAAACTTTGCTCGGCTTCATTTTTTGCCTTGGTAGCAGCCTCCACTTCCAATTTTATCGCTTGAAGTGCGTTGATAAATGATCTATTCCTAGATTTAAAGGTCGCGGTCCTAGTTCTTTTAAGTTCAATCTTATGTATTGTATCCAAAAATTAATACTGGTTGTACAACTTCTCATACCAGTCCCTCAAGGACAAAGTAGACTCTGCATCCTGAAAAACAAAGAAAAAGTTAAAAACTATGAAAATACCATTTACAGAAATGCAAAAAATATTATTACCATCAGCAAACTATTGACTATGAAATTGTCCCAATCCTCTGCATCTACCTTGGGAAGACGGGTCATATTAGAAGCCTCCGTGGCACCCTTCATCCTAGAAATAACTGTTGAAGTTGTGTCCTAATGTGATTTTGGGGTCTGGCTGCCTCAATTGAGGCCGTGGGTGACCCTACTTTATGGAATTGGAATATTTTCATTAATGTCCACCACCCTACGTGACAGGCTCCCAGTGGTAGAAATGTGAATTGGGCTATCCCCATGGAAATATTCACGACTGAGCATCAAACCTATCGCGTTTAGTTGATCTCCTATGTCATCATCCAACGACTTATTTTTTCGCTCCCCACTCATGGCATCAACAACGTGCTTTGTATCATTCTTAATGGGAAGGTTGGCCTCCTCAACCCCAACAATAGTAGTGGGCTCAACAGCAGGAGCTGTTCCTTTTGGCGCCCTCTTTCTCTTTTTCTCCCTCATCCTAGGGGCTTGGTTGAGGGCAACCGCATACTCATACATCTCAAAAAATTGGGTGGTAATAAGTTAGCGATCACTATCCTCCCCCGAGGAAAAAATCAATTAAGTTCCAAAATAAGGTTGCGATAAAGTATATTAGTCAAGCAAGCTATTACGAATTACATACCGTCGTTATTTTCTTTGGTTGGTCTTTGAAAGAAAAATAAACTTGCTAAAAAATTAACGCAGAGGTGACTAGCACAGTAAATTTCTTTTCTTGATTACTCAAGCCTGTCGCGTTCGCAACTCTCTTTTTCTACATGCTGTTGAGCTTCAGTCTGTCAAGAGTTGTAAAAGTGTTAATATAGGCTACAAAAAATCAAACGACGATTATTTGGCAAGAACAAAGGCTACGGGAGATAATCAATTATTTTGGATGGACGCCCCCACGTCCGTGGCATCCTATAAGTTTTTTCTCTCTCAGTTTCCTTAGGGTGGATTTCCCCGATATCCCCGAAAATGAAGAAACATATGTCTTTATAGTTTTTAACACTGGTAGCCCTCTCCGTATACAATTTACCTCCACCCCACAACGTGAACTAATAATACAACGGAAAATCCATGAAGCTCTACTTTGGTCTATAAAAATAGAATAACTCCGTGGGAGTAATGTCCCTCTTGAAATGATTCTTCCAAAGTACCAACGTGAAAAGAATTTCCCTGCAACCATTTGGATTCTAGCTGGGCTAAGGCCAGATCTGTAGCACTAAATATTCTCCTAACAGGGACCCGAATTGGAAGTTGTAGCCTTAGGAGAAAGGCATCCAAAGGGAAATAAATCCCCTCATTGGGGAATGCAAAACATAACCTTTATTCCGTCGTGGGAAGTGTATAGATGATCGCTCAGGGAAATTCAAAGGTCGCAGCAACATCAGCGATCTAGTCTTCATATATGATGCACCAGATGTTCAGTGTCGTGGGAGCTTTTTCAGTATCTTAGCTAGAGGGTCCAGTTAGAGTATTTCGGGCCTCTAATAGGACATTCGAAGTCCCAATAACCACTGCATCCATCACTTCGACATGGGGTTATTGTTGGTGTTAGTATCTTCTTCCATTATGTTCGCAGACTCTCTAGTGTCCCTATAATTAGAGGAGTCCGTGGAGTCAGAATCAATTGTGACATAATGTGGGCAGTCCTTAAGTTGGTAGGGAACACTAGCCTTCAAAGGATTTATAGAGGGAATTTCAAAAGGAGGAACGCTGAAGTGATTTTTCCAGAAGTCCTCCAGGAACTCCGAAGGGTTTCGACTCATAAGGCCGTAGCAATACCTAAAAAGCATAAGGACTCCGCAGTTAGGTTCCACAACTACTATGATCAGAGATGCCTTTTAGAGGCTACGACAAATACAAGCAATATAATAAAGAGAAAATATAGAGTCAAAGGCTGATGCCAATGAATCCCAGAACAAACTACAACCAGGGAGAATTTCCTAACTTCAAATTAATGGCCGCAACAATAGGTAGGCTACAACCATCAAACGGGATTAAAAAGCTATAACATGAACTAATTTTGAGGCCGCAGTAAATCAACTCTAAAATAAAAGACTACGGCCAGAGAAGTTTTTATTTTAACAAAAGACTAAGAAAAGGCTATAGCCAAATAGTACAAGTCATACTACTAGTTGCGGCCAAAATCATATATAGGTAAATTATTAGATTGCAAATTCTCAAAGATTGAAAATGTAAGACCATAGGGTTTTGGAAAATAACACTAGGAACATGTTCTTGGTGTTATTGGCCAAAAAACAAAATCAAAATGAGGCCAGGTAATAATTCAACCCAAAAAAAAACAAAATATCAATCCTAACCTAGCTCAATTTCCAGTTCCAAAAACAATTTGTAGCTACATGCCAAAATTTCAAGAAAATCCGAAACCCAAAATCAAAACCCCAAATCTCCCAGTTCCTTCGTTGTTACCAAAAATGGTCAATTCATTACCGACATATTACCTAGAATATATACAGTCATTTAAATTTGCAACAATCACAAATCCTAAATCCAGTCAAAATAGGAAATCATCAAAATTAAACCCAGATAATTCCGAAATCCTAACCCAGTTGTTCAACAAAACCTAAAAACAACATGTGGACTCGAAACAATACATGGATTAAAAAAAAATTGAAATCATATGAAAATACATAAGGGATTAGAGAGTAACCTAGAAATAGAGAAAATACGAGATTGGTTATTGTTCTACCTTGGCTCCGCCCAAACTCAGCTTCAAACCTCCTTGGAACTGTGACACCCCGCCTAATTAAATACCGGGTGATCACTCCTTTATTAAATTAAATCAAGGTGAACAGTTGGTTCATTCTCAGCATCACTGCCGATAAAAATAAATTTTCCAATTTAACACCCTAATTAATTAAGCTAAGTGTCAAAAACATTTTCATACATAACTTTCCAAATTTTATTTAAAGAAAAATCATTTATTTTATTTATTAACAACATCACAATAAAATAAAAAAAATCACACCACAATAAACCTGGAACATAATCCAATTAATCTAAAACATTCGTAAAACGAATGTCCACATGCGAAACATAGTGACAATACTAGAAAAGTAACTGGAATACAAATGTCCCAATAACAATGAAATAATGAAAAGGGAGATACATGCGCAATAAATGAGAATGCTAGAAGTGGAGTCAATAAAGGAAGCTGTCTACGCAAGTGACCTGCAACTCCCACCTAAGCTGCAGCGTGTTCCTGCCAAGAGATCCTAAGCAAGACGCCCCTGTGGTTGGGCACCTGTAATACATACATATATATACAAGAGAGAGAAAAAGAAAAAGAAACGGGTCAGAGCCCGAAAGTGTGTTTGATTTAAAATACGTTTAGCAAGTATTTAAATTGATACAGGCCAATGCAACAACATATTAGTGCGACACTCTCTTGAGAAAATCTCACCTCTCTTCTATTATGCACACCTATCGCACTAACCTTCCCAACTATTTATCTTATCATTTATCGTACTAGTCTTCCTAAATGATTTAACTTATCTTAGGTTACTCGTAAGATTTACGAATCAACGATTTCATTTAAAAATGCTCCAATTAGTAACCAAAGTTCTCCATTTTAACTTTATAAAATCAATAAGTTTTCCAGTGACATATTATACTTTCTCTAAACAAGTATTCATAATTTAGTCCAGAATTATTCCTCACTTACTACGTTACAGCAACAGTTTAAATTCCTCAATCTAGATATATATATTAAGCACTCGTCTAATTTATATATATATCCTAACAACACCAACATACAAACTATGGTGTGGCATACTCTGCTTTCTCAAAACAAGTATTTACAATATTAGTCATCAACCATGTCCTACAAATCAAATCACGGTAGGTAGTTCTAGATTTCAGAATTTTATATATATATTAACTACACGCATAATATATATTATAACAGCACCCCAACTAAATTATGGTGCGGGCATACTCTACTATCCAAAACCCCATATCACTCATATTAAGGGGAATACATGCGGAATAACTCTCGAAATGTATTAACATAAATACATAAACAATATTGAGGCGAAGAATAGATTCCAAGTCTCTAAGAGGATGGCACATGCCTGCGTCTCTTAGGACCGTCTAACTATCACGTCGATAGCCTGTACCAAGGACATCTATCTTCTAGGGTACAAGTCAATATCCCCCATAAAGGTCCCATTGAGATAAGACTTGTCCCAGCGCGGTAACCTCAGGGATAGCAAGTAGCGTGGGCATGATTTTCACACATAGATAGTATATGCACACACAATCATATAACTATACTAACATTACCATAACAATATTAGGTAAATTCTCAATTCCCATAATTTCGACATTTCCATATTATCATATTATTAGTATCGTGTATAAGGGTTCGTCTCTAACCTTAACTCGAAGGGTTTTCTCACTAATTACATGACACTCGTGGACTCTATCCTTTATAGTAGAAAATTCAGTAGGTATACCTTTATTCACTATCGTAGTTATTCGCCGAAATCTCTCACTTGAATTACGTAGCTTCATCGTTTATTTTATAATTATCCCAAAAGCAAAGTTCTCGACTTATAATAAAGTTCCCAACACTCATTCATATGTCCTATTGGTCTTTCCTATCTCCCAAAACATTTCATTAAGAATACCCAAGAATTATTTCACGATAAATTTAATTTAACTAATTAAACAAGGGAAATAGGAGTCTGCCAGGAGGGGTCGATCGATCGAAGCTTGGGGCTCGATCGATCGAGCCTTCGATCGATCGAAGCTCTAGGCTCGATCGATCGATCAAGCAGGTCTGTGAAAAATGCTGCAGAATGCAGTTACGGGTTTCATCACCAAAATTACACCAAATCCATATTTTCAAGTTCCAATCGTCCCAGAATTCTACTACTAACATTATAACAATATACTAGATGATTCTAACGTAAGGCATGTACATATTCATCAATTAAACATGGATTTTCAACCTAAAATTATATCCAATTATCAAGAACCCTAGAATCTTCTACAACAGATTTCTAACAAATCTTTCTCCAGAATTTCTTTCTTATGATCATCAAAATTTCGTGGTTTATTTCCTCTACATGGCAAGGGTTTCCAGAATCAACATATAAATCAATACTACATGGATTCTCCTATCATAAATTGGGTTTTCTTCCATAGTTTTCATCACAAATCATTCCTAAACTAATATGAAGATTGCACCAAGGAAAATAGCAAGTTAAACACTTGCCTGGGATTTTTGGTAATCTGATTCACGGCTAATTTTGGTATGGCTGCGTTCCTCGTCTCGCGATCTACGCGGTGGTGGTGGCGGCGGTGCAAACCGGTGACTTTTTGGCCTTGAATTGCCTTGGAGCTCTCTCCTCTCTTCTCCAATGGCCTTCACTTGATTTCTGAATATTCTAACCTCAAAAGACTAACCTAAATGGCTGATATAGGTTGCTGAATTTCGTGGGTTTAATTACCCAAAAAGGTGAAATGACTAAATTGCCCTCCCGGGGTACCAATTAGGCCTAAAAACGCCCCGAGCCCAAACTAAACCCCCGGGTACACTTTTCTGACTATCTCGACCCTTCCGGACGCGTTGGCGCACTCAAAATGACCATACAAACAACTTATAAAATATTCACTTTTTATTCAACAAAATTAATCCTGACGTGACACGGGCACGTCCCGACTTAAATTTCCGAAATAGTCATTTAATTCACTCATGACATTCAATATAACCAATATAATATATTACTTTGCTCATTAGTAATATTCAACAAGTTTTCATAATTACAAACTCTCGTCACGTTAATAATAATAACATAATTAATTTCCGGATTTTTATTAAATAATTCATTCACGTTAAATTTAATAAATCCCCAAATTAATATAGCATAAAAATACGGGGTATTACAGGAACCACCTCGAAAGTCATTGAAAAATGTGTGACAAAAGTAATAACGGGTGGCCAACCCTATACTAAAATAATCAGGAATCTCGAGTGGATCATTCTCTGCATCAACTGACGATCCTAACAATAAACACAACTAACCACCCATTATTACTAAAAGAGGGTGTCAAAAATTTAAAACTTTTATTTAACACCAAATAAAAAAAACCACCATGCAACCAATAACCAACAATACTACATATAACTATGATGAGCGATACATACAAGCTCCAATAATATATAAGAGTACTATACAATGTATGAAGTAAAATACCTGAATATGCTGTTGGGTCACAGAGAATACAATAACTGAGAAAGAAAATATAAAACTGTTAATCTATAACACTTGGGTATAAACCCGATATACAAACTGAATCCTAGTCTAGATACACAAAAGATAGGAATCGACTAAAACGAAATGCCGCAACAGTCCGCTATTGCCACAGCCCCACGAATACACTAGATGGATAAACATCAATGGCGTCCTTATGGAGGAACACCTAAAATAATGCAATATATATACGTAGCAAGAGAAAATATAAACGGGTCAGAGCCCGAGGTGAAAACATTTTATAGCAAGTGCATTAAAATTCATAATAATTATAAATGCATTATTACATGATTAAGGTGGAGTCGCACTCTCCATAATAATCCAACTCGCCTCTCAACTAAAGCGCGCAACAAAACGTATGCATGTGATCTCCAAATAAATGCCCAAATCTATCTAGGCGAGTAAATCTAACTTAAAACCCAATTTATACTCAGAAAAATTCCATCTAACACATAACCCTTTAATTTCTAATATTATTGATCTCAAACATTCCGAATCGATTCGGCCTATCAGAAGGCACGAAAATGGCTACTTTTTCAAAGCCAAAAATTCCCAAAATTCATTTTAATCATCGTCTACCCATTTCTCTTCAACCCAATCATATATATATAATGTTAAAATTCATCCAAGAAAAAATTTCAATTAATTTCTAACCTCAAATCCATTATCTACACAAAAAATCTAAGATTTTACCCAAAAGTTAGGTTTTAACAAACTAAACCTAAAACCCATAAATTTGATCCACAAATCATGAAATAAATGGTACACAACAATTATTTAGCAAGTTTAATCACTTGCCTCAAGTTCGTAGGGTCTGAATCCTCCTCGAAGTCACGGATTGGTCGGAATCTCCCAACTTTTCTCCTCTTTCTCTCTTCATTCCTTCTTTTCTCTATTTCTCTCTTTCTTTCTCTTTCTTTCTAAGGAGATTTGATATCCCGTAGGCTTTTAAGCCTTATCTCCCAAGATACACACTTTAAATGATAATACACACTTTAAATGTATCGGTAACTTTAATTCGAGCCAAACGTACTTAAAATATTTTGGAACCTAAATAGACCCCAAGTACAGTCCTTTCAACTTTCTCGACCCTTTCGAAAACGACTACACGCTCAGAATTATCATTCGAAACACTTCCTAACATCTTCAAATTTTGACTTCAAAGCCAATTTAATTATTCTCCAATAAAAATAATATTTATTTCTCCCAAAATAAATTAGTTATTGTCCCAAAAATCTCGTGTTGTTACAGACTTCCCCACTTACAAGAATTTCGTCCTCGAAATTAAGCTAACCCTAATACTCCAAAGCTCAACTAGTTCCTACTACACTCATCCTCACTAACACTATACACAAACCTCCCACTTCTCACAACGAAAATATGTTCTAATTTATTATAAAACCAATTTTAACTACTAGGGCACCCATACACCCTTTATTCGAGCTTTACTCGTATAAACATAATTAGGCTTCTCTTGCCTCAAAAGTTCCATAATTCTAAAGATATATAGATTATAATAGCATATTAATAGTATACAAATTTTGAATGGTCCAAAGAAATAACTCCTCTCAATTCTTGGCGTCTGCTACTTTCATGCGGGGGGAGGTCTCGCAAGAGAAATCCAAACAAGGAACCCTCCCAATACACTAATATGTAGCGACGTCGGGGATTGAGAGTTTGTTAGATCCGGACTAGAGTTTAAAAATATTTTTGTGTAAGTCATTTTGATATTGCCCAAAGGCCTATAAAAAGAAATTTTATTTTGAAAACACTTTATTTTTAAAACGGTTTATGTCTTTCGTCATATATAAAATTCCTTATGCCCATAACACAAGGTCTTAACAATCATTATACACATAACAACATACAACTCACTAAAATTAGCATAATTATGAGCTAAAATTTCCTGCTCCTCAATAGTCCAAAAATTCTGAATTCTTTTCAGTAATAGTATCTTATATCATATTAATATATTGCCATTTATTAGGCTCTTCCATAGCTGTAATACAACAATTATATAAGTCTAACATGACTATATATAAAAAAAATAATTAGCTTTATCCTTACTACTTAACACACAATAACAATTCTTACATTCAGCACAAAGTTATAGCTCTCTTTCTAGCTTATCACAAAATAATCTATTCTTTCAAAAGATACTAACATAAGAGCCTCACTTGTTCAAGATTCCCTTTTGGGTCATTCCATACATAATAGGGTTATAGCACTCCCCTCTCATAACTATCTCCTATACGATATTCCCAAAACTTCATATAATAATAATCCTATTCACAAAGGAAAATAACTTACATCATACCTCTCTAGTCTGATTGTCCTTCCTAATCATTGGGCTCCCACACAAAGTCCCCTGGCCTAAAATGACCTTGAATCTGCTGTAGGGGCTGCTCTTCCAAAACTTCATCATAACATGGTCCTTTACCTCTACTAGGACAATCTATCTTTTTATGACCTATTTATTTATAAAAGAAACATCTACCCGCTAATCCTCTCGACCCACCTTGAGAAACAAAACGCCGTTGTGACCCTCTATAGTACGACTTATACCCACTGGTATTACTGGCATTCCCTTCGCCAAACCTATTTGATGAACCCAAATCTCTAAAGTTCTCACCCCCTTGCGAACGAAGACGATATTCATGACACTTTAACAGTGCCGCATTCACTACCTCGGCGAAAGTCTCGAACGCTGGGCTCTCTAACAAATGTTGTCGAATTCTCCAATCTAACCCTTGCATGAACTTCGATATACGCTCCTCTTCCGTATTTACCTAATCAGGTACTAATTTTGCCCATATAGTAAAATCTTCTTTATATTCTGCCACCGTTCTATTACTTTGAAACACATCCATTAATTTCCTCTTCGTTTCCTTCTAAATCGGGGGAGGAAAATACCGTCGGTCAAAGAGTTCCCAAAAATCTGTTATAGGCAAAGTATCTCTCCGTTCAGATGTGGTGACAGACTCCAACCATTGGAGAGTTGCACCCTTCAACTTAAAGGTGGCTAAATTTTTTTTCTGCACCTCACTACACTCTACCATATGGAGGTTCCCATGCATACTACTCTTCCATTGAATTGCAGCCATTGCATCAACTCCTCCTGAGAACTCTCGAGGATGCCTCTTACTAAGATCTTCCCAAACTCCTTCCCACAAAGATGATCCTGAATGGGATTGAGTTGCTTGAACGGTAGGTTACTGCGCCATCGTAGAAATGGCAGCAGTTAGTGCTTGTGCCATAATATTGGTAACTTCATCTAAAGTCACGTTCTTATGAGGCATTTGGGGTTCCACATTCTCAGTCCCTTTATTTGCCCTGATTGAACGACCTCTCTTCGGTGGAAGCTGAAATAAGAACAATTGTATCAGAACTCCTTTCAAATGTTTTCTACTCACAGAAGAAATATGGACGTATGAACACAACATTCCTAATAATAGGGTTCTATATTAAGAATGCTTACGAAAGATCGTAGTAACCCACACAGATCCTAAAGACACTAGAACTCGATGCTCTGATACCACCTGTGACAACCCGCTTAAAGTAATAATGGGTGGCCAGCCCTATACTAAAATAATCAGGAATCTCAAGTGGATCATTCTCTGCATCAACTGACGATCCTAACAATTAACACAGCTAACCACCCATTACTACTAAAAGAGGGTGTCAAAAATTTAAAACTTTTATTTAACACCAAATAAAAAAACCACCATGCAACCAATAACCAACAATACTACATCCAACTATGATGAGCGATACATACAAGCTTCAATAATATATAAGAGTACAATACAATGTACAAAGTAAAATACCCAAATATGCTATCGGGTCACAAACAATACAATAACTGAGAAAGAAAATATAAAAGTGTTAATCTATAATAATTGGGTATAAAACCTATATACAAACCGAATCCTAATCTAGATACACAAAAGATAGGAATCGACTAAAACGAAATGTTGCAATAGTCCGCTACTGTTACAACTCCATGAATACACTGAATGGATAAACATCAATGGCATCCTTGCGAAGGAACACCTAAAATAATACAATATATATACGTAGAAAGAGAAACTATAAACGGGTCAGAGACCGAGGTGAAAACATTTTATAGCAAGTGCATTAAAATGCATAATAATTATAAATGCATTATTACATGATTAAGGTAGAGTCACACTCTCCATAATAATCCAACTCGCCTCTCAACTAAAACGCGCAACTAAACGTATGCACGTGATCTCCAAATAAATGCCCAAATCTATCTAGGCGAGTAAATCTAACTAAAAACCCAATTTATACTCATCTAAATTCCATCTAACACATAGCCCTTTAATTTCTAATATTATCGATCTCAAACTTTCCTTCACTTACTTAACATATAAAATTTACATAAACATTCTCTTTTTCTAGAATTTCTCATATTCTAGTTATACCATTAATATGCATATAAATATATATGAGTTATTAGCATCCAAGTGCTAAGGACTAAACTACTCTCAAATCTCAATACTGCACTGCGTTTCATGCATGGGACGTCTCGCAAGCGAAATCCACACAAGGAACCCCCCCGATACACTACTTCTGGCAGTATTGATTATCAAGATTCATTATGCCCTCAATGCATGATGCATGTAACCCAAATTCTTATTACTCCATTTTAATTAATTTATTATTCCCAAATCTCAACATTGCATGACGTTTCGTGCGTGGGACATCTCGCAAAGCAAAATCCAGACAAGGAACCCGCCGATACACTACTCCTGGCACTGTCGATCGTCGAGATACACACTATATATAAATATGAGCATTAAGGACTAAATTCTCCTCACTCCCAACATTACACTGCGTTTTGTACGTGGGACGTCTCGCAAGCGAAATCCAAACAAGAAACACCCCCGATACACTACTCCTTGGCAAGGTTGGTCATTGAGGTCCATTATGCCCTCGATACCCAAAGAACTAATCACGCCAGTAATATAATAAGCATCCAAACGAGCTATAACTCGAGGATGCAGGTTCTCAATGCTATCATCTTCCTGGACATCACTCATATATCATCATGGGGACCACCGGTAGGACTAAATGTCAACTACTTCGTGGTCACACACACACAACATCCGGGAAGCGGTCATAGTTCCTAACCGGTCAAGTGAGAACGACACATACCCACGACTTCTCACCCCCAAAATATAATGCATATCACATATTAACACAATGGACGACTATGACCTGGGGAATATCTACACCCTTCTCCTCGAGCCAAGATGCTCACCCTCATCGTGCAACTTCCTAATGATAGCAAGGAGGGGGTATGCTTCACTTATATATATATATATATATATATATATATATATATATATATATATATATATATATATATATATATATATATGACCTGGGGAATATCCACACCCTTATCCTCGAGCCAAGATGCTCACCCTCATCGTGCAACTTCCTAATGATAGCAAGGAGGGGGTATGCTTCACTTATATATATATATATATATATATATATATATATATATATATATATATATATACATATCATTCATATAAGATATAGATACATCATCACATCATATAAATATATACCATCATATAAGGTATATATATGTCACATTGTTTCATACTCATAGTATGCTCTTAGGCGTAGATGAAATAATATCATTATGTAGTATGTTTCTCTCTCGATATACTAATCGTCAATCACTCACATAACTTCCCCACTTAGTACTTGAAGTTCACACATCACTTCTATTTATATGAATCGTCTCTCGATTCTATTCACGTTGAGGATATTCTCTATATCCAAATGCAATTCAATTAGCATTTTTCATTTATGTGAGGCATCTCCCAAGTCAATTAACGTTACGAATATTTTTTATATCCATATGCACATCAATCAGCATTTATAATTCTCAATCAATAATATGGTTCAATCAATTATATGAACCTATAAAGTTAACCCATTTGGGATTTGATTCTAAAATCCAATATCACTAAGCGCATTTTCACTTTTTTCATATATTTCCATAATTATTTCTAAATAGAAATCTCAATAGTAGTGGGCTTCCCCACTTAGTATATACGATATTATCTAATCGATGTTTCTCAGATTAAGTCAATATGCCTCCAATAAATTTCTTATAAGGGAAACTCCATAAATGTCTCCAAAACATACTTCACATAACTCCTATAGAGGTTCCCAATCGATAACCTTGAATAAAACGGGATGAAATTCTCCCTAGAAAAACATCTCCCAAAATTCCCTATTTCCAAATCTATTAATCCGAATCGATTCGGCCTCCAAGGCGAATCGATTCGGGTCATAAGACCTGGGATTATTTCTCAGGATGAATTGATTCGGGTTGGGTCCAAATCGATTCGGTCACTCAGACCTGGGCACCTATAACTATCTGAATCGATTCGGTAAGGGGCTGAATCGATTCAGCCTATCAGAAGGCACGAAAATGGTTACTTTTTCAATGCCAAAAATTCTCAAAATTCATTTTAATCATCTTCTACCCATTTCCCTTCAATCCAATCACATATATGATGTTAAAATTCATCCAATAACACACTTCAACTAATTTCTAACCTCAAATCCATTATCTACACAACAAATCTAGGATTTTACCCAAAAGTTAAGTTTTAACAAACTAAACCTAAAACTCGTAAATTTGATCCAAAAATCATGAAATAAATGGCACACAACAATTATTTAGCAAGTTTAATCACTTGCCTCAAGTTCGTAGGGTCTGAATCCTCCTCGAAGTCACGGATTGGCCGGAATCTCCCAACTTTTCTCCTATTTCTTTCTTCTCTCCTTCTTCTCTTTATTTCTCTCTTTCTTTCTAAGGAGATTTGATCTCCCATAGGCTTTTAAGCCCTGTCTCCCAAGATACACACTTTAAATGATAATACACACTTTAAATGACTCAGTAGCTTTAATTCGAGCCAAACGTACTTAAAATATTTCGAAACCTAAATAGACCCCAAGTACAGTTATTTATACTTTCTCGACCCTTCCGGAAACAAATGCACCCTCAGAATTATCATTCGAAACACTTTCTAACATCTTCAAATTTTGACTTCAAAGCCAATTTAATTGTTCTCCAATAAAAATAATATTTATTTCTTCCAAAATAAATTAGTTATTGTCCCAAAAATCTCGGGTTGTTACAAAATGCAAAGAGGAAAAGGACAAAGTCTTGGTCTCGTTGGTGTCTCAAAGTTTTGGGTAAGGTAATGAAGGCCAAGACCAAATCCCATTTATATAGGAGGGCGCTGGAAGGTAAAGCGTCGCATTATAACTACCGCAAAATGTGTCCCCTGAAAAACCCAATGAATCGCTAGAAGACTACGTACGGAAGTAAACGATTGCCTAGTAAACACAATTTACGTACAAGTTTTATATGTTATTCAAGTAGGGACCAATTCAAACTTTTCTTGAAATTTTTAACTCTGTTAAAACTAATTAAGGATTGTAAAGTCAATTTAAGTCCTATTTATTAGCTTTAGTTAAATCTAGATGATTTACAAGATAATAAAAATTTCAGTTTTTAGGCAGGTTTTTAATTGTTTAAACCTACTTTTTCGTGTGAGGTGATATGCGAAAAATGTAAAGCACGGGGTATTTATTTAACGTCACAAAAACCCTTCCCCGGGAAAAATGATGGACTCTCCTAAGAGTCAACCTAGTCTACTTCCACTAAAACCAAACGAAATAGGAACGATTATACGAACATGCAACAAGACTCAAACCAAGCTAAATCAGAACAATCTATTACCTATCTCGACTAAGCTTCTCTCTGCTCTGGTTGCTCTTCCACAATTATTCTCACTATGCAGCTCTGGTTCACTTTGCATTCTTCACATCTCAGCCTCCCTTTAGTTTCCTTAATGAAGGTTGGCTCAATGCCTAGTGTGTCCTAATTCTTAGTGAAGTATTTGTGTGCTACGTGTTGTCCTAGATGACACACACACCCATACTTAAATGATACAACCAAATGCAATGCAACAATTTATCTGTGACAACCCGAATGTAATTTTGATAAATTATATTTAAATCATGTTTATATTATGTGATATGAATAATGTGTTATTAGTATATCTAATATTAAGTGCTTATCTTTAGTCTAATCCTACTTTCATAAATCATGAAATGTCGAGTTATGTACGGACACAAGATTTGGTTATTTTCGATAGAAATGTTCCTGTTCAAGACTAGTTTTGACCATTGTAACATTATAATTTACTTGAGGTGAAAACTACATAGTTGTATACATGCGAGTTAGGGTCGTAACACAATAAACGGTGCATCAAACGGATGCTCGAGGAAGAAGTTAGGTCAAAATTACGAGAAGGGGTAAATATGTCAATTCCCTTAAGTGGTAAATTGTCTTTTATTAAACCAAATGGTTTAATTTGATTGGTTGGCTTGGGAGGCAGCCTTGGCCGACCTTATACCCATTAAATATCCTTATCCTTCAGCCAAAACCATCCATGAAAGGGTTTTAAGCTTAGGGAAAGAGAAACTAGAAGTTAAGGAGGAAAAGTGAGGAGAAAAGGTGTAGAAAAATCCGTAGAAATTACATAAAAAGCCCTGAAGGTAATCCTAATTACAATTCTAGTTATTTATCTTATATTAATGATTTATATGATCTAAATCATCATAGGTTTACCCTTTATATGTATGTATGGTTATATGCAAGTTTATGTTAAGTTGAGTGTAGAAACCCTTAAAATTGCTTTGTATTGAAACCCCTTGTATTCAAACTTGCATATCTCGTTGTGTACTTACTGGAATTGAGAAATTATAATTGGATATGAAATTAGAATCATATATTCATATCATATACGAAAATTAGAATTTATCTCCTTGTGGTTAGGCCGTAATGATGATTTTGAAGTTGATGCATAGTTGCTGTTTGTATACTTGACTTCGGTATGCCCTAAGTTTAGTCAAGATTTTGAGATAGAAAATGAAGTCAAAAAATTATGAAACTTTAATTCTGTACGATTCAGTATGTGTACTGAAAATGGGTTGAAAATCATGGAAAGTTATGCTGGAGAAAAATTATGAAAATTCTTGGAAGTTGAAGGAACAATAGAGGAGCTTATAGGGCAGATTTCTTGTGTTGTAGAGAAATGGACATAACTTGCCCTAGGAAGTTTGAAAAATTACACCGTCACTTGTACTGGATAGTATATTCATATATGTTTTCATATTGATGAGGTTGGACCCCTGTATTTGTACAATTTAGGAATATAGGATGGGTAAGTATGTAAGACCATAATTTCAGGTCATACTGGGTACCCCTTGAATGAATGTTTGTATTTCGTCCTTACAAATGGTACTTTGAGTACATGTTTCATGTGTATATACATTGAGGAGTATAATTTCATGTTTACTTAACTTTGGTTATAAATTCCTCATAAGGTATTTCCTACGGTTGAATGTGCGTAACTTTATCAATATGTACATCATTGTTTGACTTTACCTATGTTTTATGGAATGTGACTTAATTGGAATTATATTGTTGATGTATAGCCATGGAAAGTTACATAATTATATTTGGATAATATTTATGATTGAGTTTCAGTACTGATTTAGTTGGATTGAGAGGTGTAAGGCCTAATCAACCCAGTTCAGCTCCACCAGAAGGAAACCTGAATACGTAGTTGTCAACCAAGGTGAGTGTACTCACTGGAAAGAGATATTTGTATCGTGTTTTCATAATAAAATGAATATGAAATTGTTCATTTCGGTTTATCAAAATGAGGGTTTACTCCTCGACCAAGAATGGGGGAGATTTGTATATTAATGACAAGGGGTTACTCCTCGACCAGGAATGGGGGAGAATTGTCTATTTAGACAGGATATGTGAATCATGATTCGGAAAAGTTGGTCATTCATTATGAATGAGCCGGATAAGTTAATAAATAAGTATATGGACATGATTTATTGCATTAAATTCATGCATTAGTATAGTAGTGAAGCATTCACTGGGCTATTTTGCTCACGGTTCCTATGTTTACATTTTTCAGGTAACGTGATGTCACTGCAAAATCTAGGAGGTCGGGTTGGGTTAGCTAGGAATGGGAGAAACTATGATTTTGTGTAAATGTAAATGATGTAATTAAGTTAACTTATCCTTTAAGAAAGTTTTATGGGCATGACTACTTTGATGTTGTAAAAAGGTTTTCAGTTATATGGATTTACAATGGTGACACTGAAATCAAAACTCGTGCTTATGGTTTGGTTAGATTAATTATGGTTTGACTCACTTTGACTTCCAGACTTAATTATAAGTAATTGGGTTGGGGTGTGTCAGCTTTTGGTATCAGAGCCTAGGTTTTAGAGGTTCTGGAGTGAGAAGAGTCTAGATTTGGCAGTGAAATTCAGAAATATATTTTATTTGATACTAACGATCATGTTAGGAAAGATATATATATCTGCATGTTGTTATATCTTTGATTCATTTCAGATATAAGAGAATGGAACGAGGGAATGTTAATGAGAGAATAGAAGATGAGGCTTCAAATATGGCAGCGGAAGCAGAGGTTGAACAACCTGTCCATGGATATGTAGAACCTGACCCGGAACAATAGACAGACATGCAAAAATTGGCACGTGCTATGACTTTAATGGCAGAGCAGCAAGCTAGATTTATGGCTCAGATGGAAGCACAACAGGCCAGGCAACTGGAGGCACAAGCATTGGCCAGGGCTCAGAAGGTTATACACCGAGAAGAAAGGAGTACTTCACATGAGAAATTTATTAAAATGAATCCACCCCCATTTGAAGGAGCAGTTGATCCAACAGAGGCAGAAGTCTGGGTTAAAGAGATTGAAATTATTTTTGTTGTAATGAGAATGCCTGACAATCAATGAGTGACCTTGGCGACGTATATGCTAAGAGGAGAAGCTAAGTACTGGTGGGATGCCACAAAACATTTGTTGATTACTCCAGGAGGTGGGAATGTGATCTCATGGGACGCTTTTGTTAAAGCCTTGTATGATAAGTATTTTCCTCCGATGTATCAAAAACAAAAGGAGAAAGATTTTTTCCTGTTGAATCAGGGGAGTATGACAGTTAGAGAATACGAAACTAAACTTACAACTTTATCTCGGTTTGCTTCGAGGTTTATACGGAATGAGGAAGATTTGTGCAGTCGATTTCTCGATGGGCTTGAGTTAGTCATTAAATCACGATTGTCGGCTTTAGAGACTGTTAATTATTCAACCTTGGTGAACAAAGCCATGTTGGTAGAAAGGGACGTGAATGAAGCTAGAGGTAATCGAGAACGAGGTGTAAAGAGAAGCAGATTTGATCCAAATTATCAAAAGAGTAGTGGTACATAATATTCGAGGTTTGGAGGGCAGAAATTCCAACAGGGTAGAGGTGGAAGTAGTTTCCAAAGGGGTGAGGCTAGTGGTGGAAGAGGTTCAGGAGTTTCAGCACAAGGAGATCCTAATGTTTGTTTCTTTTGTGGGTCATCGGGTCATATAAAGAGAAATTGCCCAAAGTTACTGAATATAGAATGTTTCAACTGTCACCAAAAGGGTCATCTGAGAAAGAATTGTCCTATGTGGGCAAGAACAGTTTCAGTCAGTAGTGTGGGGCCTCATAAAGGATCTTCTCCAGGCAGTGCTACCAGGGGGAGAGGTACAGAATAAGCAACTGGATCGAGGGCAGGAGGAAGAGTGTTTGCGATGACGCTACAAGATGCCCATGCTACCCCGGAAGTGGTTACATGTAAAATTTCTATTGGAAACAAAGATTTATATGCACTCATTGATTTTGGATCTACGCATTCATTTGTGGCATTACATATTATTTCATACTTGGGTAGACCATGTTCATTTCTTAATTGTTCCTTATAAATTTCTACCCCAATGGAAAGTGTAATTCTAGTTGAGCACGTTTATAAAGATTGTGTCTTACGAATGGGTGAGAGATATTTCTATGTTGACTTGATACCGTTGGCCATTCGGGATTTTGATATTATACTGAGGATGGATTGGTTATCACCGTATCATACTTCCATTGATTGTTTTCGAAAGGAAGTTACATTTCATCTGCCAGGTGAACCCGAGTTCTAGTTTACAGGGGAAAGGAATGTTATCCCTAATTGTCTAATGTCAGCAATAAAGAGTAGAAAGTTATTGAGTAAAGGTTGTACAAGGTATTTAGCTTATTTTGTTGATGTTAGTAAGGAAACACTTAAAGTTGAAGATATACCAGTGGTTAGAGAATTTTCTGATGTCTTCCCAGAAGAATTGCTAGGATTTCCACCCGATAGGGAAGTAGAGTTTTCTATTGAATTAATTCCAGGTACTGGTCCAATTTATCTTGCTCCATATAGAATGGCACCAGTAGAGTTGAAAGAATTAAAAGTGCAATTACAAGATCTGATAAGCAGAGGTTTGATTCGGCCTAGTGTTTCACCATGGGGAGCACCCGTGTTATTTGTGAAAAAGAAAGATGGAACAATGCGATTATGTATTGATTATCGGCAATTGAATAAGGTGACCATTAGAATGAGCCGGATAAGTTAATACATAAGTATATGGAAATGATTTATTGAATTTAAATTCATGCAGTAGTATAGTTATGATGCATTCACTGGGCTATTTTGCTCACGGTTCCTATGTTCACATTTTTCAGGTAACGCGATGTCACTGCCAAATCTAGGAGGTCGGGTTGGGTTAGCCAGGAATGAGAGAAACTATGATTTTTTGTAAATGTAAATGATGTAATTAAGTTAACTTATCCTTTAATAAAGTTTTATGGGCATGACTACTTTGATGTTGTAAAAAGGTTTTCAATTATATGGATTTACAATGATGACTCTGAAATCAAAACTCGTGTTTATGGTTTGGTTAGATTAATTATGGTTTGACTCACTTTGACTTCCAGACTTAATTATAAGTAATTGGGTTGGGGTGTGTCATTATCTTCCTCCTAGATATCAACAACAACTTTTACGTTATGTTCTCTTGTTTAAATCAACATTTCTTGATTTAAAACAATGTTCACAAACTTTACGTTTCTCTTTTCTCAAAAATTAGAACAATCATATTTGATCTAATATATAGACATCAATAAGTGTCTAAGTGTTGTGTAGTGAGTGATTTATAAGTGATATGCATATGAAAAATCCTAAAATCACTTCACAGATCAAGCAATCATATAAGATAAATAATATGTGTGAATATATATATAAATATATAATCAAGTTTATGTCCATCTTCAGTCCAAGTTCAATTATCACGTCAGCCAAGATATTTTCTTATAATTTCAGTCCTTAAGCAAAACAAGTTTAAGTTTCTAAACCTTCAATAGACCTAACCTTATTTTTAAGAAAAACTTTCTTGAATGATACTGGGTGATAAGTCATTTATTATATACTTGGTGATCAGTCATTTATTAAATTAAACCAAAGTATACGATTGGTTCGTTCTTAGCATCACCGTCGAAAAATAATTTTTCTTTATTTATCACCTAATAAATAATTAAGCTAAGTGTCAAAACGTTTAATTCTATAGATTAAGTTCCAATGGTATAGATTTTATACATAAACCATTTAAATGAACACAATTATAGTAATGAATATCAAACCATTCAACTGAATTAAATAGGCTGGAATAACATCCCAATAAAATATCTCAAAACCATGATTAATAATAATACTAACAATCCCAACTGAAAACTGAGTGTAGAAAATTAGAAAGTAAAATGTCTCTCAGAACTAAATAGAAACTAGAAATGGGTGACACTTTCCCTATCTAATAATGACTAAATGAAGAGCTGAGATAACAAGGATGAAATCGTCTAAATACAAGGACCTACAACTCCCACACCAGCTGCAACACGGAAATCAGTCCAACGGTCTAAGATTGGCGTCCTTGTGGATGGACACCTGATATAATATACATATATATACAAGAGAAGGAAGAAATGACAAGAAACGGGTCAGATCCCGAGTGTAACATAGTTTCAAAACAGTTTAGCAAGTATATAAAATGCTTACCAGTTGATATCATATACATGCTAGTATTTCGACACTCACTTGGGAATTCTCACCTTTCAACTAGTGTGCACGCCTAACGTATTGCTAAGCCATCCTAGTTAATGCTAACCCAGTTAACTAGTTCGATTAATTTCCCTCTTACCTTTTCTCTTTTCTATGCTCATACGTATTACACACTAAATACATTATCGAAATCCTGACATTTATGAATCACAGTTATTATTTCATTACCGTCTTAAGTTCCCACACATTTAAGTTATTCTTTAATATCATTATCTTTCTCATTTGCTCTTAAGAACAGTAGATTAAACACATGTATATATAGTAATCACTCAATATATATATTAATAGGGCACCCCACATAAAATCTATGGTGCATGCATACTCTGCTATCAAGTCCCCGTACCTCTCATACATGAAAGGGAAATACAAGTTCGGAATCACTCTCGAACTGCATTAACACAAAACACACATAATGGAGGTAAATCATAGTCCCAAGTCACTAAGAGGTAAGGACATAACCACACGCCCCTTAGGACTATCTGCTCTATCACTCACAGATAGGCTGTACCAAGGTTCTATGTTCTAGGGTACAAGTCAATATTCCCCCAATGGGCAAAATGAATAAGACTGTCCCGATGCAAAAACCTCCGTGATAACAAGTAGCGCGGGTACGATTTATCACACAAAACACTCATACAATATATATATATATATATATATATATTCACACACCTATGTATTTATTGATTTCAATTAGGATAGGTACACTCATGACCTATAGACACATGATCCGTACGTAGGATATAACTCTCGACTATCCTACGTGACATATAATTATCGTAATCACTTTTATCGTATAATTTAAATTACCTTTCCCTACTCGCAAAAAGTTTACTAGGTTACCCCACCATGCCTTAAGTTATTTCAGTAGCTATAATGATACCCTTACTACTGGTTTTAACCGTGAGTTATCGTATTGCCAATTTAAACCCGCGTTATATAATTACCCGTCGTAATTGACTCAGTGAACAATCGTACATATACTGTTTAATCCCGTTCATAATCACATTTTCCAAGTCTTAATCACGGCTCTACTGATCTTCCCTAAGTCTTATTATATTTATTTAATCAACACCAAGGATTTGAGAATACTGGGTTTAAATCGATCGATCAATCCATCTGGCATGGCTGTGATTCTGCATATTTTTACCTACTGGTTTCTTCCATTTTAATCCTTAAATCTCCATTTAAAAAGTCCCAAACTCCCAACCATATATCACAAACATTATATAGGCAGGTGTGGATGATTTCTAACGTAAAACATTTAATAAATCTCCAAGAATTATCATCAAATGGTTTCAATTCAAGAATTATTATGTAAACCCTTGGTTATCTTACTTTCTCAATAACTCCATTATTTTCTAGATTTCTATCTCTACCGGGTATCAAAATTTCGTTAAGGCTCTACATATATCAAGGAAGTTAACGTAACATGATTCCTACCCAATATGTGAATTTCATCTTCCAAACAACATTAAATCTTCATGGAAACATGTAATTATTCATCATATTCTAACATGGATACCTTATCAACACCAGACTAGCAAGATAGATACTTGCCTGAATATCAAAGGTCTGAGTTGTAGAAGACGATATCTATATTTATGCTCCTCGTTCTCTGATCAACGAGTTGGTGGTGGAATTGGTGAGAACGGTGTAGGATTGATGGCTCTTCCACTTGGAAACCTCATCTCTTCTCCCTTCCTTAGCCTCTATGTAACTCAAGTGCTTCTAACCATCGAAGGATCTAGTTTCCATCAGATATAACCTATTAATTTTCGTAGGTTTAATTACCCAAAAAATGAAAATGACCAAAATACCCATCCCGGGTGTCGGTTTGGCATAAAATAGTCCCGCGATCCAAACTAAATCCCTCGGTACACTTTTGTGACTATCTAGACCCTTCCGGACGCATTGGCGAACTCAAAATGACCATTTGGATGACATAAAAATATTTTACTTTTCATTTAACTTAATTATATTCCCAACACGACTCACATGTGCGTCCCGACTTATTTCTATAAATTGTCGTATTCATCACTCGCGAGAATTTCATAAAATTAAAATCATATGTAAAGTCATAATCATATATATTACTTTTAATCACCAGGTAATATTCAACATAAATCACATATTACTTTACTCATGGAGTAATATTTAAATCCGGATTAACTTTAAATTATCACATAATTAATTCTAATTAATCCGATTTTAAAAGTCATTAAAAATACGGGGTGTTATAATCCTTTTACACTAAAAAGCCAAAAGACTAAAATAACCTATCGGGGTGCTGGCTTGGCCTAAAAATGCCACGTGACCCAATCCAAACCCCCGAGTACAGTTTTTTGACTATCTCGACACGACCATTTGGATGACCCATAAATAAATTACCTTTTTTCTCATAAATATAAGTCTCGACACGACTGACACGCACATCCTGACTAATATCGTAACAGCCGTATTTTTTGCTCACGATAATCATAATGCATTCTTACTAATTTATTACTCGCTCACTAAGTAATACTCATTATAATTCATACAACTAAATATTAATCCTTGTCTCGCTAATTAATATTCATTTTAATTCGGATTAATTTACCGTTTTTAATATAATTAATTTCAATATAAAAATCATTAAAAATACGTGTTACATACTTCTCCCCTAATAACGGAATTTTGTCCCGAAATTCGGAAAAAGACCAGGTTTAAACAACTTTGGATATTTGTCGCGCATTTCATCTTAGTGCACCCAAGTAGACTCGTCGACAAATACGTATCAGTGGAACTTCCTTCGGACTCAGCCTCCTCTCACTACTTTCCAAAAATTTAATTCGTTTCATTGGTCCCGCTATATCTCTACTAACGGTATCCTTTAGTCCAACGGTTCACATCTACCTTTAAATATAATGACTAATTCTCTCTAGTCATCACATACCAACATACTCCGTCATTTGATCTACCATTATACCTTGGTGCCTACGCCACTCTTTTCAATTTTGCCTTCTTTTGTCACCATTATGAGCCTATATGCTAACGTCTAACGCATTTCCTTTAATGGGGAAAATTTCATCATCCCCATATGTCAACTACCTTATTCATTCACTATTATTATACATACCGTTCCACATCTTTCGACTTTGGATGATACTAAAATCCATCTAGCTAGGGTGCCCATACACCCTATATCTTGTTCATTACTGCACAAATCAACTAAACGTAGTATACTTATTTTAAACTAATTCCTACGTAGTTGGCATGATCATACAATAGTGTTATACTCAACCACCCTACTTATTTCTGCTTAATTATTCTCTAGGATGCCCTACCGATCCACTCGTGGTGCAAATGTTCTACCCCGGTTTTCTCACATCAGCACTATACGGATCTACCGGCCTTAAATCGAAATATAACTATTAACTCACGAGTATAACTGCATATACGTATGATAAATAATGTACTAAGCACATGTACTAAAGATCAAACATTTACCAACTGCCAACGTTCACTAAATTTCATACGTGGGATGTCTCACAAAGTGAAATCCAAACAAGGAACCCCCCGATACACTACTATCTAATATTGCCAGCGGTCGAGATTCGTTAGGCCCTTAGTCTATAACATGTACCACCAAAAATTCTATTTGGTGACATAAAAAGTCTACTCTTCCACTCTCATGTCACTAAAAGACAATATATAACATGGTGCCCTCACTATCACAAGTTATCAGCGTTATATAAATAACGAGTTATATCTCTCTGATTGACAGAGAGCACAAAGTACCCTGAATCACATCAGTAAAAAGTCCCTACGCACCGGGATCAAATATGACAAGGCAACATAGTCATCGAAATCTACGACATAATGCCATATATATATAGGCTCGCCCTCTTTTAGTTGATGATTAGCAAAATAATATATTTCACTATGGAATAATAAGCACGATAGTTTATCACACAATCTACTACCACTCAAACTCTCGGTACCCAGTCTCTACACAATATAATAAGTCCTACTTTCCTGACTAAAAAAAGTCGCAAATCCTAACATAAAAATTTTCTTAGTGCCCACACCCGCTCACCTACGGGTGACACTAAAAGAGCCCCTCGACACAACGATAAAATATTTATAGCAAACAAGGTGATATTTCCAATGCACCCACTTCACCTGACTCGCATTTGACTTTTAGTGTTAATAATCATTTATATATGGTGACACACCCATGTCACCCGAACTAATCCCGCACTTACAAGGATGAAATAATTTTTTTTCTCTATATGCCATCTGCCTCACATAATCATTAGGTCCCTGAACGTAACTGACCCATGATCATTTGTAATAGTTATACATCCAGGATCTTATCCCGTAGTTGTCCCCTACCTTACTTTAGGAAATCACTTCTTTTATAGCCTACACACCCAAAGTTTGAAGCATCAACCCAAAAATCTGTCTACCTCTAATCACGTTCCTACTGGCCTCCCCCATTGTTCCCTTGGCCTTGAAAGCCCTTAGGAATAGGATGTTACTTCTTTTATGGACCTCATTGGTCCTTTCTAAACCCATCATTCTCAATTTTGTAAAATCTGGGCCTAAATCTCTTATCCCGATTCCCCAGTCAAAAATCTTGCCCCTCCTGCTATGGTGCCCCATTAGCATCATTTTCACCTACTTTCCCAATCTGATTGGTCTCACTATCTTGCTGTGGACTAGTTCAGTATAGGTTTCCCTACTCTCTACACATATTACACCTTTATGATCCATCCCCTACCTCTGGCCCCACTGACCATGTTGGGTGTCCTTTTCTCAGACTTAGTAGTATTAACCCCAATTGCTACCCCCGTTGTCCCTTTGGCTCTGCTGGCCCTATGGAACTAGTTGATGGCCTCGAAGATCCTGATTGAATGCACCGTAACTTGTTATCAATTTAAATTGATCTGAATCATTTAAATAGTTCCCCTCCTGGGTATACCCTCCTTCGGTGTTTCACTATCACTGTTAAATCCAGTCTTGCTTGTTGGCTAGATTCTCCAACAATCTTGGCTCCCTTCTCGTGAAAATGTTGATATAAGATTGTAAGCATACGTCCCTTACGACATCGGCACTAGTCATCCTAGCTGAATTTTCCAACCATGATTGTGTATTCCACCCATGGGTCCATTATCAAATTTTAGATCCTTTTTCATTCTTCATATACCCTTAGTCGGGTATGAAGTTCGCTAAACAGGTCAACTTCTTTCTCACTACTGGGAATATGCATAGTTTTCTATCAAGTTCACGTACCTCTCGTACTAAATCAAGGACTATCGGTTCAGGTATCAACCTCGAACCATAAATCAAATAAACACATATTGGAGGCAAGCATAATTCTAAGCCTTTGGGATACACACACACCTAATGCACCCAAATGACCGATCACACTATCATACAAACAAGTAGTTCTCAATCCCTAAGTACTATGTTCTGACGCATAAGTATAAAATCCCCCCCAGTGGGCTCATCGGGATAAAACAGTCCGTGATGCGGAACCTCCCATGATAGCAAGCACCGTAGGTATGTTCACCCGCATAACAAAGCACATAATAGACATACACACAACCCATCCATATATCATATGTAGGTATACACCCAACCTATAAATAAAGTCCGTAGGTATACACTCAACCTATACTAAAATCCGTATAAGTATACACGACCTATAAATATCATTCGCATAGAAATACACTCAACCTATAAATAGAATCCGTATAGGTATACTCTCAACCTATATTATAGTCCGTATAGGTATACACTGATCCTATAATATAATCCATATAGGTATACACTTAACCCATAAATATAGTCCGTATAGGTATACACTCAGCCTCTAAAAATGATTCATATATAGTATTTATATTGCATCATTAATTCACATTGTCAACTCACTATCGTATATGTCTGAGTATTACTCTTTACTCGAAGGGTCCATAGTTACCCTTTGAATTAATTCAGTAGCTACTATACTCCTACTCTACTGGTCTAAGTTATAGGATCCCTCGAATTCCCTGTGACACGATCCGTTCTCCCGAATTCCATTATATTACACATTATGTTCGATTAACCTTAGCCTTGATCCTTCTCATTCAAGCCTAAGCCACAACCCTATTGTCACACCCCGAACCCAAATCCATTCTAATAATTTATTTTCACAACAATTAAATCATGATCTTCAGTCCATTTGAAAAGTAATTCATTTATTAATATTTTCATGCATAATGTACATAATGTACATAATATTGTTCTTCTGCCATAACGAAGTCAACATCAGAGTCATAATTAGAGATTATACAATACTGTGATTAACTACGATTAAATTTTACAATCATCAAATCCAATAACACTAACTCAATATATACCGCGTGTGAGTGTAGTAAAATCCTTCTTATGACAATAACAAAATCCCCATATTTAAACCCCAGCTCTTTCTAATGGTGCAGCTCTTAAAATCATCGATCATATGGTATCCTAGCTGGCAGGATACAAACCTGAAAAATGTTAAAATATAAACCATAAGAATTAAGATTAGTGAGGTACTCCTTCCCTGTAATGAATTAACAGTTCTATATAAAATATGTGGATATAAAATCCAAATAATCCTGTCCGTTGGCAATAACAAATCCTGGAACATAAGTTCCAACAAATCATTGGATCTTTGTCCAATTCCAATCCTGGATCATAAGACCCAAATAAATCCAAGATATTTGAATATCCAAAAAAATCCTGAATACCTAAGTATTCAAACCAATCCTGGATAATTTAATATCCAAACAAATCCTTCTCTTAAAGCTATATTCATAACCATCATATCATTTTTATATCTATATGTGAAACAATCAGAAGTACACTCGCCTTGGAGATTTAACAAGCTTTCCCTTTTCCTTTATCTGGATCTTGTTCAATCGGTTCTTCTTATCTTCCTATCATTCTTAAAATATTAGTATCATCATAATAATATTAACAATTTAAAAAATAACTTCAACATAACTCAATTCATAAGCATCATATGATTCTATTCGAATCATTCATCATAAATGAAGTCCCGTATAGATTCAGGTTATGATATCTAACTTATTAAAATTATAGCCCGAACCTACTTTAATTATTCTTTATATTCCAATAATTATCATATTAGGTTTCCAAAACAAACGTCGACACATCATTCCAAGTTTCCTAGAGTAAGAAATGCACATTTTTTTAATTACATAGCAAATTTGCCCTATAGGCTCCTTTATCATTCAGTAATCTATTAAGAATTTTGATAATTTATATACATCATAAATTTCTATGGTATTTCACCTGATTTTAGAAAACATATTGAAGAATACAAGATTAGAATTTCATAATTTTCAAAGTTCATTTGCTATGTCAAGCAAAACATCAAACATATGGTATCATATTTACTCTTTTGGGGCAGGTTTCATACCCGAACTTTAAACCATCACCCAAGATTCATTTCTGGTTATTTTTACATATGTTTTGGATATGTTATGAATATATGGGTCTATGTTAATCTTCAACTAGAATTAATCAATTTTAGTAATCATACAAAAAGATATGGAAGTTTGAATAAACAAGGTTACTAAAAAAAGCAATTTAAGGGTTTACACATTCAACTTTGTTTAAACTTGCATATATCCATACATATGCACCTAAGAATGAAAGGTCAATAAACAATCAAGTATTTATATTATATAAATCATAAATACAAGAAAAATAACAAGATTCATGGGTGGAATTAACTTAGGAGCTTTTACTTAAGTTTCAATGAATTTTTCTGAATTTTTCTCCTCACTTTCTTCTTCCTAACCTTCACAATCGTTTTTCCTCAACCTAAAACTCTCCCAAACTGATTTTTCGGAAGAAAAGAGGATATCTCAAGGGTTTATGTCACCTAAACCAACCTCCACCTCCAACCAATCTATTTAAGACACTTATTGGGTATAAAGCACAAATTACCACTTAAACGGATGGACAAATTTGCCCTCGGTTAATAATTTTGCTATAACTTCTTAATCGGACCTCCGTTTAACACAGCGTTTATTGTGTTACAACCATAACTCGCCAGACTACAAATATATAGTGTTCACCTCAAGTCGATTATTATGTCATAAAGGTCAAAACTAGTCTTAAACATGAACATTCCTACCGAAAACTTCAAAATTTCATATTTGTAACTAATTTGATATTTCATGCTTTATAAACGTAAGATTAGACTAAACATAATGGCTTAAAATTATATATACTAATAATATATTATCCATATCTCATAAGATAATCATGATTTAAACATAATTTATCATAACTATATTCGGGTTGTCACAATTCTCCCCGTGTTAGGAAATTTCATCCCCAAAATTGACATACCTTGGTTGTTTAAATCAAACAAATACGAATAACGCAACTTCATGGTATCCTCGCTCTTCCAGGTATCATCTTCCATGGAATGACTTCTCCACACAACTTTCATAAGTGGGATCACTTTTGATCTCAATATTTGTTCTTTCCTATCGACGATTGCAAATGGTTCTTCCACATAGCTCAAATCTTCCTTCAACTCAATAGGTTGTTCCACCAATACATGTGAAGGATCAGCTATATACTTTCTCAACATATAAACAGGAAAACATCATGTGGTCGAGCTAACTTCGATGGAGATGCTAAATTGTAGGCAACCGGCCCAACTTTCTCAAGAATTTCATAAGGTCCAATGTAGCGTGGACTTAATTTACCTTTCTTTCCAAACCTCATAACTCCTTTCCATGGAGATATCTGAAGAAACACGTAATAACCTTTTTGAAATTCTAAATCTTTCCGTCGCTTATCCGCATAAATTTTTTGTCTTCTTTGAGTCGTTCTCATTCTATATTAAATAATCTTCATTTTTTCAGTGGTGACTTCAATCAACTCTGGACCCTCTATCTTCCTTTCATCAACTTCACCCCAACATACGAGTGTATGTTACCATCTACCATATAACGCTTCATATGGTGCCATACCAATAGTAGATTGCAAACTATTGTTATATGAAAATTCTTTCAAAGGCAAATATTCATCCCATTTTCCTATAAAATCAAGAACACAAGCTTTAAGCATATCTTCTAAAATCTGTATTATCCTTTCAGACTGCCCTTCTGTCTGAGGATGAAAAGTCATACTAAACTTTAAGTTAGTACCCATAGCATACTGCAAGCTATCCCAAAATATGAATGTAAAAGTAGGGTCCCTATCTGAAATAATCGATATCGGTGCTCCATATAATCGAATAATCTCATTAACATACAATCTAGCATACCTATCAACTGTATATGTAGTCTTGACTGCTAGAAAATGAGCGAACTTGGTCAATCTGTCCACCACTACCCAAATCGAATCTTACCCCTTCTGAGATCGAGGAAGCCTAACCACAAAATCCATCGTTACATGATCCCATTTCCATTCCGGTATTGGCATGGCTGAAGTAGACTAGTAGGTTTCGGATGCTCCACTTTCACTTCCTGACATATATGGCACTTAGTAGCGAAATCAACTATTTCCTTCTTTATATTATTCCACCAATAATGATCCTGTAAATCCTTATACATTTTATTACTACTAGGATGCATAGTATAAATGGGATTATGAGCCTCATATAAAATTTCCTCTTCCGTCCATCCACATTAGGGACACATAACCACTTCTTATACAATAAAGTTCCATCATTCACAATACAAAAGTCTTCAGACTTACCATCTCGGATATCTTGTCGTTTCTTCCCAAGAAAAGGATCTTGACTTTGCAAATCACGAATACGGGTAGCTAACTAAGGCCTCAAGCTTACATGAGCAAAGAACTTGTCCCCTTATTCTAGCTTCAATTATACTCCCATCAATCTCAACTCCATGATGTGGGAAACTCTACACACCGAATACAAGATAACCTGCTCGAAGCCTTTCTACTCAGAGCATATGCAACTATATTTTCCTTCCCCGGGTGGTGGTGAATTGTACAATCATAATCTTTAATTAACTCCATCCACCACCTCGGCCTAAAATTCAACTCCTTCTGAGTAAATAAATACTTAAGGCTTTGATGGTCAGTAAAAATTTCACATACCTCACCCTATAGATAATGACGACATAATTTCATTGCAAACACAATAGTAGCAAGTTCCAAATCATGTGTAGGATAATCACGTTCATGTGTACGCAAATTCTTAGAAGCATAAGCAATAACTTTACCATGCTGCATACAAGCACAACCCAACCCCTGACGTGAAGCATCAGTATAAATAATAAAACCATCTCCACCATGCGGAATTGTAAGAACAGGTGCAGTTACCAACCTATTTTTCAATTCATTAAAACTATTTTCGTAATCACAATTCCATTCAAACTTAACATCTTTTCGGGTTAGTTTAGTCATTGGCAAGGAAATCAAAGAAAATCCCTTAATAAACCTTATATGATACCCAGCTAAACCCAGAAAACTCCTCACCTCAGTCATATATACCATAGAAGGTTTATTAAGGGAGAGTCCCAATAATAGCTTCTACCATTTTACAATAGCTTCTACCTTTTTAGAATCAACACATATACCATCTCCAGAAATAACATGGCCTAAAAATACAACTCGTGATAGACAAAATTCACACTTGCTAAACTTAGCATACAACTTCTTATCTTTCAACAGATTCAAAATAGTTATGAGATGCTTTTCATGTTCAACCGTATCAAGTGAATAAATCAGAATATCATTAAAAAAAACTATCACAAAAGAATCAATAAAAGGATGCAGTACTCGATTCATTATAATACCCCATACTTGTATGGATAATTAAATTACATAAGTGAGTGTAATTTGGAAATTTGAGAAATTATTGTGAATAGTAATTTTGGAAGTTATGAGTGTAATTTAATTAGTGAATTTTATTAAGTGACTCAAATGGATATTTCGAGTACACGATTGGTTTCAAAATGGCCGAGGTAGTCAGAATCGAGTATCCGGGGGTAATATTTAGGTTTCGGGGATTTTTGGACTAGTATGGACTCGCAATTGAGTAAACGAGTCATTTTTGTGTTTATAAGGGATAAACCCTTATTCTCTCTTATAAAGGCACGGGAGAAAGAAAGAGAAGGAAAGAAAAAAGAGAAAAGAAAGAAGAGAAGAAAGGAAGGAAAAGGAGGAAGAAAAAGGGGATTTCGGGCCAAACTCCACGAGATTAGACTCGAGGTCGTCGGATTTCATCCACGAGGCAAGTGTTTACTTGCTTTATTCATTGGTGTGTGTTTCTCATATTATAGTTGGTAAACTAGATAAATTTTGGGTCAGAACCCTTCAAATAAATTTGGAAAATTTGATTTTAAGTTTACCCATTGATGTATTGTAAACTCTTAATGATTTCTAGTGTTGAATCCATGATAATGGAGTGTAGAAATGGAAGAAATTATAAAACTAGGGCTTTAATCATTTTAAGGTTTAAAATGTAAGGGAAATGGTTTAATACCACAAATTAATTGATGTGTTAGTTGTAAAACATAGATTAGATGATCTTAGTGTTGTTAGTTGAGATTAGAAACCCTAAAAATGGAGATTGGATTGAGTTTTGGGTTTTGGGGTTATATATAAACCCTAAGAAGATTTAGGATTCAGACCAACCGAATCGATTCGAACAAGCTGAATCGATTTGGTATGAGATAGTCAGAAAGTAGAACCATTTCGAATCGATTCGGACAGGCCGAATAGATTCGGTGGCCAGCTAATCGATTTGGACAGGCCGAATCGATTCGGTCCTGGGAGATTTTTTAGGTTTTCTCCTTTAAGTTTAGGGTAATTTAAACTATGGTTTTGGAGGTTATTATGGGGGATTATAGGCATGATATTAGGACTCCTCGATGATGGTATTGAGGGTGAGTAAACCTTGGATCAAAATAGGGAACCTTGGGATAATTTAGTATAGGATCCTCGGTACGGATTTAATGAATGTTTGGGACGAGTAACACTCGGGGCAGTATTTTTGTGGGTGATTTAATATGAGCGTAAAAAATATATTTATATATCGCCTATATGTTTAAGTAAATCCTAGGACGTGAGGAGGATGGAATTATTACGGATTGGTATATTCAGGATTATATATATCCTTATAAAGTCCTTAAGGTGCGAGTTATATACTAAGTAAAAGTGCTTATAGGTTTAGTATTTAAAGTGGGTAAATACTTATATACTATTATGAGTGGGAACATTTGGGGTTATTGGCTATCGCTATAAGAGTTTGGAAATTATAGCCATAATATATTGAGAAGTGATATATAATATATATGACGTGGTTACAGTATATATAATATGATGCCAAAATTCATATATATATATATGTGTGTGATTGGTATATTTGTATCTTAGAGGATGGTTCCACGGGCTTCCCCGAGCGTAGGGTTGGACATCCAGATTATATATTTTCTCTAGTGCGATCCAGGGTGGTTGCGCAATGTGGTTGAGTCCCCTGGCTTGAGGAGCAGGGAACGTATATCCCCTGGTCATATCGTCCCGTGTTCGAGTGCGATGTGTGTACTCCACTTGCAGAGGGAACGTCATCGCCTCCACCGTTGTGTATTTTTACCATGACCAATAGTAAGTCTAGCTTGGTACCGTGGTAGAGTGAGTAAACTCGGATTTCGATACGCACTATAAGACTGCATCCTCGAGTTATAGCTCGGAGGGATGGTTATTATACTTATGATTGTGATAGGTATAATTATACTTGTTGCATATAGTATATTGCTTGTATATGAAGATGAGATATCATATAAAGTAAACATATATAAGATGAAAAGAATGATAAGGTGTTATTCCCCTTCCATTATAATTATATCCGAATTTATATGAAAATGAATCATGAGTTCTAATGAGAATTATATACCCATATATACGAGTTATATATATATGCGTTGTCTGCTGAGGGCCTAATGAATCTCGACGATCAACATTGCCAGGAAATAGGGTATCGGGGAGGTTCCTTCTTTGGATTTCACTTTGCGAGACACCCCACGCACGAACGTAGAGCAATGTTGGGAATGGGGCAAATTTTAACCCTTAGTACTCGAGTTCATGAGGATTTTTAGAGGATGGGTGATAGCGTTTAGTTAGGCAGGGTAGCTTAACTAATATGTTTAAAACGTATGTGATAGGGGTGCACAATTAGAAGAGGGGTGAGGTGTATCTCATGGGAGTGCGATACCAATTTAAGAATGAGAGATTTCATATTTTTAAATATGGCATTTATGCACTTGCTAAAATATTTTTAAAACTCGGGCTCTGACCCGTCTCTCTATTTTTCCCCTCTCTTGCTATAAATCTATATATATTAGGTGTCCAGACATAGGGATGCCTGGATGATAATTCCTTTAAGTTAAATGTTTGATGTAGCAGCTGTGGATTCATGTAGTTTTATTGTAAATGCTTTTACCCTTGAGATCTAGATAGGAGGTTCCGTAGAAACATTCAGGCCGATAAACCAATTGTATTCAGTTATTATTTTACCTCCTTTTAGTGCGGCATTCGATTTGGTTGTATTATGTTAAACCGAGTGTTCGGTTATTTTATTTCATTTCAGTTGTTTCATATAAATTGTTGTGATTATTTTATTTGAATGGTTTGGTTAAAAATATTAGTTAAATAAAATTTTGACGCCAGCCTAATAGGTTATTAGTAATTAAATTGGTTTTTGACAATGATGTTGAGAATGAACCCTATGAGACTCCTGTTATAATTTGGGTATAGGATTGATCACCTGGTATTTTATTAGGCGGGGTGTCACAGAAGGTATCAGACCATCAAGTTCTAGTGTCCTTAGGAATCTGTGCGGACGTACTACACTTTCAGCATTTCTTTCTATTTGATATAGATCCCTATCATTAGGATTGTTGATTCCTCTTGTGAGATTTCATTCTCCTGTCATTATATAAGATTATAGTAAATCTTTTTTGTGCTCATTCGAGATTCGTGTGCTGATCGATGAAGATCGACCATAGAAGGCCGTTATGAGGGCAACCGGAGGTGGGGCTTAGTTAGAGCTGTAAGTCGAAGTTCGGAATGAGGATCGCAGTTGAGGTCACCCCCTTTGTGGCATTGTCAAGGATTGTTGAAACAACTAATAAAGTATAGTAGTTATTAGTATCCATGTACCGTTGTAGTATGGAGTGGTGATAAACTTGAATTACCCAGTGATGTAAATTGGGATAAAGGTTTCAAAAGGTCTTTGATAAGGACCATACGTCAAAGTTAAGTCATGCGGAGGCAGCGTAGCATTATTCAAGGAAGTATAGGGCTCTGAATTTTTGGCTTAGAGAGGGGTACATAAATCCCCAGATGTGAAAATTTAAGGAAATTTTTTCACTCTTTGAAACAATGTTGATATGGTGGGAACGGTGGTCACCATATTTGGGGGAGCATGATGTTTTGCTTATAGAGGGAACTTACGGATGGTTTTAACCGCGAGTTCCATTGATTCATCAGAAATGAAGAGAATGCAATTTCTCAAGTATTCACATGAGGATCGGTTAGAGGCCGACTGTGAAGAAAGAGTGGTATGGAGAAGTGAACCTTTTACCAAATTAAGTTAGGTACAATGAGGAGAGAGTCCTTGAGTGGAATGATAGGCTCACTAGTAAGTGTTGAAAACACTTATGGAGAAGTTGTGTTCGTGGAACCTCATTGGTGGAAATCCACCAGGGGAATTAATTGAAACATGGATGTTGAGGCCGGTAGTGGAGTTTTCTTTTCACGAAGAAGTTAAGGGGACTATGAAGGCGGTTGTCTGGATCGAGGCTATAAAGTCTGAGATACTGATGACCCTAACATGGTCAGGGTGTCCAGTGAGGAGGAATCTAGTGAGGTGGAGTGTAGAACCACACGGTTAGTCCTTAACCGATGGGAGTTGAAGAACAAGAGTAGAGTGCTTAGATGGAGCATTGATTAAAGTAGTATTTAGTTTGGGTAATACAATCCTACTATGTATGGAAACCAATTAGAGTGGCCAAGGTGATTGGCAAGAATGTTGTTATGAGTTTCACCTCAGACGAAGGAGGTATATTTGGTGTGGAAAAATTGAGTCACAGTATTTCGTGTGTGTGATTCGAGTTTACTGGTAGTATCGATAACATTATATAATGTATGTCTATATGTTTTTTTGTAGTAGCGGGGTTCTATTTTCTTCATTCGTTATGGAAATGGGTGTTGATATTTTGAATTTATATCTGTTTTATCCTACTCATTTTGTATGTGCTATATGAGTATGGTACTATTATAAGAGTAATGTTATTGTATTATCGGAGCGATAGCAGGCTAATGATTATAGAACTATCGTATCCGCAATTCTTGGGTGGAACTGATTGTTATTGCGATATCTCATCTGGATACATATTGATATCGCCTTTATTATATGTTTAGATGGAACCTCGAGGAGTAGATGTTTCATTTTCTCGATTTTGGTGTGTGGTGACCTTATAGGTATGATTTAAGGTATGAAGGATTCCTTGTTGAGCTGTGAGTTTAAGCTCATTGTTGTTTACGCAAAGGACTTAGGGTTAGTACAAGAGCCTTATGGTATGGCTCCTAGGAAGAAGTAGGAGTTCAAACCACAATTTGCTGAAAGAGGGAATAGGGTTATCCCGGTTGCATATTTGAAGCTAATGGACCTCCACAATCGACAAGTTAAGTAGTAGTGTATTGGAGGGGTTCCTTGTTTGGATTTTTCTTTCCGAGACACTCCACGCATGAACCTTAATGATGTCAGGAGTGGAGAGATGTTATAGGATGCAAGGATGTTGATTTTTAAGATAAATTACCTAGTGTGAAGAAAACACTATGGACTGAGAGCCGTATAATGATTTATGGCTTATGGAAACAGAAGTTCTATGGAAAAGAACATAAATGGTCCTCTCACCGCAAGTATGTGGGTGAGGCAAGGTGAAGGAAATTGATTTGAGGCTTATAGTCAGGCCTTGAATAGAAGGCAAATTCAGAGGAAACATGGTTTGGGTAGGATGTTCGTAACACTTTTGCAGAGAGTAGGCGCCCCGATTAGTTAGACTTTCCATTCTACCAATATGGAAGGATACAGTGGTAGAAGTATGTTACTTGCTTAGTGAGATAGGATTTTAGAAAGTCCCGTTGCTACACCTTAGACTGTTATATCTCGATGACCGACGATGCGAGGGAATAGTGTAACGGGAGGGTTCCTTATTTGGATTTTTCTTTGCGAGACGTTCCACGCATGAAACTAAGCGAATGTCAGAAGTTGAGAGAGGTCTTGGGCACTAGGGATATATTTCGGATAGTACTCATTTTATGTGTGTTGGAAACACATCAATCATGCGGTTATTAGGAGGTAAGGCCAGTAGGACTAGCGGTGCTAATATAGGAAGAATTAATTTCGAATTATTCCAGTTAGGAAAACCTAGGTGTTAATACTGGGTCGACAAAATGAGACCCATTATTTGGAAAGAGTGTTATGTGTCAGACGTTTGCAATGGTTGTGCAAATATGTACGTGTTAAAAGGTGTATGGGCACCATGGTAAGTTGGTTTATATATCGTCCGAAATAGAAGGGGCATAGTATATAAAGCTGAAGATTATCCTGCGAGGCAGTTATAAAGGGATTTGGAATGGGTTGGATGGAATGTCGTAAGAGGTACGCAATGATCAAATTATAGTTGTGCAATAAGAGTTAGCACACCTAAGATAAGCGAGAAGACAAATGGGAATAGTCAAGCATTGGTGTAGTTTCCTTTTAAGGGAAATTAGATGTCCCAATGTAGATGAGTAGATGCTTAGAATAGCGGATCTTCGAGGTGATCGATACGTTATAGCGGAGATTATAGGCTCGTTTTCTTTATATACTATTATAGAAGCATTAGGTGCAATGTGATGTTAGAGTCAACCTTACGATCGAGGTGGTATTATAGCATATAGAGATTTAGTTAAGCTAGTACGTTAGAATATAATCCATGAGATAGGTGGTATATGGTAGGGTACCATTGGGTAGTACCATCAACTTTGGTGTACTAGGACGGAGAGACTTTGGTGATACAGGTTGTAGCTTAATTTTGAGGACGAAATTCCGTTGCAAGGGGGAAGTATATAATACCCCATACTTGTATGGATAATTAAATTACATAAGTGAGTGTAATTTAGAAATTTGAGAAATTATTATTAATAGAAATTTTGGAAATTATGAGTGTAATTTAATTAGTTAATTTTAGTTAAGTGACTCAGATGGAGATTTCGAGTGCACGGTTGGTTTCGAAATGGCTGATATCGTTAGAACTGAGTATTCTGGGGTAATGTTTTGGTTTCGAGGATTTTTGGACTAGTAGGGACTTGCAATTGAGTAAACGAGTCATTTTTGGGTTTATAAGGGATAAACCCTTATTCTCTCTTATAAAGGCACGGGAGAGAGAAAGACAAGGAAAGAAAAGGGAGAAAAGAAAGAAGAGAAGAAATGAAGGAAAAGGAGGAAGAGGATTCCGGGCCAAACTCTGCGGGATTCGACTCGAGGTCGTCGTATTTCATCCACGAGGCAAGTTTTTACTTGCTTTATTCATTTGTATGTGTATCTCATATTATAGTTGGTAAACTAGATAGATTTTGGGTTAGAACCGTTAAAATAAATTTGGGAAATTTGAGTTTAAGTTTACACATTAATGTATTGTAAACTCTTAATGATTTCTAGTGTTAAATCCATGATAATGGAGTGTAGAAATGGGAGAAATGATAAAACTATGGCTTTAATGGTTTTAGTGTTTAAAATCTAAGGGAAATGGTTATATACCAAAAATTAATTGATGTGTTAGTTGTAAAACATATATTGGATGATCATAGTGTTGTTGGTTGAGATTAGAAACCTTAAGAGTGGACATTGGATTGAGTTTTGGGTTTTTGGGTTATATATAAACCCTAAGCAAATTTAGTATTTGAACGAGTCGAATCGATTCGGACAAGATAAATCGATTCGGTATGAGAAAGTTAGAAAGAAGAACCATTTTGAATCGATTCGAACAGGCCAAATCGATTCGGTGGCCAGCGAATCAATTCGGACATGCCAAATCGATTCGGTCCTGGGAGATTTTTGAGGTTTTCTCTTTAAGTTTAGGGGAATTTAAACTATGGTTTTGGAGGTTATTATGGGGGATCCTATGCATGATACTAGGACTCCCGGACGATGGCATTGAGGGTTAGTAAACCTTGGATAGAAAGAGGAAACCATGGGATAATTTAGTATAGGATACCGGGTACGGATTTAATGAATGTTTGGGACGAGTAACACTCGAGGAAGTATTTCGGTGGGCTATTAATTACGCGCATCGAAAATATATTTATATATCGCCTATATGTTAAGTAAATCCTAGGATGTGAGGAGGATGGAATTATTACGAATTGGTATATTCAGGATTATATAAATATATATATATATATATATATATATATATATATATATATATATATATATATATATATATATATATATATATATATCCTTATAAAGTGATTAAGGTGAGACATATATACTAAGAAAATTAGTGCTTATAGGTTTAGAATTAAAAGTGGGTAAATACTTATATACTATTACGAGTGGGAACATTTGGGGTTATAGGCGATCGCTATAAGAGTTTCGCAATTATAGCCATAATATATTGAGAAGTGATAGAGAATATATACAACGTGGTTACAGTATATATAATATGATACGGAAATACATATATATATATATATATATATATATATATATATATATTAGTGTGATTGGTATATTTGTATCTTAGAGGTTGATTCCCCGGGCATAGGGTTGGACAACCAGATTATATATTTTCTCTAGTACGATCTAGGGAGGTTGCACGATGAGGGTTAATCCCTTGGTTTGAGGAGTAGGGAGAGTATATCCCCAGGTCATATCGTCCCACGTTCGAGTGTGATGTGTGTACTCCACTTGCAGAGGGAACATGACCGCCTGCACCGTTGTGTATTTTTACCATGACCATGAGTAAATCTGGCTTAGTACCGTGGTAGAGTGAGTGAACCCGGATTTAGATAGGCACTATGAGACTGCATCCTCAAGTTACAGCTCGGAGGGATGGTTATTATACTTATGATTGTGATAGTGTAAGGACACATATTTCCAATTGAGTCCTTTGTAGTTTTGGCTGAATTCCGGATAAAAACATTTGAGTCATAGGATAGTGTTCAAGTTTATCCATTCAAGCCTATGAAGTTTTAGTTGAAGACGTAGCGGCCCAAATTAAAGCTTCATCAAATGTCGGGTTTGTAGTGCCTCGTTTCTACGTCAATAACATGCGTTCCATTTGCTCCTAAGGTATGAATGCATTACATATTTATATAGGATCTTGGAACAAATCTTAATTGGGTGTATTTTTATTTTAAACTAAGATTTATTAGGTTTCTCTAAAACTTTAAAATAAAGTTTCTGGGGTAAAATAAAAATTTTAAGCTTTCTGTTTTTTCGTTCGAAATTTTCGTTCGAACGAGTTTTTCATTCGAATGAGAATTTAGTTGGAACGAGGTTTGCCAATGACTTGCCACTGGAACTCATTCGATATTGTCGTTCGAACGAGTTGTTTTGTTCAAACGAGAATGTCATTCGAACGAGTTTGGCAACGAGATTTCCCATCAGGCGATTGGAACTTTGTTAGAAGGGTCATTCGAACGAGACTTCGTCCGAACAAAAATCTCCTTCAAACGATATTTATGGCAGGAAATTTAATTGACAATTTTGGGCAGTTTTTCACCTCTATCCCACTACTTTTTCCCCACTAACTTTTGAGAGACTTAAGATGTGTGAGAACCAACCTTTTAAACTTAATCCTTTCACATTCCTCCATCTCTTAGAGAGAGTTTTAGAGAGTTCATTTTCAAAGGAAAAGGTTCATGTTTTGAGTGTTTATTTTATAAGAAAAATCTTTAAACACTTTTGTTTCCACCCATAGTTTGTGTATTCCAAGTTACCATATAAATATATTTCTTGGAGTGTTTGGCACCGAGTTTACTCTACAAATTTAAAGAGTTCGTTTGGGTTTGCTTCTACATCCCATAAATAAGAAGTTCATTGTTTTGCTGCGGCATTTTCACATGGTGAAAAGGCACTGTGTGTGTTTGACGGTGGATCCTACAACTTCATTGGTGGATTCTAAGGTTCTGGAGGAGTTCGAGATTATCGAGTAGGCAGAGGTAGTTACAAGAAGACGCATCGGGGCTTGAAGGAGTCGAGTCGAGTCCAGTCGAGTGTTGTAAGTCATCTTGCTTGTAATTGTAAATTCCATACTTAGTGGACTTAAGGCTTGGGCTGTCTGAGGGTTTTTTCCCATTGTGGCTTTTTCCTCGTACATCGCGGCATAGTGGTTAATTATTTATTTTATCTTTTACAAAATCACCCAGAACGCGTGCTTAGGTCAAAAGATAGAATTGGTTTAAATCACTACTTACATAATTTGGTGCTAACTAATTTTTTGGGTAAGATTGATATTAATTTAATTCAAGTCATCATTTAATTTGTTAAAATTAGTTTGGACTAATTTGGTTATATTGTAAATATTCATAAGGCAGAGTTAATGTGTTTAGGTGAAAAAATCATTTGTTAACTAATTTAATTTCACTTTGAACTTTGTTTAATTTTAATTTGAAAGAGATTAAAATTTGGTTTATGTATATGTTTAATTGAACCATCTCACTTCCGCATCTAAAAGGAAATTGAAATATTCTTTTTGTATAAATCGAAAAATTGGGGGCCTCATGTTCCAACAAGTGGTATCAGTGCATTGATTGAGAAAACCATCGTTTTCAAATTGGTATCGGAGCAGGATCGCAAACTTATTACGTTTAAGATCCTTTAAATATTTTTTTATAGAAATGGAATTTTCCCCATTTATAAAATTTCCTATTTTCGATGGTTCTAAATATGCATATTGGAAAGCGAGAATGAAATCGGCAATAAAATCTATCGACGAGAGAGTTTGTTTGTCTGTCATTAACGAGTGGTCTCCATTTACACATTTGGTAGATAATGAGCGTGTCCCAAAACCTGCTGATAGATGGAGTGAAAATGAATTTAAAGTATCTAATTTTAATTTTCGAGGTTTAAATGCCTTATTTAGCGAGGTCACACCGGATGAATTTCATCGCATTATGACGTGTGAAACCGTTAAAGAAGCTTGGGATATTTTACAACTCACTCATGAAGGAACTAGTGTCGTTAAGGCTTTAAACTCCAAAACCTCACCACTCAATTTGAAACCATCAAAATGAATGAAAAAGAAACTTTTGATGAATTTTATGCTAGACTTTCCGATATTGTTAATTCATCTTTTATTTTGGGAGAGAAAATATCCGACAACCAATTAGTAAAGAAAATTTTAATGTCCTTACTCGATAGATTTATTCCTAAGGTGACCATGTTAAATTCTTTACCCACTTTAGCCTCTACGAAATTAGAAGAGCTCGTAGGTGATTTAAAAACCTATGAACTAGACATGTTTCCCTCCAAAATTGAAAAGAAAATTTAGAAGGGCGTTGCTTTGAAAGCCCGAAAGGAGGAAAAACAAGTAGTAGAGAGTGAAAGTGATAGTGACTCTGAAAATATGGCTATGTTTGCTAGAAAATTTCAAAATTTTCTTAAATTTAACAAAGAATTTTTTTAAAATGATTTTAAGGAATTTGGAAAATCTAAGCATGTCAAAGCCAAGAAGATCCCTAAATCTTCTAATGAAAATGTAAATAGGGACGAGTCAGATAAGTGTTTTGGTTTTGAAGGGTATGGCCATAGGGCTTTTGAGTGCCCCACTAAACTAAGGAGAGAGGGTAAAAAACCAATTTCCTACCAGGCCACCCTTAGTGATAGTGATAAGGAAGAGAGACCCGATTCCCCCATTGAGCGCAACTTTATCGCGTTCATTACCAGTTATGTAAGTGATAGTGAGAAATCATGTAATGATGACATCTTGATACATAACACTTCTGAGGCCTTTGTTTGTGAAGCTATAAAAGATGATGGTAGTGAGAGTGGAGAAAAAAGAGAGTGAAAATGAAGAAGAGGTTGATGTGAGTGAACTTTAAAATTCTTTTCAAGAACTTTATGAAGAATATATTAAATTAAAAAGAGCTAATTTGAAGTTAGAAGCTAGTTTAAAAGAGCGTGTCAAGGTCGTTAATGATAGTGTGTTGGTTAAAGACCTTAGGATACTTGAGAGAACTCTTCGAGAGAAGGTTGAATATATAGAAGGTGAGAGAGATAGCCTTAGAGGTTTAATGGAGTCAATGAAAAAGGATCTTCTCGAGTTTGAAAAGAGAAATGTTTTATTAGAGTCTAACATTTTAGATTTAGAAAATAAATTAAAAGACTCTAGTAAAGTCAAATTTTATTTTGAGTGTCGTTCCGAGAAATTAGATAAAATATTAGGAATGGTCCAAATTAAAAATAACACTTGTGGTTTAGGCTTCGATACATGTAATAAATCATCTCATAAAGGCAAAACAAATGTTTTAGGAGAATCGCCTAGGAAAGCCTTTAGAGATCATTCCTTAGATAAGTCTTTTCACCGAGTCTTTAGGTGCTCACATTGTGGTCGAAAAGGTCATCTTAGGAATTTTTTTTTTATCCCAACGAGGTCCTAGAAAATCCCAACGTAAGGCAACCAAGGTAGCCAAGATTCCTACACCCCGAGATCGTCATTCATCATTAGTTTGGTTAGGATATCCGACTTGGTATCTTTACAAGATTGGGTTTTTGATTCTCATTTACTTTTACATGCTTCCTCCCTTGCAAAATCTGAAGGTTGAATGTGTTAGTTTTATTTGCATACTTTAGCTTTTGGGCTTCATGCTATATCACCATGCTGAATGTATTCTTGTTTTAATCATTTTCTAGCCTATGCTCCATGCTTAATCACATGCTAGAATAATGATTTTTGTTTATATTTTATATTATAGTTCTTTCATTTTAGTTTGCATTAAATGAAAAATACAAAAAGATTTTTGTTTATCATTTGTTTTTTATCTTTTTAGTAATTTAAGATTAATGAAAAATACAAATGATTTTTGTGTGTCTTTTGAGTAAATATTTTATTTTTGGTTAAAAATTTAAAAAAACTCAAAGATTTTTTTGTGTGTATTTTAGTTTGACACACTTTATGTAATCCCATCTTTTTCGCTCCCATGTGGCTAGAACTTTTGGTTAAGATTGTCAATCCTTAAAATGTTCTTTACCATGCTTACATGATGCAGTTTGATTTTGTGTTGCTTAAATGGATTCTATTTTTATATGCCTCTATTCACACATGCCCGAGCTCTTTTGAAATAATCGTCACATGTTATATTTGAGCTTTGTGAGGTGTTCTCCTACCAATCTTGTCATCTACATATTTGTGACCTACGAGGACTAGTGCATGTCAAAATCTGTTGCACGTGAGATTTGTGAGATATGAAAATAATATATATAAATGTGCACGGGGAAGGACTTCGAAAGGAAAAATCATCCTTTGTGAGTAAGCCACTGTTTGGATTGGACCTAAAAGAAATACGTGGTCCAAAGACCTAAATATAAAATATGGCATTAAAAAGAAAAATAATTGCCAAGGCCTAGTCTTTATTGATATATTCGTAAAAGTAATATATGCTTATTGAGGGAGTTTAGATGGTATATCAACGGTTTGCACAATGTCCATTCATGCTAGTTGTACTTTCAATTTCATGACTCTATTGGTTTGTAGAATCATCAAAACTTTAGGCTTGTATGCATTGTGTATGTTTGTTCATTGAGTTTAATCTATATTGTCACATGAGGTTATATTCAAATGTGATGAAGTTTGTAATCAAATGAGAACTCCGTGATGTTTTAAGTTATTGGGTCTAAATTTAATTGTTTCTAATTCACACCCCAACACTTTCATATGACACATTTTTACCATACGAGTGTGAAAAGCTGATTGTATTTTGTGTTATATATGGTGTTTATACCTAGTATATGTGAGTGTGCGTTAATGATATTTATTATGTACTCATATACGAGGTATTTTATTTGTCTTTGCCTTGCTTTCTAGTCCATCTATGCTTCTACTTCATGATTGGTATCTATCTAGTTGCATATTTTGTTGATATCACATGCTTAATTCTTTATGTATCATATTGGTATCACTTTCTTGCATCTTAGTTGGTATACTTTATTCTTTGCATGGATTAGTTATGCTTTTGTTGCCTATATGCGTTAATGCTCTTATCACTCTAAGATTCATGTTTATATTAGATTTTATCCATTGTCTATTCCTGAACAAAAAGGGGGAGATTGATAGGGGGAGAAATGGTGTCTAGTCCTATTGTACTCATATCTTAGTTTGGGGGAGATTTAACTTAGGTGGAGTCATGACCTTCTTGGGGAGATCAAAGTTGATAAAGGGGAGAATTAATTTAGGGGGAGTATTTATTTGTTTTATATGCATTTAATATTCTTGATATTCCCTATGCGTTTGGTAGTTTGCTTAAGTGTGCAGGAATTGTTCTAAATGGCAACTTTCATCGTCGGAAAAGATATTGATCCTTCAGTTTTGAGTCAAGCTATGTAATTTTTATTTTGGGTGGGACATTTTTTTAAGTCTAGTAGAGCTTGACGGCCCTTTAGGTTGTTTTGTTTGGTTTTTGTCCCGGAATAGCCAAAGGGGGATATTTGTAAGGACAAAAATTTCCAATTGCGTCCTTTCTAGTTTTGGGTCAGTTCCGAACAAAAATATTTGAGTCATAGGATAGTGTTCAAGTTTATCCAATCAAGCCTATGATGTGTTAGTTGAAGACGAAGCGGCCCAGATTAAAGCTTCATCAAATGTCATGTTTATAGGGACTCGTTTCTACGTCAACAACACGTGTTCCATTTGCTCCTAAGGTATGAATGCATTACATATTTATATAGGAGCTTGGAACAAATCTTAATTGGGTGCATTTTTATTTTAAACTGAGGTTTATTAGGTTTCTTTAAAACTTTAAAATAAAGTTTCTGGGCTAAAGTCAAAATTTTAAACTTTCTGATTTTTCGTTCGAAATTGTCGTTCGAACGAGTTTTTCGTTCGAACGAGAATTTAGTTCAAACGATATTTCCAACGACTTGCCAGTGGAACTTTGTTTGATACTATCTTTCGAACGAGTTGTTTTGTTCGAACGACAATGTCATTCGAACGAGTTATTTTGTTCGAACGAGAATATCGTTCGAACGAGTTTGGTAACGAGATTTCCCATCATTCCATTAGAACTTCGTTAGAAGGGTCGTTCGAACGAGACTTCGTTCGAACGAAAATCTCGTTCGAATGAGATTTACGACGGGAAATTTAATTGGAAGTTTTGGGCAATTTTTCACCTGTATCTCACTAATTTTTCCCTACTAAATTTTGAGAGACTTAAGATGTGCGAGAACCAACCTTTTCAACTTAATCTTTTCACATTCCTCCATCTCCTAGAGAGAGTTTTAGAGAGTTCATTTTCAAACGGAAAGGTTCATGTTTTGAGTGTTTATTTTTCAAGAAAAAATCTTTAAACACTTTTGTTTGCACCCATAGTTTATGTATTCCAAGTTACCATATAAATATCTTACTTGGTGTGTTTGGCACCGGGTTACTCTAATAATTTTAAGAGTTCGTTTGGGTTTACTTCTACATCCCATAAAGAAGTTCATTATTTTGCTGAGGCATTCTCACATGGTGAAAGGCACCACGTGTGGTTGACGGTGCTTCCTATATCTACATTAGTCGATTCTAAGGTTCCAGAGGAGTTGGGGATTGTCGACTAGGCAGAGGTAGCTACAAGAGGACGCATCAGGGATTGAAGGAGTCGAGTCGAGTGTTGTAAGTCATCTTCCTTGTAATTGTAAATTCCATAATTAGTGGACTTAAGGCTAGGGTCGTCCGAGATTTTTTTTCGTTGTTGGTGTGTCCTCATTCATCGCGGCGTTGTGGTTAATTATTTATTTTATCTTTTGCAAAATCACCTAGAACGCATGCTTTGGTAAAAAGATAAAATTGGTTTAAATCACTACTTACTTAATTTGGTTGTAACTAATGTTTTGGGTAAGATTGATATTAATTTAAATCAAGTCATCATTTAATTTGTTAAAATTGGTTTGGCCTAATTTGGTTATATTGAAAATATTTATAAGGCAAATTTCTCGTACTTGGGTTGAGTTAATGTGTTTTAGTAAAAAAATCATTTGTTAACTAAATTAATTTCATTTTGAACTTTGTTTAATTTTAATTTGAAAGAAATTAAAATTTGGTTTATGTATGTGTTTAATTGAACCATCTCGCTTCCGCGTCTAAAAGGAAATTAAAATTATCTTTTTATATAAATCTAAAAATTGGGGGCCTCGTGTTCCAACAAGTGATATCACAACATTGATTGAGAAAACCATCGTTTTAAGATAGGTAGAATTATACTTGTTGCGTATAGTATATTGCGTGTATATGAAGATGAGATATCATATAAAGTAAACATATATAGGATGAAAAGAATGATAAGGTGTTATTCCCCTTCCGGTAGATTTATATCCGAATTTATAAGAAAATGAATCCTGAGTTCTAGTGAGAATTATATACCTATATATACGAGTTATATATATATGTGTTGTGTTCTGAGGGCCTAATGAATCTCGACGACCAACATTGACATGCAGTAGTGTATTGGGGAGATTCCTTGTTTCGATTTTTCTTTACAAGACACCCCAAGCACGAATGTAGAGCAATGTTGGAGATGGCGAGAAGTTTAGCCCTTTGTACTCGAGTTGATGAGGATTTTTAGAGGATGGGTGATAGAGTTTAGTTAGGCAAGGTAACTTAACTAGTAGGTTTAAAATGTATGCGATAGGCATACACTATTAGAAGAGGGGTGAAGTGTATCTTATGAGAGTACGATACCAATTTAAAAATGAGAGATTTCATATTTTTAAATATGGAATTTATGCACTTGCTAAAATATTTTTAAAACTCGGGTTGTGACCCGTATCTACATTTTTCCCCTCTCTTTCTATATATCTATATATATTAGGTGTCCAGACACATGGACGCCTGGATGATGATTCCTTCGAGTCAGACATTTGCTGCAGTAGCTGTGGATGCATGTAGATTTATTGTAGATGCTTTTACCCTTGAGATCTAGATAGGAGATACTGTGGAAGCTTTCGGGCTGATAGCCCAACTATATTAATTTATTCTTTTATCGCCATTTAGTGAGGCATTCGATTTGGTTGTATCATGTTAAACCGATTGCTCGGTTATTTTATTTCATTTCATTTGTTTCATATAAACTGGTGTGATTGTTTTATTTGAATGGTTTGGTTAACAGATTAGTTAAATAAAATTTTGACGCCAGCCTAATAGGTTATTAGTAATTAAATTGATTTTCGACAGTGATGCTGAGACTGAACCATATGAGACTTCTGTTATAATTTGGTATAAGATTGATCACCCGATATTTTCTTAGGTGGGGTGTCACATTCATAAGATCCATAAATATAGATGGATAATTAGTCACCCCAAAAGGCATCACCAGAAATTCAAAATGACCATACTGTATATGCAAAGAAGTTTTAGAAATATCACTCTCCTCGAGCCTCAACGAATCATAACCCGATCGTAAGTCTATTTTTGAAAACACTTTAGCACCCTTTAATTGATCAAACAAATCATCTATACGAGGTAAAGGATATCTGTTCTTAACTGTCACTTTATTCAGTTGCCTATAATCAATACACAAACGCACAGTACCATCTTTCTTTTTCACAAATAAAACTGGTGCACCCCATGGAGATACACTAGGTTGTATAAACCCCCTATCAAGTAAATCCTACAACTGAATCTTAATTTCTTTCAATTCAACAGGTGCCATTCTATACGGTGCCATAGAAATAGGGTATGTCCCCGGTGCTAATTCAATACTAAATTCAACTTCTCTTTCTGGAGGTAACCCAGGTAACTCACTAGGGAACACTTCTGGAAAATCCCAAACAATAGGAACAACGACTAACTATAAATCCCCCTTCCTAGTGTCAAGAACATATGCAATAAAACCCTCACAACCCTTACTCAATAATTTTCTCGTGTGAATAGCAGAAATGATGCAACTGGGAAAAATTTTCCTTTCACTCACAAATTTAAATTCAGGATCACTAGGCATATTAAAAATAACTTCCTTATAGAAACAATCCATAGATGCATGATATTTAAATAATTAATCCATTCCCAAAATTATATTAAAATAAAAAATATCCAATTCAAGTAAATCTATAACTGTATCTCTAACCCCCATAGTCAAAACACAATCACAAAAAACATATTCGGCTACAACCATATCCCCCATAGGCATATAAATACACATCCCCACATCTAAACGAGTACATGGTCTATTAAGGTATACAACAAATGCAAAGGACAGAAAAGAATGTGTGGAACCAAGATCAATCAAAACATAAGAACTTCTATCAGTAGCAGAAAGTGTACCTGTCACCACATCCGAGGTAATATGAGCCTCTTTCTTCGTAAAGACTCCTCCACCTGGCCTAGAACCACTAGCTTGTCCTCTACCCACACTTTTCGCTCCTCTGCCTAAAGGTAACACTCTGCTTGCTGCTTTACTAGGTGCTGCTGGAGTCTCTGCCAACTGCGAAAAATTCTTCTTAACATGCCCCACTTGATGACAAGGGTAGCATTCCACTCCTTTAAGATTAGGACACTCAGATTTATAATGCCCCTCCTCTTTACAAAAGAAACATGTAACAACTCTCGTCGATGCCTCGCCTTTTCCTGACCTCTTAACCAGACTAGAAAATTCTCCCCTAACCTCTACCACTATCTCCACCACCTCTCTGAAATTTATGAGGTTCCATTTTAACACTTCCACCCTCACCTCCCTAAGGCTGAGATCCATTGAATCTACTTTTCTTTCAACTCTTTCTACTCGCGTCCCATTGGTTCATTTGCCTTTCTGATATCGTGGCTTTATTCACCAGAGAGGCATAATATTCTAACTCATAAGTAGCCACTCTATTTTGAATGGGCCAAATCAGTCCCTTTTGAAACTTACTACATTTCTCTTCTTCATCCTCCACATATTTAGTAGCAAATATAGACAAAGTTATAAATTTATCCTATACTCCCTCACAGACATTTTCCCTTGGGTCAAGTTTATAAATTCCCTCACTTTCTCCCTCCTATAGACTTTAGAAAAATACTTAACATACAAAGCTTTAATAAATTTAGCCCAAGTAATAACATCAGTACCTTCCATCCTGGGCACTAAATGGTTGTTGGCTTCCCACCAATATTTGGCCTCTCCTTTCATCCTAAACACAGCCAAAATTACTTTCAGGTTGTCTGGAACTTTAATCACTGCAAATATGGTCTCTAGATCTCTGACTCACATCTCAACTTCTGTAGGTTCCACTGACCCTGAATATTCTGGAGGATTCAACTTCAGGAACTTCTCATGCATGGAGTCTTTCATATCCTTCCTCGCCTCTTTCTCAATTCTAGCTACAGTTTTTTATTCTAGATATTTAGTCTGTTGTTCTTCCATTAATGCCATATTTCTTTCCTATTATTCTACCATCCTCAATATTGCCTGTGCCATTATTTGCATCTCTGTAGGCTGCTCATGCTCTCTATCCCTTCCAGCAACACTCTGCTCTACTTCAGTATTGTCTGTACGAGAAGCTACTCCCTCTTCTCTATGTTGTCCATTCCCAGGTTCCATCTGGAATTATCTGTAATATAAAAAAGTTCTAAAAACCAATATAAATAGTTTATAATACTAAACTATTGTCTAGTACAAAAAAAATCATAAATATAAAATCAACTCAAAGACTGCCATCTAATCGTCACATACGTCCAGAATTAGTAACCTAGACGCTCTGATACCACTAGTTGTCAAACCCCGAACCCAAATCCATTCACAATAATTAAATCATGATCTTCAGTCCATTTGAAAAGTAATTCATTTGTTAATATTTTCATGCATAATGTACATAATGAACATAATATTATTCTTATGCCATAACGAAGTCAACATCAGAGTCATAATTAGAGATTATACAATACTGTGATTAACTATGAATAACTCAATATATACAATGTGTGAGGGTAGTAAAATCCTCCTTGTGACAATAACAAAATCCTCATATTTAAACCCCAGCTCTTTCTAATGGTGCAACTTTCAAATCACCGATCATACGGTATCCTAGCTGGCAGTATACAAACCTGAAAATTTTAAAATATAAACCATAGGCATTAAGCTTAGTGAGGTACTCCTTCCTTGCAATGAATTAACAGTTCTATATAAAATATGTGGATATAAAATCCAAACAATCCTACCCATTGGCAACAACAAATCCTGGAACATAAGTTCCAATAAATTATTGGGTCTTTGTCCAATTCAAATCCTGGATCATAAGACCCAAACAAATCCTGAAAAAATCCTTAATACCTAAGTATTCAAACCAATCCTAGATAATTCAATATGCAAACAAATACTGCTCTTAGAGATATATTCATAACCATCATATCATTTTCATAACTATATGTGAAACAATCAGAAGTACACTCACCACGAAAATTTAACAAGCTTTCTGTTTTCCTTTATCTAGACCTTATTTAATCAGTTCTTCTTCTCTTCCTATCATTCTTAAAATATTTGTATCATCTTAAGAATATTAACAATTCAAAGAATAACTTCAACATAACTCAATTCATAAGCATCATATGATTCTATTCAAATCATTCATCATAAATAAAGTCCCATCTTGACTCAGGTTATGATATCTAACATATTCAAATTATAGCCCAAACCTACTTTAATTCTTCTTGGTAATCCAATCCTTATCATATTATATTTTCAACACAAAAGACGACACATCATTCCAAGTTTCCTATAGCAAGATAGCTCATTTCTTTACTACATAACAAATCTGCCCTATAGGCTCCTCTATCATGCAGTCATCTTCCAAGAATTTTCATAATTTTTATACATAGTAAATTTCTATGATAACTCACCCAATTTATGAAAACATATTTAATAATACAAGATTAAAATTTCATAATTTTTAGAGTTCATTTGCTATATCAAGCAAAACATCAAACATATGGTATGCATATTTACTCTTTTGGGGCAGATTTCATACCTGAACTTCAAACCATCACCCAAGATTCATATCTTGCTATTTTTTACATAATTTTTGGATATTTTATGAATATATGGGTCTCTGTTAATCTTCAACTATAATTAATCATACAAAAAGATATGGAAGTTTGAATAAACCAGGTTACTACACGAAGCAATTTAAGGGTTTACACATTCAACTTTATTTAAACTCGCATATATCCATACATATGTACCCAAGCATGAAAGGTTAGTAAAAAATCAAGGATTTCTGTCATATAAATCATAAATACAAGAAAAATAACAAGATTCATGGGTGGAATTACCTTAGGGGCTTTTACGTAATTTTCTATGAATTTTTCTGAATTTTTCTTCTCACTTTCTTCTTCCTAACCTTCACAATTGTTTTTCCTCAACCTAAAACTGTCCCAAACTAAGTTTGCGAAATAAAGGAGGATATATCAAGGGTTTAAGTCTGGCAAACCAGCCTCCACCTCCAACCTATCAATTTAAGACACTTATTGGGTATAAAGGACAAATTACCACTTAAACTGATGGAGAAATTTGCCATTGGTTAGTAATTTCAGTATAACTTCTTACTCGGACCTCCGTTTCACACAACGTTTATTGTGTTACAACCATAAATCACATGTCTATAACTATCTAGTTTCACTTTAAGTCAATTGTTATGTCATGAAGGTCAAAACTAGTCTTAAACATGAACATTCCTACCGAAAACTTCAAAATTTCATATTTGTAACTAATTCGATATTTCATGATTTTTGAAAGTAGGATTAGACTGAACATAATGACTTCACATTATATATATTAATAACATATTATCCATGTCACATAAGCTAATCATGATTTAAACATAATTTATCATAATTATATTCGGGTTGTCACACCTATCATTAGCCTACTGGTGATCATTATATCCCTTAATATAATTTCAAAGCATCCCAAAAGTTTCCCGATCATCATTCACAAAAACAAGGATTAAAGGGGAAATTGGACAAATCTAGGAAAACCTAATCGATTCGTCCTTGACTCGAATTGGTTCACCATCCAAATCGATTTGGACAAGGAGACGAATTGATTCGCAGTAGAAGGTACTCATCTTCTTCATTAACTATTATGATTTTCTTACCACAAATCTTCTTGAAAACTTCATTAAGCTTCTTTAAACTCCCAACCAACCAATCATCTCTTATTGGTGTAGGGATAACTTTGGACATGATTAATACATTAAATCCTCAAAAATTCAATTCAAGAACGAATCAAAACTAAATATGCCAAAACCCCTGAATTTCTCACGTTCTTCATCCTTTTTCATCAAGAACTCAAATTTTTAATATTATTAATATCATATGTAATTAAATTTTGGTTTTTATTTACTGAGGAGTTAAATCTACATGCAAATCCTTAATTCATGTGTTTAATTCTCAAAACCCCAAGAACATCAATTTACCATCAAAATATAAACCCTACACTACATGGGTATTATAACCTTTTCAAAACATGTAAATAAACACTTGCCTGGAGATTGTAGGTCTGATTTGCTCATAAATTGGTGGAGTTGTCTTCCTATCCTTTAAATCCAATTTCTGGTGGTGGGGTAAAATGATGTGGAAGGCCATAAAACTATTCTCCTTCCTCATCTATTGGCATCGCTCTACTTTAAGTCTCGACATGACTGACGAGTGCATCCTGGCTAAATTACCGTAACAACCGTATTTTTCACTCACGATAATCATATTGTATTCTTACTAATTTATTACTCGTTCACTAAGTAATACTAACTATAATTCATACAAATAAATATTAACCCTTGTCTCGCTAATTAATATTCATTTTAATTCAAATTAATTTCCCATTTTTAATTTAATTAATTCTAATATAAAAAACCATTAAAAATATGGGGTGTTACAGTCAATCATTTCAGTCATCACCAGTTTCAAAGATGAAGGTGTTGGACCCTACGTTTATTTTTATTATTTAATAGGGCCATGCGGTTTAGACTTTTCCCCTTTAGACATAAGACTCAGATTTTGGTTTATGCTTAAGATTTTGAATACAATGATGTTGGCATGTATTATCTTTTAGAATTTATTATTGTCAAACCATACTAGTTCTTATTTGAGTTAGTTGGGAATGTCCAACTTAACAGTGTGTGCTTAGGCAAGGATGGTATGAATAAACGAAATTTCACTTTTTATATTTTTCGAATTTAAAAAGATTGAAAATTTAAATAAAATTTACCCAGAGATCAATTAGCACTGATGTTAAACAATTTGTGGGAAACCTTTTTAACCATTTTTATCTTTTTACCATCACCACAAGAAAAATGAGTATTAGGGACGGTAAAAAACCGTCCCTAAAAGTACAAAACCCGTCCCTAAAGAGTATTAGGGATGGTTTTTGCAACGGCAAAAATCCGTCCCTTATACTAGGCGTCTTAAATATTTTAGGGACGGATTTTACCGTCCAAAATGTTAACTCATGAACACTCTGCATTTGGCATTAGGGACGGATTTTTCCGTCCCAAATGGTGTTCCCACGAAAAAATTCCCGCTACCGCCAATAGTATTAGGGACGGATAAACCGTCCCTAATACTACTGAGATTCTGGCAACCCAATTAGGACGGTAAAAACCATCCCTAAAGGTAATTTCAATTGATGCATAAATGGGTATTAGGGACGATTAAAATCGTCCCAAAAGGTATTCTCAATTAATACAAATTATTTTTAGGGACGGTTTATAACCGTCCCAATTGATAAATAAAAAATTATCATAAATAGTTATATTATTATATGTTTTATGTTGCAATAATAATTGACGTCTAATTTGAATTATAAATCAAATCATCCGATCAAAAATGCAATATATCAACCACATTCATTGAAGCACGTATCCAATAACAATTTCTTCCATTAAACTACAATAGAGGTGCAATATTTAAATGAGTACAAAATCATAGTAATTAATAAGATATACAATTGTCGAAAAAATATCATCCCTAAATTAAGATGATATAAATATGGTTCTCACGCTTCAAAAACTTTTCTTAGTGTCACATATAGTAGACACACTCAAAAACATGTATTTTCAACTTCTTGTGCACAACCTGTAATCACTAAATAATCATTTTATCAAAATAAAATTATACTAAAATAAAATAGCCAATTATATTAGTTAATCGTATCAACTTCTTTTTACAATTTTTAAAAAAATTTGACAGAATCTCCTTTGTTTATACATGAAAACCAACTTGTTTAATCAATACAAAAGCCCGCACGGCTATAAGAATCTCGAATATCAACAATTCTTTACAATTTAAAAAAAAATTCGACAGAGTCTCCTTTGTTTATACATGAAAATCAACCTGTTTAATAAACACAAAAGCCCGCTCGACCATAAAAAAATTGAAAAATCTCCCATATCAACAATTCTTTACAATTGAAAAACCAACCTCTTTAATCAACACAAAAGCCCGCACGGTCAGTAAAAAAAATTAAAACAATAATCTCGCATATCAATAACAATAATAAATAAACAATCTACCTGTCGCAAACCATTGCTTTGTTCATGTGTTCCACGTGAATAAAATATAACCCTAAAATGTTATCCTGCAAAAAAATATAAGAAACAAAACAAAAAAGATATCACTAATCAAATAATGTTTAAACATAAAAGTCTAATGTTGCAAATTCTCATCGTGTACTGTGTTATATATATATATATATATATAGGGAAAGGTTCAAAATCGAGCATTAAGAGTGAACATTTTAATGAACATTAATTCCTATATTGAAATTGGTCCATGCCAGCGGCACCCGAGACCATTCTGGCCAACCCGCCCCCATCTCCCCCTCCAACCCAACCCTAACCCCCCTAGTAGCAGGTATGGTAGCCCTTATGGGGGTGGGGGTTGCTGGACGGAATGGTCTCGGGTGCCGCTGGCGCTGACCAATTTCAACATAGGAGTTAAAATAAATGGGTTTTGGGTGTTTTTCCTTGATGTTTATTAAAATGTTCACTCTTAATGTTCGCTTTTAAACCTCTCCTTATATATATATATATATATATATGCAATGTACTACACAGTATATATATACTGCATATATATACATTGCAGTATATATATACAACAAACACCAATATATAGCATATAAATACACTGCAGTATATATACTGGTGTTTGTTGTATATATATACTGAAGTGTATATATATGCAGTATATATATACTCACATTCCAAGCTTGTAAACGAAAGAGGATCGTGTTTGTTGTAGATGCTTTCACGAGTGTGGGACTGGTGGTGAAATGTGTATTTTCGGCAAGGTCTAGTCCTTCAATGTGGAGAGAGGGGGCAAAGGACTCTTGAGAATTCTCTCACTGGGTCGAAATCAAATCTGCAACCGCAATAATAAAGAGTTGATCGATAATTGCCCTTGCTATTAGATCCAATTCGTTGATGGAGGTCAACATGTTTTAAGAGTGAACTTTTTTGATTGGTTGGAAGGGAGGCCCTTATTAGAAACTTCGTTTAACGATGATTTATAGCTCTAGTAGGCCAAAATCTTTGTGCTGGTCATGGATGAGTGAATTTTAAGGTTCCGATATGGGTAGAAGACACGACGCATTGTTCATCGCGTCAAACTGGTTTTGTGGGTGTTCTACGTTTTCACCCTTCGATGGCATCTTTTTTATTCTCAAGTCTAACTTTTTGCAAATTTATGTCGTTCACTCAAACCGGGAACCCTGTGACTACTCGTGCGATTCTTACTAGTCACATTGGTCCCGTGCGAGGTGTTCGTGACTCTTACGGGAACATTTTTTGGCTGTTTTATGTTTTCACCCTTCAATGACATGTTTTTATGCTTAAGTGTAATTTTTTGCAAATTTACGCCGTACACTCCAACCGGGAGCCCCGTGAGTACATGATCGGTTCCTACGAGTTACATTGGTCTCGTGCAAGGTGTTCGTGACTCTTACAGGACCGTTTTAAGGTTGTTTTACGTTTTCACCCTTCGATGGCATGCAAGTCCTAAATTTTTGTAAATTTATGTCGTACACTCAAATCGGGAGCCCCGTGACTACGTCGTTGGTTCCTACGAGTCACATTGGTCCCATGCGAGGTGTTCGTGACTCTTACGGGACCGTTTTCACCCTTAGATGGCATGTTTTTATGCTTAAGACAACTTCTTACAAATTTATGTCATACACTCAAATCGGGAGCACCGCGACTACACGGTCGGTTCCTACGACTTACATTGCTCCCGTGTGAGGTGTTTGTGACTCTTACATGACAGTTTTGTGGCTGTTTTATGTTTTCACCCTTCGATGGCATCTTTTTTATTCTCAAGTTTAACTTTTTACAAATTTACATCGTACACTCAAAACGGGATCCCGGTGACTACGCGATAGGTTTGTACGAGTCACATTTGTCCCGTGCGAGGTGTTTGTGACTCTTACGGGACCGTTTTGTGTTTGTTTTACATTTCCATCCTTCGATGGCATGTTTTTATGCTTAAGTGTAACTTTTTACAAATTTACGTCATACACTCAAACCGGGAGCCCCATGACTACACGGCATGTTCCAATGACTTACATTGGTCCTGTTCGAGGTGTTCATGACTCTTACGGAACCGTTTTGTGGATTTTTTATGTTTTCACCTTTTGATGGCATATTTTTTATGCTTAAGTCTAAATTTTAGAAAATTTACTTCTTACACTCAAACCGGGAGCACCGTGACCACACGGTCGGTTCCTATGACTTACATTGGTCCCGTGCGAGATGTTCGTGACTCTTACGAGACCATTTTGTGGCTGTTTTACATTTTCACCCTTTGATGGAATCTTTTTTACTCTCAAGTCTAACTTTTTGCAAATTTTCGTCGTACACTCAAATTGGGATCCCCGTGACTATGCGGTGGGTTCCTACGAGTCACATTGGTCCCGTGTGAGGTGTTCGTGACTCTTACGGGAACGTTTTTTGTTTGTTTTATGTTTTCACCCTTCGGTGGAAAGCTTTTATACTTAAGTATAACATTTTGCACATTTATGTCGTACAAACAAACCGAGAGCGTCGTGACTACACGACGGGTTCCTATGACTTACAATGGTCTCGTGCGAGATGTTCATGACTCTTAGAGGACCTTTTTGTGGCTATTCGATTGCAAGTTTTTATGCTCAAGTCTAAATGTTTTATAAATTTACGTCGTACACTCTAACTGGAAGCCTCGTGACTTTTACCAGACCGTTTTATGGTTGTTTTACGTTTTCACCCTTCGATGGCATGTTTTTATGATTAAGTCTAATTGTTTGCAAATTTACGTCGTACATTCAAACCGAGAGTCCCGTGACTACGCAGTCGGTTTCTAAGAGTCACATTGGTCCCGTGCCAGATGTTCGTGATTCTTATGGGATCGTTTTGTGTTTGCTTTACATTTTCACCCTTCGAAGGAATGTTTTTATGCTCAAGTATAATTAGTTTGCAAATTTATGTCGTACACTCAAACCGGGAGCCCCGTGACTAGGAGGTCAGTTCCTATGAGTCGTATTGATCCCGTGCGAGGTGTTCGTGACTCTTACAGGACCGTTTTGTGTTTATTTTATGTTTTCATCCTTCGATGGCGTGTTTTTTTGCTTAAGTCTAGCTTTTTAAAAATTTACGTCGTACACTCAAACCGGGAGCCCTGTGACTACATGGTATGTTCCTACACCTTACATTGGTCCAGTGCGAGGTGTTATTGACTCTTACGGGACCGCTTTGTGGATGTTTTACATTTTCACCATTCGATGGCATGTTTTTATGCTTAAGTCTAATTTTTTTCAAATTTACGTCTTACACTCAAACCGGGAGCGCCGTCACCACACGGTTGGTTCCTACAACTTACATTGGTCCCGTGCGAAATGTTTGTGACTCTCAGTTGACCGTTTTGTGTCTGTTTAACATTTTCACCCTTCGATGGCATCGTTTTTATTCTCAAGCCTAGCTTTTTGTAAATTTATGCCTTACACTCAAATCGGGATCCGTGTTACTACCCGATCGGTTCCTACGAGTCACATTGGTCCCGTGCGAGGTGTTCGTGACTCTTACTGGACCATTTTGTGGTTGTTTTACATTTTCACCCTTCGATGGCATGTTTTTATGCTCAATTCAATTTTTTTGGAAATTTGCGTTGTATTCTCAAACCGGAAGCCCTGTGACTATGAGGTCGGTTCCTACGAGCCATATCGGTCCCGTGCGACAAGTGAATAAGATGGGCGGTCACAAATTACAAACCCAAGAATAACTTTCGAACGATGACTAATTTTTATTCCCATTTCCACATCTCTCCTATTCATCTCTGACTAATAAAGAATATCTTTAAGCTAATAAAAAAATGGTTACCAATTAGTTTAATGTGGACCATTGCAGAGAAATTGACTCGCCTTAAACCTAGAAAGTGGCAATCCATTAGATAATGCCTTTTTTTCTTGTGTTAACCCTAACTATTCTTTGTTCAAAAGTTATGTACTCCCCCCCACTGGAAGTGACAAGAAACAAATGCGCCAACAATACCCAAGCTATAGGGGACAAAAGAATTAAAATTACGGGGTTTAGAAATAAATAGGATCCAAACCCAAAATAATTAAAAAAAAATGAATCAATGCATATTTAACCTTAAAATAAAGTTCATCATATGTCTATCCATTACCTGGATATTTTATTACACCCAACGCCAATCAGAACCTTCCCTATGCCAGCAGCGATGCAATTTCAGATTATGTTTGATAGTAGTTCGACCCCCACATCAATGTATCATATGACAGTGAAAAAATAATGAATTTTATGCAAACATTTATGGTCAATTAAAAAAATGGAAGAACAAAAAAAACAAAGGAAGAAAACAAAGGAAGAAAACCAAAGCTTGTTCAAAAAAGAACACACACACCTAACCTCTTGATATAGCGCTAGAAAGTGTGAACTTGAAACAACATTAAAAAAATTGTAGTATCTTAAACATATAAACCATTTAGTAGATGCCAATAATTTAATTCCTTCCACGTCACTACCACATTTATAGAACTGAATCCAGAGCTGGGATTACTATTCTCTTCTACAAAGAAAGCACACAAATTTTGAGGTTAAACTAATTTTTTTATCAAGATACTTCATTTTAACCCGAAAACCCCTTATATAGCATCGTGCGTTCAAAAACATGGGGAGAAAGAGATGAGTATACCTAGACAAAATAAAAATATATACATAGACAAAAAAAACCTTTACGCCAATGTGGTCCTCGAAGCCGTCATCTAAATATATATACCTAGACAAAATAAAAATGAAAAAGATTGAATCACACCACAAACAAAAATAAGGAATTCATTTCCTATAATTTATCAACAACCAAATTGCAATGTACAAATGAGAATATATACTTGAAGACTATCAATTAGATTTTCCATATCGGTGTAATCCTTATGAGGCATCTCAAAGATTGTTAAAGATGGTCAACCATGCTCTTTAAAATACCTGACATCCTAAACTCCAATCATCAAATAAATAACAACTATAAAGAGGAAAACATGCCCAGACTAAAATGCATATAAGTATAAAGATTTGTAACAATTTATATTTTTCTTTTATGTTTCTTTTTCTATTAAATACTGTTACACTCTGTCCATTTTTCAATCATGAAATTGCCTAAGAATACCTTTATAACAGTCTTAAACTCACCTGCCATCAACTTCATTCCATCAGCCATTGAATCAACCAACACCTATTATCCCAAATTCTAATAAAAAAATCAACCAACACCTATTATCCTAAATTCTAATCATATATATATATATATATATATTGTATATACTTTGTAAAAACATATATAATATACATGTATCAATGGAATCTAGATAAATTAATGGAGAAAAAGAATAAAATTTATCGGGAGAGAGACTGGGGCTGGGGCAGAGCTGAGGTGGAGAAGGGGTGGGATAGGGCAGAGCTAAGGCGGAGCAGGGGTGGGTAAGGAGGGAGTATATCTGTACCCTCGAGGGAGAGGGAGCGAGCTCTGAAGAAGAGCGATCACTCGAGCAGAGGGAGAGAGAGCGAGAGAGCTCTGAGTCCGACAGAGAGAGAGAGAGAAAGATGGGGAATGGGAGAGCGAGATCGGAGAGAGAAAGAGCGAGCGATGAGTCGATCGGAGAGAGACAGAAAGCAGGGGAATGGGGGAAATTTTTTGTAGGAAAATAAAAATTAAGGTGTGTTTGATGAAAAGGGGCGGTTAAATTCGTCCATATACATTGATTTTTTATTCTTTCTAAACAAATTTAAGGGAAGGTTATTAAAATCCGTCCCTTTTGGTATAGCAAAAGGGATGGATTTTAATAACCATCCCTTTTGGTATAGAAAAAGGGATGAATTTTAATAACAGTCCCTTATGGTATAGCAAATGGGACGGATTTTAAAAATTCGTCCCATTTGGTTTAGCAAAAGGGATGGTTTAAAATCCGTCCCTTATATTTGTTTGGCTAAAGTCTAAAATTTTGAGATATACCAAAATGGATGAATTTTAAAACCGTCCCTTTTTCTATACCAAATGGGACGGATTTTAAAAATTCGTCCCATTTGGTATAGCAAAAGGGACGATTTTAAAATCTGTCTCTTATATTAGCCCGAAAAAAATTAGCGCTAAAAAATCATATATACTTTAAGGGACGATTTTAATTACCGTCCTTTTTATCAATACCAAAAGGGACGGTTTTATAACAAACCGTCCCTTTTGTTACTATAAAAAAGGACGGTAATTAAATCCATCCCTTTTGGTATAACATAAAGGACGATAATTAAAACCGTCCCTAATACTCCCGTACCTAATATTCATTTTTCTTGTAGTGCATATAGCATGCATCTCAGTGAGAAGAAGATAAGATAATGAAAACATCCACAATATGCCGATGTACGACGAAAACCACAATGGGAAAAAACCTCAGACGGTCGAACCAAAACAGTTCACTATGATATGGATTTACAAAAGTTTGACAGCATACTTACTCAACGAATCCATCCTCATAAGCCTTGAGTCTCTTCAAATATTCAACCACTCCTCCATAGTGCAACACATGAATCTACCCACGCAATTTTCCACAACACATGAGTCCACGCACGTCTCAGTATCCACCGATGACGCTCAGCAACTATTAACACCACAAATGGTAGGCACAGAGTCCACCACAAGAAATGATTTCTCTTAATATGAAAGAAACAAACTTTGGTGCCCAATTTTAATATCTCAAAGCATATGAATTGTAATTGTATCTTTAAACATATAGGGTGAAACTAAGGGTTTGGGCCTATGGTAAATAGGTAGGAAATAATTTTTCACCAAAAGTTCTTAAAAACTTGAGTCCAACACGCCTTAAATACTGAAAGCATGAATTTTTAGGCGGCAAACTCGTCCGAAACAAAACCAAGGTCATTCAAAAGAGATTAACACTATCGTTCGAAGGAGACTAAATATCGTTCGAATGTAATGACTTTCTCATTCAAACCAGGTGAAAACTTTCTGGAAGAGATTTCTCAATTGATGTATGTCATTCTAACGAGATCTCAATGTCATTAAAATGATACTTAAAGTCTTTTGGACGAAAATTTATTGTCATTGTAACAAGCTTCAATCTCATTCTAATGAGATCTCCAAAAATTATTGTTGCCTAAAACATATTCTAAAATAGTTCTAAACGTTTTAAGTACAAAAACAAACACCCTTAAAATTAAATCAAGGACTCATATACAATACACATTCATAGATGAGAGGTCCTCGATAAACGTGAAGACTTATCACTACAAACTCAATGTGATGTGTCCAATCTTTGAAGCTTGGCCGCTACGTCTTAATCAAATACGATATATGATTATGGTATTAACAACACAAAGTCTATCCTATGACTAAAACGGTTTATCTAGAATAATGTCAATTACATACAAATTTACTCTAATGGAAATTTTTCCTTACATTAGTTGTGATATTTGAATCTTATTCCATGTCTATTTTATATTAAGGATCTTTACGTCACACTCAATTTGGTTTATCTTTATTCATTATTCCATTTCATGCCAAGGGTGGTATTTAATCGTTTTAACAACCTGTATAATTTATAGCTAGAACTGGTCAACCTAAATTTTGAAATATATAACGTGTTATATTCTTAGCCATATAAATGATGTTATATTCTGTAAACTCTAAAGACTCGTTCTATGTTTTTTAGGTCTTCTTATATAAAAGTAAAATCCTAATGTGGTGACACAATAGGTCTTCTCCTAATCGAGGCTGAATAATAATATTTAATGGTATGTATAGTATGCATCCATGAAACTCATCCTTTGGTGGCCAGCTACTGAGCCTACGAGTTGGTCAATTATGGGCAAAGAGATTTTGTCTTTTGGGTAGGCGTTGTGAGGTCGATGAAATCATCACATACCCTATATTATTTGCTCTTTCTTATAACAACCACCTTATTCGAGATCCAATGTTGGAACTAGTCCTACTTGATGGATTCAATTTGAAGTATCATATCAACTTCATCCTCATCCACCTTGAATATTTATGGAGTTAACTTCCTTGGTTTTTTGTTGACTGGCTAGCTTGTTGGATTTACGTACAATTATTGACAAGAAACTTTTGTATTCATTCTTGGAAATTCGCCTGGCTATTACAGGAATTTATTTATGTTTTTTTATTACTTCAACCACTTTATCATCTTAGTCTTCCAATAATTATATTCCACTAAAAAAGAACTTATCTCCCTAATTTGGTTAGAGATGTACCATTTGTAGCTGGCCAATTTCTTGATTGATAATAACCACTTTAGTTTCTTCAATTATTTATCGATCTCCCTTTCATTGATATTTGTCGTTATTGGCCTTAAAATCATTTTTGTTCGGTCCTTTTTGTATCGAGATTTTTTTTAATTGATGGTGGAAAAAAATAACTCTCAGTCTCTTCGTAATTGTTCTTAATCTCCACTATATATTGACTGATCATAATTTTATCTTATTGTAGAGATATGATGACACATCCCTCCAATATTCAACCAATCTCTACCAAGGATGTAAATATAAGGTACATACAATTGTAAAAAATTAAACTTTATTTCACAATTAAATGGATGGACTTTTACTAGAACCCTGATCTTGCTCAATGGAATCTCCACGTTGCCCTATAAGTCGATAAGGGGAATGATTTTGGTATCCAGGTCACGGGTATTATATCCAGGCTTTTACAACGGATCTTCATCAGGGTACATAATAATTTAATCAAGTTTAATCTACTAACCATCCCTTTTGCCAAGGATGATATTCAAGGCCTAAACCTGGAAGGCCTCTTGTATACTTGTTGTAACTTTAAGTCACTTATGCAGTTTCTTCCCTATGTATTGCCTAGTGTATATGTATCCATGAATGTAGATCACAATTAGTCAAGGTATTATTTCTTTGGTGTCCTTCTTTTAGGTTGTATTAACTTGTCTAATTCCCTTTTTTTTCTGTTTCTAGATAATCTTTGTGGTGCCCTACCGAGACTAAGTCCAACTATAATTTTCTTGATAATCCTATAGTTCTCGATATTATGGTCATAGTCAAGGTCATGGTTGCATATCTTATTTTCATATTATTAATTGCGAATTCCCATCAATTTTGGCGAATTCTTGTATTATGTATTGTCCTTAATCTAAAGAATAATTATGTTGATCATCTCCTCGAAGAAGGTGTTGACTTCCAAGTATGCATTCTCATTAATCGTCTTTAATGGATGATTCTCATGATCACGTGCATTGAGGATATCTTTCTATACCTTAGAATATTTTTCAACACGATCCATATGATTTTCCATCAATGATGATGGTTTACTTGACAAGGATTAGTATAAATGATATTATTTGTGGAGAAAAAACTTAAGAGAAGAGACAAATAATTACTCACTATAGTCTTCGATGTCATTGAAATTCTACCAATACATCTCAACATACCTCTTGAGGGAAACCCCATATTTCTTATGAAGTGAAATTAAGAAATCGACCTTCTTTATGACCATGTTGTTGGTGAAAACTGGCCATAAACTTCTCGACAAACTCCATAAACTTGGTGATTAACCTTAGGTCTAGCTTCTCAACCCACTCGTAGTCGATCTCACCTATAATGGATGAAAATAAGCGACACATAGAGGAATAATTATGGAAATAAAGAGACATAAATTGTCTATATGGAAGAATATGATGAGCAATATCAATCTTACCATTTTAGGCGATCACGTAATACCTGCCCCTTTGAAATACAATCAATTGTGTTAGTATAATTACGTACAAAAAAAGACCCGTGTTACTTTTATTTTATAAAATAAAACTGGATCATTTATCACAAAAGTTACATTGCATGAGCATGCATGGTAGTGTGTTATTATTACTTAGATGAATAAGAATAATTCTACAAAATGCGACGTGAATTAATTTAACGGTTCTTTAGTTATGATCCGAAGCCCATTAAAAGTACCATGTGCGTCGAATGTATACCTTGTACGATTTTTGAGGGATTCCTCAAATGGAGTAAAAATCATATGACTGTATTTAGGGCTTCTAAAAATAAGGGTAATAAGGTTTTGGGGTCAAAAATATAATTTAGAAGATTTTTTGTCAGTTTGTCGATCGATCGACTAAATTAAGCCTAAGGTGATCGATCGATACCTGATTAGAATGAAAACTATTTTGTTTGTATTCTTCTTCTTACATAACAACCAACAAATGCTGATACCACCTATTCTACCTAAATATCAAACATTATAATATACAGCCTAACTTTTAACTCCTGAAAGGCGGACTCGCAATCATCCGTCCACTCGAAGAGCACATCCTTTTGCTTCAAAAGCGTAAGGGGCAAAGCGACTTTAGAGAATTCTTTCACAAACCTCCGATAATATCCAAATAAACAAAGGAAAATTCATATCACAGTGACTATTTTTTACTTATCCCAACTGAGAATGGCTTCGACCTTGGATGGGTCGACGAAAATGCCTGCACCAAACACTACGTGGCCTAGGAACTTGACCTCGTTCATCCAGAATTCTCACTTGCTAAACTTATGACACTGTTGATTCTCCCTAAAAACCTGGAGATTTGTGCGAAGATGTTTCTCATGATCCTTATCTTAAGTTAATTATACAAGGATATCGTCAATAAAAACTACCACAATTCGATCCAATTATAGATGGTAGATACGGTTCATGTGGTCCATGTATATGGCTCGAAAATTAGAAAATCCAAAGGCATGATGAGGATCTCATAGTCCATATCGAGTATGAAATGTTGTCCTGGGGATATTTTCATCTTTAACTCACATCTGATGGTAACCTGATCGAAGGTCGATTTTTGAAAACCTCTTTGCACGACGTAACTAATCAAACATGTCATCAATTCAAGGCATCGAACACTTGTTCTTTACGATTATGAAATTTAACTGTCTATAATCGATCTAAAGTCGAAGATAATTATCCTTCTTCTTAGCAAATAATATTGGTACTCCCCATGGGGACATGCTAGGGCGTATAAAACTGTAATAACCCGGATTTTTAAATGGGTATTTTTAAATACAAATTGGAATATTCGAGAAAAATAAAATTTTGAATTTAATGATTTTGTTTAAATAAATATGTTGGTTAAGTTTGATACAAAAATTCCAAGGAATGATTGTGACACGATCATAGTTCATATAAACGCGACTTTTGTCAGCAAGTGTCGCGCAGGACGAGATCTGGCGCAATTTTTGTAGGAAATTTTATTGGGGTTAAAAATAATTTGACCATATTTATTGGATGCTAAAAATAGGCCTAAGAGTGCCAGGGGGTCAAAAGTCTAAAAATGAATGAATAAATAAAATATTATTATTTTATTCAGAAACATAAAAGTGCTCAGAAATTCTTAAAATCACCATACCGACTCAAAATTTAATTTTGAACAACTTTCCCTTCTTTGACATTTCCAAAAAAAGTCATTTAGACCCGATTTAGCCCATTTTTCAGTTCGGTCAGACCTCTTTTTTTAGGGGTGTTGAAGTGGGTGAGTTATATCTTGGTTTAATTCTCAACCATCCATTGTGTTACCACCTAATCTATCCTAACATCTGACCAAAATGATTGTGTTCTTAAACATTCAATGGATGAAAGAATTTTGGGTTAAACAAATGAATTAATTCATGGGTGATGGGGGTATAAGTAGTATTAATCTTTGGAGTTGGAGAGAAGAGAAAGACATCAGATTTTTTCTATCTCTCCCACTCCCTTAAGCTCTCACAAATTATTAGTAAGTCCCAAATTTGTGACCACCCCTTGAGCCAAGCCCCACGATGTTAATGTGTTTGAATTAACCAGGATGATTTGTTCTCACTTTATTATTCGATATGGAAGTCCTCTTGCCATGGGTGATTTACACCAAAATAGATACCATCTGTAACACCCCGCTAAATTTGTATCTGACACTTCCAACCAATCATGCTTATTTTGTCTACGAAACCCCATATCACTTCTAATGGGAGTGCCCCCACCGAGTAGGCAGAGAACATTAGGTTAGCCAATAGATACTTGTGAGAAACTCTAACCACACATGCCCTGCACAACATAAATAATACCAACAAGGAAGACATTGAGTAGGTGGATCACACTCCGATCAAGGGAAAGAAAATCAAGCATAGACTCAGGTACCGAACAACCAAATTAGTGGGTATAACCAAGGGCATGCCTATGCCATATCATAAGAAGTACCAGCTTCACACAATCCCTCAGTTATGGAAGGTATGATCTCATTGTTCAGTACTTAGGATAAATCCTTATTCAATTCAGGTCCATCTCATTACTTCATAAAGAGATCCCTCGCATTTCTTTTGGGCCTAGATGTATTCGAACATAGCACTCAAATTTTCATAGGATTACCCGTTGGTGGTGGTATATTCCTGAATAAGGTTTGTCAAAACTGCATTATTATCATATAGGACTACCTTCGTGAGTACGACCTAGTCCTTATGGATATGGATGGCTTTTATGTAATCCTTGGCATGGATTGGCTATCTATTTTCAATGCCAATATAAAATTCCATCGACATAGAGTTTTATTGTCACTCCCAAATGGATCCCAACATCGCTTCATTAAATAACAAAGCACTGATTACCGTTGCAAGTTATTACAACTCAAGAACATATACACTTCTTTGGATGGTCGAGTAGTATTATGGCTCAAGAAGATCCAAACCTTATGGTGTTGTATTACCCAGTTGTCAGGGTGCTTTTTAACATCTTTCATAAGGATCTTCCCAGCCTACCCCCACACTGGGAGATTTAATTCGCGATAGAGGTTCATTAGTGTGTATCACCTATCTTCATACTTTCACACAGAATGGCCCCAACAAAGCTACAAGAATTAAAAACTCAACTAGAGAATTTAGCGAATAAAGTTTTTATATGCCCTAGCATGTCGCCATAGGGAGCACCGATATTATTTGCTAAGAAAAAGGATAATTATCTTCGACTTCGCATTGATTACAGGTAGCTAAATCGGATAACCGCAAACAACAAGTACTCGATGCCTCGAATCGATGACTTATTTGATCAGTTATGTGGTACAAAGAGATTTTCAAAAATTAACCTTCGATCAAGTTACCATCATATAGGAGTAGAAGATGAAGATATCCCAAGACAGCATTTCGTACTCGATATGGACGCTACGAGTTCTTGGTCATGCCTTTAGATTGTCTAATTCCCCAGCAGCATTCATGGATCACATGAACTGTATCTACCATCCGTAATCGGATCGATTTATGGTCATTTTTGTCGATGATATCATGGCATATTCAACTTTAGATATGGGACATAAAGAAAATCTTCGCACAACTCTTTAGGTTTTTAAGGAGAATAAATTGTATGACAAGTTTAGTAAGCGCAAATTCTAGATGAATGAGGTCAAGTTCCTAGGCCATGTAGTGTCTGGTGCAGGCATTTCCATCGACCCGTCCAAGGTCGAAGACGATCTCAGTTGGAACTGGCCTAAAACAACCATTGAGATACAAAGGTTTCTTAGTTTAGTTGGATATTATTGAAGGTTTGTTCAAGACTTATCTAAAGTCGCTTTGCCCTTTACGCGATTAACGCAAAAGGATGTGCGCTTCGAGTTGACGGATGATTACGAGTTCGCCTTTCAGGAGCTAAAAGTTAGGCTGAATGAAGAAAGGGTTATATTGTATATAGTGATGCCTCTAGATTCAGATTTTGTGCAGTACTTATGCAGGAGGGTTAGGTAGTTGTGAATGAATTACGTCAGTTGAAAATGTATGAAATGAACTACCCCACTGTGAAACCCCGCTTAAAATAATAACGGGTGTCCAGCCAGGAATCTCAAGTGGATCATTCTCAGCATCAACTATCGATTCTAAAATAAGCCTAGCTAACGACCCAGAACAATAGTAAGCGGATGAAAAAAATTTCAAAACATACAAAGAACATCAGACCAGATGCATAACAATTACTGAACATAATAAAATGTTCAGACATGCTACGATAAAAGGAGTACCCAAATAACATCATAAGTACATAAAGAGAGTATACCCAAATATGTTGTCGGGTCACAGGCAATACAACAATCTGTGGAAAAGAAATATAAAATGATACCAAAACTCCTCGGGTATAAACACGATACACAAAATGAATCCTATCTATATTTACAAACGGTAGGAAGCAGCTATAACAAAATCCCGCAATAGTAAGCATCTGCTACGGCTCCCCAGACGCTGTATAGAAAATCATACCTGAAGTATATAATATATATATAGCAAGAGAGAAATATAAACGGATTCGATCCCGAGGTGTGAAAACAATATAGCAAGTGTATAAAAATGAATAATTAGAATAATATTCACGATTTCATGATTAAGGTGGAGTTGCACTCTCATGACTCTTAGACTCACCCCTCGACTAAAGCGCGCAACTAAGCGTATGCACATGAACCTAAATCAAGCTACCCGACACATACTAGGGACAAAAAATCAACCTAAATATACCCATAACCTACACCCGCATAACCCACCATCTTAAACATAAACCAAAATCCTCTCATTCTAACCCCCTATCCTTATCACCCAGACTTATCTATCAACGCATATACATATACGCAAAAATATATCTTACGAGAATTTCCCGGTTCTAATTTTTAACTTAAACCAGTTACTAGTTTCATCAAAGTCCCACATTATCTTTATTTTTCATATAAAGAATTTATTCTCCAATTAACATACATCTGAATACTAAAGAAAAAACTTCTCTCCAGTCCCAACATTGCACTACGTTTTGTGTGTGGGGCATCTCACAAAGATAAATCCAAACAAGGAACCCCCCCCCCCCCCGATACACTACTCCTTAACAATGTTGATTATCGAGATCCATTGTGCCCTCAACCCACAACCTATAACTCCAGTTACTTATTATGGACAACTATCTCCAAGTATTTAAGTAGGATATCACCTAGAATCCTTAGGGTCTATATAACATTATTTTAATTATAACGGCACCATCATTTAGCCCTATCAAGCATGTACACCTAACACATAAAATGTACATCTTAAAACACCCATGTCACATTCACCTATAGGATATGTATTATTACTTTAGATATATACACAATCATTCAATACCATAACCATGTACACATACCACATAAAAATGCGCAATTTGGAATACTCATAACATATACGGTTATAGGATACAAATCTACTGCGCAATGATATCATCTTCTAGGAGTTACTCTCTTTATCCCGAGTTACCATCTATCAGATTATTATCACACCGCCATGGTAATAAAAACAAAACACAACGCATGGGAAGCGGTCATAGTTTCAAACCGGAAGTGAGAATGAATCATACCCAAGACTTCTCACCCTAAAGTAAAATCACACAATAAAAAATGGATGACTATGACCTGGGGACTATACGCACCCTGCTCCTCAAGCCAGGGGCCTCACCCACATCCGGTAACCTCCCATAATAGCATGTGTTGGGTATTCCCACACAATAAGTATATATATCATTCACACTATACATACATACATATGATCACATCATATATACAAACCGTCAAACACGGTATATACATTCACGTCATATATACTCACACATTTACATATATATATATATATATATATCCATACATACTATCTCCCGTCCGTATGTATGAAATCAATAAGTTCGGCTATATGTGTATATAATCCTCATTACACTAGGCGTTGTTATATGCATACTAACCTAATTCATTATATATTATGTTCCCTCACTTGAAACATATTTATCCATTACCCCTATGATATGAACAGTCTCCCAATCTACTCAACCTTAGGAATATTGTCTCATAACCGAATATAAAAAACAATCCTCATACACATTCCACCTAACTAATAGTCGATAAGCCTCAAGCTCAATCCTAAATTCGTTTTATGATCCCATCATGTATTGGAATACCCATCGTTAATCACACATAGATATGTAGTAACTACCCTAAGTACAATTATAACACAATCCTATTCTAGTTGATAATATAACCCAATCATTCTCACTCCAGCCTACGGTTTAGTTGCTCCTATGAACCCTCATCACTACTGCGTTTACGACTTATTCCTTAAGTTGAACATCACTAGGGATACGCGACCTCTCTCTTTCATTGGTCCCTAATCATATTTAAATAGAAATCCGTCGCTAGGAGGATTCGATGGAAACGTTATCCTAACAATTTCACGCCATACCCTCGCAACTCCCTCGAAGAGTCCTCAACCTTACCTCATATTTTAAATCATTTCTTATCTCCGAATATGACTCCCATCGCTATTTAGAATCGCCACCACATCGACCCGACAAACTCCAATACATATGTATATATGTTTCCAAAATGATTCTATGCGTCCCCACAATCACATCATGTGAGAACCCCCTACAAGTCTCCAAAACATATCTCACACATCAAATAGGAAGGTTCATAATAGATAAACCCAATCGAAAAGGAGTAGAATTCATTCTAGAAAAACTTCGTGAAACAGCTCTGTTTTCGAATCGATTCGTCCTGGCCCAAATAGATTCGGTTCCAAAGGCAAATCGATTCGCCCCTTTTTGCGAATCGAGTCAGTCCAAAAGACCCGTGAGTCAGTCTTAGACCGAATCGATTCGGTGTTGTGTCTGAATTAATTCGGTCACACACAACTGACACTTTTACCTAATCAAAATCGATTCGCTTAGGGGTGAATCGATTCGGGTCTGCACAATTTCGAAGGTTCCCCATTTCTGGACAAACCCACGAATCATAAACCCAATTACAACATTTTCTCCCATCCTTCTTCAACCAATTTTGTTTCTAACATAAAAAATCATCCTATATCTAATCCTATCAAGTTATATACCTTTAATCCCATATATAAACACCAAATGCAAGATTTTACCCAAAAACCTAGGTTTTGATATATAAATCCCAAAGTCCATAATTTTACACACAAATCAGGAAATAAATTACACACATACATTATTTAGCAAGATTAAACACTTGCTTCAGAATTGTAGAGATTGAATCATCCTTGAGATCACGTATTGGCCGACAAGGTTTCTCCTCTCTCTTCTTGCTTTCCTCTTCTCTCTCTCTCTAGGGCTTTCTCTCCCTCTCTCTCAATCTCAAGAATGAGATTTTAAATCTCCCATAGGCTTTATAAGTCTAATATCCAATATACCCAAATTTAAATGGTAATACACACTTGAATGACTCGTTTACTCCAATTCGAGGAAAACTAGCTTAAAATATTCCCGAACCGAAATAAAATCCAAGGACAGTCATTTCGACTATCTCGAAACATCTGGGATCAACCGCGCACTCCGAATCGTCATCCAAAATACTTCATACCATTCTCGAATTTTGATCTCAATTGCCAAACTTAGTATCCTCCAATTTAAATAAATTTTATTTCTCCTAAATAAATTGAATTCTCAGTCCCAAAATCACGGGGAATTACAGACTTCCCCCTTACAAAAATTTTGTCCTCGAAATTTAGATAATCCTAGGACTCCGAACCTCAACTAGTTCCTACGTCACCTACCCTCTACCCAACCTATTTCTCCCACTTCTCATGGAGAATTACTCTAAATAAATTAAAAATTGAATTAGTTATCCAGGGCGCCCATACACCCGTACCCGAGTCCAATTACATAAACATTACTCGGCTCCACTACCTTAACTCGTAATATAACTCTCACAAATTGATCTATAATAGCTTACGAATTGTATAAAATTTTGAAATTTCTAATGATTGAACTCTTCTCAATTCCTGGCATTCGCTACTTTCATGCGCGGGAGGTCTCGCAAGCGAAATCCAAACAAGGAACCCTCCCAATACACTATTGTGTAGCTCTGTCTAGAATTGAGATCAATTGAATCAGGACTCAGGTTTTATAAAATATTTTTGAACAATATATATTGCCCGAGGGCCTATATAATAATATAATATAGAATAGTTTCTTGTCTTTCGACACACAGATCAAACACCGTATGTTCAAGACACAAGGCATCCACAAATACAAAACTTTTACTATCACCTAGTTCTTAAAACTAACACAACCATGAGCTAAAAATTCACTTGCTCACTAACGATCTCGTTAAACCCTGACTCTCTTCAGTAATAAAATTCTTTATGTCGCATCAAAACATCGTCCTAAGGTAGGACCCTCCATAATTGGAACAATGCACTCACACGCATATAGCCTAACTATAATCTGATAACCTTACTAACTATCACCAAACACGTTTTAACAGTTCTTACTTTCGAAAAACTAAAGGCACAACTCTCTATTATCCCATCGTAAAACAATCTACTCTCCCGAAGGACACCATCCAAATTCCACATTTGCTCACTCCTTCCTCTAATGAAATTATATACACATTGTGGTTATAGCATCTAACCACTCATTAAACCTTACATGCGACGCTCCCAATACAACGTAAATCATGACCTAAGCCTAAAGGAAGGTATTCTCCATTATACCTCCATATTCCAACTGCTTCACTTCATCCATGGGTCCTTGTTCAAAGTTATCTACTTCTTTCAGAACAAGCCCTCTTCCTAAGGCCTATTTCTCCACAAAAGAAACATTTCCCCAAAAATCCTTCCTGTTATCCTAAGGGACAAAACACCATTGCGGCCCTCGACAATCCTACCTAAAATAATCGTGTCGCGACAATGATCTTGCTCTACTGGTATTAACTCCTTCAGTCCTACTTGATGAACCTGAGTCCCCAAATTTCTTACTCCCTTTAAATGAACATGATACTCTTGTCAATTTAATAATTCCTCATTCATTATATCAGTAGAAGTCAACAATGCCAGGTTTCCTATCGAATACTACCGAATTCACCAATCTAAACCTCCCAAGAACTTCACTATTTGCTTATCCTCCGTATTTACCTTATCGAGCATAATATTTGCCATTCGAGTAAATTCTCTTTCTTACTCAACCACCACTCGATCACCTTGAGTCACCTCTAGAAATATCTTCCTTATATCTGTCTGAAATGCAGAAGGAAAATACCTCTGAACAAAGCATACCCAAAAAAAAATTGATATGGGCATTACGTCTCTAACTTCTCCGATATGGGGATTTACTCCCACCATTAGAGAGATTCACCCATTAGTCTAAAGGTGGCGAATATTCGTTCCTGCACTTCACTTCATTCAACCATCTGAAGGTACCTTTGCATCCTTCTTCCATTGACTTGTAACTATTGCATCAGCTCTCCCCTAAATTTTTGGAGGATGTCCATTCCGAAAGTCTTCTCGTACTCTTTCCCAAGCAGATGGCTCTGGGTGGTTTTGAGTTATGAAAACTGAAGGATTACGTGCCATCACAGCAATGGCAGCATCTACTCCTTGTACCGCAATATTGGTAACTTCGGCTGTAGCTAGAGTCCCTTGAGGCATGTGGGGTTCTAATGTTCTCAGTCCCTTTCTTTGTGCTACCTGGAAAACTTCTTATCGGTGACGTCCGAGATGAGAGCAACTGTATCAGAACGTCGTTCAAGTGATTACACATCGCAGAAAGAAACATGCATAGTGAATACAACAATCCTAATGATAGGGATCTACAAGAATGCTAACGAAAGAACGCAGAAAAACTGCATAGATCCTAAGACACTAGAACCTGATGCTATGATACCACATGTGACAACCCGGTTAAAATAATAATGGGTGTCTAGCCCTATACTAATTTAAATCAAGAATCTCAAGTGGATCATTCTCAACATCAACTATTGATTCTAAAATAAACCTAGCTAACGACCCAGAACAATACTAAGCAGATGCCAAAAATTTCAAAACATACAAAGAACATCAAACCATCCGCATAACAATTACTGAACATAGTAAAATGTATGCACATTCTACGATAAAAGGAGTACTCATATAAATGTGACACCCCGCCCAAATAAATACCGGGTGATCAGTCCTATATCAAATTTAAACCAGGAATCTCAGGGGTTCATTCTTAGCATCACTGTCGAAAACTTTTTAAAACTTTACTAACCACCTAGTATTCAAAAAGACTGATGTCAAATTTTATCTTTTTATTAAACAATTAAATATGCATGCTGAATAACAAATAAACCATGCATCCAAACCATGAGTCTAAAACAGTACTAAATGACTAAATGACATGCCGAATAAACAATCAGCTCAAAATCCCAATAATAATAATTCAATAAATGAATACATAAACCAAATACTGAGTCTAAAAGTAAAAAGGGGAAACATGACCTGAATGAATCTACAACTGAGATAAGAATCCTACTCTAGGAATAAAGAAATGATACGTCTAAATCAAATCCTGCAACCATCCACAATGTTGCAGCTGCGTAACCCTGGAATAGATAAGTCAACTATGGCATCCCTGTGGCTGGACACCTGTTAATATACATATACATAGACAAGAGAGAAGAAGTACAAGAAACGGGTCAGAACCCGATTTATAAAAATGTTTAGCAAGCATTTTATTGCAATAAATGAAATGCGTAGTATATAATGTTCATAATTGTTTTTACGGTCCCACTCTTTTGAGGACAATCTCACCTCTCTTCTATAGTGCACACCTATCGCTTTCATTTATTCCGCCTAGCCATCTGACACACTTTTAACTAGGAAAAAGGCTTATCCTTCTAGTTACCCCTCGTAGTAGTATATCATATTTGATCTCAACAATTATCATTTTTAAATAAGTGTTATCACACTAAAGTCAAGTATTTACTATTTACGTTTATATAAGATTTCACTATCTTAATAGTCTGTAATTATCTCATTATAGATATACCATAAGCATACATATATATCCCTCACTATTATATATATGTATTAACACAATCTTAATAGCCTACAATTATCACATTGTAATTATATCACAAGTATACATATATATCCACCACCATTATATATATATACTAACACAGCACCCTAAGGATACACCTATAGTGCATTGCATACTCTGCTATCATGTCCCGGTACGTCTCGTACTCAAACAAGGACTATCGGTTCGAAAATGTCTCACGAACCATATAAACAAATCACACATATTGGCGGCGAACATAGTTCACATACCTATGGGTCACGCACATACCTACGCTCCCATAGTCAGCGGACTTATCAACTCACAAATAAGTCTTTCACAGTCCTATGTTCTGAGATACAAGTCAAATATCCCCCCGAAGGTCACTCAGGATAAGACCGTCTCTACACAACCCCCCGCGATAGCAAGCAGCTAGGTATGTCATACACATAATAAAACAATCAAATATGTATTCACGCACCCTATTAAAATATTAGGTATTCACACAACCTTTCATTGTTTTACGTATTCACACAACCTATCATTGTTTTAGGTATTCCCGTAACCTATTATCATTTTTCTATTGGATTATGTATTCCCATATTTATATATATAATTCACACATTCATATATATATACATATATTCCAATTATTACTACTTCGCTCGTATTAAATACGATCCAATACCAAAATAACTACATCCTACTATTTAATATAATTTATATAATTATATATCTCACCTCATATATACTTGATTAAGTTCATATTAGTCTCACAAAGTTCCCAACAATTTTTAGTTTCAATTCGGGAAAGTTTTATCACTAATTAAAACTCCAAGGGTATTTTAGACCTTTCAATTTTTGTGTCTAATTAAAAACATTCCCAGGACAGCGTAATACTCTTCGCTATCTATGTGTGGCCGTGAACGGCACACTAATCCGAGTCCGTATGCCAAAAGTTAGGGCATTATAAAGATTCACCTCAAAGAAGATTTAAAAAAAAAAACCTTTCTTAAAAAGTTTTCCCACATTCTGCCCAGATTAATAAATTGATGTTTTGAGGAATTTTGGAGCAGTTTTGGAGGAAGCGCGTGAGACAACAAAATGTAGAAAACGCGATTTTCTACAGGGAAGCGCGGACAGAATCGCCATTAAAGCTCCAAAACCTTCGATTATACCCAGATCTTTTAACCCAAAAACCTCCCAAGATTCATCCTAAATCCACCCAAACTTCATCATTAACAATTTCTTCCAACAATACCACTAATGGAGATTCAAAAACCAAGATCTAATCATGTTGTTCACTTCTCAAATTAAGTTATAATTTCACTATTAACCCAATTTCTCACAAAGTTAAAAATCCCCTATCAATGGTTATTCTTCATCTTCTTCACCATAAACCCACAAATTTCAATTCAAATTCCTACTTCCAAATTTCCAGAATTAATTGACATAATTACAACTATTTACATCATTAACTACAACTCAAATTAAAGCAAGAAAACACTTGCCTTGGGGGATTAAATCCGACGATCCCATGTCGAAATTCTTGCCCGGATTGCTCTTATCATCCTTCTTTCCTTCTTCTTCTTTCTCCTTTCTCTCCTCTCTCAACTTTGTGTTTTGGAATGACTCATGGCTGCCCAACACACTTAAACCTAGGTTAAAATTCCTCAATCCCGTAATTAAGCCTATTGGCCAATTAAAAATGACTTAAATGCTCCCGCATGGGCTCGATCATGTTTAAAAATTCCCCGAGACCCATTTACTACCCCCGGGTACTCTTTTTCGACTATCTTTACCCTTCCGGACTCAACCGTGCACTCAGAATTGTCATCCGAGATACTTTATAAAATTTTCCAATTTCAACCTCAAAATGCGACACATGTGAAATTTTCAATAACCCGAATTAATTTGAATTTCTAAATCCCCAAATTTAAATAATAAATGCTACATCTCCAAATTCAATAATTTCTCCAATTTAAATAAATTAAATTTAAATCACCAAATTAAATGAATTTCTCCAAATTAAATAAATCCAACTCACTAATTTAATTAATTTATATATCCTCTAAAATATGGGGTGTTACAATAAAATCATAAGTTCATAAAGAAAGTATACCCGAATATGCTGTCGAGTCATAGGCAATACAACAATCTGTGGGAAAGAAATATAAAATGGTACATAAACTCTTTGGGTGTAAACCCGATACACAAAATGAATCCTATCTAGATTTACAAACGGTAGGAAGCGGCTATAACAACATCCTGTAACAGCCCGCATCTGCTACGGCTCCCCAGACGCTGGATAGAAAATCATCAATCGTATCCTTGCGGGGGGACACCTGATGTATGTATATATATATATATATATATATATATCAAGAGGGAAATAAGAACGGGTCAGAGCCCGAGGTGTGAAAACATTATAGTAAGTGTATAAAAATGCATAATAAGAATAATATGCACAATTTAATGATTAAGGTGGAGTCTCACTCTCATGACTCTCAAACTCACCCCTCGACTAAAGCGCGCACCTAAGCGTATGCATATGAACCTAAATCAAGCTACCCGACACATTCTAGGGACAAAAAATCAACCTAAATATATACCCATAAATTACACCCGCATAACCCACCATCTTAAACATAACCCAAAATCCTCTCATTCTAACCGCGTATCCTTATCACCCGGAGTTATCTATTAACGTATATACGTATACGCAAAAATATATCTTACTAGAATTTATCGGTTCTAATTATTAACTTAAACCAGTTATTGGTTTCATCAAAGTCGCACATTATCTTTATTTTTCATATATATAATTTATTCTCCAATTAACATACATCCGAATACTAAGGACAAAACTTTTCTCCACTCCCAACATCAAAATAATCGTTTCGTGCATGGGGCGTCTCGCAAAGCGAAATCCGAACAAGGAACCCCCCGATACACTACTCCTTGACAATGTTGATTGTCAAGATCCATTGTAACCTCAACCCACACATATAACTCCAGTTACTTATTATGGACAACTATCTCCAAGTATTTAAGTAGGATATCACCTAGAATCCTTAGGGTCTGTATAACATTATCTTAATTATAATCGCACGATCATTCAGCCCTAACAAGCATGTACACCTAACACATAAAATGTATATCTTAAAACACCCATGTCACATTCCCCTATATGATATGTATTATTACTCTAGATATATACACAATAATTCAATACCATAACCATGTACACATACCACATAAAAATATGCACTTTGAAATACTGATAAGATATACGGTTATAGAGTACAAATCTACTGCACAATGCTATCATCTTCCAGAAATTACTCTCTTTATCCCAGGTTACCATCTATCTTATTATTATCACACCGCCGTGGTAACAAAAACAAAACACAACGTATGGGAAGCGGTCATTGTTTTGAACCGAAATTGAGAACGACCCAAAACTTCTCTCCGCAAAATAAAATCACACAATAAATATTGGACGACTATGACCTGGGGACTATATGCACCCTACTCCTCAAGCCATGGGCCTCACCCACATCCCGTAACCTCCCATGATAACATGTGTTGGGTATGCCCACACGATAAGTAAATATATATCATTCACACTATATATACATACATATGATCACATCGTATATACAAACCATCACACACGGTATATATATATATATTCACGTCATATGTATACACATATAGACATATCAATATTTATACATATCCATACATACTATCTCCCATCAATATGTATGAAATCAATAAATTCAGCTATAGGTGTATATAGTCCTCATTACATTACCCGTCGTTATATGCATACTAACCTAATTCATTATATATTATGGTTCCTCACTTGAAACATATTCATCCATTGCCCCTTTGATATGAACAGTCTCTAAATCTACTCATCCTTGGGGATATTGTCTCATAACCGAATATACATAACAATCCTCATACACTCTCCACCTAACTAATAGTCGGTAAGACTCAAGCTCAATCCTAAATTCGTTTTATGATCCCATCACGTACTGGAATACCCATCATTAATCACACATAGATATGTAGTAACTACCCCGACTACGATTATAACACAATCCTATTCTAGTCGATAATATAATCCAATCATTCTCAATTCAGCCTACGATTCAGTTGCTCCTATGAACCTTCTGTATTATCGCGTTTACTACTTATTCCTTAAGTTAAACATCACTAGGGATACGCGACCTCTCTCTCTCATTGGACCCCAATCATATCTAAATATAATCTCATTGCTAGGAGGATTCGACACAATCGTCGGCCTAACAATTTCATGCTATACCCTCGCAAATCCCTTGAAGAGTCCTCAACCTTACGTAATATTTTAACTCATTTCTTATTTCCGAATAGGACTTCCATCGCTAATGAGAATCCACGCCACATCGACACGACAAACTCCAATACATCATGTGTGAAACCCCTATAAGTCTTCAAATATATCTCTCACATCAAATTGGAAGGATCCTAATCCATAAGCCCAATCGAAAAGGAGTACAACTCATTCTAGAAAAACTCCACGAAACAACCCTGTTTCTGAATCGATTAGGCATGGACCGAATTGATTCGGTTCCAAAGGAACTGTGAGTCTGTCTTAGGCCGAATCGATTCGATGCCAGGTCTGAATCAATTTGGTCGCGTAGATCTGACCCTTTTTCCTAAACTGAATCGATTCGCTTAGGGGGAGAATCGATTCGGGTCTACAAAATTTTGAAGGTTCCTCATTTCTGCACAAACCCACGAATCGTAAACCCAATTAGAACATCTTATCCCATACTTCTTCAACCCAACTTTGTTTCTAACATCAACACTCATCCTATATCTAATCCCATCAAGTTATATACCCTTAATGCCATATATAAACACCAAATGCAAGATTTTACCCAAAAACCTAGGTTTTGATATATAAATCCCAAAGTCCATAATTTTACCCATAAATTACACACATACATTATTTAGTAAGATTAAACACTTTCCTCAAAATTTTAGAGGTTGAATCGTCATAGAGACCGCGTATTGGCCGAAATCTCCAAATTTCTCCTCTTTATTCTCCCTTTCCTCTCCTCTCTCTCTCCATCTAGGGCTTTCTCTCCTTCTCTCTCAATCTCAAGAATGAGATTTTAAATCTCCCAAAGACTTTATAAGCCTAATATCCAATATACCTAACTTTAAATGGTAATGCACACTTTAAATGACTCGTTTACTCCAATTCGAGTCAAACTAGCTTAAAATATTCCAGAACTGAAATAAAACCCAAGGACAGTCATTTTGACTATCTCGACACATCCGGGATCAACTGTGCACTTAGAATCGTCATCCAAAATAGTTCATACCATCCTCGAATTTTTATCTCAATTGCCAAATTTTAAATCCTCCAATTTAAATAAATTTCATATCTCCTAAAAAAACTAATTTCTCAGTCCCAAAATCACGGGTTATTACAGACTTCCCCCTTACAAAAATTTCATCCTCGAGATTTAGATAAGCCTAGGACTCCGAACCTCAGCAAGTTCCTACGTCACCTACCCTCTAGGTTACCCAACATATTTCTCCCACTTCTCATGGTGAATTACTATAAATAAATAAAAAATCAAATTAGTTATCCAGGGGGACCATACACCCTGTACCCGAGTCCAATTACATAAACATTACTCAGCTCCACTGCCTTAACTCGTCATATAACTCTCAGCAAATTAATCTATAATAGCGTACTAAATGTATAAAATCTTGAAATTTCCAATGATTGAACTCTTCTCAATTCCTGACATTTGCTACTTTCATGCGGGGGAGGTCTCGCAAGCAAAATCCAAATAAGGAATCCTCCCAATACACTACTGTGTAGCTCTGTCGGGAATTGAGATTAGTTGAATCAAGACTAAGATTTTATAAAAGATTTTCAAACCATAGATATTACCCGATGGCCTATATAACAATATAATATAGAATAGTTTCATGTCTTTCGACACACAGATCAAACACCTTATGTTCAAGACACAAGGCATCCATAAATACAATACTCTTACTATCACCTAGTTCGCAAAACTAACACAACCATAAGCTAAAAATTCTCTTGATCAACAACGATACCGTTAAACCATGACTCACTTCAGTAATAGAATTCTTTATGTCGCATCAAAACATCGCCCTGAGGTAGGACCCTCCATAATTGGAATAATGCACTCACGCGCATCTAGCCGAACTATAATCTGATAACCTTACTGACTATCACCAAACACGTTTTAACAGTTATTACTTCCAAAAAACTAAAGGCACAACTCTCTATTAGCCCATCGCAAAACAATCTACTCTCCCGAAGGATACCATCCAAATGCCACACTTGCTCACTTATTCCTCCAAGGAAATTCTATACACACTATGGTTATAGTTGCTAACCACTCATTAAACTTTACATGCGATGCTCCCAATACGGCGTAAAGCATGACCTAAGCCCAAAGGATGGTATTCTAGATTATACCTCCATATTCCAACTGCTTCACTTCATCCATGGTTCCCTATTCAAAGTACTCTACTTCTTCCAGGACAAGCCCTCTTCCTAACGCCTATTTCTCCACAAAAGAAACATTTTCGCAAATATACTTCTTGTCCATCCTAAGGGACAAAACACCATTGCAGCCCTCGATAATCCTGCCTAAAATAATCGTGTCGCGACAATAATATTGCATGGGGCTGGTATTAACTCCTTCATCCCTACTTGATGAACCCGAGTCCCCAAATTTATTACTCCCTTTAAATGAAGACCATACTCCTGGCAATTTAATAATGCCTCAGTCATCACATCGGTAGAAGTCAACAACGTTTGGTTACCTATCAAATACTGTCGAATTCACCAATCTAAACCTCCCAATAACTTCAGTATTCGCTTCTCCGTCGTATTTACCTTATCGAGCATAAAATTCGCCATTCGAGTGAATTCTCTTTCTTACTCAACCACCGCTCGATCACCTTATTCACTTCTAGAACTCTCTTCCTTATCTCCGTCTAAACCGCAGAAGGAAAATACCTCTGAACAGAGCATATGTAATACCCCGTATATTTGGCTATATTTATTTTTGGGATTAATTGGCTATATTTATTTTTGGGATTAATTAATTAAATGCGTATTAATTGATAATTAATCCGGGTTATAAATACTAATGAGATGCGAATTGGTATTTGATTATGTGCATATATGATTATATATGTATTTGGTATTATAAAAGTTGTCGTGAGAATTATATACGGCATTTTAGAAATTTTGTTGAGACGCGTGGGACCGCCGCGTCACGGTATAATATTTTGATAATAAAAGTGAATTTAAAATCTATAAACCGTATGGTCATTTTGAGTGCGCCAACGCGTCTGGAAGGCTCGAGATAGTCAAAAAACACTAGCCGGGGGTATAGTTTGGGTCCCGGGGTATTTTTAGGCCATACCGGCAACTTAAAGGGTATTTTGGTAATTTTACATTTTGAGGAATTAAAAGTGACGAAAATTGGTTAATTAAATCTGATGTGGATTTGACCCACTAAGCCCATAACCAAACCATATTAACCTAGAAGGCTACGTAGTTTATTAGAAGAGTTTTCTAAATTCCCCAAATCAAACCCTAGCCACCTTAAGCCACCATTGAAGAAGGAGCTTGGAGAGAGGAATTTCTGCAGGAAACTTCATCAAACCTACACCAAAATTAGAAATCAAACCAAGGCAAGTGACTTTATTCCATTTAAATTCAGAGAATGTCTTTTCCATCTTAGAAATTGAAGAATTTTGATTGTTCTTGAAAGATGAATGAAAACCCATGTAGTTGGAGTTTAGAACTTGAAAATTGGAAGAGAATTGCATGTAGTATGATAGGTAGATGATTTCCCTCATAATAACTGTGATTAGGAGAAATTAAAACGGATTAAATTCTGGGATTTGATGACGATATAAAGTTAGGGTTCATGTTCTTGAGATATTGGGAAAAAGTGTAGAAAATTGTGAATTTGATTGATGTTTGGATGGATTGATCCCTTAAAAACATGTTAGGATGTGACTATATATGTTCAGTATTGATTATAGACCTTTAAACGATTGTTGGGACTTAGTTTAGAAGATTTGAGGTGTTAAAATGGATGAAAAACGAATTGGGGAAAAATCTGGGCCGAAACTGGTCAGTCGTTAGAAGCAGTCCCCAGGTCGTTCGAACGAGCTCGTTCAAACGAGCTTCTAACGAGTTGACCAGTCTCTTCTAACGAGGGGTAGTTGCGTTCAATATCTCGTTCGAACGAGATATCGTTAGAAGGAACAGTTCGTTCGAACGAACTGGGATCTCGTTCGAACAGCCTCGTTCGAACGAGACTTCTAACGAGCTGACAGTCCAATCTCGTTCGAACAGCCTCATTCGAACGAGACTTCTAACGAGTTGGCAGTTTGGTCCTTTTTGGACTGTTTTGATTTTTGGAGTCCCGGAAACTTGTTCGAGGGTAGAGTTAACATTTCCTTGATGATGTATTGATGGATTTGGGACTTTTGGGTTATTATGAGGAGTAAATTATATACGAGAGTTATATTATATGGATGGTTTGGGTTGAGACGGGAGTGTCTACTACGACGTGAGAATGTATTATGGCGCGTATAATTACAAACCAGAATAATATAAGTTGTGATAATTATAAGTTAGTACGAGAAAGCGATATGTACTACGATTAAACTACATTGATTACTAAGAAGTGTGTTTACTTAGTATTGGTATATGGATTATGTGTATGACATACCTACCATACTTGCTATCACAGGAGGTTTGCGTTCGCTTAGGGCCCTCTAATCCTTGTTTTGCCCGGATTTAGACTGGTTAGCTCGATGAACATAGGTCATAGAAAGACTTATTGGGATATTAATAAGTCCGTTGATCGTGGGAGCGTAGGTATGTGCGTGACCCATGTGATGTGACTGTGTTCGCCTCCACTATTTGTGATTGTGTTATCTGAACTATTCCTGAGAGATTCGGAATGTGTGATCCTTATGTACGTGATGTACCGGGATGGATAGCAGAGTATGTGTGCACCGCAGCTTAGTTCTCGGGGTGCTTGTATTGTATATTTATGATGTGAATAATATACATTTAATTAACGGGAATCCTCATGTTAATGTTGTAAATATATTACGGTATTGTTTCGAGAAATATAACGAGTTAGCTGATAGTTATATATATATTGCATATTGAGTATCTAAGTTTACGTTAAACCCCTATTTAATTACGAGCGTTACAATGTTAATGGAACCGAGTAATATGGGTAGGACCTTTGGCAGTCTAGCTATATATGTTATCACTTAGCTAGTGGTTTATATTGTTATAGATGGGTACTTGCGTTAGGAGTGCACAGTTAGACGAGAGGTGAGAATATCATGTGAGTGCACGTCCTAACATGTACTTTGCATTTAATGTTTTAAATGTTTTTAAAACACTTGCAGGTTTTTAAAATATAACTCCACATTCGGGCTCTGACCCGTTTTCTTTTCAAATCTATTTTTCTTTGTAAAACCATTTTAGGTGCCCAGCCACAAGGACACCAAGCTTAGGATACTCATTCAGGTGACGAGCTGTAGCTGTTTGTGGAAGGTACAGGGACTTTGCTTGTAGACGCTTCGACCTTTTGGATTCCAGAGTTAATCTATCAGTTGTATGGCATGTTGCCCATTTCTATTAGACATCTTTCTATTTACAGTTTTTAGACTTTGGCTTGTATCGTTTTAGTATTCGGTTTACTTTTTCAGTTGTGGGATTGTAGTGAGGAGTTTTTCCTCCAGACTTTATTTACTGTTATGTGATGGTTATTCATTTTACTTCAGTATGGTGAATGGTGTTATTTATTTCTTCATTACACTTGTTGCATGTTAATCAGACTTTAAATTAAAATTTGGCAACTTACTTTTGAAATACTAGGTGGTTAGTAGTCTTTAAAATGTTTTCGACAGTGATGCTATTAACTGAGCCAACTTGGCATTTTGAATTAATTTAATAAAGGAGTAGCTACCCGGTATTTAATTAGTCGGGGTGTCACAGGAGGTATCAGAGCATCAGGTTCTAGTGTCCTTTAGGATCTGTATGGCTATTATGTTTCCTCTACGTTTCTTTGATATAGAGCCTTATATTTTAGGATTGTTGTACTCTTTTGTGTATGCTTCGTTCTTCAGCTATTTTAAGTTTATAAACAGCGAACTTATAAACTTTGTTCTTATTTCAGATGCCTCCACGACGTGCACGACAAGTTCCCAGGGATGCAACGCCCGAACCCCAGCCCGCTCCAGTTCAGGGCATGATGAACGCCACTGAGGTTGCAGCTATAGTAGCCCAAGCGGTAAATGCCGCAATTGCCGTGATTCAGCAGGCACCACCTCAGGCGCCGGTTGCCACGCCAGTACAGGCTAATGAATTCCCGTCTTCTTGGGAGCGTGTACGTGACACTTTTCAGAAAGCGCATCCACCAGAGTTTGTAGGTAGCTCAGATGTGGTAGTCTCGAGCCAATGGAGGAAGGACATGCAGAGGCACTTGAGGATGCATGAGTGCACTGATGTTTAGAAGCAGGTGCTAGCTACTTTCAAGCTAGTTGGATCTGCACTGCAGTGGTGGGAGTCTATTACCACCGTAGAGGAGAGGGATACTCTCACGATTCAGGTGTTCTGGGTGCGGTTCGACCGCAAGTACTTTCCGTCGGCTGTTCATACAGAGATGAGGAGGAAGCTGATGAGTCTGAAGCAGGAAGGCAAGACAGTGGCCGAGTATGAGACCGAGTTCACTAATCTATTGAACATCGTTCCAGACGAGATACCAACAGAGAAGAAGAAGATTGAGAAGTTCACGGACGGGTTGACCTGGAGGATCCGTCAACATCTGCAAGGGAACCTATCGTTGGCCACCTATTCTGATGTGGTTAACGCTGCATTGTTGCACTGCCAGGACCACCGTTTTCATATGGCCGAGGGTAAGCGGTCGGGGGAGTCTAGCCATCAGGGCAGGACTGGAGGACATGGTGCCAGCGGGGCACAATCGGGTCAGGGGCAGAGATAGAATGAGCAGGGCTCCCAGCAGGGGAATAACAAGAGGTTCCGATCAGGGAACTACAGGCAGGGACAGGGAGGTTTCTATCAGGGCCATCAGGGTCCAAACGGCCATCAGGGCCAACAGGGGCAGAATGGACAGCAGTTTCGTCAGGGCCAGCAGGGCCAAGGGAGGAACGGTAACGGCCACTAGGGCCGGGGACAGCAGGGACAGAGGGGAGGGAACTTCCCAGGGAAGTGCTTCGTTTGTGGCAAGACTGGCCATAAGCGACAGGATTGTCCTGATAGGGGCAGGGCCCCACAGCAGCAGCAGCAGGGTGCTCGCCAGGAGCCACAGAGGCCTATATTTCCCGCTGCTCTTCCCGCACCGCCACAGATGGCAGCATTGCCACCCATTCCAGCAGTCCCAGCTCAGCAGGGGCAGCTACAGTATGGACGTGTCTACAACGTTCACCAGGCTGCAGTTCCACAGGCACCGCCCGCGATTGAGGGTACGTTTCCTATCCATGGCACTATGGGTCGGGTATTGTTTGATACGGGTGCTACACACTGTTTTATAGCTACACACTTCGCGAAAGCTTTAGGATTGCTAGCTACGGCAGAGAGCACAGTGACGTGTGTCGACTCACCATTGGGGAGTGGGTCACTTATATTCTTTTAATGCCGGGGAGTGGGAGTAGGGATTGGTAGTCTGGTATTACCTGCAGATATGTTGGTATTAGATATGCATGTTCACGATGTGATCATCGGTATGGATTGGCTCGTAGCTTATAGGGCCATGATTGACTGCTTTAGCGGGAGTATTGTTTTTGCCATTCCGGGGCAAGAGATGTTTGTAGTGGCGATGCCTCGCCCAGAGGGAGGATCGACCGCTCATCTGTATTACCTAGAGGAGGATACCTCTAAGGAGGTTGTGATTCCTTTAGATTCTATCCCAGTTGTCAGGGAGTATTCGGATGTGTTTCAGGAGATACCAGTCTTACCACCCAGTCGAGAAATAGACTTCGTGATAGATTTGCTACCGGGTACGAGACCTATAGCACGTGCACCGTACCGTATGGCTCCAGCTGAGATGCGAGAGTTACGGGATCAGATAGAGCAGCTGTTAGGTCAGGGCTTTATTCACAGGAGTACCTCACCTTGGGGCGCTCCAATTTTGTTTGTGAAGAAGAGGGACGGTTCACTGAGATTGTGTGTGGACTACCGAGAGTTGAATAAGGTCATGATACGGAATAAATATTCGTTGCCTCGAATCAATGACTTATTCGACCAGTTGAGAGGAGCTTCTTTCTTATCGAAGATTGATTTGAGATCGGGATACCATCAGTTGCGTATCAGGGAGGAGGATGTCTCGAAGACTGCGTTCTTATCGAGATATGGTTCTTACGAGTTTCGGGTTATGCGTTTCGGTTTGACCAACGCTCCAGCTGTGTTTATGGACTTGATGAATAGAGTGTTCAGGGATTTTCTAGATCAATTTGTCATTGTCTTCATTGATGACATTCTGGTTTACTCTCAGACGGAGGAGGAGCACGCCGAGCATTTGAGGCAGGTTTTGCAGACACTTCGTCAGAATGAGTTGTATGCAAAATATGAGAAGTGCGGGTTTTGGCTGAAGGAAGTCCAGTTTTTGGGACATATCATTTCCGACCAGGGAATATCTGTTGATCCGGGGAAAGTATCAGCGGTGAGGGAGTGGGGACAGCCCATGACACCGACTGAGATTCGTAGTTTCTTGGGTCTAGCAGGATACTACAGGAGGTTTATTCGGGGTTTCTCAGAGATAGCAGGTCCTTTGACACATCTTACTCGTAAGGGTGTGCCATACATCTGGAGTGATGCCTGTCAGTTGGCATTCGATGAATTAAAGGACAAATTGACCTCAGCACCTGTGTTAGCATTGTCGAGACCGGGAGTTGAGTATTTGGTTTACACCGATGCGTCTTTACAAGGACTGGGAGGTGTATTGCAGCAGGAGAGACAGGCCATAGCTTATGCTTCCCGTAAGCTTAAGCCTCATGTGAAGAATTACCCCACGCATGATTTGGAGTTGGCAGCAGTGGTATTTGCCCTACGGATTTGGAGGCACTATCTTTTGGGGGAGAAGTTCCAACTGTTCACGGACCACAAGTCCCTACAGTACCTGTTCACGCAGAAGGAATTGAATATGCGGCAGCGTAGGTGGCTTGAGTTTGTGAAAGACTACCAGTTCGACATCCAGTACGACCCGGGTAAGGCTAACGTGGTAGCAGATGCGTTGAGCCGTAGGCCAACAGATGAGGTGGTAGAGGTGTGGAAGGCAAAGTGGAAGGAATTGGGGCACCAGGATGCAGTGGCCCGATCTTTCATGTCTGTGATGACTGCTACACCGCAGATTGTCACGAAGGTAGTACGGGCACAGGCTAATGACTCGTTCTGTCAGGGGCGGATAGTTCGATTACTAGCAGAGGGAGCCGAATCCTATACCGTTAGCTCGGACGGGGGATTGCGCTTCAATGGGAGATTGGTAGTTCCGGAAGGAGAGGAATTGCGACACGAGGTGATGGCAGAGTCGCACGGCTCACTGTTCGCGGTACATCCCGGAGGGGACAAAATGCACCAAGACATGAGACGCCAGTATTGGTGGAGCTGTATGAAGAGAGATATCGCTGAGTTTGTTTCGAAATGCGCCACTTGTCAGCTTGTAAAAGTGGATCATCAGAAACCGGCAGGATTGCTACAGCCATTGGAGGTCCCGGTGTGGATGTGGGAGAGCATATCCATGGACTTTATCATGGGGTTGCCTACTTCGCAGAGGGGTCATGACTCCGTTTGGGTAATTGTGGACAGGTTGTCCAAGGTCGCTCACTTTTTACCCGTAAGGACTGACAACACTACGGGACAGTATGCCCAGCTATTCATTTCAGAGATTGTGAGACTTCACGGTGTGCCCCTAAATATCGTGTCTGACAGAGACAAGATATTTGTTTCGAGGTTTTGGGAGAGTTTCCAGGAGGCCATGGGCACAAAATTTCGGTTGAGTACGGCGTATCATCCGCAGATTGATGGGCAGACTGAGCGCACAAATCAGATGTTGGAGGACATGCTACGCATGTGCATTATTGACTTTGGGGGTGGATGGGAGCAGTACCTTCCACTGGTGGAGTTTTCTTACAACAACTCCTATCAGTTCACTATTGGCATGGCTCCGTTTGAGGCATTGTACGGTAGGCCTTATCGTTCCCCAGCATGTTGGTTAGAGGTGGGGGACAACAAACTACTTGGACCGGAAGTGATTCAGGATACTTCGGCAAGGATTGAGTTGATTCGGAGTCGCATTCGGGTAGCTCAAGACATGCAGAAGAGTTATGCTGATGCAAAGAGGTTTTTCAGAGAGTTCCAAGTGGGGGACCAGGTTTTGCTCAGGGTATCTCCGATGAAGGGGATTATGCATTTCGGGAAGAAGGGGAAGTTGGCACCGAGGTATGTGGGGCTGTTTCCTATTATTGAGCGGATCGGACCGGTTGCGTATGGACTTGGGTTACCGGAGCATTTACATCGGATTCACGATGTGTTCCATATTTCCTCGCTGAGGAAATACCTTAGAGATAATCTGGCTCATTCTCACATGGGGCTGGTATTAACTCCTTCATCCCTACTTGATGAACCCGAGTCCTCAAATTTATTACTCCCTTTAAATGAAGACCATACTCCTGGCAATTTAATAATGCCTCAGTCATAACATCGGTAGAAGTCAACAACGTTTGGTTACCTATCAAATACTGTCGAATTCACCAATCTAAACCTCCCAATAACTTCAGTATTCTCTTCTCCGTCGTATTTATCTTATCGAGCATAAAATTCGCCATTCGAGTGAATTCTCTTTCTTATTCAACCACCGCTCGATCACCTTATTCACTTCTAGAACTCTCTTCCTTGTCTCCGTCTAAACCACAGAAGGAAAATACCTCTGAACAGAGCATATGTAATACCCCGTATATTTGGCTATATTTATTTTTGGGATTAATTCTTATATTTATTTTTGGGATTAATTAATTAAATGCGTATTAATTGATAATTAATCCGGGTTATAAATACTAATGAGATGCGAATTGGTATTTGATTATGTGCATATATGATTATATATGTATTTGGTATTATAAAAGTTGTCGTGAGAATTATATACGGCATTTTAGAAATTTTGTTGAGACGCGTGGGACCGCCGCGTCACGATATAATATTTTGATAATAAAAGTGAATTTAAAATATATAAACCGTATGGTCGTTTTGAGTGCGCCAACGCGTCCGGAAGGCTCGAGATAGTCAGAAAACACTAGCCGGGGGTATAGTTTGGGTCCCGGGGTATTTTTAGGCCATACCGGCAACTTAAAGGGTATTTTGGTAATTTTACATTTTGAGGAATTAAAAGTGACGAAAATTGGTTAATTAAATCTGATGTGGATTTGACCCACTAAGCCCATAACCAAACCATATTAACCTAGAAGGCTACGTAGGTTATTAAAAGAGTTTTCTAAATTCCCCAAATCAAACCCTAGCCACCTTAAGCCACCATTGGAGAAGGAGCTTCGAGAGAGGAATTTCTGCAGGAAACTTCATCAAACCTACACCAAAATCAGAAATCAAGCCAAGGCAAGTGACTTTATTCCATTTAAATTCAGAGAATGTCTTTTCCATGTTAGAAATTGAAGAATTTTGATTGTTCTTGAAAGATGAATGAAAACCTATGTAGTTGGAGTTCAGAACTTGAAAATTGGAAGAAAATTGCATGTAATATGATAGGTAGATGATTTCCCTCATAATAACTGTGATTAGGAGAAATTAAAACGGATTAAATTCTGGGATTTGATGACGATATAAAGTTAGGGTTCATGTTCTTGAGATATTGGGAAAAAGTGTAGAAAATTATGAATTTGATTGATGTTAGGATGGATTGATCCCTTAAAAACATGTTAGGATGTGACTATATATGTTTAGTATTCATTATAGACCTTTAAACGATTGTTGGGACTTAGTTTAGAAGATTTGAGGTGTTAAAATGGATGAAAAATGAATTGGGGAAAAATCTGGGCCGAAACTGGTCTGTCTTTAGAAGCAGTCCCCAGGTCGTTCGAACGAGCTCGTTCAAACGAGCTTCTAACGAGTTGACCAGTCTCTTCTAACGAGGGGTAGTTTCGTTCGATATCTCGTTCAAACGAGATATCGTTAGAAGGAACAATTCGTTCGAACGAACTGGGATCTCGTTCGAACAGCCTCGTTCGAATGAGACTTCTAACGAGCTGACAGTCCAATCTCGTTCGAAAAGCCTCGTTCGAACGAGACTTCTAACGAGTTGGCAGTTTGGTCCTTTTTGGACTGTTTTGATTTTTGGAGTCCCGAAAACTTGTTCGAGGGTAGAGTTAACATTTCCTTGATGATGTATTGATGGATTTGGGACTTTTGGGTTATTATGAGGAGTAAATTATATACGAGAGTTATATTATATGGATGGTTTGGGTTGAGACGGGAGTGTCTACTACGACGTGAGAATGTATTATGGCGCGTATAATTACAAACCGGAATAATATAAGTTGTGATAATTATAAGTTAGTACGAGAAAGCGATATGTACTACGATTAAACTACATTGATTACTAAGAAGTGTGTTTACTTAGTATTGGTATATAGATTATGTGTATGACATACCTACCATACTTGCTATCATGGGAGGTTTGCGTTCGCTTAGGGCCCTCTAATCCTTGTGTTGCCTAGATTTAGACTGGTTACCTCGATGAACATAAGTCATAGAAAGACTTATTGGGATATTAATAAGTCCGCTGATCGTGGGAGCGTAGGTATGTGCGTGACCCATGTGATGTGACTGTGTTCGCCTCCACTATTTGTGATTGTGTTATCTGAACTATTCTTGAGAGATTCGAAATGTGTGATCCTTATGTACGTGATGTACCGGGATGGATAGCAGAGTATGTGTGCACCGCAGCTTAGTTCTCGGGGTGCTTGTATTGTATATTTATGATGTGAATAATATACATTTAATTAACGGGAATCCTCATGTTAATGTTGTAAATATATTACGGTATTGTTTCGAGAAATATAACGAGTTAGCTGATAGTTATATATATATTGCATATTGAGTATCTGAGTTTACGTTAAACCCCTATTTAATTACGAGCGTTACAATGTTAATGGAACCGAGTAATATGGGTAGGACCTTTGGCAGTCTAGCTAGATATGTTGTCACTTAGCTAGTGGTTTATATTGTTATAGATGGGTACTTGCGTTAGGAGTGCACAGTTAGACGAGAGGTGAGAATATCATGTGAGTGCACGTCCTAACATGTACTTTGCATTTAATGTTTTAAATGTTTTTAAAGCACTTGCAGGTTTTTAAAATATAACTCCACATTCGGGCTCTGACCCATTTGCTTTTCAAATCTATTTTTCTTTGTAAAACCATTTTAGGTGCCCAGCCACAAGGACACCAAGCTTAGGATACTCATTCAGGTGACGAGCTGTAGCTGTTTGTGGAATCTACAGGGACTTTGCTTGTAGACGCTTCGACCTTTTGGATTCCAGAGTTAATCTATCAGTTGTATGACATGTTGCCCATTTCTATTAGACATCTTTCTATTTACAGTTTTCAGACTTTGGCTTGTATCGTTTTAGTATTCGGTTTACTTTTTCAGTTGTGGGATTGTAATGAGGAGTTTTTCCTCCAGACTTTATTTACTATTATGTGATGGTTATTCATTTTACTTCAGTATGGTGAATGGTGTTATTTATTTCTTCATTACACTTGTTGCATGTTAATCAGACTTTAAATTAAAATTTGGCAACTTACTTTTTAAATACTAGGTGGTTAGTAATCTTTAAAATGTTTTCGACGGTGACGCTATTAACTGAGCCAACTTGGCATTTTAAATTAATTTAATAAAGGAGTAGCTACCCGGTATTTAATTAGTCGGGGTGTCACAGCATACCCAAAAAAAATTGATATGGGCATTGCGTTTCTATCTTCTTCAATGTGGGTATTTACTCCCACCATTGGAGAGTATCACTTGTTAGTCTAAAGGTGGCGAGTATTCGTTCCTACACTTCACTTCATTCAACCATATGAAGGTACCTTTGCATCCTTCTTCCATTGACTTATAACTATTGCATCAGCTCTCCCCCAAATTTTTGGAGGATGTCCTCTCTGAAAGGCTTCTCGTACTGATTCCCACGCAGATGGCTCCGGGTGGCCTTGAGTTATCCAAACTGCAGGATGACATGCCATCGCAGCAATGGCAACATCTACTGCTTGTACCATAATATTAGAAACTTCAGCGGCAGCCACAATCCGTTGAGGCGTGTGGGGTTCTAATGTTCTTAGTCCTTCTCTTTGCCCTACCTGGACAACTTCTTCTCGGAGACGTATGATACGAGAGAAACTATATCAGATAGTCGTTCAAGTGATTACACATTGCAAAAGAAAATAGTTATAGTGAATATAACAATCCTAATGATAGGGCTCTACATCAAGAACGCTAACGGAAGAATGCAAAAAAACCACACAAATCCTAAGACACTAGAACCTGATGCTATGATCCCACCTGTGACACACCGCTTAAAACTATAACGGGTGGCCAACCCTATACTAATTTAAATCACGAATCTCAAGTGGATCATTCTCAGCATCAAATATCGATTCTAAAATAAACCTAGCTAAAGACCCAGAACAATAGTAAGCGGATGCGAAAAAATTTAAAATATACAAAGAACATCAAACCAACTGCATAACAATATCTGAACATAATAAAATGTACACACATGCTACGATAAAATGATTACTCATATAATATCATAACTACATAAAGAAAGTATACCCGAATATGCTGTCGGGTCACAGGCAATACAACGATCTATGGGAAAGAAATATAAAATGATACATAAACTCCTTAGGTATAAAATCGATACCCAAAATGAATCCTATCTATATTTACAAACGGTAGGAAGCAGCTCTAACCAAATCTCGCAACAGTCTGCATCTGCTATGGCTCCCCAGACGCTGGATAGAAAAGCATCAATCGTATTCCTACGGGAGGGACACCTGAAGTATACAATACACACACACACACACACACACACACACACACACACACAGATATATATATATATATATATATATATATATATATATAGCAAGATAGAAGTATAAACGGGTTAGAGCTCGAGGTGTGAAAACATTATACCAAGTGTATAAAATGCATAATAAGAATAATAAGCATGATTTCATGATTAAGGTGGAGTCGCACTCTCATGACTCTCAAACTCACCCCTTGACTAAAGCGTGCTCCTAAGCATATGCACATGAACCTAAATCAAAATCAAAGTCACACATTATCTTTATTTTTCATATAAAGAATTTATTCTCCAATTAACATACATACGAATACTAAGGACAGAACTTCTCTCCACTCCCAACATTGCACTACGTTTCGTGCGTGGGGCGTCTCGCAAAGCGAAATCCAAATAAGGAACCCCCCGATACACTACTCCTAAACAATGTTGATCGTCGAGATCCATTGTGCCCTCAACCCATAACCTATAACTCCAGTTACTTATTATGGACATCAATCTCCAAGTATTTAAGTAGGATATCACTAAGAATCCTTAGGGTCTATATAACATTATTGTAATTATAACCGCACGATCATTTAACCCTATCAAGCATGTACACCTAACACATAAAATGTACATCTTAAAACACCCATTTCACATTCACCTATAGGATATGTATTAATACTGCACAATGCTATCATCTTCCAGGAATTACTCTCTTTATCCCGGGTTACCATCTTTCGAATTATTATCACACCGCCATGGTAATAAAAATAAAGCGCAACGTATGGGAAACGGTCATAGTTTCGATTTGGAAGTGAGAACGAATCATACCCAAGACTTCTGACCCCAAAATAAAATCACACAATAAATAATGGACGACTATGACCTGGGGACTATACGCACCCTGGTCCTCAAGCCAGGGGCCTCACCCACATCACGTAACCTCCCATGATAGCATGTGCTGGGTATGCCCACACAATAAGTATATATATCAATCACACTATATATACATACATATGATCACATCATATATACAAACCATCACACACGGTATATACATTCACATCATATATTCACACATATTGACATATCTATATATATACATATCCATACATACTATCTCCCGTCCGTATCTATGAAATCAATAAATTTGACAATAGGTGTATATAGTCCTCATTACACTAGCCGTTGTTATATGCATACAAACCTAATTTATTATATATTATGGTCCCTCACTTGAAACATATTCATCCATTACCCCTATGATATGAACAGTCTCTCAATCTACTCAACTTTAGGGATATTGTCTCATAACCGAATATACATAACAATCCTCATACGCACTCCACCTAACTAATAGTTGGTAAGCATCAAGCTCAATCCTAATTTCATTTTATGATCCCATCATGCATTGGAATACCCATCGTTAATCAGACATAGATATGTAGGAACTACCCCGACTACAATTGTAACACAATCTTAAACTATTCGATAATATAATCCAATCATTCTCAATTCAGCCTACGATTTAGTTGCTCATATGAACCCTTAGCATTACTGCGTTTACGAATTATTCCTTAAGTTAACCATCACTAGGGATACGCGACCTCTCTCTCTCATTGGTCCCTAATCATATCTTAATAGAATCCCGTCGCTAGGAGGATTCGATGTAAACGTCGGCTTAATAATTTCATGCCATACCTTGGCAACTCCCTCGAAGAGTCCTCAAACTTACGTCATATTTTAACTCACTTCTTATCTCCGAATAGGAATCCCATTGCTAATGAGAATACACACCACATCGAGTCGACAAACTCTAATACATATGTATATATGTTTCCAAAATGATTTGATGCATCCCCACAATCACATCATGTGAGAAACTCCCTATAAGTCTCCAAAACATATCTCTCGCATCAAATAGGAAGGTTACTAATCGATAAACCCAAATCGAAAAGGATTAGAATTCATTCTAGAAAAACTCTGTGAAATAGCCCTATTTTCGAATCTATTATGCCTGGCCCGAATCGATTCGGTTCCAAAGGCGAATTGATTCGCCCCTTTTGCGAATCGATTCGGTCCAAAGGACCTGTGAGTCTGTCTTAGGCCGAATCGATTCGATGTTTGGTCCGAATCGATTCGGTCATACAAACCTGACACTTTTGCCTAAACCGAATCGATTCGCTTACTGGGTGAATCGATTCGGGTCTGCATAATTTTGAAAGTTCCTCATTTCTGCACAAACCCATGATTCATAAACCCAATTACAACATCTTATCCCATCCTTCTTTAACCCAATTTTGTTTCTAACATCGAAACTCATCCTATATCTAATCCCATAAAATTGTATACCTTTAATCCCATATATAAACACCAAATGCAAGATTTTACCCAAAAACCTAAGTTTTGATATATAAATCCTAAAGTCCATAATTTTACCCACAAATCATGAAATAAATTACACACATACATTAGTTAGCAAGATTAAACACTTGCCTCAAAATTTTATAGGTAAAATAATCCTCGAGACCGCGTATTGGCCAAAATCTCCAAGCTTTCTCCTCTCTCTTCTTCCTTTCGTCTTCTCTCTCTCTCTCTCTAGGTCTTTCTCTCCCTCACTCTCAATCTCAATACTGCGATTTTAATCTCCCAAATGATTTATAAGCCTAATATCCAATATACCCAACTTTAAATGGCAATTCACACTTTAAATGACTCGTTTACTCCAATTCAAGTAAAACAAGCTTAAAATATTCCGAAACCGAAATAAAACCCAAGGAGAGTCATTTTAACTATCTCGACACATCCGGGATCAACCGTGCTCTCAAAATCGTCATCCGAAATACTTCATACCATCCTAAAATTTTGATCTCAATTATCGAATTTAAAATCCTCCAATTTAAATAAATTTTATTTCTCCCAAATAAATTAAATTCTCAGCCCAAAAATCATGGGGTATTACACCTACCCTTGATTTGGAACTAGACGTAGTGGTGTTCACTCTTAAAATTTGGAGATATTACTTGTACGATGAAAGATTTGATGAGTTCAGAGATGACAAGAGCCGGTGATATATCTTCACTCAACTAGACATCAACCTTCATCAATGGAGATGGATTGAGCTCATGGAAGATTACGACTTCTCGTTAGAGTATCACCCCGGTAATGCCAATGTGGTGGTTAATGATCTTAGTAGAAATTCAGGCCTCCCCTTGGCAATGATAAAGGATTACCGTTGAAATACCTACTGTAAACTGGAAGATTACTAGTTGTACGTTTAGAAGGATAAAAACAAGGCCTCCTTATGGGGAATGATGGCGAGACCGCCCATCCATCAGAAAGTTTTGGGTGTACAGTTGCACAATGATGAGATTATGCATTCCACAAACTGGATTCAAAATAGTGAGGAATTCGACACCCCCACAGTAGATAAGGACGGGGGCATTCAACATAAGGTAAGGTTAATTATCCCAAACATTGAAGGGATACAAGAAGATATCCTAACGAAAGTTCACCAGTCTCGATTTACTATAATTTCAGGAACAATAAAGATGTATAAAGACCTTTGTAGATATTTTTGGTGATCTGGAATGAAGGGAGATATGGCACTATTTGTGGGGGAATGCTATATGTGCCAACAGGTAAAAACTGAACACAAGAAGTTGGCTAGGGTTTTGTAATCGCTTCCAGTGGCCGAATGGAAATGAGAACATATCACTATGGACTTTTTCACATCATAAAATCGACATGACAAAGTTTATGATGCAATCTGGGTTATTGTGGATCATCTCTCCAAGTTATCTCACTTCCTACCAATAAAGGTAACGAACAGTATAGACAAGTGAGCAAGGTTGTACATGCAGGAGATTGTCCAATTACACGGTGTTCCCCTCTCAACTGTATCAGATAAGGACCCACCCCAAATATTTTTGCCAATTTCTGAAGGAAGGTTTTGCAAGAATTAAGTACGAAATTACATTTGAGTACAGCATACCACTTAGAGACTGAAGTATAATTAAAAGGGGCCATCCAAATCTTAGAAGACCTGCTGAGAGCCCTTATGCTTAATTTTTAAGGAAGTTGGGAAAAGAACTGACATCTGGAAGAATTCTCTTACAACAATAGTTACCAGTCCAATATCGATATGGTTACCTATGAGGCTCTATATGATTGACTGAGTCGATCTCCATTATGCTGGGCAGAAGTAGGTGAGAAGAACCTCACCAATTCTGATATGATCAGAGAAACGAGTGAGAAGTTTCAAATGATTAGCCAAAGGTTGTAGCATCCCAAAGTCGACAAAAGAATTAAGATAACAATCGATGAACTTCCCTGAAGTTTAGGGTAGGGATCATGTTCTACTGAAGGTTAGTTCAGAATCGAAAGTCAAAGGTTTAGCCAAAAGGTTAAGCTCGCTCCTTATTACATTGGACCCTTCGAGATTTTGGAATGTATCTTATCGTTTAGCATTTCCCTAGTAGTTGGCTCCTAGTAATAATGTATTCCATGTATCCATTTTAAGTAAGTACCTTCACGATCCTCTCCATGCCACCAATTGTAACAACATCAAGTTAGAGGAAGACATCACATTCCCGACACGACCTCTATCTATCTTGGACCGTGAGGACGGGATCCTACGTAAGAAAGTAATTCCATTAGTGAAAGTTCTTTGGGAATTCTAAGGTGTCGAAGGGGAAAAATGGGGACGAGAATAAAAAATGCATGAGAAACACCCGAAACTCTTTGAGTGACTTAATGTTAATTTTGAGGATGAAATTTCCTAAGGAGGGGAGAATGTAATACCCGTACCTTTGAAATAAAATCAGTTTTGTTATTATAATTTCGTACAATGAAAAAGGCTCGTGTCGCTTTTATTTTATAAAGTAAACCGTCCTGAAAGAAGGTGTTGACATCCTAGTATGCATTCTCATTAATCGTCTTTGATGGATGATTCTCATCATCACGTGCAATGAGGATATCTTTCTCTACCTTAGAATATATCTCAACATGATCCATTTGATTGTCCATCAATGATGATGGTTTAGTTAAAAAGTATTGGTATAAATGATATTATTTGTGGAGACCAAACTTAAGAGAAGATACAAACAATTACTTGTTATAGTCGTCGATGTCATTGAAATTCTCCAGATACATCTTAACATACCTCTTAAGGGAAATCCCTTATTTTTTAAGAGGTGAAATTAAGAAATGGACCTCCTTTACTACCATATTGTTGGTGAAAATGGGCTATAAATTGCTCGATCAACTCCTTAAACTTGGTGATTGACTTCAGGTCTATCTTCTCAACCCACTTGCAGCCGATCTCACCCATAGTGGATGAAAATAAGTGACACGTCACAACTTAATTACGGAAACAAAGCGACATCAATTATTTATATAGCAGAACATGATGACCAAAATCAGTCTTACCATCATAGGTGGTCATATAATACCTGCACCTTTAAAATAAAATCAATTGTGTCACTATAATTTTATACCAAGAAAAAGACATGTGTCGCTTTTATGTTATAGAATAAAACCGGGTCATTTCTCACAAAAGTTATAATGCATGAGCATGCATGGCACTGAGTTATTGTTACTTAGATGAATAAGAATAATTCTACAAGACGCGACGTGAGTTAATTTAACGGTTCCTTAGTTATGATCCTAAACACATTAAAAGTACCTTGCGCGTTAATGTACACCTTGCACAATGTTTGTAGGATTCATCGAACGGAGTAAAAATAATATGACCATATTTTTGGGATTCTAAAAATAAAGGTAGTAAGGCTTTGGGGTCAAAAATCTTATTTGGAAGAAGTTTTGCCAGACTGTCAATCAATCGACTAAATTAAGCCTAACGTGATGGATCGATCGATCCATTGATGGAAATCGATCGATACCTGATTAGAACGAAAATTGTTTTTGTTTGTATTCTTCTTTTTAAACCACAACCAACCAATGTTGATACCACCTATTCTACCCTAATATCAGACATTAATGAGTGTGTTATGCATAATTTAATGAATGAGGGATTTATGGTTTTAACTAATTGATTAATTAATAATTTTGTGGGATTGTAAGATGTGATAACCATTAGGTGTTGGAGACAAAATACCGTCAGATTTTTTACTCTTTCTCCCACTATCTAAGGGTCCCAAAACACTAAGATATTGGTCCAAATTCATAGTAAGGCCTTAATAACATGAAAACATCACATTAATATCATTATATGACCTTAAAACAGTTTTGAAACACATATCAAAACCTTGGAAACTTTGGTGGGTAAAGCAAAGAGGAGTTTCTTGGTTTGAAGGCTAATCTTGGTGTGGAATTCTAGTTAATTATCATCTTCCCTAGAAGGTTTTGTAATATCCTTCTCCAATAATTGAATTAAAATTTTATATGGATTATAATTAAGGAAGAATTGTGGGTAAGAATTGGAGAAAAATTAAATGATGAAGCAGGGTTGTTCAAACAACATTGAGAAGTCGTTTAAATAACAATAGGATATTTTTAGTAATGACATGCAGGTCGTGATATGCAAGCTTCTAACAACATGCTATTGACTCACAGTAGCAAGTCACGCGAACCGGGGAAGGAATGGCATTGTTGAAGTCATTCTAATGACATAGGGAAGTCTTTCGAACGACCTAAGCCAAGATTTTTAATTTCAGTGTCCTTAGGCGCTGTCACAATATGGAGCATTGTTTCTTTGAGTTTTCGAGCACAGATCATGCTATAAAGGGGAAAGCATGATTTTTGGTATTAAGGGAGATTTTATAAGGGTTTGTTTGGTGTGTTTAAGGTTATTTTATGTTAGGAGAAGTGGAATAAGGAGCGAGAATGAAAGAGAAAGAGGAATGTGGGTGGTCTCCACCACCATTCCACCACCACTTTACATGATATTCCATCTTAATACAGCCCAAACACCAATTTCCACCATTGTAGGAGGAGAGCTACGGAATTTTGTGTGGTTTTGGGGGGATTTTTGGAGAAGTTGAAGGGGGTTTTGCTTGGGAACATGCTTTTGGAGTGGGTCAAACTCCTTGAGGCCACCTTAGGAGGTGGGAGGTTGCCATATTCTAAGACCTTCCATGCCTATCATTTTGGTTCTCCATTAGAGGTGGGAAAACCTTACTCTTAGTGTAATATTTTATTTTTGCCCATTATAGTCTTGTAATTAGACTTTTTGAGTAGGGTGCATTTAGTTAAATGGTATAATTGAAATAATTAAATATTTCAAGGTATTGAAATATTGAAAGTAGAGGTTTTTATGAAAATGGACATTTCTAGAAATATTGGTGTTAAAAATTTTGTGAAATAAAATGTTTGGAAATAATGATTTACCATGGATAATATTTGGTGAAATAATAATATGTCAATGTTCTTGAAAAATGAAGGTTTTAGGAATTAAAATGTCTTTTTTGCCTTGAAAATGTAATTTTTGTAAGTATAATGATTTTCAAGATGAAATTTATGTTTAAACCAGGTAGTAGGATTTTTGGGTTTAAAATCCTTCTTCTCATGCATATAAACTTGTAGTATTTTGATATTAAATGTATAAAAAGGTTTAGAGAAAGTTTTGTTGGGTTTAAACATGAAATAAGAAAAAAAATAGTCTTCAAAGTATGTGAAATTGGGACTAAAAGCTATGATGAATACGAAATTATAAGACTACACATGTTGATAAAAAGAAATGGTAGCAAAAAGTAATCTTAAACATAGATGGATTTCTTGAATAAAGAAAGTAAAGAAATGGGTGGTTTGGGAAATGTTAAAAAAAACTATTTATTAAGTGTTAATGGGTAAACATGGAAAAGTTAGTGTGTAACTTAGTAATATTGTAAAGGATTAATACTTATTCAATTAAAAGGGATTAAATGTGTAAAAGTGTTTACAATTAAGAAGAATGTAACTTCAAGTGTAAAATGGTGTTAAAGTCTTAAACACTTAAGAACTTGGTATGAATAACTTAATAGTGTTTTGAGAAATTGACACTTGTAAAAATGGAGTAAGAGGTGATTTTGGAAACAAATGGGTAAAATGATAATTTTACTTAAAGTGAAACATTTTTATGAAATAAAATGTTGGAAAAGGTGTTACACAAAGTGGTCCTAAATAAATATAATTTTTGGAATAAAAATCAAGGTTAAAGTGTGAAAGACATGAAATGGTAAAATTTCAAAGTGTAACACAAATGGGGCGGTAAGGTCCCGGGTTTTGGCTTCGACCTAGTTAAAAGAGAAAAAGGATTATGTGGACATTGTAAAATGTTAAAACGCATTAAAGGAAACTCAGATGACATTGGGAAAAGTAAGAAGGGCATGTGGTCTTTGGGTGAAAAGCCCTAAACATTGGCCAAACTATATGGTGCGCATAGCCGGCGATGTGGAGCCCGTTAAAGTATGCGGTATAGGAAGATTATAAGAAAAGATAAAAGGACTAAGGAACACGTCAAGAAATTAGTTGTGTGGTGAAAAGGTATTAATACAACCTAACTTGAATAAATGTAATAAATGTTTCGATAAAGATGAAATGGACACGTAAATGGGTAAATCTGTTAATGTCTATAAGATCTGGAAAAAGGGTAAATAAAGTGGGTAAATGGGTTATTAAGCAACCTGAGTGGTTGAAACCATAATTAACACACGAATGTGTTGTAAAAGGTTTCCAAGATTTACGTAAGTATTTTCTACGCGATCCTGCGTGTGTTGAAAGGGTGAATTTCAACAAAAATACTAAAGTGTATTGAACTAAATATAAAGGGTAACTCCAGTAAAGAAATGGGTTCGGATAAATCGAACATAATGGTTTCAAGGGTTGAATTGGATGTATTATATAAAGTGAGAAATTCTAAGTGTGAGTAAAATAATTTTTTATGAGATTAAGGTAAATTAATATGGAAAAATAAGACTTTCGAAAGTAAAATGGTTAATTCATTAGAACATGTTTTTTTCTGATGCATGTGGTCGTAGCTTGTGAGTATCTTTTCTGTTGTTCGATTCTATATTTGGTTATATAATTCCCACTGGGCATAGGCTCACACCCTCATTTTGTCACGACAGATTGGGAGCGATTTCGTATCTTATTAGGAGAATGACACTAAAGTGTATAAAAATAGATGATTTTTGAAAATGTGCTCTTGGTATAATCTTCGTATTTTTGGATATTAATAGACCTCAAGAAAGAGAGGTGTATAAATGCAAAGATAAACTAGATTTGGATTTTAGTTGCCCTTTTTTTAAAGGTGTATTCTTATCTTCTCAGTAAAAAAGAAGAAACAGAAGACATAAAAACTCTCTAAGAATTTTTCTCTCAAAGATGGTAGAGCTATTTCAAAAGTGATAGAAATAATGGTTCGAATCAGAAACAAATCAAAATGGGTTTACACCATACGAAGAAAAGATATATACAGTCACATATCTTGCATAAAGCATGTGTTAAAGAGTTGTTGGGTGCTCTAATGTCCAATCGATAATGAAAAATAACTTTAATCACACCAACATTAAAGATCTAAAATGAAGATTTGCACCTTTGTATACTTCACTGGTATGTTCACCGCAATGAAGAATTTTTTTGTTGTAGCGATCTTGAATCGAAGCAAGTCATTTCAATGTCCAAAAATGTTTGAGAAACCCTTTAAGGGAATAAGCGACCAATGAAACATGAGTGTCGTTGCAACAAAATCCATTGATGCGGCGAAGCTTCAGCGAAGTTGACTGAATTAGGGTTTTTACATGAAGAACACTTATAGATCACTACTAGCGAAGGAAGACCTTTGTTATAGTAAATCTTATAGTTTTCACCTATACTTTCTTAGTTTTTAGGTTTCAAAATTTTATACAATCAACCAAAGTCAAAGAGAAAAATACAAGTTTTAAACGCATAAAAGTTTTTACCAATATATAAAGGTTTTTTAAGTCATATCCAATTTAAATTTCATCCAAATTGTTATTAATGAGTCATGTGTATGATGAAAACCAAATTCAAGATCTTGAATATTGAGGAATCTTTTCAAAGCAGTAAACCCAAGAACCTAAATTATTTGGGAAAATCGAAAAAATACAACTACCCATGAGGGGACACACAATTATGTGAAGACTTATACCGTCCCCCTAGATCAATTTTGTTGACAAAATACAACAACCAAAGATTACAAGCAATCCAAATGGAAATTCTATCAACTACGACCCATCGTCAACCAAAGGAATAACAAGATAGGATAACAAGATATAAATACAAGATCTTACAACCTAAAAAGAAAAACTCTTCTTCAAAGTACATGGAGCATAATTTCCTGAAACACACTAGAAAACTCATCAAAATACAAATGTATGGAGAATTCTAAAATATGGTATAATTAGAAATATGATTTGTTGATGTCGTATTTCTATTCTAGCCAACATATGAAACAACATCCAAGTCTGCCCCTAGGTATGATAATAATTAAAAAAAAAATCCTCCTTTATACAAGAACTTTGAAAGAGAAAGTTTTATGACTGGTTGTATTTTTTTTAGTTGGTTTGTCATATCCCTTTACAAAAACTTGTCACCGCCACAAATTCTCAGAACTCGAAGAATTTGTTAAAGACGGCTAAAGATTGGAAGATTTGGTCATCTCAACAATCATGGAAGAAATATGTGATCGTAGTTGGTAAAAGGTCTTTTATAATTTATGGGGTTTAGTTATATTTTATGAGGATATTTTCATGAAAAGGAACTTAAATTTTTTATAAGAAAAATCACTGGAAAAACGACACTGCTTTCGAACGAAGCGTACTATCGTTCGAATTAGATTATATGGATTGTTCGAAGTCCTTTGAATGAGTTGCTAACGAGTAATTTTGCGCATTCGTCTGGAATCTCATTCGAAATCCTCATTTGATTCCATTCTAACAAGAACTTGTATCGTTCGAATGACCCTAGGTTTCATTCGAACAACTAAGTGAATTTTAATTTTTTAGAGATTATCTTTCTCACGTATTTTGTGTTTATCCTTTTTATACCACCTTCTAATAAAAAGGATGAATGAGATTAGATATTTGAAGAACTCTTTTATAAAAATAAAAACAACTTTTGAGTTCTCCTTTTATGATCAAATACTCATATGATATTCCAATTCCTCTAGAATCATTCAAGATCACTTTTATCAATCACTACAAGGATTTCTTGCTAAATAACTTTATAGAGAATTTTATCTCCTACTGAAATTTTAGAACAAGGTTTCACTGCTAAAGAGGAAGATGAGGCTGATTGGTGGATACCAAGGGTAGACAACTACCTATAGACGACTCTGGAGCTCATTCGTATCTTTTGGCATTTTGAAGACTCTGTGCATATAACTTAGTATAGCTAAGTGTTTTATAAATTGATTGTATTCAAATATCTGAATAGCGCTGATATAAAACGTTTTTCCCTTCTTAGGTATTTTTCCCCATATTGTGTGTTTTCGTATGCTTGAACTGGTTATTGCAAAAAAAAAATTGAAATCATCTCGTTAGCACACCATAATTAATATAAGAGTAAAATTTGATTAAATTTGGTTTTGTGTGTGTTGGCATTTAGTTATATAAAGTGGTCCATTAGATCCTTTTCTTTCTCAAATTGGTATTAGAGTTGGTTGCACTAATTTACTGTGTGATCCTCTCCTTAAAAAAATTGGGTATCAATTTTTTTAAAAAAAATGATCTTTAAAAAAATTGGGATTTAATGGATAATCTGTATAATCGAACACCATTTTTTTTTGCTTCAAACTATTCATATTGGAAAGATAAGATGAGTTCAACCTTAAAATATATTAATGAACGTATTTGGCTTGTTTATGAAACAGGGTGGACACCACCCACAGTGACTGTAGACAATGTCAAAAGTTTTAAACTTGTCGCTTCCTGGACGAAGGATGGATTTAAATGGATTATTTTAACTCATGCGGTCAGAGTGCCAGATCGAGAGACCTCACCCCTAATGAGTACCATCGCATTATGATGTACACCACGTCTAAAGATGCTTAGGATACCCTCCATCTCACTCACGAGGGTACCAATGCTGTTAAAGCTTCTAAGCTACAGAATCTCACTACAAATTTTGAAACTATAACTATGCTTGAATAGGAATCATGTAACGAGTTTTACGAAAACTGTCCGATGTAGTAAACTCGAGTTTCAACTTAGGTGAGAGAATACCTAAGACGCGCGTTATTAAGGAAATTTTCAAATCGCTTCCTGCCCATTTTAGTCCTAAGGTTACTGTGCTTAATTCATTAGGGATATTAGATACTCTTAGGTTAAAAGAATTCGTGGGATACCTTTAAATGTATGAGATAGATACGTTCCCTAAACTATTAAGCCTAAGGAAAATGGAAATGCACTAAAATCCCAATCTAAAAGGAAAGCTGAAGTTTTGTCTGAATCCGAGTACGATTTTGACTTGCATGATTTAGCCCTTTTCGCAAAAAAAAAGTTTCTCAAACGTAAAAAGAAAAATCCTTCCAAAGAAATGAAAAGATTTGAGAATGGTAAAAAATATAAATCGGGCAAGAAACTTTTTAAAAAAGAAAAGAAAGGTTTCCCAAAGAAAGACGAGGAAATATGTTATGTGCGAGGGAAAGGGTAATAAAGCTCATGAGTGTCCGACTAGGTTAAAAAGACAAGGTAAAGGCAAAACTGCCTTAAATGACACGCTTATCGATAGCGAGGTCGAGTCAGTGAGTGCAGGGAATGAATCACCGCACAGATGTAACTTTATCGCATTCATGGCTAGTCATGTTAGTACACCGAGTGCACCTCACACCAATGTCAAAGCAACTAAGCTTGGGCACCTCGATAGTGAGTCTAGTCATTGCAACGAGAGTAAGGGGGAAGATGTTTTAAGTGAGAGCATGAGTGACCTATAGCGCGCCTATGCCGATATTTATGTTGAGTCCTATAAAACTAAAAAATAAAATAAAGGTTTAGATGTGAGAGTTTTATCATTGGAAAAGGAGTTGAGAGAGGCGAGATAAAGTGAGTCCTCAGTGAGAGAAGCTTTGGGAGGAAGTTTTTTTTATTTGAGAGAGAGAACATGTTCTTGACCAATAAGCTAGATAGTCTTACGAGAGATCTCTAAGTATTCGTGGAGACTCATGAGAAACTTGAAGCCCTAGTACCCAACTCGAGAAAGATCTTGAACGCGCCCAGGACATCAAGATTACTATTGAGGACACATAGAATAAGGTAGGTAAGATGTTCCTCGGCCTCACTTTAGGTTTTGGGGAGAGGCATGTAATAGGTTATGACGGTGCATCCACTTCCCATACCGTATCGAAACTGGTTCCTAAATTTTTGGTGAATCCTTATAGTACTCAACCTAAACAACAAAAGAGATTTCAACCTAAGAAAGCAAGCTAAGAAAGAACCAAAAAGTCTATGTTTCCACTTTTTGTAAAAGAAGAGGTCACCTTAGAGAGTTTAGTAGAACTAGGGGTACACATAATCTCGCATACCACTCTAGAAACTCTTATAGCCTTATAGAGCTAGTTGAGTTCCTTATCGTGACATCACAAAGCCTAATGGAAGAATTTCAATGGATGTGTTTTCCGTTTGAGAACACTTCCAATGCTTCGACTAGAGACAATAACAATATGGGAAAATAAAAAGTTACCTCCACTTGGATACCTAAGCATGACATCCTCAAGGTTCAAAATACTTACCAATGGTACTTTGACAATGGCTGCTCTAGGCACATAACTGAAGACATTTAATTTTTTACCCACCTTTAAGATCACAAGGAAGGAAAATTCACTTTTGGAGATGGGAGTAGGTTAATTATTTTAGAATGTGGATGTGTTGAGATACCCAGATTTCCTTAACTAGACGATGTGTTATATGTGAAAGGGTTAAAATAGAACTTAATTAGCACAAGCCAACTATGCAATGTAAACTTTGCGATAAAGTATGACTGGTTTGAATGTAATATTTATGATCAAGTTAGTGAAATTTTTCTTCAAGGAGTGTGGAGTTATAGGATTATTCCCAAGTCCTCCTTTATGTGCAATAGGGACACGGTCTCCACTATAGCCCTTTGCATCAATGACACGGTTTCCTAACTTTGGAGATCTTGAGATATTAGTTAAAGAGGACCTAGTTCAAATCTTACCATCGCTTGGGAACCCCACTTCCTCAATTTATGGACCTTGCCAATAAGGAAAATAAATTTAAAGTCCCCATTGGAAGTTTAATACCATTACCACTACCTGCGTATTTGAATTTATTCACCTGGATCTTATGGGTCCTACTCACATGAAGAGCTTAGGTGGTAAGATATATATTCTCGTGATGGTCGATGACTTTTCTGGATACTCTATCATAGGATTCCTTAGAGAAAATTCGGAGGCGATTGAGTTCCTATCAACCAAGTACCATGTCTTATAAAGCCAACTTGGTGTCACTATTAATCAAATGCGTAGTTGCAATGACCCTGAATTTAAAAAAGCTAAAGTGCATAGTTATTGTGATGGTGTGGGCATCAAACACTAGTTTTCTACTGTTTTTACTCCTCAACAGAATGGTATTATTGAGAGAAAGAACTGAATGATACATGAAATGGTTATATCCATGCTTCTTGGAACAAATGTTCCTAAACATTTTTAAGCAGAGTCAATGAGCACCGCATGCCATACGATGAATGGGGTATATCTTCGGCCGCACACGCTACACATGCCTTATGAGTTATGGATAGGGAAGAATCCCAACCTATCATATTTTCATGTCTTTAGGAGTACTTGTTATTTCTTGAGAGATATAGAGCACTTAGGAAAGTTTGACTCCTGGAGTAATGAGGGGATATTTTTAGGATGTTCATCGATGAGTAGGGCTTATAGGGTTTTTAACTTTACAAGTTCTAAGGTGATGGAGTTAATAAACATCACGATTAGATATGACGAGCTGTCGACGTCTATTTCTCTTAGCCCCTAGTGTGAGGATGATACACCCCTAGTGACGATATCATCCTTCCTCATACTACCTCGGTGGACCTCACTTCTAATTTAGGGGATCCACCCACTTGGGTTGGAAAAAGTCATGACCCTTTCGCAACTTAGTGATCCCACGCTAGGTGTTAAGACACATCCTCAATTCGAGAATGTGGTTAGTGATATGTGTTACACCTCCTTAGTCGAGCCCAAGAATGTGAAATAAGCACTCAAGGACGAGCCTTGTATATCCACTATGCAAGATGAGTTATTTCAGTTTTGCAAGAACGATATCTAGTCCCCCGACCAAATGAGACTAATGTGACAGGTATAAGTGGATTTATAAGAATAATATGGATGATAATGGTACCATAGTTTGCAATAAGGCTAGGTTGGTAGCTCAAGGCTACACACGGATTGAGGGTGTAGAATTTGACGAGACATTCGCTCCAATTGCTAGGCTTCTGTCCGTTACCTTATTACTTTCCATATCATGTCATATGTGCTTCAAATTATATTATATGGATGTCAAGCGTTTCTTTATGAATTTAATTCTATAGGAGGAAGTTTATATGGAATAACCAAAAGGGTCTGAATACCCTAAGCACTTGGGACACGTCTATTATCTTAAGATGGGCCTGTATGGTTTAAAGCAAGCACCTCTAGCCTGGTATGAAATGCCCACTTTCTATTTCTTAGCTCATGGATTTAAGATATGGGGAGTGGATAAGATGTTTTTTATGAGGGGAGAGAGTGGTGCCATCTTAGTTGCCCAAGTCTCTATGGACAATAAAGTATTTGGATCCACGTGCTCCCTCTATGCTCACATTTTTAAAGAGGAGCTGAAGCGTGAGTTTGATATGAGCATGGTTGGTGAGATTAAGTTCTTCCTAGGTCTCCAGGTTCATCAACTTGAGGATGGGATACTCATATCTCAATCCAAATATGCAAGGGACCTAGTTAAGAAGTTTGGTCTAGACTTCGCTAAGCACTCATGCACCCCTATTAGTACATGACAAAGCTTAGTAAAGACACTATAGGAATGGACGTATATCAAACCATTTATCGAAGTATGGTAGGCAATCTCCTTTACTTGACTGCTAGTTATCCCAATATTACTTTTAGTGTTGGAGTCTGTGCGTGATACCCGGCATCCCCAAAAGAGTTACACTTCTCGTTCTTAAATGTATGATCAAATACATGAGTGGAAATCTTTCCTATTGTATTTTGTATTCCTTTGATACCGATGACCTTTTATTCACCTATTCGGATGGCGATTGGGCTAGGGATGTGGATGGTTGTAAGAGAACTTCAGGTAGGTGTTTCTCCTTTAGGAGTGCTTTTGTCTCTTAGTTGAGCAAGAAGAAAAACTTCATATCTTTGTCCATGATAGAGGATAAGTATATTACCTCCAAGAGTTGTTGCATGCAACTCTTATGGATGAAGAAAATGTTGGAAGATTATGGTATTTCATAAGGCACGATGACTATTTCTTGTGATAACACTAGTACGATCCATATTTCCCGTAATATGATCCAACATTCACGCACAAAGCACATTAGGATATGTGAGCATTTTATACGTGACCTAGTTGAGGAGAATATCATGTCCTTGAGCTTTTTGAGCACCGAGCGTCAATTGGCCAATATTTTCATGAAACCTTTAGATGCACTTCGATTTGAGGATCTTAGAAAATAGTTAGGTATTTGTATTGTTGATTGAGTTCAGGTACTTTATCTATTATAGGATATTTTCTCATGTTCATATTTTTCATTCCTATTACTGTATTGTATTATCATTGTATTTATCTATTTTCCCTTTTTTTTATATATTTAGAAAAATACAAAAAGCGTTTTGTGTTTCTGAAAATTTTCGAAAAATGTAAAAAGATTTTCAACTTTTAAGTAAAAGGAGAAAAAGACAAACGAATTTATTTCGATAAAATTTTTGAAAAAACAAAAAAGTGTTTTGTATTTTTTATCACCATATATATGGATAAACATTTAAGATGTCCGGATCACCCATTCATTCCATATTTTCACATGACTTTTTCATAGTGTTTAGAGACGACATAATTTTATTGTGTGCTTAATAATGTGTGGAGGCATTAATTTGATATTTGATGATTACTTATATATATTTGACACCCTTTCATCTTTATTGAACACGTGAACGAACTTGTTTGAGCATTGCATTCACTTGTCAGTTGTCAAATACGATGTTCTCATCTCAATTTTGCTTTATAACAAACCAAATGTAAAAACGATATAAAAGTTGTGTATGTAATAACCATTTCCCATATTCCAGTCATTTTTCCAAAAAAATATGTTTAAAGTTAAGCAATGGAAATGGGATATGAAGGATTAAATGTTCTTTATGTTAAAACTATCCATTTGCATAACAGATCCTAAACACACTTAGAGGCACACAAACGCTACATATGAGTATTAATTTCTTCAAAAATAATTGAGAGTTCATTCTTAGTTATGAGAGAATTTGAGGGAGTTATAGTTGAAAACAATGGGTTACCACAAACTAAAATTTTTCAAAAATAATTACATAGTTTGACGTCATTGGTTTGATAATCATTTGTGTTCATGACATGTCAATTAATTTGAGTCAATTTAACATGAGTTCACCAATTTACATCTAAGATAGACTTTTAGATGTTTCGTTATAACTATCTCAAAACTTCATGAACACATGTTATGGATGTCTATGTTGATTAACCTGTGGAAAATGTTCACACCCCTACATTCTAATTTTATGATTCGGGTATTTTAGTGTTAATCCATGGTGTGTTGTATGTCAACATTTAACACATTTTTTTAAAATAGAAAAATAAAAAAATAATGGGTTGTTACATGTCTTTGAGAATATCATTACATGTGCATTATTTCTTGTACTTGTGATGATATTTTACTTCTTCATGTGATGCATATAGTTCATGCTTAGTTTTGACTCCTTTGTCTATTACGGACAAAAAGGCGAGAACAAATTGAGGGGAAGTTTTTATTTCTATTTAAAACTCTTTGCGTCACGGTAACTTGTTTGTATCATGTGTGTAGGAGCTTCCACTTGGATGATGATCATTTGGACCCTCACAAGATGAAGACAATGCTATCTAAAGGAAATATCCAATTTCACCTTCAAAGACTTGCATATTTTCTACGTTCGATTTATTTTGTATTTTTGGAGGGTAGTTAATGTATTAAGTCGATAGGATTCAAATTGGATTAGCTTTTTGTTTTGTACTGGAATAGCCAAAGTGGGATATTTGTAAGAGCAAGTTTTACGATTGCTCGCATTTTTTTATTTGGTTTGGCATATCCCGTTACATAAACACGTCACCGTTACAACTTCTCGGTACTCAAAAACTTTATTGAAGGCCGCTAATTTTGGAGTTTAGTTATATTTTAAGAGGATATTTTCATGAAAAGGAACTTAAATTTTTTATAAGAAAAATCGCCGAAAAATGACGCTTTGTTCGAACGAAGTTTACTGTCGTTCAAACGAGATTATATGAGTCGTTAGAAGTCATTCGAACGATTTGCTAATGAGGAATTTTTCATGTTCCTCTGAAATCTCATTCAAAGTCTTCATTTGGTGTCGTTCTAATGGTTTCACTAATCTAATGGTTTCACTTCATCCAAGGATCTCAATTCAAGACCCTCTACTTCATCCAGGACAATCATTATTCCCAAAATATTTCTCCACAAGAGAAACATCTGCCCCAAAATCCTTCCTAACCATTTTGAAGGATAAAACGCAATTGCGACTATCGAACACTCCCTCAGTCCTACTTACGAAACCGAGTCTCCAATTTACTTCTCCCTCGTCCCAGAAGGCAAATATTCCTGATATTGGGACAACTCCACGCACCTCACGTCAGGAAAAGTCACCAACACCAGGTTTCCTAACAAAGGTTGACAGGTTTCTCAATCTAAACCCCCCCAAGGACTACACTATATACCTCTCCTTAGACTTACTTTACTTTGTCCAAGATTTGCCATTCGAGTAATTTTCCCCTTTCTTACTCAACCACCTATAGGTTACCCTGAACCACTACTAGAGTTATCTAATCTGGTCCTGTCCTAGACGACATATTCTAGGTGACGTCTGAAATGAGAGTAATTGATATCAGAACGTCGATTAAGTTAATACTCTTCACAGAAGAAGATAAGCGCAGTGAGCACAACAGTCCTAACAGTAGGGCTATATATCAAGAATGTTAACGGAAGAACGAAGAAAACTCGCATAGATCCTAAAGAGTCTAGAACCTAATGCTCTGATACCATCTGTAACACCCCGCTTAAAATAATAACGGGTGGCCAGCCATATACTACATTAAATCAGGAGTTTCAGATGGTCCAGTCTCAACATCAACTGTCGGTACTATATAATATAGGACTAACGACCCGATATCATATAAGCGAGATGTTAAAATTAAATAAAATATGCAACAGACAACAAACTAACACTACTAATAAAGGAAAGAAAGATGCATGAAAGAACTATGAGAAATGAAATGCTAGAATGAAATGAAATAAAATAACTACAACTGAAATATACCACAAGGAAGTAAACCCAAATAAGTTGTTGGGTCACAGCCAATACAATGACTGAAATGAAATAAATATAAACATGTATAAATATCCCTTGGGTACAAACCCAATATACAACATGAATCCTACCTTGAATTTTAAAAGTAGGAAGCGACTACATTCCACATCCCGCAATAGTCCGCACCTGTCACGGCTCCCAAGACTCTAGATAGAAAGTCATCCGGCATCCATGCGGTAGGACACCTGTAATAGTATACATATATACAGGAAGGAGAGAAAAGTAAACGGGTAAGAGCCCGAGTGTGAAAAATATTTAGCAAGTGTGTTAACCGTGCATAATAAATATCGATGCACTTATTTCATAATTAAAGTGTTATCGCACTCTCGTGAAATCCCAACTCACCTCTCATCTAAGAGCGCGCACCTATTCCGTCCTCAAATTTTAGTTAAATTACCCCAGTTATAAGGACAACCTAACTTACCATAGGCCCAACCTATACCCACGAGAATTTGCCTTCCTATCGTAACCCAAGAATCCACTCTTTTTAAACACACTCAAGCATTTTATTACAAACATACATGCCATATTAGGCTTAATGGATTCCGGTTTATAATTTAACCAATTATAAATCTTAATAAGTTACCCATATGCATTTGGGTTGAAAAATATGATTTAATTTCCAAATAATAGGCATACAAAATTATTACTGACAAAACTTCTCTCCGATCTCACCGCTGCGCTGCGTTTCGTGCGTGGGGTGTCTCGCAAAGCGAAATCCAATCAAGGAACCACCCCGTTACACTACTCCTTTTCAACGTCGATCCTAGAGGTCCATCATGCCATAACTAATTATTGACAGAACTTCTTTCTAATCTCAATAATGCACTATGTTTCGTTCGTGGGGTGTCTCGCAAAGCGAAATCCAAACAAAAAATCACCCCGTTACACTACTCCTTGATAATGTCGATCCTAGATATCCATAATGCCATACATACCATATTATAATACAATTATGAAAACAACTAATATCTCCAATAATATCCTTGGGATGATGTAACGGAAATATTCCTTAAATACGATACATCAACCCCCAATCATCTAGTACACCATAACCATCCAAGATGTACTCCATAAAAGTTCATATTCTTCCATCTATAGGATATATAAATATATATATATATAGGAATTTTATTCTAACCATATATATATATATATATATATATATATACCATCATCCATACCCATGACCAAGTGTACATATCATATCTGATGTACAATGGACATGCACATAATCCACCCAGCTATATATATCGCCGATAAACAGCACCGTGCTATCATCTTCCCAGTGTTCAGCTCACGTTGCAACTGGGTACCACCATGGTGGGGCTCAACGACACCCATCTCGTGGTAACTCACACACACGACGTTCTGGGAAGCGGTCATAGCTCCAAACCGGCAGTGAGACGAATCATACCCACCACGTCTCATCCTAAAAATATATCACATAATAACACACTGGACGACTATGACCTGGGGAATATCCACACCCTGCACTATATGCCAGGATGCTCACCCTCTATTCGGAAACTTCCCAATGATAGCATGAGCGAGGTATGCTTAACCACATAAGTATATATATCGTTCTCATGCACAATATATACACATCCATATGATCCCATCATACGATCAAATATTAAACCATCATATAAGGTTTAAATATCCATATCATGTATATCCACAACACAAATATATCCATATATTCATATCCATACAGATATATATAAACATATATGAGCATATCCTTATATCTATATATACGAACTAATTCTCGTTCATAAGTATAAGATATACAAACTCGGCTATAAGTATACATAATCCTCAATATACAAGTTGTCAACACAAACTCATTTAATTTACCTCGATATGCGAATATAATCTCTCATCTGAAACATATTCAATCATTTTTCCTATGATGAATAATCTCCCAAAATCATATGTATATATATATATATATATATATACATATATATTCAACATCAGGGTTATCACCTAAGACTTTGTGTAGGAAGCCATCACTACACATACCATCTATATTCGAGAGCACATTGATGAATCTAGTAATAATTTCGACTACTAGTATACACATAACTAATAGTCTATAAGCCTCAAGCTCAATCTTACATTCATCAAATAATCCCATTACTTAGGGAAGTTACCCATTGTATATCACACAATGATAAGTAACATCTACTCCAACTAGATTTTCACATTCTACTCTAGTTGGTAATATGGTCCCATCACTCTCGATTTCGACTACGGTTCAATCACCTTTTATGAATTACCTAGCCCAACGCTTCTCCGATTTATTCCTTAAATTTTATCGTTACAAAGGGGTATGCGACCACTCTCTTCCATTTGGCTCCAAATTGTATCTTAATAATATCCTATCCATATAAGGATTCGATGTAAATGTTGGCCCAGAAATTTCACAACATACCCTCGCAACTTTCTCTCTAAGAGTTCTTAGCCTCCCATCACATCTATACTTACAGTTTATTTGTGAGTAGGATTCTCAATCCCAATGGGGCTTCCCCCTCTACCATAATAAAACAATCCGCCAATCACTTCAGTCCCACAATCATTTTATTACTAAAAGAGGCATCCCATCCTCCTAAATCAATTTAACATAGGCCCGCAAGCCCCTATTCGACCTAGGGCCCTATTACCTAAATCCAATATCATAACTATAACCCTCCATAATAAGCCCATTAAGAAGTCCCTAAGAATAAAACCCCAAAGGAAAAGGGGTTAAAGAATTTCCCATTCTTGGGCTGAAAACAGGGGATCGGTCGACCGCGAGTCAAAAATTTTCCTACGAAGAAATGCAGTAGGCTTTTCCCTGAAGGCGCGGTCGACCGGTCACCAGACCGCGATCGACCGACCATACCATATATCCTGGCTGATTTCCATTTCTCAACAAAACCCACAAATTTAAAACCCTAAAAATTCCATTATAACATCCAAATCTTTATCACAACATGATTCTAAGCCAATAAATCAACCCAAAGATGATCCCAACAATTTCTACTCCATTAAACCCATTTTTAAACATTGATTTCAAGATTAAACCCAAAAATCTAGGTTTTGATATTAATGCCCAAAAATCCATTTCTTTAACCCACAAATTATGAAATAAAATACACAAATGACTTATTTAGCAAGATTAAACACTTGCCTCGATTTTGTAGAGGTTGGATCATCCTCGATAACGCGTTTGGGCGGGAATCTCCAAGCTTTCCTTCCCCTCTCTCTTCTTTTCTTCTTCTTTCTTTCTTCCTTCTACCTCTAGGGATTTTTCTCTCTTTCTCTAAATGAGAAGGCTTCATCCGTAAGCCTTTAAATCCCTTAAAACATAAACCCAAAGTTTAAATGTTAATACACACTTTAAATGACTTGTGTACTCCAATTCGAGTCAAACTAACTTAAAAACATTCCGGAGCCGAAATAAAACCCAATGACAGTCATTTTGACTATCTCGACCCTTTCGGGATCGATGGTACCCTTAAAATCATCATCCGGAATACTTTGAAATATTCTCCATTTTTGGGCCTCAATTCCCAAATTTTAGAATTCTCCAATTTAATTAAATTTTATTCCCCAAAAAATTTAATTTCTTAGTCTAAAAAATCATGGGGTGTTACAATCTTTCCCCCTTACAAAAATTTTGCCCGCGAAATTTAAGACATGTCTAGGACTTCAATATCATCTAGTCCTTACATCAACCCTCAGGATCACTATACCGATCCTTTCTAGTTCTCACGTCGAATCATATAGTTTTTTTAAAACAACTACTATCCAAGGCGCCCAAACACCACGTACCCGAGCTTCCACTCGTAGAATTATAATTAGGCTCCATTAGCCTCAATTCGTAATATACTATCACTAATATAATCTATAATAACATATTAATTATATAAAAGTTTGAAAATTCCCAATGGTTTAACTCTCCTCAATTCCTCACACTATCCACCTTTGTGCGGGGGAGGTCTCGCAAGCGAAATCCAAACAAGGCACCCTCCCAATACACTATTGTGTAGCTGGGTCGGGAGTTTAGATTACTTGAACTAGGGTTAAGGTTTGATAAAAGATTTTCGTATTTTAGATACTACCCGAAGGCTTACGTAACAATATATATAATATAAATAAATCCCGCGTCTTTCGACACGCCAGGAAAATACCTTATGTTCAAGACACAAGGTCTCAACAATTACAACACTTTAACCAATACCTAGTCCTTAAGACTAGCACAACTATGAGCTAAATTATCCGCTCAACATAGATCTACCAAACTTTGAATCTCGCAAATATAAAACTCCTTTACATTAAATTAACGCCTTTCCATAAAATAAGTTCTTCCTTCATTAGAACACTACAATTACACGCCCTAACCTATCCGTAAGACAATAGTCTTATAACCACTACTCAACAAACCTTAACATTTCGCACCTCCGAAATTCCATATTATAACTCTCGACGTTCCGCATATCGCACAAAGCATGACTTAAACCCAAAAAAAGGTATTCTACCTTATACTTCCATAATCTAATGGTTTCACTCCATCCAATGATCTCAATTCAAGACCCTCTACTTCATCCAGGACAATCATTATTCCCAAACCTATTTCTCCACAAGAGAAACATCTTCCCCAAAATCCTTCCTAACCATTTTGAAGGATAAAATGCAATTGCGACTACCGAAAACTCCCTCAGTCCTACTTACGAAACCGAGTTTCCAATTTACTTATCCCTCATCCCAGAAGGCAAATATTCCTGATATTGGGACAACTCCACGCACCTCACGTCAGGAAAAGTCACCAACACCAGGTTTCCTAACAAAGGTTGACAGGTTTCTCAATCTAAACCCCCCCAAGGACTACACTATATACCTCTCCTTATACTTACTTTACTTAGTCCAAGATTTGCCATCCGAGTAATTTTCCCTTTCTTACTCAACCACCTATAGGTTACCCTGAACCACTGCTAGAGTTATCTAATCTGGTCCTGTCCTAGACGACATATTCTAGGTGACGTCTGAAATGAGAGTAACTGTTATCAGAACGTCGATCAAGTGAATGCTCTTCACAGAAGAAGATAAGCGCAGTGAGCACAACAGTCCTAACAGTAGGGCTTTATATCAAGAACGTTAACGGAAGAACACAGAAAACTCGCACAGATCCTAAAGACTTTAGAACCTGATGCTCTGATACCATCTGTAACACCCCGCTTAAAATAATAACGGGTGGCCAACCCTATACTACATTAAATTAGGAGTTTTAGATGGTCCAGTCTCAACATCAACTACCGGTACTATATAATATAGGACTAACGACCCGATATCATATTAGCGAGATGTTAAAATTAAATAAAATATGCAACAGATAACAAACTAACACTACTAATAAAGGAAAGAAAGATGCATGAAAGAACTATGAGAAATGAAATGAAATAAGTTGTCGGGTCACAGCCAATACAATGACTGAAATTAAATAAATATAAACATGTATAAATATCCCTTGGGTACAAACTCGATATACAACATGAATCCTACCTTGAATTTTAAAAGTAGGAAGCGACTACATTCCACATCCCGCAACAGTCCGCACCTGTCACGGCTCCCAAGACTCTAGATAGAAAGTCATCTGGCATCCATGCGGTAGGACACCTGTAATTGTATACATATATACAGGCAGGAGAGAAAAGTAAACGGGTCAGAGCCCGAGTGTGAAAAATATTTAGCAAGTGTGTTAACCGTTCATATAAATATCGATGCACTTATTTCATAATTAAAGTGGAATCGCACTCTCGTGAAATCCCAACTCACCTCTCATCTAAGAGCGCGCACCTATTCGCGTCCTCAAATTTTAGTTAAATTACCCCAGTTATAAGGACAACCTAACTTACCGTAGGCCTAGCCTATACCCACGAGAATTTGCCTTCCTATCGTAACCCAAGAATCCACTCTTTTTAAACACACTTAAGCATTTTATTACAAACATACATGCCATATCAGGCTTAATGGATTCCGGTTTATAATTTAACCAATTATAAATCTTAATAAGTTACCCATATGCATTTGGGTTGAAAAATATGATTTAATTTCCAAATAATAGGCATACAAAATTATTACTGACAAAACTTCTCTCCAATCTCAACGCTGCGCTGAGTTTCGTGCGTGGGGTGTCTCGCAAAGTGAAATCCAAACAAGGAACCACCCCGTTACACTACTCCTTGTCAATGTCTATCCTAGAGGTCCATCATGCCATAACTAATTATTGACAGAACTTCTCTCTAATCTCAACAATGCACTATGTTTTGTGCGTGGGGTGTCTCGCAAAGAGAAATCCAAACAAGAAACCACCCCGTTACACTAATCCTTGACAATGTCGATCCTAGACATCCATAATGCCGTACATACCATATTATAATACAATTATGAAAACAACTAATATCTCCAATAATATCCTTGGGATGATGTAACCGAAATATTCCTTAAATACGATACATCAACCCCCAATCATCTAGTACACCATAATCATCCAAGATGTACTCCATAAATGTCCATATCCTTTCATTTATAGGATATATAAATATATATATATAGGCATTTTATTCTAACCATATATATATATACCATCATCCATACCCATGACCAAGTGTACATATCATATCTGATGTACAATGGACATGTACATAATCCACCCAGCTATATATATCTCCGATAAACTGCACCATGCTATCATATTCCTAGTGCTCGGCTCACGTTGCAACTGGGGACCACTATGGTGGGACTCAACGACACCCATCTCGTCGTAACTCACACACACGACGTTCCGGGAAGCTATCACGGCTCCTAACCGACAATGAGACGAAACATACCCACCACGTCTCATCCCAAAAATATATCACATAATAACACACTGGACGACTATGACCTGGGGAATATCCACACCCTGCTCTATATGCCAGGATGCTCATCCTCTGTGCGAAAACTTCCCAATGATAGCATGAGCGGGGTATGCTTAACCACATAAGTATATATATCGTTCTCATGCACAATATATACACGTCCATATGATCCCATCATATGATCAAATATTAAAGCATCATATAAGTTTTAAATATCCATATCATGTATATCCACAACACAAATATATCCATATATTCATATCCATACAGATATATATAAACATATATTCACATATCCATATATCTATATATACGAACTATTTATCGTTCATAAGTATAAGATATACAAACTCGGCTATAAGTATACGTAATCCTCAATATACAAGCCATCACCACAAAATCATTTAATTTACCTCGATATGTAAATACAATCCCTCATTTGAAACATATTCAATCATTTTTCCTATGATGAATAGTCTCCCAAAATCATATGTATATATATATATATATATATATATATATATATATATATATATATACAACGTCAGGGTTATCACCAAAGACTTTGTGTAGGAAACCATCACTTCACATACCATCTATATCCGAACGCACATCGATGAATATAGTAATAATTTCGACTACTGGTATACACATAACTAATAGTCTATAAGCCTCAAGCTCAATCTTACATTCATCAAATAACCCCATTACTTAGGGAAATTACCCATTGTATATCACACACCGATAAACAACATCTACTCCAACTAGATTTTCATATTCTACTCTGGTTGGTAATATTATCCCATCGCTCTCAATTTCGACTTCGGTTCAATAACCTTTTATGAATTCCCTAGTCCAACGCTTCTCCAATTTATTTCTTTAATTTTATCGTTACAAAGGGGTATGCGACCACTCTCTTCCATTTGGCCCCAAGTTGTATCTTAATAATATCCTATCCTTATAAGGATTTGATATAAATGTCGGCCCAGAAATTTCACAACATACCCTCGCAACTTTCTCTCTAAGAGTTCTTAGCCTCCCATCACATCTATACTTACATTTGATCTATGAGTAGGATTCTCAATCCCAATGGGGTTTCCCCCTCTACCATAATAAAACAATCCGCCAATCACTTCAGTCCCACAATCCTTTTATTACTAAAAGAGGCATCCCATCCTCCTAAATCAATTTAACATAGGCCCGCAAGCCCCTATTCGACCTATGGCCCTATTCCCTAAATCTAATATCATAACTATAACCCTCTATAATAAGCCCATTAAGAAGTCCCTAAGAATAAAACCCCAAAGGAAAAGGGGTAAAAGAATTTCCCATTCTTGTGCTGAAAACAGGGGACCGATCGACCCGTCCCAGACCCCCAGTCGATCGTGGGTCAAAATTTTGCCTACAAAGAAATGCAGTAGGCTTTTCCCTGAAGGCGCGGTCGACCGGTCCCCAGACCGTGGTCGACCGGCCATACCAGATATTCTGGCCGATTTCCATTTCTCAACAAAACCTACGAATTTAAAACCTAAAAATTCCATTCTAACCTCCAAATCTTTATCACAACATGATTCTAAGCCAATAAATCAACCCAAAGTTGATCCCAACCATTTCTACTCCATTAAACCCATTTTTAAACATTGATTTCAAGATTAAACCCAAAAATCTAGGTTTTGATATTAATACCCAAAAATCCATTTCTTTAACCCAGAAATTATGAAATAAAATACACAAATGACTTATTTAGCAAGATTAAACACTTGCCTCGATTTTGTAGAGGTTGGATCGTCCTCGATAATGCGTTTGGGCCGGAATCTCCAAGCTTTCCTTCCTCTCTCTCTTCCTTTCTTCTTCTTTCTTTCTTCCTTCTCCCTCTAGGGCTTTTTCTCTCTTGCTCTAAATGAGAAGGCTTCATCTGTAAGCCTTTAAATCCCTTAAAACATAAACCCAAAGTTTAAATGTTAATACACACTTTAAATGACTCGTGTACTCCAATTCGAGTCAAACTAACTTAAAAACATTCCGGAGTCGAAATAAAACCAAATGACAGTTATTTTGACTATCTCGACCCTTCCGGTATCGATGGTACCCTTAAAATCATCATCTGGAATACTTTGAAATATTCTCCATTTTTGGGCCTCAACTCCCAAATTTTTGAATTCTCCAATTTAATTAAATTTTATTTTCCCAAAAATTTAATTTCTGAGTCTCAAAAATCACGGGGTGTTACAGAGATATACGACAACTGGTCATAATCAAGAAAATATTATCTCAAATGCTAATGACATTATGAGATTCATCAACCAAGAATGAAGAGATCATTTTCTCATATGTGAAAAGTAAAAAACAACGAACACTATTAAAAGATTAAAACCAATCTCGAGTTCAATTAAGAATAATGATTTATACAAAAAATGACTTAAAGCTTCATGGTTGTACAATTTTTGACATCAAATAAGATATTTTGAACTAACACTTTTTCTTCCTCAATGAGAGATTTGGTTAAAGTCTTTGGTTTCACATCCTTTATGTTACTCAATTCGTGATGGATTTAAATCTTTGAAATATCTCTTTGTTCAAAATTTTATTTACATAGGTTGACTTTCGCTCATTTATTACAAATATGGGATACTAGTTCCAATTTTTAATGGTAGCATCATCCAATCAAAGTTATATCCCTAACCACATCATCTCTCATAATTTTATTTAGCATTTAGCCTTTTCAACTCCTTAAAATGGTGGACTAATATGAGACTAATTATCTCAAATATTACATTTATTTACCCCTTTTACTTACACATTTCAACCCCCTCGGGTTCCTTAATTTGTATATGTATGATCATTAACCAGACAACTTATTTTATGTATTTTAATATGTTTAGTAGGGTATAATTGACATTTTGTAGGTATTAAAGAGCTTGGTGTGAAGTTTGGTCACAATTCTAGAAAGTTTCGTCATAAAGCGCACATTCAAGGGCATTTTAGCCATATTAGTATTTGGGTTTCTGGCCCAATGTCTTCATGGAATTTGTATATTGATCTAAAATCCGGTTTATAATGAAGAAGTTACTGCATTTTTTGTATATTGATCCAAGATGAAGAATTCAGTCCTGAATGGGCTGATTTAGCCCTTTTGGGGGAATCAACTCGAATTGGACAATAGCTAAATTTTCCTTACATCGGAATCAATTAGGCCATTGTCTAAAATCAACTCAGCCCTAGAAATTTTGATTTTTTGATTTATAAGTTTGCTCCAAGTGTTTTTTTTAATATGTTTTTACTCTCATTTATTTGAGACATCAGATTTTGTAGTGTAGAATAGGTTTTGAAGGTTTGGAAGCTCATATTTTCTGCCTCTAAGGGTTTCATCCCCGTTGTTTGTAAGTAGAATTTTGTATTGTCTTCTCCATTTATATAGCTCAATTTCTTTCTTTATAGCTTTGTTTATTTAGTTTATTTGTTAGTTAATTAGTTATTTTTGGTTAATTGGTTGTTTCCATTGGTTTATTAGTTGTGTTTATTGTTCTTACCATGTGTAGTGCCTTGTTTAAAGGTTGAGGTCATATTTCTGCAATTTATGGATGCTGAGATTTGAAATCTAGGTTTTGATTAGAAATGCGTTTAATTGAAACCTTGTGTATTAAAGTTAGAATATTAAGCGTTTAACTTCCTTTGTCAAACAACGGTAGTGTTTATAGCGATATTGCGACTTTAATCCATTTGTGACAATATTTGAGCGAAAGTTTAATCTTCCATTGTTTAATTAAATTTCTTCATTTTTGATGATTATAATCAATTGATTATGATCAGTTAAATATTTTCGAACCAAAATCCTTATTAAGTGTTGTTGGCCCAGGGGGGGGGGGGGGGGGGGATGTGATCCTAATATCGTTTTATTAATCTTAGTTTAGTTTTAATTGCGTTGTTAACTTTTTCCTTTTTCCCTTTTAAACCATCATTATATTTTACACTTTTATCTGAAAAATAATAAATCAATTTACGTCGATCAAACATCTCCCGTGGATTTTTGATACCCGAACTAGCTGCTATAAGAGTGTAGTTAAAGCTTTGTTTTTTTTATTATGGTCAGTAATTGATAATAATGATTAGCATATCTACACGAACGTTTAGTTTCCACATCTTCAAAAATGGCGCCGTTGTCGAGGAGTGGTTCATTATGGTATTTTAGTATTTTAATACTTTGTGTATATATTGTATATTCTCTTTACTTAATTTTTGGCTTGTACTAAATTGTATGGAGAAACTTGAAATTTTGGTGCTCGTCACGTATTTGAATTGCCCACTTTGAAATGTCTCATTCTAACTCTTTAGATAATTTTAATTCTTATGATAATAGTTCTCAAAATTGTGCTCCTAAGATAATGAGTGAATGCCTATAAATTCTTGAAGATGGAAGAATTGAACGTCAAATTTAAGAATTTATATGTAAATCATCTACGGAACAATCTTTGCAAAATGGCAAATCCTCTAACTATAAGCAGACCTCCCAAGAAGATGTTATGTCTTTTTATTGGCTTAATCAGGAGTTAATGGAAAATGAATTGAATCATGAAGTCGAGGGTTTTAATGCTTGGTCTTTAGAAATAAATGCCCAACTCGATGAAATAATCTCTTCTTCCACAAGCTCGGTTGAGGTTGAGAATTGCGTTTCACCTCCACCATTTTTTGAAGAAGAAAACATTGAGAGCGATCCAAGAACTTTTGAATTTCAACCTCTTATCAATATTTCAAATTCTATTTAGGGTTAATGTCCATAATTTCCTTAGTTCCTCACCATTATCGAATCATAAAATCTATCAAAATAATCGAATGAAAGTCTTGAGGACATTTACCCGATTATTGAACGAGAATGTTACTTTGAAATGATTCAACTTATGGGCTATTCACTTTCACTTACCCCACCACCCATTCCAATTGAAAAATAATTAGGAGGTGATTTTGATTTTCTTAGGATTGATTTGGTCTTGTACCCCATTTTATCCAAACCCCCCATAATCCGCCTAAAACTTGTAATTGGTGATGGTTTATTTCCCACGCCTTATTCATACCTTCTGTTGTTTAAATGAAATTATTTTTTTTCTGAGAGACCTTCACTCAAATGAGGGACCACCTTTGATTCCTCAAAGTCAAATCGTGTTTTGGGTGGACCCTTAAAAATTTTGACTTCTAGTCTATAGTTAGTTAGAAATTGAAATTTTATGTTGATTTTTTTCTTTTTACGTATTGCCTGGTGTAATTAGTAAAAAAATTCGTTATTCATTTTTTGTTATGCTTGGTGCTAACATGTTTTTTAGATATTTGGACTTGTACTTATCGAGGATCGCTCCATTTTGGGTAATATCATTATTTTCCTCTTCTTATGTTGTGTTCTTGATTCGCATTGACGACAATGAAATATTTAAGTTAAGGGGTGTGGATTATTCTTCCCATTCAGTAATAGTTCTTTAACTCGACCATATGTTATTTCCAAGTAGCCTTTGTTGTAAAAAAATGAAAATTTTAAAAAATATTTTCTTTCCTTTTTCTCTTTTCTTGGGCATTTTGCCTTTGTTTTCGGTGATAAATTTCAATAAATAAATGCCCGATCCAATAGAAAATTTACCAACCACACCAAATCTAAGTGTGATTAAAGTGTAGTGTGTGATAAAAGTGTGTGGTTGAATAAATAACAATCACAAACATCCACAAGACATATTTTATTAGAAAACCCCCACCACAGGGGTAAAAAACCTTGACACACTACTTGAAGAATGTTTTAGACAAAGTAAGAAGGTACCTCACTCATGCACTCACGAGTAGATACCTATGGACTTTGAACTTTCCCCTATAGATGAATAAAAATTCACTCTGAGGTCCACGAAGTGAATGAGAAAATCCAATCTTCTCCTTAGAATCACTGTTTTAGAGGTTAGATGAGAATTTTAGGAAGATTGTAGGTTAAATTGGAAAATTTAGAAAAAATGTCATTTGACCGTGTTTAGGTTGTTTGAACGATAATCTGAGGTCGTTCGAAGTAGGGGATGGAACGAGGTTCGAGTGAGAACCCACTGAGTAATAGGTCCAGGTTATTGGAAGGTCATTCGAAGGCTAGCTCGAGTGAGACACTTTTCTCGTTCGAACGAGATGACTTTGTCGTTCAAATGAGGCACCTTTCTCATTCGAACGAGAGCAGCTGAAACTTTTAAACCAGAAGATTGGACAAAAATGTGATTTGGAAGTTTTGAAGAGTTTTAAAAGGGTTGTTTGGGTTCATATGGGTCATGGGAAGTTGGAAGCAGAGAGAGAGAGAGAGGGTGGGGTAGTCCTCCTCCACTATTTTCTGCATATTATCACCATATACCACTACCATATATCCACCTTATGCAACCATTCCCAATTAATCTTCCACCATATCCAAGCTCTAGATACCCATTTCCACCATTGTTGGGCAAAGATACGAATTATGTAGGTATTGTTAGGGGGTTTTGGAGAAGATGAAGATGGAAGATTCATAAAGCTTGAAGAGGGTTTTCGATGGAGCTTTCATGGAAGCAAGATTGATGGATCAAGAGAACCTCTTTAAGGCCACCTTAAAGATGTTTTCATGCTCCATTAATTTTGCTTCCATGAAAGCTCCATCAAAAACCCTCTTAAAGCTCAATGAATCTTTCGAAATTCATAGTTTTGCCCAACAATGGTGGAAATGTGTATCTAAGTCTTTGATATAGTAGAAGACTAATTGGGAATGGTTACATAAGGTGGATATATGGTGGTGGAATGGTGGAAATATGATGAAAATGGTGGGGGAGGACCACCCACCCACTCTCTATCTCTCTTCTTCCAACTACTAAGACCCAAATGAATCTAAACAACCCTTCAAGACTTACAAATCCTTTTTTTGACTAATCTGGGATCCCGAGAGCTCGACCTCTCATCAATCTAATGGCCCAAAATGTAATAACACGCAAGGGCAACCTGATTTAAATGTTTCAGTTGTGCTAATTCGAACGAGAATGTCCTCTTGTTTCAATGAGAAAGGCATCTCTCTCGAGCTAGCCTTCGAACAACCTAGACATGTTACTCAATGGGATCTCGCTCGAACCTCATTCGATCCCCTACTTTGAACGACCTTGGTTTATTGTTCGAACAACCTGGATTTGAGATGATACACCATCACCGAAAATAACTTTTCCTCCAGCAAAGCTGGTTTTGTTTAAAAGTTTTGTATCATCCCCATTCATATGTTTTGAACACACAGAGTCTAAATACCATCCAAAGGGAGTGTGTTCAGCTTTTAAGGCAGTAATCACAATGTTACACTTCATCTGGGGCAATATCTCATATTTTCTAACCCAAAGAGGTCTTGTTTTTGTTTTGCGCATATTTGCTCTCATTTGATAAAACTTACGAGCATTAGATTTTTGTTGAAAAATATTTTGCGCATGCATTTGAGTTTTATGGAGAATATGAGCATTTGTTTTAGAAAAGTACCTAGGAATTCTTTATGGAAATTATCTTTTAGGTTTGTTCTTTCTCTTTCTATAGTTAGAGTTTTTTCTGGTTGTCTGGGCAAAACATAATTGTTACGGCTTCTCCTAGAGTAGTGAAAGTTTTGGTATAAAGGAGTATTACAGACAGGATTAGCTAAACATCTAGAGTAGCAACCTTAGAAAGAATGTCCGAATATGTCAGAGTAGGAGCAATATAGGTTGCTTGAAGTGGGTATATCCTTAGGAAAGTCTCTAAACATAGGTTTCATGGGATTTTGATGTTGAACCTTATTCCTAGGGAGTACATTTTGAAAAGCAAAATCACTCTTCCTAATTGGAGGACAAATGTATTTAGTATTAGGTAGACTATCATACTTAGAGTTACTTGATTCCCCAAAATCAAACTTTTGTTGTTTTTCATCAAACTCATCTTTTAGGGAATGAAAATCTGGGCAGGTTTCCATAGGTCTTTTGCCACCTGACACAAACTTGATTTGTTCAAATTTTTTAATTTGTGTCTTTGAATTTGGGAAAAATCCTATTCCAGTTCGATCATCAGAATTGGTTTTTGAATCAGCAACAAAATCATCAAAACAATCAGATTTATTTTCAAACTGAGTAAATTTTTTGAAAAATTTGTTATCTTATCTTTAGCTTGTTCCAATCCAAATAATGTCCCTTTATAGTTTTTCTCCAGAGTTTCATTTGTTTCAATCAAATCTTTCAAGTTTTGATCAAAGATTTTGACTTCATTTTTATGAGTTAGACATTGGGTAGTATACTCTTCAGCATTAAGTTTAACCATTAGACTTAGGTCTTCTAGTTTCTTAGTGAGGTCTTTCACTATCTTCTCTAGTCTAGAGCTTTTCTTAAGAGTTTTGGCATAAAGTGTGTGAACATCAGGGAGGTCCTCAGTGTCCGAATCACTAAGTGTAGTGTGTGAAGTGACCCCTAAGGATTCAATTATTGAACTCACAGACACATTGACATCGTCATTATTGTTTTCCCTTTGACTCACACACCCCGCTGTAGAACTAGTAATGTTCTCAAAAATTAAAGCATCTAAACCAGTAGCAGCATTATTCATAACAACAGAAGTAGAGATATTATCATCATCCTCATACTTAGGCATAGACATATCATCATTATAGATTATCTTAGCAAAGAAAGGCTTGAAAGGATAAAAAACATCAGATGACTCAGGCTCCTCATTATCAGAGTCACTTGAATCATCCCATGTCTTGTAAATATTGGCCCTAGTATGTTCATTGGACGTATTCAATTTAACTCTACAATCTTGTGTTGTATGACCCAATTTTCCACATCTAAAACATTCAATATTCTTAAAGTCTTTGTTAGGTCTAGTATGAATGTCTTTGTGATGTTTGTCTTGGGATTTCTCATGAGGTTTATGATTAGATTGAGTTGGATAATTTGGTTTGCCTTGTCTCGTTGCCATTTTATTTCTAAATTTCACAATCTTCTTAAACTACTTTGACATCAAGGCAATTTGATTATCTAAACTATCTATATCACACTCTTCATCAGAATAAGAAGCATTATGGGTAATACTAAGATCAATTCTTATCAGTTTAGAGGAGAAACTCAAATTTGAACTAGTCTGCTTTCTACGGGACTGGGTTAATTGTTTCTTGAATTCTAGTTCTATTTCCACAGTTCTCAGTTTACTACTGAGTAATACAGGGGTGAGATTTTGATCACTCATTTCCTAAATAGCATATCTTTTGTTATCAAATTTCTGTGGTAATGACCTCAATATTTTCGAGATGGTTTCATTTCTATCATAGGTTATCCCATTTTCATATAACTTGGTCACAATATCAGTCAAATTCATGTAAAATTCATCAAATGATTCAGAGTCTAACATGATTAAAGAGTTATACTACTGGATAAGCATCTATGTTTTAGCAGCCTTAACTCTAGTGTCACCTTCATGTGCAGTAACTAGTCTATCCCAAGCTTCCTTCGAAGTGGTACAAGATGAGATCCTTTTGAACTCATGTTCATTTATAGACATAAAAATGGCATTCTTGCCTTTGTTATTGTTTAGAGAGGCTTGCATCTCTTTTCGAGTGAATTCACTTAACACTTTCTTAATCCTCTCATTGCTTCCTTTAGTGGCTGGTTCTGTAGGATAAGTATATCCATTTTCAACAATGTCCCTGACATCATCTCCCAAGGTTCCTTGTATGAAAGCAACTGTAACACCCCGTATTTTTGTGCACTTAATATTTAATTGATTCGGGAATTTTAAGTTACTAGTGTGTTGTGATTTTAAATGAATTAATTATGGCAAAATATATTTAAATATTAATTGGGGAGAAAATGGTTAATATTTAGGGGAATTTATTTACTAGGTGAATAGTAATAATTTATTTAAGTCATTTCGAGTATTAATGACGGGGTCTGCACTTATCTCAATTGGGAGTCGGTATAGACTAAAAAGGGGTGGGGGATAAGTATTTTTTTAAATTAATTCGGATGCCAATTCTGAGTGTACAGTTGAGTCCGAATGGCCGAGATAGTCGAAAAAAGTGTACCCGGGGTAGTAAATGGGTCACGGGGCATTTTTGACATAGCCGGGACCACTCTGGGGCATTTGGATCACTTGGGCTTGGCCCATTAGACAAAAAACGGGATTTAGGTTAATTGTTAAATTAGAAGAAATAAGGAAACGGCTGAGAGAGTTTAGAAAAAGGCTAAGTGTGTTAAGGAACCCTATTAGCAGTTAAAGGTAGTTTTGGGATCACTAAAGAGCCAACAGGAGTCATCTTCAACCATGGAATTCATCACCAAATCAGACACTACGAAACCTAAGGCAAGTGGATAACTTGCAATAGTATTGAATCTGGTTTCAATTCATATTTATGTGATGTGATTGCTTAAAAATTCGTTTTGGGTGTTCATGGCATAAACATGGGATTTTGATTACATTAATTTGATTTACGAAATTGAGTAAGGATTCATGTAAAAACCTGATATTTATAAGTTGATACATATCTGGTAGGATGATATATGGACAATTAGAAACGAATGTGATGAAGGAATTTGGAGTGTAAATGGGTTAAGGGTTAAAGATGAATTTTTCCGCAAATTCAGAAATTGTAATTAATGGACGAATTAATAATGTTGGTGGACATTTTGGAGATCCCTAATAAGTTTTCTAACATGTATTAAGGTTAAGAGGTCTTGAGGTTGCTGGTAGAAGAAACTAGGGTTTGAGAAATTGTGACACCCCGCCTAATTAAATACCGGCCGATCACTCCTTTATTAAATTAAATCAAGGTAAACAGTTGGTTCATTCTCAGCATCACTGTCGATAAAAATAATTTTTCCAATTTAACACCCTAAATAATTAAGCTAAGTGTCAAAACGTTTTCCATACAAAACTTTCCAAATTTTAATTAAAGAAAAATATTTATTTTAATTAAAACAACATTTCTACAATAAAAAATCACACCACAATAAACCAAATAACATAATACATTCGTCAATCGAATGTCAACAACTGGAACTAAAACCACAAATCCATCCTGAATAAATCCCATAGAACAATACTGGAAATAAATGAAATTCAAAACTCCAGCAACAAATGAAATGATGAAAAGGGCGACACGTGCCCAATAAATGAGAATAATAGGAGTGGAGTCAATAACAGAAGCCGTCTACTCAAGTGACCTGCAACTCCCACCTAAGCTGCAGCTCGTTCTTCTCAAGGGATCCTAAGCAAGACGCCCATGTGGCTGGGCACCTGAAAATATACATATATATATACAAGAGAGAGAGAGAGAGAGAAAGAAACGGGTCAGAGCCCGAAAGTGTGTTTGATTTTAAAATACGTTAAGCAAGTATTTAAATTGATACAGGCCAATGCAAATCATATTAGTGCGTCTCTCTCTTGAGAAATACTCACCTCTCTTCTAATGTGCACACCTATCGTACTAACCTTCCCAACGGTTTGTTTTAGCATCTAACATACTAGTCTCTCTAACAGCTTTAACTTAACTTAAATTACTCGTAAGATTTATAATACACGATATCCACTTTAAAAGATGTTCCAACAGTAGTCCAAAATTCTCTATTTTTAACTTCATAAAAATAATAAAGTTCCCGTGACATTTTATACTTTCTCAAAACAAGTATTTAATAATTTGAGTCAACAACCATGTTCTACTTATCAAATCACAGTAGGCAGTTTAAAGTTTATAACCTCATATATATATTAACTACTTGTATAATATATATATATAACAGCACCCCAACTAAACTATGGTGCAGCCATACTCTGCTATCCAATCCCCGTATCGCTCACACAAAGGGAAATACAAGTTCGGAATCACTCTCGAACTGTATTAACATATAGAAAACAACGTTGAGGCGAAGCATAGATTCCAAGTCCAAGAGGTCAGTACATACCCACACGTCTCTTAGGACCGTCCGACTATCAATCTGATAGCCCGTACCTAGGATCTCTAATTTCTAGGGTACGAATCAATATCCCCCATAAAGCAACACAGGATAAGATCGTCCCAGCGCGGTAACCTCAGGGATAGCAAGTAGCGCGGGTACGTTTTTCACATGTATATAATATATGTACACACAATCATATAAATATACCCATTCATCATATTAATATAGGTTCCTCCCATTACCCATAGTCACAACATTTATCCTTAATTTCCCATTATTATGATTACGTATAAGGTTTCGTCTCTAGCCTTAACTCGAAGGGTTTTCTCACTAGTTACGTGACACTCGTGGATTCTATCCATCCAAGTAGCAAAATCAGTAGGTAAACGGCTATTCACTAGGGTAAGTATTTGACGTAATCTCTCACTTGAATTATGTAGTTTCCTCGTTCTATAAATAATTGTCCCTAAGATACAGTTATCGTCTCATAATAAAGTTCTCAACACTTAATCATATGTCCTACTGGTCTCTCCTATATCCCAAAACATTTTATTCATAAAGCCCAAAAATTATTTCACGATGAATCATGTTCAATTAATTCAACAAGGGGAAATAAGAGTCTGCCAGGAAGGGTCGATCGATCAACGTCTGGGGCTCGATCAATCGAACCTTCGATCGATCGAAGCTCTAGGCTCGATAGATCGATCAAGCAGGTCTGCGAAATCCTGCAGAAGTGCAGTTACGGGTTTTACCAAAATTCTTCACCCAAATCAATATTTCCCAACACTAAACGTCCCAAAACTCCTACTACAAACATAATAACATATTTCCAGATGTTTTTAACGCTAAGCATGCGTATATCCATCATTAAACATGGTTAAACAATCCAAAATCTCATTTAAACATCAAGAACCCTAATGTTTTCTTGACTTTTGTTCTAATCAGTTTTCTCCAGAATTTCCTTCTAACATATCATCAAAAATTCATGGGTTAATCATCTACTTCACATAATATTTCCAGAATATGGTTATAATGTTTTCTACATGCAAATCCCTATAAAAAATGGGGTTTTCTTCCATAGATTACACTCCTAATCATTCTTACACTAATATGAATATTGCACCAACAAAAATATGCAAGTTAAACACTTGCCTGGGATTTCAGAGGTCTGGTTTCCTGCTGATATTGGTGTGGTTGCGTTCTCCTCCTCACGATCTACGCGCTGGTGGTGACGGTGGTGCAAATGGTGGTGTTTTTGGCCTTGAATCACCTTGAGAGCTCTCTCCTCTCTTCTCCAATGGCCGTTCTAGGGTTCTGAATGTTCTAACCCTAAAAGGATGACCTAAATGGCTGCTAAGGATGGCTGAAATTCGTGGGTTTAATTACCCTATATTGTAAAATGACCAAAATGCCCTCCCGGGTCACTAATTAAGCCTAAAAACATCCCGAGACCCAAACTAAACTCCCGGGTACACTTTTCTGACTATCTCGACCTTTCCGGACGCGTTGGCGCACTCAAAACGACCATACGAACAACTTATAAAATATTACTTTTATATCTCAATAATTAGTCCCGACGCGACACGGGCGCGTCTCGATTAAAATTCTCAAAATTGACATTTCATTCACTTGTGACCTTTAATATAACCCATATCATATATTACTATGCTCATTAGTAATATTCGATAATTTTTATATAATTACTAACTCTCGTCACGTTAATAATTATAACATAATTAATTTCTGGATTTTTATTAAATAATTCAGTCTCATTAAATTTAACAAAACCCCCAAATTACTATAGCATAAAAATACGGGGTATTACATACTTCCCCCCTAATAACGGAATTTCGTCCCGAAATTCGAAAAATAAGGTATACCTGATAAGAACAAATCTGGATATCTCTCGCGCATATCTGCCTCACGCTCCCAAGTGGATTCCTCCACATTATGGTGTTCCCACTGGACCCGCACAAGTGGAACTATCTTCGACCTCAATCTCCTCTCACTAAAGTCTAGGATAGCCACCGGTCTCTCCTCGTAGGAGCTATCAGGCTGTAAGTCGATCTCCTCTATCGCGATGTGAGTATGGGCCATATCATCTCGAAGGTATCGTCTCAACGACGAGATGTGAAATACATCGTGAATGCGATGTAAATGTTCCGGCAGTCCCAATCTGTATGCAACTGGCCCAATCCTCTCAATGATGGGAAATGGTCCCACGTACCTCGGAGCCAACTTTCCCTTCTTCCCGAACCTCATCACTCCTTTCATAGGAGATACACGCAGTAACACTTGGTCCCCCACATTAAACTCCCTGAAGAACCGTTTCGCATCGGCATAGCTCTTTTGTCTGTCCTGGGCTACTCGAATGTGACCCCTGATCATCTCAATCCTCGCAGAGGTCTCCTGAATTACCTCTGGTCCTAGCAACTTGTTATCCCCCACCTCAAGCCAACAGGTTGGGGAACGACAAGGCCTGCCATACAAAGCCTCAAATGGAGCCATACCAATCGTGAACTGATAAGAGTTATTATAAGCAAACTCTACCAGTGGAAGGTGTGGTTCCCAACCTCCTCCAAAATCGAGAACGCACATGCGTAGCATATCCTCTAACATACGATTAGTATGCTCTGTCTGTCCATCTGTCTGTGGGTGATAAGCTGAACTCAACCTCAACTCAGTACCCATAGCCTCCTGAAAGCTTTCCCAAAAATGCGACACGAAAATCTTGTCTCTATCGGACACAATATTCAGGGGCACCCCGTGTAATCTTACAATCTCCCCGATGAACAACTGAGCATACTGACCCGTGGTATAATTTGTCCGCACCGGCAGAAAATGAGCCACCTTGGTCAAACGGTCTACAATCACCCAGATAGAATCGTGGCCCCTCTGTGATGTAGGCAACCCTGTAATGAAGTCCATGGAAATACTCTCCCACTTCCACGCGGGTACTTCCAATGGTTGAAGCAATCCTGACGGTTTCTGGTTGTCCACCTTCACCAGCTGGCAGGTGGAACACTTGGACACAAACTCGGCGATGTCCTTCTTCATCCCACTCCACCAGTACTGTCGTCTCATGTCCTGGCACATCTTATCGCCTCCTGGATGTATTGCAAATCAAGACCCGTGAGAATGAGTCATCACTTCATGTCGTAGCTCCGCTCCTTCTGGAACCACTAATCTCCCATTAAACCGCAAACCTCCATCAAAACTAACAGAATAGGACTCAACACCCTCGGCTAAAAGTCGCACAATCTGCTCCTGGCAAAACGGGTCTGTGGTCTGTGCCTGTATCACCCTCGTAACAATCTCGAGTGTGACTGACATCACGGATATGAAAGAACGTGCTACGGCGTCTTGGTGACCCAGCTCTTTCCACTTTGCTTTCCAGATGTCCACTACATCTTCTACCGGTCTACGGCTCAACGCATCAGCAACTACGTTGGCCTTCCCCGGATGATACTGTATATCGAACTGGTAATCTTTCACAAACTCTAACTTCCTGCGCTGACGCATATTCAGCTCTCGCTGAGTGAACAGGTACTGCAGTAATTTATGGTCTGTGAACAAACGAAATTTCTCTCCCAATAGATAGTGCCTCCAAATTCTCAATGCAAAGACGACCGCTGCTAACTCCAGGTCGTTGGTGGGGTAATTCTTCTCATGCGGCTTAAGCTTGCGGGAAGCAAAAGCTATAGCCTTCTCCTCCTGCTGGAGTACTCCTCCAAGTCCCCGTAAAGACGCATCAGTGTAAACCAGGTACTCCACACCCGGTTTCGGTAAGGCAAGGACTGGTGCTGAAGTAGGCTTGTCTTTCAGCTCGTCGAAAGCTAATTGACAAGCATCATCCCAAACATACGGTATCCCTTTGCGAGTCAAATTCGTCAACGGACCCGCTATTTTGGAGAATCCCCGAATAAATCTCCTGTAGTATCCGGCTAACCCCAAGAAACTACGTACCTCTGTCGGTGTCGTGGGCTGTCCCCACTCCCTCACTGCTGATACCTTACTCGGGTCAACTGCTATCCCTTGCTCAGAAACAACATGGCCCAAGAACTGTACCTCTCACAACCAGAATCCACACTTCTCGTACTTAGCATACAACTGATGCTCTCGCAGAGTCTGAAGAACCTGCCTCAAGTGCTCGGCATGCTCCTCCTCGGAATGGGAATATATCAAGATGTCATCTATGAAGAAAATGACAAACTGATCCAAGAACTCTCTGAACACTCGATTCATTAAGTCCATGAACACGGATGGAGCATTAGTGAGGCCAAACGGCATCACTCTGAACTCATAAGACCCATATCTCGTCAAGAATGCAGTCTTTGAAACATCCTGCTCCCTAATACGTAACTGATGGTACCCCGACCTCAGATCTATCTTCGAAAAGAAATTCGCTCCCCTCAACTGGTCAAATAGATCATCGATTCGAGGCAACGGATACTTATTCCGTATCGTGACCTTGTTCAATTCCCGGTAGTCCACGCACAATCTCAGTGAACCATCTCTCTTCTTTACAAATAAGACTGGAGCGCCCCAAGGTGAGGTACTCCTACGAATGAAACCCTGACCTAATAGCTGCTCTATCTGATCTCGTAGCTCTCGCATCTCTGCCGGAGCCAGACGGTATGGTGCGCGTGCTATAGGTTTCGTATCTGGCAATAAATCTATAACGAAGTCTATCTCACGACTGGGTGGTAGGCCTGGTATCTCCTGAAACACATCGGAATACTCCCTAACTACTGGGATCGAATCCAAAGGAATCACAACCTCCTTAGAGGTATCCTCCTCAATGTAATATAAATGAGCGGTCGAACCTCCCTCTGGGCGAGGCATCGCCACTACAAACATCTCTTGCCCCGGAATGGCAAAAACAATGCTCCCACCGAAGCAATCAATCATGGCTCTATAAGCTGCGAGCCAATCCATACCGATAATCACATCGTGCTCATGCATGTCTAAAACTAACATGTCTGCAGGTAATACCAGACTACCGATCTCTATCCCCACTCCTCGGCATAAAAAGAAAATAAGTGACCCACTCCCCAATGGTGAGTCTACACACGTCACTGTCCTCTATGCTGTGGCTAACAACCCTAAGGCCTTCGCAAAATGCGTAGCTATGAAACAATGCGTGGCCCCCGTATCAAATAAAACCCGAACCATAGTACCATGGATAGGAAACGTACCCTCAATCGCGGGTGGTGCCTGTGGAGCTGCTGCCTGGTGGACATTATAGACACGTCCATACTGTAACTGCCCCTGCTGCACTGGAGCTGCTGGAATGGCTGGTAGGGCTGGCGCTTGGGCTGGAGCTGGAAGGGCAGGTGGGAAAAGTGGCCTCTGTGGCTCATTACGGGCTCCCTGCTGCTGTGGGGCCCTATCGCCTTCTGGGAAATACTGACGCTTATGGTCGTACTTTCCGCACACAAAACACCAGCCTCTGAAATTACCTCCCCTCTGTCCCTGGTGACCACGGCCCTGCTGGCCGTTACCTCCACGCCATTGGCCCTGTTGCCCCGGATGTGCACGCTGTTGGCCCTGCTGACCCTGTTGTCGGTGCTGACCCTGCTGATAAGGCTGGCCCTACTGGCCCTGCCTATAACCCCCATTACCCTGCCTGGGATCACCCGAATGGAATTTCTTAGCAGGGTACCCCTGATGGGAACTCTGCTCGTGCTGACGAGTCTGTCCATGAGATGGTGCCCCACCGGCACCGTTACCCCCGGTCCTGCCCTGCTGGCTGGACTCTCCTGCTCTCTTGCTCCCCTGAAGATGGAAGCGGTGATCCTGGCAATGTAGTAACGCTGCATTGAGTACATCAGTGAACGTACTCAAGGACAAGTTCCCAATAAGGTGCTGACGGATCCTCCAAGCCAACCCGTCGACAAACAACAAAATCTTCTTGCTCTCAGTAGGTGCCTCATCTGGCACAATGGTGAGAAGTCTCGTGAACTCCTCCTCATACTCTGCTACAGTAAGATTATCTTGCTTCAGATTTAGTAGTTTTAGCCTCATCTCAGTCTGCACTGCGGGTGGAAAGTACTTGCGATCAAACCGCTCCCAGAACATCTGAATAGGGATCGTGTCCCTCTCCCCCAAAGTAGTAGTGGACTCCCACCACTGCAACGCGGCTCCCACCAGCTTAAAGGAAGCCAATAACTGCTTTTGTACCTCGGTGCACTCATACATGCGAAGATTCCGCTGGATGTCTTTCTTCCATTGGTTGACCGTGACAATATCGGAGCTACCCGAAAACTCAGGGGGATGTGCTTTCTGAAAAGCATCCCGAACCCTCTCCCATGCAGATGGAAGTTGTGCTGGTACTGGCGCCACTGCCTGAACCTGGGGTGGAGCCTGCTGAATCACTGCTATCGCGGCATTCACCGCCTGAGCAACTATGGCGGCTACTTCATTAGCATTCATTGTGCCTGGTGCCAGAGCTGCTGGCTGCTTGGCCTGGGCACGCCTATCTTTCGGAGCACGTCTTGAAGGCATCTGAAACGTGAACAAAATTTATTAGTCTACAGTTATCATCGGATCTCAAATAGCTGAAGACTTAAACGTAAAAGCAGGAATACAACAATCCTAAAAATAGGGCTCTATAGCAAAACCGTTGAGCTGAAAGCGAAATAAGCCGTACAGATCCTAAGGACACTAGAACCTGATGCTCTGATACCACCTGTGAAACCCCGCCTAATTAAATACCGGGCGATCACTCCTTTATTAAATTAAATCAAGGTAAACAGTTGGTTCATTCTCAGCATCACTGTCGATAAAAATAATTTTTCCAATTTAACACCCTAAATAATTAAGCTAAGTGTCAAAACGTTTTCCATACAAAACTTTCCAAATTTTAATTAAAGAAAAAGATTTATTTTAATTAAAACAACATTTCTACAATAAAGAATCACACCACAATAAACCAAATAACATAATACATTCGTCAATCGTATGTCAACAACTGGAACTAAAACCACAAATCTATCCTGAATAAATCCCATAGAATAATACTGGAAATAAATGAAATACAAAATCCCAGCAACAAATGAAATGATGAAAAGGGCGACACGTGCCCAATAAATGAGAATAATAGGAGTGGAGTCAATAACAGAAGCCGTCTACTCAAGTGACCTGCAACTCCCACCTAAGCTGCAGCTCGTTCTTCTCAAGGGATCCTAAGCAAGACGCCCCTGTGGCTGGGCACCTGAAAATATACATATATATATACAAGAGAGAGAGAGAGAAAAAGAAACGGGTCAAAGCCCGAAAGTGTGTTTGATTTTAAAATACGTTAAGCAAGTATTTAAATTGATACAGGCCAATGCAAATCATATTAGTGTGTCTCTCTCTTGAGAAATACTCACCTCTCTTCTAATGTGCACACCTATCGTACTAACCTTCCCAACGGTTTGTTTTAGCATCTAACATACTAGTCTCTCTAACAGCTTTAACTTAACTTAAATTACTCGTAAGATTTATAATACACGATATCCACTTTAAAAGATGTTCCAACAGTAGTCCAAAATTCTCTATTTTTAACTTCATAAAAATAATAAAGTTCCCGTGACATTTTATACTTTCTCAAAACAAGTATTTAATAATTTGAGTCAACAACCATGTTCTACTTATCAAATCACAGTAGGCAGTTTAAAGTTTATAACCTCATATATATATTAACTACTTGTATAATATATATATATAACAGCACCCCAACTAAACTATGGTGCAGCCATACTCTGCTATCCAATCCCCGTATCGCTCACACAAAGGGAAATACAAGTTCGGAATCACTCTCGAACTGTATTAACATATAGAAAACAACGTTGAGGCGAAGCATAGATTCCAAGTCCAAGAGGTCAGTAAATACCCACACGTCTCTTAGGACCGTCCGACTATCAATCTGATAGCCCGTACCTAGGATCTCTAATTTCTAGGGTACGAATCAATATCCCCCATAAAGCAACACAGGATAAGATCGTCCCAGCGCGGTAACCTCAGGGATAGCAAGTAGCGCGGGTACGTTTTTCACATGTATATAATATATGTACACACAATCATATAAATATACCCATTCATCATATTAATATAGGTTCCTCCCATTACCCATAGTCACAACATTTATCCTTAATTTCCCATTATTATGATTACGTATAAGGTTTCGTCTCTAGCCTTAACTCGAAGGGTTTTCTCACTAGTTACGTGACACTCGTGGATTCTATCCATCCAAGTAGCAAAATCAGTAGGTAAACGTCTATTCACTAGGGTAAGTATTTGACGTAATCTCTCACTTGAATTACGTAGTTTCCTCGTTCTATAAATAATTGTCCCTAAGATACAATTATCGTCTCATAATAAAGTTCTCAACACTTAATCATATGTCCTACTGGTCTCTCCTATATCCCAAAACATTTTATTCATAAAGCCCAAAAATTATTTCACGATGAATCATGTTTAATTAATTCAACAAGGGGAAATAAGAGTCTGCCAGGAAGGGTCGATCGATCGAGGTCTGGGGCTCGATCGATCGAACCTTCGATCAATCGAAGCTCTAGGCTCGATCGATCGATCAAGCAGGTCTGCGAAATCCTGCAGAAGTGCAGTTACGGGTTTTACCAAAATTCTTCACCCAAATCAATATTTCCCAACACTAATCGTCCCAAAACTCCTACTACAAACATAATAACATATTTCCATATGTTTTTAACGTTAAGCATGCGTATATCCATCATTAAACATGGTTAAACAATCCAAAATCTCATTTAAACATCAAGAACCCTAATGTTTTCTTGACTTTTGTTCTAATCAGTTTTCTCCAGAATTTCCTTCTAACATATCATCAAAAATTCGTGGGTTAATCATCTACTTCACATAATATTTCCAAAATATGGTTATAATGTTTTCTACATGCAAATCCCTATCAAAATTGGGGTTTTCTTCCATAGATTACACTCCTAATCATTCTTACACTAATATGAATATTGCACCAACGAAAATATGCAATTTAAACACTTGCCTGGGATTTCAGAGGTCTGGTTTCCTGCTGATATTGGTGTGATTGCGTTCTCCTCCTCGTGATCTACGCGCTGGTGGTGACGGTGGTGCAAATGGTGGTGTTTTTGGCCTTGAATCACCTTGAGAGCTCTCTCCTCTATTCTCCAATGGCCGTTCTAGGGTTCTGAATGTTCTAACCCTAAAAGGCTGGCCTAAATGGCTGCTAAGGTTGGCTGAAATTCGTGGGTTTAATTACCCTATATTGTAAAATGACCAAAATGCCCTCCCGGGTCACTAATTAAGCCTAAAAACATCCCGAAACCCAAACTAAACTCCCGGGTACACTTTTCGGACTATCTCGACCTTTTCGGACGCATTGGCGCACTCAAAATGACCATACGAACAACTTATAAAATATTTACTTTTATATCTCAATAATTAGTCCCGACGCGACACGGGCGCGTCCCGACTAAAATTCTCAAAATTGACATTTCATTCACTTGTGACCTTTAATATAACCCATATCATATATTACTATGCTCATTAGTAATATTCGACAATTTTTATATAATTACTAACTCTCGTCACGTTAATAATTATAACATAATTAATTTCTGGATTTTTATTAAATAATTCACTCTCATTAAATTTAACAAAACCCCCAAATTACTATAGCATAAAAATACGGGGTATTACAGAAATTTCATCCATGGCTGATTCTGTCTTCGCGAAGAAGACGAAGACCTGCTCGATCGATCGTTCGAAGGTCTGGGGTCGATCGATCGAAGGTCGGCAGAATTTGGCAGATTTGCCCAGTTATGTATATAAGAGGGAATTTATATAATAATCTTTATGTAATTAATTATTGAGAAATTAATACATGAGTTTAAATCTAATTAATCGTGAGTAAAGTTAATTAGGATTTGAGGGAGTTTTGGAGTGACACGTCATGGTTATAAATTCGAGAGTCGGGAATTTAGACTCGGGTGAGGTTATTTAGGACTACGAGAGTAAGTCCAAATTTATGGTGGGGGCGACACCAAAGGTGACTAAATTAATTAATGTGCAAATTAATTAATAATCAGGGTTGGACCATAAACTCTTAATAAATTAAATAGGCTTGTGTTACGGATTTAGTACATGGCGTAGCCGGGATATTTTATATTTATATATATATATGGTGTGTGATAGTATATATATATATATATATATAGTATGTGCATTAATATCAGAGATTGAATATTATTATTATATACTCTAGTGCTATAGGGGGAGGTTGCGCGTAGTGGATGAATCCCCTAGCTTGAGGAGTAGGGAGAGTATATTCCCACGTCATAGCGTTCGTTATATGGGGTGAGGGGCATCTCACTTTCAGGGAAGGAATATGACCGCCTCCAATCATATGCCAAACTAAGTTAGTGAGCGAATCTGACTTGGGTAACTAGGTTATGTGAATACACCTAGTAGGATAGCACTTTAGAGAATTTATATTTTTCGAGTACTTTTACTCTGTTGGATGTTAGTACTAAATGTTATTTCAGTATGTTTGTCAATACTGCAATATGATTCAATATATAATTAGGTAAATAATTATATATGGGATAATTAATACATAGTGTAAAATGTATTATGTGCATAATAGGTGTGAGTGTTGTATGAAATTAAAAAGGGTAATGATTTAATTAAGTTGATGTTTATAAAAACTTAAAAATCATGATTTAAGGCATACTCGGTTAGAGTAGGTTAATTGCAAGGGGTAACAAAAGTATTGGGTCAGGAGCGTAGGACCTAGGTAAATTTAAAGAAAGCGTTAGTAGTGCACATTAGAGGAGGGGTAAAGAAGTCCTCAAGAGAGTGCAGTACTAACTAAAATATGAAGAGCATGCATATTTATTTATTACTGCAAGTTAATCATTTGTTAAATGTTTTCAAATGTTTTTTTTGGGTACTAACCCTTTCTATAAAAAAAATTTAAAAACCTTTTAGGTGTCCAGCCATAGGGACGCCAGGTTTGACTCTATTCCAGGTATTCATTGCTGCAGCACATGTGAATGTTGCGGGGTTTTTGATAGATGCCTCATTTCTTCATTCATGTGGAGACTCTTTAGTAGTTTTGAGCATGTCGCTCAAATTTCATTTATTAGTGTTAAACTTGTTGAGATTATCTCCTTGTCTTTACTTGTATTGGTTATTTGGACCGATGGTTTATTCGGTTAGGTATTTATTCGTGGATGGTTATTTGAGTTAACTATGATTGTGTATTATTTTATGTTCCGCATGATTTTTATTTCATTAATTGAAAGATAAAAATTGACACCAGTCTACTTTTCTCACTTAGGTGGTTAGTAATTAAAAAGACGACAGTGATGCTAAGAATGAACCAACTGAGAAACCTGTTCTAACTTGATTTAGGACTGATCACCCGGGATTAATTAGGCAGGGTGTCACAGCTTGTTTCCATCAAAGAGAGGAGGTCTGGTGAAGTTACCAAATCTTCAAGATTTCTCATCAATTGTTTGATTTTAAGAAAACAATTTCAGAAATACAAGCACTTTTAAAGAAAAATTCCAAAGCTCTGATACCAATTGAAAAGTTGTTACTTAAGCCGTTAAATTCAAGATTAAACTGTCTAAGTAACTCCGAACTATTTTTTGGAGAAACTCTTTTCTTTAAATCAAACAGATTAACCAAAAGATGTGTTTAATAAAAATATGTATGAGATATGTTCAAGATTATGTAACTAGTTTTGAAAAACAAAACTAAAACTGTTTAAATCAATTTAAATCAGCACACTACTAAGAATGAGATGAGGAGATGTAGAAAGATTAAGTACACACAGTTTTTAATGTGGTAAAACCTCACCCAACTGAGGAAACATCCACGGTGACTTCTAAGTCACAAACCAAAAATCCACTAAAACAAAATATACAAGTTACAGGGTATTCAACACACATGCAAACAAAATAGACCTATACAAGTTTAGAATATGTACCCACTGGTTTGATTCTAACTTCTCTGCAGTTCTGATTTTGATGTGGCTTTCCCATCTTCGTAACTTCTCCACACTTTGTTCCAGCTTTACGTCGACTCTTGAAGTTTTAAGATCTTATACCCAACACTTCTTGTGTTATAGTGTGTCAAGTATTTGTGATAGTTCTCTAACACATGCATGCACACACTCACTCTTATTTATACAAGAAAGTACTATCAAATTACAGAAAGATCTAAATGATAAGGTTTTTAGTTTCTCTCTTCTTTAAAAACTACAAACTTTCTTAATCTTTCAAATTGACCCAGAATCCAAGGTTACCTTGCTCAGAAGACGGTTCAAGGTCATATCCAATTTCAGAGGCTTTTGAAAATATTTTGAAATTGGAAAGTACCAATTGTGATTCCAACTAAATCATAAGTCTTGTTTCATAAGAACTAGAAACATAAAAGAAATTTGTTGATTCTAGAGTTGTGAAAAAAATTTACCAAAAAATAATCAACAAATGTGAATTCTCAAGATGAGAAACTAAATAATGCAGATCTAAGTGCAATATAACATAAAATAGCAAGATCTACAGTTTCTATAAAAAAGAAATGGAGATTAAACAAAAATGTTTCATTTGGTTACAATATCTCAAACTCGGAGTATTCAAACCACGAACTGCCTTAAAACTACTACCAAAATAACTCTCAAACACTCAGGTTTGGTGTCTGTTTGTAAATTGATTTTGGAAAGGAAATCTAAGGTTTGAAATGAGATTAGGGTTTGAACGATTTAGGGTTTTCTCTCTAGTTTCTCTCTCTTATCTCTCTCTTTTATTTTCTCTCTCAGTTAGACAAATTGGCAAAAGTTTTTTAAATGCTCAGACCCAACCTCCTTTTATACTAAGCATGGAAGGTTTGAGAATAAGAGCTCAAATCCAATGGCTGAGATTTGGTCATGGGCTGTTGACTCTCATCCAATGGTGTAACAATAGCGGTGGATTAAGTGAACGCTGATTGGTCTAAAGGTGTTCACAAGGATTGGGATAAAACGTATGCATTATGTTGATAAAAGAGATCCAAGGGCTGAGATTGAGAACAGGTTCTGAGTCTATCAACAAAGACAAGTCTGGCCGTTGTGATGAACTAAAAAATGCGTGTTACAAACTTAATTACACATACACCCTGAAGTCTTAAGTTCTTTTGAATCCAACCCAACCAAACATTCAGTTAAGAAATGATAAAACTAATAATCACACTATGACCCCAAAAGTTTTAAAACCCAACTTTTAATTTCTTAAAAATTTTAAAAATTATTAAAAACTTATTAAAAAGGGAATTAACGCACACAAAAGCAAATGATGCAATATATAATATGTATGAAATCCTAGTGTGTGTGAGGGGTTGACAATTTACCTTTAAATGAATCAATTGAGGCATAATGTGTAGAATCTGAGGTTCTTTGGTATCTAGGGGATGGGACTCAAATTTTGTCACAATTTCCAAACTAGATGAGCACTTATACACTGTAGACTAAAGTAAGTTAAGGGTATAAGGTGCTTCATTTATCCATAGGAGTAATTCGTCGTGGGGTGCTCCCATACTGTTCGTTAAGAAGAGGGATGGATCGTTGAGGATATGTGTTGATTATCGGGAGTTGAATAAAGTCATGATACGGATTAAATATATGTTGCCTCAAATCGAAGAATTATTCGACCAGTTGAGAGGAGCTACCTTCTTCTCAAAGATTGACTTGAGATTGAGATACCATCAATTGCGTATCAGGGAGAAGGATGTATCGAAGATAACCTTCTTGAGAAGATATGGTTCCTATGAGTTCAGGGTTATGCCTTTCGGACTAACCAACGTCCTATCTGTGTTTATGGACTTGATGAACAGAGTGTTCAAAGAGTTCCTGGACCAATTCGTCATCATCTTCATAGATGACATTCTGGTTTACTCGCAGATCGAGGAGGATCATGCCGAACACTTGAGGCAGGTTCTTCAGACACTGCGCCAGCATGAGTTGTACGTAAAATATGAGAAATGTGAGTTTTGGCTGAAAAAGGTCCAATTTTGAGGGCATATCATCTCTAACAGAGGGATATCCGTGGATCCGGGGAAGGTGTCAGCGGTGAGGGAGTGGGGACTGATAAGCACCCAAAAGTGTTAAAACAATACCCCAAATAGACGATTTTTAGTTGCTAATTCTCGGTAAAATCGGACTTATGTTGGTATTTATTTGTTTTGTAGGTCGATTGGCATTTGCTATTTCAAAAGGCATAATTCAAGTAAAGTGCGACAAAAATGTGGTCAAAAGCCTCGGATTTTATGTGATCGAACACAACCATACCCTTTAAACCTCATCCCAATTAGCCTAAACCTACCCCGAATCCCATGTGTGTTTCGTTCGTAATTTTTAGATTTTTCTTAGATTTTTATTTGAGGCGTGTTAATTTTTAGAATTTATTTAGAATTTTTAGGATTTATTTTTTATTTTCTATTTTTATTTAGTATAATATTATTTTATATTTTATTTTTATTAGTTTTTAGTTTAATTATTAGGATTAGTTTTTTTTAGGATTTCATTTTTTTTTAGTTTCAATATATTTTACATTTTTTTAGGATTTTAAATTTTAGTTTTAATAGATTTTTACTTTTAGTGTCATTTCTTTCATTTTTTTATTTGTGTCTTTAATTTATAGATTAGGATTTTACTTTCATTTTTATATTTTTCGTTTAATTAGTTTTATTTTTTTAGGTAGTGTTATTTTTATAGGGACACAAATTAAACACACACACCCTAAACAACATACACACCTACACACCCTAAACAACATACACACCTATACACCCAAGAGAAACCACTCACACACATCCTACTATCAAACACACACACACACACACACACACACAATCACCACCCAACTCCATCATCTTCCACAAACCCCCACGTTCTTTCTCCTCCATGGCTAAACAAACCAACCTCTTCCCATAACACAAACCCAATACCCATTTCACCCACACTCTCACCACCTCCAAAACCACCATAACCATCACCCTCGCCTTCTATCTAATCCATAACCGAAATCACCAAAGTTAGCCCCACTCGGACCAACTCGAGATCGCGACCCATACCCCGGCCATACCCGCTACCGATGAGAACCCGTCGACTTTAAGACCTCTGTCATCAACCCGTAAACCCGGATACATCCCCAACCCGAAATTGTGACATGAACATAAAACCCACGAACCATATCAAACCTGCGAACCAAGAACTCGACCCGAAGCTGTCACCCATTCTCTCCTTTGTCCAACATTATTTTTTTGCCACCTGCCAAAACACAAAATAAAAGCGAAATAAAACAAAACCCCTCATGTCACCCTTTTGCTAACCTAATTCCACATGCTACCAGTCCAATACAAAATCCACTCCACAACCACTAGCTCCAGGCCTATGAAAAATCAAGACTTTCTCTTCATTTAAAAGACGAGGGAGACAGACAAAAAAAAGAGTCTTCAATTTTTGGTTTTAGACATGGGATAAATTTTTGCTTCATCACTCTATGGAGTGTTTTTGTATTTTTAACAAATATCTCAAGATAGAGTGGTGTGCTATGATTTATTTCAACTAAATGAATTTTTATGTACAAATTATAGTGAGAGAGTTTGTATTTTTAGCAAATATTTCTCATTATTTAATGGTGCATTGAGAGTTCATTTGGAGGGAGAAATACTTAGATGCAACTCTTTGTTGGGATTGTTTGTATTTTTAGCATTTAATTCAAACATTGATGAGTATTTAGGAGTTCAGCCATTTGTACATATTGTAGATAATCTTATCTTTTTCTTTTTAATATTCAACTTTTTTTTCTCTCTTTGAGATTGTTACTTATTGAGAGAAAATTGTGTAAATATTTTATTTAGTTAGATTTTTATATTTCATTAATATATTTTCTGCATTTTCTCTTAATTAATTAGTTAGATTAGTTTTAATATTTTTTTAGACTCCTATTGTATCACTTTCTTTTAATTAAACAAAAAAAAAATTTATCTCATTAGCATTTTCTTCTTAGTTAGTTTACTTTAAAAAAAATCATCACACTTTGTTAAATAAAATTTTTAAAAAAAATAAAAATACCAAAAAAATAATAACATGAAAATGATTTTTACAATTATCTTCACTTGTTGAATGCTTCACACATGAAAGGTGGATTGATATCCTTACTTATCCTATACATATTTTTTTATGTATTTTTAGGTTGAAGGATGAAAGGATTCGCAACAACGACACTTACACTTAGAAGAAAATTTTTCTTTCTATCAACTGGCGTCGTTTCCGCTTTCTTGACATTAGAGGCTCGTGTGAAGACTTGTATAAATTTTTATTTTTGTTGTTGTATTTTTTTTATTATTTATTTTTCCTATTCATTAGATTGCTTGTATTAGGTATTATTGAGACCTTGTACATTTATTTGTGGTGATTTTGGGCACCAATTATTTGTAATAATAAATCACAAAAAAAAAATCGTACAAGTTAGAGAGAGAGCGTCCAAAGGCGAGGAAAATTGAAGCCTCTCTACTTTGGGTCGGTAGGACGACTAAATTTAGGTGAGCTTCCCTCCGGTCGACTCAACTCGGTCTTCACCCCACGTGTGTAAAAGCCGTGGGAAGTACATTTGTTTATCACTCGTGCATCTCCTGTTAGCGAGTTCATTTATTGTGTGACTATTTGATCTTACATGATGTTATATTATGCACAGTTTACTTTGAATGGTTTGATAAATCAATTGGACTTAAGACCTTGACTCGGTCATTAAAATGAGTTGGGATTTCATCTCGATTTTTTTTATCCCTTTGTAAAAAAAAAATCAAAACTCCAAAATATTTTTCATGATTTTTTTTATAAAAAAAAATAAAATAAAATCTCTGTGACGTGGTACCTTTTCATTATCGTTTGGTTTCGGTATAATTTTTCGTTCCTCGTGCTTTAAAAAATTCAAAATATGATTTTAAACATCGAGGACGATGTTCTCTTTTGTTTGGGGTGGGGAATTTATCAAAACCGTACCTATTTTGAATTGTTTTCAGAAACAAGTTATACTTTTTCACTTTTTACAGGTTTTTCTTATTTTTGATGTAATTTATCTATTATCCATCATTAAAGTCTAGAATAATGTATGTTAAACTTCAAGTCAATTTTCAAATTTATAAGCTTAAGTAATACTTCGTAAAGCATATTGCACTATGAATTCCTAGACTCAACACTTCTTGCGCACTTATCATGTCATTACAGTCTAAAGTTGAAGAGTGAAATTTTTTTTAAACAAAAAAAAACTTAAAAATCATTTGTGGAAACTTAAAACCCGTGAGATTTGAGCTTTTCATCATTTTTGAGAAATTTTTATGCAATCTCTGAGTCCCAAGTTGATTCAACTTTCTTTGGATTCTGCTCTAAAAGTCATTACATGATCTCACTATCCTTCAAATTTTGGCATAATCACCGAGAATGACATCACTTTCGAGTTATAAGAAACATGTGTCTTGTAGTTTGTCCCGAACATTATTCCTTTACCCATTTTTCATGTCCCACCATCCATTTTCCATATTACCACATTTTCATACCATCCATCTATGATTATTCCATCATCACCCTTGGTTTTTGAGAAAAGAGTGTTTGAAATTATATATGCAAAATGTCTTCATTCGTGCTCTAAAAGACGAATTTTATCGCAAAAAAAAGCATCGCAAATAAAAAATAAAAAGAAAAGGAAAAAAAGCGATAAATAGAAAAAAAAGAAAAACATGAGATAAAAGTTTTGTGAAATTGAGACATTAATTGTTCAAGTTGTCTACTCTTCTCAAAATCCCAAAAATCATCATATCATCCATATTACCCATCCCATTTCCCCTCATCGTTTACATTAAATCCCATTCTTACCTTTGGTGAAGTGTTAGGGCAAATGAAAAGTCAACGTGATGAATAACTCGACATTCTCGATGTAGTGATTTGCATTGCTTTCATGAGATCAAATTCTTTCTTGTATCTGTTCTTTCTTATATGTATGTGAGACGTTTGAACTTGTTTAAATTTACTCACATCCTCACACACAAGAGAGATACACTTATCCAAACCTCGAGAGATCATTTTAGAGAGAGATATACGAGGAGATTTGGAAGTCAAAACAATTGATTCTAAAAGGAAATCTACAAATTACTCTTACGATCCTTGAAACCGTTTTAGGTGGTTCACACTACACTCGTTGAGTTCTAGAAAAGATTTGCCTTGGGTATTAAACAAGTTAAAAATTGTCATATACTTCTAGTTCATTGTTAATATTCCTTAAATGACGGATTGTATGATATTTCTATGTCAAATAAGTGATTAACCAAGTTTTTAATAAATAGTTAAAAAAATTATTTTGAATTTTGTGGGTATATTCACTACAAACCCTCATGAGACAACACTCGTACTGTAGGGAAACCTATAGGTTTAACGGCTTGTTGCACATGCTAAGTGCAATCGCAAGTACCCGCGAAAGTGGTACACTTTTGATTTCCTATCTTTCTTTCTCTTTATATGTTGCTTGAGGACTATCAATGTTCTGTTTGAGGGTGGTGTGATAAGCACCCAAAAGTGTTATAATAATACCCCAAATAGATGATTTTTAGTTGTTAATTCTCGATAAAATCGAACTTATGTTGATATTTGTTTGTTTTGTAGGTCGATTGGCATTTGCTGTTTCAAAAGGCATAATTCAAGTAAAATGCGACAAAAATGTGGTCAAAAGAGTTGAAATCAGATTTTATTGGATCAAAGACAACCATACCCTTTAAAATCTCGTTCTAATTAGCCTAAACATACCCTGAACCCCATGTGTGTTTTGTATATGCTTTTTAGATTTTTCTTAGATTTTTATTTGAGTCGTGTTAATTTTTAGAATTTATTTAGAATTTTTATGATTTATTTTCTATTTTATTTTTATTAGTTTTTAGTTTTATTATTAGGGTTAGTTTTTTTTAGGATTTCATTTATTTTTAGTTTCAATATATTTTACATTTATTTAGGATTTTAAATTTTAGTTTGAATAACTTTTTATTTTTAGTGTCATTTCTTTCATTTATTTTTTTATTTGTCTCTTTTATTTATAGATGAGGATTTTACTTTTATTTTTATATTTTTAGTTTTATTAGTTTTATTTTTGTAGGTAGTGTTATTTTTATAGGGTCACAAATTAAACACACACACACACACCCTAAACAACATACACACCTACACACCCTAAACAACATAAACACCTATACACCCAAAAGAACCCACTCACTCACATCCTACTATCAAACACACACACACACACACACACACACACACACACACACACACACATACACAGTCACCACCCAACTCCATCATCATCCACAAACCCCCACGTTCTCTCTCCTCCATGGCTAAACAAACCAATCTCTTCCCAAAACACAAACCCAATACCCATTTCACCCACTCTCTCACCACCTCCAAAACTACCATAACCATCACCCTCACCTTCTCTCTAATCCATAACCGAAACCACCGGATTTAAACCCACTCGGACCAACCAGAGATCGTGACCCACACCCGGGCCATACCCATCGATGAGAACCCACCGACGTTACTCCCTTTGTCATCAACCCGTAAACCCGGATACATCCCCAACTCAATATCGTAACCCAAACACAGAACCCACGAACCATATCAAACCCACGAACTAAGAACTCGACCTGAAGCTGTCACCCATTCTCTCCTTTGTCCAACACGATTTTTTTCCACCTTCCAAAACAGAAAATAAAAAGCCAAATAAAAAAAAACTCATGTCACCATTTTGCTAACCCAGTTACACACGCTACTAGTCCACTACAAAATCCACTCTACGGCCACTAGCTCTAGGCCTACGACAAATCAAGACTCTCTCTTCATTTAAAAGAGGAAGGAGACAAAAAAAATAGAGTCTTCAATTTTTGGTTTTAAACATGGGAGAAAGTTTTGCTTCATCACTGTATGGATACTGTTTGTATTTTTAACAAATATCTCAAGATAAAGTGGTGTGGTATGATTTATTTCAAGTGAATGAATTTTTATGTACAAATTGTAGTGATAGAGTTTATATTTTTAGCAAATGTTTCTCATTATTTAATGCTACATTGAGAGTTCATTTGGAGGGAGAAATACTTAGATACAAATCTTTGTTGGCATTGTTTGTATTTTTAACATTTAATTCAAACATTGATGAGTATTTAGGAGTTCACCCATTTGTACATATTGTAGATAATCTTATCTTTTCCTTTTTAGTATTTAATTGTTTTTCTCTCTTTGGGATTGTTACTTATTGAGAGAAAATTGTGTAAATATTTTATTTAGTTAGATTTTTATATTTCACTAATATATTTTCTGCATTTTCTCTTAATTAATTAGTTAGATTAGTTTTAATATTTTTTTAGACTCGTATTGTATCACTTTCTTTTAATTAAAGAAAAAAAATATTTATCTCATTAGCATTTTCTTCTTAGTTAGTTTACTTGAAAAAAAATCATCACACTTTGTTAAATAAAAAAAAAATTAAAAATAAAAATAATAACATGAAAATGATTTTTACAATTATCTTCACTTTGTAGGTTTAAGGAATTTTGATTGGAAAGGATTTGCAACAACGACACTTACACTTAGAAGCAAATTTTTCTTCCTACCAGGGACTGCCCACGACACCGACTGAGATACGCAGTTTCTTGGGCCTAACCGGATACTACAGGAGGTTCATTAGAGGGTTTTCGAAAATAGCGGGTCCGTTGGCACACCTGACTCGCAAAGGGGTGTCGTTTATCTGGAGTGACGCCTGTCAGTTGCCTTTGATGAGTTGAAAGACAAGTTAACCTAGGCCGGGAGTGGAGTATGCATCCTTATTAGGACTTGGGGGTGTACTTCAGCAGGAGAATCAGGCTGTAGCTTATGCCTCCCGTAATCTTAAGCCTCACGAGAGGAATTACCCCACCCACGACTTGGAGTTGGCATCATTCGTGTTTGCACTTTGGATTTGGAGACATTACCACTTAGGGGAGAAATTTCGCTTATTAACGGACCACAAGTAACTACAGTACCTCTTCACGCAGAATGAGTTAAATATGTGTCAACGTCGGTGGCTTGAGTTTGTGAGTGATTATCAATTTGATATCCAATACCACCCGGGGAAGGCTAACGTGGTAGCATACGCGTTAAGTCGTACGCCAGTAAGTGAGGTGGCCGAGGTGTGGAAAGAGAAATGTAAGGAGTTAGGAAAATAGGATGCGGTGGCTCGATCGTTCATGTCTGTGATGACAGTTACAACCCAGATTATTACGAGAGTAGTACAGGCTAAGGTAGGTGACTCGTTCTTCCAGAGTCAGATAGTGCAACTTCTAGCAGAGGGCGGTGAGTCTTGTACCATGGGTTCAGATGGGGTCTACAATTCAATGGAAGGTTAGTTGTTCCTAAGGGAGAAGACTTTCAACACGAGGTGATGACAGAGTCACACAGTTCACGATTTATGGTACATCCTGGTGGGGATAAGATGTACCAAGATATGTAGAGACATACTGGTGGAGCAGGATGAAGAAGGATATTACCGAGTTCGTCTCGAAATGTGCCACTTGTCATCTAGTAAAGGTGGACCGTCAGAGATCGGCCGAACCTCTACAGCCATTAGAGGTTCCTATGTGAAAATTGGAGAGCATTTCCATGGACTTTGACCGGGCGGAAAAAGTGTGCGCATGTAAAGTGAACAATCGTCGTGTGTTTCGCCACCGCGATACAAAGAAAACCTAAGCTACAACTACACTTGACAAGCAAGTACAGCGGTAAGTCGAGTATCGTAAATCCACAGGGAGTGATTGAATTTTAAACGTTAATTGTTTTAAAACTTCAGGAATAAAAGTGTAAAATAAATAAATGAAAAGGTGATGTGAGCTTATGGTGACAAAACAAAAGAATAAGTTACGCAACACAAAAGTAAAGCAAGGATCGGGATCGCATCCTACCAAACGGATCGAAACAACTACTAATCAAGATTCCGGCTCGAAAGCAATTTAATCGAGCATTTTTAATTAAGCATAAACATCACGCAAGAAGGAATTTAACCCAAAGTTGCGAGATAAAACATTTAACTGAAAAATGGTCACACGCGGATTAAATTCGGATTGTCGCTATAAACTCTAATGTTGCGTGACAAAGAAAGATAAACGCTTTGCAATCCAACTTTGATACGCGCAGTTTCAATTAAACGCAATTTTACACAAAACCTAATTTTCAGAGCTCGGGGCCCGAAAATGGCGGAAATACAATCCCGACCCTATTTATCTAGGGACTAAGCATGATTAAACTAAATTAAACTAATTAACTAAGAAAGCAATAAATTAAAGCTAGAAAACCTAATTAGAAAGCATGGAAATTATCTAGAAAGGAAATGAAGAAATACAACTATGTTAAAAAAAGAGGGAAGATGAATAGTCAATCTTACAAACCAATTAGATGTCAAACCAAGAGGGATTGAAGAAGAACCAAAAAAATCCCACAAAACCCTAACTAAACTAAGCTAAAATCGTATCTCTACTGCTATCTGGTCTTATTACAACAAAATTGGCTTATATAGTAAGTTGGAATAAAAATAAAGAAGAAAGAAAAGAAGGCAAAATATCTGCAGAAAACAGAGCATCGATCGATCGACCCCTTTGGTTGATCGATTGACCTAGGCAAAACTTCGGCAAATCAGAATGGTCGATCAATCGACCAAAATCGTCGATCGATCGATCAAGCAGGGTAGAATGCAGCAGCCTACTGCATTCTTCTTCTTCTCTTCTCCTTTTCTCCTCTTTTGCTTTCTTGTATTTCCTCCGCAAGAAATGCCGTAAATTCTTCGTTATGAATCGGAATCGCGCACCGTTCGCGGCCACGTGAAGCTATAGAGAAGGTCTACAACTTTCGTGTGATGTCGGGCCAGGTACCCAAGCTGTGAAAAGACTAAAATGCCCTTGCGCGTGCGATTGTGTACGGAACTTCACCGGAATGCATCCGAACTTCATACTAAGCATCCAAATACCTACAAAATCTCAATTAACCCCTGCAAAACATGTTAACATAGAAATCTGAGGTTTTCTGGTTAACGAGCATAAATATAGGGATTAAGATACCCGAGGGGGCTAACAACGCGTAGGTTAACGGGTGAAATACGCAATATTTGCGTCGTATCACACCCCCTAACTTACACATTGCTAGTCCCTAGCAATGAAATAGGAAACAACAAGAACTACAAGCAAACCAAAATCAGGAGAAAGAACAAAAGTATGGTATAAGAGCAATAAAAAGATAAGGCCACTTTCGCGGGCGATACGATTGCATTTAGCATATGCAATAAGTTGTTAAACCCCTAGGTTACCCTAGTGGACGAGTGTCGTCTCGTGAGGGTTTTCAGGGATGAAACCCACAAACATCATATGGTTTCCTCAAAATATGCCCAACCCAACATGCGACAAACTCAACAACAACGAAAAAAATTTCAAACGCGTTATTAGCATATTGAATGAATTCAAACAAAAATCTGTTGTTATTAAGAGGTTGAATGCACCTCATAGAATTGAAACCTTAAAAGTGGGAGGGGGGGAGAGCACATGCATAGTGTGATTTGGAAAAAACTTAAATAAATCGGATAAACATAAAGGCAAGCATATATTCGATCCTCATGGGCATTACACTCAACAAATGAAATCACTCGGAATGGGAGGTAATACACGGGACATGCGGGCATAAAGAGTAAATGTAAATGGAAACTAGGCCGCACACATGACACAGATGAAGAACGCTATATATAAAAGGAAAAACTGTAATCTTAATGAAAGGATACCGCACACTAAAAGAGGCGAAATGCATTTTCACAGATTATCAAAACTATTATGACTTTTAAATTAAATGCACCCTAAGATCACATAGGACTTTATAGGGTTGTAATGTAGGATAGGCTAGGGTACGAAATGAAGGAATGTATGTACGGATTCAAAGTGTTCGGGATGAAAACTCGAGATAATGGAAAAATGTGGGCAATATCAAAAATTGGAAAACAAGTTCCAAAACAAGCATTAGATATATCATCGGGGAGAGTAATCAAAGCTTATTGAACTATATACAACATTTGCAACTTTCTCTTTCTTTTCTTTTCTTCTTTTTCTCATTTTTTATTTTGTTTTCTTTTGCTTTTTTCTTTCTCTTTTTCTTCACTTTTTCACTTCTTTCTTTACTTTTCAAACTCTCATATGCCTAAAATTGCAACCGACATCATAACAACATCATTCAATCCCAAGTAACATTCCAAACAAAGGTATGTAAAATGTATGTATGGTTTATAACTCCAATTTAGAGTTGGTTATGGTAATGGGGTTATGAAACGAAAGGCTAATATTTAGGTTCAAAGGGGTTAACGAGGGTAAACATATAAGGTGCGGTCAAGGCTAATATGGGTGATATAACAAAGATGGCCTATGATCATTTCACAAAGTTTACGCAATTCTCGAGTCAAAACAATATATGAAAATCATGATCAAGTAACACATTTCAAGTATGAACTCAATTAATGAACGGTCAAATGAAAGATTAGAGAGATTACCAACGAATTCAACGTTTTCAATGAGAAAATAATAGTGTATAACACTCACAAACGACGAAAGGTACAAAGCTTACTCGGTGTAAGTATATACAATGCAACAAAAGATTCCCGAGTTATAAAATTCTTAAACCAAATCAATAGAACAAGGAAAGTGCATATGCTCATGGGATAAAGTTTAATTCATGAAGTTATTCACAATATCAATGATTTGAGGACTAAAGTCTAATAACTTCTAAAATTGAGAACATGCATCATTGAGTTGTCTATTGGATCAGGCAATTATTGAAACTTATCACTGGAAACAAGGCAAAATGCCCAACAAAGGAGAAAAAAGAAAGAAAATATTTTTAAAAATTTTCAATTTTTTCACAAAAAGGCATACTTAGTAACTAAATGTGAGCAAATCCATGGACTACACATGAAATGGATAGAATATCCTACACCCCCTAACTTAAATGTTGCATTGTCCTCAATGCGCATTAAGAGCACAACACAAAGAGAGGAAAAGAATGATATTACCCAAAATTGGAGCGATCTCCATAAGCACGAGTCCAAAGGAATCTACAAAACAAGTTAGTACCGAGCATAGCAAAAACAAATAACAAAAAGTTAACTAATTACACTAGACTAAATTAAAAAGGAAAGAAAAAAAAGGAAAGAAAGAAAATTAAAAAGCTAACTATTTACAACCTACTATTTAGGCTTCACACTAACTATACACTAGAAGTCTAAATAGTTGAGGGTCCACCCAAAAAGGGATTTGACTTTGAAAGATCAACGGTGGACCCTCCAAAGTGAACATGCCTCCAGAAAGATATGAATTCCGTTTGAACAACGGAAAGCATGTGGGTGGTGAAAGAAATGAACCATCGCCAATTTGAAATTTTGGGCGGACGATGGGGGATTTGGATAACAAGGGGGAAAGGTACACTTGAGGTCCAAGAAAAATCGACTCATCTCCATCGTCCGCCCAAAATTTCAAATTGGCGATGGTTCACTTTTTTCACCACCCACATGCCTTCCGTTGTTCAAACGGAATTCTTATTTTCCGGGAGGCATGTTCGCTTTGGAGGGTCCACCATTGATCTTTCAAAGTCAAATCCCTTTTTGGGTGGACCCTCAACTATTTAGACTTCTAGTGTATAGTTAGTGTGAAGCCTAAATAGTAGGTTGTAAATAGTTAGCTTTTTAATTTTCTTTCTTTCCTTTTTTTTCTTTCCTTTTTAATTTAGTCTAGTGTAATTAGTTAACTTTTTGTTATTTGTTTTTGCTATGATCAGTACTAACTTGTTTTGTAGATTCCTTTCGACTCGCGCTTATGGAGATCGCTCCAATTTTGGGTAATATCGTTATTTTCCTCTCTTTATGTTGTGTTCTTAATGCGCATTGAGGACAATGCAATATTTAAGTTAGGGAGTGTAGGATATTCTATCGATTTCTTTGTTTTGTCCATGGATTTGCTTACTTGTTAGTTACTAAGTATGCCTTTTTGTGAAAAATTTCAAAAATTTTCAAAAATATTTTCTTTCTTTTTTCTCCTTTGTTGGGCATTTTGCCTTGTTTTCGATGATAAATTTCAATAATTGCCCGATCCAATAGACAACTCAATGATGCATAAGAATTCATCTCATCGCAAAGTGCACCAAGTCTCGTTCCAGCATCATTTAGGTTTTCCAAACCTTGGGAGTAAAGAAGCAAAGTCTCTTCCAAAGTAGGCTTCCTCGGCTCAAGAGCCTCGGACTCCTCATTTGGTTTAAACTCGTCTTCGAAAGTAATGGAATGAGGCGGAAAAAGTGTGCGCGTGTAAAGTGCACAATCGTCGTGTGTTTTGCCGCCGCGATACAAAGAAAAACCTAAGCTACAACTACACTTGACAAGCAAGCACAGCAGTAAGTCGGGTATCGTAAATCCATAGGGAGTGATTGAATTTTAGATGTCAATTGTTTTAATTACTTCAGGAATAAAAGTGTAAAATAAATAAATGAAAAGGTGATGTGAGCTTATGGTGACAAAACAAAAGAATAAGTTACGCTACACAAAAGTAAAACGAGGATCGGGATCGCATCCTACCAAACGGATCGAAACAACTACTAATCAAGATTCTGGCTCGAAAGCAATTTAATCGAGCATTTTCAATTAAGCATAAACATCACGCAAGAAGGAATTTAACCCAAAGTTGCGAGATAAAACATTTAACTAAAAAATGGTCACACGCGGATTAAATTCGGATTGTCGCTATAAACTCTAACGTTGCGTGACAAAGAAAGAGAAACGCTTAGCAATCCAACTTTGATACGCGCGGTTTCAATTAAACACAATTTTACACAAAACCTAATTTTCGGAGCTCGGGGCCCGAAAATGGCGGAAATACAATCCCGACCCTATTTATCTAGGGACTAAGCATGATTAAACTAAATTAAACTAATTAACTAAGAAAGCAATAAATTAAAGCAAGAAAACCTAATTAGAAAGCATGGAAATTATCTAGAAAGAAAGGAAATGAAGAAATACAACTATATTAAAGAAAGAGGGAAGATAAATAGTCAATCTTACAAACCAACTAGATGTCAAACCAAGAGGGATTGAAGAAGAACCAAACAAATCCCACAAAACCCTAACTAAACTAAACTAAAATCGTATCTCTACTGCTATCTGGTCTTATTACAACAAAATTGGCTTATATAGTAAGTTGGAATAAAAATAAAGAAGAAAGAAAAGAAGGCAAAATATCTGCAGAAAACAGAGCATCGATCGATCGACCCCTTTGGTCGATCGATCGACCTAGGCAAAACTTCGGCAAATCAGAATGGTCGATCGATCGACCAAAATTGTCGATCGATCGATCAAGCAGGGCAGAATGCAGCAGCCTACTGCATTCTTCTTCTTCTCTTCTCCCTTTCTCCTCTTTTGCTTTCTTGTATTTCCTCCGCAAGAAACGTCGTAAATTCTTCGTTATGAATCGAAATCGCGCACCGTTCGTGGCCACGCGAAGCTAGAGAGAAGGGCTACAACTTCCGTGTGATGTCGGGCCAGGTACCCAAGCTGTGAAAAGACTAAAATGCCCTTATGCGTGCGATTGTGTACGGAACTTCACCGGAATGCATCCGAACTTCATACTAAGCATCCAAATACCTACAAAAGCTCAATTAACCCCTGCTAAACATGTTAACATAGAAATCCGAGGTTGTCTGGTTAACGAGCATAAATATAGGGATTAAGATACCCGAGGGGGCTAATAACGCGTAGGTTAACGGGTGAAATACGCAATATTTGCGTCGTATCAGACTTCATCATGGGATTACCTACATCGTAGAGGGGTCACGATTCGATATGGGTGATAGTGGATCGGCTGACCAAGGTAACCCACTTTCTACTAGCCCGGACGGATTACACCACTGGACTGTATGCCTAGATATTCGTAGTAGAGATAGTGAGACTTTACGAGGTGCCTCTCAACATTGTGTCTGATAGAGATAAAGTGTTTGTGTCTCGGTTTTGGGAGAATTTTCAGGAGCCGATGGGTACGAATTATGGCTGAGCCCAACCTATCACCCACAGATTGATGGAAAGATCGAGCGGACAAATCAAATATTGCAGGACATGTTGCGTATGTGCATCATTAATTTTGGCGGAGGATGGGAGAAGTATCTTCCACTGTTGGAGTTTTCCTATAAAAACTCCTACCAGTTTACTATCGGTATGGCCCCCATTTGAGGAACTATACGGCAGACCTTGTCGTTCCCCATCATGTTGGTTAGAGGTGGGGGACAATAAGTTACATGGTTTGGAGGTGATTTAGGATACTTCGACGAGGATAGAGTTGATACGGAGTCGTATTCGGGTTGCTCAGGATCAACAAAAGAGCTAGGCCGACGCCAAGCGATATTTTTGGGAGTTCAATAATAGGGACCAGTTGTTACTTTGGGTGTCTCCTATGAAGGTAGTTATGCGTTTTGGAAAGAAAGGAATGTTGGAACCTAGGTATGTAGGAACATTCCCTATTATCGAGAGGATTGGGCCAGTTGCTTATAGATTTGGGTTACCAGAGCTCTTGCATAAGGTCCATGACGTATTCCATATCTCTTTGATTAGGAGATATCTTCGAGATGATTTGGCCCACACTCACATTGGTTTGGAGGAGATCGACTTACATCCTTATAGCTCCTACAAGGAGGGGGCGATTGCTATCCTAGATCGCAGCGAGAGGAAGTTGAGATCGAAGCTAAGACCACTAGTTCGTGTTCAGTGACGGAACCATAATATTGAGGAATCTACCCGGGAGCGCGAGGATGACATGCGTGAACATTATCTAGAGTTATTCTTGCCAGGAATATTTTCATTTCTGAATTTCGGGACGAAATTCTGTTATTAGGGGGAAGTATGTAATACCATGAATTTTTATGCATATTTATTTTATTATGAAATTATGGAAATTTGGATTAATTAATATAATGGAGAAAATTTTAATTTGTAATTAATCCCATTTAATGGTAATAATTACTAGCGTGATGAGAGTTAGTAGTTATCGAAAATAATTATGTTGAAATCATGTTGAATAGTAATTATGTTGAACATTACATAGCGAGAAAAGTAATATTTGAGAACGAAAATAATATTGTGGCTGGGGACGAGATATACGGAAGTTGAAATACAATTGTTTGGAACACACGTATGAGTCGTGTCAATATTATTTATTGGGGTTAAAAAGATAAATTATTTTTAAATAACTCGTATGGCCATTTTGAGTGCGCCAGTGTATCCAAAAGGGCCAAAATAGTAAGAAAACACTACTCGGGGGATTTTATTTGGAGTCCGGGGAATTTTAACCCAAAACGACACCCGGAGGTGTATTTTTGTCTTTTGATGTTTTTGGAAAATTAAATGGAAGAAAATTTTGATTAAAATAAAAGCTACGTGGGTTAGAGGTTACTGTCAGTTTTAACCTACGAGAGAGAGAGAGAGAGAGAGAGAGAGAGAGAGAACTAAGGAGGAAGAAGAACTCCATAGGAGCCCTAAGCCAAGAACTCAAGTTATCAGACCAAGAATCACACCATCGCGTAGATCGTGTCAAGAGAATCGCTCATATACCAGTTGCAGTAAGAGATTCAGAAATTCATAGAAAGCCAAGTGTTTATCTTGCCAAATTTTTAAGCATATATGATTCATATTAACCCTAGTTTATGAGATAGTCATCTTATCTATAAATAGAGAATAGTTCATCAATTAAAGTTGGAATTGGAAGGTAGGTTTGCATGTAGATGAATAACCCTTTTATTGTAATGATAAATCTGGAAACTTTAGGTTGAAATCATAAAATAAAATTGTGGATTTGTATGATTATTAATGGTGGGTTCTTTCTTAAGGGACTTTTAAAATTAAAGAATTTGTTTAGATTCCCTTTGGGTATGCAAAGACTTGTCATCTAAATTATGTTACAATACGCTCCATTATGATTAGGGATAGTTTAGAATCATTTATTGGGTGCTGGGAAGAATTTTAGACGAATTTGTATGAGGAAACAAATTGGAAAAATAAAGTTGGATGAATAGAGGGACACTCGGAATTTTCGTTCGAAGGCTTGTCGAGGTCGTTCGAACCAGAATTCCAATGAGTGTTGTAACGAAATTTTTGAGTTTGTTTGAAGAAAGAAACGCGTTCGAATAATCTCATTCGAATGCCCTCGTTTGAATGAGAATCCTCTGACTTATAACGAGATTGCAGAATACACTTTTAAGTCACGGTCAATTTAAAAATAATTATAGGTTTATCCAAGAGAGAGAAATAACCTATGTTAGTAACGGGTGGCTTAAATTCCGAATTATTATTGGGTTGGGAGTGTAATGTTTCTCGGGATATAGAAAGTTTATAGAACCTAGGAGGGGATGTAGGTTTGAGAGAGGAAATTTATTAATAAGTTACGGTAGTGGTAGAAATAATAATACTACTTACGTATTATGGAAATCGGGTTGTGTGAATGCCTATTAAAGTATATGAGTTGTGTGCATGCTTATTTCTTCAAATATTACTTGTATGACATAACTAGCTATTGGCTATCAAACGGAGGTTAGCGCATTGTGGACGACCATATCTTTTGTGCCTTCGGGGGATTTTGAGTCGTACCACTAGAGCATGGAACCTACGTACGGGCTATATGTGAGAACGATAGTGTTGATGGTCGTATGGGTGCATAGGTATGTGCATATCCCATCGACTTGGAAGTATGTTTGCCTCCAATATGTCTATATATTTTATTGATTCCTCAGAGATTGAACCTGTTGTCCTTCATGCATGACCATTACAATGGGACTAGATAGTCGTGTATGCCTAGCACCAGGGGTTTCTTAACCATGGGTGCATTATTGATATATATATATTTGTTTGTGTACATAGTGAGATTTTATATATGTATACTGAGTTCCTATTCTGTGTTTCATATTGGCCACTACGTTAAAGTATTTTGAAGATTTAAGAATTTGTTTAGATTCCCTTTGGGTACGCAAAGATTTTTCTTCTAAATTATGTTAAAATACACTCCATTATGATTAGGGATAGTTTAGAATCTTTGATTGGGTGTTGGGATGAATTTCAGACGAATTTGGATGACGAAAAAAATTGTAAAAACGAAGTTGGATAATAGGACGATACTCAGAATTTTTTTTTGGAGGCCTACCCAGGTCGTTTGAATGACCTCGTTCGAATGAGAATTCCAACGAGTGTTCTAACAAAAATTTTGAGTTCGTTCAAAGTAAGAAACTCGTTCAAACGACCTCGTTCGAACGAAAATCTTCTAACTTTGAACGAGATTCCAGAATACACTTTTAAGGCCCGATCAATTTAAAAATCATTCTAGGTTTATCCAAGTGAGAGAAATAACCTATGTTAGTAACGGGTGACTTAAATTTTGAATTATTAGTGAGTTGGGAGTGTAGTGGTTCTCGGGATATAAAAATGTTATAGAACCTAGGAGGGGATGTAGGTTAAAGAGAGGAAATATATGAATAAATTATGGGAGTGGTAGAAATATTAATACTACTTACGTATTATGGAAATCGCGTTATGTGAACGCATATTAAAGTATATGAGTTGTGTGCATGCTTATTGATTGAAATATTACGTATATGACATACCTAGATATTGGCTATTGAACAGAGGTTAGCGCATTGTGAACGAACATATCTTGTGGGACTTTAGGGGATTTTGAGTCATACCACTAGAGCATGGAACCTAGATACGGGCTATCCATGAGAACGATAATGTTGATGGTCGCATGGGTGCGTAGGTATGTGCGTAGCCCATCGACTTGGAACTATGTTAGCCTTCAATATGTGTATATGTTTTATTGGTTCGTGAGAGATTGAACCTGTTGTCGTTCATGCATGGGCATTGCAATGAGACTAGATAGCCAAGTATACCTAGCACCAGGAGTTTCGTAAACATGTGTGGATTATTGATATATATTTGTATCTATACATAGTGAGATTTTCTATGTGTATACTGAGTTCCTATTGTATGTTTCAAATTGGCCACTACGTTAAAGTATATACTTATTGGGTCACCAGTTGAGAATTAAGAATGCTATGAAAATGATTTAAAGCATATATAAACCTATTCCTAAATAATAGAGATATATTATCTTCGGGTTATTTATATATTTTATCCGGCAGAGTATCGTGACTAGTATGAGTAGTTATGATCGCTAGGTGTGAACATTATATCAGAGGTGAGCATCTTAAGTGAGTACGCTAAGTTAATATGAATAAAATTTGTGCTAACCAACCAATTTAACCCCTTACTATATTTAAACTCTTTTCTACTCGGGATCTGACCCGTTTTTCTGCAAATCTGTTTTCTTGTTCTATTATTTTAGGTGCTCAGCCATAGGGACACCAGGCTTAGGAGATTCCATTCATTTGCCGAGTTATAGCTACTGTGGAAGCTATATGACATTGCTAGTAAACGCTTCTGATTCTATTTCTCCTCACCTATCAGTTATTTACTCTATTTGGACATGTCGTCCTTCCTATTTTACATTCAGAGATTCAGAGTTCTTTTATTCTATTGTTAGACTTTGATTTCATGTTATTGGATTATTGTATGGGATTTTGACTGGAAGTGTTTACTCTAGTTCTTTATTTAAATTCAATTAGTTCCTTTCTTATGCTATTGTGATGTATGGTGATGATTAAATTTTCACTTTTATGATGATAGCTAATAACAAGTTTAAATTTTGACACCAACCTTTTTAAATATTAGGTGGTTAATTTTTATTAAATTAAAATTTGAGTTCTTCGACAGTGATGCATTTATCTGAACCAAATTGACATTCTGAAATTAATTAATTAACGACTGATCACCCGGTACATAATTAGGCGGGGTGTCACAGTATCTCCTCCTTAAACCATACTTGTAAATAGCTCAAAAGGATGTATCGAACCCTTGCAGGTACAATCTCTTCTCCCTCATAGCACCTCTTGTTTTCTTTTTCCAAATATTCTAAAAAATACCTAAAGGGGTCATTATCCACACAAAAATGATCCCCATCCCTCCCACCCTGTAACCCTAAGATGCCATATCCTCCCTCACTGACTCAATACACACTCAAGACATCATGAAGATGGAATAAATGATGTCCCATAGTCCGCTCACCACCTAATAATGTAACAATAAATGGTTTATCGCTTCTTGAGCGTTATTACACATCCAACAACTTCTTGCAAAACACCTATCTCTCCTCTTTAGTACATCCAAATTTCTTGTCTCGATGTTGTCCAGTTGAAGAAAGCAATTTCTGGAGGGGCACACGTATACCAAATGATCTTCTAAGGAAATCAGTCCCAATAATTCCCAATAACTCCTCATAATAAGATCTAATCGAGAACACTACCTTCTTTCTATTTGTATACACCCTATCCTGGTACCCCATAAATACCTCTGTAGGTCCCTAACACTTCTCTTCCTATAAGACCCTAGGTCATAATCCAAACCTTGATTCAAAAGCCATCGGGCTCTCTTGAGCCCCATTTGATGTCTCCAACCTGAGATAAGCTCATTGAACACTCCTAGGGCTATGAATATCCTATCCAATGATCCATAATGTGTGCGAATCATCCTCACGATTCGTGCATACTCACCTTTTTACTGCAAACCCTGATTTAGAGGCCACCGGGGTGATCTCGAGCCCTGTTTGATGTTGGCCAACTATCCAACATGAATGAATCTCACTGAAATCTCATAGGTCCCTAAATAGCCTTTCCAAAGGTCCATATTGTCCATATATCAGCCTCACAGTTCACATGTACTCACCTTTTTACTACAAACACTGATTTAGAGGCCACTGGGTGCTCTCGAGTCTCGTTTGACATTGTTCGACTCTCCAGCTTGAGTGAATCTCATTTAAATATCCTATTTCTATGAATCCCCTTTATAGCGGTCCATATCATGCATGACTCTACCTCAGAGTTCACGGATATTCACCTTTTTACTCCAAACCCTAATCTAAAGGCCACTGGGCACTAATAAACCCCGTTTGACCTCAGTCAAGTCTTTAACTTTAGATAATCTCATTTGACTCTCATAGGGCTCTGAATCCCCTTTCCAACAATCCATACCGTTTTCCAATGGGCCTCAAATTTTGTGCATACTTTCTCTTTTGCTCTGAGATCCCCTGTCAAGAGGCCATTGGGTGCTTTCGAGCCCCGTTTGACTATGGTTAGCTCTAAAACCCGAGAGTGGCCCAACGAATTTTAATAGGTATTTGAATCATATTTTCAACATTCCTATTCGCGTACGATTCAAACAAATGATTTTCATTTTATGCCCATTTTTCCAAAAAATCTATTCCAGACTACCTATAGGCACCCAAGTCCCCCTGCCTATCGTCATGGTGTACTTTTCTTCACCAGCAAGGCAGGGGTATGTCGATAGTCAGTCCATGGCCTATGCTAATCGGCACCCCTGAAATCCTATTTTTTATACTATTTAAGGATATAATGAGCTCATTTCCAAATGCCTCCTTTCTGAAGTCCGAAACATTCTCCTCAAAATCAATGTACCAAAATTCCATGTTTCCAAACATTCTCCCTCTTTTCTTACATCATCCTCATCTATCTTTCACCATAATTTTTACCGTTACCTCACCATCATTCAACCACATAAAAATAATCTACTACTCCAAAATCAGAATTAGAGACCTATTGCAGGTCTATTCTCACCCTTTTACAACTCATTTGATTATTAGTAGTCATTTACTTTTTTCTGCATTTTGGTATATCTTTTGTTTTATTCAATTTCTCCACTTCAAAATATTCTCCTTTTTATTATTAGTACACACAAAATATATTTTCATAAAATCTAAAAATACAAAAATAGGGTTTACCTATAAACCCTAACTAGAATTTCCCCACTTTTTACACTCCATACACTTGTTCACACTTTGTTAAAATAATCTAAGGGGTGTTCTAATTTCGGATTTATAGGTTAAACCCCATTCTTATGTGTTATCGAACTACGTGAACTTTAATGCCTTTTGTCTACCTAGGCGTCCCGAGTTAATCTTGGGATTCGAGTCCAATTTTATCATTTCATCACTTAATGTTTTGTCAAAGCTAGTAGTATTGCAAATATGCGTACTATTACATATTAGTGGTACCAATCAATATACACATTCACTTCTTCATAATGATTTGTAATGTGAAGGACACTAACATTATATTTTTATGTTATTCTCTCATAAACTCCTTATAATGATTTCGCTCTGTATTTCCCATGATGTGAGTAGGATGATTTCTTTCTCTCATTATTCACACCGTACACATTGTATGCATGTATCACAATTTAGAGAAAAAGAGAACATTATCATATCCCATAAGAGACCGATAGGGGGGAATGGGTGACTAACACCTTCCCATTTCGTAACTTAGTCCCCGGGCCCTCGACTCATTTGGTTTCGTAATCATAAGTTTTTCTTTTGATTCCGTTCTCTCGAGACGTCTACATTCTTTTGCCTGTTTTGAGCAAAATAGGCTCACAACTACATTTCTACATTTTTCTCCCCTTTGATGATGGATGATCTATATCCGTGGAAGTCTATATGGATGACGCGAGTGGCAGAAAGTGGATTTCCTATCCTCAAACCCCCTTATGCGCAGAGAGAGAGAGAGAGATTTATCCAGTTTTCTCTTCTCTCCGATTTCGGGGCCCGAGGCGGAGGAATTCGCTCTGGATGGCAACAGTGGTGACTCTGCTGGGGAAATTTTTAAAGCACTAGACTCTACTCACATGGATTTTATTTCCTTTTGTCCCCCCTCTCTCTACTTTTCTACATATGTACATATGCCTCAACTTGTATGTTCTTATTTCTCTCACATTTACAAGTAGTATATATGCCTGGTTAAGATCCTAATGTTTGTATCTACTATGATCTTTTATCATTACATGTATATATCATATCCTTATCACATATTTCACTTTTTACTCACTTGTATATTGCCACCATGCTTCACTCCACACTACTTGCACATGATCCACATCACTTGTAGATATCCATGCTTAGTCACACTAGCGCACACTTTCACATTCTTTTCACTCATATAAATTTTCACGCTTACTTACATGTTTCACACACCTCTTGTAGATATCTATGCTTACTCTCACTAGCACACACTTCCATATTTGTCTCAGTTCTATATATATTCACATGCTCTTTTCACTCACACATGTTTCGATGCCACTCTCACTTTGCACATACTTCCCACTCACTTGCGTATATTCTTATGTCTCAAACTTTGTATATGTCACCATGTCTTGAATTATCTCCATACTTCATGTACATACTTGCTAGTTTTTCACTCCACATTTATTCCCCTTATCCGATGCTACTTTTATATTCTCCCTCATAGTGGTAGTATTTTTATCGATTATCATACATACAACTCTCCGTAAAATACTAATTAAGACTCGTGCACTCGTGCACATTATGTCACTTGATCGTTGCAATATTGAGAAAAAAAATTATCCCATACTGGGGGTGATTTCATGAAGGGTTTTGTCCCGTGGGGCGCGGTTAACCCGCCTCGTACCTTTGACATATATCGAAAGGTTCCCCAAATTGTATCGCTTAATTGAACTCATGACGGGAGGTATATAATAGGGAACTCATTCATGTATGTCGAGTATATCGAATTCTCTCTCAAATGTATCATATCCAAGGGGTATATTATTAGGCAATTCACATACACTCAGTTATATCAAATGGCTTGTTCATATCTGCCAATGAATGATTGCTCTTATAGGAAAGAGGTATATTGCTGAAGTTATGCCAAAGGGGGCGAAACTTTCCACTAACAAACCAATGCACTAACCTCATATATGCATTTATCCTTGAACACTCATACCTAGTTTTTTGTTTATAACACGAAACTCTACCGAAATTTTAGGTCACCTTACAACTCGAGTTTTCACGCTATTTTTCTCATTTTTGAAATAGAACCATGTCCTTGAGTCTGGAGACAAGTCAAACAATGTCTTGCATCGTGTACCCTATCTTTTCCTAAGACTCGGGTCATATCTGGCATTTTTCTTGCATCCCGGGCAAAACATAATACAAATGGAACCTAAAAATAATATCCTTGTTGGGAAATTTTCTTCTTACCCTTTGCAAAAAAATACCTAAAATATTTCTCCCTTTTTCAAAAAAAGAAGAAAAATGTATATACCAAAAATATTCCTCTCTCCCCAAAATAAAAACAAAATTATTTTTCCTCTCAAGTGCGATCACATACCCAAATCTTGGCTTATCTCCCTATTGTCTCAAGTCTTTAGTAAAACCACCCGGAAGTTCCACTAATTCCTCAGCTGTATATGCAGAGTTAGAGGTATCCCTCTAAAGGTATTCATGGAGAACATTGTCCAGGCTATGAATGCCCAAATAGATATGATGACAATCCTTGCCCATTTTTGCACTAAGATTGATAACCTTGAGGCGAAAGTCCAGAAAATGTAATGACACCAGTTTCAGACTCCCGAGTCTCTCAAGCCCAAGATCCTTCTTCTTCGTGCCATAGGTCCACCAGCTCTAGAACTAGTGTGGGTTCCAGAAGCGTACCAGCGTTACCCAAGTACTCCACTTGCCACTACCTCAACTACTAATCCCGAATTGTGCCTAGTTAGGGGTAATCTATCAGTGCTAGTTGATCCCTAGGAGGAAGAATTGAACGTGGTCAAGGAGGCCCTTTGGTTGTTGTCTAAAAGGTTTGATCAGGTTAAGATCTCAGGGAGTTATATGGACGACACTAAAATATCCCCCTATACCAAGGCCTAATTACCAGAAAGGTTCAAAATGCTAGATATCGAGAAGTTCAGAGGCAACGATCCTCCAATTGTGCACCTATATAGCTATTATTGATGGCTTAAATGTTCTAGCAAACCCTCAAGGAAGGTTCCCCAGATGGTTCATGTCCCTAGAAGAATCTAAAATTCGTAGTTGGGAAGATGTAGCACGGGAGTTCATGACTCATTACAATTATAATGAAGAGTTGAAAGTCACCAGTCGAGACTGGGAACTACTCAAACAAAACTTGGGGGAATCAATTAGTAGCTTTATTTTAAGGTAGATATAGAAGGGAACTATTGTGACAAGCTAATCGTTAGAGGAAGAGAAGGTAAGCGTCGTAAAGAAAAACTTCTTGCCCCATATTCAAACTCCAAGTGGATTTCAGTATTACCCTCACTTTAGATCCATTCGGGAGGCTGGAGTAAAAATTGAAGAAGGGGTCACAAATTAGAAAGTTAAATTCAAACTAAAAAGGATAACTGGGAAGTTCACATCTCGAAAGTATGACGGATAATAGAGGTTATGTCTGATGAATGCTACTATCTGTGGTTTTAAATCAGCTTCATAATTTGTGCTGAAATTTCCTTCCGAGATGACCATTAACTATGAAAAGATCACCACCATGTTCGCGGAATCCCAGAAGTGGGTTCGACAATCTGATGAGTGGTTCGTACCTGCAAAAGAGTTCGATGTGGATGACATAATTTATGTTATGTTAAATGTATTTGTCAAGAAGCGAGAACTATGCATTGTCTTCGAATGTCTCGCGATTTTATAACTCCAATAGCGTCTGGTCCATTCCTACCAACACTTCACTACTGAATGGGAAGATCCGTAAGACTTAGTCGTAGAGGTTATATAATGTATCGATGTTTTATGGAAAGATGACATCATTGCCACCGTATGGGGTGACGACTTTGATAGCCCAAATAATGAAGTGAGGACGTCCCCTTTTGTGAATTCCCTAAATCATGGTACAACCCCATATAGAAAAAGATGAAATCGGGGATAGAAATATTCTTTAAAGATGAGGTTTCTTAGGATTAAGATCAGAAGCATGAGGTGGAGGCTCTAACAGATAAAGACATGGAAAGAACTAAAAATTATGAGGGCAGTGATACTGATGAATTTTTTGACATGCATACATTGGGGATGGATCTCTACATGATCCACCTAAAAGCCGAACCTTCAAACCAATCCAAGAGGATCACATCTACCGATGCACCACTCTTTAATTGGGATGTTATCCCTATTAAGCCTATATAACTCAACCCGAACCCTATTGTTCATCCCCTCTGAGAAATGCTTGAATTTTCTATTTTTTCTTCAATTTCTAATGTAATTATGAATGAGATCTCCTTTAATGAGGTTCTCACCGATGTATTCCATGAAACTATTTTCAGTGAAATAAATTATGATTTCGAGTATCTTACTGTGACTTACATTAATTGCCTTGGTTCTAATCAAACTATTGACAAAGATGATTTGATAAATGAAAAATTCTTAACTGATGTCAATGAGGAAAAAGCTACATAATGTAACTGCATTCAAACTAATGATGAAAAGACTATTATTATCAATGTCGATTCTAATATCTATTCGTGCGATATTAGGATAGGTTTCACCCTCGACAAGCATAATCACTCTCAATTCGAAGAGCATTCAAAAGAGTTTGTGGATGTCTTCGTATGGTCCTAGGAAGACATGTCTGGTATTGACCCAAAAATATCACAACATGAGGTCCCTACCTTCCCAAAGAACAAACCTATCAAGAAAAATTTGAGAAAACATCGAAGGAAATGGAACCTCAAAGTCTAAGATGAAGTGGTGAAACAGTTAAATGTAGGCTTCATTCACGTGGTTGAATAACCAACGTGTCTCACAAACATCATCCTCGTGCCGAAATTGGGAGGGAAAGTCCACATGTGAGTCAACTATAGAGATTTGAACAAGGAATCTCTGAAGGATTAGTATCCTCTGTTTAACATCGACATGATCATGAATATCACTATTAGTGATACCCTAAAGTCATTTGTCAAAGGTTTTGCCGGGTATAATCAGATTAAGATGCATCCTGACCATCATGAAAAGACCACCTAAATCACCCAAAAATGAATCTTTTACTACACAGTCATGTCGTTCGGTCTCAATAATGCCAGGTCTACCTACAAAAGGTGAAAGTACAAGGACCCCCAATTTTTAAAAATCTCTTACAAATAAAATATTGGTTTCCTTTAAGATGCGGAATATAGATGGTTCAATTAAAACAACCTACAAAGATTAAACTAAAATTTAATTTCTTCACAAATTAAAAATACAACTAAACAAAATTTAAATTTTCTCAAAATTAAAATTGCACTTAAAAACAAAGTTGTGAATTTTTACTTTTAGCCCAAAAATTAATTTATTTAAGTCCTAAAATTTGCCTACACAAGTTAATTCCTTTTTGCAAAATAGGCCAAACTATATTTTACCAAATTAACAATTAGTGACTTAAATTAAATTAATATAAATTCCACCCAAACTAATTTTAAGCACCAAATTAAACTAGTGTGGTATTTAAACCAATTTTATCTTAAATTACCTAAGCATGTATTCTAAGGTGATTTTACAAGATAAAAGGAAATAAGATCACACTACGCCGCGATGTACGAGAAAAACCCAAAACGGGAAAAATCTCGGACGACCCTTAGCCTTAAGTCCACTAAGTACGATAATTACAAATACAAGATAGACGACTTACTTCCTCCACCCGACTACCTTTAAGCCTTGATGCGTCTTCTTGTATCAACCTATACTTAGCCGACAATTCCGGACTCCACCAGAACCTTCAACTCCTCCAATGAATCTTTTGGAACAACCGTCAACCCGCACCCGAAGCCTTTCTTCGAGTGGGAATGCCGCAGTAAACCTTTCTCTTTTGAGGGTAGAGAAGAACCCAAACTCTCTTCTTTAGTTGGTGTAGAGAAAAACTCGGTGACAAACCAAACTCCAAGCAAGATATATATATATATATATATATATATATATATATATATATATATATATATATATATATATATATGTGTGTGTGTGTGTGTGTGTGTGTGTGTGTGTGTGTGTGTGTGTGTGTAGAACTTGGAATCATAAACTAAAACAAATGAGTGTATGCTTTTGTGTTTTGAAAGAATTTAGGCCATCTAGATTAAACACACAAAAGGGACTTTTCTAAAGGATAATGTTGTCCCGAAGTGGTTAAAAACTATGAAGAAGTAGTGGGGACAAACTTGTGGGAAAATTGGAAAAACTGCCAAAAATTATTCCATCCTGAAATGTCGTTCGAAAGACATTTTCGTTCAAACGACTTTTCGTTTGAATGACCCTTCTAACTATAGGTCACTGCGGAAATGGAAACTCATTCGAATTCTCATTCGAACGAGATTCTCGTTCAAACGACTTTTCGTTCGAACGACCCTTCTAACAATATGTCAGTGTCCATTTGGAAAATTCGTTGGCAAACTCGTTCGAACGACAATTCGAACGAAAAATAAAAAATGCATTTTTTCATTTTAATCCCATAAAACCTTTATACCAAGTTATATAATTATTTTTCGAAATATAAAGTTCATTTTAAATAAAAATTACACCCATTAAAATTATTCCTAGTCTCTACAAATATATATATATATATATATATATATATATATATATATATAGCATTCATACCTTATTGGAGACTTGAAATATGATGAATTGTTGAGGACGCAATACGAGGCACTTGAAACTCAGCAATGATGATGTCTTCACGTTGAACTAGGACGATACGTCTTTAACTGAAACTTGTCATAGGCTTGAATGATACACATGAACACTATCCTATGACTCCAAAATTTTTGTCCGGAATTGAGGCAACACTACATAAGACAAATTTGGAAATTTGTGTCCTTACAAAATATCCCCCTTTGGCTATTTCGAGACAAAAACCAAACAAAAATCCTAAAGGGCTGTCAAGCTCAACTAGACTAAAAAACATCCCACCCAAAATAAAAACTACAATACTTGACTCAAAAACCACTTTAAAATTAAACCGCTTTGCCGCTTTAAGTAGATGCCGCTAGAAAAATTCCTACACACTTAAGCAAACCATTAAACGCATAGGGAATATCAAATTTTTTTAATGCAATGTATATAAATACCCACCCTAAATTAATTCCCCTTTATCAAATAAATGACCAACCTAAGAAGATAGTGCTCTCCCCCTAAGATAGATCTCCTAAACTAAAGGTTTAGAAACCACTTCTCCCCCTTTTTGTTCATGAATAGACAAAGGTGATAGAATTAATTAGTTACTCATTTCTCCCCCAATTTAACTAAGTACCATTTATCCCACTAAAAACTACATAAGGGATATAAATATGGGAAAAAAGTAAACATTTTGGTGCATAAGGTGATAAGAACATTAAAGCATATGGGCCACAGTAAAATAACTAATCCATACAAAGATTAATGGATACTAACTATGATGCGAAAAAATGATACCAATTTGAAAAATAAGAGACTAAGCATCAGATATCAAATCAAAATATGCAACAAGTTGGATAGCAATTATGAATTAAAGTATAAATGGACTAGCTAGCATGGAGAAGACTTAAAACAACAAAATATCATATATATATATATATATATATATATACACACACACACACACACACACACATAATAGATACCAAATATACACAAGCACACATAAACACACAAATGATTAAAATGAAAGAAATATAATATAAGAGATAAAAAATCAAAATTCTAGCATGTCATTAATCATGGAGCATAGATTAGAAAAATGATAAACAAGCATACAATTAGCAAGAAAATATAACATGAAGAAGAAAAGATAAAGTATGAAAACTAAGATAAAGAGCAAAAAGCTAAAGTATGCAAACTAAGCTAACACATTCAACATTTAGATTTTGCAAGGGAGGAAGCATGTGAAAGAAAATGAGAATCAAAAATCCTATTTTGTAAAGCTATTAAGTCAGATTTCCTAACCCACACTAATGAAGAGTGACAAACTCGAGATTTAGGAATCTTGACTACCTCGGTTACCTTACTTTTGGACATCCTAGAAATTCTTTTAAGATCAATACAAAACTTTCTAAGATGAGCTTTTTGAACACAATGTGAACAAGTGAATACCCGTCGAAAAGTGGTACCTAAGGATTGACCTATAGAAGCTTTCCTAGATGATTCTCTCAAAACATTGGTTTTGGCTTTATGTATTGAATCATTATGAGTATCGAAGGCTAAACCACATGTGTCATTTTTGACTTGGACGATTCCTAAAATTTTATCTAATTTAGCGGACCTACATTCCAAATCAAATTTGGACTCGCTAGAGTCTCTTAACTTATCTTCTAATTCTAAAATTTTAGACTCTAGCAAAACATTCCACTCTTCAAACATAAGAAGCTCCTTTTTCATAGATTCCATTAAAAATCTAAGGCTATCTCTCTCGCCTTCTATATATTCAAGATTTTCTCGAAGAGCTCTCTCTCGTGTCCTAAGTGAAAGAGTTGGCGCTTGCGTTCAATTAAGAAATAATATAATAAACACCAATTTTAACCCAAATTAACCCTAAGCATGCAACTAGGTGTGATTGAAACAATATGAGATCATGCACAAGATATTCAACACACAAAGTTTAAGGAAAAATCCCCCACAGGGGCAAAACCATTTGTATATCACTATAATTTGTAAAAGACGGTTTACAATCGGATTACAATGAAATACAGGTTGACTAAGAATTACCCTCGGGTATTGGATTCTGTAGTCACGGCTGGAAGAAACCCTTTCCAGTAGGGCTGGCGGCTGGAACTATCCCTGTCCAGTAGGGCTGCAATGAAGAGGAAGAAGCGGTCCACTTCACAAAGGGTTGAACATCAATGGTGTTCTAGGGTTACCAAAAGTGACTCACAAATGTATGGAATTTGTGTGAATCAAGGGTATGAATCAATGGACTCAAATACCATGAAGACTTAAGAGTTATGGAACTCAGAAAATCGTGTGTAAGTCTCAAGAAAACCAACTGCTTATCGTGGTTTAAATAAGGGATCGAAACCCTACAAAATCGGCTGCACGATCTGGCAGTGTTTATCCTCGCCGGATCGGTCTGGTCGTTTAGGCGGATCGGTCCGGTTAAGTCGGATCGGTTCTTTTTCTGAAACCGGATCGGTCTGGATGGAATCGGATTGGTCAGGCCTTTTTGCCTTCATCGGTTCGTTATGGATCCGGGGTGTACTGGTCTCAACTCAGCAGGCGGATCGGTCCGAAACTTTTAGCCGGATCGGTCCGATGAACCGGATCGGTTCTTTTATCTGAGCCGGATCGGTCCGGTCTGTTCCCTGATTCCTTTTCTTCTTTTGATATTCGGATTCCATTGATGAGCGAATGATTCTTGAATTTTCTCAACGGTGTAACGGCGTACGACATATAAAATGCTAATTGACAAAAATGTCCTTACAAATCTCCCCCTATGTCTATGCCGGTACATACATAAAACAAACATCTGAATTATCAAGTAAAAGTGCCTATACAAATCTACCCTTCCATGAACCCAAAACTGAAAGAGTATAATTGAATAAGACTGCATCGTTTGATCTTCAAATATTCAGGAATCTCAACGCTTTTCTCATCAGGGTGTGCAATTCAGTCATCAGAGAAGTACCTACACACATGAGACAAAGCAAAATACCAAGTGACATATCGAGTTTGAAATGAGATAAACATATATACCAATTTATGAACAAAAACTCAAAATTTCAAAACTCCCCCATAATCAGATAATTCATTCTCCCCCTTTTTATGATGTCCCCAAATAGACAAATGAGAGAAATAAATCAAATAAGCAAGAGTGGGATGACACAAGGATAATATCACACCATGAATGATCATAAAACAACCAAGTCGGTGATAGTGTAAATGAATGGGTGTGATCAAAATTCGATAGGAAAATCAATGCATACAAACATGACATATGTGCACGATGAATATTGGATATTCCTAACGAATGAACTCAAATGCTTCCTTTGGTGTAAAAGATTGGAAATATAAGACATTGACTATATCAAATCTACAAATCAAAGCTCAAAGAGATTTTTACACCAATAACGTCCAAAATGATTTTCATGCTTTTTCAGGACTTTCAAGGAAGTGCAAACCCATTTTTCTCATTCTCGAACCAAACTCCCTCAGATTTATATAATAATAGAGGTATACTAAATTCTCAAACTTTGGAGAATTGATGGTGAAACCTACAATGGCCCATATTTGGCATGAATTGCTTTTTATTGCCTTATCAATTTTTTTCGGGCTCTTTTAACCTCTTAGGACCTCGGATATTAAAATTCCTCCATTTTTTAGGTCCTTTTTAACGGTGGCTTTTGCGCAAAGGATAAGAATCAACTTTCGCAGCCCCTCCCCGTTAAGAAAATATACACACAGTCTCACCAAAACGGTTTTTACATGCAATCCAATCTTGTCATGTTTTATTGCATATTTTACATTGTATAGACAGAATTGAGATAGAAACACTCAAGCCAATATGAGATAGACAAGTGCAATAATCAAATATAGTCGTGCATGTGTGCAATAAAGGATATAGGAGTCAAACATGTAGGAAGATATCACTAATTACATCTCAAAGACTCCAATCAATGTTAAGCACATGGATGAAATGATGTAGCGTCTCAAATCTCTACCAAACAGTCACATGGATATATGAAATGAAGTTCTGACTTGGCTATCTTAAATGCTCATTCATACAAGGCAAATCTCTTTTTGAATTTTTCAAAATATAAAATCTTTTTGTGCTTTTTCTCAAAATTTTTCTTAAAGAAAATCTTTTTGTATTTTTCAAAAGAAATATAAAAAGCAACAAGAATAAGACAGAACTGTGCAACAAAGCAATGGTACATATAAACAGACTAGCAATAGGAAGCATATGATATGAACATGGAGAAGCATCCTATTCTAGACATAGACCAACCCCTCAGTCAACTGTGCAAATCCCTAAAGATTTCCTAAGACTCTCAAATCTAAGGGCATCTAAAGGTTTCGTGAAAATATCGGCTAACTGACGGTCGGTAGGAACAAAACTCAGGGTTACAACCTTCTCCTCAACTAACTGACGTATAAAGTGCTCGCGTAACCTGATGTGCTTTGTGCGCGAATGTTGGACAGGATTGCGAGATATGTGTATCGCGCTCGTGTTATCACAGGAAATGGTCATGGTGTCCTGTGAAATCCCATAATCCTCCAACATTTGCTTCATCCACATGAGTTGCGTGCAACAACTCCCGGCGGCGATGTACTTAGCCTCCGCAGTGGACAAAGAGATGGAGTTTTGCTTCTTGCTCAACCAAGAGACAAGAGCAGAACCAAAGTAGAAACACCCACCCGAAGTGCTCTTACATCCATCTACGTCCCCGGCCCAATCGGCATCCGAATAGGCGGACAAACGGTCATCGGTATCAAAGGAATACCAAATACCGTATGAGAGAGTCCCACTCACGTATTTGATAATACGTTTTAGAGCGAGTAAGTGTGACTCTTTAGGAGACGCCTGATAACGCGCACAGACTCCAACACTAAAGGCAATGTCGGGACGACTAGCAGTCAAGTAGAGAAGACTGCCTATCATACTCCGATACAAGGTTTGCTCTACGTCCTTGCCTGAAGTGTCCTTACTAAGCTTGGTAGAAGTACTCATAGGTGTACGTGCATGCTTAGCGGAGTCTAAACCAAATTTCTTCACTAGGTCTCTAGCATACTTGGATTGGGAGATGAACATCCCATCCTCTAGCTGACAAACCTGGAGACCAAGGAAGAATGTAAGCTCACCAACCATGCTCATCTCAAACTCACTTTTCATCTCTTCCTCAAAGTGGTGAGCATGCTGGGAGCATGTGGATCCAAAGACTATGTCGTCCACATAGACCTGGGCAACCAAAATAGCACCGTCATCTCTCCTGACGAACAACGTCATATCTACTCCCCCTCTCTTGAAGCCACGAGCTAAGAGATAGGAAGTAAGCCTCTCGTACCAAGCACGGGGTGCTTGCTTCAAACCATACAAGGCTTTCCTCAGATAGTAGACGTGCTCAGGGTGCTGAGGGTCTTCAAACCCTTTTGGTTGTTCCACATAAACCTCTTCCTGTAGAATGCCATTCTGAAAGGCACTCTTGACATCCATCTGATATACCTTGAAGTGCAGATGACATGCGATGGCGAGCAGAAGACGGACGGACTCTAGCTTCGCAATAGGAGCAAATGTCTCCCCAAAGTCTACACCATCTATCTGTGTGTAGCCTTGAGCGACCAACCTAGCCTTATTTCTGATTATGGTACCATTTTCATCCATTTTATTCTTGAAAATCCACCGGGTACCTATCACATTAGTCTCACTAGGTCGGGGGACAAGTTCCCAGACATTGTTCTTCTTAAACTGAAGCAACTCATCCTGCATAGCAGATATCCAGTGTTCATCTTTGAGTGCTTCTTTGTGGTTCTTGGGCTCGACTTTGGACGTGTAGCAATGATGACTAACAACGTTCTCTAGTTGAGCACGAGTCTTGACCCCTAGAGTGGGATCGCCAACAATGGCTGAAGGATCATGACTCTTGTGAACCCAAGCAGGTGTGTCCCCTAACACAGGAATAGGGTCCACAGAGTGTGGGAGAGAAACAGGTAAATCACTGTCAGAACAGTCCTCATCCTCACACTGAAGATTAGTATCAATAACCGTCAGAGGTTCGTCATCTTGCACGGTGACGTTTATTGATTCCATAATCTTAGAGCTCTTCAGATTAAAAACTCGGTACGCTCTACTGTTCGATGAATATCCTAGCAATATTCCCTCGTCGCTCCGGGAGTCGAACTTTCCTAATTGCTCTCTATCCCGTAGGATGTAGCATTTACTCCCAAAAACACGGAAATACGCCAGGTTGGGCTTCTTGCTGGTCCACAACTCATAAGGTGTCTGTAGTGTGTGTGGACGCAAATAAACCCTATTCACCGTGTGGCATGCAGTAGACACTGCCTCTGCCCAAAATCTCCTAGAAACTTTACGACCTAGAAGCATAGATCTAGCCATCTCTTGGATCGTTCTATTCTTTCTCTCAACAATCCCATTTTGCTGAGGAGTTCTCACAGCAGAAAACTCATGTTTGATCCCGAGGCTATCACAGTAAAAATCCACCTTTGCTTCCTTAAATTCAGTGCCGTTGTCACTACGTATTCTGTTAATAGTGACCCCGTGTTGATTTTACAGGGCATGGCACTTGGTCGTTAAAAATTCTACAGCATCAGATTTCTCTCTTAGAAAACCTACAATAGAGTATCTAGAGAAATCTTCTACCATCACGAGAATGTATCTCTTACCACCTAGACTTTCCGTGCGAGTAGGACCCATAAGATCCATGTGAATCAACTCAAGAGCACGGGAGGTGGTAATGGAATTCAACTTCCTATGAGGACTACGTATTTGTTTTCCCAACTGACAGGGTCCACAAATCATGGAAGTTGGCTTTCCAAGTGATGGTAAGCCACGTACTAGGTCCTTTTTGACTAAACGAGATAAGTCTCTAATGTTCACATGACCTAGACGTTGGTGCCACAAATCCATAGGAGTGATCGTGGCGCTGTTGCAAACAAGTGAGGATGTGGGCTCAGTCCCATAGCAGTTATCCTCTGTCCTCACCCCTTGCACTAAAAGTTTACCGGCTTGATTATAGACCTTACAAGCTTCCCGGTCAAACTTTACTGCAAATTCATCGTCGCACAGCTGGCTGATGCTAAGAAGGTTTGCTTTCAAACCTTTGACGTACAGCACGTTCTCTAGCTTTGGAAATCCTGGTAATTCTACAGTACCTCGTCCAACTATGCTAGATTTGCTACCATCTCCAAAGGTGACTCTCCCATCATTATAATCCTCAAGATGTGTAAAATATGAGGCATCACCTGTCATGTGTCTGGAGCATCCACTGTCAAAATACCACTGAGAGGTATTATGTGCTTTGAGAGCAACATAAACAATAAGGGCCTTTTTCTCTTTCTTAGGAACCCAAGAGTAGGTACCTTTTTGTATTCCCTTGTTGTTGTTGGTTTTAGCCGGAATGCGGGGTGCATTCATTGATGGTAAGGTTATCCGTCGGAATTCCTCCATCAAACTCTGTGATGTGGCGGCTAGAAACTCAACACGCTCTCTTAGACTGGCAAACTCATCAGTCTGATGTGGTGGAGCAAACGTACGTCGTGTCTGACCCAAATTATAGCAATCATCCCTAAGGTGTCCGTTTCTTTTGCAATGGGAACAAAAGGGCACAGTATTAGGTGGACCTTGGATTGCTTTTCTTAGACGAACTCTCCTTCTTGGTTTTTTATGACGGCCATAAGGAGTCGTAGTAAACTCAGGAATTGGTCCGGGTGCAATTTGGGACGTGGAGGCACCATCAAAACCTATTCCTTGCCTATCACCAAAACCTAAAGCGGGACCGAGGAGCATCTTTCCCATCTTCCCAGATCTGTCCTCGATTTGTACCTTGACTTTCCTAGCTCTCTCAAGGTCATGAGTAAGCTGAGCAACAAGGGCTTCAAGTTTCTTCCGAGTCTCCAGGGAGGAATGGAGCTCACTCGTAAGACTAGCCACTTGTTTAGTCAAGTCCGCTTTTTCTTTCTCAAAACTGCTCTCTCTCTCTAAGCAAATTCTCTTTACTAACCCAGGCAGACTCTCTCTCTCTCATGGCGGTGCAAGTGGAGGACTCTCTCTCTCTCATCTCTTCTAACTCTTCTTCTAACGCGGTGATTCTAAGAACTAACGCCTTGTTACATTTTTTAGTTTTGAAAGACTCATTATATAACTCGGCATAGGCGCGTTGAAGGTTACTCTCGTCCTCACTACCTTCCTCCTCTCCCTCACTCTCTTCGCTCTCGCTGTCGAGGTGTCCCTGTGAAGTAGCATCCTCATCGTCGTGAGATGCACTAGGAGTACTCACATGACTAGCCATGAACGCGGTGAAGTTACGCTCATGCGGTGACTCATCTCCCGAGTCCACCGACTCGACCTCACTGTCGTCACTAAGGGTAGCATTTAGGACAACTTTACCCTTTTCCCTATTCAGACGAGTGGCACACTCAAACGCTCTGTGTCCCTTATCGTCGCACTCAAAACACCTCTCACTGTCTTTAGGGGGTTCTTTGAAATCTTTATTTTCAAACTTATTTTTCTGAAAATTCTTTTTATCTTTGAAGTTTCCACCCTTTTTAAATTTCAGAATTTTCTTGAAGTTTTTAGCAAATAATGCCAAATCATCTAAGTCAAACTCACATTCAGAATCAGAATTTTCTATCTTTCTAGATGACTCGACTTTCTTTCTTGCTGACCCCTCATTTTTTCTCTCTTGGGCTTTAAGGGCAATTCCCTTATCTTTTGGCTTGGCAGATTTAGGAAACATGTCTATTTCATAAGTTTGTAAATCTCCTACCAGTTCTTCCATTTTTAGAGTATTTAAATTACCCAAGGAATTTAGCACAGTGACTTTAGGTATAAAACGCTTAGGAAGGGAACGAAGAATCTTTTTAACAACTCTAGCATTTGGAATATGTTCACCAAGATTATAGCTAGTATTAACAATGTCAGAAAGCCTAGCATAAAATTCATCAAAACATTCATTTTCATGCATGGTGATGGTTTCAAATTGAGTTGTTAGATTTTGCAATTTTGACTCTTTAACAGCATTCGTACCCTCATGGGTAAGTTGCAAAACATCCCATGCTTCTTTTGACGTGGTGCACGTCATTATGCGTTTGAACTCATCAGGAGTGACAGACCCAGAAATAGCACTTAGACCCTTAGAGTTAAAAGACGACCATTTAAATTCATCATCAGTCCAAGTGATGTCAGGTTTCAAGTTGGTCACATTATCAACAGTCACGGTTGGAGGAGTCCACCCTCGTTCAACCAAAATCCAGACACGTTCATCAATGGCTTTTAAAGCCGACCTCATACGGGCTTTCCAATAAGCATAATTAGACCCGTCAAAAATAGGCATTTTATAATATGACTTCTCCATTTGAACACGCTCTTTTCAAAAGTCAATTTATTTCAGAAATTGATATCTTTAGAAAAATTTTGCGGAAGTAAGGAATACGCGATAGAATGGCGTAACCTGCTCTAATACCAATTTGAAAGAGTTGGCGCTTGCGTTCTATTAAGAAATAATATAATAAACACCAATTTTAACCCAAATTAACCCTAAGCATGCAACTAGGTGTGATTGAAACAATATGAGATCATGCACAAGATATTCAACACACAAAGTTTAAGGAAAAATCCCCCACAGAGGCAAAACCATTTGTATATCACTATAACTTGTAAAAGACGGTTTACAATCGGATTACAATGAAATACAGGTTGACTAAGAATTACCCTCGGGTATCGGATTCTGTAGTCGCGGCTGGAAGAAACCCTTTCCAGTAGGGCTGGCGGCTGGAACAATCCCTGTCCAGTAGGGTTGCAATGAAGAGGAAGAAGCGGTCCACTTCACAAAGGGTTGAACATCAATGGTGTTCTAGGGTTACCAAAAGTGACTCACAAATGTATGGAATTTGTGTGAATCAAGGGTATGAATCAATGGACTCAAATACCATGAAGACTTAAGAGTTATGGAACTCAGAAAATCGTGTGTAAGTCTCAAGAAAACAAACTGCTGATCGTGGTTTAAATAAGGGATCGAAACCCTACAAAATCGGCTGCACGATCTGGCAGTGTTTATCCTCGTTGGATCGGTCCGGTCGTTTAGGCGGATCGGTCCGGTTAAGTCGGATCGGTTCTTTTTCTGAAACCTGATCGGTCTGGATGGAATCGGATTGGTCAGGCCTTTTTGCCTTCATCGGTTCGTTATGGATCCGGGGTGTACTGGTCTCAACTCAGCAGACGGATCGATCCGGAACTTTTAGCCGGATCGGTCCGGTGAATCGGATCGGTTCTTTTATCTGAGCCGGATCGGTCCGGTCTGTTCCCTGATTCCTTTTCTTCTTTTGATATTCGGATTCCGTTGATGAGAGAATGATTCTTGAATTTTCTCAACGGTGTAACGGCGTACGACATATAAAATGCTAATTGACAAAAATGTCCTTACACTAAGGTCTTCACCCAACACACTATTATCAACAAACTTGACACGCTCTCTTAAACTAGATTCTAACTTCCAATTTTCTCTTTTTAATTTAATAGATTCATCATATAATTCTCTAAATGAAATTTGAAGTTCACTCTCGTTAACCTCCTGATCACTTTCACTCTCGTTAACCTCCTCATCACTTTCTCTCTCTCTCTCTCTCTCTCTCTCTCTCTCTCTCTCTCTCTCTCTCTCTCTCTCTCTCTCTATCTATCTATCTATCTATCTTCTCCACTCTCACTACCATAATCTTTTTGGGATTCACAAATAAAGGCCTTGGAAGTGTCATGATTTGAGATGTCATCGTCGGACAATTTCTCACTATCACTCACATGACTTGCCAATAAACGAGGTAAAGTTGCGTTCAATAGGGGAATCAGGTCCCTCTTCCTCTTCACTATCATCACTAAGGGTGACATTATAAGAAATTGGTTGTTGCCATCTCTCCTTAGTTTAGTGGGGCACTCTCTCGCCCTATGGCCATAACCCTCACAACCATAGCACCTATTAGACTCGTCCCTATTTAAATTTTCATTATATTAATTAGGGATATTTTCGACTTTGTCATGCTTAGATTTTTCAAATTTTATATAATCATTTTTAAACTTTTCTTTATTAAATTTAAGAAATTTTTTAAACTTTTCTTTATTAAATTTAAGAAATTTTTTAAACTTCCTAGCAAACATAGCCATATCTTCCGAGTCACTATCACTCTCTTCAACAATAACTTGTTTGTCCTCCTTTAGGGATTTCAAAGCAATGCCCTTGTCTATTTTCTTTTCATTTTTGGAAGGAAACATATCTAATTTGTAGGTTTGTAAATCACTTACTAACTCCTCAAGTTTGGTAGTGTGTAGGGTGGGTAAAGAATTTAACACGGTCACTTTAGAGATAAATCTATCGGGTAGGGACCTTAAAATTTTCTTTACTACTCGCTTGTCAGGTATTTTCTCTCCTAAATTAAATGATGAATTAACTATATCGGAAAGTCTAGCATAAAATTCATCAAATGTTTATTTTTTGTGCATTTTGATTGTTTCAAATTGAGTGGTGAGGTTTTGGAGTTTAGAAGCCTTAACGACACTAGTTCCCTCGTGAGTGAGTTGTAAAACATCCCAAGCTTCCTTAGCGGTTTCACACGTCATGATACGTCGGAATTCATCCGGTATGACTGCGCTAAACAAGACATTTAAACCTCGCCAATTAAAATTTACAGACTTAAGTTCGTTCTCACTCCAACGCTCAACGGGTTTGAGAACACGCACATTTTCTAATAATAGAGTAGGTGGGGACCACCCATTAATAACGGACAGCCAAACCCCCTTGTCTATGGATTTAGTACCGAACGCATACGAGCTTTCCAATATGCGTAATTGGAACCATCGAAAACAGGAAATTTTGAAAATGGGGAAAATTCCATTTTTAACCAAAAATTTTAAAAGGACCTTAACGAAATAAATTATTGCTCCGGCTCTGATACCAATCTGAATGTGCAAGGACCCCCAATTTTTAAAAATCACATAGAGATAAAATATTGGTTTCCTTTAAGATGCGAAATATAGATGGTCCAATTAAAACAACCTACAAAGATTAAACTAATATTTAATTTCTTCACAAATTAAAAACACAACTAAATCAAATTTTAATTTTCTCAAAATAAAAATTGTATTTAAAGAAAAATTTTTAATTTTTACTTTTAGCCCAAACATTAATTTATTTAAGTCATAAAATTTGCCAACACAAATTAATTCCTTTTTGCAAAATAGGCCAAACTAAAGTTTACCAAATTAACAATTAGTGACTTAAATTAAATTAATGTAAATTCCACCCAAACTAATTTTAAGCACCAAATTAAACTAGTGTGATATTTAAACTAATTTTATCTTCAACTACCTAAGCATGCATTCTAAGGTGATTTTGCAAGATAAAGAGAAATAAGTTGACACTACGCCGCGATGTACGAGGAAAATCCAAAATGGGAAAAACCTCGGACGACCCCTAGCCTTAAGTCCACTAAGTCCAATAATTACAAACACTAGACAGATGACTTACTTCCTGGACTCGACTCCCTTCAAGCCTTGAAGCATCTTCTTGTGTCAACCTCAGCTTAGCCGACAATGTCAGACTCCACTGGAACCTTGGACTCCTCCAATGAAGCTTTTGGAACAACCGTCAACCCACACCCGAAGCCTTTCTCTGAGTGGGAATGCCGTAACAAACCTTTCTCCTTTTTGGGGTAGAGAAGAACCCAAAATATCTTCTTTAGTTGGTGTATAGAAAACCTGGTGCCAAACCACACTATAAGAAATATATATATAAATATATATATATATATATATATATATATATATATATATATATATATATATATATATATATATATATATCTGTGTGTGTGTGTGTGTGTGTGTGTGTGTGTGTGTGTGTGTGTGTGTGTGTGTGTGTTGAACTTCGAATCATAAACTAAAACAAATGGGTGTATGGTCTTGTGTTTTGAAAGAATTTAGGCCATTTAAATTAAACACACAAAAGGGACTTTTCTAAAGGATAATTTCTCTCTCGAAATGAGGTGAAATTTCTTGGAATAAATGTTGTTCCGAAGTGGTTAAAACTGTGAAAAAGTAGTGGGGACAAAGTAGTGGGAAAATGGGAAAAACTTCTAAAAATTGTTCCGGCCTGAAATGTCGTTCGAATGACATTTTCGTTCGAACGACCCTTCTAACGATAGGTTAGTGCTGAAATGGAAACTCGTTCGAATTCTCGATCGAATGAGTTTCTCATTCAATCGAATTTTCATTCGAACAACCCTTTTAACGATAGGTTAGTGTCAATTTGGGAAACTCGTTGTCAAACTCGTTCGAATTCTCATTCGAACGACAATTCGAATGAAAAACAGAAAAGACCATTTTTCATTTTAAACCCATAAAACTTTTATACCAAGTTATATAATTAATTTTTTAAATATAAAGTTCATTTTAAATAAAAACTTCACCCATTAAAATTATTCCAAGTCTCTACAAATATATATAGGATTCATACCTTATTGGAGGCTTGAAATATGATGAATTGTTGAGGATGTAACACGAGGCGCTTGAAACTCGGCAAGGATGTGTAAAACCCCGTATTTTTTAGGATATTTAAATTAATTAAATTAGTGAGTTGGATTTATTTATTTAATTTGGAGAAATTCATTTAATTTGGCGATTTAATTTTAAAATTATTTAAGCTGGAGAAATTTGTTAATTTGGAGGTTTAGAATTTATTATTTAAATTTGGGGATTTAAAAATTTAAATTAATGCGGGTTATTTCAATTTTTCACAATTGTCGCATTATGAGGTTGTAATTGGAAAATTTTATAAATTATCTCAGATGACAATTCTGAGTGCACGGTTGACTCCGGAAGGGTCGATATAGTTGTAAAAGAGTACCAGGGGGTAGTAATTGAGTCTCGGGGCGTTTTTAGACATAACCAAGCCTATACGGGGGCATTTAAGTCATTTTTAATTGGCTCATAGGCTTAATTACGGGATTTCGCATTTTAAACCTAAATTGGAGAATGTTGAGCAGCGTTTAGTCATTCCAAAACACAAAGGGTTGATAGATAAGAGAAAGGAGAAAGAAGAAGAAGGAAATAGGGAAGACAAAACCAATCCGGGCAAATTTCGACAAGAGATCGTCGAATTTAATCCACCAAGGAAAGTATTTTCTTACTTTAATTTGAGTTGTAGTTAATGATGTTAATAGTTGTATTTAGGTTAAATAAATCTGGAAAGTTGGAAAATCATTGAGCATGAATTTAAATTTAAATTGTTGGGTTTTGGTGAAGACGATGAAGAATAGACCATTAATGGTGGAATTGTAAATCTGTGAGAAATTGGGCTAAAAGTTAGTTTATAAATTAATTTGAGAAGTATTACAGGGGTTAGATCTTAGTTTATGAACTCTTTTGATGATATATGTTAGGCATAATCATGATGGTGACATTTGGTATCAAGTGTTGGAAGGAACTTTGAAGTTTTGGCATGAAAAATGATGGTAAAATGGAGCAGCAGTGCACCAGGTCTGGGGAGGCCGATTGACCGGGGTCGTAGGGTCGATCGACCAAGGATCCTGTTCGCCAGGAAAGTGGCAGAGAGAGAGAGAGAGAGAGAGAGAAGCCCAAATGCTTTAGTTATTTGAATGTTTTTTAGAATCTTTAAAAGGCCATAACTTTTGCATACGAACTCGAATTTGCGTGCCTTTTGTGGCCATGCGTAGCTAGTAGAGAGTATCACACTTCCCTAGGAATATTATTATTCATAATTAAAAAGTGAAAGGTCCAAAATACCCTTACAGATGGAATGAACAATTTAATCTTTAGCACAACTTTAAATGAGCATAACTTTGTCATACGAACTCAGATTTACATGTTGTTTGCAGCCACGCGTAGCTAGCGAAGACTAGTATACTCGCCTATTAAAATTATTATTTAGACTTGAGACATGAAAGGTCTAAAATGACCTTGGAGTTTTTTTTAGTGATGAAACTTTCCTGAATTGAAACCAAAATTGTTGGCGACCTATGCGAGAGTAATATGAACTTAATCAAGTATATATGAGGTGAGATATATAATTATATAAATTATATTAAATAGAGAGATGTAGCTATTTTGGTATTGGATCATATTTAGTACGAGCGAACTCGTTAATAATTGGGATATATAAATATATATATATATATATATATATGTGTGTGTGTGTGTGTGTGTGTGTGTGTGTGTGTGTGTGTGTATGTGTGTGGGTGTGTATGTGTGTATGTGTGTGGGTGTGGGTGTGGGTGTGTGAATTATATATATAAACATAGAAATACATAATCCAATAGGAAATGACAATAGGTTATGTGACTACCTAAAATGAAATAGGTTATGTGAATACCTCAAACAATGAAAGGTAGTGTGATTACCTAAACTTATAATAGGGTGCGTGAATACCTATTTGATTGTTTTATTATGTGTATGGCATACCTACGTGAGAACACACTATATATTGAGTTACTTGAGTCTACATATATAGGAGTTCCAACTAGTTTTGATATCTGGACAAAATAGATTAGTTTTTTATGAGAACTCCATCTCCTTAAAGGTACAACCTCAAAAAAGAAATCTTCTCCAAGAGAACCTTCAAAGGGAAGTTAATTATATCCTTAAAACCACAAATAGGACACTTAGTATGCATCTTACATATCACCTATTTGCATTAATGGTTCTTCAACACTTCAAGTCATTTTAAAACCAATTAAATTCAATTCAAATCATTTTATATATTTTTTAAATAATTTTCAAATGATTTTTGAATTAATTAAAATGTGTTTTTAAAAGTGTTTTCGGTAAAAATTGAATTTGAGAAACTTATTTTCTTTGTTGATTGTTTGCCTGGGTAGAATCCAAAAGCGCTATAGAATTGGAGGTGTGATTTGTAATTACTTTCATACACGCGTTTTTGCCTTCATCATGTGCGTACACGTGTTGGTAGCCTATGAAACACCATAAATCTTTGACTTACTTGAGTCAACATTATTTAGACATTTCAACTAATTTGGATATTGTGCCAAAACATATTTTTTAGTACGAGCCTTCTCCTTGGTACACCTTACAACGTTTCTCGACGACTCAACATGCCTCGACTCTACTCAACAACATATTCGAGTAAAGGTATTCACGTGTATTGCACATTTACACTTGACACATTAGACACATATGCATATATATTGATCTATGATTTTAATTGTGTGACTAATTAATTGTGAGTCTAAACATTTTTTTCTAAAAATGGAATTGGATATTTTTTACTGAAAATTTATTTTTAACAAAAGTAGTTTTGTTTAAAAATAAGTTGGTTCATATTCTAATAAAATTAAATTTGTAATCGTAAAATATTTTTTTTGGTTAGAATCATTTGGTTCCATTTATTTTTTTTTGGCCATATATATTTAATTGCACACGGTTTTTCTATTAGGCGTAAGCCGAAATGACCTCATAGGATTTGACCTATTTTGAGACCTCATGCTAGCTTATAGATTTTATCCTTTTGCCAACTATGAAGGTGATAACCTTGTACTTATTATCGTACCATTAGTCAAGAATGTTATGGCGTTTAGCTGGTTGTTGCGTCCCATTGAGAAGACCAAATGGGTTGTAGAATTATATCCGTCATATTTATTAAGGTTTAGCTTACAGTTTTTTACCAGCTTTTATTAGGAGCTTTACCTGCTATTGCAAATCGCCCCTTTAGTTGTTGACTAGACTTTCTTTCGTCGGTTTACGATTTGACCATAGGTTTAAACAAAGAGCTTGGTTCGTCCATTGATTTTTGATTCGGCAAGTGTAGGTTTCGGCTAGTGCCCTATGGTTCTATACCTTGCAGATTTCGTCGATCTATATTTTTTTTAATCGTTGGTTCTTTAGAACTATACCATTTCGTTTATATCTTTTAACCGCTAGTTAATTACTTAAATTCTATTAGTTTAGACTGATTGTTTGCCAACTGTCATATATGATAGTTTGAGGTTGTTACTTAAAAAACCCTATACCAGTCTGGTATCTTTGCAATGGTTTACAAGAGAATGGTTTTAGGTTTTCAAATGGCTTTTATAACAAACTTGTTAAACTGAATTTGTTAAGTTGTGTGGTTTGTTAAATATGTTAATTAGTTTTAACTCGAATTAATCACAACCTTAAATTAATATCTTTTAATCTGAACCCTTGATTTAAAAGTTTCTAGAATATTATTTTCTCACTTATATAAACCACATTTTAGAGTTTATTTGGGTTAGCATTTTCAGTCATATTTTATAGATTGAGAAACTCAGGAGGGTTTAAGCTTTATAGGGAGAAAAATATAGAGAATTAGAGAGAATATCTAAGAGAGAGATTGAATGTTATTTTCACACATCATGTTTATTTCTACTTCATCACTTTTCTGTTTTTGTTTTTGATTCTCAAAGATCTTGCACATCATCTCATAACTTTAGAGATTGAAATGTTGTGTTATTGTAGAGAGAATTTATGTGCTTTCATGATGAAATAATTTTTTTATAAAAACTAGAATTCCTTAGATTTTTAGATCCGAATTTTATTTAATATTTTTATGATCTAAATATTCTGATTTTGTGTTAATTGCTATATGATGTTTAAATCAAAATTTCTCCAGATCTTGCATGTTTATTGAAAATCTTTTTAAAGATCTATTTTCTCATATTTTTGAAATTATTTGTAAAACACTTTCCTCATAAAATTGAATGTTATATTTTTGAGAGATTGAAAACACATATTTCTTAAATGATTAAATAATATTTTTGTGTCTCCATGATGAATGTTTCTTATAAAGAGTGTTTATAAGATTTTTGATTGAAAATTTATTTTGTTAAGTTTTTGAAGAAAACTTATATGCTTGAGATTTGAATTAAGTTCTTGCATGGATTGCATTTAGAACATATTCACTTTCACGTTTTGCACAACTAGTATGTTGTTAAGAGATCAGTTTTGACTGAGTTGGAGACAAAGTGGAGAAGATAGCAAATTGGGAAGCCACATCAACATCAGACCTACATAGAAGTTAGAATCAAACCAGTGGGTACATATTCTAAGATTGTATAGGACTGATTTATGTGCATGTGTCTTAAATAGTTTGTAACTTGTATATTTTATTTTAGTGGAATTTTTAGTTTACTCCGTAGAGGGAGTCGTGGATGTTTTACCTAGTTTGGGTTTTTACCACGTTAAAAAAACATACTTGTTATTCTTGTTTTCCTCATCTTATTATTTGTATGATTTAGAATTAAAATTGTTACATGATTTAATTACTTGAATTGGAATAATTCTTCATATGTTATGCGTATGGAGATTGTTTCATGGGAGCATCTCAAGAAATGTCCCTCGGGGATTTTTTCAATTGGTATCAGAGCGGGTCTCTCCAAATAAGATTTAAGCGTCTGGAATGTTGATCCTATATTTCTTGATCATATGACTTCATGTTACAAATCTGATTTCTTTCTATATCCATAATATGATGAAGAATTTTTATATGTATGACATTATGGTAGAAAACATGATATTTTATATCCTCTATTTTTTCTCATTATATTTCTTGGATTTAGAGCTCCTATTATGGTTTATATGCTTAGCATAATATTTTTTTCACCATAGCATTGGTTGTGGGGGAGAGATCTTATTTGTTGATTACTCTAGAATATGATGAACATGTTTAAATTATGTCTAATATATCTTTTACCCTTCATTTTATTTGAGAAGTCCCTCAAGACTAGATGAATGTGCTTGATTCATTTTTCTACCATATTTACATATTTTCCTGTCATAATCATGGCAAATATATGTCCTCTGATATTTTAGGGTATGGATGTTTGTGAATGCAAAAGGCACCTCCTAAAATCATGATAATGTAGGAGTGGCACATGATTAGAACCATTAATATGTTTATTGTGGTAGTTATATTTTTTTTAAATCTTCTCTATGTAATCATTGTTTTTATCCTTTGCTTATTTGAGACAAAAAGGGGGAGAAGAGTACATCATTTTATTAGTCCTGATTCTTGAATTATATTCATGATATCTTATTTTTAAAATGATTGATCAATTTCTATGATATCTTACACTTGTTCTTGTGAGTTTGGTTTTAATGTTTAATGCAGGAAATCACAAGAAGGTGTTAAGGTAATTGATGTATAGTTGAATATTGTAATTTTAATTTTCTAGGATTATTTTGTGGGTTGGGTAGAATAGTAATTGGTGTATAGGACTTAGGTTATTTTATTTTTTCCTAAGAGTACCATTATGTACTCAAAGGGCTTTGTCACAAATATCCAAAGGGGGAGATTTAAACACCCTAAATCTTTTATTTACTTCAGTTTGTCACACCCCGCAAAATCCGACAGACGGGGTGGCCAGCCACCGCCGCCGAACTATGCCGGACGTGAACTAAATAAATACCATTCTTAGCATGAGACAGACATGAGATATAAATAATCAGTCCATAAGATAAATAATTGAATCAATCTCAAATGATCACAAATAACTAAGCGATAAAAGATCCATCACATGCTTTTAATCGATGTGATTTTAAATTCCCCATTTATAAAGGCACACCAATATGATTTTAAATTCCCGCAAAATTCCCGCAAACTACCCGCAAAATTCCCCATTTATAAAGGCACACCAATATGATTTTAAATTCCCGAGTCCCACCCTTTTAATCGATGTGAGATCCTCAAAATAGCCCTTAGTCCCATAACTAAGGGTCCCCAAGTTATCAATACGTCCTATCCTATGTATAGGGGGATTTTTAAACATAAATCTTAACTTAATCTCGTACTTAGACTACCGTAATGACGATAAAATAATAAAAATCATCCCACCCCCAACATAATAAAAACCGTGATAATTTTCCCTCACTAGTCCCATTCCTAGAAGACATTCTAAAATGTAGGGAGAGCAATAATACCCAACAACCCGTCGTCACAATGATATTTAATAATACCAACAAGTCACACCAACAAGAATAATTAATCATCGTATAAAACTATGCATGATAGTCCAATTTAATTAAATCTTTAATTTAATTATCACAATGTCAACAATACCCAAATAATCTTATTTAATTATTTTAAATTAAATATACCAAGTTTTCATCATATAAACATCAAAAATCAAATTTCATTATCTCTACATGTATTACATGAGTTATGCGCACCCAAAAGTCAATTATTTTAAAGCTAGGGTTTTTCTACATGCAACCTACACCAATAAAACCCAAAATCACTCATGAATCCGACGTACCCAAAGGGTTATGAATATTATTCAGATTAAAAGATTTTATAAAACTAGCCCCATAATTAGTATCCACTTTTTCTAATTAAGTTACTAATTATTTTTAAGAAAACATGTAATTAAGTGTTTAGGCGACACTTAAAACGCATAATACTAAAGGAAAAGAATAGAGTATTCATGCCTGTGAAGATCGTGAGGAAAATCTGATTAGAAATCTGGATTCCTTGCGAAAAATTAGCAAAAGAGTGCTCTTGAACAAACTTGATTAAACCCCAATTAAGCCTCCCAAAACTTGTGCCAAAAACTTGATTATGAAGAAGGTTGATGATTATAGATGAGAGGAAAATATTTGGAAGTGTTCTCTGGTGAAAAACTGGAGAAAAAGTGATTATGAGAAGTCCCCCCACGGATTAACAAGGTTATATAGTGATTAGGAGTCCTAATCCTACACAAATTCTGCTTAAAAAGACTTATAGTGCACGATAACTGATGGCATCGATCGATCGATGCCCAGGCGTCGATCGATCGATCGCCTAGAAAAACTGATAGTTTTCCTTAAAAAATATAAGGGACAAATATTTCCAAAAATCATATAAAATCCATTTTAACTCCGATTTTAATTCCGCTTGAAGTTTTATTCTTCTAAAATGATAACCAACATATTTAGCCAATAAAAATTATTAAATTCAAAATTTTATTTTTATCGAAAATTCCAATTAATTAATAAAAATAGTTAATAAAAACACGAGGTGTTACATACTTCCCCACTAGCAAAGAATTTCGTCCTCGAAATTAGACGAATCATACACATCAACCCTTAAATCTTAAAAAAAAATATAAGGCTCATATATGCCTACCCATAGAATACCACAATTAGGCGCCCATATACATAATCTACCCAAACGTAATCCTTAGCAAAAATACGATATATACATCCTACATATATAGGTATCTAAGAAAGTATTACATACTGCTATATTCCACTCGCCACGCAACCTATCCTGCTCTGACTGAACTACATAGCACCTCCCATAACTTAGATTAGTTGGTGTAGTGGCCACCCCCTGCGCACCTAGCACTGCCGGTGCTGGTGGTGCTGCTAGCGCCCCCTGAACGCTAGCTGCTGCTAAGACTGGAGGCCTCAGTCCTAGATGTCCCTGAACTCCTTGCCCTTGATGACCTTGCGTACCTTGACCTTGTTGGGCTGGTTCTCCTTGGTTTTTTTGGCTCGCTCTCTTGTAACACTTTGCCGTTGTATGTCCTACTTTTCCACATACAAAGCATTCACCCCTAAAAGGTCCGAAACGCCTAGTATTGGCTTTCTCCTCTCCTTGACTTTGTTGTTCCTGATTGGTCCTCTATCTTTTCCATGTTTGATCATTGCGACCTTTATTCTCACCTGCCTGTACATTAGACTCTTGTCCCTTTCCTAACTTCTTTTGATAATTGGTCTTCTCTTGCCATAACAACATTGCGACATCCACCACCTGAGCATAAGTAGTGTATGCCGGATTCCCCAACACCATTTTCCTAATCGACCAAGACAATCCCTTAATGAAACACTCCATCTTCTTAAACTCAGTGCTAACCTCCTCTGGTACAAACATAGATAGTTGGTGAATTCCTGTTCATACTCGACGATTGATTTTGAACCTTGCTCCAAATCCATAAATTCTCTCTTCTTTGCGTTCCTAATTGCATATGGAAAGTACTTATTATTGAACTTGATCAGAAACTCTGCATATCCCAACTGATCTCTCTCCTCTGATGTGGTGGAACTCTCCCACCATTGTAACGCATCCCGTGTCAGCTTAAAAGTTGCTAGCATCTGCTTCTGCACATCCGTGCAGTCAACCATCCTCAAATGCCTCTCCATATCTCTCCTCCACTGGTGAGCAACCGTTGGGTCGGATCCCCCTCCAACGGTGGGAGGATTGCCCTTAAAGAAACTGGTTCTCACCCTATCCCAAGTTGATACGGGTGTACCCCGCTGCTGCGCCTTAAAAGTCGCCCCTCTCCGTCTCCCCATCTCCAAACCAGCCGCTGTGGCCTCACGAATGATATCCGCTATCTCTTCGGCCTCCAAAGTAATCTGATGCAGCCTCTCATGAGCCGCGAGGCCAGAAACAGACTCCTCTTTCCTACTCCCATTTCTCCTTGTGTTCGCCATCTGAAAAGATAGGAACAAAACAACATCAGACTCGGAATGACTAAGAGTAAAAATCATCAAAACGGAATCAAAGATAAGCAACGCGGAAGCTAAACAGACTCATAACCTACGAGACCTAAGACCATGCTCTGATACCATCTGTCACACCCCGCAAAATCCGACAGACGGGGTGGCCAGCCACCGCCGCCGAACTATGCCGGGCGTGAACTAAATAAATACCATTCTTAGCATGAGACATATATGAGACATAAATAATCAGTCCATAAGATAAATAATTGAATCAATCTCAAATGATCACAGATAACTAAGCGATAAAAGATCCATCACATGCTAACTCCAAAAATCATGTCTCCAATAATGATTAAATAAAATCTGAATAATCCCAACAGAAATCCTCTAAACAACTTTGGAACCGAATGGCCCAATAAAACTCCAATGAAGTCTCATAATACGACTGGAAAAGAAAGTCTAAACTAAAACAAAGCGATAAAGTAAATCAGCTCCAGCTGCACCTCCAAATGATAACTCTGAAAAACCTATGCAGCTTCTCCAATTCTAATCCTGAAAAAGATTAGTCAACGCATGGGTCAGAGCCAAAGCCCCGAGCAAGAATACACTTTACTCTCCTCAAATAGGATCCTTGAATCCAGACAGTAGCATTATACGCAATAAATATCACAATAGAATATTTTAAATTAAATGGAATAATTAAGCGCGATAAATATAAACCACTAACTACCCACAAAAATCTCCATTTGTAAAGGCACACCAATATGATTTTAAATTCCTAAGTCCCATGATGTTAATTTAATTATATTAACCAACTTTTATTATAGTTCTCACTTTTTTTTTATTTAAGTGTCACACTTTCCCTTGTCAATCGCCCTCTGACCCGTTTACTGTCGGCCCCGACACATGACAAGGTTCCCCTTGTCAATCGCCCTCTGACCCGTTTACTGTCGGCCCCAACACATGACAGAGTTCCACACACGACACGACATAAATTCCCGCTGGCCCGTTTAAACAGTCGGCCCCGACACATTATGTCGCCACAAATTTTAATACATGTTTTTATCTTAGGCATTAATTCTCAATTTCTAAATTTATAATCACCCCACCCTTTTAATCGATGTGAGATCCTCAAAATACCCCTTAGTCCCATAACTAAGGGTCCCCAAGTTATCAATAGGTCCTATCCTATGTATAGGAGGATTTTCAAACATATATCTTAACTTAATCTCGTACTTAGACTACCGTAATGACGATAAAATAATAAAAATCAGCCCACCCCCAACTTAATAAAAATCGTGATAATTTTCCCTCACTAGTTCCATTCCTAGAAGGCATTCTAAAATATAGGGTGAGCAATAATACCCAACAACCCGTCGTCACAATGATATTTAATAATACCAACAAGTCACACCAACAAGAATAATTAATCAACGTATAAAACTACGCATGATAGTCCAATTTAATTAAATCTTTAATTTAATTATCACAACGTCAACAATACCCAAATAATCTTATTTAATTATTTTAAATTAAATATACCAAGTTTTCATCATATAAACATCAAAAATCAAATTTCATTATCTCTACATGTATTACATGAGTTATACGCACCCAAAAGTCAATTATTTTAAAGCTAGGATTTTTCTACATGCAACCTACACCAATAAAACTCAAAATCACTCATTAATCCTACGTACCCAAAGGGTTATGAATATTATTCAGATTAAAAGATTTTATAAAAATAGCCCCATAATTAGTATCCACTTTTTCTAATTAAGTTACTAATTATTTTTAAGAAAACATGTAATTAAGTGTTTAGGCGACACTTAAAACACATAATACTAAAGGAAAAGAATAGAGTATTCATGCCTGTGAAGATCGTGAGGAAAATCTGATTAGAAATCTGGATTCCTTGCGAAAAATTAGCAAAAGAGTGCTCTTGAACAAACTTCATTAAACCCCAATTAAGCCTCCCAAAACTTGTGCCAAAAACTAATTATGAAGAAGGTTGATGATTATGGGTGAGAGGAAAATATTTGGAAGTGTTCTCTGGTGAAAAACTGGAGAAAAAGTGATTATGAGAACTCCCCCCACGGATTAACAATGTTTTATAGTGATTAGGAGTCCTAATCCTACACAAATTCTGCTTAAAAAGACTTACAGCGCACGATAACTGATGGCATCGATCGATCGATGCCCAGGCGTCGATCGATCGATCGCCTCGAAAAACTGACAGTTTTCCTTAAAAAATATAAGGGACAAATATTTCTAAAAATCATATAAAATCCATTTTAACTCCGATTTTAATTCCGCTTGAAGTTTTATTCTTCTAAAATGATAACCAACATATTTAGCCAATAAAAATTATTAAATTCAAAAATTTATTTTTATCAAAAATTCCAATTAATTAATAAAAATAGTTAATAAAAACACGGGGTGTTACAGAGTCTACATTATTTAGGCATTTCAACTAATTTGGATATTATGCCAACACATATTTTTTAGTACGAGCTTAGTACACCTTACAACGTTACTCGACAGCTCAAAATGCCTCCACTCTACTCTACAAAATATTCGAGTAAAGGTATTCACGTGTATTGCACATTTACACTTGACACATTAGACACACATGCATATATATTAATCTAATTTGGATATTATGCCAACACATATTTTTTAGTACGAGCTTAGTACACCTTACAACGTTACTCGACAGCTCAAAATGCCTCCACTCTACTCTACAAAATATTTGAGTAAAGGTATTCACGTGTATTGCACATTTACACTTGACACACATGCATATATATTGATCTATGATTTTAATTGTGTGACTAATTAATTGTGAGTCTAAACATTTTTTTTTCTAAAAATGGAATTGGATATTTTTTACTGAAAATTTATTTTTAACAAAAATTGTTTTGTTTAAAAATGAATTTTTTATTTTAAAAATAAGTTGGTTCATATTCTAATAAAATTAAATTTGTAATCGTAAAATATTTTTTTGGTTAGAATGATTTGGTTCCATTTTTTTTTTTTGCCATATATCTTTGATTGTACACGATTTTCCTATTAGGCCTAAACCGAAATGACCTCATAGGATTTGACCTGTTTTGAGACCTTCATGCCAGCTTATAGATTTCGTCCTTTTGCCAACTATGAAGGTGATAACCTTGTACATGCTATAGTACCATTAGTCTAGAATGTTATGGCTTTTAGCTGGTTGTTGCGTCCTATTGAGAACCCAAGTGGGTTGTAGAATTATATCCGTCATTTTTTATTAAGGTTTAGCCTACTGTTTTTTACCAGCTTTTATTAGGAGCTTTACCTGCTATTGTAAATAGCCCCTTTAGTTGTTGACTAGACTTGCTATTGGCACCGGTTTCAATCAACCGGATTTGTGTACCGGCTGAGTTGGACGGCCGAGGTGGCACACACGTACCCCACTGCAGTCTGCCCAATAAGCCAAAGCCAAAGCCAAACATAAATCTTGAGCTGCTTTCTTAAAAAGAAAATAAAAAGAGGAAGGCTTTTATAAATAAATAAAAAAACAGTTTTAACAAAAACAAAAAAATGAATGAAAAATACTTTTTTAGCAAAATACATTTTTAAACTAGTTTTAACACAAAAAAAAAATAATTTTTTTATGCCGACTAATGATTTTTATGTGTCAATCGCGACACACTGGTTATTATCGCTGAGGTGCCCCACATTCATAAGATAATAATCAATCTCAAAAGTCAAGTCAGCGTGTCGCAACCGACACATATGACACGACACGATAAAAACAAAAGAAAAAACATTTTTTAGCAAAAGATGTTTTTAATAATAAAAAACAATTTTGACATAAACAAAAAAAAAATTAATGAAAAAAACCTTTTTAGTAAAAAAAACATTTTAAAACTAGTTTTAACACAAGAAATCGATTTTAGCAAAAAAAACATTTTTTACCTCACACGAACATAGTTGAATTAAAATGAGACAAGAAATGGACACAACATGAAATCCATTTTTTAAAAATGCGACAAGAAATTGACACGACATAACCAAAATAAAATTGACACGACATAAAATCCACTTTTTTACCAAACACAAACACCGTTCAAATAAAATGCAACATGACAAGAAATTTTAAAAAACTAGATTATGTTCAAATATTTGAGCGGTGTTCGTGCTTGGTAAAAAACTAGATTATTTGAGCGATGTATATTTTGACGTATAATTTTGACATATATTTTTTTACATATATTTATATATAGCGTGTATTTAACGTATATATTTTAGTTGGTAAAACATTTTTAAAAAAAACTAGATTACTTGCTAAAACATTTTAAAAATAAGGTGTGTCGCTAGGGCGAACCTTTAAAAATAAGAGAATATTTGGTAAACGGGTGTTTGAGAGACTAAATGCGTTAAAAATAATTATTAAGAAATAAGTTGATTTTTATGTTTTTTTTATTTTTCGGTAAAACTATTCTTTGTTTGCTAAAATCTTTTTTTTTTTGTTGATAAAATCTATTTTTTCTTTTGTTTTTGTTGTGTCGTGTCATAAGTGTCGGTTGCGACACGCTGTTGAGGGATACGAGCAGCATGTTGAGGGACTTTTTGGAACAAATAAAAATGCTTGAACTAAACGTGTATTAAAAAATGTTCGAAGGAGTATTTGGTATATGCCCCTTTAACAAAAATAAAAATAAAAATAACAAAAAATAGTTTTTTAGCAAAACAAAAAATAACGAAAAATAACGAAAACTTCTTTCCTACCCACACAAAAGCCACCTCAACATTTTTTTAGGTATATCATTAAAAAACAGGTTAAGTAAAACATTTTTTAGTAAAAAAAAAAAAAAAGGACGAGGAATGTTTTTTAATGACAAAAATATTTTTTAGTAAAAAAAATATTTTTTAATCTAGTTTTAACACAAAAAAATAGATTTTATGTCTCATATCATTAAGTTTTATGTCATTAAGTTTGAGTTTTATTTTTTGTGTTAAAACTAGTTTGAAAATATTTTTTTCATTGAAAAATGTTTTGTTTGTCACAAAAACAGCTCACGAAAATACGATACGAAATTAACTCTAAAATGATACGATATGTCGTTTGTGTCGGATTTTTTTTACATGAAATTATATCGTGTCGTGTTCTTCTCAAAATTATGAGTTGTATTCTCGTGTCTTGTTATGTTAATTGTGCTTTTAGTCTGGTTATTGTATCTATTTATGTTTAATTTAGTATGAAATTTAAGAAATCGTGTTATTCATGTCGTGTTCAAAATTATTAGTCCAAAGACTAGACCGTAAAAGACCCTAAAATAAAAACTGTTTTTAACAAATTGTAATAAAAACAATTTTTTAACAAAATAAAAACTGTTTATAACAACAACAAAAAACACAGTTTAAAAAATTCTTGGAAAACAAAACTGATTTTTTGTTGTTATAAACAGTTTTTATTTTGTTTGAAAAAAGTTTATATTACAAATCAGTCAGCTTACATTACAAATTAATCAGTTTATTTTGTTTAAAAAACAGTTTTTATTTAAATAAAAAAAAATAGTTTTTATTTTGTTAAAAAAAACAGAAGCACTTTAACCCATTACTATTTTTTTAGACTTTATTAAAAATTAGTCAGTTTATTATACTTTTGTATAATTTTCGTTGCTAAATATGAAAACTTCTCTTCAAAAAGTTTTTAGTATTAATACTGTTTTTTATTTTATTAATTTTTTTGAATTTTTTTTTATTCTGTTAAAAATGATTTTTTGTAGAAAACTCTTTTTTTTCACTGAAGTGTTTTTATTTTTCTAAAAACTTTTTTTTTCATATTTTTATTCTTTAAAAACAGAGTTGTTTTTTAAGATATTGTTTGTTTGTTATAAAATGATTTTATTTTGTTAAAAAATATTTTGTTTTGTTAGAAAATGTTTTTTTTTTCATTTTTTTATATAGTTTTTATTTTGTTAAAAAAATGTTTTTTCATTAAAACATTTTTTTTTGTTAAAAACTTTTTATTTTAAAAAACTATTTTTTGTTCATTAAAAAAGCAATTTTTTTTGTCATTATTTTTAAAGACTATTTTTTTTTCATTAATAACTATTCTTAAAAACTATTTTTTTATGTTTTACAATTTTATTATATTTAAATACTTAAAATGATGTTATGTTTTAATGAAAGATGAGAGGGTATTTTGGTCCTTATATATTAGGTTTGTTAAAAAGGTATGTGGGGGGGGGGGGGGGGGGGGGGATTTTAGGGTGTGGGGATAGCCACATCCTTTTAATATATATTTGTTTACATATATTTATATATCGCTTGTATTTATGTTTTTAATTGATCAAATACCAAAACGTCCATCAAACATTTTTTAATACACATTTAGTCCAAACTTTTTATTTTGTACTCAAAAATCCCTTATTCTCTTATTTTTAAAGGTTCGCACCAGTGGTATAACTGACTTTTTGGAGAAAAATAAAAATGCTTGAATTAAAAAATATTCGAGGAATTATTTGATATATGTTATTTTTTAATTAGACTGATTTTTTTTAATTTGAAAGTTACATTTTGTAAAAGAAAAAAGGAATTATAGGGTGCGCTGACTTTTGAATAGAGGTAATGGTTATCTTATGGCTTGTGTGGGTGGCTGCCAACTCAGATGGCATGTCAGCCGGTTGATAAAAGCGGTTGCTTTACTCGGTACCAAAAGCATTTTTCTTTGACCATAGGTTTAAACAAAGAGCTTGGTTCGGCCATTGAATTTGGATTTGACCAGTGTAGGTTTTAGCTAGTGCCCTATGGTTCTATACCTCGTAGATTTCGTGGATCTATATTTTTTTTAACCGTTGGTTCTTTAGAACTATACCATTTCGGTTATATCTTGTTGAAACTTTTGTTTAAAGGTGTAAAGTTTGAAAAAGAAAGTTAGCCTCTTCTTTATCCAAATCTTTGGCCCTCTGGTTTTCACTCTCACATGTGTTCATTATTTTATTTTTTTAATCCCACTTATTCAACCACTTAGGAACCCACATATATAAAAAATTCATCCGGCCATAAATCTGGGGCAGTTTTCTTTTAGAGAGCAAAAGAGAGTAAGTGATAATAAACTTGAGTTTGTTTTGAAAAGAAAAAAAACTTGAGTTTAGTTATGGAAGAAAGAAAAACAACTGAAAATATTTTCTTCATGAAAATATTTATTCCCTTAAATTATTTTAGAACAGTTTGTCCCTCCAAACTGAAATTGTGGAATTGAGCAAATAATTTGGAATGAGTATTAGAAGACATATAACCACGGTGCATGATTATATGATATAAATGTGATTCTTCACTTGTTTTATCCTGATGATGGTATATATATGTATATGGTTAGAATAAAATGCCTATATATATATATATATATATATATATATATATATATATATATCCTATAGATGAAAGGGTATGGAATCTTTGTGGAGTACCTCTTGGATGATTATGGTGTACCGGATTGATGGGGGTTGATGTATCGCATTTAAGGAATATTTCGATTACATCATCCCAAGGATATTATTAGAGTTTGTAGTTGTTTTCATATTGTAGTCTAAAATTTAGTAGTAGTAGTAGTAGTAGTAGTAGTCTTATATGGTATGTATGGCATTATGGATCTCTAGGATCGACATTGTCAAGGAATAGTGTAACGGGATGGTTCCTTGTTTCGATTTTGCTTTGCGAGACACCCCACGCACGAAACGTAGTGCATTGTTGAGATTAGAGAGAAGTTTTGTCAATTATTTATGTGTGGCATAATGGATCTCCAGGATCGACGTTGACAAGGAGTAGTGTAACGGGGTGGTTCCTTGTTTGGATTTTGCTTTGCGAGACACCCCACGCATGAAACGCAGCGCAGCGTTGAAATTGGAGGGACGTTTTGCCAATAATAATTTTTCATGTCCATTATTTAGAAATTTATCCATATGATTTAACCTAAATGTATATGGGTAACTATTAAGAATTATAATTAATTAAATTATAAACCGAAATCCTTTAAGCCTAATAAGGCATATATGTTTGTAAAAATACTTAAGTGTGTTTAGAAGGAGTGGATTTTTGGGTTATGATAGGAAGGTAGATATCGTGGGTATATGCTAGGTTTATGACAAGTTAGGTTGTCCTTAGTAATGGGGGTAATTTAACTAAAATTTGAGGACGCGAATAGGTGCGCGCCGTTAGATGAGAGGAGAGTTGGGGTTCCACGAGAGTGCGATTCCACTTTAATTATGAAATAAGTGCACCCATATTTATTATGCACGGTTAACACACTTGCTAAATATTTTTTACACTCGGGCTCTGACCCGTTTACTTTTCTCTCCTGCATGTATATATATATACTATTACAGGTGTCCTACCGTATGAATGCCGGATGACCTTCTATCCAGAGTCTTGGGAGTCGTGACATGTGCGGACTGTTGTGGGATGTATCTTGTAGTCGCTTCCTACTTTTAAAACTCTTGGCAGGATTCATGTTGTATATCGGGTTTGTACCCAAGGGATATCTATATACATGTTTATATTTATTCCATTTCAGTTATTGTATTTGCTGTGATCCGACAGCTTATTCGATTTTACTTCCTTGTGGTACATTCAGTTGTAGTTATTTATTTCATTTTATTCTAGCATTTCTTTTCTCATATTTCTTTCATGCATCTTTCTTTTTCTTATTGGTAGTCATTGTGTTGGTTTGGTAGTCATGGTGTGTTTTATTTTTATTTTAACATCTCGCTTATATGATATCGAGTAGTTAGTCCTATATTATATAGTACCGACAGTTGGTGTTAAGACTGAGCCATCTGAAACTTCTGATTTAATGTAGTATAGGGCTGGCCACCCGTTATTATTTTAAGTGGGGTGTTACAAAGTACAAGGCAACCCTTGTTGAACTAGAAGAGTTAAAGAAAAAGGTTTCAAATGTGTTTAAAAAATTCCAACACTTTGAAACACAAACCAAATCTTATGAAAAAATTGTTACTGGAAGTAAATTTTACTCTGAAGATAAGTCTGGTCTAGGCTTTGGAGAAATAGTGCATACAAGTAAGACCAAAGTTTCCCCTAAAAATATTGATGTTATAAAACAAGGCCAAACTTCTCAAAACGTTCAAAAAGGTGAACTTAGTCTTAATGTCTCTCCAACAACACATAATCAGTACAATCAACAGTTGAAACCAAACAGTCAGACCAAATACGTTTGCCCTTCTGCCAGAGACCAAAGATAGAAACCTAAATCTAATGATGACTGGACTACTGTACCCAATAGATCCAAGTCAATTTTCAAAGACTTTAGCAAAAAAGTCAAGTCCTATACCCATCAGTACTGTTTCTAATGCCATATTTTTTGTCATACTCTTGATGAGTGTTTCCAAAAAAAGGTTGTACACTCCTACCTACCAGAACTTTAACTATTCTAGGAAATCAAGAAATACTTATGTACGTCCTAGATAGGCCACAAACAACTTTAACTCTAAAAAGAAAAAGGGAGGGTCCAAGACTAAGAAAAAATCATTCAGAAAGACCCCTGAAACCTTTTCTAAGTCAAAGGCCACAAAAATTTTAAAACTAGGCCTATTTGGATTAGAAAAGTCGGTTTACTACCCCGGCTCAAGTGTAACATTTTCATTTCTGCTTTAAAGGAACAAAGCACTTCAACTGGATGGTATTTAGACTCCGAATATTCTAAATATATGATCGGGGACGAAATAAAATTGAAAAACAAGACAGACTTCCTTGGAGGTAGTGTCATGTTAGGAGATGGTGTTTTTTCTCAGATCATAGGTAAGGGAACATTGAGTGAGCAAGGGCTTCCTGACCTGAATGATGTTCTCTTAGTTAAAGGACTCAAAACCAATCTCTTAAGTATGTCACAATTTTATGACTCCAATCACTCAGTTACCTTTTCAAAAAATGACTAAAAAATTATTGATGAAAAAGGTTACTATATCTTAACAGAAAATAGAACCCCAAAAAATTGTTACACAGTAATCCTAAATTTCGAATCTTGTAATGTTGTCTGATTAGAAGATTCTGATCTATGGCACAACAGATTGGGACACACAAATTATGATAACCTTAGAAGATTGAGTTCCCAAGAGATAGTTAGAGGTTTACCTTAAATTAAAAATTCTTTCACTCCGATATGTGGACCTTGTCAGGAGGGCAAAATAAGTAAATCCCCACACAAGAAAGTTAAAGATGTCCTGACTATTAAGCCTTTAGAACTTATCCACATGGACCTCATGGGTCCATCAAGAACTGTTAGTTTCTGTGGAAATTGTTATGTCCTAGTTATAGTGGACGAATATACGAGATATACATGGGTAGATTTTATGAGACAAAAATCAAATACCTTCAATGAATTCTTAATAATCCTCTTGAAAATTAAGAATGACAAGGATACCTAAGTGTGTCGAATTAGGAGTGATAGAGGTGGAGAGTTCAAGGACTCTGGAATTTCTGAGTATTGTGTAGCTAATGGATATAAACATGAGTTTAGCGCTCCCAAAACCCTACAGCAAAATGTTGTAGCTGAATGTAAGAATAGGACTTTATAAAAAATGGCTAGGGTTATGTTACATGCTAAGAATCTCCCCAGATTCTTTTGGGTAGAAGTTATCCAAATCATGTGTCACATTATTAATCGTATCTACCTTAGAAAAATTTCCAAAGAAATATCTTATGAGTTATGGTTCCACAAAAAGCCAAACTTAAAATATTTTAGAACCTTCAGTAGTATCTACTATATCTGCAAAGATAGAGATCACCTTTCAAAATTTTATACCCGAGGAGAAAGGGCAATTTTTCTTAGCTATTCCCAAAAGAGTAGGGCTTTGCGTGTGTTTAACTACAAAACCAAACTATTATGGATTCAATTAATGTAATTGTACATGACACTAGTGTAAGGAGTAATGACAGTCAACCAGTAACATTTGATGAGGACGAACCTGTTTTATCTTCTGATCCTCAAGATGATACTGATTCACCGCCACCTGAGAGTCCTTCTGTACCCACTTGGGTTTCTAAAGATCATCCCACTGAAACCATTGTCGGTAATCCTTCGGAACCAGTTCGAACTAGATCCCAATTTCGTCAAGTGGCACAATTTTCTTATTTTATTTCTTTTGAGGAACCTAAAAATGTGAACGATGCCCTTACTGACTCATTTTGGATAAATTTTATGCAAGAAGAGCTAATCCAATTTAATTCTCATAATGTTTGGAAGTTGGTTCCTAGACTAAAAGATTCAAAGGTTATTGTCACAAGATGGATTTTTAAAAACAAAACTGATGAAAATGGGGAGGTCATTAGAAATAAAGCTAGGTTGGTTGCACAAGGATACACCCAGATTGAGGGAATTGATTTCGACGAAACCTTTTGAACCTGTTACTCGTCTAGAATCAGTTCGTCTCCTTCTTGAAACTTCTTATCATATGCAATTCAAAGTATTCCAAATGGATGTTAAATCCGCTTTCTTAAATGGAATTTTATCTGAAGAAGTTTACATAGAACAACCCAAACGATTTGTTGATCTTGTACACTCGGACCACGGTTTTAGGCTTAAGAAAGCCTTATACGGCTTAAGACAAGATCCTAGAGCTTAGTATGAGAGACTGTATACCTTTTTAGTATCTCACAATTTTGTCTGAGGCGAAAACGATCAAACGTTGTTTGTTAGAAAGGAAAATCAACATGTCTTAATCGCGCAAGTATATGTGGATGATATTATTTTCGGTTCCACCTATCCCAAACAAGTAGAGAGTTTTGTTGATATCATGCATACTGAATTTCAGATGTCTTTAATGGGTGAACTATAATATTTTCTGGGTTTACAAGTAAAACAATGCAGTGATGGTCTTTTTATTTCTCAATCCAAATACGCTGCAGATTTAGTTAAAAAATTCGTCTTAGAAAATGCTAAAATTTCTAGAACCCCCACGAGTACCTCAACTAAACTACCTAAGGGTGGTATTGGCAAAAGTGTTGATCCCACTCTTTATTATATCTTACCGCAGCTCGAGCCGACATATCCTTCGCTGTGTGTATCTGTGCTAGATATCAAAGTAACCCTAAACAATCTCACTTATTAAGTGTCAAAAGGATTATTAAATACATTAAGGGTAATCTAAAATTTGGTATTTGGTACACAAACGATACGACTAGTTCTATTATAGGATACACCGATGCCGATTGGGTCAGTTGTTCTAATGATAGTAAGAGCACTACTGATGTTTGCTACTACGTAAGCAATAATCTCGTTGGTTGGTCGTGTAAGAAACAAAATTGTATTTCATTATCTAGTGTTGAATCTGAATATATAGCAGTTGGTAGTTTTTGTGCTCAATTACTATGGATTAGACAAATGCTTAGTGATTATGGTCTCATAGAAAAACAATTAACCATGTTTTATGATAACCAAAGTGCCATTACTATTTCCAAAAATCCTATACTGCACTCACGAACTAAGCATATTAAGATTAGACATCATTTTATTCGTGACCTTGTCAAATCCAAATATTTCATTATTGAATATCTGAACACTCAATAATAGCTCGCAAATCTCTTTACAAAACCTTTAGACAACATTCGGTTTGAGTATTTGCGTATAGCTATAGGCATGATGACTCTCCATGAATCTCTATCTTTTATGATTTGTACCCCTTATATATTTGAGAAAAATTGGGGGAGAGAATCTTGAGTATTGTTTACCTTTTTTCTATTTATTCCTTATTCTAACTCAACTAAGATGCCAATTTAGTGTTTATCTTGTTATAGGCAATTCAGACTCGTATATCTTGTTACCATTTTGTAGGGTATTGGTCTGTATAAAGTTGAGTAATGTATTTTTTTTTAACTTATTTTCGGTTCTAGGATGGGAATGGGTAGTTAGACTTTTTGTATAGGACAAATAGGATTTCAATTTATTTTAACCTAAGAGTTCTGAATACTCAAGGGAATTTTGTCTATAATATCCAAAGGGGGAGATTGAGAACACACTATATATTGACTTACTTGAGTCTACATATGTAGGACTTCCAACTAGTTAGGATATCTTGACAAAATAGATTAGTTTTTTATGATAACTCCATTTCCTCAAAGGTACAAGCTCAAAGAAGAAATCTTGTCCAAGAGAACTTTCAAAGGGAAGTTAATTCTATCCTTAAAACCACAAATAGGACATTTACTATGCATCATACATATCACCTATTTGCATTAATGGTTCTTCAACACTTCAAGTGATTTTAAAATCAATTAAATTCAATTCAAATCATTTTATATATTTTTTAAATAATTTTCAAATGTTTTAGAATTAATTAAAATGTGTTTTTAAAAGTGTTGAGGGTAAAAATTGAATTTGAGAAACTTATTTTCTTTGTTGATTGTTTGCCTGGGTAGAATCTAAAGTGCTAGAGAATTGGAGGTGTGCTTTGTAATCACTTTCATACACGCATTTTTGCCTTCATCTTCTGCATACACGTGTTGGTACCCTATCGATTGGATTTGTACTTTCTAGTAGACACAATCTGTTTAACCATGCTCAACCCTTGGATCAACATTATCAACATCCTGCATCTGTTGAGAGTCAATCCACGTGAACCTAGTCTAAACCAATCACCAAACGTTTAACCCACCGCTATTATTGAACCGTTGGATCAAAGTCAATCAGTCAAGACTCAATCACAACCATTAGATTGAGTTCAAGGTTCTGGATCATTCTTCGACTAGTATAAAAAGGAACCAAGCCTCAGCATTTTGATACTTTTGCCATTTCGTTAAATCTGAGAGAAAATAGAGAGTAGAGATAAGAGAGAAGGGAGAAGAGAGCGAAAGAAAAGGGAGAGATTAGAATAAGAAACCCTAGTTTTCTTCGTAGTTCAAACCTCTGTGTGTTTTCTCCTAAACCAAACAACAAAACATAAAAGTCCCATACACCAGAAAAACCATCTTTTGAGAGTTAGATCTTTCTAGGGTTTTTGTGTTTTTGGTGTTGTGTTTTCGTTTGAAAACCTCTTCAAATCTTTGATTCTCTCAGAACACATCTATAAGAGAGACTTAAGTTTCATTATTGAAACTGAGTTTTTCTAAAATAGAACATCACATAATTTATTTTTTATTCTCTTTTTAGATCTGGCATTTTAGATTTCTTCCGTTTCAATAGATTTTGAAATAAAAACTCTTAAGTTTTTAAAAATATTTTTCAGATCTAGTGAGTTGTGTGTTTCTAGTTTTCTATTTCATGTGTTATGAAATACTGGTGTACAAAAATAAAAGTTACACAAAAAACTATTGCTAAAGTTTTAAGGCGTATCTATAGACATGAAAAGAAGTTTTATGCCAAACATTGTTGAATCAGTCTGTGCATGTTAAGTTTGAATCTGTTTTAATAAAGTAGACTTCTTGTCTAGTTTGGATCTCAATTGGAGGTTTAGAATTTCAAAAATATTTTCAAAACACTGAAATTGTTTAATACATTGAACCGTCTTCTGAGAAAGGTATCCTTGAGATCTGTGGATAAATAAAAGATCAAGAAGTCTTGGCTTGAAAAATCAAGATTCAGAATTAACCTATCATTTTAGAACTGTTGTAATTTGTTAGGAAAAGTTTGTATAAATCTTAAGAGGGTGAGTTGCATATTTTCATGTAGTAGCACATCACAAACAGTATCTGACACGAACATTTAGACATTGTGGTTCTGTCTGAGAATCTAGGATATTGAAAGAGTTGTTGGAATCAGAATTCAAAGAGAAGGAGATCAAGGAAAAAGCAAAGAAGCATAAAGAAAAGATCAGTCCAATTCAGATTACCTTTGGTGTGGAGAATCTCAAGTAGGTACATTCTGAACTTAGGTTAGGATCTTTGTTGTTTTCGTAAGTGTTTTAACTTGATTTTTATTCTATTGGATTTTTATTTTGTGCTGTAGAGGGCACCGTCGATGTTTCCCTTGTTTAAGGGTTTTACCACGTTAAAAATTCTTGTGTCTATTACTTTGAATGTTCTTAACTATTGTTATGATTGGGACTGCATGGTAACTTTAGTAGATGTTTATTAAAAATTCAAAAGAAGGTAACCAACTATCAAATTCAAATCATTTATTCATAAAGCTTTTTCAACACATCTTGTGTGTTTCGAAAAGAGTTTTGCCCAAAAAGTTTATTCAGAGTTTACACAACGTATAACAGTTTGTTATTAACGTTGTAAACAAGCTTTTAGTATTAAAGCCTTTCTTCACTACGCTGCTTGATATCGAGTGGAGGTTGCTCATTGTAGACAATCGTGCCTTGAGGATCCTTCGAATGCGATATTGAATTGTACCGCTAGAGCATAGAACCTAGGTACGGACTATCTGTGAGAACGATGGTGATAACGGTCATATGGGTGCATAGGTATGTGCGTAGCCCATCGGTTTGGGACTTATTCACCTCCAATATGTGTGTTTTGTTTTGATGGTTCGTGAGAGATTGAACCTATAGTCCTTTATGCAACGAGCGATGCAACGGGACATGATAGCTGAGTATACATGCACCACAACTTTGTCTCGGGGTGCAGTATAGTATATTTATATAAGATAGTGTGCTTATACATATACATATACTTGTGACGATATCTACAGTGTGAATTAAGTAGACAGGAATAAAAAAATCTGAAATGAATAGTAGCCGTCAATGCAGTGAGTGATGTACCTAGACATGATAACAAAGTATGCATTGCACCAAGAGGTCTTAACTTAGGGGTGCAGTATTAGCATATATATATATATATATATATATAGACACACACTAGCGGAATGCCTATGCCTGAAGGCACGGATAAAATTTGCAAAGTATTAAATCATGTATAATTTTAAAGCAAAAAGATTTTTATAAGATAGATAATTATAAAAAATTAGGCACAGTTTCCTCTGTTTATCGAATTGTCGACCTTGTGTAAGAAATAAAAAATTATTCAACAACAAAACTTCATTGAATGAACGTCCCATTCTTTTACAGTAGACACTATTGAAAACCAACACTTCGAGTTTAAACTCGTAAAATAAAATTTGTCATAAATTTAGAACCATCAAAATAGAAGACAAATGTCAGAGATTCCTAAAAAAATACTGGCCTGAATACACGAAATCCCACAAAATCAAGCAAATAATCTCAACATCACATGTTCAGTGTTTGGGATAAAGAATGCCCATGTGTCTACATCGTGTTCAATTCTAGGCCCAATGCATGCTCCAAGCTCACGTCAATATACACCTTCACTAAATCTGCACAAATTAAAACTATGCCAAAATTAAAACTCCTACTCAAATAGTAGGAAAAAAGAACAATTATGCAAAGACATTCATATAACTAGTAAGAAAAAAACTGCATCTACAAAGTTGTGGTATTAAACTGAGTTTAAGGTTCAATAATAATAAATAAAAGGCAAAAAAAATACACTTCTAAATAATTTGCAAAGCAGTGGGATAGAGTGAACATGCATTACTCGAGGAGATGGAATCACTCTGAGAAGATATAACATGAAGTAATCTATTTCCACTAAATGTAAGGTGCAATAAAGTAAAAAAGTGGAAATGATAGTCATGGGAACTAAAAAGCAATCGAGAGAACAATTAACACATGAAATGTAAATCAAGATGTTGTATAAAAACAAAATTGATTTCACACACAGTTGAACACCGAATTTAATATGTCTAGTCTCTAATATTTAACATTAAATGGTCTAATCATAAATCATCATTAAAAATACACATATTTGAGCCAATCACATACATACATGTGCCTCATTAGGTCGGATTCATTCAAATTAAAGTGAGAATACATTCATGTGTAAACTATAAGGATGGGTTGGTGTGTAAACACACAGAGACTTGTGAAAAGGAGGGCATAAAATTACATCACCTAAGCAGGGCATAGAAGTTATTAGCCATGGATAAGATTACTTCCAAAATGAGAACCCCCCATAAATAATGAAACACCAACCAAAAAAAGGTGGATAATATCTTTACCTTATATTTTAAAGCCTCGAAGCCTACACAAAAGTGTTTTTCTTTAAGCTCGTGTTTTAAATAACAATTCATTAGTAAAAAAGAAACACAAATTCAGCAGTTCGTTAATCAAAATAGCAAAACAAAAAGATAGATATTATTGTAGCAGTTGTGAAGACTTTCCCATTTATTGCTCGATAATGATTTCGGGTGCTATAATGTGTGCAAGAAAAAATGTGAAAACTTTTCCATTTACTGCAAAACAGGGTTGCTTGTTCTCATTCAAAGGACATTAGGGCAGAACGGGAAGGCAGTATCGATAATTGGTGGTCCAGTTGCGGTCGTTTTATCTACGCCGTTATGTCTAGTTACCACTAATATATATGGTATGGCAGCAACTGCTGTGGGTGTGTACTGTGCTAGCCAATATGCTGCTAACATTGGGATGAGTAGTGATGTAGTGAAGTTGTCCGTAGAAAATCTGACATGTAGGCTAGCTGCAGGTGGTCTTCAGGTTATTGAACCATCTCTCCCAGCTTTGGCCCCTCTGATCCATTAGTTTAATATCGAATGAATAAATTGATGGACACTGGCTCTCTCAACCTGCTTACCAAATCAAATGTTATAAAAAAGTGAACATGAACATACCACCATCACTTGAGATGAGCATATCACCTGAGATGAGATTATCACCGACAACGATTTTGTCATAATTTCCATCGCTACCATTTGAGTGAGCACTCCACAATCACATAGTTACCTCATGCGTTGTACAACGTAACCACTAACAATCATTATAGCGGTTGCCAATCTAATTGAAATATATAAAGAAGTAAAAGGATATGTAAACTTTATGTAATATGTAGGCACCTGGATTTTAAAAAGAACATATGCAGCAAATCCATTTTTAGCCATTATGCTAGGGCATCGGTTACCTTCACGAAGAGTGTTTCACCATAGCTATTATAGTTCAGAATAAATAGATTCTTCGGTCCAACCCCTGTTTGTCACATCTCACATGTTTACAACATTCACGTGTATTTGAAATAGAAACATATAATTTAACTATAACATTCTCATCATGTTTACAACACACCCGCGTAACCTACTTTTGGCGCATTTTATGACTACTGGCTACAACACGCGTCATGCAAAAAAAATGACATTCCTTAAACTACCAACCCAAAAATACATAATCCCAAATTTGGGTTGGTGTTGAAATTATGTTTATTAATGAAAAATTCTACTCTATACTCCACTATTTTTGCTAATTCTTTATTCAAACTAATGTGATAAGACTTAATAGCTCTAAATTTTTCAAAAAAAATAAAAAAAATCAGGTTTTCGGTTAAGTACCACCCAATATGATCACAACAAACTTATCCATCAAGTGTAAGTTTCATATTTGTATTATCAAGTTCTCATTATTAACGAAATAAAAAATCACTAAAATAATAACTAAACATAAATCACCGATAATAAGGAGAAAAAACTCTAGTACCTAAAACATCACAGAAGTACCCCCCCCCCCATTTTAACACCGTAATTCGAACAAACATGAGAAACCCGATGCTTTATATCGTAAACTGCACAAATAACTTTCTTTGTATCCAATCTAGCATGTACGCATATGATAAGCTCCTTGGGAAGTGACTCCTCAAACTGTTGCTGCTATTTCTATTTCAAGGTAGTAACCATTATGTCACTTAATTTTGATAGACTGCTACTACACAAATAACTGCTAATGCTGCTGGTATGCACAAATAAATGCTACTGCTATTGCCAAAAGTTAGGGGAATGTAAATACAAATCAACATATACATAAAATAGATAGATCCAAGAAATAGATTGGATTTCACTCCCATATGTTAGGTAGTATGTCACTTTGGTACTAATATTTTCAATATTATAACTTATACATTCATAAAGTGTCATTTAAGATCCTGAGATAATCATGAAAAAGTAAACTATAGCAGGACAAAAAGAGCCAAAAGTTCAATTATATATTAGTCTTTGTAAGTTAATGAGTTCAAATCTGCGAGAACAATGAAATGCCTAATTAAGAACATGCATAAAACAATTTCACGCAACAAATGTAAACAACTTAAACAAAAATATCAAGTTTCATTCATCATAAAAAAAAACACACAATGCACAATAAAAAATATCAAATGTCCTGAAGTAGCGCTAAACACCTTTTTTTAACAAAAAAAAAAAAAAAAAAGCAACATTTTGAGTGATCACTTCACGTGATCATATACTTATACAATTTGAGTTTTTTTTTTAATTTAAAGAGAATGGATTTTCACTCTGGACAATTGAACATAAAATAAAATTCATTCGTTTCACATACTTGATTATGTGGTCTATATCCTCCTCCCTCGCAGAATACAAACAAAGTTTACATCCTCAAGTATTACTTTTACACCTCTTCTTGGTTGTGCTCTTCGAGATTGTTTTGTCTTCTCCAAGACTACGTCTTCTCCAAGACTACGTCTTCTCCAATTTTCTTCTTTAAGATCTCCCTATGTCTTTGTCTTCTTTTGTTTCTCTTCCTTGAATGATTAAATTGGATGAGATTTTTGCAGCATCAGCTAGAGTTGAAGCTTGTCTCTCTTGATGTATCTCTCCTTCTATTTCTCCATCACTATTCAACATGTGCTTAAGCCTTCTTCACTTAGCAGTTTCTCAGATTAGGCATGTCGCTGGATTTGATACAAGTTATCAAAGTATCTTTGGTCAAACAAACAATTTTTGGGCATAACTTGCACTTGAAAGCTGCTTTTCTTTTTAAAATGCAGTCCAAAACATTTGATGGAATTTCATCCTTCTCGGCTATTTCAGCATCGCTTTCATCATGTGAATGAATTTCAGTAACAATTTGTCCACCATTTCCACTTGCGATGCAATCATCATTTGTTCGTGAACCTGATGAGTCAAGATGAACTTCATTTGCTGAACTATCTTCACTCTCATAATAAAAAAATGACAATTCATTATTCCCTATCACTTCCACAGTCGCATGCCCGCATCTTCTTCTTCATTTTTTGTTTCTTTCGTGGTTTCTGCCTCTAGTTTCGAGTATGAGGTATATGAAAAATCTGAGGGACCATTTCTATCGTCATGTTCATGCTTATAGAATCACCTTTTTATCACTTCTTACCCTTTTTTCAATCTAAGACTCGAAAGATGTTGTAGGCCACTCAGAGAGTGAGAATGACTGAATTCGTTTGAATTAAAACACCAATAGAAGATGAATTTAGTGCTAAACACCTTAATTCTGCATATTTTAAACAAAATGATAACATAATAGATTGGACACCAAATTTTAATTAAAGCATAAAATTTGCAAGGAAATTTAAGAAAAGCATAATTAATTAGATTCCTATACAGAACCAGTGGCATCCCTTGCAAGTGTTGAGAAAAATCAAGTCCCCAAATAAGTGCTCTGTTGACCCCTTATGTGTGGTCCTAAATAACACTTTGAAGAATTACGATAACATATCTCATGTTCAGATGTAATAACGAAATATCAAAATTTTGAAAGTTAAAACAAATATGTGACTCTAAAATGACTAAGACATGGATTGAGTACCTGGGATATGTGAGACTCAAAAGAGAACCTTTAAATATATTTCCCTAACATCACCGCCAATGAAAATAATAAAAAAAAACAAAATCTTTGAAGATACTTCCAATGTATAGTCTCCTTTGCATGATTAGTCCTGTACATACAACAAAATAAGAACTTCAATTCAAACAAACTGTAAATCAAATATATTTCACAATGATTCAAACAATATTAATGTATGACAAAATGAACAATGCCCTAGCAAGACATAGGACACAAAATGTTTTAGGAAATACGATGCAGTCTTCATATCACAAAACATTTGCGTTTCCAAAATGTTATATGACTCGGTACTTCTGAAAATAACAAATTTCAAATTGTATTGAACATATATTAGATTGATAAAAAAACAGAGCTATAGCAATACAACAAAAGCATACGTATGCAATGTGTCAATTACTTAGCATACAAACTTAATGAAATATTTATTTGGTAATTTCAAAATCCATGTAGCACACAACATGTAAAACACTCAATAAATACTCATGAAAATTTGACGAACAAAAAAAAACAAATTTGAAGCCATATGAAGAAAACGACTTCCATTCAAAAAGAAAAGAACACACAAAGACTTAACCTTTCGGTACATAATTGTATACATACCCCATATATTGTTATCATGCCTAACACGTTGTTCCTTCCTAATCGCTTGGATCTTGAGATTATAGAATACAAAAGATTCATTTCTAACCAACATGTAATTTATTTATTTTTCCATGAATGTACTCATGCCATATGGATTAATTGTATACTAATTAATGAATACACTAATTAGAGCAAATCCCCTATAACCCAAATCTCATAATCAAAACTACATAAACGCTTTTTCAAATAATATCCAAAAGCCCCCACATGACACAGTTATCTGTGAATAAAAAAAAATAAAGTCTAGACAAACATAACTTAATGTGAATTAACCCTCAATCAGTAATGGAGTGCATCAGCAGTGATAAATAGACCAAGTCTAGAGTTTTTATAAAATAAAAAACAAAAAAACTTCAAACATTGTTTGGCTATTTTGTTATATAAAATGTGATGATGCATACCTTAAAGCCTACAACCTGAATAGTAAACCAACAAAATAGTGTTAAATTCAAAATACAATTTTGAAAAGGACAACCAGTAATACAACCCAATGTATGATTTATAAGAAAATTAAAAGCCAACAAATGATACATGGACACTCTAGAGAAGATCTTCGTCTTCAAGAAATGATAGTATAAATAGATCAAGAAAAAATAAGTAAAGGGTTTGATCTGAATGAGGCATCTTATGTATGTTACTTTTCAACTAATGTAGCTACCAACGTCCCCTCGGTGACAAATTTCCAAAGTAAAACATTAACATTTGTAACTAAAGAGAGACATATGAATATTAGTTTTCAAAGCCATATGTGGTAGCAATGCATCAGTCGTGGACCCATCCAGTAACAAATACATATTCCACTGTGTCGTTGATCTCCATTTTTAAACTCGTGGGGTAGAACTGTTAAACCCAGTTCATTACAGGCTAACAGTTATAATATCCAAAAAACTAATAAACTAAGATTTTCTAGTCAATTATCACTAAATTGAATATCAAATAATGATCATTCAGATAATGTGAAGACCTTATGTAAACTACTAATGAAATTACTATCAAAGTCACACTTAAACATGAAAATTTTAAATCACAACCATTTCTTATATTAGACCTTGTGTAAACTATGATTTATTTAACTATGAAACAAATAGTTAAAACACTTTGTATATGTAGATCCAACAAACACCAAAACATTATTGTTCTAAAAATGTTCAAATGAAACAAAAAAATCCCCTGATCCATCATACCTTAAGCTAAAAAACAGCTATGTGAGAATTAATTATAGTATAAATGACATTACATTCTAAGATTCATAATAATGCATATACCTTTTCGATTTTTTCCAAGAGATATTTAACCTGTAAAATGAAACAAAAATCAAATGCATATCAAACCCAATTTGAACACTAAAACCATTAGTCAAGGGTTAAATGAATGAGATAAACTAAAAATTTGGACATTAATTAACTATGAAACAAATAGTTAAAATCCTTTGTACTTTTAAATCCAAAAATCACCAAGACATTAGTGTTCTAAAAATGTTAAAATGAACCAAAAAAGGCCCTGATCCATCAGATCTTAAGCCAATAAAATTCTTCAAATTTGTGCATGCGTGTATGTGTTTAACAAAATCGTGCGTGTATGTGTTTGACAAACCTTAACCAGTGTGTGTTAGAGAACAGAGCACCCTAGGCACTTGAATCGGTGCCGCCTGAGCTAGATGGAGAGAGAGGGGGAGGTCAAAAGCATAATTGTCAGAGGGTTTGAAGGGGAGAGGTCAAGAGCATAATCGTGAAAAAAATGGGAGATGGCCGACCTAACCCTTTCATTGGTTTTAGTGTCTGACACGGATGTGAGTTTTTGTGTGTGTTACCCATTTACCATTTTTTTGAATTAAAGTATTAGAGAAGAAAAAATTTCAATAGTAATGAAAAAAGGGGGAAATTAAAAATAAAGGGGCAAAAGAGTAAAATTGAATAAATCAATCTCAGCCCTTCATTTTTTTTCCTTATTGGCTAAATCTCCACCTCTACTTAGCTTATCATCTTATTGAATAGTAACCAAACTTCTACTCCTTATTATATATATATATATATATATACATACATATATATATATACATATATATATATATACATACATATATATATATACATATATATATATATATATATATATATATATATATATATATATATATATATATATATATATATAGAGAGAGAGAGAGAGAGCGGTTCTCATGCATACCCCAGTTTGCATACCGCTGGCGCGGTCCATTTTTGATAAAATAGTAAAAAAAATATTTTTGATCTAATTTTTTTAATATAGTTTTTAAACATTTCAATAGGACCATAAAAAAAATCCAGCTCAAAATGAATTTTTTTGCTATTTTAAAAAAATCGGTCAAACTTTGTCAGTTTTTAACAACTTAAAAACTGACAAAGTTTGACCGATTTTTTTAAAATAGCAAAACAATTCATTTTGAGCTGATTATTTTTTCATGGTCTTACTGAAATGTTTAAAAACCATAAAAAAAATCAGCCCAAAATTATTTTTTTTACTATTTTAAAAAAATGGTTCGCACGGAGGGTATGCAAACTGGGTATGCATGAGATACTTTCTGTATATATATATATATATATATATATATATATATATATGTGTGTGTGTGTGTGTGTGTGTGTGTGGAGTGATTAAATATATATACTGGTAAATAATTCTACTGTGTGTAATTAGTAGAGGTGAATGTCATGATAAGTAAATTAATCTTAGTGAGAAAAGGATTAACTATTGAAATGATGAACGTACTTGACTTTTCGGTACAAACTATTTTGATATCGTATCATATGGGTGATACGAGTATACTACGAGTGAACGTAGGTAGTAATAACTTTGGGTTGAACTAATGTCACATTTAGTAGATATATATACATATAGTATGTGACTAAGTATTGACAGTATTGAGGTAATACTTAAAATATTCATAAAGCTCAGAATTAACATACGTCATTCTAATCAGAAAAGTATGCTTAACTTGCGACGGGAGGACTAACGGGCTAGTTAGATAGAGAGATGACTAGGCGAAATAAATGAATCCGATAGGTGTGCACTATAGAAGAGAGGTGAGATTGTCCTCAAGATAGTGCGACCGTAAAAGCAATTATGAACATTATATACTACGCATTTGTTTTATTGCAATAAAATGCTTGCTAAACATTTTTATAAATCAGGCACTGACCCATTTCATGTATTTCTTCTCTCTTGTCTATGTATATATATATTAACAGGTGTCCAACCACAGGTATGCCATAGCTGACTTATCTATTCCAGGGATACGCAACTGTAACATCGTGGATGGTTGCAGGACTTGATTTAGACGTATCATTTCTTTATTCCTAGAGTAGGATTCTTATCACTATTGTACATTCATTCAAGGCATGTTTCCCCTTTTACTTTTAGACTCAATATTTGGTTTATATATTCATTTATTAGATTATTATATTAGGATTTTGAGCCGATTGTTCATTCGGCATGTCATTTATTCATTTAGTACTCTTTTAGACTCATGGTTTGGATGTATGGTTTATTTGTTATTTAGCATGCATATTTAATTGATTAATAAAAAGATAAAATTTGACGTCAGGCTTTTTTGAATACTATGTGGTTAGTAAAGTTTTAAAAAGTTTTCGGTAGTGATGTTAAGAATGAACCTCTGAGATTCTTATTTTAAATTTGATATAGGACTGATCACCCGTTATTTATTTGGGCAGGATGTCACAGGATGATGTCTTCACGTTTAACTAGGCCGATACGTCTTCAACTCAAACTTTTCATAGGCTTTAAGGATACATATGAACACTATCATATGACTCAAATGTTTTTTTTTCGAAATTGAGCCAACACTAAATAAGACTCAATTGGAAATTTGTGTCCTTACGAAAGGGCCACTACAAGCATTCTAAATTATCTTATCCATACAGAAGTCAAAGTCTATGCTGACGATATGATCATAAATTCTAAGACTCGAGAATATCATATTCATGCCATGAGGAAGTTCTTTGAGTGTCTACGATAAAATCATAACCGAGTCAACCCACATAAATGCGTATGGAAAAATTCTTTAAATTTATGGTCAGCAAAAAAAGAGATTGGGGCAGACCCTTCCAAACTAAAAGAAATACTCAAGATGCCACCACCTCGGATGGAGAAAGAAGTGCATTGATTCATGGGTAAGCTCCAATACAATAGTCCATTCATCAGCCAACTGACCCCTATCTGCGAGCCCATTTTCAAGCTTCTTCGGAAGAATTCAACTAAAGTTTGGAATGAGGAATGCCAGGAAGCCTTCGATCAGATCAAACAATTACTCACCCGAACTCTGGTACTTATGCCTCTATATCAAGTGTGACACCCCGCCTAATAAAATAACAGGTGATCAATCATATACCAAATTAAAACAAGAGCCTCATATGGTTCATTCTCAGCATCACTATCGAAAACTAATTTAATTACTAATAACTCACTAGGATGGCATCAAAATTTCATTTAACTACTCTTTTTAATCAAACCAACCAAGTAAAACATCCACAAAAGTTTATATACAACAACTGAGATGAAATAAAATAACTGAACACTCAGTGCAACATAATACAACAAAATCAAATGTCGCACTAAAAAGGCGGTAAAAGAATAAATGAATACAGTTGGGCTATCGGCCCGAATGTTACTACAATGCTTCCTACCTATATCACAAGGATAGAAGTGTCTAAGATAAACCTGCATGCATCCACAGCTGCTGCACCAAACGTCTGACTCGAAAGAATCATCATCCAGGCATCCTAGCAAGAGAGCGAAAATAGAGAAACGGGTCAGAGCCCGAGTTAGGAAATTTTTTTAGCAAGTGCTTAAATGCCATATTTTAAAATATGAAGTCTCCCGTATTTAAACTGGTATCGCACTACCATGAGATACGCCTCACCCCTCCTCTAATAGTGCACACCTATCGTATACATTTTTAAACAACCTAGTTAAGCTACCCTGCCTAACTATCCCATCTTCTAAAACCTTATAATTATCACCTACCCTGCATGAGGTACTGTAAGTTATACCATAAACTATCGCATAGGCTTTAAGTCGATATAATCATCAATGTGCTATATATATATATATATATATATATATATATAGTTCTCGTTTCTATATATATAACCATACCATTCATCATTCGTAACTTTCCTAGTTTAAAATACCATTTTCTCTTTAGTATATAAAGTTTCGTATATATATATAATTCTCATGTTAATATATGATTTACACTGTATTAATCCGGATATAAGTCTCTCGGAAGGAGAATAAACCCTTATTCATTTTACTCTTTACACAAGTCAAAGCTATATGATATCTCGTCTTCATATGCGAGCAATATACTATATGCAACAAGTATAATTATACCTATTACAATAATAAGTATAATAACCATCCCACCGAGCTATAACTCAAGGATGCAGACTCAAGTGCCCATTAACATCCGGGTTTGCTCAATAAACCACAGTACCAAGCCAGACTCACTCATGATCATTGTATAAAACTAAACGGTGGAGGCGGTCATATTCCTTCCTGAAAGTGGAATAGACATCGCACTCGTATGCGGGGCGGTATGACCTGGGGATATACTCACCCTGCTCCTCAAGCCACGATATTCACCCACATCGCTCAACCTCCCTTGATGGCACTAGAGAAAATATATAATATGGCTGTCCATCCCTATGCCCGGGAAAGCCTGTGGAACCAGCCTCTAAAGTACAAATATATGAGTCACATACATATATTTTGATATTCATATCGTATCATATATGTACCATAACAACTCATATATATATATAATATATTACTTCTAAGGATTTATATATAATCCTGAATATACTAATTCATAATACTTAAATAAGTATACTATCTATTTATCTTCATTCCATAGGCATCGTATCACCTATAGTTTTAGTCTTCAATAGACGTATCGGATATCCGCTCAACCCTCTTTTGATCCAAGGTTTAATCACCCTCAATTACATCGTCTAGGAGTCCAAATGTCATATCTATAATTCCAGAAAAATAACCTCCAAATTTATAATTAACTTCCCCAAAACTTAAAGGAAGAAAATTTCCAATATCTTTCAAGGCGAATCGATTCGCCCCATTTGCGAATCGATTCGGTCCCAATCCGAATCGATTCGGCCTGAGACAGTTTGATAGGTCTTCCTTTGCGAATCGATTTAGTCTGAATCCGAATCGATTCAGCCTGTCCGAAGTTGATAGTTTGGCCAATTTTGCTTAAATCTACAAACCCCAAAAATCATCCAAATCTCCATTTAAAATATAGCTCGGATTAATTTCTACGAACCCAAAGTTTTTATATCTCCTCAATTCCTTTAGAAATCCTAACACTCTATTTTGGAACCCCTAATATTTATCTCCAAATAATTCTAACCTTAATTTCTGACTAACGATTTCGATCTCGGACACCCTTCCGTAGAAAAATTATTACTAATTCAATAAAAATAAGAAAAATACGCGGTCGGCGCCCACGCGACCGTAACGAAAATATGTACAACTTTTATTTTTTGACCAAGAGCCGAATCGATTCTCTTCCTAGCCGAATCGATTCAAAAATGACGTTGTGTCACTATTCATCATCTTCTTCAATCCGTATTTTTCCCAACACTCATCCAACCCCATTCCATGGATCTCAACATCACCCAACAACAATATAAACATCTCCACACTACAATTTACCCAAAACAACAATTTATTTGGGGATTTAACCAATTAAACCAAGAAAATCAACCATTTACTTAATTAAACCCTAACTTTCATGTCTTCCAATTTCTCACCATAATTTACACCATTAACATGGATTTGGGCTTAGAATTAATCTACTATCATAATCAAAATAAATCCTTATGAAAACTGATAACTATGCTTTTGCGTATTGTCGTTATTTTTGAAAGCCAAGTTAGTCAAAACCTCACATACCTACAAATAATAATAAACTCAAGTGTAGAGGTAAGTAAGGGTATCAATCCACTTTCTAGGGAGTAAGCTAGAGACAAATTCAATTGTAATTCACTTTTTATTTTCTTTTTGTGCTTTTTCACTTTTCTATTTTTTTTTAGCTTTTTCAATATTAAAACAAAAGGGTGAGGTGAGATCTAAACTAAAATAAACTAAATGTAAAATGAAAATAACAACTAGAAAGTAACTAAAATGAAAATAAAGTCTAACACTAAAATAAAAGATAAAGTGAGGAAAATAATTGTGAGAACAATCAAGGAGTGGGATTACACCACAAATTTTAGTTATTCTAATTAATTAATTTAATTATTTGAATTCTCCCAAATTATTATTAAAATTACAAATCAACTCTCGTTGCAAGTGTAATTAGAATAGTAATCTTTTAGAAAGTTAAAATTAACACCCCACAACTCTAGAAAATTAGATCAACACTCCTTTTAATTAATCACCCGCTAGGATCGATCAATTAGAATTTATGTCAATCTTAGAAATGAATTTAGAGTTGAAATTCAAATTATAATACCCTACTTAAGAAACCCCTATCTCTAGTTCGAATCTAAAATGGGTATTATCACTAGAATTTCGATTTTCTCTCGAAAACCATTTACCCTCTCTCGAGGCGTAAATCTAAGGGCGAGGGATTAAAATTAACATTCAAAGGGATCTTTCAACTAATTAAACTAATTAAAATACAATAACATCAAATAAGGGTTTTACCCCACCCCTTGAAAGGGGATTTAGCCTAACATGATATGAAACATGACAAATTAATAATCAAGGCTACTAAAATAAAAGAGAAGAGAATAGAACAAGCAAACCAAGTCTCCTTGAGAATGTTGAACTCTAATCTTCCAAATTGAAGCATACACCACTTAATTGAGCATCCAAATGATTTGAAATTAAAATATTCACTCAATTAACTCTCTTACAATAATTAACCTCACAAATATCTAAAAAAAACAAAACTAAAAAAATTATTTACAAAAGGTGTTTTTCTCTACCTAATTCTCTCTCTAGAATTCCTATCTAAAGCTCTCTCTTATCTAGAATTTTTTCTACCAAATGGGTCTTCTTCTTCATTTTATATGCAATGGAGCAAAGGGGTAAATGTGGAAATTGGTTAGGGTGTGCACATGAGGGGTGTGAGGTCATGTGGGTGAGGTTGGGGAGGATAAAATCTGATTTGTTAAATGGGGGTATAATGGGTATTGGGGTTAGAAAGGTAGTTGGGGGGTATTTTGGTAAAAAGGGGGTTAAAGGAATTAAATGGCATGTGGCTTAAAGTGGTTTGGTTTTATTTTGGTTTGTAGCAGGTGAAAGAATCGTGGCTTTGGAGGTTTGGGAAAATGGGTCTTGAAATGGGCTATAGAGGAAATCGGGTTGGGTTGAAAATGGGTCTGACCCGAAATGGATCCGGGGTCAAATGGGTTGGATAAGGGCTCGGTTCAGGCCGCCGGATATGGCAAAGGAGAGAGAGAAAGGGCTGCGTCACAGGGAGGTGTGGTTCTCGGCAGTAGGGTCGGAGTGGCTTCAGTTTGGAGATGGAGGGGTGCACGCCGGCGACGAGTTGGTGGCGGAGCAGGTCGAGAGAGAGAGGGCGCTGCGACTGTGGTTTAGAATGGGATGGGGTGAGGTTGAAAGATGTACGAGAGAGAGGGGTCGCCGACGAGGTGGTTCCGGGTTCACAAGGGGGTCGAGAGTAGGTGAGTAAGGTTAGAATCGCCGGCGGCTTTGGAGCAGGGGCTGCCGCCGGGATGGGTATCACGCCGGAGGGAGGGGTGTTATCGCCTGGGGAGTGCAGGAAATGGGGCTCGAAGGTGTGGCCGGAGGTCGCGGCTTAGGAGGAACAAGGGTTCAACCGGGTTTGGTTTTTCAGAGGTGAGGGTAAGAGAGAGAGAGAGATGGGTGTGTGAGTTTGGTTACGGTGGTTTTTGTGTTTTGGAGAGAGGAGAGAGGGTGAGTTGTTGGGGAAGATGAAGTTGGGGTTTATTGTGTGTGTGAGGGTGTAGGTAATAGGATGAGGGTGTGTGTATTAATTTGAACCCTAATAAAATAAAACTAAAAATAAAATCTAAGTAATAAAATAAAGCTTATAAAAACTAAAAATGTAAAAAATTAAATTACTATACTAAAAATAATAACATAAAGACTCAATAAAAATAAAAAGAAATGAAATGAAAAATAAAAATAAAAATATAAATCTACTAACTTTAAAAACTAAAGTCCTAAAAAAAAAAATATAAAATCTAATAAAACTAAATTCCTAAAAACTAATCCTAATAAAATAAAATAAAATAAGATAAAAACTAAAACTAAAAACTTAATAAAATAAAATAAAATTATATTAATAAAAAATAGAAATAAAATCTAAAAATAGGAAATAAAATCTAAAAAATTCTAAAATAATCCTAAAATTAAAATGACTCAAACTAAAAATCTAAAAAAATAATAAAAGGGCACAAACCAATACACACGGGTATTGGGTGACGGTTTAGGGACAAGTTTAGGCTACGATGGGTTAGGTTAGGGTCAGGAAATTTGGTATTTAGCTCCGTAAAATGCACAATTGCCTTGAAATACGCGTTTGAACACCACAACGTACATTAAACCTGCATATTAAACAATTAAGCGCATAAGACCCATATTGTCGAGAATTAGCAGCTAAAATACATCTATTTGGGGTATAAAATGTACAGTTTTGGGTGCTTATCAAAAACTTCTCCCAAAAACCCATTCATACAAGAATCTCCAAACCCAAAAATCATATAGTTTTCCATTACCAACTATAATATGAAAAACAAACACACTAAATCATTAAAGTTAGGGTTTAATTGGGATACATGGGAGTGTACCTACTTTTCTCAGTTACATGGGAGTGTACCTACTTTGCTCAGTTATTAAAACACCGATACATGGGAGTGTACCTACTTTTCTCAACTCAACTCAACTCAACAAAGCCTTTTCCCAATTATTTGGGGTCGGATACATGAATCCTATTTTTCCATTCCATTCTGTCTAGAACAATATCTTCGGTTAAATCACATGAAATCATGTCCTTTTTTATAATATCCCACCAAGTGAATTTAGGCCTACCTCTACCCCTTGTGTTACCCTCAATACTAACTAAATCACTCTTCCGTACAGGAGCATCCATTGGTCTATGCTTGACATGTCCAAACCATGTAAGTCTATTTTCTCTCAATTTATCTTCTATAGGAGCTACTTTTACCGTTTCATGAATTTGTTCATTTTTAATTTTATCCTTTCGAGTTTTATCACAAATCCATCTTAGCATTCTCATCTCCGCCACACTCATTTTCTGCACATTTTTGTTTCTTGGTTGCCCAACACTCTATCCCATATAACATGGCAGGTCTAATGGTAATCCTATAAAATTTACCTTTTAACTTCAAAGGTATACGTCTATCACACAAAATGCCGGTAGCACTTCTCCACTTAACCCAGTCTGCTCTAATCCTATGAGTAACATCATCACTAATATCTCCATCTTTTTGGATAATCGATCCTAAATAACAAAAATGATCGTTTCTAGATATCTCTTAATCCTCCAATTGCTAAAATCGGTTACAACCAATGCCTCACAATTGTAATGTATTTCCATTTTAGTAAATAATAATAATAATAAATGTATAAAACTAATAAGAGTTATTAAAAAATATTAAATCATTTGCTGAGACATTAATCCAAAAAAAGGAAAAAAAAAACAAATCATATATGAGACAGTGTATATGTATACACCAAGAGAAGTAAAGAGTTAAACATTAATTTCAAAAACCCAAAAATGCATATATAATCAAAACCCCAAAGTTCCAAAGTACCGAAGTACACACGAGGCTTCCAAAGTTCCATAAGACTACTGTCTCCATTGGCGATGGGTCACCACTCAAAATTGGTAAATGCGAAAGATGAGAGAAAGAAATGAAGGCAACTATAAAATAAGCAAAGCTTTCTACCAAAAATCTTTAAAACAAAAAATCTCGTAGAAAAATCTAGGTTATAGTAGATTTAATTTCTTCCTAAAATGTTCACAGTCAATATGGGCATGTATTCCCTAAAAGGTACCAATAGTGGAATCCAACTATCAAAGTAGCTTCACATCAATACCAAAAAGTCAACAAAAGATTTCAATCTTGAGTATTGGGAATTTTGAAACAAATTAAAACATGTTGATAAAAAAACATAGTGCCAGATGTGTCCAAAGACAAAGATAAGGGGATATGTCTAAGTAAAAATAATATCCATGGTTTGAACATAATGTGAAATGGTTTCCAAAACTTTGTCTCTAGCAATAGCTCATGGCGTGAACAGTAAAGTTTTTTCTAACTTCGTTTCTAGCAATAGCTCATGTAATACAATTATACCTCAAAGTTTGACCACCCAAAACCCTTGTATTATTGTATATAGGAGTCGATAGCCTTGTATTCCCTCGCCTTTCACTGCTACTGCATCACCAACCAAAGAGAGCAAACAGACAGACATGTGGGGGAATTCGACAAAACTCTTTGTCCTCTGATCTGCTGCACTTGTAATTTCACGGTGTGGAAACTTATTGAGATTGGCTATAGAATTGAGTGCTACCAAAATTAAACTACGAAAAGTTAAGCAAATGCAATGATTTAGATTTTATACCTGTAAAATGCAATGATTTAGAGTTTATACCTGTCAAATGCAATGAAAAGTTAAGCAAATGCAATGATTTAGAGTTGGTTCAAAAGCTATCAGAATGGGATCATCATGCAACATTAACTAACTCATTTAACTTGATAAGGACATCTAAAGAACTTTTCTGGTCAAAAATACAATATGATTAAAGAAATAACAACAAACTCTACATGGGAAGAAAAAAATCCAGATCATTTGTTGACAAATGAGGACTCTGCTAGATCAGTGGCACGAGCGAGAGCGGTAGCTTTGTTCTCCCACTCTATATGCTCATCGGGACGATCACTGTCAACCACTATACCCACCCCAACATGAAGGTGGGTAACCAAATCTCGCCACCTATTTGAATCCTTATATGAGTACATTGTATCGTACTACGTTCTTATTGGGAATACAATGGTCCACATGTTCTTAAATTTGTAGCAAATAGATGTTGTTATCTAATGAAACTGATGTCACCAAATTCCCAAACTACTGATATATGAGGTCGAGGATCCTGCAATCACCCGTCAAGATACTGAAAATTAATTATAAAATCTATTCATATCATTTTAATCATGAACTAGAACTACTAAAAAACATTAGTAGTTATAAAACTATAAACCGAACCTTGTAAAATTCAAGAAGACTGTGAATCTTACAAACCTCGTTAACAACTTCAATCTTCTTTGTTATCTGCAATCAACGGAACCCAAATAAATTTCAGGGAATATATACATTTATTGTATTTAAATATGATAGAAAAATAAGGTGTACATACGAACAGATCAACTCAAATGAACAGATTTTTTTTCCACCATATTGTGCACCTCATCACCAAAAATCAGATCTGAAAATGCACGAAAATGCAGTTTCAGTCTCATAATGGGTTGGAAAAACAACTAAAAATAAAGCGAGGGATATTTTTAAGTAGTAAGCAACCAAAACTAATATAAACATCAGGAAAACGGAATATACATTAGGTAGTAAGCATCCATAACTGTGATCATCAATTGTAATTCAGTAACAGTTTGGAGTATTATTTTGTTCTTGTATATAAATATTGGACAATATGTTAAGGATTCATTGTCAGTGATTGTTCTCACTGCTTTAGAGATACAATACTATATAGTACATGCTTCAAAATTTCATTACAAAAATGAACAATACAAAGTGTTAAATTCGGGAACCAATGCTTTTCAAATGTCCATAAGTATAGCGATAACAAAATAGTTAAACAATAATCACCAAATACGATATGATAATGAACTCTGGAGAGTACATTCAAATATCAAATTATTAATTTTAATGTGGGATTATCTTGGTTCATATCCCGTTTCCATATGATAATGAACTGTGTAGTGACTTATTCATCATGTAGAAGCATAGGTGAACCTACTCAAGTACTTGTAGTTTTCATATCAAATGCATCTGCTCTAGCATACCATATCTGGTGAGTTAGACATACCTACAAACATGACATGTTCAGGATGTTATACTCACATTGCATCTGCTCTTACTAATGACTATTTTGAAAAAATTCTCAAAAGTAACAGGTATTATTCTTTAAGATATTGAAATGTAATTAAGCGATTGCATTTCAATTATACATGAGGAAAAACATAAAAATTGATTGTCTTTGATCTCAAAACCCAACCCACATAATATAACATATTTCACATTGTTCTAATACAATCTTCAAAAGAAGAAATGAACAACAAATACAAAAAATAATCACCAATTAAAACAGGGTGAGTGGCTCAAAATAGATCTTAGTTGAAATCAAAATCAAATATGTCTTGTGGCCCTATAGGTGTGAAAAAAATCTACTGATAGGGTATAAATTCACATCTACAAAACCTAAATCAAAGAACAACAAAATGAGATCAAATCCTCGATTCACATCTACAAAACTAAATAAAAGCAACAAAAATCCGATTGAAACCTAAATCGAAAGAACATATATAACTCGAAACCCTAACTCCTTAGATCTTAATGCCACTTGCCATTATTCTTGAGCCATTTAGAAAACTTGCCAAAAAATAAAAGAACATACATAACTCGAAACCCTAAATCCTTACAACTTAATGCCACTTGCCATTATTCTTTAGCCATTTCAAAATCTTTCCAAAAAACCCTAAAAATTAGGGTTTACAAAAAATTAAAATGTCAAAAACTAAATAACAACAACAAAAATCGGATTGAAACCTAAATCGAAAGAACATACATAACTCGAAACCCTAACTCCTTAGATCTTAATGCCACTCGCCATTATTCTTGAGCCATTTCGAAAACTTGCCAAAAAACCAAAGAACATACATAACTCGAAACCCTAACTCTTTATATCTTAATGCCACTTGCCATTATTCTTAAGCCATTTCGAAAACTTGCCAAAAAACCCTAAAAATTAGGGTTTACAAAAAATCAAAATGTCAAAACTAAATAACAACAAAAATCCGATTAAAACCTAAATCGAAAGAACATACATAACTCGAAACCCTAACTCGTTAGATCTTAATGTCACTTGCCATTATTCTTGGGCCATTTCGAAAACTTGCCAAAAAACCCTAAAAATTAAGGCTTACAAAAAATTAAAATGTAAAAAAAAAACTAAAAAGAGAAGAAGACATACTCGAGTAGATCTTCCAAACAAAACCTGGAAAAAACCATTATATCTTCAAAACAAAACAAAAACAAACCATTAGATCTTCAAAACAAAACTGGAAAAAAAATAAATGATTGACCTTATATGTGTGTGCATGTGTAAGAGGATGAGAGGCGAAGTCGGTAGCGGAGGTAGAGGCGACGGGAGGCGGAAGAGTTGGAGGTGTAGGGTTAGTGAGGGAGGGTATGTTTGTGTTAAAGAGAGAGAGAGAAGAAATGAGTGAGGGATTAAAATGAAGGAATCGGGGGAAGGATTTGGGGTTCAAGGGGTATTCCCTTCATTTGCGACGTCACAACGCTAAGTAGTGACATGGCACCCTCTCACACCTTTAGATCACCCCAAAAAATTTGATCCCAACCTCTAAATCATTTTACTCTTCAAACACCCCTCTCTTATATATATATATATACATATAGCAAGAGAGGGAAAATAGAGAAATGGGTCAGAGCCCGAGTTTGGAAAATATTTTAAAAATTGCTTAAATGCCATATTTTAAAATATGAAGTCTCTTCTATTTAAACTGGCATCGCACTCCCATGAGATACACCTCACCCCTCCTATAATAGTGCACACCTATCGTATACATTTTTAAACAACCTATTTAAGCTACCCTACCTAACTAATCTCTTTATCCCATCTTCTAAAACCTTATAACTATAACCTACCCTACATGAGGTAATGTAAGTTATACCATAAGCTATCGCATAGGCTTTAAGTCGATATAATCATCAATGTGCTGTATATATAGTTCTCGTTTCTATATATATAACCATACCGTTCATAATTCGTAACTTTCCTAGTTTAGAATACCATTTTCTCTTTAGTATATAAAGTGTTGTATATATATAATTCTCATGTTAATATACGATTTACATTGTATTAATCCGGATATAAGTCTCCCGAAAAGAGAATAAACCCTTATTCATTTTACTCTTTACACAAGTCAAAGCTATATGATATCTCGTCTTGATATACGAGCAATATACTATACGCAACAAGTATAATTATACCTATTACAATAATAAGTATAATAAGCATCCCACCGAGATATAACTCGAGGGTGCAGACTCAAGTTCCCATCAACATACGGGTTTGCTCAATAAACCACGGTACCGATCCAGACTCACTCATGATAATGGTTGAAAACTAAATGGTGGAGGCGGTCATATTCTCTCCTGAAAGTGGAATAAACATCGCACTCGTATGTGGGACGGAATGACTTGGGGATATACTCACCCTACTCCTCAAGCCAGGGGATTCACCCACATCGTGCAACCTCCCTGGATGGCACTAGAGAAAATATATAATCTGGCTGTCCATCCCTATGACCGGGAAAGCCATTGGAACCATCCTCTAAAGTACAAATATACGAGTCACATACATTTATTTTTATATTCATATCATATCATATATATACCATAACAACTCCTATATATATAATATATATCATTTCTAAGGATTCATATATTATCCCGAATATACCAATTCATAATAGTTAAATAACTATACTATCTATTCATCTTCATTCCATAGGCATCGTATCACCTATAGTAATAGTCGTCAATAGACGTATCGGATAGTCGCTCAACCCTCTTTTGATCCAAAGTTTACTCAGTCTCAATTCCATCGTCTAGGAGTCCAAATGTCATATCTAGAATTCTAAAAAAATAACCTCCAAATTTATAATTAACTTCCCCTAATCTTTAAGGGAGAAAATTTCCTCTAAACATATGTCCGGAGTTGACAGTTTGGCCAATTTTGCTTAAATCTCCAAAACCCAAAAATATCCCAATCTCCATTTAAAATATAGCCCGGATTTATTTCTACGAACCCAAAGTTTTTATATATCCTCAAGTCCTTTAGAAGTCCTAACACTCTATTTGGGAACCCCTAATATTTATCTCCAAGTAATTCTCGCCTTAATTTCTGACTAATAATTTCGATCTTGCACACCCTTCCGTAGAAAAATCATTACTAATTAAAAATAAATCAGACAAATACGCTGTCAGCGCCCACATGACCATAACGAAAAGATCTACAAATTTTAATTTTTGACCAAGAGTAGAATCGATCCGCTTCAATGATGTTGTGTCACTATTCATCATTTTCTTCAATCCTTATTTTTCCCAACACTCATCCAACCCCATTTCCATGGATCTCAACATCACCCAACAACAATATAAACATCTCCACACTACAATTTACCCAAAACAACAATTTATTTGGGATTAAACCAATTAAACCAAGAAAATCAACCATTTACTTAATTAAACCCTAACTTTCATTTCTTCCAATTTCTCACCATAATTTGCACCATTAACATGGATTTAGGCTTAGAATTAATCTATTATCATCATCAAAATAAATCCTTATGAAAACTTCTCCCAAAAACCCATTCATACAAGAATCTCCAAACCCAAAAATCATATAGTTTTCCATTACATACTATAATATGAAAAACAAACACACTAAATCATTAAAACAAGTTAAACACTTGCCTCGTGGATAAAATCCGACGATCTTGAGTCGAATCTCGTGAAGTTTGCCCCGGAAATCCTCTTTTCTCTTTTCTTTTCCTTCCTCTCTTCTTTTCTCTCTTTTCTTTCCTTTCTTTCTCTCTCTTTCATGCCTTATAAGAAAGAAATAAGGGTTATCCCTTATAAACCCAAAAATGACTCGTTTACTCAATTACGAGTCCCTACTAGTCCAAAAATCCCCGGTACCTAAACTTTACCCCTGGATACTCTATTCTAACTATCTTGTCCATTATGAAACCAACTGTGAACTCAAAATCTCCATCTGAGTCACTTAACTAAAATTCACTAATTAAACCCAACACATCTCAACACGTGTTTTCCAATTAAAATATTATCATTTGTCGCTTTACCCAACTGCGACATGTAATTAAAAATATTTTGACTCATTTACTTAGTCCTAAAAGTAAATGTAATACACGTCGGTAATAATTTAACACTCATTAATCCCAAAATTACTATTCACATAAATTCCTTTAATTTTCAAATTACACCCACTTATGCAATTTAAATCTCTATAAAAGTACGGAGTGATACATCAAGGTCTCCCCCTCCTCCTATACCTAACTATCACCGACACCGCAATAGGGGATATGTTATCCCAATACATTAAAGAATTATGTATAAAAAGAGTGAAACTACTACGCTAGTCGAAAAATATGTAGGTGTGAGGTAAACTAAAATGCATTAAAAAAGGTGTGTATCACCTTAGTCTCAGTCAGGCAAAAGATATGGAACTATATGATTCCATTCCACATCAAATTGGTATCCCGAATGGATCCAATTAAATACGTGTTGGAGAAACATGCATTGTCTATCTACAAGTCCCCCTGGTTGATGTAGTGGTTGAATTTGACATTACATATGTCATGTTAAAGGCTACGAGGGAGAGCCATTTTCGATTACTTTGCCATCAATCCCATAAAAGGGATGAGATTTGGATTTTTGTATTCTCAAATGAATACATCCTATGCACCTCTCACGAGGATCTCATATGGATGATGTTCTTTAACGGATTCGTTAATAAGAAAGGATATGGTATTGGGATATTTTTTATCATCCCCGATGATTCTCACGCTCCCCATTGCCATCAAATTAGATTTCCCTTGCATGAACAATATAAAAGAATACGAAGCATGTACTATAGGGTTATAGATTTCCTTCGAGAGAGGAATCAAATGCATGGATATCTATGGAGACTCAGCCCTCATCGTGAAGCAAATCCTCAAGAAATAGAAATTCAAATGCGAGAAACTCTTACCCTTCCATCCTCACTTGGAAGAGCTCACCTCCTAATTCGAAAATGTCACCTTCCACTACCTTCCTCGTTCAAGTAATAGCCTAGTTAATGCACTGGAAACCTTGTCCTTTGTGGTCCATATTCTCGTTGAGATAATAATGGCCCCATTTCTAGTACAGAAACAGGTTGCACCCACTCACTGCTACCACATTGAGCACGTTACAGAAGAAGATCCAAACATGGGAGGATTATGGTATTATCATAATTGGTTCCTCCTCAAGCATGGTAGGCATCCTCGAGACGCTGATAAGAAATATGGTGCGATCCTTCGTAGGTTGGTTGCTCAATACATCATCTGCGACAAGGCACTCTTTAAAAGGAATTTTGATGAAAGTCACTTGCATTAAATAGGAAGGGTTGGGATCAAAGATGTGATGCATAAGATCCACGATAGGGAATGTGGGACTCATATGAACGATCACATACTTGCTAAGAAGATCACCCATCAAGTATATTACTGGATCATCATGTTTCAAGACAACACTACTTACGTCTAAAGATGCCTCAAATGCCAGCAATTTTCTAACCTCAAGCACTTGCCTCATCGGGGTCTGTATAACATGACTTGTCAATACCCCTTATCCACCTGGGGTATGAACATCATAGAAAAATTCACTCACAAAGCTTCAAACTAGCATGAAATTATCCTTTTCTCCATTGATTACTTCACGAAAAAGGTCAAATCTTAGTTATACGCGGTGTTGAATGCAAACAACATATCTAAATTCATCTAAAAGAACACCATCTACCACTATGGAGTACCCCATGCACTGGTGTCAGATAATGAGATACATTTTGAAGCCGCGGTCATATAACTATTTAATGAATATGGAGTCCAATGTCATAAGTAATCTCCTTACCGAACACAAACCAATGGGGTTGTCAAATCTACCCATAAAAGCCTCAAGACCATCATCAGCAACATGACCAAAAGTTGTAAATACTAGGCAAACCAGATCCTATATGCCCTATTGGGCTACCGTACCTCCATGAAAACACCCACTGGGGCTATTCCCCACTTTCTGATATACGGCATGGAAGAATTTCTCCCCGTCAAACTTAAAATTCCTTGTTTACGGGTTATGCTCGAAAGTAAAGTCAGTGAAGAAGGTTGGCATCAAAATCGCTACGACGAACTTATTCTCTTAGATGAAAGTAAATTGAAAACCCAATATCATATACAAGGGTACCATTATCGTATTGTGTGATCATTCAATAAAAAGGTAGAGGACCTCGGTGTGCAAGAAGTAGATCTTGCCCTCAAGGAAATTGTAGAACCTGTCTGGAACCTGAGAGGAAAATTCAAGCCCAGTTGGCGTGTCCCCTACACTATAAATACAAATTTGTTTGGTGGAGCCGCTATGCTTGCAGACCTCGACGGAGAAAAAATGGTGCGGCCAATCAATCTAGACTGTCTTAAGAAACTTTACCCTTAGTTTGAACTCTCTTCGTGATACAACTCTTCTCACCTCCCTTCTATTCTAAAAAAAATCTATCCCCCTCTTCACTAAGAACTACGTTGGACCTAATCCTCTCTAAAAAACACCCTTTTTGAAAAAAAGGTCATATTTTTCAATCCCCACAGAGGTACGTATGCATCCCATAAGACAGATATGGTCACGGTTATTTATCTCTCACAAAATTATATTCTTTTATACCTCCCAGAATGAGGTTCTCCCTCATCACTTAAATTAACAAAAGTATTATGTATGCCTTAGAGATCGGTATAGATAGTTCAGACACAAAAAATGTTCATCAAAGACATGACAAAATGCATTGGAATCATCATCATCTTTTATTTAAAAACAGGGTATAGCGATTGCATTAAATATCGATAATATTAATTTAAAACAACCAACATTCTTAAAATCTTCACAAAACTAAAGCACATTAAAACCTACAGAACCAACCCACACAGTACCAACCAACCAACCAACCCCCCCATACTCAAAACCCTCCTTTAGATACCAGACAAACCCATTTCATCATCATTGCCTCTCCCCGAAGGTCCCTAAGACTCCCAATTATGGTTTTGACTCTTTATCCTCATCATTCAGAGGTAGGACTTAATCAGATTAAAAAAAACACAACACCTTCCCCAAAAGTGTCAAACATAACAAGCCACTCTAACCAGTCTCTTCAACAATAATCTTTACAACCAATCTCTTTTATGGCCACTTAATATAATGATTGGATATGAACTCAACCTCCCTAAAAGACTCTGACAGATGATAAATGATCGATGGCACTGCCACAAAGCCCCCAAAATCATTCTCAGTGTCTTGATCAGTTCCACCACGAGAAAAAAGTTTGTTATATGCGGAACCAAAATCTTTTCCCAACCCCTTGGCACAAAAGCCTCCATAGAAGATAAAAAGAGGTCTGGAAAAGGCCCACTAACCACACATATTGGTAATCACCCAATTACAGGACATTTTGTATATTATCCCACCACAGTACAAACCAACGTAGACTCCTGGACCCATTTTCTACGAGCTAGTTCACCCAATTCTCTGTAGATGTGACAAAACTAAAGAAAGACTGAGAAAAAAAATTAGGAATGACTGTCAGATGGTCCTCGGGACGAGCCGCTAGGCACAGTCTCTCAGACAACCACAAGAAAATCATCACCTGGCTCCCCCACAAAAGTGAGCCAAACCTTCTTTCTAGGAATCCATTTCATTCAGAGTATCTATTAATATAATAACAATTGAATTATAATGATGAAACATCCACATCACAATCGCGACAACCTTAGGGTCCGCCGACACATAATTTGTCACTAAAAGCAGTCTGGAAGTCAACCCCATAACTACAATACTAACGAAACCATTATAAAGTATAGTCTCTTCGACACACCGAATTCAGAAGAATTTTACAAAGTCCTCTAGCTCCACTTGACATCAAGTTTTCTACCTTCTCAGCCACAGACCAAAAAAGGCAGCAATGGTTCTAGAAAAATTTGAACACCAAGAATGCAAGAAGGGTGCCATAAAAGATTGAAACGCAGTGTACCTAAATTAAGAAGCCGACAAGTAGGTTAGGGATATATTGGTCACTCTGTATTTTGAGAAACCCTGATTTTTCTCTTCTAAACCTTTTCATTTAAAAAAAATTTCCTTTGGAGGTAAGAACTTTGAAACCAAACCTCTAAGACCTTCTTCTATTAAAATATGCCAAAAACATATTAAAAAAAATCCAAAAAACACATTTTCCCAACTTTTTCTCAAAATAAAACCTTAATTGAAAATTAAGATGCATCTAGAGTAATCCACTAAATCAAGCATACAATGTAGTAAATGCCAACCCCTTGGGTACCGGGCATGCCCGAACTCATGCACCAACATCCACCGCATCTGGGCATGTATGCCCGTAATACCCGTGGCCCTCGATGACAAACGCCAAGGGTAGAATGTCACATGTTTCCCCAACAAGAATCATTAATCTACGAGTGTAAACAACCTATTAAATTCATAAAAGTTCTCAAAATGTAAGGACATATTTCTCATGTCCGATATCTTACAGTTGTGTATGTCGTACGCCGCTACATTTGGTACGTCTCTTCATGATCTCACACAACAGCCTCAATCCGAATTCTGGGAATCAAGCATTTAATGCCTCCATCATGTGTCCCAATTCTACCTCAACGACTTCACGTTCCAAAATTTTAGGCACTTTATGCAAGTGGTATGCAAGAGAAGTCAAAATAGTGAAAGAAGGCCGATATGAAAGTTCTAGGGAATTTTGGTAATTTTATATCTACCATCTGGAGAACTGGTCAACTGGTATTGAAGATCTCGATGCCATGAAGATAGTGGAAGAAACGGCACCTCAATCTGAGCTACGGTGAAGAAGTTATGGCCCATTGAAATGGAGAAAATTCTTTAAAAAAAAATGACGCAAATCTTTATGTCACTTTCAGCACAACCTTCAAAAAAAATTTCCAACACTTTTTTCTTCACAAACCGGCCTAAAATGGCACAATTAATGGACTTCACTTTTTAGACTTCACTTTTTATTCTTTTGAGGCTATATGCCTCTTTATAAAAGAAACTGCTTCCCATCTATGAACGAGCAGATTCATAAACCTTCAAGAGATTTATTTTACTCATTTAGGAGTTTTTTGTGGAGAAGCCAGTCCATTCTTCATTACTTCCCATCTGGAAATATTGCGAGAGATTCCAACCGACGACATCCGAACCAAACACCTGCGTGTATTTTCGTATGTCACACTTATTTTCATTATAATCCGTGTAACCGTTCTTTACAAATTAGAGTGAAAATAATATGGTTTTGCCCTGCGGGGATTTTTTTTATATTTTGTGCCACATGCTTTATTTATTTATTGTTTGACACACGCACACGCGTAGGTGCATGTTTAGGGGTTGTATTTATTTTGTTTAAAAATAGACTCTAATTACATATGGTTTTCTTGGAAACTTGCAGATAATTTTTATTCGATATCACACACTACATTTATTCACGGTCGTACTTTTCAAATTGGTATCAGAGCGGGTTGCGCTAATTTATCGCGTATTCCTATTTTTCGCAAAATCGTGTGATATTTATTTTTTTCTGAAAATTTTGTTTTGTGTTTATTCGCAATTTTTCCAATGGAATATTCATTTAATATAATGCCTATTTTTTACGGGTCTAATTATGCCTACTGGAAAGCTCAATTGAAATCTTGTTTAAAATCCATTGACGAGCGTGTTTGGTTTCTTTGTGAAAATGGATGGACACCTCCCACGGTCATCGTTGATAATATCACCTCTTTAAAACCCGTGTCAGCCTGGACTGAAGATGATTTTAAATTGTCTAATTTTAATTCATGTGGTCTGAGTGCTATTTCTGAAGCTGTCACTCCCGATGAGTTCCGATGAATTATGACGTGCACCACGTCTAAAGAGGCATGGGATGTTTTGAAACTGACACATGAGGGTGCAAACGCGGTTAAAGAAACAAAGTTACAAAATTTGGCAACCCAATTTGAGACTATCACCATGTATGAGTCTGAATGCTTCGATGATTTTTATGCACGTTTGTCGGACATTATGAACACTTGTTTTAATTTGGGTGAGGTGATTGATAGCACGCGTGTCATTAAAAAGATTTTGAGATCTCTTCCAAAACGCTTTATTCCTAAAGTCATCGTTTTGAACTCTTTGGGAAATTTGAAATCACTTAAGTTGGAAGAACTTATAGGAAATCTTCAAACCTATGAGATTGAGATGTTTTCCCAAACCATTAAGGCTACGGATAGAGGCGTTGCTTTAAAGACTCATTTTAAGAAAAAGAAAGAAAAAGTTTGTGAGTCCGATTCTGAGGGAGACTTTTATGATTTGGCCTTATTTGCGAAAAATTTCAAAAAGTTTCTCAAAATTTCTAAAGAAAATTCTTCCAATAAAAAGAAATTTTTTGGTAAAAATAAAAAGAAAGGAAAGGCCAAAGAAAGTGGTGAGAGGGAAAAAGAGAGTGACTCAGATGAGGAGTGTGAGGATGAGTTTAATAATGTGACTTGTTTTGAATGTGGGGGTAAGGGGCATAAGTCGTTTGAGTGTCCTACGTGGCTTAGAAAGAAAGGAAATAATGTAGCCATGCCCTCCACACTTAGTGATAATAGTGAAGGTGAGGATGATAAGACTAGTGGTGAGAAGTTTGTTTCTTTTTCGAGTCGTGTGAGCACACCCTATTTGTCCCACAATAGTGCACACGAATGCGATAGTGGTGATTTGAGAGCTTCAAGTGAGGGAGAGTGAAAGAGTGAAAGTGGAGATTTATACACCGAGACCTTGAAAACAAAGAAGTATAATATAGTTTTAGGTCATCCGATTTTAGATTTGGAGAGAGAGTTTGCACATTTAGGTGAGCAAGTTTTATTTTTGGTCAATAATTCACAAGATTTGATGGAGGTTTTTCATAAGTGTACACCACCTTTTGAAAACCCCTCCGCACCTAACGATTGAGGTTTGACTTTTTTACTAGTATAGGATGTTTTTCATGATGCATTTTTTTTCCTATTGTTAGTATGTATCATTATTGTATAAATATTTGTTTTTGAAATTTTTTGAAAAATACAAAAAGATTTTTGTATTTTGTTTTACACCGCTTATGGATAAACACTTAGGATGACCAAGTCACAACATCATTGGATATTTTTCATGTGACTATTTGATAGTGATTTGAGACAATATATCATGTCATCTTTGTGCTTTATAATGTTTGGAGTCATTAAGATGTAATTAAGTGTTACTTCCTACATGTTTGACTCATGATTTCCTTTATTGCACACATGAACGGATTTGTTTGATTATTGTACTTATCTTATCACATGTCGGTTGGGTGTTTTCACTTCAATCATGTCCTTAAAACGAACCAAGCGTGATAAAACTTGATAAGAAAGGTGTGCACATAAAAACCGTTTGGTGAGATTGTGTGGTATTTTTAAAAAATGGGGAGGGGCTACGAAAGGTAGTTATCTATCCTTTCCGCTAAAGCCATCGTTAAAATAGACCTAAAAAATTGAGGAATTTTATTATCCGGGGTCCAAAGAGGTTAAAAGAGTTCGAAAAAATTTAAAGGCAATAAAAAGCAATTCATTCCAAATATGGGCCATTAGGTTTCACCAACAATTCTCCAAAGTTTGAGAATTTAGATCACCTTTATTCAAAATATACATCTGAGGGTGTTTGGTTGGAAAATTTAAACGGTTTTGCACGTCCTTGAAAATCTTGAAAAAGCGCTAAATAAGTTTTGGACATTATTGGTGTGGAAATCACTTTAACTTTGATTTGTTGATTTTATTAAGACGATGTCGTCTAAATTCAACATTTTTTACACCTAAGGATACTTTTGATGTTCATTCGTTAGGATTACACGTATGCATCGTGCACCTATGATTGCTTGAGTTTATTTTCCTATCGAATGTGTTCACACCCCTACATTTACGCTATCATCGACTTGGTTGTTTTTGTGTGCTTTCATGGTGTGATATTTTGTGTAAAAATTTGAGAATTTAAAAAAAAAAATAGAGATTCTTTGATTCTTTGTTGTATATTTTGAGTAAAAAATTCAAAAATAGAACATTTTTTTTCTGACATTTTCCATTTTAATATCTGTTTATTTGGGAACATCATAAAAAGGGGGAGAATGAATTATGGGGGAGAAATATCTATTGATTTATCTATGATTTGCTTAAGTTTAATTGATCTTTGATTTTATCATATCATTATATTTCAAATTAGTGCGTGTCACGGATATTTTCTTTTTCTCATGTGTGTAGGTACAAAGTTGATATCTATTGAATTGCACACCCTAATGAGAAAAGCTTTGGGAGTTTATGAAGAGTTGATGTTTTGAAGATGTTGATGTTTGATTGAAGACATGTCATTTAGTATTCTCAATTTAGGGTTTAATGGGGATATTATCTTATATGTCATTTGTTTTTTAGAGATTGTATAATTCGGATTTTTTATGTATGTACCGGCATAGACATAAGGGGAGATTTATAAGGACATATTTCTCATGTCTGATATTTTACAGTTGTGTATGTCGTACGCCGCTATATTTGGTACGTCTCTTCATATATCATACGACGGCCTCAATCCAAATTTTGGGAATCAAGCATTTAATGTCTCCATCATGTGTCCCACTTCTGCCTCAATGACTTCACGTTCCATAATTTTAGGCACTTTATGCAAGTGGTACGCAAGAGAAGTCAAAACAGTGAAAGAAGGCCGATATGAAAGTTCAAGGGCATTTTGGTAATTTTATAGCTATCATCCGGAGGACTGGTTAACTGTAAAGTTGAAGAACTCGATGCCACAAAGATACTAAAAGAAACGGTACCTCAATCTGAGCTACGGTGAAGAAGTTATGGCCTTTGAAAATGGAGAAAATTCTTTTAAAAAAAGTGATGCAAATCTTTTTGTCACTTTCAGCACAACTTTGAACAACTTTTTTCCAACACTTCTTTTCTTCAAAAACCGACCTAAAATGGCACAATTAATGGACTTCACTTTTTAGACTTCACTTTTTATTCTTTTTAGGCTATATGCCTCTTTATAAAAGAAAATGCTTCCCATCTATGAATGTGCAGATTCATAAACCTTCAAGAGATTTATTTTACTCATTTAGGAGTATTTTATGGAGAAGCCAGTCCCTTCCTCATTGCTACCCATCTGGAAATCTTGCGGGAGATTCCAGCCGACGACATCGGAACCGACACCTGCGGGTATTTTCGTATGTCACACTTATTTTCATTATAATCCGTGTAACCGTTATTTACAAATTATAGTGAAAATAATATGGTTTTGCCCTGGGGGATTTTTCCTGATATTTTGTGTCACATGCTTTATTTATTTATTGTTTGACACATGAACACACGTAGGTGCATGTTTAGGGGTTGTATTTATTTTGTTTAAAAATAGACTCTAATTAAATATGGTTTTCTTTAAAACTTGCGTATAATTTTTATTCGATATCACACACCGTATTTATTCATGGTCGTACTTCTCACAAAAGATCCCCATAAAGTCAAATGCATCATGGCTCCAAGAAATTTCCTCACAAAAATTAGAGAAAAATCGAAAAAATTGCCCCAAAATTAAAAAACAATACCTAGAAAGTCTTCGGTAGGTCGAGTACATGACTCTGGAAAAACTCATTAAGAAGCAAAAAACAACTTGCAGAGCTCTCGTTACCATCATAATCCCCAACAGGATCAGAAACAAAATGCACCATCACTTAAAAACTCTCATCACCAATATACTCCCCTACAAAATCAAATCCATGTGCATGCACTCGCAAATAGAAACACCCTACCCCGCGGAGTCCAAATTAAATAACACTCCGTGTTAAAAACTATTTTTGTTCTTAAAATCAACCTCGACCCCTTGATAGGCCCATAAATTTTGATTCAACCAGTAAACATGATCAGTGGATTATTTTATAATCCGATATAATATCGAATAAGTTAATTATAAATTAACGACGAATTTATTTGACCAATTGGATTTTGTATGGTTATTGAGGGGAATCACATTATGTACCATAGCAACTTTAAATAAAAGACCTCATCATTCGCTTAATTTTGAGATAATTAAATTAGAGTGAAGTCGTGATTATTTATTGGAATTAATTGAGATTAAATGGAGAAATAAAATAAATTACAGGGATATAATTTAGGATATTCGAGTACCTGTTTTGAATCCAATTTAATTATTTAGTCTTAGGTCTATAGTATAGTCCATTTGCCCAAGTATCAAGCCCAAACTCTCTAAAAACTCAATTTAGTCAAATCCCACTACTTATATCTATGTATATTGGTGTAAGCTATGATTTTAAGTTTCATAAGAATTATTGTTGGTTAAAGAGGAAGAGAAAAAGTACTATTTATATTTTTTAATGGGTCTAGAGAGAGAGGACCATATCTCACTCAAAACGCAAAGTATTCATCTCCAAGAGTTTCCATGCACATACTCTGCTTTGGGAGGATCATATATTAGAAGATCCAAGTTTATCAGTGTCCTCCAAAAGGATTTTGCAAGGACAATAAAATTTATCCCCTTATCTATTTTTCTCATTCAAATCACCTACTATATCCACAAAGGTATCATGATTCAAAACCATAGGTTTGTCCTTTAAACCTACTTTTTGTTTTTTCTTTCGATTGCATGGTCAATCAATATTTTTGGGCAGTAATGTTTTTCCACTTATATCAATTCCCAACAGCAATGTCGTAGTCGGAGCGTCGGAAGACATCCTGATAGGTTAGTGCTTTGGGTGAACAGGTCGGTGAGATCACAAGAGAACGCGAATTGGGTCCCATGACAACAATAAGGTATTCCAAGATAAATACTTGTTCCTTTGACTTAAGACTGTTAATATCGTAATGGATCTAATGTATTTGAATCAGTCTGGGAGCTTGTAAACTTACTGATAGGATAAAACCCATCGAGTACAAATGGATCTACAAGAAGTTTGTGACACTTCGCCTAATTAAACATTGGGTGATCATGTCGTGATTAAATTAAAATAGGTTTCCCATATGCTTCATTCTTAGAATCACTGTCAAAAACTTTTTAATTACTAACCACCTCAGTGAAATTAGACAGGTACCAAATTTTGTTTATCTTTCCTTAAAATAAATTAATGAACAAAGCGAAAAAACTAAATTTAACATCCACAATATACTAGAGTCCAACCAGCACAATATAAATGAAATAAAGTCTTGCCGAATAAACCATCGGCTAAGATCCAAAAATCAAACACTCAATAATAACAAAAGAACTAAATATCTGAATAAATGTCAATGAACAACATGTCCATACATGGAATATAAAAAGAGATCCTACACTAGATCTGAAAGGAGTAATCGTGTAATCAAATCAAACCGGTCAGCATCCACAATGCTACAGCTTCGATTCCCTAGAATGAAGTCAAGCCTGGTGTCCCTGTGGCTGGACACCTAAAAGGTTTTGAAAAATATTTTATAGCAAGTGTTAGTACACAAAATATCTTGAAAATATTTAGCAAGCGTTTATTACAATTTAAAATCGGTTATTGATTACACATGTTCACGTACACTCTCTCTTGAGTTCTCCTCCACTCTCATCTATAGTTCACACCTAACGCTTTATACTTAGCCCACCTAGCTATACTACCCAAACTAACTAGACTAAAGTATCTAACTGACTTATATACATGTCTAAGTTCTCATACCGCCCATACGGTACATTATCTTATTAATATCTCTCATCTGTTAATTATTTCTCATGTAACATCTCGCACATGTTGTATTACCAACTTTATAATTAAGTCTTACCACTTAAATTCAATTTATTAGATATTCATAATCTATATTTAATCTGTCAATTAAGTCTCTCTACTTAATTTACTTTTCAGATATATACCTTTGTATTACATGTGTCAGTCTACTATCACACATAAGTAGAATAATCATAAAGTACATATTTCACACACACTATATACTATAAGTGCATGCTTTACTGCAACGTCCCCGTATCACACATTAAGGACTATTAGTTCAGAATGTCATGTCCCCTCGAACTTAGTTCAGAATATCTCCTCTAACTTGGTTCGAAATGTCTCATCGAACACGGTTCAAAATGTCTCATCAAAACTAACAATCAACTCACATGCAAGTACATACTAGGCATCCACTCCACCAATAAGTAACTCAGTAGGTACACACAACACCTAACTAAGTATTTTTAGTACGTATTATTTTTCTCTCGCATACTCACCGTACTTATTACTTTTATGATTTATCTCACTATCGTATTAATTCGAGTATTCACCCAGCTCTAGGGGTCCTAGTCATTCCTTTATTAGTTTCAGCAGTTAAATCAATATTTACACCACTGATCTACTTATTAATTCATTCGAAATTTTCGTAATTCGTTATCTTTCTCGCCGATAAATTTTGACATAATTCATCCCACTTTATTTTCATCTTAATCCTCTCAATAAGACTAAATCACAACCCAATATAAGCCTACTATAATATAATAAACCCCTTATTATATTCAAACAAAGTTCCAAGAGTTTTCCACGATTACTGTTTAGAAAGTCTAGGCCAAAAAGGGAAATTTTATATTTTCTGGGACCCGGACCGAATTGAGATGCCCATGGCCTCACTGGTTTGTTTTCTATAAATGAACTGAACCAATGTGTCCAATACCGGACCGAACCGGTTCGGTGTCAGTATCTTACGAACTTCGTGTGTTCTTGTTTTCTTCTCTCTAAATCTAATTCCAACTTACATTACTCTACACTAAAATCACAACTAAACATTACCAACCATTTCTACATGTATTAGGAGGGTTTTTAACCTTTTAAACATATTCCATTATCATATAATTTAACCAAGAACGAATTAAAACCCAGAACCTCATTAAAACCTTAGTTTTGTGTTCTTCCCACATATTCAATCAAAACCCGGATTTATTTCGTATTAATGATCAAGTTTCCTCTAATTATTAATCCTCTACATATGTTAAATCCTTCTACATGCAGATCATATCCCAACATTTTAAAAATCATTCTTTTTCTCCCAAGAATATGTATTTACAAACAAATCTTAAAACCCTACACATGGGTAATATAACTTCATAAATTTTGCAATAAACAACTTGCCTTGATTATTATAGTGTCTGATTTCCTGAAGAAGGTGATGAATCTATATGTTTCCTCTTCAGATCTTCATTCCTTAGGTTCTTAGGGTGCAAGAATACCTTTCAAACTTCAAGAATTCTCCTTAGGCCTTTTGGAATGGTTTCCCTCTTCTCTCTAATGGTTTCTCCACGTTCTGTGAGTTATGAACCCTAACCCAAAATCCTAACCATCAGATATATGACTTTAATTTTCGTAGGTCATTTACCCTCAATTTTTAAAATGACCAAAATGCCCCTAATAGGTATCGGTTTGGTCCAAAATTGACCCGGGACCCAAACTAAACCCCTAGGTACACTACTCCGACTATTTCGACCCTATTGGAATCATCCGTGATTTATAAATCATCATAGGAGTCACTAAAAATATTCTTCTCATTTCTCACCTCAAACTAGTCTACACGTGACACCCGATGAGATAAATTAAAATACACACATATCACTCGCTATATCGTATAATAATTACCATTTATTATTTACTATTTACTCTTAGTAAATTTCATCAAAATATTAATCAGTAACCGTCTCTCGATTAATATTTCATAATCACCTTTATTCAATAAATCACATTAAATTACTTCACTTGCGTAATTTAAATAAAACGTATTTTACTAATTAATTTTCAAAGCACTTAAATTAAAATACGCAGAAATACGGGGTATTACAAAGTTAAAATATGGATATATGTAAAATGTGAAAAACTTTCGTTTAAGGCTTATTGTAAATGGTTTACTCAAAAAGAGAGGAATTGACGATGAGCAAACCTTCTTGCCGGTAGTCATGCTAAAGTTTATCGTGATTATTTTAATGCCAAGATTGTGTTCTCGAACAATCGTCTTTAAGAGTGCATATTTATGGTGCAACCCAAGGTATTTATAATAAAACATTAGTTGATCATAGTGTGTAAGCTTAATAGGTCCATTTATGTACTTAAGCTAACATCAATGTCTTAGAATATTCAGTTTGATCCGACAATCAATTATTTTTTATTTTCATAAAAGCCTGAATAATTCTTCTGTATAAGAAGCATAACGAAAATGTGGCGGTATTTCTAGTAAATTGTGTGGATTATATTCTCCTAATTGGGAACGAGGTGGGTATATTATCTTACATAAGACTTTGATTGTTGAGGAAATTCGATATAAAGAATTTAGGATAAGCCGATCATATCCGTGGACTTAATCTTTTGCTAGATCGGATATAGAATGTTGGTCTTATCCCAAGCCACTCATATTGATAATGTGGTCACAAGGCTTATCATGTAAGATTCCAAGACAGGGTTTCTTCCTTTTCAATATGAAATTTCTTTATTTATGAATCAATGTCCTAAGACACCTGATCATATAGAGAGGATGATGAATATACCTTACGCTTCGCCGGTGGGAAGCCTCATATATGCTATGTTGTGTACTAGATTGGACATGTTCTTTGTCATTGGCATGGTCAGCAGATTTTAGTCTAACTTAGGTGAGGATAACTAGACTGTAGTAAGGCACATTCTCAAGTACATGAAAAGGACTAAACATTATAGGTTGGTTTACTCAGTGGATATTTTTGCGGTTTTAGGTACAAAGACTCGATTTTCAATTAGATAAGGATTCTAGGTTTCCTACCTACAGATATGTGTTTAATCTAGGAAGTATAAGTGTAAGCTGGAAGAGTCTGAAGTAGTATCGCAATGTTGACTCCACCATGGTGGCTAAATTTATTTCCACATAGTAGGCAACTAAAGATGTTATATATCTTAGGAACTTACTAGGTAACTTGGATGATGTTCCTTCAGTGAAATTAGCTATTACACTATATTGTGTCAACACTAGAATGATTGCAAGTTCAAAACATCCCATAACCCATGAAAGGACTAAGAACATTGAGCGTAGTTATCACCTAGCTAGAGGTATCAAACAAGGGAGGTGATTAATTTGTGACCAAGATACATCATATAATAAACTCTTGGGTGTTAGATGTATAGGCACACAACTTTAAGACTTTTAGGATTTTATTCTTATAATAATGTATGACATTTATTTGTCAATAAGGGTGTGTTAGGTTAATTTTTAAAATAATAGTCATGTTTATGATAATGCCTTGTGTTTTTCTTAAAATATTATATATATATATATATATATATATATATATATATATATAGAGTCAATTGAACTCATTTGGAATTCTGGCGAGTTAGGTTCATCCTGGTCAGAATATATCAGAATTCCTATTCTAATTGAATTGAATAGAAGTCCTCCTATCATTAAAGCTACATGTACAACCTTATAGGTTTATCTCAGCTACAGGAACCTATATGATAATTTAGAAACTTATTTGCTAGTTCAAAGAGGACTATAACAATACATCATGTATCTGTTAAACATAAACATGGGTGAGATTCAAGTCTAAGTATTGACTAGATTAGACTTTCCCAATATCTTGCAAAGGGTGCATAGACTCTTAATTTCGAGAATTATGAGGATTGAAATATTCACACAATTTCTATTTTGATTGTTATAGCGCGATTCAATTTATTGGCTCTAAATCTCTGCAAGCTGGGAAATCATTTTGTTTACATGTTTGTGGTCATATTCCAGAAGAATTCGTATTTGGGAGATATCATCGATTGTGATACACCTTTGATAAACTTATGAGTTTTGATTTTATGAATAAAATTGATTGCTGGATTTTATAATCCGATATAGTACTAAATAATTTAAGTTTCAAATCAATGATGCTTTTGGAAACTCGATTAATAAAAAATTAAAGTTTACTAAGTGGCTACTCTATACTTTACGCGGGGAATCATATTATTTGCTATCCAACTTCATAAACAAGATCTCATTATTCAAGTAATTACGAGATAATTAATTTGGATAAAATTGTTATTATTTATTAGAATTAATTATAATTAAACGAGGAACAAAATCTATTATCGGATGTAATATGGGATTTTTATATTTCCATATGGAAGACAATATAATTTTTAGTGCCGGGTCCATAGTATAGTTCATTTACCAGGTACCAAACCCAAACTTTATGGAAACCCTTACTGACCCAGGTACACCTCCTTTACCAATTTATACAGGTCAGGAGAAGGTGTGTAAGCTGCATGAGACATTCTTATGGGCTAGAGAGGGAAAAAAACTCTTCATATTTTTGTGAATAAGTTAGGAGAGAGAGTTTAATTTCTCTCATATTCTATCAAGATTTCATGTCTAAATGTGGCTACACATATGGCTTGATTTGGGTGGACCATACGTAAAAAGATTTCAGGCCAAAAACACATTCTAGAAAGGATTTGGAAGCATGTTTGTTTCTACAGCATCGTCTTCTTCATCAAATAATTTTCCTATATTGGATCACTTACAAGATCTCCAAAAGTATCAATATTTGAACCCTAAATCCATTCTTTGGATCTAGCTCCTTTTGTTTTCTTTCTGAAATATGTTCAATAGCAGTTCTTAAACTAGAAAAGTTTTTTTGTTATATATAAGCTTCATACTCCATGCTTTAATACATTATATACTTTGGCAAATCCATATCCTAGTGAATTAAATTCCAAAAGATAGTGTTTGGAATTTGAGCAAAATGTCAATATAAAAAGTTCCATAAGACACAATAGTTGGCAATTAATTTTTCTTTAACCCACTTCATTCAATTAAAATCGTTAAAGTTCATAAAGATCCATTAATTTAAACTAATATATATATATATATATATATATATATATATATATATATATATATATATATATATATATATATATTCTTAGTTTGCTCATAGAGAATTTTACTAAATGAGATTGCGAGTAACTTTAATGGATTAATGAGTGCATTTGGTTTTATTATTGGGTCACTAAGGCGATTACTATATTATTTAAAAATGATTTATTATCCCAATGGATAAGAATGGTAGGGTTTGAATAATATTTTTTCACCCGATAAAAAAATAATCACTTTAAACAAAAACCAGATAAGGCCCTAACACGAACGCGACTCGAGACAACCGGTACCAAGTCTAATTATTATATTTATTATAGCATTTTTAGTGTTGGAATTAGGGGGTAATTTTACCTTACCGTGTGTCTCCAGTCTAGCACGCGCTTATTGTAACTGTGGAAATACCCCGAAGACAATTTTGACATTTTAAAACATGAAAAACTCCAGATTTTATTTTTCCACAGTAATTGTTTTATGCTAAACACAAAAATTTCTTGTTGTATTTAAATTGTTGGGGGAAGTGAAAAATATAGAGATAACAAAGAAAATGATTTCGTAAAAATTTAGTTATCATGGAAATATGTTTTATCTAACCTAACAACAACTAAAACTTTGTTATTTTGACACACTATTAATAAATTATAGCTACAATAATCTGAAGACCAATAGTTTTAGGTAGTGTTTAAAGGCCCCCACAGTTTTTCTCACCTCTACCACATACTAAAAATACCACAAAAATTGTCAAAAGTTATTCATGCTGCCCAAAAATGAGGCACCCCCAAATCAAAGGAATTTTGATCGTTTTTTCCTGATTCCTCATTTTTTTCATATCTTTTCCTCTGTCTACGCTTTTATTTCTGCCACTTGCACAGAGAAACCTAACTCTAAATACTTCATCACCCCCACCATCCCTTCGTCGCCATCAAAACCTCTATCCCCGCCAAGTAAGCTCCTCTCTCTCTCTCTCTCTCTCTCTCTCTCTCGAGAGTAAATTCTTACACCCTTTGTGTTTCCACATCTTAACTTATTAGATCACCTGAATAGTAAATCCGATATCAGAACAATAAGGCCTAAGAGAGTGGCATGAGCGGATAGGTATGAGAGGGTATGTATTGAAACATTTTGAGAAAACAAACAGGAAAATTATAAGAAGAAAATAGGTTCCTTTTAAAGCTTTAAAATGAATAGATTATTTAGATCAAATTCTTTGGCTAGTTCTAGATCTAGGTCTTCTTTAGATTTTCCCCCCAGACGTAATAAACGAAGAAGAACATGTTTATGAAGAAGTAAATTTAGATTTAAATGATTAGAATATTTCCAAAGTCCCAACAAAAGAAATTTACAATACTAGTTTCCTAAAGTCATCCTTTAGTACTAATTACAATGTTAAAACAATTGAGCATGTTTATGCTTTAAATAAAGAACACGATAGGATTCAACTATTAACTAGTGAAGCTATTACAAAACAAAGAAAAAACGGATCCAATTTCCTACACATAGGATTAATACTAGTAGCAGTTAAACCATTAACTAGTAAAGGAATAAATGCCTCTGTCCTCTTTTGTCTTAAAGATTCTAGACATACTAATTACAACACTAGTATTTTAGGATTGATGGAATCAAGTCTTTGTAATGGTCCAATACATTTTAATTATTTTTCAGATTTTACATTAAGTTTAACCGACGCTCACATATTAAAAACCATGACACTAAATATTAAAACATCTGGATATGAAATGTTAAAAGGAAGTAAACCACTTGATTTAATCTATAGAATTTATTACAAGTGTTTAAGGACAAACCTAAATGTACACGCTTTAGTAAAAAGTCCAAAAGATAAAACTCTAATAATACAAAGTAGCACAAATGATGCTAATATCCAAGTCCCTAGGTCAATAAATTGAAAATATATTAATTTACCAAACGATTGGTTATTAGAAAATGAAAATCATCCCCGAAAATTACAAAATAATGCTATTAATCTCGAACGAATCCAAGAATACCTTGATGGATCAGTTAGAATAAGTTTTGACCAACCACGATTTAAACCTCTCCATATTAGAGATGATAGTAAATCCATAAAGTTCTTTGACTATTTGGATAACTATTATCACAAAAGAAATGTCCTAACAATAGTAAAGTGGATAAAACAAGACAAAACTACAGTCTCGTCTAGTCACCCTGCACTAGAAACCATTTTAGTAAATCACGTGGGAACAGAAATAGTTTCTACACCCTTTAAAATCACTTCTACCAATGATGAAATCAAAAAGGTTATTGAACAAAATAATTCACTAACCAGTACCTGAATACTCTAGAAAAATAACTAGAATCCATTGAAAATAAGTTAGACAACCCAAACCTACCATATAAAAGAGAAATACCTTTAATTAAATATCTTGATGTCAGAAAGGGAATAAATTTACAAACAATGTCTAAGAAAATCCTAGATAAAATAGAAAAAATGCTTAAAGATATAAAAACAGAGTCATTAAAGACTATTACAACTAGCAACAAAAATAATACCTATGATAACCAAACAGACTCATCCCAGGAATCTACTACAGATGAAGATATCCAGACTATTGAAAACCAATTTACTAATATTGAATTAAATAGAATAAAAAACTCTCGAGTAACTCCAACCACCTTAACAAAAAAATGGTATACAAGACCAACACCCCCAAATATGCAATATGAATAAATAAATACACACAATCGATTCTCGGTTTCATCGCATACTTTATGAATGGAACGTAGATGGATTATCTGAACAAGAAATTTTAAATAAAATGCAACACATATCTATGGTTGCCAACAATTACCTAAAAAATCAAAACATTCCTCAAACATAAATAGTTGACCTTTTAACAACAGAATTCACCGGAACATTAAAATCTTGGTGGGATAAACATGTTACCGAAGAATCAAAGGAACAAATTAAATCTTTTGTCCAACAAGATGTTAATGGCCTCCCATTTTTTTATGAAACCATTGGAATGGAAATTTCAGATGGCGTTAACACTCTAGTTTCAAAATAATAAAATATTTTTTAGGAACACCAAGTAATATAACCTCAAGAATTCATGATCAACTAAGTAACCTTAGATGCCCAACTTTAAGTGATTTTAGATGGTACAAAGATGTTTTCACCTCACGAGTAATGCTTAAAGACGATAGTAATGAACCATTTTGAAAAGAAAAATTTATTAATGGTTTGCCAAATTTATTTGCCCATAAAATAAGAGAAGTTTTAAGTAATACAATGTAACACCCCGCCTAATTAAATACCGGGTGGCCAGTCCCATACCAAATTAAAACAGAATATACAGTTGGCTCATTCTTAGCATCACTGTCGAAACATTTACAACTCACCCAATACCCAATTAAGCTGGTGTTAAAAACTTTCCAAATTTTAATTCAACAAAATCCATTTTTAGTTTAAGAATAACACAACACATTTTATTCTACAACACTGATAACCGAACAGTTAACACAAAAGAATTTAAAAGCAATTGGAATAAACATTCCCACATAATAATCCAATGCAGTGATCCCAACAATAGTAAATGTATTAAAATGACACGAATACAAGAGTATTTAACTCAGATGAAAAAAAGATAATTGAGTTCCTTTGGGCGACATGCCCTAACTAAGAGAATACTCTGAATCAAATGAAGATAAGCATCTAAGCAATACTCCATAGCTCGTCAAAATCAACTAAGGTTGGCGTCCCTGCTGCTGGACACCTGATATAGAAGGTACAATAGAAAAGAAAATATGCAAGGAAACGGGTCAGAGCCCGATTGTAAAAATGATTTTTAAAACAGCAAGTATTTAACAAGTGCAATAAAGCATTTATTATGTACATGTTAGCATCCCACTCTCACTTGCTAATCTCACCTCTCAACTAGAGTGCACACTTAACGTTTCCTATTAACCTCCTAGTTAATGGTTCCTCTTCACTAGTTCCCATAATATGATTCCATCCCATATCATAACCCCGTATGTCCCATACCATACGTAGTATAATTATTCACATACTTTTCTCATTAACATGAATCGTTACTCATTAATATGAATTAAGCTTTTCGATTCTATAAGAATAAACATTCATTAATTCCATTCTCTTTCTCTATTCACCGTTATCTACAATTATCACCATAGATAGATATAATCACTATATACATTCATTTAATTCATTATATATATATAATACGGCACCCCGAGTCACAACTGCGGTGCAATGCATTACTCTGCTATCATGTCCCATCATCGCTGGTCGCCGAATAGGGGACAAAAGGTTCAATAAGGATTCCTCGAACCACAAATAACAACATACAAATTGGAGGCGAACATAGTTCTCGTATCCATGGGCCACGCACATACCTACGTTCCCACAGTTAACGGACTTATCAACTCCCCGATAAGTCTTTCATAAACCTATGTTCTCGAGCGAAGAATCAAAGATCCCATGGATTCATCAGGATATGACTGCCCTCACGCGTAAACCTCCCGTCGATAGCAAGTAAGCTAGGTATGTCATACACATAAATCATCAATCAATCAAATAGGCATTATCATACCTATAATATACTATCAACAAGGTACTCACAGTACCCTTAGATTATTCCCATACGTATCATTATATCTCTTTTAAATCCCACATATTAAAATATCATAACTTTACTTCATAATTTAATTATCCCCGAGCCTCCCTCAATACTCAAGGTTCAAATAGGTTTTTCCTCAACATATATTCAGTAAGAAGTCACTTATACCCTACTAGTCCATACCGTCATATCTCTCGAATTACTACGAATTAAACTCTCCCTTTAATTAGGGTTAAAACTGATAGTTTCAAATCTCTTATAAACACATCTTCTTTCACTTAGGATTAAATCCTCTTGTAAACTTAAGGATACCCAGGTATTATAATCAATCACCCCTACTGGTCCTATCTTTAATCCTCATGCATACCAATTAGAATCTAATAAGTGAATCTAGCAACCGAAATTCCTTTGAATTTGATTATCATTATTCTAATCAATTTAAATCCCAATCAAATTAATTCAAATCTTAAATAGGGCTTACTGATCTTCTCTAAGTCCCATAATATCCAATTAATAATCACCAAAGATCTACAAAAGGTTTGGGATAAGAATCAACATTAAAAGAAACAACTTTAACAATTCTGGGGAGGTCAATCGATCGAAGGCAGGGGGTCGCTCGATTGATCGCCCAGTTAACAGCCCAGTTTTTCTGCATTTCTTCTACTACGAGTTTAACCATTTTTTATCAATCAAACCTTCATATTAACAACCCAAATGACTTATAATCCTTATTACATGATATATCAACATATATAAATGATTTCTAATGATCTAAGCATCCTATAATCATCAAGAGATTGAATTAAAAGCATGTTTCTATCCTTATTTCCAGAAAATCATCAACATAATATCTTCAAGAACACATCAATGGTTTTCAGAATTTCTTCAACAGATTCATGATTATTTCATGGATTACTATCTACCTACAACATGAGTTTGATTCCTATATATTTTCAGTTTCCAGAAATCCATTTACAACTTCATCTTTATCTTCCAAACATGAAAAACCTCATATTTTTATAACTATTCTAATATGGACAGTATACAAACTTAGATTGCCATTATCAAACACTTGCCTCTAATGAAGGTATGATCCTTTGGTGTAGTATATCACAGGTGGTTCTCCCTTCTCCGGCCAACCGCCGATGGTGGTTGGTGGTGGTGACCTTTTGTTCTTAGTTCTTCTTCTTCCCAAGTAAGTTTTTCTCTTCCTAAGCAATCTTTCACTCTCTCTAGGAAGATGACTTCTCTATTTTGTGTAGAAGAGATGAATGAAACCACGTACACTTAATCTCCAAATACTTATAATAGGACAAAATTCTAAATCACTATTCATTCCCCCTATAAAGATGACCAAAATGCCCTTTTGGGTTGTCTTTTCATTTCCAAATGACCCGAGACTCAAATACAACCTCCAAATAGACTTTTCTAACTATTTCAAACCTTCCGTACGCACCGACGTAGTCGAAATAACTATAAGGTCGATAGAAAATAAACTCCCTTTTTAATTTAACAAATTAGTCCCGACACGTCCTATACCGCGTCCGACTAAAAATTCAAATTACTGAATTAACAATTCACAACAATATCAATAACATCACATTCATATATTACCTAAATATCTTTAAGTAATATCCAGAATCATCCATTTTAATATCCTCAATTCGGATAAAACCCAAATGAATTAATTTATAGTAAAATCTAATTAATCCATTAATTTAAAATATAACCCATTTTAAAAGTCATAAAAATCACGGGGTATTACATACAAATGGACACATTGATTATAATAATCTTACATATGGAGACATAATAAGTATAATCCAGAAAGAAGGATTAAAAATGTGTATAGACATCAAAATAAACAATCAAGCTAATAAAGAAAAATTAATAGTAAAATATGAAATGGAAAATTTTTGTGAACAATATGGTTTGAACCCTGTTGCCCCATCAAGAAATAAAAATTACAAGTCATACCCAAAATAATACAAAAGACATAGAAAAAATTATTTCAAAAATAACAAATTTTACAATAAAGAAAATAAGAAATTTTATAAAAAAACATAAAAAACCACAAACAAATCCACAATATAAGAAAATTGACAAAAGTAAAGTAAAATGTTATAAATGTGGGAAAACGGGTTATTACAAATCAGAATGTAAAGTAAAATCCAAAATTAACCAGTTACAACTATCATCTGAAGTAACACAAGAAATATACAAAAATTTGAACTAAAAAATTCTTCTAGTGAAAGTGAAAAAACACTGATTACGAATCATCAAGTTGCTATGAATCGAGTGGAAACTCTAGTTCTCCATATATAAAATTAACATGCAAAGACAATTGCTGTAAAACTATCAATGTTCTCACTAAACAAGAAGAACGAGAAGAATTATTAATTGATTTAATTGAAAAAATAGAAAATCGAGAATTAAAATCACAATACCTTTCAAAATTTAGAAAATTATTATCCAAATAAGAAAGTAGTATAAATACACAAAACAAGATAAGTCTTGATAATACTTTAAAATAATTTAAAACTCACAAGGAAGTTACATTATAATATCTCCAACGAGAAGTCAACATGATTAAATAGGATATCAAAGACATCAAAATAAAAAGTTAAAAATTAAAACAAGATGTCACTATTTTAAAAGTAGACCAAACTTTCCAAAATCAACAAGTCATCTCCTTAGAAGAACCTAACCCGGTTTCTGAATAGGAACCTAAAATAGTAACAACAGAAGAAATTGATCAGTAATTAAATATCATAAACCAAATTAATTTAGAAAAATAGCATGTACAAGTAACTTTAATTATTAACAAAGAATATGACATAAAAGTCATAGCATTAATTGATTCAGGTGCAGATATAAATTGCCTACAAGAAGGATTAATTCCAATGAGGTATTATCATAAAACATCTGAACGATTAAACTCATCCCATGGAAGTAAAAGGCAAATCAAATAAAAATTACCCAAAGCACATATTTATCAAAATAATGTATGTTACAAAACTCCCTTTGTTTTAATAAAAAATATGACTGACAAGGTAATCTTAGGAATCCATTCACAACTAGTTATACTGGAATAACCTCCCTAGCCTTAGGTCAACAAGTAAAATTTGAATTTCTTTCAAAACGAGAAGTTAGAGATTTAAAAACACTCAAAGATTTTTAAATATCAGTAAATCGTCTTCAATTCAAGAGAAAATAATTAATTTTTTTAAATGAAGGACAAAGATACAACAGGATTGATGACCAACTTACCAACAAGGTTCTCCAGAATAAAATAGAAAATTAAAAATTAAAAATAACTAATTGAATATGTTTCGATCTACCAAATACTTTTTTACATAGAAAGAAACATATATTAACCTTGCCATACACCAAAGATTTTAGTGAAAAATGTATCCCTACCAAAGCAAGACCAAGCCAAATGAATCAATAAGATATGGAACTATGTAAAGATGAAATTAATGGTTTATTACAAAAAGGAGTTATAAGAAAAAGTAAATCTCCTTGGTCATGCCCTGCATTCCAACAAGGTATTATCATAACACATCTGAACGATTAAACTCAACTAATGGAAGTAAAATGCAAATCAAATACAAATTATCCAAAGCACATATTTGTCAAAATAATGTATGTTACAAAACTCCTTTTGTTTTAGTAAAAAAATATAACTGATAAGGTAATCTTAGGAATCCCTTTTCTTTTCCTTCCATATCCGTTCACAACTAGTGATACTGGAATAACCTCCCTAGCCTTAGGTCAACAAGTAAAATTTGAATTTCTTTCAAAACCAGAAGTCAGAGATTTAAAAACACGCAAAGATTTTTCACTATTAGTAAATCATAAATAAGAGGAATTTTTAATATAGCTCTGATTTGGCTCAATAGAAAATATATTTCAAAATTTTGATTTGAGCACATAATCAGTTTTAGCAGGGTGATTATAAAATTTGATTTTAGTAATATGTTGAATGGGCTCTGGAGCAAATGGGTCATTGACTAGGTATTGACTAGAAGAAGGTCCAAACTATGCAGGAGTTGCTAGAGTGGAATTGTAACTAAAATTTCAAAATAAAAAATGCTCAGTATAGATTGCCATCTAGAAAAAATTTATTTAGAAGCAATATTGTGGACATATTTTTCTAAAAACATATTTTGCACTTTTACAATCCACGCGGACTAAAAACTTTTGGTTTAAAATGTCACTTTGAAATTTCGAAACGCATAAAACAATAGATAATATTTATTTTTTAATAGTACTATAATTACTTTGATCTTTATTCCGGTCTCCTAAATAGAATCGAACAATTTGTTCAGAGGAATGAGGGTTAATTTTCTGTTTAAGAATCCCTCCGTAGCCAATGTCAGAGGCATCGGTTTGAATGATTTTGAATGAATTTGGTGTACAAAGACCATGACAAAGTAGGGTTTTAACATGTTTCTTGACATTTTGAACTATCGAGGTATGTTAAATAGTGCAAGGAGGAGGGTTACTTTGTCATCGTTCAAATAATGGTTTCCATTGTTTGCGAAGATTTGCATAAAATTCAGTAATGTAGTTCAATGATCCTAGAAATCTTTGAAGTTGCATTTTGTCGAGGATTTCATCAAGAAACTTTTCAGCGAATTGGATGGCCCAATCTATGGGACTAATTTTCCCTTGGTGGATATTATAACCTAAAATTCTAATTTTTGTTTGGAATAGATTGACTTTTGAGGCTGAAACCACTAAATCATTAATTTTTATTAGTTAAAAAAATAAATTTAAGTGTTTCCAATTTTCGTCAATTGTATGGGAATAGACGAGTACATCATCAATGTAGACAATCATAAAATGGAAGGAAATGTTAAATATTTCATTCATGATAGTCTGGAATTCACTAGGTGAATTTTTTAGCCCAAATGGCATGACATGCCATTCATAGTAACCAAAGGGAGTTGTGAATGCAGTTTTGTATCTGTCTTTTTCATGGATTTGTATTTGCCAAAATCCACTCTTCATATCAAATTTGGAAAAAACAGTTGCTTGATTTAATCGGTTCAAAGGTCAATTATTTCTGTTTGGGGAATGTTTTGATTGTTTAGGTAATTGTTAGCAACCATATATATGTGTTGCATTTTATTTAAAATTTCTTGTTCAGATAATCCATCTATGTTCTATTCATAAAGTCTATCCGTTGAAATCGAGAATTGATTGTGTATATTTCTTTCTTCATATTGCATATCTGGGGGTGTTGGTCTTATATATAAATTTTTTGTTAAGGTTGTTAGAGTTACTCGAGAGTTTTTTATTCTATTTAATTCAACATTAGTAAATTGTTTCCCAATAGTCTAGATATCTTCATCCGTAGTAGATTCCTGGGATGAGTCTGTTTGGTTAACATAGGTAGTATTTTTGTTGATAGTTGTAATAGTCTTTGGTGACTCTGTTTTGATATCTGTAAGCGTTTTTTATATTTTATCTAGGGTTTTCTCAGACCTTGTGTATATATATATATATATATATATATATATATATATATATAGAGAGAGAGAGAGAGAGAGAGAGAGAGAGAGAGAGAGAAAGAAAAAGGGTGGAGGGTTAGTAGGTTTTGTGGTTTGTGGTGGTAGAAGGTTTCCAGAATAGAGAGGAGAGAGACAAATGTTGTTGTGTTAAGTTCTTTTTTTGTGGTTGTGTGGTGGATTTTCAGTCTGTGGTTGTGGTTATGATTTAATGTTAGAGTTAGGCCTTTAAATGTGGTGATGTTGCGATTCGGGTTTGAAAAATATTGTGGGCTAAAAATTAGTTTTAGAATTTTTCTATTATGGGATTAAAGTTAATTTTAGAGAATATTTATATGTTCAACTTTTATTTTATTACTTAAAAAAAATTGTAGAGTTATCAGAGTTCCATCACCCACTATTAGCAAGTTGTTGTTTTTTATTTATGATGCAACAAAGAATAAATGGGATAAAGTTTAACAAAATCCCATACTTCGTTATCTTTTTTTTTTTACTAAATAGTGTATTATATATAGTGTTTGAAGAATAGTAGAGAAAAAAATGTGTAGCTTTAACTTATAAGTGGCAATTTTAAAATCACTCACTCAAATTTAACTTGTTTTACCTTTCATGTCTATCATATTAACCCATACAAAATAATAAAAATATATTACATATTTCTCCTATACAAATTCTCAATTGTGAGCTCAATTTTTCCAGGTTTGTTAGTTATGAATATGTTTTGAATGGTCCCTCAGTTTGAGCAAATTTTCTTCCCATTCTGGACAATAATCGTATAAGAACATGCTTTCTCTCGAAAAATTCCTCCTTATAGTTCACCTACCAACCCAAAACAGTCTGATCCCATATTAATGTGGTTCCAACCTGTTATCCTCAAACAACTATTTTTATTCACTCCCAAAAGCTCATTTTTTTTAACAAAACAACCTATTTTTCTATGTAATTTTTCAAAATTTCAAGTACCTGTGATGTAGGGATTTAAATGATTGTTGCTGGTGGAGCCTGATAAAAAGTTCTTTATACAAGGAAATTGACCCACCATATTTAACATAAAAAATGTACCTCACTTTGTCTCTCTCCCTACCATTATCCTTGAACCCCTCTTCTTTGTGCTAAACTACATCACCATGCCTGACCCACTTCCTTTTTTGCCTCTCATGCTCCCTCTCCCTCACCAAAATCACATAGCACTCCTAAAAAATGAGGAAAACACCAACACTCACACGACCTTTAATCACATTTACAAACACCAATCTAATCCATAAATCAAAATCAAATAACATTTAACAATCAAGGCACAAATTCATAACCCCGTCAACTGATCCAAATAAAATAAACAAGAAAAAATAATAGAATTTCAACCTTACACATTCTGATTTAAGAACAAAATGAAAAATATAATAAAATCCACTAATTTGAGAAGAAATTGATTAGAACCATATCTATATATATACACAAACTAATGAACAAATATTGTTATACCTGTGAAAATGAAGTGGGCATTAGCATAGAGAGATAGATGTATATTCAGTGTATCTGGTATTTGTTCCCTTTGTCAAAATGAGGACAAAGGATAAAAGACGGAAGATAGAAAGAATAATAAAGAGGAAAAGAAAATAGACACAAAAATAGGTTGGGAATAGAGAGGTCACATGGATGGATTAAACGGGTTTTAAAATTAATTATAGGGTGAAATTATAGAGATATGGATTGGAAGAAATTAATGTAGGATGGTGAGGGACTCCTTGAAAATAGGGTAGAAACGAATGGATGGTTGGAATTAAGCAAGAAAGAGGTTTAGGAGGCCGAGGGACTCCTTGAAGAAAGGGGATAAACAAATGGAAGGTTGGAATTAAATAAGAAAGATGTTTAAAGAGTTTGTAAATATATTGCCATGTGGAGCTCTAATTGGACAGTAGGTTTAATTATTGTGGTGCGTTTTATATTAATACTAGCATGCAACCCACGCAGTGTGCGGGCATTTAACATGATTATTTGTAAACCTACAATCATTGTTCGCCTAAAGTGTCATATATAATGTTTAGACGAGCATCATGTACCATATTTTGGCATTTTGAACGGTGCTTCCTTTTTCTCCACTAACACATAAGTATATTATCTTACTTCAACTGTGTATAAACATAGATAATATAAGAAATAAACATTAGTGAACTATTTTTAAAAAATGACAAATTATGTAGTCTATTTTCAATGTATAGGCTCAGAGAGGATCTCCAACGGGTGTAAAAAATGGACAATTTTTTTTAAAATAATAAAACAAAATTTATTTTTCTGAGGTGTATTTAAATATTTCAGAAGCCCCCCCCCCCCCCCCCCCCCCCCAAATAGAATCATCTAAAATGATTTTTTGTTTGTTATTTTAAAATAATCTGTCAAATATATGTCAAATTTTACCTTTAGAAGTTATTTTTTGGGTGGGTCCCTGAAATGTTTAGTACATCATAAAAATCAATTTTTTTTTACTATTTAAAAAAAATTAGTCAATTTTTCGCACATTTGCGCACACACACACACACACAAACAAAGATACACACCCATGGAAGATATCCAACAACCGTATACAACATCAAGATAATCCCATTCTCAAATTATCACATCATATAATACACAACAATAAGCCTAACTCGCTCAATTGAAAGAGAAAAATTGAAATTGCAAGAATTTAAATTTTTTTCATTGTGATTGGCAAAAAATTTATAAACAACATTTCAATAATATATAGAACACATGGTGATAGAAAAAGTAAAATAATATAAATAATTATAAAAACCCACTTGAATGAAGAAAATCATCCAAATTAATGAAAAAAATGAGTGACTACTTGGATCAAGGAAGAGAACCTGCGTTAATGGTCAAGCGTAGCAGAGTTAAAAATTATAATAATTAGTTAGAAGTCAAAATCTTTAGAGAGAGAGCGAGAGAGAGAGACAGAACAATTGAAAGAACCATATCATATCAAGTCTATCTCTACTACACCCTTCGTATTTCTCATACTCTTTTACTCTCTTTCGGTTCATTTCCTCATCCTGCCTCTTGCTCTTGCTCACACTATCACTCTCTCTTATCTCTTTTATCAATTTGGTACCTCAACGTCTATCTCCCCATATGCACCAAAGTTCCTCACTCTCTGTCCCTGTGTGCAAACAACACCCACCATGTTGATTCCCCCCACCCCACCCCACCCAAAAAAAAAATCATTCTGGCACTATTCAGAACCCCTGCTCATATCCCTGCGCTGCACTGTGGCCATGAGGCACTCATAATAGGCCTTTGGCTATTTTTATTATGCGATGGACTCAATCAAGGGGCTCCTTTGGTTTATTGAAACTAAAACCCATGATATTTCCCACTCCACACTGAAAATCTCTACACCTACATCTACACTATATGATGTGGACGTACCTAATCATTGCCATTCGCTGGAGGGTTTGAATTGAAGGTTTAGACAGAGAAGAAAGAGTTATCAAATACCTCTTCTTTATGTATATTATTTATTTGTAATTACATTTTTTATTTTTCTAATAGTAGGTTTAGTTTAATCATATGTTCGTTTCAATTTTTTGTTAGTTTTATCCCATGTTTTTTTCAAGTTTTGTTTATGTAAATGTTATTTAGATTTTATGGGTTTGGGTACTTACATGGAAATGGTAGTTCTTAATATGGATACCAACATTAGTATATTCCTCAAAATGTTCTTTGAGACTGTTCGAATTTTATTAACACTTTTCCATCATATATACAAGTTAACGATAATACATATATGTTTGTTGTGCCTGATTCTTGGATCTGACATTTTTATAATTAGAATATGTAAACTTTGAGTGATATATAGTCCTTTTCCAATACCTGCAAATGACACATTGCATTTAGAAAATCTCTTTCCAAGTCAAATAAAAAAAATCCGCAAGAAACGGCAAGATTGGTATCTCCCCGAGTTTTCGTTTATTAGGGTTGAAGAAGTTGATGGTCTTTTTTACATACACCAACCATGAATTTCTCCGGACTGTCACAAATAATGACTGTGATTCCAATGCTAAAATTATTAATGAATGTTAGTGCATCCAAGTAAACTTTGTAATTATCGCTTCTTGAAGCCTTCACCTCTTGGATGATAATTTATAGGTGCATATGTCAGTAAATTATTAGGAACAAATTTGAAAGAAAAATACAAAAGATTCTAATTTTCAATGTAACAAAATGCCTGAATTATGGGTCGTTAATCATACTACCCATATTATATGTATTGTTTAGTATTTTTCTTTTGTTTTCTTTAGTAAGATTTAGTTCCTTTTAAGCAACTATATTCCTTAGGTAATTTCTTTATTCTTATGAATAATTTCACTTGTGTTAAAGAGAAATAATTATGTGCTAAATATTCTTATTAGGTTCAACCAATAATTGAAGGTCTGAATTACTTGAAACATATGATTGAACACTTTAATACTTCAACCGATGAATCAAAATTGGTTTGAATATCTAAAGAATATTAGTTTTTGGTTCTTTAATTTTTTTTGTGACTCCATCCCTTTGAACTTCGGTTGGTTGATTGTCTTATGTTTTCCACTTGTGAATTTATGCGACTAAAGATAGAGATCTTGAAAACAAATTTCCGTAATTTATTATTCGATATTATTTTTTTCTTTATGTTAAAAATGGGGACTTACTGGGTTTTTGTTGATTGAATATATTTTTCACTTTGTGCCAATAGTACCGTCATTTAACAACCCAAAATTTACTATGTTGGAAATGTTTTTCGATATCAATTTTTAGTTTGATTTTGGCGGTGGTTGAAAAGTGTGGTGGCTGGGAGTATGGTGTGGGTGATGTGGTGTGGTGTGGTGTGGTGTGGTCTAGTGTAGTGAGTGGGTTATGGTGGTTTGACGATGGTATGTGCTTCTATATTTTGTTGTTTTGTGAGTAAGGGTGGGTGGATTAGGTGGTAGGAGGTGGAGGTTGTGGTGGTGGAGGTGAAAGTGATGGTGGTTGCCTTTTTTAGCAGTGATGGAGTTTGTGGGTGGTGGGCTTAATGGTTTAGTGGGTGTTGTTATTTTTTTATATTTATTTGTGTATTTTTTTGGTTGTTGGTCTTTGGGTGTGGGTTTTAGAGGCTATGTTAATTCTTAAATTATTAACATATTTTTTTATTATAATAATTTCATATCCATTCAAATGACCAGGCAAAAATTTCAGCATATAAAGAAAATTTATCACTGCCTAAAAATTAACAAATAATAACATAGGTAAGTACAAAACATACCCCAATAGAACTCAAATTTAAAATAAAAATAAAATAAAATAACAAAAGTTACTAATAAGTTGAGTTAACAATATGAAACAGTGTTTTCTAACCATGAAAATGACCTTAAACATTAGGATGAGGCAGGTGGCATTGTAATGAATTACTAGGCTGAAGCATAAAAACCTATTCACATGAGTTTTATTAGACTATCCATTACCTTAAACAAATGCCAGAAAAAATATCTGAGAATTGAATAGACTATTTAAAATTACACCACAAAACCAGCGTAATTATACTCATAACCTTACATATTGCTTGCTTATTCTTTTGAATCAAGTATTTCTTGTTTTTTAGGTATTGTTATTTAACAATCATGTGATATGTCCGATTTTTGGTGATATGCATAGTTATCGTCTGATTTTGGTCTACTTTTCATAACTGATGTCCCACATTATCGCGGGTTTAAAGTATCTAACACCATCCCCGAGAGAAGTTTGTAGTAGCTTACGCCACATGAAATGTCCATTTTCCATGCCAAGATTGGCCACTTAGTGCCCACTAGCAAAAGAACATCAATTAGTCGACACAGTGCCCGTCAAACAACTAAAGCCCAAACGACGTGTGACATTATCCAAATAATGCTAAAATGATGTTTGTACGCTGGTTTATATCTTTTAGCCAACAACCGTACGACGATTAATAAAAACACTTGAGTTCAACTCCTTGTCCTTTCATGATTTCATTATTTCAATGCTTAAAATTATATACTCGGATGCAGTCGCATACGCAATGCACATGGGCACACCTAGTTTAAATAAAGGAGAGATAGCACTATTAGACTATTCATCTTCTAGAATTATTTAGGTATATAGATGGACATGTAGAAATCGAAAAGGCAACTGTTATTAAAGTAAAAAATAATTTGTAAAGGCTCGCTTAAGGAAAATAAGAAGGGTAGCGCTATTCGCACTCCCCCAATATCCTTAAGCACTCCAATTCTTTAACTAATACCGAGTATACCCTTTCTCATTGCTATGAATATAATACCACTGTTTTAGAAATTTTTAGTCCAAGTGAGTTTTGGTTCTCTTTCTAGCAGACTTGCTACTTACTTTTTATGTTGATAAGAAATTGTCAGATATGCAATTAATATTTTAAATAATTTTAATTCCAATAAATTTAAAAAAGAAATAATATTTATTTTCTAAAAAATATTTTTTTAATATTTGGTCCAACACATTTAAAAAAATAATTAGTAGTCCCTATAGTGACATTAGCTGGGCCCATAATTAGCGTCACTATCCGTGTTGAAAAAATATTATTCGTGTGTGTATTGGTTTGTGTTTGTGTTTGGTAAAAGAAAAATAAATAAGATTTTGTGTCGTGTCGCTTTAGTTGGATCATATTCGTGTTAGGTTAAAAAAAAATTGTGTTGTATCATATTTTAATTCGGTTGTATTTATTTTTGGTAAAAAATTAAAATTTCGTGCCGTATCGTATCGCTTTTACTTGGCCGTATTTGTTTTTGGTAAAAAAATTAAATAAAATTTCTTATTGTTCCACATTTTAAATTGGTTGTGTTTGTGTTTTTGTAAGAAAAATACGATTTCGTGGCAGGTCGATTTTACTTGTATTGTGTCGAAATATTTTTTTTAACCTAACACAAAACGAACACAATCCAAGTAAAATCGACCTGACACAGTAGCCAACGTCATCTCTTTGATTTTCGAAAATTCATCCTTTGAAAAATGTCGGCAAGATGAATGTGCGGACATATACTTTGAAGGCTCGTGATTGTGGGACACATTTTTTATTTTCACTTGCCAAGTTCCATCTCTTTTATTTTTTCCCCAAATCTGAAATGGACAATTTATAAGTCGCGATGCGAATGCCCTTTTTCGTTGAACCATCGAAACACTAGTGTCATGATAAGCCTAGTGTTTCGATGGTTATGATTCTCACGACTTATTATGGCACTAGTGTTTCGATGGTTCAACGAAAAGGGGCAACCGCGTCGTGACTTATTGATTGCCCATTTCAAATTTGGGGAAAAAAAGAAAAGAGATGGAACTTGGCAAGTGGAAATTAAAAATGCCTCCCACAATCACGAACCTTCAAAGTATATGTCTGCACATTCATCTTGCCGACGTTTTTCCAAGGAAGAATTTTCGAAAATCAAAGAGATGACGTTGGCTACTGTGTCAGGTCGATTTTACTTGGATTGTGTTCGTTTTGTGTTAGGTTAACAAAAATATTTCGACAATCACTCAAATAAAAGCGACAGAACAAGACACGACATAAAATATATTCTTTTAACTAAAAATGAACACGAAAATGACACGATGGTACGGCATGACATGACAATCCAAGATGTTATTTTTTCAAACAAAAAACGAACCCGATCAAAATAAAAATAACACGACATGGCACGGCACGACACACGATGAAATCTTTTTTTTACTTATTACGAATACGATCCAAGTAAAAGTGACACAACACAAAATTTATTTTTTAACCAAAAATGAACCCGATCAAAATAAAAATGACATGAAATCGTGATTGATTAGTGTCGTTGACGAGAATCCACATCATTTGTTAATTGTGGGTCCGCGTCAGCGACATTAATCAATCGTGAATCTAACACATCAAATTAAACAGTTGTTTATTAAAATTAAAAAAAATCATAACTAAAAAACATTATGTTTATTGACATAATATCACGATTGATTAGTACCGTTGGCTAGGACCCACATTTTCGGACCCACATCATTTGTTGAATGTGGGTCCACACCAGTGGCATATTAGTAAACATAGTTTTTTTATTTGAGAAAAAACTATTTTTTTTATTTTAATTTTAATAAAAAAACTATTTAATTTTATGTCTTAAATTCGATATTGATTTGTACCGATGTCGCGGACCCACATACAGAAAATGATGTGGGTCCGGGAATGTAGGTACGCGCCAGCGGCACTAATCAATTGCGATATTATGTCAATAAATATAGTTTTTTTATTTATGAAAAAAAATTAATTTTAATTTTAATAAAAAACAATTTAATTTTAATAAAAAAACCTGTTTAAATTGATGTGTTAGATTCACGATTGATTAATGACGCTGACACGGACCCACATTCAACAAATGATGTGGCTCCGAAAACATGGCTCCTCGCCTGCGACACTAAGCAATGGCGATATCATGTCAATAAACATAATTTTTTTAGTTCCGAAAAAAATATTTTTTTAATTTTAATTTTAATAAAAACTTTTTAGTTTTAATTAAAAAATGTATTTTCTTTTAATTATAAAATAAAAGAATAAGAAACTTATAAAAAAAAATAAAGATGCTAATGAGCATGCAAAATTTCTTCACAGTGCCTCCACTTCATATAAGACATAATAAGGGTAAAAGAGTCATTAGATTGATTTTTGGAGTGTCTTAGAACTTTGATGGAGTGGGAATAGCTGTAGCCAATAAGAAAGTGCGATGACAAAAGTAGTTGAAAAGTTCCAAATAACATAAATAGATATACTTAGAGCTCAACTAAATTTAAGCATACCACATGGACATGTTAGATGGGGTTAAGAATAAAATGTAGGCTTCTATTTTATAAGTTTTATATAGATATAGATTACAACCACACCTAATTTATTAAATAATGGTATTTATTATGTCCAAGAACCAAATTTATTTAAATTTTACACGAATTTAATTAGGGTGTTTGTGGAACAATAAAAGTTCGTATACCATACGATTTTGTACCGAAAATTAGCAGTAATGGTTTACATTTTTTGTTTACCGAGAGCGATATTACTGAATATTTTGTGGTTGTCTTTAGTTTTAACATTTTAAAAACTGAATTACCGATTATACCGTACCAAAATGAAATACCAAAATTAATGTACCAAAAATATCAAAATGATATTATCGAACTTATCAAATTGAAAACACAAATTAAATCCAGCAAGAATACCTAATAGCTAAAAGAAAACACAACCACTCTTATTTTATAGGTTCTATATTTTTCTTTAAGTGGTCAACCTTTTAGTAACCATTGGATCAATACAAGATTTTATAGCCCTTGGATCATTTACAATACAGATTATAACAAGACTATGGTTATATATATATATATATATATATATATATATATATATATATATATATATATATATATATATATATATATATATATATATATATATATATATATATATATATATATATATTCAATCGACTTTATTTCAATTTATTGATGAAGTGAGAAAAGAGCCCTCTCACGGCAGCATTACATGAAGGAGCCATTCTAGGAAAGAAGGAAATTTACAAAACAAAAAATTAACGATAAGATATATTGAATTCCTTGAAAAGGTCTTCATAGAAGGAGCACGGTGGATATTTTGAAGGCTTAGCTCTAAAGGCCACCTCAATGTCATCGTAGATCAATTTAATGATGTTTCGGGCATTCATCTCAAAGTTGTCAAGCTCCTTTTTATTCCTGGCACACCAAATTCTCCAACAAATGTTAAACGGGATCATTAAGCAAAGTTTTGCTTTGATTGATTTCCCCCTAGTACATAACCACCAGTTCATTAGCTCACCTTTAACGATTGAAAAGGTGAATTTAAGACCCAAACTTTTTTGAAAGTAATTCCACACCTCTGTTGCAATCTCACCGATAGAAAATAAATCATCCCTATTTTCCTCCTTTGGAATAGAACAGCATCTACACTTCGATGGAAGGGGAATTTTTAAGTTTTTAATATTCTCATCTAAAGGTAAACCATTATTTAAAAGTCTCCACATGAAAGTAGAAACTTTAGGTAAAATATGATTATCCCAAATATAAGAGAAAGATAGTTAAATACAATCTTTTTTCCTTAGAAATTCCCATGCGATTTTTAACGTGAACTTTTCATTCACCTCCAAATCTTTGTAGGTTGAGAGTTCCCTTTGCATTCTTTTCCAAGTATGGCTTGAAAAAGACGGGGTGCCTCTAAATTCATGTCTTTGAAGTTTTTTATATTTAGTATTCATGAATTTAGACCACAACCCATCTTTATTAAAGAAAGAATGCCATAACTTGCAAGTGTAAGCCCTACAAACATCTTCCATCGATCTTATACCGAGCCCACCTTCAATTTTTGGAAGGCAAATTTGATCCCATTTGATCCAATGTTTTTTGAATTTACCTTTGTTTGAGCCCCATGAGAAATTTGCAAATGAAATTTGGATGTCTTGTATTGTCGAACTAGGAGGGTCAATGGCTGCTAAGTAGTTATATGCCATAGATTGAGCAACATTTTTAATGAGAATATTTATTCCCGCTTGAGAAAGAGTCTTTGTAGCCCAACCTGCCAATCGATTTTTTATAGCATCTTCCAGAGCTTGAAAATGTAACCTCTTCTTTCTACCTTCATATATCATCACGCCTAGGTATTTAAAAGGAGGTTTTTTTCCAAAAAAACTTGTAATAAGTTGCATCGCTCGGATCTTGCTGCTAGAGGTACTTTTCGGCATTAAAAAGAAGCTTTTGGAATGGTTTAACAGCTGCCCCGAATTATCTTCGTATTCTTGAAGGAACTTGAGAAGATTTGTGGAACTCTTCTTATCACTCGAAGTAAAGATCCGAATATCATCCACAAAAGATAATGATGAAATAAGAGGACAAGCTACAGGTATAGAGAAGTGGTTGATAAGTCTTTGTTCCATCTGTTGATGAAGACCTCTTGACAAAACTTCAGAAGAAATCACAAAAAGAGCAGGTGATAATGGATCTCCTTGACGCACTCCTCTCTTAGATGGAAAAAAGTCGCAGAGTTTGCCATTTATGGAAATTGAGTACCAGCAACCTGAAATACATCTCCAAATCCAATCTATGATTAGTTCACAAAAGCCAAATGATCGAAGAGTTTTAATAAGAAAGTGCCTTGAGAGACGATCATAGGCTTTTGACATGTCAAGTTTGTAGACCACGTTATCTCCACGCACTTTTTTATTAAAAATTTTCATCATTTCTTGGGCTAAAAGAATATTTCATTGATATCACGCCCTTTAATGAATCCCGTTTGAGATAAGGAAATAATTTTGGGAAGAATATTTCTTAAACTGTTGGCAATGATTTTGTTTAAAATTTTGTTGCAAAAATTGCACAAACTTATAGGACGGTATTCTAAGCATTTTTTTGGATTTTGGACTTTTAGAATGAGGATAATGGTTGTGGCAGACCAGCTTAGAGGTAGATCCCTTCCTAGAAAAAAGGATTGAATCTCTGCTGTCAGGTCCTCCTCAATAATGTCCCAAGAATTTTGATAAAACACACCATTAAAGCCATCCGGACCTGCTGCCCCATCTTTATTCATGGTAAAAACTACTTCTTGAATTTCTTCCTTGCTTGGAATCTGAGCCATCATCTCATTCATCTTGCTATTCATCAGCTTTGTTATGCACTGGAAAATACTTTCATTGGTGGCCAAGGTTGATTCTTCTCCCAGATAGATTTGAAGTGATTACAAATTTCAAGTTCCATTTCAGAAACTGATTGTGTCCAGGAGCCATTAATCTTTTTGATTTTATAGATGGTGTTGATACTTCGCTTTTGAGTCACTATAAAGTGAAAAAACTTAGTATTACGATCACCCACTTCTGCCCATTTAATACATGCCTTTTGTCTCCAGTATTCTTCCTCGTTTTTCAGTTTCAGAAGGTAATATGCTTGGGCTTTACTCCATTCAGTTCTATTAGTCTCACTGGGAACAAGATCATACCGGTGTTCTTTATTTAGAAGGTTGACTTCAGCTTCACTTAGGCTAACATCAAATTTTTTGACCGTCATAAGGTTCCACGCTTTGAGGGCCTGTTTGAGGTGCTTCAGTTTTGAGGCAAAAATTTTCATAGGCTCACCTTTTCTAGGAATTTCCCATGCATTTTTTACAATATCTTTGAAAGAATGGTGGTTTATCCAGGCATTTATAAATCGAAAAGGTCTAGGGGTTTTATCGGCTGGAAATACAATATTGGTAACCATAGGACTGTGGTCAGATTTGGTGCGAGAAAGATGTTGTATGGAGGTTTGGTAATTGGTAAGAAACCATTCTTCATTGCCAAGAACTCTATCAAGTTTGGCCCAAATACGGGATGCCCCATCTCTGTTGTTACACCATTTAAATCGAGAGCCAGTGAAAGGACTAAGAAGAAGACCTACTTGGTTTAAAGTACCATTGAAATCAGCTACCCCTCTAAAGTCTATAGTGTTACCCCCAATCTTCTCATCATGAGTTAAAACTATGTTGAAGTCTCCTCCAATTAACCATTTTTCCTTATAACTGTTAGCAGTATCAAGAGTATCCTCCCAAAGCTCCTCTCTATCCACTCTGTCACATTTAGCATACACTGTCGAGAAAAGGATAGGACTATCAAAATTGGCATGATTGGATCTAAGAGTAAGGATCTGGTCTTTGCTTTTAATTGTGTCAATGACCCAATTGAATTTCCACAAAACCCAAATTTTGCTTTTAGAGTTTGATACACCTCCAAAAAAATTTATTTTCTTGCATACCTGTTGCAACTTTATTTCTTCTATTTTAGGCTCCATCAATGCCACCACATCAATATTATGCTTTTTGATGATTCTCTTTAGTCTACGAATATAGGGTAAATTTTCCACCCCTCGGATGTTCCAAAACAGGAGATTAATCATTGAGACAACTTTCTCTCATCTCACAAAACAACACCCTTTCTTCCTTCCTCCCTCGTAGGACCCCTCAACTTGGCTCTCTTTATCAACCCATCGTCATATCGATTCATCCTCACCTCAACTTAATTTTTCGATAATACTTCACTACTTACGACACAATTAGGTATGTAATTTTTTTTAAATATGCATATAAAAAGTTTTAGGTAAGTGGTACAAAAAAATTATCATTATGTACCGAGTAATACCAAATTTACCGTAAAGAGAAATTTATCGAAATCTACCTTATTTTTTGAAAAATTGATTTTACCGTAAAAAAAATTAATTTTATCGATGTACAACATGGTTTGTTGGTTTATGGGTTGGTGTATTGGCTGGTAAAACTGGTAATTTTAGTTTGATAATTTCAAACTTGGTATGGTCCATGTATTCTCCATCTACCTACCAAACTGACTGTTGCTACCAAAAATTATACACCTACATGGACCATACCAAGTAAACGTGTGTCCTCCTATATGGAAAAAATCATAGTCAGCAAATAGTAGCTCTACCGACCAACATGAAGAATTATGATCAACACAAGTGATGCCGACCAGCACACGAAAGGCCAACTAACAAGATCAGTGAAGTGCAACACATCAAAAGTCATACCACACATGATTTATACAATCAACTGTCACATTCATTATGTAAGGATGTAAATGCTTAATTATATAAAAGCATTCTATCCCTTGACATTCTACCCCTTGACCTCCGAGTCACTATAAATACATTGTATCCCTTTCATTAAGGGCATGGTCGAATGGATTCTGGGATATTCTTATCTATAAGAGTACCTAGCTTTCTGTAACTACAAAAATTAATAAAATAACAGTGGCCGTATGATTTCTTACATAGCTAAATCACTTTAAAAACTCTTTCTTTATTTTGATATTACATATTTTATTTGTGATTAGTAAATTAGATCAATTCTAGTTTTTTACATCAACTTATTAGCGTCGTCTGTGGGAAAGCATTTCTAATTGTTGTTCTCACTCTTACATATTCTTGATCGAAGCATGATGGCTGACCCCAAGTCCAGTATCATAAATGAAGGTAATCCGTATGTTCCCGCTGCTTCGCTTACGACAATAGACCTAACTGGAATTTTGGCTAGTATTTCCAGAGGACAAGAAGTCATGAAGGAAATAGTGAGGCAATTGGCTCAATCACTATAAGTGTCTCCCTCCTTTAGAAGATAAATGTTTCCCTTACCTCCACGATCCATCAAACATAGTTATTACAGGTCTTTACGAGACACCTCTTATCATACAGGAGTATGTTCATCGCTTAGGTCCACAGAACCCTATGGTATCCATTATTTATCTCCTGAAAGGCCAAGTGTCTTGGAAAGGCTAAGCAGATCTCCGCCCTTTGATCGTATAGGGCTGTGAGAAAATAGAAATCCTCCTAGGGCGTTATCTAGGAACACTCAGCATCCAACCAACCAACCAACATGAAGCCTCAGTCATATCAAGGTCAAGCATCCGATGATCTGTACGTACCGAGCAGACCTCTCAGGAGGAGAGTTCAGCGCATGCACATAATTGGTAGAGCCGAGCTACTTCGCATAAATCTGAGGCAGTTAATCCGTCCTAAAAAGGGTCAATCCAGAGGTTAAAAGATCGGTTAGGTGAAATGGAGAAAGCCGAGAATCCTTTACAGTGGAGTTTTATTGAAGGATCCCTATTTGTTCAGGAAATTATGGATTTTCCTACTCCATCAAAATTTAAAGCTCCTATGGTCACTCCCAAATATAATGGTAAGACTGATCTGGTTCTCCATATCGAGAAATATCAAGCTGCAACTAATATTTATTCAGTCCCTTATGAAATGAGGTGTACAGTTTTTCAATTACTATTACGGGTTCAGCCCAAATATGGTATAGTAACCTGCCTGAGGAAAAATTTTCACCTTCAATCAGCTTGCCGAGCTATTTATTAGCAACTTATATTTTGGGGCTAAGCCAGTAAAAATAGTAGATCATCTTTTAAGTGTAAGGCAATAAGTAAGGGAAAGTACTAGGGAATACATCACACGCTTTAACAATGAAAAATTATAGGTGATTGATTATGAGGAGAAAATAACCATCACTAATCTTATGAGTGGCTTTCTTCTAGAGAGACTATATTATACATTGGCTAAAGATCCTCCTAAAACTATGGCTGAATTCATGACAAATACAACAAAAATAATGAATGTCGAGGAAGCTACGATCGGAAAATAGGAGGCCGAAGAAAGAGGACAAGCACAAAAAGTATGGAAACTACACTCCATTGAGTGTTAGAATTCACTATATCCTGGAAGAAATCAAGCTCAATGAGGATTTGTGATGGCCTGAGAAGTTAAGGGAGACTCCTAACAAGAGGGATATATACAAATATTGTGAATTCTATAAGGATCATATTCATACAATGAATAAGTTCATCACTTTATGAAATGAGATCGAATCCCTCATCTACCGAGGAAAACTTAATAAATTTATTGATCGGCGTGATGATGGAGAACCTAGAAGAAGGTCAAATTCTCCATGAAAACCTAGAGATGACAAGAAGAGAAATCATGAAGACAATTATAACGAGGATCCTGACTAGCAGATCAGTTTTGAACGTGAATGTGAGGTAGCTATGATCAGTTTTGGTTCTTTTGAGTGTCATATGATTACAGGTGGCGATGCAGTAGGAGGTGATCACACTACTGAAAGGAAATCTTACTTGAATGAAGCCCAGGCTTGCTCCTATATCTAGAGGATTAATCTGAATGAAGATAATCGTCCAAGGAAAGTCAACAAAGACAAATTGGTGATTAGGTTTTCAAAAATTATCTCTCTGGGTACTTTGTCCCCATGATGACCCATTGTTTATCAAATTCAGAATCCAGGATATTATCATCGCTAGAGTTTTGATTGACAATGGGAGTTCAGTAGATATTATGTTATATCCTTACTTTCAGAGTTTGGACTTGAAGCTCATCTAGCTGGAACCTTATCATATGCCATTAATAGGCTTTTATGGTGAAAAAGTTTACCATTTGGGAACAATTAACCTAGAAGTGTTGATCGACACTTGGCCAGTAATTTGCACAGGGAAAATACATTTCTTCATGATGGATAATAACATTCAATCTTCCTATAAAGTGATCTTCGGCAAGGTAGGATTGAAGAAGTTTGAAGTCGTACCATCAACAATTCATCTGTGATTAAAGTTTCCAACTCATTTTTGGGGTAGGTGCTATGAAAGGTGACTAAAGGGTGGCTAGAGAGTGTTACTACTCATCAACCGAGCAAGAAGATCTGATTGAATTGAAGAAGAAGAAGACTACAACTTACCGAGTGGATACTATTGAGCCTGATGGTGAATCTGAGGTTGAAAACTTAGACCCACAAGATGAAACAGAGTTAGTTAAAGGACAGATTATCGAAGCCACTGAAAGCATCATTCTGGACGATGATAAACCAGAAAGGACTACGAAGATCGACTCAATACTGGATCCTGCCCTTAAACAAGAGTTGATTATGTTCTTGAGGCAACAAAGACATGTATTTTCTTGGATCCATGAGGATATGCCTAGGATTGGTCCTAATTTCCTTTGTCACGAGCTCAACGTCAATAAGGATGCCAAGCTGATTACTCAGAGACGTCGAGTTTTTAGTCCTGAAAAGAATCATGCTATTCAAGAGGAAGTAGAGAAACTTTAAAAATCCTAATTTATTAAAGATATGAAGTATCCAGACTGGTTGACTAATGTTATAATGGTCAGTAAGAAGAATGATAAATGGATAATGTGCATAGATTTCATTGATTTGAATAAGACGTGCCCAAAAGACCATTTTCCCTTGCCCATAATTGATCAGCTAGAGGATGCTATATTAGGACATGAGCTTTTAAGGTTTATGGATGCATATTCTGGTTATAACCAGATAAAAATGAAAATTGAAGACAGGGAAAGTACAACCTTCATCACCCCCCGAGGAACTTATTGCTATAATGTAATGGCTTTTGGTCTAAAAAATGCAGGAACAACATATCAAATGTTGGTGAACAAGGTCTTAGAATAACAGATAGGTAAAAATATAGAGGTGTACGTGGATTATATGTTGACGAAGAGAAAAAAGGCTTCAGATTATATCGTCGACCTCGGTCAAACTTTTAATCAGTTGGAAAAGCATCATATGAAGCTGAATCCGACTAAGTATGTGCTTAGAGTACAAGAAGGGATGTTCCTCGGCTTCATAGTGAATCAAAGAGGAATCGAAGACAATCCAGCAAAGATAAAAGCATTGATCAAAATGCAGTTGTCTACCTACAAGAAAGATATACAAAGGCTCACTAGAAGAGTGGCAGCCTTAAATAGATTTGTGTCCCAAGCAACATACATGTACTTGCCATTATTCAAAGTGTTGAGAAAATTTTTTGAGCGGAATACAGAATGTGAGAAAGCATACCAGGAGTTAAAAAAGTATATGGGGTCGCCACCATTGCTTTCCCGACCAGTATTGGGAGAGAAATTGTACTTATATTTAGTTATTTCTGAGTCAGCAGTGAGTTAGGAATTGGTTAGATTAGTCAATGGAATTCAAAAACCAGACTATTATACCAGTAAAGCACATTTGGAAAAATTAGCCCTAGCACTTATTGAGGCTTTAAGGCGAATGAAACCTTATTTCCAAGAACACACCATAGTTATGTATATCGATCTGCCTCTTCGATAAGCTCTCTACAAAACTGAGAAGTCAGGAAGATTGATGTACTAGGTTGTAGAATTGGGAGAGTGTGACATAGTCTATGAACTAAGATCTTCATTGAATGGCCAAGATTTGGCAGATTTTATTGCTGAATTTACTTATCTAGATGTCCTTAACCAACAGAGCTTGCCTACAGAGCAGACTTCGAAAGAAAAGATCTCAGATCAACAGTAAGTTGAAGTATCTGCCGACCAACCTGAGTGGTCTAGAATTCAGGAAATGGCCCAAAAATATGCAGAGGAAACTAAAAAGATATTCCAGTATGGAACAGTGATAGCAGAAAGCTTCAATGACGATGTTCCATCATGGAATTTGCACGTGGATGGATCTTCATGTGCTACTGGCAGTAGAGCAGGTATAATACTTAATACTCTTGATAATATTGATATTGAGTATACTTTCAGGTTTCAATTCAAAGCATCAAACAACAAGGAAGAATATGAAGCCTTGATAGTTGGGCTAAATTTAGCTCATTCATTAGGCGCCGAGCAAGTAATGGCACATAGTGATTCACAGCTAGTTGTTAACCAAGTGCTGAATTTGTATGGAGCCAAAGGAGAATTGATGGTCAGGTAACTTTTCAAGGCCATGGAAGTCATTACCAAATTTCCAGCCGTCCGAATTAATAGAATTTTAAGAATAAATAATGCCCGAGATGATGCACTTGCTCGGCTAGCATCAGCAACAAGAATTAAGCTCCGAAGAATAATCCCAATCGAGCTCTTGGATAATCGAAGCATTGATGAAGACCTGATGCTTAGTTTCATTTCTATAGATATAGGTTCTTTCTGGATAGATCCCGTCAAAACTTATATTGAAGATGGAACCCTACCACCCGATCCTAAAGAGGCAAAGAATCTCCGATATAAAGCAGCAAGGTATGTGCTGGACAATGGAGTTTTATACATAAGGGATTGATGATCTCCACGCCGCGCTCTGTTCATCCAATAGAGGTGGGAGATTTAATCAAATAAGTGCATGAAGGATCTTGTGGAGCTCATTCAGCTGGAAAATCATTTCTCCAACACATCAACACTTAGGGATATTACTGGCTGGCCATGAGAGCAGATTGTATAACCTTTGCGAGAAAGTGTGATAAGTGCCAGAAATTCTCCAGTGTTCATAAAACACCTAATGCTACTTTAACGCCAATAAAATCACCTTGACTGTTTGCTATATGGGGAATTGACTTGTTCGGCCAATTGTTGACCACCAAAGGCAGGTTCAAATACTTAGTTTTTATTGTGGATTACTTCGCTATATGGGTGAAAGCAGAGTCATGAATTGATATGCCTTATAAGAAGGTGTACCCATTCATCTGGGAGAATATTATTTGCCGATATGGTTTACCATATGCGTTTATCACAGATCATGGCACCTAATTCGACAACGAGGAGTTTGAAGCATACTATGCCCAATTTAAAATCCAGAAGCTACATTCCGCACCAGGCCATCCACAAAATAATGGTCAAATAGAAATGACTAATATAATTTTCCTGAATGGACTGAAAAAGAGACTTAATGCTGCCAAGGGAAAATGGATTAATGAGCTACACTATGTTCTTTGGGCCTACAGAACAACGTCGAGAATAACAACTGGAGAAACACCATACATGCTCGTGTTTGGGACTGAAGCAATGGTACCAGCATAAATTGTCATACCTACTCATACGGTACTGAATTTAATTCCTCAACTAGTGACTTGATGAGGCGATTAGATCTTGACATGTTAGAGGAGGTACGAGAAGATGTAGCTCTGAGAAATATTGCCTACTAACATCGCATTGATCGCTTTATAATAAAAGGGTCAAGTCAACTAACTTGAAAAAGGGTGATTATGTTCTTCAGAAAGTTCTCCAGAAGAATAACAAGCTCGAGGCCAACTGGCATGGACCATACCGCATCTCAATTGTCATTCGACCATGGACATATCAGATAGAGACTTTGGAGGGTGAAGAGTTCAAAAATCCTTAGAATATCGAACATCTTCGGAAGTATTATCAATAAATCAAAAGATGACCATTATTGTATCTCTCTTTATTTTATTTCACTATCAATGAAAAGTTGATTTCAGTCTCTTCATTTTTCAAATTTTTTTTAGAGTATGGTGATGATAACCTCCCCCAAACAAAGACAACTTTTGATTTTCAGCTCTGATCAAGTCAAAATAGGATTACAATCATCAGCACTTGATCGGCAATAAGAAAAATAATAATGAACCAAGTCAAAATAGGATTAGAAATCCTCATCACTTGGTTGACAACAATAATTTACTTCATGTATGACTTTGTAAAAACAAATCACAAACAAGAGGTTGATTACCTCATGTATGATTTTGTATAACAAGTTAAGAACAAGAAGTGTAAAACTTCATATAAAATAAAAAAAATTACAAATAAGTTTTACCCGACTAAGTTAAATGTAGGAAGACATGTAAAATTCCTAGATACTGGAATATAAACATATATTCCTCAGACACTTGGTCACCACTGATAACTAATGATAAATTTGGATCAAGATATCTAAGTGCATAAGTATAATCAATGGCATAATAACTGGTAACTAATACTAAATTTGGATTGAAACATCTAAGTGTATTGGTAGTTCAATGATATTACAATCACAAGTTAACTGAATGATTAAAATAATCATAAGTTGACAAAAACAAACACATTTTATTCATAGAAACTGTATTACATTCAAATGAATTACAAAATATAGGATAGTCATTCAACTATATATTTTTCCTCAGCTTTGGAAGATGATTTCACTTTTTCCATACCAGTAGGAGGATCATCCAACGTATAAGGAGAATTGATGAAGTTAAAATCTTGAAGCATCCTTCTGTTACTGCTGGTCGGCCTATTGGTCAGATGAGGAGGTTAAACTATTTCAAGATCACCATATAACTCATAATCCCCTAAGTATTTCGATATCAAGCATTGGGATATTAATTCAACAGGAATCCAGCTAACATCCAACTTGAACGGAAGTTGTTGGTAGTCTAAGAAACTGCGATCGTGACATGACCAGAGTTTGCTATCTTGATCAACCTTCATTACAATTAAGAAATTAGTCCAACCCCATTTATAACCTTTACGATTAGATTGGGCGAGGTAATCATCTATATGGCCCAAATCTTCATTATATCCATCCATCTATACCTCTCTGGGTTGTTTATGAAATTAGAAGGTTAATATTTCAACTTGATGTTGAAGTCTCTTTAAAACCTCATCATTTACCTTCAACTGAGAGAATTGGTCGGCAATGGCTTTGTCTTTAACTTTCAACTTTATAGATAAATCAGTAATACCTCGACTCTTCGCCTTCAGCTAGACAACTTGATCAATCAAAATCTTCTTAGTCCTGGACTTTTCTACATTTGGTCGGCCAACTCTCTGTTTGGAAGATTGTGCAGGTTTGGATTTTTTCAGAGCTTCATTTTTTTCCCTAAATATGGTATTTTTCTCCTCCAAAAAAGAGACTCCTTCATCGGCATCAGCAATAGAAGAATGTTTGAAAGACCCAAGTTCATCACTCAATTTATTATTCTCTTATTCCAGAAGTTTATCAATATTTATGGCCTCATTAACCTCACGGTTTAGTAAAAACTCTTTTTTTTAAAGCAAAGGCATACTTCTCCAGCGTCTCTTCAAATTCCCAGGCTTCACTCAATGTCTTGTACTTGGCTTCATAATCAGCATAAAGTAAAGCTTTGGCCTCATTATGCCATGCCTGTAATTCTTCAATCATTTCATAATATGCAATATTATTGGCCACAACCCGATCAAGAAGAAACTTAAGATAAGTGTATTCATCCTTGTCCTGATCATAAGCATCTACACCGAGCAAGTCTGTTAATTTTACATCAGTCAAGTCCAAGTGATCAACTTTGAATAGGTTGTTGCAGCATTTGAGTAGGTTGGAATCACTAGAAGAAATTTGTTCCATCTTGACCATAAACTAGAAAGATAAAGTAACAATTGATCAACAAAAGAAGATGACAGAGCAACAGCCGAGTAACAATAAATAGTATAAAGAACAAGTTCTTTCATTAATAAATAAGGAAAGGTACAAGTACACTAAAGTGAAAAACAAAAAGAAAATAAAAGAAAGGTGAAAAATACAAAGACCAAATGCCGAACAAGTTAACACCTTCTTCTTATCCTTTTCAACATCAGGATTTACACCATGGTTGGCAGAAGGGGAATCTGGATCAACATGGGTTTTAGCTATAAATGGATAATGGTTACCGTATTAACATTTAGAACATTTAGAACTCATAATTATTGAGTTCAGTTTTAGGTATAAATGGATAATGGTTATCGTATTAACATTTAGAACATAATCCACTATGGCTTGGACAATGTCGTCATCATCTACGACCAATAGCATGTACTCTGTTCCGACAAGAGTCGGGAACTCAGACCACATACAAGTGATCTTAATGTCATTCGGTGGGCAATGTGTGGACATGGTGAATCGTGCCTTCGTCACCAGTTCATCATATGTGGATGTTGGGGATAGGTTGATAGGCTTGCATGCTTGACCCTCGCTGCTTATTCCAGATATTTCATCATTAATAATCATCTCACCCCCAATAGAACATGAACATCGCACATCTATTTTCCATCTGTTACATTAAACATACAAGAAAATAGGTTGAGGAAGATTATGCACTTTACCTATGTCATATTACATAATTATAACCTCTTAACTGTTGTTGAGCCTCATTATCCGTGAAATTTATCAAACTTGTATGGCGGAATGGTGATATTAATGGGTGTAAGTAACTAATCGCGTGGACTAATACAATACATAATTTATAGTACTCAAATTGATATAAATGATGTGGAGTTTTATGCTACGCAAGCCACTAGTGATGTTGATTATTATGTTACACAATTTATAAGAATGATGTTCTATTTCAAAGAAGGATTTATTCTACAAAAATGTCATTCGTTTTAAATAATTCTAAATTTGTTTTTTAGCTTTTTAAAATTATTTAGTAATTGTAAAATTATATTATTTCATCCTTTTAACTACCTAGTAATTCTAAAATTGTACTATACCTCTCTAAAAATATTCATTTACTTTTTAATCTATAAGTCTAAATATATATACTCTATTATTAATCAAATATTCCTAAATTCATACTTAAACTTTTCAATTGAATTTTAAATGGATTATTAAAATCAACTATTTGTTGAACTACTACGATTATTTCTTTTAATTTTTTATTTCATTTAACACTAATAGCTGTAAAAAAAGATTGACCAGTGTTTTCAAAAATCAATTGATTGAAAAAAGTTTTTAAATTTACTTCCTAAAAAAATAATTATTTACAATTAGTTGAAAAATCTTGCTAACTATCTTAAAAAAATTAATTGACAAATTATTTGAAAAATAAATTACAAAAAATAAATCATTATTTAACAGTTTATTTTAATTTATATCAATTTATTTTAAAATATATGAGTTTATTTTATTATATATATCGATTTATTTTAATATATATATATATATGAGTTTATTTTAATATATATTAGTTTATCTTAATATATATTAGTTTATTTTAATATATATCAGTTTATTTAATATATATTAGTTTATTTTACTAAATATTAGTTTATTTTAATATATATGAAAATATTTTAATATAATTTCATTTACATCACAGTTTTTTCCATAAAATTGTAACACACTTAATAAACCAATGTTTCATAAGATATCACAAACAATAATGCTAAATTTTAAAATGAATTATTTCAGGATTATTTAAGGTAAATTTAGAGAGAAGAAATTAAAACCTACATTTTTAATGTCAAACAAACAATAAATACACAAATAATCCCCACAATAAACAGACACATTAATTACAAAAATTATGTAGATACCATGAATATAGTAGAAAATGGATACACAAAATATTTTGGTACAAAATTTAACAAATATAAAAAACTAACTTATGTTTGAAGAGAATAAGGATGGAATGGAAGTTTTTTGAGTCTCCGAAGGAGTAAACACCAACCAGAGTGGTTAAACAAGGGATTGGATGTCTTGAGCGCCAATGAGGGTAACAACAACTCTGATTGTTTTTTTGAAGTGAGAGTGGTTAACTCGAAAGATGAAGGGAATGTTTTAATGGCTTAAAATCACGGTTTCCAACTACGGTTACTATTTAATAATATTTAATAGGAACCGCGGTTGCTAACCGCGATTTCAGTTTAATTATTGAGATTAGAGTTAAATGAGGGCCAACTTAATCAATCTACAATTTGTGAAAGACAACCACTATCTCATCATAAAAACTCAATTCTCAACTGTGATTTTAGAAAATGCAATGTTTTTATAAATATGTTCCACATTGCCTCATTTTTATAAACATATTTTTTGTGCATTTTTTAATAAAAAAACTCTGTGTGCTACGTGGAAAGAAAACTTCTTACCTCTCCAAAACCCACACACTATTGCTAAAAGTTTACTCAACATTAATATTGTGTGTACATAATACATCTACTAGAATCTCATATGATCTATGATTCGTATCTTGGAATTTATTTCATTCAAATTATTTCAAAAAAATTAGAGAGGCATAATTATACGCTCATCTGAATATTTTATGGCATCCCAAAAACATTTGCAAATGTTATTCGATGACTTTAGATCATATTGTACCCGTTTAATATATTATGGAATATTTTGACTAAGTTTCATAACTCAAGTTTCATATTGAGATTATATACACCCTCAAATTAAATATGGAGTGTGCTCAAACAACAATAAGTTTTGCGTGATACCGAGGGACGAAACCTGGATTTTACCTTTAGGGGGACAAACTTTATATAAAATAACTCAACACACACACACACACACACACACACACACACACACACACATATATATATATATATATATATATATATATATATATATATATATATATATATATATATATATATATATATATATATATATATGTGTGTGTGTGTGTGTGTGTGTGTTCATCCACAAAAATGTAAAAACTATGTGAAAATAAAAAAAATTATAATTAATTAACATTCAATATTTGTATTTAATTACAATAAATAAGTAGGTATAAAATTAAATTTGTATTAGGCAATCGCCAAAATTAAATTTGTAGTATATAACATTAAGTACAATCAATTGATCAATTGGAACGAATACAATTATTAATTTTCTTTAACATTAAATGCATCAAATTAGAATCTTTGAAGAATCTATTAACTTGAGAGAGGAAAAAGAGAACTTACGGATTGTGTTGAGACGATTTCTTAACATGTGCCTCATAAAAAGTAACAACAAATAAATTTTCACTAAAGTTAAAAAAAATATTGATTTGATAGTTTTAAAATAGTTGGAAGAAATCGTTGAGAATAAATAGGGAGAGTTGTGTGAGATTACTACATTAAATATGAGAGCTTAGTGATATAGGGGTCCACTTTGGGAGCTTGTAGCCATGTAGTTTTTGTTTTGACTCATTTGGAAAAATCATCTGCTGAGTTGACACTTTATAGAGAGGCAACCGCAAATAGTTAGGCTTGGGGTCTACCACGTATAATATATCACAACCTACTCTAACTTACAAAAAATTCAAAAGCTCTAGGGGGAAATGCCCCCCTTTTGCCCTATGTGACTTCATCTCTGGCAATTCCACTACTAGTATGTGCTGCTATGATTTGTTTCATAACATCCCTGCGATTTATTTTATTTTATTGTATTTTACTACATTAAATTGTGACACCTCGCCTAATTAAATACCGGGTGATCAGTCCTTTATAAAATTAAATCAGAATATTCGGTTGGTTCAGATTATGCATCACTGTCGAAAATTTTATTATTAAAACTAACCACCTAATATTTAAAAAGGTTGATGTCAAAATTTTATCTTGTTATTAACCATCATCATTAAAGGGAAATATTTAATCATCACCAAAGATCACAATAGCATAAGGAAATAACTAACTGTATTTAAATAAAGAACTGGAGTAAACACTTCCGGTCAAAATCCCATACAATAATCCAATAACATGAAATCAAAGTCTAATGATAGAATAAAATAACTCTAAATCTCTGGATGTAAAATAGGAAGGACGACATGTCCAACTGAAGTAAATAACTGATAGATAAAGAAGAATAGACTATGAAGCGTCTACTAGCGATGTCATGTACCTTCCACAATAGCTACAACTCGGCAACTAAATGGATTCTCCTAAGCTTGGTGTCCCTGTGGCTGAGCACCTAAAATAAAGTAACAAGTGAAGAGATTTGCAAAAGAAACGGGTCAGAGCCCGAGTAGAAAACAATTTAAATGTAGAAAGTGCTTAAATTGGTTAATTAGCACGAATATTATTCATGTTAACTTAGCATACTCACTTAGGATACTCACCTCTCATCTAATGTGCACACCTAGCGAGACTAACTACCCATACTAGTCACGATACTCTTCCTGACTATACGTAGTATAACCATTATGCCGGATAAAATATCTAAATAACCCGAAGGCAATATATCTCTATTATTTAGGAATAGGTTGAAAAATGCTTTAACTCATTCTCAAAGAATTCTTAATTCTCAACTGGTGACCCAATAAGTATATACTTTAACAAAGTAGCCAACATGAAACAAAAAATAGGAACTCAGTATACATATGAAAATCTCACTATGTACACACACACACACACACACACACACACACACACATATATATATATATATATATATATATATAGAAGCAATTATTATGCAACACAAATAAATATGAGAGAAAAATTATCAAGAAGAGAATAAGGAATACAAGATGCCAATCACACAACAAAGGATGTACGTGGTTCAGCCAAAATGTGCCTACGTCCACGGTGGTGCAGTCGATGTTATTTCTATATACTCCGGAGAGTGATTACAGAGAATACAACTTGTCCTTTTGCCCCGGACCTAGGGTTCAATAAATACATGTGCATGTAGATGAGTGGAGGTGATGGGTTCCTCCATGTTTTCCATTTCCCCTATAACTTCCCTTCAGAGGATCGTGGGGGGAGACCGGATCAAATATAAGGATCAATTATAAAAGAGGAGGGGCCCAGACTTTGGGCCGCCAGAATTGGGCTAATCGTCCAGGCCCATAGTTCTAATTTTCGGGTACCCACAATTGCCCCTAAATTTGTTGGGCCCTGTTTATGGATCCAATGGATTTAAACAATCAGCCATTATGGCTGATTTATGATTCTTCGAAAACTGTGAAGTTGCTTTGGCGGCACCCGCTTCGCTATCTGTGCGCTATGATTAGAATTGAAGGCTTGTTGGGATAGACTCTTTTTCATTCATCGTTTTAGCCTTTCCATTATTCTTCCTTCTTCTGAGAACTCTGACGCCTCGTACCTTCTTCTCTGAATCCCCATTCCCATTGCTTCTTAGTCATCTTGAGCTCGTGCTTCTTCATCACTCGAACCGATCTTCTATTTTGTAATTTTCTCGTGCCCTTTCTCTACACTTTCTCTTTGGTTTGTAGAGTTTCTTTGAGTTTTTCAATGGCGAAGATTGGAAATAGGTCAATCTTTGAGTTCAGGGAGTTCTACAATATTCATGAGTGGGTAGATATTGAATGTTGTGCCTCCCCTCCTAGGAATGTTAGGGATATAGAGGATGCCCACTGGATCCATGTTTTGTTGCTCTCCCAGGGGGACTTACTTTTCCCCCTAATGATCTATTTCTACACTTTTTTGGTTATTTCGGTATTGTTCCCGCACAGTGCTCGCCCAATGTGTGGAAGATAGTAAATGGCGTCCATAGAATAAACCAGTTGTATGGTACTAGGTTAGGACTTGTTGAGATCTATTTCTGCTATTCCTTCTCTCGAACTAGCTCAGGTGTCTTATACCTCAAAGCTAGGAGTCCTGATAGGGTATTGGTAGTAAACCTACCTGATTCCCATAAGGACTACTGGCAAGAGGGTTTCCTTGTTAGGAATTGGCAGTTCCCTCCCCAGTTTGAAGGGTCGAGGTCTGAGAGGTTCACTGTCCCTTTTTATGGGGAAGAATATATAAGTAGACATTGTATTGTTCTTTTCAACTTTTGCTGACTTGCGACTTTTCTAACCTCTCTTTGCTTTTTCTTTTACAGCGAGGAAAAAGAATTTAGAGCCTACTCTCAGCGAGGTTCATATCTCGGAGTTGGTGAAAGCTTGGAATATTAGGGAGCCTCTGGGTGACGGCGAGCATCCCAGATCTGCTGCCTTTTTTCTTGAGTACAAGAACACAAGCTCCAGCTTCATAGCACGACCTGTGGATAGTGTTCCAGAGTTTGATTATTTTGGAGAGGTTACAGCTGAGCCTATCTAGTTGGACGAAGAGGAGAGCAGCTCTGAGAGTGATCCTGCAGGTCCTGTGAGTGGTTTAGGGAGTTCTCACAGTAGTAGTTCTTCTGAAGAGGATTCCGCAGCTCAAGACTCGTCGATCACTACCAGCAGTTCAGGCGAGGATATGCCTCCAAGGAAGAACCTGATTAGAGATGATGATGATGAGGACCATGTGCTTCTTGCACAGAGGTCAAAAAAACAAAAGTCTTCTTCTGGGGCCGTGGCCACTGGTTCTCGGTCTTCCACTCAGGAGCAAGAGAGGAAGAGGAGAGAAGAAGAGAAGGTAAGAGAGAGGGAGAGAGAGAAAGAGGAGGAGAGGAAGAAGGTGGAGGAGAGGAAAAAGATGGAGAGGGAGAGAGAGGAAGAGAGGAGGAAGGTGGAGTCGAGGACGAAGGCTGGGCAAGCCTTGGTTCCGGTGTCAGCTTTGCCCGAGGGGGACTCGGTTGCCACTTCCCCTCAGCTGGCTCCTGCACTTCTTGAGAGGGCAGTTCTTCCTGCAGATCTCCAGAGGGCTCTAGGGTCTGATTAATTAGCCCTCCAAGCTAGCCAGAGACTGTCCTTGGTAAGGTTCTTTCCCTTTTCAATTCCTTAACGAGTTTTAATTATTTCTCCTTCTTGATTCCTTCTTTATTTTTTATAGTTTGTGACGGACTTTGTTGTGCTTTACCGTTCTCGCAATGAGTTGGTGAGGATGAATGGAGAGATGGAGCAGCAGAAGTCCGCTCTGGAAGTCAGGGGTTCTCGGCTGGAGGCTGACCTGAAGGCTGCTGATGCCGCCCGAGCTTCCTCTGATCTGGCCCTTATCAATTCTAACCGAGAGAGGGATGAGGCGGTTAAGGAGCTGAGCGAGTTGAGGCAGGCCTATGACCTAGTCTGCTCGAGCAAGCTGGGTGTGGTGGAGGAGAATAAGGCCCTGACCGAGCAGCTAAAGGAGAAGGAGTCCATGGTAGACACCATCAAGGAGGATTCATACAACTCCGGATGGACTGCGGCTCATGAAGACGCCGAAGTTCAAATAGGCTATATCAGCCGTTTGAACTTCAAGAAGGGCTAGAACAAGGCCCTCCTAGCTGCTCGTGTTGATTCTGAGTCTTCGCTGTTCGACGAGCACGACCCGGGTCCAAGGCGAATCGTAGACGAAGAAACCCCTGCCCCTGCCGATGCTGGTCCTGCCCAGGCGAACGAGGGTATCTCTGTAGAGGGGGATGCCTCTGCTGCTGCTGATAAGGGGAAGCAACCAGCCACCCTGGACAGCCTGAGGTTGCTAGTTAATCCTCCCTTAGGACTTTTTTTGTACTTTTGTTTATAATTTTCCGTTTCCTGCTCGATGTACTTGACCTTCAATAATGAAATAAAAAGGCTTCTTTTTCCAATGCATTGACTGATTTCTCTTTCCTTTGCACTTTTATGTCTTGTAGTTGACTGATGTAGAAGACTATATTCCTGCCACATCTCAATTGGGCAGGACCCTTGGTCCCAATGCCAGTCCTCAGGTTCGTCAGGCCTTTGTTAGGCTTTGCAAGTCTCTTAGGTCGAGGAACCAAAAATATAAGGATCAGTCCGAGCTAGTGGCTAAACTGAAGGACAGGCTCCAGGAGATGGAAGGCATTGATGCTTCTGTACAAGAGGAAGTCAATGTTCTGAGAGCAAGGTTGCTAGAGGCCACCGAGATAAATCAAGTTGGGGAATTCCTACAGCAGGAGAATGAAAATCTGAGGAGGGAAGTCCTGCAACTTAGAGAGCATGCGCCGAGCACTGCTTCAGCGATTCTATAAGGCTCCTCATCTTCGCGAGCTGGACATGATCCTCCTATGCCGCGAGGTTCCACTCGTCCTCCCCTCCCGTGAGCTGGTAGGAGCACCAGGGGAAGGAACAGGGAGGCGGAAGAACAACGGGATAAGGAGATGGAAGAGCTCCGCGATGATGTCCGCCGAGCATATGTAACTGCTGCTGGTCTTCAGAGGGGTGTTAATCGACTTCGGCATTTATTCAAGAAGGGTACTCTACAAGCATGGGCTGATGGTTATGATCAAGGCTGGCTATATGCTCCCACAAGACTATCCGAGTTTGAAGAACTTTCTTTTATCAGAGGGTGGCTGAGTGCCTTGAAATAACTCCAGGTCCCGAGGAACTCAGTGTTGTGGTATCGTCACGAGATGTTCTCCTCCACTCTGTTGCCCAATCCATTCAGGAGGGATGATATATGGATCCCTATTGATTCCATTCCTCGACAACTGTTAGAGTCGGACGCAGATGAGGCTGTGGAAGAGCTGGTCCCTGCTCCTGATGATGGACGAAGAGCTAGGGTGGCAGACTATCTCGCTCGAAGGCTTCCTCCTTGAATTTTTTGCAAGTTTTTTCTTTTGATAATGTAAACTCTTTGGGTGGGCTTCGCTGACTAAACGTGTATTATCTAAATATAACAAGTTGTTATTCTTTTGTCCTTTTCGATAATGTAAGTGCTTTGGGCGAGCTTCGCCGACTAAACATGTATTATCACTGTTGTAAATATAAGAGATCAATAAAAAATTCGTGTTTTGGGCGATTTTGCCAACTAAACGTGTTCATCCAATCTTTTTATATTCTTACTACTTGATAATTCTTTTTATTTTGCCATGCAAGTGTCCCCCCAGTCCAGTATAATACCAAAATACCATTATGCCCCACTTTACCTTTTAGGTTGTATCGTCACACTTCCTGAGGCGTAAGTAGGGCAATTGGCAAGGACACACCTCGTATTGGATGTCTTCATCCAATCAGGATTTTGCTCAACCAAAGTAGGTTTGATGGCCAGTATAAAATCTGGTCGCATTGCCTAAGAATCCTCTGTAGGGCTTTATATATTGCCAGGGGCAATGCTAAGAGGTCTCTCGTGTTTCATAACGATGACCTGAGGAGGGGTATTCCCCTGCTATATCAACCATCGTGCCTGTGATTTGGAAAAGATGTGTGATGAAATGCAACTGTTACTGATTTCATTAGTAATAAGGGAAATGAACTGTCCTTTCACATAACAAATACAAGAAAAGATTCAACAATAGAATTCCTTGAGAATCTAAAAATAGAATTTCTTGAGATTAGCTGCGTTCCATGCTCGTGGTATCTCTCTTCCCTCCATCATTTCCAAATGATAGGCACCTCGCAGGTCGTCTTTAGTTATTTTAATCGGTCCTTCCCAGTTTGGGCCTAGCTTGCCATCTGATGACTTCACCGCGTTGCCCAGGACTTTTCTTAGAACATAGTCCCCAACTTGGAATCTTCTCGGGTTAACCCTTTTGTGGTAGTGCTTTGCGAGCTGTTGCTGATACCTCGCAAGCTTCACCAGGGCCAGTTCTCTACGCTCATCGGCTAGGTCGAGTTCAGCGAGCAACGCCCCATCATTCTGGCCTTGGTCGACAAGGTCGGATCTCATTATTGGCAAGCTCGCTTCTAGTGGAATGACTGCTTCCATTCCATATGTTAGCGAAAATGGGGCTTCTCCTGTTGCTCGCCGAGGAGTTGTTTGGTATACCCATAGAACATGGGGTAGCTCGGTTGCCCATGCACCCTTGGCTCGCTCTAGTCGCTTCTTCAATCCATCGATCATAGTTTTGTTGGAAGCTTCTGCTTGCCCATTGCTCTGTGGGTAGGCCACCGAACTAAAGTTGTGCTTGATCCCGTGCTCGTTACAGAAGTCCTGAAAGGGGCCACTCTCGAATTATATCCCATTATCAGTGATAATGGTTCTTGGGATTCTGAATCGAGTGATTATATTCCTCCATATGAATATTATCATGTCAGCGTCTCGGATGTTGGCCAATGGTTCTGCCTCGATCCATTTGGTGAAGTAGTCAGTTGTAACCAACAGGTATTTGCGATTGCCGGCAGCAGTGGGTAGTGGTCCCACGATTTCCATCCCCCATTAGGCGAAGGACCATGGGCTGGTCAGGGATTTTAGGTCGCTGGCTGGTTGGTGGACCATTGGAGCGTGAAGCTGGCATTTGGGGCATTTGCGGACATATTCTGCGGAGTCCTTTTGCATATATGGCCACCAATAGCCTTCCTTCATTGCTCGAAAGGCTAGAGACCTTCCTCCGACATGGCTTCCACAGATTCCTTCGTGAAGCTCGCGTAGCACTTGCTCGACATCGTCTGGGTGGACACATCTAAGGTAGGGACCGGAGAAGGACTTCTTAAACAAGTCGCCTCCTGTGAATAAGTGAAAGCGAGCAGCTTTGACTCTTATCTAGTGGGCGGCTTTCTTGTCATCGGGGAGCGTGCCTTCCTTTAAATAGTCTCTTAAGGGGTCGATCCAGCTGGGGGATGATCCCACCTGGAGTATTTGTTCCACATTTGGCAGCTTTCTGTTGTGGTTAATGCTTGGACAAGTGAGGAAATCGATGGGAATGATCCTTTTAAGACTAGAATCGACTGTCGAGCTTAGGGCTGCTAAGGCGTCGGCATGACTGTTTTGTCCTCTGGGAAACTGCTGGATGTTGATCTCCTCAAATCTCGTCATTAGTTTCCTCACTAGCGCGAGGTAGGTTGCCATCCTTTCGTCCTTCGCGTTGTAATCTCCACTTATCTGATTGGAGACTAGTTGTGAATCGCCGAACACCTGTAAACGTTTTGCTCCCAGAATTTGCGCCATTGGGAGACCGACTATTAGAGCTTCGTACTCTGCTTCATTGTCGCAGGCTGCAAATCCAAGCCTGATTCCTTGCTCAAGGATGGTATTTTCTGGGGTGATGAGGACGATGCCTACGCTTGCCCCCTTTGAGTTGGAGGCTCCATCAACGAATAGTTTCCAGGTTTCCAATGTTGCTGGGTTCTCTTTTGCTTTGTTGGTTGAGGTTGGTCGTGGAGTTCTTTGCCAGTGAATTCAGCTATGAAATCAGCAAGGATCTGTCCTTTGATGGCGGTCCTTGGTTGAAATTGGATGTCGAACCGGTCGAGCTCGACTGACCACTTAGACAATTTGCCCGACAAATCTACTTTCCGTAGGATCTCCTTAAGGGGGTGCGATGTAAGGACGATGATAGTATGAGCTTCAAAGTAATGCTTCAGTTTCCTCGAGGCTATCACTAGTGCAAAGGCGAGCTTCTCTAATGGAAGGTACCTTTGCTCGGCATCTAATAAGGTCTTGCTCACGTAGTAAACGGGGTGTTGGATTCCTTCGATCTCGCATATTAACGCCGAGCTGACAGTGTGACTGGATATCGAGAGGTATAGGTATAAAGAATCCATTGGCTGTGGTATGACAAGCAGCGGTGGAGAGCTTAAGTAAGACTTGAGCTCGTCCAATGCTCGCGAGAAGTCCGGACTCCAGTCTATTGGTTTATTCCCTTTTAGAAGCTGGAAAAAAGGCTTGCTCTTCTCGGAGGATTTGGAAATGAAGCGATTTAAGGCAGCGAGCATTCCAGTGAGCTTCTGCATGTCCCGAATTGTTCGAGGTGGTTGTACCTTGTTGATTGCATCGATCTGGTCCGGATTAGCTTCTATGCCTCTCTTGCTGACTAAGTATCCAAGAAATTATCCTGAATGGACACCGAAGGAACATTTCCTCACAATAAGCTTCATTCGGTACTTCCTGAGGATTTCGAAGGTCTTTGACAGGTCTGAGAGGTGATTTTCCTTCTTCTTGCTCTTAACGAGCATGTCGTCGATGTAGACCTCCATTGTGTCTCCCATTTGATCCTTGAACATTTTTATGACCAGTCGCTGGTAGGTTGCTCCTGCATTCTTGAGCCCAAATGGCATGACTTTGTAGCAATACAACCCAACCGTCGTGATGAACGCCGTTTTGTCTTGGTCTGGGGCATACAAGGGGATCTGGTGGTATCCTGAGTATGCATCCAGGAAACTCATTCGCTCGTGAGCTGCAGTGGCATCTACTAGTTGGTCTATCTTTGGGAGGGGGAAACTATCCTTTGGGCATGCTTTGTTGAGGTCAGTGAAGTCGATGCAAACTCTCCACTTCCCATTGTTCTTCGGGACTACTACTGGGTTGGACAACCACTTGGGGAATTGTACTTCCCATATGGATCCTGCATCCAGCAGTTTTTTGACCGCCTTTTCGACCGCTTTAGCCTTCTCAGGTGCAGTTCTTCGTGCCTTCTGCGTGACTGGCTTGAAAGTGGGGTCGACGTGCAGCTGATGACAGACCATATCAGGATCAATGCCTGGCAGCTCGTATGGTTCCCATGCGAAAACATCTACGTTGTGTCTCAGCAAGGTCGCCTACTTCTTTTCTCGATCGGTGAGAGATGCTCCAATCAAGAAGACTCTGCTACTGTCACCAACTTCGGCTATATATTCTACCAGGTCCTCGATGACACGCTCGGAGGGGAGGAGCCTGGTCTCCTCTACTCCTGGTCTTCCATACTTTAGTTGCTATTTAGAACGTATCACACCCTTTTTAACTTCCTCCCTGGGTTGACCGACCTTCTTCTCTGGCTTCGGTCGGATGGCTGCTATGAAGCACTTGCTCGCCATCGCCTGGTCACCGTGGATCTCCATCACTCCTCGCTCGGTTACATACTTGAGCTTATGATAGTAGGTGGAGACCGCCTTCATTGCATGAAGCCATCCTCTGCCGAGGATGGCCTGGTACGGTGATTCGATGTCAACTACCAAAAACTCAATCATCTTGGAGACATTCCCAGCACGAACTGGCAGCACTATTTTGCCTAAGGGCATGGTCATTTTCCCAGCGAAGCCGACCAAAGGTACAGTAGCTTCCTTTAGGTCGGCGATGCTCAACTTTAATTTCCTGAACAGGTCGAGGTACATTTCTTCGGATGAGCTTCCTTGATCGACGAGCAGCTTGTCGATGTCAAAGTTGGCTATCCTGAGTGTAATGACCAGGGCATCATGATGTGGGGTCCTTACTCCCATCAAATCTTTATCCGTAAAAATAATATGCTTGTTATAGTTGACGTCCTCTTCTCGTCGACGCTTTCCTGACTGTGATTTTGCTGGATCGATTTGAAAGGCCTGCATTACCGCTATAAGTTTTTTCAGCTCCCTGCTTGACGTCAGATAATCCGTGAATAACAGTGAACTCGTGTCCAGCATCATCCTCCAGCACATTGTCGGGTCTCATCTCTCTATTGGCAGTCACTTTCTCTGCCCTTTTCTCCACAAAGTTGTTCAGATGCCCGGACTGGGCCAATTCTTCGAGGTGAGACTTAAGAGCCTTGAAGTGCTCGGTCTTGTGCCCTCCCTCTTTGTGAAAAGCGCATCTCAATGCATTATTCCTCTTCGAGGGATCTCCCCCCATCTTATTGGGACACTTGATGAATGGCTCATCTTTGATCTTCGCGAGAACCTTGTAAATTGGTTCTTTGAAGACGGTGTTGACCGCCTGGAATGCTTTCGATGCGTCCTTGTTCCCTCCGTTTTTGGAGCCATTTTTGCCCCCGTTCTTTCCTCCCTTACTATGGTTTTCAGTTTTCTCACCTACCTTGGTAATTAGCTTAGCTCGACCATTTTCTCCTGTATTAGAGCGGGTGACATCTTCCACCTTGGCGTATTTCTCGATTCGGGCCATAAGGTCGTCAATGGTCATAGCTTCCTTCTTCGTCAGGGATTGGTAGAGGAGGGAAGAATTAGGGAGCCCAATTTTGAAGGAGGCCACTGCCACCTCCTCCGCGCAGTACTCGATCTCATTGAATAACTCCCAGTACCTCTTCGCGTATTCTCGGAGGGTTTCTTGAGGCATTTTCTTCATTGTTAGTAAAGGATCCATCCTTTTAGGATGGGAGATACTGGTAATGAATCGGGCCGTAAAGAGTTCGGCTAGGGATTTGAAATTCTTAATCGACCGGTGGGGGAGCCTTTCGAACCACTTTTGTGCCACATCATGAAGGCTCGAGGGGAAAATACGGCACATCAGGGCATCCCGGTGACTCCAGAGGGTCATTGCCTGTCGGTATTGCCTGACGTGATCAATGGGATCAGTCTTTCCGTCGTAAACCTTGAACCTTGGAATGGAAAATTTCTTGTGAGCTTCCTCCTCTTCGATTTCTTTCATGAATGGTGATTTCATCTGAGTTTTGAGAGCTCGCCTCGCGCGTTCTCTAGTTGATCTTATCCCATGGTGAGCGGGATGCTGGTCCATTTCCCTTCGGACCATGTTTCCTATGAGCTCGTCGCTGCGACCAGGGCTCTTGTGGCGGCGAGCTCTTCGCAGCTGTTCGTGGTGGTCGTCGTCTGACTCGCCTCCTTCGTCCCTTTGAGATCCTCGCCTAGGGCTCCTTCCTCGGCTGCGAGACTTGCTCGCCTGAGGGCTAGGAGTGCGATATAGGCGTCTCCGGTTATCAGGACGAAACTCCCTTTCTAATCTTTCCAGTCTTCTTTTCAAGCGAGCATTCTCAGCCTCGTACCTGCGAGAAGACTCTCTCTGCTCGTGGAGCCTTGCCTCGTACGCATCAATCAACCTGGATATCTGCGTGGACCTCGCTGGTCCCTGACTTTCTTCTGAGGCTGGTCTTTCCAGGCGAGCTCTCTGATCTGAACGTCGGACTTCAGACCTAATCATGCGAGGAGCAGGTGGCTCTTGAATATCTCCTGCTTGAGGGGCATTACTGCTGTGATCAGACATCTTAAACTCCTTTCTTGATGTGGGCTCTTCTCAGGGAAAGATAAACGTTTCCCACAGACGACGCCAATTGTAGAAGAAATTATTATGCAACACAAATAAATATGAGAGAAAAATTATCAAGAAGAGAACAAGGAATACAAGATGCCAATCACACAACAAAGGATGTACGTGGTTCAGCCAAAATGTGCCTACGTCCACGGTGGTGCAGTCGATGTTATTTCTATATACTCCGGAGAGTGATTACAGAGAATACAACTTGTCCTTTTGCCCTGGACCTAGGGTTCAATATATACATGTGCATGTAGATGAGTGGAGGTGATGGGTTCCTCCATGTTTTCCATTTCCCCTATAACTTCCCTTCATGGGATCGTGGGGGGAGACCGGATCAAATATAAGGATCAATTATAAAAGAGGAGGGGCCTGGACTTTGGGCCGCGAGAACTGGGCTACTCGTCCAGGCCCATAGTTCTAATTTTTGGGTACCCACAATATATATATATATATATATATATATATATCAATACTGCACTCATGGTTAAGAAATCCTTGGCGCTAGGCATACTTGGCTATCTAGTCCCATTTCAACGCTCACGAATAAAGGACAACAAGTTAAATCTCTCAAGAACCAATAAAATATGTACACATATTGGATGCGAACATAGTTCCAAGCTGATGGGCTACGCATATACATACGTACCCATATGACCGTCATCACTATCGTTCTCACAGATAGCCCCTACCTAGGTTCCACGCTCTAGTGGTACGACTCAAAATCCGTCGAAGGCAGACAAGATATGGCCGTCTACAATGCGCTAACCTCCGTTCGATAGCCAGTAGCTAGGTATGTCATACACATAGTATTCCAAGTAATAAGCTTGCACACAACTTATATAACTTCATAGGCGTTCACGCAACCCAACTTCCATAGCATGTAGGTAATATTATTATTTTTACCCTCTCCGTAGATCATATATATATATATATACTCTCTTGAACCTAACTCTCCTCGGTTCCATGAAATTTCTACATCCCAAGAATAATCACACTCCTAATTCAATATTAATTCAGAATTTAGGTCACTCATCATTCGCACAGGTTATTTATCTCACTTGGATAACCCTAGGATGCTTTTTAACCTAATCGGACTCAAAAAGTGTATTATAAAATCTCGTTAGAAGTCAAGGGATTCTCGTTCGAAAGAGTTCGTTCGAATGAAGTTCTCACTTCTAACGAACTCCACCATTTCGTTAGAAGGGTCGTTGGAATTTTCGTTGGAAGTCTCGTTTGAATGAGGTCCTTCAAACCACCAGGGTAGACTTCAAACGAGAAATCCGAACTGCCCTCTTCTTCCCCAAAATCAATTTTTTTCCAACTTTCAATCTTCAATATCAATCCAAAACTCAACCCCGCTCTAATTACATGTTTCCAAACTATTCCTAATCACCATAGGACCTTATTAATGCTAATTAGAGTAAAAATCCTTATATGCATTGAAAGAGAATTCATCAATTTCTTAAATCTCTAAAATTCTCATAAAAAGAACCCAACAGATTTTTATTATTCTAAATCCTTAATTTAACTCATTTTTGAACATAAAACCTTCAGATTTATCAAAAATACAAAGGGAAATTCCTCTACATGCATACCCATCTCCAATTTCTAAGATTCTCCACAAATTAGTCTAATTAAACCTAGTTTTCTTTACATCAAGTTTATATCATCTAATCTAAATCAACAGGAACAATATAATGCTAAAAGAGGAGCAAGATAAACACTTGCCTTGGAATGGACTTATGATTCTTGGGTTGAATTTGGTATGTGGTTAATCCTCTCGTCGCGATCTACACTTTGGTGAAAGTCTTGGTGGGAAATCTTGAGTTCTTTGCTTAGTTCTCCTATGGGATCTTCTTCCTCCTTGGTTCTCTCTCTCTCTCTCTCTCTCTCTCGTAGGTTGAAACTGACAGTAACCTCTAACCCACGTAGCTTTTAATTAAGACCTAATTTTCATCCATTTAATTCCCCAAAAATTCCAAAAGACCCCTCCGAGGTGTCGTTTTGGGCTAAAATGCCCCAGACTCCAAATAAAACCCCCGAGTAGTGTTTTCTGATTATTTTGACCCTTCTGGACACACTGGCACACTTAAACGTCTACACGAGTTATTTAAAAGTAATTTATCTATTGAATCCCAATAAATAATATTCACATGATTCGTACGCGTGTCCCAAACATTTGTATTTTAATTGTCGTACATTCCGTCCCCGGCCACAATATTATTTTCGTGCTTAAATATTACTTTTCTCCCTAAGTAATGTTCAACATAATTCTTATTCAACATGATTTCAACATAATTATTTTTTATAACCACTAACTCTCGTCACGCTAGTAATTATTACCATTAAAACGGATTAATTTTAAATTAAATTTTTCTCCCTTAAATGAATTAATCCAAATTTTCATAATTTCATAATAAAATAAATATGCGTAAAAATAAGGGGTATTACATACTTCCCCCTAATAATTAAATTTTGTCCCGAAATTCAGAAATGAAAATATACCTTGCAAGAATAACTCTGGATAACGTTCACGCATGTCATCCTAGCGCTCCCAGGTAGATTCCTTAACATTATGGTACCGCCACTGAGCACGGACTAGTGATACTATCTTTTACCTCAACTTCCTCTCGCTACAATCTAGGATAACAACCGGCCCCTCCTCATAGGAGCTATCAAGATGTAAGTCGATCTCCTCCAACACAATGTGATTGTGGGCCAAATAATCCCGAAGATATCTCCTCAGCGAAGAGATATAGAACACGTCATGGACCCTATGAAAATGCTCCGATAACCCAAGTCTATAAGCAACTGGCCCAATCCTCTCTATAATAGGGAATGGCCCCGCATACCTAGGCGCCAACTTTCCCTTCTTCCCGAAATGCATAACTCCCTTTATAAGAGACAACGAAGTAACACCTGGTCCCCAATATTGAACTCTCGAAAATACCGCTTGGCGTTGGCGTAGCTCTTCTATCGATCCTGAGAAACTCGAATACGGCTCCGTATCAACTCTATTCTCGCCTAAGTATCCTGAATCACCTCCGGGCCAAGAAATTTGTTGTCTCCCACCTCTAACCAACATGATGGGGAATGACAAGGTCTACCGTATAGTGCCTCAAATGGAGCCATACCGATAGTAAACTGGTAAGAGTTGTTATAGGCAAACTCCACCAACGGAAGATACTGCTCCCAACCTCTGCCAAAATCAATGATGCACATACGTAACATGTCCTCTAACATCAGATTTATCCTCTCGATCTATCCATTCATCTGCGGGTGATAGGCTGTACTCAATCGCAATTCCCTACCCATCGCTTCCTAGAAACTCTCCCAAAATCGAGACATAAACACCTTATCTTTGTCAGACACGATCTTGAGAGGCACCCCGTGAAGTCTCACTATCTCTGTTATGAATATCTGTGCATACTGTCCCGAGGTGTAATCCGTCCGGACTGGAAGAAAGTGGGCTACCTTGGTCAGCCCATCCACTATCACCCATATTGAATCATAACCCCTCTGTGATGTAGATAATCCCGTGATGAAGTCCATGGAAATGCTCTCCTATTTCCATATAGGAACCTCTAATGGTTGTATAAGTCCCGCCGGTCTCTAATGGTCCACCTTTGCTAGTTGACAAGTGGCACATTTAGAGACGAACTCGACAATATCCTTCTTCATCCCGCTCCACCAGTACTATCTTCGCATATCCTGGTACATCTTATCCCCACTGGGATGTATTGTAAATCGTGAATCGTGCGACTCTGTCATCACCTCGTGTCGTAAAACTTCTCCCTCAGGAAAAAACAACCTTCCATTGAAATGTAGACCCCCATCTGAACCCACGGTGTAGGACTTAACCCCCTCTTCTATAAGATGCACTATCTGACTCTGGCAGAAAGGATCAGATGCCTGAGCCTGTACTACTCTCGTAATAATCTGGGGCGTAACTATCATCACAAACATGAACGATCGAGCCACCAAATCCTGGTGTCCTAACTCCTTCCATTTCATTTTCCACACCTCGGCCACCTCACCTACTGGCCTACGTCTTAACGCGTCTGCTGCCACATTGGCCTTCCCCGGGTGGTATTGGATATCAAATTGATAATCCTTCACAAACTCAAGCCACCGACGCTGACACATATTTAACTCCTTCTGCGTGAAGAGGTACTGTAGTCACTTATGGTCCGTGAACAAGCAAAATTTCTCCCCTAGGAGGTAATGTCTCCAAATTCGAAGTGCGAACATGACCACTGTTAACTCCAAGTCGTGGGTGAGGTAATTCCTTTCATGAGGCTTTAGCTTACGGGAGGCACAAGCTATGGCATGATTCTCTTGCTTAAGTACACCCCCAAGTCCCAATAAGGACTCATCGGTGTAGACTAAATACTCCACTCTTGGCCTGAGCAATGCTAACACTGGTGTTGAGTTTAACTTGTCTTTCAACTCATCAAAGTCCAACTGACAGGCGTCAGTCTAGATAAATGGCACCCCTTTGCGAGCCAGGTGTGTCAACGGACCCGCTATCTTTGAAAACCCTCGAATGAACCTCCTTTGCGAGCCAGGTGTGCGTATCTTGGTCGGTGTCATGGGCTATCCCCACTCCCTCACCGCTGACACCTTCCTCGGATCCATGGATATCCCTCTGTCAGAGATGGCATACCCCAAAACTGGACCTCCTTCAGCCAAAACCCACATTTCTCGTATTTAGCATATAACTCATGCTGACGCAGTGTCTTCAAAACCTGCCTCAAGTGCTCGGCATGCTCCTCCACGGTCTGCGAATAAACTAGAATGTCATCTATGAAGACGATGCCGAACTGGTCCAGGAACTCTCTGAACACCCTGTTCATTAAGTCCATAAACACGACCGGGGCGTTGGTTAGCCCGAAAGGCATAATCCTGAACTCATAGAAACCATATCATGTCAAGAAGGCCGTCTTCGACACATCCTGCTCCCTGATACGCAACTGATGGTATCCCGATCTCAAGTCAATCTTCAAGAAAAAGGTTGCTCCTCTCAACTGGTCGAATAAGTCATTGATTCGAGGAAATTGATATGTGTTCTATATCGTGACTTTTTTTAACTCTCAATAATCGGCACATAACCTCAATGATCTATCCTTTTCTTAACGAGCACCCCACGACAAAGTACTCCTACGGATAAACCCCTGTGTGACACCCCGAATAATTAAATACCGGGTAGCTACTCCTTTATTCAAATTAATACAAAATGTCAAGTTGGATCAGTTCATAGCATCACTGTCAAAAATATTTATAAACAAATACTGGCCACCTAATATTTAAAAAGTGAGTTATCAAATTTTATTAAATCAAACTAACATGCAACCCGTTAAATTATTAGATAATGACATCACAATCACACCACAGTCACAAGAGAATATAAATGGAATAAATAAATGATTCTGGAGTAACACTCCCCCGAAAAATCCAAATACTGAATAAAACCAAATACAGAGTCTGAATAATTAATTAATTAACTCCAAAACTAAAATGAAAAGTCAAAGTATGATAAAGCTGTCTCTAAAGAAAATGGGAGTCATGCCCTAACAAATTAATGAAACCGAAATAGAATCAATGTAGAATGTGGAGGGGTCTACTATCGAGATCCTATAATTTCCACAGCAGCTACATCACGTCACTAGAATGGAACTCCTAATCTTGGCGTCCTTGTGGCTAGGCACCTAAAAGGTTTTTCAAGAAAATAGATTTGAAAGCAAATGGGTCAGATCTCGATGTGAAAACAATTTAAAATATTACAAGTGTTTAATTGCATTAAATAGTGAATATTAAATACATGTTAGTTACGCGCTCTCACATGACCTTCTCACCCCTCAGTTAATGTGCAGATCTAACGTATATCTGTAACCCGTCCTAGTTATGCTGCTAACTAACTAGACTATACCACATCATGTCCTCACATTATAAAATGGGGGTTTAATCAAGACATTCTAATATAATCTGTATGTATCTCACCTTTTTATTTCTCAAATTAATTTATAATAATTATTATATGAAATTCTCATTTTTAACTCTACTCAAAATGTCTCAAGTATTCACATTCACACTTTAACAAGAGTCTGTTATAATTACCAGTATATTAATCTCAACATAAAATATACAAATAGGGCACCCCTAGGCTAAGCTGCGGTGCACACATACTCTGCTATCGAATCCCGGTACATCACGTACATAAGGACAACGTGTTTCGAATCTCTCAGGAATCGTTTCAATAAGCAAAATCACACATATTGGAGGCGAATATAGTTCACATACCCATGGGTCACGCACATACCTACGCTCCCATGGTCAGCTGACTTATTAACTCACAAATAAGTCCTTCACAACCCTATCTACTTAAGGTACTGATCTAAATCTTCCCATAGGCGCACAAAGATTAGATGGCCCTGTTCCGAAAGTCGACCTCCCATGATAGTAAGTATGGTAGGTATGTCATACATATAGCAATCCGTATACCAAGCATTCACATGACTTAGATAACTTATAATATTATTAAAGGTATGTTCTCAACCCTGTACCATTACTTCAAATTTGAACATCATTATACCTCCGGGTGATATATAATATATTTTGTCGATACGTCTCACGTTGTATAGTTTCGAGTACTTAAATCTAACTGAAGAGATTACTACGTCTCCTACTACTCCCACATGTTAATTCAGTACTCTTAACCTCTGATTTATGTCCCGAATCCTATCTCATTACTCCTAGGGATGTAAATCATATTCTCACATCATAGATTAGGTTAATACTCGTCGAACACTAGAGAATTCAACGCTACAATTCAACCCAATTCTAATGTATTCCGATTTTCAAATATAATACCCTACTGGTCTTCTTCAAGTCCTAATGTGTTCACATAATCCCCAACTACAACACTCGATGGCCGGAAACACTTAAAATCAGAAAGAGAAAAATTAACCTTTCCGGGGAGATCGATCGATCGATCATTATTGTCGATCGATCGATGGTGGTTGATCGATCGACCTATGAATATCGATCGATCGATCATACCAGGTGAGGCTACAGACTGCTTCGTTTATCAGTCCCAAATTTGTCCCAAAAATTCATTACATGATGTGAAATTCGAATCTAAGTATATAGGGTCATTATACAACCTAAATATATTATTTTTAACGTTCCAAAACCATTAAACCATCAACAATTAGCCTTATATGGATCAAATCTTCATAAAAAACCTAGTTTTCTAATTTCTTCAAGATCCATGATATTTCTCTTCTTAAATCCATTTTTAGTTCATCCAGGGCTATGTTTTGGTTATTGAATTTCGTCCAGAACTAATCTACATGCATTTCCTATCCAAGATTTAAGGTTCTACTCCAATTTCATGACTTTTCATCATCTTTCAAGGCTATTAACAAATCCTACACTAGCATGGAAGAATTATTCGCTGAAATTAATGGAATCAAATCACTTGCCTTATGATTGATGTTTTGATCTGCTAATGATGTCAAAGGATGGTTCTTTCCTTCTTTCCAGTCATAATATCCGTCGAAAGTGGTGGTGGTGGGTGGTGGTTATGGCTTGAAACCCTTCTGTAACCTCTCCTCTATCTAACGTAGCCCACTTCTTACTTTTTGGCTGATAATGGCTAATGGACTTCCCAATAACAATTAAATAAATCCTAAAATTCGTGGGTCTAAATTCCTTAAAATTTAAAATGAGAAAAATGCCCTCCCGGGTTGCTGGTTGGCATAAAAATGCCCCGGGACCCAAATCAAACCCCCGGCTAGTGTTTTTTGACTATCTCGACACCTCTGGACACGTTGGCGCACTCAAAATGACCATAAGGTTGATAAAATTGTAATTTGCTTTTTAATCTAATTAAATTGATTTCTGATGCGACTGACACGCGCTCCCAACTTAATTTCCCAAATTGTCGTATTTATGGCTCGCGATAATTTTAATAAATTCAGTAATCATATATTACCATATATACTTAGTAATATTTAGTATTATCATCATAATCAAATGCCAACTCACGTCTCGCTAGTATTTAAATCCGAATTAATTTCCAATTAATTCCCATTTAATTTAATTAATCCCATTAAATAAAATCAATAAAATTACAGGGTATTACATACTTTCCCCCTAATAATAGAATTTCGTCCCAAAATTTGGAAATAAAGTATACCTGGCATAAATAACTCTGGATAACGCTCGCGCATCTCATCCTCTCACTCCCAGGTGGACTCCTCGGCATTATGATGTCGTCACTGAACACGTACTAATGGTACTATATTTGACCTTAGTTTCCTCTCTCTTTATGGTCTAGAATAGCAATCGACCCCTCCTCATAGGAACTATTAGGCTGTAGATCTATGTTCTCTAAAGCAATGTGGGTATGGGCCAAATCATCTCTAAGATACCTCCTTAGTGAGGAAATATGGAACAGGTCATGGATCCTATGCAAGTGTTTCGGTAACCCAAGTTTATACGCGACTGGCCCAATCCGCTCGATGATAGGGAATGGCCCCTCGTATCTAGTGCCAATTTCCCCTTCTTCCCGAAAATCATAATCCCCTTCATCGGAGATACTCTGAGTAGTACCTGGTCCCCCACCTTGAACTCCCTAAAGAACCTCTTGGCATCAGCATAACTCTTTTGTCGGTCCTGAGCTACCTGAATACGGATCTGTATCATATCTATCCTCACCGAAGTATCCTGAATCACCTCCGGCCCAAGGAGTTTGTTATCCCCCACCTATAGACAACATGTTGGGGAATGACAAGGTCTACCGTATAACTCCTCGAATGGAGCCATGGCAATAGTGAAGTGATAGGAGTTATTATAGGCAAACTCCACTAGTGGAAGGTACTGCTCCCAACCACCTCCAAAGTCTAGGATGCACATCCATAACATGTCTTCCAACATCTTATTCGTCTATTCGGTCTGCCCATCTGTCTGCGGGTGATATGCTGTACTCAGCCGCAACTCCGTACCCATGGCTTCCTAGAAGATCTCCCAAAATTACGGAACAAATATCTTTTCTCGATCAGACACGATATTGAGAGGCACCCCGTGGAGTCTCACTATCTCCGCTATGAAAATCTGGACATACTGTCCCGTAGTGTAGTCTGTCCGGGCTGACAGAAAATGAGCAACTTTGGTCAGCTAATCCACGATTACCCATATGGAGTCGTGACTCCTCTGCGATGTAGGTAAGCCCATGATGAAGTCCATGGAAATGCTCTCCCATTTCCACATAGGAACCTCCAATGACTGTAGAAGTCCTGCCGGTCTCTGATGGTCCACCTTTACTAGCTGGCAAGTGGCACATTTAGAAATGAACTCAGTAATATCTCTCTTCTTCCCGCTCCACCAGTACTGTCGCCTCATATCCTGGTACATCTTATCCCTACCAGGATGTATCGCGAACCGAGAACCTTGCGACTCTATCATTACCTCGTGTCGCAGGTCTTCCCCCTCAGGAATGACCAGTATCCCATTGAAGCGTAAGCCCCCGTTTGAACTAATGGTATAAGACTCGGCTCCCTCTACTAGTAATTGGACTATTTTCTCTTGACAGAATAAGTCTTTTGCCTGGGCCTGTATCACTCTCGTAACGATCTGGGGCGTAACGATCATCACAAATATGAATAATCGGGCCACTGTGTCCTGGTGTCCCAACTCCTTCCACTTTGCTTTCCACACTTCGGCCACCTCACCTACTAGCCTATGTCTCAACGCGTCTACTACCACGTTAGCCTTCCCTGGGTGGTATTGGATATCGAACTGATAATCCTTCACGAACTCATGCCACCTACGTTGACACATATTTAGTTCTTTCTGTGTGAAGAGGTACTGTAGGGACTTGTGGTCTATGAATAAATGGAATTTCTCCTCTAGGAGATAATGTCTCCAAATTTGAAGAGAAAATATGACTACCGCTAAATCCAAGTCGTGAGTGGAGTAATTCTTCTCGTGAGGCTTAATCTTACGAGAAGCATACGCTATAGCCTGACTCTCCTGTTGCAGTACACCCCCAAGTCCTAGTAAAGACTCATCGGTGTAGACTAGATACTCAACTCCCGATCTGGGTAATGCTAACACTGGTGCTGAGGTCAACTTGTCTTTCAACTCGTCAAATGCCAACTGACAGGCATCGTTCCAGATAAATGGCACACCCTTTCGAGTCAGATGTGTCAAAGGAACCGCTATCTTAGAGAACCCCCGAATAAACCTCATGTAGTATCCTGCTAGGCCCAAGAAACTATGTATCTCAATCGATGTCGTGGGCTGTCCCCATTCCCTCACCGTTGATACCTTACTCGGATCAACAGAGATCCCCCTATCGGAAATGATATGCCCCAAAAACTGAACCTCCTTCATCCAGAATCCACACTTCTCATACTTTGCATATAACTCGTTCTGATGTAACGTCTATAAAACCAGTCTCAAGTGCTCGACATGCTCCTCCTCTATTTGGGAGTAAACCAGAATTTCATCAATGAAGATGATGATGAACTGGTCTAAGAACTCTCTGAACACCTTATTCACCAAGTCCATAAACACGACTGGGGCGTTGGTTAGGCCAAAAGGCATAACCCTGAACTCGCAGGAACCATATCTCGTCAAGAAGGCAGTCTTTGAGATGTCCCGTTCCCTGATACGTAACTGATGGTATCCCGATCTAAAGTCAATATTTGAGAAGAAGGAAGCTCCTATCAACTTGTCGAATAAGTCATCGATTCGGGGCAGCGGATACTTATTCCGTACCGTGACTTTATTCAACTCTCGATAATCTACACACAACCTCAAAGATCCATCCCTCTTCTTCACGAACAGTACAGGGGCACCCCACGACAAAGTACTCCTACGAATAATCCCTTGACCTAACAACTGATCTATCTGATCTCGTAGCTCCCTCATGTCCACTGGAGCCATATGGTAAGGTGAGCGGGCTATTGGTCGACTGCCCGACATCAAATCGATAACAAAATCTATCTCTCTACTAGGAGGTAATCCTGAAATATCCTAGAATACATCAGTAAACTCTCTAATAACTGGAATCGAATCGAGTGGTATTACCACCTCCTTAGAGGTCTCCTCCTCTATATAGTACAAGTGAGTGGATGATCCTCCCTCAGGACGAATCATAGCCACTAGGAACATCTCTTGCCCTGGTATGGCAAAAATAATACTCCTACTGAAGCAATCAATCATGGCTCGGTACACAACTAGCTAATCCATACCACTGATCGCATTATACTCGATCATATCTAACACTAACATATCAGCAGATAAAGTAAACCTCTTGATATCTACACCCACACCTCTACATATAAGGGAAATCATAAAACTCCTACTCAACAGTGAATTTACGCACGTAACAGTGCTCTCTGCGGTATCTAATAATCCCATAGTGCGTGCAAATCTCGTGGCAATAAAATAGTGTGTGGCTCCTGTGTCAAATAAAATACACCCCATAGTCCCCTAGATAGAAAACATACCCTCAATAGTGGGTAGATCCTATGGGACTGCGGCCTATTGGAGCTGATAAACTCGCCCGTACTAAAGCTGTCCCTGCTGGACTGGGACTACTAGGATGGGTGGTAAGGATGGAATCTACAGTGGTGCTGGGAGGGCGGCGAGAAACATAAGTCTTTGGGGCTCGTGTCGAGCACCCTACTGTTGCTACTGTGGGGCCCTGCCCCTTTCAGGATACTCCTGGCATTTGAGGCCAATCTTTCTACAAATAAAACATTTCCTCGCAAAGTTTCCCCCTCTCTGACCGTGCTGCCCACGACCATTCCTACCCTGACCATGCTGGCCCTGTTAAAACTACTGCTACTGGTCGTGCTTGCCCTGATGGTCGTACTGACCCTACTGGCCATGCCGAAAACCTCCCTGACTATTTCTGAAACTTCCAAATCTAAATATCTTAGAATCCCCTTACTGGGAACTCTGATCACCCTGCCTGTTCTGACCCTGAGGATGGACTCTTCTGCTCGCTTACCCTCTGACAAGTGAAAGCGGTGGTCCTGGCAGTGAAGCAATTATACGTTAACCACATCAGAATAAGTGGCCAACAAAAGATTACCTAGAAAGTGTTGATGAATCCTCCATGTCAACCCATCCATGAACTTCTGGATCTTCTTATCTTCAGTAGGGATCTCGTCGGGAATGATGTTTAGAAGATTGGTGAACTCGGCCAGATACTCTGCCACTATCATCCCCTCCTGCTTGAGGTCATCAATTTTCTCCTCATCTCGGTGTGAACTGCTGAGGGAAAATACCTACGGTCGAACCGCACCCAGAACTCCTGAATGGAAAGAACATCTCTCTCCTCCGCGATGGTAATAGACTCCCACCACTGCAATGCTTCTCATACTAGCTTAAAAATAGCCAGTATCTTCCTCTATACACTCGTACATCCTCAAGTGTCTTTGGATGTCCTTCTTACACTGACTAGACACAACGACATCGGAGCTACCTGCAAACTCCGGAGGGTGTGCCTTATTAAAGGCATCAAGAACACGTTCCCAAGAAGACGGGAATGCATGAGACTGGGCTGGGGCCACCACCGGTGTTTACGGTGGTGCCTGCTGCACAACTGTTAAAGATACATTTACCTCCTGGGCTACAATGGTGGCAACCTCTGCAACATTCATGGAACCTTGAACTGGTGCAAGTTGTGGCTCGGGATGGGAACCCCTGGGAACTTTCTGTGCACGTCGTGGAGGCATTTGAAATGAGAGTGAAGTCTTGTAAGTCCACAATTTATATCTTAAAATAGTTTAAGAGCATAAGATAAACAAAAGAGTACAACAATCCTAAAATATAGGGCTCTATATCAAAGGACACTACGCGAAAACATAATAAGCCGTACAGATTCTAAGGACACTAGAACCTGATGCTCTGATACCACCTGTGACACCCCGACTAATTAAATACCAGGTAGCTACTCCTTTATTCAAATTAATACAAAATGTCAAGTTGGTTCAGTTCATAGCATCACTGTCGAAAACATTTTTAAACAAATACTAGCCACCTAATATTTAAAAAGTGAGTTATCAAATTTTATTAAATCAAATTAACATGCAACCCGTTAAATTAATAGCTAATGAAATCACAATCATACCACAGTCACAACATAATATAAATGGAATAAATAAATGAGTCTGGAGTAACACTCCCCCGAAAAATCCAAATACTGAATAAAACCAAATACATAGTCTACATAATTAATTAATTCACTCCAAAACTGAAATGAAAACTCAAAGTATGATAAAGTTGTCTCTAAAGAAAATGGGCGACATGCCCTAAAAAATGAATGAAACTGAAATAGAATCAATGTAGAATGTTTAGGCATCTACTATCGAGATCCTGTAACTTCCACAACAGCTATAGCACGTCACTGGAATGGAACTCCTAAGATTGGCATCCCTGTGGCTCGGCACCTAAAAGGTTTTTCAAGAAAATAGTTTTTAAAGCAAACGGGTTAGAGCCCGATGTGAAAACAGTTTAAAATATAGCAAGTGTTTAATTGCATTAAACAACGAATATTAAATACATGTTAGTTACATTCTCTCACATGACCTTCTCATCTCTCAACTAATGTGCACATCTAACGTATATCTGTAACCCGTCCTAGTTATGCTGCTAACTAACTAGTCTATACCACATCCTGTCCTCGCATTATAAAATAGGGGTTTAATCAAGACATTCTAATAAAACTTGCGTGTATCTCACCTTTTTATTTGGATTAATTTATAATAATTATTATAGGAAATTCTCATTTTTAACTCTACTCAAAATGTCTCAAGTATTCACATTCACACTTTAACAAGAGTCTGTTATAATTACCAGTATATTAATCTCAACATAAAATATACAAATAGGTCACCCCTAGGCTAAGCTATAATACACACGTACTCTGCTATCGAATCCCAGTACATCACGTACATAAGGACCACGTGTTCTGAATCTCTCAGGAACTATTTCAATAAGAAAAATCACACATATTGGAGGCGAACATAGTTCACATACCCATGGGTCACGCACATACCTACGCTCCCATGGTTAGCTGACTTATTAACTCACAAATAAGTCATTCACAGCCCTATGTCCTTAAGGTATAAATCTAAATTCCCTCGTAGGCACACAAAGATTAGATGGACCTGTTCCGAAAGCCGACCTCCCGTGATAACAAGTATGGTAGGTATGTCATACATATAAGAATTCGTATACCAAGCATTCACACAACTTAGATAACTTATAATATTATTAAAGGTATGTTCTCAACCCTATACCATTACTTCAAATTCGAACGTTATTATACTTCCGGGTGATATATATTATATTTTGCCGATACGTCTCACGTCATATAGTTTCGAGTACTTAAATTTAACTGAAGAGATTACTACGTCTGCTACTACTCCCACATGTTAATTCAGTACTCTTAACCTCTGATTTATGTCCCGAATCCTATCTCATTACTCCTAGGGATGTAAATCATATTCTCACGTCATAGATTAGGCAAATACTCGTCGGACACTAGAGAATTCAACGCTGCAATTCAACCCAATTCTAATGTATTTCGATTTTCAAATATAATACCCTACTAGTCTTCTTCAAGTCCTAATGTATTCACATAATGCCCAACTACAACACTCAATGGCCAGAAACAATTAAAATCAGAAAGAGAAACATTACCCTTTATGGGGAGATCGATCGATCGATCATGATTGTCGATCGATCGATGGTGGTCGATCGATGGACCTATGAATGTCGATCGATCGATCATACCAGGTGAGGCTACGGACTACTTCATTTTTTACTCCTAAATTTATCCCAAAACTTCATTACATGATGTGAAATTCTAATCCAAGTATATAGGGTCATTATACAACCTAAATATATTATTTTTAACGTTCCAAAACAATTAAACCATTAACAATTAGCCTTATAGGGATCAAATCTTCATAAAAACCCTAGTTTTCTAATTTCTTCAAGAACCATGATATTTCTCTTCTTAAATCCGTTTTTAGTTCATCTAGGGCTATGTTTTGGTTAGTGAATTTCTTCCAAAACTAATCTACATGCATTTCCTATCCAAGATTTAAGGTTCTACTCTAATTTCATGACTTTTCATCATCTTTCAAGGCTATTAACAAATCCTACACTAGCATGGAAGAATTATTCACTGAATTTAATGGATTCAAATCACTTGACTTAGGATTGATGTTCAGATCTGCTAATGATGTCAAAGGCTAGTTCTTTCCTTCTCTCCGGTCATAATTTCCGTCGAAAGTGGTGGTGGTGGGTGGTGGTTATGGCTTGAAACCCTTATGTAACCTCTCCTCTATCTAACGTAGCCCACTTCTTACTTTTTGGTTGATAATGGCCATAATGGCCTTCCCAATAAAAATTAAATAAACCCTAAAATTCGTGGGTCTAAATTCCTTAAAATTTAAAATGACAAAAATGCCCTCCCGAGTTGCCGATTTGGCCTAAAAATGCCCCGGGACCCAAATCAAACCCCCGGCTAGTGTTTTATGACTATCTCGACCCCTCCAGACACGTTGGCGCACTCAAAATGACTATACGATTGATAAAATTATAATTTATTTTTTAATCTAATTAAATTTATTTCTGACACGACTGAGACACGCTTCTCAACTTAATTTTCAAAATTGTCATATTTATGACTCGCGATAATTTTAATAAATTCAGTAATCATATATTACCATATATACTCAGTATTATCATCATAATCAAATACCAACTCACGTCTCGCTAGTATTTAAATTCGGATTAATTTTCAATTAATTCCCATTTAATTTAATTAATCCCATTAAATAAAATTAATAAAATTACGGGGTATTACACCGTGCCCCAATAACTGCTTAATCTAGATACGTGACTCCCTCATCTCTGTTGGAGCCATATGGTAAGGTGCACGGGCTATCAGCTAAGTCTCCGGTGCTAAATCGATGACGAAGTCTATCTCTCTAGTCGGTGGTAAACACAGAATCTCCTAAAACACATCGGCAAACTCTCGAACAACAGGAATCGAGTCAAGTGGTACCACAACCTCCCTATAGGTCTCCTCCTCTATATAGTATAAATATATGGACAATCCTCCCTCATAGCCAGGCATCGCCACCAGGAACATCTCCTGACCGAGTATGGAAAAAACTATACTTCTACTAAAATAATCAATCATGGCCCTATACCTGACAAGCCAATCTATACCTACAATCGCGTCATACTCGGACATATCCAATACGAGCATGTCAGCGGGTAAGATAAATCTACCAATCTCTATACCCACTCCCCGACAAATAAAAGAAATTATGGAACCTCTACTTAGCGGCAAATCCACACAAGTAATTGTGCTCTCTGTTGTATTAAATAATCCCGTAGTACGTGAAAACCCCGTGGCAATAAAATAGTGTGTGGCTCCCGTGTCAAATAAAATGCGCCCCAAAGTCCCCTGGATAGAAAACAACCCTCAATCGCGGGTTGGTCCTGCAGGACTGCATCCTGGTGAAGATTGTAGACTCGTTCGTACTGAAGCTTCCCCTGCTGAACTGACGGCTGGAATGGGTGGCAGTGGTGGAATCTGTGGGGGTACTGGGAGAGCTACTAGAAATAACCATCTCTGGGGCTCTTGATAAGCACCTTGCTACTACTGCTGCTACCGTCTACCCTTCTGAGGTTAGTCCTGGCGCTTGTGGCTAGTGTTGCCACAAGTGAAACATCTCCCTGGGAAAGGTCCTCCCCTTTGTCCCTGACCCTGATGGACGTTACCACCCCTCCCTTGGTCATGCTCCCTGATGGACATGCTGACCCTGTTGTCCATGTCTAAAGCCTCCCTGCCCATGTCTAAAACCTCCTGACCTGAACCTCTTAGGATGCCCTTTCTGGGAACCCTGATCACTGTGTCTATGCTGACCCTGAACTTCCTGTGCCCCACTGGCACCATTTCCTCATATCCTACCCTGCTGACTAGACTCTCCTACTCGATTAACCTCTGTCAGATGAAAACCATGGTCCTGGCAGTGGAGTAGTGCTTCATTAACTACGTCCGAATAGGCGGCCAAAGAAATATTGCCTATCAAATGCTGGCGGATCCTCCATGTCAACCTATCCATAAAGCGCTGAATCTTCTTCTCCTCAGTCGGGATCTCATCCAGTACAATGTTTAGAAGGTTGATGAACTCTACCTCATATTTTGCCACTGTCTTTACCTCCTGCTCCAAGTTCTCCAACTTTAATCTCATCTCTGTCTGGACGACCGAGGGAAAATATTTGCTGTCGAACAGCACCCAAAAGTCTCGAATCATGAGCGCGTCTCTCTCCTCAGCGGTGGTAATAAACTCCCACCACTGCAGTGCTGCTCCCACTAATTTGAACGTGGCCATTATCTGACTTTGCACCTCCGTGCACTCATGCATCCTCAAATGCCTCTAGATGTCCTTCTTCCATTGACTCGCTACCACCACATCAGAGTTCCCTGTAAACTCTGGAGTATGCGCCTTCTGGAAGGCATCCCAAACACATTCCCAAGCAGACGGGAAAACCTGGACCTAAACTGGAGCCACCACTGGTGCCTGAGGTGGTTCCTGCTGCACAAATGCTAATGCCGCATTTACCGCCTGAGCTACAATGATGGAAACTTTAGTGGAATTCATCACACCCTAAGCTAGTGCAGGTTGAGGCTCGGGCTGAGCATCCCTGGGAACTCTCTGTGCACGTCGAGGAGGTATCTGAAAGGAGAGAATAGTTTCATAAGTCTATAGTTATTATCTCAAAATAGCTGAAGAACGTGAAATGCATAAAGAGTACAACAATCCTAAAATATAGGGCTCTATATCAAAGGATGCTATGTGGAAACGTAATAAGATGTACAGATCCTAAGGACACTAGAACCTGATGCTCTGATACCACCTGTGACACCCCACCTTTTTTAATATTAGGTGGTTAGTTTTAATAATAATGTTTTCGACATTGATGCATAATCTGAACCACCTGGATATTCTGATTTAATTTTATAAAGGACTGAACACCCGATATTTCATTAGGCAGGGTGTCACATAAATAAATTAGAAAAAGGGACATGATGAAGCCTACATGGATATATCATTGAAATTCATATATTATGATGTCACTAACATTTACAATTTAGTGTTAGAATCAAATATGACATATGACTTTTGCAAAGTTTTACAGTGCATAAGAGATGTTGAATTGAATATGTCACATACTGAGTTGCACAAACGTCAAGCCATTATTCAAAGATTAGACAGTTTGAGATATACCCCATGAACTGTAATGATTAAATTTCTCTTATTTTTTAGTCGTGGTTATTGTAGATGATATATGTAATATATTTTATATTATCTTATGATAAAATAAAATAATGGGGGCAAATGGATATTATGATGTAACGTAGCTTTTTAGTTAAAAACTTCTTTAACGGCCATCGCGACAAAGTGAGATTGATGAACTTTCATAGTTAAAGTAACAGGGATCACTGAACAACCTTAATTTCATTCCTGATGATTCATGCTCGATAAAGCATCATCAAAGAATGTTAAGAATTAATTCAATTTACAAAGCCCTAATCTAAAGCCGATATAGCTTACATATAAGATGCCAGTTTGTGAACCATGATTGTGAATCAATTCAGTAACAAGGGATAAATGGTCCTCCCTAAAACTTCATCAACTTAGAAAGAGTTGAAATCAGAGCCATTATTTGACTACTCATCGATTAATATTGTAGGGGGGCTTGAATATAATCTCGGTATTAAAGATAATCCTCCCCAGAAAATACAATAGACTCAAGGGAAAAGGCAGCTCGGCAGCTCAAGCGAGACAGCTCAGCGAGGCAGCTTAGCGTGATATCCCAGGGAGATCTTCCAGCGAAGAAACTGGCCGAGAGATCTCATCCTTTAGCTTTGTTGGTTTACCTAGTCATGTTGTATCATTTTATAATGGCTACAAGCTATAACGATTGTAATGTGTAATACCCCGTATTTCTACGTATTTATGATTTAATTAATTGAGAAATTAATTGGGAAAAAATACGTTTTAGTTAAATTACACGTGTGACATAATTTAATCGATTAAATAATAAATGTGATGATTAAATATTAATCGAGAGACTGGTTAATATTATATTATGAGATTTACTATGTGTGTGAATAGTAAATATTGATAGTAACTTTGATATATGTCATAGCGAGTGATATGGACATATTTGTTATTGTCTCACTGAGAGTCGCGTGTAGACTATTTGGCGGTGAGAAATGATTTTTAGTGTCTCAAATGATAATTTAGAAGTCACGAATGAGTCCGTAAGGGTCGAAATAGTCAAAATGGTATACCCAGGGTACTAGTCGGGTACTGGGGCATTTTAGGACTAAATCAGGACCATACGGGGGCGTTTCAGTCTTTTGGCATACGAGGGTGAGGAGACCTATGAATTTACAAACTCTAAATCAGATTATAAGAGTTGGACGCTACGGCTAGAGGAGATAAAAACGCACAAAAGCCATTAGAGAGAAGAGAGAAACAATTCTCAAAGCCTAAGGAATAATTGGTGAAGGATTCAAATGGTTCTTACACCACAAACTAGTTGGGGAGGAATATTGGAGGAGAAAGACAATCAATCACCAACAAAAATCACAAAATAAGATCATCTCTAAATAAGGCAAGTGGTTATTTGGGATTTGAATTATGGAGAGAGTAAACGCCATTCCAGTGAGTATACCAGTAGGTTAGAGATAGATTAACTATTGAAATGAATGGAGGGGTAACTAGGGCCCTTAGAGGTGTATGAATACTCAATTAAAATGCGATAGTGAGATAAATCATAAATTAATAAGTATGGTGAATATTCGAGAGAAATATTATGTACGAGCATGAGTATTAGGTTATGTGTATACCTGCTGAATTATATAGATACTTAGGTGGAGTAAATACCTAAAGTACATTTGATTATACTGGGGTCGAGGTAGGATTCCGAACTAGTAGGATCTAAAGAGTGCGGTGAAAATCTGAGATAAATATTACATACGATCATGATTATTAGGTTGTGTGTATACCTACTGAGTTATATAGATACTCAGGTGGAGAGAATATCTAAATTATATTTGCCTGTACTAGGGTCGAGGTAAGATTCCGAACTAATATATGAAAATAATGATTTGTTGTCGTGATGAAACAGTTCCCAACCAATATACATATAGAATTTCATTAGTGGGGTCGAGGTGATATTTCCGAACCACTACTTGAAATGAACTTGGGGTCGAGGTGACATTCCAAACCAAACTCTTACTTGGTGTCGATGGACTATTCGGAACCAAGAGTCCTTGATGTGTGTTAAGAGGACATATTAGTAATGAATGAATTTATAAGTATATATTGTGTGTGAAATGTATACTGTATTAATAATCTACTTGTACGAGTTAGTAGGTAATGAGATGCCGTGATTAGATCTAAAAGCAAATTAAGTAGGTAAACTTAATTATAAACTGGTTAAAGATAATAAAGTGTAAATAGTTATCTAAGTATATAAATCATGAGATATGGTTACTATTACATACTAAGTGGGTAGTATGGGAACTTAGTCGCGTAGATAAGTTCATTTGGATACTATAGTCTAGTTAGCTTGGGTAGTACATCTAGGTGGGCTAAGTATAAGACGTTAAGCGTGCACTAGATGAGGGGTGAAGTAACTCAAGAGAGTGTGCGCAAATCTTAACACGTGTAATCAATAACTCATTTTACTGTGATAAACACTTGCTAAATATTTTCAAAATATTTTGTGTACTAACTTTTTCTATCAAAATGTTTTCAAAACCCTTTTAGGTGTCCATCCATAGGGATGCCAGACTTGAGCATTCAGTCCATGGACTTGTAACTGCAACTTTGTGGAGGCTAGCAGGACTTTGCATAGAAGACTCATTTATTCAGATCTAGTGTAGGATCTCTTTTTTAGTACTCTCTATTGGGACATGTTGTCCATTGTTATATTGGCCTATTTAGCAGTTGTGGATTTTTAGCCGAATGTTGACTCGACAAGACTTTATTCATTATATATTGTGAGCTGGTTTGAATTCTAGTATATTGTGAATGTTTAATTATTATTTTCCGCATGAGTTATCTTATCGGGTTAATGAAAGATAAAATTTGACACCGGTCTAATTTCACTTAGGTGATTAGTAGTTAAAAAGTTTTCGACAGTGATGATAAAAATGAACCCACTGAGAAACCTGTTTTAATTTTATTTAGGACTGATCACTCGAGATTTAATTAGGCGGGGTGTCACAGATGGTATCAGAGCATCAGTTTCTAGTGTCCATAGAATCTGTACGTCTTACTGCGTTTACAACGTATTATTTGATTGATATATAGCCCTATTTTAGGATTGTTGTATTCCTTTACGTACGTGCATTATGTTCTGCTGCTATTAAGTAGATGATGTAATTCATATATGAGTTCGATTGGACATAGTACATTGAACTCTTTGGGACGACCAACGAAGACGTTTGAAGGATTGCAGGAGGGAGGGGCTCGGTATGAGTCATGAATTATTCAAGAATGGCAATCTACTGGGAGATCACCATAACTATTGTTTGAGTAGATGATGATCCGATAAATCACTCGAGAATGGTAGTGTCCTAAACAACGTTGTTGATAACGGGGATACAATTCAGATTTCCCCAGAGTTTTAAGTAGGGAGAGAGAGTAGAGGGAAAAACTCTTTCAAAAGGGTCACCTATAAGAAAATGGGATGGAGACGATGGGTGATAGACAAATGGATGGATGAAATCCAAAGTATATTGCTTATATAAGCAACACTGTAGTGACATGAGTTAGTCACCCCATATAAGGATATTTATATATAGAACGGATTGAAGAACTTAGGAGAGAGCCTGAGGAATCTTTGGAAAGTCCACCCGTTGAAATTTATGTAAATACGAATGTTGTATGAGTTTGCCAAATGGGATGAGAAAGTTCCTAGATCGTAGCATATGGACGGGTGTAGAAATACCCGAAAGTAGATATTTGTGAAATTTTTTAAGCTCAGGGGAGCAACATAGTAATAGTGGGGAAAATAGTCACCACATTTGTAGAGAGGAATATTATACCCTTGGAGAAATCCTAGGTACGGCTTGACCGTAAGTTCCTTCATTTATTTTGTTCAGAAAGTGATACGAGTGGAGTTTATGAAGTTATCACATGACGGTCGGACGAAGGCTGACTGTGGGAAAGAATTTATATTTTAGCAAACTTTGTACTCATTGAGTTAGGTACAATGGAGAAAAGAGTCCTTAGTATAATAATGGACACTCAAGTAAATATCATCAACATTTAAGGGAACAATTGTGCTTGTACAATTAATGTAAATGGAAACAAAGTCGTACTTTTACAAGTTAGTATTAACGCTTCCAAGAGAAGGGAGTTAAGAATGTTATAGAATTAAGTCAGGGAGTAAAACTGAATGTAATGGTACTAGTGAGATACCACATGGTGAGACCTAGTTGGGAACTCATTTAAATGATCCAAATAACTAAATTTATGCCGAGTGATAATGGATTCAGTTGGGATTGGTAAGGCTAGCAGTGTATTCCTTATAGGCATCAAAACTAAGGGAATAATGAGGGTAACCATTTAGGATGAGGATACCAAGGTCCGAAAGAAGGATAACTTTAATACGGCCAGTGTGGCCAAATATAGAAGAATGCTATCGGGAGATATTTCGTGGAGAGCAGGACCACATGCCTTGACTCCACCCGAAGTGAGAAAAGGAAATAGAGCATGCGGCCTGGAAGGGACAAGGATTTAAAGTAGTTATTGATTCAGTCGGAACAAGCGTGTTATGTCTGGGAACCATTTGAATAGTCAAGTGATGAGAAAGGTAAAAATGTGAGTTTGATCCACGGGTGAAATAGGTGAATTTGGTGTGACGTGAGCGAGTCACGGTATTTTATTTAAACGAGATTTGCTTGAGATATTCGCCTATTATAGCGGAGTTATCTTTATATAAATTACTCGTTTTAGTGATGTATTATACGAGTATGATGTTAACTTGGGTATGGACTAGTTAGCGAGACTTTGGAGAGAATAAATATCTCAAAATATTTGATCCCGATGTGTAGGGACTTTACTCATTTGGTTAAGGGTATATTGGGTTTATTGTCGAGCGGAGAGATTAAGCTCGTTATGGTGATTAACGCTAATAACTAGTGATAGTGAGAGCGCGGTGTAATATAACTCATGTAGAGAGACGTGGGAGTTGGGATTTATATTTAAATAATTGGGGACAGGATTTTGAGTGTCCCGGTTATACGATTTATGATTATAGAACCCGATCTCCGACAATGCTAGTGATGATGCATTATGAGGGGAAGTTCCTTATTTGGGTTTCATTGCGAGATGAGGTATGTAGGGACCTCAATAAAAGTCGAGAGTGGAGAGACGCTGATGGATGCTAGGGGCATCAGTTTCGAATGTTAATCGTGATACATGTGGAGAAAACACTTTGGGCTGAGAGCTATAATATGGTATAAAGCATGTGTAGCCGATAGTACCTGGAAAGATCCTTAATAAAATTTCTCACCATGAGTTGACGGGTGGGATCGTGAGTAGAATTAAATTGAGAATTAGGGATAATTGAGAATACCCAAGTGCTATAACCAAGCCGAGAATGCGAGGCCAATTTTGAGAAAAGTGTGTTCCGTGTGGGACGTTTGCGATGTTTGTGCAGGTATGCACGGATTATAGGGTGTATGGGCACCTTGATTTGTTGGATTTTCAAAAGTCATTCGACATAGAAGGGCATGGAAATTTTGTGTGAGAATATGACTGAGGGCAACTATCAACAAGTTCGAATGATATGATGGATTGAACGTCGTATGGGAAAGATGATAATTCAAGCATATATGTGTAACGAGAGCTGGCACCCCCGAGATGGGTTGAAAGGCTGTGGAAATCCATTTAAAAGATATTTCTTGATAAAGAGGATACCAAATTATTGTGAGAAAGTAGAGCGGAGCCTCACTCGAATGCGTATTGAAGAGTAGCTTGCGCATGACTATAATGTTAGTACACTCCAAGGAAAGAAGGGGTGTAGGTAGTACCACTTAATGTGAGATATTATAAGTGGGAATTAATGATGGGTGAGTTATTGTGAGATTGTCTCCAGGTACATCACTCAGGAATGGAAAAAAAAGGTTGACTTGAGAGGAGCAACCAGAAACTTGGTAAGAAGTCTACGTTTTCTAGTGATGGAATAGGTAGCTAGATTATAAAATTTCATTGGTGGGCTACCAAGTCGTGACAAAGTTAAGAATTTATTCAAGTGTGTGGAATGAATTGACCAAGATGAAAAAATCTTTTCTTTCCTTAAAAAGAAAGATTGCACCGGTGTGAGGTGCCGCCCAATATTATTGTGATTCGGGATGAGATCCTGCAATTCCACTTCTGATATGGATTATCAGGAAGCGATGGGGATGAAGTTTTGTTTGGGCATATTGTATCACCTATAGCCGATGGTTAGACGGGAGGTGATTTCTTATGTAGGATAATGCTAGTAGTGCGTAACTGAGGGGAGAAATTACCATTGTTAGAGTTGTGTGTAGTAACTCGTACATGTTCATCATGCACAAAGTACTTTTGAGGTTTTGGGTAGAAAGCCTTATTTTTCACCCTCTAGTTTATTAAAAATGAGGGGATAACCATATTTTGGACTGGTTGTGACTTGGAGTCCATTGGTAAACAGTGGAGTGTACCACCAACTATTGTGGGCGATTTTTGTTTGTCGTGAACCACAAACTTAGGGATGTGCGAGATTTTCTCAGTATGGAGATGATAGAGTCAGTATTGAGATCACATGACTGATGGAACATATCAGTAGGCAGTGAGTTGAGAAAGCTTGTTGATAATCTGAGGCTACAATGATTAATCCTTTTGACAGGTGAGCACCACTAGAGAGTGTATAGTGGAGTGACCCTTATCTTATTATGATTTGAATTTGGGTACTAGAGGATGTCGTGATATTAAAAACCCAAAGTTTTAGTACCGGTCTTGTCTTAATTTCGAGGATGAAATTCCTTTGTAATGGGGAAGTATGTAGTACCCCGTATTTCTACGTATTTATGATTTAATTAATTGAGAAATTAATTGGGAAATAATACCTTTTTAGTTAAATTACATGTGTGACGTAATTTAATGTGATTAAATATTAAATGTGATGATTAAATATTAATCGAGAGACAGAGACTGATTAATATTATATTATGAGATTTACTATGTGTGTAAATACTAAATATTAATAGTAAATTTGTTATATGTCATAGCGAGTGATATGGGTGTATTTGTTATTGTCTCACCGGGAGTTGCGTGTAGACTATTTGGAGGTGAGAAATGAGTTTTAGTGAATCAAATGATAATTTAAAGGTCACGGATGAGTCTGTAAGGGTTGAAATAGTCAAAATGGTATACTCGGGGGTACTGGTCAAGTACCGGGGCATTTTTGGGCTAAATCAAGACCATACGGGGGTGTTTTAGTCTTTTCGCATACGAGGGTTAGGAGACCTACGAATTTACAAACTCTAAATCAGATTATAAGAGTTGGACGCTAGGGCTAGAGTAGATAAAAGCACACAAAATCCATTAGAGAGAAGAGAGAAACAATTCTCAAAGCCTAAGGAAGAATTGGTGAAGGATTCAAAGGGTTCTTACACCACAAACTAGTTGGGGAGGAAGATTGGAGGAGAAAGACAATCAATCACCAACAATAATCACAAAATCAGACCATCTCTAAATAAGGCAAGTGGTTATTTACAAATTAAATTGAGTTATAATATCCATGCGTAGCATTTATGAATAATATGATTTGATGAATATTCTTGGAGAAAAAGAATTGAATAAAATGCATCATGGTTAGGGATGTGCATGTAGAATGATTTAGACGTGTAGAGGATTTGAAATCATAGAAGACTTGATGATTAAAATGAATTTAATCTGGATTTAGGATTTAAAATATGGGAATAACATATTTTAGGGTTCTTGAATAATTAGAAGATTTGAATTAATCGGGACTAAATTGTGAAGATTTATGAGGTTTAAATCGTCGGAAATCATCCTAAAGTATGTAGGAATGGTTTGGTATCATTGTTTGCAAGTTTGATGGATTATCATGTGAGTTAGCGAAAAATGCATGAAGAACAAGAAGAACTGGGTCTGTCACTGATCGATCGATCGATCGATGGATTCGATCGATCGACCTATGAATGTCGATCAATCGACTAAGGCTGATTTTGGGTTCTTTTGTTGGTTGAGTCCTATTATATTACCGACACTTGAGGGGAACCTTAGTGATGATATAATACCTATGTAGGGACTTAGAAAATACTAGTAGGTGTATAGCGGGGGTCCATTATAATCATTGAGTGCAAGATTTAAAGTGATGGACCAACGAGGGTAAACCGATCGAGTAGTGCATCGGGAATTTGGGATTTGAATTATGGAGAGAGTAAACGCCATTCCAAGGTGTATACCAGTAGGTTAGAGATAGATTAACTACGTAAATGAATGGAGGGGTAACTGGTTCCCTTAGAGTTGTATGAATACTCAATTAAAATGCGATAGTGAAATAAATAATAAATTCATAAGTATGGTGAATATTCAAGAGAAATATTACGTACGAGCATGAGTATTAGGTTGTGTGTATACCTACTGAATTATATAGATACTTAGGTGGAGTGAATACCTAAAGTACATTTGATTATACTGGGGTCGAGGTAGGATTCCGAACTAGTATGATCTAAAGAGTGCGGTGAATATCTGAGATAAATATTACGTACGATCATGATTATTAGGTTGTGTGTATACCTACTGAGTTATATAGATACTTAGGTGGAGAGAATATCTAAAGCATATTTGCCTATATCATGGTCGAGATAGGCAACTGAACTAATATATGAAAATAATGATTTGGGGTCGTGATGAAAGAGTTCTGAACCAATCTACGTATAAATTTCATTAGTGGGGTCGGATGATTTTTTCGAACCACTACCTGAACTAAATTTGGGGTTGAGGTGACATTCCGAACCAAACTCTTACTTGGTGTCGATGGATAATTCCGAACCAAGAGTTCTTGATGTATGTTAAGAGGATATATTAGTAATGAATGAATTTATAAGTATATATATTGTGTGTGAAATGTATACTCTATTAAAAATCTACTTATGCGAGTTAGTAGATAATGAGATGTCGTGATTACATCTAAAAGAAAATTAAGTAGGGAAACTTCATTATAAACCCGTTAAAGATAACAAAATGTGAATAGTTATCTAAGTATATAAATCATGAGATATTATTACTATTACATACTAAGTGGGCAGTATAGGAACTTAATCACGTAGATAAGTTCTGTTGGATACTATAGTCTAGTTAGCTTGGGTAGTACAACTAGGTGGTCTAAGTACAGGACGTTAGGCGTGCACTAGATGAGGGGCGAGGTAACTCAAGAGAGTGTGCGCAAATCTTAACACGTGTAATCAATAAATCATTTTACTGTGATAAACACTTGCTAAATATTTTCAAAACCCTTTTATGTGTCCAGCCACAGGGACGTTAGACTTGAGGATTTAGTCCAGGGACTCGTAGCTACAACTTTGTGGAGGCTAGCAGGACTTTTCATAGACGACTCATTTATTCAGATCTAGTGTATGATCTCCTTTTTGGTACTCTTTATTGGGACATGTTTACCATTATTATTATTTCAGTTATCCAGTATTGGATTATATTGGTCTATTTAGCAGTTGTGGATTTTTAGCCGAATGTTGACTCGACAAGACTTTATTCGTTAAATATTGTGAGATGGTTTGAATTCTAGTATATTGTGAATGTTTAATTATTATTTTCCGCATGAGTTATCTTATCGGGTTAATAAAGGATAAAATTTGACACCGGTTTAATTTCACTTAGGTGATTAGGAATTAAAAAGTTTTCGACGGTGATGCTAAGAATGGACCAACTGAGAAACCTGTTTTAATTTTATTTAGGACTGATCACCCAGGATTTAATTTGGCGGGGTGTCACATAATGATGTAATGATTATAGTGTTATTCAGTGTGAGGTCAAACGGTACTTGCGAGAGACTAGGCCTGACAGGGTCTGTGAGAGATTTCATGCTCTATCGGGAGACCTCGCCGTGGGTGGTTTGGATGATTGAGAAGTGAGGCAGCGTTGGGGCTTGTCCTGACCATCTTAGATACACCTGGTAAAATACCAAATGACCTTTGATCATTGAATCTTAGGCGAAGCAACCTTGAGTTCCATCATGCGTTGTGTTGTGACCCAAATAACCCTCTACTTAATGTCACATCTACTTTAGGTGTTGTCACTTGCTAGCTACGCAATGTCAAATTCTCACTTGAGTAAACCATCGTGGTATTTGGGGCGGTCATACAATTGGTGAACCACCTCTGTGATGATATCCCCCTAACGCACAGTGGTTAGGGAAAATTCATGTCTTGGCATTTAATGCTTATGACGTGGAGCTGAGTAGTCCATCAAGAATTTAATGTTTGTGACATAAATAATGAGGGGATTTATTTCACAGTTGTGAAAGACCGAGGCACCTCGGGAGTGGTGTGTGTGTGTGTGGGGGGGGGGGGCTATTTAGGGGCCTCAACTACTTTTGAGGGGAGTATGTTCTTTCAGAGTTCTTTCTAGAGATTTTTTAGAGAGAAGTTATTGCAAACCAGAGCTCTTAGTTACCCACCATTGTCATTTATTACGAAGATTTTAATAGCTTACTAGAGATCTTTAAGGGTTGGTTGGTGTGTTTGGCTGCCTACTAAGGTGTATCTAGGTTGCTTACTCCTCTCTCCCTTTGACTGAGTTTTTTCTGAGTTTCCTTTATTGTTGTTTGAGTTATACACGAGTGTATTATGATTCCAATCTGTGTGTTGATCAAATACAATATTATTTGTTTACTTGTGTCCATTAAAGAGTTTCTGGGTTATCATTTATCACCATACTTATAGGGGTTACACCTCAACTAGTAATACAATACTCCCAACTTACAAGGGGACTACTCTCTTACATTTGGTGACTCCGCTAGGGAGGTATACTTATAGAAGTATGGCTCAGGATAATGTTAATCATGCTATATACTTTGATGCTATTCAACGTCAAGAAGAGCAAGCTATGAGAGAACTTGAGGCAACTAAAAATGGAGACCCTTGAGATGGGGTCCCCTCGGGTGGATATGCCTCCAGTTCAAATGGTGAAGGGCATCCCAAGGATAACATAAGCTTCCATGAGCGCTGGGATGGGGCAAGATCAAGTGGCCCTCCTCATGAGTAAGTTTTATGAGTTTTTACAGACCCCCGTTGCTTCAATAGTGTTGGGGGGATTTGATGCCAGTTCTTTTGTGACGCTAATGGTGGCTCCGATAACCCCAACAAGTGCAGCTCCAACGGGCACTGCCCCCTCGAACACAGTACCCACTCCTTTTCCAATGGTAAGTACCCCAGGTGTGACGGGAGTTCCACCTAATGGGGTTACTCCAATTGCAACGAGCATCCCAACAGTGGTCCCTATGTCTATTCCCTCAACAATCGAGAAGACACCAGCGTCTGCTTTGGAAGGGATGAGTAAAGAAATGTAAAAAGAAATGTTAAAGATGATAGCAGCTTCCTTGCAATCAGTCGACAAGGTGACATCGGTGTATGATGATTTTCATATGCCCTATCCTCAAGAATATAATGATGAGACCTAACCAAAGGACTACATTCCTCCCATCTTCAAAAAATACACTGGGAAGGGGGGAAACCCGAAGGAGAATACTAAATGCTTCATCAAACACTTGGGAGATCATTGTAATAACAAGAAGCTCAGGTTGAGGGAGTTATCCAATTCCTTGACCAATAAAGCCTATACCTGGTACTCCCATTTGGCGCCAAAAAGTATTTTAACGTGGGAAGAATTGCACGAGCTATTTGTCCAGAAGTTCTTTCTGGAAGAATATGAGTTTATGTTAACTCAGTTAGGTAGGGAGAAGCAACCACCGGGGGAAGACGTGGTGGCATATGTGCGAAAAGATTCAGGGAGAGGATCCTCGATGTGAGGGAGGAGGCCAAAGAGTTCAAACTGTTATAGCTTTGCGCTGAAGGTTTGCTCCCAAAATATATATGTCAACTCATTAATGAAACATGCGAAGGAACTTTCGCAACATTTCTGAAAGTAGCAAGAAATATATTACTGGTGGTTTAGCCAAGCCCTATCCACGGGTAGGATACGCCGACAGAGGTGAAGGGGCCAACCTGCCAAAAAAGATAACAAGAGAAAGTTTGGAAGAGATAAATAAGACCCACAACCACTGCCTTGCATAGTTGAAGAGGCTGTTAGTTGCTACAACACCATGGTCCAAGGAAGAATGGTGTATGAACCCAAAGGAATTTCGAACGTATAGCCAGATGCAGTAATGAGAGCTGATCCTAAATATTATACAAGAGGCATGGACAATGTGGTCATAGCCTACGCTGAAGCAAGTGTGAGGGATGTGAAAGAGGTATACAACCTAAAAGGGGAAGAAGTGAACCAAAGTTCAGAGTACCAAGCTATTTCACAGTCGCCCAAGTTCACGTGGTTCTACGACCACGTGGGGATTCCAAAGGAAAGCAGTTTGGAGACAACGTAAGAAATTTTAGATATCGCAAGGAAGAATAGAGTACCTTCATTGAGATGGAAGGGGCCCATGGCCAAACTGGTGAGAAAGTTCTTGTCCGAAGTAACTTTTAATGATGCTGACAAGGCTGTGAGATTCCAACACAACAGGCCCTTGTACGTAATGGCAATCATCAACGGGTTAAGCTTTTCAAGGGCCTTAATGGATAGGGGAGCATCAATAAATATCATGCCTATCAGTTCCTTCCGGATAGCCTATATTCCGGAGGAAAGATTAATACCAATGCCTTTGGTGTTTTTTTACTAAGATAATCAATCATCCAAGTCTATTGTATATGTGAATGTGGGGATTGTGATGGAGAACCTTACCTCGCATATCAAGTTTCACGTGATTAAAAGTGCCACTTCGTACCATCTGATGATAGGGAGGGTATGTATACATAACCAGGGTCTAGTCCCTTCAACATATCACAAATGCGCGAAGGAAAATGTTAAAGGGACTGAGATCATTATACGTGCAACAAAGAAGCCTTTCGCCACCAAAGAAGATCATTTGGTGGATGCATCTTTCTACACGAAGTTGAAGGAAGATTCTAGGGTACTGATAAAAAGGATGGAAGGAGAAAGAGCTCCCTCTATTAGAGAAAGGATGGGGCATGTGAATGACTAAAGCAGTGGAGAAGCTAAGGGAAAAGCAGTAGCCAAAGAAGTTCACTTGGCTAATCCTAAGAAGAAAAAACTCTCGAAGAAGCTCAGGGACAGGAAGGGGCCCAGAATGGATCCGATAGAGCACGAGTTCTAACGACAAAGCGTGTTGAGCAAGTTTTTGGGAAATAGGTTGGCCAAAGCTTGAAGGGAAAGTAATAGAAAAGAAGTTGTAACGATGAACAAGCAATGCAAAAAGAAGATCATGGAGGATGGGAGAGTAATTTACCTTCTAAGAGGGTATGATGGGCAATCGAAGGAGCTAATCTAAAGGCTGGTAAAGAGGCTGACCTGATGTATGAATGTTTTTTAGTGGACCAGCAGAGGCAAATCATGGTCATCGACAACTCAAATATACAAGAGTTTTTGGAGGACATAGCCGAAGAACCAGAATACATGATGGATCGCCCAAATCCCCAGGTACAAGAGTTGGAACAGTTGAACCTGGCCAAAGAAGGAGAAGATGCAAGACCCATTTTCATTTTGAAGGACTTGAGCGTAGAAAAGATAGGGACCTTGATAGAGTCGATTCGAGAATTCAGAGATGTCTTCGCGTGGAATTACACAGAGATGAAGGGGCTGGATGAAGAGGTTAGTTTCCATAAACTGGACGTTATGGCTTCAGCTATACCGGTGAAGTAAGCCATAAAAACCTACAAGCCGGATCTCATGGGGTTAGACTTTGGCTACTCCTTCGTGCGACACTTAGACTCCAATGACCAACGAGTTACTAAGTAGCAATCTAGCAAAGTTATAACAAAAGTTCTAGAGAAGGGAGACGAATGGAACAAGTAGAACAAAAAGAACAAGTATTTGTATTACTTGAGAATAAATTACAATGTTTGGCTTGGATGGTTTGGCTAAATGACCTCCCCACCTATTTATAGGAATCCCGCCTCTTTAATGTATGGTGGAGATCAAAATACATCAATGGTATATAATAATTATTTAGAATGTTCCCACCTCCTTATGGGAATATTCCAGAAAGCTACACACCTCCTTATCATTCTAGAATACTCTATAAAATGCATGTATACTCTAGATTACTCTAGCAGATCCTACACTACTCCATAACATACTAGACAATACTAGATAATACTAGATAACTCTAGAATATTATTGAGAAAAATGGTGTAAGGATGGAGCCTTTATGCTAGAAAATTGCAGAAAATTTTTGGTACGTGACATCCTCCCCACCAAATTTGTGCAATGCCCTCGTTGCACCTAGGTCCCGTGCCTTGGCCTTCGACGTCTCCCGCGTCTCCTTTTCGCCTTGCCACTAGATTCATCCTCCAAAACTTGCATGACTGACATAGTCTTTATCCCACTTGTGCTCTCAGTTGATGTTGGAACCATGCATGGAGTCCCATTATCCACGAGGCATCACTCGACAACACTAAGGAATTTTCCCTCCTTAAGAAATCCATGCGTAGGACGACCTTAAGACCATCCATGGGAACCACTGTGTGGTCCACCATTCCATGACAACTCACAAGACTTGTGGGTACACCGCGTGCTTCTACATGTATAGGCTTGGCATCAATATTCACCGATTTGATCCATCCACCTTCCTTGGTTTCCTTGAGACCTAACCTCTTGGCTTCCTTTATGGAGACAAAGTTATGTGACACACTTGTGTTGACTAGTGCTCGCGTAGGACACCCATTTATAGTAGCATCCACGTACATAAGTCCATTGCCTTGACACTTAGGTGCTCCGGTCCCTTCCTTAGCATTTATAGCATTGAGAACCCGGAGTGAACCCATAACATGTGTTTCCTCATGATCATGTTGCTTTTGCAACTCTTGGGCAGCTTCATACCTAGTCATAATGGAGTTAAGGGCCTTCTTCTTTGGACAAAATCTAGCCCAATGTGCCCCCTCACATATCATGAAAGACCCAGGTTTGGGTTGCCTTTTATCTTGATTGTTATAATATTGCCCGTCCTTGCCCGTGGGTGCGCCTCGCATTCCTGTATTTTCATTGGTAGGTCTATCTCCCCCACCTTTTCCATCATCATCCATACGGCTCTTTGGTGGCGAAGCATCTCGGTTAGGCTTATCCCTTCGTATGTCGTGATCGATAAAACGATTCTTCTTTTACTATTGCAGAGGTGAGGTCACTTACTCCATGCCTCTTCAACTCTATCTTAGACCAATCCTGTAAGCCATCAATAAAGTAGAAGTAGGAATCTTTCTCTGATAATTCAGGGATCTCTAGGGTGAGGGTGATGAACTCGTTAATGTACTCCCTTATCGCCCCCTTTTGCTTGAGTCGACGTAACCTTCCACAAGCCTCATACTCAGCATTTTAAGGATAAAACTAGCGTTTAATCTCCATCTTAAAATCATCCCAAGTACCCATGGCACAGGATCCTTTACCTATATCACCAAACTTATGCCTCTGCCATAAAGTAGCCGTATCAGTGCGGTAAAGTGTAGCCCTGCGAATCTTGGCATTATCGACAACACATGTAGCTTCAAAGTATTTCTCCATACCCTAAAGAAAATTTTCTAAATCTCTAGCATTCTTAGTACCATCATATGATTTTGGCCTAGGAACGTCCACTACTTGGATCGGGCATACAACCGACATAGCATTTAAGGAAGCCTTCTTGGAAAGAGCGATGTCGTCACGTACCTCGTTAACATTTTTCTTTAGGCCGTTAATTGCTCCCTCAAACTGTGCCTTTATCCCTGCTATTTGCACAAGCATCTCATCACGTAGTTCACGTAGAGCTTGCCGAAGGTCTCCTCCTAACTGGTTTACCAAGCCTTTAATCGCGTCATGCATAGTTGCATCTTCCGCTTCTAGCTCATCGAGACGTCCGTAGATTAACCCAATATCTTGAGTCATTTTTGGTAGGGATCCCTCAATTTCGTGGATCCTTGCCTCATGGTTGTTTCTTGCATCCTTGGACATGTCTCGGTGCTTTTCGGCAGCATCCGTGCGCTCTTTCTCGCATCCTTGGTGCTCACCCTCAACATGAGTCACTTCGGATTCACTAGCCATCTTCTCAACCCTCAATCATAATACACCCAATATACGACCTGCTCTGATACCACTGGTTATGGGGTTAGACTTTAGCCACTCCTCTGTGCGGCACTTAGCACTCCAATTATAGAAGAGTTACTAAGTAAGCCTAGCAATCTAGCAAAGTTATAACAAAAGTGCTATCGAAGGGTCAAGAATGGAACAAGTAGAACACAAAGAACAAGTATTTGTATTACTTGAGAATAGATTACAATGCTTGGCTTGGATGGTTTGGCCAAATGACCTCCCCACCTATTTATAGGCATCCCACCTCCTTAATGGATGGTGGAGATCAAAATACATCAATGGTCTATATTAATTAACCAGAATGTTCCCACCTCCTTATGAGAATATTCCAAAAAGCTACACATCTCCTTATCATTCTAGAATATTCTATACAATGCATGTATACTCTAGATTACTCTAGCAAATCCTACATTACTCCGTAACATACTAGATAATATTAGATAATACTAGATAACTCTAGAATATTTCGGAGAAAAATAGTGTAGGGATGGAACCTTTATGCTAGAAAATTATAGAAAATTCTCGGTATGTGACATTGGAGTTCGATTTAAAGATTAAGGAGGAGGTCCAACGGTTGCTAGCAGCAGGGTTCATTGAGTCGATACAACATCCACTTTGGCTGTCAAGCATCGTCCCAGTAGGGAAGAATAACAAGAACCAGATAAGGATCTGTGTGAATTTCAGAGATCTGAACAGAGCCTGCCAAAAAGGCGAGTTGCCACTACTCTCCATTGATAGCTTGATTGATGAAATGACGGGTCATGAAATGTACAGCTTCATTGATGGGTATGTGGGATACAACCAGATCAAGATGGATCGAGCTGATGCAGATAAGACGACATTCAGGACCCCATTGGGAAACTTCATGTACAAAGTGATGCCCTTTGGGTTAAAGAATGTCGGGGCAGCTTATCAAAGGACAATGATGGCCATTTTCCATGATTTCTTCCACAAATTTTTAGAATTCTATTTAGATGATTTAGTCATCAAGTCAAAGAGGGAAGAGTCCCATAAAGAAAACCTGAGGAGGGTGTTCATTCGCTGCAGAAAATACAAGTTGAAGATGAACCCACTAAAGTGTGCCTTCCAGGTCACAAGTGGGAAGTTCTTAGGGTTCCTGTTGGATCGGCATGGAGTACAGATGGACCAGGATAAGTAACGAGCAATCCTGGAAATTCCATGTCCAAGGACGACGAAGGATCTCAAAAGTTTCCTCGATAAAGTCTCATATCTAAAGAGATTTGTGCTAGGACTAGCCTAGATAACTCACCCGTTGATGGAGCTGTTGCGAAAGGGAATGAAGTTCAAGTGAGAGGAAACTCATCAAGAGTCTTTTACCAAGATAAAGAAGCTACTGACCTATCCACAAATGATGATCCCTCTAAAAGCATGAGTATTGTTGTAGTTGTACCTCACGCCTAACACCAAGTCCATTGGAGCACTCTTGGCACAGGAAGTTGATGGGAAAGAAAGGCTAGTCTACTACCTGAGAAAAATCATACATAGACTAGAGGCAAGGTACAGTAGTGTAGAAAGGTACTATTTTTCCTTAGTTTTCATTGCACAAAAACTTAGACATTACATGCTATCTTTCACAATTCACATTGTGACAAGTTGTGATCCAATTAAGTTTTTATTGACAAGAACTATTTTGATAGGAAGAGAAACTAGGTGTTTCCTCATCCTTTCATAATATGACTTAAAGTTCTTGGTCCCTCACGCGATCAATAGCCATGTATATGCAGATTTGTTAGCAATCTTTCCATTATTTGAGCCACCTCGAGAGAACATCCCGGGGGATGAATTGCAGAAGAACTTTCTGGAGGCCAATCTTGAATAATGGACGATGCAATTCGATGGTTCTTCAACAGAAAAGAAAGGGGGACAGGGGTTATCTTTTCTAAAGGAAAGGATAAATTTTTCCTTTCCTATAAATTGGATTTCCCTTGCTCCAATAACGAAACAGATATCAAGCATTGGTACTGGGGATGTTAGAGGCCCTTCGAAGGGGCATCCGTTCACTGTGCATCAAAGGAGATTCAAAATTGGTGGTTCAACAAGTGAATGGGGAATATGCATTGAATCACCTCAGTTTAGTGCTCTACAGAACGATCATCCAACGGCTGATCAATCAGTTCCATCAAGCGAAGATAAGAAGGCATTCGAGATAGATGAGTAGACATGCTTATGCCGATGCCACCATTGCTAAAAAATTATCCATGAAGACCGATACAACTACTGTGGTGATCCAACAAAGAACAAACCCCTCGGTTGTGCAATCAATCCTACATATGGAGGGAGATTCAAATTGGAGAGGCGAGATCAGAAAGCAGCTGGAGTTTGGGGAAGGCAAGATAGAATTGAAAGAGCTAGCATAGTACTTCATCAATCATGATAACATATACTTCAGGAACGTGGGAGAATGGTTGTCAAGATGTGTCGGCCCAGAAGTAGCAGAATAAAGATTGAAGAAAACACATGAAGGCCACTGCGAAACAACAGATATCCCTCTGTACAGAAGAATTCAGAGGGAAGGATGTAGTCGCCCGGAGGGCCCCCGATTTTAAAATACTTAGATAATAATTTTCCTTTTAAATGCGGAAGCGAAGAATGATGGTTCAACTAAAAACAAAATTTTAATTTACTTTTCAAATTAAAATTAAACCGAGTGAAAATAATTAACACACACACTTATGTTAATTTCACTTAAACACAAATAATTAATCCAATTTCTAGAATTTGCCTAAGTCATATTTATTAATATTTCAAAATTAGGCTAAATCAGATTTAACAAAAGACTTGAATTAAATAAACAATGACCCAAATTTAATTAGCACCCAATTAAATTAAGTGTGACAATTAAAACCATTTTATCTATAATTATCCTAAGCATGAGTTCTAAGTTATTAAGCAAGATAAAAATAAATCAATCACACTACGCCGCGATGTACGAGGAAAAACCTAGAATGGGAAACAACCTCGAACGACCCTAGCCTCAAATCCACTAAGTATGGAATTTACAATTACAAGACATAAGACTTACATCACACGACTCGATCCCTCTCAAGCCTCGATGCTCCTTCTTATAAACACCTCCACTTAGCGAATAACCTCGGAGCTCCACTGCGGTCTCGGAATCAACCGATCGGACTTTATGTGGTCACCGTCACCCGAACTAGGAGCCTTTCTCCAAATGGGTAAATCACGAAAACCTCTTCTTCTTTGTGGGATTTGGAAGCAAATCCAAACTTATCTTCTTCAATGGTGTAGAGAAAACCGGTGCCAAAACTCCAAGAAAGATATATATATATATATATATATATATATATATATATATATATATATATGAACTTAGATAAACTAAACTATGGGTGTAAACAAAAGTGTATATTCATTTTCCCTTGAAAATTGACACTTTAAAACGATGAACTTTTCCCTAAAACAATTTTTCTCTCAAATACACACTAGAGGTTGGTAGGATGTGAAAAGTTAAAATTAGAAAAAAGTTATTCTCGCACATATATATTCAGCAAAATGATAGTGGGGTAAAACAAGTGGGAAAGTGGGCAAAACTGCCAAAAAACCTGTTCCCGCCAAATCTCGTTCGAACAACATTTCGTTCGAACGACATTATCGTTCGAACGAGTCGTCTAACGAAGTTCCGGTATGAAATCGTTAGAAGCTTGTTATAAATCTCGTTAGAACGACCATCTCGTTCGAACGACATTTCGAACGAAGTTCCAGTATGCCATAATGGGAATTCGTTGGCAATCTCGTTTGAACGACTTGTGGTTCGAACGACAATATCGTTCGAACGACACTTCGAACGAACTCACAGAATGTTCAAAAATTCTTTTTAAGCCCAGAAAACTTTATATACTTTATATATATAAGTTTTAATAGAAAAACATCTGAAAACAAACACAGTTTTAAAACCTAACACCCAATATAAACTTGTTCCAAGCTCCTATATATACATAAATGCATTCATACCTTGGGAGCATGGAACCACAGTTGATGACATAGAAACGAGGCACTTAAACATGGCATTTTGATGAAGCTTTATACAATTGGCCGCTGTGTCTTCAACAAACACGTCATAGGCTTGAAAGATGATCAATATACTCTATCCTATGACTCAAACGTTTTTGTCCGGAATTGAGCCAAAACTACAAAATACTCAATTGGAAATTTGCGTCCTTACAAATCTCCCCATTTGTATATTCCGGGACAAAAACCAACTAAAATCCTAAAGGGCCGTCAAGATCTACTAGACTAATAGAAAGTCCCAACCAAAATAAAAATTCAATGCTTGACTCAAACAACCCAAAGTATCAACAATCTTTGTCTTTGAAAGTTGCCGCTTTATAAAATAATTCCTGCACACTTAGGCAAACACATTACATGCATAGGGAATTTCAAAATAGTTAATGCAAGTAAAGTTAACTACTCCCCCTAAATTAATTCTCTCCCTTTTATCAAGTATGATCAACTTAGAAAGACGTCTCCCCTAAGATAAATCTCCCTTAAACTAAGATACGATAATAATAGGATTAGATACCATTTATCCCCCTATCATTCTCCCCCTTTTTGTTCAGGAATAGACAAAGGCTTAAAGAATCAAATATTAACTTATCTCCCCCAAATAAAGCATATACACCCTCTAAATTAATCAAGGGATAAATAGAATGGGAAATCAAGTTAAAACATGTAATTGTGCATTTAGTGAAGAGAACATTAATGCATATGGGCAACAAAATTATAACTAATCCAACAAATAACAACTTAGACCAACTAGGATGCAATAAAATGATACCAATATGATATATAAATTATTAAGCATATGACATCAACAAATAATGCAATAAGATGGATACCAAGTATGAATTAAAGCATATATGGATTAGAAATCGAAGCAAAGATTAAACAAAAATATAAAATATGTATACATAAGATATAACTAATGGACGTAAGTACATATATATAGACACACAAATGACACACACAAAATATAATAGGAGTCTTTCACACTCGTAAGGCAAAAATGTGTCATATAGAAACGGATGTGTTGGGGTGTGAACCAGTAACGATTAAATTTAGACCCAATCACTTAAAAACATGTTCACGGAGTTCTCATTTGATTGCAAACTTCATCACATTTGAATATAACCTCATGTGACAATATAGATTGAACTCAATGAACAAACATACACAATGCATACAAGTCTAGCATATTGATGATTCTACAAACCAATAGAGTCATGACATGAGATACGCAACTAGGATAAACGGACATTGTGCAAACTGTTGATATACCATCCAATCTCCCTCAATAAGTATATATATTATTAATTTTGAATGAATATATCAATAAAAAATAGGCCTTGGCAAATTGTTTTTCTTTTTAATGCCATATTTTCTGTTTTTAGGCCTTTGGACCACGTATTTCTTTTAGGTTCATTCAAAACGGTGTCTTACAATCGCAAAGATTCACTAAGTCCTTTCGTAGCCCTTCCCCGTGCACATTTATATTTATCATGTTTTCATTTTTCACACAAATCTCACGTGCAATGGATTTTGACATGCACAAGTCCTCCTAAGTCACAAATATGTAGATGAAAAGATTAGAAGGAGAACACCTCACATAGCTCAAATATACATATGAAGTTAAAATTTCAAAAGCGTTCGTGCATGTGTCAATAGAGGCATATAAAAATAGAATCCATTTAATCAACACAAAATCCAACTACTCCATGTAAGCATGGTAAAGAACATAATAAGGACTGACAATCTAAACCAAAAGTTCTAGCCACATGGGAGCGTAAAATATGGGATTCTAACACAAGTGTATGCCACATAAAGTGTGTTAAACTAAAGTAACACAAAAAATCTTTTTGAGTTTTTGAATTTTTTAACCAAAAATAAAAATATTTACTCAAAAGGTAAACAAAAATCATTTGAATTTTTCATTAAGCTTAAATTCCAATAGATAAAAACCCAAATGATAAACAAATTTTTTTTTGTATTTTTCATTTAATGCAAACAAAATGAAGAAATAAAATACAAAAGATAAACAAAAATCATTATTCTAGCATGTGATTAAGCATGGGGCATAAACTAGAAAATGATTAAATAAGCATACATTTAGCATGATATTATAGCATGAAGTACAAAAGCTAAAGTATGCAAGAACTAACACATTTATCCTTTAGATTTAGCAAGGGAGGAAGCATGTGAAAGTAAATGAGAATAAAAAATCCTATTTTGCAAGGCAACCCAGTCGGGTTTCCTAGCCCAAATTAATGAAGAATGACTATCTTGGGGCGTAGGAATTTTAAATACATTGGTTGCTTTACGTTGGGATTTTCTAGGAATTCGTTTAAGATCAAAACAAAATTTCCTAAGATGACCTTTTCGACCACAATGTGTACAAGTAAAAACACGTCGAAAAGATTTACCTACGGAGTGATCTCTAAAAGCTTTCCTAGTAGATTCTCCTAAAACGTTGGTTTTGGATTTATGAGTAGATTCATTACAAGTATTGAAGCCTAAACCACACATGTCATTTTTAATTTGGACCGTTCCTAAGATTTTATCTAATTTTTCCGAACGACACTCCAAATTAAATTTGACGTTACTAGAGTCTTTTAATTTATTTTGCAATTCTAAAATGTTAGACTCTAATAACACATTTCGCTCTTCAAAAGCAAGAAGCTCCTTTTTCAAGGATTCCATTAAACCCCTAAGGCTATCTCTCTCGCCTTCTACATATTCAAGCTTCTCTTGAAGAGTTCTCTCACGTGTCTTAAGGTCTTCTACCAACAAACTATCATCAATGACCTTAACACGTTCTTTTAAACAAGCTTCTAACTTCAAATTAGCTTTTTTTAATTTAATTGATTCTGCATATAATTCTTGAAAAGCATTTTGATGTTCACTCACATTAACCTCTTCTTCATTTTCACTCTCTCTTTCTTCTTCACTCTCACTACCATCAAAAACAGGAGATTCATAAATAATGACCTTGGAAGTGTCATGTGTTAAAGTTTTATCAATCGATGAGTTCTCATTATCACTCACATGACTAGCCATAAAAGCCACAAAGTTGGGATTAGTGGGGGAATCGGGTCCCTCTTCCTTATCACTATCACTAAGGGTCGCATTATATGAAATGGGTCATTTACCCTCTTTCCTTAGTTTAGTGGGGCACTCAGAAGCTCTATGTCCATAACCCTCACAACCAAAACACCTATTTGACTCGTCCCTATTTAATTGTTCATTAATAGGTTTAGGGATCTTCTCAGTTTTTTCATACTTAGAAGTTTCAAATTTCTTAAAATCATTTTTGAATTTATCTTTGTTAAATTTAAGAAATTTTCTAAATTTTCGAGCAAACAAAGCCATGTCTTCTGAGTCACTATCACTCTCACTCTCTACTACTTGTTTGACCTCTTTTCGGGCTTTTAAAGCAACGCCCTTTTCTATTTTCTTTTCATTTTTAGAGGGAAACATGTCTAGTTCATAGGTTTGTAAATCACCTATAAGCTCTTCTAATTTCGTAGAGGCTAAAGTTGGTAAAGAATTTAAAACAGTCACTTTTTGAATAAATCTATCAGGTAGGGACCTTAAAATTTTCTTTACAACTCGGTTGTCGGGTATTTTCTCTCCCAAATTAAAAGATGAATTGACAATATCGGAAAGTCTAGCATAAAATTCATGTAAAGTTTCATTACTGTTCATTTTGATGGTTTCAAATTGAGTGGTGAGGTTTTGGAGTTTCGAAGATTTAACGACACTTGTACCTTCGTGAGTGAGTTGTAAAATATCCCAAGCTTCTTTAGCGGTTTCACACGTCATAATGCGTCGGAATTCATCCCGTGTGACAACGCTAAACAAGGCATTTAAACCTCGGGAAATAAAGTTAGAAAGTTTAAATTCACCCTCACTCCATCTATTGGCGGGTTTGAACACGCTCATTATCTACTAAATGAGTAGGTGGGGACCACCCGTTAACAACAGACATCCAAACCCTTTCATCGATAGATTTTAGTGCCGATTTCATACGCGCTTTCCAATATGCGTAATTAGAACCATCGAAAATAGGAAATTTTGAAAATGGGGAAAATTCCATTTTAGCCAAAAATTATTTAAAAGATCTTTAACGAAATAATTTATCGCTTTGGCTCTGATACCAATTTGTAATCGCCCGGAGGGCCCCCGATTTTAAAATACTTAGATAATAATTTCCCTTTTAGATGCGGAAGCGAAGAATGATGGTTCAACTAAAAACAAAATTTTAATTTACTTTTCAAATTAAAATTAAACCGAGTGAAAATAATTAACACACAAACTTATGTTAATTTCACTTAAACACAAATAATTAATCCAAGTTCTAGAATTTGCCTAAGTCATATTTATTAATATTTCTAAATTAGGCCAAACCAGATTTAGGAAAAGACTTGAATTAAATAAACAATTACCCAAATTTAATTAAATTAAGTGTGATAATTAAAACCATTTTATCTTGAATTATCCTAAGCATGAGTTCTAAGTTATTAAGCTAGATAAAAATAAATCAATCACACTACGCTGTGATGTACGAGGAAAAACCCACAACGGGAAACAACCTCGGACGGCCCTAGCCTCAAATCCACTAAGTATGGAATTTACAATTACAAGACAAAAGACTTACACCACACGACTCGATCCCTCTCAATCCTCGATGCTCCTTCTTGTAAATACCTTCACTTAGCGAATAACCTCGGAGCTCCACCGCGGTCTCGGAATCTACCGATCGGACTTTATGTGGTCACCGTCATCCGAAATAGGAGCCTTTCTCCAAGTGTGTAAATCACGAAAACCTCTTCTTCTTTGTGGGATTTAGAAGCAAACCCAAACTTATCTTCTTCAATGGTGTAGAGAAAACCGGTGCCAAAACTCCAAGAAAGATGTATATATATATATATATATATGAACTTGGATAAACTAAACTATGGGTGTAAACAAAAGTGTATATTCATTTTACCTTGAAAATTGACACTATAAAACAATGAACTTTTCCATAAAACAATTTTTCTCTCAAATACACTCTAGAGGTTGGTAGGATGTGAAAAGTTAAAAGTAGAAAAAAGTTATTCCCGCACATAGATATTCAGCAAAAAGATAGTGGGGTAAAACAAGTAGGAAAGTGGGCAAAACTGCCAAAAAACTTGTTCCCGCCAAATCTCGTCCGAACGACATTATCATTCGAACGAGTCGTCTAACGAAGTTCCAGTATGAACTCATTAGAAATATCTTTAGAACGACCATCTCGTTCGAATGACATTTCGAACGAAGTTCCAGTATGCCATAATGGGAAGTCGTTGGCAATCTCGTTCGAACGACTTGTGGTTCGAACGACACTTCGAACGAACTCACAGAATGTTCAAAAATTCTTTTTAAGCCCAAAAACTTTTATATACTTTATATATATAAGTTTTAATAGAAAAACATCTAAAAACAAACAGAGTTTTAAAACCTAACACCCAATATAAACTTGTTCCAAGCTCCTATATATACATAAATGCATTCATACCTTGGGAGCATGGAACCACAGTTGATGACGTAGAAACGAGGCACTTAAGCACGACATTTTGATGAAGCTTTATACACTTGGCCGCTGCGTCTTCAACAAACACGTCATAGGCTTGAAAGATGATCAATATACTCTATCTTATGACTCAAACGTTTTTGTCCGGAATTGAGCCAAAATTACAAAGGACTCAATTGGAAAGTGGGAAAGTGGGAAAAATTGAGTGGGAAAGTGGGAAAAATTTGGCCAATGATGAAACAAGATGCAACTGAGTTACAACGGAAGTGCGATATGTGCCAATTTTTCTTTCAAGCAGTTGAATGCCACTTCGTTGAAACTCAAATAGACTGGAGACAACACTACATTAACTTCATCAAAGATGGATTTGTTCCTTTGGAGAAAAAAATATGATGAATCTCAAATGGAGGGCTCCACGATTTTATGCCCAGGAGGATCAACTCTATCAAATGGGGTACTTAAAGTCCATTTAGATACATCACAAAGGAGGAGGCAGCAGAAGTGTTGAAGCAAGCTCACAATCCATCTCACGTTGGAGGGGGCAAGATATATGACCAACTAATGACCTTGGGGTATTATTGGTCAACTATGGAGAAGGATTCTACTGAATTTATGTGAAAATGCCAGGTGTGCCAGATGAATGGAAATATGATCCATGCTCCTTCGGTGGACCTACACTCTTTGGAAACTCCTTATCCATTCCATACTTGGGCGTTTGATCTGGTAGGGACAATACATCCTTCGTTAAGAGGAAAGATTTGGATATTCGTGGTAATGGAGTGCTTTACGAAGTGGACTGAAGCGATACCACTCAAAAGAGCAACAACGGGTGTGGTGACTAATTTTATGAGAGAGTACGTGATTTGTTGTTTTGGGATCCTAAAATTCATCCTCTCTAATAATGGCCCCTTTCGTCAACAAATAAGTAACAATGCTCATTGACAGATATTCCATCGTCTATTATACCTCAACAGTGGCCTATCCCAAGGGAAACAGTCAAGTTAAAGCGACTGACAAGACTTTGGTCAATATTGTGGCCAAAACGATGGAAAATTTCCCAAGATCGTGGGATGACAAGATCCCAGTAGTACCATTAGCCTACCGAACGACCAAGAGAAAACTAACAGGATATACGACATTCTCCTTTGTGTATGGAGCTGAAGCAATCCTACCAGTAGAGTTGGAAGTTCCTTCTTCCCTTTATGCCCTATGAAATAACATGCTCCCTCTAAACAAACACGTACAATTGGAAGAATTGGACGAACACAGAGATAATGCGATGCAACACTTCTAAATGTACATGAAGCAACTCTCAAGGGTGTATGATAACTTGGTAAAGTTTGTTGAAGGAGACTTCATTTTCAAAGCAGATGTGAAGCACATCAGGGGGGTCCCTCTCCCTAAATTTAATGCGAATTGGGAGGGACCTTTCATTGTGAAGGAGGCTCATGATTCAGGTTATCGTTTAATTTCAAAGATGGAAGAAGATAAACCATTCAATATTAATTATAAATGGTTGAAGGTCTATCATGTGTAAGAAAATAACCTTAAAATAGAGATGTATTTGGTTTCCATGTATATACAAGTCATTTTGAAGTTATATCTATTGTTGTAACTAGAGTTTGATTGAAGATTGCAGGAGTTTTTAATTTATTCAAGTAGTTATAACACAAAGAGATGAAAAGACAAAAATAAGCTTTTTCTTCATTCATATACTTGGATATACATTACAAAATTGGGGACTACCGCCCAAGAATTACATATAAAGAAAGGGATTTTTTTTACAAAGGCTTTGGAAGACATCAACCTAAGAGGAACTACAAGTCTGGGGAGCAAAAAAAAATCCCCAGGTAAACTCGAAGAGGCTTCGATACATGTTTTCTCGGTGCTGATAAAAACGTCAAGTCTTTCTTGGACTTGGACACGCTCAATGAGGAGTTTTTCTCGTTTTAGCTTGCAGTTCGAATAACCTCTTTAATAGCTTGGACCGCTCGATTAGCCTCTTCTAGCAACAATGCCAACTCAGCCAACCTTTCTTCCTCAACCCGTTGGGTCTCCATATGCTTCTGGAATACTTCCCTCTGGTTAAATAACTAATGGATCTTCAAAGTTTTCAAGTGACCGATCAACCAGTCGAATTGAAAACCATCTCTACCCAACTCCTTCAAACTGCCCAAGTATTGATTGATGAGAGGCTTGGTAAGTTTTGGAGTCTCGGTGTTCATAATTTCTACAATAACGGTCACCATGACCTGGAGTCTAAATCCCATCACGACTATATTCGAACGAATGCAGTCGACTGTAAAAGTATAGCGATGAAGGGTGGCAATCCGTTATATGATTAGGCAATGAGATAATGGGACCAGGGGAGATTGATGAAGCACCAGGAGGAAAAACTCATGAGGAGCCATTATTGCTAGTGGAATCTCATAGCCAGACTCACTATCAGCTGGAACATTGGTTGTGAAACCTTGGTCTTTATGGCTAGACCCCTCAGAACCAACTGGTTCCCAATGGGGCGAGACAGCAGGTGAAGGGACGTGCTGAGTTGGCTCTTCAGAATGAAGGGACTCCCTAGCCACCCGAGGTCAAATAAAGGAAATAGTGAGTTTAATAAAAATCTTAACAAGTGGTTTTCATTATTAAGTCACCGTTATTGGTGGAGTTTGATAAAAAAAATCTTAACACGTGGTTTTCATTGTTAAGTCACCGTTATTGGCGGATAAAAATCTTAACAAGTGGTTTTCGTTATTAAGTCACCATTATTGGTGGAGTTTGACGAAAAATCTTAACAAGTGTGTTTTTATTGTTAAGTCACCATTATGGTGGAGTTTGAGATTGAGATTCCTCTAGCAAGATATTGAGCATTGTCAAGATAAAAGACAAACATATGCAAGAAATGAGGAGGAAATGGCGAAATACCTCAAAAAACGGCTAGAGTAAGAACAGGAGATATGGATGAAGCAACAATGTTGGGTTGATTCATTTCCTCAAGATCCTTCACAGAAACCTCAGCCAGAGGAACCTTATCCAGAGGCGCCTCAATATTTGATGAAGAACTTGGTCCAGAAAAGGGAACTAGGGTAAAGGTTGAGGGAGAACTTGAAGGAACCGTTTTATCTTCCATAGGTACATCAACACTTATATGGGTCGAAGAATCACTAGGGTGAGCAAATGAACCAATGGTATTCTGAGTGATGTGGGGAGCCATGAGTGAGGATATCGGGATTAAACCTGAAGAAAGCTGCAGATACAAGGCTAAGTGTTAGACATAAATAATATCATGGAAAAATGGGGAAATTGTAAATTTAACTTACTTCAGTGATATTAGCAAAAGGGGGAAACTCAGAGATAGGCCTTAATAAAAGAAGATGAAGAAGGGAATCAACCTGCGATGCAGCTAGTGATGAAGCAACTTCAACCTGAAATACAACGAAGCACTTTAAAGATACATCAAGGAGGGCAAGATAGAAGAATGATCTACTAATCACTTATTACATCGGGAGAGCTTGGAAAAATTGGAATCACATCCATAGGAACCACCGGCAGAGAGGGTGAACCAAAAGAAGCTAGGGGAGTCTCCTATATATGAGAGGAAACTCCCACAGATTCAACAGGAGTAGCAGCCCTCTTAGCAGCCTCCTCTACACGTTTAGAGGCTAAACGATATGAATAAGTGAGATCTGTCATGAGAGAACGGGGAGGAGATAAATCAGTCATAGAAGCACCGAAGCTTCCTACCATGAAAGGACTCACCGAAGGAGAAATCCTTTCTTCAGAAACCTCCAAATAAAGACAAGAAAGAAAGCATAAGTGTTAGAAAAGAAAAGAGAATTCACTAAGCTATAAATGAATAAGTGTGAAAAACATACATACCTATGATCCAGGGGGAGAATGGGATGATATCACTATTAACGAGATAGGAGGGGAAGCAGCTGGTGACTCCCTCTCGGCGGGATGCTGCTCAGCGTTAGGACTATTATCCAACATAATAGCCTCAATAACAGAAGCAGTTGGAGTGAGTTACACGTCAAGAGCCCGTTTCTTCTGGGACTATGTGCCCAGAGTCTTCTTTCTTGCACCCGGAGCACCAAGACTTGATGGGATTATTAATCTCTTCTTTCACTTTGATCCCCCTTAAGATGGATCTACTAAAATGGTAGGGAAAGCAGTAGTAGGTGGAACGGTAGGAATATGTCATTGAAACTCAGAGTTTATTCGTTCCACCTCAGCTTGCGCTTTCTTTCTTAATTCTGCGCTCACTTCGGCAAACATCGGAGGAGGAACGGAGGCAATGGAAAATACATCCAAGGGAACTTAAGACTTGGAACAGGGTTGGGACTTAGACTTGGAAGAAGTTCCACTCTTGGAAGACCTCGCTCTTTTGGATGGAGGCTTAGAAGATCCTTTGCTAGAGGCTGCGTCAATTGGGTCACCCTCTCCATAAACACCTTAAAAAGGGGTAGGCTGCTTGGGTGCTAGGGCTTTCTTGGGTTTGGGGTAGCAATATGGATCATAGATCAATAAGGTGGAAGATCAGAGGGAGGATCTTTGGGAGTTTTTCTCAGAGGGAACTTAACCCCAATGATAAAATTACCCTTAAATCCCAGTTCCAAAGTAGGAAAAGAACCAACTGGAGGATACACCGGGGGGCCTTGAATGAACTTAGAAAACTTGGCTAGCTGCAATGGACAATACTTTGTGGCAAATAAAGAGGTCACATCCCCCTTCCTTGTAATACTGGGGATGGTGACTCGCCCAGCCATTGTTGTAAAGACTTCCCAGGCAGTGGTAGAAGTGTAGAAGGAGCAAGCCTCTCTAAAAGTGACTTTGGGGCGGGATGACTAAAAAACTAGGCGAGGGGCCCCTTGGTCAAAACCGAATTGGTGGTTGCATCTATTGGGGTTGTAGTGCTCACATGTATATCTCCACTCAGTGTAAGAAGGTAGATACCCCGGTGAGAATATAAGGACCACAGCAAGCGAAGGATCTTCAATGATGAGGTCCAAGGTAGTTGTTTGGACCACCCTTGCTATATGATTAAAAAAACCCAAGTGTGGAGGAAAGCCTCCTCTACGTAAGGGCTCATCACAATGTAGTCAGGTTTGTCAATAACGGTAATTAACTCCTTGCGACTCTCTTTTTTATGGAAAATATATGAGCGAGGAAGAAAGACATTTTCTTTAGATGGAGGATGGATAGTTTTAGTTGCTACTACAGGGAAGCGAACGTAGAAGAAGCCTATCAGAATTATGGTGTTGGAAAATTTGGCTAAGTTATTATGGCCAAGGGACCGTTCCATGTCCAAATGAGTCCTGTAAAGCCAATTATAAAGGAATCCCAAGGCCATTTTCTCTAGAGGAAGCTTGACACCCTAGGCTAAACAAATTGATATATTGATGAGGTCCCTTTGGGGCTGGTCGTTTGGTTTCCCAGGCAAAACAAAATGAGATAAAATTATAAGAATGTAAGCTGGCAATTCCAGGGATGTACCTTGGCCAGGGGCAGTGATAGGAGAATCATCCTTAGAAGGGTCTTGGAAGAAATAGTTGATGAGGGAAGTGAAAGTGGCTTTGTTGGATGAACCAATGCACCTTCGGCATATACGATCCAACTCTGAGCAATTAGTAGCCTCTTTGGCAGCTAGAGCTTCATCGGATTAAGGCACATCGCCTGTGGGCTCAAGCCCTAGAAGATCACAAACATCTTCTAATGTTACTGTAAGCTCACCCCACGCAGCTATGAAGGTGTGGGTGGTAACATTCTAGCAAGAGACCAGAACTAGGAGGGCAGCATTGTTCTTTAATAGAGTGAACTCTCCAAACCATTTAGTCCGATGCAGTCCGACCTTAGCAAGAGCCAGAGTGTGAGAGATTTACATGTGGTCTTTTCAAGCGGCGAAATGATCTAGAGATCTTCCAGGCCCCTCGAAGTCAATATGGGACCAAGGGAAGTCAGATTTTTCAAGACGAAAATGCAGAGTTCCCTTTGGGGGGAGGAAGCCCCATTAAGTTGAATCCTCATCTTCGTCACCAAGAATCAAATAATCACACTTGGAATTGAAGATGCAAGTTTTGTAGAGGCCTGAGAAGTCATCGCCTTTGCCAAAAATGGGAGATCGGCGGTAAAAACTTAGTTGCTCTTGGAGAGCAACATCCAAGGAGGTAGTGCCCCTAGTGGAAGTAGTAACAACAGTGGTAATAGCGAAAGCTAGCTGAGCACTGGTGCTAGGAGCCTTGTGAGTACCTGAGGAAGCCATTTGTAGATGGTGGTGAGAGTAAAAGATGGTGAGGAAGAAGAAAGAAGGGCTGAATAAGACGCAACACAGCCGCTAGAGGCGGTGGAGAGGGCAAACAAAGAAAGAACCATAAGATAAGCTTGGTAACAATAGAGGTTTGAGGATTTTATCTCTCTAAATGCTCTGGGAGTTGAAGAAGATGAAGGTAAGGTAAATGAAAAATGGCTAAGTGTTTGAATAATAGCCGTTTGAAAAAATTCTTAAGTTGGCTTTTGAGTTTCCCACCACCATATGCGCAAAGCCGCCCACAATCAATTCAAATGGACATGTGGAACTTCGGGGAGTGTCTTGACAGTTTAAAAGACGGAACCACGTCATTAATGAAGTTACTCATGGGGAATAAAAAGGGTTTCTTTCAAAACACGTTGTGATTTTGGTGCTAGAATTTTTTTATCAGACACATCGGATATCCCACAATGTAGCAGCTACTATCAGGATTCAAAAAGCTACGATGTCCCCTCACCACAAGTCCAAACGGGGTTTAGCTGTGACTCAAGGACATCGGGTATAATTTTTTGTTTTTCAAACAAGATGAAACGATGACTCGGCACGGTCCAAACGAAGCAGTACCTTCAAATTGGGAGAATTTCCTTGGTAGGATTTACATGGTTGAATTCCAACTCCAGAGGAAAGGAACCACGTAGTTCAGTTCAAAAATTCCACGATGTCCACTCTCCACAAACCCATTTGGAGGTGTCTCTAGCTTTGGTTCAGCTACATCGGAGAGAATTTTACTTTTTGAAAAATACAAAATGGAGATAAATAGCCAAATGACAAAATTGGGGATTATTTTATAGTTCAACAGTTACTTTGGGAGAATTTCACAAGTTTAAACGCTAGGAATGCTTAGGAGGGAGATTTCATACCACTAGGGGAAGTCCTAATGCAAATACCAACTTGTTACAACTATGTTGCGTGGTGGGACAGAATAACATAGAAAGGGGAGAACTTTACTTTCAAAGAGTGAGAAAGATTGAGGGACGATGACAGGAAAAAGTTACGATGTCCCTTCACCATACGTCGATGATTCGCAGCGCTTTGGTTCAGGTACATCGGGGAGAATTTTTTTTTTCCTGGCATTGATAACGATAGAAGTTGTAATGAAGACAGTGATGCAAGAATGTTTTCCACAAATAGAAGGTTCATCGGATTGAGAAGTTTTTTGTAGACATTTTTTATTACCACAACAAATATCTACACGAAGGGGAAAATGTAAGGGGTCTTGAAGATAATCTCGAGATTAGAGATAATCCCCCCAGCTAATACAGTAGACTCAAGGGATTAAGGTAGCTCAAGCGAGGCAACTCAGCATCGCAATTCAAGCGAGACAGCTCAACGTGGCAGCCCAAGGAGATGTTCTAGCGAAGAAACTGGTCGAGAGAGCTCATCCTTTAGATTTGTTGTCTTACTTAGTCATGTTGTATATTTTGTTTATATTGACTATGAGCAGTAACGATTATAATGTATTTCAGTGTGAGGTTAAACGGTACTCGCGAGAGACTAGGCCTGGCAGGGCCCGGGAGAGATTTCATGCTCTACCGAATGACCTCGCCATGGGAAATTTAGAGGGACTTGGTTTTGAGGATTGAGAAGTGAGGCAGCGTTGGGTCTTGTCCTAACCATCTTAGATACACTTGGTAAAACACCGAAAGACCTTTGATCGTGGAATCTTAGGTGGAGCAGCCTTGAGTTCCATCGTGCATTGAGTTATGAACTACTTGTGCCCTTTATTTAATATCACATCTACTTTAGATGATGTCACTAGCCAGCTAAGCAATGTCAAATCTGTACTTGAGTAAACCACCGTAATATTTAGGGCTATCAGACAGTTGGTGAGTTACCACTCTGATGACAGTCCCCTGACGCACAGGGGTTAGGCAAAAGGCATATCGTGGCATTTAATGTTTATGACGTAGAGCTTACTAGTCCATTAGGCATTTAATGTTTGTGACATAAAGTATGAGGGGATGTCTTTCACAGATGTGAAAGACTGAGGCACCTCGGGACTGTTGTGGGGGCTATTTATTGGCCTCAACCACTTATAGGAGGAGGATGTTCTTTCAGAGTTCTTTCTAGAGAGTTATTAGAGAGAAAAAAATATCAGAGCGAAGTTATTGAAAACCATAGCCTTAATCACCCACCATTGTCATTTATTACGAAGTTTTTAATAGCTGACTAGAGATATTTGAGGGTTGGTTGGTGTGTTTGGCTGCCTGCTAAGGTGTATATATGGTGCTTACTCCTCTCTCGCTCTGACTGAGTTATTTCTGAGTTCCGTTTATTGTTGTTTGAGTTATACAAGAGTGTATTGTGAGGTCAATCTGTGTGTTGGTTAAATATAATATTGCGTGTTTATTTATGTCCATTGAAGAGTTTCTGGATTATCGTTTATCACCATACCTATAGGGGTTACACCTCAACTAGTATTACCATACTCCCAGGCTACAAGGGGACTACCCTCTTACAGTTGGAAATAACTATTTTGATTGGAAGAGCAGTTAGGTGGTCCCTTAACCTTTCAGAATATGACTTAAAGTGTGTGGCTCCTCGAGTGATCAAGATCCAGGCATATGTAGACTTACCGACAATTTTTCCATCTAGAGTATTTGATCCACCTCGAGAGAACATCCTGAGGGATGACTTGCTGACAAAATTTTTGGAGGCCAACCTTGAAGATGGGAGATGCAATTCGATGGTTCTTCGACAGAAAAGAAAGGAGGGGCAGGGGTTATCTTTTCTAAAGGAAAGGAGGAATTTTGCCTTTCCTATAAATTGGACTTCCCTTACTCTAACAACGAAGAAGAGTATGAGGCGTTGGTACTGGGGCTGCTAGAGGCCCTTCGAAGGGGCATCCGTTCACTATGCATCAAAGACGATTAAAACTTGGTGGTCCAACAAGTGAATGGGGAATATGCATTGAAGCACCTGAGTTTAGCGCCTTACATAACGATCATCCAACGACTGATCAATCAGTTCCATCAAGTGAAGATAAGAAGGCATCCCAGAACGATGAATAGACATGCTGATGCCAATGCCACTATTGCTCAAAAGTTGGCCATGAAGATTGATACAACTACTGTAGTGATCCAGCGAAGAATAACCCTATATATTGTGCAATCAATCCTACCCATGGAGGGTGATTCGAATTGGAGAGGTGAGATTAGTATGAAGTTGGAGTCTGGGGAAGGCAAGATGGAACTGAAAGAGGTAGCACAATTCTTTGTCAATCATGGTAACCTCTACTTCAGGAACGTGGGAGGATTGTTATAAAGATGTGTCGGCCTAGAAAAAACTCAACAAAGATTAAAGAAAACACATGAAGGCCAATGAGAAACAACAGAGATCCCTCTATACAAAAGAATTCAGAGGGTAGGATACTTTTGGCCAATGATGAAATAAGAGGCAGTAGAGTTACAATGAAAGTGTGATAAATGCCAACTTTTCTTTCAAGAAGCTGAATGCCACTTCGTTGAAACTCAAACAGACTGGAGACATCCCTACATTGACTTCATCAAAGATGGAGTTGTTCCTTTGGATAAAATAGATGCGGTGGGACTCAAACAGAGGTCTCTACAATTTTATGTCCAGGAGAAGAAACTCTATCGAAGAGGTTACTTCAACAGACCACTAAGATAAATCACGAAGGAGGAGGCAATAGAAGTATTGAAGCAAGCTCATGATCCAACTCACATTGGAAGGGCCAAGCTATATGACCAACTAATGACATTGGGGTATAATTGTCTAATTATGGAAAAGTATTTTACTAAGTTTATGAGAAAGTCCAAGGCATTCCAGCTGTATGGAAATATGATCCATGCCCCTTCGGTGGACTTACATTCTTTGGCCACTCCTTATCCATTCCAAACATGGGCGTTTGACCTGGTGGGGGCAACACATCCTTCGTCAAGATGAAAGATCTGGATATTGGTGGCAACGGACTGCTTTACGAAGTGGGCTGAAGCGATGAAACTACATTTCGACGATATTAAACCTATCTAAAATTATATTTGATTCATAACCATTAAAATTCCTAAAACAAAATATAATACAAGATAAACCATCTAGCGTTTAACCACAAAATTAAAACGAAGTCTAACATCATTAAAGTTATACACATTATTCTCCCAAAAGTAGTCTTCATTATATTCCTTTCAAAAGCAGACTTCATTCTCCCAAAATTAATCTCCATATTTTTCAATAAGAACCTGTTGAACAAAATCAACCTCAGTAAATGTGTAATCATAAATGAGTAAATAACACAAAAACTAGTACATTCTCATGCCATTAACACACATGTGATTTTATTGGGGAGTAATCGATACACAACAATTGGTCATAGTTACCTTGGTATCGTTTGATGTGTTTGTACTTAACCCCCTAAAAATTTGAAAAATGTTAGAGCAGAACAAAGAGTCAGAGATAGTAGAGATAACAAACCCCTCCAAAAATAAAAGTTTCTTATTTTTCCAACAAGACCAGTAGCATCTAATTATCCTCTGCCACGACCTTTAAATAGTTAAGCTACTAAACTGGTATGTATTGTGCGGTTCATATAGTATTCGATAAACAATAAATCTTATATAGTTTTCTTTACTTGGGTTTTTTTGTCACTCCCATCTAAATGAACAAATGATAACGGAACATAATTCCTGTTATCATTAAGGAATTCCATCCCAGCGACTAAAACTTGACTTGCTAATATCACCGTGGCTCAATAACTGCCAAAAAAACTAACTGCTTGAATTGGATCCAATAAGCTATTTAGCATCAGCTTAAGAATGCAACTAATCAAAATAAAGAGAAGACCATCTCAATAAGAGATCTCAACAAACAAAAGATATCCCAACACAATTTATGTTACCATCAAGGAAGTCCATCCCAGCTACTAAAACTTAATACTTATTAAGTCAAAATGTGTGCTCAATATTATTACGAGTAAATATCCCTGAAAATAATTATTTAACCCCCCCAAAATTTGAAAAACGCTAGAGCAGAAAAAAGAATTAGAGATAGTAGAGATAATAAACCCCTCCAAAAATAACAGTTTCTTGTTTTTCCATCAAGTTGATGTCTATGAGTTGATTGTTTAGGTAATAACTAGACATTAGGACCCACTACCTAACTACTGTAACTTACGTCAATTCAATTTTGTTTAAAAAAAGGTTTGTACTGTGATGAATGTCATTACTAAAAAATATAGGGAAACATGAAAATAGCTCTGAGGGATTCAAATATAAAAAAAATTGGACAATGTTAAGAGAAAACAAAACTTAAGAGATTAAAAATTGAAGATTGAATAAACTCAAAAATATCCACTCAGATAGAATTAGAAGAATACTAAAGGTGACAAAACCAAAGATAGTTTATAAAAGCAATAAAAATTACAGTAACAGTAACACTCACCTGCATCACAGGAGCCATATCCCTCCTCTTTTGTAAAACTTTAAACTTCTTGTTCCATCTGCAATTAAAAGAGACACATGTAAAAACAAGATCTAATTTAACTGAATTATTTTAATTGATAAATCAAATAGTTCTAAAAGCAAAGCATGCTTATATTTTTTGGATAATATGTATGCAAATACAGAAATGGAACTCTTTATATATCACTGTAATGTAAACTTAATTAGAACAATGTAACTACAGAATAGATTCTGGAAAATTTCAAGGCATGGTGTCACTTTCCTAAATAAAGTATTTTCCCCACACGAATAACTTCGGTATACAAACAGGAATCCGTAAATCCGCACTCAAGATACAATGAAGCAAATTGCACTGTTTGTAACTTGCATATTTGAAGACACCCTTTGGATGCAGCAGTGAAGAACATTCAATCAAGTTCTTATTCTGTTTATGTGCACAAAATAGAATAAGATAATTTATATCTCCTGAAAATTGTAAGAGAGTAATTGCAAGGGATGGAAAATTCAGAACTGGGTTAATCTTAATTATGTGCAATTTTGAAATAGGGTGCCTATATTTATAGGAAATGAAAGGTTGTATCTCAAAGGTCATGACTATTGAGTTTTAATAGTCTTTACTTAATTACAAGATGGTATGACTGTTAATTACCAACAGTCTTAAACCATTTTCGAACAGGTACAGTAATACCAAAACGATTTTGCACAGACCCTCCAAAAAGTGAGCGCGCCCGAGCTACCGCGATCCAACCCGGATGAATCCCGACAACCCGCTACCATTACGGACACACGGCATGCGAAGTGCAAAGTGCGCCACTAACGTCTCTACAACCCACTGCCCTGCACGCGTGCGCGTGCGTACGGTGATTTGCACCGTATTGGAGGTCTCTTGAACAACCTCTTAAATGCTAGATGAAGTAACTCTTCATCTTCCATTTCTACTTATTAAAGTGCACACTTTCTTAATATTTTTCCAATGTTGGACTTAAAGGTTGCCCATTCATTTTATATCTTAGTGGGTATCACTTAGCTTTACTCATTTTCCAATGTGGGACTCTCTTCCTTTTATATTGGGTTAGCTTCCCATTTTTCTCCACACACTTCCAATGTGGGACAAGCTTTTATGATTTTACTCCCAAAGCTCATACTCACTTATTTTAAATATTCTCTAACATTCCTCCACCATTTCCAAAATAAGTTTTGTAAATCTTTGATTGTCTATAAGATTGTGTATAACCACTGGTGTCTCACGACTTGAACCAATAGCCTGTGAAGATTCGTCAAGGCTCACCATAAAAGTATAGTAGACTTGTCTTTGAACTATCAATCTATATTGATCAGCTGGATTTGTCTACACACACAAATCTTTTAGTCACTGATTATCCATATAAGCCGACACATGTATTAGGCCTTATGTTTGAACCTTGATTCCGTGAGTGCTTTAGAGTCTAGCCCAGTTCTCATAGGAAGCGGCACCACTTCCACACTTATATAGGTAGAATATCATAGGTGTCCATGTAACTAAAACACCATAAATATATTAAGATTAAACTCATCCACTTTCATTATTCATTACATGTTCTAAGCACTTATCCTTAGGATGTTTGGTTTTGTAGTGTTTATAATGACGTCATATGATGTATTTTAATCATTGAACTTGAGACTTGAATATGTCAAGTATCAAGTTGAGTTTCCATCAAGAGTGATTATTGTTAATGGGCCTTAGTCCCATCCCCAATGAAATCTTAGACACTAGTCATCTTGCAAGACCTTTTGTAAAAGGATCAGCTAAATTTTAACTTGATTTTACATAATCCAATGTGATTACACTATCTGTAATCGTTTGTCTGACATAACTATGTCTCAGGCCAATATGTCTAGATTTTCCAGTGTACACTTTACTATAATCTCTAGAAAGTGTAGATTCACTATCACAATATATAAATATTGGAGGCATTGGTTTTGGCCAAACTGGAATTTCAATTAACAAATTGCTTAACCATTCTGCCTTTTTACTAGTTGCAACTAGTGCTACAATCGCATCTGCCATAGTAGAATCAACTGTACAAGTTTGTTTATTTCATCCCCAAGAAACAGATCCTCCACTAAGAGTGAAAATATATCCACTTGTTGAGGAATGATCCTCCCGCTTAGTTATCCAACTGGCATCAGAAAACCCTTATAAAACTTAAGGATATCCACTATAGTATAAACCTTAGTCCAGAGTTCCTTTTAAATATTTTAATATTCTATTGACAGCATGCCAATGTAATAGACTAGGATTACTAGTGTATCTTCTGAATTTACCAACAACATATGCAATATCAGGTCGAGTACATGTCATGGAATACATTAAATTACCAATTACTTGTGCATATTCCAATTGTGAAATAGCTCTACCAGTATTAGGGATCATCTTTAGTTGTGGTTAAAAAGGTGTACTAACAGGTGTGCAATCAAACTGATTAAATTTCTTTAAATTTTTCTCAACATAATGCGATTGACTGAGAATTATATTTTTATCTTTCCTTATTATTCTCATTCCTAATATGACTTAAGCTGCACCCATATCTTTCGTATAAAAATTAGAAGACAGAAAACTCTCTGTATTATAAATTCTTTCTAAATCAGTACCAAGAATTAACATGCCGTCTACATATAAACAAATGATCATACCTTTACCATTAGCAAATTTACTATAAACACACTTATTAGATTCATGAATTTTAAAACCATGAGAAATAATGACTTTATCAAATTTTTCATGCCATTGTTTAGGTGCTTGTTTTAGGCCATATAAGGACTTAATTAATTTACATACTTTATGTTCTTGTCCAGGCATAACAAACCCTTCAGGTTGTTCAATGTAAATTTCTTCTTCTAAGTCACCATTTAAAAAGGCAGTTTTGACATCCATTCGATGAATTTCAAAATTATATATGGATGCTTAGGCAATCAAAATTCTAATAGTAGATGTTCTAGCAACTGGTGCATAGGTATCAAAATAATTAATTCTTTCTTTTTTTGTAAAACCTTTAGCAACCAATCTAGCCCTGAATTTATCAATTGGTCAATTTATTTTCATTTTCTTTTTAAAAATTCATCTACACTTAATGGGTTTAGATCTTGGAGGTAAGTGTACTAACTTCCAAGTTTTATTTCCTATTATTGAATCCATTTCATCATTTATGGCTTCTTTCCAAAATGCTAAATCTATCAAATCAATTGCCTCACTGTAAGTTTGTGGGTCTGTTTCAACACTAAGAGTTAAAGCAAATTGATTATAAGGCGTGTCTCTAGTTCCTTCAACAAGATAGACTACAAAGTGAGGACCAAATCTCTTTTCTTTTCTAGGTCTTTTACCTTTTCTAATCTCTTCTTGTTCTACTGGTGGAGTATCAGGTAATTGTGAAGGAGTGTTTACTTCTTTTTCATTATTTATTCTAGGAATAGTGGAAAACCTTTGTTCATAAAAAAATGCATCTCTCGATTCAATTATTATATTTACCTCAACAGAATCATTAGGTTCACTAATCGAAAATATATAGGCTTTACTATGTTGTGCATAACCTATGAAAATACACCCAACACCTTTGCTTCCTAATTTCTTTCTCTTAGTTTTAGGTAGTATTATAATAGCTCTATAACCCCAAACTTTAAGGTAACCTAAATTTGGTTTTCTTATTAAAGACAACCTTTAGATGCAGCAACAAAAAATAGTCAATCAAGTTCTTATTCTGTTTATGTGCACAAAACAGAATAAGATAATTTATATCTCCTGAAAATTATAAGAGAGTAATTACAAGGGTTGGAAAATTCGGAACTCGGTTAATCTTAATTATGTGCAATTTTGAAATAGGGTGCCTTAAATATTGGAAATGAAAGGCTGTATCTCAGGGGTTCGTGACTGTTGAGTTTTAACAGTCTTTACTTAATTCTGAAATGGTATGACGGTTAATTACCAACAGTCTTAAACCATTTCTGAACAGGTTAGTAATACCGAAACGATTTTACACGGACCCACCAAAAAATAACAGCGCCCGAGCTACCACTATCCGACCCAGACGAGTCCCGACAACCCGCTACCAGTACGGCATGCGAAGTGCAAAGTGCGCCACTAGCACCTCTATAGCCCACTTCCCCGCATGAGCACACGCGTCTGCGTTCGTGTGCATACAGTGCTTCGCACCATATTAGAGGTCTCTTTAATAGCCTCTTAAATGCTAGATGAATTAACTCTTCATCTTCAATTTCTACTCATTAAGTGCACACTTTCTTAATATTTTTCTAATGTGGTACTCAAAGGTTGCCCATTCCTTTTATAGCGTAGTGGGTATCACTTAGTTTTACTAGTTTTCCAATGTGGGACTCTCTCCTTTTTATCTTGGGTTAGCTTCCCAATTTTCTCCAAACACTTCCAATGCGGGACAAGCTTTTAAGCTTTTACTCCCAAATCTCTTACTCACTTATTTTAAAAATTCTCCAATATTCCTCCACCATTTTTAAAATAAGTTTTATAAATCTTTGATTGTCTGTAAAACTTTGTATAAGCACTTGTGTCTCGCGACTTGAACCAATACCCTGTGAAGATTCGTTAAGGCTTACCATGAAAGTATAGTAGACTTGTCTTTGAACTATCAATCTATATTGATCATCTGGATTTGTCTACATACATAAATCTTTTAGTCACTAATTATCCATATAAGCCGACAAATGTATTAGGCCTTATGTTTGAACCTTGATTCCGTGAGTGCTTTAGAGTCTTGCCCAGTTCTCATAGGACGCGGCACCACTTCCACACTTATATAGATAGAATATCATAGGTGTCCATGTAACTAAAACACCATAAATCTATTAAGATTAAACTCATCCACTTTCATTATTCATTACATGTTCTAAGCACTTATCCTTAGGATGTTTTGTTTTGTAGTGCTTATAATCACGTCGTATGATGTATTTTAATCATTGAACTTGAGACTTGAATATGTCAAGTATCAAGTTGAGTTTCATTCAAGAGTGATTATTGTTAATGGGCCTTAGTCCCATCCCCAATGATATCTTAGACACTAGTCATTTTGCAAGACCTTTTGTAAAAGGATCAGCTAAATTTTAACTTGATTTTACATAATCCAATGTGATTACACTATCTGTAATCGTTTGTCTGACATAACTATGTCTCAGACCAATATGTCTAGATTTTCCAGTGTACACTTTACTATAATCTCTAGAAAGTGTAGATTCACTATCACAATATATAAATATTGGAGGCATTGGTTTTGGCCAAACTGGAATTTCAATTAACAAATTGCTTAACCATTCTGCCTTTTTACTAGTTGCAACTAGTGCTACAAACTCATCTGCCATAGTAGAATCAACTATACAAGTTTGTTTATTTGATCCCCAAGAAACAGATCCTCCACCAAGAGTGAAAATATATCCACTTGTTGAGGAATGATCCTCCCGCTCAGTTATCCAACTGGCATCAGAAAACCGTTATAAAACTTAAGGATATCCACTATAGTATAAACCTTAGTCCAGAGTTCCTTTTAAATATTTTAATATTCGATTGACAGCATGCCAATGTAATAGACTAGGATTACTAGTGTATCTTCTGAATTTACCAACAACATATGCAATATCAGGTCGAGTACATGTCATGGAATACATTAAATTACCAATTACTTGTGCATATTCCAATTGTGAAATAGCTCTACCAGTATTAGGGATCATCTTTAGCTGTGGTTAAAAAGGTGTACTAACAGGTGTGCAATCAAACTGATTAAATTTCTTTAAATTTTTCTCAACATAATGCGATTGACTGAGAATTATATTCTTATCTTTCCTTATTATTCTCATTCCTAATATGACATCAGCTACACCCATATCTTTCTATAAAACTTAGAAGACAGAAAACTCTCTGTATTATAAATGCTTTCTAATTCAGTACCAAGAATTAACATGTCGTCTACATATAAACAAATGATCATACCTTTACCATTAGCAAATTTACTATAAACACACTTATTAGATTCATGAATTTTAAAACCATAAGAAATAATGACTTTATCAAATTTTTCATGCCATTGTTTAGGTGCTTGTTTTAGTCCATATAAGGACTTAATTAGTTTACATACTTTATGTTCTTGTCCAGGCATAACAAACCCTTCAGGTTGTTCTATGTAAATTTCTTCTTCTAAGTCACCATTTAAAAAGGCAGTTTTGACATCCATTCGATGAATTTCAAAATTATATATGGATGCTTAGGCAATCAAAATTCTAATAGTAGATGTTCTAGCAACTGGTGCATAGGTATCAAAATAATTAATTCCTTCTTTTTTTGTAAAACCTTTAGCAACCAATCTAGCCCTGAATTTATCAATTGGTCAATCTATTTTCATTTTCTTTTTAAAAATTCATCTACACTTAATGGGTTTAGATCCTGGAGGTAAGTGTACTAACTTCCAAGTTTTATTTCCTATTATTGAATCCATTTCATCATTTATGGCTTCTTTCCAAAATGCTAAATCTATCAAATCAATTGCCTCACTGTAAGTTTGTGGGTCAATTTAAACATTAAGAGTCAAAGCAAATTGATTACAAGGTGTGTCTATAGTTCCTTGAACAAGATAGACTACAAAGTGAGCACCAAAGATCTTTTCTTTTCTAGGTCTTTTACTTTTTCTAATCTCTTCTTGCTCTACTGGTGGAGTATCAGGTAATTGTGAAGGAGTTTTTACTTCTTTTTCATTATTTATTCTAGGAATAGTGGAAAACCTTTGTTCATAAAAAAATGCATCTCTCGATTCAATTATTATATTTACCTCAACAGAATCATTAGGTTCACTAATCGAAAATATATAGGCTTTACTATGTTGTGCATAACCTATGAAAATACACCCAACACCTTTGCTTCCTAATTTCTTTCTCTTAGTTTTAGGTAGTATTATAATAGCTTTATAACCCCAAACTTTAAGATAACCTAAATTAGGTTTTCTAATTAAAGACAACCTTTAGATGCCGCAGCAAAAAATAGTCAATCAAGTTCTTATTCTGTTTATGTGCACAAAACAGAATAAGATAATTTATATCTCCTGAAAATTATAAGAGAGTAATTACAAGGGTTGGAAAATTCGGAACTCGGTTAATCTTAATTATGTGCAATTTTGAAATAGGGTGCCTTAAATATTGGAAATGAAAGGCTGTATCTCAGGGGTTCGTGACTGTTGAGTTTTAACAGTCTTTACTTAATTATGAAATGGTATGACGGTTAATTACCAACAGTCTTAAACCATTTCCGAACAGGTTAGTAAAACCGAAACGATTTTACACGGACCCACCAAAAAATAACAGCACCCAAGCTACCACTATCCGACCCAGACGAATCCCGACAACCCGATACCACTACGGCATGCGAAGTGCAAAGTGCGCCACTAGCGCCTCTATAGCCCACTGCCCCGCATGAGCGCACGCGTCTGCGTTCGTGTGCATACAGTACTTCGCACCATATTAGAGGTCTCTTGAATAGCCTCTTAAATGCTAGATGAATTAACTCTTCATCTTTAATTTCCACTCATTAAGTGCACACTTTCTTAATATTTTTCTAATGTGGGACTCAAAGGTTGCCCATTCCTTTTATAGCTTAGTGGGTATCACTTAGTTTTACTAATTTTCCAATGTGGGACTCTCTCCTTTTTATCTTGGGTTAGCTTCCCAATTTTCTCCAAACACTTCCAATGCGGGACGAGCTTTTAAGATTTTACTCCCAAATCTCTTACTCTCTTATTTTAAAAATTCTCCAATAATCCTCCACCATTTTTAAAATAAGTTTTATAAATCTTTGATTATCTGTAAAACTGTGTATAAGCGCTTGTGTCTCGCGACTTGAACCAATACCCTGTGAAGATTCGTCAAGGCTTACCATGAAAGTATAGTAGACTTGTATTTGAACTATCAATCTATTTCGATCATCTGGATTTGTCTACATACATAAATCTTTTAGTCACTAATTATCCATATAAGCCGAAACATGTATTAGGCCTTATGTCTGTACTTTGATTTCGTGAGTGCTTTAGAGTCAAGCCCAGTTCTCATAGGAAGCGACACCACTTCCACACTCATATAGGTAAACTATCATAGGTGTCCATGTAACTAAAACACCATAAATCTATTAAGATTAAACTCATCCTCTATCGTTATTCATTACATGTTCTAATAACTTATCCGTGGGATGTTTGATTTTTTAGTGCTTACAATAACGTCGTATGACGTACTTTAATCATTGAACTTGAGACTTAAATATGTCAAGTATCAAGTTGAGTTTCCATCAAGAGTGATTATTGTTAATGGGCTTTAGTCCCATCCCCAATGATGTCTTAGACACCAGTCCTCTTGCAAGACCTTTTGTGAAAGGATCAACTAAATTTTGACTTGATTTTACATAATCCACTGTGATTACACTATCTGTAATCATTTTTCTGATATAACTATGTCTAGATTTTACATTGTACACTTTACTATAAGCTCTAGAAAGTTTAGATTCACTACAGAATGTATAGATATCGGAGGCATTGGTTTTGGCCAAAATGGAATTTCAATTAACAAATTCCTTAACCATTCTGCCTCTTTACTAGTTGCAGATATAACTAGAAACTCAGCTGCTATAGTAGAATCATCTATACAAGTTTGTTTCTTTGATCCCAAAGAAACAACTCCTCCACCAAGAGTGAAAATCCATCCACTTGTTGAGGAATGATCCTCCCACTCAGTTATCCAACAGCCATCAGAAAACCCTTATAATACTGAAGGATATCCACTATGGTATATACCATAGTCCATAGTTCCTTTTAAATATTTTAATATTCTATTGACAACATGCCAATGTAATAAACTAGTATTACTAGTATATCTTCTTAATTTACAAACAACATATGCGATATCAGGTCGAGTAGATGTCATGACATACATTAAACTACCAATTACTCCTGCATGTTCCATTTGTGAAATAGCTCTACCAGTATTAGGAATCATCTTTAGATGTGGTTCAAAAGGTGTACTAACAGGTGTGCAATCAAACTGATTAAATTTCTTTAAATTTTTCTCAACATAATGCGATTGACTGAGAATTATATTCTTATCTTTCCTTATTATTCTCATTCCTAATATGACATCAGCTACACCCATATCTTTGTATTATTAATACTTTCTAAATCAGTACCAAGAATTAACATGTCATCTACATATAAACAAATGATCACACCTTTACCATTAGCAAATTTACTATAAACACACTTATCAGCTTCATGAATTTTAAAACCATAAGAAATAATGGCTTTATCAAATTTTCATGCCATTGTTTAGGTGTTTGTTTTAGTCCATATAAGAACTTAATTAATTTACATACTTTATGTTCTTGTCCAGGCATAACAAACCCTTCAGGTTGTTCTATGTAAATTTCTTCTTCTAAGTCACCATTTAAAAAGCCAGTTTTCACATCATTTGATGAATTTTAAAATTATATATGGATGCTAAGGCAATCAAAATTCTAATAGTATATGTTCTAGCAACTGGTGCATAGGTATCAAAATAATTAATTCCTTCTTTTTAGGTAAAACCTTTAGCAACCAATCTAGCCTTAAATTTATCAATTGTTCCATCTATTTTCATTTTCTTTTTAAAAATCCATCTACACTTTATGAGTTTAGATCCTGGAGGTAAGTCTACTAACTTTAAAGTTTTATTTCCCATTATTGAATCCATTCATCATTTATGGCTTCTTTCCAAAATGATGAATCTATCGAATCAATTGCCTCACTATAAGTTTGTGGGTCTATTTAAACATTAAGAGTCAAAGCAAATTGATTACAAGGTGTGTCTATAGTTCCTTGAACAAGATAGACTACAAAGTGAGCACCAAAGATCTTTTCTTTTCTATGTCTTTTACTTTTTCTAATATCTTCTTGCTCTACTGGTGGAGTATCAGGTAATTGTGAAGGAGTGTTTATTTCTTTTTCATTATTTATTCTAGGAATAGAAGAAAACCTTTGTTCATAAAAAAATGCATCTCTCAATTCAATTATTGTATTTACCTCAACAGAATCATTAGGTTCACTAACCAAAAATCTATAGGCTTTACTATGTTGTGCACAAATATGGTAGATTAGGTTGTTAGGAAGTTTATTGGCTCAAATCTGGAATCTTTATTATTACTTTTGATAATAATGATTCTGAATCTAAAATTATTGATTTGGGTCGTAGTCTTTTGATACTATCACCCTTATTGTCAAACCTTGGTCACTGGACATGAGTTTGGAAAATAAGGCCTTGAATTGGTGAACTTAATTTATGGTCCAAAAATCATGTTGATTAAAATAGGTAGTGTTATTGGGAAGCCTCTTTTTAATGATATAATGACGATTAGAATGGAAAGGTTGATGTATGCTCGTGTGTTTGTTAAAATTCAAGATAATTCTTCTCTTTGTAAAGTCATCCATATCTATGGTCAGAATGATGATGTTGTAATGTAAGGTGTGGAATAAGAATGGGCTCCGAATAGGTGTAGCAATTCTAAAGTATTTGGTCATAATGAAAACAGCTGCAGGAAGAGTTTTATGCGAGTCAGTTAATGGGTTCAAAAACCACAGTAGCATATGGAAAAAGGGAGAAGCTAATTAAATCTTTAACTCTATGCCTGTTGATAAAGGGGAGATGGAATATACTAATTCATTCTCAAAGGTCAACACTAAGGTATCGAGTGTAAAATCAAATCGGACGGAGAAGATAGTAATTGATGCTAATGTTACTAATTTTTCAGGAAGTAGTGCAAGAATAGAAAAAGAGCAACCTATAGAGTTCAATGTTAACTAATTTCAGGTTTTAGAAACAATTGAAGTCGAAGAAGGAGAGATTCAGGTTTATAGGGATTTAAATGGTGATTTTGATTCTAAAAAGAAAGAGATGAATAAAGGCAAAAAGAACAAAAAAACATTTTCCATATAAAATACTTCATCTACTATAAAAAAATCGAGACATGGGGGGACTAGCAGGGAAGGCATAAGTACTGTTGATGTTTAAGTTAGTAAGATGGAATATTCCAAGTTGTAATGCTCTGCATAAACAAAGAGATTATTAGAAATATAGCAACTATAATAGTTTAAATGTTATATATTTAGTAAAAATTATAGTTTGGAGGAGGAATTTTGAATATGCTAGCCATGGGTGTTTTGGAGACTGAAATTTCATTCATAACACTCCCGATGTTAGTCTTGTCTTGGTTTAGATATCATGGAATCCTAATAGTTGAGAAGTAGTAGAAGATAGTAGTTGTAGTCAAGGTATTACGGATAAAGTTGGGACTAATGGTACTAATATATGTTTTTTTTGTTACCGATGTGTACTATAAATTTTAGGGAGACTCTGGTTGGCCTTTGGGACTATCTAACGTCTTTAGGAGATAGACTTGTAAATCAATCTTGGAATATTATTCCATCTTATAATATAGTTAGAAATTATTTGGAGAGGATGGGTGGTAATGGTATCAATTTGAATGAGGTTTCAAATTTTAATAGATGTAGTAGTTATTTATGTTTAAAGGAATTTTGTACTAAAGGGCCTCAGTTTACTTAGAATAATGGAAAGTCGGGCTCTCAAAACATCCAAAGTACAATAGAGAGGGTTTTACATAATGAATCATGGTTTAGGTGTTTTATGGAGAGTGAGGTTTTAACAGACCTTCCGGATGTATCAGAATTAGGGGTGTCAATTCGGGTTAATCGTGTCATTTTCGGGTTGCGTTGATTTTTATTTTAGTCTATGTTTTGGGTACTCTTAAATCTATACAAGCTAATCGGGTCATTTCGGGTTATTACCGTAAATGGGTTATCGGGTCAAAAATTGCCAGCTCTAATCAGAATACTCTCCTATTAAATTTAACTTTGCTTTGCAGACTGAAAAGATTAATAAACCTTTCAATTTTTTTTTATTTGTAGATGAGAGATGAAAAGTTTAGAGGAATATTGGAAAATCATTAGAATGTAGTTATTGTCGAGTCTTCTATGTATAATGTAGTAAAAAGATACAAGGAAGTTAAGTTGTATTTGAAGTATTTAAATAAGAAAAATTATTCTAATTTAATATTGCCAATGTTGGATCAAAAAGAGAAATGGGAAACTATTCATAGCCAGCTTATTGAAAACAAGAGAGTTGTTTGGTTGATAAAAGCTAACATGGATCTAAAAATTGAATATTTAAGACTTCGGGAGGTAGGGGAATCTTTTTTTATACAAAAATCGCATGTGAATTTGCTTCATTTGGATGATAAAAATACTAGATATTTTCCATTTTAAAATTAAATCCCATACTTGTAGAAACTAAATTCTCTCTATTCAGGACTCTAATGGCTCTATTCTAAATGTACAGAAAGATGATCACCAAGAGTTTATTAGAGTACTTTATGGTATTTTTGGACGAAGTGAAGAGTATCCTATGGGATTGATAGATAAAATTGATAGATAAATTTTTAAATGTTAGGAAAAGTTTTCTATCTACTGACTCTATAAGAATTCTGGTTGTTGATGTTATAATTGTTTAAGTTAAAAGAGCGTTGTTTGATCTAAATCCTAATTCGAGACAGGTATAAAGTCCTTTAAAAATAGGGATTTAATTTAAAGTGATATTACTGTGGTGGCACTTTATTTTTTCAAGGGAGGGAAGATGTTAAAATAGATAAATAGTAAAATTGTTAGTCTAATCCCCAACGTGCCTAGTCCGACGATGATAAAATATTTTAGGCCAATTTCTTGTTGCAATGTGTTATATAATAAAATTTCAAAGGTTTAGGCCCTGTTTGGTTGTCCCTGAATTGTAAATTGAATCATTAATAAATTGATCCATTTACAAATTAACCCATTAATTGTGTTTGGTTTCATTAATGAAATGATTCATTAATTGCCCCATTTTAGCTCATGTGCAAAATCTGAAATTGAATCATTTCACAAAAAATATGAATTGAATCCATTTGAAATAGGAGTCACATAAAGTGCATATCCCCTCTCCTTATCCCCCTCTCCCTCCTTCTCTCCCTCTCTCTTTCCCTCCCCCTCTCTCTTGATTTGTTTTTATCTTTTTTTCATAGAACCCTAACATCAATTTCAAATTACCAAACATTGTGTAAAATTGGATTTAACTCATTTCAAATTCACTCATTTACAATTCATTCATTCACAATGAACCAATTTACATATTCAAACAATTTGTGCAACAAAACTAGGCCTTAGTGAATAGATAAAAGGAAATAATTCCGGATATAATCAATAGTCATCAATCTACCTTTGTTAAAAGTCTTTCTACTGCTGACAATATTTTAGTTATGCGATAATTGGTTCAAGGGTACCATAAAAATAGGGGTCAACTTAGATTTGCAGTTAAGGTTGATATTATGAAAGCCTACGACTCTGTAAGTTGGAAATTTATAGAGGATGTGCTTAATGTCTTGGAATTTCCTGTTGTGGTCATTAATTTGATTATGGAACGTGGTGATCTCCAATGAGACATGCTCTCTCCTTATTTGTTCCACTACACCAAAACAATAGGAATTCCTATTCATTATGAAGGCTTTTTCTTAGTAGTTTGGTTATAAAGTAGAGATATATCAGCTCAACGTTCGTCCTACGTGTGAGGAACTTGAAATATCATATGTTATTTATGTGGACGACCTCTTTATTCTAGCAAGTGCAGTTGAGAAAACCCTTAAAATGGTGGATGATACTCTGGAGGAATTCAGCAAAATGTCAAGATTTTTTCCTAATAATGCTTTATCTTTTTTGTAGGGGTGGAAGACGGGGACATACTTCTATACCCTAATTTGCTGAATATAAAGAAAGTATATCTAATTGTGAAATATCTTGGTGTTCCACTGATATCTGCGCATCTTAAGGAGGTTGATTGCAGGTGTTTAATAGAGAAAATTACATCTAAAATCCATGCCTGGACTACTGTATGGCTTTGTTATGCAGCATATTGAAATTGATTTTGTCAGTGTTGTGAAGCATACAGTTGTCTTGGATTAATTTGTTTATCATCCTTAAAAGGATTATAAAAGAGGTTTATCAAATTCTTAGATCTTTTCTTTGGAGTGGGCCTAATCTCTCTACTAAAAAGGCTAATATTTCTTAGGAATATGTATGTAGGCCACTGGATGAAGGAGGATTAGTCATTTGGGAATTATTTATTCTGAATAAGTCTTTTACCGAAACCAAATAGAATTCTTTTACATGATAATATGTGCATCAAGCTTTTTAAATATTTATTGTTATTATCATTATCATTATCATTATCGTTATCATTTCTTGTATTTTAACCTATGAAGCATGGACATGTAATACGTGTTTCGACATGCGACAAGAGACACGTGATTGATCCAAAACTAGGATACCACACGCTATGATACACATAATATATAATATATATATTTAAATATATATTAATGAAATAAAGCATATTTTCTCCATAAAATACATTATTAGAGCATTCTTAACATGAAATTAAGAAAATGGACCATATAAAACAAAATTCAAATACAGTTTGACCTTAAGAATCATAATTAAAGAACAATCACTATCACTTGAGTGAAAGCTGACTCGTGACTTCTGGGAGAGTGTTCGTGCTTCATAGGTGTTTGTCACGTTGGCTTTCGGGAGAGTGTTCGTGCTTCATAGGTGTTTGACACGTTTTTAACCGATCTTATAATTTGATTCACAATAAAATTCCTCGTTCAAAAATTTTGATTCACTATTTGACAACTATAACTACATGTAAAACTTGTCTTACCTTCTTTTGTCAATGGAAGGAGGAACTTTTTTGGAAGATTATATTTATTGAAAACTGAAGGAAAATCTCCAAGTTAATGTATTCCAGGGAGGTGTAGATATTTTGCATCAAAAATCATTTTCTTTAAGAATAAAAAATTCAAGGGAAAATGATGTTTGATATAAACTCATCTAAACTTGCAAATTGCTTATTCAACACTCATAAATCTTGAATATCTAGATTAGATGGTGTGAAAATGTAAATCTTCTGAAAACCTTACCATTGAAACAAATCGGTATGTAATCGAGATGTCAAATCCATATGGATCACAATCAACTAAGCAATATATTGGCACGCACAACTTTTCAATTATGAGATTCAAAAACCTGATTATCAAATAAATGCATACATTCAGGCAACCAAAGACATAAAAGAGCACGATCTAAACTAAACATTCAGGCATCCAAGGACATAAAAGGGCACGATCTACACTAACTTAGTACAAAATCATTAAAAGATATATTACATAATTACTATATTAGATTCAGAAAAACCACTGCCTATAGAAGAGAATTCATGTGATCGAGCCCATTGGATGGGATAAGACGAAGATAATGTTAGTTATATGTTAAGAAATAATCAGAACATGTCCCTTTTTCTTAAGTCCATTTAAAAAATGTGTTGAAAAATCAAAACGTACATAAAACGTTCCTTTTATTTTATAAAACTTAGGTACCAAAATATTATACTACTTAAAATAAAATTTACTCTTATTGGAGAAACACATCATATAAAGTCTCTACATACTACCATTGTTTTCTTTTAAGCCCGAATACGGTGAAGCAACGTGATATAATTGTCCACACGGATGCTTCTTCCAAAGTGATTAGGACCATGTTGTTAAAGGCGCACGTAAGCTACAAGATCACCAAGGCGTGACATTGGTGCCTCGACTCACACAGTGCTTAATTGCTTATTTGACATTTACACCTAAGCTCCATGAAGTTTTAGCATCCTAAATTTCAACTTCTTATTTGACATTTAGACCTTCGTGTATATTAAAACTACCAGCTAGAATCGTCGACAGAGAGATTATGTTTTCAAATATAAATATACTTGATGTATATTTTAAAAAAAGATTAAACAGTATTGACATGATTATAATATCATCTTCCATGGTTTCAATTTGATTTTAAGAGTATACTTACCCATTGGCACAAACACCTGCAAAAATGAAACAGCGAGAAAATTTAAATAGCATGTTCCTTTCAAATCTCAATCAGTTATGGAAGTAATCTAAGTATCATTGAAACTACTGTTCAACCCCCTTAATTACATTTTCTTGAACATATAGCCAATGAGTTAGATGAAAATATAACTATGTTATAGTCAATTGAATGAAACATTCTGATGTAAACACAAAAGTCTCTATTATACTCTCATTAATATTGAATGAATACGAGGGGTGAAAGACATGATTTGTACTAAAAGTTAAAGACATAAATGTGACACCCCGCCTAATTAAATATCGGATGATCAGTCCTTTATAAAATTTAAAACATAATGTTTGGTTGGTTCATTCTTAGCATCACTGTCGAAAACATAATAACTCATTTAATCACCTAATATAATTAAGCTAAGTGTAAAAACATTTTTCCTTTTAATTCAAACCATTTAAATACCAATCCAAGAAATTTTAATATAAACCATCCACGCATAATTAATTAATAAAATACTGAATCATAATTACATGCTAAAATAACTAAGACTGGATAAAACATTCCAGTTCAAAACTTCAAACAAAAAAAAACATTGTAACCATAAATCCAAATTCAAATGAACGGAAGGTAAACTGAACATAATCTCTGAAAAACTATCTAAGGAATGGGCGACACATGCCCTAAATAGAAAGTCTGTAAGGAATGGAAATGAAATGATGGAGGCGTCAAATGTTAAGACCTCCGGCTTCCACAACAGCTGCAGCACGCTAAGCAATCCAATCACTATTCCTGGTGTCCCTGTGGCTGAGCACCTGATGTAATACATATATCTAGTAAGAGAGAAAAGAGATGCAAGAAACGGGTCAGAGCCCGATGTGTAAAAATATTTGTTTTAGCAAGTATTTAAAATTTGCAATAAAGTAAGTATCAATTGTATGTTAGTTCTAACTCTCACATGATATTCTCACCTCTCGTCTATTGTGCACACCTAACGTACATCTATCCCCCACCTAGCCATTTGTAACACTTCCAGATAAAGACTTACACTTCTTGTTATGGCTCGTAGTAGCATTTCGAAATTCCCAATTACCCTCATTATTAATATCAGCATTTGTTAATAAATTCAGTTAAATGTTCTCACACTAAGTTAAGTATTCACAACTTACATAACTTAAGATTTTACTAACCCAATATCCTACAATTATCTCTCAGTATGAATAACACAAGTATATATATACATACATTCACCACTATAATATATATATACTAATACAGCACCCCCAAGGCTAAACCTGTAGTGCATTGCATACTCTGCTATCATGTCCCGGTACATCTCGTACTCTAATAAGGACTATCGATTCGGGAATTTCCCAAGAACTATATAAACAAAACACACATAATGGAGGAGAACATAGTTCACATATCTATGGGTCACGAACATACCTACTCTCCCATAATCAGATGGCTTATCAACTCACCAATAAGCCTTCACATTCCTATGTTCTGAGATACAAGTCAATAATCCCCTCAGGATAAGACTGTCTCTACACCACCTCCCGTGATAGCAAGCAGCTAGGTATGTCATACACATAATACTAGCAAGTAATAGGTATTCACACATCCTATTAATATTTATAGGTATTCTCCCAACCTTCTTATATATGTTCCATAAGTATTTCATTCTCATTATTATGTATATTAAAGTATTACTAAATTACTACCATTCCTTAGTAATTTCCAAAGTAACTCTTCTTTCCGGATTAATTAAAGTATAAACCCACATACTTCCTCGTAGACCTGCCTCATTTTAAATCTGTTAACTGGTAAATTTCTCTCACTCGTGAAGACTGGAAAATTCCTAAACTGCCCCTAAGAATTTTCCTGGAAATTCACCCTGTCGCTCGAACCAGATGGCATGTGGTTCGAACGACTGCCACGTGTCGCTCGAGCGACTTCATGCGAGATGTAATCTTGTTTGAACGACTTTATGCAAGATACAATCTCATTCGAACGATTTCGATTGAGATCGCGCGAGACTGCACTGTTCGTCTTCTACCCAGAATTTCAGTGTTTTTCCATAATTTTTAACCCTAAAACCTCTAAATCAACATCCTAATCTCCAAATAAATAGTTCCAATTCGAATCTTATCAATTATATATGGATTCTAACATCTTAGAATCATCAATTCATTACGAATCATCAATAAAACATGGAATCCCCAAATTAATTTACCAAAACCTTTGTTCTTCAAATTCATATTCAATAACACAGGATTTCCAGATTCGTTCTACACATGAGTTCATCCAAACGTGATTTTTACTCTACATACATGAAGGTTTTCAATTTAATAATTCTTAGATTCAATCTACGTATTCTAATTCCTCAGTTTTCATCACTTTTATGCACTAAACCATGATTATAACATCCCTACACTAACATGAGTATGATAATTGCTATGGTACAGAAAGTTATAAACACTTGCCTTAAATTTATCGTCTGATTTCTTGACGTTGATGGTATGGTTGTGTTCCTATTGCCCCTATCTACACGGTGGTGATGGTGGTTGTGTAAGGTGGTGTTAACTTGCCCTTTTCTCTTGAAAATAGCTTTCCCTCACACCTTCTATGGTCGTTCTTAACTTCCTCACACTTATCTAACCCTAATGGACTTTCCTTAGCTGATAATTAACTCTTAATTTTCGTCCATTAAATTAGCCTAAAAATACAATTTACCATAATGCCCTCTCGGGGTGCCGGTTAGACCTAAAATTGCCCCGGGGCCCAAACTAAACACCCGAGTATACCATTTTGACTATCTCGGCCCTTCCGAACTCAACGGAGCACTCGAAATGACCATATGAGTTACTAAAAATAATTAATATATTTATTTCATTAGATTAACCCCGACACGACTCACACGCGCGTCTGACTTAATTTACTAAACTGCCGTATTTCTTACTCTTGACAATTTACCGACGTATATAATTTCATATTACATATCACACAGTAATATTCAATCAATAAGTATTAACCCTGGCACGTTAATCACTATTTATTTTAAATCCGAATTAATCAACAATTAAATTCTCACCTTTTAATTCAATTAATCCCACAATAATAATTAATCCTTTAATTATTTAAATCATAAAAATATGGGGTATTACAATAAATACCAACTCCTAAAAGATAAAATTAATCTAAGAAATAAGAAAATTGGAGATCGAGGAGTACAACCCTTTCTCTATAACCCTCCCACCTCTACACCCCCCACCAACACACACACACACAAAACTAGCCATTTGAGGGTGATAGATAAAGATGAAGCCAACCACTACCAAACGGGTCAAGCCAACCCACCCACCCCAAACTTTTAAAAAGTTTCACTTGGTGGACCCATTAATAAAAGCATATGAATACAATCACAATTTAAACCATTAATAAAATCGACTTAGCAATCAAAAATAAATTAGTGATTTCTTCGTATTACAACTGCTAACAGAATCACGAAAAGAAATGTAATTATGAACATGTATATAACTAGAGCAAAAAAATTACATATTTCTATTTCATCTAAAAAATGGCAACCTATATCAACTCATAAACACCACTAAGCTAACCAAATAATGTCAACCCCTCCTGAATTGAAAGAAAAAGTATATTATTTGTATAATCAACACATAAGATATATACATACGTACTTACACTTTTCTATGTTATAGGGAATTCGTTAATTTTATCTCATCTGTAGAAAAAAACAAATAAAGAAAAAAATGTTATGGAAAGTACCAAAATTCAAGGTATGTGATATTTTATATTACAAAAGATAAGAAAAAGTATGAAATTGTTCATTGAACAAAATATTAAGAAAAAGTAATATTACGTAGCAAAGTGAGACTCCCGTGCGGGATGATTTTAAAAAATAAAATAAAATAAAAATGTTTTGTGTTTTGATTTTTTTTGTGGGTTATACACATTTCAGTGTACCCCTGTAAAAAAAATTAGCTCAAATAATACTTTTTGGTATTTTATAAAAAATGGGTCAATTTTTGACAGTTTTTAAGCTACTTAAAATACCGTCAAATATTGACCCATTTTTTTAAAATGCCAAAAAATGTTATTTTGAGCTATTTTTTTTCCTGGGGTACGTTGAAATGTTTATAACCCACACAAAAAAATAAAAATAAAAACAATTGTTTTTCTAAAAAAGATCCCGCACGAAATCCCTCATTTGGGCTCCCGCACGGGAGCCGTTCTGTTACGTAGCATACAAACACCAAATCTCAAAGACACTTACAATATGGAGATATATGCGGAGCTAATCTGAAATCCAAACTCGAGTTTTGCCTTTCAAAACCCTAACTCCAAATATAAAAAACCTAACACCAAATCTGAAAACCCCGATGGAAGTTAGAGAGAGAGAGAGAGAGGCATGTCTCGTGGGGGAAGGCGATAGACAAAGTCGTACCACTGCGGGTAGAGAGGTCGATGGCTGGGGTACTAAGGGAGTAGATGAAAGTGGGTTAGAGTGGGTTTTGGGATTTGGGGGGAATTATCCTGCCTAACCTTCTCGTCATTTTTTTTTCTTTTTTTTCCTTTTGATGACTTTTGCACAGAGTACAGAAATATTTGCATAGATTATAGACATATGTCAATGGTATTTTATTATTTGTAATGGATTTTGACCGTTACAATTTTGTAACGGACAACATCCATTACTAATAGGAAAAAAAGTGTGTTACAAATTTCCTGATTTGGTGTAGTGAAAAACCGTTAGTTAAATGGGACGGGTTAGGTTTACTATATATAAGCATAACCCGCCCCACCCCTCCCCATTTATTTCTTATACGTACGTAAATACCCTTCTTTTATATATTATTTGCATTAAAACCTTCTATAGATAAGTTATGTATGCGATATGTGGGTTTAACCCATCTTGAGTGGGGTTTTGATCGGTTTAATGTAAACGGGGGGGGGGGGGGGGGGGGGGGGGAGGGGGGTTACACTTAATTGAGTTCGGGGCGGGTTAAACAAAACCTATCATGGGTTGTGGGACAGGTCGGGTTTAAAAACCAATTCGCGGGGAGGGTTCGGGTTATGATAAACCCACGCTAAATTGACCTGTTGCCATCCCTACAAAATACCACACATGTTTATGCAACTGAGATATTATTGTGCGCGTCCAACATATTGCGCGTATTTTTGTATTATATATGCATTAGCTATTCAATATTTTAGTATTACGGCTGTAATATATGTTATGGAACACATGCCATCAAAATTATGACATGTGTCATCACAAGTTTTTGCAGTTCATCTTCACTAAAAAATCAAGAAAAAACACCAAGCCAGAAACCTAGTCAAAAAGAAAACCAAACCTCAAACTAATCCTCTCTCAATTATGTCTGTATCCCAACCAATGATTCCCAAAAATTCAACACAAATCAAACAAAAACACTCTGACCCTATTTTCAAGAGAATGACCAGACTCAGTGCTAAAACAATCTCAAACTTCCCTTCTCAAAATCCATAATGATTAACTTTCTTTATTGGAACATTAGAGGGTTAGGTAATAAACCCTCTAAGAAAAGAGTTAATAAGTTAATTTTTTTTATCATAAACTGCCTCCACTATCCTAGATGGAACCAAAAATTGTTGCTGAAAAGATGATAGACTATCAAAGGAGATAGAACTTTAAAGGGGCAATTCACAATATATCTAATTCTATTTATTTTTTCTGTAAGTTTGGGCTTTTTGTTTCAACTTTGCTGAATGAGGAACAATTGTTGTGTCTGAAAGTATCTCATCCCTCATTGGCCACTTGAATTGTGGTTATGATTATCTATGTCAAATGTCTTCCTCAAGATAGAAGAGCTACGTGGAATCAAATTGATACCATTTCCAACAATCACAATATGCTGCCTCAAATTGCCATTGGAGACTTGAATGTAGTTACTTCTCAAGAAGAAAAAAATGAAGGTAATGATATTGATTTTTATGTAGTTCAAGATTTTAATTATTGTATTGACAAGTCCAATTTGAATGACATTGGTTACTTGGGGTCAAAATTCACTTGGTGTAATAATAGGAAAAATTAGGATACCATCTTTGCTAGACTTGATAGGGGTTTACTGAACTCTTCTTGGATGGATTGCTTTCCCAAAACTTCCCTTAACCACCCTCATAAAGTTGCTTTTACCATTCCCATCATATTCTTTCAATCCAAACCAAACATGATAATTTCCCCAAGCATTCAAATTATAAAAAATGTGGTGTCTCTCTAAGGATATTGATGATATTATAAAGAAATCTTGGGAGGTCTTGCTAAAGGCATTCCTATGCACTATTTCTCAGTGAAATTGTGAAAACCAAAGGCACATCTTAAAGATTAGAACAAAGCCTCTTTCAAAAATATTTTCCAAGATGTTAAAGATCTAGAGGATGAGCTCCTATCTAGTGAAAATTGTTCTAAGACCAATCCATCTCCTTCCAATAGACATTATTTGAAATCTATCAAGCCAAGGTTGAATGTTGCATTGAAGAAAGAAATGTGTTTTTGGTATCAAAAGGCAAATATAAAATGGCTTAAGAAAGGGGATGCCAATACCAAAATTTTCCATTCTTATGTTAAAGACAAAAATTGGCAATTCATTGCATGTTTTTCGAAGATGGTGTTGTTTTAGACAATAAGGATGACTATAAGACATATTTTGTCAACCACTTACAAGCCCTCTTATCCTCACCGTCCTTCTCTTATAATTCCCCCACTCTGGAAGCCCTTTCCTCATCTATTTCTAGCCCCTCCAATGAAATTTTGACAGCCTTCCCCTATGAAGATGAGATTCAATAAGCTATACATGAGATTAATTAAAGCAATATTCCTAGTCCAGATAGTTTTGGAGGGATTTTCTACTCTAAATTTTGGCCTTTTATCAAAGAGGATCTATTAAGGCAATCCACTATTTTTTTGCAGGGCTTGCATCCCCATTAGCTGGTTAAACCCTTATTTAATCCTTATTCGCAAAGTCAAAAACCCAACTTCTTATGGCCAATATAAACCCATTATCTTTTATAATTTCAATTCCAAAATACTCTAAAAATTTATCAATTCCAGACTTTCTCTAATTCTCCAAAACGTCATTTCCCCTAATCAAATTGGTTTCACTCTAGAGAGAAACATTCATGATAATATCCTTCTTGCTCAAGAAATGGTTTCAAACTTGGAGAGAAAAGTTCCAGGCATTAATGTCATTCTTAAACTAGATATGGAAAAATCCTATGATAGGGTGTCTTATCCTTATCAAATTTCAGTGCTAAGGAAGTTTGGTTTCAATGCAGGTTTTTATAGACATTATTTGGAGACTAATTTGTAACAATTGGTTTTCTATGATTCTAAATGGTGAAATGACAATTTTTTTCAAGTCAACAAATGGCCTCAAGTAAGGAAATCCATTGTCACCAAGCCTTTTCATCATATGTACTGAAACTTTAATAAGAGGACTGGAAAAACTCAGGCTCAAAGGCCCTGTCAGACCTTAATCTCATCCTCAAGGCTGCTCACTTATATCACATTTGCATTTTGCAGATGACATCATCATTTTTTGAATGGAGAAAGATGATCATTAATAATCTTAATAAGTTCATTAGGGAATTTTAAAAATGCTTTGGCTAAATGGTGAATAAAAGTAAAATCAGTTTTACAGTGGATTCAAAGTTTCTTGCTCAAAGAAAACCTCTCATAGGAAAATTGTTGGGATTTCAAGCCAAAAATTTTCCTATAAAGTACCTAAATTGCCCTCTATCTAAAGAGAGAGTGTAGATGTTACTATTTGATCCATTGATTTCAAAAATCATAGATATGATCAAGAACTGGAGCTCTAAATTCTTTTCTAAGGGTGGCAGAATTATTTTGTTAAAATATGTTCTTACAACTATTCCTATCTTCACTTTATCCTCTCTAAGTCCTCCAAAATCTATCATTCAGAGAATACATTATTTGTTTAAACATTTTTTACGGGCAGGTGGCAAGAAAAAATTAAAAGCTCACAACTGGCTATTACTGGAGCAAGCCTGTTATCCTCTATTAGAAGGAGGATTAAATTGCAAAAGCTTAAATGACATAGTAAAGTCTTGCAACATCAAGCTTTATTGGAATCTGAGAAATAACAAGGGTCTGTGGACTAAGTTTATGAATCAGAAGACCAATTTTGATTATGATAAAGGGGAAAAATCATATAGGAATGTCAAAAGAATTTAGGGGGTAAATTCAAAGGCAGATCAGTTTATTCTTTCAAAAAATCCAAACTTGATTTGGATAACTTTTATTCATGGGGAATTCTCATTGAAATCATCTTTTGATTTAGTTAGACGGATTAATCCATCTAGCTGGTCCTATCAATGTATTTGGAGTAGTCACTTTCCTCTTAAAGTTTAACCTTTCACTTGGAAACTTATCCATAAAGCTATTCCTCTAGACTCTCAAGTGAAGAAATTGGGTATATGGATGACATCAATGTGTAGGATTTGTTTCAAGCATGAAGAAGATATCATTCACCCATTTCTATAATGCCCCATGACTACTGAATTCTAGAAACACTTTAGAGGTATGTTTGGGATTTCTCTTAACTTTTATTATATCAAGGATATGGTTATAGTTTTGTGGATTAGAGCTCCATAAAGAGACCAACAAAAATTATGTTTTATATTTATTCCCCTCCTCATTTTTTTGAAAATTTGGAAAGCTAGAAATATCATCTTTTTTGAAGATAAAACAACAACAAAATCTGAGGTGATCCATAAAGTTTTTAATTTTATTTCAGACTTGGCCTGCATAAGTTTATTCAAAGGTAAAATCTCAAAAATGGATGATCAAATTCTAAACTGGTTCAATTTAAAAGTGCAGCCTCATAAAGTGAACTTCCTTGTAGTTAGGTGGGATCCTCCTTAAGATGGTTCGTTTAAACTTAACATGGATTGAACCTCAAAGGACAACCCTGGGATTAGTGGAGCAAGTGAGATTATTAGATACAATAGTAGTAACTTAGTTTCTTGCTTTGGAAAATTTATTCACTGCCAAACTACCTTATATACAAAAGCCAAAGCTTTGGAAGAAGGTTTAGTAATGTGTAGTGAATTAGGATTATCAAATATCCTAATTGAATCCGAGTCTATGAACCTAGCAAAATTTATCAAAGGTATTTGGAAGCCCCCATGATCTATAGCTGATATGCTATCCAATTGTTCAAATATGAACCATTTTAACAACTATTTTGTGAAGCATATATGGAGACAAGCCAATCACACTATAAATGCCTTAACTAATGTTTCTATTACAAGTTCCTCCTCTTTGTCAGTTAACTATCTACCCTCTCTTCCATCCTCAATCAAAGGCCATCTTTTCATGGATAAAGCAGTCATTCCAACTATTAGAATAAGCTAGTTGTAGCTCAGTTTCTTTTAGTTTTATCTAAGTTAAGTGCATCATCTTGTAATGGAGAATTATCCAAGTTCTTCTTCTTGCTTTTCAATTTCTTGTAATACGCCACTAAGGATAGGTTTCTTCTCCTGGTCTTAATAAAATATTCATTTCTTAGCTAAAATAAGAAATTAACACATGGCATCCCACTTAGTTATTGGCTATAATAAGGCCTTTCTTATTCATTAAGAGAACAAGGGTTTTTGGAAGAGGAGACATGATAGCTCCCTCCTTCCACCATTATTGTGGCAAAACCCATACATTTACAACGAAACAAAGAGGTTGCTCTTATTCATATCTCCTATCTGTCACAATGAGTTTTTCGGCATGAATATCGCAAACTACTCTAATGTTGATTCCGAAATGATGGATACATAGGCATACCAAAAGTTGCTCAAGTCAAACATGTACCAAAAAAATGGTATTTCCCCAAATTAACTAGTCTCTTACATACTATATAGTATATGCATGAGACATGTTTTCTTTCAAGGCATTATATTTAATTAGGTTAGGTACCATTAACCCTTGTCCTTCTAGAGGTGGCGTTTTATTCCCAAAATAATAGTCCTTTAATCCATTCACCCAAACGATTAATTTAAAAGAAAAACATCCTTTCAGAAATATTATTTACACTTCAAATTAGCCTAGGCCTTATGTCTCTTAATAGAAACATTTCAACAAACACACACGATGTTAAAAGAGAATTATTTATACATAGATGTGTCAATTATGGGATTGTGCCCCGCCCTGGGGTTACCCACACATCAATTTATTTTATTTTTTATCAAATAATCCTTACACACATGTCAAATTTGGGATTATGACCCGTCATGGAGTCACTCAAACATCAAATCATCATCTATTTATTCCTTTAATTTACAAGTTCAAACTTCCTCATTATCATTCATTTATCCAGAATTTACCAATTCCATTTATTTCTACAATTATCCGTGATTTAGGACTATGTTATTTAAACATAGAATACCAACTTCGTAATCATTTATTAATTAATTATCCATTTTCATGGAGTTTACCAAATTTATGTGTGTTCACGGGCTCACATTGTTCGCCAAAAATTCCTCAACCAATTGCTTTATTAACTATTTATTTTGGGTATAAGACGAAGCTACATACTAGGGCTCTAGTCCCTTCTTAAATATATTTTGGATAATTCCTTTGTGAAAACTCTCTCACTTTCAGTATGTTCCTTTATTTGCGGTCCATTCGTCGCTTTAACAAAATGGTTGTCTTACGACCGTATTTATTACTTGTATAATGCCAATTAGTATCACCCTTATACTTTAACTTTTCTCACCTGATCGATGGGTCCTAACCGCATAAAATGTTTCAAACATAATTAAAACTTTATACCCTCATTTTGTACTTAAACACACATTAAGTTTTATGCCTCTTTGGGTTAGATATTGTTATATAGCTCGACACCGTATCAGAATGATTGTGATGAAATACTATTAGTTCATCTCAAACTACGAGAACCAGGTTTATGATTTGAGAACTTGTACGATAGTTCGACAAAGAATTATGATCACCCATGAGATTTGATTCTAAGGGATGTCTACATTAGAATCATGCAATCTCACACCATTTGCAAATGTTGAAAAGATTATTATTTCAGAGAAGTATGAGGATTGAAATGATTATGTAGTTTTCGCTTTGATTATTATGGTTGAGATTCAATTTTATATTGAACCAAATAATCCCCTCATACTAGGAGACATTTATATGAATGTACGAATAATAATCCTCTTTTAAACTATTAATATGTTCTCAAACTGCCAGAAAAATTCTAGTAGTTAGAGATAAACTACTTAGATTGCACTTATAATTATACTGATAGGATATCAACTCCATATCTGGGCTTTGAACTTTTCAATTGTATAAGAACCCAAAATTCGATCTCCTATAATCAAGTCGAACTATTAAGTCAAATTGACCGACATGGCATATAATATATTTAAAGCATTAATAAATCTATTCTCACAAACATTATTCTCATTTTAAATGAACCTAACACATTTTTATTTAAGAAAAAAGTCATATATGGTTTTAAGAATTAAACCCCAATAATTTGAACATTAAGAGCCCATAATTTTCATACTTACAATATGATAGAAGTTGGTGATGTATTTTTTTTTACATTTGCCTTGGAAAATTCGGAAGGGTAAGAAATATTTGCCATAAATTTTTTCCATCCCATGTAATTAATATACACAACCTAAAGAGAATTGGATTAAATATAGAGATAAGTGCAACAATTCTAATACCGTTGTAAGAGAAAAATTCAGTTAAAATAAAGAATTACCGTGATGATCGAAGTTCTGCGAGGGCTAAGTTTTGCTACTACCGGATTGAGCGATTCTATTGAGCTCGAGGATTCGACTGGATATTTTTGGAACGAAATGATGTGGCGGTCTCATATTGGTTGGTTTTTGGGTCCCACTGGCGTGGACCCCACAAACCAACCCATTAAACCCCCCACTTGTTTCGGTATGTGCTATTTCGGTAAAAAAGGGGGCTCAATAGCCTTTTTCTACCGGATTATTGCATAAGTAACGGTTATTCGTCAAAATTTAGTATTCTATTTTACCACTTATATGCAATTTTCTAAAAAGTAACACAAGGTCGAGAAATAACCCGGTGACGAAGTTGCGAGAAGTATTATGACCATTTAATATACCTAAATACCCATTTTGAGTAATTTTAGGCCAACTTAGGATTCTGACTCATTTTGTGCGACTCACTAACGTGTCACGTATGCATTGATTTATTTTTTGAATGATAATCAATGAATTCAGATGCGAACCAATGGAGACAGAACATGTAAGTGAGTCACATAAAATGAATTGGAAAGTCATAGAATTACTCTGCCCATTTTTATGCTTAACTTAACAAGTCAAAAAATCATCCAACTCGAAAAGACTCAGTAAAGAGAGAGATATTCAAAATTATTGTTTTGAAATTGAAAACATCAAAATGGCTTATTTGTTAACATGACGCTAGGGGTGGCATTTCGGGTTAGTCGTGTCAATTTTTGGTTTGTGTTGCATTCAATTTGAGTATACATTTTGAGTACTCTTAAATCTACACAAATTAATCATGTCATCTGAGAGCGCACATGGATCTTAATGGATTGATTTGTATAATTAAATGCACCAAACACAAATCCAATTTTATCTTTTTATCCTAAAATATGCATCTAGATGATAAAGCAAATAAATAAAGCATATAATCATAAACAGAAGATAAGGAAAAAATCTCTTAAAGCGCAAACCTTTTTCAACATTTTAGTGAGTTTTTCAAGACACCTTTCTTACAAAAATTTCTAAAGAATACCAATCAGATCCAAAGGAGTCCACATGCAACAGTCCACCCTCGGTATCCAATGATCAACCTTTCTTTCTTTAGCGATGATCACTCGGGTCACAAATTTAGCAGTAGAATACCAACTCCACAATGGAATATCAAGTATGAAACTTTAGGTTTCAAAAGGATTCACAATTATATTGGGGAGGACGATTTTGTGAATCAAAAGTTGTTTGTAAACACAAAAGGTTGAAAGCTTTTGCAGCAGCTAATTAAGTTACATTTTTGTAAAATCTCTCTAAAAAACTTCTCGAAACCGTTATTTATAGGACAACAAAAAATTCTAGGTGATGAAATTCGTTCAAAAGAAAGTAGAGGTTGTTCTAACGAGAATAACATCTCGTTAGAATAAAAATGCAGTTCGTTTGAATGAGAGTACCGAACTCTTTTGAACAGGCTTCTAACGAGATTCAAACGATACCAAATAGTATGCCCTCATTCGATGTTCATTTGATACAGCGATCTAACGAGCTATTTAACAAAAACAGTACTTCGTTCGAACGAGAAAGGGATCTCGTTTGAGCGAGGTAAAAAAAATATTTTAATACTCTTAAAAATCTAGCCTTAGTTTTTACCAAAATACATCTCCCAAATATAAATATAAATAATTTTGAACTCCTAAATGATTTATACCTTTATAACTTGGAGAAGTGTTGAACTCGGAGATGTTGGAAATTCGGTTAAGCGTGTTAGCATGTGGAACTTTGTAACGGGATATGCCAAATACAAAGGTAAGCCTAAGCTATGAGAAACATCAGACTATTTGCTCTTACAAATATCCACTTTTTTGTCTATTCTGGTACAAATATAAACATAAACGAAATCCAAATTACAAAAAAAAATTCCTCCAAGAGAAAATATCCTAATACCCTCCCAAACACTAGAAATGGATGGCATAAGGAAACATTGTCTTCAAATCTTCACTTGTTCTTCTCTTGAACTCTTTGACTTCATTTGCTGTAATATGATCTTCCGAAAGTACCTAAACACATGAAGCAAATAAAATATACAGTGATGCATGGAGTTTGAAGTATAGAATTAAAATAATATTTTTCCCCCAAAGTCAAACTCATCAAGTCTCCCCCTTAATTTTTTCTCTCCCTTTTTGATCGAATGAGTCAAAGGAGTAGAATCTAAACATGAAATAAACGGTATCACATAAACGAAGTAGATATCATCACAAGAATATAGCAATATTATATGGGTAATGATAATCTCAAAAGCATTACAAACTATTTTTTAATGTTTTAAGAATAAAATAAACAAATATAACACACCATGAACTAACACTAAAATATTCGAAGCGTGACCGTGAAATGTATGGGTATGAACAATTTTCATAGGCCAATCAACATAGACAAGCATGACACATCTGAACGAAAGATTGAGATACCACTAACGGACAATCTCAAAGTCTACCTTAGGTGTAAAATGCGTGAATTCAAGTGAAATTGACTTAACATAATCAACAAATCAAGATCATAAGTGATTTTCACACCAATAACGTCCAAAACTATGTAATATTTTTCTAGATTTATATAGCTCGTGCAAACCCATTGATCTTAAACATAACTCCCTCAAAATCTCACATATATGAGGATAAACACTTAAAGATTTTTGAAGAAATCAATGCTCATATGTAGCGAAGCATTAATGATAAAAAATTTGACCTGACACTTCTAATTTTATTTTCCTTTAATCTTTTTGGATCCTTTCATTGTAAATGGTGTCTTGTAATGCAAAGACCTTTAATATTTAGTATCCACTTTCCATTGCTTAATATATAATAATTTTTTCAATTTTTTAAAATCCGGGCAATGGTTCTTAAAAGCACAACTTTTCATCCCGTTTTTACATTAGGTTCGCTTTAAAACACGATTGAGATGAAAACACTATGATCGACATGTGACAACTAAGAACAATGATCAAATAAACTCGTACTTGTGTGCATTAAAGGAGACTAGGAGTCAAACATGTAATAAATAATCATCAATTCATATCGAAATAACTCCACACATTATGAAGCACATACATGAAGTGTTTTCATGTCTCAAAACACTACAAAACAATCACGTGCATATGTAATGAATGGGTGATTCAAACATCTTAAATGTTCATCCATATATGGTGATAAAAAAGAATATAAAAATCTTTTTGACTTTTTCAAACATATTGTCAACTCAAAATCTTTTTGTATTTTCAATTTGTTTTTATCAAAATAAAATCTTTTTGAATATTTCAAGAAAAAAACAAAACTCTTTTCGGAATTTTTGAAAATTCTATATAAAATGAAAAATATAAATACAAGGATAAAATAATGATAATACAATCTAGAAATACGAATAAGAGATATACGCATGAAAAGTATCCTATACTAGATAAAAATATCTGAACTCAGTCAATAGTGCAAATACCCAAAGATTGCCTAAGATCCTCAAATCAAAGTGCATCTAAAAATTTCGTAAAAATATCGGCTAACTGATAATCGGTGCTCACAAAGCTCAAGGATAAAAAATTCTCCTCAAGTAGGTCTCGAATAGAGTTCTCGCATATTCTAACGTGCTTTGTGCGCAAATTTTGGACTGGATTGCAATATGGATCCCACTCGTATTATCAAAGGAAATTGTCATTGTGCCCTGTGAAATGCCATAATCCTCCAATATTCTCTTCATCCATAAGAGTTGCGTGAAACAATTCCCAGTGGCAATATACTTAGCCTCTGTCGTACACAAAGATATGGAGTTTTGCTTCTTACTCAACTAAGAGACTAGAGAATTCCCAAAGTAGAAACACCCACCCGAAGTGCTCCTACAACCATCAACATGCCCATCCCAATCGGCATCCGAATAAGTAGACAACAATCATCAATATCAAAGGAATACCAAATATCGTCTGAGAGTGTCCCACTCACGTATTTGATGATACGTTTAAGAGCACTTAAATGTGACTCTTTTGGAGATGCCTGGTATCGTGAACATACTCCAACACTAAAGGCAATATTCGGATGACTGGACGTCAAGTAAACAAGACTACCTATCATACTCCGATAAAGGATCTGCTCGTCATCATTTCTTAAAGTGTTTTTGATAAGCTTCATTGATGAACTCATAGGGGTGTGTGAGTGCTTAGCGGATTCCAAACCAAACTTCTTCATAAGGTTTCTTACATATCTGGATTGAGATATGAACATCCCATACTCAAGTTGACGAACCTGAAAACCTAGGAAGAACGTAACCTCACCTACCATTCTCATCTCAAACTCACTCTTCATCTCGTTCTCAAAGTTGTGAACATGGAGAGAGCACGTGGATCCAAATACTATGTCATCCACATAGGCTTGGGCAACTAAAATAGCACTAATCTTTCTCCTTACAAATAACATTTTATCCATTCCCCTTCTCTTAAATCCATAAACTAAGAGATAGGAAGTGAGCCTTTCATACTAGGAACGAGGTATTTTCTTAAAACCATACAAGGCCTTCATATGATAGTAGACGTGTCCCGAATGCTTAGGGTCTTCAAACCCTTTTAGTTGTTCCATATAAACTTCCTTATGTAGAATGCCATTTATAAAGGCACTCTTGACATCCATCTGATACAACTTGAAGCACATATGACATGCTATGGGTAGTAGTAAGCGAACGGACTCCAGCCTAGCAACAGGAGAAAATGTCTCTGCAAACTATACACCCTCGATCTCTGTGCATAATTGAGCGAACAAATTAGCCTTATTGAGAATAATGGTACCATTCTCATCCATATTATTCTTGTAAATCCAGTTGGTACATATCACATTTGTCTCACTAGGTCAGGGGACTAACTCCCAAACATCGTTCTTACAGAACTAAAGCCACTCTTCTTGCACGATGAATATCCAATGCTCGTCCTTAATTGTTTCTTTTACATTCTTGGGTTCGACTAAATATGTATAGCACAGATAGATAACAACATTTTTGAGTTAAGCGTGAGTCTTGACACCTAGTGTAAGATCAACAAATATAGCAGTAGGGTCATTAATCTTTTGAACCCAAGATGGTATATCCCCTAAATCAGGAATGGGGTCCACCGTGGTAGCATTAGGAAGGATGGAATCATCACTAGAGGGTGCATCATCCTTACATTGAGGGCTAGGAGAAATAAATGACGTGGCTTGTCATCTCTAATCATGATGTTTATTGACTTCATAACCTTAGAGCTTGTAAGGTTAAAAACTCTATAAGCCCTTCTTGTCGATGAATATCCTAAAAATATATCCTCATCGCTTCGGGAGTCGAACTTTACTAAGTGCTCTCTATCTCGTAAGATCTAATCATTACTCCCATAGACGAAATATAATAGGTTGGGCTTCTTTCCTGTCCAAAATTCATAAGGCGTGTGAAGTGTATATGGACGAAGATATACCCTATTCACCATATGGCATGAGGTGCTCATGACCTCTGCCTAAAAATGTCTAGGCACATTTCTCCTAAGAAGCATGGATCTGGCGATCTGTTGTATCATTCAATTCTTCCTCTAAATAATACCATTTTGTGAAGGAGTACAAACGATTGAAAACTCATGTTTGATGCTTAAACCATCATAATAGCTATCCACTGTGTTTCTTTTAATTCAGCGACGTTGTCACTACGCATCCGATTAATAATGACATTGTGTTAGCTTTGTAAGAAACGACACTTAGTTATAAGGAACTGAACTGCATCGGAGTTTTCTCTAAAAATCCTACGATAGAATATCGAGAAAAGCCATTGACAATCACGAGAATATATATCTTTCCACCTAAACTCTCCGAGCGAGTAGGACCTATAAGATCCATGTGAATCAACTCCAAAACTCAGGTGGTGATAATGGTATTTAACTTTTGATGGGGCTTCAAATTTTCTTTCCTTGTTGGTAAGTTCCATAAATCGAGAAAGTTGGTTTCCTAAGTGATGGTGAGCCACGAATTAGGTCTTTTTCACTAATCTCTCAAGATCTTTAAATTTCACGTGACCTAGCATTGATACCAAAGGCCTATAGTGGAGACCGTAACACTGTTGCACACATAGGAGTACTTAGGCACAATCCCATAGCAATTATTTTTGGTCCTCTCTCTTTGGAGTAATAGTTCACCGAATTGATCATAAACATTGCATTCAGAACTGGTCAAACTTTACTGCAAAGTTTGTGTCGCAGAGCTAGCTTATACTAATAAAGTTCACTTCCAACCCTTTAACGTACAACAACACATTGTCTACTTTAGGGAATTTGAGTATATCAATAAAACCACACCTTAAAATACTAGACCTACTCCCTTCTCCAAAATTGATTTTACCTTCCTTATGATCCTCAAGTTGGGTAAAAAATAAAATGTCACCAGTTGTGTGCCTAGAGCACCCACTATCAATATACCATTAGGAAGTATTTTGAACCTTGAGATCAATATACACAACAAGGGATTTGATGTCTTGTTTAGTTACTCAAGTGGAGGTAACCTTTTCTTTGTCATTATCGTTGTTGGGTCTAGTTGGAGCGTTGGAAGCATTCTCAAATGGCAAAGAAATTCGTTGAAATTCTTCCATCAAGCTTTGTGAAGTTGTGACTAGGAACTCAATTTGATCTCGAAGTCTAGTAAAATTGCTAGAGCAGTGCGTGGGAGTATGTCTACGCCTAGTTCTCTCTAAATTATAGTAAAACTCTCTAAGGTGACATCTTCTCTTGCAAAAAGTGCAAACATAAACTTGTTTGGGTCTACCTTATTTTATTTTTCTAAGTTGAACTCTCTTAGGTGGTTTAGGTCAAGGGCCCATCACAAACTCGGGAATAAGTGAGAGTGCGGTATGGGAAGTGGATGCACCATCATAACATATTCTTTGTCTCTATACGTTGTTTAACGCGAGACTGAGGAGCGTCTTACAAACCTTATTCAATGTATCCTTGATAGTTAACTTGACCTCCTAGGTACATTCGAGATCTTTATCGATTGGGATATGAGGTTTTTGAGTTTCTCATGAGTCTCCACGGATGCTTGGAGATATCTCATAAGACTAGCCATTTTGTTGGTAAAGTCACCATTCTCTCTCTCTCTCTCAACAAAACAAACTCTCTCCCCTAAAGCTTCTTTCACCGAGGATTCACTCTCTCTAAACTGTCTCAATTCTTTCTCTGGTGATAAAATTCTCATTGCTAACCCTTTGTTTTGTTTATTACTTTTAAAGGACTCGGTGTAAAGATCGTCAAAGGCACGACGAAGATCACTCTCGCACTCACTTAAAACATCCTCTTCCTCACACTCGTCGGAATGACTATACTCATCGTCGAGGTGTCCATATTTAGTAGCTTCCTTATCATCGTGAGGTGTACTAGATGTACTAACATGACTAGCCATGAACGTGGTGAAGTTACATCCATGCGGTGATTCATCCCCCGAACTCATCGACTTAACCTCGCTATCATTAAGCGTGATGTTAAAGGCAACTTTTCCTTTCAATTGACGTTTTAACCTAGTCGAACACTCGTGAAATTTGTGACCTTTTCCCTCACACTAATAGTATCTCTCCTCGTCTTTCTTTCGGATGTCTTTATTTTCTTTTTCAAATTTTTTCTTACCCATTTTTAATTTCTTATCTTTCTCAACACTTTTATTATCTTTGAAATTATCATGCTTTTTAAGCTTAAGAATTTTCTTGAAGTTTTTAGAAAATAGGGCCAAATCATCTAAATCAAAGTCTTACTCAGAATCGAATGACACTCCCTCTCTCTTTTTAGAACGGGTTTTAAAGCTATCCCCTTTTCCTCAGGTTTAACAATCTTAGGGAACATGTCTATCTCGTATGTTTGAAGATCTTCTACAAGTTCTTCTAACCTACGAGTGTCTAAAATCCCTAGTGAGTTTAACACAATAACCTTAGGAATGAATCGGGATGGGAGTGACCTAAAAATATTCTTAACTACACGCGTTTTGGGAATTTTCTCACCTAAATTGAAACTAGAGTTGACAATATCCGATAATTTAGCATAAAACTCATCAAAAGACTCAAATTCAACTATTTGAAGTGTTTCAATTTGAGTCGGGATTTTTCAGCATAGAAGATTTAACAGCATTGGTGCCCTCGTGAGTGAGCTGGAGGGCATCCCAACCTTTTTTAGACGTGGTTTACGTCATAATGGGGTGAAACTCGTCAGGAGTGACGGTTCCAGAGATAGAACTCAAATCGCATAAGTTTAAAGTTCTCCATTTAAATTCTTCTTCAGTCCATAAAGAGACAAATTTCGGGTTGATGTCATTTCGCTCTGAGATAGTGGGTGGTGTCCACCCTCTTTCACAAACTACCCAGACCCTTTCATCAATTACTTTTAAAGTGGATCTAATCCTAGCTTTCCAATATGCGTAATTAGATCCATCAAAGATGGTCATACGATAATAAAAAATTTCCATTAAAATCCTTCTTTTTCAAGATCAACAATTTAAAAAAAAATAATATCAAAATTTTTTTATACAAAAAAACTTATCACACATCAAAATAGTGTAATTGGCTCTGATACCAATTTGAGAGTGCACAATGATCTCAATGGAGTGATTTGTATAATTAAATGCACCAAACACAAATCTAATTTTATCTTTTTATCCTAAGACATGCATCTAGGTGATAAAAGCTAGATAAATAAAGCATACAATCACAAACGGAAGATAAGGAAAAATCCCCTAAAGGGAAAACCCTTTTTCAGCACTTTAGTGAGTTTTACAAGACACCTTAGTTATGAAACTTTCTAAAGAATACCACTCAGATCCAGAGATGTCCACAAGAGGTAGTCCACCCTCGGTATCTACCGATCACCCTTTCTTCCTTCAACAATGATCACTCAGGTCACAGATTTAGCAGTAGAGTACTAACTCCACGATGGAATATCAATTATGAAAGTTTAGGTTTCAAAATGATTCATAAGTATATTAGGGAGGATGATTTTGTGAATCACAAGGTGTTTGTAAGCGCAAAACATTGAAAACTTTTACAGTAGATAATTAGGTTACGTTTTTATGAAAGCTCTCTAAAAAAACTTTTCAAAACATGTATTTATAGGACGACACAAAATTCATAGCGGTGAAATTCGTTCGAACAAAAGTAGACGTCGTTCGAATGAGAATAGCATCTCGTTAGAACAAAAATATAGTTTGTTTGAACAAGAGTAACAAACTCATTTGAACAGGCTTCTAACGAGCTTCAAATGATACCAAACAGTACATCCACATTTGATGTTCATTTGATATAAAGATCTAACAAGCTATCTAACAAAAATAGTACTTTGCTCAAACGAGAAAGGGATCTCGTTTGAATGAAGTAAAACAAAAATTAAAACGCTTAAAAATCAAGCGTCGATTTGTACAAAAAATACATCTCCCAAATATAACTATAAATAATTTTGAACTCCTAAATGATTTATACCTTTATAACTTGAAGAAGTGTTGAACTTGGAGATTTTTGAAAGTTGGTTCATCGTGTTGAAGCCTGTCACTTTGTATAGGGATATGCCAAATATAAAAGTAAGCCTAAGTTATGAGCAATGTCGGACTATTTTCTCTTACATCATCTTCGGGTCATATCGGGTTAATACCATAAACAGGTTATCATGTAAACAATTATTCGCCCTATATGAAGCTACAATAACCCCATACCCACCTCATCACCCAAGAAATACAACATTATTTCTTTCTCTCCCCCCTCCTCTCTCTCTCTCTCTCTCTCTCTTATTAATTATAACCTACTATTTCCCTCTTAACATTTTATTATTTTTCTCATCAAAGTTCTTGTTTCACATTTGGGGAGCTCTGTTTATTTTTCTTTCCAAAAACTAAGTTTTGTTATGACTATTGTCTAAGCTATTTAATGTAACCAAATGGGTGCTTTAGGAAGGTAAAAGCATTGGTAGGTTTCAAAAAGTCTAAAAAAGACTACCATGTAAGGTAATCTTTCATTTCAATTACAAAAAGTCCATGTGTGTGTGTGTGTGTGTGTGTGTGTGTGTCTGTCTGTGTCTGTGTCTGTGTGTGTGTGCGTGCGTGTGTGTGTGTGTTATATAAAAACGATGATGCCAAATATCATCCAAATGGATTCAACCTGATTTCTAAGTTTGTATAACAATGGTGGAGATAAGATAATACAGGAAAATGATGATGGAGATGAGAGATAAAGAAAAGACATAGAGATTTAAGTGGTCTGACCTTAGCCTACGTCCACTGTGCAAAGTATGAAGTGACTCCACTATATAAGATTGTTGAAAGCCATCAATGGTGAATACACGCTCTTTTACTCTCTCTCTCTCTATATATATATACACATAATAGTAGTAGGTTTTCCAAATTCTGATACTTTTATAAGGAGACAATGATCTCCTTTTATATCCACAAGGGTGTGCAATACCATCCCCAATCATGCAGTTCATGTGTAATGAGATCAAGTAGCCAATAGGAGCATGATACATGTAGAGAGAGGTGTGTTGGTCATGATGATAAAATATTCTTTCCACATATTGGTTGAATTGTTGTAACGGTATTAAGTGGATATGCCTATAATATCATTTCCATAGTTTCCATATGTGCATATTGTATTTGAAGTAGAGGGTCTCGGCTGGCCGAGACTAGAAGAGCATTGATCCAAAGAATAAAGGGTCGAGATGAGACTGGCTCCCTGCCTAACTTGTGTAGTTGATGGGAAGGTCTTGACTCCATGAGAGTGTTTAAGACCGATACTTTGATTAGTATAAGAGGCCAACATTTCTCATGTGTTACAGCAAGGACGATATTGTGCTTGTTCATTCCACGAGGTTATCTCATGGTAGTGTGGTTTCAAAGGACGAGACTATCTGATGTAAGACTACTGATAAGGGCTCCAGTGGGGAGTCGGAGAGAATATATGAATGGACATGCCTCTATAATGGGTGTCGTCTGAATGAGACCGGGCTTATGTATATCAATCACCCCTAGACCTTAGTTTTCAATGTTAGTGAGAGGCTGAGGTTTAAGTTCGTTTTGATTCATTGTGGTTTGGTGTCACCTCATTGTCATTGTAGGCACGTCAGTCATATAATGGTAATGGGCATGCATGTGCATAAAGATGTGGTTTTAACCCCCTTAAAGTGGACACCTGTTAGTTGCCCAATGGTCTGGCATGTGGATGAAGAGAGTGCACAATCGATGGTCACTTCGAATGATGTACCCTAATGATGGATGCATTGGGAAATGTCCTTATATTTGGGTGGATAAAATGACTTAAGTTTTCTCCTTTCTCTATCCTGGTTCATTCTTTCACCATAGTATCCATGTAACACCCACCCCTGTGATTTGGACCGTACCTGTGTAATATAGTAATTTGGTATGACCCAATTGAGCTCTAGACTTTGTAAATTAGACCATGCACCCAATTTGGATGATTTTGAGTCTTTGGTTCAAATTTTATGGATTTAAAATGGCCTTACTTGTAATTTGGAGAGTTTAGGGTCGTTTGAACGAGACCATGATTCGTTTGAACGAGATCCTAATCTTGTTAGAACAAAGACCATGCCATTCGAACGAATAAGCCTCTTTCGTTTAAATAACCAGTTTAAACGATCTTCCAATGACCCATACCTGTCCAAAAGACCTTCCCTAGTTAGAACCTCATTTGAAGTATGTTCGAACAAAACTAGTTCTCGCTCGAACGAGAAATTACTATCACGATATAGATCATTAGAATAGACACGTGTTACACCTCCACAATAATATATTAACTCGTGGTTATGCTTTGGGGCATTTTTGGAATTAACCTTGAGGGTTTTGGGGTATTTAAGTGAGGTTTTGGCCCATTCTATGGATTTTAATCAAATTCTCTCTCTTTCTGTCTGTGTGTGTGTGAGTGTGTGTGTGTGTGTGTGTGTGTGTGTGTGTGTGTGTGTGTGTGTGTGTGTGTGTGTGTGTGTTTGTGTGTGTCTTTATAGCTCTTAGAGTTTCTCCACCACTAAGCACCATCCATCACACTAGCACCACCACTCCTCAACACTAAACCACTATACTTAAACCATTTTATACCATTTATAAACCCATATACACCACAAGTTAGAAAAGATATCAAGTTATGGTGATGGTGTTGGGGATTTTTGGAGAAGAAAATAATAAGAATAAAGGATCTTGAATGTGTTTTTGTGTGGAGATTTCATGGAGCTTACTAGTGTAGGTTGGCAACATTCTTGAGTCCACCTTGGGATCTGGGAGGTTTCCATCACCGTCTTCTTCATCCTAACATCTTTGAAGATTCTTTGAGGTGGGAAAATGTACTCTTTAAGTTTAAGAACCCTATTTCCCTAGTATTTGGTCTTGTATGTATTGTTTTAGAGTAAAATGTATGCATGTTTCAAGATAGCTATTATCTCATGTTCTTTGTAAAATGGTTTGCAAGTGATCTTCAAAGGTTTTGAGAAAACGATATATTTTGAAGAAAACATAGTGTTAAACATTTTATGAAATAAAATGTTTGAAATAATATGTATCTTGTGAGATACTATAAGAACAAAGTCTTGAAGTTATTTTGTAAAAATGAGATTTTTATGAAGTTGAAAATTTATTCAAGTTTTGAAGAACAAAAATGTCTTTTAGTCTTGAAAAGCATATTTTTGCAAGTATTATGAAAATTTCTTGAATAAATCGTGTGTTAAACTAATTTTCTTGGATTTTTAGACTTGAAATCCCTCTTCCCATGCACATAAACCTGTAGTAATTTGGCAATGGGTATATGGATAAGTTTAGTGAAGGTTTTAATGAGTTTTAACATGAAATAAAGAAAAAAGAATTTTCACCCCTTAAAGTGTGTTAATAGGTGTGGGAAATGTAAAAAGTGTATATTTTCAAGACTATATGTGATGATAAGGTAAAATGGTGCTCTCCTTGTAAAGTAGTCTTTAAAATGACAAATAAGTTCTTTGATAAAAAAAATAATGAGATAAAGATATTCTCAACTTGAAAAGTGCGTTAACTTCAAAGTGTTGAAGAAGCGTTAATGGGTTAAAAACATTAAGAATTTAGTGCGTGTAACTTAACAATGTTTATGGAAAAATAACACTTGTGAAAAGGTAGGTAAGTACACGTTTCGAAATAAATGGGCAAAATGATAATTTTACATAAAGTAGAATATTGTTATGAAATAAAAATATTGGAAAAAGTGGTATGAAATCAACGTGAATGATTAAAGGACATGAAATGGTGAAATCAACATTTTTATGAAATCAACATTTTTATTTCGGAACATATATATGTTACACTTAGAAAATCACCATTACAGAATGCAATTAATGTAAATGAATAAGGACATGAAATGGTGATTTTCTAAGTGTAACACAAATATGGAATGATTAAAGGGCAAGAAAAGTGGTATAATGTGAACATTTGATAAATGATAAAACACATTAACATGTACTCAGATGCAACCGGGAAAGAATTAAGAAGGGCCTAGAGCCCTAGGGTGAAAGACCCCAAACCACTGGCCAGAGCATATGGTGGCATCGCCAGCGATGTGGAGCCTGTTAAAATATGTGGTATAAGTGCATTACGAGAAATAATATAATAATAAAAGTTGAAAATGATAAAGAAATTGGTTGTGCTAAAAATAATGAGAAAATACAACCTTTATGAAATGAAATTGATGAACGTTTTTGTTTTGAAAAAGTAATTTGGACAAGAAATATAAAAATGATGGAGTTGAAGTAAAGCGTGAGTTAATGACACAAGTAAATTGTTTAATGGGTAATCAAGCAACCTAAGATGGTTTAACCCATAATTAACCTGAGTGTGTGTTGTGAACGATTTTACAAAGGAAAATAAGTATTTTTTAACACCGAGTGTGTGTGTGTGTTGAAAGGTGGTTTTCAAGGAAAATACTAAAGTGGAATTGGCCTAAATAAATAAAAAAATTGTTGAATGAAATGTCTTTCCTAATCAAACACTATTTTGTTTAAATATTTAATCGGGTGTGTTAAATCGGAAAATTAATGTTAAGTCAAGTAATATGGGAAAATTGGGTCTTTTATAAAGTTAGTGTAATTTAATTAAATCAAGTAACGTTTGAAATGAACGAATTTATGCATTATAATATATATATATATATATATATATATATATATATATATATATATATATATATATATATATATATATATATATCTTTATACAGTATTTGCATGTGCACGTAGGTGGTACATTATAGAGTTACTTTTCTATCGTTCGATTCTATGTTGCATTGTTGTATATCCTACTAGGCATTCGTCTCATTCCCTTTCCTTTGTTACTTCAGGTTGTACATGATTCTGTATTTTGAGGGTGTTGTACATGCAAGTATTTTTTTATTTTACATTTGCAGATATGTATGCTTGGATTCCGGGGACGTTTCCCACAGTTCCCACACCTAGCTTGATATAAATTGGAATCACATGCAAAACAAATGAAATGTTAATTAAATAAAGTTGTACTAACAAAAATATTTAGGTTGTCTTATTGCACTTCACACCCAACGTACGTGACAAATTGGGTTGAAACATGGGTAACTTATAAATTCGGGTTGGGGCGTTATAATTAGTATAAGATCTCTAGGTTTAAAGTTATTTTCGGGAGTGACGTTGTGAGGTCGGTAGTGGATGTTTGATGTCGGTGTTGGTTTTGGGCCGATTACGCTAGACAAGTGACAGTTTCAGTTCGTTTTCTCGACGATGGAGTCAAAAAGATTTGCACGATGGGTAATTCATTTCCAAGTAGCAAGTGGCCAAGTTAGTTGCCATTAGTAGTTCCCGACACTTCTGATTTAAACATGTTATTAACTTTTGAGTGTCTACATAAGCCATTAGTGGCGACACCATGTTCTCTAGTTGTAATACCCCGTATTTTTATGCTATATTAATTTGGGGATTTATTAAATTTAATGTGAGTTATTTATTTAATAAAAATTCGAAAATTAATTATGTTATAATTATTAACGTGACGAGAGTTAGTAATTATGGGAAATTTGTTGAATATTACTAATGAGCAAAGTAATATATATGATATTGGTTATATTGAATGTCATGAGTGAATTAATTGGCAATTTCGGAAATTTAAGTCGGGACGTACTTGTGTCATGTCGGGACTAATTTTGTAAAATAAAAAGTGAATATTTTATAAGTTGTTCGTATGGTCATTTTGAGTGCACCAACGTGTCCGGAAGGGTCGAGATAGTCAGAAAAGTGTACCCGGGAGTTTAGTTTGGGTCTCGGGGCATTTTTAGGCCTAATTGGTACCCCGGGAGGGAAATTTAGTCATTTCACCTTTTTGGGTAATTAAACCCACGAAATTCAGCAACCTATATCAGCCATTTAGGTTAGTCTTTTAGGGTTAGAATATTCAGAAAACAAGTGACGGCCATAGGAGAGGGAAGGAGGAAGCTCCAAGGCAATCCAAGGCCCCAAAAGTGTTCCGTTTGCACCACAACCACCACCACCGCGTAGATCGCGAGACGAGGAACGCAGCCATACCAAAATCAGCCATGAATCAGAATACCAAAAATCCCAGGCAAGTGTTTAACTTGCTATTTTCGTTGGTGCAATCTTCATATTAGTTTAGGAATGATTAGGGATGAATTATGTAGAAGAAAACCCAATTTTGTGATAGGAAAATGCATGTAGATTGATTATATGAAAATTCTGGAATCCTTGCCATGTAGAGGAATATAACCCACGAAATTTTGATGATATATTAGAAGGAAATTCTGGTAAAAACATATTAGAACCATGATTAAGAAAAACTCTAGGGTTCTTGATGATTAGACGAGATTTTGGGTTAATTATCCATGTTTAATGTTAGATATACACATGCTTTACGTTGAAAACATCTGGTATATTGATATAATGTTAGTAGTAGGATTTTTGGGACATTTAGAATGGAAAAACATGGTTTTGGATGAAGAAAATTGGTAAAACCCGTAACTGCAATTCTGCAGATTTCGCAGACCTGCTTGATCGATCGATCGAGCCTAGAGCTTCGATCGATCGAGCCCCAGGCTTCGATCGATCGAGCCCCAGGCTTCGATCGATCGACCCCTCCTGGAAGACTCCTTTTTCCCTTGTTTAATTGGTTAAATTAAATTTATCGTGAAATAATTCTTGGGTGTTCTTCCTAAAATGTTTTGGGAGATAGGAGAGACCAGTAGGACATATGAAGGTGTTGGGAACTTTATTATAAGTCGGGAACTTTTTTTTCGGGACAATTATATAATGAACGATGAAACTACGTAATTCAAGTGAGAGATTACGGCAAATAGCTACGATAGTGAATAGAGGTACCTACTGAATTTTCTACTTGGGAGGATAGAGTCCACTAGTGTCATGTAATAAGTGAGAAAACCCTTCGAGTTAAGGTTAGAGATGAAACCTTATACGTAATACTAATAATGTGAAAATTAAGGATAAATGTCGTAATTATGGGTGATGAGAGAAACCTACATTGATATAATGATAAGTGGTATATTTATATGGTTGTGTGTGCATATATTATATACGTGTGAAAAACGTACCCGCGCTACTTGCTATCACTGAGGTTACCGCGCTGGGACAGTCTTATCTCGATGGGACCTTTATGGGGGATATTGACTTGTACCCTAGAAGATAGATATCCTTGGTACAGGCTATCGGACCGATAGTTCAGACGGTCCTAAGAGACGTGAGGGTATGTACTGACCTCTTAGAGACTTGGAATCTATGCTTCGCCTCAATCTTGTTTGTGTATATATGTTATTACAGTTCGAGAGTGATTCCGAACTTGTACATCCCTTAGTGTGAGCGATACGGGGATTGGATAGCAGAGTATGCCTGCACCATAGTTTGTATGTTGGTGCTGTTAGGATATATATATATATATATATATATATATATCTGAATTGGGGAATTCAACTGTTGCTGTAACGTAGTAAGTGAGACATAATGCTGGACTATAAATTATGAATACTTGTTTTGAGAAAGTATAATATGTCACGGGAAAACTTTATTGATTTTTAAAAAGTTAAAATGGAGAACTTTGGTCACTAATTGGAACATTTTTTTTTAAATGAAATCGTTGAATTGTAAATCTTACGAGTAATCTAAGATAAGTTAAATCCTTTGGGAAGACTGGTGCGATAAATGATAAGACAAACCGTTGGGAAGGTTAGTGCGATAGGTGTGCACATTAGAAGAGAGGTGAGATTTTCTCAAGAGAGTGTCGCACTAATATGTTGTTGCATTGGCCTGTATCAATTTAAATACTTGCTAAACGTATTTTAAATCAAACACACTTTCGGGCTCTGACCCGTTTCTTTTTCTCTTTCTCTCTCTTGTATATATATGTATGTATTACAGGTGCCTAGCCACTGGGGCGACTTGCTTAGGACCTCTTGGCAGGAACGCGCTGCAGCTTAGGTGGGAGTTGCAGGTCACTTGCGTAGACGGCTTCCTTTATTGACTCCACTTCTAGCATTCTCATTTGTTGGGCACGTGTCGCCCTTTCTATTATTCCGTTGTTATTATGACATTTGTATTTCATTTATTTCTAGTACTGTTACTATGGGATTTTATTCAGTAGTTGTGTTACTTTATATTTCGCATGTTGACATTCGATGGACGAATGTTTTAAAAATTGGATTATGTTCCAGGTTGTTGTGGTGTGATTCTTATTTATTGATGTTGTTAATAAAATAAATGATTTTCTTAAAATAAAATTTGGAAAGTATGTATAAAAATGGTTTTGACACCTAGCTTAATTATTTAGGGTGTTAAATTGGAAAATTTATTTTTATCGACAGTGATGCTGAGAATGAACCAACTGTTCACCTTGATTTAATTTAATAAAGGAGTGATCGCCCGGTATTTAATTAGGTGGGGTGTCACACTAGTATGAGGTGAACTTATATCAGCCTTTGATGACGTGAGAGGTCTGTTAAGAAGTTAATAAAGGTATATAGCGTCCATTGAATTAGAGATGTGAATTGTTTAAAGCCGACTATGGAGTTAGGTGATTAGATATTTTATAATAAGGACACATTAAGTTAATTGGTTAGGTACTTGTGGGTGGATAATAATAATGATGTGATTAGGAAAACTTGATACTTAGGGGAGTGTCATGTGATAAGCATTTGACAATTCGGTAGGCATGTAGACCCGTATTGGTCATTGCTTTAGGATGTGTACTCTGCACTTCGTTGATAGGATGCTATCATTATAGATGAGCATTGTAGTAATTATCGATTGATGGATGTATACCATAAGCTATAATGTGAGATATGAGTCATTGACAGTAAGTGTGTTACACGTATAACGATGATGATTTGACATAACATAGGAGTAAACCCCATGCATCCTGTTATGATGTGGTTTTGGAGAATATGATGCGATATTTGAAGAATAGGATCCCTTCTAATGTCGGTAGTGTGGACTTAGAGGCTTATAGGTTGTACATGACATCCTATATCCTAACTGAATCCTTAGTAGTGTCGGCTTGTGGTTTAATATGAAGTATATGTCATTAGTTGTATGAAGTAAGTCCTTGGAGTATCTTTGGGACTTATTGAAACTGGTGTCCTTGTGAATATGATTCAACTTGTTGTGACACCTTGAGGTGTCCAAATATTATAGTTCTCCATATGTAGACACCCCATTCTAGTACCCCTTAAACCTCTCATTAGGTCCCTAGCACCTCCCTTCCTCACTATAAACCTAAGTCATACCCCGGGTACTGCCTTAGAGGCCATCGAGTACTCCCAGGCTCCGTTTGACCAAAAGTTAAAATCTTCAGCTCGACCGAGACTGAATGAATATTCAAAGGGCACTAAAATCCCTTTCTAATGGTCTGCCCCGTGCGCGATTCTGACAAACGATGCGGACAAACGACTCGTTTTCCCCCGAAACCTAACCTAGATGCCACAAAATGCTCTGGGCTCTTCAGATCGACTGAGACTGAATGAATCTTCAAAGGGAATTAAAACTCCTTTCCAATGGTCCACCCCATGCGCGATTCTGACTTACGGTACGGACAAACGATCCGTTTTACTCCAAAAGGACATTAAATGCTTCCAGGCCCCAGTTAACCAAAGTCAACTCCCTGAAACGAGTCAAACTCTTTGGAATGTTGAAGTACATATCCTAACCTTTCCAAAGGTCTGCCCCGTGCGTGATTCTGACTTACTATGCAGACGAACAATCCGTTTGCATCCGACGATTCCCTGTCTAAAGGACCGATGAGCGCTTCCAAGCTACATTTGACCCAAAGTCAACTCCCGGACCCGGAAGCAGTCTAAAGGACTTTAGAAGATATCTGAAGTACCTTTACAATGGTTTACCTCTTGCACGATTTGAATCAACGGTTTATGCTGAATGAACCTGAAAGAGACTGCCAAATGGCAAGTTCCAAACCCTGCCTATCGAAAGTGTGCCTAAAAACACCTACCGATTAGCAAGACCAGGGCTATGACGATCGGGGATTCCCTAGACCTATAAAAAGGAGGGCATGACCTCATTGCAAAAAAACCCAAGATCTAAAATCTATCACTCTCAGCGAATTCAGAAAATCTCTCTCAAAGTCAGCGTGATTTCCACCTCCAAATCATTTTCCAACCTTAACTTTTCATCATCTTCTTCCTCAAACTTGGTGAATTAACTACCCTTCATCATCGTCCAAGTACAAGGGCTGCTCTCCAACATTCAAGATCAATCTCAAGATCTTCAATAAGGTCAATCTTTCTCAACTCTCTCTTCAAGTTCTCTTAAATTCACATTAACTTATTTTATTACTTAGCACTTTTATTTCTCTCATCTCACATATAATAATATATTTTTTATCTAGTATTATTTCACATCTCTTATTTTCATATAAATAAAAAAAAACAATAAAAAGGCGGTTTGCTCATAAATTTCAAACGATAATTCTCGCACGTTTCTCACAACTAGAATACGTTTCTACACACACACACACACATATAAGAGAAGTCCCCAGTTGGATTTATGGGATAAATCCCACCCCTCGTTTTGTATACGAACTACGTGGAATTTGATGCCTCTATAGGCTACGTAGGCGTCTCGGGTTAAAACCCGAGACTCGAGTCGTATTCCTACTTTTCTCCCATTTTTTATTTTCCTATACTCTTTGACTTAAGTCTCTTAGTTCCTATCTATTTATATATACATATATTTGTTCGTAGTGGTGTATTATTCCACATGCGTTATCGTTCCATCATAATGATCAATGCGAGGATAATCACGTAAATCCTATTTTCTAATATTTTTAGGAACATTCCTATGGATGACTCGCTTTATCTCTTCCATGATACAAATCGATGATTCCAATCTCCGCTACATATACACATGCACAAATATCACAGGTAAATAAAGGAAAATAATAACAATCCATGAGAGACCGCAAGGGCGGAATGGGTGCATAACACCTTCCCATTTCGTAACTTAGCCTCCAGACCCTTTTCGAATCATTTTGGTTTCATATGTATCAGTATGTCTTTGGATGCTGTCATTTGGGATGACTCCCTTTTTCTTTTTTCTGTTTTGAGTAAAATAGACTGGTGACTCCATCTCTCTATATTTTTCGCCTCATCACCGACGCCGACCGAAGCTCTCCCGAGACGGATGCACGGGACCAAGATCCTCTCGACATAGAAGACACCCTCTTCTTCGTCTCTCCCGCCGCGAGGATCGGGGATGGCCACAGTGGAAACTCCGCTGGAGACTATATGAGGGATAGACTCTATTTACACGGGTGTTATATTTGCTTATATTTTCCCCTATTTTGCATGTCCCCCTTTTATTATTCCTTTGTACCTCATGCTTATGCTTCTATTCACACACTTGTAGAAGATTCTCCATGTACACTTCACACCACGTGCACCTAGGATCACATATATCCACATGTTGCACGCATCACCCATCCATACTTATTATACCATTGGTACTTGTACTTTGCTCCCTAGTTGGCATGATCAAGAAATATACTCTCATCATAAGATACTAATAAAATAATCATGCATGATTCACACGACATCACCAAAGAGCATTGTGATTTACCAAATTTTGTCTAGTAACTAGAGGGTCACTTTGTGATGGGCTCTTGTCCTGTAGGGTGCAGTTAGCCTAAGCGATATGACTCTCACCTTCCATTGGCCAAGTACCTTTGACGTATATCGAACGGTTCCCCCGCATCATACCACTTGACCGAAGTCATGACGGGAGGTATATCGCAGGGAACTCGTTCACGTACGCCGAGTATATTAAATTCTCTCTCACGCGTACCGTCCCCATGAGGTATATAGTGAGGCAATTCATGTACACTTAGGTATATCAAATGGCTTGTCCACACGTACCGATTTCTCTCAAAAGCAAGACGTATATCGTGGAAGTCACGCCAAAGGGGGGAACCCTTTCCAATTCACCCAACCAACTGCATACCTACATATATGTGTTAAGCCTAGGACACACATGTTAGATTGCCGGTTTCGACCTGAAACTCTGCCAAAATTTTGGGTCGGCCTGCCGCCCAAATTTTTGTGCATTTTTAAAACGGGACCCTGCCCGTGAGCCTGGTTATAAGTCCAACCATAGCTTTACATATGTTACAAACCCAACTTTTCCAGGCTCGGGTCCCATCCGGCATTTCATTTTGCATTTAGTAGAATTTAATACAAGTGAGAACATAATAATTATAATAATCATGCTGAGACCCATCTTCCAAAAACATTTATCATTTCTTCATCAAAAATCCTAAAATATTTCTCCTTTCTTTATCAAAAATCCAAAAAATATTTCTCCTTTCTTTATCAAAAATCCAAAAACATGTCTCCTCTCTTTATCAAAAATCCAAAAATATTTCTCCTTTGTTTATTAAAAATCCAAAAATATGTTGTTTTTTCAATCTAAAAAAAATGTCAAAAATATTTTAATTCTTTTTCATCAAAAATTAATCCCCTTTTACGCCTTCTCAGGTCGATCGCACGCCCTTGGCCTGGCTCCTTATTGGCTTCAGTCTTCAGTCAAATCACCTCGGAGTTTAGTGCGTTCCCCTGCTAATTCTTCCAAGTTCGGAATCCATCCACTTTTTATGGAGAACACAGACCAAGTACCAGTTGTGCAGCCAGATCTAACGGCAGTCTTAGCTCAACTCGTGTTCAAGATTGACAACCTCCAGACCGAGGTCCAAGAGATGCAACGAAACCAGGTTCCTGTTCCTCAAGATCCCGAGGCATAATTCCCTCGTGATATGGGTCCACCCGATCCTATCTGGGTTCCCAAAGAGTATCAGCACGCTCCATGTGCCCCTTCTGTTAATGGATCGTCGCCTGCCCGGCTTCCTATGCCAAACCTTTCCCAGACTCGGGCCAACTTGCCTATGATCATTGATCCAAAAGAGGAGGAGTTGAATAAGGTCAAAGAGGATCTCAAGATGCTAACTAAGAAGTTCGACCAAGTCAGAATATTTGTAAATTACATGGACTACACCCACATGTCTCCTTATCCTAAGGCGAGGTTACCCGAGAAGTTCAAGATGCCAAATATCGAGAAATTCGGAGGGAGTGGACCCCCGATTGTTCATATTCGAAGTTATCACCATTCTATGACTCTCCTAGGGGCTTCTGAAGAAGGGATGGCCCAATTATTTCAACAAACTTTGAAGGATAGCGCCCTCCGATGGTTTTTGTCTCTCGAGGAGTCCAAAATTCGTAGCTGAGAGGATTTAGCCCGAGAATTCATGTCGCAGTACAGATACAACGAAGAGCTTTAGGTCACCCACTATGATTTATAACTGCTAAAATAGAACTCTGGGGAATCAGTCAGCAATTTCATAGTCCGTTGGAGGGAAAAAGCATCCACCGTGACCAATCGGCCATCCAAGGAAGAATAATTCAACATAGTGAAGAAGAACTTCTTGCCCCATGTCCGAGCAATAGTGGGAGGACAATACTATCCCCACTGCCAAGCTCTCAGAGAAGTAGGAGTAGAAATCGAGGAAGGTCTTGCTAAAATAGAGGTTGAACCAAAGAAAGTGTCCGGACATTTCACCCCCAGAAAATATGATAAGCCTGTTAGTGTTGCAGTCGCAACCATCAACAACATATCTCAACTAACCATCTCGTGGGCACCGAGAAGCCTCCATGTCCCAGTCAGAAAGTAATACACCGATATCCATGCCCCCCTCTCCAATGTTTGTCAAGCCCTGTTAAATCTAAACCTTATCAAACCCTTGGACCCTCGGTCATTACCAAATCCAATCCTAAGAAATTCAAGGCAAATGCCTATTTTGCATTTCACCAAACTTCTAGCCATACCACCGACCAATGCTTTCACCTCTGAAACATAATCCAAGGTCTAATTGATCGGGGTACCATTTCCCCACCAACCAATCCTAATCCAAACACTACTCACAACCCACTCCCAAATCATGCCAATGTCATCTTCTTAGAAAAGAACCCAGAATTTGATCCCTCAACTCAAATCACACCCATATACTCTCCCAAACCTCTCCAGACTTGTCTGTATTTCCTCCTACACCCTACTAGCCTCAATGACCAGGCACTGTCACTCCTTACCAGAGCATGCATTGTTGTCCGTACCCGTTCTGAAAATGGAAGTATGGAATTATCAGAAGTATTAAACCAACTCCTAGAGTTCGGTCTGAAATTTCCCTCACAGATGATCATTGATTATCAGAAGTTCGATAAGCTATTCTTGGAAGCACGGAAATGGGCTCGAGAGTCGAATAGCTGGGTAGTACTAACTGATGAAGTCAGCCTAGATGACGTTGTCTAAATCATGGTAGAATCATTCAGGCAAACTAACTATATTTATAGTATGCCGAGTTACTTGATAATCTGAAGCTATAAGGATGCCTGGTCCCTTCACCCTTACTTATCCCCATAAAATGGGAAGACCTGTATGAAGAAGTGATTGAAGTTGTCAAATGCATTGACTTTACATGGAAAGACAGAATTTCTGCCACCGGATGGGGGGAATAATTTGAAGATTCAAATAAAGAGAAAGGTTCAGAAAAAATTGACCCGGTAGCCGACATGTGTGGGATGATATCATTTAAGGAACTCCTCGAAAAAATAAACAAGATAGCAGAACAACCCGAGATTGATGAAGAAATAGGGTTCATGTTCTTCCCTTCTTCAATAAATCACATGACCAGGTTAGGGAGACATTACCAGATCCCAAGCTCACTACCAGCAAATGACAAAGGGAAGGGCGTTGAAAACCTTCCTATGCTAGAAATGACCCTTGAGGAAAGCAAGATCCTCGATCAACTGAAGAAAACCCAAGATAACATCACTCTATGGGGGCTTTTCATATCTTCCCAACTGCACAGGAATGCTTTGATCAAGTTTCTCACTGGGCCCACAGTTCCTCCTTCTACCACACTAGAAGAAGCGGTAAATTTGGTCGGATCCTTGACCTCTACCCGAATGCAATCCTTCTTTGAAGAAGAAATCCCTAAAATTAGGCCAAACCATAATCATGCACTCAACATCTCCGTCGAAGTTATGGGGAAGGTTGTACCACTCTCTCTTGTCGATAATGAATCCTCCTTGAATGTTTGCCCATTAAGAACCTTCAAATGCTTAGGACTAAAGGAAAGTGATCTCACTCCAACCTCCGCTGCTGTACGTGCCTACGATAATACTCGTCGGGAGGTAATGGTATCCATAAAACTTGTAATAGGGGTTGGACCTATAAGTCCTGTCTTTGAATTCCAAGTTATTGACATCCCAACTTGTTTCAACATGTTGCTTGGACAACCTTGTCTCCATAATATCAACCATCAGAAATTGAAGCTCTTCACCGACGGACGAGTCATCACCATTTTGGATGATGACAACAATACTGAGGTTGCAAGTACCAGAAATCCAGTCCTTGAGATACAGCACGGGTCAAATGATATGCTCCTATTAGAATTCTGATTTAAGCCACTTCTACTCCCACCAGAGGATGATTTTAAAGAAAGGGTTTGTCCTTAATACGACCCTCATGGAAACGTTAATGTGATTCAAATGTTCAGAAACATGCACTTCATGCTCGTACTGGTGCTAGGACAAAGACAGAAAGGGATAATTCAGCCCATTGAACTGAAAAAAGCTTTCCCTCCTTGTGGTTTGGGGTATCAACCATCAGAACAAGATCTCAGAATGATCCATCAGTCTCAACCAAAGAGAATATTAGACTGCTCCCAGACTATCACAGGTGACTCCTTAAATGGACGATTCATCAAAGAGGCAGAAGACTTCCCCTTTTGTGGCTTTTCGGAACCATGGTACGACTATACAGACAAGAAAATGAAGCCTAGAATGGAGATATTTTTCCAAGACAGCTACCCAAGGGCTGAAAGTTCCCAACACCATGTACAACCGCTCATCAAAGATACCGAAGAGACTGGGGAAAGTGACTCCGATGATTAATTCAACTTACAGACACTGGGGCTAACACTCTGTATGGTTCATTCAAGCACTACATTATTGGATCCATCCCACCTGATTAAAGTTGTTGATACACCTCTCCTCAATTGGCATTCTGCGCCAGTTCTACTTATTAAATCCCACCTAATCCCAATGTTTACACTATTTCTTCTTCTGTTGTCTATCCTTGCTAAAATGTAATTGAGACCTCCTTTGATGAGGTTCTCAATGCTTTTTTTCCTATCAATGAAATAAACAAAGATTTTGAGTATCTTGTTGTGCCTTACATTCATTGTTTAGATTCTAATCCAACTTTTGATGATGATGATTTTGCAAATGAACAATTCGTAACTGATCTAAATAAGGTTAATAACAAATAACATAATCGCGTTCAAGTTAATGAATAAGAAACTGTTATTGTTAACCTCGGCTATAGTAGCCAACTGCTCGAGATTAGGATAGGGGATACCCTCGACGATAATGAGCGCGCACAACTTGAAGAATTACTGAAAGAACTCGTGGATGTCTTCGCGTGGTCCTATGACGATATGCCCAGCATTAATCCTGAAATATCTCAACATGAGATCCCAAATCTTCCAGATTACAAGCCAGCTAAATAAAAATTGAGAAAGCTCTGCACCGAATGGTCACTTAAGGTAAAAAAAAGAAACGATGAAACAACTGAACGTGGGCTTCATTCGTGTAATCAAATATCCCACATGGCCAGCCAACATAGTGCCTGTGCCGAAATCAGGAGGGAAAGTTCGAATGTGTTTAGACTATCGAGACTTGAACAAAGCCTCTCTAAAGGATGATTATCCGTTACCTAATATCGACATGATCGTGGACAACAAAGCTAGTCATGATCTCAAGTCATTCGTCGATGGGTTTTTCGGATACAACCAAATCAAAATGCACCCAAATCACCAAGAAAATACCGCGTTCATCACCCTATGGGGAACCTTTTGCTAAACTTTTATGCTATTTGGTCTCAAGAATGCTGGGGCTACCTACCAGAGGGTTGCCACAACCATCCTACATGATTTGATTCATAAGGAAGTCGAGGTCTATGTGGATGATATGATTATCAAATCCAAAACTAGAGAAGGTTATGTTCCTACCCTCCGAAAGTTCTTCGAACGACTGCGACGATATCAAATGAGACTCAATCCATAAAAATGTGTCTTCGGCATTACAAAGGGAAAACTCTTGGGATTTATGGTCAGTGATAAGGGGATAGAAGCAGATCCTACCAAGATGAAATCCATACTGGAGATGCCACCTCCCCGAACGAAAAAAGAAATCTGTCGATTCCTTGGGAAATTGTAATACATCAGCCGGTTCATCATCCAGCTAACTTCCATTTGCGAACCTATTTTCAAACTCTTTCGAAAGGATTCAACCCAGGTTTGGAATGAGGCTTGCCAAGAAGCTTTTGACCGAATAGAATAATATCTGACCCAACCTCCGGTACTCATGTCACCACAGCTTGGTCTCCCCTTGCTTCTATACCTAACCATAATCAACACTGCATCTGGGGCTTTGCTGGCCTAATACCTTGAAGATTCTCGTAAAAAAAAAGCCATCTATTATGCCAGTCACAAATTGATTGGGTACGAAGTTAACTACACTGATTTGGAAAAGGCATTGTGTCGCGCTTATTTGGGTCACCCAAAAGTTGCGATACTACATGCTCGCCTTTCCCATCCAACTTGTATCCCGAATGGACCCCATTAAGTACCTTCTTAGGAAACCCGCCTTATCCAGTCGAATGGTTCGATGGTTTCTGCTCCTAGTTAATTTTGATATCGTGTACATCACACACAAAGCCATGAAAGAAAGAGTCATCTCTGACTACCTCGCTGACTACCCCATGGAAGAAGCTGATGCTTGGATATCCGAATTCCCAGATAAAATAATCATCTACACTGCTCAAGACGACCTTCGATGGTAAATTTTCTTTGACGGCGCTGCCAACAAAAAGGGATATGGCATTGGGATACTTCTGATCGACCCAGATGACTCCCACACTCCCATCGCTATCAAATTGGATTTCCCCTCCACTAACAACATGACCGAATACGAAGCGTGTATAGTAGGCCTTAAAGTTTATCTCAAGAAAGGCATTCAATACCAAGATGTCTATGGGGATTCTGCCCTCATCATCGGTTAAGTGCTCAGAAAGTGGAAGGTCAAGGATGAAAAACTCCAACCCTTCCATACCCACTTAGAAGAACTAGCCTCCCAATTCTAATATATCGCCTTCCACTACCTACCTCGAGCAAAGAATAAACTAGCCAATGACCTTGCTACCTTGGCCTCCATAGTTGACATGTTCGAAGGAATAAAAATACCCCCCTTCCTAGTTCAAAAGAAAGACAAACCAACCCATTACTACCACATTGAGCTCATCACCACAGAAGATCCCGAACTAGCCAAATGCTGGTACTATGATATCTAGCACCTCCTCAAGCATGGTAGGTATCCCGAGGGTTCCAATAAGAAATACCGGGCAACCCTCCAAAGACTAGCCGCCCAGTACATCATCTGCCACAAAGCACTGTTCAAAACAAACTTCAATGGAACCCATCTACACTGAATTGCAGGGGGTTACATTGAAGAAATAATGCAAAAAATTCACAGTGGGGAATGCGGTCCCCACATGAACGGTCACATTATTGCCAAGACGATCATACGATAAGGTTACTACTGGACCACCATAATCCAGGATTGCACCGCCTATGTCCGTAGATGCCTCAAATGACAACAGTTCTCCAACCTTCAGCACCTGCCTCCATGAGAATTATACAACATGACTTCTCCCTGGCCATTCTCCACCTGGGAATTGACATCATAGGGAAAATTACACCAAAGGATTCCAACGGGCATGAGTTCATCCTAGTTGCCATTGATTACTTCATTAAATGGATCGAAGTCGTGTCATACGCAGTGCTGAACGCTAAGAAAGTGGCCAAATTCATCAAGAAAAACATCATCTGCCGATATAGGGTACTGTACGAGCTAGTGTCAGATAACGGGTTACATTTCGAGGTAGAAGTCATAGAAGTGCTCAGTGAGTATGGTATTCAGAGACACAAGTCTTCTCCCCATCGGCCTCAGACCAATGGTGCAGTCGAAGCCGCCAATAAGAACCTCAAAGCCATCATCAGTAAGATGACCAAAAGCCGTCGAGATTGGGTCGACCGAATCCCATACTCCGTTTGGGGCTACCGAACCTCAATCTGAACCTCTACTGGGGCTACCCCTTACTCTTTAGTCTGTGTCATGGAAGGAGTCCTACCCGTGGAGCTAGAAATCCCTTCACTTCGTGTCATGCTCGAAAGCCAAGTTACTGAGGAGGACTGGCATCAAAGTCGTCTCAACGAGCTATCACTCTTGGACGAAAGGAGACTGAAAGCATACTATCACATACAAGGGTACCATCGTCGTATAGCGTGATCATTCAATAAGAAAGTCAAGGACCGCGGTGTCCGAGAGGGGTATTTATCCCTCAAAGAAATAGTAGAGCCCATCTGGGACCCCAGAGGAAAATTCAAGCCCAATTGGAAAGGACCATACATTGTGAAGAAAATCTTATCCGGCGGTGCCGCCATACTCACCGACCTAGATGGAGAAGAGATGGCTCATCCAGTCAATCTGGTCCGTCTCAAGAAATTTTACCCCTAGTCCGAAATCTCGGCGCGCAACGACTCATCTCATCTCCTTTCTATTATTAAAAAAAAATCTTCGATTCCCTCTACCCAAAACTACGTGGGCCTGATCCTCTAAAAAAATCATTTTCAGAAAAATTTAAACCTTTCAAAAAAAAACCAGAGGTACGTAGGCAGCTCATACATCTACTTGAGCACGACCCATTCTTTTTCAAAAACTATTCTTTTCTTATCTCCGAGAACGACAGTTCATTATAACATATACTTTAACAAAAGGATTATGCATGCCTTAGCGATTGGTATAAATAATTCAAAATACAAAATTCATCAAAAGGCACAGTTGGATGATCAAAAACTTATTTATTTCACTAATAAAAAATTACAATGCAATTACATAAGAAAAGGAACGAATGACTCCCTTCCCCCTACCTTCCTAAAAAGCCAAATAAAATTTCCCAAATTTATTCCCCATTATTAAACAAACTCTCCAAGAGTCCTACCCACAGCTAACAGAGGATCTCGCTCCATTGTCATCATCTACATCCTGGGGTCCCCAAGCTTCACCTGCCTGAATAAAGTGTCGCAGACACTCCATGGACTGATAAGCTCGAACCAACCTCGAAAAAACCACTACACCTCCTTCCATGGTATCAGATAAGACAAGCCACCTTTGTCCGGTCTCCACTTCTAACATATTACTGATTACTCTTCTCCACAATAACTTCATATAATCCCCAGGGATGTGCCAAACTCTCCCAACAGACTAAAATGGACGAGTCAATGGATGCCGACTCTCCCACAAAGAGCCAAGCTGCATGTGAAGACGCTCTGCCAGACCTTCTACCGGAAAGAAATCCAGTGTCCGAGGTGGAACAAACTTCTCCCAGCCAAATTGGCGCAGAAGCCGCCAAGGGAAATATAAAGAGGTCTGACTGAGACCAACCATCCGGACGTACGGGTATTCTCCCAGTTCCAGAATAGGCAGCAACTGTCCCCACTAAGGTACTGACCAGTACAAATTTAGAGCCCCATGCCCTATAAACCAGTTCTCATAGCTCTCAATATCCAAGCCAACACTAATGAAATGGCACGAAAAGAAGTTGGTCACAGTTGATAAAGGATATTTCAGAGGCGTCACCATGCGGAATCTTTCAAACAATCACATGAACAGCATCACAGGGCAACCCCTCAGAAAGTCAGAATGACCTTCCTGACAGGCATCCAGGCCGTTCAAAGTCTCCGCTAATATCACCGCCGCAGGATTACGACGGTATGACATCCATGAAGTAATGGCTGCAAGTTGTGGGTCCACCAGCAATTCCACGATCATCAGAAATAATTTTAAAACCAAGCCCAGGACGATGGCTTCGGCATATCCAGCATCACCAACCTCCTATAAATGCATAGAACGCAGCACCGTCGGAAGGGAAATCATTCCTCCAGTAACCAAAGGTCTACCTGCAAAGGGCGAGATGTATATAACTCCAACCAATAACTCCCAGGGAGACCGAGAAAACTTAGCCATAGCAGCTGCCACACTAGGATTTACCCCCAACATGGCAGGAAATTCTTCATAAGTCGGACAGACCTCTTCCAAGCCAAAGCGAAATACCAAAATTATACCACCGGCATCAGCACGTTCCATTCTATGGGTCGATTACATCATAAAGAGACTCGACGCATGTTGAAAGCATCGTAGTCGACGTTGTAGGAGCACATTGCCTCCAAAGTCTCGAGGTAGTTGGCAAACTCAACACTACCATGGAGAGCCATTTCACAGAATAAGAAAGAAGGAATGTGAAGGTGTGATGAAAACACTCCATCCTTACCCCTTTTTATACTTGAAAACCCCCCACAAAAGACATAACCCTACAGAAATCGGAGGAAATCCTACTCTACAAGGTACCAAAAGCTGGAGAAAGTACCAATCAAAACCTTGATGGATTAGACTAGACTGACCTGCCGATAGGCAGGATAAAGGTCTTGCCGATCGGCAACCCCCCATTTTTGGAAATTTTCCTTTTTCCTCTTTTGTCAAAATCAGAAAACTCAATAAAAATAAATTAATATTCTCAAACTGAATTTCAAATTCCCTTTTCACCTTTATATAATTCCTCATTGTGAATAAAACTTCCTTTTAAAACTTTCAAAAATATTTCTTTTTACGATCTCAGCAGAAAATTAAAAAGCGCATATGCATGCATTCATTCATTCATCATTAACAAAAGATAATAACAAACTCTATTGTATTGCATATATATTTTACAGGATATAAAGAAAGGCAAAAACAACGGGACTCAAACCGAATCCATATTCGATATCTCTCTCACTCATCCTTCCCCCTCTCTCTCCTAAGAGTTTCCATCCCTGCGACGCTCTCTCTTTCCCCTGCGGCGAGATGACACACCACCGCTACTGAACCAGACTCCTCCCCGGATGAAGCAGACGGCACCAAGAAGGAAGAAACAGGAATCGCGTCCCAAATATGGGCAGTAGCCGAAGATATCCAGTCCCTAATATCCCTCAGCTAAGTGGTGGAAACTCGAATTTGCTGTAAGAAAAAGCAGAATCGGTATCATGCAGAAAAGACCAAAAGAAACCAAAAAGAAAAAAAAGATAGGAACAGAAAGGTATACCAAAGGAAGAATAACCTCCTCTGTTAAGCCCAAATCCTCTGGGTCCATCGCATGAGGACGATGCATCATAGGCATCATCCCTCCATCATCCCACCGAATGTTGTATGAAGGGGTATGAAATCGCACAAAGGGAACCTCAGAAGTCACCGTCATCGCAGACGTCGACGGACCACCAGCGCTATGGGAGGACCCCACTGGCCGACTCGAACTCGCAGGAGAGAAAGGCAGTGCATCATATATGTTGGGCACCATCATCTAACTCGTCACGAAGTCCAGATAATCATCGCATCCTCTAGTAGCAGCCTCTCCCACCTCATAGACATAGGGGGCCTCACAGGTGGCACCACCACCTCCTCCTCATCAATCTGTCGGACCACCCTCTCCCCAAGATACCAAGAATGGCCAAACTCATGCGCTAACAAACGCCTCATCTGTGCATTCACTCCAGTCAACCCCGTGTCATGAACAGCCATCCCCCAAGGGTAAAAGGTCACCTAAAAAATCCCAAGCAGATATAAGTCAATACAGAATCAGAGCACGCAAAGACTTAGACTGAAGAAAAGAAAAAGTCTTACCCTATCACTAGTCAGGCCATTCAAGACCTGACGCATAACCTCCAGAGAAAGAGACTTCCTCGACTTTCGATTGTCCTTCCACCACCGATAAAACTGATAAAAGTCTCCAAAAATCTCGTCCTTCAGATAAATCAATTGGGTATTACTCCCAATCACCTCATAGAACCATGTCTGCCAAAGATAAGAATCCGTGGTCAAAAAGGGACGCACAAGATATATATGAATGAATGAAAAGAAAATACGCAAACTAAAGGATACCTTAAGAAGATACGTAGCTCTGGTGAAAGACTGACGGCAGCACCGGCTGAATGAATCCAGAGAAAAATAAAGGGTCGCCAAATTCAGGCTCCCCCAATCATAGAGAGGGATGTTTGAAACCATCCTCAAGTATGGTAAAAATCATAAGTGGACAATGTCACCACTCGATGCCACCAAAAATCCCCCCAGCACTAGCAAAATGAACAACCGGGCCATCTATCTCACCTGCAGCCCGCCCTCCGTATCAATCACCCTACCTAGCAGAACATCCTTTAATAGGGACATCCGAATAGAGTCCCCAGACACTATCCTCCCCACATCACTGAGCGCTGACCGCACCGCCTCCGGCCTCACCCGCGAAGATCGATCCACCTCTATATGCTCTCCGTCACAATCCAGTCCCAGTAGCTACTGCACATATTTGGGAGTCACGGTCATCTCCCCAAAACCAAAATCAAAGGTGTGGGTAGTGTCCCACCACCTCTCCCCCAAAGCGCATAACACCGTCGTCGAATGAGGCATCTCATCCAACACAAACACCAACCTCCCAAAGCTTGCTGATGATACCACCCAATGCACCATAGGGGGAAAATTCTCCCAGACGTCCTTAAGCCCCGTCGTCCCGCGGGCACACATAGTCGACAAAGAAACATCCGACTGTCAAAGGAAAACCTCGTTAGAATCCAAGAAAAAAGGAAAATCACCAAAAAAAGAATGCCAAAAGTCATTTTACTTACATAACCGCCAGGGTTCACCACCCTCGACGAGCGATGATGCGATGGCTCCCGCAACAAAGTCCGCTCATCCGTAACCTGCTCGAATGCATCAAAAGATTTCTCACTTTCCCCAAAGCAAGAGGCGCCCCGACCCTCCATTCCACGTTCGCCCAGTCATCAATAGTCAATCACTCCCTGTGTATTGTAGTGCTCACAAAAGCGACCATTCTTTAGATTGCAAAATGCTAGAACAATTCGCAGAAGAAAATCGCAGAAAGAGAGAAGGCAAAAAGCTGTGAAAAATAAGGGGAACCCGTCCCTTTTTATAGGAAACGAAGGATCATGACGATCGTCACTGACCCCAAACCTACCGATTGGCCTTGCCTCTTTACCTTCTCGAGGTAGTCCAAAAGTCCATGCCACTGCCAAATGGCACCCTCCACTACATGCCGACCGACACCCCCATAAATTTTCATACAAAAACTCATAGAAAACCCTAAAAATTCTCAGAAAATTCCTGAAAATCCCAGGGAGGGTTTAGAACATTTTTACCAAGAAAACTTCACACTCCCTCAAGAGGAATCCCTATTTCCCCAACGGAACTCTCAAAGGCCAAGCGAATCTTTCCCCGGCAACATCCCCAGAGGACCCCTAAAGCCTCCCAAACTTCAGGTTATCTTCTATTCCCTAAAAGTCTTAAGTTTCCCCGAGCAAAATGTCCAATCCTGAGACCACCTAATCACTTCCCCAGTGGAATCTACAGCATCAAATGGTCTATTCCTCTACAAAGTCTCCAAAAGATACGAGAATTTCCCCAGCAATTAGCCCCCCAGCTCACATCAAAATTGTGAGGTAATTTCCTTGTTAGAGTTCCCCGAGAACATCTCAACCTAAGCCCTCGGAATTGGCTTTGACTCGCAGAATTGGTCATCTCAACTTAAGCCCTCAGAATTGTCTTTGACCCGCTGAATTAGTCATCACACCTAAGCCCTCAGAATTAGCTTCGACCTGCAGAATTGGTCATTTTAACCTAAGCCCTCAAAATTGGCTTTGACCCGCAAAATTAGTCATCACACCTAAGCCCTCAGAATTGGCTTCAACCCGCAGAATTGGTCATCTCAACTTAATCCCTCAAAATTGGCTTTGACCCGCTGAATTGGTCATCACACCTAAGCCCTCAGAATTGGCTTCGACCCGCAGAATTAGTCATTACAACTTAATACCTCAGAATTGGCTTTGATCTGCAGAATTGGTCATCACAACTTAAGCCCTCAGAATTGGCTTTGACCCGCAGAATTGGTCATCACAACTTAAGCCCTCAGAATTGGCTTCGACCCGCAGAATTGGTCATCTCCACTTAAGCCCTCAGAATTGGCTTCGACCCGCAGAATTAGTCATCTCAACTTAAGCCCTCTGAATTGGCTTCGATCTGCAGAATTAGTCATATCAACTTAATCCCTCAGAATTGGCTTTGACCTGCAGAATTGGTCATCTCAGTTTAAGCCCTCGGAATTGGCTTCGACTAAGCCCTCAAAATTGGCTTCGACCAGCAGAATTTTTCATCTCAACTTAAGCCCTTAGAATTGGCTTCGACCCATAAAATTGGTCATCTCCACTTAATCCCTCAGAATTGGCTTTGACCTGCAAAATTGATCATCTCAACTTAAGCCCTTAGAATTGGCTTCGACCCGCAGCATTAGTTAACTCAACTTAATCCCTCAGAATTGGCTTCGACACGCAGAATTTGTCATCTCAATTTAAGCCTTCAGAATTGGCTTCGACACGCAGAATTGGTCATCTCAACTTAAGCCCCCACAATTGACTTCGATCCGCAAAACTGGTCATCTCAATTTAATCCCTCAAAATTGGCTTCGACTCACAGAATTGGTCATCTCAACATAAGCCCCCAGAATTATCTTCGACCCGCAGAACTTGTCATCTCAATTTAAGCCCTCGGAATTTGGTTCGACCTACAGAATTGGTCATCTTAACTTAAGCCCTCGAAATTGGTTTCGACCCATAGAATTGGTCATCACAACCTAAGCCCTTAGAATTGGTTTTGACCCGCAGAATTGGTCATCACAACTTAAGCCCTCAGAATTGGATTCGACCCATAGAATTGGTCATCCGAACTTAAGCCCTCACAATTGGCTTTGACCCGCAGAATCAATCATCCTCATCCCTAGTTCCTAAGAATCAACCTTAACCCGCAGAATCGGTTATCCTCATCCCCAGGTCCTCAGAATGGGTCTCGACCCTCTGAATTGGTCATCTCCTTTCAAAGGCATCATGAAGTGTCTATTCGACGGCTATGTTTTGTTCCAAACTCACCCGTCGAGCGCCTCTGTAGACACCCAATTTTAGTACCCCCTAAACCTCTCCTTAGGAACCTAGCACCTCCCTTCATCACTATAAACCTAAGTCATACCCCGAGTACTGACCTAGAGGTCATCGGGCACTCCCAGGCTCCATTTGACCAAAAGTCAAAATATTTAGCTCAACCGAGACTAAATGAATCTTCAAAGGTCACTAAAATACCTTTCCAAAGGTCCACCCCGTATGCTATTCTGACTAACAGTGCGGACGAATGACCTGTTTTCCCCCGAAACCTGACTTAGAGGCCACCGGATGCTCTTGGGCTCCGTTTGACCAAAGTCAAATCTTTAGATCGATCGAGACTGAATGAATTTTCAAAGGGCATAGAAACCTCTTTCCAATGGTCTGCCCCGTGCACGATTCTGACTTATGGTACGGACGAACGATCCGTTTTACTCCGATGATTCCTCGTCCAATGGACTAACGAGCGCTTTTGAGACACATTTGATCCAAAGTCAACTCCCGAACCCGGGATAAGTCCAAAGGAATTTTGAAGGTCTCTGAAGTTCCTTTCCAACGGTTCACCCCGTGCATGATTCGGATCAACGATTTTCTCTTTATGACCAATTTTCTGAAGGAACCTGAAAGAGACTTCCAAACGGCGGGTTCCTAACCCTGCCTATCGGCAGTGTGCCTAAAAACACCTGCTTATTGGCAAGACTAGGGCTATGATTATCAGAAATTCCCTGGGCCTATAAAAATGAGGGCCTGACCTCATTTCAAAAAAAACCAAGATCTAAAATTTATCACTCTTAGCGAATTCAGAAAACCTCTCTCGAAGTCAGCGTGATTTCCATCTCCAAATCCTTTTCCAACCTTCACTTTTCATCATAATTTTCATCAAACTTGGTGAATTAACTACCCTTAATCATCATCCAAGTACAAGGGCTGCTCTCCAACATTCAAGATCAAGCTCAATATCTTCAAGAAGATCCAACTTCCTCAACTTTCTCTTCAAATTCTCCTAAATTTGCATTAACTTGTTTTATTACTTAGAACTTTTATTTCTCCCATCACACATATCCCAATATACTTTTTATCTAGTATTATTGTACATCTTTTATTTTCATATAAATAAAAAACCCAAAAAATAAGAAAAAGAGGGTTTGCTCATTCAAACGGGAATTCTCACACTTTTCTCACAACTAAAACACTTTTCTACACACACACACACACACACACCCACACATACATATAAGAGAAGTCCTCGATTGGATTTACGGGATAAATCCCACCCCTCGTTTTGCATACGAACTATGTGGACTTTGATGCCTCTATAGGCTACGTAGGCATCTCAGGGTAAAACCTGAGACTCGAGTCATATTCCTACTTTTCTCCCATTTTCTACTTTCCTATACTCTTTGACTTAATTCTCTTAGGTCCTATCTATTTATATATACATATATTTGTTCGTAGTGGTGTATTATTCCACATGCGTTATTGTTCCATCATAATGATCAACGCAAGGATAATCACGTAAATCCTATTTTCTAATATTTTTAGGAACATTCTTATGGATGATTTGCTTTATCTCTTCCATGATACAAGTCGATGATTCCTATCTCAACTACATATACACATGCACACATATCACAGGTAAATAAAGGAAATTAGCAACAATACATGAGAGACACAAGGGCGAAATGGGTGCCTAACACCTTCCCATTTCGTAACTTAGCCTCCGGACCCTTTTCGAATCATTTTGGTTTCGTATGTATGAGTATGTCTTTGGATGCTGTCCTTCGGGATGGCTCCCTTTTTTCTTTTGTCTGTTTTGAGTAAAATAGATTAGCGACTCCATCTCTCTACATTTTTCACCTCATCACCGACGTCGGCCAAAGCGCTCCCAAGAGGGATGCACGGGACCAAGACCCTCTCAACATAGAAGACACCCTCTTCTTCGTCTATCCTACCGCGAGGATCGGGGATGGCACCACACCATGTATGGAGACTTGTAGGATATTATCCTTGTGAGTATTTAATAGTCGTGGGATGGATAATGGGAAAATAATAGAGCGTACTTACTATGAGAGGATCATAGGTGATGAAATATAGTCAAGTCTTTGATGACAATTACATTGGGGGTATGCATGGTGTCATTAGGGAACTAGTTAAGTTTAATATTATGGACTGTAAGTGTTCCAATAATGGTTGTACTGAGGCGTATGTTATGATCGCAAGTTATTAGTCAAGTTCAAAAGAGTCGAATCATGTATTCGTTGGTTAGGTTATCCAATTTGGTAAAACCGGTGATGCAACCTTCTAAGGGAAATTGGAGATTAGTACCATGATTGGGCATGATACTCGTTTATCATAAGATGACTAGTGTAAAAAGTGTTGTACTAGATTTTGATGAGTACTAGTAAATGCATTGGATACTTAGATTGATGATATCATGTTAAGTACTTGAGAATTACACCCCATATGGGCTATTTAAGTATGATTAGGGTATTGACATGTGTCGATAATGTAAGTTAGAATATCCCTAGTAAGGGAAGGATTAGTTCTTGGCATGTACTTCCAGACTTGTACGGATTAGGAGGTGTATACATATGTAGTAGTTGATATCCTTATAGTACTAATGATGATCGGTGTGGTCATCACGTAGATTCAGTTTGGGTAGAATTTAGAGATAGGTGCAATGATTACCTTATGTCAATGGTGGTTGTAATAAGGTGGGTGTTTCACCTAGTTGGGCATTGTCAAGGGAGATGCTAGGATACAATCACTATACGATAAAGTAGATAGAACCTAGGTGAGTTTGGCTAGTAATGAAATCACGTTGACTAGAGAGATGGATAATGTTAGCGTTGAGAAGGGTGTTTGGCATTCATCGACTGGAACGATTAGTATTTGTCGAGGATGAAAGGATGAAGCATTACTCCTAAGGAGGGAAGCCCACTTTTGACTTCCCAAAGGATAATTGGTTCGTATGTTAAGTTCGTCTCGTGGGGATGGATAATTTGTGATCCGATTCGTCATGGTTGCTGACCCAAGCCAGGTTGTATGGCAAGACTAGGATATGATTAGAATGCTTGGGAGGAATAATAGATTTCAAGCCTATGGTGTAGGTTTGCCTTTTGTAAACCATAGACCGTTTCATATGGATGGGATTCCCTTGAAATGGGTTTACTCATTCTGATTTGTTGTGTTCTTTCAGTCCTGATAGTCGAGGACTGTGTCCTTTTGGTTTCAATAGTCGATGGCGAGTTTTTTCACTCTCGATAGTTGAGGACTATGTTCTTTTGGTTTCGATAGGCTTGTATTCTTTTAATTTTGATGGTCTGGTATTGTTCCATGTTGACGGTTCAGTCATGGCTTAGTTTGGCTCAGTATGAGTGCGAATGGACCTAACGCGATCATCATAGCTCGATAATTGAGTGTAATATTAATATCCTTTGTTTTGCATAAGTTTTATGTACGTGTGGCTGTGTGTTCTACCACATGGTTTTCTTGTAGTATCCTATTTCCTTAGGATTATCAATCTTATGGATTAGCCGATATGGCAATTAGATGTTCTAGTTGTAAAGAGCAAGATTGTGATTTGAGGATATCCTAAAGTGTTAGAACTCAAGGAAAATAACACGTAGTGTTGTTTTTCCATAGTGAGTAATACTTGGGTGAGTGTTATATAGTCGGATGCCTAGAATGACCCTATGTTAGAAAAAGATCTCATGTGACGAGCTAGACGAACAATTTGTGACTTAGTCAGTTTTTCATTTCTTGGAGTGAGTGACTAGCTATAGAGCTCGTATTAGGTCTAAGTAAATGTGTGTGGTTAGGATGACTCGAGAATTTAGGGAGACTCGGGATGTGTAGTCGTATAATTTGGAATAGATGTTGATGATGGATTGGGTGTTAGTTGTGTTTCGTCTTTCATTTGGGTAAGTATCATCCACTAGAGATTGTTACTCTGGTAGAAGTGTCGGTATGCCTTGGATATTGGCAAGGGAGCCTTAAGACTTAATTGAATGTGATCATCAGGTAAGTGGGGACTCGGGGGATATTATGTGACTTAATGGCTAACCTAATGGTGAGTGTTAGAATATATTACATGTCGAGTTCCTTGGTGACTGCCCCTTGTGGATTATTTCTTAGTGATTGAGGATTTCAATGGCCTAGCCTTAAAATATCCCTATGACTTAGAATAAGAGTTGAAAACCCCCACTACCTCGAGGAATTTATGGATTGAAAATTTCAAGGATGAAATTCCCTAAGGAGGGAAGAATATAACTCCCGCCGTCACAATTTTGACTCTACCCGTGTAATCAGGTGACTTGGTATAACCTAATTAAGCTTTGAACTTTTTGAGTTAGATCATGCACCAAATTTGGATAATTTTGGGTCTTTGGTGCAATTAAATGGTTTTAGAATGGACTTATTTGTAATTTTGAGAATTTAGGGTCGTTCGAACGAGGCCATGGGTCATTCGAACGAGATCATAATCTTGTTAGAACAAAGACTAGGTCGTTTGAATGAACAGGCCTCCTTCGTTCGAACAACCAGTTTAAACGACCTTCTAATGACACAAACCTGTTCACAAGACCTTCCTTCGTTAGAACCTCATTTGAAGTATATTCGAACGAGAGTAGTTCTCGTTCACGATATAGACTATTAGATTAGACACATGTCACACTCCTACAATAATAGATCAACTCGGGGTTAAGATTTAAGGCATTTTTTGAATTTAACCCCTAAGGGCTTTGGGGTATTTAAGTTAGGTTTTGACACATTCTAGGGCGTTTTAATCAAATTTTCTATCTCTCTAGCTCTTAGAGTTTCTCCACCACCATCCACTACCCTAGCACCACCACTCCTCAACCCAAAATCACCATATTTCAACCCTTTTCCACCATATTAAACCCATATACACCACATGTTAGGAAATATATCAAGTTATGGTGATGTTGTTGGGAATTTTTGGAGAAGAAAGAAGAAGAATTAAGGAGCGTGAAAGGGGTTTTTCTTGGAGATTTCATGAAGCTTACTAGTGGAGCCAGGCAACCTCCTTGAGACCACCTTGGGAGGTGGGGGATGTCATCACCAACTTCTTCATCCTATATTTTTTGGAGCTTCTTTGAGGTGGGAAAATCTACTCTTTAAGTTTAAGAACTCTATTTCCCTAGTATTTGGTCTTGTATGTAGAGTTTAAGAGTGGAATGTATGCATGTTTCAAAATAACTATTTTCTTATGTTCTTTGTAAAATGGTTTGCAAGTAATCTTCAAAGGTTTTGAGAAAAAGATATATTTTGAAGAAAACATAGTTTTAAACATTTTATGAAATAATATGTATCTTGTGAGATATTATGTGAACAAAGTCTTGAAGTTAATTTATAAAAATGAGATTTTTATGAAGTTAGAAATTTATTCATGTTTTGAAGAACAAAAATGTCTTTTAGTCTTGAAAATCATATTTTTGCAAGTATTATGAAAATTTCTTGAATAAATCGTGTGATAAACTAATTTTCTTGGATTTTTGGTCTTGAAATCCCTCTTACCATTCACAAAAACCCGTAGTAATTTGGCAATGGGTATATGGATAATTTTAGTGAAGGTTTTAATGAGTTCTAACATGAAATAAAGAAAATAGAATTTGCAGCCCTTAAAGTGTGTTAATAGGTGTGGTAAATGTGAAAAGTGTATGTTTTCTAAGTGTAACACAAATATGGGGTGTAGTTCTTGAGATTTTGGTTTTGGTCGGTAAGAGTGGTATAATGTGAACATTTGATAAATACTAAAAAAAACACATTAATATGTCTTGGATGCAATCGGATAGAAAATTAAGAAGGGCTCGGAGTCCTAGGTTTAAAGACCCAAATCCAGTGGCCAGAGCATATGGTGGCGTCACTAGCGATGTGGAGGCCGTTAAAGTACATGGTATTAGTTCATTATGAGCAAAAAGATAATAGTAAAAGTGGAACATGGTAAATAAATTGGTTGGTTTAAAAATAATGATAAAAGAAAACCCTTATGAAATGAAATTAATGAATGTTCTTATTTTGAAAAGGTAATTTGGACAAGAAATATGAAAATGACCGAGCCCAAGTACAACATGGGTTAATGACACAAGTGAAGTGTTTAATGGGTAATCAAGCAACCTAAGATGGTTTTAATCCATAATTAACCTAAGTGTGCGATGTGAATGGTTTTAAAAAAGGAAAACAACTATTTTTTAACACAGAGTGTGCGTGTGTTGAAAGGTAGTTTTCAAGGAAAATACTAAAGTGGTGAGTAAATGTGAAATATTAGTAAATGAAGTGTCTTTCCTAAACAAACCCTATTCTGTTCAAATATTTAACCGAATGCGTTAAGTAGATAAATTAATATTAAGTCAAGCAACAGGGGGCAAAAAAAAAGGATTTTTTATAAGGTTAATGTTATTTAATCAACTCAAGTAACGTTTAGAATAAATGGATTCATGCATTAGCATATGTATATGTGTATCTTTATACGGTATTTGCATGTGTACGTAAGTGGTACGTTATAGAGTTTCTTTTATGCCCTTCGATTCTATGTTGCATTGTTGTATTTTCCACTGGACATTCGGCTAATTCCCTTTCCTTTGTACGACAAGTTATACGCGAGTCCATATTTTGAGAGCGTTATGCAGGTAAGTATTCTTTTTATTTTACGTTTGTAGATTTGTATGATTGGATTTCGGGGATGCTTTCCATGGGTCCCACACGTAGCTTGATATAAATTGGAATCCTTTGTTAAAAAAGTGAAATATTAGTTAAACAAAACTGGACTAACAACAATATTTAGGTTGTTTTATTGAACATCACACCTAACGTTCGGGACGGACGGGATTGACCCACGAGTAACCCATAAATCCGGGTCGGGTTGTAACTTTCCACGGCACATAATTTCTTTATTTCTCTCTCTAAAGTTTTCCTCTTTGTGGAGGGTAATTTCTCATTTTTTGGAGTATTCTTCCTCTTCTTCCTTTCAGGTACCTTCCTTTTCCTTTTTCTCTCACATTTTTTCTTTGATTCTCATTTTTCTCTTTATTTTTTTCAGCATCTCTTGTTTTTTTGGTGATCATTCCCGATGGTTTGTGGTACAAATTGGGGTGGATTAGGAAGAGTAAGGGGCTTATATACCATTTTAGGGTTAAAATTACATGTTTTTAGGGTTTTCTGGGCAAAGGTTAAGTTTTTCGATTGAAGCTCATCGGAGGAGTTCGTGGTGTTCTTGATCGATTTATTTCAAAAACCTTCCAAACCACCCTGTTTGATCTTTAGTTAGCAACCCAAAAAATCTTCACTTATAATTTTTCATGTACCGTGGACTTTACGATTTAAGAGAATAGTTTCCTCACCTTCGTGAGTGAATCAGACAAGATATTCGTAGGGCCAAGGCCTAGGATAAACATAGAGTCGATGCTGAATCTCAACTTCTTCTTACTCTCATCCCTGTAGATGTAGAACACACCACATTCATTTTCACCTATCCATCTTTAGCCGAACCAAAAATTATCATTTCCATTAGTAGTGATTCGATGTCTGCTCCGTCATCTAAAGACTACTTGTCTATTTCTTCTTCTAAGGGATATAACGCTTCTCACCTCTTTAACCCTCATATAAGATGAGATAGGTCTAAGACTGAATCCTTTGAGGAGGCCTCAAGGGTCCCTATTGTCTGTGTGGACGAGGGAAAAATCGTTGAGTTCAGTAACTGTGGTCGTGCTATAACTTCTGCTCGTAAGCAAGAGGACCCTGAGACTGAGGTTTATGATATTTCTTATGACGATCTATAGTTAATGTGTATATAAATGTTCCTCCAATGGCAGTGGCCATCTCGGTTATGATTGAGATCGAGTTCAAAACTTAGGATCCTCATAATAAAGCTCTCATCATTAAAGAGGACGAGGAGAAGGATCAATATATCCTCGATAGACGCGTTGCCTCATCTATACCCAGTAATGTCCATAAGATTGATTTGTTAGTCTGGAGGCATATCTACGGTGTTAAATCAACCATTAAAATAAGTATTCCTTGTATGGATGAGCTTGCTTTCGATAAGAGGAATAATAGAGAGATTATTATTTATGAACAAATGTTCAAAATTGTCTTTTGCCTTCCTACCCACTCGTCTATCTGAGAGCTTCTTTCCTCCATCATCTTGGTTCCTGCCCAACTAATATTGAATGCTTGGAGGACTCTTACTGGGGTTGCCCAAATTTGGAGGACTGCCTTCACAGAGGATATCTCAGTTGACATTTTTTGTGTCAGTTACACAATGGTCATAACGGGAGTTGCTCCTTGATATTATCACTTCGTATTTCATCGTTCTGATCGCAAAGTCATCCATATCAACCAAACATCCGACCACGACTAAAAATCCTATTATTTTTTTATCTCGGGGGATTGGGAGTTTAGTGGAGATGGGCTATCTTTTATAGATGAGCCGAGAGTCCCTCGATAATGGGATGAAGTCTCGATCTCAGCCAAAATGGATCGAGGTATCAATATCGAGACGATAATATATATTGATATACTAGGGGGGATGGTCTCATAGTTTTTGAATAATTGTTAACATATCATCTCCTAGAATATACTAGCAAGGGTGTGGACCCCTTAAAACTGATCTCCGTAACTAATTCTTCTAAAGTTTAACTTTACTGTCTTCTGCCTTTTACATTATATTTAAGTAAGATGATACTGTAGACCGTCCAGAAGGAGTTTCAAATTTTATTTGGGGAGTGCTGGCCCCCATGTCCAATAATTTTCTTGCACGTCTTCAAGGGAAGTCTTCCGACCAATGCAAACTCGACAGAAATCAATAATTGTCGAACCCCAAGCTACCGAGGGGTCGAAGAAGAGAAACGATGGCTATGGGGGTACTTCTACTAACCCTCCCCAATAAAAAAAGGAGGGAGGTTCTGTCGAAACAAGCGTTTGACCCACTTTTGCCCATTAAAGACGATACGAAAGTTGATGCACACCTGGCCAAGCTAGGCGTTAACGTCGACTTTCTACTTGGGAGTCAACTGAGTTCTCAGGTGGCCATTACTTCAGTTGTCCCTGAGTGTGTCAATCAATATTTTAATGTGTAAGACCCCTATCGGGTCTTTAACTTTGCACTTCATAGGTCCATATAGGTAAAAAGTTCTTTCTTCATATTTCATTTAATTACCTGTAACACCCCGTATTTTTAATGACTTTTAAAATGGGATTAATTAGAATTAATTATGGGATAATTAAAAATTAATCCGGATTTAAACATTCCTCGAGAATTAAGTAATATGTGATTTATGATGAATATTACTTAGTGATGCATATGATTATGACTTTAAATATGATTATGGCTTTATAAAAATTGTCGCGAGTGATGACTACGACAATTGTGGTAATTAAGTCGAGACGCGCGTGTGAGTCATGTCAGGACTATATTTAAATGGAATGAAAAGTAAATTAGTTGTATGTCATCCAAATGGTCATTTTGACTGCGCCAAAGTGTTCGAAAGGGTTTAATTAGTAAAAAAAAAGTCTACATGGGGGATTAATTTGGGTCTCGGGGCAAGTTGGGACCAAACCGACACCCCGAAGGGGTATTTTGCTCATTTTCCAAATTGGGTGAATAGCACCCACGAATTTATAGTGATCTTATATAAGTGTGGAAGTGGTATAATTAAGGTTCATTCACCAAAAATCAAAGGAAAAATCTTAGGGGAGAGTGATAGACTTTTCTGGGAAAGGAAGAGGATTTTCTAGGAGACCAAGAGCCAAGAGTCATCTTGCACCACCACCAGCACCAAAAGTTGATCGAAAAAAGGAGGAACATCACTAGAGTCATCATCCCCAACGGTTGAGACCTTCGAATTAGAAACAAGTGATTAACTATTACAAATTATAGCATATATATTGCCCATGTTAGACTATTAAGAAAATTCAGAAAAGTTGCTTGAATTAAATATGAATTACAATGATTTTGGATAAATCCTTGAAATGAAAATTGTGTAGGATTGATCTCTTTATGCATATAGAATCAACTCCACAAAAATTGGTATTATTTGGTGAAGAAATCTGGGATTTACATGTTTAATTGACGATAAAGTCAAAACTAGGGTTCTTGAGACTGAATATGAAATCGAGGTGAATTTATGCATGTTGGTGATGTTTAAATGATTTGGATACGTTAAAACTTGCCCATATATGTTCGTATAGGATCTGGGTTACTAGAATATAAATTTAGAGATGTTTAAATATGATTTTTGTAGTGAACAATTAAGAAACCCGAAATTGTTAAGGTAAAATTAGGCAAATAACTAACCGACCGGTCGATCGACCCAAGAATGTCGATCGATCGACTCCCCTGAAAATTTGATTTGTTTCCTTTTTAATTTTTTATTAAATCCCAACTTTTAGAAATCTTTGGTGTTGATTAATTGAACATAATGGGACTTAGTGAAGGGTAGTAGGATATACTTAAGACCCGAAAAGTATTATTATGTATGGGAATGAATGGGAAAATTTATGAGTGTTAATCGAATGAGTTACAGTTGAAAATTATATAAAATGGGGTTTAAACCGAAAAAATGATGATGTAATACCCTATAATTTTAATGATTTTTAAAATGGGATTATGTAGACACCACATTTTAGGACCCCCTAAGCCTCTCCTCAAGTCCCTAGCACCTCCCCATTTCACAACAAATCCTAGGTCGCACTCTGAGTATCGATTTAGAGGCCATCAGGCGCCGACGAGCCCCATATGACTACGGTCAACTCTATCGTCAGAGCGGAAGCTCTTTGAATCTTTTAAGGGCTCTGAATACCCTTTTTAATGGTTTGCTTCATACATGAATCAGCATAATGGTTCGGACGAGCGGACCATTTTACTACTAAAAATCGATTCGGAGGCCATCGGGCGCTCCCGGGCCTCGAGTTGACCCCAATCAACTTCACTATTAGAGCGAAGGCTCTTTGAATCTTCAAAGAGAACTGAAACCCATTTCCAACAGTCCATCCCATGCGCCAACGGCATAACTATTCGGAAAAATGATCAATTTTCCCCTAAAAATCGATTAGGAGGCCACCTGGCACTCCCAGGCTCCGTTTGACCAAAGTCAACTCTTCAACTCGAATGAGACTGAATGAATATCCGAAAGGAAATGAATACCCTTTCCAACAGTCCGCCCCATGAACAATTCTGACCTACGGTATGGACGAATGATCTGTTTTACTCCGAGAGGTCACCGAGTACTTTCGAGCCCCGATTGACCAAGGTCAACTTTTTGAACCAAGCAAAACTATTTGGAATGTCGAAGTACATCTCCAAAAATTTACAACGGTCCGCCCCGTGTGCGATTCTGACTTACCATACGAATGAACGATTCATTTTCGATCGACGATCTCCTATCCAAAAGACTGACGTGCACTTTCGAGCCACATTTGACCCAAAGTCAACTCTCGAACCTAAGAGTGGTCTCTGAAGTACCTTTCTAACAGTATGCCCGTGTGCGATTCGGATCAACGGTTTGAGCGCTACGGTCATTTTTCCATAAAAGTTCGCACGAGACTGCCAGTTGGCAGGTCCTGAACCCTACCTATCGGCACAGTGGCAAGGGTTACCTGTCGATAGGCACACCATAGGGTAGGCCGATCATCACCCCTCCTGGCCCTATAAATTGAGTCCATGACGTCACTCCCAGATCATCAACAATCAACAACAAACACAAGCTATCCATCAGCATCATTGATCTCAGCAATTCGAAAAGTTGCATATGAGAAGTTCCATTCAAGCCTAAATTCCCATCATTTTCACACCCAATTTGGCAAAAATCCTTCTCTCTCATCAACATTCAAAGGAGTTCATCCAAGATCAAAGCTCAAGCTCCAAGGAAGGTCCAATTCCTTCTCCCTCTCTTTTAATCTCTTCTTTTTGCATAAGTTACATTAGATTCATAATCTAGTTTCACTTTAGTTCATACACTTTAATATCCACACTTTTATTAGTATATTGCACAGACCTTATTTTCCATAAAAAACTCAAAAACAAATAAAAGAGGGCTATACTCGTAAACTCCGAACGGAATTATCCATCACACTTCTTCCAAAACCAAAAACACATTTCCTACACATACATATATGATAAAATTTCGTATGAATCTATGGGATAAACCCCACCCCTATTCTATATTCGAACTACGTGGACTTTGATGCCTTTATAGGCACGTAGGTGTCTCGGATTAAACGTGCAAGTGTAGTGACGATTCTACAAATAATAGCGTTAAATTTCAATGTTTCAACATTAGGATTAGATGTGCAAACCTCTTTAAATTTTCTCCAACCAAACTCCCTCATAAATGCATACTTTTTCAAGTTCTTTTGAGGTTTCTAGCATTCTCAACTTAGAGAAAATCTTATTGGCCCTTATTCTTAGCATTTTGATTTTTCTTTTGGGCTCTTTTAAACGGTGACTTTCACGACGAGTTAATTTTGAATTCTAGCATCCCTTTCCGGTGAATCACTCATAATTTTTTTAATTAGATATCAATTCAAATCCTCAAGGTAAACGATTCTTATATGCACACTTCTACTTAAGTCTACTTATGCATAGATGACAAGATTGAGATAAGAACTCCTCATAAAATTCAAATTTGCAAGAGAAGTCAAACATCCGTATAAACTTGTGCATGTGTGCAATGTTGGCATATATACAAAGTCGAATCAAAATGCATATCAACTTTCAAACAACCCCATTAAAACAATGGTTAAGATCATTCTAAGTATCGATAATAATGACCAAATGTCCTAGGCACATGAGTAATGAAATGATAGGGGTCCATGCACACCAATATGCCACATCAAACATGTAAACACGAAAATAAAAACCGAAAATCTTTTTGGCTTTTAAAACATATTTTGACTAAAAAAAAGGCAAAATCTTTTTGGTTTTTTCAAAAGTTTTCTTAAAAAAACAAAATCTTTTTGTATTTTTCAAATGGGACTCAAACAAATGAAAAACTATAATACAAAATGATAAACATGTCACTATACTAGCAATGAATATATCATGAAGCAAACTAGCATATGACAAACATGGCAACACTATCATCCTTTAGATTTAGTATGGGAAGAATCAAGTGCACCCAAACGAGAATCATGAAGTTTTATTCTTAAATCCACTAAATCCGATTTCCTAACCCAAGTAGGTGTAAAACGGCGCATGGGGGTTTGGGGAACGGGGGAAACTTTATTCCTACACTTCCTAAGAGTTTGTCTAAGGTCGTAAGAATAACACCTAAGGTGACCTTTCCTACCACAAAACGTGCAAGTGTAGCGACAGTGAGAATGATTACCTACATGTGGACCTTTTCTAACCTTCCTAGTGTTTCTCACATGTGCGGGGGGAATGGGAACAACTCTCTCATCAAAACCTATACCACCCCCATCTCCCTTAATTTGGACGGTGCCTAAGATCTTATCTAACTTCTCCTATCTAGCCTCCAAATCAAACTTAAATCTAGACGAGTCTCTCAAGCTCTTATCCAACTCATTAATCCTAGACTCGAGAAAATGCCTAAACTCCTCAAACTCTAAAATCTCCTTTTTCAAAGACTCCATCAAACCACGGAGATTATCTCTCTCACCCTCGACATACTCTAATTTCTCTCAAAGTGTCTTCTCTCATGCCCTAAGATCCTCAATCAAACAATCATTATTTTCTATGGCACATTCATTCAACATAGCCTGTAATTTTGCATTTGCTTTTTTCCCTTCATCGTTTTGGCATACAACTCATTAAATGCAACTTGCAAATCTTTCACATCTACTTCCTCTTCCTCACTCTCTTCACCCTCACTTACATGGGATTCACTCAAAGACTCCTCGAAAGTGTCTTTCACATGAGAATCGTCGTCTCTCATATGACATGCCATAAATGCAACAAAGTTACGCTCAATGGGGGAACTCTCTCCCTCTTTCGGATCACTATCACTTAAGGTGGCATTATATGAAATAGGTTGCTTGCCCTCTTTCTTAAGTCTAGTGGGACACACCTTAACTTTGTGACCCCACCCTTCACACCCAAAACACTTATTCGACTTATCTCTCTTAGGCTTCTCAAACTTATCCTTAGAGGTGGGATCAACTTTGTTGTTCTTGAATTTTTCAAAGTTCTAGGCATCTTTCGATTGGTTTTGAAATTTAATAATTTTTTTAAATTTCTTTGCCAACAAAGCAACATCCTCAAAATCGAAATAGAAATCGGAATTCGAAACTTTAATTTCCTCCATTCGAATTTTCAAAGCAATACCATTTTCTTTCTTAGGCAATTTCTTGGAGGTAATCATGTCAATTTCATAGGTTTGTAAGTCACCTACAATCTCTTCTAGTTTCGTCGACTCTAACTTACCCAAGGAGTTTAAAATAGTCACTTTCGCGTCAAAACTACTAGGCATATACCTAAGGATTATCTTAATGACACGGTTGTCGGGAATTTTCTCACCTAGATTAAATGACGAGTTGACAATATTGGAAAACCTAACATAAAACTCATCAAAACTCTCACTCTCTAACATCCTAATGGTCTCAAACTGTGTAGTGAGATTTTGAAGTTTTGACGCCCTAACTGTGCTAGTGCCCTTGTGAGTGAGTGCCAAAATATCCCAAGCTTCTTTTGATGTTTCACAAGTCATAATTATATTATATTCTTCCGGTGTGACATGTGAAGAAATAACGTGCAAACCCTTAGAATTGTATTATGAAAGTATATGTTCAGTTTTAGTCCATGACTCGACAAGATTTAAATTAGTGACCTCACTTATAGCAGTGGGAGGGGGTGTCCAACCTTTCTCAACTTCTATCCAAACACACTCATCAATGGATTTTGATGCACTTTTCATTCTCATCTTCCAATAAGTGTAATTAGTGCCATCAAAAACAGGAGTTCGAGAAAATTCGTTATTTCCATAATTCATCATTGAAAACACATGGGATCACAAAATAAATATATTATGTTTTCTATCTATGATACAAATTTGAAAGAGTGTCCCTACACGAGTGTGTTTCAAATCAAACCAATTTTCACCAAAAACTATGCAACTTTTAACTAGCACCAAACCAAGTTGTGAAAAATCAATTCTCACTTTAATCCAATTTTATCTTGATTAGTACTAAACATGCATCGAGTGATTAAGGCAAGTAAAGTAAAGTAAAGAATACTCACAACGCAGGATGTACGAGGAAAAAACCAAGACGGGAAAAAACCTCGGACGGCCCAAGCGAGACAATCACTATGAATGTGGAATTACAACGAACGGACACAAGAGTCACTCAACAACTCGATCACCACTGGTCTTGACGCTCTTCTGATCTTCAACCACTTCTCTCTCAGTGTCCACACAGAAAGTCCTTCTTCCATGATACATGTCCTCAACAGACGCATCCACGTATGTCTCGGTGTCCACCGAATGGCTTTGATACGTCTACGATGTAGAACAAGAAGTCCTTATCTTTTCATCACCTTAAAACCTTGTTATTAAAGTATATAACAAACCTTCTTGGTGCAGCAAAATCACATAAACATATAGTAATGATAACTCGGATCTTTGCAAACTCTAAGGATGTGTTTAAGCTTTGAAACCTTAGAAAAACTTGTGCAAAACTCGTACTGGATCATAAATTATTTTCCAGATTGCACCCTTATAAAATTCTGATGGAAACACGCTATAAATAGGAATTAAGTGCCTCCTTAAAAAATGTGTCGCTCCAACGAGATCGACCTATCGTTTGCGCGACATGGCTATCACGCTCGAACGAGCTGAGCTTTCGTTTGAACGACGCGCATGTCAGTTTGACTTTTTGACTTTTTCTTAAAACGTTTCCAAAAGAGATCCAAATAAGTCAAACTCTTTTTCGAGCTTATCGGAATAAAACGTAGTGTAAAACATTTAAAACACTTTTAAAAACATTTAAAAATATTTTCCTTATAAAAATTACATCCTTATCTCTCATAAAAATTATTCTGAGCACCATTTACTATATGCATTCATACCTTGTGATCTCGGAATGTAATTAACTTGAAGACGAATAAACTTGCACCAATTAAACTTCGACATGATTAATTCTTTGAAGCTTTTCCGCAGCGACTTCAATTTATTCAATACATCATAGACCAAGTGGGATCGTGACAAAATAAAATCTCCCTATGACATATTACAAACACATTTTTTTCTTGAAATTAAGTCAAAACAATACAGGGACTCATTTGGAAATTTATGTCCTTACAAATCTCCCCCTTTGACTCATTTGGAAATTGATGTCCTTACAAACACGGTGAAAACGTAAAGATTTCCTTTTTAGATAAATGCGGAAGCGTTAGGAAGAAGATGGTTCAATAAAATTAATCAATTAATGTATTAACTTAAACCGATTAATTAATCCAAGTCCTAGAATTTGCCTAAGTCATATTTATCAATATTAGCAAGTTAGGCGAAACCAAATTTTAGCAAATAACTTGAATTAAACAACATTACCGAATATTTAATTTAAGTCCAAATTAAAGTGAGTGTGATGATTTAAACCGAATTTTATCTTGAATTAGTCTAAGCATGCGTTCTACGTTATTATGAAAGATAAAATAAACCAATCACACTACGCCGCGATGTACGAGGAAAAACCCAAGACGGGAAACAACCTCGGACGGCGCTCGCCACAAATCCACTAGATACGGAATTACAATTACAAGACAGATAGACTTACAACGACTGACTCGATCCCTCTTAAGCCTCGACGCTTCTTCTTGTAGAAACCTCTTCCTAGCGAATAACCTTGGAACACCACCGCGGTCTCGGAATCCACCGATAGGACTTTATATGGTCACCGTCACCCGAGCATGGAGCCTTTCTCCGTGTGGGTAGAATCACAACAAAAGAACACTTCTTCTTTCTTCGTGGGAGGTAGAAGCAAAACCCAAAACTTCTCTTCAATTCGGTGTAGAGAAAACCGGTTCCAAACTCCAAGCAATTTAATATGTATATGTGAACTTGGAATAAACTCAATTGGGTGTAAACACTAGAGTGATGAAAATATTTCTCTAAAAATCTCACTCAAAACATGAACATTTTCCTAAAACAAATTTTCTCTCAAACTCTCTCTAAGAGATAAACTAAGTTGGAAAAGTTATGGAAATGTTAAGTTGGAAAATGTCATTCCCGCACCTATTAAAGTCTGTGAAAGTTGGTTAAAAACCAAGTGGGGAAGTGGGTGCATAACTGCCAAAAAACTGCCAATAACTGTTCCCGCCTGACAGCTCGTTCGAACGACATTTCGTTCGAACGAAATCTCGTTTGAACGAGTCTTCTAACGACGCTCCAGTATGGACTCGTTAGAAGATTGTTGGAAATCTCGTTAGAACGACAATCTCGTTCGAACGACATTTCTAACGACGGACCAGTATGCCTTAGTGGGAACTCATTGGCAAAACTCGTTCGAACGACATCTGGTTCGAACGAAAAGACTCGTTCGAACGACATATCTAACGAACGACCAGAAAGTTTGAAAAATTCATTTTTAGCCCAGAAAACTTTTATAATCATTTATTTAAAGTTTTAATAAGTCCTTTCTTAAAACCAAACGCAGTTTTTTATAAACCTAACACCCAATAAACTTGTTCCAAGCTCCTATATATATATAATTGCATTCATACCTTGGGAGCATGGAACTATGATTGATGACGTAGAAACGAGGCACACAAACCGGCATATTGATGAAGCTTTATACTCTTTGCCGCTACGTCTTCAACAAACACTTCATAGGCTTGAGAGTATTACAATTTAAATATTATCCTATGAATAAATGTTTTTGTCCGGAATTGAGCCAAAACTATATATGGACTCAATTGGAAATTTGTGTCCTTACAAATCTCCCCCTTTGGCTATTTCGGGACAAAAACCAAACAAAAATCCTAAAGGGCCGTCAAGCTCTACTAGACTCAAAACATAACCCACCCAAACTTGACTCAACCCAAGGATCAAACGCTTTACCGTTTAAACAATGCCGCTTTAGAAGAAATCCTGCACACTTAAGCAAACTCATCAAATGCATAGGTAATATCAAAGTATTAAATGCAATTAATTAATTACTCCCCTTAAATTAATTCTCCCCTTTATCAAACACATGACCTACTTAGAAAGACGTCTCCTCCTAAGATAAATCTCCCCCAAACTAAGATACGATAATAATAGGATTAGATACCATTTCTCCCCCTATCATCATTCTCCCCCTTTTTGTTCAGGAATAGGCAAATGATAAAGAACTAATAAGCATAAAAGCATGTTGAAGCTTAAAGTGATAAGACATGAAAGCATATGGGCATTAAAAGCAAGGCAAAAACAAACAAATATCATATATATATAAATACACCAATAAGTACTTGCATATATAGATAGATATAAACTCACACATGACACAAAATACAATAAGTTTGCACACTCGTATGGCAAAAATGTGTCATATGGAAACGGAAGTGTTGGGGTGTGAACTAGCAACAATTAAATTTAGACCCAAACACTTAAGAAACGTTCACGGAGTTCTCATTTGATTGAAGACTTTATCACATTTGAATATAACCTCATGTGACAATATGAAGATTGAACTCAATGAACAAACATACACAATGCATACAAGCCTAGCATGATGATGATTCTACAAACCAAATAGAGTCATGACATTAAAAACAACTAAAATAAACGGACATTGTGCAAACCGTTGATATACCATCCAATTCTCCCTCAATAAGCATATATATTATTTTGCTTTTGAATGAATATATCAAACAAACATAGGCTTTGGCAATTGTTTTCTTTTTAATGCCAAATATTCTGTTTTTAGGCCTTTGGATCACGTATTTCTTTTAGATCCAATAAACGGTGGCTTACTATCGCAAACGATCACTTAGTCCTTTCGGAGCCCTTCCCTGTGCATATTTATTTTTATCAGTTTTCATTTTTTCACACAAATCTCACATGCAACGGATTTTGACATGCACTAGTCCTCCTAGGTCATAAATATGTAGATGACTAGATTGGTAGGAGAACACCTCAAAAAGCTCAAATATAACATGTGACATTAAGATTTCAAAAGAGCTCGTGCATGTGTGGAAAGAGGCATATAAAAATAGAATCCATTTAATCAACACAAAAGCCAACTACTCCATATAAAGCATGGTAAAGAACATTCCAAGGATTGAAAATCTAAACCAAAAGTTCTAGCCACGTGGGAACGTAAACGATGGGATTCAAACACAAGTATATGCCACTTAAAGTGTGTCAAACTAAAATACACACAAAAAAATCTTTTTTGAGTTTTTAACATTTTTTAATCAAAAATATATATTTACTTAAAAGGACAAGCAAAAATCATTTGTATTTTTCATTAATCTCAAATGAAACAGATAAAACACAAATGATAAACAGAAATCTTTTTATATTTTTTTTCCATTAATTCAAACACAAAATATAATACAAAAAGATAAACAAGTCATAATTTCTAGCATGTGATATGAAATAAGGCAATGACTAGAAAATGACTAAACAAACATACATTTAGCATGTGAATATAGCATGAAGTACAAACGCTAAAGTATGCAAATACTAACACATTCATCCTTTAGATTTAGCAAGGGAGGAAGCATGTGAAAGTAAATGAGAATCAAAAACCCTATTTTGCAAGGCAACCAAGTCGGATTTCCTAACCCAAATTAATGAAGAATGACTATCTTGGGGTGTTGGAACGTTAACTACCGTGGTTACTTTACTATGGGATTTTCTAGGAATTCGTTTAAGATCAAAACAAAATTTCCTAAGATGACCTTTTCGACCACAATGTGTACAAGCTAAAACATGTCGAAAAGATTTACTTAAGGAGTGATCTTTAAATGCATTCCTAGTAGATTCTCCTAAAACATTGGTCTTGGCTTTATGAGAAGATTCATTACAAGTATTGAAGCCTAAACCACAAGTGTCATTTTTAATTTGGACCGTTCCTAACATTTTATCTAGTTTTTCCGAACGACACTCCAAATCAAATTTGACATTACTAGAGTCTTTTAATTTATCTTGCAATTCCAAATATTAGACTCTAATAAAACAGTTCGCTCTTCAAAAGCAAGAAGCTCCTTTTTCAAGGATTCCATTAAACCTCTAAGGCTATCTCTTTCGCCTTATACATATTCTAGCTTCTCTCGAAGAGTACTCTCACGTGTCCTAAGGTCTTCTATTAAATCATTTTCATCAACGACCTTGACACTCTTTCTTAAACTAGCTTCTAACTTCAAATTAGCTCTTTTCAATTTAATAGATTCTTTATAAAGTTCTTGAAAAGCATTTTGAAGCTCACTCACATTAACCTCTTCTTCATTTTCACTCTCTCTTTCTTCTTCACTCTCACTATCATCAAAAACAAGAGAATCATGTACCATGACCTTGGAAGTGGCATGTGCTATCGTTTCATCAATCGATGAGTTCTCACTATCACTCACATGACTAGCCATAAAAGCCACAAAAATTTTCTTAGTGGGGGAATCGGGCTTCTCTTCCTTATCACTATCACTAAGGGTCGTATTATATGAGATGGGTCGCTTACCCTCTTTCCTTAGTTTAGTGGGGCACTCATAAGCCCTATGGACATAACCTTCACAACCAAAACACTTATTAGACTCATCCCTATCTAAATTTTCATTACTAGGTTTAAGGATCTTCTCGGCTTTAGAAATCTTCTCGCTTTTATCATGTTTAGAAGTATCAAATTTCTTAAAATCATTTTTAAATTTATCTTTGTTAATTTTAAGAAATTTTCTAAATTTACGAGCAAATAAAGCCATGTCTTCCGAGTCACTATCACTCTCGCTCTCTACTACTTGTTTGACCTCTTTTTGGGCTTTTAACGCAACGCCCTTTTCGATTTTCTTTTCAGTTTTAGAGGGAAACATATCTAGTTCATAGGTTTGTAAATCACCTACAAGCTCTTCTAATTTCGTAGAGGCTAAAGTTGGTAAAGAATTTAACACGGTCACCTTTGGAATAAATCTATCGGGTAGGGACCTTAAAATTTTCTTTACAACACGGTCGTCAGGTATTTTCTCTCCCAAGTTAAACGATGAATTAACAATATCTGAAAGTCTAGCATAAAATTCATCAAACGTTTCTTTTTCATTCATTTTGATAGTTTCAAATTGAGTGGTGAGGTTTTGGAGTCTTGAAGATTTAACGACACTAGTTCCTTCATGAGTTAATTGTAAAATATCCCAAGCTTCTTTAGCGGTTTCACACGTCATAATACGTCGAAATTCATCCGGTGTGACAGCGCTAAGCAAGGCATTTAAACCACGGGAATGAAATTAGCAAGTTTAAACTCATTTTCAGTCCATCTATCGGCGGGTTTGATGACACGTTCATTTTCAACTAAATAAGTTGGTGGGGACCACCCGTTAACAACATACATCCAAACTCTCTTGTCGATAGACTTTAGTGCCGATCTTATACGCACTTTCCAATACGCGTAGTTGGAACCATCAAAAATAGGAAATTTTGAAAATGGGGAAAAATCCATTTTAGCCAAAAATATTTAAGGATCGTTAACGAAATAATTTATCGTTTTTGGCTCTGATACCAATTTGAAAACGTAAAGATTTCCTTTTTAGATAAATGCGGAAGCGTTAGGAAGAAGATGGTTCAATAAAATTAATCAATTAATGTATTCACTTAAACCGATTAATTAATCCAAGTCCTAGAATTTGCCTAAGTCATATTTATCAATATTAGCAAGTTAGGTGAAACCAAATTTTAGCAAATAACTTGAATTAAACAACATTACCGAATATTTAATTTAAGTCCAAATTAAAGTGAGTGTGATGATTTAAACCGAATTTTATCTTGAATTAGTATAAGCATGCGTTCTACGTTATTATGAAAGATAAAATAAACCAATCACACTACGCCGCGATGTACGAGGAAAAACCCAAGACGGGAAACAACCTCGGACGTCCCTAGCCACAAATCCACTAGATACGGAATTACAATTACAAGACAGATAGACTTACAACGACTGACTCGATCCCTCTCAAGCCTCGGCGCTTCTTCTTGTAGAAACCTCTTCCTAGCGAATAACCTTGGAACACCACCGCGGTCTCGGAATCCACCGATAGGACTTTATATGGTCACCGTCACCCGAGCATGGAGCCTTTCTCCGTGTGGGTAGAATCACAACAAAAGAACACTTCTTCTTTCTTCGTGGGAGGTAGAAGCAAAACCCAAAACTTCTCTTCAATTCGGTGTAGAGAAAACCGGTTCCAAACTCCAAGCAATTTAATATGTATATGTGAACTTGGAATAAACTCAATTGGGTGTAAACACTAGAGTGATGAAAATATTTCTCTAAAAATCTCACTCAAAACATGAACATTTTCCTAAAACAAATTTTCTCTCAAACTCTCTCTAAGAGATAAACTAAGTTGGAAAAGTTATGGAAATGTTAAGTTGGAAAATGTCATTCCCGCACCTATTAAAGTCTGTGAAAGTTGGTTAAAAACCAAGTGGGGAAGTGGGTGCAAAACTGCCAAAAAACTGCCAATAACTATTCCCGCCTGACAGCTCGTTCGAACGACATTTCGTTCGAACGAAATCTCGTTCGAACGAGTCTTCTAACGACGCTCCAGTATGGACTCGTTAGAATCTCGTTGGAAATCTCGTTAGAACGGCAATCTCATTCGAACGACATTTCTAACGACGGACCAGTATGCCTTAGTGGGAACTCGTTGGCAAAACTCGTTCGAACGACATCTGGTTCGAACGAAAAGACTCGTTCGAACGACATATCTAACGAACGACCAGAAAGTTTGAAAAATTCATTTTTAGCCCAGAAAACTTTTATAATCATTTATTTAAAGTTTTAATAAATCCTTTCTTAAAACCAAACGCAGTTTTTTATAAACCTAACACCCAATAAACTTTTTCCAAGCTCCTATATATATATAATTGCATTCATACCTTGGGAGCATGGAACTATGATTGATGACGTAGAAACGAGGCACACAAACCGGCATTTTGATGAAGCTTTATACTCTTTGCCGCTACGTCTTCAACAAACACTTCATAGGCTTGAGAGTATTACAATTTAAATATTATCCTATGAATAAATGTTTTTGTCCGAAATTGAGCCAAAACTATATATGGACTCAATTGAAAATTTGTGTCCTTACACACGGTGATGAATATATATATATATATATATATATATATATATATATATATATATACTTTGATGTAATCTACTATGTGAAATTTGTACATGAAAATGAATAATGAAATCTAATTGAATTAAGTAAGTGAGTACTTAATCCTAAAGCTGTAAAAGCCTACTTCATATTAAAGAGAAATGAACATGTTTAAATTATCATACGTATTACGTGGGAAATACGGGGAAATGATATTGGATATAATCATAATTGAGAACCTTAATTAGGGAGATAATAAGGTACATTAGGCATTCACACTAGATGAGATGTGAGATTTTCAAGCGAGAGCCCAAGAAGCTAACATGTACATAATAATTGCTTAATTGCACTTGTTAAGCACTTGCTATTTTTAAAAAATCTTTTACAATCGGTCTTTGACTTGTTTCCTTGCATATTCTCTTATTTATTGTATCGTTTACATCAGGGGTCCAGCATCAATGACGCTCTGCATAGAATATGGATGTCTCGATGGGTTATAGCTGTTATTGGAGATGCAGATTTTGTTTAGACACTTCCATTCTATTGATCCATACCTCTGTAGTATCTATTTTCATTTAGGGCGTGTCGCTTAGGATTCTAGTTATTTCATTTCTATTCCAGATATTGTAATTACTTATGTCAGTACTGTTAGTATCGGTTTTATTTGGATAATGGTATTCAGATATATACACTGGAGGGTTTATTCCAGTCACATTTATTCTTATGATATTTAGTTCAGTTGTGATGTGATGTTACTTTATTATTATTCTGTATTTTGGAATGGATTTTATTTAAATTAAAAAATGGAAAAAAATTTGCACTAGCTTAATTAATTATTAGGTGAATTAATAAAGAAATTTTTTTTCAACGGTGATGCTGAGAATGAACCAACTGGATATTCTGATTTAATTTAATAAAGGACTGATCACCCGATATTTAATTAGGCGGGGTGTCACATTACCGAAGTCTTGTATCATTTTGTACTTATTTGTCTTATTATATTGCAGTCTGTCATAGCCTTCCAGAGCATCAAACTTTGGATGATCGAGGCCGACAAGAAGGTCAAGGTAACCGAGAGAACTCATGCTAAGGTTGACAACCTGAGGTAGAAACTTGAAGTTTTGAATGCCGAGTATGACACACAGTCCCAATAGATGAGGTCCCTCTATAAAAAGCGGATGAAGAACATGAAGATGGATCTCCTAGCGAAGATGGAGGAGTTAGAGAAAAAATTCCAAACTGAAGAAGAGGGTGAGGCTAAAAAACTGAAGGAGACGCTAAAGAAGTTTTTGATTGACTTTAAAGAGTCAAAGGAATTCTTTGGCTATTCCATATAGTACATGAAGATAGGGTCAAAGACCGTCTTCTACCGAGTATCCAACCAGTGTGCCGAGTTGGTGGCTAGTGATCCTTAATTGGTCGAAATTATCAAAACCTTTTTCTTTACTGATCCTGGGAGTGTTAAAGCACTTCAGTAGATTTAAATCGAGGCTGGTCCTTCTGAGATTGGTGTGATCGAGTAAGAAACAATTTTGGTGGAACAAGATACCACCGATAGGGATGAGGATGAAAAGGGAAACTCAACCACTCAAAATGAAAATCAGGTCCCGTTAACTATCACTGAGCCCCTGGTAGATGATGTATGAGTTTAGATCTTTTAATGGGTGATCGCCTATTGTCTTTAAAGCCTATTTTTTACAACCCGTCTCCCGTTACATCTGAATATTTTGAACATTTATTTATAAATTTAACTCCATCATTTTTTCTATGATATGTTGTGATTTTTCAATTCTGCCTATTGCTTTGGTAATTGTTTTCACTTAAATGAGGAAGTGCAGTGTCTGAATAAGGCGTGTAGTGTTTTATTAATTATTTACAATACAAGATATATCACCATAGTAATGATGTTTAATAATTTCACCATGTTAAAATAATGGTAAAGGATCTCCTTCGTCTCAAGATTTTTAGAGTGATGCCTTGGAGTCGAGAGTCTTTTGGCACTTTCATACCATTGAGAGAGAGTTTTAATTACTCACATAAGTTAAATGATGTTTAATCTCACCATGATCAAATGATGTTTTTTGGCCTCACCACTAAAATGATGTTAAATGACCTCCCTCCTCTCATGATTTTAAAAGTGATGCCTTAGAGCCAAGACTCTTTAGGCATTCTCGCACCGCCAAGAGAGTCTTAATTATTCACCGTAGTTAAATGATGTTTAAGTTCACCATAGTAAAATGATGTTAAATGACCTCCCTCTTCTCAGGATTTTAAGAGCGATGACTTTGAGCCCAGACTCTTCAGGCATTCTTGTACCGTCGAAAGAGAGTTTTAATTATTCACCATAGTTAAATGATGTTTAAGTTCACCATAATTAAATGATGTTTTATTTACTACCTAATAGGAACACAAATTCAATAAAGAAGAGATAAGATAACACTTCATTGTATTTCACATTATATTCCATATAAAACCACACTCTTTACATATAACTGATAGGATTTGCCTTTTGGTTATGAGAAACTACTGATAATATCTCTTTAGATAATCTGCGTTTCATGGGTCGGGAAATGTTTCTCCCTTAAGGTTTTTAAGACGATAAGTGCCTGGGATGACCTCTTCTGTAACCCTTTAATGCCCGTGCTAATTAGGATGAAGTTTGTTGGCCTTTTGGATGACCTTCTTTAGTACAATTTCTCCTACTGTTATGGGACGGGATTTGACTCTCTTATTGTAAAGCTTGGTAGCCCTTTACTGGTGGGTCGACTATCTAATGGTCGTATCTTGTCGCATTTCTTTCATTAAATCCAAATCAATTCTTATTTCTTCTAGGTTAGCCTAAAGGTCATAAGTATGAACCCTATGTCTCAGCAACTCCACCTGCATTGGGATTAAAACCTCAGACTCATAGGCTAACATGAATGTCGTTTCTCCTATTGGCATCCTCACGATTGTCCTGTATGCCCATAGGACACCATACAACTCACCAACCCATCTCCTTTTGGCATCTTTCAGTTTCTTCTTTATTTTGTCCACTATCATCTTATTAGTTACCTCTGTCTACCCATTGGCATGTGGTCAGCCATGTGAATAGTAGAAATGCTTAATATTGACCCTTCCATAGTAAACCTTTAAAAGATTTATTCTTGAACTGCTTCCCATTATCTGGTATCACTGTATAGGGGAGGCCGTATCGACAGATAATGTTTCTCCATATGAACTTAAAACATTTTTCTCAGGGATTGTTAACATAGCATCAACTTCTACCTATTTGGAGAGTTAATCAATTGCGACAGTCAGAAATCTTAAATTTCCCTTTACTTTAAGTAGAGGGTCGACTAGATCTATGCCCCACATTGTAAAAGGCTAAGGAGGTGATATTGGGAAGAGTGACTGGTGGGGTTAATGAGGAATGCTTGCGAACCTCTGGCATTTATCGCAATTCAAAACCTACTTTGTCGAATCTTTTGTGAGACTCGGCTAATAATATTCTTGGGTGATGATCCTTTTGTCCAAGGATCATCAACCTATATGACTCGTGCATGATCCTTCATTTACATCTAGGAAAATGTAGCTGACCTCGATGGGGTGTACACACCACAAGAGTGGAAGCAAGAAGCCCATTTTATAGAGTACATCACCAATTATGGTGAATTTTACTACATGATATTGGATTTTCCTTCCCTCGGCTTTACTTTCTGGCAGCATTCCATCTCTAATATAGTCTATAATTGGGTTCATCTAAGATGTCCCCAGATTCAAATTTAAGAAAACTTCAATTTCAGTCTCTTCCACTTCAATGCTCAACTTAAACATGATCTCAAGTGGTACAAATCGTCTAATTTATGTTCTAACGGTAGAGGCTAGCCTCACCAGCGCATCTGCTCGTCTATTTTCATGTCTCAAAATTCTCTTCATCTTGGCCTCATTAAAATTAGATAGCATCTTCTTCATTCTGGCTAAATACTAGCCATTTTCTCATCTTTGGCCCGTAAATTCTGAGTATTTGGTTGACAATCAACTGAGAATCGCTATGAGCAACCATTTGGCCAATATTTAATGCCTTGGAAAGGGAGAGAGATTCTAGTAGAGCTTTGTATCCCAACTCGTTGTTCGATACTTTAAAGTCAAATCGTAAGGCATATTTTAAGGAGTGCGTGTATGTTCAAATAAAGAAATTATTTAATTAAACTTTGTTTTTCAATTAAATCCTAAACATGCATCTAAGTGTGTTTGAAGATGATAAAATCATGCAAGAACATTCAAACACACACAAGTGAGGAAAAATCCCCCAACGGGGCAAAACCTTTTTATTTTCACTATAATTTTGTAAGATACGGTTACACGGATTACAATGAAAATAAGTTTGACTAAGAAATACCCTCGGGTGTCGGTTTTTATGTCGTCGGTAGGAATCTCCCGCAGGAACTCCAGGTGGGCAACAATGAAGAAGAGAGCGGCTTCTCCACAAAGTACTCCAGAAGAGTAAATGATCCTCTTGAAGGTTTAACAATTCACATATATAAATGGGAGTGATTATGTGAATAAAAAAAAAGTTTAAGAAAACCTTAAAAGGTGAAGTATGATTTTGGGCAATTTTCGCAGAATTCGAGATTGCAGAAAGACTTAGGAAAACGTGTAGAAGGTACACTGGTATTTATACGAAAATCTAGGCGGTGGCTTCGCTCGAACGAGATAGGCATCTCGCTCGAACGAAGGACACGTGTCGTTCGAATGACTTCGCACGAGATGCTGATCTTGCTCGAACGACAGTGCAATCTAGTTTGAACGAGCTCGTCAATCGAGGTACTCCGCTTCTACACTTTGAAAAAAAAATTCTTTTTATACAAATAAACCAGACTTCAAAAAAAACATTTTCGAAAAAATTTCCCAAATATTTATGCAAACATAAACAACTCCAATAAATCATTTTACCAATAATGCGTACTGGAGTAGTGGGAAACAGCTGAGCAACACATTACATGTAGCATGATGCACGTGTGAAGATGATGGATGCATGGATTCGGATAGAGGCCATCGTGGATGATCGTGATGACGTGCCGAATGTAGCGGTATCAGACATACAAACTGTGATCTAGGAAAAACATAAAATTCCTAGATTCTACCCCGGACATTTATAAAATGATGTCCTTACAAATCTCCCCCTATGTCCATGCCGGTACATACATAAAAAATCTGAATTGTGCAATCTCCCTAGAACAAATGACATACAATATAATATCCCCATTAACCCTCAAACTGAGAATACTACATGACATGTCTTCAATCAAACTTCAGCATCTTCAAATCTCCAGCTCTTCAAAAACTCCCAAAGCTTTTCTCATCATGGTGTGCAATCCAATAAATCAACTTTGTACCTACACACAAGAGATAAAGCAGATACCCGTGACAAGCAACAACTTGAAATATAATGATATGCTAAAATCAAAGATCAATTAAGCTTAAGCAAATCATTGATAAATCAACCAACCAAACAAATCTCCCCCACAATTCATTCTCCTCCTTTTTAGGATGTCCATAAATAGACAGAATGAGAAGCATAAATATGGAAAATGTCACATGGTAAAAAATCTATTTTTGAATTTTTCAAAATTTTTCATAGAAAATATACAACAAAGAAACACACCGAACAAACACAAAAACAACCAAGTCGATGATAGCATAAATCTAGGGGTGTGATCAAATTCGATAGGAAAATCAATGCATACAAACATGACATATGTGCACGATGAATATCGGATACTCCTAGCGAATAAACTCAGCATCTTACTTAGGTGTAAAAATATGGAAATATGAGACATTGACTCAATCAAATCAACAAATCAAAGCTCAAAATTATCTCCACACCAATAACGTCCAAAATGATTGAATGTTTTTTCAAGACTTTCAAGGAAATGCAAATCCTTTTAAATTCTCCAACCAAACTCCCTCAGATATATATTTTGAAAAGAGGTGATCTAAATTCTCAAACTTTGGAGAATTGATGGTGAAACCTAATGGCCCATATTTGGCATGTATTGCTTTTTATTGCCTAAATTTTTTTTTTCGGGCTCTTTTAACCTCTTTGGACCCCGGATAATAAAATTCCTCAATTTTTTAGGTCCGATTAAACAGTGGCTTAATCGCAAAGGATAGATAATTACCTTTCGTAGCCCTTCACCATTTTTAAATAAAAACATGATCTCACCAAACGGTCTTTTACATGCAGTCCAATCTTGTCAAGTTTTATTGCATATGGTTCGTTGTATAGACAGAATTGAGATGGAAACACTCAAGCCAATATGTGATAGACAAGTTCAATAATAAAATAAAACCGTGCATGTGTGCAATAAAGGAGAAAAGGAGCCAAACATGTAGAAAGATATCACTAATCACATCTCAAAGACTCTAAACAATGTAAAGTACATGGATGCAATGATGTAGCGTCTCAAATCACTATCAAACAGTCATATGGATAAATGGAATGAAATTTGTGACTCAGCTATCTTAAATGCTCATCCATAAAAGGTGCAAATAAAATACAAAAATATCTTTGTGCTTTTTCAAAATTTTTATAAAAAGAAAATCTTTTTGGATTTTTTTTCAAAAAATATAAAAAACAAAAACTAATAATACACATGATACAAACTAGCAATAGGAACCATATGATATGAACATGACAATGCATCCCTTAGTAGACATGAACCAACTCCTCAGTCAACTTTGCAAATATCTAAAGACTTTCTAAGACTCTCAAATCTAAGGGCATATAAAGGCTTTGTGAATATATCGGCTAACTGAAGGTCAATGGGTATGAAACTCAGGGATACGAATTTCTCCTCAACTAACTGTCGTATAAAGTGCTCGCGTATCCTGATGTGCTTTGTGCGCGAATGTTGGACAGGATTACGGGATATGTGAATCGCGCTCGTGTTATCATAGGAAATAGTCATGGTGTCCTGTAAAATCCCATAATCTTCCAGCATTTGCTCATCCACAAGAGTTGCATGCAATAACCGGTGACGATATACTCAGCCTCCGTAGTGGACAAAGAGATGTATTTTTGGTTCTTGCTCAACCAGGAGACAAGAGCAGAACCAAAATAGAAACACCCACCAGAAGTGTTCCTACAACCATCTACATTCCTAGCCTAATCGGAATTCGAATAGGCAGATAAACGGTCATCGGTATCAAAGTAATACCAAATACCATATTAGAGAGTCACACTCACGTATTTGATAATACGTTTTAGAGCGAGTAAGTGTGACTCTTTCGGGGATGCCTGATATCGCGCACAGACTCCAACACTAAAGGCTATGTCGGGACGACTAGTATTTAAGTAGATAAGACTACCTATCATACTCTGATACAAGGTTTGCTTTATATCCTTACCTGAAGTGTCCTTACTAAGCTTGATAGAAGTCCTCATAGGTGTACGTGCATGCTTAGCGGAGTCTAAACCAAATTTCTTCACTAGGTCTCTAGCATACTTGGATTGGCAGATGTACATCACATCATCTAGATGACGAACCTGGAGACCAAGGAAGAAAGTAAGATCACCTACCATGCTCATCTCAAACTCACTTTTCATCTCCTCCTCAAAGTGGTGAGCATGATGGGAGCACGTGGATCCAAAGACTATGTCGTCCACATAGACCTGGGCAACCAAAATAGCACTGTCATCTCTTCTGACGAACAACGTCATATCAACTCCCCCTCTCTTGAATCCATGTGCTAAGAGATAAGAAGTAAGCCTCTCGTACCAAGCACGGGGTGCTTGATTCAAGCCATACAAGGCTTTTCTCAGATAGTATATGTGCTCCGGGTGCTTAGGGTCTTCAAACTCTTTTGGTTATTCCACGTAAACCTCCTCCTGAAGAATGCCATTTAGAAAGGCACTCTTGACATCCATCTGATATAACTTAAAGCGCAGATGACATGCGATGGCGAGTAGTAAGCGGATGGACTCAAGCCTCGTAACAGGAGCAAATGTCTCCCTAAAGTCTATACCCTCAATCTGTGTGTATCTTTGAGCGACCAACCTAGCCTTATTTTTTATTATGGTACCATTGTCATCCATTTTATTCTTGAAAATCCACCTAGTACCTATCACATTAGTCTCACTAGGTCGGGGAACAAGTTCCCAGACATTATTCTTTTTAAACTGAACCAACTCATCCTATATGGCAGATATCCAGTGTTCATATTTGAGTGCTTCTTTGTGATTCTTGGGCTCGACTTTGGACGTGTAGTAAAGATGGTTAACAACGTTCTCTAGCTGAGCACGAGTCTTAACCCCTAAAGTGGGATCACTAACAATGGAAGTGGGATCATGACTCTTGCGAACCCAAGCAGGTGTGTCCCCTAACACAGGAGTAGGGTCCACAGGGTGTGGGTGAGGGAAAAGTAAATCGCTGCCAAAAAAGTCCTCATCCTCACATTGAAGGCTAGAATCAATAAATATCGAAGGGTCATCATCTTGCACGGTAACATTTATTGACTCCATAACCTTAGAGCTCTTCAGGTTAAAAACCTGGTACACTCTACTATTTGATTAATATCCTAGAAATATTCCCTCGTCGCTCCAGGAGTTAGACTTTCCTAATTTCTCTCTATCCCGTAGGATTAGCATTTACTCCTGAAGACATGGAAATATGCAAGGTTGGGTTTCTTGCCAGTCCACAATTCATAAGGCGTCTTAAGTGTGTGTGGACGCAGGTAAACCCTATTCACCGTGTGGCATACAATAGACACTGCCTCTGCCCAAAATCTCCTGGTAACCTTACGACCTAAAAGAATATATCTAGCCATTTCTTGAATCATCCTATTCTTTCTCTCAATAATCCCATTTTACTGAGGAGTCTTCACAGAAGAAAACTCATGTTTGATTCCTAGGTTGTCACAGTAAAGATCTACTTTTGCTTCCTTAAATTCCGTACCATTGTCACTATGTATCCTATTAATAGTGACTCCGTGTTGATTTTGTAGGACACGACACTTGGTCATTAAAAACTCTACAGAATCAAATTTCTCTCTCAGAAAACCTACAACCGAATATCTGGAGAAATCATCCACCATCACGAGGATACACCTCTTACCACCCATACTCTCAGTACGAGTAGGATCCATGTGAATCAAATCAAGTACACGGGAGGTGGTAATGGAATGCAACTTCCTATAGGGTCTTTGGATTTACTTTCCCAACTAGCAGGGTCCACAAACCATGGAAGTAAGCTTTCCAAGTGATGGTAAGCCACGTACTAGGTCCCTTTTAGCTAAGCATGTCAAATCTCTAACGTTCACATAACCTAAATGTTGGTGCCACAGATCCATAGGAGTGATCGTGGCATTGTTGAAGACAAGTGAGGATGTGGGCACAGTACCATAGCAATTATCCTCTATCCTCACCCCTTGCACTAAAAGTTTACCGGCTTGATTGTAGACATTATACGCGTCCCAGGCAAACTTTATGACAAAGTCAGCGTCGCACAACTGGCTAATGCTGAGAAGGTTTGCTTTCAAACCTTTGACGTATAAAACATTCTCTATCTTAGGAAATCCTGGTAACTCTACTGTACCTCGTCCTACGATGCTATAATTGCTCCCATCTCCAAAGGTGACTCTACCTTCCTTGTACTCCTCTAGGTAGGTAAAAAATGAAACATCACCTGTCATATGTCTAGAGCACCCACTATCAAAATACCATTGTGAGGTATTATGTGCTTTGAGAGATACATGAACAACAAGGGCCTTTTCATATTTCTTAGGTACCCAAGAAGTGGTAACCTTTTGTTTACCCTTGTTATTGTTGGTTTTTGCTGGGATACGGGAAGCATTCACTGACGGCAAAGACATCCATCGTAATTCCTCCATCAAACTCTATGATGTAGCAGCTAAAAACTTAACACGCTCTCTCAGACTACCAAAATCATCAGTACGATGTGGTGGAGCAGTAGTACGTCATGTCCGACCCAAGCTATGGCAAAACTCCCTGAGGTGGCCTTTTCTTTTGCAGTACGTACAAAAGAACACAGTCTTAGGCGGACCTGGGTTCGCTTTTCTTGGTTGAACTCTTCTTCGTGGTTTTTTATGATGGACATATGGAGTCGTAGTAAACTCAGGAACTGGTCCAGGTGTAATTTGGGATGTGGAGGCACCATCATAACCTATTCCCTTCCTATCACCAAAACCTAAAGCGGGGCTGAGGAGCATATTTCCCATCTTCCCAGATCTGTCCTCGATTTGTACCTTGACTTCCCGTGCTCTCTCAAGATCATGAGTAAGATGGGCTACAAGGGCTTCAAGTTTCTTCCGAGTTTCTAGGGAGGAATGGAGCTCACCCGTAAGACTAACCACTTGTTTAGTCAAGTCCCCTTTCTCTTTCTCAAAATAACTCTCTCTCTCTCCAAATCGTCTCTCTCTCTCTAAATAAACTTTCTTTCTCAACACAGGCAGACTCTCTCTCTCTATTTTCTTAAATATTCCGCTAAAGCGGTGATCCTAATAACTAACGCTTTGTTACTCTTTTTGGTTTTAAATAACTCAGTATATAACTCAATTTAGGCGCGTTGAAGATCACTCTCGCTCTCACTTTCATCATCCTCCCCCTCACTCACATCGCTCTCACTGTCGAGGTGTCCCTGTGAAGTAGAATCCTCATCGTCGTGAGGAGTACTAGAAGTGCTCACATGACTAGCCATGAATGCGGTGAAGTTACACTCATGCGATGACTCGTCTCCAGAGTCCATCGACTCGACCTCACTGTCGTCACTAAGGGTAGCATTAAGGACAGCTTTGCCCTTTTCTCTATTCAGCCTAGTAGCACACTCAAAAGCTCTATGACCCCTATTGTCGCACTCATAGCATCTCTCACTCTCTTTCTTAGGAGGATCTTTAAAAAAAAATCATTTTTATTTTCAAAATTATTTTTCTCAAACTTCTTTTTATCTTTGAACTTACTATTTTTCTTGAATTTGAGAATTTTCTTGAAATTTTTAGCAAACAAGGCCAAATTATCTAAATCAAAGTCACACTTTTATGTCTCTTTTTCTAGATGACTCTCCCCTCTTTCTTGTCGACCCCTCACTCTTTCTCTCCTGGGCATTAAGTGCAATTCCCTTATCTTTAGGCTTAGCAGATTTAGGAAACATATTTCATACGTTTGTAAGTCTTCTATAAGTTCCTCCAATTTAAGCGTGTTTAAATTACCCATAGAATTTAGCACAGTGACTTTAAGAATAAAACGCTTAGGCAGTTATCTAAGAATCTTTTTAACAACTCTAGCATTAGGAATGTGTTCACCAAGATTAAAGCTAGTGTTAACAATATCAGACAGTCTAGCATAAAATTCATAAAAACATTCAATCTCAAGCATGGTGATGGTTTCAAATTTTACAGTTTAGACTCTTTCACAGCATTAGTTCCTTCATGGGTAAGATGTAAAACATCTCATGCCTCTTTTGACTTGGTGCACGTCATTATCCGTTTGAACTCGTCAGGTGTGACGGATCCAGAAATAGCACTTAAACCCTTTGAATTAAAAGATGGCCATTTAAATTCTTCTTCAGTCCATGCACTTACAGATTTTAAACTAGTCACATTCTCAACAGTGATGGAGGGAGGTGTCCACCCTCTTTCGACCAAAATCCACACACATTCATCAATGGATTTTAATGCAGATCTCAAGCGGGCTTTCCAGTATGCATAGTTTGTCCCGTCAAAAACTGACATTTTATTAAATAACTTCTCCATTATGAACAAGCTCTTTTTCAAAAATCAATTTTTTAAAAACTTGATATCTTAGAAAAAATTTGCAAAAAATTACACGGTATTATTGTGTAATTGGCTTTGATACCAATTTGAATAGTCGTATGTTCAAATAAATAAATTATTTAATTAAACTCAGTTTTTCATGCGTCTAGGTGTGATTGAAGATGATAAAATCATGTAAGAACATTCAAACACACACAAGTGAGGAAAAATCCCCCAAAGGGGAAAAACCTTTTTATTTTCACTATAATTTTGTAAGATACGGTTACACGGATTACAATGAAAATAAGTGTGACAAAGAAATACCCTCGGGTGTCGATTTCTATGTCGTCGGCTGGAATCTCCCGCAGGAACTCCAAGTGGGCAGCAATGAAGAAGATAGTAGCTTCTCCACAAAGTACTCCAGAAGAGTAAATGATCCTCTTGAAGGTTTAACAATTCACATATATAAATGGGAGTTATTATGTGAATAAAAAAAGGCTTAAGAAAACCTTAAAAGGTGAAGTCTGATTCTGGGAAATTTTTACAGAATTCGAGATTGCAGAAAGACTTAGGAAAATGTGTAGAAGGTACACTGGTATTTATACAAAAATCGAGGCGGCAACTTCGCTCAAACGAGATAGGCATCTCGCTCGAATGAAGGACACGTGTCATTCGAACGACTTCGCACGAGATGCTGATCTCGCTCGAACGATAATGCAATCTCGTTTGAATGAGCTCGTCGACCGAGGCACTCCGCTTCTACACTTAGAAAAATTTCTGCTTTTTATAAAAATAAATCAAACTACAAAAAAATCATTTTCTAAAAAATTTCTCAAATATTTATGCAAATAAAAACAACTCCAATAAATCATTTTACCAATAATGCGTAGTGGAGTAGTGGGAAACAGCTGAGCAGCACGTCATATGTAGCACGATGCACGTGTGAAGATGATGGATGCATGGATTCGGATAGAGGTCGTCATGGGTGATCGTGATGACATGACGAATGTTGCGGTATCAAACATACAAACTATGATCTAGGGAAAACATAAAATTCCTAGATTCTACCCCGGATATTTATAAAATGATGTCCTTACAATATTCAATGTCGATCCCATCCAGGGTTGATAATATCAGGCTTGCACCACTGCCACTTTCGCAGGACGAACCGTACAAAAATAAGCTCCAAATAGACCCCCCTTTGGTGAAAGATCCCTTGGCCAAAGTTCCATTCTTTATCAGGAAATATTTCTCTGCCACGCCATCTATTTTGTCGACCGATAACTCCTCAGTCACGATATGCTTCTGGATGATCGATGGAGTCTCAGCCGTTTCTTCAGTTTCTAAATCATTCTCGATATCCCATGTAAACTCAACCACAAAGTCTGCCAACGCTTGCCTTTTTATTGCATTAATCGTCTAATAGAGGCTATCAAACTCACCCAACTCAACCGACTAAGACACTAACCTACCCTATTTCTCAAGTTTATGGATGACCCATCGGAGAGGACTGTCTGTGAGCACTACCATCGTGTGCCCTTAGAAGTGGGGGTTTATTTTCCTCGAATCATGGCTTAAAGCATATGTTAGCTTTTCCATCTTTGGATACTTAGAATCCACCCCCGAGAGATTTATTCTTGAAATAAATAAGCTTTTGAACCTCGTCATCATCTCGAATAATGGTTGTGTTGATGGTCGACTCTGAAATGGTTAGATAGAAATATAACTTTTCTCCATAAATCGATCGAGAGAGGAGCATAATAGGCTTTTAGATCTTGAAATGCCTTTTCACACTCCTCATCCCAAATAAAGACTTCCCTTAGTATTTTGAAAAAAAGGCAAGCATTTATCCGTTGACTCGAAAATAAATCTGCTTAGAGAAGCTACTCGGCATGTTAATCTTTGAATGTCTTTAATCATCTTAGGTGTATTCAAGTCTATTAGTGCTCTAATTTTAGCATGATTTGCTTCAATCCCCCTTTGATTGATAATAAAGCCCAAGAATTTCCCAGCTCTGACACCAAATACACACTTCACAAGATTTAGCTTCATTATGTACCTATCAATTGTATCAAAAGTTCATTCTATATTGGACAGATGAGTCTTAGATTTCAAACTTTTTGTTAAAATATCATCTACGTACACTTTTATTGTCTTTCCAATTTTATCTTCAAATATTTTATTGATCAAACTTTGGTAGTTACAATTGTATTCTTCAGGTCGAATGACATCACCTTTTAGCAGTAGGTTCCTTTATTTGTGATAAAGGAAGTCTTCTCGACATCATCGTTTTGCATCAAAATTTGATTGTACCCAAAATAAGAATCCATGAAGCTCATGTTCTGCTGTCACATCTTTTATTTGATTCATCCACGGCTGGGAGAAACTTTCTTTCCAGCAAACCTTGTTAAGGTCTATGAATTTCACACACACTCTCCACTACCAATTCTATTTAGTCAGAATGACGATGTTAGACAACCATTCTGGGTATTGCACGTCTCTAATGATGTTTGTAGTATGCAGTTTCTTGACCCCGTCTTATATAACATCATATCTATTCGTGGCAAAGGTTTATGTTCTTTATTTCACTGGCTTGAAATTCTCATTGGCTTGGCATTCTAGTCTATATTTAGTCAATGACAAATTATTTTGGGGTCAATCCCTGACATGTTGTCATTACTCCAAGCGAATATGCATCGCCGCTTTTTCAATAACTTGATCATTTTTTCCTTTATCTCCGCCCTGAGGGACGAGATGATTTGGATAGTTTTTTTGGTTCGTCCTCATTAAGGATCATGCATTCTACCTCCTCAGTGGGATCTCCATTTTTTATTTTTCTTACATCCCTTGGGTCAAGACTATCAATGTTGTAAGAAGTTATCTTAATTTTGTGAGCCTCTCTCTTCAGTCGAGATGAAGTAACACTCTCGTGCTTCCACCTGATCACCACGCACTTCCTATACTCCATAGGAATCTAGTAATTTCATCATCTGGTGTACGATGGAAGGAACTTCCTCGAATTCTTTGAGTTCCACTCTCCCTAGAATTATCTTGTAAGCTGAAAAAACATGTTCATCCATTATAAAAAGTTGATCTTCCTCGTCAGGAAGCTTGGCCAGGTTCCCACGCATACAACTATTTCATAAACTGTAAGCGGGTACACCTTATCCCTACTGAATCAAATAAAATATTGATGGTATGTTACAATTCTCATCTTGCTCAGCTTCAGACCATTGAAATAATCTAAAATCACGACGTTTGTTGAGGTTCCCTTGTCGACCAACATACAAGCCACATTGTATCCGTGAAATCATGTATTGATGACCAAAGGATATTTATGTGGGGATAAAATCCCACTAAAGTCTTTCCTTGAAAATACCACTACGATATTATCCATATCAACTTTCTTTAACTTGTTAGGATTAGCTTCGATCTCGGCCAAATTAACGGCGACCCTTTTTGGTTTTGCCTTTGCTTCAATAACATGATCTTTCCTATCGGTTGGCTCAGTACCTCCACCTACTAATCCTATGTAGATCACTTTAACACGATAAGAAATCATACATATATTACCTTTAACTGCAGGTGGCTTGGCAGTAAGGTCAAGATCGTCCTCGTCACTATCATCAGACTCTTTCTCGTTCCTGTTTTCCTGAACTTCCTTTTTTAGCTTGATATCCGTTCTTCCATTGAACCTTTTTCTACCTTCATGTTGTCCCCCATACTTATCTACATACTTTTGGAGTTTCCCCCTTTTAGTAATTTTTCAATCTCATTTTTTAGGGTAAAGCACCGACCTGTTGTATGGCCATAGTCTTGGTTAAACTCACACAATTTATTTTTGTCCCTCTTGTGGGGTGGGGACTTTAACTTTTCCAACCACCTGAGCTCCCTGTCATCCTTTATCTCATTCAGTATCATATATGGACTTAAGTTAGCAGAGTGTACTTAGAAAACTTGTCGTCATTTGATCTTTTTTTTCTTCCTTATTTTATCTCGGCCCTGGTTGGACTTTCCACTGTCGATCTCTTTCATGTCACCTCTCTTAGCCGCCATGGCCACCTCCGCTTTCATATTTCTCTCGAATTTTTCCAAGAGTTCTATCATGGATTTTGGAGGGTCCTAAGATCAACTACCTAAAAGTATCCCATGATGCAAACCTCCCACCAGGGCTGTCATTACAATACTTTCCTCACAGACTTTAACCTCTAAATTTTATTTGTTAAATCGAGTGATGTAGTCTCTCAGTGTCTCATTTTTTTCGTGCCCGATGTTCGACAGGGGAATTACATGTTCGGCTGGCTTCATATCGAAATAGAAATTGTAAATGAATTTCTCAGCCAGTTGTATAAATTCTCTATGGATCCTCTCGGTAAGCCAGTATACCATATATGAATCGTGCTTAATAGAGTAGAGAAGAATGCACGGCACCTCATCTCAACGGGTGTGGAATATATGTTGCCAGTCGACTGATACATTTCTTTACAGTAGGATCATCTGGGATCTTGCTCTTGATGTCTTGTCTAAAGGCCAAGAGATGCTTCTGCATCTTCTATTGACTGACCATAAGGGATTTCAGCGTCGCCGCCACATCAACCATTTCTAACAACTGGGGCATTTGGTTGGAACTAGCCCTGGAATTAAAAGGAAAATCAATGGCCATCCCTGGTGAGATTTAAAAAAAAACAAATAGAGTGAATATGAAGAAAGTAAGAAACCCACAAAAAGGATGAACCAGTAAAGCTCAAGAAACACCCAATTCAAGCTCTTTCAGTGGCGATTAAGCCCCAACAATGGTGGGATTGGATTGTAATACCCCGTATTTCTGAGGATATAGAATTTAATTAAATTGGAGATAAGAATTTAATTAAATTGGATATTTGGGAATTTATTTAATTCGGGGAAATTATTTAATTAGATGATTTAGATTTAATTAATTCATTTTAATTTAAGTTCACGCGTGCCGTATTTTGAGGTGAAAATAATTTGATTACATAAACTGACTCAGATGGTGATTTAGAGGTTAAAGTTAATTCCAAAAGGGTCAAATTAGTCAAAATAATATACCCGAGTGTATAGTTTGGGTCTCAGAGCGATTTTAGACCAACCCGACACCATTTAAGGGCGTTTCGGTCATTCAAGAGTTTGTTGATTGGCGAACTCCAAAAATTAAAAGAGTATTTCATTCCCTTGGAGTTAAAGGCTAGGCATAACTCGAATTATGAAGAAAGAGGCTATCAGACAGGAAGAAAAGATAATTCTTGGAGCTTTCAACACCAATTCTCACCACCCACGTGCCGGAATCATAATCGAAGCAAGGAGAGATCAGTTCTATCATCGTATCAACAAAATAAGATCTGTAATTATAAGGAAAGTGTTTATTTTGAATGTTTTTTTGAAGAAGTTATAATACCCATGTAGTGTAGGGTCTTCAATTTCATGATTTAAATTATGTTCTTGGGATTTTGATGAATATAACTCATGATTCGGTGTAGGATTGAATGTAGAAGGAATCCCCATGTGAATATAAAATGAAATTAGAATATATCTGAAGATTAAGTTGAAGAACATGAATATTGAATGACTTCGGGTTTAATTGATGAACACGAGATATCAATCTGCCAGAATTTTTGACGTAACTTTAAATGTATTACATTTATATTGTACTTAGAACTAGAGTGATATTCATAGATGAATGGAAATATCTATGTATTATCTTTCTAATGAGCTTTAAATCAGGTTAATCAGAGTTCTGTAGAGGGAGTAATTGACATTTTACTATAAGGTGTTTGATCAGCCAGCATAGTAATCTGCCAGAATTTTTTATGTCACTTTAAATGTGTGCCATTTCAATTGTACTAATAATTAGAGTAGAAGACAGAGATGTCTAAAAAGTTCTATGTCTTATCTTTTCGATGAGCTTTGAATGAGGTTACTTTGGGTTCTATAGAGGGAGAAATCAAAAGTTTACAACAAGGTGTTTAATCTGCCAAAAATTTACAACCCGATTTGATTATCCATAATTGCTCAATTTTCCTTGTTTAAGTCCTGAACTTGTGTATAATTATCGGGGGACTTTTGGGTTGCCTTTATGTTATAGTGAGGGATATAATGATCACCACTATTCCAATGGTAAGGTTAGGACTTAGTTATAAGGGAGAAGAATTAAGGCTAAGGATAATCGGGCATAATTTGTAATGCAAGTAAAGTCGGGGGAATGAGAACAAATCATGGAGAGATGAATGAAATTTTGACCAATAGTGTAGGAGTGTATTAGCTACTGATATTTAATCAAGGGTTTTAATTGATGAACACAAGATGTCAATCTACCAGAATTTTTGACGTAATTTAAATGTATGCCATTTAAATTGTACTTAGAATTAAGGTGAGATCCATAGATTCCTGGAAAGGTCTATGTCTTAGATTTCTAATGAGATTTGAATCAAGTCAACAAAGTTCTATAGAGGGGGTAATCGACATTTTACTCTAGGGTGTTTGATCTTCCATCATAATAATCTGTCAGAATTTTTGACGTCATTTAAACGTGTGTCATTTTAATTCCACTTAGAATTAGAGTGCAAGCCATAGATATCTGGAAAGGTCTATGTCTTAGATTTCCAATGAGATTTTAATCTTGTCAATTGGGATTCTATAGAGGTATAAATTGAAATTTTACTACAGGGTGTTCAATCTTCCAGAAAATTTACGACCCAATTTGGTTACCCATAATTGCCTAATTTTCCTTGTTTAAGCTCTGAATTTATATATAATTCTCACGGAATATTTGGGATGCCTTTAAATTATAATGAGGGATATAATTATCACTCCTATTCCAGTGGTAAGTTTGGGGCTTAGTCATAAGGGAGAAGATTTAAGGCTAAGGATAATCGGGCATAATTTGTAATGCGAGTAAATTCGGAGGAAGCAGAACGAATCACGGAGAGATGAGTGAACCTTTATTTTCGACCAATAGTGTAGGAGTGTATTAGATACTTATATTTAATCAAGGGGTAACTAGGGCCCTTAGGATAGAGATTAATCCTCGAGAAAATGCGATAGAGAGTCATAATCGTATATCGATAGTACGTCGAGAGAGGTGTGTAAGTCATGGTGATGAAATATTCCTTCCACATGCTAATTTATTTATTATAATGGTATTAAGTGGATATGCCAATAATATCATTGTCATTTTTTCCATGCGTGCATATTTTATCTGAAGCAAAGGGTCTTGGTTAGTCGAGACTAGAAAAGCACTGATCCAAAGGATGAAGGGTAGAGATGAGAGTGGTTCCTTGTCTGTCTTGTGTAGCTGATGAGAAGGTCTCAACCTTATGAGAGTGTTCTAGGTCGATAATTTTACTAGTTTAAGAGGTCGACATTGCTTGTGTATCATAGTAAGGCAAATACTGTGCTTGTTCATTGATGGAGGTTGTCATGTGGAAGTGTGGTCTCGAAGGCTGAGACTATCTGATATGGGACTACTAATGAGAGCTCTAGTGGGATGGTGAGTTTGAGAGATATATGAGGGGACATGTCGCCTTAGTGGGTGTCGTCTGGATGAGAATAGACGTATATATATATATGTATATGTGTGTGTGTTTATGTGTATGTATGTGTGTGTGTGTGTTATAAAAATAGGGTATTTAGACATCATCTTGTGTAAAGCATATAATCATGGGGTTTATGTCTACAATATGAACCTTCAATCTCCAACTTTTGGATGATAATGGCTTGAGCTAAAGCTTATTTTTGTGTATTTTCTTCAGTTGGAACTCTGTCATATTTTAACTCTTTAGCTAAAAGATCATCTTCAGATTTTTTTGCCTCTTGGCACATGTACCCGTACGTCTTTCTACTCCAAAGAGGCATGTCTTTCTTGTGGACTTTGAATTTTAACACAATAAGACATATGGATTTATGTGAGAAATTGAATTCCATTACTAAGAGACCACCTCTTTAATGTTTGGATGGGAGCCCCAAAATTAAAGAAATTTAAAAGGTCCAGGCTTTGAATTAAAAGGATTAGAGAAGGATATTAGAAGGAGGCCATGGTCTGAATGATGTCTATTTAGGTGTTGAATATCAATGTTACCTAATTCCAAAGTTTGATGGTTATAAAAAACTTTATCTAACCAACACCAAATCCTTTCTTCACCGTCTTTTTTATTGAATCAGGTTTATTTGGAACCTCTGTAACCAAGATCAACTAGCTTATTACTCTACATGGACTTTAAAAACTCATACGCAACATCCATGTTAACCTCATTACCTCAAGATTTTTCTTCATTATTAGCAACACCATTGAAATCTCCCCCAACTAACCAACAGTCAGTGGTTTAATTTTAATGAAGACACTACCATAGATCCACTCTTTCAATCTTGGTGTATTTAGCGTATTCAGAATGTGTGTCCACAAAGTTATTGTCTATATAGAAAGATAAATTAAGGCATTGCTCCATAGAAGAAACAAAAGAACAAGGGATACCTTCTTTGACAATGCACCACATTTTACTATTTGAATTAGAAAAAGCCAAATTAAATCCCAACCTTATTCTGAATGACTCCAACTGTTCCACTTCAAGCTTAGGCTCAGTGTGACTAGGATCAAAATCCTATAAATTCTTGATAATCTTTTAATTCTCTACAAAGCTCCTTTTTTGTAAATTCCTCTAATATTCCAAATGATTGTATTAATCATTTGGACAAGTTGGAAAGAAAGCCTTTAGTGATTGACCTCAAAATTCACACATTTTGAGATTTGACATTTACACCAAAGCTCTTATTTTTAGCAATCTTGGTACACTTGATATTCTTAGTGCAACCCTTAAAAATAGGATAACTGAACTTGTTCCACCTCATTTGAATTACCTTCTACTAGTCTACCATAAACATTGCTCTTGGATAGATCGGGAATTTCTTCCATAAGAAAATTATTTTCATTGATTTCACCTTCTTCTACATCATAATTCTTGGAATTGGGGTTATTTTAGGGATTAGCACAAATCCTCATCTTCTTCAAATAAAATATTTTAGTACATTATCTTAGGGGGAGTCTTCTTCACAGTTTTTAGATTCTCTAGGTTCTTGTTCTTCTCATAAAAGCTAGTGATTTTGGTTTGTAGGTTTTGTTGTGGTTTGATGATAGGTTCTTGAAGTTCACTCTTTATCTGATTGGTTAGATCTTGAGGATCAGTGGTTGGGCAATGGTATTAGATATTAGTACACCTCTAGAAGTCTCTTGGTTGATTTTTGGAACATTCTTGAAAGTTTTTTTCACCTATTATTTAGGGGTTTCCTTTCTAATTATAACTTCCTTGGTGTGAGGATTATGATCAATTGCCTTCAACTCCTTGTGCCCTTCCTTGATTGTCTTATCTACTTTAAATAGGCAATTATCTTCTAAGTGACCTATTTTCTCATAATAGAAGCAGTATTTTTTAAGATATTAATATTCAAACTATTGATAAAACCATTTACCTAATTCTTTGTTGGAAATTCAGAATATCTTAGGTAATTGTTTCCCAATATCAACCTCTAAACAAACCCTTGGCAAACTAGGTCTTCCCAAAGAGGCAGTGGCACTATCCATCTTTCGAGGTTTACCAGCTGCACCACATATTGAAAAGAAACTATCCCTTTCGTAAAGATGAATAGGCAGAAGAGGGAGAATCGCCCAAATAAGAACCACATGTGTTTCACTCTCTGGATGAAATTCATTGGTCCATTTGAATACACTCATAGGGAATCGATGAATGTACCAAGTTTGTCTTAGCCACGGTTTATGAAAATCCACTTTATAAAATAGTCTGATCTTGACATGTTTATAATCAATGAGTCCTACATTAAAGGCTGCCTTCAAACCCATTGATGTCAACATCTTTTTTACATCCTCTATGGGGGTATTCCACGCATAACCTTTCCAACAATGGAATATTTGAAAGGCTCTGAGATCTTTTCAATGTATTCATTATCAATAATCATTTTTTATATTTTTTTGTTTGATTTGTCAACAATTGAAATTTTATTACTAAAAAGTACTAGGATGGCTACAAATATCTATCGAGAACATAATACAAATAGAAGAATATTATTATATTTTTCTGGTAAGTTTACATAAGTGCTCATAATAAAGATTCCAAATAGGTTATAGTATATTGGTTAATTCATTTATATTATTTCCTTCCCATAAAGATTTCTAGTTCTTTAGACAATTGAGCGAAATAATATATTTGTGGAATTATTTGACTTCACAAAACTTCAGGATTATTTAATTATAATTGTGATGATTTGTTTTTAGATTCTAAGAAGAGTTTGCTACAAACCATGGAACAAAGTTCAAAGTTAAATTCTAAGTCTATGTGGATAACTATGTTATCAAACCGTGTAACACATATTAAAGTATTTTTATTTGGTACAAAGAATAGGTGGGAGAAATATGTTAGTGCAAATTTAAAAAATCAACATAGGTCAAGTTTGGGACCGACTTTTTATAAGGAGGGTAGGATGTAATAACCCGATATTTATATGCTCATATATAGTTTTTTTATAATTATTTATTACTTACTATCTAATAAATATTATATTATTACATATGTGGTATTCTGAGTTCTTAATATAACAAACCCCTTTTTTAAATATGAAGAATCAACTGTAAATTGGATCAAATCGAAGTCTAATGACGTATCCTAAGGTAAATGATAAGTTTCGGAGTAGAAAATGTAATTTTATGAAACTTTAGGGACATTATTTTAATCAATAAAGTTTAAAGGACTAAAATAAATTATAAAATGACCTTTTTGTAAATAAAATATTTTCAACAACCTCTAAGAAATATTCCAAGAAGGAGGTAATTTTTCAATTATCGCAGCAACTTGAAATGTTTCGCTTATGACCATATTTTTAGCAAGTATTTCATGAAAAATTAATTGAAGTTATTGGACTTGTCTTATGACAGTCTTTGAATCAACCATTTTATACTCTAGAAATCTACCGACCACGATTTTTTTTATGCCTGCATCCTTAGTTTTATATTTTTTTATCTAAAGAGTCCCATAACAATTTAGCGGTTTTGATTGGACTATATACATTATAAAGTGTATTGTCTAATCCATTAAGGATATAGTTTTTGCAAATAAAATTCGAATCCTTCTACATCTAGCAAAGTCGTCTTATCCGTTTCATTTTCATTAACTACGGGATCATCTTCATTAATAAACCTCAAAATATTAATGGTAGTTAAATAGAACAACATCTTTTGTTGCCAACGTTTGAAATCAGTACCATTAAACTTTTTGGGTTTCTCTCCATAGGTTAAATGAGTAGGAACGGTAGTAGGAACACCAATCGGCACATCGGTTTGAGGAACAAACATAACATTTTCAGAGAATTCGGTAGCCATTATTCTGTTATAAAACAATACGAAACCAATTTATAAAATGTTAAGAATTTTTTAAATTTCAAAAATAAATTGTAGACGAAAATATACAACGTAAACACGTTTTTGTACATATTTAAAACAGGTTAGATTTGCCAATGTAATTTCAAATAAGAAAAATAATTTATTTAGTGAGAAACAAAAAAAAATAAGTATTCTATCTTAAGATTGTTGTTTTCGAGTTAAGAAAATAATTTTTTTCACTAATTAAATAAAAAATAATTAAAATTAACTAATTAATCAAAGACAGACGAGAAGAACATACATTCGTGACAGTTTCAATCACGAACAATATGCTCTTCTTGTATTTCTTTACTATTACTGTAATTCTGATTAATTAGTTAATTTTTATTACTGTTTATTTATTTAATGAAAAAATTATTTCTTTAACTCAGAAAACATCTTATATTCCAATATCAAGACCCAACAATACCTCGTGACTAGAATCTTACCCAATCCGTCAAAACAAATACCTCCAAAACCCAAACAGGTGCCCATTCTCCAAAAATAAGAGTCAAATGACTTTTACCCCATTTTTTAAACTACCCTCATCTATTATATCTTCCAATTTTACCCCTATACCCATATGACCCCTTATTTAAGAAGACTCATGCTCATTTGAGCGAAAAAAATAGAAGACAACCAGTAAAGATAGGGGCAATAATTTTGGATAGGATAGATTTAGTTTAGGAGCTCAATTTGGAGCCGGTATTGTACAAAATTTTAGTTATTCTTTTATCTATTTTTTTAGAGTGGCTTGAGTGTAAGGGAGACTATATTGAGATAAAAGTTGTGAGTTGAGTCACATTTGAGTGTTGTAAAATTTAGATTTGTGGATTCAATTATTGTTGAAGTTTGGGAAGTTAATATCAAACTCAAAAGGACTTGATTTATTTATTTATTCTCATTCTATTTTATTTATTATGCCTATAATTGTGTCATTATTACATTTAATATGTAATAATACTAAAATGAGAGGCTAAATATCCCATTCAAGGGGTGAGATGAAACCCTTTACTTGATTATTTGTATTTTCATTTTGTGTCTTAATTACGCCCCTTTGAATATTAATATTGAATTTTTATAATTTATATTTATGCCTCGAGAAAGCGTGAATTACTTTCGAGAGAACATCGTAAATTCAGATTATAATATTTATTCATTGATTAAACTAGAGATAGCCAATTTTTGAATGATGTTGTAGTTTGAATTTCTCCACTCTAAAAATTAATTTTGTTTATGATTTAAAATGCTTTTAGCAATTTTCCCCTAACGGGGGATTTTTTAGAAAATGTTAAAATCTTTTTTTTATAGAGTTAGTGAAATTTAAATATTAATCTTCTAAAAAGATTATATATAACATTGCATTTGCAACGAGAGTTAATTTTTGAATTTATATATTTCTCGGGTATTTCAAATAGACAAACTAATAAATGAAGATAACTAAGTTAAGTGGTTTTATCCCTTGAATTATCTCATAATTGTACATTCCTCATATGTAGTCACTTTATCGTTTTATTTATTTAACAGTGCAGTTTAATATTCACACATTATTAGTTAAATACATATCCCTTCACAATTGTTTTAAAAATCATACTTAGCCTTCATTTTTCTCTCTTCCAAATTAAGGAGTGAGAATTGACCCCTTACTTGACATTATACATGTTTTAGTGTATTTGTAGGTACAAAAGGGATTTTTTATTAACGGTCTTTTATTCTAAAATGACATATACTGAAAAGACGTGTTATTAAATAGCGTCGTTGCGCGTTTTTTAGGCGGTGGACTTTGCTCAAACTTTGGCGATTGATTTTTCACGAAGTGTCGTTGTCGACTTTTCGAGTTTAGGAGTGTTTTGAAGACTTGTACATTTGTTCATTTGTATATATTTTTTTTATTTTCCATCAATTGTTTGTATTAGGATATTGAGGCTTTGTCCATTTATTTGTGGTGATTTTGAACACCAATTATTTGCAATAATTAAATAAAACAAAATAATAAAAAGGGAAAAAGGGAAATGGGACAAAATAGGGAGAGAGCATCGTTGAAGTGAATTGGAAGCCTCTTTATTTTGGGTCCGTAGTACTCTTGGGGATGACTGAAGTTAGGTGAACTTTTCCCCGGTCGACTCAACTCGGTCTTCACCCTACATCTGTAAAAGCCATAGGAGGTACATTTCTTTATCACTCGCGCATCTTATGTTAACGAGTCTATTTATTGTTTAACTATATGATCTTATATGAATTTATTTTTTGCAGAGTCTTACTTTGCATGGTTTGATTAATTAATTGGACTTAAGACCTAAATCAGATCATTGAAACGAGAAGGGATTTCATCACTCAATTCAATCACTTAATTCCACTTGCTTGTTAACCCATGTCATCATATAATTAAAATTAACCAACTAGCAAGCCACATAGGAGTTCATTTCCCAAAGGCGATGTATAAGATTCTGCGATTTTATTGCCCGCTGATTAATTAAAAATTTGACTACCCAATCACATAATTAAAGATAAAAATTGGCTACGTGCTAGTTAGGATTTTTCTTTGCTTGTACGTGTCTAATTCAAATGCTTTGGTAGTTGGTTTTGTGTGCTCCGTCCTTGTGTGTTTCATACCGAGTCCACTTTTATCCCTTTTTAAAATTTCAAAAATATTTTTTCCATCCTTTGTCCTACTTAAAAAAATAAAAATAAAAATATTTTCCTTCTTTTTCAAAAAAACTCAAAAACCTCAAAAGATTTTATTTATTTTTCAAAATTAAAAAAGCAAAAAAAATCAAAAATATTTTTAGAGAAACTTGTTTCTCCACTATCCATCCCGTCATGGCCGAGAAAAATCCTTTATGGGATGACTTTAGCCATTTCCCGTTTTCACAGTGCACATATTGTTACCATATTAATCACATGTACCGTGAGTGCCCGTACCTTCCTTATCCATCTGAATCCACCATGGAACATGTGTATCCATATGACATTGTTTTGGAACCCACTTCGGCTTATTATCATGACATATCTAATGCTGAGTTGTGTGAGCAACCAAATTATTCATCGTCGATTGATCACCCTCCTACGCAATATGAATCCCAACCCCACATTGTGGGTCCTCACAATTTTTTATAGTCTTTATGGCAACCTAGTGCACACTATCCCCGTCAGTTCTCTCACTATTCTCCCCATGATTATCAACCTTTTGTCTCTCACAGAGATGTTTCTCTTATGTATGAGAACCTTAAACCCGTTCCTCACACTTCATATGAGTATTCATCACTTTCTAATTTTAATAGCGAGTTGTGTTCACCTCAACCACTGCCACCACCCGCCAACACTTCACCACCATCATCTACATCTTCTCTTGAAAGCCTCTTGCAAAAGTTCATCCTCGAGCAAGAGCAAGCCACTCAATATTAAAATCAATCTCTCCAACGACTTGCTTTAATGAATTTAAGTGTGCAAGCGAGTCGGATTAACTCCCAATTCAACCCATTACTGCACCCACATGGAACGATGATGAGTCATATTGTGACACTGATTTTGAGTACGACCAACCCTATCACCCTGAGAATCTCTAAGTTGAGACCACCTCGTGGTCCAAGTTGACAATTGTGTTGACTTATGAATAGAATGTGAGACTAATCCATGCCCTGAAAATCCAAAAGAACCTAACGTCGAGGTTCTTTCGTCCCTTCCATATCCAAAATAACCCGCATTTCAGGTTCCCCCACTCGTCATATACAAAAATACGCCCGAGTTTATACCTATTGCACCCATTTGGTGTGTCCTCGAGACGCCCATTCCTTATAGGTTAGCTCCGGCTACGAGTGCTTCCCAATGCACTGAGATTGAATCGGAGATGGTTACCTCCTCCCTTGCTATGGATCCTCTCCGGAGATGTTGACTCACTTTGAGTCTGATATTGATGTTGATTCATATATCTCGGATCTTAATGCCTCATTAGACCCTTTCACCATTATTGATGGTGACACATTGGTGGACAAGTTGATCTCGTTATCACTTGCTATTACACTCCCTCTTTAGGAGGACTTTGAGTACTATTATGACCCTCACGATGAGTGTGTATCCCTTACTCTCGAGTTTGATCATCTTCCCCCACCCATTGTCCCTCCCAAGCCACCCATTGTCCCTCCTGACACACCACCATGTTTGGACCTTGTTCCCTTACCATTATCATCTACCCATTTATGTCCTTACTTAAAATTGCCACCCACCCATGAACTCTACGATCCATCTCATGAGTTCTTCATCCACCCCACTATCCATGAGAGTATTTTTGGTGCTACTCTCCACTTATGTGACATCGAGATTGCGCACCCACTCCTTGTAGTTATTATTATGATCGTCAGCTCGTCGATGTGTCACGACGTGACCTTTATCATCTCCTATTTATATAACGGTCAGATGATACCCATGAGCCCCGTCACATCCAAATTGCTACACCTTTCCTCCTTTCTCACCAAATTGAGCATCATGCTTATAGGGCTCTTGTTTCCCTCACCTTTAAGCTCAATAAGGCCCGTCATCGGTGCCTCCTCTTTACTATTTGCCTTTTCATACTTTCATATCCCTTCCTTCCCACCCACTCGTGGTCCACCAATGCTTTGCATCGCGTGAATCACTTTTCCATACAAATGCATTAACCCGGGTAGCTTATGTCCAAACAAAATTGATCTTTCAGTCTTGTTTGGGGGTGACTGCCGTTACCCACACCGTCTACCACCATGTGTTATCATAGTTCATATCTTTAGGGGTGATTATGCGCTCTTCTAGATGAAGACGTTAAACTTAGCGCTACCGGGAGGCAATCCGTCATTTCTTATTTCTGAGTACGAGTCTTATCCTGTTTGGGGGTGGTGCTTCTCACCACCCAATGATTTATCATGTTTATAGACTTGTACACATTTTTGTCTCATCACTTATTCAGGTTTCATGTTGGATAGGTGCAGTGCAACTTTATTATCAGTTGATTTCGATATATTCTTTCATCACATGTGCATTAAAAAGTTCAAAATACATTTTTAAACATTGAGGAGAATGTTTTTCTTTGTTTGGGGGTGGGGTAATTCTCAAAATCGCACCTATTTTGAAACGTTTTGTCATAAATAAGTTACATTTTTTCACTCTTTACACGTTTTTCTTATCTTTGATGTGATTTATCTATCATCCACCATTAAAAGTCTATAATACTCTATGTTGAGACTGAAGTCGATTTTCAAAATTATAAGCTTAAGTAATACTTCACAAGGCATATTTCACCATGAATACCTTTACTCAACACTTCTTGCGCACTTATCACGTCATTATAGTCTAAAGTTGAAGAGTGAAAATATTTTTCATGAAAACCTTAAAAATCATTTGTGGAAACATAAAACCCGTGAGATTTTAGCTTGTCATCATTTTTGAGAATTTTTTATTCAATCTCCAAGTCACAAGTTGACTCAACGTCCTTTGGATACCATACTTAAAGTTGTTGCATAATCTCATTATTCTTCAAATTTTGGCATAATCACTGTTCGAGTTATAAGAAACATGTGTCTTCTAGTTTGTCCCGAACACTAATTCTTTACCCATTTTCCATTTCCCACCATCTATTTTCCATATTACCACATCATTCATACCATCCATATATCATTATTCCATTATCACCCTTGGTTTTTTAGAAAAGACTGCTTGAAATTATATATGTAAAATGTCTTCATTCGTGCTCTAAAAACGAATTGTATCACAACAAAAAGCATCGCAAAAAAAGAGAAAAAAATAGCGATATATAGAAAAAAAAGAAACATGCGATCAAAATTTTGTGAAATAGAGACATTAATTATTCAAGTTGTCCACTCTTCTCAAAAATCCCAAAAATCATCATATCATCCATATTAACCATCTCATTTCCCCTCATCCTTTACATTAAATCCCATTTTTACCTTTGGTGAAGTGTTCTAGAAAATAAAAAGTCTATGTGGTGAATAACTCAACATTCTCGATATAGTGATTTGCATTCCTTCCTTGAGATCAAGTTCATTCTTGTATACAATCTTTATTATATATGTGTGAGATGTTTGAACTTGTTTAACTTTACTCACATCCTCGCACCTAAGAGAGATACGCTTACCCAAATCTTGAGAGATCATTTTAAAGAGATATATCCGATGAGATTTGGAAGTCAAAGCATTGATTTTAAAAGGTGATCTACAAATTACTCTTATGATATTTAAAATTGTTTTAAGTGATTCACATTACGCAAGTTAAGTTTGAGAAAGGATTTGCCTTGGGTATTAAGTGAGTTTACTTTAATGTACTTCATAGTTCATTTCTAGTATTCCTTAAATAATGGATTGTGTGGGTACTCGGATTTGACATCACAAGCCCAGACGAGTAGCCCAATAGAAACGGCCCAAAGTCTGGGCCCCTCGCATCACAACCGAATTCAGTTATGAGTCAGTCCTCTCCTAACATCTCGCAAGGAGATATTCCAGGAGTAGAAGAAGGACGTGAGGGAGTCCAACACCCCCACTCCCCGAGAACAAATATGTATATAACAAACCCTAAGCCCGAGAAAAAGGATATGTAATACATTCTCTGTAAAAACACTCCCCGGAGTTGATAGAAATAATATTGAGAGCACCACCGTGGACGTAGACATTCTTGCTGAACCACGTACATACCGTGTTGTGTGCTTGGCATTTTTTATTCTCTATTATCTTTGGTGATTGCACTTTTCTCATTAACTTGTATTGAACATAATTGTCACCACAATTGGCGCCGTTTGTGGGAAACGTTCGTCTCCATTAAGAAAGCTCTCACCAACAAAGAAGATAAAATGTCTGGTCACAGTAGCAACGCCCCTCAGGCAGGGGATATCCAAGAACAGCCTGCCCCTCATAGGATAATATCTGAAGTTCGGCGTTCAGATCAGAGGGCTCGCCCAGAGAGGCCAGCCTTGGAGGAGAGCCAAGGACCAGTGAGGTCCATACAAATCTCCAGATTGATTAATGCCTATGAGGCAAGGCTCCAAGAGCAGAGGGAGTTCGCTCGCAAATAAGAGGCTGAGAATTCTTCCCTCAAAAGGAAATTAGAGAGGATGGACAAAGAGCTCCATCGCATTACTAGGCGACGTCCATACTGCACTCCTAGCCCTCAGGCGACCAAGTCTCACAGCCGAGGAAGAAGCCCCAGACGCAGATCCCAAAGAAGTGAGAATCTCGAGTCAGATGATGACTTGATCGTGCACTAACGACCAACTCGTCGTTATAGGATTCCAGCTCGAGGTGATGAAGATATACAAAATTTGGTCCAAAAGGAAATGGACTAGCACCCCGCTCATCGAGATGCCAGATCAACCAGGGAGCTTGCTAGACGAGTTCTCAAGACCCAGATGAAATCCCCTTTTTCAAGGGAGATGGAAGAAGAGGAATCCCCCAAGAAATTTTTTATTCTGACATTCAAGATCTATGATAAAAAAAAAATGACCCTATTGATCATGTTAGGCAGTACAGGCAGGCCATGACTCTCTAGAACCACCGGGATGCACTGATGTGCCAGATTTTCCTCTCGAGCCTGCATTATGTGGCCCAGAAATGGTTCGAGAGACTCCCTCACAGGTCTATCAGGGGTTTTCAGTCCCTGGCCGAGCTCTTTACGTCTCACTTTATTACTAGTAGCTCCCATCCCAAAAGGATGGATGCTTTACTAATAATGAAAAAGATGCCTCAAGAAAGCCTTTGGGACTACGCGAAGAGGTACTGGGAGATGTTCAATGAGGTCGAGGACTGCTCGGAGTAGGTAGCAGTTGCCTCTTTAAATATTGGGCTACCCAACTCTTGCCTTCTGCACCAATCCTTGATGAAGAAAGAGGCCACGACCATCGATGACCTGATGGCTCGCATCGAGAAATACACCAAAGTGGAGGATGTGACCCGCCTCAGTACAGGGGAAAATGGTCGAACTAAGCTCGCTGCCAAGGGCAACGACAAAATTGAAAACCATAATAAAGGAGGTAATAATGGGGGAAAGAATGGCTCCAAGAACGGAGGCAAGAATGATGCTTCGAAAGCATTTCAGGCAGTGAACACTGTCTTCAAAGAACCAATCTACAAGATCCTTGCGAAGATGAAAGATGAGCCATTTGTTAAGTGGCCCAAAAATATGGGAGGAGATCCCTCAAAGAGAAACAACACGCTGAGATGTGCTTTTGACAAGGAGGGAGGACATAAGATCGAGAATTGCAAGGCTCTTAAGTCCCACCTCGAGGAACTAGCCCAGATTGGGCACCTGAACGAGTTTGTGGAGAAGAAGGCAGAGAAGGTCGATGCCAATGAAGAAACTATACCTGACAACGTACTCGAAGACGATGCTGGCCATGAATTTGCAGTTATTCATGGGGCATCTGATATGAAGCAGATGCAAGGAAATTTAGCTCGGATGGAAGTGAAAAAGCTTACTACAGTCATGCAAACTTTTCAGATCGATCTAGTGAGGACACAATTAGGAAAGCATCGATGAGCAGAAGACGTCGACTATAGAAAATATATCGTGTTCACGAATAAAGATCTGGTGGGAGTAAGGACCCCACATCATGACGCCTTGATCATTACACTCAGGATAGCCAACTATGACGTCGATAAGTTTCTCGTCGACCATGGAAGCTCATCCGAGGTAATGAATCTTGACCTCTTCAGAAAGTTGAAGCTAAGCGTTGCCGACCTGAAAGAAGCCACTGTTCCCCTAGTTAGCTTCGCTGGAAAAGTGACTATTCTATTGGGAAAGATCTTGCTGCTAGTAAGGGCAAGAAGTTTCTCCAAGATGATCAAGTTTTTGGTAGTTGACATCGACTCACCATATCAAGCTATCCTCGGCACGGGATGGCTACATGTAATGAAGGCAGTCCCTTCGACCTACCATCAGAAAATCAAGTACGTAACTGAGCGAGGAGTAATGGAGATTCACGGGGATCAGGCGATGGCAAGAAGGTGCTTAATAGAATCCATCCGCCCAAAACCTAATAAGAAGGTCAAGGAGCAAGAAGGTTTGATATGGAAGGCCCGGAGTGGAGGAGACTAGGCTCCCCCCCTCTGAACGGGTCATTGAAAACCTGGAAGAGATCGCAGCTGGTGGGGATAAGAAAGACAGGATGTTCTTAATTGGAGCTTATCACACAGATCAAGAAAAAAAGGAACTGACAGTATTATTGAGAAGTAATCTCGACGTTTTCGCGTGGGAACCATACGAGCTGCCTGGCATTGATCCCGGTGTGGTTTGCCATCGGTTACACATCGACCCCACCTTCATACCTATCACGGAAAACGCACGATGAACCGCGCTAGAGAGGCCTAAAGCCATAGATAAAGAAGTTGAAAAACTACTGGATGCAGGATCTATACGGGAAGTTCAATTCCCTAAATGGTTATCCAACCCAGTAGTAGTTCCAAAGAGAAATGGGAAATGGAGAGTCTGTATTGACTTCACTGACCTTAACAGGGCATGCCCTAAGGATAGTTTCCCTCTCCCGAAAATCGACCAGTTGGTGGACGCCACAGTAGCTCACTAGATAATAAGTTTTCTGGATGCATATTCTGGGTATCATCAGATCCCCTGCATGCACTAGACCAAGATAAGACAGCATTCATCACTACTGTCAAATTATACTGCTACAAAGTTATGCCCTTTGGGCTCAAGAATGCAGGAGTAACTTACCAGAGGCTAGTCACCAAGATGTTCAAAGATCAAATGGGAGATACCATAGAGGTCTACATCGACGATATGCTCGTCAAGAGTAAGCGCAAAGAGGACCATCTCTTAGATCTATCAAATACCTTCGAGATCCTCAGGAAATACCGAATGAAACTCAACACGAGCAAATGTTCTTTCGGTGTCCAGTCAGGAAAATTCCGCGAGTATTTGGTTAGCAAGAGAGGCATTGAGGCCAACCCAGACCAGATCGATGCGATCAACACGGTACAACCCCCTCGCACAATACGGGATGTACAGAAACTCACGGGCATGCTCGCTTCTTTGAATCGTTTTATCTCGAAGTCCTCTGAGAAGTGCAATCCCTTCTTCCCGCTCTTAAGAGGAAGCAAGCCAGTAGAATGGAATCAAGATTGCTCGCAAGCATTAGAAGAGATCAAGGCTTACCTTAGCTCACCGCCCTTGCTCATTATCCCTCAAGAAGATGATCCCCTTTACTTATACCTCGCCATCTCCAATGACGCCGTCAGCTCTGCACTGGTGTGCAAAACAGCAGGAACCCAGCATCCAGTTTACTATGCGAGTAAAACCTTATTGGACGCCGAGAAGCGATACCTACCACTGAAAAAGCTCACCTTTGCACTAGTAATAGCTTTGAGGAAGCTGAAGCACTACTTTGATCATCGTCCTTAAATCACACCCCCTTAAAGCAGTCCTACGGAAAGGGATCTGTCTGGCAGATTGTCCAAGTGGTCAGTCGAGCTCAGACGATTTGATATCCAATTCTAGCTCAGGAATGCAATCAAAGGGCAGTTCCTCGCCGATTTCATCGCATAATTCGCTGGCGAAAAACCTTGCGACCAGCTTCACCCATCAGGAGGAATCTGGCAACTATTTGTCGATGGAGCCTCCAACTCAAAGGGGTCAGGAGTGGGCATTGTTCTCGTTACTCCAGAAGACACAATCCTCGAGCAGGGAATCAGGCTTGGATTTGAAGCCTCCAATAACGAGGCAGAATATGAAGTTTTGATAGCTGGCCTACAAAAAGCACAAGTGCTGGGGGCAAAGCAGTTACAAGTTTCGGCGACTCATAATTGGTTTCCAACCAGATAAATGGAGACTTTAATGCAAGAGACGAAAGTATGGCAGCCTACCTCGCCTTGGCAAAGAAGTTAATGTCCAACTCTGAGGAAGTTAGTGTCCAACAGTTCCCTAGAGGACAGAACAGCCACGCCGACGCCCTAGCAGCCCTAAGTTCTGCAATCGATTCTAACTTAAAAAGGATGATCCCCATGGACTTCCTCGCCAATTCGAGCATCAACCAGAGCGACGAGCGACCAAACATGGAACATATGCTCCAGGTTGAGTCAACGCCCAGTTGGATTGACCATTTAAGGGACTATTTGAAAGATGGTGCACTCCCGAATGACAAGAAGGCTGCCCATCAAATAAGAGTCAAAGTTTCTCGCTTTCACTTATCTCATGAGGGAAAGTTGTACAAGAGATCATTTATCGGACCTTACCTTCAATGTGTTCACTCGAGGGACGTCGAGCAAGTTCTACGCGAGCTCCATAAAGGAATATGTGGAAGCCATATTAGAGGGAGGTCACTATCTTTCCAAGCAATGAGGGAAGGCTACTGGTGGCCATATATGCAAAAAAATTCGGCATTATATGCTCGCAAATGTGAGAAATGTCAACTACAGGCTCCTATGGTCCACCAACCTGCCAGCGACCTAAGATCGCTTACCAGCCCATGGCCTTTCGCTCAATAGGGGATGGACATCGTAGGCCCTCTTCCTACGACCACCGGTAACCGCAAGTATCTATTGGTCGCAACAGATTACTTCACCAAATGGATCGAGGCAAAACCACTGGAAAATATTTGAGATGCAGATATGATGAGGTTCATATGGAAGAATATAATCACCTATTTTGGAATCCCCAGAACAATCATCACTGACAACGAAACATAGTTCGAGAGTGGCCCTTTCAAAAACTTCTGCGGAGAACACGGGATTAGGCACTATTTCAGCTCGATGGCCTACCCCCAGAGCAACAGTCAAGCCGAGGCCTCCAATAAAATAGTGATCGATGGGCTCAAAAAATGACTAGAGCGAGCTAAAGGCGCATGGGTAAGTGAGCTGCCACATATTTTGTGGGCTTACCGCACCACCCCACAACGAGCAACTGGGGAAACCCCATTCTCATTAACGTATGGAATGGAAGCAATCATCCCCTTAGAAGATGGCCTACCAATCATGAGAACCACCATTGTCGACCAAGGCCAAAATAATGCAGCATTGCTCGCTGAACTTGACCTAGCTGACGAACGCAGAGAACTAGCCCTAGTAAGGTTGACGAACTATCAGCAATAGCTCGCAAAATAATATAACAAGAAGGTCAATCCGAGGGCATTCCAGGTTGGGGACTACGTCCTAAGGAAAGTCCTTGGCAACGTGATAAAACCATCAGATGGCAAGATAGTTCCAAATTGGGAGGGTCTATTCAAGGTAATAATGGATGACCTACAAGGAGCCTATAACTTAGAAACGCTGGAGGGCAGAGAGATACCCCGATCTTGGAATGCAGCCAATTTGAAGAAATTCTACTTCTAGTTTTTTCATTAATCTTTTATCGCATTTTTGGAATTGGCAACTCAGTTTTTATTGTTTATGATTAATAAAGATGGTTTGGCAAGTGTGACATCTTGAAGTGTTAATTTCGTATTATGAACTTTATAACTTGCACGCCTTTTTCAAGTGACAGTCATATTACTTCCAAGTGACAGGCATATCATTAAATATGCAAAAGCAGGGAATCACCCTCCTCAGATCTTCGTTATGAAACACGAACAACCTCTTAGTATTGCCCCTGGCAATACGTAAAGCCCTACAGGGGATCCTTAGAAAGTTCGGCCAAATCGAATTGGTCGCCAAATAATGTTTGGCTCAAAAATTCTGATCGGATGGAGCATCCAACACCAGGTGTGTCCTCGCCATTTCCATACTTAGGCCTAAGGGAGTGTGACGACACAACCTAAAAGGTAAAGTAGGGCGGAATCGTATCTCATAGGCATACTGGACTGGGAGGACAATCACTCAATAAAATAACTCTAGTCGGCCATGAAGGGCCCACGGTAGTTAAGCGAGAAATAAATGAAGTAAAAAACATACAACGCATGTTTAGTCGACGAGATTGCCCAAAGCATAGGTATTATATTACTTCATCACATTTATAATGAATATATACTACACGAGTTTGATCGGCAAGATCGCCCAAAATATCGATATTACATATACAACGAGATGCAATTGGTAAAATCCTAATGAGGATGAGGCCTCTGAACAAGGTAATCAGCCACTTGTGCTCTTCGGCCATCGTCCAGATGAGGAGATAATTCCTGCTCGACCTCAATGGTGTTTGGCTTTAACAGCTGCCTGGGGATAGCATCGATAGGGATCCATTGGTCATCCCTCCTAAAAGGATTAGGCCTCAAAGTTGAAGGAGAGATCTCATGATGGTACCAAAGTACTAAGTTCCTTAGGACTTACAGCACTTTGAGGGCGCTAAACCATCCCCTAATAAAGGTAAGATCTTTGAACTCTGTCAGCCTCATTGGAGCATCTGTCCAATCTTGATCGTAACCATCAGCCCACACTCGTCGAGGTCCTTTCTTGAACAGATGCCTCAGTCGTATGACATCCCTTTAAAACCCAGCAGTAATCACGTACGCTTGACGGGCATCTTTTTAAAGCTCGTCCATCTCCTTAGTTGGACCCCCTGCATCTGGACCAACTCGCGGAGCAGACGATGAGGTAGAACCTCGTAAGATTGGAGGAGCACCACTCAGCTCTGTTCCAGCTCGCAGAATAGCAGATGAAGAAGAACCTCATAGTACTCGAGGTGCGATGCTCGGTGCGTGCTCCCTGAGTCGCGACACCTCCCTCCTCAGAATCTCGTTCTCCTACTGAAGAATTTCTCTGACTTTTATTGATCTCAGAGGCATCCAGAAGTCTAACTCTCAAAGTGTTCACTTCTTCTTGGATTGAGCCACCAACTTCTTCTATCTTTTAAAGTATGTCCTTCATTTTGGCAACGAGCTCAGATTGGTCTTTAAAGCTCTTATTTCTCGACCTGAGGGACTTATAAATCCTAGCGAAGGCCTGATGAACCTGGATGCCCACATTAGGTCTAAAGATCCTTCCCAGCTGAGATGTGGCATGTATATACTCGTCTACATCAATCAACTACAAGCCATACAAGCAATAAAAAGAAGAAGAATCAATTCCCAGAAAAGAAGGAACTTTCATTTCATTAAGAAAAAAAGGTACAATTACATCGGTTTGTTCAAAGAGAAGTACAAGTAAAGAAAAAATACATAGAAGTCCTAAGAGCAGTCTAGCTAGCAACCTCAACTTGTTCGAAGGAAGTCGGTTGCTTTCCCTTATCAGCAGCAGTAGGAGCATCTCCCTCAGAAGGAACAACTACTGTTCCCCAAGCAGGAGGAGCATCAACAGGAACAATATGGGAGGTGGGAACGATACCTTCAACAGCTGGGGCAGGAGCTTCATCTATAACAGGCTTGGGGACTGGATCATGCTCGTCGAACAAGCGTTAATCAACATCCACCCCCGCAGCCAGAAGAGCCTTATTCCAGCCCTTTTTGAAGTTTAGACGGCTGATGTAGCCTATTTGAGCATCGGCGTCCTCATATGCGGTAGCCCAGCCAGAATTATATGAACTCTCCTTAATGGTGGCTACCTTGGACTCCATCTTTTGTAGCCTCTCTGCCAGTACCTTGTTTTCCTCGACAACGGCTAACTTGCTCATGCAAACCAGGTCATAAGACTGACTCAGCTCAGTCAACTCCTTTATCGCCGCCTCCTTCGCTCTATTGGCGTCAACAAGGGTGAGATCGGAAGACTCCTGGGCCTCGTTAGCATCCCTCAAGCTGGCCTCCAGCTCGGCATTCCTCCCCTGCATCTCAGTATTTCGCCTTTCCAGATCGGCCTTTGCCCTTACCAGCTCATCGTGAGTATAGTAGAGGACGGCGAAATCAGTCACAAACTGTAAAGAAGAAAAACATTAAGCAGAATGTTACAAAAATAAAGAAGCAACAAACTTAGAACTGTAAACGTAAGAAAGAAAAGAAGACTTACCAAGACCAGCCTCTAGCTCGCCTCCAGAGCTAACTGGTCAGTCCCCATTGCCTTCTGATGATCAGTAGGCAAAATTGCCCTTTCAAGCAATATAGGAGCCAATTGGGGAGAGAGGGCGAAAGAGGCCCCTTCTGGTAGAGCGAACACGGGCACTAAAGCATGCCCGGCCTTCATTCTCACCTCATCTCTCCTTCTCTCCTCTTCTCTCTCTTTCTCCCTCTCAGCTCCCTTTCTCTCCTCTACCTTCCTTTTCTCTTCAGCTTTCTTCCTATCTTATTCTTTCTCTCTCTCTCTCTCTCTCTCTCTCAACTATTCTTCCTCTTTTCTCTTCTTCTCCTTCTCATTGGCAGTAGATTAAGAGCCAGTGGCAACTTCTCCACCAACAGACTTCTGCTTTTTCAATATCCTCGGGAGAAGCACATTATCCTCATCATCATCATCATCCCTAATCAAATTTCTTTTAGGAGGAGCCATTTCCTCACTGGAACTGCTGGATGTACTTGAAGACTCTTGAGTCGCAGAAACCTCTTTCGAGCTAGAAGAACCTTCACTACTAGAGCTCGCCTCACTAGAACCACCTTTAGCACCTCCTATAATATCACTTTCAGAGCTGCTCTCTTCCTCGTCCAACTGGATGGGGTCAACAGCAACTTCTTCAGTAATATCTAAGATAGGAATTTTGTCTACAGGTCGCGCAGGTGTTCTTGTACTCTAGGAGAAAAGCAGCCGATCGTGGATGCTCACCTTCATCTAAAGGCTCTCTGATGTTCCAAGCTTTAATCAGCTCAGCAGCTCGAACCCACTAAGAGCAGGTTCCAAGTTCTTTGTCCTCGCTGAAAGGATAATAGAAGAAAATCATAAAAATTAAACATTAATAGAAAAATAAGTGAGCAGAGCAAGGATTACCTATGTACTCCTCCCCATAAAAAGGGATTGTGAACCTGTCAGACCTCGCCCCCTCAGTGTGAGGGGAGAACTGCCAATTTCTAGCAAGGAAGCCCTCTTGCCAGTAGTCCTTATGGGAATCAGGTAGGTTTACTACCAATACCCTATCAGGATTCTTGGCCTTGAGGTAAAGAAGGCCAGAACTAGTTCGAGAGAAAGAATAGCAAAAATAAATTTCAACAAGCCCTAAATTGGTGCCATATAGTTGGTTTATTCTATGGACCCCATTGACTATCTTCCACACATTTGGCGAGCATTGTGCAGGGACGATGTTGAAATAACCAAAAAAATGTAAAAATAAATTGCTTGGAGGAAAAGTGAGGCCCCTTTGGGATAGTAAGAGGACATGAATCCAATGAGCGTCCTCTATCTCTCTGACATTTTTAGGGAGAGAGGCACACTCAATATCTACTCAATCTGGGATATTGTAATACTTCCTAAATTCAGTTACTGACCTATTGCCTATTTTTGCCATTTACGAAAACCCTAACTACAAATGCGAGAAGATTGCAATAGAAAAAGCACAGAAAGAGAACAAGAAGAACTTACGAAACAAAAACCTAGCTTGAGACGATGCGAAGTCACAAGCGAAGATGATGGAGGAGATTAAAATTGAAAGATGATGACCAGGGCACGAGGACGCAACTATAGAAGCTTAGAAAAAATGAGAAAACCTGAGGAAGTATGAAACGACAACTTCGAACTGCTGTTCCAAATAACTTTTAAATTCTTCCAATCATCATGCACAGAATACGAAGCAAGCTACAGCCTAAATCGGTTTTCGATCTTAGGAAGAGTTACGCAATTTACAAGAGAGCCATTATGACAAATCATTTAAATTTATTGAGCCCAAATCATGTCCCGACAACTTTAGGGGCAATTGTGGGTACCCGAATTTTCCATCACAAGCCCAGGCGAGTAGCCCAATAGAAACGGCCCAAAGTTTGGGCTCCTCGCATCGCAACCGAATTCAGTTATGACTCAGCCCTCTCCTAAAATCTCGCAGGGAGATATTATAGGAGTAGAAGATGGACATGAGGAAGTCCAACACCCCCACTCCCCGAGAACAAATATGTACATAACAAACCTTAAGCCCGAGAAAAAGGATATACAATACACTCTCTGTAAAAAAACTCCCCGGAGTTGATAGAAATAATATTGAGAGCACCACCATGGACGTAGGCATTCTTGTCGAATCACGTACATACTGTGCTGTGTGATTGGAATTTTTTATTCTCTATTCTCTTTGGTGATTGCACTTTTCTCATTAATTTGTGTTGAACATAATTGTCACCAAAGATTGTATGATATTTCTTTGTCTAAAGATGAGATTAACTTCCTGTTTCAAATAAATAATTTTATGGGTATATTCACTACAAACCCTCACGAGACAACACTCATCCTCTAGGAAAACCTAGAGGTTTAACGGCTTGTTGCACATGCTAAGTGCAATCGCTTGTACTCGCAAAAGTAACACACTTTTGATTTCTTATCTTTTTTCTTTTTTTCTTTCTTTTTTCACTCGAGGACTAGTAATGTTTTGTTTCGGCGTGGTGTGATAAGCATCCAAAAGTGTTATATTTATATTGCAAATTGACGTATTTTACTTGCTAGTTCTCGGTAAAATCGGACTAATGTTGGTATTCGTTTGTTTTGTATGTCAATAAGCATTTACGGTGTCAAATAAGCTTAATTCGAGGCAATTGCTATAAATTAGTAGTCAAGTGCATCAAATGTGGCGGTGATGCAATTAAAAGAGCCTAACCCAGTCCCCTACCAATTATCCAAACCCATAACCAAGTCGAGACCATCCCTAGCTTGTCCTAAAATTGTCCAATGTGTGTGTGGTATTATTATTTTTATTATTTTTAATATAGATATATATTTTATTCACGTTTGTGTCATTTTTATTTTATATTTTTTCTAGGGTCTTTATTTTTAGTGAGAACGCGTGTAATATCGATTTTAATTAAATTCGCAAGTTTCCAAGAACCCTCATTTAATTAGCGTCTACTTTTAAACCAAATAAACTCAACCCTTAAACATGCATCTAAATCAACCCATCAAATTGTAACACCCCGCCCGCCCGGGGAGAGCGAACGGAGCGCTAATGCGATAAAATAAATCCAAATCCACAAGTGACAAGGTATACAGCATCTAAGTCCCACAACAACAAAAGAGAAACTACAAATCTCAATCTCTTCAAATTAAATACCAAATCTCTCGAATTACATGCAACAACTAACTCGAAAATAAAATACAAATCTCCAAAGCTCTATACATCAAAATAAATAATACAAATCTTCCAAAAATATTCTTCCCAAAATAATCCACGCTAAAATAATCCCAATTGGTCCATAGCGTCCCAATCCACGCTAACCTGCCAACTAAAAAAAATATGGGGAAGTACACAATACGACAGGAAAGATGCTCAACAAATATGTTAGCGATGAATAAAACGCAACAATACGAATACGAATATTCAAATCAAAATGCAAATCTCAAAGCATTTATCAATATAATTTCTCAACAACACTTTAACCAGGTCACCAGGCCTCACCACATCCGTATATGCTTTATCAAGCTATAGCCCGAGAAACAGGAATTTTGGCGGGTGCCCAACATCCGTGCCATATTAAAATCTCATGACAACGTGCTCATCAACAATATAATGATAACACATGAATCAAAATAATTTTAACAATTATTTTCCAGATTTCAATGAATTTATCAATTCAAATATGAGTTCAATTAAACAAGAATTCAAAGAGAATGAGACTCGCGAGATTTAAGGAGCAAATGGTATCAGAGCTTAGGTATACGGCAACCCTCGGGGCTTAGGTTTTGGGTTCATTGCGTGGTTAGCAATTTTTGGAGATAGAAAATTTAGGTGATATTCGTGTTAGGCATCTAGATTAGATGTGAGGAATTTATTTTTGGAGACGAGATTATTTTGGAGATTGTTGGCCTGATTTTGAGAGTTAAGCATTCGGCGAATTTCGAGGGTGAAATTCCATTGTTAGTGGGGAAGTGTAACAACCCGCGTAATTTTGGGCGATTTTAATTAATTTTTGGAAAATGGAGGAAAAATAAAGTTTTTGATAAAATTATTTTTATTGCTCAAATATGTTGGTTATTATTTTTAAAGGCGAGAATTTCAAACGGTTTCGAAATCGGAGTTAAAATGGATTTTAAAATGATTTTTAAATGTTTTTAACTCTTGGAGTTGTTTTGACTTCCAACTCTTCATTTCTTTGCCTTATTTAAAGGATTCTTTTGGATTCCAATTCTTCATTTCTTTTCATTATAAAAGGAAGTCGTGGGCAACCCTTTTAACATACTTTTGGCACAAATTTTGGCAGCAAATATATTTTATATTCCTCTTCTTTTTATATACACATTGGCCCTTGAGATTTGTGAGTTCCAACCTTAGATTAGAGGTGTTATTGGGACTATTTTGTTGGAGGTTCTTGGAGGAGATTTTTAAGATATTTTGTGTTGATCTTGAGGATGTGATCATTGGTTTCTCATCATGATTTTGAGGTATGGGGTTTTACATAATATGCTCCTTAAATCTCGCGAGTCTCATTCTCTTTGAATTCTTGTTTAATTGAACTCATATTTGAATTGATAAATTCATTGAAATCTGGAAAATAATTGTTAAAATTATTTTGATTCATGTGTTATCATTATATTGTTGATGAGCACGTTGTCATGAGATTTTAATATGGCACGGATGTTGGGCACCCGCCAAAATTCCTGTTTCCCGGGCTATGGCTTGATAAAGCATATACGGATGTGGTGAGGCCTGGTGACCCGGTTAAAGTGTTGTTGAGAAATTATATTGATAAATGCTTTGAGATTTGCATTTTGATTTGAATATTCGTATTCGTATTGTTGCGTTTTATTCATCGCTAACATATTTGTTGAGCGTCTTTCCTGTCGTATTGTGTACTTCCCCATATTTTTTTTAGTTGGCAGGTTAGCGTAGATTGGGACGCTATGGACCAATTGGGATTATTTTAGCGTGGATTATTTTGGGAAGAATATTTTTGGAAGATTTGTATTATTTATTTTTATGTATAGAGCTTTGGAGATTTGTATTTTATTTTCGAGTTAGTTGTTGCATGTAATTCGAGAGATTTGGTATTTAATTTGAAGAGATTGAGATTTGTAGTTTCTCTTTTGTTGTTGTGGGACTTAGATGCTCTATACCTTGTCACTTGTGGATTTGAATTTATTTTATCGCATTAGCGCTCCGTTCGCTCTCCCCGGGCGGGCGGGGTGTTACACAAATATAAAGCATGCGACACAAAGTTACGGAAAAATCCCCGAAGGGCAAAACCTTTTATTTCTAGAACTTTAAAGAATTTACAAGACCATTGACTTACATACAACCTGATAATCACCCACAAGTGTAACGAACGGTGTCTTCGGTAAACCTTCAACGCAACGGCTAGAAACAGTGTGACACAGAAATACCCGCAGGTGTCGGTTCCTATGTCGGCGGCTGGAATTTTCCCTTTCCAGGAAGGCTGCAATGAAGAAGAGAAATGGCTTCTCCACAAGTGTGTCGGATGGAATTTTCCCTTTGCAGGAGGGCTGCAATGAAGAAGAGAACGGATTCTACACAAGGGTTGAACAAACCAAAGTTGTGTTCTTGGGTTACCAAAAAGATTCACAAAGGATTGGCAATTGTGTGAATCAAAAACCTAGAGTCTAGGGCTCAATAGGTGAAGACTTAGAGTATTTAGGACTCTGAATATTGTCTTTAAAAGTCTTAAAAAATACACCACCGAGATAGGTATATATATAGGAAAAACAAATTAGTGGTAAAATAATTCACGGAACTGCTCGATTTTATCCCAGGCGGACCGGTCCGACTTGGGGGCGGATCGATCCGATTGACCGGATCGGTTCTTTTATTCTGAGGCGGATCGGTCCGGTTGTGAATGGATCGGTTCTTTTCCAGGCTTCATCGGTTCGCTTGCGGTCCAGGGTATACTGGCCTTCAGCAGTCAGATCAGTCCGGGTCTTATGCAGACCGGTTCGGTTTAGCCAATCTTTGATTCCTCTTCTTCTTTTGATATTCGGATCCGTTGATGAATGTATGAATCTTGAATTTCTTCAACGGTGTAACGGCGTGCGACATAATAAATTGTTAATGGACAAAAATGTCCTTACAAATCTCCCCATATGTCTATGCCGGTACATACATAAAAACCAAACATACGAATTATCAAAACAACTAAAAATGCCTATACAAATCTACCCTTCCATGAACCCAAAACTGGAAAGATACAATTGAATAAGACTACAACGTTTGCTCTTCAACTCTTTCAGGAATCTCAAATCTTTTCTCATCAGGGTGTGCAATCCAATGATAATCCATGTAGTACCTACACACATGAGAAAAAGCAAAATACCAAGTGACATGTCGAGTTTGAAATGAGATAATATAAGATAAAAACATAAGCAGCATCTCAAAACTCCCCCAAAATTCAAACTCCCCCATAATATTGTAGGTGTACAATTCGGATTACAATGAAAATACAAGTGACTAAGAAATACCCGCAGGTGTCGGTTCCTATGTCGGCGGCTGGAAGTTTCCCTTTCCAGGAGGGCTGCAATGAAGAAGAGAAACGGCTTCTCCACAAGTGTGTCGGCTGGAATTTTCCCTTTCCAGGAGGGTTACAATGAAGAAGAGAACGGCTTCTCCACAAGGGTTGAACAAACCAAAGTTGTGTTCTTGGGTTACCAAAAAGATTCATAAAGGATTGGCAATTGTGTGAATCAAAAACCTAGAGTCTAGGGCTCAATAGGTGAAGACTTAGAGTATTTAGGACTCTGAATATCGTCTTGAAAAGTCTTAAAAAATACACCACCGAGATAGGTATATATAGTGGAAAAACAAATTAGTGGTAAAACAATTCACGGAACTGCTCGAGTTTATCCCAAGCGGACCGGTCCGGCTTGGGGGCGGATCGGTCCGATTGACCGAATCGGTTCTTTTATTCTGAGGCGGATCGGTCAGGTTGTGACCGGATCGGTTCTTTTCCAGGCTTCATCGGTTCTCTTGCGGTCCGGGATATACTGGCCTTCAGTAGTCGGATCGGTCCGGGTCTTATGCGGACCGGTCCGATTTAGCCAATCTTTGATTCCTCTTCTTCTTTTGATATTCGGATCCGTTGATGAATGTATGAATCTTGAATTTCTTCAACGGTGTAACGGCGTGCGACATAAAAAATTGTTAATGGACAAAAATGTCCTTACATTTAGTATTTTATGTAAATATAACATAAAATGTGTGTGTTGTCATGTCAGTGTCTGTATATATTTAGGTATGTGTTTAATATTTTCTTTTATTACATTTTTAGTGTTCTTTGTTATAATATCCCGTAATTTTAATTCGGTAATAATTTAAATTAATTCAGAATTTGGAAAAAATGAATATTTTGGAATCTATTTAATTTTTATATGTAAAAATGTTGGTATTTATATATAAAAATAAGGTTTTAAGTGGAATTTAAATCGAGAATAAAATTTGGAAATTATATCTTTTTGTATAAAAATCGGGAGAGGATCCGACCTAAGGAGGTTATAAAAATAGAAAAATTATAAATCGAGCGTCCGATCGAGCTGAATTTTTTACTGCAGCTCCGTCTCGCCGTGAGATACAACAGGCTAAAATTTTAGCCAATTCCCACGGTCTAATCATCCGTAATAAATTTTCGAGTGTTTGTAATTGTGTTTGATTAGGACTCAAATTCTTATTGGTATATAAACATAAAGTGACGGGTTTAGAACTTTTAAAACACATTTTAACCTTCTCAAAAATCAGTAGCCCTCTCTATTTTCATCTTCTTCCATCTACAAAACCCTAGACCCATTTAAAATCAAGATTCAACCCAAGTTTTGAAGGTTCAAACCGGATTTTTTGTCATCTTCTCAAGACCAACGTGACCATCAATTCAGAATTCTCAAACGATTTTTCTAAGGCATGAATTTTACTAGTTTCTCTCTTCAGTATTATTCGTTTTAAATATCTCCTAAACATTAATTTACATATTTTTCTTAAAATAAATTAGTAACTTTATGTGACACCCCGCCTAATTAACCCCGGGTGATCAGTCCTAAATTAACTTAGAACAGGTTTCTCAGTTGGTTCATTCTAAGCATCACTGTCACCTTTTTAATCACTAACCACCTAAGTGAGAAAATTAAACTGGTGCCAAGTTTTATCTTTCATTAACTAAAATAAATACTCATGCGAAAACAGAATAATATAAACCATCACAATTAACTAAAATCAACCATTCACAATTAATTAACTAACCCAATAAACCATCGGTTCAAAATCCAACAAAAGTAAAGACAAGTAATAAATCTCAGCAGGTCTGAAAGGTCTCCCTAACTCGGGTGGGTGATCCTTCTGAAAAGTCTCCCTAACTCGCTGCCAAGACGGTGGCCCTACTGGAGCCTGAGCTGCTGGTGCCACTGAAGGTGGTGCCTAGAGCTGTGGAAAATGAGTTTCCATAGCTCGCATCGTTGTATCGACTGCCTGAGCCACTATCACTCCCACCTAAGTAGTGGAGATCAACTCGGGTGGGGGTGTGGGTGGCGGTACCTATGGTTACTGATGAGCCTCCCTGAGCTCATCCCTAGCCTCATCCCTTTCCGCTCTCTACCTCTTTGGGGGCATCTGAAAATATATTGAATTGTATAAGTACACAATTTATACAAAAACTAATAGCAGAAATACGATATCTCACAAGAGGAAAATTAATCAATAGTCCTAATAATAGGGCTCTATAACAACCCAACGCAAAACTGAAACATAGTAAGCCGCACAAATCGTAAGGACCCTAGAACCTGATGCTCTGATACCATCTGTGACACACCGCCTAATTAACTCCGGGTGATCAGTCCTAAATTAACTTAGAACAGGTTTCTCAGTTGGTTCATTCTTAGCATCACTGTCGCCTTTTTAATTACTAACCACCTAAGTGAGAAAATTAAATTTGTACCAAGTTTTATCTTTCATTAACTAAAAGAAATACTCATGCGGAAACAGAATAATATAAACCATCATAATTAACTGAAATCAACTATTCATAATTAATTAACTGACCCAATAAACCATCGGTTCAAAATCCAACAAAAGTAAAGATGAGTAATAAAGCTCAACAGGTCTGACATAAATACTGAATAAAACTGTGAGCAACATGCTCGAATAACTGATAGGAAGTCTCTACACTAATAATGAAAAGAACTAGGCGCCTACCAAACTCTCGCAACATCCACACATGTTGCAGCATCGAATCCCTAGAATGAGTCAAGCCTGGCGTCCCTGTGGCTTGACACCTAAAAGTTTTTTTTAAGTTTTTATAGCAAGGGTTAGTACCCAAAACATTTGAAAAACATTTAGCAAATGATTAACTTGCAGTAATAGATATAAATGCATGCTCTTCATATTTTAGTTAGTGTCGCACTCCCTTGAGGACATCCTCACCCCTCCTCGAATGTGCACTACTAATGCCTTTATTTAGCCCATAACTAGATAACTAATATAACCCCTTGCGACCACCCTGCTCTAACCGAGCATGCCAAAATTATGATTTCTAAGTTATTATCAATGCTAACTTAATTAATCATTTTCCTTTTTAGATTCATTTAACTTTCACACCCATTATATATATAATACAATTCACGGCCTGTATTAATTTACCTGTATATAATTATTTACCTCGTTATATAGGTATAGTCATATTACAATATTCACAAACATGCTGAAATAATAATTAAGAATAACATCCTCCCGAGTAATAAATCACCGGATGTAAATTCTCTAAAGTGCTATCCCACTAGGTATATTCACATAACCTAGTTACCCCAAGTCAGAATCGCTCACTAACTTGGTTAATACCTACATGTTGGAGGCAGTCATATTCATTCCCTGAAAGTGAGATGCCCCCTCACCCATATAATGGACGCTCTGACCTGGGAATATACTCGCCCTACTCCTCAAACTAGGGGATTCATCCATCACGCGCAACCTCCCTCCTGTAGCACTAGAGTCGAAATAATAATAATATCTAGCCACTGATATTAATGCACACACCATATATATATACTATCGCACATCGTATATATATATAAATAAAATAAACTATCTCGGCTATACCGTGTACTAAGTCCGTAACACAAGCCTATTCAAATTATTATTAGTTTTGGCCCAACTCTAATTATTAATTAATTCTCACAATAACTAATTAAATTACTTTTGGTGTCGCTCCAACCAATAGATATTCGGACTTACTCTCGTGGCCCGAAATAAAGCAACACCCGAGTCTAAATTCCCGACTCCAAATTATTTAGCTTTCACTTTAAATAAAATTAATGCATTGGTATCGCTCAACCAATATACCCAGACTCGCCCACTCAATCTGTATTTAATTATTTCGAAATATTCTTCCCAAAATTTAACCATAGTGTGTCACACATAAATTTTCCTCCAATCCCAATTATTTTTTCTTCATAATTAGTTAGATTGAATGTCCTATATTTATTTCTCATTAAATAAGGCATGGGAAAGAAATTAAGTTAAATTCCTCTTATATATATATATATATATATATATATATATATATATATATATATATATATATAAACAGGCCGAACTGCCAAAATTTACCGACCATCGATGGATCGATCCCCAACCCTCGATCGATCGATCGTACAGGTCATCGTTTTCTCCAGCTTTCTGTTTCAGCCATGGACGAAAAACTCAAAACCTTAACTTCTTCTACAGGTTAAACCCAAGTCTTCTAAACAATAAAATACAGCAAAAACCTCATAAGGGACGCCCATAAAGTCCATAAACACCATTCAATTTCCGTTCTCTACTGTTTTCATAAATTGGGGAAAAATTCGTTTTAATCGTTAACCCATTTCAACATCAAATCCTTATCTGAAATTCGTTTCTAATTCGTCTGGGTTTACACATCTTACCAGATATATACTAATCTCAGATTATACATGAATTTCTACACAATTTAGAAATCAGAATATTGATTTACAAAAACCCCATGTTTGTACCTTTTAAATCCCAAAACGAACTTTGATTTCTCACATCACATAAATATGAATTGAAATGCACATTCAATGTTACATCAAGTTAACCACTTGCCTTATGATTCATAGGGTCTGATTTGAAGTTATGAACTCCCAAGGATGAAGATGAAATCCCTTCTTTTGGCTCTTTACTTTGTCCCCTAATTTTCCTTAAACTGCCTCTTAGGGTTTTCTCTCCCACTAAGTGTTTTCTAAACTCTAATCAGCCGTCCCCCTTTTCCTTATAATTGATTAATTAGGCCAAATCCCGTTTTTTGCCTAATGGGCCAAGCCCAAGTGACCCAAATGCCCCCGTGTGGGCCCGACTATGTCTAATAATGTCCCGTGACCCGTTTACTACCCTCGGGTACACTTTTCCGACTATCTCGGTCCATTCGGACTCAACCGTACACTCAGAATCGGCATCCAAATTAATTTATTAAAATCCTTATCTCACACCCAAATTAGTCTACACTGACTCCCGGTTGAGATAAGTATATATCCCATCATTAATACCCGAAATGACATAAATAAATTATCACTATTCACTTAGTAATTAAATTTCCCTAAATATTAACCATTCACTCCCCGATTAATATTTCATTATATATTGCCATAATTAATTCAATTAAAATTATGACACACAAGTAATTTTGAATTCTCGAATTAATTAAATATTACATTCACAAAAATACGGGGTGTTACATACTCCCCCCTTTACAAAGGAATTTTGTCCCCAAAATTAGATCGTAACTATGGTGAATAGCTCTAGATATTGTTCTCACATATCCTCCTCCCACTCCCAGGTAGACTCGTCAACGTTGTGATGACCCCATTGTACTCTAACTAGTGGAATAACCTTGGATCGTAACTTCCGCTCACTACGATCCAGAATAGCCACCTGTCTCTCCTCATATGAGATGTCTGGCTGTAAATCAATTTCCTCGAGTGGAATGTGCCAGAAGGCTCTCTCGCTCCTTCGACATTTCTTCAGCGATGCCACATGGAACACATCGTATATCCGCTGAAGATGATCTGGAAATCCCAGTCTATATGCTACCGGTCCCACCCTCTCAATAATAGGGAAAGGTCCCATGTACCTCGGTGCTAACTTACCCTTCTTGTCGAACCTTATCACCCCTTTCATAGAGGACACCCGGACTAATACCTGGTCCCCAACCTCTAACTCTACATGTCTCCGTGAAGCATCAGCATAACTCTTCTGCCTATCCTGAGCTATCCGAATCTACCCTCGGATCAACTCTATCTTGGCAGACGTCTCATGGGTAATATCCGGCCCTAATAGCTTGTTGTCCCCCACCTCTAACCAACAAGCGGGTGAATGACAAGGTGTCCCATGCAGTGCATCGAACAGTGCCATGCCAATTGTGAATTGGTAAGAGTTGTTATACGCGAACTCTACCAAAGGAAGATATTTCTCCCAACCTCCCTCAAAGTCTAAAATGCACATTCTGAGCATGTCTTCCAGCATCTGATTGACTCTCTCAGTCTGCCCGTTGGTGTGTGGGTGATAGGTTGTACTTAGACGTAACTCCGTGCCCATGGCCTCCTGAAAGCACTGCCAAAAGTGGGCCACAAAAATTTTGTCTCTGTCGGACACAATATTTATCAGCACCCCGTGCAGCTTAACAATTTCTGCTATGAATAGCTGTGCATAACGCATCGTCTCAAATGCCATGTGAACCGGCAGGAAGTGGGCCACTTTCGTCAACCGATCCATAATGACCCATATGGAATCGTGAACCCTCTGTGATGCAGGTAATCCTGTAATGAAGATCATAGAGATGCTCTCCAACTTTCACACGAGAATTTCTAACGGCTGTAGCATCCCTGATGATCTCTGATGGTAAACTTTCACCAGCTGACATGTGGCACATTTCGAGACAAACTCTGTTATGTCTCGTTTCATTCTTGCCCCCCAATACTGCCTCCTCATATCCTAGTACATTTTATCCCCGTCGAGATGTACTGCAAATCTCAAACCATGGGACTCAGTCATAACAGCGTGCCTCAACTCCTCATCCTCTGGCATAATTAACCTCCCATTAAGGCGTAAGACTCCTTCCAAGCTGATCGATTAACCCTCTGTTCCCTCGATTAATTGTTGTCTCACCCTATCCCGACAAATCTGATCCTCTGCCTGAGCCCTCACAACCCGCGTAATGACCTCAGGTGTGATAGATAATGCTGACATGTAGGCCTTGGCTACATCATCCTCATATCGAAGCTCTCTACACTTCACTTTCTAAAATTCTAATATTTCCCAAGTCGGTCTCCGGATCAATGCGTATGCTACCACATTAGCCTTACCAGGATGATACTGAATATCAAACTGGTAGTCTTTCACGAATTCTAGCCACCGCCTCTTCCTCATATTCAGATCCTTCTGTGTGAAGAGATACTGAAGTGACTTATGATCTATGAATAAGGTGAACTATTCCCCTAGTAGATAAGTCTCCATATCCACAAGGCAAAAATGATCGCGCTACCTCTAGGTCATGAGTGGGGTAATTCCTCTCATGGGGCTTTAGCTTTCTGGACGCATAAGCTATAGCCCTTTCCTCATACTGAAGCACACCCCCAAGTCCTTATAGGGATGCGAAGCAAGCTTGTCCTTTATCTCGTCGAAAGCTAATTGATAATGATCACTCCAAGTTAAAGGCACCCCTTTCTGAGTCAGATTCGTCAAAGGGCCCGTAATCTTTGAGAATCCTTTAATGAACCGCCTAAAATAATCGGCCAACCCTAAAAAACTGCGGACCTTGGTCGATGTCATGGGCTGTCCCCACTCCCTCATCGCTGACACCTTACTCAGATCCACCGCAATACCCCAATCTCACACCACGTGGCCTAGAAATTGCACCTCCCATAACCAAAATCCACATTTCCTGAATTTCGCGCAGAGCTTGTGATCCTGTAATGTCTGTTAAACCATACGCAGATGCTCTGCATGCTCCTCCTCAGTACGCTAGTATATCAGGATGTCATCAATGAACACGATGACAAATTGATCGAGATACTCCCTGAAAACCCTATTAATAAGGTCCATGAACACTGCTGGTGCATTGGTGAGCCTGAATGGCATCACCCTGAACTCGTAAGATCCATGCCACGATAGGAAAGCGATCTTCGGAACATCCTCCTCTCGGATACGCAGTTGATGATACCCTGACCTCAAGTCCACCTTAGAGAAGTAAAACTCCCCTCTCAATTGGTCAAATAAATCATCAATACTAGGTAATGGATACTTATTCTGTATCGTCACCTTGTTCAGCTCCTTATAGTCCACGTATAACCGAAATAAACCATCCCGCTTCTTTACAAAAAGCACCGGTGCACCCCACGGCTATGTACTCCGCCGAATGAAACCCTGACCCAGGAGCTGTTGAATTTTCTCTCTCAGTTCACGCATCTCTAAAGGGGACATACGGTAAGGTGCTCGAGAAATCGACCTCATCACCGGTGTTAAATCGATTACAAACTCGATTTCCCTGCTGGGTGGCAACCCTGGTATTTCCTGGAACACATCCTTAAAGTCTCACACCACCGGGATTGAATCCAACGAGACCATTGTGAGATTTTCTCCTCTATATAATACAAGTGGGTGAGTAAACCTCCCTCAGGTAGCGGCATCGCTATTAGGAACATCTCCTGCCCCAGAATGGAGAACACGATTGTCCTCTCGTAGCAATCCACAGTCGCTCGATAACCTGCCAACCAATCCATACCCAGGATGACATCGTACCCCTCCATATCTAACACTAAGAGGTATGCTGCTAAACTAAGCCTCCCAATCAAAATGTCCACCCCTCGATAAATCAAATGAATCAAGGCCCCGCTGTCTACTGGTGACTCTACACACATATTAAGGCTACCTGCGGTCTCTAGTAACCCAGCCCGTTTAGCAAAATTAGATTTAATGAATGAATGCGATGCTCCCGTGTCAAAAAGTATACTACCCTCATGACCATAAATGAGAAACATACCGGTAACTAATGGCGGCGCCTGCTGTGTTGGAGGATTGGGAACATCCCGGACGTTATACACACACCTGTAGTGCATTTTCCCCTACTGCTGTGGGGCGGGTGGGGTTGGTGCTGCTAGCGGCATCTGCCCTTATTTCCCCTGTTGGGCACCCTGCTGATGACCTCTTCCCCTCTGCGGGAACTCCCTCTTGAAGTGTCGTGGCTGGCCACAGACAAAATAGTGTTTCTGACCGTCCCCCTGTCGTTGGCCCTATTGGCCCTGACGTGGCTGGCCCTGCTGGCCTCCCCCATTGTTCCCTTGGCCCTGACAGCCCTGAGGAACCTGCTGCTACTGATTTGGGCCCGGCTGCCCCTGCCTGAACCCCTGTTCTCCCGGTCGTAACCCACCAGGCCTAGATTTCTTGGCCTGATTCCCCTGCTGACTGCTAGTCTGCTGCTGAGTACCACTCGTGTCACCACCAGTAACTGCCTTGCCCTACTGGCTCGTCTCCCCTACTCTCTAGCTTCCCTTCGCATGGAAGCGATGATCCTGGCAATGTACAAGGGCGGCATTAATGACATATGTATACGTTACTAATGTCGTATTCCTAATCAAATGTTGTCTGATCCTCCTGGCTAAGCCATCCATAAACCTCGACTTCCTTCGCTCCTCATCGCTCACCTCATTTGGCACAAAGTTTGTCAAACGGGTGAACTCTTCCTCATAGTCTGCCACTGACCGGTCACCCTGTACTAACTCACTGAAATTCTTCCTCATCTTATCCTCTACCATTGGTGGGAAGTATTTGCGATCGAACTGCACCCAGAATTCAAATATCGTCATCAAATCCCGCTCCTCAACGGTGGTAACTGACTCCCACCACTGTAAGGCTGCCCCTGATAGACGAAAGGTATCAAGCATTTGTTTCAGCACATCGGTACACTCTAGCATTCTCAGATGGCACGGAATATTCTTCTTCCAGTCATAAGCCTCTAGTACATCGATGCTACCCCGAAACTCGGATGAGTGACCCTTCTGAAAGGTCTCCCTAACTCGTTGCCAAAACGGTGGCCCTACTGGAGCCTGAGCTGCTGGTGCCACTGAAGGTGGTGCCTGGAGCTGTGGAAAATGAGCAGCCATAGCTCGCATCACTGTCTCAACTGCCTGAGCCACTATCACTCCCACCTGAGTAGTGGATATCAACTCGGGTGGAGGTGGGGGTAGCGGTACCTGTGGTTCCTGATGAGCCTCCCTGAGCTCATCCCTAGCCTCATCCCTATTCATTCTCTGCGTCTTCGGTGACTTCTGAAAATAGATTGAATTGTATAAGTACACAGTTTATACAAAAACTAATAGCAGAAATACGATATCTCACAAGCGTAAAATGAATCAATAGTCCTAATAATAGGGCTCTATAACAACCCAACGCTACGCTGAAATGTAGTAAGCCGCACAAATTCTAAGGACACTAGAACCTGATGCTCTGATACCATCTGTGACACACCGCCTAATTAACCCCGGGTGATCAGTCCTAAATTAACTTAGAACACGTTTCTCAGTTGGTTCATTCTTAGCATCACTGTCGCCTTTTTAATTACTAACCACCTAAGTAAGAAAATTAAACTGGTATCAAGTTTTATCTTTCATTAACTAAAAGAAATACTCATGCGGAAACAGAATAATATAAACCATCATAATTAACTGAAATCAACCATTCACAATTAATTAACTGACCTAATAAACCATCGGTTCAAAATCCAACAAAAGTAAAGACAAGTAATAAATCTCAACAGGTCTGACATAAGTACTGAATAAAACTGTGCGCAACATGCTCGAATAACTGATAGGAAGTCTCTACACTAAGAATGAAAAGAACTAGGCGCCTATCAAACTCCCGCAACATCCACACATGCTGCAGCATCGGATCCCTGGAATGAGTCAAGCCTGGCGTCCCTGTGGCTGGACACCTAAAAGGTTTTTAAAACTTTTTATAGAAGGGGTTAGTACCCAAAACATTTAACAAATGATTAACTTGCAGTAATAGATATAAATGCATGCTCTTCATATTTTAGTTAGTGTCGCACTCCCTTGATGGCATCCTCACCCCTCCTCTAATGTGCACTACTAATGCCTTAATTAAACTACCTAGTTATTTATCCCATAACTAGATAACTAATATAAGCCCTTGCAACCACCCTGCTCTAACCGAGCATGCCATAATTATGATTTCTAAGTTATTATCAACGCTAACTTAATTAATCATTTCCCTTCTTAGATTCATATAACTTTCACACCCATTATATATATAATACAATTCAGGGCCTGTATTAATTTACTCGTATATAATTATTCACCTCATTATATACGTATAGTCATATTACAACATTCACAAACATGCTGAAATAATAATTAATAATAACATCCTCCCGAGTAATAATTCACCAGATGTAAATTCTCTAAAGTGCTATCCCACTAGGTAGGCGGTCATATTCCTTCCCTGAAAGTGAGATGCCCTCTACCCGTATAATGGACGCTATGACCTGGGAATATACTCGCCCTACTCCTCAAGCTAGGGGATTCATCCACCACGCTCAACCTCCCAACTGTAGCACTAGAGTCGATATAATAATAATATCTAGCCACTGATATTAATGCACACACCATATATATATATATACTATCGCACACCGTATATATATATATAATAAACTATCCCGGCTATACCGTGTACTAAGTTCGTAACACAAGCCTATTCAAATTATTATGAGTTTATGGCCCAACTCTAATTATTAATTAATTCGCACATTAATTAATTAAATTACTTTTGGTGTCTCTCCAACCAATATATATTCGGACTTACTCTCGTGGCCCGAAATAAAGCAATACCCGAATCTAAATTCTCAACTCCAAATTATTTAGCTTTCACTTTAAATAAAATTAACACCTTGGTAACGCTCAACCAATATACCCGGACTTGCCCACTCAATCCGTATTTAATTATTTCGACATATTCTTCCCAAAATTTAGCCATAGTGTGTCACACATAAATTTTCCTCCAATCCCAGTTATTTTTTTCTCATAATTAGTTAGATTGAATGTCCTATATTTATTTGTCATTAAATATGGCAAGGGAAAGAAATTAAGTTAAATTCCTCTTATATATATTGAAATTGGTCGAACTACCAAAATTTACCGACCATCGATCGATCGATCGATCGATCATAGAGGTCATCGTTAAACCCAAGTCTTCTCATCAATAAAATACACCAAAAACCTCATAAGGGACCCCTATAAAGTCCATAAACACCATTCAATTTCCATTCTCTACTGTTTTCATAAATTAGGGAAAAATTCATTTTAATCGTTAACCCATTTGAATATCAAATTCTTATCTCAAATTCGTTTCTGATTCGTCTGGGTTTATGCATCTTACCAGATATATACTAATCTCAGATTATACATTAATTTCTACACAATTTAGAAATCGGAATATTTATTTACAAAAACCTCATATTTGTACCCTTTAAATTCCAAAACGAATTTTGATTTCTCACATCACATAAATATGAATAAAAAAGCACATTAAATGCTACAGCAAGTTAACCACTTGCCTTATAATTCATAGGGTCTGATTTGAAGTTGTGAATTTCCAAGGTTGAAGATGAAATCCCTTCTTTTGGGTCTTTCCTTTGTCCCCCCAATTTTCCTTTAACTGCCTCTTGGGGTTTCCTCTCCCACTAAGTGTTTTCTAAACTCTAATCAGTCGTCCCCTTTTTCCTTATAATTGATTAATTTGGCCAAATCCCGTTTTTTGCCTAATGGGCCAAGCCCAAGTGACCCAAATGCCCCCGTGTGGGCCCGGTTATGTCTAAAAATATTCCGTGACCCGTTTACTACCCCCGGGTATACTTTTTTGACTATCTCAGTCCATCCGGACTCAATTGTACACTCAAAATCGGCATCCGAAATAATTTATAAAAATTCTTATCTCACACCCAAATTAGTCTATACCGACTCCCGGTTGAGATAAGTACATACCCCGTCATTAATACCCGAAATGACGTAAATAAATTATCACTATTCACTTAGTAATTAAATTTTCCTAAATATTAACCATTCGCTCCCCGATTAATATTTAATAATATATTGCCATAATTAATTCAATTAAAATTACGGCACACAAGTAATTTTGAATTCTCGAATTAATTAGTTATTAAATGCACAAAAATACGAGGTGTTACACTTTAATTAGGGAAAGTGAAATATAATTTGGGACTATTTTTATGAAAAAACTTAATATGAATTAAGACTTACAACCCTTATGTGCTTAGGATAGAGATTGGATTTTGGGTTAATATGGGTGTGGGTTTGCATGTAGAAATCGTGATAATTTTATTTAAATGTAAACTAGACTTGTGCAACCACATAAAATTATGTAGGTAGGATTAAAGTGAATTATTATTATGTGCTCCATAAACTCGCATGATGTTGAAATTGTAATGGTTTATTGAAATAAATTGGCTTTATTACGATGGCGGATTGGATGATTCGAATTAAAGTAAATTATGATCGTTTGAAATTTGTGTACTTGTTGACAAATTGGATTGTGCCACTTGTTGTTTTAATTCATAATTACTATGGCAGGGATGACGGGCTTTTGGGTATATGTACTCTCACCTAAATTTTAGGAATACTTGCTAGGTATGGGACTACTAGGTAGGCCTTAGTTGCGATTAGCACTTTCTAGGTATGAGACTAGTTACTATAGATTTTTACAGATGGGATATTCCGGAATGGGGCTGATTTTTGATGTCATTAAATTGATTTGGATAGTGTAGGTGTGACACTAAGAAGACATAAATAGTAGAAATTCATCCTATAAAATAGGGTAGGATGTGCTTGTATTTTGGAGACCTTTAGGTATGGGACTATGGGTAGATTCGAGGTTTATGCTCCTTAATAGGGTGGGGCCAATTTAAAATAATGAGAATTTGATAAATTGGGGAATTAATCTCTAATATAGTAAACGGGTATTAAAATGAACTGGTGCGGTTAATAAGTGCAGGACTCAACATTAAACGGGTTGGTTGGCTATTGCGACGTGTGGGTGTGTGGTGGCATAATTAGTGCAGGGCTGATAGTTAAACGAGTTGGATGACTATTATGACGTGTCGTGCGGAATCTCGAAAATAAGTGTAGGGCTGACAGAACACGGATTAGCTGGCCATTACGAGGGAATGTGTGTGGTGTAAAACTTGAGACGGGCCCGAATAAGTGCAGGACATACATTAGGGTCAGCTGTCTATGACGGCACCGCAATAATGAAAATAATAATGTGATAAATCAATTTAAATAAAGATGGTGAATTTAGAGTAATTACCGGATTGTGATAGCATAAGTTAAAATTAAACTTTGGGGTGACATAACTTCGGGGATAGGTGTTCGCATTTATTTTTTCTCACACGATTATAATTATCATGTTTAAATTAAAATATTCTATTGTGATATTTATTATGTATAATGCTGCAGTCTGGGTCCACGGTCCCTAATTTGTGAGAGTAGATTGGATTCATGTGTGAGGCTATAACCCATTACGTTGACTGACATTTCAGGTTTAGCGATGAAGTAGTTACATACAAGTCATTGGAGATCTTTTGAGGTACAGATAGAGTTCATTTATTAGTCTCCGAGTAGTTTAGACTTATTTCCTTTCCGTCGCATTTTATTATGAGACATTACATTATGAATTAGTGGGCCATTCAGTTCCACAGTTATTTACAGTTTTATTTAGATATTCTTAGTTGGATTTTATTCAGATTTATTTATTTAGAGATTAGATTATATAGAGCTTAGTATGGTAATGGATTTCATATCGCATGAATCGTTATTATTTATTGTGATCAATTTAATTATTATCTTGTGAAATGAATTTTATATGTCTCATTGGTGTCACATGCTAAGAATGATAATTAATTTAGTGACGCACAGCATAGTTTTGGTGGCGATCGACGTCAAAATTACGCGGGGTGTTACAGATGGTATTAGAGTATGGTCTTAGGTCTCTGAGGTTGTGAGTACGTTTAGCTTCCGTGTCACCGATCTTTGATCCCTTTTGTTGATTAGTACTCGTGAAGGTATTGGGTCTAGCATACATGTTTGTTGTATTTCTTGGAGATAGGGAGTTTTGTGTTAAGGACGTTGTAGGCATTGAGGTTAGAAATAGTAATCTTGATATCGGGATCCTTAGAGTTGATTTTGAAAATGATATTTATTCAGCTTATCGTTAATATAAATTTTAGGCATATCTAGTATCGATGCAATGATATGATTTGATTTGAGGATTTAAGCTTGTGATGTCCTTTAGAGATAGAATCGAGTTGTGATTCGTGAGAGAGCGTGGTACGCCATTACTTTCATAGTTATGCGTATATATAAAGTTAGGATATATGTTGTATCTTTGATCGTGGGTCATGTGCGAGTAGCATTGGGTGTATGGGTGCCTAATCATGATATCCTATGGGTAGAAATATGTGAGCCTTATTTTACTTTGCACATTTATACTTCGTCAAATTTCGAGTACAAAACTCATGTGCTAGTAGGGAAGTATGTAATACCCCCTAATTTTAATTCGATAATAATTTAAATTAATTCAGGAAAATAAATTTTTTGGAATCTATTTAATTTTGGTATGTAAAAATATTGGTATTTATATATAAAAATAAGGTTTTAAGTGGAATTTAAATCGGAAATAAAATTTGGAAATTATAACTTTTTGTATAAAAATCGGGGGTGGATCCGACCTATGGAGGTTATAAAAAGATCAACCATTCGATCGAACTGAATTTTTTACAGCAACTCCATCTCGCCGTCAGCTACAACATACTAAAATTTTAGCCAATTCCGACATTCTGATCTTCCGTAATAAATTTTCAAGTGTTTGTGTTTGATTAAGGCTCAAACTCTTTTTGGTATATAAACATAAAGTGGCGGGTTTAAAACTTTTAAAACACATTTTAGCCTTCTCAAAAATCAGTACCCTCCTATATTTTCATCTTCTTCCATCTACAAAACCCTAGCCTCATTTAAAAGCAAAATTCAACCCAAGGTTTGAAGGTTCAAGCCGGGTTTTCTCAAGATCATCCAAGAACACATTTTTGTCGTCTTCTCAAGAGCAACGTGACCATCAATTCAGAATTCTCAAATGATTTTTATAAGGCTTGAATTCTTTTATTATCTCTCTTTAGTATTATGCGTGTTAAATATCGCCTAAACATTAATTTACATATTTTTCTTAAAATAAATTAGTAACCTTAATTAGGGAAAGTGAAATCTAATTTGGGACTGTTTTTGTGAAAAATATTAATATGAATTAAGACTTATAACCCTTACGTGCTTAGGCTAGAGATCGGATTTTGGATTAGTATGTGTTTAGGTTTTCATGTAGAAATCGTGGTAATTTTATTTAAATGTAAACTAGACTTGTGCAACCGCATAAAATTATGTTGGTAGGATTAAAGTGAATTATTATTGTGTACTCCATAAACTCGCATGATGTTAAAATTATAATTTGTTATTGAAATAAATTGTGTTAATTATGACAACGGATTTGACGATTCGAATTAAAGTAAATTGTGATCGTATGAAATTTTTATACTTGTTGACAAATTGGATTGTGCCACTTTTTGTTTTAATTCATAATTTCTATGGCGGGGACGACGAGATTTTGGGTAGATATACTCTCACCTAAATTTTAGGAATACTTGTTAGGTATAGGACTACTAGGTAGGCCTTAGTTGCAGTTAGCACATTCTAGGTATGAGACTTGTTAGTGTAGATTTTTACGGATGGGATATTCCGGGGTGGAACTTATTTTTGGTGTCGTTCCGTTGATTTGGATAGCGTAGGTGCGAGATTAGGAAGACATAAATAGTAGAAATTCATCCTATAAAATAGAGTTGGACGTGCTTGTGTTTTGGAGACCTCTAGGTATGGGACTAGGGGTAGATTCGAGGTTTATGCTCCTTAATAGGGTGGGGCTAATTTAAAATAATGAGAACTTGATAAAATGGAGATTTAATGCCTAAGATAGTAAACGGGTATTAAAATGAATTGATGTCGTTAATAAGTGCAGGACTGACTATTAAATGGGTTGGATGACTATTGCGACGTGTGGGTGGGTGGAGGCGTAATAAGTGCATGGTTGATAACTAAACGGGCTGGCTGACTATTATGACGTGTCGTGTGTGGAATCTCGGAAATAAGTGCAGGGTTGACAGAATAAGTGTTGGCTAGCTATTATGAGGGAATGTGTGTGGTGTAAAACTTGAGACGGGCCCGAATAAGTGCAAGACATATAGTAGGGTCAGCTGCCTATGACGGCACCGCAATAATGAAAATAATAATATGATAAATCAATTTAAATAAAGATGGTGAATTTAGAGTAATTATCGGATTGTGATAACATAAGTTAAAATTAAACTTTGGGGTGACATAACTTTGGGGATAGGTGTTCGCAGTTATTTTTACTCGCACGTTTATCATTATCGCATTTTAATTAAAATATTTTATTGTGATATTTATTATGTATAATGCTATTGTCTGGGTCCACAGGCCCTAATTTGGGAGAGTAACTTGGATTCATGTGGGCTCTGACCCATTGCGTTGACTAACATTTCAGGTTTAGCACTGGAGTAGTTGCATATGAGTCATTGGAGATCTTTTGATGTGAAACTAGAGTTCATTTAGTAGTCTCTGAGTAGTTTAGACTTATTTCCTTTCCATCGCATTTTATTATGAGACATTACATTATGGATTAGTGGGTAATTCGGTTCCACAGTTGTTTACAATTTCATTTAGATATTCTTAGATGGATTTTATTCATATTTATTTATTTAGAGATTAGATTATTTGGAGTTTAGCATGGTGATGGATTTTATATCACATGAATGGTTCTTATTTATTGGAATCAATTTAATTATCATCTTGTGGAATGAATTTTATATGTCTTATATGTGTCACATGCTAAGAATGATAATTAAGTTAGTGACGCCCGGCATAGTTTTGGTGGCGGCCGACGCCAGAATTACGAGGGGTGTTACATTTTTTTTATATTTTTATTTTATATGTTATTTTTATTTTTATTTTTATTTTATTGTGAGTATTTTTTTATATTTTATATGTGTGTTTGAGTTTTTTTTATTTTTATTACTTGTGTGCTGTAAATATATATATATATATATATATATATATATATATATACTAGTGGATACTCGTGCCTGAAGGCACGACGAAAATTTTAAAAGTACGTGATCGCAAAATGACAAAAATATCGTACCCCAACAAAACATCTATATATTGTTCCCCAATATATGTAAGTGCATAGCTGTTAACTTAACTCTTTTACACCATACACCTAGTTGTTGTGCTTAATATAACTTTTACCATCTATTATTAACTATTACATGATTACATCGCATGGCCGACATTATTTCAATACAATTGTTACTAAAGCCACTTCTGGAATTTTTGAAAATATACTACATGCTTACAACATGCACGGTGAAAGAATCATCTGCTTGTTGTACAAAATTTATCTTGGTATGACCCGTGCTTAAAGTCATAGTTGATAATTTTATTGAATTATTAAAACATTGCTACAATTTTGGTGATAAAAACACTACCTACCTATTTAATTTACAAAAATCATAATATGCACAATGACAACTAATAGGCATAGCTGTATTTTTTTTTAAAAGAAACTACATTTACAGTGAAATTGAGTCGCCAACAAAATTTATGTGTTAATAAACTAATGAATCTTGCCTTTCACATCAATTTCAAGAGTAATTGCTTTTCAAGACCAAAAGAAAGGTTTTAGTAAATTCCTAATTTCTCAAACTTAGCACATACCCAACATTTTTATTAATCGAGTATATTAGTCATGTAATACTATCAAAAATAAATAATTATGAAAAATTAGTGTTTAAAACTTTTGATTTATATTGCTAGAACGCAATGTCATTATCAAAAGTAGAAATACCATGTTTAATTTCCAGGCTCTAAATATAACTCCTTAGTTGTATGTCGTAACTAACAGTAATTTCAATAAAAATAAGAGATAAAAATGAAAATGGATCCTAATCAATATACCCAAATAAAAATGTGTTAAATTGTGAAATGAATATTAGAAAACCAATTGCCACAAATTTAAGTGAAAAATAGTACAGAATTGAGTGAACTTTGGCTCATCAACTACAGAATAAAGTTCAAAAGTATGATAAAAATTTTGATAACTATTGGAAGCAATAAACCATAAGGACCACCATATTTTAACAATCCTAACTCTTATTACTATTGCAAGCAATAAATCATATCCAACACCATATTTTAACAATCCTAGTTATAAATAGAAACCAATTTGAATTCACAAAAACATCGTCACACAGGCCACTACCTGAATATCAACTACCAAGTGTGAGTAGAACTACAAAAGGTTTTAGAAGAACTTGCTGCAACAATCCAAGAACCACAATGACACCGCATATCTACCAGACCTGCAAAAATTAAGTGGAAAAGAAAATCAGAAATACCAACTAACATTTGAAAAATCAGTCTAAACTATGACAGCTGACATTCATGTCGAACGTGTTTTAGTATATTTTCTATTTCAACTAACATTTGATAAATTTCCACAGGTTGTGGATTTGAGTTTTCTCCATAAACAAATTAATGTGGTGAATTACTAACCTCAATTTTACCTCCCCTTGAAATCACTGAATGTATCTGCTTTTATACATAGTTCTGAGGGAAAAAAGAATCCCATTAAATCCCAGTGAATTTCTTGATAAAAAGTCTAAATATGAAATTATGTGCCATATCAATCTATTAATTAAAACAAAGAGTATATAACAATCGAGTTACGGATATGGGTTGAAAGGTCCTTGATTTTAAGAATATGCATCCAAACAAATCAAGACCAGGCATCGTAATGCAAAACTCAAATGCAATGTCCTAACTTAAGAAATTAAATCCCATAACCCCAAAGAATACATATTTAGATCAAGTGAGTGCAAAACTAGTCAGAGAGATAGAGATAGAGATAGAGAGAGAGAATAGATTACCCGAGGCAACATGGATGTGAAAGAATGAGACAACCTAGGGGTGTACCAGCATCATGGAGGGCTCATGAAGGTTCAATTGAGGGGCTCAAGTGACTAAATGAGGAAACATTATCAAAATGATAGTAAATACAACCGCGAAGATGATAGGAACTCAGAAACCTGTGAATAAAAAACATAGAATAGAAAATATCATAAGACCCCAACAAACATAATGAAAACCCTAGTCTAAATATATAAAAGCAGAGCAAACATACACTAAGTAGTGTTTCTGTAGTTTTCACAACAAAAAGTGCACCATTGTATTTATTCATGGCCAAATGAACGGTCTCAAACGCTCCTGATCCGATAACATTTCCCTTCACCCATTCGAGATGTGCCATTTCTTTTTCCTCCGCTTGGCTTGATTATTAAGGATAAAGTAGTGTTTGGTTAATAACCTAAATTAGGTACAAAAAACTTTCAATCTTTTCAAATGCGTACAAATGGAATGTTCACTCAAGAAATGTATGTGGCAAATTATGCAAAATATATAAGTATCAGGGAATTTGGAAATGCCCTCAAGAAGAAAGAAAACAAATTGGTTTTCCCAAACAGAAAGAAAGCAATATTTTGAATAGGCAAATGCAACTGTAACATAACAGAGGTATCACCGTTAAGTTTCTACTAATAATATGTCCTAGCACCTCTGTTCCTTGATTTTAATAAAAAGCCAAGGCTTCACAAATGCTCCTCAAGCAATCATTTAATAGTTTGTAAAAAGTTAAGGGGCCAAAATTATTCTCTCAAACCACCATAACTAATCTATCAAACCACCAGAACTTGAGTTGTACTTAAATAAAAAAAACTAAAAAACAATATGTCAAACAAAAACTTGAGAAGCTAAAAATCTGAATATTAATACTCCTAAATTGAAATGGAACTAACCCTGTAATCTGTCATTTTTAATTACTTGCAAACGTTATGTAATTATAAACTTTGGGACAATTTTAATCACCAACATAAATAATTCCCAACTTGATGTTATGTTAAAACTTAATTAACAAATGTATGGATGCGTAACAGAGAATACTTGCAGCTGATGAACCCACATAAATAGAAAGGAAGCAATAATTGAAACTTTGACAAACATTAGTGACTGAATTCGACAAAAGATCAAAAATTAGTAATTAGTTACTGTAAAGTTAAAAAATGAAAAACCAGCATACTGACACCCTTTACATCTCTATCACTCATTTTAAAATACAGAAATGAATTTAAAAAAGGAATCAAAGAACTAAAAACCCACAGTGTTATGTTTTTGTTCTGGAGTAGCCATATGGACAGTAACTATATTGGATTGGAGGAAACTTCCGTAAACAATACTGCATACCGGGTGTCAAACTTTCGTATGACAATAGTTGCTCTGACCATTCCTCCTTGTATATACGAAAGTGGCACAGTTAATCAAGCTCCTTCATGAACTTATGTGTTTCGGCTATTGCTAACTGAATTCCATCCCAAGAGGATTAATCTTCTATGCCAGCAACTGCAATTCCAAGCAATATAAAAGGAGAGAAAATCCACAAAATCACCAAGTCACATGGTACATAGTTCTGGGGTTACTGAACATTTAATGATTTATATTCCTCAAATTCTTTCCATTATTCTAATTTTGACACCAAGTAAGAATAAAAATACTCTCCATGCCAATTTAAACATGTTGTTCTATGATTTTATGAACAGGATTAAAAAAGTACCCACTGTAAAGAGGATTCAAAATCAAAGAAAATGCACAGTGTACCCGTAAGCATAGATTTAATCAAAGAAAAACCATTAGATCTAACACCTCTTATGAAAACGGAACCCTAACAATGCATAAAGACCATAATAAATTACACCTGGGGTTCAACATGGTGAAATCTGTAAAAACAAATCCAATATAGAAGTCAAATCAGACCAAAACACCAAAAACAAACCCAACCAAAACAAAAAATGCCAAAAATATAGATCATAAAGATTAGGTTCTCTGTTTCATAAAAGAAAACATTCCAAAAATTGTAGATCTGCAAATTTGCTACTAAAATTAGTAAATACCGTTTCAACTTTGGTTATGATATAGAAGATAAACCAATATATCAGAAAAAAAATGAAGTTGTTCGGGTTTTGGGGGCATAAAAATGGTTCTATGGATTTGCAACATTTAGTATGGAACCCAAACATGAAATCCTAAAACAGATTCCTAACCAAATCGTGTGAAACAAAACCTTGGTGGGAAAAAATAAGTTTAGGAAGAGAGATGTCGTGGGGAAGTTTTGAGAGAGATCTCATGAATCTCGAGAGTGATTTTTGATTGTAGAGATAAAGAGACCTTGTGAAGACAGAGAGGAATAGCGTAAGGATGTTTGACTTGAAGTGAAAAGTGAGTGAATTGTTGAAATGTATTAGGCGGGATATGTAATTTGGGGGAAATTTTCAATTTTCAAATTTTGAATGAAAAATGAAAATTTAATCTAAGCCGTTCATTTATAGTGGGATATGTGGCAAGATCTGGACCCTTATTGTGCTTAGACAATTCAAAAACCATGCTATCTTATTATATGGATATATATATATATATATTCTATTTTTTATAATAAAATACCTACACACACTCATTATTCCCATACACTCCATATACCTCACATACACCAAATACACATTCACAACCAACAACCCAATCATGTTCTCTCTCCTCTCTCCTCCAATCACCATCATCTTCATACCCATATCGTTCTCTATCTCTTACCTCCTTTAACACAAACACTTTATCCTTATACCTCCATAACCCGAAAACACCCAAACCCGGAACCTTCCATCCGAGTAGACCCATAATCCAAATCATCGGAATCGCTTGAATCGCTACCATAACCAGTTCTGGCAAAGCACAGTTTCGGACAGCCACTCCCGGCCAGACCAAGACCTGCGACCTCCTAACCAATCCGAGTACCTGTTACCCCAAACTCACTCAAACCCAGTTCAAAAACTCCGTCCAAGCTCTGACCCACCTATTTTATCCAAGTGAACCAAATTTCCAAACTCGGACCCTGCTCTGATCCCCCATTTTAAAAACCCACCAGCATCTCCCATCTTACAACACTGTCATAAACCCGGTTCTGACCCAATTAAAAAAATGCTGAACCCATTTAACCCACCTTTTACCCACTACTATACATGCTGCCATCACTATAACCCATCATCCAAGCTCCTTCAACCTGGAACAGATCCTCATAACCCAAAGCCTACACCCGGCCAACACCTAACCCAAAACTCACCTTGATAAGTCCACATCCCATAACAATACCTGTCTTGCTTCCATATTGAACCCCAGGTCCGGCTCTAAACTTTTCAGGCCCTTAGGCGAAAAATTAAAATGGGGCCCTTTTGTATAAAAAAATCAAATTAAAGAAAATGGAAGGGGCCCTAATTAATCGGGGGCCCTAGGCGGCGTCCTAACTCGCGTATGCCTAGAGTCGGCCCTGTTGAACCCTGCTTCTATTCCAATACCAAGACCTAATAATAACCCGTGACTAGAATCTTACCCAATCCGACAAAATCAATACCTCCAAAACCCAAACAGCTACCTATTCTCCAAAAATAAAAGTCAAATGACTTTTACACCATTTTTATAAACTACCCTCATATATTATATCTTCCAATTTTACCCCTAGACACATGTGACCTCTTATTTAAGAAAATTCAACCTCATTTGAGGGGGAAAAAACCCTGAAGACAGTATGTGAAGAGTGAGGAAAGAATTTGGGGTTGGATACTTTTAGTTTAGGAGCTCTATTTAGAGCCAGTACTGTATAAAATTTTAGTTATTCTTTTATCTATTTTTTTTAGAGTGACTTGAGTGTAAGGGAGACTATATTGAGATACAAATTATGAGTTGAGTGACATCTTTAAGTGCTGTAAAATTCAGATTTGTGGATGCAATTATTGTTGAAGTTTGGAAAGTTAATATTAAATGCAAGGAGACTTGATTTACTTATTCTCATTCTATTTTATTTATTATGCCTCTTATTGTGTCATTATTACATGTAATATGTAATAATACCAAAATGAGAGGCTAAATATTTCATTCAAGGGGTGAGATAAAATCCTTGACTTAATTATTTGTGTTTTCCATTTGTGTAATTATTATGCCCCATTGAATATTAATATTGAATTTTTACAATTTATATTTATGCCTTGAAAGAGGGTGAATTATTTTCGAGAGAAAATCTTTAATTCAGATTATAATATTTATTCCATGATTAAACTAGAGATAGACAATTTTTGAATGATGTTGTAGTTTGAATTCCTCAACTTTAAAACTTAATTTGGTGTATGATTTAAAATACTTTTTGTAAATTTTCCCTAGAGGTTGATTTGTTAAAAAATGTTTAAATCTAAGTTTTATAGAGCTAGTGAAATTTAAATATTAATCTTCTAAAAATACTATATATAACTTCGCATTTGCAGTGATAGTTGATTTGTGAATTATATATGTCTCGGGGTATTTCAAATAGACAAACTGATTAATAAAGATAACTAGGTTAAGTGGTGAATTTTTATCCCTTGAATTATCTCGTAATTGTCCACTCCTCATATTTAGTCACTTTATCATTTTATTTATTTACTAGTGTAGTATAATATCCGCACATTATTAGTTAAATACATATCCCTTCACAATTGTTTTAGAAATCATACTTCGTCTTCACTTTGCTCTTGTCCATATTAAGGAGCGCGGATTGACCCCTTACTTTCCATTATACATGTTTTAGTGTATTTGTAGTTACAAAAGGAATTTTTTATTAACGTTCTTGCATTCTACAACGAAGACATACAAAAGACTTGTTACCATATAACATGTTTAGAGCTTTTGTTATCAATCAATCTTTATCGAAAGTACGTTACTTACCACTCCCCTCACCTCATGACAAATTATGGCATTGACTGTTTCATGGTATGTGTTTGATGTTTTTACTTTTTGATTCTTACAGACCACTACAAAAATATACTAATAATGATATGGCATCTTTTGTATCCCTATAATTCCTTACTAAAGCATCTTTTTATTTTCATTTGGATATAATAAAAGTGTGAATGAAATGAATTTAAGGTTGTACTATTTGATAACTAATTTGATTCGTAAACCCCCCACAAATTGAAGAAGGTATAGTATCAAGAGACTCAAGTTTGGAAACTAATTTTCATTTTGATTCAATAAAAGTGTGAATGAAATGAGTTTAATCTTTTACTGTTTGATAAATAATTAGATTCGTTAACCTCCCACAAAGTGAAGAAGGAAAAGTATAGAGAGACTCAAGTTTGGAAACTAATTTGTGATATCATTAAAAGTACTATTAAGAGAATGCATGAGTTATAGGATGGAATATATATTATACCTACATTTACATATGTAATTGATATGAGATAAAAAAAATGATAGAATTTAGGCATTTTTTTTGTCTTAGCGAGGATTGCACACTCTTAAATTATGTGATTCTTACGTTATAATAATGTTTTGTGCATGTCCCTATTTAGAACTATTACCAATATTAAATTCCTTAGTTTGCCCAGAATAAAATAATATACTTTGCTCTAATTTCTTCCTGATCAAACATCTATTCAAAACTCAGAACTTTATAGTATTGATGCATACGTTATAACAATGTTATGGCATCTTTTAATACACTAATAATGACATGGCATATTTTCGAGGTTGCTGTGGGGGAGAATAGGTCACACAATGCAACTTTATTAATCATTTGAGCAGTGTACTTTCTCATAGTGTAGGACTTTAATTGATTGTGCTCGCAATTGCGCACTACAGTTGGATATTGAACTTACTCAGAGCATACACTTGTATTGTTTACATACATGATTGATTTGAGATAAAAAATTATATAATGTAGGCATTTTTTTCAGCTTAGTAAGGACTAAAATTTTACATTTTTTTCATTTCGGATCTTTCATGATTTGAATGTGAACTATGTATTATTAACTTACAAGTTCATTTCCAAACTCAGTTCTACATATTTTTGGTTAATAATAATGTTTGGTAGCTCCGTTGGTTAGAGTATTTATATGTACTCTATTTAATATCTCATATTATCATTAATGTAATACTAATGTTTTAGTACTTTCTTAATCGAGTAGTTGGCGAGACATATATATATTCTACCTACCCTAACGTTCCACGCATTAAATTATGTGGTTTATTAAATACCTGTAAATTCATCATTCAACCCCTTCATATAAATTACTTTTATTTTCACTAATTTCGGTTTTCAAAATCACAAATTTAGTTAGCAGTTTTACATAAAGAGGCTTGGAAAATGACTAGGAACGAACATGAAATGCTTTTGAAGTCAAATGCAATCTACGCTCGCAAAGATGTGATAGATATTGATGATACATCACCTCGAGCATCACGTTTCTCAAAATGATAACGTGATAGAGAATAAGGGTGCACGTCGAAACCGAAAATCCGATAAACCGAACAAAACCGACTGCATTGGTTCGGTTTGGATCGGTTTTTTTGCTCAATGGTTCGGTTCCAGTTTGAAAAAAAAAATGATACATCGGTTCGATTCTCGGTTCCAGGGTAAAAAAACCCAATCCGATCCGAAAACCGATCCGATCCGAACCAATCCGGGACCAAACCGATTTATAATTACATATATATATTTATTTAATATATTTAACACTTGTAATTTATATTTTTGTGATTATTTGAGTTTCTAACTTAAGTTATTGAGGTCAAAATTAATTTTGACCTTAAAAAAATTAGTTATGAAATATGATTTTGGAACCGAAAACCGATCCGATTCGATCCGGGAATCGCTGGTTCGGTTTGGTTCGGTTCTGTATAAATTTCGGTTCGGTTTCGGTTCCAAAAATTTGGAACCGACCAAGGTCGGTTCGGTTCTCGGATTAGTACCAAAATCGATACAAACCGAACCATGTGCACCCCTAATAGAGAATATGAAGTCTTTTTTTAATACACGAAGAGCAAATCAAAGAAGCCTAGATTTAATTGTAATACCCCGTAATTTTATGACTTTTAGTTATGAGACTAAGGCTTTTAATTATGATATTTGTTAAATGAAATTTCTTTTAATTGTGGGATTTATTAAATTAATTTGGGATAATTAATTTGAAATTAATTCGGATTTAAATAACTAGCGAGACGAGAGTTAGTATGTAAGTATGATGATAATTTTTAACATTACAGAGCGATTATGGTAATATGTAATTATTGAAATAATTAAAAATTATCGTGAGTTGAAAATACGGCAGTTTCGATAATTAAGTTGGGACGCGCGTGTCAGAACCCAATTTAATGAATTTGAAAGTATTTTATTTTTATGTCATCCGTCTGATCATTTTGAGTGCGCTAACATATCTGGAAGGATCGAAATAGTCAGAAAACACTAGTCAGGAGTTTAGTTTGGGTCTCGGGGCATTTTTAGGCCTAACTGGCAACTCGGGAGGGTATTTTAGTCATTTTATTTTTTAATGAATAGTGACCCATGAAAAATAGGTGATATTTATCACCCAATATTAGGGCCATTATTAGCCAAAAATCAAGGAGTGGGAAACGTGAGAAATAAGAGAAGTTACAAAGAGGGTTTCCATGGCCATAACCACCACACACCACCACCAACGCCAGATTTGTGACCGAAAAAAGAGGGAGAACCAACCAATACTGCCACCAACGGATCAGAATCGTTATTTTTTCTAGGCAAGTGATTTATCTTGCAAATATTTATGGCATATGTTCTACATGATAAATTAGATTTGGGAGACAAACTATGAATAATTGTGATAATGTGAAATTGGAGACTAAATCATGAACTTGGGTAGGTTTGCATGTAGTGGACCTTCTGGAATCATTAAGGGAATGAATTATAAACTAAGAGTTAGGAAATCACAAAATTAAATTGAGGTTTTTAATGATTTTTTAAGAGATGAGGAAAAACTAGGGTTATAGTATTTTAATGACTTTTAATCCAAGAAATCGATAATCTGTGATGTTTTAATAAATCTTGAACGTTAAGACTGGTGTAGTAATGTTAGTTCATGATTATTATACTCATTTGGGGAGTTTGGGACGTTGTAATATCATTTGGAGGTGTAAAAATGGAGAATCCCTTAACTGTTAAGAAATTCTGGGTGGATACTTGCTTGATCGATCGATCGATCTAAGAATGTCGATCGATCGATCCTTTTTCTTGATCGATCGACCTCTTCTGATTTTTGGTATTATTTTCCTTTAAGGTTTAATGAAAATTCCAAAGTCTATATTGATTCTTAGGGTTATTAATATATTATTGTGGACTTAGTTAAGGTCAGTAGGGTCTCAATTATTGCCCGAAAAATGTTATAACTTATGGGATCGAATGTTATAATTACGAACGATTACCGAGTGAGGACAGTTTGAAATCTTTTGATTTGGGACTGAAAGTGGAATGAAAGATAATGTAAGGGTATCAAGAGTAGCAGAGGGGTTTTATATTTGCTGAGATAACCTTAGGAACAAATGGGAGAACTAATATTCACGTAGGTTAGGTATAGGCACCCGAATCCGTATGAAGAGACTTGTCACGTTAAATAAATATTATGTAGAATATACGGAACGTAAATATTATGGGTGAGACTTAATATAAAGGGGAAGTGTATACCTATATTGAAATTGTATATATACTGGTGGTGTGATTTTCTAGTATATGGATTATTGTGCGTATAACATACATACCATACTTGTTATCACGGAAGGTTGTTCGTAAGAGGATAGTCTGGTCTCGGTGTGCCTTCGGGGAGACTTTAGATTAATACCTCAGAACATAGGACTTGGAAGGGCTTATTGCTAAATGGGTAAGTCTGCTGACCTTGGGGGAGCGTAGGTATGTGCGTGACCCATGGGTATATGAACTATGTTCACCTCCAATATGTGTGATTTGTATTGAGACGGAGCCTGAGTGATTCGGAACACATGATCCTTACGTACGTGATGTACATGGATTTGATAGCAGAGTATGCATGCACCACAGCTTAGCCTAGGGGTGCAATATATATATATATATATATATATATATATATATATATATATATATATATATATATATATATATATATATATATATATATATATGTGTGTGTGTGTGTGTGTGTGTGTGTGTGTGTGTGTGTATTGAGAGTGTTATACTTATGTACTTATGACTAGCTCATTGTTGCTTAGTAGATGTGAATAACTAAGATATTTAAATTGGCTAAGAATGTGAGATTTTAATTAACACTTGAGATAAGTAATTTAATGAATGTGAATATGGGTTATGGATATGACTTGTTTGTGTGTTACGAGTAGATACCTTATATTAGAATGTGATAGCAGGAGTGGTACAGACTAGTTAGTTAGCGGCATAACTATCATGGGTTAAGGGTATACGTTAAGCGTGCACATTAGTTGAGAGGTGAGGATCTCAAGTGAGGGCACGTGACTAACATGTTTAACATATGTGTTGTTTAATATTGTAATTTAAACATTTGCAGTTTTAAAATATTTTCACCTCGAGCTCTGACCCATTTGCTTTCAAATCTATCTATTTTTGTAAAAACATTTTAGGTACCCAGCCACAGGGACGCCAAGCATAGGAGTTCCATTCTGATGACGTGTTATAGATGTTGTGGAAGTTATAGTATCTCGGTATTAGATGCCTTCACATTTTGCACATGATTCTATTCAGGGTTACTCATCTGTTAGGGCATGTCGCCCATTTCCATTTAGAGATAGCTTTCTCAGATTTTCAGTTTCATTTTCAGATTTGGATTTATTTTATATACTCAAACTTTTGTATTGGGATATATTCAGTACTTGGTTTATTCAAGGGAGTGTTAACCGAGACTCATTTTACTTATTCCATTATTATTCTGTTGTGGTTATGTTGTAAATGTTGTATAGTTAGCTTAATTTAATTGGTTGCATGTTAATGTAATTCAATAAAATTTGGCATCTCTCTTTTTAAATATTAGGTGGCTAGTAATAAATTAAATGTTTTTCGACAGTGATGTTAAGACTGAACCAACTTGATATTCTATATTAATTTCATAAAGGAGTAGCTACCCGGTATTTAATTAGTCAGGGTGTCACAGGTGTTATCAGAGCATTCGGTTCTAGTGTCCTTTAGGATCTGTGAGGCTTATTATGCTTCCAACGTAGCTTTCTTTGATATAGTCTGTTTAGGATTGTTGGTTTCTTTGGTGAGGTTTCATTCTCCTGCTATAATGTGTATGATAGTGAATCTTACTTGCATACGGGTGTGTTCGTATGCCGAACCATGCAATATGTCGTGCGAGTTGGCAGACAGCATGAGGCAAAGCTCAGTTGAGGTCACCCTTATTATGGCACGGAAGGCCAGGACGGTAAAGATGGCTAAGGCACACATATGACTTCCAGGAACCACTATAGTAAAAAGTGGGGTCAAATTTGACTCACCCAGCAAGGTTGGAATGGGAGAGAGTCAGACGAAACATTAAAGAGACCCAGCAGTGGAGATACTGGAAATGCGAAAATGGCGTGTGTTAGCCGGAGAAGGTAAAATATCCAAAGGCTTGGGCATATGTTGGAGTATGGCTAATCGGGAATGAAAATTTAGGGTAAAACTATTTCTTGGCTCGTAAGAGCAGAGTTACGATGGTGATAGGCAACCACCACACTTAGAAGTTGAATGTTTTATCAAGAGAAGGTGCATACGTATGGTTTGACCATAAGCTACTTCATTAGATGTTCTGGATAACATGCGAGCGTTGTTATGAACTCACACAAGAGGGTCGGACAGAGTTCACCTTGTGAAAAGAAATTTAATTAAGTAGCGAACCTTACACCGGATGAAGTAGGTGCAATGGAGAAGAGGACATTTGTAAGGACATTTTTGTCCATTAACAATTTATTATGTCACACGCCATTACACCGTTGAAGAAATTCAAGATTCATACATTCATCAACGGATCCGAATATCAAAAGAAGAAGAGGAATCAAGTCTGACAGCCGGACCGGTCCGCCTCCCTACCGGACCGATTCGCCAACGGACCGATCCGCCCTCAACCGGATCGATCCATTTAATTCAGATCCAGTATACCCCGGACCGCAAACGAAACGATGAAGCCTCAGAATAAAAGAACCGATCCGGTCAACCGGACCGATCCGCTCCCAAGCCGGACCGGTCCGCCTGGGATAAACTCGAGCAGTTCCGTGAATTGTTTTACCACTAATTTGTTTTTCCTATATATATACCTAGTTCGATGGTGTATTTTTTAAGACTTTTCAAGACGATTTTCAGAGTCCTAAATACTCTAAGTCTTCACCTATTGATCCCAAGACTCTTGGTTTTTGATTCACACAATTGCCAAACCTTTGTGAATCTTTTTGTGTAACCCAAGAACACAACTTTGATTTGTTCAACCCTTATGGAGAATCCGTTCTCTTCTTCATTGTATCCCTCCTGGAAAGGGAAAATTCCAGACGACACACTTGTGGAGAAGCCGTTTCTCTTCTTCATTGAAGCCCTCCTCGAAAGGGAAACTTCCAGCCGCCGACATAGGAACCGACACCTGCGGGTATTTCTGTGTCACACTGTTTCTAGCCGTTGCTTTGAAGGTTTACCGAAGACACCGTGCGTTACACTTGTGGGGGATTATCAGGTTGTATGTAATTCAATGGTCTTGTAAATTCTTTAAAGTTCTAGAAATAAAAGGTTTTGCCCTTCGGGGATTTTTCCTTAACTTTGTGTCGCGTGCTTTATATTTGATGGGTTAATTTAGATGCATGTTTAAGGGTTGATTTTATTTGTTTTAAAAGTAGACGCTAATTAAATAAGGGTTCTTGGAAACTTGCGAATTTAATTTAAATCGATATTACACGCGTTCTCAAATTGGTATCAGAGTAGGTTGCGCTAATTTATTGCGTATTCCTATTTTCCGCAAAATCGTGTGATATTGATTTTTTTTTTTTAAATCAGTTTTGTGAAAATTCGCATTTTTTTCTTATGGAGCACTTATATAATCAGATGCCTATTTTTGACGGGTCTAATTATGCCTACTGGAAATCTCGTATGAAATCGATTTTAAAATCTATTGACGAGCGTGTTTGGTTGCTTTGCGAAAATGGTTGGACTCCTCCCACGGTCACAGTTAATAACATCACCACTTTAAAACTCGTGTCAGCCTAGACTGAAGATGATTATAAATTGTCCAATTTTAATTCCCGTGGTCTGAGTGCTATTTCTGGAGCTGTCTCTCCTGATGAGTTTCGCCGAATTATGATGTGCACCACGTCTAAAGAGGCTTGGGATGTTGAAATTGACACATGAGGGTACGAACGCGGTTAAAGAGTCAAAATTACAAAATTTGGCCACCCAATTTGAGACTATCACCATGTCTGAGTCCGAATGCTTTGATGATTTTTATGCACGTTTGTCGAACATTGTTAACACATGTTTTAATTTGGGTGAGGTGATTGATAACACGCGTGTCGTTAAAAAGATTTTGAGATCTCTCCCAAAACGCTTTATTCCTAAAGTCACTGTTTTGAACTCTTTGGGAAATTTTAAATCACTTAAGTTGGAAGAACTTGTAGGAGATCTTCAAACCTATGAGATTGATATGTTTCCCAAAACCATTAAGGATAAGGATAATGGCATTGCTTTAAAGACTCATTTTAAGAAAAAGAAAGAAAAAGTTTGTGAGTCCAATTCTGAGGGAGATTTTGATTTTAATGATATGGCCTTGTTTGCGAAAAATTTTAAAAAATTTCTCAACATGAACAAAAATAATTCTTCCAATAAAAAGAATTTTTTTGAGAAAAATAAAAAGAAAGAGGAGGCCAAAGATAGTGATAAGGAGGATGAGATCAGGTGCTTTGAGTGTGAAGGGAAAGGGCACATAGCTAGAGAATGTACTACTAGGATAAGGAGAAAGGGGAAAGAGACTGCTATGCCCGCCACTCTTAGTGATAGTGAGGGTGATGAGGGTGATAAAGGAGATAAGTCTGATAAAGGTTTGGGACATGGGATGGTTGTCGCCTTTTCTAGCCGTGTGAGCACACCCACTTTGTCTCACAAGAGTGCACACGAGAGCGATAATAGTGATTTTTGTTCTTCGAGTGAGGGAGAAAGCGAGGAGGAGAGTGGAGACGAAAGTGAGCTCCAAAAATCTTTTAGAGACTTGTACACCGAGACCTTGAAAACAAAAAAATATAATAGGGATTTAGGTCGTCGGGTTTTAGATTTGGAGAAAGAGAAGGAGGTTTTGAGAAAGGAGAAGTGTGATTTGGCCGACACGTTGTCTAGTCTGATGACACGTGTATCCCAACTCGAGAGTGATCTCAAACGTGCCCGGGAGGTCAAAGTTAATTTTTTGAATGCACCTAAGAAGGTTGAAAAGATGGTTCATAAGGGTAAAGGTGAGAAGTTCGGAATAAGTCATGACGGTGCTTCTACTTCCAAATTAGCACCCGAGCCGGTTCCCACTTTAGTGTGTGATTCACGCGAGTCTCACCCTAACCCACCTAGGCGTCCCATTCCCATTAGGAGAGTGCGTCCTAGTGTTTTTGAGAGAGGTGTTCCTAGGCCTATTTATGTTTGCTCACATTGCAAGAGAAGAGGACACCTTAGGGAATTTTGCTTTAAGTTGGGGTATGTGTCACGTTTTGCTTCTACACGTGTTTCTGGCACACATGCACCCACACATGATAATTTACATGCTCCCGGAGACTACATGAGAGAGTTTGCACATTTAGTTGAGCAAGTTAAGTTCTTAGTCAAAACTTCACAAGAATTGATGGAGGTTTTTCATAAGTTGTCACCACCTTTGGAAAACCCCTCCGCACCTAATGATTGAGGTTTGACTTGTTTACTAGCATAGGGTGCTTTTCATGATGTCATTATTTGCCTATTGCTAGTATGTATCATTTTGTATGTTTTATTTGTTTTGAAAAAAAAAATTTGAAAAATACAAAAAGATTTTTTTTGACAAAATTTTTGAAAAAATCCAAAAAGATTTTTGTATTTTGTTTACACCGTTTATGGATGAACACTTAGGATGACCAAGTCACAACATCATTCCATTTTTTTTCATGTGACTATTTGATAGTGTTTTGAGACAATAGGTCAATTCATCCATGTGCTTTATAATGTTTGGAGTCATTAAGATGTAATTAAGTGTTACTTCCTACATGTTTGACTCATGTTTCCTTTAATGCACACATGCAAGGATTTGTTTGATTATTGTGCTTGTCTTATCACATGTTGGTTGGGTGTTTTCACTTCAATCCTGTCCTTAAAATGAACCAAGCGCGATAAATTTTGATAAGGAAATTGTGCATATAAAAACCATTTTGTGAGTATGTGTGTTTTATTTTAAAACGGGGAAGGGCTGCGAAAGGTTCATTTTGCCTTTGCGAATACTAAGCCACCGTTAAATTGGACCTAAAAAATTAAGGAATTTTATTATCCGAGGTCCAAAGAGGTTAAAAGAGCCCGAAAAAATTGAAAGGCAATAAAAAGATATTCATGCCAAAAAGGGTCCATTTAGGTTTTTGCACCAATTTTCCAAAGTTTGAGAATTTAGATTACCTCTAAAAGAAAATATATATGAGGGAGTTTTGTTGGAGAATTTAAAACGGATTTGCACGTCCTTGAAATGCTTGAAAATGCGCTATATAGTTTTGGACATTATTGGTGTGGAAATCATTTGACTTTGATTTGTTGATTTGCATAAGACGATGTCATCTAAATTCAACAAACTTTTTCACCTAAGGATACCTTTGATGTTCATTCGTTAGGAGTACATGTATGCATCGTGCACATATGATTGATTGAGTTGATTTACCTATCGAATGTGTTCACACCCATTCATTCCATTTCCGTGACTTGGTTGTTTGAGTCGAAATCCATGGTGTGATTTTTGTATCGTATTTGTTCATATTGGTATCCTATCTTTGTATGAAAAATTTGAAAAATAAAAAAAATAGTTTGTGTATTTTTTGTATACCGTGACACCCCGATTTTGCTTGTTTGATTCATTCTTCTTATTTGTCTATTTGGGGACATCATAAAAAGGGGGAGAAAGAATTATCATTTTATGGGGGAGTTTGAATTTTGGGGGGAGTTTTGAGATTTGACTTATGCTTATCATATATTGGTATCTATGTTATCTCATTTCAAACTCGATATGTCACTTGGTATTTTTCTTTTTCTCATGTGTGTAGGTACTACATGGATTATCATTGGATTGCACACCCTGATGAGAAAAGTGTTAAGATTCCTGAAGAATTGAAGAGCAAAACGCTGTAGTCTTATTCAATTGTATCTTTCCAGTTTTGGGTTCATGGAAGAGTAGATTTGTATAGGCATTTTTAGTTGTTTGATAATTCGGATGTTTTGTTTTATGTATGTACCGGCATAGACATAGGGGGAGATTTGTAAGGACATTTTTGTCCATTAACAATTTATTATGTCACACGCCGTTACACCATTGAAGAAATTCAAGATTCATACATTCATCAACGGATCCAAATATCAAAAGAAGAAGAGGAATCAAGTCTGACAGCCGGACCGGTCCGCCTCCCTACCGGACCGATCCGCCAACGGACCGATCCGCCCTCAACCGGACCGATCCGTTTGATGCAGATCCAGTATACCCCGGACCTCAAGCGAACCGATGAAGCCTCAAAATAAAAGAACCGATCCGGTCAACCGGACCGATCCGCCCCCAAGTCGGACCGGTCTGCCTGGGATAAACTCGAGCAGTTCCGTGAATTATTTTACCACTAATTTGTTTTTCCTATATATATACCTATTTCGGTGGTGTATTTTTTAAGACTTTTCAAGACGATTTTCAGAGTCCTAAATACTCTAAGTCTTCACCTATTGAGCCCAAGACTCTAGGTTTTTGATTCACACAATTGCCAAACCTTTGTGAATCTTTTTGTGTAACCCAAGAACACAACTTTGGTTTGTTCAACCCTTGTGGAGAAGCCGTTCTCTTCTTCATTGTAGCCCTCCTGGAAAGGGAAAATTCCAGCCGACACACTTATGGAGAAGCCGTTTCTCTTCTTCATTGCAGCCCTCCTGGAAAGGGATATTTCCAGCCGCCGACATAGGAACCGACACCTGCGGGTATTTTTGTGTCACACTGTTTCTAGCCGTTGCTTTGAAGGTTTACCGAAGACACCGTGCGTTACACTTGTGGGCGATTATCAGGTTGTATGTAAATCAATGGTCTTATAAATTCTTTAAAGTTCTAGAAATAAAAGGTTTTGCCCTTCGGGGATTTTTCCTTAACTTTGTGTCGCATGCTTTATATTTGATGGGTTGATTTAGATGCATGTTTAAGGGTTGATTTTATTTGGTTTAAAAGTAGACGCTAATTAAATAAGGGTTCTTGGAATCTTGCGAATTTAATTTAAATCGATATTACACACGTTCTCAACATTAAAAGGGAATATTAACTTACAAGAAGAATTGTTAGCACTTCTAGAGAATTCTACTTGGACGGTCAATGTAGATAATAACAATGTCGCATTGTGTTAATATGCAGGTAAACGCTTCCTTGTGTGGGGAGCTACAAGAATTAAATAATTTAGATAGAGTAAGACTGGGGGAAATGGTGTTAGTGAAGCACCACAAGGGGAAGACCCATTAGGGGACCCGTTCAAATAATTCGGATAGCTGAATTGTTACCGAGTGATGGTGATTTCAGTAAGATTTGTCGAAGCCAATAGCGTGTTCCTTAGGGCCATCAAATCTAAGGGAACAACAGAAGTAGTCATCAGAGTCGATACTACCAACGTCCGAGAGGAGGACAACCCTAATATGGTCAATGTGACTGGAGATAAGTGGAGTATGTGTAGAGGTATTTTGTGGGGAGTGAAACCCGTGCGTTAAATTTTTCTCGAAGCACGTATAGGGATAAGGGTATGGTGCCTAGCAAGGGCAATTGTTATTGAAATTTTCGGTTTGGTACGGGCAGGTGTGTTAGGTTCTGGAACCATTTAAGCAGTCAGGGCGATTGGCTAGGTAGAAGTATGAGTTATATCCTCTAGATAATGATGCGTGTTGTATGTGACATGAACAAGTTGTTACATTTTTATTATTGATATATTCGCTTGAGATCCGAGTTTAGTTTGTATATCGGCAATGTTATTATTTATGTGAATATTTTTCCCTGGTATAGTGGGGTTACCTTTAGGGCTATCCGCGGAGGATGAATGGGTGTATCGATAGCGGTATATACTTTATTAAAATTACTTATTTTAGTGATGTGATATACGAGTATGATATTATACTAATTATAGTTATAATAATGATTAAACCAATAGTGTGCGGTTATTGCAAGTCTATCGGGGTTACTACCTTGGTGTAGAATGTTTTGTTCTGGCGAGACCCCATCTGCGAGAGGGTCGGGCTCGCGTTTATATATTTATTTATATGTATGTATATATTATCGAGATTTCGAAAGGTATAATGATCTCGGATATTTGATCCCAGTATGTGTAGGGATGTAATTGTTATGATTCAGAATGTATTTGGTTTACTGTTCAGTGGAAATATTTAGCTGGTTATTATAATCAACGCTCAGGATATTGTAATAAGAAAAGTGCATTGTCATATCACCCTGTAGAGACGTGGAAGTTAATACTCATAGTTGTATGTATGGGGATGGGATTTTGAGAGCCTCGGTTATATTTGCATGATGTTTATGGAAAGTGATTACCACCAATGTTAAGAGACAGTGTCTTTCGAAAGAAGTTACTTGTTTAAGTGTAATTGGGGAAGGAGATGTAACTTTATTGTCAAGAGATGGGAATATAGGGGTGCATATTATGGACTGAGGGCCTAACAGATTCCGATGACCGATAATGCTAGGTAGTAGTGTATCGGCGGGTTCCTTATTTGGATTTTGCTTTACGATACATCCCACGCATGAAACTTAGCGTAAGGTTGGTAGTAAGGAAATGTTTGGCCATTCGTCCATGATTTGGGTACCGCGATCGTTAGGGAAGTATGTAGTTATAACTGGATGTTAAAGAGTAAATTATGATATAAGGCCAGTAGAGCCAGTTGTGTGGTGAGGAATTACTGATAATTTTGTCTTATTCTGGCGGGTTGAAGGATAGAATGATGTTTAGGAGGATTTAGAATTTCAAATTTGAGGGTGATTGAGAACGCCCAAGTGGTATAACCACGTTCCGAATGCAGGGGAAATTAAGAGTTTGTAGTACGTATGAAGCGTATATGATGTTTAAACCCATATGCATGGGATATAAAGGGTGTAGACACCCTGGTTTGTTGATGTGAGCCGAAGAAAAGACATAGAGATGGGTTAGATTTATACTTGTGAGACTGATATTACAAAATAGTAGTGGTAGGATGGATTAAGAGTCGTAGGAGAATATGATAATCAATATATTCATGTGCAATCATAGTAGCACGTCCCAACTTAGTGGAAAGGTAGTGGGAAGCCATTTAAAAAGGGTATATCCCTTGAGAAGACAAATATCTAACTATTATGGACAATTTGGACAGAGTTCCACCCAATCGTATGTAGAGGGTGGCTTACGCGTAAATAGAGTAAGTATGTGAATAAGGTATAAGAGTCCAGATGTGCACAACGTGGTGAAAAGTGCACGGGTCAAAATTTTGGTATACACCGAGGGAAGATGAGGGTAATTAAGTACCACTTAATGTGAGGAGTTATAAGTGGAAGTCGGTGTTGAGTGGGACATAATTAGTAGCTCCCACGTGCACCACTTATAGATAGGAATTGGTTGGAGTAAGGGTATCAACCAGAAACTTGGTGTCGAGCAGACGATTCTAGTAGCAGAAAAGTCAAGTTGGTAAATATCTTTGATGGGTTGCAATCATAAAGATAAGTAACGAGTTCCTTGGAATGTGTGGAACGGGTTGTCAAGAAAGAAAGGAATTATTCAATACTTGGGTGATTTACACTATTAAATAGTGGTCGCGCCGGTATGTGGTCCTACCCAGTATTATTCTGAACTAGGATGATATACCTAAAACCCACCTTCAATATGGGGTATAAGGAAGTAGTGGGAATAGTTTCATTTTGAGAAAGTTGTATCACTTATAGCATGAGGAATAGGCGTAAGGTGATTGATGACTAGTGGAACTGTATGAAAGTAAATTTTGGACTCATTGTGATCATTTGATTTCCACAACGGGTATAGATCGTAAGTGACGTATAATATGGTAAAAACGAGAGGATATTACCTAATAATAGAGTTGTGTGAAATCACCCGTATCGATTTATAGTGGACAAGGTACTTACAGATGTTTTGTGTAAATGAGCCTTACTATCCTCCCTCTGTATGCGTAGAGGTGAGTGGATTATCAGAGTTTTGGTATCAGTCAGAAGTTAGAGTCCGATGACTATAATGGGATAACCACCAACCGTTTGAAGTGGCTTTCCCTTGTGTAAAAGTCATAACGCTGGGAACAGAAATTCAAAGAACGGACAATAATAGTCAGATGTTTTATGGTTTCTCTCAGGATGGGAGTATTGTGCTTAAATAAATGCGAGAATTGATACGAAGTGAGGTGCGAACTCACAATAATATTGTGATAATGTGATCAATGATGTATAGACTATTCTTATTCGAATGTTGTTTAGTAAGAGCACAACCTGAGGTGGATTTATTGAGGTGTAACCCTATAACTATTATAGTGTTAAGAGTGTTCAACAACCTTGTTGTGAAGTGAGGGATGTAGTGATTGAGTTTTTCTTTGTATTTGATGCACTGGAGGATACCTAATTTTTCCAGGTAAGCCTATTTTTCCAAATTTCGGGACGAAATTTCGTTATTAGGGGGGAAGTATGTAATACCCCGTAATTTTATAGCTTTTAATTATGAGACTATGGTTTTTAATTATGAGATTTGTTAAATGAAATTTCTTTTAATTGTGGGATTTATTAAATTAATTTGGGATAATTAATTAAAAATTAATTGGGATTTAAATAACTAGAGAGACGAGAGTTAGTATCTAAATATGATAATAATGTTGAACATCACTAAGTGATTATGGTAATATGTAATTATTAAAATTATTAAAAATTATCATGAGTTGAAAATACGACAGTTTCGGTAATTAAGTTGGGACGCGCGTGTCAGCCATGTCAGAACCCAATTTAATAGATTTGAAAGTATTTTCTTTTTATGTCATCCGTATGATCATTTTGAGTGCTCCAACGTATCCGGAAGGGTCGAAATAGTCGGATAACACTAGTCGGGGTTTAGTTTGGGTATCGGGGCATTTTTAGGCCAAATCGACAACCCGTGAGGGTATTTTAGTCATTTTAATTTTTAATGAATAGTGACCCATGAATATTAGGAGATATTTATCAGCCAATATTAGGGGCATTAGGTTCATTATCAGCCAAAAATCAAGGAGTGTGCAACGTGAGAAATAGGAGAAGTTACAAAGAGGGTTTTCATGGCCATAACCACCACACACCACCACCAACACCAGATTTGTGACCGAAAAGAGAGGGATAACCAACCAATACTGCCACTAACGGATCAAAATCTTTTTTTTTTAGGCAAGTGATTTATCTTGCAAATATTTATGGCATATGTTCTACATGATAAATTAGATTTGGGAGACAAATTATAAATAATTGTGATAATGTGAAATTGGAGACTAAATCAAAAACTTGGGTAGGTTTGCATATAGTGGACCTTCTGGAATCATTAAGGGAATGAATTATAAACTAAGAGTTAGGAATTCACAAAATTAAATTGAGGTTTTTAATGATTTTTTAAGAGATGAGGAAAAACTAGGGTTATAGTATTTTAATGACTTTTAATCCAAGAAATCGATAATCTGTGATGTTTTGATAAATCTTGAAAGTTAAGACTGGTGTAGTAATGTTGGTTCATGATTATTATACTCATTTGGGGAGTTTGGGACGTTGTAATATGATTTGGAGGTGTAAAAATGGAGAATCCCGTAACTGTTAAGAAATTCTGGGTTGATAACCTGCTTGATCGATCGATCGATCCAAGAATATCGATCGATCGATCCTTTTTCTTGATCGATCGACCTCTTCCAATTTTTGGTAATTGTTTTCCTTTATGGTTTAATGAAAATTCCAAATTTGATATTGATTCTTAGGGTGATTAATATAATATGGTAGACTTAGTTAAGGTCAGTAGGGTCTTAATTATTGCACGAAAAATGTTATAACCTATGGGATCGAACGTTATAATTATGAACGATTATCGAGTGAGGACGGATTGAAATCTTTCGATTTGGGACTGAAAGTGGAATGAAAGATAATGTAAGGGTATGAACAGAAGCAGAGGGATTTTATATTTACTGAGATAACCTTAGGAACAAGTGGGAGAACTAATATTCACTTGGGATAGGTTTAGGTACCCGAATCCATATGACGAGACTTGTCACGTTAAATAAATATTACGTTGAATATTCGGAACGTAAATATTATGGGTGCGACCTAATATAAAGGGGAAGTGTATATCTATATTGAAATTGTATATATACTGGTTGTGTGATTTTCTAGTATATGGATTATTGTGCGTATAACATACTTACCATACTTGCTATCACGAGAGGTCGTTCGTAAGAGGATAGTCTGGTCTCAGTGTGCCTTCGGGGGGACTTTAGATTAATACCCCAGAACATAGGACTTGGAAGGGCTTATCGCTGAATGGGTAAGTTTGCTGATCTTGGGAGCGTAGGTATGTGTGTGACCCATGGGTATGTGAACTATGTTCGCCTCCAATATGTGTGATTTGTATTGAGACGGTTCCTGAATGATTCGGAACACGTGATCCTTACGTACGTGATGTACATGGATTTGATAGCAGAGTATGCATTCACCACAGGTTAGCCTAGGGGTGCCATATATGTATATATGTACTAAAAGTGATATACGTATGTACTTGTGACTGGCTCATTGTTGCTTAGTATATGTGAATAACTAAGATATTTAAATGGGCTAAGAATGTGAGAATTTAATTAACACTTGAGATAAGTAATTTAATGAATGTGAATATGGGTTATGGATATGACTTGTTTGGGTGTTACGAGTAGATACGTTATATTAGAATTTGATATCAAGAGTGGTACAGATAAGTTAGTTAGTGTCATAACTAGCATGGGTTAAGGGTATACGTTAGGCGTGCACATTAGTTGAGAGGTGAGGATCTCAAGTGAGGGCACGTGACTAACATGTTTAGCATATGTGTTGTTTAATATTATAATTTAAATACTTGCACTTTTAAAATATTTTCACCTCGAGCTCTGACCCGTTTGCTTTCAAATCTATCTCTTTTTGTAAAAATATTTTAGGTGCCCAGCCATAAGGATGCCAAGCATAGGAGTTCCATTCTGATGACGTGCTGTAGCTGTTGTGGAAGTTACAGGATCCCGTTATTAGACGCCTTCACATTCTGCACTTAATTCTATTCATGGTTACTCATTTGTTAGGTCATGTCTCCCATTTCCATTTAGAGATAGCTTTCTCAGATTTTCAGTTTCATTTTCAGATTTGGATTTATTTTATATACTCAAACTTTTGTATTGGGATATATTCAGTACTTGGTTTATTCAGGGGAGTGTTACCCCAGACTCATTTTACTTATTCCATTATTATTTTGTTGTGGTTATGTTGTGGATGTTGTATAGTTAGCTTAATTTAATTGGTTGAATGTTAATTTAATTCAATAAAATTTTGCATCTCTCTTTTTAAATATTAGGTGGCTAGTAATAAATTAAATGTTTTTTGACAGTGTTGCTAAGACTGAACCAACTTGATATTCTGTATTAATTTCATAAAAGAGTAGCTACCCGGTATTTAATTAGTCAGGGTGTCACGTTGATAAGCTAAATGATATATATAACTGTATTGCAAATGTGCCTATAGTAAAGACAATTTACAACGACGGAAAAATCATCCCCGTGAACTCCGATAAGATGTTTGAGGAGGAACGTAGTTCATCGTTGCTTCTTATCGTAATTGATGGAAGTTGTGAAGGAAATTCAAGCAACTCCTATGTTAACTATGTCGTTATTGATTGAGCTTGATGTTTCTTAATGTCTTATCGTTTTCCCATAGTATGGTTTTTTCTTTCATTTTGAATATGTAATAAGAACATTTGCACCTGGTCAACATTCAATATTTTATGAATTTCGACTTATCTCTATATATTTTATTTTACATATTGATGTGTTCATTTATGGTATTGCCATTGCTTCCCACTTAATAATATGATCTATTTGACAAGACAAACTTTATGTTCATATAATTTTGTATACAAAAGTTATATTTCATATCCAAAAAATAGTAGCAAAAGTAATTACATATTACATTTTAAAAGAAATTGTCTTTCTTGAATTTTACATTTGTGTATGTGGATACCTAGTTGACTTTGAACACACAAGTATGAAGTCTATTTCGTCACGTTCTGTCATTTGAGAAGACAGTTTGTTATTCATACTAAGGATTTGACCCGCTCATCTGAGAAAGAGAGGACTAGTTCTAACTATTGTGGCTATACATTAAGTACCGTTCAAGATTGTCTTTATAGTTTGAAAGCAATAGACATTGCTAACAACTATTTTGGTTATACAATTGGTAGCTTTAACGAGTATCTTGGCATATTAAGCAGTAAAATTTCTTTGATTAAATACCGTGGCTACACCATAGGCAACGTTGAACATACTCTCAATGCGTTAAGGGAAAAAGAACGTATCCCAAAAAGTTCGTCGGTAACAAGTAAGCAACTTTAAATTTAATTTTTTTTCACCCAATCTTTTTCCAAATGAGAGTGTCTTAAAAGCTATAAATATATATTGACTATTTATATATTAATGAATATACTGAAACATATTGGCAACCAATGGATTTCGGAATGCCAACGAATATTTGCCCACATTGTAACTTTTTTCTTTGGTACGAAGAGAGGAATGACAAGAGTAAAAAAACTAGAGCTCCTAAATTCAGTATATGCTGCCAAGTTGGTCGACCAAGACTACCCATGTTGCGCCACCTGCCTGAGCTTTCGAATGATCTTTTAACATCAAATGATCGAGTTAGGGTTTCAAAATTCAAAAGCAATATAAGAGCATACAATTCAATTTTTACTTTCACATCTACTGGTGAAATCATAGACAACTGTATAAACAATGGTTTTGCTCTGTACATTTACCGTATATGTGGACAAAATCATCATAAGATCGGTTCACTATTGCCTATTACAGGAAAAACTCCAAAGTTTACACAACTTTACATCTATGACACCAAAAATGAGGTAAGCAATCGAATAAGGTCGTTAGGCGGTGATAGGAGCTCATCTAGGCTTGATTCAACCATGGTGTCTGATTTGTTGTTAATAACCAATACAAACAACGAGCTTGATAAAGTCTTTAGGATGGACCAAGATCATTTCAATGAATATGATATCCATACAGTACGAATAAGAATTCTCCAACAAAGAAACACTGACCCATTAGTTTACAATTTACCAAGCACATAAAAAATTACAGCATTAATTGTTGGAGATTTTATTGAAGAAAGTGCCAATTGAGATGTCATCATTGAGCATATGTGCCATGGATTGTAATGAATTTTTGAAACACATCCCTCATTCAGGGCAATGCATTACCCACTTCTTTTTCGATACGAAGAAGATGGATTCCAATTGGGCATAAAGTATCAAAATATCCCCATAAACAAACCAACTAAAAGCGAATGTGTGAAAATGAGAGAGTTTTATGCATACATGCTATAACAACGTAGAAACAAAGGCCTAACTTTGTTATTAGGCAGGCGACTGTTCCAATAATACGTAGTAGATGCATATATATGCATGGAAGAGGAAAGACTCTATTGGGTCCGTTCGAACCAAACAAAATTGAGAGTCGAACTGTATAAAGGAATAAAAGATGCGGTATTGCAATGAGATTGTACGCCATCATCTGTTGGAAAACATATTGTTTATCCATCAAGCTTCACATGCGGTCCTAGATGTATGGTGCAAAACTTTCAAGATGCAAAGGAGATTTGTAGATGGTTTGGCAAACCTGAATTATTCTTGACATTCACCGCCAATCCGAAATGGCCAAAAATTATAAATTTATTATCTCTAATTGGATAATTCTCTACTGAAAGATCTAATATCGTGTCAAGAGTTTCTAAAATAAATCTTGATGCGCTATTAAATGACCTGCCAAAGAAAATTCCCTTTGGACGAGTACTTGCAGGTATCTCTACTTTTAGTTACAGAAACTCTTTATAACATATATAATCTAAAGTACTGGTACATTTTTTATCTATTTCTACACTCAATACTCCTACCTCAAATACTCCATTCAACATATTCAGAGATATACACAATTGAATTCCAGAAAAGGGACCTACCACATGCCCATATAATTTTTTTCTTGCACGTGGATTCTAAGAAACTATCTCCAGTAGATGTCGACAAAATAATATCCACAGAAATACCCGATTGTAAATCAGACCCCGTTGAATATGTCGACGTATCTCAATTCATGATCCATGGTCCATGACGACATACTAATCCAAAGTCACCATGTATGATAAACGGAATTTTCTCCAAGCACTTCCCAAATAAATATTGCAGACAAACAACTATTGATGATAATGGTTTTCCAGTTTATGGGCGCCGAGATGATGGAAGGCATGTTACTAAAATGGTCCTAAATCTTGATAATAGATTTGTAATACCACACAATCTCGATTTGGTAGTCAACTATCTAGTTCATATAATTTTGAATGGTTTAATAATTCAAGTTCAATTAAATATTTATTCAAATATATCAACAAAGGAACTGACAAAGCAAGAATTGTACTTGATCACACTGAAGCGAGAACATCTGAAAATGGTGAAAACCATTCATCAATAGTTGATGAGATTAAAAACTTCCTCGACTGTCGATATTTATCTGCATGTGAAACGTGTTGGAGGATATATGAGTTTGATATACAATATCAGAGCATTGACATTGAACGACTTACATTCCATATGCTCGAAGAACAAATGGTGACTTTTAAGGATTCAGATAATCTTAACACTATGATTGATAGAGTTAATGTAGAGAATATCGTGTTTATGAAATGGGTGGTTGCAAACATCAAATATAAAGATGCCAAAAAGCTGACGTGTGCTGTATTTCCAAAATAGTGGACTTGGAAATCATTAGAGAAGAAATGGACACGAAGAAAGTCAGGTACATGTCTTAGTCGTATTGTATATGCACATCCAGCATTTGGAGAAATATTTTACTTAAGATTATTGTTAAACATTGTTCGAGGATCAAGGAATTACTAAGAGGTGAGAACTTTTGACGGGATCGTATACTAAACTTGAAAAATTGCATGTTATGCCATATGCCTACTTGAAGATGACAAAGATGGCATAAGACACTTTCCCAAGCTTCTCAATAGTCAACTAGACATCAACTTTGACAACTAATCATAATGATTTTAATGTTTTTTGAAGTTAGTGATCCAGAAGCACATTGGGATTTATTATCATATGATATATTATATCAGTAAAAGAAGTTGTTAAACTTTGATAATTTGATCTTGAGCGAAGATCAAATTTGAAATTACGCCCTATATAAAATAGATGAGCTTCTAAAGAAAAATGATAAGGGATTATCTAATTTTCCACTAATTCCAAAGCCGGACCAATCTCTAATATGTGATTGTGGGAATCGTTTGTTAAGAGAGGAGTTATCTTACGACAAAAAAGAGATGAAGGATGAACACAACAAGCTATTTAGGGGTCTAAACATTGAACAACTCAACGTATATAATATTGTAATACAATTGTATATATAAAGAAGGGATGACTTTACTTTATTCAGGGTGCTGGGGGAACCAGGAAAACTTACTTATACAAGACCGTCCGTGCACGTTTAAGGTCTGAAGGAAAAATTGCCTTAGCAGTTTCTTTGTCAGGCATTACCTCTTTGTTTTTTCCAAGAGGGTGTATTGCATATTCAAGACTAGTAATTCTTATTGAAATAAACGCGGATTCAACCTGCAATATTCACCAGGGAACCCAACTGGTGGATTTAATAAAAAGGGTAAATCTAATAATATGGGATGAAGCATCCATGGATCATCGTCACACTTTCAAAGCTCTTGATAAAACTCTTAGAGATATTTTGAGTTCGAATAATGAAAATTCTTTCGATACTCCATTTAGAGGTTTAACCGTGCTTTTAGGGGGGGACTTCAGACAAACTTTGCTCGTTGTGCGCAAAGGGAGACAATAAGACATAGTTAAAGCCTATGTTAATAAGTCCTACATTTGGAAGTCATGTTGTGTTTTAAACCTTACACTAAACATGTGCATACATGACTCTGCAACATTCGCCGAATGGGTTTTATCTATTGGTGATGGGAAACTACCCGTGGATTCTTTCGATGAAGATGAGGAATCCTGTTGGATTAAAATTCCTGATAAACTCCTTATAGAACAAACTGAAAACCACATTCAAAGTATCGTCTCCAGTACGTACCCAAATTTCCTCTAGAATTATCAAGTTCCTACGTATTTGAGGGCAAAAGTAGTATTGACACCAACTAATTGATGAAGTTAACGATTACAACATATCTTAGCTCCGATTCCGTATCCAATATATCAAGAAGCATTCATGACCAAGATTTAATGTTCCTTCTCGAATTCCTAAACACTTTAAAATTCACAGGAACCACGACTTTGAATTGAAGATCAGTTATCCAATAATGTTGCTCAGAAACATCAATCAATCCTCTAGACTTTGCAATGGAACTCGCCTAATAATTATGCAACTAGATCCCATGGTCATTGAAGTATAAATCATTATAGTCTCCCACGTAGGAAATAAGGTCTTCATACCAAGAATAATAATGTCTGCAATAGATTTAAAATGGCATTTTATTATGCAATGAAGACAATTCCCAGTCCGAATTTCATTCTCAATGACCGTCAACAAGAGTCAAGGGTAGACACTGGATCAAGTGTGCATATACCTTCCTAAACCAGTGTTGAGTCACGACCAACTCTACATGGCTGTTTCAAGAGTAAAGAGTAGTTCCGTTTTGAAATTTTATATCATCAATGAAAATAAAGACCATTACAACTACATGAAAAATGTTGTGTACGAAGAAGTGTTATCCCAGTTGTATAATGGTAAATCATTAGCATTGATGATATCATACAATATACATATATTATTTTATGTAAAATCATAGATTACACTGATATTGTACATTGTAATCATATATATGAATAACTTTTTTTTAAAAGTAGGTAATTAATGGCCATCAAAAGCTACCACAAAATTTGCAATTTGTGCAAGGCTATATGACTGGTCACTAAAAGTTCATCTTCCAAGGATATGGAAATCGAAAAACTTCAAGAGAGATAACAAAACTAATCACGCGTGAAAAGTGTGTTCGTATAAGGACACAGTCGTTGTTTTCTTTTCGCGGCGGTAATACAAACAAACCTAAATTACGACTACACTTGCGATACAAGTATAGCGGTAAGTCGAGTATCGAAAATCCACAGAGACGAGTTGCTAGAATTTATAGGATCTAATACTCCGAAATAAAAGGGTAAAAGGTGATTACAAACTAAAAAGGAAAAGATGCATAAAAGGGAAATATTAATCTAGGCGAGTGTATTTAAAGCTAGATTAACAAAGCGATAAAATAGGTTACGTCGAATATCCCTCACCCAAGTTAATTAGTATAAAATGGTCACGTGGGTCGACGAGTTATTTAGAATGCGTCTCGTTTCGACAGTTAATTGAACCAAGGATTGTCACGCCCCTAAATCCGCATAAAAGCCTAATAAGATTTTGTCGTCAACAAATACCCCAGAAATTATGCACGCGAGGTCGTAAGCATGGGACATACATGATATGCCCCGTCAAATCTCTTAGGCGCAATAACTAGGACAAGGCACTCGAAATAGACCCGTAAACACCATCACCAAAGCAAAGAAACGCGTCAACCCGAGTGAGTTCAATTCAAACACAACCTAATTTAAATTAGCTAGAAAGCATATTAAAAATGCGGTAAATCTACAATACAAAGCATGTAAATGAAAGCATGTAAACATAATTATGAAAGCGTGTAAACCTAATTATGAAAGTACAATCTTACAAACCCAAATGTTGTCACACCATATGAGGAAGAAGAAAAAAGTTCTCAACTCCCAAACCCTAACCTAAACTAATTTAAAATCTTATTATCTCTGTTTTTACATTAAAAATCCTTTATATAGTAAAAGGAATTAAATTAGAAAAGAAAAGGAAAAGGAAAATAAAAGCCAAAATATTTGCAGAAAATAGGGGATCGATCGATCGATCAAGCAGGCATGCAGCTCCTTTCCTCCTGTTTTGGCATATTTGCATTTCTCTTCCGCTAAAATCGCCGTAACTTCTTCATTCTGAATCGGAATCGCGCACCGTTCACGACCACACGAAGCTTGCGAGGAGGGATACAACTTCAGTGAGATGTTGGGCCAGGTGACCAAACTGTGAAAAGATTAAAATGCCCTTGAACGTGTGATCGCGTACGGAAATCGAGCGGAATGCATCCGAACTTCATTCTTAGCATCCAAATACCTATAAAAGCTCAATTAACCCCTGCAAAACATGTTAACGTAGAAATCCTAGGTTGTCTGGTTAACGAGCATAAATATATGGAATAAGATACCCAAGGGGGCTAAAATGCGTCAGTTCGAGGGATGAAATACGCAATATTTGCTTATTATAACACCCCCTAACTTACACATTGTTAGTCCCTATAAATGAAATAGGATGCAACAAGAACTACAAGCAGACCAAAATCAGGAGATAGTACAAAAGTACGGTATAAAAGCAAAAGGACACTTTCGCGGGCGATTCGATTGCATTTAGCATATGCAATAAGCCGTTAAACCCCTAGGTCACCCTAGTGGACGAGTGTCGTCTCACGTGGGTTTTCAGGGATGATACCCACAAACATCACATGGTTTCCTCAAAATATGCCCAAGCCAACAATAACGAAAAGGATTTCATACACATTATTAGCACAATGAACGAATTCAAACAAAAGTCCAAATCATTAACATTATAGAATGCACCTCATAGAATTGAGACCTTAAAATGTGGGAGGGGAGCGAGCACATGCAAAGTGTGATTTGGCAAAAACTTATATAAACTGGAGAAACGTTAAAGCAAGCATATATTCAATCCTCACGGGCATTACACTCATCAAGTGAATTCACTCGAAACAGGGAGTTAACACACGGAACATGCAGGCATAAAGAGTAAATAGAAATGGAAACTAGGCCGCACACATGTCACAAATGAAGAACGCTATATATAAACTGAAAATTTGTAATCTCAATGAAAGGATATCGCACATTAAAAGAGGAGAAATGAATTTTCACAAATTATCAAAACTATTTTGACTTTTAAATTAAATGCACCCTAAGATCACATAGGACTTGTATAGGGTTGTAATATAGGCTAGGCTAGGGTATGAACAAAGGATATGTATGTATGGGTTCAAAGTGTTCGGAAATGAAAACTCGGAATAATGGGACGATGCGGACAATATCAAAATTCGAAAATAAGTTCCAAACAACATTAGATATATCATCGGGGAGAGTAATCAAAGCTTATTGAACTATATACACAACATTTACAACTTTCTCTTTCTTTTGCTTTCTTCTTTTTCTCATGTTTTCATTTGATTTTTTTTCTTTCTCTTTTTCACTCTTTTCTTTTCCTTACTTTTCACACTCTCACATGCCAAAATTGCAATCGCAACACAACAACATCATTCAATCCCAAGTAAAATTCAAAATAAAGGTATGGAAGGTGTATGTATGGTATATAACTCTAATTTGGAGTTGGTTATGGGAATTTGGGTTATGAAGCAAAAAGCTATTATTTAGGCTCAAAGGGGTTGACGAGGGGAAACATTTAAGGTGAGGTCAATGTCGATATGGGTGATATAACAAAGATTACTTATGATCATTTCCAAACATTTACGCAATTCTTGAGTCAAAACAATATATGAAAATCATGCTCAAGTAACACATTTCAAGTTTGAACTCAATTAATGAACGATCAAATGAAAGAATAGAGAGATTACCAAAAAATTCAACGTTTTCAAAGAGGAAAGAATAGTGTATAACACTCACAAACTAAGAAAGGTACAAAGCTTACTCGGTGTAAGTATATACAATGCAATAGAAGATTATCGAGTTATAAAAATCTTAAACCAAATCAATATAGCAATAAAAGTGCATGTGCTCATGGGATTAAAGTTTAATTCATGAAGTTATTCACAATATCAATGATATGAGGACTAAAGTCTAATAACTTCTAAAATCGAGAACATGCATCATTGGGTTGTCAATTGGATCGGGAAATTATTGAAATTTATCATCGGAAACAAAGGCAAAAAGCCTAAAAAGGAGAAAAAATAAAGAAAATCTTTTTGGAATTTTTGAATTTTTTGAATTTTTTTCTAAGAAAAGCATACTAAGTAACTGACATGTGAGCAAAAACATGGACTAAAATAAGAAATGGATAGAATATCCCACACCCCCTAACTTAAAACTTGACATTGTCCTTAATGAAAATCAAGAACCAAGTTAAGAGAGGAAAAGAGCGATATTACCCAAAATTGGAGTGATCCCCATAAGAACAAGTCCAAAGCATCTACAAAACAAGTTAGTACCGAGTATAGCAAAAATAAATAACAAAAAGTTAACTAATTACACCAAACTAAATTAAAAAGGAAAGAAAAACTAAAGAAAGAAATAATAAAAGGCTAACTATATACGACCTACTATTTAGGCTTCACACTAATTGTACACTAGAAGTCTAAATAGCTGAGGGTCCACCGTAAAAACGATTTGACTTTGGAGGATAACCGGTGTACCCTCACATACAAGCATGCCTTCCAAAAAATATGAATTCCGTTTGAACAACGGAAGTCACAGGCGGAAGAAATGAACCATCGCCAATTAAAAGTTTTGTAGGGACGATGGGGGGTTTGGGTTGAACGGGTGATAAAAACATGTGGGGACCGAGAAAAGCCGAATATCCTCCCAAGGATTTAGCAAGCGGAATGGGAGGTGGTGCACACGAGGGAAAAGATGCGATCGTGGAGGGCGACTCGAGCAAGTACTCCTCATCGGCGAAAAGGTTGAAATATTAAAGTTTTAAACCGAATCATCGGGTACTTATGACGGTGTGATAACAGAAAATGAAAATGGGGAGGAGAGAAATTCAAACTCATGAGATGAATCATCATCGCATGAAGATTGAGTTTCGAAGGAAATAATATCATTTTCAATGAAATTTTCTTCTTTGGGGGGAAAAGAAGAAATCATTTCATTGAAAATAGATATTACGTTATTTTCATCCTCACTTTCAATATCTATTATGAAATGGGCAAAGTCTATAATGGTTTGTTCCAAACTAGGCACAAAGTTCTTATTTGGTTCAAAACATTCCTCGACTTCAAAAGTCTCGGAAGCAAAATCGTCGTCGAATTCAAATAGTAAATCCAATTCATGTTCCCACAAACGATTTTCTTCTCGATAATGATTCTCAATTTCCTCATTATCAAGCATACGCAAGCCCTCACCGAATGTCATATGTCGAGGTGCGAATCCTTGAAAATGGGAACTTTGTATATTACCATCGGACTTAAACGAAAACTCATTATTAAAAGAATTTTGAAAACTATTGCAATTCGTTTCAAAATTCCTATTATAAGGAGGTAAAGACCCAAAATCATTATCATCATCATCGAAACTCCAATAACCCAATTTTTTACTTTCGTTATACTTGCCCAAAGTCATTTTTAAATTTGTAAATTTTTGGGATTCTAAGTATTCACCAAAAGTCATAGGTTTGCTGAAATTTTGAGAATCATCATAATGATTACTGAAAGAATTAGAATAAGACATGCTTACCCCAAAAATGGCTCGAAGTGACAAATTCCACAAATTAGATGCACGCGCGATAAATTCAAGCGTTTCTAAGTGCTCAAATGTGGAAGTCTTGCAAAAAATATTAGCAAATAATACAAATAGAAAGAAAATATTATGAAATACTAAATCAAATAAATTCTAAAACAAAATCGTCCCCGGCAATGATGACCTTTTGATCATGCGCGAAAAGTGTGTTCGTGTAAGGACACAGTTGTTGTTTTCATTTTGTCGCGGTAATACAAACAAATCTAAATTACGAATACACTTGCGATACAAGTATAGCGGTAAGTCGGGTATCGAAAATCCACAGAGACGAGTTGCTAGAATTTACAGGATCTAATACTCCGAAATAAAAGGGTAAAAGGTGATTACAAACTAAAAAGGAAAAGATGCATAAAAGGAAAATATTAATCTAGGCGAGTGTATTTAAAGCTGGATTAACAATGCGAGAAAAACTATAGGTTGCGTCGAATATCCCTCACCCGAGTTAATTAGTATAAAATGGTCACATAGGTCGACGAGTTATTTAGAATGCGTCTTGTCTCGATAGTTAATTGAACCAAGGGTTGTCACGCCCCTAAATCCACATAAAAGCCTAATAAGATTTAGCATCAACAAATACCCAAGGTCGTAAGAACGGGACATACATGATATGCCCCGTCAAATCTCCTAGGCGCAATAACTAGGACAACGCACCCGAAATAGACCTGTAAACACCATCATCAAAGCAAAGCAATGCGTCAACCCGAGTGAGTTCAATTCAAACACAACCTAATTTAAATTAGCTAGAAAGCATATTAAAAATGCGATAAATAAACCCCGTAAATAAACGCGATAAATCTACACTACAAAGCATGTAAATGAAATCATGTAAACCTAATTATGAAAGCATGTAAATTTAACTACAAAGCAAGAATTAATGAAATACAAACATATGAATGGAGAGGGAAGATGAAAGTACAATCTTACAAACCCAAATGTTATCACACCATATTAGGAAGATGAAAAGAGCTCTCAACTCCCAAACCCTAACCTAAACTAACCTAAACTCTGATTATCTCTGTTTTTACATCAAAAATCCTTTATATAGTAAAAGGAATTAAATTAGAAAAGAAAAGGAAAAAGAAAATAAAAGCCAAAATATCTGTAAAAAATAGGAGATCGATCGATCGATCCGCTGTGATTGATTGATCGATGGTTAGAAAATGAGCCCACAGTCTCCCACAATTTGGAAAAATATGAAGGATCGATCGATCGATCCCTTTGATCGATTGATCGATCAAGCAGGTATGCAGCTCCTTTCCTCCTGTTTTGGCATGTTTGCATTTCTCCTCCGCTAAAATCGTCGTAACTTCTTCATTCTGAATCGGAATTGCGCACCGTTTACGGCCCCGCAAAGCTTACGTGGAGGGATACAACTTCCATGTAGATGTTGGGCCAGGTGCCCAATCTGTGAAAAGACTAAAATGCCCTTGAACATTAGATCGCTTAAGAAAATCGAGCGAAATGCGTCCAAACTTCATTCTTAGCATCCAAATACCTATAAAATCTCAATTAATCCCTGCAAAACATGTTAACATTGAAATCTGAGGTTTTCTGGTTAACGAGCATAAATATAGGGAATAAGATACCCGAGGGGGCTAAAATGTGTCGGTTCGAGGGATGAAATACGCAATATTTACGTATTATCAAAAACCATTTCACTTGACATGTTGTTGCTCGATGAGAACGTAAATACATGTCATTATTATTTTCTTAATTCCTTATGTTTCAATTACCATAAAAATTATGAATTATATAATTCTTATAACACAGGGTGATGCAATTCACGTGTCCATTCGAACCTATATGCTTGATAAATATGAGAGTAAGATCACTGATGGCAATGTATATTATCTTTCTAACATCAGAGTCCTTGAAAATGAAATAAACTACATACCCGTTCCCCATGAATACATGCTATAATTCTTACCATCAACTTTGGTCAAAGAAGCATCCGCATACACCAAAATCCAAATGCATCACTTTAACTTAGTCAACTTCATTGACTTAAGATATCGAGTTCATAACGACACTGATTTAATAGGTGCTTACTCTACTATAGATTATATAAATTATTTATAACTACTTCAATTAAATTACTAATTCACAACTTTTGCTCAGATGTTATTGGGATAGTTGCTAGAATATCACCAGCATATACTCAAACGTCGAATGAAAGAATGGTGACGAAAAGTTTCTTAGAGATCGATAATACAAGGTAATAACTACTCCTCATTACAACACATATTATACTAACTTAATGATTTACTCGCAAATCTATACTTGAATATTAATAAGTAACAAATAATTGCAGAGGAGAACGAATAGATGTTACTCTCTGGGGAGAAAACTCTAATGGTATTACAGAGGAAGAATGTCGTAACTACTCATCAACAATTATAATAATGTTAACGCCGTGTACTGTTAGGCTCTTCAATGATAAATTTAATAAGTTATTATATTCGTTCTTTGACAATTTGAAAACTTACTTATTTATGTACATGTAATTTGTGAACAAAGATTTAGAATAATATGTTTTATAGGTCGTCACTCACTCTCCACAGTAAGCGCTGCAAAAGTTTACATTAATCTATCCATCCAAGAAGTAAACGACTTTAAAGCGAAATATGTAATCTCCAATTATAATTTTATTGGATTATTGTTTCTATGATGGCAGTTAAATAATAAAATATATATCATAAGGATATCTGGAGAGAGATATGTGACAACCCGCCTAATAAAATACTGGGCGATCACTCCTGTACCAAATTAAAACAGAAGTCGCATATGGTTCGTTCTTAGCATCACTGTCGAAAACCAAATTAATTACTAATAACCTATTAGGCTGGCGTCAAAATTTTACTTAACTGACCTTTTTAAACAAACTATACAATTAAAACATTCACACAGTTTATGTATAAATGAAACTGAGATGAAATAAAAAATAATCGAACACTCGGTTTAACAATATACAACCAAATCGAAGGTCGCACTAAAAGGCGGTAAAAGAATAAATAAATACAATTGGGTTATCAGCCCGAATGTTTATACAGTACCTCTTATCTAGATTACAAGGATAGAAGCGTCTATGGTAAACCTGCATGCATCCACAGCTGCTGCAGCAGACGTCTGACTCGAAGGAAGTGTTATCTAGGCGTCCCTGTGTCTGGACACCTATATAGTATATAGAGAGAGAGAGCAAGAGAGAAAAATATAGAAACGGGTCAGAGCCCGAGTTGTAAAAATATTTAGCAAGTGCATAAATGCTTTATTTTAAAAAAACTAAGTTTGTCTCATATTTAAATTGGTAACGCACTCCCATGAGATACCCCTCACCCCTCTTCTAATAGTGCACGCCTAATGCACTCGTCTAAAACATCCTAGTTAAGCTACCCCGCCTAACTAATCCAATTCACCCGTCTACTAGAAACCTAAACAACCCGATTACTAAGGGCTAAACTTCTCTCCATTCTCAACATTGCGCTAATTTCGTGCGTGGGGTGTCTCATGAAGCGAAATCCAAACAAGGAACCCCCCCCCCCCCCGATACACTACTACTTGGCAGTGCCAATGGTCGAGATCCATTAGGCCTTTAGAACAAAACGAATATGTAAACATACTTATATAATAATATACATATCATACTCATCTCATATACATCTTACAATATACATCCGGATAATATCTCCCGGACTGAGGTTTACGCTATATTTATTTTTTTATAATGCACATCCGGATAGAATCTCCCGGACTGAGAATATCCTTTTTTTTCATTTTATCTCTTTACTCTAATAGAGATATATATTACCTTATTCTCATGCACAAGTAATATACTATACACACAAGTATAATAACCATCCCAACGAGCTATAACTCGAGGATGCGCTCTAATAGTGCCGATCCAAAATCTCAGATTACTCACTATCCCACGGTACCAAGCCAGACTCTCTCAATGGACATGGTAACCAAATTCACAACGGTGGAGGCGGTCATGTTCCCGTACAAGTGGAGTTACACACATCTCAGTCGAACGCGGGACGATAATGACCTGGGGACTATACTCTCCCTGCTCCTCGAGCCAGAGGATTTACCCACATCGCGCAACCTCCGTGGATCGCACTAGAGAAATATATAATCTGGTTGTTCCAACCCTATACCAAAGGAAACCTCGTGGAACCAGCCTATAAGATACACATACATCAATCACACATAGATATATATGTACTCATATCGTATCTAATATATACTATAATCACATCGTATATATATACATATATACATATACACTCATCACTCCTCAAGTGTATACCTGGCTATAATTGCCAATCTCATAAAGGTATTTAAGTATTTTCCTACTTAAATATAACTCGCACCTTAATCGTTGTTAGGGATTTATATATTCTCTAAATATTCTGATACATAACTGTATAATGAGTATACCCTCAACTTATCTTTAAGCTGTAACCCAAATTTCATCCTAGTCACCCCGTAGGAGTTACTCACTAATTTCATACACTCTTACTTTTTCCCATTCACACCATGATTTAGCTATAATCGCTCGCTAAACTACTCCCCCGGGTGTTACTCACTCCGAGCATCCATAATTAAATAAGTCTTGGATTTTACCCAATTAATCTAAGGTATACACTTTACTTAAGTAATAATTTATAGGTCCCCACTCTATTCTAGGAACCCTAAACCTTTATTTTCTCAATCAATTTATTTTCCACACCAATTTAGTACCCTCCTAACCCCTATAATTTCCTATAATGGCTAGGAATAAATCCTCGTAATTGAGTGTTTAATTTCTCAATTAAACAGGCTAAAACCGTAAGAGTATGAATTCATCCCATAGAATTAACTCTAGGCAAAATTGCCAAAAATCCTGAAGGGTCGATCGATCGACCCTTGGCCCTCGATCGATCGATGGTCGATCGATCGATCCTATACCTTCGATCGATCGATCACGTCAGACAGCTTCTTCTCCAAGAAGCTGTTTCGGCCATTAAAGCTTCTCCCAAGCTTTCTTCTCCGTCTATAACGTCCCCCAACCTCGATCAATGATATATACACATATAAAATGGGTTCTAAACATCCTAGAACCCCAAAACCACAATTAATTTCCTAAGTTTCTCAAATTGGATAAAAGTCGGGGTTTACTCGTTTATTTTTCGAAAACCCATTTTGATTCATTAAATCCCATCCCGAAAATCTTCTGATTTGTTTATACCAATTTTTGATATGAGATTTATGCTCCAAAATAAATAAAGCAAGTAAACACTTGTCTCGTGGATAAAATTCGATGATCCCGAGTCAGATCCCGTGGAGGTTGGCCGGAATCTCCCTTCTTTCTTCTCCCTTTTCTTCCTCTCTCTCTTCTCCTCCTTCCTTTCTCTCTTTTCTTTCTTTTATTTCCCCCTCCCATGCCTTATATAGGGAGAAATGAGGGTTTATCCCTTTAAACCCAAAAATGACTCGTTTACTCAATAACGAGTTCTTTTTCATCCCAAAAATTTTTGGAGCCTAAACAATACCCCCAATACTCTATTTTGACTATCTCGGCCATTCCGAAACCAACCACGCAATCAGAATTTCCATCCGAGGCACTTGACCGCAATTCACTATTTTAACCCAACACATCTTCATGCTGGTTTTCCCATTTAAAATCTTACCTTTTGTCGCTTTACTCCCTGCAACGTATAATAAAATAATCCTTCTCGTCTACATATTCCCATAAGTTATTATAACATGCATCGAAAATCATTAAATCCTTGGAAATTCCAAAAATTAATATTCCGGGAAATTCCCCAAATTTCCAATTTACAACCAATTATGGAATTTAATTATCCCCAAAAGTACGGGTGTGACATACTTCCCCCCTTACAAAAGAATTTCGCCCACAAAATTCGGATATAACTTACACCACCAACCTTGGATCAGAAATTCCACTACGTCTTGGTACCCCCAAAATCAAAAGGTGCTAACACGATGATCCCTTACCATATTCCACCTATCTCAAGGTGTACTCAAATATACTCGCTTCCTCACAAGCTAAACCAAAATTCCCAAAGGCTATAAATTTAACCTGGACGTAAGGTTGATTCTAACGTCATAATGCACCTAGTGCTTCTATAATTGTCTATTAAAGAGAACGATCCTATCACCACCCCTCTAACATCTCGAAAAGCCGATACTCTTGCTTATCATCTACTTCCAACAGTTTCATCACTTATCTCGGGCTTGCTACCTCTTTTTTTGCCCTTTACACAATTGGATTATCGCATACCTCTCACGACGTTCCATCCAACACACTCCCAATCCATTCGTGACTGCCTCATGGCATAAACTTTAACTTTATATACTACGCCCCCTTCTATTTCAGGTAGTATATCAACCAACTTACTAAGGTGCCCATACACCTTTTTAACCCGTGCACATCTGCACATCCATTGTGAACGTCTGACACGTAACACCCTCTCTAAACAATGGGCCTTACTTCCTCGGTTTAATACTCATACTTGGGTCCTCCCAACCCGCAAAATTCAATTCTCCTCAGTGTTAATCAACCAGTCTTCTTGTGGTTTACTTCCCAAAAATCTTCCTATATCGGCGCTACCAACTATATTAAACTTACGTCCTAATAATGTTATGATCTATGCGTTGCCCGACCTACACGAAACGAGTATAATCCTAAGTATATCCCTAGTGCCCAATGCCTCTCTCAACTTTCGACATTTGCTCGATTTCATGCGTGGGACGTCTCGTAAAGCAAAATCCAGACAAGGAACCCTCCCGTTACACTACTCCCTCGCATCGTCGATCACCGAGATATAGCGACCTAAGGCACACCAGCGGGACGTCCTTAATTCCTACCTCGCTAACCTACCCACGTACATCTACCTCTCTATCCTAAGATCTTGGCACAAGAAGTCTAATTAATCACAGTACCTACTTCCTTCAAACCTGTTTTGAACATCACACCCAAAACACACTATCTTCAAATTTTCCTTCTCATCAAGGCCTGGCCATAAGCCTTAAATCAATTTCTTTCACCTTCCCTCCCTCACCCACATACTTTTGGTGAGGAAAACATTTCAGTGCCTTTCCATAGCACTTATATTTCCTCAAGCATACCATCATCATACGGTTCACAGTCTATAGTGTTTCCTCCACACTATATGACTTATCCACAAAACCAGCATCCTTGCATCCTATAACATATCTCCACTCCCGACGTCGTTAAGGTTCATGCGTGGAGCATCTCGCAAGCTAAATCCAAACAAGGAACCCCTCCAATACACTACTACTTAACTTTATCGATCATGGAGGTCCGTTAACTTCAAATGTGCAACCGGGATAACCCTATCCCCTCTTTCGACGAAATGTGGTCTGAACTCCCATCTCTATCTAGGAGCCACACCTCTAAGCGCTCGCACTAACACTCATTCCTTGCGCAATCAATAATGAGCTCAAATCCACATCTCAATAATTAAACCTACACACCTTAAATCACACCTATAAGGTCGCCATACACTCGAATCATGATGATGAAACATCTACTCATAAAAAGCTCCATCCATACATATAATAAAGGAAAGCTCAACCTGTATCCAGGTGAGATATCGCAACAACAACCCGTTCCACCCTGGAACTGCGAACACGATAGTCTTGCCATCATTAGCCTGCTATCGCTCCGAACAATGAATATTATATTCTCCTCAAAATAGCACAATACTCGTATAACACACACGCAAAACGTGTAATACCAATCTGATATACATTTAATATACTAACACCCGCTCTTCATAGCGAATGAAGAAAATAAATTCCCGCTATCACGGAAAAAAACACATAAACATATACTACATAATGTTATCGATACTATTTACAAACTCGTATCACACACGAATCTGGAGCTAATAAAATACCGTGATTCAATCTTGTCACACCGAATATACCTCCTTCAATTGAGGTGATAATCATAACAACATCTTTGCCCATCACCCTGGCTACTCCAAAAGGTTTTCGGACTTGGTACACTTTCCGTAACTGAACCAAAAATTACTTTAATCAACGCCCCATCTGGGCACCTTACTCTTGCCCCTTGACTCCCACTGGGCAATGACTAACCATTTGGTTCTACACTCCACATTAAAACATTCCCCATTTCGGGTCACCCGACCCTTTCAAGGTTATCAGTATCTTGGACTCCATTGACGCGATCCTGACAATCACTTTACTAGTTCCCCTTAACTTCTTCATAAAAAGGAACTCCACCATTGGCCTCAACAACCCCGTTTTAACAAATTCCCCGGGTGGATGTCCACCAATGGGGTCCTCGAATATACACATTCTTCATCAGTGTTAGAAACACTTCTCTAGTGAGCCTATCATTCCTCGAAAGGATTCTCTCTTCATTGTACTTACCTTGTCTCAGTATAAAATTCGCTTATCCATAAATCTCTTTATTCACTGTCGACCTCTGACCGAACCTTATGTGAATAATTTAAAACTGCATTCTTCTCATTCCTGCTAAATCATGGGGATTCACGGTTAAAACTATTCGTAAGATCCCTTTCGAACCCTTAACTTCACTGGGTAATTCAACTTTAGTACCACTCTCTACTACGGCAGTACTGCGGTACTCATAACTACTATTCTTTAGTAGTCATTGCCACAATTCTTAGTAAACGCCACAAGGAGAATGGCCTCTACTACGGTCCTAGTCTCCAGCTTCAACTCATAGCTCCAACTAAGCCCCACCTCATGTCGCCTTCCTCGATCAGCACACGAATCTCGAACGAGCACGCAAAAGATTTCTATAATCTTATAATATGGCAGGAGAACGAAATCTCACAAGAGGAATTCAATTAATCCTAATCATAAGGCTCTATAACAATCAAGAGCAACGCTGAAAGCGTAGTACGTCCGCACAGATTACTAAGGACACTAGAACCTGATGCTCTGATACCATCTGTGACAACCCTCCTAATAAAATATTAGGCGATCACTCCTGTACCAAATTAAAATAGGAGTCGCATATGGTTCATTCTTAGCATCACTGTCGAAAACCAAATTAATTACTAATAACCTATTAGGCTGGCGTCAAAATTTTACTTAACTGATCTTTTTAAACAAACTATACAATTAAAACATTCACACAGTTTATGTATAAATGAAACTAAGATGAAATAAAAAATAATCGAACACTCGGTTTAACAATATACAACCAAATCGAAGATCGCACTAAAAGGCGGTAAAAGCATAAATAAATACAATTGGGTTATCAGCCCCAAATGTTTATACAGTACCTCCTATCTAGATTACAAGGATAGAAGCGTCTATGAAAAATCTGCATGTATCCACAGCTGCTGCAGCAGACGTCTGACTCGAAGGAAGTGTCATCCAGGCATCCCTGTGTCTGGACACCTATATAGTATATAAATATATATAGCAAGAGAGAAAAATATAGAAACGGGTCAGAGCCCGAGTTGTAAAAATATTTAGTAAGTGCATAAATGCTTTATTTTTAAAAAATTAAGTTTTTCTCATATTTAAATTGGTATCGCACTCCCATGAGATACCCCTCACCCCTATTCTAATAGTGCACACCTAACGCACTCATCTAAAACATCCTAGTTAAGCTACCCCGCCTAACTAATCCAATTCACCCGTCTACTAGAAATCTAAATAACCTGAGTACTAAGGGCTAAACTCCTCTCCATTCTCAACACTGCGCTAAGTTCGTGCATGGGGTGTCTCGCGAAGCGAAATCCAAACAAGGAACCCCCCCGATACACTACTACTTGGCAGTGTCAATGGTCGAGATCCATTAGGCCTTTAGTACAAAAAGAATATGTAAACATACTTATATAATAATATACATATCATACTCACTCTCATATACGTCTTACAATATACATCCGGATAATATCTCCCGGACTGAGGTTTACTCTATATTTATTTTTTTTATAATGCACATCCGGATAAAATCTCCCGGACTGAGAATATCCTTTTTTTCATTTTATCTCTTTACTCTAATAGAGATATGTATTACATTATTCTCATGCACAAGTAATATACTATGCACACAAGTATAATAACCATCCCAACGAGCTATAACTCGAGGATGCGGTCTCATAGTGCCGATCCAAAATCCGGGATTACTCATTATCCCACGGTACCAAGCCAGACTCTCTCAACGGACATGGTAAACAAATACACAACGGTGGAGGCGGTTATATTCCCCCTGTAAGTGGAGTTACACACATCTCACTCGAACGCGGGACGATAATGACCTGGGGGCTATACTCTCCCTGCTCCTCGAGCCAGGGGATTCACCCACATCGCGCAACCTCCCTCGATTGCACTAGAGAAATATATAATTTGACTGTTCCAACCATATACCAAAGGAAAGCCCTTGGAACCAGCCTCTAAGATACACATACATCAATCACACATAGATATATATGTACTCATATCGTATCTAATATATACTATAATCACATCGTATATATATACATATATACATATACACTCATCACTCCTCAAGTGTATACCTGGCTATAATTGCTAATCTCATAAAGTTATTTAAGTATTTTCCTACTTAAATATAACTCGCACCTTAATCGCTGTTAGGGATTTATATATTCTCCAAATATCCCGATACATAGCTATATAATAAGTATACCCTCAACTTATCTTTAAGCTGTAACCCAAATTTCATCCTAGTCACCCCGTAGGAGTTACTCACTAATTTCATACACTCTTACTTTTTCCCATTCACACCTTGATTTAGCTATAATCGCTCGCTAAACTACTCCCCCGGGTGTCACTCACTCCGAACATCCATAATTAAATAAGTCTTGGATTTTACCCAATTAATCCAAGGTATACACTTTACTTAAATAATAATTTATAGGTCCCCACTCTATTCTAGGAACCCTAAACCTTTATTTTCTCAATCCATTTATTTTCCTCAAAAATATGATTTTTAGTGCCACACCAATTTAGCACCCTCCTAGCCCCTATAATTTCCTCAAATGGATAGGAATAAATCCTCGTAATTGAGTGTTTAATTTCTCAATTAAACAGGCTAAAATCATAAGAGTAGGAATTCATCCGATAGAATTAACTCTAGGCAAAATTGTCAAAAAGCTTAAAGGGTCGATCGATCGACCCTTGTCCCTCGATCGATCGATGGTCGATCGATCGATCCTATACCTTCGATCGATCGATCACGTCGGACAGCTTCTTCTTCGAGACGTTGTTTCAGCCATTAAAGCTTCTCCTAAGCTTTCTTATCCGTCTATAACGTCCCCCAACCTCGATCAACGATATATACACATATAAAATGGGTTCTAAACATCCTAGAACCCCAAAACCACAATTAATTTAAATAATTTCCTAAGTTTCTCAAATTGGATAAAAGTCGGGGTTTACTCGTTTATTTTTTGAAAACCCATTTTGATTCATAAAATCCCATCCCGAAAATCTTCTGATTTGTTTATACCAATTTTTTATATGAGATTTATGCTCCAAAATAAATAGAGCAAGTAAACACTTGCCTCGTGGATAAAATTCGACGATCCCGAGTCGAATCTCGCGGAGGTTGGCCGAAATTTCCCTTTTTTTCTTCTCCCTTTTCTTCCTCTCTCTCTTATCCTCCTTCCTTTCTCTCTTTTCTTTCTTTTCTTTCCCCCTCCCATGCCTTATATAGGGAGAAATGAGGGTTTATCCCTTTAAACCCAAAAAGGACTCGTTTACTCAATTACGAGTTCCTTTTCATCCCAAAAATTTTTGGAGCCTAAACAATACCCCCAGATACTCTATTCTGACTATCTCGGCCATCTCGAAACCAACCGCGCAATCGGAATTTCCATCCGAGGTACTTGACCGCAATTCACTATTTTAACCCAACACATCTTCATGCGGGTTTTCCCATTTAAAATCTTACATTTTGTCGCTTTACTCCCTACGACGTATAATAAAATAATCCTTCTCGTCTACTTATCCCCTAAAGTAGTTATAACATGCATCGAAAATCATTAAATCCTTGGAAATTCCAAAAAATAATATTCCGGGAAATTCCCCAAATTTCCAATTTACAACCAACTATGGAATTTAATTATCCCCAAAAGTACGGGTTGTTACAATATATAATATCAACTATACCGAGAAAATCATACAAAACTATGAGGTGGGAACCAGATATCAACCGAGGCATTCAACATCGTAGTCATTCTGGAACTACGTGAAGAATCAACACATGGAGTGAAACATACCATTTAATATCAATAATAATAATCCATAACATACTTGATATTCTTACTAATTGCTTTATTACTGACAAGTAAAATGGGTTTGCTGTAAGGCAGTGATATCTCATATCGAAACTGAACGTGGTTGGTATTACAATTCATGCAAAATGTGCAGCAAAAATGTTCAATGGTTTGTAAATCATAATTGGTGTCAAACATGCATCAGGAGATTAAATACCCAAAACCAAGGTACATTTATCATCATATAACTAAGTTGCAAATTAATGTGAAATAAATAGAATAATATCACACATTTAAATTTATAATATTTTCTAATTCTGATTACAAATGGAATCTGATTACTACAACCTATAATTTTCTTATTTGATCCAGCTACAAAATACAACTACATGTAAAGAAAAGTTAAACGTACACATCATCCGTCCTCTTCGACAGAATTGCAGAGTCACTGCTCCTCAATCCAATTGAAGGTGTTCTCAAATCATAAAACAACATAATAATATTTATGATTAAGAAAAATAAATCCATGAAAGATACAATTTCTATGCAAACAAAGAACAATATCACTTGACAAATTTTCAAATTACAGGCCAACCAAAGGAGTATATATCGAGTCAACTTACAAATTTAATTAGGACTACGCACATGTTTCGAGTGAAACTGATATTCATAACTTGGTGTTTGGGTGGCAAAACTACACATCTACAAGAATTGTAATGGAGAATTTTGTGGTAAAACATCTTAAAGAATATTCCCCTTCAAAGGTAACAAACACTAAATGCATATCATATGTGAATATGTTATAATTTACATAAGATAATTTCTAATGACTTTATGTTATACAACATGTAGTGATTGAACCAATTGTGCTAAATTTATCACTTCAATAGCTTGTTATTAGGATTGATTAATGTTGCTTCAATCATATCCCATTAATCCTTAGGTCTGCAAATGATTTTTTATAAATGAGACCTCGCTTACCAAAGAAAGTCATAAAGTACATAAATATTGAGTCTAGGTTGGTTTTTTAACATGCCTATGTTTCAGTTATCTCATTCATTCTATTTGTGGTTCGTTTCTCACTTTTTACATTCTTTTGCTTACCCTCGGAAGTGCTATTAAGAAATAAATCTTCTTTTGTTATGTTGTAAACATAATCACATTTTCATAAACCAAATACTTTTGTTTAGAACTATTATCATTCATCAATTCATGATCATTTATTGCCAACATTTGTTCCTCTCGAGGATAGCACACCTCCACTTTGTGAATAATTTGAGCAATGTCATTTCACATAGGGCCTATCTTTGATTACTTAGCCTACAAATTATTCATAAGAGTTGAAACTTAATCTTACTCATTGAATATATTGTGGTCGTTTACATAAATCAATTATTTTAGATCAAAAACTTATTCAATTCATGATCATTTTTGGGCACCGTTGGGTCTGACTTTCTGAATATAGGGTCTGACTTCCCCTGATTAGGCAACAAAACACTCATAACAGTTTGAACTTAACGTTACTCATTTTAGAGTCCACACCCCCTTCCTCTACCATGTGTTATTTATTACTTTACCTACCTAAAAAATAAGATAAAATTGTAGCTGCTAGTTGTAGCCTTGATTTGTTGTTATTTAGTAGATGATGTATAATTTTTTTATTTGTCATATGTTAATTTTTTTCATCAACATAAACTCATATGTGTATAGATTCTATTCAGTATTTATTGTCATTTGTTTAATTTCTCATTTACCAACAAATATCTGAGTATTAAAATGTAGTGTACTTATATAACATATAATTCTCTCTGCTAATCTGTTATCTATCCTAAGTTCGGCAACATACATCACCCTTTGTGGTCTCATTGTAATTGCTATGCTTCTAACACATGGAGATTTATTATTATTACCACGGTATAAATTAAACATTATTTAACATAGATACTTAGACTTGTCAACATGAATTTCTTGACAGGTTATTGTTATACCAATTACTGGCAATCTGATCTTTCAGCCTCCTTAATTCTACATCCTTAATAGTCAGCACGAATATAAAGTTATATCCGTTACAAATTCCAAGGATTCTTATACATTCTAATTATCTGTGAAACGTAATTGAATAAGAGGATCTCAACTTCACTCATGTTTCCCATGTTCGATATCATTTCTCAAATAGTGCTTCCATAACTTTTATTTGTTATTACTTTAGTACTGCCTTTGGCTTCTCTTCTAATTCTTCTCAAATTATCACATTATTACAAAGACACACACATTTAAATGTCTTTCCAGTTCTCTACTCCATTCCATCTTATATTGGGAACTTTTGAAACCATGGTATATGGTTGTATCTGACAAATTCAATCATTATGGTCCAATCGTGATTAAAATTCTGATTACATCAATCTTTTGCTTTATTTGCTTTCTTACATTAACATTTCCACTGTTATTGCAACATTCAACCTATTAAATCTATACAAATTACAATTATCTGACGCTTTATGTGGCTTCATTACTCAATCTATGTCGTGATCCTTATTTGTTGATACCCTTTTCCTATTATGTCGGTAACCACTTCATGGTCTCTTCTAACAATCCATAATCTTCACTCTGTACAACAGTTATCTGCAGATCAAACCATAGTACAACTTGCCAGGAGCATACATGTTTTAATTCTTGGATCTCTTATTCAATCGTACTCTAATTTTTCACCTACTCCACTTCAATTTACTTAACCACATTCATGATTCTAGTCCCCAAGAGTTATACTTTAAGAACAAGTTCTTTTAGGTTAGTTAATGGCATTCCAAAGATCTAAAATGTGGAGACCTTTTTTAGGGCTCCCCCGGATATGTTCCTCATATTCAAAACGTCGTTCGTTGTGCATATTTAATCATTAGTTGTGCTAAAAATTGTGAAACAAAGCATAATTTTCAATCAAACTAATTGGGAATACATTCGAAACTAGGAGTTAGGCTAAATGGAACATCCATAATATCACAATCCTCTGCCATATGGACCACGACATTAATATCAAAATTAAGTTCATCGTACGACCAAGGGGGAAGGGATACTTCAGTCTTGTATATATTGTGTATGCATTAATGGACACCAATCTATATCATATAATACACTCTTCACATTCACTCACTAATACTCACTATCAGTACCTGCTTCTGTGCACTCAAAAAAAAATTCTTTCGCCTTGCGATGACCAATTTAGAGACAGATTTCATTAATCAATATTCCGCCATTGATTTTTAACATTTTAATAACCCTTATCTTACCTCCTAACTTATTTTACACAATATTCATTCAACATATTATGAAATACGTTATAAAAAGATGACAAACCAAATGATAAATATATGTTTATCATATTGTTAACTAGCTTTTTGCATGTTTCGACACATCAAGGGAAAATCTGAATCGAAAGCGCATATTATGTACACTAAAATGGTTGATGCTCAAGTAAGTACATTATGCAAAAACTGTTTAAAATTTATGAATCTTTCATAAATACAAAGCGTCGGTTTTTTTGCATATTACGTACACTACAACTTTTGGATTACTTTCAGAACTATAATTTATAATACTATATGACTTTTCTTGCTTAGGCTTTGAATTGCTCACACAATTTGAGAATTACACTTATTCACTGCATATATTTTGAATAGTAAGGTACTTCAATGACTTGAGATCATATCTCATACATTTTTTAAGTTTGTTTCTCAGAGCATACATTTTCAACAATTACATACATCCTTCATTTGAGATAAAAATAAATAGAATTTAGCCGTTTGTTTTGTCTTAGCGATTCATACGTTACCACGTTGTTATGTTAATGTCCATTTTTAAAACTTTTATGAATATTAAATTCGATAAGCTGCCAAGAATATAAGATATTAAACTCATATAATTGATCCCACACATACATCTATATTTTCTACGACAACTAATCAACGTGTGGTTGATATTTTTTTATTGCATCCAAACACATGATCATAAGAATTTCATATGTTAAACTTAAACATATGCCTAATAATTTCTTTGTAAATGTCATCAGTAAGGTCAGGAAGAGGACTAGACAATGAAACTTTATTAATCATTGGAGAAGTGTACTTTCTCATAGTGTAGGATTTTAATGGACTGGGCTTGCAATTTCTCATTACAGGTGTATATTGATCTTACTCATAGCATACATTTTTAACATTTACATACATCATTGATTTCAGATCAAAAAAGTTAGAATAAATCTTCTTCTATAAAGATTTCATCCATCGATTCATTATCTCTCTATTTTATTTAATATCAAACATATAAATGTAAATTAAATTGTTATTACTAATTCTTTCTTCCCATCCACGAGATAATTCAGGACGCTAACATCTCAATTCATGAAACTTTTATGGCTCCGAACATAGAAAAAGACGGATCTCATGTTATACATATTACTCAAGAAAGCTTTCATTCTTAAGAACTTCCAAATAGCGATGAGGGAAACAGCATAAGGTCTTCAAAGAGAAACAAATCTTCCAAGTATACTTAAAAATATTACGTTACATTCAATAAGCGACATTTTTAACTTATATTACTTTCTAAATATTCTATAACTATCGAAACTATTTTTCATTAATTTGCAGGGGCAAAGGAATACAAATCAAGGATTGAGGGAGTTACAAACTTATGAATTGCTCAAGAATTTCTCTCTTTTTAATCATCATGATGTTGTATTTTTTATTTCGTGCTCAAGGCCTGAAGAATTTCTCTCTTTTTAATCATCATGACGTTGTCTTTTTTATTTAGTGCTCAAGACGTTTTATCATCTGAATAAAAATTACATTATGTGTTCGATTTAATTAAATATATTGAATATCATTTATTCATTACACATTTACTATTATATTATGCTACTTCATCCCTCATTTCAATATAATTACTTAATTTCTCTATGACAATAAAATTGTATTTTGTTTTACATATGTACGCCCACACATCGCGCGGGTTACATGCTAGTTAAATACTATAACAAAGTTCCTTATCAATTCCTTTTGAGTTAAATGAAATGAAGCCTTATTCATGATTTTTATCTTTATTAATCACTTAATAACATATGTTCAACATTACTATAACAAAGTTCCTTATCAATTCCTTTTGAGTTAAATGAAATGAAGCCTTATTCATGATTTTTATCTTTATTAATCACTTAATAACATATGTTCAACATCCTAATTATCTCTATTTGATTTTAAGTGTTTAATTAAGTTGCGGTGAGATTTTACATTTATATATATAAAAACGGAGGAGTAGATTATTAATGTTCCTTACAAATGAGACCACAAAATTGCTCCCAATATTATTGGTCCTGAAATTCTTCTAAATGAACTTTGATCTTATAAATTATATAAGAAAATTTTCAGTTTGATAGAGTTGCAAAAGTGATTGGTGAAAGGAAAGTAGATAAAAACTCTAGGATTTGTTGGAGAAAATAAGGCGTCTTTGTGTATGAAATATGAGCGAAAATGGTATATTTTCATGCTAAAACAAGTTTATAATGAATCTAAACTATAATACTCGAGTACCATCCACAGGCTACCTATGACCTAACACACCCATGGTCGTGGCCCTTGAACTAGTGGGCGGGACCATAAAACCCCCAAGTGCGGCCCCCTTCGAGGTTCAATTTTGTTTTTTATTTTATTTCAATTATTCCAAAAATAATTTTATTAAAATTAACTTTTTACAACCCATGATCATTCACTCACCTTTTAGTTGGTCGTAGACTGGTCCACCAAGTAACTATAAAAGTTCATTATTATCCTTAGGGTTTCTCTAATTATGCAAGTCCATTTCTATTAATCATATTCATTATTTAATTTATGTCAAATACATAATTAGCCTAATTAACATATCTAGCTCAAATAATTATAATTAACTTAATTAGCATGCTAGCTCATTTATATTAATCATTATACAAACCCATAAGACTAAGATTAAACAAATTGTAGTGTAAATAAGCCTCTTTTAATTTAATTAATCCATTTTCCCCAATTTACTTCTTAATTAATTTATATTTTTATTTATTTATAAAAAAATATAGGGCATTACACGTTTTTAGGCCATCCAATCCAAAGTTGCCACCGTTTTGAAGTGGGTTTATGCATCTCTAGGTGAAACCAACTTATTCTAAGTTATGCCTAATCTAAGCCGACCAAGGTTGGTTGTACCACCGTTTTCATATGGGCTTATGGTAAAGTTTAGCGAGGAACATAAAATTTTGTTAAACAATTGCATTTTTTTTAATATGAATCGTCTTTATTCGGTTAAATATTGCAGAAATAAATCTAATCTACTTAATAATAAATTTTTCTAAGGTTCGTCGCATTCCATGACCTAGGCATCATTATCCAATCTAACTCTTCTAAATAATATGATTCGATCCCTTTTTTTTAAACTATTCTAGAGGGGCCCTACCAATTCAGACTAAATTTTTCATTAATGGATATTTTAGAGGCCGAGCGCAAATTTTTTAGCACCAGGTCGCCGACCTAGAATTCTTTGGTCTTTATTTTCTTATCATGTTATTATGACACCCCGCCTAATAAAATACGGGGCGATCACTCATATATCAAATTAAAACAGGAGTCTCATATGGATCATTCTTAGCATCACTATCGAAAATCCAATTTAATTACTAATAACCTATTAGGCTGGCGTTAAAATTTTACTTAACTACTCTTTTTAAACAACTACAAATAAAACATCCACACAGTTTGCGTAAATGAAACTGAATTGAAATAACAATAACCGAACACTCGGTCAAAATATACAACCATATCGAATGTTGTACTAAAAGAATAAATAAATGCAATTGGACCATTGGCCCGAATGTTTATACAGTCCTACCTATCTAGATTACAAGGATAAAAGCGGCTATCGAAAACATGCATGCATCCACAGCTGCTGCAGCGGACGTCTGACTCGAAAGATGTGTCATCCAGGCGTCCCTGTGTCTGGACACCTATATATATATATATCAAGAGAGGGAAAAGTAGATAAATGGGTCAGAGCTCGAATTTTGAAAATATTTAGCAAGTTCATAAATGCCTTAATTTTAGAAAAAGGTTTTATCTCATATTTAAATTTGGTATCGCACTCCCATGAGATACCCCTCGCCTCTCTTATAATAGTGCACTCCTAGCGCATCCCTCTAAACATGCTAGTCAGACCACACCAACTAGCTAAACTGTCACCCATCTACTAACAACCCTAGTTAGTCCAAGTACTAAGGGCTAAACTTCTCCCAATTCTCAACACTAAGCCATGTTCGTGCGTGGGGTGTCTCGCAAAGCGAAATCCGAACAAGGAACCCCCCGATACACTACTACGCGGCAAGGTCGATCGTCGGGATCCATTAGACCCTCGGTACTCAATTTATACACATGTACTCATATTTTATATAGGTATCATATTACATGTTCGGATATATCTCCCGGAATGAGAATTCATTTACAACATGAATACCAATTTCATTTTCATTTCAAAACTTTCTATTTCCCTTCTTATATATAGGAAATATATTTAAAGCAAGTTTTATTATCATAAAAATGCTTTTCCGTTTTATAACATCCATTTTCCCTTCTTACATTCAGGAAATGTATTTAAAAGCCAATTTTATTATCATAAAAATTCTTTTCTCATATCATATGCTTCCATTTCCCTTCTTCCATCTGGGAAACATATCCGAAGCCAATTCATTTATCCCATTTCCCTTCTTCCATCCAGGAAATGTACTTAAAGCCAATTTATCATCATAAATTGCTTTAACATATCATATAACGCGTTCTAAGACTGCCCATCCGGGTTTTCCCACTGTGCGCGCCCCTAAATGGCTATCATCTTCCAGGACCTATCATCAAGATAACCTGGGATCCTACAACGTAAGACGTCGGGAAGCGGCCATATGCCTGCGGGAGAGTCATAACCACACCCAGAATTACCTCACCAGCGTAGAAAACATATAATAATCGCTCATATGGCCTAGGACTATATCCACCCTGCATTCATTAGCCAGGGGGCTTCACCATACGCACGCAACTTCCCTTATGATAGTGATTTAAAGAGGTGTGTAACCATAAATTATTATTTGTGAAAACATTTCTTTTCCATTTTGAAAACATTCATTTTTACATTCTCAAAATCATTTATTCTCATAAACATATATACCTTGTTCTTATGCACAATGAATATACTATATAATACACATCCGTATCATATCTTATATATACTTTAATCACATAGTATGTATATACCATATATTCCTCCTCGAATATATATAAATGGCCATAATTGCCAATCACATCTAGCGATGACCAATAATCCCAAATATTCTCTCAAAGAATCATATTCATGCATTCATATACGCATGATACTAAAACCAAAGTATTTCTTTACTTTGGTAAGTAATACATACCTTAATCCCATCTAAGGATTTATTGGATATATCCAATTACACCATTTTACATTAAACGAATATATATCTATATTCTCGATTTATCCTAACTATATCGTAGGATATACTCAATCCACCATTGATTATAATTATGCTTCCTATACGCATAATTATATAGGCCTCATTGCCCACTAAAATATCCTAGGGATTTATTTTTCCCGAACAACCTTAAATTTAGTGGGTTATGGATTTCATTTCCATGAACCCAAGGACTACATCTTGTCCATATAATCACCTAGAGGTCCCCACCCTAGGTTAGGAACCCTAAACCTTCAAATTCTACAATTATTTTATTTTCCTCGAAAATTTAGTTTAAGGGTTATACATTTAAAAACCCTCACTTTGCCTTCCTAAATCTCCTCAATTGGAGGACTATATACTCCTAAAAGATCACTTATGTTATCCCATTATTAACCTCGAATCAATTAGAATTGGAATTCATCTCATCCAACTCACCCTAAGAAAATTGCCTACCTTTCAAAAGGGGTCGATCGATCGACCCTTGGCCGTCGATCGATCGATGGCTCGATCGATCGATCCCCCATGATCGATCGATCAATCATGGCGGGCAACTTCTTCTCCGAGAAGTTGTTTCGGCCATTAAAGCTTCTCCCAAGCTTTTATATTCGTCTCTAACGTACTACAACCTCAACCAACAACATCAACACATAAAATAAGGGTTCTAAACATCCTAGAACCCGAAACCAACAATTAATTTTAGTTAAATCCTAAGTTCCTCGAATTGAAACATTATTGGGGTTTATTTATTTTAACTCCCGAAAACCCGTTTTATCCACGAAAACCCAATCCAAAATCTTTAAGGTTTGTTAATACCAAACTAAGATATGAGATTTATGCTCAAAAGTAAATTAAAGCAAGTAAACACTTGCCTCGTGGATACAATCCGACGATCCCGAGTCGAGTCCGGCGGAGTTTGGCCCGAAATCTCCATTTTCTCCTCTTTTCCTCTCCTCCTCTCTCTCTTCTCTCTTTTCCTTATCTTTTCTTTCTATTTTTTCCCTCTCTCCCTCCTTATATAAGGAGAAAGGGTTTTAACCCTTAAAACCCAAAAACGACTCGTTTACTCAATTACGAGCCCGTTTAACTCCAAAATTCCCCGGAACTCAATTTCGACAATCGGACACTCTTTTCCGACTATCTCGGTCGTTCCGAGACTCACGGTGCAGTCTAAATCTCCATCCGAGGTACTTGACTGCAACCCCCTATTTTAACCCATTACATTTTAAATGCGGGTTTTCCAACTAAAAATCTTACCTTTTGTTGCTTTACTCAACGGTGGCATATCATTAGAATACTCCGAGATATTAACTAAATCCCAAAGCAGCTACATCACCCATTGACAATCATCTAATCCTCGAAAATCCCAAAAATCACTATTCTGATAAATTCTCCAAATTTCCAATTTATACCCAATTATGGAATTTAATCATCTCCAAAAAGGACGAGTTGTTATAGTTATTTAGTTATCTCTTGTTGATATGATGCGAGGTAGATAAGAGCTTGATTTATTTTTTAGCCAGGTCAAGTTAATGGTTCAAGCGATCACTTTTATGACCATCCTAAATATTTTTGGACTTGAAAGTTGGTAGTCCGATATTTAGGAGATGACTATTTCCATGCCAATATCACTCCTACAATGATACAACAATGACCTTGTGCGTGGTTCGATAAGTTGACCTTCCTACGTCCATGGAGGAGGGAGAGGGAAACTAGAATTATTTGTAGGAGAAAAAAAGGACCTTAAGTACTAGAAAATTCTAGCTAAAAGTCCAAATTGTGGGTACAATACAGTTATATATCCCTTTTGTAACATTATAGATAGTCTACTTATATATATAAGAGTCCTAGCTATATAAAATACATCATAATGAATTTATGGTGTAATCGTCCTTCATTTAAAGTATTATATTTGCATTACTTGAGTTATTACAGGACTCTATCTAACTATATTTATCATTATCCTTGGTGATTTGCCTTTAGCTGGTACTCAATTTCCTGGCAGCCCGACTTTTATAATTCTTTAGGTTCCACGTGTCATGCCACGTGGACCACCTGACTTACAACCCCTTCAATATATATATATATATATATATATATATATATTACAAACAAGAAAATATAAAAATGAGTAAAAAAGTAATAAAAAGAAAAGACAATGCCCTCCCCACCAACCTAAAGTAAGACGAGGAGAAATCTTTTGACGAAGTTTTGAGGTTGGTGTCCAAGTTTTTGATTCGCAACTCAATTATCATTAGTTTGTTTCTCTTAGTAAAAAAAATGAATAACTGATGTTAGGAGGGGCAATAATCCTGAAGATGACTTTGCTTATTCAGATCAATCCCTCTTGAAAATCCCATTTATAGAGAAAGGTAGACTTATTTGGCATCTAATCAAGAGGTTAATCATCTGATCAATTAGTTGTATCTTCATAAAGGTTAGGGAGAATAAGGCAACGATGTCATCCAAAGCTAGGGTAGGTCACCCCTAGCACCCTAATTATTATGGGTTTTCTTTTCTTATTTTGATGTAGGTCGTTTGGCCATTGTATGTAGGAACTGAGTCATGTCTATCATTAATGAAAATTTTCCGTTATGTTCATTACCTATTTTATTCAATGTAAATGAATGTCTAAAGTTTTTTCTCCATATGGTTAGTGAAGGGTACGTTTGTGACCGACTCCACTGATTTTTAATTTTAATCAATAAGTTGGCATTCATGTTTAATTTACTTAATAACATATATATATATATATATATATATATATATATATATATATGTGTGTGTGTGTGTGTGTGTGTGTGTGTGTGTGTGTGTGTACGTGCGTGCGTGTTAATTATTGATTATAAACATTCAAATGTCTATAAGAAAGTATTAAAGCGGGTAAAAAGAGTAATAAAAAGGAAAAGACAATGAGATTATGCAATTTCAAAAAGGTGTTATGGAAAAATTTATCCTTGACCTGACCTCTTTTAATTAAAATTTTCATTAAATGAAAATTTTCAAATCTAAGATCGGACAATAATCAAAAACATATATAATATTTTAATTATTACAATTTATGAGAAGAATAAAGGTAAATAGGAGTGTTACAAGTGTGAAGTGAGGAGAATGAGAGAAAAAGTTAGAGTGAGAGATATATGGATAATATATGAGATATTTGTGCATGAATGGGAGTATAAAATGGTAGGATAATTCATTGATATGGTTTTTTGATTTGTATAGGTGGGTTTGTTGGGAGAGATGATATAGTTTATTGTTATAGTTTTATTTCACTATTATGGAAATGGATCATTGTTATATCAAATTTCTTTTATGATTTCTTTTTTAAGAAATCTTGTTTGATTTTTATCTAAATTATAACTTTGTAATGATTTTGTGTTGGTGAAATAATTTTTTATTTGCATAATGTGACCATTTACACATCAAGCTTAAATTTTTTATGTAAAAGTTCAAATTTCATAATTCAGTTTGCATTGATGAATTATAAATTTGATTTTGCATTTCACATGTGAGTTAAACTAACGGTGTCAAGAAATTAAAAAATCATTTGATTTTTTATTTGTTTTTTATACTGTAAATTTATATTTACCATTAGCTAATCGGAGCATCGGTGACAAAAAGTCCTCTGGTGACCAGAGGCGCCAAAATTTAATGACCAAAAATCCGAAGGTCTCATCGTTGGAGGTCAAGAACTCTATTACAATTTTTTTATATAAAGGTAGAAATTGTATTGTATAAAAAAGCAATTACCATAAAAATAGAGATGATTTTTACAAAAATGAGTTGAATGTCCATAATCCATAATAAACATTATTATAATCCCTAAAAGCGAATAATTTATTATTTATAAGGGCACCTAATATTTAATCCTAAAAAAGTACATTTTGTAGCGAGACTAACTTATTTTTTTTATGTACCAAAATGTCACTCGTCTATTTTTTGCGATAATTTAGTTTATTTGGGAAAAATATTTAAGGTTTTAGGTAAAAGTGGCAATTCAAATAATGGGTCGTATTTGGGACTGACTCGGCAAGACATGACTTGATTTTATCCAATACAAATACGACATAACATGCTGTCACTTTTTTTTTTTTGCTTAACATGAACACGTCTTGTTAAAAACACGACGTGACACGATAAATCATTTTCATGCCAATTGAGCGTGATTTAATATGACCCGATGCGATAAACCATTAATTTTCCATATATAACTATAATTTTTATTTATTTTATATTGCACAAATTATAATGATTAAAACGGGGAAGTAATTATGCCAAGCGAACCAATTTCATATCAAAACAATGGCATAAACATGACACGACATGACTCGCCTTCGGGCCAAAATATCCTCACCCGAACACGAAATTTCGCGTTATTTTTTGCCAATTTGATATTTTTTTCGTGTCAAAAATATCATCCCTAGCTTTAGGATTCAGGTTTATAAAGTTTAAGGGTTAGGATAATAGAAAAGAGATTGTCCATGCTTATTTTATATGGTTTAGACTTTTTTTAACAAAACAAAAATGTTTAGAATAAAAGTTAGATAAAAAATTTGAGGAACATTTTCTTAAATCACCCTTTTTATATTGTAAAACTAAACTTGTAAAATTATCACAATCAAACACTAAACTAACGTGCTAAACACCAAAATGGCCCCATTTTAAAGAACATCAAATTGTCACAAATCTGAATAACACAAACATATAAAGCACAACTTATCTTTCTCACTCATCTCATAAATTGTCGCTCGCTCAAATGGTACAAAGTAGGGGTGTTAGTTATTTCCAAACTTCCGAATTTTTTTGATTTTGGCACCATTTTAATTTTTTGATTTTCTAATTTTTCCATTCCGAATTTTTCGAAAAAAATTGGAATGGAATTGGAAATCATATATGGATTACGAATTTTCTAATTTTTCGATATCACGCCGATCCGATCCGATCCGATCCATCCAAAATATTTTCCTAAATAATAATATTTTCTATTTCTTTTAATACATTTTTAGTACCCTTATTTATATATAAAATTTATTATTTATTAGTTTAATTTGGACCCTCCATTTAAAACCATCTCAACCATTAATATATACACAAATATATATTAACCTTCTACATCACACTAACCCTAAATCGAAAGACAACATTTTGAATTATATTCAATTGTTATGTGGATTTAGATTCCAAGGATGACTTATATTAAGTTTCCCTCATTTTCCTTTTGTTCATTTTTTGTATCTGAAATACTGATACAGAGGCTCTGCTACAGCTGTTAACCTTTCTTGCATTTCTTTAAGTAGGTAAACATTAGTTTTCCCTTCACATAGCTCTGTTTTTTCTTAGTATCGTAGTCAAACTTTAATTAATCTTTCTCCAAAATGGTATGAGATGCATAGCTCTGTAGTTTATTGCATTTCCTTCACTGGTATGAGATGCATAGGGCTGTAGTTTATTGCATTTCTAAAATGTTATGATATGCATAGCCCTGTCATTCACATAGCTCTGTAGTTTATTGCATAGGTGATTTAAAGTGGTGTTTGATTTTTATTTTTATTTTAGAAATATCCTTTCAAAAATTATATTTTCGATATTTTTCGAAAATATTATAACTGATAATTCCAAATATTTTGATATTTTTACGAATAATAAAATTTCTGAAATTTTTGAATATTTTGAATCAGCCGAACAGGAAAAAAAAAAGATTTTCCAATTTTTATTTTTCCCGAATTGGAAAGGATTTTAAAATTTTGAAAATTTTGATTTTTTTTCCGAACACTCCTGCTCCGATCTGATCCATCCAAAACACACTCCTAGTACAACGTAATGGAAAGAGCATTTATATCTCAAGCCACACATGTATGTATCAAATATGGCTATATTTTTTTGTGATGTGCTTTGTTTTTTCTTACCAATAACATAACTTGTATTCATTATTCATCGAAAAAATGTGTTTGGTCACGATTCATGCGTGTTAGATTTAAAAAAAACTATATAATTTCAAATTTGTTAATCATTTTAGAAAACATTTATGGATCACAATTTATCCGCTAAAACTTAAAATAATATAAAACTTGTCCAGAGGCCCTAAGGTGAGTGTTTTGTGTTGCCAAACACTTATTAAGTATCGTGTGATGTCCATTAACTAATATGACATGTAAAAAAATAGTTGTGTGTGGTATTGTATCTAGGTACTTAGGTACCACATGTAATTCTTATATATAAGATGACTTCAACTTAAAGTTAAAGTTGTTAGATCGCATAAAAAAATGGTTGAGAATTAAGGTTTAACACCAAATTCCTTTAAAATATTGAATAATTAATTGTATGAGGTTGTATAGTTAATAATGTTTAGCCAAGAAGACCAATACAATCGAGTGACAGACTCAATAAATTTGAACTCCATAAATAAAAGCTAGCATGAAGTCTAAGATGTCAGCTTAATAAAAATATAACAACTGAATATAATACTTTTAAATACAATTATATTACCAAGCAATTTGCTGAATATAATAGCATAATAGTTATATTAGAGTCATATGTGAAGATTGGCTCAAATTTGGTGTTCTACCTAAATGTCCGACCAATGAAAGTTCTCGGACGCAAATAGGCTAAGAATTTCATAAATTTGTTTTAAAGTGAGGGTTAGTTTGGGCTCTTCTCACATTGGTTCTCTATTGTATAAATTGAACATTATAGGAACTTTAAACCCTAAGGTAGAGAAAACCATTAATCACCACTTATTACTCTTGCTCTTGTATACACATCAAGAGGATTATGATCTTAATAGAGTAGTAACCCTTATTGATTTAATCAGATAATGAAGTCATCATCATCCGTGGACGTAGACATATTGGTGAACCACATACATCTTATCTTGGACTTGTTGGTATATTTGGTTTATCTTTACTTTTCATTGCATTTAGATGTTCTGGTTATATATTTTCCTTGTTCATCATCTTAAATCTTGGACATGCATGAATCACTCGATTGAGTGAGTATTCGCACGCCAAAGTGGTATAAGAGCTTTGTCTCACAGGATCTTTGTCTTGTGTGCATCCAAGGTGGTTGATAAAATTTTGAAATGGCATTTTGGTTTTGTCCCGATTATCTCTTGCTGAAGGCCTATTTTAGATATTAGAGAATGGTTACATCTAACGTTGCAAAGGTGTCAATGGTGGAGTTTTATTTGGAGAAATGTTTTGGTAAAACCATTAATTTTGGTATACGAGAGTGTCAAATGAGAGATGTTTTAATCCAACAAGGTTTGCAAAAGGCATTGAGGGGCATTACGACTAAACTCAAGGATATGTTAAAAGATGATATGAATGAATATAACTTGCAAGCGTGTAGCATTATTTGGGTTAAATCTGGTGCAAAATGAGGTACTTTTGTTATTATGGAGGAATCGATGGAGAAAATTTGGAAGAAATTACAAGAATATATAATATGAAGAGCATAGAGAATCGTTTATATCTCAAGATAATATTATTCCTATTTGATTACATTTAAGGTATGTCGATGTCTGAACATCTTGATGAGTTTAATAAAATTCTCTTTGATTTATTAAGTTTAAATGTTTATATTGGTGATTAAGAAAAAGCTTTATTACTTATAAATTCACTTCTGAATTCATAAGAGCGTTTAAGCACCATATTTCTCTATGGTAAGGATGAAGTTAGGTTTGATGACGTCTCTATGACATTATTGGGCAATGATAAGTGGAAGAAGGAAAATAGTGATTCTTGGTTCTAACCGTTGGATACGCGGGGTGGGACTGAGGAGAAAAGGTAAAGTGGAAAAGGAAGTTCTAGGTCCAAATTTGGGACCAAGGGTTTTGCAAATTTTGTATTTTATAAGTGCAATAATAACGGGTATTCCAAGAAGAATTTTCCTTAGATGAAGGCGAGAGATAATAAGAAATCGGTGGCAGATTTTGTCAATTATGTTACGTCATAGGATGATGAATTTAGGAGCATGTTCAAATGAGTGAATTATAGACTCTGGTTGCTCTTACCACATGTACGAGGATAAAGATTATTCCATGCCTATAAGGTTATGGATGGAGAAAAAGTCTTTATGGGTAATGACCATGTCTGTCGGTGGAAAAATATCGACACAATCAAATTAAAGATGCATAATGGAGTGACTCAAATTCTTGCAAATGTTTATTATGTTTCATATTTGAAGAAGAATTTGATTTCTTTGGGAGATTTATATTCCAACGGGTGCAAGATTATACTCGAGGGTGGAATGATAAAGGTTGTTTTAGGTGCCCTGGTGGTGATAAGAGGAAAGAAATAGGAAAGCCTATATCTTTTTCAATGGAGCATGTTATCATGTCATGCCTTAATTATTAATGAGAAAGAGAGTCAAAGTAGGATTCCACTAGACTTTGGCATATACAATTAGGACATGCCAGAGAGAAGTTTATGAAAGTATTTTGTAAGAAATATTTGTTAAAGGGGGTGAAGTATCGCAAGTTATTCATTTGTGTTGCGTACTTGGGAAGCAAACAAGGGTTAAGTTTGACACGATGACTCACTGCACAAAGGACATACTTGATTACATTCACAATAATGTTTGGGGTCATTGTAAAACATTATTTGTAAGAGGTAGTCACTATTTAGTGTCGTTTATTTAGGACTACTCTCAACAGACTTAGGTCTATACGATGAAACACAAGGACGGGATCTTTAGGGGTTTTCTTAAATGGAATAATATGATGGATAATCAGACTCATAGAAAGATCAAGGTGCTTATATTGGATAATAGCGGCTAAGTACTGGTATGATCCATACTTGAAGTATTATGAGGATTAGGGTATTGTTAGACACTTTACAGTCCAAAAAATTCCACAATAAAATAGAGTAGCAGAGATGATGAACCAAATCTTACTTGAAAATATCAGGTGTATGTTGTCTAATGTAGGATTACCGAAGAGGCTTTGAGCAGAGGCTTTATCCTTTGCATGCTTTATTGTCAGCCATATGCCATTTATCGTAATTGACTATGAGACTCTTATGGAGGCTTGCTCGGATTCACATCCTACTTATAAGACGGTGCATATTTGTAGGTACCCGACTTATTTTCATATTAATGAGAATAATATTGCTCTTGGAGTGTGGAATTTTTTTTATAGGTTTAAGTAGTGGGGTCAAGAGATACAAGTTATGGTGCCCGAAGGACAAGAAGATAGTCGTGAGTAGGGATGTGACTTTTGATGAGGCGTTTATGCTCAAGTTGACAAAGGCCGAGAAAAAATATTCTCCGATATATAATGAGAGTGAAAATGTGCAAGTGGATATAACTACTCTGATTTACTCTTCAAGTGAATAGGTGGATGTTCTTGATGATGTACTAAGTTAACAACGACAAGAGTAACCATCATTGGCTAGATAAAGATAACCGTGGGTTTGAAAACCCACGAGAAGATATATCTTTGATGATGATATAGTTGAATATACGTCGTTGGTCTATAGTGATGAGTCGTCCAAGTACTGTGAGGCGATGAGTGATACTCATTGTGAGGAGTGAAAAGTTGTTATAGGTGAGGAAATTTATTCTCTTCACAATTAACCAAACTCAGGAGCTGGTGAAATTGCCTAATGGGAAAAATTCTATCAGTTGTAACTGGGTTTATGCTAAGAAAAATGGGGCTCCAGATTCCAAGGTTCGTCACAAGGAAAGATTAGTGTATAGGGGTTTACAAAAATTAAAGGTGTAGATTACAATTAAGATTTATGTCTAAGGGTGAAATACACTTCCATTTGGGTACGATTGACTATGTTGGTGCTATTTTTCTTAGAGCTTGAACAACACAATGTCAAAACAACGTTCATGCGCGGGGATCTAGAGGAAGAGATTTATATATCTCAATCGGAGGGAATTAATGTTGTTGGCAAGGAAGATTATGTGTGCAAATTGCAGAAGTCTTTATATGAGTCAAAATAATCTCAACAGTTGTACAAGAGATTTGACACATTCGTTGCGGGCCTGAAATTCACACAAATCAACTTTGATAATTATGTTTATTTCAAGTGGCTCAAAGGTGGTAATTTCATTTATTTACTCTTGTATGTTGATGATATGCTCAATTATTTATTCGAGCATGGTGTAAGTGGATAATATGAAGGCCAAGTTGAGCTAAGAATTTGAAATTAAAGATTTAGGTAAAACTAAAACGATTATCGACATGGAGATTAATATAGAGAGGAAGGGAATGTTAAGCCTCACTTAGAGGCAATACCTAAAGAAAGTGGTGTTATGTTTTGTGATACAAAATGCAAATCATGTGAATACTTCCTTAGTTACACACTTTAAATGTTTGCCAATGATAGCTCCAAGCACCGAGGATGCAATGGGTAGCTTATTATATGACATGGTTTGTACTCGATCGAATATAGCTCAAACAGTGGGAGTTTTGATTAGTATATGGAAAATCTTTGAAAAGAGCACTCGAATATGGATAAGTGGATTTCGCAGTATCTGTGGGGATCACTTCATGTGAGACTTGTCTACCATTGGTTGTAAAGTCACATGTGTGTGGGTGTGTTAATTAGGACTATAAGGGTGATTTGGACAAGTATCGATCCATTACAAGGTATATTTTTACATTAACTTGTGGTTCAGTGAGCTGGAGGTCCATATTGGAGGCAAGGGTTGCTTTGTCTAATGTAACAACCCACATTTTCTAAGAAAATGTTAACTAGGCACAATACGTCGAAGATGGGGCTTGCCTAACAATTCATACCATTCCTAGCATCAAATCAGAAAATAAAATTTCAATTTAAACATCCACGCATGATAAAACCATATGAAATAATAAACTAATAGTGAATAAGTCCTAAATAAAATAAATCATAAAACATCCGCCCCAATATAACGAGAAAATAAATTACTGGAATAAATAAATCTCGGGCTTAGGCTCATTCAATCTCTAGAATAATAAAAACTGAATGAAATAAAGAGTAACAACCTATGTTAGAATCAAATAGCCAAATTCTCTAATAAGCAAGGGCAACTGCAAGTCTGATCCTCTATCAACCCTGCAGTTCTTGTCTAGGATAACTTGGGGAGAAAAAATTTATAATTTAGGTTAGCACCCTAAAGTTGTAAGAATTAACATACAAAACCAATAGATAATAATGCAATCAATTCACATTACATATCACCCATCGTCTCTCACAAGCAGTAAGTATCTCACCCCTCATATAAGTGTATTACTATATGCATCTCCAATCCAAGTCCGGTTATGAAGTTTGGTATCTACACAACGTACAATATCAAGGAGAAGTAGTACACATATAAAACGGAAGATAAATAGCTACACATGTAATCTCAGTCCCAAGACTATTCCCCCACAATACTACCCCGCGAAAAATACCATTGCATCACATTATGTATTTTACGTAGCATTGTTTTCAGTAACAGTTGTCTACATCATTAGAATACATTGATTTGTTCTTAATTAATTTATATAAATATGTATATATACCATTATATATATACGACACACGAAGGCATCTACCTTCGATGTCTCTATTGATAAGTATAGAGGAGTCCCTCACCAAATGGACATAAACAAACACACATAAGTGGGGCGGTCGCTACGCAGTACACCATCTCATCGTCCATACCCCCGTCTATGAAAATGGATCCGTCCATCACACTTATCTCATCATGAAGCGACGCCCACTAACGTAGGAGCTAAAGTAACGGTGTACACTGCGCCTAGCCCACCTGTGCCAGTGCGTGCTATCATTCCGAGGACGTACGCAACCCCAATCGATAGGCCTTCCACGAACATGGGTATGTTCACACAAGTACTAAATATATGCATACAACACATAATATGTATAGATAATTATCCTTATAGCTACCACAACTGGATTTAATCAATCTCAAAATAACAATCCTTGTCTTGACAATTAACACTCTAGTCAAATTATTAAATTCCCCAATTATTGGATAACAACACAAATTTATTTTTAATTAAATATCCCCTCACTTGGACAACCTCCCATATACTCGCTTGGACTCATAAAAATTCCACACACGTTTCCACGATTTAATCCTAACCCATGACTCAGAGCCGAATCGATTTGTTGGGCTGAATCGATTCGCCCTAGAGGCTGAATTATTTCATTTTCCGATAGTAGCCCAGATATGCTAATTTTTTTCTATACGGGTTTCTTCCCCAAAATTCCATATTCATTTTTAAGATTTTATACACTTAATTTCAAGAACCATAACCGTATAATAGTCAAGAAAACGTGTTAACATCATTCTATAGCCAATATATGCATGATAGCCAACAAAATAAATTTGAGTAATTCTATAGCCAACATCATTCTATAGCCAATAAAATAAATTTGAGTAATTGGATCTAAAACATCACATGTTGTCTAACCCAACAAGTTCATAATTCTTATCTAAAATTTCCAAAATAGTAATATCAACTTAAGATTTGAATTCAGTTATAAACTTTAATCCTATTATATGGATCGTAGTAGTATTTTCCCCAATCAAATGATATCAATTATAGGTTTGTCACCAAGGTATTTAATTCTCAAAACACAATTATTCATCAATTAATTCTAAATAGTTCTAGATTGAAATCCATTTCAATTGTAATCTTTAATCAAATATTTAACCCGAAATTGATATGAGAGACATGCATGTGAATCAAGAAAAATATTATTAAAAGTCTGAAAAGACCTAAGGGTCACTAGAAAGAACCAAAGGGTACTTGCTAATGCGTATTAGATTTTTTTTTAAAAATTCTCCAACTCTTTTAAATCTTTAATACAAAATCTATTATAAATTTTAAGTGAGAAAACACTCACGCACACTAGTAAGTAAATGGTGGTGATGAAATATATAAAGATTAATTCCCTTTAAGAATGAGATGAGGAAAAGTAGAGTGACACAAGATTTGTTCTCGAGGAACCCACCTCAGTGGTAAACCCCGTGTCCCTAGTCCCAGGACAACACTTTCACCCAAGTCCACTATTACCAATAATAAGTTACAGATTACAGTCCTCCAAGTTTACTACGAATTAAACTAAGCAAATACACACCCGTATTAACCAGCCTAGTCTAAAACAACCCAACTTAACTGAGTATCAGTCAACCCAATAACACCCCGGTAATAGGGACTATCACTCACTCACAACAACACCCTCTAACCTGTGAAGTTGTGCAACACACAGATTTAATTTATATTTGTGTTTCTAAAAGAAGACCAAACACCAATAGTTGAAGTCTACTTTTATTAACACCAAAAAGTTACCAATCAGGGACTAACTGATAGGTAAGGTTTAAAGGTTCAAACACACACTAACAAAATGGGTTTTTGAACCACACACCAAATTTAATCTAATTTAAACCAAAGTAAATTATGATCTGTAAGGACATATTTTCATAGGTCCGTTATCAATTTGTTATGTCATATACCGCCACACCGTCAAAGAGCATTCAAGAGCAATCTACATCAAAGAATGATCCGAATTATTCAAGTTCTTCATCATTCAAGACTCCGCGAAGTTTACTTTGGTAAGGTTATATTTTAAATACCTTAACTTTTCACTTAGAGCTTTTGGGAGATTTTTACAAAATATTTTCCAAGTGTTGGAGCGGACTTTTTCGTCAAATATTGAAAATGAGTATTTTTTCTAAGTTTTGAAGCGTCCTCGATTTTGACGCCCAGGTCGTTCGCGCGAGATCAGCATCTCGTTCGAACGAGATTGGAAGTCGCGCGATGTCGTTTGAACGACATGCGTACTTCGTTCGAGCGACATATGCTTCTCGTTCGAACGCTCGTATTTCGAGGCGGTGCGTTTTTGTATAAATACTCATTAAATGGTAACGTTTTCATTAAGAAGTCCATACGTTTTCCAGAACAGAAACACTGCCAAAGCAGTAATCTTTAGGCTTCTTCTTTAAGGGTTTAATCCCTTTTTGTTTACAATTCACAAAACTCCCATATGCTTTAGTGAATTGTTGTGGTATTCAAGAACACAACTTTTGCCCTTGTTTATTCTTTGTGGGGAGAGCTCTACAGTCGACAGCTGCGTGTTACTGTGGAGGGAGTCCTTGTGAAGATTTCAGACTGTGTGTCTAGGATTGCGGTCCTTGTGGTATAGCGCGTGAACCACTGCAGATTTCTAGCCGTTGCTTTGAAGGTTTGACGAAGACACCGTGCGTTACTCTTGTGGGCGATGCAAGTTGGTATGTAAGTCAATGGTCTTGTAAACTTTTCAAAGTTCTAGAAATAAAAGGTTTTGCCCTGCGGAAATTTTTCCTTAAGCTTGTGTCGCATGCTTTATTTATTTTATGGTTTGACACACGCACACACGCAGTTGAATGATTTGGGGCTGATTTATTTTGGTTTAAAAATAGACACTAATTAAATAAGTGTGTCAACGTAGAAAGTTGCGAACTTAATCAATTATCACACAGTCACGACTTTTCAATTGGTATCAGTGCGGATTACGCTAATTTATCGTGTGATCCTGATTTTTCGAGGATTTACTTTCTGATACAATTTGTCTACTCACGTTTTCAAATTGGTATCAGAGCAGGTTACGCTAATTTATCGTGTGATCCTATTTTTCTTAAAATCGTGTGATATTGGTTTTTTTTTTATTGAAAAATTTGTTTTGTGAAAAATCGCATTTTTTCAATGGTACGCCCGTTTAATGAGGAGCCTATTTTTGAAAAAGTTCACGACCGTGGTGAAAAGTTAAAAAGTTTGAATTTGAAACTTTGCAAAAGAATTAAAGTTTTGGAAAAAGAAAATTTTCTCTTTAAAAGTAAGATTGAATATTTGCAAGCGTTTCAAACTCAAAGTGATATTTGTCGTGAGCACTTTGGTAATTTGTGTATTGATTTTGATTCTTTAAAAATTGCCAAAAAGAAGAGTGATGAGAAAGTCCTAGTTTTAGAGAAGGAATTAAAGGACTTAAAAAATTCTAGGGTTCTCGTTTGTGCCGTCGAGGATAAAATCGATGATTTTACGGCACGTGAAAGGACTCTTAGGGATAAGTTTGTTTTAATTGAGGGGGAGCGTGATAAACTGTTAAGTTTAATTAAAAATTTGAAAACGAAATCCCTGTCTTTGGAAGAGTCTAATTCTTTGCTTGAGTCAAAAATTTTGAAGTTAAAAAATGATTTGACTGACTCATGTAGGTTTGATGGTGATGGTAATGGCTCATCTTGTTCTCATGCTTCTAGTGCTAAAGCCAAAACCATTATTTATTTTAGAGGGTTAACCGTTCCAAAGGATGTTAGAAAAGATCACACTTTAGGTGTCGTTCCACCCGTTTACACATGTTCATATTGTGGTAGGAAATGTCACATTAGGAGATTTTGTTTTGATCTTGGAAGAGATCCTAGGAATTCGAAGTCTAGTGTTTTGTTGGTTCCCAAAACTCCGTGTCGACGTGTTACATCCGTTTGGGTTAGGAAATTACTTTTGGATACACTAGATTTTAGAATAGTTGATTCTCATTTGCTTGCACACGATTCTTCTCTTGACATACCATATAGATGATTATGTTTGCATGCTTGTCATACGCTAGTTATGCTTTTTGATATATTTTTGCTAGCGTTGTGACATGTACTTTTTGTATAGATTTTTATTTTTGAAAAATACAAAAAGATTTTATGTTCATAAAATTTTAAGAAAAATCCAAAAAGATTTTTGTATTTTGTTTGCACCGTTAATGGATAAAGACTTAGGATGACCGAGTCACAACATCATTCAATTTTTTTCATGTGACTATTTGATAGTGTTTTAAAACAATTAGTCAATTCATCCTTGTGCTTTATAATGTTTGGAGTCATTAAGATGTAATTAAGTGTTACTTCCTACATGTTTTACTCATGTTTCCTTTCTTGCACACATGCACGGATTTGTTTGATTATTGTGCTTGTCTTATCACATGTTGGTTGGGTGTTTTCACTTCAATCCTGTCCTTAAAACGAACCAAGCGTGATAAATTTTGATAAGGAAATTGTGCATATAAGAACCGTTTTGTGAGTTTGTGTGTTTTGTTTGAAAACGGGGAGGGGCTGCGAAAGGTAATTATCTATTCTTTGCGCAAAAGACACCGATAAATTGGACCTAGAAAATGGAGGAATTTTATTATCCGGGGTCCAAAGAGGTTTAAAGAGCCCGAAAAAAATTATGGCAATAAAAAGAAATTCATGCCAATTATGGGTCATTTAGGTTTTTGCACCAATTCTCCAAAGTTTGAGAATTTAGCTTACCTCTAAAAGAAAATATAAATGAGGGTGTTTGGTTGGAGAATTTGAACGGGTTTGCACGTTCTTGAAATTCTTGAAAATGCGCTAAATAGTTTTGGACGTTATTGGGATGGAAATCATTTGACTTTGATTTGTTGATTTGCATAAGTCGATGTCATCTAAATTCAACAAATTTTTTCACCTAAGGATTCTTTTGATGTTCATTCGTTAGGAGTACTCGTATGCATCGTGCACATATGATTGATTGAGTTGATTTACCTATCGAATGTGTTCACACCCATTCATTTCGTTTCCATGACTTGGTTGTTTGAGTTTAAATCCATGGTGTGATTTTTTGTATCATATTTTTCAAAGTGGTATCTTATTTTTGTATGAAAAATTAAAAAATCCAAAAATAGTTTGTGAAATTTGTGAGATACTCCTTTGCATGCGCGTAGCTTGATCTTTGTTTGCTATGCATTTTGTCGTGACACTCCATGTTTTGATTTTTTTTTTCTTCTTATCTGTCTATTTGGGGACATCATAAAAAGGGGGAGAAAGAATTATCATGTTATGGGGGAGTTTTTTCATTATGGGGGAGATTTCATTATTAATGCTTTATTCTAATATCATTTCAAACTCGATGCGTCACGAAGGTTTTTGCTTTATCTCATGTGTGTAGGTACAAAATTTAAGATTGATATGTTGCACTCCCTGATGAGAAAAGCTTTGAGATTTGACGAAGATGATTGAAGAACAGTTTTGAAGTCTTGCAAATTTATTCATGGGAGGGTAGATTTGTATAGGTAATTTGGTATTTGATAATTTGGATTTTTTATGTATGTACCGGCATAGACATAGAGGGAGATTTATAAGGACATGTTTTCATAGGTCCGTTATCAATTTGTTATGTCATATAGCACCACACCGTCAAAGAGAATTCAAGAGCAATCTACATCAAAGAATGATCCGAATTATTCAAGTTCTTCATCATTCAAGACTCCGTGAAGTTTACTTTGGTAAGGTTATGTTTTAAATACCTTAACTTTTCACTTAGAGCTTTTGGGAGATTTTTACAAAATATTTTCTAAGTGTTGAAGCGGACTTTTTCGTCAAATATTGAAAATGAGTATTTTTTCTAAGTTTTGAAGCGTCCTCGATTTTGACGCCCAGGTCGTTCGCGCGAGATCAGCATCTCGTTCGAACGAGATTGGAAGTCGCGCGATGTCGTTTGAACGACATGCGTACTTCGTTCGAGCGACATATGCTTCTCGTTCGAACGCTCGTATTTCGAGGCGGTGCGTTTTTGTATAAATACTCATTAAATGGTAACGTTTTCATTAAGAAGTCCATACGTTTTCCAGAACAGAAACACTGCCAAAGCAGTAATCTTTAGGCTTCTTCTTTAAGGGTTTAATCCCTTTTTGTTTACAATTCACAAAACTCCCATATGCTTTAGTGAATTGTTGTGGTATTCAAGAACACAACTTTTGCCCTTGTTTATTCTTTGTGGGGAGAGTTCTACAGTCGACAGCTGCGTGTTATTGTGGAGGGAGTCCTTGTGAAGATTTCAGACTGTGTGTCTAGGATTGCGGTCCTTGTGGTATAGCGCGTGAACCACTGCAGATTTCTAGCCGTTGCTTTGAAGGTTTGACGAAGACACCGTGCGTTACTCTTGTGGGCGATGCAAGATGATATGTAAGTCAATGGTCTTGTAAACTTTTCAAAGTTCTAGATATAAAAGGTTTTGCCCTGCGGGGATTTTTCCTTAAGCTTGTGTCGCATGCTTTATTTATTTTATGGTTTGACACACACACACACGCAGTTGAATGATTTGGGGCTGATTTATTTTGGTTTAAAAATAGACACTAATTAAATTAGTGTGCCAATGTAAAAAGTTACGAATTTAATCAATTATCACACAGTCACGACTTTTCATGATCTTAATTAGTTAAAGAAAGTTACAAAACATTAAATTTCAAATTTTGTAAAAACCAATACTATGACAAGGGTTGGATCAAATACTCATACACACATAAACACTACCTAAGTTATAAAAGAATACAATAAAAAGTATTCAACTTAGGCAATAAATGGTGTCCGAGTCAATTGGTCCAATCCGAGTTAAATGAGTACGAGATAAAAAGTGTAACACTCGACTCAATAAAATAGGATGGGTTTTACTAAAATAAAATTTAAATAAATAAATATTATGTAATACCCCGTGTTTCTGAATATTCCAAATAATTCTATTTAATTAGATTGGAGAATTAAATGAATATTCCAAATAATTCTATTTAATTAGATTGGAGAATTAAATGAGAAAATTACGGCTTAATTTAAATTACGTAAGAGTAGTAATTTAAAGAGTTTTATTAAAAAAATTGTAATTATGGAATATTAATCGAGAGATAGATACCGGTTTATATTGCCTCATTTTATTTACTTAGTGCGAGTGGTAAATAGTTACTTAACGCGTGTAGACCGTGTTGGGGTGAGAACGAGTAATATTTTTTAAGTGACTCAAATGATAATTTAGAGGTCACCGATGAGTCCGGAAGGGTCAAATTAGTCAAAATAGTATACCCGGGGGTACTAGTTGAGTCCCGGGGTAATTTTGGACTAAACCGAGACCGTTCGGGGGCGTTTTAGTCTTTTAACATAAGAGGGTATGGAGACCTACGAAATTGAGAGTTTTATATCAGCCGTATGATAGAGGCATTAGGGTTAGAACACCCATGACAACACCAATACCATTAGAGAGAAGAGAGGCACAACTTTCTAAGGCAAAAGGAAGAATTGAGAAGGTTTCAAAGGGATTTTTACCATCAACTTGTTGGGGAAGAAGGATTGAAGGATGAAGATCATCAATCATCAACAACAACCACGAAATCAGACCCTACTGATCATAAGTCAAGTTGTTTATTGCAAAAATTATAAAGTTATAATACCCATGTGTAGGATTTTTTAATAGTGTTGTTTAAATCATTATTTTGATTGGAGAAAGATGATATTTATACATGTTGGGATAGGAATCGCATGTAGAATGATTTACCTTATGTAGAGGTTTGAGATTCAGATTAGACTTGATGATTTTTCGGATTAAAATCTGGATTTTGAATGATAATATGGGAAGAACACCATAACTAGGGTTTCAAGAAATTCTGGATTTTAATTCATTATTTCTTTAAAGTAATTGGAGTTTTGATGTATGTGACACGTTAGGAACTGTCCTAGTATATGTGGAAATATGTTAGGATCATTGGGTCAAAGTTTGGTGGACTATAATGGAGTTTGAAGGTTTGTTAATGGAGGAAAAATCTTAACGAAGAAGACAACTGCGTATGTCCCTGTTCGATCGATCGATCGATCTCGAACTATCGATCGATCGACTATGTCGATCGATCGAACCCAGCCGTCGATCGATCGACGCAAGCTATTTCTCGAAAATTTTGTGTTTAATTCTTCGTTGAGTTCGGGAATGAATGAGTATTCTAGGATTTACATTATACTTATATGGGAGTGAGAATAAGACCAGTAGGTATATTGTTGAGGTCCGATAAGGCCATTGGGTGTAGGGCTTGGATTACGGACCAAGGAGAATAATCCGATTTAGTAGAGTATCGGGGATTTCGGAAATTGAGTTACGGGGCGAATTAAATTGAATTTAAGTAATAGACCAGTAGGGTAAGAAATAACTACTGAAATTATATGTAAGGGGTAACTAGGACCCTTAGAGTTGTGTGAATACTCAAATAAATACGATTAATGAGATAAATCGTAAAGCGAATATTGTACGGTAGATATATGAGATTAAAATATTACGTACGTATATGATTAATAGGTCGGGCGTGTACCTACTGAATTATGTGATCTTTTAGGTAGAGAGATTATACCTAAATTAATTATGTTAGGGTCGATGAGACATTCCGAACTAACATAAAGTTATTATATGTTTGGGGTCGATGAGAAATGCCGAACCAAACTTTGAACTGGTGTCGCGATGAGAGAGTCCCGAACCAGAATATGTGTATATATATATTTTTAAAAATAGTTGGGGTCGATGGATCATTCCGAACCAGGAGATCTTTATTTGTGTATATAAATAATTGGGGTCGATGTATCATTCCGAACCAATTCTTACTTGGGGTCGATGAATCATTCCGAACCAAGAGTCCTTTACGTGTATAAAAAGGGCAAAATAGCAATGACTGATATTTAGTATATATTGTGTGTGAAATATATATACTTGATGATATCCTACTTCCGTGTGTTAGTAGATTGATACATATTATGTATTTAAAGATACATACTGAATTGGTAAGTTAAGTAGTGAAACTTAATTACGAAATGCACCTTTAGATAGAGAAAAGCTATTTAGTAATTCAAGTAGTGAAACTTAATTACATAAGTGGGAAGTCAACAATTGTGAGAGTTGTAGTAATTTTAGTAGTGAAACTAAATGGGAAGTCTTGAAAAATAACATAGATGAAATGTTACTTGAGAATTAATTAACATACGCGAGATGTTAGTGAAACGGTTGTACTGTATGGGCGGTACTGGAACTTGGGTACATATAAGTTCAGTTGACTACTTTGGTTTTAGTTAGCTTGGGAGGTATGGCTAGATAAACTAAGTGTGGAACGTTAGGTGTGCACAAAAGATGAGGGGTGAGTAACTCAAGAGAGTGTACGAGAAACTAACATGTGTAATCAATAACCGCATTTTATATTGTGATAAACGCTTGCTAAATATTTTCAAAATGTTTTGAGTACTAACTCTTGCTATAAAATATTTTCAAAACCTTTTAGGTGTCCATCCACAGGGATGCCATGTATGATGATTCCATTCCAGAGACTCGGAGCTGTAGCACAGTGGATGCTTACAGGATTTTGACTAGGCGATATCTCTCATTCAGATCTAGTACAGGATCTCACACTCTTCTATGCATGGACTTGTGGTCCGGTATTAGTCTCAGATGTTAGTTTCAGACTAGTGGTTATTCTATTGTTGTTTGGGATTTTTAGCCGATGGTTTATTCGGTAATACTTTTGTTATGTTGTACTTTTACTTTGTTATTTGAATTATAGTACATGATTGTTTGTACTTTGTTCCACATGGTTGATTTATCTGTTTTAAGAAAGATAAAATTTGGCACCGGTGTAATTTTACTCAGGGGATTAGTAATTAAAAAGTTTTCGACAGTGATGCTAAGAATGAACCATTTGAGAAACCTGTTTTAATTTAATAAAGGCCTGATCACCCGATGTTTAATTAGGCGGGGTGTCACATATGGTATCAGAGAATCAGGTTCTAGTGTCCATAGGATCTGTACGGCTTACTACGTTTTCAGCGTATCGTTTGATTGATATAGAGCCCTGCCTTAGGATTATTGTACTCCTCTACGTACGTAGTTTACGTTCTCCTGCTATTTAGTAAATGTAGTGTTATATATACGAGTTCGATGGGGCATTATACATCGAACATGGCGGTAGAACCAGCATTGGCGTTGGAAGGACAGCAGGAGGGAGGAGCTCAGCATGAAGCCTGGAGTGTTCAAATATGGTAATCATAGGAGAGATGACCGTTGTCGAGGTCACTCCTAGGGTGTAATGGAAGTAAATGCTGCAAGTTTTGTTGAGGCATAGCAGGCATTTTTCAAGTGTCGCGACGGCAAGAGGGATGCTAGTCTAGACCGCCCAATGCAGTGATTGTGGGAGTAGGTCTGAAGAAAAATTTGATGAGAACGAGCCGTAAAAAAAATGTGATAAAATGGAGATTGTACATGTTAACCAATGGAAGTAGTATGTTCAGTGGTTTTGGTGTTTAGGATAGAGTAGAAATACTCAGAAGTGAAAATTTGAGTAAATTTTTAGAGGCAGCGTGGCGGAGATACCAGTCACTACATTCGGACCGAGGGTCCGTATACAAATAGAGGAACCTTACATATAGTTTAACCGCAAAATTCTCCCATGATGATTCAGAAACGGAGGGAATGGGAATATCTAAACCCCTCACGTGAAAACCTGGTAGAGGCCAATCGTGAGAGAGAAATTTATCCATTGAAGTGAACTTGTATCGAGGAGATGGGTATAAGGGAAAAAGAGCCTTTGAGAGAATGGACTCTCGAGTTGTGATTCGCAATTTTTGGTAAAACTCTTCTTGAACGACTTATGTATATGAAGGCAGTATGGTACTTCTTACAAGGTTGGGGTAAATGCTCCTAGGGGGCGAAGTTAAGAGAGTTTAAAGATTTAGTCAAAGAGTAAGACTGAATGTAATGGGGCTGGTGCAAGCCATAAGTGGAAACCAACTAGAGGATTTAATGATTAGATTCTAAGTCGGGACTGTTAAGCCCCATAGTGCGTTCCTCTTGGTCAGCAGAACTAAGGGAACCAGGATGATAGTGCTCAGAATTGAGACTACCAAGTCCGAGAGGAGGGATACCCCAAACCGGTCAGTGTGGCCTAGAGTAAGGGGATTTTTGTAAAGATGTCTAGTGTGGTTTGTAGGGCCACGCGTTTTATTTTAGCTTGAAGTTATTTGAGGAAATAATAACTCTGATAAGTTTTGCATTCCGGAGAGGACAATCGTGTTATGTTCGGAAAACCATCTGAACCACCAGAGCGATGGATAAGGAAGTATATGGGTTTTAGCCTCGAGTGAATGAGGTATGTGACAATACCTCACCTGAAAGAGGGTCGAGTTGTCATTATTCATCAATAGGTGAGGGACTTCAGGGATTATGAACGTCTCATAGTAATTGATTCCGGTGTGTAGGAACCTAAATGATGTGAGTCAATGTATGTCGTATGACTGCTGAGCGGAGAAATCGAGCTCGCTGTTGTAATTATTGCTAAGGACTTAGTGATAGTATAAGCGCGGTGCCACTTGACTCCTTTAGAAATATTGGAGTATAGTTGCACATATTGACGAGGAATCGAATTTGGGCATCTCGACTATGTGTTGTTCCGATAATGCTAAGTAAGAATACATGGGGAGAAGTCCCTTGTTTAAGTTCTGTTACGAAAGGGAATACGACTGAATTTTTATGCATGACAGGAGAAGAGACATTGTTAGATGCTAGGGCATTAGTGGAGTCGGTAGTGTTGTGGAGAAACACTGAAAGGCTTACCTTACCACGAAGGGATAAGTGGGACTTTGTGGGCAAGAATTTGATTTTTGGTCTATAGGGTATTGAGAATACCCACAAGATTGTAGTCACGTCCTGTAGACTAGGCTGGAGTTAAAGAAAAGCATGTTATGGGTGCGACATTTGCAATGTTTTTGCAAATGTGCATGGATAAAGGGGTATATGGGCGCCCTAGTCAATTGGATTCCTTAGACATCCGAGATAGAGGGATGCGGAATATTTTTTTTTTGTACGACGGTGGGGAGATGAAATGGGTTGAACGTCATGGGAGATAGACGATGATCCAAGATTATATGCGCTGAGAGATCCAACACACCCTATGGGATGAAAGTTGGTGGGAAACCGTTCAAAGCTTATCTCTTGATATGGGAGACCTAACTTTGGTGAAGAAGTAGCGCAAGGTGCTACTTGACTGAGTGTTGTAAGTGACTTACGTGTTACTAAAATGTTGATTCTTATAAAGTAACCAACCCAAAAAGTGCGCCAATTGCGAAGAGTGCACGGATTGTAAAGTATAATAAACCCGGAGAGAAAGGGGAATAGAGTACCACTTGAGGAAAGATGACGTAAGTGGGAAGAGATGTTGAGGAGAGACATAGTGAGATTGTCTCCAGATACACCTCTAGTTAATAGACAAGATAGACTCGAAATGAACAACCGGAATGTGGTAGTGAACCCACATTTCCAATAATGGAATGAGGAGACAGACTTATAAATTATTGATGGGTGGTGAACATCATAATTAAGCCAACATTTCGTTGGGGGTAGCGAAATGGGGTGACCAGGATGGATTAGTATGTAGTTGAAAAGGGAGAGTGCACGGTGCCGCTCTACATGATTGTGAATCAGGATGAAAAGCTAAAATTCCACCCTGTGAGAGATGGTCAGGAAAGAATAGAGATAAAGTTTTATTTTGAGTACGTTGTGTTACCTACGACTCAATGTTAGTGAGAAAGAATGATGATACGCCCTTATGATTGTGGAATTTTGGAGAAGCCCACTGATCAATTCATGGGTTGAATGTATGCCTATAAGAGCATATTTATAGGTAGAGTGAGTGCCTATATGGACTGTACATGAGGATTAGGTTCGTGAGTACCGATTACGAACAATGCATGTACTTTGAGGTGTGGTTCGAGGAGACATTTCGAACTTTTAGTCCTTAACGCGTGATATGAGGACATTCTATTGGAGTGTGGCATTTTAAGGTATATGAAATGTGAAATATATGGCTCACAAATTGTCTACTCATGTGCGATGAGATATATATACATATATTGGTGCTCGAGATGTGATCCCGAGACAAGTAATTAATAACTATTGGTGATCGAGGTGGAATTCCGAACCAATGACCCCAAAAGTGTTATAGAAAGGGGGGATTATAAAATAAGTGTTGATAGTATATGTTATGTTTACAATATATATATATACCTATTGGTTTTTCTACTTATGTGCGATAGTAAGTGTGCTTAATCTCTGTATTGGGGTCGATGATGTTCCGGACCAATACATGAGGGATCGATTTGGGGTCGATGATTTTTTTCCGAACCAAATTGATGATAAATATTGGTATCGACGGAAGGTCTGAACCGACATGTGCATTACATTTACCTTGGGGTCGATGGATTCCCGGACCAATTTTCCTTAAAGTATATATTGTATGTGAAATATATACCTTATAATATTCTACTTATGAGTGATAGTTGACACTTAGATGATATATAGAGATATACATCAAATGGGTAAATTAAGTAGGTAGAAACTTAATTTCAAGAATTAACGTTGGATTGGAAAAATCTATGAGAAATTAAGTAGTGAGACTTAATTATGATATATGCGGCATGGGTAACGTGCGATAAGAATTTATAATGAAACAAGGCATGTACTTCGGGCGACCGTTAGGATGTTATGATTTAGTATTGGCTATTAGAGGATGCAATTATACTTAAGGTCCTTAGCCTTAATATCATCCTTATCCTCATTTCGAGGACGAAATTCCTTTGCAAGGGGGGAAGTATGTAATACCAAGTATTTCTGAATATTCCAAATAATTCTATTTAATTAGATTGGAGAATTAAATGAATATTCCAAATAATTCTATTTAATTAGATTGGAGAATTAAATGAGAAAATTACGGCTTAATTTAAATTACGTAAGAGTAGTAATTTAAAGAGTTTTATTAAAAAAATTGTAATTATGGAATATTAATCGAGAGATAGATACCGGTTTATATTGCCTCATTTTATTTACTTAGTGCGAGTGGTAAATAGTTACTTAACGCGTGTGGACCGTGTTAGGGTGAGAACGAGTAATATTTTTTAAGTGACTCAAATGATAATTTAGAGGTCACCGATGAGTCCGGAAGGGTCAAATTAGTCAAAATAGTATACCCGGGGGTACTAGTTGAGTCCCGGGGTAATTTTGGACGAAACCGAGACCGTTCGGGGGCGTTTTGGTCTTTTAACATAAGAGGGTATGGAGACCTACGAAATTGAGAGTTTTATATCAGCCGTATGATAGAGGCATTAGGGTTAGAACACTCATGACAACACCAATACCATTAGAGAGAAGAGAGGCACAACTTTCTAAGGCAAAAGGAAGAATTGAGAAGGTTTCAAAGGGATTTTTACCATCAACTTGTTGGGGAAGAAGGATTGAAGGATGAAGATCATCAATCATCAACAACAACCACGAAATCAGACCCTACTGATCATAAGTCAAGTTGTTTATTGCAAAAATTATAAAGTTATAATACCCATGTGTAGGGTTTTTTAATAGTGTTGTTTAAATCATTATTTTGATTGGAGAAAGATGATATTTATACATGTTGGGATAGGAATCGCATGTAGAATGATTTACCTTATGTAGAGGTTTGAGATTCAGATTAGACTTGATGATTTTTCGGATTAAAATCTGGATTTTGAATGATAATATGGGAAGAACACCATAACTAGGGTTTCAAGAAATTCTGGATTTTAATTCATTATTTCTTTAAAGTAATTGGAGTTTTGATGTATGTGACACGTTAGGAACTGTCCTAGTAAATGTGGAAATATGTTAGGATCATTGGGTCAAAGTTTGGTGGACTATAATGGAGTTTGAAGGTTTGTTAATGGAGGAAAAATCTTAACGAAGAAGACAACTGCGTCTGTCCCTGTTCGATCGATCGATCGATCTCGAACTATCGATCGATCGACTATGTCGATCGATCGAACCCAGCCGTCGATCGATCGACGCAAGCTGTTTCCCGAAAATTTTGTGTTTAATTCTTCGTTGAGTTCGGGAATGAATGAGTATTCTAGGATTTACATTATACTTATATGGGAGTGAGAATAAGACCAGTAGGTATATTGTTGAGGTCCGATAAGGCCATTGGGTGTAGGGCTTGGATTACGGACCGAGGAGAATAATCCGATTTAGTAGAGTATCGGGGATTTCGGAAATTGAGTTACGGGGCGAAGTAAATTCAATTTAAGTAATAGACCAGTAGGGTAAGAAATAACTACTGAAATTATATGTAAGGGGTAACTAGGACCCTTAGAGTTGTGTGAATACTCAAATAAATACGATTAATGAGATAAATAGTAAAGCGAATATTGTACGGTAGATATATGAGATTAAAATATTACGTACGTATATGATTAATAGGTCGGGCGTGTACCTACTGAATTATGTGATCTTTTAGGTAGAGAGATTATACCTAAATTAATTATGTTAGGGTCGATGAGACATTCTGAACTAACATAAAGTTCTTATATGTTTGGGGTCGATGAGAAATGCTGAACCAAACTTTGAACTGGTGTCGCGATGAGAGAGTCCCGAACCAGAATATGTGTATATATATATTTTTAAAAATAGTTGGGGTCGATGGATAATTCCGAACCAACTCTCACTTGGGGTCGATGAATCATTCCGAACCAGGAGATCTTTATTTGTGTATATAAATAATTGGGGTCGATGTATCATTCCGAACCAATTCTTACTTGGGGTCGATGAATCATTCCGAACCAAGAGCCCTTTACGTGTATAAAAAGGGCAAAATAGCAATGACTGATATTTAGTATATATTGTGTGTGAAATATATATACTTGATGATATCCTACTTCCGTGTGTTAGTAGATTGATACATATTATGTATTTAAAGATACATACTGAATTGGTAAGTTAAGTAGTGAAACTTAATTACGAAATGCACATTTAGATAGAGAAAAGCTATTTAGTAATTCAAGTAGTGAAACTTAATTACATAAGTGGGAAGTCAACAATTGTGAGAGTTGTAGTAATTTTAGTAGTGAAACTAAATGGGAAGTCTTGAAAAATAACATAGATGAAATGTTACTTGAGAATTAATTAACATACGCGAGATGTTAGTGAAACGGTTGTACTGTATGGGCGGTACTGGAACTTGGGTACAGATAAGTTCAGTTGACTACTTTGGTTTTAGTTAGCTTGGGAGGTATGGCTAGATAAACTAAGTGTGGAACGTTAGGTGTGCACAAAAGATGAGGGGTGAGTAACTCAAGAGAGTGTACGAGAAACTAACATGTGTAATCAATAACCGCATTTTATATTGTGATAAACGCTTGCTAAATATTTTCAAAATGTTTTGAGTACTAACTCTTTCTATAAAATATTTTCAAAACCTTTTAGGTGTCCAGCCACAGGGATGCCATGTATGATGATTTCATTCCAGAGACTCGGAGCTGTAGCACAGTGGATGCTTACAGGATTTTGACTAGACGATATCTCTCATTCAGATCTAGTACAGTATCTCACACTCTTCTATGCATGGACTTGTGGTCCGGTATTAGTCTCAGATGTTAGTTTCAGACTAGTGGTTATTCTATTGTTGTTTGGAATTTTTAGCCGATGGTTTATTCGGTAATACTTTTGTTCTGTTGTACTTTTACTTTGTTATTTGAATTATAGTACATGATTGTTTGTACTTTGTTCCACATGGTTGATTTATCTGTTTTAAGAAAGATAAAATTTGGCACCGGTCTAATTTTACTCAGGGGATTAGTAATTAAAAAAATTTCGACAGTGATGCTAAGAATGAAACATTTGAGAAACCTGTTTTAATTTAATAAAGGCCTGATCACCCGATGTTTAATTAGGCGGGGTGTCACATATTATTATGATTTAAAGTCTACACACTAATTAAACTCAACTAAATAAAGTGAACTCACAAAAGTTCAACTTAGAGGGTGTAATTAGTTAGAGGCACAAATCAGATTATCTTTATATCAAATAAATTAAATTTAAATGAGATTTAAATAAAATATTATTTTAATAAAAAGTGTGTGACACAAACAAGTTGACAAGTCTAATAAACAAGTGTACACACACAAACTGAAATGAGTGTAAATAACTCTCCAAACCAAACACCCAAAAGCCTACTAAAATTCATCCACACAAATTTTAGTCCAAATAAATTTATCCAAATAAAATTTGTCCAAATAAATTTTTGTCAAAAATTATTTGTCCAAAAAAAATATCTTAATACAAGCAGTTGATAAAAGACAATTTGGTACACGATACTTGGGATAAAAAAAATGACAACACTTAAAGTGTCAAAAACCCAACAGATTAATATTTTTTTGAATAACAAATTTGTTCCACAAGAAATTTCAAACAAACAAATCTACAACTGTTAAAATAGATTTGCTCCAACCAAATCAGATCTACCAAGATGTGCTATGATATAATAAACAAACCCAAAAAGGAACAACTAGTGTTCAAGACAACACAGCCAAACAGGTGTATGCATAAAAGGACTTATTTAACACTTTTAGTCTTAAGCTTAACAACACATATGGGTTTAGATTAACAAAAAAAATATCAACAGCTTGGCTAGAAACACCCAAATGGGGTCCAAAAAAAAATACTAAACAAGTATATATATATATATATATATATATATACAAGTAGAGAGAGAAGGATACCCAAAAAAAACTGTGAGCTAAAATCAAAGCCGCCGGACAGAACAAGGTTGAACTCCCACCGGAAAAAGCTCCTCACCGAAAAACAAACCGGAATGGAGCAAAAAATGCCGGACCACACCGAAACCTCCAACGGGAACCAAACACGAGGTGTGAAACCCCCTCAAAAACCGAACTCAACACAAGAGCTCAAATCGGGAAAAAAACAGGACGAAAAACTACACCTCCAAACACGGATCTCAAATCGAAACCTCTCAATAAAATGATGTCTTTAGGTATAGAGTGTATAGAGAAAATTAGGAGGGGAAATGACGGCTCTCTTTGAGAGAGAAAAGAGATCTAAGAAAAATGTAAAACAAAGTCCCTATCTCAGACATTATAACCCAAACCAATAAAGGGGTGGAAAATAAAGAAACCAAGAAAGGCATTAAAGGGCACGCTTAACAGGCCTTGAAAAGAAAAGAAAAAACAAAGCGTGCAAGCATATCTAAACACACGGCAGCTTTTTGCTTTAAACAATACAAAATATGATTAAAATACCAAAAAAGGAATATACCTTAAATAAAAAAAATGAAAAAATATTATTACAAAAAAATATTTATAACAAAAAAAAATTGTTACAAAAAAAATATTTATAAATATAAAAACTGCTTTAATTAGTAAACAAAGCTTAATTGAACACACACAAAAAAATAATATAAATAGTATGATACACAAAATAATTTGATACTACATAAAAATTATTTTCAAAAAATATATTTAAAAAATAAATCAATATAGAAAAATATGATTAAAGATATAAAAAAATAGATTTGAATTGTAAAAATAATGTAGGAGCAACTAAAAAAATATTTGTCTCAAAATTGAGCCAACACGAAGAAATGAGATTTTCAATCTCCCCCTTTGGCCAATTTTGAGACAAACAAAACCGAGACTCAAAAAGTAAGAAGCGACACAAATTACATAACTCAACTATACACATGAGTCCTAAAAAGAAAATAGAAGAGTACATAACTCAACTAACAACAAAGAAATCCTAGAAGACTAAAAAAATGATATAAAACAATACTAAAAGAGTCTCAAATTCTCCCCCTGTTTGTCTCAAATGGACAAAGGTTAGGGAAGAGTCCTATAAAATAAAAGCTAGTACAACATAGATATGTAAATAAAAGTACTAACAAACAAACTAAAACAAAGTAGGGAAGAATCCTACAAAATAAAAGTTAGTACAACATGATATACAAATAAAATGTGCTAACAAACAAAACTAAAACAAACTACTTAGAAATTTTGGTACATCCTAAGTCGTCTTTCTTAATCCACTTAGTTTTGACATTAGAAGTAGTGGTCTTAAAAGGGGCAAAATTAACATGAGATTGAGAATAATTTTCAACAATTTTAGACTTTAAATGGATCATGGGAATATTCTTAAAACCATTTTGGTGTCTACTTAAACGCATATGACAAAATTGTCCTAAATGGCCCGTTTTAAGACAAAAGTTACATCGATAAACATGCCTACGATTGAATTTAGCTTTAACATAAAAGCTCACATCTTTAACATTTTTAGATTTTTTAACTACATTCAAATGCTCAAAACAGAATTGTTCTAAATGTCCAGATTTGGAACAAAAGTTACACCGAAAAGTCTTGTTATCAACACATTTAACATTTTTACAAGACTTGGTGGGCAGTTTTCTAAAACCGGACTGTCTATTTAGCTTTAAATTTAGTCTTTCATGACAAAACTGCTCTAAATGACCAAATTTAGAGCAAAAATTATACCTAAAAATAGGTTTAACAGCTTGTTTAAACCTACCATTTTCAATTTTCTTAAATGGTAAAACAGATTTATTTTGTTTTAATCTCTTGTAGCAGAATTTTTCAATATGGCCAGTTTCAGAACAAAAACTACACTTCATAATACGCTTGGCAGTTTTGAAATTCCCAACAATTTGTATTTGCCTAAATTTGTCTAAATCAGGTTTAAAATGTGCAGTTTTCTTAAAACATCATTTTTCTAAATGACCATTTTTATGACAAAAGTTGTAAACAAATACCGGCTTAACAAATGTGGTATTAGAATCCTCAAAAACAACATGTTTATAGCTTAATTTAATTTCAGTCGATTCAGGACATTGTTCGCTACAACTAACAAAATTAGTTTCATTAAAAGTTTCACCTTTGAAACCAATCCCTTTTAAAGGAACAAAATCCTCGACATACTTATTATGAGATTCGGCAATTAGTCGAGAATTACAAAAACCATCAATCTTTTTAGATGCACTCTTAAGTTCTCTTTGGCATTCATCATACTTATCTAAAACAGCCTTAAGTTCAAATTGGGATTCATCAAAATTATTTAATGCATCCTTATGTTGACTTTAAAGCAAAAGATTATTTTTCGTCAACACACAAGTGTTTTTCTTAAGAAGAGAAATGTCATCATATAGAATGACAAAATCATTGCTCATAAATTTGATTTGAGCATTTAAAGCGTCAATCTTCGATATCAACTTAGAATTTACTTCGCTCAAGTATGTGTTGTCATCAATTGTGCTATTAATAGAAATATTATGTTGTGAATAAAGATTTTCTTCATTAGAGCATTAACAAAGGGAATTTTTTAAAGAAAAACTAGCATCACCAATTTATTTTCCCATAATAAGAAATAGATTTTAAAAAGAGTTCAGGATCTTTGCGGAATAAAAACTTTTATAAAGTGAATCCCGACGCTCTGATACCACTTGAAAAGACCTAAGGGTCACTAGAAAGAACCAAAGGGTACTTGCTAATGCGTATTAGTTTTTTTTTTTTTAAATTCTCCAACTCTTTTAAATCTTTAATACAAAATCTATTATAAATTTTAAGTGAGAAAACACTCACGCACACTAGTAAGTAAATGGTGGTGATGAAAGATATAAAGATTAATTCCCTTTAAGAATGAGATGAGGAAAAGTAGAGTGACACAAGATTTGTTCTCGAGGAACCCACCTTAGTGGTAAACCCCGTGTCCCTAGTCCCAGGACAACACTTTCACCCAAGTCCACTATTACCAATAATGAGTTACAGATTACAGTCCTCCAAGTTTACTACGAATTAAACTAAGCAAATACACACCCGTATTAACCAGCCTAGTCTAAAACAACCCAACTTGACTGAGTATCAATCAACCCAATAATACCCCGGTAATAGGGACTATCACTCACTCACAACAACACCCTCTAACCTGTGAAGTTTTGCAACACACAGATTTAATTTATATTTGTGTTTCTAAAAGAAGACCAAACACCAATAGTTGAAGTCTACTTTTATTAACACCAAAAAGCTCCCAATCAGGGACTAACTGATAGGTAAGGTTTAAAGGTTCAAACACACACTAACAAAATGGATTTTTGAACCACACACCAAATTTAATCTAATTTAAACCAAAGTAAATTATGATCTTAATTAGTTAAAGAAAGTTACAAAACATTAAATTTCAAATTTAGTAAAAACCAATACTATGACAAGGGTTGGATCAAATACTCATACACACATAAACACTACCTAAGTTATAAAAGAATACAATAAAAAGAATTCAACTTAGGTAATAAACGGTGTACGAGTCAATTGGTCCAATCCGAGTTAAATGAGTACGAGAGAAAAAGTGTAACACTCGACTCAATAAAATAGGATGGGTTTTACTAAAATAAAATTTAAATCAATAAAGATTATTATGATTTAAAGTCTACACACTAATTAAACTCAACTAAATAAAGTGAACTCACAAAAGTTCAACTTAGAGGGTGTAATTAGTTAGAGGCACAAATCAGATTATCTTTATATCAAATAAATTAAATTTAAATGAGATTTAAATAAAATATTATTTTAATAAAAAGTGTGTGACACAAACAAGTTGACAAGTCTAATAAACAAGTGTACACACACAAACTGAAATGGGTGTAAATAACTCTCCAAACCAAACACCCAAAAGCCTACTAAAATTCAGTCCCAACAAATTTTAGTCCAAATAAAATTTGTCCAAATAAATTTTTGTCAAAAATTATTTGTCCAAAAAAAATATCTTAATACAAGTAGTTGATAAAAGACAATTTGGTACACGATACTTGGGATAAAAAAAATGACAGCACTTAAAGTGTCAAAAACCCAACAGATTAATATTTTTTTGAATAACAAATTTGTTCCACAAGAAATTTCAAACAAACAAATCTACAACTGTTAAAATAGATTTGCTCCAACCAAATCAGATTTACCGAGATGTGCTATGATATAATAAACAAACCCAAAAAGGAACAACTAGTGTTTAAGACAACACAGCCAAACAGGTGTATGCATAAAAGGACTTATTTAGCACTTTTAGTCTTAAGCTTAACAACACATATGGGTTTAGATTAACAAAAAAAATATCAACAGCTTGGCTTGAAACACCCAAATGGGGTCCAACAAAAAATACTATACAAGTATATATATATATATATATATATATATATATATATATATATATATATATATATATATATATATATATATATATATATATATGTACAAGTAGAGAGAGAAGGATACCCAAAAAAAAACTGTGAGCTAAAATCAAAGCCGCCTGACAGAACAAGGCTGGACTCCCGCCGAAAAAAGCTCCTCACCGAACATCAAACCGGAATGGAGCAAAAAATGCCGGACCACACCGGAACCAAACACGAGGTGTGAAACCCCCTCAAAAACCGAACTCAACACAAGAGCTCAAATCGGGAAAAAAACAGGCCGAAAAACTACACCTCCAAACACGGATCTCAAATCGAAACCTCTCAATAAAATGATGTCTTTAGGTATAGAGTGTAGAGAGAAAATCAGGAGGGGAAATGACGGATCTCTTTGAGGGAGAAAAGAGGTCTAAAAGAAAAATGTAAAACGAAGACCCTATCTCAGACATTATAACCCAAACCAATAAAGGGGTGGAAAATAAAGAAACCAACAAGGACATTAAAGGGCACGCTCAACAGACCCTGAAAAGAAAAGAAAAAACAAAGCGTGCAAGCGTGTCTAAACACACGGCAGCTTTTTGCTTTAAACAATACAAAATATGATTAAAATACCAAAAAAGGAATATACCTTAAATAAAAAAAAATAAAAAAAAATATTATTACAAAAAAAATATTTATAACAAAAAAAATTGTTACAAAAAAAATATTTATAAATATAAAAACAGTTTTAATTAGTAAACAAAGCTTAATTAAACACACACAAAAAAATAATAGAAATAGTATGATACACAAAATAATTTGATAGTACATAAAAATTATTTTCAAAAAAAATATTTAAAAAATAAATCAATATAAGAAAATATGATTAAAGATATAAAAAAAATAGATTTGAATTGTAAAAATAATGTAGGAGCAACTAAAAAAATATTTGTCTCAAAATTGAGCCAACACGAAGAAATGAGATTTTCAAAGTCTTGTAAGAAAATTCTTGCCTTTTTGAGATGATATGAGCCTCCTTCCTTGAGTCTTTATCCCCCTCTTCTTCCCCAACTTTGATAACTTACTCCAAAGGGTGTAGGTCAGCTAGATTAACTCAAAAGTGGGTGGAATATGTGATTTGGTTGGGCTATTAACCTACCTAGACCCTTAATTTCGTACCTACCCTTAATACATAATTTTGGGCCCACAAACAAGCCCAGAATGACACTTAAATTGGTCCAAAACTTCCTATAAGGGTATATACCTATCCTCGGGCCCAACTTAAGATGTTTAAAACCCAAAAATGAGTTCCTAAATAACTCCAGAAGGCACCCAAACAATGTCTACCACAAATTACACATTTTATTTATGCGAATCACGTGACAATAATAATTCCCATAACATGAAAATGAATTATCTATATGTATACACATTCGACATAATTGAATAACATAATCATGCATAATCATATTCAAGCAGTTTATTCACATAATTTATTTACTTAAATTTCCCAATGTAAACGTTATAAAAATATGGGGTGTTACATTCTCCCCTCTAAATAACGGAATTATGTCCTTGAAATTCGAAACGTACCTGGCTCGAAGAGTTCCGAATACTTCTCTCGCATGTCATCTTCCATATACCACGTTGACTCATCCTCGTTGTGGTGTCCCCACTACACTCGTACTAAAGTAACAACCTTGGAACGAAGTCTACACTCCTTATGGTTCAAAATAGTTATATGTCCCTCCTCGTAACTAAGGTTGGGATGTATCTCTATCTTGTCAAGATCTATGTGATGGTAAGCTACCTCATCTCTAAGAAATCTTTGTAATGTCAAAATATGAAAGACATTATTGATTCTCAGCAATCTGCTAAAGCTAAACGATACGCTACTGGCGCAATCTTCTCAATAATAGGGAACGATCCCACATACTGGGGAGCCAACATCTATTTCTTCCCAGATCGCATCACTCCCTTCATGGGAGACACCCTGAGTAGCACCTGATTACCAACCTCAAAATCTAAGTGCCTTATTTCTACATCAGCACTACTCTTCTCTCGATCCTGAGCAATCTAAATCCTAGTCCGGATCATCTCCACCTTCTCCAAACTGTCCTAGATGAGATTTGGTCTAAGAAGCTTGATCTCCCCCACTTCTAACCAACAAAAGGGCAAACAAAAAGGACTCTCATAAAATGCCTCGAAAAGTGCCATCCCGATAACAAACTAGTAACTATTGTTGTAAGCAAAATCCATCGATTGTAAGTACTTCTCCCAACTACTTTTGCAGTCCAAAATGTGCATTTGTAACATGTCATCCAACATCTGATTTACCCACTTTGTCTGACCATCCGTCTGTGGGTGATACGAGGGACTCAACCTCAACTCCTCCTCCAACGCCTTATGAAAACTCCTCTAAAAGTGGGACACAAATGCCTTGTCCCTATATGACACTATATTGAGTGTTACACCATGAAACTTCACAATCTCTGTAAGAAAAAGCTTAGCATACTGCTTTGAAGTATAGTTTGTCTGAACTAGAAAAAAGTGAGCCACCTTTGTCAAATGGACAATGATCGCCCAGATGGCATCATTTCCCTATTGTGGCATAGGTAACCCCATAATAAGTCCATGGAAATGCTCTCCAATTTTCATATCAGAATATTAAGAGGTTATAGAACATCTTTTGGTCGCTGATGGTCCACCTTCATCAATTGGCATGTAGCACATTTGGACGCAAAAAAGGTTATGTCCTTCTTCATGCTTGCCCACTAATACTGGCAGCTAAACTGGTCGAACAGATCATCAAAACGGGGAAACAAATGCATGTTCCATATAGTGACCTTGTTCAACTCCCTATAATCGACACACAATCTCAATGATTTGTCATTCTTCTTCACAAATAAGATGGGAGCACCCCAAAGTGAAGAATTACTGTTATCGTCTAAAATTGGTTCAGGATTTTTGTGTCTTAGATAGGGGTTTATCAATAATAAACAAAAAATAAATAATTTTCGAGATAATAAAATGAAGGAAAGAATAGAGGTGAGAGACAAAGACAGGAGACAAGATTTTCGTAGTTTGGCCCAGAAACGGTACGTACATCCACATGTGCAGTTATTGTTGAGTTATTAATTTCTGAGAATGGATACAAGTTCTGGGTTACCCTATTTTTCATTAGGGTTCGTGCAAAGGTGATGATCACAATCCCTTATCTCTATGGGATCTTGGGCTATTTATAGTTAGTTACCTGAGAATATTAAGGGATGGGTGGAGTGCCTTCATAGGTCAGGAAATTACATCTTTTACACATGATGGGATAAATAAGGATGAGTTTATTTAAACAAAAATGGAGTGGGCAAGTGTTTATATTCATCATGTGCTCAGGTGTCCATGGCGTAACCAAATGGCTTCTCTTACGTGTATAAGTAGGTATGGGAATGGTGTTGACTGAGTCAGCATGCTAGATTAATTAACACCGTAGATAGCTATAAGGATAAGAGATGAAGTACGAGTTCGAACACAAGCACACCTGAGCTGAGCATAAATTATAACTAGGTCGACCTCTCTTTCTTCCACAAGAGAGGTTTCGTGTCATAACATGAGGTTCCACGTGGTGCATTTTATTTAGTGTATAACAAAATGCCCCACGATTTCATGCATAAGTGGAGTTTGCAGTAGCTTCTCTGAATCGGTGTTGATCCTGAATGGTTGTTACATAGAACGGATGGATCAATGTTAATTTTGGTCGATAAAGTGAGATTTTTTCATCCCACCTTTTGGTCGGGTCGAGCCAAGTAGATGGACTTGAGTGCTTTGGTTTTCAAGGAGGACACACGTTTGGCAATGGGAAACAACACCTGGGTAATAATTACACACGCGAGTAGGTACAGAAGGTCTGTACCACCGATTGGTTTTTCATTACTTATATCATTTAATGATGTGACCCATTACGTTTAAACCCAACATATTTAAAGGGATTAGTACCTTCATTTTGTATATTCACCATTTAGATTCATCAAACGTTCTGTCTAGAGAGAGAAAACTCAATTGTATAAAGGAGCATTGATCCTCCATAGATTGAGTGCATGTCATCTTTTCCATTTCGTTCTTTTCGAGTGCAGTTCCTAGTTTTCACTTTCGACTTCGCTTTTTTATCCAGCGAATACGCGTCCCTTTGCTTTCTAAAGCTTTTTACGATTTTCTTCCATCGTTTTTGGGATTTTCATGCTTTATATCAATCAAATTTGTTGTTGCGTTTAGTTTGTAGAATATTGGGTTGGAGATTTGAGCTTTTAGATGGACATTCAGTTGGTTGGCCCAGGAGTCAGACGTTTTTTAGGTTTTATTGTTATTTTCATTACTTTTGTTATTTTCATTTAGCCCCCAACTCCACTTATTCTACTAAGAAGCATGTTTGTTGTCTTATTGATCTTCCCTCCCCACATCCAACATTTATCTAAAATATCTGACTTATAGCCCACCTGCCTAGGTATCAATGCCAGAAGGTTTACATGATTTTTACAATTGGTTCGGCCAGAAGATGATCTGGAACATCCTAAATACAGACCCAAAATAGCATCCTCCAACAATTCAGCTCCATTGCCCACTGAGCCTCCCACTGCTTCCCTAAATTTTGATGACCTGGGTGTAGGTAGTTGAGTGTCACCCCAAAAGGGTGTGGATTTGGAGAATAGGGAGTCAATATCCGCCATAAATTTTGAATGCTCCTCTTAAGAGGTGATGTTTGACCGGGCCGATGACATCAACCTGAGGGTGTGGGACCATTCCCTTCCATCTCTTCTGTAAATAAGCCTCTTGGTAAGGGGACAGATCATGCGGATCAAGATATCGTAAATTTATCAGATTACTATGATCCTTACCCCACTGACGCGTGGTGGTATGCTAGCGACATTCTTGAGGATGAGATAGAACACCTTAGGGAGAAATACCATATCCCCATCAGTATCCAGACTAGGCTCTTAACTAGCGAATAGAAGGTATACTATAATTCAAACTCTGATGAAATACATCTTCCTCTTTGATCCCTCCAAATAGGAATCAGGCTTCCTCTGTATCCCATCATCAGGTCCATCCTCAATGGACATGGTGTCACACTGACCCAGTTTCCCCCCAATGCATATAGGACTATCCTAGGAGCGATGATATTTTGGAAAATAGTGGCCGAGTTTGACATTATAGGCGATATTTTCAGGTATGCCCATGGGCTAAAGTTTAATGCCAAAATTATTTTTCTCCAGGAAGTCCCACCTAAGGATGGTGAAGGTAGTTCGAACCAGCAGCCATGACCAGAAGGGTCAGTATGTGTTTGTTAAAGGTTAATAGGAGTTTAGGAGTCACGATCAAGATAGATCTCGTAGGATTCCTCGAGAATGGAATGGGCCAAACATAATAGGTAAACTTTCAAGTTGTTACACAACCTTATCATTTGTATATATTATATTCTGACATTTATCCTTTTATTTGTTTTAGTGAAGAAATCCCCACGGTTACCCACTATTGTGAAGGATATGATAGATTCTTATTGTGTGAAGAAGCCCCCAAAGTTTGAATACTTATTTTTTATAGAGGAATTCATTTATATTGGATACCACACTCCTCAAGGTGGAGGTCCTCGAGTGGAAGTAGAGGTTCCCATGGAAGAATACGTCTTATTTTATACCAACCTAGGAGTTGCACCTGACTTTAAGGCTGAGGCTGATACTGATACATGTACCAATGCCCTTTAATATTAGCATGTCCTTATCAATTTTTCTCGGATCGCTAACTTTTTTCTCGTCCATCTTTATTTCTAGCTACTTCCAAGCATCCCTCCTAGTCTACTTTGGAATGGTTCCAAGGCATATTGATCGGAAAGCCATAGAGCTTGCTCGTAGCAGAAAGATAGAGGCAGAGAAAATATATCAGACGCCGAAAAAAAAAGTTGAGGCCAAGAAGAAAAATACCGAAGAAGAGAAGATTCCAGATGAGAAAAATGCTTGGAAGAAGGCAGATGAGGCGACAGCTTGTCACGACCCCGACCCAAAATATTATTAGGGAACGAGTGTCTTGACATGCCACCAAGGCAACAAATATTCTGATTTAATTGTTTCCTCAAATAAATGCAACGGATTTATTATCACATGGTTATGAATCGTAAAATACTAAAAGTAAAGGAATTACGTCATCAGAGCTTTCTAAAGGAAACTTCATATATATTAAAAGTAACAACGGGTTACAACTTAAGAGAAAATTTAGACCTTATTACAAGAGAGCCAGACATGCTCTAAATAAACATTTTACAAAAAGAGCTCTAAAAGCTAAATCTTCAATATAGTCCATTTTCATTCCGTCCGTGAGACTAAACGTTTCCTGAAAAATGGTTATTTATACAACATCAGCTAAAAGTCGAATGAGGTTCAATCTCCAAACATTCCAGGGTTTTCAGAAAATAGATACCTATTCAAGTCAAAAGAGAAGGCATATATATATATATGGAGAGGAACTTGCAGTAAATAGATATAATTTTGAAATGAAATTATATATATCACAATTGGATAGCTCAGAATAAGAAGAATGCAACAAATTAAATGTGAAATCTTTTTCTTTCAATCATATCATTTTAAAGGCCAAGTACACTCTAATACCGTATTCTTCTACCGTATTATACCCCGGTACTTGAGGGTCAATCGAACTAGTTCATCACAATGCCTTATTTAGGGCACACCTGCGATAACCCAGCTGGGAAGGTCAGTCGGTAAAGAGGTCCCTTAGGCCGAATCTTATTTCCAATATTCAATCTCATTTTCAAAACTCTTTTTAATCAGTATGTTTATATGGACAAATATAAACATATCACAAATGAATTAATCATCGGTATCACATGAATTTTGAGAATAAAAGCAGTTCACAATATATACAATTTGCATAATATCATATAATCAAAATACACAAGGAATGTCAGAGTACTCACCCAAAATGGAGGTCAAATTTACTGGTATTGAGTCTTCGATCACACGTTAATCTGATAAAGATTTAAGTACACGTTCTAAGGTCCAGTTTATACTATACTTTAATAATAACTTCCTCTTTTAAAGGATTACTGAATCCCCATTTTTCAACTTTTAAAACTCATTGATCGTAATTGAAGAATTCAATTCATTGTCTTTCCTCATCAGTCGGTTCCCAGTAGAGATGGAGGGTCACAGGGTCACCACTTAAATACCATCTCATCTAGACAGAACTTCACCGGGCCTGACTTTGGAATTACTTAAATCGGATTCCATAATAACGAGCAATTTCTTTAAAAAGAATCATTTTTAAAAGCGTATAATTTCAAACAAGTTTATAAAATCAACTTGGATTTGTTCTAAATTTTAAGTTTTGATTAGTGAATTCTTTAATGTATTTTACCAGAATAACTACTAAGTAAAGCTATAAAACAATAAATTAAAACTATAAAGATGCATTATAACATTAAGATTACCTTAAGATGAATATCCCTAAGAACTTCTTCTTAAACTTTCTCACACTTTCTCTCACTATTTCTTTCTATAATTCTCAAGGAATTGGTGTGAGTTTCAAATGATCCCCAAAGGCCCTATTTATAGTTTTCCAAAGATATTTAGGTGTTGACACGTGTCTGGGTGATAAGGTTTCACTTTGGTGAGTCGTCGTTCACGTGTCGTGCAACGGATCAGCCTTGCAGTCTTGGTTTACCAAACGGTGACACGTGTTTTGCCTTTTTCTAGAGGATTTACATGAGTTTTATCCTTTCCTATAGAGGTGACACGTGTGCAATGGATATGTTCAAAAGAAAGCACGAGGTGGAAAGTTATTAGGGATATAAGGGTCATTTTACACCTGAAGGGTATTTTAGTAATTTTACACCATATATTTTCAATATTTCTTTTAGGTCCCTGAAAATATTTTATTTACAAAAAGGCCCCTTTTTTCATTTTGGTCCCTAAAACTTTCTTTATTAAAACCAAGTCCCTAAAGTTTCATAAATTTACATTTTCTACCCCAAAACTTATCACTTAGCTTAGGATGTGCCATAAAATCTCAGTTTGACCCATTTTACCATTGATTCTTCAAATTTAAAAATGGGCTTTGTCATATTAAGAACTCAGAATATCATATATGTAATAATATATCATTATTAGATAGTAAGTGTGACGAAATTGAAAGAAGACAATTATATATTGGCATAAGAAAATGGGGTCATTACATCCTACCCTCCTTATAAAAAGTTTGGTCCCCAAACTTTACTTACATTAATTTCCAAAAAGGTATGGATATCTCTCTTTTATTTCATCTTTCCGCTTCCATGTTGCTTCTTCAACAGAATGATTCTTCCATAACACTTTGACTAGTGGAATAACCTTGGTTCGTAATATTTGATCTTTATGGACCAAGATTTCCACTGGATGCTCAATGTATGTCAAATCTTCTCTAACTTGAAGAGGCTCGTGACTTAAGATATGTGCTAGATCAGGGATGTATTTTTTCATCATTGAAACATGAAACACATTATGCACACTCGAGAGTTCAGGGGGTAAGGCTATTCGATACGCAACAACACCTATCCTTTCAAGGATTTCAAAAGGTCCTATGTATCTTGGGCTCAACTTTCCTTTCTTCCCAAATCGGATTACTCCCTTTGTCGGTGATACTCGTAAGAAAACATAGTCTCCTCTTTGGAATTCTAACGGTCGGTGCCGATTGTCAGCATAACTCTTTTGACGGCTTTGAGCGATTTGAAGTCGGTCTTGTATCCATTTCACTTTCTCTATTGTGACCTGAATCAATTCTGGTCCCAACAATTTTCTTTCCCCAACTTCTTCCCAACATGCAGGAGAACGACACCTTCTACCATAGAGTGCCTCATACGGAGCCATTTGAATACTTGCTTGATAGCTATTATTATATGCAAATTCTACTAACGGTAAATGATCGTCCCAATTCCCCTTCAAATCAAGTACACAAATGCCTAAGCATATCCTCTAAAGTTTGGATGGTTCTCTCCGATTGTCCGTCTGTTTGAGGATGAAAAGCGGTGTTAAAATTCAATTTTGTTCTCATGGCTACTTGTAGGCTTTTCCAAAAGCGAGACACGAATCTAGGGTCACGATCAGAAACAATTGAAGTTGGGGTTCCATGAAGCTTAATAATTTCCCGTATATACAATTTAGCTAACTTTTCTAAGGAATGGGTAATCTTAATGGCAATAAAATGAGTAGTTAACCTATCAATAATTACCCAAATGGAATCATTACCATTGGAACTCCTTGGTAGCCCTGTCACAAAATCCATGGTAATATGTTCCCACTTCCACTCAGGGATTGGTAAAGGTTGTAATAGTCCTGATGGTTTCTGATGTTCAGCTTTTACTTGTTGACAGATCAAACACTGAGATACAAACTCTGCTATCTCCCTTTTCATGTTATTCCACCAAAACACTTCTCGGAGATCTCTGTACATCTTGGTATTTCCGGGATGAACTGTGAATCTCGAGTAATGACCTTCCTCCAAAATTTTCCTCTTTAGTTGGGCATCACCAGGCAAACAGACTCTATTTCCAAACCTTAATATATCATCTCGTATCGCAAATTCAATTCTCTTCCCTTTAATAACCTCTTCTTTAATCTTCCTCAGTTGTGGGTCAGTTACTTGTGCAACTTTAATTCTTTCCATCAACGTGGGTTGTATTTGTAAGTTTGTAATTATTCCTCCTTCGCCATAAATACGTACATCTATTTCCATACTTCTCAAATTTTTTAATAGAGCTTCCTGGCTGGTAATAAGACATGCTAAATTTGGTGTAGACTTTCTACTCAAAGCGTCGGCAACTACATTAGCTTTCCCCGGGTGATAGTGAATATTTACATCATAATCCTTCATCAATTCTAACCACCTCCTTTGTCTCATATTTAATTCCTTCTGAGTAAAGATATATTTCAAACTCTTATGATCGGTATAAATTTCACAAGTCTCACCATACGAATAATGTCTCCAAATCTTAAGAGCAAAAATTACCGCAGCTAATTCTAAGTCATGGGTTGGATAATTTTGCTCATGGGTTTTTAATTGTCTCGAGGCATAAGCTACTACTTTTCCATTTTGCATTAGCACACATCCCAAACCATTTTTAGAAGCATCACTATAAATCACAAATCCTCCTGTACCAAAAGGAATAGTCAAAATTGGGGCAGTTACTAATCGATTCTTAAGTTCTCGAAAACTATTCTCAACTTCCTCAGACCATTCATTTTTCACCGTCTTTTGTGTTAACCTAGAGAGAGGTTTGGCAATACTAGAAAATCCTTCAACAAATCTTCGATAATAATCTGCTAACCCTAGGAAACTACGAATCTCCATCACATTAGTTGGTCTTGACCAATCTAGTATAGCCTCGATATTTTGAGGATCAACTGACACTCCCTCCTTGGATATGACATGTCCTAGAAAAGAAATACTAGGCAACCAAAATTCACACTTCTTTAATTTCGCATATAATTTCTCTTTCCTAAGGATTTGTAATACTATCTCCAAATGCTTCTCATGTTCTTCAATACCTTTGGAATAAATAAGGATGTCATCAATGAAAATAACCACACACTGATCCAGATATTTCCTAAACATTCTATTCATCATATCCATAAAAGCGACTGGTGCATTAGTTAATCCAAATGGCATCACAAGAAATTCATAGTGACCATATCAAGTACGAAAAGTTGATTTCGAAATATCCTCTTCCTTAATCTTCAATTGGTGATAAACTGACCTAAGGTCAATCTTCGAAAATACTTGCGCACCTTGCAGTTGGTCAAGCAAATCATCTATACGAGGTAAGGGGTATTTATTCTTAATGGTCACCTTATTTAGTTCACAATAATCTATACATAACCTCATCGTTCCATCCTTCTTTTTAACGAATAATACTGGAGCACCCCAAGGGGATATACTAGGTCTAATAAAACCCTTGTCTAACAGATCTTGTAATTGAACTTTTAATTCCCTTAATTCTAAAGGTGCCATGCAATAAGGTGGTTTTGAGATTGGTGTGGTTCCAGGAACAAGGTCAATGGTAAATTCTACTTCTCTACTAGGAGGTAGACTGGGCAAATCATCTGGAAAAACATCTGGAAAAAGCTTAGATATAGGAATATCTTCTAAACTAGGCTCTTTTGTTTGCAAATCAATAACACTGGCAAGGAATCCTTGACATCCATTCTTAAGAAAATTACAAGCTTGCATTGCATAGATAATACGCATGGGAGATAAGATGCTAGTTCCTTCAAAACTGAATTCTGGTTGGTTAGGAATTTGGAAAATAACTCTCTTCTCAAAACAATCCACCCTAGCATGATATGATGCTAACCAATCCATCCCCAAAATGACTTCAAAATCTCTTATGTCTAAAACTATCAAATCAACGAATAGTTTATGACTACTGACAGTTATAGGGCAAGACTTATATACTAATGTTCCCATCAATAACTCACCCGAAGGAGTAGAAACGTGTATGATATGATCCAAGGATTCAGGAATATTAGGAAAGTGATTAACAAAACGCACAGACACAAATGAATGGGTAGAACCAGGATCAATTAAAACTTGAAAAGGTTATGCACATATAGAAAGTGTTCCTGACACTACTGCATTAGAAGCCTTTGCATCGGAAAGATTAAAGACTCTACCTTGTCTGCCCTGATCCTTATTGTCATTAGAAGTTTTTGTTGTCGTCTTCCCTTTGTTAGGACAATCTCGCATTTTATGTCCCTTTTGGCCACACCCAAAGCAACTCCCCGTCTCCAGGTAACACGGTCGCCCTCTATGAATATTACCACAACGTTGGCATTTATCAACATTAGAGGGTTTGTTTACTAAAGGTTGTCCTATATTAGGTATAGTCCTAAAGGGTTTGTTATTGGGGTTCCTTCCTCTATGTTCTCTAAACTTCCTCTTCCCCTCTCTAACCTGATTATATTCTTCACTATCCTTCTCAGATATTGTTGCCCTAGCCACCACGTCATTATATGATGCCAACTTTAGGATGGAAATTCGGCTACGAATATTCAACCTTAACCCACGTTCAAACTTCTTGGCTCATAAAACATCGGTTATCACAACATGAGGTGCAAAACGGGATAACTCAGTAAACTTTGCCTCATATTGACTAACCGTCATATTTCCTTGAACCAGACCCATGAAGTCAGTTGCTTTTTGGTCTTGCACCGTTTCGAGAAAGTATTTCTCGTAGAAGATCACTAATAAGTCATTCCATCCTATGGGATTATTCCTTTCCCCATGCATTCTCCTAGTCTTTCTCCACCAATGTTCGGCTTCACCTTCTAACATGAATGTTCCAAATAAAACCCGTTGTTCATCTGTACACTTAAGAACATCGAACATCTTTTCCATTTGCATCACCCAATTTTCTACTTCAGTGGGGTTAGGAGTCCCTTTAAAAGACGGAGGATTCAACTTCTTGAACTGTTCAATAGTACAACTACTTAGTTCAAGATTCCTTGGTGCTCCATTATTCACCTGATGCTCCACAATTCTTGTTAGACTTTTAATTGCCTTGTATGCACCTTCCAGTCCTTCCATACTCGAACCACTAGTCCCCGGAGTTGATCTTGCCTTGGTCATTTTCTACAGTCATGGCCAAACGTAAGATATATTATACTAGCCCAAGATTGCATTTTAGAATAACAATGATATATAAACAATTATATATAGACTATAAGAAATATGGAGGGTTATCACATAAGTCGGATATTTAATCCTATAACCAATGTATGGAGACTTAAAATCAATAACGTTCGAAACTTATGTTCAGTAGTCTACGGGTTCATAACCTATGCTCTGATACCACCTCTGTCACGACCCCGACCCAAAATAGTATTAGGGAACGAGTGTCTTGACATGCCACCAAGGCAACAAATATTCCGATTTAATTGTTTCCTTAAATAAATGCAACGGATATATTATCACATGGTTATGAATCGTAAAATACTGAAAGTAAAGGAATTACGTCATCAGAGCTTTCTAAATAAAACTTCATATATATTAAAAGTAACAACGGGTTACAACTTAAGAGAAAATTTAAACCTTATTACAAGAGAGCCAGACATGCTCTAAATAAACATTTTACAAAAAGAGCTCTAAAAGCTAAATCTTCAATATAGTCCATTTTCATTCCGTCCGTGAGCCTAAACGTTTCCTGAAAAATGGTTATTTATACAACATCAGCTAAAAGTCGAATGAGGTTCAATCTCCAAACATTCCAGGGTTTTCAAAAAATAGATACCTATTCAAGTCAAAAGAGAAGGCATACATATATATGGAGAGGAACTTGCAGTAAATAGATATAATTTTGAAATGAAATTATATATATCACAATTGGATAGCTCAGAATAAGAAGAATGCAACAAATCAAATGTGATATCTTTTTCTTTCAATCATATCATTTTAATGGCCAAGTACACTCTAATACCGTATTCTTCTACCGTATTATAACCCGGTAGTTGAGGGTCAATCGAACTAGTTCGTCACAACGCCTTATTTAGGGCACACCAGCGATAACCCAGCTGGGAAGGTCAGTCAGTAAAGAGGTCCCTTAGGCCGAATCTTATTTCCAATATTCAATCTCATTTTCAAAACTCTTTTTAATCAGTATGTTTATATGGACAAATATAAACATATCACAAATGAATTAATCATCAGTATCACATGAATTTTGAGAATAAAAGAAGTTCACAATATATATAATTTGCATAATATCATATAATCAAAATACACAAGGAATGTCAGAGTACTCACCCAAAATGGAGGTCAAATTTACTGGTATTGAGTCTTCGATCACACGTTAATCTGATAAAGATTTAAGTACACGTTCTAAGGTCCAGTTTACACTATACTCTAATAATAACTTCCTCTTTTAAAGGATTACTGAATCCCCATTTTTCAACTTTTAAAACTCATTGATCGTAATTGAAGAATTCAATTCATTGTCTTTCCTCATCAGTCGGTTCCCAGTAGAGATGGAGGGTCCCAGGGTCACCACTTAAATACCATCTCATCTAGACAGAACTTCACCGGGCCTGACTTTGGAATTACTTAAATCGGATTCCATAATAATGAGCAATTTCTTTAGAAAGAATCATTTTTAAAAGCGTATAATTTCAAACAAGTTTATAAAATCAACTTGGATTTGTTCTTAGTTTTAAGTTTTGATTAGTGAATTCTTTATTGTATTTTACCAGCATAACAACTAAGTAAAGCTATAAAACAATAAATTAAAACTATAAAGATGCATTATAACATTAAGATTACCTTAAGATGAATATCCCTAAGAACTTCTTCTTAAACTTTCTCACACTTTCTCTCACTATTTCTTTCTATAATTCTCAAGGAATTGGTGTGAGTTTCAAATGATCCCCAAAGGCCCTATTTATAGTTTTCCAAAGATATTTAGGTGTTGACACGTGTCTGGGTGATAAGGTTTCACTTTGGTGAGTCGTCGTTCACGTGTCGTGCAACGGATCAGCCTTGCAGTCTTGGTTTACCAAACGGCGACACGTGTTTTGCCTTTTTCTAGAGGATTTACATGAGTTTTATCCTTTCCTATAGAGGTGACACGTGTGCAGTGGATATGTTCAAAAGAAAGCACGAGGTGGAAAGTTATTAGGGGTATAAGGGTCATTTTACACCTGAAGGGTATTTTAGTAATTTTACACCATATATTTTCAATATTTCTTTTAGGTCCCTGAAAATATTTTATTTACAAAAAGGCCCCTTTTATTTTTCATTTTGGTCCCTAAAACTTTCTTTATTAAAACCAAGTTCCTAAAGTTTCATAAAATTATATTTTCTACCCCAAAACTTATCACTTAGCTTAGGATGTGCTATAAAATCTCAGTTTGAGCCATTTTACCGTTGATTCTTCAAATTTAAAAATGAGTTTTGTCATATTAAGAACTCGGAATATCATATATGTAATAATATATCATTATTAGATAGTAAGTGTAATGAAATTGAAAGAAGACAATTATATATTGGCATAAGAAAATGGGGTCATTACACAGCTGCTTTGGCAAAATCCAAGGGGAAAGCCCCGATGTATTTGCAAGTACCTATTGTGGGCGATAAACGTCCCCTTGAGCCCCCAGTTAGCTCAAATGTCCCAAAGTTGCCTAGTGATACAGAATCTAGACCTCTTCGTAGGTTGGTGAGAAGTAGGGGTTTTGTTCCCCGTTATGGGGAGGTCAATAAGTTTAAGCTTGATCATGCGCACATGATTTCTTCTGACGAGTTAAGGGTTGAACCAGAGTCCATTTTCCATTATTCTAACAATGCCACCGATCTCTTAGGATATCATGGATACAATAAGGACTTTCAGTTCTTAAGAGCACGTGACACTGACTCATTATGGAAGATAATTCAGCATAGAATTTCTATGGTAAGCTTTTTCCTATTGATTTTCCATTTTATATTATTCAGTTGTTCAATACTTAACATATTTGTTTTCGTTGGTAGCCTGATGTTGCATCCACCATACTGAGAGATAAGGTCGTGTGTAATAATTATGCTTACGAGGAGTTATCAGGTGAGCATAATAAGTGGAAGGCAGAATGAATCAGACTTATGATGACCTTAAAAAGGTGGTGAGGAACTATAGGAGCGTGATAACCAATTGATGGCGAAGACAGTATCCCTTTAGCTCGATCGAAGAGGAAAATGGCAAACTTCGTGACAAGGCGACAACTGATGATGTCAAAATGAAAAGAATAGAAGAAGCTTTGAATAAAGCTAAATAAGACATGTTCGTATCGAACCAGAATTCGGAGGTGGCTACCCATACAAATACTCAGTTGTCACAAGATCTTGAAAATGCCAAAGAGGTTTTGTCTACTACTAGGTGTGGCCAAGTATAAATCCTCGGGTGACTACAATGTAGACTCTGTGGGGTTCTTTATGGATGGGTATGAGGAGCTAAAGAAGTGGGTAATGACCCATTACCCTACATCACTGAGGTGGAGAGCACATGGAAAGGTAATGACGATCAAGCTACTGCCCTAGTAGTTGAGCAAATGATGGCCATAGACGAGCTTACTGGCGAGGATGTGCATATACCTTATGATTTGAATCCCCATTCTGGTAGCAATAATGAGAAGACTTTTGCAAATTGATCCCCCGTGAAGCTTTTACTATTTGGCTTGCTTTGATTTTGGATGTAACACATACCTTTTACTTTGTATTTTCTTCATTTTGTAATGTCGTGATTTATTAATGGCATAATTATTTTTGTTTTCCTTATCATGTATTAATCGTAGCTTTATTTCATTATCTGTTCTGATAATCCTGAGTGTGTCCGGACCTGGGTTCTACTAGTGTTTGGGTCAATTTGTTAAGAAAATTATGTGTCGTCACTGGTTACCTTGGTTGGTTTCAAAGTTTTCAAGGTGGTTATCCTTGCGTCAGATTATAGTAGGATCTCAATCGCCCATAAAGAGGGGAATCCTTTTACTTTGGTAGGGGTACTTCTTATTTACAATCTTTCATAGGACAAAACCGTACATAAAGTTTGGCTCCTTGTTCGTGACTTATTTATTCAACGAAATCATACAGGAAGTTTAACTTCTCATTATTGATTGTTTATTCAACAAAGTCATACATAAGGTTGATAATGTTATCTCTTATTCATAATCTCTTGTATCGAGATTGTACATGAGTTAATTTTAGTGTCAAGTTTTAATATGTACATATCCCATGTCCGTAAAATAAAAATGACAAGAACGATGGGAGAATCAAAATTTGTATTCATATAAAATAGGAAATACACAATAATGAAAATGAGTGACTCTCATCATTACATTAGTGATAATATTTTCTCAAACGTTCGACATTCCATGAATTTTTGAATTGCTCACTTTCTAGGGTCTCAATGTCGTAGGTTACTGGTCTAACAACACTAGAAATGCATTAAGGACTATGCCATTTAGGTTCAAGTTTGTTCATTTTCTGGATGACTTTTTTCAACATATAATCACCTTCCTTCAAGCTGCTTGACCTCACCCTGCGATTGTAAAACTGGGTTATCCTCTACTGGTAAGCCGCAAACCTTATTGCTATATTTTCCATTACTTCTTTTATGAGGTCAAGGTCCATCCTTCTTATTAGGTCACTACGTGGCAAATTGAAATTGAGTACACGATGGTTGGGGAGGGCGACCTCAGTGGGGACTACTGCCTCTGTCCCAAAGGCTGTCATTTAGGGAGTTTTTACAATGACAGTCCTAGGTGTCGTTCTGTAAGCTCATGGGACACTTTGTCGTTCGTTGATCCAATTTACCTTTGCATCATCCAACCTTTTCTTGTTTTCATCCAACAAGGTTTTATTGGTGACCTCATTTTGGCCATTGCACTGAGGATGCCCTACGGCATAATGTAGCTTTTGAATCTTCAAGCGGATACAATAGTCCTCAAACTTTGGTTATTGAATTTTGTGCCATGGTCGGTAATGAAATCATAGGACATTCCGTAACGGAAAATGATGTTCTTCTAGATGAATTAGAAGACTCTCTCATATGACATCCCTATCAGGGACTCTACCTCCACTCATTTAGTGAAATAATACACAACAACCACCAAATACTTGAACCTCCCCCTCGTCTTAGGTAAAGGGCAGACCATATCAATTCCCCAGATTGAAAAAGACTATAGGTATGTGATCGGAGTTAGAGGAGCTCCCGAGATGTGATGGATCTTTGTATACTTCTAACATTTATTGCACTTTCTGGAATAGTCGGTGCAGTCTGCTCTCATTATAGGTCAGTAATAGCCTTGTGTAGTGACACATTTTACTAATAATCTTCCCATCGAATGCTCCCCATAGTACCCTACGTATGCCTCCTTGATCAGGTCATTCAAAACTGCTAGGTGAACGCAATGTAACAGTGGAACAATGTAACCTCTCATGTATAAGACTCCTACCTCCAACACGTAACTAACAACTTGGTAGCGTAGCTTTCTTATTTTCTTTGGGTCAGGTGGCACGGTGCCAGTCTTATTGCAAGCCCATATAGGATCCATCAATGATGGGTCTATGTTTACTTCCATGACATTGACCAGTTCTTCGTTTATGTTGCGATGTGTAAGTATTTTGATCTGAACTGTTCTTCATAATTCTGTGTGGATAACTGATGCCAATCTTATCAATGCATCTTCTTGGGCATTCTTTACTCTAAGGATCCTTAGTACTTTAACCCTGGGAAATTGGGCTAGCCACTATTTCGTCTTGTCTAGGTACTTGATCATGGATTCTTATCTGGCTTCGTAAAGCCCTAGTAATTGGTTGACCACTCGTTGAGAGTTTTTGTGTGCTAAAATCTACTCGGCTCCAAGTGATGAGGCTAATTTGAGACACGTTATTAGCGATTCGTACTGGGACTCATTGTTGGAGGCCTTAAACAGAAATCGTAGTGCGTATTCTAAATCTATCTCGTCTGGTGTGGTGATAATGAGACTTGCTCCACTACCCATCGTACAAGATAATCCATCCATGAATAATTTTCCAGACTGTAAATTCTCGCTGAAAACCTCATTTTATAAATTCTCCAAATTTGAATAACTTTATTAATTACGCGTGGTCATGCGTAAGATCTTCACAGCTGGCTGAAGCTTCTAGAAAATCCTTATTGGGATCTGACATTGGCGCAGTTGGGTCATTTCTTGGGGTGGCCTATTTTTTTCTTTTCAACAAGTGAGCTCTCTTCTGTAGGAGTCTACTCGGTTTCATTCGTAGCTGATCTCTCTTCTAGAGAAGTCTACTTTTCCATGAATGTTGAGCTCTCTCCCAAAGGAGTTTGCTCGGCAGGTTTATCTTTGTATGTGAATTCAACGATAAAGTCTATCATGGATTATCCTTTAATAGTTATTCGAGGCTCGTACTGGATATTTTATTCTCCCAGTTCCACTGTCCAATCCATCAATCATCCTGACCTTTTAGGTTTATGTAGAAATTTTTGTAAAGTCATATCTGTATAAATAACAATTGTATGGGCCTAAAAGTGTGGCTTCATTCTTATCGAAGCTTCGATTAACGCCAGGGATAATTTTTCCAATCCGGGGAACCAAATTTTTGCACCTCGGTATGCTTTGCTGGTATAATATACTAACCTCTGTAACTCCTCCTCCTATCTCACCAGTGTCAAACTAACAGTAGATTCTGATATGGATAAGTATAGGTAGAGTTTTTCTCTAACTATTGGACTCAACATGAGAGGGGAAAACTCTAAATATCACTTTAACTTTAGGAAAGCATTTTCACGTCTGTTGTTCTAATTAAAAAATTTCCTTAATATTTTAAAGAAAGGGAGAAATTCATCAGTGGCCCTAGAGATTAACCTGTTGAGCGTAGCTACACATCGTGTCAGTCTCTACACTTTTTTCTTCATCGTTGGGGATTGCATGTTAATCAAGGACTGGACCTTTTTGGGATTGGGATCGATCCCTCATTGGTTGACAATGATGCCCAAGAATGTCCCCGCATTCACTTTGAACACGTATTTGGTCAGGTTAAGCTTCATTTGATGCTTCTCCAACTGGTCGATGGTTTGCTACAAGTTCTTTACATGGTCGGTCATTGTTTTGCTCTTGGTGAGCATGTCGTCCACATATACTTATATATTCCTCCCAATCTGATCTTTAAACATCTTGTTCACCTGCAGCTAATAAGTTTCTCCGACATTCTCAAGGTTGAAAAGCATGACATTATAGTAGTAAGTATCTCTGCTGATGATTAAGGACGTTTTCTCTCTATCTGATTGCTTCATTCTAATCTAATTATACCCGTAATAAGCGTCCATAAAACTGAGTAGCTCGTGGCTCGAAGTGGCGTCAACTAACTGGTTGATCCTTGGTAAGGGATAGTGATCCTTAGGACAAGCCTTACTCGAGTCAGTGAAATCGACACACATCCTCCATTTGTTGTTCTTTTTACGCACCATTACCACATTGAAGATACACTCAAGTTATTTGACATGCTCTATGAAGTTATCTTTTTGCAGCTTCTCAACTTCTTCCTAGACTGCCATGTTCTTTTCAGCATCGAGCAGTCGTTTATTTTCCTAGACCGACTTACCGCCCTCAATTATACTTAACTCGTGGCATATGAATTTCGGGTCGATCCTAGACATTTCTTCATGACTCAAAGAAAATACGTTCTTGTGATACCCCGCTTAATTAAAAACCGGGAGATCAGTCCTTTATTAAATTAAATAAGAATATCCAGTTGGTTCAGATTATGCATCACTGTCAAAAACTTTAATATTAAATGCTAACCACCTAATATTTAAAAAGGTTGATGTCAAAATGTTATCTTTTAATTAATATAAACTAGGTTAACGAAATAATTAAACATTCACCATTCACACCAATCTCATATGATAGGAAATAACTGCAATAATAAATGTAACTGGAGTAAACACTTCCAGTCTGAGTATCAAATACAATAATCCAACAAAAATAAACATATGTCTGAAAGAATTAAATAACTAAATCCAAAATCTCTGAATGTCTGAATAGAAAAGGGAAACATGCCCCAACTGATGAAACAACTCAAAAGGAATAAATGATGGACATTGAGGCGTCTACTACCAAGATCATGTAACATCCAGAGCAGCTACATCTCGTCAAGAGAATGGAGCTCCTATGCTTGGTGTCCCTGTGGTTGGGCACCTAAAATAATTTGATAAGAAAAGAGATTTGCAGAAAATGGGTCAGAGCCCAAGTTGAAAACAGTTTAAAAAAACCAGCAAGTGCTTAAAATGAGTTAATAGCACATATATTAGTCATGTTAGATTATCGTACTCACTTAAGATGCTCACCTCCCATCTAGTGTGCACGCCTAACGTATCATCAAACCCTAAGAGTTTCTATTCCCATGCTAACTAGTTTTTTCCCCTCTAACATCTAATCATAGCTCAATATCGTTCCCATGTATTTCCCTCGCAATATACATAATACTGATAAGCAATTTCTCTTTAACATGGATAAGCGCTTTTTTCAATTTGATATAAATAAAGTGTTCACCAACTTAATTCATTTCAGATTTCATTATTATTCATGTTTACTTAATTCACACAGTAGATAGTATCATAAGTATACATATACATACACTCTATTATATATATACAATATTGTACCCCGAGATACAGCTGTGATGCATGCATACTCTGCTACCATGTCCCGGTGCATCGCTCATTGCATAAAGGACTATGGGTTCAATCTCTCGCGAACTATCAAAACAAACACACATATTGAAGGCGAAATAGTTCCAAGCCGATAGGCTATGCACATACCTACGCACCCATACGATCGTCATCATTATCATTCTCATAGTTATCCCATACCTAGGTGCTATGCTCTAGTGGAACGAATCAATATCCCATACGAAGGCTCCTCCGGGCATGATCGTCCACAACGCGCAAACTCCACTCGATAGCAAGAAACGTAGGTATGTTATACACATAATAATTCAATCAATAAGTATGCACACAACTTATTACATTCATTAGGTATTCACGCAACCCAAATCCCCGAATTTATATGTAGTATTATTGTCTCCACTACCCACAATACCTTAACCGTACGATATATCTCTCTATGGTATATACTCTTTAAGGCCCCCTCACTCTAACACATTACCTTAGTAGTTAGACAAATATTCTCACTACTAAATTATGAAATGAAGCTGCTCCAGAATAGCTTAGGTCATATTCTCTCACTTGGAATAACCTATAAGGATTTTTAACTTGTACGGGCAAAAAATTAGAGTTTCTGAAATCTCGTTCGAACCGGGGAATTCTCGTTCGAACGACTTGGGCAGGCCTTCGAACGAGAATTTCGAGATCGTCTTCTACCTTCCAAACTTAGAATTTCACCCTATTCCATCATCCAACACCCATGCTAATTTATCTCAACACCAAGTTAAAGGTTCTAAATCATCTCCCTACAGGATCAGGCACTCGTTACCCCATTTTTAACATCAAATCCTTAGAATTATAATAGGGATTAAGATAAATTACTCGAATCTTTAAAAGCTCTAAATTCATATAACATCCATTAACAACAATTTAAGCCCATATTTAATTTCGTTAAATCAACATATAAAAACCCAGATTTATCATACCCAGAACATGGTTATTCAACTACATGCAAACCTATACTCCCAATTAAAGATTTACACCCAATTTCTGTCCCAAATTCATAATATCAAGATTAAAACATCAATTAATCTCGCATGGACATTATATGCTCTAAAATCAAGCAAGATAAACACTTTATTTTTTTGTGAACTTCTTATTCGCTGAAGGAAACTAGTATAGGGGTGATCCTCTCTTCACGATCTACGCGTCCGTGCGATTTTTGGTGAGAAAGCTTGAGTCTTTATCCTAAGGCACCTATGGAGTTCGTCTTCTCTCTCTTTGATTCTCTCTCCCTCACTTAGGTTTGGAAACTGACAGATAACCTATTACCCATGTACACTTCCTTTTAATTTTCTATTTTCGTCCATATTAATTCTCCAAAATCTCAAAAGACCACAATACCCCTCCAGGGTGTCGGTTTGGCCTAACTTGCCCCGGAATCAAAAGAAAACATTCGGGCAGAGTTTTCTGACTATCTCGACCCTTCCGGACTCATTGGCGCACTCGAAATGATCATACGAGTTACTTAAAAATAAAATGGCTTTTTAACCCGATAAAGTAATACCGACGTGACTCACATGCGCGTCCCAACTAAGTGTATTGCTACAGCTGTATTTTTCACTCCCGGCCATAATAATATTTTTGTAATCATATATTACTTTACTCACTAAGTAATATTCAACATAATTATCACCAATAAATACTAACTCTCATCACGCTAGTAATTATTAAATTTTAATCCGGATTAATTATATATAAATTTTCTCTATTTAAATTAATTAATCCTAATTCCATAATTAAAATAAAATCTCTCAAAAATACAGGGCATTACATACTTCCCCCTAATAAAGGAATTTAGTCCCAAAATTCAAAAAAGAATATAATAAAGGTATACCTGGTAGGAATAACTCTGGATATTTGTCCCGCGTGTCATCCTCACGCTCCCAGGTAGACTCCACTACATTATGATGCCGCCACTGTACTCGTAATAACGGCATTATCTTTGACCTTAATTTCCTCTCACTGCGGTCTAGGATGGCAACTAGCCCCTCTTCGTAGGAACTATCGTGTTGTAGATCAATCTCCTCTAAAGCAATATGGGTGTGGTCCAAGTCATCCCGAAGATATCTCCTCAGCGAAGAAATATGGAACACATCATGAATCCTATGCATGTGTTCCGGTAACCCAAGTCTATAAGCAACTAGACCAATCCGCTCAATAATAGGAAATGGCCCAACATATCTAGGTGTCAACTTACCTTTCTTCCCAAAGCGCATTATTGTGACACCCCGACTACTTAAATACCGGGTATCTACTCCTTTATTCAAATTAATAGAAAATGTCAAGTTGGTTCAATTCATAGCATCACTGTCGAAAACATTTATTTAAACAATTACTAGCCACCTAATATTTAAAAAAGTGAGTTGTCAAATTTTATTAAATTAAATTAACATGCAACCAATTAAAATTATTAGCTAAAAGATACTACCATCACATCACAGTCACAACAAGATAATAAGGGAATAATAAAATGAGTCTGGAGTAACACTCCTCTGAACAATCCCAAGTAATGAATAAAACCAAATACAACATCTGAATAATAAATGAATTAACTCCAAAACTGCAATGAAACTGAGTATGATGAAATTGTCTCTAAACGAAAAGGGGCGACATGCCCTAACACGTGAATACGTATGAATGGAATCAATATAGAATGTAGAGGCATCTATCATCAAGATCCTGTAACTTCCACAGCAGCTACAGCACGTCACTGAAATGGAACTCCTAAGCTTGGCGTCCCTGTGGCTGGGTACCTAAAAGGTTTTTCAAGAAAATAGATTTGAAAGCAAATGGGTCAGAGCCCGATGTGAAAACAGTTTAAAAATATAGCAAGTGTTTAATTGCATTAAACAATGAATATAAAGTACATGTTAGTTCCGTTCCCTCACATGAGTTTCTCACCTCTTAACTAATGTGCACGCTTAACGTATATCCATAATCCATCCTAGTTATGCCGCTAACTAACTAGTCTATACTTCAACTCGTCCTCACATGATAATATAGGGGTTTGTTCAAGACATTCCAATCTAACTTATGTGAATCTACCTTTTCATTTCTCAAATTAATTTATATTAAATCATATAGGAAATTCTCAATTTTAACTTTACTCAAAGTGTCGTAACTATTCACACACATTAATAAGAATATTCACCCACATTAACAAGGAGTCTGTTATCATCACCAATAAATAAATTTCAACATAATACTATACTTGGGGCACCCCTAGTCTAAGCTACGGTGCACACATATTCTGCTATCGAATCCCGATACATCACGTACATAAGGACTACGTATTCCGAATCTCTCAGGAACCGTTTTAATAAGCAAAATCACATATATTGGAGGCGGACATAGTTCACATACCCATGGGCCACGCACATACCTACGCTCCCATGGTCAGATGACTTATCAACTCACAAATAAGTCATTCATAGCCCTATGTCCTTAAGGTACCAATCTAAATCCTCACGTAGGCACACAAAGATTAGATGGCCCTGTTTCGAAAATCGACCTCCCATGATAGCAAGTATGGTAGGTATGTCACACACATATAAATCCATTTACTAAGCATTCACACAACTTAGATACTTTATAATATTATTAAAGGTATGTTCTCAATCCTTATACCTTTAATCCAATTAGTACATTTTTATACTTCTGGATAGTTATATAATATAGTCCACCGACACATCTCACATCGTAGAGTCAAGTACTTAAAACCTAACTCGTAAAGGTTACTAAGTCTCCTATTAATCCCACACTTTAATCCAATACTCTTAAGGTCCATATTTCTTCCACAAACCTTATTTTATCAAACTATATAGATTAACTCATCTAATCTCAGTTTTCTAATAATCCATCACTCGTCGATCCTTATTAGATTTAACATAAATCCTAAATTGAATTCTAATAATAATTCGGGTCTCATAATCATACCTACTGGTCTTCCTCAAATCTAAGAGTGTTCACAAAGTCCCCACCAATAATTTTTCTAGAGTCTAGTTTGTTAAAATTCAATAAAGAAAAATATAACAATTTCTGGGAAGGTCGATCGATCGACCTATGAATATCGATCGATCGATGGTGGTCGATCGATCGACCTATGAATGTCGATCGATCGATCGCACCAGATGGGCTACAGACTGCTTCGTTTTTCAGTCCCAGATTTGTCCCAAAACTCCATTACAACGTATGTAACTCTAATCTAAGGTTATAGGATCATTATATAACCTAAATACACTATTTTTAACGTTCCAAAACCATTAAATCATCAACAATTAGCCTTACATGGATCAAATCTTCATAAAAACCCTAGTTTTCAATTTTCTTCAAGAACTATGATATTACCCTTCTAAAATCCATTTTTAATTCATCAAAGGTTATGTTTTGGGTACTAAATTTCGTCCAGAACTAATCTACATGCAATTTCTAACCAAGGTTTAGAGTTTTACATCAAATTTAATGGGTTTTCATTATCTTTCAAGGCATATATCAATTTCTACACTAATCATGGAAGAAATATTCACTGAAGCTAATGGAATCAAATCACTTACCTTAAGTTTGATATTCAGAATCATTGATGGTGTCCAGGGGCTGGTTTTTTTCTTCTTTCTGGTCACAATTCCGTCGAAATTGGTGGTGGTGTGTGGTGGCTAGGGTTTGGGAACCTCCTGCAACCTCTCCTATAACTCACGTAGCCCACTATCTCCTTTTTGGCTTGTAATGGCCCTAATGGCGCTCCTAATAATAATTAAATAAACCCTCAAATTCGTGGGTCTTATTTCCTTAAATTTTAAAATGACCAAAATACCCTGTCGGGTTGTCGATTTGGCCTAAAAGTTCCCCGAGACCCAAACTAACCCCCCGACTAGTGTTTTCTGACTATATCGGCCCCTCTGGCCACGTTGGCGCACTCAAAATGACCATACAGATGATAAAATTATAAATTACTTTTTAATCTAATTAAATTGATTCCTGACGCGACTGACATGCGCGTCCCAACTTAATTTCTCAAATTGTCGTATTTATAACTCTCGATAATTTTAATACTTTCCATACTCATATATTACCATATATACTCAGTAATATTCAATATTATCGTCATAATAAAATACCAACTCACGTCTCGCTAGTATTTAAATCCGGATTAATTTTCGATTAATTCCCATTTAATTTAATTCATCCAATAAATAAAAATCAATAAAATTACGGGTATTACAATTATCCCCTTCATAGGAGATACTTTTAACAACACCTAATCCCCCACACTGAACTCCCAGAAGAACCTCTTGGCATCGACGTAACTCTTCCGCATATCCTCAGCAACCCGAATGCGACTCCATATCAACTCAATCTTAGTCGAGGTGTCCTGAATCACCTCCGGCCCAAGTAACTTATTGTCCCCCACATCAAGCCAACATGTTAGGGAATGACAAGGTGTACCATATAACGCCTCAAACATATCCATGCCAATAGTAAACTGGTAGGAGTTATTATAAGTAAACTCCACCAGTGGAATGTATTGCTCACATCCCCCTCCAAAATCAAGGATACACATCCGCAACATATCCTCCAACATTTAATTCGTCCACTTTGTCTGTGTGTATGTCTTTGGGTGATAGGACGAACTCAATCGTAACTCCGTACACATGGCCTAATAAAAACTCTTCCAAAATCTGGACATAAAAATTATGTCCCGGTCAGACACGATATAAAGGGGCACCCCGCGGATTCTCACTATCTCGGTAATGAAAATCTTAGCATACTATCCCGTAGTATAATCGGTCCAAAATGGTAGAAAATGAGTTACCTTGGTCAACCGATCCATAATCACCCATATGGAATTGTGACCCCTCTGTGATGTAGGCAGCCCTGTGATGAAATCCATGGAAATGCTCTCCTATTTCCACATAGGGATCTCTAATAGCTGTAGTAATCCTCCCGATCTCTGATGGTCTGTCTTCACCAGCTGACAAGTGGCACGCTTCGAAACAAATTCGGCGATGTCCTTCTTTATTCTACTCCACCAATACTATCGCCTCATATCCCGATACATCTTATCCCCTTCGAGATGTGCCATAAACCGTGAACCGTGCGAATCTGCCATCACTGTATGTCGTAGCTCCTCCCCCTCTGGAACTACTAGTCTGCCATTAAAGCATAAACCCCCATCTGATCCCACGGAGAAGGACTCTACTCCCTCAGCTAGAAGCTGGATAATCTGATCCTGGCCCAAGGAATCCACTGCCTGAGCATGTATTACCCTGGTAACTATCTCGGGTGTAACCGTCATCACTGACATGAATGAGTGGACAACTGCATCCTGATATCCGAGTTCTTTCCATTTCACCTTCAACACCTCGGTCACCTCACCTGCTAGCTTACGGCTCAATGCTTCTGCTACCATGTTAGCCTTTCTTGGCTGGTAATGGATATCGAATTGATAATCCTTTACAAATTCAAGCCACCTCCACTGACGCATATTCAACTCCATCTGCGTGAACAGATACCTCGGTGACTTATGATCTGTGAATAGATGAAATATTTCCCCCAAGAGATAATGTCTCCATATCCATTATGCATACATGATTGTCGCTAACTCCAAGTCGTGGGTGGGGTAACTCCTCTCGTGGGGCTTAAGCTTACGGGAAGCACAAGTAATCACCTTATCCTCCTATTGAAGCACACCCCTAAGTCCTATTAAGGACCTTAGTGTAAACCAGGTATTTCACCCCCCGCCTGGGTAATTCTAGAACTGGTGCTAAAGTCATCTTGTCCTTCAGCTCATCAAAAGCCAACTGGCAGGCATCATCCCATCTAAATGGCTCCCCCTTGCGATTCAAGTTTGTCAACAGACCCGCTATCTTCAAGAATCCCTGAATAAACCATCTATAGTATCCTTCCATTCCCAAGAAACTACGTATCTCAGTTAGCATCATGGACTATCCCCACTCCCTCACCGCTGACACCTTCCCTAAATCTACCGATATCCCTTTCGCAGAAGCAAACTGCTCCAAGAACTGAACCTCTCTCGGCCAGAACCCACGCTTCTCATATTTTGCATACAAATTGTGCTCACATAGTGTCTGCAAAACCATCCTCAAATGCTCGGCATGCTCCTCCTCAGTCCAGGAATAAATCAGGATGTCATCAATGAAGATAATGACAAACTGATCTAAGAACTCTCTGAACACCCTGTTCGTCAAGTCCGTGAAAGTGGTTGGTGCATTGGTTAGCCCAAATGGCATAGCGCTGAACTCATAAGATCCATATCGTGTCAAGAAATCAGTCTTCGACACTTCCTTAACTCGTAACTGATGATATCCCAATCTCAAGTCTATCTTTGAGAAGAAGGTAGCCTCTCTTAACTGGTTAAACGAGTCATCGATTCGGGGCAACGGATACTTATTCCGTATCGTGACTTTATTCAACTCTCGATAGTCCACACACAATCTCAATGACCCATTTCCTTTATTCACAAATAACACGGGAGCACCCCAAGGTGAGGTATTTCTATGGATGAAGCCATATCCCAACAGCTGCTCAATCTGATCCCGTAATACCCTCATCTTAACTGGGGCCATATGGTAAGGTGCACGAGCTATCGACTTTAGATAGTACTACAACCATTTCTTAATGCCACGGACTTGTCTACTTGTCATGATTAAGGTACTAAATTTATGTACTAACGGCAAAAAAAATCTATCTACCGACGATCGGTAAGTTTCATGCATGGGATGCCTCGCAAAGCAAAATCCAAATAAGGAACCCCCTCGATACACTACTAACTAACGTTGTCGACCAACGAGATTCAGAGGCCCTATGTACTTGACTCGTACCTCCCATCTTCATTTCTTGACATAATGCTTTACCCTTATTTGGCGAAAGATGATGTACTAATCAGCGTTCTCACTCTTGTTAGGCGTTCAACGCTAATTAATAACAAGTTAAACTCCATGTTCGAGAGAATTTTTTTCCCCTCCCTAGTTCGCATTAGAGACATTCTTATACTCCGGAATTAAACATAATTAGACGACGCACTCTTCGTAGTCTACTATCTTGTATACATATGTGTAAATGCATCTATGTCCTAACCCTTCTCGGTAATATTTTACAAGGTCCATTCTATTTTGGACATTGAATATGATGTCCTCACTAACTATTTGCCGTTACTCAAACCATCACTAATCAATGTGAAATTACGTGTGGTAATACACTCTATCCTTCTATCCCTCCAAAATGATAAGGATTAGGATATATACACTCTGAGTTTTCTATATATGCCACATTCACTAACCTATCGACGACATTAACAAGCCCTGCTACTCATGATCACTGATTTTAGTAGTTACAAAATTAATGTATTTAGTGCATTTACAGACAGCCGTAATGCATCTAAGTCACAAGAAAAAATTTCGTACTACTCATAGAAGAATCATAATTAAAGTATCGTACCTCCAATTATTGGCGTTGCCTGTGGCACCCATGGCATAACTGCATATTTGTCATTATAGGCACGCATATCTGAAGTTTCCCTCTGTTGTTGTGTATATGGTGCTGCTGGAATAAATGTTCCTACTATCTCACGTTGGGCATTACATGGTTCCGGGCGGGCGACCAGCAGCTGCTGCGGGGCTCTTCCCTTATGAGGACAATCCCAGCACCTGTGGCCCCATTTGCCATAACTAAAACACTTACCCTTCCAGCCTCCCTTATGCTGGTTGCTGGCCCTGATGGACTTGTTGCCTTGACCGTGGTTGTCCCCCGGCCCGTTGCGGTAATGCTTGACGTTTATGACCATTTCTTCCAAACTTAAAACACCTTTTTATAACACCTTTCTGTCCTTTATTTTGTTGACCCTAACGGTTTTGGTTCTTCCCGTAATTTCCTTTGTCTTCTTGGTCTTGACGACTCTGAAGAACCTGTCGTCGCTATAACAGTGTTTCCCCCTTATTGCTATCCATTGTCCCGCCAGAGGGTCTAACTCTCATTGTGCTTTTTTATCCTGTAAGATGTATATAACGATCTTGGTACTACAATATTACGGTGGTAACTGCTTGTGCCACAATACCTGCTATCTCGGCGATGGCCACCATCCCCTAGGGTACCTGAGGTACTTGTTGGCCTTATCCAACACTCACTTCTCGGGCGGTACTAATTTGATTTTCTCTCTAAGGCGACATCTAAGATTGAAATGAATTATATAAGTCCACCGTCAACATAAAGTTTAACAGCATAAGTACGTAATCATTAGTACGTAAAGATGAAGTAACAATCCTAACAATAGGGCTCTAAGTCAAAGAACGCTACGCTGAAACGTAATAAGCCGCACAGATCCTAAAGACTCTAGAAATGATGATCTGATACCACCTGTGACACCCCGCCTAATTAAATACTGGGTGATCAGTCCTTTATTAAATTAAATCAGAATATCCAGTTGGTTCAGATTATGCATCCCTGTCGGAAACTTTATTATTAAATGCTAACCACCTAATATTTAAAAAGGTTGATGTCAAAAATTTTTCTTTTAATTAATATAAACTAGGTTAACGAAATAATTAAACATTCACCATTCACACCAATCTCATATGATAGGAAAGAACTGCAATAATAAATGTAACTGGAGTAAACACTTCCAGTCTAAGTACCAAACACAATAATCTAACAGAAATAAACCAATGTTTGAAAGAATTAAATAACTAAATTCAAAATCTCTGAATGTCTGAATAGAAAAGGGCAACATGTCCTAACTTACGAAACAACTCAAAAGGAAGAAATGATGGACATTTAGGCGCCTACTACCAAGATCCTGTAACGTCCACAGCAGCTACAACTCCTCGCTAGAATGGAACTCCTATACTTGGTGTCCCTGTAGCTGGGCACCTAAAATAATTTGACAAGAAAAGAGGTTTGCAAAAAATGGGTCAGAACCCGTGCTGAAAACAGTTTAAAATAAAATCAGAAAGTGCTTAAAATGAGTTAATAGAACATATATTAGTCATGTTAGATTATCGTACTCACTTCAGATGCTCACCTCTCATCTAGTGTGCACGCCTAACGTATCATCAAACCCTACTAGTTTCTATTCCCATGCTAACTAGTTCTTTCCCGTCTAACATCTAATCATAGCTCAATATCATTCCCATGTATTTCCCTCGCAATATACATAATACCGATAATCAATTTCTATTTAACATGGATAAGCGCTTTTTCAATTTGATATAAATAATGTGTTCACCAACTTAATTCATTTCAGATTTCATTATTATTCATGTCAACTTAATTCACACATAGATAGTATCACAAGTACATATATATATATATATATATATATATATATATATATATATATATATATATATATATATATACAATACTACACCCCGAGATACAGTTGTGATTCATACATACTCTGCTATCATGTCCCGGTGCATCGCTCATTGCATAAAGGACTATAGGTTCAATCTCTCGCGAACCATCAAAATAAACACACATAGTGGAGGCGAATGTAGTTCCAAGCCGATGGGATATGCACATACCTACGCACCTATACGACCGTTATCACTATCATTCTCACAGATAGTCTGTACCTAGGTTCTATGCTCTAGTGGTACGAATCAATATCCCACCTGAAGGCTCCTCAAGGCATGATCGTCTACAACGCGCAAACTTCACTCGATAGCAAGCAGCGTAGGTATGTTATACACATAATAGTTCATCAATAAGTATACACACAAATTATTACATTCATTAGGTATTCACACAACCCAAATTCCGGAATTTATATGTAGTATTATCGTCTCCACTCAACACAATACTTTAACCGTACGATTTATCTATGTATCGTATATACTCTTTAAAGCTCCCTCACTCCAACACATTCCCTTAGTAGTTAAACAAATCTTCTCACTACTAAATTATGAACTAAAGCTACTCCAGAATAGCTTTGGTCCTATTCTCTCAATTGGAATAACCTAAAAGGATTTTTAACTCGTCCGGGCAAAAATTAGTGTTTCTAAAATCTCGTTCGAACCTAGGAATTCTCGTTCGAACGAAAATCTCACTTCGAACGAACTCTAAAATATCGTTAGCAGTCTCATTGGAATTCTCGTTGGAATTCTTGTTCGAACAAGGTCGTTCGAATGACCTGGGCAGGTCTTTGAACGAGAATTCCGAGATCATCTTCTACCTTCCAAACTTCGAATTTCACCCTCTTCCATCATCCAACACCCATGCTAATTTATCTCAACACCAAGTTAAAGGTACTAAATCATCTCCCTACAGAATTAGGCACTCTTTACCCCATTTTTAACATCAAAACCTTAGAATTATAATAGGGATTAAGATAAATTACTCAAATCTTTAAAAGCTCTAAATTTATATAACCTCCATTAACAACAATTTAAGCCCAGATTTAATTTCGTTAAATAAACATATAAAAACCTAGATTTATCATACCCAGAACATGGTTATTCAACTACATGCAAACCTATACTCCCAATTAAAGATTTACACCCAATTTCAGTCCCAAATTCATAATATCATGATTAAAACATCAATTAATCTAACATTGACATTATATGCTCTAAAATCAAGCAAGATAAATACTTTCCTTTTTGTGAACTTCTAATTCGCTGAAGGAATCTGGTATAGGGGTGATCCACTCTTCACGATCTACGCGTTGGTGCGATTTTTGGTGAGAATGCTTGAGTCTTTATCCTAAGGCACCTATGGAGTTCTTTTTCTCTCTCTTTGGTTCTCTCTCTCTCTCACTTAGGTTTAGAAACTGACATATAACCTATTACCTACATACACTTCCTTTTTAATATTCTATTTTCGTCCATATTAATTCCCCAAAATCTCAAAAGACCACAATACCCCTCCGGAGTGTCGGCTTGGCCTAAATTACCCCGAAATCCAAATAAAACAATCGGGTAGAGTTTTCTGACTATTTCGACCCTTTTGGACTCATTGGCGCACTCAAAATGACCATTCGAGTTACTTAAAAATAAATTATCTTTTTAACCCAATAAAGTAATACCGACATGACTCACATGCGCATCCCAACTAAGTGTATTGCAACTGCCATATTTTTCACTCCCGATTATAATAATATTTTTGTAATCATATATTACTTTACTCACTAAGTAATATTCAACATAATTATCACCAATAAATACTAACTCTCACCACGCTAGTAATTATTAAATTTTAACCCGGATTAATTATAAATAAATTTTCTCCATTTAAATTAATTAATCCTAATTCTATAATTAAAATAAAATCCCTCAAAAATACAGGGTTTTACAGTTCTTGCATTATAAAAGGAAGTCGAGCAAAATTTCCATTAGATGTGGGTCTAAGGATGACCCGATTTAGATGATCTTCTCGAGGTGTTCTTCATCGAGGACAATAGTTTTGACCACTTTTCCCTTAACCAACATTTCTTCGTCTCATGGATCGATCGTCTCGATTTGGTAAGTGGTGGATATGCCCAATATAATCACCATAGTCGTGGAAGGTATAAGGTTAAGGCCGGTGCCTGGGATCAAACACGTCGCGACCATCATCTAAACATCAGTTGTTGCTTGGTGTCAAACAGGCTCCGATAAACATTTAAGCATCAGTCGTTGCTTGGGTACAAACAGGCCACCACCATATACTATTATCAGGCCTTGGACCGCAGGCCGTGGTTAGAACTAGCCACTGCCTGGGCTCAAATAGGTCGTGGCACACCTTCACGCATTGGTCGTTGCCTGGGTTCAAATAGGTCGCGACCCCCATTTGAGTATTATCCGTTGCTTGTGATTCAAACAGGCCGCGAAACCTACTCTCACATCAAACACTTGACAGCTGTCCAGCTACCAAATGGATTCTTTACTCGTCAAACTTATCCATATGTCACGTGCTCCGGGTACATGACACCACCTTTATGAGTTATATAAATAGAAGTGCTCACCTCACTATTTGGGAGAGAAAACACTTGACGAAGCGCTGCCAAAACTCTCAGCTCTCTCTCTCTAGACATCACCATACCTAGGGGCTCACCCCCTGCCACAGCCGCATTGGATCCAACCTTTACTTGTAATGACCCCGTTTTTATATACTCATATATGGTTTGTTTTTGAAATTGCGTCTCATTTATTATCTGATAAATGTTGTATTATTACAAATATGATATTATGGATTCTTAATTTGACAAGGTTTTTTTTTTATTTTTGAAGAATCAACTATAAAATGGGTCAAATTGAAGTGTTATGGCACATCCTAAGCTAAGTGATAAGTTTTGGGGTAGAAAATGTAATTTTATGAAACTTTAGGGACTTGGTTTTAATAAAGAAAGTTTCAGTGACCTCTAAGAAATATTAAAAATATATGGTGTGAAATTACCAAAATGCCCTTAAGGTGCAAAATGATCCTTATACCCTTAATACCTTTCCACCTCGTGCTTGAAACCTCGTGCTCGATTTTGACACCTCCATCGTACATGTGTCATCATTAGAGGAGAAGCCAAAACACGTGTCGTCGTTAGAAGATAAGCTAAAACACGTGTCGCAGTCAAGTGAAATAAGACTGCAAGATGCCTCCATTATGCGACACGTCAACGCTGACTCGCCATTGTAAAAGCTTGGTCAGCATGGACACGTGTCAACGCCGGGATATCTTGGAAAACTATAAATAGGGCCTTTGGTATCATTTGAAACTCACACCAAATTCCTAGAGAATTATAGAGAGAAGTAGTGAGAGAAAGCGTGGAAATATTTAAGAAGAAGTTCTTAGGGATATTCATCTTAAGGTAATCTTAATGTTATAATGCATCTTTATAATTTTAAATTATTGTTTTATAGCTTTACTTAGTAGTTATGCTGGTAAAATACACTAAAGGATTCACTAATCAAAAGTTAAGATTTAGAAGAAATCCAAGTTGATTTTATAAACTTGTTTGAAATTATACGCTTTTAAAAAAAATGATTCTTCTTAAAGAAATTGCTCGTTATTATGGAATCCCATTTAAGTAATTCCAAAGTCAGGCCTGATGAAGTTTTGTCTAGATGAGATGGTATTTAAGTGGTGCCCCTGTGACCCTCCATCTCTACTGGGAATGAATCCGAAAATGTTATGTCTAGATGAGATGGTATTTAAGTGGTGCCCCTGTGACCCTCTATCTCTACTGGGAACCGACTGATGAGGAAGGACTATGAATTGAATTCTTCAATTACGATCAATGAGTTCTAAAAGTTGACAAATAGGGATTCAGTAATCCTTTAAAAGAAGAAGTTATTATTAAAGTATAGTATAAACTGGACCTTAGAACGTGTACTTAAATCTTTATCAGATTAACGTGTGATCAAAGACTCAATACCAGTAAATTTAGCCTCCATTTTGGGTGAGTACTCTGACATTCCTTGTGTATTTTGATTATATGATATTATGCAAACTACATATATTTTGTGAACTGCTTTTATTCTCAAAATTCATGTGATATCGATGATTGATTCATTTGTGATATGTTTATATTTGTCCATATAAACATACCGATTAAAATGATTATTAAAAAGGTTATTGAATATTGAAAATATGATTCGGACGAAGGGACCTCTTTACTGACTGACCTTCCCATCTGGGTTATCGCTGGTGTGCCCTAAATAAGGCGTTGTGATGAACTAGTTCGATTGACCCTCAACTACAAGGGAATAATACGGTAGAAGAATACGGTATTAGAGTGTACTTGGCCATCAAAATGATATGATTGAAAGAAAAAGATATCACAATTGATTTGTTGCGTTCGTCATATTCTGAGCTATCCAATTGTGATATATATACTTTTATTTCAAAATATATATCTATTTACTATAAGTTCCTATCCATATATGTATATGCCTTCTCTTTTGACTTTAATAGGTGTCTATTTTCTGAAAACCCTGGAATGTCTGGAGATTGAACCTCATTCGAATTTTAGCTGATGTTGTATAAATAACCATTTTTCAGAAAACGTTTAGGCTCACGGACGGAATGAAAAAGGACTATATTGAAGATTTAGATTTTAGAGCTCTTTTTGTAAAATGTTTATTTAGAGCATGTTTGGCTCTCTTGTAATATGTTTTAAAATTTCTCTTAAGTTGTAACTTGTTACCTTTACTGTTCTAAAAAACCCGCCTAGGCTTAAGGCTTGGGCGAAACGCCTCGCCTTAAGTTTTTTACGCCTTATTCTTAGTAAAACCCTTAAGTCATACTTTTTTCTAAAAACAACAATGTTTTAGTGAAACGATATCGCCTTTTAAAGAATTTTTTAACTAACCATACCATTATCTCATCCAAAATAATCAAATAGTATTTTAAGTTTCATATATTCAGACATATTTTTATGATATGTACAATTTTAGTATTTTAATAGCCTTGTTATGGTTTAAAAATATAAAAATATATTAAGAAGGTCTAAACGCCTTTTCACGCCTTTTTACGCCTACACCCGCCTAGGCTTCTAAGGCTTAAGGCTTGACCTCGACGCCTCGATCACGCCCCGCATTTTTTAGAACCTTGCTTTTAATAAATAATAAGTTTCCTTTAGAAAGTTCTGATGACGTAATTCCTTTAATTTCAGTATTTTACGATTCATAACCATGTGATTATATTTTCGTTGCATTTATTTAAGGAAACAATTAAATCGGAATATTTGTTGCCTTGATGGCATGTCAAGACACTCGTTCCCTACTACTATTTTGGGTCGGGGTTGTGATAGAGGTGTTATCAGAGCATAGGTTATGAACCCGGAGACTACTGAACATAAGTTTCGAACGTATAGATTTTAAGTTTCCATCCATAGGATACATGATTAAATATCCGACTTATGTGATAACCCTCCACATGTCTTACAATATATATATATATATATATATATATATATATATATATATATTCTTCTAAATTGCAATCTTGGGCTAGTATAATACATATTACGTTTGGCCATGACTTTAGAAAATGACCAAGACAAAATTGTAATACCCCGCATTTTTATCGATATTTATTTATGGGATTAATTGAATTAAATGTGAATTAATTGAGAATTAATCCGGATAAAATACTAACGAGATGTGAGTTGGTATTTGATTATAATGTGTATATATGGCAATATAAGAATATTGAGAATATTAAAATTGTCGCGAGATAGAAATACGGCAATTTGGAAATTTTGTTGGGACGCGTGTGACAGTCGCGTCAGGAAAATATTTAATTTAATTAAAAAGTGAATTTTATTTTTATTAACAGTATGGTCATTTTGAGTGCGCCAACGTGTCCGGAAGGGTCGAAATAGTCAGAAAACACTAGCCGTGGGTTTAGTTTGGGTCCCGGGGCATTTTTAGGCCAAACCGGCAACCCAAAAGGGTAGTTTGGTAATTTCGGAAATTTGGTAATTAAAACCCACGAAAATCAGAGTTTAATTATAACTTATTATTAAACCCACTAACCCATTTTCAACCCCAATCTAAGTAGTGGGCTACGGGAGAAGTTAAGAAAATATTTCTAACTTGCTAAAAACCAACCCCCACCTCCATTGTCATCTTTGGAGAAGAAATTGTAAGAGAGAGAGAGGAGAATTCTGCAGAGAGAGAGAGAGGAATTCAACCATCTCCAACCAATAACAAATCTGAAGAACATAAGGCAAGTGATTTAGTTACAATTAATTCCATGAATGTGTTCTTCCATGTTTAGGTAATTATCGAATTTTGTCTTGGAAGATTGATATAGACCCATGAATTTGAGGATTAAAACTATGAACCATGTTAGGAATTGCATGTAGACATATTCTGGACGAATTATGAATTCAAATTATAACCCTTGATGATCTAAAAACGGATTTAAGAAGAGATTTATTATTGTTCTTGAAAGAAATATAAAACTAGGGTTCTTGATGAAGTTTTGATCCAAAAAAAGCCCTTGGTTGATAATTTATTGGTTTTAGAACGTTAACAATGTTGTAGGATGGTTGTATGATGATATTATAACGTTAAATTAGAGTTTCATGCATTATAATGGAGTTTTGGGATGATTTGAGGACTGCATAACGAAGCAGTCCGTAGCCTACCTGGTGCGATCGATCGATCGACATTCATCAGTCGATCGATCGACCACCATCGATCGATCAAGGTTCAAGGTCGATCGATCGACCTTCCCAGAATGAGTAAAATTTTTCTAGTTATATTTTAATGATGTTAACCCTTAGAAAATTATCATTGGAGACTTAATGAATATCCTTAGACTTAAGGAAGACCAGTAGGTATGGTTATAAAATTTGGACCTTAATTAGAATTCAATTTGAGGAATTATTCTAAAATCTAATGAAATTAGATGAGTGAGATAATATTAGGGTTAAAAGAGTAAATTTGAATAATTTGATGAAATGAGGTTTGGGGCAGAAGTAAGGACCTTAAGAATAATGATGTTATATGTGGGAATAATAGGAGACTTAGTAATCCCTTTGAGATAGGTTTTAAGTACAAGAAGCTATGACGTGAGATGCGTCGACAATCTACATTATATATTATCGGAAGACTTAAAAATGCATAAAATTGGAATAATGGTATAGGGATGTAGGATATACCTTTATTAATATTAAGATATCTAAGACGTGTGAATGCTTAGTATATGACTTATGTGTATGACATACCTACCTTACTTGCTATCACGGGAGGTTTACGTTCGCTTAGGGCCATCTAATCTTTGTGTGCCCGGATTTAGATTGGTACCTTAAGAACATAATACTAGAATGACTTATTTGTGAGTTAATAAGTCAGCTGACTATGGAGCGTAGGTATGTACGTGACCCATGGATATGTTGAATTATGTTCGCCTCCATTTTTGTGTGTTGTGCTTATTCTAACAATTCCTGAGAGATTCGGAATTTGTAATCCTTATGTACGTGATGTACCGGGATGGATAGCAGAGTATGTGTGCACCGCAGCTTAGCCTCGGGGTGCTTGTATTGTATATTTATGATGTGAATAATATACGGTTAAATGAAAAGGAATTGATATGTTTAATCGCGAGTATAATTGTAGTAGTGTTATGAAAAGATAGAAAGGGGATATATACAAATAATTGGTTTTGTTAATAATTGGGAATCCGAAAATTAAAGTAGAACTCTCTATTTAATTGTTAAGGTTGGAAATAAAAACGTGAACCGAGTAGATATGTCAGAAACTCTTTTGAACCAGATAGATATGAGAAACACATGAATGGGTACGGGAACGTTAGGAGTGCACAGTTAGACGAGAGGTGAGTATTTCATGTGAGAGCGCGTCCTAACATGTATTTTGCATTCATTGTTTTAAATGTATTTAAAGCACTTGTTGTTTTTAAAATACTCTCCACTTTCGGGCTCTGACCCGTTTGCTTTCAAATCTATTTTTTTTTTGTAAAAACCTTTTTAGGTGCCCAACCACAACGACACCATGCATAGGATTTCCACAGGTGACGAGCTGTAGCTGTTGTGGAAGTTATAGGGCCTTGATATTAGACGCCTCATTTTCTTGTCTTGATTCCATATTCAGTTTCATCATTTGTAGGGCATGTCGCCCATTTCTTTTAGAGACACTTTACATTTCAGTTATTCAGACTTTGGTTTGTAATTAATTCAGGATACATGCTATTGTTCTTATTTCAGTTCCGTATTTGGATTGTTGTGAGGAGTATTTCCTCCAGACGTATTATTATTTGATGATTACTATAGTTGGACTTTATTGTGAATGGTTATGTTATCCTTTATATTTCACTTATTGCATGTTAATCAGAGTTAACTTAAAAATTTGGCAACTCATTTTTTAAATACTAGGTGGTTAGTAATTATTAAAATGTTTTCGACAGTGATGCTATTAACTGAACCAACTTGGCATATTGTATTAATTTAATAAAGGAGTAGCTACCCGGTATTTAATTAGTCGGGGTGTCACAAAAATCAACTTCAGGAACTAGTGGTTCGAGTATGGAAGGACTAGAAGGTGCATACAAGGCCATTGAAAGTCTAGCAAGAATTGTGGAGCATCAGGTGAATAATGGAGCACCAAGGAATCTTGAACTAAGTAGTTGTACTATTGAATAGTTCAAGAAGTTGAATCCGCCGTCTTTTAAAGGTACTCCTAACCCCGCTGAACCAGAAAATTGGGTGATACAAATGGAAAAGATGTTCAATGTTCTTATGTGTACAGATGAACAATGGGTTTCATTTGGAACATTCATGTTAGAAGGTGAAGCCGAACATTGGTGGGGAATGACTAAAAGAATACACGCGAAAAGGAATAATCCTATAGGTTGGCATGACTTCTTAGTGATATTCTATGAGAAATACTTTCTCGAAACGGTGCAAGACCAAAAAGCAACTGACTTCATGAGTTTAGTTCAAGGAAATATGATGGTTAGTCAATACGAGGCAAAGTTTACTAAGTTATCCCGTTTTTTGCCTCATCTTGTGATAACCGATGTTTTAAGAGCCAAGAAGTTTGAACATGGGTTAAGGTTGAATATTCGTAGTCGAATTTCCATCCTGAAGTTGACATCATATAATGACATGGTGGCTAGGGCAACAATAGCTGAGAAGGATAGTGAAGAATATAATCAGATTAGAGAGGGGAAGAGGAAGTTTGGAGAACAAAGAGGAAGGAACCCCAATAACAAAATCTTTAGGACTATACCTAATATAGGACAACCTTTAGTAAACAAACCCTTTAATGTTGATAAATGCCAATGTTGTGGTAATATTCATAGAGGGCGACCATATTACCTGGAGATGGGAAGTTGCATTGGGTGTGGCCAAAAGGGACATAAAATGTGAGGTTGTGCTAATAAAGGGAAGGCAGCAACAAACACTTCTAATGACAATAAGGATCAGGACAGACAAGGTAGAGTTTTTAATCTTTCCGATGCAAAGGCTTCTAATGCAGTAATGTCAGGTACACTTTTTATATGTGCACAACCTTTCAAGTTTTAATAGATCCTGGTTCTACCCATTCATTTGTGTCTGTACATTTTGTTAATCGCTTTCCTAATACTCCTAAACCCTTGAATCATAGCATACACGTTTTTACTCCTTCGGGTGAGTTATTGATGGGATCATTAGTGTATAAGTCATGCCCTATAGATGTCAGTAGTCATAAATTATTCACTGATTTGATAGTTTTAGACATAAGAGATTTTAAAGTCATTTTGGGGATGGATTGGTTAGCATCATATCATGCTAGGGTTGATTGTTTTGAGAAGAGAGTTATTTTCCAAATTCCTAACCAACCAGAATTTAGTTTTGAGGGAACTAGCATCTTATCTCCCATGCGTATTAACTCTACAATGCAAGATTATAGTTTTCTTAAGAATGGATGTCAAGGATTCCTTGCCAGTGTTATTGATTTGCAAATAAAATGGCCTAGTTTATAAGATATTCCTATAGCTAAGCTTTTTCCAGATGTTTTTCCAGATGATTTACCCAGTCTACCTCCTAGTAGAGAAGTAGAATTTACCATTAGCCTTGTTCCTGGAACTACACCAATCTCAAAACCACCTTATCGCATGGCACCTTTAGAATTAAGGGAATTAAAAGTTCAATTACAAGATCTATTAGACAAGGGTTTTATTAGACCAAGTATATCCCCTTAGGGTGCTCCAGTGTTATTTGTTAGAAAGAAGGATGGGACGATGAGGTTATGTATAGATTATCGTGAACTAAATAAGGTGACCATTAAGAATAAAAACCCCTTACCTCGTATAGATGATTTGTTTGACCAACTCTAAGGTGCGCAAGTATTTTCTAAGATTGACCTTAGGTCAGGCTATCACCAATTGAAGATTAAGGAAGAGGATATTTCAAAATATTCTTTTCGTACTAGATATGGTCACTATGAATTTCTTGTGATGCCATTTGGATTAACTAATGCACCAACCGCTTTTATGGATATGATGAATAGAGTGTTTAGGAAATATCTGGATCAATGTGTGGTTGTTTTCATTAATGACATCCTTATTTATTCTAAAGGTATTGAAAAACACGAAAAGAATTTGGAGATAGTATTACAAATCCTTAGGAAAGAGATATTATATGAGAAATTAAAGAAGTGTGAATTTTGGTTGCCTAGTGTTTCTTTTATAGGATATGTCATATCCAAGGAGGGAGTGTCGGTTGATCCTCAAAAGATCGAGGCTATACTAGATTGGCTAAGACCAACTAATGTGACGAAAATTCGTAGTTTCCTAGGATTAGCAGGTTATTATCGAAGATTTGTTGAAGGATTTTCTAGTATTTCCAAACCTCTGTCTAGGTTAACGTAAAAGAGGGTGAAATATGAATGGTCTGAGTAAGTTGAGAATAGTTTCCGAGAACTTAAGAATCGATTAGTAACTGCCCCAATTTTGACTATTCCTTCCGGTACAGGAGGATTTGTGATTTATAGTGATGCTTATAAAAATGGTTTGGGATGTGTGCTAATGCAAAATGGAAAAGTAGTAGATTATTCCTCGAGACAGTTAAAACCACATGAGCAAAATTATCTAACCCATGACTTAGAATTAGCAGCGGTAATTTTTGCTCTTAAGATTTGGGCACATTATTTGTATGGTGAGACTTGTGAGATTTATACCAATCATAAGAGTTTGAAATATATCTTTACTCAGAAATAATTGAACATGAGACAAAGGAGGTGGTTAGAATTGATAAAGGATTATGATATAAATATTCACTATCACCCGGGGAAAGCTAATGTAGTAGTCGACGCTTTAAGTAGAAAGTCTACACCAAATTTAGCATGTCTTATTACCATCCAGGAAGCTCCATTGAAAGATTTGAGAAGTATGGAAATAGATGTACGTATTTATCGCAAAGGAGGAATAATCGCAAACTTACAAATACAACCCACGTTGATGGAAAGAATTAAAGTTGCACAAGTAAATGACCCACGACTGAAGAAGATTAAATAAGAGGTTATTGAAGGGAAGAGAATCAAATTTACGATACGAGATGATATATTAAGGTTTGGAAATAGAGTGTGTATACCGGGTGATGCCCAACTAAAGAGGCAGATTTTAGAGGAAGGTCATTACTCGAGATTCACAGTTCATCCCGGAAATACCAAGATGTATAAAGATATCCGAGAAGTGTTTTGGCGGAATAACATAAAAATGGAGATAGAAGAGTTTGTATCTCAGTGTTTGATTTGTCAACAAGTAAAAGCTGAACATCAGAAACCATCAGGATTATTACAACCTTTACCTATCCCTGAGTAAAAATGGGAACATATTACTATGGATTTTGTGACAGGGCTACCAAGGAGTTCCAATGGTAATGATTCCATTTGGGTAATTATTTATAGGTTAACTAAATCTGCTCATTTTTTGCCATTAAGATTACCCATTCCTTATAAAAGTTAGCTAAATTATATATACAGAAAATTATTAAGCTTCATGGAACCCCTGTTTCAATTATTTCTGATCGTGACCCTAGATTCGTGTCTCACTCTTGGAAAAGCCTACAAGTAGCCATGGGAACAAAATTGAATTTCAGCACTGCTTTTCATCCTCAAATAGACGGACAATCTGAGAGAACCATCCAAACCTTAGAGGATATGCTTAGGGCATGTGTATTTGATTTGAAGGGGAATTGGGACGATCATTTACCGTTAGTAGAATTTGCATATAATAATAGCTATCAAACAAGTATTCAAATGGCTCCGTATGAGGCACTCTATGGTAGAAGGTTTTGTTCTCCTGCATGTTAGGAAGAAGTTGGAGAAAGAAAATTATTGGGACCAGAATTGATTCAAATCACAACAGAGAAAGTGAAATTGATACAAGACCGATTTCAAATCGCTCAAAGCCGTCAAAAGAGTTATGCTGACAATCGGCACCGATCATTAGAATTCTAAAGAGGAGACTATGTTTTCTTACGAGGATCACCGACAAAGGGAGTAATCCGATTTGGGAAGAAAGGAAAGTTGAGTCCAAGATACATAGGACCTTTCGAAATCCTTGAAAGGATAGGTGCTATTGCGTATAGAATAGCCTTACCCCCTGAACTCTCTAGTGTGCATAATGTATTTCATGTTTCAATTATGAAGAAATACATCCCTGATCCAGCACATATCTTAAGTCATGAGCCTCTTCAAGTTAGAGAATATTTGACATACATTGAGCATCCAGTGGAAATCTTGGACCATAGAGATAAAATATTACGAACCAAGGTTATTCCACTAGTCAAAGTATTATGGAAGAATTATTCTATTGAATAAGCAATATGGGAGCGGGAAGATGAAATAAAGGAGCGATATCCATACCTTTTTGGAAATTAATGTAAGTAAAGTTTGGGGACCAAACTTTTTATAAGGAGGATAGGATGTAATGACCCCATTTTTATATACTCATATATGGTTTGTTTTTGAAATTGCGTCTTATTTATTATCTAATAAATGTTGTATTATTACAAATAGGATATTTTGGATTCTTAATTTGACAAAGTTTTTATTTTTATTTTTGAAGAATCAATTGTAAAATGGGTCAAATTGAAGTGTTATGGCACATCCTAAGCTAAGTGATAAGTTTTACGGTAGAAAATATAATTTTATGAAACTTTAGGGACTTGGTTTTAATAAAGAAAGTTTCAGTGACCTTTAAGAAATATTGAAAATATATGGTGTGAAATTACCAAAATGCCCTTAAGGTGCAAAATGACCCTTATACCCTTAATACCTTCCCACCTCGTGCTCGGTTTTGACACATCCACCGTACACGTGTCGTCATTAGAGGAGAAGCCAAAACACGTGTCGTCGTTAGAAGAGAAGCTAAAACACCTGTCGCAGTCAAGTGAAATAAGACTGCAAGACGCCTCCGTTACGCGACACGTCAACGCTGACTCGCCATTATAAAAGCTTGGTCAGCAGGGACACGTGTCAACGCATGGATATCTTTGGAAAACTATAAATAAGGCCTTTGGGATCATTTGAAACTCACACCAAATTCCTTGAGAATTATAGAGAGAAGTAGTGAGAGAAAGCGTGGAAACGTTTAAGAAGAAGTTCTTAGGGATATTCAACTTAAGGTAATCTTAATGTTATAATGCATCTTTATAATTTTAAATTATTATTTTATAGCTTTACTTAGTAGTTATGCTGGTAAAATACACTAAAGGATTCACTAATCAAAAGTTAAGATTTAGAAGAAATCCAAGTTAATTTTATAAACTTGTTTGAAATTATACGCTTTTAAAAAAAATGATTCTTTTTAAATAAATTGCTCGTTATTATGGAATCCCATTTAAGTAATTCCAAAGGCAGGCCCGGTGAAGTTCTGTCTAGATGAGATGGTATTTAAGTGGTGCCCCTATGACACTTTATCTCTACTGGGAATGAATCCAAAAATGTTCTGTCTAGGTGAGATGGTATTTAAGTGGTGCCCCTGTGACCCTCCATCTCTACTGGGAACCGACTGATGAGGAAGGACTATGAATTGAATTCTTCAATTACGATCAATGAGTTCTAAAAGTTGACAAATAGGGATTCAGTAATCCTTTAAAAGAAGAAGTTATTATTAAAGTATAGTATAAACTGAACCTTAGAACGTGTACTTAAATCTTTATCAGATTAACGTGTGATAAAAGACTCAATACCAGTAAATTTGGCCTCCATTTTGGGTGAGTACTCTTACATTCCTTGTGTATTTTAATTATATGATATTATGCAAACTATATATATTTTGTGAACTGCTTTTATTCTCAAAATTCATATGATACCGATGATTGATTCCTTTGTGATATTTTATATTTGTCCATATAAACATACCGATTAAAATGATTATTGAAAAGGATATTGAATATTGAAAATATGATTCGGCCTAAGGGACCTCTTTACCGACTGACCTTCCCATCTGGGTTATCGCTGGTGTACACTAAATAAGGCATTGTGACGAACTAGTTCGATTGACCCTCAACTACCGGGGAATAATACGATCGAAGAATGCGGTATTAATGTGTACTTGGCCATCAAAATGATATGATTGAAAGAAAAAGATATCACATTTTATTTGGTGCATTCGTCTTAGTCTGAGCTTACCAATTGTGATATATATACTTTCATTTCAAAATATATATCTATTTACTACAAGTTCCTATCCATATATGTATATGCCTTCTCTTTTGACTTGAATAGGTGTCTATTTTCTGAAAACCCTGGAATGTCTGGAGATTGAACCTCATTCGGCTTTTAGCTGATGTTGTATAAATAACCATTTTTTAGGAAACGTTTAGGCTCACGGACGGAACAAAAAAGGACTATATTGAAGATTTAGCTTTTAGAGGTCTTTTTTAAAATGTTTATTTAGAGCATGTCTGCCTCTCTTGTAATATGTTTTAAAATTTCTCTTAAGTTGTAAATTGTTGTTACTTTTAATATATATGAAGTTTCCTTTAGAAAGCTCTGATAACGTAATTCCTTTACTTTCAGTATTTTACGATTCATAACCATGTGATCATATTTTCGTTGCATTTATTTAAGGAAACAATTAAATTGGAATATTTATTGCCTTGGTGGCATGTCAAGACACTCGTTCCCTAATACTATTTTGGGTCGGGGCCGTGACATTACTAGCCACATCTTAAGCTTCCAGCTTAGCTAAACTCAAGTATACTCCTTTCGTCTCTCTCGTGTACGCTTCTAATGGCTCCACAAACTTGTGTTATATAACATATATAATAAGAGTAGGGCAACAAAGTGTACGTAAGCTTGTTTTTATAACCGAACCTCTTTATATCTTGTGTTTATCTCATTTTACTTACTTTATTTACTCTTGATACTTGGTTTGTTGGTTGAGAAGGATATATGTCCCATTTCTCGTAACATCACTTTGGCACCGTCTGTGGGAAATGAGGTATTAAATCTAGTTTTCTTTTTACATTTTTGGGTTTCTAACACCTTATTTCATCCACAGGGACCCTAGGTCATCATCCCATGGGTGAGATTTTGGTTGTTAAACTCATACTTTTCGTATGAACTCCATTAAAGGGTTATTTATTCCTAGATTTGATTTTTGGGTCTTTTTCTATGACCTTGGATCTATTTTCTATACCCCAATGATGTTGCCATGCCTAGATTATATTGAAAAAGGCATAAAACTATCGCATCGTAAAGTTGGGTAACTAGGAATGAGTTCTATTTACCAATTTCTTCTCTTTACACCCATGATCTATGGTTCGCTACCAAATTCGTGTTATTTTGCACTTAGAGACTATTTTGTCCTTGGAACTCCTATTAGGCATATTTTGTACATTTTCTATGGGTTAAACTCAGTTCTTGTTCCAATTTTTGGGACCATACCCTCCATTACCTCAAGTAGGATGCGGGCTGGCAGAGTTATTGCTTGTATGCCACAGCCCTTCTATCGCAGTTGGTGTATAGCTTCACACCCTCAGTTCACCACCTCAGAAAAAGGTCATTTTTCCCTTGGGAAAGGTGCGGCAACAACTTAATATGCACATTAAGCTGCGGTCACAATAGTATAACTTTGGAGATTGCCAAAGACTGCATACATATTACTATACTTGATTTTTTCAACATTCATTAGTTTTTCTCACCATTGTTAGTTCCTCTCAGAGTAAATTTCTAAATACTAACAAAGCAAAAGTTATGGAAGGAAGCTCTGGACCTGGTCAACAACAAAATAAAAAATATAGCCTAATTATTGGCCTACATCAACCACCTCTACGAGAGTCAAGCCTCTCTATGAGTCCAAGTCAACTTCCTTGCACAAAGGGTCATGATGCTGGAAGTTGTAGCCTTCAACTCTCAGGGAAAGGTTGCGGCCGTTAAAGATAAGGTCGCACCCAAACCTTTGAAAAGGAAGCTATTAGAACCAAATATAGAAAAAAGCTTGTGAGCACTACATCCCTCTAACCTCCAGTGTAGAGCTGATCCTCGAGAACATCAGGAAGACAAGCTGTTTAGGTGGCCGAAGGAGCTCAGATCTCCGCCACACAAGAGGTACTGGAGCAAACTCGGTGATTTTCACCAAGACCGTGGCCACACCACCGACAAATGCTACTCCTTAAATAATGAGATTGAGAGGCTCGTTAGGCAGGGGATGCTCCAGCAGTTCACAAAGGTCGCAGCTAACAACTGAAAGCACATGCCTAGTTTTAACTTCAAAGAATTTATGCTTCTGTTTTTATGAAGCTCCCTGTAGCTCTTGCCTATAGGCTTTGAATTATTCTAACAAAGTCACACACACACACACGCAAGCAAGCGCGCACACACACATACACACACACACACACACACACACACACACACACATATATATATATATATATATATATATATATATATATATATATATATATATATATATATATATATGCATGAATGGCATATTTAGTCATATTTTATTTCTCGATTCTCCTCATCTCTAATCTCACAAAAGACCTTCGTCTTAAACTAATTTCAAGGTAAAAGTGACAAATTATCTCGAAAGATCATTACTTTTGGGAGGAATCTATTGAGATAAAAGGGTTATGGCCTTACCTGGCCCATAACGCTCCTCACGATGCGCATACATATGGAAGTATATGATGCTTATGTTCGCAAAGCCATCTTTCGGGATGCTTCTATTAACCTTTGGGTCCCAAGAAACCCTGTTCATCTTTTGGGATGCGTCAATGAGCCTTGAGGGCTCATAATACTCATTATTAGCCATGGGTGGCCTCATTAACAACCCAGTCTGAGGAGGTTTAAAAATACCTAGCTTGGGGAGGCTCGATAATACCTAGTCTAGGGAGGCCTAAAAATACCCATCCAGTCGTGGGTGGCTTATGGACAACCCAGTCTGGGGAGGCTTCAAAATGCCCCAAAACAAAAGAAGAATGGAAATTATAGTAAATTGAAAAAGTGGTCCAAGGACTTAATTGTCCATGGCAAGGGAAGTTGTTCCCCATTGTCCACCATTTCAGCATTACTGCAATAGTGTTTCTTATCCTAAGTGGGCCAAGGACTTAATTGTCCGTGACAAGGGAAGGTTTTCCCCCATAATACACCATTCCAACATTTTTGAGGTAACGTTTCTTATACAGTGGGCCAAGGACTTAATTATTTGTTACAAGGGAAGGTTTTCCCCATAATCCACCATTCCAACATTTATACGATAACGTTTCTTATACAGTGGGCAAAGAACTTAATTATCCGGGGCAAGGGAAAGTTTTCCCCATAATCCACCATTCCAACATTTCTATAGCAACGTTTCTTATACAGTGGGCTAAGGACTCAATTGTCCGCGACAAGGGAAGGTTTTCCCTATAATCCACCATTCCAATAATTCTTCGGCAACTTTTCTTATACAATGGGCCAATAACTTAATTTTCTATGGTAAGGGAAGTTGTTCCCCATTATCCGACATTCCATCATTACAGAAGTAGCATTCCCAATCCTGCTTCAGACTAATGGGACATTTGAAGCTTAGGGTCGCAGGATCTTGGGCCACAACTAATTTTTAATAAAATCTACAGATCTCCAGCATATCACTAAAGTTTGCAAGCCTATGTTTTATATAAGCATTGTTCAAACATTCAAGATACATAAATAGTGAAGAAAGCAGCATGTAAATGAAAGTGGGTACAGTTTTGTATAAGTAGAGATGAATGTTTAGTGTTACAAGATATAATCAATATGGCCTCATCTTTACAAAATATGGCCTCAACCTTACAAAACATGGTAGTAGCCCAAAAAAATATTACAAAATGTAGAGAGATCCAATTAAAGTATGAGGCCGTATCCTCGTCTTCATCATCCTCTCCATCGTCGATCGCAGTTTCGGTCTCATCATCAGTAGTGGCTTCCTCTATTTTCTTTTTGGCTCTTTCCTCCGCGGCAACTCTTAACTCAGCCACACACTCTAAATGCTCAGCATCACTGAGCTTCCAGGCAAAGACTTTTTCCCTTCTTCCATGAAATTTTTTAATCACCCTTTGCCTAAGCTCTAGGAAGCCGCGGAGGTATGCCTTGCTATTAGTCAGAAAAAAGTCATTTGAAGTCTTATAAGCAGTCACAACATCATCAACAACCTTCTTCAAGGCTGCAGCGCAATCATCATCCTTTTATTTAAAGATTGCGGCATGCTCAATGTTAAGTCTTTAAAGTGCTACGGAGTGGGTATGAACCATTCGTCGTTCTTTTTCTGGACCAACTTAAACTTTTGTTCAATGGATGAGGCTTTCCTGGCAGCCTCTACAGCCTTGGCCTGAGCAACTGTGATGGATTATGTGGCTTTGACAACATTTTGCTCAACTTTATTTTTGCCTTGGTAGCATCTTTCACTTTTAATTTTATTACTTGAAGTGCTTCGATAGAGGATCTCTTCCCAGGTTCAAAGGACGCGACCCTAGTGCTTTTAAGTTCATCCTTGTGGCTTGTCTCCAAAAATTGATGCTGGTTGTACAACTTCTCATACCTGGCTCTCAAAGCTAAAGTAGACTCCACAACCTGAAAAATAAAGCAAAAGTAAAAATATGCAAATAACGTTTGTAGAAAGGTAAAAAAAAGTAATTACCCTTAGTAAACTATGGAGTGTGAAATCGTCGAGATCCTCCGCGTCTACCTCGGCAAGACGGATCATATTAGAAGCCTCTGTTGCATCCTTCATCCTAGAGACAACCGTTGAAGTTGTGTCCCAAGGTAATTTGGGGTCTGGATGCCTCAATTGAGGCCGCATGCAACCCTACATAGCCCTACTTTGTGGATTTGGCATATTTGCAATAATGGACACCACTCTCCGTGGCGGGCTATCAGTGGTAGAAACGTGAATAGGGTTATCCCCATGGAAACTTGTACCACCGAGCATCAGACCAATCGCGGTTAGTTGATCTCACATGTCATCATCCAATGACTCATTTTCGGGCTCCCAATCGCGGCATCAACAATATGGGTTGAATCATTATTAATGGGAGGGTTGGCCTCCTCAACCCCAACAACAGCAGTGGGGTCGGTCGCGGGAGTTGTTCCTATGGGTGCCCTCTTTATCTTTTTCCCCTTCTTCCTGGGGTCTTGGTTGAGGGCAATCGCATCCTTATCCATCTCACTAAATTAGGCGATAAGAAGTTAGTGGTAAATCTCCTCCCCTGAGGAAAAAATCAATTAAGGTCCAAAATAAGGTTGTGGCAAAATATATTAGTAAAGCAAGGTATTAAGAATTACCTACCGCAGTCATTTTCTTTGGTTGGTCTTTGAAAGCAAAATAACCTTGCTAAAAAATTAATGCGAAGGTGACCAGCACAGTAAATCTCTTTTCTTGATTACTCAAGCCTGCCGCATCTACAACTCTCTTTTTCTACTTACTATTGAGCTTCAGGCTGTCAAGAGTTGTACAAGTAATAAGTGTTAGTATATGCCGCAGAAAATCAAACGAAGATCATTTGGCAAGCATAAAACTTAAGGGAGGTGATCACCTATTTTGGAGGGACGTCCCCACGACTGCGGCATCCTATAAGTTTTCTCTCTCTCAGTTTCCTCTGGGTGGATTTCCCCGCTATCCCCAGAAATGAAGAAAAAATTACCTTTTTCCAATTTTTAACATTGGTAGGCCTCTCGGTATATAATTTACCTCCACCCCACAATGTGAAGTAATAGTACCACGAAAAATCAATGGAGTTATCATTTGGTCTATAGAAATAGAAGAACTCCGCAGGAGTAATGTCCCTCTTAAAATGCCTCTGCCAAAGTACCAACGCGATAAGAATTTCCCTACAACCATTTGGATCTAGTTGGGCTGAGGCTAAATCTGTAGCACTAAATATTCTCCTAACGGGGACAAGAATTAGTAGTCGTAGCCCTAGGAGAAAGGCATGCAAAGGAAAATAAATCCCCTCATTGGGGACTACAGAATATGACCTTTGTTCCATAGTAGGAAGTGTACAGATGATCCCTTGGAGAAATTCAAAGGTCACGGCAACATCAGGGATCCAGTCTTCATCCATGATGCATCGAATATTCAGTGTCGCGGGAGCTTTTTCAATAGCTTAGCTAGAGGGTCCAGCTAGAGTATTTCAGGCCTCTGATGGGACAGCCAAAGTCCCAATAGCCACTGCATCCATCACTTCAGGAGGGGGTTATTGCTGGAGTTAGCATCTTCCTCCATTATGTCTGCAGCCTCCCTAGTGTCCCTACAATTAGATGAGTCCGCGGAGTCAAAATCAATTGTGACACAATGTGGGCAGTCCTTAAGTTAGCAGGGCACACTAGCCTTCAAAGGCTTTATAAAGGTAATTACATGAGGAGGAACACTGAAGTAATTTTTCTAGAAGTCCTTCAGGAACTTAGAAGCGTTCCAAATCATAAGGTCGCGGCAATACCTAAAAAGCAGAAGGGCTCCACAGTTAGGTGACACAACTACGATGATCAGATATGCCTCTTAGAAATCGCGACATATACAAGTAATATAATAAAGAGAAAATATGGATTTAAAGGCTGAAGCCAATCAATCCTAGAACTAACTATAACCATTGAGAATTTCCTAACTTCAAATTGATGGGCGCAATAATATGTAGGCTGCAGCCATCAAACAAGATTAAAAAACCATAACATGAAGTAATTTTAAGGCCGCAGTAAATGAATTAAAAAATTAAAGACTGCAGCAGTGGAGTTTTAATTTTAACAAAGGACTGAGAAAAGGCCGCAACCAAAAAGGCACAAGTCATACTACTAGCTGCGACCAAAAGCATAAATAGATAAACGATTGGATTGCAAATTCTCAAAGATTGAAAACCCAAAATCCTAGGAATTTGGCCAAGAACACTAGGAACATGTTCTTGGTGTTATTGGCCAAAAATAAAATCTGAAATGAGGTTAGGTAATAATTCAACACAGAAAAAATAAAGATATCGATCCTAACCTAGCTCTATTTCCAATTCCAAACCCAACTTATAGCTATGTGACAAAAATTCGAGAAAATCCTAATCCCAAAATCAAAACCCTGAATCCCCCAATTCCTACTTTGTTACCAAAAATGGCCAATTCATTACCGGCATATTACCCAGAATATATACAGTAATTTAAATTTGCAACAATCACAAATCCTAAATCCAGTCAAAATAGGAAATCATCCAAATTAAACCTAAAAAATTCCCAAATCCTAACCCAGTTGTTCAACAAACCCAAAAACAGCACGTGGACTCGAAATAACACATGGATTCAAAAAATAATGAGATCAAATGAAAAGACATAAGGGATTAGAGGGTCACTTGGAAATAGTTAAAACACGAGATTGGTTGTGGCTCTTCCTTGCCTCTGCCCAAACTCAACCTCAAATCGCCTTGGAACCGCCTCAAAAGTCGCCAAAAAATGCTAAGAGGAAAATGACAAAGTCTTTCTCTCGATTTGCTCCCAAAGTTTTGGGTAAGGTAATGAAGACCACGACCAAATCCCATTTATATAAGAGGGCACTGGAAGGTAAAGCGGTGCATTATAACTATCACAAAATGTGTCCGCAACATCAGCTAGCTGGAAAACCATGAATAAGTACATCGCGATAGGGTCATAAGAATACAGTCGCAGCACCAACTCCCCACCTCTTGGCACTAAAACTTGGGGGCTTATTGTTATGCCTAATATAGTCACCATAGCCACGGAAGGTATAAGGTTAAGGCCACTGCCTGGGATAAAATAGGTTGCGGCCATCATCTAAACATCAACCATTGCCTGGGATCAAACAAGTTGCGGTAAATATTTAAGCATCATCCGTTGCCTGGGAATAAATAGGTCATGGCCATGTACTCTTATCAGGCCTTGGACCACAGGCCATGATCAGAACCAGTCGCTGCTTGGGCTCAAACAGGCCACGGTACCCCTTCAAGAATTAGTCGTTGCCTGGGTTTAAATATCCCATTCAAGTATTAGTCATTGCATGTGATTCAGCCAGGCCACGAAACCTACTCTCATATCAGACACTTGATAGTTGTCCAGCTTCTATAAGGATTCCTCACTCAAAAACTTATCCATATATCACGTGCTCTGGGAACTTGACACCACCTTTATGACTTTTATAAATAGAAGTTATCACCTCACTATTTGGGAGAGAAAACACTTGGCGAAGCCCTGCCAAACTCTTGGCTATCTCTCTCTCTAGAGATCACCATACCTCGCACTGGATCCAACCTTTACTGGCCACATCCCAAGCTGCCAGTTTATCTAAATTCATGTATTCTCCTCTCTTGTCTCTCTTGTACGCTTCAAATAGCACCACAAACTTGTATTATACAACATATATAATGAGAGTAGGGAAGCAAAGTGGATGTAGGCTTATTTTTATAACTAAAGCACTCGATATCTTGTGTTTAACTCATTTTACTTGCTTTATTTACACTTTATACTTTATTTGTTGATCGAGAAGGATATATGTCCCATTTTTCGTGCCATCAATGGTGGTCAAATTTTTTTGCTCTTCTTAGTCGGCTGAGGTGTAATAGCATTCACAAACCTCTACTTATTTTAGGGGTGCACATGGATTAGTTTGGTTTGGTTCCACTAGGAAACCGGAACCAAGGTCGATTCCATGGTTTTGGAACCAGATACATAATCGATACCCCCAAAACCGAACCGAACCATCAGTCCTCAATTTGTTTCGGGTCGGTTCACAATTCTAGTTCATAGTTTTAGTTTATGGTTCTGGTTTACAGTTCTTGTTAATGGTTCAGGTTCGTGGGCTGGTTCTCGGGTTGGTTAATGGTTATTGTTAATTATTTTGGTTAATGGTTGAGGTTCGTGTGTTGGTTCTTAGGGTCGATTCTTTGGTTTGATTTTTTGGTTCGATTCCATGGGTTCGATTCTTAATTTTTTGGAACCATAACCAACACATGGAGAAAAAAAATGAACCAACCCAACCCACGAAGGTCGGTTTGGTTCGATTCTTCGTGTTGGTAGTTTTTTTGCACACCCCTAACTTGGTTTCCCTTGACCATTCCTACTCCATAGTGCGTTGGGAACTTCAAGCTTTAGTGAATTATGGAGGGCACTACTTCGAATTTCTTCAGCCCCAGTCTTCCCAAGATGACATTATAAGTCGAAAGAACGTTTTGTCCAGGATAAAAAAATGCATAATTTTTATTCGGCATGTCGGTCAGGCGCCTACTATGACCTCTAATTCAACAGTTCCTAATGGATACACCTTCTCACTCGAGAAACCGATCAATGGGTGATGGTATGGCCTTAATTTGCTATCTTGGAGCTTCAACTGACGGAAAAAATTGTAAAAAATGTCATATGCAGAAATGACATTATCTACGCGGATCCTGGCAACCTTTATTTCGTGGATCATCATGGTGACGACCAGGGGTCATCATGTGGGTACAAAACTCCAAATAAATCATCTTTAGAAAATATGATAATTAGGCGATATTTATTTACATCCCTGTGGTGAGAATCCACATTGTCCGTCTGGTTGATCTTTTTATTGTGAGCACAAGCCTTTTCCTCATTCAAATATGTGTTCCTTTCGACTAACTCGTCTCGTCCTCCGATAACTCCACCAGTGATGAAATGTCATCCAAAGAAGATCATATTGACCTCATGGACTAGGTCCTTTGATTTCTTTGGGAGATCTGGGTCATCCTCTGAATCTCCATCTCGTCCCATTTTCTTCTTATCTCATCTCTTGGCCTTGTTCTCGTTCAGGTCTTCTCGATCGTTTTTGTCCACGTACCTCGACAGTTTACACTTCATGATGAGGCTTATATTTCATTATTAAGGTAAATATAGCTATCCGTGTTGTGGTCATGGTCCTTGTGAAATTCGTAATACTTACTCATATCACGTCAATTCAAGGGTGCTTTGAGCTTTCCAAGCCACCTGAGGTCTTTGCTTCCTCTGATTTCCTCGAGGACGTGGTTGATGCCAAATGTTAGGGGAGTGTAATCACCGTAATTTTTTTGCTTTTTAATTTTCTTTATCTTTTTTATCCTTCTTTTCACAAACCTTATTGGGCATAGCTTTAGGACGATCAGATTCCTTAGCTGACATGGTTGCCTCGACATTCATAATCTTGCCTGGCTTTGCCAAGAGTTTGGTCATAGTTTTGGGTGGCTCTTTGGACAACATCCAATATAACTTTACAGACTGAAACTCTCTCATCAGCATGGTTTTGACAATTTGCTCATTATAGGCCACTACCTCAAGCTTCTCAGGGTTGAAGCGAGTAATGAAGTCACGAGTGGTATCGTCTTATTTTTATCGCGCATTGAGCAAATGGGCCACCCTTTTTCTACGCTTGTCCCTAAAGCAGAAGTTGCTGACAAAGAGGTCAACTAATTGCTAAAAACTAGAGATCTGCCCCCGCGGCTCACTGTTATACCAAATTTGAGTTTAGCCAATTATCTTACTCGAGAACGCTTGACATCGTATTTTATCTAGAATATAATAGATATCAGCAGCTACCTGGTACTGTTGTACGTCTAGGTTGGGATCAGTTTTTCCATTATACTTCGGTGTAATCATATGAGGCTTGAACTTAAAAGGCATTTGATATCCCATAATGGAGGGGACAAATGGATATCCTTTCACAAAATCCCTATTGAGAGGGTTTTTAGATCTAGCCATATCTCCCAATAGATCTTCTAAGCACTGGTACCCTTCCAGGGTTAATTATTTAGTTCAACCTTTATTACGATAGATTTGACTGTTCGACCTCAGCTTTAAAACGAGTTCTCTTCCTATAAAGTCTGCTTAACTTAGGCTGAAGCTCTCACATTTGTCCAGGATTTGGCTGAGCGATGTGATCCTCTTATAACTGATCGGGCTAACTCTTCCTGACGTATGTTATTCTTCCTTGGAGCTACCAACGCCTGTCCTCTTGTTCGACGTGGAGCCAACCGATCAAACGTCGATCCTCTAGTTAGCATTTCTAACACGCTGGGTCTTTCTTTAAAAAAAGATTGCTCATTATCGTACCCTATCAATCGGAGGGAGAAAATGATGTCGAGGTGGTACAATCGATCATTGCATGACTCAAAATACCGAGACGAGCTTCTATCATCACTTGATCCCAAGTTCAACCTCTTCGCGTTTTCAAGGGATTGAGTCACGTAAGCATGCATCCTATCTTTATAGGGGCTGGTGGCATCATTTATTTTCTTCCCTCCGACATTCCCCTCTCGATCGGAGTGGCAGGGTCCATGATGAGCCTATTATGCCTAGTCTGAAGTGTCTGCGTCAATTTCTTAACACTCCCTTGCATAGTTTCCTTGCCCTTTGTCAGACTCATCAATATTCCTTATATGTATCCCATACCTATCCGGAGTGGAGGGCGTTATGGCCTCTACCATACGACTGCTCTCAGGGTTTTCTGCCATTCTCAGAAATTTGCAAATTATAAAAGATGAGTGAGAATTTATTAACAGTGGAAAACAACAATGACTTGTCGATTTCCCACAGACGGTGCCATTCTGTTATCGTCTAAAATTAGCTTAGGGAATTTGTGTCTTAGCTAGGGTTTTGTTAATAATAAACAATAACAAATAATTATAAAGATAATAAAAAGAAGGAGAGAATATAGGTGAGAGGCAAATAAATGAGAGAAGATTTGCATGGTTCGACCCAGATATGGTACCTACATCCAAAGGTGCAGTGATTGTTAAGTTATTAGTTTCTGATAATCGATATAAGTTCCGGGTTACCCTCTTTCTCTTTAGGGTTCGTGCAAAAGTGATGATCTTCGTCTTCTATCTCTATGGGATCTTGTGTTATTTATAGTTACCTGAGATTATTAAGGGACGAGTGGAGTGCCTTTATTGGTCAGGTAATTACACCTTTTACACATAATGGAACAGATATGGGTGAGTTTATTACAGCACAAATGGAATGGGAAGGGGTTTATATTCATCGCGTCCTTAAGTGTCCATGGCAAGAGCAAAGGGCTTCTCTTACGTGTATAAACAGGTACGAAAGTGGTATTGACGAGTTAGCAGGCTAGATTAATTAACACTGTAAGACAATTGTAAGGACAATAGGTGAAGTACGAGGAACACAAGAACATTTGAGCCAAATATGCAAAATATGATTGGGGAAAAACTTATATAAACATGATAAATATTAAAGTGTGCATATAAGTCAATCCTCACCGGAAATTACACTCAACAAATGAATTCACTATGAAAATGGAGGTAATACATGGGACATGCGGGCATAAAGAGTAAATGGAAATGGAAACAAGGTCGCGCACATGTCACAAATGAATAACGCTTTATATAAAATGAAAAACATGTAATCTCAATGAAAGATACCGCTCATTAAAGGAGCCGAAAGGTATTTTCACAGATTATCAAAACTATTTAAACTCTTAAATTAAATACACCCTAAGGTCACATAAGACTTTATAGGGTTCTAATGTAGGTTTGGGGTTAAGGTAGGAAATGAAAGGTATATGTACGGATTCAACGTGTTCAGGAATGAAAACTCGGGATAATGGTAATGTGACACCCCGACTAATTAAATACCGGGTAGCTACTCCTTTATTAAATTAAATCAAAATGCCAAGTTGGTTCAGTTAATAGCATCACTGTCGAAAACATTTTTGAGTAATTACTAACCACCTAGTATTTAAAAGTAAGATGTCAAATTTTAAATTAAGTCTGATTAACAAGCAATAAGTGAGATATAAAAGAATAACATAACCATACACCATAAAGTCTCAACGAAGTAACCGACAAACATTAATGAGTCCAGAGGAAAAAACTCCTCACAACAATCCCACAACTGAAATAAATAAAACAGTGTATCCTGAATTAATTACATGTCAAAAGTCTGAATAACTGATATGAAATGTCTCTAAAAGAAATGGGCGACATGCCCTACAAGTGATGGAACTGAGTATGGAGTCAAAACCAAAAGAAGCGTCTACTAGCAAGGCCCTGTAACTTTCACAACAGCTACAGCTCGTCACCTGAATGGAAATACTATACATGGTGTCCTTGTGGCTGGGCGCCTAAAAGGTTTTTACAAAAAAATAGATTTGAAAGCAAACGGGTCAGAGCCCGAAAGTGGAGAGTATTTTAAAAATAGCAAGTGCTTTAATAACATTTAAAACAATGAATGCAAAATACATGTTAGGACGTGCACTCACATGAAATACTCACCTCTCGACTAATTGTGCACTCCTAACGTACCGTACCCATCTAAATGACATTCGTGTCTAACTAAACCGTTTTAAGTTCTACCCCTTTCTACTCGATTCCCATTATACATTCTAACGTTATCAATTAAATAGAGGACCTTACTTAAACTCGGATTCTCAATTATTAACAATACAATTCACTACAGGTTATCCCTTTTTATTTTCTCAAGGCGTGACCATAATTATACTCACAATACCAAGCTGGAAATTCTCATTATTTAAGCGTGTATTATTCACGTCATAAATATACAATACAAGCACCCCGAGACTAAGCTGCGGTGCACACATACTCTGCTATCCATCCCGGTACATCACGTACATAAGGATCACGCATTTCGAATCTCTCAGGAATCGTTCTCAGATAACAACAATTACAATCAATGGAGGCGAACACAGTCACATCACATGGGTCACGCACATACCTACGCTCCCACGATCAGCAGACTTATTAACTTCCCAATAAGTCCTTTTCTGACCTATGTCCTCGAGGTACCAATATACATCCCCCCGTAGGCACACAAAGATTAGATGGTCCTAAACGAACGCAAACCTCCCGTGATAGCAAGTATGGTAGGTATGTCATACACATAAGTTATATACTAAGCATTCACACATCTTAGATGTCTCAATATTAATAAAGGTATATTCTACATCCTTATACCATTATTCCAATTTTATACATTTTAAGTCTTCCGATAATATATAATGTAGACTGTCGACACATCTCACGTCATAGTTTCTTGTACTTAGAACCTATCTCAAAGGGATTATTAAGTTTCCTATTATTCCCACATATAACATCATTATTCTTAAGGTCCTTACTTCTGCCCCAAACCTCATTTCATCAAATTATTTAAATTTACTCTTTTAACCCTAATATTATCTCACTCATCGAATTTCGTTAGATTTTAGAATAATTCCTCAAATTGAATTCTAATTACGGTCCAAATTTTATAACCATACCTACTGGTCTTCCTTAAGTCCAAGGATATTCATAAAGTCTCCAATAATAATTTTCTAAGGGTTAACATCATTAAAATATAACTAGGGAAAATTTTACTCATTCTGGGAAGGTCGATCGATCGACCTTGAACATCGATCGATCGATGGTGGTCGATCGATCGACTGATGAATGTCGATCGATCGATTGCACCAGATAGGCTACGGACTGCTTCATTTTGCAGTCCTCAAATCGTCCCAAAAATTCATTACAATGCATGAAACTTCATTCTAATGTTATAATATCATCAAATAATCATCCTACAACATTTTTAACGTTCTAAAACTGATTAATCATCACCCAAAGGCCTTATTTAGATCAAAACATCCTCAAGAACCCTAGTTTTCTATTTCTTTCAAGAACAACAGTAATTCTCTTCTTTAATCCATTTTTAGATCATCAAGTATTATGTTTTGGATTCATAATTCGTCCAGAATATGTCTACATGCAATTCCTAACATGGTTTATAGTTTTAATCCTCAAATTCATGGGTCTATATCAATCTTCCAAGACAAAATTCGATAATTACACTAAACATGGAAGAACACATTCATTGAATCAATTGTAACTAAATCACTTGCCTTATGTTCTTCAGATTTTTGTTGTTGGTTGAATAAGGTTGAATTGCTTTCTCTCTCTCTCTGCAGAATTCTCCTCTCTCTCTCTCTCTTTCTTTACAAGTTCTTCTCCAAGATGACAATGGTGGTTTAGAGGTTGCCTTAGGAACCTCTTAAAATTTCTTCCAATAACTCCCGTAGCCCATTAAGTCATTTAGTGTTGTTAGTGGGTTAAGTGGGTAAAGACTAAATCAGATTTTAACTTCTAATTTTCGTGGGTTTTAATTCCCAAAATTCTGAAACTACCAAACTACCCTTTTGGGTTGCCGGTATGGCCTAACAATGCCCCGGGACCCAAACTAAACCCCCGGCTAGTGTTTTCTGACTATTTCGACCCTTCCGGACTCGTTGGCGCACAAAAAATGATCATACGATTGATAAAAATAAAATTCACTTTTTAATTCAAATAATTACATTCTTGACGCGACGGTCACGTGCGTCCCAACTAAATTTTCCAAATTGCCGTATTTCAGCCTCGCGACAATTTCAATATTTTCAATATTCATATATTGCCATATATACACATTATAATCAAATACCAACTCACATCTCGTTAGTATTTTATCCGGATTAATTCTCAATTAATTCACATTTAATTTAATTAATCCTATAAATAAATATCGATAAAAATGCGGGGTATTACATACTCCCCCCTTAATAATAGAATTTCGTCCCGAAATTCGGAACTAGAAAGTACCTGGTAAAAATAGCTCTGGATAATGTTCACGCATATTATCCTCGCGCTCCCATGTGGACTCCTCGACATTATGATGTCGCCACTGAACACGCACTAACGGAACTATCTTTGACCGCAGTTTCCGCTAACTTCGGTCTAAAATAGCAATCGGCCCCTCCTCGTAGGAGCTATCAGGCTGGAGATCGATGTCCTCCAAAGAAATGTGAGGATGAGCCAAATCGTCTCTAAGATATTTCCTTAGCGAGGAAATATGAAACACATCATGAATCCGATGCAAATGCTCCGGTAATCCAAGTCCATAGGCAACAGACCCAATCCGCTCGATGATAGGGAATGGCCCCACATATCTCGGTGCCAACTTCCCCTTCTTCCCAAATTGCATAATCCCCTTCATAGGAGATACTCTGAGTAAAGCCTGATCCCCCACTTGGAACTCCCTGAAGAACCTCTTCGCATCAGCATAGCTCTTCTGTCGATCCTGAGCTACCCGAATGCGACTCCGTATCATTTCTATCCTTGCCGAAGTATCCTGAATCACTTCCGGCCCAAGTAGTTTGTTGTCCCCCACCTCTAACCAACAAGCTGGGGAACGACAAGGTCTACTGTACAACGCCTCAAATGGATCCATGCCAATGGTGAACTGGTAGGAGTTGTTGTAAGCAAACTCCACCAGTGGAAGATACTGCTCCCATCCACCCCCAAAATCAATGATGCACATACGCAACATGTCCTCCAACATATGGTTTGTACGTTCGGTTTGCCCATCGGTCTGTGGGTGATATGCCGTACTCAACTGCAACTCTGTGCCCATGGCCTCCTGAAAACTTTCCCAAAATCACGAAACAAATATCTTGTCTCGGTCAGACACGATATTTAGGGGCACACCGTGAAGTCTCACAATTTCTGCAATAAAAAGCTGGGCATACTGTCCCGTAGTGTAGTCTATCCTTACGGGTAGAAAATGAGCGACTTTGGTCAACCTGTCCACAATTACCCAAATGGAGTCGTGACCTCTCTGTGACGTAGGCAATCCCGTGATAAAGTCCATGGATATGCTCTCCCACATCCACATCGGGACTTCTAATGGCAGTAGAAGTCCTGTCGGTCTCTGATGATCCACTTTTACCAACTGACAAGTGGCGCATTTAGAAACAAACACGGTAATATCTCTCTTTATCCCGCTCCACCAATACTGACGTCTCATATCTTGGTACATTTTGTCCCCACCGGGATGTACCGCGAACCGAGAGTCGTGCGACTCTGCCATCACCTCGTGTAGCAATTCCTCCCCTTCCGGAACTACCAGTCTGTCATTGAAGCGTAATCCCTCGTCTGAGCTAACGGTATAGGACTCGGCTCCCTCTGCTAATTATCGAACTATCTGCTCCTGACAGAACGAGTCATCTGCTTGTGCCTTTACCACTCTCGTGACAATCCGTGGTGTAACAGTCATCACCGACATGAATGATCGGGCCACTGCATCCTGGTGTCCCAACTCCTTCCACTTTGCCTTCCACACCCCTGCCACTTCATCTACTGGCCTACGACTCAACGCGTCTGCTACCACGTTAGCCTTCCCCGGGTGATATTGGATATCAAACTGATAGTCCTTCACAAACTCAAGCCACCTCCGTTGCCGCATATTCAACTCCTTCTGCGTGAATAGGTACTGTAGGGACTTGTGGTCCGTGAACAATCGAAACTTCTCCCCCAAAAGATAATGTCTCCAAATCCGAAGGGCAAATACCACTGCCGCTAACTCCAAGTCATGGGTGGGGTAATTCTTCTCGTGAGGCTTAAGCTTACGGGAAGCATAGACTATGGCCTGACTCTCCTGCTGCAATACACCTCCAAGTCCTTGTAAGGACGCGTCGGTGTAAACTAGATACTCAACTCCCGGTCTTGGCAATGCTAACACAGGTGCTGAGGTCAACTTGTCCTTCAACTCATCAAATGCCAACTGACAGGCATCACTCCAAATGAACGGCACACCTTTACGAGTCAGATGTGTCAAAGGACCCTCTATCTTGGAGAAACCCCGAATAAACCTCCTGTAGTATCCTGCTAGGCCCAAGAAACTACGGATCTCAGTCGGTGTCATGGGCTGTCCCCACTCCCTCACCGCGGATACCTTTCCCGGATCAACAGATATCCCCCGGTCGAAAATAATATGCCCCAAAAACTGAACCTCCTTCAGCCAAAACCCGCACTTCTCATACTTTGCATACACCTCGTTCTGGCGTAGCGTCTGCAAAACCTACCTCAAATGCTCGGCGTGCTCCTCCTCTGTCTGGGAGTAAACCAGAATATCATCAATGAAGACAATGACGAACTGATCTAGGAACTCTCTGAACACCCTATTCATCAAGTCCATAAACACGGCTGGAGCATTGGTCAAACCAAAAGGCATAACCCGAAACTCGTAGGAACCATATCTCGTTAAGAAAGCAGTCTTCGAGACGTCCTCCTCCCTAATACGCAACTGATGGTATCCCGATCGCAATCAATCTTTGAGAAGAAAAAAGCTCCTCTCAGTTGGTCGAATAAGTCATCGATTCGGGGCAACGGATACTTATTCTGTATCGTGACCTTATTCAACTCCCGATAATCTACACACAACCTCAATGATCCATCCCTCTTCTTCACGAACAACACAGGGGCACCCCACGGTGAAGTACTCCTCCGTATAAACCCCTGACCCAACAACTGCTCAATCTGATCCCGTAACTCTCTCATCTCAACTGGAGCCATACGGTAAGGTGCGCGGGCAATAGGCCGAGTGTCCGGTGTCAAATCGATCACAAAATCTATCTCTCTACTCGGAGGTAATCCAGGTATATCCTGAAATACATCGGCAAACTCTCGAACAACAGGAATCGAATCAAGTGGTATCACCACTTCCTTAGAGGTCTCCTCCTCTATATAGTACAAGTGAGTGGACGATCCTCCCTCGGGACGAGGCATCGCCACTAAAAACATCTCCTGCCAGGGAAAGGCAAAGATAATACTCCTACTAAAACAGTTAATCATGGCTCGGTACGCAACTAGCTAATCCATACCAATAATGGCATCATACTCGGTCATCTCTAACACTAACATATCCGCGGGTAAAGTAAACCTCCCGATCTCTATACTCACGCCTCTACATACAAGGGAAATCACGGAACCCCTACTCAACGAAGAATCTACACAAGTAACCGTACTCTCAGCGGTGTCTAACAACACAATGGTGCGTGCAAATCTCATAGCAATGAAACAATGTGTAGCCCCCGTGTCAAATAAAATACGCCCCAGAGTCCCCTGAATAGAGAACATACCCTCAATGGCTGGTGGATCCTGTGGGGCTGTGGCCTGCTGGAGCTGATACACTCTCCCATACGGAAGCTGTCCCTGCTGAACTGGGACTGCTGGAATGGGTGGTAATGCGGCCATCTGTGGTGGTGCTGGGAGGGCGGCGGGAAACATAGGCCTCTGCGGCTCCTGTCGAGCACCCTGCTGCTGCAGCTGCGGGGCCCTGCCCCTATCAGGACAATCCTGGCGTTTATGGCCAGTCTTGCCACAAACGTAACACTTCCCCGGGAAGTTCCCCCCTCTCTGTCCCTGCTTCCCTCGGCCCTGGTGGCCGTTAACATTCCTCCCCTGGCCCTGCTGGCCCTGCTGAAACTGTTGTTGACCATTCTGGCCCTGCTGGTCGTTCGGACCCTGATGGCCCTGCCTGAAACCTCCCTGTCCGTGTCTGAAATTTCCCGATCTGAACCTCTTATGATCCCCCTGCTGGGAACCCTGGTCACCCTGTCTCTGCCCCTGAGTAGATTGTGCCCCACCGGCACCATTTCCTCCAGTCCTGCCCTGATGGCTGGACTCTCCTGATCTCTTGCTCTTAGCCATGTGAAAGCGGTGATCCTGGCAGTGTAACAGTGCAGCGTCAACCACATCAGAATAAGTGGCCAACGAGAGGTTCCCCAACAAATGATGACGGATCCTCCATGTCAATCCATCGGTGAACTTCTGGATCTTCTTCTCCTCTGTCGGTATTTCATCCGGAATAATATTCAGTAGATTAGTGAATTCGACCTCATACTCGGCCACAGTCCTTCCCTCATGTCTGAGATTCATTAGCTTCCTCCTCATTTTCGTGTGAACAGCTGACGAAAAATACTTGCGGTCGAACCGCACCCAGAACTCCTGTATCGTGAGAGTATCTCTCTCCTCCACGGTGGTAATAGACTCCCACCACTGCAGTGCAGATCCCACTAGCTTGAAAGTAGCTAGTACCTCCTTCTGAACGTCGGTGCACTCATACATCCTCAAGTGCCTCTGAATGTCTTTCCTCCACTGACTTGAAACCACAACATCGGAGCTACCTGCGAACTCCGGTGGGTGTGCTTTCTAAAAAGCATCACGTACGCGTTCCCAAGCAGACGGGAATGCATGTGCCTGAACCGGCGCGGCTACTGACGCCTGAGGTGGTGCCTGCTGTACAACTGCTAGAGCGGCATTTACCGCTTGGGCTACAATGGCTGCAACCTCAGCGGCATTCATGGTGCCCTGTAACTGTGCTGGCTGGGGCTCTGGTTGTGCATTCCTAGGAACCCGTGGTGCACGTCGTGGAGGCATCTGAATTAAGAGTAAAGTCTATAAGTTTCGCAGTTATAAACTCAAAATAGCTGAAGAGCGAAGCATACATAAAAGAATACAACAGTCCTAAAATATAGGGCTCTACATCAAAGAAAGCTCAGCAGAAACATAATAAGCCGTAAAGATCCTAAAGGACACTAGAACCTGGCTCTGATACCACCTGTCACACCCCGACTAATTAAATACCGGGTAGCTACTCCTTTATTAAATTAAATCAAAATGCCAAGTTGGTTCAGTTAATAGCATCACTGTCGAAAACATTTTTGAGTAATTACTAACCACCTAGTATTTAAAAGTAAGATGTCAAATTTTAAATTAAGTTTGATTAACAAGCAATAAGTGAGATATAAAAGAATAACATAACCATACACCATAAAGTCTCAACGAAGTACCCGACAAACATTAATGAGTTCGGAGGAAAAAACTCCTCACAACAATCCCACAACTGAAATAAATAAAACAGTGTATCCTGAATTAATTACATACCAAAAGTCTGAATAACTGATATGAAATGTCTCTAAAAGAAATGGGCGACATGCCCTACAAGTGATGGAACTGAATATGGAGTCAAAACCAAAAGAAGCGTCTACTATCAAGGCCCTGTAACTTTCACAACAGCTACAGCTCGTCACCTGAATGGAAATACTATGCATGGTGTCCTTGTGGCTGGGCACCTAAAAGGTTTTTACAAAAAAATATATTTGAAAGCAAACGGGTCAGAGCCCGAAAGTGGAGACTATTTTAAAAATAGCAAGCGCTTTAATAACATTTAAAACAATGAATGCAAAAAACATGTTAGGACGTGCACTCACATGAAATACTCACCTCTCGACTAATTGTGCACTCCTAACGTACCGTACCCATCTAAATGAGATTCATATCTAACTAAACCGTTTTAAGTTCTACCCCTTTCTACTCGATTCCCATTAGACAATCTAACGTTATCAATTAAATAGAGGACCTTACTTGAACTCGGATTCTCAATTATTAACAATACAATTCACTACAGGTTATCCCTTTTTATTTTCTCAAGGCGTGACCATAATTATACTCACAATACCAACCTGAAAATTCTCATTATTTAAGCGTGTATTATTCACGTCATAAATATACAATACAAGCACCCCGAGACTAAGCTGCGGTGCACACATACTCTGCTATCCATCCCGGTACATCACGTACATAAGGATCACGCATTCCGAATCTCTCAGGAATCGTTCTCAGATAACAACAATTACAATCAATGGAGGCGAACACAGTCACATCACATGGGTCACGCACATACCTACGCTCCCACGATCAGCAGACTTATTAACTTCCCAATAAGTCCTTCTCTTACCTATGTCCTCGAGGTACCAATCTACACCCCCCCGTAGGCACACAAAGATTAGATGGTCCTAAACGAACGCAAACCTCCCGTGATAGCAAGTATGGTAGGTATGTCATACACATAAGTTATATACTAAGCATTCACACATCTTAGATGTCTCAATATTAATAAAGGTATATTCTACATCCTTATACCATTATTCCAATTTTATACATTTTAAGTCTTCCGATAATATATAATGTAGATTGTCGACACATCTCACGTCATAGTTTCTTGTACTTAGAACCTATCTCAAAGGGATTATTAAGTTTCCTATTATTCCCACATATAACATCATTATTCTTAAGGTCCTTACTTCTGCCCCAAACCTCATTTCATCAAATTATTTAAATTTACTCTTTTAACCCTAATATTATCTCACTCATCGAATTTCGTTAGATTTTAGAATAATTCCTCAAATTGAATTCTAATTACGGTCCAAATTTTATAACCATACCTACTGGTCTTCCTTAAGTCTAAGGATATTCATAAAGTCTCCAATAATAATTTTCTAAGGGTTAACATCATTAAAATATAACTAGGGAAAATTTTACTCATTCTGGGAAGGTCGATCGATCGACCTTGAACATCGATCGATCGATGGTGGTCGATCGATCGACTGATGAATGTCGATCGATCGATTGCACCAGATAGGCTACAGACTGCTTCGTTTTGCTGTCCTCAAATCGTCCCAAAAATTCATTACAATGCATGAAACTTCATTCTAATGTTATAATATCATCAAACAATCATCCTACAACATTTTTAACGTTTTAAAACTAATTAATCATCACCCAAAAACCTTATTTAGATCAAAACATCCTCAAGAACCCTAGTTTTCTATTTATTTCAAGAACAATAGTAATTCTCTTCTTTAATCCGTTTTTAGATCATCAAGTATTATGTTTTGGATTCATAATTCGTCCAGAATATGTCTACATGCAATTCCTAACATGGTTTATAGTTTTAATCCTCAAATTCATGGGTCTATATCAATCTTCCAAGACAAAATTCGATAATTACACTAAAGATGGAAGAACACATTCATTGAATCAATTGTAACTAAATCACTTGCCTTATGTTCTTCAGATTTTTGTTGTTGGTTGAAGAAGGTTGAATTGCTTTCTCTCTCTCTGCAGAATTCTCCTCTCTCTCTCTCTCTCTCTCTACAAGTTCTTCTCCAAGATGACAATGGTGGTTTAGAGGTTGCCTTAGGAACCTCTTAAAATTTCTTCCAATAACTCCCGTAGCCCATTAAGTCATTTAGTGTTGTTAGTGGGTTTAGTGGGTAAAGACTAAATCAGATTTTAACTTCTAATTTTCGTGGGTTTTAATTCCCAAAATTCTGAAATTACCAAACTACCCTTTTGGGTTGCCGGTATGGCCTAACAATGCCCCGGGACCCAAACTAAACCCCCGGCTCGTATTTTCTGACTATTTCTACCCTTTCGGACTCGTTGGCGTACTCAATATGATCATACGGTTGATAAAAATAAAATTCACTTTTTAATTCAAATAATTACATTCTTGACGCGACGGTCACGTGCGTCCCAACTAAATTTTCCAAATTGTCGTATTTCAGCCTCGCGACAATTTCAATATTGTCAATATTCATATATTGCCATATATACACATTATAATCAAATACCAACTCACATCTCGTTAGTATTTTATCCGGATTAATTCTCAATTAATTCACATTTAATTTAATTAATCCCATAAATAAATATCGATAAAAATGCGGGGTATTACAGGTAAATAGTGGACAATAACAAAAATTGGAAAACAAGTTCCATATGGCATAAAATATAGCAATCGAGGGAGTAATTAAAGCTTAATGAACACTATACACATCATAAACAAACTTTCTCTTTTCTTTTCTTTTCTTTTCTTTTCTTCTTTTTCTCATGTTTTCTTTTCTTTTCTTTTGCTTTTTGCTCTTTCTTTTCTTTTTCACTACTTTCTCATCACCATTCGTTTCTCACTCTTTTCATGCTTAAATTGCAACCACAAGACAAACATCATTCAATCCCAAGTAGCATTCCAAACAAAGGTAAGGAAGGCATATACATGGTTTGTACTCCAATGAGGAGTTGGTTATGGGATTTCGGCCAATGAAACGAAAGGTTAATATTTAGGCTCAAAGGGGTTGACGAGAGGAAACATAAGGCGAGGTCAAGACCAATAGGGGTGATATAACAAAGATGCCTATGATTATCATAAAGTTACGCAATTCTCGAGTCAAAATAATTTTGAAAATCATGCTCAAGTTACACATTTGAAGATATAAACTCAATTAATGAATGATCAATGAAAGAATATACAGATTACCAACGAATTTAACGTTTTCAATGAGGAAAGAATAGTGTATAACACTCACAAACGATGAAAGGTACAAAGTTTACTCAGTGTAAGTATGCAACAAAAGATTACCGAGTTATAAAAATCTTAAACCAAATCAATAAAACAAGAAAAGCACATGTGCTTATGGGATAAAGTTTAATTCATAAAGTTATTCATAATATCAATGATTTGAGGACTAAAGTCTAATAACTTCTAAAATTGAGAACATGCATCGTTGAGTTGTCTATTGAATTGGGCAATTATTGAAATTTATCATCTGAAGCAAAGGCAAAACGCCTAACAAAAGAGAAAAAAGAAAGAAAATATTTTTGAAAATTTTCAATTTTTAACAAAAAGCATGCTTAGTAACTAATATGTGTTAAAATCAAAGGACCAAACATAAAATGGATAAAATATCCCACACCCCTAACTTAAATGTTGCATTGTCCTCAATGCGCATTAAGAACACAACAAAAGAGAGGAAAAGAATGATATTACCCAAAATTGAAGCGATCTCCAACAAGCACAAGTCCACACAAATCTACAAAACAAGTTAGTACCGAGCATAGCAAAAATAAATAACAAAAAGTTAACTAATTACACTAGACTAAAAGTAAAACGAAAGAAAAATAAAAAGAATGAAATAATGAAAAGCTAACTATATACAACCTACTATTTATGCTTCACACTAACTATACACTATAAGTCTAAATAGTTGAGGATCCACCCAAAATGGGATTTGACTTTGGAAGATCACCGGTGGACCATCCCAAGCAAACATGCCTCCCGGAAGATAAGAATTCCATTTGAATAATGGAAGGCATGTGAGTGGTGGGAAAAGTGAACAATCGTTGATTAAAAGTTTGGGAGGGACGATGGGGCATTTGGATAACAAGGGGAAAAGATACGCTTAAGGTCCAAGAAAAATCGACTCATCTCCCAAAGGTTTTTCAATTGGAATGGGAGATGGTGCACACATGGGGATAACATCCATTATAGAAAATAAGAGCGACAAAGACTCCTCATCGGCAAAAGGTGTAGAAGTTATACAAGTTTCTACCGACTCATAGGAATCAACCGGTAATTCTAATGGTTCAATCACAAAAAATGTATATGGTAATGAACTAAATTCAATCTCAGTCAACATATCGTCAGAAGAAGATTGAATTTCGGGGGAGAAAGATTCACATTCGATGAGAAATTCTTTGAAAAATTGAGGGGAAACACTAGTTTCCACCTCCTCGTTGATTTCCACGAAAAAATCCATTTCATTGCAAAGGGCTTCAAGTCTCAATCCAGTATCGATAAGGTTATCCAATCCTTGGGTGAAAATAAGAAAAGTTTCTTCCAAAGTAGGCTTCCTCGACTCTAGAACCTCGGATTCCTCATTTGGTTGAAACTCTTCTTCAAATTCATAAGTATCGGAATAAAAATCGTTGTTGGATTCGAATAATGCATCCAACTCAAGCTCCTAACAATGATTTTCATACCGATAAATGTTTCAAGCCTTTCATTCTAAAGAAATTCTTGAAAATGGAAAACTTGAAAACTATCCCTAAAGTAAGAATCATTAGAATAACCGAAAAAGTTATAGAAGTAAAGCATGTTTACCTAATTGTTTGTATATGGAAAATTCGAATAGGAAGGTGCACAACCGAGAATCAAAGTTTCTTAATGCTCAAATGTGTTATCCTGTAAAAAAGGTTAAAACAAAGAATACAAATACAAAAGGAAAAAGTACTACGAAATACTAAAGCAACTATTATCTATAAAACACTCCTCGATAACGACGCCATTTTTTATGAGCGTGAAGAGTAGCGTCGCATCAAAATGCTAATCGTTGAATTCGTTTCACGGCTTTAATACAAAAACCTAAATTACAATTGCACTTGCGATACAAGTATAGCGGTAAGTCGGGTATCATAAGAGATTCACGAGGAGTGATTGAATTTTAGATTTCAACTATTTTGCTACTTCAAAAATAAAAGTGTAAAAGGTAACGGGGGGTTATGGTAAAAAAAAAGGAAAAAGGGAAATGAAGAAGTTAGTTCTAAACAAAGTAAAAGCGAGAGTCGGGATCGCATTCACACCACACGGGCTAAACAACTACTAATTAGAATTCTGGTTCAAAAGCTATTTAACCGACATATTCTATTAAGCATAAACATCACACAATAAGGAATTCAATCCAAAGTTGTGAGATTAAACATTTAACGAAAAATGGTCACACGCGGATTAAATTCGGATTATCACTATAAACATTAACGTTGCGTGACAAAAAAAGTTAAATGCATAACAATCCGACTTTAATACGCGAGGTTTCAATTAAATGCAATTTTACGCGAAATCTAATTTTTGGAGCTCGACCCCCGATAATGGCGGAAACGCAACCCCGACCCTATTTAACTAGGGACTAGGCATGAAACTAAACTAACTAATTAATTAAGAAAGCAATAAATAAACACAATAAACTAATTTAAAAAAGCATGAAATCTAATTATCAAATCAATAAATCAAGAAAAACAACTATATCAAAGGTTGTCACACCCAAAGAGAAAGAAGAGAATATCTCCCACCACCCAAACCCTAGATAAACTAAGTTAAACTAATTATATCCCAAAAGAAAACAAATGTTCTCTTATATACTAAGTGAGAAAAGAAATAGAAAAATAAAGGAAAAATAAAAGCAGAACAAAAATATCGGGAAAAAACAGGGGATCGATCGATCGACCCATTTGGTCGATCGATCGATCAAACAGGTCTCAGCCCACTGCCTTTGCTCTAAGACTAAAAACTGGAGGGTCGATCGATCGACCCTTTTGGTCGATCGATATATCAAGCAGGTATGAGCCCACTGCCTTACTTTTCTTCCCTTGATTTGGTTGGTTTGTTGATCTTCTGTGAAAAGTCTCGTAACTTCTTCGTTAGGGATCAGATTCATGCACCGTTTATGGCCACGCGAAGCTTGCTTAGAGGGCTATAACTTCCATGAAGATGTTAGGATAGTTGCCCAAACTGTGAAATGACAAAATTTTCCTTACGCTTGCGAATGCGTACAAAACTTAATACTAAGCACCCGTAATCCCTACAAAAGCCCAATTATAGCTCATATCGCATGTTAACATATAAAACGGAGGTTTATGGTTAACGAGCATAAATATAGGAATTAAAGTACCCGAGGGGGCTAAGATGCATAAGTTAACGGGCATAAATACGTAATATTTGCGTCGTATCACCTATTAGCAGGTGACTTTAGACACATTGCCGATAGGTAGGGATCTAGACTTGTCGATTGGTAGTCTCGTGCAGATGTTTCTGGAAAAATGATCATATAACGTAATCCGTTAATCTGAATCGTGCATGAGGCATACTATTATAAAGGTACTTCACAGACCTTTAAGAGTCCTTTGTACCGCTCCTGGGCCCGGGAGTTGACTTCGGGTCAAATATGGCTCGAAAGCGCACGTCAGTCTTTTGGACAGGAGATCGTCGGACGAAAATGGATCGTACATTCGCATGGTAAGTAAGAATCTCACACGAGGTGAACAGTTGGAAAGGTTAGGAGATGTACTTCGACATTCCAATGAGTTTCGCTTGGTTTGGAAAGTTGACCTTGGTCAATCGGGGCTCGAAAGCACTCGATGACCTCTCAGAGTAAAACATACCGTTCGTCCGTACCGTCGGTCAGAATCGTGCACGAGTTAGATCGTTTGAAAAGGTATTATGTGCCCTTAGGAGATTCATTTAGTCTCATTTTGAAGAGTTAACCTTGGTCAAACAGAGCTCGGGAGTGCCCATTGGCCTCTGGATCAATTTTTAGGGGAAAACTGATCATTTGTTCGAATGGTTATACCGTTTCGCACAAGGGGAGAATCGTTGGAAAGGGGTTTCAGTGACCTTTGAAGATTCAAAGAGCTTTCACTCTGATGATGAAGTTGATTGGGGTCAAATCGGGGCCTGGAAGCGCCTGATGGCTTTAGAATTAACTTTTGATAGTAAAATGGTTCATTCCTCCGAATTGTTATGCCGATTTACGCACGGGGAAGACCATTAGAAGGGGTATTCAGAGCCCTTAAAAGATTCAAAGAGCTTTCGCTCTGACGATAGAGTTGATCGGAGTCAAACGGGGCCCGGGGCACCCGATGGCCTCTAGATCGGTACTTGGAGTGCGACATAGGGTTTGTAATGAAATGGCGATGTGTTAGGGACCCAAGGAGAGACTTCGGTGGGTCTAGAATGTGGTGTCTACAAATCCCCTCGATAGGTGAGCTTGGGACAAGCGAAAGTTGTCAAATAGATACCATATAATGTTTTAGAAAAGGTCAATTCAACGGGACAAAGGGATGCGGATGATCGGTTCAGAGGGTCGAGGTCGATTATAAGGACCTAAGGTGATGCTGGGGATGGATGATTCTGAGGACATAAAGGAGGTGACGAATGAGGTCAAAGGTAGGGAGAGACCAATTCTGCAGGCCGAGGTCAATTCTGAGGACCTAGGTTGTAGCGACCAATTCTGCGAGTCGAAGCCAATTCTGTGGGCTTAGGTTAGAGGTGAACAATTCTAAGGGTTAAATCTGATTCTGGGGGCTTAAGATGGAGATGACCAATTCTATGGGCCAAAGCCAATTCTGAGGGCTTAAGTAGAAACAACCGATTCTAAGGGTCGAAGCCAATTCTGAGGGCTTAAGTAGAAGTGACCGATTCTAAGGGTCGAAGCCAATTTTGAGGGCTTAAGTTAGGGATGGCCAATTCTGAGGGTCAAAGCCAATTTTACGCGCTTAAGATAGGGGTGACCAATTTTTCGAGTCAAAGTCATTCTGCGGGCTTAAGATAGAGATGACCAATTCTGCGGGTTGAAGCCAATTCTGTGGGCTTAAGATCGGGGTGACCAATTTTGTGGGTCAAAGACAATTCCACGGGCTTAAGATATAGATGATCAAATCTGAGGGGTCAAAGCCAATTCTGAGTGCTTAAGTTGAAGTGACCAATTCTGAGGGTCGAAGCCAATTCTGAGGGCTTAAGTAGAAACGACCAATTATGAGGGTCGAAGCCAATTCTGAGGGCTTAAGTAGAAACGACCACTTCTGATGGTCGAAGCCAATTACAAGGGCTTAAGATAGAGATGAACAATTATGCGGGTCGAAGACAACTCTGAAGGCTTAAGATAGAGATGACCAATTCTGAGGGTCAAAGCCAATTCTGCGGGCTTAAGTTAGAGGTGACCAATTATGAGGGTTAAAATCGATTCTGAGGGCTTAAGATAGAGATGACCAATTCTGAGGGTCAAAGCCAATTCTGCGGGCTTAAGTTTTCTCGAGGAAACATGGAGATTCCATTGTGGATATGTATATCGGGGACCACTTACAAGTCTCGGATTCTGCATAGTTTTTCCTATGGGTTTCACCATTTTCAATCATCAAAACCTTCGGTAAACATTCTCAAACTCCCAACCAAATACTTCAAAATTGTACCAACATATATGAATGATTTCTAACGTACAAGAATCAAGAATTCATAAACAATCATCTATTAATCAATTTAATCACTTTCATTAAATAACCAATTTAAACCTCAGATTTCTTAATCAAGAATCAATGTAATTTTATGGGTTTTATCTTACATACAGGGAGTGTTCAATCCTATATCAATTTCCCATACAAGATTATGATTTAAGTCTTCCAGTTTAACTCAAAACATACAAAACTCTTATATGATACGTCATGCACTAACATGGATATCATACATGTTATAGTTTTATAAGATTAAACACTTGCCTCAATATTAAGGTCTGATCCTCTGGAGAATATGGGTATATTGATGTTCCTCTCTTTTCGATCTACGCTTCGGCGGTGTCGGCTGTGCAAAAGGTGTAGGAACGATGGTTCTAGCCTTTAGAACTCCTCTCATCTTCCTCTTATGGCCTCCCTGTAACTTCTATTTGTTTCTCCCGTCTCTCACCCAACTTACCCTCTCTTGTCAGATATATTTTCTTAAGAAATTCGTAGGTTAAATTATCCCAAAAATACAAATGACCAAAATACCCTCTAGGGATGCCGGTTTGGCCTAAAATTGCCCCGGGACCCAAATTAAATCACCGGGTAGACTTTTCTGACTATCTCGACCCTTCCGGACACTTCACCACACTCGAAATGACCATTCAAATGACTTAAAAATTAATTACCTTCTATTTCATTAAATTGAGTCCCGACACGACTGAGACGCGCGTCCCGACTTAATTATTATAATGATTTTATTTTTCACTCGCGATAATTTTAATAAATTCATAACTACATATTAATTTACTCACTAAGTAATATTCAATATAATTCACATCAATAAATACTAACCATTATCTCGTTAGTTGATGTTTATTTTAATCCAAATTAATTATCAATTAATTTCCCATATTTAATATTTAATTAATCCCACATTTAAAAATCATTAAAAAAATACGGTGTGTTGCATACTTCCCCCCTTATAACGGAATTTCATCTCAAAATTGAAAAATAAAAGTATACCTAGTAAGAATAACTCGGATATTTTTCACGCATCTCATGCTCACGCTCCCAAGTAGACTCCTCGACATTATCATGCTCCCCAGTGGACACGCACAAGTGAAACTACCTTCGACCTCAATCTCCTCTCGCAATGGTCTAAGATAGCCACCGGTCTCTCCTCATATGAACTATCAGGTTGTAAGTCAATCTCCTCCAGTGCAATGTTAGTGTGAGCCAACTCATCCCGGATATAACATCTCAGTGAAGAAATGTGGAAGACATAATGAATACGGTGTAAGTGCTCCGATAACCCGAGTCTATATGCTACCTATTCGATCCTCTCAATGATAGAAAAAGGCCCCACGTATCTCGGTGCCAATTTTCCTTTCTTCCCGAACCTCATAATCCCCTTCATAGGAGATACTCGTAGTAGCACCTCTTCCCCCACATTAAACTCCCAAAAGAATCGCTTATCATCGACGAAGCTTTTCTGTCTATCCTGAGCTATCCGTATGCAACTTCGAATCATCTCAATCCTGACCGACGTATCCTGAATCACCTCTGGTCCGAATAGTTTGTTGTCCCCCACCTCTAGCTAATAAGCAGGAGAATGACAAGGCCTACCGTACAACGCCTCAAATGGAGCCATACCAATAGTAAACTGATAGGAGTTATAGTACGCAAACTCCACCAGCGGAAGATATTGCTCCCAACCTCCCCTGAAGTCAAGAATACACATACGTAACATATCCTCTAGCATCTGATTAGTTCGGTCAGTCTGCCCATCCGCCTGTGGGTGATAGGTCGTACTCAAACGCAACTCGGTGCCCATGGCCTCCTGGAAGCTCTCCTAAAAATGGGACACAAAATTTCCCTATTGGACACAATATTAAGTGGCACCCCGTTCTATCTCACTATCTCAGCAATGAAAATCTGGGCATACTGTGTCGTAGTATAATCCGTCCGGACTGGCAAAAAGTGGGCTACTTTAGTCAACCAATCCACAATCACCCATATAGAATTGTGACCCCTATGAGATGTAGGCAACCCTGTGATAAGTGGCTTCCACCCTACTGTCTTCTGGTGGTCAACCTTTACTAGCTAACAAGTGGCACACTTGGACGAACTCAGCAATGTCTCTCTTCATCCTGCTCCACCAATACTGCCTCCTCATATCTTGGTATATCTTTTTCCCGCCGGGATGTACAGCAAATCAAGGCCCACGTGACTCTGTCATCATCGCGTGTCGTAAATACTCCCCCTCAGGAACAATCGATCTACCGTTGAAGCGTAAGCCTCCCTCGAAACTCACTGAGTAAGACTCTGCTCCCCTGGCTAAAAGCTGTCTAATCCTCACCTGACGAAACGGACCCACTGCCTGAGCCTTTACCACCCTCATCACAATTTGGGGTGTAACGGTCATAACTAACATAAATGACCGGGCAACTGCATCCTGATGTCCCAGCTCCTTCTATTTTTCTTTCCACACCTCGACCACCTCCCCCACTAGCCTACGACTCAACGCATTAACTACTACATTAGCCTTCCTCGGGTGATACTGGATCTCAAACTGATAGTCTTTTATAAATTCAACCCACTTGCGCTGACGCATATTCAACTCCCTCTTAGTGAAAAAATACTGTAGTGACCTGTTATATGTGAATAGGAAAAATTTCTCCCCCAATAAGTAATGTCTCCAAATCCGAAGGGCAAACACGACTGTTGCTAACTCCAAGTCGTGGGTGGGGTAATTCCTCTCGTGAGGCTTAAGCTTGCGAGACGCATAAGCTATAGCCTGATCCTCCTGCTGTAATACCCCGCCAAGTCCCTGTAGGGATGCGTTAGTATAAATAAGGTACTCCACACCTGCTCTGGGGAGTGTTAGTACAAGTGATAAAGCCAACTTATCCTTTAGTTCATCAAATGCCAACTAACACTCATCATCCAAAACAAACGGCACACCTTTGCGATTCAAATCAGTCAATGGACCCGCACTCTTAGAAAACCCACTGATAAACTGCCTATAATACCCGACTTACCCCAAGAAATTGTGTAACTCTGTCGGTGTCATGGGCTGTACCCACTCCCTCACCGCTAACACTTTACTCGAGTTCACTTATATACCCCTCTCCGAAATAATATGTCCCAACAACTGCACCTCACGTAACTAAAACCCACATTTTTCAAACTTCGCATATAGTTGATGCTCACGTAGTATCTGTAATCCTCGACATAAATGCTCGGCATGATCCTCCTCGGCCCTTGAATAAATCAGAATGTCATCAATAAAGATGATAACAACTGATCTAAGAATTCTCTAAACACCCTATTCATTACGTCTATAAATACGGACAGTGCGTTGGTTAGCCCAAATGGCATAATCCTGAACTCGTAGGACCCATATCTCGTCAAGAAGGAAATCTTAGACACATCATGCTCCTTGATACGTAATTGGTGGTACCCAGATCTCAAGTTTATCTTCGAGAAGTAGGCTGCTCCTCTCAACTGATCAAATAAGTCATTGATTCGGGGCAATGGATACTTATTCCGTATCGTGACTTTATTCAGTTCCCGGTAGTCAATACACAGTCGTAACAATCCATCTCTCTTCTTTACAAACAATACAGTGGCACCCCATGGCGACGTACTACGACGTATGAACCCTATCCCAACAACTACTTGATCTAATTACGTAGTTCCCTCATCTCTGTATGAGCCATACGGTAAAATGCACATGTTATTAGCTAAGTGATCGGTGCTAAGTCTATCATAAACGCTATCTCCCTATTGGGTGGCAATCCGATATCTCCTAGAACACATCGGCAAACTCTCGAATAACGGGGATCGAATCCAGTGAAACCACTACCTCGTGAGAGGTCTCCTCCTCAATATAATACAAATGGGTGGACGATCCTGCCTCCAGGATAGGCATCGCCACCCAAAATATCTCTTGATCAGGTATGGAAAAAATAATGCTCCTACTGTAGCAATCAATTATGGCCCTATACGCGACTAGTCAATCCATGCCAATAATGGCGTCGTACTCAGACATATCTAATATAAGCAGACATATCTAATATCAACAGGTAAAATGAGACTCCCAATCTCTATACTCACACCCCGAGATATAAAGAAAATCAGTATCTCATTACCCAACAGTGAATCTACATAAGTAACCGTACTGTCGGCGTCGTCTAACAACCCTACGGCCGTGCAAATATAGTGCATACAAAAGAGTGTGAGGCCCCCGTGCAAAAAAATACGCCCATAGTCCCCTGGATAGAAAATATAGCCTCAACTGCGGGCGGTGCCTAAGGAACTATTGCCTGGTGGACGTTATAAACATGCCCATACTGCAATTATCCCTGCTAAAGTGTGGTTGCTGGAACAACTGGTATAGCAGGCATATGAGGTGGCGCTGGGAGAGAGGATGGGGAGATAGGTCTATGTGGCTCCTAGGGAGCACCCTGCTGCTGTTAAGCCCTACCCTTATCAGGGAAATCCTGTTTCCTGTGGCCAGCCTTGCCGCAAGTAAAACATCGGTCTGCGATATGTCCTCCTCTCTAGCCCTGCTGACCTTGGCCCTATTGGTCGTTTCCACCCCTCCTTTTAGGGATGGAAATTTAACCCGACCCTAATGGGATGGATTAAAAACCCGTTTAAAATAATAGAGGCGGGTTTGGGTTTAAAAAAATATTTATTAAACGGGGTGGGTTCGAGTTTTATCATAATTTACTTGACCCACCCTGCCCCGCCCCGTTTAATAAATTTATTAACATACCCTTATTATACTAAGTTAATTACACTCCCACCACATATATAAATAAACTTAAGAAAAAAAAACTAGGACCAAACCCATATCTCAAGCCAACTGCTGCCTCTTCTTGCGTTCAACCTCAAACCCATTTCTCTCTCTCATTCTCTTTTCGTCCATCAGCGTATACATCCACGGTTCAAACCCTCAAACCTCAAACCCACTCCCACAGCAACAACGTTAAGCCTCCACACAATGTTTAACTCTCGCTTCTCTCTCGCGATCACTTCTCTCTCCACACAGCCTCCACACATCGTTCAGCCTCAAATTAGTGTGAGTTTTTAAGAAACTACAGTATTTGGGGTTTTTAAATAATAGATATATGGTATTTTGGTGTTTGAAATTCAAGTTTTTGTTGTAGCAGGTACAAGTAATGTGGGCAAGTGATCCAGTGCCACGATGGAGGGAAGGAGTTAGGGACAGGAGTGTTGATTTATCAGCGTCGAAGCTATTGAGAGCTGAGGTGACTCTGAGTAGACATGGAAGAGGTAATAAGCTTGGTTCAACTATTGTCAACCCTAAAGATAATACTACTAAGGTTGGGGGCTCAACATTACAACTATCTTTAAAGGGTAGGGAAATCCTCGCTTACGATGATATTCTTTAACGTTAACACCATAATTTTTGAGGGTTTTGCTCAAATTTTAATGCTGTAGATATAGTCCTAAATATATCTACCTCTATTTATTTTCTAAAAAGTTTGAGTCTTTGGAAAAGATGAGTGTCAAAGGTATTTGTAGGTTTGATATCTGGTTGTTATTTTATTTTTCTCAAGTCCTAGTTATTTTCTCTGTCTTGTGTTCATTGAAGATTTAAGTATAATGAATAATAATAATAAATATGGAGATGTCTCTGGTTTGGAATGTAGTACTTGTCTGTTGTAATTTATTTCAAGAGTTTGATCTTGTGTGTCTCTCTCTTGGGTTCATTGTAATGTTAGAGATGTTCTCAGCCTTCGGTGAATGTTAATTAGCTATCGTTTATGTTTGGATTGTTTGACATCTGGGTTTTACTGGTTCTTGTTTAATGTTGAGAGCAATTCATTTTCAACTCGAGGCAATTTCAAATTGAAATAGTATGTCAATGCATTTTAGAATGATCACCTGGATTTGCTAGTGAGATGGTTGTCACAACTACCCCTAAGAAACAAAATTTGGTAAGCTAAGTTAGTCCTCTGTTTTATAATATACTGCCTTCTTATCCATTGTTGAGGCAGTGCTCTGCATTTTTTGAATTTTTATTTCGCATACTCTTAATTTTCCCTAGATGTTTTATTAATTTTGTACTTTCAATGGCATTGTTATTTGCTTACAAAGTCATCTTTATTTTTATATAATTAAATCTTTTTTTTTAAATCGGGTTTTAACTTGTGGGGCGGGGCGGGGCGGGGCGGGGCGGGGCGGGGCGAGTTCTGATCCGTTTAATGTATGGGGGCGGGAACGGGTTTGAGGAGGGTATAATTAAATGGGTTCGGGGTTTAAAATCATTACCCGTTGCAAGTCGCGGGGCGAGTTACCGCTGAACCAATATAGTTACTGTTGTCACGCCTAACTAGTTCAAGCTCATTAACTTCAAATCTATTATCTCATAATAGCTATCCGTAGTTCCCATGTAATACGTTAATGAATATTTTCACATCTTCTATCTTGAGTGAGAGAGTTTCCACATTCAAGGTTAAGTGTTCACGCACTTAAGTTATCTAGACTCAGCTGCGGTGCATGCATACTCTGCTATCATGTCCCGGTACATCTTGCACTGTATAAAGGACTGTTGATTCGGTATTTCCCTCGAACCATAAATGCAAATCACATATATTGGAGGCGAACATATTCACCCGCCAAATGGATCACGCACATACCTACGCTCCCATTCAACCATCGAAACTATCATACTCTCGGATAGCACGTGTCCAAGGTTCTATGTTCTAGGTACGAATTTAAAATCCCCTCAATGGGCTCATCGGGATAAGATCGTCCACGACGCGAAACCTCCTCCCCGATAGCAAGCAGCGTAGGTATAACATACACATAAGAAATTATATAATACGTATTACCCCCACCTTTATATTATATCATCGATATAGGTATACACACGTCCCATATCACAAATCTTATACGTAGTATATATATCTCCCGAATATCCTACGTATTATTAAATTCCAGCTTTACTTTTATTGCATGCTCTCGAGTATTTCTCACCACCGGAAGTGTACTCATTATTCTTCTCATAATATTAGTTGGTAAACTCTCTATATCCTACTGGTCTAAGTCATCGTTTCCCTTGAATCCCCCTGACTCAATTTATTCTCGAAATTAAGTATTTTCCTCGATAAATACTAATTAAGTTTAGCCCTTAATTCCCCCTTTTAAGACTAAGCCCAAAATCCCACATATATTCTCATTATTTTTAAAATATAAGTCCCACGGTTGAATCCCGAACATTCCCCCAAAAATACTAAACAAAAGGGAGAAACTGGCCAAAATTAGGCAACCGAATCGATTCGGCCTACTGAATCGATTCGCCACCTACAGGTCTCAAATTCTGCATAGTTTTTCCTACGGGTTTCACCATTTTCAATCATCAAAACCTTCGACAAACATTCCCAAATTCCCAACCAAACACTTTAAACATTGTACCAACATATATGAATGATTTCTAACTACAATAATCATAAATTCATCAACAATCATCCATTAATCAATTTAATCCCAATTAAATTCTCAAAAAACCCTACTTTAACACTTTAATTCAAGAACCAGTTTAAAACTCAGATTTCTTCATCAAGAATCAATGTAATTTTGTGCGTTTCATTTTACATGCATAGAGGGTTAAATCCTATATGAATTTCCAACACAAGATTATGATTTAAGTCTTCCAATTTAACCCAAAGCATACAAATTTCTTATATGATACATCCTACACTAACATGGATATCATACATGCTATAGTTTTGCAAGATTAAACACTCGCCTCAATATGAAGGTTTGATCCTCTGGAGAAGATGGGTATACTGATATTCCACTCTTTCTGATCTACGCTCCGGCGGTGTCGGTGGTGCAAAAGGTGTAGGAACGGTGGTTCTAGCCATTGGAACTCCTCTCCTCTTTCTCTTATGGTTTCCCTGTAACTTATTTTTGTTCATCCCACCTCTCACCCAAATCCCATTCTCTTATCAGATATATTTTACTTAGGAAATTCATAGGTTAAATTACCCAAAAAATACAAATGATCAAAATGCCATCCCGGGATGTCGGTTTGACCTAAAATTGCTTCGGAAACCAAACTAAACCCTCCGAGTAGACTTTTCTGACTATCTCAACCCTTCCGGACACTCTAGCACACTGGACATAACCATTCGAATGACTTAAAAATTAATTACTTTCTATTTCATTAAATCGAGTCCCGACAAGACTGACACGCGCGTCCCGACTTAATTATTGTAACTGTTGTATTTTTCACTTGCGATAATTTTAATAAATTCATAACAACATATTACTTTACTCACTATGTAATATTCAATATAATTCACATCAATAAATACTAACCCTTATCTCACTAGTTAATATTTATTTTAATCCGGGTTAATTATCAATTAATTTTCCATATTTGATTTTTAATCAATTCCACATTTAAAAATCATTAAAAAATAGGGGGTGTTACAACTTAATTCTCCCGGACTTTGCCAACCAGTTATAAATGCATAAATAGAAAATCACTTTATCTGTTCAACATTCTACACCCCGAGTATTTATTATCCCTTAAATACTCTATGTAGAACTAAATCGAACCAATTCTCGTATACCCGAATTACCCTTACTGATCACATCTCCAAAAGTATTAAAATTATACATTTGACCTCAACCAAATCTCCAAATTCCAATCGTACCCTCTATCCACAATAAAAGACCAAGTTGTCACTTGCAGGATGTCCAAATCGATTCGGATTCATAGTCGAATCAATTCGCCAATCGAATCGATTCGCCTATAAAGGCCGAATAGATTTGATTATGGGCACGAGCCTAGATTTGGCACCAAAGTGACGGGATTTCAACAACAACAAGTCTCCAATTCATCATCTAACCAAACCCAATCCATTTGCTAAACCTCTTAATGATCCTAAACATGAACTTAATCATTTTACATCCTTAGATTCATCAATTTAACACAATTTAATCAAATCATCGCTTACACACACACACACACACACACATATATATATATATCAATTTTTCAAAATTTTCTTAATGAAACATCATACATTAATCATCTCAAATCTAATTTTTTCTCCCCAATAATTCAGATTACCTAAGACATGCATCCTCTAACAATTTAGGATATCGTTAATAAATTCATTCATTACAGTTTGTCTCCCAAAATCCATTTTTCATGTAGTAATCACCGACCCAACATTCAATAATTATTTCGTCAGATTCTGAATTCCTTTGTGTCGGGTTGAAGATGGGAAGAGCCATCCGCAATTCCTTTCTCCAAATCAAGCCATTTGGATCTCCTAAATATTTTACCTTATTCTTTTCTCACACTAACTTTTTCTATATATTTGTATGTGTAAAATGGTTGCCTCCTAAACATAATCTCTTATTTAAAGATCTAAATCCCGAAATTAGGTTAACCCATCTACGTTAAATGACTCATATGCCCCGAATGGGTATCGACTAGTTTAGAAAGCTCCCGGTAACCAATCTCTACCCTTGGGTACTTGATTTTGACTATTTTGATCACTCCTGGATCAGCCGTGCACTCAAAATCATCATCCGAATCATTAAACATAAACATCTTATCTCAACCCCAAAATAGCTCACACAAATGCCTCGGTTGAGATGCCGCCAATTCTCACTATTTCTACTCACATACGACACAATACAATTGACTTAATCACGCTAGTAAATTTACACATATAAATATTAATCTTGTTCTCACTAATTAGTATTTATTAATTTCACATTACTTCCCATTTTAATTAAACTACGTCACACGTGTAATTTAAAATAATAAAATAAATTACTCAAAATTATGGGGTATTACAGACGAGTGCTGTGTGAGAAAATTGATGTTTCTGTCAAGAATTAGTAGCAATTTTTCTGGGGTGTTTGATGTTAACGTGCTAACATTTTTTGTAGGGGTGATGTTTAATATTTTTTTCCAAGTGTGAGTATCAGATAAGGACATTATAGTGGTGATATGTTGCACATCACAATTGGACATTTTAATCGTGTCGTTTTAGATATTTTAGTTATGTTTTGTTTGCTTAAGGGTTGATGTAATTTTGAGACTTATAAGTTGATCTTGATGTTCAGGTTGTGCTTTAATTTTTTTCTATATCCTGTATGCATCCAATGTATTAAGAATATGACCAAATTTTTTGTAAGTATTTAATTTATTTTTCTTAATAGTCTTAAATATGTTTGTCGTTACACGATATTTAACTTTTAGAAAAAGTGAAAATGTGTAACGGGGCGGGGTTGGGTTTTTAGTGGTGTAACGTAAATGGGTCAGGGGGGGTTAGGATGGTTACATTTAATCGGGTTCGGGGATTAAAAACTAAACCTGTCACGGGTCGCGAGGCTGGGTGGGTGTGATAACCACGATTTTTCACTCCCTGTTGATCAGGCTGCACATGAAATACCGGGGATTATAAAATAATTTATATCATTCTTAGTATCAACGGTAAACTAAAACTGTAGTATACTAAAATCAACACAATAAATATCTCAATAAAAGACGATGAACATAAACACCAAACTATGAAAAACTAAATCCACTATATAAAAGTATATGATTACAATTACTTCAACTGAATAAAAGAATACAATGGAAACCTCCTCTGATTAGGATATCCCAATTGAAATAAAGTAGAGTACAACTATATCCACCTCTAAATCAATTACGAATATACTAACAGTTACAATGAACTAGCCACTCCTCCTTAAGGATTAGGGGCGTGCATGGGTCGGGTCGTTTGGTTTTGGACCGTAATTCAAACCGAACCGATCGGTTCGGTTTTGGAAAAAGTCAGATCAAATCGAACCGATGATTAAAAAAATGTCGGTTTCTATTCACATCGGTTTCGGTTCAATTTTTGTCGATTTTTAATTTTTGTCAATTTTTTATAGGTCGATTTTCGGTTTTGGAGGTAGGTTAATGGTTTTTTGATATAAAAACAAAAGTTATTCATGGATTTTTTAATATAAATATCGACGTCATTTCCGTTCGGTTCGAGTTATTTCTTTCCTTGCCTAAACAACCAACCGAACTAACATGGTCGGTTTTTTAAATCCTTAAACCGTAGACCGAACCGGGCTAAAAAAATATCTATTTCGATTCGGTTCGGTTTCCGGGTCGATCGGTTTTTGTGCACACCCCTACTAAGGGTAACAAGTCGGATCTCCGCAACTGTCAGTCTGACTGCTCAACCCTTCTAAACCTATTTATACAATAATAATACTTGGGGGGACATTTTATAATTTTTATTGGGCGGGCTTGGCGGGCCTCGGGCCTATGGCCACCCCTAGTTAAGTCCACTAAAGAGCTGGACAGAAGATCTTTTAACACATAGGTGAGATCCCATTTTTTAAGGGTGATTGAAGAGGAAGAACCCCAAAAGAAGTTCGTTGTTCCTAGGTTCAAAATCTATGATGGCAAGACTGACCCCATAGACCGTATCAGGAAGTATATGCGGGCCATGACCTTATGGAGTCATAATGGCTCCCTTATGTGTTGTATTTATCCTTATATCCTACACGATGTAACTCAAAAGTGGTTTGAAAGACTGCCTCATAAGACTCTTAAGAGCTTTAAGGTCGTCGCTGAGGCCTTCACCCCTCGCTACATAACCATCGACTCCCACCCGAAGAGGATGGACTCATTGCTCACGATAAAGAAGAAACCACAAGAAACTCTTTGCGAGTGTGCCAAGCGATATTGGGAAGTGTTCAACGAAATAGAGAACTTCTCGGAGAAGGTTTTTGTAACATCCTTTAAGATCGATATGATGACTACATTCATTCTGCATTAGTCCTTTACAAAGAAGGAGGCTAACACCATCAATGACCTCACGACGCGTATCGAAAAATATGCTAAGGTTGAAGATACGGTTCACGTAAGCAATAGAGAAATTAGTCACGTCAAAGCAAGAAAGGGAGGCGATAAAGACAACAGTCCCAAGAAGGGGAACGAGAAGGGGGTAAGAATGGTTCCAAAAATAAGGGTAAGTCGGATCCTTCAAAATCCTTACAAACTATCAATACAGTTTTTGAGGAATCAATTTACAAGACACTATGAATAATCAAGGTTCAACAGTTTATGAAGTGGCCCAAGAATATGGGTGGTGACCCAACGTAGAGGAATAATACACTACGATGTGCATTTCACAAGGAAGGCTAGCATAAAACATAGAATTGCAATGTACTAAAATCTCATTTAGAGGAGCTAGCCCAAGTCGGGCTTCTGAATGAGTACATTGATAAGAAGGCTAACAAGGTCGCAACCAACGATGACTAAAAATCAGATAATGTCCTAGACAGGAAAAGATTTTGTGGTAATTCACGAAGCCTCCGATTTCAATCAGATTTAAGGTAACGATGTTCAGATGGAACTGAAGAAGGTCACGACCCTTATTGAGGCCTTTCAGATTGAGCTAGCCAAAAGCAAGGCTGACAAGCGTCGGCGACCAGAGGACGTCGACTACACAAACACATCGTCCTTACAAAGGAAGATTTGGTTGGGGAAAGGACCCCACACTACGATGAACTCATAATAACTCTTAGGATTACGAACTGGGACATTAATAGACTGCTGGTAGATCAAGGTGTTTGAGGTGATATACCTGGAGCTCTTTTACAAATTAAAGCTCAACTTGTCCGACCTCTAAAAAGCAACCGTTCCATCGATCGACTTCACGAGGAAAATCACAATGAGGTTACGAAAGGTTGTCCTACCAGTGAGGGCAAGGAATATTTAAAAATTGATTGAATTCCTGGTAGTAGATATAGATTTACTAGGGGTGTACAAATGGGTCAATGAGTCATATTTTCACACGACCTGACTCGACACGATAAGAATCCAATGGATCCGAACATGACACGATATGATAACGTGTTTTTTTCCTTAACCTGAAACGACATGTTAAAAACACGATATGACACGATAAGTAAATATAGTTCGATTGGACACGATTAGATCCGACCCAACATGACACGATTGGATACGATTAGATCAGTTATAGAGGAATTAAAAAAATAGTAGGTCTAAATAGTATGTTGATAATGGGTCTAAACGGGGGTCGATAGTGGGTCTATATACGATTTATATCATGTCCTTAATTGGGTCACTATCGGGTCAATTTTATGGCAGAAATTAGACACGAACACAACATGACCCGTTAGTAGGTCCAAAAATCACGACCCGAACATGAAAGACCGTGTTAATTTCATTTTCGTTTTGTGTCGTGTTATCGTTTCGTTCCCAAAATTGCCACCCCTAAGATTTACCCTACCATGCCATTCTAGGAAGAGGGTGGCTTCACGCAATAAGAGTCGTGTTGTCAACTTACCACTAGAAGCTCAAGTGTATCACAGACCGAGGAGTAGTGGAGATTCAAGGCGACCAAGACACCGTCATGAAATGCTTTGTTACCGCCATACAGTCCCAGAAAAAAAAATAAGAAGGAAAAGGAAGCTCCTCATAAGGAGGCCCATTATGGGGCTACTCCTTTAAAATATCAACTATGGTACGACCAACCAGGGGTGGAGGAGACTAGGATCCACCCCATTGATAGGGTCATTTAAAACCTAGAGGAGGTTACATTTGACGTCCACCCTCCACATATAAAGTTTCTGATTGGGACAACAGTCACCGATCATGAAAAGTGGGAGCTCGTTGCCTTGATCAAGAGTAACTTGGATGTATTTACTTAGGAACCTTATGACCTACCAGTGATTGATCCCTAGGTGGAAGGCCATCATCTTCATGTCGATGGAAAACGAAGTAGTAAAGCTTTTGGAAGCAATATCCATTAGAGAAGTTCAGTTTTCAAAGTGACTCTCTAAATCGGTGGTAGTACGTAAGAACAACGACAATTGGAGAGTGTGCATTGACTTCACTGGCCTCGACAGGGCCAGTCTCAAGGACAGTTTCCTACAACCCAAATAGACCAGTTGGTCGACGCGACCACGTCACATGAGTGAATGAGTTTTTTGGATGTATATTCGGGGTACCATCAGATTCCTTTATTCGGGACCGACCAGGACAAGACATTAGTCATAACCCCAATCAGTTTATATTACTATAAGGTCATGCCATTTTACCTTAAAAATAGTGGGACCATATGTCAGTGGTTGGTCACTAAGATATTCAAACAACAAATGGGGGAAACTATAGTGGTGTACAACGACGACATTCTAGTCAAGAGTAAGGACAAATGCGACCACCTCAATGATCTGTCTTACACTTTTGAGATCCTCAAGGAATACCTCCCGAAGCTCAACACGAGTAAGTGCTCATTCCGAATCCAGTAAGGAAATTTTTTAGGTTATTTGGTCAGCAAAAGTGGAATTGAAGCCGGTCCAGACTAGATCGACGTCATAAATAGGGTTCAGTCACCAAAGACATTGCGTGAGATCTAAAATCTCACTAGGATGCTCACGACACTCAACCGTTTCATTTGGAAGTCATCAGAGAGTTATCGACCATTTTTTTAGCTCCTTAAGAAGGAGAAGGGTCTCACCAGGAATGAAGATTGCTCGAAAGACCTTGAAGAAATAAAGGTCTACCTCAGCAGGCCACCTTTGCTGGAAATTCTCGAAGATGGGGATCCTCTATATCTTTACTTTACAGTCTCAGATCACACAGTTATATCGACCTTGGTTTGCGAGAAGGAGGAAAAATAGTTTCCTATTTATTACACCAGCAAGACACTTCTGGACGCAGAGCAACGCTAACTGCCACTAGAAAAACTAGCTTACCCTTTGGTAATCGCTTCAAGTAAACTTAAGCACCACTTTGAAGTCCACTCCGTCACCGTGATCACTTCATTCCCCTCAAAATTGTCCTTCGAAGAGCCGACCTTTCCGACCGAATGTCAAAACGGTCAATTGAACTTTGAAGGTTTGAAATTCACTTTCAACCACGTATATCGATTAAGAGGCAGATTCTGGATGATTTCATCACAGAATTGATGTGAGACGGGCCAATCGACCAAAAATTAGTGGAGAAATCATCAAACAAGGAAGCATAGTCTAAGGACTCAACCCTATACGTTGATGGAGCCATTAATTCCAATGGGACAAGAATGGGAATCATCCTCGTCCCACTATAAGACATAATCCTTGAGTAGAGAACCACGATGGGGTTTGAAGTCTCCAATAAAAAAGTCGAATATGAAGCATTGATAGTCGGCCTACACAAGGCCCATGCATTGGGGCAAAGCGGCTCAACGTGTTCACAAATTCCAAACTGACATCTAATCAAGTCAGCTGGGATTTTAATGTAAAAGATGATAGGATACCGGTCTATCTTATTTTAGTACACAATTTTATAGTAAAGTTAGAAAAAGTCCACGTTCAATAATTCCCCCGGGAGAAAAATAGTCACGTTGACGCCTTAATACCCTTAAGCTTAACAGTGGACTATGGCCTCAAAAGAACAATCTAAGTAGAGTTCCACGCCAAGCCCAGTTTGACAAAGCAATGGACCCCATTTTTACATATTTATAAAATGAGACTTTGCCGATCGACAAGAAGTTAGCTCACCAAGTAAGAGTGAAGGTTGATCGCTTCTACCTTGATCCTGGAGGGAAACTTTATAAGAGATCTTTTACGGGTCCTTACTTCTAGCGCGTCCACCCAAAAGACGTCGAGCAAGTTATTTATGAGCTTTGGGATAGAATTTGCGATAGTCACGAAGGAGGAAGATCTCTGGCATTTCGAGCAATGAAAGAAGGTTACCGATGGCCATATATGCAGAAAGATGCAAGTATTTACGTTCATAAGTGCGAGAAATGTAAAAAATTCTCCCATATTATTCATCAACTAGCTAACAATTTGAGGCCTTTAACCAACCCATGGCCACTCGCGCAATAGGGCTTAGATATTATAGGACCAATACCTACCGTACCTGGAAATCGCAAGTATTTATTAGTCGGCAAAAACCATTTTACCAAGTGGGTAGATGCAGAACCACTAGCCAACATCAGGGATGCCGACATGATCATGTTCATCTGGAGGAACCAATAGCTAAAATAACTGATAATGACATGAAATTCGAGAGTGGTCCTTTCCAGAACTTCTATGACGAAGATGGAATCAAGCACCGCTTCAGCTAGATAGCGTACCCTCAAAACAATAGTCAAATATAAGATTCCAACAAAACGATGCTCGATGGCCTTGAAAAGAGGTTGGAAATAACAAAAGGCGCTTGGGTGGGAGAGCTTCCCCATATTCTCTTAGCATATCGTACCACGCCTAGGAGACCAACGGGGGAAATGCCCTTCTCACTCACCTATGGAATGGAAGCCATCGCACCACTTGAGGCTAGTCTCCCGATCATGATAACTAAAATGGCTGACCAAAGACTAAATGACGACGCCCTTCATATTGAACTTGATCTGACCGATGAAATAAGAGAGGAAGCCATGATTAAGCAAGCCTCACATCAATAATAATTGACGAAATAGTACAATAAAAGGGTCAATTCGAGGATTTCCAAATAGGAGATTATATCCTGAGGAAAGTTCTTGACAGCGCCGTAAGGCTGTCGGATGACAAACTGGATCCCACTTTGGAAGGACCTTTCAAGGTGGTCAGGGATGATCTACAAGGAGATTATCACTTGGAAAAAAAGGAGGGTAGAGAAATACCAAGGGCATGGAAGGCGGCCAACCTCAAAAAGTTTTACTTTTAGTCTTCTTGTATCTCAACATATTTAGTTTACGCAAATTTTCATTTTAAACTTATATTGCTCGTAGTTTTTATTTTACATTATGAATAAAGGAAGACCATTTCCTTTATATTGTGCTCAAATCTCTTAATATAATTTAATTAATCAACATTGTTTCCTAAGTAACTGGCTCACACTTGGTTTTTAATTCTTGAGAGTCGCTGACTATACGGTTATACGATCAGACTTTAGTTTAATTACAATGGCAGTATTATTTATTATAATTAAAACCTAGGTCCACGGGTTCCTATCATAGCCAATACAGGCAACCTCATGACTTGCTCAGGCAAAACATAAGCCCTACGATGGATCCCTGGGCAATAAACCAACTTTGTTTGGTCGACTAAAATCCTGAACGGGTGGATTGCCCATAAACCAGGTTTATTTTTACCATCGTCTTTCCTGGGCTTAATGGAGTGTGATGAAATGACCTAAAAAGTAAGGAGGATGGAATAACATATGCAAAATCACATTGGACTGGAAAAATGCAATAATAATTGATAATTAATTTTATTTACTTGGCAAAAGTCCAAAATACAAAAGGTATCAACTACATAGTAAAATTATAGAAATTATAGGAAATACACAATAACTCACGGTTAACGAGACAATAATCGTTCTATTTCCTTCCTTAGCATATCGTTGAGAGTGGAAGCATACTCATTGTCACTATCGTGAATCCACCAAGTAGTCATTAACCAATTGATGGGGGATGGCATCCAAGGGAACTTACATCTTTTCTAAAAGAGGTCAGTGATACGTCGAGCAATCCACTTGGTACATGTACCACAAATGGGACTCTTTTGGTTATTTGACCACCTTAAGGGCATCCAACCACCCATGCTTATATGCTACGCCTTGGTCTTCTTTCAAGCGGATAGGGGCATCCTGCCAGTTTCATTATAGTCTACTGACTAGCTTGAGGGCTCATCCTAAACAGATAATGAAGCTTGTTTACGTCACGCAGCAGTCCAACAATAATGATGTTATTCTCTTGGAAATTTTCTTCTGATTCAGAAAGATTATTCTTTGGGGCGCCTATTGTGCCTACATCCTTGCTCTCCGTAAGCTGGGCTTTCAGGTCGACTATTTCCTTTTGCATCAAATAACTCACATCCTCCAACTCTTAAAGTTCGTCCTTCAAATTCGCTACCAAGGTGGATTGATCCTTGTATGTTTTAGTTCTCACCTTTAATGCTCTGCAGGCCTTCGAGAACACTTGACGAGCTTTCTCGCTTGCATTTAATCCGAGTAGTTTGTCAATCTTTTTAGAAGAGGAAATCTCCTCGGCAATAAACTATAAATAAGAGAGCAAACATAAAAAAATGGAAGATAACTCAGTAAAAGAAAATAACATTTTTCATTAATAATAAAAAGGGTAGGCAAAGCCATTACAATCCAAGGAAAGAGAAGAAAATAATATAATGCAATAACAAAAGAAGAAAATAAAACCTTAAAACTAAAGACTTCACTTATTCACCCGCTCTTCTGTATCGACTTCTTTCCCCTTGAATCCCCCCTTATTCTCCTAAGGAACCACAACCTCCATTTGCTCGACATGATGACTAGCAGATGACCCCTCGTCAACAGCAGGAGGAGGACCCGACTGGTACCTCTAGAATAACTTAGACTCAGAAGGGACTTCGGCTTTCACCAAGGCCTTATCCCAACCTTTCTTAAAGCTCGCCTTCTAATAACAAATAATCTGAACCTTGGCATCGTCGTACGTCTTGAACCAACCCTGATTAACATAGAAGTCTTTGATAGAAGGGATCCCATCCACTTCGTTGGACAAACGGGAGGCCTCCGCTACAGCCTTTACTTAAGACACCTTCAATAAGTTATTTTTTTTATCTTCAGCGTGGACATGGCCTCAATGGTGCCCTTCCTCTCTTTGTCGTAGGACTATTGGGCCATGACCACAGTCTCCCTCGACTTTTGGAGGGCCTCTGCCAACTCATTATTTTTCTTGGACTCGTCGACATGACCATCCAATAGTTAAGTAAAATCTTCCACAAACTACAAAACTGAAGACGAGGGAATTGAGCAAAAGTAGCCTAAAAGAGAAAAAATGATGTGACAGAGGAAGAAAGTTCTACCAAGACCAGAGTTTGAGAAGCTCACAGGGATAACTGGTCAGGTCCCAACGCCCTCAGACGCTCGCGATTGCTGATGAGCACTGCCGCCTTAGCAAATCTGGGGTTAGGGCTGGTTGGTGGGCCACATATTGGGCCTCAAACAGGTTAAGAGGAGAAGAGGTAACATCGCCCCTCTTCGAATAAGCCATTAGGGCCTTCTTATTTTCATCCTCATTTTTCTTCCCCTTTCATCTCTTCTTTTTCTTCTCCTCCTCCTCCTCCTCCTCCTCCTCATTTTTCTCCTTGAAGACCAAGGTAGGGTGGTCAGACTTAGTGGATTCTTCTTTCGACTTCTTTTAGAATTTGCCCGAGTAGAGAGAAGGACGTTGTCATCATCATCATCATTGACTAAAAGGTCCTTCTTTATGATGGGGGCCATTGTATCTTCCTCCTTGACCTGGATCAAATTAACATTCAACTGGGAGAAGGATGAAGACATTTCCTCGTCATATATGGGGAGTGCATGTATCTCATCCACCGATCGAAAGTAAAGCTGCTGGTAGTGCTTATATATTCAAGCAAAAAATACGTCGACTTGGGATGATCACCGTCAGGAAGAATATCTCTGACTCCCCAAGTTTCAATAGTTCAACAACTCTGATATCATTGAGGGAGGTTTCCTTATTTTTCTTGCGACCTGTTCCCGAAGCAACAAAAAAGAAAAATTAGCAACAACAGAGCAAATAATAGAGCAGCAAGTAAGTTAGAAGACTGAGTGTTAACCTATGTGATTATCCCCCCTCAGTCACGGCAAATAAACCCTGTGTAGTATTCGCCCTCAAGGAGCGATGGATGTTACCAGTTCCTGGCAGTAAATCCTTGGTCCCAATAACCTTTATTGAACCCAAATTGGTTCCATAAAGCTCATTTATGCGATTAACCCCATTGATTACTCGCTAATTATTGGGGGTACACTAGGCAAGTACTATTCCAAAATAATAAAAAACTAAAAAAACAGAGGATTTGGGGGAAATGTCACCCCCCTTGAACCATAACCAATGTGTGGATCCAGTGCCCCCCTTCGATGTCTCTGACATCTTTGGGTATGGGGGCACAATCGATATCCACCCAAGAGGGTATAAAATATGTCTTTCTAAACTCCTCTATACTCTTTCCGTGAATGGTTGACATGAGTGAAGAATATAACTATCACCACTGAAGGCAATTGCTAAGAAAAAAAAGACAAATGCAAGAGAAATAAGTGGAAACGAAGACTTACAAAGATGAAATAATGCGAAGGTCTGAAGATTTTTTTATAAGCGAAGATCCACGACGAAGTGACGGGCTGGGTGGATGCTCACTCTGTTTGAATCTCCATGCACAATAATGAGACAAGTCTCCCAAAGTAGATTTTAGCGCTTCATATGTTGTTCGGACGAGCGTACCATTGGAACTTCAACATATTTATAAGGCTGCCATGTCGGTTAAATTCACCCATAAGTCTCAAATGAAGTTAAACCCAACAGTGACTAAAATCTACTGGCCGAAATAAATCTCAGCCCAGAGATTTTTGGGGCAATTGTGGGGACCTAAATTTATTACTTAGGCCCAATATATGAGTCACCGACCAAGCACATCAGCAAATGGGCAAGTCCGACCTAACTTTTGGAACAAAATTATAAATTATACTCATCACGTGGATAAATACAAACATTTATCTCAACCTCAATAATCTCAAGCTGTTACCAATAATATCGGATGAGATGTTCAGGAATCACCCTATGAACCAATCACAATGTGGGAGAGTTCCTTAAACGACTCAACCACTACGGTTTTACACCAATATAAATACAACTCAGACCCCAAGGCCAAGGGGATGTAACTTTGACAATTGGAGAGATATACTAACAATATTTCAGTGACCTATCCGTGGACGTAAGGAAGATTCTGAACCACTTATATTTTGCGTTGTGTGAGATTGATTTACTTTCTTACTTACATATGGAATGTTCACTCACTCAGGTGTAGTACAAATCATTTATAACTAGAGTTCAACTCATATTCCGTAACTACACGTTGAACCTACTCCTAAGTCCAAACACTCTCACATTATCATCACCCTAATCACAAACGGTTGAAACGCATAAATGAACCTTGCTCAAATTTTAGCGCAACACTAATTCCATAATAATCCTCACGACCCCGCGAGTATTTGTAAGACAATTATTTATTAATATTTTTTTGAAAATAATGTTTAGAATTCCTTAAAAAAAGAAAAGAAAGTTAAAAAAAACAGAAAACATTTCTTCAGCTCTTCTCGGTTTATCTTTAAAAAAAGAAAAAAAAAGGGTTGCCGATTTAAGCAAAAAATCAAACACCAAAAATCAAAAGGAAAAGGGTTTAGCCATTTTACAAAAGACGGCTCTTACGCAGAGAGAGAAGCGAACTCCGGCTGAAACTTTGGGGGATTCCGGCTTATACGAAGAGGAGAAGTTTGTGGTGTGGAAAGCAAGCATCGTCAACAACTTTTCTGATTCAGGTCAGATTCTTTCAATTATTTATGCATTTCTGCCGTCTTTTAATTATTTCCGCCTCCTCTCGTGTTTTTGTGTGTAAAATATGTTATGTCTACTATTTATAAATAACAATCGTACAGAATAATGAATTTAATATAATTACAGAATTAAAACAGAATTACGTAAATGAAACACTTACTTGAATTTGCAGAAATAATAAAAGAATAAAAGATAAATCCGAGCCCTGTTATGAACAACAGTTTCCTTAAGACAATTTATTCCCTCCAATGTGCTCCGAGGTTGATGAATATTGTCTCCCAAGATAGAACGGATTTCCCCAATTAATTATGTAGCACAACAATAATTAATGTCAACGAACTCAAATTCTGTGTGGCCTTTACTCAACAACACTACAACATATGTTATGCAGGAGAAAGAAATTTCGGAAAAGATATGACAGAAATTCTGGGACAAAAATGACAGCAATTCTGGAGGAGGGAAAATTTCATTGTTTAAAAACGGAGGGAGGCATCTGTATTTATAGCAAAGTAGGTGACGGTTGGCAAATAACTGCCAAAACAGTTAAACGAAATTAACTGTTGGCAATAACTGCCAACAGTTTATTAATTAATTAATTAATTTCGTAATTAATTAATAATTAAAGCCCAGAAAGTTAAATAAAATTCGGCCCAAAAAAGTAGGAGATTTTTATAAGCCCAAGCCCAAGCCCGAGCCGAGCCGGCCGGCCGGACGGACGCGCGCGCGCGCGCGCGTGTGGACTTTTGACCGAAAGTCAACCCGTGCATAGCTTAGGTCATCTCCCCTTCAAAGAGTTGGGATACCCCCAAGGCATCCAAGCCTTAGTCCATACTTGGGGTGTTATTAACTCATCAAAATTCCACTACTCTTCCAATGTGGGACAAGAGTTAAAACACACCCAATTCATTTAACTTTCATTGCTTTGTGAGTCACTTTGGGGACATAATTATCATTCATAACTTATTGAAATTGGACATATGAATATACTACGTTAATCTCCTTGCGGAGGTGAACGCGTTCGTATATGGTCCCACAATTTTCGTAGTGTGGGTCCCACCTAAATTTGAGCTCAAAGTTGCTCAAAATTCTGTCCAGAAAATTCTGGACAGCTTTCTTAAAACCCATTTAAGTCCAATTTTTCCAACAATCCCCCACATGAATGATATATCGCTATAAATAAAACAATTCAGATGCTAATGCAGATGTAGACACAAGTTGAGTAAAACTGAAGACTTATTGCATCAGGAGAAGTAGCCTAGTGGCCTTGAACTTTCCTTAGTGATATACTATCGGATTTACTTGGTTAATCAGTAGACTTCACGTCCTTGAACCGTCAACCGTTTTTGTAAACCTAGACAATAGTATTCACACAACAATTCTTCAACACAGTTGGTTCTCACGTTTGTGTTCATTTTGGCCGTGAACACCACTTGGTTCCGCAAGTATTTTAGAGAATATGCCTTTCATTATTCTCATAGAAGTGGCCCCCTTCTTACTCACGTAGGTGACTTCCATAAAGAGTATTCTGCAATACCCCACTTAGACGTACTAAGATATAGATGTCATTAAAAGCATAACTTATCCTAATTTCGCGGCAGATATGCACTGTCTCATCTTTGGAATGGATAGGATTAAATATCCTCCAGTGCTTACTGAATACAATGTAGTTCGGTTTGCCCATTGAACCTAGATCTTGGGATCTCCAGTCAGCTAGGTTGGGTTGCCACTATATTGATTCTTATTTATTTATAGGCTTTAGACCCATTCCTCTCGATGATCTTTCAACTTGCTCTCGGTTTAAACCTTTCGTTAGTGGATCCGATATATTATCTTTTGACTTTACATAGTCAATTGTGATAATTCCGTTTGAGAGAAGTTGTCTAACGGTATTGTGTCTACGACGAATATGTCGTGACTTTCCGTTATACATGTGATTTTGTGCCCTTCCAATCGCTGATTGGCTATCGCAATGTATACATATTGCGGGCACAGGTTTAGACCAATTTGGAACATCCTCTAAGAAATTTCGAAGCCATTCGGCTTCTTCTCCAGCTTTGTCTAGTGCAATGAATTCAGATTCCATTGTCGATCTAGCAATGCACGTTTGTTTTGAGGATTTCCAAGATACGGCTGCACCTCCGAGGGTAAACACATACCCACTCGTAGACTTAGAGTCTTTTGTATCAGATATCCAATTTGCATCGCAATGTCCTTCAAGAACAGCTGGATATTTTGAGTAATGCAATCCATAGTTTTGAGTATATTTTAAATAACCCAAAACTTTCAATATTGCTTTCCAGTGATCTCTTCCTGGATTACTCGTAAATCGACTTAGCTTACTTATTGAGTATGCTATGTCCGGTCGCGTACAGTTCATGACATACATTAAACTGCCGATAATACGAGAATATTCTAGTTGAGATATGCTTTCACCATTATTTCTTGCTAGATGTAAATTTACATCTACAGGTGTCTTGGTAGGACTAATATCATACTTCTTGAATTTTTCAAGTACTTTCTCAATGTAATGAGATTGAGATAATATAAGTCCATCCGATGTTCTAGAAATTTTAATTCCTAATATAACATCGGCGATTCCCATATCTTTCATGTCAAATCTACTACTCAACATTTGTTTTGTAGTTTTGACAATTTCCAAGTTACTACCCATGATAAGCATATCATCAACATAGAGGCATACAATGACATATCCATTTTGAATGTATTTAAAGTAAACACATTTATCGCATTCATTGATTTTGAAACCATTTGATAACATTGCATTATCAAATTTTTCATGCCATTGTTTAGGTGCTTGTTTTAATCCATATAGTGATTTAACAAGCTTACATACTTTTCCTTCTTGTCCGGGAGCTTTGAACCCTTCAGGTTGCTCCATATAAATTTCCTCGTCTAGTTCACCGTTTAAGAATGCAGTTTTTACATCCATTTGATGTATTTCAAGTCCATTAATAGCAGCTATTGCTATTAACATCCGAATGGACGTTATTCTTGTTACCGGTGAATATGTGTCGAAGTAATCCAACCCTTCCTTTTGCCTATAGCCTTTAGCTACAAGTCTAGCTTTATATTTGTCAATTGATCCATCGGCCTTCAATTTCTTTTTGAAGATCCATTTATAACCTAACGGTTTTGAACCTGGTGGAAGATCCACTAGTTCCCATGTATGATTTTGTAATATGGATTCAATTTCACTATTAATTGCTTCTTTCCAATTGGAAGCATCGGGTAAGGATATAGCTTCTTTATACGATTGAGGTTCATTTTCTAACAAATATGTTAGAAAATCCGGACCGAAAGAAGTCGAGGTTTTTGCTCTTTTACTACGTCTTGGTTCATCCTCTATTGATTCAATAGGTTGATGAGTACCACTTGTAGTAGCTTGATTTGTCCTTTTAGAAGGACCAGATTCTCGGGTCATGTTATACGGGAATTCATTTTCAAAAAATGAAGCATCCCTCGATTCAATAACCGTATTTACATGAATGTCCGAAATCTCAGATTTACAAACTAGAAATCGATATGCACTGCTATTAGTAGCATAACCGATGAATACACAATCCACGGTTTTTGGCCCTATTCTTACCTTTTTAGGTTTAGGAACCATCACTTTGGCTAAGCACCCCCACACTCGTAAATATTTATAGGAAGGTTTTCGACCTTTCCATAATTCATAAGGTGTCTTATGAGTCTTTTTGTGAGGTACTTTATTGAGAATGTAATTAGCAGAAAGTAAGGCTTCCCCCCACAAATTTTGTGGAGCTCCTGAACTTAATAACATTGAGTTCATCATTTCTTTCAAAGTACGGTTTTTGCGTTCAGCAACACCATTCGATTGAGGAGAATAAGGAGCGGTTGTTTGATGAATAATCCCATTTTCAGAACAAAATTCCTCAAATGGATATTCATATTCACCTCCTCTATCACTTCTAATAGCCTTTATCGTTTTGCTTAATTGATTCTCAACTTCATTCTTATATTGTTTAAATGCATTAATAGCCTCATCTTTACTATGTAACAAATATACATAGCAATATTTTGTGCAATCGTCAATAAAAGTAATAAAATACTTTTTCCCACCTCTAGTTTGAACAAATTTTAAATCACAAATATCGGTGTGAATTAAATCTAAAGGTTCAGTTATCCTTTCAATAGAATGGAAAGGTAATCTAGCTAATTTAGATTCCACACAAATTTCACATTTATGATTTTTATCAATATTGAATTTTGGCAAAAATTCCAAGTTAATTAATCTACGCAATGTATCAAAATTAACATGTCCCAATCTAGCATGCCAAATATTAGATGACTCAATCAAATAAGAAGAACTAGCAACTTCATTTATTGAAACAGATGTTTTAGGGGTTACAGTAAGAACATTCAGTTTAAAGAGCCCCTCATTTAGGTAGCCCTTTCCTACATACATGTCATTTTTAGACAACACAAAGCGATCCGACACAAACACAAGCTTGAAACCATTCTTAGTAAGGAGAGATCCCGAAATCAGATTCTTTCGGATATCAGGCACGTGAAGAACATTGTTGAGAGTAAGTTCCTTTCCAGAAGTCATTTTCAAAGCAATCTTTCCTTGTCCCACCACCTTAGAAGTGGAAGAATTTCCCATAAAAAGGTTCTCCTCATTTTCCAAAGGCTTATAGGTGGAGAACATCCATTTGTTTGCACAAATGTGTCGTGTGGCTCCAGTGTCCACCCACCATTCCTTGGTATTTCCAACCAAGTTACATTCAGAGACAACGGCAGAAAGATTCATATCCGCCAAATCATTGACGATATTCACACCCTCAGTTACATTTGATTGAGGATTGTTTTTATTTTGCTTCTTCGGCTTACGACACTCACTTGAGCGGTGTCCCGGTTTACCACAATTGTAGCATTTGCCTTTGAACTTTTTCTTATTATGTTTGGAAGTGCCTTCCCCATCATACTTTCGTTTGTTCTTCTTAGGACCTTCAACGACATGGACCTTTGTTTCCATCGGATTCTTCCCACTTTTCTTTTGAGACTCACGGTTGTCTTCTTCGATTCTTAGCCGGACCACCAACTCCTCCACATTCATTTCCTTACGCTTGTGCTTGAGATAGTTTTTGAACAAAGTCCAAGAAGGTGGCAACTTTTCAACAATTGCAGCAACTTGGAAAGTTTCACTAATTGACATTCCTTCAGCATGAATGTCGTGGAGAATCACTTGGAGTTCTTGCACTTGCGAGATTACAGATTTAGAATCAACCATTTTGAAGTCCTGAAAAACGCCCAACGATAAATTTCTTCATCCCAGCATCTTCAGTTTTATACTTCTTTTCCAACGAATTCCATAATTCCTTGGAAGTTTTGATAGTGCAATAGACATGGTACAAAGTCTTGTCCAAGTATGCCAAAATATAATTTCGGCAAAGGTAGTCCGAGTGCTTCCAAGCATCGACAGCAGCAACCTTTTCAGCGTCATCTCCCTCTTGAATAGAGGGGCAATCTTCATATACAAACCTGCCCAGTTGGCAGGTAGTGAGATAGAAGTACATTTGTCCTTGCCAACGTTTGAAGTCAGCCCCAATGAACTTTTCAGGTTTCTCCCCGTGTGGCATAGATACGGGTGCAGTCACACTTGTGTTGGTGACAATCAGTTTCGTAGGAGTAGTGTTCGTACTTTGCGATTCCATTTCTGTTACAAAAACAGAATTTTTATCAATGATAAAATTCATATATAATGAATTAATCAAAACAGAATACAAAATTCTGTGCAACAATTTCCTCCAAATATGATTCACAATAAATGAATTCCAAAAGAATTCAAATAATAATTCAGAATTAAAGTATAATATAAACAGAATTCCGTACAAAACAGAATTAAATATAAAATCTGTGTCACACTAATTTTTTTTTTTTAATAATAAAAAGAATTCTGTACAAAACAGAATTATAATTTAAGAAAAAAAAAATATAGATAAACAGATTTTAATCAAGAGTACATAAATAAAATTTTATTTTCTAAAACAGAATATAAAAACAGAATAAAAGATAAATCCGAGCCCTGTTATGAACAACAGTTTCCTTAAGACAATTTATTCCCTCCAATGTGCTCCGAGGTTGATGAATATTGTCTCCCAAGATAGAACGGATTTCCCCAATTAATTATGTAGCACAACAATAATTAATGTCAACGAACTCAAATTCTGTGTGGCCTTTACTCAACAACACTACAACATATGTTATGCAGGAGAAAGAAATTTCGGAAAAGATATGACAGAAATTCTGGGACAAAAATGACAGCAATTCTGGAGGAGGGAAAATTTCATTGTTTAAAAACGGAGGGAGGCATCTGTATTTATAGCAAAGTAGGTGACGGTTGGCAAATAACTGCCAAAACAGTTAAAAGAAATTAACTGTTGACTGTTGGCAATAACTGCCAACAGTTTATTAATTAATTAATTAATTAATTTCGTAATTAATTAATAATTAAAGCCCAGAAAGTTAAATAAAATTCGGCCCAAAAAAGTAGGAGATTTTTATAAGCGCAAGCCCAAGCCCGAGCCCGAACCGAGCCGGCCGGCCGGACGGACGCGCGCGCGCGCGCGTGTGGACTTTTGACCGAAAGTCAACCCGTGCATAGCTTAGGTCATCTCCCCTTCAAAGAGTTGGGATACCCCCAAGGCATCCAAGCCTTAGTCCATACTTGGGGTGTTATTAACTCATCAAAATTCCACTACTCTTCCAATGTGGGACAAGAGTTAAAACACACCCAATTCATTTAACTTTCATTGCTTTGTGAGTCACTTTGGGGACATAATTATCATTCATAACTTATTGAAATTGGACATATGAATATACTACGTTAATCTCCTTGCGGAGGTGAACGCGTTCGTATATGGTCCCACAATTTTCGTAGTGTGGGTCCCACCTAAATTTGAGCTCAAAGTTGCTCAAAATTCTGTCCAGAAAATTCTGGACAGCTTTCTTAAAACCCATTTAAGTCCAATTTTTCCAACAAAATATCATCATCTCCGCTATATTTGTCCGATTCGTCCCAGATATCGGGGATATGTAACACTTTAATACGATATTGTTATTTTTTTGATTTCGATTCTGTAGTCTGCGATTCTGAGTCGGCTCGGCCGATACTTTGTATTAAGGAATCATTGTTGTATTGTATTACTATGAAATACAACATATTCTGCTTATGGTCACTAATAGAGGTGTATAAAATGAATTACCCGATTATCACACGAATAAACCTTTTTTACTGCTACTGTGTGTGATTTTTTAAAATCTTGATCCGATATTGTATCATATTTTGTACAGTTAGATGATATTTTAATTGGTTTTACTAATTTTTAATTCATATGGTTGGTGTGCTTGGTAAAGGGAGAACGAGTAACTAGTTCTATACTTATGTTTCACGAGTTATGCGTGACAACGTGAACATGACACATTTAGTAGCACATGATGGGTTAGTGTTTGGTCATATGACACAATTTGTTTAACGGGTTTGGTTAGTGTTGATTACTTCTCAACACAAACTCAAAATGGCTGGATCCATTGTTGCAAACACGATACAACACACCTAATGCGATGATATTACTACTTTAATTATAATGCTTTATCCTAGCTTCAATTCTGGGGCACTAAGCTTTGAATGTTAAAATTCTTGGAGGTCGTATGTTACTTAGGCTTTGGTAGAGCGTTCTCACTACTTTATGATTCACTTTTTCATTTGATATTCCTTTTGTGCCTTCATTTTACTCTTTGAGATCGGTTTATGATGAATTAATCTGATTTTCATGTTCAATGCATCAATTGATGTATTGTTGATTATATGTTCTCGGTACCATTTTTCTCTGAATCTGAGACCAAAAGGGGTGTGGGAGTTGGCAATGTTAAAAATATACGTTCTTTTGGGCAATTGGGTTTGCATATTCTCTAATGAACTAGATGCTCTTCGAGATTTTATGATGAGAAGTTCTTTTAACACCCGTATTGTGGATGGGACCCAATAGGGGTTGAATACGATGCTCGTGGAAATTTGTATCCCAAAGCTTGGATTTGTTTCTCAAACATATTATATTGAATGTAGAAAATGGGGGAAAAGTAAAGTTTTGGAGGACTTGTGGGTTGGTATTCATTCTTGTGTTATTCGTTTCTTAGGCTATATTGCCTCTCGTTATACCCTCACGAGGTCATTGATTCTTTTGTCACTTGGAACTATCATGTCGATTTCTCTCGGAACACAACCTTCAAAATAAATTTGAATAATACAGAATCATATGAAGTTGTTTCGTTTCATCTTTTTGTGGAGGGTTCTCTCTCTTGCATGGGGTTTTGGGTAAACGGGTTGGAGCTGGGGAGAGTCTTTCCTGCATTTTCTCTTGAAAATCTTTCTTTAATGAATTCTCCATCCATTCCTTCTCTCGAACCTTTAAAAATTCATGGACAAAAGGACTCCTCTAAAGTCTCAAGTCTTTGCTTGGTTAACCGCTCACAAAAAGGTCAACAATTGCTATTTATTGCAACTTAATAGGTCTAAATCTTCTTTATCACCTCACCGCTTTTGTTTATGCAAAATGAGTAGTAAAAACATTGAACACAATTTTCTCCATTGCACGTACACAAGGTTTTTATAGAATAAGACATATTTTGAGCTTGGGATGGTTGGAGCGTTCCCTGATTTGTGGTGCAACTTTATTGCTATGAATTGATCATTTAGGAATCAAAGAAGGTCAATTCCTTATGGAGGTGCATTGCTCTAGGTCATGTTTGGAGGGAAAGAATTGAAATATTATAAGGCAAACAAGTTATGAAAAAAGATCTGTGTGGGGTAAAATTAGATACAGAGCGTCAATAGGGCAGCTTCAATTAAAACTTTCTTGGTATTGAACACTCAGTAGATTGCGTACACTTGGAAGACAACTGTTATGTTGTGTGATCATTCTTAAAATTGGAATGTAGCTATGTCAAGTTGAATTTATTTGTACACTTTCAATTTTTTCTCTGAAGGCCTCTTTTTTTTTTGGCTTGGTAAAAATATATGGGTACCATGTAGGTTCTTACCCACTGAAACAGTCGGTCCCCATCAATTTTAGTAGTATATGTCTTTGTAAGTCTCTGCCTATGAAGCACGGACTCGACACGTAATACGTGTTTCGACACGACACGCGACACTGTGATTTTTCAAAAAACTAGGATACAACACGCTAGGATACGTATAATATATACTATATATATATATATATATATATATATATATATATATTAATGAAATAAAACATATTTTTTTTTCATAAAATACATTATTAGAGCATTCTTAACATGAAATTAAGAAAATGGATCATATAAAACAAAATTCAAACACACTTTAACATTAAAAATCATAAATAAGGCAGAATCATAATCACATAAGAAAAATTAAAAAAAAAAATTAAAAAAAAATGTCCTGTTTACATGTCCTAGCGTGTCGGCAACGTGTCCCAGCGTGTCGGTAACGTGTCTAAACATGTCCCAATGTGTCGGAGCGTGTCACGTGTCAGACTCGTGTCAAAGCTGACTCGTGGCTTCCGAGAGTGTGTCGGTGCTTGATAGGTCTTTGCTAGTGCTCGACATTTCTCTTAATCCGTCTTTAAATTATATTGTTTGTTCGTTGCAATTCCAAAAAAATCTTCAACCCATTGACCACAAATGGTCACTGAAAGTAACAATCAGTGACGAAAAAGATACAAAAGTCTAAAAAATTAACAAATCTATTTAAGACTAATAATGCAAATTAATGAAGTACAAAAGTAATAAAAAGACCCTATTTTTTGTTTTTATCGGTATTGTAATATACTATTTTAGATTATTGATTTAGTGAACTAAAGTTTTTTCAGCTTGGAGAATCCAAATCTTTTGTTCTTAAAACTGTTTGGCAATTTGTTTTCCTGATTAGATTGTTTGGTCCTACATTTATGATGAGTGTAGCTGAGGGGTGAACTCATTAGAACTCACCCCATTTCAGATATGTAATTGGTTTGTTTCCTATTGGAAACTATTATGGAATCCCCAAGGATTGCTTAATAAACTAGATGGAGACCTAACTCATTCCTCGTTGCCATCATCTCGGGAAAGCACCACAATTTTTCTCTAAATCTGAAAATAACAGGGGTGTGGGAGTTGGCAATGTTAAAAATATAAGTTCTTTTGGGCAATTGGGTTTGCATATTCCGTAATGAACAAGATGCTCTTTGAGGTTGTATGATAAGAAGTACTTATGACACCAGGATGGGACCCAATAGGGGTTGAATACGACGCTCGTGGAAATTTATATCCTAGAGCTTGGATTTGTTTCTCAAACATATTATATTAATTGGTTTTACTAATTTTTAATCGATGGAGGACTTATGGTTGATGTGCTTGGTAAAGGGAGAATGAGTAACTAGTTTTATACTTATGTTTCACGAGTTATGCGTGTCAACGTGAACACGACACATTTAGTAGCACATGTTGGGTTAGTGTTAGGTCATCTGACATAGTTTGATAAACGGGTTAGGTAAGTGTTGATTACTTCTCCACACAAACTCAAAATGGTCGGATCCATCGTTCCAAACACGATACGACACACCTAATACAATGATATTACTACTTTAGTTGTAATGCCTTAATCCTAGCTTCAATTTTGGGGCACTAAGCTTTGAATGTTAAAATTCTTGGAAGTCTTATTTTACCTGGGCTTTGGTAGAGCGTTCTCACTACTTTTTGATTCAGTTTTTCATTTGATATTCCTTTTGTGCCTTGATTTTACTCTTTGGGATCGGTTTATGATGAATTGATATGATTTTCATGTTCAATGCTTCAATTGATGTATTGTTGATTACATGTTCTCGGTACCATTTTTCTCTAAATCTGAAACCAATAGGGGTGTGGGAGTTGGCAATGTTAAAAATACAGGTTCTTTTGGGCAATTGGGTTTGCATATTCTCTAATGAACAAGATCCGTGGGATAAAATAAAATACAGAGCGTCATTAGGGGCAACTTTAATGAAAACTTTCTTGGTAATGGACACTTAGTAGATTGCGTACACTTGGAAGACAACTGTTATGTGATCATCCTTATAATTGGAATGCAACTGTGTCAAGCTGATTTTATTTGTATACTTTCAGTTTTTTCTCTGAAGGCCTCTCTCTCTCTCTCTCTTTTGGCCTAATAGAAATGCATGGGTACCATGTAGGTTCTTACCCACTAAAACTGTGGGTCCGCCCCCATCAAGTTTAGTAGTATATCCTGTTTTGAGTATCCTTATATCGCGTATCCTTGCTTGCTTTGTAAGACTCTGCTAGTGCTCGGTATCTCTCAATCTGTATTCAAATTATAGTGTTTGTTCATTGCAATTCCAAAATAATTTTCAACCCATTGACCATATGAGATGGTCAGCGAAAGGGACGAAAATGATACAAAGTTTAAAAAATTAACAAATCTATTTAAGACTAATAATGCAAATTAATGAGTACAAAAGTAATAAAAAACCCTATTTTTTGTTGTATCGGTATTGTAATATACTATTTTAGATTATTGATTTAGTGAACTAAAGTTTTTTCAGCTTGGAGAATCCAAGTACTTTGTTCTTAAAACTGTTTGGCAATTTGTTTTCGTGATTGGATTGTTTGGGGGTGAACTCATTAGAATTCACCCCATTTTCAGTTATTTAATTGGTTTGTGCCCCCTATTGGAAACTAATATGAAATTCCCAAGGATTGATTAATAAAATACATGGAGACCAACTCATTCTTCGTTGCCATCATCTCGGGAAAACACCACCATCTCCTGTGCATAAACCTTCTCCCTTCATAAAACAGAAAGCGGAGGACCGAAATAACTACCTACCCTTTTAGAAAAATTAAATGGAGGCTTTAGGCATACCCTAAGAGTATATTGTTCTGTCGCATAACTTGATTGACAAACTCATGGTAGGCCCTGTTGTATCCAACGGAATGGCGCAGCACAACATGTATTCTATACTTGTTTAGTTTTTCAGTTGAGCAAACGCACATTGATACGCAATCACAATTTTTGACAATATCATTGTGAGTAAGGGTCTCTTTGTAATTTAATAGAAATAAATACTCAAAGCTTTTTAATATGAAATTATGTAGATTCCATTCCATGCCATTCCATGTTAGAAAGTAAATCAGAAATATAGGAACAAGATGAAGAAAAGGGAACACCACTCTACCACATGTGCTAGGCCCTCCTTACCCCTATCTCCGTGGCCAAGCTCATAGTGCTCGATCCGATCCCTATCCTATGTTGACGAGGTTCTATGTAATGTTGATGTTGTCGATATGAGTATTTCCATTTGGCCATGGGAGGCTGTGGTCGTACGTAAAGTTTAAAATATCAATTGAGGCGCCTCAATTGAAGGTGACGAAATACCGATTTCGACGCTATAGACTCGAGGGTAGACAGAGAGGCGCCGCGGTAAGTAAAAAAACCTTATGATGTGAAGTTAAAATGCAGAAGCGTAAAATTACTAACTACACAACAACATTATGTTAAGAGGCCAATGACCCAAGAAATATCTCTAATTCATCTCTAAAAGTAAAATGGGTATAATGGATGGCGAAGGGACTTATATATAGGACTTACTTAGCTTGCTAGACAAGCTAAGTTTAAAAAGACTAAAACTGACATTTTGAAAACATTAATAGACAATGCCACCCTAACTTAAAATAACAATTTAAAAAAGGAAAATAACGAAATAAACATGAAAAATAAAATGAAAAAAATACAAAATACTTCCAGGACCCATGCACTTCACTCTCCCCCCCTTTAAAATCAAGCTCGTCCTGAGCGAGAGAAGTGTGCGACACCATAGCAAAGTAATCATCAGTGGACTCCCCCACTTGAAATGGAAGTTGTCCTCGAAAGCGCTCGACATATCGGCTAGCAATAAGCTCCGAGAGAAGAGTCACAAAATCCAGCCACGACCGACGAACGAGAACTCGACCCCTAATCTTGCTATGATGAAAATCAGCGTCCCAATGTCTTGGGTTGGGCTTACGGTGCCCAATGATGCTCGACGCATGCATAATCAACATCTTCAGCTCCGAGCGCCAACGTACCTCATCAGAATGGAGCTCATATGTCTCCCAAATTGGATCTACATACCCATGTCCAAGCACGTGCTCCTAAAGTAACGAATAAAAGCACTCGCACCAAATGATACATGCTTGCCCATACACCCCAACACTCCTCACTAGTCACGTGAAAGTGAGGAGAAACGTGGTTGTTATGAGTTGATTGCCCTCGTGCCTATCACTGATGTCAACCCATGATCCAAGGCATATCTGTTTGTTTGTTATTTATTTGATAAGTGCATGTATTCAGGTGTAACTGCTCCAACCTATAAGGGCAATCCACCTGTCCTCTAAATATTCTCTATGAACTACCTATAAATAGGTAGTTAATCCACCTGAAAAGGGGACAGAAGATAAATCTCTCTCTCAATCATTGAGCCGCGAACACAACCCTAATCGTATATCTGAGAGAATAGTAATTACAACAACAGTAACACATGTGGATTTAGACTTCCGTTCTGGGCCGAACCACGTAAACACCGTCTTACTCTCATTATATCTCACCCCCATTCTAGATTATTCCTCTGATTGTCTGATTACTTTATTATTTGTTATATCCATTTTTGTACCTTAACAAATTGGCGCCGTCTGTGGGAATTACACGATAAGCCATTGTGATTCCGATCTAACTTCATTCACTCTACCATATACAAAAAAAAAATTGAGAATGGCGGATAACCCTGAGAGCTATGAAGCACGGATGCGGGTACGGGGTGCGGTGCGGGTGCGGCGATTCGAAAATTCTCAAAAAATTAGGATACGGGTGCGGCGAGATATAATATAATAATATAAATGTTATTTTTAAGTAATACAAATAAGTTCCATCATTATTATGATTCAAAAAAATTTATGATAAGGGTGTTTGTTATTTTTTAACACATTGACAATATTAAAACAGGGGACTCTACCATCAATGTCACATATATTATAATAATCTACTAAAACCCATTAACCATTAAACTATAAAAGTAGAATTCAATATAATATAATAAAAAATAGTTAACTTCACAAAACCCATTTAACATTAAACTAAAAACAAACATTCGAAGTCGTTAAGAAACCTACTTAGCTATTAACTTTCACATATATTATAATAATCCACTAAAACCCACTAACCATTTTTTTTTATAAAAGTAGAATCCAATATAATGTAATAACAAGCAGTTAATTTGGGCCACAAAACCCTTTTAACACCAAACCAAAAACAAATATAGAAAGTTGTTAAGAAACTGAATTATCAGTCTTCGCATATATTATAATAATCACCCTCAAATCATTAAACTATAAAAGTAGAACCCTATAAATATAATATAATGACAAACACTTAACTTGGATCACAAAGCCCATTTAACATTAAAACATTAAACTAAAAACAAACACAGGAAGTTGTTAAGAAACCCAGTTAACTTCGTATATGTTGAAGGAGAAAGAAGAAAATGAGAGAGAGAGATGAAAATGAAAAAAAAATCAGAATTGTATTTTTTTTGGATTCTTTACGAATCCCATCAAAACCAGCCGAGTCCTTGCCGAATCCTTCCCGAATCCAGAATTAATTTATTTAATTAATATTTGATTCTTCTTTGGGTGCGAATCGGGGATGAATCGCACCCGCACCCGACTCACGTGCGATTCGGATTCTTCAGGCCTTTTGAAGAATCCGTGCTTCATAGCCTGAGAGTAGCCGTATAGCGAAAATCCAAACACCGCCCACCCCCACTGCGGCGAGCGATTTACACAATCTATTGATGAGCCTGGCCAAGGGGCAAGAGGCGATGGAGGAGAGTGTCAGGCAGCTGGCACACACCCTCCAGGCCAGTCCAGTACAATCCAGATATTGTTACCCCCGGATCAGGGGTATCGGGGGGGGGGGGGATAACTCCCCCCAGCGCCTTACAAAGAACGCAGGCAGGGGTAATGCAGGCAGGCTATGGAAAATCCCAGGAGGCTAAACTTGGGATCCTACGAAAATGCCAGCTCATCGCGACGGACCGGGTCACGACGGGACCGGTCTTACCGCCCCGGAACCACGTCCTCCATTCAGTTACCTAGCCAATTTAATGACCAATCGTACTGCGAAGAGCGTCCCAGTGCGCTGGAAAGATTGAGTTTAGCGTTTGATCGGCTGGGCCCACGCTGCAATCGCTGTCAGGGGGAGCGGCATCACACGACTGCAACCGGAGAAGTGAATCAGGCAAGTCTATCACCAGAGGCTCCCATCGATCTGCTAGAGCATCGGCTGAAGCCGAGCAGATTTCCTAGAAAGAGCTCGATCGAAAGCTGAGGACGAACAGAAAAATCGACCGGAGGAAAGACACAAGGCGATAACCAACCCTAGAAGGAGTCAATCCAACGTCTGGAGGACCGTCTCTGTTAAATGGTCAAATCTAAAAACCCCCTGCAAAGGGATTTCACAAACGGCTCGCCATTCGTCTCTTCCATCGGGGCGTACCCTACTATAGGCAAATTCAAACCACTTATTATCACGTCGAAATATGATGGAAAACCAGATTCGATCCTTCATGTCGACAGTATCAAGCGGTAACAGACATCAATTCCATCTTAGATGAGATGCGATGCGATGCAGAGCTTTCTCTAGCACTATCACTGGGTCCGCCCAAATCTGGTACCACCACCTTCCAAGAGGAGAGAGAGCCAACTTCTAGCAATTGGCCGATCTATTTGCCAGCAACTTCTGTTTCGGTGCTAAACCAGGGAAAAGGGTGACCCACTTGCTTAGCGTTCGACAGAAGGCCGACGAGAGCACCCGTTATAACATCGAAAAGCTGAAAGTGGTGGATTATAATGAGCAGATTGCCATAACCGCTCTGATGAGCGGATTACGGTCAAGGAAACTGTTTTAGGCGTTAGTGAAGAAACCATCCAAAACGGTGACGGAGCTGCTGGCCAAAGTAGGAAAGATCATGAACGCCGAAGAGGCGATGGCTGCCAAGGAGTATGACCATCCCAAGTCACCGGCCGAAAAGCCGTCGACAAGAAGAAATCATAGGATCAGAAGGTTGCGAAACCAAAAAAGTACGATAAGTACACACCACTAACGGTTGGCGTCCACATCCTGGAGGAAATTCGAGGAAGCAAAGACCTCAAGTGGCCTGGAAAGTTGAAAGCGCGAACAGGAAGGACAAAAGCAAGTACCGCGAATTCCATAAAGACCATGGTTATAACACCGATAGTTGCATAGTTTTGAAGAATGAGATCGAGGGCCTAATTAGGATGGGCAAGCTGTCCAAATATGTATATGGAGATGGCCGACCAAATTCGGATGAGCGTAAAGCTAGAAGACGACCAATCATAATGGTCGGTTTAAGAAAGAGGCTTACCACCGACAACCTGTGGTAAAAGATGGAGTCCTGGTCGGCCCTCAGATCCTCGGAAGTGACCTTGAGCTCTGGGTCGAACTCAAACTCAGGCACCTCACCATAGCGTGGGGTATGAACTGGACCTGGCTCAGATCTGGTCCTCGCATCAACTTGCGAAGGGGCTATATATCCTCATCTTCGACCCTGGGCCTCTTCTCCCCGGCTATAGGTCCCGAAGGGTGCATGGGGTCTTGCCTTTCGCCTTAGCAGTAACTTCGGCCTCTTCCTGATGAGCAACCTGATCGGCTGCCTGCTCGGCCCCAACTTGGTTTTGTCCAACACCAACTTTCTTCTACCTAGCCAAGGCCAGGGCTTTGCGATCAATATGGCGAGGAGCCATTCCCAACGTCTCTTCTGACAGATGCTCTTCTACATTTGAGAAAAGACAAGCAGATGAATTAGCATACAAACTTGAAGCATTTGATGATAAAGAAGGTGTTAGCATGACATGCCTGCCTCAAAATCTCCCTCTCCACCTACAGGCTGCTCAACCGGGTCAATATGGGTCTCTTGCAGCACGTACCCCTCTAAAGGAACCTCAAACGTTACACTACGAGAGGAAGACCACCGGGGGGGGGGGGGGGGGAATGATATCCAGCAACTACAAACTTTTCAACAGAAAATAAATCCTCAAATTTTGGTGGTTTCTTCTCTAAATAAGTCTCAATAACGTCAATCAAAGACCTGACAAGTCTGGGGGCTCGTTTCACTAAAATGAACAAACAGAACAAGAGTGTAACAATCCTATACTTGCCTTTCCAGCTGTGATTATTGGTTTGGACTACGTTAACCATCCTAAATTGGGACTTCTGGGGGGAGAAATAAAAATATCCGAGGGTTTTGGCATTGGCCTTCAAGCCATTAACATATCTAAACATATCCCCCATCAAATCAAAGCCAGTTCTAAGCTTCTTGATTATCATGGCTCCCAAGATAGTCCTATAGGCATTGTGGGGCAGTTGGGTCAGGGCCACGCCATAACCCCTCAGTATCGAGCGAATTGTAGGATGAAGAGGCAGCCTTAACCCCACTTGGAGAGCTTAAATGGGGAGGCAAACCTCATCGGCGTCCCTCATAGAATAACACCTCGCCTCAACACTAGGCAATTTAGTCCAAATGGCTATAAGAAAGGCGAATTTTCCCCTCAACATATCAAGTTCCTCCTCAGAAATAGTGCATTGATACCATCGAACATCGGTCGTGGCAGGATCATAGGAATCAGAGGAGCCCTCTTCCTCCTCATCTGCAGCCTCACCACCAGACCCATTAACAGGTGATATACCCATTAACAGGTGATATAGACGGATGGGGACCAATGCCCACATGCCTGGTATCTTTGGCCCTATCAGTAGCAGCCTCCTAAAAAAGAGAGTCAAGATTAATGGGGTCCATGGACACAGTATTTGCAAAGTTACCCTCAGTAGAAGGGGGGACAATAGGGCTCGTAGCAAGAGTGTCTGAAACAGGGGAATAGAAAGGCACACCAGGGTCAGTGGTGGAACCACAACTGGATTGAGCTTTGGGTGTATAAAGGGGATGATCTGGTTCGTCCTTCGGTTTAACCACCTGCAAGGGGCTTGGAAACCTCCTCTTAGTGATACCCAGTCGCTCAAGTTCACGAATGAAGTCGTAAATTCGTTGAATGTGAGGGGAAAATCTCATAAATGCACAAATCCAAATTGCCAAAACAAAGAAGACGAAACGGGGAAAGCTAGTGTTTTCTGCACAACGAAATTCAGATTAACGCGACCTCACCAAAAGCTCCTAATCCTATTTGTAAAATCTAGGCCAACCAACTCAACGTCCGTCTAATGCTACAATCTCCAACAACAAGAAGTTACCAGCCAACAAACAGACGAAAAACTAACAATTGGAAGAACGATGAAACCCTTGCGAGAACGAGGAAATGCGTACATGGTAAAACCAATTAAACACGAAGAATTAGATCAATGAACTGGACGGAAGACAAGGAAGAAACCAGAGAAATGCTTTTGGTGGCAAACATAACACCTGATTCTCTCTCTCTAGTGCTATGCAAATATTAAAACGACGATGATGAATAAGCGTGTATTTATACTTTAAAAAAAAAATGATTGAAGGAACGCAGCAGAAATGATGTCAGAAAATCTGGAGAAATGGAACGACGGTAGAGAGCACCTGCACACGCGCCTTCACACAATCATTACAAAGAAGATGGTTCAGTTTCTTGACACGTGTACTCAATGTTTTTACAAACTCAAAGGCAATCTGATCAAGGCCGACCAAAAGAAAGCCAATCAATAATCGCCTTGATACGAGCAGCATAATACACCTCATCCAATCACGCGCATCTTGGGGGTATTCTGTTATACTCTTGTGAGTCCAAAGGATGATAAGATCCAAAATAACTACAAAGAGGATTGATAATGTGCTTTACCTTAGTCTGAATAGGAGGTCGGCTCATTGATAATCTGCTCGACCCACTACCTCTGACAACTATCCCATTCATACGAATAAAAGCACTCACACCAAAAGACACATGTCTGCCCATACACCCTAACACTCCTCACTAGTCACGTGGAAGTGAGGAGAACGTGGTTGTTATGAGTTGATTGCCCACGCGCTTATAAGTGACTTCAGCCTATGATCTAGGTATAAATATTCTGCATATTCGTTTGTTATATATTTGATAAGCACATGTATTCAGGTGTAACTGCATGACGTATAAGGGCAATCCACCTGTCCTCTAAATATTCTCTATGAACTACCTATAAATAGGTAGTTAATCCACCTGAAAAGGGGATCGAAAATAAATCTCTCCCAATTATTGAGCCGCAAACACAACCATAATCGTATATCTGAAAGAATAGTAGGCTTCCATTCTAGGCCGAACCACGTAAACACTGTCTTACTCTCATTATCTCTCACCCACATTCTAAATTATTCCTTTGATTACTTTATTATTTGTTATATCCATTTTTGGACGTTAACAAGGTCTAATGGGATGGTAGGGTCGTGTGGGCCGGGGTTGGGGGGATGGCCGGGAGCCCCAATATGATGGTCGAGGGCCCTGGGGTTGTCGCAAAACCCATGGAGGCTGGAAATTTCATTTGGCCGAGGGGTTGGGGCAAAATTGGGGTGGGTAGATGGTTTGGGTTACCCGGTGAGTAGGCCAAAGAGGGCAAGAGGCCGGATTAGGGTGAATGGGGGAAAAAAAAAGGGTCGGCTCAGGTGTGGATGGGCCCTTGGGTAGGTCGGATAATTTGATTAGCCCGAACGGGTCGGGGCAAGGGTATTTTGGGTTAGGGTTTGGGTCGGGAACACGGGGGTGTGGTCGGAGGCGGGGCTGGTTGGTAGGGACAAGATGGGAGGGTGATCGGTAGACCTAGGAGGCTCGCTCGGGTCGGACTGCCCACGGTGGCGACCCGGTTCCTCTGGGTGGTTGATGGCGGCAGTTAGGCTAGTCCCTTGGTGGGGTTTGGCGCGTCGGCCAACATGGGTGAGGGCGGCGATAGCCTTGCCTAGGGTTGGGGTTTGGGTTTCTATGACAACCTCCTTCGCAGGCCTATGCGGGGCATTTCCTGTGACTTTTCTGCGGTGGTGGGTGGTTGTTTCGTAGAGAGGAGTTACTTTTCTGCGGTGGTGGGTGGTTGTTTCGTAGAGAGGAGTTGGAAGAGAGAGTCGAACTTCTTGTTGAACTCTTGCTACAACTCTTGAATCTCTTCATGTTGTTTGAATTTTTTTGGAGCCATTGAGATTGTAGCGTATGATTTGTTTGATAAACTACACATCGATACACTAATACACCAATGTTGGAGCGGTTTTCGCTCTGATACCAATTTGACGTAAACTACACGTCAATGGAAAAAACTAAAACAAACACCAACTTTAGAGAGAGAAACTAAGAGTCTCTTATAATCAAAATCAAGTCATTCCCCAAATGAGGATTACATGGGTATTTAAAGGGAGGGAACTGGTTGCTAGTCAAGTAATTGCCTAAAAGACTAAAAAGGACAAATGCTAACAAAAATATTCCCAATTAATTTCAAACATGCTTGGAGACCAATTAAAGGGGGAAAAAGGGAACAAAAATGGAACTAAAAGGAAAAAGGGAAAATAAAGGAAAAATACATGGGATTCCCATGAGAAACAAAAAAAGCGACTTGTGGAGATGGGAGCAAGAAGAAGATAACTCTCGTTTAAACTCTCTCGAATCAGTATATCTCAAAAGGGGAAGTAGCGTGGGCTTTATTCAATGCTCTAATTATAATTATACCCTTAATGCCAATTGTTCTTTCCACCTCTAAATACTAAACAAAAGAAAATAGAATGTAATGCTAAAAAGAATAAAAGACTAAAATAAATGCTAAAAAATGACGAAAATGCCCCTATTCACGTCACTCTCCCCCTCGAAAGAGTTCGTCCTCGAATTCACAGCTCAAAGCCGTCCATATCACCATCCAGAATAGTAATGAGGGCATGCTAGGGTGGATCCTCCTCGGTCTCCACAATGAACTCGGGGCTGCCGGATGCAAGTAGAGCTCGTTTTCGAAGAAGGGAACAATCGGAAGCACGATGGCCAATCACTCTGCAACCATAGCCCTTAAAAGTCACAGGATGAGCTGCTGCTGCAAGAGGAGCAGTAGTGGTCGGAACGACTGAAGAAGGTATGGGCGTAGGAGCATTAGTGACAACTGGAGCAGGAGGGGCCATAGTGGAGCGGGAATGGGAAGAAGGAGTCTGGTGGGAGGCCTCGATTTTGGTGGCATACTCAACCGCCTTCGCAAAGGAGGTGATGTCATGCAAAACAAGATCTCGCTAGATGTGACTCTGCAATCCATATATGTACCGGCTAATCCGTTGCTCTTCGCTTTCGCCAAGGCAAGCACGAGTACAAGTAAGCTAAAAACGCTCCGTATAGTCCAATACTGTCGTGTTCTGTCCGAGGGACTAGACGCAAAGAAAGAGATCGCGCTCATAAGTAGCGGACACAAAGTTGGTCATGAGTTGTGCACGGAGCTCGGTCCAGGACTGGATAGGATGTTGACCCTAATAACACGACGCTGCTCCAGGTCATTCCACCAAACACTAGCGTAACCCTGGAACTTGATTGCCGCTAACAGAAAACACCGATGGCCTTTCAGTTGCTTGTACCCAAAAATTCGTTCCATGGCGGCAAGCCAATCAATAAACGGCATCACGTTGTAGGTGGCCATCGAACATCGGGACATCCATCCGAATATTACCGTGCATGTTCCTGGACAACATCTGGAGGGGAGCTGGATTGGTCGGTCGGTGCTCGGCAGCCCCTAGTGGTGCTGATTTGAAGATTGGAGCTCCGAATCGGAGCGGGATGTACTGCCGAAGGGTCGGGGAGTCCAACTGGCAGGCCGGCCGTCGATAAGACCATTCCGTCGGAGGGACGATCAGATCTGAGTGGCGGCATTGCTGGCTGCTGTTGGTTAGCAGTGGCCGAATAGGTTCGGGAGGGGTTCTGCCCCTGTTGATGGGCAGTCGGTGGAGGCCGAGGGGGCCAGGCAGAGATCGGCGGCGGTGGTGGGATTCTTCTACTCGTGGTCACTCCAGTTTGGGGATAGTGGAGATTAGGGGTGGTAGGATTTGATTTTTTTTGCGGTAGGGGTGTGGAATGAGTTGAATTTGGGGAATTAGGGCTAGGGTTATGAGATGGTGGCGGAGCGGTACGAGTGCGGTCAATGGTGGCTGTCGGTGGAGGAAGAAGGGCGTCAAATTCATACATCCGGGCCATTAACTGGTTGATAACCTCCTCGAGATGCTTGTTAGAAGCTTCCACACGGGTGTACTTTCTTCTTAGACCCATCTTGACGTTTATGAGTTTTTGTTTTTTTACAACAATGACGACGACAACAACAGATAGAACAACGAGACGAGGCTCTGATATCAATTGATGTAAATGACATCAAATTGGAGCAAGAAGAAGATAACTCTCATCTTAACTCTCTCAAATCAATGTATCTCGAAAGGAAATAATGCCTCAAATGAGGCTACAGAAGAGTATTTATAGCTGGGAAGTAGCTTGGGCTCCAAGCAATGCTCTAATTATAATTATACCCTTAATGCCACTTGTCATTTCCACATCTCAATACTAAACAAAAGAAAATACAATGTAATACTAAAATAAATGCCAAAAAATGACGAAAAGACCCTTATTTATATCAATAGCTATGCCCTCCCTAGTCTTGTTTGGAATGAGAGAATTGTTAGGATTTTAAAGACAAGGGAAGGGAAGAAGAAGCAATTTGGGTTTGCTTAAAATTAACGGCCACCTCATGGGCTATTCGTTTTAAATGTTGATATTGAGTTGGAGCGATAGAAATTTATGAACTAGAGATCTATGTATAGTGTCTTGACTAGGTTTCTTTGTGTATGCCCGAGGGGACATCTTGTCCCCCATTTTTTGTAATCTCTCTGGTTTCAATCAATGAGATCGAGTCGAGGTTTATGTTTTTGGTTTATTTATCTTAATCTTTATTTTTCATTATTCAATTCAGTTAATTTTCTCTCTTTAAAGAGTCGGCGAACCCATAAGTGCCCAACATGGCCGACTTTGTGTGCTAAATAATAAGGGATAGGCCAGTAGGACTAGGATTATAGATATCGTCTATCTTTCTCTTTCTCTCCCCCGCCCTCTTAAACAATCAAGTTCGACTCTCTTATATATCGCTCTTTCCAAGTCATTCCTTGGATGACATCACATGCACCAGAGATAATTCAATTCAGTTCACCGGTAGACCAATAGTAAGTTTCGTTTGGGGATATCATTTGTGTGTGTATATAATTACTTTGTAAACATTGATATACTAGTTGTTTACCATGCGACGACCCCTTTGAAATATGAAACATCTTTGATTTTATGTTACAAAATCAGGTTGATTTTTGTTGGTGTCGACCAGAATGGGTGTAGTTGTTATTTAGTTTACAAGGCATTCCATTTGTTTTTTGTTTTATGCTAGTTGTTTAGTTTGATATATATCTCTCTTCTTCAAAGTAGCGTCTGAATTTCTATATGAAGAAAATTTCTTCACTTACTGAAAAAAAAGAAACCAAAAAGACTGTTATTTATTATGTTTATAAATTGCCTTGGAAGTCACGCTTGTTATGTTAAGCTGTATATTCCTTGACAAGGCCTTGCATATGTTGATAATTCGTGTGATGTTTGCATACCTTTTTCTTAAAGATCCTAAATGACTTAGATTGATGTTCTTATTGATTGCTGAAAATGGGAAATTCACTAACTTGCTCATGCTCTTCTAGTGCTTGTACAGAGTAATGTTTTATTCATTCCCCATTTATATTGATTATAATTTTCTTAATTTGTGATTATGATTGTTATACCACTAGTATCATTTCTGATTTCATGGAATTTGGTATTTCTTGTCCCGGGTATTGGGAATATACTGGTAACTTATTATTCAATGTACCTGATTTCTATTTAAGGGAGCAATGTTCGAACAACTTCTTCAACGATTATCGCATTATAGGATAGCAGGAGCTGGTTTTTCTCTATTTGTTGCAACATCAATTATCCTTCGCAAGTATAGGAGACCGATTCATCCTCATGTTCGCACCGATATTGGGTCCAATGCTCGTATGCCTCCCTTTGGTACTTATATGGATTATAAGTTACCAACGCGTGCTGATTTCCCTATGCACCCGAGCATAGTGAAGTTATCTATTTTTAACGCAAATGGAATGTGCCGCGGGGATATTGGTATCGTCGTGTTTTCTGACGGAGAGACTGTTACGGTATTGTGTCGGGCCTGGTTTCTGTACAAGTCTGCACCATCTGAAACGGGTTCACTAAAGTTGAATGAAGGCCCGGTTGGTCTTGTCAAATTTCGTCTCGTCAAATTTTATTGTCTTGCACACACACATACTTATATCTATTCTAAATTGAACATGCAGGTGACGGTAGCCTTGCAAAGCTGCGATGTTACGATAGATGGCCCAAATTTTCAAGCTGTTGTAGTCCATGTTGATTTCTCGTATAACGTTGCTGTTCTGAAATTTCCGTGTACGAGGCAATTACCAACAACTGACTTCTCGTCATCTTCTAATCTCTCTGTTGGGCAACAATTGGTGTCTATCAACCTTGGGTGTCTTATGCAGTATTTACATGAAAATCCTACTGTTAGGTTAGATAAAAGTACTACCTTCTTTTCATTTCTTCTTTGTCGTGTTCTGTTTTCTTTTGTCTTTGAGACGGGTGTTTTACTCTTCTCGTTTCCTTGTGCAGTGATCTTTCAAATGGAATATGCGGAGATTTTTTCCACACGGATTTGCCAAACAAGATGGTAGCGTGTATTGATAATATTTTTTATATTGTTTGTATAACTAATTATCCTTTTGTATAGGTTCGTGTTTATTGTTAAACGAATAACACATAATATGATCTGTTAATACACTGTATATATCTTATATATATAGTCTGTTATATATGAGCGCGTAATTATAATCTATTATATTTATAATGTCTCATCCATTGATAATAATGGGAGTCAGTGCTGTAAGTAATCTGCGATCTGGTAGTAGTGCTGTAATCTGCAATTGTAAATCCCTTGAGTTCAATAAACAAATAACCATTAGTCATAATTTTTGATTAGGACTCATCTTTCTAATTAGTTCATCCCCTCTCCCTAGTCATTTCTTTACTGAGAACAATTTTTTAAAACCTTTAGCAATTATTCTCAAAGCTTCTACAAGTCGTGTGCAACCCTTCAGCTATGAGTTATTGTGTAATAAATCATTATTGTTATGCAATTTCCCGATCATACGAATTAGAGTGGTGATTTAACTGTCAAACATTTAGGTCCATTATATGTGCAAATTTTAATTATAAAACTCATTGATGAAATGAGGAAGAAACTAAATTTTTAATTTCAGTTCAACCATGACCACATATTTGTTGAGATCAGACAACATAGGATCACATAGAGAGCCTCCGTTTTAGTTATGGTGAAAGAATCTATATTGATCACTCACAAATCTTCATATGTCAATGATAGCCCTATCACCACACTCTAGGTTAGGACAGAGGTGTATTGTAGTATTAATGATTAGCATGATACATGCGTAGTTACCATGTTGCCTCAAATCGAAGGATTACTTGCACTATTAAAGGGTTAGTTGCACTATTGATAACTAAGAACAACTTTTAATATCAATACATGTAAATTTTCTTAAGTTGGGTCTTGCAGTGGAACTTTACAGTTTTTTTTACTGATAGTGATGATGCACAACTTTATGTTATATTCTATGTCTTTATGTCAAGACAATAATGATACAGTTATTTGTGTAATGATGATGCATTATTTAACTGTTTCCATTTTGTGTTTTGTAGGAAGATCCTGGTGTCTTTCTTCTTGATGGGAAGCCCATCGGATTCCGGATGTTTGAATGTCCGCATGATGGAAGTCTTGACCATGGATTACTTTTAGACTGCTGTGCTGCAATCTTAGAGTTGTCCAAGAAATTGAGGTATGGTCTCCCGTTAAATACTATATATATATATATATATGAACTCAACTAGTTACTTTGTCCATTCCACGTGTTCCTCAATGGCAGACACCTGAACCCTCCTTGGATAACCCACCCCCACCATATCTCATGCTTGTCTCTCCACCAAAGTTCACCTTCACTCACCTTTGATAACCCTATAATCCCTCACTTGGGCCTAAGCGAGATGTGGTAGCACCAACTTTATGGCCTAGTCAATGTGATCACACTGGTCCAGTAGTCCACATGTCACACCTGCAAGCAACAACAAAATTACCTTCATGATTCTGTGCAACAATCAATTGCTATTGCAGTAGAGTAACAAATGCAATGTAAAGTTGTCCATTTACGAGACACAAAGCACATCAAGTCTTTTCGGATCTCATCCAAAATTGGCGACAACTAACCCAGCTCATATGATCCCATTTACTACCCTTCAAGGCTTAGGCATATTCACGCCATAAATCCTGATCATTCGCTGATGAGACCTCTGATTAGTCTCCAATGCATAAACAGGCTGGGCTTGTCAGGTTTTGTTTCCTGTAAGAGTGCAACCCAAGCAAGACCTCTGCGCAAGGCCCAAAAACCTCTCCTGAGACAGTCAGGCACAAAGACCTCTACTCGAGGTGCAAGGTCTCGTAGTGATTATTGATACAAAAACATCACCTTTCTTTGCTTTGCCTTAACTTGGGCTGAGGCACTTGAATATCTGTGTCCATTTGATTTATTTTTAGTTCTTCTCGCACTCACTTTCGGTGTTATAAGATTTTTGGCATCTTCTGTTTGATCTACTTTTTGTTATCTTTTCAATTTACTTCCCCCTTTTTGAACAGTGGAATAAGATAAAAGAAATGGAATCTACATGTTTTGTACCAGAATCCATGATCTGTTTATATTTTGTTTAATTTTAAATTTGTTAAGCTCGAATCTATGATTGTGCAGTGTGGATTGCCGACACTATCTTAATACTGGTGTTCCTGTAGAGTTGGTGAGTTCTCTCTCTGTTACTTGTTTTTTATAAATATTTTGCAGTGTTCTTGATTTTTATTTGACAAAGCATCTACTTGACAAGCAAAATGATGGCCGAGAGGCCTATGCACTGAACTTGGAAGTTAATATCTCATGATTTGAATACTTGGATGAATTTTATTAGAGCAAGAAAAAGGAATAACAATTTCACATTCGAGTTGTTTGTCAGGGTGAGACGGAGAAGGTAGAAGAGATGTTTTTGATGTATCGTTTAATGCAAGCAGAAATGGAATTGTTGTCCATGGATATGGAAGAAATTGCTTCTGCACGGCATTTCTAGCGACCTGGTAAGAATTAGCCATTACTACTATGGATATATATGTACCATTCCATTCTCTAATGATTATTTCTATCATTGAATGCCATTAATACTATAGAGAATTTTGTTGGGATTCGTTATACGAGAGGATGTTCAGTCTTACCAATTTTATGTACGTGTAAATTTGTTATGTTCTTACGTGTGATAATATAAGAGTTATATTCAAAATATTGACTCACATTTCAGATCGTTATATTTTAAAAATTGTGTGATAAAATTAACTATATTTAATACTTAAAAGGTCTGGAGCACCAAAGAACACCATCCGGGATTCAGGAGCTAAGCTTGTACTCTTGGGGCACTTCAACAGCTCGTTTAGAGTGAAGATGTACCCCTAAGTTGTTGACGGTAATAAAAGATGACTCTCCGGTTGATCTTACTCGGGCCCAAAATTCACTGTGTCACATGGTTATACTTAGTTAAACCAGGGGCTGCATCTTAAAATATTTTAAAGCGAGGGACGTATTTTAAACCAAAAAACGCGTTGGACTAATGCTAACACTTTTAAGCACTATGGAGTAATAGCTACGTACCTTTTATTTTACAATTGTTGATTTGCTTACATCATAATCAAAGCGTACAAATCACAAAATTTGGATTGTATAAATTTAAAAAAAAAAAATAAAATAAATCTTTAGACTAGTCTAAATGCTCAAATATTTTTTTTAGAAAATTGAAAAATCACAAACCGTTTTTCGATTTTGGGTGGCCTAATGGTTCCCAGATGCCTCACGTTCGCTATAATATGGGGGTCAAAGTAACAATCAACTTAAGCCACCCGCAATGGGTAGCTTAATTAAATGTCTATACAATCTCACATTTGGCAATAAAAAGTGTACAATACACTGTTCAAATGCATAGCGGGTGTGTCAAAAGAGGCTTGCCTCTATATAACGTGTGAAAGTGGGAGCCACATCTTCCACACAAGACAATTAAGCGTGAAGGACCCTTGCGTGTTAAACTGTTTTGAGCGAAAACTTGAGCCACAAATAGGTTTAGAATGGATACAGTTTAGCACCCAACAATGTATAATTTTTATACATATATATATAAATAGGCCTTCATGCTAGACAGTTTAGCGCGAGAAGTTGTCAAACTTCTCCACGCTAAACTGTTTAACGCGGGGGAGATATAATACTCTTTCCCACTATGTTTTTCACATTATATCTCACGGGTTAGATGTCTATGTACACATATTTTTAAACAAATTCCGTTGTGGGTGGTCTTAGGAAAGGCCGGAGCTCTTGAAGGAACTTCATTGTGGCAGGGCTAAGTGGTCCATGAACCTCGGTTTTCCTACCATCGGTTGTCACATCCACCTACATTTGCATCAAGACATCACAAATTGGCTGAGTGCATCTTTCACCATTGACATTGAGTTTATCCCTTCCCTCAAGTCACATCTCAAAGAATCCACTAAAATAGCACTCACCTTACCGTGGATGTAGTTCTCTTCGGGAGCTGCACTTTGTAAACCACTTATGTCATTGTTCACATATCCCTGATTTCTGTTTTACTTTCTGCTGGCTCACTTTCTTGCTTCCATAGTTGTTTTTTAGACATTACATGTTTAATTGTTTATTGCATTGAAATATATAGCCGAGATACTATTATCCATTTATGTGCATCAACGATTTGTTGTTGTCCACAAAAGAAACTACTATATTGATGTCCCCCGTTTTAGTAAACGCATCTCGTGGACATCCAATTGTAATTGATCAAGCTACAATTGATAAAAATTATTACCATTATACTAGAATATTATTAGTCTACAGGGAGCTGGTTGATGATGATCCCCCATCATCAATTTTAATCAAGAGGAAGGATTTTAGTTATAAGCAAGAAGTCATCTATGATAATTGCCTTCTGGATGCAGTCATGCAAAATATTGAGATACCCTGACACAAATTGCCAACTGTTTAGGAAAAAACAGGCAGAGGAGGTGAAACGACGGAGCAACCTCATAAGACAAGGAGAAAATCTAGAGGAAGATCTAGAGTTAGAAGATCCAACTATCCAGTTGAATAGGTTGGAACTTCTGGGGCTAAAACCCCATTCCAATCCCATGTGGCTTGACATTGATTCCATGACTGTCCTAAATTGCATTAAATCCGATGATTTTCCCCTGGACTATCTGTCAGTCCTAAATTGCATTAAAACTAATTTTTTATGTCAGTTCTAGAAAGTCTTGGAGCAGATGGATCCTTCACCAAGGTGGATGTATCTTCCCATACAGATCGATCCGATATTGGCCCGAATCGATTCGTTGGGTCCGTGTGGCTGAGTTCATCCTAAGGATCATCAATAACGACTTTAAACCCCTCCAATTTCGCCCTAAATCCTCTAAACAACAACAAATTCCTTCCTCCAAACATATAAGTTACAAATTAATATTTCTGAAAAGTTTCTACGAGAGATCCTAACGCAAATAAAGGTTCAAATCTGTACCTTATCAAATTAAAACCTAATTTCACCTTCCTCATTCAAATGAGTTAAATTAACATATGATTTCAAATCAATTTGTCAAATTAACATAGGGCTTTCGAAGGTTATAACATGTACATTACAGATCTAAAGTTTCTATTAACACATTACAAAGCTTCTTACATCAATTTATTCATTCAATCTAACAAGTTCATGAGTTCATTAACTAACTAAACTATGGTTCATATCTTGATTAAATTAATTACAAAATTAGTTTTAATTACTAAATAAATCAGTTATCTAATCTTCTTACAAATTTCAGTACATAATCATGATCATAATACAAATCCAATACTATTTTATCGAAAGTAAACTTGCCTAAGAGGGGTTTGTTGAAATTAACCAAACTAATCTCCAACCTCTAAAGTTAGGATTTTCGTCTTCTTCTTCCTTAGCTTCTACGGTTCTCGAGTGTCTAGTGAGTTTTTGGTTAATCTACTTAACTTATATTAGTTAAGGCATGCTAAAGTCGTAATTAGGGCATGGGTAGTGTTTTAGGCATATTGGAAGTGTTTTTGGCCTCATTTAGATGAGGCCCATATGTGGCCGAAACCTAATTTTGAGATTAATGTATTTACAGGGCCATTAGGGTTCTCATTATTCGCACTTTACAATTTAGAGAGGCTCCCTAATGCTAGAGAAAATGAACAACAAAAGGAGAAGAGGAATTGAGACATTCTAGACTTGTGTTTTTCACTTTTGATTGAGGCAAGTTTATTTAGAGTTTTATTATAGTTGATTTTATGTTAGAATATCTATATTCATTGAAATCTAAAACTAGTCTAATTATAATATGATTTAGATGTTTAATTAGTTAAATTCGTGATTAACTTAATTAAGATAATAATAATGTTAATTACATAATCTGAAATTGATTGATTTTTTCATGAATTCGAATTAAAATGGTTACATAATTGTTAGGATTTGATTATACATTGTTAATCTATCAAAATCCCCATGCTAATTGAATAATTCCATGTAAATCTAAATCTAATTGAAGAGATTTTGTAACACTAGAGTTCTTGATATTAAATATGAATTTTTCCTTTCAAATCATGATAAAATTATGAAATGATGTTAGACATAGGTTATAATCATACAATCAATAGTGGTTTTGATGTTTGATTGTAGTAGGTTGCTAAATTGAAACTTGGGGGAAACCATTAATGGAGTTTTGGAGAGAGAAATGTGGATTTGGAGGGGACAAATCCCGTAACATGGAAGAAGGGACCTAGGTTGGGTCCATCGATCGACCCCTGAGCTTGGCCTAAGATTGGACTGAGGATTTGTTTGATTGAATTTTGTGGCACTCTTTAGAAGTGTGCCAAACGTAAGTACACTTCACTAAAATATAAATAATCAAAATTTTTTTTATCCCCCTTAATTTTTTAGCCTCCCGCTCTCTCCCTATCTCGTTCGCTCAACCCCTTCTCTCTCTCTCTCTCTCTCTCTCGCACACGCTCAAGAAATTATCCATCCACAATCGTCGCAGACCGTCGCCATCCTCCACCATCGTCGACCGTCGCCATCCACCGTCCTCTACCGTCGCCGTCCTCGCCATCCACCATCCTCAACCATCGCCATCCTCGCTCAGTCCCGATCCGTCGACATCCTCTCCATCCTCCACCATCCACACACCTCCGTCGCCATCCTCCACATCCTCCACCATCCACCCACCTGAGCGGCAAAATACAGATAGACGCAGCGGCGGAGCCCTAGCCAGCCCAAATAAATCCTCCCATTTTTTTATAAATATATATATGTACACATTGCTGATATTATGAGATTGCTAAGATTCTAAAAATATTGCTGAGATTAGTGTCGTTTTACCCCTTCTAATATTAGTATAAATGTGATTATTGATTTGTAGTAATTATTAGTATAAATGGCACAACTGTTTTACCCCTTTTAGTATCACAGTGTTGTTTTACCTCTTTTTTTAGATAATTAAATGCCATTAAGAAACCTCGCAAAGGGTGCGAACCCATATACAGGGAATATACAATGCGTCTAACATTAGTATAAATGTTGTTTTACCTCCTTTAATATTAGTATAAATATTGTTATTGGTTTGTAGTATTTATTTTTTGGGCATGAGGTAAGGAAAAACAAAAGCGTACCTGAGCGGTAGTTGTGTGTGAATGAGTTGAGAAGAGCTTAATAATACAAGCTGTGTTAAATCCATGCTCAGGTAGCCCTATTGCCGCTCTGAGGCTGGCACCACCTGCACCTACCACCACCGCATCGTACGTATGATCTACTATAGTATATGATGACCCTCCAACAATCTCTTACATTTTATTCATATAATCAAATGTTTAATCAATAACAGGTTGTTAAATGAAATGAAATTAAGATCGAAAGATGATTTAGACATACAGATTCGAAAGAGAAGAGTCTAGGTTTGACGGAGATGTATCTCTTTGAACGAATGCTAAGGCCACGAGCCACGCACCTCCGTAGCAACCCTAACACAACCCACTAACCTTAATCAGGTATTACGAAATACTAATATCTGATTTATTATTTGTGTTGAAAGATCAATATTCATGGATCTGAGTTAGTGTACCTATATAGGTTATTTTGACATTTATTTGCTTTATTCGCAGTTACCAATCTTATGCACCCTTTTTTGTTCGATTTAAAATGGAAACGTTATTAGATTTGTGCTGATTTTTGCAGATCTGAGTGTTTTTAGTATCATAGGTGTAAACTGATAGGTCCAAATCGATTTGTTTGGCTTGCTAATAGTGTGCGTTTTTTGTTTGGCTTGTTAATTTGATTTAGCAGTAAATTTTTGACATGTCTTGTTATATCATGTGATATTGAGTATACTTATAGGAAATATTCTATAATATTTTGTTTTAACAAGGTAGGAGTGAGGTTAAATATCGTAGATAAGATGATTTTTCATTGTTTTCAAATATTCAGATCTTTCATTATTTTCGCCTTGGTAGATCTACGATTTAGATGATAATTAATGCCTAATTTGTTTGTTTAACATTAGTTGGTAGCAACAAGTTAGGACCTATGGAGTTAGGATGTTTGCTTTGGTATAAATTTGGTTTATTATTAAGTGATGTTTGTTTACACATAAGACTTACGCTGATTCATTATTGGCAGTGATGTTTATTTAGACATAAGACTTGTCCTAGTTCATTTATACACTAGCTTTAAGATTGCAATAGATTCATATACCTTCAGACATTGATTACACAATATTACTTGTATTTTTTATATATGCATGCATGTATATCTGAATCTAAAGTAGGTTTTAACCCCTAATTTATTTGACTTTGGTTTGTTTCAAAATTGTATTTTAGGATTAATTTGTATTTGTGACTGTTGTGAAGTTTGATTTTGAAATGATATGTTGTTTCTTGGGTACCTAATGGTACGTAGGATGAGTATAAAAGTGTGAATTGAACAATTGATTTGATGGAGATGAATATACAATTATTGCCATGAGGTTTTGATTCTTTTCTCTATTAAGAAGTTGAGTATAAATTTTTATCTTTATTTATTAACCTTTTGACTAATTTAAATGTAGGGTTTCCAAACTTCAGTACTAACATGTTGGATTGAATAGAACCACTACATTCATCGAGGTAAAGTTTTGAGTATATATTAATAGTTTTGTTATGCGTTTATTGTATTTGCAATTCTTTACTTAGTTGATGGTTCCATATTGACTTTTTGAAAAATCTACTTCCTGCTATTCCCAAATATGTTCAAAAGCGATTTCTCTTAAAAGTTGCAGTAACATTAAATAGAAAAATGGTCTGAAATAGCGACAATAAGTTGCCAAACGTAAAATGGCTTACTTTATGAGCTTATTTAGTTAAATTGGTGGAAGGGATTTGCTGGTGGTTTGGTTTTGGAATTTGCTGCTGCTATTGAGTTTATTTTAAATGTTAAAACAGGTTGGATTTAATGAATAAAGTAACGAAACTATGTCAAAATTTTCTAAAATCAATAAACATTCTAAATTGATTAAAAACATGCCGTTTGAGGGTGAAAACCTAAACCAACCCCTAAATGACCCCGTAAGAGGCACGAACACCTCACACGGGACCAATGTAACTTGTAGGAACTGACCGCGTAGTCACGGGTCTCCCGATTTGAGAATATGACAATAATTTGCAAAAATCAACACTTAAATTTAAAAACAGGCTGTTAAAGGGTGAAAACCTAAACCAGCCCCCAAACGACCCCGTAAGAGGCACGAACACCTCGTACGGGACCATTGTAACTTGTAGCAACTGCCCGTAAAGTCACGGGTCTCCCGGTTTGAGAATATGACAATAATTTGCAAAAATCAACATTTAGACTTAAAAACAAGCCATTAGAGGATGAAAACCTAAACCGGGACCCAAACGACCCCATAAGAGGCATGGACACCTCGTACAGGACGAATTCAACTTGTAGCAACTGCCCGCATAATCACGGGTCTCTCGATTTGAGAATATGATGATAATTTCAAAATACATAGATTATGCTTGAAAATAAGACATTTGAGGGTGAAAATCGAAACCAACCCCCAAATGACCCCGTAAGAGGCACGAACACCTCGCACGGGACCAATGTAACTTTTAGGAACTGACCGTTAAGAATATGACGATAATTTGCAAAAATCAACGCTTGGACTTAAAAACAGGCCGTTAAAGGGTGAAAACTAAACCAACCACCAAACGTCCCTATAGGAGGCACGAACACCTCGCACGAGACCAATGTAACTTGTAGGAACTGACCACGTAGTCGTAGGTCTCCCGGTTTGAGAATATGACGATGATTTGCAAAAATAACGCTTAGACTTAAAAATAGGTCGTTAAAGGGTGAAAACCTAAACCAACCACTAAACATCCCCGTAGGAGGCACGAACACCTCGCACAAGACCAATGTAACTTGTAGGAACTGACCGCGTAGTCGCGGGCTCCCGTTTTGAGAATATGATGATAATTTGCAAATATAACATTTAGACTTAAAAACAGGCCGTTAAAGGGTGAAAACACCTCGCACGGGACCAATGTAACTTGTACGAACTGACTGTGTAGTCCCGGGTCTCCTGGTTTGAGAATACGACGTTAATTTGCCAAAATCAACACTTAGAGTTAAAAACAAGCCTTTAAAGGGTGAAAACCCAAACCAGCCCCCAATCGATCCCATAGGAGGCACGAACACATCGCACGGGACCAATGTAACTTGTAGGAACTGACCGCGTTGTCCCGGGTCTCTCGGTTTGAGAGTATGACATTAATCTGAAAAAATCACACTTAGAGTTAAAAATATGCCATTAAAGGGTGGAAACCCATACCAGCCCCCCAACGACCCCGTAGGAGGCACGAACACCTCGCACGAGACCAATTTAACTTGTAGGAACTGACCGCGTAGTCCCGGGTCTCGCGGTTTGATAGTATGACGATAATTTGCAAAAATCACACTTCTTAAAAACAAGCCGTTAAAGGGTGAAAACCCAAACGAACCCCCAAACGACCCCGTAGGAGGCACGAACACCTCGCACGGGACCAATGTAACTTGTAGGAACTGACCGCGTAGTCCCGGGTCTCCCGGTTTGAGAGTATGACGATAATTTGCAAAAATCACACTTAGACTTAAAAACAAGCCCGTTAAAGGGTGAAAACCCAAACCAGCCCCCATCGACCCCGTAGGAGGCACGAACACCTCGCACGAGACCAATATAACTTGTACGAACTGACCGCGTAGTCTCGGGTCTCTCGGTTTGAGAGTATGACGACAATCAGCAAAAATCACACTTTGAGTTAAAAACATGTTGTTAAAGGGTGAAAACCCAAACCAACACCCAAACGACCCCGTAGGAGGCACGAACACCTCGCACGGGACCAATGTAACTTATAGAAACTGACCGGGTAGTCTCGGGTCTCTCGGTTTGAGAGTATGACGATAATCTGCAAAAATCACATTTAGACTTAAAAACATGACCTTAAAGGGTGAAAACCCAAACCAGCCGCCCAAACGATCCCGTAGGAGGCACGAACACCTCGCACGGGATAAATGTAACTTGTAGGAACTGACCGCGTAGTCTCGGGTCTCCCGGTTTGAGAGTATGATGATAATTTGCAAAAATCACTCTTAGACTTAAAAACATGCCGTTAAAGAGTGAAAACCCAAACCATCCCCCAAACGACCCCGTAGGGTGCACGAACAGCTCGCACGGGACAAATGCAACTTGTAGGAACTGACCGCGTAGTTCCGAGTTTCTCGGTTTGAGAGTTTGACGATAATCCGCAGAAATCACACTTAGATTTAAAAACATGCCGTTAAAGGGTGAAAACCCAAATCAGCCCTCCAACGACCTCGTAGGAGGCACGAACACCTCGCACGGGACCAATGTAACTTGTAGGAACTGACCGCGTTGTCCCGGGTCGCTCGGTTTGAAAGTATGACGATAATCTGCAAAAATCATACTTAAGAGTTAAAAACATGTCGTTAAAGGGTGGAAACCCATACCAGCCCCCCAACGACCCCGTAGGAGGCACGAACACCTCGCACGAGACCAATTTAACTTGTAGGAACTGACCGCGTAGTCTCGGGTCTCCCGGTTTGATAGTATGACGATAATTTGCAAAAATCACACTTAGACTTAAAAACAAGCCATTAAAGGGTGAAAACCCAAACCAACCCTCCATCGACCCCGTAGGAGGCACGAACACCTCGCACGGGACCAATGTCACTTGTAGGAACTGACCGCGTATCGACCCCGTAGGAGGCCCGAACACCTCCCACGGGACCAATGTGACTTGTAGGAACTGACCGCGTAGTCTCGGGTCTCTCGGTTTGGGAGTATGACCATAATTTGCAAAAATCACTCTTAGACTTAAAAACATGCCGTTAAAGAGTGAAAACCCAAACCAGCCCCCAAACGACCCCGTAGCGGGCACAAACAGCTCGTACGGGACCAATGTAATTTGTAGGAACTGACCGCGTAGTCCCGGGTCTCCCGGTTTTATAGTATGACGATAATTTGCAAAAATCACACTTAGACTTCAAAACAAGCCCTTAAAGGGTGAAAACCCAAATCAGCCTCCAAACAACCCCGTAGGAGGCACGAACACCTCGCACGGGACCAATGTAACTTGTAGGAACTGACCGCGTAGTCTCGGGTCTCTCGGTTTGAGAGTATGACGATAATTTGCAAAAATCACTCTTAGACTTAAAAACATGCCGTGAAAATCCAAATCAGCCCCCAAACGACCCCGTAGGGGGCACGAACAGCTCGCACGGGACCAATGTAACTTGTAGGAACTGACCGCGTAGTCCCGGGTTTCTCGGTTTGAGAGTATGACGATAATCTGCAAAAATCACACTTAGAGTTAAAAACATGCCGTTAAAGGGTGAAAACCCAAACCAGCCCCCCAACGACCCCGTAGGAGGCACGAACGCCTCGCACGGGACCAATGTAACTTGTAGGAACTGACCGCGTAGTCCCGGGTCTCCCGGTTTGATAGTATGATGATAATTTGCAAAAATCACACTTAGACTTCAAAACAAACCGTTAAAGGGTGAAAACCCAAACCAGCCCCCAAATAACCCCGTAGGAGGCACGAACGCCTCGCACGGGACCAATGTAACTTGTAGGAACTGACCGCATAGTCTCGGGTCTCTCGGTTTGAGAGTATGACGATAATTTGCAAAAATCACTCTTACAGTTAAAAACATGCCGTTAAAGAGTGAAAACCCAAACTAGCCACCAAACGATCCCGTAGGGGGCACGAACAGCTCGTACGGGACCAATGTAACTTGTAGGAACTGACCGCGTAGTCCCGGGTCTCCCGATTTCATAGTATGACGATAATTTGCAAAAATCACACTTAGACTTCAAAACAAGCCCTTAAAGGGTGAAAACCCAAACCAACCCCTCATCGACCCCGTAGGAGGCACGAATACCTCGCACGGGACCTATGTAACTTGTAGGAACTGAACGCGTAGTCCCGGGTCTCCCGGTTTGAGTGTATGACGATGATTTGCAAAAATCACACTTAGACTTAAAAACAAGCCGTTAAAGGGTGAAAACCCAAACCAGCCCCCCAAACGATCCCGTAGGAGGCACGAACACCTGGCACGGGATCAATGTAACTTGTAGGAACTGACCGCGTAGTACCGAGTCTCCCGGTTTGAGAGTATGATGATAATTTGTAAAAATTACACTTAGACTTAAAAACAAGCCATTAAAGAGTGAAAACCCAAACCAGCGCCCCAAACGACCCCGTAGGAGGCACAAACCCCTCTCACAGGACCAATGTAACTTGTAGGAACTAACCGCGTAGTCTCGGGTCTCCCGGTTTGAGAGTATGACGATAATTTGCAAAAATCACACTTAGATTTAAAAACATGCCGTTAAAGGGTGAAAATCCAAACCAGCCCCCCAACGACCCCGTAGGAGGCACCCATTTATCATGTTGTAGTCTTTTACTTTTTAAGACCTGTTTGTTCAATGATTTTGATGCAAGCAAACAATATAAACTGAACTCTCATTACTAATTGCAATGATTGCAAGGAGAGGTTAGGCCCTTCATCATATTAATCTAGGGAACAATCCTCGTTTGACAAAGATTTCCGAAAATGGAATAAAGATAAAACTGGGAAACCTACAATTGTTACCTAATCTATTTAAAGACAATTCCCTTATTGAAAGATAAAGACTAAAATGATAAAATAAATAAAAGATATAGAGCTTCTGAATTTGGTTTTGGCCAATAAGATTGTTTGGCTCTAAGCCACCAACATATTTTTTGATACTAAGGTTCCTCACCCCATTATGTATGGTATACACAAACCTAACATTTCTATATTACAAAAATTCATGTATACATTATAAAATTCTACGTACAAATTACGAAAAATTGAGTACACATACATTACTAGGGACCACATTGAAAAATCTTTTCCATCGTGTTCTAAACCTCAAAAATATTATCCACCGGGGAATAAATCCAAAAAAAAAAACGTAAAAAAATAATTCTTCTCACATCAGATTCATTGATTGGTGATATTTAGTGGTGTTAGTGGATGCATTTTTCCTCTGTGCTTGTGATCTGTGAGAAATAATCATGCAAAGAAAAAAATATTCACATTTGAGTTGTATGTTATTTTTCAGAATGTAAAAGGGAAGGAAGAAGAGATGTTTTTTATGCTTTATGACATGATGGAGGAAATGGAAATCATGGGCATGCATATAAAAGAAATTGCTTCTTCCCAGTGACATGTTTAGTGAATATTGAGTTTAGCATAATGTTTTACTAACAATTTGATCTGTTTCTTTGCTTTTCATTAAGGTAGCACTCATTAGTTCTTGATTTGTCATCTGTTTTTTATGCTCTACTTTTTTTCGCTTGTCGTTAAGGTAGCACTCATTGGTTCTTGATTTGTTATTTGTTTACAGAGAGAAATTAAAGAAGGGTCATCCAAACAGGAAAAACTTGAAAAAGTTGTTTCTTAAGTCTGATTTTCGTGGGGACAGCAAAAAGTATTGCAAAACGCCGGTCAGTAAGAAAAATCTCTCGAGTCGGTGAAAAAAAAGAAAGGAAGGGTCAAAGTTGAAGATGACCTTATCAGATACATATGGAAGATGATAAAATAGTCGCCGTTTAAAAAAAAAAAAATCTGACATCTGTATTTGAATTTGAATTAAATGGTTCAGATTTAGACATAAGAGCAAAAAATAAACCACCCCAACCCCCAATAGTTTAGAAAGGCGAGAGAGACTATGAAGTATAGATATATAGAGAGAGTTTTGTTTCTTATTCATGAATTTCTGGCGGACAGCAAAGAAAACTATTAAGAATTGACATTTGGGTTTTTTTTTTTTCCAAATGTAAAATTATACATTTATATACTTATTATTCAAAATATTACAATCTTAAACTTATTAGTCAAAATGTTATACTTGATTGCGATTCTGTTTTAAAATCCAGTTCTAAATGTGATTTTATAAAAAGAAAAACATTTACAAAATGTAATTTTGAACTAAAATCTCATTTCTCAGAACTATTTTTTAACTCTGATATTTTGACAAATAAGATTAGAAGAGTAATACTTCTTGCAAATATGGGTCTGTTTGGTTATGTTTTCCAAAAACATGGTTGAAGACTGCTTAGAAGAATTTTACGAACTAGTTTGTGTTTTAATTTTTTTTAAGCATTTGGCGAACTCCACTTAAAAAAGTAAAATATACAAACAAACACCACGTGTATATGTGTGTGTGTAACATATATAATATTTGCATGTATATATTATACATATAAGTGTTGATACAACATGTATTTACTTATACACAAGTATATAATTACTTGTATATTTTACTTGTAATCTATATATGAATTGTTTTATTCTTTTTAAGGGGGAGGGGGAAGTGGGGAAACAAGCCCACAATCTACATCTATATATAAGCTTGTACATACTATGTACATATTCAGCGTATGCTGGTGCTAATGGTACAATTGTAAAGTGATATTCCCATGCTTATAATGCAATTGTAATTTTACAAAATTGTGGTATGTACGATATGCAGTAAAATTAATTAGCTTATCAACGATGAGCTATGAAAAATTTGTCACAATCGATGCAAAATTGAAGTTGGATTTTATTACATTTTCTTATACATTTGCATGTGAACACACGGGTGCAAATGAGAAGTAAGTTGCACTATAATGTCCAAAGACCAACCAATTTTTTTTAGTGCAACTTGAGTAGAAAATATTGTACTTATGGCACAAGTGTTATACGTCCATCTTGCAAACACTGCATCATGACTAGGCCACGATTTCATATTTGAATCAAAAGCACGTACTATGAAATCAATGGCACATATAGTAGACCGAAGAAATATAAGAAATATAGGTCGATCCAAATATAAACACACTTGTCGGAAAAAAATATAAGAAAAGTGTTAAAGACCATAATTTGATATAAAGAAATAATGAGTACACAATGTTTTTTTTAATTATATTTAATTTTAATTCATAAAAATATATCATATTGCACGTGTAGAAAATAATTATGCTCTCGTGTGAGAATTGAACACGAGAGAGGTGAGAACCAATATATGGATACTAATAGACATTCTCCATACAAACAAATGAAGAGCTTATGCCACACCGTAATTATCTTACGAGAACAACATAAAAATAGTTATAACAATTAAAGTAACTCCTGTTGAACACCAACCAAACCCCCAAGAGGCAAACTCGAAATATAATAAAGTCATCCCAATGAATTTAGAAAAATTGTTTTTCATACATTTGTTACTCGATATGAAGTTATAAGTTAATGGGTGGAGCCTTAATGGGTTCGGGTCATATCAGTGCCAACCCGATAAGACACGATAGTTAACGGGTCGGGTTAGTGTTGGCCCCCTTCACCCGTTAAAACTTGATAAAACCTGTCATGACCCACTAATTTGAGTAAATAAGATATACTCTTGGAACTTATAAATAATTTATGTACCATAATGTTAATTTAATTATAATGAATTTTACTAAATGAGAGATTTAGTAATGTCAATGAATTAATGGGTCGACTTGGGTTAAAAAATGAGATAATATGTCAACTTGTATACAATTCAAAATAATTCATTATCTTAATGGGTATTAATGAGTGAACACGACACGACACGTTAACATAACGGGTCGAGTTTGGATATGATTTTTTCACACGATAAAAAAGTCACCCATTTATACACGAACCCAATAAAATCCGAATACAATAAAAAACGACACGAACACGACTCGACACGACCGATTCACAAGTCTAATCATAGAGTACACGAAAAATGATCAACACTACAATTTTAACCAATTATGCATAACTGAAAGCATCCATTTATATTTAGTTCTCGTTATCGTCTTCATAAATTCAATCTTGTATCCTGGCCAAAAATATTAAAATTTTGAAACTAAAAAACATATCAATGAAATCAATATCTAAACAACAACAAAGTCGACTATTTATAATCTTTAGAATGCATTAACATCAGGCCACTCTTTATTTTAGGTAACTTAACATTGAGAAGGATAACAGTCTTCCCACACTTCCATGTATAAGAGTCTCTTCTACGTTATACTCGGTCAATTTCACTCATGAATGTATACCGCGTGGAATTGAGGAAAAAAATCTGAGCTCTTGAGAAAATACAACATTCGACACCCTTTTACCCAAACATGCAGTGGAACTAAAAGTTTTCTATTAAATGAATATTTTGCCATAATAAGTTCTTCATAGATTAGTCTAAAGAATTTATGTGGGGTGTCAAGTTGTTTTAACTTTGTTTATCCAATAAAAATGCAGTTAGTGTCAAATATTCTATTTTAAGAAACACTTTGGTCACAATTATTCTCTTGAGTCATTTTGACTTGATCCCTAAATTTTAAGGGGTTTGTAGAGTTTGGCCTCTGTCAAACAATTTTTAGATATTAAGCCACACTCAAACAGTTTTTAGACATTTAGGGACACACAAATCCATTTATCTACTTCTCTCTCTAAATCTTTACAAAACCTCCCCTCCCCCCATTCCCACTGCCGGAGCTCCGGCACATACTAGGTGGGTTGGGGTGGGGTGTACCACTAGCGCGGACCTTAAAAATAACATAGTATTGAATAAATGAGTGTTTGAGGGACCCTCGCGTTTAAAAAATTGTTGTCTTTGCTCCAGAGTTCAAAAGTTGCTTACCAAACCATGGACTAAACTTTAGAAATACAAATTTGATTTAACATCTAAATTTTAATGCTTAATTTGACTTACCTCACATTTTCATAATCTTTTGGCTTTGCCCCAACATAGGGGGTTAAGTATATTTTGGCCTTATAAACAGGTGACAAAGTCAAATAAATCTTTGGACTTAATACCCTATTTTTATACAATATTTTGAGATAACCCTCTATTGCGAAGATATCTAAAGTGAGGGTTAAGTGAAAAATTCCCAGTATTCTTTAGTCTATCAGCAGTGAGCTTAAGGAAAACGCCCTCATCGTCTGATAGCATATTTCTGGAGTACGTAGGTGTGGAACCAACACCCCCATCACGTAGATCAGCTGGTAAGGGGCTGTTCTAGCTTAACCAAGGTCTTGGGTTCGAGTCTTGGGAATGCAGATGTGTTAAAATTTGGGAGGGAGAGCTTTGCCGCCCTTGTGATGCTACCCGTCTCGAACATGATTAGTCCCACGCCAAAGGCGTGGGGAACCTAGGTCTAGACCAAAAAAGGTGTGGAACCAACTACTTTTGAGAAAAATCCAAGGATCCAATTCTATGTATGGTAAACGTTGCCACGTGAGATATGTCGATCACAATTTCGAATGAAGATGAGGATTGTACAACCCTAAGAATGGATTAGCATTATTGAGGGTCCATTTTTGTTACTCGCGCAACATATTTTGTGAAAGTGTTAGTAATGATTTGGATCCATTTTTTGGTTTAATTACTTGTAACTTCGGGTTGGGATTGACAAATGTAAATGAAAACACATCTAAGTATCATCAATCAAATGGGATAAAGTCGTTTGAAGTTATATCAACCTTGTGTTACCTCTAAATCCAAAATTTTGTTCTTAGGGATGACATTTTTTCCCACGGGTTCGGGTCCCCGTGGGTATCCGACCCTAATGGTGCGGGACTGATTTTCGAGGTTGGAGTCGGTTATGGGTTGAAAAACTGTTACTAAAGCCGTTTAATACAAGATTAAACTATTTAAGTAACTCCGAACTGTTTTTTGAAGAAACTCTTTTCTATAAATCAAATCAGGTTAATCACAAGATGTGTTTGAAAATATGCACGACATAAGTTCAAGATTTATTAACAAAGTTTTGAAAAACAAAACTAAAACAGTTTTAAATCACCACACCACCAAGAATGAGATGAGGAGATGTAGAAAGATTAATGACAAGAGATTTTTAACGTGGTAAAACCTCACCCAACTGAGGAAACATCCACGACTCCCTCTACGGAGTAAAAAGAAAAATCCACTAAAACAAAATATAACTGTTACAAACTATATAACACACATGCACACAAATCAGTCCTATACAAGTTTAGGAATTTACCCACTGGTGTCCTTCTAAATTTTCTGCAGTTCTGATTGTTGATGTGGTTCTCCCAGTTTGCTAACTTCCACTTTGTTCCAGTCTTTACGTCGACTCTTGTTTCAAGATATTATTACCAACACTTTCAGTGTTGTAGTGTGTAAGTGTTTGTGATGGTGATCTAACATATGCATGCACACACTCACACTTATTTTTACAAACAGTCCTAAAAAATTACAAATCAGATCTATATGCTGTGATTTTCAGTCACTCTCTTCTTAGGAAACTTGAACCTTATTTGACCTTTAAAAAGAACCCAGAATCCACGGCTATCTTGCTCAGAAGACGTTTCAAGATCTTAATCAATTTCAGGATTTTGAAAATGTTTTTGAAATTGAAAACCGCATGATTCCAACTAGGTAAAAGGTTTTGTTTCAAAAGAACTAGAAACAGAAAATGATTTTGTTGATTTTGAAGATGAAAACATTTAAAGAAAATAATCAACGAACGATTTCTCAAGGCGAGAAACTATAAATGCAGATCTAGGTGTAATATAACAAAAAATGACCAGATCTATGATTCCTATGAAACAGAAATACAAATCTAACCTAATGTTTAAGTTGGACACAAGATCTTAAATCAAAGAGGTTACAACACACAAATTCCAAACCAACAATAAAAAACTCTCAAACACTCAGGGTTGGTGTTTGGAATATAATGGTTTTTGTTAAAGGGTTTAGGGTTTGAAGAAGTGTTTGGAACGATTTAGGGTTAGGGTTTCTAACTCTGTGATTTCTCTCTCTTCTCTCTTCTCTCTCTAAATGACGAAGTGTCAAAAAGCTTCTGAAAGGCTGAGGGTTAGCCTCCTTATATACAGGGCTGAGAAGGATCGAGAAGGGGGTTCGAAATCAAGGGCTAAGATTAAGTCTTGCAACATTGATTTCCATCCAACGGTTAAAGGTAAGCAGTTGCTTAAGAGGCTCCTAATTGGAGGAAAGAGGTTCATAGGGATTGGGACAAGGACGCATGCAAGGCGTTGATAAGCTAAATCCAAGGGTTGATAATAAATGCTGGTTTACTCTCTTAAAAGAAACACACCTTCAACCAATAGGAAGGCAACAGGTGTAAGGCAAACAACGGATAACAATCGCGCATCCGAAACTTAATTACACAAGCACCCTGTTGTCTCTAGCGCTTTCGGATCCTACCCAAGTGAACATTTCAGGGTTAAAACCAATAACCAGAATTTATATAATGACCCCAAAACTTTTTAATTCCAATTTTAGTAAGAAAAAAATTGTTTTAAAATCATTATAAATTCCCCAAAAAAAAAATTACTAAAAATAATTTTAAGGGGAATTAACACACACAACACACACACAAACAAATTATGCAATATATGAACAATGTAGCAATCCTAATGTGTGTGAGTGTTTGTGCACATACACTTATACAATGTAGACTCAAATGAGTCAAGAGTATAAGGTGCTTCAATCTCCCCCTTTGGAAATATGAGATAAAATCTCCTTTGAGTCATCTTGGACTCGAGGTCAACAAAAAGAAAAGGAAAAACCTATTCCTGAAAAAAATCTATCTACCCATTTCTTAGAAAAGAAAATTACATAACTCAACTAATTACAATTCAATACCCTATTACAACTGTTGAGAATAACTGTACAGAAACCTGCAAATAATCACTAAAGATCAAGTTTTTTTGAATATGTATAAAACAAATGAACTCATATGACTCAAATTTATCCCCCATTTTGTCTCAAATGGACAATGGGAAAAACCATGCACATCTAAGAGTTTATTCAACACAAACCATTCCTATCGATTTACGCAAAGAAATAAATCTATTGTAATCCAAAGGTTTGGTAAACATATCTGCGATTTGCAAATCAGTAGGAAGATAATTGATTTCTAATTCCTTAGTCTCAACTAATTCACGTAGAAAGTGATGTCTTATTTTTATGTGTTTTGTTCGCGAGTGTTGAACAGGATTTTTAGAGATATTGATCGCGCTTTGATTATCAAAATAGAGATGTAATTATTCCTCTTTAATACCATACTCACTTAGCATTTTCTTAAGCCAAAGTAATTGAGCACATCAACTTCCAGCGGCTATGTATTCAGATTCAGCAGTTGATAAAGAAGTGCAGTTTTGTTTCTTACTACTGCAACCTACCAAATTATTACCAAAATAGTAACATGCTCCTGATGTGCTCTTACTATCGTCAGTACACCCTGCCCAATCGGCATCAGTGTATCCTATTATAGTGCTAAGAGTATCATTTGTGTACCAAAGTCCTAAATTTAGAGTGCCTTTAGTGTATTTTATAATTCTTTTAACACAAGTTAAATGGCTCTCTTTAGGATTATTTTGATAACGGGAACAAAAGCAAACAGCATACATAATATCAGGACGCGAGGCAGTAAGGTATAGCAAGGTTCCTATCATACTACGATACAAGGTTGGATCTACGAATTTCCCAGTTTCATCCTTAGACAGTTTAACAGTAGTACTCATGGGAGTTTTAGCATCTTTTGCACTCTCAAGACCGAATTTTTTAACAATCTTTAAAGCATATTTTGATTGCGAAACTAATAATCCTTCTGAATTCTGTTTGAATTGAAAACCTAAGAAGAATTGCAACTACCCCATAAGAGACATTTGAAATTCTTTATGCATAATTTCAGAAAAAGATTTAACTTCAATAGGGGAGGTTGATCCAAAGATGATATCGTGTACGTAAACTTAAGCTATAATGATATGTTTGTCAAAATGTTTGACAAAAAGGGTTTGATCATTTCCACCTCTCTTAAAACCTTTGTCTAAGAGAAAATTGAAAAGGCGCTCATAACAGGCTCTTGGCGCTTGTTTTAGGCCATACAAAGCCTTTTTAAGACGAAAGAGATGATTTGGATATTTAGGGTCAATGAACCCTTTTGGTTGTTCTACATAGGTCTCCTCAGTCAATATTCCATTAAGGAAGGCATATTTGACATCCATTTGGTAAAGCGTGAAATGTAAGTAGCAAGCTATGGCAAAGAGAAGATGAACATATTCTAAGCGAGTAACAGGAGCAAAAGTCTTGTTAAAATCTATTCCTTCAATTTGAGAGTATCCTTGAGCAACTAATCTGGCTTTGTTTCTAATGACTATCCCACTTTCATCAGATTTATTTTTAAATATCCAACGTGTGCCAATAACCTTTTTGTGATTAGTCCTAGATACAAGATACCAAACATCATGAATGACAAATTGAAGAAGTTCTTCCTGCATTGCAGAAATCCAATGAGGATCATTCATTGCATCATTTTCATTCTTTGGTTCCACAAGGGAAACAAAACATGCATAATGAGCATAGTTTCTTAGTTGCGATCTTGTACGTACAGGCTCACTAGGGTTACCAACAATGTTATCTATGAGATGGTCTTTAGAAACCCAATTAGGTACTTCAGGTGTCTCAATTGGTAAAGAATCATCTATTTCTGGAGAGTCTTTTTCTAAAACATTTTCAAACTCTTCCATAATAGTTGGTTCTCCGGTCTTACTCTCTACAGTAGTGTCACTTACAATAACATTTATGGCTTCCATTAAGGTCTTAGTGCGAAGATTGTAGACATGGTATGCTCTACTGTTAGGAGAATATCCTAGAAAGATGGCTTTATCTCCACGAGTTTCAAATTTGGATAAGTGTTCTCTATCTTTGCAGACATAACACGTACTACCAAAAGTTCTAAGGTACTTAAGATTGGTCTTCTTCCCATACCAAAGTTCGTAAGGAGTTTGTTTAGAATTCTTTCTAAGATAGACCCTATTGATAATGTGACATGCAGTACGAATAGATTCTACCCAAAAAAACTTAGGTAAACTCTTGGCATGAATCATAACACGTGCCATCTCTTGAAGAGTACGATTCTTTCTTTCAGTAATACCGTTTTGTTGAGGTGTCTTAGGAGCACTTAATTCATGTTTGTAACCATTATAGTCACAGTACTCTATAACACCAGTATCAATGAATTCTCCACCTCTATCACTACGAATTCTATTTACTTGTGTATCTTTCTCATTTTCAATTCGAAGTAAAATCTTCAAAAAGGTTTGGAAAGTGTCAGACTTTTATTTTAAGAAAGCTACCCAAGTAAATCTGGTGAAGTCATCAACCATAACAAGAATGTAACTGTCTCCACAGAGACTAACAGTTCGAGAAGGATCCATTAGGTCCATATGGATGAGCTCCAAGGGTTTAGAGGTAAGGATATCTTTGACTTTCTTACGAGGGGACTTAATAATTTTTCCTTCCTAACATGATCCACAGACAATATTAGAAATAGGTTTGATCTTAGGAATACCTCTAACTATTTCTTGAGAGGACAGTCTACTAAGGTTTTCTTAATTTATGTGACCCGTTCGATTATGCCATATCTCATTGTCATCCATTATGGCAATGTTACAGACCTCAGTATTGTTCTGAACCGTATAACAATTGTCCGGAGTCCTATAATTATGCACTCACCTTTTTCATTTAAAATTTTGCAATTATTCTTTGAAAAGGTGACAGTATGACTTGAGTTACAAAATTGCGAGATACTAAGTAGATTAGACTTAAGACCTTTTACTAGAAGAAAATTTCAAGTAAAGGCAATCCTTCATCTTGGAGTGTTCCTTTACCAATGATTTGAGATGATACACCATCACTAAAATTAACTTTTCCTCCAGCAAAGATGGTTTTGTTCAAAAGTTTGGTATCATCCCCAGTCATGTGCTTTGAACATCCAGAGTCTAAATACCAATCAGAGGGAGTCTGTTTAGCTTTTAAAGAAGTAATAACAATATTACACTTCATCTGGGGTAATAGCTCATCTTTTCTAACCCAAACAACTCTTGTTCTTATTTTGCGCTTATCTGCTCTCAATTGATAAAATTTGCGAGCATTAGATTTCTGTTGAAAAATGTTTTGCACATGAGGCTGAATTTTATGGAAAGTGTAAGCATTTGGTTTATAAAAGTGTTTAGGAATCCTTCTTGGAAATGATCTTTTAGGTTTGGTCTTTCTCTTTCTATAATTAGAGTTTTTGTCTGGTTGTCTAGGGAGAACATAATTGTTACGGCTTCTCCTAGAGTAGTTAAAGTTTTGGAACACAGGAGTACTGTAGACACGGTTGACTAAGCGTCTGGAAACAACAACCTTCAAAGGAATGACCATATAAGTCACAATAAGAGCAATATAAATTTCTCGAAGATGGTATTTCCTTGGGAAAGTCTCTAAACATAGGCTTCATGATATTTTGGAGTTGAACCTTATTCCTAGGGAGTATAGTTTGAAAGACAGAATCGCTCTTCCTAATCGGGGGGCAAACATATTTAGTCTTAGGTGGACTTTCACACTTAGAGTAACTTGATTCCCCAATATCAAACTTTGATTATTTCTCATCAAACCCATTTTTCAGAGAATGAAAGTCTGGACAAGTTTCTACAGGTCTTTTGCCTCCAGACACAAACTTAATTGGTTCAAAGTTTTTAGTTTGAGTTTTTAAATTGGGGCAAAATCCTATTCCAGTTCGATCATCAGAATTGGTTTTGGAATCAGCAATAAATCCATCAAAGCAGTTTGAATTATTTTCAAATTTTGCAAATTTTTTGAAAACTGTTGCTGTCTTTTCTTTAGATTGTTCCAATTCTAATAATGTCCCTTTATATTTTTTCTCCAGAGTTTCATTTTCTTCAATCAAATTGTTCAATTTTTGATCAAATATTTTGACTTCCTTTTCATGAGTTAGACAGTAGGTAGTATGCTCTTCAATGTTAAGTTTAACCATCAGACTTAGGTCTTCTAATTTCTTAGTGAGATCTTTCACTATCTTCTCTAGTCTAGTGCTTTTCTTGAGGGTTTTCGCATAAAGAGTGTGAATATCAGGGAGGTATTCAATGTCTCAATCACTAAGTGTAGTGTGTGAAGTGACCCCTAAGGATTCAATTCTTGAACTCACGCACTCGTTGACATCATCATTATCGCATTCCCTTTGACTCACACACCCCGTGGTCGAACTAGCAATATTCTCAGAACTTAAAGCATCTAAACCAGTAGCAGCATGATTCATAACAACAGATTAGAGTTACTGGCATCATTCTCACACACAGGCATATGCATATCATCATTATATATTATCTTGGCAAAGAAAGACATGCAAGGATCAAAACCATTAGAAGATTCAGGTTCATCATTTTCAAAATCACTTGAATCATCCCATGTTTTGCAAATGTTGGCCCTAGTATGTTTATTGCCAGTGTTCAATTTCACTCTACAATCTTGTGCTATGTGTCCTAATTTTCCACATCTAAATCATTCAATGTTCTTGAAGCCTTTGTTGGGTCTCATGTCCTTGTAATGTTTGTCTTGACCTTTCTCATGAGGTTTGTGGTTAGACTGAGTTGTATAATTTGGATTGCCTTGTCTGTTTGCCAATTTATTTCTAAATTTGACAATCTTCTTGAATTGTTTTGACATCAAGGCAATTTGATTATCCAAGCTATCTATATCACATTCCTCATCAGAATCATCAGTGGGAATAGTAAACTCAGGTTTCATCAACTTAGAGGAAAAACTCAAGTTGGAACTAGTCTGTTTCCTATGGGACTATATCATTTGTTTCTTAAATTCTAATTCCATTTCCACAGTTCGTAGTTTACTACTGAGTAATTCAGGAGTGAGATTTTGATCACACATTTACTCAATAGCATATATTTTGTTGTCAAATTTCTGTGGTAATGATCTTAGAATTTTAGATACAATTTCATGTCTGTCATATGTTATCCCATTAGTATGCATTTTTCCGTCAATTTCATGTAAAAGTCATCAAAGGTTTTAGAATCTGACATAATTAGGTAGTTATACTGCTGAACAAGCATTTGAGTTTTAGCAGCCTTAACTCTAGTGTCACCTTCATGTACATTGATCAGTGCATCCCAAGCTTCCTTAGAAGTGGAACAAGATGAGATCCTTTTGAACTCATGTTCATTTATGGACATAAAGATGGCATTCTTGCCTTTGTTATTGTTTCGAAAAGTTTGCTTCTCTTCTTGTGTGAATTCACTTAATGCATTCTTAATCTTCTCATTACTTCCTTCAGTGGCTGGTTTAGTAGGATAAGTGTATCCATTTTCAACAATATCCCAGACATCATCTCCCAAGGTTCCTTGTATGAAAGCAACCATTCTTACCTTCCAGTAAGCAAAGTTGTTTCCATCAAAGAGTGGGGGTCTGGTCAAGTTACCAAATCTTTCATTTTTCTCGTCCATCGATTTGATTTTAATAAAACAATTTCAGAAACAAAATATCTTTTAATTTTTTTTCCAAAGCTCTGATACCAATTGAAAAACTGTTACTAAAGCCGTTTAATACAAGATTAAACTATTTAAGTAACTCCGAACTGTTTTTTTGAAGAAACTCTTTTCTATAAATAAAATAAGGTTAATCACAAGATGTGTTTGAAAATATGCACGAGATCAGTTCAAGATTTATTAACAAGTTTTGAAAAATAAAACTAAAACAATTTTAAATCAGCACACCACCAAGAATGAGATGAGGAGATGTAGAAAGATTAATGACAAGAGATTTTTAACGTGGTAAAACCTCACCCAACTGAGGAAACATCCACGACTCCCTCTACGGAGTAAAAAGAAAAATCCACTAAAACAAAATATAACTGTTACAAACTATATAACACACATGCACACAAATCAGTCCTATACAAGTTTAGGAATGTACCCACTGGTGTCCTTCTAAATTTTCTGCAGTTCTGATTATTGATGTGGTTCTCCCAGTTTGCTAACTTCCATTTTGTTCCAGTCTCTACGTCGACTCTTGTTTCAAGATATTATTACCAACACTTTCAGTGTTGTAGTGTGTAAGTGTTTGTGATGGTGATCTAACACATGCATGCACACACTCACGCTTATTTTTACAAACAATCCTAACAAAATTACAAATCAGATCTATATGCTGTGATTTTCAGTCTCTCTTTTCTTAGGAAACTTGAACCTTATTTGACCTTTAAAAAGAACCCAGAATCCACGGCTATCTTGCTCAGAAGACGTTTCAAGATCTTAATCAATTTCAGGATTTTGAAATTGAAAATTGCCAAGTGTGATTCCAATTAGGTCAAAGGTTTTGTTTCAAAAGAACTAGAAACAAAAAATGATTTTGTTGATTTTGAAGATGAAAACATTTACAGAAAATAATCAACGAAGGATTTCTCAAGGCGAGAAACTATAAATGCAGATCTAGGTGTAATATAACAAAAAATGACCAGATCTATGATTCCTATGAAACAGAAACACAGATCTAACCTAATGTTTAAGTTGGACACAATATCTTAAAACGAAGAGGTTACATAACACAACTTCCAAACCAACAATCAAAAACTCTCAAACACTCAGGGTTGGTGTTTGGAATATAATGGTTTTTGTTAAAGGGATTAGGGTTTGAAGAAGTGTTTGGAACGATTTTTGGTTAAGGTTTCTAACTTTGTGATTTCTCTCTCTTCTCTCTCTTCTCTCTTTAATTGATGAAGTGTCAAAAAGTTTCTGAAAGGCTGAGGGTTAGCCTCCTTATATACAGGGCTGAGAAGGATCGAGAAGGGGGTTCGAAATCAAGGGCTAAGATTAAGTCTTACAACATTGACTTCTATCCAACGGTTAAAGGTAAGCAGTTGCTTAAGAGGCTCCTAATTGGAGGAAAGAGGTTCACAGGGATTGGGACAAGGACGCATGCAAGGCATTGATAAGCTAAATCCAAGCGTTGATAATAAATGCTGGTTTTCTCTCTTAAAAGAAACACACCTTCAACCAATAGGAAGGAAACAGGTGTAAGGCAAACAACGGATAACAATCGCGCGTCCCAAACTTAATTACACAAGCACCCTGTTGTCTCTAGCGCTTTCTAATCCTACCCAAGTGAACATTTCAGGGTTAAAACCAATAACCAGAATTTATATAATGACCCCAAAACTTTTTAATTCCACTTTTTTTAAGAAAAAATTGTTTTAAAATCATTATAAATTCACAAAAAAAATTTACTAAAAATAATTTTAAGGGGAATTAACACACACAACACACACACAAACAAATTATGCAATATATGAACAATGTAGCAATCCTAATGTGTGTGAGTGTTTGTGCATATACCTTGATCAATCAAACAAGAGGAATGAATTGTATTAAAGTGTCTGAGGCTTTTTGGTATCTTGGATGGGGACTCAATTTTGTCTCTATTTTCAAACTAGATGAGCACTTATACAATGTAGACTCAAATGAGTCAAGAGTATAAGGTGCTTCATGGGTTTTAGTTTTAATCCCCAAAAATTTTCGGGTTGGGTTTGGGAAATAGGACGGGTTCCCACGGAGAAACCTGATGTATATATAATATATTAAATAGTATTATTTTTAATATACGAAATAAAAAGAGAGGTAAGTTTAAGTTATCTTTAGTTTTGGCCAAACCTTAATTTATCAAAACCAACCCTCTCTCTTCATCCTTCCTAGGGCTGGTTTTCGGTCGGTTTGGTCGGTAAATGGATCATACCAATACCATACCAACGTTAAATTCATCAAACCAAAATTTTCAATTTTACCTGTCGGTACACCAACCCATAAACCAAAATCAAACCGCTCGGTACATTGGTAAAATTTTTTTTTTCGAAAAATTCGATAATTTTGGTAAATTTTCTTTGCTATAATTTTGGTAGTACTCGGTACATAATTGTATTTTGTTGTACCACTTGCATAAACCTGTTCATATGCATATTTAAAATAATAATCGAAAATAAACTACATAAATGTCTCGTCTACATAATTACATATAAATATTAAACCCCCAAATAAACATCACAATTAAATTACAACTCAAATAAATTTCAACCGACATCGTCACATTATATTATGTTTTGTTGCAGTGATATCACACCATTATTCCCTCCTAAGTAAGGGCATGGGCAACAAAAATATAATTACTAATTGCAAATGCAACTACAAAATCACATAGAAATTAGATTAAAGAAATTTGATAACAGCTGCCACCAATCCCTTAATCCACAATTCAATTAACAATGGTGATTTTTTTGCCTCAAGTAATTTACAAAAAGGTGAAAACAAAATATATAATTAGTACTATTAAACGACTTGATATTAAACAACACGATACTTACGATTTCTGGATACAAATATTATACGCTCTTCCAGTTTAACTCAAATCAGCCATCAATAGCAGTTAAAGAGCGAGGAAGGGTATTTTTGTTTGGTACGGTATATCAAATAAATCATCGATATTATACTGATTTTGTGATGAGTTAAGTTTAAAATGATGGTACCTATTTTTCTATATACATGTACACAATTTCTAGTTTAACCCATATTCTCCATCAATTGAACAAAAATAAAAGAAAACTATAAATCTGGCAATGGTTACACCATCTTAATATGCAACAAAGAAAAAAGTTTTTTATAAATGTCGTATCTACACAAATCTTGTAGAACCAAAATATTTTCAAGAAAAAACAGTTCACCAAAACCAGATCTAAGAGTTCGAAAATTAAATATACAAAATATCTTGTAGAAAACCAATATCTAACACAACAACTATGATATAAACTCAAATTTAACCCAAACAGCAGATTATAATTTAACAAAATGTTAACAAATAATATTAAATACACATAATCTATGGATTTAAACAGGAGATGAAGATAAAATAGGGACTATACACAAATAAAATTAAAAAGGCTCGAATCAAACAAGAAATAAGGCATGCAAGTATGTTGATCCAACTATCAACTTTGAAAAATCTTTTGGGCTGCGTTTCACCCTAAAAAAATAGATCCACAAAGTCCCTCCTCAAATCGTATGAATAAGAGTAGAAACATGTGTGCATATGATGAGAAAGATGTACGTTTTTGTGTTTATAATTTCTCTCATACTCGATCTCTCTTTCGCTCTCTATATATCTCGATTTCTCTCTCTAAGGTAGAGAAATTGAAGATTATTTTGTGTGAACAAATGTATATACGACTGAATCCCAAAACTTCTCAAATGAAGAGTGATGTGCTGTTTAAATAGGTCGGCTGAATCAGGGTTTTAAAATAAATGGTTGATATATTTTCTTGGGCAACACTCTCAATCCAATGGTTGACAAGTGACCAGGGTTAAATGCGTTCTGATTGGGCCAAACGGTTTGACAGGGATCAAGGTGCTAACCCTTCATAAAGTGCGATCTGATGGCTAAAAAGGATACGGATTCTTCTCACAAAAGAAACACAAATTTTTACATTAATTAAAAGACTTAATTTACAAATGCCTTTTACATTTTAAAATGTTATTTTAATTCAATTATATATATGTATATATATATATATATATATATATATATATATATATATATATGTATATATGTATATATATATGTATATATATATATATATATGTATATATGTATATATATATTATATAGATTTTGGAAAATAAACTGCTAATATACGGTAATATGCGATAATATCTTGTACGACATTTCGGTATTTCGTTTCGATACGGTACAATCGATAAATCATTTTTTAAAATGTTAAAACCAAAACCAACCACAAAAAATTCAGTAATTTTGGTTTTGGTAAATAAAAAACGTAAACCATTACCACTAATTTTCGGTACAAAACGGTACGGTACGAGTTTTTACCGTACCACGAACACCCCTGATCCTTCCTCATCCTTGGGAGCTCTTTCTGTTGTCATCTTTCCATCCGTCCCTCTGACGCTCTCCCTCTCCTCCTTCGGCGACTCTCTCGTCTCTCTTAGGTACGTCTCTCTCATCTAAAACCTCATATATATATATATATATATATGGAGTAATGGTCTTTAACTATTCACCCATGCACGCTATTTTTACTTTTTATGTATGATATTTTTGACATTTCATGCATGGTGTATGATATTTTTGACATTTCATGCCCATGCATGAAATGTCATGCTAAAAGTTTAACTATTCACCCATGCACGGTATTTTTACTTTTTATGTATGATATTTTTGACATTTCATACATGGTGTATGATATTTTTGACATTTCATGCCCATGCATGAAATGTCATGCTAAAAGTTTTTTTTAATAAATATATATATATATATATATATATATATATATATATATATATGTATATATATATATATGTATAAATAATATATATGATAATTATATTATTTTTTAAAAATATTTAAAAAAAATATTTTTTTTTAAAAAAATCTTTTTAAAATAAATCTTTTTTTAATAATTTTTTTAAAACTATTTTTTTTTCTTTTAAAAAAAGTCGAGTTATTATGGGTTGGGTTTTTTCACGGGGGAAAATTTATCGTCCTGCCCTCGGCACGGGCATCCGTTAGTATATATATATATATATATATATAGGAGAAAGCTCATCCACATAATGCTCTATATATCATTCATATATTACACCTAGTTGTAGGCCCTAAAAAACTTTTTTATTTATTTTTCACTTGAAATTAACCTTCCAATCCATGTTAAAAAAATTAGGTCAAAAAACATTTTGTAGCTATTGTTAAAAAATCAATAAAAAATTGCTCAAAAATACCTTAATTATAAGGGTCTGCACGAGTGGCGGATCAAGGATTTTAGGTTAATTGGGGGGAATGTTTCGAGTGGTATTGGGTATTCGGGGGCGGTAGCCCCCGAGGTGAATTTTTTTGGGGTTATTTCGAATTTTATACAAATTATAGTTTTATAATGCACATACAACTGCTATCGATCATTATTAACAATACGTAATTAATTTCTACAAATTAAAGTTTTATACAAAAAAAAAAAATTAACTTTTGTAATATGAGAAAATTTGTTTAAATCAGCAAATCTACAACTTTCAATCAGAAAATCTACAGGAGCTTACCGGAGCAAAGGACAACAAGTCTATAGCAAAGCACAACAGATCTACTAGAAACTTACAACAAACCAGACTGAAGCAAATCTACAGCAAATCAGACTTTGAATCATACTACGTGAAACAAATGAAAACGGGAAAGATATGAAAACTGCTTACTGGAGCAAAGCACATCGGAGCGGTGGAGCAGAGCACAGTAGTACGAGAAACCCTAATTTTTTTTACAAATCTGAACTGGGGCGGCCGCCCCAGCTTGTCCCAACGTGCGTCCGCCCCTGGTCTGCGCCAACAGTTTTTTGTGAATTTTTTAAAAATAGCTAAAAAATGTATTTTGACTTATTTTTTTTGAATATGGGTTCATTAGAAGGTAAATTTCAAGATAAAAATAAAAAAAAATGGAGAAAAACTCTCTTAGGACCTTGAAATAGGTGTGGTGTATACCTCATGATGTAAGTGAGCCTTCCTCTCTTTCTCTCTCTCTCTCTCTATATATATATATATATGTGTGTGTGTGAGTGTGTGTGTGTGTGTGTGTGTGTGTGTGTGTGTGTGTGTGTGTGTGTGGACAATATGCTTGTAAGTCTGAAAAAAATTATTTTATTACGAACGATTACCCACGGGGATAGAAACCTGTTATAATTGGGTAGGGGAAATCTCCAGACTGAATCAAATGGAGAATGTGACGGGTTGGGGGATTAAAATTTCTAATGGGAACGGGGATGGAGGTGGCTCCCACGCTCTCGCCCCGCCCCCACTGTCATCCCTATTTATTTTTAAAATTCGAAGTTACATACTTCAATATTGCTTCTTCAACTTAATTACTTAAACAAAATTACATCACTATACAAAATTGGAATACACAATAAATGAATTGATTAAAAAAAAATGAGAGGCTTAGAGTAAATTATTTAAATGACTCCTAATATTCGTTAAATGTTTTTATTGAGTCCCTAATGTATTTTTGTATCTATTGGTCGCTTAATGTTTATTACTCGCTTCCAATCAAACCCCTCCGTTAAACAACACCATTAAAGTTAAGGTGTTTTACTTAATTTACCTATTTCCCACTATTATAACACGTAAAATAACTTTTTTGACCTTATTAAACCTTCCAACCTAATGTACTATTTAGTCTTTTAAAATGTATTAAACGTTAAAATTCATGTTACAACTTCAAAAAAATTATCATTTTGTAATAATTTGTTAAATATTAAATATTATATATTAACCTTTTTCTTTTAAAACGTATTAAATTGTAAACAATTGTAAGAACATATATAATGATAAATGATCTTTTTTCACCACGCATTGTTTTTTTACTTTCTTGGATATAGGTATTTGTTATCCTCTTCTTCCAATAAGGTTTTATTATTTTATTAGATTTTAAAATTATTGAATATCACATCAGAGTGGTAGAGAATAATTAGACTATAAAAATGTAAAAAAATAAAATATTTAATATTTAACCAGTTTAGAATTAAAATAAAATAAAATTGAATGCCTTCTGATATCAATGTTTTAATATAAGGAATTTTAAAAAATAAATATGTAACAAATTAAAAAATAAATTTATTATTTAACAAATTTTAAAATACTAATTATTAAAAAAATGGTTGGTAGCTTTAATAAGGTCCAAAAGTAATTTAAAATGTTTAAATAGGGACATATATGCAAATTATGTGAAATGCGCTAACTTTAATGGGGATTTTTAATGGAAGGGATTCATGGAAACAAGTAGTAAATGCGAAGGGCTCAATTGGTACAAGAAATATCATGTTTTTCATAACAAGAAAACCTTGAAGTTTTGGAAAAGGAAAACCCTACCTTGGATTTCAAGAGGATAAACTCAAAGGGAATGACTTGAAAGCTCCTAAAACTCCTATGCTTCAAGACTCCAAAAGATTCTTCAAATAGCTCTAAAAATCCCTCCTACAAGCTTTGCTCTACCCATTTTTTTCCTTCACACAAGCTAGAAGATGGTAGAAAATGCTTGAAAATGGTGTATACTAGTGTTTGGAGGTGGTGGCGAGGTGTGGCTATGGGGAAAAATGGTTAGGGAAGAAGATGGGTCTTCACACTTAGAGAAAGAGAGAGAGGGGAAATGTGAAGAAAATTGATGGGAGGGACCCACCCCAACTCTCACCTCTTATAACCCCACAAAACCCATTTAAAATTTACCCCATACATGCCAAAAACGTTTTGATCATATGGGATCACGAGACGTAGACATGTCATCATATTAAGGGTCCTAATTGTGATAGCACACAAGGGCATATCGATTTTAAGAATTTCTTAACAAGTCATTCGAACAAGATTATGGATCTCGTTCGAACGACCTTCTAACAAGGTTAAAATCTTGAGGCAGGGATGAATCGTTAGATCCTTGTTAGAAACCCACTTTGAACGAGTTATGCTTCTCATTCGAAATAGAAGCGTCTTGTTTGAACGAGATCAGAAACTCATACAAACGATCCCTAACTTCGTTTGAATCACATGATTTCCTTCAAATTCTAATTTCTCCCAATAACTTCCATCAATTACCACCAAGGTCACGAGAATAATCAAATATAGAGATATATGGCCATACATTAATGATCCAAATCAGAAGTGTTTCATATGATAACGAATTACACGGGGAAAGAATAAAATATTAGGCGCGGGTATTACAATAACACTTAGTCAACCACCTCAAGCTCCAAGTGTCTTTGATCTACATCTGCGCAACTCTTTTGCCTGTCCAGAGTTATTTGTATATGACCTAAAATTAGCTCCATCTTTGCAGAACTGTCCAGAATCATCTCCGGTCCAAGAATCCTGCTATCCCTAACCTTTAACCAATAAGCGGGTGAATGACAAGGTCGGCCATACAATGCCTCAAAAGGTGCCATGCCTATCATGAATTGTCATGAGTTATGAGAGGTGAACTCTACCAGTGGACGATATTTCTCCCAACCTTACCTAAAATCTAGTATGTGCATCCTTAGCATATCCTCCAACACTAAATTAACTCTCTCAATTTGTCCATCTGTCTGCAAGTGGTAAGCCGTACTCAATCATAACTCAATACCCAAAGTCTCCTATAAACTCAGCCAAAAATAGGACACGAAGATCGTGTCCTAGTTAGATACAATATTAATCAACATCCCATGCAACCTCACTATCTCAGCTATGAAAAGATGGGCATAGTGCCCCGTCGTGTAATCTGTCCGAACTGGCAAGAAGTGGGTCACCTTGGTCAGGCGATCTAAAATGATCCAAATGGAATCGTGACCCCTCTGCTCTCCCATTTGAATACTTGAATCTCATTTGGCTGCAAAATCCCAGTTGTTCTCTGATGGTCTACCTTCACCAACTAATAAGTGGTGCACTTCGAGACAAACTCAACAATGTCTCACTTCAACCCAGCCCACTAATATTGCCTCCTCATATCTTGGTACATCTTATCCCCTCCGAGATGTACCAAAAACTACAACCCACGAGACTTTTTCACCATTGCATGCCGTAGGTCCCCATCCCCTGGGACTATCAATCTCTTATTGAAGCATAAGCCTCCATTTGAACTAACAGAGTAAAACTCTACTCCCTCTGCTAGCAACTGGTGCAACTTAACCTGATAAAACCTATTTCCTGCCTATGCCATCATAACCCTCATGATGATCTTGGGTGTGATAGTCAAGACTGCTATACAAGTCTTAGCCCATGCATCATCCTGTCGAAGTTTACTCCACTTAGCTTTTCCAAACCGCTGCTAACTCCCCCATAGGCTTTCGTCTCAATGCGTTTGCCACCACGTTAGCCACCCTCGGGTGATACTAGATGTTGAACTAATAGTCTTTCATGAATTCAAACCACCTACACTGCCTAATGTTAAGATCTTTTTGTGTGAACATTTACTGCAGCGACTTGTGATATGTGAATATGATGAATTTTATGAGATAGTGCCACCATGTCCTCAAGGCAAAGACTACCGTTTCAAGCTCCAGATCGTGTGTGGGGTGGTTCCTCTCTTGGGGCTTAATCTTGCGAGAAGTATAAGATATAACCCAATCATCCTCCTATAATACACCCCTAACTCCTTACAAAAATGCATCTATAAAAACAAAGTACTCCAGTCCTCCCCTAGGCAGTGCGAGTACTGGTGCCGTAATCAATTTTTCCTTTATCTTATCAAAAGATAACTGACACTGATCATCCCAAAGAAATGGGACCCCCTTGGAAGTCAGATTCGGCAATGGGCCCGTAATCTTAAAAAAAAACCTTTATAGAGCGACGATATTAACCAACCAAACCTAAAAAACTACCAACCTCCGTAAATGTCGTGGGTTGACCCCACTCCCTCCCCCCGCTAACTTACTAGGGTCCACTGAAATGCCCCTATCTAACATAATGTGACCCATGAACTTCACCTCTCGTAATCAAAACTCGCATTTCTCAAATTTGGCGCACAACTGATGGTCCTGTAAAGTTTTGGAGAACCATACACAAGTTCTCCGTATGCTTGTCCTCTATCTGAGAATAAACCAAAATATCGTATATGAAAACGATAACGAACTGGTGTAAGAAATCTCTCAACACCCTGTTCATAAGATTCATGAATACAAATGGTGCATTGGTTAGCCCAAAATGCATAACCATGAACTCGTACGACCCATACCTTGTTAAGAATGCGGTCTCTAGGGCATCCTGCTCCCTGATACATAGCTGATGGTACCCTGACCTTAAGTCAATCTTTGTGAAGTAGGCTGCTCCTCTCAATTGGTCGAACATGTCATCGATTTGAGGCAATGTGTATTTGTTCCGGAACATGACCTTGTTTAACTCTCTGCAGTCAACACATAATCTCTGCGATCCATCCTTATTCTTAAAAAACAACATGGGAACATCCTACGATGATGTACTCCGGTGGATAAAGACCTACCCCAACACTACACCAAAAACAACAATTCGACACAGTTTAAAATTGTGCCAAATCCAATCTGGCACGATTTAAAACCGTGCCAGAATCAGGGGTACCAAATTTTATGGCACGGTTTAAAACTGTGCCAAATTGCCTAATCTGGCCCACTTTTAAACCGTGTCTGATATTGAATCTGACACGCTTTTAAACCGTGCCTGATATTGAATCTGACACGTTTTTGACACAGTTTTAAACCGTGACATATTTTTCAATTAATAAAAAAAATATTATTTGAAAACAAATTAGGAAAATCAGCAAATTCCAAATATGGTAGGAAAAATATTTATTATTTGCAAAAAAAAATCAAGAAATATCACAAATTGCGAATCTCGCACGTTGTTGATAAACTAATGTACTTACAAACTTCAAAATATTACTATAACACCCCCTGTTTTTGAGGATAAATAATTTATTTACTTTGGTGAATTAGAATTTAAATTAAATTGATGATTTGGAGAAACTATTTAATTTGAAGAATTTATTTGATTTGGAAGATTCAATTTATATGGAGAATTAAGATTTAAATTAATTCGGGTTATTTCTTTTAAGAATACATGTGTTGTAATTTGAGGTTGAAATTACGATTTTAGTTAAATAACTTGGAGTACGATTCTGAGTACACGTTTGGTTCCGAATAGGTCGAGATAGTCGAAAAAGAGTTCCGGGGGTAGTAAATGGGTCTCAAGATATTTTTAATCATAATCGGGCCCACACGAGAATGTTTGGGGCATTGTAATAAAGCCCACAAGACTAAAAATGGGATTGGCATAATAAAACCAAAATTTGATAGGATGTGACAGCTATAACTCATTTAAGACAACCCTAGTTGCAGAGGAGAAAAGAGGGATCCAGTGGGAGAGCCTTTGGGAGCCAAACTAAGAAAAGATTGATGTGTTCTTCGTAAAAAATATTGTCTACAACAAAGGGATCAGACACTATGAATCTATCCAGGAAAGTAGTTAAACTTGCTTTCATTTAATTTGCGGTATTGCGAATCATATCATAGTGGGTGTAAGCCATATTCATTTTTGGGTTGGATTATAACCTAGAAAAGAGGGTTTTGTGAAATTGGGTACTCAGTGTGAAATTTATATGCAAATTAATTACAAATCTTCATGTATTATGGTTAAAAATTTAAATCCCTGATTGGAACCCATAAATTCATAGTGAGTGGTTAATATAGGTAAAATGATGTTTGGGAAAAGAATTATAAATTTTGGGGTGTTCTGATTTATGAATATAGGGATGATTTTATGAATCGATAATAGTTGGTAATGGTAAAATGAATTTCGGACCTGTGTAAATGATGGTTGATACATGAGAAGATGTGGAATCATTGAGATGGGTTTTCGTCATTGGGAATTAATCCAACTGACCCTGCCGAGGTGATAAAAAAACTTGGGTGAAGGGAAATTGGCGCAAGCAGAAAGTGAGAAGAAGGGGGAGCGTGTAAACCCGCATGTCGTTCGAACGACGCTGCAACAATTTTTTTTCTTTCAAGCCGGTTTAATGTGTTAACCACTCTCCATTCTTTACTGATTATTTTGTCATTAGCTACTGTTATTGGGACCAAACTTCTAGAGTTAGTGTATAAAGAATATAAGGTAGTGTATAAAGAATATAAGGGAAATAATAAAGAAAAGAATTGAATGGAAAAGTTTTGATTTAGTTTAAAGGGTTAGAGCCTTGAAAAATGGGGTTTTAAGATATATTTTATTTAGACAACATGCCAATCTAAATAAATGGGAATTGGGTGAAGTAAATTTCAAAGGGTTAGATTACAGACAAATTGAGGGAGTCCGGGTATCTTGGGTAAGTCACACCACTTAATAAATGAATTGAGGTGGAATTTTATTTAATTAAGGACCAGAGTTTGACTCAGATTTTATTTAGTATGAGTGCTACGACAGTTAGGCACGGGGTAGCCGGTTTAATTTATTATAGAGACACTTAATAAATTATCGAATATTAAATTCGACGAAAGGTGTTAACCTAAATAGTGGAATTTTGAGGAATAAATACTAAGACATAAAGTTACGGACCGAAGGAGTGAGTCGTAATATTGTAGTTGGGTGACACTACTTCTTTTGATTAATTATTGGGGAATTTATTAGATTAATCGGTGTAATTTAAAATGTAACGAATTCGGGAAATGAGCGAACCGATGACTTGGATCAGTAGGATATGAGTGAATTACCTACTGAAATATTTTAAAGTATAATTGGCATACTTCGAGTAGTGAGGGATACTCAGGAATATACAATAAGAAGTGTAATTGGAATTAAATAATACGTAGGATATTAGGGAGATATATATTCTACGTATGGGATATATGATATAGGTTGTGTGTATACTTGTACTGATTTGTATGATTTATTATGTGTATGACATACCTACGCTACTTGCTATCGTGGGAGGTTTCGCGTCGTGGACGGTCATATCCTGACGAGCCCATTGGGGGGATTTTAGACTTGTACCTAGAACATAGGACCTTGGACACATGTTATTTGAGAGGATGATTGTTTTGACGGTTGAATGGGAGCGTAGGTATGTGCATGACCCATTTGGCTGGGGATCGCCTCCAATATGTGTGATTTGTGATGATGGTTCGAGTGAGATACAAAATCAATAGTGCTTTATACATTGCGTGATGTACCGGGACTTGATAGCAGAGTATGCTTGCACCGCAAGCCTCAGCCTAGGGGTGCTGTATTGTATATATAATTAGAATAATAAATATATATACTTGCATTTTATTCTACTATATGTGATTGGTAGATGATGTATCAGGACATGATAGCATAGTATACATGCACCTCAACTCAGACTAAGGGTGCCGTATTAGTATAATGTAACGAAGTGATAAATATATGCTTATGACTTATTCTACAGTGTGTCATTAGTATATGAGAAAGATAGTGACATCTAAAATAACTATAGTGGGTGGAGGATTAAACATATAATGAGAAATTCATAATTGGTTAATTGATATAAAGATTCCGGTAACGTATTGTATGGGAAATATGGGTGGGCATAACAAGTTAGTATCTAGAAAGAGACTTGATACGACTAGTTAGGTGGGGTAGATTAACTGAGCAAGGTTAGCATGAAAGCGTTAGTTGTGCACATTAGATGAGGGTGAGTTATACCTCAAGAGAGTGCGACACTAGCTTTAATATAAAGATTGTGGATGAATATTTAATTACTGCAATTTAACTGCTTGCTAATTATTTTCAAAATGTTTTACTTGGGCTCTGACCCGTGTCAAAATATTTTTCAAAACCTTTTAGGTGTCCATCCACAGGGATGCCCAGTTTGAGGATTCTATTCAGGGATGCGCAACTGTAGATTATGTGGAAGTTGCAGGACTTGCTATAGACGCTTCGTTCATTTAATCCTTGTGTAGGATCTTTACTCCAATACTCATTTGGGGCATGTCGCCCTCAGTTTTGGTATTCAGTTATTTAATTGATCTTGTGTATTCACATTACTGTTTCATTTTACTGTTGTATTCTAATGTTGAACCGATAGAAGATTCGGTTACTTTTATTTATATTATTCATCTGTGTTGGATTTATTTATCAGTTTGTGATTAATGGTTTAATTATTATTTATCTCTGCATGTTGTTAATTAATGAAAGATAAAATTTGGCACCAGTCTAATTAAGAGTGGGCCATATGAGACCAACGTTTTATTTTGAGACCAACATTTTATTTTGATCACGGGTTGACCACGTGGTATTTAGTAGGCGGGGTGTCACAATTACAAGTCTTAATAGTTCACAGAAAAAAGGGGCAAAACTTCCACTGTTTTCTGGACATTCTAAAATCTGCTAATGTAAAACATGCATAATTTAAAGCCTGCATACTATAAAATATAACAATAGAATTACAAAAGCCCGCACGGACATTAAATTTAATAGTAAAATTACAAAAGCTCGCACAGACATAACACAAAAAATATAATCCTGAATATTAACGACATTAAATAGACAATCCCCTTGTGCTAAACCATTGACTTCTTTGTGTGTTCCATGTGGATAAAAGCTAATGATAAAATTTTATCCTGCAAAAAATAGGATGCAAAAAATAGATGATATCAGTAACCAAGTAGTTTTAAAAAAATCGTATTCAAGTTGAAAAACTGCATATACGAGTTATTATTATCATTATATTCTCAAACCAGAACTCTCGTGATTACGTGGTCAGTTCCTATGAGTTACATTGGTTCCGTGCGAGGTGTAAGTGCCTTTTACGGGGCCGTTTGAGGGTTGGTTTGGATTTTTACCCCCCAACTGCATGTTTTTAAGCCAAAGTAAATATATTTTTAAATTATCGTCATATTCTCAAATCGGGATTCTCATGACTTGCGATTAGTTCCTACGAGTTACACTGGTCCCGTGGGAGGTGTTTGTGCCTCTTACAAGGCCGTTTGGGGGTAGTTTTGGGTTTTCACTCTCTAACAACATATTTTTAAGCCAAAGTCTAAATAATATAAATGTGCAGTTAAAACTTAATAAATTATATAATTATATTTACATTAAGCATTTCATGACTAATTATGTTTAATTTATATATGAATTAAAAGTATGCATTATTAAATTAGTAATAAAGATAAATGATACTTTAGATAATTTGATAGACAAGTGAGATAACAGTTTGACAAAGTCAGCTAACAAAATTCATCAAAATGGACCCCAAACCCTCAATATGAGAATTTGTGGACCGAAAATCTACAATAACCAAGAATTACGAGATTCAACGTAAAAATGACCTTAAACAAAATGGACTAATAAAAGGGTGGAGTATCCTTGTATATACAACATATATGATTATATATATTATAGTTGGTGCTCGGGAGTCGAGGCAACCTGGGTGAGAATTTTACATTAAGAGGTGGATAGTCCACATAGAAAACTAGAAATGAAAATTATACCATATATCAGACATGCTCTAAAATGGACCAAAAAAAATTATATACTAAATTTTTTTATTTTTCATCTAAACTTGGTGGAGTTAATATCTCCAAGGAAATAGTTAATATATGCCACTAGTGCAATAGCAATTTTTTTTTCTTTTTTGCAATTTATCCTACATATCATATATATTAGTAAATAAAAGATTAAGTATTTTGAAAATAATTATACTTCGTCGAAACTTAGCACGATGGTTGGACTAAGCCCCATCCCCATCGCCTAATAGACGCATTATACGAAGTGTCTACACGGGTGGGGTTGGAGCCCGGGTGTGTTAGTTAGGTCTTAAAAATTACTTTGATGCTACAACATGTACAATTCATGCAAAATATTGGCAATGATAAAATTGGGTTCCATATAATAAAACTTATGAAGCTAGGCCATGGCGTGTTTAAATCAATTTTAAAAAAAGTTAGGATGAAATAATTCAAAAACCATACACATAAAGGGTATTTCAGACTGGATCAAAAAGCAATGACCAACCTGAAAAATGGGATAAATAAAAATGAGTCAACAGTTCTAATAACAGGGCTCTATGCCAAAGAGCGCAACGCTGAAACTAAAGTAAGCCGCACAGATCCTAGGGACACTAGATATTGATGCTCTAATACCATATGTGACATCCTCCAAATAAAATACCGGGTTATCAGTCCTATATCAAATTAAACAGGAATCTCATTCGGTTCATTCTTAGCATCACTGTCGCAAAATGATTAATTACTAACCACCTGGTCTTTAATTAAGATGATGCCAAATTTTATCTTATGATTTAAATCGAAACCAACCAATATAATAGAAATCAAAGATAACCAACACAAGAGAAAATCTAATCATTCCATACAACTAATAAAAGCATTAGCCGAATAACATCAACTATACAAGCACTCCACTAAGTGCAAAATATAAAGGAGAGTACTGATACATGCCAAACTGAATATAAAAGTACAAGTCCAAGTTACAACTGAAATGTCCCTATCTAGAGAGAGAATAAGATAGGCGACGAAGCAAATATTCCGCATCATCCACATATACTGTAGCTACGCACCCTGTAAGAAGATCAGGCCTGACACCCCTGTTATAGGACACCTAAAAGGTTTGTAAAAGGGTTTATAGCAAGGGGTAGAACCCAAAACATTTGAAAATATTTAACAAGTGAATTTAAATGCAGGAAATTAAAGTGCAAGTAAGCTCTTTAAATTTAAGTTAGTGTCGTACACTCTCTTGAGGACACCTCACCCCTCTCATAATGCGCACGCCTAACGAACTATACATGACCCACCTATTTAACCACCCTGTAACGAACTATACGTGTGTTTTGGGAATTTTGAGTCAAAGGGTGTTGACCAGTGTAATTGAGAGGGTTTTTAGTCCAATTGGATATAGAGTATATCGGGAAAGCGAAAATTTTTGAAGAAGAGAGGTCGAAACAGCATTAGTAGAAGTCCAGCCCAAAAACCCTGGGGCGGACCGGTCTGACCCCGGGCCGGTTCTTTTTATTTTTAAAGGAACCAGTCCGCCTGTCGAGGGTTTGAAAAGTCAAAGGGCCGGACCGATCCGCCACTACCCCGGACTGCTCCGCCTTCTACAGATCTGTCTTCGCCCCTTCCCAAGATTCACCCCCTTTCCCCCCAATCCCATTCATTCCCTCCAATTCGTCTTCCCTCTTCCCAACCCCAACCTTTCCCTCCCAAATCCATCCCCTTTTCCCTCCAAACCTCTTCCCTCCAAATCCAACCCCTCTCCTCACCCCTTCAACTATAAATACAACCCAAACCCTCCCCTTCTCTTCACACCTTCAAACCAAATACTCTCTTCTTCCCCTCTTGTGATTCAAGCACTAAATCCCTACTGTTTCCATGGCCCCCCGTGTTGCCCCCACCAAATATGACACCACCGTGATCTAACCCTCCGGTCACGGTAAATTCCGCTCCCGCCAAGAGGAGCGGTGGTGCACTCAATACTTCGGTTTGGGCCGCAAACTCCATATGGAGCGCGCTGTCCAATGGGAAGCCCTGTCCAACTCCGTCACCGCCTTATTCATGGCTCGAGGCTGGTGCCGATTCCTCAACCAACCTCACGAAGCGGTTTGGGCAACCGAAGTCCGCACATTCTATGGCACCCTAGTCCGAACAGACCAATTCTAGGCCGAAGCTTATGTGGATGGGACTCCCATTCCATTTTCCTTGGCCTGTATTACGGCCAAGTTGGCCGAGTTTGACGTCCCGGACTTCCAAGAATTCACCTATCCCCGAAATGTCCCCCCGGTCGACAAGGATACCATCATGGCCCAGATTGCGCCGAATGTGGCTTGGATGGGGCAAACCGTTGCCGTTGGATGCATCAACGAGAAGGCGCGCCTCACATTTTAGATTGTGTGCGCCAACATTTTACAAACTTCCAATGACTCCGCCATGAGGCCCCGATAAGCCACCCTGACGTATCACCTCTTCGACCCCCAAACTCCCATTCCATTTTCCTTATCCCATCTTACGGCCAAGTTGGCCGAGTTTGACGTCCCGGACGTCCAAGAATTCACCTATCCCCGAAACGTCTCCCCGATCGATAAGGATACCATCATGGCCAGAATTGCGCCGAATGTGGCTTGGACGGGGCAAACCGTTGCCGTTGGACGCATCAACGAGAAGGCGCGCCTCATATTTCAGATTGTGTGCACCAACATTTTACAAACTTCCAACGACTCCGCCATGACGTATCACCTCTTTGACCCCCAAACTTCCATTCATTTGGGCTGAACCTTCTACGCGGATATCATTAACGCGTCCTTGGATGAGAAGGGCACCGCCCCACTTCCCTATGCCCGATTGATCACTTCCATCCTTAAGGATGCTGGCATAGAGGCGCCGAGTGACCATACGCGCATCCCCGGTTCTTTCGACCAAGGGACGCGCACCAAAGGCACCAAACAGCTAGCTATCCTCCGGGCTAGACGGGGAGGTGATAGTGACGAAGAAGCTGCACCGAGCGACAGTGAGGAGGAATCAGGGGCAGCCGATGAGGACGTCGAGATGGGAGTTATCGACCCGGACGAAGAATCGACCGACGAGGAGGACGACCCAGATTTCAAGTGGGAGGGCACGGACCTATCCGCGCGTATGTCGGTGCTTGAGACCAACTTCAACACCTTTCATACCAACTACGAGCGCGACATGGACATCGTTCTCCGCTTCCAAGCGGACATCTATCGCCGAATAGGGGATCCTAATGAGCCTTTGCCTTCCTACTACCAGAACCCCTATGACCCCAACGCGCCCGGTTCCTCCCATCCCCCACCCCGGTGAAGCTTTTTATGATGTTGGCAGTTTTTTCCTTGTTTTCCCCTGTTCACAGTTGTATGTTTTTTCTTGCACATGTAACGCAGTCCCGTTGTAATAAAAACTGCATTTTCTCTATTTGTTTGTTTTATTTATCGCACTTATTATTTTGCCTTATTTAGCTTTTAGTCCTTTTTGCTTGAGGACAATGCAAAAGTCTAAGTTAGGGGGGTCACAAGTGCGTATCTCTAAAACTTCACAAATTTTCAAAAAATGCCCAGAAATTTCCAAAAAAATCATAAAATTTTGAAAAATCCAAAGATATTTTTGTTCAAAATAAATAAAAATTGGAATTCAAATTTTGCAAAAATATCATTGAAAGTCGGTTTAAAGTCTGAAATTGTAAACATTCAACATACACAAAGCCGAAATTGACCAAAGATGGAAATTAAGCGAAAATTGACGACTTAACGAATAAGTATGGAGATTAACAAACCCGGTGAGATTCGAGCCTATCATGTTTTGCGAGTTTTTAAATCAATCCGAGTTAATTGTTAACTCAAAGTTCTTTTCAGCGCCTAAAAAGTTGTCGAGGATCTCAAATCTTTCATTTTGACCGGTTTTGAAAAATGTGTGTAATTTTGCTTAGAAAAATGTGCCAGATTAATCTCTAAACTTAAATTCATCTCGAAATGCATATGGTAACGCAATTGACATTTTGGACAATGAAGTAGGCCCTCGTTTGTCACCCAAAAATTTTGGCCAGAAAAAGTAGCGAAAAATCACCCATTTTGCAACCCAAATTGAGCCGAATAATTTTTCCCTTTCGTTTGATAACCCGAAAAACCCAAATAGCCCGAAATTATGAAAACTGGAAAAATTCAAAATTTAGTCCAAAAAGTGCATATAAAGGGGCAAGAAAAAGATAGTTATGCTCAACAAAAATAGCAAGAAAAGAAAAGTAGTGAAAAGCAGAAAAAAATAGAAAAAGAAGAAAAAATGAGCAATAGCCCGGAAAAAGCACAAATGGACATCATTAATGACTTTTCCAATTCCAGCCTTCGCTACCTCTTTCAAATTTACCCAATATACCCTAAAACCCCGAAAAAGTCCTAACCGAGTCCAAATTGCGAAAATTGATTACCACGTGGAGAGCTAAGACAACAAAAGATAATAAAAGAGATTAAGTGCGCGAAATAAAGGCAATGTTCCCGTTTTTTTAAAAAAACCGTAATCCTTTGATGAGATCCTTTCACCATGAAATTTCCATCTTTTTACTTGTATGCGTGATTTTTCTTCCATTACATTTACTCTTTATATCACGCATATCGAGAGAATAGCCATAATCCGAGAGATTCGTTTGTGAGAGCATTCCGTGAGAACTTGAAATCAAAATGAATTTTTGGATAAGTAGCGTAATGATCAATCAGTGGAAACTGGCGGTTATATTTTCGGCTCCGCACACACGCACTATGATTTGAGACTATTGAACATGACTTAATGATGACTATTTTCTGGAAAAGTTTGAATTGCACAATTTTTGCATATTTTGAATTTTCTTTGAGTCGAATTTTGTGGGTATATTCTCTGCAAACCCTCACGAGATAACACTCGTCCTACTAGGGTAACCTAGGGGTTTAACGGCTTGTTGCATACGCTAAATGCAATCGCTTGCCCGCGAAAAAGGTATTTTATCCCAATAAAATGATTTTCAGGAGTTGAGCCGTACTAGGATTCTTTTACATTGCCCGGGATGCGCAAAGTTCTAAGTTAGGGGGGTTTGATTAGGAATAAATTCTTCCTAATTTATCCCTTGATTTAGCTACTTTTAGCACCTCGAACAACGTAATTGAATTGACTTTATCTCATAATCTTGCTACTGATTGATCCTAATGAGTACACCGAGTTTCTGGTATTTTGTAGTGATTTTACAGGTATTTGATGTCAAGAAACGAAAGAAGGAAACCAGAAGAATCAAGAAAGAAAGAAGGAAAAGTCTTAAGGGAAAAAGCATAATTTCCACCCGGAATTCGGATGAGGTACCTAAAGAGAAGTTGAATATATCTCATTCACGAGAACATAGGAAGAAACGGCACCTCAATCGGAATCTCGGAACAAAAGTTATGAGCAGTCAAAGAGGAGCCAAAAAGTCAAATAGCCGGACTGGTCCGCCCCTAACCCGGACCGGTCCTCCTTGCCAAACTCCAGAAGACCCCGGATCGCATGCAAATCGAAAAAGGCCAAAATAAAAAGAACCGGTACGACCCCAGATCGATCCGCCCCAAAATAAAAAGAACCGATTCTCCTTGGGGGCAGACCGGTCCGCCCCTACCTCGGACCGGTCCGGGCTTCGAGATTTGAAAATTTCCTCTCTTCCTAAAAAGACTCCTATTTCAGCTGAACTTCCGATATTATTGTAGGATATAAAAGACCCGATTTATTATTGTTATGGACACGGAGAATTAGTAGGTTTTTCTTCTCCTTTTCCAGAAACCCTAATTTAGTTAGGAACTGCAAATTTAATTCAAGGATTAAAGATTTTATTCAGTGATTTTTATGAGTATCAGTTTCTTTCATTGTTTCACTTATTGCTTGGATAATTTTAGTGAGTAATTCTTAATTCTAATTTCATTCTACATTAATTCCCAATTTTATTTAGAGTAATCATGAATACTTGCATAGCAATCATTGTTTTCTTTATTTTCACCATGTTAGGCTAGATTTTCCAAGGCCGGGGTACATGAACCCAACCTGATGTGTTAGTGCGTGTGTATAAAATTAATCCACTGAATTTAGTGATTGACCATGATCGTATTGCGTAGTTGCACAACAGTTATAGATCTTTATATCTCGTTTGGCTCTGGGTACTCGTGATGATTTAGAGTGCAACTCGAGTGTCACTATCGCGATACAAATTTACTTATCCTCAGATTAGGTATGTCGCGGGCTTGAACCTCGTATACATAATGTTTGGGAGTACTAAATTCCGGGTCAAATGAATCAGATAAATTTATGATTATTATTATAACTGCACTACACTAGGGTTGGGGGATTGTATTCCCGTCCTATTTTTCTCATCATTTAAACAAAAAATTTCAAATCATCATTCATTCTTAAATTAGGTAGATTAGTATAGATGCATTTCTTCATAATTTCATTATCGCATTTAGCTGTAATCAACCTCAAAAACTAAATCATTTTTCCTATTCTTTTTAAGGTCAAACTTAGGTTAACTCCGTCTTTTCCCGTCATCACAAATCTGTTGTCCTTTTTCCCTGAGGATCGATACCCAAATTACTGGGATTATTACTTGAGCGACATGCTTACACTTGAGCCTAGAGTGAACGCACTTCTGAGACACATTTTCAGTCGCGTCAGCTGCCCCTCGCAACTAGTCAAAAAGATCATCAATCCCGACAATGGATACTTGTTTCTGATCGTAACCTTATTCTACTCCCGATAATCAACACATAAACGGAGTGATCCATCTCTCTTCTTTACGAACAATAAGGGAGCATCCCACGATGATTTGCTCCATCGAATAAATCCCTGACCCAAGAGTTGCTAAATCTATTGCCTTAACTCACGCATCTCTGAAGGGTCCATGCGGTAATGCACTTGGGATATCGGCCAAGTTCCCGATGCTAGGTCAATGAAGATCTCAATTTCCTAACTGGGTGGTAACCCCAGTATGTCCTAGAATACATCCTCAATGTCCCTCACGAAAGGGATCGAGTGTATCGAGCTCACCACCTTCTGTGAGGTCTCCTCCTCAAGGTAATATAAATAAGTGCGCGATCCTCCTTCGAGAAGAGGCATCGCAACTAAGAACATCTCCTTCCCTAGTATGCCGAACACTATGGCTCTCACATAACAATCGACCATTGCCTTATATTCGGCTAACCAATCTCTACCCAAAATAACATCATAACCCTCCAAATCCAAAACCAAGAGGTATGCCGCAAAACCCAATCTCCCATTCATAATGTCTACCCCCTACAAATTGAGTGAATAAGCGATCTACCCCCTATCGCTGACTCCATGCCCATTAGTAGACTATCAACCGTGTCTAGTAACCCAACCACTCTAGCAAAATGGGTCCTAACAAATGAATGAGATGCACCAATATAAAAAGGATCCTACCAACATGACCATGGGTAGGGAACGTACCCTCTACTGTCGGTGGCTCAGGCGGTGCTGGGGGGATCAAGACATCTCGGACGTTGTACACACGTCTGTACTGCAATTATCCTAACTGCTACGAAATTTGGGGAACTGGTGCTGTCGAAGGTCCCTACACATGATAACCCTATGGGGGACCCTTCTGCGAACCTCTATCTCTCTGTGGGCAATCCCTTCTGAAATGGTCTTCCTGATTGAAATGAAATAGCGTTTCTAACCGTCTCCCTGATACCGACCCTGCTGGCCCTGACGCGACTTCCCCTAGGGCTAACCCTAATGGCCCTGGAGAGGCTGCCCCGACTGTTGACCCTGATGGCCACCGCCATTGTTCCCCTGGACCTGGTGGCCCTGAGGAACCTGATGCTGATTTAGGCCCTGCTGGTCTTGCCTGAACCCCTGTCTTCCATATCAAAATTTGTTGGTGGGACTCCCCTGACGGGTATCCTGTCCCTGCTATGCACCACTAGAAGAACCTCCATTAGCCTTACCCTACTGGCTCAACTCACCACCCCTCTTGCTTCCCTTAAGATGGAAGCGATGATCCTGACAATGGAGTAAGGATGCATTAACCACATTAGTGTACGTCACTAAAGATGGATTCCTAATCAGATGTTGGATGATCCTCCATTCCAACCCATTAACAAACATAGCTTTCTTCCTTTCTTCTTTGCTCACCTCATCCGGTACAAGAGTGGCCAAAATAGTGAACTTCTCCTCACACTCGATAATATATCGGTCTCCCTGAGTCACCTCCCTAAGCCTCCTCCTCATCTCAGTCTCGACGATCGGAGGAAAATTCTTGCGATCAAACTGCGCCATAACTTTGCAACTATCATAGAATCCATCTCTGTAATAGTGGTAGTGGACTCCCACCACTGCAGGGCGGATCCTATCAGCCTAAACGTTGCAAGCATTTGTATCTGCACCTCACTACACTCCACCATCCGCAGGTGCCTCTGCATATCATGGCTCCACTAGTAAGCTGCAATCACATCCGCATTACCCTAGAACTCTGGGGGATGGCCCTTCTGAAAGGCCTCCCGAACCCGCTGCCACTCTGTCGGCTCTGGGTGGGCTTTCCCTACTGGAGCCATGTGCTACGGTGGCTGATGCTGAGGAAAGTGGTTTGCCATCGCTGTCATGAAGGCATTAACCACCTGAGCCACTATACCTTCTACCTTTTCGATAGAAATGAACCCCTGTGGCGGCTGGGGCTATGGCACCTCCGGCTCTTGGGGAGCCTCACCCTTTCCTCCTCGGGTGGCTGCCCTCAACGGTCTCCCTCACACTCTCCTGGGTGGAAACTGAAACATATAATGAGTTGTCTTGGTTCATAATTAACAAAAATCTTAAAAATTGCAGAAGAGTGATAACTAATGAACATAAAAATGAGTCAAGAGTCTTAATAACAGGGCTCTATGCCAAAGAACGCAATGCTGAAACTAAAGTAAGCCACACAGATCCTAGGGACACTAGAACCTGATGCTCTGATACCATATGTGACACCCCACCTAATAAAATACCGGGTGATTAGTCCTATATAAAATTAAACAGGATTCTCATCTGGTTCATTCTTAGCATCACTGTCGCAAAATAATTAATTACTAACCACCTAGTCTTTAATTAAGCTGATGCAAAATTTTATCTTATGATTTAAATAGAAACCAACCAATATAATAGAAATCCAAGATAACCAACACAAGATAAAATCTAATCATTCCACACAACTAATAAAAGCATTAGCCGAATAACATCGACTATACAAGAAATCCACTAAGTGCAAAATATAAAGGAGAGTACTGATACATGCCAAAGTAAATATAAAAGTCCAAGATACTATTGAAATGTCCCTATCTAGAGAGAGAATACTACAAGAGACTAAGCAAATATCTCACAGCATCCACATATACTGCAGCTACGCACCTTGTGAGAAGATCAGGCCTAACTCCCCTGTGGTAGGACACCTAAAAGTTTTTGAAAAGGTTTTATAGCAAGGGTTAGAACCCAAAACATTTGAAAATATTTAGCAAGTGAATTCAAATGCACGAAATTAAAGTGCAAGTAAGATTTTCATATTTAAGTTAGTGTCGTACACTCTCTTGAGTACACGTCACCCCTCTAATGTTCACGCCTAACGTACTATACATGACCCACCTAGCTAACTACCCCGTAACTAGTCTTGTCCCATATATTCTACTACTTTCCCCACTACTATATCCCGAGTGAGTTTAGCATACACGTTATAAGTTATTATTCACATTAACTTATTTAAACCAATTCTCATTCAATACTATATAACCGTTTCACAAGTTATATCATTTAAACATTTCACACCATGTATATATATATATATATCCGTATATAATTCTGCACTATATATACTTATCATATCTCAACATTCACACGCATGTCAGATAAATTCTATCACCCAACGCATAGGAGGCGGCCATAGTTACCCCCGAAAGTGTCCGTTCCATACCATAACGGCCCACTCCTATAAACGGACGCTATGATCTGTGGATTATACTCACCCTGCATTCGCTAGCCAGAGGACTCACCCACATCGCGCAACCTCCTAAGCTAGCATTAATATTGGTATGCTTTACTATAAATATCATTCACACAAATATGTATAAATCATATATATATATATACACACTACACATCACCGTATATATATAGAAATCCAGGCTACCGGTGTACTATATCCAGACACAAGCCTAAAACATGCAAGTCTATGGTCCGAATTTATTTCAATTAATTATACATTAATGAATTTTCGTTATCTTGGAGTCAACCTACTAATTATACCCGGACTCTCTATCTCGGCCCGAAATTCAATAATTCCAATCCATCATTCAATTAAGTCTACACACTTAATTAACAAGGTTTCAAATAACTCAATCATGAACCTTAATTCTTTAAATGAATTAATCCGTTAATTAATTCAATGGTAAAGATCCACAAATTTAAACTCTAGATTAAAACCAAAATTGCAGAATCACCCAATGCAGAAGTATCTCAAAACACATAACATGTCTGAATCAGGGGAAGAAAAAAATCTGACAGGGTTTAACAGGTCATTCAAATGAACATCTATGTCATTTGAACGACCATGGCTCTCATTTGAATGAGATACCAGGTCGTTCGAACGACCCTGGTATCATTTTCATCCCTAATCTGTCCAATAAAACTCAGTCCTCCATCAAAATGTTTAAAACCTCCATTTTGTACATATTTCTTCATCAAAACTTCCCCAGATTCATCTTAATTCAATCCTTTTATTATATTCAATCTAACCCCATCAATTACGCCAAATCATGGAATCAAATTAGTCAAATCTTAACACCTCTATAGATTTATAACTCCAAATCAAAGAAATCCCCAATTTCTCATGAACACAAACACAAACCCTAACATATTAATTGATTCCAACCTCCTTTAATATGAATAGGTAAATGCAAATTAACATTTGCAAATTAAACCACTTGCCTCAATTTGTAGATCAAAGCCTTTGGACGAGGATGTTGGATTGAATTCAAGGATCTCCTCTTGTTCTTGAAGCAATCTCCCCAAATTCCCAAATTCTCTTCTAGTGGCTCTCCTATCAAGCTCTCCACAATTTTAGTCTTCTAAAATGACTTTAAGTTTCCTTACCCTTACACAATTAGGGTGAAAAACTCTAATCCCATTTTTGGGCCTATGGGCCTCCTAAAAAGGGCCCAAACTCTTAATTTGGATCTCAAAAATGTCTAATTAAGTCCCGAAACCCCGTATATACATATGTTCACTCATTTCGAACTATTTCAATCCTATCGGACTCAACCGCAGGCTCAAAATTGCCATGTGGATTATAATTTTTAAAATTAATTTTCACCCATTAATTTATTTAAATATACTCACTTTTAAATAACCTAATTAATTAATTCTCATTATTTTACGACACAAGTAAATTACCAATTACCGAATTAATTAATAAAAATAAAAACCCAAAATTACGAGGTGTTACAAAAGTGCCCTTCGGATAAGTTCAACAACATAATGTCTCGTTTTCTTTGAAAACTCGTATAGAGGAAGTATGTGACGGAGTCCAAAGTCACTGAGTCTGCTCCCTAAGTTAGCATCGAGCAGAATATTATCTGGTTTTAGGTCTCCATATATTATGCTATGAGGGCTGCATGAATTAAGGAAAATAAGAACACAACACATCTCTGCGGCAATACGAATCCGAGTTTTCCAGGATAATGGGGGAGTTTTGTCCTTGCAGCTGAGATGATCTTCGAGGCTTCCATTGGGAAGATATTCGTAGAAGAGAGTTGATCGAGGTAAAAGCTGAGCGTTCGTGTAATATGCTAATGATTTTTATCGGCTTCCCATCGCAATATAAAAAGCCTAAACATTAACTACACTCTTAGGGAGTATATCGGCTAGTCTGGGTATCAAATCCACAGGGAATGTTTGATAAGTTTTAATTGATTTGTTACTTCTAAAATAAAAGTATAAAAGATAATGATGGGATGAGAAAGGAAAAAGGGAAAAAATAAAGAAGTTAACTAAAACTACTTAAAACTTAAGTAAAGGACAAGAAAACGGGATTAGGATCACATCCTTGCCATGGTAAAAATAACGCATATAAAGGATTTTGGTTCGAAAAAAATTAACCGAGCATATTCAATTGATTATAAACATCAAACATCAAGAAATTTAATTCAACAATGAAAGATTAAAATTTCGCTCGAATATGGCCATAAGTGGATTAATTTCGAAATATCTCTATAAACACTAACATTGCATGATAAAGAAAGTTAAACGCCTAATATTCCAACTTTAATACACGAGGTTTCAATTAATTGCAAGGTTCTAAAAAATGCAGGGCGTGACCAAGGCTTGGAGGCCAAGTCTTAAGCCTTAGAAGCCTAGGGGGCCTTAGGCGTAAAAAGGTGTGAAAAGGCGTTTAGGCATTTTTTAATATATTTTAACATTTTTAACTATAAAAAGGTTATTAAAAACATTAAAATGGTACATAACTTAAAATATGTATGAATATATGCAAACTAAAATACTATTTTTTTTTAAAATACTAAGAAAAAAACAAAAAAGGAGAAGAAAAAAATCACGTTTTTTTGGACGAGAGGCAGAGAGGTTTGGAATACCATTTGTCTTTTGACTATTTTGAATGAGATATTGGTCCAATTTTTTTTAAAAAAGTCTTTAAAAAGAGATATCGTTTCACTAAAACTATTTTTGTTTTTAAAAAAAGTGCGCCTTAAGCCTTTTACCATGAATAAGGCGTGAAAGGCTTAAGGCGGGGCATTTCTCCTAAGCCTCAATCCTAGGCGCACCTTTTAGAACATTGATTAATTGTATTTCTACCCAAAACCTAACTTTCAAAGCTCAATGCCCATCAATGGAGGAAACGTGATCCCAACCATTAAACTAGCTACTAAACATGACGGTGTTAACAATGCAAGAATCCATTAACAAACATGTGAAAATAAGGAAAGAATAATAAAAGCGTTGGAATTTAAGGTTACGAAGGTTGAAGAACACAACCATGCAAGAAAAAACCGAAGCTTGAAGAAAAACCGAAAAAGCCCTTGAATTAAAGGTGAAAAATATGTAAATTGTTCCCCTGGATGTTTTTCTAGACTAGAAAATAGGGCTAAAATAAAAATCCCGCTTTTGGAAAATTGTAACGATTTTAAAGTGTGACTAGTATTTGTCAAGGTTTTGTAGCATTTACTTAAATTGAATCGGTTATATTTTCCATCCGATCAAACCGGTTCTACAAAACCCAACCGGTTATACTTCATCCATCCCTAGTTTTACCTATTTGATTCTTCATCTTTAAACGGGCATAACTTCTTCACCGTAACTCGGATTCAGGTGCCGTTTTTTCCTATGTTCTTGTGACTTCAAGATATTCAACCTTCCAGTTGGATCCACCTCTAGAATAATAGTGAAAAATTACGAAAATTTCCTTCAACTTCCTTTCTTTAATTTTTCTTTCATTGTTTCGGCGTTTCTCTTCCATCCACTTACACAAATTACCTACAAAATAAGATAGAAATAAAAAAACACGAACTAATTTCCAAGATGGGTTAGTAGCATGATTATGAGATAAATCCATTCTAATTACACTGCACGAAACCATAAAAGAATCGAAATTAAGGTGATATATATGATGAATTTATGCCGAATCGAATCCCCCTAACTTAGAATATTGTGCGTCTCGAGAAATGTAAAAGAATAAGAATATGAGTTAAATAACTTTCAAAAACTTTATTGGGATAGAATACCTTTTTTGCTCACAAGCGATTGCATTTAGTGTATGCAAAAAGCCGTTAAACCCTAGGCTACCCTAGTAGGACGAGTGATGTCTCGTGAGGGTTTGTAGTGAATATACCCATAAAATTCATTTTTAAACTCAAAGAAAAATAAAAAAACTTAAAAATTGTACAATTTAAGTTGTCCAAAAATAGTCACCGTAAATTCATATTCAATAGTGTCAATTTGTAGTGTATGTGCGAAGCCAAAAATTAAACCACTAACTTCCACCGATTGATCATGACGTTACTTTCCAAAAATTCGTTTTGATTCAAATGCTCACAGGATACTCTCATAAACGAATCTTGAGGAGTGTGTATAATTCTCTCAGTGCAAGTGATTTATAAGAGTAAATATAATGGAACACAAATTCACGCACACAATTATAAAGACGAAAATTTTGTGGTGAGAAGATCTCTTCATCGGAATACGGTCATTGGAAAATGGAAAACATCGCCTCTTATTCGTACCAATTAATCTCTCTTTTATCTTTTTGTGTCTTATCTCTGCACACGATAATTAATTTCATTATTCAGATTCAGTTAGGACTTTTTCGGGTTATAAGATGCATTGGGTAAAAGGAGAATGGCTTGGAAATTTGGAGTTGGAAAATTTAACTTACTATGTCCTTTAGTGCTGTTTTGGGCTTTTGCTCCTTTTCTTTTCATTTTCTCCTTAAATCAAACCAGTTTGATTTTCCATCCGATCAAACCGGTTCTACTTTTAGCCTTCTTTAGGTTTGCCTATTTGATTCTTCATCTTCAAACGGGAATAACTTCTTCACCGTAACTCAGATTTAGGTGCCGTTTTTTCCTACGTTCTTGTGACTTCAAGATATTCAACCTTCCAGTTGGCGCCACCTATGGAATAATGCTGAAAAATTATGAAAATTGCCTTCAACTTCCTTTCCTTAGTTTTCTTTAATTTTTTTGGCATTTTTCTTCCATCCACTTGCACGAATTACCTGTAAAATAAGATAGAAATACAAAAAATACAAAATACTTGCCAAAATGGGTTAGTTGCATAAATTTGAGATAAATCCATTCTAATTACATCGCACGAGACCATAAAAGAACCAAAATTAAGGGGATACATATGAAGAATTTATGCCTAATCAAGTGTCCAAGAGTGACGAGGTTAGGATGCCTTAACTTACTCAAAATGTTGAGCTGATGAAAAAGAGCAATAGTAAAGATTCACATACTTGTCTATTTTAATTGGGAACGATACAAGATTTGATATCACCAAAATGTGTTGATGTAATATGTTAAGCATGACATGAAGAGAATCTATCAATAATTTTTTGAAATAAAATTACAAGAACTGATATTAACAGAAGGACATTATAACTTATAGCATACAACTGAAGAAACTATCAACAATTTTAGCATCCGAAGAAAATTTCTTAAATTGAGATGCTTAGTTTTTTTCCAATGTGCCACCTCTGAATAAAGTTACAATTTGCCTAGTTGTGTAAGGGATTCATATCATTAAAAAAAGATCCTCTAATTAATTCACCTCAAAGTTGGAGTCGTTTGCACCGGGTATGACCTTTTAATGGGGATAAATAATTTAAATTTTATTTTATATAAGAAACTGACAAAACAAGTATAAACTTATTCAGAAATTTCAACTCTCACTTAGATGATAAATTTAGGGGTATTTTGGCTTTACCCAACATCTTACCTCCTGTTGAAATTCAAATGGTCCTTGCATGCTATGAGAGTGCAGCATCTTTGTAACCACTTGAGTATGACGAAGAAGACCTCGATAAATACTACCATAAACCCCTTCTCCAATCTTCAAGGCCAGGTCAAAGTTGCGAGTTGCTTCTTCAATTTATGAGAAAGAGAACTCAGAGAAGAACTGAGTCACAATTGAGATCGTGGTCTCCTCTGCTTGTTTTTCTCTTCGTTCCTTAGATACTTTGAATCCATTCTCACAGTCCACCTACAACTCATCTCGTTCCTTCTTAAAGTTTTGCAACAACTTAACAACATATAACTTATTCTATTCCAACTCCTATACCTTCTGATCAAAATCATCAATTTGGATCCCCAATTTCAATTTTTGTTCTCAGGAGTCCTAAAGTTCTTTCATGACCGTGTCCAACTGCGTTTTAATCTTTTCAAGATACTCTTTCCCTCTTTCTAGTGCTTCCTCAAGTTCTTTCCTTTGCCTGAACTCCTCCGTGTAAGAGCTTTATGATGCTTTGGCCTATAAGATTGATCACCATGACTGTAATTTCCAAAAGAAAATTTATTCCATCCTAACAAGATAAAATAACTTGACCTAGGATTAAGGGTGACAATACTTAACACAACCCATTAACAAAATACAAACACGACATGAAGTTAACAGGTTTATATTTAGTCTTAACGGGTTTGGTTCAATAATTCATTGACCCATTAAACATGATTCTATAAATGGGTGACACGAATCTAAATATCCACACCAACCTGCTAAAAGGGATGATTACATGACTTACACATGAAACCTATTATACACGATTATAAATAGTCATCTATGGGTGATGTCAATCTTGATATCAAACCATGACACCACTCGTGGTTTTACCCTACAACACATACGATAAGAGGTTCGATTAGGACCTCCCATTCCAGTGCATAACACAGGGCTATGAGAACAACATCTCCCAAATGTAGCCAACAAAAATAAAATAAATCACTGCATGTTGACGAAACATTACCCTACGACCAACCTTGGTGGCATATTTTTAGCTTTCCTACACCTGAATGACTCTTTATATGCTTCTCGTCTGGATTTTTCTGCCTGTGCCATTGCTTGTTGAATCTGATCGTAGAGTTTATCATACTATTACTCAAGTTTGAGTTTGAAATTTATTTTTAGATACAAAGTACTTTATATTTGTGTAATACCCCGTATTTTTGTACATTTAATATTTAATTAATTCGGGGATTTTAAATTACTTGTGTTGTAATTTTAATTGAATTAATTATGGCAATATATATTTAAATATTAATCGGGGAGTGAATGGTTAATGTTTAGGAAAATTTATTTACTAAGTGAATAATAATAATTTAATTACGTCATTTCGGGTATTAATGACGGGGTATGCACTTATCCCAGCCGGGAGTCGGTATAAACTAAATTGGGTGTGAGATAAGAATTTTTATAAATTAATTCGGATGTCAATTTTGAGTGCGCGTTTGTGTCCGGATGGGTCGAGATAGTCAGAAAAGAGTACCTGGGGGTAGTAATTGGGTCTCGGGGTATATTTGGGCATAGCCGGGCCCACACGGGGTGAGTTGGGCCACTTTAATTAAGCCCATTAGGTGAAAAACGGGATTGAGGGTTTTAACCTAAGTGAGGGATTAGGAAATCAGCAGCCAACACAATTCTAAGCCTAGGGCTTGAGAAGGAAATTGGGGGAGAGCTTAGCAAAATCCAATTTGGGGATTTTGGAGCCAAATTGAGGGACTACGCCAACGGATCAGACACTACGAACACTTACAGGCAAGTGGTTAACTGTTGCGATTTATAAATTGATGATAATCAATTCATATCATAGTGATGTGTAAACCAAAATTCATTTTGGGGATAAATGGGTACAAAATGGGGTTTTTGTTCATGAAACTTTTGAATGAGATTCATAGTAAAGATTATTCTGTTGAACATATCTGAGTATAAATGTTTAATTGGAATAAGAATTCGGAATATAAACTGGGGAAAATCTGGATTTGGAATTTGGTTTGTAGAAACAAGATTGATGAATTTTAATGGAAAACCCATTTCGGAAATTGTGAAATAAGTTGAGAAATTTATATACTAGAGGGGGTATATGATGTATGGGATCAAAGTTCATATGTTAATGTCATGGGATGACTTGATCAGGGGTTGAAATTAAGGTTACAAACCTTGAATTTTTGTTAATGGTGTAATGCAGTGGGGAATAAGAGCTGCCCAGGAATGATCGATCGATCGATCGGGGGCCATCGATCGATCGACGGTCCCAGGAACTTGACAGTTCGGCCAGTTTGTTTTTAAAGAACATTTTATTTAAAATTTAACCCATTGATTTTATTTAGTGATAAATTCATATGGACACATATTTCCTTAACAATTATAAGGTGATATAATTGGGTTTAAGGGTGTGTGTGAACGGTATGTCATGAGATGAACGAATTTGGAGAAATAATTCATAATTATTGATATTGGGCCGAGGAATAATATTCGGGTATTGTAGTTGGGTGGCACTACATTATTAAAGGAATTTAGGTGAAATATTTAATTATGGACCAAGTGCGCGAGTCCGGGTATGCTAATAATTATAGGTAAATATAATTGGGGAAATTATGAAAATGAATGTGTGACACATTGTGGGCGAATGTGTGAGAACGAAATTTTGAGGTGTAAAATGGACCAAGTGAGTGAGTCCGGGTATGATGGTTAAGTGACACCAAAGTGTTAAATTAATTATTGAGAAAAAGTAATTAATTTGGAGTCGAAACATAGACTCAGAAAATGTTGAGGTAGGGGCCAAGTGAGAGAGTCCGGGGATAATGGTTGGGTGACACCAAGTTATTAAATTAATAAGAGTGATAATTAATTTAATTAGAGTCGGAGTGTAGACTCGAGTAGGATTAAATTAATAAGAGTGGTAATTAATTTAATTAGAGTCGGACAATATACTCGGGGAGGTATTAAATTAATATGCGTGTTTGTAAGGAAATTTTTCTCATGTCCACCATGTTACATTTGTGTATGTCGTACGCCGCTACATTTGGCACCTCACCTCACGATCTCACATGATGGCCTCTATCCGAATTCCGAGAATCAAGCATTCAACATCTCCATTAATGTGTCCCACATCTGCCTCAACGACTTCACGTTCCAAGATTTTAGGGACTTAATGCAAGTGGTACGCAAGGGAAGTCAAAACAGTGAAAAAAGGCACGATAGGAGAGTTCAAGGGAATTTTCGTAATTTCACATCCATAGTACGGAGGTCTGGTCAACTAGAAAGTTGAAGAGCTCGCCGTAACGAAGATACTGGAAGAAACGGCACCTCAATCCAAGCTACGGTGAAGGAGTTATGACCTTTTGAAGTTGGAGAAAATTCCTTGAAGAATGCTATTTTTTTTTTAACCCCAAACCAGAAAGGTACCCCAAACCGATGTACCCCAAACCGCATAAGGTACCCCAAACCGGTTCGGGGTACCTATACGCTGGATAAAATTTTAGAGTTTTAAGAACGTGGATCTCTTCATCTGTTTTCCTATAAATACCAACTTCGGGGGAGTTGTTTTGCAAGACTTTAGAAGACGTTTTTGAGAATCCAAATTACTCTAGTCTTCATATTTTTTGAGTCCCAAGACTCATATTTTGATTCACACAATTTCCAAACCTTTGTGAATCTTTTTTGCAACCCAAGAACACAACTTTGGTTTGTTCAACCCTTGTAGAGAAGCCGTTCTCTTCTTCATTGCTGCCCTCCTGGAAAGGGAAAATTTCAGCCGCCGACATAGGAACCGACACCTGCGGGTATTTCTGTGTCACACTGTTTCTAGCCGTTGCTTTGAAGGTTTACCGAAGACACCGTGCGTTACATTTGTGGGCGATTATCAGGTTGTATGTAAGTCAATGGTCTTGTAAATTCTTTAAAGTTCTAGAAATAAAAGGTTTTTCCCTTCGGGGATTTTTTCTTAACTTTGTGTCGCATGCTTTATATTTGATGGGTTGATTTAGATGCATGTTTAAGGGTTGATTTTATTTGGTTTAAAAGTAGACGCTAATTAAATAAGGGTTCTTAGAAACTTGTGGAATCTAATTTAAATCGATATTACACGCGTTCTCAAATTGGTATCAGAGCAGGTTACGCTAATTTATCGCATATTCCTTTTTTTTCCGCAAAATCGTGTGATATTGATTTTTTTTAAAATCAGTTTTGTGAAAAATCGTAATTTTTCCTATGGAGCACTTATATAATCAGATGCCTATTTTTGACGGGTCTAATTATGCCTACTGGAAAGCTCGTATGAAATCGATTTTAAAATCTATTGACGAGCGTGTTTGGTTGCTTTGCGAAAATGGTTGGACTCCTCCCACGGTCACTGTTAATAACATCACCACTTTAAAACCCGTGTCAGCCTGGACTGAAGATGATTATAAATTGTCCAATTTTAATTCCCGTGGTCTGAGTGCTATTTCTGGAGCTGTCTCTCCTGATGAGTTTCGCCGAATTATGATGTGCACCATGTCTAAAGAGGCTTGGGATGTTTTGAAATTGACACATGAGGGTACGAACGCGGTTAAAGAGTCAAAATTACAAAATTTGGCCACCCAATTTGAGACTATCACCATGTCTGAGTCCGAATGCTTTGATGATTTTTATGCATGTTTGTCGGACATTGTTAACACATGTTTTAATTTGGGTGAGGTGATTGATAACACGCGTGTCGTTAAAAAGATTTTGAGATCTCTCCCAAAACGCTTTATTCCTAAAGTCACTGTTTTGAACTCCTTGGGAAATTTGAAATCACTTAAGTTGGAAGAACTTGTAGGAGATCTTCAAACCTATGAGATTGATATGTTTCCCAAAACCATTAAGGCTAAGGATAATGGCATTGCTTTAAAGACTCATTTTAAGAAAAAGAAAGAAAAAGTTTGTGAGTCCAATTTCGAGGGAGATTTTGATTTTAATGACATGGCCTTGTTTGCAAAAAATTTTAAAAAATTTCTCAACATGAACAAAAATAATTCTTCCAATAAAAGGAATTTGTTTGAGAAAAATAAAAAGAAAGAGGAGGCCAAAGATAGTGACAAGGAGGATGAGATCAGGTGCTTTGAGTGTGAAGGGAAAGGGCACATTGCTAGAGAGTGTCCTACTAGGATAAGGAGAAAGGGGAAAGAAACTGCTATGCCCGCCACACTTAGTGATAGTAGTGAAGGTGAGGGTGATGAGACTAGTGGTGAGAAGTTTGTAGCTTTTTCTAGTCGTGTGAGCACTCCCACCTTGTCTCACAATAGTGCACCCGAATGTGATAGTGATGGTTTGAGCGCTTCAAGTGAGGGAGAAATTGAGAGTGAAAGTGGAGATGAAAGTGACCTCCAAAAAGCTTTTAGAGATTTGTACACCGAGACCTTGAAAACAAAGAAGTATAATAGGGATTTAGGTCGTTGGGTTTTAGATTTGGAGAAAGAGAAGGAGGTTTTGAGAAAGGAGAAGTGTGATTTGGCCGACACGTTGTCTAGTCTAGCGACACGTGTATCCCAACTCGAGAGTGATCTCGAATGTGCCCGGGAGGTCAAAGTCAAGTTTGAGAACGCACCTAAGAAGGTTGAAAAGGTGGTTCTTAAGGGTAAAGGTGAGAAGTTTGGAATAAGTCATGACGATGCCTCTTATTCCCCATTAGCACCCGAACCGGTTCCCACTTTAGTGACAGTTTCACATATGTCTCACCCTAACCCACCTAGGCGTCCCATTCCTATTAGGAAAGTGCGTCCTAGTGTTTTTGAGAGAGGTGTTCCTAGGCCTATTTATGTTTGCTCACATTGCAAGAGGAAAGGACACCTTAGGGAATTTTTCTTTAAGTTGGGGTATGTGTCACGTTTTGCTTCTACACGTGTTTCTGGCACACATGCTCCCACACATGATAATTTACATGCTCCCGGAGACTTCATGAGAGAGTTTGCACATTTAGGTGAGCAAGTTAAGTTTTTAGTCAAAACTTCACAAGAATTGATGGAAGTTTTTCATAAGCTGTCACAACCTTTGGAAAACCCCTCCGCACCTAATGATTGAGGTTTGACTTGTTTACTAGCATAGGGTGATTTTCATGATGACATTGTTTGCCTATTGCTAGTATGTATCATTTTTGTATATATTTTTGTTTTGAAAAATTTTGAAAAATACAAAAAGGTTTTATTTTGACAAAATTTTTGAAAAATCAAAAAAGATTTTTTTTTTTGCACCGTTTATGGATGAACACTTTGGATGACCAAGTCACAACATCATTCCATTATTTTCATGTGACTATTTGATAGTGTTTTGAGACAATAGGTCAATTCATCCTTGTGCTTTATAATGTTTGGAGTCATTAAGATGTAATTAAGTGCTACTTCATACATGTTTGACTCATATTTCCTTTATTGCACACATGCACGGATTTGTTTGATTATTGTGCTTGTCTTATGACATGTTGGTTGGGTGTTTTCACTTCAATTATGTCCTTAAAATGAACCAAGCGCGATAAATTTTGATAAGGAAATTGTGCATATAAAAACCGTTTTGTGAGTTTGTGTGCTTTATTTTATAACAGGGAGGGGCTGCGAAAGGTAATTATCTATCCTTTGCGCAAAAGCCACCGTTAAAAAGGACCTAATAAATTGAGAAATTTTATTATCCGAGGTCCAAAGAGGTTAAAAGAGCCCGAAAAAATTGAAAGGCAATAAAAAGATATTCATGCCAAAAAGGGGCCATTTAGGTTTTTGCACCAATTCTCCAATGTTTGAGAATTTAGATTACCTCTAAAAGAAAATATATATGAGGGAGTTTGGTTGGAGAATTTAAAACGGGTTTGCTCGTCCTTGAAATGCTTGAAAAAATGCGCTACATAGTTTTGGACGTTATTGGGGTGGAAGTCATTTTGACTTTGATTTGTTGATTTGCATAAGACGATGTCATCTAAATTCAACAAATTTTTACACCTAAGGATACCTTTGATGTTCATTCGTTAGGAGTACACGTATGCATCGTGCACATATGATTGATTGAGTTGATTTACCTATCGAATGTGTTCACACCCATTCATTACATTTTCATGACTTGGTTGTTTGAGTCGAAATCCATGGTGTGATTTTTGTATCATATTTCTTCATATTGGTATCCTATCTTTGTATGAAAAAATTGAAAAATCAAAAATAGTTTGTGTATTTTTTGAATACCGTGACACCCTGATTTTTCTTGTTTGATTCATTCTTCTTATTTGTCTATTTGGGGACATCATAAAAAGGGGGAGAAAGAATTATCTTATTCTGGGGGAGTTTGAGTTTGAATTTTGGGGGAGTTTTTGAGATTTGACTTATGCTTATCATATATTGGTATCTATGCTTATCTCATTTCAAACTCAATACGTCACTTGGTATTTTTCTTTATCTCATGTGTGTAGGTATTACATTGATGATCTCTGAATTGCACACCCTGATGAGAAAAGATTTGAGATTCCTGAAGATTTGAAGAACAAACGATGAAGACTATTCATTTGTACCTTTTCCAGTTTTGGGTTCATGGGAGGGTAGATTTGTATAGGCAATTTCATATTTGATAATTCGGATTTTTTATGTATGTACCGGCATAGACATAGGGGGAGATTTGTAAGGAAATTTTTCTCATGTCCACCATGTTACATTTGTGTATGTCGTACGCCGCTACATTTGGCACCTCACCTCACGATCTCACATGATGGCCTCTATCCGAATTCCGAGAATCAAGCATTCAACATCTCCATTAATGTGTCTCACATCTGCCTCAACGACTTCACGTTCCAAGATTTTAGGGACTTAATGCAAGTGGTACGCAAGGGAAGTCAAAACAGTGAAAAAAGGCACGATAGGAGAGTTCAAGGGAATTTTCGTAATTTCACATCCATAGTCCGGAGGTCTGGTCAACTAGAAAGTTGAAGAGCTCGCCGTAACGAAGATACTGGAAGAAACGTCACCTCAATCCAAGCTACGGTGAAGGAGTTATGACCTTTTGAAGTTGGAGAAAATTCCTTGAAAAATGCTATTTTTTTTTTAACCCCAAACCAGAAAGGTACCCCAAACCGATGTACCCCAAACCGCATAAGGTACCCCAAACCGGTTCGGGGTACCTATACGCTGGATAAAATTTTAGAGTTTTAAGAACGTGGATCTCTTCATCTGTTTTCCTATAAATACCAACTTCGGGGGAGTTGTTTTGCAAGACTTTAGAAGACGTTTTTGAGAATCCAAATTACTCTAGTCTTCATATTTTTTGAGTCCCAAGACTCATGTTTTGATTCACACAATTGCCAAACCTTTGTGAATCTTTTTGGTAACCCAAGAACACAACTTTGGTTTGTTCAACTCTTGTGGAGAAGCCGTTCTCTTCTTCATTGCTGCCCTCCTGGAAAGGGAAAATTCCAGCCGCCGACATAGGAACCGACACTTGCGGGTATTTCTGTGTCACACTATTTCTAGCCGTTGCTTTGAAGGTTTACCGAAGACACCGTGCGTTACACTTGTGGGCGATTATCAGGTTGTATGTAAGTCAATGGTCTTGTAAATTCTTTAAAGTTCTAGAAATAAAAGGTTTTGCCCTTCGGGGATTTTTCCTTAACTTTGTGTCGCATGCTTTATATTTGATGGGTTGATTTAGATGCATGTTTAAGGGTTGATTTTATTTGGTTTAAAAGTAGACGCTAATTAAATAAGGGTTCTTGGAAACTTGCGGAATCTAATTTAAATCGATATTACACGCGTTCTCAGTGTTAATTAATTTAATTAGAGTCGGGCGATAGACTCGGGGAGGTATCAAATTAATATGGGTGTTAATTAATTTAATTCGAGTCGGGGGATAGACTCGGGGAGGTATTAAATTAATATGTGTGTTAATTAATTTAATTAGAGTCGGGCGATAGACTCGGGGAGGTATTAAATTAATATGTGTGTTAATTAATTTAATTAAAGTCGGGTGATAGACTCGGGAAGGTATTAAATTAATAAGTGTGTTAATTAATTTAATTGGAGTCGGACCATAGACTCGGGGAAAGTATTTTATAAATTGAGGTGGGAATTAAATATATTAGAGTCGGACCATAGACTCGGGAAGACGATATATTATTAAGTGAGAAAATTAATTATGTTGAGTCGGGCCACAGACTCAGGAAACTACAAGCTAATGTACGGGATTTTGAGTACACGATAAAGCCGGGGTTCAAATTATATATATACGGTGTAGTGATAGTATATATATATACGTGTATATATTGTGTGTGATATTAAATATCAGTGACTAGATATTTATTCAATTTATATACTCTAGTGCTATCAAGGGAGGTTGCGCGATGTGGGTGAATCCCCTAGCTTGAGGAGTAGGGCGAGTATATCCCCAGGTCATAGCGTCTGGTATATATGGGTGAGGGATTTATCTCACTTTCAGGGAAGGAATATGACCACCTCCACTACGTTTATATTTTGGGCCAAGTTAGTGAGCGATTCCAACTTGGGGAACTAGGTTTTGTGAGCACACCTATTGAGATAGCATTTTAGAGAGAATCATCCAACGAGGGTATACTCGGAGGGATGGATATACGTATGTTATATGTGTGGATGCTTTAGTAAATGTACGTATATAATGGTAGTAAATATTATATACGGGTAATAATACAGTGTGTGATGTATTTACTTTATATAACTTGTGACACGGTTATATGCTACTATTCAAGAGGAATTAATTAAGTTAATTGTGAAATAACTTATAATTCAAGAATCATTATACTCGGGTTAGAGTAGTATGGCAAGGGAAGGTTATACCAGGACTAGTTGGACGGGGTAGTACAACTAGGTGGGGTTAAGGTAACCGGTAGGTGTGCACAATAGTGGAGGGGTGATAATGTCCATAAGGGAGTGCGACACTAACTTAAATATGAAGCGCATTCATGCATTTTGAATTACTGCAGTTAATTCACTTGCTAAATATTTTCAAAATGTTTTGGGTTCTAACCCTTGCTATAAAACTATTTTCAAAATCTTTTAGGTGTCCAGTCATAGGGACGCCAAGAATGATATTCTATTCCAGGGACACGGAGCTGCGACATATGTGGATGCTAGCAGGAGTTTGGATTAGACGCATCATTCATTCATTCCTAGAGTAGGAATCTTTTATCAGTTTCAGTTTTATTTAGGGCTTGTCTCCCAGACTTCTCGGTACAGTTTTCAGGTGTAATTTATTCAGGTGTTGAATATTTGTATTGGATTATTTCTTTGGTGGCCGGTGATTTATTCGGCAAGTTGTGTAATTATGATTCAGTTTATTTTCATTCAGTTGTGTGAATGGTTTATATTTTAATTCTTCATGTACTGTTTTGTTTAATTAAAAAGTTAAAAATTGGCACCAGCTTTTGGAATACTAGGTGGTTAGTAAGTTTTAAAAAGTTTTCGACAGTGATGCTAAGGATGATCCAACTGGGATTCCTCTTTTAATTTGGTATAGGACTGATCACCCGGTATTTTATTAGGTGGGGTGTCACAATTTGTTCAAGGAAAAAAATAGGGGAGATAATAGCAGTGATGAATCCTTGATCTCAATCTGGTTCTGTTTGTGATAGTTGAAGCGAGTCATGGAGAAAAGAACGTATCCACGTATAGGTTCAGACAATGCTAATTTATATACAGTTAAGATAGTGAATGTTGCATGCAAAGGGGAAATCTTAATCTAAGAAATAAAATTAAATCAACCATTCATTTCATCATATAATGTTGGTTTGTTAGTTTATACCCTCAACCGATATACCAAGATATGTTCTATACAATACTTAATATTCATATAAAGTTTTGCATAATACAAACCAAGCTAAGTAAATGATAAAGAATTGTTTATTTGAAAGAGTTTTGGGATTATAGAATGTTCTACATTCTAAACTCTTGTGATAACTACATTTATGCTATAGTAGTTTCATACAAAGAATGTCGAATCATTTATGGATTTAACATGAAGTATTTACTCCCCAAACATCACATAGAACAAAACACAAGTAGGTAGTATGCAACAACCAATGCAAGTTCAAGGTCTTGTCCACATTCGCAACATGTTTGCATAAAAAGGGATAAGAAAAGAAATGTAAATGATATTGCCACCCCCTAAATTGTATTTCTTCAAATTTTGAGGATTTTTATGACAAATTTTTCCCGATTCCCACAACCAAAGTCCATGTCTTATGTGTTAGCAAGGCAAATGGGACAAACCTGTCAGAGTTCATGAAAAAATATTAGCACTACTCATTCAAAGCTCATAATCATGAGAAATACAATCCAAAAAAACACTCCTGAGCAAAAAATATGGCTATATTTGGAATTGAAGTTTAGAAAACAAATACGGCTATAGTAAACAAATATGGATATATTTAGAACTGAGCAACTGTGTAGAGCAATTAGATATATAAGGGTATGTTTTGTTATGAAAAATCGTATTCTGATTTCTATACATTAGTTTAACCTTTGTTGTTTCAAAAGATGTGAACTGAGAAATGAATCAACACCACTATTAGGGATTTTCTATTTTCTCCATAAAAACCTCAAAATATACACAAGCTCAAATATTGAAACGGTTCATCTTAATTCACACAATCGCATGTGTACAAATTTGAAATTTTAGAACCCTATATTTTGAAATAGCAATTCATGCATGATTTATTTGGTATTTGTACTAATAATAGTGGATATATGTAGGGAAAATAAATGCAAAAAGAAGAGTTCACAAAAAGAAGAGTACCTTTTTATAAGAAGGGTTTGGGGCTTGAAGTCATGGGCACCATACGTGCCATGTCTGCTCCACTTTTTGTTTTACCAAAATAGGGCTCTGTTAGAAATAAAAACTCAAGAACATTTAAAGTTATACATATGGTTATCATGTAAAATGTAGAAATAAATTAGTAGCCAAAGAAAACATCAACTTAATGACAACGACGAGGATCCATTGTTCTTTATGCTTGTTTTTAATTTTTTGACTTTCAGGTTTTGTTCAAAGGAACCCGAATCAGAGGTGGATCCTGACGAAGGAGGCTTGATTGATTGGGTGAAAATGTTTGTATGAGATCCAGTCATGGGAGGAAGAGAGAGTCGAGCTTAGTATATACTAGGTGGGATAGTGAGCGGGAATGAAAGTGATGGATCCAAATGAAAATTCAACTAATTTTAAGTATTTTATTAATAAACTTAACTTTTACAAATTTGGCTTGGTTTTGGCATGGTTTTAAACCATGCTAGATTTTGGCCTAAACCTACCCCAAACCATGTGTGTGTTTTTCTTGTCCCTTTTTATTATTTTTTAGATTTTTAGTTTGACTCATTTTTATTTTTAGGATTTACTTTAGATTTTATTTAGAATTTCTAGGATTTTTTTTTCAATTTTTCAATTTCTTTTTATTTAGTGTAATTTTATTTTGATTTTGATTTTATTAGTTTTTAGTTTTAGTTTTTACTTTATTTTATCTTATTTTATTAGGATTAGAAATTTTTAGGATTTCATTTATATCTTAGTTTTATTAGATTTTATTTTTTTAGGATTTTATTTTTAGTTTAATAGAATTTTATTTTTATTTTTTAATTTCTTTTTAGTTTTATTTTTTTAATTGAATCTTTATTTTATTTGTAGAGTAGGAATTTATTTATTTTTAGATTTTTAGTTTTTTAGTTTTAATAGTTTTATTTTTAGTTAGTTAGTGTCATTTTTAAGTGTCTAAAGTTTACACACACAAATATCATACACCCACACACACCTAATCACTCCCTCACCCACACTCATCCACCCTACACCTCACCACACCTTAACACCCCAATGTCATCTTCTTCCCCTAACACCCTCTCTCTCCTCTATCAATTATTAACACCATTAAACCCACCACTCTCTCTCTCATCACCATACCCAACTGCCCGAACACCTCCTGCCGGAACCCTCTACCTCCTCTCTTCCCAATCGAAAACCCAGTCAATCCGTGCCTGCCGCGACCCCCACCTACAGACCCAAAACCCCATCTCCGGATCTTTGGCCGGCGTAATCCCCCCTTGACAGCTCTACGCCGAACACCTCTTTCCCTCGATAGCCCGGCGATCGAAACCACTCCGACCGAAACTGCCAGCGACGAATGCGGTGTCGCCCCTGACCGCCGGCGACCACGACCCGCCTCTCTCCTCTCCATACCCATTTCCTCCTAGCCCCCACAACCGAATATTCGGCGCCGACCATCCCTCCATCTCCGGTCGGAATCCAAACCGCCTCCGACCCGACTTCTGCTCTCAACCCGAGCACCTCACTCCATCAACCCATGTCACCATCTTATCCATTTCAAACCATACAAAAACCCATTTCTCCAAATGCCAAAATCGTTAAACTCAAATCTGCCAAAGTCCAAGCCAAATAAAAACATATCCCACATGTGCCAAGAAAAACCCATGATTCCACTTAAAACTAACTTATCCCCCTTTACCTAAAATACCCTCATATGCAATATCAGATTTTATTCCCTCACCTCACTACCCACTTGACCTCACCCAAACCACATGCACCCTCCATTAATTCCTAAAATAACCCTCACCCATACCTTTCATATTCCATACACTTTTGTCCTCCCATTTTTACCCCTCATGCTCCATGCCTATTATCTCTATCTCTACTATTATAAAAGAGGGGAGTTGGTCTTCAAATTTAAAATCTCTAAAATACCCTTATTTTTTGTAAACTCCCTATTTTATCCCCTCCTAAATCCGGATAGAAAATCGTTGCTTCGGATGTATCAATGTAGAAATCAGAGGTCCGTTCCCCTTCATCAAATCAGAGGTCCATTCCCCTTCATCTTATCCATTCATCTATTGCATCTATTCATTTTACGAAATTAATGATAGCCCCATCATCTTACACATTCATCCATTATATCTATTCATTCAACATTCATTCATACTCTCAAATGGAATCGTATATAAGCTGTGTCTATTTCATTCAAGTGTCCTCCTCTATTTCCTTCTTTGCTTTCGGTTATCCTTCGAAAAAGAGGTATGTACTCCTACTTCCCTCTATAATTTATCAGTTGTTGTCACAAAAGTTATTGGATTTTCAGATTTTTACATTGACAAAAAATGTCATTTACGGATCTAAATGTACTTTTTAATAATAAGTAAATGATATTTATAAATTATTTTGAAAAATAATTTTAAGGGCCAAACTGTACTCCTAAAACTTATTTTTACTTTTATTCATGAAAATATAATTTAAAAAAACTTAGTGGTGTAAATTTTATTTTAAAAAATACAAGATTTATTCATATTTTTTGGAAAAAATGTAATTTTCCAAAAACTTAGGGGTTTAAATGTAATTTTAAAAAATAAAAGATTTATAGATATTTTGGGGAAAACATGTTAAAGTTGTTTAGAATTTTATTGCAAATTTAAAATTCAGATAGTATTTTCAGAGTTTTTATTTAAAATAAGTATTTAATCCGAACAAATTTTATAGATTTTCATTTGTACGCTTTGAAAAAAATAATTATTTTCTACAATTAAATTAGCCTCTACTATTTGATCCGAATATATTGTTTTTTCGTTACGTTCAACATTAATTTTAATTTCATTTAATTGCTTTCATGGCGTATCTGTTCTAGGTTTTTCCTGGAGGTCAGTTGCAGTACTACCCAATTGACTATAAAATTGCTTACATATCAGGTATTTCTTTATATATTCTTCTCAATTTTTGTAAATTTCATTAGAAAATATACAATGTCATCTATATTTGGACTTATGTAGCATTAACCCTGAGCAGATTTAAGGGCTTAATTGTTGTGCTTTATTGATTTCCAATATTGAATGTAATAACGATGAAGTTTCGTAACTTTAATATTTCAAATGGAGTTCTTATTTTTTAGACATTCATAAAGTGAAAGGACTCTGAATAGATGTAGTAGAAAGTAAAGAAATAAGTTAATATATAAGTTGAGAGGAACTGATCACACTTAAATTTGAAGTCTTCGAGTATATTTTTCCTTTCACTTTTGGGGTGTAAGCAACATTCTTGAGGTAGATTTGGATCTGTATCTTTGATTGTTCTTTAGATTATATAAGATCAAAGTGGCGTTAGTTAAGTTTGACATCAAAATTTCAGCCAATCACTTAATAGCATAACTAACCATCTTCAGCTTTACACTTATCTTTAAGCACATTCATGTAGTCTAGGTCTGTAATGGATGATAACACATCAAGAGGTAAATGGTTCATTAAAGAAATGACATATCCATATAAGAAAATCATAAGGAATACCCTGCTTTCTAGAACCAAACACCACAACCTCTTTGAGGATTTGAACAATAATTCGAACCATTGTCCTACTGATCAACATACACTCAACATAACTGAATATTAAAACAAATCCTTGAGACGAGCGCTACTTATTACTTCGAATATTCCCTCTTCCTCTATTTTCTATACAAGAACTTATGCTGTAACACAATAGTAACATTACACATTCTCTCCCGTATGTATAAATGTATTATACAATGTCGAAGACCTGCTGTACACAGTACAATAACTTCCACTTTTGTACCAAGGAAAAATAGAAAGAACTTATGCTGTAACACAATAGGAACATTACACATTATCCCCCGTATGTATAAATGTATTGTACAATTGGATGCAATTCATCCTCTCCCCATATGTATAACAGACCAAGAAGTAGAAAATGCCCATAAAACATATAATTTTATATGAAACGAGATTTCTTAATTTACTTCAAATTTTGGCGCCTCTTTATGTCCGCTAAGTGTCCACCTTCTTTAATATGCCAAAAAAGTCCAATAAGACACATGCCAGGTCTGCAGACTAATGACCCCCAGATTAGAGGGGAAACCTCGACACATGAGGACATCATGGTGGCTCCATAAAGACAGTTTGCCTGTATTGTCTGATGTAGTGAATCAGTTCTACCGTTCCTTTATATAATCTTTAGGATGAAAAACTTTTTGGGTGGCTCTGAAGCTTCCATCTTCACAGTAAATAGTGAGGTTGAGCCTTACCCCAATGCTCTCCTAGCAAGATCCTTCGGAGTTCATTCCAAATTGAGGTTTAACCTTCCTCAATATTCATTTTTGAAGTGGTCCCTAAGATCGTCACTTCAAACATTCTTCAGCGACATTATAGAATGGACTGACTACTGATGTGTGCAAATTATTATGGTTGCGACTAACGGAGTGATGAGCTAGAGCATGATTAATACACCACAAATTAGATTGAACTTCAAGAGGGATCCTTGATTTGGAAACTATATTAGTTCGTATGGACTTTTCGTGAGTGTCTGAATTGTGTCGTATGCACATCGGAGTGATTGTCAGCTCCGGAGAAGTGTCCGTGATTCGTAGGTACCTAAAATTTATGTTTAGACCTTAATGGAAGTTCACATCACAAGTAACACATAGTTATTATCCAAATGAACACAAAACGAATAATCGAGTATCAAAATTCATACAATGTTAATATCACAAACTTCTTTTAGTCAATTTTTCAGAATCTGGAAAATGTCGAAGACCTGCTGTACACAGTAAAATAACTTCCAGTTTTATACCAAGGACAAATCGAAAGAACTTATGATGTAACACAATAGTAACATTACACATTCTCCCCCGTATGTACCTAAAATTTATGTTTAGACCTTAATGGAGGTTCACATCATAATTAACAAATAGTTATTATCCAAATGCACACAAAACGAATAATTGATTATCAAAATTCAGACAACGTTAATAGACCTTAATGGAAGTTCAAATCACAAGTAACAAATAGTTATTATCCAAATGCACACAAAACGAATAATCGATTATCAAAATTCATACAACGTTAATATCGCAAACTTCTTTTAGTCGATTTTTCAGAATCTGGAAAATGTCGAAGACCTGCTGTACACAATAAAATAACTTCCAGTTTTGTACCAAGGACAAATATAAAGAACTTATGATGTAACACAATAGTAACATTACACATTATCCCCCGTATGTATAAATGTATTATACAATGTCCAAGACCTGCTGTTCATAGGACAATAACCTCCACTTTTGTACCAAAGATAAATAGAAACAACTTATGCTGTAACACAATAGGAACATTACACATCATCCCCCGTATGTAAAAATGTATTATACATTTGGATGCAATTCATCCTCTCCCAATATGTATAACAGACCAAGAAGTAGAAAATGCCCTTAAAACATATAATTTTATATGAAACGAGTTTTCTTAATTTACTTCAAATTTTAGCGCCTCTTTATGTCCGCTAAGTGTCCAACTTCTTTAATATGCCAAACAAGTCCAATAAGCCACATGCCATGTCTGCAGAGTGTCTGAATTGTGTCGTATGCACATCGGAGTTATTGTTAGCTCCGGAGAAGTGTCCGTGATTCGTAGGTACCTAAAATTTATGTTTAGACCTTAATGGAAGTTCACATCACAATTAACAAATAGTTATTATCCAAATGCATAGAAAATGAATAATCGATTATCAAAATTCAGACAATGTTAATATCGCAAACTTCTTTTAGTTGATTTTTCAGAATCTAGAAAATGTCAAAGACGTGCTGTACACATTACAATAACTTCCAGTTTTGTACCAAGGACAAATAGAAAGAATTTTTTTCCTAAAAACAGATTGTCAAATGTGGCAATTTCATGACATCTACATTACATATCAGTTCTACGAAAATGGTGGAACATTAGTTTTTCCCCACACTAGCAGAGCCATTGTTTTGAATAACAGGGCATCCCCTTCTTTTTCTAACAGATGTAAAACATTATGTTTTTATCCTATTACATTTTTTTGTAAATTATCTTAAATAAAACAGATTGAGAAAGAATTTTACTGCATGTTCGCATACTACCAAATACATTACATATCAGGTATTTTATCATATTGACATCAATTTGCTTTAATTTTATCAGAAAATATACAATATGCTACTGTACAGCATATGAACTATAGTAGTTGACAATGCAAAATAACTCTTAAATTACACATTTCTCAACATTTTGAAAACTCAAATTTTCATATGTTGCATTTGTCACACATAACTGAATCATCTCAAAAATAAAATACCATACTATCTTGCCTCAAATCTTCAACAATTCTATTGCCGTGTCTGCTTTGGATACATATATTTCATTTGAGAAAGCTTTTAGGATCTAAAACTGTAAAGAATATTTTAATACACTTGCTGATTACCGAAGCAAAGTAGCTATGTGTTATCTAGCCCTTGATTTTGTCAAGCCTTTCTATGAAAGAATTGTGACGAACATGTGCTGATCAATCCCGATTTCTTGGCAAACATATAGAGACAAAAAACCACAATCCGGCATAGGCAACAGTAATACATAAGACCTATCTTCCCAAACCTTTTAGGATGTACGTTTTAAGTATCCCCGTCAATTTTAGCGGTTACCATTTCTACTTCTAAGATCATAAGTTTTATGCCTCTTCATATTTATCTCCTTACTAAATAGAGTGTTTTTATTTTAGCAGATCCTAACCTAATTCCAACCCACCACACCAAACAACAACCTATACTACAACCGAACAATCCCTGAGTCGTCGTTTGTCATTATTCCAGTGATAATCAAAATCGTAATCATCGGGAGAATAAATTGTAATACCCCGTATTTTTTGCTATATTTATTTTTGGGATTAATTAATTAAATGCGTAATAATTGGAAATTAATCCGGGTAAAATACTAGTGAGTTGTGAGTTGGTATTTGACTATATTGAGTATATATGATGATATATGAATATTGGATTATAAAAAAAAATTTGTCGTGAGATTTATATACGACATTTTGGAAATTTTGTTGAGACGCGTGTGACCGCCGCGTCATGGTGTATTATTTTAATTATAATAAGTGAATTTAAATTCTATAAACCGTATGGTCGTTTTGAGTGCGCCAACGCGTCCGTAAGGGTCGAGATAGTCAGAAAACACTAGCCGGGGGTGTAGTTTGGATCCCGGGGTATTTTTAGGCCATACCGGCAATATAAAGGGTATTTTGGTAATTTCGTATTTTTAGGATTTAAAAGTGACGAAAATTGGTTAATTACATCTGATGTGGATTTGACCCACTAAGCCATTAACCAACCCATGATAACCCAATAGGCTACGTAGGTTATTAGAAGTTAGGTTTCTAAGTTTTTCCAAAAAGAAAACCCTAGCCACCATAGCCATTGGAGAAGAAGCTTGGGGAAAGAGAGAGAAAGGAAATTCTGCAGAAAAACTCCATCAAACCAACATCTAAATCAGATATAAACTCGAGGCAAGTGACTTAATTCCATTTAATTTCAGAGAATGTTCTTTCCATATTAGATAATTCAAATTTTATGTTTGTTCTTGGTGAAATATGAAAACCCATGTAGTTTGGAACTTAGAACTTGAAAATCTTGAGGAGAATTGCATGTAGAATGATAGGTAGATAATTATACTCATGATATTTGTGATTTGGAGAAATTAAAACGGATTTATATTGGGCTAATTCATGATTTAAAATGTTAGGGTTTGTGTTCTTGAAAAGAATTGGGGAAAAGTGTAGAATCTTGTGATCTAATGATGTTAGGATGTATAAATTCCTTAAAAGGTGTTAGTATATGACCTTAGTATGTTTTAGGATGATTGGAGACCTTAAAACATTGATTGGACGAATTTTGGTTGAGACTTGAGGTGTTAAAAATGGTGAATAACGAGATTTAGACAAATCTGGGACGAAACTGGTAGGTCGTTAGAAGCCCCTCCCCAGGTCGTTCGAACGAACTCGTTCGAACGAGCTTCTAACGAATTGACCAGCCGCTTCTAACGAAAGGGAACTTCGTTCGATAACTTCGTTCAAACGAGATCTCGTTAGAAGGTACAGTTCATTCGAACGAACTGGATCTCGTTCGAACAGTCTCGTTCGAACGAGACTTCTAACGATCTGACAGTTTGATCTCGTTCGAATAGCCTCGTTCGAACGAGACTTCTAACGAGCTGGCAGTTTGGGCCTTTTGGCCTGTTTTGATTTTTGGAGTCCCGTAAACTTATTCGAGGGTAGAGTTAACATCCCTTTGATGATGTATTGATAGATTTGGGACTTTTGGGTTATTATGAGGAGTAAATTATAGACGAGTGATTTAAATCAATGAACCGTTTGGGATGAGACGTGAGTGTCTACTACGACGTGAGAATAGATTATGGCGCGTATAATTATAAACCGGAATCGTATAAAGTGTGTAAATTATATATTGGTACGAGAATGAGAATAGTACTACGATTAAACTACGGGATTACTAAGACGTGTGCTTACTTAGTATTGGTATATGAATTGTGTGTATGACATACCTACCATACTTGCTATCACGGGAGGTTTGCGTTCGCTTAGGGCCCTCTAATCCTTGTGTTGCCCCGATTTAGACTGGTTACCTTGATGAACATAGGTCATAGAAAGACTTATTGGGATATTAATAAGTCCGCTGATCGTGGGAGCGTAGGTATGTGCGTGACCCATGTGATGTGACTGTGTTCGCCTCCATTATTTGTGATGTTGTTATTTGTGAACTATTCCTGAGAGATTCGGAATATGTAATCCTTATGTACGTGATGTACCGGGATGGATAGCAGAGTATGTGTGCACCACAGCTTAGTTCTCTGGGTGCTTGTATTGTATATTTATGATGTGAATAATATACACTTAATTAATGGGAACCTTCATGTTAATGTTGTATAAATAATTACGGTATTGTTTCGAGAAACTTAACAAGTTAGCTGATAGTGAAATATATTGCATATTGAGCATCTGAGTTTACGTTAAACCCCTATTTAATTGCGAGCGTTATAATGTTAATAGAACCGAGTAATACGGGTAGGACCTATGACAGTCTAGCTAGATATGATGTCACTTAGGTAGTGGTTTGTGTCGTTGTAGATGGGTACTTACGTTTGGAGTGCACAGTTAGACGAGAGGTGAGAATATCATGTGAGTGCACGTCCTAACATGTACTTTTCATTTAATGTTTTAAATGATTTTAAAGCACTTGCAGGTTTTAAAAATATCTCCACATTCGGGCTCTGACCCGTTTGCTTTCAAATCTATTTTTCTTTGTAAAACCATTTTAGGTGCCCAGCCACAAGGACACCATGCATAGGATATTCATTCTGGTGACGAGCTGTAGCTGTTTATGGAAGTTACATGGATTTGCTTGTAGACGCTTCTATCACTTGGACTCCAGATTCATTATCTATCAGTTGTAGGGCATGTTGCCCATTTCTATTAGAGACATCTTTCCATTACAGTTTTCAGACTTTGGCATGTATTGTTTTAGTATTCGGTTTACTTATTTCAGTTATGGGATTGTAGTGAGGAGTTTTTCCTCCAGACTTTAATTACATTATGTGATGGTTATTCTTTTTACTCCAGTATGGTGTATGGTATTATTATTCTTCATTACACTTGTTGCATGTTAATTAGACTTAAATTAAAATTTGGCAACTTACTTTTTAAATACTAGGTGGTTAGTAATCATTAAAATGTTTCGACAGTGATGCTATTAACTGTACCAACTTGGCATTTTGAATTAATTTAATAAAGGAGTAGCTACCCGGTATTTAATTAGTCGGGGTGTCACAGGTGGTATCAGAGCATCAGGTTCTAGTGTCCTTTAGGATCTGAACGGCTTATTATGTTTTCCGCTGAGCTTTCTTTGATATAGAGCCCTAAATATTAGGAATGTTGTATTCATCTCTGTACTTTGGGAATTCGTACTTCCGCGGTTTGTTTATTTGAATGATGAACTCATCCAAATTTACTTAAATTTTCAGATGGACCGTCAAGAAGAACTAGCTCGAACGGGTAAGGGAATAAACGGGCAAGATCGACTCACACCTTGGGTATCCCCGGTTAGAATATCAACCGCCGAGTTAGCGGGTATCGTGGCACAAGCAGTTACCACTGCAGTTTTACAATACCAAGAACGCAACATACAACTTAAAGGAGGCAAAAGACCTAGAGAGGTTAGCCAAGTGCATGGGAATAAGGCTGACAAAGGTGCGAGGACCCCAAAAAGTCGACAACAGACTGCCCAAGACCAAGTCGGTTCTAATCAACAACGTGGTACAATGAAGCATTTTCGAAAGAGGAATAAAGTTCCAAGTCTGCAAGGACGACATCGTCAGCAGCAGAGTCAGAGGGGGAGTAACTTCAGAGGCCGATGTTTTGTGTGTGGCACGCACGGCCATAAACGCCAGGATTGCCCAGAGGGTGTTAGAGCTCCCCAGCAACAGGGTGCCCGTGATGATCCATAAGGGCCACTTTTTACAATCGCTCTCACAGCACCAGCTCAGGTGCTAGCCCTACCAACCTTTCCAGTAGCTCCAGTGCAGCAGGGACAGAATGGTCATCAACAGTTTCAACAGGTCCAGCAATGCCAGGGCAGAAATGATAACTGTCACCAGGGTCGTGGTCAGCATGGACAGCGAGGGGGAAACTTTCGAAGGAAGTGTTTCATTTGTGGTAAGATTGGCCACAAACGCCAGGATTGTCCTGATAGGGGCAGGGCCCCACAGCAGCACCAGCAGGGTGCTCGCCAGGAGCCGCAGAGGCCTATGTTTCTCGCCGCTCTCCCCGCACCGCCACAGATGACAGCATTTCCACCCATTCCAGCAGTCCCAGCTCGGCAGGGGCAGCTACAGTATGGACGTGTCTATAACGTCCACCAGGCTGCAGTTCCACAGGCACCGCCCGCGATTGAGGGTACGTTTCCTATCCATGGCACTATGGGTCGGGTATTGTTTGATACGGGGACTACACATTGTTTTATAGTATACACTTCGCGAAAGCCTTAGGATTGTTAGCTACGGCAAAGAGAACAGTGACGTGTGTCGACTCACCATTGGGGAGTGGGTCACTTATATTCTTTATATGCCGGGGAGTGGGGGTAGAGATTGGTGGTTTGGTATTACCTGCAGACATGTTGGTATTAGATATGCATGTTCACGATGTGATTATCGGTATGGATTGGCTCGTAGCTTATAGGGCCATGATTGATTGCTTCAGCGGGAGCATTATTTTTGCCATTCCGGGGCAAGAGATGTTTGTAGTGGCGATGCCTCGCCCAGAGGGAGGATCGACCGCTCATTTGTATTACATAGAGGAGGATATCTCTAAGGAGGTTGGGATTCCTTTAGATTCTATCCCAGTCGTCAGGGAGTATTCGAATGTGTTTCAGGAGATACCAGGCCTACCCCCTAGTCGAGATATAGACTTTGTTATAGATTTGCTACCGGGTACGAGACCTATAGCACGCGCACCGTACCGTATGGCTCCAGCTGAGATGAGAGAGTTTCGGGATTAGATAGAGCAGCTGTTAGGGCAGGGCTTTATTCGCAGGAGTACCTCACCTTGGGGCGCTCCAGTTTCGTTTGTGAAGAAGAGGGACGGTTCACTGAGATTGTGTGTGGACTACCGAGAGTTGAATAAGGTCACGATACGGAATAAGTATCCGTTGCCTCGAATCGATGACTTATTCGACCAGTTGAGAGGAGCTTCTTTCTTTTCGAAGATTGACTTGAGATCGGGATACCATCAGTTGCGTATCAAGGAGGAGGATGTTTCGAAGACCGCGTTCTTGTCGAGATATGGTTCTTACGAGTTTCGGGTTATGCCTTTCGGTTTGACCAACGCTCCAGCAGTCTTTATGGACTTGATGAACAGAGTGTTCAGGGATTTCCTAGACCAGTTTGTCATTGTCTTCATTGATGATATTATGGTTTACTCCCAGAAAGAGGAGGAACACGCCGAGCATTTGAGGCAAGTTTTGCAGACACTCCGTCAGAACGAGTTGTATGCAAAATATGAGAAGTGCGGGTTTTGGCTGAAGAAGGTCCAGTTTTTGGGACACATTATTTCCGACCGGGGAATATATGTTGATCCGGGGAAGGTATCCGCGGTAAGGGAGTGGGGACAGCCCACGACACCGACTGAGATTCGTAGTTTCTTGGGCTTAGAAGGATACTACCGGAGGTTCATTCGGGGTTTCTCCAAGATAGCGGGTCCTTTGACACATCTGACTCGTAAGGGTGTGCCATTCATCTGGAGTGATGCCTGTCAGTTGGCATTTGATGAGTTAAAGGATAAATTGACCTCAGCACCTGTGTTAGCATTGCCAAGACCAGGAGTTGAGTATTTGGTTTACACCGATACGTCCTTACAAGGGCTTGGAGGCGTATTGCAGCAGGAGAGACAGGCCATAGCTTATGCTTCCCGTAATCTTAAGCCTCATGAGAAGAATTTCCCCACGCATGATTTGGAGTTGGCAGCAGTGGTATTTGCCCTACGGATTTGGAGGCACTATCTTTTGGGGGAGAAGTTCCAACAGTTCACGGACCACAAGTCCCTACAGTGCCTATTCACGCAGAAGGAGTTGAATATGCGGCAGCGTAGGTGGCTTGAGTTCGTGAAAGACTACCAGTTCGATATCCAGTATCACCAAGGTAAGACTAACGTGGTAGCAGACGCGTTGAGCCGTAGCCCAGCAGATGAGGTGGCAGAGGTGTGGAAGGCATAGTGGAAGGAGTCGGGACACCAGGATGCAGTGGCCCGATCTTTCATGTCTGTGATGATCGTTACACCACAGATTGTCATGAAGGTAGTACGGGCACAGGCTAATGACTCGTTCTGTCAGGAGCAGATAGTTCGATTACTAGCAGAGGGAGCCGAGTCCTATACCGTTAGCTCAGACGGGGGATTACGCTTCAATGGGAGATTGGTAGTTCCGGAAGGGGAAATATTGCGACACGAGGAGATGACAGAATCGCACGGCTCACGGTTCGCGGTACATCCCGGTGGGGATAAAATGTACCAAGACATGAGACGCCAGTATTGGTGGAGCGGTATGAAGAAAGATATCGCTGAATTTGTTTCGAAATGCGCCACTTGTCAGCTTGTAAAAGTGGATCATCAGAGACCGGCAGGACTGTTACAGCCGTTGGAGGTCCCGGTGTGGATGTGGGAGAGCATATCCATGGACTTTACCACGGGGTTGCCTACGTCGCAGAGGGGTCACGACTCCGTTAGGGTAATTGTGGACAGGTTGTCCAATGTCGCTCACTTTTTACCCGTAAGGACTGACTACACTACGGGACAGTATGCCCAGCTCTTCATTTCAGAGGTTGTGAGACTTCACGGTGTGCCCCTAAATATCGTGTCTGACAGAGACAAGATATTTGTTTCGAGGTTTTGGGAGAGTTTCCAAGAGGCCATGGGAACGGAATTGCGGTTGAGTACGGCTTATCATCCGCAGACCGATGGGAAGACCAAGCGCATAAATCAGATGTTGAAAGACATGCTACGCATGTGCATTATTGACTTCGGGGGTGGATGGGAGCAGTACCTTCCACTGGTAGAGTTTGCTTACAACAACTCCTATCAGTTCACTATTGGCATGGCTCCGTTTGAGGCACTGTACGGTAGGCCCTGTCGTTCCCCAGCATGTTGGTTAGAGGTGGGGGACAACAAACTACTTGTACCGGAAGTGATTCAGGATACTTCGACAAGGATTGAGTTGATTCGGAGTCGCATTCGGGTAGCTCAAGACAGGCAGAAAAGTTATGCTGATGCGAAGAGATTTTTCAGGGAATTCCAAGTGGGAGACCAGGTTTTGCTCCGAGTATCTCCTATGAAGGGGATTATACGTTTCGGGAAGAAGGGGAAGTTGGCACCGAGGTATGTGGGACCGTTTCCTATTATTGAGCGGATCGAACCGGTTGCGTATAGATTTGGGTTACCGGAGCATTTGCATCGGATTCACGATGTGTTCCATATTTCCTCGCTGAGGAAATACCTTAGGGATAATTTGGCTCATTCTCACATTGCTGTGGAGGACATCGATCTCCAGCCGGATAGCTCCTACGAGGAGGGGCCGATTGCTATTTTAGATCGAAGCGAGAGGAAACTGCGGTCAAGGATAGTTCCGTTAGTGCGTGTTCAGTGGCGACATCATAATGTCGAGGAGTCCACATGGGAGCGCGAGGATGAGATGCGCGAACGTTATCCATAGTTGTTTTAGCAGGTACTTTCTAATTTCGAATTTCGGGACGAAATTCAGTTATTAGGGGGGAAGTATGTAATACCCCGTATTTTTGGCTATATTTATTTTTGGGATTAATTAATTAAATGCGTAATAATTGGAAATTAATCCGGGTAAAATACTAGCGAGTTGTGAGTTGGTATTTGACTATATTGAGTATATATGATGATATATTAATATTGAATTATAAAAAAAAATTTGTCGTGAGATTTATATACGACATTTTGGAAATTTTGTTGAGACGCGTGTGACCGCCGCGTCATGGTGTATTATTTTAATTATAATAAGTGAATTTAAATTCTATAAACCGTATGGTCGTTTTGAGTGCGCCAACGCGTCCGGAAGGGTCGAGATAGTCAGAAAACACTAGCCGGGAGTGTAGTTTGGGTCCCGGGGTATTTTTAGGCCATACCAGCAATATAAAGGGTATTTTGGTAATTTCGTATTTTTAGGATTTAAAAGTGACGAAAATTGGTTAATTACATCTGATGTGGATTTGACCCACTAAGCCACTAACTAACCCATGATAACCCAATAGGCTACGTAGGTTATTAGAAGTTAGGTTTCTAAGTTTTTCCAAAAAGAAAACCCTAGCCACCATAGCCATTGGAGAAGAAGCTTGGGGAAAGAGAGAGAAAGGAAATTCTGCAGAAAAACTCCATCAAACCAACATCTAAATCAGAGATAAACTCGAGGCAAGTGACTTAATTCCATTTAATTTCAGAGAATGTTCTTTCCATATTAGATAATTCAAATTTTATGTTTGTTCTTGGTGAAATATAAAAACCCATGTAGCTTGGAACTTAGAACTTGAAAATCTTGAGGAGAATCGAATGTAGAATGATAGGTAGATAATTATACTCATGATATTTGTGATTTGGAGAAATTAAAACGGATTTATATTGGGTTAATTCATGATTTAAAATGTTAGGGTTTGTGTTCTTGAAAAGAATTGGGGAAAAGTGTAGAATCTTGTGATCTAATGATGTTAGGATGTATAAATTCCTTAAAAGGTGTTAGTATATGACCTTAGTATGTTTTAGGATGATTGGAGACCTTAAAAAATTGATTGGACGAATTTTAGTTGAGACTTGAGGTGTTAAAAATGGTGAATAACGAGATTTAGACAAATCTGGGACGAAACTGGTAGGTCGTTAGAAGCCCCTCCCCAGGTCGTTCGAACGAACTCGTTCGAACGAGCTTCTAACGAATTGACCAGTCGCTTCTAGCGAAAGGGAACTTCGTTCGAACGAGATCTCGTTAGAAGGTACAGTTCGTTCGAACGAACTGGATCTCGTTCGAACAGTCTCGTTCGAACGAGACTTCTAACGATCTGACAGTTTGATCTCGTTCGAATAGCCTCGTTCGAACGAGACTTCTAACGAGCTGGCAGTTTGGGCCTTTTGGCCTGTTTTGATTTTTGGAGTCCCGTAAACTTATTCGAGGGTAGAGTTAACATCCCTTTGATGATGTATTGATAGATATGGGACTTTTGGGTTATTATGAGGAGTAAATTATATACGAGTGATTTAAATCAATGAACCGTTTGGGATGAGACGTGAGTGTCTACTACGATGTGAGAATAGATTGTGGCGCATATGATTATAAACCGGAATCGTATAAAGTGTGTAAATTATATATTGGTACGAGAATGAGAATAGTACTACGATTAAACTACGGGATTACTAAGACGTGTGTTTACTTAGTATTGGTATATGAATTGTGTGTATGACATACCTACCATACTTGCTATCACGGGAGGTTTGCGTTCGCTTAGGGCCCTCTAATCCTTGTGTTGCCCGGATTTAGACTGGTTACCTTGATGAACATAGGTCATAGAAAGACTTATTGGGATATTAATATGTCCGCTGATCGTGGGAGCGTAGGTATGTGCGTGACCCATGTGATGTGACTGTGTTCGCCTCCATTATTTGTGATGTTGTTATTTGTGAACTATTCCTGAGAGATTCGAAATATGTAATCCTTATGTACGTGATGTACCGGGATGGATAGCAGAGTATGTGTGAACTACATCTTAGTTCTCAGGGTGCTTGTATTGTATATTTATGATGTGAATAATATACACTTAATTAATGAGAACCTTCATGTTAATGTTGTATAAATAATTACGGTATTGTTTCGAGAAACTTAACAAGTTAGCTAATAGTGAAATATATTGCATATTGAGCATCTGAGTTTACGTTAAACCCCTATTTAATTGCGAGCGTTATAATGTTAATAGAACCGAGTAATAAGGGTAGGACCTATGACAGTCTAGCTAGATATGATGTCACTTAGCTAGTGATTTGTGTCGTTGTAGATGGGTACTTACGTTAGGAGTGCACAGTTAGACGAGAGGTGAGAATATCATGTGAGTGCACGTCCTAACATGTACTTTTCATTTAATGTTTTAAATGATTTTAAAGCACTTGCAGGTTTTAAAAATATCTCCACATTCGGGCTCTGACCCGTTTGCTTTCAAATCTATTTTTCTTTGTAAAACCATTTTAGGTGCCCAGCCACAAGGACACCATTCATAGGATATTCATTCTGGTGACGAGGTGTAGCTGTTTGTGGAAGTTACAGGGATTTGCTTGTAGACGCTTCTATCACTTGGACTCCAGATTCATTATCTATCAGTTGTAGGGAATGTTGCCCATTTCTATTAGAGACATCTTTCCATTACAGTTTTCAGACTTTGGCATGTATTGTTTTAGTATTCGGTTTACTTATTTCAGTTATGGGATTGTAGTGAGGAGTTTTTCCTCCAGACTTTAATTACATTATGTGATGGTTATTCTTTTTACTCCAGTATGGTGTATGGTATTATTATTCTTCATTACACTTGTTGCATGTTAATTAGACTTAAATTAAAATTTGGCAACTTACTTTTTAAATACTAGGTGGTTAGTAATCATTAAAATGTTTCGACAGTGATGCTATTAACTGTACCAACTTGGCATTTTGAATTAATTTAATAAAGGAGTAGCTACCCGGTATTTAATTAGTCGGGGTGTCACATAAATTTTGTTCAGTAGTTTGGTCAAAGATGCCGCTATTTGAAACTCCCCAAAGAACCAATATAAAAAAATCTCATTTTTTTTGGTTATTTTAAAAAATTCGGTCAAACTCCAAATGTTTTGAGTTACAAACACCAATATTATAAATTCTCTCCATGAATTTAACAATTCGTACATTAAATAGTCTGTACGACTGACAATTATAGTCATCTTATATTTAATGTAAGTTTTTTATTTCCTCTTCGCTTCACTATTTTTTTTTATCTAAACTCTTAGGTTTATTTATTTGGAAGATTATACATTTATTTTAATTTTTTAGATATAAAAGTAAATATGATTACATTTCTCATGCTCCTTTCTTACTAAATTTATTAAATAATCTTTCAGACACGTCATTTCCCAAATTGTTACAAATGTCATCCATTCCACTATCTGAAAATGTATCTGGAAAAACCAATACAAGGAAAAGACAGAGAATTACTTGGTTACTTCGAGCCCAATTAATTTCTTACCAATATCAAGGTTAGCGAAAAATAACTAAAATATAGTTTATGCTTAAGTAAATCGTCTTACACTTATGAAATGAATATTTAATATTACAATTGCTCTCATGTTAGGAGGAATCGTATATGAACCTCCCTGCTCTACGTTGCTAGAACTAGAAGCAACTCTCGATTGCCATCACTGCAATGCCAAAAAATTCCAATATGAAACCCCAACATTTTGTTGTCAAAAAGATCAAATCTCCCTCGCTGAAACTTCGGTCCCTGAGGTTTTATTTCATCTTTTCACATCTAATTCTTCTGAATCAAGAGAATTTCGTGCTAATATCAGAGCTTACAATAGTATATTCGCCTTCACTTCATTTGGAGTTACTCTTGACAAGCAACTAGCTTCATCAAGATGTGGTGTATACACGTTTCGAGTTCAAGGCCAAGTTTATCATCATTTACCCTCATTGGAACCCACCAACAACCCCTGTTATTTCCAACTCTACTTCCATGACACTAGCAATGAGGTTCAAAACCGAATGGGAATCTTACCAGCGTTATCCTTAAACGTTGACATAGTTGAAAAGCTCTTGAATGCACTAAATGAAAATCCATACGCTCAATTTTTACGACGATTAAAGGACTACCCTTCACTCGATGCACTTCAAGTTCAAATCAGTAAACATGTTAACCTTGATCAACGTGATTACAATGCGCCTACATCCGATGAAGTTGCTACAATATGGATTGAAGGAAATAATGCAACTATTCCTTTCGAGCGAGACATCATTATCGTGTCTCACTCCGGTCAACGACACCAAATAAAGCACTATTTTGGGTGTTATGACCCATTACAGTACCTATTGATTTTTCCCAAAGGAAACGTTGGATGGCATCAAGACATAAAGCGCCAAAATGATACCTCATCTACCACATTTACAAACATCTAGCACTCCCTACCTGCAATCACATGTACAGAGGACATTCTCTCATCAGAGCAAGAAGGTATAAATTTAACATAAAATATATTTTACAACTATCATTCTGAAATTCAAAGTTGATTACATTTAACAATTATTCTTCTTTTTTAATTTCCATAACAATACACTCTTCTAGGTGTTCATCGAGAGAACTCATCTAAAGTATCATGTCGAGAATACTACGCAAACAAATTGCAGATCAGAAATAATAGACAATCAACGTTGTTATTCGCTGGTAAGCTACTACAACAGTATTCTGTCGACATGTACATAAAGTTAGAAATAACCCGTCTTGACTTCTATCGTACGCAACAGAAAAAAATAAGAGGTGAATTATACCAAGGCTTGGTCGACAACGTCACAGCAGGTGAAACAAGAGCCAACAAAGTCGGTCAAAGAATTGTTCTCCCAGCATCATTCATTGGTGGACCGAGAGATATGCGTTGTAGATACTTGGATGCAATGGCTTTAGTTGAAAGATATGGGAAACCAGATTTATTCATCATAATGACTTGCAACCCTGATTGGAAAGAAATCCTTGATAATCTTCATCCAGGTCAGGTACCTCAAGATCGACCTGATCTAACTTTGAGAGTATTTCAAGCTAAATTAAAGGACCTAAAGGATCAACTTTTTAAGAAACACATATTTGGAAAGGTAGCAGCACATATACATGTAATAGAATTCTAAAAGAGAGGATTGACACATGCTCATATTTTGGTAATTCTAAAGCAAGATTATAAGCTCGATACTGCAGATAATTACGATAAATTTATTTCTGCAGAGATACCTGATGTTCATGAATACCCATTGCTTCATTTATTAGTCATCAAGCACATGATGCATGGTCCCTGTGGAGAATTGAATAAAAATAACCCCTATATGATAAATGGGAATTATAAATTTCATTACCCTCGCGAATTCGCATCTTCTACCTCTCAAGGCCAAGACTCATATCCTATTTATCGACGCAGAAATAATGGAAGATAAGTACGCGTGTGCAACAAGTTATTAGACAATCGATGGGTTGTTCCCTACAATCCATATCTCCTTACAAGATATAATTATCATATCAATGTTGAAGTTTTCTCGGGGTTAAAAGCTGTGAAGTACCTTTACAAAGGGCATGATAAAGTGGCTCTTCATGTTGTATTCGATAAAAATGACACAATCACTATTGATGAGATCAAACAATTTCAAGATGCAAGATGGGTATCAGCACAAGAAGCCATTTGGAGAATTTTTGAATTCGAGATAAAAGAAATCAAGCCATCGGTGATAAACCTTCAACTCCACTTGCCAAATAAGCATACTGTCACATACGGGGAGAACCAAAACTTAAATAATGTGCTTGACACCCCGAACATTAGCAAGACAATGCTAACTAAATTCTTCAGTATGTGCTCCAGATTCAGCGAAGCATGTCAATATCTGTACAGGGAATTCCCTGAGCACTACGTATGGGACAATAAAGCAAAAACTTGGTCTAAAAGGAAGAATAAACTCAATGCAATTGGCCGTGTGAATGGTGCAAATCCTATAGAAGGAGAACGATATTACTTAAGACTTCTTCTAAATCACATTCGAGGACCAACAACATTTGAAGACCTTCTAACTTATGATGGAATCCCTTACTTGACATTTAAAGAAGCCGACCAAAAATGGGGACTGCTAGAATCAGATGATAGCATTGCAGATTGCCTCTCGGAAGCTGCCACTTTCCAAATGCCTGAAGAACTAAGAAGATTGTTCGCAATTATTTTAGTTTATTGTGAGCCCTCCGATGTGAGAAAATTATGGGAAACAAACTTTGAGTTTTTGTCCGAAGATTTTAAAAGAATCCACCCAAATTCATTGGCTGCACAAAAAGATTGCACATTAAATATCATCAGCTTCTTTCTAGATTCAATGGGAAAATCGATTAAAGACTTTGACCTGCCTCCAATTAGCGGTACACAATTATCATCCAATATCACCAATCGAAGAGAAATTACAGATGAACTCCACATCGAGACACCAGAAGAAGACTACAATTTTCGTATGCATTTAAACGCAGTCCAAAGATATGCGTACTTGGTTATAATCGAGAGGGTGATGGCTGTAAATTCGGGTTCCTTCTTCGTTGATGGGCCGGGTGGAACTGGAAAGACATATCTGTATAGAGCGTTATATGATGACATTAGAAATAAAGGTATGATTTCACTTGCTATAACAACATCAGGGGTAGCTGAATCATTATTACCTGGAGGTCGAACTGCACATTCTCGCTTCAAAATACCTATTCTGGCCACTGAGACAAGCTTATGCAACATTCCCAAGCAAAGTGGCACAGCAGAACTCATACGGTAAGCAAGGATCATAATTTGGGATGAAGCACCGATGGCAAAGTGATTCGCGATTGAAACTCTTGATAGGACATTAAAGGATTTAATGGATAGTATTCAAACTTTCGGGGGCAAGGTCATTGTCTTTGGTGGAGATTTCAGACAGGTCCTGCCAGTAGTACGTCGAGGGTCAAGATTGGAAACAGTAAACTCTAGCATTGTGATGTCACCGCTTTGGAATACAATGCATGTATTACCTTTGACATTAAATATGTGTGCTAGAAATGATCAACAATTCAACGAATTCCTTTTAAGAATTGGCAATGGGACGAAATCATCAACACATGATGATCTGATAAGTCTTTCGGATGACATGGTCATATATCCACTAGTAAACAATGGTCCCGAACAATCTCTCAGTGACTTTATCTTTCCATCATTAGATATCAATGCGACCTTGCCAAATTTCTTGACAGATAGAGCAATTCTTGCGACAACAAACGAACACGTTGACTCCATTAATGATATGATGATTGATATGTTCCCTGGAGAGTTGAAGAACTTAAATAGCTTTGATGAAGCTGTAGATGACACGCACAACTATTACCCAGAAGAATTTTTAAATTCTTTAATGCCGAATGGATTGCCGCCACACACATTGAATCTTAAACCTAATTGTCCAATCATTCTTCTACGGAATATAAATCCTTCAATTGGATTATGTAATGGAACAAGAATGTTGTACAAAGGTTCTTCAGATAATGTCATACACGTGGAAATTTCAGTGGGTCAGCATAAGGGGAGAAATGTTCTATTGCCACACATTCCATTATCACCAGCAGAAAATGAGGGATACCCTTTCCAGTTCAAAAGGAAACAATTTACTATTCGTTTATGTTTCTCTATGACAATAAACAAGGCCCAGGGACAAACAATTGCTAATATTGGGGTCTACTTAGCAACAAACGTCTTCCACATGGCCAATTGTATGTTGCTTTATCGAGAGGAAGTTCAATGGCAACCACAAAAGTACTTCTCCAATCTGAAAAATCAAACAAAAATAATGTGACAAAAAATATCGTTTACAAAGAAGTTCTATTGGCATCAAGGTACAAATGAATTTATTATCCCACTCATTCACTAAAACATTTGTTACTTTAGTTCCTTCTTATTTAGAATAAATTCCTTTCTTATCACTTTACATTAATATACTATACATACTGTCATCATCTTTTAATAGGCCAAAATCTTACGTATTCGATGGCATCGGCTGAAGTCGAAATTGAGGACTACAAAATGATCAACAATCTACAACGACTCGAATCAAAGTGGCAAATTTTTGCTCAAGTCATGCGAAGAGGAAATATAGTCTCTTACAAAAATTTAAAAGGGGCTGGAAGTATTTTAAAAATAATATTGATGGATGAAGAGGTAAAAATTTTTCAACTTACATTATTTAAAATCATTTATATGATTATTTTCTATATCGTAAATTTACTCTACTAAAAAATTATACAAGGCACTAAGATTCAAGTAGTCGTATGGAATGAAGACATACAAAGACTGAAAGGGTTGCTTCAAATTCAGAAACAATATTCCATTACTAATGGTTTGGTCAAGGGAGTGAATGATGCTTACACAACCGTTCACGACAAAATGGAGCTTTCATTCAATAAATACACTGAGATCATTGAACGAGATCGTAATTTCAAATTTCCGTCATCATTCTACAAATTCACCTCCTTTGATGATTTGCTCGCTCAGACAGAGGACGATAAAGCATATGGTATTTATTACTAAATATATTTCTATAAAACAATGGTACAATTTTTTATATTATCTTATTTTTAATTCTCAAACATACAGATGCCATTGCATTTGTCATAAATGTGAAACCAATGAGGACAATTACAAAACCATCAAACTCTGCTAAAATGAATCTGCGTGATATAACACTCCGAGATACAAAGTATGCATTCTATACTTTTAAGTATCTATTAAAAAAAAACTTACTTAAAGTTTACTCTCATATTTGTCACTTTTATTCATAGTCCTTAATATAAAATTCAATATTATTATTTATTATTTATGACAGGTTTCAATCAATGAAATTCACTCTATGGGGCGACTTAGCAGAGAATGAAGGTGAAAAACTAGGTGACTTAACAACAACATTTCCTATAATAGCAGTTTCTTAAGCTAAACGTTCATCCTACGAAGGTACAATACTATTTATCATCTCACCAACAATTAATAAAAATCATACTCACTCAAAATAAATCAACACATTCTTTACAGGGGAGTATAGCTTGAGCAGTGTATCAAAGACTACAATTCAGATTGACCCCGATATCTTACAGGCTACCGAATTAAAGGACTAGCTAGACAATTTCTTTGAAAAAAATATTAATTCTCCCTTACATGTATTAATTTCAAAAATGTCAATTACAGGTTGTCAACCTCATCATCATCCCCTCATTTCAACAAATTTTCTTCGCCTCCCCAAAAAATAATTAACAATGCGGACACTGTTTCTATTCGTGATATTATTAATGGAATCCCATCAACTACAGAGGTAATGATTCATTTACTATGATTCCCTTTTACGTTTCTAATATCCTTAATTTAATAACATAACATATCCAATTTTTCACAAACCACATAATCTTTTCTGTTCTTTCGTGGGAATGATTATGGAGGTTAGAAACAAAGAAAATCCATGGTATGATGCTTGCAATGTATGCAACAAAAAAACCACGGTTGAAAATGGAATTGGCACATGCTTAAATTGTGGTACTTCAAATTCAAATTACACAACAAGGTAAATTAATATGTTCAAGAATATTTTAATATTAATGATAAAACTCATATATAAAACTTTACTAATACATTATTCAAAAAAATATAAGGTACTTACTTCAGTTTGTCGTCCAAGACGAAGATGAAAGAGCATCAGTGACACTATTCGAGGAAGCAGAATCATTCATTGGCTGCAACATTCCAAATTTCATCGCTTCTAAAGACAAGGTAATATCATTCTTATTTACAATTCAAATTCATACATTTATTCAATAAGATCGATAACATTTATATTTACTTAAGATTCATATAAATTATTTGCTTTACACAGGGAATTCTGCACTCAGACTATGTTCGAAAGTTATATACGTGTATTGGGAAAATATACAGATTCTACATTAAAGGGAAATCACTTAAAGCATCCGATCGAAGGCTTGCACCTTTTGTAGCTCTGAAGGTTGAAGAGGAAGAAGAAACATCGGATCCTAACCAACGTCAAAAGCAACATATTTGACGATTACATTTCAATTTTTTTAACCTTATGCAGTTTACATTTCTTATAACTTGAATTTATGGATAGTGATTTCAAATATTCAGTCGTAATGCATTACTTATTGCGTCAACATAACTACATTGTTAATTACTTAACTTACTTAACGATCCTTAATTTTATAAAGGACATTGTAATTCATATATTATTATTCGTGATTTAATTCATACAGACAAATATCGGAACTCGCCCACACGTGCAACGTACGTGGGCACATCTAGTAAATTGAAGAAGAAGACCCCATATGAAAAGAAGATTAGGAGCTTTTAGATAGGGAAATTCTAGAGAGAGAATTGTAGAGAAAAATACCATTTGTAAATAGTTTTATTTTATTCTTTTTATTTTTGTTGGATATTTGTGAGATTAAATATTGTAAGAGAGTCAATTGAGTGAATATTTTAATTTCAAATCATTTGGATGCTTAATTAAGTGGTGTATGCTTCAATTTGGAAGAGTAGAGTTCAACTTTCTCAAAGAGATTTGGTTTGCTTGTTTTATTCTCTTCTCTTTTATTTTAGCATCCTTGATTATTAATTTGTCATGTTTCATATCATGTTAGGCTAAAACCCCTTTCAAGGGGTGGGGTAAAACCCTTATTTGATGTTATTTTATTTTTATTAGTTTAATTACTTGAAAGGTCCTTTTGAATGTTAATTTTGATCCCTCACCCTTAAATTTACGCCTCAAGAGAGGGTAAATGATTTTCGAGAGAAAATTGAAATTCTAGTTATAATACCCATTTTAGATTCGAACTAGTGATAGGGGTTTCTTAAGTGGGGTATTATAACTTGAATTTCAACTCTAAATTTATTTTCTAAAGATTAACATAAATTTTAATTGATCGATCCTAGCGGGGGATTAATTAAAAGGAGTGTGGATCTATTTTTCTAGAGTTGTGGGGTGTTAAACTTAACATTCTAAAAGATTACTATTATAATTACACTTGCAACGAGAGTTGGTTTGTAATTTTGATATTAATTTGGGAGAATTCAAATAATTAAATTAATTAATTAGAGTAACTAAAATTTGTGGTGTAATCCCATTCCTTGATTGTTCTCACAATTATTTACCTCACTTTATCTCTTATTTTAGTGTTATACTTTATTTTTCATTTTAGTCACTTTCTAGTAGTTATTTTCATTTTAGTTTAGTTTAGTTTAAATCATCACCTCACCCTATTGTTTTAATATTGAAAAGGCTTAAAAAATTATAAAAGTGAAAAAGCACAAAAAGAAAATAAAAAGTGAATTACAATTGAATTTGTCTCTAGCTTACTCCCTAGTAAGTGGATTTATACCCTTACTTACCTCTACACTTGAGTTTATTATATTATGTAGGTATTTGAGGATTTTGACTAACTTGGCTTTCAAAAACGACTACAAAAAGCTAGTTATCATGTTTCATAATTAAATTAACTAGGTTTTAACTCCGCGCGATGCGTGTGCGCTTTGTAAATTATGTATTTCAATATTAATCAATAATGGAATTTTAAATCTTAGATTAATTAAAAGTAGTTTCAACAGTTTGTCTTCATTGAGTTATTTCTCATCCGTAAATTTTAAATGAGATCTATATATACCAAATTCATCTATTATTTATCAATAAACTGATTCCCTGAAAGGCCAAAGGAAAACTATATTGTGATCAAGGTTCCTTCGTAATCCATATACCTAACTAAATAAAATGAATATAACATCACAATTGAATATCATTTATTTTACGACTCTGAACTCATTGTTTGACCACATATGGCATTCTGGACCAAAATTCTATTTGAAATATACTCATAAATATAAAATTATTTTCATGTCTCACCCTGTTGCTACCCACTCCCTCTATTTCCACCATAAGCCCATAATGAACCTTTGTAGGAGATCCTACTACAAATTCATTTGAAATACATACATTAATACATAGTAAACACTTGAGAACAATAACAAAAAAAATAAGAGCTTTGGAGGGTTTACCTGTTAAATGTGTCACAACCTGTAAAACTATATATAAAAAAATTAACATACATAATTAAAACACAAATTCAATCTAACACTAAAAAAATCGAATTCTAGATATATAGCTTCAACACTCCCACGGTAAACTTCAAAAGCTGTAAAACAACATATCACAAAAATTAAAGTAAGTTGGGAGCCTTTTTTTTTTTTTTTTTGGGTGGGGGGGGGGGGGGGGGGGGGGGTAGGGGGTAGAGGGGGTTACCTGTTATATATATATATATATATATATATATATATATATATATATATGGTTCAGAGCAAAATAAAAAATAAATGATAGGTATTGAGAGGCAATAAGGCCATCTATAAGACAATTATTTTTAAAAAATTAATATATCCAATAATGTAGCATTAAAAATTGCATTAACAACTGAACAAAGATATAGTTTACATAAGTTGCTATGCATTTAACTTATGTGTTTATTTTGTTGCATAATAAATCTTACTGTGACGATTTTAAACGTGCAAAAATAAAATTGCCCTTTCATGATTGGGGGAATTATTGAAAAAGCGTGTTTTTTATATATAAAAAAAGATTAAATATAAAAAAATACCTCAAACATTTTTTTATACACATTTAATGTTTAGGCTCAACCAAATATCTAAAAAATATATGGCGCATTAAATAATGAGTTTTATGTTGGTTAAATTGGAAGTAAAAAAGGAGATAAGTTTTTCTGTGACATTTGAAACCCCAATATCCTTACATGTATAAATGCAGTCGAAGTAAAATAATCGGATAACACCGATTGCGAAGTCTAGCCACCACCTTCTCTTCATTAAGTTTCATTTACTCATCTGTTAACAAAAAGGAATCCTTTCTTCGTTATGCTCCATTTATTCGTATATGAATAAGAGTAAAATACATTTTAGTCCCTAAATTATTACATTTTTTTTAAATGGTTCTCAATTTTTTATTTGCCTCAAGTTAGTCCTAAAGTATATTATTTATTTTAAAAAGGGGAATCCGTCTATTTGGACAGTTAAAGGTTGACAAAACTATGTCAAATACCTCTCTTGCCCTTATCCCCTTATTTTATGTTCATTATCTGTTTTCACTTTAAACTCTTATGCCTTTTATATAACTGTTTAAAAATTAGGCATTTTAAAACCAATTTTTTTATTTTACAAAAACATTGTTTTTTTATTTTGAAATTTTTTTTATGTTTTTTTATTTTACAAAAAAAAAACTTTTTTCATATTTTACAAAAAAAAAAATTGTTTTCTTATTTTAGAAAAAAAAACTGTTTCCTTATTTTCCAAAAAAATAAAGTTTTTTTTTATTTTGCTAAAAAAACTGTTTTTTTTTATTTTACAAAAAGAACTTGTTTTAAAACAAACATTTTTTTTTGGATTTTTTTTGTAAAATAAGAAAACAATTTTTTTTGCAAATTAAAAAAACCGTTTTTTTTTTGAAAAATTAAAAAACATTTTTTTGTGGAAAATAAGAAACATATTTTTTTCTTAAGTAAGAAAACAGGTTTTTTTGTTGTAAAAGAAAAAAACAGGTTTTTAAATACGCCACTTACATTTTCCGGCTACATCGCCGTTGGGGTTTGGGTGTACCGTGTATGCCATCTCCGAAGTCACCTTAACCTTTATTGTTTCCACAAATTTCCTTCTCGTCGACGCTCCCGGTGCCAAGCCTTACTTAGATAGGTCATTAAATTTTCTTTTTACCATTGCACAAACACAATATATGATGAAACTTTCTGAGTAGTTACATAACTTTCAAGTGCAAAAGCCCTTCTTGGTGATATCCGCTCAAGGCATGTATCTGTTCAACTTTGTCACTTATGTAGTGATAAAAAAAAGTCAAGATAGGAGCATAACGAAGAAAGGATTCCTTTTTGTTAACAGATGAGTAAATGAAACTTAATGAAGAGAAGGTGGTGGCTAGACTTCGCAATCGGTGTTATCCGATTATTTTACTTCGACTGCATTTATACATGTAAGGATATTGGGGTTTCAAATGTCACAGGAAAACTTATCTCCTTTTTTACTTCCAATTTAACCAACATAAAACTCATTATTTAATGCGCCATATATTTTTTAGATATTTGGTTGAGCCTAAACTCTAAATGTGTATAAAAAAATGTTTGAGGTATTTTTTTATATTTAATCTTTTTTTTATATAAAAAACACGCTTTTTCAATAATTCCCCCAATCATGAAAGGGCAATTTTATTTTTGCACGTTTAAAATCATCACAGTAAGATTTATTATGCAACAAAATAAACACATAAGTTAAATGCATAGCAACTTATGTAAACTATATCTTTGTTCAGTTGTTAATGCAATTTTTAATGCTACATTATTGGATACATGAATCTTGATTATTGAGTCTCTTCAAATATCAATAAAAGAGGGAGTCAGTGAGGAGTGAATATGGAAGTATGGAGGTGTGAAAATAATGCATTCATTAGTGTTGCCACATGTCAATCCTCTGAAAGGAGACATCAAAATTATATTATGTTATTAGATTCCAAGAGTCACTTTGGTCAATGAAAGAATATTCCATATACCAAGAGTCAAAAGGACTCTTGGACATCTATCGTGATGTATGAGTCATATTAAGTGACTGTTGGAGATTTAGATCTTGTCCCTGACTATATATAAGTGTCTGATTTCAATCATTTAGATGCTGAAAGACAACGTAATGAAATTACAGGGAAGAGAGATAAATCTAAATTCTCAAGGAGAGTAAATTTCGAAATAGTGTTTTTGCTATATTGAGAGATCTAACCGTTGTAATGCGTTGAAATTGGAGTATATTCTTGCTACATACAAGATGAAACCGTGTTCCAAAATTCAGCACGATCAGACATCATTAAGGTTGGCTCGTCTGTCAATATTTCTAGTTGTGATAATTATGGAGGTATGTTATTTTAACACCATTTATTTTTTGTATAATGCTTATATGTGATAATCATAAAGATCCAAGATCCTTTTATTAAGAACATTTATAAATGAAAATTTAATCAAATTAATTTACTATTGATTAATGTTATAGTGTTTTTAAAAATGATTTTATAATAAAGTCATCAACTACACGAACTATGCTCAATATTAAAGTTAAATTATATGATAAAAAATATAAAATTAAATTTTCAATAAATATATTGTCTTTAATCATATTATAGGGAGGCATATAATTCGGGAACAAAAACCTTCTTATTTTCAAAGGCAATACTACAATCAAAGATGCTTTGTCGATGAAGATAAGAATATACTTTCGTAGGGATCTATTCTTGCGAATTTGTTTTTATCCATGACTTTGTGAATATGGTAATAGTTTATGTGACAGGTGAGTATTAAATCTAGGAATATTGTTAATATTAAAGAGGCCACCTATTGTTTTGTCTTTATTGAAACGTCCTCTTAACTTTGGTGAGAAATGCTTTTATTACTGGTTGAATGCTCCGGATTAGCCTACTGGCTAAGGTGGCTTGTTCGCGGGTACGAGAAGTATTTTTTTTTTTTTGGGTTGTTACATGTGTCAATTATCTTACCTTTTTTTTCTTAAAAATTCTATTTTAATTATATGTATTTTTTTGTTATAAACTCTTTTTATTGCTAAAATTAATTTTTAAGAACATTTTTTTTTCCCATTATAAGTTGGCTTAGTGTAAAAATTATTTTTTTAATAACTATTCTGTGGTAAGATTTTTTTTTTATTAAAAAATAAATTTTATATATCAATTTGTTAACAATTGATACATTTTTTTAATACATGAGTTTGGGAAAAAATTTAATGCCTCTTAAACATCAAAACATTGATATCTTAAATTAGAGATCGGTTATTGTCGCTGATGCAGATCCGTATCATTTAATGAATGTGGGTCCAGGGTAGCGGCACTAACAAATAAATTTAAGTTTTTTTTTTTTTTTTGCTAAAACCTATTTTCTTTTGTTAAAACTAGTTTAAAAAAATGTTTTTTTCATTAAAAAAATCTTTTAAATTTGTCAAAATTGTTTTTTATTGCTAAAAACATCATTTGTTAAAAAATAATTTTTCTTTTGTTTGTGTCGTGTCATATGTGTTGGTTGCGACACGCTGACATGACGTGTTGCGAGTGGTTATTGTCTTATGAATGTGGGTCTGCGCTAGCGACAATAATCAATATCGCGATCGACACATAAAAATCACGAGTCGACATTAAAAAATTATTTTTGTTTTTCCAATCAAATGTCATTTTATGAAAAATTTGATATTAACATGTATAAAACTTGTTTTTCTTGGTTAAAACCTTTTTTATTTGAAAATAATAGTTGCACTGGTTTTGTGCATTTATGATATTTATTTTTCCGTCAAGTTTTTTTTTTCACTAAAAACTATTTTTGTGTGTTAAAACTAGTTTAAAAAATGTATTTTGCTAAAAAAAATATTTTCGTTAATTTTTTTTTTGTGTTTGTAAAAGCATTCCTCATTTTCTTTTGTAGAAAACAACAACCGTATATATGTGGTCAGCTGATCGGCTAAACCTAAAGAGATCTATAGCCACATCAGCCGGTAGACTAATATGGTGCCTTCAAATCGGTACCAAAAGCATTCCTGAACTTTGATACTCAAACATGGACTGAAAAATGAGTAGCTTATGCTTATTCTCTTGTGTTAATCGTGTAATGTTGGAATTATTTAACAAATCATTAAGTAGAACAAATGAGTAAAATATTATCTTCCCCTCTTAACTAATTGTACAACTCATATGTCTGTCATTAACTAAAAATTCATTAAATTTAACAATTAGCGACAATTGAATAAAAATCAGGTAATTTCATAGGAATTTTATATTGCTAACAAATTCACATGTGGTGAATGCGAAACGTTATGTGCAAATCTAATAAACAAATAATTTTAATCTGAAAGTTTACAAATCTTATCTATATAAATTATTATTAATTCATGAAAAAATATTCCTCGAGAGAATTTGTTGGAAATTTTCAAAATATTAATTAATATTAATTTTGACTAAACAAGTTTTCAATATGAGTATAGAGCTTAAGGCAATGAAAGTAACTTCTAAATTCCCATATAAAAGAAATTACATAAAGAAAAAGGCTATATAACCAAATGACAAAATATACTAATTATCTTGTAATCAAACTGTTGGAAAATATTGTGTTTTTACACAAATTATTTTATAACCAAATTAATATATTGGTCAAAGTAGGACCAAGTATGTGCGCGTTCCTTGTAGCATGATGAGTCACGAGATATATTTATTTGTTTAAAACAGATAAATGATGAATAAGAAATTTGGTATCAAAGTGCCCCATTTATGTATGAAGGTTATTGGGAAATTTTATTTAATTTTTTGGGATAACTGTCGCTAAAGGTTGTGACTATTCGCTACATATTGATTGTTTTTCAGAACCGTCCCTAAACGTCGTGACTGTTCACCATAAGTTGTGACAGTTCATGAAAAAGGTCCCTAAAGTGACTATTTCCTAAATACATGGTCTTTTCATGAAAAAAACACCCTGTTTTCTATAAATACAAGACTTGTGTTCATTATTTAGAGAGAAAAAGGAGAGAAAATATATTGACAATACTTTTCATTCCCGATCAAGTCGGATAGGGTATCAAACATAATTGGTTCGTGGGACACACACACTGAAGTGCTTCTTGCGCGTGTCGAGACCGTTTTATCCTGGGAGGCAAACGCTCATTGTTCAATGCCGAAAGCACCGTAGCGGGAGCGCATTTTGTCTTAAGATTGTTATTTAAAATATATACTTTTGTGATGTTATGATTCGATACTTCAAAGTTTTTCAACGCATCACCAAAATGACACACGTTCTTGAGACGCGTGAAATGTCGATTGAGCACTATGATAATGCACTTGACACACTTGACATCGCGCGCTTCTTTAGACCTCTATTTTGGGCATATTTTTTTTTTCTGTTCTCCTCTCTCTTTTCATTTTATTATTTATTTAATAAAATACACATAATTTGAATAAAACATTAGACCCATTGCAGTGTATCCTCAAGATAAACTTTGATCAAACTATTGTGCACCAGCGATTCATCTACGTGATGGAGAGAAATGATACCTAAAAGACAACCTTCCTTGGACGTGCATTGTTATGAGTTAAAATAAATTATCTATTATGTTTTCTCCATTCATATGATCATAATTGTTTCCCACAGAATGGTTAATGAGTGATCATATATTAGACATATATTGTACTTGTGACTAAATGATTTGTGATTAGACATATTTTTCACATGTATTATTTACATTATGTAATGCGAAATAGTAAACAAAATCTAATTTTGTATTATGTATTTTCTATAAAATTGGTTAAACTATATATATATAAAGAGAGAGAGAGAGAGAGAGAGAGAGAGAGAGAGAGAGAAAGAGGCTCTTATATATCATACTTGTTGATGTAAAAAATTAGACTATCTCTAATTTGTTTAATCACAGATAAAAATATATAAGACAAGAGATTTTAAAGTGGTTCAGCCTTGAACGAATGGCCTACGTCCACTGTTTGTGTTATTATTGACTGTTTGGGAATTCTCGAAGTATGATTATCCTCAAGAAATTCCGATCCCCTTACAATGAGGATGATACAATGTATTTATAGCCATGAGGCTGTACATGTGAATGGGTAATACATAGCTGTTCAATAAGCGTATACATCCGTATGATAACAATCAACATTTAATGCGCATTTAATCCTCTTAATTATCTGATAATAAATGCTCGGATCGAGATGCAGCTCGAATCGCCCAAGTATCTCGGTATTCATGAGTTGCTCGGTGCAGTAAAGTTCCTCGGAGAGTACCTACTGCTCGGAGTATTTGAGTTGGTCGGGGAAAATGAGTTCCTCGAAGTCAAGGTGTTATTCAGATGTGTTTGTTATTGCCATGCAGATTGCCACGTGCCTCCACTTAATTGAGCCATGTCAGCAGACTAAATTTGGTATCAACAAAAGCCCCCAATATTTCACAGTTCGAGATTGAGGAGTGTGGAACATTCTTCTCAAAATATGGCGGGATTAAATGGTCATCCTGGATTTTAGGAGTGTTTTCTTTGCATTTATTTTTCTTTTCGAATTCATGTAATCAGACTTTTCAAATTTTTCTAACTGCTTCGATATCCGCGCCCTTTTTGTCCTTTTAGCCGCCGGTAGCGTAAATGTCTCCCTTTATAATCATTATTTTCACCTTTTCCCAAGGTAAGGTATTTAAGCGTTGCAGAAAATCATATCGTCTTTTACTTTTTCAAATCTGTATCTTTGAGTTTTCCATTTTCTCTCTCTCTTGTGCGTTCATCCCTCTCATTGTTCGTTGTCAACATATCCATATTTTTTCTGTAAGATCTTTTTCCTTCTCTTTTATTTCCTTTATTCGCCATGGTTTACCTTGTTGAGTCGCTTGATAAGTTTCGTTCTGATTTCTCTATTCCTTCATGGGTTATCTTGGAGGAACTTTCTGAGCCTTCAGATTATTTTCGTTTGGCTGAGGGACATTGGTTCCCCAGTCTCTTTGTTGCTGAATGTGGCTTTTCTTTTCCCCCAAACCCTTTGTGTCTGGAATTCTGTCAATATTTTGACGTGGTTCCTGCAAAAATAGCCCCCAATACGTGGAGAATAGTTAACGAAGTTCATAGATTAAATCAGATTCATGGAACTCGTATAGGAATTCCAAAAATTATATTTTGTTATAGATGGGCTGTTGGTGACAATACTTTTTATTTAAAAACTAGGTTTTTAAATAGGGCTTTAGTGGTCAATCTCCCAGATGCCAATAGGGACTACTTCGAGCACGGGGTTGTTATGAAAAATTGGCAACACCCTCCACTAACTGAAATTGATGTGTACCAGGGTCCTAGATGTCCTCCCTACGGCAATGGGATAGGTTGTTTTTATTTTATTTTATTTTTGAAATTATGCTTTCTTTGTGTTTGATAAAATGTGTCACTGATATTTTAATTTTCATTTATTTGCAGTTGACAGCAAAATAAGGTCTCCAAAAGAGACATAAGTTAACTTAAAACATCTTAAACTTATTTGGGGTTTGCATCAGACTATTGCCGACGAGCATATCAGATCAGCTTCATATTTGCTGCAATACAAGAGTTACACCTCGTCTTTTATTGCTCGTCCAGTGATAAGCGACGTGGAACCAGTATCAGCTTCTGCAAGTTCTTCACCTGAGTCACATATTCCTTTGAGTGAAAGGATGAAGAGAAGAAGATCTCCCGCCCTCTTCGAGAAATCTGCCTCTACTGCTGGAGAGGCAAAGAAAAGCAAACATGATGTCCTAGAAGAAGGGACAAGAAAAATCGATGCACCTCCTCCAGCTGCTCCTGTGAAGGTTGTCGAGAAACCCCAGTGGATCCGAGCAAGGTCGCTGCTCCAAGCGAGGTTATAGTCGTATCCCCGACTAAGACTACTTCCTTAGTCGAGACCGTTGATGGAGGCTAAAGAAGAGCTCCTCGGTCAATTTGGCTGAATTCATCTCTTAGCCCCCGACTACTGGAAGTGGTGTTCCCACTTTTGTTGCCCCGAGCTCTGCCATGAGCTCGGTGAAGTCTTGGATCATTCTCGAGATCTAAGGTATTGAAGAAAATCTTTCTCAGGATATAGTTACACATTGGCTGCTCGTCATATTGCTTCTGTAAGTATTATTGTCCCAAACTTTCATTTTTCCACTGTTATATCTTTGCACTGACTTGCTATTATTTTCTTTTCCCAGTTGGTAATCTGTTTTAATACAATTTTGAAGAAGGATGAAGCTATTAAAACTTCAAGTTCCTCGTCAGGTGTAGAGGAAGCTTTGGTGGGTTTGACGCAGTCTCTGAAAGATTCTCGTCAGAAGTATGTTGATGATAAAGCTGCCTGGGAGAAGCAGCTCAATTCGACCGAGCAGGAGAGGAATCAAGCTGTTAAAGTCTCCAAGGGATTGGAGAAGAAAATAAAAGAATTAGAAAGTAAGAATAAAGAGCTCTAAGGGAAGCTCCAAAATGCTGGGGGAGCTTAAAGGTAAGCTCAAGGTTGCTGAGGAAGAGCTAAACAAGCTTCGTGAAGTAGGTTATCATAACGAAGAAGTGGAGAATAAATTGAAGGCTGTCGTGGATCTTCTTTCCGAGAAGCTTTCCTCGGAGAAGGCGAAAAGGAAGTTGGCTGTAAAAAAGTCTTTCAGTGCTGGCTGGGATAAGGGGTGGAATAAGGGTTTGGCTGCCATGATGTCACAAGTGGAATATGGTAGCCACAAATACTTTAGGGATGGATGGGTCACGGCTCTGCAAGAGATGAAGGTTGATGAAAATTCTGACCTGTTTCAGCGACACATCCCGGGCCCCTCTCCAACTCCTGAAGAAGAAGAAGAGGACGAAGATGCCTCTGAGGAATCTTCCATGGTGATGGGAGATCAAATTTCTAATCCCACAGTTGTCCAGTCTTCCTGTGAGAAACTTCAACCATTCATTATTTCAAACGAGAAGCTTCCAGCACCCCCCGAGCAACCATCTGTGCCATCCAAGAAACCTACTTCCTAGTCCCAGCCTCCCGAGAAAGTTTTGGGAGACAAGGAGAAGGTGTAGAGTTATTTGGATTTTTCTCTTTGTTTACTTTTGTCAATTGTAATTCTGGACTATGTACCTCTCTTTTATGATATAATAAAATTTGAAGTTTTGCATATTCATAATGTTGTTTCTCTTCCTCTTGCTCCTTAATGATTCTTGCTCTTTCTTCTTTTTACTAGTTTATGGCCATGATGGAATTGTTATATGCTCATGATACAAAATTGATGAAATAGTGCAATGAATATTTCAAGGCTGGCCATACAGATTTGACTGATGCTCAAATCGTTGATATAATCGATCCAAATGCTTCAGAACGAGCAGTTGAAGCCTACCAGTATTTGAAGTGCCTGCTCGACCGTGCAGTGGAAAACAATGTAGCGTATTATGAAATGATTGAAGACCTCCAGGGCACTCTTGAAGAGCTTCAACAACAATATAAGGAATCTACAGCCCTTTTGCACGAGGGATACGAAAAAAAGTATCAGCAACTGAATGCTGATAAGGGATATGATAAATTATTTGATGCTTACGACGTGAGGGAGAGAACTTTGAAGATCGAGGTCGAAGAGCACAGGCAGATAGTTGAGTTGTTGGAGCAGGAAAATAATAACTTGCAAAGAGAAGTATCTCAATTGAAATCTGCATCCTCTACCTCAAACGCTTTGGTCCTTCTGAACGACAAGGGATTCTCTTTCTTGGAGGTCGAAAACGCCAATCTGCGAGATGAATTGGAAACCTTGAAGAGAGCTGGTCCTTCTACCTCTGCTCAGGGACGAGCAAGAGGTTCTCGAGGACGATCAAGGGCTGCCCGACTTACTGTTGAAGAGGAAAGAACTCAAGCCTCTCTGGAAAATTAAGCAGTTCAGTTAGTTGCAAAGAATAAAGCTCTGGCAGAGATGTCCAAGAAGATCCGAAATCTGGACGAGCAGCTCTCTGTACAAAAGTCTGCCTTGGAGAATAAAGAACTCTTTATAAAAAATCTTCACGAGCAGCTGGAAAGGTTGACTTATCAATTCCACAAGAAGCCCAGAGAATTATGGATGCCTAGCTACAATGAGGCTCTCTACCATTTGGATGATCGGATCCAAAATGTGAATAATGAAGGTTACAAACAAGGGTGGTTGAATGCCTTGGGTGTACTGCAATTGGAACAGGGTCACTACTTGTGGTATTACCATAATCCTAGGTTGCTCGACATGCCAGTGCCACCATTCAAACTCGACATGAGCTGGATCCCTGCTTGGGAAATCTCTGAGTGTTTGATTTCCAAATATCTTGGCGATTACAGTCTCCATTCCAATGTTGAGATATCTCGCCCCGAGCACCTACTCGATCAACCATCTGTGATGAACATCAGGATGCTCAAAGACCTTAATTTCATAAATTCCCCTTATGCCTTAGACGATCCTCCTGCTGGTGAAGAACCTGATTCAAAGGCGGAGGGGAAGAAACCAATAGAATAGGAATCTTGATGTAATAATTAATATGTATTTCATTCTCGATGTATTTTGCTCTAGATTTAATGAAATACTTTTATTTTTCTTTGCGATCTTTTGTAAAACACTTTACATATGTGTATGTATATCTGTTAAAAAGATAACAACATTGTGTTACTTGCCGATCAACTAAAGCTGGTTAAAACTTATTGTCGACTATCCTGAATTTGTGGTAATCATTTGACGACTAACCAAAATTGATAATATTTTATTTCTCGACCAACTTGGTGGTAATGTTACGAGTATAAAAAATTTTGCTTGATTACTTTTTAATTCTAAGCCATTAGCTGACTTTTATCACATACTCATGCTTTGCTTAATAAAAATGTTCTCGACCAACTGTAGTTGACAGCTTCTTATTCCCGACCAACCTGAGTTGGTGGATTTTTAGAAATATTTTTTCTTCCCAACCAACCTTAGTTGGTATTTCTGGGAAATATTTTTTTATTCCCGACCAACCGGAGTTGGTGGATTTTCTTCCCAACCAACCTGAGTTGGCACTTTTGGGAACTATTTTTTATTCCCGACCAACCGGAGTTGGTGGATTTTCTTCCCAAACAACCGGAGTTGGCATTTTTGGGAAATATTTTTTATTCCTGACCAACCGGAGTTGGTGGATTTTCTTCCCAACTAACCGGAGTTGTCACTTTTGGGAAGTATTCTTTATTCTCGACCAACCAGAGTTGGTGGATTTTGCTAAGTAGTGTGTAACACTAGTATTTCGCGAAAAAAAACTTCAATAAAAGGAGAGAATTGGGTAGAATATTCACATTTTATTCATACTGATGAAACTGCATTACATGAGAGTTTACATTACTGATAATATTTGCGCAGGTGTTCTGCATTCCATCCATTCTTAAACTCCTCCCCTCTAGAGTTTCTATTCTGTAGGTTCATGATCGAACAACTTCTGTAACTCGGTAAGGTCCATGCCAGTTCGCTTCCAGTTTTTTGTGCTTTTGAATCACTTTCTTTAGCACATAGTCTCCTTTCAGGTCGCACTTCTTCACTCTCTTGTTGTAGAACAAAGTTGTTCGTTGCTGGTAAGAAGCATTCCTGATAGCTGCTTCTTCTCTAACTTCTTCGAGCATGTCCAAATCTAACCTTCTCATTAAATCGCTGACAGGGGAATTAAAATTCAGTACTCTGTGTGTTGGAAGACCCAACTCGACAGGTATAACAGCTTCACTTCTAAATGCCAGCATATATGGAGATTCTCCTGTTGCTGCTCGGGGAGTAGTACGATAAGCCCATAGTACTGAATGTAGCTCATTGATCCAGTTTGCTTTCGCGTCATTCAGTCCTTTCTTCAAGACATTTATCAATGTTCGGTTTGTCACCTCAGTTTGTCCATTGCTTTGGGGATGGCCTGGTGCCGAGTGGACTTTCAAGATATTTGACTGACGACAATAGGCAGTTAACTCCTCTTTGTCAAATTGTGTTCCATGGTCGGTGATGAATGCATGGGGAAGACCATATATACAAATGATATTTTTCCAAATAAATTGATACACCTTTTCGTATGTCATGTCGACAAGAGGCTTGGCTTCTACCCACTTAGTAAAATAATCCACTGCGAGGACGAGATATTTAAATCTTCCTCTAGTTGTTGGAAGTGGACCGACCAGGTCAATTCCCCACATGGCAAATGGCCAAGGGGAATTAATGGGTGTCAACAATGCTTGGGGAGTTCTTCGGATGGAGGAGAAGCGCTGACACTTGTCACATTTCTTAGCATAAGCTATACAATCACCCCTCATCGTTGGCTAGTAGTATCCTTGAGTCATTATTCTTTGCAGAAGTGTCCTACCTACTACATGGGCTCCACAAGACCCTTCATGGACTTCTTCGATCAAATCCTTCACCTCGGCGGGATGTACACACCTCTGCAAGCCAGCTATGATTCCTCGTCTGTATAGAATTCCATTAGTTAGTACATAACGAGCAACTTCAAACTTCAATTTCTTGGATGCGAGTTTGTCAATCGATAATTCTCCCTCCTCAATATATGCCCTGATGGGATCCATCCAAGATGGCCCTAAATCAAGGGTAATAAAATTCATCGTCAGATCTTTATCTATGCTCTGACCAGCTAGAACTTCAATTGCGATTGTTCTTTATAGCTCGGTACGATTAGCCGATGCTAATCGAGCTAAAGCGTCTGCTCTGGCATTCTCTATTCTTGGTATTCTGACCAGTTGAACAGTAACAAATTCCGATACTAATTCCACTGCCTTTGCATGGTACTTAATCATTAACTCTCCTTTTGCTGTATATACACCAAGCATTTGGTTTACAATCAACTGTGAATCACTGCACACGATTACCTGCTCTGCCTTCATGGTTTTTGCCAGACTAAGACCTATAATCACCGCTTCATATTCGGCCTCATTATTAGAAGCTTGAAATTAAAAGCGCAAAGCATATTCTATATCGATCTCGTTTGGACTTTTCAATACAATCCCAGCTCCACTACCCGAGGTGCATGATGAGCCATCCACATATAGGTTCCATACAGGTATTTCTTCCTCAAACTTCTTACTGGACAAAGTTCCTCGATGGAATATTTGTTGCTCCTTTATCTCCATTTCTACCACACTTCGCTGCTCGCCGACCTTCTCCTCTTGCTCTCCGACCAACTTAAGTTGATCAGGGTTTAAATTTGATAATCTTGTAACATCCACAGGTTGGTCGGTGTTCAGATTTTGCTCCTCGGGGGTATCAGGATAAGTGAACTCTGCTATAAAATCTGCTACTGCTTGCCCTTTCAGTGACGATCTGGGCTCATAAATTATATCATATTCACCGAGTTCTATTGCCCAATACATCAATCTCCCCGATTTTTTTGGTTTATGAAGAGCTTGCCTCAATGGCATATCAGTATATACGACTATGGTATGATCCTGAAAATATGGCTTCATTCTTCTACTCGCTTCGATCAGTGCCAATGCCAACTTTTCCAGCTTTGGATATCTAATCTCTTCTCCTCGGAAGGCCTTACTAGTGTAATAAATGGGTTTTTCTACTCCATCCTCTACTCTTATTAATGCCGAGCTAACTGCATTTTCTAAAATTGCCAGATATAAGTACAATCTTTCTCCCATCACTGGCCTGGACAACAGTGGAGGTGCTCCCAAATATTTCTTCAAGTCTTAAAAAGCTTTCTCGCATTCTTCATTCCATTCAAAAGTCTTTCGGAGCGTTTTAAAGAATGGGAGGCATCTATCAGTTGCTCTCGATACAAATATGTTAAGTGCTGCTACTCGCCCTGTAAGACTTTGCACTTCTTTCTTCGTTGTTGGAGATCGCAGCCCTAACAGAGCTTTGATCTTTTCAGGTTTTGCTTCAATGCCTCTTTGATTGACAATATACTTGAGAAACATGCCTTCTCGTACTCCAAATATGCACTTGGTCGGGTTCAGCTTCATTTGATATTTATTTAATTGATCAAAGGTTTGGCCTAAGTCAACTAGATGGTCAACATCTTTCTTGCTCTTTGTTAGCATATCATCAACATAAACTTCCATATTGCAACTGATTTGTTCTGCAAACACCTTGTTCATCAGCCGCTGATATGTCGCACCTGCATTTTTCAAACCAAAAGGCATAACATTACAACAATAAGTTACCCTAGGGGTAATGAAAGAAGTACTCTCCCTGTCTTCAGGTTTTATTTTAATCTGGTTGTAACCAGAATAAGCATCCATAAAGCTCAGCAGCTCGTGTCCCGAGGTAGCATCCACTAGTTGATCAATTCGGGGCAAGGGAAAATGATCCTTTGGACATGCTTAGTTGAGGTCGGTGAAGTATACACACATCCTCCATTTGTTGTTCTTCTTTTTTACCATCACCACATTTGCTAACCAGTCTGGATACTTAACATCTTCAATAAAGCAAGCTTTCTGGAGCTTCTCGACCTCCTCCTGTATAGCATGATTCTTCTCGGGGCTGAATACTCTTCTTCTTTGCTTCACTGGCTTGATTTCCTTATTCACATTGAGCTCGTGACATAAGAAATTTGGGTATATTCCGAGCATATCTTCATGACTCCAAGTAAAAGTTTATGTTCTGCTTTTTAAGAAAACTATCAACTCCTGTTTTAATGAGGCATCTAATGACGAACCTATCTAAGTTGTTCGTTCAGGATGCTCGTCGTCCAGAATGATGTTTTCAGTAGCTTCAACCACCTGACCTTTCACGAGTTGCGACTCGTCTCTAGGATCCAATGTTTCAATTTCTGCACCCTCATCCACCTGATAGGTAATAGTCTTTTTCCTAGATTCCTCTAGTTCCTCCTGCTCGGTAGATGAATAGTAGCATTCCCGAGCTACTTTTTGATCACCCTTCACAACTCCTACTCCAAAATTGGTTGGAAATTTTAAGCATTGATGTACCGTAGATGGTACTGCTTCGAACTTCTTCAATCCTACCCTTCCCATGATGATGTTGTAGGCTGATTGAACATTCTTACCCATCACGAAGAAGCGTACTCTTTCTGTTCGACAAGCAGGCCATGTACCAATGAACATATCCAACTTGATCGTCCCAAGTGAAAAAACTTTCTCTCCAGTAAAACCGAGGAGGGGCCTATGATAAGGCTCCAACTGAGACAACTTTAGATTTAAGTTGTCGAAGCACGAGTAGAACATAATATCATCCAAGCTACCATTATCAACTAGTACTCTCGAGATCATCACATCCTTCATCCTCATTTTGATCACCAATGGGTCATCACGAGGATACAGCACACCTGCAAGGTCTTTTTTTGAGAAACCGATGACCAGTTTTTCTTTGTTGACCTTCCTTGGGAGATCATCTTCAGCCAAGTTTATTCATTGAATATATGAACGGGCTTGAGACTCATTGAGGTAAGATTTTCTTTCTGCAGTAAGGTGTCCACCTGCTGCATCTCCACCTGTAATAACATTGCAATCAAAGGATCCAAAACGTATTGAAAATACTTCACGTTCTGGCTACCTTGGTCTTTTGGGAAAATCGGGGCCATCTTCTAGATCATCTTCTTGGTCTCTTTTCTTGTTCTCCTCTGCTCAACGAGGATATCTAGACCTCTCTCTTGCTCGGTCGTTGTTTCTTCTTTCATTTCTACGATCAACATACTTTGCCATTTTTCCTCGTCTTATGAGTGCTTTGATCTCATTCTGAAGAGATATGTAATTTTTTGTCATATGGCCATGATCCTTGTGGAACTCGCAATATTTGGCCTTATTCCTTTTGTTAGGATCTGACTTCATTTTCTCTGGCCAGTTTAACTCCTCGCTGTTCTTGATTTCTTCTAGAACATGATTGATGTCTACCTTCAAAGGAGTATAGTTTTCAAATTTCTTTAATACCTCCCATGATGGCTTTGTTTTTGAGTGCTTGTCACCACCATTGTTCTTATGCTCTTTCTTTTTGGTCTTATCACCCTCCGCTTTGGTTTCTTTGGTATCCATATTCTTCTTTGCATCCATAGCCTCCTCAGTATTCATGATCTTGGCCGCTTTTGCCATCAATTCTGACATGGTTCTGGGTGGATCTTTAGCCAAAGTGTAGTATAATTTGTTGGGTAACAACCCACTCATCATAGCAGTAATTGTTGTCTTTTCCTCGTAATCAATAACTTCGAGTTTCTCGTTATTGAAGCGAGTTATATAATCCCTAGTGCTCTCACCTGCCTTTTGTCTAACACTTAACAAGTGTGCTACTCGTTTAATAGGCTTTGCTCCAAAATAGAAGTTTCCAATGAAGATCTCGGCTAGTTGAAAGAAAGTTGAAATCTTACCCCGAGGAAGATTATTGTACCATATTTGAGCAGATCCTATAAGAGTTCCCGAGAATGCCCTGCATCTCATCTCATCTGGCATAATATAGATGTCAGCAGCAGCTTGGTATTGCTCTATATGAAGGACATGGTCGGTTTTTCCATCATATTTAGGAGTCACAATAGGTGCTTTGAACTTTGATGGTGTGGGAAAATCCACAATTGCTTGGACAAAAGGTGTCCCTTGGACAAAAGTTCTTTGTAGAGGATTCTTGGCCTTGGACATTTCCCCTAATCTATCCTCCAACCTCTGAATAGAGCCTTTCCACCCATCATTTCCTTCCTCAGGCTTACCGTTTCGAGCAATTGATCGTATTGAAGTAGCTTCCTGGGATCTATCTTGTCGAGCAGCTGGTTGTGATTGAGTAGAACCCTCTCTTAGATCAAATGGTCGTCGAAAGTTTCTCGACACAGCCTTAGGAGGACTTTTATTCTTCCTAGGGCCCAATCAATCAAAAGGAGAGACCCTACTCAATATTTCCAGTGCACTGGTCCTTTCCGGGGAGAGAGTAATGTGTTGTTCAGTATCTGTGGCTCGTACTGATGAAGTTCGACCCGGTTGATAAGAAAAATCTTCAGATTTATCAGTGCGATATGAATCACTTTACCTAATGCGTGAAGAAAGTAAATGAGTATTTCTTTGACCACTTTGTTGTCCTGAATAGGTTGATGCTCCACCTTGGATGGTTTGCATGAGTTGTCGCATTGTTTCCTGCATGGCTGTTTGGCCTTGAGCCAAACTGGCCATGATTCCAGCCAGATCTTGGATATTTGGAGGAGCGGATGGAGTTGGGGGATTTGTAGCATTTCGATTGCTGGATTCATGGTTGTCAGCCATTGGTGATGAACTATTTTTGGTGAAAATTGAAAATTACAGTCGTTTCCCACAAACGGTGCCAATCTGTTGATGTAAAAAATTAGACTATCTCTAATTTGTTTAATCACAGATAAAAATATATAAGACAAGAGATTTTAAAGTGGTTCATCCTTGAACGAATGACCTACGTCCACTGTGATGATGCTGGGAATCAGCACCACCAGGTGAGGTGTTTGCAAGCTCAATATAAGTACAACAATGGCAGCACAGCTATATAAAAAAGATAAGAATGGGATGAGGATAAGGGGAATCAACACCGGAATATAAGTGGTTCAACCAATCTGGCCTACGTCCACTGTGAGTGTGTGTGAGCAATATCACTGAAAGAAGGCACTAATGGCCATGGATACAACCGCTCAAGCTCTCTCTCTCTCTCTATTGTATGTTTAGACAGAGTTTTTGCTAGGGTTTTTATATATGTATCCTTTTGCAAGGTAGGGGATGACCCCTATATATAGTGCCTAGGGGGCGTAATGTACCCCCCATGCATGCAATGAGCATGTGTGTGGTATCCTCACCAATGTGGGAATGCCATCTGTCACTGTCACATGTAAGCAATGATGATGAAATATTCTCCCACATGTGGAGAATAATCTTGTTACAACTAATTTGTGCCCAGGTGTCCTTATCCAAATGTCAACAGATGCTCGGCAGTCATGTTGGTGAATAACCTCGACCTGGGAGAGGCCGAGCTGTAAAGGCTTGATGTCCGTTCAATCCGAGAAGTGTCATAAAGAGTCTCGGCCTGATCTCAGCCGAGACATTATGCTAGGTCGGCCCCAGCCGAGGTAGGGATAGTCCCATGCTGGTGATTACTAAGGCCTCTTGTGACCTCATCCCAAGCCGAGGTTGAACCGGTTCCAAGTTGAGGGTCGGCTCCCTGTCACCTCGGCCCACCCTTGGCCGAGGTTGCCATACCCAGAGTGCTGTTGATGCCTGTGATGCGCGCAGTGCCCCTTTGGCTGTGTAGATGGTAGTGTCGGCCTGAGCCGAGGTAGGTCTGGCCGAGGGATGGTATCGTGCGCCCCTGGCCTTCCTAGGGTCGATCAATGTTTCGGCCATCATCTCGGCCGAGGTAGGTCTGGCCGAGGTTATACTTGGGCATATCAATCACCCCCCAGCCCTTAGTCACATGCGAGAGCAAGTGGCTAGGGGATTGCTTCACCTCCGAGGCCTGTTCGTCCCAAGGCTAACACCTACGTGACACCTGTCCCAGGCTAAGGCATGCCCACTTGGCTTGCGTGCGCTGTCAGTTGTCCCTTGGGTTTCCCAAGGAAATGATGGGCCTTGGGAAGTGTGCCCAAGTATTTAAGGGGTTAAACCCTTTCTTCCTCTTTCTTCTTCCTCTTTTCTTTCCCGCGCACGCTGTTTCCTGCAAATTTCCTCTCTCTAAAGCCTCTTCAATCCAGCGCTCTTTCTGCAGAAGGTTTCCTGTAGGTTTCTTGTGGATTCTCTTGGTTTCATTCGTCGATTCACTTCCAGGTACTCCTCCTTTTCCATTTCCTTTATTTTTGACATTCGGTTTTCATTTTCCGATAACCTTTTAAGTTTTCCGGTGGTTCATTTGAGTTTTTCGGCGAGCTTCATTGATTCAGGCGACCTGTGTTTTCTTGAAGTTCCTTAGTTTGATCTTCAAACCCCTTTATTTTATAAGCCAATCGTGTTTGTAGGTTTAGGAGTTTTCCTTAAGTTTAGGGTCGTTAGAAGTTTTGGGTCGTCCTCTGATGCTCAGACCCCTGTACCAGCTTCTTGAGGAATTCCCTTCTCTCAGAGAGAAGACCTTAGAGAAAATTAGGCAAATAGAGAGAGCTCAGGAAGAAGCTCGTAGGTCACAGGAGTTCCCTGTCAGACCTATCTTTCCCCCACCTATCAAGGTAGTATACCATGATCCTCTTGAGAACTTCTATCAGACAGACGTCTCTGCTAACCAATTGCCGATGTCTGACTCTGAGTCCTCTACCTCAGACCCCATGTCTGTGGACTCTTTCCAGGAAGCCATGGATTTTACACCTCGGCCTGGTCAGGCCCCTAACCAAGCCGAGGTCTCCAGCCGAGCCTCGTCTCAGAATGGTGCAAGCACCTAAAATTCTTATTCAGAGGTCGAACTTGTTGTGCCAAGTGTGGCTGTGCCACCCATTCTAGATGCCATCCCTCTGTCGGCCGTTACCGGGGCCGAGTTTGCTCAGAGGTTCCCTGGTCACCCGTCTACGTCTGCTCCAGCCGACGTTGAGCTTGACGACGATGATGAGGATGCTGAAAGTGATGTTGACGTCTCTGAGGCGGACGAGTATGAGAGCACAGTCACTGAGGTGGATCTGTTGCACTTCAGATACTTATACTCCATCAGTCCCTCAATCAAATTAAGGAGACCTCTGAGGGAAGAGAGGGCCTACCACGATCGAGATGGAGAAATCTTCTTATATGAGCAGATGTTTAAGTTAGGGTTTCATCTACCCATTCATCCCGTTATCAGGTCCATTCTTTCCTTTATCAACTTGGCCCCCTCGCAGCTCTCTCCCAATGCTTGGAGAGTCATTATTGGATCCATCATCTTGTGGAGGGCAGTCCACCACTCTGACCTCCCAGTTCAGGTCTTTGCTGGTTGTTATGTCCCTACCTCGGCCAAAAACCATCCGAGCTACTATCACTTAGTGGCTCGAAGGCCTGAGAAGAAGATGCTTCAGGTCACTCAGACCTCGAATCACAACTGTAAGCCCCGGTATTTTTTCGCCTCAGGGCCATGGGAATTTGGCTCATCTGTTCCCTCTTCCACTTTTGAGCCGAGGATACCCCTCAGATGGGGTAAGGTCACCATGTCTGCCAGGGCCGATCCTGGCCTAAGTCTTCAGAACGGCAAAAAGGTGAAGGCCCTGCAAGACCAAGGGGCACATGGTCTGTTTGTCAAGTTCGAACATCTGCTGACCCCCCAGTATCTCTCGGGGACGAGCCTAGGTGGAAGTCCCCCTGTTGACTTTGGTAAGGATTTTTCTTTTTGTTCCAAGTCTAACCTCTGATCATTCATGTTTGATTTCTGACTCTTATCTTTTCACTTTTGCAGAGAGACCTCCAGGTGTCCCGGACGAATTGTGGGAGATGGCAGCTCCGAGTTTGGCTAGACTTGCAAAGAGGACTGGTTTGAACGCTCCTCCTCCAGCTCCCTCAACATCCAAGTCCAAGAAGAGGTCCCCTGAGGTCCCGACCTCTGAGGATCAGAGGCCGACCTCAAGGCAAAAGAAGACCTCAGACGCTGCGATCCCCATCTCAGCCGACACCCTGTCGGCTCGTCTGGACCAGCTGAAACTTACCGATAGCGTGGTCGGCCATAGCAGACAGGCCATGGATGCACTTGCCAATATGATGACCGAGGCCGACAAGCATTTTTACAGGGCCATGGACACCTCCATGATGTTTGAGTTCGGCCTCCACAGAGCCGTCCAGGTATGACTTGTTCCTTTTTCCAATAATTTTACAAGTGCAACGTGTGATTTTACTCCACTCTAACCTCTTCATTATCTGTGTAGGGTGTGACTGCCATGTACCAGCTATCTAACTGGGCCATGAGGAAATTGCCTCTCATTCAGAAGGGGCAGGAGGCTGAGAAGGTCGAGAGCACCCTGAAGGCCGAGGTTGACCGTCTGAGGTCAGAGTTGCAGACTTCCGAGAATAAGGCCAAGAAATCTGAAAATAAGGCCCAGGGTTTGGAAAAAGATATCTCTGCGCTCGTCCAAAACCATGCCAAGGCCCTGAAGGATAAGGACGATGCCCTGCAGGGGAAGGTCAACGCATCTGTGAAGGCTGCCCTTGCAGATGCCTCAGAGAGAATAATTTCTGACTACAAAGTCTCTGAGGAGTTCGTAGGTTTTGGTTTTGAATACCTCGAAAGAGGTATCAAAGCCACTACCAAATGGGCCGAGGTCAGAGAGAAGGAGGTTGGCGGTATAAAAGTCTCCGACTTTGTGGGCCTCGGCTTCGCCGACCCTCAGTTTGCCCAGGCACTGCAAGAAGTAGAAGACGAGGCTGCTGCCCCTGGTCAGACTGCTACTCTGGAAGGGACTGATCTTGGAGGGACTGACCCTGCTGATGATGTGCCTGAGGTGACCAATGCTGATCAGGTCAACCCAACCGATACTGTCAATGCTCCCCCCTCAGACCTTTAAGTTGTAATTTGTAATTTTTGACTTGTAACTGAGCTTGTAATTTGTAACATCAGTACTTTGTAATGAATATTTGTAATCTCTTATTTTTACTGAATGCCAATCTCTTCCTTTATTTTGACCTCTGAATGTCTCTGAATGCTATATGATCTCTAAATGCTATATGACCTCTGAATGCTAAGAGGTTAGCCCCATAATAAATATCACCAAATTAATGGTCAAGGGTCTGAGGTCGTCTAACCCAGGTGTCTGAGCTCAGACCTCGTCACCACCGAGTGATGTTATGAGGATCTGAGGTCATCACCTAAGAGGTTAGCCTCATAATAGTCACCAAATTAATGATGTTAAGGGTCTGAGGTCGTCTAACCCAGGTGTCTGAGCTCAGACCTCGTCACCACTGAGTGATGTTATGAGGGTCTGAGGTCATCACCTAAGAGGTTAGCCTCATAATAAATATCACCAAATTAATGGTCAAGGGTTTGAGGTCATCTAACCCAGGTGTCTGAGCTCAGACCTCTTCACCACCGAGTGATGTTATGAGGGTCTGAGGTCATCACCTAAGAGGTTAGCCTCATAATAGTCACCAAATTGATGATGTTAAGGGTCTGAGGTCATCTAACCCAGGTGTCTGAGCTCAGACCTCGTCACCACTGAGTGATGTTATGAGGGTCTGAGGTCATCACCTAAGAGGTTAGCCTCATAATAAATATCACCAAATTAATGATGTTAAGGGTCTGAGGTCATCTAACCCAGGTGTCTGAGCTCAGACCTCGTCACCACCGAGTGATGTTATGAGGGTCTGAGGTCATCACCTAAGAGGTTAGCCTCATAATAGTCACCAAATTAATGATGTTAAGGGTCTGAGGTCGTCTAACCCAGGTGTCTGAGCTCAGACCTCGTCACCACCGAGTGATGTTATGAGGGTCTGAGGTCATCACCTAAGAGGTTAGCCTCATAATAAATATCACTAAATTAATGGTCAAGGGTATGAGGTCATCTAACCCAGGTGTTTGAGCTCAGACCTCGTCACCACCGAGTGATGTTATGAGGGTCTGAGGTCATCACCTAAGAGGTTAGCCTCATAATAATCACCAAATTAATGATGTTAAGGGTCTGAGGTCATCTAACCCAGGTGTCTGAGCTCAGACCTCATCACCACTGAGTGATGTTATGAGGGTCTGAGGTCATCACCTAAGAGGTTAGCCTCATAATAAATATCACCAAATTAATGATGTTAAGGGTCTGAGGTCATCTAACCCAGGTGTCTGAGCTCAGACCTCGTCACCACCGAGTGATGTTATGAGGGTCTGAGTTCATCACCTAAGAGGTTAGCCTCATAATAAATATCACCAAATTAATGATGTTAAGGGTCTGAGGTCATCTAACCCAAGTGTCTGAGCTCAGACCTCGTCACCACCGAGTGATGTTATGAGGGTCTGAGGTCATCACCTAAGAGGTTAGCCTCATAATAGTCACCAAATTCATGATGTTAAGGGTCTGAGGTCATCTAACCCAGGTGTTTGAGATCAAACCTCGTCACCACTGAGTGATGTTATGAGGGTCTGAGGTCATCACCTAAGAGGTTAGCCTCATAATAAATATCACCAAATTAATAATGTTAAGGGTCTGAGGTCATCTAACCCAGGTGTCTGAGCTCAGACCTCGTCACCACCGAGTGATGTTATGAGGGTCTGAGGTCATCACCTAAGAGGTTAGCCTCATAATAAACTTCTGGTCTAAAGAACAAAACAAGAACTTGATATGGAAACTGATCTTTATTAATAACCTCCTCTTAGTAAGATAGTACATTTTCATAAAATTCTATACATCATATGTAATATCTCTTGAGATGGTCAACATTCCACGGGTTAGTGAAAGGTTCTCCTTCTAGGTTTTCTAGCTTGTAAGTGCCAGGCACAACCTCTTCCGTCACCTTGTAGGGGCCATGCCAGTTTGGGTGTAGCTTGTTTGCCTTTTGTAGTGTCTTCTTTAGAACTAGGTCTCCCACTACAATAAGTCTTGACTTCACCCTCTGGTTGTAGAATTTTGCTGCCCTCTGCTGGTAGGCTGCTTTTCTGACCTCTGCGTCTTCCCTTCTTTCTTCGATGAGATTCAGGTCTAGCCTTCTCTTCTCCCCATTGCTGCCAGGGTCGTAGGTCTGAATCCGATGAGTTGGCAATCCTACCTCCGTTGGTATGACTGCCTCTGAGCCATGTGCCAGCATGAATGGGGTTTCTCCTGTGGGTGTCCTTACCGTAGTTTTGTAAGCCCATAGCACAGCGTAGACCTCTTCTATCCATCTCCCCTTTGCGTCTTCTAACCTCTTCTTGATTCCATCCAAGATGGTTCTGTTCGTGACCTCGGTCTGGCCATTTGCTTGAGGTCGACCAGGAGATGAGAAGAACTGTCTGATCCCCACACTTTGGCAATACTTATCTAAGGAGGCATTCTTGAACTGGGTCCCATTGTCCGAGATGAGCGTGTTTGGGAGGCCATATCTACATATGATGTTCTTCCAGATGAACTGGAAGGTCTTCTGCTCTGTAATGGTTATCATCGGCTCTGCTTCTACCCATTTTGAAAAGTAGTCAATGGCAACTATCAAGAATTTATAGTTGTTGACATCTCTTGGCAAAGGTCCTACTAAGTCAATTACTCATACCGCAAATGGCCATGGAGAAGAGATCGACGTCATAGGCTGATGAGGTTGGTGAGGGATGGTGGCGAACCTTTGACATTTGTCGCACCTCTTCACATAGTCTGCTGCGTCCTTAGACAGGGTAGGCCACCAGTATCCCTGAGTGATGATCCTCTTGGCTAAGGGTCTTCCCCCAATGTAGCTAGAGAAAGAACCCTCATGAACCTCCCTTAAGACCTGGGGTACTTCCGCAGGGTGCACACATCTGAGGAGAGGCAGTAGAAACCCCTTTTTGTACAAGACATCTCCTACCAATGAGAACTTTGCAGCCCTGTATCTCAACTTTCTTCTTTCCATCTTGGACTTGGGTAGCTCCCCCTCTCTTAGGTATCTGACAAGCAGGTCAATCCACGAGTCTCCTAGGTTCACATTGTGACAAGGTCTACATACCTCATCTTCCTCGATGCTTGCTTTTCCTAAGACATCGATTGGAATGGTCCTTCCCAAATCTGTCTTCATTGCTGAGGCCAGTCTTGCCAATGCATCAGCGTGGTTGTTGCTCAGCCGGGGTACTCTTTTCAGTTTTGCTTCTTCAAAATACTCTAGCAACCCTCTTATCTTCTTTAGGTATTTTTCCATCCTTTCATCTTTGGCCTCGTATGCCCCCAACACTTGATTGACAACCAACCTTGAGTTGCTATGGAGTAGGAGTCACTTTACTAGAAGAGTTATTGCCAATAAGAGACCTGCTATCATGGCCTCATACTCAGACTCGTTGTTGGAGGCCTGGAAGTTGAATCTTAAGGCGTACTCAATGTTGGCGCCATCTGGAGCTGAGAGTATTAGCCCCACGCCGCTTCCACTGTCACAAGAAGAGCCATCAACGAAGAGGCTCCATACATCTGCATCTGATGAGAAGACCCCTTCTCTCATAACCCCCTTTTCGAAGAGGTATCGATCCTCTTCATTATCTTCTACTCTGCTCCGAGTTTTTCCCGGGACAACCTCTTCTCGGCCTCGGAAGAGGTACGGGGTGGTCTCTTTCGAATCTCGGAAGACACTTCGGTTCGTCTTTTCGCCGTTATTTAAACCTTTCTTTATCTCGGCCTCTTCCCAAGTGAACTCTGCAACAAAGTCTGTGAGGGCCTTCCCTTTGATGGCTATCCTGGGCTGGTAGGTAAGATCATACTCTCCTAGCTCGATGTCCCAGGTCATCAGTCTTCCGGACTTCTCAGGCTTGTGCAGAACCTGCCTTAGTGGGGAGTCAGTGAGGATTATCATGGAATGAGCTTGGAAGTAAGGCTTCATCTTCTTTGAGGCATGTATCAGGGCATAAGCCAATTTCTCCATCCGGGGATAGTTTTGTTCAGACCCTTGAAGGGCCTTACTATTGAAATACACAGGCCTCTGGATTCCATCCTCTTCCTGTACGATAGCTGCGCTGATGGCTGACTCAGAGACTGCTAGATATACAAACAACCTCTCCCCCGTGATGGGCCGAGACAGCAACAAGGGAGACCCCAAGTAGGACTTGAGTTGGTCAAAGGCTTTTTCACACTCTTCATCCCACTGGAAGGCCTTTCTCAGAACTTTAAAGAATGGAAGACACTTGTCCGTTTCCCTAGAAACAAACCTGTAAAGGGCTGCCACTCTTCCCGTGAGTCTCTGGACATCCTTGATACTCCTAGGAGTCTTCATGTCGAGCAAGGCCTTGATTTTCTCAGGGTTTGCTTCAATCCCCCTCTGATTAACGATGAACCCCAGGAATTTCCCGGCTCCTACCCCGAAGACACACTTCGCTGGGTTAAGCTTCATTCTGTACGAGTCCATGACGTTGAAGGTCTTCTCAAGGTCTGCTATGTGAGTACATGCTTTCAGGCTCTTCGTTAGCATATCGTCCACATACACCTCCATGGTCTTACCTATCTGCTCCTCAAACATCCTATTGACAAGACGTTGATAGGTCGTACCCGCATGTTTCAAACCAAAGGGTATCACCTTGTAACAGTACGTCCCCTTGTCAGTAATGAAGGATGTCTTCTCAGAGTCTTCGACATCCATGAAGATTTGGTTATAACCTGAATAAGCATCCATGAAACTCATGAGCTCGTGCCCTTCCGTTGCATCCACCATCTGGTCTATCCTAGGTAAGGGATAGTTGTCTTTCGAGCAAGACCTGTTCAGGTCTGTGAAATCTACACACATTCGCCACTTTCCATTGACCTTAGGCACGATGATTGCATTTGAGAGCCACTCTGGATAAGTGACCTCTCTTATGAACTCAGCCTCTTCCAACTTCTTCACCTCTTCCCGGATGACCTCATACTTCTCCCTGGAGTAGACTCTTCGCCTCTGCTTTATAGGCCTGGCATCGCTATCCACGTTGAGCTTGTGGGTCATGATCTCAGGGTCGATACCAGGCATGTCTGCGTGACTCCATGCGAAGACACTCTGCCTCCTCCTGAGGAAGTTTATCATCTCTTCCTTGATCCCTTGCTCCAGGGCCTTGCCAACCTGTACGGTTTTTTCCGGCTCATCCTCATTGAGGATGATGGATTCTACCTCTTCCGCGGCCTCGCCCTTCTTCAATTTTGTTTCGTCTCTGGGATCAAGAGTGTCAATGCTGTAAGTGGCGGTTTCTCTCTTATGGGCTTCTCTCTCTTCGGCCGAGTTGAAATAACATTCCCGCGCTGTGGTCTGGTCCCCTTGCACTTCCCCTACCCCATAAGGAGTCGAGAATTTTAGCATCTGGTGGACCGTCGACGGCACGGCTTCAAACTCTTTGAGGGCCACTCTTCCGATGATTAGGTTGTAGGCCGAGAAGACATTTTCGTCCATAACAAAAATGTTTATCTTCTTTGCCAGCCTCTTAGGCCATTAATCTCCCATCTGTACATCCATTTCATACATGCCCAATGGGTGTACCTTTTCACTACTGAAGCCTATCAATGGGTGATGGTAGGGCACCAGCCTTGCCCTACTAAGACCCAAGCTCTTGAAACAAGGCCAGAACATCACATCTGCTGAGCTTCCCCCATCTATGAGGATTCTCCCTACATCGCACCCATGCACCCTTGTTGTTATGACTAAAGGGTCATCATGGGGGGCTAAGATGCCCTTGAAGTCGAATCTGGAGAACCCCACTACAAGGGTGTCCATGTCCACCTTCTTCCTCTTCTGCACTGCGTCAGAAGACGTTAGATTCACAACCTCAGGCTTGACCACTGACTTGGCCTCCGCTACATGAGCCTTCCTATCGGCTACCTCAGAGCCACTTCCTGCGAATCCCCCACATATGGTGCTAACACCAATGGAGATCATTCCTACCCTCTTCACTGGGGTGTTGTCATCCTTAGGTGGGAGATTTGGGTCATCTCCATCATCACCCTCTGAATCATCATGCCTTCTAGCCGGGACATCGCCACGGCACCTATCATCTCTTCTCTTCCTAGGGTCTTCTCTTCCACCCTTTGGGACCTTACCATCCACATACTTTCTCAGTTTCTCGGATTTCAGCATCTTCTCGATCTCATCCTTCAGAGCGAAGCATCTATCTGTGACATGGCCGTGATCCTGATGGAACTCACACCAGAGGTTTTTATTCCTCTTATGTGGTGGGGCCTTCAATTTTTCTGTCCACCTCAGAGCCCGGTCAGTCTTGATCTCATTAAGGATGTGCTCACAGCTCACAGTCAGAGGAGTGTAATGAGCGAACTTGTCATCTGCTGACCTCTTCTTCCCCTCTTTCTTTCCCTGGGACCTCCCAGTGCTACCACGGTTCTCCTCCTCATATTTGGCGGCCATTGCCTCTTTCGGATTCATCACTTTCCCTGCGGTGGACAGCAACTCTGCCATAGACTTGGGGGGTTCTTCCGCCAGCTTCCACAATAGATTCTCCTTCTGGAGGCCTCCTATCAGGGCGGTCATGGCTATGCTCTCTTCGTAATCCTCCACCTCCAACTTCTCCTTGTTGAATCTTTCTATGTAGTCTCTTAGGCTTTCACCCTTAGCCTGTTTGACATATAGGAGGTGGGTAGTCTTTTTTTGAGGTCTCACCCCGAAGCAGAAGTTGTGGATGAACTGCTCAACTAGGCCTTTGAAGTTTTCTATTGAGTTCTTCGGCAGAGAGGTGAACCAGCTACGCGCTGCCCCTGTCAAGGTTCCTGAGAAGGCCCTGCACTTCATCTCATCGGGTATCAAGTAAATATCTTCCGCCGACTGATACATCTCGATATGGTGCACTGGGTTAGTGCTGCCATCGTACTTAGGAGTCACTGTAGGAGGCTTGAACTTAGCTGGGGTTGGGAACCCCACTATCCTAGCTACAAACGGGGAGCCCTCCGAGTAGCCCCTCTGTAATGGGTCCCTGCTCTTTATGAGGTCCCCTATCTTCTCCTCGAGACGTTGGATTGAGTCATTCCAGGGTCTTCTCTCTTCAACTTGGCCGAGGTTATCCCCTGCAACTTCTCTGCAATGGACAGAGGGTTCCCCAACCATTACCCGTTGACTGTTGACCTCTTCCTGCTCCCTAGCTCTTCTCTCCAAGGGTCGGCCTTGATTTGGACGAGCTTGCCTATTCCCTCTTTGCGAGCCTGCCGCGCTCCTTGACCTCGATAGCCTCTGCCTCAGGTCATTGACTGGGCCCAGCCTCTCGAAGGCCGACCCTATGCTCAACCTGTTAAAGGCCGACCCTCTCTACTGGGCCTCATCTCTTCTTCGGCCGACACATCCTTGACTCTGCCTATCAAAGGCCGACCCTCTTTGTTGGGCCTCATCTCTTCTTCGGCCGACACATCCTTGGCTCTGCCTAAGAGGTCGTATGGTGTTATCTAACACCTCATACGGCTCCCAGCAGTCCTCCGGGGCCTCTTCAGCTTCTTGGTCATCATACCTGTCCTCTGGGCAAGGGTTTCCTTGCCTCCCCAGGCGCAAGCGCCTAGGGTCAGCAGCGTCCCTCCTCCGCTGGTGTGCAGGTTGGTCATTTATGGGCGCCTGGGGTGGTCCCCTGGCGTCAGGATGAGGCTGAACTTCCGCCGGAGTTATCATGTCCGGGGAGACTCCAGGTGGCCTCATCATCATGGTTTGGCTGAGCTGGGCAAACTGCTCCTTCATGGCTTATTGGGTTGCAGCTAAAGATTTCAAAGCTGCTGCCACCTCTGCCATTTCGGACTGGGGAGGAGCCTGACTGGAACTAGCCCCTCCACCTCCAGGCGGCGTAAGAGGCGGTGGTAATTCTGGTGCCATGTATTATCAATAAAGAGCTTGAACAGCAAGTGAGCTTAATACCTTAAAGGACCTCTTTCAATGGTGAAACAACTCCACACAAGGGGTGGTTCCTGGTTCACCACCAGAGTCTCCGGTGAGGTAAAGCAGAAAAAGAGGGAGAGATAGCCTCTCGCTTCCCACAGACGGCGCCAAAATGATGATGCTGGGAATCAGCACCACCAGGTGAGGTGTTTGCAAGCTCAATATAAGTACAACAATGGCAGCACAACTATATAAAGAAGATAAGAATGGGATGAGGATAAGGGGAATCAACATCGGAATATAAGTGGTTTAGCCAATCTGGCCTACGTCCACTGTGAGTGTGTGTGAGCAATATCACTGAAAGAAGGCACTAATGGCCATGGATACAACCGCTCAAGCTCTCTCTCTCTACTGTATGTTTAGACAGAGTTTTTGCTAGGGTTTTTATATATGGATCCTTTTGCAAGGTAGGGGATGACCCCTATATATAGTGCCTAGGGGGCGTAATGTACCCCCCATGCATGCAATGAGCATGTGTGTGGTATCCTCACCAATGTGGGAATGCCATCTGTCACTGTCACATGTAAGCAATGATGATGAAATATTCTCCCACATGTGGAGAATAATCTTGTTACAACTGATTTGTGCCCAGGTGTCCTTATCCAAATGTCAAAAGATGCTCGACAGTTATGTTGGTGAATGACCTCGGCCTGAGAGAGGCCGAGCTGTAAAGGCTTGATGTCCGTTCAATCCGAGAAGTGTCATAAAGAGTCTCGGCCTGATCTCAGCCGAGACATTATGCTAGGTCCGCCCCAGCCGAGGTAGGGATAGTCCCATGCTGGTGATTACTAAGGCCTCTTGTGACCTCATCCCAAGTCGAGGTTGAACCGGTTCCAAGTTGAGGGTCGGCTCCCTGTCACCTCGGCCCACCCTTGGCCGAGGTTGCCATACCCAGAGTGCTGTTGATGCCTGTGATGCGCGCAATGCCCCCTTGGCTGTGTAGATGGTAGTGTCGGCCTGAGCCAAGGTAGGTCTGGCCGAGGGATGGTATCGTGCGCCCCTGGCCGTCCTAGGGTCGATCAATGTTTCGGCCATCATCTCGGCCGAGGTAGGTCTGGTCGAGGTTATACTTGGGCATATCACACTGTTTGTATTATTATTGACTGTTTGGGAATTCTCGAAGTATGATTATCCTCAAGAAATTCCGGTTCCCTTACAATGAGGATGATACAATGGATTTTTAGCCATGAGGCTGTACATGTGAATGGGTAATACATAGCTGTTCAATAAGCGTATACATCCGTATGATAACAATCAGCATTTAATGCGCATTTAATCCTCTTAATTATCTGATAATAAATGCTCTGATCGATATGCAGCTCGGACCGCCAAAGTTGCTCGGACCGCCTAAGTATCTTGGTATTCATGAGTTTCTCGGTGCAGTAAAGTTCCTCGGAGAGTACCTACTGCTCGGAGTAGTTGAGTTGGTCGGGGAAAATGAGTTCCTCGAAGTCAAGGTGTTGTTCAGATGTGTTTGTTATTGCAATGCAGATTGCCACGTGCCTCCACATAATTGAGCCATGTCAGCAGACTAAATTTGGTATCAACAGTACTTTTTATATTATCCATTCATCACACCTAGTTTTAGGGCATAATTATTTTTATTTTATCCATGGAATTAACCTTCCAATCAACACATATTTAAAAAATTAGGTCAAAATACAATTTTTAGACAAAAAACTGTTTAAAATACATTATTTTTAAGGGTGTGCGCCACTAGAATTTTGCATTTTTTTTTTAAAAAATAGCTAGAATTTATATGTTCGCCTAATTTTTTAAACATGTGTTGATTGAAAGGTCAATTTTAATAAAAAAACAATAACAAAAGTTTTTTAGGGATTAGAACTAGGTTTAATACATGATATTGTATTAACCCTCGCTTATGAGAACGTATTTTATATTAATTACTAGGTATGGTAATTAGATATAAGTGTTGGGTTATGATTTGAATGCTAATTTATTGAAGCAAAGCTAATATTCACTATGAGTTTCCATATATACCATAACTATGGGTGAATATTGCTATGACATGCTTATTAATATCATATGAATTTAAAATGATATTTGGCTTAATAATGAGACCGGAACTTAAATTCATTTATAAAATGTCCAAATGATAATTTGGAGGCCATAATTGAGTCCGGAACGTGCGAGATAGTCATAAATTGTGCCATTATGTGTTTTGAGATTTTGGGCATTTTTGATTGATTATACCTTAAATATGCAATTGCGTATTATTTAATCGCAATAATTTATCAATTGAATTGGGTTTTTTGGTTAAAGGCACGATTTGTGTCTTGTGTGAATCACTATTCACCTAATTGTCTTTCCTAAACCTAGAGAACTAAAGAGAGAGAAATACAAAGAGCAGAGAGAAGAAAGGGAATTGAAGACTTGAGAAGGATTCTTGATCCCACACCAAGAAAATCTGCATTTTCTTCTTTGAGGCAAGTTTCTACTTGCTATTTGTGGTTTGAGATAAATGATTTGTGTGATAATGGTGTATTAACCATAGTTTAACTAGTTTAGGGTTTTTGGTGTAATTGTTGGATTTGGATCATGGTTGAATAAATTGGACGAGTATTAATGGTGGTGGTAGTTATTAGTTGTGTTGATGATAATAAATGAGTTGGTTAGATTGGGTTTGGGTTGGGAAGAAATTTGGAGTCAAAGACTCCATAATAACAACTTGGAAGTTCTGCAGAACCGAATCGATTCGGCCTGGCCGAATCGATTCGCTGTTATGCAGTTTTCAGGGTCGAGTGATCCGAATCGTTTCGGCTTGGTCCGAATAGATTCGGCAATTATGCAGAAACCCAATCTTCCTGACCGAATCGATTCGGATGGGCCGAATCGATTCGGCAACTATGCAGAATCCCATATTTTCTGGACGAATCGATTCGGAAACCCTGCACTTTTTCTATTTCTTTTCCTTTTCAATTTTAACCCCTTTTCTTTAGGATTAGTAATTAGGGACCTTCTTGAATGAAGTAAACAAGGGTTTTATAGGATTAGTTGAGTTTGGTCAACTCCCTAGACTCGAAGGGGTTCATCTAGGGTTCTTTTTAGGGGGAATTTCAAGTAATGTTCAGGCATTACTTCTTTCGCGTAGCTGTATAAACATCTAGGGGATCTTAAGGTCAAATTTGGAGACCTTAGGAGTTAACGTGAGCTAGGTTTGACTTGATGGTCTATTATAAAGCCTAAAAGGAGGCTTTGGAAAATAACTTGGGAGTCTGATTTCTTATCGAGGATGTTATGACGATACGAAATATGTATAGTTCCGGATAACCTTAATGCATTTGATAAAATGTGAAATGGATAAAGTAAATGATAATTTACTAAATCAAGTAATGGAAATTAATAAAATGGATGTTACACACCTCTCTAAATACCATCTTAAGGGAAGTCCGTGTGTGAGGTGAAGCCCCCTGGCTAGTGAATTCAGGGTGGATATAGTCCTAGGCCATATGAGCGCTTATTTTATATTTTTCTGTGATGGGTAGGAGATTCTGGGTGTGGTCTTGACTACCTCGCATGCATATGGCCGCTTCCCGATGTTTGCGATAGGATCCTAGGTTGTCTTATGTTAGGCCCTGGAAGATGATGGTTATTTAGGGACGCGCCCAGTGGGGAAACCCGGACGGGCGGTCTTAGAAACGTTATATTTATATTTATAACTATTCTATTATCGAGTTGGACTCGATGGAACATTAATGCCATAAAGAGCAAAGTATATGCCACAAAGAGCATACTATTGAGATAAGTGCCATAAAGAGCACATGGTGATAAATGCATTCCTGATAAGGAATGGAAAGAAGATGGAATTGAAAATGATGAAAGATGAAAAAAGCTTATAAGTACTTTTATTTCTTTGCATAACTAAATTCTATTTTAATAATCATTTAACTGTCTTAGTTCTTTATATGATGTTAGCATGCTCGAATATCATCCATAACATCCATGTTTACCTGTACATTATTGTCATAGCTGTCATTTATCTAGTGATCATATAAAACCGGCCTGTGACCGGTTCTTCGCTTTCTTGTTGTGTATATATCTTCTATATTCGTTCAGGTGTTCCACCGCAAGGTCGCCCGTAATGACTATCTTTTCTCTGAGTCTTTTGAGGAGCCGTGACATTTTGCGGGGATCACGGGATATTTTGTGTAGACGCCCCTATTATTTTTTTCTAGCGAAGATCAGTCTTTATTCGGGCGTGTGGCCCAAATGGTTGTAATTGCATAATTGATGTATTATGTAACACGTGAACTTATTGTATGTCGTATGGATAATATTGACCGACGCTTCATTCGGTCCTTTCTTATCTATTTAATTACATATATATGTTTGTGGGAGTTTCCATCCTCTTTTTCTATTGTGGGATTGTTGAAAGTGTTTTCTTTAAGTTACAAACTAAAATTTTTGATAACCTGTTTTCTGGAATATTGTGTGGTTATTCCTGATACTCTGTATGATTATTGTGATGCTGAGAATGGTACCTATCTATGATTCCTGTTTCTTCGGGGTTTAGGGCTGTCCACCCTTTATTTCGGATAGCGGGCTGTCACAGATGGTATCAGAGCATCAGGTTCTAGAAACCTTAGGATCTATGCGGACTGTCACGCTCTACCGTAGCGTTCTTTGATATAGAGCTTAATGTTAGGATTGTTTTGTTGCTTATGTATGAGATCTTCTGCTAGATAGATTGTTTATATAATATTCTAACTCTATCTCTTCTCTATCTCAGATTCCGCCAAAGAGAGGACGCCCCGCTAGACACAATAGGGTTGTCGAGGATGAGGTTGGTCCTCCATCGCCGCCACCGGGAAATATCAGTGCCGCTGATGTGGCAAATATCGTGGCCCAAGCTGTTAATGCAATGATGACTACAATGGCACAACAAATACCACAAGCTCAAGCGAGAGGACAAGAGTCACCAGTTCCTACGGGACCTTCTCAGTGGGAACGGGTAAGAGAGTCTTTCTTAAAGGGTCATCCCCCAGAATTTGAGGGAGGTTCTGACGTTATAAAGGCAAACCAGTGGAAGAAGGACATGCAACGTCATCTTAGGATGGTGGAATGTAGTGAGGAGAAAAAGAAAATCCTCGTTACCTTTAAGCTTGTCGGATCGGCCTTACACTGGTGGGAGTCAATGACGACACCCGAACAAAGGGATACAATGTCAATCACAAATTTTTGGGCTTTGTTTGATGGAAAGTATTTCCCTCCTGCAGTTCAAAGGGAGATGCAGAGGAAGCTTCAAGATTTAGTACAAGGGGAGAGATCGGTTGCCGAGTACGAAGAGGAGTTTACCCGGTTAGCAAGCTTTATACTGGATGAAGTGACTCCGGAAGCGAAGAGGATCTCCAGATTTGTAGGAGGTTTGCACTGGCGAATAAAACAACATTTGCTTGGAAATATATCTTTGGTAACCTTTGGGGACGTGATGAATGCTTCTTTACTTCACTGTCAAGAGAATAGATTATTTGTGCAAAACAATAAGAGGGCTGCAGCAATGGGGCAAGTGGTGAAATCGGGAGGAAATGGGAGCGGAGGGGGAACATCTTCCTCGTCCCAATCCTTGGGGAACAAGCAGAAAGAGAGGGATCCTCAGCAAGGGGATTTGTCCAAGCGTCAACGTTTAGGTGGGTTTAATGCTGGTGGCAACAACAACAATAATAATAAAAGATCGGGTCAAGGCGGTCAACAACAACAACAGGGAGGTAGAGGTGGAAATGGAGGTAGGGGCCAGCAGGGCCGGGATGCGGGGCAATTTCGAAACAATCAAGGTAGGAATCAGGAGAATGCGGCTAATAAATGTTTTCAATGTGGGGAGTTGGGCCATTATAAAAGTGCGTGTCCTCAGTTGGTTGGAGGGCATCTTCCTAGGGCCCCACAACAACCGTATGTACAGTTTCCGCCCCAGGCGCCTAATCCGATTTCTCCTCCTCAGCAGGGGTAATTGTAGTATGGACGGGTTTACCATATTCAGGAGGCTATGCTTCCTCCAGCTCCTCCAGCACCGCCAGCAATCGAGGGTAAGTTTCTCATTAATGGGCATATGGGTCGAGTACTATTTGATACGGGTGCTACACACTCCTTTATTTCTAGGTTTTTGCCCAGACCACAGGTTTGATAAAATCTGCTGAAAGTACCTTCACTAGCGTCGAATCCTCTATGGGCGATGGTTCATTGATTTTCTTTGTTTGTAAAAACGTAGGGATTAATCTTAGTAACTTGTGTTTTGAGGCCGAATTGCTCGTCTTTGATATGGTCGGGTACAATGTAATATTGGGTATGGATTGGCTAGTGAAATACCGCGCGATAGTAAATTGTTATGGGAAAAGCATAGTTTTTGCAGTTCCGGGGCAAGAAATGTTCCTGGTTGTTATGCCTTGTATGGAAGGGAGTATGAGTGCTTATTTATATTGTATTGCGGAAGATGCATCTAGGGATGTTGTGGTTCCCCTACATTCTCTTCCGATTGTTAAAGATTTTGAAGATCTTTTTCGGGAGATACCGGGATTACCTCCAAATTGGGAAATAGAGTTTGTGATTGATTTAATGCTGGGAACTCGACCGATTGCTAAAGCTCCATATCGAATGGCTCCTGTGGAGATGAGGGAGTTGAGAGATCAGATTTAGCAACTATTGGAGCAGGGGTTTATTAGGCGTAGCACATCGCCATGGGGTGCTCCGGTATTGTTTATGAAGAAGAGAGATGGTTCTCTCCGGTTATGCGTGGACTATAGAGAGTTGAATAAAGTCACCATCCAGAATAAATACCCTTTACCTCGCATCGATGATTTGTTTGATCAACTTAGGGGAGCGTCATACTTCTCCAAAATCGATTTGAGGACGGGGTATCATCAATTGAGGATACGGGCGCAAGATGTATCCAAGATGACATTTTTGACCCGTTACGGATCCTATGAATTCTTGGTTACGCCCTTTGGGCTAACCAATGCTCCGGCTGTATTTATGGATCTTATGAACAGGGTGTTTCGGGATTTCCTTGACCAGTTTGTTATTATATTCATCGATGACATCCTAGTCTATTCTCAGACAGAGTCTGATCATGCTACTCACTTACAGTTGGTCCTGTAGAGACTGAGGGATCACAAATTGTATGCAAAGTTTGAGAAATGTGGCTTTTGGTTGAAGGAAGTTCAATTTCTGGGTCATGTGGTGTCATCCCAGGGTGTATCTGTGGATCCTGGCAAGGTGATTGCGGTGAGAGAGTGGGGTCAGCACACGACCCCCACTGAGGTTCGTAGTTTTCTGGGCTTGGCGGGTTATTCCCGTCGATTTATTAAGGGGTTATCAAAGATCACTAGCCCGTTGACGAATTTAACTCGAAAGGGAGTGATATTTGTTTGGAACAGTTCATGCCAAGCTGCATTTGATGAGCTCAAAGAGAGATTAACTTCGGCTCCAATCCTTGCGTTGCCCAAACCGGGATTGGAATATCTAGTCTTCACCGATGCATCTCTTTAAGGGTTAGGAGGTGTTCTTCAGCAAGAAAGATAAGCTATTGCTTACGCTTCTCGTAAGTTGAAGCCTCACGAAAGGAACTATCCGGTGCATGACTTAGAGTTTTCCGCAATCATTTTTGCCTTGAAGATATGGAGGCATTATCTCTTGGGGGAAAAGTTTAGTCTTTTCACCGACCATAAATCGCTATAATATTTATTTTCCCAAAAGGACTTGAATATGCGTCAGCGTCGTTGGTTGGAGTTTGTGAAGGACTACCAATTTGATATCCATTACCATCCTGGAAAGGCAAACGTAGTAGCGGATGCCTTGAGTAGGAGGCCCGAGGGAGACTTAGCTAATGTGTGGAAAGCTAAGTGGAGAGAGCTCAGTCAGGAGGATGAAGGGGTAAGGGCATTCATTTCCATGATGAACGTTACTCCTACGATTATAGGGAGAATTGTGGAAGCCCAGGGAAGAGATAAAGGTTGTCAAGACCATATACACCGACAGTTGTCCGAGGGAGCGGAGTCATACTCGATTGGTTCTGAGGGTGGACTACGCTTCCATGGAAGACTTATTGTTCCCGAAGATGGGGACTTGAGACGAGCTATGATGGAGAAATATCAAGGGTTAAAGTTTACGGTACATCCAGGTGGGGACAAGATGTACCAAGATATGAGGCGTCAGTATTGGTGGGCTGGTATGAAGAGGGATGTCTCGGAGTTTGTATCCCAATGCACTACTTGTCAGTTGGTTAAGATTGACCACCAACGACCGATAGGTTTGTTACAACCGTTGGAGATTCCAATATGGAAATGGGAAAGCATTTCGATGGACTTCATTACGGGCTTACCTAGATCACAGAGAGGTCATGACTCGATCTAGGTGATTGTCGACCGTTTAACTAAGTCGGCACACTTCCTGCCTGTACGTACAGATTATGATACCGCTCGCTACGCCCAATTGTTCATCGAGGAGATCGTTAGACTTCATGGGGTACCTTTAAATATTGTTTCTGACCGAGATAAGATATTTGTGTCCCTTTTTTGGCGAAGTTTTCAAGATTCCATGGGGATCGAGTTGAAGTTAAGCTCTTCCTATCATCCTCAAACAGATGGTCAAACTGAAAGGGTAAACCAGATGTTGGAGGATATGCTTCGTATGTGCATACTTAATTTTAAGGGAGGTTGGGAACAATACCTCCCATTGGTTGAGTTTGCTTATAACAACTCATACCAATTCACTATTGGAATGGCACCTTATGAAGCTTTGTATGGCCGACCATGTAGATCGCCTGCTTGTTGGTTGGAAGTGGGTGATAACAAATTCCTTGGACCTGAAATGATCCAAGACACTTCTTCAAAGATTGAACTTATTCGAAATCGCATTCGGATAGCTCAGGATCGTTAAAAGAGCTACGCCGATGCGGGTAGGATACACATGGAGTTAGAGGTTGGAGACCAAGTATTGGTGCGAGTGTCTCCAATGAAGGGCATTAAACGTTTCGGGAAGAAAGGAAAGCTTGCACCGCGTTTTGTTGGACCTTTCCCAGTTATTGCAAAAGTTAGTCCCGTGGCGTATCAACTTGCTTTACCGGAGCCCTTGCAACAAATCCATGATGTATTCCATGTCTCCTCCTTGAATAAGTATAGAAGATGTGAGGGTGCCCTTTGGCACATCCCTTTTGAAGATATCGACTTGCAACCCGATGTTTCATATGAAGAACACCCGGTTGCTATTCTTAAGTATGGGGAGCGCAAGTTAAGGTCTCGTGTGATGCCCTTAGTGAGATTTCAATGGAGTCATCACAATGTGAAAGAATCAACGTGGGAACGTGAGGACGAGATGCGGGAGAAATATCCACATCTTTTCTTATAAGGTACGCCTAAATTTTGGGGACAAAATTCCCTCATAAGGGGGGGAGTATGTAATAACCCTCGCTTATGAGAACGTATTTTATATTAATTAATAGGTATGGTAATTAGATATAAGTGTTGGGTTATGATTTGAATGCTAATTTATTGAAGCAAAGCTAATATTCACTATGAGTTTCCATATATACCATAACTATGGGTGAATATTGCTATGATATGCTTATTAATATCATATGAATTTAAAATGATATTTGGCTTAATAATGAGACCGGAACTTAAACTGATTTATAAAATGTCCAAATGATAATTTGGAGGCCATAATTGAGTCCGGAACGTGCGAGATAGTCAGAAATTGTGCCATTATGTGTTTTGAGATTTTGGGCATTTTTGATTGATTATACCTTAAATATGCAATTGCGTATTATTTTATCGCAATAATTTATCAATTGAATTGGGTTTTTTGGTTAAAGGAACGATTTGTGTCTTGTGTGAATCACTATTCACCTAATTGTCTTTCCTAAACCTAGAGAACTAAAGAGAGAGAAAGAGAAAGAGTAGAGAGAAGAAAGGGAATTGAAGACTTGAGAAGGATTCTTGATCCCACACCAAGAAAATCTGCATTTTCTTCTTTGAGGCAAGTTTCTACTTGCTATTTGTGGTTTAAGATAAATGATTTGTGTGATAATGGTGTATTAACCATAGTTTAACTAGTTTAGGGTTTTTGGTGTAATTGTTGGATTTGGATCATGGTTGAATAAATTGGATGAGTATTAATGGTGGTGGTAGTTATTAGTTGTGTTGATGATAATAAATGAGTTGGTTAGATTGGATTTGGGTTGGGAAGAAATTTGGAGTCAAAGACTCCATAAGAACAACTTGGAACTTCTGCAGACCGAATCGATTCGGCCTGGTCGAATCGATTCGCTGTTATGCAGTTTTCAGGGTCGAGTGATCCGAATCGATTTGGCAATTATGCAAAAACCCAATCTTCCTGACCGAATCGATTCGGATGGGCCGAATCGATTCGGCAACTATGCAGAATCCCATATTTTCTGGACGAATCGATTCGGAAACCCTGCACTTTTTCTATTTCTTTTCTTTTTCAATTTTAACCCCTTTTCTTTAGGATTAGTAATTAGGGACCTTCTTGAATGAAGTAAACATAGGGTTTTAGAGGATTAGTTGAGTTTGGTCGACTTCCTAGACTCGAAGAGGTTCATCTAGGGTTCTTTTTAGGGGGAATTTCAAGTAATGTTCAGGCATTACTTCTTTCGCGTAGTTTTATAAACATCTAGGGGATCTTAAGGTCAAATTTAGAGACTTTAGGAGTTAACGTGAGCTAGGTTTGACTTGATGGTCTATTATAAAGCCTAAAAGGAGGCTTTAGAAAATAACTTAGGAGTCTGATTCCTTATCGAGGATGTTATGACGATATGAAATACGTATAATCCGGATAACCTTAATGCATTTGATAAAATGTGAAATGGATAAAGTAAATAATAATTTACTAAATCAGGAAATGGAAATTAATAAAATGGATGTTACACACCTCTCTAAATCCCATCTTAAGGGAAGTCCGTGCGTGAGATGAAGCCCCCTGGCTAGTGAATGTATGGTGGATATAGTCCTAGGCCATATGAGGGCTTATTTTATATTTTTCTGCGATGGGTAGGAGATTCTGGGTGTGGTCTTGACTACCCCGCAGGCATATGGCCGCTTCCCGACGTTTGCGATAGGATCCCAGGTTGTCTTATGTTAGGCCCTGGAAGATGATGGTTATTTAGGGACGCGCACAGTGGGGAAACCCGGACGGGCGGTCTTAGAATCGTTATATTTATATTTATAACTATTCTATTATCGAGTTGGACTCGATGGAACATTAATGCCATAAAGAGAAAAGTATATGCCACAAAGAGCATACTATTGAGATAAGTGCCATAAAGAGCACATGGTGATAAATGCATTCCTGATAAGGAATGGAAAGAAGATGGAAGTGAAAATGATGAAAGATGAAAAAGGCTTATAAGTACTTTTATTTCTTTGCATAACTAAATTCTATTTTAATAATCATTTAACTGTCTTAGTTCTTTATATAATGTTACCATGCTCGAATATCATCCATAACATCCATGTTTACCTATACATTATTGTCATACCTGTCATTTATCTAGTGATCATATAAAACCTGCCTCTGACCGGTTCTTCGCTTTCTTGTTGTGTATATATCTTCTATATTCGTTCAGGTGTTCCACCGTAAGGTCACCCGTAATGACTATATTTTCTCTGAGTCTTTTGAGGAGCCGTGACATTTTGCGGGGATCACGGGATATTTTGTGTAGACGCCCCTATTATTGTTTTCTACCTAAGATCAGTCTTTATTCGGGCGTGTGGCCCAAATGGTTGTAATTGCATAATTGATGTATTATGTAAGACGTGAACTTATTGTATGTCGTATGGATGGTATTGACCGGCGCGTCATTCGGTCCTTTCTTATCTATTTAATTACATATATATGTTTGTGGGAGTTTCCATCCTCTTTTTCTATTGTGGGATTGTTGAAAGTGTTTTCTTTAAGTTACAAACTAAATTTTTTGATAACCCGTTTTCTGGAATATTGTGTGGTTATTCTGTATGATTATTGTGATGCTGAGAATGGTATCTATCTATGATTCCTGTTTCATCGGGGTTTAGGGCTGGCCACCCTTTATTTCGGATAGCGGGTTGTCACAGATATGATGTATAAAGTGTAATGTAGGAGAATCTCTCTCTCTCTCTCTCTCTCTCTCTCTCTCTCTCTCTCTATATATATATATATATATATATATATATATCAGTGTTCTAAAAGGCTCCCCTAGGGTCTGCCTAGGCGCCCCTAGGTTTAAGGCTTGGGAGAAATACCTCGCCTTAAGCCTTTTACGCCTTATTCTTGGTGAAAGTCTTAAGGTGCATTTTTTTTGAAAATAAAAATACTTTAGTGAAACGATATGGCCTTTTAAAGACTTTTTTTTTTAAAAATCGAACCAATATATAATTCAAAACAATCAAAAGACAAATGGTATCCCAAACCTCTCTGCTTCTCGTCCAAAAAAACGCGCATTTTTTTTCTTAGTATTTAGAAACATAGTATTTTAATTTTCATATATTCAGACATATTTTAAGGTATGTACCATTTTAGTATTTTAATAGTCTTGTTATAGTTAAAAATGTTAAAATATATTAAAAAAGGTCTAAACGCCTTTTTACACCCAAGCCCCGCCTAGGCTTCTAAGGCTTAAGGCTTGGCGTCGACTCCTTGGTATATATATATATATATAACAACTTGTAATTTTATCCAGTAATTAATTAAATTAATTCAAAATTCGAAAAGCTAGCTTAAAAGACTCCTAATATGAGTATATACAAGTCTTGGATCGTTTAGAAGAGTCTTCATAACATAAAACTCTATAGGAAAAAAAAAATGTTTGTCACGGTTCTGGACCGTGACTAACAGGCGAACTGTTTTAGTTTAATATGATTCTTATGCCACTTAAATTCTCTAATCTTTTCTCTTATATATTTAACTCGAGGTGAGGAATTTTAAAGCATATTTTCACTAACCCTAAGAACAGTAGCCTCTGATCTTTTACATCTCCTTCTAACTCTAAACCCTAACCCCATTATACACAACTTTCAACTCAAGATTTGTCAAGATAAACCGGATTTTCTCAAGATGATTCAACAACGAATCTTTGTCAACTTTTCACGAGTAAAACATCTTCAAAATCAGATTTCTCATTCAAATTTTACTCAGGCATGGATACTCTATTCTCTTTCTTTCGTATTATGCATTTTAAGTATCCCCTAAACAATTAATTACATGTTTTCTTAAAAGAAATTAGTAACTTTAATTAGAAAAAAGTGAGAACTAATTTGGTATTATTTTTATGAATTTTTTTAATATGAAATAAGATTTGGAACCCTTGGGTGCGTAGGATAAAGTATTGGGTTTCGGTGGTTACGGGTGTAGAATCGCATGTAGAATTTTATAGAGTTTATTTAAATGGAAACGAGGCGCGTACACACACATAAAATTTTGTAGTTAATAAAAGTGGACAATTATTGTGTATTTAATACAGTTGCATGTTGATTAATCTAAAATTATTAGATGAAAACTATTGTTTTAAGCACGACGATAGTGGTATTAATTAAATTAAATTAAATTGTGACATTATGAGTGAATTGAAAAAATGTGTATATATATATTGAATTGTATGATTGATTTTATTCATATTTTCCATCGCGGGAACGGCGGAATTTTGGGTAGTATGATCTCACCTATATTTTTGGATTCTTGTTAGGTGTAAGACTAGTGGGCAGGCCTTAGTCGCGATTAACACTACCTGGGTATGGGAGTAGTTGGTGTAGATTTTTATGGATGGAATATTCTGGGGTGGAGCTGATTTTTATGTCGTGCCTTCGATTTGCTAGCCTAAGCAAAAGACTAGGAAGAGATTATCAATTGAAATTCATCCTATAAAAATAGGGTATGATGCATTTGTGTTATTTGTAGGCTCTTAGGTATGGGACTAAGGGTTTTTAGGATGTTACATCGATAATAAGGGTGGGGTAAATATAATAAAATAATGAGTAAACATGAGAAATTGATAATAAATGCCTACGATAATTAACGGGTATTAAAATATATTAGCTTCATTAATAATTAAAGGACTGACAGTTAACCGGGTTGGCTGGCTATTGCGAGGTGTGGGTAAGTGACTGCGTAATACGTGCAAGACTGACAGTTAAACGGGCTGGCTATTGTGACATCTCGTGTGTGAAACCTCGTCACTAAGTGCAGGGTTGACAGAATACGTACTGACTGACTATTACGAGGGAAATGAGTGTGGTGTAAAATATATGGGAGTCCCACAACGAATATGATAAAAATTTTTTAAGTGGGAGTTCCATAACTAAAATGAGAAAAAACTTAGTGGGAGTTCCAAAACTAATATGGTGCAAGATTAAATGCGGGAGCATCGCGATGGGTAATAATTAAATGAGAAAATAATAAATTTGAGTAAATCGAGTAAATTAATGAAATGAAGTTATTGAAAATTAAATAGTGGGACTTTGATATTAGATGGACTTTGCCGTGGGTAGATTATATATATATATATACGTCTCGTTTAATTTAAAATATTCCGTTGTGATATTTATCATGCATAACGCTATTGTCTAGGTTCACGGGCCCTAATTGGAGGGAGTAGTTGATATTCATGCTCAGTACTCCGACTCTGTGCGTTGACTAACTTTTTCCGGTATAAGTATTGGAGTAGGTGCATATGATTCATTGGAGATCATTTTGGAGGTGCAGCTGGAGTTCATTTATTTATCCGCTTTAGTAGATTAGATTTCCTTCATTCAGTCGTTTATATTATGAGACTTCATTATGGATTTTATTGGGCATTTGGTTCCAAAGTTGTTTACGGTTTCAGTCAGTTACTTTAGTGGATTATTTCATTTGGAGTTTTAAATAAATTATGGAGTTGGATTATTTTGGAGTTTGGCATGGTGATGAATTTTAATTATTCCATGATGATCTTATTTATTGGAATAATCAGAATATTATCTTGTCGAATGAAAATTCAACATGTCTCATATCTGTCACATGCTAAGAATGATATTTAATTTGGTGACGCCCAATGTAGACTTGGTGGAGACCGACGGCAAGAATGCGCGGGGTGTTACAATATATATATATATATATATATATAAGTACTTCCTAAGGGTCTATTATTCTAGTATAAATTATATTACTAATAATTATTGATTATAGAAAATTTAAATTATTTATTATTTAAATTAATAAATGTTTAAATAAATAAAATACTACTTGTCTAGAAAAAAGCGGTGTAATACAAGGATTTTCCATGGGGTCGCCTATTCTCGTACTTAAATTATTTAATCAATAAAATAAATAATTATATTAGTAATTGTTCAAATTAACTAAAAAGTATTTAAATAGTTATTGAACACGTTTGGTTCGAAAAAGTGTTGCAATACGAGGACTTCTTTGTGGTTCAAATATTTTTGTAAATAAATTATTTGTTATCATCATATAAATACTTAATTAATTATCATTAAATCCATAAATAAATATTTGAATAATTAAAAAGACCATATGGTAAAAATTTAATTAATAAAAAATAATTAATTAATGATCAATAAATAATTATTTAGTATAAGGAATCATATTTGAATAAGTAAACTAAAAATTCCAATGTTGATGTAAGGACATAATTTTATAAATGTCCGGGGTAGAATCTAGGAATTTTCTGTTTTTCCCTAGATCACACTTTGTATGTCTGATACCGCTACATTCGGCACGTCAACACGATCATTCTCGGTGGCCTTTATCTGAATTCAATGCATCCATTATCTTCACGTGCATCATGCTACATGCGATGTGCTTCTCAGCTCATTCCCACTACTCCACTACGCATTATTGATAAAATGGTTTATTGGAGCTTTAATATTTGCATAAATATTTGGGAAAATTTTTTAGAAAATTATTTTTGAAGTCTGGATTAATTTTTATCAAAAGCAGAATTTTTTCTAAGTGTAGAAGTGAAGTGCCTTGAACTACGAGCTCGCTCAAACGACTTTGGACGGTCGTTCGCGCGAGATAGGCATGTCGCGCGATCTCGTTCTAACGACATCTGTCCTTCGTTCGAGCGACATGGCTATCTCGTTCAAACGAGCCACCGCCTCGATTTTTGTATAAATACCTGTACACCTTCTACACGATTTTTAAGTCTTTCTGCAATCTCAAAATTCTGCAAAAATAGCCCAGAATAAGACTTCAACTTTTTAAGGTTTTCTAAACCTTTTTGATTCACAAAACCATTCCCATATATGTGTGTGAATCTTTAAACCTTCAAGAGGATCATTTACTCATCAGGAGTATCTTGTGGAGAAGCCGTCTCTCTTCTTCATTGCAACCCTCCTGTAAAGGGAAAGTTCCAGCCGACGACATCAGAACAGACACCCGAGGGTATTTATTTGTCACTTATTTTCATTGTAATCCGTGTAACCGTTTTTACAAAATTAGAGTGAAAATAAAAGGTTTTACCCCTTTGGGGGATTTTTCCTCATTTGTGTGTGGTTGAATGTTCTTACTTGATTTTATCATCATTAATCACACCTAGATGCATGTTTAGGACTTTATTGATAAAAATTGAGTTTAATTAAATAATTTTTTTATTTGAACGCAAGTGCACTCTTTCAAATTGGTATCAGAGCCAATTAAACATCTTTACTGTGTAATTTTCCGCAAAATTTTTCTAAGATATCAATTTTCTGAAAAATTAAAGTTTTTGAAAACAAGTGTGTTCATAATGGAGAACTTATATAATAAAATGCCAGTTTTTGACGGGACAAACTATGCATAGTGGAAAGCCCGAATGAGATCTGCATTAAAAGCTATTGATGAACGTGTCTGGATTTTTGTTGAAAGAGGGTGGACACCTCCCTCCGCCACTCTTGAAAACGTGACCAATTTAAAGCCTGTCACTACATGGACTGAAGAAGAGTTTAAATGGTCTTATTTTAATTCTAAGGGTTTAAGTGCTATTTTTGGGTCTGTCACACCTGATGAGTTCAAACGCATAATGACGTGCACCACGTCAAAAGAGGCATGTGATGTTTTGCAACTTACCCATGAAGGAACTAATGCTGTGAAAGAGTCTAAACTGCAAAATTTAACAACTCAATTTGAAATAATCACCATGCTTGAATTTGAATATTTTGATGAATTTTATGCTAGACGGTCTGATATTATTAACACTAGCTTTAATCTTGGTGAACACATTCCTAATTCTAGAGTTGTTAAAAAGATTCTTAAATCACGGCCTAAGCATTTTATCCCTAAAGTTACTGTGTTAAATTCTATGGGTAATTTAAACACGCTTAAATTGGAGGAACTTGTAGGAGACTTGCAAACGTATGAAATTGATATGTTTCCTAAATCTGTCAAGTCTAAAGATAAGGAAATTGCACTTAATGCCCAGGAGAGAAAGAGTGAGGGGTCAACAAGAAAGAGGGGAGATTCATCTAGAAAAAGAGAGACAGATACGTCAGATTCTGAGTGTGATTTTGACTTAGATGATTTGGCCCTATTCGCAAAAAAATTCAAGAGAATTCTCAAATTCAAGAAAAATGGTAATTTTAAAGATAAACAGAAGTTTGAGAAAAATAAGTTTGAAAAGAAAAATGAAAAAGATTTTAAAGATCCTCCTAAGAAAGAAAGTGAGAGATAATTTGAGTGCGACGATAGGGGTCATAGAGATTTTGAGTGTGCTACTAGGCTGAATAGAGAAAAGGGCAAAGCTGTTCTTAATGCTACCCTTAGTGACGACAGTGAGGCCGAGTCAGTGGATTCTGGAGACGAGTCACCGTATGAGTGTAACTTCACCGCATTCATGGCTAGTCATGTGAGTACTTATAGTGCTCCTCACGATGATGAGGATGCTACTTCATAGGGGCACCTCGACAGTGAGAGCGATGTGAGTGAGGGGGAGGATGATGCAAATGAGAGCGAGAGTGATCTTCAATGCGCCTACGCCGAGCTATATTCTGAGTCATTTAAAACTAAAAAGCGTAACAAAGCGTTATTTCTTAGGATCACCGCTTTAAAGGAAGATTTAGGAAATGCGAGAGAGAGAGAGTCCTCTACCTGCACTACCTTAAGAGGGAGAGAGTTTGCCTGTGTTGAGAAAGAGAGTTTGTTTAGAGAAAGAGAAAGGGGACTTGACTAAATAAGTGGCTAGTCTTACGAGTGAGCTCCATTCCTCCGTGGAGACTTGGAAGAAACTTAAAGCCCTTGTATCCCAGCTTATTCATGATCTGGAGAGAGAACAGGAAGTCAAGGTACAAATCGAGGACAGATCTGGGAAGATGGGAAATATGCTCCTCGACCCTGCTTTAGGTTTTGGTGATAGGCAGGGAATAGGTTATGATGGTGCCTCCACGTTCCAAATTGCACCTAGACCAGTTCCTGAGTTTACTATGGCTCCTTATGGCCATCGTCAAAATCCTCGAAGGAGAGTTCGACCAAGAAAATCAAACCAAGGTCCGCCTAAGACTGTGTTCTTTTGTACGCATTACAAAAGAAAAGGCCACCTCTGGGAGTTTTGCTATAGTATGGGTCGGACACGACGAACTACTGCTCCACCACATCATACTGATGATTTTACCATTCTGAGAGAGCGAGTTGAGTTTTTAGCTTCCACATCACAGAGTTTGATGGAGGAATTCCGACGGATATCTTTTTCATCAGTGAATGCTTCTCACATTCCGGCTAAAACCACCAACAACAAGGGTAAACAAAAGGTCACAACTTTTTAGGTACCTAAAAAAGATAAAAAGGCCCTTGTTGTTCATGTCGCTCTCAAAGCACATAGTACCTAACAATGATATTTTGATAGTGGGTGCTCCAGACATATGACAGGTGATGCCTCATTTTTTTCCTACCTTGAGGATTATAAGGATGGTAGAGTCACATTTGGAGATGGGAGCAAGTCTAGCATTGTAGGACTAGGAACTGTAGTGTTACCAGGATTTCCTAAGCTAGAAAATGTTTTGTACGTCAAAGGTTTAAAAGCAAACCTTCTCAGCATTAGCCAGCTATGCGACGCTGACTTTGCTGTAAAGTTTGACCGGGACGCTTGTAATGTCTATAATCAAACCAGTAAACTTTTAGTGCGAGGGGTGAGGACAAGGGATAATTGCTATGGGGCTGAGTTCACATCCTCACTTATCTGCAACAGCGCCATGATCACTCCTATGGATCTGTGGCACCAACGTCTAGGTCACGTGAACGTTAGAGATCTAACTCGTTTAGCTAAAAAGGACCCAGTACGTGGCTTACCATCACTTGGAAAGCCAACTTCCACGGTTTGTGGACCCTGTTAGTTAGGAAAGAAAATCCGTAGCCCCCATAGGAAGTTGCATTCCATTACCACCTCTCGTGTACTTGAGCTTATTCACATGGATCTTATGGGTCCTACTCGTACTGAGAGTCTGGGTGGTAAGAGGTATTTACTCGTAATGGTGGATGATTTCTCCAGATACTCTATTGTAGTTTTTCTGAGGGCTATAGAGTTTTTAACGACCAAGTGTCATGTTATGAAAAATCAACACGGGGTCACTATTAACAGGATACGTAGTGACAACGGCACTGAATTTAAGGAAGAAAAGGTAGATCTTTATTGTGATAGCCTTGGGATCAAACATGAGTTTTCTGCTGTGAAGACTCAGCAAAATGGGATTGTTGAGAGAAAGAATAGGACAATCCAGGAAATGGCTAGATCTATGCTTCTAGGTCATAAGGTTTCTAGGAGATTTTGGGCAGAGGTAATGTCTACTGCATGCCACACGGTGAATAGGGTTTACCTACGTCCACACACACTTAAGACGTCTTATGAATTGTGGACTGGAAAGAAACCCAACCTTGCATATTTCTGTGTTTTTGGAAGTAAATGCTACATTCTACGGGATAGAGAGCAATTGGGAAAGTATGACTCCCGAAGCGACGAGGGAATACTGTTAGGCTATTCATCGAATAGTAGAGCGTACTGGGTTTTTAACGTGAAGCGCTCTAAGGTTATGGAGTCAATAAACGTCACCATTCAAGATGACGAACCTTCGACATTTATTGATTCTAGCCTTCAGTGTGAGGATGAGGATATTTCTGGAAGTAATTTACTTCTACCTCACCCACACTCTGTGGACCCTACACCTGTGTTAGGGGACACACTTGCTTGGGTTCTCAAGAGTCATGATCCTTCTGCCATTATTGGTGATCTCACTCTAGGGGTAAAGACTTGTGCTTAGCTAGAGAACGTTGTCAGCCAATTTTGCTACATGTTCAAAGTCGAGTCCAAGAATCACAAAGAAGCACTCAAGGATGAACATTGGATATCTACTATACAGGATGAGTTGCTTCAGTTTAAAAAGAATAATATCTGGGAACTTATCCCACGACCTAGTGAGACTAATGTGATAGGTACCAGATGGATTTTCAATAATAAAATGGATAAAAATGGTACCATAACCAGAAACAAGGCTAGGTTGGTCGCTCAAGGCTACACACAGATAGAATGTGTAAACTTTGGGGAGACATTTGCTCCTGTTGCGAGGCTTGAGTCCATCCGTTTACTACTCTCCATCGCATGTCATCTGCGCTTCAAGTTATATTAGATGGATGCCAAGAGTGCCTTTCTAAATGGCGTTCTACAGAAGGAGGTTTACGTGGAACAACCAAAAGGGTTTGAAGACCCTAAGCACCCGGAGCACGTCTACTATCTGAGAAAAGCCTTATATGGTTTGAAGCAAGCATCCCATGCTTGGTACGAGAGGTTTACTTCCTATCTCTTAGCTCGTGGCTTCAAGATAGGGGGAGTTGATATGGCGTTGTTCGTCATAAGAGATGACGGTGCTATTTTGGTTGCCTAGGTCTATATGGACGACATAGTCTTTGGATCCACATGCTCCCAACATGCTCATCACTTTGAAGAGGATATGAAAAGTGAGTTTGAGATGAGCATGGTTGGTGAGCTTACTTTCTTCCTTGGTCTCCAAGTTCGTCAGCTAGAGGATGGGATGTTCATATCCCAATCTAAGTATGCTAGAGACCTAGTGAAGAAATTTAGGTTAGACTCCGCTAAGAATGCACGTACACCTATGAGTACCACTACCAAGCTTAGTAAGGACACTTCAGGAAAGGACGTAGAGAAAACCTTGTATCAAAGTATGATAGGGAGTCTTCTCTACTTGACTGCCAGTCGTCCCGACATAGCCTTTAGTATTAGAGTCTGTGCGCGATATCAGGCATCCCCGAAAGAGTCACACTTACTCGCTCTAAAATGTATTATCAAATATGTGAGTGGGACTCTCTCATACGGTATTTGGTATTCCTTTGATACTGATGACCGTTTGTCCGCCTATTCAGATGCCGATTGGGCCGGAGATGTAGACGGTTGTAGGAGCACTTCTGGTGGCTGTTTCTATTTTGGTTCTTCTCTTGTCTCCTGGATAAGCAAGAAGCAAAACTCCATCTCTTTGTCCACTGCAGAGGCTGAGTACATAGCCATCGGGAGTTATTGCACGTAACTTTTGTGGATGAAGCAAATGTTGGAGGATTATGGAATTTCACAGGACACCATGATCATTTCCTGTGATAACACGAGTATGATACACATATCCCGCAATCAAGTCCAACATTCGTGCACAAAGCACATCAGGATATACGAGCACTTTATACGTCAGTTAGTTGAGGAGAAATTCATATCCCTAAGTTTCGTACCCACCGACCGCCAGTTAGCCGATATTTTCACAAAACCTTTAGATGCCCTTAGATTTAAGAGTCTTAGGAAGTCTTTGGGGATTTGCACAGTTGACTGAGGGGTTGGTTCGTGTCTAGGATAGGATGCTTTTTCATGTTCATATCATATGCTTCCTATTGATAGTTTGTTTCATATTTATTATTAATTTATTGTATAGATATATATATATTTTTTGAAAAATCCAAAAATATTTTCCTTTATAAAAATTTTAGAAAAGCACAAAAAGATTTTTGTATTTTATTTGCGCCTTTTATGGATGAGCATTTAAGATAGCCTAGTCACAATTTCATTTCATTTATCCATGTGACTGTTTGATAGAGATTTGAGACGCTACATCATTTCATCCATGTGCTTTACATTTCTTTGAGTCTTTGAGATGTGATTAGTGATACCCTTCTACATGTTTGATTCCTATCTCCTCTATTGCACACATGCACGACTTTATTTGATTATTATACTTGTCTATCACATAATGGTTTGAGTGTTTCCATCTCAATTTTGTCTATACAACTAACCATATGAGATATAACTTGACAAGATTGGAATGCATGTAAAAACCGTTTGGTGAGACTGTGTGTTTATTTAAAAATGGGGAAGGGCTGCAAAAGGTTCATTTAGCCTTTGCGATTCTAATTTACCATTAAAAAGGACCTAAAAAATTGAGAAATTTTATTATCCGGGGTCCAAAGAGGTTGAAAGAGCCCGAAAAAATTTTACTAGCAATAAAAAGCAATATATGCCAAATATGGGCCATTAGGTTTCATCATCAATTCTCCAAAGTTTGAGAATTTAGATCGCCTCTATTCAAAATATAAATCTGAGGGAGTTTGGTTGGAAAATATAAATGGGTTTGCACTTCCTTGAAAGTCCTGAAAAAGCATGAAATAATTTTGAACATTATTAGTGTGGAAATCACTTTGAGCTTTGATTTGTTGATTTGATTGAGTCAATGTCTCATATTACCATCTTTTTACACAAAAGGAAGATTTTGAGTTCATTCGTTAGGAGTATCTGATATTCATCGTGCACATATGTCATGTTTGTTTGCATTGATTTTCCTATCGAATTTGATCACACCCCTACATTTACGCTATCATCAACTTGGTTGTTTTTGGGTTCTTTCATGGTGTGATTCTTTGTTGTATATTATGTGTGAAATTTTTTAAAAAATACAAAAATAGCAGTTTATTACCTTATGACATTCTCCATGTGCATTCATTTATGCTTCTCATATCTGTCTATTTGTGGGCGTCATAAAAAGGGGGAGAAGAATTATAGGGGGAGAATTATTTTGGTGTTTGGTTGATTTATGAATGATTTTCTTAAGCTTAATTGATCATCAATTTTTTGCATATCATTATATTTAAAATTGTTGCTTGTCACGGGTATTTGTTTTATCTCATGTGTGTAGGTACAATAATGTTCATTATTAGATTGCACACCCTGGTGAGAAAAGATTTTGAAGTTTCTGAAGAGTTGAAGATTTGGAGACATGTCAATTTGGTATTCTCAGTTTGAGGGTTTAATGGGGATATTATCTTGTATGTCATTTCATTGTATAATTCGGATTCTTATGTATGTACCGATATATACATAGGGGGAGATTTGTAAGGACATAATTTTATAAATGTTCGGGTTAGAATCTAGGAATTTTCTGTTTTTCCCTAGATCATAATTTGTATGTCTGATACCACTACATTCGGCACGTCAACACGATCATCCTCAACGAACTTTATTCGAATTCAATGCATCCATTATCTTCACGTGCATCATGCTACATGCGACGTACTGCTCAGCTCATTTCCACTATTCCGCTACGCATTATCGGTAAAATGGTTTATTGGAGCTTTAATATTTGGGAAATTTTTTTAGAAAATTATTTTTGAAGTTCAGATTAATTTTTATCAAAAGCAGAATTTTTTCTAAGTGTAGAAGCAAAGTGCCTTGAACGACGAGCTCGCTCAAACGAATTTGGAATGTCGTTCGCACGAGATAGGCATGTCGCGCGATCTCATTCGAATGACATATGTCCTTCGTTCGAGTGACATAGCTATCTCGTTCGAACGAGCCACCGCCTCAATTTTCATATAAATACCTGTACATCTTCTACACGATTTTTAAGTCTTTCTGCAATCTCAAAATTCTGCGAAAATAGCCCAGAATAAGACTTCATCTTTTTAAGGTTTTCTAAACCTTTTTGATTCACAAAACCATTCCCATATATGTGTGTGAATCTTTAAACCTTTAAGAGGATCATTTACTCATCTGGAGTATCTTGTGGAGAAGCCGTCTCTCTTCTTCATTGCAGCCCTCCTGGAAAGGGAAAGTTCTAGCCGACGACATCAGAACCGACACCCGAGGGTATTTCTGTGTCACTTATTTTTATTGTAATCCGTTTAACCGTTTTTACAAAATTATAGTGAAAATAAAAGGTTTTGCCCATTTGGAGGATTTTTCCTCATTTGGGTATGGTTGAATGTTCTTGCTTGATTTTATCATCATCAATCACACCTAGATGCATGTTTAGGACTTAATTGATAAAAACTGAGTTTAATTAAATAATTTCTTTATTTGAACGCAAGCGCACTCTTTCAATAGAAAAATAATGATGCGACACGAGAACTTCTCACTGGGTCACCTATCCTAATACTTAAATTATTTAATTAATTCATACTTAATTATTAAATATATTACTAAATAATTTAAATATTAAACAATATGTTTTTTTTTTTTGATTAAGATATGAAAAAGTTTGGATATTGGGTTCTTTGAGGCTTAATGCAGAGGTTTTCAAACCTATTTAACGTTGTGCAAACTTTTTTTGGATAGGTAAAGGAGAATACATAGAAAAACTGCTAAGGGGGGAAGAACCTATACACATGAAGTATACAATGCTATTAAAATGGAGAAAAAGAAGAGGGATCTAAGGCCCCAACCTCTCATACCTATCTCTATGCATATGTGTCAAGAACTCCAAAAAGGTATGAATCGACATGTTATGATTTTTCATATGCCAAATCCTTAGCGAGCTCAAAAATGGGTGTCGTAGTCTAGATGGAGCAACCTATTTCTTTCGAAGAATATCTCATTTATTTTCCACCAAATTGTCTAGAATATACAATGGGGGACCCATCTTTAAATATCTTTAACATCTTTCCAGCCCTCCAGAGGTTTTCAAGACTCTTAAAACGTCCTCACTGAATCGGGCATCACCCTCGCAATCAGGCTAAGGAAAAAAAAATTCCCACATACCCCTCATTACCAAACAATGGAAGAGAAGGTGTTGGTCATCTTTTTTGCCTCCTTACACATGCAACATCGACTAGACATGAGATGTTTCCTCTTTTGTAAACCCTCAGTCGTCAAAATCTCCCATTTGTCGCGGTTCATACGAAGAACATTATCTTCGTAGGTGCCTTTTTCCTTCAAATCTCCTTCCGAGGAAAAGTATCACCATTGTTCCTACTGCCTCTCAAAACTGAATAATAATATTTCACTGAGAACCTCCCCCTCATACCCGATACCCATCTCAGGTTATCTTCCTCTTATGAGGGGATAAGTTCCATTCTCAACCATACCAGTCCCTCAGGCATCTTTGAAATTTTTGATCCTACCACTCGGTTCCCCAACATCGTCATGTGATCAATAACCATCCCGTCCTTATCTCCACCTATACTGAAAATCCTTAGGAAAAGATCCTCAAGGGATCCATCCATACCCCACCTATCCTTTGAAAATATAATCCTATTACTAGTCAACAAATGAAACATATTGTGTCTATAACATTTCCCTATCCCTTCGAAATATTCTTCCACATCCCCACCCCACTGGCAAAGCACCCCACTCCCACTCCCCACCCCCTCTGAATGAAACCCCTAACAACTACCACTATCCACTAAAGCTTATTCTCCACAGGTGGAACCTCCACAACCATTTACCTAACAAAGATTTATTAAAGTACTCAAGACTCTTCACGCCTGCACTATCTTCCTAAACTATCTTGCACACCTCCTCCCACCCTACTAGACTGTATATGAAACTGTCTTCAGCATCTCTCCATAGAAAGTCTTTCATGATTTTCTCCAAAAACTTACACATATAGCAAGGTAGCTGTAAAATGGATAAAAATTAGTTTGTCATACTCAACAGTGTGCTCTTAATTATAGTTAATGTCCCCCCTAGACGTATAACAATTCTTCCATCCATCCAAATATATTCTTAATCCTATCTAGAAGCGAGTCCCTTATAAAATTAGTCTTACGCTTAGCCCCTAAAGGAAAACTGAGATATGTAGAAGGGAGAGAGCCCACCCTGCATTCCAATGTCCTTGCCAAACTGTCCATGCTCTAACATCCCACTATCAAGAACATTTCACACTTCTCGGCATTAAAACGAAGCCCCGAAACTTCCTCAAAGCACATAAATAGAAGTCTTAGATATCTCACTAGTCCCACTTTCGCTTTGCAAAAGACAATTATACTGTCTACAAACAAAAGGTGTGACACTCTGATTGGGCTAACGTTTGGCTACCTAATTATAAACCCACTAGTCAAACTTGCCTCTACCACTCGTGCCATCATTCACCTAAACACCTCTATTAGGGTCTCCCTATCGAAGACCGCGAGAGCTTGCAAATAACTTCTCAGGGATATCATTAATAAGGATCGGGAATTTGGAAGATGAAATGCAATTCTTAATCCACTGACACCACCTCACACCTAGTCCCATCCTCTTTAGAAATTATAAAGAAAGTTCGAGTTGACGTGATCATATGCTTCTCAATATTTAACTTGCAAATGATACCAAACTTTCCATCCTAGACCTCCCCTCTACATGCTCATTTGCCATCAGGAATGCATCTAGAATATGCCTTCCCCCCCACAAATGCATTTTGAGATTTTAAAATGAAAGGGTCTATAACCCTCTTAACCTTAAGAGAAAGAAATTTGGCTAGAATCTTATAAGCTCTCCCGATTGAGCTGATTGGTCTCAATTCTCAAATATCAGTCGATCCTCCAATTTTAGTGTTGATGTTTAAAAATGGATTAGCTGCAATTTTTTAATTATAGATAAAAATAAGAGAAGTGACTTAAACCACACACGTAAGAGACAAAGATTTAGAGTGGTTCAGTGGAAAAATAGCCTACATCCACTGTTATTGTTATTTAGCAGGGTGTACAGTAGTTAAGTATGGTGCGTATATACATGCTTTAATTTATTCCTTGAACTAAGGAATTCGTTTGTATTTATATGGATTCAAACCCTAGAGATGGAGCGCTTTTATAATTTCAGGCATCAACATTTGTATAAAATAAGTAAAACTCTTGGAATTCAGTGCTAGTTTTCATTACCATCCGAGTAACTATTGCTATTCCTATCAATTGGCCTTTTGGAGTTGGTCGGCATTCCAGCCGACTAAGTGTCTATGAAACCGATCAGTTAGGCTGGTTGGCCACATTGGATGACAAGTGTACATTCCTCATTAGTCCATGTGGGAGTATAATTTTTACATACAATAAAAGCCCCCAATGCACCATGCTTAATGCTTGCAAGAAGGTATGGAGTATTTAGCCCAGGAAGTTGGTCGGCACACTATTTGAGTATTTAATTGGCATTCGACTTCCTTTACTTGTAAAATTTCCATTAACATTGCTTGAGGATGGCATTTTTTTAAACAATCCAAAACTTAGCGGACCGTCAAAGGGCATATTGGCATTTTCCCGCCTTTGAAGCTGTGCAGCCATCAGAGTGTCATTCATTGGTATAATTAATCATTATTTTTACCTTTTTCGAGGTAAGCTATAAAAATAAAGTTTTTGTCGATTGTTTTACCACCACTCTTTCAAACTTTGAATTTCTCTGTGTCTTTAAGCTTTCTTTCTGCCCCTATTTTCATCGTTCTTTCTTCTGTAATCGTTTTCTTTGTTATCCTTCTTCCTTCTTCTTTGATTTCTATCTCTGTTTTAAACATGGTTAACATTGTTCATGGGGATTCTTTAGAAAAATTTAGGAGGGAAAGAGAAATCCCTGATTGAGTAGATTTAGAGATGGCTATTCCTCCAGTTGACATTTTGTCATTGGTTGAAGGTCATTGGATCCCATCTCTATTTATAGCTGAGCATGGCATTAATTTTCCACCTAATCGCTTTTTCCTTGAGTTTTGTCAACACTTTGATGTTGTCCTTGCTAAGGAAGCCCCCAATACCTGGAGAATAGTGAATGGGATTCAGAGGTTTAAACAAATCCAAGGGACCCATATTGGTATTCTTGAGTTAATATTCTGCTGTAAATAGGGCATTATCAGTGACAATACTTACTATTTGATGACTAGATTTGCCAGTAGGGCCTTAGTAGTTAATTTACCATATTATAATAAAGACTACTTTGACCATGGTGTAGTGGTAAAAAACTGGCAACATGATCCTCTTCAAAATAGGGAGGAGTATGATTGACCCAGGTGTGCCAAGAAGGGCAAGGCATAGGTTACAGATTTTTTTCTTTTTCTTCTAGTTACCTATTTGATGATATGTTAACTAACCTTCTTGCCTCGTTTTTATGCAGTGGAGAGTAAGAAAAAGTTTCCTAAGGAGAGGGATATTAGACATAAAGAGCTTAAATTTTTGTGGGTCATTCATCAGAGAATTGGTGAAGAACACCTAAGAGTAGCCTTATATTTTTTGAATTACAAGAATTCTGTTACTTTGTTCGTTGCCCAACCCATTATTACAGTACCTTCATCCCTTGTTAATTTGGAGGAAAAACCAATTACACTTCTTCGGTTGAAGAATCTACTGGAGTTGAGAAGGATTTTTGTACTTCCTATACTTTTGAATCCTTAGACATTTTTTCTATTCCTACTTCCCCACAAGCTATTATAGGTAAGAGAAAGCTCTTCAACTTAATGGCGAGGCCTTGTCTCCTACCTCTAAGAAAGTCACAGAGAAGACTGTCAAAGCTGCTTATGCCCAGAAGTCCACGGTGACTGAGAAGGTGTTTAAGGATACTGAGAAGATACCTCAGGTTATCGATACGAAGGAAGTTAAAACTGATGGACCTCAATGCAAGAAGATGAAAAAAAGTTGACCTGAAAAACAAGCCCAAAAAACTACTACCGATCAACAAGAGTTAGTCAAGAAAATTCAAGCTGATTTTGAGGTTGCTGGTTCATTATCTGAGGCTGCAATTCTGGTTTGGCGATAAATTTGATTAAAGCTAGGACTCTTCCAACTGATAGGGAAACAATTATTCCCATGTCCCAATCAAGATTGATAGAAAGAGCTTGCTAGAATTTGGATTTGGTAACCCTTTTCCCTTCAACAGTTATCTTTATTGTCTTATTTCTCTTTTCCTGATTTAATATTTTTCCTTTTTATAGTTTCTAATGGATTTTAACCAACTGATGGTGTAACACCCCTTATTTATGAGTAATTATTTTTATAGTATTTGCCCTATGGGTTAATTATATAAAGTAAGGGAAATCGAAGTAAATATTACTTTAAGTGATTTAAGAGATAATATTTACTGAGTTTTGCATGTTTACCGTTAAATTAATGTAAATAGTGTAACATCATGTTTTGTTGCGTCGTTGTGTTTTAAGCGACGGTTATGATTTATATTCCAGTCGGGTTATTATTAAAGTGTTAATATGACGTAGGAACATGAAATAATGAATGATATCTCGGATGCCTGTTTAGAGGCCACAGTTAGTCCGAAAATGGTTGAGATAGTCAAAATAAGTGTCAAGTGTGTTTTTGGGTTCCGAGGTACTTTTGACTAGTTATAACTTAATTATGATGTTACTAGTCATTTTAAGTATGCAGTAGCATTTAATGTTGAACTTAATGTATTTTGGATGCTTTGGGTATTTTAGTCTTCCAAGAAAATTTATATCTCATTTGTGTATTTCTAAACATAGAGAGTTAGAGATAGAGTTAGAGAGAGAGAGAGAGAGAGAGAGAGAGAGAGAGCTTGGGAGAAAGAGGAGAGAAAGAGGAGATTTTCTATTTGGGGCTTGGAATCGTTACAACGAGAAGAAGATCCAAGGCTACAATCTTAAGGTAAGTTTCTAACTTTCATAAATGTATGATTGAGTGTGAATAATTTGTATTTATGGTTTGTGTTATTGAGATTGAACCAAAAATGGCCATAGATGATTTAGTATTTAAACCCTTAGGTATTTGATTTTGACATGATTAGAGTTGGATGTATTGGTGGGTTGTTGTGTCGAAATGGTTTGGTGAAGTTAGTAATGGATGATATTGGGTGTAGTGAAAGAAAGAGATTTATGGTTTATATTAACCCGTAGCCATAACTGGGCAATCTGACCAGGGAGAATCTATTTGCTAAAAATGATGGCTACAAGTTTGAGGAACCAAATTGATTCAGGTTAATGCCGAATCGATTCGGGCTTAGACAGAAGGCTGGTTTTCTCAGCCGAATCGATTCTCTTTTAGAGCCAATTGATTCGTCCCCTAGGTGAATCGATTCGTAATCTTGCTATTTTTTAAGAATTTTCCAACTTGGTTTTTATCCCTTTTCTTTTCGGTTTGAGGATTAGGAACCTTCTCATATGAAGTAATAAAGAGTATTAGGGTCTTATATAAGGGGAATTAATACCCTAAGTTAGTAAGGGGGTATTTGGGCTTATTTCGAGAACCATTTAGTAGAACTTAATGACTCATTTCATTTAGTAAATGAGTCTAGGACTAGAGTAGAGGTGGGTAGTATCATTTTGAACTTCGGGGGCTAATAAGAAGGTAATTAAACTTTGTAACTTATATCGTTATACGTATGGTTTAGGAAATAAGAAACGTACATTTTAAATTGGCATATCTTGTGATTGTGGCATGAATATACATACCTCTCTAAATTCTATTGTAAGGGAAGTTACGCGAACGGGGTAAATCCCCTGGCTAATGAATACAGGGAGAATGTAGTCCTCGGGCCTTAGGACCGGTGGCTATATTACATGGTTGTTTTATTCGAAGTGCGGTAAGTCCGGATATAGTTATGACTCATTATTGAAGGTATATGGCCTATTCCCACGCGTCACGATTTAGGGTGAACAGGTGGTCTTGATGGTAGGCCATGGAAGATGATAGCATTTGGGGGCGCATCCAGTGGGGTGACTCCCGAAAGGATAGTCTTAGAATCGTTATATTATGATTGAAATTTTTCTCAAGAATATGGCATTTTATATGGATGAGTTAATGAACCTATAAATCAAATTTACGGTATATGATCCCCGTATGATAAATTGAATTGTGAAGTTATATTTTATGAATTGGCAAATTAGGCAATGTTAATAGAGTTAAGTTATTCCTCTAAATTCGATGGGTAGTTTAACTTATAATGGAATGGTATGGCGCTAGGATGTGTGTTTAGATGATAGTTGAGGATGATTCTGATACTGAAGAGCGAATTTAACCTATTTATGATGTTAGTATTCATAACTGTCATGTATTTTATTCACACGTATATCATATCAAATCGGGTCCTGACCCGTTTATATTTCTCTTTCTTATGTGGTTCTTATTTATGCTCAGGTGCTTCACCGCATGGGCGCCCGCTTTGATCTTTCCTTCCCAGTGTCAAGGAGCTACATCATTTTGTGGATATTGTAGGATTTTTAAAGTAGACGCATCAATCTTTTGGACAATCTAGTTATGACCCATCTGTATATTCGGACGTGTTGCCCCAGTTATTATTTATATTTACTGTAATACTTGGTGTAATCCTTTGTATTAGTCTGTTAACTGACAACTTATTCAGTTACTCTTTGTAGAATTGTTATTAAACTATTATATGTCTTTATTTTTATCCACCTTCAATCATAAATTGGAAATGTAGAAACGGTTTTATCAAACTTGCAGTATTATTTGACATCCGTTTTCTAAAATATTTGGTGGTTGTCTCGTACTACTATTATTATGCGACAGTGATGCTAAGAATGGACCATTTATTATTCCTATTTTTATTAGAGTAGCGGGCTGGAAACCTCTTCTTTTATAAGCGGGGTGTCATAGATGGTATCAGAGAATCAGGTTTTAGAGTCCTTAGGATCTATGCGGATTTATCACGTTCTACTGTAGCGTTCTTTGATGTAGAGCCTTCTTACTAGGAATATTTTATTTGTGTGTGTTTGCAATCTTCTGCAAGGGTAAATTATTTTACCTGTATTTTAATTCAGTTACTTTTTTCTCAGACCTGCCCAGACGAGGTCGCCCGATAAGGGTAGACCGAATTGTAGAGGACGCAGAGCCCCCACCACCGCAGGGAATGATAAATGTGATGGAGGTGGCTAATATTGTTCCCCAGGCAGTCAACGCTGCAATGACCGCTACGACAAAACAACTTCCACAAGCCTGACAACCGGCCGTACCGGTGGTTCAAGCCCATACGGGACCCTCCGCATGGGAAAGAGTTAGAGAATCTTTCCTGAAAGGTCACCCTTCGAATTTTAGGGTGGCACTGATGTGATTTTGGAAAATCAATAGAAGAAAGATATTCAATGCCATCTTTGAATGGTGGAATGTAGCGAAGAGCAAAAATAGATTTTCTCCACTTTTAAACTCATAGGAGCTCCCTACAATGGTGGGAGTCGGTGATAACTTCAGAACAAAGGGATACCATGACTATCTTGGAATTCTGGGTTCTGTTTGATCGAAAGTATTTTCCTTTAGCAATTCAAAAGGAGACGAGGAGGAAGCTTCAGGATTTTGTTCAAGGGGAGTGATCAGTGGCGGAATATGAAGAGGAATTTACTCATTTAGAAAACTTTGTGTCGGATGAAGTAATTTCGGAAGAAATGAGAATTTTAAAATTTATCGAGGGTTTGAATTGGAGGATAAGGAACCACCTGTTGGGGAACCTAGCTTTGCAAACTTTTGACGATGTGATGAATGAAACTTTACTCCATTGCTAGGATCACCGCCTTCATTTGAAGGGGAGTAAGAAGATTGCAGATTTTGACCAGCCTAGTAAACGAGAAGGAAATGGTGCCGGTGGTGCACTACCACTATCACAACAGTTTGGGAATAAGCAAAAAGAGTGGGACCTCCAGCAAGGAGACTCGTCTAAGAAATAATGCTTTGGGGATTTTAACTTTGGTGGAAGTAGTTTTAGGCCCGATCAGGGTGCTCAGCACCAGCAACATTTGGGTTTAGAAGGCAGAGGTAACAATGGAGGTCGAGGCCATCAGGGCTATTGTGCGGGGGAGTTTCGGAACAACAATCGGGGCCGACATGTGGAAAATTTTACGGGTCATTATTTTTAGTGCGTTGAACAGGGTCACATGAGGAGAAATTATCCACAGTTGAACGAGGGACAGTTGCCTAGTGGCCCTCAGAATTCCTAGGCACATCCACAACCTCCAGCACCTATTCCAGCTGTCCCTCTACAACAGGGACAAATTCAGTATGGGGGTGTGTATAATATTTAGGACACTTTGTTTCCTCCAGCACCGCCTGCGTTGCTAGCTATTAAGGGTAAGTTTCCTACTCATGGGTATGTGGGTCGAGTATTATTTGACACAGGCATAACGCACTCTTTTATCACTAGGAACTTTTCTCATTCGACGAGATTGTTTAAGTCTGCCGAAAGTACTTTTACTAGTGTGGAGTCTTCCATGGGTGATGGTTCACTTATACTTTTTATTTGTAAAGGGGTAGGAATAGACCTTGGTAGATTGAGCTTTGAGGCCGACTTACTCGTCCTGGATATGGTTGGGTATGATGTCATTTTGGGCATGGACTGGTTAGTAAAATACCGATCCATGGTAAATTATTACGGGAGGAGTATAGTCTTCACCATTTCGGGACAAGAAATGTTTTTAGTGGCTATGCCTCTTTAAAAGGGAGGTTCGAGCACTCACTTGTATTGTATTGAGGAGGAGACTTCACGAGAAATAGTTGTATCCCTATACTCAATTCATGTTGTTAGAGAATTTGAATATGACTTTCAAAAAATCTTGGGTTTACCTCCAATTCGTAAGATTGAGTTTGTAATTGACTTAGAACCGGGAACTCGGCCGATTGCACGAGCTCCATACCGTATGGATCCTTTAGAAATGAGGGATTTAAGGGATCAAATTTAGCAACTGTTGGGACAAGGCTTCATTTGGCATAGCACATTCCCATACGGTTCTCCTATGTTATTTGTGAAGAAGAAAGATGGTTCCCTTCGATTGTGCATCAATTACCTTGAATTGAATAAGGTAACCATAAAAAACAAATACCCGTTACCTCGAATCGATGATTTGTTTGATCAATTAAGAGGAGCACCGTACTTCTCTAAAATAGATTTAAGGAATGGATACCACCAACTATGAATTCGAGAGCATGACGTGTTGAAAACTGCATTCTTGACCAGGTATGGGTCTTATGAGTTTTTGGTCATGCCTTTTGGGCTAACCAACGCTCCTGCCGTATTTATAGACCTAATGAATCGAGTATTTTGAGACTTCCTAGACCAGTTTGTTATAATGTTCATTGACGACATTCTAGTCTGTTCTCAAACTAAAGCTGATCATGCCAAACACTTGCGATTGGTCCTGCAGACACTTAGGGATCATCAACTCTATGCTAATTTCGAGAAATGTGGCTTTTGGTTGTAGAAGTGCAATTTTTAGGGCATATTGTGATGATCGAGGGTATTTTCGTAGACCCCAGCAAAGTTGCTGCAGCGAGAGAATGGGGTCAGCCCACGACGCCAACTGAGATCCGTAGCTTTCTGGGTTTGGTAGGCTATTATCGCCATTTTATTAAGGGTTTTTCCAAAATTATAGGCCCTTTAATGAACTTAGCCCAAAAATTAGTGCGATTTATTTGGGATGATTTATGTCAGCTAGCTTTCGATATGCTGAAGGACAAGTTAACTTCTGTTCCTGTACTCGCATTGCTAAAATCGGGAGTAGATTATTTGGTCTTTAAGGGCGCATCTCTACAAGGATTGGGGGGGTGAGCTATGACAAGAACATAGGGCCATTGCATGTGCGTCTTGTAAGCTTAAGCCCCAAGAAACGAATTATCCCATACATGATTTGGACCTTATCGCGGTAGTGTTTGCCTTAAAGATATGAAGGCATTATCTCCTGGGTGAGAAATTTAGTCTTTTTACGGACCACAAGTCATTACAGTATTTGTTCTCGTAGAAAGGTCTAAATATGCAGCAACGTCGGTGGTTAAAATTCGTAAAGGACCATCAATTTAATATTCACTACCACCTGGGCAAGGCAAATGTGGTAGCTAACGTGCTGAGTCAAAGACCAGTGGGGAAACTAGCAGAAGTGTGGAAAGCTAAATGGAAAGAACTTAGTCAGGAAGATGCTGTAGCCAGAGCATGCATGTCGGCGTTGACCGTTACGCCTGCCATAGTGATGCTAATCGTAAAAGCGCAAGGAAGAGATAAAGATTATTAAGACCGGGTACATCAGTTATTGACCGAAGGAGTGGAGTCCTACTCTATTAGTTCTGAGGGTGGGTTACATTTCCACGGAAGACTCATAGCCCCGGACGAGGGGGACTTAAGACATGTTGTTATGACAGAATCTCATGGTTCAAGATTTGCAGTACACCCAGGCGGAGACAAAATGTACCATAATATGCGCCGTCAGTATTGGTGGACGGGAATGAAAAGGGGCATTTTTGAATTTGTTTCCCAATGCGCCACTTGTCAATTGGTGAACGTGGACCACCATCGACCGACTAGATTATTGCAATCGTTAGAAATACCGGTATGGAAATGGGAGAGTATTTCAATGGATTTTATCACCGAGTTGCTGATGTCATAAAGCGACCATGATGCTATTTTGGTTATCGTCGATCGTTTGATAAAATCGGCACACTTCCTACCGATACGGATGGATTTCAATACGACACGTTACACCCGGCTCTTTATTATAAAAATTATGAAACTCCATGGGGCGCCTATCAATATAGTCTCAGATCGCGACAAAATTTTTGTATCCCATCTTTGACGAAGTTTCTTAGAGGCGATGGGGACCGAATTGTGGTTGAGTACATCATACCATTCACAAACTGATGGGAAAACAGAGAGAGTCAACCAAATGTTGGAGGATATGCTTCGAATGTGCGTATATGACTTTAAAGGAGGATGGTAACACTACCTTCCATTGGTCGAATTTGCATACAATAATTCATACCAATTCATGATAGGTATGGAACCATATGAGGCATTGTGTGGCCGATCGAGTCGATCACCTACTTGTTGGTTGGAAGTAGGAGATAATAAGATCCTTGGACCTGAAATGATCCAAGATACCTCTTTGAAGATTGAGCTTATTCAAAAAAGCATATGAATTGCACAAGATCGTCAGAAGAGCTATGCCAACGCGAATCGGTGGCATGTGGAACGGGATGTAGGGGATCAAGTTTTAGTGCGGGTATCCACGATGAAGGTTTAATGCGATTCAGGAAGAAAGGCAAACTTGATGCGTTATGTAGGCCCTTTTTCCGTTATTGCAAAGGTAGGCCCTGTATCATATCAACTTGCTTTGCCGGAACAGCTACAACAAATTCATAACATGTTCCATGTTTACTCTTTGAAGAAGTATAAAAGATGTGAGGGAGCTCATTGGCACATTCCATTAGATGATATCGAGTTACATCCCGATATTTCATATGAGGAACAATCGGTTGCTATTGTAGACCGCGGAGAGTGTAGAATAAGGTCGAAAGTAGTACCCTTGGTCCGAGTCCAGTGGGGACACCATAATTCGAGGAATCAATGTAACACCCCATGTTTTTATTTATTATTTTAATTAATTAATTGGAATATTTGGGAAAAATAAAATTTTGAATTTTTTAATTTTTATTGGCTAAATATGTTGGTTATGATTTTAGAAGATAGAACTTCAAGCGGAATTGAAATCGAATTTAAAATGGATTTTTAGTGGAATTTTTAATATTTTGCCTTATAGGCATTTTTTGGGGAAACTGTTAGATTTTCTATAGGGTCGATCGATCAACCCTTTTGGTAGATTGATCGACCATGCCCAGTTTTGCGCGATTCAGTAAGATTTTATTAGAATTTGTGTAGGATTAGGACTCCTAATCACTATATAACCTTGTTAATCCATAGGGGGACTTCTCACAATCACTTTTTCTCCAGTTTTTCACCAGAGAACACTTCCAAATATTTTTTCTCTCACTCATAATCATCAACCTTCTTCATAATCAAGTTTTTGTCACAAGTTTTGGGAGGCTTAAGTGGGACTTAATCAAGTTTGTTCAAGAACACTTCTTTGCTAATTTTTCGAGAGGAATCCAGATTTCTAATTAGCTTTTCAACACAATCTTCACAGGCATGAATACTCTATTCTTTTCCTTTAGTATTATGCGTTTTAAGTGTCGCCTAAACACTTAATTACATGTTTTCTTAAAAATAATTAGTAACTTAATTAGAAAAAGTGGACACTAACTATGGGGCTATTTTTATAAAATCTTTTAATCTAAATAATATTCATAACCCTTTGGGTACGTAGGATTCGTGAGTAATTTTGGGTTTTATTGGTGTAGGTTGCATGTAGAAAAATCCTAGTTTTAAAATAAATATTTTTTGGGTGCATATAAATCATGTAATACATGTAGAGATAATAAAATTTAGTTTTTGAGGAATATATGATGAAAAGTTGGTATATTTAATTTAAAATAATTAAATGAGATTAATTGGGTATTGTTGACGAGGTGATAATTAAATTAAGATTTAATTGAATTGGACTATCATGCGTAGTTTTATACGTTGATTAATTATGCGTGGTTGTGTGACTTTTTGGTATTATTATATTGCCTAGTGACAATGGGTTGTTGGGTAATTTTTCTCTCCCTATACTTTAGGATGCCTTCTAGGTATGGGACTAGTGGGTAGGCCTTTTAATGATTTACGCCTTCTAGGTATGGGACTAGTGAGGGTAGATTATCACGTTTTTATCATCTTGGGGGTGGGCTGATTTTTGGTACTTTTTCATCGTTACTCTAGCCTAGGCATGAGACTAGGTCAAAGTTTAGGATATAAATTCTTCCTATACATAGGGTAGGACGTAATAATAACTTGGGATCCCTTAGTTATGGGACTAAGGGGAATTTTAAGGATCTCACATCGATTAAAAGTGTGGGGTAATTTATAAATTGTGAAATTGAGAAATTGAGAATTAATGCCTAAGATAAAAATGGGTATTAAAATTTGTGGTGACATAATGTGTCGGGGCCGACAGTTTAAACAGGTCAGAGGACGATTTATGTCGTGTCGTGTGTGGAACCTTGTCACGTGTCAGGGCGGACAGTTTAAACGAGTCAGAGGACGATTGACAAGGGGAAGTGTGACACTTTAATAAAAAGTGAGAACAATAATAAAAGTTGGTTAATTTAATTAAATTAACATCGTGGGACTTGAGAATTTAAAACCATATTGGTGTGCCATATTAAATGGGGATTTCTGCGTGTAGTTAGTTATTTATATTTATCGCGTTTAATTATTTCGTTTAATTTAAAATATTTTATTGTGATATTTATTGCGTATAATGGTACTGTCTGGATTCAAGGATCCTATTTGAGGAGAGTAGTGTGTTTTCTTGCTCAGGGCTTTGGCTCTGACCCATGCGTTGACTAATCTTTTTTAGGATTTGATTTGGAGAAGCTGCATAAGTTTATCGGAGTTATCATTTGGGGGTGTAGCTGGAGTTATTTATTTTATGGCATAGTTTAGTTAGACTTTCTTTTCCAGTCGTATTATGAGATTTCATTAGAGTTTTATTGGGCCATTCGGTTCCAAAGTTGTTTAGAGGATTTCTTTTAGGATTATTTCAAATTTTATTTAATCATTATTGGAGAATGGATTTTTGGAGTTAGCATGTGATGGATCTTTTATCGCTTAGTTGTTTATGATCATTTTGAGATTGATTCAATTATTTTATCTTATGGACTGATTTATTTATGTCTCATATCTGTCTCATGCTAAGAATGGTATTTATTTAGTTCACGCCAGGAATAGTTCGGCGGCGGTGGCTGGCTACCCCGTCTGTCGGATTTTTCTGGGTGTGACCATCAACTTGGAAACAAGAGGACGATATTCGAGATAAATACCCACACCTCTTTTTACCAGGTACGCCTAAATTTTGAGGGCGACAAAATTCCCTTGTAGGGGGTATGTAATACCCCTTATTTATGAGTAATTATTTTTATATTAATTGCCTTGTGGGTTAATTATATAAAGTAAAGAAAATAGAAGTAAATATTACTTTAAGTGATTTAAGAGATAATATTTAATGAGTTTGACATATTTACCATTAAGTGAATGTAAATAGTGTAATATCATGTTTTGTTGCGTCGCTGTGCTTTAAGCTACGGTTGTGATTTTATTCCAATCGAGTTCTAATTAAAGAGTTAATATGACGTTGGAACATGAAATAATGAACGATATCCCGAATGCCAGTTTAGAGGGCACGGTTAGTCCGAAAATGGTTGAGATAGTCAAAATACGTGTCAGGTGTGTTTTTGGGTTCCGGGGTACTTTTGACTAGTTATAACTTAATTATGATGTTATGAGTCATTTTAAGTATGCAGTAGCATTTAATGTTGGACTTAATGTATTTTGGATGCTTTGGGTATTTTAGTCTTGCAAGAGCATTTATATCTCATTTGTGTATTTCTAAACCTAGAGAGTTAGAGTGAGAAAGAGAGAGAGTGCTTGGGAAAAAGAGGAGAGAAAGAGGATACTTGCTATTTGGGGCTTGGAATCATTGCAACGAGAAGAAGATCCGAGGCTACAATCTTAAAACAAGTTTCTAACTTGTATAAATGTATGATTGAGTGTGAATAATTTGTATTTATGGTTTGTGTTCTTGAGATTGAACCAAAAATGGTCATAGATGATTTTGGTATTTAAACCCTTAGGTATTTGATTTAGACATGATTAAAGTTGGATGTATTGGTGGATTGTTGTGTCGGAATGATTTGGTGAAGTTAGTAATGGGTGATATTGGGTGTATTGGAAGAAAGATATTTAGTTGATTTAGGGTTTATATTAACCCATAGACATAACTGGGCAATCTGACCAGGGCGAATCGATTCACCCTCCTCAACGAATCGATTCGCTAAAAATAGTGGCTACAGGTATGAGGAACCGAATTGATTTGGGTTAAGGACGAATCTATTCGGGCTTAGACAGAAGGTTGGCTTTCTCAGCCGAATCGATTCGTCCCCTAGGCGAATCGATTCAAAATCTTGCTATTTTATAAGAATTTTCCAACTTGGTTTCTATCCCTTTTCTATTAGGTTTAAGTCTTAGGAACCTTCTCATATGAAGTAATAAAGAGTCTTAGGGTCTTATATTAGGGGAGTTAATACCCTAACTTAGTAAGGGGGTATTCGGGCTTATTTTGGGGATTATTTAGTAGAACTTAATGACTCATTTCATTTAGTAAACGAGTTTAGGACTAGAGTAGAGTTGGGTTATATCGTTTTGGACTTTCGGGGGCTAGTAGGAAGGTAATTATACTTTGTAGCCTATATCGTTATACATATGGTTTCGAAAATAAGAAACGTACATTTTAAATTGGCATATCTTGTGACTGTGGCATGAATATACGTACCTCTCTAAATGTTATCATAAGGGAAATTACGCGAATAAGGTAAATCCCCTGGCTAATGAATACAGGGAGAATATAGTCCTCGGGCCATAGGACCGGTGGTTATATTGCATGATTGTTTTATTCGAAGTGAGGTAATTTCGGTTATGGTTATGACTCACTATCGAAGGTATATGGCCGCTTCCCACGCGTTGCGATTTAGGGAGCCCAGGTGGTCTTGATGGTAGGACCTGGAAGATGATAGCATTTACGGGCGCATCCAGTAGGGTGACTCCCGGAAGGATGGTCTTAGAATCATTATATTATGATTGAAATTGTTCTCAAGAATATGGCATTTCATATAGATGGGCTAATGAACCTATAAATCAACTTTACGGTATATGATCCCCGTATGATAAATTGAATTGTGAAGTTATATTTTATGAATTGGCAAATTAAGCAATGTTAATAGAGTTAAGTTATTCCTCTAAATCCGATGGGTAGTTTAACTTATAATGGAATGGTATGGCGCTAGGATGTACATTTGGATGAGAGGTGAGGATGATTTTGATACTGAAGAGAGAATTTAACCTGTTTACGACGTTAGTATTCATAACTGTCATGCATTTTATGCACACGTATATCATATCCAATCGGGCCCTGACCCGTTTATAAATTCTTTCCTGTGTGGTTCTTATTTATGCTCAGGTGTTTCGTCACAAGGGCGCCCGCTTTGATCTTTCCTTCCCAGTGTCAAGGAGCTACAGTATTTTGCGGATGTTGTTGGATATTTGTAGTAGACACATCAATCTTTTGGACAATCTAGTTATGACCTGTCAGTATATTCGGGCGTGTCTCCTAAGTTATTATTCATATTTATTGTAATACTTGGTGTAATCCTTTGTATTAGTCTGCTAACCGACAACTTATTAGGTTATGCTTTGTAGAATTGTTATTAAACTATTATATGTCTTTATTTGTATCCACCTTCAATCATAAATTGGAAATGTAGACACTGTTTTATCAAACTTGTAAAATTATTTGAGATCTATTTTCTAAAATATTTGGTGGTTGTCTTGTACTATTATTATGCGACAGTGATGCTAAGAATGGACCATTTATGATTCCTATTTTTATTGGAGTAGCGGGCCGGCCACCTTTTATTTTAATAGGTGGGGTGTCACAAATGGAAAGGGGTGATCAATTGCGTTCTTCTTCTGGTGAAGTTGAAGAGGCCTTTGATGGTCCAAGGAAATCTTTGGAAGCTTCCCGACAAGCTTTGGAGATAAGGAAAAAATCTTAGGAAGAAGAGTTAAGTAAGGATAATGAAAGGGACAATGTGGCTAAAGGAAAAATAACATTTATCGAGCAGTAAGTTTTGATTGCTGAAGCTAGTTTGAAGGTGTCTGAGGACAGTATGTTGGGGAATTAGACCCTTCTGAAAGCTGCCGTTAAGAAGATATTAGGTCTAACTGTTGATCTTATTGCAGAGAAAGCCAATAATAAGAAAATAAGAGAAACCTCCTTTGACAAGGGCTGGAAAAAAGCACCGTTGGCTACCTCTGGACTTGTTGAGTACGTAAAAAAGAAATATTTAAAGGATGACTCATCGGAGGCACTCAAGCAAGTCTGCACAACCGAAAGCTCATAATTGTTTCAGAGGCATGACCCATGCACTCATGAGGATTTTGATGATGAATAAGGCATAGGGGGATTTTCTGTGGCACCTATTGAGTCCGTCTTGGTACCAATTATCCAATCCGAGCTCCTACCTAGCCAAGTTAATCCTCAAGACAAGTATAAGGTCTAGTTTTTCTTTAGTTTTGTAATTTATTGGAATCTTCCTTTATGTTATGTAATAGGAGCTTCCCTTTGTAACACCTTTATTTTATCAATAAAAAGATCTCCTTTTAGTTTAATGCATTTTGTTGATTGTACTTGTTTCACTTTTCTCGGTTGCCATTATTTCCAGGAAGTTACATTTCCTATTTTATCTGACCCTCTTGAATTGTGATCCAAACTCACATGTATCCTTATTTGTGATCTTCCAATTTGATGCTAGGAAAAAGGCTATAATTTTTACGGAGTCCGACCTGCTTAGTCGAAGTAGGACCCTTCTAGAAGCTGGTTATATACCTATTTTTGAGAAAGATTTGACCGATTTCTCGGTCATGATGTCTTTGACCAAGTCAAAGAATCGTACATCCATCTCCATTGCTTATTGGACAGGGTTGTTTCTAATAATGCTGCATAATATGAGATGATTGAGTAACTGTAAGATGGACACAAACAGTCTAGAGCCCTACTCTATGCCGATTATGAGGTGAAGTATAAGGATTTGAATGAAGGGTGGGGTTTTGACAAAAAATTATAGGACATTACTTCTGATTTGAATAAGAAGGAACTATGTTTAAAGAAGGATATAGAGAGTGCCCGAGCAATTGCTGCTACGCTGAAGAATGCAAATAATGACTTGAAAAGTGAGCTCGATAGTTTAAATAAATCATATACCAATAGTCCTGATGAAGGTGCTTCCTTTTTGGAGACTAAAAATGAAAGATTGTTAGAGGAACTGGAAGCATTGCAGCAGAAAACCAAACTTGGGAAAATTTCTAGGCAGAGGATGGTTATTCGATCAACAGTTAATGAACAAAGAACCAAGAAAACTCTGTCCGACCAAGTTCCCAGTTGAAAGCAAAGAATACTTCCATTGCCGACCTATCTACCCAGTTGAAAGCCAAAGTTACTACTGCTGTTGACCAAGCTGCTCAACTCACAGCCAAAGATAGTGTCATTAAGAAACTTCAAAACCAAGTGGAGAGGTTGACCCTCCAATTCCATAAATAGCCGAGGGAAGTTTGGATGGAGGGTTATCACGAGGCCTTAGCCCACATGGATGAGCACCTTGATCAAAGTAATCGTGAGGGCTATAAATGGGGATGGACCAATTTGTTGACTTTACTGAAGTACAACCAGAATAGTACCCTATGACATTAGAGTGACACAGGTTTCTTGGACTATGATAAGCCTCCATTCAAATTCGACACAATATGGATCCCCCTAGATGCTATTCCTCAATGTCTGATAAGTAAGTATCTAGGGGGTTATGGTCTTCAGGATGAGCATAAAATAGTCCACCCTCCTCATTTGATTGATAGGCCGAGCAATAGTAATAGGCAAATGTTAAGAGTTTTTAATTATATAAACTCTCCATATCCCCTTGATGATCCTCCAACTGGGATGGACAAGGCCTAATCCAACATAATAATTTTGCTTTTTGTACTTGCTCAACTTTGGTTATAACACCTTGCTATTTGAAAATAAAAAGACTTTGTCTTAAATATTATTTATGCATTTAATTTGATACTTGTTTTAAACTTATGATTAGTTAATTGGCTGACCGACTAGGTAATTTACTTTTTTAACAAGTGATGTGTTCAATACTTGAACTGAGTTTGTAGGGCGTTAGTATCTACTAATACACTTTGGTAAAGCTGCAAGAAGTCTTGAACTAAATGTTGACATTAGTTATCAGTAGCGATCAAGTATAGTTAGAAATATATATGTATATTCCTGTGGTGTTTTAGGAAATGTATATATGTATTCTTGTATTTTAACTTAGTCGGGTAAATCTTCTTGTATTTATACATGAAGTTTTATGGGATTTTTGTTCGTTACTTGTCGAGATGAAGTCATACATGAAGTAATGATCATTGGAGATTAAGTGTATTAGGAATGTATATATGTATTCCCGTGTTTAACTTAATCAGGAAAGATGAATATTGGTTAAGCTGTTGGTGCATCTTGAATTTGATAAGTTCAACCTGAATAAGTATGTCGGCATATTTGTTATTTAATTGTCAGCAAGGGCTGAAGACCTATAGAGACAAAAACTTACAGATTACGTTGAGTTCTATTTCTGTTGGGGTTGTATTTCTCACCATAATCCCCCCAAAAATCAAAAAATAAAAGCAAAAATGAACTGAAATGAAATTTTTAATTAAACTTGAAGAAAAAGGGTACATAATGCCTTCATTTTACTGGTAATATTTTCGAAGGTAGCCGGCGTTCCAAAGGTTCTTGAATTCTTCCCCATCAAGAGTCTCTAATTGAAAAGTTCTTTGTCGGATGAGTGCCGAAATGTGATAAGGTCCATGACAGTTTGCTTCCAACTTATTGCCTTTTCACATGACTTTCTTGAGGACGTAATCCCCTTCTTTTAAGTTAGTCGGATTGACCCTCTTATTATAAAAATAGGCAGTTCTTTGTTGATAAGAAGTAACTCTTAGGGAAGAGTCTTCTTGGACTACTTCCCCCAGATCCAAGTCCAACCTTCTCATGAAACCACTTTTGAAAGAATCAAAGTTTAACACTCTACGAGTTGGTAGGCCTATCTCGATTGGTACCATGGCCTCTGTCCTAACAGCAAGCATATAAGATGTTTCTCCAGTGGCTATTCTCGGCGTGGTTCTATTAGCCCAAGGAACAAAGTACAACTAATTGTTCCAATTGCCCATGGCAGCATCAAGTCTCTTTTTTAGTCAATCAAACAAAGTTTTGTTTGTTACTTATGTTTAAGCGTTGCATTGTGGATGTCTGGGAGTAGAGTGAAGTTTATGAATATTTTATTAAACATCGTATGCTTCAAATTCATAATTATCAAACTAGGTGCCATGGTCAGCAATGAAGGCATAAGGGATGCCATATCTGCATATGATGTTCTTTCGTATAAACTAAAATGCCTTCTCATAAGTCATCTCTATCAATAGTTCTTTTTCCACCCATTTGTGAAATAATCCACAACTACCACAAAGTATTTAAACTTGCATTTTATAGTTGACAATGGGATGACCAAATCAATTCCCAAAAGGAAAAAGGCCAAGGAGAAGTGATTGGTGTTAAGGCGGCCCCCAGTGATCTGTGAATGGCTACAAACCTTTGGCACTTATCACATTACCCGGTGAAAGTTTTATAATCTGCTTTCATGGTAGTCGAATAATATCCTTACATGGAAATTCGTTGAACTAACGACCGACCAGCTGAGTGAGCCCCTCAAGACCCTTCATGCACCTACTTAATTAACTCAATTTCTTCCAGGGGATGGACACACCATAGTAAGGAAACAGTATATCCTCTATTGTATGTGACTCCTCTCTCCAACACATATCCAATTGTTTTGTATCTGAGTTTGCTTACATCTTTTAAATTAGTTGGTAAGACCCCTTTATTAATATAATCTTTGATTGGGTCCATCCATTTTGGTCCCAAATCTACAACAATGAAATTGATCATAAGATCCTCCTCTATTCTCCTGGACATTAAGATTTCCACTAAAATGCTTCTCCTGAGCTCTATCCGGGTCGCCGAGGCCAACCGAGCAAGTGCGTCGGCTCGAACATTCTCTATCCTTGGTATTCTAACCATTAGGATTGCTAGAAATTTGGAGATCACTTCCATAGATTTAAGCAAGTACCAGATTATTAAATCTCCCTTTACTCCATATATCTGAAGCACTTGATTGACGATTAAATGAGAATCAGTGTGTGCCATCACCTGCTCGGCACCCAACAACAAGGCTAATTTGAGGCATTTAATTAAAGCCTCATATTCGGCTTCATTATTTGAGGATTAAAATTAAAATATGAGAGAATATTCTACATCAATATTGTTAGGAGTGTTAACTATAATACCACCTCCACTGCCTACTGCACATGAATATCCACCCAGGTAGAGTTTTTATATTGGAATATCTTTGTCAAAGCTTTCTTTCGATAGAAATTCTTGTCAGCATATCTTCGTGCTTTCTTTTGCATATTTTTAGGCCATCTCTTGAACAATGGATGATTCAGGTTGATCGACTATAACCCTGTCTTGGTTTGGAGCTGAGCTCTCTTCTGGAGAAGTCTGCTCGATAGGCAAGTTTGGTTAGTTGATGACCTCTAGATTTGTAAATTCTCTAATAAAATATGCTATAGCTTGCCCTTCAATGATGATCTCAGCTCATAGATGATATCGTATTCACTAAGTGCTATTGCCCAACACATTAGTCTGCCTGATTTCTATAGTTTGTGAAGTGCTTGCTGAAAAGGTAAATCAATGTATACAACTATAGTATGCGCTTGAAAGTAAGACTTTATTCATCTTGAGGCTTCAATAAGAGATAAGGCCAATTTTTCCGGACGTGGATATCTGATATCTACCTCTTTGAATGCCTTACTGGTGTAGTATATTGGTTTTTGGACCCCGTCTTCTAGTGGGATTAATGCCGAGCTCACTGCAGATTCTAAAATAAATTAATATAAATATTAATTTATCTCCCAAAATTGGTCGGGATAGTAATGGTACATCTTCAGCTCCTAAAATGCCTTTTCACACTCCTTGTTCCACTCAAAGGTCTTTCTGAGTACTTTAAAGAATAGTAAGCATTTGTCTGTTGCCCAGGAAACAAATCAGTTAAAAGTAACCACTCTTCCAGTAAGTTTTTGAACATGTTTTTTGCAGGCTGGAGATTGCATCTCAATCAAATCTTTGATTTTGACAGGGTTAGATTCTATATCTCTATGGTTCACTATAAAACCAAGGGACATTACTTCTTACATTCCGAACACGTATTTGGTCGGGTTGAGTTTCATCTGGTGCTTTTCCAATTGGTTAAACGTCTGATTGGGATCTTTGATATGATCTGAACCTTTTTTGCTTTTAGTGACCATATACGTATACCTCCATATTCTTCCCAATCTATTCTTAGAACACTTTGTTTACCAATCTTTGATATGCTGCTCTAGAGTTTTTAAACCCGAAAGGCATAACGTTGTAGCTGTAGGTACCTTGGGTGGTAATAAAATAAGTGCTCTCTCGATCTTTCAGCTTCATTTTTATCTAGTTGTAACTAGAATAAGCATCCATAAAAATCAACTCATGTCCTGTAGTGGCATCTACTAGTTGATCAATTATGGGTAAAGGAAAATGGTCCTTCAGGCATGCCATATTGAGAGTAGTGAAGTCTACACACATACGCCATTTATCAATCTTATTTTTTACCATTACCACATTTGATAACCACTATGGATACTTGACATCTTCAATAAACTGGGATTTTTGCAAATTTTCTACCCCCTCTTGGATAACCATGTTCTTTTTGGGACTAAACACCCTGTGCTTTTATTTGATTGACTTGGAATCCTTATAGATATTGAGTTTATGGCAGAGGAAATTGGGATCAATCCTGGGTATATCTTCATGACTCCAAGCAAATACACTTTTTCGTTCCCTAAGGAATGTAATTAATTCTTGTTTAAGGGATGGTGATAATGTGGAAGCAATTTGAGTAGTCATTTCTGGCTGTTCCTCATCACGGATTATACTCTCAGTAGTTTCTATTACTTTCCCTTTGACCAAATCTGTTTCATCATCGGGATCCAATGTGTCAACTTGGTAGGTGGTGATCTTTTTCTTCAGATCGATTAAGTCTTCCTTCTCGACTGAAGTATAATAGCAGTCCCTGGCCACTTTTTGATCACCCTTTACTACGCCGACTCCCAAGTGGGTAGGGAACTTCAGACATTAGTTGACAGTGGATGGCACAAATTTAAATTTCTTCAAACCTACTCTGCCAAAAATTGCATTATAGGCTGACTGGACATTCTTATCAAGAACAAAAAAACATGTCTTCTCTGTTCTGCATACTGTCCAAGTGCCGAATAACACCTCCAACTTGATAGTTCATAAGGGATGGACTTTTTCCCCTGAGAAACCAATCAGGGGCCTATGGTATGGTTCCAGTTGACTTGCCTTCAATCCTAGAATTTCGATTGAATTATAAAACATGATATCTGCAGAACTTCCATTATCTATCAAAACTATGGAAATTATGGCTTCTTGGGTTCTAAATTTAATTACCAAAGGGTCGTCATGGGGATAAAATACTCCGAATAGGTCATTTTTGGAAAAACCGATGACAAGCTTATCTTTATTCACCTTTCTAGGCCGACCGTCATCATATTCAAGTTGATGCGTCATATGTAGGAGCACGCTTGGGGTTTATTCAGGTAAGCTTTCCTCTCAGCGACCTCATCTCCTCCTTCAACGTCCTCACCTGCACTGACAGGACAATCAAAAGAACCAAAGATTACCATAACTACCTCAATTTCTTGTTGTTAGGGTTTTTTCTGTAGGTCTGGATCATCTTTGTAATCATCCTCGTGACCTCGCTGTAGGTTTGGGCAAATGTTGCAAATTTGTGAATCGTTGGCTGTTTGGACCTCATTGGACATACTTATTTTTAGTTATATTGAAGGCTACTCTAATAGTTCCCTTGAAAAATGATTTTCCTGTCTACCATGTAACCATTCATGTGAGGGTCATACTCTCCTCTATGGATTTCTTCCATCACTTTTTTTCCACTCTCATCAAAACATTATGAATGGGTTCCATCAGGATGTCTTTTGTATAATTTTCTAATGCATATAATAAATTGAGCGGCCCACCGTTTGAGCGTCATTTGATCTTTCTTAATGGATTGTGAAGGATACTTTCCATATTGAAAAAGTTCTTTTATATCTTGATACCATGGCATATTATCTTTAGTTTTATCCATGCATAACTCGTACATGAATCTTGGCCATTCTTGTTTGCATATATCCACTTGCATTCTATCCATTTCTTTGGGGATATCTACCATTGAGGTAAGAATAGCTAAGGCATCAACAAAACTATTATGATCCATTGGGAGAGAAAATAATTGGACATCATCGAATAGGGAAGCTACTTCCTCATAGTATTTGTGATATGAAAATAAATTTTCCTCCTTAATTTTCCAATGCCCTAGAATCTAGCAGATTTTTTGTATTCCTTTGTCATGGGCTATCTTCATCACCACAATGCAAGCTTCATACTCAACTATATTGTAGGTAAAATGGAAATTTAATTTTATATCCGTAGGTTAGTGCTTCCCGTCTGGTGTAACATAAAACATTCCAATGACATATCCTTTCTTATTAGCTGCTCTATCGAATACATACTTGCTTTTGTATTCGTCTTGGCTTTTAGTCACCAAAATGTCTTCATTCGGGAACTAAACATTGATTTCGTCTTATTCTTCTAAGTGGGACTTGACCAAATAATTCACAATGGCTTTCCTTTTAATTTCCTTTTGGAGTATATACTCGATGTCAAATTCTGTAAGTAAGAATAGCCATTTGTCCATTTTTCTTGTTAATGCAGGTCTTTTGAGTAAGTATCTCAAGGAATCCATTTGAGAGATCATGTTTTTTGGCCTCGAAAATATACCCCCCGGGGGGGGGGGGGGAGGGGTTAGATATAAGAGTTTAATGGAAAATTTAGTACTTTCTTAAGTTATGTGTAATAATTAATTGCAATATGATCATAAGTTAGCAATTAATATAAGCATGTAAGAGAGAGGGATTAATGAAACTTTGGAAATTGATATTTTATTGTGGTTCGGCCTATGCGAACATCCACGCTCGAGATGGTACTCTAGAAATTCACTATCTAAAATTCATTTATGGTGGAACCAAAACCATACAATGAATAATACTTTGAAAAGCACAACTAACAATATGCTGAACTTATCCTTTACCAAGAGGTACCCAAGTAATAGCCTAATGATTTAAACACCCCAACTACTCACAACAACGACATTACCGACTGATAGGATACAATGAAGTTTAACCAGGAGTCATAATAATGAGTTCCATAACCAAAACGTAAATCAATGTTGCTTTACTAATACAATGGAGTAATGTATTTACTTTTTCTCTAAAACACAAGTAAACAAGTATGCAACTCAAATGGATTTTAGGGTAAAGCTTTAGCATAAATGAATGTTGGGATTGTAACTCTATTAAAGAGGAATTTAGGATTAAGCTTTAGGTTCAAGTGTATTTTCTTGAAGCTCTGGCTCTAATCATTGTTTAATGTCTACAACTCTCAATTGGGTTTTCTAGAAAACTCGAGGATGGAAAGACACAATCTAGAAGATGGAACTTTACTCAAAAGGATTAGTGTTATAAGCTTGTGTGATTTGGAATGGTTGTATTTATAGTGTTAAGACGAGGTAGGATGCAACCAAAGGTGGGTAAAAAGGCTGGTAATCAGTTGGGTAAGGTTAGGGTTTTAGGGAAAAAGATTGAAAGATTTTACTAAAATTAAAGCTTGTAATATTGCACTTTTAATCGACTAAAAGTGGGGTTTAGTCAACCAAACCTCCTTCTACTATGTAGGTTAAATTTTTTTAGTTGGATGACAAAAGTTCATCTGGATAATCTTTTTATTGGTCACTTTTAGTTGACTAAACCTATTAGGTTTTAGTCTGAAAGTTATTTGGTTTTGGTCTAAGATTTGAGGAAGTTTTATGGTGATTTAGGGTGGGTTTAATTTAGTAGGTTTTGGGCATATCCATGTTAAAATAGGTTACTTTAATTTTGTACAATGGTTCCTAGAGTACAACAAAATAAAGTAATAGCTGTCAGTGCTTTTGAGCTTTTCTTTGACTTTCTCGAATTATTAATTGAGGGCTTGTGATATAGTGCTTGCATGAGTTGGATCATCATAGGTTGTGGGACGCGATGGAACTTTATTGGTTCAATTAGTTGATGTATGAAAAATTCATGAGGCTTCATAGAAATGTTTTGATGAAATATTTAAGTCAATCTTGTGATATTCATTTTCTTTGCTTATGTTTTCCAGTGTCTTGGTTGAGGGCTTCATTGTCTTGCATGGGATAATTCCATGGTCGCTTGGATGATGTGTTCCTGGTTACATATCTCATAATGCACCGAGTGATTGTTTTAATCTTAAGCACATTAAAGAGAAGATAGTGAAGTATGTTATTATACAAATTGTGACGTCATCAAACAAAATCCTTTTTAAATACATATTGGTTCCATAAGGTTGAATTAAAATGTGACCTTGTAGTGTCTTAACTTTTGTGTTGCCTATAGTAAGGACATGTATGATTTTTCTAAGGATATGTATTGTTCTTTTCATACATTGATCTTTCGACTGTCATAGGATATGGCCATCTCCCTTCGTGTTTCTTCGACATATTGAAACAACATGGATCGAATTGCGATGTCGGTGAGGTATATGATATGTGGATATCCAGATCGAGGTGGAGATAATAAATGAAGATTGGGCAAGTAATACTTGATTCTATCAAATGCCTCTTGGCATGAAGAGTTCCATCTGTTGGTAGAATCCTTACGGAGAAGTTTAAAGATTGGCTCGCATATGTTCATATTAGAGATGAACCTAATGATGTGTTGGAGACTCCTAATAAGACTCTGACCTCTTTCTCGGTATACGTAGTGGTATTTCTAGGATGTTTTTACTTTAGTCGGGATTACTTCAATCCCATTCTCTCCGATGAGGAACACTATCATCTTTGCTTTAGTATCTCCGAAGACACATTTATGGGGCTTTGGCACATATGGTATATCCTTAGTCCCTCGAAGAATTTTCTTAATACTAGAACATGACCTTCACGTGTCTTAGATTTGACTATCATGTCCTCTAGGTGTACATCAATTTTTTTATGGATCATGTCGTTCATCAAAGTATTATCCCTTATTTGGTAAGTTGCACTAGCGTTGTTGAGTCCGAACGACATCACTGTGTAATTGAAGGTTACCCAAGGGGTATTTAAAGTCATCTTTTCTTTAATGACTAGGTGCATCTTAATTTGATTGTAACCAACGAAGCCATCCAATAAGGACTTTAAGGTGTGGTCTACAATGTTATCGATAATCATGCCTATGTTTGGAAAAAGATAATCATCTTTGGTACTGACCCTATTCAAGACTCTATTGTTAACAAACATACACACCTTCCCTTTGATTTAATGGATATATACGATATTATCTAGAAGTTTAGTATGTTTGATCATTTTTAGAAAACTTACGCTGAGATGCTTCATCACTTCTTCTTTGACTTTAAAAGATCATTAAAAAATGAGCTTATGGAGTTTTTTCTTGACCAACTTGGAGTCTATATACGTAGATATGCAACTGATAATGATTTCAGGATCAATTCATGTCTTATCGGTGTAGGAATAGGTGAAGACATCAATGTACTCTTTGAGAAGTTTAATGAATACAAACTTTTCTTGATCGTCTAAAGGAAAATCTCTATTTATTTCTTTTATCTTATATATAGACTTGAAATTATATGTTGTTATTTTGTCAACAAGTTGTGCGCGATTGGTCTGTTTGTCATTAAGCTCTTTTAGCTGGTCATGTACATCAAATTAATTTCCCTAAAGGGTCTTTTCCTTAAATGGGAGGTTACAGATGGTGGCTGGTGGTTCTTCCTAGAGTACATAGGTGATTTCATCTTCGAAAGGCCTATCAGTTATTGGCAGGTGCCATAACATCCAGTTCTTCTCGTCTTCCATAATCACTTATTAGAATAACTCTATATTCCTCAAATATTCAATGCCCATTCTACAGACGGTTTATCTAACTTCCTGATCAAGTATTCTATTTCATGCACCTCCTATCCATGTGGGATAGTCCTTGAAGAAAATATCCCACACAAGCATTTTCTTTTGGGAGTTAGAACCTTCATGTTCTTCTGAAAACCTACAAAAAGGAAAATTCTCTTCCTCTAAGCATCCACTGAGATTATTTTTATAAGGCGTGTTTACAACCCTTTCTGTTTTTAATTCAGATCCTTTAGCCTTTAGTTCTTTGGAAGCGAGTTCATTATTCTTCTATTTGTACACTATCCTATTGGTGTTGTATTATCAGGGTATCTTGATAGGCTCATTGATCCCCTTTTTTTTAGTCCTATTCATGGTAGGAGTTTATTTTCTTCATCATGTGACTGACATTTCAGTAACCGTATTTAGACTATGGTAGTGGGGTCTATTCATTGGTATTAATTTAAATGACTTGACCAAGCGAATGTAAATGGAATCTTCTGATGTAGATACCTTTGCTCTCGTGTTTTATCTCTGAGACAGTGGTACTAGTTCTTCTCCTTTGAGTAAGTTTGCATCTCTAGATATGATGATTAAATTCTGCCTAGAGAATTATGTCAGTGAAATGATGAGATGACACCTCTATAGACACCCCATCTTAGGACCTCCTAATCACCTACTAAGGTCCTTAGCACTCATTCGTTCACTATAAACCCTTAATCATTCTTTGAGTACCGATCTAGAGGCCACCAAACACTCCCGATCCACAGTTTGAATTTGTTCAACTTTCTCCCCTGAGTGAAATATAGAAAAAATCTTGAAGGGCATTGAATTTCATTTCCAACAGTCCATCTTGTGCACAAATCATCTTTACAATTCGAACGAACGATCCGTTTTACCCCAAAAACTGATCTAGAGACCATTGAGTGCTCCCGAGCCCCGTTTGACAACGGTTATAAGGACATATTTTATAAGTCTTGTTCACATTAATGTATGTCGTATACCGCTACAAACCGTCGAAGAAAAAGTTCAAGTTTGAAGATACATGAAGACGAACCCGAATATCAAAGTTCTTCAACATTCAAGCCTCCGCGAGATTAATTTTGGTAAGGCTATGTTTTGGTTAGTTAACTGTTCATTTAAAAGTGTTGCGATATTTTATAAGTGTTGAGGCGTTACTTTTCTTCAAAAAGAAAAATTTCTAAGTGTTGAGGCGAAGTTTTTTATAGAAATAAAAAATTATTTTTTCACTGGTCATTCAAGCCACACCTGTATGTCATTCGAGTGACACCTGTATGTCGTTCAAACGACATTGGTATGTCATGCGAAGCTCGTTCAAGTGATACGTGGCACCATTCGAGCGACAATCGGATTTCATACGAGCGATGCGCCGACTTTTGTTTTTTATATGAAGCGTGTTAAATCACTGCATTTTCATTAAGAAAACCTGATGAATTTTTTTTCTGCAAACAGTGATGACAAGCGATTACCTTTGTCTTATTCATTTAGGGTACAAATACTTTTGTTTTTAATTCACAAATCCTACTAGTTTTTAATGAATTGTTTTGGAACCCAAGATACAGTTTTGCTGGAGTTTCTCTTGTAGGGAGGATACCCTACTGCTGGTCTAGGTGCCAATTGAGGGAGGTGCTGAGCTAACTTGACTGCATGTCAAAGGGATTACTAGTGGGTGTTCCTGGGCTAACTGGACTACGAGTCTTTGTGGATCTTCTGAGGTTGATTCATTGCTAATTTAGGTTGCGTCCCATGAGAGCTTTTTGCGGTAAATTCTTTACAAATTTCTCTTGTAATCATTGTGAGTATTATTAGTAAAATAAAAGTTTTTGCCCTTCGGGGATTTTTTCAGAAATGTGTGAGTCTGCAATTCATATTTATTTGTGTTGGCATGATCCACTGAACCTACTTGTATGTTTTAGGGTTGAATTAATTTGGTTTAAAAAATGACATTAGATTAAATAAGGGTTTACTTGGAATTTGTGAATTTTTTCAAATTAGTATCACACCGCATTCTCAAATTGTTATCAGAGCGGGTTTCTTTAAGTTATCGAGCGATCCTTGTTTTTCACAAAATTGTGTGATATTGATTTTTTTTTGAAAAATCTGTTTTATGAAAAATCACAATTTTTCCAATGGAGCACTTATATATCGGATGCCCATTTTTTACGGGTCTAATTATTACTACTGGAAAGCACGTATGCAATAACAGTTTAAGGCCATTGATGAGCACATTTGGGTAGTTTGTGAAAGAGGCTGGATTCCTCCCACTGTCATCGCAAATAATATACCTAATTTAAAACCCCTGTGAGACTGGACTACAAAAGAATTTAAATGGAGAACTTTTAATTCAAGTGTGCTGAGTGCAATTTCTGGTGCCGTCACTCCTAAGGAGTTTCGCTGTATTATGACGTGCACCACATCGAAATAAGTGAGGGAAATTTTACAACTTACCCACGAAGGCACAAATGCGGTCAAAGAGTCTAAAATTAAAAATTTAACTACTCAATTTGCACGTCCTTGAAAAGTCATGAAAAAGCATTACATAGTTTTAGACGTTATTGGTGTGAAAATTGTAACACCCCGTGCTTTTATTAATTAATTTAATTAATTAATTGGAATATTCGAGAAAAATAACACTTTAATAAAAAAAGTGAGAACTATAATAAAAGTTGGTTAATTTAATTAAATTAACACCGTGGGACTATGGAATTTAAAATCATATTGGTGTGCCTTTATAAATGGGGAATTCTACGGGTAGCTAGTGATTTATATTTATCGCATTTAATTATCTCGTTTAATTTAAAATATTCTATTGTGATATTTATTGCGTATAATGCTACTGTCTAGATTCAAGGATCCTATTTGAGGGGAGTAGTGTGTCTTCTTGCTCGGGGCTTTGGCCCTGACCCATGCGTTGACTAATCTTTTTTAGGATTAGATTCAAAGAAGCTACATAAGTTTAACAGAGTTATCATTTGGAGGTTCAGCTGGAGTTATTCATTTTATGGCATAGTTTAGCTTAGACTTTCTTTTCCAGTCGTATTTAATTATGAGACCTCATTGGAGTTTTATTAGTCTATTCGGTTACAAAGTTGTTTAGAGGATTTTTGTTGGATTATTCAGATCTTTACTATTTAGATTTTATTTAATCATTTTTGGAGATTTGATTTATTCGGAGTTAGCATGTGATGGATCTTTTATCGCTTAGTTGTTTATGATCATTTGAGATTGATTCAATTATTTATCTTATGGACTGATTTATTTATGTCTCATATCTGTCTCATGCTAAGAATGGTATTTATTTAGTTCACGCCTGGCATAGTTCGGCGGCGGTGGCTCGCCACCCTGTCCGTCGAATTTTACGGGGTGTGACAAAAATCATGTCTGACTTTGATTTGTCGATTAGATTAAGACGATGTCATCTAAATTCACATTTTTGACGCCTAAGGACGATTTTGATGTTCATTCGTTAGAACTACATGTATTCATTATGAACATATGCTATGTTTGATTCCATTGATTTTTCTATCGAATATGTTCACATCCATTCATTTCATTTGCATAATTTTGTTATCTTAATATAAATTCATTGGGTGTGATTTTTGTTGTAACATTTTTTTGTTTGAAAAAATTGAAGAATAAAAAATAGTTTGTGTATGACTTTGAGGATTCAATTGCATGAGCATGGTTTGATTTTGATTGTTGTGACAACTCCATGTTTGTTTTGTTTACTCGTTTCCATGTCTATTTCGGATAAATAAAATGGGGGAGAACGAATTATGGGTAAGGTTTACATTATGGGGGAGATTTGAGATTTGTTTTGATTTATGTTTATCTCATTTCAAACTTGATATGTCACGAAGGTATTTGCTTTGTCTCATGTGTGTAGGTACAAAGATTGATGATCATATGTTCCTCACCCTGATGAGAAAAGCATAAAGATTTGAAGATTTTGATGTTGAAGTTGTTTGAAGGAAGTTTCAGACTTGCATTTTTTATACCTTTTTCAGTTTTGCGTCATGGGAGGGTATTATATTTGTATAGGCATTTTAATTTGATAATTCTGATGTTTTTATTTTGTATCGGCATGGACATAGGAGGAGATTTGTAATGATTTATTTTATAAGTCCTGTTCACATTAGTGTATGTTGTGTACTGCTACAAACCGTTGAAGAAAAAGTTCAAGTTTGAAGATACATGAGGACGGAACCGAATATCAAAGTTCTTCAACATTCAAGCCTTCGTGAGATTAATTTTGGTAAGGTTGTGTTTTGGTTACTTAACGGTTCATTTAAAAGTGTTGGGATATTTTTCTAAAATATTTTCTAAGTGTTGAGGCAGAGTGTTTTATCGAAATAAAAAATTATTTTTTTCCGTTGGTCATTCGAGAGACACCTGTATGTCGTTCAAACGACATTGGTATATCGCGCGAAGCTCGTTCAAGCGACACGTGGCATCATTAAAGCGACAACCTAATTTTGTTCGAGCGACGCACCGACTTTAGTTTTCTATATAAAGCGTGTTAAATCACTTTGTTTTCGTTAAGAAGACCTGGGGTATTTTTTTCCTGCAAAAATTGCTAACAATAGATATCTTATCTTATTCATTTAGGATACAAATCCTTTTGTTTTCAATTCACAAATCCCAATAGTTTTTAGTGAATTATTTTGGAACCCAAGATACGGTTTTGCTGGAGTTTCTCTTGTAGGGAGGATAACCTACTGCTGATCTAGGTGCCACTTGAGGGAGGTGCTCGGCTAAGTTGGTTGTGTGTTAAAGGAAGTACTCATGGGTGTTCCTGGGCTGACTGGACTGCGTTTCGTTGTGAATCTTCTAAGGTTGATTCTTTGTTGATTTAGGCTGCGATCTATGAGAGTTTGTTGCGATAAATTCTTCTTAGATTTCACTTGTAATCATTATGAGTATTATTAGTGAAATAAAAGGTTTTTCCTTTTGGGGATTTTTTTCTGAAATTTGTGAGTCAGTAATTCATATTTATTTGTGTCGGCATGATCCACTGCACCTAGATGTATGTCTTAGGGCTGAATTAATTTGGTTTAAAAATTAACATTTGATTAAATAAGGGTTTACTTGGAATTTTAAAATTTATTCAAATCATTATCACACTGCATTTCTCACCGGTCAACTCTCTAGCCTGAGATAATCTCAATTAGTCTTTGAAGATCTGAATACCCTTTCAAACGGTCCACCTCGTGTGAGAATCCGCCCTATAGTTCAGACGAATGAACCATTTTACTTTGAACTTACTGTTTGCATTTTATATCCTCTTTTTTAAAAAACCTGTTCCGAAATGCCTATAGGCACCCTAGGGACCCTACCAAATGGTAGTGTACATGAGGTGCTATGCTAATAGGAAGTTCTAAGAACATGCCGATCGACATGCCCTTGGCCTTATAAGAAGGGACCATGACCTCATTCTTAAAGACACCTTTGAACACCCCCTTAGCAAGTTAGAGAAAATTCTCTCGAATTTAGAGTTGTTTCCTTTCCTAAAAAAACCCATTTTCTGACATTCCCTTCTGTCACTTTCTTACCTCACTTTTTAATTCCCCCAACTCTCCACACCACTTTCATACCATTGCGATATAATCATATCTACATCTTAAGTTCAACCTCAAGAACTTATAAGGAGGTCCAGTTCTCCATCCTTTTCTCTAATTCTTCCATTTTGATATTAATCATCTTATTTCCACTTTTATACATTCGTTTCATTACATCACATCTATTAATCTCTACTTTTTATTAGTATTATTTTCACATAATTTATTTTCATAAAAACCCAAAAAAGAAGAAAAAGAGGGTTTATCCTTAAATTTCATAAGAGAAATTTCTATTTAACATTCTCACTCTTAAAAGCACATTTTCTCTACACACACGCGCACACACACACACACACATAAGAGAAATACCTCGCTTGGATTTATGTATTGAACCCCAACCTATGCTATCTTCGAACTACGTTAACTTTGATGCCACTTAGGTTACATAGGCGTCTTGGGCTAATCCTGAGATTCAAGTCCTCCTTTATGCATGTTTTTACGTTTATATATATATATATATATATATATATATATATATATATATATATATATATATATATATTCTTTATGAATCTCATATTCTTACATTCTTATGTTTCGTCTAATACACAAATTCACTCTTCCATTGTGACTTGTGATTCGGCAAAACACTTACAGTATATTTTGAATTATTTTTGAAAATATTCCTAAGGATGAATTCACTCTGTCCTTTTTCATGATGCGATTGGAATGATTCCATTCTCCACCTATATTATACACATGTGCACACACATCATAGAGTTTAAAAGGAAAAGATTAACATTTGCCCATGAGAGATCGAAAGAGCGGTATGTGTTCCTAACACCTTTCCATTCCATAACTTAGTCCTCGGACCTTTCAACTATGTGATTTTGCAAGAATTGGTATTGTCCTTGATGTCGTTCTCTCCAAGCAGCGATATTTCTTTTGCCTGTTTTGAGAAAAATAGACTGGGGCTCTATCTCTTTACATTATCCCCTATAATGACGATGACCAAGTGCCCCAAGAAAGGGTGCAACTCTATGTGAACTCTAGAGGAAATCTGAATCCCCGGTATGGACATAGTGGCGAATCTTCTTGGGAAGTTTTGCATTTTAAGAGTACTAGAATATATTTCTATATGGGTGTTATTCTTTTCTACATGTGTGGATATACTCCCACCTGTATGTTACCTTTACTCCTCTACTTAGTTTTTGTATATCTACCTTATGCATATATTTGCCATTCCCCTTCTCATGTATATATTACTTTTCACTCCTTATACACTTCACACACTTTTATATATTTTCCATGCACACTCCACACACTTACACTTAGTTTCACTTCTACTAACATGTTCCACACCCCACTTAGATTACCCATGCTTACTTTTACTAGAACACACCCACACTTCTCTCACTTGTATATATATATATATCACTTTCACATCTCACACACCCCTTATAGTTGATCCATGTATAGGCTCACTAGCACAAACACTAACTTTCATATATTCACATGCCAATCACTCACATGTATATATCCCCATTATTTCCTATCACCATGCTTAATATAGTCTTCATGCTCCATGCTAGATTTGCTTTTCATGATGCTTGTATATTCTCCCTCATTACGGTATTACTCCCTTTACTTACTATGCAAATAAAAATCTCTCTCCATAAGATATTAATGAAGACTCATGCATTTTTGCACACGACATCACCATAGCATGGTAATATTGACTAAAATTTTGTCCCATACTCGGGGGGCACTTTGTGATGGAAACCAGCTTCACTGGGGCACGATTAACGTAAGGGATATGAATCTCACCTTCCACTAGCCTAGTACCTATCGAAAGGTTTCCCTCTCATCGTATCACTTGACCAAACTCACGACGGGAGGTATATAGCAGGAAACTCGGTCCACGTACGTCGAGTATATGGAAATCTCTCTCACATGTACTGAAAAATTATCGACCTTATAGGCATGAGGTATATCTTGGAAGTCGTGAACCCAACAAGTGTATAAACCTCATATAGGAATCAACCATAGGGCACTCATATTTAGTTTTTCGGTTACCATGAGAAACTCTGCCGAAATTTCGGGTTGGCATACCGCCTAAATTTTATCGCTATTTTTTCTTTTTTAAAACAGGACCCTATCCATGAGCCTGGAAACAAATCAAAATGTGTCTTATACTTTAAACCCTATTTTCCCAAGCTCGGGTCCTATCTGGTAGTTTTCCTGCATTTAGGCTAAACTAATGTAAGTGAAAACATAATAATAATAATAATAATAATAATAGTAATAATAATAATAATGATAATAATAATAATAATAATAATAATAATAATAATAATAATAATAATAATAATCATGCTGAGATTCCTCTCCTTTTTTCATTATCTTCAAAAACAAAAAATACAAAAAAAACTTTTCTCCTCTTTATAAAATACCAATAATATTTTTTCCTCCTTCCCTCCGAAAATACCAAAAACTTTTCCCCTCTTTCCTTCAAAATTAAATTCGAATCGTTTTCCCTCTTAAGTCGATTGCATACCCAACTTTAGCCTAGCTGGTCAAATCGCCCCGAAGCTTCGCTCCTTCTTCTTCTACTTCGACCTAATTTGGGACGTGCCTCTATGAGATCTCTACTTGGAGAACATCGACCAAACATCGAATGTTCAGCCAGATCTAATGGTTGTCTTAGGCTGACTCATCCAGATGCTAATCCGCCTGTACCCACGGATCCCAAAGAAGAGGAACTGAATAAGGTCAAGGAAGACCTCAAAGTTCTCTCAAAGAAGTTTCACCAAGTCAAGATATTCGCGAACTGCATGTACTACACCTATATGTATCCTCACCCCAAAGATAGACTACCGTAGAGGTTTAAGATACCAGACATCGAGACATTTGGGGGCAGCAAGCCCCCAATTGTGCACATTCGAAGCTATAATCGTGCCATAACCATTCTTGGTGCCTCTGAAGAGATAATGGCCCAAATGTTTCTGCAGACCTTAATAGAAAATGCCCTCTAATGGTTCTTGTCTCTTAAAGAATCCATAATCTGTAGTCAGGAAGACGTGGCCCCGAGAATTCATGTCTCAATACAAGTACAATGAAGAGTTAGAGGTCACGCACTGAGACCTAGAGCTGATTAAGAAGAACCTCGGGGAATCAATTAGTATCTTTGTTGGAAGGTGGAGAGAGAAGGCTTCCATTATGACCAACATGCCCACATAAGAAGAATAAGTGAGCATTGCGAAGAATATTTTCTTGCCACACTTTCGAGCATCCATGGGAGGATAGTGCTACCCGCACTTTTGAGCCCTCAGAGAGGCTGGTGTTATAGTTGAAGAAGGTATCACCAAAGTGGAACTTAAATTGAAGAAGTTGACTGGACAGTTTACACCAAAGAAGTATAAGAAGCCTGTTAGTGCCTCTGTCTTAACAATTAACAACATATCCCAACCTACAACTTCTTGGGCACTCGAAAGTCGCCCTAATCCTTCAAGAAAAGAATACATCGAGCTCCATTCTCTCTTGTCTAAAGCCTATAGTATTTGCTACCAAAAATCTCATCAAACCATTGGAACCTCGACCATTACCAAACCCACTCCCTAAAATATTCAAACTCGATGCCCACTATAACTTTGACAAATCTGCAGGTCATAACACTAACCAATGTCTCCATCTCATATATATAATCCAAGTCGTAATAGATCTAGGCATCATCGCCCCGTTAGCTAATCCCAAGCCCAACACCACTTATAACCTTCTTCCAACATATGTAACTAGAAAAAATGCCATATTCTTAGAAAACCCTGAGTTTGACCCTTCTACCCAGATTGTTCCATTCAAAGCACCCATGAAACCCATAATCTCACACGAACCTCTCAATTAGGTTCGAATTTCCCTCTAGGGTCTCAGACAGGTTCTATAATTTTATTGAGATCCAGGTCTCCTTCTTGTATATCGTGATCCTTGACTTTCTCGTCCAATGATCGAGCCATCCGGAGATGGTACCCCTGTATGTGGTATAGAGACTTAAATCTCTTTTCATCCAAGAGTGAGAGTTCGTCATAGCGGCTTTGATGCTAATTTTCTTCTCTAACTTTTCTCCCAAGCATGACACATAAGGAAAATATTTCTTGCTCAATGGGGATATCTACTTGCATGTTGTACACTATATAATAGGTAGTAGCTCAAGTAGGTGTTTTGATAGAGGGGCGTTAGCCCTAGAGGGCGTATTTGATCCGGTCAGCCCAATATATACAATTTTCGATCATCTTGCTGATGATAGTTTTGAGGCTTTTGCTGGTAGCTTCAATAACACCAATGGTTTGGTGTTGGTAAGGAGAATACTTATGTTACTGAATCCCATACTCGTCATCTAGTTCTGTGAGTTCATGTTCAAAGTGGAGTCCATTATCAGATACTAACTCATAGGGAACCCAATAACGATAAATTTTATTCTTTCTAATAAACTTAGTCATTTTCTTGGTATTCAGTACTATGTATCACTCAACTTTGATCCATTTAGTGAAGTAGTTAATGGTGACTAGGATGAACTCATGACCATTTGAAGCTTTAGGAATGACCTTCCCTATAATTCCAAAGCCCCGAGTGGAGAAGGTCTAGGAAGATGTCATCTTTTATAATTCATAAGGAGTTAAGTGCTGGAGATTGGCAAACTATTGACATTTGAAGCATCTTCAAACTTAAGCAGTGAAATCTTGAACCATGGTAGTTCAATAGTATCCTAGATGGATGATCTTCTTGGAAAGCGTGTGACCATTCATATGGGATCTGGATTCCTCGCTGTGGATTTTTTGCATTATTTCTTCAATATCAACCCTTGATATGCAATGCAATTGGTTTCCATCGAAGTTTCACACGAAAAACACTTTATTACAGATCATGTATTGGGTAACTAGTTTGCGCTGGGTCGCACGGTATTTCCCATTTGCATCTAGGGGATACCTACCATGTTTGAGGAGGGATCAAATGCCGTAGTACCCTAATTCGCCCATTTTCGGTTCTTCTTCAGTAACGAAATCAATATGGTAGTAGTGGGTGGGCATAAACGATTTTTGAACTAGGAAAGGGACCATTGTTATTCCCTTTAGGCATGTCGACCATGGATGCCAGAGTTGAAAGGGCATCGACAAGGATGTTCCTTGAGCGAGGAAGGTAATGGAAGGTTACTTCTTTAATCTGGGGGGTCAATTTTTCTAAATGGTCATGGAAGGGTTGGAGCTTCTCATCTTTAACTTTTAATTTTTGAAGGATTTGTCCAACAATGAGGGCATACTCCCCATATAAGTTTCAATGCAGGGAGTATTGATAGCTATTAAAATTATAGGCCCACTGGAGCCGTGTAGTGATGTGTGGGAAGCACTGAGAAAATTTTTTCACCACAAGTTGATGAGTGGGACAATCTCGAGAATTTAAATTTGGATTTTTAGGGTGATCATGAATACCCGTATGATATAGCCACATCGAGAATGCGAGGGTCGAGCCTGAGATAAATATGTTACGTAAGTGACGTATGTGATGTTTGTACAAATATGCACGGGTTATAGGGTGTTTGAGAACCCTGGTTAGTTTGACTTCCAATATAGTCCAAAATAAGGGGAGGTGATTACAAGTTTTTTGAATCTATGCCAGTGGGGCATCTAGAAATATAGGTGGAATGATATAATGGATTGAACTTCATTAAGAAAAGAAGATAGTCCGACTGTGTGTATATCAAGGAGAATTATCACAATCGAGGGGAGTTAAAAAAATTATGGGGGAACACCAGTAAAAAGATATCCCTTGACAAGGGAGGACCCCACAATCTTAGGAAAGTAGATCAGAGTCTCCCTTAGTTGAATACCTAGAGTGTCTTACGCATAAATGAGATGTTAATTACCACCAAACAAAAAAGTTCCCCAAAAATGCACAGTTTGGAGATACCGCAAGACCAATAAGTTTGGTATATCCCAAAAAAAGAGGGAGTAAAATATTTCACGTGATGTGAAACATTAGGCATGGGGATTGGTGTTATGTAAGATACAGTGAAGTTGACTCTAAGTGTACCATTTGTGTATGGGAAAAGTGTTGGTCCAAGGTACAACCATGATTTTTGTATTAGATTGATGGTTCTAGTGACGGGATGGATACGAAGAGAGGTCATAAGTTCCTTCAGGTGTGTGGGATGAATTGATCGAAATGGAAAAATTATTATTAATTGGAGTGGTTTATAATATTGGGCAGTATGCCCAAAATTTCATTGAAGAGGAGAAATGAACCAGTACAAGGCGCCACCCAATATTGTTGTGGTTTAGGATGAAACCCTTCCGTTTTACCTCTGATAGATAGTGTCAGGAGGCGATGGGGACGAAGTTAAATTTTGATCCGGACATGTGACTTGTACACCGATGGGTAGATGGGAGGTGACTAGGATGTTGGAAAATGCATGAAATGCATATTCTGGATTCGTGGGTAATTGGGAGTATTAATTACTATTAGTAAAGATACGCATAATACCTTATAGAAGTTTATTATCTGCGCAATGCCTTCTGAGGCTTCACGCAAAAATTTTGTCACCCACATTTCGTTTGGTTAAAAGTGGGGAATAACAAGCTTCTCAGATTTGAGATTATTTTTGGTCCGTCGCCAAGGATTGAGTTAATCTACGTCAGTTTCGTGTAGTTTAGGAACGTAGTGAGAGTTACGTCACCATAAGTCAAAGTTTAGAAATATGACATGAGTGGTCTGGAATTGTTCCGAGTAATTAACTTAGAAGGGGGTCATGAGGTTCGACAAGAAAGAGAAGCTAGCATCGAGGTATGTGGAACCCTTTCTAATCATTGAGATGGACGGACCAGTTGCGTCTAGGTTGAGACTACCCGAGCATCCGCAGTGGATTCATGATGTGTTCCATGCGTCATCGCTAAAGAGATACCGGATGAACGAGAGGGACTTTTGTCTCGTTCCATTAGAGGAGATTGACTTACAACCATATATCTCTTATGAGGAGAGTCCAATTGTGATACTTGATCGTAGTGAGCGTAAGCCTGAGTATAAGGTGGTACCCTTGGTTCGGCTCCAGTGGGGGCACCACAATGCTGACGAGTCGATGTGGGTAGGGGGAGAGAATATGTGAGAGAAGTATCCATAGCTATTTGTGACACGCCGCCTAATTAAATACCGGCCGATCACTCCTTTATTAAATTAAAATCAAGGTGAACAGCTGGTTCATTCTTAGCATCACTGTCGTAAAAATAACTTTTCCAAATTTAACACCCTATTTAATTAAGCTAAGTGTCAAAACCATTTTTTTAACATTACATCCAAATTTTATTTTGAAAATAAAGATTTAATTATCTACAACAATTCAATATTTAAAGACTCATACCACAAGAATCCTGGAATATATAATCCAATTAATTTAAACATTCAACAACTAAACCCCAGCATTTAAAACTTAAAGTAAAACATACATGCTGAATAAATCCCAAAGTAACAGTACTCAAAATAATTGAAATACAAATGACCCAATAAAACAGATAAATAGTGGAAAGGGCGACACATGCCCAATAAGGAGAATGATAGAAGTGGAATCAAGTAAATGAAATCGTCTAAGCAAGTGGCCTGTAACTCCCACCTAAGCTGCAGCACGTTCCTTCCAAGGGATCCTAAACAAGACGCCCCTGTGGCTGGGCACCTGTAATATATACATATATATACAAGAGAGAAAGAGGAATAGAAACGGGTCAGAGCCCGACAGTGTATATGATTTAAAAATTCGTTTAGCAGGTATTTAAATTGATACATGCCAATGCAACAACATATTAGTGCGACACTCTCTTGAGAAATTATCGCCTCTCTTCTAATGTGCACTCCTATCGCACTAACCTTCCCAATGGTTTATCTCATCATATACCACACTATCCTTCCCCAAGGATTTAACTTATCTTAGGTGACTCTCAAAATTTAAGGTTTAACAACATCATGGTTTAAAAAGGATAATTTCATTTAGTACAAAACGCTCATTTTAACTTTATTGATTCATAAAGTTTTTCAATATCATATTATACTTTTCAAAACAAGTATTTCCAATTTGAGTAATTATACATGTCTTACTTACCATAAAATAGTAGGTAGTTTCCCATATTTCAGAAGTTCATATATATATAAATACTCGTATAATATATATATTCTAACAGTACCCCACATAAAATTTTATGTTGCGGACATACTCTGCTATCCAATCCCCGTATCAATCGTACTAAAGGGAATACAAGTTCGGAATCACTCTCGAACTATATAAATACATACACAAACAATATTGAGGCGAAGCATAGTTTCCAAGTCCAAGAGGTCAGTACATACCCTCACGTCTCGTAGGACCGTGACTACCGATTCGATAGCCTGTACCTAGGATTTTTATCTTCTAGGGTACGAGTCAATATCACCCATAAGGCACACGAGATAAGATCGTCCCAGCGCGGAAACCTCAGGGATAGCAAGTAGCGCGGGCATGATTTTCACAAGTATATAATATATGCATACACAATCATATAAATATACCACTTTTATTATATCAATTTAGGTTTATCCAGTAACCCACATTCACAACATTTATCCTTATTTTCCCATTATTACTTATCAAGTATAATGGTTCGTTTCTAACTTTAATTCGAAGGTTTTTTTTTCAACTTACTACGTAACCCTCCTGGACTCTATTCTTCCAAATGTACAATTCAGTAGATATCCATTTATGTTCCAACGTAACTCTCTCTTACGTGTCTCTCCCCTTTAATATATACTTACATTATCCCTTATGAAAAATATCCCAAAAATATAGATTTCGCCTTACATTAAAGGATTTTGAATTTTATTTTCAAAGATGAGAATTTCAAAAGGTTTCGAAATCGGAATTAAAATGGAGTTTTAATTGAATTTTTATTATCTCTAAGAGTCCTCAAAACATAAAACTGTCTAGTAAAAAAAATATTAAAAAATATGGAACGGTCCGATCGAGCTGAATTTTTTTTTTGTAGCTTCCTCTCATCTTCAACTAATTCTCTATAAAATTTCATCCAATTCCAATGGTCCGATCGTCCGAAATAATTTTTTTTAGTGTTTGTATCTGATTAGAACTCTTTTCTTAATCAAACTCTTAATCCTTTACATGACAAAGGGTTTCCAGAATATCATATAAATCATCAGTACATGAAAATTTCCCATCTCAAATTGGGTTTTTCTTCCATAAATCTCATCCTAATAACTCCTAAACTAATATGGAAGATGCATCAACGAAATAAGAAAGATAAACACTTTCCTGGGATTTTTAGAAATCTGATTTTGTGTTGAATTTGGTGTGGTAGCGTTCCCCATCTCGCGATCTACGCGTTGGCGGTGGCGGCGGTGCAAACGGGTGAGTTTTGAGCCTTGGAATGCCTTGAGAGCTCTCTCCACTCCTCTCCTCTCCTCTCCAATGGCCGTTCTAGTGCTTTGAGTTATCTAACCCTAGGAGATAACCTAAACATCTGATATAACACCTTTAATTTTCGTGGGTTTAATTACCCAAAAATACAAAAAGACTAAAATGCCCTCCCGGGGTACTAATTAGGCCTAAAAATGTCCCGAGACCCAAATCAAACTCTCGGGTATACTTTTCTGACTATCTCGACCCTTCTGGACGCGTTGGCACACTCAAAATGACCATACGAACAACTTATAAAATATTTACTTTTATTTATCAATATTTAGTCCCGACGCGACACGGGCGCGACCCGACTAAAATTTCTAAAATTGTCATTTTATTCACTCGTGACATTTAATATGGCCACTATTATATATTACTTTGCTCATTAGTAATATTCAACAAATTTTCCCATAATTACTAACTCTCATCACGTTAATAATTATAACATAATTAATTTTTGAATTTTTATTAAATAATTAATTCACATTAATATTAATAAATCCCCAAATTAATATAGCATAAAAATACGGGGTATTTCATACTTCCCCCCTAATAATGGAATTTAGTCCCGAAATTCGAAAAATAAGGCATACCTGGTAAGAACAAATCTGGATATCTCTCGCGCATATCGACCTCGCGCTCCCAAGTTGATTCCTCCACGTTATGATGCTCCCACTGGACCCGTACAAGTGGAACTATCTTCGACCTCAATCTCCTCTCACTATAGTCTAGGATAGCCACCGGTCTCTCCTCGTAAGAGTTGTCAGGCTGTAAGTCTATCTCATCTATCGCGATGTGAGTATGGACCATATCATCCCGAAGATACCGTCTCAATGACGAGATGTGGAATACATCGTGAATGCGATGTAAATGCTCTAGTAGTCCCAATCTGTATGCTACCGGCCCAATCATCTCGATAATGGGAAATGGTCCTACGTACCTCGGGGCCAATTTCCCTTTCTTCCCGAACCTCATCACTCCTTTCATAGGAGATACACGCAGTAACACTTGGTCCCCCACATTAAACTCCCGGAAGAACCGTTTCGCATTGGCGTAGCTCTTCTGCCTGTCCTCGGCTACTCGAATGCAACTCCTAATCATCTCAATCCTCGCGGAGGTTTCCTGAATTACCTCTGGTACTAGCAACTTGTTATCCCCCACCTTGAGCCAACAAGTTGGAGAACAACAAGGCCGACCATACAAAGCCTCAAATGGAGCCATACCAATCGTAAACTGATAAGAGTTATTATAAGAAAACTCTACCAGTGGAAGATGTGGTTCCCAACCTCCTCCAAAATCAAGAACACACATGCGTAGCATATCCTCTAACATCTGATTAGTACGCTCTGTCTGTCCATCTGTCCGTGGGTGATAAACTGAACTCAGCCTCAACTCAGTACCCATAGCCTCCTGAAAGCTTTTCCAGAAACGTGACACGAAAATCTTGTCTCTATCTGACACAATATTCAGGGGCACCCCATGTAATTTGACAATTTCAGAAATGAACAACTGAGCATACTGACCCGTGGTATAATCTGTTCGCACCGGCAGAAAATGAGCCACCTTGGTCAAACGGTCTACAATCACCCAGATAGAGTCGTGGCCCCGCTGTGATGTAGGCAACCGTGTAATAAAATCCATGGAAATACTCTCACACTTCCACGCGGGTACTTCCAATGGCTGAAGCAATCCTGACGGTTTCTGATGGTCCACCTTCACCATTTGGAAGGTAGAACACTTGGACACGAACTCAACAATGTCCTTCTTCATCCCACTCCACTAGTATTGCCTCCTCATATCCTGGTACATCTTATCTCCTCCAAGATGTACCATAAATCGGGACCCGTGAGATTGGGTCATCACTGCATGACGCAATTCTGCCCCTTTTGGAACCACTAACCTCCCATTAAACCTCAAACCCCCATCAGAACTAACAGAATAGGACTCAGCACCCTCGGCTAAAAGTAGTACAATCTGCTCTTGGCAAAACGGGTCTGTGGTTTGGGCCTGTATTACCCTCGTAACAATCTCGGGTGTGACTGTCATAACAGATATGAAGGAACCGGCTACTGCGTCCTGGTGACCCAACTCCTTCCACTTCGCTTTCCAAACGTCCGTTACCTCATTTACCGGTCTTTGGCTCAACGCATCAACAACTACGTTGGCTTTCCCCGGATGATACTGTATGTCGAACTAATAGTCCTTCACAAACTCTAACCATCTGCGCTGACACATATTCAGCTCTCGCTGAGTGAACATGTACTGCAGTGATTTGTGATCTGTGAACAAACGGAACTTCTCCCCTAATAAATAGTGTCTCCATATCCTCAATGCAAAGACGACCGCTGCTAACTCCAGGTCATGGGTGGGGTAATTCTTCTCATGCGGCTTAAGCTTGCGGGAGGCAAAAGCTATAGCCTTCTCTTCCTACTGAAGTACTCCCCCAAGTCCTCGTAAAGAGGCATCGGTGTAAACCAGGTACTCCACACCCGACTTCGGTAAAGCAAGGACTGGTGCTGAAGTAAGCTTGTCTTTCAGCTCGTCGAAAGCCAATTGACAATCTTCATCCCAAACATATGGTACCCCTTTGCGAGTCAGGTTTGTCAATGGACCCGCTATTTTGGAGAATCCTCGAATGAATCTCCTGTAGTATCCGGCTAACCCCAAGAAACTACGCACTTCCGTCGGTGTCGTGGGCTATCCCCACTCCCTCACCGCTGACACCTTACTCGGGTCAACGGCTATCCCCTGTTCAGAAACAACATGCCCCAAGAACTGTACCTCTTGCAACCAGAATCCACACTTCTCGTACTTAACATACAAGTAATGCTCTCGTAATGTCTGAAGAACCCGCCTCAAGTGCTCAGCATGCTCCTCCTCGGAGTGTGAATATATCAAAATGTCATCTATGAAGACGATGACAAACTGATCCAAGAACTCTCTGAATACTCGGTTCATTAAGTCCATGAATACGGCTGGAGCATTTGTGAGACCAAATGTCATCACTCTGAACTCGTAAGACCCATATCTCGTCAAGAAGGCAGTCTTTGAAACATCCTGCTCTCTAATACGTAGCTGATGGTACCCCGACCTCAGATCTATCTTCGAAAAGAAAGTTGCTCCCCTCAGCTGGTCGAATAAATCATCGATTCGAGGCAACGGATACTTATTCCGTATCGTGACCTTGTTCAACTCCCGGTATTCCACACATAACCTCAGTGAACCATCTCTATTCTTCATAAACAAGACTGGAGCGCCCCAAGGTGAGGTACTCCTGCGAATGAAGCCCTAACCTAACAGCTGCTCTATCTGATCTCGTAACTCTCGCATCTCCGCCGGAGCCATACGGTATGGAGCGCGTGCTATAGGACTCGTATCTGGCAATAAATCTATGACAAAGTCTATCTCTCAACTGGGGGTAGGCCTGGTATTTCCTGGAATACATCGGAATACTCACGAACGACTGGGATCGAGTCTAAAGGAATTACAACCTCCTTAGAGGCATCCTCCTATATATAATATAAATGAGCGGTCGAACCTCCCTCTGGGCGAGGCATCACCACTGCAAACATCTCTTGCCCCGGAATGGCAAAAATAATGCTCCCACCGAAGCAATCAATCATGGATCTATAAGCTGCGAGCCAATCCATACCGATAATAACATCATGCTCATGCATATCTAAGACTAACATGTCTGCAGGTAATACCAAACTACCAATCTCTACCCCCACTCCCCGGCATATAAAGAAGATAAGCGACCCACTCCCCAGTGGTGAGTCTACACATGTCACTGTGCTCTCTGCTATGGCTAACAACCCTAAGGCCTTCGCAAAATGCGTAGATATAAAACAATGCGCCGCCCCAGTATCAAACAAAACCCGACCCATAGTACCATGGATAGGAAACATACCCTCAATCGTGGGTGGTGCCTGTGTCATATACCTAAAGTGTCTTATGCATAAGTGAGGTGTTCATTACCACTAAACAAAAAATTTCCCAAGAAATGCACAGTTCGTAGTAAACACAAGTGCAATGAGTTTGGTATACCCCAAAAAAGGGGAGTAGAATGTTCCACGTGATGTGATACATTAGGCATGGGGATTTGTGTTAAGTAAGATACAGTGAAGTTGACTCCAAGTGCATCATTTGTGGATGGAAAAATGTTAGTCCAAGGTTACCAACCAGGATTTTTGTAATAGATTGATGGTTCCAGTGGCGGGATGGATATGCAGAGTGGTTCGGAGTTCCTTCGAGTTTGTGGGATGAATTGACCGAAATGGAAAGATTGTTATTAACTAGAGTGGCTTATAATATCGCGTAGTATGCCCAATATTTCATTAAACAAGAGAAATGAACCGAAACAAGGCGTCACCCAATATTGTTGTGGTTTAGGATGAAACCCTTCCGTTCTACCTCTGTTAGATAATGTCAGGAGGAGATGGGGACGAAGTTACATACTGATCTAAACATGTCACCTGTACACCAATGGATAGACATGAGGTGATCAGGATTTTAAAAAATGCAAGAAATTCATATTCTGGATTCATGGGTAATTAGGAGTATTACTTAGCATTGGTAAAGCTATGCACGAGACCTTATAGCAGTTTATTATCTGCGCGATGCCATATGAGGCTTCACAGGGAAATTTTATCAATCACGTTTCATTTGGTTAAGAGTAGGGAATAACAAGCTTCTCGAACTCGAAATGATTTATGAACCGTCGGTAAGGATTGAGTTAATCTACGTCAGTTTCGTGCAGTTAAGGTACGTAATGAGATTTACATCACCATAAGTCAAAGTTTAGAAGTCTTACATGAGTGGTCAGAAATTGTTGCGAGTACCTACCTTTGAAAGGGGTCATGTGGTTCGAAAAGAAAGTTAAGCTAGTGCCGAGGAATGTGGGACCCTTTCTAATCATTGAGAGGGTGGGACTAGTTACGTATAGGCTGGGCCTACTTGAGCATTTACAGCGGATTCACGATGTGTTCCATGTGTCATCGTTGAAGAGACACTGGAGGAGATAGAGGGCCTTTTGGCACGTTCCATTAGATAAGATCGACTTAGATTCATATATCTCTTATGAGGAGAGACCAGTGGGGATACTTGATCGTAGTGAGCGTAAGCCGCGGTCTAAGTTGGTGCCCTTGGTTCGAGTCCAGTGGGGGCACCATAATGCTGACAAGTCGACATGGATACGTGAGGAGAATATGAGAGAAAATTATCTAGAGTTATTCACCACAGGTACATCCTAATTTTGAGGGAGAAATTTGCAAGGGGGAGTATGTAACACCCCCCATATTCTTGAGAATTTATATTTAATTAATTCGGGTACTTTAAAGTACACGTGAGTCATAATTTAATTTAATTAATTATTATATGTTAATTAAAATAATAATCGGGAGAGATAATGATTAATAAATGTGGAATATGATTACTAAGTGAATAGTACGTTATTAATTTTACGTCCTAGCGAGTGATAGTGACGTGACGATATTTTATCTCAACCAGGAGTCGGTGCTTGGGGTTGAGATAGGAATTTATTGTAAAGTGACACATATGGCAATTTCGAGGTCACATTTGATTCCGAATGGGCTGAGATAGTCGAAATAGTGTACTCGGGGGTAGTCATTGGGTCCCGAAGCCTTTTTAGACATAATTGGGCCCACACATGGGTGTTCGGGTTATTTGGGCTTAACCCATTAGCTTAATTACATGATTAAGAGTTTTAAACCTATGTGTTGGAATTAGAGGCAACAATAACTCAATAAAAAAACCCTAGAAATTGAGAAAAGTGAGAAGGCAGAAAAAGAGAGGGCTTTAGTGACCAAATTCAAAGAGGATTCGGGTGTGCTTTGAGAGATTCATCATCTTCTACATGGAGCTAGACCCTACGAATCCTATAAGGGAATTAATTAAACTTGTTTTTGATTTAAATAGTAAAATTGCATATTCATATTATAATATGAGTTGATAAATTCGTTTTGGGCAGGTGACACATGTGAAATTTAGGTTTGGGGGGATTTAAGCATTAGAGGTGACATTGACATTTAATTAATGTGAGAATAATATCATATAGTGTTAGAATATGATTTAGAATCGAAACCCAGTAGCAATTTCTATTGAATTCGGATTATTGAATCGAATTGAATTTGTGATTTAAGAAATTTTGAAAAATACCAAATTCGTGAACCCTAGAAGTTTTAATGAGAATAAATTATGATTGATGATATCCATTTGTCTTAGAACCAGTTTATAGATGTAATAAATATGTTCTATCCATTGGTTTGAAGTTTGGGTTGAATCCTTGGAGGTTTGAGGGTTAAAAATGTAGAAAAACGTTTTTTAGAGAAGAGGACCTATTCAGGTATCGATAGACCGACCTAAAGATGATTCGTCAAAAACTCGTTTGAACGAGTTGAGGTTGTAGTTCAAACTGGATTACTATCTCATTAAAACTAGGTTGATAGCTCTTTTAAACGATCCTAGGTTTTGGGCATGGAGATAGATCTTTTCGTTACGAACACGTGGCCTCCAATTTCGTATTTTTCTGATTTTTTAATTAGTTATGAATTTTCTACGAAAGGGTATCCGAGATCGAAATCTTTAGTCTGAAATCAAATCCAGGTATGGATGACCATGATTATTTTACCTTAGGATTATAGGTGGATGTACATGAGCCTAGAAAGGTTAGAAAAAGGAGGAACCAAAATAATTAATTGAGTGAAATAAATTCATAAATATTTAATTACGTGCTGATTGGGTGGGTCCGGGTATATTAGCAAGTGAAGCTAATTTAAATTATTTAATAAATGTGAAATTATATTAAATAAGAGCTGGGGATATAGACTCGTGCGTTATGGGCTAGTGCTAGGGAGTTAGGAACGGGTTAGCTGGATGTTATTTTATTTATATATATACAAATGGTGTGATAGTATGTATATACTTGTGTGCTTTATAAATATCGGTATTAGATATTTATGTGAATATATACCCCTCTAGTACAATCATAGGAGGTTACGCAATGTGGGTGAATCCCTTGGCTAGTGAGTTCAGCGAGAGTATAGTCCTCGGGTTATAGCGTCTCGTATTTATTTGTGTGTTCTTTTCGAGGTGAGACGTTTTGGGTATGATTCGACCTCACTCTCGGGGAACTATGATCGCCTCCACTATGCTTACGATTTTATTTCCGAATTCAGTGTGAGTTAATCGTCTTGTGGTATACGGGTTGGATATAATATACATGAGGTGATAGCATTTTAGAGAAAGCATCCGGTGAGTTATCACTCGAAAATTGATGGTTACTATATGTGACATGTGTCTGAATGTTGTTGGATACTAGTATGTATATAATGGGTAGGTAATTATATACGGGTTTAATACATAAAGTGTGATTGTATTTCAGATATAACTAGTGTGAACGTTATATGATTAGTTGGTACTTCATATATAACTAGTGTGAATTTTATATAAATAATTAAAGTTAAAATTATTAAATAAGTTAATGAGTAGATACCATATGAATCAATGTAAGAAATACTCGGGTTAGAGTAGCGTGATAGAAAGAAGTGTAAGAAGGCTAGTTAGGTGGGATAGCATAACTAGTTGGGTTAGAAGGTAAGCGATAGGTGTGCACATTATATGAGGAGTGACTTATTTCTGAAGAGAGTGCAACACAATCTTAAATATGAAAAATGTTCATTCATTATTAATCATTGAATTTTAGTTTCTTGCTAAATATTTTCAAAATGTTTAACTTAGGCTCTGACCCATGTCAAAATATATTTTCCAAAATCATTTTAGGTGTCCAGCCATAGGGACGCCCTGCTTGAGGATTTCGTTCAGGGATGCGTAGCTGTAACACATGTGGAGGCTTATAGGATCTTTTTATAGACATTTATTATATTCATTCCTAGTTTAGGAATTTTCATGTCATATTTACTCGGACATGTCGCCCCTCAAATTTAGTATTTCAATTTATTCAGCAGAGTTAGTATGTTGAGTTTATTATTTAAGATTTATTGTTGGATTTGTTATGGAGAACGAATGGTTTATTCGTTCTGTTGTGTGTTAAATTCACATTTTATTTGTGTGGGTGGTTTGATTATTATTTTACTTTCGTATGTTGGTAATTTACCGAAAAATAAAATTTGGCAACGGTCTATTTAATTACTAGGTGATTAGTTTGTTAAACAAATGTGTTTTCGACAGTAATGCTAAGAATTATCCATATGAGACTAACATTTTATTTTGATAGAGCGATGGCTACCCAGTATTTTAATAGGCGGGGTGTCACAACTAGAGAGACAAATGCTTTCTCCAAATTAATGTAATTGACTTCATACTTAGATGATTTTTTACTAGCATAGTAGATGGCCCTTTCCTAGTGGGTTTCTTCAATGTATTGAGCCAATAAAGTCCCTGTAGTATCAATGATGGTTAAGTATATAAGGAGAGGGAGACCTGGTTGCAAAGGTATGAGCATCGAAGGTTGAGTGAGGTATCGCTTGATTTGGTCAAAGGATTATTGGCAGACCTCGCTCCAAACTTTGGTTGAATCGTTCTACAGAAGTTTGAAAATGGATTCGCTGATGGAGGTTAGTTGTCTAATGAACCGACAGATGTATTATAATTTACATAGGAACCCATGGACTTCCTTCTCCATTCGAGGTGGTGGCCTCTCAAGTATGGATTTTAATTTACCAGGGTCCATTTTAATTCCTTTTTCAATGACAATGAATGCCAAGGGTTTTCCTTTAGTGATACCGAAAACACACTTCTGTGGATTTATCCGCATCTAGTATTGTCACACTTGCTTGAAGAACTTTTAGAGGGAGAGAATGTGACCTTCTCGACTCTTAAACTTTATGATCATGTAGTCCACACAAAACTTGACTTTTTTGTCAATAATTTCGTGCATGATAGTTGTGGAAGCTCTGTAGTATGTAGCACCAATATTTTTGAGGCCAAATGAAATGACGGTGTAGCAGAAGGTTCTCCATGGGGTGATGAAAGTAGTTTTCTCCTTGTGGTCAGGGTGGGTGCATCTTGATTCGGTTATAATAAAAAAAAATCCATCGAAGAATGATTTGAGGGTGTGGCTGGATATGTTGTCCAAGATCATGTCGATATTTGGTAATGTGAATTATCTTTTAGGGATGCTTTCATCGAATCTCGATAATTGACACATATGAAGACTTTTCCTCTAGACTTCGGCATGGGGACGATGTTGGAAAGACATGTTGGGTATTCGACCACACTAATAAAGCCCACATTTAGCTGCTTGACAATATCCTCTTTAAGTTTGAGCTACTATTTAGTTCGGAGTTTCCTCAACTTCTGTTTGACTAGTTTACATTTTGGAAATGTTGGGATCTCATGCTGAACAATATCTGGGTCAATGCCAGGAATGTCATCGTAGGACCATGTGAAGACGTCTGTGAACTCTTTTTGCAGGTCTTCGAATTGTGCACACTCATGGTCATTAAGGGTGGTCCCTATCCTAATCTCATACTGGTGGCTTCTAAAATTGAAATTACTAACAACTGTCTAATAATCATTGATTTGAACAAGGTTATGTATTTTATCTTGTTACTTATTAAGATCAATTAAGAATTATTAATTTGTAGAATCATTATCATCAAGAGTTTGATTGTAATCAATACAATTAATGTAAGGCACAACAAGATACTCAAAATCCTTATTTATTTCATTTTCAGGAAAATAATATTGAGAAACTCATCAAAAAAGGTCTCAGTTACATTTGCATCAGGAAAAGGAGAAAAAAATAAGGGAAAATATTTCTTGGATAGGATAAACATTAGGGTTTGGCTAGGCTTGAGCAAGTAGGATTGGGATAGCATGCAATTTTAGGAGATAACAATTGTGATTTTGACAGATGGGCATGATGGCACAACATCTTAATGGATCATGTAGAGACTCAACCCAAGTGTTTATAGGCCAAAGGATTCTTCAGATGTACTTCCTTCGGAGTTCTAAGCGATTTCCACAGTTTGCTTAGTCAAAGGTTTCATTTCATGTTTCGAGTCTCCATCCCAAGTGGGTTTGTCTTGAAAGAAGATATCCATCCCTGGTTTTATCTTTTTTTCAGTATGGTCGTACCATAGTTCAAGTAATCCACAAAAGAGGAAGTCTTCACCCTCCTTAATAAACCTTCCATTTAGAGAGTCTCTTGAGAACGTCTTTTATCCTCTAGGCATATTTTCAGTTATAGTTGGAGAAGTTCTTTAAGTTCATTCGGTGAAGGTTGGTAGCCCAAACCACTTGCAGGAAAGGCTTTTTTTAGAACTAAGGGATCAAGAATTCCTTATTGACGTCTTCCTAGCCCCATTATGACCATGAAGTGCATGTTCTTGAACATGTGAATTATATTGACATTGTCGTGAGGGTTGTGCTCTGGGAAGACTTTGTCTTTAAAGTTGTCTTACAATGGGATAGATAATGGATCAATTCTTAAACTAGAGAGGATCATGTCATTATCCCATATTGAATATCCAATATTGAATTGCTGGTACTTGGATTTCTCGTATGGTCATCATCCCCCAAGATGGAAATGACCTCACATTTGGAAAAGAGATTTAGTTTTTTATGAAGAGAAGAGGACACCCCTCGAATAATGGGGAGCTATAGATCGACATAGAGCAGATTGAATCATGTAGGTATGTCGATGACTTGGAATTTTGTTAGAGGGTTGCTATGGCGAGACCCTAGTACAAGTTTATAGAACCCATTAATTCTCGATGAGTATAGTCATAGGTACACACGACGACAGATGAGTCAGGTCACAGACTTTCAATCCTAAGCAGTTGAAGGTTTTGAGCGAACAAACATTGAGAGAAAATTCATTATCTTCAAGTGATAGTCGAACTATCTTTCCCAAGACTTTAACAGATAAATTAAGGCATAGTTATGATCAGGGCCATAATTTACTATTTATTCTTTAGAGAAAGAGAGGATCCTGGCAGATGTTAAGGATCCGACCATATTTATGGTTTATTTGGGAGTAGTAGAGGGAAAATTGTGGGTTCAATGAGGAGATTTATCAAGGCATTTTAGTGCAACTGAGGGGGCATGAAAATTCCCCATAAGGTTATGCTAGATTGGGTATTCTTGAATTGATTGAGGACCTTTCTTTCCTCAATGTCCATTGCTAGCATTGGGAGCTTTTCAGCAATTCCCTTTCCTTTGTCTATTTTGATTGCATAAGGAATCGAATCTTTGAAGTACTGCTCTGATCTGGTCATATAGTTCACTGAGGCGGGGAAGAATCAGAACCCCGGTGCTTTATCTATCTTGGGCTGAATGGACACTTTGTTGATTTTTCCCAATAAAACCTCAAAGGATATCATCCCATATAAATTGCAACTAAATTGGCTTCTTCATGATTCAATTCATCGTTTGAACTATCAAAGTCATTGGCCAATACCGGTGGCAATGATATCTTCTTGCCAATAGTAATCAATAAATTCCATAAGCTTAATGTCTTCATCATATAAATATTCCCGCCCATCGGGGAAGTGTAGGAGTGAAGGGACTAGTCATCCTTGAAGTTTCAAAGCAGTGAGTAACTTAAAAATGCAGCAGATTTCTTCTATCTGGTGAAACATGTCGACCATGATTTGTACTACATCATCTAGATTGACTTATTCAATGGGAACCATCCATTCGTCTGACTATTGAGCCCACTTTCGATCTTATATAAATAGGCCACTGAATTTATGGTAGTCGATGGTCATCTTGACGGTCACTTTTTGCCCAAACCCTTAGAGATGGTCTAACACGATAGGAAATTCCATGCCTCACCCCTCTAATCGAGTGAGGAAGTCAATATATGGCCTCGTAAGGAGTGACATAACTTGATCAGCCACATATGATATTGTAAGATAAAGGATTTATAAACCTTGAGAGGTTCAGGTGAGATTTTGGGTATAATGGGTTCTTTAACTGGCACAATCTAGGTAAAAGGGTCTAACTCAGGGTCACTTTCTAAGAAGATGACATTTGTTCCAGTTCCATGTGTTGTAAGAAGGTTGTGAGTGGTGTTGGGCTTGGGATTAGCTGACGGGACGATGATAACCCGATCTATCAGGCCTTGGATCACCTTTATGATATGGAGACATTGGTCGATGGTATGACCTGCGGATTGGTAAAAGTTATAGTGGGCATCGGGTTGTAAGATTTTAGGGAGTGGGTTTGGTAATGGTCGAGGTTCCAATGGTTTGATGAGATTTTTGGTTAGTAGATCCTATAGACTTTAGACTAGGGAGAGCATGGAACTCGGTGTATTCTTTTCTTAAAGGATTAGGGTGGATTTTGGGTACCCAAGAAGTTACAGGTTGGGATATGTTGTTGATGGTTAAGACAGAGGCACTAGCAGGCTTCTCAGACTTCTTTAGTGTAAACTGTCTAGTCAGCTTCTTCATTCCAGGTTCCACTTTCGTGATACCTTATTCAATTTCCACACCAGCCTCTCGGAGGGCTTGAAAGTGCGGGTATTACTGTCTTCCCATGGATGCTCGAATATGTGGTAAGAAATTCTTCTTCATAATGGTCACTTGTTCCTTTTTTGAGGGCCTATTGATCGTAATGACAACCTTCTCTCTCCACCTTCTAATAAAGCTACTAACTGGTTACCTGGGAATCTGCTTGAGGAACCCAAGGTCTTAGTGCATAACCTCTAACCCTTCGTTGTACTTACGTTAAGACATGAATTCTTGGGCCACGTCTTCCCAACTACAGTAACCAGATTATTCAAGAGATAAGAACCATCGGTGGAATCTTTATTTGAAGGGATCCTGAAAATTTTTGGCCATTATCTTTTCAAAGGCAACAAGAAGGGTCATGGATTAGTGATAGCTTTTGAGGTTCACAATTGGGGACCCCTTCCCCTAAAATTCTTGATGTCTGGCATCTTGAACTTCACAGATTATCTAGATTTTAGATAAGGAGACATATGGGTGTAGTCCATGTAGTTTCTTGATATGTTGACTTGGTAAAACTTTATAACAACAGTCTGAGGTCTTCCTTGAACTTGTTCAGTTACTCTTCTTTGGGATCTACGAGTACTAGAAGATTAGCCTTTGGCTGGAAAATGTTTGGAATCGAGAGTTGAGCAGGTGGTGGTCCATTTGTAGACAGGGCAGTAGGACATGATGGTATTATTCTGGAACCCAAACTGTCTCAGGGGCGGGTGGACCCATAGTAGGAGGGAAGAGGACCTCGAGATTTTTGAAAATATGGGTTGAGTTTCACTTTATTTCTTAGATATCGATTTGAAGGTTGTCAATCTTAGCGCTGAGTTAGGCTAGGATAGTAATCAGATCTGGATGAACATTCGGTACTTGGTCGATGTTTTCCATGAAGAGGTCGTGGAGGTAAATCTCAAATTCGGTTGAAATAGCAGAAAAAGTGACAAAGCTTTGAGGCAATTTGACGAAAGACCGAAGCCAATAGGGAGCCAAGAAAAAGTTAGGTATATCATCGACCTGAGAGGGAAAACTATTCAAAATTATTTTTGAAGGAAAGAGGGGAAATGTTTTTGATATTTTTAGAGGAAAGGGGGAAAAACATTTTGGTATTTTTGGTTTTTGAATAAGAGGAAAAAAGGAGAGGAATATCAACTTGAATATAATTATTATAGGTTTTCACTTATATTAGGTTTAACAAAATACAGAAAACGTGCCGGACAGGACCTAATCCTGGGAAAATAAGATTTAAAAGTATAAGACACGATTTGACTGGTTTTCATGATCATAAATAGGGTCATGTTTTAGAAAAGGGAAAATAGCTTGAAAATTTGGGCGGTACGCCAACCCGAAATTTCGACAGAGTTCACATGATAATAGAAAATAGTTGATGCCTATATAAGGTTTATGCACTTGTTGGGTTAGTAGAAGGGTTTTCCCTTTTGTCATAACTTCCACGATATACCTATTGCCTACAAGGGCATTCATTCATCAGTACGTGTGGGTAAGCCATTTGATATACTTAAGTGTACGTGAATTGACTCATGATACACCTCATGAGGATGGTACATATGAAAGAGAATTCAACATAATTGACATACGTGAATGAGTTCCCTACTATATACCTCCCGTCGTGAGTTTGGTCCAGTAGTATGATGCGGGGAGAACCGTTCGATATACGTCGAAGGTACTAAGACAATAGAAGGTGATAGTTATATCGCTTAGGTTAATCGCGCCCCGATGAAGCTGGCACTCATCACAAAATTACCCCCCAATATGGGAAAAATTTTTGGTCAATATTTCCATGCTCTAGTGATATAGTGTGCAAAAATGCCTGATTAATTAAATGAAGTACTACACTAATGAGGGAGAATATACAGGCATCATGAAAAGTAAATTTAGCATAGATCACGAAGACTATACTAAGCATGGTGATAGGAAAGCATGGGGATATATACATGTGAGTGAGTGACATGTGAGTACATAAAAGTTAGTGTTTGTGCTAGTGAGCCTATAAATGTATCAACTACAAGTGGTGTGTGAGATTTGTAAGTGATATATATACAAGTGAGAGAAGTGTGGGTGTGTTCTAGTGAATCTAAGCATGGGTAATATAAATGGTGTGTGGAACATGTGAGTAGAAGTAAAACTAACTGTAAGTGTGTGGAGTGTGCCTGGAGAATATATACAAGTGTGTGAAATATATAAGTGACTAAAAAGTAATATATACATGAAAAGGGGCATGGTAAATGTAAGCATGAGATAGATATACAAAACATCAGTAGAGGAGTAAAGGGAACATATAGGTGGGAGCATATACATATATGTAGAAATGAATAATACCCATGTAGAAATAGTGTTTAGTCTTGTTAAAATGAAAAACTTCCCCAGTGGATTCGCCCCTATGGCCATCTCGAGGCCTTGGATTCCCTTTGTCACGTGCGCGTGGTTGCGCCCTTTCTCAGGGCGCTCGATCGTCGTTATTGTTGGGGATAATGTAAAGAGATAGAGTCGCCATCCTATTTTGCTCAAAACAGGCAAAAAATGTCGTCTCCTTGAGAAACAACATCAAGGACAATATCGATGCTTGCGAAACAACATAGTTCAAAGGTTTGGGGACTAAGTTACGAAATGGAAAGGTTTAAGACACCCATCCCGCCATTTTGGTATATCATGGGAAAATGTCAATCTTTTCCTTTTAGACTCCGTGATGTGTGTGCACATGTGTATAATATTGGTGGAGAATGGAATCATTCAACCTTCCCCATGGAAAAAGGACGGAGTGAATTCATCCTTAGGAATGTTCCCAAAAATAATTCAAAATATAATGTGAGTGTTTGCTGAATCATAAGTTTCTATGGAACAGGGAATGTGTGTATTGAACAAAACACAAGCATGTAAGCATATGTGATTCATAAAGAATGTATATATAAGATATAAAAGAAAAATATAAGCATGAATTAAGGCGGACTTGAATATCAAGATTAGCCCAAGATGCCTATGTAGACCAAGGGGCATCGAAGTCCACGTAATTAAAAGATAACATATAGTGGAGTTCAACCATAAATCTAAATGGGGGATTTTTCTTATGTTTGTGTGCAGAGAAAATGTGATTTTAAGAGTGAGAATGTGAAATGGAAATGCCCCTTTTGGGATTTGTGGATAAACCCTCTTTTTCTTCTTTTTGGATTTTTTTTATGAAGATAGATTATGTGCAAATACTACTAATAAAGAGTATAGATTAGTGGATGCAATGTAATGAAACACAAGTATAAAAGAAGAAATAAGATGATTAATACCAAAATGGAAGAATTAAAGAAAGGGATGGAGAATTGAACCTCCTTATGAGTGCGTGATGTTGGCCTTGATATGTAGATATGCTAATCTTGGAATGGTACGAAAGTGGTATGGAGAGTTTGGGCGAATTACCAAGTGAGGTAAGAGAGTGATGATAGGGAATGTGGGAAAATGAGTTTTTTTAGGAAAGGGAATAACTCTGAATTCGAGAGAATTTTCTCTGACTTGCTAAGGGGGTGTTAAGAGGTGTCTTTAAGAATGAGGTTATGGCCCCTTCTTATAGGGATAAGGGCGTGTCGATCGACATGTTCTTAGAACTTCCTATCGGCATAGCACCTTTGACGCACTATTATTTGGCAGGGTTACTGGGGTGCCTATAGGTAGTCTTGAACAAGTTTTTTGAAAAAATGGCATAAACTGCAAGCTATAAGTTTGAATAATGCACGGGGTGGACCATTGAAAAGGGAATTCAGATCCCTTTAAGAATCCATTGATCCATACCTGAGTTCAGGAGTTGACCGAAGACAAATGGGGCTCGAAAGTGTCCGATTATCTCTAAAAGGGAGGTTTTTGATAGAGAAAATGGATAATTTGTCTGAACCGTAAAGACGATTCGAGCATGGGACAGACCGTTGGAAAGGAAATTCAGTTCACTTCGAGATTTAATTTATCTTCACTAGGTTCGAAGAGTTGACTAAGGTCAAAACGGGCTGCCCAAAAGTTCCCGATGACCCTTTGGAGTGAAATGGGTCGTCTGTTTAAACTGTAAGGCTGATTCATACATGGGATAGATCGTTGGAAAGGTAATAAGTGACCTTCAAAGACTCATTGAGCTTAGCTCAAGCTAGATAGTTCACTTGTGTCAAACGGGGCCCGGGAGCACCCAATGGACTCCAAATTAGTTTTTGGGGTAAAATGGACCATTCGTCAAGATCGTAAGGTCGATTTTACACGGGATGGACTCTTGGAAGGGGAATTCAGTGCCGTTTGGGATTGCATTGAGATTTTTATCTATCAAGAAAGTTTATTGGAGTTAAAAGGGCACCTAGGAGCAGCCAGTGGCATTGAGATTGGTACTCGGAGTATGATCTAGGGTTTATGGTGAACGAGTGAGTGCTAGGGACCCAAGGAAGTGCTTAGGGGGTCCTAGGATTGGGTATCTACAATTTAATTGTTCCATAACACAAACATAATCATTATCTTGGTGACGTAGAGAGATAATCAGGTCATCAAAGTGAAATATAAAATCTTCTTTGGATGATTGTTCGGATATTGAATCATTGGATGTTGACAATCCTAAGTGCCTTGGATATCTTATGCTTCAAACTCTTTTCCCCACCTAATAGGGATGACTTCCATATTTTTTGGTCCTGTTATATATCCATAGGCTTGTTGTTCTTCATAGTACTTTACCTCCCGATGTTAGAAGTGGTTCTCATGCTGATGAAAAATGTCTGATTAGAGGAGATCATAATTTTCTTATAATACGAGGTACATCAAGTGGTAGAGAATGATCTCCAAAGGGTATCAACCTGTGGCTTTCAAGTATTCTACCATTTGAACCATGAGATCTATGGTTGTTTGTATGATCACCGCATAATCTAAATACCTATTGGCTAATCTTTTGACACTCAGTTATGAGGGATGGGTTTTCTGCATTATGTAGTGATGACGTTCACCCCCGATCTTTGGCTAGGAAAATGATTAATTTTGACATTAGGTTTTGGTTTGGTAGGTGAAATAATATTAACCTAATTAATCAGGTCCTAAATATCATATCTCAAAGTTCGACTTCCTTTCAATTTGGGCCCAATAATCTATGATATTCCTAAGTATAGATATATTCTAAAGCCTTTTGGTAGGGGAATAAGTAGAGTTTTAGGGTCTCTGGGATTTGATATCTCCTTTTTTTGGAAATATTATTATAGTGTAACTATGGGATTGTATAGAGGATGGGATGGTCACTTAATTCTTTTGGTAGTATACGATGAAGGTGTAGATGTAGGTGCTTGAATGACATTGACAGTGGTTTTATTTTCTTTATTGTTCCTCCTAGTCGGGTAAGAAGGAACATTTCATTTATTGTTCATCCTACATTCATCAGAGTTTTAAAGTGGGGTAGTTACTGCGTCTTTAGTTGATCCTAATACGGTTGAATCAAATTCTTTTTTACGATGGCCACTTGTTCATCTTGCAAGCGTAGATTCACCATTCGAGAAGACTTATTCCTCTTGCGAGTGAGAAAGGTGCCCAAGTGTTCATTGATTTTTTTTAGCAATAGGTCTCGACAGGTGATTTCTAGATCGTCATTATACTTATACTGTATCACAAACTCTCTATAGATGTCACTGCAGCTTAGGGTTCATCAATCATCTATGCATAAAAAACCACTTGAATGCTCCCCTAGACAACATGTGTCCGAACATCTGGCCATAAATTCCTTAGAATCTCCTAGATGTTGCATAGACCTAAAATAATATTTTAGTGAATCATTAGCGATGCCATTTCTGTAAATTTTTCAATATTTGACATCTTGACTTTGTGAGGCAGCCTAGCTTTAGAATAGAGGGATAGGCGCTGGATGTATGCAAGGTTATCGATAGGTTGGAGATGTTAAAAATTATCTTAGAGTGTTTAAAATTCAATTTAGAGGCATAAAATATCTGTTGGATCCTCAATCGCATTTTCTATAATAGTGCTTTTGATAGTTGCAATCAGAGGATTACTTGTATCATCGACCGTTGCTCGTGGGATATGATATTGGCAAGCTATAGATTCACCCCCCATCTTTCGGTATTCTCAAATCGATTGCAGAGAGAGATTTATCCATGGACCAAAGTTATCATTTCACTTCTAAAATTAGTTAGGCTAGCTAGAATGTCGGCCATTGATATTCCCTCATCATTTTTCATATTGTTATGACTATGAGATGTGTGAATTTAGGAGATGAGCTTCCATCCCTCTTCCAATATAGAAACTATGATGTTTATGAGAAACTTGGAATTTATATTTCACCTAAGCATTATTTAAAGAAAAATAAACATGAGTTTAATCAAGCATGGATGTTTATTGGGGTAAGCCCAACTAATGATCCATTTCTTATGTTACCCCTCACATGGCTCGTAATACCTGTCCAGGAGTTATGAAAAGTAAGTTGATTTTTATAAAATCTTTGTGTCCCATCCTATCATAAAAAACTTTCTTAAGGGATACATAACCCTTTCGGGAGATGTCATTGTTCGACGAATCTCATATTTTATTTTATTTTTTGTTGTGTCATAAGATTCTACTGTATGAGTTTATGAAAGGTTTTCCAAGACGTTAAATGATCCCTTATTTGTTTATGAACCCTCACGATATGCCTTAAGTACATGTGAGAAGTCCACTTTGATATATCCTAATGTATGTGAGTCGAGCCTCCCAATATACCTCGTGGAGATAGTACCTGGGATAAATGACTTGATATACTTAAGGCATGTGAGTGATGTTCACCAAGAACATAACACTCTATATATGTTAAGGGTACGAGGCTAAGCATTGTGGATACTATTGCTGAGGACCTTTTTGGTTAAACCCAAGTTTCGTCGCTAGTATGAAATGTGGTATGTAGTGATATGCAGATGTTATGAAGTGAAGTAGTGTGAATCTTTTTAGAAGTTCTTTTATTTTTGGAAAGAGCCATTTTCACTTGAGATTATTTTGTATCTTGTCATACATGTCACTAAAAAGATATAAGAAATAACTAGGGTGTAATCTTATCCCCATGGAAGAATGCAATGCCGATATTTTTCTACATACTTTGTTAGAAAAAAATTCTAATTGAGTCAATTTGTATGTCTATTGGATTTATTCTGTTTGGACAAAACTTGTATAAATCATTGATTATGATTTGATTTTAGTTTCTCCTTTAAGCCTATGATGTGTTTTAAAGAACGTATCATCCAAGTAAAGTGATTATCATATGGTTTTGAGTTTTGTATTGAACTCCCATGGACTCTTATGAGGTATGAATTTTTATTATGTTGGTCCCCGAATTCGATTTTGGGTGTTTACGTTTTAAAATCAGTAAGATTTATTTTCAGGGAAAAAAACTTTTAAAGAAACATTTTTTAGTTTTTTTAAGTCGTTTAAACTAATTTCAAACGACCTTCAATTGAGTTGTGTAATATCATTTAAATGTGCTTCAAATGACCTTGAAAGAGTTATGTAATCTCATTCAAACAAGATGTTTTTATTTTGCCAAAAGTTTTCATTTAGATCTCATTCAATGGACGTTCAAACGAGAATGAGTTACTCATTTGAATGACCTGACTTAGTTCATTGGAATGAGTTTGCCTCGAAAAACACGTTGCTGTATTTTTGCATTTTTTTTTATAAATAAGAGGGTTGGTGAGGCTATTTTTTGGTGAGGTTTGTGAAATTAATTTTTGAGATAAATATTGAGCCTCCCAAACCCTAGTTTACACCCAAAATTTGAGATTTAAGATTTAACCTCTTATGCGTGTTTGAGATGTCTTGTGTACTTCCCCAAGATTGCTTTTTTTACGTATTCAAAATGTTTCGAAATGGTGGTTATCATTTTTGTGTTGTGCTATGGATGGACCATTCAAGATCCAAGTGAGATCAATGGAATACCGAGACGTGGGAAAGCACTTGCATTGTGTTGGCTATTTCAAGGTGTACAACAATGTATGAGAAGAAAGTAACAAAGAATGAGGAAGCAAGTCAAGGATTGAAGGCAACGATTCCTTAAGTTAGTCTAGGTTGCTCTTTTATATATACGTATATTGTAGTGGACTTGTGTGGTTGTGCCGTATGAGTTTTTTACCTCGTGAATTTTCCTCGTGCATTGTTGTGCTCTGGTTTGCTCTATTTTATTCTTGCTATATCACCTATATGCATGCTTAGGTGAAGATAAAATTGGTAAACTGTTTACAAGATATTTCGATTTAATTGGTGCAAAGTTTAAATTTGGTTTAATTAATTTGTAAAATAAAAAACTGTACTTTTTCTGACAATCTATATAACCTTTCAGAGCACTAGCACACTTTAAAATTATTTTAAGAGCAGGTTACACTAGCTTATTGTGTTAGATCTCTTTCTAGTCCACATTTAGGGGTTTTCTATGGATTTAAACTAGGAGGACAGTCCCATAACCTGAACTCCCATGTTTGAAGGTTTAAACTATTCTTATTGGAAGACACAAATGTGATTTTTATTAAAATCGATTGATGATAATGTCAGGAAATTGATTGAGCAAGGGTGATCTCCTCCCACCGCGGGTAGTTTATCGAAAGCATTCTCCACATAGATAACAACTAGTAAAAATACCTCAATGTTTAATTCCAAGGGAGTGAATGCTATATTTTGTTCTAGGACCTCATAAGAGCTTAGACATATCATGAAATGTGAGAGTTCGAAAGATGTTTGAGATATTTTAAGTTCCCCATATGAGGTCATTAACACTGTTAGGGTCTCCAAGTTTCTAAATTTGACAACAAAATTTAAAACGGTAAAAATATTAGATCATGAGTCTTTTGATGAGTTCTATGCCAATTTATTGGATATTTTTAACTCCTCATTTAACTCAGGCGATCCCATCCCCGAGTCGAGAGTGGTGTGGGTTGTTGCCTAAAAGAATTAATGCCAAGGTCACGGTCTTAGATTCCCTAGGTGGTATCGACACTATGAGAGTCTAAGAAATTTTAGGTGATCTTCAAACCTATGGGATGAACATGTGTCCTCCGAAGAAAAATGATGATAAAAGGACAAGGGCATAACTTTGAAATCCCAGTATATGAGGGTTTTTAGTTATTATCTAGGATTTGGGAGTTTTGTCCTTAAAGATCGAGGTATAACCCATGTAAGAGAGGTCTTGACTAGAGGCAAATGAGTTAATAAATGCCAATAATAAAATAAACGTGCAATAAATTAATAATGAACGACAGTAATGGGTTTCAACGATGTGATGGAATGGAAGGTGAGAGAGTAAGCATCCTTTTTAAGAGCTAAAACTCAGAGGATAAGCCTAGTGAACCATTGATTTCTTATGTATTGATACTTGTTTTGAACATATAAGTACCTTGCCTATAATGTGGATATTGACCCTTGTTATGGGTTATTTCTTGTTTATCCTAATGATGAATGTCGATGACGGTGTCTGGATACCGGTTATTTGATTCATTATCTATCTTATTATCGATGGTCATTCTTCCAATAATTACACTTTTTCGATCGGTCCCTAATTATATATTTTTTATGTTGTCTAAGTTGAGGAACTTATACTTCTACAAATGTACCCTCGTGTGCATGTATCCCCAAAAGTGTGTATGCATGGGTGAAATAATAAAACTCGTATGGCATTATTATCTTTTTGAACTTTCAATTGCATTTAATGCTCAAGCATGCCTGGGATTTTTCAATTAAGGCATCATTTTATTGGGTGACATGCGTAGTTGGTGTCGGTTATATTTGCGTGATGGTGGTGTTATTATATTACCTGTGATCACTGCCCAATTTTGGGGCTCTTCAGTGTTTGTGTTTTGGGTATAAAAGGGGGGAAGTGAACCATTTGGTGTTTTCGTTCAAAATATTTTCCTATATATTTCTGGAAAAAAAAACTTGATTTTCTCTGTTAATCTGGTGAGTTTGGATTATTTTTCATCGGTATTGTTAGTTATTGTGGCCTTTTATATTGTTTAGTAGTGTTTTATGATAGTGAGGGGTGTTGTCATTGTTTTTTCATGGGGTGGTTCTATTTGAGTTGTGTTTTCCTTTTTTCGTCATTAGTAGAGGCAGTGTTTAATAAAAATGAGTCCGGCACCATTTTTCCCACGGCGGTATCGTTTCGAAGGAATTGGATGAGTCCATTTTCTAATGTGCACCCTTCTTCTTGCCAGGGGATCGACCTCGCTATTTTTTGAATTTGACAATTACCCCAGGCCCTTGTCAGTTTTCCCCAAGGAATAATCGCTTGTTGTCGAAAGCTGATAGTGTCGATAATGTCACGTTTATAGTTCTCGATTCGATTTTGAGGTATCGTATCGATTATGATGATTTTATGTGGAGCCCTATTGATTTTGGAAACTCCTATGGTGTTTGATAAGTGGAACCACCATATCCTTTCAGTCGAGAAGTATAAGAGGGTTATTAGCAAAGGTTGGTTTATTATGTTGTGTAGAAGGATGACCGATTTTAAGGTTTTAAAAAGTGTTCCAGCTCTCAATACTTTGGTTTATGGTTGGTCTAGTGATAACCATTGAAGACATTTGCAAATTGTAAGTCTTATACCCTTTGGGGGAAGTTTTATATGATGGTGCTATGACCCATCTCGAGAAGACCATAATGGACACTTTAAAAGCACGGTATATTGTTGCGTTTGTTTTTTCATTTGATTCTAAAGTCTGAATCTGAAATCTGAAGTATGAAATCTAAACCTAGAAAATATATTTGTTTTTATGTCTGCATGTACCTCGAAATGAATGTATTTAAATTGCTTCAGACTTCATATGTAACTCTACCTCTTAAACATTAAGAGCCAAATATATCCGTTAGCCTCTTAATCATTTAAAAAAATAAATACTTTTTGGTACCGCTTAAGTCTGAATGGTTTAAATTCAGACTTAAGAGGTAAAAGAAAACAACACCTAAATGTGCTTTTCACAAAAGTTCTTTCCATACTCGGAAAGCAAAAGAATCTAAATTTACTTATAACCAGTGGATGAAGCATTGTTTTAAGGATATCGATGTGGTAGTTAAAGAGGAAGCATGCTCCCGAGGTTTTTTCTCCTAATGTGTGTATTAATGACCCCACTCATTTAACTTCTTATCTTATGGCCTTTAGAAAACCCAATTTTTCTGAATAAGTTGATATTTTTAGTGGTTACTCGATTATCATTAGGTTAGAATATTCCCTTTGCAGCATTAATTTTGGGTAATTTGTATGCCTTAGAGAGGTCGTTTATTACATATAGTGTCGTTAACTTTTCTCCTACTATTTTTTTCACTACACCAAAATGCAGTTTTAGTAACATATTATTTTTTTTAATAAAAATACTTATTTACTGTTACTATTTTCTTACAATAATTTCCTGTTACAAATTGACTATATCTATTAGTAATTTTTGTTTAAAAATTAAAAAAAATTCAAAAAAGGAGAAATTATTTTAAAAAATTCTAGGATGTGCCTTTTCCATCTTAGTTCCTCCCTCCTAATCAACAAGACCTAAATTTTTGTATCCTTTCCAACCCCAAAACCCGATTCCTCTGGAACCCTAAATCTCCAACCTCTTCACATGCATAATTCATCTCTCTAGGGATGTTTTTATATTCCTAAAGTTTGTGACTATCTTCACATGTTTTTGATTCCATGTACTCTAATTTTTACAGACATCTGAACAGTGATTTGTTTATGATCATCTACAACGATGGTGATGCAAATAGGAATAGGATTTTGTAAGATTATTATCCTAATTGGAGCACGTAATATTTTTTTATATGAACACTATACGTCTTTCATTTTTTCATTCTCGATGGAATTTTATACCGACACACACACACACACGGATATATATATATATATATATATATATATATAGACACACACACACACACACACACACACACACAGATGATACTAGTACCATCCTGCTTAAAAATGGTAAACTATATGTTGTTTTTGGGTGAACTTCAGGTAGTAAATCATTATTCCCCCCACGGTCTCATTCAAATTGACCTTAGTTTAACTCGTTACAGATGGAAAATATACGCATGTATTTGTTAAATCGAACCATTTGATAGCTGGAAATCATTTGGCTTTTGTGTAGTATAAGTTTTGAATTTTCTCAAGTATTATTTTGCTAATTTTACTCGGTATGGGTTGTCATTGGTAAAAGAAAAGTGTAACAACTCGTCCTTTTAGAGACAGTTAAATTCCATAATTAAGTATAAATTGACAATTTGGAGAATTTTTCAAAATAGTGATTTTTGGGTTTTTGGAGGATTTAATGATTTTCGATGGGTGTTGTAATTATTTTTGGGATTATATAGGTCGAAGTATTTTAATTATATGTCGCCTTGGAGTAAAGCGACAAAAGAGGTAAGATTTTAATTGGAAAACCCGCATTAAATTTTATAGGTTAGAATAGTGATTTGCGGTCAAGTACCTCGGATGGAAATTTCGACTGCGCCCTGAATCTTTGAATGGCTGAGATAGTCGAAAAAGAGTGTCCGATTGTCGAAATTGAGTTTCGAGAAATTTTGGAGTTAAAAGGGCTCGTAATTGAGTAAACGAGTTGTTTTTGGGATTTAAAGGGTTAAACCCTTTTTCTTTCTTTATAAAGAGGGAGAGAGGGAGAAAAGAGAAAGGAAAGAAAGAAAAGAGAGAGAAGAGAGAGATGAGGAGAGAAAAGAGGAGAAAATGGGGGATTTCATCCAAACTCCGCCGAATTCGACTCGAGGTCGTCGGATTTTATCCACGAGGCAAGTGTTTACTTGCTTTATTTCATTTTGTTCAATTATATCATATCATAGTTGGTAAAAATATGATTTTTGGGTTAGAACCCTTAAAGTAAAATTGGGGAAACTTGAATGTGAGTTTACAAATTGATGTAATGTAAACAATTAATGACTTCTAGTGTTAAATCCATGCAAATGGAGTGAAGAAATGGATTGAAATGGGTTAAAATCATAAGTTGGAGCTTTAATGGTTTTAAGGTTTAAATCTAAGAGAAATAGTTTAATAACCCAAATAAATTGATGTGTTAGTTGTAAAACCTAGATTAGATGTTTATTGAGTTGTTGGATGAACTTAGAAACAACAAAAATGGAGAATAATGGAGGTTTGGATTTTTTTTGAAGATGATGAATAGTGACCTGCACATTAACCGAATGGATTCGGCTAGGGGAGAATCGATTAGGCTCTTGGTCAAATAATAAAATTTTGAGATCTTTTCGATACGGTCGCGTGAGCGCTGACCGGGTATTTTTCTGATTTTTTTTGGATTTATAGTGATTTTTCTACGGAAAGCTGTCCAAGATTGAAATAGTTAGTTAGAACTTAAGGCTAAAATAAATTGGAGATAAATATTAGGGGTTCTCAAATAGGGTGTTAGGACCTCTAAAGGACTTGAGAAGATATGAAAACTTTGGGTTTGTTGGAATAAATTCGAGTTATAATTTAAATGGTGAGTTGATTAAATTTTGGGTTTTGGGTTTTGGGTTATATATAAAACCCTAAGCAGATTTGGGAATTTCGGACCAGCCGAATCGGTTCGGACAGGCCGAATCGATTCGGTAATAGATAGTTTAAAAGTAGAACCATTTTGAATCGATTCGGACAGGGAGAATCGATTCGGTGGACAGCGAATCGATTTGGACAGGCCGAATCGATTCGGTCCTGGAAAAATTTTGAGGTTTTCTCCTTTTAAGTTTAGGGATACTTAAATTATGGTTTTGGAGACTATTATAGGAGTTTCTACATGGAATATTAGGACTCCTAGATGATGATTTGAGGAGGATTAGTAAACCTCGGATTAATTTATAGTGTGATTCAGGGTATGGATTTATTTAATGTTTTGGGACAAGAGACATTCGGGTTTATGTACAAGTCCTTAAATATTGAATACGTGTGAGTAATATTTAAGAGAGTGAATACTTAAATATTATTACGTGATTGGCAATTATGACCATATATATATATATTCGAGGAGGAATATATAGTATATATATACTATGTGATTAAAGTATATATGATATGATGTAAATGACTTTTGAAAATGAATAAATGAAAATTTTCAAAATGGAAAAAGAAATGGTTTTCATAATTAATAAAAGATGGATAAACACCCTCTCTAAATGACATCATAAGGGAAGTTCGCGCGTGAGGTGAAGCCCCCTGGCTAGTGAATGCAGGGTGGATATAGTCCTAGGCCATATGAATGTTTATGTTATGTTTTCTGCGATGGTTAGGTAATTTCGGGTGTGGTTATGACTAGCCCGTAGGCATATGGCCGCTTCACGACGTCTTGCGTTGTAGGTGCCCAGGTGTCGTATTTGATAGGCCCTGGAAGATGATGGTTATTTAGGGGCGCGCACAGTGGGGAAACCCGAACGGGCGGTCTTAGAACGAGTTACATGATGTGATATATATAACTATTTTCAATAATGTTGGACATTATTGGTATTAGAGAAATTTATGATAATACATTGGCTTTAATTACATTTCCTAGATGAAAGAAGGGAAATGGGATAAATGATTTGGCTTCAATTGCATTTCCTGGATGGAAGAAGGGAAATGGGAGCATATGAAACAGTAAAAGCATTTTTTTTGATAATAAGAAGTTATATGTTATGTTAAAGAAATTCATGTTAGTGAATTGGCTTTTATATACATTTCTTGGATATAAGAAAGTAAATGGAAAGTTTTGAGATAAATGGAAATAAAGTAAATGAATTCTCATTCCGGGAGATAGATTCGGATGTATATTGTAATAATGAATATATATGGATGAATCGAGTACCGAGGGTCTAATGGATCCCGACGATCGACCTTGCCGCATAGTAGTGTATTGGGGGGGTTTCTTGTTTGGATTTCGCTTTGCGAGACACCCCACGCACAAATATGGCAATGTGTTGAGACTGGGGAGAAGTTTAATCCTTAGTGCTATAATATTGAGATTTATTATATATGTGTGTGTGTGTATATATATACTGAGGGACTGGCCGATCTCGATGATCGACCTTGCCGCGTAGTAGTGTATCGGGGGGGTTCCTTCATTGGATTTCGCTTTGCGAGACACCTCACGCATGAACAGGGCATAGTGTTGAGACTGGGGAGTAGTTTAGTCCTTAGTACTTGGACTATCTAGGGTTGATAGTAGTTGGGCGATAGACTAGTTTAGCAGGGTAGCTTGACTAGGATGTTTAGAGGGATGTGATAGGAGTGTACTGTTAGAGGAGAGGTGAGGGGTATCTCATGGGAGCGCGATACCAATTTAAATATGAGATAAAAATCTATTTTCTAAAAATAAAGCATTTATGCACTTGCTAAATATTTTCAAAACTCGGGCTCTAACCCGTTTATCTACTTTTCTTTTCTTGCTATATTATATATATATAGGTATCCAGGCACAAGGACGCCTGGATGACACATCTTTCGAGTTAGACGTCCGTTGTAGCAGCTGTGGATGCGTGCAGGATTCTCGGTAGACGCTTCCATTCTTGTAATCTAGATAGGAGCTATTGTATAAACATTCGGGCCAATGGTCCAATTGTATTTATTTATTCTTTAGTACGACATTCGATATGGTTGTATATTCTGACCGAGTGTGCGATTATTTTATTTCATTTCAGTTTCATTTACGCACTTAGTGTGGATGTTTTAAATTGTAGTTGTTTAAAAAGAGTAGTTAAGTAATATTTTGACACCGGCCTAATTGGTTATTAGTAATTAAATGGTTTTTCGACAGTGATGCTAAGAATGATCCATATGATACTCCTGTTATAAATTGATATAGGAGTGATCGCCCGGTATTTTATTAGGCGGGGTGTCACAAAAAGTAGGAGAACTCATCAAATGTAGATGCCGATAACTTTGATGCCCTTGCTCCATAGATATGTTCAAGGTAAATTAAATTAGCACCCTAATTTAAGTCAAACATTATTTACCCCCAATAATAATGCCATATTTGACACAATTTGTTTTTTTATCTAATGGTAAATGACTTTAATTTATATTTGGCTAATGTTCCATCATTCGTCATATCCATTCACAACATTTATCTTGGTGTTCTTTCAACAACGTGGCATTCCATTCTAACATGAATAATGTTCATAGTATATTACAAACCTAGGTATGTTACTGTTATATTGTATTAAATTAATTCGAGTTAAACTATTTAGTGGATGGCATATAGGGAAGCACTCAATTTTTCCCCCATTACTCCTAAAATATATTATGGTATTGTATCTATAGTTGCAATGTAATTACAAGATTATAGACTTTTCATTGACATGATGGTGGGTACGTGTAACCATGTTCATTTCCACCAAAATTTTCAAATACGAAATTTGTGATGCCTATTATCATGTGGTGAATGTGGCTTGACAATTATATGATATATGTCTTGTACCCTTTTGTCTAGTAGGTTTAACTTTAGCTTTAACTTGTCTGTAGTAGTAAATATATGGATCTCCATCGGTTGCATTATCTTAGAGCTCCATTATTTTGACAGTAAAAAAAGATACAAAAAGAGGATGAGGAAAAAATAACGTAAACCAACCACTTTACTACGTTGGAATGCAGGGAGTAGATGTTCATTATCATTTATGGTGTGGAGTATCGTAGGATGCCTTCTTATTATCCATCTATATCCCCTTGTTAACATAATAGTGCCAGGAAAATTGATCCTTACGCACATAAGTCAATACCCACTACTTCGAAAACTTGAGATGCGGAGGAGGAGAATATACAAATACCCCCTTCGAGAAAAAGATCCCCTCATACAATAAAACGAAGACTGCCTAAGTGTGCCAATACACTGATTGATGAATTTCTTAATGACTCTTATCAACTTAGGAACATATCTTTTCGTGGCCAGAAAACTGCTGCTATAGATCTAATAAAGGATGATTGGAATTTTAGCTTATATTATTATCATGGAAGAATTTGGCTGGATATTGTTGGAATTATTGCCAAAGCACACGGTGGGGGTATTTTGTATGAGGAGAGTTCCAGAACACATTATTGGTACGGAGAGTATAAAGACGAGACCACTTACAATGCTAAAAAAAGGACAAACCCGAGTAATTTTTAAACTTGGGCATAATCTTACATTTTTGATTTTATTAAATAAAGTGAAACAACAGTTCCTCAATGCTTATGATTCACAATATTTATCTTATGTACACTTATTAGTCTGGACCCCCCTCTTTCTCCCCTTATATATATACACACAATATGTATAACCCATGCTAATGGCACATCTACAATTTAAATTTGGTATATTTTGTGCATGTGTCATGACTGATTTGAAACTGAAATTGATTCTATTTATTAAAAATGCATTGAGTAATCACTATATGGAGTCCGAATTTGATTAAAAATTTCAAATTTCATAACCTATATTTAGCATCACAACATTCGACATCCTAGGCATCTTACAATTCCTACAACTAGATTTTTGAAATGACACTTAATGGGCACAAAACCTTATAAGATATCACATAGGTAATCAAACATACGTTCCACTAACTACTAGATTACCAAAATCAAATGAAAGAAAAAAATGGGAAAAAAGATAAAAAGTAGGAAGGCAAAAGCCAAAATTACTAAAAGTATTGAAATGAAATGTTAAAAACGGATTAAGCGCATTTTGATGAACAATATCATCACTTACTAAGCCCATTGAAAATGGACTTGGGACTCTCCAAGTTGAATGTAAACAATAATATAATCTTAACTTGTGAGTAACTTTACCATCTAATTAGGGCGAAGAATAAGATTTATAATTGCAAATGGGTTACAATTGTATTTTTTATAAGATGTTAACATATAGCCAAAGGTATATTTAAAATGGAAAATGATAGCCTAAAAATAAACTATTTCCAAAAATTAAGATTACAATCTAAATAAATATTGGAAATATAGATTTTTATGGTGTCACTTGGCCCATATTATTGTGTTATGGAGAGCTTCTAATTGTGGTAGAAGATATATCTCAAGTCCTGAATTACTGAGGATAGTGAAATGGGTGCTTCATTATAAACTTCTGTAAAAGGGTGATCACTTAAATAAGCTCTGATACTAATTTGTAAAAGGCGAAGGTGGGATAATTGATTAAATTAATTCGTAACATTCCAATAAACCTGTAAGGACACAAATTTTCAATTGAGTCCTTTGTATTTTTGGCTCAATTCCGGACAAAAACGTTTGAGTCATAGGATAGAGTTAATTGATCATCTTTTAAGTCTATGACGTGTTAGTTGAAGACGTAGCGGACTAGAGTATAAAGCTTCATCAAAATGCCGAGTTGTAAGTGCCTCGTTTCTATGTCATCAACATGGTTCCATTGCTTCTAAGGTATGAATGCATTTGAATATATATAGGAGCTTGGAACATTTTATATTGGGTGTTGTTTATTTAAAACTGGTGTTTAATTTCAGAAAGATTTTATTAAAAATTTAGAAACAAAGTATATAAAGTTTCTGGGCTAAAAACAAAATTTTCAAACTTTCTGAAAGTTCGTTCGAAATGTTGTTCTAACGAGTTTGTTGTTCGAACCACATGTCGTTCAAAAGATTTTGCCAACGAGTTCCCATATTGGCCACTGGAACTTCGTTCGAAATATCGTTCGAATGAGATGGATGTTCGAATAAGATTTCCAATGAGATTTCTAACGAGTTCACACTGGAACTTCATTAGAAGCCTCGTTCAAATGAGATTTCGTTCGAACGAAAATATCGTTCTAACGAGATTTGGCGGGAACAATTAAATGGCAGTTTTGAGCAGTTTTGGCCCACCTTTGACCTTGTTTTTCCTACTAACTTTTTGGAAGATTCAAGATGTACAGAAATGAAATTTTCTAACTTAACTTTTCATTTTATTCTAACAACTAGAGAGTTTTTGAGAGCAAAATCTTCCAAGAAAAGTACATGGTTTTGAGTGTTCATCTTTCAAAGAAAAATTAATTTGACGCTCTAGTTAAGACCCAATTGTTTGTTTAATCCAAGTTCCATATATATATACATTGCTTGGAGTTTTGGCACCGGTTTTTCATCTTTACCATTTTGAAGAGACGTTTGGGTTTTCTTCTAAATCCCATAAAGAATAAGATGGTTTCATTGATTTACCCACTTGGAGAAAGGCTCCTAGTTCGGGTGGCGGTGACCATATAAAGTCCTATCGGTGGATTTCAAGATCGCGGTGGAGCTCCGTGGTTATTCGCTAGGCATAGGTTGATACAAGAAAATGCATTGGGGATTAAGAGGGATCGAATCGAGTGTTGTAAGTCATCTTGCTTGTATTTATAAATTCCGTAGTTAGTGGATTTGAGGCTAGGGTCGTCCGAGGTTTTTTCCCGTTGTGGGGTTTTCCTCGTACATCGCGGTGTAGTGATTCATTATTTATTTTATCTTTCTATACTCACCTAGAACGCATGCTTAGGTAATTCAAGATAAAATTTGGTTTTAATCACTACATGTTTAATTTGGTGCTAAATTAATTTTGGGTAATGTTTAAATAATTCAAGTCATTAATTTAATGTGTTAAAATTTGGTTTGGCCTAATTTGTTAAAATTGAGAAATATGACTTAGACAAATTTTCTAGGACTTGGATTAATTATGTTTAAGTAAAATTAACATAAGTGTGTGTTTAAATCATATTTCACTTGGTTCAATTTTAATTTGAAGTAAATTAAGATTTGGTGTTTTTGTGACCCATTTACGCTTTCGCATATCTATATAAAAGGAAATTACTACATTTTGATTTCAAAATTGGGGGTTTGCTTTTTCAAATTGGTATCAGAGCTTAAGGGATAAATTATTTCGTTAAGATCCTTTAAATAATTTTTGGCTAAAATGGAATTTTACCCATTCTCAAAATTTCCTATTTTCGATGGTTCTGACTACGCGTACTGGAAAGCGCGTATGAAATCGGCACTTAAATATATTGACGAGAGGGTTTGGTTATCGGTAGTTAATGGATCATCTCCACCAACTCAATTAGTAGATAATGAACGTGTTCCCAAATCGGCTGATAGATGTAGTGAGAATGAGTTTAATCTTTCAAATTTTAATTTCCTTGGTTTAAATGCCTTGTTTAGCGCTGTCACACCGAATGAATTCTGACGCATTATGACGTGTGAGACTGCTAAAGAATATTGAGATATTTTACAACTCACTCATGAATGTACTTGTGTCGTTAAAGCTTCAAAATTCCAAAAGCTTACAACTCAATTTGAAACCATCAAAATGAACGATAAAGAGACTTTTGATGAATTTTATGCTAGACTTTCTGATATTGTTAATTCATCTTTTAACTTGGGAGAGAAAATACCCGAAAACCGAGTTGTAGAGAAAATATTAAGGTCCTTACCTGATAGATTTATTCCAAAATTGATCGTTTTAAATTCTTTACCAACTTTAGCCTTTACGAAATTAGAAGAGCTTGTAGGTGATTTACAAACCTATGAACTGGACAAGTTTCCCTCTAAAATTGAAAAGAAAATTGAAATGGGCGTTGCTTTAAAATCCCGAAAAGAGGATAAACAAGTAGTAGAGAGCGAGAATGACAGTGACTCGGAATATATGGCCTTGTTTGCTAGGAAATTTTGAAAGTTTCTTAAAATTAACAAAGATAAATTTAAAAATGACTTTAAGAAATTTGAAACTTCTAAGCATGACAAAGCCAAGAGGATCCCTAAAACTATTAATGAATATTTAAATAGGAACGAGTCAAATAGGTGTTTTGGTTATGAGGGTTATGGCCATAGGGCTTTTGAGTGCCCCATAAACTAAGGAGAGAGGGTAAGCGACCCATTTCATATAATGAGACCCTTAGTGACAGTGATAAGGAAGAGGGACCCGATTCACCCACTAAGCCCAACTTTGTGGCTTTTATGGCTAGCCATGTGAGCACCGATAGTGAATCTTCTCATGAAGACATTCAAACACATGACACTTTCGAGGTCAAAGTTTTTGATTCCCTTATTTTTTATAGTAGTGAGAGTGAATAAGAGAGAGAGAATGAAAATGATGAGGTTGATGCGAGTGAACTTCAGAATGCTTTTCAAGAACTTTATGAAGAATCTATTAAATTAAAAAGAGCTAATTTGAAGTTAGAAGCTTGTTTAAGAGAGCGTGTCAAGGTCATTGATGATGGTGCGTTAGTGGAAGACCTTAGGACACGTGAGAGATCTCTTCGAGAGAAGCTAGAATATATAGAAGGCGAGAGAGATAGACTTAGAGGTTTAATGGAATCCTTGAAAAAGGAGCTTCTCAAGTTGAAGAGAGAAATGTATCGTTAGAATCTAAAATTGTAGAATTAGAAATTAAACTAAAAGACTCTAGCAAAGTCAAATTTTATTTGGAGTGTAGGTCCAAAAAACTAGATAAGATCTTAGGAATGGTCCAAATCAAAAATGACTTGTGTGGTTTAGGCTTCGATACTTGTAGTGAATCAACACATAAAGCCAAAACCAATGTTTTAGGAGAATCGCCTAGGAAAGCCTTTAGAGATCACTCCTTAGGTAAATCTTTTCACCATGAGTTCCAGTGTTCACATTGTGATCGAAAAGGTCATCTTAGGAAATTATGTTTTGATCTTAAACGAGTTTTTAGGAAATTCCAACGTAAGGCAACCAAGGTAGCCAAGATTCCTAGACCTCGAGATAGTCACTCTTCATTAGTTTGGGTTAGGAGATCCGACTTGGTAGCTTTACAAGATAGGGTATTGGATTCTCATTTACTTTCACATGCTTCCTCCCTTGCAAAATCTAAAGGTTGAGTGTGTTAGTTTTATTTGCATACTTTAGCTTTTGTATTTCATGCTATATTCACATGCTAAATGTATGCTTGTTTAGTCATTTTTTGGTCTATCCTCCATGCTTTATCACATGCTAGAATTATGATTTTTGTTTATCTTTTGTATTATATTTCCTTCATTTTGCTTGCATTAAATGAAAAATACAAAAATATTTTTGGTTTATCATTTGCATTTTATCTTTTTAGTAATTTGAGATTAACGAAAAATACAAACGACTTTTGTGTGTCTTTTGAGTATATACTTTTATTTTTGTTTAAAAATTTGAAAAACTCAAAAAGATATTTTTTTGTGTGTTTTTTAGTTTGACACACTTTATGTGGCATACACTTGTGTTAGAATTCCATATTTTACACTTCCATGTGGCTAGAACTTTTGGTTTAGATTATCAATCCTTATTATGTTCTTTACCATGCTTACATGGAGTAGTTGGATTTTGTGTTGATTTAAATGGATTCTATTTTTTATATGCCTCAACTCACACATGCACGAGCTCATTTGAAATTTAACTTGATATGTATATTTGAGCTTTGTGTGGTGTTCTCCTACTAATCTTGTCATCTACATATTTGTGACCTAGGAGGACTAGTGCATGTCAAAATCTGTTGCACGTGAGAATTGTGAGAAATAAACAATGATAAATATAAATGTGCACGGGGAAGGGCTCCGAAAGGATTTAATGTCCTTTGCGAATAGTAAGCCACCGTTTGCTTGGACCTAAAAGAAATACGTGGTCCAAGGCCTAATGGAAAATATGACATTAAAAGAAAAAATAATTGCCAAGGCCTATGTTTAGTTGATTTATTCATTCAAAAGAATAATATATATGATTGTTGAGGGAGTTTGGATGATATATCAATGATTTGCACAATGTCCATTTATCCTAGTGGTACTTTCAATGCCATGACTCTATTGGTTTGTAGAATCATCAAAAGTCTAGGCTTCTATGCATTGCGTATGTTTGTTCATTGAGTTCAATCTATATTGTCACATGAGGTTATATTCAAATGTGATGAAGTTTGCAATCAATTGAGAACTCCGTGAACATGTTTTAAGTGATTGGGTCTAAAGTTAATTGTTAATAGTTCACACCCCAATACTTCCGTTTCCATATGACACATTTTTGCCATACGAGTGTGAAAAGCTTATCTTATTTTGTGTCATTTTGGTGTTTATATCTATATGTGTGTACTTATGATTATCTTGTATCTATTGTGTATACATATATGTGATATTTTTTTTTATGTCTTTGTCATGTTTAATTAATCCATTTGTGCTTCAATTCATAATTGGTACCTTGTTTGTTGCGTAGTTTGTTTGATATCACATGCTTAGAATCTTATTTGCCTATTTGGTATCATTTGTTTTCGCATCATAGTTGGTATTCATTTGTATGGATTAGTTATGATTTTATTGCCTATGTGCTTTAATGTTCTCATCACTTTATGCACTAATGCATGTTTAGCTTGTTATCTTGGTCTATTTATCCCTTGTTTAGTTTAGAGGATGTATATGCTTTTACTGGGGGAGAAAAGTTAATGTTTTAATTCTTTAGCCTTTTTCTATTCCTGAACAAAAAGGAGGAGAATGATAGGGGGAAAAATTGTATCTAAACCTATTATAAACGTATCTTAGTTTGAGGGAGATTTATCTCAGGGGGAGTCGTCTTTCTAAGTTGATCATAGTTGATAAAGGGAGATAATTAATTTAAGGGGAGTACTTACTTTACTTGCATTAAATATTTTGATATTCCCTATGCGTGTAATGTGTTTGCTTAAGTGTGCATGAATTATATTCTAAGTGGCAACTTTCACCGGCAAAGATTATGATCCTTTGGGATGTTTCACTCAAGCATTATATTTTTATTTTGGGAGGGACTTTTTGTCAGTCTAGTAGATATTGACGGCCCCTTAGGATTTTTTTTTAGTTTTTGTCCCAGAATAGCCAAAGGGGAAGATTTGTAAGGACACAAATTACCAATTGAGTCCTTTGTAGTTTTGGCTCAATTCCGGATAAAATCGTTTGAGTCATAGGATAGAGTTAATTGATCATCTTTAAAGTCTATGACGTGTTAGTTGAAGACGTAGAGGCCAAGAGTATAAATCTTCATCAAAATGTTGAGTTTTAAGTGCCTCGTTTCTATGTCATCAAATGGTTCCATTGCTCCTAAGGTATGAATGCATTTGAATATATATATAGGAGCTTGGAACATTTTATATTGGGTGTTGTTTATTTAAAACTGTTGTTTAATTTCAGAAAGATTTTATTAAAAATTTAAAAACAAAGTATATAAAGTTTCTGGGCTAAAAATAGAATTTTCAAACTTTTTGAAATGTCGTTCGAACGAGTTTGTCGTTCGAATTACATTGTCGTTCGAACGAGTTTGCCAACGAGTTCCCATATTGGCCACTGGAACTTCGTTCGAAATATCGTTTGAACGAGATGGATGTTCGAACGAGATTTCCAATGAGATTTCTAACGAGTTCACACTAGAACTTCGTTAGAAGCCTCGTTCGAACAAGATTTCGTTCGAACGAAAAATGTCGTTCGAACGAGATTTGGCAGGAACAGTTAAATGGTAGTTTTGAGCAATTTTGACCCACCTTCCCACTTGTTTTTCCCACTAACTTTTTGGCAGATTCAAGGTGTGCGAAAATGAACTTTTCTAACTTAACTTTTCATTCTATTCTAACAACTAGAGAGATTTTTTGAGAGAAAATTATTCAAGAAAATTTCATGGTTTTGAGTGTTCATCTTTCAAAGAAAAAATCATTTGACGCTCTAGTTAACACCTAATTGTTTGTTTAAACCAAGTTCCATATATATATATATATATATATACATTGCTTGGAGTTTGGGATCCGGTTTTTCATCTCTACCATTTTGAAGAGACGTTTGGGTTTGCTTCTAAATCCCACAAAGAAGAAGATGTTTTCATTTATTTACCCACTTGGAGAAAGGCTCCTAGTTGGGATGACGGTGACCATATAAAGTCCGATCGGTGGATTCCGAGACCGCGGTGGAGCTCTGTGGTTATTCGCTAGGCAGAGGTTGATACAAGAAGATGCGTCGGGGCTTGATAGGGATCGAGTCGAGTGTTGTGAGTTATCTTTCTTGTATTTGTAAATTCCGTACTTAGTGGATTTGAGGCTAGGGCCGTACAAGATTTTTTCCCGTTGTGGGTTTTACCTCGTACATCGCGGCGTAGTGATTCATTGTTTATTTTATCTTACTACACTCACCTAGAATGCATGCTTAGGTAATTCAAGATAAAATTTGATTTTAATCACTACATGTTTAATTTCGTGATAAATTAATTTTGGGTAATGTTTAAATAATTCAAGTCATTAATTTAATGTGTTAAAATTTGGTTTGGCCTAATTTGTTAAAATTGAGAAATATGACTTAGGCAAATTTTCTAGGACTTGGATTAATTGTGTTTAAGTGAAATTAATATAAGTGCGTGTTTAAATCATATTTCACTTGGTTTAAATTTAATTTTAAGTAAATTAAGATTTGGTGTTTTTGTGAACCATCTACGCTTCCGCATATCTATATAAAAGGAAATTACTACTTTTTGATTTAAAAATTGGGGGTCTGCTTTTTCAAAACCCTTATTTAATTAGAGTCTATATAAACCAAAGTAAATCAACCCCTAACCATGCATCTATGTGTGTGCGCATGTTAAACCATAAATAGACAAAACATGTGACACAAAGTTAAGGAAAAAATCCCTTTCGGGTAAAACCTTTTATTTCTAGAACTTTAAAGAATTTACAAGACCATTGACTTACATACAACCTGATAATCGCCCACAAGTGTAATGCACGGTGTCTTTGTTAAACCTCCAAAGCAACGGCTAGAAAAACAGTGTGACACAGAAATACCCACAGGTGTCGATTCTGATGTCGTCGGCTGGAACTTTCCCTCTCCAGAAGGGCAGCAATGAAGAAGAAAACGACTTTTCCACAAGGGTTGAACAAACTCAAAGTTATGTTCTTGGGTTTTAAAAGTATTCACAAAGGTTTGGCAATGATGTGTGAATCAAAACATGAGTTTGGGAACTCAAAAAGGTGAAGACTTGAGCTAATAGAACTCTTAAAAATGTCTCTCCAAGTCTTATAAAATAACTCCCCCGAAGTTGGCTTTTATAAGGAAACCAAGAAGAGTTTTAAAAATCTGGAACTCTATCCAGCGTCCGGTACACCGAACCGGTTCGGGTGTACCGCGAGCCGGTTCGCCCCCGAACCTGTTTGGCCTGCGGTTCGAGACATTTCCCTGGTCTGGGGGAAAAATACACAACATTCTCTAAAGGTTTTTCTCCATTTTCAAAGGGCCGGAACATCTTCACCGTAGCTCGGATTGAGGTTCTGTTTCTTCCTGTATCTTCTTTGTGGCGAGCTCTTCAACTTTCCAAGTCACTGGACCTCCTAACGGTGTCTATAAAATTACCAAAATACTCTTGAACTTCCATATCTTGCCTTCTTTCACTGTTTTGACTTCTCTTGCATACCACTTGCATTAAGTCCCTAAAATCTTGGAATGTGAAGTCGTTTAGGCAGATGTGGGACACATGATGGAGATAGTGAATGTTTGATTCTCGGAATTCGGATTGAGTCCATCGTGTGAGATCATGTAGAGACGTGCCAAATGTAGCGGCGTACGACATACACAAATATAAGATAACGAACATGAGAAATATGTCCTTACAAATCTCCCCCTATGTCTATGTCGGTACATACAGAAAAATCTGAATTATCAAATAACAAATTGCCTATACAAATATACCCTCCCATAAACCCAAAACTAGAAAGATACAAATGAATAAGTCTTTATCATTTGTTCTTCGAATCTTCAGGAATCTCAAATCTTTTCTCATCAAGGTGTGAAATTCAGTGATCATCAATATAGTACCTACACACATGAGATAAAGAAAATACCAAGTGACGTATCGAGTTTGAAATGAGATAAACATAGATACCAATTTATGATGAAAGCATAAGTAAAATCTCAAAAACTCCACCAAAATTCAAACTCCCCCACAATATGATAATTCTTTCTCCCCCTTTTTATTATGTCCCCAAATAGACAAATGAGAAGAATAAATCAAACAAGCAAAGTCCGGGTGTTACGGTATTCAAAACAAGTCATCAATCAAATGGCAAATGTGCTCTTGCAAAAAGATACTCAAAAAATCTTCACAAACTATTTTTGATTTTTCAAAATTTTCATACAAAGATAAGATAAAAAAAAAATCACACCATGGATTTTAAACTCAAATAACCAAGTCATGGAAATGGAATATATGGGTGTGAACCCATTCGATAGTAAAATCAATTCAATCAATCATATGTGCACGATGCATAGTGTACTCCTAACGAATGAACATCAAAAGTATCCTTAGGTGTAAAAATAATTGAATTTAGTTGACATCGTCTTATGAAAATCAACAAATCAAAGTCAAAGTTATTTTCACACCAATAACATCCAAAACTATTTAGAGCTTTTTCAAGACTTTTAACGACGTGCAAAGACATTTTAATTCTCCATCCAAACACCTTCATATATATTTTCTTTTTGAGGCAATCTAAATTCTCAAACATTAGAGAATTGATGCAAAAACCTAGATGGCCCATAATTGGCATGAATTTCTTTTTATTGCCTTTAAATTTTTTCGGGCTCTTTTAAACCTCTTTGGACCCCGGATAATAAAATTCCTCAATTTTTTAGGTCCAATTTAAACGGCGGCTTAATCACAAAGGCTAGATAAATACCTTTCGTAGCCCTTCACCGTTTTCAAATAAAGCACACAAACTCACAAAACGGTTCTTATATGCACAATTTTCTTATCAAAATTTATCGCTCTTTCTTTTCTTTAAGGACAGGATTGAAGTGAAAACACCCAACCAACATGTGATAAGGCAAGCACAATAATCAAACAAATCTGTGCACGTGTGTAATAAAGGAAAACATGAGTCAAACTTGTAGGAAGTAACACTTAATTACATCTTAATGACTCCAAACATTATAAAGCACAAAAATGACATGATATATTGTCTCAAAACACTATCAGATAGTCACATGAACAAAATGGAACGAAGTTGTGACTCGGTCATCCTAAGTGTTCATCCATAAACGATGCAAACAAAAAATAAAAATCTTTTTGTATTTTTCAAAAATTTTATCAAAAACAAAAATTAATACAAAAAGTACATGTCACAACGCTAGAAAACATAAATATCATGAAACAAAAACTAGCATATGAAAAACATGCAAACACAATCAACCAAAAGATTTCACATGGGGTGAATCACATGTAAGCAAACGGGAATCGTGGATAAATAAACCATAAGCCTCTAAATCTGATTTTTTAACCCAAATTGATGTGTAATGGAGTGTGGGGGTTTTGGGAATTAAATTTATTCTTTCATTAACCTTCCTAGGTCGATTTAAAATCTTGTAACAAAAGAGCCTAAGATGACCTTGCCTACCACAATGTGTGCAAGAGTAAATCGGGTGGTGTGTGTTACCTAAAGGTGGCCCTCTCCTCAAATTTCTCGGTTACTCTCTTTGAATTTTCCTAGGTGGGTCTCTCCTAATGATCCTAGGAGGTTCTCTCACGATGTGCCTAGGTGTCTCTATCCTAACAACCTTCGGAGGCTATCTATTAACAATCCTAGGTTCTTCTCTCACACGTGTGGGGTTGGCTTTGTGAATTTGTGCAACCCTCTCATTGAAGCCTATACCTCCCCTATCCTCTTTAATTTGGACAGTCCCTAAAGTCTTATCTAGGTTTTCAGACCTAGACTCCAAATCAAATTTCACCTTACTTGAATCTTTCAATTTCACCTCAAGTTCACCTATCCTAGATTCAAGTACGCGTCTAAAATCCTCAAACTCTAAAATCTCCCTTTTCATAGTCTCCATCAACCCTCTAAGACTATCTCTCTCACCCTCGACGTACTCAAGCTTCTCTTTCAAAATCTTCTCATGTGCCCTAAGTTCTTCAACTAAAAAATCATTATTTTTTAAGGCACACTCTTTCAATTGGGCTTTCAATTTCAAATTTTCTGTCTTCGTTTTCAAAGATTCAACATAAAGTTCATTGAAAGCAGTTTGCAAGTCACGCTCATCTACACTTCCATCCTCCCTTTCATCCTCACTCTCATCACCCAAACTATCATCACTAATCACATGGGTGGGAAGCTCTCTCCTAGAAGCATAAAAAAACTTCTTCTTCCGAATCACAATCTGTCACGACCCCGTCCCAAAATAGTAGTGGGGAACGAGTGTCTTGACATGCCACCAAGGCAACAAATATTCCGATTTAATTGTTTCCTTAATTAATGCAACGAAAATATTATCACATGGTTATAAATCATAAAATACTGAAAGTAAAGGAATTACGTCATCAGAGATTTCTAAAGGAAACTTCATATATATTAAAAGTAACAACAAGTTACAACTTAAGAGAAAATTTAAACCTTATTACAAGAGAGCCAGACATGCTCTAAATAAACATTTTACAAAAAGAGCTCTAAAAGCTAAATCTTCAACATAGTCCATTTTCGTTCCGTCCGTGAGCCTAAACGTTTCCTGAAAAATGGTTATTTATACAACATCAGCTAAAAACCGAATGAGGTTCAATCTCCATACATTCCAGGGTTTTCAGAAAATTGATACCTATTCAAGTCAAAAGAGAAGGCATATACATATATGGATAGGAACTTGCAGTAAATAGATATATATTTTGAAATGAAAGTATATATATCACAATTGGATAGATCAGAATAAGACGAATGCAACAAATCAAATGTGATATCTTTTTTTTTCTTTCAATCATATCATTTTGATGACCAAGTACACTATAATACCGTATTCTTCTACTGTATTGTTCCCCGGTAGTTGAGGGTCAATCGAACTAGTTCGTCACAACGCCTTATTTAGGGCACACCAGCGATAACCTAGCTGGGAAGATCAGTCAGTAAAGAGGTCCCTTAGACCGAATCACATTTTCAATATTCAATATCATTTTCAATAATCATTTTAATCGGTATGTTTATATGGACAAATATAAACATATCACAAATGGATCAATCATCCGTATCACATGATTTTTGGGAATAAAAGCAGTTCACAAAATATATATAGTTTGCATAATATCATATAATCAAAATGCACAAGGAATGTCAGAGTACTCACCCAAAATGGAGGTCAAATTTACTGGTATTGGTCTTCGATCACACGTTAATCTGATAAAGATTTAAGTACACGTTCTAAGGTACATTTTATACTATAATAACCTCTTCTTTTAAAGGATTACTGAATCCTTATTTGTCAACTTTTAAAACTCATTGATCATAATTGAAGAATTAAATTAATAGTCCTTCCTCATCAGTCGGTTCCCAGTAGTGATGGAGGGTCACAGGGGAACCACTTAAATACCATCTCATCTAGACATAGCATTTATGAATTCAATCCCAATAGATATGGAGGGTCACATGGGCACCACTTAAATACCATCTCATCTAGACAGAACTTCACCGGGCCTGACTTTGGAATTACTTAAACGGAATTCCATAATAGTGAGAAATTTCTTTAAAAAGAATCATTTTCAAAAGCGTATAATTTCAAATAAGTTTACATATATTGAAAGTAAAATCAACTTGGATTTCTTCTAAATTTTAAGTTTAGATTAGTGAATTCTTTAGTGTATTTTACCAGCATAACTACTAAGTAAATCTATAAAACAATAAATTAAAACTATAAAGATGTATTATAACATTAAGATTACCTTAAGATGAATATCCCTAACAACTTCTTCTTAAACGTTTCCACGCTTTCTCTCACTACTTCTCTCTATAATTCTCAAGGAATTTGGTGTGAGTTTCAAATGATCCCCAAAGGCCCTATTTATAGTTTTCCAATGATATCATGGCATTAACACGTGTCCATGATGACCAAGCTTTTACAATGGGAGTCAGCGTTGACGTGTCGCGTAACGGAGGCATTTTGTAGTCTTATTTAACTAGACTACGACACGTGTTTTAGCTTCTCCTCTAATGACGACACGTGTTTTGGCTTCTCCTCTAATGACGACATGTGTACGGTGGAGGTGTCAAAACCAAGCACGAGGTGTCGAGCACAAGGTCGAAATGTGTTAAGGGTATAAGGGTCATTTTGCACCTGAAGGGCATTTTGGTAATTTCACACCATATATTTTCAATTTCTTTTAGGTCCCTAAAAATATTTTATTTACAAAAGGCCCTCTTTTTATTTTTCATTTTGGTCCCTAAAACTTTCTTTATTAAAACCAAGTCCCTAAAGTTTCATAAAATTACATTTTCTACCCCAAAATTTATCACTTAGCTTAGGATGTGCCATAAAATCTCAATTTGACCCATTTTACTGTTGATTCTTCAAATTTAAAAACGGGCTTTGTCATATTAAGAACTCAAAATATCATATATGTAATAATATATCATTATTATATAGTAAGTGTGACGAAATTGAAAGAAGACAATTATATATTGACATAAGAAAATGGGGTCATTACATCTTACCCTCCTTATAAAAAGTTTGGTCCCCTAACTTTACTTACATTACTTTACAAAAAGATATGGATATCGCTCTTTTATTTCATCTTCTCGCTCCCATGTTGCTTCTTCAACAGAATGATTCCGCCATAATACTTTGACTAGTGGAACAACCTTGGTTCATAATATTTGATCTTTATGGTCCAAAATTTCCACTGGATGCTCAATGCATGTCAAATCTTCTCTAACTTGAAGAGTCTCGTGACTTAAGAAATGTGATGGATCAGGGATGTATTTCTTCATCATTAAAACATGAAACACATTATGCACACTCGAGAGTTCAGGGGGTAAGTCTATTCTATACGCAACAACACCTACCCTTTCAAGGATTTCAAAAGGCCCTATGTATTTTGGACTTAACTTTCCTTTCTTCCCAAATCGGATTACTCCCTTTGTCGGTGATATTCGTAAGAAAACATAGTCTCCTCTTTGGAATTCTAACGGTCGGTGTCGATTGTCAACATAACTCTTTTGATGGCTTTGAGCGATTTGAAGTCGGTCTTGTATCAATTTCACTTTCTCTGTTGTCATCTGAATCAATTCTGGTCCCAATAATTTTGTTTTTCCAACTTCTACCCAACATGCAGGAGAACAACACCTTCTACCATAGATTGCCTCATACGGAGCCATTTGTGTACTTGCTTGATAGCTATTATTATATGCAAATTCCACTAACGATAAATGATCGTCACAATTCCCCTTCAAATCAAGTACACATGACCTAAGCATATCCTCTAAGGTTTGGATAGTTCTCTTAGATTGTCCCTCTGTTTGAGGATGAAAAGCGGTGCTGAAATTCAATTTTGTTCCCATGGCTACTTGTAGGCTTTTCCAAAAGCGAGACACGAATCTAGGGTCACGATCAGAAATAATTCAAACTGGGGTTCCATGAAGCTTAATAATTTCCCGTATATACAATTTAGCTAACTTTTCTAAGGAATGGGTAATCTTAATGGCAAGAAAATGATCAGATTTATTTAACCTATCAATAATTACCCAAATGGAATCATTACCATTAGATCTCCTTGGTAGCCCTGTCACAAAATCCATGGTAATATGTTCCCATTTCCACTTAGGGATTGGTAAAGGTTGTAATAATCCTGATGGTTTCTGATGTTCAGCTTTTACTTATTGACAGATCAAACACTGAGATACAAACTCTGCTATCTCCTTTTTTATGTTATTCCACCAAAACACTTCTCGGAGATCTCTATACATATTGGTATTTCTGGGATGAACTGTGAATATCGAGTAATGACCTTCCTCCAAAATCTACCTCTTTAGTTGGGCATCACTCGGTATACACACTCTATTTCCAAACCTTAATATATCATCTCGTATCATAAATTCGATTCCCTTACCTTCAATAACCTCATCTTTAATCTTCTTTAGTTGTGGGTCATTTATTTGTCCAACTTTAATTCTTTCCATCAACATAGGTTGTATTTGTAAGTTTGCGATTATTCCTCCTTCGCTATAAATACGTACATCTATTTGGATACTTCCTAAATCTTTCTATAGAGCTTCCTGGCTGGTAATAAGACATGCTAAATTTGATGTAGACTTTCTACTCAAAGCTTCAGCAACTACATTAGCTTTCCCCAGGTGATAGTGAATATTTACAACATAATCCTTCATCAATTCTAACCACCTCCTTTGTCTCATGTTCAATTCTGAGTAAAGATATATTTCAAACTCTTATGATCAGTATAAATCTCACAAGTCTCACCATACAAATAATGTCTCCAAATCTTAAAAGCAAAAATTACCGCTTCTAATTCTAAGTCATGGGTTGGATAATTTTGCTCATGTGGTTTTAACTGTCTCGAGGCATAAGCTACTACTTTTCCATTTTGCATTAGCACACATCCCAAACTAATTTTAGAAGCATCACTATAAATCACAAATCCTGTTATACCAGAAGGAATAGTCAAAATTGGGGCAGCTACTAATCGATTCTTAAGTTCTCAAAAACTATTCTCAACTTCCTCAGACCATTCATATTTCACCGTCTTTTGTGTTAACCTAGACATAGGTTTGGAAATACTAGAAAATCCTTCAACAAATCTTCGATAATAACCTGCTAATCCTAGGAAACTACGAATCTCCGTCACATTAGTTGGTCTTGACCAATCTAGTATAGCCTCGATCTTTTGAGGATTAACCAACACTCCCTCCTTGGATATGACATGTCCTAGAAAATAAACACTAGGCAACCAAAATTCAGACTTCTTTAATGTCGCATATAATTTCTCTTCCCTAAGGATTTGTAATATTATCTCCAAATTCTTAATATGTTCTTCAATACATTTGGAATAAATAAGGATGTCATCAATGAAAACAACTACACACTAATCCAGATATTTCCTAAAAACTCTATTCATCATATCCATAAAAGCGGCTGGTGCATTAGTTAATCCAAATGGCATCACAAGAAATTCATAGTGACCATATCTAGTACGAAAAGCTGATTTCAAAATATCATCTTCCTTAATCTTCAATTGGTGATAGCTTGACCTAAGGTCAATCTTAGAAAATACTTGTGCACATTGCAGTTGGTCAAACAAATCATCTATATGAGGTAAGGGGTATTTATTCTTAATGGTCACCTTATTTAGTTCACGATAATCTATACATAACCTCATTGTCACATCCTTCTTTTTAACAAATAACACTGGAGCACCCCAAGGGGATATACTAGGTCTAATAAAACCCTTGTCTAACAGATCTTGTAATTGAAATTTTAATTATCATAATTCTAAAGGTGCCATGGGATAAGGTGGTTTTGATATTGGTGTAGTTCCAGGAACAAGGTCAATTGTAAATTCTACTTCTCTACTAGGAGGTAAACTGGGCAAATCATCTAGAAAAACATCTGGAAAAAGATTAACTATAGGAATATCTTCTAAACTAGGCTCTTCTATTTGTAAATCAATAACACTGGCAAGGAATCCTTGACATCCCTTCTTAAGAAAACTACAAGCCTGCATTGCAGAGATAATACGCATGGGAGATAAGATGCTAGTTCCTTCAAAACTGAATTTTGTTGGTTAGGAATTTGGAAAATAACTCTCTTCTCAAAACAATCCACCCTAACACGATATGATGATAACCAATCCATCCCCAAAATGACTTCAAAATCTCTTATGTCTAAAACTATCAAATCAGCAAATAGTTTATGACTACTGACATTTATAGGGCAAGACTTATATACTAATGTTCCCGTCAATAACTCACCCGAAGGAGTAGAAACGTGTATGATATGATTCAAGAATTCAGGAATATTAGGAAAGCGATTAAAAAAATGCACAAACACAAATGAATGGGTAGAACCAGGATCTATTAAAACTTGAAGAGGTTATGCACATATAGAAAATGTACCTGAAACTACTGCATTAAAAGCCTTTACATCAGAAAGATTAAAGACTCTACCTTGATCCTTATTATCATTATAAGTCTTTGTTGTCGCCTTCCCTTTGTTAGGACAATATCACATTTATGTCCCTTTTGGCCACACCCAAAGTAACTCCCCGTCTCCAGGTAACACGATCGCCCTCTATGAATATTACCACAACGTTGGCATTTATCAACATTAAAGGGTTTGTTTACTAAAGGTTGTCCTATATTAGGTATACTCCTAAAGTGTTTGTTATTGGGGTTCCTTCCTCTTTGTTTCCAAACTTCTTTCCCCTCTCTAACCTGATTATATTCTTCACTATGCTTCTCAGCTATTGTTGCCCTAGCCACCACGTCATTATATGATGTCAACTTTAGGATGGAAATTCGGCTACGAATATTCAACCTTAACCCACGTTCAAACTTCTTGGCTCTTAAAACATCGGTTATCACAATATGAGGTGCAAAACGGGATAACTCAGTAAACTTTGCCTCGTATTGACTAACCGTCATATTTCCTTGAACCAGATTCATGAAGTCAGTTGCTTTTTGGTCTTGCACCGTTTCGAGAAAGTATTTCTCGTAGAAGATCACTAAGAAGTCATTCCAACCTATGGGATTATTCCTTTCCCCGTATATTCTCTTAGTCATTCTCCACCAATGTTCGGCTTCACCTTCTAACATGAATGTCTCAAATGAAGCCCGTTGTTCATCTGTACACTTAAGAACATCGAACATCTTTTCCATTTGCATCACCCAATTTTATGCTTCTGTGGGGTTAGGAGTACCTTTAAAAGATGACGGATTCAACTTCTTGAACTGTTCCAACTACTTAGTTCAAGATTCCTTGGTGCTCCATTATTCACCTGTTGCTCCACAATTCTTGCTAGACTTTCAATTGCCTTGTATGCACCTTCCAGTCCTTCCATACTCGAACCACTAGTTCTTGGAGTTGATCTTGCCTTGGTCATTTTCTACAGTCATGGACAAACGTAAGATGTATTATACTAGCCCAAGATTCCAATTTAGAATAACAATGATATATAAATAATTATATATATTGTAATACATGTGGAGGGTTATCACATAAGTCGGATATTTAATCCTGTATCCTATGTATGGAAACTTAAAATCTATAACGTTCAAAACTTATGTTTAGTAGTTTACGGTTTCATAACCTATGATCTGATACCACCTCTGTCACGACCCCATCCCAAAATAGTAGTGGGGAATGAGTGTCTTGACATGCCACCAAGGCAACAAATATTCCGATTTAATTATTTCCTTAAATAAATGCAATGAAAATATTATCACATGGTTATGAATCGTAAAATACTGAAAGTAAAGGAATTACGTCATCAGAGATTTCTAAAGGAAACTTCATATATATTAAAAGTAACAACAAGTTACAACTTAAGAGAAAATTTAAACCTTATTACAAGAGAGCCAGACATGCTCTAAATAAACATTTTACAAAAAGAGCTCTAAAAGCTAAATCTTCAATACAGTCCATTTTCGTTCCGTCCGTGAGCCTAAACATTTCCTGAAAAATGGTTATTTATACAACATCACCTAAAAAATCGAATGAGGTTCAATCTCCATACATTCCAGGGTTTTCAGAAAATTGATACCTATTCAAGTCAAAAGAGAAGGCATATACATATATGGATAGGAACTTGCAGTAAATAGATATATATTTTGAAATGAAAGTATATATATCACAATTGGATAGATCAGAATAAGATGAATGCAACAAATCAAATGTGATATCTTTTTTTTCTTTCAATCATATTATTTTGATGGCCAAGTACACTCTAATACCATATTCTTCTACTGTATTATTCCCCGGTAGTCGAGGGTCAATCGAACTAGTTCGTCACAACGCCGTATTTAGGGCACACCAGCGATAACCTAGCTGGGAAGATCAGTCAGTAAAGAGGTCCCTTAGGCCGAATCACATTTTCAATATTCAATATCATTTTCAATAATCATTTTAATCGGTATGTTTATATGGACAAATATAAACATATCACAAATGAATCAATCATCTGTATCACATGAATTTTGAGAATAAAAGCAGTTCACAAAATATGTATAGTTTGCATAATATCATATAATCAAAATGCATAAGGAATGTCAGAGTACTCACCCAAAATGGAGGTCAAATTTACTGGTATTGGTCTTCGATCACACGTTAATCTGATAAAGATTTAAGTACACGTTCTAAGGTCCATTTTATACTATAATAACCTCTTCTTTTAAAGGATTACTGAATCCTTATTTGTTAACTTTTAAAACTCATTGATCATAATTGAAGAATTAAATTAATAGTCCTTCCTCATCAGTCGGTTCCCAGTAGTGATGGAGGGTCACAGGGGCACCACTTAAATACCATCTCATCTAGACATAACATTTCTGAATTCAATCCCAGTAGATATGGAGGGTCACATGGGCACCACTTAAATACCATCTCATCTAGACAAAACTTCACCGGGCCTGACTTTGGAATTACTTAAATGGGATTCCATAATAGTGAGCAATTTCTTTAAAAAGAATCATTTTTAAAAGCGTATAATTTCAAATAAGTTTACATATATTGAAAGTAAAATCAACTTGGATTTCTTCTAAATTTTAAGTTTTGATTAGTGAATTCTTTAGTGTATTTTACCAGCATAACTACTAAGTAAAGCTATAAAACAATAAATTAAAACTATAAAGATGCCTTATAACATTAAGATAACCTTAAGATGAATATCCCTAAGAACTTCTTCTTAAGAGTTTCCACGCTTTCTCTCACTACTTCTCTATATAATTCTCAAGGAATTTGGTGTGAGTTTCAAATGATCCCCAAAGGCCCTATTTATAGTTTTCCAAAGATATCACGGCATTAACACGTGTCCATGATGACCAAGCTTTTACAATGGGAGTCAGCGTTGACGTGTCGCGTAACAGATGCATTTTGTAGTCTTATTTAACTGGACTGTGACACGTGTTTTAGCTTCTCCTCTAACAATGACATGTGTTTTGGCTTCTTCTTTAATGACGACACATGTACGGTGGAGGTGTTAAAACCAAGCACGAGGTGTCGAGCACAAGGTGGAAATGTATTAAGGGTATAAGGGTCATTTTGCACCTGAAGGGCATTTTAGTAATTTCACACCATATATTTTCAATATTTCTTTTAGGTCCCTGAAAATATTTATTTACAAAAAGTCCCCCTTTTTATTTTTCATTTTGGTCCCTACAACTTTCTTTATTAAAACCAAGTCCCTAAAGTTTCATAAAATTACATTTTCTACCCCAAAACTTATCACCTAGCTTAGGATGTGCCATACAATCTCAATTTGACCCATTTTACCGTTGATTCTTCAAATTTAAAAACGGTCTTAGTCATAGTAAGAACTCAAAAAATCATACATGTAATAATATGTCATTATTAGATAGTAAGTGTGACGAAATTGAAAGAAGACTATTATATATTGGCATAAGAAAATGGGGTCATTACACAATCACTAAGGGTAAAAACACGAGACACTAGTTTATTCCATTTATTCTTTAAATTTTTGGTACACTCATCTAACGTGTGACCAACACCCTCTAAACAAGAACACCTCTCAGATTCGTTTTCAACAGAAGCTTTAAAACAAGAGTTCATGTGAATTTTCCAATTAACTTTTTCAAAAATTTGACTTAGTTCTTTTTGTAAAAAATCAGGATCAAAACACAATAACTTAGTGCAACAGGCTCTGATACCAATTTGAGATAAAAGCATACGTTAATTGTATAAAAAAAATTAATCCTTGAAAAATCAGGATCATGCAATAAATTAGCGTAACTCGCTCTGATACCAATTTGTAAAAGGGTGATCGCTTAAATAAGCTCTGATACCAATTTGTAAAAGGCGTTGGTGTGATAATTGATTAAACAATAAACCCTTATTTAATTAGACTCTATATAAACCAAAGTAAATCAACCCCTAACCTTGCATCTATGTGTGTGCATGTTTCAAACCATAAATAGATGAAGCATGTGACACAAAGTTAAGGAAAAAACCCCTTTCGGGTAAAACCTTTTATTTCTAGAACTTTAAAGAATTTACAAGACCATTGAGTTTCATACAACCTGATAATTGCCCATAAGTGTAACGCACGGTGTCTTTGTCAAACCTCCAAAGCTACGGCTAGAAATATAGTGTGACACATAAATACCCGCAGTTTTCGGTTCTGATGTCGTCGGCTGGAACTTTCCCTTTCCAGGAGGGAAACAATGAAGAAGAAAATGGCTTCTCTACATGGGTTGAACAAACTCAAAGTTGTATTCTTGGGTTTCAAAAGGATTCACAAAGGTTTGGAAATGATGTGTGAATCAAAACATGAGTTTGGGAACTCAAAAAGGTGAAGACTTGAGCTAATAGAACTCTAAAAAACGTCTCTCCAAGTCTCGTAAAATAACTCCCCCAAAGTTGACTTTTATAGGGAAACCAAGAAGAGTTTTAAAAATATGGCACTCTATCCAGCGTCAGGTACCTCGAACCGGTTCCCCCCCTGCCCCCAAACCAGTTTGGCCTACGATTCGAGACATTTCGCTGGTCTGGGGGAAAAAATACACATCATTCTCTAAAGGTTTTTCTCCATTTTCAAAGGGCCATAACATCTTCACCGTAGCTCGGATTGAGGTGACGTTTCTTTTAGTATCTTTATTGCGATGAGATCTTCAACTTTTCAGTTGACCAGACCTCCAGACGGTGTATATAAAATTACCAAAATACCCTTGAACTTCCATATCTTTCTTTCTTTCACTGTTTTGACTTCTCTTGCGTGCCACTTGCATTAAGTCCCTAAAATCTTGGAACGTGAAGTCGTTTGGGCAGATGTGGGACACATGATGGAGATGTTGAATGATTGATTCTCAAAATTCGGATTGAGGCCATCATGTGAGATCGTGTAGAGACGTGCCAAATGTAACGGCCTACGACATACACAAAGGTAAAATAACGGACATGAGAAATATGTCCTTACAAATATCTCCCTATGTCTATGCTGGTACATACATAAAAATCCTAATTATCAAATAACAAATTGCCTATACAAATCTACCCTCCCATGAACCCAAAACTGGAAAGATACAAATGAATAAGTCTTCATCATTTGTTCTTCAAATCTTCAGGAATCTCAAATCTTTTCTCATCAGGGTGTGCAATTCGATGATCATCAATATAGTACCTACACACATGATATAAAGCAAATACCAAGTGACGTATCGAGTTTGAAATGAGATAAACATAGATACCAATTTATGATGAAAGAATAAGCCAAATCTCAAAAACTCCCCTAAAATTCAAACTCCCCCATAATATGATAATTTTTTCTCCTCCTTTTTATTATGTCCCCAAATAGACAAATGAGAATAATAAATCAAACAAGCAAAGTCGGGGTGTCACGATATTCAAAACAAGTCATCAATCAAATGGCAAACGTGCTCTTGTAAAAAGATACTCAAATTACTGGGTGCATGCATACAGTTTCTCTTTTTTGTTTTTCTTTCTTTGGAAATATTTTTGTGAAAGACATCTTTGACTATCTCATTATCTAATGTCAATTTCATTACCCAACTCTTGCATGAATAGTGGTGCAATGGGTCATCATCTGTCACTCAATTCTAAATATTTTATTCTTCTTTATACTTAGGTAAGTAATTTTCTTTTCCGTATTTCACTTTTTAATTAAAAATTTTGAAGTTTTGTGAACTCGTAAAATTTAATAATAGATTGATAATGTCTAATACCAAAAATCATGGGAAAAAAATATTTTCGTAACATTCTCAACATAATGAAATAAATAAAACTGAACAATTAAAATAAAGAGATAACGAACTATTTAGTAAAACAACACCAACTCAGATACCACATAACTGATAATACAAAATGAAACCAACTTCGAAATATAAAATCTCCAGTATAAATCTAACTCTGCATACAAGTACCACATGTATATAAGTTATCTTGAAAAATAAATAAATAGGGATAAGAGAGTGGCCGTGCAGGCTCGACATTTGCATACTATAGGATCATCGATAGAGAGTAGCTCAAAACCGGATAAGAAATGAGGATGTACTGGTGGTCTAGAACCTGAAAATGTTAATGGGAGATGTGAACAACAAGTTCAAGCAGAATAACAATATAATTGAGTTAAGATTGCAATATGAGTACACATTTTCATCTATGTTTTAAGTTTATTTCAAGTTAACCCCATCCAACCAACCCTACATATCACCAACGTCTACTCCCGATCCCATTGTGTCCCTCATGATCAAGCCTTTTACATCATTATCAACTTTTGGATACAATTTCACATTTATTCCTTTGAACGTCATGATTGTATAATATCACAAGAAAGTAATTACATAAATATCATCACAAGCCAGTATGGTCTGAAGTATGTACGCGGGAAAGTATTCACATCAATGTCATTATAAGCTAGTATGATTTCAAACACATAACGCATAAAAGGACGAGGCCCTTCCTGTCATCATTTTGTATGGGGGCGCCGATATCATAGTTAGGCACCGTCCTGTCATCATTGTGAATGGGGGTCGCTATTATAGTCATGTACATTCCCATCGTCATTGTGAACGGGAACCAATATTATAGTCAGGTACCTTCCCGTCATCGTTGTGAACGTGTTCCAATATTATAGTTTGGCACCTTCCCGTCATTCTTGTGCACGGGTACTGATATTTAGTCAGGTGCCTTCCCATCATCATTGTGAATGGACGTCGATATTATAGTCATGTCCCTTCCTACCACTATTATAAACATGCACCAATATGTTTACATATAATACACCAAACGGGTAATTATTTTGCCGATAAGGGTTATAACTTGAAATACCAATTTAATCACCTTTATTAACTTCTTTTAATTAAGAAAATATAATTATCCTTTAATGTCATTCGATCTCCTCGTTCGAATGAGAATACAAGTCTAATGTCCAAATACTAACTTAATTACCTCTTATTTAGGTAATTAGATTCACATAATTAACGGTCTTAGATTAGTATCTTACTAAAGTCTAAGTCCCAACATAAAAAACTTTATTAATCGACTATGCTAAGGTCCTAACATTCTAATTTTACCCTACATGGCCATATTAACTTCACAAAATCTATTACCTAGAAATGAGAAGAGTGCGCTTGCATTCAAATAAGGAAGTTATTTAATTAAACACAGTTTTTATCACGTAAGTCCTAAACATGCATCTATATGTGATTAAATACGATGATGAAACATGCAAGGACACATATATGAGGAAAAATCCCCCAAAGGGGCAAAACCTTTTATTTTCACAATAATTTTGTAAGAGTACGGCTTACATGGATTATAATGAAAATATATGACACAGAAATACTCTCGGGTGTCGGTTCTGTTATCGGCGGCTGGAACTATCCCTTTCCAGTAGGGCTCCAGTGAAGAAGAGAGCGGCTTCCTCGCAAATTACTCCAGATGAGTAAATCATCCTCCTGAAGGTTTAAAGATTCACACACATATATGGGAATGGTTTTGTGAATAAAAAAGGTTTAGAAAACATTAAAAAGTGCAGTCTTATTCTGGGTTGTTTTTGCAGAATTTTGAGATTACAGTAAGACTTGAAAAACGTGTAGAAGGAGATCAGATATTTATACAAAAATCGAGGCGGCGGCTCGTTCGAACGAGATAGCCATGTCGCTCGAACGAAGGACAGAAGTCGTTCGAACGATATCGCGCGACATGCCTATCTCGCACGAACGACTTTGAAAGTCGTTTGAGCGATCTCGTCGATCGAGGCAATTCGCTTCTACACTTAGAAAAATTCTGCTTTTGATAAAAAATAAAACCAGATTTCAAAAATAATTTTCAAAAACATCTCCCAAATATTTATGCAAATATTTAAAGCTCCAACAAAACATATTACTGATAGAGCATAGTGGAGTAGTGGGAATGAGTTGAGCAGCACGTTGCATGTAGCATAATACACGTGAAGAAAGTGGATGCATTGAATTCGGATAAAGGCTGTCGAGGATGATCGTGTTGACGTGCCGAATGTAGCGGTATCAGACATATGAACTGTGATCTAGGAGAAAACCAAAATTTCCAAGAATCTACCCCAGACATTTATAAAATTATGTCCTTACAAATCTCCCCCTATGTCTATGCCGGTACATACATAAAAAATCCGAATTATGCAATCAAATGACAAACAAGATAATATCCCCATTAAACCCTCAAACTGAGAATATTAAATGACATGTCTTCCAAATCTTCAGCTCTCCTGTACCTTCCAAAGCTTTTCTCATCAGGGTGTGTAATCAAATAATGAGCAATGTTGTACCTACACACATGAGATAAAGCAAATACCCGTGATAAGCAACAGATTAAAAATATAATGATATGCAAAAATTGATGATCAATTAAGCTCAAGCAAATCATTCATGCAGCAACCAAACACCAAAACAATTCTCCCCCATAATTATTCTCCCCCTTTTTATGATGTCCCTAAATAGACAGATATGAGAAGCAGAAATGAATGCATATTTAGAATGACACATGGGAATAAACTGCTATTTTTGTATTTTTCAAAATTTTTCACACATAGTGTACAACAAAGAATCACACCATGAAAGATCACAAAAATAACCAATTCAATGATAGCGAATATGAAGGGGTGTGATCAAATTCGATAGGAAAATCAATGCATACAAACATGGCATATGTGCACGATGAATATCGGATACTCCTAACGAATGAACTCAAAGTCTTCCTTTGGTGTAAAAAGGTGGTAATATGAGACATTGACTCAATCAAATCAACAAATCAAAGCTCAAAGTGATTTCCACACAAATAACGTCCAAAACTATTTTATGCTTTTTTAGGACTTTCAAGGAAGGGCAAACCCGTTTATATTCTCCAACCAAACTCCCTCAGATTTTAATTTTGAATAGAGGCTTTCTAAATTCTCAAACTTTGGAGAATTTAAGGTGAAACCTAATGGCCCATAATTGGCATGAATTGCTTTTTATTGCCTTTAATTTTTTAAGGGCTCTTTTAACCTCTTTGGACCTCGAATAATAAAATTCCTCCATTTTTAGGTCCTTTTGAACAGTGGATTTTGTGCAAAGAATAGATAATTACCTTTCGCAGCCCCTCCTCGTTCTTAAACAAACACTCAGTCTCACCAAAAACGGTTTTTACATGCTGATATGCCCCGTCAAATCTCCTAGGCATAATAACTAGGTCAACGCACCCGAAATAGACCCGTAAACACCATCACCAAAGCAAAGCAACGTGTCAACTCGAGTGAGTTCAATTCAAGCACAACCTAATTTAGATTACCTAGAAAGCATGTTAAAAATGCGGTAAATGGAAAGCGGGAATAAACGCGATAAATCTATACTACAAAGCAAGTGAAGAAAGCATGTGAATCCGATTAAGAAAGCATGTAAATCAAACTATCAAAGCAAGAAAGAAGGAAATACAAACTATATAAATGGATGGGATGATGAATAGTGCAACATTCAATGAAATAGGGTGTCAATCCAAGAACAATTGAAGAAGAACTCTTCAAAACCCTCAAAACCTAAGATAGTATAACCTAAAATCGTTTTGTCTACTGAATATCCTCTTATTACAATAAAATTAGCTTATATAGTAAGTTGGAATAAAAGAAAAGAAGAAAGAAAAGTAAAGAAAATATCTGCAGGGAAAAATAGGGGATCGATCGATCGACAGTGAAAATCGTGGAAAAAATACAAAGGCTCGATCGATCGACCATCAGGCTCGATCGATCGATCAAGCAGGGTAGCCTGTTGTTTCCCCTATTTTGGCATGCTTTCCATCTCCGCTCAAATCACCGTAACTTTGTCATACGGACTCGGAATCACGCATCGTTCATGGCCACGTGAAGCTAGCGAGGAGAGCTATAACTTCCATGTAGAAGTCGGACCAGGTGCCTAAGCTGTGAAATGACCGAATTGCCCTTGAACGTGCGATTGTGTACGAAAATTGCGAGGAATGCGTCTGAATCCCATACTTGGTACCTAAATACCTATAAAAGTCCAATTATACCTCATATAGCATGTTAACAATATAAACCGAGGTTGTCTGGTTAACGGGCTTAAATATAGAGATTAAGGCACCCGAGGGGGCTAAAATGCGTAGGTTCAACGGATGAAATACGCGATATTTGTGTATTATCACACCCCCTAACTTACACATTCCTAGTCCCTAGCAATGAAATAGGATGCACAAGAAGAACACGTAAACCAAAATAGGAGATAGTACAAAAGTATGGTATAAAAGTAATAAAAAGATAAGGCCACTTTCGCGGGAGATTCGATTGCATTTAGCTTATGCAATCAGCCGATAAACCCTTAGGTTACCCTAGTGGACGAGTGTCATGTCGTGAGGGTTTTTAGTGATGGTACCCACAAACATCATATGATTTTCTCAAAATATGCCCAATCAAGTAAGACAAACTCATCAATACGAATAAGATTTCAACATGTTATTAGCATAGCAAATGAATTCGCGTGAAAAGTACGTAGTTATTAACATTATCGAATGCACCTCAATGAATTGAAACTCTAACATGTGGGAGGGGAGTGAGCATATGCAAAGTATGATTTGGCAAAAAACTTAAATAACTCGGATACTAAATATCAAAGCATGCATAAAAGCCAATCCTCACGGGCATTACACTCATCAAGAGAATTCACTCGAAACAGGGAGGTAACACACGGGACATGCGGGCATAAGGAGTAAATGTAAATGGAAACTAGGCCGCACACATGTCACAAATGAAGAACGCTATATAGGAAATAAAAATTGCAATCTCAATGAAAGGATACCGCACATATAAAAGAGGCGAAATGCATTTGCACAAATTATCAACACTATATAAACATTTGAATTACATCAACTTAAGATCACATAGGACTTTAATAGGGTTGTAATGTAGGCTAGGTTAGGGTACGAAATGAAAGGGATGTATATATGGGTTCAAAGTGTTTGGGGATGAAACTCGGAATAATGGGAAATTGCGGGCAATATCAAAAGTGGACAAATGATGTCCAAAAGCATTAGATATAACAATCGCGAGAGTAACAAGGATTATTGAAACACAAACAAACACTATAAACAACTATCTCTTTCTTTTTCTTTTCTTCCTTTTTCTCACTTTTTCTCTTTTGTTTTGTTTTGTTTTTAACTTTATCTTTTTCACTCTTTTTCTTTTCACTTCTTACTCTTTTCATACTCAAATTGCAACCACAATACACAACAATATCATTCAATCCCAAGCAACAATCCAAACAAGGGTATGTAAGGTAATATGTATGGCATAAAACTCCAATTTGGAGTTGGTTATGGGATTTTGGGTAATAAAAAGAAAGGCTAGTATTTAGGCTCAAGTGGGTTGACTAGGGAACATATAAAGGGTGAGGTCAAGGTCATATGGGTGATATATAAAGATGGCCTATGATCATTTCAAAAAGTTTACACAATTCTCGAGTCAAAACAATATATGAAAATCATGCTCAAGTAACACATTTCAGGAATGGACTCAATTAATGAACGGTCAATGAAATAATAAAGAGATTACCAACGACTGTAACGTTTTCAAAGAGGAAAGAAAAGTTTATAAACTCACAAATGAAGATAAGTCTCTAATCTCACTCGGTGTAAGTATATACAATGCAACAAAAGCATACCGAGTTATAAAAATCTTAAACCACATCAATATAACAAGAATGGTGCATGTGCTCACGGATTAAAGTTTAATTCATGAAGTTATTCATAATATTAATGATTTAGGAACTAAAGACTAATAACTTCTAAAATTGAGAACATGCATCGTTGAATTCTCTATTTGATTAGGCAATTATTAAAATTTATCATCGAAAACAAGGGCAAAATGCCCAATAAAGGAGAAAAAAGAAAGAAAATATTTTTGAAACTTTTCAAATTTTTAACAAAAACATGCTTTGTAACTAAATTGTAATCAAATCCAAGGACTAAACAGCAAAATGGATAGAATATCCTACACCCCCTAACTTGAATGGTGCATTGTCCCCAATGCGTCCATTCAAGAACACAACACAAAGCTAGGAAAAGAATGATATTACCCAAATGTGGAGCGATCTCTATAAGTACAAGTCCCAATGAAGCTGCAAAATAAGTTAGTAGAAAGCATATGAAGAATATGTACTAATGTATTAAGTTAAGAGAATATATGTCACAAGTCACAATAATATAGAGGGGCTGAAGTGAAAATACTAGATAAATTGATGGTGAACTTTTTGATTTTATAAAATGGAAGGTCACACACATCAAAATCCAATTAACAACCACAAACTACATTTTCATTTCTCATTTCATAAGTTCAATACAAAAACACTTAATACATTACAACTAGCTGAAATAAAAGAAATAAAAATAAAAATAAAATAAATAAAAAATAAATAAAAATAAAAAGTACAATATACTATCCGATCCCAGAAAACAAAAATAACCTAGTACAACAGCAGCCTAGTGGCCAGAACCACTAGGATCAGAGGGGTCCTAAAAATGAGGCAACAACGGTGTGTCGGAATCACTGCGCTGCAGATAAAGATCTCTCATCATCCGCTGCATCATCCGATAGTCCTGTCTGTGTTGTGCCCTGGCCTGCCTCTTCATGGCCCACTCCTGCCGCTGTTCGGCGTGAAAATGCTCCTGCTGAGCCTGCAGCTGGTCCAGGCGGGATTCCCACGTAGCCCACCTGAGCTAGGTCTCCTCCCAGCTCTGGTCCTGCACGACCTGGAATGCCACAAAGCGGGCATCATCATCGGTGTGTGGCGCGTGAGAACCCTCACCCATCTCCATCTCCCGGATCTCGGCCTCCTCATCGTCCGGCTCATCAGCCACCTCTGCCCTCTGTCTCTTACCTCCCGGTTGCCCCCACTCGTGCTTTAGCATTTTTGAAATATTATCCTTGGAGAGAAGCTCGAGTGGGTCGTGCTTACGGTCACCGTCGAACTCAGGGCAACTGTGCGATATACACATCCTCGTAATGAGGTCAGGAAATGGAAGGGGATACCTCCAAGCAATCTCTTTAGCAGTAGCACACATCATGTCTAGAAAGATATTGGGCAAACTTATATTGCCCAAACCATTAATCATCGTGTAGATCAATGCGGCATGCTTGTGACGAACCTCAGACCGGTTGTTCGTCACCATGAAAGAGTGGACATTGATGTAGTGCAATAATCTTGGTAAGTACTCCATCGCAGCCGAGCGAAAAGCACCCTTTTTCCACGCCTCGCCCGGTGCAAGAGCCTCTATCAATGTCCCCCTGCCGAAGATAGTCCCATCCAAGAAACTGACCGCGTCCACGGGGTGTGGAACACCCATAAAATCTGCCAAATCTGAAATACTGAAGGGTATCCTCACCCCACGGACCATCGCCTCGTATGTAGTCGGCCCACTACCCTTGACCTCAACTAACATCGCATAAAAAATCCGTACTATCTCTTAATTGATACGACCATTAGTAGCGAGGAAGGGCTCCCACCCCTGACGGCGCAAAAGGACACGCGCCTCCCTCGGTATCTCCTCGATGTCCCACACAAAATGATATCCAAGAGGTCGCTCGGATGTATAAAATTGTGCGCGGAACCAATCCCGCTCCTGCTCGCAGCGGAAACCATCAACGCCCCCGGCGGGCATACACCTAGTAGAGCTGTATTTCTTCGGTTCCATTTCAACCTACAAAACAAGAATTAGGCAATACAAAGAAAATTGTAAGAACAATTAATGGTTAGTAGTGTACAAGTTTAAATGGAGGTGCAAGTGCGCAAATCCGAGGTGAAAAATTGCAACATTGCGATAAAAATTGTCAGAATGAGACATGGAATGAAAATCACCCAAGTGTGCGTCAAAAATTGGATTGAAAACTGTTTTAGGCATTTTGACGAACACTTGGCGTGCGCAATGTGCGTCAAGGTTGAAAAATACCACATTGAACCAACGAAATCGCCCCACTCATGAACAAAACAACAATGCAGCAATATATATGTGTTCATGAGTGGATTTACATCAATAATCACAAGAAAATTCGATTAGAACAACATAAATCAGGGGGAATAGCCAACACATTCAACCAATTGTCAAATTAGGGTTTAAACATGAAATTCATGACAAAAATCTACCAAAAACTACAAATACAAGTTAAAGTAGGAATGATATACCTTGAAAGTGTAGAACTTGGAAGAAATTGGAAGAAATGTTGTGTGGGGAATTTTTAGGGCACAAAATAGTTTGAGAGAGGAGAAGAGATAATGAGGAAATGGGGAAAAAAGAAGCAGCCCTCGGCCTTTAACTGCTCGTTCGATCGATCGAGCCCAGGCTCTATCGATCGATCAAGCAGGGCCAGGCACAATGCATTCCTTTTTTAAATGGGGGGGGGGGAGGAATTAAGGGATATTAGGGGGGTTTAAATATAAAATAAATTTATATATATATATATATATATATATATATATATATATATATATATATATATATATATATATATATATATATATATATATATATATATATATATATATATCAAATAAAAATATAAAAATAAAAATAAAAATAAAAATAAAATTATATATACATAGGCTAAAATATACACACAAATCGGCCTAAGTGAACCAAAAAAATAAAAATATGTACAATGAGAAACGCACATGCATATTCACGACAAAAATGAAAAATAAAATAAAATAAAAAAGAAAAACAAATGCAAATGTGTGAGGATGCGTGTGTGAAAAACCAAGGAAAAATGTTTTTGTGATTTTTTTGATTGTTTTCTTAACAAATGTGTGCCGGGGTGCATATCTCCGCAAATTCAAGTCCGTTGAATCTACAAAAGAGTTAGAACCAAGCATACAAAAAGAAATAAAAAGAGATTAACTAATTACACTAGACTAATATTAAGAAAAACAAAAATGAAGAAGTTAGTATATACAACCTACATTTAGGATGTCTAATTAGCTATATACTAGAAGTTTAAACTTTTGAGGGTCCATCCAAAACACAATTTGACTTTGACGGATCAACGGTGGACCCTCCCGAACATGCATGCCCCCCGAAAAATAGGAATTTCGTTCGAACGACAGAAGGCATGTGTAAGGCGGTAAAAGTGAACCATCCCCAATTGAAACTTTGGGAGGGAGGATGGGGGATTTGGATAGGACGGGCAACAAATACACATGCGGGCCGAGAAAACATGAATCAACTCCCGAGTATTTTAAAGTTGGAACGGGAGGCGGTGCACATGAGGGCAAAGGTGCCGTTATGGAAAGAGGCTCGAGCAAGTACTCCTCATCGGTGAAAAGGTTTGGAACTAAAAAGTTTTGAACCGATTCATCGGGTACTCGAATTGGTACGACAGTATATAATGAAGACGGGGATGAAAGAAATTCAATATCAGACGATGAGTGATCATCGCTTGAGAATTGAATTTCGAAAGAAATAGGATCATTTACAATGAAACTTTATTCTTTTAAAATCAAAGAAGAAAAGAATTCATTGCAAATAGATACTATGCCTTTTTCATCCTCATTTTCAGTCTCTACTATACCGTGGGTCAAGTCAAGGATGATTTGTTCCAAAGTACGAACGAAGTCCTCATTTGGTTCAAAACAGTCCTCGACTTCGGTAGTCTCCGAAGAAAAGTCATCGTCGGATTCAAATAGTAAATCCAACTCGGGTTCCCAATAACGATTTTCTTCCCGATAACGTTCTTCAATCCTCTCATTTTCAAGCATACGCAATCCCTCACCGAATGTCATCGGGCGAGGAGCGGATTCTTGAAAATGGGAAGTTTGGAAATTGTTCTCGGGACTACACTCATAATCATTAACATAAGAATTTTGAAAATGATTACAATTGGATTCAAAATTCTTATCACAAGGATCTTGCGACCTAAAATCAGAATGATCATGCACAAAATTGCTGTAATCCAAACTTTGACTTTCGTAATACTCACCCAATGTCATTTTATATGTTGCAACTTTTGGGGATTGCAAGTATTGACCAAAAGTCATAGGTTTACAGGAATTTTGAGAATTATCATTAGGATTACCAGAAAAGTTAGAATAAGACATGATTACCCCAACAGTTGCTTGAAAGGACAGCTTCCACAAAGATGTGCGGCGGTGAATTCAAGCGTTCCTAGGCACTCAAATGTATAAGTTCTGCAAAAAAGGGTTAAAAGAAAGAATACAAATACAAAGAAAAGAATACTACGAAGTAATAATACAATTGCAATCTATAACAAAACTATCCCCGAAAACGGCGCCATTTTGATTGGGTGCGAAAAGCGGCGCGTGTTAAACGTCGATCGTTGTTTTCGTTTCGCCAACTCAATACAAAAACCTAAGTTACGACTACACTCAACTGGTGAGTACAGCGGTAAGTCGGGTACGAATCCACAGAGAATGTTCGATAGATTGCAACAGATTATTAATTCAGGAATAAAAGTGTAAAAGGTGTTTAGAAACTAAAAAGGGAAAGATGCATAAAAGGGAAATAGTAATCTAGGCGAGTGTATTGAAACTAGATTATGAAAGTGAGTAAAACTATAGGTTGCATCGAATATCCCTCACCCGAGTTAATTAGTATAAAATGGTTACATGGGTCGACGGGTTATTACAAGTGCGTCGCATTTTGACAATTAATTAAATCAAGGGTTGTCACGCCCTAAATCATCATAAAAGCCTAATAAGATTTTGGCATCAATAAATATCCCGAAAATTACACACGAAAGGTCGTAAGCACGGGACATACATTATATGCCCCGTCAAATCTCCTAGGCGTAATAACTAGGTCAACGCACCCGAAATAGACCCGTAAACACCATCACCAAAGCAAAGCAACACGTCAACTCGAGTGAGTTCAATTCAAGCACAACCTAATTTAGATTACCTAGAAAGCATTTTAAAAATGCGATAAATGGAAACCGGGAATAAACGCGATAAATCTATACTACAAAGCAAGTGAATAAAGCATGTGAATCTAATTAAGAAAGCATGTAAATCAAACTATCAAAGCAAGAAAGAAGGAAATACAAACTATATAAATGGAGGGGATGATGAATAGTGCAACATTCAATGAGATAGGGTGTCAATCTAAGAACAATTGAAGAATAACTCTTCAAAACCCTCAAAACCTAAGCTAGTATAACCTAAAATCGTTTTGTCTACTGAATATCCTCTTATTACAAAAAAATTAGCTTATATAGTAAGTTGGAATAAAAGAAAAGAAGAAAGAAAAGTAAAGAAAATATCTACAGGGAAAAACAGGGGATCGATCGATCGACAGTGAAAATTGTGGCAAAAATACAAAGGCTCGATCGATCGATCAAGTAGGGAAGCCTGCTGTTTCCCCTGTTTTGGCATGCTTTCCATCTCCGCTCAAATCGCCGTAACTTTGTCATACAAACTCGGAATCACGCACTATTCACGGCCACACAAAGCTAGAGAGGAGAGATACAACTTCCGTGTAGATGTCGGGCCAGTGCCCAAGCTGTGAAATGACTGGATTGCCCTTGAACGTACGGTTGTGTACCGAAATTGCGAGGAATGCGTCCGAATCCCATACTTGGTACCTAAATACCTACAAAAGCCAAATTATACCTTATATAGCATGTTAACAATATAAACCGAGGTTGTCTGGTTAACAGGCTTAAATATAGAGATTAAGGCACCCGAGGGGGCTAAAATGCGTAGGTTCGACGGATGAAATACGCGATATTTACGTATTATCACATGCATTCCAATCTTGTCAAGGTTTATCGCATATTGTTAGTTGAATAGACAGAATTGAGATGGAAACACTCAAGCCAACATGTGATAGAAAAGTACAATAATCAAATAAAGCCATGCATGTGTGCAATAAAGGAGGTATGAGTCAAACATGTATAAAAGATATCACGAATCACATCTCAAAGAATCCAAGTAGTGTAAAGCACATGGATGAAATGATGTAGCATCTCAAATCTCTATCAAACAGTCGCAGGAATAAATGGAATGAAAATGTGACTTGGCTATCTTAAATGTTCATCCATAAAAGGTGCATAGAAAATACAAAAATCTTTTTGGGCTTTTCTAAAATTTTTATAAAAAAAATCTTCTTGGATTTTTCAAAAGAATAAATAAATAGCTGTATAACAAAGCAATAATACATATAAAACAAACTAGCAATAGGAAGCATATGATATGAACATGAAAAAGCATCCTATCCTAGACATAGACCAACCCCTCAGTCAACTGTGCAAATCCCCAAAGACTTCCTAGCACTCTCAAATCTAAGGGCATCTAAAGTTTTTATGAAAATATCGGCTAACTGACGGTCGGTGGGAATAAAACTCAGGGATACGACTTTCTCCTCAACTAACTATCGTATAAAGTGCTCACGTATCCTGATGTACTTTGTGCGCGAATGCTGGATGGGATTGCGGGATATGTGTATTGCGCTCGTGTTATCACAGGAAATGGTCATGGTGTCCTGTGAAATCCCATAATCCTCCAGCATTTGCTTCATCCACAAGAGTTGCGTGCAACAACTCCCGGTGGCTATGTACTCAGCCTCCGCAGTGGACAAAGAGATGGAATTTTTCTTCTTGCTCAGTCAGGTGACAAGAGCAGAACCAAAATAGAAATACCCACCAGAAGTGCTCCTACAACCATCTACATCCCCGGCCCAATCAGCATCCGAATAGGCGGACAAACGGTCATCAGTTTCAAAGGAATACCAAATACCGTATGAGAGAGTCCCACTCACGTATTTAATAATACATTTTAGAGCAAGTAAATGTGACTCTTTCGGGGACGCCTGATATCGTGCACAGACTCCAACACTAAAGGCTATGTCGGGATGACTGGCAGTCAAGTAGAGAAGACTACCTATCATACTCCGATATAAGGTTTACTCTATGTCCTTGCCTGAAGTGTCCTTACTAAGCTTGGTAGTGGTACTCATAGGTGTACGTGCATGATTAGCGGAGTCTAATCCAAATTTCTTCACTAGGTCTCTAGTATACTTGGATGCTATATGAACATCCCATCCTCTAGCTGACGAACCTGGAGACCAAGGAAGAAAGTAAGCTCACCAACCATGCTCATCTCAAACTCATTTTTCATTTCCTCTTCAAAGTGATGAGCATGTGGATCCAAAGACTATGTCGACCACATAGACCTGGGTAACCAAAATTGCCCCGTCATCTATCCTGACGAACAAAGTCATATAAACTCCCCCTATCTTTAAGCCACGGGCTAAGAGATAGGAAGTAAGCCTCTCGTACCAAGCACGGGGTGCTTGCTTCAAACCATACAAGGCTTTCCTCAGATAGTAGACGTGCTCCGGGTGATGAGGGTCTTCAAACCCTTTTGGTCATTCCACGTAAACCTCCTCCTGTAGAATGCCATTCAAAAAGGCACTCTTGACATCCATCTGATATAACTTGAAGCGCAGATGACATGCGATGGCGAGTAGTAGACGAATAGACTCAAGCCTCGCAATAGGAGCAAATGTCTCCCCAAAGTCTAAAGCTTCTATCTGTGTGTATCCTTGAGCGACCAACCTAGACTTATCTCTAATTATGGTACCATTTTCATCCATTTTATTCTTAAAGATCCATCTGGTACCTATCATATTTGTCTCACTAGATCGGGGGACAAATTCCCAGACATGATTTGTTTTAAACTGAAGCAACTCATCCTGCATAGAAGATATCAAGTGTTCATCCTTGAGTGCTTCTTTATGATTCTTTAGCTCGACTTTGGACGTGTAGCAAAAATGGCTAACAACGTTCTCTAGCTGAGCACGAGTCTTGACCCCTAGAGTGGGATCACCAACAATGGCAGAAGGGTCATGACTCTTGTGAACCCAAGCGGGTGTGTCCCCTAACATAGGAGTAGGGTCCACAGAGTGTGGGTGAGGTACAAGTAAATCACTACTAGAAATATCCTCAACCTCACACTAAAGTTTAGAGTCAATAAATGCCAAAGGTTCGTCATCTTGCACGGTGACATTTATTGACTCCATAACCTTAGAGCTCTTCAGGTTAAAACCCCGGTACGCTCTACTATTCGATGAATATACCAACAGTATTCCTCATCGCTTCGGGAGTCAAACTTTCCTAATTGCTCTCTATCCCGTAGGATGTAGCATTTACTCCCAAAAATACGGAAATATGCAAGGTTGAGCTTCTTGCCAGTCCACAACTCATAAGGTGTCTGAAGTGTGTGTGAATGCTGGCAAACCCTATTCACCGTGTGGCATGCAGTAGACATTGCCTCTGGCCAAAATCTCCTAGAAACCTTACGACCTAGAAGCATAGATCTAGCCATTTCCTGGATCGTTCTATTCTTTCTCTCAACAATCCCATTTTGCTGAGGAGTCTTCACAGCAGAAAACTCATGTTTGATCACAAGGCTATCACAATAAAAATATACCTTTGCTTCCTTAAATTTAGTGCCGTTGTCACTACATATCCTGTTAATAGTGACTCCGTGTTGATTTTGCAGGACACGACACTTGGTCGTTAAAAACTCTACAGCATCGGATTTCTCTCTCAGAAAACCTACGATGGAGTATCTGGAGAAATCATCCACCATTACTAGGATATACCTCTTACCACCAAGACTCTCAGTAAGAGTGGGGCCCATAAGATCCATGTGTATAAGCTCAAGAACACGAGAGGTGGTAATGAAATGAAACTTCCTATAGGGACAACGAATTTGTTTTCCCAAGTGACAGGGTCCACAAACCGTCGAAGTTAGCCTTCCAAGAGATGGTAAGCCACACACTAGGTCCTTTTTAGCTAAGCGAGTTAGATCTCTAATGTTTACGTGACCTAGACGTTGGTGCCACAGATCCATAGGAATGATCGTGGCGCTGTTGCAGATAAGTGGGGATGTGGGCTCAGTCCCATAGCAATTATCCTTTATCCTCGCCCCTTGCACTAAAAGTTTACCGGCTTAATTATAGACCTTGCAAGCGTCCCGGTCAAACTTTATGGCAAAGTCAGAGTCACACAACTGGCTAATGCTGAGAAGGTTTGCTTTCAAACCTTTGACGTACAAAACATTTTCTAGCTTAGGAAATCCGGGTAACTCGACAGTACCACGTCCTATAATGCTAGACTTGCTCCCATCTCCAAAGGTGACTCTACCATCCTGATAATTCTCAAGAGATGTAAAAAATGAGGCATCACCTGCCATATGTCTGGAGCACCCACTGTCAAAATACCACTGTGAGGTATTATGTGCTTTAAGAGCGACATGAACAACAAAGGACTTTTTATCTTTCTTAGGTACCCAAGAAGTGGTGACCTTTTGTTTGACTTTGTTGTTGTTAGTTTTAGCTGGAGTGTGAGAAGGATTCACTGACGGCAAAGACATCCGTCGGAATTCCTCCATCAAACTCTGAGACGTGGCAGCTAAAAACTCAACTTGCTCTCTCACACTGGTAAAATCATCAGTATGCTGACGTGGAGCAGTAGAACATCGTGTTCGACCCATGCTATAGCAAAAATCCCTGAGGTGGCCTTTTCTTTTGCAATAAGTACTAAAGAACACAGTCAAATGCAGACCTTGGTTTGCTTTTCTTGGTCGAATTCTCCTTCGAGGTTTTTGACGATGGCCATAAGGAGTCGTAGAAAACTCAGGAACAGGTCCAGGTGAAATTTGGGATGTGGATGCACCATCATAACCTATTCCCTGCCTATCACCAAAACCTAAAGCGGGGTCGAGGAGCATCTTTCCCATTTTCCCAGATCTGTCCTCGATTTGTACCTCGACTTCCCGTGCTCTCTCCAGATCATGAGTAAGCTGGGCAACAAGGGCTTCAATTTTCTGTCAAGTCTCCATGGAGGAATGAAGCTCACTCGTAAGACTAGCCACTTGTTTAGTCAAGTCCCCTCTATCTTTCTCAAAATAACTCTCTCTCTCTAAACAAACTCTCTTTCTCAACATAGGCAGACTCTCTCTCTTTCTCAAGGTAGTGCAGGTGGAGGACTCTCTCTCTCTTGCTTTTCTTAAATCTTCCTCTAAAGCATGTATCCTAAGAACTAACGCTTTGTTAAGATTTTTAGTTTTAAAAGACTCAGTATATAGCTCGGCGTAGGCGCGTTGAAGATCACTCTCGCTCTCACTTGTGTCATCCCCCCCTTACTCACATCGGTCTCACTGTCGAGGTGTCTTTGTGAAGCAACATCCTTATCGTCGTGAGAAGTACTCAAAGTGCTCACATGACTAGCCATGAATGCGGTGAAGTTACAATCATGCGGTGACTCGTCTCCAGAATCCACCGACTCGACCTCACTGTCGTCGCTAAGGGTAGCATTAAGGACAGCTTTCCCTTTCTCTCTGTTCAGACGTGTGGCACTCTCAAAGGCTCTATGACCCCTACCGTCGCACTCAAAGCATCTCTCACTTTCTTTCTTAGGAGGATCTTTAAAATCTTTTTCATTTTCCTTTTTCAAACTAATTTTTATCAAATTTATTTTTATCTTTAAAAGTACCATTTTTCTTAAATTTGAGAATCCTCTTGAAACTTTTTGCAAAAAGAGCCAAATAATCTAAATCAAAATCACAATCAGAATCTAACGTGTCAGTCTCTCTCTTTCTAGATGACTCTACCTTCTTTCTTGCTGACCCCTCAGTCTTTCTCTCTTGGGCATTAAGTGCAATTCCCTTATCTTTAGACCTAGCAGTTTTAGGGAACATATCAATTTCATATGTTATTAAAAAGAACCAAAGCGGATGAGACTTCTCTTCAAGAACCCTCCAAGAACCTAAGGAGAATTCTCTTTCTCCTCTTGCGTAACAATGTCTATACCTGCTACTGACCACCTGATCCCACCTAAGCCTCCTGATCCCACCTGGTCTAAATCGTTCGCAACTATCCTCATGAACCAACAACCTAAAGAACTGCCATTGAAGAGTCCATCAATGTTTAAGGGAGAGCCAGCTGTCATGTTCTCTCAAGAAGACATTGAAGCCCTAGCTGAACCATTTAAACATTCAATTGTGGGGAAATTCTCTCATGGAAGACCTCCAATTGATTATATTCGGAAAATTTTCCAAACATTTTCCCTGAAATCTGCATTTTCGATTGGTCTTTTAGATTCAAAGCATATTCTAATTAGATTAAATAGTGAGGAAGACTATGTGAGACTTTGGCTTAGAGATATATGGTACATTGGGAAATACCCTATGCGAACTTTCAAGTGGACAATTGACTTCAAACCAGATGAAGAAAGCCCTATAGTTCCAATATGGATTAATCTCCCAAACCTTCCCTTACATTTCTATGCAAAATCTGCTTTGTATTCTATTGCCCAACTTGTGGGAAAACCTCTAAAGTTAGATGCATCTACAGCCTCTATATCCAGACCTAGTTTGGCTCGCATATGTGTTGAAATTAACATTTTGAGATAAAGAATTAAAAGAATCTGGATTGGAAGTGGCAGCTCTGGATTCTGGCAGAATATTGTGTATGAAGATTGTCCTTTGTTCTGCGAATTCTGTAAAAAACAAGGGCATTCAGAGAGCAAATGTATGATCAAGTTCCCTCAATTAAAGCCTAAGAAAGATATTCCAAAAAATCATTCAAAGCGAGAGGAAACTCAAGAAGTTCCCAAAGAAACAGTTTCTAAGAAATCAGTGGATAAAGATCATCAGGTGGATACAACAGTAAACCACATAACTGTTTACAGTCCGGGTAATGCTGCTAAGGAGGATCATAACTGCTCTGATTCTCGTGATAATGGTAATCAGATTGCAAGATTATCTAATAAATTTGATGTCTTACAAGATGATTACAATTCGAATTCAGAAGATGATAATTTAGAATATCAAACCATCTATTCAAGAAAAGGGGATAACAGAGTCCAAGAGGTGCTGCTGCGATCTCACAATCTGAACTCGGAAGAAACTTACATTGTCAACCATATAAATCTATCTCCCAAAGCTTCTACATTACCTCCATCAAATAAACATCCAGCAGCAAAAAAAGATAATGTATCTGACTCTGAAGTTTCTTTAAAAAAGTCTCCTAAGATTGAGGAGTTAATCAAGTTTGCCAAATGGTTTGATGTCAAATGGAATGGGATTCAGAAAGACAAAGAAGAAATGGAAAAAACTAAGAAGGGCCCAGATATAACGAAAGCATATTCCAAGATATCAAAGCAAGGTAATTCAACTAAGCAAGTTCCTATTGATCCTCTATTCAGAAGAATAACCAGACAATCAGGTAAGTTCTCTTCCTCAAACTTTAAATCTTCTGTTTAAATGCTGAATTTCTTGTGCTGGAATATTAGGGGGGTTGCCAATAAAGCAACTAATAGAAGATTGAAAAATCTTATTAGGAAATATAAACTACCTGCTATTGCCCTATTAGAACCTAAAGTAGGTATAGATAAGATTACTAAATATAAAATTAAGTGGCAATTCTCCTATAGTGCTTCTAATATATCCAATAAAATCTGGTTTTTTTGGCAAAATGAATTAAAAGTAAGTGTAATTTATAACACTGATCAATTACTATGTCTGAAAATTGACTTTGAATACCTGAATTCCTCTATAATTTTGGTTCTAATATATGCCAAATGCACCGCGATGGAAAGAAAAAGTTTATGGACTGATATTTGTCAGTTAACTTCTCAAAATACTGATTTGCCTTGGCTTATAATTGGTGATTTTAATGTTGTCTCGAAACAGGAAGAAAAACTAGGTGGTTCTGAAATAGATTTTCACTCTATGGAAGATTTTAATGATATGATAACTTCGTGTGCTTTGTCTGATCTTGGGTACTCAGGATCTCGATTTACATGGTCCAATAATCGTATCCATGGTACTATATTTTGTAGATTAGATAGAGGCTTGTTTAATACGCATTGGCTAAACAAGTTTCCTTCTACTAATATATCGCATTTACATAAGGCTTGTTCGGATCATTGCCCCCTGCTGCTGTCTATTAAAAGTAAGTTTGATAATCTGCCAAAACCTTTCAAGTTCTTATCTATGTGGTGTATCCATTCTAATGTGAAAGATATTATTCAGAATTCTTGGAACAGTGATGTTAATGCCCCTCCGATGAAACTTTTCTCTATTAAACTTAAAATGCTTAAAGAGAAACTTAAAATTTGGAATAAAGAAGTTTTCAAAAATGTGTTTCAATCTGTCAGTGATCTAGAAGATGAAGTTTTGGTGAAAGAGCAGGCTTTTGAGCAAAACCCTTCTTCATATTCTAGAACTGAGTTATTTAAAACTAGAGCAAATTTGAATATTGCTTTACAAAGGGAGGAAAGCTTTTGGTTCCAAAAAAGCAACAAAAAATGGCTTAAACAAGGGGATCTGAATACAAAACTTTTCCATGCTTCTGTTAAGATCAGTCATAGAAGATTGAACATAACCAAGATTAAAAACTCCCATAACATTTGGATTGACAAACAAGAGGACATTGATAGATTGTTTATATCCCACTTCCAAAATATTTGGAAATCCGATCTTATCACTATTAATAATAGCTTTCTTAATGTTATTGACAAAGCTATTTCTGAAGAGGAAAATAAAAATCTTTCGGATTTCCCATCTGAAGATGAAATATTTAGAGCTATTAATAATTTGAATTCTGATAGTGCTCCTGGTCCTGATGGTTATGGGGGTGAATTTTATCAGAAATATTGGGACATCATAAAGCATGATCTTATAAAGGCAATTCACTCTTTTTTTGCTGGAGCTGAAATTCCTAAAAGCTGGTCAGCTACGAATATTGCTCTTATTCCTAAAGTGGATATGCCTATAAATTGCTCTCAATTTAGACCTATAAGCTTATGTAATTTTTCTAATAAAATTATCTCTAAGATTCTGAACGACAGAGTTGCCGTGATTCTTCCTAAAATAATATCCCCAAACCAATCTGGTTTCGTTAAAGGGAGAAGTATTAATGACAACATTCTTCTTGCTCATGAGTTATCTCAAAATATAGGTAAAAAAGTTCGCGGTCATAATGTTATTATTAAATTAGATATGGAAAAGGCTTATGATAAAGTGTATTGGCCTTTCCTATGTCAAGTTTTGAGGAAATTTGGTTTTAATGAAATGTTTATTGACATGATTTGGAGGTTAATTTCCAATAATTGGTTTTCTATTTCCATAAATGGCCAATGTAAAGGTTTTTTTCAATCTTTCAGAGGGCTTAGGCAAGGTGACCCTCTGTCTCCTAGCTTGTTTATTATAGCTGCTGAATGTTTAAGTAGGAATATAGATAATTTGTTCAAGAATGGTAAAGCCATTCCTTTTTCCCATCCTAGAAATTGTAATCTGATTTCCCACTTGGCTTATGCAGATGATATTATTATTTTTGCTAATGGGAACAAGAAATCTTTGCTTGCTATATCTAAATTGCTTAAAACCTATGAAAATACCTCTGGTCAGTCTATCAACATAGCTAAAAGCTCTATTTATATTGATAAAAATCTCTCTCCGTCTATTAGAACGAAGATGGAAACCATTTCTGGTATATCTATCAAAACATTGCCCATGAAGTATTTAGGTTGCAACATTAATAAAGGTAGAATTAAACTGTCTCAATTTTCTGATCTTATGAATTCTATTAGAGAGAAGCTAAATTCTTGGTCGTCCAAGCTTATTTCTCAAGCTGGTAGGGCTACTCTTATTAGAAGTGTTCTTTTATCTATCCCTATCCACATCATTTCTGTTATTTTCCCCCCTAAAACTATTATTAAAAGATTGCATAATATATTTTCTAAATTTTATTGGGGAGGTGTTAATAAAGAAAAACCTTACCAATGGGCTAAATGGTATGACATGTGTTTTCCGTTTGAAGAAGGTGGGTTAAACTTTAGAAAAATGGAAGATATTATTAATGCTTCTAGCATGAAATTGTATTGGAAATTTTTATTTGATAAAGGTATTTGGGCTTCTTTCATGCGTCATAAATATAAGGACATTACGGTTTTGAAGTTAGGTTCTTCCACTATTAAAAGAATAAAATCTATCTCTAGTTTAGCGGATGATTACATTGATTCTGAAAATCAAATATGGCTTCCTTCATACTCTGGTGAGTTCTCGTTGAAAGAAGCTTTTCAAATATGTAGGAAAAATAACCCAATCTCTCTCACTTGGAAAACTAATTGGACTATAGAATGTCCCACAAAAATTTCTAATTTCATTTGGAAGTTATTGAATCATTTTGTTCCTTTTGAGACTGAAATCCAAAAAATTGGTATAAGACTTGCTCCGGTTTGCAGGGAATGTTTAGCTAATGATGATAGCGATTCTCATGTGTTGTTAAATTGTAAGTTAGCTAAAAATGTTTGGAAATATTTTTGTCACCTTTTTAATGTTATTCCTAACAATCTTTCTTGTAGGGCTATGATTTTATCTTGGTGGATGACTAAAAATAACAAAGACTTTCTTAAAATTCTTTATGCCATTATTCCTAAAATTATATTTTGGGAATTATGGAAAGCAAGGAATAGATTGGTTTTTGAAAACTCCAAGTCTTCTGATAATTTTATAATCAATCAAATAATTTTTTTAGCTTCTTCCGTTCTTCAAAATCTAAAAATCTATGACCTTCCTAACTCGTTAGATATTCATATCATTAACCAATTCCAAGTTAAAATAAGCCCTAAAGTTGTTCATCTTATCAAATGCATTTGGTCTAATCCCCCTAGTGGGGTTTTTAAATTAAATATTGATGGAGCCTCTAAAGGTAACCCGGGTAATAGTGGTATTGGAGGGGTGATTAGAGATTCGGATGGAAACTTCATTGTTGGGTTTGAAAGGGCTATAGGAGTTCAAACATCTTTCTTTGCTGAAAGTTTGGCATTGGTTGAAGGTATGAAATTGGTTTCTCAGTTAAAGATTCAAAAAGTAATAGTGGAATCGGATTGCAAGCTATTAATAGATGTGATATTGAAAAAAGCTAAACCTCCATGGCAAGCTAGAAAGCTTCTTCAAGACTACAAATGCTCTGATGCAGTTACTTATAATCATATATGGAGACAATCAAACTCAGTTGCTGACCATCTAGCTTCAAGGGCTTCTCTTTTCAACACGAATTTTTTATATTGGGATTATTCCTCTCTCCCGAGGTTGGTTAAAGGTTTACTTAAGCTGGATAGTCTGCATACTCCTCAAATAAGGCATAGAATTCTAAAGTTGTAAATGGGGATAAGATAAATCTCCATATTTATTTCAAGTTCTCTCTATGTAATGGGGTTAATATAAAATCCCATATTTACTGCATTCCATCTAGAGTATTGGGCCCAACCTCTAGATTTTAAATTTGCTTGGGTTTGTTAGCTTCGGAGAGGCTTTTTCTCCTTTTATATTAATAATATGTGTGGGGGTTCCGTCCCTCTTTGTTAAAAAAAAAAAAAAAAAATTTCATATGTTTGCAAGTCTCCTACAAGTTCTTCCAATTTTAGCGTATTTAAATTACCCTTAGAATTTTGCACAGTGACTTTAGGGATAAAACGCTTAGGCAGAGAACGAATAATCTTTTTAACAACTCTAGCATTAGGAATATGTTCACCAAGATTAAAGATAGTATTAATAATGTCAGAAAGCCAAGCATAAAAATCATCAAAACATTCAGTATCATGCATGGTGATGGTTTCAAATTGATTGTCAAATTTTGCAATTTAGACTCTTTCGCAGCATTAGTTACTTCATGGGTGAGTTGTAAAACATCCCATGCCTCTTTTGACGTGGTGCACGTCCTTATGCGTTTGAACTCATTAGGTGTGACAGACCCAGAAATAACATTTAAACCTTTAGAATTAAAAGATGACCATTTAAATTCTTCTTCTGTCCAAGTGGTCATAGGTTTTAAATTGGTCACATTTTCAACAGTCACGGAGGGAGGAGTCCATCCTCTTTCAACTAAAATCCAGACACGTTCATCTATGGCTTTTAATGCAGATCTCATGTGGGCTTTGCAATATGCATAGTTTGTCCCGTAAAAAACTGACATTTTATTATATAACTTATCCATTATGAACACACTTGTTTTCAAAAGTCAATTTTTCAGAAAATTGATATCTTAGAAAAATTTTGCGAAAAATTACACGGTAAATTTGTGTAACTGGCTCTGATACCAATTTGAGAAGAGTGCGCTTGCGTTCAAATAAGGAAGTTATTTAATTAAACACAGTTTTTATCACGTAAATCCTAAACATGCATCTATATGTGATTAAATACGATGATGAAACATGCAAGGACAAATATATGAGGAAAAATCCCCCAAAGGGGCAAAACCTTTTATTTTCACAATAATTTTGTAAGAGTACGGCTTACACGGCTAACAATGAAAATATATGACACAGATATACCCTCAGGTGTCGGTTCTGTTGTCGGCGGCTGGAACTATCCCTTTCCAGTAGGGCTGCAGTGAAGAAGAGAGCGGCTTCCTTACAAATTACTCCAGATGAGTAAATGATCCTCTTGAAGGTTTAAATATTCACATACATATATGGGAATGGTTTTGTGAATCAAAACGGTTTAGAAAACCTTAAAAAGTGAAGTCTTATTCTGGGTTGTTTTCGCAGAATTTTGAGATTGCAGAAAGACTTGAAAAACATGTAGAAGGAGATCAGATATTTATACAAAAATTGAGGCGGAGGCTCGTTCGAAGGAGATAGCCATGTCGCTCGAACGAAGGATAGAAGTCATTCGAACGATATCGCGCGACATGCCTATCTCGCGCGAACGACTTTGAAAGTCGTTTGAGCGATCTCATCGATCGAGGCAATTCACCTCTACGCTTAGAAAAATTATGCTTTTGATAAAAAAATAAAACCAGTCTTCAAAAATAATTTTTAAAAGCATTTCCCAAATATTTATGCAAATATTTAAATCTCCAACAAAACATATTACTGATAGAGCGTAGTGGAGTAGTGGGAATGAGCTGAGCAACACGTTGCATGTAGCATGATGCACGTGAAGAAAGTGGATGCATTGGATTCGAATAAAGGCCATCGACGATGATCGTGTTGACGTGCCGAATGTAGCGGTATCAGACATATGAAATGTGATCTAGGTGAAAACTGAAATTTCCTAGAATCTACCCCCGACATTTAGAAAATTATGTCCTTACAAGAAATCTTATAATTTTTAGTTGGTTATAATTTCATTTATGAGTTATATTAAATGGTCTAAAAGCTTAGAACCGTAGGTTAGAATTTCATCTCTGAAATTCCGCATAATATAATTAATTCATGCGTATATCATTTTAGGTTTAACTCTAAAAATATTTACGTAATTGACATCAATTAATTAATATAAGTAGTCTAACCAAAACTTCACCATTCAGTTACACTAACTAACTAGAGAATAATCACAAACTAGGTTCATTAACATAATCCCTTGATTCATGGTTTGAACCTGAGGAAAATGGGAAGTCGATCAATTTTTAACAATTTGGTAGAAATTTCAGGCCTTTGCGCAGTTTAAAAAATAATCATAAGATAATCAACGATGCTCCACAAATTAGCAAACAAACACCCCCAGATTCTTGCTTCAATTTTAATAGGACCCTATTTTACCCAAAAGATAAATTTATATATATACCATGCCAAAAATAACCTCAAAGTACCAGATTCACTTAAAAAAATTTCAGCATCGCTGTTAAGAAAATAATCATAAAATATTCATCATTGCTCCGAAAATTATGAAACTAATGCCCACCCATTCTTAAATGAATTTAAATAAGACTTCAGTTTTGCAAAAAAATAATATTCCCAGCTACACTACACCAAAAACAACCTCATAATGACTAATTTTCTCCAAAAAATACATGCACAATCTAAATCTCCATTAACGACCCTTTAAGCTCCCAATTCACCACCAAATTCAATAATTATCATATGTAAGTCTGCCAATATCAATCATAACCTAAAACTAAGGTCTTTAACTTAATATTACTCATATTTGAGGTGTAAACCCCAATTATCATTTTAAGAATTCAAATTTACAAATTCATCCTGATTCAACCCAATTACCTAGTAATCCATGAAATTATAAAGGGGCTTTCTATCCTCTAACATGAAATACCATAGCCATCTAATCAATTTACTAAACTCTACTCTAAATCATGATAAATCATCCTAATTTCATAATATATTAAGAACATATGTTTTTAATCTAGTAATACAATTAACATGATTCTAACAATTGTCATATAAATTCTCTAGTTTAATATTTTAATATGAAATTAAGAATCCAATGAATAATAACATCCTAATACAATTTTAATTATAATCTTATACCAAACATACTTTTTCCCTTCTAAATTGGTTGAATCTTATGTGAAAAGCCCCAAAACTTTTTTTATCCTTTCCTTAACCTTCCTCCTTAGCTTTAGGGTTGCCTTTAAATGTATAAAAATGATTTATCTTTACTCTAATAATCTTTATATATATTGGTGTCTAAAATTGGTATGGTGATAATTATGTGTCTTAACTGAGTGATACCAATTATAATCTGCCACATGTACAAAACAAAGTGATATGAACTTGAGAGAGATGAGAGATAAAGAAGGAATTAAGAGATTTTGCATGGTTCAGGCCAATGAGGTGCTTACTTCCATGAGTACAAAGTCACTAGGTATTAGGGTTGAATATAAGCGTTCAAGAATCTCTCTAGGGTTTAGCGTATACCATTTTACACATGCTCCCACATGAGGGATATAGTGGGAAGAAGAAGAGGTGGAGTGCCTTTATATGTCAAGCATTTATACCGTTTTACATTATTGATGACAACTAATCATGAGCCATCATGCAGGTTGGATTTATGTGCATGTGTATTTAGGTATTCCCACATGTACGTATTTTACTTTGTTGATGGTTGGCCTTCCTAAAGGTGGTTGACCATGTTGCCGACCAATGGGAGATAATCAGCCGACCACCATAATATCATGGATTATGGCCCACTAGAATATATTATGATGATAGGTGTCGTACTCTCATTGGTCCACGTCAGACTATTATTTTTTGTTACAACAATATATTAAACACCGAAGAAATTAGGCTTAGCCCCTTCATGTACCTTGACCCATTAAGCTCAAAACCCAATCCAATTACTCTAAAGTCTAGCCCAAGACCTTTACTAACTTATGGGCCTTAAAACCCAACATTTTAGTATGTAAACTAACCTTCTACTGTCCCGAAGGTCATTTCTAAATAACCAAAATAATCATTTTCTTTTGTTAACTATTTTTTTGGAAGAGGGATAAAACCCCAATTTTATTACTTAGATAGGTAGAGTAGACCTACTATGGGGGCTTTAATAAGAGATAAATGATGAATTTATTATAAATATCCACCTTTACAAATCACAAAATAATAAAATAAGGAGAGTATATAATACTCACCATAATAAAAAAGAGACCAATTATATTTTTTAAATCTAATATATTGAAGACCTTGTAAATCCATTTTTCAATGGCCTTTAGAGGAAGAATGGAGATTCGTGACTTTTTCAAAATAAATGAAGGATTGGATTTGAATACCGTGATTAGCTAAAATATTAATTAAAAAGTTTGATTCTTTCCAACAGTGAACAAATGAAATTGGTATTAGAACTCCAACATCTCTTATAAGATTGATCAAATCAATAAGGTTCCAGGGAGGTTCTTTATTTTACTTTGATAACATCAATCACTAATTGAGAGCTTAATTCAACTATAACATTATTGATATGAAGAAGGGAACCAAGCCTTAATACCCTTAAAATGATAACAACTCAATCCTATTTTTGAGACCACACCTTCAAAAGAAGAAAAAGAATAAATAAATGTATTATCTCATATATTTAAATCATGCGGGTGGCACATAATTTAATTTACATAATAATAAAAAATATAATAAATAATAATTTAGAGTGAAATGAATTAATATTTATGTGATTATGTATTTACTAGTGTACTTTTAGTAAATAAAAATTGAATCAAGTCGTAAATGAGTAAACACGACATGACGTAATATTGTCTCAACGGGGACATGCATGATTAAATCAAAATAGGTTGAAATGGAAAAATATTATTAAGTGACTCCGGTGATGATTTTGAGTAAACGGTTGATCCGAAATGGATCAAAATAGTAAAATTGAGTAACTGGGGGTTATGTTTGGGTCTTAGGGACTTTTTAAATTAATCGTGGGTTTTAGGTGACTTTTAAGCTCCTTAAGGGCATACGAAAATCTAAAAACGGGATTTCAATTATAAAATGAAAGGTTTAGGGCCTAGGTAAGAGTCATTTCACAAATCCAAAGGTTAGGAGAATTATACTGAGAGTTAGAGAGCAAGTGAAGAGAATTGAGAAGGAATTTCAAGAGTCTAAGGGAAGAATTGAAGAATTTGTGCAAGAACATTCTTGGAGTGAAGATTTGGAAAGGAAATCTTAGAGGTGTATCAATAGCTTCACCAGACTCAGATCCTACAAACATTAAGGTAAGTAATTAACTTTCTATTTAATTTGTATATGCAATTTTAGTCATATTATAGTTGGGACATAATATGTTTGAGAATAATTCACACATAAAAAAATGATGGGATTTTAGGGAATGATTTATAATTTAAAATTTTACGGACTTTGATTTTTGGAGAAATAATATAGATTGAGATTACTGGACTTTAAGGGATGATGTTGAAAAAAAATTAGTGGAATAAGAAGAGTCACTTTGAAAAGTTTTAGATTTCTCTTTGAGTGCTTTCAGAAGAGATTTGAGAAAAAAAAGTCAAAAAACATACCCGATTCAATTTTTTGTTTAGAATTCAAATCTGAAGATCGATTGGAAATTTGGATAATATTTAGAGTTAATTTACTGGATTTTCAAAATAGGCCTACAATGGTGGATTTTGACTCGATTGAGCTAGTTTCATTCTCCCGTGGCTAATTTAGTGTGCTACATTTACTCAATCTTGATTGTACATTTATATCCATGCTATGTGTTGCATTTATATATATTGTATGCTATTATATTATATTCTTTATCGCACCCATTTTGTATGTGTTATTTTCATGCCATGTAGTTTGGGTAATGAAACTAGTTGATTTTACGAGCATGTTGGGTTATAGAAATGGGTAGAAAATATGTAATCTTGATTTATGAGAATTAAATCTGAAATTTATTTTAATTGGGATAATGATATAATGTTGATTATTATTGGAGAATGCATAGGCATTCCTTAGCCAAACCACCTACTGGACGGGGTGTGCTGTCGGCTATGATTTTGTTAATTATCCAAAGACTAGGCCATGGACCCCGATTAACAAGTATGTGAAGTTTTACTATAGAGGTGATGCCAAGTTTTTATGGCGATGATGCTATGTTATGATGGGTCATGTGCCCAAGTTATGTTATATATTTTTGGGGGCCATTGGATTATTCCGAGAATAATTAACAGGATAGTAGATTGTAATCCATATCGTATTGTGGGAAGTGCGATGAGCATTTTGATATTGGGTCTTGGGTTGTGTAGTGTCGCGGTGAGATCATAGGTGATGATTATATTATTGAAATTTTAGTTTGAGTGTTCATATTGCATACACTCTTATATATGATGAATGCACACACGAGTATGTGTAGTTACGTTTGGAGTATTTATGCGAGCTACTGAGTTTCCTCTCACCCCCCATAGTTTGTTGGATTTCAAGATCGATGTGAGATAATATTTATGACATCACTGGGAGTGGGATCTTCGTTAGAGGCTCAAGATATTTATTTTCAAAATTTAAATATATTGCTCTGTTTATTGTAATTTTATTTTATAATAAATACATTTAAGATTTAATAAATTAAGATATTTTATTCAGTTGATTTATTATTTATTCTTCTGCAAATTTATTTCCAATCTAACTAGTATTTTAAAATAATAAAACTCTAATATATTAATATTTTATATTAGCACCTCATGGGGTGTTACAATGAATCCTCCTTTTCCTTTGGCAGCTTCATCAGTGTTAAGTTTCACAAAGTCTCCGTTTCGTTTTAGCCAACTAACTAGATGAATGGTATAAGAATCACCTTTAGCAAGATTCAAGTTGAGCATATGGATGATATATTCATAGTGGAGTTTATTAGATTTGAAATAAGTCTGGGAGTAATAGTCTTTGATGAACTTGAATACTTGGTTGAGGATCGACTTATTCTCCATCTTTGAGCCTTCATATTAGCATTGGTTTCTACCATGCCAAATTTCCCACAAGATAACTCCAGAAATGATATGTAGCAGCTATTATAAGAAGTCTTAACCAGGCTTTCTAATCCACCGAGACATAAGCATCAAATAAAACGAAACTTTAAACCAAATAGATTTGAAAAGTGTAATACCCCGTATTTCTACTTATTATGACTTAATTAATTGAGAAATTAATCGGGAAAATACGTTTTAGTTAAATTACATGTGTGACGTAATTTAATGTGATTAAATAATAAATGTGACGATTAAATATTAATTGAGAGATAGAAACTAATTAATATTATATTGTGAGATTTACTATGTGTGTGAACAGTAAATATTGACAGTAAATTTGATATACGTCATAACGAGTGTTATGGGCGCATTTATTATTGTCTCACCTGGAGTCGCATCAAAATGGTATATCCGAGGTACTAGTCAGGTATCAGATCATTTTTAGGCTAAACCGGGACCGTATGCGGGTGTTTTAGTCTTTTGGCATATGGGGGTGAGAAGTCCTACGAATTTTGGAGTTTTTTATCAGCTAATTAAAAGTGGATTTAGGATTAGAAACCTCATAACAGAAAGGAAAGACATTACAGAGAAGAGAGAAACAATTCTCAAGGCCTAAGGAAGAATTAGTGAAGGATTCAAAGGGTTCTTGCACCACAAACTAGTTGGGAAGGAAGATTGGAGGAGAAAGAAAATCAATCACCAATAACAATCATGAAATCAGATCATCTATGAATAAGGTAAGTGGTTATTTGCAGATTACTTTGAGTTATAATATCCATGCTTAGGATTTATGAAATATTATTTTTAATAAATATTCTTGGAGAAAAAGAATTGATTAATGGCAAGTTTGGGTAGAAATAGTATGTGGTTAGATTTATATCTATTGAGGATTAAAAATTAGAGGAACTATGATTGTTAATACGAATTATTAATCTGGGTTCATGATTTAAAAATATGGGAAGAACATATTTTTAGGGTTCTTGAATAATTAGAAGATTCGAATTATTCTGGGATAAGATATTTATGATGTTTTAAATCGTTGTAAATCATCCTAGAGTGTGTTGGAATGTTTAGGAATAATTGGTGGGAAGTTTGATGTATTATCATGTGAGTTTTATAATTGGAATAAGTGAAGAAAAGCATGAAGTGACGAACAACGTTCTGCACCTGGTCGATCTATCGATCGACTGATGAATGTCGATCGATCGACACCAACAATTTTTTTTAAAGAATTTCGTTGGTTGAGTTCCAATTAATTCCCGGCTCTTAAGGGGAATTTTAGATATAATATTATACCTATGTAGGGACTTAGGGAGTACCAGTAGGTGTATAGTTGGGGTCCGTTATAATCATTGGCTGCAAGATTTGGAGAAACGGACCGACGAGGATAAACTGATGGAGTACGGCATTAGGAATTTTGGAGTTACGTTACGGAGAGAGTAAACGTCAACCCAAGGAGTATACTTGTAGGTTATAGATAGATTAACTACTGAAATAAATAGAGGGGTAACTAGGTCCCTTAGACTTGTGTGAATACTTAAGTAAATGCGATAGTGAGATAAATCGTAAATTAAAAGTACAATGAATATTTGAGAGAAAAATATTACATACAAGCAGAATTATTAGGTTGTGTGTATAACTATTGAATTATATCAATACTTAGGTGGAGTGAATAACTAAAGTACGTTTGATTATAATAGGGTCGAGGTAGGATTCCGAACTAGTATGTGAAAATAATGTAATCTAAAGAATACGATGACTATTAGAGAGAAAAATATTACGTACCAACATGATTGTTAGGTTGTGTGTATACCTACTAAATTATAAATACTTAGGTGGAGAGAATACCTAATGTATATTAGCCTATATTAGGGTCGAGGTTAAATTCCGAACTAATATATGGAAATAGTAAATTTGTGTCGAGAAGAAAGAGTTTCGAACCAATATATATAATTTCATTATTAGGGTCGAGGTATGATTCCAAACTAATACATGAAATAAGATTTGGGGTCGAGGATATATTCCGAACCAATTCTTTTACTTGGTGTCGATGGACTATTCTGAACCAAGAGTCCTTAATGTGTGCCACGAGGATATAATAGTGAAGACTGGTTTTATAAGTATATGTTGTGTGTGAAATGTATACTATATAAATAATCTACTTATATGAGATGGTAGATAATAAGATGTCGTGAATACATCTAAAAGTAAATTAAGTAGAGAAACTTAATTATCATGATGCAACGAAAGGGGTGAATATCTTAAGAATGAATTAAGTAGTCAAACTTAATTATAAAAGGTTAAAGATAACAAGATGTGAAAAGTTATTTAAGTATGTAACATATGAAATATGTTTACTATTAGCATACTGTATGGGCAGTATGGGAACTTAGTCATGTAGATAAGTTCAGTTGAATGCTATTGTCTAGTTAGCTTGGGTAGTTTAACTACGTGGGATAAGTATAGGACGTTGAGTGTGCACTATAGATGAGGGGTGAGGTAACTCAAGAGAGTGTACAAAATCTTAACATGTATAATAAATAACTCATCTTATTGTGATAAACACTTGCTAAATATTTTCAAAACGTTTTGAGTACTAACTTTTGCGATCAAAATATTTTCAAAACCTTTTAGGTGTCTAGGCGCAGGGATGCCAAGCTTGAGGATTCAGTCCAGGGACTCGTAGCTGCAACGTTGTGGAGGCTAGCAGGACTTTTCATAGACGATTCATTCTTTCAGATCTGGGGTAGGATCTCATTTTAGTACTCTCTGTTGGGACATGTTGTCCCTTGTCTTTATTTAAGATATATTCAGTATTGGGTTATATTTTTTTTAGCAGCATTGGATTTTAGCCGATTATTGACTCGACAAGACTTTATCCTCTATATATTGTATGATGGTTTGAATTATGGTATAGTGTGAATGTTTAGTGATTTCCGCATGAGTATTGTTCTTGGGTTAATGAAAGAAAATTTGGCACCGGTCTAATTTCACTTACGTGATTAGTAATTAAAAAAAAGTTTTCGATAGTGATGCTAAGAATGAACCAACTGAGAAACCTGTTTTAATTTAATCTAGGACTGATCACCCGGGGTTTAATTAGGCCTGGTGTCACAAATAGAAGTTCCATATAGTAGCAGAAATATGACCCTTAATGAAAAGATGGCTTAAATGTTCTGGATGATCATTATAACAGTTGCATTTGGAGGCCAATATGATAGAATTCCCAAAGGAACATAGATATCTTTGGAGGATAAACTGAGTTCCATATGTATTTGCAAAGAAGGGATGAGGGATTATTTTTTATGATAACATGCCACATAATTATAGAGGTGAACTGTCCTCCCTAATATAGAGTTCAATACTTAAAACCATTAATCTCAGTGATAAAATGGTCTATAGTAAATTTATCCTTCACAATTCTTTGGAGAGTGCCTGAGTCGATACTATTGGAGCAATCTTTGTATTTGTTCTAGAAAAAATTAGATTAAAGACTCATCTTGGCATTTAAATTCCACCAAAGCTTCATAATAAAGGCATTGTAGATATTTGATTGTGAATTGAAGCCTAAGCCCCCTTATTTAACTAGAAAGCAAAGTGAGTCCAATTTAATCCAGTGGTGTTTCAAACCAAAGTCTTTAGAGGTTCTCGAAAGGAAATTACTACATTTTTTGGATCTAATTAAAAGTATTGCATGTAGATTTTATGGCTACAATAGCATGAATAGGTATTAGGGTTAAGAAAATTTGAATGAGGGTCCTTCTTCCTGTTAAGGATAAGAACTTATATTGCCATCCATCAACTTTAATCTTGATTTTTTGAATGAGATCTTCAAATTCTATTTATCAGATTCTACCATACAAAATGGGGCATCCTAAATATTTAAAGGATTTTTTCCAATCTTAGGGTAGTTGCTTCACTTATAGATTTTATGTTCCTTCTTCCCACGAATTTATGAATGACGAAACTACTCTTATAATACTTTATAACCTACCCGAAGGCCTTTTCAAACTTCTTCAAGAACCTCAACAAACATCTCAATTTGCTAGATCCTATATTATAGAAGATGATTGTGTCATCAATAAAATTAAGATTGTTGATTATGGTACTGCCTTGAGGATGGGAGAAATCTTTAATATGACCTTTCAAAATGAGGTTGTGAATACCTTTGTTTAATGCCTCCACCATAATTATAAATAAACCAAGAGATAAAGGATCACCTTGTGCCAATCCCTTAAAATATTTGAAGAAGCCTTCTGCAACACCCCGCTTAAAATAATAACAGGTGGCCAGGCCTATACTAAAATATATCAGGAATCTCAAGTGGATCATTCTCAGCATCTACTGTCGATACTTAACAAAAAAAACATAGCTAGCTACCCAATACTATAATAAGCGGATGCCAAAAAATTTAAAACCATACAATGAATCAACATACCGATAACATAGTAACTATTGAAACTGATAATGTATACACACGTACCACAATGATAGAAAGTACTCCTATAAAACATAATAAATACAACAAAAATAAATACCCGCATAAGCTGTCGAGTCACAGACAATACAACAACCTGGGGAGAAATATAAAAAAGTGCTATAAATAAAAACCCTAGGAAATACACCCGATATACAAAATGAATCCTTGACTAGATTTACAAAGGATAGGAAGCGGCTATAACGAAATCCCGTAATAGTCTGCATCTACTACAGATCCAAGGACAGTGGATTGAAAAGCATCACTGGCATCCTTGAGGTGGGACACCTAATATATATCACAATATATGTATAGAAAGAGAGAGATATAAATGGGTCAAAGCCCGAGGTTTGAAATTTTTTTAGCAAGTGATTTAAAATGCATAATAATTATAAACGCACAATTTCATAATTAAAGTGGAGTCGCACTCTCGTGGAGCTCAAGCTCACCCTTCAACTAGAGCGCGCACCTAATCGTATTCAAATGAACCTCAATTGAACTACCCGATACATTTTAGGTACAATTCAATCTTAATCTATGCATAACCTACACCCGTGTAACCGACTATCTAAAATATAACCTTCATCTTCCAATTATAACCTATTCTAAGTTTACGCCCGAGCTCATACATTAATATATGAATATAATTCGTATGTTTCGAATTATGACCTTAAACAAGTTATTAGCATAAGAATAGTCAAACATCATATTTCTATTCTTATGAAGCATTATTTGCTAAAACACATAAATATGAGTACTAAGGACTAAACTTCTCCCCACTCCCAACATTGCATTACATTTCGTGCGTGGAACGTCTCGCAAAGCGAAATATAGACAAGGAACCCCCCGATACACTACTCCTTGAAAATGTTGATCGTTGAGATCTATTATGCCCTCGGTACACAACACATATAACATTAGTTACTTATTATGAGTAACTATCTCTGATTACACAAATAAGATATCACACAGTACCTTTAGGGTCTATATAACATTATTCTAGTTATAACCACAATAATTCAACCCTAATAAAACACGTACACATAATACACATAACGTTCATTTAAAATACACATAAGCCATTCACGTATAGGATTTATAGAATCTCTACAATGCTATCATCTTCCAGGAATTACTCATATTCTCCCGAGTTACCAGCCATTGGACTATTATCATACCGCCCTGGTAAACAATCAAATCACATCGTATGCGAAGCGATAATAGTTCCTCACCAGGAAATAAGAGGAATCATACCAAAGACGTCTTACCCCTGGACCAATAGGTCATAACACAAATAATGGACGCCTATGACCTGGGGACTATACGCTCCCTGCTTCTCAAGCCAGGGGCCTCACCCACATCGTGCAACTTCCCATGATAGCATATGCTAGGTATGTCTACCTAATTATCAAATACACGAGATATATACACATAATCATCATCATACACACCCTTTATATTTGTATGCACATAATAATTATTCCGGCTATAAGTATAAACAAAATAATTATAGTCGGTGATATACTAAAACATTCCCAATTCAGATTACAGTTCAGTTGATCATACGAACCATTAAGGTTATCTCATTTGTGATTTAATTCTAAAGTCCAACCTCACTAAGCGTTCACTACCTCTTTCTTATTGACCCATACTTATCTCCAAAGAGAAATCCCGATGCTAGTAGGATTCCCTACCAAATTGATACGATAACCTCAATTTGTGCTCTCTCAAAATAACCCGATACGACCCCAATATTTCATCATATATGAAACTCCCTAAAAATCTCCAAAACATACTTCTCATATCATGTTAGAATATTCCTAATCGATAAACCCAAACGGAATGGAGCGAAAGTCACTCTAGAAAAACCACCCAAATCAGCCCTGTTTTTGAATCGATTCGGTCCTAAAAGCGAATTGATTCTCCAGTATGTGAATTGATTCAGTCTAAAGGACCTACAAGTCTGTCTTAGGCCGAATCGATTCGTTTTGGATCCGAATCGATTCAGTCACCCAGACCTGAGAGTTTTGCCTTAAGCCGAATCGATTCTCTTAAGGGGCAAATTGATTCGGGTCCGCAGAACTTCAAAAATCCCCACTTCTGCATAAACCCACGAAATATATCCAAAAATCATATCTCCAATCCACCATTCTTCAACCCAAACATGTTTCTAACATCAAAACTCATCCTACATCTCATGCCATCAAGTTATATACCATCAAACCCATATAAAAACATCAAATGCAAGATTGAATCCACAAAATCTAGGTTTTAATATATTAACCCAAAATCCATATTTTTAACCAAAAATCATGAAATAAATTACACACAAAGATTATTTAGCAAGTTTAATAACTTGTCTCAAAGTTGTAGAGGTTGAATCTTCCTCGAAATCACGGATCGTCCGGAATCTCCCAGCTTTTCTCCTCCTTCTCTTCTTCCTTTCCTCTCTCTCTCTCTCTCTCTCTCTCTCTATGGCTTTCTAATCTCAAGATAAGATTTTTATCTCATGTAGCCTTTATAAGCCTTATCTACAAATTACCCAACTTTAAATTATAATACACACTTTAAATGACTCGTTTACTCCAATACGAGTCAAACTAACTTAAAATATTCTGGAACCTAAATAAAATCCAAGAACAGTCATTTCAACTGTCTCAACCCATCTCGGATCAATCGTGCACTCAGAATCGTCATCCGGAATACTTCATAATATCCTCAAATTTTGACCTCATTTGCCAAATTTAAAATTCTCCAATTTAATAAATAATATTTCTCGCAAAAATAATTAAATTCTAAGTCCTCAAAATTATGGTGTGTTACATACTCCCCCCCTTACATAGAATTTCGTCCTCAAAATTAAGTTAAGCCTAGTATTCCAAACTTCAATTAGCTCCTAAGACACCTACCCTCAAGATCACTATATCTACCTCTCCCACTTCTAATCGCGATCATTTTGGTTTAAAATCAAATTTGTTAACCAGGGCGTCCATACACCCTATATCCGAGTTCAACTGTACAAACCTTACCCGGCTCCACTTATCCTTAAATCGTGATATAATTCTTAACAAATTAATCTATTATAACATAGTAAGTATTTTTCAAAAGAAAATTTAATGTCTGAAGATTTAACTCTTCTCAATTCCTGACATTCGCCACTTTCATGCGGGTGAAGTCTCGCAAGCGAAATCCAAACAAGGAGCCCTCCCAATACAGTGTATCTCTATCGAGGATTGAGATCAGTTAAACCAGGACTAAAGTTTAAAAAAAAATATTTTTGAACCATCGTGATATTGCCCAAAGGCTTATAAAATAATGTAATATCAAAAACATTTTATGTCTTTCGACACACAAACCAAATACCTTATGCCCAAGACACAAGGTGTCAACAAATACAATACTCTTACCAACATCTAATTCTCAACACGCACGTAACCATGAGCTAAAAGTCCTTACTCAACAACGAACTCGTTAGACCCTGAATCTCCTCAGTAATAAAAATCCTCTATATCATAACAAAACATTGCCATAAGATAGGCCCTTCCACAACTGGAACATTAAAAATACAAACATCTAGCCCTAACTATAAAACAAGATAGCTCTACCATTACCGCTCAATAAACTTTAATAGTTCCTATGTCCAAAATAGAATCGTAACTCTCTGCTAGCACATTGAAAAAACAATCTATTCTCCCGAAAGATATCGTCTAAGTGCCCCACTTTCTCACTCCACTCTTCCAAGGTAATTCTTATACCCAACATGGTTCTAACATCTAACCACTCACTAAAATCTTACATGCAACGCTCCCAACACCTCTCAAAGAATGACCAAAACATATAGGAAAATAATTTACATATTACCTCCATACTCTAACTGCCTCATTTCATCAGTGGGTCCCTGTTCGAAGTTCTCTTGCCCAAACTGGCCTGTGAACTATTGTGGGTTTTAACATCTAAAACCTCCTCAAAACTTTTCCCTCTACCTCTTTCACTACAATCCCTCTTCCTATGGCCTATTTATCTATAAAAGAAACATCTCCCAGCAAATCCTTCCTGACTAACCGGAGGGACAAAACGCTGTTGAGGCCCTTGATAATCATTCTTATACCCTCTTGCTCCACTGGCATCATCTTCTCCAGACCTACTTGATGAACCCTAATACCCAAATTCCTTACCCCCTTTTTAAATGAAGACGGTACTCCTGACACTATAGAAATGCCGCATTCATCGCATCGACAAAAGTCAATAATACCGGGTTCCCTAACAAATGTTGTCGAATTCGCCAATCTAAACCTCCCAAGAACTTCACTATTCGCTTCTCCTCCATATTTACCACGTCGAGCACAAAATTCACCAATCGAGTAAATTCTTCTTCGTACTCAGCCACCGTACGATCACCTTGGGTCACATCCAGTAATCTCTTCCTAATTTATATCTGAATTACAAAAGGAAAATACTTTCGATCAAAACAGACCCATAAATCTGCTATAGGCATTACATATCTATGCTCCGAGGTGGTGACTGATTCCCACCGTTGGATAGCTACACTCGTTAGTTTAAAGGTGGCGAGTATTTGCTTCTGTACATGACTGAATTCGACCATAAGAAGGTGACTTAGTATATCCTACTTCCACTGACTGGCAACTAGCACACCGGCTCCCCCCAAAAATTCTGGAGGATGCCCTTTTCGAAAGTCTTCTCGTACTCTTTCCCACGCAGATGTCCCTAGGCGGGCCTAAGCTATCAGAGCTATAGGTTGACGTGCCATCATAGCAATGGAAACATTTACTGCTTGTGCCACCATATTGGCAACTTCGGCCGCATCCACAGTCCCTTGAGGCATTTGGGGTTCCATATTCTTAGCCCCTCTATTTGCCCTACTGGGATGATCTCTATTCGGTGGCATCTGAAATAAGAGCTACTGTATCAGAACACCGTTAAAGTAATTACGCATCGTAGAAATAAATACAAGCATAGTAAACACAACAGTCCTAATAATAGGGCTCTACATCATGAACGCTTACGAAAGAACGTAAAAAACCCGCAAAGATCCTAAGACACTAGAACCTGATGCTCTGATACCACTTGTGACACCCCGCTTAAAATAATAATGGGTGGCCAGCTGTATACTAACATAAATTAGGAATCTCAAGTGGATCATTCTCAGCATCTACTGTCGATACTTAAAGAAAATATCGCTAGCTACCCAATACTATAATAAGCGGATGCCAAAAATTTTAAACCATACAATGAATCAACATACCGATAACATAGTAACTACAAAAACTGATAATGTATACACACGTACCACAATAAAAGAAAGTAATCCTATAAAACATAATAAGTACAACAAAAATAAATACCTGAATAAGTTGTCGGGTCACAAAAAATACAACAACCTGAGGAGAAATATATAAAAGTGCTACAAATAACACCGCAGGGAATACACCCGATATACAAAATGAATCCTTTACTAGATTTACAAAGGATAGGAAGCGGCTATAAAAAAAATCCCCCAACAGTCCGCATCTGCTAACCTCCAAGGACACTGGATAGAAAAGCATCACTGGCATCCTTGTGGTGGGACACCTAATATATATTAAAATATATGTATAGCGAGAGAGAGATATAAATGGGTCAGATCCCGAGGTTTGAAAACATTTTAGCAAGTGCATTAAAATGCATAATAATTATAAATGCGCAATTAAAAAATTAAAGTGGAGTCGCACTCTTGTGGAGATCAAACTCACCTCTCAACTAAAACGCGCTCCTAATCGTATTCACATAAACCTCAATTGAACTACCCGACACATTCTAGGGACAATTCAATCTTAATATACACATAACCTACACTCGCGTAACCCACTATCTAAAATATAACCTTCATCTTCCTATTCTAAAATATCCTAAGTTTACACCCGATCTCATACATTAATATATGAATAGAATTCATCAGTTTTGAATTATTAACTTAAACAAGTTATTAGCATCAGAATAGTCACACATCATCTTCTATTCTTATGAAGCATTATTTGCTATAACACATAAATCCGAGTACTAAGGACTAAACTTCTCCCCACTCCCAACATTGCACTACGTTTCGTGCATGGAACATCTCGCAAAGCGAAATCCAGATAAGGAACCCCCCAATACACTACTCTTTAACAATGTTGATCGTTGAGAACCATTATACCCTGGGTACACAACACATATAACATCAGCTACTTATTATGAGTATCTATCTCTAATTACACAAATAAGATATCACGCAGTACCTTTAGGGTCTATTTAACATTATTCTAGTTATAACCACGATCATTCAACCCTAACAAAACACGTACACATAATATACAAAGCATGCATTTAAAATACACATAACTCATTCAGATATAGTATTTATAGAATATCTGCAATGCTATCATCTTACAGGAATTACTCACACTCTCCCGGGTTACCAGCAACCGGACTATTATCACACCGCCCTGGTAAACAACTAAATCACATCGTATGGGAAGCGATCATAGTTCCTCACCAGGAAATAAGATGAATCATACCAAAGACGTCTTACCCCTGGACCAATAGGTCATAACACAAATAATAGATGTCTATGACCTGGGGACTATACGCTCCCTGATTCTCAAGCCAGGGGCCTCACCCACATCGTTCAACTTCCCATGATATCATATGCTAGGTATGTCTACCTAATTATCAAATACATGAGATATACACACACAATCATCATCATACACACCCTCTATATTTGTATGCACATAATAATTATTCCGGCTATAAGTATAAACACAAATAATTATAGTTGGTGATATAATAAAAAATTCCTAATTCAGATTACGGTTCAGTTGATCATACGAACCATTAACGTTATCGCATTTGTGATTTAATCGTAAAGCCCAACCTCATTAAGAGTACACTACCTCTCTCTTTCTGACCCATAATTATGCCCAAATAGAAATCCCAATGCTAGTAGGATTCCCCACTAAATTGATACGATAACCTCAATTTGTACTCTCTCGAAATAACTCGGTAGGACCCCAATATTTCATCATATATGAAACTCCCTAAAAATCTCCAAAATATACTTATCATATCATATTATAATGTTCTTAATGATAAACCCAAATGGAACGGAGAAAAACTCACTCGAGGAAAACCTATAAATCAGCCTGTTTTCGAATCGATTCGGCCCTTTTCGAATCGATTTGGTACTGAAAGCAAATCGATTCGCCAGTATGCAAATCGATTCGGTCCAAATGAACTGTAATTCTGTCTTAGGCTGAATCGATTTGTTTTGGATACGAATCGATTCGGTCACCCAGACCTAAGACTTTTACCTTAAGTCGAATCGATTCTCTTAGGTGGCGAATCGATTCGGGTCTGCAAAACTCCAAAAATCCCCACTTCTGCATAAACCCACAAATTATATACCCAAAAATCATATCTCCAATCCACCATTATTTAACCCAAACATGTTTCTAACATTAAAACTCATCCTACCTCTCATCCCATCAAGTTATATACCATCAAACCCATATAAAAACATCAAATGCAAGATTGAATCCACAAAATATAGGTTTCAACATATTAATCCAAAATCCATATTTTTAACCACAAAACATGAAATAAATTACACACATAGATTATTTAGCAAGTTTAATCAATTGCCTCAAAGTTGTAGAGATTGAAGCTTCCTCGAAATCACGGATCGGCTGGAATCTGCAAGCTTCTCTCTCTCTCTCTCTCTCTCTCTCTCTCCCTCTCTCTCCAGGGCTTTCTAATCTCAAGAATGAGATTGTTATCTCACGTAGTCTTTATAAGTCTTATCTCCAAATTATCCAACTTTAAATGATAATACACACTTTAAAGCTTGTTTACTCTAATTCGAGTCAAACTAACTTAAAATATTATGCAACCTAAATAAAACCTAAGAATAATCATTTCGACTATCTCGACCCAACCCGGATCAATCGTGCACTCAGAATCATCATCTGAAATACTTCATAATATCCTCAAATTTTGACCTCATTTGCCAAATTTAAAATTCTCCAATTTAATCAATATTATTTCTCCCAAATATAAATAAATTCTATTCATCAAAATTACAGGGTGTTACACCTACATTCTGACAATTGACACTAGTGGAAACCCAGTTATTTGTGTTACACCTCCATATCTATTAATCAAGACTTTAGAGGAAATAAACTTTCTAAGAGTTTTATGAGAAATAGACATGACACTCTATTTTGGGTTTTGACATGTCTAACTTTAATACTACATTGGATCCATGTGTTTTCCTTCCAATCAGTCTCATCATTTCTTACGCAAGAAAAATATTGTCAGTAATCAGTCTACCTTTGCTGAAGCCAATTTGAGAGTTATCTATAATGAGAGGAAAAAATGAATAAAGCCTAGAAACAGGGATTTTTGTCATAATTTTGAAACATAAATTGCGTAGACTGATAGGTCTGAAGTCTAAATGTTTGAAAGAATTCTTAGTTTTTGGAACTAAGATGATATTAGTACTGGTCCAACTTTTGGGAAAATCTCCACCAAAAAAGAAGTAGCAAATATAATTTAATGTTTTAACATTAATGATATCCCATAAGTTTTGGAAGAATACACCACGAAAACCCTCAGGGCCTGTACTACTTTCAGCATTAAGGTCTTGAACTACTTTCCATACGTTATCTTCTAGAGGAAATTCATCAAGAAATAGAGACTGACTGCTAGATACTTTGGAATCAGTAGCATCTAGAATTTCATCTTCACCCTCAATAGTCTCTATTGTGAAAATATTTTAAAAGTGTTAATTCTTTTTTTATGCCCTCGATATCATTATTCCACACATAACCATTATTTTTTATTCTATGAATGAAAAGATGAAGCCTCTTTTCTTTCACAGAGGCATGAAATAAACGTTCATTAAAGTCTCTATTATAGAGCCATTTACCTTTCATTTTTTTCGACCACAACATTTATTCACTCTTTAAAGCCTGTAGAAGATGAGCCTTAGGATGGGGTAAGTTATCTCTATTCTCTAAGGAGGGATTATTTTCATAAAGAGTTTCACAAATAAGGACTTCATTTTCAAGATTTTTCACCTGTTCAAAGATATTCTTATATGTAGCTATGTTCCATCAAACTAGATCTAATTTCAATCTTCGTAGTTTAGAAAAGAAGGACATGATTACATTACCTTCCATAGGACTGTTTGAAGAATTAATAATGACTTCTCTGATATTATGTAAGAACATTACATATTTTGAAATTTAAAAGGCTCACAGAAGGAATCTAGCTAGGTTTTGTTAAATAAAAGGAGAGGAGAGTGGTGAAAATAAGTTTTATTGAGGTGAATAAGAGAAGTTAAAAAATTAATAAGTCCATTCTGAAGAATCTAAACCTCTATTCAGGTTATCCTAAGTCTTCCCATACTCTCTGAATTATGCCAAGTGAATTTGGAAATAGTGAATCCCACTTCCATAAGAGCACCATTAAAAATGAATTTATTGAAGTCTTCTACTACTAGGTTGTCTATCTCATTACCTCCTAGATTATTTGCACTACTAGAAACTACATTGAACTATCCCATTAAAAGCTAAGGCTTCCCTATAGCAAGACATTTATACTGGAGTAAAGATTTCCATAATAGGATTCTCTCAGTTCTAAATTATTTTTCATATACCTCAGACAAGAATAATGATGAAGGGAAATGGTCATGGTGGATTTTAAGTAGAATAACTTGATCATCATTCTGCACCAAGTCGTAACTGACTCTAAATGTCAAGAGAAACTAAATTTTGTTATTAAAGTTAGACAAATAACCTTCAAAGTTTATGATTATTCTAAAATCTTTAATCTTATCTGATTTAGACTTAGGTTCAAATAGAGCAATGATAGAAAGTTTATACATTCTTCAAGGCCATTTAATTCTTATTTTTGAGGTCTTATTAGATTCCCCCCTAATAATTCAAATAAAGAAGTTAATTATTAGAACAAATAGGGATGCTAGCTATAGATACCTTATATGAAGCTCTAGTTAGTCTTCTAAACATAGGGTCTATGGGTATAAAACTGGTTTTTTCGAACTAAAGCCTTCCCATATTTGAGTAGAGGAACATCCATGTTCAATGTTACTTGGTCTTTCATCCTGCGACAAGTCTTTAATTTCCTTGAAAGGGCTCATGAAAAAGTAAGACTTCTTTAATAAGTGAAGGGCATTCATCTTAATTATCTTCAACATGAACAACTACTATGCTTTCATGAAAATGACTCTTAACATGGAGATAGAGGTCAATAGCTCTCAGGAATAGCATAAGGTTTTATGCTACCATCACTTCATTTCTATCCACACCTTCATCTTAGATCTTATGGATAAACTCTTGGATTTAGGTTGCGAATTTTGAGGGTTTAGGGACAGTTGAGAGGGGTTATTGGGAAGTGTGGATGAGAGTGGGATAAGGGTTCTGAGGAAGTTAATATTTTTAATATAGATCTAAGTTTTCTATATTCTTGCTTTGAGTCTTCATAGATTTAGGATCTCCAAATTTAGGAATACTCTAAAGTTTCTTAGGCATATTTTGAATAACACATTTAGGGAACGTCTTGGATTTCGAAGGATTGATTGAGTGAGGATTTTTCACTTTCCAAACTTCACTATCTTCATTCGTAACATCCTTATTCGTAATACACTTTGATTTATCCTGGCCTAATTTGAAATACTCAGTGCAGTATCTAGGGATTACTTTATATAAAATCTTCTACCAAAATCCATATTCTCCACAGCCAATCCAAACACGATCACGTCTTTAGGATATCAAGTATAGTTATACACAAACAATGGTTGTAATAGGCATGTTATAAGTTATAACTAATCTATTAATCTTTAATATATTGCCAACTACTTGAGAAATTGAGTATATCCAGGATTTTGAGAAGATAAGGATAGGGAGAGATGGAAAGGAGATCCAAAATTGGGATACATTTCTTTCCTTTTTAGGTCTGAAGTCAGGACTCCATTTAAATGTCCTCATAGGATATTTGCCAAAGTACCATTGATTTCTCATCCACAATCTTTTGAAGTCTTCCACAATATATAATTTGATGAGAATAAGTTTTTGATCAATCAGATTTATTTGAAAGGCAACTTTGAGACTCATAGTGTGAAAATATTTCCTTATTTCTTCAGTAGTGGGTCTACCATGGGAGAATTTACCTATTATCGGGTATTTGAAAGTCTCTGTAAGTTTTTGAATATCTTATCGAGGAAATCTTATGGCTGGTTCACCTTTGTAGTATGAGACTTTGATTAAAGAAACATCTTGTGAGGAAAAATAACCCTTTATAAATGTACCAAAGGATTTATTCCCTGTGTAAGGAGGATCAGGAGGTTTGATTTCATTAAGTTCTAGAATACACGTATAGGCTTCGATGCAACCCTAATTGGGGTTTAGGTAAGTGATTAGAGAGAGAGAGATAGAGAGAGTTAGATAGAGTAATTTTGTTAACTAATTATTAATGTATTAACTTATTTATGATTTAATAAATTATCAAATAATACACAAAAAGTAGTGACATAACTCGTCACTGCAGATGTATAAATCAATTTTAATTAAATAACCATTTCATTCACTTAAGATTTAAATCATTTAAAGTTATGAGGTATTACATACTTCCCCGTAACAAAGGATTTTAACCATCCTCATAATTTTCTAACTCAAAATTCCAAAACAAAATCCACACTAATAATATAGGTTTATACACAATTAATTCGTTTATGTACTCCATGAGATAAAATAAAAAGCTCATATATGAGTACCATAGTCTTACGACTGGGGCGCTCATACGCCCTATATCGTATGTACGCATGCACAAACATCACATATGTAATACATATATACATACCAAACTCAACCACATAAATAAGTCATGACTATAAAGTAAAGGTATACTTTAATACCTTACTAACCGTGACTAAAATCTTCTTGAGATTGTATAATACCCGTGCCCTTGATTTTATCTCCTTCCTTGTAAAAGTTGTATTTATAGATGAATATTGAGATTTAATCTTCACCATAGCCTGTGTGATTGTCAAATCAAAGTTTTCATAATTAAAAATTTGTTTAAAGAAAATCAGAGCTCGTTCGAACGAGGGCCATTCTCATTCGAACGAGCCATTCAAACGACTTTGAACTGGACTTATGATGACTTGAGTTTTTCCCTTTCTCATGCACACCAAGATCTCGTTATATCCCCTCATTATAAATATTTTTCGAACGTGTATCAGTGTCGTTCAAATGAGACTTTAAGGTCATTCGAACGATCGGACCTGAATTTTGTCAATTTGAGTTACCCTTGTGTGCTGTTGCATTTTGGGCAATTGGATTGATGACGTGTTGACGTATGGTGATCCCAAAGATTTTTCCCACCATTTATTATGGGGTTATAAGTAGAGAGGGTGATGGTGGGTTTCTCCCACCATTTCTCTTCATCATAGTTCCTCTATCTCTCTCTCTCTCTCTAAGTTTCATAAACCCATGTTCTTCCCCAAGATTTTTCCTTTATAAGAACACCTTTCCACCACCTCTAAACACCATTACACACCATTTTCAAGCTTGTTCTTAATCACCAAAGATCTTGTCAATGAGGGAAGTGGGTAGGTCTAAGCTTGTATGAAGGACTTTGGAGTTATTTTGAAGAGACACTGGGAGTCTTTGAAGCTAAGAATTTCCATATTCATCCTCTTAGTTGTCACCTATTTAAACCACAAGGTAGGTTAGTCCTCTCCCAAATTTTCAAGGTTTTCTAGTTATGGAAAACGAGTAGGATGAATGCTAGATAATATTTGATGCCTAAAATTAAGTTATTTGATGAAAATATTATAGTCTTGCAAAGATGTTTTTTTAACAAGACACCCTAGAAGGGTCTTTTATAAAGATATATCATTTTTACCTTGAAAGTGTAAGAAAGCATGTGAAATATACAAACCCATGATTATTTTCTTGTCTAAGTGCATTTTGAGGAATTTCTAGGCTTGAAATCCTCCTTCACATGTGTAGAATCATGTAGTAAGATGGATATTGATGTTTTAGACTTCTTAAATCATGTTATAATGGGTTTTATGAAAAAATGGATAAATGAAGAAAAACAACCTTAATATGTTAAATGTTGTTTGTTAGAATGAATAAAAATGATATTTGGGCTCACAAGTGATAATAGGGCAAAGTTACGAACATTTCGTTAAAAATGGTCTTGAAGAATGTATTTTATGCAGCAAAACATAAAATGATAACAAGATTTTTGAAATAAAATCATAGGAGGAATTTTTTTGGAAAAAAAAGGTTGAATGCTAGTGGGAAATTGAAGTTAAATATATTTTTCACAAAAATTAAGACAAAAAGGTGATTTTGTTAAACGTGAGGATCCTAGTGGTTGAACTTCCTCTTTAAATCTTATTGGTCAATTTTCGGTGAAAAATGAATAAAAGGGATAAATGGCACGTTGATAAAGTGAACGAATGGCTTAAACCGTAGAATGAGAAAAAACGATAAAATGAGGGAATAATGTGGACATTAGTTGAAATGTTAACACACGTTAAATTGGACTCAAATGACACTGGGATAATTAAAGAGGGCCTGAAGTCCAAGGTCAATGACCCAAAATCACTGGCCAGAGAATATGGTAGCATATTCGGTGGTGTGGAGCCTATAAAAGTGTGCGATCATTGGAAGGTTTCGATAAAAGATTAAAGGAAAATGAAAAAGATAATGGTTGTACTTGATAATGAATAAGTAAGACAACCTAATGAAATATAATAAGTGGATACTAATGAATAAAATATAATAAATAGTCTCTAAGCCTGGTACAGGGTGGTACGAAAAAATTAAGTGCGAGTATGAGCTCAATGCTCGGTTCATTGCTGAGTAACTACATTGATACAAGCTAAATTGCCAAAAGTTTTCGGAATTGATTAAAAATACATGTTATATATGTAGCATTTTTATAGAAAGCATATATCTTAGTATTACCCACCCTGCTGAATGTTCGCTCACCCTTATTTTTTATATTAAAACCCTTACCCCACCCTAGGTACTTCCAGTAGGGACATCGAAAGGTACGCGGGTAAGTCCCAAGAGGGCAATCAATGTCGCTATTTCTTTATAATTTTATTTAAAACATCTTTTGAAGTATTGGTAATTTGACTTTGAACGCTTTTATTCGGGCCTTTGGCCATGGTTTGTAATAATACATTAATGTATATGGTTTATTTCTTAGTTAATTAGTAATGCGGATGAAATTGAATTTTTTATAAATCAATCTCATAAATTTACCTAATTACATAAAGTGGTCACCCCTTTTCCGACTTAAAAATTATAAATTAATCCTTACTAAATGGTGAATTTAAAAGGATTTTTCTTAAGTAATAAAATTGGACTTTCTCCCTCCCCATTTAACTCAGTGACTTGGTGGGGGTTGACCCAATAGTGACCCAAAACTGGGTCGGGGCATTATAAATGGTATCAGAGCAATAGGATCCTTAGGTGTGACGAAGTGTTTTCGCTTTCTTAGTATGCTTTCCTTATATTCTCCTGCTTAGTTAATGTTTTAGTTCAGTTTAGTAAATCACTTTCGCATGTACACGTGCACAAACATCACATATGTAATACATATATTCATACCGAACTCAACCACGTATATAAGTAATGACTATAAAGTAATGGTACACTCCAATACCTCACAAAATGAGACTAAACTCTTCTTGAGATTGTGTAAAACTCATGCCCTTGATTTTATCTCCTTCCTTGTAAAAGTTATATTTATGACTGAATATTGAGATTTATTCATCATCGTAGCCTCTATGCTTATCAAATCAAAGTTTTTGTCATTAAAAGTTTGTTTCAAGACAATCAAATGTCTTTCGAATGAGGGCCATTCTCATTCGAACAAGATGTTCGAACGACTTCGAACGAGACTTCGGACAACTTAAGCTTTTGCATTGTCTCGCACTTACTGAGATCTCATTAGATATACTTATTAGAAATATCGTTCGAACGAGTATCAGTGTTATTCAAATGAGACTTTAAGGTCGTTTCGACGATCGGACCTAAATCTGGTCAAATTGAGCTACCTTTGTGTGCGATCGTATTTTGTCCCATTAGATTGATGACGTGTTGATGTCTAGTGATCGCAGATGATAAAAACGTGTTTAGTATGTGAGGGTTGAGTTTCTAGATGGTTTTATTGGTTATTGTGGGGTTAAAATAAGAGAGGGTGTGGGTGGGTTTCTCCCACAATTTTTCTTCAGCATATTTCCTCTCTCTCTCTCTCTTTCTCTCTAAGTTCTATAAACCCATCTTCTTCCCCAAAATTTTTCATCCATAGCCACATATTTCCACCACCTCCAAACACTATTACACACAATTTTCAATCTTGTTCTTCATCATCAAAGATCTTATTAAGGAGGGAAGTGGGTGGAGCTAAGTGATCGAGTGTAAAAACTGAGCCTCCGAGTAATACGCTAATCGTTGTTATCGGCTTCCATTCGCAATACAAAAACCTAAACTTTAACGACACTCTTGCGAAGTATAGTGGCTAGTTTGGATATCGAATCCTCGGGGAACTAGGACGAGTGAACATGACGAAAAAGGTAAGACTTCTAACCCTAACTTGACTCTTAAAACAAACAAAAAGATGATTGAGATGGTAAATAACTAATTAACTAAATTCACACTAAATTAAACTACTGCATTAACTATGTGAGAAAAATTAACAAACAAAGAATGACTTAATAAGAATGAAGGGAAAACAGTTTGGGAATAAAATATCCCAAACCCTAGTGTGTATGCCAAATACAAAACTAGTCGAAAATTAATTAATTGATCAAACCCGGTCTTTAGTACTCCTAAGTATTACACATATGAGGGATCGTAGCCCGCACAGTATGTAAGCAAAGGACGAGTAAAGCGGTGTCGTATTTGCTACACGCGGGACACGACTAAGAAAGTGTCTCCAAAGTGCGTACTCTCTAGGCTCAAGTGCAAGCCTGTCGCGTTAGTAATAAACCCGATAAGTCGGGATCATCTCCACAGGGAAATAGGACGAGAAATCATGATGACAGAAGGATAGACGGTTAACCTTAATTCAACTCAAAAAGAAAACGAAAAGATGATTGATTTGCGAATAATCCTACTAAGTAAAAGGAAACTAAATTAAAACTATGGAACTAACGAATTAAGCAAGGATTAATAACTAAGAATGAAGTGATAAATATGATGTGAAAAATAGGTCGGGAATATAATCCCTCAACCCTAGGGTGTTTCTAGCACAAAATTAATCATAAATTTAAGTAATTAATTAGACCCAGATTTTAGTACTCCCAAGCATTACATATATGAGGTTCAAGCCTGCCCCATACGTAATCAGAGGACGAGTAAAGAGGTATTACGATAGTGACACTCGCATTGCATTCTGAAGTATCCTCATTACCCTGAAGCAAACAAGATCCAAAGATCTACAATAGTTGTGCTCGCTATGCAACACGGTCTAATAAACCCTTAAATTTAGAGGATTAATTTTATTCACATGCAACTCTCACATCGGGTTGAGTTCATGCATCCCAACCCTAAAAATTCTAGTTGGACATATTGAACCTAACTATGCATGAATTACTTACGTTTCATGTGAAAGAAATCATGATGAAAGTAGACCAAAACATGCAAGGAAATATTATAAACCTAGAAACATTCTGAATTTTGCTGGAAAAATAAACATGCAAGAACAATAATAGAGAGAATGAAAATTTAATTAAAACTTGCAATCAAACCCGGAAATAATTGATCTTGAAACACTAAATCAAAGCTCTGTTCCTAGGATGTTTTTCTTCTTGCCTCTCGGTCAAAAACTATTCAGAACTCTGTTTTCTTAGTTAATACAACAATACAAATACGTTTTAGAAGATTTTGTAACATATTAGGACTCTTTGGACCCATCATCTTTTAAGAAGAATTTCGCGCATCAGGACCCCCGAACCGGTTCGCAAGTACCTTGAACCGGTTCACCCTCGAATCGGTTCACCCTATGTTTTGGGTAATCGTGCTGGTTTTGGGCCTTCTTTCCTTCATTTCCAACACTTAGAATTTTTTCATGTTTTCTTCCTTTCTTCTGTGGATTTTTCTTTAACTTCGAGGGGTCATAAATCTTCAATCGTAGCTCGAATTTGGTGCCATTTTTTCCAGTGTTATCATTGTTCTGAGCTCTTCAACTTTCCAGTTGGCCCACCTCCATGGTCAGGCTGCGTAATTATGAAAATTCCCTTGAACTTGCCTTCTTACCCCATCTTTCATTGTTTCAATTTCTCTTTCGCACCGCTTGCATAATTTACCTGTAAAACACATAAGAGGAACCCAAAACACAAAATACTTACCAACGAAGGTTAGTAGCATAATTATGAGTTAAATCCATATCAATTGCCCCACTCGGGTTAACAAAGGTACTGAAATTAAGGGGATAAATATACAATATTTATGCCCACTCAAATCCCCCTGACTTAGAACTTTGCTTATCCCGAGAAATGTAATAGTGAAAGAATAAGGTCACAACTCTTCTAAACACTTTATTGGGATAGAATACCTTTTTCTCGAGCAATAGATTGCCTTTAGCGTATGCAATAATCCGTTAAACCCCTAGGTTACCCTAATAGGATGAGTGTTGTCTCGTGAGGGTTTGCAGTGAATATACCCACAAAATTCATTATTGACTCAAAGAAAAATTAAAATACTTAAAAATTGTACAATTTAAACTCCCAAAAAAATGGTCACTATAAAATCATATTCACGAGTCTCAAGCCATAGTGTGTGTGTGTGAAGCCAAAAATTGAACCGCTAACTTCCACCAATTGATCATTACGGTACTTTCCAAAAATGCTCTTTGATTTCAATTCTCACGGATACACTCACAAACGAATCACTCGGAATGTGGCTATTTTCTCTCGATATGCATGATATAAAGAGTAAATATAATGGCCGCAAATTCACACATACAATTGTAAGGACGAAACATTTAGGGTGAAATGATCTCGTCGTAGGATTACGGTCATTGGGAAACAGGAAACATCATCTCTTTTTCACGCCATGTAATCTCTTTTATTATCTTTTTGTATTTTATCTCTCCACGCAGTAATCAATTTCGCAATTTGAACTCAGTTAGGACTTTTTCTGGGTTATATGGTGTATTGGGTAAAATTGGGAATGGTTGGAAACTTCGGAGTTGGAAAACTTTCTTATGATGTCATTAGTGCTTTTTCTTTGCCCCTTTTCGTTGCACTTTTCAGACTTAAAAGTCTCAGATTTACAATTTTCTCAATTTTGGGCTAATTTGGGTGTTATTGGGTTGCCAAACGAAAGGGACAAAATATTATTCGGCTCAATTGGATTAGCAAAGGGATATTTTTTCATGACTTTTTATGGCTACTCTTTTTGGGTATTAAACGATGGCCTACTTCATTATCCGAATTACTTATTAATTTACCATATGCGTCTCAAGATTAATTTAAGTCTACAGATATTTTAGCGCGTACTTCAAGATAATATCTCACACATTTCTTATAACCGATCAAAACAATAAAATAGAGATCATCAATGACTTTTTAAGACTGAAAATAACGTTCAGTTAGTCATTAACTCGGATTGATTTAAAAACTCAAACAAAAATCGATAGGCTCGAAATCTCACCAAGCTGATTAATCGCCACACTTATTCGTTAAGTCATCAATTTTTGCTCAATTTTCATCTTTGATCAATTTTGGCTTTGTGCATTTGATTTTTACAACTTGAGACAAAATATTTGGGACATTTTTGAAGCCTTTAAATTCCAATTTTTATTTATTTTGAAGAAAAATATTTTTCGCTTTTATTTTATTTACAGAAAATTGTAACACCCTGTAATTTTGAGGATATAATATTTAATTATTTTTGGGAGTTATAAAAATATTTAAATTGGAAGAACTTAAATTCATGAGTTGGAGAATTTATTTGAATGAGCCGAATTATTTAAAATTGACGACTTTTAAGTTTAATGGTTCAAAATCTAGTGTCACATTTTGAGGTCAAAACTTGGAAATTTCGAAAAATATTTCGAATGACAATTCTGAGTGCGCGATTGCGTCCGGATGGATCGAGATAGTCAGAAAAGAGTACCCGGGGTAGTAAATGGGTCTCGGGGTATTTTTGGGCATAGCCGGGCCCACACGGGGTGAGTTAGGCCATTTTAATTAGGCCCATGTGGCCAAAAACGGGATTAAGGATTGTAACCTAATTTGGGGAAGTGTAAAACGACAGTAAACACAATTTCAGACCTAGGGTTTGAGAGAGGCACAAAGGAAAGCAAATCAAGAGCAATTGGGAGTTTTTTGGAGCCAAATTAAAGGGTCAATTTGGGGTGTTCTTCATCAACCAATCTCTACACCAACGGAATCAGACCCTTCGAACAATTCCAGGCAAGTGGTTAACTTTTTGTAAAGTGTAAATGGTGATATCCAATTCATATATTAGTGATGTGTAAACTAAAATTCGTTTTGGGGATAAATGGGTACAAAATGGGATTTTGTTAACGGAATACTTGGCTGAGATTCAAAGTAATAAATAGGTGTATTATATTTCCCTAAGTTAAGATAAAATGAAAATTGAATATATTTTATTATTAACATGGAATATTGATGAGTTCTTGGATGAAGAACATGAATCTTGAATGACTTAGGGTTTAACTAATGAACACAAGATGTCAATCTGCCAGAATTTTGAGACAACTTTGAACGTATGCCATTTGAGTTGTACTTCGAATTAGAGTGTGAAACCTAAATTCCTGGAAAGGTATTTCTCTTAGCTATCCAATTAACTTGGAATCAGGTCAATCGGAGTTCTGTAGAGGGAGTAATAGACATTTTACTACAGGGTGTTTGATCTGTCAACATAGTAATCTGCCCGAATTTTGACGTGACTTTAAACGTGTACGAATTGAATTTTACTTCAAACTAGAGTGTGAAACATACATTACTAGAAAAGGTATTTCTCTTAGCTATCCAATGAGCTTGGAATCAGGTCAACCGGAGTTCTTTAGAGTGAGAAATCAAAATTTTACTAGAGGGTGTTTAATCTGCCAAAAAATTTGAGATTTTTCATTTTAAGCTTCAAATGTCTAAAATTTTATCGGGGAAGTGTTTGGGACCTTGATGAAATATATTTAAGGAATAGTGATATGGAAGTAGGTCTATGATTGAGTGTTGGACTTTAATTTTGAGAGAGAGTTAAAGTGGAGATTCGTAAGCTTGATTGTGAGGTACTCTAATTCGAGATGATAAGAATATAATTACGAAAAAGCATGAGCGAGCTTAAATTCGTTAGGTCAATGGGTTAACAAGGGTAACTACTGAACTGATATAACATGGGGTAACAAGGACCCTTAGAGTTTTGTGAATACTTTAATTAATACGAAAGTGAAATAAATTCGTAAAGCAAACAAGTACGGTGAATATTACAGAGAAATATATTACGTACAAGTATGAATAATTGGGTTATGTAAATACCTACTGTTTTATAGGATTACTTGGGTTGTGAATGCCTATTGTCTGTTTCCTTGTGATAGGAACATAGACTCGGGAAATATTAATTTATGGGACAAGTGAGCGAGTCTGAGGATAATGGTTGAATGACACCAAGTTATTAGATTAATGGATGTGTTAATTAATGAAAGTAGAGTCGGAAGGTAGACTCGAAAAAGTAATAAATTAATTGATGTTGTAATTAATTAATTTAGAGTCGGATTGTAGACTCGGGAAGGGCATTCATTAATTAATGTGTAAATTAATTAAATGAGAGTCTAACAACAGACTTGGATTGGTATAAATTAATTAAAAGTGAGTCGTACCACAAACTTGGCTTAGTATGAATTAATTAATGTGTAAATTAATTAACTGGGAGTCAGACCACAGACTCGGATCGGTATTAAATTAATAGGTGTGTAAATTAATTTAATTAGAGTCGGACCACAGACTCAGATCGATATTAAATTAATAGGTGTGTTAATTGATTTAATTAAAGTCAGACGATAGACTCGGGAAGGTATTAAATTAATAGGTGTGTTAATTAATTTAATTAGAGTCAGACGATAGACTCGGATTGGTATTAAATTAATAGGTGTGTTAATTAATTTAATTAGAGTCGGACGATAGACTCGGGAAAGTATTAAATTAATAAGTGTGTTAATTAATTTAATTAGAGTCGGACAATAGACTCGGGGAGGTATTAAATTAATGGGTGTGTTAATTAATTTGATTAGAGTCGGACCATAGACTCGGGGAAAGTATTATATTAATTGAGGTGTGAATTAAATATATCAGAGTCGGACCACAGACTTGGGATATTGATAATTATATAAGTGAGAAAATTAATTAAGTTGAGTCGGACCACAGATTCAGGAAATTACAGGCTAGTGTTCGAGATTTTGAGTACACGGTAAAGTCGGAATTTATATTATATATATACGGTGTAGTGATAGTATATATATGTGTGTATATATTGTGTGTGATATTAAATATCAGTGACTAGATATTTATTCAATTTATATACTCTAGTGCTATCAAGGGAGGTTGAGCGATGTGGGTGAATCCCCTAGCTTGGGGAGTAGGGCGAGTATATCCCCAGGTCATAGCGTCCGGTATATGGGTGAGGGGATTATCTCACTTTCAGGGAAGGAATATGACCGCCTCCACTTCGTTTATGTTTTAGGCCAGGTTGGTGAGCGAATCCAACTTGGGTAACTAGGTTATGTGAGCACAGGGATAGCACTTTAGATTGAATCATCCGGCGAGGGTATACTCGGAGGGATGGATATACTTATGTTATATGTGTGGATGTTTTAGTAAAGGTACGTATATAATGGTATTCAATATTATATGCGGGTGATAATACAGTGTGATGTATTTACTTTATATAACTTGTGACACGGTTATATGCTACCATTTAAGAAGGAATTAATTAAGTTAATTATGAGATAACTTATAATTCAAGAATAATTATACTCGCGTTAGAGTAGTATGACAAGGGTAGGTTATACCAGGACTAGTTGGACGGGATAGTACAACTAGGTGGGTGTCAAGGTAATCGTTAGGTGTGCACTTTAGTGGAGGGGTGAGAATGTCCTCAAGAGAGTGTAACACTAACTTAAATATGGAGCGCACTCATATATTTTAAATTACTCCAGTTAATTTACTTGCTAAATATTTTCAAAATGTTTTGGGTTCTAACCCTTGCTATAAAACTATTTTCAAAACCTTTTAGGTGTCCAACCACAGGGTCGCCAGGATTGATATTGTGTTCTAGGGACATGGAGCTACGGCATATGTAGATGCTAGCAGGAGTTTGGATTAGACACATCGTTCATTCATTTCCTAGAGTAGGAATCATGTATCAGTTACAGTTTTATTTAGGACTTGTCGCCCAGACTTCTCAGTACAGTTTTCAAGTGTATTTATTCAGGTGTTGAATATTTGTATTGGACTTTTTATTTGGTGGCCGAAGGTTTTTTCGGCATGTCGTCTTATTATTTGTTTAGTTCATTTAATTCAGTTGTGTGAATGGATTATATTTATTTCCGCATGCACTGTTTGGTTTAATTAAAGAGTTAAAATTTGGCACCAGCTTTTGGAATACTAGGTGGTTAGTAAGTTTTAAAAAGTTTTCAACAGTGGTACTAAGGATGAACAAACTGAGATTTCTGTTTTAATTTGGTATAGGACTGATCACCCGATATTTTATTAGGCGGGGTGTCACAAATGGTATCAGAGCACCAGGTTCTAGTGTCCTTAGGATCTGTGAGGATTTTCACGTTTCATCTTAGCAATCTTTGATATAGAGCCCTATCATAGGATTGTTGTATTCTCATACGTATGTGCATTTATGTTCTTATGCCAAATTTATAATTGAGAGTGAACTTATACGTTTTGATTCTCATTCCAGTTGCCGCCCAAGAGAGAGAGAGAGCAGCTAGGACAGCAGGGGGAGATGAGACGAGAGAGGCTTGTCAGGATCAAGAGTTACCGCAGCAACTGCTAGAGATAATTTTGGCATCACAGGTAACTGAACTAGTGGCACAGGCAGTTGAAGCGACGGGGGTCGCCATGGTGGGATACTTTCCATGGGATCATCCACAAGTGTTAATGATACCAGATGTTCAGGTTCACGCGGGGCCATCGGGGTGGTAGCAAGTACGAGATTTGTTTTTAAATGTGGGCACCCACCAGAGTTGCGAGGTGGTTCAGATGTAGTGTTAGCGGGTCAAGGAAGAGAGATATCCAGCGTCACCTACACTTGAGAGATTGCGATGAGGTGCGGAAGCAAATGCTAGCCACTTTTAGTTTAGTTGGAGAAGCGCTACAGTGGTGGGAGTCGATCACCACAGTTGAGGAAAGGGATACACTAGCTATTGCAAAGTTTTGGTTGCAGTTCAACCGCACGTATTTTCCTCCAACGGTTGAGACCAAAATGAGGAGAACATTTAAAAATATGATTCAGGGGGACCGTTCCGTGGCCGATTACGAGGAAGAATTTACTCGTTGGCAAATTTTGTACCGGATGAGGTAAGTAATGAAGAAATAAAGAAAGCCAGGTTTATGGATGGGTTAGTCTGGAGAATCAGACAACATTAAATTAGTAATTACGCATTAGTAGCTTATATTGATGTCGTTAACGCAACACTCCTGCACTGTCAGGAAGATCGCTTTCACGTGAAAGGAAGCAAAAAGGGGAGTGGAAACTAACTAGTCGGATAAATCATGAGGGAATAGCACCAGTGGGGTATCCCAGCTGCAGACAGGGGGAGATCAGGGGCAGGATTTCGGTAGGGAAATTATGCCAAACGATTTAGAACTGGAGGCTATGGGCAGGATGGCCAGGAATTCTAATAAGGTCGACATGGAAGGGACCAGTGGTAGGGTGAATGTATTAGAATGTGTTTTGTTTATGGGGGAAGAGAGACACATGAAGAGAGATTGTCTTAAGCGAGGCAGGGGTCAACTACAGGATGTGGTCCTGGATGTACAGCCACTAAAGCAAGTCATGGGCGCATTCGGGCAGGGAGAAGATGCTTCGGAACCCGAGGATCAACCGTTGCAGCTGGAGTATGGAGGTAATTATTTTTACCCTATGGATGTGGGGTATATTTTTGAGTGACAAAGAGGATGTCATAATATAAGACTTATTTTTCACTAGAGTTCGCAGGTGAGTCGAACTTAGTGGGTGTGTTGGCTGTAGCAGCCATAGTATGTGGATAAACTTTCCGTAGGGTAGCGAAGTTTCTTTGATGTTCTTCACGGGAGAGTGGAGGTATACACTGAGTGCAGGTTTGAATTATGCGAGGAGTTACTACTTTTGAGAATTATGAGACTAGGGTTGATAATATTTTCTAAATATCGGTTGGATAGAGAGGGAATTTAATTATTGTGAATAGTGGTGTTAAGTTTTGGTGTTCACGACACCAGGATATGTTTGGTACTAGGTATCACCTGAGAGTGCGTATAACCTATACATAGGTTGTATTGCATGGTGCGATAGGCACAGAGTGAGGTCTTGTGTTCTCACATTTTATCCTGGTAAGTAGGGCTATTTACTGAAGTGAATCAGGGTGGTTAGATTTATGTTCGAGCAAAGAGAGATCGCTCGGGGTTTATTTTTGTGCGAGGAATAGTGATGGTAAGTGCGCGGTACTTTATGTCATCTTTGGTAACATGAGAGTAAGCGTATATACTTTTGTGTTGAGAGACAAGTATTTTTTGGGGAGATGTTTGCACATCAGTACATGGGTTGGGTACCCATATATATATATATATATATATGTGTGTGTGTGTGCGTGTGTGTGTGTGTGTGTGTGTGATATGACTATGAATTCGAAGTTATATTATGGTTACGACTAGCATAGTTGGGTAACTTTCGTGCAGTAAAGCACGAGGATAGGGTGTATGGGCACCCGGGTTAAGTAAGGCAAATTTTGTGCGATTAAGCACGGGTATAGGGTGTATGGGTGCCCTGGAAAATTTTAAATGCATACTTGTGTAACGTATGGCTAGGAGCGTATGGGATAGATATGGTGGGCTTGGAAGCACATGACTAGAGAGTAATATGCGAAGCCTAGAACATTACACTCATCTTAATTTCGAGGACGAAATTCCTTTGTAAGGGGGGGAGTATGTAATACCCCGTAATTTTGAGGATATAATATTTAAATATTTTTGGGAGTTATAAAAATATTTAAATTGGAAGAACTTAAATTCATGAGTTGGAGAATTTATTTGAGTGAGCCGAATTATTTATAATTGGAGACTTTTAAGTTTAATGGTTCAAAATCTAGTGTCACATTTTGAGGTCGAAACTTGGAGATTTTGAAAAGTATTTTGGATGATAATTTTGAGTGCGCGATTACGTCCGGATGGGTCGAGATAGTCAAAAAAGAGTACCCGGGGGTAGTAATTGGGTCTCGGGATATTTTTGGGCATAGCTGGGCCCACACGGGGTGAGTTAGGCCATTTTAATTAGGCCCATGTGGACAAAAATGGGATTAAGTGTTGTAACCTAATTTGGGGAAGTGTAAAACGGCAGTAAACACAATTTCAGACCTAGGGTTTGAGAGAGGCACAAAGGAAAGAAAATCGAGAGCAATTGGGAGTCTTTTGGAGCAAAAATTAAAAGGTCAATTTGGGGTGTTCTTCATCAACCAATCTCTACACCAACGGAATTAGACCCTACGAATAATTTCAGGCAAGAGGTTAACTTGTTGTAATGTGTAAATGGTGATATCTAATTCATATTTTAGTGATGTGTAAACTAAAATTCGTTTTGGGGATAAATGGGTACAAAATGGGATTTTGTTCATGGAATACTTGGCAGAGATTCAAAGTAATAAATAGGTGTATTATATATCCCTAAGTCAAGATAAAATGAAATTTGAATATATTTGATGATTAACATGGAATCTTTATGAGTTCTTGGATGAAGAACATGAATCTTGAATGACTTAGGGTTTAATTGATGAACACAAGATGTCAATCTACCAGAATTTTTGACACAATTTTAAACGTATTCCCTTTGAGTTTTAATTCGAATTAGAGTGTGAACCCTACATGCCTGGAAAGGTATTTCTCTTAGATATCCAATTAACTTGGAATCAGGTCAATCGGAGTTCTGTAGAGGGAGTAATAGATATTTTACTACAGGGTGTTTGATCTGTCAATATAGTAATCTGCCAGAATATTGACGTGATTTTAAACGTGTACAATTTGAATTTTACTTCGAATTAGAGTGTGAAACATACATTACTGGAAAGGTATTTCTCTTGGCTATCCAATGAACTTGGAATCTGGTCAATCGGAGTTCTGTAGAGGGAGAACTCAAAATTTTACTACAGGGTGTTTAATCTTCCAAAAAATTTGAGATTTTTCATTTTAAGCCTCAAATGTCTAAAATTTTATCGGGGAAGTTTTTGGGATCTTGATGAAATATATTAATGGAATACTAATATGGCAGTAGGTCTATAATTGAGTGTTGGACTTTAATTTTGTGAGAGAGTTAAAGTAGAGATTCATAGGCTTGATTGTGACGTACTCTAATTCGAGATGATAAGAATATAATTACGAAAAAGCATGAGCGAGCTTAAATTCATTACGTCAGTGGGTTAACAAGGGTAACTACTGAATTGATATAACAAGGGGTAACTAGGACCCTTAGAGTTGTGTGAATACTTGAATTAATACGAAAGTGAAATAAATTTGTTAATCAAACAAGTACGGTGAATATTCGAGAGAAATTTATTACGTACAAGTATGAATAATTGGGTTGTGTAAATACCTACTATTTTTTATAGGATTACTTAGGTTGTGAATGCCTATTGTGTGTTTCCTTATGATAGGAACATAGACTCGGGAAATATTAAGTTATGGGCCAAGTGATCGAGTCCGGGGATAATGGTTGAGTGTCACCAAGTTATTAGATTAATGGATGTGTTAATTAATGAAAGTAGAATCGAAAGGTAGACTCAAAAAAGTAATAAATTAATTGATGCTATAATTAATTAATTTAGAGTTGGATTGTAGACTCGGGAAGGGCATTTATTAATTAAAGTATAAATTAATTAAATGAGAGTCGAACAGCAAATTCGGATTGTTATAAATTAATTAATGTGTAAATTAATTAAATGAGAGTCGTACCACAGACTCGGCTTAGTATGAATTAATTAATGTGTAAATTAATTAACTGGGAGTCGGACCACAGACTCGGATCGGTATTAAATTAATAGGTGTGTTAATTAATTTAATTAGAGTCGGACCACAGACTCGGATCGATATTAAATTAATAGTTGTGTTAATTGATTTAATTAGAGTCGGACGATAGACTCGGGAAGGTATTAAATTAATAGGTGTGTTAATTAATTTAATTAGAGTCGGGCGATAGACTCAGATTGGTATTAAATTAATAGGCGTGTTAATTAATTTAAGTAGAGTCGGACGATAGACTGGGGAAAGTATTATATTAATAAGTGTGTTAATTAATTTAATTAGAGTCAGACGATAGACTCGGGGAAGTGTTAAATTAATAAGTGTGTTAATTAATTTAATTAGAGTCGGACGATAGACTCGGGGAGGTATTAAATTAATGGGTGTGTTAATTAATTTAAGTAGAGTCGGACCATAGACTCGAGGAAAGTATTATATTAATTGAGGTGTGAATTAAATATATTAGATTCGGACCACAGACTCGGGATAATGATAATTATATAAGTGAGAAAATTTATTAAGTTGAGTCGGACCATAGACTCAGGAAATTACAGGCTAGTGTACGAGATTTTGAGTACACTGTTAAGCCGGGATTTATATTATATATATACGGTTTAGTGATAGTATATATATATGTGTATATATTGTATGTGATATTAAATATCAGTGACAAGATATTTATTCAAGTTATATACTCTAGTGCTATCAAGGGAGGTTGTGCGATGTGGGTGAATCCCCTAGCTTAAGGAGTAGGGCGAGTATATACCCAAGTCATAGCGTCCGGTATATGGGTGAGGGGATTATCTCACTTTCAGGGAAGGAATATGACCACCTCCACTTCGTTTATGTTTTAGGCCAGGTTGGTGAGCGAATCGAACTTGGGTAACTAGGTTATGTGAGCACACCTAGTGGGATAGCACTTTAGAGGGAATCATCCGGCGAGGGTATACTCGGAGGGATGGATATACTTATGTTATATGTGTGGATGTTTTAGTAAAGGTACGTATATAATTGTATTCAATATTATATGCGGGTAATAATACAGTGTGTGATGTATTTACTTTATATCACTTGTGACACGGTTATATGCTACCATTTAAGAAGGAATTAATTAAGTTAATTATGAGATAACTTATAATTCAAGAATCATTATACTCGGGTTAGAGTAGTATGGCAAGGGGATGTTATACCAGGATTAGTTGGACGGGATTGTACAAATAGGTGGGGGTCATGGTAATCGTTAGGTGTGCACTTTAGTGGAGGGGTGAGAATGTCCTCAAGAGAGTGTGACACTAACTTAAATATGGAGCGCATTCATATATTTTAAATTACTGCAGTTAATTCACTTGCTAAATATTTTCAAAATGTTTTGGGTTCCAACCCTTGTTATAAAACTATTTTCAAAACCTTTTATGTGTCCTGCCACAGGGACGCCAAGATTGATATTATATTCTAGGGACATGGAGCTGCGGCATATGTGGATGCTAGAAGGAGTTTGGATTAGATGCATCGTTCATTCATTTCCTAGAGTGGGAATCATGTATTAGTTCCTGTTTTATTTAGGGCTTGTCGCCCAGATTTCTCAGTACAGTTTTCAGGTGTATTTATTCTGGTGTTGAATATTTGTATTGGACTTTTTATTTGGTGGCAGATGGTTTATTCGGCATGTCGTCCTATTATTTGTTTAGTTCATTTAATTCAGTTGTGTGAATGGATTATATTTATTTCTGCATGTATTGTTTGGTTTAATTAAAAAGTTAAAATTTGGCACCAGCTTTTGGAATACTAGGTGGTTAGTAAGTTTTAAAAAGTTTTCAACAGTGGTACTAAGGATGAACCAACTGAGATTCCTGTTTTAATTTGGTATATGACTGATCACCCGATATTTTATTAGGCGGGGTGTCACAAAAATATTTTTGGGCATTTTGAAAAATTTGTGAAGTTTTAGATAAGTGCACTTATCACCCCCCTAACTTAGACTTTTGCATTGTCCTCAATCAAAAGGATTAAAATCTAAAGAAGTTGAAATAATTAGTGCAAGAAAGAAATCAAGAAAATAAAGAAAAATGCAGATTTTTCATTAAAATAGGCACTGGTTACAATGAGTAAAGAAATAAAAATATGCACACATCATAAACATGCGAATAACAAGAGCTTCACAACATGGGCTTAAGGTGTTGGAGGTGGGTACGAGCTACCTAGCGCATTGGGATCATAGTAATATGTAGGGAGGGGAGAGTTCGGACACACTTGAAGGCGGTAGAGGTCGGCTTGTATAAGCGCCATCATGCTAGTGTTGCGCCAGTACTCATTCATGAATCCATTAAAATTGGATTCCAGGGAGGTGATACGATTTGCAAGGTCGGCATTTTCTGGCGTGTAGTCGGAGTCGTCATCTTCATCATACTCTTCTTCGTCCCCCACATCCTCTATTGGGGACTCATATCCTTCCTCCCCCGCACCCTCATTAGGATCATCATCAAGAATAGGACGGCCGGGGTGGGCCACCCTCATTTTGCATTCACTACGGGTGGTGGAAGTACCTCCGATTGGGCGGGGGAGTTTGACTTGTTTCTCCGAATCTTACACCCTAGCATCAATCACAATTTCAGTGATAAGGCAAGCATAGGGGAGCGCTGCTTTTCCCCACTCGTCATAGGCGGCATGAGGATGTCCGCGTAGAAAAGGTGGTCCAGATTCATGGTGCTCTCGGGGTCGAGGAAATGATACAAAAAGTTGGCTTGACGCACCCCGACCACCGAATCGTTGGTGGTTTGGTGGATTGATCCACATGAAATGAGGTGCATGAATCGCACCATTTCCTAAAGATTTCCCACCAAAAATGAATCACGCAACCATTCCTCCCCGAGTTCCATTCGGGCAACACATTCAGCTTTAGTGCGGGGGGCACCATTGGTGGGATAAATGAAAGGCACCGGGGGGGGGGGTGCAATCACCTTTTCCCGCATCTTTCGTGAAATGATAGCGACGGAGAAGGGAATCTGAATGCCGTCCACATATGCCTCATGGAGAGTGGAGGATTTGCGCACGAGCGTCGCATAGAAATGAAGAATTCCAAATTCATAGACTTTGTTGCTCGTAGGGGAGAGAAATGAACACCACCCCCGACTGTTGAAAAGGGCGGAGACTTCACCGGGCATCTGCTCCCAATTGACAAAACGCTCAATATGGATGACGCGAGTGGCCAAGAAATAGCATTCAGACCAATGACATTCTTGGATGGATCGAAATCCTCCCGCACCCTCGTCATCGAGTATGGTTGTGTCGTCGTATTTTCGAGGACGGAAGTTTTCTTGGAGGGGGCACGACATGGTGAGAGAGAGAGAGTTAGAGATAAAGGTGATATGGTTTTTGAAGAGAGAGAGTGAAATGGAGTGATGAAAGTGTGAGAGATAGAGGGGGTGAGGGTGAATTTATAGGTGTGTGGGGATGAATTTTGGTGGGAAATGGGCATGGGTATGGAAGGAGATGAAGGTGGGAATGAATTTGGAGTTGAAAGTGGTAGGGGGAAGTTTTAGAGGGTAAAAATTCATGGGGGAAACGTATGAGGGAAAGAGGAGAAGATAATGGATTTGAAAAAAAGGGGGAGAATCTACCAAGACCCCCGAACCGGTTCGCATGTACCTCGAACCAGTTCTCCCCCGAACCGGTTCAGAGCGTAGTTTGGGGGATCATGCTATTTTGGAAATTTTATTTCTCTCATCTCTCAAAATCTAAGTGTTCTCTCATGCCTCAACACTTTTGTATGGCCCCTTAAGATGTCCTAAACCCTTGGGTTCCTAAAAAATCCTTTACCGCACCCTCGAAATGCGTGAAAGTTGTCTCAAAAAGTGTGTTACCTCGAATCCTATCATAAACTATGCCTCCAGACTCAAACATATCCTAACTCATATACTACTACTGTACACAAGAATTCACCCCATATGCATCGGGGGTGCGACGACCTCTCATTTTTAGCTCAATCTACCCCGTAAATGGGGTCCGACAATCAAATGGTGTCGACTTCTTCCCCACACACCTCTAGATATGTCTTTAGGTGTTGTCCATTCACCTTGATCGTATTCCCCCTTTTAAATCTTCTAGTTCCACAGCTCCGTGAGGGAATATACTCTTCACAACAAACGGCCCAGTCTATCTAGACCGTAACTTTCCCAGAAATAGATGAAGCTGAGAGTTATAGAGAAGCACTTTTTACCGGGGAAGAAACTCTTTGCGTCGCATAATCTTAGCGTTCTTATACGCGTCATTACGTATCTCTTCTAACTCACTTAATTGAAGTTTGCGAGCTTCACCGGCTTTATCCATATCAAAATTCAGCTTCTTAATTGCCCAAAATGCCTTGTGCTCTAATTCAACGGGAAGATGGCAAGGTTTACCATACACAAAGCGAAATGGGGATATGTTGAGTGGATTTTTATATGCGGTACTATAAGCCAATAGGGAATCATTCAATCGAAGTGACCAATCTTTCCGATTGGGATTGACGATCTTCTCGAGAATGTGGTTGATTTACCGATTCGCTAATTTAGCCTGCCCATTCATTTGTGGATGATAGGTCGTTCCAACCTTGTGAACGATGCCATACTTTCTCATGAGGGTCTTGAATGGCATGTTGAAAAAAGTGCATGCCATTATCACTAATTATCGCTTTCGGAGCCCCGAAGCGGGAAAGTATGTGTTCCTGTAGGAACCTAATCACCACTTTGTTATCATTTGTCTTGATAGCTTTGGCTTCCACCCATTTGGAAATGTAGTTTACCGCGACAAGGATGTATAGAAAACCAAAAGATTGGGGAAAAGGGCCCATTAAGTTAATACCCCAACAATAAAAGATGTCAATAATGAGTATCGGGGTTAATGGCATCATGTCTCGTCGGGTAATCACTCCCATCCTTTGACACCTATCATAAGATTTTCAATAATTGTCCACATGCCAAAATATTATGGGCCAACAGAGGCCGCATTGAAGAATCTTAGTGGTCGTCTTTTTTATTAAAAAGTGACCTCCACAAGCTTTTGAATGACAGAATTGGATGACTTTCAGTATCTCATCATCCGGTATGCACCATCAGATGATTGGGTCAGGGCAATATTTAAAAAGGAAGGGATCGTCATTAAAAAACATGCGCAACCAGGTGAGGAACCTCTTCTTATCTTGTGGTGTCCACTCGGGAGGGACGACTCTCGTGACAAGATAATTCACTATATTCGCAAACCAGGGCAAAGAATAGGTAGCAAAGAGTTTCTCATCCGAAAAATATTCATCAATGGGTATCGAATCGCTAGGTACGTCGGACGAAAGCTGAGATAGATGATCGTCGATGATGTTCTCTACTCCTTTTTTTTATCTCTAATGAAGAGATTAAATTCTTGTAGGAGTAGGATCCACCTAATGAGGTGCGACTTTGCATCTTTCCTTGTAAGGAGGTATTTGAAAGAGGCATGGTCGGTGAAACAAGTGATGGGTGACCCAATAAGATAGGATCAAAATTTGTCTAGAGCAAATACTATGGCTAACAATTCCTTCTTCGTAGTGGAGTAATTGAGTTGTGGTTCGATAAGAGTCCCGCTAGTGTAGTAGATGAAATGAGCCTTTTTATTCTTCCGTTGGCCCAAAACAGACCCTATTGCAAAATCTCTTGCATCACATATGAGCTCGAATGGTAAGGACCAATTCGGCGATTGCATGATGGGAGTGAAAAAGAAGCATGCTTTTCAACTTTTCAAATGCACTTTGGCATGCTTCACTCCACTCGAATGGGGTATCCTTCATAAGGAGGTTGCTTAAGGTCCTAGTGATGGAACTAAAGTCCATGATGAACCTTCGATAAAACCTCGCGTGGCCCAAGAAGGAGCGCACGTCTTCGAGCAATTTTGGTGTGGGTAGATCAGCTATGACATCTATCTTAGCTCTATCAACTTCAATCCCTTTGGATGAAACTATGTGGCTAACAACTATTCCCTTAGTGACCATAAAATGACATTTCTCCCAATTTAGCACTAAGTTCTTCTCCGCACACCGAGTAAGTACTTTTTCCAGATTTTCCAGACAAAGATCGAAAGAGGTGCCAAAAATGCTAATGTTGTCCATGAATACTTCAAGTCATCTCTCAATCATGTCGCTAAATACACTCAACATGCACCTTTGAAAGGTCGCAGGTGCATTACACAAGTCGAATGTTATACTGATTAAGCATAAATATTGTATATTTATTCCCCTAATTTCAGTGCATTTGTGAACCCGAGTGATGTAACCTATGTGGATTAGATCCACATTTATGGTACTAATATTCGTTGGCAAGTATTTCGTGTTTCGTGCTTCTCTTATTGGTTTTACAGGATAATTATGCAAGCAGCGCAAAAGAGAGCGAGACAATGAAAGAAAAGCTAAAAAGGCAAGTTCAAGGACATTTTGGTAATTCTGTAGCCAGATCCCGACGAAGGAGTCAACTAGAAAGTTGAATATCTCGGAACAATGAGAACACTGGAAGAAACAGCACCCAAATCCGAGCTACGATTGATGAGTTATGACCAGTTGAAGTTGAAGAAAAATCCAAGGAAGAAAGGAAAGAAAACAAGAAAAATTCTAAGTGTTGAATGAAAGAAAAATCACCCCAAACCAGCAAGCAGTCGCTAACCCAGGGGCGAACCGGTTCGAGGGGCAAACCGGTTCGGGGTACATGCGAACCGGTTCAGGGGTCCTGATGCGCGAATTTTCCTCCTTCATTCTGATTGGTTCCAAAGAATCTCTTTAGGTTAAAAACTCTCCAAAAAGAGTGGAGAACGGAGGTAGTAACCTAGGAACAGCCGTTCTGAATATTTTTAGGTAGTTTTTGATAGAGAAAAAAAGAGGAAAACATCTAGGAACATAACTTCAATTAACTGCTGCAAGATCAATACACTTCCGGGTTTGTTTTCAAGTTGTAATCTAAGATTTATTTTTATGATCATTATTCTTGCATGGTAATTTTTCTGCATGATTTGAATAAATTTCTGCGTTTATAATGCTTGGCCACATATTTCGATCTAGTGTTATCATGAGTTCTTTCTCATGCAACGCTATTATTTCATGCATCGTTCAGTTTAATATGTCCGGCTAGGTTGAAAAGGTTGGGATGCATGAACCCAACCTAATGTGTTAGTGCATGTGTATAAAGTTAATCCGATGAATTCAATGATTGATTTTGATCGTATTGCGTAATTACGTTATAATTGTGGATCTTTATATCTCGTTTACCTTTGGGTACTCGTGATGATTTAGAGTACAATTTGAGTGTCACTATCGCGATACCGATTTACTCATCCTCAGATTAGGTATGACGCGGGCTTGAACCTCGTATACATAATGCTTGGGAGTACTAAATTCTAGGTCAGATCAATCAGATAAATTTATGATTAATATTATCACCGCACTACACTAGGGTTGGGGGATTGTATTCCTGACCTGTTTCTCTCATCATTTAAAATAAAAAGTTGTTGAAAACATCAGTCATCCTCCATTTCAGTAGAGTAATTTAGTTGCATCTTTGCTCATTTTCATTATCGCATTTAGCTTAATCAATCTCAAAACCAAATCAATTTCCCTTTTTCTTTAGATTCAAAGTTAGGATTTCTCTGTCTATCCAACGTCGTTACGTTCACTCGTCCTAGTTCCCTGAGGATTCGATACCTAGACTAGCCATTATACTCCACAAGAGTGTAGTTATAGTTTAGGTTTTTTTTATCGCGGTTGGAAGCCGATAACAACGACTAGTGTATTTACACGGACGCTCGGTTTTCCACACGATCAAAATGGCACCGTTGCCTGGGAATTAGGTAGACTTAGGATTAGATCGAGTCAATCCAAGGCTTTGACCAAAAATTTCAAAAATCCAAAAACATAAAAAAAAAAAAAAAAGATTCTCTATCATCTCTCTTAAGCTTTAATGCAAAATTCTGAAACCACTCCCACACCCCATAACACTCCAACCAGTATTTACGAAAATCCACTTGTTGAGTATAATCCTAATAGTCCTCACACTCCAAACGCCCCACAGTTTTGGATCCCAGCTCCCACACCGTCGCACTCAGTCTCTGATAATACTCCCTTTCCCTTCTTAGGGCACACTTCAAGCACACCCAGTGAGAGCGCCGATTCGTTAAGTGAGAGAAGGATGTCGCAACATAGTAATGCACCCACCGATGAGGAGGAGCCTCCGTACCGCCCGTTGAGAGAATTCTTATATCCCAAGCGCACTGTCACTCCGGGATGCATTATACTCCCGTATAATGCTGAGCAATTTCGTTTCAAAAATGGAATGATCCAGATGCTACCGCATTACCACGGTATGGATTTTGAAAAGCCATACCTCCATATTAGGGAATTTGAGGACGTGTGCGATACTCTCAACGATCAAACCTGCACACAAGAAGTAATTCGCCTCAAACTTTCCCCCTTCTCACTCAAAGATAAAGCTAAAGCCTGGTTATGGTCTCTACCTCCAAGATCGATTCCATCCTGGAATGAGCTACAGTCAAAATTTCTCACGAAATTCTTCCCACCACATCGAACAATCTCAATAAAGGCTCAAATTCAAGCGTTCAGGCAACATGAAAATGAGCCATTCCATCGATGTTATGAACGTTTCAACGAGTTAGTTGCTTCATGCCCCCATTATGGATTTGATCCATCGCAAATCATCTCCTTTATCTATAATGGGTTGAATCTTAACTCCAAACAACTTGTTGAAACTATGGGAAGCGGTCAGTTTGTCAATCTAGATGCCCACAATGCTGATCTTCACATGAGGTATGTCGTCGAGACTACCCAATCATGGGATACCTCCGACCCGAACGCTCAAAATCGAAATCGACAAGAGACCAGTACTCCATCAGAATCCGGTCTATTCCATGTAGATAAGAATTCTATAATGGATAGCCGATTGGAGACTCTTGAGATAAGATTTCGAGATCTGTGCGAGATATATGGAAAAGGACCAGCTGGACCCATTCTAAACCCGGTCGAAAAGGTATGTGCTATTTGCGAGGCGGGACATTCAACTGAGGAATGCCCGACGATACCCGCCTACAAATAAATGCTGCAAGAGCAAGTTGGTGGTGTAGGAGGTTTTAAGGGTAATTTCGGTGCCCCGCACGGGAATTTATATAACCCTTCTTGGAAAAATTATCCCGGTTTTAGATATGGGCAACAACATGCCGCAATGAACCCTCCTTCACATGTTGCCCCTCCTCCACCACAACACTTTCAACAAGCCCCACACATGCAAGGACATGTGTAAGCACCGCCACCTCAAGGAAATTATATTCCACCACAACGGAGAACTCTCGAGGATACCATGAATCAATTCATTGCAAACCAGACCGCAACCAATGCCAAATATGATCGTCTGATCGGCGACATAAATGTGAATCTGTCAAAAATACAATCCTCGTTGAGTGTCCAAGAGAAGGGCAAGTTTCCTGCCCAGGGCCAAAGACCTCTCCAAGGTCAAACTAGTGTTAGCTCGACACCCCATGACCATCCTGAGAAATATAGCTCAATTATCACTCTACGTAGTGGGAGAGTAGTTGACTTGTCACCTCCCCCACGAGACGTACTTACAGACAAGGAGATTTTGCCCGGCACGAAAGAGGCCGAAGATGTCCCCTTGAATGAGAGTGACAAAGAAGACGCTAGTGAGCCCGAGGTAGTAGTGAAACCACCCTCCGCGGTACCGTTTCCTCAAAGGATGTGAGCTCTATTCTACTCAATGATCTCCCACCTAAATTCAAAGATCCCGGTGCACCCACCATTTCCTGCATCATTGGAGAAAACAAAATCGAAAAAGCCTTACTCGATTTCGGAGCAAGTGTCAATATCCTCCCTTACTCCATTTATAGGCAACTTGACTTGGGCAACCTCAAGCCCACAAAGGTCACTCTTCAATTAGCGGATCGAACCGTGAAGATCCCAAGAGGCATAGTCGAGGACGTGATCGTCCAAGTTGACACTTTCTACTTCCCGTTAAACTTTGTCATTTGGGACAAGGAGCCCTCATTTAACTCGAGCAACCATGTTCCCAACATCCTTGGGCGCCCTTTCTTAGCTACGGCTAACGCAATCATCAATACTTGAAATAGGCGAATGCAACTCACTTTTGGGAACATGACTTTAGAGACCAACATCTTCCATATAACCCAACAGACAGGGGAAGAAGATGATCTTCACGCGGTAAGTTGTATAGATGAGATCGTTGGGGAGTACTTTGAGGAATATGATTATGGAGATGCCCTAGGGTCCTGCTTAGTGTCGCGCCATGAGAATGAGGGGTCCCACAAGAGAGAGCCGTTAGGGGTGTGCCCTATTTCATCAAGTAATAGTGGTAGTTGTGATAATGAGAGAAAAGTGGGGGAGAGGTGTGTAGTGACCGCAATTGAAAGAGAGAGAGAGGGGTTAGAAGAGAGAAAACTGGTGGAGTTGGAGATCGAGCAAGTAAGAGAGGACGTAGGCACTACTCGAGAGAGAGAACTAGGAGACATGAGCATGGAAGATTTTGAAAGAGAATTCGGCTAGGTGGATGAAAGTATTACTATTAAAGGCCAATCCCTATTGGATTCATGTAGTCACTTAGACGAAAGTGAATTCAAAGAAAAAATTGATGAATTCCTTCGTTGTGACAATCCACCCACAACACTAGAGGCCCCGAAGGCAAGTGAGGAGAAAAGTTGTGGTTCATCTGACTTAGAGCCCGACCCATGCATCTTAAAAACTGAACGAAACCTAGGCGTTCCCTCCGAGTCAGTGCACGCAGATCACACTTTGAGCCAGCATCATGAGGATCCCTTTCCAGTTAGTCACGATGAATCTCCCGGTCTATCCTTTATCTATGGGCGAGGTCCCAACTTGTTCCGATTGTTAGCTTATAATCCTAGGATGGGAGAGACAAGGAGAACATCAAACCCCGTGAGTGGATTCGGGTGAGTTTGTGGAGAGATGAGAAGTCGTCGCACCCCCCGACGCGTGTGGGGTGATTATTGTTGTATTTTTTAGTCATGCATGTGTGTCATATAGTTTCTTGTTGCATTTTAATATTTGTTTGTTTTATTTTTCCGCACTTTTCATTCGCCTTGAGTTAGATTTTCGTCCTTTTTGCTTGAGGACAATGCAAAAGTCTAAGTTAGGGGGGTTCACAAGTGCGTATTTCTAAAACTTCACAAATTTTCAAAAATGCCCAGAAATTTCCAAAAAAAATCAAAACCCAAAAATATTTGTGTTCAAAATAAATAAAAATTGGAATTCAAATTTTTCAAAAATATCATTAAAAGTCGAATTGGAGTCTCAAATTGTAAACATCCAACATACACAAAGCCGAAATTGACCAAAGATGGAAATTGAGCAAAAACTGACGACTTAACGAACGAATGTGGAGATTAACAAACTCGGTGAGATTCGAGCCTATCACGTTTTGCGAGATTTTAAATCAATCCGAGTTAATTGTTAACTCAAAGTTTTTTTTAGCGCTTAATAAGTTGTCAAGGATCCCAATCCTTTCATTTTGATCGGTTTTAAAAAATATGTGCAATATTGCCTTGAAAAACATGCCAAATTAGCCTCTAAACTTAAATTCACCTCGAAACGCATATGGTAACGCAATTGGCATTTTGGACAATGAAGTAGGCCCTCGTTTGTCAACCAAAATTTTGGCCAGAAAAAAAGTAGCGAAAAATCACCCTTTGCAACCCAAATTGAGCCGAATAATTTTTCCTTTCGTTTGACAACCCGAAAAACTCAAAATAGTCGAAATTGTGAAAAATGAGAAAATTCAGATTTTAAGTCCAAAAAGTGCATATAAAGGGGCAAGAAACAAAATAGTATGCTCAACAAAAACAACAAGAAAAGAAATAAAAAAAACAAAAAAAAATAGAAAAAGAAGAAAAAATGAGCAATAGCCCGGAAAAAGCACAATTGGACATCATTAATGACTTTTCCAATTCCAACCTTCCATACCTCCTTCATTTTACCCAATGAAACCTTCAACCCGAAAAAGTCCTAACCGAGCCCAAATTGTGAAAATTGATTACCGCGTGGAGAGTTAAGACACCAAAAGATAATATAAGAGGTTAAGTGCGCAAAATAGAGGCAATGTTCCCATTTTTAAAATCGTAATCCGTTGATGAGATCCTTTCACCATAAAGTTTCCGTCTTTCTAATTGCAGGCGTGAATTTGCTTCTATTACATTTACTCTTTATATCACGCATGCCGAGAGAATAGCCATAATCCGAGAGATTCGTTTGTGAGAGCGTTCCGTGAGAAATTGAAATCAAAACGAATTTTCGAATAAGTAACATAATGATCAATCGGTGGAAATTGGCGGTTATATTTCCGACTTCGCACACACGCACTATGATTTGAGACTTGTACATATGACTTAATGATGACTATTTTCTGGAAAAGTTTGAATTGCTCAATTTTTGCATATTTTGAATTTTCTTTGTGTCAATAACGAATTTTGTGGATATATTCACTGCAAACCCTCACGAGACACAACTCGTCCTACTAGGGTGACCTAGGGGTTTAAAGGCTTGTTGCATACGCTAAATGCAATCGCTTTCCCGCGAAAAATGTATTCTATCCCAATAAAATGTGATTTTCAAGAGTTAAGCCTTATTAGGATTCTTTTACATTGCTCGGGACGCACAAAGTTCTAAGTTAGGGGGGTTTGATTGGGCATAAATATTGTATATTTATTCCCCTAATTTCAGTGCATTTGTGAACCGAGTGATGTAACCTATATGGATTTGATCCACATTTATGGTACTAATATTCATTGGAAAGTATTTCGTGTTTCGTGCTTCTCTTATTGGTTTTACAGGATAATTATGCAAGCAGCGCAAAAGAGAGCGAGACAATGAAAGAAAAGCTAAGAAGGCAAGTTCAAGGGCATTTTGGTAATTCTTTAGCCAGATCCCAATGAAGGAGTCAACTGGAAAGTTGAATATCTCGGAACAACGAGAACACTGGAAGAAACGGCACCCAAATCCGAGCTACGGTTGATGAGTTATGACCAGTTGAAGAAAAATCCAAGGAAGAAAGGAAAGAAAACAAGAAAAATTCTAAGTGTTGAATGAAAGAAAAATCACCCCAAACCAGCAAGCAGTCGCGAACCCAGGGGCGAACCGGTTTTGGGTACATGCGAACCGGTTCGGGGGTCCTGACGCGTGAATTTTCCTCCTTCATTCTGATTGGTTCCAAAGAATCTCTTTAGGTTAAAAACTCTCTAAAAAGAGTGGAGAACGGAGGTAGTAACCTAGGAACAACCGTTCTGAATATTTTTAGGTTGTTTTTGATAGAGAAAAAGAGATTAAAACATCTAGGAACATAACTTCAATTAACTGCTGCAAGAACAATACACTTCCGGGTTTGTTTTCAAGTTGTAATCTAAGTTTTATTTTTATGATCATTATTCTTGCATGGTAATTTTTATGCATGATTTGAATAAATTTCTACGTTTATAATGCTTGGCCACGTATTTCGATCTAGTGTTATCATGAGTTCTTTCGCATGAAACGTTATTATTTCATGCATCGTTCAGTTTAATATGTCCGGCTAGGTTGAAAAGGTTGGGATGCATGAACCCAACCTAATGTGTTAGTGCATGTGTATAAAGTTAATTTGATGAATTCAATGATTGATTTTGATCGTATTGCGTAATTAAATTATAATTGTGGACCTTTATATCTCGTTTACCTTTGGGTACTCGTGATGATTTAGAGTACAATTTGAGTGTCACTATCGCGATACCGATTTACTCATCCTCAGATTAGGTATGACGCGGGCTTGAACCTCGTATACATAATTCTTGGGAGTACTAAATTCCGGGTCAGATCAATCAGATAAATTTATGATTAATATTATCACCGCACTACATTAGGGTTTGGGGATTGTATTCTCGACCTGTTTCTCTCATCATTTAAAATAAAAAGTTGTTGAAAACATCAGTCATCCTCCATTTCAGTAGAGTAATTTAGTTGCATCTTTGCTCATTTTCATTATCGCATTTAGCTTAATCAATCTCAAAACCAAATCAATTTTCCTTTTTCTTTAGAGTCAAAGTTAGGATTTCTCTGTCTATCCAATGTCGTTATGTTCACTCGTCCTAGTTCCCTGAGGATTCGATACCCAGACTAGCCACTATACTCCACAAGAGTGTAGTTATAGTTTAAGTTTTTTGTATCGCGGTTGGAAGCCGATAACAACGACTAGCGTATTTACACGGACGCTCGGTTTTCCACACGATCACATACGTTTGTAGGCAAACGTACCAAAGGGGCAAGTGAAGGTCATTTTTTCCTGGTCAAATATATCTACCTCAATTTGGTTATATCTGGAGTAACCATCAAGGAAGTAGTAGTAAGGGTGGCCCCCTACTCTCTCAAGCATCTGATCAATAAATGGCAAGGGGAAGTGGTATTTCCTAGTTCCTGCATTGAGTTTTCGGTAATCCATGCAAATGCGCCACCCGGTGGTGGTACGTTGGGGAACTAGCTCTTTCTTAGCATTTTCAATCACTGTCATGCTCGACTTCTTCGGGACAACTTGAATAGGGATCACCCACTTGCTATCCAAGATTAGGTAGATAATCCCAACATCTAATAATTTAAAGATTTCGGTCCTCACCACTTCTTTCATATCGGGGTTTAACCTACTTTTCATTTCTCTTGGGGGCTTTACATCCTCCTCGAGGTGTATATTGTGGGTGAAAATCAAAGGACTTATCCCCTTCAAATCAGTAATGCACTAACCAAAAGCACTTTGGTGCTTCCTCAGAATTTTTAATAGCTTACCCTCCTGCTCTTCGTCTAGGCTAGAGAAGACAACAACAGGAAATATCTCGTCCTTTTCTAGATATGCATATTTAACATGGGAGGGTAGTTTCTTCAATTCGAGGGTTGGAAATTTGTCAGTGGAGGGAACTATGTGTGCCTCCCTTGGAAATAACTCCTCGAATCGAGAAACCCAACTTACATCTCTCGCGTCCTCGTCCGACGCTCTCTCATCAAGTAATTCTATCAAATCCTCAACTTCCTTCTCAAATTCAGTATACGCTCCCTCAAGCTTGTGGCTTAATGCTAAGCACGTCCCTAGGTCATCTCCACAATAGTTCTCCTCAAAGTATTCCTCTACGATCTCATCGATTAATCTCACCGCGTGAAGATCATCTTCTCCCTATATGTTGGGCTATCTGGAAGATGTTAGTCTCTAAGGTCATATTCCCAAAGGTGAGTTGGATCTGCCCATTTCGAGTATTTATTATTTCGTTAGCCGTAGCTAAGAATGGGCACCCAAGAATGATTGGACCATTATTTCTTTAGGTGAAGGAGGGATCCGTGTCCTAAATGACAAAGTCTACCAGAAAGTAAAAAGTGTCAACTTGGACGATCACGTCCTCTACTATACCTCTTGGGATCTTTACGATTTGATCCGCCAATTGGAAAGTGATCTTTGTGGGCTTGAGGTCGCCTAGATCAAGTTTCCTATAGATGGGGTATGGAAGGATATTGACACTTGTTCCCAAGTCAAGTAAGGATTTTTCAATTTTATTTTCTACAATGATGCAAGAAATGGTGTGTGCAACGGGATCCTTGAATTTTGGTGGGAGATCATTAAGTTGAATGGAGCTCACATTCTGTGCTAGAAATATGTTTTTATTTACCTTCATTCTCCTCTTCACTGTTAACAAGTCCTTGATGACTTTTTCATAAGATGGAATCTACTTATTTCCATCGAGGGAAGGTAAATTTAACTTTACTTGCTTTAGCACGTCTAGTACATCATCCCGGGGGTTTCCTTTGTGGGAAGGAACTATCCTTTGAGGAAACGGTGCCACGGAGGTTGATTTCACTACTACCTCGGGCTCACTAGTGTCTTATTTAGCAATCTCTTTCAAAGGGAAATCTTCGGCCTCTTTCGTGCAGGGCAAAGTCTCTTTGTCTTTGGTTGCATCGTGTGGAGGAGGTGATAAATCAATGACTCTGCCACTACGAAGGGTGGTCACAACTTGACATTGCTCCTGATGTTCTGTAGAGGTGGAGATAAAACTAATTTGACATTGGGGAGGTCTTTGGCCCTGGGCAAGAAACTTTCCCTTCTCTTGGATACTCCACGATGATTGCATCTTTAAAATAGTCACATTTATATCGTTGATCATGCGCTCATGTCTAGCAGTGGTTGCTTTCTAGGTAGTGATGAATTGGTTTATCGTATCCTCAAAACTTCTTCGCGGTGGAGTGATATATGGCCCTGGAGGTGGTGGTTCTTGCCCATGTCCTTGCATGTGTGGTGCTTGTTGTAAGTGTGAAGGTGGGGGAGGGGCAACATGTGAATTAGGATTCATCGCAGTATTTTGTTACCCATAGTTAAAACCAGGATGGTTTTTCCATGAAGGGTTGTAAGAATTCCCATGCAGTGCATCGAAATTACCCTTAAATCCTCCTACACCACTCACTTTCTCTTGAAGCATAACTTTGTAGGCGGGTATCATCGGGCATTCCTCTATTGAATGTCCCGCCTCATAAATAGCACACACCTTCTCAATGGGGTTCGGAATTGAGACCGTTGGTCCTCCTGCACATATCTCAAGTAGTTCGAGTCGACTATCCATCATAGTATTCTTTTCTACGTGAAATTGGCCGAATGACGATGGAGTGGTGGTCATATGGCGAGTTTGATTATGAGCACTAGGGTCAGATGTATCCCATACTTGGTTAGTTTCGGCAACATACCTCAGGTTAAACTCATCATCGTTGGCGTTTAGGTCAACAAAGGGACCATCACACATGGTTTCAACGAGTTATTTGGAATTATATTTAGCCCATTATGGAAGAAGGAAATGACTTGCAATTTATCAAGTCCATGATGAGGGCACGAAGTTATTAACTCGTAACATCGATCAAATGAATCATTTTCTAATTGTTGGAAGGTTTGAATTTGAGCCTTGATGGAGTTCGTCCGATATGGGGGAAATAATTTCTTGAGAAATTTAGATTGTAACTCATTCCATGATGAAATCGAGTTTGAAGGTAAAGATCATAGCCAAGTCTTAGCCTTGTCCTTTAGCGAGAATGGGAAGAGTTTGAGGCGGATAACATAATTTGTGCAAGTTTGATCGTTGAGGGTCTCGCACACCTCCTCAAATTCTTGGATGTGTGGATATGGCTTTTCTCACTCCATTACATGATAGTTGGGAAGTATCTGGATCATCCCATTTCTAAAGAGAAATTTCCCTACATAAGACGGGAGTAAAATGCATCCCGGAGTGACAGTTAACTCGAGATATAAGATTTCTTTCAAAGGGCGGTACGGGGCCCCTTCCTCACCTGCGACTATACTATCGTGTTATGATATGTCTCTCTCACTTGATGACTCTGTATCCTCACTCGGTATGCTCGGAGCGTTCTCTGAAGAGTGTCCAAAGAGGGATGTTGGAGTGTTACTTGCAATTTAGTGTAAAGGCGTGAGAGATGGAACCCAGAATTGTGGAGCGTTTGGAGTGTGAGGGCTATCGGGGCCGTACTCAACTATCGGATTTTCGAGAATGTCGGTTGGAGTATTTTGGGGAGTTAGAGTGAGTTCAAGATTTTGCATTAACAGGATTTTGAGAGATGAAGTATCTTTTGGTGCATTTTTTATTTGTTTGATTTTATTTTGATTTTTGGTCAAAGTTTTAGATTAATGGAATCTAACCTACAACTACCTAAATCCCAGGCAACGACGCCAAAAACTTGACGCGACTAAGAATGTGTCTCTAAAGTGCATACTCTCTAGGCTCAAGTGCAAGCCTATCGCGTTAGTAATAAATTCGGTAAGTCAAGATCGTATCCACAGGGAAATAGGATGAGAAATACTGACGATAGAAGGACGGATGAGTAAGCTAAATTCAGCTAAAAAAGAAAACGAAAAGATGATTGATTTGTGAATAATCCTACTAAGTAAAAGGAAACTAGATTAAAACTATGGAACTAACGAATTAAGCAAGGATTAATAACTAAGAATGAAGTGATAAATATGAAGATAAAAACAGGCTGGGAATAAAATCCCTCAACACTAGCGTGTTGCCAGGGCAAAATTAATCGTAAATTTAAGTAATTAATTAGACCCAGATTTTAGTACTCCCAAGCATTACATATATGAGGTTTAAGCCCGAACCATACGTAATCAAAGGACGAGTATAGCGGTATTACGATAGTGACACTCGTATTGTATTCTGAAGTATCCCAGTTACCCTAAAGAAAATAAGATCCAAAGATCTACAATGGTTGTGCTCGCTACGCAACACGGTCTAATAAACCCTTAAATTTTGAGGATTAATTTTATTCACAGGAAACTCTCACATCGGGTTGAGTTCATGCAACCCAACCCTAAAAAATCTAGCTGGGCATATTGAACCTAACTATGCATGAATTACTTACGTTGCATATGAAAGAAATCATGATGAAAGTAGACTGAAACATGCAAGGAAATATTATAAACCTAGAAACCTTCTGAATTTTGTAGGAAAAATAAACATGCAAGAACAATAATAGAGAGAATGAAAATTTAATTAAAACTTGTAATCAAACCCGAAAATAATTGATCTTAAAACACTAAATCAAAGTTATGTTCCAAGGATGTTTTTCTTCTTGTCTCTCTATCAAAAACTATTCAGAACCCTGTTTTCTAAGTCAATACAACAACACAAATACGTTTTAGAAGAGTTTGTAACATATTAGGACTCTTTGGACAAATCAGCTTTTAAGAAGAATTTCGCGCATCAGGACCCCCGAACTGGTTCGCAGTTACCCCAAACCGATTCACCCTGTGGTTCGAGGAATCGTGCTGGTTTTGGGCCTTCTTTCCTTCATTTTCAACACTTAAAATTTTTGCATGTTTTCTTCCTTTCTTATGTGGATTTTTCTTCAACTTCCAGTGTTATTGTTGTTCTGAGCTCTTCAACTTTCCATTTGGCCCCACCTCTGGGATCAGGCTGTAGAATTACAAAAATGCCCTTGAACTTGCCTTCCTAGCCTTTCTTTGAATGTTTCGATTTCTCTTTCGCACCACTTGCATATTTTACATATAAAACACATAAGAGGAATACAATATACGAAATACTTTCCAACAAAGGTTAGTAGCCTAATTATGAGTTAAATCCACATCAATTGCACCATTCAGGTTCACAAAGGTACCGAAATTAAGGGGATAAATATACAATATTTATGCCCAATCAACACGTGTTGCACTCTTAAGCATCCCGATTACCTAGGGCAAACGATATCAAAAGTCCTACAACGGTTATGATCACCATACTATACGATCTAATCAATTATTAAATTTAGAGAACTAATTTTATACCCATGCAAACCACATCGGGTTGGGTTCATGCATCCCAACCCTTAAAAATCTAGCCTAACATGGTGAAATTAATGAAAACTACATTATCTACGTTGCATGAACCAATAATTTCTTGGAAAGAGAGATTAAACATGAGAAATAATAATAAAAGTGTTAGAAATAAAAGTTACCAAGATTGAAGAACAAGAACATGCGAGAAGAAATCAAAGGTTGAAGAAAAACAGGAAAATCACTTGAATTAAAGGTGCAAAATATGTAAATTCTTCTCCTAGATGTTTCTACTTGATTATGAGATTTTACATGAATGAAATTTTAATAGAAAGAGTCCTAATGACTAAATATATAGGCTAGAGGTCGTTTAGAAGAGTCCCCAAAACATAAAACTCTTTTCGCTAAAAGATAAGGAGAAAATAAAAATTCCGTATATGGCAATTTGTCACACTTAAAAAGCGTGACTAATTTTGTAGCGGATATTGAGTTCGACAAATGAGCGAACCGGTTCGGATTTCCAGAATGGTCAAGCCTTGGATGCTTCTTTTTCATTTGGATTTTTGAATTTTTGTCTCAATCTTCAAATGGGCATAACTTTTTCACCGTAGCTCGGATTGGGGTTCCGTTTTTCCAGTGTTCTTGTAATTGAAAGGTATTAAACTTTCCAGTTGGTCCCACCTCTAGAATATGGCGGTAAAATTACAAAAATGCCCTTGAACTCCCCATTTCTTGCTTTCTTTCACTGTTTTGAGTTCTCTGTCGTACTTTCTTGCATGAAATACCTGTAAAAGTACATAAGAGATACACTAAATATGAGATACTTGTCAAAAAGGGTTAGTAGCGTAAATATGAGACAAATCCAAGCTATTTACAATGAACGGGGTCATAAAAATACCGAGATTAAGGGGATAAATGTGAAGAATTTATGCCTAATCAAACCCCCTAACTTAGAACTTTGCGCATCCCGAGCAATGTAAAAGCATAAGAGTATGATTTAAGGACCCTTGAAAAACTTTATTGGGATAGAATACCTTTTTCGCGGGCAAGCGATTGCATTTAGCGTATGCAACAATCCTTTAAACCTCTAGGTGACCCTAGTAGGACGAGTTGTGTCTAGTGAGGGTTTGCAGTGAATATACTCACAAAATTCGTTATTCGCACAAAGAAAAATCAAAATACTTAAAAATTGTACAATTTAAACTCCCCAAAAATGGTCACCTTAAAATTATATTCACAAGCCTCAAGTCATAGGGTGTGTGTGCGAAGCCAAAAATCGAACCGCTAACTTCCACCAATTGATCACAACGTTACTTTTCAAAAATTCATTTTAATTTCAAAATCTCACGAGATGTACTCACAAACGAATCACTCAAAATGTGGCAATTTTCTCTTGGTATGCGTGATTTATAAGAGTAAATATAACAGACATAAGTTCACACACATAATTGGAAAGACAGACTATTTGAGGTGAAAAGATCTCAACACCGGACTACGATCATTGGGAAACGGGAACATCGCCTCTTTTTCACGACATGTAATCTCTTTTATTATCTTTTGTGCCTTAGCTCTCCACGCGGTAGACAATTTTATAATTTGAACTCGGTTAGGACTTTTCGGGTTAAAGGTGTATTGGGTAATATGGGAATGGTTGGGAACTTCGGAATTGGAAAATATTCTTATCATGTTCGTTAGTGCTTTTTCGGGATTTTTCTCATTTTCTCTTAATTTTTTATTTTTTCGCATTTTTCTTTTACTTGCTATTTCTGTTGAGCATTTTTCTACTATTTTTTCTTGCCCCTTTTTATGCACTTTTTAGACTTTATTTGATGAATATTCAATCTTCACAATTCCGTGCTAATTGGATTTTTGGAGTTATCACACGAAAAGGAAGAAAAAATTATTAGGCTCAAATTGGGTAGCAAAGGGATAATATTTCACAACTTTTTATGGTCAATATTTTTGGGTAACAAATGATGGCCTATTTCATTGTCCTAATGCGAGTTGTTTTACCATATGCATCTCGAGATTAATTTAGTTTAGAGATATTTTAGTGCACGTTATTCAAGACAATATCTCACACATTTTCATAATCGATCAAAGCAATAAAATCAAGATCATCGACTTATTAAAATGCTGAAAAGAACATTAAGTTAATCATAAACTCGGATTGATTTAAAAACTCGAAAAAATCGATAGGCTCTAAATCTCACTGGGTTGATTAATCACCACACTTATTCGTTAAGTCGTCAATTTTCTTTCAATTTCCATCTTTGGTCAATTTTGGCTTTGTGCATTTCATTTTTACAACTTGAGACAAAATATTTGTGACATTTTTGAAGCTTTTAAATTCCAGTTTTTATTTATTTTGAAGAAAAATATTTTTGGATTTTTCAAACGTTTTCAATTTTTTTGAAATTTTTTGAAGTTTTAGAAATACGCACTTATCACCCCCCCCCCCCCCCCTAACTTAGACTTTTGCATTGTCGTCAATCAAAAGGACTAAAAATCCAAAGAAGAGCAAATAACAAGTGTGACAAATAAAACAAGCAAATATTTAAAATACAAAATGGCATTAACACATGACTCAATAATACAACAAAAATCACCCCATACGTGTCGGGGGTGCGACGACCACTCATCTCTCCACAAACTCACCCGACCCCTTGCATGGGGAACGATGCTCTTCTTGTCTCGCTCGTCTTCTTCATATCGTAAACGAAAAGTTGGAGCAATTGGGAGTCAACCTAATTGAAAAAATGAACACCTCGAGGCATATGATGAATGAGGTAAGTGAAATCAACGAGATGCTCAATCACCTTGTAGTCCAAATGGGTTGACTTGGAGAGAATATCAAAGTAAATTTTTTAATGGCCTAGATTGTCCCTAAACTTAATAATGCATGGATCAAGCTCTAAATCGTACGATACTCTAACCATGGCCTTGATAGCATCCAAGAACTCCAGTGGCATGGGTGGTTGGTCACAAAGAAGGAAATCATACATCCTATCTTTCCATGAGCTCTCTTCTAAGTGACAAAATGAGTCCAATAGAGATTGGACTTAGATAGTGAAGCTCTCATCCACCGGCCTGAATTCGTTCTCAAAGTCCTCTAGTCTCATATATCCTAACTCTCTTTCTTTCTCATTATCCGAATACTCTCTCTCACTCTCCTTTGAAGGCTTCTGTGATGTGGAGGGATGGTTACTACGAAGGAATTCATCTATTATATCTTTCCATTCGCTCTCATCTAGCATCTCCCTTGTAATACTCATCATTTTTTTTTCTGGTATAAGCTTTAGATTGACTCGACCTAACCTAAGTTTACCTAGTTCCCTGGCAATGACGCCATTTTGATCGAAGTGAAAACTGAGAGTCCGTATAATACACTAATCGTTGTTATCACTTTCCAACCGCAATACAAAAACCTAAACTTTAACTACACTCTTGCGGAGTATAGTGGATAGTTTTGGTATCGAATCCTCAGGGAACTAGGACGAGTGAACGTGACGGCAAAGGTAAGACTGTTAATCCTATCTTGACTCTAAAAGGAAACAAAAATATGATTGAGATGGGAAATAACTAATTAACTAAATGCACACTAAATTAAACTACTGGATTAACTATGTGACCAAAATTAACTAACTAAGAATGGCTTAATAAGAATTAAGGGAAAACAGGTTGGGAATACAATCCCACAAACCCTAGTGTGTATGACAAGTACAAAAATAGACGTAAACTAATTAATTGATCAAACCCAGTCTTTAGTAATCCCAAGTATTATACATATGATGGATCGTAGCCCACACAGTATGTAAGCAAAGGACGAGTAAAGCGGTGTCGTATTAGCTAAACGCGCGTTGTACTCTTAAGCATCCCGGTTACCTAGGGTACACGAGATCAAAAGTCCTACAATGGTTGTGATCACCATACTACAGGATCTAATCAATCATTAAATTTAGAGAACTAATTTTATACCCATGGAAACCACATCGGGTTGGATTCATGCATCCCAACCCTTAAAAATCTAGCCTAACATGGTGAAATTAATGAAAACTACATTATCTATATTGCATGAACTCGTAATTGATTGGAAAGAGAGGTTAAACATGATAAATAATAATAAAAGTGCTGAAAATTAAGGTTACCGAGATTGAAGAACAAGAACATGCAAGAAGAAATCAAAGGTTGAAGAAAAACTAGAAAAAGCTCTTGAATTAAAGGTGCAAAATATGTAAATTATTCTCCTAGATGTTCCTACTTGATTATGAGATTTTACGTGAATTAAATCTGAATATAAAGAGTCATAATGACTAAATTTATAGGCTATAGGTCATTTAGAAGAGTCCCCAAAACATGAAACTCTTTTGGCTAAAAGATAAGGACAAAATAAAATTTTCGTATCTGGCAATTTGTCACACTTAGAAAGAGTGACTATTTTTGTAACGGATCTGCAGCATGACAAATGAGCGAACTGGTTTGGGTTCTAGGTGAACCGGTTTGGATTTCCATAATGGTCAAGCCTTGGATGCCTCTTTTTCATTTGGATTTTTTGATTTCTCTCTCAATCTTCAAATGGGCATAACTTCTTCACCGTAGCTCCGATTGGGGTGCCGTTTTTTTCCAGTGTTCTTGTAATTGAATGATATTTAAATTTTCAGTTGGCCCCAGCTTCGAAATATGGCTGTAAAATTACATAAATACCCTTGAACTCCCCATTTCTTGCTTTCTTTCACTGTTTTGAGTTATCTTTCACACTTTCTTGCATGAAATACCTGTAAAACACAAAAAAGATGCACAAAATGTGAAATACTTGCCAAAAGGGTTAGTAGCATAAATATGAGACAAATCCAAGCTATTTACAATGCACGGGATCATAAAAATACCGAAATTAAGGGGATAAATGTGAAGAATTTATGCCTAATCACTAAGCTTGTAAGAAGAACTTTGGAGTTATTTTGAAGAGATTTTGGGAGTCTTTGCAACTAGGAACTTTCATCTTCATCCTCTTAGTTGTTTTCTCTTCAAACCACAAGCTAAGGGTGTCCTCTTCAATTATTTTAAGGTTTTCTAGCTATGAAAAATATGTAGGATGAATGCTAGATGACATTTAATGGCTAAAATGAAGTTATTTAATGAAATATTATAGTCTTGCAAAGATGAATTTTTAACAGGACAAAACCCTAGAAAAGTATTTTAGAAAGATATTAACTTTTTCCCTTAAAAGTGGAAGAAAGAGTGTGAAATGTACAAACTCATGATTATTATATTTTCTAAGTGCATTTTGAGTAATTTCTAGGCTTGAAATCCTCCTTCACATGTGCAGAATCATGTAGTAAGATAGATAATGATGTTTTAGACTTGTTAAATCATGTTAAAATGGGTTTTATAAAGAAATGAAGAAATGAAGAAAAATAGCCCTAATATGTGTTAAATATTGTTAGAATGAATAAAAATCATTTTTGAGGTCACATGTGATAATATGGCAAAATTATGGACATTTGGTTAAAAATGGTCTTGAAGGTTTAAACGTGTTTTAGTTGGCAAAACATAAAATGATAACATGATTTTTGACATAAAATCATAGAAAGAATATTTTGTAAGAAAAAGGTTGAATTCTAGTGCGAAATTGAAGTTAGATATGTTTTTCACAAAATTATGTTAAAAGGGCAAAAAAGTGGTTTTGGCAAAAATGAGGGTCCAAGTGGTTGAACTTCCACTTTTGACCTTATTGGTCAGTTTTCAGTGAAAAATTGATAAATTGTATAAATGGCACATTGATAAAGTGAATGAATGGCTTAAACCGTAGAATGAGAAAAACAGTAAAATGATAGAATAATGTGCACATTAGTTAAAATATTAATACACATTAAATTGGACTCGAATTACACCGAGATAATTAAGGAATAGTCGAAGCTTTGGGGTGAAAGACGCAAAATCATTGGCCAGAGCATATTGTAGCATAGCCGGTGGTGCGGAGCCCGTAAACTATGCTGTTATTGGAAGATTTTGAGAAAAGATAAAGGAAAACGAAAAAGATAATGGTTGTACTTGATAATGAATAAGTAAGAAAACCTAATGAAATGGGATAAATGGAGACTAATTCATAAAATATAATAAATAGTCTCTAAACTTGGTAAAGGATGGTACGAAACAATTAAGTGCGAGTATGAGCGCATCTCTCGGTGCATTGCATAGTGGCTACATTAATACTAGCCAAATTGTCAAACATTTTCTGAATTGATTAAAATACATGTTATATGTGTAACATTTTTGTCAAAAATGTATAGCTTAGTATTACCCACCTTGCTGAGCGTTCACTCGCCCTTGTCTTTTAGGTAAAATCCTCCACCCCACTCTAGGTACTTCGAGTAGGGAAATCGAAAGGGACGCGGGTAATACCCAGAGGGCAATCAACGTCAGCCGTGCACTGTAATTTTATTTAAATCATCTTTTGAAATATTGGTAATTCAAATCTTTGAACACTTTTATTCGTTTCTTTGGCCATGGTTTGTAATACTACATGAATGGATATGGTTTATTTCTTAGTTAATTAGTAATGTGGATGAAATTGGATTTTTATAAATCAATCTCAATTGTGACAAAGTGTTTTCGTTTTCTTAATACACTTTCCTTATACGCTCCTGCTTAGTTAATGATTTAGTAGAGTTTAGTGAATCTCTTCCACTACTGCTTTCTATTCCTATTATTATGTATCAAACTCTCCTTTCATGTGTATAGTCCTCCATGATGTGATATAGCTAGTTAGTCGGGAACTTATGAGCTTAGATGCATGGATAAAGCCATTTGCCAACTTGCCGACTCGCTCACTCAACAGTAGCGAGCCAAACGTAATGGGATAGTCGACACCGCCTCCATTATTAAGGAGTTCAGGAGGCTTCATCCACCCACCTTTACCGAGGCAACTTGGCCAATTGTTGTAGAGTAAAGGCTTGATGAAGTCACTAGGATAATGGAGATTCTTGACATGCCATCTGGGCACAAAGTCAAGATTTCTACATTCTATCTCACGGAGCAAGACCAATGCTAGTGGAGCTCCTATTCCGCTAGTACTATAGTGGCCATAGACTAGGAAATCTTCTGAACTGCCTTCCTTGACTGGTATTTTCCCTCGGCATTCAATGATGCTAAGAAGGATGAGTTCTAAAAGTTTGTTCAGAGGACGACCTCTATTAATGAGTACCTGCTGAAGTTTGAAATCTTTTGTAATCATGTTGATGCTGTTTAGAAAGATGAGATGGAGAAGACGAGGTTGTTTGTTAAGGGCCACAACCTCGGTATCTGGAAAATTCTTGAAGGTATGGATATATCCAACTCCAGGTGTACAGTGAACAAGGCTATTCAGCTGGAGCTTAATGCTAAGGATGGAAAGGACATTTGGGAGAAGAAGAGGGAGTCTAGCGAGTCCCAAGGTGGCTGTCATAAGAAGTCCTGAGTAGGGATCGAGGCTTTTCTATGAAGAAAAAGGCTGCCATGGGGGTTGGTTCTTCCTCAACCTAGTGAACCAGTGATCAGACCCCATGAAGAGGACTTATTTTACTTGCGGTCTCCCGATCATGTTAAGAGATGTCACCCACAACGAGCTTCGAGGAGTCAGCAGTGCAGTCAATAGATTGTCAACCTTGTGTCAGGCTAGAGTTCCAGTTGCACAGGCCCTACTCAGTAATAACATTAGTTCACATCGAAGCCAGGGGAAGATTAACCGTGGACCAGGTCAGGTGCCTGGAGACCAAGGTAGCAGGTTTAACCCCAACTAGGCTTATTAGCAGTCTCAATTTTTTGCACCTTTCGATAATCTAATGGTGGTGGAAGGTATGATTATTTTGTATAATACATTAGTAAAGGCATTTTTTGATTTTGGCGTATTGAACTCTTTAATTTCGAATTCCTTGGCATTTAGTTTTGGGACTAAAGGTAGAGAAGTTTTGTCATCCTATCTTCATAGAGCTTTTGATTGAGGGCAGTATAGTTCTCGATAGGGTCTGATATAGGTGTGTGATTATTGTTGCAGAGTGTGTTCTAGAGTATGATTTGATCCTTATAGACATAGATAGATTCATGGTGATCCTTGGTATGGATTGAATTTCATGTTTCGAAGTTATCATCGAATGCCATTGGCACAGTGTCTTAGTATCACTTCCAAACGGGTATCACCATCGCTTCAGTAGTTAGAAAGACATCGATTCTCCTTGCAAGTTTTCTAGTGTACAGGAGCAAAGAAGGTAATTTGGTTGGATTAATAGTATGAGGGCTCGAAATGAGCAGGATGGTATGGTGTTAGACATCCCGATTGTGCGGGAGTTTCTTAACATGTTCTCGAATGATTTTCCTAGGTTTCCACCACATTGGGTGGTGGATTTTTCCATAAAAATACATAAGGGTAGCTCACCCATCTCTATTCAACCTCATAGAATAGCTCAGTATAATTATAAGAGCTAAGGTTTCAGTTAGAAGAATTCACTGACAAGGGATTCATTAGCCCTAATGTATCCTCGTGGTGAGCTTCAACCCTCTTTGAAAAGAAAAAGGGAAATTATCTTTGACTTTGCATCGACTACAGGCACCTGAAGATGGTAACGATGAAGAATGTGCATCCTATGCCTCGTAGTGATGACTTATTCGATTAGTTGCACGAGGCGGGAAGATTTTCAAAGATTGACCTTCGATCTGAGTACAACCAGTTGTGCATCAGGGAGGATGATATCCCTAAGACGACATTCTAAACTCGATATGGTCACTACGAGTTCCTAGTGATGCCCTTCGATTTGACTAATGCCCCAGTGATATTGATGGATCTGATGAACCACATTTATCATCCCTACCTAGAGAGATTTTTGGTGGTCTTTGTGAACGACATTATGGTAAATTTGGCCTCAAATATAGACAATGAGGAGAACCTCCACAAGCATTATATGTGCTCAGGGAGAATCAGTAATACACTAAATTTAGTAAGTGAGAGTGTCGAAGAGGTCAAGTTACTTGGCCATGTAGTTTTCAACGATGGAATTTCTGTCGATCCTTTCAAAGTAGAGGCCATCTTGGGATGGGGCATGCCAAGGATAATTACAAAAGTACATAGATTCTTGGGGTTGGCCGATTACTACTGCAGGTTCATATAAGATTTCTCGAGGGTCGCTTTTCCCCTCACGATGTTGACTCAAAAGGATGTGCATTTTGAATGGTCAGATGATTGTGAGTCGGCCATTAAGGAGCTGAAGGTTAGGTTGACCTCTGCGCCTATTCTTATCCTCCCCAATCATAGTAAAGGTTACACCGTATATTGTGATGCCTCTGGGTCAGGCTTCATGTAGTTTTGATGCAGAATGGGCAGGTAATCTCTTATATATCCCGCTAGTTGAAAGTGATTAAGAGGAACTATCTAGAGCTATCCTCTGTGGTGTTTACACTCAAAAACTAGAGTTATTATCTATATGGGGAACAATTTGAGGTTTTTTTATCATAAGTTCCTTGGTACATTTTCACACAGCGTGACCTTAATCTCCGTCATAGGTGTTGGATGGAATTGATGGAGGACTATGACTTCTCGTTGGAGTATCATCCCGAAAAGGCTGCTATGGTGGATGATGCTCTTAGTCAAACGTCTAGTCTCACCCTTGCAACGATCAGATGCCATCGGGTGAAAAATTTTGGTGAGTTGCAAAAGTTTGACTTGCACGTCCAGTGATATTACAAAAGGGCATACCTTGAGGGTTTGGTAGCTAGGACACTCATTAAGTAAAAAGTCCTTGGTGTCTAGCCATGTGATCCTGCGTTTATTCAATATTGAGATTGTATTCAGAATGGAGAAGTGTTCGACATTATTATCGGGCATAAGGTTGACGGGGTGCGATACAAGGGTCGATTGATTGTCCCTATTATACAAGAGCTAGATGACGAGGTGATAGTAGAGGCCCAACACTAACGTTTTAACATACATGTCGATGCTACCAAGATGTATAAGGACTCATGTAGGGATTTGTGGTTATTTAACATTAAAAGAGATGTGGCGATGTATGTAGCCAAGTGCTACACATGTTATCAGAAAAGGCTGAGCATAAGAAGCCAGCACGACTATTGCAATCACTACTCATGGTCGAGTTGAAGTGGATGCATATCACGATGGATTTTATCACAAATTTAACACAATTTGAGCATGGCCATGATGCAGTATGAGTTATAGTGGATCGAATCGTGAGATCAGCACACTTCTTGCTGATCAATGTCACAAATAGTGTGGCTAAGTCAACATGGTTTTATGTCTGAGAGATAGTCAAACATCACACTGTCCCACTCTCAATTATCTCGGATAGGGATCCTCCATTTGTGTCTTGGTTTTGGAAGAAATTTCAACAGGAGTTGGGTACCAAACTGAATATGAGTACAACATATCATCTTAAGAATGATGGACTGTCAAAATGAATCATCCAAATTTGATAAAATATGCTTTGAGCTTGCGCGCTCGACTTTCAAGGTAGTTGGGAGGAAAGTCGGCATCTGACAGAGTTCACCTACAATAACATTTATCAGGAAAGCATCGAGATGGATCATTATGAGGCCTTTTATGGGAGACCATGCTGCTCATCGATTTGTCGAGCCGAGATGGGTGAGAAGCATCTCAACAATTCATAATTGATTCAAGAGATGATAGACACGGTTCGAGTAATTTAGTAAAAAATCATGACGTCACAGAAATGATAAAATAATTACATTGATAATCTTCGGGTACCTCTGGAGTCTTGGGTATGTGATCGTGTGATGCTAAAGGTTAAAGCGAGGATCGGCAGCCAACAATTTGGGTAGAGAGGAAAGCTGGACGAACAGTACATTAGTCCTTTTGAAATCTTAGAGCGAATTGGGGACGTGTCATACTGCTTGGTGTTTCCTCCACAGTTGTCCTAAGTGAATAACATATTCCATATCTCTATGTTGAAGAATTATCTTCATGATCCCTGACATGTCATAGATTGGAATCTCATCAAGTTAGAGGAAGATGTCACGTTTCCCACATGATCGATATTTGTTCTAAACCATGAGGATCGGGTCCTGCGCAATAAGGTAATCCCCTTGGTAAAGGTTCTTTAGGAGTTTCAATGAGTTGGAGCTGCTACCTGGGAATGTGAGTCGGAGATGTGGGAGAAGCACCTAAATATCTTTCCCCAATTGGTTATTCTTATTTCAGGGATTAAATCTCCTAATGTGGGGTGAATGTAATACCCTTGCCTTCGATTTTATCTCCTTCCTTGAAAAAGTTGTATTTATGAGTGAATATTGAGATTTATGATAATTGTAGCCTCCATTCTTATCAAATCGAAGTTTTTATAATTAAAAGTTTGTTTCAATAAAATCAGAGGTCGTTCGAACGAGGGCTATTCTTGTTCGAACGAGCCATTCGAATGAGTTCGAACGAGACTTCGATGACTTGAGTCTTTTCCTTATCTCACACGCAATGAGATCTCGTTAGATCCCCTTATTATAAATATCATTAGAATGAGTATCAGTGTCATTCAAATGACCCGAACGAGACTTTAAGGTCGTTCGAACAAGGTCAAATCGATCTACCTTTGTGTGTTGTCGCATTTTGTGCCATTGGATTGATGAACTGTCGAAGTCTTGTGACCCAGATAATCGAAGCATGTTTAATATGTGAGGGGAGAGTTTTTAAATGGTTTTGTGGAGTTATAAGAAGACAGGTTGAGCGTGCGTTTCTCCCATAATTTTTCTTCAGCATATTTCTCTCTCTCTCTCTATCTCTCTCTCTCTCTCTCTCTCTCTCTCTAAGTACCATAAACCCACCTTCGTCCCCAAGCCTTTTCCTCCATAGCCACACTTTTCCACCACCTCCAAACACCATTACACACCATTTTCAAGCTTGTTTCTCATCATCAAAGCTCTTATCAAGGAGGGAAGTGGGTATAGCTAAGATTGTAGGAAGGACTTTAGAGTTATTTTAAAGAGCTTTTGGGAGTCTTTGCAACTAGGAACTTTCATCTTCATCCTCTTAGTTGTCTCCTCTTCAAACCACAAGGTAGGTTTGTCCTCTTCAATTGTTTCAAGGTTTTCTAGCCATAAAAAACATGTAGGATGAATGCTAGATGACATTTAATGCCTAAAATGAAGTTATTTAGTGAAATATTATAGTCTTGCAAAGATGGATTTTTAACAAGTCAAAACCCTAGAAGAGTATTTTTCTAAAGATATGACATTTTTACTTTGAAAATGACATAAATCATGGAAATATACAAACCCATGATTATTATCTTGTCTATGAGCATTTTGAGGAATTTCGTGGCTTGAAATCCTCTTTCACATGTATAGAATCATGAGTAAGATAGATAATGACGTGTGATACTTGTTAAATCATGTATAGTGGGTTTTATGAAGAAATGGGTAAATGAAGAAAAACAACCCTAATATGTGTTCAATATTGTTAGAATGAATAAAAATGATATTTGGGGTCGCATGTGATAATTGGGTAAAATTATGGACATTTGGTTAAAAATGGTCTTGCAAGTTTAATTGTATTTTATGTGGCAAAACATAAAATGATAAAATGATTTTTGACATATAATGATTGGAAGAAAAAGGTTGAATTCTACTGTGAAATTGAAATTAAATATGTTTTTTTACCAAATTATGATAAAAGGGCAAAAATGTGATTTTGGCAAAATTTGGGATCCTAGTTGGTTGGACTTCCTCGTTAGAACTTATCGATCGATTTTCAGTGAAAAATAGATAAAAGGGAGAAATGTCATGTTGTTAAAGTGAATAAATGACTTAAACCGTGGAATGGAAAAAATTTGTAAATGATGGAATAATCTGGACATTAGTTAAAATGTTAACTCACATTAAATTGGAATCAAATGACATAGGAATAATTAAGAAGGGCCCGGAAGCTCGGGGTGAAAGACCTAAAATCACTGGACAGAGCATATGATTTCATAACCGGTAGTGTGGTTAAAGTATGCAATTATTGGAGGATTCTAAGAAAAAATAAAGGAAAACGGAAAAGATAATGGTTGTACTTGATAATAAATAAGTAAGACAACCTAATGAAATGTGATAAATGGAGACTAATGAATAAAATATAATAAATAATATCTAGAACCGGTAAAGGATGATACGAAATGGTTTAGTGTGAGTATGAGCTCATCGCTTGGTGCGTTGCATTGTAGTTGCATTAATACTAGCTAAATTGTCAAACATTTTCGAAATTGATTAAAATACATGTTATATGTGTAACATATTTGTAGAGAACTCACTCTCCCCTACTTTTTATGTTAAAACCCCCACCCCACCCTAGGTACTTTAAGTAGGGATGTCGAAAGGGATGCGGGTAAGGCCCTCGAGGGCAATCAACGTCGCTAGTGATCTGTAATTTTATTTAAATAATCTTTTGAAATATTGATAATTCGGAACTTTGAAACACTTTTATTCGGTCCTTTCTCCATAGTTTGTAATAATAAAGGAATGGATATGGTTTATTTCTTAGTTAATGAGTAATATGGATTAAATTGAATTTTTATAAATCAATCTCGTAAATTGACCTGATTACTTAAAGTGGCCACCACTTTTTAACTTTAAAATGGTAAATTAATCCTTAGTAAATGGTGCATTCAAAAGGGTTTTAATTACGTACTAAAATTAGACTTTCCCCCACCCCATTTAACCTTATGACTCAATGTATTTTGACCCAATGGTGACCCAAACCAGGGTCGGGGCGACACAGATTGCCCTATGGATTCAACTATTGGTGTGAACATCCCTCAATGCCCTTGACATTGCACTCATTGGCCCTAATGACCATAAACTTTAAAATGTCTCGCCGCTTGATTTGTTACGTATTCACATAAGCAACTCCTAACGTGATAATCAAATTTCCTAGCGCCCAAACGTCTGTCAACTTTCATCATATACTACGTTTCACGCGTGGGACATCTTGTAAGAGAAATCCAAACAAGTAACCCTCCCAATACACTACTACGGAGCTCAATCGATTATCGAGATTCATTGGCCTGAGAACAAATGTAAGGACATATTTTCCATCTTATCCCTAGTTCTAAGTTTACATCGTCTATGGCGTATCCCGTTCCAACCGCCAGAGCAATTCAAGTCATATACGTTTAAGACGGCGGATCCGAATATCGAGCATCTTTAACAAAGTTCTACGATGAGACGTAATTTTGGTATGGATTTAGTTTTGTGTTACTTAGTGATACGACACAAATATTGCATATTTCACCCGTTAACCAACGCGTTAGCCCCCTCGGATATCATAATACCTATACTTATGCTCTTTAATGAGCCAACCTCGGATTTATATATATATATATATATATATATATATATATTTTGTAGGGGTTAATTGATCTTTTGTAGGTGTTTCTATGCTTAGTATGAAGTTTCGACGCATATTTTGGGTTAGGGTTTGGAGAGCTCATTCTTCTTCCTCATTTGGTGTGACCCTTTTGGGTGTTGTAAGTTGAATTTTTCATTATCGTCTCCTTTAATATAATTATGTTCTTCCTTTTCCTTACCTAGATAATTAATTTAATTTAGTTATTTACTGTTTTAATGTAGTTATTTAGTTTAATTCATGCTTAGCCCTTAGATAAATAGGGTCGGGATTGTGTTCCGCCATTACCGGTCTTCGACCTCCGAAAAATAGGTTTTGTGTAAAATTACGTTTAATTGAAATCGCGTGTATTAAAGTTGGATTGTTATGCATTTAACTTTATTTATCTCGCAACTTCAGTGTTTATAACGACAATCCGAATTTCATCCGCGTGTGACCATTTTTGATTAAATGTTTATTCAAGTAAGTTTGGGTTAAATTCCTTATTGCGTGAAGTTTATGATTAATTATAAATGCTCGGTTAAATGCTTTCGAGACAAAATTCTAATTACTAGTTGTTTAGCTCACGAATGTGTGTATGCGATCCCGACCCTCACTTTTACTTTATTTAGACTTCACTTCTATCTTTTTCTTTGTAACCATAACACCCTATCACCTTTTACACTTTTATTCCTGAAGTACTAAAACAATTACCAATATAAAATTCAATCACTCCCTATGGATTTCTTACGATACCTAACTTATCGCTATGCTTGCCTCGCAAGTGTAGTAGTAGCTTAGGTTTTTTGCATTGAATCGCTGAACCGATAACAATGATTACACGATGCACGATTCGCGCTTGATCAAAATGGCGCCATTTTCGGGGAGTGTTTTTAGATTGTAATTGTTTTATTATTTCGTAGTATATTTTCTTTTGTAATTGTATTCTTTGTTTTAACCTTTTTTACAGGATTGCATATTTGAGCGCTTAGTAACTTTGATTCACGGGTGCTCACTTTCTTGATCGGATTCTCCATCTACGAAAAACGAGGTAATCATATCCTACTATTATAGTTATTACGGTCATTCTAATGATTCTTACTTTGGGGATAGTTTTCAAGTTTCTCATTTTCAAGATTTTCTTAAGAATGAAAGACTTGAAAACATTTATCGGAATGAAAATCATTTTTGGGAGCTTAAGTTGGATTCGTTATTCGAATTTAATGACGATTCTTATTCCGATACTTTCAAAGACGAGTTTCAACCAAATGAGGAGTCCGAGGCTCTTGAGCCGAGGAAGCCTACTTTGGAAGAAACTTTTCTTCTTTATTCCCAAGGTTTGGAAAGCCTAAATGGTTCTGTAATGAGACTTCGATCACTTTGCGATGAGATGAATTCTTATGCACAAAACAATGAGGAGGTGGAAACTTGTGTTTCACCTCATTTTTTAAAATAATTTCTCATCGAATGTGAATCTCTCTCCCCCGAAATTTAATCTCCTTCGGACGATATGTTGACGGAGATTGAATTTATGTTATTACCATATACTTTTTCCGTCATTGAACCATTAGAATTATCAGTTGATTCCTATGAGTCGGTAGAAACTTTTAAAACTTCTACACTTTTTGCCGATGAGGATGCTTTGCTGGACTTGTTTTCGGTAGATGTTATCCCCACATGTGCACCATATCCCATTCCAATTGAAAAAACTTTGGGAGATTAGTAGATTTTTTTTGCACCTCAAGTTTATTTTCCCCCCTTATTATCCAATTCCCCCATCACCCCCCAAAAAATGGATAATTGATGATGGTTCGTCTCTTACACCTTACACATGCCTTCCGTTTTTCAAATGGAATTCACAGTTTTTAAGAGGCATGCTTTCTTTGGAGGGTCCACCGTTTATCTTTCAAAGTCACATCCCATTTTGGGTGGATCCTCAATTATTTAGATTTTTAGTGTATAATTAGTGTGAAGCCTAAATAGTAGGTTGTAAATAGTTAGCTTTTTAATTTTCTTTCTTTCTTTATTCTTTCCTTTTAATTTAGTCCAATGTAATTAGTTACACTTTTTGTTATTGCTTTTCGTTATGCTCGGTACTAACTTTTTTTTGTAGATTCTTTGCACTCGTACTTAACGGGGATCGCTCCAATTTTGGGTAATATCATTCTTTTCCCATCTTTGTGTTGTGTTCTTGATTTTCATTGAGGACAATGAAACATTTAAGTTAGGGGGTGAGGGGTATTTTATCCATTTCTTTGTTTTATCCATGTATTTTATCACATGTTAGTTACTAAGCATGCTTTTCAAAAAAAAATTGAAAAATTTTCAAAAATATTTTTTTTCTTTTTCTTTTTTCTCATTTGTTGGGCATTTTGCCTTATTTCCGATGAGAAATTTCAATTATTGCTCGATCCAATAGATAACTCAACGATGTATGTTCTCGATTTGAGAAGTCATTAGACTTTAGTCCTCAAATAATTGATATTATGAATAGATTTATGAATAAAACTTTATCCCATGAGCACTTGCGCTTTTCTTGATTTATTGATTTGGTTCAAGATTTTTATAACTCAAGAATCTTTTATTGTATTGTATATACTTACATCGAGTAAGCTTTGTACCTTTCGTCTTTTGTGAGTGTATACACTATTCTCTCTTCTTTGAAAACTTTGAATTCGTCAGTAATCTTACTATTCTTTCTTTTGATCGTTCATTAATTGAGTTCATTTTTGAAACTTGTTACTTGAGCATGATTTTCAAATTTTGTTTTGACTTGAGAATTTCATAAACTTTATGAAATGATCATAGGCAATCTTGTTTATATCACCCATATTGGCCTTGAACTCACCTTATACATTTCCCCTCGTCAACCTCTTGGAGCCTTAATATAACTTTTCGTTTCATTCCCAAAAATCCCATAACCAACTCAACATTGGATTTATAAACCATACATATTACCTTCCATACCTTTGTTTAGAATGATACTTGGGATTCAATGATGTTATTTTCTTGTGGTTGCAATTTAAGCATGTGAGAGTGAGAAGAGTGAGAAACTAAGTGTAGTGAAAAGAAAAAAAAAAGAAAAGAAAAAAAAAGGCAAAAGCAAAACAAACGAGAAGCATGAATAAGAAGAAAAGAAAGAGAAAGTTTGTATATGTTGTATATAGTGTTCAATAATCCTTATTGCTCTCCAATTTCATATTTAATGCTTGTTATGGGAACTTGTTTTCCAATTTTGGAATTTCCCACTATTTACCATTATCTTGAGTTTTCATCCCCGAACACTTTGAATCCGTACATATTTTCTTCATTTCATAACCCAAGCCTAGCCTGTATTACAACCCTATAAAGTCCTATATGATCTTAGGGTGAATTTAATTTAAAAGTCATAATAGTTTTGATAATCTATGAAAATGAATTTCGCCTCCTTTAATGAGTGGTATCCTTTATTGAGATTACATGTTTTTATTTCCTATATAGCGTTCTTCATTTGTGACATGTGTGCAGCCTAGTTTCTATTTACATATACTCTTTATGCCCACATGTTCCGTGTGTTACCTCCCTGTTTCAAGTGAATTCATTTGACGAGTGTAATGCCTGTGATGATTGAATATATGCATGCTTTTATGTTTATCTGGTTTATTTAAGTTTTTTTTTTCAAATCAAACTATGCATGTGCTCTCCCCCCACCCACTTTTAAAGTTTCAATCCTTTTAGGTGCATTCAACCTATTAATAATAACGTACTTTTGTTTGAATTCGTTCAATATGCTAATAACATGTTTGAAATATTTTTCGTTGTTGTTGAGTTTGTCGCATGTTGGGTTAGGTATATTTTTATGAAACCATATGATGCTTGTGGGTTTCATCCCTGAAAATTCTCACGAGACGACACTTGTCCACTAGGGTAACCTAGGGGTTTAACGACTTATTGCATACTCTAAATGCAATCGTGTTTCCTAAGAAAGTGGCTTTTATATTTTTATGCTTTTTATCTCATTTTGTACTATCTCTTATTTTTGGTTTACTTGTAGTTCTTATGGTGTCCTATTTCATTGCTAGGGATTGGCAATGTGCAAGTTAGGGGGTGTGATACGATGCAAATATTGTGTATTTCACCCGTTAACCTACGCCTTATTACCCCCCTTGGGTATCTTAATCCTTATACTTATGCTCGTTAACCAAACAACCTCGGATATATATATATATGTGTGTGTGTGTGTGTGTGTGTGTGTGTGTGTGTGTGTGTGTGTATTTTTCAGGGGTTAATTGAGCTTTTGTAGGTGTTTCGATGCTTAGTATGAAGTTTGGACGCATTTCGGACAAGTTTCGTACAATTCTGCATGCGCAAGGGCATTTTAGTCATTTCAAAGTTTAGGCATCTGGTCTAACTTCTTACGGAATTTGTAACCCTCCTTGCATGCTTCGCGTGGCTGCCAACAATGCACGAATTCGATCCCTAACGAAGAAGTTATGAGACTTTGAGTTGAAGAGGATTTCATTTACCCCATAAGAGGGGATAAGCAGCTTGGCTGAGACTTGGTGCATCGATCGATTGACTCCTCATTTTTTTCCTTGGCTCGAAGATAGAGGGCTCATCTCTGCTCGATTGATTGATCGACTGTCAGGGTCGATCGATCGATCCACTGATATTTTGACAGCTTTCTTCCTTTTCATTTCTTTCTTTTTTATTTATTTTCCAACTTACTATATAAGAGATTTTTGTTGTAATAAGAGGGAGACTTATTTTAAATAGATATTTTGGGTTAGGGTTTGGAGAGATCATTCTTCTTCCCCATTTGGTGTGACCCTTTCGGGTGTGGTAAGTTGAATTTTTCATTATCGTCTCCTTTAATATAATTATGTTCTTCCTTTTCCTTGCCTAGATAATTAATTTAATTTAGTTATTTACTATTTTAATCTAGTTATTTAGTTTAATTCATGCTTAGCCCTTTGTCGGGATTGTATTTCGCCACTAATGGTCCTCGACCTCCGAAAAATAGGTTTTGTGTAAAATTGCGTTTAATTGAAATCGCGTGTATTAAAGTTGGATTGTTATGCATTTAACTTTATTTATCTCGCAACTTCAGTGTTTATAACGACAATCCGAATTTCATCCGCGTGTGACCATTTTTGATTAAATGTTTATTCAAGTAAGTTTGGGTTAAATTCCTTATTGCGTGAAGTTTATGATTAATTATAAATGCTCGGTTAAATTCTTTCAAGTGGAAATTCTAATTACTAGTTGTTTAGCCCGCGAACGTGTGTATGCGATCCCGACCCTCGCTTTTACTTTATTTAGACTTAACTTCTCTCTTTTTCTTTGTAACCATAACACCCTATCACCTTTTACACTTTTATTCCTTAAGTACTAAAATAATTACCAATCTAAAATTCTATCACTCCCTATGGATTTCTTACGATATCCGACTTACCACTGTGCTTGCCTCACAAATGTAGTAGTAGCTTAGGTTTTTTGCATTGAGTCGCCAAACCGATAACAACGATTTGCGTATTACACGACGCATGGTTCGCGCTTGGTGACTTAAAATTTTTAATAAGTATTGGGATACTTTTTCTGAACTATTTTTTACAAAATGAGCCATTTTTCTAACTTAAATGTTTTCTGAGATACCTGTAGGCTGATCTTTAAAAAATCGTTTATATCATTCAAATACCATTTCATTAGATACCTCGTTTGTTGCCTAGGATCTCTTATGGCTCAAACGAGAGCGTACTATTTTATTTTTAAAGGGTTGTTTTATAGGTTGTTTAAAACAACTTGAAATGACATGTCAATGTCGTTCAAACGACCCTGATATCTCTTTCTCATGAGATTCCGTCGCCTCAACCTTTTTGTTTGCCTCTAAAAACCTATTTTGTGTAGAATTTTCAATTAAGACTTTTCATTTACAAAAACTGCAGAACAACTGCAAATAGTCTTCACCTATTTAGGGCTAAAACTTATTTTTGATTCACACAATCAATCCCAGATACTTTTTTGAATCATCTTTGAAATGCAAAGAAATTCTGTATTGAAGTTACTTTTGTAAAGAAGGAGTATTCAGTACTGACCTTGTTGAGAAGGAGTCTCTACTGATGATCTTGTGGTTCTTAAGGGAATCATTACTGATGACTGCGATCATTGTGGGTTATCGAGGGAATTATTTACTAAAGGAAGACTCCAGTCTTTTTGGGTTCTTACGGTAATTTATTACGGAAGAAGACAGTCACCCATGGGAGGAGTATGGGGAAGATTTTCTCTAATTGTATTTGTAAGTTGCAATTTGCAAAACTATTAGTGAAATAAAAGGTTTTTACCTAAAAGGTTTTTTCCCTGAAAATGTGTTTTCCCTTACATTCTTTATCTACTTAACGTTTTGAATCACCTAGATGCATGTTTTAGGGTTAAGAAGATAAAATCATGTTAATTAAAATTATTCACATATTTGGTGTATAATAAATTGAGAAAAGTTTAAAAAGATTGTCTTTGCCTAAAGGATAGACACAAAAGGGCCTTCTCAGCAAACACGAAATAATGCGTTACCACATAGATCTCAACTTGTGACAAATTCAATTGAAGTCTCACCCCTTCAAAGAGTGATATCAAACCCCTTAAGTTCATCGATCCAATAATGCTAAAAACATCATGATTTTCTCAAACATCCAGTAGGACACACTCTGCCCAGCTTTGAATCCAATAGAGTTCTTAACCACTCCTAAATATTTGAACATCTAACCATTCCAATAAGGGTTCATAACCACATGTCACCCTAATAACGTCACTACATGTGGCCTTATACTACTTCATGTAACCGAGGTCCTCACTCACCATAAAATTCTTAGCCTAACTAAAATGTTTATAATACAAATGTTTTTTACATACTATGATAAATCCATCATAGGCTTAGTATGTAACCACTAGCATATAACCCATATAAGTACTCTGAACTCGAAAATTACCTCCTATAGGCATCCCCATGTTGTAAATCAAATCATTATCTTCATCACATTAACAGCGAAAATCCATTGTAGGGCATTGCCATTGCCATTGCCCAAGAATAAAGAACATAACACATAAAGCGATTATGGACCCCATCAACTATTCGACCCTCAATCAAAACATGTTGTTTCTTTGAGCCTCTTAAAAATTACTTATTCATAAACCTTGTTAATAACTAATACATCCATACTATACATGCCTATAATCCACATGCAATTACATATTTATACTAAACCTCTAACTAAGTCGTCTCAACTCGGACCAACAGGAAAATCAATACACTCCTCTCCAATTTCCACTCACTTAGGTGAACTACAAATTATTTCTAACTAGTATCTACCTCATATTTCGTAACCACATGGTGACCTAACTCGTAGTCCTAGACACTCACATTATCATCATCCTAATAAAAAAAGGGTTAATAACATTAATGAAGTTTGCTCATATCTGACAACAACACTAATTCCACTCTCCAAATCGAATTAATCTATAAATTTATCATCATAATTCCATTAGTTTGCTAAAAAGTATAAATCCATTGTCTTCTCCCTCAGGTGTAAACATTTCACCTAGTCCTTCTATTAGTCTTAATTTCCAATGCTATTCATATTAGCCTGAACAGAACCCAAAACTCCAATAGGTTCCTCAAAAACTCAAATTCCATAATATCTCAAAAGATGGACTCAAAGTGAAAGATGTTCAATAACTTGTTCCTACAAAAGTCTCTAAGTTGAAGAATTTACCCCCTAAAATGATAATTTACCATAATCATCCTCCTAGTGATAGTGAACCACCTTGTCTAACCAATAGTTCTATAATTGAATCCTATATCCTAACGATCTCCATTATCATTCCCTTATGAGCTTGAATACTCGTCAAGTCTTGCCAATGCTCAACAACTATGAACGATGTCGGCACACATGTTATCATGACACCAGAGTAAAAAAAAAATCTTTTATAGGTTTTAACACATCAAATAATGCTTAGTGAAAAATGAAACGAACATAACACAAATCCTAAGGACACTCGAACCTGGATACTCCGATACCAACTGTGACACCCTGTAAAATTTAATAATAGATTGATCAAGTCCAATGCCAAAAACCACGGGAATTTTTTTATAACATTCTGAGCATAACTAAATAAATAAAAATGAACAAGTATAATAAATAGTTGATGAACTATTGGGTAAAACAATACCAACTCTGATACCACATAACTGGCGATACAAAATGAAACCCACTCCAAAATATAAAAATGTATCTTTAATATATATCCAAATATTAATACAAGTACACCTCTATATGATCCAATTCGATAAATAAATAAATAAGAAAAAGAGAGTGAGCACACTTGTTGGACACCTACATCCTATAGGATCATCAATGGATTACAGCTCAAAACTGAATCAAGAATGAGGATTCACTAGTGGTGTATAACTGAAAATGTTAATCGTAGACGTTAACATCAAGTTCAAGTAGTATAACAATATAATTGAATTTGGATTACATTAAGCTTACACATCTTTATCGAGCATTTTAGTTGAAGTGAAGTTATCGAGCCCAATGCATTCCCATAATTAAGTATTTTATATCATTAACGACTTCTAGGTAAAATTCCACATTTATTGTTTTGAACTTGATCGTCTTAAAATATCACTGGAAAATAAGTACATCAGCGTCATCATAAGCGAGTACGGTCCAACACACATAAAGCATATCATAAGAAAGTATCTAGAACAATATTATCATTAGCCAGTGTGGTCCGAAACATGTATCGCATATCACATGAAAGTATCTACATAAATACCATCATAAGACAGTACGATACGAAGTATGCACGCTTCACATAAAAGGATCAGGTCCTTCATGTGATCATTATGTATGGGCATCGATATCATAGTCAGACACCTTCCCCCTGTCATTGTGAACGTGCACCGATATTATTGTCATGCATATTCCCAAAATCATTATGAACTAACTATTAATGTCTTAACATATTTTTTATTTAATCCAATATCTAATAACACACACAAATTAGTGACATCACTTGCCACTCTAGATAAATGAAGCAATTAATTTAATTCGCATAAGATTTAATTCACTTAAAATTATGGGGTATGAGAAATTTATACTTCAAAACATATATGCGAATGTATTTAATTTGGTGAAATTATGTGATTATTAGGTCGGTACGACAAGATTGTGAGAGCTTACGATTTGGCATCTAAAGTGTAAGGGATTTTTAATATATTGTACCTATTAGTTTTACATATCATTCCAATTACATTATGTGTCGAATAAAGTGTAAGGGATTTTTAATGCCTTATATCTTCCAAGAAAGTTCACAATATGATAAACTTATAAATTGAACTTTAGTCTAAGCTATATAATTTTCCTTTATTGAGATTTCAATCTCTAGAAATGAAGTTCAATAAATTAATCATATGATGAAGCAATAATTCATTTCCTCCCCTAGGAGGTTTTCCAAGTTCACCCTATTCTTTTATATTTAAGTTGTTCTTATCTTCCAAGGACTTAGATTTGCTGGGTACAATTTCTCATTCATTGTCTCTTAACTATTCTAGGATTATCACTGGTTTCTCAAGGGGAGAATCTATGTACAGGGGCATTAAATGGTTTGAGACGTTTTACCTTTTTTTTCTTCCCTTTAAAACCTTCCCATCATCATTGTGAATGAGCGGCGACGTAATTTCTAGTTACCTTCCTATCATGATTATGAACGAGCACCGATATTATATTCAGGCCCCTTCACGTAACTACTATGAATGGGTGCCGATATGTTTGCATATAATACACCAAAAAAGTTAATTCTTAAACATATAAGGGTAACAAGTCGACATTCCACTTTAATCGCCTTAATTAACTTCTTTTAATTAAGAAAATGTAAATTTTCTTTAATGTCATTCGATCTCCTTATTTGTATCAAAATACAAGTCTTCTATCCAAATACTAACTTACTTAACTCCTAGTTAATTAATTAAATTCACATAATTAATGGCGTCTGATTAGTATCTGACTATAATCTAATTCCTGACATATAGAACTCCATTAATCAACTATGATAAGGTCTTAACACCTTTAATTTTACCCTGGCAATCTTAACTTCACATAATCGATTACCTAACAATCTTATCATTTTAGTTGGTTCCAATGTCATTTATGAGTTTTATTACCAGTCCTAATAGGTTAGAACTGTAAATTAGAATATCATATCTAAAATCTCACATAATATAATTAATTCACGCGTATATGATTCCAGGTTTAACTCCAAAAATATTTACGTAATTAAAGTTTATTAGTTAAGAAAATTACTATAACCAGAACTCTCCCCATTGAGTTAAAACACCCAACAAGATAATAATCAAGTTCGTTAAAACCCCTGAACCACGGTTCAAACCTAAGGACAATGGGGAAATCGATCGATTTTCAATTAATTGGTAGAAATTTCATCCTTATGCGTTGTTCATAAAATAATAATAATACGATATCCGTCGAAGATCCAAAAATTGCAAAGCCAATAAAAATTGGACCTTATTTTTCCCCAAAAGACGAATTTAAAAACAAACAATGCTAAAAACAACCTCAAAGTACCAAATTCTCTTTAGAAATTTTCAACAATAAGTATTACTAAGAAAATAATCATAAAATTTTCCTCACGACTCCAAAAATTATAAAATTAACACCCACGCATTCTTAACTCAAGTTAACTAGGACTTTATTATTGCAATTAAGTCATATTCCCACGTACACTACAACAGAAACGTCCTCAAAGTGAATGATTTTCTCTAAGAAATATATGCACAATCAGTATCTCCATTAACTACCCTTTAAGCTCCAAATTCACCACTAAATTCAAAATAGTCATATGTAAGTGTGCCAATATCAATAATAACCTATAACTATGGTCTTTAACATCATATTATAAAAAATTTGGTTGTAAATCCCCATTCTCATCTTAAGTATCCTGGTAGACTAATTGATCCCCATTCGGCCCAATTACCTTTTAATCAATGAAATTATCAAGGGGCTTTCTATCCCCTACATGAAATATCATGGCCATATCATCAATTTGGTAAAATCTACTCTAAATCATGATGCATAATCCTAATTTCATAACATATTAAGGACATGGATTTTAATGTCATTATACAATTGACATGATTCTAACAATGGTTATATACATTGTATAGTTCCATATTTTAATGGTAAATTATGAATCTAGTTAATAATAACATAATAATACAATTTCAATTATAGTCTTATACTAAACAAACTTGCTTGAATTACCAATTTGTTGAATCTTATGTAAAAGCTTACGACTTGGCATCTCTGAAATATTGGGGTCACACTACCAACACCAATTTAACTATAATATATTGTAGCTATTAGTTTTGCCTCATATCTTCCTGGAAAGTTGACAATATGACAAACCTATAAATTGAACTTTAGTCTAAGTTACATAATTTTCCTTTCTTGAGATTCCAAACTATAAAAAATAAAGTCCAAGAAGTGAATCATATGATGAAGCAATAATTCATTGCCTTACCGACGAGATTTTCCAACTTTACCCTATTCTTGTGTATTTAAGTTTTTTTTTTTTTATCTTAAATGGATTTAGATTTGCTAGCTACAATTTCTCATTTATTATCTCTCAATTGTTTTAGGATTAACAATGGTTTCTCAAGGGGAGCATCTATGTGCAAGGGCGTTAAAAGGTTTGAAACATTTAACCTTTTTTTCCTTCCTTTTTTAACCTTCTTGTGGCCTTTTATATACCTTTTTTTAAACAAATGGAGTGGATTTACATACATGATCAATAGGGCCGTTGGCAAGGAAGAATTGATCGTGTTGCAGGAAGTACGTATCTACACCCTGGAACATTTGGTTAATAAATGTGCTAGTGTAGATATTTGATTTGTGATTAATATTTAATAGTTATTGAGAATTCGAGTCATTAGAATTTGCTTATAGAAAGGAGTAAATTCTATCATTTGTTCTTGTTTTAATGGAGTAAAAATTATAGGTGTTTAGTATTACGTCCTTAAGATTTGGCCATGATTATGTGTGAGCTTCTTATATTTCACTAATATGTGTTTTTTATTGCCTGAGTAGCTTCCTCTTCAACTGAGGGCGAGACATGAACTCCCGATTTTATATGGCTTCTATTAATTTAATTTCTCATTTCACTCTCCATGTATGTGTATGGCTTGCCATTAACTTTCCGTGCTTGGTTAGATTCATTTTTACCCAATCTAAAATTTTCAACAGTTTGGGGCCTCATAATGTTTACTTGTGTGTTTTTCCTATAGTAATTTTTATTAAACCCTACAATTTTGAGAACGTGAGATCTGAAATCATATCATCTGATTAATTAGCTTTAACTTGTCACCACTACAACAAAACTAGTGAATGGTCACCGCCAAAATTCTTAACCAAGACTATGGGTCACGGACTTGGGCCTTGACCATTTCGGGCGCGAGTAATTTCGTGGGTCACGGCCCAAGTCTGTGCCCAATATTTGAAATGGTAAAATACCTTTCGTAAATCCAAAATTACAAATGGAAAATATTTGTAACTAATTTTGTTCCCTACACATTTTTTCAAATGAAAAAATAGCATTACTAATTATTTTTATAACGGTAAAATATTGTTGCTTAAAGCTAGTTTTGGTCTAGTTTTTAATGGATTTTATATTCAAACGCTTTCATTTTTAGCTCTAAACCACCTATTTATGAAGTTCCTTCCAATGATGAATCACCAATCAGAATTTTGAGGTGGTTATCAAAGGTAGCTCACGAATATGTAGGTATAGTAGCAACACCGATCGATGAAGAGAAGCGATTAAGTGCGTGTCCCTATAGGAAGGATGTGGGCATTTATATGGATTTTCTGGCAAAGAATCATGTGTTAGCGTCGAGTGATGTAATGGATGATATTTGAGCATCCTACGTGCATGCATTATCGACAATTCATTCTAGTATTTTCCCCTTTTGGACTGAGTGGGGCTATGATGTGGTATTATATCATCCCTAATGTGTTGTGTTCCAATTCGGATGAAAAGTAAATCGGTGAAAAATTTTTATGGTAAGGCATTCGGTACTTTTACTCAGAATAGAAATGCTACTAAATGTCTTTGTTCATTTTGTTGGATTATTCCTTCTCGAGATGCTAAGGTGTTTTCTACTTCTTTATGTAATTCCTATTAGTTTCATCTGGATCAATTCATAATTTATATACGGTGCTATTATTATAGGTCCAAGGGTAGTAATGTTTGTGTGTGATACAACTCTTAGGCTCCCCAGGGTTCAAACAAGATAAAAAAATTTCTTAGGATTTTCTACTTCTGTAAACAAAGCAACTGGTTTGGAAAGTGATCAGAATGTTGTGTTGGTAAAACTTGTTGGGGTTTTATTATGGAAAGAATGAAATATATTAATTAATTTATGCAAGGCATGTTCTTGGAACGCTTTCTTTTAGGCAAAATTTCTCCCAATCCGATTGAGACAGAACCACGAGTACACTATGTGTTTTATAGAATCCGCCTTCAAGATACAATGCAGTGTATGAATAGTTATTTGATTCAAACTATGTACTATTTGATCAAACCGAGAACACTCTGAATTTATAATTTGATAATGCCAAAATATAAAGGATGGAGAGAGGAGAAACTAGCAATTTTCGATGTCCAAAACAGAGGCCTGGAACTCTTTTTATAGCCATTTTTGTGACTGTTCTTCAACAGTCACAGCTCTTCATGGAGTGACTCAGTAACCGTTGGATCGTGCCTGTTTGGAATAGCTGTGATCTAATGGTTCAGATTAGGCGTGACATCGTAAGGGAATGGACATCCCCTACACGAAACGCTACGAGTTCATCTAACGGTTTAGATCAAGTCAATTCGAATTTTAAACCCGTTGATCGGATCGTTTAATCACAACCGTTGATCTGTTTTACCTCGTCAAAACATTATGCTCCCACGCTCTAAGCGACGATGCGCACGTGCGAAATGCTAAGTGAGCGTCAAAGCGCGCAATGCGCCCTAAGTCGCCCAATCGCCCTTTCGCGCGCCGCGCTTACGCGTGTCGCGATTGGCGGTGCTTAAGCACCACCGCGATGCGTAGGATCATAGACTATTATTTGACTTGTCAACTAAGAATCTTAGTTGTCCTTTAGTTGATATACAACTACTTTTTGTAGTATTCTTGCAATGTGGGACAATATGGGATTTGAGCACTCTCGTATCTTTCACACCCATTTGCTCATGGTTCTACCTTCTAAAATAAAACCCAAACTATGTTTAAAATAAAACACCAATAATATAATAAAATATTAACAACTAAAAATTAAAATATCAATAAATATTGGAATTTATCCAACATTCCCCCACCAATTTCAATATACATAAGAGAGAAAAGCAAAAAGACAATAAATAACTTTTGGCATTATCGCTAAAATCTAGTACATAAATGAGAAGTGTCTTTCGGACTTCAACTTCCATATAGTGAAAATAATTCAAAGCTTCATCAAGGTGCTGTGGTGAACGTATCTTGAACCAAGGACCTTTCGAGACTAGCCGGAACTATCGTACATATCGATCTCTGAGTTTATAAGTGTTCTTCTATCATGCACTTTTATGGCCTTGTGCTACTCCTAATTTCATGAGCGCTTTAGGATCGGTCTTGATTCCATAGAAAGCAGCCACACTTTCGACACTCGTATAGGTAAATCAACTTTAGTGATTCTGCAAGTCACACTTATATGATTTATTAAGAAGTAACCTTCATCCTCTAACATGCAGAAAACCAACACTAGGCACATAGGAATGGAACTTTTTGTATAAAATTCATAGTGTTCCATAACTATAATTTAACTTGTTTGTACCACATTGAACTCTATCTATATTTTCAAGATATGAGTTGGGTTCCCATTAAATATAGTTGTGTTATTTAATAGACCTTAGTCCCATTCCTTTTAAGGTGATATATATCATCTCCCTAACAAGACCTTTAGTCAGCGAATCTGCTAAGTTCTTGTTCGTTTTAATATAGTCGACTGTAATTACTCCTTCATTGAGTAATTTTCTTATAATTTGATGCCTTAGACTAATGTGTCTAGATTATCCGTTGTAAGTTTTGTTCGAAACTTTATAAATTGTGACTTGGTTATCACAACTTATCATAATAGAAGGTGATGGATTTTTCCATAAAGGAATATAATACAACACATTTCTAATCCATTATGCTTCTTTACATGCATCTGCTAGGGCTATAAATTCAGATTGCATTATTGAATCTGATACACATATTTGTTTCTTGGATCCCCAAGAGATAGCTTCTCCTCCTAGCGTAAAAATTCAACCAGTAGTTGACTTGGATTTTGATTCAAGATTATTCCAACTTGAATCACTATATCCTTCTAAAACAGATGGATATCCTACATAATGTAAGCCATAATCCAAAGTCCTCTTTAGGTATCTAAGCACCGTGGAAATTTCATTTCAGTGCTCTTGTCCTCGATTACTTGTAAATCTACACAATACACTCACTACATAAGTAATGTCTGGTCTAGTGCAATGCATGTCATACGATAGACTCCCAATAATACTAGCATATTTTAGTTGATCCATAGCACGTCCAGTATTTTCATTAATTTGATGCTAGGATCCCCTGGTGTAGCAGCTGGCTTAAGTTCAAAATGATTATATCTTTTAAGAACTTTTTCTATATAGTGAGATTGATATAACGCTAAAGAATTATCCTTTCTCAAAATTTTGATTCCTAAAATCACATCATCTTCTCCAAGATCTTTCATATCAAATTTTGATGAAAGAAACCTTTTGGTTTCTTCAACATATTTGAGATTAGACCCAAATATTAACATGTCATCCACGTATAAGCAAATAATAACACCAACACCATTTTCAAATTTACTATATATACATTTGTCGGCATCATTAACTTTATATCCATGGGATATACAATATTATTAAACTTCTCATGCCATTGCATAGGAGATTGTTTAAGTCCATAAAGAGATTTAACCAATTTACACACTTTCTTTTCTTGGCCAGGCAAAACAAACCCTTCGGGTTGTTCCATGTAAATCTCTTCTTCTAAATCACCATTTAAAAATGCAGTTTTAACATCCATTTGATGAATAACTAAATTATGAATAGAAGCAAGAGATATAAATATCCTAATGGAAGTGATTCGAGCAATAGGAGCATATGTATCAAAGTAATCAATTCCATGTTTTTGCTTATAGCCTTTAGCAACTAGTCTTGCCTTAAATTTATTTATAGAACCATCCGAATTTAATTTTCTTTTAAATATCCATTTTCACCCAATAGGTTTAGCCCCGGGGGGAAGATCGAAAATAACCCAAGTTTGATTTGACAAAATTGAGTTCATTTCATCATTTATTGCTTCTTTCCAAAAGACAGCATCCCTAGATGTTACTGCTTCATGAAATATGGTCGGTTCATCTTCTACATTAAGAACAAATTTAGTTTTGTTCTTAGTCTTATTTAAATCCCCTTTAACTAAATAAATAACAAAGTCAGGCCTCTTTGTCTTTTACTCCTTCATGGTTCGACGTCATTCGTTGTTTCTGAAGAAGATATTGGTTGTGAATTTTCTTCTAAATTTGAGGAGTCAACAGTTAGATTAAAATTTTTAAACCTTGATTCAAAGTACTAAACTTTGTTAGATGTTCAAAGAATTGCACATCTACCGACTCAATGATATCTTGAGTTACAAGGTTTAAAAATCTATAAGTCGTACTGTTACTAGAGTATCCAATAAAAACACATTTGTAAGTCCTATTTCCTAGTTTAGGTCTTTTAGGTTCGGGTTTTCTTAGTTAAGAAAGACATCCCCAAACTTTAAGACGTCTAAGATTAGGCTTACGATTAAACCATAATTCATATGGCGTAATATCCTTATTTTTGAATGGAATTCTATTTAAAATATAACATGCGGATAAAACCGCTTCTCCCCACATCGACAAAGGTAAACCGGAACTAATTAATATTGAATTTATCATTTCAACTAAAGTCCTATTTTTCCTTTCCACTGTTCCATTTTGTTGTGGCGTATATGGCGTCGTAACTTGATGGATTATCCTATGAGTATTACAAAATTGTATAAACTCACTCGGGTAATATTCACCACCCCTTTCGGATCGTAGGACTTTAATTTTTCGATTTTGTTGAGTTTCAACTTTTGCTTTAAAAATTAGGAATTTCTCGAAAACTTCATCTTTACTTTTAAGTAAATATGTATATGCATACTTAGAGTAATCATCAATGAAAGTTAAGAAATATTTATTTCCACCACAAGTCATATTACTCTTCATATCACATACATCACTATGAATAAGATCAAGCATTTAGGATTTCCTCTCAATAGATTTGAACGACTTTCTAGTTGTCTTCGATTGAGCACAAATTTCACATTTAGAAAGGTTATCAAATTTACAATCCGAGATTAAGCCGAGATTAGTCATTTTTTTATACTTCTATAATTCACATGACCTAATCTACTATGCCATAAAGAAATAGACTCATCTATATAAGTAGAACTAATATCATTGATTACATTAATTTTGATCAGGCCATTACAAGAGTACCCTTTGCCAATAAATTGGCCATTCTTAGACAAAACAAACTTATCAGACTCATACACTAGTTTGAAACCTCTCTTATTGAGAAGGTCCCCAGACACAAGATTTTTACACATATCAGGTACATGAAGTACATCAATTAGAGTAAGTGTCTTTCCATAAGTTAGCTTCAATTCCACTGTGCCTTTTCCAACTACATTGGTGCGAAGATTATTTTCCATCTTCACTTCTTTTCCATTAATTTCTTGATATGTTTTGAATGAAGAGTGATCTTTGCATATGTGGGCCGTTGCGCCGGTATCCAGCCACCATCCACTTTCATTATCAATTGAATTTGCTTCGCAGACAGTAGCAATAAGATCTTCGAAATTGTTGGTTTCCTTCGACCCTTGTTTTTCCTTAAAACCCTTCTTTTTAAGACGAGATTATCAAGAATAATGGCCCGGTTTGTCACAAAAGAAACATTTTCCCTTCTTTTTCTTATTTGCACCTTGGTTCTTGAATTTTGAATCATTCTTTGCTTTAAATTTTGAGTCTTTGATAATCTTGTATTTTTAAACCTCAACCATATTAGCTTTTGAATGACCCTCACCACCTTGTTCATCCTTCTTTTCTCGAATACGAGTATCATCTTCAATACAAAGGTGACGAAGAATGGATTCCACAGTATAAGTCTTTTCATCATGATTAATTTTCTTCTTAAAGCCATTCCAAGAGGATGGAAGTTTTGAAACAATTACCCCTACTTGAAATTCATCTTGAAGATTAATACCCACGGCTTTAAGGTCACCAATAATTTGTTGGAGTTCATGGGCTTGTGCAACGACAGATTTATCATTACTCATTATAAAATTCATATAGTTTGAAATTAGAAACCTACGGTTGCTCGCTTCCTCGTTTTGATACATTGTCTCCAAAGCCTTCCATAATTCCTTTGCCATCGGAATCATTCGATAGTTTGAGACAAAGCATTGAGGATGTGTCCTCGACACATAAATTCGTCTTCTTTCCTCTTCACACATTTTTGCTTTATTTCTTCGGTGTCTTCAGGTGTGGGCTCGGGAATTTGTTCAAGGCTATCATCTAGAATGTATGGAAGTTTTAGTGATGTGAGGAAGAACATAACTTTCTCTTACCAACGGGTGAAATTTCCGCCATCAAAACAATTGAGTCGGATTAAGTCTTGAGTCATGACTTGGTTAGATTGTGCCACAATTCCTTCCATTTTAGTGGAGTAATAAGAATAATTTTTGCCTAAAACTGTTGGAGTTTTGTTATGGAAAGAACAAAATATATTAATTAATTTCTGCAAGGCACGTTCTTGGAATGCTTTCTTTTAGGCAAAATTTCCCCCAATCTGGTTGAGATAGAACCGCGAGTACATTATGGATTTTATAGAATCCGCCTTCAGGATACAATGCAGTGATTCAAACTATGTACTGTTGATCAAACTGATAACACTCTGAATTTGTAATTTGATAATGCCATAATATAAAGGATGGAGAGAGGACAAACTAGAAATTTTCGGTGTCCAAAATAGAGGCCTGGAACTCTTTTTATAGCCATTTTTGTGACTGTTCTTCAACAGTCACAGCTCTTCATGGAGTGACTCAGCAGCCGTTGGATCATGCCTGTTTGGAACAGCTACGATCTAACGGTTCAGATTAGGCGTGACATCGTAAGCGAATGGACATCCCCTACACGAAATGCTACGAGTTCATCTAACGGTTTAGATCAAGTCGTTTCAGATTTTAAACCCTTTGAAGTGCCAAGTTCACGTCAAAGCGCGCAATGCGCCCTAAGTCGCCCAATCTCCCTTTCGCGCACCGCGTGTCGTGCTTATGCGTGTCGCGATTGGCGGTGCTTAAGCACCACTGCGATGCGTAGGATCATAGCCTCTTATTTGACTTATCAACTAAGAATCTTAGTTGTCCTTTAGTTGATATACAACTACTTTTTGTAGTATTCTTCCAATGTGGGACAATATGGGGTTTTGAGCACTCCCATATCTTTCACACCCATTTGCTCATGTTTCTACCTTTTAAAATAAAACCCAAACTATGTTTAAAATAAAACACTAATAATATAATAAAATATTAACAACTAAAAATTAAAATATCAATAAATATTGGAATTTATCCAACAAAACTTGGTAATGATAAGTCCAAACAACAAAATAAGAAGTATTATTTATCAAGTGTAGTTAGTAAGACAGTGAGATAAAAGAAAAGGAGAATCAGGTTTCTTCTTATTGTGGATCGAAAGGTAGTACCTCTAACACATCAAAACGAGTATCGACTGCGATTGGGGGTATTTTGAATTTGGCTTCAGGTACTGATTTGGATGTTGGGGTTATTAATCCCCATACTATTTCCTATGTGCAAGCTTTGTTAGAGGGAGAAGGTAATGACATGGAGGGTAGGGGTCATATCGATGTGACAAAGCATTCTCCTAAGAACAAGAGGTTGACTACTGCTGCAAAGAAAATGACAAAACAATGGATAACCAATCAAGCATCCGATGTTTTGAGTTTTAATTCCCATACTGAAAAGAGTGAGGAATCAAACGAGGATAATGAAGATGAGGAGGTTCCGATTATGCCATACACTCATCATTTGTGTAGAATTTTGTACATCATTGATTATGATTTTTGATAATTTTCATCAATTGTTATATAATTGTGGTTGATCCAACTTCGATTGTGCATGCTAGCCTGGCTCCGAGCAGTTTCAGTCATTTTTCTAGTTTGCTCTCACCTCTAGGTAATATTTTATTTAGGATATTAATTTTTTAATAATAATATGAGTACAAAAATCTCCCCAAAAATCTTTACAAAATCTTACGTAGATTCCACTTATTCTCTCACCTACTTTTTGTGGATACTTTGTACTCATAGCCTTACTCTTAATTTTTATTAATCTCATTGGGGTTGGTTTTTGATGTACTATGTATTTTTTTGGTTGTATATAGGTGCTGGTAAAACTTTAAGTTTTTTGGTGCCGACTAATAGTGTTGGATTCAACGTTAGCATCATTAGTTCTGAGTTCAGTAGTTATGGATATTCCCGAGATCGTCTTACTGCCACAGACTTCAATGGTTTGTTTTTCGACTACCTCTTTGTATTATGTTGATGATTTTATTCATGTTTTTGTTTTGGATGCTTTGTCAGACATTGAACGTGGGTTATCTGGTGGTTATGACATGGTACTATCTGTCATGGGTAATATGCATATTATGCCGATAGTGATTGTATTGGTATAGTTGGTTCGAATGGCTCTAGTTCTCCCATAATGCATTTGAATGTCCCCAGTCTTAACATGGTGGTTTCGAACTTTCGAATATACCCAGAGTGCGCGTGGTTTTTGGATCAAATGTATCAACTCCGACTCTTCATATTGTTGAAAGTTTAAGTTCGACTGTTGAGGTTGCACTAAAGTCATCGATAGATCGTTATCGATTTGGTGAAGAGTTGGTGAAGTTTTTTCTTGTAACGCCCGAATTTTTATTGAATTAATAAAGTCACATTATATTGTTGAACACGCGTGATTGCAGATTATATGGGCTTGGATTTATGATATTTTAATGGGATTAATTTAAATACGTAATTTTTAATTGAATTATGGTTGATGAGAAAAATAGAAAAAATCCGCATATCACGTTACGCGTGTTAAATTAAGTTACGCCTTTCAAATTGAATTAAATAAAATTACACGAAACGTTGCTCGGAAAAAAAATTGAACAAATTCCATTAGATGTAAAATAAAATTCTGGACAACTTCCTGTTCTTCGACGATATCAAAAGTAATTGTTTATACACATGCGGAGGGTATTTTCTATTCGAAATTAGTAAAAAAAAGGAAGAAGAAATGGAACAATTTGAGTTGAGTGGATGCCAACCTTGGATGATTTTCATCCATTCTTTCGACCTTTTCTACCCCATTTATGTAATACCCCATGATTTTAATGACTTTTAAAATGGGTTATATTTTAAATTAATGGATTAATTGGATTTTACTATAAATTAATTCATTTGAGTTTTATCCGAATTGGGGATATTAAATTGTATGGTTCTGAATATTACTTAAAGTTATTTAGGTAATATATGAATGTGATGATTATTGATATTGCTGTGAGTTATTAATTCAGTAATTTGAATTTTTAGTCGGACGCGCTATGGGACGTGTCGGGACTAATTTGTTAAATTAATAAGAAACTTATTTTTACATCGACCTTATAGTCATTTTGACTGGGCCGTTGCATCCGGAAGGGTTCAAATAGTCAGAAAAGTCTATTTGGATGTTGGATTTGAGTCTCGGGTCTTTTGGAAATAAAAAGACAACCCAAAAGGGCATTTTGGTCATTTTTATAAGGGGGATGAATAGTGATTTTGGATTTTGTCCTATTATAAGTATTTAGAGATTAGTTGAACGTGGGTTCATTCATCTCTTCTACATAACATTGAGAAGTCATCTTCTTAGAGAGAGTGAAAGGTTGCTTGGGAGAAGAAAAGCTTGCTTGGAAAGGAGGAGAACCAAAGAACCAAAGGTCACCACCACCAATCACAACGGAAGTTGGCCGGAGAAGGGAGAACCACCTGTGGCATACTACACCAAAGGATCAGATCTTCATTAGAGGCAAGTGTTTGATAATTGCAATCTAAGTTTGTATATTGTCCATGTTAGAATAGTTATAAAAAGATGAGATTTTTACATGTTTGGAAGATAATGAAGAGTTGTTAATGGATTTCTGAAAAATGGAAGTTTATAGGAATCAAACTCAGGTTGTAGGTAGATAGTAATCAACGAAATAATCTTAAATCTGTTGAAGAAATTCTGAAAACCATTGGTGTGTTATTGAAGATATTATGTTGATAATTTTTTGGAAAAAGAGGATAAAACTTATGCTTTTAATTCATACTCTTGTTGATTCTAGGATGTTTAGATCATTAGAAATCATTCACATATGTTGATATATCATGTAGTAAGGATTATAAGTTATTTGGATTGCTAATAGGAAGATTTGAATGATTAAAAATGATAAAACCCATAGTTGAAGAAATGCAGAAAAACTGGGCTGATATCTGGGCGATCGATCGATCGACCCCCTGCCTTCGATTGATCGACCTTTGCAGAATCCTTGAAGTTGTTTATTTTCAATGCTTGTTCGTATCCCAAACCTTTTATATATCTTTGGTGATTATTAATTGGATATAATGGGACTTAGGGAAGGTCAGTAAGCCCTAGATAAGAATCGAATTAATGTGATTGGGATTTAATTGATTAGAATTATGTTAATTAAAATTGGAAGAAATTTCGGTTACTAGATTGATGTGTTGGAATATAATTGGTATGCTTGAGGATAAAGGATAGGTCCAGGAGGGGAGATTTAATATAACACCTGGGTAGCCTTAGGGTTACAATTTGAACATCAAGGACTGAGTTTAAGCTCATTATTGATTGCGCAAGGACTGAGTGTAGTACAAGCGCTTAGTGGTATGACTCCTGGATAGAGATGGGAGTTCAGATCACATTTGGTTGAAATAGGGTATGAGGGTATCCCGGTTGCATATTTGAAGTTGACGGACCTCCATGATCGACATAGTAAAGTAGTAGTGTATTGGACGGGTTCCTTATTTGGATTTCGCTTTGCGAGACGCTCCGCGTATGAACCTTAACGACGTCGGGAGTGGAGAGATGTTATAGGATGCGAGGATGTTGATTTTTTTGATAAGTCATATAATGTGAATGAAACACTATAGACTATGAGCCATGTGATGATGGTATTCAATCCTAGTTGATAGAAGATGTGTTTATAAGAGATTTGAAACTATCAGTTTTAAACCTAATTAAGGGAGAGTTTAATTCGTAGTGATTCGGGAGATAAGATGATATGGACCAATAGGATATTAGTGATTTCTCACTGAATAAATATGTTGAGGAAATACCTATTTGAACCTTGAGTAATGAGTGAGTCTCTGGAATAATTAAATTAGAAAAGTAAAGTTATAATATTTTAATACGTGGGATATAAAGAGATATAATGCTACGTATGGGAATTGTCTTAGGTTAATGTGAGTACCTTGTTGATACAATATTATAGGTAGATGATAATGACTATTTGATTGATTGATGATTTATGTGTATGACATACCTAGCTTAATTGCTATCGACAGGAGGTTTGCGCATGAGGGCAGTCATATCCTGATGAATCCATTGAATTTTTTATTTGTCGCTCAAGAACATAGGTATTTGAAAGACTTATCGGGGAGTTGATAAGTCCGCTGACTATGGGTACGTAGGTATGTGCATGACCCATGGATACGAGAACTATGTTAGCCTCCAATTTGGATGAATTTGTTTGTGGTTCGAGGGATCCTTACCGAACCTTTAGTCCTCTATTCGGCGACCAGCGATATTGGGACGTGATAGCAGAGTAATGCATTGCACCGCAGCTGTGACTCGGGGTGCCGTATTATATATGTATATATATATATAATGAATTAAATGCGTGGTTTGATTAATCTAATGTGTGATAATTGTAGATAACGGTGAATAGAGAAAAAGAATTGAAATAAGTTAATGAATATTTATTGAAGAGTTTAATTCATATAAATGAGAAACGATGCATGTTAATGGGAAACGTATATGAATGATTATACGATGTATAGAATGGGACATACGAGGTTATGATATGGGATAGAATCATATAATGGAAATTTGAGAAGAGGAACCATTAACTTGGAGGTTAATAGGAAACATTAAGTGTGCACTCTAGATGAGAGGTGAGAATATCAAGTGAGAGTTGGATACTAACATGTACATAATAAATGGTTTATTTTCAAAATCATTTTCACATCGGGCTCTAACCCTTTTCCTTGCATATTTTCTTTTCTATTGTATCTTCTATATCAGGTGTCCAGCAACAGGGACGCCAACCTTAGAGGATTATAACGAGCTATAGAGCTATGGAGTATTGCTTAGACGCATATCTTCATTTGATTCACAGTATTCTCTTAGTTAGGGCATGTCGCCCAAAGGAATTCAGTTATCTATTTTCTATCTGAGTCAAAATACTCTTGTATTGGTGTCGTATTAATACATTTATTATTATTGGGATTACTATATTGGTTAATTATTTGGGAATGTTTATTCCAACTGCATTTAAATTCTTTTGTGTTATTTGTTCAGTTGTTAGTGTTGTAGAATAAAATGTGTAGTGTTATTCTTAAACTAAAAATGGATTTTGTTGAATTAAAATTTGGAAAGTTTTTAACACCCCCTTAATTGGGTATTGGGTGAGTTGTAAATGTTTTCGACAGTGATGCTAAGAATGATCCAACTGTATATTATGTTTTAATTTTGTATGGGACTGGCCACCCGATATTTAATTAGGCGGGGTGTTACAGGTGGTATTAGAGCATCAGGTTCTAGTGTCCTTTTGGGTCTGTACGGCTTACTGTGTTTTCAGCTTAGCGTTCTTTGATGTACAACCCTATGTTTAGGATTGTTGATTTTTTTGGTAAGATTTCGTATATATTAGTGAATCTTATTTGCGTTCGTACGGTTCATACAATAAGTATGGCAGATGAGGGACATTGAACGGATAACGGAGATCGTACTTTGGAGGTTATGAAGTATGTTTGAGTATGATGACCGTAGTCGAGGTCACCCCTATTATGGAAAATTGAGGGGAGTCATCAGTAGAAGTTCTTAAAATGCGAGGATTGTGTGTGTTACCTAACGAAGGAAATATATTCAAAGGCTTGGGCATATAGTGGAGTGTGGTTAACTAGAACTGAAAATTTGGGGTAAAATTTTTCTTCAGTCATCGGAGCAAAGTTATAATAGTGGGAGTTAACAACCACCGCCCTGGAATGAGGGTATGTTTTCTATCTAAGGAGTTATGAGGCGCATACTGATTTTTGTGGCGATTAATATTGTATGGGCAAAAGGGTTACTAAACTTAGCATATAGCACTATTACTTACGTAGATTCACCGAGGGGTGTGGGACAACTATATTTTCATGTCATCACGTGGGTTTGATTTTTATCACGGAATTACTTACTTTAGGCATGTCGGAATATGATGTGACTAGCGGCGTGGATTGACTTGTGGTATATGAGAGCGTATAGCCAACATCTTGTCTTTAATAAGAGAGTAGATGAGTAGACTTTATTTGAAATCGATAAAACCTGTAGCGAGGTTATAAACTATTGACTAAGGACCTGAGGAGTTTCGATGACCGACTACTTTAGGTAGTAGTGTATCGGGGGGGTTCCTTGTTTGGATTTCGCTTGAGAGACACCCCACGCATGAAACTAATAACCGTTGGGAGTCGAAATAAGTTAGGTCTTTAGGATATGAGTTTATAACCTTTGCGATAAATATTATAATGAAAGTTGTACGATAGGGTGTATGGGCTCCCTAGATGGTTGGATTATAGTTGTTTTCATAATTGTGAAAAAGTAAATTGTTGTGACTTCAGGATTTATTTGTTTAAATACATGAGGATCACTTTTCCCGAACTTTGTCAAGAAGATGGTATAGGGATGATTGGGTAAAGTTTAAATTCAATTCCGTTGAGACTATGTGGTGAGGCTTGGCGTATAACATCAATGGGGATTTTCGTTAATGTACTGTATGGGTGGTACGACATAGAATACTTGCGATGTAAGATTTATACTCGGAGTTGACCTTACCAATATGATTTATATTTCCGAATTTCGGGATGAAATTCTGTTATAAGGGGGGAAGTATGTAATACCCCGTGATTTTAATGACTTTTAAAATGGGTTATATTTTAAATTAATGGATTAATTGGATTTTACTATAAATTAATTCATTTGGGTTTTATCCGAATTGTGGATATTAAATTGTATGATTCTGAATATTACTCAAAGATATTTAGGTAATATATGAAAGTGATGATTATTGATATTGCTGTGAGTTATTAATTCAGTAATTTGAATTTTTAGTCGAACGCGGTATGGGACGTGTCGGGACTAATTTGTTAAATTAATAAGAAACATATTTTTAGATCGACCTTATAGTCATTTATACTATGCCGTTGCATTCGGAAGGGTAAAAACAGTCAGAAAAGTCTATTTGGTTGTTGGATTTGAGTCTCGGGTCATTTGGAAATGAAAAGATAACCCAAAAGGGCATTTTGGTCATTTTTACAAGGGGGTGAATAGTGATTTCGGATTTTGTCCTGTTATAAGTATTTGGAGATTAGTTGAATGTGGGTTCATTCATCTCTTCTACATAACATTGAGAAGTCATCTTCTTAGAGAGAGTGAAAGGTTGATTGGGAGAAGAAAAGCTTGCTTGGAAAGAAGGAGAACAAAAGAACCAAAGGTCACCAACACCAACCACACCGAAAGTTGGCTGGAGAAGGGAGAACCACCTATGATATACTACACTAAAGGATCAGATCTTCATTAGAGGCAAGTGTTTGATAATTGCAATCTAAGTTTGTATATTGTCCATGTTAGAATAGTTATAAAAAGATGAGATTTTTACATGTTTGTAAGATAATGAAAAGTTGTTAATGGATTTATGAAAGATGGAAGTTTATAGAAATCAAACTCATGTTGTAGGTAGATAGTAATACACAAAATAATCTTAAATCTGTTGAAGAAATTCTGAAAACCATTGGTGTGTTCTTGAAGATATTATGTTGATAATTTTCTGGAAAAAGAGGATAAAACTTATGCTTTTAATTCATACTCTTGATGATTCTAGGATGTTTAGATCATTAGAAATCATTCACATATGTTGATATATCATGTAGTTAGGATTATAAGTTATTTTTATTGCTAATATGAAGGTTTGAATGATTAAAAATGATGAAACCCGTAGTTGAAGAAATGCAGAAAAACTGGGCTAATATCTGGGCGATCGATTGATCGACCCCTGCCTTCGATCGATCGACCTCCCCAGAATCCTTGAAGTTGTTTCTTTTTAATGCTTTTTCGTATCCCAAACCTTTTGTATATCTTTGGTGATTATTAATTGGATATAATGGGACTTAGGGAAGGTCAGTAAGCCCTAGATAAGAATCGAATTAATGTGATTGGGATTTAATTGATTAGAATTATATTAATTAAAATTGGAAGAAATTTTGGTTACTAGATTCATGTGTTGGATTCTAATTGGTATACATGAGGATAAGGGATAGGTCCAGTTGGGGAGATTTAATATAACACCTGGGTAGCCTTAGGGTTACAATTTGAACATCAAGGACTGAGTTTAAACTCATTATTGATTGCGCAAGGACTGAGTGTAGTATAAGAGCTTAGTGGTATGACTCCTGGATATAGATGGGAGTTCAGACCACATTTTGTTGAAAGAGGGGATGAGGGTATCCTGGTTGCATATTTGAAGTTGACGGACCTCCACGACCGACAAAGTTAAGTAGTAGTGTATTGGAGGGGTTCCTTGTTTGGATTTCGCTTTGTGAGACGCTCCGCGCATGAACCTTAATGATGTCGGGAGTGGAGAGATGTTATAGGATGTGAGGATGATGAATTTGTTGATAAGTCATATTGTGTGAATGAAACACTATAGACTATGAGCCATGTGATGACGGTATTCACTCCTAGTTGATAGAAGATGTGTTTATAAGATATTTGAAACTATCGGTTTTAACCCTAATTAAGGGAGAGTTTAATTCGTAGTGATTCGGGAGATAAGATGATATGGACCAGTAGGATATTAGTGATTTCTTACTGAATAAATATGTTGAGGAAATACCTATTTGAACCTTGAGTAATGAGTGATACTCTGGAATAATTAAATTATAAAAGTAAAGTTATAATATTTTAATATGTGGGATATAAAGAGATATAATGTTACGTACGGGAATTGTCTTAGGGTAATGTGAGTATCTTGTTGATATAATATTTTAGGTATATGATAATGCCTATTTGATTTATTGATGATTTATGTGTATGACATACCTAGCTTACTTGGTATCGACGGGAGGTTTGCGCGTGAGGGCAGTCATATCCTGATGAATCCATGGGATTTTTGATTTGTAGCTTAAGAACATAGGTCTATGAAAGACTTATCGGGGAGTTGATAAGTCCGCTGACTATGGGTACGTAGGTATGTGCGTGACCCATGGATACGAGAACTATGTTCGCCTCCAATTTGTTTGATGTTGTTTATGGTTCGAGGGATCCTTACCGAACCTTTAGTCCCCTATTCGGCGACCAGTGATATTAGGACATGATAGCAGAGTAATGCATTGCACCTCAGCTGTGACTCGGGGTGCCGTATTATATATATATATATATATATATATATATATATATATATAATTAATTAAATGTGTGATTTGATTAATCTACTGTGTGATAATTGTAGGTAACAGTGAATAGAGAAAAAGAATTGAAATAAGTTAATGAATATTTATTGAAGAGTTTAATTCATATAAATGAGAAATGATGCATATTAATGGGAAACGTATATGAATGATTATACGACGTATGGTATGGGACATACGGGGTTTTGATATGTGATAGAATCATATTATGAAAATTTGAGAAGAGGATCCATTAACTAGTAGGTTAATAGGAAACGTTAAGTGTGCACTCTAGATGAGAGGTGAGAATAGCAAGTTAGAGTTGGATACTAACATGTACATAATAAATGCTTTATTGAACTTGTTAAATACTTGCTGTTTTCAAAATCATTTTCACATCGGGATCTGATCCGTTTCCTTGCATATTTTCTTTTCTATTGTACCTTCTATATCAGGTGTCCAGTAACAGGGACGCCAACCTTAGAGGATTATGACGAGCTATGGAGCTATGGAGTATTGCTTAGACGCCTATCTTCATTTGATTCACAGTATTCTCTTAGTTAGGGCATGTCTCCCAAAGGAATTCAGTTATCTCTTTTCTATCTGAGTCAAAATACTCTTGTATTCGTGTCTTATTAATACATTTATTATTATTGGGATTATTGTATTGGTTAATTATTTGGAAATGTTTATACCAATTGCATTTAAATTCTTTTGTGTTATCTGTTCTGTTGTTAGTGTTGTAGAATAAAATGTGTAGTGTTATTCTTAAACTAAAAATGGATTTTGTTGAATTAAAATTTGGAAAGTTCTTAACACCAACTTAATTGGATATTGGGTGAGTTGTAAATGTTTTCGATAGTGATGCTAAGAATGAGCCAAATGTATATTATGTTTTAATTTGGTATGGGACTGGCCAGCCAGTATTTAATTAGGCGGGGTGTTACAGCCTAGGTTATCATCATTACATGTTTAGGATCCATTTGAGATGGGCATGGATCATATACGGTGGCTTACATGAGTTACCTACCCCATCTTCTTCCAGTTATGAAAAATGAAAATGTGCTTTTTTTCAAATATAAAAATACTTATTAGCTCCACCATTTTAACTCAACAATGCTTACTTATACTCTATACTACAAATTTACTATCCCGCACAATTATCCTTCCATTATCAAGAATTTTCAAATGTATATAGGTGTTATTTTAGTTGTGGAAGATGATTTCTATAAAATGACACTACTTTATATTATGAAAGTTTAAGAGGATTAAAGTTTAAGGGACTAAAAGTAAAAAATAGTAGAGTGTTGATGTTAAAATAGTAAATTAAGTAATATTTACTCATAAAATGACAATGATACAATGCCTATGATGAAAGTTTCTCATTTTGTAAGAATAAGACTTGAAATGTCAAAAGCGAGGTTTGGGGCAAAAAGTGTGATCTTATGAAAGTTTGAATGAAGTATAACATTTGAAAAAACTAATATTGTCTTGGAAAGTTGATTTTAAAGGAAGAAAATGACATGGTAAAATGATGAAAAATAAGGTAGACAATGCAAAGTAAATATTTTGAAAGGTAAACTCTTGAAATGACAAACAAGATGTTTAGTAAAAATGGTCATTTTATGTAAAATATGAACTTAAAAATGATATACCAAACCAAGAGGACTCTAGTTGAAAAGTTCAATTTTACTTGGTGAAAGCTCGTATTTTGTAAAGTAAAGATGAAATGAAGAATGTTGGGTAAAATGTATAAAATACAAGTTATAGAAGTGTGCATGAATAGTTAAAAGCACATTAAAGTGTATAATTGGGATTTTAACACAAAGATTAAGTTTCACATGATATGGTAATTAAAGTTGTTTTTAAAAGATGAAATACCGATTATAAGGTAAAGTAAAAATAGTATTTTTATAAAGTATGAAGCACGAAAATAAAGTGTGTTAGGACTTATCTCATCCCGGGTATTCGCCTCATCGGATGGTAAAAAGGAAAGTGGTTTAAAGTGAATAAGAAAGAAAGAGAGGAAAAGGGTTACAAGGATGTAACAAGTAAAAAGCACTAAGAGCTAATAGAGAAATTTAAGAAGGTTCAATCCTACGGTTTAATGCTTAGACCCTAAACAACTAATCAGTAGTATATTCCGACATGGTAGGAATCAGTGAAAGGTTGTATAATACTCATGGATTGGTAGCTCTATTAATCAAGTGAAAATATGATTTTGAGCATCATGCTCATTAATGTAAATGCTAGTTTATGAAACAACATGAAAAATGTGAAAGTATATTAAAATAAAGGTTAAGTGTGAGTGGTCTTGTTGCCCGGGTTATATGGTCAAAACGTTAATTGCATGTCACAATGAATTTTGAAATGGAGACCCTAATTAAATGAATGATGTTTTTAGAATTTCTAAAATATACTTTCTATGTATATATATTCTTTGTATATATTACTTTGCTAGTATTTCTCCTACTGGGCGCTTGGTTATACCCCAACATTTTTCAAAACATTAGGTACTTTGGAAAATGATAAAGGCAAGGAAATTGTGGGAGGGAACGAAGGATTTACGCATCATTAGAGCACTATACTATTTACTTTAAATGTGTTATTTAAATGGAACTGTGATTATATTATTTGGAACTGGTTTGAAGCAATTTAAATTTGGTTTGTGATAAGACATGATAATGTGGAATTTCTTAAGTCGTCATTTGCTCTATAAATTTGGCAAAAACTATTTTTATTTCAAGTGTTCTAATAAATTTCATAAGTTGGTCATCATTTCATGCATTAAGTTAAGGGATTTTATGACACAAAAATGTAAATGAAATATTTTACTTTAAAAGAGGAGTTTCTTGGTATCAGAACATAGGATACGTGAATGTTGGAGTGCGCACTTGCTTTTCTTTTTCATATAATGGTAAACTATTGTATCTGTATAAGCTAAGGTATTAGTTCATTTTGGTTGCATCGAAGTAAGTGTAACAACTAGGTATTAGAACAAGATTTAATCTTTCAAATTTATTTGGAAAGAAAATCTGCAAAGAGAATTTGTAAATATATAATCGTTTGCATATATGAGTGACATTCAAGGTGACAGGGTTTCTCACATAAAGTAAAAATAAGTTAAAGTTATATAAGTTCATGCCACTGATGGTTGTGTATGAGATAAATAATATTATTGAAAGTTGTTAGTGTCAAGGACATATGACATAATAGAACGAGTCAGGTGGACCCTTGAAAATAAATTATCTATATATAGAGCCATTGTGGAAAGTGTGTTAGCATAAACATAAGTTTTAATAGTTAAGGAAGTGTATGATAGTGTACAAATATTAATTACTTAAGGTTAGGTATATGACATAAGAACAACAATGGTCTCTAGTCATTATTACCCACAGGGCATGTCAAGACATGAAGGCACTCCTTTTAAATTGTAACAAGTATTGGGAAAATATCGACTTTGTTTCTTAGGCATGGTGATTGAGTTTCGTATGAGACATATTATAAGTCACTTCATGGTGTAAAAACATAATATTTAAATTGGAGTTTAAAAGTAGATTTTGAGGTTTGTCCTTTTCACAATAAGAAGTTAGTTCTTGATAAAAGTATAATGAGGAGCTTAATTTAGTATCAAGTATATCCCATTGTAAAGTGTTTAATATACAAGTCAAGGTATGAATTAACCGTTGGGAATTAATTATAAATATCTGGGATGAAAGAAATTATTTGTAGCAATAATTAGGCGAAAGAAAAGTGTGTCACGACTTAAAGAAAGGCTTTCAATAAAATTATAGTCATTAATGGGTAGAGTTGTGAATACCGTAAAAAGGTTTAATGTTTCCAACAATGCCCTGACTTAGTGGGGAATATCTTAACAAGATATCTTATACACACAATAAAACCTATTACTAAAAGGCTAGTTGTGGTTGTGGTAATATAATAACACAATTAAGGCCCAAGTGTCGGTTCAGCATATACATTAAGAAAGTAGGAACTGGAGTATAGATTCACCCCTTGTATATATTTTGAGATATGTTGGGTTGATTAATCTACTGAATGATGCTAGTAGCGATGTTGGAGAAAACCACATTATGGCAATGTTTATGTGTATTGATTCCCTAAGGTAGAAAAGGTTGGTTAATGAAAATTGGCATGTTTTTCTTGTAAGGAAAAAAATCGTAGTAACCCTGTGGAATTAGTATCCAAAGTAACTTGAGTATATCCTAATACAGTTAAGGTAAAAAATAGTGCTCAATGAGCAAGTACTAGTGCTATCTTAGGACACTGGTTATAAACTGAAGTATAAACTCTTGGGGTAGAAAGTTAAGATCTATAATACTCATGGGAGTTAGTGAAAAATTATTAGTGTCCTTGTAGTGTACCATGATCATTAAAGATAAATTAATAGGTAAGATCTCTAAAGATGGAAGCATCATTATGCTTGGCGATAACATTCCCTTTCTTCTAATGCTTATCATGTTATTATTTGACTTAGGACAATGGTCTGGGTTGAGGATCTTGATCGGATTGGAAAAATACCTCAGTCGTAGATAACGGGTTTGAATAATAATGTTGGTAACGATATACTTGTGTGATCCCACAGTGGATAAGACTAGAGGGCATAGTTTATCAGTCACGTGTTTAAATAGTACACATGATTGTCGCGATTATAAAAAATAATTACTATTTTATTGTCTATAGAGGTAAAGACAATGTTGGACCAGTATTAGTTACGGGATGATTCGTGAATAGATATACATTAAATTATGCTTGATATTACATGGTGATGAGTTATAGAAATAACAAAATGCTTAAATTACGTAAAGGATATCAAGTTCCCATTACACGTGATCTATTAGTTGAATGGAGTTTAATAGTCTACAATGTTTGGGTTGATAGAGTTATCCTTAGTTGCTCCTAAGGTTTAGAGTATTTTGTAGATGATGAATTGTTTTTCACATTTAATTGTAAGATGTCATCTTAGTAGGAAAAACAAATGATCGTGATTTCTAAAATGGGATATATAGTGACCATTCAGGCTCATATTTTGAGTTTAGGGAGCAATTAATAGGCCTTGATAGTAAATTGATTTGATGATACGAGAAGTTGTCATGGGTGTTATTGGCACGTAGAAATTACATGGTTTTATATTACCATGATGTATCCAATAATTCGCCTAAATTTGAATTTGGGTAAAGTCGAAGACTTGGTAGGTTTAACTGTAGAACACATTAGGGATAAGAGCCTATCAAGAGTCGATGAAATTCACCGGTGTAAAAAAATTAAGTAAAGGGGTGATGAGAAATTGGAAACAACTAAAATATTGTGGGAAATGAGTAGATTTATGATTCCTAATGGGATATTTGACTTGTTTATAAAAGACACAAACTATGATAAAATTTTAACCAAGAAATTATCTTATGCTCATATGGATAAATTTTATTTCTATGAATATGATCTATAAGTTTTGCTATCATGACTTGAAATGATAAGCATTATGACAGGTACGAGTTCATGAAAATATTTATAAATCACCCATTTTATTATAAGTATAAAAGGTTCTATGTTATAGAGGAATAAGAGGTATAGTTGTACATGTGAGAAACCACATGGATGTTTAAGCTTGAGTGAAATAAATTAAATTGCATAACTTAGTATAAAAAAATACCTAATAAGGTTTAAAGGAACAATCGAGGATTCTGATGATTGTGTTCTCATTAAAGTTAAGTCTAGACCTAGAAAAACTAGTTTGGCCACAAGGATAAGCCTATAAACTATAGGGCTTTATTTGCTAAATGGTAGGTTAAGATTTATGAAGGAAGTTGTTGAAGAAAATTTATTATTTGAAGGTTTCCTTGATGACTAAACGATAAAAATGAATATCATTGCATATAATGTAACTCTATTATGAGGTGAAAGATTAATTATGAGTCGAGTTAAAAAAGTTAATCGATGGGTTATAAATCGATAGAGGCTAATTGAATAAATTATTGAGCCCAAGCAAACTTGCACAAATTGCTTAAGGCATTGAAGAGTGCATGTTAAGGTTAACAAGTCAATGAGGCTCAAGGAATCAAAGGTAATGTACGAATAACCATTTGATCCAATAGCTTAAGTATGAGATTGTAACACCCCGCTTAAAATAATAACGGGTGGCCAGCCCTATACCATATTAAATCAGGAATTCCAGATGGTCCAGTCTCAACATCAACTGCCGGTACTATATAATATAGGACTAACTACCCGATATCATATAAGAGAGATGTTAAATAAATTAAAACATGCAACATAACACAACCCAACACTACAAACTTTCTAATAAATAAGAGAGATGCAAGAAAGAACTAGGATAAACGAAATGATATATTAAAACAAAATAAATAACTACAACTTAATGTACGAAAGTAGACCCGAATAAGCTGTCGGGTCACAGCTAATACAATAACTGGAATGGAATAAATATAAATATCTACAAATATCCCTTGGGTACAAACCCGATACACAACATGAATCCTTACCTAGAATTTTAAAGAAGTAGGAAGCGGCTACATGAGACATCCCGCAACAGTCCGAACCTGTCACGGCTCCCAAGACTCAGGATAGAAGGTCATCCGGCATCCATGCGGTTGGATACCTGTGGTAACATATATATATACAAGGAGGAGAGAAAAGTAAACGGGTCAGAGACGCGAATGTGTAAAATATTTAGCAAGTGTGTTAACCGTGCATAATAAATACCGGTGCACTTTATTTCACAATTAAAGTGAGACCGCACTCTCGTGGAACCCCAACTCACCTCTCATCTAAAGGCGCGCCCTATTCGCGTCCTCAAATTTTAGTTAAATTACCCCCATTGATTTTAGGACAACCTAACTTATCAGGCCTAGCCTATATCCACGAGAGCTACCCTCCCGTCATAATCTAAGGATCCACCCATTTCTAAACCCACTAGATTATGATTACAACTATTATGCCATAATAGGCTTAGTGAATTTCTATTAATAATCTTATGAATTATAATCATCATAATTCCTAAAACATTTCCCCTATACATATATATATATATATATATATATATATATATATATATATATATATATATATATATATAGGCTAAAAGAGTAAGAATTAATATACTTGATAACATGCACATGGAATATTGGCAAGACTTCTCTCTAATCCCAAAATTGTACTACGTTTCGTGCGTGGGGAGTCTCGCAAAGCGAAATCCAAACAAGGAACCACCTCGTTACACTACTCCTGACAAGGTCAAGACCAGAGATCCGAGATGCCACCTATGGAATTACTTCTCTCAAATCTCGACATGGCACTGCGTTTCGTGCGTGAGGTGTCTCGCAAAGCGAAATCCAAACAAGGAACCACCTCGTTACACTACTCCTGGGCAATGTCGATCCTAGAGATCCATAATCCTCAACATACAAGTTAATACTACCATTACTACTAACTATAACTACTAAAGAAAGAAAGAAGAAAACAAAAAGAAAACAAATAAAATAAAATAAAAGAATCTCCAATAATATCCGTGGGATGATGTAACCGAATTATACCTTATGTGCGATACATCAACCCTCATCAATCTAGTACACCATAATCATCTAAGATGTACTTCATAAAAGTCCATATCCTTTCATCTATAGGATATATATATATATATATATATATATATAGGTATTTATTTCTAACCGTATATATATCATCATCAATCCAATAGCCAAGTGTACATACTACATATGATGTACAAGGCCATGCACATAATATACCCGGCTATATATATCGCCGATAAACTGCATCAATGCTATCATCTTCCCAGTGCCCGGCTCACGTAGCAAAACCGGGGCCACCATGGTGGGACTAAACGACACCCATCTCGTGGTAAACTCACGCACACGACGTCCCGGGAAGCGGTCATAGCTCCAAACCGGCAATGAGACGAAACATACCCATCACGTCTCATCCCAAAAATAAATAAATAAATATATATATATAATAACACACGGGACGACTATGACCTGGGGAATATCCACACCCTGCTTTTCTAGCCAGGATGCTCACCCTCTACGCGCGCAACTTCCCAATGATAGCATGAGCGGGGTATGCTTAACCAATTAAGTATATATATCATTTACATGCATAATATATATAATCCATATGATCCAATCATATGATCAAATAATAAACCATCATATACGGTTTAAATACCCATACCATGTATGTCCACAACATAAAGATATCCATATATCTATATACATACATGTATATATATATATATATATATATATATCAACACATATTCACATATCCTTATATCTATATATATAAACTAAGTATCGTTCATATGTGCAAGATATATAAACTCGGTTATAAGTATACATAATACTCAATACACAAGCCGTCACCACAATTTCCATTAAATTTACCTCGATATGTGAATACAATCCCTCACTTGAAACATGTTCAATCATCTTCTTATGATGAGTAGTCTCCCAAAACCATATGTATATATCTATACATATACATTCAACATTAGGGTTATCACCCAAGAATTTGTGTAGGAATCCATCACTACACCTTTCACCTCTAAATGTGAAAGTACATAATTATCTTTAGTACTATCTAACCATAGGCATAAACATGACTTAATAGTTTAAAACCTCAATTTATTCCAACCTCATTTCAAGTATTGGAAATCTCAATGGCCATATCCCCATAATTGCGTATAAACTATCCTAACTAGAATTTACGCTACCGCTTATCCTAGTCGATAGTACACCCCCAAGTTGTTTCCCATTTTTACCTATGGTTCAATTTATTATATGAACCCTTACTCCTATCGGGTTATCATTTGTTCCTTAGTCTAAATATTTCTAAGGATAGGATACCCCCCCCCCCCCCACTCTCTAAGAGTTCTCAACCTCAAACATATATATATACCTTTATCTATAATTGGTAATTCCAACCTCAAAGAGGTTTCCCCGATATCCATATGTAACTCCAATACGTACATGGGTACATTTCTCCCAAGTTACCATAAGGAGTCCCCAAATCCCAATATGTGAGAAACTCCTTATATGACTCCAAGAATATATCTTTTACATCCTAAGAGAAAGCCCCCAAATCAATAAACCCAACCAAAAAGGGTTTGAAATCACTATGGAGAAAATACCTCAAAATGCCCTGTTTCCGAATCGAATCAGCCCTATTCCGAATCGATTCGGCCCAGCGAATCGATTCGGCCCCCAAGGCGAATCGATTCGGGTCCAAAGACCTGGGCTTCTGCAATAGGCCGAATCGATTCGGCTTGGGTCCGAATCGATTCGGTCAATGCAGACCTGCCAATTTCACCAAACCGAATCGATTCGCTTGAGGGGGCGAATCGATTCGGACCTGCAATTTTTTTGAAGGGTTCTTCTTCTTCATCAAAACCCACGAATTCTAAGCCCTAAATTTTCATTTATAACAATTAAACCTTCATCAATTTATGATTTTAACACCATAAGTCAACCCAAAGTTGATCCCAACCACTTCTAATCCATTAAATCCCTATTTAACATTGATTTCAAGATTAAACCTAAAAATCTAGGTTTTGGTATTTATACCCAAAAATCCATTTCTTTACCCCACAAATTATGAAATGAAATACACAAATAGCTATTTAGCAAGATTAAACACTTGCCTCAGGTTTGTAGAGGTTCGATCATCCTCGATGTCGCGGTTGGGCCGGAAATCCCAAGCTTTTTCTTTCTCTCTCTCTTCTTTTCCTTCTTCTTTCTTTCTTCCTTTTTCTCTCTATCTTTCTCTATTTGAGAAGTCTTCATCCGTAAGCCTCCAATCCTTTAAAACAACAAACCCAGTTTTAAATGTTAATACACACTTTAAATTACTCGTTTAGACCAATTAGAGTCAATCTAACTTAAAAATATTCCAGAGCCAAAATAAAACCCAATGACAGTCATTTTGACTATCTCGACCCTTCCGGGATCGATGGTACCCTCAAAAATATCATCTGGAATACTTTGAAACGTCCTCTATTTTTGGACTTAAATTCCCAAATTTTAAAATTCTCCAATTTAATTAAATTTAATTTTCCCAAAATTAAATTTCTCAGTCTCAAAAGTCTTGGGGTGTTACAGAGATTCAAAGTGAAATGTTTAAGACTAAATCTTCTTGGGTAATATTTTAATTCTAGGGACAAAAGTTCCTAAGGTGGGAAGGTTGTAACACCCAAATTTTGTTGAATTAATAAAGTGATGTTATATCTTCACTCTTGCATAATTTGCAAATTATATGGACTTGGATTTATGAGAATTTAAAGGGATTAATTTAAATAGGTTATTTTTTTATTGAAATTAAGGTTATTGAGAAAAATTTAAAAATGTCGTGTACTGCAATACATGTGTTAAATTAAGTTACATGTTTTAAATTAAATAAAATTAAGTGGAATGAATTATATAATTACATTTATTTATGTATTATAATATTAAAAGGATAATGATAATAATAATAATAATAATAATAATAATAATAATAATAATAATAATAATAATAATAATAATAATAATAATAATAATAATAATAATATTAATAATAATATTAATAATAATAATAATAACAACAACAACAACATGTCAAATAATACAATTGTTAAAAAAATAAAAGAATTCTACGAGATGTAAAATTACATTCTGGACAACTTTTTCTCCTTCAACGACGCCAAAAAAATTATTTATACCCATATTTATATTATTTTCAATTTGAAATTAGAAGAAGAAGAAGAAGAAGAAGAAGAAGAAGAAGAAGAAGAAGAAGAAGAAGAAGAAGAAGAAGAAGAAATGATGTCGTTTGAGTTGAGTGGCTGCCAACTTTGGATGGTTTTCATAAAATTTTCAGTCTTTTTAATCCCATTTGGCATAGGGTATCATCATTACATGTTTAGGAGACATTTGAGATGAGTAAGGTTCATATAGGGTATCTTATAGGGGTTACGAAAATAATGTTTAATCTAGTTATTTCATGTCAAAACGTAAGTTGAACTTGATGAAGAAATGTTATGATGCATATATGTACTTTATGGGTATAAAACCTTGCATTCATGAATATAAACTCATGTAGTTGGGATAAATGGGCATAATATATTGAAAATGCATTTAAACAAGCCTTGGAATATGAAATAATAATGTTAAAAAATAACATATTAGTCACATAAAATGACACTACTTTATATAAAGAAAGTTTAAGACGATTAATGTTTAAAGGATTAAAAGTGAAAATGGTAAAGTATTAGGTTAAAATAATAAATATAGTAATATTTTCACATTAAATGATGAAGATACAAAGTATAAAATGAGAGGTTTTTCAATTTCTAAGAATAAGACTTGAAATGTCAAAAGTGAGTTTTTAGTCTAAAAGTGTGTTCTTATGAAAAGTTTGGATTAAGTAGTAACATTTGAAAAAATGAATATTTTCCTAGAAAGTTGATTTTAATGGAAGAAAATGACAAGGTAAAATAATGAGAAAAAAGGTAGACAATGTAAATTAATATTTTGAAAGGTAAAGTCTTGACATGACAAAAGGGATGTTGTAGCACAAAAGTGCCATTTTATGTGAAATATAAACGTAATGATTTACCAAACTAAGAGGACTGTAGTTAAAGAGTTGAATTTTTCGTAGTGAAAACTCCTGTTTTATAAAGTAAAGATGAAAAGACGAATTTTTGGCAAAATGTATAAAATGCAAGTTTTACAAATGTGCATGAATAGCGAAAAACACATTAAAGTGTATAAATGGGTATTTTAATGCAAAGGTTAAGTTTCACAAGAGATGGTAATTAAAGTTGTTTTCAAAACATGAAATATTGAGTCTAAGGAGAGCTATCACACTCAAAATTGGTTTAAAGAATATGGAGACACAGGTGAGAGATCTCTCTCTAGCCAAGAGAGGGTCAAACAGTTTTGATTAGTAGAGGAGAGTCTTACTCAGTTGAATGTTAAGGGAGGTTTGAGCATCAATAGGATGTCAATTTCTACCAGGAAAGGTACCTAGGAAGTGCTCAGTTTTGGAGAAGACGTATGGGACACGGCTTTTTGCGTTACCAAGAAGGGGAAGAAGAGGTACCACATGACGTGGGGTGGTGAGCATGTGGATTGGTGTGGAGTGAGAGATAGCGAAGTTGTATCCTGGTGCACCACTCGTAGATGGGAAAAGGTTATCTCAAGGCGATCCACAAGAATGTTTCAATGATTGATGATTACATTGACGGAATGGATAGGAAAATTGATTAAGTTCATTATTGGGTTACCAATATCGTGGAATGGCCAAGATTCCCTTTGGGTTGGTGAAATGGGTTGATTGAGAGGGAGAAGTTATTATTAATTTGGGGGAGTTACACTATCGGGTAGTGTGTCTATCGTTTTAATAAAGAAAAGGGTATTTCGGTGCAAGATATTGCCCAACATTGTTATGAATTAGGATGAGATCCTTGAATCCCACCTCTGGTAAGGGTTATCAGGAGACAATGGGGGACAAGTTGCGATTGGAGCAAGAGGTATTATCGTAGAGCGGGGGTAGACATGAGAGGTGGCTAAAATGTTGGAAAATACGAGAGATGCATATTATGGATTGTGAGGTAATTGGTAGGAGTAATTACCGTAGTAAGGCACCTTTTGAGGATTTGTGCGAGAAAGTTTGTTGTCTGCCCTCTAGTTGATTAAAAGAGGGGAAAACAACAAGTTTATGGGCTGAACGGTGATTTAGAATTTGTCATCATGGATTGAGTTAATGGATATTATTTTTGTATAGTTTAGGAACATCGTAAGAGTTATGTCATCACCTACCAAAGAGTTAAATACTGACGTGAGTGGTTAAAAATTATTGCGGGTATTCCCCATTAAAGGAATTATGTCATTTGACAAGAAGGGAAGTGGGGCCTTTCCCCAGCATTTTGATGATAGAGCCAATATTGTATATGGTCGTCTTATTAGAGCATTATTAAAGGTTCATGATGATTTTTCATATCATCCTTAAGGTGAGATCTTAAGAATTATGTAATATATCAATATGAATTGAGTTGAACCGATATATCCTTAATCTTGGGTCATAGTGAGTAAGCCTTCAGGCAGGATGGTCCCATTTGCGTATAATTGTGGCACCATAAGGTTATCTTGATTTGATTTTGGGTAGGTTCAGATGACATGCGGTTAAGGATCCAAAGTTTTGAGTATAGGCATATTCGAATTTTGAGGATGAAATTCCTTTGTGGGTTAGGAATACTTAAATTACACATGTCGTAGTAAGTTAATTAATTTGCAAAATAAAGTGAATTTAAATAAACATTAATTAGAGAAAAATGAATTAATATTTATTTGTTATTATATTTACTTGTGTAGTACGTAAATGAGATTGTATTATTTTATATTACGTCATAAGTGGGACAAATTGACGGGTTGATAATATCTTATTAGGGAGATGCGTGTGATGTCGTATCGAGAATAAGATGGTAAATTGATTATAGGTGACTTAAGTGGTGATTTCGAGTGCACGGATGATTCGAGATGGGCCGAGATAGTCAGAATTAGGTACTTGGGGGCTGTAATTGGGTACCGGGGACTTTTTTAACTATACTCGTACAGGGGTATTCGAGTTATTTTAATGTTACTATTTAACCTAATTTTGGGATTAGGGTAAGATAAAAGGGTTTTAGAGAAGGGACAAAGTTGATGTTATATCAAAAGTCTAAGATGTTATACCAAGAGTTTAGAGAGAAGTTGGAGAGAAAAGAGACGAAAACCTAAGGAATTTCAAGAGAAACCCAAAGGACTCAAGAGGAGATCAATTGTGAGAGAATTGTAAGAGATTTCTGGACTGGATTACCATTACCAAAGAAAAAATTCAGACCCTACAAATTTTTAAGGCAAGTGATTAACTTGCTTAGTATTTAATGGTTACAATTCAATTCATATTAGAGTTGGTGACAATTGTCTTGGGTGGGATTCACATGTAAAAATATGGGATTTGGGGGAATCGTGTTATAAAAGTGAAAATGATTTTCATATGAATTTTGATATTAATCTAGATAAAAAGATTAAATATTGAATGAGAAATATTTAATGATAATTATTAGAGTGAATTGCATGATTTTGATGATGTTTATAGGGATTTAAATATGAAAATTGAGTAGAATCATATTTAACATTTATAGATCATGAAAATTCTTGGAGGAATTGTGGTTCAATGTGAATTGGATTGAGGAAAATTTTCTTGTTTTTGAAATAAGGAGAATTGGGGCTATTCTGCAAGGGCGAATTGGTTCACCCTCAAGTCGAACTAGTTCGGGTAACTTGTTTCATCCAGAATGGCTATTTTTTTTTTTTTTAATTCTGGAATAGTTTAGAATGTTTTTAAATGAGTTAGGATTTCTAGAAAATTCATTGGGAAAATAATAAATGATTGGAATAGTTGTGATATTTTTGGGGTGAAATTAGAGTATTTGGATGAATAGTACTCGAAAAATGAAATAATGAAATGGGAATAAAAATTTGGTTAGAAAGGGGATACGGGATGGTTGAAAATAGTTATGTGTCCAAAATATTATTATGAGAGGTAAATTAGTTAAATAAGTGATTATTGAACTATTGGGAGTCGGGTTTAGACTTGGGAATATAGGTTAGTGCTACAAGTGACATACACGGTTAGCCGAGTTATTGGATATACATATGGACATAGAGACAGTATATATCTATTTTTCATTATAACAATGTGCATGATATAATTATATGAAACATACATATCCTAGCGGATATGCTATCGATGGAGGTTGCGCGTTGTGGATTATCTCCCCTGGCGAATCCCAGCAGGTGTAATTTTGGTCCCCTGGGTCATAGGTCTATCATGTGACCACACTATGTGAGTTTAGAGTCTGGTGGGCGTAATCTGGTATGGTTATGACTCGAAAGATGTATGATTATAACTGCCTCAGGGTTACTTTTATATTTTGGGTTCGGTGGTGAGATTCCGACCCGGTTGCCTACGTAAAGGTGTGTATCCCCTGGAGCTTGATGGTAAGCTAGTGATTCGCATCCAGTGAGTTATAACTCCGAGAGATTGTTGTTATGCATATATAGTGAGGGATATATATCTATGTATACTTGACATGATATGAAAATACATATATAAAAGTGAAGAAAGTTATATACAGTCATAAGACACAAAGATGTGAATATTGAATTAGTAACGAATTAAAGTTATTTGAAATGCATCGATAGATTATAATTAAGAATGTTAATTGTTGAATGTTAATTGAAATGAATTAAGTAATTATAATTGATACCAGGATGTAAAAGCTATTTATATAAAATACGTGTGACATAGGGTAGCGTATGGACTTAAGGGTAAGTTGAGACTAGTTAGGCTGGGTAGCATAACTAGGAGTTAAAATGCATACGTTAGGTGCCCACTGTAATTGAGGGATGGGGATTATCTCAAGGGAGTCCGACACCAGTTTAAATATGGAAGAATGCACTCATATTTATTAATTCATTTTAATTGCTTACAAAATATTTTCAAAAGGATTTGGGCTCACACCTGTAGCAAAATAATTCTCAAAACTTTTAGATGTACCTTCACAGGGATGCCAGGCATGAGTATCCTTTCTAGGTTATCGGTATTGTAGTAGTTGTGGAGTGCTTGTAGGGATTTCTATAGTCGTTATCTATCATTGCGGTTCTAGATAGGATTCAGTCATTTACCATCTGGGCATGTTGCCCAATGCCAATTTTTATTTTGGTTTATTTATTTCAGTTTAATTGGATTATTGTATTGAAATTCAAACCGATGTTTTATTCAGTTAGTGGATTTTATTATATTGCATTATTCAGATTGATTTATATGGTGGTGTATTTAATCATTTATCTAAATGAGTTGTAGTGAATGGTTTTAATTACGGAGATTTAATTAATGTTTAAAATTGACACGTGGTTTGATTAAATAGTAAGTCATTTGTAATTAATTGGTTTTCAATAGTGATGCTAAGGATGAGCCATTTGAGATCCCTGTTTCATTTTAGCCGAGAATTGGCCACCCATTATTTTAATAAACAGGGTGTCATAGTCCTATAAAAGGAAATAAATGAAATATATTTAAAGTGAATTAGAAAGAAAGAGAGTAAAAAGGGTTACAAAGATGTAACAAATAAAAGGCACTCACAGGTAATTGATAAATCTAAGAAGTTTTTGGATCCCTAGGGTGAGGCTTAATGCTTAGACTACAAACAACTGATATGTAGCATATTTCAGCATGGTGGGTGTCAGTGAAAGTCCGTATAACATTCATGGCTTCGTACCCCAATTGATCAAGTGGAAATATAATTTTGAGAACGATGCTCACTAGTGTAAATGGTTTTATATTTAAATGGTTTCTCAAATGAAATCAAAGTTTAAATGGTTTTCTGCATTGACCCCTAGAAACTGAGCGTAACATTTTTGTTCAGGGAAGTTTGTTGCAATTGATTAAGCACTGATTCTTAATGTGTATTTTATGTTATCGTCTGGAGACTTTTTATTTATTCACCATCAGGCAAGCATCCCTTCAGTCGTTTCTTGTTTCCCAGTTGTATGCTGGAATTGTAGAGTTAGGTGTACTTGAGGTACTTTTTTTATGTTTAAAGTAAAGTGAGTGAATTTATTGGTGACATGAAGGATGTTAGTTTGGGATTTAGTGGATGGAGAAACATTTTGAGTGTCTACTAAAGTTTCGCTCCACTTTAACTTTGAAGAGTGGATTCAAAACTGGAGTGGCGTGCCAGGATATGCTAATCTTGAAGGTGTGTTACAAGAAAATATTTATAGGTTGATGCAAGAACTTTTGATGGAATATGCTTACCATAAATAGCTAGAGATTATGTGTTTAAAACTATTAGTGTAGCCTTTGCTGAATGATTTGTTGATTGTGCCTCTGCATGGTCTTTATAGATTTTTTTCTCTCCCCTTTTTGTATTTATTCGATACTAGGGGTGATAAGTTAGTGGTGTCCCCCATATATTTCTATGTTATTTATTGTGTTATAGCATAATATTATACTGTTTTGTTGTTTTTTGTAATTTGACTATCTTATTATCATTATTGACAATGAGTAATATTACTATGTATTTTTTATTTTCTTTGATGATGAATGATGTTATAGTTTATGGATGAATAATTCCTTGCGTAGTGTTATTATGCACTTGTGTTATCCCTAACTTGTATGCATTGAGAATGATGTTATCACTAATGATTTATCTTAAGAAATGATGTTGTCGATTCAAATTTTCATAACAAAATTTCAATATGTATTGTAGGTTGTTATTTTTTTCCGATAATATGGTGATCATGCTGAAAGTTGTAGGTTTTTCCTTCCACCAGTACCATATAAATTACTTTATATTCGATAGGTTGCGCCTCACTTCAATAGTATAAATATTTTTCATAAAAAAACTATAATTATCATGCTTAAAAAAATATAGGTTATCCTTTCTTTGCTATTATAGATTTCATGTGAAAGATATCAGGTGAGGTTTTTACAGATCACAAATATTTTATGCGAAAAAAGATTATAAGTTGTGATTTTTTTTGGAGATGCTATCTATTGCCATCTGGGATTTTCCAACACGGATTCCTCCAAAAGAGAAATTTTCCCGTGCATGGATTAGGGAGAGGAAATCATCTTCCCACCACTCATGCAATCTTCGCCGGATCCCACAAATATAATTGTCGTCATTAAAGGGGTGAAAATATAGAAAGATGGAATCTCTAGCCTATTTTACTCAAAACATGCAAAAATATGTAGAAGACCCTGAAGAAACGACATTAAAGACGAACTGATGCATACAAATACAAATAGACCATGGGTCTGGGGACTAGGTTATGGAAACCCATTTCTTCCTTTTGGTATATAATGGGATATAATAATGTTCTCCTTTTTCTCTAAATGTAATTTGTGTGGAGTGAAGGAAAGGAGAAAATTGGAAACGTCATACTAACGTCATGGAACAGACTGAGATGAGTCATTGTGAGGAGTATAAAAAGAAAGAAAATAGCCTAAAAGGTACCCGAAATGTGAGCAACAAACCGGATCATAATCCATCGCAAAGAATGGAATACACGTGCCTGGTGGGGACACTAAAAATATGATAAAGAGAAAGGTTGCTCTATATGCAATACACTCGATCATAATCCACTATAAGGAAATGGATATGCATGTCTAACGGGATTGAAAAAAAAAATGAAAATGTGAAAATATAATGTAGTGTGATCAACACACCGGATCATGATACACTATGAGATAGTGAATAGGCATGTCTGACGGGGTTACTAAGTACATATAGGCTAGTATATGTATATGTGTGTGTGTGTGTGTGTGTGTGTGCGTGTGTGTGTATACATAGGATACTAATATATGTTAGAACAAATAAAATGAAGAAAAGCAAGAAAAGAGGACTCGAATCCTGAGGAAGACTCAAGACGTCTACATAGAAAAAATGGCATCAAAGTCCATGTAGTTATATAACACGTAAGAGTCGTACTTAACCCATGAATCCAAAACTAGTATTTTCTTTAGTTTGTTAGAAAAAGGTGTACAAATGTAGAAAGTGTGGAAAAGGGGGAGGATAATTCTAATTTGGGGTTTTAAAGAATAAACCCTATTTTTAGTTTTTTAGATTTATAAAACTACAATTTCTATATATAAGTAATAAAAGGGGATTATTTATAGTGAGAAAGTGAAAATAAAACAAAAAATGTGTTAAGAGTAAAGAAATGTGATAAAACGCCCTAATTGAATGAACTAGAAAAAGATATAAGTAGACTTTTTATGAAACTTTGATAGTGATTTTTGAGGTAAAGTGCGTTGGTTATTTATGGTGATGGAGTAGTGGTGAAGTAAAGGTGAAATGGGTGGCAAAAGTGGAGTAAAAGAGATAAAAGGAAAGCTAGAGAAAATGTCTAGAGAATGATGTTTTTGGAAAATGGCGTACTAATTTCGAGGCAAGCGCTCTTCAGATCTCAAAAAAGGGGTCCTTGGGAATGAGATCATGAACTCCTTAAATAAAAAAAAATCAACATTTAGGGAGTTTACTGATCGACATATGACTAGGCCTACCTATCGGCATACCTATGGCTTGCATGCGAAGTAAATACCTCATTTCCAATAGGCAGAGGGTCAGGGGTGCCCGGTGGCTTCGATATTAGGGTTTTAGAGTAAAAAGGCAAGTACACTCGAACGGTAAGGAGTATTTGTGCACAAAATGGATCATTGGAAAGGGTACTTAAATATCTATGAAAGTTTATGAGATATTCTCAATTTCGAGGGTTGATTAAATTCAAACAGAGCTCGACAACACTCGTGGACTCTAGGTCAGGGTTTGGAGTAAAAGGGCAAGTACACATGAATTATAAGGCCAATTCGTGCACAATATAGACCATTGAAAAAAGTATTCTATGCGTATACATTAAGACACTCTTAGTTTCGAGAGTTTACTAAAGTAAAACAGTTCTCGAAAGTGCCTAGTGACCTCTGGATTAGGTTTTAAAGTAGACTCTAGAGTCCAAGGGTAAAAATAATCTAAGGCAATGTGTGAAGGGTACTTGGATGGCGTGTATACCGAGCCCCTTGGCAGTCAAGTTTAGAATAAGAGAAGGTCAACGAAAGATAGAGACCTCTATGTAAAGTTATGAGAGTTAAGCGTAGAGGTCGAATTTTGAGGACTTAAGGAGCATAAATGACTAATTAAATGGGTTGAGGCCTATACATGGGGCTTTAGGGTTACCTTGGGGATCGAAAGATTGAAAGATACCTGATTTAGAGGGCGAGGTCATTTCTACAAATCTGAAGAGTCAAAGAAACCTAATTCAGAGGGTTTAGGATAATTATACAAAACCTAATGAGATAAAAAGTGTACTAATTCAGAGGGTATAGGGCAATTATGAGGACCTAATGAAATATAAAGTGACCCAGTTCAGAGGGTCGAGGCTAATTCTACGGACCTAATGAGAAAAAAAGTGACCTAATTCAATTGTGGACATAAAAAGATAGAAAGCGACCTCATTTAGAGGTTGGGGTCCAATTTTTCAGACTTATAGAGTGAAAGCGACCTAATTCAGAGGGTCGAGACCAATTATGTGAACCTTTAGAGTAAAAGCGCCCTAATTCAGAAGGTCGAGGACAATTCTACGGGCCTAATGAGGTAGAAAGTGACCTAATTCATAGGGTCAAGGTTAATTATGTAGGCCTAAAAAGTTAGAAAATGACCTAATTCAGAGAGTCGAGGCCAATTATGCAGACCTAAATAGATTGTAAGGGAACTGATTCGAAGGGTCGAGACCAATTCTACGAACCTAAAGAGTTATAAAGAGACCTCATGCAGATGGTCAAGGCTAATTCTGCGGACGTAAATAGATAGACAACTTGATCAATGCGACTAATGATTACTCTTTGAGACATGGAGTGCACTTTTTTATTTCGTTTTTCTATGGAGTTTGTGGCATGGGTGCATCATGTGAGAATTCCCATATTTTGTTACGCGGGCACATTTTAATTAGAAATTTATGGATTTTTATTAATTTTTTGCAAAAATTTTGTATTCTTTGAAAAATGGATGAATTTTATGAAAATGAGTGTTTTTGGAGGTCATTTTGTTTTGTAAATTTTTAGGGTAATTTTTGGATTTTATGGAATTTTGTGAAAAAACTTAAGGGGTGTGTTGATAGGCATGTGTGTCCATCGGCATAGGGAACGAACTCTGGGCTTCTCGAGGATGGTGAAAGGTCGTGCCGATGTGTATTACCATGTGATTCCTAATTGGCACAACCCTGTGTCCTTTATAAAAGGAGGTGCGGATTCCTCAATTCTTACACCTCCAAAAGGTAAAATTTCTCCTCTCTCTAGGAATACATTTTTAGAAGTTTTTGGTTCGAAAGAACTTATGGAAGCAAGGAGAGCAAACATTTTTGACCATTGGTGATTGACCCGACTTATATTGGCATGACATTGAGGTGTTAGTGCTTAGGAATGAAAACACATACGACAACTTCAAGACTGTGCTTGATGAGAGGCTCTTACTGAAGGAGCCTTTGATTCATCGCTCCTAGTGGGTAAAGATTTTAAAAAGTTATGTGAGTGTTTTTACTTATTTTCAAGTTTATTACTTAATTTTTTTTTGGGGGGGGGGGGGATTTTTGAAGAATTTTTCTCATGTGCAGGTGGACATTTCTTTATCTGGAATTTGCTCAGGGGGTTCAACAGGGATTAACAAGGAATGGGAGAAACTTTTTAAGGTGATGAAGTTAATGGTACAGGCTCATAGTTTTGTTCCATTAATGGGGGACTTGGATGAGATGTCGCGGTCTTTAGTAGTGTTGTGCGCTTTGGGTGAGAGTTGGTGGGATAATACTCACACGTTTCATTTGGTCGTGGGATAAATAATAGTTAACCTAATGGATGTGCATCAGTTGATGGGAATGGAGTCTGAGGCTCATCAAATCATAGGAGTTTGTAAGCTTATCATGTAAACTTTACGATTTTACTCACATTTTTCTTTTGTGATTTTCAGGTTATACAACACCACCATATAAAGAATACTTGACGTACCCAGGATTAGAAACAAATAGGATTTCAACTAATTAATCAAAATTTTAAAAGCTTTGCATGTGTCACATATTGCCATAGAGGTTTGTGTAATGAGGTTTTACATATACTCTAGTTGTTGGAAGTATGTTTCACATAAAATAATTCATATGATAAAGAGGGTGGTCTCAGTAAGAGGATAACATAGGTTTTGTAATAATGGTATTTCATTTTCGTTTTCACAATAGATTATTAAAAGTATATGTTCTGTTGAGGAAGGTAGGTTTTATACTTGAATCTTAAAAGGTTGCCTTCTGTCATTTAATTAACATAAAGTCGATAATAACTGAATCATAAGTCACAGTTTAAAGAAAATACTTAGGATTCTCATATAAAGATATCCCTATTTTATCTAAAATATTCAAGTTAGTATTAGAATTTCAATTCCCATTTTTGAGGTATGATACTTTATGCTTGTTCTTCCATTATCATTTCTATTGATAGCAGACGATTTAAGGAACGAATAGATGGTTTTACTAGGGTTGTGAAGTCACGTGTCGATTAAATCGAGAAAATATATCGACTGTTGAATGTAATCGATAGGTATATACGGAGGTTTATCAAGAAACTTTGGATAGTGACTGTATTTGGAATCTTAATATGGGGTTTACTTAACTTCTTACATAACAGAATAATGTATTTGTAGGGTTTGACTTTTTATTGATAAATTTTTCGGGATAAAAGGTAACGTCTGATAGTTCGAGTATTTAACTACGCTTATTGATTTGATTGGTTCTCAGGTTTACATCATTTTACTACGGATCTCAAGGGATATGGTTTCTAATGGTGTAGAATTCATAACATGAAATTTATCATAGACACACAAAGGTAAAAGGGTTTAAATATAGTTTATACAACTACGTAAAGGAGGTTACTATCATCAATATCGTTTATTAGGATGATACTACTGTTTGGGGTATATGGAGTCCAAATAGTGATGTTTATGAAGTCATCGCCATAAGGATTGGAACTTTCCTAGAAAATGGTTTGTGTACTCAAGGCATGATAACGTTAGGTCATAATGATGTTCAATCTAAATTTATTCTCTTTTAGTGGTTTATAGAATCTAAAAAGTATATCTTCATTGATGTGGTCGGGGTTTCTGTATACATTGAATGGATTGTTAATGTTGATAACCTTACTACGAGTCCTAATATAATGAGCTTTTAGGATGAACAAACAATTTCCTACTTGGAAAATGGGTAGATTTGGTGAATCGGTCATTATTATGCATACAAAAAATTTCATCCTTAGGACATACAAGGTAGTATACTAAAAAAATCCATGGTGATGTGTGTGACACCCCGACTAATTAAATACCGGGTAGCTACTCCTTTATTAAATTAAATCAAAATGCTAAGTTGGCTCAGTTAATAGCATCACTGTCGAAAACATTTTTTTATTATTACTAACCACCTAGTATTTAAAAAGTAAGTTGTCAAATTTTAATTAAAGTCTGATTAACATGAAGTAAAAGATTTAATGCAAGAATAATATCACCATTCACCATAACGAAATAATAGAATAACCATCACATGATATAAATAAATCCGGAGGAAGACTCCTCACAACAAATCCCACAGCTGAAATAAGTAACGAAATACTGAATACTGAATTAATACATGCCAAAGCCTGAAAAACTGAAATGGAAATGTATCTCTAATGGAACTGGGCAACATGCCCTAAAACTGAGGAATACTGAATATGGGATCCAAATGATAGAAGCGTCTAAAATCAAATCCCTGTAGCTTCCACAAACAGCTACAGCTCGTCATCTGAGTGAGAATCCTATGCATGGTGTCCTTGTGGATGGGCACCTAAAAATGATTTTACAAGAAAATAGATTTGAAAGCAAACGGGTCAGAGCCCGAATGTGGAGATATTTTAAAAACCTGAAGTTCTTTAAAAACATTTAAAACATTAAATGCAAAGTACATGTTAGGACGTGCACTCACATGAAATTCTTACCTCTCGACTAAATGTGCACTCCTAACGTAAGTACCCATCTAAAATGACGCTAATCCCTAGCTAAGTGACATCATATCTAGCTAGACTGTCATAGGTTCTACTCTTATTACTCGGTCCCCATTTACATTATAACGATCTCATTTAAATAGGGGCTTAACGTAAATTCAGTTTCTCCCATAGAGGCAACACAACTCATTATAGATTATCCCTTTTTATATTTTCCAAATTTATACACACAATACCATATGAAAGTTCCAATAATAAAGTTTATATTTTCCACAACATAAATATACAATATAAGCACCCCGAGACTAAGTTGCGGTGCACACATACTCTGCTATACATCCCGGTACATCACGTACATAAGGATCACATATTCCGAATCTCTCAGGAATAGTTCACAGATAACAACATCACAAATAATGGAGGCGAACACAGTCACATCACATGGGTCACGCATATACCTGCGCTCCCACGATCAGCAGACTTATTAACATCCCAATAAGTCCTTCTCTGACCTATGTTCATCGAGGTAACCAGTCTAAATCCGGGCAACACAAGGATTAGAGGGCCCTAAGCGAACGCCAACCTCCCGTGATAGCAAGTATGGTAGGTATGTCATACACATAAAATCAATACATATATACTAAGTATGCACGCGTCTTAGTAATCACCATATTATATTGGTACATATCTCTTCTCGTACGGACATATAATACTACACCAATTATATGTTCCCGATTAATATAATTAATTAGGCCGTCAATAGCTCTCATCGTAATATACGCTCACGTCCTACTTCACATTTTCCCTTAGGTTCAAACTACACTTCTAGGTTTGACTCCTCATTATATCCCAAACATCCCAAATATATCAATTACTGATCAAGGAAAGGCTATCTCTACCTATACACAAGGTTACTGGGCACTCGGGACCTAAACTGTCAACTCGTTCAAAGTCTCGTTCGAACGAGGCTGTTCGAACGAGACTTCGTTCGAACGAACTAAGTCTTCTAACGAGATCTCGTTCGAACGAAGTGGGCTTTCTAACGAGATCTCGTTCGAACGATCTTATCGAACGAACTTCACCCTCGTTAGAAGTCAATGGTCAACTCGTTAGAAGCTCGTTCGAACGAGCTCGTTCGAATGACCTGGGTAGGTCTTCTAACGAGTGGCCAGATTCAAGCCCAGAATTTTCTACTCGTTTCTTCACCAATTTCTACTCCTCAAATCTCCTCTAAAATTCGTCCCAACAATGTTTTAAGGTCTCTAATCAATCCTAAACATACTAAGGTCACATATTAACGTGTTTTAAGGAATCAATTCATCCTAAACATCATTAAATCATCAAGTCTCTTCACTTTTCCCCAAATTTTCAAGAACATAAACCCTAGAATTTATAATCATCAATTTACTCGAATTAGATCCGTTTTTGTTACATCCAACATATATTAACATCAGGGTAATCATCTCTATACGATTCTACATGCAATTTCTTCTCAAAATTTAAGTTCTAAGTCCAATTAAAATGGGTTTTTATTAAACTCCCAAGAACAATTTGATTTATGTAAATTCCTACGCATGGAAGAAGCATTCTCTATAATAATTGAAATTAAACCACTTGCCTTGATTCAATCTCTGATTTTGATGACGATTTGAAGAAGTTCCCTCTCTCTTCCTGCAGAATTCCCTTCTATCTCTCTCTCTCCAAGCTTTCTTCTCCAATGGCTATGGTGGCTAGGGTTTGTTTTGGGAACTTAGAAAACCTAATTCTAAAACTCCCCATAGTCTTATGGGTCAATATGGTTGGTAGTGGGTTTAGTGGTTGGTTTCCTGAATCAGATATAATTTACTAGTTTTCGTCACTTTTAATTCCCAAAAATACAAAATTACTAAAATACCCTTTATGTTGCCGGTATTGCCTAAAAATACCCCGGGACCCAAACTAAACCCCCGGCTAGTGTTTTCTGACTATTTCGACCCTTCTGGATGCGTTGGCGCACTCAAAACGACCATACGGTTAATAGAATTTAAATTCACTTTTATAATTAAAATAATTATATCCTGACGCGATTGTCTCACGCGTCCCAATAAAATGTCCAAATTGCCGTATATCAATCTCACGACAAATTTCATAATCCAATATTCATATATCATCATATATACTCAATATAGTCAAATACCAACTCACATCTCGCTAGTATTTTATCCGGATTAATTCCCAATTACTTCTCATTTAATTAATTAATCCCAAAAATAAATATCGCCAGAAATACGGGGTATTACATACTTCCCCCCTAATAACAGAGTTTCGTCCCGAAATTCGGAACTAGAAAGTACCTGATGAAAATAGCTCTGGATAACGTTCGCGCATCTCATCCTCGCGTTCCCATGTGGACTCCTCGACATTGTGATGTCGCCACTGAACACGCACTATCGGAATTATCTTTGACCACAACTTCCTCTCACTTCGGTCCAAAATAGCAATCGGCCCCTCCTCGTAGGAGCTATCAGGCTGTAGATCAATCTCCTCCAAAGCGATGTGAGAATGAGCCAAATCTTCCCTGAGATATTTCCTTAGCGAGGAAATATGAAACACATCGTGAATCCGGTGTAAGTGCTCCGGTAACTCGAGTCTATACGCAACTGGTCCAATTCGCTCAATAATAGGAAACGGCCCCACATACCTCGGTGACAACTTCCCCTTCTTCCCGAAACGCATAATCCCCTTCATAGGAGATACTCTAAGCAAAACTTGGTCCCCCACTTGGAACTCCCTGAAAGATCTCTTCGCATCAGCATAACTCTTCTGCCGGTCTTGAGCTACTCGAATGCGACTCCGAATCAACTCAATCCTTGCCGAAGTATCCTGAATCACTTCCGGCCCAAGTAGTTTGTTGTCCCCCACCTCTAACCAACATGCTGGAGAACGACAAGGACTACCGTACAACGCCTCAAACGGAGCCATGCCAATAGTGAACTGGTAGGAGTTATTATATGCAAACTCTACCAGTGGAAGGTATTGCTCCCATCCACTTCCAAAGTCAATAATGCACATGCGTAGCATGTCCTCCAACATCTGATTTGTGCGCTCTGTCTGCCCATCGGTCTGCGGATGATAAGCCGTACTCAACCGTAATTCCGTGCCCATGGCCTCCTGGAAACTCTCCCAAAACCTCGAAACAAATATCTTGTCTCTGTCAGACACGATATTTAGGGGCACACCGTGAAGTCTCACAACCTCTGAAATGAAGAGCTGGGCATACTGTCCCGTAGTGTAGTAAATCCTTACGGGTAAAAAGTGAGCGACTTTGGACAATCTGTCCACAATTACCCAAACGGAGTCGTGACCTCTCTGCGACGTAGGCAACCCCGTGAAAAAATCCATGGATATGCTCTCCCACATCCACACTGGGACCTCCAACGGCTGTAGAAGTCCTGTCAGTCTCTGATGATCCACTTTTACTAGCTGGCAAGTGGCGCATTTCGAAACAAACACAGCGATATCTCTCTTGATACCGCTCCACCAATACTGTCGTCTCATGTCTTGGTACATTTTGTCCCCTCCGGGATGTACTGCGAATCGTGAGCCGTGCGACTCTGTCATCACCTCGTGTCGCAATTCCTCCCCTTCCGGAACCACCAATCTCCCATTGAAGCGTAATCCCCCGTCTGAGCTAACGGTATAGGACTCGGCTCCCTCTGCTAGTAATCGAACTATCTACTCCTGACAGAACGAGTCATTAGCCTGTACCCGTACTACCTTCGTGACAATCTGCGGTGTAACGGTCATCACAGACATGAAAGATCGGTCCACTGCATCCTGGTGTCCTAACTCCTTCCACTTTGCCTTCCACACCCCTGCCACCTCATCTGCTGGCCTATGGCTCAACGCGTCTGCTACCACATTAGCCTTACCTGGGTGATACTAGATATCGAACTGGTAGTCCTTCACAAACTCATGCCACCTCCTTTGCCGCATGTTCAACTCCTTCTGCGTGAATAGGTACTGTAGGGACTTGTGGTCCGTGACAATTGGAACTTCTCCCCCAAAAGATAGTGCCTCTAAATCCGTAGGGCAAATACCACTGCCGCCAACTACAAATCATGCGTGGGGTAATTCTTCTCATGAGGCTTAAGCTTACGGGAAGCATAAGCTATGGCCTGTCTCTCCTGCTGCAATACACTTTCAAGTCCTTGCAAAGACGCATCGGTGTAAACCAAATACTCAACTCCCGGTCTTGGCAATGCTAACACAGGTGCTGAGGTCAATTTTTCCTTTAACTCATCAAATGCCAACTGACAGGCATCACTCCAGATGAATGGCACACCCTTACGAGTCAGATGTGTCAAAGGACCCGCTATCTTCGAAAATCCCCGAATGAACCTCCTGTAGTATCCTGCTAGGCCCAAGAAACTACGAATATCAGTTGGTGTCGTGGGCTGTCCCCACTCCCTCACCGCGGATACCTTCCCCGGATCAACAGATATCCCCCGGTCGGAAATAATGTGTCCCAAAAACTGAACCTCCTTCAGCCAAAACCTGCATTTCTCATATTTTGCATACAACTCGTTCTGACGTAGTGTCTGCAAAACTTGCCTCAAATGCTCGGCGTGCTCCTCCTCTGTCTGGGAGTAAACGAGAATATCATCGATGAAGACAATGACAAACTGATCTAGGAAATCCCTGAACACTCTGTTCATCAAGTCCATAAACACGGCTGGAGCGTTGGTTAAACCAAAAGGCATAACCCGAAACTCGTAAGAACCATATCTCGACAAGAACGCAGTCTTCGAGACATCCTCCTCCCTGATACGCAACTGATGGTATCCCGATCTCAAATCAATCTTCGAGAAGAAAGAAGCTCCTCTCAACTGGTCAAATAGGTCATCGATTCGAGGCAACAGATACTTATTCCGTATCGTGACCTTGTTCAACTCCCGGTAGTCCACACACAATCTCAGTGAACCGTCCCTCTTCTTCACAAAAAAAACTGGAGCGCCCCAAGGTGAGGTACTCCTGCGAATAAAGCCCTGACCTAACAGCTGCTCTATCTGATCTCGTAGCTCTCGCATCTCTGCCGGAGCCATACGGTACGGTGCGCGTGCTATAGGTCTCGTATCTGGCAATAGGTCTATAACAAAGTCTATCTCTCGACTGGGGGGTAGTCCTGGTATCTCCTGAAACACATCCGAATACTCCCTAACGACTGGGATCGAATCTAAAGGAATCACAACCTCATTAGAGGTATCCTCCTCTAGGTAATACAAATGAGCGGTCGAGCCTCCCTCTGGGCGAGGCATCACCACTACAAACATCTCTTGCCCCGGAATGGCAAAAACAATGCTCTCACCGAAGCAATCAATCATGGCTCTATAATCAGCGAGCCAATCCATACGGATAATCACATCGTGAACATGCATATCTAATACCAACATATCTGCAGGTAATACCAGACTACCAATCTCTACCCACACTCCCCGGCATATAAAGAATATAAGTGACCCATTCCCCAATGGTTAGTCGACACACGTCACTGTGCTCTCTGCCGTAGCTAACAACCCTAAGGCTTTCGCGAAATGTGTAGCTATAAAATAATGTGTAGCCCCCGTATCAAATAATACCCGACCCATAGTGCCATGGATAGGAAACGTACCCTCAATCGGGGGGCGGTGCCTGTGGAACTGCTTCCTGGTGGACGTTATAGACACGTCCATACTGTAGCTGCCCGTACTGAGCTGGGACTGCTGGAATGGGTGGCAATGCTGCCATCTGTGGTGGTGCGGGGAGAGCGGCGGGAAACATAGGCCTCTGCGGCTCCTGGCGAGCACCCTGCTGCTGCTGCTGTGGGGCCCTGCCCTTATCAGGACAATCCTGTCGTTTATGGCCAGTCTTGCCACAAACAAAACACTTCCTTGGGAAGTTCCCTCCTCTCTGCCCCTGCGGTCCCCGGCCCTGGTGGCCGTTACCGTTCCTCCCTTGGCCCTGCTGGCCCTGCTGAAACTACTTCCCATTCTGCCCCTGTTGGCCCTGATGTTCGTTTGGACCCTGATGGCCCTGACGAAAGCCACCCTGTCCGTGCCTGTAATTCCCTGATCTGAACTTCTTCTGATCCCCCTGCTGGGATCCCTGCTCACTCTGTCTCTGCCCCTGAACAGATTGTGCCCCACCGGCACCATGTCCTCCAGTCCTACCCTGATGGCTAGACTCTCCCGATCTCTTGCCCTCAGCCATATGAAAGCGGTGATCCTGGAAGTGTAACAAAGCAGAGTTAACCACATCAGAATAAGTGGCGAATGAAAGGTTCCCTAACAGATGCTGACGGATCCTCCATGTCAACCCGTCGGTGAATTTCTCAATCTTCTTCTTTTCTGTCGGTATCTCATCCAGAACGATATTCAACAGATTCGTGAACTCGGCCTCATACTCGGCCACGGTCTTACCCTCTTACTTCAGATTCATCAGTTTCCTCCTCATTTCCGTGTGAACAGCTGACGGAAAGTACTTGCGGTCGAACCGCACCCAAAAGTCCTGAATAGTGAGAGTATCCCTCTCCTCCACGGTGGTAATAGACTCCCACCACTTCAGTGCAGATCCAACTAGCTTGAAAGTAGCTAGCACCTGCTTCTGAACGTCCGTGCACTCATACATCCTCAAGTGCCTCTGCATATCCTTCCTCCACTGGCTCGAGACTACCACATCTGAGCTACCTACAAACTCTGGCGGATGCGCTTTCTGAAAAGCGTCAAGTACACGTTCCCAAGCAGACGGGAATGCATTTGCCTGTACTGGGGCGGCGACCGGCGCCTGCTGAGCTACGGCAATTGCGGCATTTACCTCTTAGGCTACAATGGCTGTAACCTCAGCGGCGTTCATCATGCCCTGAACTGGAGCGGGCTGGGGTTCTGGCGTTGCATCCCTGGGAACTCGTCGTGCACGTCGTGGAGGGATTTGAAATAAGAATAAAGTTTATAAGTTCACTATTTATAAACTTAAAATAGCTGAAGAACGAAGCATACACAAAAAGAGTACAACAGTCCTAATATATAGGGCTCTATATCAAAGAAAACTTAGCGGAAACATAATAGCCGTACAGATCCTAAAGGACACTAGAACCTGATGCTCTGATACCACCTGTGACACCCCGACTAATTAAATATCGGGTAGCTACTCCTTTATTAAATTAAATCAAAATGCCAAGTTGGCTCAGTTAATAGCATCACTGTCGAAAACATTTTTTTATTTTTACTAACCACCTAGTATTTAAAAAGTAAGTTGTCAAATTTTAATTAAAGTCTGATTAACATGCAGTAAAAGATTTAATGCAAGAATAATATCACCATTCACCATAATGAAATAATAGAATAACCATCACATGATATAAATAAATCCGGAGGAAAACTCCTCACAACAAACCCCACAGCTGAAATAAGTAACGAAATACTGAATACTGAATTAATACATGCCAAAGTCTGAAAAACTGAAATGGAAATGTATCTCTAATGGAACTGGTCAACATGCCCTAAAATTGAGGAATACTGAATATGGGATCCAAATGATAGAAGCGTCTAAAAGCAAATACCTGTAGCTTCCACAAAAAGCTACAGCTCGTCATCTGAGTGAGAATCCTATGCATGGTGTCCTTGTGGCTGGGCACCTAAAAATGGTTTTACAAGAAAATAGATTTGAAAGCAAACGGGTCAGAGCCCGAATGTGGAGATATTTTAAAAACCTGCAAGTGCTTTAAAAACATTTAAAACATTAAATGCAAAGTACATGTTAGGACGTGCACTCACATGAAATTCTCACCTCTCGACTAAATGTGCACTCCTAACGTAAGTACCCATCTAAAATGACGCTAATCCCTAGCTAAGTGACATCATATCTAGCTAGACTGTCATAGGTTCTACTCTTATTACTCAGTCCCCATTTACATTATAACGATCTCATTTAAATAGAGGCTTAACGTAAATTCAGTTTCTCCCATAAAGGCAACACAACTCATTATAGATTATCCCTTTTTATATTTTCCAAATTTATAAACACAATACCATATGAAAGTTCCAATAATAAAGTGTATATTTTCCACAACATAAATATACAATATAAGCACCCCGAGACTAAGCTGCGGTGCACACATACTCTGCTATCCATCCCGGTACATCACGTACATAAGGATCACATATTCCGAATCTCTCAGGAATAGTTCACAGATAACAACATCACAAATAATGGAGGCGGACACAGTCACATCACATGGGTCACGCACATACCTGCGCTCCCACGATCAGCAGACTTATTAACATCCCAATAAGTCCTTCTCTGACCTATGTTCATCGAGGTAACCAGTCTAAATCCGGGTAACACAAGGATTAGAGGGCCCTAAGCGAACGCAAACCTCCCGTGATAGCAAGTATGGTAGGTATGTCATACACATAAAATCAATACATATATACTAAGTATGCACACGTCTTAGTAATCACCATATTATATTGGTACATATCTCTTCTCGTACGGACATATAATACTACACCAATTATATGTTCCCGATTAATATAATTAATTAGGCCGTCAATAGCTCTCATCGTAATAGACGCTCACGTCCTACTTCACATTTTCCCTTAGGTTCAAACTACACTTCTAGGTTTGACTCCTCATTATATCCCAAACATCCCAAATATATCAATTACTCATCAAGGAAAGGCTATCTCTACCTATACACAAGGTTACTGGGCACTCGGGATCAAAACAGGCTAAAAAGCCTAAACTGTCAACTCGTTCGAAGTCTCGTTCGAACGAGGCTGTTCGAATGAACTGAGTCTTCTAACGAGATCTCGTTCGAACGAAGTGGGCTTTCTAACGAGATCTTGTTCGAATGATCTTATCGATCGAACTTCACCCTCGTTAGAAGTCAATGGTCAACTCGTTAGAAGCTCGTTCGAACGAGCTCGTTCGAATGACCTGGGTAGGTCTTCTAACGAGTGGCCAGATTCAAGCCCAGAATTTTCTACTCGTTTCTTCACCAATTTCTACTCTTCAAATCTCCTCTAAAATTCGTCCCAAAAATGTTTTAAGGTCTCTAATCAATCCTAAGCATACTAAGGTCACATATTAACGTGTTTTAAGGAATCAATTCATCCTAAACATCATTAAATCATCAAGTCTCTTCACTTTTCCCCAAATTTTCCAGAACATAAACCCTAGAATTTATAATCATCAATTTACTCGAATTAGATCCGTTTTTGTTACATCCAACATATATTAACATCAGGGTAATCATCTCTATACGATTCTACATGCAATTTCTTCTCAAAATTTAAGTTCTAAGTCCAATTAAAATGGGTTTTTATTAAACTCCCAAGAACAATTTGATTTATGTAAATTCCTATGCATGGAAGAAGCATTCTCTATAATAATTGAAATTAAACCACTTGCCTTGATTCAATCTCTGATTTTGATGACGATTTGAAGAATTTCCCTCTCTCTTCCTGCAGAATTCCCTTCTATCTCTCTCTCTCCAAGCTTTCTTCTCCAATGGCTATGGTGGCTAGGGTTTGTTTTGGGAACTTAGAAAACCTAATTCTAAAACTCCCTGTAGTCTTATGGGTCAATATGGCTGGTAGTGGGTTTAGTGGTTGGTTTCCTGAATCAGACATAATTTACTAGTTTTCGTCACTTTTAATTCCCAAAAATACAAAATTACCAAAATACCCTTTATGTTGCCGGTATCGCCTAAAAATACCCCGGGACCCAAACTAAACCCCCGGCTAGTGTTTTATGACTATTTCGACCCTTCTGGACGCGTTGGCGCACTCAAAACGACCATACGGTTAATAGAATTTAAATTCACTTTTATAATTAAAATAATTATATCTTGACGCGACTGTCTCACGCATCCCAATAAAATGTTCAAATTGACGTATATCAATCTCACGACAAATTTCATAATCCAATATTCACATATCATCATATATACTCAATATAGTCAAATATCAACTCACATCTCGCTAGTATTTTATCCAGATTAATTCCCAATTACTTCTCATTTAATTAATTAATCCCAAAAATAAATATCGCCAGAAATACGGGGTATTACAATGTGATCTTATTTCCATTTTGGAATCAAAAGAAGCTGGAGAAGTCAATATTGACACTAGTGTATCGATTATAATTAAGACATTTTGTCATAAGGTTCTCAATCTTACTTCTTATGTGGGTCATCAATACTATTTCTTTAGTACATGATACAGTTTTAGGCTTCTGGGATGTATCATCAATCTCAAACTATGAGTTTCTTATAACATCTTCTCTCGTAATGACGGTTCATTAGGTACATACAATCTATCCTTAAGTTATAGGTTTGTTTCCTTATCGTATGATACTCTCAAGTGTACTTCTAGTTTGTTGTTTCATACGAAAGGGATCTCGGAGTGGTTAATCTAAAATTTTCTTTATCTAGTTTGGGTAAGCAATGGTATTGTTGAATTTTAAGAAAAGAAAGGTTGGATGAAAAATATATAACTCTATGGTAGCAGCGATATTAGGTTGTTAAATCTTCCAATAGGGCTACAACTTAAGGTATTGACTACAAATCTTCCTTTTTTTAGATGGTTGTCTAACTCGAATATGTAATTCTAAAAATTCCAATCAACGTTTCAGCGTAAAATTCAAATTCTTTTGGGTGAAGATGTATTTCCAACTTTTGGAATCTGAATTTACCTTGGAATTCCTTACCATATAATAGAAGATTAAGGTGTCCTATTTTTTATGCGAAAGATAGCATAAAGGATAAATAGAAAGTACTCTTAAATAGGTACCAACTGGTTATCTAATAAACTTGCAATAGGGTTAATATAAGTACTTAGGACGATGGCTGGTTTTTCGATTTTTCTTAACTTGAAGGGTTACAGTATACTGCTTAGAACTTCGGATACGAGTTTTATATTTTGGAGAATTTTATCAGGAGGCTAACTAAATATATTTAAAATAGAGTTATGAAATTAATAGACCATCTAATCAAAATATTTCTTATCGGGTCCAAAAACGTTTACTAAGGGATCTTGTATAATTTGAAAGTAAATGAACTACATAGAAGGATGAGCAGACTAATGCTATGAAGTAACGAAAATCTAAGTTTTCAGGAGAGGTTTAATTACAAGGGGTAAGTTGTCGGTGTGGTCATGAAGTTGACATGTATTGTGCTTAAAATACATTAGCGCAATTGGGAAGTATGGAACACCTAATGTATATTAGATCATTTCGGTGGTAATTCTATAACTAATAGGTCGTAGAGATAATACATTTGATAATACTAAAGGGTCCAATGTATCTTGGGATGTATTGAGTCTTTCTCCGATCTGCTGTATTTTCCCATTGGTTTCTTAGGTTATTAAATAAGGAAAAGAACGAGTATTTTTAGGCTAAGGGTTTCAGATATATCATAATATAATATAAATATCTCATTGATTAAGATCAACAACTATTTAGTTAGGATAAAAATTCCCGTAGAATCAGGTGAGTATAGGAAGTTAAGAATTAAAATAACAATATCCATATGAAGAAGTATTCAATAATTAGTATGATGATGTTTCGAAATATAAGGTTTACAACGTTAAGGTTGTAGATGGTTTATAAAATAAGATAACCCATAATTATCTATTCTTGAGGCTTAGGGTTAATAGCAATAAAAATAACAAATCAATCCAACACATTTGGAGATATAGTAACAATATTGAGCCAAAACTCCTAAGAGAGGCATTCATATAGTAGATAAAACTAGGCACTCAATATTTTGAGTCCTATAAGAAAATAATATTACCGTGGTATAATGGTAGTTTATTTCCTGTTTATATTGCATGCTATGTAAGAATAGGTTCAATGGAATCATGTTAACTTGAATTTATCGTTTTAAGAATAACATAGGGGTTTAAAAATAGAGTCAAGCGTACGATATTATAAACTACACAAAGGAGTTCATAAGTAAGAGAAAGGTATCCAGGGCAATCATATAATGATATGAACATTTTATGAAATAATACTAAATCAGATTCACTAACTATAGGTGAAACATTATGCTGCTCATTAATAACATCATTTGGGTTTCAGAATGGGGTTTTATTGAAAAAAATGGTTTATAAGGGAACCACATTTGTGGTACCAAAGTCATGTAGAGGGTTTATGTAAGGTTTCATCCAATCACGACTATTCTAGTTGTTTATTGGGTTAGAGATTACATTTCACTACAAAAGATATCTTGAATCACGTTAATTTCAAAAAGTAATTAACAATGGTTTTAATAGATTGGGGGGGGGGGGGGGGGGTTAATTAATCACAATTCATTGCCAGGGTTGTGTGCAATATGGAAAATTCTAGATTTGGGATATAATCCAGTAAGTTATGTCGTTACGTTTTAAAGAGTAGAACGGTTTAACTTAATATTTCCCAGTCTTCTACTTCTTCTCAATGACATTCCTAACGCTCAACAAGGAATTATTTTATGACCTTTTCTATCTAAACCTATTCAGGTATCATTCTAACATAAGTAATCTAGTCTTGTAATCTAACGGGAATATTATACAGTATAACAAGAGTACAATGCGAAAGTTGAAAATAAAAAGATCAATAGAAAAATGAGAACTTTCAAATATGAAAAAAGGAGTTCCAAATGAAGTCATTCATTTTTAAGGAAAGTGTAACTTGAATAGTTTAGGCAAAGAATTGTGATGTATATACAGACTTATGGAGTGCATTATATGCAATCCCTTCCTAAGATAACTTAGTATGCCTCTGAATCCTCAATAATATCTTGATAATCCTAAAATTCTTTAATGATTCTAGTGACTATGTAAAATCCGAACATCTGAATTAGTCACATATCTAAAAATAGAATGTTTCCCATAATACTTATATAAATATCTCAGTCTTGTAAACTATGCTTTTATCCTTAAAATCTTTCCCTAGGAAAATCCTAATATCTCGTATATCCGTCATATAAGTCAAAGATCGATTTTCCTTAATTCTTATCTAAACATTTTATCCTCAATAGTCTTATAAGTTGAGAAAACTTCATAAGCTTAACTCATATCCCGTATAGGCTACTATTAAATCTGGCTCAACTCTGATACCAACTTGTCACACTTTGATTTCTCGGGGGCGAGTTTTGTCTTAAAATAAAGTTAAATCATAAATGAGCCATGCAGACTAAGTTAACTAAGAAATCTATAAATTTTAAAATGCCTTTCACTGTAATTTAAAATTATCCAACTTCTATTAGCTTCAATGCATATCTCATTCGGTTGCTCTTGGATTCCTTTATTCTATAAAATCTTCCTTGCTTTTATGTATACAATGATTCCTGAAATATTCATCATTGCCTATAGGTACCTTTGCAAGGTTGTTGGAAAGAAATGAATCAGCAAAGTTGTTGAGTAAGTTTTAACACGTCTTATAACAAATATATATTTATAGAGTTGGAATGTATATGGAACTTGGTTTTTGTTAATTGAAGTGTAATAAAATGTTTATAACAATATTAAGGATCACATAAAGAAGGCCATGGATTTTTAAACTGATAATCCTATACTTACCAACTCACTAAGGGGGTATAAAAATAAGTAAGCCATCAGTATAACCAAATAATAATCAACCCAAAACCTTTGCAGAATAGTAACTGGCGAGACACACAAAAGTGATGATCATAAATATGTAGCAATAATCCAGGCTCTAAAACATCTCAGACTGTAAGCTAAGAAAAAAAGTTATGTGGGATAGTACGGCAGTCTACTCCCTAGTTAATACTGATGCTTATAATATAAATATTTGCACAGAGGTGCAAGGGTGAACTGGTTCAATCATTTAATAATCTCATGAAATCAATTTTTTAGATGAGAAGGATTAAATTGATTTATATTCAAATAACAGTGGTATTTAACAACATATGTAGTATGGCAGTATTATAACATGCACATACTCAGAGTAAATAGAGCTATCACATTGTGATATTAATTGCAGTATATGGAATACGTTGGATATAATAATGAAAAGGTAAAAAACAATCTTTGAGTAGAGTGGCCTTAGTTTGTCTGGTTCTTTATTGCTTGGTCATATTCAAATGTGAATTTTAATGCAAGTTTTAAGACGAATAATCCTAAGTAAATGTTTTACTATATACGTAGCTTATTGCATAATTAAACTGGACTCACATGGGTAGTCGGGTAGTGGACTCGTATTTATACAAAATTTATATATAATTCGAGTTACAATCTCTGTTGAACTGTTATAACTTATCAGATATTGTCTTTGGAAAAAATATAATAAAATAATATTTTAACGGGTATTTAGGTCCCTTAATTGACACAACGACCCAAATTTGAAGTTTGCAAAAAATAATGTCAAATTAAAAAGGTTTATATACTAAAATATTATTTTCGACAATGCGATTCCAATGGTACATTCCTTGTATTTTTCTGAATCAGGGTTTGAAAGATAGGGATTTTTTAGAAAACTCGCATTTTTACGTCTAAATTTATAGCGTTGGTTTAAAAAGATTCACTTCGGGTGTGTTTGATTACAAACATGGAAAATGCATGAAAAAATAGTTCATTTGGATGAGAAGTTGGAAAATGAGCTAAAAAATATATGAGTTTTTGGTCTTATTTTTTTTATTTTCCATGGAAACCAATTCTTTGATGGGTGGATAAGAAATATTTTTCAATAAAAATGAGGCTTGAAATGGAGCACTTGCTTCTTGAATAGTGATTGTTCTTATGTAAAGTGTTTGCAATTAAGGTACTACAAGAGAAAACATGAGTCCAAATAACTATTTTTTATGATTTTTTTCCATTTCAATCAAACACACACCTTCTTTCTTTTTGTCTCACCAAATATTCATGTAGCTAATATTTTATTTTTACTCATACAATGTTATTAAGACTCGGTTTCATTTATTTCATCGTGACACATGCGCATACACAAATATGTACATGTAAATACCTATATGTATATATTTATATCATTATTTAAAACACACACACACACACACACACACACACATATATATATATATATATATATATATATATATATATATATATATAGGCAAGCTTATGTGCATACTAAGTTTGTACATCATTTTTTTTAAATAGTAAAAAAAAAATTTTGAGTTGATTTTTTCTGTGTGATATTTAAACATTTCAAGGACCCATATAAAAAAAATCACGTCAAAAAAACTCTTTTGCTATTTTTAAAAGATCGATAAAACTTTAGCTGTTTTTAAGCACTTTAAAAGTGGCGAAAGTATGATCGATTTTTTAAAAATAGCAAAAAAAAAAAAAAATTGAACTGATTTTTTATATGGGTGTGTTGAAATGTTTATATATTACATAAAAAAATCAACTCAATTTATTTTTTTAATATTTTAAAAAACTTGGTGTGCGCCAGTACATGTGCAAAACTTAGTGTGCACGGGAGTCTGTCTCTCTCTCTCTCTCTCCGAGAGAGAGAGAGAGAGCTAGTTGTACATGATTTTATATACACACACATACTCAGACACTACACATAGTTTTATATATATAGACAAACATAATATATTAGGTTTTTTGGCTTTAGTCCCATCTACAAAGATGTATTTACGCTCGACTCCCATGTGTTTTTAGAATTGTAAAAAGTCCCATAACTAGCCAAAACCGCCTAAAACTTTCCTGTAACCACCGATCCTTCTTTTTTGTAAAGAATGACACTTGTCCCATATATGACCAACAACTAAAAAAATAAAAACGTGAGAGTGGTAACAAATAAATCATTATAAATAGGACTAAATACTTAAAATCCCTATATATGTATATATATAATCATAAACCATATATATATGATCCATTAGGGGTGTTCAAAAAACCGACTGGACCGAAGGACCGAACCGAACCGACCCTTTTTTTTCGATCTTTTTTCTTAATCGGTCCAGTCTCGGTTTATTTTTTTGGTGGACCGACCTAGTCGGTCCGGTCCACGGTTTACAGTTTCAAAAACCCTGTTAGGACCGACCCGGACCGACTGTATATAAAATAATATATTTTTACATATATATGTATATATATAAGATAAATAAATAGTAAAAGTATATATTTCAATATTTGATTAGTTTAAATTATAGTTTAATCCAATAGTAGGTTTGTTTTAATCGCAAATTTTGAGATTTTTTAGTTTTTAATGTTTGAAAAAAATAGACTCGGGTATATTTGTACTATTATAAATGATGTAATTCATTAATGTGAGAACCGACGGATTAGACCGAACTGACCCTATAAAAAACCGAACCGACTAGGGTCGGTTAATCGACATTATCGGTCCGGTCTCGGTCCATTTTTTTAGAGGACCGACCAAGTCGTTCCGGTCCAAAAAAAACCTTAAAACCGAACCGGACCGAACCGCGAACACCCCTATGATCCATAGATGTCAAACCTATAAAACTTTCTGCATACACATATATAACTATATAAACCTCTCTCTCTCTCTCTCTCTCTCTCTCTCTCTCTATATATATATATATATATAATATGGGAGCTTATGGATGATATTTTAGTCATGATATTGTTTCATGACATTTTTTTGTTTCATGCGCATGCTTGCAATGTCATGCTAAAAGTATTTTTTTTTTTTTATAAAAAAGGTTTTTTGTTTTTTGTTTTTTTTAAAAAGGGGAGGGAGGGGGGCACGAGCAGGAGGGGTAATACATTTTTTAATATATATATATATGTGTGTGTGTGTGTGTGTGTGTGTGTGTGTGTGTGTGTGTGTGTTTTCAATTCACTTTTTTTTACGAGAAGCAATTTTTTTTTGTCGGGGGCAAATTTATCGCTGTGCCATCTGCACGGGCACATACTAGTATGTATATATATATATATATATAGAGAGAGAGAGAGAGTAGATCTCATGAGGTCCCCCAATTTGAGGTCCCTGAATGAGGTTTATTTTTTTTAAATAGTAAAAAAAATATTTTTGAACTGATTTTTTTTATGGTTTTTAAACATTTCAGTAAGACCGTATAAAAAAATCAGCTCGAAATGAATTTTTTTACTATTTTAAAAAAATCATTCAAACTTTGTCAGTTTTTAAGTGCTTAAAAACTGACATAGTTTGATCGATTTTTTTAAAATAGCAAAAAAATTCATTTTGAGCTCATTATTTTTTTATGGTTCTATTGAAATGTTTAAAAACCATAAAAAAAAATTAAGGTACAAAAATATTTTTTTTACTATTTTAAAAATTTGGACCTCATTCAGGGACCTCAAACTGAGACCACACTTGATCCTTTCCCTATATATATACGTGTAGTGTGTGTCTATATATATAAAACTACGTGACGTGTAGTGTGTAGTAGTGTGATATATAGACACACACTACACGTCACGTAATTTTATATATATAGACACACACTACACGAATATATATATATATATATACATATATATATGATCCATAGCTGCCAAAACTGTAAAACTTTCTACATATAATTATATAACTATATACATCTCTCTCTATCTCTCTGCCGATGGCACGAAAAAATAATTATTTAAAGCCCAGCCCAACATTAAAAGTCCAGCGCAATTAAAAGTCCGGTCCATGTTTTTCAGCCCACCCAATTAAAAATCCAGCTTTTCAGCCAAATTAAAAGCCCAGCCTTTTCAGCTCAATCCCAATTCAAAGCCCAGCCGCATGTATGATATTTTATGAAAATAGCATGCATACAAAATGTCATCCATGTCCTATCCTATATATATAATAAAGTAGGGGTATGTATGATACAATATAGATGTATGATATTTTTTCTACTTTATGCTACATTATGTATGAAATTTTATGTACTTTATGCTACATAACATACAATACAAAATATATCAAGCTAAAAGAACAATACAAAATATATCATGCTAAAAGATGACATTAGAAAAAGGAGGGGGGGGATCGTGGTGCTAGCGGCACAGGCCCACACGTGTGTGTGTGTGTGTGTGTATCACCAAAAAAGAGGAGGAGAAAAACATAAGGAAGTTTTTTATAGTTCGGGTTTCATGTGGGAACAGGTCCTTTTGTTCAAATGTTTATATGTTTTTATAAGAGATAAGGGGTTGGTGAGAAATCAGTTGCGTAATTATACCAAGGGAGGAGAGAAGGGCGGTTTGCACTATTATTTGTTTTTTTCTCTTATTTTACACAAGTTGGCGGTTTAACATGTGTAGATATTTCTCAGGTTTTTTTCTTTTTTTTCCTTTTCTTATCGAATAGGACAAAAGGGGTAAGGGGATGCTAGTAAAATACTTTAACTTTTTTCTTTTTTGTATTTCCCGCCCTAAAATTTAAGTTTAGAAATTAAACTTTACATTACCTAATTTTTATTTTTATTTTTATTTTAAAAGAAATTAAGAATTTTAGTTTAATGTAAAAAAATTATTATAAATGTACACGATATAAATATGTGTATAAATTTTTAAAAGATGTATATTCATACTTTTTTTATGACTAAAAATAAAATTTTATTTTAACAATTAAATAATTTAATTTAAATAAAATAAAACTTGGGGTGTTACAAAACATAAAAAGAAAACCTTGTATTAAAAGACATATCACAACCAACAAAAATAACACATTTAACTTCAATTATTATTTTACGCCATTTATTTGTACCAGAAGTTCAAATAAGGTACAAAAGAAAGAACACAATCCCCAAAACCTTTTGTTCTTATCAACCAAAAGAAAGAAAAGATGGAAGAGAGGAAAGGGATTACAAGTTTTTAGTTTTACTTTTTTTAATATATATATATGTTTAATTTCATGTTATTATTTTTTTGGATTTGGTCCTACGTTTACAAAAAAAGACATGAGTGGTTAGAAGAGGCTACATGAAAGTTGAGGGCGATTATGGTACTTAAAATAACTTAAAAACACATGGGATGGGAGGCAAACAAAATATTAAAAATGAGGCTAAAATTAAAAGATTAGAGAGGAAAATACCCATGACCGCAATCTCATCAATAACCATTAGCCACATTTTTGAACAAATCATCTTCATCCTCTTTACTACCCGAACACCACTTGTTTAAATTAGAAAGAAAAAGTAACTTTATAGTGGCTATTTAAAAAGTGATTATTACTTTCAGCATCAAAAAAATAATTAAACAATTTGATATTTAGTTAAAAAACATTGAAAAAAATACAAAAAACAAATAAACGAGAAAAGGAAATTATATATTGAAGGCTTGGAAATAAACAAGTAAGAAAAGGAAATTATATGTTGAATGCTTAAAGGAAGTAAATAAACAAAAATTCCATTATGACTGCATTTTTGACATAATTTTCATAAACACACTGACGTGATTTCTTTTAATTGGTTCGTTTTTGAGGCCCATGCTGGTGGGACTTAAAAAACAACCAATTAAAGCTATCCACATCGTTCGGTCCCCAATGTTTCGAACAATTCTTCACTTACCATAGAAAGGCTCGTAAATAATTCTAACTATGAAAGTAGAAGATTCAACCATCAATTAAAAAAAAGAAAAAACCATGACTCTTTCTCTCGCGCGGGGGGAGACTTATCTTACTAAAAGTGACGAACACCAGAGAGGTTTGTCAACGGATGAAGAAAATTATCCTCAGATGGATTGAAAGAAAGATCATGTAGATTGTTGGGTTTAGTTTATACCTATTTAGAGGTGGAAATATAGATACATAAAGGTACGAGAGAAAGAGAATGATGGAGATAAGAATGATATGGGCAAGACCGGGTCTTTGATATTACTATGTGAAGAATAGTAAATAATTAGGAAATGAAAACTTGTTGAAAAATAGTCAATATTTCTGTGTGTATGTGAATCGTGCAAAAATAAAGTGAGAAATTATGTGTCTGATTTTACAATCGATTTGAGTAAAAATCTATAAATGGTTCAGATTTTGCAATCGACATATATTGGTTTCTCATAATTTGGAAATATTTTTTAAGTAAAAAATTTTGCATCATATGGTAGGGGGTGAAGAGTAATGTGTCTTTTAGTGTTGGGTTTGAGGAGGTGACGATTGAGATTTTGAGGAACCAGATGTGACACCCCGCTTAATGAAATTCCGGTTGATCAGTCCTTTATCAAATTAAATCAGGATATACATATGGTTCATTCTTTGCATCACGGTCGCAACATTCTTAATTACTAACCACCTAATCTTTAATTAAGATGATGCCAAATTTTATCTTTTGACTTAGTCCAAAACCAACAAGTGTAATCAGAATTCGAATAACCAACACAATATAAGAGAATCGAATCATGCCACAAATATCTAACAAAAGTGTTAGCCGAAAAATATCGACTATACAAGCAATCCAACAAAAGTCCAAAGTATGTAAAGTGTAGCTAATACATGCCAAACCAAAAATATCGAGTACAAGCCAGGGGACACATGCCCAAAGTACAACTAGACTATCCCTATCTAGAAGAGAATGAGATAGGCGTCTAAAGCAATATCCTGCAGCACCCACATGTACCGTAGCTACGTATCCTAAAGAACATGACTGACGCCCCTGTGGTAGGACACCTAAAAGGTTTTGAAAATATTTTTAGAGCAAGGGTTAGAACCCAAAACATTTGAAAATATTTAGCAAGTGAATTTAAATGCAGGAAACTAAAATGCATGAATTCTCTTTATATTTAAGTTAGTGCCTCACACTCTCTTGAGGACACCTCATCCCTCGACTAATGTGCACGCTTAACGTACCTATACATGACCCATCTATCTATCTACCCCGTATATATATATATATATATATATATATATATATATATATATATATATATATATATCCTACTCTTCCCACTACTCTATCCCGAGTGAGTTTAACATACGAGTTATAAGTTATTAATCGCATTAACTTATCTAAATCATTTCTCATTTGATATCGTATAACAATTTCACAAGTTATATCATTAATACAATTCTCATCATGTATTTACCCGTATATAAATCTACACCATATAAATATAATATCATACTACAACATTCACGCACATATTTTAGATATAACATCCTCCCGAGTAGGCTCTCATCGGATGTTCTCTGAATGCTATCACAACCACATAGGAGGCAGCCATAGTTCCACTCGAAAATGACCGTCCCATACCATAGCGGCTCACCCCCAAAAACAGACGTTATGACTTGGGGATTATACTATCCCTGCATTCACTAGCCAGAGGATTCACCCACATTGCGTAACCTCCTAAGATATCATTAGCATCGGTATGATTTATCGTAAATATTATACACACAAATATTTATAAATTATATATATACACTACGCATCATAGCATATATATATATATATATATTAAATCCACACTAATGGTGTACCAGATACGTAACACTAGCCTAAAACATGCAAGTCTATAATTCGACCCAATTTCAATTAATCATGTACTAATTAATTTCATTATCTTGGTGTCACTCTACTAAATATACCCAGACTATCTCACTTGGCCCGAAATTCAAAATTCCAAATTCATTATTCAATTTCTTTCAATTAAGATTACCCACGTAATTCACAAGGTTTCAAAGTACTCAATCATAAACCTCAATTCTCTAATTGGATTCATCCTCCATTAATCCAAGGGTAAATTCTACAAATTCAAACCCTAATTTATAAATCCCAAAATTCAGATGCATCTAAAACAGGAACATTCATCACAAATTAATAATCAGGTCTGAACCAGGGGAGGGGAGAAATCTATCAGAGTCAATCAAGTCATTCAAGTGACCAGCCATGTCGTTCAAACGACACTGGATGTTGTTTGAACGAAACACCAGGTCATTCGAATGACCCTGATGTTCTCTCTCCTCTTTCGCTGCCCAGAAAAACCAGTCTGACATTAAATCTTTAAAACTTTCGATTATGTACAGTTTATACCCCCAAAACCTTCCAAGATTCATCCTAAATCAACCCATTTGATTTTCTCATTCTAACTACATCGTCTACACAAATTGGGGAACCAAAATCTACATTTTCTTATCATCTCTACAAATTTTTAAATCATAATCACGAAACCCCCAAATTCAAATATAAAATTAACCCTAACATATGATTCAATCCACATCTTTTATAATATGAATAGGAAAATGCAATTAATCAAATGCAAGTTAAATCACTTGCCTTAGGTTTTGTAGACTCAGATTCTTTTATAGAGATGATGGGTTGATTGAATAGTCTACTCTCTTGTTCTTGGTTTAATCTCCCAAAATCTCCTCTAGTTGCTCTCTTCTTTGGCTCTCCTCAATTTAGTCTTCTAAAAATGAGTTAAAGATCCCTCACCCTTTCACAATTAGGGTTATTAACTCTAATCCCGTTTTTGGGCTTATGGGCCTTCAAAAAAAGGCCCAAACACTTATTTGGTAGCTCAAATGTGTCTAGAAAGGTCCCGAAAGCCATACTATACCTATAGTTACTCTTTTCCAACTACTTCGACCCATCCGGACCCAACTGTGCACCCTGAATTGCCATCTGAATTAATCTATAACATCCTCCAAATTTAAGACCTCAAAATGCGACACAATATAGTCCACATAATTATTCCTCAATTCGCCAAATTAATAAATTCCTCAAATTAAAAAATTTCCCAAATCACGAATTTAAGTCTTCCCAATAAAATAAATTATTTCTCTCCCAAAATATTATTTAATTAAAGATCCTTGAATTTATGGGTTGTTACTTACTTCCCCCCTTACAATGGAATTACGTCCTCGAAATTCGGATAAGTCCAATACTCCCAGTCTTAACTAGCTCCATAATCACTTACCCTTATCATTGCTACATATAGTTCTTAAACGGATGCAACTAACCAAAGACACCATACACTTTGTACCCGTGCTTAATCGTACGAACTAAAAATTCGGCTTTTACTAACTCTTAAACTGTAATATAACTTCAATCCCCCAGTTATAACATTCCAAATACCCTCCTCTCGAAATAAAAGTACGCATATCCACTTTTATGTTAAAAAGACCACTTACTCTACCGCACCCTTACTATCACTAGTTTCCTTGCACGAAAAATAAAACCCAAACTATATCTCTCACTCGATGATAACTCATCCCAACCTGAATCACCTCAGAAATGTCCCTACTCCTCGAGATTTCAATTAGCAATATTAATACATTAATATGCAACATATTTAACATACATAAACGTATACATATGCTAGACCCTATCTGAGGTGAAACCTAAGAATGAAAATTCATACCCTATTACTGCAAACACCCAGACTTACTATAACTATCCACTATAGCCCTAAACTATAGCTACACAGTTGAAACTTGGAAAATGTCGATGCTACTCCCATAATTATCGAAAGTAAAAATATTTGTTATAATGCAACCTTCCTCTTAGTGTACCTTCCACTCTCTTGTGGTTAACACCAGATAACCTTCTAACCCACGGTACATAAATATATACACTATGGCTATTTCAGCCAACACATCCCCTAGTATCCGTCTCACCCGCGTATCCTAGTGGTAACAACTATAAGTTGTGACGCACTCAATGTCCCTTACAAACACACCCCTACAATTCAACGTTTCATAAACCGATGAACATCTTATTCCCGTTTCTTTGGAATATACCAAACATCATCGTCTTTGCATCTTCTCCCTGAATATGCTAAGTATCTGCACAGTAAGACGCTAACTCCTCCCAGGGTGCCCATACACCCTATATCTCATGCATATTTGCACAAACCTCGGATCATCACATACGTAACTATATTTATCTCACGATCATATCCCGCATTCTCGGCGTGGTTATAACCTCACAATATTTTTTATTACTTTACCAATCACTATACGATTCTTCCCGATATTGCCCCACCTATCAACTCGTGGTGGAAATCCTCGCAGTGTTTCTTTTGCAACACTTTCCACCTATACAACCAGGACACACAAACTCTGTCCCTAAACTCACATGTCCAATCAAGGACTCATGTGCCTCTAAAGGAGTCATATACTAATGCGCTCGCACTATCACTAACCCCTCAACGCTAAGTATCAATAATGAGCTAAACCTCTCCGCTCCACGAAATCCCAACATACCTGGATTCTCATCGGTAAAAGTCCTTGCACAGCAGAAGCGTGGTGGGCCCATAACCCATAGGTCCCAGGATCGAAACCTGGCTCTGATACCATCTGTGACACCCCGCTTAATTAAATTTCGGTTGATCAGTCCTTTATCAAATTCAAATTAGGATAGACATAGGGTTCATTCTTAGCATCACTGTCGATACATTCTTAATTACTAACCACATAATCTTTAATTAAGCCAATGCCAAATTTTATCTTTTGACTTAGTCCAAAACCAACAAGTGTAATAAGAATTCGAATAACCAACACAATATAAGAGAATTGAATCATGCCACAAATATCTAATAAAGGTGTTAGCCGAATAACATCGACTATACAAGCAATCCGACAAAATTCCAAAGTATGTAAAGTGTAGCTAATACATGCCAAACTAAAAGTATCGAGTAAAAGCCAAGGGAAACATGCCCAAAGTACAACTAGAATATCCCTATCTAGAAGATAATGAGATAGGCGTCTAAAGAAATATCCTGCAGCACCCAAACGTACCGCAACTACGTATCCTGCATGATGTTCAGGCCTTGCGCCCCTATGGTAGGAGTCCTAAAAGATTTTGAAAATATTTTTATAGCAAGGGTTAGAACTCAAAACATTTGAAAATATTTAGCAAGTGAATTTAAATGCGGTAAATTAAAATGCATGAATGTTCTTCATATTTAAGTTAGTGCCGCACAATCTCTTGAGGACACCTCACCCCTCGACTAATGTGCATTCCTAAGGTACCTATACATGACCCATATAGCTATTTACCCTGTAACTAGTCTTGTCACATATATCTATATAATATGGGACAATGGTCTAATGAATATTACCATCTTATCTTATCTTATCAAAAAAATCTAAGGGCTCTTAATCTTCCACATCACTCAAAATGAAGGACCCAGATTACTCTTCCATTCTATCCCTTACTCTCATTTCCCCAAACCCTAGCCGACTTTTCATTCCCTCACTCACTTTTGCCGTCTCTCTCTCTCTCTCTCTCTCTCTCTCTCTCTCTCTCTCTCTCTCTCTCTCGGTTGTGCTAAGAAACAGCCCGCCATCCATGCCCATACCCCTCCGCTGCCGCCGCCTCCCCCTTGCTGCCGCCCCCAGTTTACCTTTTTCGCCCAGTCTCTTACACGCGCACACGCACACACTCACTCTCACAGGGTTTCTCTTACACACACACGATTTGTTTATTTCCTTAGGGTTCTTTCACATATGTTTTTTCTTACTATAAACTAATTGTTAGATCTGTTGTCAAATGGTTGTATTGGTTTATATTTGGGTCTCTTACACACACACACTGGTTATATTCGGGTCTATAAAGGTTTGCTTTTTTTTCAGATCTGATACTTTTAGGGTTTTTTTTAAGTGTATTGGTTCTTCAGATGTGATCATTTTTTTGGGGGGTTTCAATTTTTTATGGGTGTTTCAACTGAGCTTGCAACTTTATAGTGTTATTGGTTAGATTTGTAGAGAACACAATGTGTTGCAACAGATAGTAAACATATGGTATGCCTCTTACATGTTTGACAAAAATCCTTAAAATGGATTGTGAATTCCTTAAATAAATCTGTCAAAACTTTTTAACCTATTTCTGTAATACCCCGCATTTTTATCGATATTTATTTATGGGATTAATTAAATTAAATGTGTATTAATTGGGAATTAATCCGGATAAAATACTAAGGAGATGTGAGTTGGTATTTGATTATAATGTGTACATACGCCATTATATGAATATTGAAATTATTAAATTTGTCATGAGATTGATATACGGCAATTTGGGGAATTTTGTTGAGACGCGTGTGACAGTCGCGTCAGGAAAGTAATTATTTAATTAAAAAGTGAATTTTATTTCTATTAACCATATGGTCGTTTTGAGTGCGCCAACGTGTCCGGAAGGGTCGAAATAGTCAGAAAACACTACCCGGGGGTTTAGTTTGGGTCCCGGGGCATTTTTGGGCCATACCGGGAACTTAAAAGGGTATTTTGTTAATTTTGGAATTTTGGGAATTAAAACCTACGAAAATTAGAGTTTAATTATGATTATTAATTAAACCCACCAACCCATTATCACCACTAAACCAAGTTGTGGGCTACGGGAGAAGTTTAGAATAGAAGTTAAGGGTCCAAGAATAAACCCCACCTCCATTGTCATCATCTTTAGAGAAGAACTTGTAGAGAGAGAGAGAGAGAGAGAAGAGAATTATGCAGAGAGAGAGAGAGAGAACAATTCAACCTTCAAGATTCAACATCAAATTCAGAGAAAGATTATAGGCAAGTGGTTTAATTACATTAATTGCAAACAATGTTTCTTCCATGCGTAGGAAATTTATATAATTATTTTGTTCTTGAAGAATGATAAAGACCCATTGAATTGGAATTAGAAAATTACATTTTTATGAGGAGATTGCATATAGAATTGTGTTAGGGTGATTATTATGATAGAAATACATCTTTTATATCACCAAAAACGGATTTAATTATGTCTATGACTGATTTTAATTTTCTAGGGTTCATGTTCATGGGATTTGGGGAAAATTGGGGAGATTTGATAATTAAATGATGTTTAGAAAGATTTGGCCCTATATAAATGTTTAGTTATGATATATGAACGTTTAATGTGGATTAGAAACCCTAAAACACTGTTGGGTTAATGCTGGGATGAGTTTTGAGAAAAGAAAATTGGTGAAAAACGTAATAGGAATTTTCTGGGCTCGAACTGTCACCTCGTTAGAAGACCTGCCCAGGTCGTTCGAACGAGCTCGTTCGAACGAGCTTCTAATGAGTTGACAGTTTTCCTTCTAACGAGAGGGATGTTAGTTCGATGCCTTTCGTTCGAACGAGATATCGTTAGATGCCCACTTCGTTCGAACGAACTCTCGTTCGAACAGCCTCGTTCGAACGAGTTGACAGTTTGGCCTTTTTGGCCTGATTTGACTTCTAGTGTTCCGTAACCTTGTTAATTGTAGAGATGACCATTCCTTGATGACAAATCGATATTGTTGGGACATTTGGGATATATTGAGGAGTAAAACATAGAAGTGTGGTTTGAACCAAATGATACTTATGGGTTAGAACGTGAGTAACAAATTACGACGTGAGGATAATGGATGATGTGTATATATAAACCGGGGACACGTGTATTGGTAAAAGAATGAGAAGTATACCACTAATAAAATATGTTAAGTACTAAGATGTGTGCATGCTTAGTATACGTATATGATTTTATGTGTATGACATACCTACCATACTTGCTATCACGGGAGGTTTACGTTCGCTTAGGGCCATCTACTCCTTCTGTGCCCAGATTTAGATTGGTGCCTAGAGTACATAGTTCAAGAGAATGACTTATTTGTGAGTTAATAAGTCAGCTGACTATGGAGCGTAGGTATGTACGTGACCATAGATATGTTGAATTTTGTTCATCTCCATTTTTGTGTGTTGAGCGTATTCTAACAATTCCTGAGAGATTCGGAATTTGTAATCCTTATGTACGCGATGTACCGGGATGGATAGCAGAGTATATGTGCACCGTAGCTTAGCCTTGGGGTGCTTGTATTGTATATTTATGATGTGAAAAATATATGGTTAAATGAAAAGAATTGTTATGTTTGAATGTGAGAAGCAATATATTAACGCATTGAGAATATAAAAGGGGAGATAACCTTTGGTAAATTGTATTACTAATACTTTGATATTTGAGAATTTAAGTAAAGTTCTCTATTAAATTGATAACGTTGGGACTTATAGTACGAATTGAGTAGAAAGGACAGTATTTGTTTTGGTCTAGTTAGATATGAGAAACACTTTTATGGGTACAGTACGTTAGGAGTGAACAAATAGCCGAGAGGTGAGTATTTCATGTGAGAGAACGTCCTAACATGTACTTTGCATTCATTATTTTAATGTTATTAAAACACTTGATGTTTTTCAAATACTCTCCACTTTCGGGCTCTGACCCGTTTGCTTTCAAATCTACTTTTTGTAAAAACCTTTTTAGGTGCCCAGCCACAAGACACCATGCATAGTATTTCCAGTCAGGTGACGAGCTGTAGCTGTTGTGGAAGTTACAGGGCCTTGCTAGTAGACGCTTCATCTGCCTTGACTCTATATTCAGATTTCATCAGTTGTAGGGCATGTCGCCCATTTCTTTTAGAGACATTTCATTTATTTCAGTTATTCAGACTTTTGGGTTGTAATTAATTCAGGATGCAGACTTGTTTTATTTTCTTTCCATTTTGGGATTGTTGTGAGGAGTATTTCCTCTAGACTCATTTTTACTTATTGATTTACTATATAAGGACTTTATTGTGAATGGTTATGTTATCCCACTTATTGCTTGTTAATCAAAGTTAACTTAAAATTTGGCAACTCACTTTTTAAATACTAGGTGGTTAGTAATCATTAAAATGTTTTCGACAGTGATGCTATTAACTTAACCAACTTGGCATTTTGTATTAATTCAATAAAGGAGTAGCTACCCGGTATTTAATTAGTCGGGCTGTCACAGGTGGTATCAGAGCATCAGGTTCTAGTGTCCTTTAGGATGTGTACGGCTTATTATGTTTCCGCTGAGCTTTCTTTGATGTAGAGCCCTATATTTTAGGAATGTTGTATTCTTTTGTATGCTACGTTCTTCAACTATTTTGAGTTTATAACTGCGAACTTATAGACTTTATTCTTGTTTCAGATGCCTCCACGACGTGCACAACGAGTTCCCTGGGATGCAACGCCAGAACCACAGCCCGCACCAGTTCAGGGCACGATGAATGCCACCGAAGTTGCAGCCATTGTAGCCCAAGTGGTAAATGCCACTCTCGCCGTTGTACAACAGGCACCACCCCAGGCTCCAGTAGCTGCGCCAGTTCAGGCACATGCATTCCCGTCTGCTTGGGAACGTGTTCGAGATGCTTTTCAGAAAGCACACCCTCCGGAGTTCGCAGGTAGCTCCGATGTTGTGGTATCTAGTCAGTGGAGGAAAGACATTCAGCGGCACTTGAGGATGTATGAGTGCACCGATGTCCAGAAGCAGATACTAGCTACCTTTAAGCTAGTGGGATCTGCACTGTAGTGGTGGGAGTCTATTACCACCGTGGAGGAGAGAGATACTCTCACTATACAGGAGTTTTGGGTGCGGTTCGACCGCAAATATTTTCCGTCAGCTGTTCACACGAAAATGAGGAGGAAGTTGATGAACCTTAGACAGGAGGGTAAGACTGTGGTCGAATATGAGGCCGAATTCACAAATTTTCTGAATATTGTCCCGAATGAGATACCGACAGAGGAGAAAAAGATTCAGAAGTTTACAGATGGATTGACTTGGAGGATCCATCAGCACTTGTTGGGGAATCTATCGTTGGCCACTTACTCTGATGTGGTTAACGATGCACTGCTCCATTCCCAGGACCACCGCTTTTACTTGACAGAGGGGAAGCGATCAGGAGAGTCCAGCCATCAGGGCAGGACAGGGGGAAATGGTGCCAGTGGGGCACAATCAGCTCAGGGTCAGTATAGGCAGGGTGATCAGGGTTTCCAGCAGGGGGATTCTAAGAGATTCCGATCGGGGGGTTTCAAGAACAGTCAGGGAGGATTCCGGAATGGCCAGCAGGGTCAGAACGGCCATCAGGGCCAGCAGGGTCAAAATGGTCAACAGCAGCAGTTTCACCAGGGCCAGCAAGGCCAGGGAAAAAATGGTAACGGTCACCAGGGTCGTGGTCAGCAGGGACAGCGAGGGGGAAACTTCCAGGGGAAGTGTTTCATTTATAGTAAGATTGGCCACAAACGTCAGGATTGTCCTGATAAGGGCAGGGCCCCACAATAGCAGCAGCAGGGTGCTCGATAGGAGCCGCAGAGGCCTATGTTTCCCGTCGCCCTCCCAGAACCACCACAGATGGCAGCACTGCCACCCATCCCAGCAGTCCCAGTTTAGCAGGGACAGCTTAAGTATGGGAGAGTGTATCAGCTTCAGCATGCCGCAGCGCCACAGAATCCACCGGCCATTGAGGGTATGTTCTCTATTCAGGGGACTTTGGGGCGCATTTTATTTGACACGGGGGCTACACACTGTTTTATTGCTATGAGATTTGCACGCACCATTGGGTTGTTAGACACCGCACAGAGCACCTCTACTTGTGTAGACTCATCGTTGAGTAGGGGTTCCATGATTTCGCTTATGTGTAGAGGTGTGGGTATAGAGATCGAGAGGTTTACTTTACCCGCTAATATGTTAGTGTTAGAGATGACCGAGTATGATGCCATTATTGGTATGGATTGGCTATTTGCGTACCGAGCCATGATTGACTATTTTAGTAGGAGTATTATCTTTGTCGTTCCCGGGCAGGAGATGTTTTTGGTGACGATGCCTCGTCCTAAGGGAGGATCGTCCACTCATTTGTACTATATAAAGGAGGAGACCTCTAAGGAAGTGGTGATACCACTTGATTCGATTCTGGTAGTTTGAGAGTTTGTCGATGTATTTCAGGATATACCTGGATTACCTCTGAGTAGAGAGATAGATTTCGTGATCGATTTGACGCCGGGCATTCGGCCTATTGCCTGCGCACCTTATCGTATGGCCCCAACTGAGATGAGAGAGTTACGGGATCAGATTGAGCAGTTGTTGGGTCAGGGGTTTATCCGGTGGATTACTTCACCGTGGGGTGCCCCTGTGTTACTCATGAAGAAGATGGATGGATCGTTGAGGTTGTGTGTGGATTACCGAGAGTTGAATAAGGTCACGATACGGAATAAGTATCCATTTCCCCGAATCGATGACTTATTCGACCAGTTGAGAGGAGCTTATTTCTTCTCAAAGATTGATTTGTTATCGGGATACCATCAGTTGCGTATCAGGAAATAGGACGTCTCGAAGACTTCTTTCTTAACGAGATATGGTTCCTACGAGTTTTGGGTTATGCCTTTTGGTTTGACAAATGCTCCATCCGTGTTTATGGACTTGATGAATAGGGTGTTCAGACAGTTCCTAGATCAGTTCGTCATTGTCCATTGATGATATTCTGGTTTACTCCTAGACAGAGGAGGAGCACGCCGAGCATTTGAGGCAGGTTTTGCAGACGCTACGTCAGAACGAGCTGTATGCAAAGTATGAGAAGTGCGGGTTTTGGCTGAAGGAGGTTCAGTTTTTGGGGCATATTATTTCCGATCGGGGAATATCTGTTGATCCGGGGAAGGTATTCGCAGTGAGGGAGTGGGGATAGCCCACGACACCAACGAAGATCCGTAGTTTCTTGGGACTAGCAGGATACTACAGGAGGTTTATTCGGGGATTTTCGAAGATAGCAAGTCCTTTGACACATCTGACTCGTAAAGGTGTGTCGTTTATTTGGAGTGATGCCTGTCAGTTGGCATTCGATGAGTTGAAGGACAAGTTGACCTCAGCACCTGTGTTAGCATTGCCGAGATAGGGAGTTGAGTATCTAGTTTACACCGATGCGTCCTTTCAAGGACTTAGAGGTGTGTTGCAGTAGGAGAGTCAGGCCATAGCTTATGCTTCCCGTAAGCTTAAGCCTCACGAGAAGAATTACCCCACTCATGATTTGGAGTTAGCTGCAGTTGTATTTTCCCTATGGATTTGGAGACATTACCTTTTGTGGGAGAAGTTTCGATTGTTCACAGACCACAAGTCCCTACAGTACCTATTCACGCAGAAGGAGTTGAATATGCGGCAGCGAAGGTGGCTTGAGTTTGTGAAGGACTATCAATTTGATATCCAATATCACCCGGGGAAGGCTAACGTGGTAGCAAACGCGTTGAGTCATAGGCCAGTAGATGAAGTGGCAGGGGTGTGGAAGGCAAAGTGGAAGGAGTTGAGACACCAAGATGCAGTGGCCCGATCATTTAAGTCGGTGATGACTGTTACACCGCAGATTGTCACGAGAGTGGTAAAGGCACAAGCAGATGACTCGTTCTGTCAGGAGCAGATAATTCGATTATTAGCAGAGGGAGCCGAGTCCTATACCGTTAGCTCAGACGGGGGATTACGCTTCAACGGGAGACTGGTAGTTCCGAAAGGGGAGGAATTACGACATAAGGTGATGGCAGAGTCGCACGGCTCACGGTTCACGGTACATCCCGGTGGGGACAAAATGTACCAAGATATGAGACGTCAGTATTGGTGGAGCGGGATGAAGAGAGATATTTCCGTGTTTATTTCTAAATGCGCCACTTGTCAGCTGGTAAAAGTGGATCATCAGAAACTGGAAGGACTTCTACAGCCATTAGAGGTCCCGATGTGGATGTGGGAGAGCATCTCCATGGACTTTATCACGGGGTTGCCTACGTCACAGAGAGGTCACGACTCCATTTAGGTAATTATGGACTGGTTGACCAAAGTCGCTCATTTTCTACCCGTAAGGACCGACTACACTACGGGATAGTATGCCTAGCTTTTTATTGCAGAAATAGTGAGACTTCACGATGTGCCCCTAAATATCGTGTCTGACCGAGACAAGATATTTGTTTCACGGTTTTGGGAGAGTTTTCAAGAGGCCATGGGCACGGAATTGTGGTTGAGTACAGCTTATCATCCGCAGACCGATGGGCAAACCGAGCGTACAAATTAGATATTGGAAGATATGTTGCGTATGCGCATCATTGATTTTGGGGGTGGATGGGAGCAGTATCTTCCATTGGTGGAGTTTGCTTACAACAACTCCTACCAGTTCACTATTGGCATGGCCCCATTTGAGGCGTTGTACGGTAGACCTTGTCGTTCCCCAGCATGTTAGTTGGAGGTGGGGGACAACAAACTACTTGGACCGGAAGTGATTCAGGATACTTCGACGAGGATATAATTGATACGGAGTCGCATTCGGGTAGCTCAAGATCGGCAGAAGAGTTATGCTGATGCGAAGAGGTTCTTCAGGGAGTTCCAAGTGGGGGACCAAGTTTTACTCAGAGTATCTCCTATGAAGGGGATTATGCGATTTGGGAAGAAGGGGAAGTTGTCACCGAGATACGTGGGACTATTTCCTATCATCGATCGGATTGGGTCTGTTGCGTATAAACTTGGGTTACCGGAGCATTTGCACAGGATTCATGATGTGTTTTATATTTCCTCGCTAAGAAAATATCTTAGAGATGATTTGGCTCATTCTCACATTGCTTTGGAGGACATCGATCTCCAGCCCGATAGCGCCTACGAGGAGGGGCCGATTGCTATTTTGGAATGAAGTGAGCGAAAACTGCGGTCAAAGATAGTTCCGTTAGTGCGTGTTCAGTGGCGACATCACAATGTCGAGGAGTCCACATGGGAACGCGAGGATGAGATGCGCGAACGTTATCCAGAGTTACTTTTACCAGGTACTTTTTAGTTCCGAATTTCGGGACGAAATTCTGTTATTAGGGGGGAAGTATGTAATACCCCGCATTTTTATCGATATTTATTTATGGGATTAATTAAATTAAATGTGTATTAATTTGGAATTAATCCGGATAAAATACTAACGAGATGTGCATTGGTATTTGATTATAATGTGTACATACGATGTTATATGAATATTGAAATTATTAAATTTGTCGTGAGATTGATATACGGCAATTTGGGAAATTTTGTTGAGACGCGTGTGACATCGCGTCAGGAAAGTAATTATTTAATTAAAAAGTGAATTTTATTTCTATTAACCGTATGGTCATTTTGAGTGCGCCAACGTGTCCGGAAGGGTCGAAATAGTCAGAAAACACTACCCGGGGGTTTAGTTTGGGTCCCGAGGCATTTTTGGGCCATACCGGCAACTTAAAAGGGTATTTTGTTAATTTTGGAATTTTGGGAATTAAAACCTACGAAAATTAGAAGTTAATTATGATTATGAATTAAACCCACCAACCCATTATCACCACTAAACCAAGTAGTGGGCTACGGGAGAAGTTTAGAATAGAAGTTAAAGGTCCAAGAATAAACCCCCACCTCCATTGTCATCATCTTTAGAGAAGAACTTGTAGAGAGAGAAGAGAATTCTGCAGAGAGAGAGAGAGAGAGAATAATTCAACCTTCAAGAGTCAACATCAAATTCAGAGAAAGATTAGAGGCAAGTGGTTTAATTACATTATTTGCAAACAATGTTTCTTCCATGCGTAGGAAATTTATATAATTATATTGTTCTTGAAGAATGATAAAGACCCATTGAATTGGAATTAGAAAATTACATTTTTATGAGGAGATTGCATGTAGAATTGTGTTAGGGTGATTATTATGATAGAAATACATCTTTTATATCACCAAAAATGGATTTAATTATGTCTATGGATGATTTTAATTTTCAAGGGTTCATGTTCATGGGATTTGGGGAAAATTGGGGAGATTTGATAATTAAATGATGTTTAGAAAGATTTGGCCCTATATAATAATCTATGAACGCTTAATGTGGATTAGACACCCTAAAACACTGTTGGGTTAATGTTGGGATGAGTTTTGAGAAGAGAAAATTGGTGAAAACGTAATAGAAATTTTCTGGGCTCGAACTGTCACCTCGTTAGAAGACCTGCCCAGGTCGTTCGAACGAGTTCGTTCGAACGAGCTTCTAATGAGTTGACATTTTTCCTTATAACGAGAGGGATGTTCGTTCGATGCCTTTCGTTCGAACGAGATCTCGTTAGATGCCCACTTCGTTCGAACGAACTCTCGTTCGAACAGCCTCGTTCGAACGAGTTGACAGTTTGGCCTTTTTGGCCTGATTTGACTTCTAGTGTTCCGTAACCTTGTTTAATTGTAGAGATGACCATTCCTTGATGACAAATCGATATTGTTGGGACATTTGGGATATATTGAGGAGTAAAACATAGAAGTGTGGTTTGAGCCAAATGATACTTATGGGTTAGAACGTGAGTAACAAATTACGACGTGAGGATAATGGATGATGTGTATATATAAACCGGGGACACATGTATTGGTATAAGAATGAGAAGTATACCACTAATAAAATATGTTAAGTACTAAGATGTGTGCATGCTTAGTATACGTATATGATTTTATGTGTATGACATACCTACCATACTTGCTATCACGGGAGGTTTACGTTCGCTTAGGTCCATCTACTCCTTGTGTGCCCGGATTTAGATTGGTGCCTAGAGGACATAGTTCAAGATAATGACTTATTTGTGATTTAATAAGTCAGCTGAGTATGGAGCGTATGTATGTACGTGACCATAGATATGTTGAATTATGTTCGCCTCCATTTTTGTGTGTTGAGCTTATTCTAACAATTCCTGAGAGATTCGGAATTTGTAATCCTTATGTACGCGATGTACCGGGATGGATAGCAGAGTATGTGTGCACCGTAGCTTAGCCTCAGGGTGCTTGTATTGTATATTTATGATGTGAAAAATATATGGTTAAATGAAAAGAATTGTTATGTTTGAATGTGAGAAGCAATATAGTAACGCATTGAGAATATAAAAGGGGAGATAACCTTTGGTAAATTGTATTACTAATACTTTGATATTTGAGAATTTACGTAAAGTTCTCTATTAAATTGATAACGTTGGGACTTATAGTACGAATTGAGTGGAAAGGACAGTATTTGTTTTGGTCTAGTTAGATATGAGAAACACTTGTATGGGTACGGTACGTTAGGAGTGCACAAATAGCCGAGAGGTGAGTATTTCATGTGAGAGCACGTCCTAACATGTACTTTGCATTCATTGTTTTAATGTTATTAAAACACTTGATGTTTTTAAAATACTCTCCACTTTCGGGCTCTGACCCGTTTGCTTTCAAATCTACTTTTTGTAAAAACCTTTTTAGGCGCCCAGCCACAAGGACACCATGCATAGTATTTCCAGTCAGGTGACGAGCTGTAGCTGTTGTGGAAGTTACAGGGCCTTGCTAGTAGACGCTTCATCTGCCTTGACTCTATATTCATATTTCATCAGTTGTAGGGCATGTCGCCCATTTCTTTTAGAGACATTTCATTTATTTCAGTTATTCAGACTTTTGGGTTGTAATCAATTTAGGATGCAGACTTGTTTTATTTTCTTTCCATATTGGGATTGTTGTGAGGAGTATTTCCTCTAGACTCATTTTTACTTATTGATTTACTATAGTTGTAATTTAATTTGAATGGTTATGTTATCCTTTACATTTCACTTATTGCATGTTAATCAGAGTTAACTTAAAATTTGGCAACTCACTTTTTAAATACTAGGTGGTTAGTAATCATTAAAATGTTTTCGACAGTGATGCTATTAACTGAACCAACTTGGCATTTTGTATTAATTTAATAAAGGAGTAGCTACCCGGTATTTAATTAGTCGGTGTGTCACAATTTCCACTTACACAAATCAATGGGTTTTGTAGGCATATTGTTTTTAAAATAGATTTTTATTTTCCCATTTTTGTAGTAGCCTTATTTGGACTATATTTATGCAGACTATATGGATGCTCAGATTTGACCCCTACATAGAAGAAAAACTGGTCTTGACATCATTTGTAGTGAGGTAACTCCATTTCTTTTAATTGTCCTACATAACTATTCTTGGTTTTCTCACTGTTTACTCGTGCACATATTCACTGGATCTATTCATGGGAAACCTTCATCTTATTCCTATGCGAATTTTTAGCGAGGGGGATATTAGGTGGTTGCCCAATTCCACAATACTTATATACGTGTACTATATTTTAAACACTATTGGTTTCATACTTTGATAGTGCAATGATGCAATATCATTATGCAAAAACAATGACAGGGATATGCTTTAGTTGTGTTTTGGTTTTGAGAAATTAGTTTATTAAAGCCCTATCATGTCAGTTGAAAAGGTGTTTTGAATTTGAGGCGATGATTAGTGTATGATTTAATATTTACAAGTGTTTTGCGTAAAGGGCCTCATAAAGTACCCCCCCTTTTCCTACTTCAAACTTACCCTTTAATTCAAACTTTGGGAATTTTGGGAAGACTCCTTCACTTTACCCACACACTCTTCACCCTCATACATTCTATCTCACCCGCCACCCTCAATATGTCCCTCACACACAACAACTATCAGAAGCTCTCCATCTCTCGCCTATTTTTATAAAAATGTTATATCAATAAACTATGTTTTTGTCAATAGAAATTTTATAATGTTATACGCAATTTTTTTGAAATGAGGTCATACATAGTAAATTATACAAATCTATATTATACCTAAAATAACTAAAGTCACTCTGAGTTACTACTAATTTACGCCTCATAAAAATCTCCACGAACTCTTCGCCCTCATATATTCGCGTCTATGGATATAGTTCTGATAACTTCTAAATTACGAATTAATTTCTGATTCGCATCTGATTTGCATCTAGATTTATCGATTTAAGTACGTATCATCGCCTGTCACCACCAGTACTAAAAGCATCACATTGTAACTACTATTTTGAGAATTGAATACCATTGATTTAAGTTGGTTTGGACAAGATTTTCTTATGCTTAATTTTAATAATTTACTCACTGTGTACAATTAGTGCAGAATAATTTACTCACCCCTCTTAAAGGAGGGCCAGTAGGTGAAGCTCACCTCGAATAATGGAGTAAACGGTCATGGAATGTACTTGAAGAATATCAATCTTTACAAGTCTCGCTCCTCACAGTTATGAATACATAACATGGTCATGAAATTACCGAGAAGGTGAGGATGTTGTATTGGTTATCGATGTTTTCTAATGGTTTCAGTTTTTAATGTGTACAGTTCTTAATATGACATCTAAGTTAAGCTAACTAAGTCTATAGATATTAAAGTAAGCTTATAAGTAGTAAATTGGGTGTCCAATTTATCTAGAAAGTGAAGTTAAGGAGTATTTCATAACATATGCTACTGGCAGGGATTGAAACTACGATCATAAATGTGGTATAATCGGTTTCTTGTATTTATTGATAGGTATATTTGGGATTTAGTTTCATATCAGCATTTAAACATCATGAAATGAGTTAAACTATTATTTTTATTGTCTTACATAACCATTTTTTTTGTGCATGATGACTACAAGCTGCAGCATCACAATCATTTTAGGTAATGACAATTAACTATTTAATTGTTCAATGGCTCCACCGCCTCGATGACCACACTGTCGCTGTAAAAGCGCTATCGTGGTGCCCTTATCAGAGTAATATGATTGCTTCTGCTGGTGGTGTGGGGGATCATTGCATCAGTTTCTGGAATACACGCACTGGTGTGTGTTTAAACTCACCATTTTTATTTTAGTTATAACATATATTCCTTAATTGTGTTCCTTAATAGCATAATCTGTATTAATAACATATATTCCTTTATTTTAGTTATAACATACATGCACTGGTGGTGTATGTTTGGAGTTTCATACGAATTTTGGAGTTTCAAATGAATATAGAGCTTTTGCTCTTGGTTTACCGAGCATTTGCTCTTTGTTTTTTTATGTGTATTGCATTCCTATTAATTCCTCTTTTCTTTATGAGTATTGCAGTCCTATTAATTCCACATTCTTTACTTTTTTTGCAGATTACAGATTGCAGATTGTTCCACATTCAGATTTCAGATTGCAGATTGCGCTTGGAGGATGTTCCACATTCACATTGCAGATTGCGCTTGGAGGAGAACCTTGGGTTTTGGATTACCTGCTGCTATGGGAGCTGTCGTTTCAAGGCCGGATGACTTTTTTGTGGATACGAGCACACAATTAAGAGGTTGTAGAAGAACCAGTGTTCCAAGTTCAGATAAATACTGGTGCTACCTGAGCGGCCACCGGACGAAAACGATTGCACATTTAAGAAGGCATGGATTGCAGCAGGTCTCCTCATTGCTCCATGAGGCAGCAGCCCTTAAAAAGGCATGGATTGCAGTAGTGAAAGGTCCTTCAATAAGGAGCAGTAGGTCTACTCATTATTCCATACTATGTTGGTTTTGTCTTGAAATTTGACACCAATTCAATGTCTAGGTATGGAATTTTGATATGCATCTCTTCACTACATATACATGCCTACAAACACATGCATTTTAATTATATTTCATTGTAGCAACTTTAACTTATAAATATTGAAGTAAAAGCTTTTGTGGAGGCCTAATTTTGAACTAACCAAACCAAAAGTTAATGATTGTGGTATCCAAATTCATTAAGCTTTATAAATAATTCGTGTAGTGGAGTTAGACTATTGTTTCGGTAGTTTTCTCTCTAAAATCCAATAAATATTTTCTTAAAATTAGACTTTTTTTTACCTCAATGACTGGCATTCTGGAGTCAAGGCTACTGTGATTTTTTAGAACTATTATAACTTCTTACTAATTGACATTAAGTTGGTATGATTGTTCATTTTCTTAGTTTATCATATTTATAGATATTCATGTGCAAGTCCTAATATATGTGTGTGTAGGTGTTGGATTGGTTCAACGCTATATGTTGGCATTACTAAGAGATTTGGTCGAAATGTTAGTATGGTTGAAATGTTAGTATAGTTTTTTATACTTGGAGATGTTAGCATACTTGGCTGTTGAGAAATAGTTGGAACACTTGGTTGCTGACCGGGACCAAGCCTTAGCTTGGATGGATTTGAGCTTGGGCACTGCCAAAGAGTCACTTCATAGGTATGTGGCCTCATACAATTCTCTTCTCACTCTCAACGTCCGTCTATTCATAACTAATTCTACCTATAGTGTTATATCTTCTAGCTTTCTATGTTTTAGCTAATTGGACCCCTGAATTTTTTTCATCCAGTGATGCTCATACCCTGTTGTTTCTAGTTACAAAGTTTTGCATTTGAGGTTGGTTTATATGGAAAAAGTATAGTACAGAACTAGATGATTTCATTTTGAATAGTAAACAGTAATGAATATCACAAATATAAAATATGAAAGGATCTATGTGATGTGGATAATTTTTGTAAAAATCTTTAAACAACACGCTACTCATTTTTCTGAGTTGTGACTAATTATGGTGTTCACATTTTTTCCAGAATAACGTCCTATTTGGCTATAGGTTTTCCATTGAAAACTAAAGCATAACTTCACCCGGAGAAAAACAATATCCCTCGAAACATGTAGTTAAATATGTCGAATGCATCTTAGCACTTGATTTCTTGATTGTGAATTTGGTTGATATTCTTTTTAATCTGCCATTGTCTAATCTGCTTATTTTTTGGATCTTTATCCTAATCAATCTTGGGATGAATTATGTGGTTGGGGGTTTCTAATTCTCCTTCCTCAAGGTTCTCAATTTTGATATATTGGACTAAATTCTCTAAAGGGGACTGTTCAAACTCCTTCACTTCTTTTACTGTTCAAGTAAACTGTTACTGCTTTATTTGGCAATACCACCTGATCTTTCTTTGGTGGATTGGAAACTACCTTCCTGTGCATATCTTTTTTTGTCTTTATTTAGATGAGAGTCATTGTTTGAGGGTGTAATACCCCGTATTTTTTGTGATATTTATTCATGGGATTAATTGAATTAAATGTGTATTAATTGAGAATTAATCCGGATAAAATACTAACGAGATGTGAGTTGGTGTTTGATTATAATGCGTGTATATGGCAATATATGAATATTGAGAATATTAAATTGTCGCGAGATAGAAATACTGCAAATTGGAAATTTTGTTGGGACGCGTGTGACAGTCGCGCCAGGAACATTATTTAATTAAAAAGTGAATTTTATTTTTATCAACTGTATGATCATTTTGAGTGCGCCAACGTGTTCGAAAGGGTCGAAATAGTCAGAAAACACTAGCCGGGGTTTTAGTTTGGGTCCCGGGGCATTTTTAGGCCATACCGGCAACTTAAAAGGGTAGTTTGGTAAATTTGGAATTTGGGGATTTATGACCAACGAATTTTGGGAGTTTAAAATAGGAAATTTCAGAACCCACTAACCCATTACCAGAAATTAACTGAGTTGAGGGCAACGGGAGTTTTAGGAGAGGTTAGGAGAAGTCCCAAAAAAAAAAGAGAAACACAACCTCCATCTTCAACCTTCAACCTTGGGAGAAAAAGGAGAGAACAACCTTCATCAATTCAACACCAAATTCAGAGAAAAATCCAAGTCAAGTGGTTTAATTACATTATTTACAACGAATTTTTCTTCCATGCTTAGAAATTTATAAAAATTTGCATTGTTTTGGGAGATTGACAAAAAAAACCATTGAATTGGAATTAGAAATTCACATTTTGATAAGGAAATTGCATGTAGAATTATGTTTGGGTGATTATTCTGATAGAAATACATCTTTTATATCACAAAAATGGATTTAATTATGTCTATTGATGACTTTAAATTTCTAGGGTTCATGATCATGAGATTTGGGAAAAATTGAGGAGATTTGATGATTAGATGTGGTTTAGGATGATTTGACCCCATATAAATGTTATTATACGACTTAAGTATGTTTAGAAATGATTAGAAACCTTGAACTACTGTTGGAATGATGTTTAGATGAGATTAGAGGTGAAGAAATTTGGGAAAAGAGAAATAGGAGAATTCTGGGCTCGAAACTGTCACCTCGTTAGAAGGCCTGCCCAGCTCGTTCGAACGAGCTCGTTCGAACGAGCTCGTTCGAACGAGCTCGTTCGAACGAGCTTCTAACGAGTTGACATTTTGACTTCTAACGAGTGGGATTTTCGTTCGATTCCTTTCGTTCGAACGAGATCTCGTTAGATGCCCACTTCGTTCGAACGAACTCTCGTTCGAACGACCTCGTTCGAACGAGACTTCTAACGAGTTGACAGATTGGCCTTTTTGGCCTGATTGGATTTCTAGTGTCCCGTAACCATATTTAATTGTAGAGATTACCTTCCCTTGTTAACTATTTGGTATAATTGGTAGAATTGGGATATAATGAGGAGTGAACCAAATGATATTTGTGGATTAGGACGCTAGTGACTGTATACGACGTGAGGATTATTGACGACTTAAATATTTGTATTAACCGGGTATATGAGAATTGTGTAACATTATAAGTTGGTATGAGAATGAGAAGTATACCACTAATAATTTATGGTAATTACTAAGATGTGTGTATGCTTAGTATATCTATATGATTTTATGTGTATGGCATACCTACCATGCTTGCTATCACGGGAGGTTTGCGTTCGCTTAGGGCCATCTATTCTTTGTGTGCCTACGGGGGGATATAGATTGGTACCTCGAGGACATAGGTCAGCGAAGGACTTATTGGGAAGTTAATAAGTCTGCTGATCATGGGTGCGTAGGTATGTGCGTGACCCATGTGATGTGACTGTGTTCGCCTCCATTGTTTGTGATTGTTGTTATCAGAGAACGATTCCTGAGAGATTCGAAATGCGTGATCCTCATGTATGTGATGTACCGGGGTGGATAGCAGAGTATGTGTGCACCGAAGCTTAGTCTCGGGGTGCTTGTATTGTATATTTCTGATGTGAATGATATACGATTAAATGAACAGACTTGTCATGTTTAATTATGAGAATAATTTATAGTAACTCCTTGAGAAGATAAATAAGGGGATAACCTCCAGTAAATGGTAATGCTAATAATTGAGAATCCAAGTTTAAGTAAAGCTATCTATTCAAGTGATAACATTGGGAATTCATATTGTGAATCGAGTAGATGGGTTAGAACTTATGTCGGTTTAGTTAGATATAAATACCACTTAGATGGGTACTGTACGTTAGGAGTGCACGATTAGACGAGAGGTGAGTATTTCATGTGAGAGCACGTCCTAACATGTATTTTGCATTCTTTGTTTTAATATTATTAAAGCACTTGTTGTTTTTAAAATACTCTCCACTTTCGGGCTCTGACCTTTTTGCTTTCAAATCTATTTTTGTAAAAACCTTTTAGGTGCCCAACCACAAGGACACCATGCATAGGATTTCCATTCAGGTGACGTGTTGTAGCTGTTTGTGGAAGTTACAGGGCCTTGCTAGTAGACGCTTCTTTTGTCTTGACTCTATTTAGTTTTCATCATTTGTAGGGCATGTCACCCATTTCTATTAGAGACATTTCATATTTCAGTTATTCAGATTGTTGGCATGTAATTAATTCAGGATATACTGTTTTATTTATTTCAGTGGTGGGATTCCTGTGAGGGGTTTTCCTACGGACTTATTATTAATTGTTGGTTACTTTATTGAGACTTTATGGTGTATGGTTATGATATTCTTTCATAATTCTTTTATTGTATGTTAATCAGACTTAATTTAAAATTTGACATCTTTCTTTTTAAATACTAGGTGTTTAGTAATGATTAAAATATTTTCGACAGTGATGCTATTAACTGGACCAACTTGACATTTTGTATTAATTTAATAAAGGAGTAGCTATCCGGTATTTAATTAGTCGGGGTGTCACAGAGGGCTTAAACAAACACGAATTATGATCATGACCTTTCTATGAGGAAATGGTGCAATATTTAGTTCAATAGTAGTTGTAGAAAACAGTATGTGCAATATTGAGCACTTGAGCAGAGAAATTTATAGTTATAGAAAACAGTATGCGCCATGAGTTTTATCATCTTTAATAATGGTGGTGTTTTTTATTGTCAATACAAGATTCAATATTGTTAGAATTCTTCTATTCAAGCTAATAACGGTGGTATAAAAAAAAGAATTCTTTAGTAATGGTAGTATAAAAAATGGAAGCTACGAATAAAAAATAGAATTCTTTAATATTGTTAGAATTCTTATATTCAAGCTAACATTGAATTTCTCTTATTCTCATGTTTTGTTGATTTCAGATTGATTTTATTATGTAATTTCAAATTCTCATAACTTCAATTGACTCGATAAAGTGATTTAGAATTATTTTGCCCATGGATAGTCTGATCGATACAGATATAAGTCCGTCTTTGCGGTTAGTTTTGTTTCTATGTCATTAGCATGCTGATTTAATTCTAACATCTTTATTAGGTTTTGTTTGCAGTCGATGAGGCAATATGCCATCCATATTTAGAACCACTTCATGACATCATTCACCGAAGAGAATCTCACGGAGCTCATTTAGAAATTCAATTCGGACACAACTCACTGAGTAGTATGTTGGGAGTAATTAGTGTGATGTATATTACAACATGATTCCCTATGTATTATATGTATTATGTAATGAAACTCATACACAAATAGACAATTAAAAACAAATGAAAGATGTAGTAGGCATATAACATGACACTATTGCATTGGATGGGAACTGCAGATTTTGCAGAACCTTTCACTCAGTAGAATCCATTTATCCTTTTACAGAGCGTCCAAGCGATGATGTAGATATCAAAATAAAGGACGCACACACAGAGGTTATGTAACGGTGAGATTCAGATTTTTCCTTCAATATATCTAAAGTTATTTTTCTATTTGTGCTTTAATAATTTATTCCCATGTTTTTCTAATTAGTTTATACGAGGCTGCTTCTGGTGAATCATGGCTGCTGAAACATCGCTAAACCAGTGGATAGTTGGTACGAGGTTGGCTGAAACATCGCTAAATGTGGATAGTTTGTATGGTGGCTGCTGCTGCTGCTAAACCAGTGGCTGTTGAAATATCGTGTTGTTGCTGAAACACCGGTGAAACATCGTGTTTGTGAACCAGTGAAACACTGGTGAAACATCGTGTTGCTGCGGAACCGGTGCATAGATAGACTGTTGATGGTGCCTCATTACTTTTGACAAAAGTAGGTGAATATACATTCTTCCTAAATCCATTATCGCTGTTCCATTTGTAGAGCTATTTTTTTTGTTTATGACTATTTTCTATTCCGTAAAATTATCTCAATCAATTATGTTTTATGCCATTTAGTATCTCAAGTAAATTTGTTTATACTTACATCTGATGTTAATGTATTTTCACTTTTTTGTATTATTGTTAAATGGTATAATTTGAAAGAATATGGAATCATATTAGTTTTTTTCCCGATCTATTGGATCTTTAGATTGTCGAATGACTTCATACAGTCAGTTGAGAAGTTAAATGGTTGAAGTTGAAGAAATATCATTGGAATAGTAAGAAAATTAAGAAGACGGATGGCTTTAAAAAGGAGTCTACATGAATCAATTTTGTGTGTCCATGGCTCCTCATCAATGAATCAATCCTACTTGCTATAAATAAAAAACAGAGAAAGAAAAAAGTACATAAGTTTTGTTACAGAAGTTTCTTTGAATCCCATAACAGGATATATTAGTCAATTATTCATCAACTCAAAATAATTTATTCATCTAGATTACTCTATTGAATTTTATCCAAAAATGCCCTGAGTTGGTCGCATCCACCATCGAAACTGATGATTAATCTCTACATATGCAGGTTGTGAATATATTAGCCCATGATGCCAAAGTTCCATTATGCATATATGGTTGAACACCGCTTCTTAGTCTTGGAAAAAAGTTGGTAGGAATTTTAGACTTTGGGTGCTATATGGTATGGTTATATGAAGATGCATCAATTTAACATATATGCTATTTGTTTATTTTATCAATTGATGTATTCGGATGAGATTCATGCAATATATTTTGCTTATTGATCATACTATTTCATGTTTTTCTCATCTTATGGAAATTTCGCATATTATTTCCCGTTTTGCTCATTTTTTATTTATGCTTATCTTAAGTGCGCATTATCATCTCTAACATACTTGGTAAAGCTCAAGTGTAAGAATGTAGGAGAAGAAAAGCAAACTAAGAATGAAATTAGTTAGACATTTGTAATGAAATTGGTATTTTGGGTTGGAAAAATCTGCATTGTGTTGCCTCATAGAGTTTATATCATATTACAATATGCATTGTGTAGCCTCATAAAAGGATGTTGTAAATGGTTTAACAGTTTCAAAATTCATCAAATCCATAAAAAATATGATAGATGTTTAACAAATTATATAACTAGACAACCACACCCACTAAACAAACATCAAAATAAGGTCTTCAATATTCATACATCCACTAAAACTAATGTCAAGTATTATGTCATTTACATGCAACAAATGTCAAATATTATTTCATTTACATGTAACTTTTATCTTCTTGCATAATATTTACGATGCAAGAATTATTGTACGCATGTGAGTTGGGGTCATGATGTGCACGACTTTGGAAATTATGACCAATTGTTTTTAAAATAACTTTTTTTTTGTTGGGGAATTTTTGTTTCGCTTTGCAATTACGTACTTTGAAATTTTTTGTCGTTTTGCGATTATGTATTTTGAAAATTTTTAGTGTGCCTTCAGGCACGGGCATACACTAGTAAATACATATCCTATTCTTCCCACTACTCTATCACGAGTGAGTTTAGTATACGAGTTATGATTTATTAATCACAGTAACTAATCTAAATCATTTCTCATTTGATATCATATAACAATCTCACAAGTTATATCATCAATACAATTCTCCTAATGTATTTACCTGTATATTAATCTACACCATATATACGTAATATAATATTACAACATTCACACACATATTATAGATATAACATCCTCTCGAGTAGGTTCTCATCGGATGTTCTCTAAATGCTATCACAACACCATAGAAAGTGGCTACAGTTCCCCGAAAGTGACCGTCCCATACCATAACGTATCAACCCTAATAACATATGTTATGACTTGGGGATTATACTCTCCCTGCATTTACTAGACAGGGGATTCACCCACATCGCGTAACCTCCTAAGATAGCATATATATATATATTAAATCCTGGCTACCGATGTACTACATACATAACACTAGCCTAAAACATGCAAGTCCACAATTCGACTCAATTTCAATTAATCATGTACTAATTAATTTCATTATCTTGGTGTCACTCTACCAAATATACCCGGACTATCTCACTTGGCCTGAAATTCAAAATTCCCAATTCCTTGTTCAATTTCTTTCAATTAAGATTACCCACTTAATTTACAAGGTTTCAAAGTACTCAATCATAAACCTCAATTCTCTATTTGGATTTATCCTCTATTAATCCAAGGGTAAATTCTACAAATTCAAACCCTAATTTATAAATCCCAAAATTCAGATTCATCTAAAATAGGAACATTCATCACAAATTAACAATCGATCTGAATCAGGGGAGGGGAGAACTTTTTCAGAGTCACTCAGGTCGTTCAAGCGACCAGCCATATCGTTTGAATGACACCAGGTCGTTCGAACGAGACACTAGGTCATTCGAACGACCCTGGTATTCTCTCTCCTCTTTCGTTGCCCAGAACAATCAGTCTGCCATTAAAGATTTAAAACCTTCGATTCTGTACAGATTATATCCCCAAAACCTTCCAAGATTCATCATAAATCTACCCATTTGATTTTCTCAATCTAACTACATCAGCTACACAAATTGGGGAGGCAAATTCTACATATTCTTGTGACACCCCGACTAATTAAATACCGGGTAGCTACTCCTTTATAAAATTAATTCAAAATGCCAAGTTGGCTCAGTTAATAACATCACTGTCGAAAACATTTTATTATTACTAACCACCTAGTATTTAAAAACAAGTTGCCAAATTTTAATTTAAGTCTGATTAACATGCAATAAGTGTAATAAAAATAAATAACACCATTCACCATACTGAAGTAAAATGAATAATCATCACATAGCGTAAATAAAGTCTGGAGGAAACCCCTCACTACAATCCCATAACTGAAATAAATAAACTGAAACAATACATGCTAAAGTTTGAAATTGAAATGTAAAAGATGTCTCTAAAGAAATGGGCAACATGCCCTACAACTGATAGATAGTGACTCTGGAATCCAAAGAGATAGAAGCGTCTACATGCAAATCCCTGTAGCTTCCGCAAGCAGCTACAGCTCGTCACCTGAATGAGTACCTATGCTTGGTGTCCTTGTGGCTGGGCACCTAAAATGGTTTTACAAAGAAAAAGATTTGAAAAGCAAACGGGTCAGAGCCCGAATGTGGAGTTATATTTTAAAAACCTGCAAGTGCTTTAAAAACATTTAAAACATTAAATGCAAAGTACATGTTAGGACGTGCACTCACATTATGTTCTCACCTCTCGTCTAACTGTGCACTCCTAACGCAAGTACCCATCTATATCTACCCATACCACTAGCTAAGTGACTACGTATCTAGCTAGACTGCCAAAGGTTCTACCCATAATACTTGGTTCCATTAACATAATAACGCTCTTAATTAAATAGGGTTTAATGTAACTTAGATATCCAATATGCAATATATATATCACTATTAGTTAACTCACTATATATCTCGAAACAACACCTTAATATATATTTACAACATTAACATGAGGATTCCCATTAATTAAATGTATATTATTCACATCATAATTATACAATACAAGCACCCCGCAATCTAAGCTGTAGTGCACACATACTCTGCTATCCATCCCGGTACATCACGTACATAAGGATTACATATTCCGAATCTCTCAGAAATAGTTTACCGATAACATCACAAATAATGGAGGCGAACACAGTCACCATCACATGGGTCACGCACATACCTACGCTCCCATGATCAGCGGACTTATTAATATCACAATAAGTCTTTCTATGACCTATGTTCATCGAGGTACCAGTCTATATCCCCCCCGTAGGCACACAAGGATTAGAGGGTCCTAAGCGAACGCAACCTCCCGTGATAGCAAGTATGGTAGGTATGTCATACACACAATCCATATACCAATACTAATTAAACACACATCTTAGTAATACCGTATTTTAATCGTAGTACATATTGTACTCTCGTACTAACTATAATTATCATAATTCGTACTATTCCGGTTTGTAATTATACGCGCCATAATTCATCCTCACATCGTAATAGACACTCACGTCTCAACCCAAACGGATCATTGAATATAACTCTAGTATATAATTTACTCCTCTCAATAACCCAAAAGTCCCAATCTATCCTCACATCAATAAAGGAAGGTCATCTATATCCTCGAACAAGTTTACGGGACTCCAAAAATAAAAACAGTCCAAAAAGGACCAAACTGTCAAGTTGTTAGAAGTCTCGTTCGAACGAGGCTTCGAACGAGTTTGGACTGTCAGGTCGTTAGAAGTCTCGTTCGAACGAGGCTGTTCGAACGAGATCCCAGTTCGTTCGAACGAACTGTCCCTTCTAACGATATCTCGTTCGAACGAGATATTGAACTAAAATCCCTACTCGTTAATAACGACTGGTCAACTCGTTAGAAGCTCGTTCGAACGAGTTCGTTCGAACGACCTGGGGGCTGCTTCTAACAAGCTACCAGTTTCGGCCCAGATTTTTCCCCAATTCATTTTTCACCATTTTTACTCCTCAAACCTCTTCTAAAATTCGTTCCTACAATATATTGAGTTCTCTAATCATCCTCAAACATGCCAAGGTGCTATACTAACATCATTAAAGGTGTTTAATACCTTCTAAACATCCTTAAATCACAAGGTTTCTACATAAATTCCCAATTTTCTTCAAGAACATAAACCCTAGATTTTTCTCATCAAAATTTCCCCGATTTTAATCCGTTTATACATCACATAGATATGAAATCTCTGAATTAAATCTTCAAACAATGTTTCTACATGCAAACCTATCCCAAAATTTAAACAACAATCTTCCAATTTCATGGGTTTTCTTTTAACTCTTATATAAGATTGATTAACAATGTTTCTAACATGGAAAAAGCATTCACTGCATAAGGAATGTAATTTAAATCACTTGCCTTGTTTTGATTCCGGATTTGATGTTGATTTGATGAAGAATTTCTGCAGAATTTCTTCTCTCCAAGCTTCCTCTCTAATGGTGGCTTAAGGTGGTTAGGGTTTGATTTGGAGAAACTTAGAAAACCTAAATGACAACCTACGTAGCCTTCTAGGTTAATATGGGCTGGTTAATGGGCTTAATGGGTTTAATCCACATCAGATTTACATCTCTAATTTTCGTCACTTTTAATTCCAAAAAATGTAAAATTACCAAAATACCCTTTAAGTTACCGGTATGGCCTAAAAATACCCCGGGATCCAAACTATACCCCCGGCTAGTGTTTTCTGACTATCTCGACCCTTCCGGACGGGTTGACGCACTCAAAACGACCATACGGATTATAGATTTAAAATTCACTTTTTTTTTATCATCAAAATATAATACCATGACGCGGCGGTCCCACGTGTCTCAACAAAATTTCTAAAATGCCGTATATAAATCCCACGACAAATTTTATAATACCAAGTACATATATAATCATATATGCACATAATCAAATACTAACTCGTATCACATTAGTATTTTTATCCTGGATTAATTTCCAATTAATACGCATTTAATTAATTAATCCTCAAAATAAATATAGTCAAAAGTACGGGGTATTACATACTTCCCCCCTAATAACTGAATTTCGTCCCGAAATTCGAAACTAGAAAGTACCTGCTAAAAATAGCTCTGGATAACGTTCGCGCATCTCATCCTCGCGCTCCCATGTGGACTCCTCGACATTGTGATGTCGCCACTGAACACGCACTAACGGGACTATCTTTGACCGCAGTTTCCTCTCGCTTCGGTCCAAAATAGCAATTGGCCCCTCCTCATAGGAGATATCCGGCTGGAGATCGATGTCCTCCACAGCAATGTGAGAATGAGCCAAATCATCTCTAAGGTATTTCCTCAGCGAGGAAATATGGAACACGTCGTGAATCCGATGCAAGTGCTCCGGTAGTCCAAGTCTATACGCAACCGGTCCGATCCGCTCAATAATAGGAAACGGCCCCACATACCTCGGTGCCAACTTCCCCTTCTTCCCGAATCGCATAATCCCCTTCATTGGAGATACCCTGAGAAAAACCTGGTCCCCCACTTGGAACTCCCTGAAAAACCTCTTCGCATCAGCATAACTCTTCTGCCTGTCTTGAGCTACCCGAATGCGACTCCGAATCAACTCAATCCTTGCCGAAGTATCCTGGATCACTTTCGGCCCAAGAAGTTTGTTGTCCCCCACCTCCAACCAACATGTTGGGGAATGACAAGGCCTACCGTACAACGCCTCGAACGGAGCCATGCCAATCGTGAACTGATAGGAGTTGTTGTAAGCAAACTCCACCAGTGGAAGGTACTGCTCCCATCCACCCCCGAAGTCAATAATGCACATGCGTAGCATGTCCTCCAACATCTGATTGGTGCGCTCTGTCTGTCCATCGGTCTGCGGATGATAAGCCGTACTCAACCGCAATTCCGTGCCCATGGCCTCCTGGAAACTCTCCCAAAACCTCGAAACAAATATCTTGTCTCTGTCAGACACGATATTTAGGGGCACACCGTGAAGTCTCACAATCTCTGAAATGAAGAGCTGGGCATACTGTCCCGTAGTGTAGTCAGTCCTTACGGGTAAGAAGTGAGCGACCTTGGACAACCTGTCCACAATTACCCATACGGAGTCGTGACCCCTCTGCGACGTAGGCAATTCCGTGACAAAATCCATGGATATGCTCTCCCACATCCACACCTGTAGCAATCCTGCCGGTCTCTGATGATCCACTTTTACGAGCTGACAAGTGGGGCATTTCGAGACAAACTCAGCGATATCTCTCTTCATACCGCTCCACCAATATTGCCGTCTCATGTCTTGGTACATTTTGTCCCCTCCGGGATGTACCGCGAACCGTGAGCCGTGCGACTCTGCCATAACATCGTGTCGTAATTCTTCCCCTTCCGGAACTACCAATATCCCATTGAAGCGCAATCCCCCGTCTGAGCTAACGGTATAGGACTCGGCTCCCTCTGCTAGTAATCGAACTATCTGCTCCTGACAGAACGAGTCATTAGCCTGTGCCCGTACTACCTTCGTGATAATCTGCGGTGTAACGGTCATTACAGACATGAAAGATCGGGCCACTGCATCCTGGTGTCCCAATTCCTTCCACTTAGCTTTCCACACCTCTGCCACCTCATCTGCTGGCCTGCGGCTCAACGCGTCTGCTACCACGTTCGCCTTACCTGGGTGGTACTGGATGTCTAACTGGTAGTCCTTCACAAATTCAAGCCACCTACGCTGCCGCATATTCAACTCCTTCTGCGTGAACAGATACTGTAGTGACTTGTGGTCCGTGAACAGCTGAAACTTCTCCCCCAAAAGATAGTGACTCCAAATCCGTAAGGCAAATACCACTGCCGCCAACTCTAAATCATGTGTGGGGTAATTCTTCTCATGAGGCTTAAGCTTACGGGAAGCATAAGCTATGGCCTGTCTCTCCTGCTGCAATACACCTCCAAGCCCTTGCAAAGACGCGTCGGTGTAAACCAAATACTCAACTCCCGGTCTCGGCAATGCTAACACAGGTGCTGAGGTCAACTTGTCCTTCAATTCATCGAACGCCAACTGACAGGAATCACTCCAAATGAACGGCACACCCTTACGAGTAAGATGTGTCAAAGGACCTGCTATCTCTGAGAAACCCCGAATAAACCTCCTGTAGTATCCTGCTAGACCCAAGAAACTACGAATCTCTGTTGGTGTCATGGGTTGTCCCCACTCCCTCACCGCTGATACCTTCCCTGGATCAACTGATATTCCCTGGTCGGAAATAATGTGACCCAAGAACTGGACTTCCTTCAACCAAAACCCGCACTTCTCGTATTTTTCATACAACTCGTTCTGACGAAGTGTCTGCAAAACCTGCCTCAAATGCTCGGCGTGCTCCTCCTCTGTCTGAGAGTAAACAAGAATGTCATCAATGAAGACAATGACAAACTGATCTAGGAAATCTCTGAACATCCTGTTCATCAAGTCCATAAACACTGCTGGAGCGTTGGTCAAGCCGAAAGGCATAACCCGAAATTCATAAGAACCATATCTCGACAAGAACGCGGTCTTCGAAACATCCTCCTCCCTGATACGCAACTGATGGTATCCCGACCTCAAGTCAATCTTCGAGAAGAAAGAAGCTCCTCTCAACTGGTCGAACAAGTCATCGATTCGAGGCAACGGATACTTATTCCGTATCGTGACCTTATTCAACTCTCGGTAGTCCACACACAACCTCAGTGAACCGTCCCTCTTCTTCACAAACAAAACCGGAGCGCCCCAAGGTGAGGTACTCCTGCGAATAAAGCCTTGTCCCAACAGCTGCTCTATCTGATCCTGTAGCTCTCTCATCTCAGTTGGAGCCATACGGTACGGTGCGCGTGCTATAGGTCTCGTACCTGGTAGCAAATCTATAACGAAGTCTATCTCCCGACTGGGCGGTAAGCCTGGTATCTCCTGAAACACATCTGAATACTCCTTGACAACCGGGATCGAATCCAAAGGAATCACAACCTCCTTAGAGGTATCCTCCTCTATGTAATACAGATGAGCGGTCGATCCTCCCTCTGGGCGAGGCATCGCCACTATAAACATCTCTTGCCTCGGAATGGCAAAAACAATGCTCCCGCTAAAGCAATCAATCATGGCCCTATATGCTACGAGCCAATCCATACCGATGATCACATCGTGAACATGCATATCTAACACTAACATGTCTGCAGGCAATACCAAACCACCAATCTCTACCCCCACTCCCCGGCATATAAAGAAAATAAGTGACCCACTCCCTAATGGTGAGTCGACACACGTCACTGTGCTCTCTGCCGTAGCTAACAATCCTAAAGCTTTCGCGAAGTGTGTAGCTATGAAATAATGTGTAGCACCCGTATCAAATAACACCCGACCCATAGTGCCATGGATAGGTAATGTACCCTCGATCGCGGGCGGTGCCTGTGGAACTGCAGCCTGGTGAACGTTGTAGACACGTCCATACTGTAGCTGCCCCTGCTGAGCTGGGACTGCCGGAATGGGTGGCAATGCTGCCATCTGCGGCGGTGCGGGAAGAGCGGCGGGAAATATAGGTCTCTATGGCTCCTGGCGAGCACCCTGCTGCTGATGCTGTGGGGCCCTGCCCCTATCAGGACAATCCTGCTTCTTATGACCAGTCTTGCCACAAGAAAAGCACTTTCCTGGGAAGTTCCCTCCCCTCTGCCCCTGCTGTCCCCGGCCCTGGTGGCCGTTACCATTCCTCCCTTGGCCCTGCTGGCCCTGATGAAACTGTTGCCCATTCTGCCCCTGCTGGCCCTGATGGACGTTTGGACCCTGATGGCCCTGACGGAAACCTCCCTGTCCCTGCCTGTAGTTCCCTGACCGGAACCTCTTATTATCCCCCTGTTGGGTACCCTGCTCATTCTGTCTCTGCCCCTGACCCGATTGTGCCCCGCTGGCACTATGTCCTCCAGTCCTGCCCTGATGGCTAGACTCCCCCGACCGCTTGCCCTCGGCCATATGAAATCGGTGGTCCTGGCAGTGCAACAATGCAGCGTTAACCACATCAGAATACGTGGCCAACGATAGGTTCCCTAGCAGATGTTGAAGGATCCTCCAATTCAACCCGTCGCTGAACTTCTCTATCTTCTTCTTCTCTATTAGAATCTCGTCTGGAACGATATTCAACAGGTTAGTGAACTCGGCCTCATACTCGGCCACTGTCTTGCCCTCCTGCTTCAAACTCATCAGCTTCCTCCTCATCTCTGTATGAACTGCGGACGGAAAGTACTTGCGGTCGAACCGCACCCAGAACTCCTGATTGTGAGGGTATCCCTCTCCTCCGCGATGGTAATAGACTCCCACCACTGTAATGCAGATCCCACTAGCTTGAAAGTAGCTAGCACCTGTTTCTGAATATCAGTGCACTCATGCATCCTCAAATGCCTCTGTATGTCCTTCCTCCATTGGCTCGAGACTACCACGTCTGAGCTACCTGCAAACTCTGGCGGATGCGCTTTCTGAAAAGCGTCTCTTACACGCTCCCAAGCAGACGGGAATGCATTAACCTGTACTGGCGCGGCAACCGGTGCCTGAGGTGGTGCCTACTGAATCACGGCAATCGCGGCATTTACCGCTTGGGCTACTATAGCAGCAACCTCAGTGGCGTTCATCATGCCCTGAACTGGAGCGGGCTGGGGTTCGGGCATTGCATTCCTGGGAACTCGTCGTGGAGGCATCTGAAATAAGAACAAAGTTTATAAGTTCACAGTTTATAAACTTAAAATAGCTGAAGAACGAAGCATACACAAAAAGAGTACAACAGTCCTAAAATACAGGGCTCTATATCAAAGAAAACGTAGCAGAAACATAATAGCCGTACAGATCCTAAAGGACACTAGAACCTGATGCTCTGATACCACCTGTGACACCCCGACTAATTAAATACCGGGTAGCTACTCCTTTATAAAATTAATTCAAAATACCAAGTTGGCTCAGTTAATAGCATCACTGTCGAAAACATTTTATTATTACTAACCACCTAGTATTTAAAAACAAGTTGCCAAATTTTAATTTAAGTCTGATTAACATGCAATAAGTGTAATAAAAATAAATAACACCATTCACCATACTGAAGTAAAATGAATAATCATCACATAGCGTAAATAAAGTCTGGAGGAAACCCCTCACTACAATCCCATAACTGAAATAAATAAACTGAAACAATACATGCTAAAGTCTGAAACTGAAATGTAAAAGATGTCTCTAAAGAAATGGGCAACATGCCCTACAACTGATAGATAGTGACTCTGGAATCCAAAGAGATAGAAGCGTCTACATGCAAATCCCTGTATCTTCCGCAAGCAGCTACAGCTCGTCACCTGAATGAGTACCTATGCATGGTGTCCTTATGGCTGGGCACCTAAAATGGTTTTACAAAGAAAAAGATTTGAAAAGCAAACGGGTCAGAGCCCGAATGTGGAGTTATATTTTAAAAACCTGCAAGTGCTTTAAAAACATTTAAAACATTAAATGCAAAGTACATGTTAGGACGTGCACTCACATTATGTTCTCACCTCTCGTCTAACTGTGCACTCCTAACGCAAGTACCCATCTATATCTACCCATACCACTAGCTAAGTGACTACGTATCTAGCTAGACTGCCAAAGGTTCTACCCATAATACTTGGTTCCATTAACATAATAACGCTCTTAATTAAATAGGGTTTAATGTAACTTAGATATCCAATATGCAATATATATATCACTATTAGTTAACTCACTATATATCTCGAAACAACACCTTAATATATATTTACAACATTAACATGAGGATTCCCATTAATTAAATGTATATTATTCACATCATAATTATACAATACAAGCACCCCGCAATCTAAGCTGTAGTGCACACATACTCTGCTATCCATCCCGGTACATCACGTACATAAGGATTACATATTCCGAATCTCTCAGGAATAGTTTACCGATAACATCACAAATAATGGAGGCGAACACAGTCACCATCACATGGGTCACGCACATACCTACGCTCCCATGATCAGCGGACTTATTAATATCACAATAAGTCTTTCTATGACCTATGTTCATCGAGGTACCAGTCTATATCCCTCCCGTAGGCACACAAGGATTAGAGGGTCCTAAGCGAACGCAACCTCCCGTGATAGCAAGTATGGTAGGTATGTCATACACACAATCCATATACCAATACTAATTAAACACACATCTTAGTAATACCGTATTTTAATCGTAGTACATATTGTACTCTCGTACTAACTATAATTATCACAATTCGTACTATTCCGGTTTGTAATTATACGCGCCATAATTCATCCTCACATCGTAGTAGACACTCACGTCTCAACCCAAACGGTTCATTGAATATAACTCTAGTATATAATTTACTCCTCTCAATAACCCAAAAGTCCCAATCAATCCTCACATCAATAAAGGAAGGTCATCTATATCCTCGAACAAGTTTACGGGACTCCAAAAATAAAAACAGTCCAAAAAGGACCAAACTGTCAACTCGTTAGAAGTCTCATTCGAACGAGGCTTCGAACGAGTTTGGACTGTCAGGTCGTTAGAAGTCTCGTTCGAACGAGGCTGTTCGAACGAGATCCCAGTTCGTTCGAACGAACTGTCCCTTCTAACGATATCTCGTTCGAACGAGATATCGAACGAAAATCCCTACTCGTTAATAACGAATGGTCAACTCGTTAGAATCTCGTTCGAACGAGTTCGTTCGAACGACTTGGGGGCTGCTTCTAACGAGCTACCAGTTTCGGCCCAGATTTTTCCCCAATTCGTTTTTCACCATTTTTACTCCTCAAACCTCTTCTAAAATTCGTTCCTACAATATATTGAGTTCTCTAATCATCCTCAAACATGCCAAGGTGCTATACTAACATCATTAAAGGGGTTTAATACCTTCTAAACATCCTTAAATCACAAGGTTTCTACATAAATTCCCAATTTTCTTCAAGAACATAAACCCTAGATTTTTCTCATCAAAATTTCCCAGATTTTAATCTGTTTATACATCACATAGATATGAAATCTCTGAATTAAATCTTCAAACAATGTTTCTACATGCAAACCTATCCCAAAATTTAAACAACAATCTTCCAATTTCATGGGTTTTCTTTTAACTCTTATATAAGATTGATTAACAATGTTTCTAACATGGAAAAAGCATTCACTGCATAAGGAATGTAATTTAAATCACTTGCCTTGGTTTGATTCCGGATTTGATGTTGATTTGATGCAGAATTTCTTCTCTCCAAGCTTCCTCTCTAATGGTGGCTTAAGGTGGCTAGGGTTTGATTTGGGGAAACTTAGAAAACCTAAATGACAACCTACGTAGCCTTCTAGGTTAATATGGGTTGGTTAATGGTCTTAATGGGTTTAATCCACATCAGATTTTCATCTCTAATTTTCGTCACTTTTAATTCCTAAAAATGTAAAATTACCAAAATACCCTTTAAGTTACCGGTATGGCCTAAAAATACCTCGGGACCCAAACTATACCCCCGGCTAGTGTTTTCGGACTATCTCAACCCTTCCGGACGCGTTGGCGCACCAAAACGACCATACGGATTATAGATTTAAAATTCACTTTTTTTTTATCATCAAAATATAATACCGTGACGCGGCGGTCCCACGCGTCTCAACAAAATTTCTAAAATGCCGTATATAAATCCCACGACAAATTTTATAATACCAAGTACATATATAATCATATATGCACATAATCAAATACTAACTCGTATCACATTAGTATTTTTATCCCGGATTAATTTCCAATTAATATGCATTTAATTAATTAATCCTCAAAATAGATATAGTCAAAAGTACGGGGTATTACAATTCTTATCATCTCTACAGATTTTTAAATCATAATCAGAAAATCCCCAAATTCTAATACAGGATTAACCCTAACATATTATTCAATCTATACCTTCTATAATATGAATAGGAAAACTCAATCAATCAAATGCAAGTTAAATCACTTGCCTTAGAGTTTGTAGACTCGGATTCTTTGATGGAGATGATGGGTTGATTCGATGGTCTCCTCTATTATTCTTCGTTTAATCTCCCAAAATCCCCTCTAGTTGCTATCTTCTTTGGCTCTCCTCAATTTAGTCTTCTAAAAATGAATTAAAGTTCCCTCACCCTTGCACAATTAGGGTTATTAACTCTAATCCCATTTTCCGGCTTATGGGCCTTCTAGAAAGGTCCCACACACTTATTTGGGATCTTAAATGTGTCTAGAAAGGTCCCGAAACCCATACTATACCTATAGCCACTCTTTTTCAACTACTTCAACCCATCTGAACTCAATCGCGCATCTCGAATTTCCATCCGAATTAATCTATAACATCCTCTAAATTTAAGGCCTCAAAATTGGGCACAATATAGTGCAAATAATTATTCCTTAATTCGCCAAATTAATAAATTCCTCAAAGTAAAAAATTTCTCGAATTGTGAATTTAATTCTTCCCAATAAAATACATTCTTTCTCTCCCTAAATATTATTTAATTAAAGGATCTTGAATTTACGAGGTGTTACACCAAATGGAAATATTGGGGTTATATATAAGTGTGAGTACAATATTTATTATATCTTGATATATATGAATAGGTACATGGAAAATGAAGAGATATGCAAAAATAAGTTTCTGATTCATATTCTGGAGAAATTAGTGAAGAAGGGAAAAAGGAAAGAAAGTGTTACTTAGGTTGCGTTTGTTTTTTCATCTTAATCTGAAGTCTATATCTAAAATCTGAAGTCTGAAATTTGAATCTGAAAAATATGTTTATTTTTATGTCTGAATATACATCTGAATGGATGTATTTAGATTGATTTAGACTTCAGATTCAAACTTCAGATGTAACTCTACCTCTTAATCGTTAAGAGACATATATAGTCGTTAACCTCTTAATCATTTTAAAAAACAAACACTTTTTGGTTCCTCTTGAGTCTGAATGGTTCATATTCAGACTTAAGAGGTAAAAACAAATGATACCTTAGTCTCTAATTCTACAATTGGGTTTGATAATGACTACGGAACCTAACATGTCTCTTATTAAGTGTCACATGGGTGCACAAATGGGAAGAAAAATTAAATTTAGTCTTACATTTTATAATATAACTAGCATGAAGGCCACATGATGTGTGGCCGAATATATAAATTTATTTAATTATTGAAACTGCAGGAACATATTTTTATGAACCAACTTATAAGAAAATTGATAAGCTAATTTGATAAATTTCATACTTTTTTGTGTTGTATTAGTTTTTCGACATTCAACTCCAATGGTGTATATTGACTTCGAATATAATGAATATAAGTACTAATAGACCTCAAAATAATTTCTCCAATATTTGACAAAGTAATATTTTAATGTATGGTAACGATTTAAATTGAAAGGACAAAGTCTATTCACATGTAACTTCTATGTAGCATGTATTGTATGATGATATAAGGAAGATCTGTTAAATTGTGTTCTGCAAGATAAGAAGTAATATGTTAATAGTTTTGAAATATTATTGTATGTATTTTATATGATGAGATATATGAATTTTTCAATAACTTATTGCTTTTATTTCATTGCTAACAAAATAAAAGAGGAGCAAATAATAAACGAAAGATGTTTTTTTTATTATATCTCAACTGTAAACTCAACCCAACCCTAGTGTAATGAAAATAAAATGTTACTTGTTAAAGATTGCAGTTGATCCAATACCATGTTCGCTTCAAAACGGAGAAAAGAGTATTGGAAGATGCATTTGAACAAAACAAACTTGTTATTAATCTCCTAGTGCCTTTTGGATCCAAAAACTATGGTATCTAGGAATTCGATATTGGTAAATTCAAATATAAATCTCATAATTCATGCAAAATCACAAACCATAAGAATAACAAATTATGTACTAAACTCATATCCTATGTGTCATGTAAATTTATCAAATCTAGGATCCAAGAAAGGGATAGTAGAATTCAGAATATGTTTGTTCATATACATTTTGTATTTATTTTGATACATTATCATACAATGGTAACATCAGGTCAAACATTCTGTTAGAATAAAGGTTGTTAATATCAGCTCATGTCTTATAGGGTAATGCAACCAAACTCGTTGCAAGTTAGGGCTTTTTTTTATTAAAAAAAAGGAGCACGGGATGAAAAAATATTGAAACATTGCTATCGAATGGTAACTTACCCACAAAAAATTAATTTAAAGAGCTACATAAAAAAAGGAACATGGGATGAAAAATTATCAAAACATTGTTGTCTAATTGTAATATACTGGCAAATAAATTAATTTAAACATCACATGTAGTTACACAATTGAGTGAAAATCTTTTTGTTAATCTCAAAGTAATAGCGCATTACAGTACCTTTAAAATATTACTTAAATTTCATAATCTTTTATCTATTAACCCCATAAAATTTCAAAATTAGAATTACCCCCTCCCTACATGTTCATCAATACACTTGTACCTTATGCATACCCAAATAAAATATCAAGGACGAAATATGAAAAGCGTGGAGGAAAACACAGTTTAAACAACAATGTTTCCACTAATCACGTAAATTTATGAAGCAAATGGGGAACCCAAAATACATTATTTTACTAATTAAATTCATTTACTCGTACGGTTAGAGAAATAGAGAAAACGGAAATCAGAGAGACAAAAATACAAACATGTTGTTTGCAAAGAAATTATTATTATTATTTTACTTCTAATTACTTTGATGGGAGACCAATACAAATATCAACCCAGATTTGTATGGTAGATGAGGAGACTTAAATGGCACAAACCTTAATTTGACTGACAATATGATGAAAATGAACAGAGATATGCTTCTATGAAATAATACACTCATCATATATAGTGTAACCATGGCATACGAAGTGAATCAACATAACTGTACAGACGGATGATTATTGAGAGGTGCACTGTATAGACAGATGAATAATGAGGCGTGGAAGATGAAGGGGATGTATAGAAATGAGAATCGATTACTTGGCTTACGAAAAAGAGGTGGGATACTTTAAATCGAAGAAGGAGGTATGTTGGCATAACTTACATTAAATTCAGATGACACGTGATAGTCATACATGGATTGGGACTACAGTTTTTAAATAGTTAGATAGACATAGATGTATGAATAGGTACATGGAAGATTAAGAGATCTACGAAAAAAATTTATATATCCATGTTTCAGAGCAACTAGTGAATGGTGTAAAAAGAAAAGGAAAATGTTGCTTAATCTCCAGTGCTACAATTGGACCTGATCTAATATATATATATATATATATATACACACACATACACATACACACACACACACTAGGGTGTACCCGTGCCGATGGCACAGTGATAAATTTGATCCTGTGATATTTTGTACCCGTGTCGCTGGCACGACGATAAATTTGTTTCCGTCATAAATTTATGCCCGTGCCGATGGCACGTTCATAATTTTATCCCGATGCATTACTATTAGTGATGATGTATCATTAAGATTTAATTATTGATGTTCTTAATTGTTTTTATCATGCCTATTTTTTTATATTTTCTATTTATAGTTGTATTAATTACATACCACTTTTTAATTTACGGTCATTTAAACTTAACTTCACTTTCGTCACTTAAGTATTCGACGTCTAAAATGCCCAACGATGTTACAAATGCATTAGTTTGTTTCACCTACTACTTAAAGAGCCCTTATAACTTTACAAATCCCATTTTGTTACAGACCTGACATTACCAGCAAATGGCAAATATATGCAGATATTTATCTCAAATAAAAAATAATTTGAAAATTGATATAAACTAAATTAAAAATGCGTATGAATATTTCTATTGTATGAAAAATATTGCTGCTGTTGTTTTAATACTTTAATTTGATGTAATAAAGATTGAATAACAAAAAAAGGGATTTTTGTTCTACACTTTCCTTCAAAATTATGTTCTATAATGTTAATCATGTAAATCTCTAAATTACTACCTGTTTATTATTCGTTTGCAATATTAAAAAAAATACATGATTCAGATTTAGATAGCGTGTATTGTTTATTTTGAGGATGCAATAAGTTTAATCGATTTCTTTCCAAATTTTCTACCTTTAGGTGAGTCGAAAGTAAAATAACTAAAGAGTTCCATAGTGTCATTGCTGGGCCTAAGACATAGGCCTACCAACTGTCGTGTTCAATCCATTATGGCTTCAGACATTTATTAGCAAAGTACAATTTTGGGACTATAATAATATTTTCTCAACTTTATCACATACACGGTAAAAAGAAAAGGACCGAGGCCTTTCACTTATACCACGTTCGACTGTGTGCTTTACTTGAGCCACACAAAATGTCAATAAATACAACATGTATTCTCGTACCAGTCACAATCAATAAGTAATGAAATATATTTTTTTACCATCGACTTTCCATTGGTTACATGAAAGCAAACTAAAAAGATTTACAAATATTCTCGTTATTGTAACAAATGCTCGTTATTATAACAAATGCATATGGACCAACTAAAGCCCATCAACACACCCAAAAATGAATTGAATCCTGCTCTATTTCAAAATGCCCAACTAACAAATGCATACATTGCTTTGTCAATACCTGCACATGAGTTGCAATGAAAATTTTGCTCAAAATTTCTACATTATTATGCACCGTGTAGTTATCAAAAGAAATATGATATTAATCATATTCCTTGCAAAATATAACATAGTACAACAACCACTAACTAAAAATGTGAATTATTTGTAACTATTTTGTTGCCATCTCCATGACCCACAAACACAAACACATTACAAACCCCAAACACAAATTTCAGGCAGCAAAGTAGGTGGCACACACCCATGCTTTAAGATCTGGGATCTTTGAGTCCGTACCCGCTTTTAGAACCGACCCAGTTCGTCGGGGGAGGGGGGGGGGGGGGAGAGAGAGTTTCTACTGGTTTACAGATATGCATTATTGCAGTTCTGACTTGTTACATAGCACATATGTATATATACAATAAATCGTTGAGAGTTCGACTTCCACTCGTTTGTGATCTGTATGTTGTTGTTGTAGTTTGATGCATTGGAATTTGTCTGAGCCATATGTGTATGGCCATTGTTGTTAAAGCTTAATGATTACGAATTCATCTGAGCCATATGTCTATTGCCATGTTTTACAAATCGATGTGTTATGCAAGGTGTGGTGACAATTATATTCAACACAAATAAATGAGAGAAGCACAATCACCAAGGAAAATAAAGAAGATAAAATGCCAATAACACAACAAAGTATGTACTTGGTTTAGCAAAAATGCCTACGTCCACGGTGGTGCAACCAGTATTATTTTTATATACTCCGGGGAGCATTTACAGAGAATACAATGCGTACCTCTTGACCCAGGCTTAGGGCGTGTTATATGCATGTTTATCTTAGGGGAGTGGGGGTGTTGGACTCCCCCACGTCCACTCTTCTCACCTGGAATATCTCTTTATGATATTTTAGGAGGAGACTAAGTCGTAACTCTATTTAGTTAAGGTGAGGGGTTCGAATTTTGGGCCGTTTTTATTAGGTTACTCGTCCGGGCCCATAATGGTAAATTCGGGTACCCACAATTGTCCCTAAAGTTGTTGGGCCACAATTTGGGCTAAATAAATTTAAATGATTTATCATAATGGCACTTTTGTGAATCGTGTAACTCTTACCAAAGTCGAGAACTAATTTAGGCGGCAGTTTCTTCTTGTCTTGTGCGCGATGATTAGGAGCGTTTAAAAGCTATTTGGAGCAGCGTTCCATAGTTGTCGTTTCAAATTTCTCTGTGTTCACTCATATTGTGCGAGTTTTAGTTGTTGTGTCCTCTTCTCCAGGCCTTCATTTTCAATCTCCCTCGTCATCTGGGCTTGCGATCTTGCATCGTCCAAGTCAAACTTTCATCTCGTAAGTCCTCTTTGCTCTCTCTTTGTTCTTTCTCTGTTGAGTTTTCTCTAAATTTGCAATTTAGGGTTTATAAATGTAAAAGATAGGTAATAGATCAGTGTCAGAGTTTAGGAAGTTCTATAATATCCCAGAGTGGGTAGAGGTTGAGTGCGCCTCTCTCCCTAAGAATGTTAGAGTGATAGAGGGTGATCATTGGATTCATGTTCTGTTGCTTTCCCAAGCGAGCTTACTTTTCCTCCAAATAATTTGTTTCTGCATTTCTTTAGTTATTTCAATATTGTCCCTACACAGTGTTCACCCAACGTATGGAAGATAATCAATGGTGTCCATAGAATAAATTAACTTTATGGCACTAAATTAGGGCTCGCTGAAGTTTATTTTTGTTATTCTTTCTCTTGAACTAGATATGGTCTTCTTTACCTCAAGGACAGGAGTCCTGACAGGGTATTGGTAGTAAATTTACCTGATTCCCATAAGGACTACTGGCAAGATGGCTTTCTCGCTAGGAATTGGCAGTTCTCCCCCCAGACTGAGGGGGGAGGTCTGATAGATTCACTGTTCCCTTTTATGAGGAAGAGTACATAGGTAGTCTTTGCTTTTCCCTTTCGATTTCCTTGTTAATGTGTGATTTTTCTGACACTTTCCTATTTTTTTTTTAGCGAGGACAAAGAACTTGGAGCCTGCCCTCAGCAAGGTTCGAACTTTTGAGCTGATTAAAGCTTGGAATATCAGGGAATCTTTGGATGATGGTGAACATCCTCGGTCTGCTGCTCTCCTGCTCAAGTACAAGAACACTGGGTCCAGTTTTATTGCGAGGTCTGTGGATAACATCCCTAAATTTGATACTTCTGAAGAAGTTGTTGCCGATCCTATTTAGTTGGACAAGGAAGAGAGCAGTTCTGAGACTGATATTAGAGGAGGTGTTGAAGGTGGTTCTGGTGAGGAGAGATCCAGTAGTTACAGTTATTCTATCTTAGAAGAGGGTTCTGAAGCCCAAGAACCTTCAAGTACATCCAGCAGCTCTAGCGAGGAAATGGTTCCCCCACGAAAAAACTTGATCCGTGATGATCATGATGATGATGTCCTTCTCGCTCAGAGGTCGAAGAAGCAGAAATCCAGTAGTGGGGATGTTTCCACTGGTTCTCAGTCTTCTACTCAGGAGAAGGATAAGAAGAGAAAAGAAGAAGAGTAGTTGAGAGAGAGAGAGAGAGAGAGGAATAGGGAAGAGGAGAGAAAAAAGACTGAAGAGAAAAGGAGGGTTGAGGAGAGGAAGAGGGTAGAGAAGGAGAAGGAGAGGGAGGATTAGAGGAGAAAAATGAAAGCGATGACAAAGGATGGGCGGGCCTTAGTACTTGTGTCTGCGTTGCCATAGGGGGCCTCGATTGACATTTCTTCTCAGCTGGCCCCTGCGCTGCTCGAGAGAGCAGTCCTTCCTGCTGATCGCCAAAGGGCGATGGGGACTGACCAGTTATCCTTGCAAGCAAGTCAGAGGCTAGCCTTGGTAATTCTATTTCTCTTTTATAATACTCATCAAATTATGTCTGTTTCTTTCTTCTAATATCTTCTTTTACTTGCAGTTCGTGACAAACTTTGTCGTGCGCTATCGCTCTTGCAACGAGCTGGTGAACAAGAATGGTGAGCTGTAGAAGAAGAACGTTGCTTTGAAAGTGAAGGGTACCGAGCTCGAGGCCAGCTTGAAGGCTGCTGATGCTGCTTGGACGTCTTCTGATCTAGCCCTTAATAAAGCTAATCGAGAGAGGGAGGCAGCGGTCAAATAACTGAATGAACTACGGCAGGCTTATGATTTGGTCTGCTCGAGCAGGCTAGCAATAGTGGAGGATAATAAGGTGCTGACGGAGAAGCTGAATGAGAAGGAGTTCGAGGCAGCCACCATTAAGGAAGATCCATATAACTTCGGGTAGGCCTGTCAATGGGTCGGAGTTGGGTCGTGTTTAGGGAGATCCAGATCCGTGTAATCGGGTCTTCATCGGGTCCGGGTCCGGGTCTTTATCAGGTCTACAATATTGGATCCAGACCCGGATTCGTTCGGGTCTTTGGGTCTCGGGTTCGGGTCTGGCCAAATATATACATTTATTTTATATTAGCCCCGCTCCTTATTTTTAATCTTAAATTAAAATATTTTGTAATGTATTATAGAATATTATTAGTATAAATAAAACATATTCATTTATATTTATTATATACATAAATATATATTTATATATATATATATATATATATATTACTTACATGTTATATTGATAAGATATATTTATAAATATATATAAAGTTATAGTATATGTATATATATTTAAAAAATAATAATGTACAATCCGGGTCGGGTCTTCGGGTCCCGGTCTTGTATAAGATCCAGACCTTACCCTACCCGTTTAATAAACGGGTCTTCGGGTATTCGAGTCTTCGGGTCTCGGATCCAAAAAATATGCTCAGACCCTATTATATGGATCGGGTCCGGGTCGGGTCCAAGTCCAGACCCGACCCATTGACAGGTCTAACTCCGGGTGGTATATCGCATATGAAGATACCGAGGTTCAGATAGGCTACATCAGCCGTCTAAGCTTCAAGAAGGGCTAGAATAAGGCCCTCTTAGCTTCCGGGGTGGATGTTTCCTCTCCCTTGTTCGACGAGCACGATCCAGGCCCAAAGCCTATGGATGAAGATCCTGCCCCAGCCGTCGAAGGTGTTGACCCTGCTTCCCAGTCAGTTCCTATCGATGCCCTTCCTGATAGGGCGACAGAAGATGTCCCTACCGAGGGAGATACTCCTACTGCTGCTGATAAGGGGAAGCAGCCAGCTTCTTCTAAATAACCCGAGGTCGTCAGCTAATCTATGCTTAGGATTGCTTTTGTATTTTTATTTGTAATGTTCCTTTCTGTTTCTCAATGTACTCTAATCCTTTTATGTATTAATGAAACGAGAAGGCTTTTTCCCTCAGTGCACTGATTTATTTTATCCTTTACTATTCTTTTATGGTCTGTAGTCGATTGATGTAGATGACTATATACAAACTACTTCTCAATTGGGAAGAATGATTGGTCTTGATGTGAGTCCCAAAGTTCGTCATACCTTCGTAGGAATTTGCAAATCGTTGAGATTGAGGAATAAGTGTTTCATAGAGCAGACGGAGCTCGTTGTTAAACTGAAAGACAGGCTTCAGGAGATGGAAGAAGTTGGAGCTTCTGTTCAAGAGGAAGTGAATACTCTGAGAGCAAAACTCCTCGATGCTACTGAGATTAATCAAGTTGGAGAAATTTTGCAATAGGAAAATGAGTCTTTGAGGAGGGAAGTGTTGCTCCTCAGGGAGCATGTGTCGAGCACCGCGCCTCGCATTTTAAGGGGTTCCTCCTCATCATGAGCCGACGCAGGACCGAGCAACGTTCCTCCGATGATACGAGGTTCTACCCCATCGTGAGCTGGTACAAATGTAAGAAGCCGAGCTAGGGAAATGGATGAGCTTCGTGAAGATGTTCGTCGAGCATATGTTATTGCTGTTGGGCTTCAAATGGATGTCACATAGCTGAGGCATATTTTTAAGAGAGGACCTCGACGAGTATGGGTTGATGGTTACGACCAAGGTTGGGTAGATGCTCCGACGAGGCTGACAGAGTTTGAAGAGCTCGCCTTTATCAGGGGTTGGTTGAGTGCCCTAAGGGAGCTACAAGTTATAAGGAACTCAATACTCTGGTATCATCATGAGATCTCTCCTTCCATTTTAAGGCCTAACCCCTTCAGGAGGGATGATCAGTGGATCCCCATCAATGCCATCCCTCGGCAGCTATTGGAGTCAGATGCGAATGAGATTAAGGAGGAATTAGCTCCTCATTCGGATGACGATCGAAGGGAACAAGTGGATGATTGTCTTGTTCAGAGGCCTCAGCCTCATTAAGATTTTACCAGTTATAACTCAGTACACATATGTAATGAAGCAATATAGTATTGATGCTTCGGGCGATCTCGCCGATTAAACATGGGATGTTCATTTTATTGCGACTAAGTAATATAAATTTATGTTTTGGGCGAACTTGCCGACTAAATAAGTGTTCCATATTTTTTACAGCATTATTCTTTGCTTAATAATCTTGGCCCTCTCTTGGCCGACTAAATTAGTAAGTTTGCATTGTCGAGTAAGTGTCCCTCCAGTCCAGTATGCTTATGAGATACCATTCTGCCTTACTTTACCTTTTAGGTCGTGTCGTCACACTCCCTTAGGCCTAAGTGCGGCAATTGGCGAGGACACACCTGGTGCTGGATGCTCTATCCGATCAGGGTTTTATTGACCAAACATTGTTTGGCGACCAATTTGACTTGGTCGAATTGCCTAAGGATCTCCTATAGGGCTTCATATATTTCCAGGGGCAATGCTAAGAGGTTGTTCATACTTTATAATGAAAACTTGAGGAGGGTGTTTTCCCTGCTATCGCGTATTGAGTAGTGTGCCTGGCACTTGGAAAGGGTGTGCAAGTTATAAAGTTCATATATTAGTTAACTAACACCTCATAGAATGCAACTGCCAAACAACTTTTATTGATCACAAGTAAATGAGCTGTAATTTTCATAATTATGGTAAAAAGCGAAAGAAAAAACTAAAAATAGAATTTCTTAAGATTTTTTGCATTCCATGCTCGGGGTATGTCTCTGCCCTCCAGCGTCTCTAAGTGATAGGCTCCTTGCAGATCGTCTCTTGTTATCTTGAATGGTCCCTCCCAGTTTGGCCCCAACTTGCCATCTGATGGTTTTACTGCGCTGTCAAGGACTTTCCTTAGGACATAGTCACCAACTTGGAATGCCCTTGGATTAACCTTCTTGTTATAGTGTTTTACGAGCTGTTACTGATAGCTCGCTAGTTTCACTAAGGCAAGTTCTCTACGTTCGTCGGCTAGGTCGAGTTCGGTGAGCAATGCTGCCTCATTCTGGCCCTTGTCAATAAAGGTGGACCTCATAGTTGGTAGGCCTGCTTCTAATAGGATGATCGCTTCCATTCCATATGTTAGTGAACCCGTTGCTCAACGTGGGGTAGTGCGGTAAGCCCACATAATATTTGGTAGCTCGTTCACCCATGCGCCTTTGGCTTGCTCTAATCATTTCTTTAACCCATCGATTACTGTTTTGTTGGAAGCTTCGGCTTGACCGTTGCTCTGAGGATACGCCACCGAGCTGAAATAGTGCATGATCCCGTGTTCATTACCAAAGTTCTGGAAAGGGATACTCTTCAACTGTGTTCCGTTATCAGTGATGGTGGTTCTAGGGATTCCAAAATGGATAATTAAGTTTTTCCATATGAATCTCATCATATCTGCATCTCGGAAGTTTCCCAGTGGCTCTGCCTCGACCCATTAAAGCTAAATCTTAGTTTTATAAGTTAATGCGATCAAATAGAACTCCTTGGAATTTCTTAAGTGGTTGAAACATATTTATTTTGTCTTATAGTTCATGCCCATTCACTTCGTACTACATTTTGTCTAAACCCATCTACGCCATATGAGTGTTGAAAGCTTTTGTTTTGAGACTTTTTTAACTGAAACATGTAATAACCCGTACTTTTATAGATATTTAAATCGCATAAATGGTGTAATTTGGTAAGTAGAGGAAATTACTGTGAATAGTAATTTTGGAATTTATGAGTGCAATTTAATAAATTTAGAATTTAAAGTGAATGGTAAATATTAGTTTTTTAGTGTCAGATTAATATTTACATGGGTTATATTTACTTTTGGGACTAAGTAAATGAGTCAGAATATTTTTGTGACTTGTCGCAGTTTGGTAACGCGACAAAGGATAATATTTTATTTGGAAAACACGTGTCGAGAAGTGTTGGGTTAGACTAGTGAATTTTAGTTAAGTTAATCGGGTGGATATTTCGAGTTCACGGTTGGTTTGAATGGTTGAGAAAATCAAAATACAGTACTTGGGGGTAGCGTTTGGATTTCAGGGACTTTTGGACTAGTAGGGACTCGCAATTGAGTAAACGAGTCAATTTTGGGTTTATTAAGGGATAAACCATGATTCTCTCTTAAAAAGGGCACGGGAGAAAGAGAGAAAGGAAAGAAAGAAGAAAAAAAGAAAGTAAGGAAGAAAAGGGAAAGAGGATGAGATTTTCGGCTAAACTCCGCGGGATTCAACTCGAGATCATCGGATTTATCCAAAGAGGCAAGTGTTTAACTTGCTTTAATGATTTCGTGTGTTTATTTATCATATTGTAGTTAGTGTGTAAAACTATAAGATTTTGGGTTGGTATTCTTGAACCAAAATGGGTTTTTTTGTGAAATGAACTCATAGAAATTGATGTGATAATTTCCCCATAAGAAATCTAAGCTTGAATGGATGAAAATGGTGTAGTTTTTGTGATAAATGAATTTAATGGAGTTAGGGTTAAATTCTTGAGTTATTTGTGTTGGTTATAAATAGATGTGTCGATGATTATATTGTTGGTTGGTGAAGTGAAAAACCATAAAACTTGAATTGATTGGGTGTTGGTTTGATTTGGAGTTGGAGAAGATGATGAACAGTAAAACAACGTCCTTTATGAATCGATTCGGATCTTGGTCAAAAAATAAAATTTCTATATCTTTTTTACACGAACGCATGGGCACCGACCGCATAGTTTTCTGATTTTTTTAAGTAGTTATGATTTTTCTACGAAAGGGTGTCCGAGATCGAAATCGTTAGTCAGAAATCAAACCTGCTATTGGGATAATTAAGGCTAGAATTGTTTGAATATAAATATTAGGGGTTCTTAAATAAAGTCTTAGGACATCTAAATGACTTGAGGAGATATTAAAACCTTGGGTTCATAGAATTAAAATCGGGATATATTTGAAATGAATGTTTAGGATGAGTAACATTTGAGAGAAATCTCGACAAGTGTGTTTATATATTTGTGCAGTTAGACTAAATACGGGCCGATTACACTTGAGTAAATCCTAGGATGCGAGTAAAATGGAATTTAGGATATGGGCTAAAGAGGATTGAGCGGCTATCTGGTACGTCTATCGACGACTATTATTATAGGAGATGCAATACCTATGGAATTAAGATAAGTCGCTTGTATACATATTTAATTATTATGAATTGGTATATTCGGATTTATATATAAATCCTTAAAAGTGATTAAGGTGTGAGTTAAATCTTAAGTAGGAGAACACTTATAAGTTTAGTATTTTAAGTGTGAATACTTATATACTATTACGAATGTGAACATTCGGGATTTTGGCTATCGCTATGAGAGTTAGGAAATTATAGCAATGGTATATTGAGGAATTGATATATTATATATACGGGAGTTGTTATAGTATATATATGTTATGAGATGAAAATAAATATATTTGTGTGTGATTCGTATATTTGTATTTTAGAGGCTGGTTCCACGGGCATAGGGATGGACAACCAGACTATAAATATATCTTTAGTGCTATCCAGGGAGGTTGCACAATGTGGGTGAATCTCCTGCCTTGATGAGCAGGGAGAGTATAGTCCCCAGGTCATATCATCCCGCATATGGGTGAGATGTTTATTCCACTTTCAGGAGGGACTATGACCGCCTCCACCGTTTAGTATTTTCACCATGGCCAAGAATGAGTCTGGTTTGGTAGCGTGATCACGTGAGCAAACTCAGATATGGATGGGCACTTTGAGACTGCATCCTCGAGTTATAGCTCGGTGGGATGGTTCCTATACTTATGATTATAAAATAAGTATAAATATACTTTTTGCGTATAGTATATTGCTTGTATATGAAGACGGTATATCATATAGCTTTAACTTGTGTAAAGAGTAAAATGAATAAGGTTTTATTCTCATTCCGGGAGATTTTATTCGGATTTAAATTGTGATTCGTATATTAAAGTGAGAACTATATATATACGGGATTTTATATACTATAATAAAAATGGTATTTTAAACTAGTGAGAGTTTTGGAATATGAACGGTATATATATATATGGACTGTATATATATCTAGTCGAGCATAATATCAAATAAATCTTAAGTGATAGCTTTTGGTATAATGTATATTATATCACGTCGGGTAGGTGATAGCTATGAGGACTTAGAGGATGGGTGATATAGATTACTTAGGGAGGGTAGCTTAACTAGATGGTTTAAAATGTATGCGATATGGGTGCACTATTAGAAGAGGGATGAGGTGTATCTCATGAGAGTGTGATACCAGTTAAATATGAGAGATTTCATATTTTAAAATATGGCATTTATGCACTTGCTAAATATTTTCAAAACTCGGGCTCTGGCCCGTTTCTCTATTTTCCCTCTCTTGCTATATATGTATATATATTAGGTGGCCAAACACAAGGACGCCTGAATGATGATTTTTTTGAATCTGACGTTGCTGCAGTAGTTGTGAATGCAAATTATAGACGCTTGTAACCTTGTGATCTAGATAGGAGGTATTGTAGAAACATTCGGGCGGATAGACCAACTGTATTCATTTATTCTTTTACCGCTTTTCAGTGCATCATTTAGTTTGGTTGTATTATGTTATACCGAGAGTTCGGTTAATTTATTTCATTTCAGTTGTAGTATATAAACTATTGTGATTGTTTTGCTCGGTTGGTTTGGTTAAAAAGATTAGTTAATTAAAATTTTGACGCCAACCTAGTAAGTTATTAGTAATTAAATTGGTTTTCGACAGTGATGCTGAGAAAGAACCATATGAGATTCCCGTTTTAATCTGGTAATTTATTGATCACCCGATATTTTATTAGGCGGGATGTCACAAAATAAATGCCACTTAAAGGAAATTAACACTGAACATAAGCGAGTTCTTTTACACATATGCATATGATTTCTAATTTTGCTTTTATCTCGAGAAGCATCAAAGATATATCTACACTCTCGATAGTGGGCTCAACAAGATAACAAGCAACAAATAAAAGCATTAATTTATATAAAATGATGAGCTTGATCATCACATGTTAAATTTTTTTTACCGAGATATTAATTTATTATGCATATACATACATATATATACTTAATATTTCCACGAATAATATTGATGTTCTGTGGAAGCATTTTCTTTAATACACATGCGCAAGATATCCATTTTTCCTTCATGTCATAAAGAATCAAAAACATCTCTTCTATAGTCATGTTCTCACCCTCCCTATTCTCATTCTGACAAAGAATTCAAATTTGAAATTATTTTCCCTTTCTTACTTTAAGAAATTCATGTATTCAGGTCATAGATATCAACTTTTCATGTTCAATGTATAGGCCTCTCAACCATATTACTTTTCATGAAGATACTTTTACAAAAAAAACTAATCTTCAAAATTATCAAGAAACAAGAATAAAAGAAAGATAACTCACCAAATCTATTGGTATACCCATGAAGACATCAGTTACAATAATAGGAGGTTGGCAATCCAAACTGCACCACCATAGATTCTAGGTTACAACATTTAAAATAAATAAAATAAAAATAGATAATGGATTCGATCTCTTTATATTGTTCCATTGGAAATATAAATGCAAAGAGAAAAATGAAAATTTAAAAGATACAAATGTATGTTGATATGAGAAATCAAACACATGGCGCTCTCATATCAGCATATCAAGTATAGAATAGATATAATAGATGTAAATAAAGTAAGGAGCGACACAACACAAGAAATAGAGTATTTCGTCTATTAAAATGACCCCATGTCCAGTTTAGTGCCTCATTCTCATTATTTATGCGTTGTAGTATAAGTTTACAATGCCATAATAGGCGTTCAATGTAGATGAGAGAGGAGAATACATGTTTATAATGATTTTGGGAGTGCCGGAGAGGTGTCCGTGATGCAGATGCGTAGCCCCAAGCTGTATTGAGGAATGCAGAGTGTTTGACAATGCCTCCACAAGTGAAGTGATCTCCAAACTAGGTATCAATACAAGAAATGAACTAGGACCCCCATCTCAAGGTGTCTACCTCTTATTTATAGAAGGTGTATGTGTTGTGTTGCTGTTGTGAATGAGAAGGATGCGGCCAGCTAAGAGGATAGGCAGGGGACTCACCCTATAGTATGTAAGTCCGCAGTAGGCAAGTGTATGACTGCAGCCTGTATATGTAAGGTTATGTCAGTAAGGCTTCGGTGCATGCCTTTCATCATCTTCCGCGGCAGGGGTGCTATATTGGCCATATCAATAAGCCCCCAAGTCGTAGTACCAAGAGATAATGATTGGGGTTGCGGCTGAGTAATTAGGTCTTCTCTTCTCAGGTTATCACAGTTCTTGAAATGCGATGATTCATCTTCCCGTGGAGTCTTATATAAATGGATTTGGTCATGGACTTCATTATTTTTACAATTCACTGAGAGCATATCGGGTGCAAACCCTTGTCATTTCATCCTTTGAGTTTTCGGGCGAACCTTAGGCGGTGTCTAGCGATGGTAGGAGGCTGAGCAACTGGTTTTCATCAATTTCTAGGTACTTTTGAAATCAAATAACTCCTGAATCATTCTATGATTCTATTCTTTGTTGTCTTTTCTTGATTCTTGATGTTAAATCCACCATACGAATTCATATTTTTCAAAATAATCATGTTAACCAACTGATCATCACTGACATCCACACTGCTAATTCCATAATGACTTGAACTCATTTAAACTCCTTAATTTTCTCGGTGTTAATAAATAACTTAATTGAAATAGAATACATTTTTAATTAGTAGAAGGAACTATTAATTCGCCATGTTGATTCAAGGAATAAAGTTTGCTGGCTAAGCTTAGATTTGTAGGGTTTTTGAATTCCCTGTACTTGTGTAAGATCAAATTTGTTGGCCTTAAGAGTCTCATAAGTTGAAAACATACCATTCTATTCTTGATGTTCTTGAGAAAACCTTTCAAATTCTAGGGCTTCGATCATTAGACTAGGCAACCTTTGTAATCAAACTGTTTAAGAGTTTGGCCGCGACATGTAGCATATTCTTATGCTATTTGGCCGCGGCATCATATCAATAATTGTATGATAAATACCCTTTTGCCCTTAGGGTTTAGTGATAACTTTCTTTTTGCATGTCGTTGTTTAAAAGCCAAGTTAATCAAAACCTCAAATACCTACAAAATATAACACAAACTCAAGTGTAGCGGTAAGTAAGGGTATCAATCCACTTCCAAGGGGGTAAAGCAAAGGGAACACAATTGTAATTCACTTTTTATTTTCTTTTTGTGCTTTTTCACTTTTCTACTTTTTTTAGCTTTTTCAAATATTAAAACAATTGGGTGACGTGATGATTTAAACTAAACTAAAATGTGAGATGAAAATAACTAACTAGAAAGTGACTAAAAGTGAAAAATAAAGTCTAACACAAAAATAAGAGATAAAGTGAGGTAAATAATTGTGAGAACAATCAAGGAGTGGGATTACACCACAAATTTTAGCTATTCTAACTAATTAATTTAATTAATTAAATTCTCCCAAATTAATATCAACATTACAAATCAACTCTCGTTGCAAATGTAATCATAATAATAACTTTTAAAAAAATTAAGTTTAACACCCCACAACTCTAGAAAAATAGATCTACACTCCTTTTAAATAATCACCCGCTAGGATCAATCAATTAAAATTTATATAAATATTAGAAAATAAATTTAGAGTTGAAATTCAAGTTATAATACCGCACTTAAGAAACCCATATCTCTAGTTCGAATCTAAAATGGGTATTATAACTAGAATTTTGATTTTCTCTCAAAAATCATTTACCCTCTCTCGAGGCATAAATTTGAGGGTGAGGGATCAAAATTAATATTCAAAGGGAATTTTTAAGTAATCAAACTAATTAAACTAAGATAACATCAAATAATGGTTTCCCCCCACCCCTTGGAAGGGGATTTAGCCTAACAAGATATTAAACATGATGAACAAATAATCAAGGCTACTAAAATAAAATATAAGGGAATAGAACAAGCAAACCAAATCTCTTGGAGAAAGTTGAAATCTAATCTTTCCATTTGAAGCATACAATCCCACTAATTGAGCATCAAAGTGATTTGAAATTAAATATCCACCAATTACTCTCCTACAAAATTTAACCTCACAAATATCTAACAAAAATAAAAAAACTATTTACAAATATTTCTACCTAATTTATTCTAACCTAGCTCTCTACTTTTCTCTAGAATTTTCTCTCTATTTGATGATATCTTTTCAAATGGGGTCTTGATTCTACTTTTATAGTAGATGCATGACACACATGGGCTAAGGGGTATTTTTGGGAAGGTTTAATGTTCATGGAAATGGGGTGTGAGGTCATGTGGGTGAGGGGATTGGAACAAATCTGATTTAGTTAAAGGGGTAGTTTTGGAAATTGGGGTAGAAGTGGTAGTTGGGCGTATTTGCGTAAAATGGTTTTAAGGGAATAAGTTGGGTTTATTTGGAACATGTGGGAAATGGGTTTTTATTTGGCTATTTTGTAACTTGGCAGGTGGAAGAAACGTGGATTTTGGAAATGGGTTGGAGGTCGGGCATGGTGGAACGGGTAGTGGGTATAGGGTTTCGGGTTGGTTCAGGAGGTCCGGTCGCAGTTTGGTGGAGCAGGTCCGTGGGTTCCTGGTTTTTGGATAGTTTCTGGTTGAAAATGGTGGCCGGGTTAGGTTGATGGTGTCTTCGGCGACAGATTTCTCAGCAGGTTTCTCAGCGGGTTCTCAACGGATTTGGGTGAGAGGGGGGTTTGATTTGAAGTGGGTTCGTGGATTTGGCATGGGGAAGAGGGTTGCCAAGGAGGTCGCACCGGAGGGTATTATCGGAGGTTGAAGAGGGGTCTGGTATGGGTTGTGGAGAGGTGCTGAGATAAGGTGTGTCACCGCCAGCATGATGAGGTGGGGGGCTAGGCAGGAGGTGTGTCGGAGGGGGTCTCGGGTAGGTTTTGACGGTGGGTTGAGGGCGTTTGGTAGCGCGCCGATAGGTGGGGTTGTGAAACCGGTTTAGGTCGCGGGAAGGTATGGGGGAAGTGGGTTTGTGGTGAGAGGATGATTTGGGTTTGTTGTTAATGGAGGAAGGAGAGAGAGTGAGGGTGTGTGATGGGGAAGATGAAGTGGGGGTTATAGTGTGTGGTTACGTGTATGGTAGTGGAGTGAGGGTTTAGTTAGGTGTAGGTGAGTGTGAGTTTAATTTGGACACCTAAAATAATAAAGACTCAACCTAAATTAATAAAAATAAAAATAAAAATAAAAAAATAAAAGCTAACTAAAAATAAAACAAATTAAAAATAATAAAAATATTAAAACTGAAAAATAAAATTCTAAGCTTATATAAAAATTAAAATAAAACAAAATAAATAAAAACTTAAAATTTAAATGAAAACTAAAGTCCTAAAAAAATATAAAATATAATAAACTAATAATAAACTCCTAAAAACTAATCCTAATAAAACTAAAAACTAATAAAAAAACAAAATAAAATAAGATTACACTAATAAAATAAAAATAGAAAATAAAATCTAGAAATCATAAATAAATCAAAAATAAATCCTAAAAATAAAAATGACTCAAACTAAAAATCTAAAAAATATAAAAAAGACACAAACTAAACACACACAGGCTTGGGGTGATGTTTGGCTAGCTTTAGGATCGGGTTTGGTTACGGGAGAGGGAATCAGCTCATTTCAACGCGCATTTACCTTGATATATAGCTTTTGACACCGCAAACGGACGTTTGACCTACAAGATAGACATTTAAGCACATAAGACCCATATTATCGAGAATTAGCAACTAAAGTACGTCTATTCGAGGTATAAAATATACAGTTTTGGGTGCTTGTCACGCCACCCCCAAACAGAGCGTTGCTAGTCCTCGAGCAATAAGATAGAGAGAAAGAGAAGGAGAAAGATAAGAAACCAAAAGTGTACCACTATCGCGGGCACTTGCGATTGCACTTAGCATGTGCAATAAGCCTTTAAACCTATAGGTTGCCCTACAGGACGAGTTGTGTCTCGTGAGGGTTTACAGGGAATATACCCACAAAATTCTTATTTGCAAAAATTTATTAAAAGGCAGTCAATCTCTTATTAGATGTAGAATAATCGCACAATCCATCATGAGAGAAATAATTTTGAGAAATACAAGCTAGAATGTGTAAAAAGATTAAGCTAAGTAAATACTCAAGGCACATCCTTCCTAGAACTCAACGTGTGTAGTGCGAATCAGTAAAAACGGGTCAAGAATCATAAGAGTAATTCCTAGATTTCCTTATCGAAATCAACGCTTCAACTTCAAATCTCACTGGATATAACTCTCTCAAACGAACTCTCGAGATTAGGGTCAGTGTATCGCTCTTGTGTGTGAGGAGGTGAGTAAATGTAAGCAAGTTCAAACGTCTCACACACACATAAGAAAGAACGAACATTAAGAAAGAAAATGATCTCATGAAAGAATGTTAACCACTATAGTGAGAACGTCGAGTTATTCACTATATTGACTTTCATTTTCCCGAACACCTAGGGGAATATGGATGATAATGGGTGAGGGGGAAATGAAATGAGAAGGATGGGATATGAGGTTGGATGGTGATGTGAATGATGAATGATGGATGTGTGAAATGATGGATGTAAAATGGATGAATATGCGATGTGTGAGAAGAGTGTTCTATACATGAAGAACAAATTTTTTTATTTTAAATTAACTACAAACTCTCTTTTTCTTTTCTTTTCACTCTTTTTTTCTTTTATTTTTTTTTTTTGTCTTTTTTTCTTTTATTTTTCTCTATTTTTTCTTCTATTTTTGCTATATTGATGTTTTTCTCTTTTTTCTTTTTTTTTTCTCACTTTTCAAACCAATAATAAAGACATTTAACATTTGAATTCAAAACCCGTTTATTTGAAAATAAAATATGATATAGAGATGATAGGTGATGGTGTGGGATATGTATATGGATGGGGAGAATATGGAAGAGCATGGGAATATAATGGGTGGAGTGAATGGTAAATGGTAGGTGTATGGATGAAAAATTGGTGATCGGGACAAATTTAAAGACACATGTTTCTTACAACTCGAAAAAGATGTTATTCTCAGTGATCAAGCCAAAATTTTATGAAAGATAATGAGATCATACAACGATTTAGTGCGGACCCAAAGGAAGTTGAATCAACTTGTGACTCGGAGATTACGTAAAACACTCTGAAAGGGTGAAAGGCACGAATCTCACAAGCTAAAGTCTCTACTAGTGATCATTAAGGTTTTCTTTAGAATTATAGTACTCTTCAACTATAAACCTTAGTGACATGATAAGTGCGCAAATTTTGTTGAGTCTAGAAATTCATGGTGAAAAATGCCTTGTTACGTATTACATAAGCTATTAGAAAAAATATTCTCTAGCTTGATTCCTAGACTTTTGAAAGATGGATGATAGAAAATTCATGTCAGTGAATGAGATGAAAGAAACTTCACGAAATTTTAAAAATCAGGTTCAAAAATCAAAAAATTTCAAAAGAGGTACGATTTTGATAAAATTCCCCACCCCCAAACAAAAAGGAACACCGTCCTCGATGTTAAGTAAAATGATTTTTAAAATTGAGAGCAAAAGGTAGGAAAGAGATTACCATAATCAACCGGTAATGAAATGGACATGTGAGGCGAAGATGAAACCTGAATAAATGATAAGAGAGAAAAAAGGTGTACAAGTCTATAACATGGTAAAGCATTAGGTGATGTGAAACACCACCCCCGAACATGATGAGACTAGTACAAGAAATGAGGGTTGCCTCCCGGTAGCGCTAAGTTTAATGTCTTCAACTAGACCGAAGGGATCTCACCCTAAGGATAGGATCTATGATGCCACGGGGCGGCAGAAAAATGGGTGATGATAATCACCCCCAAACAAGACTGAAGCGTCAGCCTTGTTATATAGAGGCTAAAATGCACTTGTATGACAAAGTGCATCACACGATGCAAAGCATCCGTGGACCATGGGTGGGTCGGTATTAGGGTAATAGTGAGGGTAAATAGGCATCAGTCACGGGCCTTATTGAGCTGAAAGGTGAGGGCAACAAGGGCCCTATAAGCATGGTGCTCAAGTTGGTGAGGGAAGCGAAAAGGTGTAGAAAGTGGAATGGGATGGGGCTCATAGAAATCACATGACCATTCTATGAATGGACGATGACAAAGGTCGCGTCGTGACACGCCAGGGAGCTGTCGATGGGAAAAATCATAACCACAAGAGAGTGGCGGGCATGGAGGAACAAGCTCGGTGTCACGGTGGAGAGTATCACCACAAATACTCTCGTGAATGGTGAAGGATGGTTTCAGGTGAGGATCTAAAAATGTAAATGGAAACTTGAAATGTGTAAAATCAAGATCAAAACCAGGTGGTGGGGTAGAAGGGACAATGGGTGGGTCGGGTGGGACAAAGGGTGGAGGAAGATGAGCTAACTCAAGAGTGGGAGACACACACTCATTGGGAGGAGTAAGGGAATACTCACAAGGGAGTGTGGTTTCTAAAGATGGAGTGGTCAACTTCTCCAAAAAAGTATTATCAGTGAATGTGGTGGTTGGGTAAGATGAGGCACCAAGATCAGAGATAGAGGAATCATTAGAAATATCAGGCTCAATAGGAGCCATGCATGGTGGGATACCATCCATATCCGGATAGGTAGGAACTATCTCGGATTCTATCTCGGGAAAATGGTGAGCACTCATAGCCGGAGATAACCTATAATGAAGTGGTTCCTCGGGAACACAAGGGTGAAGCTTGATAGGTGTAGACTCAGACATTTTTTTGGATTCAATGAGAAAGGGAGTAGGAACCTCAAAGTGGGGTTCATTTGGATAGGGTGGGATTGGATCAGGTTCACTATCAAAAGGTAAGTCAACACAATTATCGACTTGGGTCCCGGACCATGGGATGGTCTCAACTTCAGAATTCTCGGGGTGGTAGGGTGGGTCATACTCAAAATCTGTGTCATAAGAGGACACATCGTCATCACACTCGGTTGCAACGATGGGTGGAGCCATGGGAATGTCCGACTCTCTCGCACACTCAAATTCATTTAATCGTTGTTCAAGCCTTTGGAGAGCTTGATTTTGAATTTGAGTGTCTTGCTCTTGTTCGATGATAAATTGTTGCAAGAGTGCCTCGAGAGTGGATGTGGATGATGGTGGGTGAGTGATGGGTGGTGGCGGTGGGTGAGGTTGACACAACGCGCTAATATCATCTATACGGAGAATACTCAAATGAAGTGTGTGGGGTGGGGACAAGTTCATCATACACGAAAGGATCTCTTTCGTGATGGACAAATGGTTGATACTCATGGGGTGCGTAGTGCAGTAATTGATCGGGAATGGGTGCACAAGGTTGCCATGACAACTATTGGAACGTGTGAGGATCCACAACATCGGGTTGGGATTCGTATTGCGTGAAAGGTTGATCAGGCCTCCACGAATAACTGGGGTACTCACACAACTCGAGATTATATACATCGAGATAATAGTCCGAGGTGGGTTTTAAAATAGTGTCAAATGGATACACATGTTCCACGGTGGGTTCGGATGGATATGAATTGTATGGGCACTCATGGGACATGTGATCGGCATAAGAACAGGGGCTGCACAACAAAGGATGAGACACGTCGACACTTGACACCGAGGGTTATGGAATAGGAGGTGAGTGCAAAGATGGGTCAAGAGTATCAACGGGACTCATAAGAGAGGTGAAACCATTAAAAATATCATAAAGAGACGGCTCGGGATCACTCCCACATGTGTCACGTGTTAATGGAAAATGACCAAAGTAGTCCCGTACAGGACGTTCTTCGGCCATGTGGAGAAAAATATTTTTGTTGTAGTTTTTATTTTATTTTTTCAAAAGAAAAGAAAATATTTTTGGATTTTCTAAAAATAATGGAAGAAAATATTTTTGGATTTTTTCTAAAAATAAAAGAAAGAAAATATTTTTAGATTTTTCTAAAATGAAAGAAAGAAAATATTTTTGGGGTTTTGTGAAAAATAAAGGAAGAAAATATTTTTGGATTTTTTGGAAGAAAAGGTGGGAAAAAATATGGACTCTTTGAATGGACGAACTCACTAAAATCAGACTACCGAAAAATGAATTGGACACACACACAAGTCAAGAAAATTTCCTAACTAGCACAAAGTCAATTTTTATCTTTAAATTTAGTGAAAGGGGTAGTCAAATTGTAATTAAGTCCGAGGACGATAAAAAATTATGGAATTTATATGAGTGATCGCCTTTACAAAAATATTCTCCTAGTTGGCTACCTAGTTGATTGATTTTAAATTTAGTGATGGCTAGGGTAGCACACAATGGTAAGCGAGTGAGTCGGGTGATGAAATCCCTTCTCGTGAGCGACTGGGTGTAGGTCTTAGTCAAATAATTCATCACACCATTCGAAATTAAATGCGAGAATAAAATCAAGTAAGAGCACACAAAGCACACAAAAGAATTGACTCGCTAACAGGAGAGGCGCGAGGGTGTAAGAAATGTACCTCCCACGGTTTTTAGGCCGTGGGGTGTCGAAAAATTTGAGTTGACCAGGGGGAGATTATGCCTATCTCAGTCGTCCCTAGGAGTCCTACCGACCCAAGGTAGAGACGCTTCTAAATTCTCGCCTTGGACGCCCTCTCTCTACCTTGTCCGATTTATCTATCACGCTTGTCTTTGATTTATTACAAATTTAAAATAAACAATAAATTGTGTCTCTATGCACCGCAATACAAGAAATGATAAAAATCCTAATACAAGCCTTCTAAAAATATAAAAATGGTACAAAAAATAATACAGTGCGAAAAATAAATGAACTACAAGTTGAAATTCGCTCCAAGTGCATCACGCTCCCAAGCACGGCAACGACGCCATTTGATAACTTGCTTTTTGCATGTCGCTGTTTTAAAGCCAAGTTAATCAAAATCTCAAATACCTACAAAATATAACGCAAACTCAAGTGTAGCGGTAAGTAAGGGTATCAATCCACTTCCAATGGGGTAAAGCAAATGGAACACAATTGTAATTCACTTTTTATTTTCTTTTTGTGCTTTTTCACTTTTCTACTTTTTCTAGCTTTTTCAAATATTAAAACAATTGGGTGAGGTGATGATTTAAACTAAACTAAAATGTGAGATGAAAATTACTAACTAGAAAGTGACTAAAAGTGGAAAATAGAGCCTAACACTAAAATAAGAGATAAAGTGAGGTAAATAATTGTGAGAACAATCAAGGAGTGGGATTACACCACAAATTTTAGCTATTCAAACTAATTAATTTAATTAATTAAATTCTCCCAAATTAATATCAACATTACAAATCAACTCTCGTTTCAAATGTAATCTTAATAGTAACTTTTTAGAAAATTAAGTTTAACACCCCACAACTATAGAAAAATAGATCTACACTCCTTTTAATTGATCACCCACTAGGAGCGATCAATTAAAATTTATATAACTCTTAGAAAATAAATTTAGAGTTGAAATTCAAGTTATAATACTCCACTGAAGAAACCCATATCTCTAGTTCGAATCTAAAATGAGTATTATAACTAGAATTTCGATTTTCTCTCGAAAATCATTCACCCTCTCTCGAGGCGTAAATTTAAGGGTGAGGGATCAAAATTAATATTCAAATGGAATTTTTAAGTAATCAAACTAACTAAACTAAAATAGCATCAAATAATGGTTTCCCCCCACCCCTTGGAAGGGGATTTAGCCTAACATGATATTAAACATGATGAACAAATAATCAAGGCTACTAAAATAAAATAGAAGGGAATAGAACAAGCAAACCAAATCTCTTTGAGAAAGTTGAACTCTAATCTTCCCATTTGAAGCATACAATCCCTCTAATTAAGCATCAAAGTGATTTGAAATTAAATATCCACTCAATTACTCTCTTAAAAAATTTAACCTCACAAATATCTAACAAAAATAAAAAAAAACTATTTACAAATATTTCTACCTAATTTATTCTAACCTAACTCTCTACTTTTCTCTAGAATTTTCTCTCTATTTGATGATATCTTTTCAAATGGGGTCTTGAGTCTTCTTTTATAGTAGATGCATGGCACACATGGGCTAAGGGGTATTTTTGGGAAGGTTTAATGTGCATGGAAATGGGGTGTGAGGTCATGTGGGTGAGGGGATTGGAACAAATCTGATTTAGTTAAAGGGGTAGTTTTGGAAATTGGGGTAGAAGTAGTCGTTGGGGGTATTTGGGTAAAATGGTTTTAAGGGAATAAGTTGGGTTTATTTGGCACACGTGGGAAATGGGCTTTTATTTGGCTATTTTGGAACTTGGCAGGTAGAAGAAACGTGGCATTTGGAAATGGGTTGGAGGTCGAGCATGGTGGAACGGGTAGTGGGTATAGGGTTTTGGGTTGGTTTAGGAGGTTGGGTTACGGTTTGGTGGAGCAGGTCCGTGGGTTCCTGGTTTTGGGACAGTTGCTTGTTGAAAATGATGGCCGGGTTAGGTTGATGGTTTCTCCGACGACGGATTTCTCAGCAGGTTTGTCAGCGGGTTCTCGATGGATATGGGTGAGAGGGGGGTTTGATTTGAAGTGGGTTCGTGGATTTGGCATGGGGAAGAGGGCTGCTAAGGAGGTCGCACCGGAGGGTCTCGTCGGAGGTTGAAGAGGGGTCTGGTACGGGTTGTGGAGAGGTGCTTAGATAGGGTGTAGCACCGCCGGCTTGATAAGGAGGGGGGCTAGGCAGGAGGTGCGCCGGAAGGGGTCTCGAGTAGGTTTTGACGGCAGGTTGAGAGGGTTTGGTAGGGCGCCGGAAGGTGGGGTTGTGAAACAGGTTTAGGTCGCGGGTAGGTATGGGGGAAGTGGGCTTGTGGTGAGAGGATTATTTGGGTTTGTTGTTAATGGAGGAAGGAGAGAGAGTGAGGGGGTGTGATGGGGAAGATGAAGTGGGGGTTATAGTGTGTGGTTAGGTGTATGGTAGTGGAGTGAGGGTGAGGGTTTAGTTAGGTGTAGGTGAGTGTGAGTTTAATTTGGACACCTAAAATAATAAACACTCAACTAAAATTAATAAAACTTAAAATAAAAAAAATAAAAGCTAACTAAAAATAAAACAAATTAAAAATAAAAAAATTATTAAAAATAAAAAATAAAATTCTAAGCTTATATAAAAATTAAAATAAAACAAAAGAAATAAAAACTTAAAATCTAAATGAAAAGTAAAGTCCTAAAAAAATATAAAATATTATAAACTAATAATAAACTCCTAAAAACTAATCCTAATAAAACTAAAAACTAATAAAAATCAAAATAAAATAAAATTACGCTAATAAAATAAAAATAGAAAATAAAACCTAGAAAATCCTAAAAATAAAAATGACTCAAACTAAAAATATAAAAAAAGACACAAACTAAAAACACACCGGCTTGGGGTGATGTTTGGATAGGTTTAGGATCGGGTTTGGTTACGGAAGAGGGAATTACCTCCTTTCAACGTGCATTTGCCTTTGTATATAGCTTTTGACACCGCAAACGGAGGTTTGACCTACAAGATAGACATTTAAGCACATAAGACTCATATTGTCGAGAATTAACAACTAAAGTACGTCTATTCGGGGTATAAAATATAAAGTTTTGGGTGCTTATCATTTAGCCTTAGGCTAGTAGCCGCAGCTTTTTGCCAATAAACTAAGGGACTGCGATATATCATGACATACGTAATGTCTCCTTCCCCAAAAATAATATGATGTAGTAGTAACTGTTGTAATCTCTAGGATTACAAAGACCAAGACTTAGTGTAGATAGCTGTAATTGTTGAAGCTTATATTTATCTTTCAAACTTGGTTATTATGTTGTTCCTGTCGCGGCCTCTAAGGGGCCTATCTGACCATATTCGTTGCGGGACCTAACGGCGGACTCTTTCTAATTTTCAGGTCTTACTGCAGCCATATGAGTTGGGATCCTGAAGAATTTCTGAAGGATTTCTAGAACAAACATTTTGTAGTTTCTCCTCCCGAAATCCCTTTCGCGCATCCTTTAAAGACACTTGGGCCTTGCTTGCTCAAAAATTGCCAAAATTGCATCATTTTAGATTCTGACTCTGCAGACTCTGCTTGTAGGGAGAATACTGAGGAAATAAAGAAGGAAACCCACTCCAGTAGTAACCCTATGGACCTTGATGTCGCGGCTGCTGGGCCTTCAGAGGCCAAGGACGCACCTGCTGACCCATCGAATAGAGTAGAGAGACCCCCTATAGCCTTAAACATACGCATCATCACTACACCAAATCTTTCGAATTATCACGGTCATTGACCTTGACAACTTCAGTTTGTCAAGGTTAATGACCGTGATAATTCTGGGTAAGATAACTTTTTTTGTCACGGTCATTTCACGGTCAATGACCGTGACAAGTTTGTTAGAATTGTCACGGTCCTTGACCATGACAAGTTTTGTCACGGTTAAGGACCGTGACAAATCCATGACAATGTTAAAAAAAATTATTATGGTCAATGACCGTGATAAGTACGTGACAACTCTCTTTGTCAAGGACTTGTCACGGTCAATGACCATGACAATTCTGGGCAGAATTAAAAAAAAATCTACTGGGCAGTGTGGCCACTGCCACTGCCCAGCAGTATATATGTACCTGTTATAGCAGCGTTGTACCTGTTCAAACATTATATATCCAGATAAAATAGAGATAGTGCAAATATACATTCAAAATAGAAACAATCCTGTACCTGTTTAAAACTTTGGCATTCTCCACAAAGTACCTCAACTGTTCAAATCTATTGTTCGACCCAATCCTCCCGTAATTTCGATTGTCTTTAGGTGTGATCTCAAATAATCAGGTACATACCATTCCAACCACGGTCCTGATTTGTTCACAATAAAATGAAAAACCCTAATATAAGAAGAAACAACATCACCATCAATTATCTCAAATCTACAAACTATTTAGCTGGAAGTGATGTTATGAACCCTTGATGTACCTCAAAGATAAGAACCTCTAGAAGAGGACAACTTTTGAGAAAATCCTACACTAATTTCCAGTTCTAGTTACACTATAAGAATCAGCCACTGCAAGACACTGTACGAGAGTGTAGTGCCACCCAACAAGCACATAATCATAAAAATTGAAATCAAAATCGAAATTGAAATTTAAATATTCATATAAATATAAATACATTACCTATAGTGCCACCCAAACAGCTAACTTGAGCTCATATGGCACCTCCTTCCAACTAATGTACCCCGGGCAATCGCGTCAAATATAATTCCCTTCATATCTGAACACTAAGAAATGCCATAATCCTATGGAGTTATGCTCTGCAAATTCCTTCCAACCGTTGTATAGCCAAACATCACGAGTTGAAGTTGTCAATTCCGCTTTCCATATTTTCCCATATTTTGCTAGAGGTTCCAAGTGGTGGGGTATGGAAAGTGTAATTGACAACTTCAACTGGTGATGTTTGGCTACACAACGGTTGGAAGGAATTTGCAGAGCATCACTCCATAGGATTATGGCATTTCTTAGTGTTCGGATATAAAGGATAGACGAAGAGATTTAGTCTCCTCTCCACAAATAAGACACCCCAAATAACTATGTACTATTCACCTATTAAAGGTAAGAAGCGTATATTCATGGATTAGTATAAACAAAACTTAAATTTTGAATTCAAATTCAAATTCAATTTATAATAGAAAATTCCTCCAAAAGTAACAACTTTAAGCCACTAAGAATATTATACAGAAATTACGCACTCCCAAACTGTCCAAATGCATTGGAATATTTCAGTACAAATTGGAATATTTATTACAAATTGAAAAATTATTTGAAATTCAGGTTATCATAAAAAATGGATTGATATTCGGTAGGAGCAGCCAAGTCATCCACGCTACTATTTAGATGCTTTGGCGCGTGTTGAAAAATTAACCATGGCTCGTTGTTGATATACTCCGAGTAAAACACTTTGTTAACCTTTTGAAATGCACAAACAAACGACTCATCGCTCACGGGGTCGTTGTTCTTCAACTTGGACAAGTCAACCATGATTAAATTGGTGATAGGATCAACTTTACAAGCATTTTTATCCTCAACTCTTACCCAGTCACAGTAAAATACAACCTCTTTGAAGCTTATATAATCCAATTCAAATATATTTCGGATTACACCATAGTATGTCATTTCAGCTTCAACGAGATTTTTATCTTTTGCGCTCGCTCGAAAGAAAGTAAGAGCCTTGTATGAAATTCCCGAGTTCTGTACATTTGTACTTTCCTTGTGCACTTTAGCGTCAAAAATGTAACCGTTCAATCGATACTTTTTGTACTCTTGTGCCACGAACAAGGATCCATTGGCTAGACGAGCAAGCCTTGATGTTGCATCACACGTCTTTAAGAGCTGAGAATATAGATAAATTAATTATATTAGTGGTAAAATTTGAGTGTAATGTAACGTTATATAACATCCATTTTTATTATATTTATCTCTTGTGTCAACCACAGCCTAAATTCGTTGTCTGATTGTACCATTATTTTTTATCTTTTATTATTCTCATAGGCTTCATATTTTATGCATATTATAAAATTAATCATGTATAAAATAATCTAAAATAATGTTAAACATTATAATAATCGAAACTTACTTTTTCCATTCTTCGACATCTTCATGTCTGTTGCAAACTCGTTAATAGATAACGAGCTACTTGTTCATGTTGCAAACTCGTTAATTTCACTCGTTTTCCCATCACATGACTAGCATCATCGACGAACTCATTAGTGTCATCAACGCTAGTCGAGTCTGGCATATATTCCCGAGTATATATTGATGACTCTATGGTTATGTATTCCTCTGCATTTGATCCTGCAATATATCGCGTATTCTTGATGTAATCTTTAAAAACTTTCATCAATCTTTCAAACGGATACATCCACTGATATTGAACTGGACCACAAAGAAGTGTCTCATCGCATAGGTGTACTAATAAGTGAACACTTATGTCAAAGAATGCTAGGAGAAAGTACTTCTCCAACACGTAAATCACTTCGGTCACCACCAATTTTGTGGCCAATGTGTGTTCTCGATTGACTACCTTCTCACACAAGAGTGAGAAGGTAATACTAATTTGCATAATAGCCCTCCGCAAATCTTTGTGCTTGGAGAAACAGTGCTTAAACAATAGAGGAACCAATTGCATGATCACATGCCAATCGTGGGACTTACACTTATGTAAATCATGAGTAGCATAATTCACAATCCTTTGCAAGTTGGACGAAAAAGTAGATAGGCCCTTCAAATTATATATTATGTCTAAAATCACCTTCCTTTCCCCACTCGTCAAAGTAAACGCACTAGGGGGAATTATTGTCCTTCCCCTACTATCTTCTTTCAACCATAGTTGTGGCTTAAGTTTCAACGATTTAAGGTCTTTTCGTGCATTTTCTCCATCCTTTGAATGACTCCCCCAAGGCAAGTGCCCACAATATGTTCAACGAAGTTCTTCTCTACATGCATCACATCCAATACATGGCGCACCGGGTTATTCTTCCAATAAGGTAAGTCAAATAAAATTGACCTCCTAGACCATGCCTTTCTTATCTCAGTTACATTACCAGTTGGGGTCTTCTTATGCTTGACGTTCTTAAATTTGGGATTCTTACCTGGCATATTAGGGCCACATTCGGAAGATTTACTTTCAATTTTTGAACCCGAAAGTTATCTCGACGGTAGCCTATGTTCAACTTAGCCCAATAAAAAATTAGAAACTTTGTCAGATCTGAAACTATGAGCCGGGGGTAAAAACCTCCTATGGCAATGGTATACATTTTTTTAGCTAAAGGATAGACGAAGAGATTCAGTCTCCTCTTCACAAATAGGACACCCCAAATAACAATTTTTTACACAACCAGATAATGTCCCATAAGCTGAAAAATCATGAATTGCCCACATCAACATAGCTTTCAGTGTAAACTCTTCTTTTCTAAAAGAGTCAAATGATTGCACACCCTCTTCCCACAGCTCATTTAATTCTTCTACCAAAGGAGCCAGGTAGACGTAGATGTCATCACTTGGTGCCTTTGGCCCAGGTATCAATAAAGCCATCATCGAAAATTCAGGTCTCATACACTGTGAAAGAGGGAGGTTGAGTGCGGCTAGGATCACTGGCCATACACTCTGATTGGTGCTTATATTTCCAAATGGATTGAAACCATCTATTGATATCGCCAAACAAAAATTGTGTTGTTCTCGAGAAAAATAGGGATACTCATAATTCATCATCCTCCAGGCAGTAGAATCAATAGGATAACGCATGACATTACCCCCTACTTCTGCCCTAGCATGCCAAGTCACTGCCTCTGCTATCCATGGTACTGTGAAAAATCTCTTTAATCTAGGCCCAACGAGAAAATATTTCAATACTTTTTTAGGCACTTTTGAGCTTGTGCCTTCCTTACTAGTATATTGGACATATCTAGGTTCATAGTGTACTGGACAATGATCAAGATTTTCATACTCCTTTTGGTATAATATGCAGCCATACACACAAGCATGAATCGATTTATACTTCATTCCCAAACCTTTCAAACTGTTCTTCATAATAGGATAACTATTTGGAAGTGTATTCTCCTTGGGTAATAATCCCTTCACCCATTTCAGAATTCCTGTCACGCTATTAGTAGACAAATCGTACTACATTTTCAAACTGTGCAAACCAACCACGGCATGTAAAGTTATTTGATCTTTCTCACAGCCAAAGTATAACGGTTGGGTCGCCTTAAATTTTAAACTTTGGTAGTCATCGTCAAGTTTTATCATGATATCTTCATGAGCACTTGAACCTTCTACATCATCAGTAACCTCATTCTCCTCTGCTTCATAAACTCCGTACGCATCATCAACTAAATCCTCCAACATATTATGATTTACATCATCCCCTTCTACATCTATCCTACTTGTTGATGGTTGTTGTGAAGGTTGGTCGGGTACAAAAGGAACTTTCAATTCACCGTGAAAACTCCAAAATTGATAACTATATTACATACCCGATTTTAACAAATGTAGTTCAACTATTTTCCACTCAAACACCATACCATTCTTACACCTAGCACACGGACACGGAAACTCTTCATCATTATGACATTTCTTTGCATATTTCACAAATTCATTAGCACCTCTGCGAAACACATCCCCCATTCTATTTGTCTCACCCATCCATGTGACACCCCGACTAATTAAATACCGGGTAGCTACTCCTTTATAAAATTAATTCAAAATGACAAGTTGGCTCAGTTAATAGCATCACTGTCGAAAACATTTTATTATTACTAACCACCTAGTATTTAAAAAAAACAAGTTGCCAAATTTTAATTTAAGTCTGATTAACATGCAAGAAGTAAAATGAAGAAATAGATAACACCATTCACCATACTGAAGTAAAATGAATAATCATCACATAGCGTAAATAAAGTCTGGAGGAAACCCCTCACTACAATCCCATAACTGAAATAAATAAACTGAAACACTACATGCTAAAGTCTGAAAACTGAAATGTAAAAGATGTCTCTAAAGAAATGGGCAACATGCCCTACAACTGATAGATGGTGGCTCTGGAATCCAAAAGATAGAAGCGTCTACATGCAAATCCCTGTAGCTTCCACAAGCAGCTACAGCTCGTCACCTGAATGAGTATCCTATGCTTGGTGTCCTTGTGGCTGGGCACCTAAAATGGTTTTATAAAGAAAAAGAGATTTGAAAAGCAAACGGGTCAGAGCCCGAATGTGGAGTTATATTTTAAAAACCTGCAAGTGCTTTAAAAACATTTAAAACATTAAATGCAAAGTACATGTTAGGACGTACACTCGCATGATATTCTCACCTCTCGTCTAACTGTGCACTCCTAACGTAAGTACCCATCTATAACGACCCATACTACTAGCTAAGTGACAACATAAATAGCTAGACTGCCAAAGGTTCTACCCATATTACTCGGTTCCATTTAACATAACCACGCTCGTAATTAAATAGGGGGTTTAACGTAAACTCAGTTACTAAATATGCCATATATACACTATCAGATAACTCATTATATACCTCGAAACAATACCGTAATATTTTTACAACATTAACATGAGGATTCCCATTAATTTAATGTATATTATTCATATCATAAATATACAATACAAGCACCCCGCGAACTAAGCTGTGGTGCACACATACTCTGCTATCCATCCCGGTACATCACGTACATAAGGATTACATATTCCGAATCTCTAAGGAATAGTTTACCGATAACAACATCACAAATAATGGAGGCGAACACAGTCACCATCACATGGGTCACGCACATACCTACGCTCCCATGATCAGCGGACTTATTAATATCACAATAAGTCTTTCTATGACATATGTTCATCGAGGTACCAGTCTATATCCCCCCCGTAGGCACACAAGGATTAGAGGGTCCTAATCGAACGCAACCTCCCGTGATAGCAAGTATGGTAGGTATGTCATACAAACAATCCATATACCAATACTAAGTAAACACACGTCTTAGTAATACCGTATTTTAATCGTAGTACATATCACATTCTCGTACTAACTATAATTATCACAATTCGTACTATTCCGGTTTGTAATTATACGCGCTATAATTTATCCTCACATCGTAGTAGACACTCACGTCTCAACCCAAATGGTTCATTGAATATAACTCTAGTATATAATTTACTCCTCTCAATAACCCAAAAGTCCCAATCTATCCTCACCTCAATAAAGGAAGGTCATCTATATCCTCGAACAAGTTTACGGGACTCCAAAAATCCAAAACAGTCCAAAAAGGACCAAACTGTCAACTCGTTAGAAGTCTCGTTCGAACGAGTGTTCGAACGAGTTTGGACTGTCAGCTCGTTAGAAGTCTCGTTCGAACGAGGCTGTTCGAACGAGATCCAGGTTCGTTCGAACGAACTGTTCCTTCTAACGATATCTCGTTCGAACGAGATATCGAACGAGATCCCTTATCGTTAGTAACGACTGGTCAACTTCGTTAGAAGCTCGTTCGAACGAGTTCGTTCGAACGACCTGGGGGCTGCTTCTAACGAGCTACCAGTTTCGGCCCAGATTTTTCCCATCTCGTTTTTCACCATTTTTATCACTTTAATCCTTCTTCAAAGTTCGTTCTAACAATGATTTAAGTCCTCTAATCATACTAAAACATGATTAGGTCATAAACTAACGTCTTTTAAGGCAATAAGGCATCCTAAACATCATTAAATCCCAAGATTTTATACTTTTCCCCAATATCATCAAGAACATGAACCCTAGATATATATATCAACATCAAATTCCAGAATTTAATTCATTTTTCTTTCACCCAATCATGTATTAACATCAGATTAATCGTCTCCAAACTATTCTACATGCAATTCTCTACATAATTTCTCAAGTTCTATGATCTAAACTACATGGGTTTTCATATTTATCAAGAACAAACCAAAAATCCGAATTTTCTAACATGGAAAGGACATTTGCTGAAATTAGACATAATTAAACCACTTGCCTTGGTTTGATTCCGGATTTGGTGTTGATTTGATGAAGAATTTATGCAGAATTTCTTCTCTCCAAGCTTCCTCTCTAATGGTGGCTTAAGGTGGCTAGGGTTTGATTTGGGGAAACTTAGAAAACCTAAATGACAACCTACGTAGCCTTCTAGGTTAATATGGGTTGGTTAATGGGCTTAATGGGTTTAATACACATCAGATTTACATATCTAATTTTCGTCACTTTTAATTCCTAAAAAATGTAAAATTACCAAAATACCCTTTAAGTTACCGATATGGCCTAAAAATACCCCGGGACCCAAACTATACCCCCGGCTAGTGTTTTCTGACTATCTCGACCCTTCCGGACGCGTTGGCGCACTCAAAACGACCATACGGATTATAGATTTTAAATTCACTTTTTATCATCAAAATATAATACCGTGACGCGGCGGTCCCACGCGTCTCAACAAAATTTCTAAAATGCCGTATATAAATCCCACGACAAATTTTATAATACCAAGTTCATATATAATCATATATGCACATAATCAAATACCAATTCGCATCACATTAGTATTTTTATCCCGGATTAATTTCCAATTAATACGCATTTAATTAATTAATCCTCAAAATAAATATAGTCAAAAGTACGGGGTATTACATACTTCCCCCCTAATAACTGAATTTCCACCCGAAATTTGAAACTAGAAAGACCTGCTAAAAATAGATCTGGATAACGTTCGCGCATCTCATCCTCGCGCTCCCATGTGGACTCCTCGACATTGTGATGTCGCCACTGAACACGCACTAACGGGACTATCTTTGACCGCAGTTTCCTCTCGCTTCAGTCCAAAATAGCAACTGGTCCCTCCTCGTAGGAGCTATCCGGCTGGAGATCGATGTCCTCCACAGCAATGTGAGAATGGGCCAAATTATCTCTCAGGTATTTCCTCAGCGAGGAAATATGGAACACGTCGTGAATCCGATGCAAGTGCTCCGGTAGTCCAAGTCTATACACAACTGGTCCTATCCGCTCAATAATAGGAAACGGCCCCACATATCTTGGTGCCAACTTCCCCTTCTTCCCGAATCACATAATCCCCTTCATCGGAGATACCCTGAGCAAAACCTGGTCCCCCACTTGGAACTCTCTGAAAAACCTCTTCGCATCAGCATAACTCTTCTGCCTGTCTTGAGCTACCCGAATGCGACTCCGAATCAACTCAATCCTTGCCGAAGTATCCTGAATCACTTGCGGCCCAAGTAGTTTGTTGTCCCCCACCTCCAACCAACATGCTGGGGAACGACAAGGCCTACCGTACAACGCCTCGAATGGAGCCATGCCAATCGTGAACTGATAGGAGTTGTTGTAAGCAAACTCCACCAGTGGAAGGTACTGCTCCCATCCACCCCCGAAGTCAATAATGCACATGCGTAGCATGTCCTCCAACATCTGATTGGTGCGCTCTGTCTTCCCATCGGTCTGTGGATGATAAGTCATACTCAACCGCAATTCCGTGCCCATTGCCTCCTGGAAACTCTCCCAAAACCTCGAAACAAATATCTTGTCTCTGTCAGACACGATATTTAGGGGCACACCGTGAAGTCTCACAATCTCTGAAATGAAGAGCTGGGCATATTGTCCCGTAGTGTAGTCAGTCCTTACGGGTAAAAAGTGAGCGACCTTGGACAACCTGTCCACAATTACCCAAACGGAGTCGTGACCTCTCTGCGACGTAGGCAACCCCGTGACAAAATCCATGGATATGCTCTCCCACATCCACACCGGAACCTCCAACGGCTGTAGCAATCCTGCTGGTCTCTGATGATCCACTTTTACAAGCTGACAAGTGGCGCATTTCGAGACAAACTCAGCGATATCTCTCTTCATACCGCTCCACCAATATTGCCGTCTCATGTCTTGGTACATTTTGTCCCCTCCGGGATGTACCGCGAACCGTGAGCCGTGCGACTCTGCCATCACATCGTGTCGCAACTTATCCCCTTCTGGAACTACCAATCTCCCATTGAAGCGTAATCCCCCATCTAAGCTAACGGTATAGGACTCGGCTCCCTCTGCTAGTAATCGAACTATCTGCTCCTGACAGAACGAGTCATTAGCCTGTGCCCGTACTACCTTCGTGACAATTTGCGGTGTAACGGTCATTACAGACATGAATGATCGGGCCACTGCATCCTGGTGTCCCAATTCCTTCCACTTAGCTTTCCACACCTCTGCCACCTCATCTGCTGGCCGACGGCTCAACGCGTCTGCTACCACGTTAGCCTTACCCGGGTGGTACTGGATGTCAACTGGTAGTCCTTCACAAACTCAAGCCACCTACACTGACGCATATTCAATTCCTTCTGCGTGAACAGATACTGTAGTGAATTGTGGTCCGTGAACAGCTGAAACTTCTCCCCCAAAAAATAGTGCCTCCAAATCCGTAGGGCAAATACCACTGCTGCCAACTCTAAATCATGCGTGGGGTAATTCTTCTCATGAGGCTTAAGCTTACGGGAAGCATAAGCTATGGCCTGTCTCTCCTGCTGCAATACACCTCCCAGTCCTTGCAACGACGCATCGGTGTAAACCAAATACTCAACTCTCGGCCTTGGCAATGCTAACACAGGTGCTGAGGTCAACTTGTCCTTCAATTCATCGAATGCCAACTGACAGGCATCACTCCAAATGAACGGCACACCTTTACGAGTAAGATGTGTCAAAGGACCTGCTATCTCCGAGAAACCCCGAATAAACCTCCTGTAGTATCCTGCTAGACCCAAGAAGCTACGAATCTCCGTTGGTGTCGTGGGCTGTCCCCACTCCCTCACCGCTGACACCTTCCCCGGATCAACTGATATTCCCTGGTCGGAAATAATGTGACCCAAGAACTGGACTTCCTTCAACCAAAACCCGCACTTCTCGTATTTTGCATACAACTCGTTCTGACGAAGTGTCTGCAAAACCTGCCTCAAATGCTCGGCGTGCTCCTCCTCTGTCTGAGAGTAAACCAGAATGTCATCAATGAAGACAATGACAAACTGATCTAGGAAATCTCTGAACACCCTGTTCATCAAGTCCATAAACACTGCTGGAGCGTTGGTCAAGCCGAAAGGCATAACCGGAAACTCATAAGAACCATATCTCGACAAGAACGCGGTCTTCGAGACATCCTCCTCCCTGATACGCAACTGATGGTATCCCGACCTCAAGTCAATCTTCGAGAAGAAATAATCTCCCCTCAACTGGTCGAATAAGTCATCGATTCGAGGCAACGGATACTTATTCCGTATCGTGACCTTATTCAACTCTCGGTAGTCCACACACAACCTCAGTGAACCGTCCCTCTTCTTCACAAACAAAACTGGAGCGCCCCAAGGTGAGGTACTCCAGCGAATAAAGCCTTGTCCCAACAGCTGCTCTATCTGATCTCGTAGCTCTCTCATCTCAACTGGAGCCATACGGTACGGTGCGCGTGCTATAGGTCTCATGCCCGGTAGCAAATCTATAACGAAGTCTATCTCTCGACTGGGTGGCAAGCCTGGTATCTCCTGAAACACATCTGAATACTACCTGACAACCGGGATCGAATCTAAGGGAATAACAACCTCCTTAGAGGTATCCTCCTCTATGTAATACAGATGAGCGGTCGATCCTCCCTCTGGGCGAGGCATCGCCACTATAAACATCTCTTGCCCCGGAATGGCAAAAACAATGCTCCCGCTGAAGCAATCAATCATGGCCCTATATGCTACGAGCCAATCCATACCGATGATCACATCGTGAACATGCATGTCTAACACTAACATGTCTGCAGGCAATACCAAACCACCAATCTCTACCCCCACACCCCGGCATATAAAGAAAATACGTGACCCACTCCCTAATGGTGAGTCAACACATGTCACTGTGCTCTCTGCCGTAGCTAACAATCCTAAAGCTTTCGCGAAGTGTGTAGCTATAAAACAGTGTGTAGCACCCGTATCAAATAACACCCGACCCATAGTGCCATGGATAGGAAACGTACCCTCGATCGCGGGCGGTGCCTGTGGAACTGCAGCCTGGTGAACGTTGTAGACACGTCCATACTGTAGCTGCCCCTGCTGAGCTGGGACTGCTGGGATGGGTGGCAATGCTGCCATCTGTGGCGGTGCGGGAAGAGCGGCGGGAAACATAGGTCTTTGTGGCTCCTAGAGAGCACCCTGCTGCTGCTGCTGTGGGGCCCTGCCCCTATCAGGACAATCCTGCTTCTTATGGCCAGTCTTGCCACAAGTAAAGCACTTCCCTGGGAAGTTCCCTCCCCTCTGCCCCTGCTGTCCCCGGCCCTGGTGGCCGTTACCGTTCCCCCCTTGGACCTGCTGGCCCTGATGGAACTGCTGCCCATTCTGCCCCTGTTGGCCGTTTGGACCCTGATGGCCCTGACGGAAACCTCCCTGTCCCTGCCTGTAGTTCCCTGATCGGAACCTCTTATTATCCCCCTGTTGGGTACCCTGCTCATTCTGTCTCTGCCCCTGGCCAGATTGTACCCCGCTGGCACCATGTCCTCCAGTCCTGCCCTGATGGCTAGACTCCCCCGACCGCTTGCCCTCGTCCATATGAAAACGGTGGTCCTGGCAGTGCAATAACGCAGCGTTAACCACATCAGAATACGTGGCCAACGATAGGTTCCCAAGCAGATGCTGACGGATTCTCCAATTCAACCCATCGGTGAACTTCTCTATCTTCTTCTTCTCTGTTGGAATCTTGTCTGGAACGATATTCAACAGGTTAGTGAACTCGGCCTCATGCTCGGCCACTGTCTTGCCCTCCTGCTTCAAACTCATCAGCTTCCTCCTCATCTCTGTATGAACTGCGGACGGAAAGTACTTGCGGTCAAACCGCACCCAGAACTCCTGAATCGTGAGGGTATCCCTCTCCTCCGCGGTGGTAATAGACTCCCACCACTGTAATGCAGATCCCACTAGCTTGAAAGTAGCTAGCACCTGTTTCTGAATATCAGTGCACTCATGCATCCTCAAATGCCTCTGTATGTCCTTCCTCCATTGGCTCGAGACTACCACGTCTGAGCTACCTGCAAACTCTGGCGGATGCGCTTTCTGAAAAGCGTCTCGTACATGCTCCCAAGCAGACGGGAATGCATTAACCTGTGCTGGCGCGGCAACCGGCGCCTGAGGCGGTGCCTGCTGAATCACGGCAATCGCGGCATTTACCGCTTGGGCTACTATAACAGCAACCTCAGCGGCGTTCATCATGCCCTGAACTGGAGCGGGCTGGGGTTCGGGCATTGCATTCTTGGGAACTCGTCGTGCACGTCGTGGAGGCATCTGAAATAAAAACAAAGTTTATAAGTTCACAGTTTATAAACTTAAAATAGCTAAAGAACGAAGCATACACAAAAAGAGTACAACAACATAATAGCCGTACAGATCCTAAAGGACACTAGAACCTAATGCTTTGATACCACCTGTGACACCCCGACTAATTAAATACCGGGTAGCTACTCCTTTATAAAATTAATTCAAAATGCCAAGTTGACTCAGTTAATAGCATCACTGTCGAAAACATTTTATTATTACTAACCACCTAGTATTTAAAAAAAACAAGTTGCCAAATTTTAATTTAAGTCTGATTAACATGCAAGAAGTAAAATGAAGAAATAGATAACACCATTCACCATACTGAAGTAAAATGAATAATCATCACATAGCGTAAATAAAGTCTGGAGGAAACCCCTCACTACAATCCCATAACTGAAATAAATAAACTGAAACAATACATGCTAAAGTCTGAAACTGAAATGTAAAAGATGTCTCTAAAGAAATGGGCAACATGCCCTACAACTGATAGATAGTGACTCTGGAATCCAAAGAGATAGAAGCGTCTACATGCAAATCGCTGTATCTTCCGCAAGCAGCTACAGCTCGTCACCTGAATGAGTACCTATGCATGGTGTCCTTGTGGCTGGGCACCTAAAATGGTTTTACAAAGAAAAAGATTTGAAAAGCAAACGGGTCAGAGCCCGAATGTGGAGTTATATTTTAAAAACCTGCAAGTGCTTTAAAAACATTTAAAACATTAAATGCAAAGTACATGTTAGGACGTACACTCGCATGATATTCTCACCTCTCGTCTAACTGTGCACTCCTAACGTAAGTACCCATCTATAACGACCCATACTACTAGCTAAGTGACAACATAACTAGCTAGACTGCCAAAGGTTCTACCCATATTACTCGGTTCCATTTAACATAACCACGCTCGTAATTAAATAGGGGGTTTAACGTAAACTCAGTTACTAAATATGCCATATATATACTATCAGTTAACTCATTATATACCTCGAAACAATACCGTAATATTTTTACAACATTAACATGAGGATTCCCATTAATTTAATGTATATTATTCATATCATAAATATACAATACAAGCACCCCGCGAACTAAGCTGTGGTGCACACATACTCTGCTATCCATCCCGGTACATCACGTACATAAGGATTACATATTCCGAATCTCTCAGGAATAGTTTACCGATAACAACATCACAAATAATGGAGGCGAACACAGTCACCATCACATGGGTCACGCACATACCTACGCTCCCATGATCAGCGGACTTATTAATATCACAATAAGTCTTTCTATGACCTATGTTCATCGAGGTACCAGTCTATATCCCCCCCGTAGGCACACAAGGATTAGAGGGTCCTAAGAGAACGCAACCTCCCGTGATAGCATGTATGGTAGGTATGTCATACAAACAATCCATATACCAATACTAAGTAAACACACGTCTTAGTAATACCGTATTTTAATCGTAGTACATATCGCATTCTCGTACTAACTATAATTATCACAATTCGTACTATTCCGGTTTGTAATTATACGCGCTATAATTTATCCTCACATCGTAGTAGACACTCACGTCTCAACCCAAATGGTTCATTGAATATAACTCTAGTATATAATTTACTCCTCTCAATAACCCAAAAGTCCCAATCTATCCTCACCTCAATAAAGGAAGGTCATCTATATCCTCGAACAAGTTTACGGGACTCCAAATATCCAAAACAGTCCAAAAAAGACCAAACTGTCAACTCGTTAGAAGTCTCGTTCGAACGAGTGTTCGAACGAGTTTGGACTGTCAGCTCGTTAGAAGTCTCGTTCGAACGAGGCTGTTCGAACGAGATCCCAGTTCGTTCGAACGAACTGTTCCTTCTAACGATATCTCGTTCGAATGAGATATCGAACGAGATCCCTTCTCATTAGTAACGACTGGTCAACTTCGTTAGAAGCTCGTTCGAACGAGTTCGTTCGAACGACCTGGGGGCTGCTTCTAACGAGCTACCAGTTTCGGCCCAGATTTTTCCCATCTCGTTTTTCACCATTTTTATCACTTTAATCCTTCTTCAAAGTTCGTTCTAAAAATGATTTATGTCCTCTAATCATATTAAAACATGCTTAGGTCATAAACTAACGTCTTTTAAGGAAATAAGGCCTCCTAAACATCATTAAATCCCAAGATTTTATACTTTTCCCTAATATCATCAAGAACATGAACCCTAGATATATATATCAACATCAAATTCCAGAATTTAATTCATTTTTCTTTCACCCAATCATGTATTAACATCAGATTAATCGTCTCCAAACTATTCTACATGCAATTCTCTACATAATTTCTCAAGTTCTATGATCTAAACTACATGGGTTTTCATATTTATCAAGAACAAACCAAAAATCCGAATTTTCTAACATGGAAAGGACATTTGCTGAAATTAGACATAATTAAACCACTTGCCTTGGTTTGATTCCGGATTTGGTGTTGATTTGATGAAGAATTTATGCAGAATTTCTTCTCTCCAAGCTTCCTCTCTAATGGTGGCTTAAGGTGGCTAGGGTTTGATTTGGGGAAACTTAGAAAACCTAAATGACAACCTACGTAGCCTTCTAGGTTAATATGGGTTGGTTAATGGGCTTAATGGGTTTAATCCACATCAGATTTACATCTCTAATTTTCGTCACTTTTAATTCCTAAAAAATGTAAAATTACCAAAATACCCTTTAAGTTACCGGTATGACCTAAAAATACCCCGGGACCCAAACTATACCCCCGGCTAGTGTTTTCTGACTATCTCGACCCTTCCGGACGCGTTGGCGCACTCAAAATGACCATACGGATTATAGATTTTAAATTCACTTTTTATCATCAAAATATAATACCGTGACGCGGCGGTCCCACGCGTCTCAACAAAATTTCTAAAATGCCGTATATAAATCCCATGACAAATTTTATAATACCAAGTTCATATATAATCATATATGCACATAATCAAATACCAATTCGCATCACATTAGTATTTTTATCCCGGATTAATTTCCAATTAATACGCATTTAATTAATTAATCCTCAAAATAAATATAGTCAAAAGTACGGGGTATTACAATCCACTCTTTGTATTTTGGATATCCCATCACATCTACCACAACTAATCACCTTTTAAAGATACGAAGCGTATATTCATGGATTAGTATAAGCAAAACATAGATTTATAGTATGTTTTATTTAATTATGTCTTATTTATATTCAAATTCAATTTATAATAGAAATTTCTATTTCCTCCATTTCCTCTAAAGGGTGAGTGGTCCTATCCCATTCAAGACCGCATTTTTCTGTAATATACTTAACAACTCATGCACATTGTTACAATTTGAAAAAAATTCGGCAACATATCCCCGTAGTTCTCCAAGTACACGACGTAGATTGGCAAGTGTGAGTGCTATTTCAATTAATCAATTAAAATAACAGTCACACTTTTCAATCTAGTATGTACCCAGAGAAAATTAGGATACGACTGCCGAACTTCCTCCAAAAGTAACAACTTTAAGCCACTAAGAATATTATACAGAAATTATGCAGTCCCAAACTATCCAAATGGGACAATTCGAGAGATCTCATTACAGGGGTAATGACTCTCGAACGGGTCTAAGGGCTATTGAATGCGTTCGCATAAGAACTAGAAGGCTAGTATCTATGTGCACTATATGTAATTTCAAGTATGTTTCATTTAATTATCATACTATATATATATATATATATATATATATATATATATTGTTCAATATACAAAGTAATTTTAAAAAAAAGTTGAAAAATCTCACCCCCATATGGACAATAATCCAGTGGTCATGCCACTTTTAAAATTAACCAACCCAACATCGACCCACTATAATCCAACAACAATGTCAATAACAAATGTATATCCCGTACTCCTTCGTAATTCATCTACTCAATTAATTATTTTCATCAATTAAACTAACAATTAAAGTATACAATTATTAATTTACTAATTTACAATGAGGGGCAATCATACTTTCAAAATTAATCATATATTATTTTACTAATTTACAATGAGGGACAATCAATCAATTCGTTTACAAGGGACATTACGCACAAACACGCACACTACACACACATATACACACATACGCACATACACACATATACCCCCTCCCCACCCACCACACACACGCACATGCACACACACACAAACAGCCCCCCACCTTGCCCCACCCCCCACCCACCACACACGCACACACACACATACACACACACACACACGCATAACCCCCCCACCCTGCCCCACCCCCCACCACACACGTACAGCCCCCCCACCCTACCCCACCCCCCACACATGCACACACACACATACACACACACGCACATATATACACACACACATATATATACACACACACTCATATATATATAAATGGAAGAGAGAGAGAGAGAGAGAGAGAGAGTAACCTGAAAGTGAGAGAAAGAGAACGCAGCGTAGAGAGAGAGAAAAAAAAGGAGGGAAGAAACGGCGGGGGAAAAAATAAGGGAAAGAGTTTTTTTACTGCGACATTTGTCACGGTCGTGTCACGGTCATTGACCGTGACAATATTATAGGACTTGTCACGGTAAATGACCGTGAGAAGCCCATGACAAATATACTTGTCACGGTCATTGACCGTGATAAGTCTTTGTCACGATCTTATCACAATCAATGACCGTGACACAAAACACGTGTTTGTTGTCACGATCATTGACTGTGACATGGCTAAGCACTGGAAGGGTGCCAATGTACCCATTTTGGTGTAGTGCATTATGACTCAGGAATGGGTTGACCAAGTTGCTGAGGCATTTGAGTTACTAGAGAATGTAATTTTCTTAGAACCTTCCTCAGAGCAGAGGCCATGCTCTATAATTTATAATGACATGGTCTACTTTCCTCTCCATGCTTTCGTATATGGGTTGTGACTACTTATACCAGTACTAGTTAGGAGAATCTTTCATGCAATGAAGTTATCCCCTGCTCAATTATCCCAATGGATGGAGGGAAATTCTTGTATCCATAGTGTTGTGGAAGAATAGGTTCAAGAGGGACATAACTCCCGCAGAGTTCTTCCACTTTTACATACCAAAGGAGAACTCTGTAAAGTTTATGTGGTAGTACTACTTTGCCCTCCGCAACAATGAGGAAACTCTTTATACTGGCAGACCCACCAGTGTAAAAAACTGAAAGGGAAAGTATTTTTTTATTTTCGAAGAAGGGTGGGAGATCCACCCAGATGAGTCTGAGAAAGAGAAATCATACAGAATGCCGCGGCAGTGGGGACACCCATCAAACTAGGTATATAAGGCTACAAACATTTGAGTACATGTTGCGTCCTGTTTTAACAGTCCCATATTCCTCCTATTGTTTTGTACTAACATTGAACTTTTATGCAGCTCTTGACAATTTTCCTCTAAGTGAGCAGTAGGAGAGTAGAATAAGAAGATTTGCGGCCGTAAGTGCTAACAACAAAAAATTTAGCACCTTAGTGACTTAAACTTCAATTTTTTAGGGTGGTTACTTCACCAACAAATATATGTCAAAAGTGATGGCTGCGGAAGGTATTAACCCCTTACTTTATTAACATCCCAACAATTATTTTTAAACCATCAATTTTTTGCTTTGCTTCATTTCTTCTTCAGGTGAGGAGATAGACAGGGAGCTCCTAGCAGCTTAACCAACTGAAATGGATAAGGACGCGGCGGCCCTCAACAATGCGGCTAAACAGAGAAAGAGAAAAATGGGTAAGTCCAAGCATCTTATTGCAGCCAATGTGGGCGACCAAACAGAACCTGCGCGCCAATAATTCAAGTTGAGGAGTTTACTCCTCAAGAAAGGCTTGAGGGCCAATATGATGATGACATTGACAGTCATCTGGCCGAAGTAGGCTTAATGCCCTCTGAGTCTGAGCCGCAGCATGGCCGTGAAACCTCACAAACTATCACTTCAAATTCACCCCCTCCTCCAATAATTATAGATATTAATGCCACCCAGGCACCTCCTCAAAGCAATGCCAATGTTGGCCCTGATGGCCGTCCGAGGCCTCAATTGTGGAACCAGATCCTCAATCATCTTGGGACACAACTGTTAGGGCGATCCACATGATGCGAAAGGTTCCTGACAATGGACTTGGACCACCTGGTGGAGGAGGACCATGAGCATCTTGAAGAATATGATCTTTACAGCCTGGTGAGGGTAAGGGAAACATCATTTTCCAACATTCTTCTTGTAACTCATATTTTGTTTCTAACCTTCAATTTCTTTTCAGGTTGTGGACGTTGTGGTGTCCCAGAAGCTCAAGTATGAAGACCTTTACAAATTAAAGGAGGTCGCAAAGAGGGTGCATTTAACTGACTTGGAGAATGCCAAGAATTCTTCCTTTGAGGCTAACAAAGAGTCTGTTGCCGCGGTACTTCAAGCAACACAAATGGACCTCGAAGTTGCTGTCAAAGCCAAAAATAATGCTGAGGCAAAGTTGAAAATTGCTTCGAAATCTCTTCAAGTTGAACAAAATAAGGTTGTAGAAGCCTCCCTACACACCTCCAGTCTTGATACCCATCTAAAGGATATTCAAGATAAATATAGCCAAAGGGAGATAGATCATACTGCAACCCTTAAGAAACTGGAGGATTCTCACTCCGCAACCCTCAAGCAAGCCGCGAAAGTGGCCATAGTGGACTACAAAAAGTCTAGAGATTTCTTCCTTAATAATAACAGGGCATACATCCGCGGCTACTAAGAACTAAGACACAGGGTGGCCAAAAACTTCCTAGATGCCAAGGACCAGGTTATGTCCTAGAGTATTGGTGATAAAGAACACAGTGCCTACGTAGATGAGATGAGAGTTGCGACAGAGGAGAAAGCAATGAAGCTTATGAAAGATGCTGCAACAAATGATGAAGAGACTGAGACCGTCGCAAAAGGTGAAGACGGAGACGTTGAGGATGATGTTGAGTCTTAGACTTAGGAACTTCTCCTTTTTTGCAATGTACACTAGGATGCAAAATCTCAACATTTGAATTTTATGTAGGCTACGGCCATTTGTTTGTACTTGTGACTTGACATTTCATAATTTTTAGCCAAGGCCATGGCCTTTAATCTAACTACTCTCTTAATGGCTCCTTTACTTATTCCTTTATTGTATGCTTTGATGTTTGAATGAATGTCGCTTTCATATATTTAATTGCTTGAACAAACAATTTGCAAAAGTTCTTCTTCAATAACTGAAATGTGGATATAAATCTGCGGTCTGTTACATTTTGCCTTAGACTTTTCAAATTTTCCACTCCGTATCTGTGGTTATCATCCCCTCAAGCTGCGGTGCCAAAAAAAATGGCTTTGGGGCTGCAGCTTAAATTCCTTTACCTCGGTTAATTTTTCCATTATTTTTTCAAGTCTTGGTTGCAATTCAGAGGCTGCGGTTGGATTGAAGTCCTACCGCGAAATTTGAGGAATTCATATGTTAATGTCATCATTTTTTCTTTTGCATCTTCCAAATGAATGAATAGACTCCTTAATGGCTGCAGCCATATTGATAAGGCTGGGGCGCCTATTTTAAAGTTTAACTATTTTTCCTTCGCCTTCATGTTTTTATTCGTCAATCTTGTTTGCTTCAATACTTGAATGAATGCTTCATCTCTATATATTTTTGACACTTTGAATGTGAAATTTTTCCTTGAAATAATTCTCTAACAATGAACGTGTGGACTTGGGGATGCGACAACACCTTATAAAGAATTTTTGAGCGAGGCTGCGACCACCTGTCTTTGCCTTGAAATTTTCCACTTCATACTTGGGCACTAATTATCCCCCGAGCCGTGGTGCTAAAGGGAGTGATGTTTGAGGCTCCGGCTTAAATAACGGGGAAATTTTTTTTCTTGGTGTCAATAGCAATTTGGGAGTTGCGTCATTTGAGGCCACAGTATGCTGGGCTGCGCCCAACTTTTTTTTATAGCTTTATTATGCTTCATGATGTCAGTGCCACAACATCCTTCAGTCTCTTTGATTGTGTTCCATGGCTTTCCTTTAGTCTCTTTATCATGAAATCACTTTCGTAGCTTCACTTAGTTGTTGTGATTGCATTCCCTGGCTTCCTTTAGTTGCTTTACCACTTTCGTATCTTCTCTTAGTCGCTTTGATTTCATTACCTGGATTCCTTTAGTCGCTCTACCACTATCATAGCTTCTCTTAGTCACTTTGATTGGGTTATTATCAGGCCTTCCCGAGCTAGGTATTATAAACCTTCCCCAAGCTATGTTTGGATATATAAGCCTTCCCAGGCTATAATTGGATTATCCACGGACAATTAAGTCTTCACCCCCTTCAAATATAGGATTATTCGCAGACAACTAAGTCTTTGGTTTCAGTGGGTTATTATCAGTCCTCCCCGAGCTAGGTATTATAAAGCTTCCCCAAGCTAGGTATTATAAAGCTTCCCTAAGCTAATATATGGGACATTTGCAAGCCTCCCCAGGCTAATGTACGTATCCCAAAAGCTGAGTGGGGGAAATTTGAGCCCCAGAAGTTGAAAGTAGCCTATACTGAAGGATAGGGCCTTATGAATATAAGAATATGTTCTTGCACCATGAATGGTGTTGCAAGACAACTAATGTTGCCATTTTTGAACCATTGGATCATTCCCAAAATAAATAGTTTTTCGAGATAACTTGGCATCTTTCCCTTTAAAATCTGTTAAGACAAAGGTCTTTTATGAGACAACAACTAATGAAATCGATGAATCAAGATATGGATAAGCAAGCCTAATTTCATATATTCATGACTTTGTTAGGATAATACAAAGCTAAAAAGGAGCTATTTGAAGAATTTTTTTCACAGAGAAAACATAATCATAAAGTGAATCATAAGCATAGGCAGGTGTGAGGTATGCAGCATGTTAGGTTAGGATGAATCCCTTATGAATCTTTTAGTAATTGTCATAGCATCCCTTGCTTAACCAGCCTCTCAATTTCATTCTTCATAGCATGACACTGTTCGGTGAGGTGACCGTGATATTGGTGAAATTTGCACCATTTGTCCTGGTTCCTCTTACGAGGTGGAGTCTTTAGCTTTTCTGGCCACTTGAGCATTTTTTCCTCAATGCATCCAAGGATATCCTCCAGGCTGGAGTTCAGCAATGTGTAGTTCTCATATATCTCATTTTCCTCCTGTTTTCTCCTCCTCTGTAGGGCCCTGGCCGCGACCTTGACTTCTGCGGCCACTGCTTTTAGCTGGGATATTTCTTCGGTTTCTGATGTTGCGGCGTTTGGCATAGAGGTAAAGGATACGAACTCCAACATGAGGACCCTTTGCGCTAGGAAACTGATTTGGTCCTGTACTGAGGCCTGGTGGAAATGGTTGATGAAGTCATACAGACGAGCTATCTCTTCATTATGTTCTGCACTTGAGGCAGAGTTTCCTTTTATTTCTACTTTGTTAGTCTTCAAAATGTATATATATATATATATATATTTATATATATTCTGATACAAAACTAACTAGAGTGAGTAGTGCAAGAAATATAAAGAAATGAATCAAGTATAGTAAGGGTGTAGACTGCGGCTATTTGACAATTTGTACTTATATGTCCGCGACCTTTGCGAGGGAGCACCACAGTTGAATCCGAGGACAATTTTACCACGTCCTCTCCCCGGTGATGCAATAAAGCTATGCAGCATCCTTCATAAGTGCTGTGACACTCAGGCAATTTCTTTCCAGGCCGCATCATGTTTCTCGCTGCATGATGTGATTCCAAATGACCCTCTAAGTTGGGTCCAAACCATCTAGCCATCATGGAAAAAACCCTACTAGGGGTCTACCATGGGAAGATCAATCCTCCAGTGCCCTAAGAATGGCACAATCATGGTAGAAAACCGATCATAGGTTGAGAAAGTAGTAAACGAGCAGATATAACTCATACCTAGCTACCCACCTTTGCGAGGTTATTGCCCTTTGCACGTTTCAGTGTTATCTTGGTAAGGTAATATCATCGGGGTATGTAGAAGTAGATCTAAGGTCATAAAAAGAGACCCATAGACAGATCTGAATATACACTATACCCATTTAAGGGTGCGTGTACAAGATACGTAACCAAACTTCACCCATGAGATGATGACCCGAAGGATCCTCATGAATGAAATAAGGTGTTAAGAACCCCAAGATATAGATAAATAAGATTAAAATACCTCTTTTTCCACAAACAGCTCCAGAATGTTGATACAAGAAATCGGGCACAGGTCGCTCTCATATCATCATATCAAGTATAGAATAAATATAATAGATGTAAAGCAAGTAAGAAGAGACAAAACATAAGATATATAGTGGTTTGGCTATTAAAATGAGTCTACGTCCACTTTGGTGCCTCATTCTCATTATTTATGCATTTTAGTACAAATTTACAATGCCGTAATAGGCGTACAATGTAGATGAGAGAGGAGAATACATGTCTATGATGATTTTGGGAGTGACGAAGAGGTCTCCGTGATGCAGATGAGTAGCCCCCAAGTTATACCGAGGGATGTAGATTGTTTGGCTATGCCTCCACGAGTGTAGTGATCTCCGGACTAGGTATCAATACAAGAAATGAACCAGGACCCCCATCTTAAGGTGTGGACCACTTATTTATAAGAGGTGTATGTGATGTGTTGCTGCTGTGAATGAGAGGGATGCAGCCAGATAGGAGGACAGGAAGAGGTATCACCTTATAGTATGTAAGTCCGCGACAGGTAAGTGTCTAACTACATCCTATATATATAAGGCTGCATCAGTAAGGCTTCGGTGCATGCCTTTCATCATCTTTCGCGGCAGGGGTGTTATATTGGCCATATCAATGTAGATCATATATATATGATACCATCAATTTCATACCACCTAAAGTGAGGTGAACGTTTTGCAATAATCATGGGCTAAAATGCCAAATTTATATCTAAAAATGGGCTCATCAAAGCATATACAGGGAGGAGAAATGAACACTTCACACTTTGAGTTTGTGAGTCATCGGAGTTAGTTTCCTGAATCTATGATCTTTATTTTATGTACTTATAGATGATGAGTTGTCAAGATAATATGTACACTGATGACTTGAACAAATTTATTAAAGTAATTTTTTAGAAAATTAATGAATGTATTTACATTAATACATGTATTTGTCAAGTTCCTTGAATAAATAATAATGACTATAGAGTGAAAATTAATATATCCGATTACAATGAAAAATATTGAATATCAATTGGATAGATATGAACTATGTGAATTTTAAGTAATAACTCTGAGTGTGCTACATCAACCACTTTTTACAAAACTCACCTTAGAGTTAATATTGTACGAAAATAGGTCCAACCGATGGTTGGTATTCAAATAAATAAGCTAAGTTTGAAGTGTTTGAAATGCTCATATTATCTAAAATCTCTACCTCATAAGCGTTGTCATTAATATTTTGTGATATCTTGCATGGTCATACTTATTATTTTTTAATTTGTTGTGAGCACTTGTCATGTGGTTAGACTATACTCCTCTTTCGTGCGGCACTTAGCATTGTAATGACCGATGAGTAACTAAACAAGCCTATAAATTTGGTGATGTTTGAACACAAGTGCTAGAGAAGGGATAAGAATGGAAAAAGTAGAACACAAAGGAACAAGAATATGTATTACTTGAGAAAAGATTATAATTGTTAGCTAGGATGGTTTGGACAAATGACCATCCCGCCTTTTTATAGGCATCAACCTCCTGAATGGATAGTGGAGATAAAAAACTACGTCAATGGTTTAGATTAATTCTCCAGAAGGATCCCACCTCCTTATGGGAACGTTTCTAGAATGCTACATATTTCCTTACTATTCTAGAGTATTTCATGCATTACAAGTATGCTCTAGATAATTCTAGAAAATCCTATAATACCCCATAGCATACTAGACAACACTAAGTGATGATAGAAAAACTTAGAATATTCCAAATAATCATGGTATAGGTATGGAACCTTTAAGACAAAAAAATGTAGAAAATGTTTGGTACATGTTATTAAAGACCTTTGTTTTAGAAGATAAACTAAAACCAAGTCTCCAATTGTGAGAACATATGTGCTTGCGTTCAACTGAGCAAATTATATATTAAACACCTTTTAACCCAAACAAACCCTAAACATGCAACAATATGTGATTGAATGAGATGATAATCTAAGAAAGAACATTCAAACACATGCTTGTGAGGAAAAATCCCCCAAAGGGGCAAAACCATTTATTTTCATTATAATATTGTAGGCTGTACAATTTCGGATTACAATGAAAATACAAGTGACTAAGAATTACCCTCAGGTCGGATTCTGTAGTCGGCGGATGGAACTATCCCTTTATAGTAGGGCTGTAATGGAGAAGAAGAACGGTCTTCTCCACAAGGGTGTGAACAGCAAAAGTGCGTTCCTGGGTTGCAAAATGATTCACAAAGGATTGGCAATTTGTGTGAATCAAATACCTAGAGTCTAGATGCTCAATAGGTGAAGACTTAGGGCTTTCTGTACTCTAAAAATCGTGTGTATAAGTCTTAGAAAACCACTTCCCGTAGTGGGATTAAATAAGAAGTCTCGGGCCTTAAAAATCTGAACACGATCTGAACACGATCTGTTTAAGTTTATCCCAGGTGGACCGGTCCGGGTCTGATGCGGATCGGTCCGATTGATTGGATCGATTCTTTTATTCTGAGGCAGATCGGTCCGTTGATGATCGGATATATTCTTTTCCAGGCTTTATCGGTTCGCTTGCGGTCCGGCGTATACTGGCCTTCAGCAGTCGGATCGGTCCGGGTCTGAGGCGGACCGGTCCAGTTGACCGGATCGGTTCTTTTATTCCAGGCGGATCGGTCTGGTTCTGTCAGACTTTGATTCCTCTTCTTCTTTTGATATTCGGATCTGTTGATGAATGTATGAATCTTGAATTTCTTCAACGGTGTAACGGCGTGCGACATAATAAATTGATAAAATGTCCTTACAAATCTCCCCCTATGTCTATGCCGGTACATACATAAAAACAAACATCCGAATTATCAAAGCAACTAACAAAATGCCTATACAAATCTACCCTTCCATGAACCCAAAACTGGAAAGATACAATTGAATAAGACTACAGCGTTTGCTCTTCAATTCTGCAGGAATCTCAACACTTTTCTCATCAGGGTGTGCAATCCAATGATAATCCATGTAGTACCTACAAACATGAGAAAAAGAAAAATACCAAGTGACATATCGAGTTTGATATGAGATAAACATATATACCAATTTATGAGCAAACTCAAACTTTCAAATCTCCCCCATAATAAGATAATTCATTCTCCCCCTTTTTATGATGTCCCAAAATAGACAAATGAGAGAAATAAATCAAATAAGCAAGTGCGGGGTGTCACTAGGATAAAATCACACCATGAATGAACACAAACCAACCAAGTCGATGATAGCGTAAATGAGGTGGTGTAATTAAATTCGATAAGAAAATCAATGCATACAAACATGACATATGTGCACGATGAATATTGGATATTCCTAGCGAATGAACTCAAACGCTTCCTTTGGTGTAAAATAATGACAATATAAGATATTGACTCAATCAAATTAACAAATCAAAGCTCAAAGTGATTTTCACACCAATAACGTCCAAAACGATTTTATGCTTTTTCAGGACTTTCAAGGAAGTGAAAACCCGTTTAAAGATTCTCCAACCAAACTCCCTCAAATATAATTTTGAACAGAGGCATTTTAAATTCTCAAACTTTGGAGAATTGATGTTGAAACCTAAGTCGCCCATATTTGGCATGAATTGCTTTTTATTGCCTTTAAATTTTTTGGGCTCTTTTAACCTCTTTGGACCTCGGATATTAAAATTCCTCCATTTTTTAGGTCCTTTTTAACGGTGGCTTTTGCGCAAAGGATAGATGATTACCTTTCGCAGCCCCTCCCCATTATACAAAAACACACAGTCTCACCAAAATGGTTTTTACATGCATTCCAATCTTGTCAAGTTTTATCGCATATTGTACATTGTATAGACAGAATTGAGATGAAAACACTCAAACCAATATGAGATAGACAAGTGCAATAATCAAATATAGTCGTGCATGTGTGCAATAAAGGATATAGGAGTCAAACATGTAGGAAGATATCACTAATTACATCTCAAAGACTCCATACTAAGTAAAGCACATGGATGAAATGATTTAGCGTCTCAAATCTCTATCAAACAGTCACATGGATATATGGAATGAAGTTGTGACTTGGCTATCTTATATGCTCATCCATAAAAGAATCAAAAACAGAAATCTTTTTGGATTTTTCAAAAATTTTATCAAAATAAAATCTTTTTGTGCTTTTCTTAAAATTTTTCTTAAAGGAAAATCTTTTTGTATTTTTCAAAAGAAATATAAAAAGCAAAAAGAATAAATAAAAGCTGTACAGCTAAGCAATGGTACATATAAAACAGACTAGCAATAGGAAGCATATGATATGAACATGAAGAAGCAACCTATTCTAGACAGAGACCAACCCCTCATTCAACTGTGCAAATCCCCAAAGACTTCCTAAGACTCTCAAATCTAAGGGCATCTAAAGGTTTCATGAAAATGTCGGCTAACTGACGGTCGGTGGGAACAAAACTCAAGGATACAGTGTTCTCCTCAACTAACTGACGAATAAAGTGCTCACGTATCCTGATGTGTTTTGTGCGCGAATGCTGAACTGGATTGCGGGATATGTGTATCGCGCTCGTGTTGTCACAGGAAATGGTCATGGTGTCCTGTGAAATCGCATAATCCTCCAGCATTTGCTTCATCCACAAGAGTTGTGTGCAACAACTCCCGGCGGCTATGTACTCAGCCTCCGCAGTGGAAAAAGAGATGGAATTTTGCTTCTTGCTCAACCAGGAGAAAAGAGCAGAACCAAAATAGAAACACCCACCAAAAGTGCTCCTACAACCATCTACATCCCCAGCCCAATCGGCATCCAAATAGGCGGACAAACGGTCATCGGTATCAAAGGAATACCAAATACCGTATGAGAGAGTCCCACTTACGTATTTAATAATACGTTTTAGAGCAGGTAAGTGTGACTCTTTAGGGGACGCCTGATATCGCGCACAGACTCCAACACTAAAGGCGATGTCGGGACGACTGGCAGTCAAGTAGAGAAGACTACCTATCATACTCCGATATAAGGTTTGCTCTACGTCCTTGCCTGAAGTGTCCTTACTAAGCTTGGTAGTGGTACTCATAGGTGTACGTGCACGTTTAGCAGAGTCTAAATCAAATTTCTTCACTAGGTCTCTACCATACTTGGATTGGGAGATGAACATCCCATCCTCTAGCTAACGAACCTGGAGACCAAGGAAGAATGTAAGCTCACCAACCATGATCATATCAAACTCACTTTTCATCTCCTCCTCAAAGTGGTGAGCATACTGGGAGCATGTGGATCCAAAGACTATGTCGTCCACATAGACCTGGGCAACCAAAATAGCACCGTCATCTCTCCTGACAAACAACGTCATATCTACTCCCCCTCTCTTGAAGCCATGAGCTAAGAGATAGGAAGTAAGCCTCTCGTACCAAGCACGGGGTGCTTGCTTCAAACCATACAAGGATTTCCTCAGATAGTAGACGTGCTCTGGGTGCTGAGGGTCTTCAAACCCTTTTGGTTGTTCCACATAAACCTCCTCCTGTAGAATGCCATTCAGAAAGGCACTCTTGACATCCATCTAATATACCTTGAAGCGCAGATGACATGCGATGGCGAGCAGAAGACGGACGGACTCAAGCCTCGCAACAGGAGCAAATTTCTCCCCAAAGTCTACACCCTCTATCTGTGTGTATCCTTGAGCGACCAACCTAGCCTTATTTCGGATTATGGTACCATTTTGTTCTTGAAAATCCACCGGGTACCTATCACATTAGTCTCACTAGGCCGGGGGACAAGTTCCCAGACATTATTCTTTTTAAATTGAAGCAACTCATCCTGCATAGCAGATATCCAGTGTTCATCCTTGAGTGCTTCTTTATGATTCTTGGGCTCGACTTTGGACGTGTAGCAAAGATGGCTAACAACGTTCTCTAGCTGAGCACGAGTCTTGACCCCTAGAGTGGGATCACCAACAATGGCAGAAGGGTCATGACTCTTGCGAACCCAAGCAGGTGTCTCCCCTAGCGCAGGAGTAGGGTCCACAGAGTGTGAGAGAGGAACAGGTAAATCACTGTCTAAACAATTCTCATCCTCACACTGAAGGTTAGGATCAATAACCATCGGAGGTTCGTCATCTTGCACGGTGACGTTTATTGATTCCATAACCTTAGAGATCTTCAGGTTAAACACCCAGTACTCTCTGCTATTCGATGAATATCCTAGAAATATTCCCTCGTCACTCCGGGAGTCGAACTTTCCTAATTGCTCTCTATCCCGTAGGATGTAGTATTTACTCCCAAAACACACGGAAATATGCCAGGTTGGGCTTCTTGCCAGTCCACAACTCATAAGGAGTCTGAAGTGTGTGTGGACGCAAATAAACCCTATTCACCGTGTGGCATGCAGTAGATATTGCCTCTGCCCAAAATCTCCTAGAAACTTTACGACCTAGAAGCATAGATCTAGCCATTTCTTGGATCGTTCTATTTTTTCTCTCAACAATACCATTTTGCTGAGGAGTTCTCACAGCATAAAACTCATGTTTGATCCCGAGGCTATCACAGTAAAGGTCTACCTTTGCTTCTGTGAATTCAGTGCCATTGTCACTACGCATCCTATTAATAGTGACATCGTGTTGATTTTGCAGGACACGGCACTTGGTCGTTAAAAATTCTACAGCATCGGATTTCTCTCTTAGAAAACCTACAATGGAGTATCTGTAGAAATCATCTACCATCACGAGGATGTACCTCTTACCACCTAGACTCTCAGTATGAGTGGGACCCATAAGATCCATGTGAATCAACTCAAGAACACGAGAAGTGGTAATGGAATGCAACTTCCTATGAGGACTACGAATTTGTTTTTCCAACTGACAGGGTCCACAAATGGTCGAAGTTGACTTTCCAAGAGATGGTAAGCCATGTACTAGGTCCTTTTTAGCTAAGTGATTTAGATCTCTAACGTTCACGTGACCTAGACATTGATGCCACAGATCCATAAGAGTGATCGTGGCGCTGTTGCAGATAAGTGAGGACGTGGGCTCAGTCCCATAGCAATTATCCTCGGTCCTCACCCCTTGCATCAAAAGTTTATCGGCTTGATTATAGACGTTACACGCGTCCCGGTCAAACTTTACTGCAAAGTCAGTGTCGCACAACTAGCTAATGCTAAGAAGGTTTGCTTTCAAACCTTTGACGTACAAAACATTTTTTAGCTTAGGAAATCTAGGTAACTCGACAGTACCATGTCCTATAATGCTAGACTTGCTCCCATCTCCAAAGGTGACTCTGCTATCCTGATAGTCCTCAAGAGTCGTAAAAAATGAGGCATCACCTCTCATGTGTCTGGAGCACCCACTATCAAAATACCACTGTGAGGTATTATGTTCTTTGAGAGCAACATGAACAACAAAGGCCTTTTTATCTTTTTTAGGTACCCAAGCAGAGCTGACCTTTTGTTTGCCTTTGTTGTTGTTGGTTTAAGCTGGAATGTGAGAAGCATTTACTAACGGCAAAGACATCCGTCGGAATTCTTCCATTAAACTCTGGGTCGTGGCAGCTAAGAACTCAACTCGCTCTTTCAGACTAGAAAACTCATCAGTATGACGTGGTGGAGTAGTAGTACGTCGTGTTCGACCCATGCTATAGCAAGACTCCCTAAGGTGGCCTTTTCTTTTACAATAAGTACAAAAGAGCACAGTCAAAGGCAGACCTTGGTTTGCTTTTCTTGGTCGAAATCTCCTTCGAGGTTTTTGACGACGGCCATAAGGATTCGTAGTAAACTCAGGAACTGGTCCAGGTGCAATTTGGGACGTGGAGGCACCATCATATCCAATTCCTTAACGATCACCAAAACCTAAAGCGGGACCGAGGAGCATCTTTCTCATCTTTCCAGATCTGTCCTCGATTTGTACCTTGACTTCCCGTGCTTTCTCAAGATCATGAGTCAGCTGGGCAACAAGGGCTTCAAGTTTCTTCCAAGTCTCCACGGAGGAATGGAGCTGACTCGTAAGACTAGCCACTTGTTTAGTCAAGTCTCCTCTCTCTTTATCTAAAAAACTCTCTCTCTCTCTAAACAGAATCTCTTTCTCGACACAAGCAGATTCTCTCTCTCTCAGGGAGGTGACGGTGGAGGACTCTCTTTCTCTCGCCTTTCTTAAATCTTCCTCTAAGCCGGTGATCTTAAGAACTAGCGCTTTGTTACATTTTTTAGTTTTAAATGACTCAGAATATAACTCAGCGTAGGCGCGTTGAATATCACTCTCGCTCTCACTTGAGTCATCCTCCCCCTCACTCACATCGATCTCACTGTCGAGGTGTCCCTGTGAAGCATCATCTTCATCGTCGTGAAGAGAACTAGGAGTGCTCACTTGACTGGCCATGAATGCGGTGAAGTTACACTCATGAAGTGACTCATCTCCTGAATCCACCGTCTCAACCTCACTGTCGTCACTAAGGGTAGCATTAAGGACAACTTTTCCTTTCTCTCTATTCAGACGATTGGCACACTCAAATGCTCTATGACCCCTACCATCGCACTCAAAACATCTCTCACTTTCTTTCTTAGGAGGATGTTTGGAGTCTTTTTCATTTTTCTTTTCAAACTTATTTTTCTCAAATTTATTTTTATCTTTAAAATTGCCATTTTTCTTAAATTTGAGAATCCTCTTGAAATTTTTTGCAAAAAGAGCCAAATCATCTAGGTCAAAATCACACTCAGAATCAGACGTGTCAGTCTCTCTCTTTCTAGACGACTCTACCCTTTTTCTAGCCGACCCCTCACTCCTTCTCTCTTGGTCTTTAAGTGCAATTCCCTTATCTTTAGATTTAGCAGTTTTAGGGAACATATCAATTTCATAAGTTTGCAAATCTCCTACAAGTTCTTCCAATTTTAGCGTATTTAAATTACCCATAGAATTTAGCACAGTGACTTTAGGGATAAAACTCTTAGGTAAAGAACGAAGAATCTTTTTAACAACTCTAGCATTAGGAATATGTTCATCAAGATTAAATCTAGTATTCACAATGTCAGAAAGTCTAGCATAAAATTCATCAAAGCATTTGAAAGAGCAAAGTAATTTCCTTTGTATCTAAAACTCAATGGAGGATGCGGAAGCGTTGAAAGATGATGGTTCAACAAAACAAAAGTATTTCAAAATTAAATCAAACCGATTAAGTCCAAATAAATAGATCCAAGTCTTAGAATTTGCCTAAGTCATAATTTTCAATTATCCAAAGTTAGGCGAAACCAATTTTAGCAAATGACTTGAATAAACCAAATATACCCAATATTTAATTTAGTCCCAAATTAAATGAGTGTGATAATTAAACCAAATTTTATCTTGAATTTATTCTAAGCATGCTTTCTAAATTATGATGCAAGATAAAATAAACAATATCACACTATGCCGAGATGTACGAGGAAAAACCCAAGACGGGAAACAACCTCGGGCGGCCCTAGCCACAAGTCCACTAGATATGGAATTACAATTACAAGACAGATAGACTTACAACGACTGACTCGATCCCTCTCAAGCCTCAACGCTTCTTCTCGTAGAAACCTCTTCCTAGAGAACAACCTCGGAACACCACCGCGGTCTCGGAATCCACCGATGGGACTTTATATGGTCACCGTCACCCAAGCATGGAGCCTTTCTCCAAGTGGGTAGAATCTTCAACAAAAAGTCTTCTTCTTTGATGGATGTAGAAGCAAACCAAAACGTCTCTTCTTGAATTCGGTAGAGATAAACCGGTGCCAAAACTCCAAGTAAAGATAAGTATATAGAACTTGGATAAACAACTATTGGGTGTACATACTAGAGTGTGTAGGATTTTTCATTAAAGAATAACACTCAAAACTTGATCTTTTTCCTTAAACAAATTTCCTCTCAAAACACTCTTTAGGAGTTTGTATGGTATGAAAAAGATACTTTGGAAAAAGTCATTCCCGCACCTTATTAAGTCTGAAAAAGTTGGTTAAAAACCAAGTGGGGAAAGTGGGTAAAAACTGCCAAAAACTGCTCAAAACTGTTCCCGCGCTGGCATCTCGTTCGAACGAACTTGACTCTCGTTCGAACGAGACTTCTAACGAGTGACCATACTGGGCTCGTTAGAAACTCTTTAGATATCTCGTTAGAACGACCAAACTCGTTCGAACGACATATCGAACGACTGACCAGTTTAGGTTCGTTGGAAAACTCGTTCGAACGAAACCTCGTTAGAACGAAAAACTCGTTCGAACGACTTATCAGATTAGGTTCGTTGGCAGTCTCGTTCGAACGAAACCTCGTTAGAACAAAAAACTCGTTCGAACGAGATTTCGAACGACTTCCAGAAATTTTTCTAAAATTCAATTTTTGGCCCAGAAACTTTATGTACTTTATTTTAAAGTTTCAATTAAATTATTCTGAAAGTAAGACATGGTTTTTATTAAACCTAACACCCAATAAATATTGTTCCAAGCTCCTATATATATATAATTACATTCATACCTTGGGAGCATGGAACCTTAGATGATGATGTAGAAACGAGGCACGCAAACCGGCATTATGATGAAGCTTTAAATTCTTTGCCGCTACGTCTTCAATACATACTTCATAGGCTTGAGAATATTTCAAATAAATACTATCCTATGAATAAATGTTTTTGTCCGGAATTGAGACAAAACTATATATGGACTCAATTGGAAATTTGTGTCCTTACAGCATTCAGATTCATGCATAGTGATGGTTTCAAATTGAGTTGTCAAATTTTGCAACTTAGATTCTTTCATAGCATTAGTTCCTTCATGGGTGAGTTGTAAAACATCCCATGCCTCTTTTGACGTGGTGCACGTCATTATGCGTTTGAACTCATCAGGTGTGACAGACCCAGAAATAGTACTTAGACCCTTAGAGTTAAAAGATGACCATTTAAATTCTTCATCAGTCCAAGAGGTGTCAGGTTTCAAGTTGATCACATTATCAACAGTCACGGAGGGAGGAGTCCACCCTCTTTCAACTAAGATCCAGACACGTTCATCAATGGCTTTTAAAGCCGGCCTCATTCGGGCTTTCCAATAAGCATAATTTGTCCCGTAAAAAACAGGCATTTTATTATATAACTTCTCCATTTGAACACACATTTTTTCAAAAATCAATTTTTTCAGAAAATTGATATCTTAGAAAAATTTTGCAAAAAATAGAAATACGAGATAGATTAGCGTAACCTGCTCTAATACCAATTTGAGAACGTATGTGCTTGCGTTCAACTGAGCAAATTATATATTAAACATCTTTTAACCCAAACAAACCCTAAACATGCAACAATATGTGATTGAATAAGATAATAATCTAAGCAAGAAAATTCAAACACATGCTTGTGAGGAAAAATCCCCCAAAGGGGCAAAACCATTTATTTTCATTATAATATTGTAGGTTGTACAATTTCGGATTACAATGAAAATACAAGTGACTAAGAATTACCCTCAGGTGTCGGATTCTGTAGTCGGCGGCTGGAACTATCCCTTTCCAGTAGGGCTGCAATGGAGAAGAACGGTCTTCTCCACAAGGGTGTGAACAGCAAAAGTGCGTTCCTGGGTTGCAAAGTGATTCACAAAGGATTGGCAATTTGTTTGAATCAAATACCTAGAGTCTAGATGCTCAATAGGTGAAGACTTAGGGCTTTCTGTACTCTGAAAATCGTGTGTATAAGTCTTAGAAAACCACTTCCCGTAGTGGTATTAAATAAGAAGTCTCGAACTTAAAAATCTGAACACGATCTGAACACGATCTGTTAAATTTATTCCAGGCGGACCGGTCCGGGTCTGATGCGGATCGGTCCGATTGACCGGATCGGTTCTTTTATTCTGAGATGGATCGGTCTGTTGATGATCGGATCGATTCTTTTCCAGGCTTCATCGGTTCGCTTGTGGTTCGGGGTATACTGGCCTTCAGCAGTCGGATCGGTTCGGGTCTGAGGCGGACCGGTCCGGTTGACCGGATCGGTTCTTTTATTCCAGGCGGACCGGTCCAGTTCTGTCAGACTTTAATTCCTCTTCTTCTTTTGATATTCGGATCCGTTGATGAATGTATGAATCTTGAATTTCTTCAACGGTGTAACGGCGTGCGACATAATAAATTGATAATGGACAAAAATGTCCTTACATATTGTATGCTACTAATTCATATTTATCATGGCTTTCTCTAAATTTTGTTTCAAATTAGACTAAATTATTTGCATTTTTCCTTCCATATTTTATGTTACACCTTGAAATGGTTGAAGTTTAGGCAAAATAATAATCTCACGTGGATCGATTCATCATGCTATTATAAGAAAAATACCCATTATTGATAATGATACGTCCCATTGCTTTGTCTTCTTGCAACAAATATGGCTCAACATGTCACCGAGTCTCTGATTAGAAACTTCAGTTTGCCTAGAGCATGCACGGAGGAAATTAAAGTAATATTAAGCATTTTTCGTGAAAAATAACCTGAATGGATGAAATTTAGCATCCCAGTATGAGATAAAGGATTTAAGAATCTCATGCAAGCAAACAATCTCTTTAAAGAAGAGATTACCAACACTATAGGCATCGCAGGTCTTTGCCATAAAGTTAACCCTTTTAGAGAATCTATCCACCACAACAAAAATATAATCTTCGCCCGCGAGGTGAACCTAATGCAAAGTCCATGATCAACTCCTCCAATATACCTTAAGGAAAGGGCAATGACATATATAGTTGGGTGTTTTGAGATTGTCCCTTAGATTGGGAATATCATTACAAATCATCTCACATACCAATTACTTTGAGATGAATAGTATTATTCTTCCACTAATGTTATCATCTTATCTCTCCAATAGTGTCCTCCTAACCTTCCACTGTAGAGCTTGCGATGGGACGGATGAGACTTCCTTAGTTGGTTTGGGTGTCCTCGCCCGTTGCAAAATTCCCCCTATTTAAATCCATTTCTTTAGTCTTTACAGAGCCAAAGATTGACTTTACTAAACGAAAAAAATAAGGCTCGTGTCGGGGTGCTCATGTTTTTTGGCTGAGTCGTATCTTGCTGGGTGGGATCGAGAGAAATAAAGGGCGAGGGACAACCATGAATAGTACTTATATCGGCCATCTCTTCGAGGGGCAACTAAATGAGTGACTCATGAATGTTGATCCCGCTACTTTGAAATTCGATGGTGTTTTTTATAGAAGCCTAAGTTTTTTTTTTTACTTTTGGACGTGCTTCATTTACTTTTCTCTTCTTCTTCAGACACATTTGACATGGTTCTTAAACATTGTTAAGAGATGTTTTTGCTAGTATTAACCTAGATTTGGATGCTCAAGTAGAATTTTGAGCATTCTGAAAACTTGGAGACCCAACTATAAAAAGACAAGCACTCCTAAACCCCAAACCTGATAGAATTGATTACAACTATCCCAAATCTAATGAAAATTATAATCTCCGACTTACATATTTTTCATATATTAAAATTCAGTTACCTCAATAATGATAGCAGTATAACACTTCTATGAAATACATAGGAATCAGGGGGTAAAGATAATTTTCTACTCTGGCTTTTTGGGATTTTGTATAGAATATTAAAACAAAATCAAAACCATTTCTACTTTTTATGATATTACATATTCAAATATGCTTAAATCCTTGGTTTCAAAGAAAATTGAATTTTTGCAAGACTCATCTTGAATGCATTGAATTTAATTTCTTCTGACTGTTAATATTTTTCAATGTTTTGTGGTCGTTGTACAAAACAAACTATCTATGTGTTAAGTGTTCCCATTGCTTTAAGGCTCTAAAAACTGCCTAGAATTCCAGCTCATACGTGGTCCACTTTTGTTTAACTTCATTCATCTTATCACTCATGAACTCAATCAGTTTTCGTCTTTTGATAAAATATCTCATATTCTTATAGCGGATGCATCACATTCTACTTCAAACACCTAGGAAAAGTGTGGTAATGCTAGAATTAAGGTTACACATAGCTTCTCTTTAATCAAACAAAAACTAGTTTTTTACTCTTCCCCATTAACTTAATTTTTTCCAAAACATCAATTTTAAGTGTTAGAATAGTGCTAAAATTACGATTAAATCTTATGTAGAATGATGTGAATCCCATTAAACTCCACACATGACCATCTGATTTAAGTGCAGGCCATTCCCAAATATCCTTGACTTTTAATTCATCCACACCAATACTATTTTCCCACCACAATGACTCCCCAAAATAATAATCTAGAAGGTATGAAAGTAAACTTTTAAGTTTACATAAATATGACTTTCCTTCGAAGCATCAATCATTCGCTTCAGAGGATCTACATTTTCTTCATCACAATGTCATCAATATAAACCACTAAAATAAAATTCAAAAATAGCTTCAATAAATGGTTCATAATTCACATAAAATAACTAGGAGAAATAGAGGGCACAAAAGGCATGACAACCATTCAAACAGTCCCTCATTTGACTTGAAATTTGTTTCCCTTTCATCAAGTGGGATGAGGATTTAGTGATAGCCACTCCGTATATCGATCTTAGAAACAATCTGCACTCCACTCAATTAACCAAGCATAACTTCAAATCTAGGAATATTAAAGCTACACTTCTTTGTAAATTTGTTAATGAACATTCTCCAACTTCCATATCTTGGTTACTAGTAAAGGGAGGACTGCACATGGTCTCTTAGTCTCTTCCATCAACCTTTTTCACAGTAAAATTTGAACTTGCCCTTATAGTAGCATGTTCTTGATGACTCATTCGGTAGTATGTCAAATTAGGCAAACTAGAAAATATCATAAGGCTAATTTGATGTTGAATATCTTCCATGGGAGAAAAGCCATCAAAAAAAATTTCAAGTACCAAATATTCTTTGGATATTATTTCCAACCCCATTTTAACTTAAACCGAGTGTTAAGAAAAAATCTTCATACTCAACTGTTAAACCATTTCATCTTTTTATAAAAGATTTGGGAATTTTATACCCCTATTACAAGGCCAACAAGCTAATCTTCTTGTCGTCCCAAAAAATTCATAATTTTTCCATTTCCCATTATGTTTGGCATCAACATAAAATTTCCAAGGATGACCCAACAAGACATAACAAGTATCCATTTTTATGACATCACGTGTAACATCTTTTCTTATGACGAATTGATAGAACTATGCATGCCTCTTTCTTCCATTCTTTATCCAACATTTTTCAAGGAGAAAGATGTTTTTTCTGCTTATGTATATTCTTTACCAATGACTTTTATACTTAACAAACACTTTGTTGAATTATGCAACATTTTTATGACATCACGTGTAACATCTTTGACTCTCAATTTCTTCTTTGGGAGATAGCAATATTTTTCGACAGACCAAGGCCAAAGGCTCTCCTTCATTCTCGATTATGATTTCAACCTGTTCATTATCGTCTGGAACATTATCATTACACACCTCATTGTCATCCTCATCAAAAATAGCAACTTGATACATAATGTCCACGTCACTCATAGTTGACACCCTTTGGCCATTTATAAGGATTCTTAAGAGTACTTCTTTAAAGCAATATTTTTGTTTGATTAATTATTACGGGGACCTTACCATGTTACTCATTTTAATTTAGTTGTTGAGAATAAGAACATCGTGACTTTCATTTCTCTCCACATGTAACATGATTAGCTCAAAACGATTGATCCCTAGCTTTGTTTTGAGTTTTGAACCCCGCATTAAGTTATTACTCCACTTTGTTTTTATTATATATATCTTTAGAAACCTTAACAATGTCACTCATTCAAAGGTCATCACGAATTACAGATTCAAGCCTTCAAAATAGCGAATGACCCTTTGATCTTATGTTTCTCTAATATTTATATGGGCTCCCAACTTGTTAAACTACTTTGTAGACTTAATAATAGTCCTTTGATTTTTCTTACGCTGGATGTATTGTTTAAATCTAGATAAAATAAAATTGTTTCATTATATCCCATGTTTGGATAATTACCCCCCTTCAACCCTCGTATTTTTTTGTAATTATTTACGCCAAGTTTATGCTCCTCCCCTCAAACTATTTGCGACATATTTAACCTTCCTCATCATCAAATGATCTTAGAACAACACACTTTAATGTTCAAAAGAAGATAAAAAAGGTTTATTGAAAATTGCAGATTCTATTAGCATGTCGACCTAGAAATCCTGGCCAAAAATCGATATGCATTGTGCCTCCTTAGATAAGTATGTTTATGTCCAGTCCATGTGGTTAGCCTAAATTCTTCCCCCTGACCAAATACAAGGGGAATATCCATCTCGCTAGAATCGTCTTCCAACCTCTCAAATTGTCCACCAACAGGAGGCATGTTATGGGCGACTCCAATTTTTGGACCGTGTTTATTTTGAATTCTTATTTGATTCGTTTCTTGAACAAGTTGATTGCCTCATTCTTCAATATTTCCAAGATTTTTTTTCAAGCACTCCAACTCGTTCTACAATGAAAAGAATACGGTCCACCATATGAGCTCGTACTCTTTGAAATGGGTCATGAACCAACAATTTCATGAAGCACCACTGAGCCAATGAAGACGAGGCATTAATACCATTTAATGTAGCGAAATAAATAAAAAGTGCAAAACACCTTAGCAATCTCATCCCATAAAAATACTCTTTAAAAGTATCTTAAATATTTGAGGGATGAAAAAAAATAGGATCAATTATTGAATAGTCCCGATGAATGGAGAAAAAGTATTTTAGTACCTATTTATAAAAATAAAGGGGACATGCAAAGTTGTTCAAATTATCGTGGTATTAAGTTAATGAGTCATACAATGAAACTTTGGGAGAGAGTGATTGAATATAGATTGAGATTGAAGACAACAGTATCTGAGAATCAATTTGGGTTTATGCCTGGGAGGTCAACAATGGAAGCAATCTATTTATTGAGGAGATTAATGGAGAGGTATAGAGAGAAAAATAAGGATCTTCATATGATTTTTATAGATTTGGAGAAGGCGTATGATAGGATACCCAGAGATATAATATGGTGGGTTCTACATAAAAGAGGAGTAACTCGCAAATATATTGACGTGATCAAGGATATGTATGATGGTGCGATGACTACAGTAAGAACATCAGCTGGAGAAAGTAGTGAATTTTCAATTACGATAGGGCTACACCAAGGTTCAGCATTAAGTCCTTATCTCTTTGCTCTTGTTATGGATGAGTTGACTGGACAAATAAAAGATGAGGTGCCATGGTGTGTGCTATTTGCAGATGATATTGTTTTAGTCGATGAGACTAAGATGGGGATAAATGCTAGGTCGGAATTGTGGAGAGAAACTTTAGAAACAAGAGGATTTAAAATAAGCAGAACTAAAACAGAATATGTGGAGTGTAATTTTAGTGGTAATATGAGGACAAATGGAGATGTGGTGAAATTGGATGGTCAAGAAATACCTAGAAATGATCATTTTTGTTATTTAGGATCGATTATACAAAAAGATGGAGATATTAGTGATGATGTTACGCATAGGATTAGAGCAGGCTGGGTTAAGTGGAGAAGTGCGACCGACGTTTTGTGTGATAGACGTATACCTTTGAAGTTAAAAGGAAAATTTTATAGGACGGCCATTAGACCCGCCATGTTATATGGGACAGAGTGTTGGGCAACCAAGAAATAAAATGTGCAAAAAATGAGTGTGGCGGAGATGCGAATGCTAAGATGGATTTGTGGTAAAACTCGAAAGGATAAAATTAAAAATGAACAAATTCGTGAAACGGTAAAAGTAGCTCGTATAGAAGATAAATTGAGAGAAAATCGACTTAGATGGTTTGGACACGTCAAGCGTAGACCAATGGATGCTCCTGTAAGGAAGAGTGATTTTGTTAGTAATGATGGTAACCCAAGGGGTAGAGGTAGGCCTAAATTAACTTGGTGGGATATTATAAAAAAGGACATGATATCATGTGGTTTAACCGAAGATATTGCACTGGACAGAATGGAATGGAAAAATAGGATTCATGTAGCCGACCCCAAATAATTGGGAAAAGGCTTTGTTGAGTTGAGTTGAGTTGAGTTGTATTGAATAGCCTCTACTATAAATATATATTTTTTAAAAAGGACACATATTTTTAGTTAAACCTATTTAGTCCCTAAAGCATTAAATATTCTCTTATTTTTAGAGGTTTGTGCCAACGGCACTTTCTCTCCAAAATATGTGGTAAAGGACTTTTTGAAGCAAAATAAAAAAACTTGGACTAAATGAGTATTAAAAAATGTTCGAAGGACTATTTGGTATATGTCCCAAAAAAATAAGATATATTACAATTTGAATGCCCTCTTCAAAATACTACGGGTCCCATTTACAACCTATCTAAGAAAGTACATTCATTAATGTATGCTCTATGCTTGAATATACATTAGTGAATGTATTTATAATAATGCAAGTACTTGAAAAGTTCCTTGAATACATATTAATGATTGTAGAATCCCAAACCATGAATCTAACTATAACATAAATGAAAGAATTTCAACTTGATAACTGTGTGCATTCAATAAGGAAATCTTGGTGTGCTACATCAAAAAGCATTCTGGTTCTTATAAGTTTGGATAAATCAATAAAATATAATAAACGTCATGACTGAAATTGGTGGATATAGAATAATCAATAAAAATTGTGAGCTCCGATAATATTGGAGCTTCTCTCTTATCCCTCTCCCTCGCTCAATCCCTCTAGCGTTTGCATGGCGGCTGCCAACAATCCCATACCTCAAAACCCTAAACCTTATGATATTCATAATGTATGGTCACATTTATTCGCTAGTGTTTTGACTAATAAACCTCTAATGGAAGTTGAACTGAAGGTACCAGTCAGTTTTAAAGGGGAATCTGCAGTTTTATTCTCTAATGAAGATAATGAAGCTTTTGCAGAACCTTTCACGTTTTCAATAGTAGGAAAGTTTTCACATGGCAGACCCTCATTGGAAGATATGCGAAAAAAAATCCTACAATTCAATCTTAATCAAGCTTGTAATATAAGTTTTATTAATAAGAAGCATATTCTCACTAGACTGAACTGTGAAGAGGATTTTGTTCGATTATGGACCAAAGAACAGTTGTATTTTGGAAGATTTCCAATGAGAACATTCAAGTGGTCTCCTCAAAGGAGAATAGAAGAAGAAAGTCTTGTATTTCCTGCTTGGATTAATTTTCTTAATCTCCCAATTCATCTATTTGCTAAATCATCATTATTTTCCATTGCTCAACTAATTGGAAAGCCTCTAAAGCTTAATGCATCTACTGTGGCTCAAATCAGACCTAGTTTAGCCAGGGTGTGTATAGAGCTTGATCTAATCTTGGAGAAACCAAGAAGAATCTAGATTGGCATAGGTGATAATGGTTTTTGGCAAGAAGTTCATTACGAAAATCTTCCTCATTATTGTTTGTATTGTCTGAAGAAGGGATATGAGAAGAGTTCATGTATATTTCTAAAGGCCAAACAAGACAATCATAATAAAGAACCCATCACCCTTCCTACTAAATCTACCAAACAAGTCTAAGTTAACCAAAGCAAACCTCATCAAAGAGCCCTCACTTATCTTCCTAAAGAGAAACTAACTAATACTGCTCCTATCTCTCCTAACCAAATGGCCATTCCTCAATCTCCCAATAATTTACAAACCAATAGCATTCAAAAATCTCCCTAAAATCCTAATCTAAATCCTTCTTCCTCTAACCTAAATCACTTAAGACAAAATCCTTGCCCAAAGATCAATATAACCATATGCTTTCCTTCTTCTACGCCTTAATCCAGTCAAAACCACAATTAATCTAGACTTTGCCAGACCTTCAACCAACTGATCTATTCTGGGTAGAGGAAAATGATCTTTCGGGCAAGCTTTATTCAAATCTGCAAAATCCACACATATTCTCCACTTATTACTATTCTTTTTTACCATCACAACATTAGCCAACCAATCTGGATATTTCACGTCTTCGATGAAATAAGCTTTTTGCAGCTTTTCCACTTCTTCTTGAATAGCCTGATTCTTCTCCGGACTAAATATTCTTCTCCTTTGCTTCACTAGTTTGATCTCCTTGTTGACATTTAGATCATGGCATAAGAAAGTTGGGTCTATTCCTGGCATATCCTCGTGACTCCATGTAAATACCTATTTTCTTTGCTTCAAAAATGCTACCAGCTCTTGCTTCAGTACTGGATCAAGTGAAGCACCTATCTGAGTTGTTCTTTCTAGTTACTCGTCGTCCATAATAATACTTTATATTGCCTCCATGACTTGGCCTTTAACGAGTTTCGTTTCATCTCTTGGGTCTAAGGTTTCAATTTTAGACTCATCAGATTCATCCACTTGATAATTGGTTGTTTTCTTCCTAGCATCCTCCAATTCCTCTTACTCGGCAGATGAGTAGTAGCATTCCCGAGCTACTTTTTGATCTCCCTTTACAACTCCAACCACAAAGTTGGTTGGGAACTTTAAACACTGATGTACTATATATGGAACTACTTCAAACTTTTTCAAGCCTACTCTTCCCATGATTATATTATAAGCTGACTGGACATTTTTGTCCATCATAAAGAAACGCACCTTCACTGTTCTGCCAATTGGCCAGGTACTAATCAACATGTCTATCTTGATCATTCCAAGTGGAAAAACTTTTTCTTCGAAAAACCCAACGAGGGGCCTATGATACGGCTCCAACAGACTAAATTTCTAGTTCAAACTATCGAAACAAGGGTAAAACATGATGTCTGGAGAGCTAACATTATCCACCAGCACTCTTGAAATGATTGCATCCTTCATTCTCATTTTGATCACCAGATGATCATCACGAGGATACAAGACTCCTTCCAAATCATTTTTATAAAATCCAATGACCATCTTATCTTTGTTAACTTTCCTTGGGTGATCTTATTTTGCCAGATTTATTCGTTGTATATAGGAACAAGCTTGAGCCTCATTGAGGTAAGCTTTCCTTTCGGCGGTATGATCACCCCCTCATGCGTCTCCACCTGTAATCAAGTGACAATCAAATGAACCGAAACGAATCAAAAATACCTCACGCTTAGGTTGTCTTGGCCTTTTGGGGAGATCGGGATCATCTTCAGGGTCATATTCATGGTCCTTTTTCTTATCTTCTCTTGGTCGGCAAGGAGATTTGGATCTCTGCTGAGCTCTGTTGTTGGTCTTCCCACCATTCTGACTATCAACAAACTTGTTCAGCTTTCCTCGTCTAATAAGTGCCTCTATCTCATTTTGGAGAGCTACACACTGATTGGTTGTATAGTCGTGCTCTTTATGGAACTCATAATACTTGGATTTATCCCTCCTTTCGGGAGTTGTCCTTAGTTTTTCTGGCCAAATCAATTCCTCGTTATTCTGATTTCCTCCAGAAAGTGGTTTATATCCACTTTTAAGGGAGTATAATTTGTATACTTCCTTAAATAATCCTATGTTTATTTGCCTTTCGACTGCTTGCTCCTATCGTTATTCTTGTGATCTTTCTTCTCCGACTTGCCTTCAGCTTTAGCTTCCACATTTGCTTCAGCATTTTTCTTCCCAACCATAGCCTCCTCGGCATTCATAATTTTGGCTGATTTTTCCATCAATTTAGCTATGGATTTGGGGGGATCCTTGGCTAAGGTGTAATACAACTTTTCTAGCAAAAGACCACTCATGAGATCTATGATGGTTGTCTTCTCCTCATAGTCTATGACCTCCAGTTTCTCGTTGTTGAAGAGAGTGATGTAATCTCTGGTAGTTTCACCAGCTTTCTGCCTAACACTCAACAAATGTGATACCCTTTTAACTAGCTTTGCACCAAAATAGAAATTTCCTATAAAGAGCTCTGCCAGTTGGTGGAAGGTTGCAATTTTCCCCCAAGGAAGGCTGTTGTACCATATCTGTGCGGATCCGATAATGGTCCCTGAGAACGCCCTGCACCTCATTTCATCTAGGACCGCATAAATATCTACTACAGCCCGATATTGTTGTATGTGAAGAACATGATCGGTTTTTCCATCGTACTTCGGTGTGACCACATGAGCCTTGAACTTTGTTGGTGTGGGAAAATCCATAATCGCTTGTATAATTAGAGATCCCTTAATAAATGTTCTTTGTAGAGGGTTTTTATCCTTGGCCATCTATCCTAACATATCTTCCAACCTATGAATAGATCCTTTCCATGCATTATTTCCAACCCCTGATTTATTAGTATTTGCCCGAGCAGCAGATCGCGCAGAATTTTCCTCTTGGGATCTCTCTTTTCGAGCTGCAAGTCTCAAGTTTAGATGTGATTGGGATAACCTTTCCCTTAAATCATTTGGTCATTGAGAATTTCTCGACGCATATCGAGGATGATTTCTATTCCTCCTGGGCCCAAACGAACGAAGGGAGAGGCTTTACTCAACCTTTCTAGAGTACTTGGTCTCTCTGGAGTTAGGGTGATATTTTCCTGAGAATCTTAAAATTCTAACAGGGGAAGTTACACTGGGGCGATAGGATGGATCACTTGAATTCCCGAAATAATTGAATTCAGTATGTCTAGATCGTGATATAAATCATGGCTTTCATGAAGATGGCGGATGCATGCTTCTCTGGATGCTTCTTTGGCCTGTCTGGGTAGATGCGCCATTTTAAATAGTCTAGATGAACTGTCGCATAGTTTCCTGCATAGCCTCTTGTCCCCTGGCTAAGCTTATCAAGATTGCGGTTACATCGTTTGCATTTGGAGGGGCAAAAAGGTTAGGAGGATTCATTTAATTATTCTTATTGCTAGATTCTGGGATTTCAGCCATTTATAATGAGTTTTTAGTGAAAAACTCTATGTATAGTCGTTTCCCACAGACTGCACCAATTTGTTGATGTAAACAACTAGACTTTTTTAAAGTGGTTCAGCCTTAAGGATATGGCCTACATCCAGTGGTTTATATTACTGGATGTCTTGCCTTGATCTCGATTATGTTCGCTTACCCTGCTGAGAGGCTATTACAATGTATTTATAGCCTTCTGGCTGTCAAATATGAATAGATGGTATGACTTTATTGAATAGATGCTTACATCTGTACATAGTAAGGAATGATTATAATATAATAAACATTAAATCTGTCCAGTCGTTTGGCTTTCCCAATAAGTAGTTTGATATGCTGAGTAGCTCTGTGCATTGAGTAGCTCGGTACATTGAAATTGTGCCATATTGGATGACATATGTCTTCATATAATTGGTCCACGTTAGCTGACTAATTTTTGTATCAACAGCAATACTAATTATTTCTCTGTAAACTTTGATTGTAGTTGATCAGAAGAGAAGATGCCCGAAGGAGAGTGAAGTGAACCTCAGGGAATTAAAATTCATTTGGGGACTTCATCAGAGGATTGGTGAGGAACACATTAGGCCTGCATCCTATTTACTGCAGTACAAGAATACAATATCTTCCATTATTTCCCGTCCCCCAACAACCACTCATTCCCCTCTAATTGACCTTGAGTAGGAACCTCTTTTTACTTCCTCAGCTCCTGCATTTGGCAGTGGTGATCTTGCTGTGCACTCCCCTTATTCCTTGGATTCAAACTTACCTATTGTCGTTGTTATGGGGAAAAGGAAGTTTCCCAACATTTTAGGAGACATAACTGTCAATCCCCCTTCTAAACAAGCTGATGAGGGGGTGAAAAATAAAGATAAAACTGGAAAGAAACCTCCAGCCAAGAAAGTTAAAGAGATACCCTTGAAAAGAATAAAGAAAGGGCTTCCTTCTAAGATAGCAGAAGGTTCTTTTGCCCTTCCTGACCAGCATGAGTTGGTTGATATATCGTCTTCCGCCTCTCCAGTGGTCCTTGGCCCTGGATTAGCAAGACAACTATTAAAGTCTGGGAATTTACCACACTACACGGGTGCTGCAGCTGCACTACATTATTCTAAAAGTTCTGACAGGGCTGCTCAAATTCTTGCTCTGGTATATTCTTTTACCTTATTTATTTTTTTGTCTCTTTATTTGTTCTTCAAAATACTGACTTTCCTTGTTGTTCTTGTGCAGTTCCTCGTTGACTTCAATAAAATGTTGGAGAAAGATGAGGCTTTGAGAGCTTCTTCTGGTGAAGTTGAAAAAGCTTTTAACGAGCTAAAAAAGTCACTACTTGATTCCCAATAAGCACTGGCCAATGAATAGAAGTAATGGGAGGATAAGGTGAAAAGGACTAAGGCCAGGGAGGCTGGCTTCAATAGAGTCTGGGATAAATCCATTAGAGCAACTTCTTCACAAATTGAGTTTGCAAAGAAGAAATTCTTTAATGACGGTTGGTCTGCTACCCTGGTGGAAGTCGTCACTCTAAAATACTCTGAGTTGTTCTTGCGACATGATCTGGGGCCCCCTCCAAACCTGGACGAGGAAGTTGATGATGATGGGGATTCTAGTGATTCCCTTATATTGATGGAGTTTGCCGATCAACACCAGGATGTTGATTCTTCTGCCCCCTCCACAGTTAATCCTCCTCATTTTCTGCTCTTGCTTCTACTTCAGTTGATCCTGAGGAAGAGAAGAAGAAGGTGTAGAACCGAGCAACTTTTTATTTTCCTTTTTCAGTAGTTATACTTTTTCTTTTTCTTTTTGAAAATATACCTATACTCTCCCTTTTTATTAATGAAAAGAGAAATGTTTTTGTTCTTCTACTTGTGTTTTTCTATGCTCTGCACCTTGTTGATTGATGACTTTCTTCTTATTAATAGTTTATGGATAAATTGGAATACTTGTCATCTACTAACTTTGAGCTACTCTAGATGTGTAATGAGCTTTTCAAAGCTGGTCACTTATCTCTGATTGATGCCGACCTACTGAAGTTGCTTGGGGAAGGGGTATCTGAGCAACCCAAATAGGCCTATGTTCATCTGAAGTGTCTTCTTGATCGGGCGGTGGCTAACAATGTTTCCTACTATGAAATGATTGAAGAGCTATAGCAGGACCACAAGGAGACTAAGGCGCATTTTCATGAGGATTATGAGAAGAAGTTCCAGTCCCTTAGTGAAGTTTGGAGGAAGAGAACAACAACTTGAAAGATGAACTTTATGCCTTGAAGTCATCCACTGCTGTTGTTGCTACTATGCATGAGGGTCACTCATTTTTGGAGGCTGAGAATGCAAGGTTGAGTAAGTAATTGGAGGCCCTGCAGAAGTCAAAACCTACTTTTTCATCTTCCCGGGCTAGAGTCAAACATGTCTGAGGTACTAAAAAGAAAATTAGGACCCAATAGACCCTTACCAATCAGGCTATATAATTAGAAGCCAAAGAATAAGCCATTATTGAGATTTCCCATAAGCTACAAGCCTTGTCCAAGCAATTATCCACTCAATATTCTCAGTTACAAGCTAAGGATAGAGTGTTGAAGAAACTACATTACAAGTTTGACAGATTGACCTTTCAATTCCACAAACAACCAAGGGAAATCTGGATGGAAGGGTACAATGAAGCTCTGGGGCATTTTGATGATAGGATTCAACAAACTAAGAATGAGAGCTATAAATGGGGTTTGATGAATGCTTTGACAGTGATGAAGGTGGATCAAAACATTCAATTGCGGGACTGGTATGATCCAGGATTGCTTGACCTTAATGATCCCCCACTTAAATTATATCTCAATTGGATTCCTGTCCATCGTATTCCTCAATGCTTGATTTCAAAGTACTTGGGAGATTATGAGCTTCATGATGAATTAAAAATCGTCCGACCTCCTCACCTGCTTAATCGTCCCAGTAGTAGCAATGTCAAAATACTTCAAGATTTTAACTTCATTAATTCTCCTTACACTCTAGATGATCCTCATATTGGAATGGACCTTGTTTCCAAAGCTGAAGGGAAACGTCCTACAGAATGAAGCTTTGTACTTTGTTTTGTTAACACAATCATGTAATTAATTTTAAATGGAAATTTGATCAACTTATCTTGTATTGAATGTAATCCTTTCTTTGTCTTCTATTAATACACTTCGATCAAGTTGAGTATCAATTACCAATAAGTGCAGATGTTCTACTAGCATACTTAGATTAAAATCTAAATTTAGAACTAGTTAGATGAATACATAGGTTCTACAAGCATACTTGGATTAAAATCTAAATTTAGATCTAGTAACCCATGTGTCTCCAATGGTTTTACTAATGCACCCAAGTGTTAGGTTTTTTCATTAGATATGAGTGGTGTGACCAAACGTATGTGGAATATGTGCTTACATTCTCTTGAGGAATCTTTGCAACGTTCTTACTACACTTTACCCAGTAGGATAAAGATATTGTTTTATCCTTATATTTGTGGACCAAGTTTCTTAAGGGCTTAACATCCTGTTGACTTGGACTTTGCGTATCAGCGATCAAGTTTGTGGCTTTTTCGTGTAACTTATTGCTTGTGTCGAGCAACTCGCTTGTATTCTTGTGTTCTATCGACCATCTTTCAGGGCAATATCAACTTTTATCAATTTAGCTATAGTAGTGCATAGCACTAGTACTTCCAAAAAATAGGAAAAAAAATCAAAGATAAAAAATAAAAATTGAAAGAATTGGTAATTTTATTAATACTGAAATTTTATTTCGAACTGATTACAACATCATTGGTAATATTTTCTGAGATGCTCTGCATGCCATGGGTTTTTGAATTATTCGTACTCCAAGGTTTCAATTCGATAAGTTCTAGGTCAAATCACTGTTGAAATCCAGTATGACCCATGACAATTAGCTTCAAGCTTGTTAATTTTCTACAGCACTTTCTTCAGCACATAATCTCCTTCCTTCAAGTTGGTCGGCTTCATCCTTTTATTGTAAAAGAGGGTTGTTATCTGTAGGTAGGTTTCATTTCTCAAGGAAGCATCTTCTTTTACTTTTTCCATTATATCTACATCCAAGCTTCTCATTAGGTCACTTACATGAGAGTTAAAATTTAAAACTCTATGGGATCGTAAGCCCAACTCAACATGAATGACAGCTTCAGTCCCAAATGCTAACATATATGGGGATTCTCCAGTTTCCATTCTCGGTGTTGTTCGATATGCCCACAAGATAGAATGTAGCTCATTTATCCAATTTACCTTGGCATCATCAAGCCTTTTTTTTAACCCGTTAAGCAAAGTTCTGTTCGTAACTTCAGTTTGTCCATTACTCTAAGGATGTCTTAGGGTTGAATGCAATTTTTGAATATTGGACTGAGCACAGTAACTTACGAACTCATCCTTGTCAAACTGTATTCCATGGTGTGTAATGAAAGCATAGGGCAAGTCATACCTACAGATGATGATTTTCCATATGAACTGATAGACTTTTTCATAAGGTATGTCTATCAAGGGCTCTACCTCAACCCATTTCATAAAATAATCCATGGAGACAACCAAGTATTTAAGTCTTCCTCGGGTGTTCGGCAGTGGTCCGACCAAGTCTATACCCCACATGGAAAATGGCCATGGTGAAGTGATTGCATCTTGTGGAGTTTTTCGAATGGTGGAGAATCTTTGACATTTATCACACTTCATGGCACAAGTTGCACAATTTTCTCGCATTTTTGTCCAATAATACTCTTATGCACTAATTCTCTGCATAAGTGTTTTGCCATCTTATGTGAGCTCCACATGATCCTTCATGCACCTCCCAAATTACATCTTAGACCTTTGATGGATGCACACAGAGTTGCAAATTGACTGTTAGTCCTCTCCTGTAGAAAACACCTTCATCTAGTATATATCGAGCTACTATATACTTCAACTTCTTTGCTTCCACCATATATGTTGGTAGAGTTCCTTTTTCAATGTATGCTCTGATGGGGTCCATCCATGATGGCCCCATATTTATGGCAATAAAATTGATCATCAAATCTTTATCTATGCTCTTGTTGGCCAAAATCTCAATATGAATAATTCATTGGAGTTCAATCCTGGTAGTTGAGGCAGCCGAGCAAGGGCATTGACTCGGGAATTTTTTAACCTTGGGATTCTATTCATCTGAACAACTAGTAATTTTACAATGACTTCCATCGCCTTGAATAATTACCTGGTTGTTAATTCTCCTTTAGCTCTATATAAACCCAGTATTTGGTTCACCACCAGTTGAGAGTTACTATGTGCCAAATGACTGGGCTAAACTTAGGCCCACAATAAGGGCTTTATACTATGCTTCATTGTTTGAAGCCTATAATTTAAAACATAGGGCATACTCAATATTAATACCAATAAGAGTTTTAACTATTATACATGCTCCGCTACTGATTGCACAAGATGACCCATCAACATATAAGTTCTATATAGGGGCGTTGTTGTCAAACGCTTGGTCTGTTAAACTCCCATAGTGGAATATTTGTCCCTTTGCTTCTTCATACTTCCTGGTCATCTCCCATGTTCGGTAAGAGGAATCTGGTAGGTCGACAACTGCTTCTTTTAAAGAAGGTTCTTTAGGAGCTTTCTTGTTAACACCACTTCCTCCAGATTCTTATTCTGCATGTTCTCATTATTGCTCGGGGACCTCAGAGTAAGTGAACTCCGCTACGAAATCTTTTACTGCCTGGACTTTCAAACAAGACCTTGGTTCAAATGTGATATCATACTCACCCAATTCCATAGCCCAGTACATTAATCTACCAGATTTCTGTGATTTATGTAAAGCCTGCCTTAATGGCATATAAGTGTAAACTACAATTGTATGGGCTTGGAAATAATGTTTCATGCATCTGGATGCTTCAATTAGTGATAACGTCAATTTCTCCAAATGAGGGTATGTGATTTCTGCTCCTCGAAAAGCCTCACTGGTATAGTTGACGGGTTTTTGAACTCCATTTTCTTCTCGAATTAATGCAGAACTTACGAATAATTTAGAAACAGCTAAGTACAGGTACAATTTTTCAACTGTGATTAGTCGAGCGAGAAATGGAGGTGACCTTAAATACTTTTTCAATTCCACAAAAGAGTTTTCACACTCTTCGTTTCATTTAAAACTCTTTTTGAGCACCTTGAAGAATGGCAGGCACCTATCTGTAGCTCGGGACACGAATATGCTCAATGCTGCTACTCGTCCAGTCAATCTTTGCACCGCCTTCTTATAAGCTGGGGATTTCATTTCAATTCATGCCTTGATCTTATCTGGATTTGCTTTAATTCCCCTTTGATTTACTATGTACACACGGAACATTCCTTCTTGCACTCTAAAAATGCATTTGGTTGGATTCAGTCGTATCTGGTGCTTCTCCAGTTGATCAAAAGTCTGGCTGAGGTCGATAATGTGATCGAATGCCTTTTCCTTTTTGTAAGCATATAATCCATATAGACTTCCATATTCTTACCTATTTTCTCCTTGAACAGTTTATTGACCAACCTTTGATATGTAACACATGCATTTTTTAAACCAAAAGTCATAACATTATAACAATATGTTTCTCATGAGGTGATGAAAAAAGTACTTTCCCTATCTTCAGACTTCATTTTTATCTAGTTATAACCAGAATAGGCCTCCATAAAACTGAGTAACTCGTGTCCTGACGTTGCATCCACGAGTTGATCTATTTGGGGGCAAAGGAAAGTGATCCTTTAGGCATGCTTTATTTAAATCGGTGAAATCTACACACATTCTCCACTTGGTGTTTTTATTTTTTGACTATAACTACATTATCAACAAAGCTGGATATTTTACTTCATTAATAAAAGATGCCTTCTGAAGCTTTTTTACTTCTTCATGTATGGCTTATTTTTGGGGGGCTGAACACTCTTCGTCTTTGCATTACTGGTTTAACTTCTTTGTTTACGTTGAGATCATGGCAAAGGAAATTGGGATCTATGCCATGTATATCTGCATGACTCCAGGCAAATACATGCTTTATTTATCTAAGGAAGCTTACCAGTTCCTGTTTAAGAACAGGATCCTGCGTTGTCCCTATTTGAGTGATGCGCTTCAATTTATCATCATCTAACATAATGCTTTCAGTTGCTTCCACAATCCGTCCCTTTACCAGCTTTGTTTTCTCCCTTGGGTTTAAGGTTTCAACCTCATATTCTTCATCAAGCTCAGGATTACCCACTTGGTAGGTAGTGGTTTTCTTCTTTTTTTCTTCCAAGTCTTCTTGCTCGGTAGGAGAATAGTAATACTCTCGAGCTACTTTCTAATCACCTTTCATAATTACCACACCAAAGATAGTAGGGAATTTTAAACACTAATGAACGGTGGATGGTACTACCTCGAACTTCTTTAGCCCTACTCTTCCCATAATTATATTATAAAATGAATGGATGTTTTTATCCATTACGAAGAAATGGATCTTCTCTATTCAGCTAGCTCTCCATGTGCCTATCATCACCTCCATCTTAATGGTTCCTAGAGAAAAGACTTTGTTACCTATAAAGCCTATTTGTGGTTAATGATAGGGCTCTAATTGGCTGAGTTTAAAATCCAAGTTTCTGAAATAAGGATAAAATATGATATCTGTCGAGCTGCTAGTACTCTAGAGACAGTGATTTCTTCCTTTCTGACATTGATTACTAGTGGTTTGTCATGAGGATACAGTTTTCCTCAAAGGTCATTTTTAGAGAAACCAATTACCAATTTGTCTTTATTAACCTTCTTTGGTTGATCTTCCTCGGCAAGGTTCATCCTCTGTATGTACGAGCAAGCTTGTACCTCATTGAGGTAAGATTTTCGCTCTACTGTATGATCTCCTCCTCCTGAATCTCCACATGTAATCATTTGGCAATCAAAAGAACCAAAATTAATACATATTACCTAACGTTCTGGTTGTCGAGGTATTCTGGGGAGATCAGGATAATCTTCATGAGTTCTTTTCTTCTCCTCTTTGGGCTTGTAAGGAGATTTTAATCTTCGTCGAATTCCCTTATGGTTCCTCCGATCAACATACTAATTCAGCTTTCCTCATCGAATGAGAGTTTCAATCTCATTTTAAAGATTTATGCAATGATTTGTCGTGTGACCGTGATCCCTGTGGAATTCACAGTACTTAGTCTTATCCCTCTTGGTCGGGGAACTTCTCAACTTATCAAGCCAAGACACATCTTTATTATGCTTAATTTCTTCCAAAACATGGTGAATTTCCATGGTTAATGGAGTATAGTCATTGTACTTCTTGAGTCGCTCCAAAACTTCTTTCTGTTTTGATTCCCTGTGTTCATTGGGATCTTTATGATCTTTCTTATCATTTTTAACATCAACTTTTGTGCTCGAGCTAAGCTTGGCTGCTATTGCTTCCTCGGTATTTATGATTTTTACTGCTTTAACCATCAATTCTTCCATTGTCTTCGGAGGGTCTTTGGAAAGAGCATAATACAGTTTTTAGGGGAAAATCCACTAATGAGGGCGGTTATGGCAGTCTTCTCCTCATAATCTATAACTTCTAGTTTCTCGTTATTAAAACGAGTGATGTAATCTCTAGTGATCTCTCATTCTTTCTATCTCAAACTAAGTAAATGTGCCACCCTTTTCACAGGCTTTGCTCCAAAGAAAAATTATCCAATGAATAGCTCATCCAGTTGATTGAAGCTAAAACTTGTCCCCAAGTAAGACTATTATACCAGATTTGGGCAGATCTAGTAATGGTTCCAGAAAATGCTCTGCACCTCATTTCGTCGGGGATGGCATAAATGCCAGCAGCCGCTTGATATTGTTTTATATGAAGAACTGGGTCAGTATTTCCATCATATTTGATGTGTTACTACTGGAGCCTTGAACTATGCTGGAGTAGGGAAATCCAAAATTGCCTGCACAAACGGAGACCCTTTTACAAAACTTCTTTGCAGTGGATTTTTTGCCTTAGCCATTTATCCTAATATGTCTTCCAATATCTGTATGGATCCTTTTCATGCATCATTAGAAGAACCAAATTTATGCGTTGTAACTTTTTTATTTGCAAAGTTTTATTCCTGAAGCCGTTGCTCGGTTCGAGCATCAGTTCGTCAGGCGTTTGATATAGAATGAGTTGTGCTTTCCCTTTGATCAGATGGTCATCGGGTGTTACTTGACATTTCCCTAGGAACATTTTTGTTCCCCCTGGGTCCCAAACAATTGAAGGGAGAAGCATGACTTAATCTCTCTAAGGCACTTGGCCTCTCTGGAGAATAAGATTGCGTGTGGAAAGATTTTGATGTCTTGAGTAATGAATTTGACCTTGGATGGTAGAAGACATCTCTTATCATCATTGAGTGGCTGCGTCGACCACCTCTTAGTGGGGGTGGTGGCATATTCCCCAGAGCAGATAGAGAAGGTTCCCAGTTAGTATCTTGCATAGCCTCTTGGCCTCTTCTAAGACTGGCCAGAATCTCAGTTAAATCATTTGCAGATGGAAGAGCGAAAGGGGCAGGCGGTATACCTTCATTCCTGAGACTTGATTCAGGATTATCAGCCATTTAAATGTTTGATTGAATGAGATCGATTAGAAATATCAATTCCCACAGAAGGCGCCAATCTTTTGATGCAAAAAACTATATAAGTTTAATTAATTGATCACAGATAAATATAAATAAAAGAGACAAGATTTTTAAAGTTGTTCGGCTTAAGGGAAGAGCCTACATCAAATGGTGTGTATTGGTCTGGGCTTGTTCAATTGCCTATTTTCTCGTGTCCCTTGGATGTAGGGTTTACAATGTTTTTATATCCCCAAGGGGGTGTACCAGTGCTAGAATATCAAAGGATGGAATGTACTTATATCGTAGACATTTACATTTGTACAATCATTTATGTATACAATTATTGGCATTTTCCTGTTATTTTTGGTCGATCTTCCTGGTGTTGGTCGTGATTCTTTGATATGTTGGTCACCATCCCTCAGCAGGTTGTCATTTCATCCTTATTGACTAGGATTAATCGTCCACTGTATGGCACGTGTAAGTGTCCGAATGGTCTACATAGATGGATAATTTTTGGTATCAACAGGAGGTAATGTTAACTCTTATTTATGCTAAATGTATCAAAGAGGAAAGAAGAACCGTATGGATTGGTTTGGAATATTTGAGTAGTTCATTCAGTCATATCCCTCAGGTTATTATAGGAGATTTTAATGTTGTAGCAAGGAAAAATGAAAAAATTAGAGGCCGTCTTATTGATCAACAAGCATTCAATGAGTTAATAACAATTGTGGTTTATCATACATGGGATTTTAAGGTTTCGGGTTTACTTGCAATAATTTTAGAATTAAAGAAGAATCAATTTGTGCCAGATTAGATAGAGCTTTATGAAATTTACAGTGGTCTGTTACTTTTCCTCAGTGCTTTATCACCCATATATCTAAACATTGCAGTGACCATTCTCCTATTCTTTTATATCTATCAAATCCCACATTGATGCTCATACCAAACCTTTTATTTTCCAAAAAATATGGACAAAACTCTCCCTCTTCCTCTCTATTGTTTTCAAATCTTGGAATGGTCTTGTAACTTCTTCCCCTATGGTGTCTTTTTATTCTAAGCTTAGAAGATTGAAGATGGATCTTAAAGTTCCGAATAATGGTGTTTTTAGAAATATTTTTCAAAATATCAAAAATCTTAAAGATGAGTTTCTTATTGTGGAAAATAATTTTGAAAATAATCACTCCCCTTCCAATAGAATTCATATGCAAAAGATCAAATTGGAGTTAAACAAAGCCCTTACTCATGAAGAATCTTTTTGGCATCAAAAGTCCAAGATTAAATGGCTTACTTAAGGAGATTCATATACCAAATTCTTCAAATCAGTAGTGAAAACTAGAAATTTCAAGTTGGGGATTTTGAAGGTTAAGACTGAAGATAATCAGTGGAAGGATTAAATGGAAGACATTGAATATGAATTCATTAACCATTTCAAAGAAACATGGTCTGCAGATTGTAATGCTCCTGAAGGTGATTTATTAAATGTTATTCCTACTTCAATAACTGATGAGTGGAATAAAATGCTGAGTGTTGTTCCTCAAGAAAATGAAATTTTCTAATCATTGAAAATTTTAAATGAAGACAGTATCCCTGGGCCTGATGGCTTTACTGGTGCCTTTTATGTTAGCTATTGGAATGTTATTAAGGTTGAATTGACCTCTTCCATTCAATATTTCTTTGTGGGATCATCCATTTCTAGAAGTTGGTCCTCCAATAATGTGGTACTCATTCCTAAAACTAAAAATCCCTAAACATGTTCTCATTATAATCCTATAATCCTTGGAATGTTTTCTCTAAAAATCATTTCAAAAATACCTAACACAAGGTTATCTTTGATTCTTCCTTCGATAATATCTAATAATCAATCAGGTTTTGCTAAAAATAGGAACACCCAAGATAATATTCTCCTTGCTCATGAAATGGTTAATCTTTTCAATAGAAAATTCCATGCTTCCAATGTTCTAATTAAATTAGACATAGAGAAAGCCTATGATAGGGTCTCTTGGATATTTGTTATTAATTTTATGAAGAAATTTGGTTTTTGTTAGATTTTCATTGATTCGATATGGAGAATTATTTCAAATAATTGGTTTTCCATAATTATTAATGGAAAATGCTCTCATTTCTTTCAATTTTCAAGGGGTCTTAAGTAAGGTGACCTTATATCTCCATATCTACTCATCATAGCTGCTGAAGTTCTTAGTAGAGGTCTGGATTATTTAGTTCTTTCTAAGAGGGTGGGTGACTTTTCTCACCCTCCTCGAGTAGACGAATCACTCATTTGAGTCATGTAAATGACACAATTCTTTTTGTTAATGGAAAGGAAAAAGTCTCCACAATTTAATGTATGTCTTGAAGAAATATGAAGAATCATATGGCCAGCTGATTAACAGATCTAAGAGTTGCTTCTCTGTGGGAGATTCAATTTCATTGCAAAGAAGAGATTCAATAGTTGATTCTCTCAATCTATCCTTAAAAATTGCCTCTAAATTATATTGGTTGTCCTCTTTATATTGTAAAGAAGAAATTCATCCATTTCAATGACATTATAGACAAGATCAGAGTTAATATCTAGAGGTGGGAATCTAGATATCTTTCAGCTGGAGGACGATTGATTCTAATCAATCATGTTTTATCTTCAATCCTTATCTACACTCTAGCTGACTTAAACCCTCCAAAAGTAAATTTTAATTGTATTCAATTAATTTTTAGCAAATTCTTTTAGGATACTGATGGTGTTAGAGGAGGTAAGAAGGCTTTGATTAACTGGAAGCAGATCTGTAAGCCTTATGCAGAAGGGGGTCTTGAGCTTAGAAACTTAGAATATGTTAATAAAGCATTCTCTTATAAACTTTCTCGGAGATTGAATAATTCAAAGGGGATTTGGGCTCAATTCATGAAGAAAAAGTACAAGAACTTTAGATCTAGCAATAGCTCTCATGCAAAGAAAAGAATAAGACAAGTTTAAGAATAGGTTCACTAAAAGTCAGTAATACTGGATCAAGAAGTAGTCTGGATTTCTTTTCAAGATGAAAATTCAGCCTAAAGTCAGCTTATAATTTGATTCGAGGCTCAGAATTAGAATCTACATCTTGGAAATTTCTATGGTTCAATCAGATCCTAATAAAAATCGCTATCTTTGTTTGGAAATGCTTTTATAAGGCTATTCCCACTGATGATAATATCAAGAGAGTTACTATTAGAATTTGTTCTAAATGTCATTGTTGTGGAAACAAAGAAGAAACCTTAAACCATCTGCTGATTAAGAGTCATTCGGCCACTCAAGGTTAGTCCTATTATCTAAATTTGGTGGAAGTTATCCCAGCTTTCAATTCAATCATATCAATGTCTATGCCCTGGTGGCCTCACTCTAATCATCTTGATTTTGTCAAATTTATCTTTCAAAATATTCCTATAGTAATAATGTGGTAAATTTGGAGAGCATAATGCTAAAGTGTTTTTGACAATAATGCTATGGCTGTGAATTCCATAATAAAATAAATCCAAATCACTATGTCTGATATCAATGCTTCAAAAACATTATGCAGCCCCTTCAAATCTTAATTAGAAACTCTTCTTCAACTTTTCCAGATCAAATTTCAAATTAATCCTCCAGAATTCATAATCATCAAGTGGTCCAAGCCCCATACAGGCTGTTTGAAATTGAATGTTGATGGTTCTAGCACAGGTAATCCAGGTGCTAGTGGTATTAGATGTGTCCTCGGAGATGATAAAGGCAACTTGTTCATGGCTTTTTCTATTTTCATTCATCATAACTCTAATCTTACGACTAAGATTATGGCCACTATCTCCTTATTAAGGAGATAATGGAAATGATGAACACAAGTCAAAGCCAAATTAATCATATTTGGACACAGTGAAATAGTGTACCTGATTCTTTTGCTAGTTTAGCTTCATCTTGAAAAGAATCTTCATTTTTCTATTCTTTTTATGATTTACATCATTTGGCTTTATTTAATTTAGATAAATTAAGTCTCCCAAGTACTAAAAAAGTGTCTTTTAAAGCCACTTAGGAGTGCCTTTTTCTCCTATCCATAATAAATTGGAGATTAATATCCTCTTCCTAAAAAACTAAAACGTGCCTTGTTCTATTCTAGATGGAAGGTTTATTTAAGGGATGTGTGCTATAATATGAATGATATTATGCATGTCATATTATCATGAAAGACCCTCGTAGTTTGATTTTAATGTCAATCATCTTGGTATGGACAATGTTTAAGTTCATTACAACAAATGTTTTGAAAATTATTTTTTTCCATTAAAAGATGAGCTTTCTAACGAATCCTATGAAATAAATTTTGTTATGCTAATCGCCTAGAAGTCATCTGGGACTCGGTGAAAGTAAAACCTAAAATCTTTATTGGTATGTGTAAATAGGGAGTGATTAAACACTATTTTATTACTATACTAGCAAGAGTGGATCCTTTTACAACTAGAAGACTTGTCTAACAGTGATGGTTCAAGCTCTTACTATTGTACCAAAATGTATAGTTGATAGTAAAGGAATAAATTTATTATCATATTAAAGAGCTAAGTATTCCCCAAGGACCATAAGACCAAACAAGTTTGCCTAAGGAGAGCAAAGCATAACATCGATCACCACATGATCCTGCTTAAAAACCTCGCCCTCCATTGCAACTCAAAGTCATAATCTTAATCCAATACCAATTGATGAGTCAAGCACTTATCATTGTACCAAAAGTTATAATTGATTGTAAAGACTCTACTTCACTACTATATAGAAGAGGTGAGTTGTACCCATAGAGCCCAAGCCCAGTCGGGTTTGACCAAGGCTAGCAAATCAAACCCGCGAGCAACACATGCTCCTGCATTAAATAATTTTCCATATATGAATAAAATTTAACACCCCACTGACTTATTTAGGGAGATCCGGCTAAACCTAACCATTTGCATTTATTGACTTGTAGAAAAAGTACACACATTCCATTATCTAGTTAACTAAAGGTACATCATAAACTTTAATAGTATTGTAACTTACATCATAAAGTGCATGAAGAAAACAAAGTTTAAATAGGGAAATAAACCGAGGATTAGGTTTTATTCAACTAAAGAGATTTTGTTAACAATTATAGCTTTGGGACATCTATATTTGAGACATTTTTCAAATGGAATATGATGCCTTAATTATGGGGATTGTGAACAGTTATGCATACAAATTACCATGCTCTAAAATCCATTGTTAGGGAAAATTAAAGGATGGATTTTGTCCAACAATTCACTTTGTTGTTGCGACACAAGTTAGATAAACAAAACAAAGTATCTAATTTTTAAGAGCTACTTTCTTAGTGACCATAAGGACAAAAATCACAACTCACAAGAGTTATACAAGGAAATCAAACAATGGAAGTTTAAAGTAGTCTCTATCCTTAAAAGGATTGCGCATACAAGAAGGGTTCCTCCTAAATGGAAATCAATTGTGTATTCCTCAAGGCTCCATTATTATAAAGTATTGCATATACAAGAAGCATTTGTTTTTAATGAAAACCAATTTTTCATTCCTCAAAGATCATTTAAGAGGAAGTTGTACATTAGGTTCAAAGGACGATTGGGAGGGCACCGGAAGAGGAATAAGATACGCGATTTTGTAAGGAGAATAATTATAAACCATAACTTAAATCGGATGTGTAGAAATATGTACGACAATATTTAGTCTTTTAGTAAAAGACAATCTCTCAATATTAGCCTTTACACGCAAATGCTTTTTCTAGATACACCCATGAGATATTTTGTTTTAGGTTTCCCGGTGATACAGTGAAGAGAAAACTTTTCTTTATAATGATCGATTGATATTCTAAGATAGGTCATTATACCATGGAATAAGGGGAACAATGTAGTTTAAATAGCCAACCTAGTTCATTAAGGATGTGGTTCACTTATATGTTGTACCATAATCCATTACATCAGATGGTGAAACCAAGTTGTTTATCACTTTGGCAACATATAAAAGAGATTCAATACATCTCTAAATGTATGTAACCACACTTGTTAGAAGCCCAACTAAGGTGGTGATAGGTCCCTTGGATACACTACACCAAAATGACAAAATTGTCACCTTTCAGCCGGTCATCCTTGTCAAGGTCATTGACCGTGACAAAAAACACGCGTTTTGTGTCACGGTCATTGACCTTGACACGACCATGACAAAGAATTGTCACGGTCAATGACCGTGACAATTCTTTAAATAATTGTCATGGTCAATGACCTTGACACGACCGTGACAATATTTGCAGGAAAAACCCTTTCCCCCTTCTTTTTTCCCTCCCGCCGTTCCCTCCCTCTCTCTCTCTCGACGCTGCTCTCTCTCTCTCTCTCTCTCTTCCATTTATATATATATTTGTGTGTATGTGTGTATATATGTGCGTGTGTGTGAGTGGGGGTAGGGGGTGGGGCAGGGTGGGGGTAGGGGTAGTGGGTTAAAAATGTAATATTATTTTGATACAACATTTATTTGTGTATGAGTTTCATAATTATAAATAATATCCAAAAATATTGGATAACAATTTATTTTCATTCAAAATAAATAAGTAATTTTCTACAAATTTCATAAAAAAATGAAGGCCGACTTAATATGTGATTTAAGTGTGAAATAATCGCTATATACTTATACTAATGGAGAAAAAAAGCCATATATGGCGTTTTTTATTTTTATTAGATGCAAAATAACACATATAGGTATCACATGACTTTATATCCATCAAATAAAATTTTACCATAAAATATCATTACAACAAAAAAACTACAATAAGGGTTAAAATGGCATCCGAAATTGCTAAAAGCATGAAAAATAAAATATCATTTAGTCTATGTTGTTGAAAAATTTGATCAAATTGGTGAGCCCTTCATATTTTAAAAATGTTATTTTTATTCCTATTTAACTTTTCTTTCTATAGACCCTTAATTATATTTAAAGTTTAATAAAATAGGAGTTATAGAAAGAAAAGCGGGGTTTAAATAAAAACACTTTTTTTAAATTTTAGGTTCTGGTGCATAATCTTACTTTGTCACAATTAATTTATATGCCTCAAAGTTATTTTATCACTCTTAGTTTATATTTGTGATAATACTTTATGAACCACAACTTTAGGTTGATTATTTTAGAACTTAAACTTCAAGATACAAAAAATAATTCTATAGAACAGCTTAGATATCTTAACAAAACACATATCTAACATTGAATATGATTTATAAAAAGCACAAAACAATAGTAGAAATTCAATACATGAAATTAACATTGAGATTATTTTAAATAGACAGTCACTACATGAAATTAACATTGAGATTATTTTAAATAGTGAGTGGGGGTGGGGGTGTGTGTGTATGTGGTGAGTGGGGGGTGTGGAGGGAGGTGTGTGTGTGTGTATGTAGTGAGTGGGGGGTGTGGAGGGAGGTGGGTGTGTGTGTTTGTGTATATATTTGAATTAACCCATGAATTTGTATTTTTGTATTTGAATTAACCCATGAATTTATTTTTGTATTTGAATTAACCCATGAATTTATTTTTGTATTTGAATTAACCCATTATATGAAACATACTTGAAATTAAATATAGTGTGCATAGATACAAGCCTTCTAGTTCTTATGCATACGCATTCAATAGCCCTTAAACCCGTTCGAGAGTCATTACCCCTGTAATGAGATCTCTCGAATTGTCTCGTTTGGACAGTTTGAGACTGTATAATTTCTGTATAATATTCTTATTGGCTTAAAGTTGTTACTTTTGGAGGAAGTTCTGTAGTCGTATCTTAATGTTCTCTGGGTACATACTAGATTGACAAGTGTGACTCTTATTTCAATTGACCAATTGAAATAGCACTCACACCTGCCAATCTACGTCATGTACTTGGAGAACTAAGGGGATATGCTGTCGAATTTTTTTCAAATAGTAACAATATGCATGAGCTGTTAAGTATATTACTAAAAAAATGCAGTCTTGAATGGGATAGGACCACTTACCCTTTAATAGGATAATTAAAGGATGGGATAATTAAATAAAACATACTATAAATCTAAGTTTTGTGGTAGCTGTGATTGGATATCCAAAATACAAAGAGTGGATGGGTGAGACTAATAGAATGGGGGATGTGTTTCGCAGAGGTGCTAACGAATTTGTGAAATATGCAAAGAGATGTCGTAATGATGAAGAGTTTCCGTGTCCGTGTGCTAGGTGTAAGAATGGTAAGGTGTTTGAGTGGAAAACAGTTGAACTACATTTGTTAAGATCGGGTATGCAAGATAGTTATCGATTTTGGAGTTTTCACGGTGAATTAAAAGTTCCTTTTGTCCCCGACCAACCTTCACAACAACCTTCAACAAGTAGAATAGATGTAGAAGGGGACGACGTAGATCATAATATGTTAGAGGATTTAGTTGATGATGCGTACGGAGTTTATGAAGCTGAGAAGAATGAGGTTACTGATGATGTAGAAGATTCAAGTGCTCGTGAAGATAACACGGTAAAACTTGACGATGACTACCAAAGTTTAAAATTTAAGGCGACCCAACCGTTATACTCTGGCTGTGAGAAAGATCAAACAATTTTACATGCCATGGTTGGTTTGCACAGTTTGAAGATGCAGTACGATTTGTCTAGCAATAGCGTGACGGGAATTCTGAAATGGGTGAAGGGCTTATTACCCAAGGTTAATACACTTCCAAATAGATACCTGTTATGAAGAACAATTTGAAAGGTTTGGGAATGAAGTATAAATTGATTCATGCTTGTGTGTATGACTGCATACTATACCGAAAGGAGTATGAAAATCTCGATCGTTGTCCGGTATGCGATGAACCTAGATATGTCCAATCTACTAGTAAGGAAGGCACAAGCTCAAAAGTGCCTCAAAAAGTATTGAAATATTTTCCCATTGGGCCTAGATTAAAGCGATTTTTCACAGTACCATGGATTGCAGAGGCAATGACTTGGCATGCTAGGGCAGAAGTAGGGGGTAATATCATGCATCATCCTATTGATTCTACTGCCTGGCGGAGGGTGAATTTTGAGTATCCCGATTTTGCTCGAGAAAAACGCAACATTCGTTTGGCTATATCAACAGATGGTTTCAATCCATTTGGAAATCTAAGCACCAATCAGAGTGTATGGCTAGTGATCCTAGCCCCTCTCAACCTCCCTACTTTACAGTGTATGAGACCTGAATTTTCGATGATGGCTTTATTGATACCTGGGCCAAAGGCACCAAGTGATGACATTGATATCTACTTGGCTCCTTTGGTAGAAGAATTAAATGAGTTGTGGGAAGAGGGTGTGCAATCATTTGACTCTTTTAGAAAAGAAGAGTTTACGCTCAAAGCTATGTTGATGTGGGCAATTCAATATTTTCCAGCATATGGGACATTATCCGTATGTGTAGTACATGGTTATTTGGGGTGTCCTATTTGGGGAGAGGAGACTGAATATCTTCGTCTATCCTGTAGCTTAAAAAATGTATACCATTGCCACAGGAGGTTTTTACCCCAACTCATAGTTTCAGATTTGAGAAAGGTTCCAATTTTTTATTGGGCGGAGTTGAACATAGGCTACCGCCGAGACAACTTTCGGGTTCAGAAATTGAAAGTAAATCTTCTAAATGTGTCCCAAATATGCCAGGTAAGAATCCCAAATTTAAGAATGTCAAGCATAAGAAGACCCCAACTGGGAATGAAACTGAGATAAGAAAGGCATGGTCTCGGAGGTCAATTTTATTTGACTTGCCTAATTGGAAGAAAAACCCGGTGCGCCATGTATTGGATGTGATGCATGCAGAGAAGAACTTTGTTGAACATATTGTGGGTACTTGCCTTAAGGGGAGTCATTCGAAGGATGGAGAAAATTCACGAAAAGACCTTAAAACGTTAAAACTTAAGCCACAACTATGGTTGAAAGAAGATAGTAGGGGAAGGACAATAATTCCCCCTGGTGCATTTACTTTGACGAGTGGGGAAAGGAAGGTGCTTCTAGACACAATATATAATTTGAAGGGCCCATCTACTTTTTTGTCCAACTTGCAAAGGATTGTGAATTGTGCTACTCATGATTTACATAAGTGTAAGTCCCACAATTGGCATGTGATCATGCAATTGGTTCCTCTATTGTTTAAGCACTGTTTCTCCAAGCACAAGGATTTGCGTAGGGCTATTATGCAAATTAGTATTACCTTCTCCCTTTTGTGTGAGAAGGTAGTGAATCGAGATCACATAGTGGCCGCAAAATTGGCTGTGAACGAAGCGATTTGTGTATTGGAGAAGTACTTTCCCCCAGCATTCTTTGACATAAGTGTTCACTTGTTGGTACACCTATGCGACGAGGCACTTCTTTGTGGTCCAGTTAGATATCGGTGGATGTATCCGTTTGAAAGATTGATGAAAATTTTTAAAGATTACGTCAAGAATACCCGATATATTACAGGATCAATTGCAGAGGAATACATCACCGTGGAGTCATCAATATATACTCGGGAATATATGCCTGACTCGACCAGCGTTGATGACACTGATGAATTCCTCGATGATGGTGGGAATGTGATGGGAAAACGAGTGAAATTAACGAGTTTGCATCATGAACAAGCAGCTCGTTATCTATTTGACACACATGAAGATGTCGAAGAATGGAAAAAGTAAGTTTCGATTATTATAATGTTTAACATTATTTTAGATTATTTTATACATGATTAATTTTATAATATGCATAAAATATGAAGCCTATGAGAATAATAAAAGATAAAAAATAATGGTACAATCAGACAACGAATTTAGGCTGTGGTTGACACAAGAGATAATTATAATAAAAATGGATGTTATATAACGTTACATTACACTCAAATTTTACCACTAATATAATTAATTTATCTATATTCTCAGCTCTTAAAGACGTGTGATGCAACATCAAGGCTTGCTCGTCTAGCCAATGGATCCTTGTTCGTGGCACAAGAGTACAAAAAGTATCGATTGAACGGTTATATTTTTGGCGCTAAAGTGCACGAGGAAAGTACAAATGTACAGAACTTGGGAATTTCATACAAGGCTCTTACTTTCTTTCGAGCGAGCGCAAAAGATAAAAATCTCGTTGAAGCTGAAATGACATACTATGGTGTAATCCGAAATATATTTGAATTGGATTATATAAGCTTCAAAGAGGTTGTATTTTACTGTGACTGGGTAAGAGTTGAGGATAAAAATGTTTGTAAAGTTGATCTTGTCACCAATTTGATCATGGTTGACTTGTCCAAGTTGAAGAGCAACGACCACGTGAGCGATGAGTCATTTGTTTGTGCATTTCAAAAGGTTAAGCAAGTGTTTTACTCGGAGTATATCAACAACGAGCCGTGGTCAATTGTCCAACACGCGCCAAGGCGTCTAAATAGTAGTGTAGATGACTTGGCTGCTCCTACCGAATATCAATCCATTTTTTATGATAACCCGAATTTGAAACAATTTTTCAATTTGTAATAAATATTTCAATTTGTATCGAAACATCCATTTTTAATGCTTTTAATTGATCTGCACTTTATCATTTTCACTCTTGTGTAGTGTGTGTGTGTGGAGAGGAGATTAATACATAAATATTCCAACTACATCTAAGTTTTGTTTATACTAATCCATGAATATACGCTTCTTACCTTTAATAGGTTATGAGTACATAGTTATTTGGGGTGTCATATTTGTGGAGAGGAGACTGAATCTCTTCGTCTATCCGAACAATAAGAAATGATATAATCCTATGGAGCGATGCTCTGCAAATTCCTCCCAACCGTTATGTAGCCAAACATCACCAGTTGAAGTTGTCAATTCCACTTTCCATACCCCACCAACTTCTAGCAAAACATGGGAGACCATTGAAAGGTGGAATTGACAACTTCAACTGCTGATTTTTGGCTACACAACGATTGGAAGGAATTTGCAACGCATAACTCCATAGGATTATGGTATTTCTTAGTGTTTAGATATGAAGAGAATTATATTTGACACGATTTCTCGGGGTACATTAGTTGGAAGGAGGTGCCATATGAGCTCAAGTTAGCTGTTTGAGTGACACTACAGGTAATGTATTTAAATTTATATGTCAATTTCGATTTCAATTTCAATTACGATTTATATTTATCTATATTTGAGGGGCGGATACTAATTTTACTTTATTTCAATTCAGGGGAAAGGGAGTGGCCCTAAGGGTAGGCCACATATGCTCTATACTTATGTGGCTATTCGGACGAGAAGGGAAGGATAAGGAGGTGTCCCCGAGCATGGCGGTACAAAATCTCTTTTCCATGCAAATAGTTTGTAGATTTGAGATAATTGATGGTGATGTTGTTTCTTCTTAAATAGTTTCTATTTTGAATATATATTTTCATTATCTTTAGTTTGTTTGGATATATGATGTTTGGAACAGGTGATGTTTGGAACAGGTCAATGACCGTGACACGACCGTGATAAAAAAAATTGTCTCGCCTCGAAATGTCACGGTCATTGACCTTGACAAGTTGGATTTGTCAAGGTCAATGACCTTGACAATTCGGCAGATTTGGTGTAGTGATATCTTATTTTATTTGGTATATCTCAGGAGAGAAGCCCAAAGATGGGTGCTCTAGACCATGCGAAATTTGATTTAACTTCCATTGGTTACTAGACCAAGGTAAACCCTATTTTTTATTGTGTTTAAATCTTCCAAATGTTGTTAAGGATTTGTTATTCCTAGCAAAGTTATCGAGGATGCCTCAAATAAAGTAGTTGAACAAGCTATGGACATTCAATATGGTGACAAAAATATCTTAATATTATGAGTATTATCCCCTGATTTGGGTAGCTCCTAAATAAATGATTGAGTGAGGGTATTAAAGGTGGGATTTGGTGCGAGACCCAACCCACATGAGGTCAGTTGGGCCCGTAGTTACTAAGATCACTAAATCCCTTTTGTACCCTGGTTCAGGGTTGTATAGCCTGAAATATGGTTAGTTCTCCATCCCGATCTCCAAAAATGGCGTTCCTAAAGTTAACATTAATTGTTTCGATTATTATTAGTTATAAGGCAATACGCAAAGAAAAAATTCTTCTCAGGTAATACATACAGATAATTCTTTATATATCTTTAGTGTATTATATAATATCGAGATTATCGACTACATACATTCTTAAAGAATTTGTTATATTGGTGGAGTGAGTGAATCTTGACAAAACACATGATTATAATACTAAAATTAACCTGAAAATAATTCTAAAATGCCCTAATGATTTGAAGTAATAAAAAAACTAAGCCTACCACCATCGTACCGTGTACCTTCGAAACAAACATATCATCTACCCATACCATTTACCAAAGCAATTAGAGAACTATGTAACATTAGTTAGGTCATCTAACGAGAGTGAGGGTGGATTTTTGGTGAAGGGCCCACATAACAAGACAAAGATTTGGGAATTACTTGCGAGTCAGTTTAGACCTTTGGTTAAAACTTTTTTTATCACATTGGAATCCCTTGCGAGAGGTTATGGTGAAATTGCGGATCGATCATAAGTGCCTCACTAAAAGGTCTTAAATGCCTCATAGAGAGGTTGTCGGTTCATCTTATAGACATTTTAGTGCATCACTAAGAGATTTATCTATAACTATAAATATTATTGGTACTTGATAAGATGTGATACCTCAGTAAGAGCTCTTGCGGTATTTCGAGGAGAGGTCATGGATGCCTGATGAGGTTTTTGTTCTTTGTGGAGAGGCTTTTCTTGGGTTAATTTTTTATAATCCCAATATGTTTCTTGAGATGTTATGTAATACCCCGTATTTCTACATAAATGTGATTTAATTAATTCGGTAATTAAATTGTTTATTTTAAATTACGAGAGAGAAGTAATTTAATCAAATTGAATAATAATGTGATTATTATATATTAATCGATAGTGAAATAATGATTAATATTATGAATTTTATTTACTAAGTGAATAGTAAATAATTGATGATTAGAAATTACGTCATAGCGAGTGATAAGGGCATAATAAGAATTTATCTCAATCGAGAGTGACTCGAATGATGATTTCGAGGTCACGAATGAGTTCAAAAGGATCGAATTAGTCAAAATAGTATACCAAAGGAAGTCGATTGAGTCACGGGACAATTTTAGACTAAACTAGGACCATATGAGGGTATTTTGGTCATGCAATATTAGGGGGTTGAGAGACCTACGAATTTACAAACTCTATATCAGCTTATAAGGGTTGAAGGCTAGGTTTTAGAGGTTAGAAAACTCAGATAAGCCATCAGAGAAAGAGAGAGTACAATTGTGAAGCATAAGAAATAGATTTTGAGGAATTTGGAGTGTGAACTTGCACCGTTAACAAGCTGGGAGTGAAGCTTGAAAGAGAAGACACGCCATTAAATACCTCATCCACAAAGTCTGAACATCTAAATCAATGCAAGTGTTCATATGCATATTTCTTGAAGTTATAATACCCATGTGCCTAGGGTTCGATTTATTTATAAATAAATTGATGATCTTGAAAGGAAATAATGGATCAAACTCATGTTAAGGGTGGTATTTCCATATAGTTTAATTTGATGTTGTAGAGAATTCAAAATCAGTAGATATATGATTATCTCTGCGAAATATATCTAGATTTGTGTTTAAATAGAGAGGAAGAACATGAAAACATAGGGTTTTTGATGATTTGATGATTTAATCTATTCTTGATCATGAATCGTAATGTTTTGATATGGAATCTACATTAGAAATCATCCTAAGACATGTTAAAAGGTTTGGTACAGTTGGTTTCAATTTTGGTAAGTATCATGTAAGACACATGTGTAAAAATAGTGAAAAACACATGAAAACCAACGAAGAAGAAGACCTTCCATAAATCGAATCGATTCGTCCAGAGCTGAATCCATTCGGCAAGGCAAATCGATTTGGTCTCCTGGCAAATCGATTTGGCTGCCCAAAAAAGATGAGATTTTTCCTTTTAAGCATAGAATGCCAAATTTTTTATCGGGGAAAAGTTTGGGACTTTGATGAAATATAATGTGGGATTATTTATATTACAGTATGCCTATGACAGAGTAATGGGCTTTGTCTTATTCAGGGGATTAAAGTGATGTTTAAATAGGCTTAATTGTGACGTAATTTAATTTTAAAATATGATAATACAATTACGGGAAAGCATGAGAGAGCTTAATTGCATAGACCAGTAGCGTAAGGAGTACTTAGCTACTAAAATGAAGAAAGGGGTAATTAGGGCCCCTAGAGTAGATATTAATACTTGGATAATATGATAGTGAGTTAAATCGTAGTGTAATAATTACGGGGAGTATGTGAGTGAGTTATTCTACATACGAATGATGATAATTAGATCGTGTGAATACCTATTGAATCTGTATATAAAGGTTGTGTGTGTACCTATATGATTGATATTATGAGTTAGCATACCTACGTTGCTTGCTATCATCGGAGGTTCTCGCGTAGTGGGCAATCCAACCTTGACGATTCCAATAAGGTCTCGATTGGTGCCCCAGAACATAGAATTTAAGGCGGCTCGCTATATGACGTGTATTAGTGAGACCGGCATGTCATTTGGGTATATTAGGTATGTGCATAGTCTAAAGGCTTAGAACTTTGTTCGTCTCCAGTGTTGTTATTTGATTTTGGGTTCGAGGAGACATGCTGAACCAATAGTCCCCATTTAGTACAAGAGGTACTTGGACTGATAGCAGAGTATGCTTATTGTTTCACAGGGGTCCTATTGAGAGACACCGTGTGTGTGTGTGTGTGTGTGTGTGTGTGTGTGTGTGTGTGTGTGTGTGTATATATTAGAGAGATAAATATATACATTTATACGATTGTGATTATTATATTTATATATAACAGTAGACTGGCAAATAGTGTATATCTAATGAGTGAATTAAGTAGTGAAACTTAATTAATTGAATAAATGAGAAGATAAATGAAATGATAACTTCAACTCGTAACATACAAGTAATGTTAATCTGGATAGCATTTTGTATGTACGGGGACTTAGAGATGTGAATATTCCAGATAGTTACTTATGTCTAGTAAGCTTGGGTAGCACAGCTAGGTGGGCTAAGTAGAGAACATTAGGCATGCACAATAGTTGAGGGGTGAGAAAACTCAAGAGAGTGTATGTGAACTTTACATATGTAATCAATAATCAATTTTGTATTATTATAAAATCTTGCTAAATATTTCAAAATATTTTGAGTACTAACTCTTGCTATTAAAATATTTTCAAAACCTTTTAGGTGTCCAGCCACAGGGACGCCAGACTTGACATTCTGTTCCAGGGATACGTAGTTGCAGCACAGATGGATGCTTGCAGGAGTTTCGTTAGATGCCTCATTTCCTCATTTCATAGTGTAGGATCTTATAGTTGTATTACAATTTTCATTTGCGCATGTTTCCCCATTCAAATTTTATTCAGTTTAAACTTATGTTGTTTTCAGTTATTATTTTGTTGGTTTTACTTAGTTTGGTTTTTGCCGATGGTTTTTACGGCAAGACTTTATTTATCTATTTCTTGTGATGGTTTAGACTCTATTGGTGTATGGTTTATTTTGGTCTTCCACATGTTGTTATCTATTTAATGAAAAATAAAATTAGCACCAGTTCAATTAACTAGTAGGTGATTAGTAATTAATTTGGTTTTCAATAGTGATGCTAAAAATGAAGCAATCTGGAAATCCTGATTTAATTTATTAAAGGACTGATCACCCGATATTTAATTAGGCGGGGTGTCACAGATGGTATTAGAGAATCAGGTTTTAGTGTCCATAGGATCTGTACAGCTTACTACGATTTCAGAATGACATTCGTTTGATATAGATCCCTATTATTAGGACTATTGCATTTATCTTACGTATTTGACATTTATGTACTACCATTTTATTTGTATAAACTGTGAACTTACACAATTCGATCTATTTTCAGATGCCACCGAGGAGACAACGAGCTGAGAGGGAAGTGGACAGGGATGAGGCGAGGGAGGCTCATCAGGAGCCATAGGAGGTGCCTTAGCCACAGCCACCACTAGAGATGATTTCAACTGCATAGGTGGTAGTGATAGTGGCTCAGACAGTCAACATAACCATGAGAGCCATTCCAGCTCATTTCCCTCAGCCCTAGGCACCGCCGCTAGTGGCACCCGTGATCCAGGCCCATCCAGGGCCATCTACTTGGCAGAGAGTTAAGGAGACCTTTCAGAAGGGCCACCCGCCCGAGTTTAAGGGCAGTACTGATGTGATTATGGCATGTCAATGGAAGAAAAATATACAGCGCCAACTGCGCATAGTGGAGTGTATTGAGGCGCATAAACATATGTTAGCTATGTTTAAACTAGAAAAAGAAGAATTACAGTGGTGGGAGTCAGTGACCACCGCTGAGGAGAGAGATTTGATGACCATTACTGAGTTCTAGGTGCGGTTCGATCGCAAGTAATTTCCGTCTGCAGTTGAGTAAGAGATGCAGAAGAAATTTGGGGAAGTGACACAGGGTGACCGCTCGGTAGCTGATTACGAGGAGGAGTTCACCAACCTGGCTAACTTTGTTCTAGATGAGGTTAGAAATGAGGAGATGAAGAAAGCTATGTTCATGGACGGCTTGGCCTAGAAGATTATGCACACTTGATTGGTAATCCTGTGGTGGTGACATACACTGATGTCGTCAATGCCGCACTTGTACACTGTCAAGATTATCGCTTCTATGAGAAGGGGAGAAATGGAGGTGTATAGCCGAGTCAGCAGGGCAAGGCAAATGGGGGTGGTGCTAGTGGAGTATCGTAACAACAGCAAGAAGGTCATCAGCAGAGGCGGGATTCCCCGCAGGGGGATCAGGCCAAGAGGCTCAGCACTGGGGGATATAGGTAGGGTCAGCAGGGCCCCCAACGATAGTAGATTCTGCAGGGTCGTCAGGGCTAAGGGAACTAAGGTGGAGGCCAATAGGGTCGAGGCCAATCGGGACAGCGACAGAGGGTGTTTCTGGGGCAATGCTTCATATGTGGACAATAGGGTCACAAGAGGAGGGATTGCCCACAGTAAGGTGGAGCACAAAAACAGGGTGCTCAACAGGGATAGTAGGATCCGGTACCTCTTGCAGCACCAGCACCATAGCAACAGCAAAGGTAGATGCACTAGTATAACGTACAGGACGTTGCGACACCACCAGCACCTCAGGCGCCGCCAGCAGTAGAGTGTATGTTTCCTATTCATGGGCTTGAGGTTTAGATTCTATTTGATACTAGGGCGTTGCACTCTTTTATTAGGACCATATTAGCTAGAGTTGTCGATTTATTACAGACAGTCGATAGTCTCCTTATGCTTGTAGAGTCACTGATGGGTTGTGGTTCGCTGATACACTTGATTTGTAGAGAAGTCAATATCATTATAGGGAGAGTGAGCTTAGGGACAGACCTTCTAGTTTTAGATATGAAGGGTTATGATGTGATTTGGTGTATGGATTGGTTGGCGGGTTATAGAGCAATGGTTGATTGCTATGAGATAACCATTATGTTTTCCATTCCTGGATGTGAAATGTTCCTCATGGAGATGCCTCCTCCTGAGGGAGGGTCACGCACACACTTATATTATATTGAGGAGGAAACCTCAAAGGAGTTAGTGTAACAACCCGCTTAAAATAATAACGGGTGGCCAGCCCTATATTACATTAAACCAGGAATCCCAGATGGCTCAGTCTCAGCATCAACAGACTATACTAAAATAGATAAGGCTAACTACCCGAAACTATAAAAGCGGATGCCAAAAATTGAAATATAACATGTAACGGATAACAAATCAACGCCACTGAACTACTAGTAAGGCAAAATTTACACGACTATGATGATAAAAATGAAATGCTAACATAAGAATAAAACGAGAATATGCAGAGAAATAACCCGAATAAGCTGTCGGGTCACAGACAATACAATCATCATAAAGAAGAAATATAAATATCTACATATAAATCTTGGGTGTAACCCCGACGTACAACATGAATCCTATCTATATTTACAAGAAGTAGGAACCGACTACCATCTAAATCCCGCAACAATTTGCACCTGTTACGGCTCCCAAGACTCTGGATAGAAAGCATCCGGTATCCATGCGGTAGGACACCTGTAGTAATATATACATACATATATATAGAAAAAGAGAAATACAAACAGGTCCGAGCCCGAGGTGTAAAAATGTTTAACAAGTTTGTTAATAGTGCATAATAAATATCAATGCATTATTTCATAATTAAAGTGGAGTCGCACTCTCGTGAAACCCCAAACTCACCTCTCATCTAACAGTGCACACCTATTCGCATCTTGGAACCTTAATTAAGTTACCCCACTCACACAAGGGCAACCTAGCTTACCATACGCCCGGTTCATACCCGCTTCACCTACCATCCTTACATAACCCAAAATTTCTTTCCAATTAAATCCCACATTAATATATACACATATAAGCCCTCATAGGCTTAGGTTCCAATTATTAACTTAAACAAGTTATAAATCTTAGTACATCACACATTAACATTAAGCTTTAATATAAGAGTTTATTTTCTAAACAACATATATACAAGCATAAAAGATAAAACTTCTCTCTAATCTCAACATTGCACTGCGTTTCGTGCGTGGGGCGTCTTGCAAAGAAAAATCCAAACAAGGAAGCCCCCGGATACACTACTCCTTGACAATTTCGATCGTAGAGATACATTATGTCATCCACACAAATCTTACTAATGCAAACGTCTCTAAGTACGATCCTTTAACCACAATAAATCGTACACCAAAATCACCCAAGATGTACGTCATAGAAACTTCGTGTATCCTTTTTACCTATAGTAGATATATATATATATATATATATATATATATATATATATAGAGAGAGAGAGAGAGAGAGAGGGAGTCAATCATTCATTTCCATGACCTTGTATACATAACAAACATAATGTATACCTTGCCATCAACAACATTCCACTTTAATATGAATAGTTATATTACACACATATAACGATTCTAAGACCGCCCGTCCGGGTTTCCCCACTGTGCGCGCCCCTAAATAGCTATCATCTTCCAGGGCCTAACACATTAGACAACCTAGGCATCCTATATCGCACAACGTCGGGAAGCGGCCATATACCTTTGACAGTGAGTCATAACTACACCCGAAATTACCCCACTGTGAACAATAATCACACAATATAATAACCGGTCCTATGGCCGAGGACTATATTCACCCTGCATTCACTATCCAGGGGACTTAATCTCTTGCGGGTAACTTCCCATATGATAGCATTTAGAGAGGTGTGTATATACATATATATTTACCATTCACAATATATAGATATGTGCCATCAATCACATCATATGTATAAATCATCACACAAGAAATATACATTTGTTTCATATTGACATAACCATTTCAACATATATATAAATCTCTATATATATAAAAGAATACTCCATCTTCAATCATTATTCATCAAGTAACATAAGCTGGCGGTATATATACACTCTCGTAATACTCGCTCTTGTTACGATATATACTTACTCGAAGCATTCTCCCTTATATATAGTGAATCACTGGACACATATTTATTCATTCCCGTTATGATATGAGTAGTCTCCCGATAGATATAACAATGAGGTTACTAACTCCCAAGTGTAACATATATCAATCACTATACCTTTCATCTATATCCGAATACACTTCGATATATCTAGTAATAATTCCAACTATAGGCATACACATAACTAATAGTCTTCAAACCACAATCTTAATTCTCAATTCATTTTAGAATCCTTTCAAGTATTGGAATTACAATCGTTACAAACCAAATCAATAATGGATAAGCCCCAAGCTCAAAACTACATTTATTTTATGATATCAACACATATTGGGGTATCCCATAGTTAATCACTCGTCGTTATGAATAAACTAGTCTGACGATAAGTGTACTCACAACTATTAGTCGGTAGTAAGTTAATTTACTCTCACCTTAGATTACGGTTCAATGCTTCATAATGAACCCTTAACATTAACATTAACACGTTTATGATTTATTCCTTGCGTTTGCCATTACTAAAGATACGCGACCTCTCTCTTTTCGGTCCCCAAATCATATCTTAAATAGAAACTATCGCTATAAGGATTCTACAAGAATATCGGCCTAGAATTTCCATCATACCCTCATTACTTTCTCAAAGAGTCCTAAATCTTTAAGTCATATATAAGCTCACCTATGACCACTGAATGGAACTCCCCTTCTCAATGAAATTCCCCAGTATAACGATATGACCCTCTCCCATACATGAGTATATAAGTCCCTCAAAATAAATCTATACGTGCCCGCGATCTCATCATGGGATAAACTTCCAATAAATCTCCAAAACATATTTCTTACATCATATAATTATGTCCCAAATCAATAAACCCAACCAAAAAGGGTTAGAAATAATTCTAGAAAAACTTCACAAAAACAGCCCTGTTTTCGAATCGATTCGTCCCGATTCCGAATCGATTCGGCCCAGCAAATCGATTCGCCCCCCAATGCGAATCGATTCGGTCCCCAAGACCTGGGAGACTGTCCCAGGATGAATTGATTCCCCTTTGGTCTGAATCGATTCGGTCACACAGACCTGGGACTCTGCAATAGTCCGAATCGATTCGGAAGGGAGGCCAAATTGATTCGGCCTCTTCAATAGGCTACGAAAGGGTTCTTTTCTCTCTAAAACCTGAATTTTCCAAAATCAATTTCATCCTCTTCCAACCCTTAATCTTCAACCCCAACATGTTTTCACACATAAAAACTCATCCTATATCTAATATCATCAATATATATCCCTTAAACCCAAGTGTAAACATCAATTTCAAGATTGAAACCAAAATTTAGGTTTTGATAAATATACCCAAAATCTAATTATTTTATCCACAAATTTTGAAATGAAATACACAAATGAAATATTTAGCAAGATTAAACACTTGCCTCAGAATTGTAGAGGTTGAATCGTCCTCGGGATCGCGTTTGGGCTGGAATCTCCAAGCTTTTTTTTCTCCTCTCTCTCTTCCTTTCTTCTTCTTTTCCTTTTTCTCTCTTTCTCTCAAAGAGAAGGCTTATCCGTAAGCCTCTTAAGACTTTAAAACAATAATTCCAGTTTTAAATGTTAATACACACTTTAAATGACTCGTTTACTCCAATTCGAGTCAAACTAACCTAAAAATATTTCAGAATCGAAATAAATCCCAAGGACAGTCATTTTGACTATCTCGACCCATCCGGAATCAATGGCGCACTCAAAATCATCATCCAGAATACTTTAAAACGTCCTCAATTTTTAGACTTTAATTCCCAAATTTAAAATCCTCCAATTTAAATAAATTTTATTTCTCCTAAAAATTTAATTTCTCAGTCCCAAAGTCACGGGGTGTTACAGTTCGTTATACCATTATACTCGATTTCTATTGTGAGGGAATTCAAGGACATATTTCAGCAGATACCAGGGCTACCACCCAGTCGCGACATTGAGTTTGTTATAGATCCATCACCGAGTTCGAGACCGATTACCCGATCACCTTACCATATGGCCCTTTCAGAGATGTGCGAGTTGATAGAGAAAATTTAGCAGCTCTTGGGACAGGATTTTATTCAGCGGAGTACATCGTCGTGGGATGCACCGGTATTATTTATGAAGAAGAGGAATGGTTCGCTTAGCTTTTGTGTTGACTATAGGGAGCTGAACATGGTCACAATACGGAATAAGTATCCGTTGTTGAAAATCGATGACCTATTTGACCAGTTGAGGGGAGCGACGTACTTCTCCAAAATTGATTTGAGATCTGGGTATCATTAAATGTGAATTCGATAGGAGGACATTCCTAAGATGGTATATTTGTCGCGGTATAGATCATAAGAGCTTAGGTTGATGCCGTTTGGGATAACCAATGCACCGATAGTGTTCATAGATCTCATAAATAGTGTATTCAGTGAGTTCTTAGACCAGTTCGTGATTGTGTTTATAGACGATATTCTAGTCTACTCTTGCGCTGAGGATGAGCACGCAGAGAATCTGCGTATGGTTATACATACAATACGAGACCATCAGTTGTACGATAAATTCGAGAAGTGTGGATTTTAGCTTCGTGAGGTGCAGTTTTTAGGCCACATCGTGTCCGATCGGGGAATTATTGTTGATCCAAGCAAGGTATTGATGGTGAGAGAGTGGGGATAACCCACGGCACCGATCGAGATTTGCAACTTTTTGGGGTTGGTTGGGTATTATCTTTTCTTCATCAAAGGGCTATCGAATATTACGGGTCCGTTGAAGAACCTGACTCGCAAAGGGGTACCATTTGTGTGGAGCGATCATTATAAGTTAACGTTTATTGAGCTAAAGGACAAGATAACATCAGCACCCATACTTGTTTTGCCTAGGGGAGGATTGGAGTACTAGATCTATACCGATGCATCCTTAGAGGGACTTGGGGTGTATTACATCAGGAGGAGAGGTCTATAACTTATGCATCTCTAAAGCTTAAGAGCCATGAGAAGAATTACCCTACTCATGACCTAGAGTTGGCAGCGGTTATTTTTTCTTTGAGGATATGGAGACACTATCTTCTGGGGGTGCAGTTTAATTTGTTCATGGATCACAAGTCACTTTAATATCTCTTCACGCAGAAGGATCTGAACATGAGGCAGAGGCGATGGCTGGAGTTCATGAAAGATTACAATTTTTTGATATACAATATCATCCTGGTAAGGATAACATGGTGGTAGACGCGTTGAGCCGGTGACCTACGAGGGAAATAGCAGAGGTCTGGAAGGAGAAGTGGAGTGAGCTTCGACATGATGATGAGGTCGCTGAGGCGTGTATGGAAGTTTTATTTATCACTCCTGAGATTATGATGCGAGTAGTGAAAGCACAGGCAGAGGATCAGTTATGTTAAGACAGAGTACGACAGTTATTAGCCGAGGGTGCAGAGTCTTACTCGATCATCTCAGAGGGAGGCCTACAATTTAATAGGAAACTTTTAGTTTCGGAGGATGAAGATCTGAGACATGCAGTTATGACATAGTCTCATGGTTTAAAGTTTACAGTACATCTCGGTGGGGATAAGGTGTACCAAGATATGAGGAGACAGTATTGGTGGACTGGGATAAAGAGATACGTAGCATAGTTCATCTCGAAGTGTGTTACCTATCAGCTTGTGAAAATTAACCATCAGCGGCCTTCATGAATGCTACAACTATTGGAGATTCTCGTATGGAAGTGGGAGAGTATTTCTATGGATTTTATTACAGGGCTACCGACATTGCAGAGGGATCATAATTATATTTAGGTGATAGTGGATCGGTTGACCAAGGTGGCCCATTTCTTGTCAGTCCACACCGACTACAAGATGAGTCAGTACGCACATCTATTCATTGCAGAGATAGTGAAACTGCATGGGGTGCCGATTAACATTGTATTTGATAGAGATAAGATCTTTGTTTCTCACTTTTGGCAGAGTTTTTGGGAAGCCATGGGCACAGACTGGAGATTGATTATCGCTTATCATCCATAGATAGACGGGCATACTGAGAGGGCTAATCAAATGCTGGAGGACATGTTAAGAATGTGCATTTTAGATTTTGGGGGAGGTTGGGAGGGATACCTTCCATTGGTAGATTTTGCGTATAAAAACTCTTATCAATTTACTATCGATATGGCACCATTTGAGGCACTTTATAGGAGGCCTTATCATTTGCCCACTTGCTGGTTAGAAGTGGGGGACAACAAGTTATTGGGGCCAGAGATGATACAAGAGACGACTGCCAAGATTGAGCTTATTTGAGGATGTATACAAATAGTTGAAGATAGGTAGAAGAGTTATGTTGATGCTGATCAGAGACACGTTGATTTAGAGGTTGGCGACTAGGTGTTGGTACAGGTGTCTCCCATAAAAGGGGTCATGAGATTCGACAAGAAGGGTAAGTTAGCACCAAGGTATGTGGGGTCTTTCCCTATTATTGAGAGAGTGGGACCGGTAGCATATAGATTGGGTTTATCAAAGAATCTTCAGAGAATACACGACGGGTTCCACGTGGCATCGCTGAACATGTATAGGAGGAGCGAGAGAGCTTTCTGGCACGTTCCTCTCGAGGATATTGATTTACATCCAGACATCTCATATAAATAGATACCCATGGTTATTCTGGATCACAGTGAGTGAATGTTATGGTCTAAGGTGGTACCTCTAGTCAGAGTTTAGTAGGGACACCACATTGTTGATAACTCTACTTGGAAGCGAGATGATGACATGCAAGAGAAGTATCCAGAGTTGTTTGCCGCATGTATGACCTAATTTCGGGGACGAAATTCCTTTGTAAGGGAGGATGTATGTAATACCCCATATTTCTGCATATTTGAGATTTAATTAATTCGGTAATTAAATTATTTATCTTAAATTACGTGAGAGAAGTAATTAAATTGAATTGAATAATAATGTAATTATTAGATATTAATCGAGAGTGAAATGATAATTAATGTTATGAATTATATTTACTGAGATAATAGTAAATAATTGATGATTAGAAATTACGTCATAGCGAGTGATATGGGCGTAACAAGAATGTCGCGTGTATACTAACTTGGGGTCGAGATGGAATATTCATTTAGAGTGATTCGGATGATGATTTTGAGGTCACGGATGAGTTCGAAAGGGTCAAATTAGTCAAAATTCTAGGTCATGGACAATTTTAGACTGTATTGGGACCATATGAGGGTATTTTAGTCATTTTATATTAGGAGGTTGAGAGACCTAGGAACTTACAAACTCTATATCAAATTATAAGGGTTGAAGGCTAGGGTTTAGAGGTTAGAAAACTTTGAAAAGCCATTAGAGAAAGAGAGGGTACAATTGTGAAGCCTAAGATAGAAATTTTAAGGAATTTGGAGTGTGATCTTGCACCATTAACAAGTTTGGAGTGAAGGTTGGAAGAGAAGACACACCATTCAACATCTCATTTATGAAATCTGAACATCTAAACTAAGGCAAGTTATTATATACAAATTTCTTGAAGTTATAATACCCATGTGCCTAGGGTTTGGTTTATTTGTGAATAAATTGATGATCTTGAAATAAATAGTGGATTAAACTCATGTTAAGGGTAGGATTTCCATGTAATTTAATTTAATGTTGTAGAGAATTCGAAATCAGTAGATATATGGTTATCTCTATGAAATAAATTTGGGTTTGTGTTGAAATATAAAGGAAGAACATGAAAACCTAGGGCTTTTTATGATTTGATGATTTAATCTATTCTTGATCATGAATCGTAATGTTTTGATGTGGAATCTTGTTAGAAATCATCCTATGACATGTAGAAAAGGTTTGGTAAAATTGGTTTTGATTTTGATGAAGTATTATGTACGACACGTGTGTAAAAACGATGAAAAATGCATGAAAACCAGCGAAGAAGATGACCTACCATAAATCGAATTGATTCGGTCTCCTCACGAATCGATTCCGACGCCAAGAAAAGATGAGATTTTTCCTTTTGAGCCTAGAATGCCAAATTGTTATCGGGGAAAGGTTTGGGACTTTGATGAATATAATGTAGGATTATTTATATTACAGTAGGCCTGTAATAGAGTAATGGGCTTTGGCTTATTGAGGGGATTAAAGTGATGTTTAAATAGGCTTAATTATGACGTGATTTAATTCAAAAAGATAAGAATACAATTACGGGAATGTGTGAGAGGGCTTAATTACATAGACCAGTAGGGTAAGGAGGACATAGCTACTGAAATAAAGAAAGGGGTAACTAGGGCCCTTAGAGTAGAGATTAATACTCGGATAATACGGTAGTGAGTTAAATCGTAATGTAACAAGTACGGGGAGTATGTGAGTGAATTATTTTACATACAAATGATGATAATTAGGTCGTGTGAATACCTACTGGATAAGTATTTATATAGGTTGTGTGTGTGTACCTATACGATTGATATTATGAGTTAGCATACCTACACTTCTTGCTATCACCGGAAGTTCTCGCGTAGTGGGCAATCCCACCTTGACGATTCCTGTGAGGTCTCGATTGGTGCCCCAGAACATAGAACTTAGGGAGGCTCGCTATGTGACGTGTATTAGTGAGATCGGCATGTCATTTGAGTACGTTAGGTATGTGCGTAGCCCAAAGGCTTAGAACTATGTTCGCCTCCACCGTTATTATTTGATTTTGGGTTCGAGGAGACATGCCGAACCAATAATCCCCATTTAGTATGAGAGGTATTTGATTTGATAGTAGAGTAAGCCTACTGTTTCACGGTTGTCCTATTGAGAGGCATTGTATGTGTGTGTGTGTATATATATACACGATTGTGATTATTCTACTTATGTGTGACAGTAACATATAATGTATATTTAAATTACGAATTAAGTAGTGAAACTTAATTAATTGAATAAATGAGAAGATGAATGAAATGATGACTTCAACTCTTAATGTGCGAGTAATGTTAATTCAGATAGTGTACTGTCTGGGCACTACGGGGACTTAGAGACATGAAAAGTCCAGATAGTTACTTATGTTTAAATAGCTTGGGTAGCCCAGCTAGGTGGGCTAAGTAGAGAACGTTCAGCATGCACAATAATTGAGGAGTGAGGAAACTTAAGAGGGTGTACTTGAGCCTAACATATGTAATCAATAACTGATTTTAACGATTATAAACTCTTCCTAAATATTTTCAAAATATTTTGAGTACTAACTCTTTCAATAAAAATATTTTCAGAACCTTTAAGGTGTCCAGCCATAGGGACACCAAACTTGACATCTTGTTCTAGGGATACGCAACTGCAGTACAGGTAGATGCTTAGAGGAGTTTCGTTAGACACCTCATTTACTCATTTCATAGTTTAGGATCTTATGGTTGTATTACAGTTTTCATTGGGGCATGTTGTCCCATTCAGATTTTATTTAGTTCAGACTTATGCTGGATTTAGTTAGTATTATGTTGGATTTACTTAGTTTGGTTTTAGCAAAAGGTTTTTACGGCCAAACTTTATTTATTTATATCTTGTGATGGTTTAGACTCTATTGGTGTATGACTTATTTTGGTCTTTCGCACGTTGTTATCTGTTTAATCTATATAAATACTATAAAACACTATACAAAGAATTATTGCCCTTTCAACTTTAACCCATCCACGTAGACAACTCTCTTACTAGGCATTTTATTTTCGAACAACTGAGTTATTTCTCTCTCTCTCTCTCTCTTCCTTCAGCCTCTTCATTTATCTCTCTCCCTCTTAAAAGACGTCAAATTCCTCACCCACTCATCTCTCTCTTCATATTCTTTATTTCTCTATTAAACCGAGACCCATCCACCCTTCATCCCTGTCATTCTCTAATCTTCCATTTTCTTTCCGTAAAAAACCTCATTGATTCCTCACTTTGCCTGGAAATGTCGCCCATATCTCCTCCTTACATGCAAGCGGCACATATATACTTATGGAACCCATGATGCGTGAGTTAAAGTTTGTCGGAAAATCTTTATATGAGTAAATAACTGTATGCAATGTGTTTTTATCTCGGATCTGTCGTCTATTCTTATTAACAAACCTAATGTAGCAGATTCCAGAAAATAATAGTTGCTCCTTTTCATTTCACCATCAATAAATAATAAAGAAGGAACCATTTCAGCATATCTTATCCCAATCTCTTCGTAATTTTAGACCCATAATATATATATGGGTCTCTCTCTCAAATCTTAATTTTAATAAGCAATAGTTTCTTTTTTATTCTTTTTTTTGTTCCACTAATGGACTCGCCTAGGGCCAGTAGAGAGACCTTCCTACAATGCTACACCAACACAGAATCGGTGAGAATGGAATATAGTAATTGATAACTCTTAATTTGTATTCCTTCGGATATGATTTGGAATGTCGCTGCGGTCAAACTTCGAGTATCAAAATTCCTGGAATCACCTACAAAACTTGTTAAAAATTCAGTATCGCGGTAAATTCGGGTATCAATCCAATTTCAAGCGTCGAAATCGTTATTGTGAAAACTTGCAATTTCAATTTTTATGAAAAATCTTTTTGTGTTTTTATTTTTATTTTTTTATTATTTTATTATTTTTATTTTTATTTTTTTTTAAACAAATTTTAATGGAGAAAATGAAAATTTACGCAACTAAAGTAACTTCAAAATTTTGAAAAGTAACCGAGTATAGAATTTATAAAAAGAGACAAGAGATGGGATTACTCCACGCAATTACTTTAATTTAATTTTTCCAATTATTCATTTGACACGTTCGAAATAATAATGAAATTTAAGATCAACTCTCGTTACAATCCTAAATCCAAAATTATTTTTTTTTAGCAATTAAATCAGAAAGTGTCACAAGAAATATAAAAATAGATTCATACCTTTTTTTACAAACTACCCGCTAGGATCAATTCATAAAAAATTGTACGTATCTTTGAATTGCATACACGTGATTAATATTTGAATTCAAGAGTGAAACCTATCTCTAAGTTAAATCCAAAAATCAAATATCAATTTTTAACATTAATTTATTAACTCTCGTTAAATAAATTAATGTGTGATTTTTTTCCATTTTAATTTGCTCAGAACACATTAATTGAACAATTTTTAATTAATTAATTTAACATACGTGTTTCATCCCACCCCTTGGATGGGGTGTTTAGCCAAACATGATTAAGATTTTAGCACAAACACAATCAACAAACAAGAAATTAAAAAGAAGAGAAAGAAATACGATACGAATAATTCATTGAGTCAATTGTGACATGAACACGCGTCCCAAACTCATCACAAAAATGGGACTGGATTACAAAACTAAAAGAAGAAACAAAACCTACAAATTTTTCTAAGCCAAAAGTTATTTTTTTTGTATTTTTCTGACTACTTTTTTTTTACCCTCTTTTTTTCTTTTTCTGTGTCACCGTCTCTCTCTATTTGTGTATATATGAGCGCTACTACACGGACCCTTAAGTGTACCCCTTTTTCATACCCTTAGAATAAGACAAAAATTAGGAGATCACCTTTTCTTTTGTAAATCAACTCTACCAAATAAAAAATCACTCCTAAATACAAAACAAAAAAACCCTTCCATTTTAAAAAACAATTTTTTTAATAAAAATATTACCATGTTCGTAATATTTTTTTAATAAAATACTTTTTTATGTAAAAAATCTGTTTTATTTAATAAATTATTTTTAAAAATAATTTTATAACAAAATTAGGTGGTCTAAAAACTGTTTTTTTTATAAAATATAAAAATGGCAAAAAATTGATATTTTTAATCGCAGTTGGTTAGTGACGCTGGCGCGGACCCACATTATTTAATATATATGAATCCGCGTCAGTAGCACTAACCCATCAATTTTTTTCCAAAAAAAAGTGTATAGTTTTTTAAAAACAATTTTATAAAAAAAAACAGGTGATCTAAAAACTGTCTTTTTTATAAAATAAAAATGGCAAAAAAATTAATTTTTCTAATCGCAATTGGTAAGTGCCGCTGGCGCGAACCCACGTCATTTAATAGATGTGGATCCACGCCAGCAGCACTAATCCATCAATTTTTTTCCAAAAAAAAGTGTACAAATTTTTAAAAACAATTTTATAAAAAAAACATTATATAGAAACTGTCTTTTTTATAAAATAAAAATGGCAAAAAAATTGATATTTATAATCTCAATTGGTTAGTGCCGCTGACGCGAATCCACATCATTTAATAGATGTCGATCCGCGTTAGCAGCATGACCCATTAATTTTTTTCCAACAAAAACTGTAGTTTTTAAAAATCATTTTATAAAAAAAAACATTGTTTTCTATATAAATTTAATTTATGTACTAAAAACACCATGAAAAATAGTGTCGTTGGAGCGAACCAAAAAAATAAATATTATTGTACCACAGGGACTAGATTTATAAATGTAATTGTACCACAGGGCCTAATTTTTAAACTTGAAAAGCATTGTCCTAAAAATTCAAATATAGGAAGGAACATGACATTTTTCTTAATTATTTACTAAAAAAAATTATTGAAAATATAAATTTTTAGTTTTTATTAAAAAAAAAGAAATGTTCAAAGTATTTAAGTTTTTTTTTTCTTATTTTGTCCCTATAAGCTTATTTTTAATTTTGGATTGATTTTTAAAAGTGGGTTCAACAAACTTTGTCTTGTTATAAGGGTATGAAATGAGGGTATGGAATGAGCGTCTACATAACATTACTCGTGTATATATTCCTTTTTTTGCTGTTGAGAGACCTCTTATAAGCTTTTCCCTTTTCATTTGGTTGACCCACGATGCTTGGATATTGGTGGGATTTGAAGATGGCTTGGAATGGATAATAATGGATGCCTACTTTCTTGGGATTTTATTTTGGATTTGGGTTTGATTTTATGCAGGTGGGTCTCGGTTTGTTTTGCCCGAAAATAATGGAGTTGGGTTTCGGTTTTTGATTTCGAACAGGGCCGCGGGTTGGGCTGGATTGGATCCGATTTTCGGTTCGGGTTTGGAGTTCGAGCAGGTCGGAAATGGGTCAGGTGCGTCCTGGTTTCGGGTGAGGATCTCATCGGTGGGTTTAGTCTCCGGCAGGTCGCGGTTGGGACGGTCGTGTCCGGCGGCGGGATGGAGAGGGGGTCGCGATCGTCGCCGGAGTGAGGTGAGCAGGTCCGGCCTGTTCGCGGGTTAGGCTGGTTTAGGATTCAGGGGAATCGGGTATTGGATTGGTGTTGGGTTTTTTTTTCTTTTTTTTTTTTGTTGGGTTTGTTTGGCTATGGGGTTATGAGAGAGAGTGAGAGATGGTGGTAAGAAGATGAGTAGTGTAGGGGTTTGTTTGGTAATGGAGGTTTGATGAGAGAGATGGGTGGTGGATGGAGAAGATGATGAGGGTTTGTTTAGTGTGTGGTAGGGTGTAGGATATTAGGGTGAGGATGGGAGTGTAGGATAGATTAGGGTGTAGGTTAGGGTTGTGTGTGTTTAATTCATACCCCTAAAAAAATGACACCACTAAAAAAAAAAAAATATATATATATATAACTAAAACTAAATAAAATAAAATTTTAAAATCTAATAAACTAAAAACTAACACCTCAAACTAATAAAAGAAAATCTGAAAATAAAAAGAAATAAAATAAAACTCTATTAAAACTAAAAAAATATAATCCTAATAAAATAAATCTAAAATAAATAAAAATATAAAAAATGAAACCTAAAAAAAATACATTCCTAAAAATTAATCCTAATAAAATAAAGATTAAAAATTAAAAACTAATAAAAATCAAAATTAAAATAAAGAAATAAAAAAATAGAAAATAAATCCTCAAAAATTCTAAATAAATCTAAAATAAATCCTAATAATAAAACGAATAAAAATCTAGAAAAATAATAAAGGTACAAACTCAACACACACCGGGCTCGGGGTATGGACTGGGTTCGCTCTAGGTTAGGTTAAGGTTACGAGACTGGTTCGGGTCATCGGAACACATCGGGGCAAGCTCAGATTGAACTCCAGACTTTGTCGTCTCTTTAGATTTCTTCGATGTACGATTCTTTAGATTTCTTCGATGTACGATTTTGACCGCTTCTGCGTCGCATTTGACTTGATTTAGCATTATTTGATACTGCGACCGGTGATTGACTTGAAAAATAATAAAATACGACATAAGGCCCATTTTAATTAAAACGAGGGACTAAAATGCACATACTCGGGGTATAAAATATACACTTTTGGGTGTTTATCACACCACCCCCAAACAGAACATTGCTAGTCCTCGAGCAAAAATTAGAGAGAAAACAGAGATAAGGAGCCAAAAGTGTGCCACTTTCGCAGGCACTGGCGATTGCACTTAGCATGTGCAACAAGCCGTTAAACCTATAGGTTGCCCTACAGGACGAGTGGTGTCTCGTGAGGGTTTGCAGAGAATGTACCCACAAAATTCAAAACTTATTTAAATGCAGTTTCTGATTAGATGATGAAACGCTATACAACCCAACTTTAAAAGGACATCAAGGAACACCGTATTCAACTATCAAAATAAGATATATAAAATTACTTAATACCAAAAGAGTAATCCTTCCTAAAACTCAGCATGTGCAGTGTGAAGTAATCTTAAGTATCATTAGAGTAATTCCAAGATCGCCTTTATAGAATCAACGCTTTGACTTCAATTCTCACTGGATATATCTCTCTGAATCGAACTCTCTGAGAATTGGGTAAGTGTATCTCTCAAGTGTGTGAGGATGTGAGTAAATGTAAACAAGTTCAAACGTCTCACACACTTTATAAAAAGGACGGATACATGAAAAAATCTGATCTCATGAAGGAATGCTAACCACTATGTCGAGAATGTCGAATTATTCACTATATAATCTTTTCGTTTGCCCGAACACTTTACCAAAGGTGAAAAATGGGGTTTATGAAAGGTATGAGGGCATAATGAAATGAAGAAGGTGAGTGATATGATTTTTGAGAAGAGTGTGACACACTTTGAATAACTATTGTCTTCATCTTTTGAATTTATGATCGCATCTTTATTTTCTTCATTTTTTTTTCTTTTTTTCTTTTTTTCTTTTTTTCTTGCTTTGCTCTTCTTTTTATTTATTTATTTATTTATTGCGATACATTTTTCTTTTCATAGCACAAATGAAGACAATTTACATGAAAACTTTCAAACACTCTTTTTCTCAAAAATTAAGGTAGTGATGGGAAATGATATGTGGATGGCATTTTAGGAATATGGATAAGGGTAATATGGAAAATGATAATGGGTGAATGATAATGTGATTAGAAAAATGGTATGTATATGGAAAAATTGGTTTAGTACTCGGAACAAACTACAAGACACGTGTTTCTTACAACTCGAAAATAATGTCATTCTTAGTGATTAAGCCAAATTTGAAAAAATAATGAGATCATGCAACGACTAAATGTAGTACCCAAAGAAAGTTGAGTCAACCTGTGACTCGGAGATACGTAAAAACCCTCAAAAAGGTGAAAAGCTCAAATCTCACGGGTTTAAGTCTCCACTAGTGATCTTTTAAGGCTTTCTTGAGAATATAGTTACTCTTCAACTTTTGATTGTAAAAGTGATAGTGCAAATTGCCGAGTTTAGGAATTCATGGTGCAAGTATGCTTTAACATGTATTAATTAATTTATTGTAAAAAGCGCGATTTTAGGTCGAACACAGATATTCCGAGATTTCTAAAAGAGGGATGATAGACAAACCATATCATAAAAATTTAAATTTAACTGCACAAAATTTTTAAAATCACTTGTTTCCGAAAATTTTCAAAAGAGGTACGATTTTGATAAATTGCCCACCCCCAAACAAAAGAGAACATCGTCCTCGGTGTTTAGAACCATATATAAAAATGAAAAGCACAAGGGAGGAAAGATATTACCATAATGAACCACTAGTGAAAATGTACCGCACTCTGGAGCATAGATGAAACCTGAAGAACATATATGATTCAAAAATATGTACAAGTCGATAAAGCATGTGAAAATCATTGGGAGGTGTGAAACACCACCCCCAAATAGGATAAGACTCATGCTCAGAAATAATGAACGACGGGCTTTCTCCCGGTAGTGCTAAGTTTAACGTCTTCAGCCAGACCGAACCAATCTCACCCTAAGGATAGGAACTATGAAAAGCACAGGGCGGCAGAAAAATGGGGTGATAAGTATCACCCCCAAACAAGACTGAAGCGTCCGTCTTGTTGGATAAAGTCTATAAGAAGTCAATGCACTTGTATAGCAAAGTGCATCACTCGATGCAAAGCATCGGTGGACCAGGGGTGGGTGGGTAGGAGGGTATATGGAAGAATGTTAAGGGAGAGGGTGAACAGGCCCCGATCACGGGCCTTATTGAACGTAAATGTGAGGGCAATAAGGGCCCTATAAGAATGGTGCTCAAGTTGGTGAGGGAGGCAAAAGGGTTTGACAATAATGATGGGGTGGGCCTCATAGAAAATGCACGGCCGTTCTATAAATGGACGGTGATAATGGTCGCGCCGTGACACGCCAGGGAGCGGTAGATGGAAAAAATCAACACCACAAGGAAGTGGTGTGCATAAAGTAACAAGCTCGGTGTCACGAAAGATAAGAGTAGCATAAATACTCTCATAGATAGTGGTGACGATGAAAAATGCATAAATGTGATCGTCGAGTACTAGGGTGGAGGAGGGATATAGGTGAGGACCTAAATACGTAGATGGGAACATGTGAGGAGAAATAACAAGGTCTAAACCAAGTGGTGGGGTGGAAGGGACAGTGGGTGGATCGGGTGGGACAAAGGGTGGGGGAAGATGATCTAACTCGTGAGTAGGAGACACACATTCCTCATGAGGCGCAGAGTGATCCTCAAAGTCACTTGCAGGAGGAAATTTGGAAATAAACGAGTGAGTGATCAACTTAGCCACCATTACGTCACCATCTGAGGTGGTGAAATGGTCTAACGAGGCTTTAAGATCCGAGATAGATGAATCTACCATAATATTCGGCTCAAGTGGAGTCAAGTATGGTGGGTCAAGATCCATATCCCGAGCGATAGAAACCATCTCGGATTCAATATCAAGAAAATGGTGAGCACTCGTGGCCGGAGCTAACCTAGGATGAAGTGGTTCGTTGGGAACATACGCAGTGGGCTCAGTAGGTGTAGGCTCGGGCATAAGTAAGGATTCTATGGAAGGGGAAAGACAAACCGCAATGGTGGGTTCGAGAGGGTAGGGCGGTGTAGGATCAGTCTCATAATCAAGGGATACGTCAACACAATTGTCAACTTGGGTTCCATACCATGGAGTGGTCTCAATGTCGAGATTCTCAAAATCTGGTTGGTCACACTCAAAATTTGTGGCACAAGACGACACATCCTCATCCCACGTAGGTGGAATAAAGAGTCGACTTGGGGTGGAATCCGTCTCGTTCGCACACTTAAAATCATATAATCATTGTTCAAGCCTTTGAAGTGATTCAGTTTGAGATTGAAGAGTGTGCGCGAACTTGTACAAAAGACTTTCGAGAGCGGATGTGCAAGGTGGTGGTGAAGTGGTGGCGGGTGGCAGTGGTGGACACAACTCACTATAGACACCAGGATGCGGAGAATACTCATATGAAGTGTGTGGAGCAGGGTCAAGTGTAGCATTCATGGGAGAAGCATCTCCGTGAGGGACAAAAGTGTGAGCAGCATGAGGAGCATATGAAGGGGACTGATAGGTATGAGGTGCATGAGGTGGCGATGACGACTGTTGAAAATTGTAAGGATCCACAACATGGCGTTGTGATTCATATTGCATGGAAGGATGATCAGGCCTCCATGAATATCTTGGGTACTCATACCCCTCGACATTAGATATGTCGTGACAATACGTCGAGGGTGGGTCCAAAACAGTGTCATAGGGATACACATGTTCCAAGGTGGATTCAGATGGAGAGAATATAAATGGACACTCATGGGACAAGTGATCGCTAAGAAAGCAGTATGTGCACGGCGAAGCATGTGAGGGGTTGACACTCGTCACCAAGGCGGTGGAATAGGAGATGTGGCCATGGATGACACACGAGTATCAACGGTGGGCGTTTGAGAGTTAAAGCCATCAATTAATGAATGAAGGTTCGATTCGGGCTTATCATCAAACAAACTGCGAGATAAGGTGAAATGGCCAAAGTATTCCCGTAAAGGACGTTCTTCGGCCATGACAAGAGGAATCTTTTTTTTATTTTTAAATATTTTGCAAAAGAAAAAAAAATCTTTTTGTGATTTTTGAAAAAAAGAAAAGGAATTTTTTTTTGGTATTTTAAATATGGAAGAAAAAAAATCTTTTTGGGATTTTTGAAAATATGTTTAAAAAGAAAGGAAAATATTTTTGGGATTTTTTCGAAAAAGGGGAGAAAATGGACTCTCGATTTGGGCGAACTAACGAAACCCGACTACCGAAATAATGGAATTGGACACACACGAGTCAAGAAAAAATCCTAACGAGCACGTAGCCAATTATTATCTTCAAAATTAGTGAAATGGGTAGTCAAATTTTTAATTAAGTCCGCGGGCGACAAAAAATATGGAATATATCTTAGTGATCGCCTGTTGCAAAAATGTGTGCCTATGGGGCTAGCTAGTTGATTGATTTTAAATTTAATGATAGCTAGGGTAGCACACAATGGATAAGCGAGTGAGTCGGGTGATGAAATCCCTTCTCGTTTCAATGACCGGGTCCAGGTCTTAGGTAAATTAATTCATCAAACCATGCAATTTAAGTGCGATGCAAAAATTAAAAACACATAGGAGCACGTAATCACACAAAAATTGACTTGCTTCAGGAGATTTGCGAGGGATAAAAAATGTACCTCCCACGGTTTTTACACAGGTGGGGTAAAGACCGAGTTGAGTCGACCGGGGGGAGATCTCGCCTATCTCAGTAGTCCCCGGGAGTCCTACCGACCCAAAGTAGAGAGGCTTCTAAATCCTCGCCTTGGACGGCCTCACTCTACCTTGTCCGGTTTCCCTTTTCGCTTTTTTTTTTATGGAATAATTATTACAAAACAATATGGTGTCAAAATGCACCAAAATAAATACCAAGCTTTAAAAATCCTATACAACTAGTCTAATGAGGATGGAGGAGGCGGAAATACACTAAAAAATAGATAAATAAAATTACAAGTCTTCAATCATGTCTCCACGTCAAGAAAGCGGCAACGACGCCATTTAATAAGAAGCTTTTAGGGTATGTGGTCGTTGTAATGCAAAAGTCACTCTCAAAATTCCCTTGAGTACCTACAAAACTTGTCTAAAAATAACTCGTATTGCGGTAAGTACGGGTATCAATCCTACTTTCAAGGTGAAACAATAAATGTGAAAACGTACAATTTCCAATTTTTTTTTATTAAAATGTTTTTTTATTTTTTATTTTTAAAAATAGTTTCAAGGGAAAAATTAACTAACAAATGTTAAAAATTATAAAATTGACTAACTAATAAAAAAAATGTGCAACCGAGTGTGAAATATGTGAGAAGGTCAAGAGATGGGATTACACTACATTTTCAATTATTTTAATTTCTCAATTTATTAATTTTGAAATATTTCGAGATAATATTAAATCAATAATCTAACTCTCGTTAAAATTATAAATTTAATAAAATCTGTTTCAGAAAATTAATTTAAAAATGTCACACGATGAAAAATTAGGACTACACTATTTTCAGAAAATTACCCGCTAGGATCAATTTAACGAAAACAATATCAATCCTCAAATTTCAACACGAATTAATATTCAAATATAGGAAAAACCTATCTCTAGTTCGATTCCTAAATTCAAATATTAATTTGCTCAATTAATTTACTAACTCTCGTTACATAAATTAATTGGTGACAGTTTAAGATTAATTTACCTAGAAATAAAAAATTAATGAATCAACTAATTAAAGTAACATCATTCGCAGTGCACCCCACTCCTTGAACGGGGTGTTTAACCAAACATTCTCATGTTAGAATAAACAACTATCACAATAGCATTAATCAAAATTGAAACAAGAGGGAAATAATACGATACGCAATTTTTTTCTTGTGTCAACTGTGCATGAACATGCGTCTCAATCTTCTCACAAATCCAGTACTTGATAACACCAAAAAGAATAAAAAACAAACCTAAAGTTTATTCTAAAACTAAAATAATTTTTTTGAAATTTTTTGAAATTTTTTTATGAACCTAAAGTGTACATAATATACAGTATATTTTTCTCTCTCTATGCGTATCTCCTTTTTTTTTGTGCTGAGAGTCTTCTTTTTAAAATGGGAGTTCCCTTTTCTTTTAAAACCATACCCACGATGCTTTGCCTTGAGAGATTTCTTTGGGATTTGGATGTGGCAAGTCAAGATTTGTTGTGGATTTTGATGTGGCATTTGTTCCGATTTTTATGGGTTTGAAATGGGTAACAGGAATTGGGTTTCGGGTTGGAGGGTTGGGGATTCGGGTCGGTTCTGGGGCGATCGCGGGTTGAAGTTGTTGAACTGGACCATGACAGGTCCGGTCGGTTTTGTGTAGAAGTCGCGGTTTTGGTTGGTCGGGTGCTCGGGTTTGGTTTGTGGCGTTTGGGGTGGTATGGTCGCCGGAGAGGGGTAGGTCGGTGGCGGACAGGTGGTGGCAGCAGCGGCCAGGGGTTTTGAGGATGGGTGATAAGGAGGGGGTTTTGTGGGATTTTAAGGTGTGGAGGTTAGGATAGAGATGAGATGGTGGTGGGTTATGGAGGTTTTGGGTTTTGTTAATGGGGGAGGAGAGAGAATCGATTAGGGTCGCACCGGGTTCAGGATCGCGCCGACCGGAAGCATTTTTTTATCTGGTGGTGATGACGCCGGGGCAATCCGGTGGGTGTGGCTGGGCGAAGTGGGTCCAGCTCGGGTGAAGATCCGGTAGCAGGTCTGTGTCGCTCTAGCGGGTTAAGGGGGTTGCCATAGTAGGAGTTGGGTATGGCTTTTGTTTGGAGGTTTAGCTTTGTCTTTAGGAGTTGTAATGGAGGAGAGAGAAAGGGGTGATGGGGGTGAGGTTGAAGATGGTGGAGGAGTAACATCGGACTCAGACGCAGAAACAGAGTCCGAAGGTTGCTCGGTGCATAAGTGGAGGAATCTGATATGGCAGGGAGGGTAGACGGTGGAACGGGATGATCCAGAGAGTGAATAGTATCATAAAGAGGTTCGAAGGGAGGATCCCTAGAGGAAGTATCCATCAGTGGAGTGGAATCTAGCAAGGCATTGAGTTCAGAGATGGAGGAATCAATGTCAAAGTCGGATCCAAAATGAGTCAAACATTGTTGGAGAGGATCGACAGGGTAAGTTTGGTCCAACATTTCAGTAACTAAGGAGTCAATCACACACACCTCATCAATAGAATCGACATCAGCCGGTTGTTGCATAAGGTGGAATATATTGACTTCTACAGTCATATTGCCAAAAGAGAGATTCATGGACCCGTCTCGACAATTGATGATGGCATTGGCAGTGGCTAGAAAGGGGCGACCCAATATGATAGGAGTATTGGTTGGGTCGGGCGCAGGAGTGTCTAAGATGATGAAATCCACAGGATAGTAAAAGTCTGAAACTTTCACCAAAACATCTTCAACGATTTCTTTAGTTACTTCACGAAACGATCAGCAAGTTGAAGAGTTACCTGTGTAGGTTTCATGTTTTGTAAACCTAACTCAAGGTAGAGGGAGTAAGGTAACAAATTAACACTAGCCCCAAGATCAAGTAAAGCACTAGTAGTGAACTTGTCGCCTAACATGCAAGAGACAGTTGGACGGCCAGGGTATTTATACTTCACAACACCGTTATTATGGAGCAGGGACGTAGCTTGCTCAGTGAGGAAAGCATCGCGCGGAACATTTGTCCGACGCTTAACAGTGCACAAGTCCTTCAAAAATTTGGCATACGAGGGGACTTGTTGAATTGCGATGAGGAAGGGAATGTTAATGTGAACATTATGAAAGACTTTCTTGATTTCATCAAATTGCTGAGCTTTCTTAGTGGGAGCTAACCGATGAGGGAAGGGTGCCTTGGGTACATAAGCAGAGGTGGGCGCAGGAGGATTTGACTCAGTGTGAGCTGGGGATTTAGAAGGTGGGGTAACCTTAGGGAGAGGCTCTAACAGTGGGATGGTCGGGTGGGGCACATCAGTGGGAGCAAGAACACCATTATCAACTTGTTTTCCGAGCGAAGAGTAGACACCGCTTTCATATCCGCTTGGTAATTGGGTGGATTGGAAGTGGAACCAACCTCGTAGGCCGAGTCTTTGCCATTCCCCTTCGGGTTAGCAATGGGCTAATTGGGAAAACGACCTTTCTCTCATTCAGACTCGAATTGGTTAAAACGATGTTCAAGCCGTTGGAGAGCTTGAGTCTGAGTGGTCATAAACTGAGTGAGGAGATTCTCGAGAGAAGAGGTGGAGAAATTAGGCGGAGGAGCATAAGATGGTTGGGGAACCAACTCGCACTGAGAATGAAGCGGTTGTGAATACTCAAAGGAAGGCGGGGGAACAGGAACAAGCTGATTATTATTGTTTGAATGTCTACCGTGGGGGACAAAGGAAGATGGAAAGTGCGATTGATGGTAAGGAGCAGACTGATGTGGGACAGGAGGGCGAGGTTGCCTTTGTGGGTTGTGTGAAAACCCAGGGGGACCACCAACATATTGTTGTGGTTGGGAAGGACCAGAGTTGTTGTCGTACTTATAAGAGAAATAGGGGTGATTCCTATTGTTAGGATTGTAAGTAAACGACGGGGGAATGGGTTTCCTAGTGGTATCAAAGGCACAGGCTTGAGCCATGGTGGGTTCGGGATCATCTTGCAATAGGGGACACAAATGAGCTAAATGATCTTGACTTAAGCATACACCACACAACGAAGGACTAGAATCGTTGATAGTCATTGCTTGTTTAGAAAGTGTAACATTTTGTTGCATAGTACAACTGAGAGCGTCAACGGTTTTAGTCAATGAGTGTAAGCTGTGGAGCAAAGTTTTAAAATCAGGATCATTTTTTACCTCAGAAGGGTTCCCTACACGTGGAGGATCGGATCTCGAAAATGCATTGGTGCCCTCTCAATCTTGGGAGTCATCGCCTAATTCAAGGAGAAAATTATAGGCGGCAGTGGGAGTCAAATGCATGAACTTTCCTTTATGCATGGATTCAATCATGGTGCGAGAAGAAGGAATAAGACCATTGTAAAAACTATGGACTAAGCGACTTTTCTCAAGACCGTGATGTGGGCAACTATTAATATAGTCTTGAAAATGGCCCCATGCTTCACAAAACTGTTCAGTGGGCTTTTGTCTAAAATCCTGAATAGCTTGGCGCATTTCATTGGTTTTGCTCATAGGATAGAATTTAGACATGAACTTCTTAACAAGTTGTTCCCAAGTGAGGATAGAATCCGGTGGCAAGGAATGGAGCCACATGGATGCATTATCGTGAAGAGAAAAGGTAAACAACCGAAGACGAACATTCTTTTCGTCTAAGTTTTGATTTTTGAAAGTAGCGCACACAGTGAGAAATTTTCGCATGTGAGTATAAGGAGATTCGCGTTCAAGGCCATGAAAACTGGGCAACATAGAAATAGTCGCGGGGCGAATTTCAAATTGCACGGCCGGAGTGGGAGGAAGAACGATACATGAAGGCGGAGTGGCCGTAATCGGGACAAAGTAGTCCCTTAAAGCGCGTTCGTCGGCCATGACAGGTGGGGTAACAGAACCAGGGGAAGTGGGAGAACTAGGCGTCTCCGAAGAAGAAGAACACGGATCAGAAAAATGAGGAGGAACGATAGGAACACGATCGCCTAAGAGGGAATTTAGAGACAGAGCACTAGGGGAACGTGTTAACCGATGATCAATGCGTTGCCAATGTGGCATAAAAGCAAGGAATTTTTTTTTTTTTGGGATTTTTGGGTATTTGAAAAAGAAGAAAATCTTTTTGGAATTTTTTGAAAAATAAGGAAGAAAAAATGGAAATTTTTTTTTGAATTTTTTGTGAGAAAAAAGTGAGGCGAAAAAAAAAGGAAAATATTTTTGGAGTTTTGGGCTTATTTTAAAAAATGCCGAAAAAACGGGAAAAGGGGTGAGGGACTAACGGTGGAAAAACGGACAAGTTGGAGTAAAAATTGGACTACCTAAAGGAACAACTTAGACACGTACACAAATGGAACAAGTTCGAGAGAGCACATAGCCAAATTATTATCTTCAAGTTAAGTGATTGGGTAGTCAATTTTAATTAGTCCGCGGGCGAGAAAATCACGGAATCTTAGGCCTCGCCGATAAAAGTGTGCTCCTAGTTTCTTCCCGAGAGATAGGAGGCTTACTAGTTAAGGCTCACCACACAAGCTACTACAACAAACAACTATCCGGTACCACGCTGGGGAAAGCACAACCCGTTTTACTGGGCGGCCTCACTTAAAACCCAGTTTTCCTGGACAAAAGTCTTAAGACAGTTGAATGAAGATTGGCAAGTGTGGAAAGGACTCACTAGAGTATCCTACGAGGGCCTCATTACGAAAGGGTCCTAATGAACACCGTTCCTACTTGGCTTGCTAGTTGATTGATTTTAATTTAAGTGAGAGCACGGGTAACTAGTAAATGGAGATGTGATTGAGTGGGTGATGAAATGCCAACTCGTTGCAATGACCGGGTCTAAGTCTTAGGTAAATTTATTCATCAAACCATCCAATTTAAGTGCGATACTGAAATAAAAAGCATATAGGAGCAAGTAGCACACAAAAATTGACTCGCTTGCAGGAGATTCGCGAGTGATAAAGATTTTACCTCCCACGGTTTTTACACACGTGGGGTGAAGACCGAGTTGAGTCGACGGGGGGAAGTACGCCTACTTCAGTCATCCCCGGGAGTCCTACCGACCCAAAGTAGACAGGTTTCTAAATCCTCGCCTTGGACACTCTCTCTCTACCTTGGCCGGTTTTCCTTTTCGCTATTTTTTTTTGGGGTTTGTTTGGCTATGGGGTTATGAGAGAGAGTGAGAGATGGTGGTAAGAAGATGAGTAGTGTAGGGGTTTGTTTGGTAATGGAGGTTTGATGAGAGAGATGGGTGGTGGATGGAGAAGATGATGAGGGTTAGTTTAGTATGTGGTAGGGTATAGGATATTAGGGTGAGGATGAGGGTGTATGATAGATTAGGGTGTAGGTTAGGGTTGTGTGTGTTTAATTCATACCCCTAAAAAAATGACACCACTAAAAAAAAAAAAAAATATATATATATATATATATATATATATATATAACTAAAACTAAATAAAATAAAATTTTAAAATCTAATAAACTAAAAACTAACATCTCAAACTAATAAAAGAAAATCTGAAAATAAAAAGAAATAAAATAAAACTCTATTAAAACTAAAAAAATATAATCCTAATAAAATAAAACTAAAATAAATAAAAATATAAAAAATGAAACCTAAAAAAAATAAATTCCTAAAAATTAATCCTAATAAAATAAATATTAAAAATTAAAAACTAATAAAAATCAAAATTAAAATAAAGAAATAGAAAAATAGAAAATAAATCCTAAAAAATTCTAAATAAATCCTAATAATAAAACGAATAAAAATCTAGAAAAATAATAAAGGTACAAACTCAACACACACCGGGCTCGGGGTATGGACTGGGCTCGGTCTAGGCTAGGTTAAGGTTACGGGACTGGTTCGGGACATCAGAACACATCGGGGCAAGCTCCGATTGGACTCTAGACTTTGCGGTCTCTTTGGATTTCTTCGATGTACGATTTTGACCGCTTCTGCATCGCATTTGACTTGATTTAGCATTATTTGATACTGCGACCGGTGATTGACCTGAAAAATAATAAAATATGACATAAGGCCAATTTTAATTAAAACGAGGGACTAAAATGCACATATTTGGGGTATAAAATATACACTTTTGAGTGCTTATCAGTAATTGACACTCAACTTAAGTAATTTTTCATATTGCATTATTTTGTAAAAGACAACTGAATATCTATTAATTTTCACACCTGTGACGTGTGTGTTTAATGTTGTATTTTAAAAGACATTTGAATGTGTATCTTTTCTAGAACGAATATTTGAGAAAAAAAAAAATCTAAAACAGTTACAGTTATCGTACAACTTATGACTGGAAAGGTGTTTGGTGTGTGTGAAATCGTTTATCCATATGAAACTAATTTGGAACAAAGGCTCTAAAAGATGTTAAATTTCAAGGCATCTGGTTATGCTTATCTTGATTCAAAATGATTTAGTTTTTTTATTATAAAAGAGATATAGTATTTCCCTGCATCTTTAATTGTATATATTTGTTCACTCTAATAATATTCATGATTCTCTAAGTGGATATGTGATGTATATATCTGTATCTTTATTGCCATTAATTATCATATGGTGATAGACCATTTAATGTGACTTCAACTAATTTAAAGCGTATCATATTTGGCCAAATGTGGCATCAATGGGGCCTGTAGATTTCGGTCAATTATTTAGGTGATTTGTATTTTACAAGTGTAGATACATATTCGTTGATGATAACATAACCTCTTGCACTCAAGAGGCAATTTTATAATTGATGTTACATTCAATAGCATATTGGGGTGCTAACATGTAAAAAAAGAGAGGGCGATCAAGTTTTGTATTAATTGTATCTTAAACTATATATATTTTATCTTTTCACTTTTAATTATTCATGCCATAGTGCATAAAAGAAGGTAAATTTTTTTCCTTGAATTTTATAGAGAAAGCATTATTGGTTGTAACATTTGAGATCATTAGTTGAACGGTTTTGATATTTTCAGTTATTTATACTTTTAAAATTATTTTTATTTTTGAATAATTTTGAAATTATTTTTAATAAAAAATTAAAGATGTATAAAGTGGTTATGTTGTTTGAATCTGAATTCATTTAGTCATGGATAAAGTTCAATTAGTAATAAGACCCACATTGGTAAGATACTTCTATATGGGTTAAAGCTAGATGATCATATCAATCACCTTTTGTACATATTCGTTTTATTCTAAATTTGAAAAAAGTTTATTTATGTGATCATATCAATCATTTTTTATTCTAAATTTGGTAGTTGTATATACTTATTCATTCAACTCAGAAATTAAGATTTTTGTTCTAATTACAATTTGTATGAATTTGTAGACCTAATGTATAGTTAGTTTCTATATACACTCTTTTAAAAAGCATGCGCATAGCGTTGGTTGTATGCAAATGATAATATATTTTGGAAAACTTACCCCCTTTAAATTCGGAGCTTTAACAACACTTTTTATTTATATTTCCAGTTAGAGCTTAATGAATCTAGATCTCTATAAAACTTATATTGTGAAATTGATTTTGGGAATTACAATATTTATACCGCTATAAGATGTTGTTTCTAAATATTTGTTACAAAAAGCGCAAGAAATTAGAGGGAACAAAGTAAAAAATTTAATGTGTCAATTTACCATCACAATACTTAGCCTGCGCGTCACGGGGGTTTACACCTAGTGAAAAGATAAAATTGGCACTGGTTCAATTAACTAATAGGTGATTAGTAATTAATTTAGTTTTCGACAGTGATGCTAAGAATGAACCAATTTGAAAATCTTGATTTAATTTAATAATTGACTCATTATCCAATATTTAATTAAACGGGGTGCCACATGTTATAGCCACGTGGATCCAACAACTCTAACTCATTTGGACCCTTTAAAGGTCATAACGCATAACAGCCTTGATTTATGATGAAAAACTAGTTGAGTGTTGAAGGGTATTGTAAACGGGGTCGCGTGAGCTAGGTTAGTTGTCGCCAATTCTCTATTAGCTTTAAATGGACTTTATGTGCTTTGTTTTACTCATAAATGGATATATTTCCATTCCGTTTGATTGGAATTTACATATGACACACGAAATAATGAAGTGTTTTTTGTAACGAACGATAATTCCTGGGCCATCTATCGCACAACACATGACTAATCCCTATGGTGCATGAGTTACCCATGTGGATAACCACGACGACTAGGCCATAAGGCTTGTGTTGCCATGACAATGACGAAAAATATAATGGAAAAGTGAAGGTTCCTTAGATAACTCATATATGGGTACAACTTGCCCAGTTTAAATCATAGCAACTGTTAACATGGCAAGGAAAAGTTAAGGTTTAATTAAAAAAGCATTCAGTATAACTCACTTTCACCAATTACCAAATAAGCTAGAATGGGTCAGCCTTGCGAATAACGATGGTTCAACTAACATCATCATTAAACAGTTGGGACTCCAGATGTGGTACATTGGTGATTATAAGAACTTGGAACTCAGGTTGAACTTAAGGATCATCCCAGGAGAGAGGGGAAACCCATGAGATATAAAATATCATCTAAGAAGGGTGAGGGTGTATTTTGGTGAAAGGACCCATCATGAGGTATTTTAGGGTTATCAAAGGTGAGTGGAGGTAATCTATCTAATGAGACCCACATAAGGAATTGAGGGGCTTATCCAAGGAGAATTCGGGTGACCTTTAGTAGGGGACCCACATGGCATTAAATAAAGGGAATGAGTTCCTTGGGTTAGAAATGTGTGTGTGTGTGTGTATAATATTCATAAGAACATACCTCATTTTCTTGGATAACTAAAAAATTCAAGTACAATAGTCAAATTCTATTCCATGGCTAAGACATCTATCATGCGGACAACCAGGGAGGAGCCAGGAATTCTCAATAACGCGGGTTAATTTATTGGCGATTTTCAAGGGTTTGGTGGGCGGGAGCACTCCAGTCGAATTTTTGAAGTTATTTTTTAGTATTGGCCAAAAAATAACATAATTTATTTAATTTATGGAAAGAAAAACAAATATTTAAATGAGCATTTCGGCCCCAAATTTAAACAAGCAATATTCCAAATTATTCTCTAAAATTAATCCTAAAATATAAACCAACAACAACATTAAACAAAAGCTCTAACAAATAAAAACATTATAACCCTAATCGTTAGATATTCTCTTATGTTAGACCAATAACTCATATTGGTGACATGCCATGTAAAATATTGGAATTGAAAGATAACTATATCTAAACTTATCCAATATTTTGAAAAACACTCAAATTTAAAAATTCTTACACATATCACAAATTTCACTTTTGGCAAGAATTTTAAAAAAAATGGAATCCTATTTAAATTGAAATTGAAAAATAAAAATATATAAATCACCTCCATGAAGGCAACAAACAGGGTGAATAACAACTTCACCATACGCCTATGATAACTTGCAACAATACCTTCACACAGGTCAATAAGATACCGTCAACAATATCAATTTAAACAAACCTACAATATCACTAAAAAAAATATTAAACAATTAACATTAATTTAACTATAACAGTAAGAAATATTTCGATCTTACAATAATACTAACATTAATTTAACTAAGCACAAAAAAACTTTAATACAACCATTTAAATTAAATTTAATAAAAAATTAAAAATAATAATATAACCATTTAACAAATTAACACTAAACCTTTTAGTCTAAACAGAAAAAAGATATAATAGACAGATAGATAGATAGATAGATAGATAGATAGATAGATAGATAGATAGATAGATACACACACACACACACATAGAGACTATGCTGGAGGATTGGAGCAGAGCAGTAGGCCGGTGTGGCAATAGGGTGGTTGGTGGAGCTATTGTATTGTGTTTTGTTGTGTGTTAAAGGAGAGCGAGGTAGGGAGAGGGAGGAGGGAGGATGAATTAAGTGTGTTGTTTATGTGTTTGTGTGTATGTTTAGGCAGGCTAAATTAAGAGTTTTTAATATTAATACATATGGCCCAACTTATTTTGAAAATAATTATTTTACACGTCAAATTTTATAATAGCATATATATCAATAAAAAAAAAAATTAAACCGTGGGGGCTACAACCACCCCCCACCCCCACCCCCGCGGGTCTCACATCCCTCTGCCCTTTTGGACAACATAACATTCGGAATCCGATGAGCCTCCCATAAAAAAGACACCAGGGCTTCCCTATAAAACATAAAATAAATTTTTTTAATAAATTAGTGTATCATCGATATAATGAGAAAAAAAATATACAATATAACACTTAATACTCCATCATACCTAATCATTCAAAATATATCTCCACCAAAAATGCTTAATAAAGGTTTGATGTTGTTTATAAAAATTGATAAGTTTTTAACAAAAATGTGTTGGTCATACCCATTCAATAGTTTTGGGGTTACTTTGAATCGGGGGATATGTAAAACCTCTATGGTTTATGGGTTTATTATAATATAAAATATATTTAATTAAATATAGTTTGTTAACTACTAGAAAACTAGGTTAATACTATACTAATAGAACTAACATATTGTGCTATAATAACATAAGGGGGTTTTGGGGAAATGTCCTCATAATTCTCAAAGTGTATAAAAATAGGACACTTCAAATAATTTTATAAATTTAGTCCCTGTACTAAAAACACCATGAAAAATGGTGCAGCTAGCGCGGCCCAAAAAAATGAACTCCTAATTCTAAAGGGACCGCACAAATAAATGATATTGTACCACAGGGACTAGATTTATAAAATTGAAAAGCATTGTCCTAAAAATTCAAATATAAGAAGGAATATGACATTTACCTTAATTCTCTAATAACAGAATACATATATAATTACATATGATATAGATGATAATTATAGCGTATATAATAAAAACAATTAAAATAATAAAATTTTAAAAAATATTAAACCATCAAATAACAACTGTCTCTAGAAACAACTCTCGGTAGCCAAGAAGAGACAGAGAACAAACTAGAACAAAAATGACCAAAATTTAACAGGATGACTGAAGATCTCAGCACTGTCAGCCTCCAACTAGTAAGGGATGGGACATTACATGTTTACATATGAAATATAGTATATAATGGAGCACATACACGTAAATTGCTATTCAATATATTACTAAAAGAAAAAAATAATAGTGTCTGTTGGCATGAAGTGCGGGTCTATTTGGGAGAGAGGGTGGACGAAAAGCTTCATTTGTGAAGAGAACATGAGCAAGCCCAAAGAAGGATCTCAAAATTTAACCTTTTAAATGTGAAGAGAACATGGGCTGGCCTAAAGAATTATTTGACAATTTATCCTTTTAATTGTGAAGAGAACATGGCCCAGACCAGTTAGAGTTTTAATCATTTCAATCAATGTGGGATGGTCCTGAAATTTCTAGTGATGAGTCAATTTATTTTAGGATATGGTGCCACTCGACAGATTTTAATGGTCTAAATTTTTGTGTTGAAGATAAAATGGGCCCAGTTTTTGTTTTAAATTCCTTTGCCCCAGCATAATAAGTGGGCTTGGGCTTTATTAAACTTTAAGAGGTTGGATCATACCCAAATTTTCAAGTTACATAAAATTTAATTGGTCGCAACAAATTATTGCATAACAATTTTGGTCCAAATTAAAATGCCCAAAATTTAGAAATTTATAGTATTTATGTTGTTTGAACGTGCTACAATTCTCCACGGAAGCTTGTGGAGGGGTTCTGTTAGAAGAGGTTAAAGTGACATGAAGTGTGGGTCTAATTTAATATATAGAGAATTAAGGAAAATGCCATGTTTCTTTTTATATTTGAATTTTTAGGATAATGCTTTTCAAGTTTATAAATCTAGTCCCTGTGGTACAATAACATTTATAAATCTATTCCCTGTAGTACAATAGCACTTATTTTTTTAGTCCGCGCCAGCGACACTATTTTTCACCATCTTTCATGGAATTTTTTGTACAGGGACTAAATTTATAAAATTATATGGAGTGTCCTATTTTTATACACTTTGAGCACTATAAAGATCTTTTCCCAAAAACTCCTTTAATATATCTATTTAAAAGTGGGGTCTCTTAGTGTAGATGTGCCACATGTCATTAAAATTGATCACCAATTAATTTCAGTCATCACACGTTCTTTCACCTTTGCCTTCCAAGTGGATTTACGTTGTTCTCTCTCTCGCACTTCTCCTTTTGTATTCTCTCTATAGTCTGTCCCTATTAATGATAGGGCTCTCCATTTTCTAATATCTCTCTATTACTCACATCTTTATACTTCCTTCTTCATTTTTTCCCATCATCCGTTTCTCATCTCCTCACCTCCCTCCAAATCCATAAATGGGGTTTTCCATGTCCCTTTCCATGTATTCATCTGATCGAATTGGGCTTCTGCACTTTAAAAAGGTCCATTTCTCTTTGAACTCCATTTTTTAATTAATTAGATTTGTCAAGATGTAATTTTAAAATAATCAAGGTTTAGGCCTCTCTCTCTCTCTCTCACACACACACACACACACATATATATATAGAGAGAGAGGGAGGGAGGGAGACATATTTACAAAGTTTGTCTTTGGTAGAAATACCTCATTTTGCTAGTTGATTTGTTTTATCATTCTTAATTCCAAGAACTAGGATTTCGAAATTTCATGTACAAGAAATCTATAAATCGTAAACTTAATGAACAATCAAATATGACCAACGAAAAGTAGAAAACAAATAAAGAAGAACCCAATTGTATTGGAAATAGTAATTGCAGAATAAAAGAAATAACCCAAATTCGAAATAGATAAAATTAGAAGGACTTATCGATCGAGGTTTGTGTTCAACACAAAGTCCTAAAGGTGAAATTGCTCGCTGATATTTGTAGCTGTCAGCCTCGTGAACATACACCTCCCAGAATTCAACGATCAGATTTAAACACCAGCTTTGTGTTAAATCTTCGAACTCTCAAGATACTCCAGCACCCAAAAAATTAAAGAAAAGTAGAAAGTAGCAAAATTATTTTTGCAGAAAAACGTGAGAGAGATTAATTTGTTCTGTGTTCTTTTCTCAAAGCTGTAGCCTTTGTTTTATGCAGAATTTTGGTAAAAACGTGGGTAGTGGTTTTAGCCAACTAACCCACTAATATCTCCACTAACAGCTATATTGGAAGAAACAGTCAAAGACTTAAAACGGTTTAAAATTAAAACGATTTTGAAAAGATTTAATGAACATTAGAAATTCCCAAGAGCCCAAGGCCCCAAGATCTTTGACCCTTAATAATTAGTGTGCTCCCTAGGATTTGAACCCAAGACCTCATGCACACACCCCCACTAACTTACCACTTGGCCACTCCCACTAACTTATTTACTTTATTCAAAATAAATATATATACTAATATACATACCCAACAATCCCCCACATGAATGAAGTAAATAAATTAAATAAAACGATGCTCTGGAGTATCATAAGGAGTGACGTATAAGGCAAAGGTGTCATTCGACTTGAACCTTTGCTTTGTGTTGATCTATTGAGTTTATCGGTTGATAGTGAACTAATGTCTTGAACTATTTCACCGTTGTTGTAAACTTAAGTCAATAGAACACACACGTGACTCCCAAAAATCATCATCGAGTTCCCACAGTTGTGCTCGTTTCGGCCTTGAGCATGCCCAGGTTTCTTGAGTGCTCTAGAGAATCAGCCTTAATTCTCATAGGAAGCGGCCCCACTACCACACTCATATAGGTGATTCTATCAAGAGTGTACTGTATCTCACACTCCACTGAATAACAGCTATAGAAAGCATTAAGAGATTAAATCTCATCCTCCATCGATACAGAGGTACTACATCATAGGAATGGGTTTTAAGTAAAACTTAAATTTTTACCCCCACAAATCACTCGTATAACTTTGTTATCCCATTGAACTCAGATCTTGGGATCTCCAGTCATATGGGTTGGGTTTCCATTATAGGTGATTTAGATATTAATAGGCTTTAGGCCCATTCCCCTCGATGTTTGATAAACTAGCTATTTAGCAAGCCCTTTAGTCAATGGATCCGCCAGATTTTCCTTTGACTTGACATAGTCGATTGCTATAACTCCATCTTTTAATAGTTGTCATACTGTGTTGTGTATTCTCCTGATATGCCTAGACTTTTCGTTGTAGGAGTTATTATGTGCTCTTGCGATCGCTGCTTGACTATCACAGTGAATAGGCAAGGCTGGAACTGGTTTAGGCCACAAATGAATATCTAATATGAAGTTCCTTAACCATTCAGCCTCTTCACTTGCTTTATCCAACGCTATGAACTCTGACTCCATAGTGGATCTAGCTATGCACGTTTGCTTGGTAGATTTCCAAGATATAGCGCCTCCTGTCAAGGCAAAAACATAGCCACTCGTAGACTTACATTCATCATTATCAGAAATCCAATTAGCATCACAAAAGCCTTCAATTACAGCAGGATATCTAATATAATGAATACCATAGTTTATTGTGTATTTTAGATATCTCAAAACTCTAATTAAAGCATCCCAATTTTCATTATTAGGATTACAAGTGTATCTGCTAAGTCTACCCACAGCATATGCAATATCAGGTCTAATGCAGTTCATAAGATACATTAGACTACCTATAACTCTAGAATATTCTAATGATGATACACCAGGACCCGAATGTTTCCTTAAGTGACAACTAGGGTCATAAAGTGTTTTAGCAGGAATACAATTAAATTGTTTGAATTTTCTAAGAACTTTCTCTACATAATGAGATTGGGTTAAAACAATTCCTTCAGAATTTTTAATGATTTTAATTCCAAGTATAACATCAGCAACACCCAAATCTTTCATATCAAATTGCTTATTAAGGAAACGTTTAGTTTTATTAACTACATCCATATCAGTTCCAAAAATAAGCATATCATCCACATATAAGCAAATAATCACACCAGAATTATCCTTGAATTTGCTATAAATACATTTATCCGCTTCATTAATGTTAAAACCATTAGAGATCATTACTTGATCAAATTTTTCATGCCATTGTTTAGGAGCTTGTTTTAGTCCATATAAAGATTTTTTAAGTCTACACACTTTTTGATCTAGGCCCTGGACTACAAACCCCTCGGGTTGATCCATATAAATTTCTTCTTCAAGATCTCCATTCAAAAAATCCGTTTTAACATCCATTTGATGAATTATCAGATTATGTAATGAAGCAATAGCAATTAATAGCCTAATAGATGTAATTCTAGTAACAGGAGAGTAAGTATCAAAGAAATCAATTCCTTCCTTTTGCCTATAGCCTTTAGCTACCAATCTTGCCTTAAATTTATCAGTAGAACCATCAGCTTTTAATTTCTTTTTAAAAATCCATTTGCATCCAATAGTTTTACATCCTTTAGGCAAGTCAACTAACTCCCACGTGTTGTTAGAAATAATAGAATCATATTCACTATTAATAGCTTCTTTCCAAAAAATAGAATCCGGTGAGGACATTGCCCAATCTTTGACCCTTAATAATTAGTGTGCTCCCTAGGATTTGAACCCAAGACCTCATGCATACACCCCCACTAACTTACCACTTGGCACTCCCACTAACTTATTTACTTTATTCAAAAAAAATATATTTACTAATATACATACCCAACAAATTGTTCCAACATTTTGTATTCTAGAATTGATTAAGGTGATAAATGTCACTGAAGGGGAAGTTTAACAATTGACTTAGCGTACATTTATTTATTGCTTCTAATTGCCCACAATATAAAAGAATTTTTCTCTTATAGTTTTTGCAGGTCCAGGGACAAATTCAGGATAACATGGGGCCTTTTGAGGGGCAGGGCCAATGTCGAGTTGAGCAACTCTGCTAAAATCAACTATGGTATATATCCTTGCCCCCATAAGACCTTTAAATCATGCATCAACTTTTTTTTCTAAATTCTATTATTTGTAATAATTTTCATGGATGTTTTTATTAAATTTCTAGCATAAGATATGTATATACTTGGAAGGGTATTTTTTATTAAAAATTAGTAGTGTCGTATTTTGATATAACTTTTCATTTTAATATAATTCTCTCAGTTCTTATAGCTTACTCATCACCTTCACGAGTTGGAAAATAAATACGTAAAATTTCCTCTACCAATCTATTCCTTATGCATTGCTTAGTTTTTAAGTTTTAATTGTTCGCAAAGGTTATAAGTTAAACTATTCATGACAACCCACTATTAGGGGCAACCAATTTTTCAACCGACTGTTAGGTTAATGTTTACCTTTTACTTAAACCTATTATGTTTTAACTTGGATGACATGGTTCTTTTTGAGTTCCCCCATTGGATGGAAAGATATGTGTTTTAAGAACCATCACCTATCATATGTTTATTAAGGACTTTATTATTTACCTTTTGTAACTTCTGTTATGAAGTTGTAAAATTTATATATTTTATATTGCAGAGTTTCTATTTTCATTGACTACAAGTATTGTGTTGGGAAATATTGAATATGGCAAGGTCTTATTTTGTGGTCATTTATGACATGCTCTTATTTTGCAATTATTTACTTAGTAGTTTTCATTCTGCGACTATTATTTTTTATTAGTTTTTAGCCGGCGCGATGTACGGGTGCTTTGAAATTCTTATTATACAATGCAATGCGAATATACTTACAAAAATAGAAGTAAAATATATAACGTTAAAAGATCTATTTTATATTTGTGTGATACATTCCTTTAATGTAGAAAAAATTATAAAAGGATAACGAATATATGTATTTCATTTGTAGAATATTTGAGGTCAAACAAATACTTCCATGTAAAATTAAAATGCAAAAAGGAGAATAATTAATGATGAAGTAGAGGGAATTAAATAAACAAAAATAATAGAACACACACACACACACACACACACACACACACACACACACACACACACACACACACACACACACATGTATATATCTTAAAAACTATTTTTAAATATAAATTATTTTTTTAAACAATACTGTTTTTTATAAAAATAAAAATATATAATTTTTATATAAAACTATAGTTTTAGCATTTTTTTATAATTTTTTTTACAAAACTTGATTCAATAAAGATAAGTATAAAATATTTTATTATGAATATAAATTGTATTTTAATAAAGTAGTTTTCTAAGAACTCTAGTTTTTTACTTCATTTCTTTACATAAATTGTGATATAAAAGGGTGTTTTATAAATATAAATATAATTTTTTTAAGGAAAAGATGTTTTTATAAATTAATGTTAACTTTCAGAATCTAATATAAATTGTATATTTTTAAAAAAACATTTTTTTGAGTTATACATAATAAATTGTTAATTATTAATGTATAACTCAATATTTTTTTATAATAAAATTTATAGTTTTCCAAAACAGTCTATAAAATTTGCACGTTAACGTTGTTTTATAAAAACAGTCCTTTCCTAAAGAAGATTATATTTATATTTATAAGAACAACCATTTAAAACGCAATTTATGTAAAGAAAAGAAGTTTAAAACTCCAATTTTTTGAAAATTACTTTATAAAAATACAACTTTTATATATAATAAAATAATTTATACTTATCTTTATAAAATCAACTTTTGTAAAAAAATGTCTTTATAGAAAAAAGAGCTAAAACTATAGTTTTTATAAAAATATAATTTTTTATTTATATTTTTACCAAAAGGGTAATGTTTTAAAAAATAATTTATATTTTTAAAACAATTTTGTAAAAATATTATATACATATATAATATTTTTTTAAGAAAGGTAAAAAGAGTCATTTTAAAAAGATTTTATATATATATATATATATATATATATAACACCCCGCCCGTCCGGGGAGAGCGAACGGAGCGCTACACATCGATAAAAATAAACTAATCCACAAATAATAAGGTATAGAGCATCTAATTCCCAAACAACAAAAGAGAACTACGAATCCCAAATCTCTTCAAAATACAAATACAACAAGTCTCTTGAATAAATACAACAACATCTAACTCGAAAATAAAATACAAGTCTCCAATGCTCTATACATCAAAATAATACAATCTTCTCATCTCTTGTATTAAAAATTCTTCCCAAATAATCCTCGCTAAAATCATCCCAATTGGTCCATAGCACTCAAATCCGTGTTGACCTGCCACTAAAAGAAAATATGGGGAAGTACACAATACGACAGGAAGATGCTCAACAAATATTAGCGGTGAATAAAACGTCACAATATGAATACGAATATTCAAATCAAATGTGGATCTCATAAGCAATTATATCAATATAATTTCTCAACAACACATTAACCGGGTAACCAGGCCTCACCACCGTACCGCGCCTATGCATTTTTTTAGCATATATATATATATATATATATATATATATATATATATATATATATTTGAATGGTAATGTGAGTACTTCACAATCTTACTTAATAGTTTTCATTATGTGCCTATTTGTTCATGATCTTTATTCCAGTTTATTAAAGATATTGAAAATGTGCCTAATTGTTCATTTTGAATATGAACTTGGGCTTTCATTCGATATGAGTATTTTTTCCTCTACTTTTCTATAAATGGTGTGTATGACAAATTTTTGTTGCGGTATAATTATATGTGTGTCCAGAAACTTCTTTTTAATAGATAATTATCTTACCCTTTGATTAGTTTGTAATTATATGGGAACATAATTTCTCTTTGATAGTCGGACTTTCTTAGATGAGTGGTTCACAAAACTATACACAATAGTGTGAGTGGAACAATTACATGGCCTATTTTAGGATATAACGGAAAGAACAGATATATAGGAGAGACCAATTCAAGGAATTTGAAATTGTAAGGTTGTTTTCATACAGTAATTTTCTACAACCTTTATGAAATATATTTATATTATACCTTTAATACAATTGTATTAGAAGTATTATTGTTAACTTTTATAATTAATACTATAGAATATCAACCGATAAAAAATCCATTCGTCCTTTATCTTTCTGTTCTGTTTCATATTAAACAACTCAAACGATGCAAGCTAGAATTTCACATGCCCTCTCTCCGTCTCTCTAACATATTATATAGTGCTGATGGAAAGGCATAATCGAAGTAATCAAAGTTTGGGGTTTTCCCATCAGATCCATAGTTTTCTCACAGGTATCTTAGCCCATTCAAATTTCCTTTTCCCTTTTTTATTTATTTGCTCCAAGTCTGTTTGATCTATCTTTTATAATAATAATAATAATAATAATAATAATAATAATAATTGTATGGGATTGCTTATCAAATAATAATTATTATTATTGTATGGGATTTGGCCCTTTTTGTTCTATTTGATTGTTTGATTTTTTTTTATATCTTTTTTTGGTAAAATGTGATTAATTAGAAGAGGCAAGCCCCAAGGATTACAAAACCCAAAGGCCAACACAATCAAACAAAAGCAACAACCTGCCAAAAGGACACACATGCCCAACAGAAAATACTCACACACAAAGCCCAACTAGACCAATACTAAAAGGCATGCAGGCCCCAACAAAACACAAATCCAACCAAACTAAATCCAAACACAAAATACTCCACAAAAACATCCAAACCAAAGGACATCAAAGAGCCCAAGAAAAGGCCTCTAGAATAATCCAATCTCACGACCATGACAACACATGACAGCACCTCCAAATCAACCAATAGGAAAACAACACTAGGAATCCACTATTATCAAAGCTCCACCATCATCAGCCATCAACTGAGCCTGAGACCATAATCAATATCTATCTTCTTACGCAGCCACCTGATCTCCGGAACCAACATACAAAGTAAATCCATACACAAACCAGCCAAACCAAGATCTGATAGAGCCAAACCAAAACTGATAATGACATCCAACACCAGTAACAACACAATCTAAACCAACATAGTTTAACATAGTTTAAGGGTTGTTGCAAGAAGCATCTCACGAAATTCCTCTTCGGAATGGATGGATATAGGTGCTAGCAGTTCAATTGGGGTTCCATATGCTGAAATGGGGTTGAGTAGGAATTGTTTTGCTGAAATTCTTTTGGTAATTAATCATGTTCTAAATGGTTTTACATGTTATGTGATCTTTTTCATTGCTTTCTTTTAACTCTCTCCCTTCCAATTATGTTGATTAATCAATTTAATTGGGTGGGTTTTGATGGACAATGACATGATATGCTCATAGCTTATAAAATCAACAATTTAATCATGTAAGATGATCATCTCCCAGACAATTTTGGCATTTTATGTAACCAAAACGTGAATGCTCCTCCGAGCGTTTAAGTATTTAGCAAAGTTGTGTCTCCATGCCAAAGTTTCAGTAACATATCATATATTACTGCTCTGTCTATTTAATATTTATGTTTTTAGACATCACCGTTATTGTGAAAGAATAAAAAAGTAGAGATTTTAATATTTACTATTTTTTCATGGATGTTCTTTGAAACCAAATAAATGAATATATCAAGATTCTATTTGAAACAAAAAATAATAATAAATCAAAAGTCTCTTAAAAACTAAAAAGATGATTCATTCTAGACTCCATTAATTAATTTCTCTATTTTCATCATTCTCCACTTAAATCACATTAAACAATGCTACTAATACTACTACGTCTATATAACGTTTTTATTTCTGAAAAAAAAAGTTTAAAAAGTTCTAAATAATTTTTTTATATAAATAAAAAAAAGTTTTGGCTGTAAAATATTTTTTACGCTATATTTATAAAAAAAACTTTAAGTTTTTATCTATAAATAACAAAAAGTTTTTTAAACTGAAAACAAATAGAAATATGTATAATTATTTGTATAAAGTATGTGCAGTTTTTATAAGTTTTTATTTATAAAAAAAAACTTTAAGTTTTTATTTATAAATGACATAATGTTTTTTAAACTAAAAACAAATAATAATATTTATTATTTTTTTATAAAATACTTACATTTATAGAAAAAACTTTAAGTTTGTATCGAAAAATAATTTACAGTGTTTAAACTAAAAATAAATAAAAATTTGTAATTTTTTTATATAAAATATGTGCATTTTTTTAAAAGTTTTTATTCATAAAAACAATTTTTAAACAATAAAAATATTTAAAAATAGTTGAAATTTTTTATTTATGAAAAAATTAACCTTTTATAATGGGTTGAAGATAAGATATTGAATTTATGATATATAGTAATTTTTATTATTATCATTATTTTTGTTTATTGTAGATCGCCCGTGCATCGCACAGGTTATATGCTAGTTCCTTCTATTTCCATTGATCATTAACAATCAGTAATAAAAAGATAATTTTGTGTTATTATATACTTTTGGTTTTTCTATACTTATTTTTCAACTCTTGACAAAATAAGATTTATAAGTATTTTCTAACAACTTATAAATTAGTTGAAAAAATATATTATAATTTAAATAGGATAAATAGAAATTTGATTAACATAAGAATGATATGAAATGAATGTGTTTGTTTAACACCACATTGTACACATTCAACGTGTTTTGTAATACTATTAGGACGAAGTATATGTTTTAAATGGCGTAGATTTTTAAACGATAGTTGGATACTTTTTAATTAAGGGAAAAAACTCCTTATTTTTTTGTATTTATAAATCTTAAATAATTTTTACTTATGACTAATGAAGTTTTGTGATTAAGGTGTGATTTTGTGTAAATTAACAAAATTTAATAGCTTTTTGACATTTTATTCTTTCTCATATTTATAATATGTAAAAAAAAAAGAAGCAAATTACAACGTATACATGATTGATACAAATATGTTTAAAATGGGAATGTGAACCAAGTTTAATAAGATTTTGTATAAAATTTAAGACCTCTTTTGATTGAAAAGCACATTTTAAGCTTTATTTCTTCCTATAATAACATGATACAAATTTTAACACGTCTTCATCTTTACTTCTTTCTCTACATGGAAGCACACGCACATTGCGTGGAGCTATGAGTTGAAATATATATATATATATATATATATATATATGAGAGGGGGGTGTCTTACTGTTTCAAAAAATTAACGATTGTGATCGAATTTTTTTGGACGATCTAACGGTGTGGGATTGTGCCACATCAGATTATACTATTGTGACATGGAAAAAACCCTCCCTCATTTTACCTAGCCCCCGTTGTATTCCGCTCTCTCCCATTTCATTCAGCTCTCTCACCCCCATTTCATTTCACCTCACTCCCACACTACTGCCTCTTACAATACCCTTTCCACGCTGCCGCCTCCTTCCATGTTGTCGCTCCATCCGTCGATGCTGCACCATCACCTTCAGGTATGTGATTTACACTTTGTAATTTAATGTATTTATATTTTCCACTTTGTAATTTGATGTATATAGATTTGGGTTTTGGAACGATTTAGCCGGATATGTATATAGATTTGGGTTTTGGAACGATTTAGCTGGATCTGGTGTCGATTCAGACTCCCTACACCCTACTCCGCCGCCGGTGTCGATTCCGCCTCCTTACGCCCGACTCCATCGCCGCACTCCTCCATCAGGTAACCTTCAGCTATCCCAAACTGCGACGGCCAGATCTGGTGTCCATCCAGCAGCCCGTCGCCCTACTCCACCGCCGCACTCCTCCCTCACCTCTGGTAACCTTCAACGACCCAACACGTCGAACAACATCTCCGGTGACATTTTTTTACCCAGATCGGATTCAAACAACACACGCATACTACTCTGCCTCACACGCACACACACTCACACGCAAACACACCATGGACGGAAAATGGTGGACGATCTCAGGTTGAGGTAGTTTGTGTTGGTGAGATCGTCATTATTCAAACATGGGATTCAAAAAATAATTTCACCAAAGATGATCTCAGCTTCAGGTAGTTTGTGTTCGTGTAATTTTTGGTTTGCTGATTTCACCAAAGACGATTTCACCCTTTTGGTTTGCTAATTTGTGTTGGTGTAATTTTTGTTTGGTGAGATCGTCATTATTCAAACAGGGGATTTCACCAAAGACGATCTCAGCTTGAGGTAGTTTGTGTTGGTGAAATTTTTTGTTTGTTGATTTCACCAAAGACGATTTCACCCTTTTGGTTTGCTGATTTGTGTTAGTGTAATTTTTTTCACATTTATTTCAGATCTAACATTTTTTTTCCAGGTATAATCTGTTTTTCCAGAATGGGTTTTCCAGTTTTAAAATGAGAGTTTTTTTTTTTTTTTTTGCAAATCTAAGAATAAGAATGATGTAATTTTTGTCATATTTATTTCAGATCTAACATTTTTTCTATAGGTCTAATCTTTTTTTGGAGATCTAATATTTTTGTGGTTCAATTTTGTGTAATTGTTTTAAGGTTTTTTCTCTTCATCTCACAATATTAAGTTATCTTTTAGCTTTGATTTAGATTAAGCTTGGTGCTACTATCCATGTATGCCTTGAGATTTTATTAATTCAAAGATATTGTAATTTTTGCATTATGGGAATACCCAATTATATGACCAACTTGATTAGTTGGTTTTAATGTAACTTAGTAAATTTATGCTCATTAATGAATCTTTGTTAATTTTTCATGTAATTGGGATACTCTTTAATTTTCACGAGGTCTTATGTATGTGTTTTGTTTTAGGATCACCTATTTTTGACATGAGGAAACACACAGGCTTGAATGAATATATTGCAATTGTACTTCCTAAGACCAAACCCAATGCATAAGTGGGCATAAGTAGGCATTTAAGTTTCACTTTGTTGACATACTTTGTTTTCATGCTTACTACCAAAAACGAATTAATTTTCACACCACTTTATTATATTGACTACTGAATATGCTTAAACAATATTCTTATATGTTTTATTATTTTATTTAAAGAATATATTACACGCATAACTGTCTGGGTGAGGGGTTTATTTTTGTGGGTTATAACAGGCAGGGGAAAGTATTTACTAAAGTTAATATTTTTCGTATTTTGAGTTTTTTTAATGATATTTAGTGAAGTATCGCACATACTTCTTGCGTGTGTTTGACAATCCTTTATTAGTCCTTTATTATGTGTGTTTGATAGTCCTTTACTACGCGTTTGAGAGTCCTTTATTACGTGTGTTTATTAGTCCTTTATTTCTAAGCCCTCAAGTTGGATATTTTCAACATAAAATTATGTCATTTATTACGTGTGTTTGACACAACATGCATGTCACTTTTTTTCCTGACTGCATCTCTATATCTGTCATTATTTATTTTTGACATTTATGTCTTCAGTTTTGAGGTGGAAAATTATAGAAATAGACCTCAGAAAGCTACTGAATGGTGATTTACTCTCTCTCACCCTCTCAAACACACACACAAATTTAAATGCTTCTTTGAATATAACATAACCCAGCTCTGAATAGCCGCACACACAAATTTAAATTCTTCAAGAATGGTTTAGTTTTTTTTTGGTCAAATGGTTTATTTTATTCTTTTCATATCAAATTGTGTATTTTAAAACCTTATGCACTAACTTATGATTGAGTATTGAATTTATTCCTAGGTTGTATCTACCAATTCTCATAATCTCAGTGAGTTGCCAAGATTTTGTATTTGGATTTATATTATGGGTTTGGATCAACATATGTACACAAAGGTGTATTTATATATGATGTTTGTACAACTTGGTATATTAATTTGTTTTTCTAAATGGGCCCAAAGATAATTTTTCGCTATAATACTAAAAGTTGCAAACATATCTTCCACATAACTAATATTCAAACCCCCCTCTTCAAAAGGACAACACAAATCTCTCCATTTCACCTATTGTTTTGCTAAAATTTGAAATGTTTTATTATCTCAGAATGTTTATTCTCATACAAAATTAGTTTATATGCATTATTTAAATTCATACACGGATAAGAATTTAGTGCGGAGAAAAAACCATAATTATTCATTTTTATTTAGGCTTTTAGATGTATTCATCCTTTATTTATTGATGTCTTTTATATAGGTTGTGTTCAGAAGTTACAATGCAATTTGGGATTTGAAATTTTTATATAGGTTGTGCATTGAAGGAGGAAGAATCTGAACCTGGTATGTAGAATCTTTTTGTGTATTGCAACCAAATTGTTATGCATTGCTTTCTTAGTCCAGTATAATATCTATTATAACATTTTGTATCATCTATAAGAGCTGTAGAATTGTTTTGAAGTTTTTTAATTTTTTAGTTCGGTGGTGAATTGAGAGGGAATATGGTTGGATTGTGTAACACCCCGACTAATTAAATACCGGGTAGCTACTCCTTTATCAAATTAATTCAAAATGCCAAGTTGGTCCAGTTAATAGCATCACTGTCGAAAACATTTTTAAGATTACTAACCACCTAGTACTTAAAAAGTAAGTGCCAAATTTTAATTTAAGTCTGATTAACATGCAACAAGTGTAATAAAGAATAATAACACCATTCACCATAATGAAGTATATAGAATAATCATCACATAAAGTAAATAAAGTCTGGAGGAAAAACTCCTCACTACAAATCCCACAACTGAAATAAATAAACCGAATACTAAAACAATACATGCCAAAGTCTGAAAACAGTAATGGAAATGTAACACTAATAGAAATGGGCAACATGCCCTACAACTGATAGATAATGAATCTGGAATCCAAGTGATAGAAGCGTCTACAAGCAAATCCCTGTAGCTTCCACAAACAGCTACAGCTCGTCACCTGAATGAGTATCCTATGCATGGTGTCCTTGTGGCTGGGCACCTAAAATGGTTTTACAAAGAAAAATAGATTTGAAAAGCAAACGGGTCAGAGCCCGAATGTGGAGTTATATTTTAAAAACCTGCAAGTGCTTTTAAAAACATTTAAAACATTAAATGCAAAGTACATGTTAGGACGTGCACTCACATGATATTCTCACCTCTCGTCTAACTGTGCACTCCTAACGTAAGTACCCATCTATAACGACACAAACCACTAGCTAAGTGCCATCATATCTAGCTAGACTGTCATAGGTCCTACCCTTATTACTCGGTTCTATTAACATTATAACGCTCGTAATTAAGTAGGGGTTTAACGTAAACTCAGATGCTCAGTATGCAATATATATCACTATCAGTTAACTCGTTATATTTCTCGAAACAATACCGTAATAATATTCACAACATTAACATGAAGGTTCCCATTAATTAAGTGTATATTATTCACATCATAAATATACAATATAAGCACCCCGAGAACTAAGCTGCGGTGCACACATACTCTGCTATCCATCCCGGTACATCACGTACATAAGGATTACATATTCCGAATCTCTCAGGAATAGTTCACAGATAACAACATCACAAACAATGGAGGCGAACACAGTCACATCACATGGGTCACGCACATACCTACGCTCCCACGATCAGCGGACTTATTAATATTCCAATAAGTCTTTCTATGACCTATGTTCATCAAGGTAACCAGTCTAAATCCGGGCAACACAAGGATTAGAGGGCCCTAAGCGAACGCAAACCTCCCGTGATAGCAAGTATGGTAGGTATGTCATACGCACAATTTATATACCAATACTAAGTAAACACACATCTTAGTAATCCCGTAGTTTAATCGTAGTACATATCGCATTCTCGTACTAACTTATAATTATCACAATTTATACTATTCCGGTTTATAATCATACGCGCCATAATTTATTCTCACGTCGTAGTAGACACTCACGTCTCAACCCAAACCGTCCATTTAATATAACTCTCGTATATAATTTCCTTCTCATAAATACCCAAAAGTCCCAATTCTATCACTACATCATCATCGGAATGTTATCTATAACCTCGAATAAGTTTATGGGACTCCAAAAATCAAAACAGTCCAAAAAGGCCCAAACTGTCAACTCGTTAGAAGTCTCGTTCGAACGAGACTGTTCGAACGAGATTCCTCTGTCAACTCGTTAGAAGTCTCGTTCGAACGAGACTGTTCGAACGAGATTCCAGTTCGTTCGAACGAACTGTACCTTCTAACGATATCTCGTTCGAACGAGATTATCGAACGAAGTTCCCTTTCGTTAGAAGCGACTGGTCAATTCGTTAGAAGCTCGTTCGAACGAGTTCGTTCGAACGACCTGGGCAGGGGCTTCTAACGACCTACCAGATTCGTCCCAGATTTGTCTAATCTCGTTTTTTCACCATTTTTACTCATCAAATCTCTTCTAAACTAAGTCCCAACAATCGTTTTAAGGTCTCTAAACAACCCTAAACATATTATAATCACATCCTAACACGTTTTGAAGGATTAATCCATCCTAACATCAACCAAATTTACAAATCTCTACACTTTTTCCCAATTTTTCAAGAACATGAACCCTAACTTTTTGAATCATGAATTTACCCAATATAAATCCGTTTTAATTTCTTCCAATCACAAATATTATGGGAATACTCATCTACCTATCATTCTACATGCAATTCTCCTCAAGATTTTCAAGTTCTAAGTTCCAAACTACATGGGTTTTCATATTTCACCAAGAACAAACATAAAATTTGAATTATCTAACATGGAAGGAACATTCTCTGAAATTAAATGGAATTAAGTCACTTGCCTTGATACGATTCCTGATTTTGGTGTTGGTTTGGTGAAGATTTCTGCAGAATTTCTTCTCTTCTCCAAGCTTCCTCTCCAATGGTGGCTTAAGGTGGCTAGGGTTTTCTTTGGGAGAGTTGGAAACCTAAATGATAACCTCCGTAGCTTAAAGGGTTAATATGGGTTGGTTAGTGGGCTTAGTGGGTTAAATCCACATCAGATTAAAACTCCCAATTTTCGTCACTTTTAATTCCTCAAAATGTAAAATTACCAAAATACCCTTTATGATGCCGGTATGGCCTAAAAATACTCCGGAATCCAAACTACACCCCCGGCTAGTGTTTTCTGACTATCTCGACCCTTCCGGACGCGTTGGCGCACTCAAAACGACCATATGGATAATAGAAATAAAAATCACTTTTATAATTAAATTAATATACCATGACGCGGCGGTCACACGCGTCTCAACAAAATTCCCAAATTGCCGTATATAAATCTCACGACAAATTTCATAATTCCAAATTCATATATAATCATATATGCACATAATAAAATACCAACTCGCATCTCGTTAGTATTTATAACCCAGATTAATTTCCAATTACTACGCATTTAATTAATTAATCCCAAAAATAAATATAGCCAAAAGTACGGGGTATTACATACTTCCCCCCTAATTACTGAATTTCGTCCCGAAATTCGAAACTAGAAAGTACCTGCTAAAAATAACTCTGGATAGCGTTCGCGCATCTCATCCTCGCGCTCCCATGTGGACTCCTCGACATTGTGATGTCGCCACTGAACATGCACTAACGGAACTATCTTTGACCGCAGTTTCCTCTCACTTCGGTCCAAAATAGCAATCGGCCCCTCCTCGTAGGAGCTATCCGGCTGGAAATCGATGTCCTCCACAGCAATGTGAGAATGAGCCAAATTATCTCTAAGATATTTCCTCAGCGAGGAAATATTGAACACATCGTGAATCTGATGCAAATGCTCCGGTAACCCAAGTCTATACGCAACTGGTCCGATTCGCTTAATAATAGGAAACGGCCCCACATACCTTGGTGCCAACTTCCCTTTCTTCCCGAAACGCATAATCCCCTTCATAGGAGACACTCTGAGCAAAACCTGGTCCCCCACTTGGAACTCTCTGAAAAATCTCTTCGCATCAGCATAACTCTTCTGCCTGTCTTGAGCTACCCGAATGCGACTCCGAATCAACTCAATCCTTGCCGAAGTATCCTGAATCACTTCCGGCCCAAGTAGTTTGTTGTCCCCCACCTCTAACCAACATGCTGGGGAACGACAAGGCCTACCATACAATGCCTCAAACGGAGCCATGCCAATAGTGAACTGATAGGAGTTGTTGTAAGCAAACTCCACTAGTGGAAGGTATTGCTCCCATCCACCCCCGAAGTCAATAATGCACATGCGTAGCATGTCCTCCAACATCTGATTTGTGCGCTCGGTCTACCCATCAGTCTGCGGATGATAAGCCGTACTCAACCGCAATTCCGTGCCCATGGCCTCCTGGAAACTCTCCCAAAACCTCGAAACAAATATCTTGTCTCTGTCAGACACGATATTTAGGGGCACACCGTGAAGTCTCACAATCTCTGAAATGAAGAGCTGGGCATACTGTCCCGTAGTGTAGTTAGTCCTTACGGGTAAAAAGTGAGCGACCTTGGACAACCTGTCCACAATTACCCAAACGGAGTCGTGACCCCTCTGCGACGTAGGCAACCCCGTGATAAAGTCCATGGATATGCTCTCCCACATCCACACCGAGACCTCCAATGGCTGTAGCAATCCTGCCGGTTTCTGATGATCCACTTTTACAAGCTGACAAGTGGCGCATTTCGAAACAAACTCAGCGATATCTCTCTTCATACCGCTCCACCAATACTGGCGTCTCATGTCTTGGTACATTTTGTCCCCTCCGGGATGTACCACGAACCGTGAGCCATGCGACTCTGCCATCACATCGTGTCGCAATTCCTCCCCTTCCGGAACTACCAATCTCCCATTGAAGCGTAATCCCCCTTCTGAGGTGACGGTATAGGACTCGGCTCCCTCTGCTAGTAATAGAACTATCTGCTCCTGACAGAACGAGTCATTAGCCTGTGCCCGTACTACCTTCGTGATAATCTATGGTGTAACGGTCATCACAGACATGAAAGATCGGGCCACTGCATCCTGGTGTCCCAATTCCTTCCACTTAGCCTTCCACACCTCTGCCACCTCATCTGCTGGCCTACGGCTCAACGCGTTTGCTACCACGTTAGCCTTTCCCGGGTGATACTGGATATCGAACTGGTAGTCCTTCACAAACTCAAGCCACCTACGCTGCCGCATATTCAATTCCTTCTGCGTGAACAGATACTGTAGGGACTTGTGGTCCGTGAACAGTTGAAACTTCTCCCCCAAAAGATAATGCCTCCAAATCCGTAGGGCAAATACCACTGCTGCCAACTCCAAATCATGCGTGGGGTAATTCTTCTCGTGAGGCTTAAGCTTACGGGAAGCATAAGCTATGGCCTGTCTCTCCTGCTGTAATACACCTCCAAGCCCTTGCAGAGACGCATCGGTGTAAACCAAATACTCAACTCCCGGTCTCGGCAATGCTAACACAGGTGCTGAGGTCAATTTGTCCTTCAATTCATCGAATGCCAACTGACAGGCGTCACTCCAGATGTATGGAACACCCTTACGAGTCAGATGTGTCAAAGGACCTGCTATCTCTGAGAAGCCCCGAATAAACCTCCTGTAGTATCCTGCTAGACCCAAGAAACTACGAATTTCAGTCGGTGTTGTGGGCTGTCCCCACTCCCTCACCGCTGATACTTTCCCCGGATCAACAGATATTCCCCGGTCGGAAATAATGTGTCCCAAAAACTGGACTTCCTTCAGCCAAAACCCGCACTTCTCATATTTTGCATACAACTCGTTCTGACGAAGTGTCTGCAAAACCTGCCTCAAATGCTCGGCGTGTTCCTCCTCTGTCTGGGAGTAAACCAGAATGTCATCAATGAAGACAATGACAAACTGATCTAGGAAATCCCTGAACACTCTGTTCATCAAGTCCATGAACACTGCTGGAGCGTTGGTCAAACCGAAAGGCATAACCCGAAACTCGTAAGAACCATATCTCGACAAGAACGCAGTCTTCGAGACATCCTCCTCCCTGATACGCAACTGATGGTATCCCGATCTCAAGTCAATCTTCGAGAAGAAAGAAGCTCCTCTCAACTGGTCGAATAAGTCATCGATTCGAGGCAACGGATACTTATTCCGTATCGTGGCCTTATTCAACTATCGGTAGTCCACACACAATCTCAGTGAACCGTCCCTCTTCTTCACAAACAAAACTGGAGCGCCCCAAGGTGAGGTACTCCTGCGAATAAAGCCCTGACCTAACAGCTGCTCTATCTGATCCCGTAACTCCCTCATCTCAGCTGGAGCCATACGGTACGGTGCACGTGCTATAGGTCTCGTACCCGATAGCAAATCTATAACAAAGTCTATCTCTCGACTGGGGGGTAAGCCTGGTATCTCCTGAAACACATCCGAATACTCCCTGACTACTGGGATAGAATCTAAAGGAATCACTACCTCCTTAGAGGTATCCTCCTCAATGTAATACAGATGAGCGGTCGATCCTCCCTCTGGGCGAGGCATCGCCACTATAAACATCTCCTGCCCCAGAATGGCAAAAACAATGCTCCCGCTGAAGCAATCAATCATGGCCCTATAAGCTACAAGCCAATCCATACCGATAATCACATCGTGAACATGCATATCTAATACTAACATGTCTGCAGGTAATACCAAACCACCAATCTCTACCCCCACTCCCCGGCATATAAAGAAAATAAGTGACCCACTCCCCAATGGTGAGTCGACACACGTCACTGTGCTCTCTGCCGTAGCTAACAATCCTAAGGCTTTCGCGAAGTGTGTAGTTATAAAACAGTGTGTAGCACCCGTATCAAATAATACCCGACCCATAGTGCCATGGATAGGAAACGTACCCTCAATCGCGGGCGGTGCCTGTGGAACTGCAGCCTGGTGGACGTTGTAGACACGTCCATACTGTAGCTGCCCCTGCTGAACTGGGACTGCTGGAATAGGTGGCAATGCTGCCATCTGTGGCGGTGCGGGAAGAGCGGCGTGAAACATAGGCCTCTATGGCTCCTGGCGAGCACCCTGCTGCTGCTGCTGTTGTGGGGCCCTGCCCCTATCAGGACAATCCTGTCGCTTATGGCCAGTCTTGCCACAAACAAAGCACTTCCCTGGGAAGTTCCCTCCTCTCTGCCCCTGCGGTCCCCGACCCTGGTGGCCGTTATCGTTCCTCCCTTGGCCCTGCTGGCCCTGGTGAAACTGCTGCCCATTCTGTCCCTGTTGGCCCTGATGGCCGTTTGGACCCTGATGGCCCTGACGGAAACCTCCATGTCCCTGTCTGTAGTTTCCTGACCGGAGCCTCTTATTATCCCCCTGCTGGGAGCCCTGCTCATTCTGTCTCTGCCCCAGACCAGATTGTGCCCCGCTGGCACCATGTCCTCCAGTCCTGCCCTGATGGCTAGACTCCCCCGACCTCTTGCCCTCGGCCATATGAAAACGGTGGTCCTGGCAGTGCAACAATGCAGCGTTAACCACATCAGAATACGTGGCCAACGAAAGGTTCCCCAACAGATGCTGACGGATCCTCCATGTCAACCCGTCCGTGAACTTCTCAATCTTCTTCTTCTCTGTTGGTATCTCATTTGGAACGATATTCAACAGATTCGTGAACTCGGCCTCATACTCGGCCACAGTCTTACCCTCCTGCTTCAGACTCATCAATTTCCTCCTCATTTCCGTGTGAACAGCGACAGAAAGTATTTGTGGTCAAACCGCACCCAGAAGTCCTGAATAGTGAGAGTATCCCTCTCCTCCATGGTGGTAATAGACTCCCACCACTGTAGCGCAGATCCAACTAGCTTGAAAGTAGCTAGCACCTGCTTCTGGACGTCCGTGCACTCATACATCCTCAAGTGCCTCTGTATATCCTTCATCCACTGGCTCGAGACTACCACATCTGAGCTACCTGCAAACTCTGGTGGGTGCGCTTTCTGAAAAGCGTCACGTACACGCTCCCAAGCAGACGGGAATGCATTAGCCTGTACTGGCGCGGCAACCGGCGCCTGCAGTGGTGCCTGCTGAACAACGGCAATGGCGGCATATACCGCTTAGGCTACTATAGCTGCAACCTCAGCGGCGTTCATCATGCCCTGAACTGGAGCGGGCTGGGGTTCGGGCGTTGCATCCCTGGGAACTCGTCGTGCACGTCGTGGAGGCATCTGAAATAAGAACAAAGTTTATAAGTTTGCTGTTTATAAACTTAAAATAGCTGAAGAACGAAGCATACACAAAAAGAGTACAACAGTCCTAAAATTTAGGGCTCTATAACAAAGAAACTTAGCGGAAACATAATAAGCCGTCAGATCCTAAAGGACACTAGAACCTGATGCTCTGATACCACCTGTGACACCCCGACTAATTAAATACCGGGTAGCTACTCCTTTATCAAATTAATTCAAATTGCCAAGTTGGTTCAGTTAATAGCATCACTGTCGAAAACATTTTTAAGATTACTAACCACCTAGTACTTAAAAAGTAAGTGCCAAATTTTAATTTAAGTCTGATTAACATGCAACAAGTGTAATAAAGAATAATAACACCATTCACCATAATGAAGTAAATAGAATAATCATCACATAAAGTAAATAAAGTCTGGAGGAAAAACTCCTCACTACAAATCCCACAACTGAAATAAATAAACCGAATACTAAAACAATACATGCCAAAGTCTGAAAACAGTAATGGAAATGTAACACTAATAGAAATGGGCAACATGCCCTACAACTGATAGATAATGAATCTGGAATCCAAGTGATAGAAGCGTCTACAAGAAAATCCCTGTAGCTTCCACAAACAGCTACAGCTCGTCACCTGAATGAGTATCCTATGCATGGTGTCCTTGTGGCTGGGCACCTAAAATGGTTTTACAAAGAAAAATACATTTGAAAAGCAAACGGGTCAGAGCCCGAATGTGGAGTTATATTTTAAAAACCTGCAAGTGCTTTAAAAACATTTAAAACATTAAATGCAAAGTACATGTTAGGACATGCACTCACATGATATTCTCACCTCTCGTCTAACTGTGCACTCCTAACGTAAGTACCCATCTATAACGACACAAACCACTAGCTAAGTGCCATCATATCTAGCTAGACTGTCATAGGTCCTACCCTTATTACTCGGTTCTATTAACATTATAACGCTCGTAATTAAGTAGGGGTTTAACGTAAACTCAGATGCTCAGTCTGCAATATATATCACTATCAGTTAACTCATTATATTTCTCGAAACAATACCGTAATAATATTCACAACATTAACATGAAGGTTCCCATTAATTAAGTGTATATTATTCACATCATAAATATACAATATAAGCACCCCGAGAACTAAGCTGCGGTGCAAACATACTCTGCTATCCATCCCGGTACATCACGTACATAAGGATTACATATTCCGAATCTCTCAGGTGGGGGCCCGCGATATCATCCCTCGGCCAGGACTACCTCGGCCGACACTACTGTATGCACCCCCCCAAGGATACTTCACACGTCGTAGATATCAACATCGACCTCATGTACCAAGGAATAGTAACCTCGGCTAACAGTAGGCCGAGATAACAAGAAGCTCTACGCGTTCATCTTCAACATGGACCCCACCTCGTCTTAGGCCGAGGTCGCCAGAGGTGTTAATAATCAGCATGCCCAGCCTCGGCTCAGGCCGACACCGACATATACCTCGGCTGACATCAGGCCGAGACTCCTCATGACACTCCGCGGATTGAGCGGACGACCAACCTTTATAGCTCGGCCTCATCTAGGCCGAGGCCATTCACCAACATGACTGCAGAGCATCCGTTTGACATTTGGATAAGGACACGTGGGCATAAATCAGTTATAACAATATTATTCTCCACATGTGGGGGAATATTTCATCATCATTACCTACATGTGGCCATGACAGGTGGCACACCCCCATTGGTGAGGAAACTACACCCATGCACATTACATGCATAGGGGGTACATTACACCCCCTAGGCCCTATATATAGGGATCATCCCCTACCTTGCAAAAGGATCCAGATATTAAAACCCTAGCTGAAACTCTGTCTAAACACACACAGTAGAGAGAGAGAGGGAGCTTGAGTGAATTGTACCCATGGCCATTAGTGCCATTGTTCAGTGATATTACTCACACACACTCACAATGGACGTAGGCCAGATTGGCTGAACCACCTATATTCAGGTGTCATTCCTCTTATCCTCACCTCATTCTTATCTTATTTATACAGCTGTGTTGCCATTGTTGTACCTATATTGAGCTTGTAAACACCTCACCTGGTGGTGCTGATTCTCAGCATCATCATTTTGGCGCCGTCTGTGGGAATCGAGAGGCTATCTCTTCCTCTTTTTCTGCTTTACCTCACCGGAGATTCTGGTGGTGAACCAGGAACCACCCCTTGTGTGGAGCTGTTTCACCATTGAAAGAGGTCCTTTAAGGTATTAAGCTCACCTGCTACCAAAGCTCTATACAGTTTAACACATGGCACCAGACTTGCTGCCGCCTCTTCCGCCGCCCGGAGGTGGAGGAGCTAGCTCCAGTCAGGCTCCTCTCCAGTCCGAAATGGCGGAGGTGGCAGCTGCCTTGAAATCTTTGGCTGCAACACAACAAGCGATGAAGGAGCAATTTGTACAGCTCAGCCAAACCATGATGATGAGACCGCCTGGGGCCTCACCGGATATGATCACTTCGGCGGCGGTTCATCCACAGCCAGACGCCAGGGGACCACCCCAGGCACCGATGAAGGACCAACCTGCACCTCAGCGGAGGAGGGACGTTGCTGACCCTAGGCGCTTGCGCTTGGGGAGGCAAGAAAACCCTTGCCCAGAGGACAGGTATGATGACCTAGGAGCAGAAGAGGCCCCAGAAGACTGCTGGGAGCCATATGAGGTGTCAGATAACACCGTGCGACCTCTTAGGCAGAGCCAAGGATGTGTCGGCCGAAGAAGAGATGAGGTCCAGCAGAGAGGGTTGGCCTTCAACAGGTTAAGCAGAGGCTCGGCCTTCAAGAGGCTGGGACCAGTCAATGACCTAAGACAAAGGCTATCAAGGTCAAGGAGCGCGGCAGGCTCCCAAAGAGGGGATAGGCAGGCTCGGCCTGGCCAAGGCCGACCCATGGAGAGAAGAGCCAGGGAGCAGGAAGAGGTCAACAGTCAGCGGGTCGCGGCTGGGGAACCCTCTGTCCACCGCAGAGAGGTGGCAGGGGATAACCTCGGCCAAGTTGATGAGAGAAGAACCTGGAATGACTCGATCCAACGTCTCGAGGAGAAGATAGGGGACCTCATGAAGAGTAGGGACCCATTAGAAAGGGGCTACTCGGAGGGCTCCCCGTTTGTAGCTAGGATAGTGGGGTTCCCAACCCCCACTAAGTTCAAGCCTCCTACGGTGACTCCTAAGTATGATGGCAGCACTAACCCAGTGCACCATATCGAGATGTATCAGTCAGCCGTAGATATTTACTCGATACCTGATGAGATGAAGTGCAGGGCCTTCTCAGGGACCTTGACAGGGGCCGCACATAGCTGGTTCACCTCTCTTCCAAAGAATTCAATCAAAAACTTCAAGGGGTTGGCCGAGCAGTTCATCCATAACTTCTGCTTTAGGGTAAGACCTCAGAAGAAGACTACCCACCTCCTATACGTCAAGCAGGCTAAGGGTGAAAGCCTAAGAGACTACATAGCAAGATTCAACAAGGAGAAGTTAGAGGTGGAGGACTATGAAGAGAGCATAGCCATGACCGCCCTTATAGGAGGCCTCCAGAAGGGAAAGCTACTATGGAAGCTGGCGGAAGACCCCCCCCAAGTCTATGGCAGAGCTGTTGTCCACTGCAGGGAAAGTGATGAATGCGGAAGAGGCGATGGCCGCCAAATACGAGGAGGAGAACCGTGGCAGTGCTGGGAGGTCCCAGGGCAAGAAAGAAGGGAAGAAGCGGTCAGCAGATGACAAGTTCGCTCATTACACTCCTCTGACTGTGAGCTGTGAACACATTCTTAATGAGATCAAGACTGACCGGGCTCTGAGGTGGCCAGAGAAACTGAAGGCTCCGCCACATAAGAGGAATAAAAACCTCTGGTGTGAGTTCCATCAGGATCACGGCCATGTCACAGACAAATGCTTTGCCCTAAAGGACGAGATTGAGAAGATGCTGAGATCCGGGAAGCTAAGAAAGTATGTGGATGGCAAGGCACCAAAAGGTGGAAGAGAAGACCCTAGGAAGAGAAGAGACGACAGGTGCCGTGGCGATGTCCCGGCTAGAAGGCATGATGATTCAGAGGGTGATGATGGAGATGACCCGGATCTCCCGCCTAGAGACGACAACACCCCAGTGAAGAGGGTAGGAATGATCTCCTTTGGTGTTAACACCATATGTGGGGGATTCGCAGGAGGTGGCTCTGAGGTAGCCGATAGAAAGGCTCATGTAGCGGAGGCCAAGTCGGTGGTCAAGCCTGAGGTTCTGAACCTGACGTCTTCTGACGTTGTGCAGAAGAGAACGAAAGTGGACATGGACACCCTAGTGGTGGGGTTCTCCCGGCTCGACTTCAAGGGCATCTTAGCCTCCCATGATGACCCCTTGGACATAACGACAAGGGTGCATGGGTGCGATGTAGGGAGAATCCTCATAGATGGGGGAAGCTCAGCAGATGTGATGTTTTGGCTTTGTTTCAAGAGCTTGGGTCTTAGCAGATCAAGGCTAGTGCCATACCACCACCCCTTGATAGGCTTCAGTGGTGAGAAAGTGCACCCATTGGGCATGTATGAGATGGATGTGTGCATGGGGGATGAGTGGCCTAAGAGGCTGACTAAGAAGATAAACTTTTTTGTTATGGACGAGAATGTCTTCTCGGCCTACAACCTCATCATCGAAAGAGTAGCCCTCAAGGAGTTTGAGGCCGTGCCATCAACGGTCCATCAAATGCTAAAATTCCCGACTCCTTATGGGGTAGGGGAAGTGCAGGGGGATCAGACCACAGCACGGGAGTGTTACTTCAACTCAGCTGAAGAGAGGGAGGCCCATAAGAGAGCAACCGTCACCTACAACATAGACACCCTTGACCCGAGAGATGAAGCAAAGCTAAAGAAGGGCGAGGCCGCGGAAGAGGTAGAATCCATCGTCCTCAATGAGGACGAGCCGGAAAAAACCGTCCAGGTCGGCAAGGCCCTAGAACCAAAGATTAAGGCAGAGCTGGTAAGCCTTCTCAGGAAGAGGCAGAGTGTCTTCGCCTGGAGCCACACCGATATGCCTGGTATAAACCCTGAGGTCATGACCCACAAACTCAACGTGGACAGGGATGCCAGGCCAATCAAGCAGAGGAGAAGAATTTACTCCAGAGAGAAGTATGAGGTCATTCGGGAAGAGGTGAAAAAGTTGGAAGAGGCCGAGTTCATACGAGAGGTCACCTATCCAGAGTGGCTCTCAAATGCAGTGATCGTGCCTAAGGCTAATGGAAAGTGGCGGATGTGTGTAGATTTCACAGACCTGAATAGGTCTTGCCCGAAGGACAGCTATCCCCTACCTAGGATAGACCAGATGGTGGACGCAATAGCAGGGCACGAGCTCATGATCTTTATGGATTCTTATTCAGGTTATAACCAAATCTTCATGGACACCGAAGACTCTGAGAAGACAGCCTTCATCACTGACAAGGGGACGTACTGTTACAAGGTAATGCCCTTTGGGCTGAAAAATGTGGGGGCAACATATCAGCGTCTCGTCAATAGGATGTTTGAGGAACAGATAGGTAAGACCATGGAGGTGTACGTGGACGATATGCTAACGAAGAGCCTGAAGGCATGTACTCACGTGGCAGACCTTGAGAAGACCTTTGATGTCATGGACTCGTACAGAATGAAGCTCAACCCGGCGAAATGTGTCTTCGGGGTAGGAGCTGGGAAGTTCCTGGGGTTCATCGTCAATCAAAGGGGGATTGAGGCAAACCCTGATAAAATCAAGGCATTGCTCGATATGAAGACTCCTAGGAGTATCAAGGAGGTCCAAAGACTCACTGGAAGAGTGGCAGCCCTGAACAGGTTTGTTTCCAGGGCAACGGATAAGTGTCCTCCATTCTTCAAGGTTCTAAGGAAGTCCTTCCAGTGGGATGAAGAGTGTGAAAAAGCCTTTGATCAACTCAAGTCCTACTTAGGGTCTCCCTTGCTGCTGTCCCGACCCATTGCGGGAGAAAGATTGTTTGTGTATTTAGCAGTCTCTGAGTCGGCTATTAGCGCGGCCATCATACGAGAGGAAGGTGGAGTTCAGAGACCCGTGTACTTCAATAGTAAGGCCCTTCAAGGGTCTGAACAAAACTATCCACGGATGGAGAAGCTGGCTTATGCCCTTATCCATGCTTCAAGAAAAATGAAGCCTTACTTTCAAGCTCACTCTATGATAGTCCTTACGGACTCACCACTAAGGCAAGTTCTGCACAAACCTGAGAAGTCCGGGAGATTGATGGCCTGGGCCATTGAACTAGGAGAGTATGATCTTACTTACCAACCCAGGACGGCCATTAAGGGGCAGGCCCTTGCTGACTTTGTCGCAGAGTTCACTTGGGAAGAGACTGAGTCAGAGAGGAGCTTAGAAGGCGGCGAAGAGAAGGGCCGAGGTGTCTCCCGAGATTCAGAAGAGTTAGACCCGAACGTCTTCCGAGGCCGAGAAGGGGTAGTCCCAGGCAAGGCTCGGAGGAGGGTAGAAGAAAACGAAGAGGATCGATACCTCTTCGAAAAAGGAGTAATAAGAGAAGGGGTCTTCTCTTCAGATGAAGATGTGTGGAGTCTCTTCGTGGATGGATCCTCGTGTGACGGTGGAAGCGGCGCGGGGCTAGTACTCTCGGCTCCAGATGGCGCCCACATTGAATATGCCTTGAGATTCAACTTCCAGTCTTCAAACAACGAGTCAGAGTATGAGGCCATGATAGCAGGTCTTTTGTTGGCAACAACTCTTCCAGTAAAGCGGCTTCTACTCCATAGCGACTCGAGGCTGGTTGTCAACCAAGTGTTGGGGGCATATGAGGCCAAAGACGAAAGGATGGCCAAGTACTTAAAAAAGGTAAGAGGGCTGCTAGAGTTTTTTGAAGAGGCCAAACTGAAGAGAGTGCCTAGACTGAGCAATAACCACGCTGACGCATTGGCAAGGCTGGCCTCAGCAATGAAGACAGATCTGAGAAGAACCATCCCAATTGAAGTCTTAGGAAAAGCAAGTATCGAGGAGGACGAGGTATGTAACCCTTGTCACAATGTAAACCTGGGAGACTCGTGGATTGACCCGATTGTCAGATACCTAAGGGAGGGGGAGCTACCTGAGTCCAAGATAGAAAGAAAAAAGTTGAGATACAGGGCTGCCAAGTTCTCATTAATAGGAGACGTCTTGTACAAAAAGGGGTTTCTCTTGCCCCTCCTCAGATGTGTGCACCCCATGGAGGTATCTCGGATCTTACAGGAGGTTCATGAAGGCTCCTGCTCCAGCCACATAGGAGGAAGACCCTTAGCCAAAAGGATCATCACTCAGGGATACTGGTGGCCCACCTTATCTAGGGACGCTGCTGACTATGTGAAGAGGTGCGACAAATGTCAGAGGTTCGCCACTATCCCTCATATACCCCATCAGCCTATGACGTCAATCTCTTCTCCATGGCCGTTTGCGGTGTGGGGAATTGACCTAGTAGGACCTTTGCCAAGAGCAGTCAACAACTATAGATTCTTGATAGTTGCTATTGACTACTTTTCAAAGTGGGTAGAGGTGGAGCCAATGATAACAATTACGGAGCAGAAGACCTTTCAGTTCGTCTGGAAGAACATCATATGTAGGTATGGCCTCCCAAACACGCTCATCTCGGATAATGGGACCCAGTTCAGGAATGCCTCCTTGGAGAAATATTGCCGAAGTATGGGGATCAGACAGTTCTTCTCATCCCCTGGTCGACCTCAAGCAAACGACCAGACCGAGGTCACGAACAGAACCATCTTGGATGGAATCAAGAAGAGGTTAGAAGACGCGAAGGGGAGATGGATAGAAGAGGTCTACGCTGTGCTGTGGGCTTACAGGACTACGGCAAGGACACCTACAGGAGAAACCCCATTCATGCTGGCACATGGCTCGGAGGCAGTCATACCAATGGAGGTAGGATTACCAACTCATCGGATTCAGACCTACGACCCTGACAGCAATGGGGAAAAGAGAAGGCTAGACCTGGATCTCATTGAAGAAAGAAGAGAAGACGCAGAGGTCAGGAAAGCAGCCTATCAGCAGAGGGCAGCAAGATTCTACAATCAAAGGGTGAATTCAAGGCCCATTGCGGTAGGAGACCTAGTGCTTAAGAAAACCCTACAGAAGGCAAACAAGCTACACCCGAACTGGCATGGCCCCTACAGAGTAACGGAAGAGGTTGTGCCTGGCACGTATAGGCTAGAGAACCTAGAGGGAGAACCCTTCACCAACCCGTGGAATGCCGACCATCTAAAGAGATATTTCATATGATGTTGCATCTAGTTTGTAAATTGTAAATGTACCATCTTATCACGAGGAGGTTGTTAATAAAGATCAGTTTCCATGGCAAATTCTTGTTCCATTCTTAACATCATTTGGTGATATTTATTATGAGGCTTACCTCGGCCCAGGTGATGACTTCAGACCCTCATAACATCACTTGGTGGTGACGAGGTCTGAGCTCAGAAACCTTAGCTAGAGGTCCTCAGACCCTTAACATCATTAATTTTGTGATTCACTATGAGGCTAACCTCTTAGGTGATGACCTCAGACCCTAATAACACCACTTGGTGGTGACGAGGTCTGAGCTCAGACACCTTGGCTAGAGGTCCTCAGACCCTTAACATCATTCATTTGGTGATATTTATTATGAGGCTTACCTCGGCCCAGGTGATGACTTCAGACCCTCATAACATCACTTGGTGGTGACGAGGTCTGAGCTCAGACACCTTAGCTAGAGGTCCTCAGACCCTTAACATCATTAATTTGGTGATTCACTATGAGGCTTACCTCGGCTCAGGTGATGACCTCTGACCCTCAACCACTTAGTGGCGACGAGGTCTGAGCTCAGACACCTTGGCTAGAGGTCCTCAGACCCTTAACATCATTCATTTGGTGATATTTATTATGAGGCTAACCTCTTAGGTGATGACCTCAGACCCTAATAACACCACTTGGTGATGACGAGGTCCGAGCTCAGACACCTTGGCTAGAGGTCCTCAGACCCTTAACATCATTCATTTGGTGATATTTATTATGAGGCTAACTCTTAGGTGATGACCTCAGACCCTAATAACACCACTTGGTGGTGACGAGGTCTGAGCTCAGACACCTTGGCTAGAGGTCCTCAGACCCTTAACATCATTCATTTGGTGATATTCATTATAAGGCTTACCTCGGCCCAGGTGATGACTTCAGACCCTCATAACATCACTTGGTGGTGACGAGGTCTGAGCTCAGACACCTTGGCTAGAGGACCTCAGACCCTTAACATCATTAATTTGGTGATTCATTATGAGGCTAACCTCGACTCAGGTGATGACCTCAGACTCTCATAACATCACTTGGTGGTGACGAGGTCTGACCTCAAACACCTTGGCTAGAGGTCCTCTGACCCTTAACATCATTCATTTGGTGATATTCATTATGAGGCTTACCTCGGCCCAGGTGATGACTTCAGACCCTCATAACATCACTTGGTGGTGACGAGGTCTGAGCTCAGACACCTTGGCTAGAGGACCTCAGACCCTTAACATCATTAATTTGGTGATTCATTATGAGGCTAACCTCGGCTCAGGTGATGACCTCAGACTCTCATAACATCACTTGGTGGTGACGAGGTCTGAGCTCAAACACCTTGGCTAGAGGTCCTCTGACCCTTAACATCGTGTTTTGGTGATTTACTATGGGGCTAACCTCTTAGACGAGGACCTCAGACTTAAGTAATGGTTATGGCGTCGTATTCAGTAATGACTTCAGAGAGTGCATAGCATTCATATACATTCACAAATCAAGATGAAGAAAAAACCTTGGCATTCAATAGAAGAAATTACATAATTGGTTAATGTCAGAGAAAACAGAGGTACAGCATTTAGAAATACAAGATTACAAGTCAAAAAGTAGAGAAAAACAAAGGCCAAGTCAAGCATCGGAGGGAGGAACATTGGAGGTCTCGTCTATGTTGGCCTGCTCAGTGTTGGTCACCTCAGCCACTTTATTTGCAGGGTCAGTCCCTTCTAGATCAGTCCCTCCCAGAGTGACAGTCTGACCAGGAGCAGCAGCCTCGTCCTCTATCTCCTGCAAGGCCTGGGCAAACTGGGCGTCGGCAAGGCCGAGGCCCACAAAGTCTGAGGCCTTAATGGTGCCAACCTCGGCCTCCTTTACCTCGGCCCATTTGGTGGTGGCCTTGATACCCCTCTCAAGGTATTCAAGACCAAAGCCTACAAACTCATCGGAGACCTTGTAATCAGCAATTATTTTCTCCGAGGCATCTGCAAGAGAGGCCTTCACGGCAGCATTAACCTTCCTCTGCAAGGCATCATCTTTGTCCTTCAGGGCCTTGGTGTGGCTCTGGACGAGTGCAGAGATGTCCTTTTCTAGGCCTTGGGCCTTGTTCTCAAAATTTTGGGCCTTGGTTTCAGCATTTTGTAACTCTGTCCTCAGACGTTCGACCTCGGCCTTCAGAGTGGTCTCAACTTTCTCAGCCTCCTGCCCCTTCTGAATGAGAGGCAATTTCCTCAGGGCCCAGTTAGATAGCTGGTACATGGCAGCTGCACCCTGCATAGTAAATGAAGAAGTCAGGTGAGAGAAAAATCAGACGTTGCACTTTGGACAAAGGAACAAGTTATACCTGGACTACTCTGTGAAGGCCGAATTCAACCATCGTAGGGGTTTCCATGGCCCTGAAAAAATGCTTGTCGGCCTCGGTCATCATGTTGTTAAGGGCGTCCATGGCCTGTCGGCTGTGGCCGAGCACGCTATCGGAAAGTTTTAACTGGTCCAGACGAGCTGATAATGTGTCGGCTGTGATAGGGATCGCAGCGTCTGAAGTCCTCTTTGTCCTGGAGCTCGGCCTCTGATCCTCAGGAGGATGGACCTCAGGTGCTCTCTTCTTAGACTTGGATGTCGAGGGAGCAGGTGGAGGAGCATTTATGCCAGTCTTCTTGACAAGTCTAGACAAGCTTGGAGCTGCCATCTCCCACAACTCGTCTGAAATATCTGGTGGTCTCTCTGCAAAAGTGAAAAGATAAGGCTCAGAAATAAAGTATGTATGATAAGAGGATACACTTGGAATAAAAATAAAATCCTTACCAAAATCAGCTAGCGGACTTCCACCCAAGCTCATCCCCGAGAGATACTGGGGGGTCAGCAGATGCTCGAACTTGACAAACATCCCATGGGCTCCTTGGTCCTGCAGGGCCTTCACCTTTTTGCCATTTTGAACACTTAGTCCAGGATCGGCCCTGGCAGACATGGTGACTTTACCCCATTTCATGGGTATTCTCGGCTCATAGATAGAAGAAGGAATGGAAGAACCAAATTCCCACGGCCCTGAGGCAAAAAAGTACCTGGGTTTCCAATTATGATTAGAGGTCTGAGTCACCAGGAGCATCTTTTTCTCAGGCCTCCGAGCCACAAAGTGATAGTAGCTCGGATGATTCTTGGCCGAGGTGGGGACGTAACACCCAGCAAAAACCTGAACTGGGAGGTCAGAGTGGTGGACTGCCCTCCACAAGATGATGGACCCTATAATAACTCTCCAAGCATTAGGAGAGAGCTGTGAGGGGGCTAAGTTAATAAAAGAAAGGATGGACCTGATGACAGGGTGAAAGGGAAGACGAAAACCTAACTTGAACATCTGCTCATACAAGCAGATCTCTCCATCTTGACCGTGGTAGGCCCTCTCTTCCCTCAGAGGTCTCCTTAAATGGATAGAGGGACTGATGGAGTATAGGTACCTGAAGTGCAATAAGTCCACCTCAGTAACTGTGCTCTCAAACTCGTCCGCCTCAGATGTGTCAACTTCACTTTCGGCATCATCATCGTCAGACTCAACGTCGGCTGGAGCAGACGTGGACGGTTGACTGGGGAACCTCTGAGCAAACTCGGCCCCGGAAACGGCCGATAGTGGGATGGCGTCTAGAACAGGTGGCACAGCCACGTTTGGCTCGACGAGTTCCACCTCGGAGGAAGAATTGGAGGTGCTAGAGCCATGTTGGGAGGAGGCACGGCTGGACACCTCGGCCTGGCCAGGGTCCTGACCGGCCTGAGGAGTGAAGTCCATGGCCTCTTGGAAAGAGTCCACAGACATCGGGTCGGAGGTGGAAGACTCAGACTCAGACATCGGCAAGTTGTTGGCAGAGACGTCTGTCTGATAAAAATTCTCAGGTGGACAAGGGTATACCACCTTGAGAGGTGGAGGAAAGAGAGGTCTGACAGGGAACTCCTGTGACCTACGAGCTTCTTCCTGAGCTCTCTCTATTTGCCTAATTTTCTCTAAGGTTTTTTCACTAAGAGATGGGAACTCTTCAAGAAGTTGGTACAGGGGTCTGAGCATCTGGGGATGACCCAAGGCTTTGGCAGACCCTAAACTCGAGGAAAAGTCTTAAAAACTACAAACAAATCTGGCTTAGAAAGTTAAGGGAACCAAAGATCAAACCAAGGAATCTATGCAGGAAACCTGGCTCACCGGAAAACTCAAGTGCTCGCCGGAAAATTCAAATTAAAAAGCACCAAAAATGAAGGAAATGGAGAGGAAGGATACCTGAGGGTGAGTCGATGAATAAGGTGGAAGAAATCGCGCAGGAAATAAGGTATTCCCCAGCAAGAACAAGCACTGGAACAAGGGCTAGCTTCGGAGCGAAAAAGGTTGCAGAAAACAGTTGGGCGCTTGAACTGGAGAGAAATGAGGAAGAAGAAGAAGAAGAAAGGTTTTTAACCTTTAAATACTAGGGCACGATTCCCAAGGCTCATCATTGCCTTGGGAAGCCCAAGAGACAACTGACAGCATGTGCCAGCCAAATGGGCACGCCTTGGCTTAGGACAAGTGTCATGCAGGCGTTGGCCTTGGGGTGAATAAACCTCGGAAGCAAGAATCCCCTAGCCACCTGTTCTCGCAAATGACTAAGGGCTGGGGGGTGATTGATATACCCAAGTATGACCTCGGCCTAGGGACACCTACCTCGGCCGAAATAAGAGCCGAGATAATGACCGACCCACCAGTGGGTGGGGGCCCGCGATATCATCCCTCGGCCTCGGCCGACACTACTGTATGCACCCCCCAAGGATACTTCACACATCGCAGATATCAACATCGACCTCATGTACCAAGGAATAGTAACCTCAGCTAATAGTAGGTCGAGATAACAAGAAGCTCTACGCGTTCATCTTCAACATGGACCCCACCTCGTCTTAGGCCGAGGTCGCCAGAGGTGTTAATAATCAGCATGCCCAGCCTCGGCTCAGGCCGACACCGACATATACCTCGGCTGACATCAGGCCGAGACTCCTCATGACACTCCGCGGATTGAGCGGACGACCAACCTTTATAGCTCGGCCTCATCTAGGCCGAGGCCATTCACCAACATGACTGCAGAGCATCCGTTTGACATTTGGATAAGGACACGTGGGCATAAATCAGTTATAACAATATTATTCTCCACATGTGGGGGAATATTTCATCATCATTACCTACATGTGGCCATGACAGGTGGCACACCCCCATTGGTGAGGAAACTACACCCATGCACATTACATGCATAGGGGGTACATTACACCCCCTAGGCCCTATATATAGGGATCATCCCCTACCTTGCAAAAGGATCCAGATATTAAAACCCTAGCTAAAACTCTGTCTAAACACACACAGTAGAGAGAGAGAGGGAGCTTGAGTGAATTGTATCCATGGCCATTAGTGCCATTGTTCAGTGATATTACTCACACACACTCACAGTGGACGTAGGCCATATTGGCTGAACCACCTATATTCAGGTGTCATTCCTCTTATCCTCACCTCATTCTTATCTTCTTTATACAGCTGTGTTGCCATTGTTGTACCTATATTGAGCTTGTAAACACCTCACCTGGTGGTGCTGATTCTCAGCATCATCATACAATATAAGCACCCCGAGAACTAAGATGCGGTGCAAACATACTCTGCTATCCATCCCGGTACATCACGTACATAAGGATTACATATTCCGAATCTCTCAGGAATAGTTCACAGATAACAACATGACAAACAATGGAGGCGAACACAGTCACATCACATGGGTCACGCACATACCTACGCTCCCACGATCAGCGGACTTATTAATATCCCAATAAGTCTTTCTATGACCTATGTTCATCAAGGTAACCAGTCTAAATCCGGGCAACACAAGGATTAGAGGGCCCTAAGCGAACGCAAACCTCCCGTGATAGCAAGTATGGTAGGTATGTCATACACACAATTTATATACCAATACTAAGTAAACACACATCTTAGTAATCCCGTAGTTTAATCGTAGTACATATCGCATTCTCGTACTAACTTATAATTATCACAATTTATACTATTCCGGTTTATAATCATACGCGCCATAATTTATTCTCACGTCGTAGTAGACACTCACGTCTCAACCCAAACCGTCCATTTAATATAACTCTCGTATATAATTTCCTTCTCATAAATACCCAAAAGTCCCAATTCTATCACTACATCATCATCGGAATGTTATCTATAACCTCGAATAAGTTTATGGGACTCCAAAAATCAAAACAGTCCAAAAAGTCCCAAACTGTCAACTCGTTAGAAGTCTCGTTCGAACGAGACTGTTCGAACGAGATTCCTCTGTCAACTCGTTAGAAGTCTCGTTCGAACGAGACTGTTCGAACGAGATTCCAGTTCGTTCGAACGAACTGTACCTTCTAACGATATCTCGTTCGAACGAGATTATCGAACGAAGTTCCCTTTCGTTAGAAGCGACTGGTCAATTCGTTAGAAGCTCGTTCGAACGAGTTCGTTCGAACGACCTGGGCAGGGGCTTCTAACGACCTACCAGATTCGTCCCAGATTTGTCTAATCTCGTTTTTTCACCATTTTTACTCATCAAATCTCTTCTAAACTAAGTCCCAACAATCGTTTTAAGGTCTCTAAACAACCCTAAACATATTATAATCACATCCTAACACGTTTTGAAGGATTAATCCATCCTAACATCAACCAAATTTACAAATCTCTACACTTTTTCCCAATTTTTCAAGAACATGAACCCTAACTTTTTGAATCATGAATTTACCCAATATAAATCCGTTTTAATTTCTTCCAATCACAAATATTATGGGAATACTCATCTACCTATCATTCTACATGCAATTCTCCTCAAGATTTTCAAGTTCTAAGTTCCAAACTACATGGGTTTTCATATTTCACCAAGAACAAACATAAAATTTGAATTATCTAACATGGAAGGAACATTCTCTGAAATTAAATGGAATTAAGTCACTTGCCTTGATTCGATTCCTGATTTTGGTGTTGGTTTGGTGAAGATTTCTGCAGAATTTCTTCTCTTCTCCAAGCTTCCTCTCCAATGGTGGCTTAAGGTGGCTAGGGTTTTCTTTGGGAGAGTTGGAAACCTAAATGATAACCTCCGTAGCTTAAAGGGTTAATATGGGTTGGTTAGTGGGCTTAGTGGGTTAAATCCACATCAGATTAAAACTCCCAATTTTCGTCACTTTTAATTCCTCAAAATGTAAAATTACCAAAATAGCCTTTATGATGCCGGTATGGCCTAAAAATACTCCGGAATCCAAACTACACCCCCGGCTAGTGTTTTCTGACTATCTCGACCCTTCCGGACGCGTTGGCGCACTCAAAACGACCATACGGATAATAGAAATAAAAATCACTTTTATAATTAAATTAATATACCATGACGCGACGGTCACACGCGTCTCAACAAAATTCCCAAATTGCCGTATATAAATCTCACGACAAATTTCATAATTCCAAATTCATATATAATCATATATGCACATAATCAAATACCAACTCGCATCTCGTTAGTATTTATAACCCGGATTAATTTCCAATTAATACGCATTTAATTAATTAATCCCAAAAATAAATATAGCTAAAAGTACGGGGTAGTACAGATTGACAAGGAATATATATACTATTGCTCTATTAGTATACTAATTCTCTAATAGTATATGGTATCTCAAATTTTAGTTGGTTATGGTGATCTCAATGTTTAGTTGGTTATGGTGATCTCAATGTTTAGTGTTATTAAACAATATTGCATTCTTAGATTTTGAAGTCCAATGCAGAACCATAGAGATATTGTTCCAAGCATTGCATCATATTTGGGTAAACCAAGCATTGCATATATGCAATATGCATATATGCAATATGGTTTCATTAAACATGCTTTCTTTGTTACTTTAACACTGTTGTGTACCCAAAATCGGTCAATTCTAAATCTATCACAAAGATATTTCATTTATCATGTGTTTTATTTTTCTAAGGTGTATAGTTCTTCTTGGGAATGAGAACTATGGTACTAATTAGGTATGTAGGGGGTGATGGGCAGCAGATAGGCGTGGGGAAACACGTGGGGTGGGGGCAACAGCAGGTTGGTGGCAGCTGCAGGTGGTGGAAATACTACTTCGCAGACTTTTTATTTTTACCTGACATTTTGTATATGGTGATGTATTCCATTCTTTCAATAAGGTATCTTGATGTTTTGATTAGACCAAGTTCCAATTAAATATTCATTCACTTTATATGACCGGTTACATTAGGAATAATTGGTACAATAATTGGTACAAGTTCCAATGCTTACATATTATATTGATTTTAGAGATTCGTGGACTACGATTGTGTATGTTTCTGTTTGTTTGTGTTAATATATATAATAATTGTATAATGCGTTTCAGGCTCAAGTAGAACAAATGAGAGCACGTGATCAAGCAAAGATAGTGAAGAAGATCGCGATGGCAAGGTAAGGATTGGAAGAACAAAGGGCTGCAGATGAAGCTCCGAAAAATAGCGATGCGGAAAATACTGTTGCTTGGGCAAAATATATTCGCCAAACACGTCGTATTCCATCGCCAAATAGGTTGAATTCTGCTGAAAAATTTCCATCCAAAAGAATTATAAATTGAACTTATTACTTAAAATGTCGGATTTGAGGTCTTTTTTACTGAATTAAATGTTTATGTTAATGTCTATCAAAGAAACATTTTCTTGGCCAAATAGGTCTTTTGTACAGAGACACGCTTACAGTAAACATAGACGCATATAATTGATTAGTAGTTTCTTATGGGAACTACTATAAATGACATTGTCAATTTTGTAGTTTCATTAATCATGCTTTGTACATACATTTCATGTAATTGTGGCCGTAATTCGATTTTTTATTTCAGGGGATGGCACCATGCGATTCTTCAATTAATTCATAACAAACATGTTAATGTGGAGATCACACTCTTATCAGGACTACAAGGTCATATGCAAATCAGGGCCGACATTTTTGTCATGTCCAAATTATGAAGTTCGTTTAGACAATTTTTTTCATTGGATTGATTCGGCAAACTCATCGGATATCGGATACCATGAGTTGTCATTACAAATCAAAGAGTTGGAGTTGAATTAGTCTCGCATTTGGTCATTTGATATTTTTGTTCGTAATAATACAATTGTGATAGTATTATTTTTATTGGATTTTTTTAACAGGGTGGATAGTTCGATATACAAAGGAAGCTTTGCCCAAATTTTTTAAAAATATTTACACTTTCGCGTCGTAAACAATATTTTTGTATTATAAGTGATGTTACATAATGGTGTAATTCGGATCATTATGATGCTTATTTGAGGTCCGGGAAGAACTTTTAGTATTTTTATGGATTTTTTTCTTTACAGGGTGGAGAGTCCTGTAAATGAAGGAATTTTAAACAAAGCAGATTATGACCATTTTTTTTAAATTACACTTCGTTTCGTTGGGGAACAAAATTTTTGTTGTGTTTCAATTATGCAATTTAAAATTTTGATTCGTTTTATGATTACATACTTTGGAATGTTTCGCCGTGCCTTTAGACACGGGCATTTCGTTAGCTCTTTCAATTTAATAACTATATTTTCTTTTTTGTATGAGGTCGCATTTGGAAAAGAGCGGACAATAATTATAGTGGAACATTGAAGCTTTTGTTAGGAGAATTTGTTTTTTTTCTATATTGTTGGATTTGTCGTTATCCCTTTAGAAGGGTGGATAGTACAATAAACAAAGGAGATTATGTCCAATTTTTTTAAAACTTTGACACTTAGTCTTTTTGAGACAATGAGAATTCATTTGATGAATATTGTATATTTCATATTATATGTGAATTTTTTTGATGAATTTAGACTATTTGAATGTTGTTGGACTCTTTGTTGTTTGTTAAGCAGGGTGAATAGTTTATAAACAAAGGAGATTATGACCAATTGTTATAAATTACTCTTTTTTTTTGTTAAAAACGATAATTTTACCGTTTTGCAATTACGTACTTTTAAAATTTTCGTCATTTTGTAATTACGTGCATACGAAATTTTCGTCGTGCCTTCAGGCACGAGCATTCCGCTAGTATATATATATATATATATATATGAGGAGGGACTTTTGGTCTTTCCCAACTGATGTTTCAAACTGATGCTTCAAATCGAAAGTTGGTAAGTTTGGTCTTTATCAACTGATGGCTCATATTTAATCTTGAGAGTTTGAATTTAAGAGCAACCCTTGCTGGTAGGGTATACCAATATATATGCAGTATATATGTACTAGTGGATATAAATTTGCCCCCGTGATAAAAAAAAATTTGAGAAAAAATAAAAATAATAAAAAATAAAAATAGTTAAAAAATAATAAAAAATAGTTTAAAAAAATGAAAAAAAAATTGAGAAAAAATAAAAAATAAATAAAAAAAAGAAAAAAATATTTAAAAAATTAATAAAAAAATAGTTTAAAAAATGGGAAAAAATATTTAATAAAAAAATTTACACGTATTTAAAAAAATACATGTATTTATAATAGTATATATATAACACAAAAAAAAAGAAAAAAAAGAACTTTTAGCATGACATTTCATGCATGGGCATGAAATGAGAAAATGTCATGCATAACGGTATATATGTATGTTATGGGTAGGGTAGAAATGTAGATTTAGACGTTACTAGTGTAAAAAATAAAAAATATAGAATTGAACTAGTTAGTTTTTTGTGGGACCCACGGTTAAAACGGAACATCTTGTTTCTCGAAAGAAAAAAAAATTAATGCCTAAAGCGGAACATCTTGTTCCTCCCAAGCTTAAAACCATTTACCCCTATTTCTATTTTCTACCCCGCAAGTTTGCAATGACTGTAATTTTATTTGGCAACGGCTAAAATTTTATGGCAAAGGCTTTTTTATATATATATATATATAAATAGCAGTTGATTAACTTTTGATTTTTTATAAATAGCAGTTTATTTTTTACCTATTTAATTAACATTTGTTTGGGTAAATAACATTTATTTGGGTATATTTATAGGGACTTCTATATTTGGAGGTAGGAAGTGTAATAATCAAACCCCTCAAACGGAACAACATGTTTCGTCCAAGGGGGACTAATTTTTTCCCAAGATGTCGTCGTTTATGTTGGATATAGTGTATATTTAGTTTACCCACCACATATTTCTTAGTTTTTATAGGATATTTTTGAATTACTAAGGTGTATATTTGCTCTAACGGTTATCAATACTTTGAACTTGAGAAAATTATTTGATCAAAGAGGTACAGAGCACAAGGCTGCTGGTGTTTCTTCATTTAATACCAAATGTAGTGTACGTATTGACCTCCAACTTCTGTCGTTACTGATTTCATTAAAGTTTAGGAGTTGACCGATTTAGTTTTTATTTTATGTTAATTTTTTATTTGTGTTTTGTTTCTTCATATAGTCACTGTGTGTATATTTTGGTTCTAAACAGTCGTTGAGTTTCAGACGGCGGAAGGCCAGAGAGTGTCACATCTCCAAGTAAGAAGAAGGAAGGTCTGTTGTGGGTTATCATCAGATATTTGATTGTGGGTTATCAATAGACTTATTGCTTCGATTGTGGGTTATAGTGCCATGGAAGAAGAAGGGAGTGTGGGTTATCAACTAATCTATTGATTATGTCAATCTTGGTGGATGGGATCAAGAACTCAGCTTGGTGGGTTAATAGCAGATCTATTTTATGTTTTAAACCTTTTGAAAACTGGGTGTTAAGGTATCAACCATATTTGTTTAGATATAAGCTTTGAAATCCTTATTTTTAATATGTTTCAAACCATAAAAAAACTTACTTTTATTTGCTTTCAACCATTAATACATTGGGTTCTTCTTTGGGTTTTGTTTTTTTCATTTGTTTTAGCAGGAACACTAATATTTGGTGTGGTACAGGCAACCAAATGATCAGGTCCGTGGCGAGCGACTGGGAATAAATTAGATTCTTTATTTTTTCAAATGAGAATTTTGTTCACAATGTAATTATAGTTGAGAGCTTTAATTTTTTTCAGTGGTGTTCGTTCAAGAATAAAGGAAGAAAAATGAGCCGAGGTACAAAAAGATACAATGAGGGAAGGAGATCATGGCTTTTCCAACAGTCCCCATGGTTTGAACTTTTTCTTTGAAGTTTGATTTCTCTTTTTCTGTTTTATTTCGTATATTGTTTTACTTTCTACAACCCTTGATTTATGTTGTTTCTAATTTTTTTTTTGCAGATCTGAAGGCGTGTAGACGATGGTTATCATTTATTTTCATTTTACGCTTCAGCTATACATCGATCCTTTTTTTGTTTGGATCTTTTTTTCAAATTTATTTTTTACTCTTCCTTCCAGCAATTGCACCTTTGTTCATTTTTGTTTTTAATTTTTTTTATCAATTTTCTAACTAAATTCGGTTGTGGATGTTTACACCATGTCATATAGGAAGTTTTAATTTAATCAAAAGATCTCACATCTGTTGTGGATCGTTGTGGCTTTTAATTTGATAGAAATTTGTGGATGGATTTTAATCAAAAGATCTCACTGCTGTTAAAAAATAAATCGAGTTCAAGGCTCGAGAAAAGGCCTTTGAATACAATGTCAGGTACGAAATTTAAATCGGATCTCAATTTTCTAAACGTAATTAATGTTAGCACGTCTTATTTTTCAAAATGGTCAAATAACCTTTCAATGCCCATGCTCCTAAAAGCTAAGGCCATCTGTAGTGAGAATGTCTAAATTGATTACGTGGAGATGTAATTTTAGATTGTTTTGGGTAGATTGTTTGGCGAGGTTTTACACTAGGACAACGCAAATGAGGGACGCGGCAGTGTTGGGCGTTAATAATTTTATCGCCCAGATCTGGGCGGCTATCATTTTACCGCCCAAGCCAACACAGCAAATCTGGGCGGCTAACATATTACCGCCCAGTTCTAACCAATTTTTTACCGTTAGCCTCTAGACGTTTATAGCCGTTTATACTCGTTACAAATATATCCGTTGTAACTAAATATTAATTATATATGTACCCCATATAAATAACATTTTCTCCTCTTCTATTTTTCATTCTTATTACAAAATTATTTCTCCTACAATATTTCCTATTATTCATTCTTATTACAAAATTATTTCTCCTACAAAATTATTCATTCTTATTACAAAATATCTCCTACAATATTCTTGAATATTTTTTAAATCCCAAAACTCAAAGACTTATTTTTTATATATTCAATACCATTTATTTTAAATATGTTATCTATTCAAAGAAAATGGTGTGGCAAACTTGCAAAACCTAATCCCATTCCACCCCCACCACCGAATTTGCCAGTCTTGTATCGGAATTATCGTCAGTTGTTTGACGATAGTTTTTTGCATGCGAGAGACATGATTGTTGATCCTACAGCTAATCCAACCGACAGTCAATTTCACATGCGCGGTAGTATCCACGGTCCGATAGAGGTGTATGCTGAATTATCCCATATTCCATTTGTGCGAGCGGCCATTGGAAATTTCGGTTTTAGTCATTTATTTAGCGAATCTTTTCCTAACTCCGACAACCAATTGACTGGAGCGCTCGTAAGTAGGTGGTCGAAAATAACTCATACATTCCATCTACCTAGTGTGGAGTTGGGGATTATCCCTTATGATTTTGTTCATTTATCAAGTAAATATTTCAGAAATGTTTTTTCGCACAATTTTTGTATTTTTATAATTTATTGTTTGATGTTTCTATATTTAATAATTGTTAAATTATATGGTTTTAGGAATTCCAATTGGAATCCATCCAATTTTGCCTAGTTTTCCAACATCTAGTCAGTATACTATGGAGCAAATATTCGACCTATATTTTCCCGGAATAGGCCACCCAGAGTTCAAAGGAAGAAATATTTCTTGTAAAACAGTAAAAAAATACATGTTGGATTGGTGCGAACAAGTTCCGGAGCAAAGACTAGCGAGCGAAGAACAGATTGCCAGAGTTTTTATTGTATATATGTTGAGCTCCATTTTTTCCCGACAGGCCATAACACCTTGTGTGTAGATTGGACAACTTATTTAAACAATCTTAACGACATGGCTGCTAAGGATTGGGGTTCTGCCATTTTAGCGCGTATTTACTATGCGCTTGACGCGTGTACCATAAATGCGCAAAAATCAGTAAATTGTTTTTGGCAACTTATAGAGGTATTATTCCCTCTAATTTTACACTTGTATCACGATCATTAAAATTAATTTTTTTAGTATAATAATCTCCTTAATTCTAATGAGTTTTTTCTTAAACCCGTAGTACTTTGACTACGAGTACCTTCACACGATGGCTCCCATATTGCACGATAATGCTGTGGAAAGATGGCCGTGTATGCTACGATGGGTTTCTGATCAACGTGAGACTTTATTGGGTCAGATGAGATATAAAAGTTCGATAATGCAAGAGCAACTGGAAATGCGTTCTCCCGAGTCAGTCATATGGCAACCTTATATGGGATTAGCAGAAAACCAGTTTAATATCGTTACAATTGCTCACGATTTGGGGCAAAGACGGATAATGCTTTTGGATATCGAGTTAGGTGGAACTTGGTATCTCGGAGATCGTTGCTACCGTCAAATGACAAGTCTCGTTGCGATTCCAGAAAACCCACCGTATCTAATGGCATTCATTCTAAGGGGGATATATATGGAACAAATTGGCAACTGGCAACCTGTAATTGCTCGTCTCGCAGTCTCATCGGAGGACGAATGGTTTACATACTGGAAGATTGTGGGTAAAGGTGCAATATTAAGCTCCCTAATTCGGTGGAAAAATCATGACGGGGTGGGGTTCGCCTCGATTGCACCATCTGATTTACGGGTACCCAACGCACCAGGAGATAGATGGGAGGCTCCCCATATATACAACACACAAGGACAATCTTCATCGTCAAATCTTATACCTTTGTCAAGGGATATTGAAGTTGCAGATACAAATTTGAGTGGCACCAGGAGATAGATGGGAGGCTCCCCATAGCTCCCGGGACATTTTACTCACGCGACCAATGGCGTGATATGTTTTTTTTAGAGAGGACTACATAAGGAAACTTCAATCACTAATGTTAGAACGAGAGCTTATGTGGCAAAGGTGGGTGACAGAGCTTAAAGGCGCTGGGCCCAGTTCGTCTACCGAGCACAACCCCATTCCACAATACATCCCCTCTGATATATATGGAGATGAATATCCAATTACTACGCCTAATATAGCCCATCCACCATCACAAGACCCTGGAGGATCGGTCAGTCAAACCTCTCTTGCCGATGATGTTTTTAGACTATTCAACGAATTTCCTTATCAGCAATAACAATAACAATGTATTAAATTTCCTTATCAGCAATAGCAATAACAATAACAATGGTTCAGCGAATTTCCTTATCAGCAATAACAAAGTATTAAATTTCTTTTGATAATAAAATTATTTTTATTTAATAACGATGTGGTTTATATTAGATTCAAGTGCAAACAATGTTAAAATATAAACACCATAAAAAAACCAACAAACTCTTAAACACTTAGGTCGAACCTAGGAGAAGTACAACAAAATGGTTTCCTATTCCGTACAAAACATCTAGGTAAGTAAGATCGTTGCATATTAGAATCAACATATTCTTTGTTATAATTTGATATATTTGGGCGGGACTTGTTTTACCGTCCAACAAGGACGATTTGTCACCTCATGTAAAATATGAGGACTGATATTTTGTGAACATGAATCTTTCCAGCTTTAGTCCTGTACACTTGATGGGTGGGACTTGTTTTACCGTCCAACAAGGACAGTTTGTCACCTCATGTAAAATATGAGGACTGATATTTTGTGAACATGAATCTTTCCAGCTTTAGTCCTGTACACTTGTTGGGCGGGACTTGTTTTACCATCCAACAAGGACAATTTTTCACCTCATGTAAAATATGAGGACTGATATTTTGTGAACATGAATCTTTCCTGCTTTAGTCCTGTACACTTGTTAGGCGGGACTTATTTTACCGTCCAACAAGGACGATTTGTCACCTCATGTAAAATATGAGGACTGATATTTTGTGAACATGAATCTTTCCTGCTTTAGTCCTGTACACTTGTTAGGCGGGACTTGTATAAATATACAACTTTGATAGATATTGAGCATCACAACTACTACTCCTACAATATAAACATTTACCATGTCTAACAACGATATTGAGGAGATGATATTAGCGCAAATTACCCAAACGTATGATCTCGACTCCGATGATGAAGCCGCCGCGGTACACAACAGATTTCGGGATGCAATACATCGGGCGTCCTTACTGCACAGTAGTCAGGAAATACATGAGCGATGACCGGTGCACCGAGATAGAGAGATGGCTCATCACAATTTATGGAAAGACTATTTCCCGAAGAACCCCACATACCCTGAAGTAATTTTCAGGCGTAGGTTCAGGATGAATAAGGCGAGCTTCAATCGTATTTTGGAAGCAGTCTGTGAAAATGATTCATATTTCATCCAGAAACCGGATTGTGTTGGACGAATGGGATTAAGCTCTCAACAGAAGATTATTTTTGCACTTCGTATGTTGGCGTATGGTGGATGCAGGGATTTACAAGATGAATATATGAAAATAGCCGAGACAACAGCGATTCAGACTTTAAAACGTTTCTGTAGGGCTGTAGTGAAGGTGTTTAGCTCGGAGTATTGCCGCACACCTACAGCCGCAGATATAGCCTGCATGCAGCCAGAGAATGAACGACGTGGGTTCCCCGGGATGATTGGGAGCATTGACTGCATGCACTGGCAATGGAATAACTGTCCACATGCATGGAAAGGACAATACCAGGGTCATTCCCATGCTGCCACTATAATTTTAGAGGCAGTCGCGTCTTATGATACTTGGATTTGGCATGCATTTTTTGGAATGCCTGGTGCATGTAATGATCTGAATGTTCTTGCGAAATCTCACGTGTTCGAAGAACTTCTGAAAGGAAATCGTCCCCCTATGCACTTTGAAATCAATGGAAACACGTATGACATGGGGTACTACCTTGCAGATGGTATCTATCTGCCCTACGCAACTATCGTTAAGAGTTTCAAGAGACCGGTCAGTCAAAAACAAAAGGTGTTCACTCGAGCCCAAGAAGGTGCCCGAAAGGATGTGGAACGGGCATTTGGCATCTTGCAACAACAGTTTCACTTCATCAAAAATCCGGCGAATTTTTGGGAATATAAAGACTTACGTGTAATTATGAAGGCTTGTGTCATATTACACAATATGATTGTCGAGGAAGAAGTACAAGACGGGACTTGGAGAGCTGACCATCCCTTACGTGACCCACCCCCCTACTTAAGCAGACAAAGTCTCGCTGGCCATTATCAGTACCAGATGCGGGAGGCAAAGATGTGGAACAAGGATGCCCATAACCAGTTACGTGAGGACCTTATGGAACACATTTGGAATCGTCATGCAGAATCATAATCTTGATTGTAATGTTAATATGTAGACAATTTTCTTCGTGCTAAATAAAATATGTTTGGGCAAAACTAGTCATTGATGAACATTGGTAGAAAATCTAGTAATTAATAAATTTGAGTTACATAAATAACCATATAAATCTAATAATCTAATATTAGAAGTTCTGAAATGCTTGAGCCCGACGCTGCATTATCTGAGTCAATCGCATCTCATGAAGGGCTCTTTGTTGGGGAGTGAAGTTACTTGTATCCATGTAAATAATGTGATCTTCGTCACGTTGGAGTTGAGCTTCATACTCTTTGGTGAGAATTGAAATTAAACCATCAATCTTTTCATTTAGAGTTCTTTTGATTGATTGGGATTCTGCTGAATTTTTGTCATAAGGTTTGTTGAAGTCATCAGAGTTCTCTAAAATGAGCGTTTGTGAAGCCGCACTGTTGGCTGCCGCTCTTTTCTTCCCTTTCAGTTTCGCAGCTTTACGTCCTTCTGGTCTTTTCAACGGATTATTGAATTCCCTTGTATCGCTGTCATTCGAATTAAGCCCGGTTCCCATTATCTTCTTCATCAGTATATTGTGAACCAGTGGTCGACATCGAATACTTTGGCAAATCCTTAAGCACCTCGTAGCAGTGGTCGTAATTGAATTTATGACCCGTTTTTGATAGAAAGTTATCATGAGCTCGTTGAACCTATCAAAAAAAATATTCTCGCATAATTTTTGCAAAATGAATATAAAATAAATAAATATTAATTGTAATTACCCATGAAACCTCCGCCGTGCCGCTTTCTTTCCCCCTACCGTATGCTTTGGACAAGTTCTCCGTATACAACACACAATCTGTGTTAATTTTCTGAAATTTTCCCTGCAATGTATTTTCAGACCGTCTGTAAATGACACCCTCGCTTGAGTTATATTCGTTCGTAATTTTTTCCCATAATGTAGAACCCGCTTGGTTAGTCCCCATAGCACCATCTATAGAAAATTTAACGTATGCCATACAAAGCAACACCTCATCATGTGCATTAAAAATTGGCAATCGACTAGAATTAGACGGAGTACTTTGAGAAGAAGAATCCATTATAATTATTTAAATTATAATGTTCAAAAAAATAAAATACTTTTGTGTTCAAAGTGTGTGAGGGATGTAATATAAATACACAAAAATAAAAGTTACCGTTGTAAATATGTTTTAGCCGTTAGAAAAGTTACCGTTTGGAACTTATATTTTTTTTTTTAAATTGAGGTTGGGTGGTTATATGTTTACCGCCCAGAAAATCTGTGCGGTTTTATGTTTAACGCCCAGTCTGGGCGGTTTTGTGTTTAACGCGCAGATCACGTAAGGCCCACTTACACATTGTGTTTCGGGTGTTTACATTTGCATTTCGTCTAACTTTTCTCTCTCCTCCAACTACACGATTATTTACCCACTGTGAGATGTAAATGTGTAGTTTTACACATTTACATCGCCCAGTACAGATGGCCTAAGAGTCGTGCTACTGCACAACACACAAAAGATGTAGGAAGTAGACACAAACCCTTAAAAGACAAAAATACCCCTTAAGAAATTAAAAAAAAAATCTTGAAAACATGTTTTCAATAGTTTATCAAGTGTTTTAAAAAAATTTCATTTTCCCAATTTTATTTATAGTCTATAAATAAAAATTGAGAAAAATATTTAAACATTTTTTAAAACAATTTAAAATTTTTGAAACCTTTTTTTGAAGAAAACATTTTTTTTTTAATTTCTTAAAAAAAAAATTTAAACAAGTAAAAATTGTAGTGATGAGGGAAGAACTCTCAAGTTTTTTTTGGCATTTGTCTATCACGGGATAAAATTTATCGTCGTATCATCGGCACGGGTATATCTTAATATATATATCGTCGTGTCATCGGTACTGGTAAAAAATATTACAAGAACAAATTGATCGTGTTGCCATCGGTACGGGTACATTCTAGTATATATATATATATATATATATATATATATATATATATATATATATATATATAGGTCCTCCTTATAGTGCAGATCCAGGTACATACCATTTTTTTAAAATAGTGAAAAAATGAATTTTTTGATGAAACTTCATGGATATGATCTTCACGGTGAGAACATCATCTCCAAAAATTTTCATTAAAAAATTCAATAAAAAAAACTATTATAAATATGCATTTTCGACCGTTGAAATGTTAGCGATCATTTCACTCACTTTTTGATTGAATTTTTTGTTGAAACTTCATGGATATGATCTGGACAGTGAGAAGATCATATCCATGAACTTTGATAAAAAAATTCAATCAATAAAGTGGCTGGCGCCGACCCAACATTTCAACAGTTGAAAATGAATATTTATACCATTTTTTTACATTTCACTTCATATCAACGGTTTTTTTATTGAATTTTTTGATGAAAAAAATTTGAGATGATCTTCTAACCGTGGACATCATATCCATGAAGTTTCATCAAAAAATTTATTTTTTACTATTTAAAAAAACTGGTATGTACCGAGGTCTGTACCATAAGGAGTCCTTACATGAGACTTTTTGTATATATATATATATATATATATATATATATATATATATATATATATATATATATATATATATATATATATAATCTTTTTATAAAATTATTTTTTACAACATTACTCATCTGGTGAAAATATAAAAAAATTATTTTTTTTATAAAAACTATAGTTTTAGCCCTTTTTGTCTATAAAAGCGTTTTTTTTCACAAAAGTTGATTTGATAAAGATAAGTATAAATTATTTTATTATATATAAAAGTTGTATTTTTTTATAGTAATTTCTAAAAGATGGGAGTTTTAAACTTCTTTTCTTTACATAAATTGTGTTTTAAATGACTGTTCTTACAAATATAAATATAATCTTTTTATAAAATTATTTTTTAAAACTTTACTCATCTGGTGAAAATATAATTCTTTTTTTTTTTTTATAAAAACTATAGTTTTAGCCCTTTTTGTCTATAAAAGCGTTTTTTTTTCACAAAAGTTGATTTGATAAAGATAAGTATAAATTATTTTATTATATATAAAAGTTGTATTTTTTTTTATAGTAATTTCTAAAAGATGGGAGTTTTAAACTTCTTTTCTTTACATAAATTGTGTTTTAAATGACTGTTCTTACAAATATAAATATAATCTTTTTAAAAAAAAGGCTATTTTTATAAAACAACGTTAACATGCAAATTTTATAGATTGTTTTAGAAAACTATACATTTTATTATAAAAAACATTTTTAGAGTTATACATTAATAATTAACAATTTTTTGTATATAACTCAAAAAAATGTTTTTTATATAAAAAAAACACTGTTTATATTAAATTCTGAACGTTAACATTACTTTATAAAAACATTTTTTCCTTAAAAAAATTATACTTGTATTTATAAAACAACCTTTTAAAATGCAATTTATGTAAAGAAATGAAGTCAAAAACTAGAGTTTTTAGAAAGCTACTTTATAAAAATATAATTTTTATACATAATAAAATATTTTATACTTGTTTTTATAAAATCAAGTTTTGTAAAAAAAATTATAAAAAAAATGTTAAAAGTTTAGTTTTATATAAAAAATTATATATTTATATTTTTATGAAAAACAATACTGTTTAAAGTAATAATTTATATTTAAAAATAGTTTTTAAGATATATACATATACATATGTGTGTGTGTGTGTGTATTTGTGTGTGTGTTCTATTCTTTTTGTTTGTTTAATTGCCCCTACTTCATCATTAAATATATATATTTTTTTAAATTTCAATTTTACATGCAAGTATTTGTTTGACCTCATATACTCTACAAATGAAATACACATATATATTATTCTTTTATAATTTTTTCTACATTAAAAGCATGTATCACACAAATATAAAATAGTTCTTTTAACATTATATATTTTACCTCTATTTTTGTAAGTATGTTCGCGTTACATTGTATAACAAGAATTTGAAAGCAAGCTAAAAACTAGTGATTATATGATTATTTGATATTCCGATTAGGAAAATGGTACACTTACCCCAAAATTATCGAATTTGGGTTTTATTGGTTTGTACTCTAGTGTGGGTCCCGCCAGGGTACAAACCAATAAAACACAAATTCGATAATTTTGGGATAAGTGTATAATTACTCTTCCGATTATTGCATCCAACTAAAGACTACAGTTATTCCCACTCCATCAAAGTTCTAAGACACTCCAAAAATCAATCTAATGACTATTTTACCCTTATTATGTCTTATATGAAGTGGAGGCACTGTGAAGGAATTTTGCATGCTCATTAGCATCTTTAATTTTTTTTTTACAAGTTTCTTATTTTTTTATTTTATAATTAAAAGAAAATACATTTTTTAATTAAAACTAACCAGTTTTTATTAAAATTAAAATTAAAAAAATATTTTTTCCATAACTAAAAAAACTATGTTTATTGACATCATTTGTTGAATGTGGGTCCACATCAGTGCCATATTAGTAAACATAGTTTTTTTATTTAAGAAAAAACTATTTTTTTATTTTAATTTTAATAAATAACTGTTTAATTTGATGTGTTAGATTCACGATTGATTAATGTCGCTGACGCGGACCCACAATCAACAAATGATGTGGATTCGCGTCAGCGGCACTAATCAATCACGATGTCATGTCATTTTTATTTTGATCGGGTTCATTTTTGGTTAAAAAATAAATTTTGTGTTGTGTCACTTTTACTTGGATCGTATTCGTAATAAGTAAAAAAAATATTTCATCGTGTGTCGTGCCGTGCCATGTCGTGTTATTTTTATTTTGATCGGGTTCGTTTTTTGTTTTAAAAAATAACATCTTGGATTGTCATGTCATGCCGTACCATCGTGTTCATTTTTAGTTAAAAGAATATATTTTATGTCGTGTCTTGTTCTGTCGCTTTTATTATTGAGTGTTACATGTTCAACAATTAACTAGGGTTACAATTCTTTCTCAAATTAAATTTTTAGAAATTATTTTTTTAATAACTAATTTGTGGTAAGATTTTTTTGGTTAAAAAATAATTTTTATATATCTTAGATTAGTGATTTGTTAGTGCCGCTGATCCACATCATTTAATGGATGTTGATCTTCGCTAGCGGCACTAACCAATCGTTATTAAAAAAATTATAACAAAATAATTGAATATAAAACAGTTTCTATATAATTTTTTTCCTAAAACATGTTTGAAAATAGTTTAATATAAAACATGTTTAATAAAAAAAATTATCAAGAAACTTTTTTATATAAAATTATTTTGTTATAATTTTTTTAATAACGATTGGTTAGTGCCGCTGGCGCGGATCCACATCCATTAAATGACGTGAATCCGCGCTAGCGGCACTAACCAATCATTAATCAAAGATATATAAAATAATTTTTTAACCAAAAAAATCTTACCACAAAATAGTTATTAAAAAAAATACTTTCTAAAAATTTAATTTGGGAAAGAATTTAATTGTTGAACATACAACACTCAATAATAAATACATCTGTCATTTTTTTAAGGATCAAATACCAAAAAGTCACTCGAACATTTTTTAATGCAAATTTAGTGCAACCTTTTTTATTTTGTTCAAAAAAGTCCCCCAAGCACAACTTTAACAAATATTATCTTATATTTAAAGTCCGCGCTAGAGGTATGTTAAGGGACTTTTTGTAACAAATAAAAAGACTTGGACTAAACGTGTATTAAAAATTGTTCGAGTGACTATTTGGTATATGCCCATTTTTTAAATAACGAAAGTGTTCTTTTTTAAATAAGTTATATCCAACAGTTTTTTTAAAATATGTTCATTAAAAAAAATAATGATTTAAAAAAAAACTGTCCAATTTTATTTAGTAAAAAAATGTTTATTTTTTTAATGTTATGATAAAACAGTTTTTGTAATTATTTAATTTAAAAAATTATTGAGAATAGTTGGAACTTGGAATTTATTAGATGTTAGGCTAAAGGTTAATTGTGTCTTTTAAAAAAAATGGAGTGTTTAAAGAATAATGGGAGTGCCAATCGTATTTTTCTTACAAAAACACAAACACAAACACAAACACAACCAATTTAAAATGTGGCACAATAAGAAATTTTATTTAATTTTTTTACCAAAAACAAATACGGCCAAGTAAAAGCGATACGACACGACACGAAATTTTAATTTTTTTTAACAAAAAATAAATACAACCCAATTAAAATATGATACAGCATAATTTTTTTTTAACCTAACTCGAATACGATCCAACTAAAGCGACACGACACAATATCTTATTTTATTTTTCTTTTACCAAACACAAACACAAACCAATACACACGAATAATATTTTTTCAACACGAATAGTGACGCCAATTATGGGTCCAACTAATGTCACTATAGGGACTACTAATTATTTTTTTAAACGTGTTGGACTAAATATTAAAAAAATATTTTTTAGGAAATAAACATTATTTCTTTTTTAAATTTATTGAAATTAAAATTATTTAAAATATTAATTGCATATCTGACAATTTCTTATCAACATAAAAAGTAACTAGCAAGTCAACCCCTTCTCCCCACTTAAATGCCATTGAAATTCGGCAAATGCTAGAAAGAGAATCAAAACTCACTTGGACTAAAAATTTCTAAAACATTGGTATTATATTCATAGCAATGAGAAAGGGTATACTCGGTATTAGTTAAAGAATTGAAATGCCTAAGGATATTGGGGGAGCGCTAATAGCGCTAGCGCTCCCCCCAACTAAATTCCATTCACACTTGTTCTCTTTCATGCCCTCTGACTCTCCCATCATCAATTACTCTCTTTCCCGATCTCTTCAATTTTCTGCCTCTTAACCGTCTCTCCGTTTATCTCCCTTACAGAACCCAAAAATGGAAGAAGGATGGACTCTCAGGTGAGACACAAACTCCATCATTCCCACTAGACGTGTTGGTGTGACAGGTTTCTTTGAAATACGCCTCTTAATGTGCACATCACGCACTAGGTGACGGGATAACCATCATGTCTCTCGTGTTATTCTCAGGAGGCCAAATTACAGCATTAAATAGCGGCCTTTAGGGCCTGTTTGGCAACCCAATTCCAAGGCTTGGAATTGAATTGCCAAACGGACCCTTAGTTTTTTAATCTTATGGGAAAGATTGCACATCTTTCATTGTCTTTCTAAGATAGATTGTCTACATTGTATCAGGTATTGGAAGGTTGTTGTTCATAGTGATTCTCTTGTCTTTTTTCATTATTTAGGTTCACTGTATTGCACCTAACATTTTGAAATTAGTTTTGGAGTTTTGTTTATTAGATATACTAAAATAAGAGTTCCATTTTCTTTTTAAATAAGGGTCCGTTTGGTTGATAATGGGCAAAACAGTGAACATGACAAATTTTACCAAGTTTTTTTTCACAGGAGATTATCAAACAACCATTAGGGAAAATTAAAGTCAATCCAATTAATTTATTTAAAAACAGTTTTTATATTATATTCAAAAATATAAAAAACAGTTTTTACAATATTTTTATATTACAGTTTTTTAAAAAAATTATAAAACATTTTCTTAACAATTTTTTATAATATTAAAAACAGTTTTTAAAATATTACAAAACGATTTTTAAATATTCACAACAGTTTTTTTAACTATTTAAAATATTTTTGAATTTTGTTTTTAAACTTTAAAACTGTTTTTATATTATATTCAAAATAGTTTTTAAAAATGTTAAAAACTATTTTTATAATACGGTTTTTCAAAAAATTTGTAAAACATTCTCTTAACAAAATTTTATAATATTAAAAACAGTTTTTTAAAATATTACATAACAATTTTTAAACATTCACAAGAGTTTTTTTAAACTATTTAAAACAGTTTTACAATATATTTTTTAAAACTTTAAAACAGTTTTTATAATATATTCAAAACATTTTTTAAAAATGTTAAAAACAGTTTTTACAATATTTTTATAATACAGTTTTAAAAAAAATTTTGCAAAACATTTTCATAACAATTTTTTCTAATATTAAAAACAGTTTTCAAAACATTACAAAACAACTTTTAAATATTTATAACAGTTTTTTTAATTATTTAAAACAGTTTTTTAAATTATTTTTTAAAACTTTAAAACTGTTTTTATTATATATTCACAACAATTTTTAAAAATGTTAAAAACAGTTTTTACAATATTTTGTTAATACGGTTATTAAAAAAAATTGTAAAACATTTTCTTAACATTTTTTTATAATATTAAAAACAGTTTAAAACATTGCAAAACAATTTTTAAATATTCATAATAGTTTTTTAATTATTTAAAACAGTTTTTAAGTTATTTTTTAAAACATTAAAATTGTTTAAGAAGTTGGCAAATTTGTTAGCAAATATTTCCCACTCAAATAGGTAAGCGAACTTTGTCCACAGATTGTGCATAAGAGGTGCGGAGGCAATTGTTATGCAACACAAATAAATACGAGAGAAACAATTATCAAGGAAGAACAAGGAATATAAGATGCCAATCACACAACAAATGATGTACGTGGTTCAGAAAGGATGTGCCTACGTCCACGGTGGTGCAGTCGGTATTATTTCTATATACTCCGAAGAGTAATTACAGAGAATACCACTTGTCCTTTTGCCCCGGACCTAGGGTTTAATATATACATGTACATGTAGGTAAGTGGAGGTGATGGGTTTCTCCACGTTTTCCATCTCCCGTATAACTTCCAATTGTGGAAACGTGGGGGAGACCGGATCAATATAAGAGATGAGGGGCCCGGACTTTGGGCCGCCAGGACTGGGCTACTCGTCCGGGCCCATGGTTCTAAATTTCGGGTACCCAAAATTGTCCCTAAATTTGTTGGGCCATGTTTATGGGTTCAATGGATTTAAATGATCAGCCATTATGGCTCATTTGCGATTCTTCGAAAACTGTGAAGTTGATTTGGCGGCACCCGCTTCGCTTATTGTGCGCTATGATTAGAATTTGAAGGCTTGTTGGGATAGCCACTTTTTCTCCCGTCGCTTCAGCCTTTCCAGTACTCTTCTATCTTCTGAGAACTTTAGCGCCTCGTACCTTCTTCTCTCAATTTCCATTTCCATTGTTTCTTAGTTGTCTGAGCTCGTGCTTCTTCATCACCTGAACCGATCTTCTATTTTGTAAGTTTCCTGTGCCCTTTCCTTGTACTTTCTCTTTGGTTTGTAGCTTTTCTTGGGTCTTCTAATGGCGAAGATTGGGAGTAGGTCAATCTCTGAATTTAGGAAATTTTACAACATTCCTGAGTGGGTAGATATTGAATGTTGTGCCTCCTCTCCTAGGAATGTTAGGGATATAGATGATGCTCACTGGATCCATGTTTTGTTACTTTCCCAGGGGGGACTCACTTTCCCTACCAATGATTTGTTCCTGCACAATGCTCGCCCAATGTGTGGAAAATAGTAAATGGCGTCCATAGGATAAATCAATTGTATGGTACTAGGTTAGGACTTGCCGAGGTCTGTTTTTGTTACTCCTTTTCTCGAACTAGTTTAGGTGTCTTATACCTCAAAGTTAGGAGCCCTGATAGGGTATTGGTAGTAAACCTACCTGATTCCCATAAGGACTATTGGCAAGAAGGTTTCCTTGTTAGGAATTGGTAGTTCCCTCACCAATTTGAAGGGACGAGGTCTGAGAGGTTCTCTGTTCCTTTTTACGGCGAGGAATATATAGGTAGACATTGTACTGTTGTTTCAACTTTTGCTGATTTGTGACCTTTCTAACTCTTCTTTGCTTTTTCTTGCGCAGCGAAGTCAAAGAATTTGGAACCTGCACTCAACGAGGTCCGTCTTTCAGAATTGGTAAAGGCTTGAAAAATCAGGGAGCCCTTAGGTGACAGCGAGCACCCCAGATCTGTTGCCTTCCTGCTCGAGTATAAGAACGTTGGCTCCAGCTTCATAGCGAGGCCTGTGGATAGTATACCAGAGTTCGATTCCTTTGAAGATACTGCTGCAGAACCTATCTAGCAGGACGAGGAGGAGAGCAGCTCTGAGAGTGACTTTGCAGGTGCCGTGAGCAATTTGGGTGGAAGGAGCTTTGATAGTAGCAGTTCCTCTGACCGTGAGGAGGTTTCTGAAGCTCGGAGATCGTCGAGCACTTCTAGCAGCTCAAGTGAAGACATGGTTCCTCCGAGGAAGAACTTGATTAGAGACGATGATGATGAGGACCACGTGCTCCTTACACAGAGGTCGAAGAAACAAAAAGCTACTTCTGGCTACTGGTTCCCGGTCCTCCGCTTAGGAGCAGTAGAGGAGGAGGAAGGAAGAGGAGCTGGAGAGAGAGAGAGAGAGGAAAAAGGAAGAAGAGAGGATAAAGTTAGAAGAGAAGAGGAGAGCGGAGGAGAGGAAGAAGAGGGAGAGCGATAAGGAGGAAGAGAAGAGAAGGGCTGAGGCGAGGGCGAAGGCTGGGCAGGCCTTAGTCCCAGTATCTGCTCTGCCTGAAGGGGCCTCCGTGGCAATTTCTCCTCAGCTGGCCCCGACTCTGCTCGAGAGAGCTGTCCTCTCGGCTGATCGCCAAAGGGCAGTAGGTTAAGAGCACCTGGCCCTTCAGGCTAGTCAGATGCTTGCTCTGGTAAGGTTTCTTTTTCTCTTGCATTTTTTTGACTTCCCTCATTTTCCTCTTCTAATATCTTCTCTTTTTCGCAGTTTGTTACTGACTTCGCCGTGCTGTATCGTTCACGCGACGAGCTGGTGAAGAAGAACAGTGAACTGGAGCAAGAAAACTCTGCCCTGAAGCTGAAGGGTAAGGAGCTCGAAGCCAGTTTTAAGGCTGTTGACTCTGCTCGGATCTCATCCGATTTGGCTCTTGCTACTGCGAACAAGGAGAAGGATGCGGCGATCACGGATCTAAGGGAGCTGAGGCAGGCCTACGACCAAGTTTGCTCAAGTAAAATTGCTGTAATGGAGGAGAAAAGGGTGCTTGTTGAAGAGCTAAAGAAGAAGGAGTCCGAGGCTGTCATTGCCAAGGAATACTCTTATAACTCCGGCTGAGCTGCGGCATACGAAGATGCTGAAGTTCAGATAGGCTATATCAGCCGTCTGAACTTCAAGAAAGGATGGAATAAGGCTCTCGTAGCTGCTGGGGTGGATGTTGCATCCCCACTTTTCTACGAGCACGACCCAGGGCCGAGGCCAGTCGTAGACGAGGACCCTGCCCCAGCTATTGAAGGCCCTGATCCTGTCCCTCAGGCGACTCCTGCTGGCGTTTCTCTTATTGAGGGGATAGAGGTCATCCCTGCCGAGGACAGTGCTCCTGCTGATGCTGATAAGGAGAAAGGACCATCCACCTCTGGGCCTCATGAGGTTGTTAATTGATAGGGTCTTTGTATTTTTGCTTTTTCTAGTCTGTAAATTTTCTTTCTTCAGTCTGATGTAACTTCAATTTTTATTGATGAAAAAGCTTCCTTTCTGCTAGTGCTGATCTCTTTCTTTCCTTTATCTTTCTTTCACTTGTAGTTAGTTGATGTGGATGATTACATTCCTGCTACTTCCCAGTTGGGTAGGACCCTTGGTCCCAATGCGAGCCCTGAAGTTCGCCAGACTTTTGTTAAGCTTTGCAAGTCCCTCAGGTCTAGAAATCAGAAATATAAGGAGCAATCCGAGCTAGTGGATAGGCTGAAGGACAGGCTCCGGGAGATGGAGGACATTGGTGCCTCAATGCAATAGGAAGTCAATGTGCTGAGAACAAGACTCCTAGAGGCCACCGAGGTCAACCAAGTTGGGGAGTTCCTTCAGCACGAGAACGAAGACCTGAGGAGGGAAGTCTTACAACTTAGGGAGCACACACCGAGCACTGTTCAAGCAGTATTACAAGGATCCTCATCATCGAGAGCTGGAGCTGATCATAATGTTACCCCTCCCATGTCGCGAAGTCTCACCCGCCCTCCCCTCCGCGAGCTAGTAGGAGCACCAGGAGAAGAAGTAGGGAAGGAGAAGAACTTCGCGATAGGGAAATAGAAGAACTCCGCGGTGATGTTCAGCGAGCATATGTAATCGCTGCTGGGTTTCAAAGGGACGTCACCCGGTTGCGGGACTTGTTCAAGAAAGGTCCTCGGCAAGCGTGGGCTGGTGGTTATGATCAAGGCTGGTCGGATGCTCCAATAAGGCTATCTGAGTTCGAGGAGCTTTCTTTCATCAGGGGATGGCTAAGTGCCTTGAAGGAGATGCAAGTCCCGAGGAACTCGGTGCTATGGTATCGTCATGAGATGTCTTCCTCCACTCTAGTGCCCAACCCATTCAGGAGGGATGATCGATGGATCTCCATCGATGCTATTCCTCGACAATTATTGGAGTCAGATGCGAATGAGGTTGTGGAAGAGTTTGCTCTTGCTCCTGATGTCGGACGAAGAGCTCGAGTGGCTGATTATCTTGCTCAGAGGCATCCACTCCCTTGAGATTTTGCCAGTTGTTATATATATATTTTTTATTTTTGATAATGTAAATGCTTTGGGATAGCTCGCCGACTAAACATGTATTATCATTGTTGTAAGATGGATTAATGAAAAGTTTGTGTTTTTGGGCAATTTTGCCAAATAAACGTGTATATCCTACTTTTCGTATCCTTGCTGATTTATGATTTCTTCTGTTTTTTCATGAAAGTGTCCTCCCAGTCCAGTATAATATCAAAGTACCATTGTGCCCCACCTTACCTTTTAGGTTGTGTCGTCACACTCCCTTAGGCCTAAGTAGGGCAATTGGCGAGGACACACCTGGTGTTGGATGTCTTCATCTGATCAGGAATTTGTTCAACCGAAGTAGGTTTAATGACCAGTATAAGATTTGGTCGTATTGCCTAAGAATCCTCTGCAGGGCTTTATATATTTCCAGGGGCAACGCTAAGAGGTCTCTCGTGTTTTATGATGATGACCTAAGGAGGGGTATTCCCTTACTGTAGTGATCAAGGTGCTTGTTATTTGGAAAAGATGTGCGATAAATGCAACTGTCACCAATCAGAGTGTAACCAACTAAGTAACTTTCATTAGTAATAAGAAAAATGAAATTCTGTTTTCATAACAAAAGAAATACAAGAAAAATATCTAAAAATAGAATTTCTTGAGATTAGCTGCGTTCCATGCTCGTGGTATTTCTCTGCCCTCCATCGTTTCCAAGTGATAGGCACCTTGCAGATCGTCTTTAGTTTCTTTAAAGGGTCCTTCCCAGTTTGGGCCTAGCTTGTCGTCTGACGACTTCACTATGCTGCCCAGGACCTTCCTTAGAATATAGTCCCCAACATGGAACGCCCTCGGGATAACCCTTTTGTTGTAATGCTTCGCGAGCTGTTACTAATAGTTTGCTAGCTTCACCAGGGCCAGTTCTCTACGCTCGTCGGCTAGGTCGAGTTCGGCGAGCAATGCTTCATCATTCAGGCCTTGGTCGACAAGGTTGGATCTCATTATTGGCAAACCTGCTTCTAGTGGGATGACTGCTTCCATGCCATATGTCAGTGAAAATGGGGTTTCTCCCGCTGCTCGCCGAGGAGTGGTTAGGTATGCCCATAGAACATGGGGTAGCTCTGTTACCCATACGCCTTTGGATCGCTCTAATCGCTTCTTTAATCCGTCGATCACAGTTTTATTGGAAGCTTCATCTTGGCCATTGCTCTGAGGGTAGGCTATCGAGCTGAAGTGGTGTCTGATACCATATTCGTTACAGAAGTTCTAAAAGGGGCCACTTTCGAACTGCGTTCCATTGTCGATGATGATGGTTCTGGGGATTCCAAATCGAGTGATTATATTTCTCCATATGAACCTTATCATATCAGCATCTCGGATGTTCGCCAGGGATTCAGCCTCGATCCATTTGGTGAAGTAGTTAGTCGCAACCAACAGGTATTTGCGATTGCCGATGGCGGTAGGCAGCGGTCCCACGATGTCCATTCCCCATTGGGCGAAGGGCCATGGGCTGGGCAGGGACTTCAGATCGCTGGTGGGTTGGTGGGTCATAGGAGCATGGAATTGGCATTTCAGGCATTTGCGAACATATACTGCGGAGTCCTTTCGCATGTATGGCCACCAATAGCCTTCCTTCATTTCTCGAAAGGCTAGAGACCTTCCTCCGATATGACTTCCACAGATTCCTTCGTGAAGCTCGTGTAGCACTTGCTCGACATCACCTGGGTGGACGCATATAAGGTGGGGACCGGGGAAGGATTTCTTATATAAGTCGCCTCCTGTGGATAAGTGAAAGCGAGCAGCTTTGACTCTTATCTGGTGGGCAGTTTTCTTGTCATCTGGGAGCGTGCCATCCTTTAAATACCCCTTAAGGGGTCCATCTAGCTGGGGGCTGATCCCACCTGGAGTACTTGTTCCACGTTTGGTAACTTGCTGTTGTGGTTAATGCTCGAACAAATGAGGAAATCGATGGGGATGACCCTCTTAAGGTCAGAGTCAACTGCCGAACTCAAGGCTGCTAAGGCATCAGCGTGACTATTTTGCCCCCTGGGAAACTGCTGGATGTTGATCTCTTCAAATCTTGACATTAATTCTCTCACTAAGGCGGCGTAGGCTTCCATTCTTTCATCCTTTGTATTGTAATCTCCACTTATCTGATTGGAGACTAGTTGAGAGTCGCCGAACACCTGTAAACGTTTTGCTCCTAGTGTATGTGACTTTTGGAGACCGGCTATTAGGGCTTCGTATTTTGCTTCGTTGTTGGAGGCTGCAAATCCAAGCCTGATTCCTTGTTCGAGGATTGTGTTTTCTGGAGTGATGAGGACAATGCCTACCCCTGCCCCCTTTGAGTTAGAGGCTCCATAAACAAAGAGTTTCCAGGTTCAATCTGTTGCTTGGTTCTTCTTTTTCTTTATTGGTTGAGGTTGGTCGGAGAGTTCCTCGCCAGTGAATTCGGCTATGAAATCAGCAAGGATATGACCCTTGATAGCTGTCCTTGGTTGATATTGGATGTCAAATCGGCAGAGCTCGATTGACCACTTAGACAGTCTGCCCGATAAGTCCGCTTTCCTTAGGACAACCTTAAGGGGATGCGATGTATGGACGATGACAGTATGGGCTTCGATATAATGCTTCAGCTTCCTCGAGGCTATTACTAGTGCAAAGCGAGCTTCTCCAATGGCAGGTACCTTTGCTCGGTGTCTAATAAGGTCTTGCTCGCGTAGTAAATGGGGTGTTGGATTCCTGCAACCTCGCATATTAACGCAGAGCTGACAGTGTGATTGGATACCGAGAGGTACAGGTACAAAGAATCCATTTGCTGTGGTATGACAAGCAGCGGTGGAGAGCTTAAGTAGGACTTGAGCTCGTCCAAAGCTCGCGAGCAGTCTGGGCTCCACTCTATCAGTTTACTCCCCTTTAGAAGCTGGAAAAAAGGTTTTCACTTCTCAAAGGATTTGGAGATGAAGCGATTTAAGGCGGCGAGGATTCTAGTGAGCTTCTGCACCTCCCAGATTGTTCGAGGGGGTTGTACCCTGTTGATTGCATCGATCTGGTCTAGATTAGCTTCTATGCCTCTCTTACTGTCAAAGTATCCAAGAGTTTTTCCTGACTGGACACCGAAGGAACACTTGCTCGCATTAAGCTTCATTCGGTGCTTCCTAAGGATTTCGAAGGTTTTTGATAGGTCTGAGAGGTGATTTTCCTTCTTCTTGCTCTTAACGAGCATGTCATCGATGTAGACCTCCATTGTGTCTCCCATTTGATCCTTGAACATTTTTGTGACCAGCCGCTGATAGGTTGCCCCCGCATTCTTGAGCCCAAATGGCATGACCTTATTGCAATATAACCCAACTGTCGTGATGAATGCCGTTTTGTCCTGGTCTGGGGCAGACAAGGGGATCTGATGATATCCTGAGTATGCGTCCAAAAAACTCATTCGCTCGTGAACTGCAGTGGCATCTACTAGTTGGTCTATCTTTGGGAGGGGGAAACTATCCTTAGGGCATTCTTTGTTGACATCAGTGAAGTCGATGCAAACTCTCCACTTCCCATTATTCTTCGGAACTACTACTGGGTTGGACAACCACTTGGGGAATTGCACTTCCCGTATGGATCCTGCATCCAGTAATTTTTTGACTTCCTTTTCGACCGCTTTAGCCTTCTCGGGTGTAGTTCTTCATGCCTTCTGCGTGACTGGCTTGAATGTGGGGTCGACGTGCGGCTGATGACAGACCATATCAGGATCGATGCCAGGCAGCTCGTATGGTTCCCATGCAAAAACATCTACGTTGTGTCTCAGCAAGGTCGTCAACTCCTTCTGTTCTTGGTCGGTCAGAGATGCTCCAATTAAGAAGACTCTGTTACTGTCACCAACTTCGGCTATAACTTCTACAAGGTTCTCGACGTCACGCTCGGAGAGGAGGAGTCTGTTCTCCTCTACTCTAGGTCTTCTATACTTTAATTGCTACTTGGAAGGTATCACACCCTCTTCAACTTTCTCGCTGGGTTGAACGGCCTTCTTCTCTGGCTTTGGTCGGATGGCTGCTATGAAGCACTTCCTCGCCATCGCTTGGTCACCGTGGATCTCCATTACTCCTCGCTCGGTTACATACTTGAGCTTCTGATGGTAAGTCGAGGAGACCGCCTTCATTGCATGAAGCCATCCTCTGCCGAGGATGGCCTGGTACGGTGATTCGATGTCAACTACCAAAAACTCAATCATCTTGGAGACATTCCCAGCATGAACTGGAAGCACTATCTTGCCTAGGGGCATGGTCATTTTTCCAGCGAAGCCGACCAAAGGAACAATAGCTTCCTTTAGGTCAGCGACGCTGTACATTACTTTGGATGAACTTCCTTGATCGACGAGCAGCTTGTCAATGTCAAAGTTGGCTATCCTGAGTGTAATGACCAGGGCATCATGATGTGGGGTCCTTACTCCCATCAAATCTTCATCCTTGAAAACAATATGCTTGTTATAGTTGACGTCCTCTGCTCGTCGACGCTTTCCTGACTGTGCCTTTGCTGGATCGATTTGAAGAGCCTGCATTACCGCTGTAAGTTATTTCATTTCCATTCGAGCTGAGTTCCCTTGTATCTTCTTGACGTCAGATACTCCGTGGATTACTGTGAACTCGTGTCCAGCATCATCCTCCAGCACGTTGTCGGGTCTCGCCTCTCTGTTGGCAGCCACTTTCTCTGCCCTTTTTCCCACAAAGTCGTTCAAATGCCTGGACTGGGCCAACTCCTCGAGGTGAGACTTAAGAGCTTTACAGTTCCCGGTCTTATGTCCTCCCTCTTTATGAAAAGCGCATCTCAACGCATTATTCCTCTTCGAGGGATCTCCTCCCATTTTCCTAGGCCACTTGTTGAATGGCCCATCTTTGATCTTCGCGAGAATCTTGTAAATTGGTTCTTTGAAGACGGTGTTGATCGCCTGGAATACTTTCGACGCGTCATGGTTCCCTCCGTTCTTGGAGCCATTTTTGCCTCCGTTTTTTCCTCATTTCCTCTGGTTCTCAGTTTTCTCACCTACCTTGGTAGTGAGCTTTGCTCGACCGTTTTCTCCTGTATTAGGGCGGGTGACATTTTCCACCTTTGCGTATTTCTTGATTCGGGCCATTAGGTCGTCAATAGTCATAGCTTCCTTCTTCGTCAGGGACTGGTAGAGGAGGGAAGAACTAGGGAGCCCAATTTTGAAGGATGCCACTGCCACTTCCTCCGCGCAGTCCTCGATCTCATTGAATAACTCCCAGTACCTCTTCGCGTAATCTCGGAGGGTCTCTTGAGGCGTTTTCTTCATTATTAGCAGATCATCCATCCTTTTAGGATGAGAGCTACTGGTAATGAATCGGTCCGAATTACCAGTAGCTCCCATCCCAAAAGGATGGATGCTCTGCTAACAATGAAGAAAATGCCTCAAGAGACCCTCCAAGATTATGCGAAGAGGTACTGGGAGTTATTCAATGAGATCGAGGACTGCACGGAGGAAGTGGCAGTGGCCTCCTTCAAAATTGGGCTCCCTAGTTCTTCCCTCCTCTACCAGTCCCTGACGAAGAAGGAAGCTATGACTATTGACGACCTAATGGCCCGAATCGAGAAATACGCAAAGGTGGAAGATGTCACCCACCCTAATACAGGAGAAAATGGTCGAGCTAAGCTCACTACCAAGGTAGGTGAGAAAACTGAGAACCAGAGGAAAGGAGGAAAAAACGGAGGCAAAAATGGCTCCAAGAACGGAGGGAACCATGACGCGTCGAAAGTATTTCAGGCGGTCAATACCGTCTTCAAAGAACCAATTTACAAGATTTTCACGAAGATCAAAGATGAGCCATTTATCAAGTGGCCCAGGAAAACGGGAGGAGATCCCTCGAAGAGGAACAATGCGTTGAGATGCGTTTTTCATAAAGAGGGAGGACATAAGACCGAGCACTGCAAAGCTCTTAAGTCTCACCTCGAGGAGTTGGCCCAGTCCGGGCATTTGAACGACTTTGTGGAAAAAGGGCAGAGAAAGTGGCTGCCAACAGAGAGGCGAGACCCGACAACGTGCTGGAGGATGATGCTAGACACGAGTTCACAGTAATCCACAGAGTATCTGACGTCAAGCAGATATAAGGGAACTCAGCTCGAATGGAAATGAAAAAACTTACAGCGGTAATGCAGGCTTTTCAAATCGATCCAGCAAAGGCATAGTCAGGAAAGCGTCGACGAGTAGAGGACGTCAACTATAACAAGCATATTATTTTCACGGATGAAGATTTGGTGGGAGTAAGGACCCCACATCATGATGCCCTGGTCATTACACTCAGGATAGCCAACTTTGACATTGACAAGCTGCTTATCAATCAAGTAAGTTCATCCGAAGTAATGTACCTCGACCTATTCAGGAAATTGAAGTTGAGCGTCGCTGACCTAAAGGAAGCTACTGTTCCTTTGGTCGGCTTCGCTAGAAAAATGACCATGCCCCTAGGCAAGATAGTGCTGCCAGTTCGTGCTGGGAACGTCTCCAAGATGATTGAGTTTTTGGTAGTTGACATCGAATCACCGTACCAGGCCATCCTCGACAGAGGATGGCTTCATGCAATGAAGGCGGTCTCCTCGACCTACCATCAAAAGCTAGAGTATGTAATCGAGCGAGGAGTAATGGAGATCCACGGCGACCAAGCGATGGCGAGGAAGTGATTCATAGTAGCCATCCGACCAAAGCCAGAGAAGAAGGCCGATCAACCCAGCGAGAAAGTTAAAGAGGGTGTGATACCTTCCAAGTAGTAATTAAAGTATGGAAGACCTGGAGTAGAGGAGACCAAACTCCTCCCCTCCGAGCGTGTCGTCGAGAACCTGGTAGAAGTTATAGTCGAAGTTCGTGACAGTAGCAGAGTCTTCTTGATTGGAGCATCTCTCACCGACCAAGAACAGAAGGAGTTGACGACCTTGCTGAGACACAACGTAGATGTTTTTGCATGGGAACCATACGAGCTTCCTGGCATCGATCCTGATATGGTCTGTCATCAGCTGCACGTCGACCCCACATTCAAACCAGTCACGTAGAAGGCATGAAGAACTGCACCCGAGAAGGCTAAAGCGGTCGAAAAGGAAGTCAAAAAACTGCTGGATGCAGGATCCATACGGGAAGTGCAATTCCCCAGTAGTTTAGAAGAATAATGGGAAGTGGAGAGTTTACATCGACTTCACTGATCTTAACAAAGCATGCCCTAAGGATAGTTTCCCCCTCCAAAAGATAGACCAACTAGTAGATGCCACTGCAGCTCACGAGCGAATGAGTTTCCTGGACGCATACTCAGGATATCACCAGATCCCCTTGTATGCCCCAGACCAGGACAAAACGGCGTTCATCACGAGAGTTGGGTTATATTGCTACAAGGTCATGCCATTTGGGCTCAAGAATGCGGGGGCAACCTATCAGCGGCTGGTCATAAAAATGTTCAAGGATCAAATGGGAGACACAATGGAGATCTACATCGATGACATGCTCGTTAAGAGAAAGAAGAAGGAAAATCACCTCTCAGACCTGTCAAAAACCTTCGAAATCCTCAGGAAGTACCGAATAAAGCTTAATGCGAGCAAGTGTTCCTTCGGTGTCCAGTCAGGAAAATTTCTTGGATACTTTGACAGTAAGAGAGGCATAAAAGCTAATCCAGACCAGATCGATGCAATCAACAGGGTACAACCCCCTCGAACAATCCGGGACGTGCAGAAGCTCACTGGAATAATCGCCGCCTTAAATCGCTTCATCTCCAAATCCTCCGAGAAGTGCAAACCTTTTTTCCATCTTCTAAAGGGGAGTAAACTGATAGAGTGGAGCCCAGACTGCTTGCGAGCTTTGGACGATCTCAAATCCTACTTAAGCTCTCCACCGCTGCTTGTCATACCACAGCAAATGGATTCTTTGTACCTGTACCTCTTGGTATCCAATCACACTGTCAGCTCTGCGTTAATATGCGAGGTTGCAGGAATCCAACACCCCGTTTACTACGCGAGAAATACCTTATTAGACACCGAGCAAAGATACCTATCATTTGAAAAGCTCGCCTTTGTCACTAGTAATAGCCTCGAGGAAGCTGAAGCATTATTTCGAAGCCCATACTGTCATCGTCCTTACATCGCATCCCCTTAAGGCTGTCCTAAGGAAAGCGGACTTATCGGGCAGACCGTCTAAGTGGTCAATCGAGCTCAGCCGGTTTGACATCCAATTTTAACCAAGGACAGCTATCAAGGGTCAGATCCTTGCTGATTTCATAGCCGAATTCACGGGCGAGGAACTCTCCGACCAACCTCAACCAACAAAGCAAAAGAAGAACCAAGCAACAGAAAGAACCTGGAAACTCTTAGTTGATGGAGCCTCCAACTCAAAGGGGGCAGGGGTAGGCATTGTCCTCATCACTCCAGAAAACACAATACTTGAACAAGGAATCGGGCTTGGATTTGCGGCCTCCAACAATGAAGCAGAATACGAAGCCCTAATAGCCGGTCTCCAAAAGGCACAAACTCTAGGAGCAAAACGTTTACAGGTGTTCGGCGACTCTCAGCTAGTTTCCAATCAGATAAGTGGAGATTACAATGCAAAGGATGAAAGAATGGCAGCCTACCTCTCCTTAGTGAGAGAATTAATGTCAAGATTTGAAGAGATCAACATCCAGCAGTTTCCCAGGGGGAAAAACAGTCACGTTGATGCCTTAGCAGCCTTGAGTTCGGCAGTTGACTCTGACCTTAAGAGGGTTATCCCCATCGATTTCCTCATTTGTTCGAGCATTAACCACAACAGCAAGTTACCAAACGTGGAACAAGTACTCCAGGTAGGATCAGCCCCCAGCTGGATAGACCCCTTAAGGGGCTATTTAAAGGATGGAACGCTCCCGGATGATAAGAAAACTGCCCACCAGATAAGAGTCAAAGATGCTCGCTTTCACTTATCCACAGGAGGTGACTTGTATAAGTAATCCTTCTCCGATCCCTACCTTAGATGCATCCACCCAGGTGATGTCGAGCAAGTGCTACACGAGCTTCACGAAGGAATCTGTGGAAGTCATATCGGAGGAAGGTCTCTAGCCTTTCGAGCAATGAAGGAAGGCTATTGGTGGCCATACATGCAAAAGGACTCCGCAGTATATGTTCGCAAATGCCTGAAATGACAATTCCACGCTCCTATGGCCCACCAACCCACCAGCGATCTGAAGTCCCTATCTAGCCCATGGCCCTTCGCCCAATGGGGAAGGGACATCGTGGGACCGCTGCCTACCTCCGTCGGCAATCGCAAATACCTATTGGTTATGACTGACTACTTCACTAAATGGATCGAGGCTGAATCCCTGGAGAACATCTGAGATGCTGATATGGTAAGGTTCATATGGAGAAATATAATCACTCGGTTTGGAATCCCCAGAACCATCATCACCGACAATGGAACGCAGTTCGAAAGTGGCCCCTTTCAGAACTTCTATAACGAACATGGGATCAGACACCACTTCAGCTCAGTAGCCTACCCTCAGAGCAATGGCTAAGCTGAAGCTTCCAATAAAACTGTGATCGACGGATTAAAGAAGCGATTAGAGCGAGCCAAAGGCGCATGGGTAATAGAGCTACCCCATGTTTTATGGGCATACCGAACCACTCCTAGGCGAGCAACAGGAGAAACCCCATTTTCGCTGACATATGGCATGGAAGCAGTCATCCCACTAGAAGAAGGTTTGCTAACAATGAGATCCAACCTTGTCGACCAAGGCCTGAATGATGAAGCATTGCTCGCCTAACTTGACCTAGCCGACGAGCGTAGAGAACAGGACCTGGTGAAGCTAGCGAACTATCAGCAACAGCTCGCGAAGCATTATAACAAAAGGGTTAGCCCGAGGGCATTCCAAGTTGGGGACTATGTTCTAAGGAAGGTCCTGGGCAGCACAGTGAAGTCGTCAGACGACAAGCTAGGCCCAAATTGGGAAGGACCCTTTAAAGTAACTAAAGACGATCTGCAAGGTGCTTATCACTTGGAAACGATGGAGGGCAGAGAAATACCACGAGCATGGAACGCAGCTAATCTCAAGAAATTCTATTTTTAGATCTTTTTCTTGTATTTCTTTTGTTATGAAAACAGAAGTTCATTTTTCTTATTACTAATGAAAGTTACTTAGTTGGTTACACTCTGATTGGTGACAGTTGCATTCATCGCACATCTTTTCCAAATAACAAGCACCTTGATCACTACAGCAGGGGAATACCCCTCCTCAGGTCATCATCATAAAACACGAGAGACCTCTTAGCGTTGCCCCTTGCAATATATAAAGCCCTACAGAGGATTCTTAGGCAATACGACCAAATCTTATACTGGTCATCAAACCTACTTCGGTTGAAAAAAATCCTGATCGGATGAAGACATCCAACACTAGGTGTGTCCTCGTCAATTGCCCGACTTAGGCCTAAGGGAGTGTGATGACACAACCTAAAAGGTAAGGTGGGACACAATGGTACATTGATATTATACTGGACTGGGGGGACTTGCATGACAAAACAGAAGAAATCATAAAGCAGCAAGGATACGAAAAGTAGGATATACACGTTTATTTGGCAAAATTGCCCCAAAACACAAACTTTTCATTAACCTATCTTACAATAATGATAATACATGTTTAGTCGGCGAGCTCACCCAAAGCATTTACATTATCAAAAATATAAAAAATATATATATAACAACTGGCAAAATCTCAAGGGGATGGAAGCCTCCGATTAAGATAATCAGCCACTCGAGCTCTTCCTCCGTCATCAGGAGCAGGATAAAACTCTTCCACAACCTCATTCGCATCCGACTCCAATAATTGCCGAGGAATAGCATCGATGGGGATCCATCGATCGTCCCTCCTGAATGGGTTGGGCACTAGAGTGGAGGAAGACATCTCATAACGATATCATAGCGCCGAGTTCCTCGGGACTTACAGCTCCTTCAAGGCACTTAGCCATCCCCTGATGAAAGAAAGCTTCTCGAACTCAGATAGCCTTGTTGGAGCATCCGACTAGCCTTGATCATAACCATCAGCCCACGCTTGCCGAGGACCTTTCTTGAACAAGTGCCACAACCGGGTGACGTCCCTTTGAAGCCCAGCAGCGATTACATATGCTCGCTGAACATCACCGCGGAGTTCTTCTCCTTCCCTGCTTCTTCTCCTGGTGCTCCTACTAGCTCGCGGAAGGGGAGGGCGGGTGAGACTTCGTGACATGGGAGGGGTAACATTATGATCAGCTCCACCTCGCGATGATGAGGAGCCTTGTAATACTGCTTGAACAGTTCTCGGTGCGTTCTACCTAAGTTGTAAGACTTCCCTCCTCAGGTCTTCGTTTTCCTGCTGAAGGAACTCCCTAACTTGGTTGACCTCGGTGGCCTCTAGGAGTCTTGTTCTCAGCACATTGGCTTCCTCTTGCACTGAGGCACCAATGTCCTCCATCTCCAGAAGCATGTCCTTCAGCCTAGCCACTAGCTGGGATTGCTCCTTATATTTATGATTTCTAGACCTGAGGGACTTGCAAAGCTTAACAAAAGCCTGGCAAACTTCAGGGCTCGCATTGGGACCAAGGGTCCTACCCAACTGGGAAGTAGCAGGAATGTAATCATCCACATCAACTAACTACAAGTGAAAGAAAGATAAAGGAGAGAAGAGATCAGCATTAGCAGAAAGGAAGCTTTTTCATTAATAAAAATTGAAGTTACATCAGACTGAAGAAAGAAAATTTACAGACTAGAAAACACAAAAATACAAAGACCCTATCAATTAGCAACCTCAGGAGGCCCAGAGGTGGATGGTCCTTTCTCCTTATCAGCATCAGCACGAGCACTGTCCTCGATAGGGATGACCTCTATCCCCTCAATAAGAGAAACGCCAGCATGAGTCGCCTGAGGGATAGGATCAGGGCCTTCAATAGCTGGGGCAGGGTCCTCGTCTACGACTGGCCTCGGCCCTGGGTCATGCTCTTCGAAAAGTGGGGATGCAACATCCACCCCAGTAGCTACGAGAGCCTTATTCCATCCTTTTTAGAAGTTCAGACGGCTGATATATCCTATCAGAACTTCAGCATCTTCGTATACCACAGCCCAGCCGGAGTTGTAAGAGTCTTCCTTGGCAATGACAACCTCAGACTCCTTCTTCTTCAGCTCTTCAACAAGCACCCTTTTCTCCTCCAGCACAACAAGTTTGCTCGAGAAAACTTGGTCGTAAGCCTGCCTCAGCTCCCTTAGATCCGTAATCGCCGCATCCTTCTCCTTGTTCGCAGTAGAAAGAGCCAATTCGGATGAGATCCGAGTAGAGTCAACAACCTTAAAACTGGCTTCGATCTCCTTACCCTTCAGCTTCAGGGCAGAGTTTTCTTGCTCGAGTTCACTGTTCATCTTCACCAGCTTGTCGCGTGAACGATACAGCACGGCGAAGTCAGTAACAAACTGTGAAAAATAGAAGATATTAGAAGAGGAAAATGAGGGAAGTCAAAAAAATGCAAGAGAAAAAGAAACCTTACCAGAGCAAGCCTTTGACTAGCCTAAAGGGCCAGGTGCTCTGAACCTACTACCGTTTGGCGATCAGTCGGGAGGACAGCTCTCTCGAGCAGAGCCGGGGCCAGCTGAGGAGAAATTGCCACGGAGGCCCCTTCAGGCGGAGCAGATACTGGGACTAAGGCCTGCCCAGCCTTCGTCCTCGCCTTAGCCCTTCTCTTCTCTTCCTCCTTCTCGCTCTCCCTCTTTTTCCTCTCCTCCGCTCTCCTCTTCTCTTCTAACTTCTTCCTCTCCTCCGCTCTCCTCTTCTCTTCTAACTTCTTCCTCTCTTATTCCTTTTTCCTCTCTCTCTCTCTCTCTCACCATCGCCTCTTCCTTCCTCCTCCTCTCCTGCTCCTGAGCGAAGGATTGGGAACCATTAGCCACGGCCCCAGAAGTATCTTTTTGTTTCTTCGACCTCTGTGCAAGGAGCACGTGGTCCTCATCATCATCGTCTCTAATCAAGTTCTTCCTCGGAGGAACCATGTCTTCACTTGAGCTTCTAGAAGTGCTCGACGATCTCTGAGCTTCAGAAACCTCCTCACGGTCATAGGAACTGCTACTATCAAAGCTCCTTCCACCCAAATTGCTCACGGCACCTACAAAGTCACTCTCAGAGCTGCTCTTCTCCTCGTCCAGCTGGATAGGCTCTGCAGCAGTATCTTCGAAGGAATCGAACTCTGGTATACTATCCACAGGCCTCGCTATGAAGCTGGAGCCAACGTTCTTATACTCAAGCAGGAAGGCAGCAGATCTGGGGTGATCGCCGTCACCTAAAGGCTCCCTGATTTTCCAAGCCTTTACCAATTCTGAAAGACGGACCTCATTGAGTGCAGGTTCCAAGTTCTTTGACTTCGCTGCGTAAGAAAAAGCAAAGGAGAGTTAGAAAGGTCACAAATTAGCAAAAGTTGAAACAACAGTACAATGTCTACCTATATATTCCTCCCCGTAAAAAGGAACAGAGAACCTCTCAGACCTCGACCCTTAAAATTGGGGAGGGAACTGCCAATTCCTAACAAGGAAACCTTCTTGCCAGTAGTTCTTATGGGAATCAGGTAGGTTTACTACCAATACCCTATCAGGGCTCCTAGCTTTGAGGTATAAGACACCTGAACTAGTTCGAGAAAAGGAGTAATAAAAATAGACCTCGGCAAGTCCTAACCTAGTACCATACAATTGATTTATCCTATGGACGCCATTTACTATTTTCCACACATTGGGCGAGCATTGTGCAGGAACAATATTGAAATAGCCAAAGAAATGCAGGAACAAATCATTGGGAGGGAAAGTGAGTCCCCCCTGGGAAAGTAACAAAACATGGATCCAGTGAGCATCATCTATATCCCTAACATTCCTAGGAGGGGAGGCATAACACTCAGTATCTACCCACTCAGGAATGTTGTAAAATTTCCTAAATTCAGAGATTGACCTATTCCCAATCTTCGCCATTAGAAGACCCAAGAAAAGCTACAAACCAAAGAGAAATTACAAGGAAAGGGCACAGAAAACTTACTAAATAGAAGATCGGTTCAGGTGATGAAGAAGCACGAGCTCAGACAACTAAGAAACAATGGAAATGGAAATTGAGAGAAGAAGGTACGAGGCCCTAAAGTTCTCAGAAGATAGAAGAGTACTAGAAAGGCTGAAGCGACGGGAGAAAAAGTGGCTATCCCAACAAGCCTTCAAATTCTAATCATAGCGCACAATAAGCGAAGCGGGTGCCGCCAAATCAACTTCACTGTTTTTGAAGAATCGCAAATCTGCCATAATGGCTGATCATTTAAATCCATTGAACCCATAAACATGGCCCAACAAATTTAGGGGCTATTGTGGGTACCTGAAATTTAGAACCATGGGCTCGGACGAGTAGCCCAGTCCTGGGGGCCCAAAGTCCGGGCCCCTCATCTCTTATATTGATCCGGTCTCCCCCACGTTTTCACAATTGGAAGTTATACGGGAGATGGAAAACGTGGAGAAACCCATCACCTCCACTTACCTACATGTCCATGTATATATTAAACCCTAGGTCTGGGGCAAAAGGATAAGTAGTATTCTCTGTAATTACTCTCCGGAGTATATAGAAATAATATCGACTGCACCACCGTGGCAGTAGGCACATCCTTGCTGAACCACGTACATCCTTTGTTGTGTGATTGGCATCTTATATTCCTTATTCTTCCTTGATAATTGCTTCTATCGTATTTATTTGTGTTGCATAACAATTACCTCCACAGGAGGTGTTGTACATTGACAAATAATGCTTAGGCAAATTGTGCAACAAAACAGCCAAAATATGGACAAATTTTTATATTTGCCAACTTTTTAGTATTTGCCTAGGCAAATTTTACCAACCGAACGCACCCTAAGAAATTCATTTTACTTGGAAATTTGGCAATGTGGGACATAGTCTTTTTTATCATTGTTCTTTTTAAAGTAAATCTCCATTTGCTAAAAAAAAAAGCATAGCTCCATTTTGTAAACGGCTTGACATAAGATTTTCCAAAGTTGTACGCATCAGATGAGTTATGAGTGAGGGTAACTCCAAATTATGACTAAAACTATTTGTTAAGGGAATTACAGTTTTATTCGATGTTGGAGCTGAAGTATTTTTTTTATAAGTGATGGTGTGGAATTAAATACATAAATTTTCAATTTATGATCCGTAGCTACAATAAACATAGTCTAATTAGACGTAGGTCAATCTACTGACATAAATATAAACTAAGTATTTGATATTTATATACAATTCAGATTTAAAATTTATTTAATTTTATACACTACTAGAAAAATACCCTTTTATGACAGCTTTAAAATTCAATTTTATGACCATTTTAATTAAACTGTCATAATGAATATGATTATTTCACAATTATGACCCTTTTTTCTTTTAAACAAATAATTATGACACGTGTATATTTATTGGGTCATATTAATATGATATGTTATGACAGTAATATTTTGACTGTCATATAATATATTTATGTTTTATGATAGTTTTATATACATGGTAATATTAAATATAATTTTATAAAATTAATATTTTTTTAATTATTTACGACCCATTTTAAGAAAAATTATCAAGAGAGAAGCAATTTGAAGGGAAAGAAGAGTAACAATCTCAAATTTGGGAGATACCCACTTCCCCCCAACTTTATCTGTACGATTAGCATGGAGTCGTCTCCCTTATCCCACATCCCACAACAATCGCATCCCACCCTTCTTCTACCCTCGCCGATTGTCTCCTGCTTCAAATTTTGTGTACGTATTCTCACTCTTTTGGAACTTTAATATTGTTGTTTTCTAGGGTTATTACTTATGTTTTTAGCTTAAATCTGATTCTACTTTCTTCAAATCCATAGTATGGTTGATTAATATATAATAACAAGATTGAACTTTGATTGATCCATCATGTTGTCAATTTCAATGTTGGGTAGTCATTATATGTGCTTAATTTTTTTTTTTTTTACGAAAGAAGATTGAAGTGTACTGTTTTGAATTGGGTATTGGTTAATTGATTTTGAAGTTTCAAATGTTCTTTTTATAATTTGTGGGGTAATTTATCTATTATGTTTTGTGTTTTCTTAGCTTGTTATGTAAAGCATGTGTCCACATTTCTTGTCGTCTGTACGTTTGATGATTGCCCTCTGTGAAAGGATATCTGATGACTTGCTTTCATTTTCTGTTTTTATGGTTTTAGGTTGAATTAGGGCGAAGTATGAAATTTCGTATGATTGTAAGGCGCTGGTGAATCACAAGTGTAAGAACTCTACAACAGTGTAAGGGGAGAGGTATTATAGATTTGGTATGAATAGCACTCAGAGACTAATGATCTATGTCTCTTATATTTTCATTGCATTTCTCTTATATTTAGATAAATTTGAGTTTTGTTTAAGCTGAAGTTAAAAACTGATGACATGTGTATGGAGTAAATTGATTATTGACATTTGTATTGTGTTTCACTTATATTTGGAGTTTGATTTTGAAGTGGCGTAGATATTGAATTCTTGACGAAGCTCAATTTTGTTGTTTATCACATTTTTATTACTTTTGTCTTAGATATATAGTATGTTGTGAATCTTAGTTTGTCTTGAATTTTTAATGAAGCGTGAAGCTAAAGGTGATGATGTTTCTTCGGAATTCATTGATTTGTAATTGCTACATCATGTTTACTTATATTTAGATTGATGAAGCTAAATTTCATCGAATTTCAAAGTTTATGAATAATTAAGTGTTTATATTTTGTTGAGATCTAATTATTTATTTTGGGTTCAATTTAGTATTGATTGTTGGTTATGATTTCTTATAAAACATAGTCTAGGTACAATTTAATGACTGAACTAAATATGAATATCATTTCCATATGGATAAATGAAAATAATTACTTATGTAGTATAAAAGTTAGCGAATTTTTTGCCACAATACACTTATTCCATGCTTCATGATTCTATCCCTTTCATAAAGAAAAATGGATGTCTTAGTAGTTTTTACTATATCATCATTTTCGATACATTATTTTTAGTGGATTGTAATCATAGATTTAAGTTTTGAAGTTGTGACAAGGAATGAGGCGATAACTTAACTTAATTTATATTAATTAGTATTGTATGCATTGCAGTGGATTGCTAATTTGATGCTATGTTGCTTAATTTTAGTGGATTGTTCCTTTGATTATTAGTGTTGTATGCAATGCATCCTTAATTCCATATACACATGTAGCTTAATTCATATTTATATGTATAAGAGGTTTAGAAGAAAGTTGGCGTTTGTGATTGGTATCAACAATCCACTGTGTATTTGTTTTGTGCATATATGTAGTTTTTTTGTATTATGAAACTGCTCCTGGAATGGTGATATTTTCCAGGCCCAAGCATGAAAAAAAAATTCCTTCGTCCAAGAAAATGAAAAAAATGCAGGTGAAGCCTGGGTTATAGCGCAAAGTTTCTTAGTCAACATCTTTTGTGTGTGGGCCATTGGATTATGAACAACAAACGAGGTTTTAGAGCTTAGACTTGATTTAAATACTTTTAATGAATCTAGAGATTAAATCCGCACTGGATGGACGATCCGATCAAGAGTACTTATCTTAGCAGAATAAGATATGCAGATTTCTTCAACTTCAAAGAATGGATAAGGCAACATTAGTTATCAGATAAGTTATTTATTTTCTACAAACTCCCTGTGTTAGTAGCTTTACATATGAGCATGTATTTATAAGCCTGCGTATTGCAAGTGCAAGAATTTACACATTTAAAAGAGAGTTTTGAGAAATTATTCTCTCCAATGGAACTATAGGGAGAGCATAAACCCCCAAAGAAAGTTGGTATGTATGTATATATGATTGTCCAGATTACTTTTACCTTCTTTCCATTTGTTAATCCCCTTATTTTCATGTGCCATTATTCCTCTGTCAAATAAAACAGAGTTTTATACCTTATTATATGTGATGTGTTTGATTAGTTTAATTTGTGTAATTCTCGTATCCTGTATGTTTTGTTCATGATGTAATTTTTTTATTATTTTAATTTTTGTGCTTGCAAACCAATTTCCAAATGGACAATGTATTTATTTGTTTTTAAAATTTTTAACACTAAGGGTATGAGTGACTGTTGATAACGTGTTAGATGACATGTTCAGGGAACTGAAATGCAGCTTAGTTTAGCTGTTGAAAGTCAGAATGCCACGTTATCGGTTAAAAGGAGGCTGGCATGTGAACAACTAAGCTACTATGGGCAGGTATGTGATACCCTTGTACTTGAAGTTTAAATTAATTAATTATCTATGCGTATAAATCTTAAGATATCTGATGAAGTTCCTTTAACATATTTTTATGTGTGCTTTTCTGGTAAGCAATAAGAATTACATGTAATTAACATACGTTTCATATAAAATTTTGTTGTGGCTCCTCCTTATCTAGCCTTGGTTGATACTGGGCCAATTGCTGACATGCTCAGCCAAGAGGCCCCCACTGTCCTCCAAAGGTCCTGGTAGTCATTCTCAGCAGAGGCACCTTTCGTCATTTTTGGCATCAGCCACCCTCGGTCTTCTGTAAGGAATCTGGCCGACAAGGGCTATAATTCCCCTCATCAATATGGAATCTAATTTGGATTAAAACTCATATAAGAGTCTATAAATGTTCTATAATGATTGTTAATGTGTATGCAATAGATTGGTATGGAGTTAGTTATGAAGAATCTTTGTTAATCTGGTTTGAGAGACATGAACGCTTATATCACTATGAGGTGAAATATTCAATGCTGTGATTATCACAACAACATCATTAATAAGAAAAGGGATTTCCTCAACGCTGACACACGAGGAAGGACAACTGAATCTACTATGTTTTGAGGGCATTCTATTGATGAAGTTCAGTCGTCTGTTCACATTGGTGACTATTTTTGGTTTTAGTCCCACGTGGAACAACACATCGACCATGTTATATTATTTGATGAAAATATATTGATTGCGAACATTATTTAGAAAAGATATTCACTACACCATAATGGCAATTTCGCAACTAATAGATTATTTAATTTGTAAGTGTTTATAACACTTACAAAATTTACAACGGTTTTGGACACTTACAAAATTTGTAAGTGTTCAAGACCTTTGTAAAATTTGTGATAGTTATCTTTCGAATATAGAGAAGATTATTTCTGGTTTCAACCATAAAAATATTTAATTTATACTTCATTTGGTTATAAATTCTATTATATGAGATTTTAAGATCATGTTATATATGTTGATAAATTTGTTTGTATCAAAATAGGGGTTGTCGAATTGAGTGACTATTAAGTTGTAAACTAGTTCACGTTTGTTAAAAAAATCCACTTGTAATCACCTTTTTACTTCATTAAACATTAATCAAAGATTGTGAACAAGTAAATTTTTTACATTGCTTCAAGATTTTGTTTCTTGTGATCTATTTTGTTTATGTACTACTTTAATGCTTCATTTATATTGTAACATGCGACGAATGGACCAATTCATAGTGAATTTTGACAGATTATACATTTGGACTGATTATTAATTTTTAGTAATTTTGGACATAATTTGCGAATAATTCATTTAGACGTATTATTAATGTAGAATATTTATGCATCGTATATCTAACACTAGTTGAATTTCAGTAATGTCAAATGAAGTTAATGTCTCCAACCCACACGATGGTCCAGATGGGTTATCTATAGAGACCATAATTGCGGTTGAGATCAATCAACATAATCAGGTAATAGGGAAAGATAATAGGGCAAAGATTGGGGCCACTCACACAAGTGGACGTGATGGGCATGCCCAAGCCGAGTACAATATGGTACGTACGACTATGTTTTACTTCTTTGTTTAATTACTATTACCTTGAAGATAATATATGTTATGTTTTTTATTTGTAGACAAAGAAATTGCATAAAAACTCATTGCGCGTTTGATGTATGGATAGCTAGCCACACATGCAAAGATGGGTCAGTCAAAGAGAGCATTGTTCCAATTATGGTGATTTTTTTATAAATAGTGAATGATGATTGTTACATGAAAACATTATATATTCAAATGATTAGTCTTAACACTTCTACATATTTGGCATTTCACAGGACAAGGTGCTCGCGAAGAAAAAAGAACTAGAAGAAAGTTGTAGTGATAACACCAACCAACCACAATCATTGAGAAATGATGCCTTGTCAGAAGTATTTGGTATTGACAAGCGAGGGCGCAATCATATTAGAGGTTTTAATATCATTTAATGCACCCATTTATATTTATATCTATATAATATTATAAAACTCATGTTATTGATGTCTTTTATTCAAACGACACTAACAATCTGTTCTAATTCGCACCCATCGACTTTCTAGTGGAATAAATATCTTTCTCTCTTTCTCTTCCTCCTCCTCTTCCCATCACTCTATTAACTCAATGTTTCATGGGAAGAAAATTTAATTTCCACAAGTTCATTTCCTCTACGATAATCCCTATGTCACCCTTTATAACATAATCATTCTCCTTTCTTTCCCCTCTCTCTCTATATATAAAAAAACCATTTGCGTTGTGGTATAATATGGCCTCAAACCCGAATACATAGGATTGAGGATCCTTACAAATGGCTCCCTTTGCTTCCAACTACACTACACTACACAACACATATCCTTTCCGACACTTCTAGCCCTACTTAGGGTTTTGTATTTCTCCAACTTACTTATCTTTTGTTAAGAGTACATTTGTGACTAAAATGAGTCATTGCAATTGTGATATTACTATTCTGTCCCTAGATAGTTTTGGTTAGTTTTTCTGTTATGTTTCTTGGTGAGTGTTGATGCAAAAAACTGGACCGAATCCCATTTTTATGATCACAGATAAATAGATGAAAGAAATCCAATCAAGCACATAAGAGACAAAGATTTTTAAAGTGGTTCGGCTATGAATAAAGCCTACGTCCGCTGTTATTTTATTCCCAGGGGTTTACAATAGCACCATAGGGTGTAGAGAGAGAAAGAATGTGTATCTTGTTTATGGGGTTTCTAGGTTCTCTTGGATCTCTCTCCTTCTCTCTTGGCTAAGGGAATACATGTATTTATAGTGATGGGAGATAAAGAGATTCATTGTATGTAGACATTTATACATTATGTCTACATTCAACGAATCTAATTGTTGAATTGCTTGGTATGCCATGTGTTGTCATCTACAGTATAAATGTACATTAATGCTCATTAAATGCATAGTTATCCTTTGATCTTCCTGGTTGGTATGCCGATCAACTCTCCTCGGGTGCCGACTAACTCTCCTCGGGGGCCGACCAACTTTCCTCGGGTGCCGACTAATTCTCCTCGAATGCCGACTAACACTCCTCGGATGCCGACCAACTCTCCTCGGATGCCGACCAACTCTCCTCGAGTGTAGAATATTACCACGTAGGATGACATGTATCCTTTTCTGATTGGTCCTCGTAGATGGAGAATTTTTGCATTAACAGAAGCCCCCAATGCTCCATGCTTGATGGTTTACTTGAAAGGATGGAGTATTTATTCTGCAGTGTTTCTCGGTGCTCGTGAAATTCTTGATCTACCTTCTTGATTTGTTCAACATAAAGTGCATTATCTCCTGGACGACATATGATGCAGGCTGATCGATGGTTGCTAATCTTTCTTTAGAGGAACTCCGTGTGCTATGTATCACCCCTGGGAATTTGGATGCAGCCATGCCATAGTATGCAGCTGGTAGCTTATCATAATCTTCAAGTATGTAGATTGGTTTGCTAGCCGACCAACTACCTCCTGTGCCGAGCAACTGAGTGCTAACTTCACGCGCTTGATTCTTCTGATTTATGATCCTCTGAATACTTTATCGAGTAACATACTAGATTTTGAACCCAACTCTTCAATCTGATTAGTACCAAGCTAGTGGTGGACTTCGAAACATTTTCATACAACTTCTTCTTCAATATTGGTCGGGATAGTAGTAGTAAAGATCTTAGTGCTGTAGATGCTAAATTTGACTTCTGAACTTCAATAGTATGTGCATAATAACTCCTGAATATGCCTCCTGAACTTCTGAATGCACCTCCTGAACTTCTGAATACGCCTCCGTGTGAGTTTGTGAAGTTTAATTTGGTGCTCGACTGCATGATGTTATAAGAATGTGCCACCAAATGAACAAATATATCTGTAATAGAAGGCCCCAAATGAAAAAATACTTTATCGAGCACCTCCTAGATCGACCATCCGTGATGAATATCAGGATGCTCAAAGATCTTAACTTCATAAATTCTCCTCTTGCTTTAAATGATCCACCTGCTGGCGAGGAACCTGTTTCAAAAGCAGAGGGGAAGAAACCAATAGAATGGGAATATTGATGTAATAAATTTGTATTTCATTCCTGATGTATTTTGTTTTTGATTTTAATGAAAGACTTTCATTTTTGTTCGCAATCTTAATTGCTATTGTCTTGTAAAATACTTTACATCTGTGCATATGTATCTGTTAAAAAGATAACAATATTGTGTTGTTTGTCGATCAACTTATTGTCGACTAGTTTGAATTTGTGGTAACCATTTGATAAAAAATGATGTTTTGTTTGTCGACCAACTTAGTAAAAAAGTTACGAGTATAAAAAATGTTGCTCGATCACTTTCTCATTTTCATAAAATGTTTCCGACTAACCAAGGTCGGTAAATTTTCCTTTTCGACCAACTACAATTAGTGGGTTTTTATCCCCGACCAGCCATAGTTAGTGGATTTTCCCTCTACGAGCAATTTTGGCGCTTTCTGGAATAATCTTACCTCCCGACCAACATAAGTTGGCATTTCCGAGAATATATTTACCTCCCAACCAACATAAGTTGGCATTTTCAAGAATATATGTACTTCCTAACCAACATAAGTTGGCATTTTTAGGAATATTTTGTTTCCTAACCAAAGAGGTTGGCATTTTTAGGAATATTTTGTTTCCTAGCCAAACAGGTTGGCATTTTTAGGAATATTTTGTTTCCTAACCAACCGAGGTTGGCATTTTTAGGAATATTTTGTTTCCTAGCCAAACAGGTTGGCATTTTTAGGAATATTTTGTTTCCTAACCAACCGAGGTTGGTATTTTTAGGAATATTTTTGTTGAGTAGTCTGAGCTTTGCCGAGTTTTTCTGAGTAGTGTGTAGCATTAGTATTCCCCGAAAAATTTTCAATAAAAGGAGAAGGTATAACAGCTTCACTTCCAGACGCCAGCATATATGGTGATTCTCCAGTTGCTGCTCGGGGAATAATACGATAAACCCACAGTACTGACTGTAACTCGTTGATCCAGTTTGCTTTTGCGTCACTTAGTCTTTTCTTCAATCCATTTAGCAGTATTCTGTTTGTCACTTTAGTCTGTCCGTTGCTTTGAGGATGTCCTGGTGCCGAATGGATCTTTAAGATATTGGACTGATGGCAATAGGCAGCGAACTCCTCGCTGTCAAATTGTGTTCCATGGTCTGTGATGAAGGCATGAGGAAGACCATATCAACTAATGATATTCTTCCAGATAAATTGGTACACCTTGCCGTACGTCATATCAATGAGAGGCTCCGCTTCTACCCACTTAATAAAATAATCCACTGCGAAGACGAGGTATTTGAACCTTACCCTGGTCGTCGACAGTGGCCTGACCAGATCTACTCCCCACATGGAAAATGGCCAAGGAGAAGTGATGGGTGTCAACAATGCTTGTGGAGTTCTTCAGATTGAGGAAAAGCGCTGGCACTTGTCACATTTCTTGGTATAGGCTATACAATCAGCTCTCATCGTTGGCCAATAGTATCCCTGTGTTATCATCCTTTGCAAAAGCGTCTGACCTGCTACATGGGCTCCACAAGACCCTTCATGGACCTCTTCAATCAAATCTTTCACCTTGGTGGGATGCACACATCTTTGCGAACCTGCCATAATTCCTCGTCTATATAGAATACCGTTAATTAATACATACCGAGCAACTTTAAACTTCAATTTTTTGGCTGCGAGCTTGTCAATTGGTAATTCTCCCTCCTCAATATATGCCCTGATGGGATCCATCCAAGATGGTCCTAAATCAAGGGTAATAAAATTCATCGTCAGATCTTCATCTATACTCCGACCAACTAAAACTTCAATTGGGATTGTTCTTCGTAGCTCGGTACGAGTAGCTGATGCTAATCGAGCTAAGGCGTCTACTCTCGCATTCTTCATTCTTGGTATTCTGACCAGCTGAATAGCAATAAATTCTGATACCAACTCCATCACCTTTACATGATACCTAATCATTGATTCTCCTTTGGCTGCATATATTCCCAACATTTGACTTACGATCAATTGAGAATCACTGAAGACAATAACCTGCTGCGCCTCCATAATTTTTGATAAATTAAGACCTGTAATCATGGCTTCATACTCAACCTCATTATTGGAAGCTTTGAATTGGAATCGTAGGGCGTATTCCATATCGACCTCATTCGGGCTGTTCAAAATGATCCCTGCCCCACAGCCTGTTGTGCAAGATGAGCCATCTACATATAGCCTCCATATAGGTAACTCGTCTTCAAATTTTTGATCTGACAGAGTTCCTCGATGAAATATTTGTTGCTTCCTTTCATCCTCCCCTGATATTTCTTGCTCCTCATCGATCATCTTTTCTTGCCCTTTTACCAACCGGAGTTGCTCTGAGCTCGAAATTGATGATCCTGTAACATCCACTCGCCCTTTTACCAACCGAAGTTGGTCTGAGCTTGTGTCTGTTGATTATGTAACATCCACAGGTTGATCAGCGATCAACTTTTTCTCCTCAGGGGTATCAGGATAGGTGAACTCTGCTATAAAATTTGCTACAGCCTGCCCTTTTAGCGATGATCTGGGTTCATAAACTATATCATATTCACCGAGCTCTATTGCCCAATACATCAATCTCCCTGATTTTTTTGGTTTATGAAGGGCTTACCTCAAAGGCATATCAGTATGTACTACTATGGTATGAGCCTGGAAATATGGCTTCATTCTCCTACTTGCCTCAATCAACGCCAGTGCCAATTTTTCCAGCCTCGGATATCTGATTTCTGCTCCTCGGAAGTCCTTACTCGTGTAATAAATTGGTTTTTGCACTCCATTCTCCACTCTGATTAACGCCGAGCTAACTGCATTCTCTGATACTGCTAGATACAAGTATAATTTTTTCCATCACCGGCCTGGACAACAGTGGAGGTGCTCCCAAGTATTTCTTCAAGTCTTGAAAGGCCTTCTCACATTCATCATTCCACTCAAAAGTCTTTCAGAGCGTTGTGAAGAATGAGAGACATCTATCAGTTGCTCGCGATACAAATCTGTTGAGTGCTGCTACTCGTCCTGTGAAACTCTGTACTTCTTTCTTCGTCGTTGGAGATCGCAGCCCTAATAGGGCTTTGATCTTTTTAGGATTTGCTTCAATGCCTCGTTGATTGACAATGTACCCGAGAAATATGCCTTCTCGAACTCCAAATATGCACTTCGTCGGGTTCAGCTTCATTTGATATTTATCCAGTTGATCAAAGGTCTGGCCTAAGTCAACTAGATGATAGGTAACTTTCTTGCTCTTTATCAGCATATCGTCAACATAGACTTCCATATTATAACTGATTTGTTCAGCAAAGACCTTATTCATCATCCGCTGATATGTCGCAACTGCATTTTTCAAACCAAAAAGCATAACATTATAACAATAAGTTCCCCTAGGGGTAATGAAATAAGTACTCTCCCTATCTTTAGGTTTCATTTTAATCTGTTTGTAACCAGAATAAGAATCCATGAAGCTCAGCAGCTCGTGTCCCGAGGTAGCATCGACTAGTTGATCAATTCGGGGCAGCGAAAAGTGATCCTTTGGGCATGCTTTATTGAGGTCGGTGAAATCTACACACATCCTCCACTTGTTATTCTTCTTTTTTACCATCACCACATTTGCTAACCAATCTGGATATTTAACATCTTCAATGAAACAAGCTTTCTAGAGCTTCTCGACTTCCTCCTGTATAGCTTGATTCTTCTCGGGACTGAATACTCTTCTTCTCTGCTTCACAGGCTTGATCTCCTTATTCACATTGAGTTCGTGACATAAGAAGTTTGGGTCTATCCCTGGCATATCTTCATGACTCCATGCAAAAGTTTGTCTTCTGCTTCTAAGGAAAGTTATCAATTCTCGTTTTAATGAGGCTTCCAATGACGAACATATTTGAGTAGTTCATTCAGGGTGCTCGTCGTCCAGAATGATATTTTCAGTAGCTTCCACCACTTGACCCTTCACGAGTTGTGACTCATCTCTAGGATCCAATGTTTCAATTTCTGCACCTTCATCCACTTGATAAGTAGTAGTCTTTTTCCTCGACTCCTCCAGCTCCTCTTGCTCGGCAGATGAATAATAACATTCCCGAGCTACTTTTTGATCACCTTTCACAACTCCTACTCCAAAATTTGTTGGAAATTTTAGGCACTGATGTACTGTAGATGGCACTGCCTCGAACTTCTTCAATCCTACTCTTAACTCGATTAAGTCAAGTATGAAGCTCTATGCCCAGGATTGGGGCATGTATGAAATGAATCTGATGGTGCCAATTGAATTGTTGTTTGCAGTCTTGCTGCTGTGTTGTGTGCAGTCTAGCTGCGTTGTTTTTGTTTGGTATTGACCTTTTAAGGTCTTTATGTGCTGTTGATGAGCATCCAAGAATTGTACTGGGCAGATAATTTTTCCTGAGCACCTGTTGAGGCTGAATCATATAAAAATTACGATTAGAATAATTATTCAGCCGACCAATATATAGTGTGCATTGGCTTCAATATTGGACAATTTAAATTTCCAGATAATAATATGAGAGATAACAATCAAAATATCTCGTGTTCTCATAAAAATATGATGTACATAAACGTGTCTCCATAAAAATATTTAACGGACTTGTGATTATGAAATTTTCGTTTACTCATATTTGAAATAAAAACCGATCCACTAATTTAATAAAATCATGATTTGCAATATTTTGCAGATTTGATAAATAAAAAATTGGACAACTAATTTATGTTTATAATCATAAAAAACATGACTGAATCAAAAGATGTATGTATGTATGTACAACATATAATTGATTATTCATATATTGATAAAATTGATCGTATCAACACAATTACATAATATGATTATTTGTGTAGAGAACATAGTTTTCTTGAAGAGAGAGAAAATGGGTCTGATTCAATTCATGTTAATATTGGAATGAAAAATACATAATCGTTCTTAATGCTTATCCATATCCTAACATATTTGTTCAGAAAATCTTCAAGTGGATCCATAAATGCAAGGATTTGTATAATATTTATGAGTCTAAAATTCACCAAATCCCCAAATTGAAATCGATCACACAGTTAGTGCATATAAAAATTATGACTAAATTAAAAGATTTCCAAATGAATCAAGTTTGTATATACTCATATAAAAGAGATTTATGAATATAGAAAAATTATTTTATCTCCTTAAAGAAGAAATAATATAATATGTACACAAATTTCTCAAACTTTGTGATTATGAAATCTACATTTATGCAGATTTGTAAAATTAGATTCAACAATTTGTGAATATAAAATCATGATTGAATTAAAAGATGTATGCACAATATATAATTGATTTGATCTCTAATTTTATGGATATAAACATATGAGAATCATGATCTGAACAAAAATATAATGGGAATTTGAATAATCATCAAAGATCTTTCACAAATTATTTCAAAATCAACAAAGAAAATTATCAAATCTTATCATCATCGTATATATTGGTATATTTAATCATTTAAAATATTTATTCCATGATATAAAATTGAAACTTGAGAATCAAGCAAAAAGTTATGATTTATGAAATCCACTATTTTTCAGATATCTAAATAAGAATTAATCTAGCAGTTATGATTTAAAAATCATGATATGCAACATTTTGCAGATAAAAATTGGACAATTAATTTATGTATATAAACATAAAAATCATGATTGAATCAAAAGATGTATGTATAATATATAATTGATTATACATATAGAAAATAAAAACTTAGCTTTTGATGGAGAACAATTGCTTGTAATACGTTCCCACAGACGGCGCCAATCTGTTGATGCAAAAAACTGGACCGAATCCCATTTTTATGATCACAGATAAATAGATGAAAGCAATCCAATCAAGCACATAAGAGACAAAGATTTTTAAAGTGGTTCGGCTATGAATAAAGCCTACGTCCACTGTTATTTTATTCCCAGGGGTTTACAATAGCACCATAGGGTGTAGAGAGAGAAAGGATGTGTATCTTGTGTATGGGGTTTCTAGGTTCTCTTGGATCTCTCTCCTTATCTCTTGGCTAAGGGAATACATGTATTTATAGTGATGGGAGATAAAGAGATTCATTGTATGTAGACATTTATGCATTATGTCTACATTCAACGAATCTAATTGTTGAATTGCTTGGTATTCCATGTGTTGTCATCTACAGTATAAATGTACATTAATGCTCATTAAATGCATAGTTATCCTTTGATCTTCCTGGTTGGTATGCCGATTAACTCTCCTCGGGTGCCGACCAACTCTCCTCGGGTGCCGACTAATTCTCCTCGGATGCCGCCTAACACTCCTCGGGTGCCGACCAACTCTCCTCGGATTCCGACCAACTCTCCTCGGGTGTCGAATATTGCCACGTAGGATGACATGTGTCCTTTTTTGATTGGTCCTCGTAGATGGAGAATTTTTGCTTTAACAGTGAGATACAATTGTAACAGATTCTGTATCTGACTCAATCTCTTTTCATCTATAAAGGGACTGAATAAGCTATTATAATAAATAGATCAGTGATTGATAAATGAATAAGATCATTTTCTTCTCTCTAAATTTTCTCCCTCTTTATCTTTCATTCTGAAACTTTCTTTATGGTATCAGAGCTCCAAAACGACACCTAATATTCATCTCCTTCTTTTGTCATTTCAAACCTCCATTAATGGCAATCATAGCTGGCCTAGATATTCCACCTCATCTTATTTTCTTTATCTCCAATCTTTCTTCATTAGTAACCGTAAAGCTTGATCAGTCAAATTATATGATATGGAGTCTTCAAGTCAAGAATGCATTACGTGCTAATCATCTTCTTGGATATGTTGATGGTACCATACCTTGTCCAGATGCTGAAATTACTGATTCTGAAGGTAATCTGAATCCTAATCCTCAACATACAAGCTAGAATAACATTGATTGTCAATTGGTGAGTTGTTTAACTGTGATAATATCACCTTCGATTCTGCCCCAAATTCTAGGGTTCAATCATTCATCTGAAATCTGGAATTATCTCTCAAAATGCTATATCTCTACTTCTAAATCTCATATACATGAATTAAAACTCAAACTGCTGAATGCATCCAAAGATCAAAATTCTATGGATGAGTATCTTGACAAAATTAAAGATTGTATTGATAAACTGGCTGCATCTGGTGTTGAGATTGCTGAAGATGATATTGTCTTGTATACTGTAAATGGTTTGTCTCATGAGTATTCATCCCTCAAAACCACACTTAGAGCTGCATCTCAACTTGTCTCATTTACTGAGTTACAAACATTGCTTAGATCTGAAGAATTGCATGTTATAAGAGACTCCAAATTAAATTCTGTTACTGAAACCACAACCCTCACAGCAGCCACTTCTACATCTCAGCAACATAGTGCTCCATCCTCTTTTCAAACTTTACCACAATATGCATTATCCAATATGCAAAGTCTTGTAGGTCATTCACCTAATCAAATTGACTATTACAAAGGCAACAATACTAATAACAGAAATAAAAACAACAGAGGAAGGAATTTTGGGAGAAACACTAATTTCAGAGTTCAATGTCAGATATGTTGGAAGAATAATCACACTGCCGCTCAATGCTATCACAAATTCAATAGCTCCTATCAACCACCATTTCCAAGTAACCAAAACATTATAAATTCATCTCCCATGTCTACTCCACATGCATCTTATCCACAAATCCCTCATAGTTCTCAACAAACCTACTTTGCACAATTATTTCCCTCAAACATATCATCTCCTTACTCTCCTACCATTCCTACACATAACCCTCCCCTCCTCCCTACCCCTACTTATCCTCCTCTCTCTACAACCCCTTGTCCCACTTCATGGTACACTGATACCTCTCATTTCTCTCCAGATTCTATTCCTACCTCTTCTGATCAATCATCTCCACATGCCTTCATAGATAATCTTGATTCTCCTAATCCCATTGGTTGGTTTTTTAATACAGGTGCCACTAGTCACCTTGCCAACACCTTAGCTCACTTTAAAAAATTTCAATACTACCATGGCTCTGAATCTGTCACTGTGGGAAATGGAAATAAGTTACCTATCCTTCACATAGGAACTGTTTCACTCTCTACTTCATCTAAAATTCTCATTCTCTCCAACATGCTTCATGTTCCTGACCTCACTCACAACTTACTCTCTGTTCATCAGCTTTTCAGGGATAACAACTGTGTAGTCATTTTTTATTTTAATCAGTTCTTTATCTAGGACAAGGACACTCATCAAGTCATTCTTCAAGGCTCTTGTTCAAAAGGTCTATACTCACTTACTACATCCTATTTTCCACCCACCTCTAAGGCTCTAGTCTCTGTCCATGCATTGAACTATCAGTGGCATTTTAGACTAGGTCATCCCTCATCCCACATCCATTCTCACCTCTCTAAGTGCCATTTAATCCCATCCATCTCTGCACCACCTGATTGTCATGCTTGTTCCACTTCTAAGAGTCACAAATTACCATTCTCTTTATCCACCTCAGTCACTAAGCAAACATTTGATCTGGTCCATAGTGATGTTTGAGGACCTGCCTCCAATATCTCTACCACTGGTCTTAAGTATTACATCATTTTCATAGATGACTTTACCAGGTTCACATGGCTTTACCCCCTTAAAACAAAAAGTGATGTCTTCTCTACCTTGGTTCAGTTTACACATATGGTTTGTACTCAATTTAAGCTTCCCATCAAAATCTTAAGAACTGATAATGGTACAGAATACCTGAACTCTTCTATGATTCAATTCATGAACTCAAAAGGTATCAATCACCAAACTTCTTGTCCTTACACACCTGAACAAAATGGCCTCAGTGAAAGAAAACATAGACATCTAGTTGAAACCACTCTTGCCTTATTATCCCATTCATATGTTCCTTCTAAATACTGGCCAGACACAATTCTAACTGCCACTTACCTAATAAATAGACTACCTTTTGTTACCACTAATCTTCTTTCCCCTTATGAGCTTTTATACAAAATTCCACCTGATTACTCTCACATGAGGGTGTTTGGGTGCTGTTGTTTTCCATGGCTTGTTCCTTATAGATCTTCAAAACTTGAACCTAAGTCCAAAGCTTATGTTTTCATGGGATATGCACCTGCCTCAAAAGGATACAAGTGTTTGGAACCACTCACATGGAAAATGTTCACTTCTAGACATGTTCATTTTGTTGAGTCCCAATTTCCATTTTCCTCAAACTTTTCTGACTATTTGCACCCTATCTCCAATTCATATCCCTCTTCTTCTATATCTTCCTCTCCTGCTCCATCCTCACTTTTCTCTCCCTACTAAACTATTTCTATTCTTGGTAATCCTTCTTCTTCTTCTTCTTCTTCTTCTTCTTCTTCTTCTTCTTCTTCTTCTTCTTCTTCTTCTTCTTCTTCTTCTTCTTCTTCTTCTTCTTCTTCTTCTTCTTCTTCTTCTTCTATCTCCACTTCCCCTGCCACTCAGTCTCATTCTCATCCTATGGTAACTAGGGCTAAGGCTGGCATCCATAAACCTAAAGTTCCTTATGATCCCTCAGCTCACATTTCTCCTCTCACACCTGACTCTTATCTCAAAAAGGAACCTACCTGCTTCTCTCAAGCCCAATCCTCCTCAGTCTGGAGAAAATCCATGTCAGATGAATTTAATGCTTTGTTGTCTCAACACACTTGGAAGCTTGTTCCTCTTCCTCCTAATAAAGTTTCTATCGGCTGCAAGTGGATATTCAGAATTAAACTCAATGCAGATGGGATCTTATCTAGATATAAGGATAGACTTGTGGCAAAAGGATTCCACCAAATAGAGGGTCTTGATTATTTTAAAACTTTTAGTCCTGTCATCAAACAGACTACCATCAGATTAGTGTTATCTCTAGCATTGCATTTTGGATGGTGTGTTCAGCAACTTGATTTATCAAATGCCTTCTTGCATGGTTTGTCTGAGGAGGAAGTGTATATGGTTCAACCACCTGGCTTCACTGATACTAATCAACCCAAAGCTGTTTGAAAGTTACTAAAAGCCCTCTATGGACTTAAACAGGCACCCAGGGCCTGGTTTGCTACATTTTCTAGGTTTCTCATCTCCTATGGGTTTGTTAATAGCACTGCAGATACCTCCTTGTTTGTATACTGTAACACCCCGCCCGCCCGGAGAGAGCGAACGGAGCGCTACTATCGATAAAACTAAATACAAATCCACAAGTGACAAGGTATAGAGCATCTAAATAAACCCACAATAATATAAATCCACTAATCTCAATCTCTTCAATTACAACAAGTCTCTCGAATTACATACAACAACTAACTCGAAAATAAAATACAAATCTCCAAAGATCTATACATCAAAATAATACAAATCTTTCCCAAGCAATCCTCGCTAAAATCAATCTCCATAGCGCCCCAAAATCAGCGCTAACCTGTCACTAAAAGAAAATATGGGGAAGTACACAATACGACAGGAAAGATGCTCAACAAATATATTAGCAATAAGGCATAACAATACGAGTACGAATATCCAAATCAAAATGCAAATGTCAAAGCATTTATCAATATAATTTCTCAACAACACATCAATGGGTCACCAGGCCTCACCCCATTCGTATATGCTTTATCAAGCTATAGCCCGAGAAACAGGAATTTTGGCGGGTGCCCAACATTCGTGCCATATTAAAATCTCATGACAACATGCTCATCAACAATATAATGATACCACATGAATCAAAATAATTTCAATAATTATTTTCCAGATTTCAATGAATTTATCAATTCAAATATGAGTTCAATTAACAAGAATGCAAAGAGAATGACACTCGCGAGATTTAAGGAGAATATTGTGTAAAACTCCATACCTCAAACCATGATGAGAAACCAACGATCACATCCTCAAGATCAATACAAAAGATCTACAAAAGCTCCTCCAAGAACTTCCAACAAAATAGCCCCAAGAACACCTCTAATCTAAGGTTGGAACTCACAAATCTCAAGGGCCAATATGCATATACAAAGAAGAGGAATATAAAATATATTTGCTGCCAAAATTTGTGCCAAAAGTAGGTTAAAAGGCTTGCCCACGACTTCCTTTTATAATGCAAAGAAATGAAAAGTTGGAATCCAAAAGACTCCTTTAAATAAGGCAAAGAAATGAAGAGTTGGAAGTCAAAACAACTCCAAGAGTTAAAAATATTTAAAAATCATTTTAAAATCCGTTTTAACTCCGTTTTCGAAACCGTTTGAAATTCTCGCCTTTAAAAATAATAACCAACATATTTGAGCAATAAAAATAATTTTATCAAAAACTTTATTTTCCTCCATTTTCCTAAATTAATTAAAATAGCCTAAAAATTACGCGAGTTATTACATATACCAAGCCTCAGGCCATGTGATTTTAAGTCTAGTTTATGTTGATGATATTTTACTGACTGACAATTCCTCCTCTGAAATAACCAAATTGATCTCAGCTATGAAAGGTTCTTTTTCCATGAAGGAGCTTGGTCTTCTACATTTTTTTCTTGGAAAAGAGGTTCACACCTCAGCTCATGGTATGTTCTTATCACAACACAAATATGCTGTTGAGTTATTGGCTAAAGATGGAATGCAAGACTGTAAGCCCTCTCTATCTCCCACAGCATTTAAAGCTCCTACCTCCCCAGATCTAACACCTTTTTCTGATCCTCATCTTTACAGAAGCATCACTGGTTCCTTGCAGTACCTAACTGTGACCAGACCTGATATCTCTTATGCAGTGCATTGGGTATGCTAATTTATGCATTATCCTCTCAATTGTCACTTCAATGTAGTAAAAAGGATCCTGAAATATGTTAAAGGAACTTTGTAACTTGGAATCATGCTCCAACCTAGTCCTCTTCATCTTTTGGAATATACAGATTCTGATTGGGCTGGTGACCCTTAAGATAGGAGGTCAACCTCTGGCGACTGTGTATTTCTTGGTCCTAATCTTCTCTCATGGTCAGCTAAGAAGCAATCCTCTGTGGCCAAATCAAGTACTGAAGCTGAATACAAGGCTCTCTCCACCACTGCAGCTGAGGTTGTTTGGATACAACAACTTCTTAAGGATCTCTCAATCACTTTGTCCACTCCTCCAACCATTTTATATGATAACATTGGAGCTCTTTCATTGGCTGCAAACCCTGTCTTTAATGCAAGAAGCAAGCATATAGAGGTTGATTTTCACTTTATCAGGGAGAAAGTTATCTCTAAGAAGCTCATTGTATCTCATGTGTCTACAATGGATCAGTTAGCTGATATATTTACAAAGGTTCTCTCTATATCTAGATTTCAATACCTGAGGGACAAGCTCATGCCTGCTTCCATTCCAAAAGATGTTCAACCTACTGCTTCCTCTTCTTCCCAGCATCATCTTGAGGGGGGATGTTAAGAGTACATTTGTGACTAAAATGAGTCATTGCAATTGTGATATTACTATTCTGTCCCTAGATAGTTTTGGTTAGTTTTTCTATTATGTTTCTTGGTGAGATACAATTGTAATAGATCCTGTAACTGATTCAATCTCTTTTCATCTATAAAGGGACTGAACAAGCTATTGTAATAAATAGATTAGTGATTGATAAATGAATAAGATCATTTTCTTCTCTCTAAATTTTCTCCCTCTATATATTTCATTCTGAAACTTTCTTTATCTTTCCATCTACACTCTTGCTTCCCATAAAAATATGGGAGTCATGTACGGACAGAGGGAGTAAGTTCACAAACACCACTTTTATCCTATTTTTATTTTGTTTTGCTCTGTTTTCTCTTCTCCATGTTGTAATCCCTAATTTTATCATGGTGGATTGTATAATTATTTGTTTCCGTGACTAAATTTAATTACCCGACCATTCAAAGTTATGTATTATGTTGATACGTATTATAGGATTTTGCGAAAATCCATTTTCTTTATAAATTGGATCATATTTACATGCCCCATGGGTTCTGCCTGTTAAAATACTGGTATTTTCTTTTCACTCAAATCTGAAGAATATAGAGAATTAGAGATGAACGAAAATTGCCCCATAAACACAAGTAAAATAACACAAATGGCAACCTATATGTGAATGTATTTTTTTTTATGAATTACATAGTATATATGGAACATTGAGAATCCCGAAGAGCAGTAGGAGCATCTCCACTTGCTAACGATGTAAAACATATGTTTTAAACAACCTTGGCAGTGATAGCTCCGACGAGTATCACTACTGTTGCTGAATTCGTTCTGTCCAGTGAGCAACATGGTATTGAAAAAAATGACACGGGTGGGGAAGCAACGGGCCTGCATTTCAGTAGGCGTGGGGGACAACAATTGGTGGAAAACAACATTAGGCAGGGAGGTGGGTCTGTTGTGGGTGTTAAACCCATTTCACCAAGGCTTTTTGATGGAGGGGGTTTTTGTCAGCTAAAAGGAGGAATGCTCCGCTCTTTATTTTAGTGAGGGGACTTTAATGGAATGTAGTGATAGGTCTAATTTTAATCAATACGAGCTCAAAAATAAGGAGTATTGGATTTTGGGTGGCAAATTTTCCAAATATTGGATTTTAGGTGGGAAATAAGTTTCCAAATATATTTCCATGGTAAGTGAGTTAAATGTTGATAGTAATGTATCATCATTTCACTTATTAGGTATTTTAGTAATAAATTGGACATGCGATTTTTCATAACATATGTTATACGATCTTTTGAGTTTTTGTTATATTTTAATTTATATGGAAAATAAAAACTTTAGTATACTGCATTCTTTCTAGAGTGGTAAATATAATATATTCCAATTTGAATTCGTGTGGAATAAATTAGAGTTTTGGTATATGATGATTATATTATGCTTGCAAATTCGATTCTTCAAAGATATTATGGCTTGTTAATTATTTGTCATTTTTTTTGTTATACGGGGATCATAAAAAAATGAAACTAAACCCACCCTATAATAGTGATAAAGGACATGGTGATCTAATAGCACTTATGGGGAGTTCATTTTTTAAGTTTCTCCTTCAATGTCATAGTCATAGTTTAACTTGGACATTAGGTTTATACGTTTTGAAGGACATAAAGTGTTTGGTAATATTACTAAAAGAGTCTATAATAGGAATTTGTACTTTACTTATTGGGTTTAAATAGACACCATAGCACGAATGAAACTATATCAATCAACAATATTCATACTATATATTTGCGCCAGCGCATCGCGCGGGGTACATGCTAGTATGAATAAACCTGAAAATATATACACACACACACACACATCCATTAAGTAAAAGTTTCGAACACAAATTGTCGTACAACGAAGATTCAATGTCCATGTTATATATTTTCATAAACTGATATGATGGTTTGTTCAGGGAAGAAGAGGAGTGGCATCCATCTATTGGAGGGGCCGATTTGGTGAGTATTTTTGCATCTGAGGCAGAAGGTATCGAGGTCCCTTTCACTGAAGAGGAAGTGATGCAGGTGCTTATGTCGATGTCCGGGGGATAAGGCGTCGGGGCCGGACGGCTTCACGATGTCTTTTTTTCAGCATTATTGGTCGGTTGTCAAGAGGGATGTGATGTCTTTCTTTGACGAGTTACATGATCGTGGTTACTTTCTGCCTAGGTTGAATGCGACGTTTATCACCCTTATTGCTAAGAAGGGGGGGGGGGGGGGGGATCTTTCGACATCAGGGACTTCAAACCGATCAGTTTGATTGGGAGTGTTTACAAACTCCTAGCCAAAGTCTTATATGTTTGGCTTAGGAAGGTCATTGACTCTCTAATCTCGGAGTCTCAAAATGCTTTCGGCGAGGGGAGGCAAAATCTCGATGCTATTTTGGTGGCTAATGAGTGCGTGGAGTCTAGGTTGAGAAGAGGTAATCCTGGCATTGCTTGTAAGCTAGACATTGAGAAAGGTGTATGATCATGTTAATTAGGAGTTTCTGCTTTACTTACTGAGGAGAATGGGTTTTAGGGATTGGTGGTGCCGGTGGATGAAGAGGTGTGTGTCTACGACTAGATTTTCGGTGCTGATTAACGGGGTGCCTGAGGGTTTTTTCCCTAGTTCTCGTGGTCTTCGGCAAGGTGATCTGTTGTCCCCCTTTCTGTTCGTCTTGGTCATGGAGGCATTTAGTCGGATGATGGCGCGGGTGGTCAAGGCTGGGTGGATCAGGGGATTTGGCTTTGGGTCCTCGAGCTCTAATAGGTTTACAGTTTCTCACCTTCTGTTTTTTGATGATGTTATTGTGTTTTGTGATGCTGATCGTAGGAAAATTCAGACTCTGAGCATGCTTCTGATTTGCTTTAAGACGGTCTCGGGGCTTTGGATCAATGCAAGGAAGTGCGAGTTGTTACCGATCGGGGCTGTGGGTGCGTTAGAGGAGCTTGCGGGTCCTCTGGGTGGTAGGATTGGGTCCTTTCCTAATACTTATCTTGGTATGCCCCTGGGTGCCAAGTATAAGTCCACGGAGATTAGGGATCCGATTTTGGAAAGAATGAGGAAGAGGCTGGCGAGATGGAAGAACTTTTGTTTATCGAAAGGCGGAAGACTTACTCTTATTAAGAGCTGCTTGTCTAGTTTGCCTACCTATTTTATGTCCATAATGCCTCTTCCCGCTGTCGTGCCTAATAAAATGGAGAAGATAATGAGAGATTTCTTGTGGAGAGGCACTGATGTTAATTTTGAGCACAACCTAGTTTGTTAGGGGGAGGTGTGCAAGCCTATTAAGGAGGGGGGGGGGGGGGTGAGGAACTTGGGTGTTTTTAATAGAGCCTTGTTGGGGAAGTGGTTGTGGCGGTTCCCTCATGAGGGTAATAGATTATGGAGAAGGGTTGTTGGGGCGAGGTGGGGTTCCTCGCAGTTGGGGTGGAGGCCAGTGGTGGGGTCCTTGGCCCATGGAGTGGGTTTATGGAAGCATATTGCGAAGGAGTGAGTGGATTATTATAGGAACACTGAGTTTATTTTAGGGAAAGGAGATAAGATCAGATTCTGGAAAGATAAATGGGGTGCTAATGGGTCTTTTCAGGAGTTTTTTCCCGGGATCTTTAATGTATGGGTGAATCAAGATGGTATGGTGGCGGATCATGTGTTTACCAGCGATGTCGGTGCCACGTGGAGACCTTTGCTTAGGAGAAGACTCTGGGACTGGGAGCTTCAGGAGGCGGACGTGTTCTTTGAGAGGTTGAGTTCGGCACCCCGCACGACGGTTAGGAATGATACTTTAAGGTGCAAGGGGGTGGGATTGGTGATTTTTCGGTTCGTGACTACTATGTTAAATTGTTAGCTAGTGGGACCCTCACGGTTCATTTCCCATAGAAGAAGATTTGGAAGGTCAGGGCGCCTCCTAAGGTAAAATTCTTTGTTTGAACTGCAGCTCGACATGCCATTTTGATGATGGAAGGACTACAGAAGAGAAGTTATCGATTGGCTAGTCAGTGTTGAATTTGCAAGGAGGACGAAAAGAAGGCCAACCACCTCCTTCTTCACTGCAGGGTGACGAGGGGTTTGTGGGACATTTTTCTGGCCATTACTAGGACCGTATGGGTCATGTCTGCGTCAGTTAGGGAGCTCCTTAAGATGTGGAATCCTCCTAGGGGTGGTCTAGTGACATTCGGGTTTGGCGGATTGTCACTCACTGTATTTTTTGGACGGGCTGGAAGGAGAGGAAGGCTGGTATAAGGTGAAGATTTTCGTCACTACTCAGAAATTTCTTGAATTCGTGGAGGAAATCCATTCTTCCTTGTAATGTTGGGGGGCGTGTGTTGTCGTTGTCTGCTTGTTTTGTTCGGTATTTCCTTGTTACATTTTAGTTTTGTATACTCCCTGTATACGGGTTCACTCCCTTAGCGGATGATACTTAATACAATCAGTTATTTATATAAAAAAAAATGTTACGCAGGTGTTGATGTAAAAAACTAGATTGCTCTAATTATTCAATCACAGATAAATAAATAAGACAAAGATTTTTAAAGTGGTTCGGCTAGGAATAAAGCCTACGTCCACTGTTATGTTATTGCTGAGTGTTTGTGGAATTCTTGATTACAAGTTCTCTCAAGAAATTCCGGTCCCCTTGAATTGAGGATGATACAAGATATTTATAGCCTTTAGGCTGTACATGAAAGGTCCAATACATTAAATGATATACATATGAAAGGGTAATACATTTAATGCAGCGTGTGCGTCAAGAATATAATGAATAGTTGAACAGTTGTCCGTCTGATAATTAATGATATAGCCGAGATGCAGTTCGGACCGCCTTAGTTGCTTGTTGATCAAGAGTTCCTCGGAATACTTAGTGTATCTCGGGATGATAGAGTTTCTCGGTGTATTCTCGTTGTTCGGAGAGAACATGACTTGGTCGGGGGAAATGAACTTCCTCGTTGTTATTGTGCCATGTAGATTGACACGTGTCTTCATCTTATTCGTCCACATCAGCACATTAATTTTGGTATCAACAGAAGCCCCCAATGTTTCATATTTTGAACTTTGAAGAGTATGGAACATTCTTTTCTCGGTATATGGCAATATTAAATGTACTTCCCGGGTTTCAGGAACATTGTATTCAAATTTCCTTCTTATTTCGCAGTTTCCGCCTTTTTGATAAAGCGCTTTGATATTCGTGCAAATTTTGTCCTTTTAGTCGCCGGAAGTTTAGTAGTTTCTTTTTGATAATCATTTCTTTCGCCGCTTCCCAATGCAAAGTATTTAAACTTCTTTGGTAACCATACCGTCGTCTACGTTTTTCATTCTCTGCATTCAAGCTTTCTCTTCTCTTCTTTTCTTGTGCGTTCATCCTTGTTTCCGTTCGTTGTCAACACATCTTCTTTCTTTCTGTAAGATCTTATTTCTTTCTTCTGTATCTCTTTTATTCAATATGGTTTATATTGTGGAGTCTGTTGAGAAATTCCGTTCTGATTTTTCCATTCCTTCGTGGGTAACTCTAGAGGTTCTTTCTGAGCCTTTAGATTACTTTCGATTGGCTGAGGGACATTGGTTCCCCAGTCTTTTTGTTGCTGAATGCGGTTTTTCTTTTCCACCAAACCCATTATGTCTTGAGTTTTGTCAATATTTTGATCTTGTTCCTGCAAAAATAGCCCCCAATTCATGGAGAATAATTAACGGGGTGCACAAGTTAAATCTAACTCATGGGACTCGTATTGGGATCCCTGAAATTATGTTTTGTTATAAATGGGCTGTTCTAGATAATATTTATTATTTAAAAACTAGGTATTTGAATAGGGCTCTTGTGGTTAATCTCCCTGACTCAAATAGGGATTATTTTGAGCATGGGTTGGTCATAAAAAATTGGCAACATGCGCCATTATCTGGGAATGAAGTATACAACGGTCCCAGATGCCCCCCATACGGCAATGGGATAGGTTTATTTTTCATTTTATTTTACTTATGAAATTATGCTTTCATCATGTTTGACAAAATGTATTACTGATATTCCATTATGTATTTATTTGCAGTTGATAGCAAAAGAAAAACTCCAAAAGAGTCAGAAGTGAATATCAGGCATTTGAAACTTATCTGGAATTTGCATAAGACCATTGCTGACGAGCATATTAGATCTGCTTCATATTTACTACAGTATAAGAGTTACACAACCTCTTATACTGCTCGCCCTGTTGAACCAGCTTCAACACCAGAAAGTTCATATTCATATTTTCATATCTCCCTATCTCAGAGAATGGGCAAGAAAAGAGCTCCTCCTGCTCTATTTGGTGACACTTCTTCTGCTGTTGGAGCCCAGAAAGGCAAAATTGATGTCCCAGAGGGGACTAAAAAAGTAGATGCTGGTTCCTCCAAAGTTGCCGAGAAGCCCCCAGTGGCCCCGAGCAAGAAAGATGCTCCTGCTGATGTAATTGCCATCTCTCCGACCAAGACTTCTTCCTTGGTTGATGCTGCTGACCGTCCTTTGAAGAGATTTAGGAAATCATCCTCAGTTAGTCTTGCTGGAACTACATCTTCTCTACCCGCTGGTGGTAGTAGTGTCTCAAAAATCATTCTTCCGAGTTCTTCAACGAGCTCAGTTATACCCGAGGTTCTCGGGGTTGATGAAAAAATTCCTAGGGATACACTGACATCCCTAGCTGCTCGCCATCTTTCTTCAGTAAATTTCTCATACCTTTGGTCTTTCTTTCTTTTTCTTGAATTCTTGTATTTGTGTTGACTCTATTGTTTTTCTTATCTTTCAGCTGGTGAACTGCTTCAATACCATCGTGAAGAAAGATCAAGTTATTAAAGCTTCTACTTCCTCATCCGATGTTGACGATGCTTTGTTGGGTTTAACCCAATCTGTGAAGGAATCTCGCCAACAGTACATCGATGAGAAAACTGTTTGGGAGAAAAAATTGGCTGTGGCTGAGGCTGATAAGATGAAGATGGCTGAAACCTCCAAGAATTTGGAGGAGAAAATTAAAGATTTGGAGGTTAAACATCAGGAATCTGATGATAAATTGAAGAAGGCAGAAGAAGAATTATCTACTCTGCGAGATATTAAGGTTAAGAAAGAGGAACTGGAGGTGAAGCTCTCCTCGGAGAAGTCGAGGAGAAAAGTTGCAATCAAGAAACATTTCAGCGTTGGTTGGGAGAAAGGATGGGAGAGAGGGATAGCAGCAATGACGTCCCAAGTCCAATATGGGGAGTTGAAATACTTCTATGATGGTTGGGTAGCTGCTCTGCAAGAGCTAAAAGTCCAAGACGATTCTGAGCTATTCCAACGGCATCTCCCTGGTCCTCCTCCACCAATTGTGGAAGAAGAAGAAGATGAACCTGCTTCAGATGAGTCTTCCATGGCTATGGGCGATCAAGTTTCTGCCTCTCAACCCTCTGCCACCGAGGACATTTCCTCCATGCCTCCTCCTCCCGAGAAGATTCCTACCAATCAAGCTGTAGTTACCACCGAGCAACCGAGCTCCTCGTCCCAGCCTCCCGAGAAAGTCTTGGGAGATAAGGAAAAGGTGTGAAGTTGTTCGGTAGCATTTCTGTATTTCCTTGTAATCGAACGATGTAACTTTTTGATGATCTAATAAAATATATCTTTGCTTATCTCTGTTGTCTTTTTCTTGTCATTAGTTTGTTGCTAGAATGGAATTGATCTCTTCTCATGATACCGAGCTGATGCAGCAATGTCATCAATACTATAAGGCTGGTCATACAGATCTTAGTACATCGGAAATTGCTGATATCCTTGGTCACGGTGCTTCAGAGCAGGCTATTGAAGCTTATCAGTACTTGAAAGCTTTACTCGACCGAGCAGTGGCCAACAATGTCGCTTACTATGAGTTGATTGAAGAGCTTCATGGTTCCTTAGAGGATCTTCAAAATTAACACAACGAATCAATGGCTTTGTTACATAAAGATTATGAAAATAGATACCAGCAGCTCTCTTCAGAAACAGGCCACAAGAAGATCATTGCTGGGTATGACGTCAGGGAGAGGACCCTAAAAGGTGAAATTGAAGCCTGTAGACAAATCGCCGAGATCCTGGAGCAAGAAAATAATAATTTGCAGAAGAAATTAGCTCAATATGAATCTGCTGCTTCATCCTCTACTGCATTAATACCAGTTACTGATGAAGGCTTCTCGTTCTTAGAGGTCGAAAATGCCAAACTGAGGCAAGAGCTGGAGGACTTAAGAAGATCTGCCATTTCTGGAACTGCTCGGGGACGAGGAAGAGGTTCTCGGGGGCGAGGAAGAGTCAGCCAAAATGTTGAAGAGGCTCGCACTCAGTCTACTCTGGAAACTCAAGCATTCCAGTTGAAAGTAAAAGACCGTGCTCTGACTGAAATGTCCAATAAAAATCTGTCTCTGGAAGATCAGCTGGCATCAACGAAATCTGCCTTGCATAACAAAGATCTCTTTGCCAAAAGCCTTCATGAACAATTGGATAGATTAACCTTCCAATTCCATAAACAACCAAGAGAATTCTGGATGGCAGGATACAATGAAGCTCTCGTTCATCTGGATGCTCGCATTGAACATGCTAATAATGAAGGTTACAAGCAAGGATGGTTAAATGCATTGGGTGTATTAAAGTTGGAGCAAGGGCATTTTTTATGGGACTATCATGCTCCATCATTATTAGACCTGCCTGTACCACCTTTCAAATTGGATATGGCATGGATTCCAGCTCGTTCCATTCCTCGCAGTCTAATTTCAAAATATCTTGGTGATTATAGCCTTCACTCCCAAGCTGAATTATCTCGTCCTGAGCATCTTTTGGATACACCTTCTGTTATGAACGTCAGAATGCTCAGAGATATTAATTTCATCAATTCTCCCCTTTGCCTAGAAGACCCTCCTGCCGGCGAGGAACCTGTTTCTAAAGCACAGGGCAAAAAACCAATAGAATAGTAATATCCATGTAACAATTTAGTACCTTCTTGTAATTTGTAATTTATTCTAGATTAATGAAAAGATTTTCATTTTCTGTTTGCCAATCTTGTGTTTATCAAGCACATTTATATTTGTACATATGTATCTATGTATCTGTTAAAAAGATAACAATATTATTGTTCAATAAGCAACTTAATAAAAAGTTACAAGTATTAGTAATGTTTCTCGATCACTTAATAATAAAGTAATGAGTAAAAATGTTCAAACTGTTTCCAACCAACCAAGGTGGGTGAATAATGTTTGTCGACTAATTACAGCTCCGACGAACTATACTTTGTTTGATTACAAAATTGCGTCCGACCAACTAAGATCAATAAGTTGTCCTCGCCGACCAACTACAGTTATTGGGTTTTCTGCCCCGACCAACTATACTTGGTGTATTTTTTGAACATTTTGTTTTTCAAAAAACTCATTGTAATAATATTACCTCCCGACCAACATAAGTTGTAATATGAGAGTATATTTTTATCTTACCAACCGTGGTTGATCCTGCTGGTGTACACTTTCTGGCTCCTTAAAGCTTTTTGGCTCCTTAGAGCATTTTTTGGCTCCGTAGAGCATGTCCTCCTAACCAAAGGAGGTTGGCTACTTATAGCACTTTTTGCTCCATAGAGCTGTCCTCCTAACCAAAGGAGGTTGGCTCCTTAGAGCACTTTTGCTCCGTAGAGCTGTCCTCCTAACCAAAGGAGGTTGGCTCCTTAGAGCACTTTTGCTCCGTAGAGCTGCATTTTTTGGCTCCTTAGAGCATGTCCTCCTAACCAAAGGAGGTTGGCTATTTATAGCACTTTTGCTCCGTAGAGCTGTCCTCCTAACAAGGAGGTTGGCTCCTTAGAGAACTTTTGTTGTGTAGTGTATTACACTAGTATTCCCCGAAAAACTTTCATCCAGAAAGAAAAATGGTGAAACATCTTCGTTTTATTCATAATGAAAGAAATGCTTTACATTTGACATCATTGATAATACTTGCGCAGGTGTTCAGCATTCCATGCATTTTTAAATTCTTCTCCTTCTAGAGTTGTGATTCTGTAAGTTCCTGGTCGAACAACTTCTGTAACTCGGTAAGGTCCATGCCAGTTTGCTTCCAGTTTATTCTGCTTCTGAATGACCTTCTATAGCACATAATCCCCTTCTTTTAAATCACATTTCTTTACCCTTTTGTTGTAAAACAGAGCTGTTCGTTGTTGATAAGCAGCATTCCTAATGGCTGCCTCTTCTCTGACTTCCTCGAGCATATCCAAATCCATCCTTCTCATCAGATCACTGATCGGAGAATTGAAATTTAACACCCTATGTGTTGGTAGGCCCAACTCGGCAGGTATCACAGCCTCACTTCCAAATGCTAGCATATATGGTGATTCTCCTGTTGCTGCTCGGGGAGTTGTTCGGTAAGCCCACAAAACTGACTGTAGCTCATTAATCCAATTTGCTTTAGCCTCACTTAACCTCTTCTTCAACCCATTTAGTAATGTTCTGTTCGTCACTTCAGTCTGCCCATTGCTTTGGGGATGGCCTGGTGCTGAATGAAACTTCAAGACGTTTAACTGATGACAATAGGCAGCAAATTCTTCATTATCAAATTGCGTTCCATGGTCTGTGATGAAAGCGTGGGGGAGACCATACCGACAAATGATATTCTTCCATATGAACTGATACACTTTCTCGTACGTCATATCAATTAGTGGTTCAACTTCCACCCACTTAGTAAAATAGTCTATTGCCACGACGAGATACTTGAACCTTCCTCGGGTCGTCGGCAGTGGTCCAACCAGATCAATCCCCCACATGGCAAATGGCCAAGGTGATGTTATGGGTGTCAACAATGCCTGTGGAGTTCTTCGGATGGAAGAAAAACGTTGGCACTTGTCACACTTCTTAGCATAGGCTATACAATTAGCTCTCATCGTCGGCCAGTAGTATCCCTGTGTCATCACCCTTTGCAGTAGAGTCCGATCTGCTACATGAGCTCCACAAGATCCTTCATGGATTTCTTCAATCAATTCTTTGACTTCTGATGGATGCACACATCTCTGCAAACCTGCCATAATTCCTCGTCTATACAAAACACCATTAGTTAACACATACCGAGCGACTTTATACTTCAATTTCTTGGCAGCTAGTTTGTCCTCCGGTAGTACTCCTTCTTCAATGTATGCTCTGATATGATCCATCCAAGATGGTCCTAAATCAAGGGTAATAATCTTCACCGTCAGATCTTCTTCTATGCTCCGACTTTCTAGTACTTCAATTGGTATTGTTCTTCGCAGCTCGGTGCGCGTAGCTGACGCTAGTCGGGCCAATGCGTCTGCTCTAGCATTCTCCATTCTCGGTATCCGCACCAATTGAATAGCATCAAATTCTTTCAATAATTCCATCACTTTTGCATGGTACTTCACCATTAACTCTCCCTTCACTGCATATATTCCCATCATTTGATTCACAATTAACTGAGAATCACTGAAAACAATTACTTGACGTGCCTCCATAACTTTCGCCAAATGAAAACCTGCTATCATAGCCTCATATTCAGCCTCATTATTGGAAGCTTTGAATTGGAATCTCAAGGCGTACTCCATGTCAATATCATCTGGAGAATTTAAAACAATCCCTGCTCCACAACCAGCCGTGCAAGATGATCCATCTACATATAATCTCCATGTATGTAACTCGTCTTCAAATTTCTTATCTGTTAGAGTTCCTCGGTGAAATATCATCTGTTTTCTTTCATCATCCCCGGGTATCCTTCGTCCCTCGTCGGTCATTTGTTCGCACCCCTCTACCAACCGGAGTTGGTCGGGGTTTGAATATGATGATTTTTCTACATCCACAAGTCCTTTTACCAACCTTGGTTGGTTTGGATCTGTGTCTGTCGATCCTGTATCGTCCACAGGTAGGTCAGCAAGCATCTTTTGCTCCTCGGGGGTATCAGGGTACGTGAACTCTGCTATAAAATCTGCCACAGCTTGCCCTTTCAACGATGATCTGGGTTCATACACAATATCATATTCACCGAGCTCTATTGCCCAGTACATCAATCTTCCTAATTTTTCTGGCTTGTGAAGGGCTTGTCTTAACGGCATGTCGGTATACACAATGATGGTATGGGCCTGGAAGTATGGTCTCATTCTTCTACTTGCTTCAATTAATGCCAGTGCCAATTTTTCCAGCTTTGGGTATCTGATTTCCGCACCTCGGAAGGCCTTGCTTGTGTAATAAATTGGCTTCTGGACTCCATTCTCCAATCTGATCAACGCTGAGCTAACTGCATTTTCTGATACTGCCAAATACAAGTATAGCTTCTCTCCCGTTATTGGCCTAGATAACAATGGTGGGGCTCCAAAATACTTCTTCAAATCTTGAAAGGCTTTCTCACATTCATCAGTCCACTCAAAACTTTTTCGTAGTGTTTTGAAGAATGGGAGGCATTTATCAGTTGCTCGGGATACAAATCTGTTGAGTGCTGCAACTCGTCCGGTAAGACTTTGCACTTCTTTCTTCGTCGTCGGGGATCGTAGCCCTAAAAGAGCCTTGATCTTTTCTGGATTTGCCTCAATACCTCGTTGGTTGACGATGTATCCGAGGAACATTCCTTCTCGTACTCCAAAGGTACATTTCGTCGGGTTAAGCTTCATCTGGTATTTATCCAGTTGATCAAAAGTTTGACTCAAGTCAACCAAATGATCTGCAACTCTTTTGCTTTTGGTGAGCATGTCGTCGACATAGACCTCCATATTACGGCTGATTTGTTCGGTGAAAACCTTGTTCATCAACCGCTGATATGTTGCACCTGCATTTTTTAAACCAAAAGGCATAACATTATAACAATAAGTTCCCCTTGGGGTAATAAAAGAAGTACTTTCCCTGTCTTCAGGTTTCATTTTGATTTGGTTGTAGCCAGAATAAGCATCCATGAAGCTGAGTAGCTCGTGTCCCGAAGTAGCATCCACTAGTTGATCAATTCTGGGCAATGGAAAATGATCTTTTGGACATGCCTTGTTGAGATCAGTAAAATCAACACACATTCTCCATTTGTTGTTCTTCTTCTTTACCATCACCACATTCGCCAACCAATCTGGATATTTCACGTCTTCAATGAATTGGGCTTTCTGGAGTTTCTCGACCTCCTCTTGTATGGCCTGGTTCTTCTCGGGACTAAACACTCTTCTTCTTTGCTTCACAGGCTTGATCTCCTTATTCACATTGAGTTCATGACATAAGAAGTTTGGATCTATTCCTGGCATGTCTTCATGACTCCAAGCAAAAGTATTCTTCCTGTTTCTCAAGAAAGTTATCAACTCCTGTTTTATCGAAAAATCCAACGACGACCCTATCTGAGTTATTCGTTCAGGATGCTCGTCGTCCAGGATAACAATTTCTGTAGATTCCACAACCTGTCCTTTTACGAGTTGAGATTCATCCCTAGGGTCAAGAGTTTCAATTTCTGTGCCTTCCTCCACTTGGTAAGTAGTAGTCTTTTTCTGTGATTCTTCAAGTTCCTCTTGCTCGGCAGACGAATAATAGCATTCCCGAGCTACTTTTTGATCACCTTTCATAATTCCTACTCCAAAATTCGTTGGGAATTTCAAACACTGATGAACTGTAGATGGAACTTCTTCGAACTTCTTCAATCCAACTCTTCCCATGATGATGTTGTAGGCGGACTGCACATTCTTATCCATTACAAAAAAGCGTATTCTTTCTGTTCGACAAGCAGGCCAAGTTCCAATGAGTATATCCAACTTGATCGTCCCAAGTGGAAAAACTTTCTCGCCAGCAAAACCCAGAAGGGGTCTGTGATAAGGTTCTAATTGAGATAATTTTAAATTCAAGCTATCAAAGCATGAATAATACATGATGTCTGCCGAACTACCATTGTCTACTAACACCCTTGAAATGACCACATCCTTCATCCTCATTTTGATCACCAGAGGATCATCATGAGGGTAGAGAACACCTGCCAGGTCGTTTTTTGAAAAACCAATCACTAGCTTCTCTTTGTTTACCTTCCTCGGACGATCATCCTCGGCCAGGTTTATTCGCTGAATGTATGAACAAGCTTGAGCCTCTCCGAGATAATCTTTTCTTTCTGCAGTAAGGTCTCCTCCTCCTGCATCTCCTCCTGTAATAACATTACAATCAAATGACCCAAAACGTATGGAAAATACCTCTCGTTCAGGTTTCCTTGGCTTTTTGGGAAGATCGGGGTCATCATCTGGATCCTCTTCATGGTCCCTCCTCTTTTTCTCCTCTGCACGACGAGGAGATCTAGATCTCTCTCTAGTTCTATCATCATTCTTCCTCTCACTCCTGCGATCTACGTACTTTGATAATTTTCCTCTTCGGATGAGTGTTTCAATCTCGTTCTGAAGGGCTATATAATTTTTGGTCATATGGCCATGATCTTTGTGAAACTCGCAATATTTGGTCTTATTCCTCAGGTCGGGATCTGTCTTCAGTTTCTCTGGCCATTTGATTTCCTCGTTATTCCTGATTTCTTCCAAAACATGATTAATACCCACTTTCAATGGAGTATAATTATCATACTTCTTTAGGGCTTCCAACTTCATCCTGTTATTCTTGGAATATTTGTCACCACCATTACTTTTCTGATCTTTCTTCTTAGAATTGTCGACCTCCACTTTAACTTCTTTATCCATATTCTTCTTCGCAGCCATAGCCTCCTCGGCATTCATGATTTTGGCCGCCTTTGCCATCAACTCCGACATATTTTTAGGTGGATCTTTGGCCAAAGTGTAATACAGCTTGTTAGGCAGCAAACCACTCATCAGAGCAGTGATTGCTGTCTTTTCTTTATAATCTATGACTTCCAACTTTTCGTTATTGAAACGAGTTATGTAATCTCTAGTACTTTCACCTGATTTTTGTCTAACACTTAGCAAGTGTGCTACTCGCTTTACCGGCTTTGCTCCAAAACAAAAATTGCCAATAAACAGCTCGGCTAACTGAACAAAAGTTGAAATCTTACCCCGAGGAAGATTATTGTACCATATCTGTGCAGATCCGGTAAGAGTTCCCGAGAATGCTCTACACCTCATCTCGTCGGGGACAGCATAGATATCTGCAGCAGCTTGGTACTGTTCTATATGAAGTACGGGATCTGTCTTTCCATCTTACTTGGGAGTCACTACGGGTGGTTTGAATTTCGACGGTGTAGGGAAATCCACAATGGCTTGCACAAAAGGTGTTCCTTGAACAAAAGTTCTCTGTAAGGGGTTTCTCGCCTTAGCCATTTCTCCCAGTCTATCCTCCAACCGTTGAATGGAACCTTTCCATGCTTCATTCCCTTCCTCGGGCCGCTTAGTCCGAGCAACTGATTGCTCTGACGTAGCTTCCTGAGATTTATCTCGACGAGTGGTTGGTCGCGATTGCGCAGATCCTTCTCTCAAACCTGGTGGTGGTCGAAAACTTCTTGATGGAGCCCTCGGTGGACTCATGTTCCTCCTTGGTCCTAACCGACTGAAAGGAGACACCCTGCTTAATCTTTCCAAAGCACTAGTTCTCTCCGGAGAAAGAGTGATACGTTGATCTGTATCCGTAGCCCGTATCGATGAAGTTCGCCCAGGTTGATAAGAAGAATCATTAGACTCCTCATTGCGATATGACTCAGTACGCCTAGATTGCGACGACCTATGATCATTCCTTTGCCCTGAAGAAGTAGGTGCACCCCCCTGAAGAGTTTGAATGAGTTGCCTCATAGATTCTTGCATGGCGGTTTGTCCTTGAGCCAGATTCGTCATAATCCCAGCCAGATCTGGGGATGCAGATGGATTTGGATGATTTCCAGTATTTCCAACATTTCGATTACTGGATTCTGGATTATCAGCCATTGGTGATAAATGATTTTTATGAAAAACGATAATAACAGTCGTTTCCCACAGACGGCGCCAATCTGTTGATGTAAAAAACTAGATTGCTCTAATTATTCAATCACAGATAAATAAATAAGACAAAGATTTTTAAAGTGGTTCGGCTAGGAATAAAGCCTACGTCCACTGTTATGTTATTGCTGAGTGTTTGTGGAATTCTTGATTACAAGTTCTCTCAAGAAATTCCGGTCCCCTTGAATTGAGGATGATACAAGATATTTATAGCCTTTAGGCTGTACATGAAAGGTCCAATACATTAAATGATATACATATGAAAGGGTAATACATTTAATGCAGCGTGTGCGTCAAGAATATAATGAATAGTTGAACAGTTGTCCGTCTGGTAATTAATGATACAGCCGAGATGCAGTTCGGACCGCCTTAGTTGCTTGTTGATCAAGAGTTCCTCGGAATACTTAGTGTATCTCGGGATGATAGAGTTTCTCGGTGTATTCTCGTTAACATGACTTGGTCGGGGGAAATGAACTTCCTCGTTGTTATTGTGCCATGTAGATTGACACGTGTCTTCATCTTATTCGTCCACATCAGCACATTAATTTTGGTATCAACAGCAGGTGTACATTAACACTATGTCAATCTATAGGATGACTATGCATATCATTTTCCTATATGAAATTCAAAATTTATTCAATGTGATTTAATTTCATGAGTGGTATTTTTAATGAAGGTTTTTATATTCGACAAATAAGCATTATCCATTAAGAGTCGCAATTAATTTAATTTCATCAAATTGGTGTTTTCTACCCAATTTGCCTAATCACGTTGACCTTGGTCCTTTGATAAGCCACAAATTTACAAACATAAATTAAAATTTACCTTTCAAAGCGTCATCAACACATGCTCTTGGCAATGATTTTAAAACCTCCATGCTACACGATCTTTATGAAATTGTTGTATCCAAACAACAAAATGAAATAAACAATGTTTAACAAGAAAAGTAACATAGACTAAAAGGGGAAGAAAGTTGGATTTAAAAATAAAAGAACATATGTTGCGTCCAAAGTTTTCGTAAACCAAATATTCCTAGTATCAAAGAAGCGAATAAAAAATTAAATATAAAATTACAATTTTTGAGATTGAAAAACACTAACGGATCGTTAAAACAAAACATAGACTTGGGCTTTAAGAACAACAAACATGGATCCATAAATCGAGTCTCGGTATTCTTTAGCTCCAGCCTCTCTCTCTAATCCTATAATTAAATGAAGAGTAAATGAAACAAAAACCCCAACAATGAAACCATCTATCGTTAATATCGAAAGTTTATCCGAGTCAGGGTAGAGGTGGACGTCATTAAACCTCTCAAGCGTAGGATTTATGTAAGAAACAATGATTATTCTCTCTCAAGGGTCCAATTCATATACGACCGACTATCTTTTGCTATGACTGTGGGAGAATAGGCCATGAAAAGGAAGACTGCTATTACGAAAAGGAGAGTGCAGAAGGTGGAGTAGAATATGATCCCTCGTTGAGATCTAATGGAGAAAAAACTGAGAACTTCTTTTGGAGCTTTGCAGATGAAAATTTGAACAACAAGAAAATCATACTAGAAAACCCAAGTAGGTTAGAACACTCGGCGAAGGAAGACAATTCACGTACTGTAAATCCCAACACTAACCCTATGGTTTCTGAACGATGATTAAATAATGTAAAAAATGGAGGGTTGGTTAGGGACTCACTCATTAACACAAACCATGAGGAGGGTGATGTTGGGCCCTACCAGAATCAGATACACAGCACAGATAATGTTTCCCAATCGGGTGTTAACCAAAACAGTTATAATCCAGACCGGAACACTAAAATTCAGTATCTCAACTCCCTAGCTAACCAAGCACCCACATCTTCTTCCACGGAACCAAAAGCTGCTACCACAGCATGTTATTTTGTGACTGAACCTCCAGATCCTAATGACACGGATGACAACCTCTTTTCTCACCAAATTCCATGTTTGAATTTACCCTAAAAAACACCCTTAGAAACTCCCATAGAGTCGACCAGTATAACACAAACCTGTAACTCTAAACAAAAACCTACCTATAACACAACCCATCTTATTCCACTCCCCATCACCCACTAATTAAATCCACCCTTCGATCCTTATCATCTACGTACTTTAAATTATGCCACAAACAGTTTCAAGCATCCCCAAGCTTCTTACCCCACACAAACCATAACTGAAATAAGAAATCCACCATATCTTGCCCAACCTAATCCGGACGTCAATAAAGAAATTGTGAAACATCTAGCGGCCTTAACCCTGAAACACACAGGAAAAGATGAGGAGGATGAGACTAAACAGGCAAAAAAAGGTGAAAGGACAAAAAAAGGAAAAGAACACTCCTGTGGTAGGGGATGGTCACGAGATGGGGGATTGCATTGCAAAAATCTCACCCTTTACAGTGGAGATGAGGACAAGAATTGAAAAAAAAAACACAGGAAGTTCATACCTGTGGTTTCGAAAAGAGGCACTAAATCACTACTAACAATCGAAGACAAAAACCTGGTTGCGATTCCTGTGGCGATTGTGTTACATTTAAAATTAATAAATCAATTAATAGTTTTTATAAACCGATAATATAAGATATGAACATATAAACTCTCATATAAATATAGGACTTTAATGTATATAATTATTACATGTGTTCAAAATAGGATTGAAAAAACATTCCTAAGTCATCATTAGATTTGACGAGCGAAGATGTTGTCATTTGTGCCTCCAACTTGAGATAAAAAATTATTATGGATTATAGGTTTTTCTCCCATAGCCTTTCTATAATTTGTTGCTTATTTCTTGTACCTAAATGATGTAGTTTAGGTCATTATTTATAGGCAGGAAGATGTCCTAAATCCCAAAAGTCATGCGATCGTAACCGTCCATCATGGTTAACTCAAGAGTTTACTTTAATTTATTTTTAATCAATTTTTGATTAATATAATTAACCAAAAACGAAATTGACCATTGGCTAGACTTTGGTGACCTTTTATTTACCTAATATGACTTATTACTTAATTTAATAATGCACCACTTAAATGGGTATCTGATTATTTGATAATTCCAACATTCTCCCACTTGGTTCATAATTAACATAAGGCGCGCTTTCAAACTTTCAGTCATCTTTAATGGTTTTTTCATGAACACCTTTATTAAACAAAAATCAATATGAGTCATAACGGTTCAACACTAATCCTTGAGTAAGGTTCCTTTTATGTACTACGCCACTAACGGTTTATTCAACAAGGTCTATAATAAGGTCTATCATAATGAACCAATAATTGTCTTATAAAGACTATTTCTGTCACGCAATAATTGTCTATATACAACACTTATACTTAATTGGCTACACGCAAAACTCATATCCAAAGCATGTTTCATGAATGTCCTTTAGTGATAGCGCATTTATTAGTGAATATATTGCATTAACACTTAACTTAATGTGTTCAACTGACACTTGTTGTTTCTGAACTTTGTTCACATATAGGTATTGTATTCTAATGTGCCTATGTTCTTTAAAATACCTATCAGTTCTTCATAACGAAGAGTATAGCGGAACTATCATAATATTTCAGCGACTTGATAATAGTGTCGACAACTTCAAGTCCCAAAATAAATTTTTCGCAATCATAATCCATAAGTTGTAGCCCCAAAGCATGCTACATACAATATTTAATTATTTCTCACTCTTTGATAATATTGGTCACTAGGGAAAAACAAATCTACTTAATCAAGAGAGAACAATTATCATAAGTGTGAGCATATAATATTTTAAGCATCTCATTACTTCATACTCTTAAACTATTTCATTTCTCTAATCTAGCATTCATTATTAAGAGAAGTTCAAGAAATATATAAATTTACTCCCACTGAGTTCAATGTATATATATACTTAATCAAAACCCATAAAGTATTCTTAAAATACCATTAATGGAAAACTGACATAAGTTTATATAGTGATTTCTCAACTTCTACAATTCTTTTCTTAAACTCTCATAAGTTTTTCCACTAAATGTAACTCTTACTCAAAAGGAGCTACTAAAGGTATACAAATTTTAATATTCAAAGATATAGATGAAAATATTTATTTACGCCCCTTTGTCTATTCGTAATAGAAACTTTGACCATAAGTCTAGCTTTATATCGTTGATTATCAAAATCAAATATTTTTTTACTCATCTATCAAATTCGTATTCTTGTGATAAATCTCACAATGAGTCAAAATAGAAAACTCATTTAAGAGTTTCTTAAAACTATTCATATCCATTAACCAACAATTACTTTGGATGTTTAAGTAATGACTTGAGTATCTTAATTTCTTTTATAATCAAATTATGTGGTTTGATACTCCCACTAATTTCACCATTGTTTAAAGAATTTGACATTTAATATTTTCGATTTCGAAAGTAATTAATGTACCCTCTTTCGAGTATAGACATAATTATAAATTTTGATTCTTTTAGTGGATTCTAAATCCATGCATGTACTAGACATTCCCAATCATGCGGGTGTGTCCAATTAGGTAAGTAAAGTGGAATTTATATAATACACTTTAAACCATATACATTCAGTTTTGTGTGAATAAATATTGTGGCGATATCGATTTGTTGCATTTAACTTGTTGTCTTGTTGCGTTTGACTTATTGTTATATAACAACATGTTCTATGTAGGTCCACTATCCCAAGGACTATTATAATTCTCCCACTTGGGACACATAGATCATTCTAAAATTATAAAACCTTAAGAGCTCAAACATAAGTATCAAGATTCATAAGTGATAATGTAAAGACAATTTAATATATTAAATCATCAAAGTAAGTCTAGATTTGAAAGAGCCACAACATCGAAAAGTTACTTTGAAGTTCAACATTATGATATAGGATCAGAAATATTTTTCTTGTATAAGTTTTATAAAAATAATTGTACAAACCACAAATGAGATTACCATAATTAGGGATAATATATTCTCATATAAACGTAAAGATATTTTATATACTCGAGAAAAATATTTTGAAAGGTTACTGAGGGGTTTTGAAATGATTCCAAAATAACATAAGAAAATGAATCCAAGAATTTATCGTTTGTTTTATGGTTTGTCTTGTAAGCATCCTCATATCGATTTAGAACTAAGTTTCGTAGCACTCTAGTTTTTTGAAAAATAAAACAAATGTTTTCATTCATATTGAATGATATATTATAATTCACATAATAAAGCTTAAAGTGTGTATGTTATATAATGGGTACTCATTTTAATCTCTAACATTATGAGATTTTGCATAAACTTTATGCTTAATCCGCTTAATGATTCTTCAAGGTTTTAAAAGAGTTCCACGCACTAATTCATTAATAGTGAGATCCTCAAGTAAAACTGAATTATAGTGATTTAGCAATTTTAAGTGAAAATTAGCTTCTTTATTTCATTCTAAGAAGTCAGTCTCAAAAACATTAAAGGGGTAAAACATGTCGTTTTAGAGAAATAAAGTAATATAAAATTAATGAAATAAATAGCTCACTACATTAATGCTATGAGTTGACAACATGTAAATTAATAACATTTTATAAATTTGAACATTCTTGCGTAATAACTTTAAATATATATATATATATATATATATATATATATATATATATATATATATAGGGTAACATGTTATGTAATTTAGATGAACATGCTATCTAGGATAACTTTCCACCACTTAATTGCATAATCTCTTAATATTTATTTCATTAACTCAAAATAAATTTCCTTTGGAAAATTATCTTGCTTGACTAAATCAAATATACTCCATTAATGTCTTCACATATATAAGCATAATAAGTTATTACTACAACTTTTATCTTTAAATTTAATATTCACAAGCATTCTTATTGGGCACTTTAGTGTCTACCAAACTATCCATTATATGAATATTAAATTATTTTATGGATTGTATAATAATTTTAACAATTACTAATGTTTTCAACAGATTATAAATTAAGGAAGGTTATGGACTCTTTGGCGCAAGCGATATCAACCTTAATAAACAAACATATTCCCCTTAATATTAACTTCACCATTGTAACCAAACTCTTTAGACCAACTAAATCATAATGGGTTAATCATAATGAAATTATTAATTATCCGAACACTCAAAACTATATCCGGACTCTTTGGATCAACCAAGACATAGTATTTGAATAATATCACAAAATTCAACATTTATAATTTATTAGATTAGACCACTTTGGTGGAATCGTAACATAATCGTGATGTAAATACTGAAATGAAAACCTTAAGGCATGCCTAAATATAGTATTGCATTTATCATAAATTTAACATTTAAAGTTTATTAGACTAGACCACTTTGGTGGAATCATAATCTAATCGTGATATAGATGCTAAGAAGAAAAGTTTAGGGCATGCTTTTAATATTGTTTTACTCATATTGGGCATAATAAGCATATACACATTAATCTAATATTTAGAATTTTAAACACCGAATAAAACTTTACGTAAATATTAGTCTCGAGGAGAAATTTAAATCATTCGAGCTTAAGTTGATGAGGGAAAAAAAATTGCTCATTAATGTTCATTTGATAATCGAAATTATCCCTTTGGTACAATGAACAAGCTGCATCACCATTGCATCAACAGTCTAACATTCATCATTATATTTGGACTCAGTGGCAGCCAAATTTACACACAGTAATTTAATATTTATAATTATAGATTATGGCACTTTAATGGATACCTAATCTAATCTAATATAAATATCAATATCAAAACCTTGACCATAACCATAATAGTCATAACAATATTTGGTATATACCAAAAATATTATGACAAACAAATAAGATAAGACAAGTGATGTATTCATTAAAATACATAAAATGGAGAAATCTATAATTTTCAATAATGGAAAAATTTGAGTAATCACTATAAGAAAATTCTTAAAAATAATCTTCTCAATAAGTGAAATTTAATAAAAAATTTAGAAAGAAATAACTGCCAACTTTATTACCAAATATGAAAAATTTAAGGTTTTGATTGCGTAAACGTGCTCAAATAGTCATAACAACGTTTATTACTAAAAAAATTGTGATTTTTCATCATTAAATCCTCTCAAATTGACATAAAAAAATTATCAATCCCATGTAAGTCGACAATTTTAATCTCAATTATAGCTTATTAGTGGCATAAGAAAACTGTTACTGAAAATGTTTCAAAATATTCAGATTTACAGTTTTATAAAATAAGCGGCTTTAAACATATAAATAAAATTGTTACAAAAGAAAATCACAATTAGGGAACCAAAATCAATTTTAATTTGGTCATAAAAATTTGGTAAACAAAATCTCATTTTATGAATTTTTCTTTTATGTGATTATATAGATGCACCAATTAATTTATTTGGTTGCATTCACACATATCCTAAATTGATTTATCCTTAATTGCGCTTAAATCTTTAATTCATAAAGTCTGCAAAATAAAATTACTTTTATGGAACACACATGCACACACATATTACGTAATGAATATAAAATTAATATCCCCAAAAAAATATTATACGCAATTCTTGATGTATAATTAGAGGTCCAAATATAAATGCATACACAGTAATTGAATATTTATGACTATAGATTAAGACACTTTCCTCGTAATCTAACATCACATAAATATTATGTCACAATTATTTTAGGAATGTTTGCAACCAAATAGAATATACTCTTTAATCTAATATACGCTAACATAGGGTAGGGCACTTTGGGGGACACCTATCCTATCTTTATGCAAATATTAAAACATGAGATTATTAACATGAGAAATAACCATACAATGATTTGGAATGATATAAAGTACATAAGAATATCTAAACGATATAAACATTACATATGTAGTGAAAAAAAATCGTAAAATATCCAAAAATGGAAAAAATAGTTTTCACCACAAAAATATTTAGAATTGCAAAAGAATCACTCTCCAATTCGAAAGTATAGTTTTCGTGAGAGAGATATAAAAGTAAATGTTATTTACAAATCAATTTTTTTATTAGTGACATAAAAAAATGTCACTTGAAATACAGAGTTCATAATAGGCAATAAGATTTCAGGGACGAAAATCTTTAAAATGTCACAGAAATGAATTTAGATAGATTTAGTGACAGAAAATAGAAACGTCACATAAGATTTTCATACATAAACATTAACAGATTCAGCGACAGAAAACTGAAAGGTCGCAGTAAGTTTCACACATCAATATAAACAAATTCAACGACAGAGTATTAGTACGTCGCAGAAAGTTTACAAATAACTCTTAACAGATTCTGTGACAGAAAATAAAAATGTCACAGAAAGTATTATTCATAAACATAAGCAGATTTTAAACTAAGTCCAAATTAGAGTCATAAAAAAATATAATAAAAACATCACATAAGTCTCATAATTTATAATATAAAATCTGCTATAAAATATGAATTTTACATTTAGACACAAAGGATAATTATGTGATCTAAACCGCATGCTCTGATACTACATGTTTGATTTAAAATTAATAAATCAATTAACAGTTTTTATAGACCGATAATACAATACATGAACATATAAACTGTTATATATAAATATAGGACTTTAATCTACATAATTATCACATGCGTCCAAAATAGGATTTAAAAAACATCATTAGATTTGAGGAGTGAAAATGTTGTCATTGGTGCCTTTAACTTGAGATAAAAAAATTATTATGGATCATAGGTTTCTCTCCCCTAGCCTTTCTCTAATTTGTTACTTAATTCTTGTACCTAAATGATGGAGTTTAGGCCATTATTTATAGGCAGGGAGAGGTCCTAAATCCCAAAAGTCATGCGATCGTAACCGTCCATCACGGTTAACTTAAGAGTTTACTTTAATTTATTTTTAATCAATTCTTGGTTAATATAATTAACCAAAAACGAAATTGACCCTTGGCTAGACTTTGGTGACCTTTTATTTACCTAATATGACTTATTACTTAATTTAATAATGAACCACTTAAATGGGTATTTGATTCTTTGATAATTCCAACAGATTGAAGATGAAATGTAGTTGCATGTGAGAATGGTAACAACTGATATAAAAGAAAGGGTGGTGGTGGCGAAACCAAAACAGCCACAAGACCAATGCTAGTCATCTCTTGGAACTGTCAGGGAGTAGGACGATCCCGGACAACTCGTGTGCTGAACGAGCTCATCAACTCCTATCCTCCCTCCATTATTTTTTTAATCGAGGAAAAAAATAGACAACAAAAATGGAAAGGCTTAGAAGAGGATTTCACTTCCCAAACTGTTCTTATGTAAATCCGAATCACAAAGATGGAGGTTTAGCTTCATGGTTGAATAATGATATTAACCTTCAGGTGTTATCATCTAATAAAAATGTCATGAATTCATTTTGCACTACGGAGGATGGTAAGGTGTGGAGATCCACCTTTTTTTATGTTGGCCCAAGAAAAGATAAAAGGAGGCTGCTATGGGCTAATTTAAAAGAGATTGCTTCTATTTTAAACCACCCTTAGATGTTGGTTGGGGACTTAAATATTATGGGGGCTACTTGGGAGAAGGAGGGCGGTATTGGCAATGTAAGGAAAAAGATAATAGAATTCAATGACTTAAAGTTTGATTGTAAATTGGTGGACATCGGGTTCAATGGAACAATTTTCACGTGGCGAAATGGGAGAGATAGGGATGATTTAATAAGAGAGAAAATTGATAGGGTGCTCATTAGTATGGATTTTGTGGCTCTCTTTCCAAATGCCCAACTTTCACATGAGTCCATTAGAGGATCGGATCACTGCCTCCTCATATTCCAACTAACGCCTCTAGTTAGTAAACCGAGAGGCTCTTTCAAATTTGAGGACATGTGGGTTGGATCTCATCTATGTGAAGAAACTATTAAAGTAGGCTGGGAAACTACCATTAGGGGATCTAACATGTTCTCTCTTACACGGAAACTGAAGGTGGTTTCTAAGAATTTAATGAAGTGGAAGATGACTCACTTTGGTAATAATAAAGAGAGATTGAAAGACATTAATGTTAAACTTATTGAAATCCAATCTCTTCCCTATTTTAGGGAGTCGAGAACTGCATAAAGGGAAATCTTATCAGATATGAATGATACTCTGAAGAAAGAAAAAATGTATTGGCACGAGAGAGCTAAAACCAATTGGATTAATTATGGAGATCAAAACACCAAACTCTTCCATTCTTCTACCCTCAATAGACCCAAAAAAAATAGTTTGAATAGGCTGCTATCTTCAGATGGGAGATGGATAATGGAGGAAAGATATATGCATATGGAGATCTATAAACACTTTTCCTCGATCTACACGAGCCAAGGGCAGAGAGATTTTGGTAGGGTGTTCGCTAACGTTAAATGGGTTGTCACCCTTGAAATGAATTATATGTTGTGTAGCCCTATGGTTTATGCGGAGATAGAAAGGGATGTTAAATAGTTAGGGGATACTAAGGCACCCGATCCTGATGGTTTACTTGGGTTATTTTTCCAAAAATATTGGGACATCGTTGCTAAGACACCTAGAAAGTGGTTAGAGGCTGTTTCGACGGAAATTTCCTGCTCAAGGGATGAATAGAACAAACCCAGTGTTAATTACTAAAGTTCCTAATCCTGAGATCCTTAACCAATTCCGTCTTATAAGTCTTTGTAATTTCAACTATAAAATCATTACCAAGACATTGGCCAATAGACTAAAACCCCTTTTGAATCATTTAATATCATCAAATCAGGCTGGCTTTATTCCTAACAGACTAATTCAAGATAGCATAATCTTAGCCCATGTGATGTTTCAATATTTGAAGAAGAAGCAAAAAGGTAAGAGAGAGGAGATGGCTTTAAAGCTTAACCTAAACAAGGAGTATGATAGAGTGGAATGGTATTTTCTAGCGTAGCTCGTGAGGAAAATGGATTTTGACGAAAAATGGACTCAATTGTAGGGTCTACACTAAGAGGGCCCTCTATCACCTACTTATTTTTATTCATTCAAGATGTTTTGTCAAACATGATCAATAAGGCTGTTGGTAGGAATGAGATTTTTGGAATTAAAGTGAAAAGCACATGTCCTATGATATCTCTTCTCATCTTTGCCAATGACTCTATCCTCTTCTTTAAAGCTGAGAAAAAGGAGTGCCAGAAAGTTTTGGAGATTTTGGATCAATATGGGGATGCTTCAGTCCAACTAATCAATTTCAACAAATCAGATTACTTCAGCTATTACAATACCCAATCAACAACAATCGTCATGATCAAGGAGACTTTGGGAGTTAAACCTTTGGATGCTAAAGCTAAATTTTTAGGGTTCCCTTCATCGTGGGGGAGATCTATAAGTGTGGTATTTTCATTTATCTTGGAAAGGGTTCAAAATAAAATTTAAGGGTGGAAACATAATCTATTATCCTCAGGGGGTAGAGAGGGGCTAATAAAGTCAGTGGTGCAAGATATTCCTAGCTATATTATGCCATGCGTTCTCCTTTCGAATAGGTTTTTCTCGAAGTTAGATGCCCTGGTTAGACGATTATGGTGGGGGAAATGATGGAAAAAATAGAATATGTTGGAGAAAATGGGATTCGATGTGCGGGCCTAAGAAAAAGGGAGGTACGGGATTTAGGAACTTCAAGAGCTTTAATATGGCTCTCTTGGCTAAACAAGCTTGGAGATTAGCTATAAATCCTCAATCCCTTGGGGCCAAGATGTTAAAAGCTATTTACTTCCCTGATAGGAGCTTTATGGAAGAAAAAATGGGTTATAATCCCTCCTCGATTTGGTCTATCATTATTGAAAGTGGGTATTTGCTTGATAGAGGCCCGAGATGGAATGTTGGAGATGGTAGAGAGGCAAATATTTAGGATAGTAAGTGGATTCCTTGTTTAAAGAGATTTAAATCCATTACTCTAAAACCTCATTTGGCCACTAAAGATAGAGTCACAGATTTAATCTCCCACGCTCTAAGTTGTTGGAGTTCCTCTAAGTTAAATTCCCTTTTATTAAAGGAGGAAGTGAGTGCCATCCAATGCATCCCCATTATCTCTGCAGGTAAAAAAGATGAGTTAATTTGGCATTTCACAAATAGCAAAAATTACACAGTTAAATCTGGGTATATTGAAGCAGAGAAAGTGAGGAAATAAAACATGGTGAACCTTCCCTCATGCTCCTTTCAGGTTGACCATAAGTTTTGGAAATCTATTTGGATCATTAAATCCCCCCCAAAGATCAAACACCTCCTTTGGAAAACATATAAGAACGCCGTGGCCACCCAATCGAACCTGTTTGCAAAGAAATGCAACTTCTCTCTTATTTGCAAAATATATGGAAAAGAGGAGGAGAGTGTAGAGCACATGGTTCTTAGGTGTAAGGATGTTAGAGGGGTTTGGAAAGACTATAATTATTTGAATCTATGGGAGAATGCCTATAGCCATTATATACCTGTTTGGCTGAACGAGTTGACATAATTGTTTTGAATATTCTTAGAGAGTTAGAGGAACTAAGATATTGTCCCTTCTCAACAGTGTGTTAGTAATTTTAATACCAGGGAGCCTTCGGTTTTTAAATGGTCCCCTCCCCCAGTTGACAGACTTAAAATTAATGTTGATGGGAGCTTTAAATCTTATCAGTCGCAGGCGTTGATCGATGGCATGGTTCGTAACCACCTAGGACATTTGCAGGACTGATTTAGGCGTAAAATATGGTATTTGTCAGCCCTTGTAGGCAAGACAGTGGCCATGCTTAAAGCATGTTATGTTGTCCGATCTTTTGAAATCAAAGGAACAGTAATTGAAATTGAAAACTCTATTCTTATTAACTGTTACTTAGGAAAAGCTGAGATTCCTTATACTATAGCCAGCATGGTATTTGATATTCAAAGATTATCTGATATTTGGGATATCGAGCTGACTTGGACGGGTAGAAAAATAATAGGGCTGCCCATTGGTTAGCTTAAGATAATAGTTTCAAGTATGCGGTGACTTGTTTGTAGCAATAGGGTCGGATGTATTCTTAAACATTTTGAGTTTTGATTGTTGATGGGGCCCTGCCTTTTTTTTCTATTCAAAAATAAAATAAAATAATGAACCTCAAACTTTAAAATAAAAGACCTCAATGTCCCTACAACGACCAAAAAGAATCACTAGAACCGATCAAACATATTGTTTTATTATTAGGGAACTATAAGGAAAAAAAGTATTCCACTAAATTTTCCACATTTTACACCAATAAGGAAAAAGAAAAAAGAAAATGGAAATTCATTGAACAACATAACATAACTAAATAAGGTAAGGAAACAAACCCAAAGGTCAAAGTATGAGCACCAAAGCTGTATGAAAGAAACAAAGATGAAATAACACAGAAAGAATCATCAACAAATCTAACATAAACTTTGTTGCAAAACTAAAATGTTAAATAAATTTTATTATTTATTCATTGTTCAACTCCATGGAAATGAATGGATTCAGGGTTTAAAATTGTTAGTATTAATTAATTAGAAAGTGAAATTAAGGACATAAAAGAATTTAAGTATGAGACCAATTGAAATGGAAGAAATAAAGTATATGTAATACCTCGTACGTTTGAGAACATTTTATTCCACATTGCATTAAATTATTAGATTAATTAAAAAATAAATTGGGTTTGATCAATATTAATTACTAAGTCTGGGATTAATATGTATGATTAAAATTAATTACTTACATGTAATAAATAGATAGTGGTGTGGAAATTATTAAATTATTTTTTAGATAGAGAAAATGATGAAGTATTATATTATGTCGTTTAGAGAGTGAAAACGATTGATTTAAAAGGCTTAAGGGTGATATATGTTGTACGCAAGTGTCGGGATCGATTAATGAAATGATTGAATATTTTTAGTTCAGTAACTCGAATGTCCTTTTTGTGTCCGCCAGTGATCCGAAATGGTTGAAATAGTAGAGAATACATACCCGGGGGTTTGTGACACCCCGCCTAATTAAACCTTGGGTGATCAAGCCTTAATTTAATTTAAAACCGGTTTCTTAAATGGTTCATTCTTAGCATCACTGTCGAAAACCTTTTTATTACTAACCACCTAAGTGAAATTAAGCTAGTGCCAAATTTTATCTTTATTAAACAGATAAAACTCAAGAGGAACAATATAAATTAAGCAGCACTAAAACCAACCATCATAAATAACTGAATAAAATAAAGTCTTGTCGAAAACTACGGCTGAAATAAAACCAACTCAAAATCCAATACAATAGAATAACTGCAAATGTAACGAGTGGACAACATGTCCAAATTGAGAGTGCTAAAAACTAAGATCCTACACTAGATCCGGAAAGGGTAAAGGAAGTGTCTAGTCAATGCCCTGTAACACCCACCTATGCTGCAGCTCCAAAATCCCTGGAATAAAGTCACGCTTGGCGTCCATGTGGCTGGACACCTAAAAGATTTTTAAAATGTTGTATAGCAATTTTTAGTACACAAAACATTTTGAAAATATTTAGCAAGTAATTTATCGCAATAAATATCAGTTATTGGTTACACATGCTAGGCTCACGTACACTCTCTTGAGTTCCCCCACCTCTCGTCTATCTTGAGCATCTAACGTTCCTACCTAGTCTCGCTACCCATCTTAACTAGGTCTCCAACATCTACATGCCTCAGACAATCTAACTCATCAGTACCGCCCATACAGTACGCTACATGCTACCCTTAATTTATATTAAGTCTTTAGTTAAGTTTCACTTTAACTTTCCCATACCGCCCATACAGTACGTGCTCGAACGTCTAGTAATTATCATTACTCTTACCTTAGTATCAATACTTTAAAATTAAGTTCTCATACTTAATCAAATCTTAGGTACATACTACCTACCTTTTCTACTAATTACACTCAAGTAGATTTTATATATATATTCTAGCTGTCCACTTATGTTCCAGCCACTCTTGCCCATATGTAGTTTATACAATTTTAATTATGCAGCAATAATTTTCACTACTATCATGCCTGAGTATATATTGAAAACAATACTTAGGTATACCCCACCTAATCTTACTACTATCACACATAAGTAGATTATTCAGGTCGTATATCTTTCACACACACATATACCCAGTACATCATATCCTATTATCGGTCCTATTTCACACATTAAGGATAAATGATTCGGAATGTCTGCTCGAACCTTGCTCAAAATTTCTCCTCGAGTAATGTTCGGAATGTCTCCTCGAACATGGTTCGGAATGTCCCCTCGAACCTGGCTCAGAATATCTCATCGAGCATAGTTCGGAATGTCTCATCGAACTTACTAGTCCTATCACAAGGAAACACACAATAGGCATTCACAACCCAAGTAATCCTATAAAATAGTAGGTATTCACAGAAACCAATTATTCATACTTGTACGTAATATATTTCTCTCTAATATTCACCGTACTTGTTTGCTTTACGAATTTATTTCACTTTTGTATTAATTCGAGTATTCACACAACTCTATGGGTCCTAGTTACCCCTTCTTATATCAATTCAGTAGTTACCCTTGTTAACCCACTGACCTATCGAATTTAAGCTCGCTCACGCTTTTTTGTAATTATATTCTTATCATCTCGAATTAGAGTACGTAACAATCAAGCCTATGAATCTCCACTTTAACTCTCTCACAAAATTAAAGTACAACACTCAATAATAGACCTATTTCCATATCATTATTCCATCATTATATTTAATCAAGGTCCCAAACACTTCCCCGATAAAATTTTAGACATTTGAGGCTTAAAAAGAAAAATCTCAAATTTTCTGGCAGATTAAACACCCTTTAGTAAAATTTTGATTTCTCCCTCTACAGAACTCCGATTGACCTGATTCTAAGTTCATTGGAAATACAAGAGAAATACATTTCCATACATCTATGACTAACACTCTAATTCGAAGTAAAATGCAAATCGCACACGTTTAAAATCACGTCAAAATTCTGGCAAATTACTATGTTGACAGATCAACCACCCTATAGTAAAATATAGATTACTCCCTCTACAGAACTCCGATTGACCTAATTACAAGTTCATTGGATAGATAAGAGAAATAAATTTCCATGCATGTATGGTTCACATTCTAATTCGAAGTACAACTCAAATCGCACACGTTTAAAATCACGTTAAAATTCTGGCAGATTACTATGTTGACAAATCAAATACCCTGTAGTAAAATGTCGATTACTCCCTCTACAGAACTCCGATTGACCTGATTCTAAGTTCATTGGATAGATAAGTAAAATAACCTTTCAAGAATGTATGGTTCACACTCTAATTATAAGTACAACTCAAATGTCATGTGTTTAAAGTTGTGTCAAAAATTCTGGCAGATTGACATCTTATGTTCATCAATTAAACCCTAAGTCATTCAAGATTCATATTCTTCATCCAAGAACTCATAAAGATTCCATGTTAATCATAAAATATATTTAAATTTAATTTTATATTTACTTAGGGATTCATTCTACATGCAATCCTACCCAAACATGTGATCAATTCAAACAATTAATTCAAGGTTTTTTCAGTAGAATCAACCAATTCTTAAAACTCCCTACACATGGGTATTATAACTTGAATTTGATTTGAAATAAACACGTGCCTTATGTCCAGTAGGTCTGATTTTGTGACTGTGGTTGGTGATTGATGATATTTCTCCTTCAATCTTTCTTCCCAATGAGTTTGCGGTGAAAGTCTCCTTTGAATCCTTCCCACTTCTTCCTTTTTCCCTTGGAATTATTTCTCTCTTCCCTATAATGGCTATGGTGTGTTTTTCTTCTCCCTAACCCTAGCATGAAACTCTTATAATCTGACTTAGAGTTCTAAAATTCGTGGGTCTCCTCACCCTAAAATGTAAAAAGTCCAGAATGCCCTCGTATGGGCCCAGTTTAGCCCAAAAATGCCCCGAGACCCAATTGCTACCCCCGAGTACTCTTTTCTGACTATCTCGACCCATCCGGACTCAATCGCGCACTCAGAATTATCATCCGAAATACTTTTTTGGCATTTTCAAATTTCAACCTCAAAATGCGACACACATTTAATTCTGACAATTAAACTTAAAAGTCGCCAAAATAATTAATTCTATTTACTTAAATAATTTCTCCAAATCATAAATTTAAGTTTCTCCAGTCTAAATATTTTTATAACTCCCAAAATAATTAAATATTAAATAATAAAAAATTATGGGGTGTTACAGGGTTATAGTTCGGTTTCAGGGGATTTTTAGACATGGAATGGCCCGTGTAAGGGCATAGTCATATTTTTACCCTTAGGGTATAACCCAAATACAAAATTAGGTTTTATAATGAGGTATTAATGCGTTAGTGAGGTAAATAAAAGCTATCATTAACCTCTATTTAGTGGGGATTAAGGGAGAGAACAAAAGATAAGAGAAAAAAGGGAGAAAAGGAGAGGAAAAAGGCTTGGAGAAGAGAGGAAGAGCCATTTCTAAAATGGAATCATCAAAACATGTCAAGATTCGGATATTCATCCATCAAAGCACACTTGCTTTATATTTTGCATTTTCGCAGTTAATTATGTTCGTAGTTAACAATAGTTATATCTGAGAATTAAGAATACTGTCGTGGGGAAACATTAAGAGGATTGATTTGTGATATAACATATTAATTTGATTGATGATTAATACGAATGAATTTAGTGATTAAATATGTGAAGTATTAAATAAAAGGGATGAACTTTTACCTGTGTTTTGAAATGATGGGTTAAACACTCGGTTGATATTTGAATGTGTGAATGGAATCAATAAATAAGAATCCTTGGATGTATAAATGTTGGATTTAGGTTTAGATCGGGTTTAAAATACATTTGGGTTGATTATATATGTGTCTGGGATCTTAATTAGTTGTCTTGGAGGCTTAGGACCTCAATTGATGGACTTGGGAGGTGTAAACCTGAGGTTGAAGACGAAGGGAAAACCAACAAACCAAAGAGGTTCATTAGGGGAGAGAATCGATTTGCTTGACTAAGCCGGTTCAGTCTATAAAACCAAGTAGTTTGGTTTGCTGACCTATCCCGATTTTATGTTGTGTTGTTTTTGACCCGTTAGTGTTGGATAAAGGGGCGTATAAGTTTTCGAAATGGACTCGGGTTACCTGGGAACATTATTAGAGGTTGGTGCGTGTTTTAAGCCAACTATTAGATGGATTCGAGTGAGACAAATCGGTTAACAAGTGAGACAACATTTGAATTGGAAATCGGAAAGTCAATTTGAACTTCGAAATCGATAAATTAGTATGTTTTGGTATTTTCATAAGTAGTTAATGCTATACTTATGTGTGTGTGTGTGTTTATATATATATATATATATATATATTATGGGTTTGTTGTGTGTGTATGTGTGTGATTGTTTTTTATCTATTTGAAACATACCTACTCAGTAGTGATATTGTTAGGACGTTGCGCATAGTTGGTCATCCGCCCTGGCATTGACTAGTAAGTGTTGAGTAGTTTCCCCAAGTCATAGTACTATTGCATGGACACTATCCATAAGTAAGGATAGGTATTGGTTTGCAGACCAGTTGGGAGCGTGGTATGGTTGCGACCTCTGGACTTATGTTTATGACTGCCTTCACTGTTTGTATTTATGTTTTAGGTTTGATGGTGAGATTCTGACCCAGTGGTCCAGTTGTAATACGTGGTATGCCTGGAGTCTGATAGCACACAATGGATACATCCGAGAGGCCCTACTATAGGGATGATGTATATACATATATAGTGAGTGATATATATGTATATGTACATGAAATAGTTGTGTGATTATCTAATTATATCATATGGGTAGCTATGTAATTAGTGAAGGTAGTGCATATTAGCTAATAGTGATTATTAGCAGGATTGTCTATGTTAGAGGTTATTTACCTAGTTAGGCTGGGTATAATGATTAAGATAATAAAATAAATGTTTTAGGTGCGCAATGTAGATAAGAGGCGAGGAAAAGATCATGTGATTGCGATTGGAAGTTAATTATGAAGTTTATAAACTATAACTTTTTATTTAAAGCATTTAAATACTTGCAAATGTTGTTCGGGCTTTGACCCATTGTCAAATATTTTCAAACCCCGTGTATTCAGTGACAGGGACTTTCGGGTTAGTCTTTTTATTATACTGGCATACACATCAGTTGTGGATGCTGTGAGATTTTATTGTAGCTACCTCGGTTCATTCTATCTAGATAAGATCTAGAATTTCAGTATATTTCATTTGGGTATGTTGCTCGTAGATTATTAGGACATTTCATTTATGGCAGACATGTTTTGTTATTTTCTCCATTGCATATTTATTTTGGGATTATTATGGTAGCTTATGGATTATTCGGTTTATGTTATTTGTTTTGATTCTCTAATCATTTTTATTGTCATTTTAGTTGGTGCATATTTATGATGTTTTCATCTAAATTAAATTTTTATTAGGACAATTATGCTAAAATGAAATCTTAATTGATTCCAGTTTAATTTTAATAAAGTCCAGATCTATCGGTATTAGAATATACGGGGTGTCACAGTTGGTATCAGAGCATTAGGTTTTAGTACCCTTTAGGATCTGTGAAGAGTTACTATGTTTTCAGTGTTGCATTTCTTTTATGTGGAGCCCTAAGTTTAGGACTATTGTTTTCATATTGAGCATTTTTGTTTGAAAACTATTCTTATATATTTAAGTGGAATCTCATACAATTTTAATTGGGTTTTAGATACCAAACATAAGGAGAGGAAGACCAACAAAGGCAGAAATAAGGGCCCATAGAGGGAGGCTCAGCCGGAGCCGCAGGTCGCCCAAGGGACTGTGACCATAGCAGAGGTCATAGTCATCGTAGAATAGGCAATTAATGCTTCCATGACATCCATGTCACAATAGCTTCCTCAGATACAACCACAACCACTAATAGCAGTTCCAGTACTGACTCACACGTTGCTGTCCGAGTGGGAGAATGTTATGCAGGCCTTCTAAAAGGGCCATCCACCTTAGTTTCAGGGGAGTGGAGATGTGGTTGTGTTAAGCCAATGAAAAAAAGATATCCAGGAGAATATTCACATAGTTGAGTGCAGTGACACTCAACAGCACAAACTGGTTACTTTTAAGCTAGTTGCGGTAGTTTTGCAGTGGCGAGAGTTAGTCACCGTGTCGGAGAAGAGGGATATGATGCCCATTCAGGATTTTTGGGTGCTATTTTTATTACATGTTTTTCCCTTGAGCTTTGTAGACTGAGATGATAAGGAGATTTTCTGACCTCACATGGGAGGGCCTGACATTAGCCAATTACAAGGAGGAGTTCACTCATTTGGCAAACTTTATGTCAAATGAGGTGAACACAGATGAGAAGAGAATATTAAAATTCATGAACGGGATCATGTGGAGGATCCATCAGCATTTTCTGGGTAACAAGGCATCAAAGACATATGTCGATGTCATTAACGCACAATATCATCACTCCCATCTGAGGAGAACCAGAGTATAAGGTCACCAGGGTCGGAGATATCAGGACCATCAGAGCCAGCGACCAGGGAAGATACGTCAGGGCCAGAGGCCAGCAGACTTCATTGAGAGGTTCTTCGTATGTGGGGAGCATCAATTACCATAAATATCGTCCCCACCAGTAATTCCAATAGTGCTACCTCATTAGGCAAAACTTCAATATGGGCTTATCTATAACATCCATGAGGAATCTATGCCACAGACGCCGCCAGCAGTTGAGGGTTTATTTCCTTTTCATGAGCACATATACCGAGTATTATTTAAAAGGGTACCGTCACACTCCTTTATTATAATTAGATCGTACGAGAGTCGAGTTTTGTGGACACGACATCGGATATTGTGATGATCGTAGATTCACCATTGGGTAGCGAGGCTCTCATTCATTCCATGTACAAGGGAGTGAGTGTGGAAATTGGTAGGCTATGTTTTGAGGTATGCTTTCTCATTTTGGACATCTTCGAGTATGAAATTATTTTGGGATGGACTGGTTAACGATGTATAGAGAAATGGTGGACTGTTATAGCAGGACTATCGTGTTCGCTATTCTAAGGAAGGACATGTTTCTTGTGGAAACGCCTCGTCCTGATAGAGAGTCGAGCACCTATTTATATTGCATTAAAGAGGAGACTTTAGAGAGTACCATCGTTTCATTAGATTCCATCCCCGTGGTTAGGGACTTTCTTGATGTATTTCGGGAGATACCAAGTTTACCGTCGAGTTGGGATTTTGAGATTATGATAGACTTACCATCGGGCAATAGGTTGATAGCGCGTGTTTCGTATTATATGGATCCATTAGATATGCAGGAATTGAGAGATAAACTTTAATAGCTTTTGGAGCAAGGATTTGTTCGTAGGATTACCTCACCTTTGGTGCTCTAGTACCATTTGCAAAGATGGAAGACAGTCCATTGAGGTAGTGATTGACTACCAGGAGATGAACAAAGTCATGAATCAAAATAAATATTGGTTATCGTGTCTCGATGACTTGTTTAATCAACTATTATGGTCCCTTTTATTTCTTATGTGGAAAGTATTTTAAGGATGACAAAACAATTTCTATTTTCATGAAAAACCTTGTTTAAAATTTTAATCCTCCACCAAGTTGTCAACAATTTCTAAGTTAACCAAATTTTATCTTCATTAATACTAAACATCCATCTAGTGATTAAAGAAAGTAAAATAAGGTAAATAATACTCACAACGCCGGATGTACGAGGAAAACTATAACGGGAAAAACCTTGGATGGCCCAAGCTAGACAATTACTATGAATGTCGATTTACAACGAATAGACACAAGTCTTACTCAACGAGCCGATCCCCAAGAGTTTTGATGCTCTTCTGATTTTCAACCACTCCTCTCATAGTGCTCACGCAAAAAGTCCTTATTCCACGATGCTCGTCCATAACACACGCATCCACGTATGTATCGGTGTCCACCGATATGGCTTATAACGTCTACGATGTTGAAATCGGACTCCACCGAATCTTCACCATAAAACCAACAATGTTCAAGTGTAGAAAAACTCTTCTTGATGCCAACAAGATCACTACTAAAATATATTACTGTTAACTCGGATCTTTGAAACTCTAAGGATGCGTTAACTTTAGAAAACCTTAGAAAACTTGTGTGCAGAAACGTTCTGGATGAATACTAATTTTTGCAGAATGCACACTTTTGAAATCTGATGGAAAACATGCCTCATATAATTTTCTTGAGGCGGCGTGTCCTTCAAGAGACATTGACCTATCGCTCGAACGAGATATCAATGTCGGTCGAACGACAGAGCTTCTCGCTCGAATGACTGGTTAAGTCATTTGAGCAACCAGTGAATTAGAGTTTGTTTTTAAACCAACTTTAATCTGTCCTCATCAGATTAAAATGAAGTGTAAACCTTTTTAAACACTTGTAAAATATTTTAAAAAACATTTATTTAATAAAAATTACATCCTTAATCATTTTAAAATAAATTCTGAGTCTCATTAAAATTACGCATTCATATCTGAGTGATCTCGGAATGCCATTAAAATTTGAAGACGAATAAACTTGCACCAGTTAACTTCGGCGTAATTAATTCCTTGAATCTTTGTCGCAACATCTTCAACACGTCATAGTCTGTGTGGGATCGTGACAATAAAAATCATCCTACAACTCAAACATGTTTTATTCTAGGAATAAGTCAAAACTATACAATGGACTCAATTGGAAATTTTGTCCTTACAAATCTCCCCCTTTGACTATTCCGGGACAAACCAATAGTGAAATGCTTAAGCCGGGTCATCAAGCCGTATGACGCCTAATTCCCACCCCATAAACCCAAAATAAAAATTACAGGACAAGACAAGAAAATAATGGTCTAGCAAGCATGAACTGTATCTAAATGTCTAAATGTATGAACGTGATGTAGTCTTGAAATCTTGAATCTCATTAAGAAAACCTACACACATGAAACAAATAAATACTCAGTGAAGGATGGAGGAAAAAATGACAAAAATCATAATGAAATATGTGAGCAAAAAAAAATTGATACCAATTTGAAACAAAAAACAGCTTTTAAATCCGGATATCAAATACGCACATAAACAAGATATAAATGTAGATACTAATGTGTGCAACAACCAAGCATGCTGCTCAACAAACCCCCCCCCCTACATCACAGGCATCTCTCCCCCTTTTTGTCTCGAATAGACAACCCGGGGAAAAGATAAACATATCTAGATATCAATGAAACAACCAACTAATATTGATTAAGAAAATCAAATGTGAAGCTAGCAAATAAGAATCACACAATATGAATCAACAATCTAAGCAAGTGTGATTAAACTAACCAATGCATTAAAATATTTCATGAATATGAATCGACATATAAATAAAAAAATAAAAGCAATCCAACAGTACCAAAAATATGATCAAAAGCAGCAGGGTACTGAAACAGACTAAATAAAAAAAAAAAACTAACTGGCCGCTCGTATGAAGCTGTTATGTCGTTAAAATGACAAAGCCATGTCATTAGAACGAAAACTTCCCATGATAAGTAGAACTCCCTCGAACAAGAAACCAAAAATCCCAGATCCAACTCAGAAGATAAAATAGAGTTGGCTAGTGAAAAATTTTCATAAAAATTCTAACTGGAAGGGGCTTAAAATTGCAAAACAGTACCAAAATAGTAGCTAAACTAAAAAACTCAAAAACAATCAAATGTGAGTTACATGCTAACATAGTATCATGTGGCCAAAAATGAATATGGAATGTATGGGCTTGAACTACAACAAATGAATCACAATTCCTACACATCGAAACAATCCAAAATCTTTAATTGATAGCGATAAATCATCAAACATTATATTAGCCATATGCAACATTTAAAGTGTGAGATAAATGAACTAAACAATTAAACATGCACCCAAATCCATAATTTTGACCATTCTATAAATAATAACGTCGTGATACAATTTTTCAATGTTAGAAATCGTGGTGCAAACCCGTTTAATTTTATCCATCCAAACTACCTCAATTATATCATATAATCTTTTGAATGAACATAAACTAATTGGGCCATAGTTTGTCATATGATTCTTTTTATTTCCTTTCAATTTTTTCGATCTCTTTTAAATGGTGGCTTTTACGACGAGTTAATTTTACACTCTCCCAGTCCTTTTTGTGAACACTCGTCATTTTTTCAATTACAATCCTCACGGTAAATGGTTCTTACATGCAGATCTCCTCCTTATGTCTTCTTATATAGATGTAAAAATTGAGATAAGAACGTATCACCAAACTCAAATATGCAAGAGATATCAAATATCCATATAAACTCGTGCATGTGTGCAAAGATGACATATATATAAAGTCAAATCAAAATGCATATCAACTTCGAAATAACCCCATAATTCAATGGTTCAGATCATTCTAAGCATCAATAATTATGACCATATGTACTAGATACATGGGTAATGAAAGGAAGGGGTTCCAAGCACACCAATATGCCACATCAAATATGTAAACTCAAAAGAATAAACCAAAAATCTTTTTGGTTTATTTTCAACATATTTTTGACTCAAAAAATGCAAAATATTTTTGTATTTTCTCAAAAATTTAAAAAACCAAAATCTTTTTGTAATTTTCAAATAAGACTCAATAAAAAAATATAATAAAATGATACACGTATCATAACACTAGCAAGATATAAATCATGATTCAAAGACTAGTGTATGACAAACATGGTAGCACAATCATCCTTTAGATTTATCACGGGAAGAATCAAGTGAAACCAAATGAGAACTATGAAGTTTTAGTCCTAAAGCCACTAAATCCGATTTCCTAACCCAATTAGTTGTAACATGATGGGTGGGGGTTTTGGGAACTGAAACGACTTTATTTCTTAACTTCCTAGGAGCATTCCTAAGGTCATAGCAAAAAAGTCTAAGGTGACCTTTCCTACCGTAATGTGCACAAGTGTAAAGACGATGAGAATCATTATCCAAATGTCAACCTCTTCTCACATTCGTAGTGGGATCTCTCACACGGTTGGTATTGACGTTGGTAATGGGGACAAATCTATCATCGTAGCCTATACCACACCTATTACTTTTGACTTGGACGGTGCCTAACATCCTATCCAGCTTTTTCGACCTAGATTCTAAGTCAAAGTTAACCTTACTCGAGTCTTTCAATCTCTCGTCTAACTCACAAATCCTAGACTAAGCACACGTCTAGACTCCTCAAACTCTAGCAACTCCTTTTTCAAAGTCTCCATCGAACAACGAAGATTATCTCTCTCTTTGTCCACATATTCTAACGTCTCCCTAAACATCTTCTCCTGTGCCCTAAGATCCTCAATCAAAGCATCATTATTTTCTATGGCACTCTCATTCAACATAGCTTGCAATTTAGAGTTAGCCTGCTTTCACTTTCACCGCCTCGGCATACAACTCATTAAATGCAACTTGCAACTCTTTCGCATCAACCTCCTCATCCTCACTAACTTCACCCTCACTCACTTGGGATTCAATGGCCTCGGAAGTGTCGTGCACATGAGAATCTTCGTGGGAAGATTTATCGTCGTTACTCAGATGACATGATAAGAAAGCGATAAACTTGATAATTGGGGGAACTATCTCCCTCTTTGAGTTCACTATCACTTAAGGAGGCACTATATGCTATCAGTTTCTTTCCCTCTTTCTTAAGTCTAGTGGGACACTCGATAACTTTATAACCATACCCCTCACACCTAAAACACCTATTCGACTCAACCCTATTAAATTTCTCACTCTTATCGTTAGGGGTGTGTGGCCATCCCCGATCCCCTCCGCGGAGGAAGAGGATCCTTCGGGTCCCGCGCATCCCTCTCGGGAGAGCGCTTCGGCCGGCGTCGTTTAAGATGTGATATAAAAATGTAGAGAGATTCAGAGTCGCCAGTCTATTTTACTCAAAATAGACAAAAGAAAAAAAGGGGAAGCCACCCCTAAGGATGGCATCCAAAGACATACTGGTGCATGAGAAACCAAATGATTCGAGAAGGGTTCGAAGGCTTAGTTACTAAATGGGAAGGTGTTAGGCACCCATTCCGCCCTTTCGGTCTCTCATGGATATTTTCTATTTTCCTTTATGTTTCCCCCCGTGATATGTGTGCATGTGTATATATAGAATGGAGGTAGGAATCCTTGACTTGTATCATGGAAAAGATAAAGCGAGTCATCCGTTAGGAAGATATAAGAATAATATTAGAAAAATAAGATTTACGCGATTACCCCTACGTTGATCGTTATAATGGAACGATAACGCATATGGAGTAATACGTCACTAAGAACAAATATATATATATATATATATATATATATAAGAAAATGGATTTAGAGAAGATAGAAGATAACATAAAAAGTGAGAAAAAGGACTCGAGTCTCGGGTTTTAACCCGAGACGCCTACGTAGTCAATAAAGGCATCAATGTCCACATAGTTCGCATACACAACAAGGGGTGGGGTTTATCCCATAATCCAAATGGGGATATCTTATTTGTGAGTGAGTGTGTGTGTGTGTAGAAAAAGTGTTTTAGTTTTGAGAAAAGTGTGGAAAAAGTGTGAGAATCCCTATTTAGAATTTATGAGCAAACCCTATTTTTTCTTGTTTTTTGGGTTTTTATTTATATGAAAATATGAGATGTGCAATAATACTAAATAAAAAGTATATTAGGATGTGTGAGATGAGATAATAAAAGTGCTAAATAATAAAATAAGTTATTGAGAATTTAAGAGAATTTAAGAGAGAGTTTGAGAAATTTGGACCTTCTTGAAGATCTTCAGCTTGATCTTGAATGTTGGAGAGCAGCCCTTGCACTTGGATGATGATGGAGAGTGGTTAATTCACCAAGTTCGATAAAAAGGATGATGAAAAGTGGAAGTAAAAAAGGGATTTGGAAGTTGAAATCATGCTGCCTTCGAGAGAGGTTTTTGGGATTCGCTGAGAGAGATTTTTATCAGATCTGGGCTCTTTTTGCAAATTAGGTGAAGGCCTCCTTTTTATAGGCTCAGGTCAGTGACGATTGGCATAGAACCTTCCTACCTATCGGCACCTGCCTACCAATAGGTAGGGTCTGGAACCTGCCATTTGGCAGTGCGCTTCAGGCTTTTTCGAAAAATCGGTCGCCGAGGGAAACCGTTGGTCAGAATCGTACACGGGGTATATCGTTGGAAAGGTAATTTAGAGACCTTTGAAAGTCCTTTGGATTTATCCCCATTTCGAGAGTTGACTTTGGGTCAAATATGGCTCGGAAGTGTTTGTCGGTCCTTTGGACGGGGAATCGTTCGGACGCAAACGGACCATTCGTCCGTATGGTAAGTCTGAATCGCGCACGGGGTGAACTGTTGGAAAGGTTAGGAGATGTACTTTGACATTCCAAAGAGTTTGGGCCAGTTTGGAGAGTTGAATTTGGTCAACCGGGCCCAAGAAGCGTTCGGTGACCTCTCAGAGTCAAACGGATCGTTCATCCGCATGGAAGTCAGAATTGCGCACGGGATGGACCGTTGGAAAGGGGATTCAGCATTATTCAAATATTCATTCAGCCTCGGTCATGCTAAAGAGTTGACATAGGTCAAGCAGAGCCCGAGAGCTCCCAGTGGCCTTTGGGTCAGGTTTCGGATGCAAACGGATCGTTCGTTCGCATGGTAAGTCATAATCGCGCACGGAGCGGACCATTGAAAAGGGTATTCAGTGACCTTCGAAGACTTATTGAGTCTCGATCAAGACAAAGAGTTTGATTTTTTGGTCAAACTGAGCCGAGGAGTGCCCGATGGCTTTTAGGTCAGTACTCGGGACATGACCTAGGTTTGTAGTGATAAGGGGAGGTATTAGAGACCCAAGGAGAGTTTGGGGGAGGGGGTAACAGAATGGGGGTGTCTACATAGTCCCTCAATGGGTGAGTTAGGACACATGATGACCGTCGAATAGACACCACATGATGCTTTTGAGGGAGTATGACCGATTCAGAGGGTCGAGGCCGATTCTGCGGACCTAAGGAGTGTGCTGTTGATGATCAATTCTACGGATCAAAGCTAAATCTGCGGGTTTAGGGTAAAGGTTTGATAATCGAGGTCAATTCTGACCTAAGATTGTCACGATCGAGGACTGGGGTCAATTCTGACCCAACTCAGGTGACGATCCAAGATCGAGGTCAATTCTGGCCTAAAGAGTGGTGACGATCGAGGACCGAGGTCAATTCTGACCTAACTCAGGTGATGATCCAAGATCGGGGCCAATTTTGACCCAAGAGTGGTGACGACCGAGGACCGAGGTCAATTCTGACCTAACTCAGGTGACGATCCAAGATCGAGGCCAATTCTGACCCATGAGTGGTGGCGATCGAGGACTGGGGTCAATTCTGACCCAACTCAGGTGACGATCCAAGATCAGGGCCAATTCTAATCCAAGAGTGGTGACGACCGAGGACCGAGATCAATTATAACCTAACTCAGGTGATGATCCAAGACCGGGGCCAATTCTGACCCAAGAGTGGTGACGACCGAGGACCTAGGTAAATTCTGACCTAACTCAGGTGACGATCCAAGACCAGGGCCAATTCTAACTCAAGAGTGGTGAAGACCTAGGACCGAGGTCAATTCTGACCTAACTCAGGTGACGATCCAAGACTGGGGCCAATTCTGACCCAAGAGTGGTGACGACCGAGGACCGAGGTCAATTATGACCTAACTCAGGTGACGATCTAAGACCGGGGCCAATTCTAACCCAAGAGTGGTGACGACCGAGGACCGAGGTCAATTCTAACCTAACTCAGGTGACGATCCAAGACCGGGGCCAATTCTGACCCAAGAGTGGTGACGAACGAGGATCGAGGTCAATTCTGGCCTTACTCAGGTGACGATCCAAGATCGGGGCCAATTCTGATCCAAGAGTGGTGACGACCGAGGACCGAGGTCAATTCTAACCTAACTCAGGTGACGATCCAAGACCGGGGCCAATTCTAACCCAAGAGTGGTGACGACCGAGGACCGAGGTCAATTCTGACCTAACTCAGGTGACGATCCAAGATCGGGGCCAATTCTGACCCAAGAGTAGATGAAGATTGGATTTTGATTCTGCTGGAGGAAGAGCTATATGATTTTGATCTGAGTTGGGGAGATGATAGCTGGGGAAGCTTTTAGGAGACCTTGCAGAGGGAACAACCTATTTTGGTACTATAAGAGAATTCCCCTGGGGGAAGTGATCAGGCGATCCTTAGAGATCCTCCGGAGCTTTGTCGGGAGAAGTTTCACTTGGTTTTTGAGGATTACGCTGGGGGAATAAGGGGTTCTACTCGAGGGAACACAAAATTTTCTTGGTGAAAATGCTTTAAATCCATCCTGGGGTTTTTAGGAATTATCTGAGGATTTTTCGGGGCTTTCTGGTATTTTTTGGGAATTTCTGTACAAAATTTAAGGTGGGGTGCCGGTCGGCATGGTATGAGGGGTGCCATTCGACAGTGGCACGGACTTTTGGGCTACCTCGGGAAGGGAAGGAGTCAGTGCCGATCGATATGGTAGGGGTAGGTGCCGATCGGCATGGCGCTTGTCATCCTATAAAAAGGGGGTGAATCCCTTCATTTTTTCACAACTTCTTTTGCTTTCTCTCTCTCTGCGATTCTTCTGCAAATCGTTCTAGCGTTCCGATCTTCAATAAATGGCCTCTTTTGTGAGCACTGCAGTCCACCGGGAGTGGTTGACCGTTAATGACTGGGCAAATATGGATTGGAGGGATAAGGTGCCCCTTTCTTTGAGGAGTAAGAACTCCTTTGATGCATTTGAGCATGTTGCGAATGAGCGGACTTTGCTGTGGGAGCCATCGCGTCATCGCTCTTCGAGAGTGATCCCGATGGTTATGTAAGTAGCCCGACCTTTGGCATTCTTCTCTTTTTGGTGATTTTTCTTTCTTGACTTTTTTATGAGACTTTTCTTTTTTCCAGTCTGATATTTCTTTGAAGAACATGTGTGCCCGCAGGACGACGGGGCTCAAGGATGTTTGGGATCATCTCCCACTTGTGGTGCGTTGGGTGGTTTCATCAGCGGGTTTTGGGAGTTTGACATTGGCGCTGAATGAGACGCCTCATTCGACGGTGGTCTTGTGCTCTATGGGAGAGAGGTGGTGGGATACTACCCACACCTTTCATTTCGATTTGGTTGAGATTACTGTGACTCCCATGGACGTGCAGCAGCTGCTAGGGATGGATTGTGATGGAGAGCAGATAGAGGTGGATCGCTCTTTACGGGTGAGACCGGAGGCAGTACATGCGTCACTTGGTTATGTAAGGAGGATAGTTTCTGGAGATTCTATCCGACTGTCCCTACTGAAGGACGTTCTGTTGGGTAGGGAGATTGATGTGGAGGACGGGCTGCAAGTGAGGCAGATGGCCTGGTTATTCATTCTGCTGGTGTTGGGAGGTTTCATGGTGGCGTCGAGCGGTGACGTTGTCCATTTGTGATTCTTGCCGTACCTGAGGATGTTTTCAAATATCCCTTTCTATGATTGGGGGAGTCTGACTTTGGCGACCCTTTACTCCTCTCTGGATGCATTCAGCCAGTGCTACCGACAGACTTTTACTGGGGCCACGTACCTTCTTGAGGTATTCTTTATCTTGTGAATTTCTTTTCATGCATTCGCATTTTCCTTATGCATCTCTTTTTGTTTGTGAATTCAGACGTGGTTCTATGAGGTGATTGGGTGCAATACCCTGCTGATTGCTTTGAAGGACGACACCGTTTGGGACTTCTGCCTATTGTATCGATGACATAAGGCCAACCGGCAGTCGAAGAGATCTCTCTCTGGAGGCGGTGCGTCAAGTCTTGAATGACCTGACCAGTGGTAGGGTAAGACTCTTTCCATTTCAGTCTTGGTTTTTGCACCTTCTGATCTTGTATTGATTTATGCTCGCTTGGAGATTTTCAGGTGACCTTTTATCCCTGGGGGACAACCATTCAGGATGCGGGGGTGATCGGGGTGAATGCGCGGATGAGGCGCTTGCTGGCGCATGAATTCGGCCATTCCTGGTACCTCGGGGAGAGGGTGATTCGTCAGATTGCTGAGGAGGAGGTGGTAGTGCCACCCGCGCAGCCTCCTATGTCTATGAGGCGGGAGCGACTGCTTCCAGAGGATGAGAGGATCCCAACGATGATTGACGAGCCCTACTTGCTATACACCAATACGGCCGCACGTTATGACTATATGGACTTTGTGACGAGCTAGTTGATGGCGCCCAGCATATATGATGCATTTCCCTTCTTTCCTGTAGGTTCGAGTTGGGTGGTGGGTTCTTCCCACAACGGCGTTGGTCCGTCGGCATCTGCGGCGGCGATGACCTCGGAGGTCCCTTTTGTGCGGTTGCATACCCCTTCATACAACATCCGGCGAGCTGATGGAGGGATGGTGCCTATGTTGCACCGTCCTCCAGCGATGGATCCGGAGGAGTTGGGTTTGACAGAGGAGGTCCTTCGACCTGCGGTATACCTTTATGTTCCTCTCATTTTTTTTCCTGTTTTGGTAATCCTTTCTTTGATACTGGTTTTGCCTTTTCTTGCAGCAAGTCCGGGTGTCGACCACTTGGCTCAGGGACATCAGAGACTGGATATCTTCGGCGACTGCCTACATTCAGGATGCGGTTCCTGTTCCTTCTTGTTTGGTGCCGTCTGCCTCATCCGGAGAGGACTCTGGCTCGGGTAGTTGTGGTGCGTCATCTCGCTGTAGGGGGAAGAGAGCACGTCGCAGGGGTGGAAGCTCTTAGTGAGAGAGAGAGAGGATATGGGTTCGGGTTGAGTCCCGTTGTTTTTTTATTTTTCTTTTTATTTCCTACAAAATTGATGTAACACAGAACACAAATATATGCAATGCAATGGAGTTTTTTTATTATCTCTTATAAATGATGAATGAATGCATGCACTTTTTACTTTGCTGCTGAGATCGTAAAAAGGAATATTTTTGGAATTTTTTAAAGTAAAGATTTTAATCAACAAGGAAATTATATAAGGAGAAAAGGGGGTTCTTGAAATTTTGTTGAGAACATCAATTTATTTTTATTGAGTTTTCTGATTTCACAAAAGAGGAAAAAGGGAAATTTTCAAAAATGGGGGGGGGGGGGGGGGGGGGTGGGGTGCCGATCGGCAATCACCCTGACCTGCCTATCGGCAGTTCAGTCCAGTCCCATCAATTGAAAGCTTTGAATGGTACCCTCTTAAGACTTTGGTACCTTGTGGGGTAGGATTCCTTCCGATTTCTGCAGGGATGATGTCCCTTGTGAGGGTTTTCAAGTAAAAAAAAAGGGGAAGGGTGGAGTGTTTTCATCACACCTTTGCATTCTTACCTACTTGCCCATTATCTTTTAGCCTTGCAAGATGGCTCTCCCTGATAGCACCGAGTTTTCCAACTACCTCGAAGCCTTGGAAGCTATGTGCTCTTATAATGTCGACTATGATGCCTTCAACATGCGTCGAGCGTCCTTGTGGCGCAATCGACCTCTTGAGTGGAACGTGCTGATGGCGGTGGTACAATTCTGGTACCCCGAAGACCATGTATTCCGCTTTGGGTTGGAAGAAGTTTATCCTACCTATGAGGAATTTTCTACCATGCTAGGTGTAAATCTCAGTGTTGCTGTGGCTTTGCCTGAATTATCCCGTTCTCCCAGGGATTTGTTGGCCGGGCATTTTCATATTTCTCCATCGGCGGCTAGATCATTGGTTGCTGGAGGAATGATCTCCCTCCCGGTGGTGCTGCAGTCTGTGCATTTGCGGGAAGTAGGTGATGCTGGCTATGCTAGAGCCGCTGTTCTGGGTATGGTTTCCAAGTTGCTGCTGATGACTGGGGAGGTTCAAGTGAACCCACAACTTGCATCCATTACTTCATGGATGTCGTACCGTCGTAATCCTGCGGCGGTGATACTAGTGGAGACCCTGAATGGCCTGGATGCCCGGAGAGAAGGACGTTCTGACTTTTTAAGGGGTAGCCCTGTGATGCTGTTCATGTGGTTGTCTTGAAGATTCTGCTTGGAGACTCCTCCAGAGTATCCCTTGTTGTCTGTACCCAACTTCTTTTCACGCTACTTCATCAGCGTTGGCATATATGTTGAGAACTGTGAGAATTGGCTTGTGGGGTATGGGGCTCGTGGGCTGTATTGGTCAGTGCCTTGGTGGGGACAGTTGCAGCCCGTTCTGGAGCTAGGAGAGTATTTATATGTGCGGCTGGTTGGTCTTAGGCAGCCCTCTTTTTATTTCCCTTGGCGGATTTTGCGCCAATTCGGCTGGGCATAGGTCGTGCCTCCTCGGACCTCAAATTTTCTTTACGGTAGAAGATTTGACTGAGCGTTTGCGTCTATTGCTTGGGTCTCTGTGGGAAAATCGGCGTTCGTCGACCCGTCCTTCTTAGTCTGTCGGGAAGGTTTGGCATGTCCCTAAAGATTATATGAAGGGGTTGTGAAGGAAAGTAGTCAGCAAGATGTTGGCAGTAGAGACTGGACAAAGATGGTTTGTTTTATCTAACACCATGGAAGGGGGTGTTGTGGTCTTTTCGAAGATGTTTAAGGCTCATCGATCCATGGAATGTTTACGACACTCTATTCAGGCAGGGGAAAATTGGGGACCTCAGGATGTAGATAATGAGGGTGCAGGCTCCTCTGGTAGCTGTGGGTAGGACTCTTGAAGAATTTATTTATGTAATGGATGCCAGTTGTGGGGATTTTATTTGGCTTTTATGGTAATGGGGAAGGGAGTCATCCGTTCCATTTTTTATGTAATCCATACTGTAATTTCTTATTAATGAAATAAATAAGTTTCTGATCATCCAGTTGTGCCTTTCGATGAATTTTGCATTTTGAATTATCTATACTGATCGCTAAGGCATACATAATCCTTTTGTTCAAGTATTTTTAGAATGAACCGCCGTTCTCGGAGGTAAGAAAAGAATAATATTTTGTGAAAAAGAAAGGGTCACACTCATGTGAGGTGCATGAGCTACCTACGTACCTCTGGGGTTTTTGAAAAGTTTTAAACTAGTTTTTTGTAGAGGATCAGGCCCACGTAGTTCTGGGTAGAGAGAAATGAAGATTTTTTTTTATTTTTTTTATTTTTTTTTAAGAATAGAAGGGGGATGAGAAGAGTCGTAGCACGCCGAGATTTCGGAATAGGGGTAGAACTTCTTGAGACGGTCCAGATTGACTGGACGAGCCATCTCTTCCCCATCTAGGTCAGTGAGCATGGCGGCACTGCCGGATAAGATTTTCTTAATAATGTAGGGGCCGCTCCAATTGGACTTGAACTTCCCTCTGGGGTTCCAGATGAGTTCTATTATCTCCTTGAGGGCTAAGTTTCCCTCTCGGACACCTCGGACCTTGACTCTCTTTTTGAACGATCGCACTATTCGGCGATGGTACCCTTGTATGTGGTACAATGCTTTTAACCTTCTTTCATCTAGGAGGGCTAGCTCATCAAGACGGCTTTGGCACCAGTCTTCTTCACTAACTTTGCTTTCGAGCATGACGCGTAGCGAGGGTATTTCTAGCTCCACAGGTAGTACTGCTTCCATGTCGTAGACCAGGGAGTAAGCGGTAGCCCCAGTAGAGGTTCGTATTGAGGTTCTATAGCCCCAGAGGGCGTACGGGATCCAGTCAGCCCAATCTCTACAACTTTCGATCATCTTGCTAATGATGGCTTTGAGGTTCTTGTTGGCGGCTTCAACTACACCATTGGTCTGAGGTCGGTAGGGAGAATAATTGTGTCTCTGAATCCCATACTCGTTGACTACTTCTGTGACTTCTTCTTCAAAATGCAACCCGTTATCTGATACCAGCTCGTGCGGGACTCCATATCGGTAGATGATATTTTTCTTGAGGAATTTGGCCAATTTCTTGGTGTTCAATACTGTGTATGACTGATCTTCGACTGATTTGGTGAAGTAATCAATGGCAACCAGGATGAACTCATGTCTGTTTGAAGCCCTTGGTGTAAACTTCCCTATGATGTCGATACCCCAGGTGGAGAACGGCTAGGGAGAGGTCATGTTGTATAACTCTTGTGGAGGCAAGTGTTGAAGATTGGAGAATTGTTGGCATTTGAGGCACCTCCGGTCATAGGCGGTGCAATCCTAGATCATGGTGGTCCAGTAGTAGCCCTGTCGGATGATCTTCTTGGCGAGCATGTGACCATTCATGCGGGGTTCGTATTCCTCGCTGTGGATCTTCTACATTATCTTCTCAATCTCAGCCCCAACAATACAGTGTAAATGAGTTCCATCGAAGTTCCTCTTGAGTTGGGCTTCATGATAGATAATGTACTGGGCGACAAGTCTTCGAAGGGTCATTCAATCTTTCTTGTTGGAACCCTCGGGATACCTACGATGTTTGAGGAGGCACCAGATATCATAATACCAACAATCGGCTAGTTCGGGATCTTTGGTGGAGACAAGCTCAATATGGTTGCAATGGGTCGGTTTATCTTGCTTTTAAACTAGGAAGGGGGTCATTGTTATTCCTTCGGACATGTCGACCATGGAGGCCAAGGTGGAGAGAGCATCGTCTAGGTTATTCTTTGCTCGGGGTAGGTAATGGAAGGTGATATCTCGGAATCGGGAGGCTAACTCTTCTAATTGGGCATGAAAGGGTTGGAGCTTTTCGTCCTTAACTTTCCACTTTCTGAGCACTTGATCGATGATAAGGGCAGAATCCCCGTAGACATCAAGGTATTGAATACCTTTCTTGAGAGCGACTTTGAGGCCCACTGTGCATGCCTCGTATTCCGTCATATTGTTGGTGCAAGGGAAATCAAATTTAATGGCGAGGGGAGTGTGGGAGTCATTTGGGACGATCAGGAGTATCCCAATGCCATATCCCTTTTTTTTGGCAGCGCCGTCAAAGAACATTTTCCATCGAAGGTGGTTTTGAGTGGTGCAAAGGATATTTTCATTTGGGAATTCGGAGATCCGAACCTCCTCTTCTTCTACAGGGTAATCGACGAGGTTATCAGAGATGGCTCTTCCTTTAACAGCTTTCTGTGTGACGTACACGATATCGAACTCGGTTAGGAGCATCAACCTTCGGGCCATTCGACTGGATAAGGCGGGTTTCTCAAGCAGGTATTTGATGGGATCCATTCGGGATACAAGTTTGATGGGGAAGGAGAGCATGTAGTGTCGTAACTTTTGGGTGATCCAGACAAGTGCGACGCATGCCTTTTCTAAAGCAGTGTAGTTGACCTCGTATCCAACCAATTCGCGACTGGCGTAATATATGGCTCTTTCTTTGCGGGAGTTTTCAAGGTATTGGGATAACAAAGCCCCAGCTCCAGTGTCAGTTATGGTTAGGTATAGGAGCAAATGGAGACCATACTGTGGTGTCATGAGCACTAGAGGTTGGGTCAAGTATTGTTTGATTCGGTCAAAAGCTTCTTGGCAGGCCTCGTTCCAAACCATAGTTGAATCCTTTCGGAGGAGCTTGAAGATTGGTTCACAGATGGAGGTTAGCTGGATGATGAACGGACTGATATATTGTAATTTCCTAAGAAAACCTCAGACTTTTTTCTCTATTCATGGCGGTGGCATCTCAAGTATGGCCTTCAGCTTTGCAGGATTTTCTTTTATCCCCTTTTCGCTGACCATGAATCCTAAGAGTTTTCCCTTTGTAACACCGAAGACACACTTCTGTGGATTAAGTCGCATCTGATACCGTCGCAGTCGTTCGAATAACTTCCGGAGAGCGGGAACATGACCTTCTTTAGTTTTGGACTTGATAAACATATCATCCACATAAACCTCGACCTCTTTGTGAATCAGGACGTGCAGGATGGTTGTGCAAGCCCTTTGGTAGGTAGCCCCAGCATTCTTGAGACCAAATGGCATAACGGTGTATCAAAAGGTTCCCCATGGGGTGATGAATGCATTTTTTTCTTGGTGGTCGGGGTGCATCTTGATCTGGTTGTATCCGGCAAACCCGTCGACGAATAACTTGAGAGCATAATTGGTTGTGTTGTCCACGATCATGTCAATATTGGGTAGAGAATAATCATCCTTTGGAGAAGCTTTGTTTAAATCTCAGTAATCTACACACATTTGGACCTTTCCTCCTGATTTTGGCACAGGTACAATGTTGGCTAGACATGTGGGATATTCGATCACCCGAATGAAACCCACGTTCAATTGTTTGACCACCTCTTCTTTGACCTTGAGCGACCATTCGGTGGGGAGCTTTCTCAATTTTTGTTTAACTAGCTTGTAATCTAAGAGAGTGGGGATCTCATGCTGAGCTATTTCAGGATCAATGTCGGGGATATCATCATAGGACCATGCGAAGACATCTACGAACTCCTTCAGCAATTTTTCAAGTTGTGCGCGCCCATGCTCATCAAGGGCGACCCCTATCCTAATCTCGCGCATTTGGCTACTAGAACCGAGATTAATCACAAAAGTATCTTCTTCATTAACTTGAACGCGATTATGTTATTTATTATTAACCTTATTTAGATTAGTTAAGAATTGTTCATTTGCAAAATCATCATCATCAAAAGTTTGATTAGAATCTAAGCAGTTAATGTAAGGAACAACAAGATACTCAAAATCTTCATTTATTTCATTGATAGGAAAAACAACATTGAGAACCTCATCAAAAGAGGTCTCGATTACATTTTAGCAAGGATAGACAACAGAAGAAGAAATAGGGTAGACATTGGGGTTGAGGGAGATTTCAAGAGGTAGAACTGGCGCAGCATACCAGTTGAGGAGAGGAGTATCAGCAGCTTTAATCAGATGGGATGGATCCATTGATGTAGTGTGTAAATGAATCATGCAGAGTGCCAGCCCCAGTGTCTACAAGTTGAAGGAATCTTCGGAATCACTTTCCTCATTCTCTTTGGTATCTTTAATGAGCGATTGTACGCGGTGTGGGAAACTTTCAGCCCATGAGTAGCTATCTTGAAAAAAGATCTCCATTCCCGGCCTCATCTTCTTGTCTGTGTGGTCATACCATGGTTCTGGAAAATCGCAAAAGGGGGAGTCCTCGCCTTCTTTGATGAATCATCCATTTAAGGAGTCTCCTGAGATAGTTCAGATGCAGTCTAATCTTCTCTTTGGTCGAGACTGGCGGATCATTCTGAGCTCTTGTTCTGATGGTTGATACCCTAAGCCGCAATGAGGGAAAGCTTTCTTCAGTTCGATGGTCTCAAGTATCCCTTGCTCCCTTTTCCCTAGCCCCAGTCCGGGAATGAAGTGAATTTTTCTGAACATCTGAATCACATTAACATTGCCATGAGGGTTATATTCTTGACAAACCCTTTCTTTGAAACTGTCCCCTGGCGGGACTAGGAGTGGCTCGACTCGAAATCCTGATAGGAGCATATCACTTGACTCGTGCTTTATCTCAAGAATTGGACTGCTGGTGCTTTCACCCTCGACATTTTTGTCGTTACCTAAAATGGTGATGACTCGCCCGTCGGTGAAGAACTTCAATTTTTGATGGAGTGAGGAAGAGACACCCTTGATATTGGGGAGCCAGGGGTGTCCGAGCAACAGGTTGAAACAAGCTGGGATGTCTATGACTTGGATTTCAACAACAGGGTTTATAGGGCCAACCCCTATTTCAAGTTTTATGGAGCCCATCACCTCTCGGTGGGTATTATCATAGTCACGCACAACGGCGAAGGTTGGAGCGAGGTCTCTTTCTTTTAGGCCTAAACACTTGAAGGTTCTCAGAGGGCAAACATTCAAGGAGGATCCGTTATCGATAAGGGATAGTGGCACGGACTTCCCCATAACTTCGACAGAGATGTTGAGTGCATGATTGTGATTTGGCCCAATTCTGGGGATTTCTTCTTCAGAAAATGATAGCATTCGGGTAGAGGTCAGGGATCCGACTAGATTTACCGCTTCTTCTTGTGTAGTAGAGGGAGGAACTATGGGTCCAGTGAGTAATTTGATTAAAGCATTTCGGTGCAGCTGGGAGGACATGAAAAGCCCCCAGTTGATTGAGTATTTTGCTCTCCTCGATGGTCATCTCTGGCATAGGAAGATTCTCAACTTCCTTCCCTTTGTCATTTGATGGTAGTGAGCTTGGAACCTGGTAATGTCTCCCTGATCTGGTAATGTGATTTACTGAAGAAGGAAAGAACATGAACCCCGTTTTCTCGTCAATCTCAGTTTTTTCTGCTACCCTGTTTATTTCTCCAAGGAGTTCTTCAAATGATATCATCCCACATATGTTGGCTATTGGGTCAGTTCTTCCTAAATCTCATTTTTCACTCGAATCTTCAAATTCTTCCCCCCACCCGATGTTAACAATTCTGTCTTTACATGTAAACTCGATGCATTCCACAACCTCAACGGCTTCTTCATACAAGTTCTCCCATTCTGTGGGGATATGTGTGATTGAAGGGACCAAGCGCCCTTGTAGCTTCAAAGTGTCAAGTAACCCGGTGATACTACAAATACTATTGGTTTGCCTGAATAATTCTGCCATAGTCTGGACAACATCATCTAGGTTGACTTCGTTGATTGGTACCACCCATTTTTCTGACTCTCGAGCCCATTTCCGTGCTTCCAAGAACAGTGTGCTGAATTTCTGGCAATTGATGACCATCTGTGAGGGCAATTTCAGCCCGAACTCTAGGAGTTGGTTTAACACCTCTGACAATTCCATACTTCCATTTTGAAAACGGATACGGACAGTGATGCATGCTCTGGTAAGGTGTGACAGTGCCTGATCAGCGAGGCTAGTAGGGTGTAGGAGGAAATATGGGAAAATTTGAAGAGGTTTAGGAGAGTATATGGGTGTGATTTGAGTTGAGGGATTGAAATCTGGTTTTTCTTCCAAGAAGATGGCATTAGTGTGATTTGGGAGTGGATTGTGAATAGTGTTTGGCTTAGGATTGGCTGGTGGGGCGATGGTACCCCGGTCAATGAGATCTTGGATTATGTTCGGAAGGTGAAAGCATCGGTCGGTGGTATGGACAGCAGTTTGGTGAAAGGTGCAATGAGCACCGGTCTTGAAGTTTCTTGGGAGTGGATTTGGCAATGGACGTGGATCTAAGGGTTTGATAAGGTTTTGGATTAATAGGGCTTGGTAAACTTTGGATAGGGGAGCATGGAAGTCAGTGTATTCCCTTCAGATGGGGGTAAGGCGGCTTTCTGGTGCCCATGATGTGGTTGGTTGAGAGATGTTGTTGATGGTTGAGACTGTAGCACTGACAGGCTTGTCATACTTTCTAGGGGTGAACTGTCCGAACACCTTCTTCGGTTCAACCTCTGTTTTAACAAGTCTTTATTCGATTTCCACTCCAGCCTCTCTGAGAGTTCAGAAGTGGGGATAGTATTGTCCTCCCATCATCACTTGGACATGGGGCAAGAAGTTCTTCTTCATTATGTTGACCTGCTCTTCTTCAGATGGCCGATTGGTTATGGTAGTTACTTGCTCCCTCCATCGGGTTATGAAGTTATTGACTGATTCTCCAGGATTCTGTTTGAGCATCTCTAAATCACGACGGGTGACCTCAAGCTCTTTGTTGTATTTGTACTGCGACATGAATTCTCGAGCTACATCCTCCCAGCTACGGATTCTGGATTCTTCAAGAGATAAAAACCATTGGAGGGCACTATCCTTCAAATTTTGCTGAAACAATTGGGCCATCACCTCCTCAGAAGCCCCTAGTAGAGTCATGGAACAATGGTAATCGCGAAGATGAACAATTAGGGGGCCACTCCCTCCGAACTTCCCGATATTTAGCATCTTAAACTTCTCGGGTAACCTCTCTTTAGGATAATGAGACATGTGGGTGTAGTCCATGTAATTCCCAGAGATCCTGACTTGGTCAAACTTCTTGGTGAGCATCTTGAGATCCTCTTTGACTTTATTCAACAACTCCTCCTTTGGATCAGCGACCCCAGGCAGGTTAGCCATAGGCTGGGCAATGTTTATCATTGGAAGCTGGGCAGGCGGCGGCCCATTGGCAGGAGGGGCACGTGGAGTGTGCTGATATTCTTCAAGAACCTAGATAGGCTCGGGTGGACCCATAGCACGAGGGAATAGGGCCTTGGGCTCTTGAGGAATAGGAACCTGGTTTCGTTGCATCTCTCGGACCTCGGTTTGGAGGTTGTCAATCTTGGACAGGAGCTGATCTAGGACTGTCATCAGATTCGGCTGTATGACTGGTACTTGATCTCTATTCTCCATGGAAAATGGATGGATTCCGGACTCGAAAGAAGTAGTAGAGGAACGGATCTAACTCTGGGGTGATTTGACTGAAGACCGAAGCCAGTAGGGAGCCAGGCCAAGGTCTTACGATCGACCTGAGAAGGCGTAGGATGAGATTTATTTTTGAGAAAGGAAGAACTAGTTTTGGATTTTTGATAAAGAAGGGAGAAATGTTTTTGGATTTTTAATAAAGAAGGTAGAAATGTTTTTGGATTTTTGAAAAAGAAGGGAGAAATGTTTTTGGATATGGGACTCAGCATGATTATTATGATTATTATGTTCTCACTTGTATTTAATTCTCCTAAATGCAATGCCGAACGGGACCCGAGCCTGGAAAAGTGGGGTTTTCAATATATGCAAAGCTATGGTTTGGACTTGTAACCAGGCTCATGGACAGGGTCCCATTTTAAAAATGGGCGAAAATTGGGCGGCAGGTCGACTCGGAATTTCGACAGAGTTTCGAGTTAAAACCGACAATCTAAAGTGCGTGTCCTAGGTTTGACACCTATATGCGGGTATGCAATTGGTTGGGTGAATCATCATGGGTTCCCCCCCTTTGGCGTGACTTCCACGATATACGTCTTGCTCTTGCGGGCAATCGGTACGTGTGGACAAGCCATTTGATATACCTGACTGTACGTGAATTTCCTTACCATATACCTCGTGGGGACGGTACGTGTGAGAACGAATTCGATATACTCGACGTACGTGAACGAATTCCTTGCGATATACCTCCCTTCATGACTTCGGTCAAGTGGTACGATGCGGGGGAACCGTTCGATATACGTCGAAGGTACTTGGCCAACGGAAGGTGAGAGTTATATTGCTTAGGCTAACTGCGACCTGCCAGACCAGTGCCCATCACGAAGTGACCCTCCAGTTACTGGGTAAAATTTGGTGAATATCAACGCTCTTTGGCGATGTCGTGTGAATCATGCATGATTCCCTTATTAGTATCTTATAATGAGAATGTCTTTCTTGATTATGCCAAACTGGGAGAAAAGTACAAGTACCTCAAAAGGTACACCAAGTATGGAGGGGTGATGCGTGCAACATGGGGATATATATGTGATACTAGGTGCACGTGGTGTGAGGTGTACATGGAGAATTTTCTATAAGTGTGTGAATATTAGTATAAGCATGGGATACACATGAAAAAGGGGAACATGCGAATATGGGGGGGGGGGGGGGGGGGAAACATAAACAAATATAGCATCCATGTAAATAGAGTCAAGCCCTCAAACAAACACATGTCCCCAGCAGAGTCGCCACTGTGGCCATCCCCAATCCCCGCCGTGGAGGAAGAGGATCCTTCGGGTTCTGCGCGTCCCTCTTGGGAGAGCGCTTTGGCCGACGTCGTTTGAGATGTGATGTAAAAATGTAGAGAGATTCAGAGTCGCCATTCTATTTTACTCAAAATAGATAAAAGAAAAAAAGGGGAAGCCACCCCGAAGGATGGCATCCAAAGACATACTGGTGCGTGCAAAACCAAATGATTCGAGAAGGGTTCAGAGGCTTAATTACGAAATGGGAAGGTGTTAAGCACCCATTCCGCCCTTTTGGTCTCTCATGGATATTTTCTATTTTCCTTTATGTTTCCCCCCGTGATATTTGTGCATGTGTATATATAGAATGGAGGTAGGAATCCTCGACTTGTATCATGGAAAAGATAAAGCGAGTCATCCATTAGGAAGATATAAGAATAATATTAGAAAAATAAGATTTACGCGATTACCCCTACGTTGATCGTTATAATGGAACGATAACGCATATGGAGTAATACGTCACTAAGAACAAATATATATATATATATATATATATATATATATATATATATATATATATATATATATATATATATATATATATATATATATAATATAAGAAAATGGATTTAGAGAAGATAGAAGATAAGACAAAAAGTGAGAAAAAAAGACTCGAGTCTCGGGTTTTACCCTGAGACGCCTACGTAGCCAATAAAGGCATCAAAGTCCACGTAGTTCGCATAAACAACGAGGGGTGGGGTTTATCCCATAAATCCAAATGGGTATCTCTTATTTGTGTGTGTGTGTGTAGAAAAAGTGTTTTAGTTGTGAGAAAAGTGTGGAAAACGTGTGAGAATCCATATTTAGAATTTATGAGCAAACCCTCTTTTTCTTATTTTTTGGGTTTTTATTTATATGAAAATATGAGATGTGCAATAATACTAAATAAAAAGTATATTAGGATGTGTGAGATGAGATAATAAAAGTGCTAAATAATAAAACAAGTTATTGAGAATTTAAGAGAATTTAAGAGAGAGTTTGAGAAATTTGGACCTTATTGAAGATCTTCAGCTTGATCTTGAATGTTGGAGAGCAGCCCTTGCACTTGGATGATGATGGAGAGTGGTTAATTCACCAAGTTTGATAAAAAGGATGTTGAAAAGTGGAAGTAAAAAAGGGATTTGTAAGTTGAAATCACGCTGCCTTCGAGAGAGGTTTTTGGGATTCGCTGAGAGAGATTTTTATCAGATCTGGGCTCTTTTTGCAAATGAGGTGAAGGCCTCCTTTTTATAGGCTCAGGTTAGTGCCAATCGTTATAGACCCCTTCCTGCCTATCGGCACCTGCCTGCCGATAGGCAGGGTCTGGAACCTGCCATTTGGCAGTGCGCTTCAGGTTTTTTCGGAAAATCGGCCGCCGAGGGCAAACCGTTGGTCCGAATCGTGTACAGGGCATACCATTGGAAAGGTAATTCAGAGACCTTTGAAAGTCCTTTGGACCTCTCCAGGGTTAGGGAGTTGACTTTGGGTCAAATATGGCTCGAAAGCGTTTGTTGGTCCATTGGACGGGGAATCGTTCAGACACAAACAGACCGTTCGTCCGTATGGTAAGTCCGAATCGCGCACGGGGCGAACCATTGGAAAGGTTAGAGATGTAATTCAACATTCCAGAGAGTTTGGCCCGGTTGGGAGATTTGACTTTGGTCAACTGGGCCCGAGAAGCATTCGGTGTCCTCTCGGAATCAAACGGATCCTTCGTCCGCATGGAAAGTCAGAATTGCACACAGGACGGACCGTTGGAAAGGGGATTCAGTACCCTTCAAAGATTCATTCAGCCTCAGTCGATATGAAGTGTTGACATAGGTAAAAAAGATCCCGAGAGCGACCGGTGGCCTCTGGGTCAGGTTTTGGACGCAAACGGATCGTTCGTCCGCATGGTAAGTCGGAATCGTGCACGGGGCGGACCGTTGGAAAGGGTATTCAGTTCCTTTCGAAGATTTAATGAGTCTCGGTAGAGATAAAGAGTTTTATTTTTTGGTCAAACTGAGCCGGGGAGTGCCCGATGGCTTCTAGGTCAGTACTCGGGACATGACCTAGGTTTGTAGTGATGAGGGGCGGTACTAGGGACCCAAGGAGAGTTTGGGGGGGGGGGGGGGGGTAATAGAATGGGGTGTCTACAGGGTGGACTCAATCTTGTTGTTCTTGAATTTCTCAAACTTATTGGCATCTTTCGATTGAATTTGAAACTAAAGAAAAATTTTGAACTTTTTAGTCAACAAGGCAACATCCTCAAAATCGGAATCGAAATCGACATCCAAAACTTTAGTTTCCTCCTTCCGGGTTTCAAAGAAATACCCTTTTCTTTCTTTGGCACTTTCTTGGAGGAAACCATATCGAATTCATAGGTTTGTAAGTCGCCTATAATCTCTTTAAGTTTCATCGAATCAAGCATTCATAAGGAATTTAAAATATTCACTTTTTCATCAAACCTACTCGGCAAAGATCTCAAAATTTTCTTTATCACACGGTTGTCGGGAATCCTCTCTCCCGGGTTAAATGACGATTTGATAATATTAGACAACCTAGCATAAAACCAATCAAAAGATTCATTATCTAACATCTTAATCGTCTCAAACTGTGTAGTAATGTTTTGTAACTTAAACGCCCCAACTGTTCTAGTGCCCTTGTGAATAAGTGCAAGTGCATACCAAGACTCTTTTGATGTTTCACAAGTTATGATTATATTATACTCTTCAGGTGTGACATTTGAGGAAATAACGTGCAAACCTTTAGAGTTGTAAAGTGCAAGCCTATGTCCATTCTTAGTCCATAACTCAACAGGTTTAAAATTAGTGACCTCACCCTCCCGTGTGACTGGTGGTGACCAACCCTTTTCAATTGCTAACCACACACGCTCATCAATGGATTTTAAAGAACTTCTCATTTGCCTTTTCCAATAGGCATAATTTGAGCCATAAAAAATAGGAGCACAAAAACTTTCAAAACCTCCAAAATTTATCTCGAAAAACACGGGAGATCTAACACAAAAAATATGTTTCTAGCACTGATACCAATTTGATGGTCCCTTTTTATTCCTTATGCGGAAAGTGTTTTAAGGATGACAAAACAATTTCTATTTTTATGAAAACCCTTTTTCCAATTTTTAATTCTACACCAAGTTGTGAACAATTTCTAACTTAACCAAATTTTATCTTGATTAATCCTAAACACCCATCTAATGATTGAAGTAAGTAAAATAAAGTAAAGAATACTCACAACGTCGGATGTACGAGGAAAACCATAACAGGAAAAAACCTCGGACGGTCCAAGCCAAACAATCACTATGAATGTGGATCTACCACGAACAAACACAAATCTAACTCAATGACTCCATCCCCGGGAGACTTGATGCTATTCTAATCTTCAACCACTCCTCTCATAGTGCCCACGCAGAAATTCCTTCTTCCACGATGCTCGTCCACAACACACGCATCCATGTATATGTCTGGGTATCCACCGATATGGCTTGCAACGTCTACGATGTTGAAATATGACTCCACCAAATCTTTACCTCAAAACCAGAAATGTTCAAGTATAGAAAAACTCTTCTTGGTGCCAAAAATATCACTATAGCATATATTACTGATGACTCGAATCTTTGAAACTCTGAGGATGCATTAACTTTAGAAAACCTTAGAAAACTTGTGTGTAAAAAAGTTCGGGATGAATACAGATTTTCGCAGAATGCACACTTCCGAAATCTGATGAAAAATATGTCGTATATAATTTTCTTGAGGTAGCCAGTCGTTCAAGCGATATTGACCTGTCGCTCGAATGAGATATCAATGTCGGTCGAACGATAAAGCATCTCGCTCAAATGACTGGTCAAGTCGCTTGAGCGACCAATGAATTAAAATTTGTTTTTAAATCAACTCTTAAGAAATAGTTCCACTTAAATCTTACTCTAATCCATCCTCATGAAATTAAAACAAAGTGTAAACCTTTTCAAACACGTAAAAAACATTTTAAAAATAATTTATTTAATAAAAATTACATCCTAAATAATTTTAAAATAAATTTCGAGTCTCATTAAAATTATGCATTCATACCTGAGTGATCTTGGAATGCCATAAAACTTTGAAGACAAATAAACTTGAACCAATTAAACATCGGCATAGTTAATTCCTTGAAGCTTTGCCACAACGTCTTCAACACGTCATAGTCTGTGTGGGATCGTGACAATAAAAATTGAACTATGACTTAAATGTGTCTTGTTCCGAGAATAAGTCAAAAATATGCAATGGACTCAATTGGAAATTTTGTCCTTACAAGCTGAGAGAAGCAACTTACTTCCCAAAAATTAATTTGAAGTCAGGATACGATTAGTTATGAATCAAGGAGCAGGATGTCCCTAATATTGCATGTTTGACGAGATATAGTTCTTACCAGTTCAGGGTTATGTTGTTTGGGATAATCAACACACCAACAGTATTCATAGATCTCATGAACCGACTGTTTAGGGATTTATTAGATCAGTTCGTCATTGTGTTCATAAATGTCATCCTGGATTATTCTCGGATAGAGGGCAATCACACAGAGCATTTGTGAATGGTTATTTAGAATTTTACGAGACCAACAGTTGTATGTCAAGTTTGAGAAGTGTTGATTCTGGTCACATAAAGTATAGTTCTTTGGTCATATAGTCTTCGATAGGGGAATTTCAATGTATTCGAGTAAAATGTCAGTGGTGAGGAAGTGAGTCCAAACCACGACACCGATAGAGGTTTGTAGTTTTTTAGGTTAGTGGGTTACTATCGTCAGTTTATCATGGGGTTTTCAAAGATTGGGGGTGCTTTAAGGGCGTACCTTTTATTTCACATGATAATTGTTAATTAGTTTTTGATGTTCTAAAGTACAAGTTGAGTTCATCACCAGTACTTGAATAGCCTAGAGGATGTGTGGAATACTTTATTTTCACTAACGTGTCCTTATGGGGACTTAAGGGAGTTCTATAGCAAGAGGACCGTGTTATAGATTTTGCATCTCGCAAGCTTAAGCCCTACGAGAAGGACTATACCATACACGAATTTGAGTTATAATCAGATGTTTTTTCCTTGAGTGATATGCCCTAAATATACCCTATCAGCTCAGAGACATCAACCTCGGCCAGGGAGATGGCCGAGGTTAGAAGGGCCTTAGATTAGCAACTAGCGGTCTCTTCCTAAGCAAGGTCGGCCATAGTCGACGTTACCAGTTACCTCACGGTCAGACAGCAAGTGAGGTCTTCATGATCCACAGGGGAAGTTATACATCAGGTCATCCAAAGATGGCAACCTCGGCTGGGTGCAGGTCGAGGTTGCAAGGACTACTCCATAATCGTAACCATCCTCGGTTGGGAATCAACCGACGTTCCTACTACTCCACCATTACCTCGGCCCAGGACGATGTTGCAGCTCCACCTGCCTTACCTCGGCTCTCCCACTGAGCCAAGGTTACCACTAATCAAGCAGTTGCTCGACCACACCAACCTCGTCCTCTTCGAGACCGAGGTTGGGACCAATCACAAATGGCCGAGTCTTTATTAGCATATGTATAGTTGGGAACACGTTTACACAATCAGTTATAACAAATCAATCCCCTCACGTGGGGGAATATTTCATCATCATTATCGACATGTGACAGTGACAGATGTCTTCATCATATTGGCTATATCAGCACACACATTCTCATTGCATGCATAGGGGGTGTATTACACCCCCACATACTATATATACTTGTCTTCTCCTTCTTGGATAAGGATCCAAAATTAGCAACCCTAGTTGAAACTCTTTCCAGGTTTATAATAGAGAAAGAAATCTTGAGAGATTGTATCTATGGCCATTAGATCCCTCATACAGTGATATTAACCACACACCTTCACAGTGGACGTAGACCAGATTGGCTGAACCACTTATATTCCGGTGTTAATCCTCTTCTCCTCACCTCCTTCTACTATATACCCTTATACTGCCATTGTTAACATTGAATTGAGCTTACAAACACCTTGAAGGGTGGTGCTATTTTCAGCATCATCATTTTGGCGTCGTCTGTGGGAATAAGAAGTTGTCTCTTCCTCTTTTTTTGATTAACCTCATCGGAGACTCTGGGGGTGAACCAGGCACCGCCTCTTGAGTGGAGTTGTATCACCATTGAAAGAGGTACTGCAAGGTATTAATCTCATCTACTACACCATCTCCTTAGTGCTAACATATGGCACCGAAATTACCACCACCTCTTTCGCCGTCTAGGGCTGGTGGACCTAGATCCAGTCAGGCACCGCCTCAGTCCGAAATGGCAGAGGTGGCTGCAGCCTTGAGGTCCTTGGCTACAACGCAACAAGCAATGAAGGACCAATTTGCACAGCTCAGTCAAAATATGATGAGGCCACCTGGAGTCTCACCGGAGATGATTACCCCAGTGGCTGTCCAAGTGCATCCTAAAGCCAGAGGACCACCCAGGCACCGCGCAAGGATAACCCTACGCCCCGGCGGAGGAGGTACGTTACTGACCCTAGGCATTTACACCTGGGGAGGTAAGGACACCCTTGCCCTGAGGATAGGTATGATGATATAGAAGCGGAAGACATCCCGAAAGATTGCTGGGAGCCATATGAGGTTTCGAATAACACAGTTCGTCCAATCCAGCGGAGCCAAGGTTGTGGGGATAGAAGAGGAGGAGAAGCCTAACAACGAGGACCAACTTTTGATCGATTGAGCAAATGGTCGGCCTTTGAAAGGCTCAACTCCGTAAATGACTTGAGACAGAGGTTGTCCAGGTCAAGAAGTGCAGCCGAATCACAAAGGGAAGAGAGGCAACGTCGACCTCATCAGGGATGAGGAAGAGACTAAGAAGAAGTCAACAACCGATGTTGTGCTGCGGCTGGGGAACCCTTAGTCCACCCTTTAGAGGTGGATGGGACAACATCAGCCAGGACGACGTTGCAAGGCCATGGAACGACTCCATCCAACATCTTGAAGAAAAGATAGGAGACCTCATCAAAAGCTGAGACCCATTGCAAAGGGGTTTCACAAAAGGCTCCCCATTTGTGGCCAGGATTATGAGTTTTCCAACCCCTGCCAAGTTCAAACCGCCCACGGTGTCTCCCAAGTATAACGATAGCACCAACCCTGTACATCACATTAAGATGTACCAGTCAGCGGCGAATATTTATTCAATACCAAATGAGATAAAGTGTCGAGCCTTCTCCGGGACTTTGACGGGAGAAGCACACATCTGGTTTACTTCTCTTCCGATGAATTCAATTGAGAACTTTAAGGGCTTGGCTAAACAATTCATTCACAATTTCTGTTTTGGGGTAAGACCTCAAAAGAAGACCACCAATCTGTTGTATGTCAAGCAAGGCAAGCACGAGAGCCTAAGAGACTACATCACCAGGTTCAACAATGAAAAACTTGAGGTTGAAGATTATAAAGAGAACATAACCATGACCGCCCTCATAGGAGGTCTCAAGAAAGGGAAGTTATTGTGGAAACTTACGAAAGACCCTCCCAAGTCAATGGCAGAGCTATTGGCAACTACGTGGAAGGTCATGAACGCTGAAGAGGCCATGGCTGCCAAGTATGAGGATGAGAACGGCGGTAGCAGCAGGAAGTTTTAAAGGAAAAAGGATGGAAAGAAGAGGTCAGTTGACGACAAGTTCGCACACTATACCCCTCTAATGGTGAGCTGAGAGCATATCCTCAATGAGATCAAGAATGACATATCTCTAAGATGGATGGAGAAATTGAAGGCTCCTCCACATAAGAGGAACAAGAACTTATGGTGCGAGTTCCACCAAGACCATGACCATGTTACAGACAAGTGCTTCGCCTTGAAGGATGAGATCGAGAAGATGTTGAAGTCAGGAAAGTTGAGGAAATATGTTAATAGCAAGGATCCTAAGAGGGGAATAGATGACCCTGAAAAGAAGAGAAATAACAGGTGTCGTGAGGATACCCCAGCAAGAAGAGATGATGACTCAGATGGTGATGATAAAGATGATCCAAACCTCCCACCAAAAGATGACAACACCTCAGTGAAGAGGGCGGGTATGATCTCCTTTGGTGTTAACACCATATGAGGAGAACTTACGGGGGGTGGTTTTGAAGTGGCTGACCGAAAGGCTCATGTGGCAGAGGCCAAGTCAGTGGCTAAACTTGAAGTAGTAAATCTGACGTCTTCTGAGACAACATAAAAGAGAAAGAAGGTGGACATGGACACTCTCATAGTCGGGTTCTCCCGACTTGACTTCAAAGGCATCCTAGCTCCACATAATGACCCTTTGGTAATTATAATAAGGGTATACGGATGCGAGGTACACAGAATTCTTGTAGATGGAGGGAGTCCAGCAGATGTGATGTTCTGGACCTGTTTCAAAAGCCTAGGCCTTAGCAGAGCTAGGCTGGTACCCTATCATCATCCGTTAATGGGCATCAGCGGTGAAAAGGTTCATCCGTTGGGCATATATGAGATGGACGTACGAATGGGCAATGAGACGCCTAAGAGGTTGACCCGGAAGATCAATTTCTTCGTTATGGATGAGAACGTCTTCTTGACCTATAACCTCATCATAGGAAGAGTAGCCCTTAAGAAGTTTGAGGCCGTGCCATCAACGGTCCATCAGATGCTAAAATTCCCGACCCCCTATGGGGTAGGGGAAGTGCAGGGTGACCAAACCATAGCACGAGAATGCTACTTCAACTCAGCTGAAGAGAGAGAGGCCCATAAGAGATCTACTACCACATATAACATTGATACACTTGACCCCAGAGATGAAACGAAGTTGAAAAAAGGAGAGGCCACGGAAGAGGTAGAATCCATTGTCCTCAATGAGGACTAATCGAAAAAAACTGTCTAGGTCGGCAAAGCCTTAAAAATGGAGATCAAGGAAGAGTTGATAAGTTTCTTGAAAAAGAGGCAGAGTCTCTTCGCTTAGAGCCATGCAGACATGCCTGGCATTGACCCTGAGGTTATGTGCCATAAACTCAACGTATCTAAGGATGCTAAACCAATCAAGAAAATACGAAGAGTTTATTCAAGGGAGAAGTATGACGTAATCCGAGAAGAAGTCAGGAAGTTGGAAGAAGCTGAGTTCATAAGGGAAGTAATATATCCGAAGTGGTTGTCGAACACAGTCATAGTGCCCAAGGCCAATGGGAAATGGAGTATGTGTGTAGACTTCACCGAATTGAATAAGTCTTGCCCAAAGGATAGCTACCCCTTAACTCGAATCGACCAAATAGTAGATGCCACTACAGGGCATGCGCTCATGAGCTTTATGGATGCGTATTCAGGTTACAACCAGATCTTTATGGATGCTGAAGACTCAGAGAAGACTGCCTTCATCACGGACAAAGGGACATATTGCAACAAGGTTATGCCCTTCGGATTGAAAAATATAGGGGCAACATACCAACATCTTGTGAATAAGATGTTTGAAGACTAAATAGGCAAGACTATGGAGGTGTACGTAGACAATATGTTAACGAAGAGCTAAAAGGCCTGCACTCATGTGGCAGACCTAGAAAAGACATTCGACACCATGGACTTGTATAAAATGAAACTCAACCCTGCGAAGTGTGTCTTTGGGGTAGGAGCTGGGAAATTTCTTGGATTCATTATCAATCAGAGGGGAATAGAGGCAAACCCGGAGAAAATCAAGGCTTTGATCGACATGAAGACACCAAGGAGAATCAAGGACGTTCAGAGGCTCACTGTAAGAGTAGCTGCACTCAACAGATTTGTTTCCAGAGCGTCAAACAAGTGTCTTCCGTTCTTTAAGGTTCTCAGAAAGGCCTTAGAATGGGACAAAGAGTGTGAAGAGGCTTTTAATCAACTCAACTCCTACCTCGGATCTCCCTTACTCTTATCTCGGCCCATAGTAGGAGAAAAGTTATATGTTTATTTGGCGGTCTCTGAATTAGCTATAAGTGCATCCATAGTACGGGAAGACATTGGGGTGTAAAGGCCTGTATTATTCAATAGTAAGGCCCTTCAAGGGTTAGGACAGAACTATCCTCGGATTGAAAAATTGGCCTAAGCTTTGATACATGCCTCAAGGAAGATGAAGACCTACTTCCAAGACCATTTTATGGCTATCCTCACTGACTCCCCACTAAGACATGTCCTCCACAAACCTGAGAAGTCGGGTAGATTGATGACATGGGCCATTGAGTTGGGAGAGTATGACCTTATTTATCAGCCCAAGGCGACCATCAAAGGGTAGGCACTTGTAGATTTTGTTGCTGAGTTCACATGGGAAGAGGCCGAGGTTGAGAATGACATAGAGACTACAGAGGGGTCGAATTGCAACGTCTTATGAGCTCAAAAAGATATTGTATCGAAGAGAACCAGAAATAGAATAGCTGATAATGAGGAAGATCTACACCTCTTCAAGAAAGGAATCATGACAGAAGGGAGCTTCTCATCAAATAAAGACATCTGGAACCTCTTTGTTGACGGGTCTTCTTGCGAAAGTGGAAGCGGTGCAGGGCTAAGACTATTAGCTCCGGATGGTGCTAATGTTGAATATGCCCTGATAGTAGGCCTTTCATTGGCAAAGACCCTTAAGGTAAGACGACTCCTGCTTCATAGTGACTCAAGGTTGGTTGCTAACCAAGTACTGGGGGTTTATGAGGCCAAGGATGAAAGGATGGCCAAATACCTGAAGAGGGTGAGAATGATACTCGAAGGTTTCGAAGAGGTAAAGATGAAGAGAATACCTCGACAAAATAATAGCCATGCAGATGCATTAGCAAGGTTAGCTTCGGCAATAAGGACAGGTATCAGAAGGACAGTCCTAGTTGAGATCTTGCCCAAGGCGACCATTAAAGAAGAAGAGGTCAGTAACCCTTGCCTTAATTTGAACCTAGGGACTCATGGATGGATCCCCTTATCAGATATATCAGAGAAGGAGAGCTACCGGAATCAAAATTAGAGAGGACAAAACTGAGGTATAGAGCTGTAAAGTTCTCAATAGTAGGAGACGTCCTGTATAAGAAGGGATTCCTATTACCTCTCCTCCGATAGGTTCATCCCACAGAAGTTTCTCGTGTCCTACAGGAGGTATACGAGGGTTCTTGCTCCAGTCATATAGGAGGAAGACCTTTGGCTAAGAGGATTATTACGTAAGGATACTGGTGGACAACCTTGTCCAAGGATACTGCAACCTACGTAAAGAGGTGCGATAAATGTCAGAGATTCTCCACTATCCCCCATCAGCCTCATCAGCTTATGACGTCAATCAGTTCACCTTGGCCCTTCGCAGTATGGGGAATTAACTTAGTGGGTCCTCTGCTAAGGGCTGCAAATAATTATCGATTTCTGATAGTTACCATTAATTACTTCTCCAAGTGGGTAGAGGTAGAGCCAATGATAACGATTACAGAGTAGAAGACCTTCCAATTTATTTGGAAGAACATCGTATACCGATATGTCCTCCCAAACACCCTCATCTCGAACAACGAAACCCAGTTCAAGAACTCTTCCTTAGAGAAATATTGCGAAAGAGTTGGGATAAAGCAGTTTTTCTCTTCTCCTGGACGACCTCAAGTAAATGGTCAGATCGAAGTCATGAATAGAACAATCCTCAATGGAATCAAGAAGAGGTTAAAAGAAGCTAAGGGAAGATGGACTGAAGAGGTTTATGTTGTGCTATGGTCCTACAGAAAAACGACTAGGACGCCGATGGGGGAAACCTCATTTATGTTAGAACATGGCTCAGAGGCCGTCATACCAACAGAGGTAGGACTCCCTACTTATAGGGCCCAGACCTATGACCCTGAGAAGAATGGGAAGGAGAGAAGACTCGACCTAGATTTGATTAAATAGAGAAGGGAAGATGCAGAAATCAGGCAAGCATCTTACCAGCAGAGAACAACAAAGTTCTACGATCAGAGGGTAAAATCAAGACCCATTGCTGTGGGAGACCTAGTGCTGAAGAAGATGTTACAGAAGGCAAACAAGCTCCACCCAAATTAGCATGGTCCTTAGAAAGTGATTGAGGATATTGTACCCGGGACCTACAGGTTAGAAAACCTTGAAGAGGAACCTTTCTCCAATCCTTGGAACGCTGATCATCTAAAAAAGTATTACATATGATGTTACAAGGGATTTCATGTAAATGTATTATCTTATGAAGAGATTATTAATGAGAAGATCAGTTCCCATGTCAATTCGTGGTTCATTATGCCCTAGTGGTAGAAATTATGAGGTTAACATCCAATGTGATGACCTCAGACCTTATAACATCATAATTGGTGACAAGGCCTGAGGTAAGACATCATACTTGGATGACCTCAGACCCTTAACAATTTGGTGAATAGTTATTTATGGGGATAATATCCAATGATTGACCTCAGACCTTAAAACATCATAATTTGGTGACAAGGTCTGAGGTAAGACATCATACATGGATGACCTCAGACCCTTAACATCATTGATTTGGTGAATATTTTATGAGGATAACATCTTAGTGATGAAATCAGGCCTTATAACATCATAATTGGTGACAAGGTATGAGGTAAGACATCATACTTGGATGACCTCAGACCCTTAACATCATTAATTTAGCGAATAATTATTTATGAGGACAACATCTTAGCTATGACCTCAGACCTTATAACATCATAATTTGGAGACAAGATCTCAGGTGAGACATCATACTTGGATGACCTCAGACCCTTAACATCATTAATTTGGTTAATAGTTATTCATAGGGACAAAATCTTAGTGATGGCATCAGACCTTATAACATCATAATTGGTGACAAGATCTGAGGTAAGACATCATACTTGGATAACCTTAAACCCTTAACATCATTAATTTGGTGAATAATTATTTATGAGGACAACCTCTTAGCTATGACCTCAGACCTTATAACATCATAATTTGGTGACAAGGTCTGAGGTGAGACATCATACTTGGATGACCTCAAACCCTTAACATCATTAATTTGGTGAATAGTTATTCATGGGGATAACATCTTAGTGATGCCATCAGACCTTATAACATCATAATTGGTGACAAGGTCTGAGGTAAGACATCATACTTGGATGACCTCAGACCCTTAACATCATTAATTTGGTGAATAGTTATTCATGAGGATAACATTTTAGTTAATGACCTCAGACCTTATAACATCATAATTTGGTGACAAGGTCTGAGGTCAGACATCATGCTTGACATCATTAATTTGGTGAAAAATTATTTACAAGGATAACATCTTAGTGAATGACCTCAGACCTTATAACATCATAATTTGGTGACAAGGTCTGAGGTCATACATCGTACTTGGATGACCTCAGACCATAGACGATTATATTGAGACTTCAGATATAGAAAATCATTCAATAAACGTTCAGTAATTGAAGAAATAAAGCCCTCCTCAGAGGTTGATATAGACTAAAGTTGAGAGTTACAAACTATAAGGTAACAGAGTTTTCCATCAGAAGTTACAGTTCTTCATAGAAATTAAAGTTGAAAAAATCTTCACGAAAGTGTTTGCAGCCTCAAGGTTAGTTGATATGCCTCCATCTCCCTAGCCGAGGGTGGTTACTTCCATCCTGTCATCTTGAGTGCCAACATCTTCAGTCCTGGTGTCATCTTGGGGGGCAGTCTCGGTAGGTACGGTACCTCCCTCCTCCTCTACCTCTTGCAAGGCCTGAGAAAATCGAGGATCGGCATAACCCAAGCCAATGAAGTCAGAGGTTACGAGGCTCCCTGATTCCTTCTCCTTCATGGCAGCTCATTTTCCAGTGACCTTTACACCCCTTTCCAGGTATTCAAAGTCGAAGCTGAAAAACTTATCAGAGACCTTGTACTTTTCCAAGATCTTCTCGGAGGCATCATCCAAGGTAGCCTTCACAACCACATCGACCTTATATTGAAGGGAGTCAGCCTGAGTCTTCAAGGCAGTGCTATGATCCTTCCTTAGCTTGTCCATGTCCTTTTCTAACCTCTTCACCCTGGCCTTAAACTTCTCCAAAGAGGCCTTCAGACGATCCACTTCACCGTTTAAAGCGGCCTCGGTCTTCTCGGCCTCTCGGCCCTTCTCAATCAGAGGAAGTTTTCCCAAGGTCCAGTTAACAAAATGATGCATGGTGAGGAGACCCTATAGAACATGTGCAGAGATGTCAGTCTAAGATCTGGTATAGTTCAAAATCGATGTTTCACTTGAATATAATTCAACAGCATATTCGGCAGCAAAAGAAAAAGTTCAAGGTCTTACTTGGATAGAGCGATGGAGAGAGAACTCAGCCAACAGAGGCCTATCCAGAGAGCGACAGAAGCAGTTATCAGAGTCGATCATGGCATCGCCGATGGCATCCAGGGCCTTCAGACTATGGCCGATTAGACTATCACCAATCTTCAGTTGCTCCAAGCGAGAAATCAATACGTCCTCAAAAGAAATGGGGATAACACGATCCCCTTTTTAGTTTTTTCTTCTTCTGGATCTGATCCTTAGGGGCAGGGTTGGCAGTTTTCCTCTTCTTGTATGCCTCAGCCCTTGAGGTAGTTGGAGGGGGAGGATGTGCATTAAGGCATGCCTTCTATATGAGCTTCGTGAGACTAGGGGCTGCCATCTCCCAAAGGTCATCGGAAATCCCTTTTGGGCACTCTGCAAAACAGAAAGGTCTGAGTTAGAAAATAAGAGATACACAAATTCAGAGGTATAACTTGAAATAATAAAGCAACTCACGGAGCTCGGTCAAAGGACTCCCCCCTAGGCCAGTTTCGGAGAGATAATAAGGAGTCATCAAATGCTCGTACTTAACTAGCAGACCATTCTCCCCTTGATCCTGAAGGTCTTTGATCTTGTAAAGATTATTTTGGCTTAGCCCAGGGTCGGCCCTAGCAGCCATTGTCACCTTTCCCCATCTCAGGGGTAATCTCAGCTCTAGGGAGGAAGAGGGGGCACAGGGACCAAATTCCCATGGCCCTGACGCAAATAAGTAGCGTGGTTTCCAATTATGGTTCGAGGTTTGGGTAACCTGCAATATATTTTTATTTGACTTTCGAGCTAAGAAATGGTAATATCTCGGATGATTCTTGGAAGATGAAGGGACGTAGCACCCTGTGAAGACTTAGACGGGAAAGTCTGAATGATGGACTGCCCTCCATAAGACAATAGATCCAATTATCACCCTCCAGGCATTAGGTGACAACTAGGAAGGATCCAAGTTGATGTAGGACAATATAGCATTAATGATGGGATGAATGGGCAGACGAAATCCTAACTTGAACATCTACTCATACAAGCAGATCTCACCATCTCGATCGTCGAAAGCCCTCTCTTCCCTCGGAGGTATCCTGAGTTTTATGGAGGGAATTCTAGAATATAGATGTCTGAAGGCTAGAAGGTCGACCTCGCTGACAGTGCTCTCTATCTCGGTCGCCTCAGAGGTGTCAGCATCGCTTTTAGTACCATCATCATCATTCGATTCAACATCGGCCTAAGCAGACGATGGGGCACCACTAGGTAACCTCTGAGCGAACTCAGCTCCTGTGGCGTCCGACAGGGGGATAGCTTCAAGTATTGGGGGAACAACCACGCTAGGTCCTACAAGTTCAATGTCAGAATAAGAGTGCGATGTACTTGAACTCTTGTGAGACAAGGCCCGACTGGAAACCTCGGCTTGATCAGGGACCTGATCCTGTTGAATGGAAAATTACATGGCCTCTTAAAAGGATTCCACAGACATAAGGTCTGAGGTGGATGACTCAGACTCAGACATGAAAGTAGGTTCAACTGGGACCTCTACTGATTTAACTGGTTCGGCTGGCTCAGGGTATATGACCTTCAGGGGGGGTGAAAAGATAGGTCTGAGGGGGAATGCCTCTGCCCTACGAGCTTCCTCTTGAGCTCTTTCTATTTGCCTAATTTTATCTAAGGTCTTATCCTTAAGAGAGGGGAATTCCTCTAAGAGTTGATAAAGGGGCCTGGGCATATGAGTCAGACCCTACACTTGTGATTCTCCTAAATAAACAGGATTGGCAATTTGAATAAGGATCAAACTGGGTTTTTAAACAAGAACGATTAAAGAACAGTTCATTGGAAAACTCTTAGGCTCGTCGAAAAATGCATAAACTCGCCGAAAAATGCAACAAATGGAAGAACAAGCTGGAAAACTCATCGAAAAATGCAACTCGGCTCAGAGACATCAACCACGGCCAGGGAGATGGCCGAGGTTAGAAGGGCCTTATATTGGCAACCAGCGGTCTCATCCTAAGCAAGGTCGGCCCTGGCCGACGTTACCAGTTACCTCACGGTCAGACAGCAGGTGAGGTCTTTATGATCCACAGGATTCATCAGGTCATCCAAGGCTGGCAACCTCAGCTGGGTGTAGGTCGAGGTTGCAAGGACTACTCCATCATCATAACCAACCTCGGCTGGGAATCAACCGATGTTCCTGCTACTCCACCATTACCACGGCCCAGGCCGACGTTGCAGCTCCACCTGCCTTACCTCGGCTATCCTACCGAGCCAAGGTCACCACTGATCAAGCAGTTTCCCGACCGCACTAACCTCGTCCTCTTCCAGGCCGAGGTTAGGACCAATTATAGATGGCCAAGTCTTTATTAGCATATGTATGGTTGGGAATACGTGTACACAATCAGTTATAACAAATCAATCCCCTCACGTGGGGGAATATTTCATCATCATTCTCTACATGTGACAGTGATAGTTGTCTTTATCAGATTGGCTATATCAGCACACACATGCTCATTGCATGCATAGGGGGTGCATTACACCCCCCCACATACTATATATATTTGTCTTCTCCTTCTTGGAGAAGGATCCGAAATTAGAAACCCTAGCTGAAACTCTTTCCAAATATACAGTAGAGAGAGAGAAATCTTGAGAGATTGTATCTATGGCCATTAGAGCCCTGATACAGTGATATTAACCAAACACCTTCACAGTGGACGTAGGCTAGATTGGCTGAACCCCTTATATTTCGGTGTTAATCCTCTTCTCCTCACCTCCTTCTACTATATACCCTTATACTTCCATTGTTAACATTGAATTGAGCTTACAAACACCTTGAAGAGTGGTGCTATTTTTAGCATCATCGTTGAGGATTTGGAGACATTATTTATTGCAACAGAATTTTTGGTTATTCACATACGACAAGTCACTACAGTACTCTTTCACAGAAGAGGAGCTGAATATGAGTCAATGCATGTGACTTGAATTCGTGAAAGACTAATAATTAAACATTCAATTCCATCTTGCAAAGGCTAACGTGGTGGCCGATGCATTGATCCGTAATCCAATAGCACACTTGGTAGCAGTTTAGAAGGTGAAGTGGTATGAGCTTCGTCGGGAGGAGGTAGCACATATTAGCTAAAGGCTATTATTAGGTAGATTGCATATATTAGATATCATTGCCCTAGTAAGGTTGGGGTAGCGTGATTAGGATAGAAAAATAAATACATTAGGTGAGCACTGTATATGAGAGGTGAGGAAAGTATCATGTGAGTGAGACAGGAAGTTAATTACGAAGGTAATACGCTGCGCATTTACATTTAAAGCATTTGAATACTTGCAAATATTTTTCAAATGTTTTTTGGGCTTTGACCCATTGTCAAATATTTTCATAACCCCAAGTATTCAGTGACAGTGACCGTGGGGTTAGTCTCTTCATCACGCCGTCGCATATAGTAGTTGTGGATGCTGCGAGATTTTATTTGTTGCAGCCTCAGTTCATTCTATCAAGATAGGATCCTGTATCTCAATATTTTCCATTTTCGCGTGTGGCCCATAGATTATTAGGACATTTCTTTTATGGGAGTCATGTTTCATTACTTTCTCCATTGCATATTTATGTTGGGATTGTTGTGGTAACTGGTGGTTTATTCGGTGTATGTTGTTTATGTTTATTCTCTTATCGTTTCTATTGTCATTTTTGTTCTTGAATATTTATGATGGTTGTATCTAAATTAAATACTGTTCACAATAATGACACTAAGAAGGAAATCATAATTGGCTTCTGTTTAATTTTAGTAAAGGCCTGATCGACTAGTATTAGTATACACGGGGTGTCACAGTATATTCCTTTGACATAGGTATATCCTTTAAATTATAGCATCACCATCAATGACACCATTTATTTTGAACTCGTGAAAGTACAAAGGTCTTTGATTCAACCAAAAAAATCTACACTTGTAATGAATAATGAAAAATTATAAACATAGTTTTAAAATAGGTTACAGAAATGGAGTAAAATTAAGATCAAAATAAAATTTATAAATAGTTGAAACATAGTAATTTGAATACACCCAATTGCATCCAAAGAGGAGTGAGATCAGTTGCACCCAAATTAAAAGAACGTAACACCAAACACTAAAAAAATGTATGGTTACAGAGCAGTGATGTGGTGTCCACTTGTATATCTTAGCTTCAAACCTAAAAAGCCAGAGCATAAAAAGTATTAAAAATATATAAACAGTGAATAACATAATAGAATTTAAACCTTCTGTGTAATAAATGACATTAAGCCTATTAGTATGGGATTAAATAAAATAGGGGCTATAAATGGATGAGTGGGGTTTAAATGAGGGGGTTTTGGGGGGAAAGGTCCTCACAATTCTCAAAGTGTATAAAAATAGGACACCCCACATAAATTTATAAATTTAGTTCCTATACTAAAAAGCACCATGAAAAATGGTGAAAAATGGTGCCGCTGGTGCGGACAAAAAAATTGAACTCTTAACTCTAAAGGGACCACACAAATAAATGCTATTATACCAGAGGGACTACATTTATAAACTTGAAAAGCATTGTCCTAAAATCCAAATATAGGAAGGAACATGACCTTTACCTTAATTCTCTATTCAAATAAAAACACTCTTTAAATTTTATATAGGAATAAATATGAGCTGGAGAAAAGTCAGACAAGTTCTAAATGCAACGTAGTTCAAATAGTATAGATTTCCCACATATAAGAAAAATAAAAAATTCAACATGCCTAGTCAATAAACATTGTAACACCATGACTAAGTGAATACTTTTTCTCATTTGATACAGTGAATCAACGCATTTGGTAGATATTAAATAGTTTACTTTTTAGTTGACACAATTAAGTTGAATAAATATATATTCTATCTTTCTATTCATGGTACTTATATTGTCTACCTTTGGTGATATCGGGTCAACTCCTTAAATCTTATAGTTGGGTAAAATACATGAGAGATGGAAGGAGAGTAAATATTTTATTAAAATTTTGGTGATATATGAGATAAATGTGTGTATCCGCAACACCTAAAAAATAGTGAATGCCTCAAATCTAAAAAAATAAAATCTTAAAAGTTATAATTAAAAATAAATCTATAAAATAATGTCAATATTAGTAATTGCCTCAAATTCGAAAAAAATCCAACAATAGTTCTAAACCCCAACTCCCAGAGCAAGATTAAACATAATATTTAAACGATAGAAGAATAACATACCTAATCAATAAAAAAAAAACTTAAATTGGTTTGAAACCCATAGTAAAAACCCTAAAATCTGGGGAAATGCCGATCATGGACACTAATACGGAGATAAATGAGAGAGGGAGAGACAAAGACAGAGGTGGGTATAAAACTTACTAATGCAAAGATTATGGTATCACTAAAGAATGATGTTTAGATTTTTCAAACCTGAAATCCCATATGTGAAAACCGTAACAACTTGTTTGGGAGTTTTATTTTGGAGAGAAAATAAAGGAAAGGAAGGAAAATTATGCTTTCTTTCCGTCATTTGGGAGTCTACATGGGAGAGAAAGTGATGTTTTGTCATTTTCCGTCGTTTGAGAGTTTAAGAGGAGAGAAAAGAAAGGAAAATTTTTAAAAAAAATTCCTTCCTTTCTTTCCAAAAATTTCCTTCCAAATCGGAAAGAAATGGATAGAAAGGAAAGTTTTATAAAGAATGTACCTTATTTCCAAAAAAATCCCTTCCTAAATCCTTTCGCTTCTCTTACTTTCTTTTCTCTCTTATAAATTTTCCTTTCTTTTCTTTTCTCTCCTAATAAAACTTTCCTTTCCTTTCCTTCATCTAAAAAACTCCCAAACAAGCTGTAATAGAGGTTGAAAGAGAAAATTATTGAGAGTCAATCAAGATAGGAGAGTTTTGGATTTGGTTGTTGAAGAGATGGAGTATTGAATGAGGCCACTTGCTGCATTTGGTGAGAATTTTCAGAAGGGAGTAAGTCTAGGACAATGAGATGTGTCCACCACAATGTAATCTAACACATAAAAACATTAAAACAAATGACAAATGAGAGTGAGTATTGAAAAAACAAAAGGGGACTATAATTTCAATACAAAACATATACAATCCGAACGAAACACACAAAACCTAAAGCAAAGTTCCTAAAATCAGAAAAATCCAAACAAAAGCCTAAATTCCAAATTAAAAAACAAAAAAGAATATATGGTGGGAGGTTGATCAATATCCATGGAGGTCAGAAGAATCAAGTGGGAGAAGAGCGAGGGTGAGAGAAAGAAGAGTGGAGAAAATCAAATTGAGAGAAAGAGAGACTCGTGCATATAGTTTATGGCGTGGCATGTGGTGAAATTTAGAATGTGTGATTGATTTTAAATAATGTAAAAGTTTTAGCAAGATATCGAATTTTAGGATATAAAAGTTTTTAGAGAGATAATGAAATTTGGAGTCTCGTCACAACCATTCATTTTTATAAGTCTCGGACATCATTATAATTTTATATTTTTGTATTTAAAACACTTTCCAACTATATATATATATATATATATATATATATATATATATATATATATATATATATATATATATATATATATATATGTTTGTATTAAAGATTTAAATTCAAAAGAAAAGGCAATTTGTTAATAAAAAATAGTTGAGGGTTAAGGCTAATTTATTGTTTTGTCAAATAAAAAGTAATTTTATATATTACTTGTAACGCCCTGACCCGAGTTTGGATCACCGTCGGGTTAACCAACACCGAGTCAAGGGATTAAAATGGGAGGAGGAAAGTCCAATTTTATTACTTAAAAAAAATTCTTTTAATTTCACCATTTATTAAAATTAATGTACCGTTTCTAAGTTGGAAAAAAGGGCGGCCACTTTAAGTAATTAAGTCAATTTACAATATTTATCTAAGAAAAATCCGATTTCATCCACATTGAAATTTAAATATGAGATGAGCCACATTCATCCCTATATTATTACAAACCATGGCCAAAGGCATGAATAAAAGTATTTAAAGTTCCGAATTACCAATATTTTGAAAGATAATTTAAATAAAATTGCAAAGCAACTAACGACGTTGATTACCCTCTGGGGTCTTACCGACAACCTTCCCGACATCCCTACTCAAAGTACCTGGTGTAGGGTAGGGGTTTTAACATAAAAAACATGGGTGAGAAAATGTTCAGCAAGTTGGGTAACACTAAGTTATATGTTTTCTACAAAAATACTATACATTTAACATGTATTTTAATCAATTTCGAAAACCTTCGAGGCCTTCAAAATCTCGAGAGCAGTTATGAGAGAAAAGCTTTAACTTCTGGTAATAATAGAGTAATGATTGTGGCCTTTTTCCTGAAAAGAAAGTGGAGAATATCAAATTTCACAGATAATAATGATGTCTAAGAGAGAGAGAGATCTCCTGAGAATAATGGTCATAAAAAGGGGAGTGAAGAGACAAACACTTTGGCACTTAGAGAGAGAGAACAGGGAGAGAATACTATTTTCGGTGCAATTTTGGCAGAGTAATGGTGTAAACATGAGTTTTATATTTCTCCTTGAACTTACCAAAGGATATTATACAAAGATATATACCAAGGGTGACTTGGCATTTTGGGAGACAAAAATGAGAATGATCTTAGGGACAAGGTCTGCAATGTACCTTTTGTTCCTATCTGTCTGTTAGCCACTTGTCCCCTTTGATAGACGATGTCTCATGCCAACCAAAGTGAAAAGAAAAATATGTCGGCTAATAGTGACAAAATATGTGATTTGGTAAATATCTTTTCAAACGGTAACTTATTTTACAAACTTTTGTAAAAAAACTTATGAGTGGCCTTGAGGGCCACTCACCAACGGTCATTTAGGAAATACTTGTATGAACAGCCTCTTGGCTACTCACTCATTTATTCTAAGTGTGCAAAACATGCATTCTTGAGTGACCCCTAGGGTCTCTCTACTAATAGTCTCTATATCTTAAAGTGTCAAGTGGTTGGACTTTGGCTTTGCCCAATAATACTTATCTCTCAGCCACCAAACCAAAACTCCCACGAGATCTGATCTGGTGTGATCGAACCCTGACAGGTCAATAAAGGCTATCTGTGTAAGAAAAATAATAATATTAATAACCATATATCCAATGGGACTTGTGACCATCTCGTAAAACTTTTAGGTTTGCTCGTACAATTTATCTTTTGTCTTGGGGTTTCTCACTAAGCATCCTTCTCTCATTAGCATTTTCCCTTTGGATGTTTTAACCATTTCATGCCACCCTTTACTGGGACTAGAGAATAAACGGTAGCCGCTCACTAGTCCACTAACAAGGCAAATATGGTGAAGGGGTTAAAGACTGAAAAGATCCATCATTAGTGATGTCAGTCACAAGTTGGGACAAAATAAGGATTTGTCCTAGGGGTCCACCATGAGTGGCCCCATCCTCAAATTTTTACAAGAAATAAATAGTTACTAATATTATTGTTTTTCTTACTTATGTAGTCTTGATCAAGCAAGCAGGTCTCGAGCAAGCCAGTTGGGATTTATTAGGAATTTTGGTTTGGTGTCTAAGAGACAAGGTTTGTTGGGAAAAGAAAAAACCCAACCATTTGACACTTTAGGATAGACAGAATATTAGCAGAGAGACCCTAAGAGACACTTAAGCACTCACACAACCCACACTTAGAATAAATGAGTAAGTAGACATGAGGTTACTCACAGAAATATTTACCAAATGACTAATTGGCGAATGGCCCCTAAGGGCCTCTTGCAAATTTTCTTAAAAAAGTTTGTACAAAAAGTTACCATTTCAAAATGATATTTACCAAATCATATATTTTCGTACTACTAGCCGAAATATTTATTTTTTGACTTTAGTAGGCACCAAATGTCGTCTGTCAGAGGGGACATACAGCTAATAGACAGATAGGGACAGGCGATACATTACAAACCTTGGTCCTAAGATCCTTCTCATTTATGGCACCAAAAATGCCAAGTTAGCCCTGATATATTCCTATAAATAGGGCCCTTTATTAAGGTCAAGAACACAAAGAAAACTCATGTTTTCACCTTTACTCTGTAAAAATTGCACTAGAAATAGTATTCTCTCCCTTCTCTCTCTCAAAGTGTCAAAGTGCTTGTCTCTTCACTCCCCTTTTTACAACCATTATTCTCAGGAGATCTCTCTCTCAGACATCATTATTATTTATGATTTTTTTATTCTTCTCTCTCTTTTTAGGAAGAAGGTCACATACACTACTCTATTATTACCATAATTGGAAGGTTCTCTCTCGTAGTTGCTCTTGAGACTTTGAAGGCCTTGAAGACATCATCCATTGGAGTCTCACCCATTCCAGTTCTTCATAGACCCCAGTACAACATCCCTCATATAACATTTAACAATTTATCTTGTATTAAAGCAACTACGATGCATTGCACCCGAGCGATGAGCTCATACTCACACTTAACCATTCCATACCATCCTTTACCGGGTTTAAAGACAAATTGATATGTTTTATCCTCTAATCTCATTTTATCACATTTCATTAGGTTATCTTACTTGTTCATTTTCAAGCACACCCCTTATCATTTCCGTTTTCCATTATATTTTCTCGATATCTTCCAATAACCGCATGCTTTAATGGGTTTCACACTGTCGGTTATGCTACCATAAGCTCTGAACCGTAATTTGGGGACTTTTAGCCTAGGGCCCCGTTCCCTTATTAACTATTTCGATGTCATATGATCCCATATTATTGTGTGTTAACATGTTAGCTAATGTCCACATTATTCCGTCATTACACCGTTTTTCTCATTTCTATAACTTATCTCAACTTGTCAATGTGCCATTTTATCTATTTTATCCAACTTTCAAAAAAATCGGCCGATAAGGTCTAATGAGGAATCCAACCATTAGGACCCTCAAATTTGTTAAAAATCACCATTTTACCATTTCTTTCATAATAACTCTATGAAAAACATTATTAAATCATCATGGCACTAAAAATCAACTTTTTCTTTCCAAACATCCTTTCGATGGTTTTATATCAAAAATCATTTTTATCATCTTATGATTGCCACATAAAATACATTTAATCATTTTAGACCATTTTAAACCAAATGTCCATAACTTTACCATATTATCACACGTGACTTCAAATACTATTTTTATTCATTCTAACAATATTCATAACACACTTTTAGCGTTGTTTTTCTTCATTTTATCGTTTATTCATAGAACCCATTTCAACATAATTTATCAAGTTTAGAGTGCCATTTTCTATCTTACTACATGATTCTATACATGTTAGAAAGGGTTTCAAGCCTAGAAACTCCTCAAAATACACTTAAACAAGATAATAATAAAATACCCATCTAGGGTGTCTTCTTTGAAAACCCATTTTTTAAATACCTTAATATATTAGAAAATAATTTCATTTTTTGCATTAAATATCATTTAGCATGGAATCCTACACATTTATCATAGTTAGAAACCTTGAAATCTTTAGGAAGAGGAAATACCTACGTCAAATTTTGAATAAGAGACAACTAAGAAGATGAAGATGGAAGTTCCAATCTCTAAAGACTCCAAAAGCTCTTTAAAATAACTCCAAAGTCCCTCCTACAAGCTTGGCTCTACCCACTTCCTCTCTTGATAAAATATTTTAGGATGAAAAGAAAGGCTGGGAAATGGAGTGTAATGGTGTTTGGAGGTGGTGGCAAGGTGTGGTTATGGGAGAAAATCTTGGGGAAGAAAATGGGTTCTTATAACTTTTTTTTTTGTGTGTGTGTGTGTGTGAGAGAGAGAGAGAGAGAGAGAGAGAGAGAGAGAGAGAGAGATAGAGAGAGAGATAGAGGGAGAGGGAGAGAAATGACTGATGGAAATTATGGGGAAGAAGACCCACCCCATCTCTATTCTTATAACCCAAGGTAACCCTCACAAATGAATTAATAACTCTCCCATATGAATTATACACATTTTTTTTATCATATGGGTTAACCAGAAGTCGACATGTCATCATATCTATGACCCAAAACATGAGAGCACACAAGGGCAACTCGAAATAAATCGTTTCAATTTCAGTCGTTCGAACACCTTTTAAGTCTCATTCAAACAAGATTGTTTTTCATTCGAACAAAATTTTCAATGAGAGGTTCAAATAAGATTCCAGTACGCATGAGGAATGAATCAAAGTCAAGTCATCAAGAAGCCTCGTTCAAATGACAAAATCGAACGAAAATGACCCCTCATTCGAACGACTTGTATTTTTACCAGGTACAAACTTTGCGTTGTTAATACCACGAATCGACGAGAACGAAGGATACGATAATGATTAAGTCTAATTATTCAATCACAATTACAATTTTTCAAGGAAGAGATAAAATCGATGGCATGGGTACTACATTATCCCCCACCTTAAGATATTTTGTTCCCGAAATAAGGACAACAAACTAGGGAAAGAGATATGGGTGCTTCACCCACTTCTCCAACTCGTGGTCCCAAGTACCACCTTCAACGCCCTGAAACTCCCAAAGAACCTTTACCAAGGGGATAACCTTGTTGCGCAGGACCCGATCCTCATGGTCCAAAATAGATATCGATCGTGTGGGGAATGTGACATCTTCATCTAACTCGATGAGGTAACATTCTAAGAATCATGAAGATATTTCTTCAGTATAGATAAATGGAACACGTCATACACTTGGGACAACTGTGGAGGCAGCGCTAAGCGATAGGACACATCCCCAATCCGCTCCTGGATTTCAAAGGGGGCAATGTACTGTAGGGCCATCTTCCACTTCTTCCTGAATTATTGACTACCACCTAATTCTCTAACCTCCAGTATTAGATGGTCACCTACCCAAAACTCTAGGGGTAGCCGATGGTTATCAATGTAATTCTTTTATTGATTATGTGCCATCGTGATTCTCTGTCAAATTACCCAAACCTTATCCGTTATTTCTCGAATCAATTATGAATTTGTGAGATGTTTCTCACCCACCTCGGCCCAACAAATCGGAGAGCTACATGGTCTTCCATAAAGAGCCTTATAGTGATCCATATCGATGCTCTCTTGATAACTATTATTGTGGGAGAACTCTTCCAGATGCAAATATTTTTCCCAACTACCTTGAAAGTAGTGCGCACAACCACTCAGCATATCCTCCAAAATGTGGACGGTTCGCTCCTACTGTCCATCGATCTCAGGATGATACAACGTACTCATATTCATCTTGGTACCCAACTCATGTTGAAACTTCTTACAAAATATAGATACAAATTGAGGATCCCTGTCTGAGACAATTGATAGTGGGACACCTTGAAGTATGACTATTTCTCAGACATACAACCTCGCCAACTCAGCCACGTTGTCCATGATCTTGATCGTCAAGAAGTGTGAAGACTTTGTGAGTCGATCCACTATAACTCATGTGCATAATGACCATGCTCAGACTGTGGAAAATCCATGATGAATTCCATCATGACATGCTCTCACTTTCACTCTGTCATGGGTAATGGTTGAAATAGCCCTAGTAGCTTTTTATGCTTGACCATTAACCGCTGAAAAGTATAGCACTTTTCTACATACGTCGCCACCTCTTTTCAGGTCATACCACCACCAAAAGTCCCCACAAAGATCCTTATACATCTTGGTGACATCGGGATGTATGCTGAAGCACAAGTGATGGGCCTCTACCATCACTTTTTCATGAAGCTCATCAATAATAGGGACAATCAATCGACCCTTGTGTCGCACCCCACCGTCCTTATCCACGTAAGAGTGCCGAAAACTTCCCCATTCTGAATACAATCATGATATTGAACAAACTCGAGATAAAATGACTGGGCATTAAGAACTTTTTCGTGAATGAGTGGCCTAGCTACCACACCCAAAAGGTATGACCTATCATAACCCCAATGAATGTGCAAATAAAACTTATACAAATCACCGAACATTTTCACTCGATAGCTCCTGATCGCTGTAATGGCGAGACTATACTTTCAGTTAAGAGCATCAGCCACCACATTAGCCTTACTGTGATGATATTCCAATGAAAAGTCATAGTCTTCCATCAACTTCATCCATCACCTGTAACCGAGGTTAACATCACGCTGTGTGAAAATGTACTGAAGGCTCATATGATCAAAAAACACCTCAAACCGTTATCCCTACATATAATACCTCCATATTTTGAGTGCAAATACCACAACCGCTAGCTCTAAATCATGGGTGGGGTGGTTCCTCTCATGCACATTCAGCTGACGGGATGCATAAGCGACTACTTGCCCATTCTGCATAAAAACTATATTGAGTCCTGACCTCGAAGCATTATAATACACAGTGTAACCCCTGCAACGCTCTGGGAGGATGATAATGGGCGCAGAGGTAAACCTAACCTTAGATCCTGATAGGCTGACTCATAGTCCTCCGACCACTTAAAGTGTACATCCTTTCGAGTCAACATCATGAGGGGCAAAGCAACCCTCAAGAAATCTTATACGAACATGCAGTAGTAACTAGCCAAACCCAAGAAGTATGCACTTTCGCAATTGTCCTCGGCATATACCATCCCAAAATTACCTCCACTTTGGAAGGATAGACATAAATACCCTCATAAAAAACTACATGTCTAAGGAACTTGACCTCCTCCATAAATAACTCGCACCTATTAATTTTAGTGTACAATTGGTTCTCCATGAGCACTTAAAATATCATGCGGAGGTGCTCCTCATGGTCTATGTCCAAGGCCTAATAGACCAACATTCCATCCATAAGGACCACCACAAACCGGTCTAGGTATGGACATTAAATGTGATTCATCATATCCATGAATGTCGCTAGGGCATTGTTCAAATCGAAAGGCACCACTAAGAACTCATAGTGTCCATATCGATCCCAAAATGTCGACTTAGGGATATCCCCCTCTATGATCACAACTGGTGGTACCTAGACTAAAAATCAATCTTTAAAAATCTTCCCATCCTACACAACTTATTGAATAAGTTGTCAAGACGAGGCATAGGGTACTTGTTCTTTAGTGGTACCCTATTCAACTTCCTGTAGTCGATACAAAGTCGAATAAAATTGTCCTTCTTCTTTGCAAAGAGGACTGGGGATCCCCACGAGGACACAATAGGACGAGTGAAGACCTTATTAGTCAAATCCTCCATTTGAACCCTTAGCTCCTGCAACTCCGCTGGAGAAATCCTGTGAGGTGATATAGATATGGGCAAGATGCCCTAATGCACCTCTATGGAAAAATCCACCTCCCGGTATGGAGGCAGCCCAGGAAGATCCTCAAAAAATACGTTGGGAAACTTTCGCACTACTGGGTAATCTAACACCGTACCTTTCATCTCATCATAATCCACCAAACTTCTTAACCAGCCAAAATACTGGTTCTTCTAAGGTACAGTAGAAAACTTACAAGGATAATCGATGCCTTGTCCACTAGCAAAATAGTGGAGAGACCAGTCTGGAAGTGATACTCAGACACTATGTCGATGACATTTGATGGCAACTTTAAAATATGACAGCCAATCCATACTAAGGATTACCTTAAATCCATCCATGTTCGTAAGGATCAAATTATACTCCAGAACAAAATCTATAACCATTATCACACATCTATGATAGACCTTATCAATAAATTTACCGCCCTAAACTAGAAGCCCAATGAAAATAGGAAGACAACACCGATATACCTCTAGTTCCAAACTAAATGCCAAGGAACTAAAAATGAAATAATGTAATGTGCCAGAATCAAACAATGTTTTAACCCATTTATTATACAAAATAATCATACCTCCCATCACCGAAAGGTGCAACAAACTGAGACATAGCATAAGCGCGTCCGGCGTTGAACCTGCCACCCTAACTGCCTGGAACCTAAGTTGGCCCCTGGTTATTCTGTCCCTGGCTTGGACATCAACTGTCCACGCTATGCCTCATGGGCTGCTGATAGCTCGAGGAAAACTGCTATTATTATTGCTGAGTAGGGGCTGTGTAATTGGAACTCCACCGTGACATAAAATTGATAGTCTTTTGACCACCCTCCACAGCTCGCTGTGGACAATCTATCTTAAAATGATCGGGGTCCCAAAAGTAAAATAAGTCTTCTCTGTTGGGGATATAGGATTCTTATCACTAGTGCACTGGGATGATGAAGAACCAACCCCCATGGCAGCCTTTAGCTTTACAAAGAAGCCTCGAGACCTACCTCAAGACTTCTTATGACCACTGCCCTGGGACTCGATGGGCTCCCTCTTCTTCTCCAAAATGGCATTTCCATCCTCATCATCAAGCTCTAATCAAATAGACATGCTCAATGCATACCTGAAGTTGGGTTAATCCATACCTTCCAGAATTCTTCGAATACCCGGGTTAAGCCCCTTAATAAACAACCTCATTTTCTTAGTCTCATCTCTCTGCACAGTATCGGCATACTTACGCAAGCTCTCAAATTTAATCAAATACTCATTCACAAAAGCCTGGCACCTAACTGGGCGAACTCATCCTTTTTAGCATCCTTAAGTTCCTAGAGTAAGTACTCATCAAGGAAGGAAGTTCTGAAGCTACCCCACTCTATGGACTTTGTAGTACAGGAAGAATAGGTGCTCCACCAATGCTAGGCTTGTCTCATAAGTTGGAACATAGCGATCTTGACTTTGTACCCATCTGGCACATCAAGAATATCTATTATCCTAGTGACTTCATCGACCCATTCCTTTGCAGCACCGGGGTCAGCTTCCTTATTAAAGGTGGGTGGATGAAAACTCCTGAACTCCTTAAGGGTGGAGGCGGAGGTAGTACGCTCGAATGTACCACTGAAGTTGGCCCACTGTTGATGTGTGAGGGAGTCGGCGATCTACCGCATGGCTTTCTCTATGCGTCTAATCTCACTAGTGCCCAACCCACTAGCTATATCACATTGCAGAGGCATATACACTGGAAAGGAGATCTCAATACACAATGATACGAATAGAAAGCGATATCGAAAGCAATTAACTAAACAGTACTAAAGCATTAACTAAGCGAAGACGTATAAGGAAATAGTACTAAGAAAGCGTAAACACTCCGTCACACCCAAGGATCTTGTTGCTCTGATACCATTTGTAACACCCCCACCCGGGTTTGGATCACCATTGGGTCAACCCATACCCAGTCAAGGGGTTACAGGGGGAGGAGGAAAGTCCAATTTTATTACTTAAGAAAAATCCTTTTAATTGGACCATTTATTAAAGATAAATTACCGGTTTTAGGTCGGAAAAAAGGGTGGCCACTTTAAGTAATTTAGTCAATTTAGAAAATTTATTTATGGAAAAACTGGTTTAATCAACATTACTAATTAAATAAGAGATAAGCCACATTCATCCCTATATTATTACAAACCATGGCCAAAGGACCTAATAAAAGTACTTAAAGTCCCGAATTACCAATACATCGAAAGATAATTTAAATAAAATTACAAAGCCACTAAAGATATTGATTACGCTATGGGGTGTTACCGGCGTGCTTCCCGACATTCTTACTCAAACTACCTGGGATGGGGGTGGGGTTTTTAACATAAAAAGCAGGGATGAGTGAACGCTCATTAGCGTGGGTAATACTAACCTATACATTTTGTACAGAAATACTATACATATAACATGCGTTTTAATTAATTCTGAAAACGTTTAACAATTTAGCTTGTATTAATGCACCTACTATGCAATGCACCCGAGCGATGAGCTCATGCTCACACTTAACCATTTCATACCACCCTTTATCGGGTCTAGAGACTAATTGATATCATGTTATCCTTTAATCTCCCTTTATCACATTCCATTAGATTGTCTTACGTGTTCATTTTTTAGCACAACCATTATCATTTTCGTTTTCTATTATCTTTTCTCTTAGTTTTCCAATAACCACATACTTTAACGTGCTCCACACCGTCGGTTATGCTACCATATGATCTGGCTAATAACTTTTGGTCTTTCAACCCAGGGCTCCGGGCCCTTCTTAATTATTTCGATGTCATCCGAGTCCATATTAATGCGTGTTAAGATAATGTCCACATTATTCCGTCATTACACCGTTCTTATCATTTCTACTACTTATCTCAACTTATCAATGTGCCATTCTATCCGTTTTATCTGTATTTCACCAAAATCGATTGATAAGGTCTAACGAGGAATCCAACCATTAGGATCTTCAAATTTGTCAAAATCACCATTTTACCCTTTCTTTCATAATAACTTTGTAGAAAAATTATTAAATAATTTTGGCCCCAAAAATCAACTTTTCCTTTCCAAACATCCTTTCTAGGATTTTATATCAAAAATCATGTTTATCATCTTATGTTTGCCACATAAAATATATTTAACCATTTTTAACCAAACGTCCATAACTTTACCATATTATCACATGTGACTTAAAATATCATTTTTATTCATTCTAATAATATTTATAACACATTTTTAGGGTTGTTTTTCTTCATTTTATCATTTCTTCATAAAACCCATTTCAACATAATTTATCAAGTCTAGAATGCCATTTTTTTTTATCTTACTACATGATTCTATAAATGTTAGAATAGATTTCAAGCCTAGAAACTCCTCAAAATACACTTAAACAAGATAATATTAATGGGTTCATATTTTTCATGATTTCTTTCATATTTCAAGGTAAAAATGCCATTTTATTCATAAAATACCCATCTAGGGTTTATCTTCTTTGAAAATCCATTTTTGTAAGATTTTAACATATTAGCAAATAATTTCATTTTTTTCATTAAGTATCATCTAGCATGCATCCTACCCATTTGTCATAGCTAGAAACCTTGAAATCTTTAGGATGAGGAAAACCCTACCTCAAAGTTTGAAGAGGGGACAATTCATAACATTAAGATGGAAGTTCCTAGATCCAAAAGCTCTTAAAAATAACTCCAAAGTCCCTCCTGCAATCTTGTCTCTATCGACTTCATATCTTCATAAAAGGTTTGACGATTGACGCGACTAAGAATGTTTCTCTAAAGTGCGTACTCTCTAGGCTCAAGTGAAAGTCTGTCGCGTTAGTAATAAACCCAGTAAGTCGGGATCGTCTCCACAAGGAAATAGGCCGAGAAAATTGTGACGACGGAAGGACAAATGGTTAACCTAAATTTTGACTCTAAAAAGAAGGAAAGGATGATTGATGAATGAAATCATGAATGAATGGAATGTAATTACTCTGATTTACCTAAAAGACTGATGATGATTGAACTAAAACTTGAACTATATAAGGAGAAAAATAGGTCTGGAATATAATCCCTCATCCCTAGTATATTGCTGGTATAAAACTAATCGTAAATTTAAGTGATTAATCAGACCCAGACTTTACTACTCCAAAGCATTACATATATGATGTTCAAGCCCACACCATACGTAATTTGAGGACGAGTAAAGCAGTAACATGATAGCTACACTCGCTTTACAGTCTAAAGCATCCCCTTTACCCTAGAGCAACCGAGATCCAAAGATCTACAATGGTTGTGTTCGCTACGCAATACGGTCATAATAAATCCTTAAATTTAGAGGATTAATTTTATACACATGCAACTATCACATCGGGTTGAGTTCATGCATCCCGACCCTAAAAAAATCTAGCCGAACATGTTGAACCTAACTGTGCATGAATTAACTACATTGTATGTGAAATAAATCATGATGGAAGTGTATTGAAACATGCAAGGAATTATTATGAACTTAGAAACTAACTGAATTGTGCAAGCAGAATAACATGCAAAATAATAATAGAAAGAACGAAACTTGAATTAAAACTTGAGATCAAACCCGGAAATAATCAATCTTGAATCACCAAATCAAAGCTATGTTCCTAGGGTATTATCCTACTCTTCTCCCTATCAAAAACTATTCAATTTTTTTCTAAGTCAATACAATGATACATTTACGTTTTAGAAGAAGTTGTAACATGATAGGAATTTTTGGACCAATCAGCATTAAGGGGAAAATTCGCGCATCAGACACCTCAAACCGGTTCGTAGGTACCCCAAATCGGTTCGCCCCCACACCGGTTCCCAATGTGGTTTGGGAAATCTTACTGGTTTTAGGCCTCTTTCCAACACTTAGAATATTTTCCAGCTTCTCTTCCTTTCTTCTATGGATTTTTTTCAACTTCAAGGGGTCATAACTCCTTCACCATAGCTCGGATTTGGGTGCCGTTTCTTCCACTATTCTCATTGTTCCGAGCTATTCAACTTTCCAGTAGGCTCCATAATCGAGGGTAAAAAGTAGCATGTGTCAAATGCTGATCGTTATTTTCTGTCCATCACCTCAATACAAAAACCTAAATTATGACTACACTTGCGATACAAGTATAGCGGTAAGTCGGGTATCGAAAATCCATAGGGACGAGATGCTAGAATTTATATGATTTAGTTCTCCGAAATAAAAGTGTAAAAGGTGATTACAAACTAAAAAGGAAAATATGCATAAAAGGGAAAGATTAATCTAGGCAAGTGTATTGAAACAAGATTAACAAAGAGAGTAAAACTATAGGTTGTGTCGAATATCCCTCACCCGAGTTAATTTGTATAAAATGGATACATGGGTCTACGAGTTATTTATAATGCATCTCGTTTTGATAGTTAATTGAACCAAGGGTTGTCAGGCCCCTAAATCCGCATAAAATCCTAATAAGATTTTGGCATCAACAAATATCTCAAAAATTACGCACACAAGGTTGTAAGCATGGGACATACATGATATGCCCCGTCAAATCTCCTGAGCACAATAATTAGGACAACGCACCTGAAATAGACCCGTGAACACCATCACCAAAGCAAAGCAACACTTCAACTCGAGTGAGTTCCATTGAAACACAACCTAATTTAAATTAGCTAGAAAGCATGGTAAAAATGCGGTAAATAAACGCGATAAATCTACACTAGAAAGCAACGAAATCAAAGCATGTAAATCTAATTATGAAAGCATGTAAATCTAATTAACAAAGCAAGAACAAATGAAATACAAGCTATATTAAAGGAGAGGGAAGATGAAAGTACCAATTACAAGCCCTAAAGGGTGTCAAACCAAGAGAGGAAGAATAAGAACTCTAAAATCCCCCAAACCCTAACCTACAACTCTTTAAAATCTAATATATCCGTTTTTACATAAAAAAATCCTTTATATAGTAAAAGGAATTAAATTAGAAAAGAAAAGAGAAAAGAAAATAAAAGGCCAAAATATCTCAGAAAATAGGGGATCTATCGATCGATCCCCTGGGCTCGATCTATCGATGCAAAAATATCATGCCCACTATCTCCCACGATTTGACAAAAACTAAGGGATCGATCGATCGATCAAGCAGGTATGAGCCAAGTTGCATGCTGTTTTGGCTTATTTGCATTTCCCGTCCGCTGAAATTATCGTAACTTCTTCGTTCTGAATCAGAATCGCGTATCGTTCAAGGACACGTGAAGCTTGCGAGGAAGGATACAACTTCCGTGAAGATGATGGGTCAGGTGCCCAAGCTATGAAAATCCTAAAATGCCCTTGAACGTGCTATCGCGTACGAAAATCGAGTGGAATGCGTCCGAACTTCACACTTAGCATCCAAATACCTATAAAAGCTCAATTAACCCCTGCAAAATATATTAACGTATAAATCCGAGGTTGTCTGGTTAACGAGCATAAATATAGGGAATAAGATACCTGAGGGGGCTAAAATGCGTAGGTTCGAGGGATGAAATACGCAATATTTGCGTCGTATCACACCCCCCAACATACACATTGCTAGTCCCTAGCAATGAAATATGATGCAACAAGAACTACAAGCAAACCAAAAGAAGGAGATAGTACAAAAGTATCGTATATATAAAAGCAAAAGGCCAGTTTCGTGGGAGATTCGATTGCATTTAGCATATGCAATAAGCCGTTAAACCCCTAGGTCACCCTAGTGGATGAGTGTAGTCTCGCGAGGGTTTTAAGGGATGGTACCCTCAAACATCACATGGTTTCCTCAAAATATGCCCAACCCAACATGCGACAAGCCCAACAACAGCGAAAAGGATTTCATACGCATTATTATCACCTTGAACGGATTCAAACAAAAGTACAAATCATTAACATTATAGAATGCACCTCATAGAATTGAAACCTTAAATTGTGGGAGGGGAGCGAGCACATGCAAAGTGTGATTTGGCAAAAAACTTATATAAATCGGATAAACGTTAAAGCAAGCATATATTCAATGCTCACGGGCATTACACTCATCAAGCAAATTCACTCGAAACAGGGAGTTAACACACGGAACATGCAGGCATAAAGAGTAAATGGAAATGGAAACTAGGTCGCACACATGTCACAAATGAAGAACGTTATCTATAAAATGAAAATGTAATCTCAATGAAAGATAACGCACATTAAAAGAGGTGAAATGCATTTTCACAAATTATCAAAACTATTATAACTTTTGAATTACATCAACCAAAGATCACATAGGACTTTAATAGGGTTGTAAGGTAGGCGAGGCTAAGGTATGAAACGAAAGGAATGTATATACGGATTCAAAGTGTTCGAGATGAAAAGTCGGGATAATGGAAAAATACAGGTAAAATCAAAATTGGAAAAATAAGTTCCAAAAAGGCATTGAATATATCATTGGGGAGAGTAATCAAAGCTTATTGAACTATATATAACATTTACAACTTTCTCTTTCTTTTCTTTTCTTCTTTTTCTCATTTTTCTCTTTTATTTTCTTTTGCTTTTTTCTTTATCTTTTTCTTCACTTTTTGACATCTCTTTTCTTTACTTTTCTCACTCTCATATGCCTAAATTGCGACCGACATCACAACAACAACATTCAATCCCAAGCAACATTCCAAACAAAGGTATGGAAGGAGTATGTATGGTATAAAACTCCATTTTAGAGTTGGTTATGGGATTGGGGTTATGAAACGAAAGCCTAATATTTAGGATCAAAGGGGTTAACGAGGGTAAACATATAAGGGGAGGTTAAGGTCAATATGGGTGATATAAAGAAGATGGCCTATGATCATTTCACAAAGTTTACACAATTCTCGAGTCAAAACAATATATGGAAATCATGCTCAAGTAACACATTTCAAGTATGAACTCAATTAATGAACGGTCAAATGAAAGAATGGTGAGATTTTACCAACGAATTCAACGTTTTCAAAGAGAAAATAATAGTGTATACACTCACAAATGACGAAAGGTACAAAGCTTACTCGGTGTAAGTATATACAATGCAACAAAAGATTATCGAGTTATAAAAATCTTAAACCAAATCAATATAACAATAAAAGTGCAGGTGCTCATGGGATTAAAGTTTAATTCATGAAGTTATTCATAATATCAATAAGTGAGACTAAAGTCTAATAACTTCTAAAATCGAGAACATGCATCGTTGGGTTGTCTATTAGATTGGGCAATTATTGAAATTTATCATCGGAAACAAAGGCAAAATGCCCAAAAAAGGAGAAAAAAAAGAAAATCTTTCTGAAAGTTTTGAATTTTTCTAAGAAAAGCATACTAAGTAACTAACATTTGAGAAAAAACATGGACTAAATAAAGAAATGGATAGAATATCCCGCACCCCCTAAGTTAAAACTTGACATTGCCCTCAATGTGAATTAAGAACCAAGTTAAAGAGAGGAAAATAGCGATATTACCCAAAATTGGAGTGATCCCCATTAGAACAAGTCCAAAGAATCTACAAAACAAGTTAGTACCGAGCATAGAAAAAACAAATAACAAAAGTTAACTAATTACAAGAGACTAAATTAAAAAGGGAGTAAAATAAACAGAAAGAAAGAATAAAAAGCTAACTATATACAACCTACTATTTAGGCTTCACACTAACTGTACACTATAAGTCTAAATAGCTGAGGGTCCCCCGCAAAAATGATTTGACTTTGGAGGATAATCAGTGTAACCTCACATACAAGCATGCCCTCCAAAATATAAGAATTTCGTTTGAACAACAGAAGGCATGTGTAAGCCGTAAGAGATGAACCATCGCCAATTAAAAGTTTTGGAGGAACGATAGGGGGTTTGGATTGAACGGGTGACAAAAACATGTGGGGATGGAGAAAAGCCGAATATCCTCCCAATGATTTTGAAATTGGAATGGGAGACGGAGCACACGAAGGCAAAGATGCGATCGTGGAAGGCGACTCGAGCAAGTACTCCTCATCGGCGAAAAGGTTTAAAACATTAAAGTTTGAAACTGAATCATTGGGTACTTATGACGGTTTGATAATAGAGAATGAAAATCGCGATGAAAGAAATTCAAACTCATGAGATAAATAATCATCGCATGAAGATTGAGTTTCGAATGAAATAATATCATTTTCAATGAAATGTTCTTCTTTGGGAGCTACAGAAGAAATCATTTCATTGCAAATAGATATTACTTCATTATCATCCTCACTTTCAATATCTATTATGCAATGGGCAAAGTCTGGAATTGTTTGTTCCAAAGGAGGTACAAAGTCCTCATTTGGTTCAAAACATTCCTCGACTTCGAAAGTCTCGGAAGCAAAATTGTCGTCGGATTCGAATAATAAATCCAATTCATGTTCCCACAAACGATTTTCTTCTCGATAATGATTTTCAATTTTCTCATTCTCATACATACGCAAACCCTCAGCGAATGTCATAAGTTGAGGTGCGGATCCATGAAAATGGGAACTTTGAAAGTTACTATCGAACTTAAATGAAAACTCATTATTATAGGAATTTTGAAAACTATTGAAATTCGTTTTAAAATTCCTATTATAAGGAGGTAAAGGCCCAAAATCATTATCATCATCATCAAAATTCCAATAACCCAAGTTTTGACTTTCGTTATACTCGCCCAAAGTCATAATTGAATTTGTAATACTTTGGTAAGTATTCACCGAAAGTCATAGGTTTACGAGAATTTTGAGAATTATAACAATGATTAACGAAAGAATTAGAATAAGACATGCCCCAAAAATGGCTCAAGTGGCGAATTCCACAAAGTAGGTGCGCGCGGGAAAAATTCAAGCGTTTCTAAGTGCTCAAATGTGGAAGTCCTGCAAAAAGGTTAGCAAATAATACAAATAGAAAGAAAATACTATGAAATACTAAATCAAATAAAGTCTAAAACAAACTCATCCCCGACAACAGCGCCATTTTGATCAAGGGCGAAAAGTAGCGCGTGTCAAACGCCGATCGTTGTTTTCTGTTCACCTCCTCAATATAAAAACCTAAACTTATGACTACACTCAACTGGTGAGTATAGCGGCCAAGTCCGGGTATCAAAAATATTCATTGAGACGAGTTGCTAGAATTTATATGATTTAGTGCTCCGAAATAAAAGTGTAAAAGGTGATTAAATACTAAAAAGGAAAAGATGCATAAAAGGGAAAGATTAATCTAGGCGAGTGTATTGAAACTAGATTAACAAAGAGAGTAAAACTATAGGTTGCGTTGAATATCCCTCAACCGAGTTAATTTGAATAAAATGGATACATGGGTCGACGAGTTATTTAGAATGCATCTCGTTTCGACAGTTCATTGAACCAAGGGTTATCACACCCCTAAATCCGCATAAAAGTCTAATAAGATTTTGGAGTCAACAAATGTCCCAGAAATTGTGCACGCAAGGTCGTAAGCACGAGACATACATGATATGCCTCGTCAAATCTCCTAGGCGCAATAACTAGGACAACGCACCTGAAATAGACCTGTGAACACCATCACCAAAGCAAAGCAACGCGTCAACTCGAGTGAGTTCCATTCAAACACAACCTAATTTATATTAGCTTGAAAGCACAGTAAAAATGCGGTAAATAAACGCGATAAATCTACACTAGAAAGCAATGAAATCAAAGCATGTAAATCTATTTATGAAAGCATGTAAATCTAATTGACAAAGCAAGATCAAATGAAATACAAGCTATATTAAAGGAGAGGGAAGATGAAACTACTAATTACAAACCCTAAAGGGTGTCATACCAAGAGAGGAAGAAGAAGAACTCTCAAATCCACCAAACCCTAACCTACAACTCTCTAAAATTTAATATATCTGTTTTTACATAAAAAATCCTTTATATAGTAAAAGGAATTAAATTAGAAAAGAAAAGAGAAAAGAAAATAAAAGACTATAATATCTCAGAAAATAGGGGATCGATCGATCGATCCCCTGGGCTCGATCGATCGATGCAAAAATAGCATGCTCACTGTCTCCCACGATTTGGCAAAAATTGAGGGATCGATTGATCGATCCATTTGATCGATCGATCGATCAAGCAGGTATGAGCCAAGTTGCATGCGGTTTTAGCCTGTTTGCATTTCTCATCCGCTAAAATCGCCGTAACTTCTTCGTTCGGAATCAGAATCGCGCACCGTTTGAGGCCACGTAAAGCTTACAATGGGGGAAACAACTTACGTGAAGATGATGGGCCAGGTGCCCAAGTTGTGAAAAGACTAAAATGTCCTTCAACATGTGATCACGTACGGAAATCGAGCGAAATGCGTCCGAACTTCACACTTAGCATCCAAATATCTATAAAATCTCAATTAACCCCTGCAAAAATATGTTAACGTAGAAATCCAAGGTTGTCTAGTTAACGAGCATAAATATAGGGAATAAGATACCCGAGTGGGTTAAAATGCGTAGGTTCGAGGGATGAAATACGCAATATTTATGTCGTATCACTCCACCTTCGGGCTCCGACTGTAGAATTAAGAAAATTCCCTTGAACTTGCTTTTCCTAGCTTTTCTTTCAATTTCTCTTCAAAATCTCATGGTTTTCTCGCATCTTCGGGTCTTTATAACTTCTGATCCCGAACTCAGATTGGGACGCCGCTTCTTCCTATGTGCTAATGAATGTGAGATCTTCGACTTTTATTTTGGGTCCTTAATCGGATTCCTGGTGGAAATTATGCTTTTGCCCTTTTGATTTTTCCTCTTTCTTTTCTCTTGCTTCTTCTGGTTTCTTTCTTTCTTTCATGCGTTAAATACCTGTAAAATTGACAAGAAATACACGAAACTTGGGATACTTGTTAGAATAAACCGTTAGCAAAGATATGAGATAACTTAATCCATTTTACGTTGCTTGATTAGGCGCATATTCTTCATATTTATCCCCTTAATTGCGGTATTTTTATGATCTCGTGCAGTGTATTTAGCTTGGATTTGTCTCTTATTTATGCTACTAACCCTTTTTGGCAAGTATTTCTTGTTTTGTGTATTTCTCATGTGTTTTATAGGTATTTCATGCAAGTTAGTGCGAAGGAGAACGCAAAACAGTGAAAGAAACCAAGAAATGAAGAGTTGAAGGGCATTTTCGTAATTTTACAGCCTTAGTCCGGAGGTAGGGCCAACTAGAAAGTTGAAGAGATCTAAATTACAAGAATACTGGAAAAAACGGAACCTCAATCCGAGCTACGGTGAAGAAGTTACGATGTTTTGAAGTTGCGGGATAATGAAGAGTCTGGATGTGCGGATTTCTGTCATTAATTATGCATTTAATGCAGTGCAACTCTTGGAAAACTTGTTCCACAAGCACTATTGGTTGTCAATTTCGAGATTTTGTGCTATAAAAGCCCATGACCTACATCATTTGAAGGGGAGTTGCTAGAGAGAGGCTAGGTTAGGAGTAGGTTAGAAGTGCTAGATTGAATTTTAGGGTTAGATTTTGAGAGCAAATTTTCTATTCCTTCAAGAGTCGTATGAACCCTAGTTTGTATTCTGAATCTCAATTCCTTATTGCTGAATTCAAGTAAACTCTTTCCATTCTCTTATTTTATTACTTGCAAATTATTTACCATGTTTTGTAGATCCATAATTTTGTGTATGAATTTGTTCTTTAATCAAATCATGTTTAGCTAAATTCCCAAGGGTTGGGGTACATGAACTCAATCCTAATACAAATTATTTGTATGGAAAATTAGAAAATAAATGAAAATATTGGTTGAATCGTGAATGAAAATCATATATGCATTGTCATATCTTTTAATCTCTCTTTCCCTAGGTACTTGGGATGTTTAAGAATGCTTTGTATGTATAATTTGTCGTTCACCGCTTTATATTGATCTTTGATTTCATATGATGCGGGCTTGACCCTCATATATGTAATGCTTAGTGATGATAAGGACTGGATTTTATCAAGAATTTTGATTTACAATTCTAGTATTCTAATGGGTAATTACTAGGGATTGGGGGATTGTATTCCAACCTATTTCCTCATTCATTTTCATTAGTTTTATAAATTTGTTCCAACTTATTTCCCCTTGTCAACCATCATCATCTTTTTTCACTTTTATTTTAGAAGTAATAAATCAATTAAATTCTATAAAACATTCCCTGTGGATTCGATACCCAGACTTACTACTATACTCCATAAAAGTGTAGTTAAAAGTTTAGGTTTTTTTTTGTATTGAGGTTGGAAGCCGATAACAACGACTAGCGTATTACACGGACGCTCGGTTTTTCCACTCGATCAAAATGGCGCCGTTGCCGGGGAATGTTTTGTTATAGATTATAATTGATTTACTATTTCGAAAGATTTTTTTTTTCTTTGGATTTTTTTTTAATTTTTTTTAGCCTTGCACAATTGAGCGCCAAGAAACGTAGAATCCTCAACCGCACACCTTTGTACTCGAATTTCCATTTACATACTATTCGGTAATCATGTCTTTTCATGGTGAGTTCGGTAATTATAATGGTTCATATGGTAATCGTTTTCAAACTTTTTATTCTCAAGACTCCGCGGCTCGACCTATTACCGTTGGTGAGGCCGTTCTAACTCTGGAGTGTGAAAGGCTTCAAAATGAATATAGGAGAGAAATTTATATTAAATATTCTCAAGAATTTGTGCCTCGACCTATTACCATGGGTGAGGCCTTTCTAAATCTTGCGTATGAAAAGCTTGAAAACGAATATCGGAAAAAAAATCATTTTGGGGAATCCAATGAAGATTTTTCTTCCAATATTTGTGAAACTATAAAAGGTTTTCAACCAAAAGAGGAATCCGAGGTTCTAGAGCCAAGGGATCCTACTTTGGAAGAATACACCCTTTTTCTAACAAAAAGAGTACTGGATTTTCTTTCCACCCAAAGCACAAAGAATATCGATTATGGTCTTGTGAAGGAAATGGTCACACTTTGCGATGATGTGCGTTCTATTTTGGAAAACAAAGAGGAGGTTGAGACTTGTGTGTCACCTCAAATTTTTGAAGAACATCTCATTGAAAGTGAGTCTTGCTCCCTTGAAATTAAATCTCCAATTGATGATGAATCACTTGAAATTGAGTTTATTTCATCACCATTTTTGTTCACGGTTATTGAACCATTAGAAGTACCGCTAGATTCCTATGAGTCGGTTGAAAATTCTGAAACGTTTACACCTTTTACCGACAAAGACACTTTGCTGGAATTGTTTTCTAATATGGAATGTTCCTTTTTGTGTGCCCCTCTCCCCATACTACTTGAAAAATCTTTGGGAGGTGATTATATTTTTCTTGGATCTCAATTGTACTTGTCCCACTTAGCACCCAAACCCCCCATCATCCCGTTAAATTTTTTAATTGGTGATGGTTCATTTTCTCCATTTCACACATGCCTTCCGTTTTTCAAACGGAATTCTTACTTTTCGGGAGGCATGCATCCTAATGAGGGTACACCATTAATCCCTCAAAGTCAAATTGTATTTTGGGTGGACCCTCAAATTTTTCGACTTCTAGTGTATGATTTATTAGCCGTTCAAATTGTAGGTTGTAAATAATTAGTTTTTTCTTTTTTATTATAGTCTAGTTTTGATAGTTAAAGTTTTTGTTATTATTTTTTGCTATGCTTGGTTCTAACGTGTTTTGTAGATTCAATGGACTCGTACTCATCGAGGATCGCTCCATTTGGGTAATATCTTTCTTTTCCTCTCTTTATGTTGTGTTCTTGATTCGCATTGAGGACAATGCAACATTTAAGTTAGGGGGTGTGGGATATTCTTCCCATTTATTGTTTAGATTCATTGATTTGATCACATGTTCTTTCCAAGTATGTTATTTTTTTTTAGAAAAAGAAAAAAAAAATTGAAAAATTTTGAAAAAAACCAAAAATATTTTTCTTCAAAATAAATAAAAATTGGAATTTAAAATTTTCAAAAATATCACCTTTATTCTATTTAAAGTTTGTTAAATCTCAATTGCACTAAGCCAAAATTGACCGAAGATGGAAATTGAAAGAAAATTGACGACTTTACGAATAAGTGTGAAGATTAGTCCAACCCGGTGAGATTTTGAGCTTTTCAATTTTTAATGAGTTTTTAAATCAATCCGAGTTTATGATTAACTCAAAGTTCTTTTCAGCGTTTTAATAAGTCGTTGATGATCTCAATCCTTTATTTTGATCGGTTATGGAAAATGTGTGAAATGTTGTCTCGAAATTCGTGCTAAATATATCTCTGAACTTAATTAATCTCGAGATGCATATGGTAATGTGATTAGCAATTTGGACAATGAAGTAGGCAATCGTTTGTTACCCAAAAATATTAGCCATAAAAAGTTGTGAAAAATAAAATTATCCCTTTGCAACCCAATTTGAGCCTAATAAAATATTCTCTTTCGTTTGATAACTCGAAAAACCCAAATAGCCCGGAATTGGGAAAATAGAGAAAATTCATCAAGTAAGTCCAAAGTGTGCATAAAAAGGGGCAAGAGAAAAACAGAAAAAAAAAATGCTAAAAAAAAAAAAAAAAAAAGAAAAAAAAGAAAATAGAAAAAAAAAAGAAAGAGAAAATGAGCAAATGCCCGAAAAAGCACTAATGGACATCATAAGGACATTTTCCAATTCTGAACATTCCATCCATTTATATTTTTACCCTTTACACCTTTTAACCCGAAAAAGTCCTAACCAAGTCCGAATTGCGAAATTAATTACTGCGTGGAGAGCTAAGACATGAAAAGATAATATAAGAGATTAAATGGTGTGAATTAGAGGTGATGTTCCCATTTCCTAATAACCGTAATACGATGATGAGATCTTTTCACCATAAATTTCCTTCTTTTCAATTTTGTATGCATGAATTTGTGTCAATTATATTTACTCTGTATATCATGCATACCGAGAGAAAATAGCCACAATTCGAGTGATTCGTTTGTGAGTGCATCCGTAAGAATTTGAATCAAAACGAATTTTCGAAAAGTAACGTAATTCTCAATCGGTGGAAATTTGAGGTTGAATTTTTGGTTTTTCACACACACACTATGGTTTGAGACAGTTGAATATGAGTTGATGGTGATTATTTTTCGAAAATTTTAAATTGTACAAGTTTTAAGTATTTTGATATTTATTTGAGTCAATAAAGAATTTTGTGGGTAAATTCACTGCAAACCCTCACGAGACAAAACTCGTCCTACTAGGGTAACCTAGGGGTTTAAAGGCTTGTTGCATACGCTAAATGCAATCGCGTGCCTGCGAAAGTGGAATTTTATTTTAATAAAAGAATTTTCAAGAGTGGATTTTTGGTTAGATTCATTTACATTGCTCGGGACGCGCAAAGTTCTAAGTTAGGGGGTGTGATTAGGCGCATATTCTTCATATTTATCCCCTTAATTGCGGTATTTTTATGATCCCGTGCAGTGTATTTAGATTGGATTTGTCTCTTATTTATGCTACTACCCCTTTTTGGCAAGTATTTCTTGTTTTGTGTATTTCTCATGTGTTTTATAGGTATTTCATGCAAGTTAGTGCGAAGGAGAACGCAAAACAGTGAAAGAAACCAAGAAATGAAGAGTTGAAGGGCATTTTCATAATTTTACAGCCTTAGTCCGGAGGTAGGGCCAACTAGAAAGTTGAAGAGATCTAAATTACAAGAATACTGGAAAAAATGGCACCTCAATCCGAGCTACGGTGAAGAAGTTACGATATTTTGAAGTTGCGGGATAATGAAGAGTCTGGATGTGCGGATTTCTGTCATTAATTATGCATTTAATGCAGTGCAACTCTTGGAAAACTTGTTCCACAAGCACTATTGGTTGTCAATTTCGAGATTTTGTGCTATAAAAGCCCATGACCTACATCATTTGAAGGGGATTTGCTAGAGAGAGGCTAGGTTAGGAGTAGGTTAGAAGTGCTAGATTGAATTTTAGGGTTAGATTTTGAGAGCAAATTTTCTATTCCTTCAAGAGTCGTATGAACCCTAGTTTGTATTCTGAATCTCAATTCCTTATTGCTGAATTCAAGTAAACTCTTTCCATTCTCTTATTTTATTACTTGCAAATTATTTACCATGTTTTGTAGATCCATAATTTTGTGTATGAATTTGTTCTTTAATCAAATCATGTTTAGCTAAATTCCCAAGGGTTGGGGTACATGAACTCAATCCTAATACAAATTATTTATATGGAAAATTAGAAAATAAATGAAAATATTGGTTGAATCGTGAATGAAAATCATATATGCATTGTGATATCTTTTAATCTCTCTTGCCCTAGGTACTTGGGATGTTTAAGAATGCTTTGTATGTATAATATGTCGTTCACCGCTTTATATTGATCTTTGATTTCATCTGATGCGGGCTTGACCCTCATATATGTAATGCTTAGTGATGATAAGGACTGGATTTAATCAAGAATTTTGATTTACAATTCTAGTATTCTAATGGGTAATTACTAGGGATTGGGGGATTGTATTCCAACCTATTTCCTCATTCATTTTCATTAGTTTTATAAATTTGTTCCAACTTATTTCCCCTTGTCAACCATCATCATCTTTTTTCACTTTTATTTTAGAAGTAATAAATCAATTAAATGCTATAAAACATTCCCTGTGGATTCGATACCCAGACTTACAACTATACTCGATAAAAGTGTAGTTAAAAGTTTAGGTTTTTTTTTTGTATTGAGGTTGGAAGCCGATAACAACGACTAGCGTATTACACGGACGCTCGGTTTTTCCACTCGATCATTGCTCGAGGTAATAAAAGCCTCTAAATTAAGAGGTAAATTCGAAGGAATTTATGTCTAATCAAGGATAAAAAACAAGGCTTTAAAATTATGTGTAATGGTGTTTGAGGGTGGTGACAAGGTGTGGTTATGGATAAAATCTTGGGGAAGAAATAGGTTCTTAGAACTGTAATACCCCGTATTTTTATGCATAGTTATTTTTATGGAAAATGGGGATTAATTAAATTGAAGAGAGAAAATTTGAATTGTAATTAATTCGATTTTTTTATGATAATAATCACTAGCGTAATGAGAGTTAGTAATTATTGAAATAATATTATGGCCGGGGATGAGATACACGACATTTATGTTATAAATGTTTGGGACGCGTATGGGTCGCGTCACTAGTATGTATTTGGGGGTCTAAAAAGATAAATTATTTTTGTATAAGTCGGACGACTATTTTGAGTGCGCTAGAGTATCCGAAAGGGTCGAAATAGTCAGAAAACACTACTCGTATTTTATTTGGAGTCCGGGGCATTTTAACCCAAAACGACACCCCGGAGGGGTATTTTTGAATTTTTGGGTAATTAAATGGACGAAAATTTGTTTTAATTAAAGGCAGTTAGGGTTAGTGGCCTTTTAGTTCAACGTACGTAAGATAGAGAGGCAAAGAGAGAGAGAACCAAGGAAGAAGAAGAAGACTCCATTAGAGCCTTAAGCCAAGAACTTAAGCTTTCACAACAAAAAGTACACCAGCGCGTAGATCGTATCAGGAGGATCGTCCCCATAACAATTTCAACCAACGAATCAAAAGTTCATTTTAAGGCAAGTGATTATCTTGCTCTCTCTCTTAGCAATTATTACTCTTGTTAACATATGTCGAGGTTTTAGAACAACTAATACCAAAAATTGGGTTTACCTATGATGAGATCTTGTATGAATTTTAGAAATATGATGGGGGTTTGCATGTAGAGGATTTTCCCCTTAATAGGAATGTGAAATTTAGTGAATTAGATGTTAAAAATGAAATAAAAATGGAGTTTTTATAGATTAATAATTTTGGGTTTATGTTAATATGATTTATGGGAAATTTAGGAATTTATTGAAATTACATGATGATTAGAAAGATTTGACCCCAAAACTATGTTAAAAATGTTCTAGGGTGACGTAGTTTGTAAACCTTGTACTTGGGCTGGAATAGGTTTAGGTTGAGATTGGAGTGGAGAAATTTTAGAAAAATGAGCATTGGAGATGAACTGGGAAACTTCAGAAATTTCGCTAGAATTCTAGCCCAGGTCGTTCGAACGAGACTTCTAACGAGATTCCAGTGGCCTTCTAACGATTTGGTAGTTCATTCGAGCGAACCTCGTTCGAATGAGATTCCCTAGATCTTCTAACGAGATTCTAGAATGATCCTTTAGGCCTGATTTTTGTTTCGAACTTCCCGTAGGCTTATTTATATGAGCGTTAGGCCTGTATGAATGTCGAGTGACTTAAAAATTATAATCATTAGTGAGCAGAGAATATGGCGACCCTTGGACGGTACAAAAATTCATAGAATTATAGAGATGAAAGAATATAAGGGAAAATACATACGAGTTAGTTACGGGGAAATAATAGGGGGTTATATTATACGTACTGCAAATACTAGGCTACGGGAAAGACAATGAATTTATATAAGTTGTGTGTATGATTATTGCTCAAAATATTATGTGTATGACATACCTAGCTATTGACTATCTAATGGAGGTTAACGCGTTGTGGACGACCGGATCTTATGTGCCTTCGGGGGATTTAGAGTCGTACCATTAGAGCATGGAACCTAAGTAAGGGCTATCGTGAGAATGATACTGATGACAGACGTATGGGTGCGTAGGTATGTCCGTAGCCGATCGTCTTAAGACGATGTTCACCTCCAATAGGTGTTTGTATTTTTATTGGTTCTCAAAAGATTGAACCAGTTATCCTCTATGCGTGAACGTTGCAATGGGACTAGATAGTCGTGCATGCGTAGAACTAAGGGTTTTTCAACCAGGAGTGCAATATTGCTATATTAATTTATAAATTAATATGTATACATAAAGAGAATAATGTGTGTATACCGAAATCCTGTTTGATGTCTTATGTTGATGACGCTATTTTTAAATGTACACTTATGGTATTATCAGTTGAGCATTTAGAAGAATATGGGAATAAACTAAAGTAATCCTAAACCTATATGGAAATCTTTAATATGTCGGTTTTGAGTTATTTAGGGAGTCTTTCAAGCATAATATTATGTGCTCAATAGTTAGTCAGGGTATCATGACTAGTATGGGTAGTTAGGTTCATTAGACATGCACACTAGATCGTGGGGTGAGTATCTCAAGTGAGTACGCTAAGTTAACTTAAAGAATAATGGTGCTAATTGAATCAATTTAAGCACTTGCTATTTTAAATTGTTTTCAACTCGGGCTCTGAGCCATTTTTCTGTATATCTTTCTATTGTTCCATTATTTTTAGGTGCCCAGCCACAGGGATACCATCCTTAGGAGACTCTATTTAGTTGTCGTGCTGTAGCTGCTATGGAAGTTGCGGGATAATTGCTAGTAGACGACTCAGCATATTCTTCTTTTCCAGTTATCTATTATGTTGGACATGTCGTCCCTACTTCAGTTTACTTCCTGAGATTTAGTTGTTTTAAACTCTCTCTTAAAATTGATTTCCTTTTATTGGATTTATTGTATGGGATTGTATCTGGACGTGCTTACTCCAGCCATTTATTTTACTTTAGTTAGACTTTATTTATATTACTGTGATGTATGACATTTGTTGGTATTTTTTTGATATTGGTTAGTAACAAGATAAAATTTGGACATCACGCTTTTTAAATATTAGGTCGTTAGTTTTTATTAAATTAAAATTTAGTTTTCGACAGTGATGCATTATCTGGACCAACTGGAAATTCTGAAATTAATTAATTAAGGACTGATTACCCGGTAATTAATTAGATGGGGTGTCACAAGAACTTAGAGATAGAGATAGAGAGATGCTGATAGAAATGGTGGTGATGAATACCCACCCCATCTCTCTTCTTATAACCCAAGTGAACCCATACAAATATATTAAAAACTCCCCCACATACGTTATACATGTTTTTTTATCATCTGAGTTCACTAGAAGTTAACACATCATCAGATTTATGGCCCAAAATATGATAGCACACAAGGGCACTTAAAATAAACAATTTCAGGTCCGGTCATTGGAACGACTTTTAAGTTTCATACAAACGAGATTTCTCATTCGTTCAAATGCCACTTCCAACGAGAGGTTCTAACGAGATTTCAATCCACACGAGGAATGGATCAAACTCAACTCGTCAGAAGTCTCATTCGAACCTCGTTCGAATGAACCATTTGAACGAGAATGACCTTGCGTTCGAACGTCTTCTGTTTTCCTAGGTCCAAATCTTGCATTGTTAAGACCGCAATTTAACAAGAACCAAGGCTACATGGATGATTAAATCTCATTATTCAATCATAATTCAACTTTACAAGGAAAGAGATAAAATCAAGGGCATGGGTATTGCATTCACAATTGGTGCCAAACCTTCATAGATATAAATCGGGTGCAAAACTGTAAATTGGATAAATTAGCCAATGCCTAAGTTCAAATGACCCTATTATTATATAGATACATAGAAAAAAAGTGTGACAAAAGTTAAAGGGCAAACCCAGTGCACGAGGCTCCCGCCACTGCGGGGTACTGGGGGGGTTGGATGTACGCAGTCTTACCCCTGCATACGCAGAGAGACTGTTTCCGTGACAAAAGTTCTTGCCTTTATTTGTATTGAACCCAGGTTGATTAAATTCTAGATGGTGATGTTGTTGATATTAATCCTATAATTTGGACTTGTAATTTTCAAGTCTCCCTATTCCAAATCACTTCCAAATCTTGAATCTTTTACTAACGACCACTTCAGAGACGACATGATAGAGTCGGGCTAGGGTTAACATTAGTTTATATTTTAATGATTTGATGTAATTTAAGAAGCTATAATAGATTCAGCCTTCAGTTTAATTAAGGAAAAGTGTCACAGAGTTTTATTAAATATTTTATTTTAACTCAAGTTACAACAGATTAGTATGTTTGGCATTATTGATTTATTTATCATATAGTTAAATCATATGTCGCATGAAAATTTTTAATTGAAGAAACTAACTACGTAACATATAACATGTCCAATATATTAATAATTTAATTTAATCAATTAAATTAACACGTCAAGATAAATTATCCAATGAAATTTATTTATTTAAATATCTGGGGTATTACAAAGAGTCTTCAAAGTTCCACCACACACACACACGTGTGTGTGTGTATATATATATATATATATATATATATATATATATATATATATATATATATGTGTGTGTGTGTGTGTGTGTGTGTGTGTGTGTGTGTATATGTATATGTGTGTGTGTGTGTGTGTGTGTGTGTGTGTATAGATAGATAGATAGATAGATAGATTGTGTGTGTGTGTGTGTATAGACAGATAGATAGATAGATAGATTGTGTGTGTGTGTGTGTGTGTGAGAGAGAGAGAGAGAGAGAGAGAGAGAGTTCGTCTTAGTTAAGGATATGAGATGGTTTAAAACCCTGTGGGATAAGTTTTAAAATAGGAAAAATCAATTTTTTTTATCATTTTATTGAAAATGATATCCATAATAATAAATAATTTAAGAAAGTCGAAAAATAATCGAAAAATAGTCATATGGTCATCAAAAGATTTAATGGACAAAACGCAAATATTCATCATTTTTCAGCGCACTGACTTTTTAATTGATTCTTTTATGTTTTCTTGTACATAGTATTTAAAAATTTAAACAACAATAGTAATGTATGATAGATTATTTATCATTGTTGACAATCTATATAGTCATGGAAAAACTTTTACTAATCATGAAACTGCTAAAACTTATCACAAGCAAATGCCATAGAAACGGGATGCAAAGAAGATAGTGTCCAAGATAAATTGGAAGTAATAGTTGTCTTAATAGACTAACTTGTAGGTTTTATGATCGCTTATGAATTTAAATCCAAAAAAAAATAAGAATGGAAATTCAATGAAAGAAAATCGTTTAACTTATTGAAAAAAAAATGTGGAAGATGCACCAAATGATGACATTATGGCATTTTTTTTCAAACTTTTCAAAAATTACCTAAACTTCAAAATGGTACAATGGAGGTCACAAAAGATTCAAATACAACGACAAAAAAATGTAAGATATAAATGCTCAGCAAAAGGATAATTTAAATGACACGGATTCGATGAAATGGACCACATCAGGGCCGATTGTTTGAAACAAAAAATATTTATAAAGAAAAGAAAGAAGAGAGAAACGAGAAGAAAATAATATATATATATATATATATATATATATGTATGTGTGTGTGTGTGTGTGGAGAGAGAAAGATACCATCACATCTTGTAATGATAAAAAAGATTCAACCTCTAACAATGTTTTACGTGGATCCGAGGAAGCCAACCTATGTCTTATGAGTTTTAATGAAAACGTACAACCATTTTATTCATTATCAAGTGATATTTATGAGAAATCGCAACTTTATACACAATTTAAAACTTTAAAATGATTTATGAGAAACATTCTCAACTTAAAATGATCTACCATTATTATAAGAACCCCATACCCTGATGCGACTCTGTTGTGGACACGTGGATAAATAGTCTTTCGTGGCATGCAAATCCGCCTTTTATCTCGTATTAAAATGTTGAGTACGTAAATTATTCAATTCAATAAAAAAAGAAGGGGCCGGACTCAACTTAAGAAAATAAATAAATAGTTACCACAAATGTGAACCACCACACTAGTGATACACATAGGGTGTATCAATTAAAAAACCACCAAACACAATTTATCGAAAATAAAATGTGTCCATTAGAATCCATTGACCCATTGGTGTTTAAGAAATTTATGCTAGTATTTCGACTAATTGATGTTTCCATACACCAAATAGCACAAAATTTCAGTTTTAAAGCAACGCTTATCCATCATTAAAACAATCAACATGTGCTACAAATACTATAATCCAATATATAGTAATGAAATTATAGTTTGTTTCATAGGTAAAATATATTGATACATTACAATAAAATGGGAAATGTCAAGTAACATATGAACCAATAAATCAAATATTTACGTTTTCATACTCATTGCAATGAATATTGATTATAAGAAGAAAGATCCACCCAAACATACTCGTCACATTTACCCATCCTGAAAAAGTGGTATTTTAACAAAAGAAACATGCCATATTCTGTTGGTAATTTATGAAGGAATTATAATAATTATGAATCCAAGTTACTGCAAGGAACATTCTAGGAATATTGCCTTTTAGGCAATATTTCTCTCCTTCTGGATGAAAACCACGAGTACACAATGGAGTTGAAGTATAAATTTTCATTTAGGATACAATGAAGTGATGTTTATTATTTCATTCAAACTATATACGAATTGATCAAACCAAGAAAACTCTAAAATGTTAACTTGATAATGCCAGAACGTAGAGGACGGAGAGAGAAAAATAGAGCAATTTTCGGTGTCCAAAATAGAGTCTTGGAACTCTTTTTATATCCATTTTGGTGTTTGTTTGTGAACAGCCACCTCCTTTTAGGCATGCGATTCAACAATTGTTGGATCAATTCTTTTCGGAGTTCCTTTCATCGCATAGTCTAAATTTGGCATCTCATCGTAAGAGAATGGACATACCCCTGAACAAAATGTTGTGATTAAGTATAATGGTTTAGATCATCCCAATTGAGTTACAACATCCCTTGATCAGATCAATTAACTACAGCCGTCGATCTGGTTGACTTTGATAAAACTTTAGGCTCCCATGCTCCGAGCGATAATGCACACGTGCGAAGTGCCAAGTGCACCATCAAAGTGTCCAATGCGTCCTAAGTCGCCCAATCTCCCTTTTTCACTTCGTGTGATCGCATAAACATGCACCACGTGTCGCGATTAGTGGTGATTCGCACCACCCTCAAAGTACTATAGCATAGCCTCTTTGACTAGAAGACTAATAGTCATCTTTTGTCTTTTAGTTATATACCCTTCCACTTTCTTGTAAAGTTTCTATGTGGGACACTAAAACCATACCCACCTCTTTTACACCCATTTTTCTTTTTCTTTCTCTCTACTAAAAGACACAATATAAAAAACTAATAAATGAAAACTCACTCACACAATATTAATACTAAATTATATTCCTAAAATAAAACTCAATAATATAATTTAATTAATAAATCATATTTTGAAATTCCAACAATCCTTGACCATTTCAAAATAATCATAAATAAGAAATTAAAGATACAAGAGTATTTAAATAGTAACAAAGTTTCTGTCATTATCATTGAAATCTAGTACATAAATGAGAAGTGTCTTTCGGACTTGAACTTTCACTTAGTGAAAATAATTCAAAGCTTCATCAGGGTACTGTAGTGAATGTATCTTGAACTAAGAACCCTTTAAGACGAGCCGAAACTATTACACATATTAATCTCTGTGTTGAAGAGTGTTATATTAGCATGAACATTTAGGACCTTGTGCTTATCCTGTTTTCATGAGTGTCTTAAGATCAGTCTTAGTTCCATAGAAAGTGGCCACACTTTCATCACTCATATAAATAAATCAACTTTAGTGATTCTACGAGTCACATTTATATGATTTATTAAGAAGTAAATTTCATCCTCTATCATGCAGAATATCAACACTTGGCACATAGCAACGGACTTTTACATAGAAGTTCCTAGTGTTCCGTACCTATCATTTAACTTGTTAGCACCACACGGAAAGTTATCTATATTTTCAAGACATAAGTTGGGTTCCCATTAAATATAGTTTATTTATTTTATAGACCTTAGTCCCATTCCTTTTGAGGTGATACATATCATTTCTCTAGAAAGACCATTAGTTAGGGGATCAGCTAAATTCTTTGATTAATTACCTCAAAATTTGATATCTTAGACTAATATGTCTAGATTTTCCATTATAAGATTCGCTTGAAACCTTGTAGATTGTAGACTTGTTATAACAATTAATCATAATAGCAGGATATGGCTTTTTCCATAATGCAATATCAAATAATAAATTTGTAAAACACGTGTCGTGGGATAATTGATTAAATAGATTCGCAAGTTTCCAAGTAAACCTTATTTAATTGGAGTCAAAATAAACCAAATCAATTCAGCCCCTAAACATGCATCTATGAGTGTGCATGTGTCAATCCTTAAATACATAAAGCATGTGACCCAAATATTCAGGAAAAATCCCCGCAGGGCAAAACCTTTTATTTTATTATAATAAGTAAATTGCAACTTACACGGATTACAATGAAATACAGTGACACACGAATATTCGCAGGCGTCGGTCGGTGTCGTCCCCAATGAATCCACACATAGCGAACCCATATGGACCGCAATCCAATAAGCAAAGGAAGAACCACAACACTCCTCAATGGCACGCAGCCATAAAACTTCGTAGAGACTCTCTCAGCAATAACACGCAGTCCTCGGTTGTAGAGATCTCCCCACAAAGATTAAACCAAAGAAAAATATGTTCTTGGGTTCCACAAAACAATTCACATTAAAGTGATTTGGATTTTGTGAATTAAAACAAAAAATATTTGAGCCCTTAAAATTGTTGGAGAAAAACTTTCTGGAGGTATTGAATTAAATCTGGGCAGATACACAAAAGTTTCAAAAGAATAAGACTCTTTAATTTTGAAACTTTTCTCCATGTTTAAAACACAAGATGACATCCCCTTTTATAAGGAAACTTGACTCGATCAAAGGATCAGGATGAAGTCAGACATGTCAGACAAAAGTAGGGTCGTTCGAACGAGAACCCCATCTCGGTTGAACGAGATCGCGTGTCGTTTGAATGACTACGCACAACATCCACATGTCATTCGAACGATATGGAGATCTCACTTGAATGACCTTGGCGTCGAAATTGAGGTGCGTTTACTGCCATTGAAATTTTCTCAAAGCAGTTAACACCTTTTTTATAAAAAGAATTATAAAAGTATTTTCTATAACACAACTTTTTAAAACTCCTTTTTAAAAATATCCCAACACTCTTAATATGAAATGTAAATGAAACTTTAAAAATTATCTTACCAAAGTTCATATTGTTCGGCTTGAATGTTGAAGACAACTTGTAATTCAGATTCGTCTTTTGTAGATGCAATCTTCTCAATTCTTCAACGACTTGTAGCGGTATACGACATAATTAATTGTGACAGACTTATTAAAAATATGTCCTTACAAATTCCCCCATATGTCTATGCCGATACATACATAAAAATATCCGAATTATCAAATACCAAAATACCTATACAAATCTACCCTCCCATGAATCCCAAAACAAAAAAGGTAAAATTTGCAAGTTCTCAAATTTTTCTTCAACATCAAAAACTCAAAGCTTTTCTCATCAGGGTGTGCAACATCATGATCTTCAATCTTTGTACCTACACACAAGAGATAAAGAAAAATACCTCCGTGATGCATCGAGTTTGAAATGATATAAGAATAAAGCATTAATAATCAAATCTCCCCCATAATGTAAAAACTCCCCCACAACATGATAATTCGTTAATCTCCCCCTATATCTATGCCGATGCATACATAAAAATATTCGAATTATCAAATACCAAAATACCTATACAAATCTACCCTCCCGTGAATCCCAAAACAGAAAACGTAAAATTTGGAAGTTCTCAATTTTATCTTCAACATCGAAACACTCAAAGATTTTCTCATCAGGGTGTGCAACATCATGATCTTCAATCTTTGTACCTACGCACATGATATAAAGTAAAATACCTTCGTGACGCATCGAGTTTGAAATGATATAAGAATAAAGCATTAATAATCAAACCTCCCCCATAACGCAAAAACTCCCCCATAACATGATAATTCGTTCTCCCCCTTTTTTATGATGTCTCGAAATAGACAGATAAGAAGAAATAATAAAAAAACATGGAGTGTCGCGATAAAATGCATAGCAAATATGGATCAAGCTACGCGCATGCAAAGGAGTGTCCCCAAAACATCCGCAAACTATTTTTGGATTTTTCAATTTTTTATACCAAAATAGGATACAAAAAAAATCACACCATGGATTTAGACTCAAACAACCAAGTCATGGAAATGGAATGTATGGGTGTGAACAAATTCAATAGGTAAATAAACTTAATCAATCACATGTGCATGATGCATACGTGTACCCCTAACGAATGAACATCAAAAGTATTCTTATGTGTAAAAATTTGTTGAATTTAGATGACATCGCCTTATGCAAATCAACAAATCAAAGTCAAAGTGATTTCCACACTAATAACGTCCAAAACTATTTAGCGCTTTTTTAAGATTTTCAAGGACGTGCAAACCCGTTATAAAATTTCTAACAAAACACCCTCATATATATTTTCTTTTTAGAGGTGTTAAACTGAATTCTCAAACTTTGAAGAATTGGTGCAAAAACCTAAATGGCCCATAATTGGCATGAATTTCTTTTTATTGGCTTTAAATTTTTTTGGGCTCGTTTAAACCTCTTTGGACCCTGGATAATAAAATTCCTCAATTTTTTAGGTTCAATTTAAACGGCGGATTAATCGCAAAGGATAAATGATCATCTTTCGTAGCCCTTCACCGTTTTCAAACAAAGCACACAAACTCACAAACGACTCTTACATACACATCTATCTTATCAAGTCTTATCGCGCTTGGTTCGTTTTAAGGACATGATAGAAGTGAAAACACCCAACCAACATGTGATAAGACAAGCACAATAATTAAACAAATCCTTGCATGTGTGCAATAAAGGAAATTATGAGTTAAACATGTAGGAAGTAAAACTTAATTACATCTTAATGACTCCAAACATTATAAAGCACATGGATGAATTGGCCTATTGTCTCAAAACACTATCAAATAGTCACATGAAAAAAAATGGAATGATGTTGTAACTCGGTCATCCTTAGTGTCCATCCATAAATGGTGCAAACAAAATACAAAAATCTTTTGGATTTTTCAAAATTTTATCAAAATAAAATCTTTTTGTATTTTTCAAAATAAAAACTATACAAAAAGTACATGTCAACACACTAGCAAATATAAAACATGAAACCTCAACTAGTGTATGACAAACATGCAAACACATTTATCTATATGATATGGCAAGAGAAGAATCATATGCAAGCAAACGAGAATCAACTGGTCTAAAATCTAGCGTATCCAAAAGTGATTTCCTAACCAAATAGATGTGAAACGACGTGTAGGGGCTTTAGGAACCACGGGAACACTAGACATAAACTTCCTAGGACCCCTTCCAAGATCAAAACAAAATCTCCTAAGGTGACCTTTCCTACCACAATGTGAACATGTGTAAACGGGAGAAATTCTACCTAAAGTGTGATCTTTTTTAACATTCTTGGAATTAGTTGACCCTCTAAAACAAATAATGGTTTTGGCTTTAGCATTAGAAGCATGAGAACACGATGAGCCATTACCATCACTATCAAACCTACTTGAGTCTGTCAAATTATTTTTTAACTTCAAAATTTTTTACTCAAGCAAAGAATTAGACTGTTCCAAAGATAGGGATTTCTTTTTCAAATTTTTAATAAAACTTAACAGTTTATCACGCTCCCCTTCAATTAAAATAACTTATCCCTAAGAGTCTTTTCACGTGCCGTAAAATCATCGATTAATTTTTTATCCTCGATGGCACAAATGGGAACCCTAGAATCTTTCAAGTCCTCCAATTTCTTCTCTACAAGGACTCTCTCGTCACTTTTCTTTTTGGAAATTTTCCAAGAATCAAAATCAATACATAAATTACCAAAGTGCCCACGGCAAATATCACTTTGAGTTTGAAACGTTTGCAAATATTCAATCTTACTTTTAAAGAGAGAATTTTCTTTTTCCAAAACTTTAATTCTTTTGCAAAGTTTCAAATTCAAACTTTTAATTTTTCAGCACGGTCGTGAACTTTTTCAAAAAAGGCTCCTCATTAAATGGGCGTTCCATTGAAAAATTGCGATTTTTCACTAAACTGATTTAAAAAAAAATCAATATCACACAATTTTGCGAAAAATAGGAATGCGTAATAAATTAGCGCAACCTGCTCTGATACGAATTTGTAAAACACGTGTCGTGTGATAATAGATTAAATAGATTCACAAGTTTCCAAGTAAACCTTATTCAATTGGAGTCAAAATAAACCAAACCAATTCATCCCCTAAACATGCATCTATGAGTATGCGTGTGTCAATCCATAAATATATAAAGCATGTGACACAAATATTCAGAAAAAATCCCCGCAGGGCAAAACCTTTTATTTAATTATAATAAGTAAATCGCAACTTACATGGATAACAATGAAATACAGTGACACACGAATACCCGCAGGCGTCGGTCGGTGTCGTCAGCAATGAATCCACACGCAGCGAACTCACATGGACCGCAATCCAATCAGCAAAGGAAGAACCGCAGCACGCCTCAATGGCACATAGCCATAAAACTCTGTAGAGACTCCCTCAGCAATAACACGTAGTCCTCGGTTGCAGAGATCTCCCCACAAAGATTAAACCAAAGCAACATATGTTCTTGGGTTCCACAAAACAATTCACATTAAAGTAATTGGGATTTTGTGAATTAAAACAAAAAATATTTGAACCCTTAAAATTGTTGGAGGAAAACTTTCTACCAAAAGGTATTGAATTAAATCTGGGCAGATACACAAAAGTTTCAAAAGAATAAGACTCTTTAATTCTGAAACTGTTCTCCCTGTTTAAAACACAAGTTGACATCCCCTTTTATAAGGAAACTTGAGTCGGTCAAAGGATCAGGATGAAGTTATACATGTCAGCCAAAAGCAAGGTCGTTCGAACAAGAACCCCATCTCGCTTGAATGAGATTGGATGTCATTTGAACGACTACGTGCGACATCCACATGTCATTTGAACGAGATGGTGAACTCGCTTGAATGACCTTGGTGTTGAAATTGAGGTGCGTTTACTGCAATTGAAATTTTTTGAAAACTATTCTTTTTCTAAAAGAGTTAACACCTTTTTTTATAAAAACCTTTATAAAAGTATTTTCTATAACAAAGTTTTTTAAAACTCCTTTTTAAAAATATCCCAACATTCTTAATATGAAATGTAAATTAAACTTTAAACATTATCTTTCCAATGTTCATATTATTGGGCTTGAATGTTGAAGAAAACTTGTAATTCAGATTCGTCTTTTGTAGATGCAATCTTCTCAATTCTTCGACGACTTGTAGCGGTATACGACATAATTAATTGTGACGGACTTATTAAAAATATGTCCTTACAAATTTTTTATGCCATATCTCTTCTTTACTTGCATCTGCTAGGGCTATGAATTCGGATTGTATTGTTGAATCAGACACACATGTTTATTTCTTAGATCCCCAAGAAATGGTAGCTCCTCCTAGTGTAAATATCCAACCAGTTCTGGACTTAGATTTTGATTTGAGGTTATTCCAATTGGAATCACTATATCCTTCTAATACAAATGGATACCCGACATAATGTACGTCGTAATCCATAGTCCTATTTAGGTATCCAAGTAATCTATAAATTGCAAATGTTCTTCTCCTGGATTACTTATAATCCTACATAACATTACTATCACATAGGCAATGTCTGGTCTATTGCAATGCATTGCATACATGAGACTTCCAATGACACTAGCATATTGAGGTTGATTCATCGTACGCTCAGTATTTTTTAATAATTTGATACTAGGATCAACAGGTGTGGTTGCTGACTTAAGTTCAAAATGATTATATTTTTTAAGAACCTTTTCAATATAGTGAGATTTAGATAATACTAATGCATTATCTTTTTTTACTATTTTGATTCCTATAATCACATCAACTTCTCTAAATCATTAATATCAAAGTTTGATGATAGAAACCTCTTAGTTTCTTCCACATATTTGAGACTGGACCCAAATATAAGCATGTCATCCACATACAATCAAATAATAATTCCAATACCATTATTAAAATTACTATATATGCATTTGTCGACATCATTTAGTTTAAAACCATGGGATCTTATTATCTTATCAAACTTTTCATGCCATTACATAGGAGCTTGTTTATGGCTATAAAAATATTTAACTAATTTACACACTTTCTTTTCTTGGCCAGGAGAAAAAAACCCTTCAGGTTGTTACATAAATCTCTTCTTTTAAATCATAATTTAGAAAGGTTGTTTTTACATCCATTTGACAAATCACTAAATTATGAATAGAAGCAAGGGATATTAATAGTCTAATGGAAGTTATGCGTACAACAGGTGCATATGTGTCAAAATAATCAATTCCATATTTTTGGTAATATTCCTTAGGAACTAATCTCGCTTTAAATTTATCAATTGAACCATCTGGATTTAATTTCGTTTTAAATATCCATTTACACGCAATTGGTTTTTCTCCAAGGGGGAGATCTGAAATAACCCAACTTTGATTCGAAAAAATTGAGTTCATTTCATCATTGATTACTTCTTTCTAAAAGATAGCATCCCCAGATGTTACCGCTTCATAAAATTTAGCTGGTTCATCTTCCACATTAAGAACAAACATGGTTTTGTTCTTAGTTTCATTCATATCTCCCTATTTAAGATAAATTACAAAGTCGGGTCCAAATGTCTTATCAGTTCTTTGTCTCTTACTTCTTCTTGGTTCAATGTCATCCTTTGATTCTAAATCTGATATTGGTTATGATTAAGCTTTAGAAGGTGAGGCATCAATAGTCGAATTATTATTTTTCAATCCTTGATTCAAAGTACTTGACTTTGTTAGATGTTCAAAAAATTACACATCCAGCGACTCAATAATTTCTTAAATTTCTAGATTCAGAAATCTATACGCCGTTCTATTATTAGAGTATCCAATAAAAACACATTTATAAGTCCTATTTCCTAACTTGGGTCTTTTAGGTTCGGGTTTTCTTACATAAGCAATGCAACCCTAAACTTTGAGACGGTTATATTAGGTTTACAATTAAACCATAATTGATATGGGGTAATATCCTTGTTTTTAAATGGAATTCTACTTAGAATATATCATGTAGATAAAATTGTTTCACCCCATATAAGCAAAGGTAACCCAAAACTGATTAACATTCATTTCAACCAAAGTCCTATTTTTTCTTTCCGCTATTCCATTTTGTTGCAGCATGTATGGTGCCATAACTTGTTGAATTATTCCATGAGTTTTACAAAATTGAATAAATTCATTTGGGTAGTATTCACCACCTCTATTGAAAATTTTCAATTTTGTTGAGTGTCGACTTCTTCTTTAAAATTAAGAAATTTATCGGATACGTCATCTTTACTTTGAAGTCTCTCTCTCTCTCTCTCTCTCTCTCTATATATATATATATATATATATATATATATATATATATATATGTGGGTACCCGAAATTTAGAACCATGGGCCTGGACGAGTAGCCCAGTCCTGACGGCCCAAAGTCCGGGCCCCTCATCTCTTATTGATTCGGTCTCCCCCACGTTCCCACAATCGGATGTTACACGGGAGATGGAAAACGTGGAGAAACCTATCACCTCCACTTACCTTCATGTACATGTATATATTAAACCCTAGGTCCGGGGCAAAAGGACAAGTTGTATTCTCTGTAATCACTCTCCGAAGTATATAGAAATAATATCGACTGCACCACCGTGGACGTAGGCACATCTTTGCTGAACCACGTACATCCTTTGTTGTGTGATTGGCATCTTATATTCCTTATTCTTTTCTTGATAATTGCTTCTCTCGTATTTTTTTGTGTTGCATAATAATTGCCTCCACAATTGGCGTCGTCTGTGGGAAGCGTTCATCTTTCCCTGAGAAGAGCCCACGTCAAGAAAGGAGTTTAAGATGTCTGGCCACAGCAACAATGCTCCCCAAGCAGGAGATATTTAAGAGCCACCGGCTCCTCGCAGGATCAGGTCTGAAGTCCGACGTTCAGGTCAGAGAGCTCGCCTAGAAAGACCAGCCTCAGAAGAAAGTCAGGGACCAGCGAGGTCCACGCAGATATCCAGGTTGATTGATGCGTACGAGGTAAGGCTCCACGAGCAGAGGGAGTCTTCTCGTAGATACGAGGCTGAGAATGTTCGCTTGAAAAGAAGACTGGAAAGACTGGAGATGGAGCTTCGTCCTGATAACAGGAGACGCCCATATCGCACTCCTAGCCCTCAGGCGAGCAAATCTCGCAGCCGAGGAAGGAGCCCTAGGAGAGAATCACAAAGGGACGAAGGAGGCGAGTCAGACGATGACCTCCATGAACAGCTGCGAAGAGCTCGCTGCTACCAGAGCCCTGCTCGCGGCGACGAGAACATACGAAACATGGTCCGCAGGGAGATGGACCAGCATCCCGCTCACCATGGAACAAGATCAACCAGAGAACTCACGAGGCTAGCTCTCAAAACCCAGATAAAGCCACCTTTCACAAGAGAAATCGAAGAGGAGGAAGCTCCCAAGAAATTTGCCATTCCAAGGTTCAAGATTTACGACGAAAAAACTGATCCCATCGGTCATATTTGGAAATACCGACAGGCCATGACCCTCTGGAGTAACTGAGATGCCCTGATGTGACGCATTTTTCCCTCAAGCCTTCATGATGTAGCACAGAAGTGGTTCGAGAGGCTCCCCCACCGGTCGATCAAAAATTTCAAATCCCTAGTTGAACTCTTTACGGCACGATTCATTACCAGTAGCTCCCATCCCAAAAGGATGGATGCTCTGCTAACAATGAAGAAAACGCCTCAAGAGACCCTCCGAGAATACGCGAAGAGGTACTGGGAGTTATTTAATGAGATTGAGGATTGCGCAGAGGAAATGGCAGTGGCCTCCTTCAAAATTGGGCTCCCTAGTTCTTCCCTCCTCCACCAGTCCCTGACGAAGAAGGAAGCTATGACTATTGACGACCTAATGGCCCGAATCGAGAAATAGGTAAAGGTGGAAGATGTCACCCGCCCTAATACAGGAGAAAATGGTCGAGCTAAGCTCACTACCAAGGTAGGTGAGAAAACTGAGAACCAGAGGAAAGGAGGAAAGAACAGGGGAAAAAATGGCTCCAAGAACGGAGGGAACCATGACGCGTCGAAAGCATTCTAGGCGGTCAACACCGTCTTCAAAGAACCAATTTACAAGATTCTCGCGATAATCAAGGATGAGCCATTCATCAAGTGGCCCAGGAAGATGGGAGGAGATCCCTCGAAGAGGAACAATGCATTGAGGTGCGCTTTTCACAAAGAAGGAGGACACAAGACCGAGCACTGCAAAGCTCTTAAGTCTCACCTCGAAGAATTGGCCCAGTCCGGGTATTTGAATGACTTTGTGGAGAAAAGGGCAGAGAAAGTGACTGCCAACAGAGAGGCGAGACCCGACAACGTGCTAGAGGATGATGTTGGACACGAGTTCGCAGTAATCCACGGAGTATCTGATGTCAAGAAGATACAAGGGAACTCAGCTCGAATGGAAATAAAAAAACTTACATTGGTAATGCAGGCTTTTCAAATCGATCCAGGAAAGTCACAGTCAGGAAAGCGTCGACGAGCAGAGGACGTCAACTATAACAAGCATATTATTTTCACGGATGAAGACTTAATGGGAGTAAGGACCCCACATCATGATGCCCTGGTCATTACACTCAGGATAGCCAACTTTGACATCGACAAGCTGCTCGTCGATCAAGGAAGCTCATTCGAAGTAATGTACCTCGACTTATTCAGGAAATTGAAGTTAAGCGTCGCCGACCTAAAGGAAGCTACTGTTCTTTTGGTCGGCTTCACTGGAAAAATGACCATGCCCCTAGGCAAGATAGTGCTGCCAGTTCGTGCTGGGAACGTCTCCAAGATGATTGAGTTTTTGGTAGTTGACATCGAATCACCATACCAGGACATCCTCAGCAGAGGATGGCTCCATGCAATGAAGGCGGTCTCCTCGACCTACCATCAGAAGCTCAAGTCTGTAACCGAGCGAGGAGTAATAGAGATCCATGGTGACCAAGAAATGGCAAGGAAGTGCTTCATAGCATCCATCCGACCAAAGCCGGAGAAGAAGGCCGGTCAACCCAGCGAGAAAGTTGAAGAGGGCGTGATACCTTATAAATAAAAATTAAAGTATGGAAGACCTGGAGTAGAGGAGACCAGGCTCCTCCCCTACGAACGTGTCATCGAGGACCTGGTAGAAGTTATAGCCGAAGTTGGTGACAGTAGCAGAGTCTTCTTGATTGGAGCATCTCTCACCGACCAAGAACATAAGGAGTTGACGACCTTGCTGAGACACAACGTAGACGTTTTCGCATGGGAACCATACGAGCTGCCTGGCATTGATCCTGATATGGTCTGTCATCAGCTGCACGTCGACCCCACATTTAAGCCAGTCACGCAGAAGGCGCAGAGAACTGCACCCGAGAAGGCTAAAGCGGTCGAAAAGGAAGTCAAAAAACTGCTGGATGCAGGATCCATACGGGAAGTGTAATTCCCCAAGTGGTTGTCCAACCCAGTAGTAGTTCCGAAGAATAATGGGAAGTGGAGAGTTTGCATTGACTTCACTGACCTCAACAAAGCATGCCCTAAGGATAGTTTCCCCCTCCCAAAGATAGACCAACTAGTAGATGCCACTACAGCTCACGAGCGAATGAGTTTCCTGGACGCATACTCAGGATATCACCAGATCCCCTTGTATGCCCCAGACCAGGACAAAATGGCGTTCATCATGACAGTTGGGTTATATTGCTACAAGGTCATGTTATTTGGGCTCAAGAATCGATGACATGCTCATTAAGAGCAAGAAGAAGGAAAATCACCTCTCAGACCTGTCAAAGACCTTTGAAATCCTCAAGAAGTACCGAATGAATCTTAATGCGAGCAAGTGTTCCTTTGGCGTCCAGTCAGGAAAATTTCTTGGATACTTGGTCATTAAGAGAGGCATAGAAGCTAATCCAGACCAGATCGATGCAATCAAAAGGGTACAACCCCCTTGAACAATCCGGGACGTACAGAAGCTCACTGGAATGCTCGCTGCCTTAAATCGCTTCATTTCCAAATCCTTTGAGAAGTGCAAGCCTTTTTTCCAGCTTTTAAAAGGGAGTAAACCGATATAATGGAGCCTAGATTGCTCGCGAGCATTGGACGAGCTCAAATCCTACCTAAGCACTCCACCGTTGCTGGTCATACCACAGCAAACGGATTCTTTGTACCTGTACCTCTCTGTATCCAATCACACTGTCAGCTCCGCGCTAATATGCGAGGTTGCAGGGATCCAACACCCCATTTATTATGCGAGCAAGACCTTATTAGACACCGAGCAAAGGTACCTGCCATTGGAGAATCTCGCCTTTGCCCTAGTAATAGCCTCGAGGATGCTGAAGCATTATTTCGAGGCTCATACTATCATCGTCCTTACATCGCACCCCCTTAAGGCGGTCCTAAGGAAAGAGGATTTGTCGGGCAGATTGTCTAAGTGGTCAGTCGAGCTCGGCCGGTTTGACATCCAATTTCAACCAAGGACAGCTATCAAGGGTCAGATCCTTGCTGATTTCATAGCCGAATTTACAGGCGAAGAACTCCCCGACCAACCTGAACCAACAAAGTAAAAGGAGAACCAACCAACAGTGGAAACCTGGAAACTATTCGTTGATGGATCCTCCAACTCAAAGGGGGCAGGCGTAGGCATTATTCTCATCACCCCAGAAAACACCATCCTTGAGCAAGGAATCAGGCTTGGATTTACAGCCTCCAACAACGAAGCAAAGTACGAAGCCCTAATAGCCAGTCTCCAAAAGGCGCAAACTCTGGGAGCAAAACGTTTACAGGTGTTCGGCGATTCTCAACTAGTCTCCAATCCGATAAGTGGAGATTACAACGCGAAGGATGAAAGAATGGAAGCCTACCTCGCCCTGGTGAGAAAACTAATGACGAGCTTTGAGGAGATCAACATCCAGCAGTTTCCCAGAGGGCAAAACAGTCATGCCGACGCCTTAGCAGCCCTAAGTTTGGCAGTTGATTCTAGCCTTAAAAGGGTCATTCCCATCAATTTTCTCATTTGTCCGAGCATTAACCACAACAGCAAGCTGCCAAACGTGGAACAAATACTCCAGGTGGGATCAACCCCTAGCTGGATGGACCCCTTAAAGGACTATTTAAAGGAGGGCACGCTCCCAGAGGACAAGAAAATTTCCCACCATATAAGAGTCAAAGATGATCGCTTTCACTTATCTACAGGAGGCGACTTGTATAAGAAGTCCTTCTCCGGTCCCTACCTTAGATGCGTCCACCCAGGCGATGTCGAGAAAGTGTTGTGCGAGCTTCACGAAGGAATCTGTGGAAGTCATGTTGGAGGAAGGTCTCTAGCCTTTCGAGCAATGAAGGAAGGCTATTGGTGGACATATATGCAAAAGGACTCCGCAGTATATGTCCGCAAATGCCTGAAATGCCAACTTCACGCTCCTATGGTCCACCAACCCGCCAGCGACCTAAAATCCATGACCAGCCCATGGCCCTTTGCCCAGTGGGGAATGGACATCTTGGGACCACTGCCCATCACTATCGGCAATTGCAAATATCTGTTGGTTACAACTGACTACTTCACCAAATGGATCGAGGCAGAACCATTGGCAAAACATCCGAGATGTTGATATGATAAGGTTCATATGGAGGAATATAATCACTCAATTCGAAATCCCCAGAACCATCATCACTGATAATGGGACATAATTCGAGAGTGGCCCCTTTCAGGACTTCTGTAACGAATACGGGATCAGGCACAACTTTAGTTTGGTGGCCTACCCTCAGAGTAATGGGCAAGCAGAAGCTTCCAACAAAACTATGATCGATGGATTGAAGAAGCGATTAGAGCGAGCCAAAGGCGCATGGGGAACCGAGCTACCCCATATCCTATGGTCATACCGAACAACTCCTTAACGAGTAACAGGAGAAACCCCATTTTCGCTAACATATGGCTTGGAAGCAGTCATCCCACTAGAAGCGGGTCTGCCAACAATGAGATCTGACCTTGTCGACCAAGGCCAGAATGATGAGGCATTGCTCGCTGAACTCGACCTCGCCGGCGAGCGTAGAGAACTTGCGCTAGTGAAGCTTGCAAGCTATCAGTAACAGCTCGCAAGGCACTACCATAAAAGGGTTAACCCGAGAAGATTCCAAGTTGGGGACTATGTCCTTAGAAAAGTCCTGGGAAACACAGTGAAGTCATCAGATGGCAAGCTAGGCCCAAACTGGGAAGGACCCTTTAAAGTAACTAAAGACGACCTGCAAGGTGCCTATCATTTGGAAACGATGGAGGGAAGAGAGATACCACGAGCATGGAAGGCAGCTAATCTCAAGAAATTCTATTTTTATATTCTCAAGGAATTCTATTGTTGAATCTTTTTCTTGTATTTGTTATGTGAAAGGATAGTTCATTTCCCTTATTACTAATGAAATCAGTAACAGTTGCATTTGATCACACATCCTTTCCAAATTACAGGCACGATGGTCGATATAGCAGGGGAATACCCCTCCTCAGGTCATCGTCATGAAACACAAGAGAACTCTTAGCATTTCCCCTAGCAATATATAAAGCCCTACAGAGGATTCTTAGGAAATGCGACCAGATTTTATACTGGCCATCAAACCTACTTTGGTTGAGCGAAATCCTGACAGGATGAAGACATCCAATACCAGGTGTGTCCTCGCCAATTGCCCTACTTAGGCCTAAGGGAGTGTGACGACACAACCTAAAAGGTAAAATGGGGCATAATGGTATTTTGGTACTATACTGGACTGGGGGGACACTTACATGACAAAACAAAAAGGATTATGAAGCAGCAAGAATATAAAAAGATTGGAGGAACATGTTTAGTTGGAAAAATTGCCCAAAACACAAACTTTTCATTAATCTCTTATATTTACAACAATGATAATACATGTTTAGTCGGCGAAGCTTGCCCAAAGCATTTACATTATCATAAAAAATAAAAGAATAACAACGTGAAAAATCTCAAGGAGATGGAAGCCTCCGAACAAGATAATCTGCCACTCTAGCTCTTCGTCCATCATCAGGAGCGGGGACTAGCTCTTCCACAACCTCATTTGCATCCAACTCCAATAGTTGCCGAGGAATAGCATCAATGGGGATCCATCGATCATCCCTCCTGAATGGGTTGGGCATCAGGGTGGAGGAGAACATCTCGTGACGATACCATAACACCGAGTTCCTCGGGACCTGAAGCTCTTTCAAGGCACTTAACCACCCTCTGATGAAAGAAAGTTCCTCGAACTCAGATAGTCTTGTTGGAGCATCTAGTCAGCCTTGATCATAATCGTCAGCCCACGCTTGCCGAGGACCTTTCTTGAATAAGTGCTGCAATCGGGTAACGTCCCTTTGAAGCCCAGCAACAATTACATATGCTCGCCAAACATCATCGTGGAGCTCTTGAATCTCCTTATCACGCTGTTCTTCTACTTCCCTGTTCCTGCCCCTGGTGCTCCTACCAGATCGCGGGAGGGGAGGACGAGTGGAACCTCGCAGCATAGGAGGATTATATCCAGCTCGCGGTGATGAGGAGCCTTGTAGAACTGCTGAAACAGTGCTCGACGCATGCTCTCTAAGTTGTAAGACCTTCCTCCTCAGGTTTTCATTCTCTTGCTGCAGGAACTCCCCAACTTGGTTGACCTCGGTGGCCTCTAGGAGTCTGGTTCTCAGCAAATTGACTTCTTCTTGCACTGAAGCACCAATGTCCTCCATCTCCTGGAGCCTGTCCTTCAGCTTGAGCACGAGCTCAGACTGCTCCTTATACTTTTGATTCCTTGACCTAAGAGATTTGTAAAGCCTAGCAAAGGCCTGACGAACCTGAGGACTGACATTGGGACCAAGAGTCTTGCCCAACTGAGATGTGGCAGGATTATACTCTTCTACATCAGTCAACTACAAGACATAAAAGGGCAATGGAAAGAAAAATCAATCAATGCACTGGAAAAAGAAGCCTTTTCATTTCATTGATAAAAGTCAAGTACATCGAGCAGAAATTGAAAAAATTACAAGAAAAAATACAAGAATAGTCCTAAAAGTAGATCCATTAGCAACCTCAGGCTGCCTAGAGGTGGCTGGCTGCTTCCCCTTGTCAGCAGCAGCAGAGGCATCCCCCTCTACAAGGATGCCCTCAATCTCCTGGGCAGAACAAGCATCGGCAGGAATTGTCTGAGAGGCAAGATCAACACCCTCGAGAGCTGGGGCAGGGGCGTCTTCGTCCACAGTTGGCCTCGGACCTGAATCATACTCATCGAACAGAGGAGATTCAGCATTAACACCAGCAGCTAAGAGGGCCTTGTTCCATCCCTTCTTAAATTTCAAACGGCTGATGTAGCCTATCTGAACCTCGGCATCTTCGTAAGTAGCAGTCCACCCGGAGTTATATGAATCCTCCTTGATGGTGGCTACCTGGGACTCTTTCTCCTTTAACTGCTCGGTCAGAACCCTGTTCTCCTTCACGACACCCATCTTGCTCAAGCAAACTAAGTCATAGGCCTATCTCAGCTCGCTCAGCTCCTTAACCGCCGCATCCCTCTCTCGATTAAAATTGATGAGGGCCAGATCAGAGGAAGCTCGGGCGGCGTCATCAGTCTTTAAATCAGCCTCCAACTGAGAACCCATGACTTCCAGGGCAGACTTATGCTGCTCCAGCTCGCCATTCCTTCTCACCAACTCGTCGCGAGAACAATAGAGCACGGCAAAGTCAGTCACAAACTGCCAAAAATAAAAAAGAGATCAAGAAAGAGAAACAACTAAAACTTCTTAAAGAATTGAAAAATAGAGAGGATCTTACCAAGGCTAGTCTCTGGCTAGCCTGTAGGTCCAATTGATCAGACCCCAACGCCCTCTGGCGATCTGCAGGGGGAACTGCCCTCTCGAGCAGTGCAGGTGCCAGCTGAGGAGAAATGGCAACTGAGGCCCCCTCGGGCAAAGCAGACACCGGGACCAAGGCTTGCCCAGCCTTTGTCCTTGACTCCATCTTTCTCCTCTCTTCCTCTTTATCCTTCTCCATTCTCTTCCTCTCCTCTATCCTCTTCTTTTCCTCCACCTTTTTTCTTTCCTCCTCCTTTTTCTCTCCCTCTCTCTCACCTGCTCTTCCTCTCTCCTCTTCCTCTCTTGCTCCTGAGTAGAAGACCGAGAACCAGTAGCCACGGCCCCAGAAGTAAACTTTTGTTTCTTTGACCTCTGTGCAAGAAGCACGTGGTCCTCATCATCATCATCTCTAATAAAGTTCTTCCTTGGAGGCATCTCTTCACCTGAACTGCTGGAAGTGCTCGATGATCCTCGAGCTTCAGAATCCTCCTCATAATCAGAAGAACTGCTACTTTCAGAGCTCCCTTCACCTAAATTATTCGCAGCTCCTGCAGGCTCACTCTCAGAGCTGCTCTCCTCTTCGTCCAACTGGATAGGCTCAGCAGTAGTCTCTCCAAAAGAATCAAACTCTGGTACACTGTCCACAAGCCGTGCTATGAAGCTGAAGCCTATGTTCTTATACTCGAGCAAAAAGGCAGCAGACCTGGGATGCTCGCTGTCACCCAGAGGCTCCCTGATATTCTAAGCTTTCACCAACTCCGAGATACAAACCTCGCTGAGAGTAGGCTCCAAATTCTTTAACCTCGCTGTGGAAGAAAAAGCAAAGAGGGGTTAGAAAAGTCACAAATCAGCAAAAGTTGAAACAATAGTACAATGTCTACCTATATATTCCTCCCCGTAAAAAGGAACAGAGAACCTCTCAGACCTCGACCCTTCAAACTGGGGAGGGAACTGCCAATTCCTAACGTGGAAACCCTCTTGCCAGTAGTCCTTATGGGAATCAGGTAGGTTTACTACCAATACCCTATCAGGGCTCCTGGCTTTGAGGTATAAGACACCTGAACTAGTTTGAGAAAAGGAATAGCAGAAATAGATCTTGGCAAGTCCTAACCTAGTACCATACAACTGATTTATTCTATGGATGCCATTTACTATTTTCCACACATTGGGCGAGCATTGTGCAGGAACAATATTGAAATAGTCAAATAAATGCAGAAATAAATCATTGGGAGGGAAAGTAAGTCCCCCTGAGAAAGCAACAAAACATGGATCCAGTGGGCATCCTCTATATCCCTAACGTTCCTAGGAGGGGAGGCACGACACTTAATATCTACCCACTCAGGGATGTTGTAGAACTTCCTAAATTCAGAGATTGACCTATTTCCAATCTTTGCCATTGAAAAACTCAAGAAAAGCTACAAACCAAAGAGAAATTGCAAAGAAAGGGCACGAGAAACTTACAAAACAGAAGATCGGTTCAAGCGATGAAGAAGCAGGAGCTCAAGACGACTAAGAAGCAATGGGAATGGGGATTGAGAGAAGAAGATACGAGGCTCTAGATTTCTCAGAAGAAAGAAGAGTACTGGAAGGGCTGAAGCGAAGGAAGAAAAAGTGGCTATCCCAACAAGCCTTTAATTCTAATCATAGCGTACAATAAGCGAAGCGGGTGCCGCCAAATCAACTTCACAGTTTCCGAAGAATCGCAAATCAGCCATAATGGCTGATCATTTGAATCCATTGAACCCATAAACATGGCCCAACAAATTTAGGGGCAATTTTGGGTACCCGAAATTTAGAACCATGGGCCCGGACGAGTATCCCAGTCCCGACGACCTAAAGTCCGGGCCCCTCATCTCTTATGATCCGGTCTCCCCCACGTTCCCACAATCAGAAAATACACGGTAGATGGAAAACGTGGAGAAACCCATCACCTCCACTTACCTGCATGTACATGTATATATTAAACCCTAGGTCCGGGGCAAAAAGACAAGTTGTATTCTCTGTAATCACTCTCCGGAGTATATAGAAATAATATCGACTGCACCACCCTGGATGTAGGCACATCTTTGCTGAACCACGTACATCCTTTGTTGTGTGATTGGCATCTTATATTCCTTATTCTTTTCTTGATAATTGCTTCTCTCGTATTTATTTGTGTTGCATAATAATTGCCTCCACAATATATATATATATATATATATATATATATATAAAATAAGGAGCAATGGTGTTTTTACTGTTCAATAAGAAGATAGATAGCTTACGATTGAGATCGAAGCCAACATTACTAGAAATGGAGGGTTAAGATCATTACCCCTTCTCTTTATTACCCATATGAAAATCTACCCACCCACCCATCTTATTGAGCACAAGGCTCAAGAAGAAAGGACGGTTAATTATTTAGTTTTATGGTAGAGCGCAAGGCTCGAGAAAAAAGGACGGTTAAGATTCTAAATATCTCTCTCTCACTCCAAACCTTAGAAACTCATCTCACATTTTTTTACTCTCTCCCACAATCCAAGTCCACCCCATCCGCATAAAATCTCCGTCAAAGAAACTATTCGAACTAAAAGTCCACCCCCCCAATCCAGTGTGTTAAACAGAGAAAAAAGAAACTATTATAATAATCCATCTCCGTCAAATAAACTATTCATCGCCAGTCAAAGAAACATGCAAAATAAACTATTCGAAAAAAAAGTACGGTGTGTTAAACACGCCAGTCCGGTGTGTTAAGAAGATAAAGGAAGAGAAAATGACCACAACCCCACTCATCCACAACGTTAAACACCCACTCCATCAAGCCAACCATGTCTATACCAAAGGCCGGTGCGACCACATCTTAAATCTGACGGTATGATTTTATCTTTAATTAACAGTTTCAAAAATAGAGTTATCATATTTTTGTGAGAAAATTGACTTTTTTGTTCATCTTCTTTTATGAGTTGATGGGGAAACAGAGAACTTTGATGAAGATGAAGATGTAGAGTGGCAGCGGCATACACACTATATAGAGTGATGAAAATGTTATGGGTAAAAAATATTGTTCTTTCATTTCACTTCATTTCATTTCCAGATACATACATAGTTTTTTCTTGGGTTCCCTCGCACACTTGCGTTTTTTCTCATACCCATTTAAAACCATCGACGAAAAACACATCTTCATACTCAGAGGTCGCCGGAGCCGATCAAACCCATCCATCTCTCAATGCCGGAACCATCTAAAACCCGATCAAAGACAGGTATATTTCTCCCCTTTTCAGATTTTTTTTAATAGTGGACCAATTTAGTGCTGATCAATTATGCTTCCCTTATTGATATTTTTCTTTTCTTTATATTTAACAAATTAGGGCTAAAAAATTTAGTGTTATTTGTTGGAATTTATGAGTTCATTTGTTTTTGAAAAAAATATAATTTATTGATCCTTACTGCTGAAAATATAATTTCAATATTGGTGTATTATGAAATTCTATAAAATTTTATATTTGTCTAAAGTCATTTGATTGATTTTCAAATATTTCATTGGGTTAATTTAATTTTTCTATTTGTATGCCTCACACGTGTTTTAGATTTTACCTCGACAGTCTATCACTGTCACATACAGACACCTAAATCTCATCACTCTTCCATGTCGGATTGTGGAGCACCGTTATAATTCCACGGTAAAGTAAGATAAAGTAAGAAAAATTCAATAAAAAGGAGCAAAATTTAATTCTAATGAGTTGTTGGAATTAACAATAATATGTATGTATGGTATTGCAATATTCTTATGGTATTGCCGAACGAAGTGCAAAATACAAAATTTTCAATCACGTTTGAGTACAAGTCCAACCTGCTTATGGTATTGCAAAAGCACATTGCAAAAGCATGGTATTAACATTAATGTGTATTCTTCATAGTGGTACATTGGTAACACATTTGTATTTTGTATTTTGTACAAAAATTTTATCGGATAGGTATGGCTGTCAAATTTGGTTAGAGAGATGTCTTTTGAAGAATGTTTTGAAGATATTGGTATGGGTACACAAGCTGGTGTCTTGATAGAAGATGAGTAGGTATATTGACAATGATAAATTTACTGGTATATTGACAAATACTGACAGATACTGACTCAAAGGCTATGAGCCACAAGCCATCAGGATTAATGATGATGCTAAGATTTATCTCCACTAGATAAGAGATGATGAGCTCAAACAGTAATAATAATGGCATCAATAGAGTTGTATGTTTATAAGTATATAGAAGGAGATGAGTATAAGAGGAATGAAGAATGATGTATAGTGGTTTAGCCAATCAGGCCTACATCCACTGTGAGTGTATGATCCACTAAATACGGGCACCAATGGCCTTGGATACAATACTCATAAGCTCACTATCACTGTACTGTGTGTACAAGCAGAGGTTTATCTAGGGTTACAATTATCGATCCCTTTGCAAGGTTAAAAATGACAAATATATTTAAGGCTTGGGTGGTGTAGTGTACCCCCAAGCATGCATTGAGCATGTGAATAATAATCTAGCCAATTCCCCGCTGACACCTGGATGTGCCACTTATGATTAATGATGACATAATATTCCCTCAAGTGAGGGGATGATATTGTTATAACGGTCTAGTCCATGTGTTATATGAGTCCCACGCGCACTGTTCCACGAATCTCCCAAATCAGGTGATGTGATGATGTCACTCTCGACCTAGGATGCCAAGCCGAGGCTAAAGTTCATGCTGGCATTGGGTTCGACTGGATGTGGGCCTCATACTTTCATCCCCTCATAGGGTCGTCTGGCCTGTGATGAAGGGTTGACCCCTTATATGGTCTCCTGGCCCATGATGAGGGGTCGGCTCCTTATAGTGTCATCTGACCTATGCTTTGGGGTCGACCGGTCTCTGAGTCATCCGCTCTAGGATGAGGGGTCGGCATGGCCGACCCTTCCTTCAATGGACTATCAAAGTTAGACCCTCGTCCTGGACTTGAGCCCTCAATCTGGGATGGGGATACCCTTGGCCTGTCCGAGGGTGTATTTTGGTATATCAATCACCCCTAGCCCTTAGCCATCGATGTTGTTGAGATGGCTGAGGGATAATGTTGCCATTGAATTCCAACAGAGTGGTCAGGTTGATGAGTGACATTTGTCAAGTTGATTGACATCTTATCAGGTGTCTATTATCGTTTATGTTTCCCAGGTGCAACGACTGCACACCACTCTTGGGACTTTATGCCCTAACGATGCTTTTCTTCGTGTGCTGTGCACTGCTTTGATTAATGGTCCCACGAACAACAAAGTATTTAAATGATTTTTCAAATAATCGTTCCTTTTCTTCCTCTTCTTCTTCGCGCGTAATCTTTCTCTCTCTAGTTCCTTAGCAGTTCAAATGCCATTATTGCAATTTCAGCCTTTTCTTCCATGTTCCAAGCTTTGTTCAGTCTTTGTATTCATCCTCAGATATTTTCTCTTCCCTAGATTCCCCTTTTATCTTCCATTTTAACTTGTTTCTTGCTTTCGGGTTTCTCTTCCATTTGTTTGTTTATTTCATTTTTTCGGCGTGAGAACCCGCCCTCCTGTGGCAGTTATATGGCTAAACATTAGGATTTAGGCATCCCAGGGTTCATCCTCCACCTTTTCATGGTGATTTAGTGCCTCTTTGTGACGTTTCTTAGGCTTTCCTGTTACTCTCCGGCGTTCTTCTCCGGTGAACTTTGTTCCCCTTATTCTTGAGTGTCCACTGATAAAAACCCTTTATTTCTTTGGGTTTGATCCAAAAGTCAATTTGGTCAAACTGTAAACTTGTTTGTAGTTAGTTTGAACAAATTCCTTAAAGTGTAATCTCCCCCTCTTAATGCTTAAAAGACTCTACAATTTAGCAAAGGAGTTTCCAACTTTGAGGGAGAAATTCTTTATAGACATTAGGTGAATAGAGGAAGAGAACGAGCGAAGACGAGGGGCCGACCCTAATTGGGTATAACCCATCTTCCCCATTCCTTTAGACACAATTATACTGTCTGAGCCCTTTGGGTCTTCTTATCGTGCAGCCGAGTGTCAGACACGTGAGGGAGAAATTAACAAGAGAGCATTGTCACCAACGGGTGTTGGGCCTTCTGGGAGAGGAGAGACATCAACACTTAGACCAAACCGACAGGCTGAGGGTACATTTCATTCTGAGGCTATCCCTGTGACATCTCTATCCCCTCTTGCCTTCCAGGTGGCCGTTCCAGAGGGCCTACCGATAGGCGAGGAGGCTGAGAGATCTGGGGATGAGGGGGCTGAGGACTATAGTGAGAATTCTTATACTGATCAAGTTGACACTTCTAGTGCCTCGACCTATGTCTCATCTGTAAGGATCATGACCTTTTACTGTAGAGGCACGTCTCTGGTATAAAGCCCAATGTAAATATGAGGGTCCCAAATGCAGATGAGAGGTTCTTCCAAGGGAATGAAAGGGAATTTATCATTTACGAGCAAATGCTCAAGGAGGGGTTAGGTTTCCTCTGCACCCTGCAATAGTTGATATACTTTCTGCCCTTGAGGTTGTTCCCTCTCAACTTCGTCCAAACGCCTGGAGGACTATCCTCGGCTATGTCTACGTCTAAAAGAACACTTTCGCCGATGAGCCATCGGCCTACTTGTTCATTACCTGCTACAATATAACTTCCTCATCCAAGCAACCTGGGTATTTTCATCTAGGGGCGAGGAAGTTCGACAAAAAACTTCTTCATGTAGCACAAACTTCCAACCATGGTTAGAAGAAGAGGTTATTCTTCGTCTCTGGGGATTGGGAATTCCCCACTGGGGTTGAGCCCCTAGAAGATAGTCCGAGGGTCCCAAGGTCCTGGTCTAACCTCTTAAAAAAAGCATGATCAGACCCCAGACTCAGCTTGGATGAGAGGGATATTGTTGACTATTTGAAGGAACGAGGGAAAGAGGGTGGACTTTCCAAATATGAAGTTGATGATCCCTCATTTCCTCAAAAAAGTTAGTCTGAGGGTCGGCCCCTGACCGAATTATGTCAGTTGCTTTTTATTCCATTTCTTTCCAAGTGTTTCCTTGTTATTACTGCTTATTTCTAATGTATCATCTCTTTTTTAGGTCGGCCCGTAAACTTGTCTGATCAACTTTTGGAAATGACTGCTCCTAGCTTAATGTCTGGCCTGGGTAAGAACAAAGGCAATGAGCCTCATTAGCCTCATAAAAATACAAAGTACATGGGGACGACATCGGTAGAGTAGGCCACCGACAATAGAAAATATAGGTAGCCAGAAGTTCCTGCTGGCTCTCAGAATGACTCTCGGATGAAGGCAAGGGTAGAGGATACTCAAACTCACACTAAGGGGACTAGCACTTCAAGCATGGGTGCCTATTGGTCTCAGAATCTGACCTTCTTAAAGGATGAACCCTCCTCCCTCATAGCTAACTTGAGGCAAGTCAAGGCTCTATATTTTTGGCGCCCTTGGCCGCAGACTATGAATTCCTATCAAAGATGCCCCCGCCAAGGTTTATGACTACGGTTTTCACACTCTAGCTCAGGTATTTCCTTCAACTCATCTTTTGATTCACCAATATTTTATAAGTTGTTCCCTCGGCCCTTTAATATGACCTTATCTTGTACAGTTTGTCTGCGCCTTCACATCTGCCACCAAGTGGATGGCTGCAAACCAACAGAAGTTTCATGAGTCTCAGAGAGCTATTCAGAATGAGGCCAAGCTGAGGACTTAGTTGGAAACTGCCAGGGCCAAGCTGGAGAGTACGAGGACTGATCATGAAAGGGTTCTGGACGAGCTTGTGCGTCAGCATGAGGCGGACCTAAAGTTGAAGGACATCCTCACAAAAGAGAAAGACGAGGCTCTGACCAACCAGGGTGTCCAGTTCAAGAATGAACTTGATGAAGCAGTGAAGAGGTCCAAGATTGATGTTGTGGAGGCTTACAAACTCTCCGACGAGTTCCGGGGCTTCTGTCTTGAGTACTTGGAGAGGGGAATCAAGACGTCCTATCGATGGGTCGTTTTAAAATTTACTGACGTCGTGTCATCTATTCGCCCCTCTTTGGAAGCAGTGAAGCTGGATGACCCCCTAATAGTTGATTCTCTAGCCCATGTAGAATCTAAAGTTCATGTCGAAGGCACCGACACATATGAGGATCGGCCTCCTGTTTTGGTCATTTAAGAGACTCCTATTGTTGATGTTGAAGCCCTTCCTTCCGATGTTGCTCAATAGGGTGGCCATCTGTGACCCATACCCTATGCTTATAAAGATTTTGTATTTTACTCTCTTTTGGACAAATATTTGAACACTTGATTTTATAATGGAATTGCTCTTATAATGGATTTGCTCTCTTTTCCGATATATGTCTTGGTTATGATATTTTTGAATTTAAAACTCCCCCACGTCTTTCTTGAGAGTTAATGGAGGGTCATCCCTATCATTCACCCTCACTATAGCCGAGGGTGGCTACCACCAAATTAATGATGTTTTTGAATTTCAAGTCCCCCCTCGTCTTTCTTGAGAGTGAATGGAGGGTAGAGGGTCGTCCCTACCATTCACCCTCATTATAGCCGAGGGTGACTCCACCAAATTAATGATGTTTTCAAACTCAAGTCCCCCCTCGTCTTTCTTGATAGTGAATGGATGGTCCTCCCTACCATTCACCCTCATTATATCCGCGGGTGACTACCACCAAATTAATGATGTTTTTGGATTTTAAGTCCACCCTCGTCTTTCTTGAGAGTGAATGCAGGGACGTCCCTACCATTCACCCTCATTATAGATGAGGGTGGCTACCACCAAATTAATGATGTTTTTGAATTTTAAGTCCCCCCTTGTCTTTCTTGACAGTGAATGGAGGGTCGTCCCTACCATTCACCCTCACTATAGTCGAGGGTGGCTACCACCAAATTCATGTTGTTTTTGAATTTTAATTCCCCCCTCGTCTTTCTTGAGAGTGAATGGAGGGTCGTCCCTGCCATTCACCCTCATTATAGCCAAGGGTGACTACCACCAAATTAATGATGTTTTCAATTTCAAGTCATCCCTCGTCTTTCTTAAGAGTTAATGGAGGGTAGTCCCTACCATTCACCCTCATTATAGCCGAGGGTGGCTACCACCAAATTAATGGTGTTTTTGAATTTTATGTCCTCCCTCGTCTTTCTTGAGAGTGAATGGAGGGCCATCCCTACCATTCACCCTCATTATAACCGGGGGTGACTACCACCAAATTAATGATGTTTTAGAATTTTAAGTCCCCCCTCGTCTTTCTTGAGAGTGAATGGAGGGTCATCCCTACCATTCACCCTCATTATAGCCGAGGGTGGGTATTACCAAATTAATGATGTTTTCAATTTCAAGCCCCCCCCGTCTTTCTTGAGAGTGAATGGAGGGTTGTCCCTACCATTCACCCTCATTATAGCCGAGGGTGACTACCAAAAAATTAATGATGTTTTCAATTTTAAGTCCCCCCTCGTCTTTCTTGAGAGTGAATGTAGGGTCGTCCCTACCATTCACCCTCATTATAGCTAAGGGTGACTACCACCAAATTAATGATGTTTTTAATTTTAAGTCCCCTCGCGTCTTTCTTGAGAGTGAATGGAGGGTCGTCCCTACCATTCACCCTCATTATCGCCGAGGGTGGTTTGGCAAGAATTACCCCAACGTATCTAAATTGACAAACACAAGATGAAGGGACAATATAATATTCTCATTAACATTCCAAGTGTTCTATTGGAAAAACACATTCATTACAATTTTGGTCCGATAGGACATTTCATTATTGATAGTATTTCTTCAAATGATCTGCATTCCAGGGGTTCGAAAAGGGCTCTCCTTCAAGGTCCTCTAGTCTATAGGCTCCAGGGAAAACTTCATCAATGACCCTTTATGGTCCATGCCAATTTTGGCGGAGCTTGTTAGGTTTTTACCACGCATTTTTAAGGACTAGGTCCCCCACAGTGATTGGTCTTTGCTTTGGTTATAAAACTTGGCAATCCTCTGCTGATAGGCTGCTTGTCTTATCTCAGCGTCTTCTCTTCTTTCCTCAATCAAGTCTAGATCAAGTGTCCTTTCTTCCATATTTCTCTGGGGGGGTCATACATTTGTACTCTGTGAGTAGGAAACCCAATCTCGGTGGGGATGACGACTTCTGAGCCATACGCCAGTATGAACGGGGTTTCCCCGGTAGGAGTCTTGGTCGTCGTCATCTAGGCCCACAGTACAACGTATAATTCCTCAACCCTTCTTCTTTTGCCTCCTCAAGTTTTTTCTTGATCCCGTGTAGGATTGTTCTATTTGTAACTTCAGTTTTCCCATTAGCTTGAGGTCGTCCTGGGGTAGAGAAGAACTGTTTGACCCCCACTCGTTTGCAGTATTTTTCCAGGGATACATTCTTAAATTGGGTCCGTTATTTGAGATGAGGGTGTTGGGGAGACCATATCTGCATATAATATTTTTCCAGATGAACTGGTAGGTCTTCCACTCGATAATCGTGACCACCGTCTTCGTTTCCACCCACTTTGAGAAATAGTCAATTGCTACGATCAAGTACCGATAGTTATTGACGGCCCTGGGCAACGGTCCTACCAAATTGATTCCCCATAATGCGAATGGCCATGGGGACGTGATGGAGGTAACAGGATGATGGGGCTGATGAGGGGTGGTAGCGAACCTCTGACATTTATCACACTTCTTAACGTATGCCATAGCATCCTTCCCCAAGGTCAGCCACCAGTATCCCTGGGTGACTATCATCTTTGCTAATGGCCTGCCCCTAATATGGGTCGAACAAGACCCCTCATGCACATCTTACAAGATGTGTGGGACTTCAGTCGGGTGCACACATCTGAGTAAAGGGGGCAAGAATCCCTTTTTGTACAAGGTGTCTCCGATGACAGTGAACTTCGCAACTCTGTATCTCAACTTCTTCCTTTCTTGTTTTACTTGTGGAACCTCCCCCTCTTTAATGTATCTGATTAGAGGGTCCATCCATGAAGCTTCCCTTCTAATATTTAAGCAAGAGCTAAGTGTTCCATCTTTATTTTCAATCATTGTTCCAAGCAAGATTTCCACTGGGACTGTCCTCCTGATATCTGTCCTAGTTACTGAGGCTAGCCTAGAAAGTGCATCGCCTCGGCCATTATCAAGCCTAGTTATCCTCTTCAACTTTACTTCTCTGAAACTCTTCAATAGTGACTTCACTCTTTCAAGATATTTGTCCATTCTTTCATCTTTAGCCTCGTATGCTCCTAGTATCTGATTCATTACCAGTCTTGAATCACTATGGACTAAGATCTGACCGATACTAAGAGACCTAGATAAGGAGAGTCCTTCTATCAGGGACTCATATTCAGACTCATCGTTGGAGGCTTTGAAGTTGAACCTCAGGGCATACTCAATGTCTTTGCCATCGGGCGCTGGTACTATTAATCTAGCCCCACTTTCGCTCTCATAAGAGGACCCGTCAACGAAGAGGTTCCACATGGCCTGTTCTTTTGAGAAATTTCCCTCTGTAAGGGATCCCTGTCTAAAGATATATCTTCACTCCTCGTTTCTGATAACTTTTTCTCTAGAGGTGCTTGTCTCAGCCTTATCAGTGGATGGGTCAATAATTCTGCCTTGCTGGGTATCTATTTTCTCAAGGTTCTCATCTTCAGTCTCATCCCAAGTAAATTTAGAAACAAAATCTGCTAATGCTTGCCCCTTAATGGCCACCCTAGGTTGATACACAATGTCAAACTCTCCCAGCTCTATAGCCCATGCGATTAGCCCCCTGATTTTTCTAGCTTGTGTATGACCTGCCTAAGAGGAGAGTCAGTGTGGATGACCATTATATAGGACTGAAAGTACGGATTCATCTTTCTTGATGCATGGATCAAGGCATATGCTAACTTTTCCATCCTATGGTATCTTTGCTCTGCCCCTTAAAGTGCCTTACTGTTGAAATACACAGGCTTATGCACCCCGTCTTCTTCTCTCACAATGGATGCACTGATGGCTGACTCTGAGACGGCTAGGTACACATATAATTTTTTGCCCTGCACTGGTCGTGACAATAGAAAGGGAGAACCTAGGTATGACATTAGTTCTTTGAAAGCCTGGTCACACTCTTTGTTCCATTCGAAGGCCTTTTTGAGAATTTTAAAGAACGGTAGACACTTATCTGTGGCTCTGGATACAAACCTATTCAAAGCAACCACTCTCCCTGTGAGCCTTTGAACGTGTTTAATGGTCCTGGGGGTCTTCATTTTTAGGAGGTCCTTTATCTTCTCAGGATTGGCCTCAATACTTCTTTGATTGATGATGAACCCTAAGAACTTCCCTGCTCTGACCCCAAAGACACATTTGGCTGGGTTGAGCTTTATTTGGTACTTGCCCATCGTGTTAAAGGTCCTCTCGAGGTTGGCCATAAGATCCTCGAGCTTCAAACTCTTGGTCAACATGTCATCTACATAGACTTCCATAGACTTCCCGATTTGGTCTTCGAACATTTTATTCATGAGGCACTGATACCCCGCCCCGCATTTTTTATGCCAAAGGGCATGACCCTATAATAGTATGTCCCCTTCTCGGTAATGAAAGCTATTTTTTTTAGTCCTCAGGGCTCATAAAGATTTGGTTATAGCCTGAATAGGCATCCATGAAGCTCATTAGCTCATGGCCTGCGGTTGCGTCTACCATCTAATCATTGCAGGGGAGAGGGAAGCTATCTTTGGGATGATATTTATTGAGATCGGTGAAGTCTACACGCATTCTCCATTTCTCGTTGGCCTTGGGAACTATCACCGCGTTAGATAGCCATTATCCTCCTCTTCTTCTTCACTGGCTTTGCGTACACTACCACTTTGAGCTTGTGACATATGATTTCGGGGTTGATCCTCGGCATGTCTACATGACTCCATGTAAAGACGATTTGTCTCCTCCTTACAGCTTGATGAGATCTTCTTTTGTTTGTATCTTTAGTGCTTTGCCAATTTGGACGGTTTTTTCTGGCTCATCCTCATTGAAGATGATGGGTTCTACCTCTTCCGTGACTTCTCCTTTCTTCATCTTTGTCTCGTCCCTGGGGTCGAGGGTATCAATAATGTAAATGGTTTTTTCTTTCTTATGCGCCTCTCTTTCTTTGACAGAATTGAAGTAGCATTCCTGTGCCGTCATCTGGTCTCCCTGAACTTCTCCTACCTCGTAAGGGCCACTCGCCCCAGTATAATGTTGTAGGCTGAGAAGACTTGTTCATCCATCACAAAAAAGTTGACCTTCTTGGTAAGCCATATCGGCCACTCATCCCCCATTCTAACATCATCCTCATACACTCCTAAGGGATGAACTTTTTCCACACTGAAACCAATCAAGGGGTGATGGTATGGGATAACCTAGCACGGCTGAATCCTAAGGGCTTAAAGCACGGCCAGAACATTACATCTTCCCCATCCACTAAGATCCTCGGCACTTCATATCCGTGTACCTGGTGGTGATGACAAGGTGCGGGGCTAAGAGGCCCTTGAAGTCCATTCTTGAGAAACCCACAATCAGAGTATCCATATCATCTTTCTTCCTCTTTTCTCACTTTGCTTCAATAGAGGTCGAGTGTACGACGTTTGTTACTGCCTTGGCTTCAGCTACATGGGCCTTCCTGTCGAAAACCTTTGATCCTCCTCCTGCTAGTCCCCCAGAGATCATCCCAGCACTAAGTGAGATCATATTAAGTCTTTTTACAGGGCCGTGGTCGTCTCTTAGTGGGAGGTCAGGGTCTTCCTCATCATCCGAATGGGCATCCCTTCTGTTTGGAGGATCTTCTCTGCACGTATCACCTATGTTCTTCCTGGGGTCATCCCCTCGGACCCTCTTGAAGGCACCTTTGTCAACATATTTCCTTAACTTCCCTTCTTTTAACATTTTTTTAATTTCATCTTTCAAGGAAAAACACTTATCAGTCACGTGGCTATGGTCTTGGTGAAAGTCACACCACAAGTTTTTGTTCCTCTTATGAGGAGGTTCCCTCAACTTCTTGGGCTATTTTAAGGATCGATCCCTCTTTATCTCATTCAAGATGTGCTCACAGCTGACTGTTAGAGGGGTATAATCAGCAAATTTGTCATGAGTTAGCCTCTTATTCCCCTCCTTATTCTTTTTCTGGTACTTACCCCCACTAGTGCCTCCTTTTTCATCTTCGTATTTTGCGGCCATCGCCTCTTCGGCGTTCATCACCTTTCCCGCTGTTGCCAGCAATTCATCCATCATCTTCGGGGGGGTCTTCAGCAAGCTTTCATAATAGCTTCCCCTTCTGGAGTCCTCCAATGAGGGTTGTCATGGATATACTCTCCTCGTAATATTCGACCTCTAACTTTTCTTTGTTAAATCTGTCTATGTAGTCTCTTTGGATCTCGTTCTTCCCCTGCTTAACATAGAGCAGGTGTAGGGTATTATTCTGTGGCCTCACTCAAAATCAAAAGTTATGGATAAACCGATTTGCTAACTGCTTAAAGCTTTCAATGGAGTTCTTTGGAAAAGACATATACCATACATGTGTGGCCCCAGTCAAAGTGCCGAAAAAGGTACAACACCTCATCTCATTTGAGATATATTATATGTTTGCCACTGATTGGTGCATCTCAATATGATGGACAGGGTTGGTACTCTCGTCATACCTTAGGGTGACCGTAGGTGGCTTAAACTTGGATGGCGTTGGGAAGTTGACTATATTCACCACAAAGGGTGAGCCTATGGAGTATCCTTTTTGAAGGGGGTCCTTACTTCTCAGGATATCACCAATTTTATCCTCCAGCCTTTGGATCGAGTTCCAGGGCCTCGTATGGTAGGTCTGTGTCGGCTGTTCACTTCCCCCTAACCGTCGGCCCTTTCGTGGGGTCGGCCCCTGTGGGGTCATCCATCTGATGCCTCCTTTCTGGACCTCGCAATACTCCTCGATCTGGACAATCTTTCCCCCAGGTCATTTACTGGGCCCAACCTATCAAAGGCCGACCCTCTGCTCAGACGATCAAAAGCTTAGCCTCTCGAGCGATTGTCAGGATTTTGCCCCTACACTTCCCTTTGCTTTCCTGGATAGGTAGTACAGTATTGTTGGAGACCTCATACGGCTCCCAGCAATCAATGGGGGGCTCTTTCACCTCCACATCATCATATATGTGCTCTGTGCAAGGGTTTCATTGCCTCCCCAGGCATAAACGCTGGGAGTCAGCAACACCCCTCCGCCGTTGTGGAGGTGGCAAGTCTTTGTGTGATGCCTGGGGTGGTCCCCTGGCCTTATGCTGCCCTGGAGCTGCTGCCAGAGTTATCATCTCCGATGAGACTCCGGGTGGTCTCAGTATGTTTTGGCTAAGAGATGCAAATTGCTCCTGCATAATCTGCTGACTTGCTGCTAAGGACTTCAGAGCACCAGCCACATCTGCCATCTCAGACTGAGGTGCTATTTGACTGAAAGAAGATCCTACTCCACTAGATAGTGGAGGAGGTGGTGGTGGAAACTCCGGTGCCATATGCCTGAGCTGTGATAATCGAAATGTAATACCCCATATTTTTATGGCTTTTAAAATAGGAGATTTATTAAATTTAATTTGAGGTATGAATTCAATATTAATCCGGAAATTATTTTTTTTTATATATTTACTAGCATGATGTGAGTTAGTAATTATTGTGAATTTGTTGAATATTAATGGATGAGAAGAGTTATATATGAGATTGATTTTATTAAAATTATCACGAGTGAATAAAATGGCAATTATGAAAATTTAATTCGGGATGCGCCTGTGTCGTGTCAGGACTAAATTATTATTATTAAAGTGAATAAATTATAAGTCATTCGTATAGTCGTTTTGAGCGCGCCAAAGTGTTCAAAAGGGCCGAGATAGTCAAAAAAGTGTACTCGGGGGTTTAGTTTGGGTCTAGGGGCGTTTTTAGGCCTAATTGACACATCGGGAGGGTATTTTAGACATTTGGTATTTTTGGGTAATTAACCCCACGAATTTTCTTAGTATTCATTAGCCATTTAGAGTTGTCTCTTGGGGTTAACAAACATAAACCATAATCTAGGCATTAGAGAAGAAGGTGAAGTGATTAGAGAAGAAGGTGAAGAGTCTTCAAGCAATCCAAGGCCTAGAACTCACCCGATTGCACCGCCACCACCACCAAAACGTAGATCGCGTGACGAGGAACGCATCCATATAATTTTCATCAACAAATCATATCCTTGAATCCGAAGCAAGTATCTATCTTGCTAAATTCCAAGTTAATATACCTTCCATGTTAGTCTAGTAATGAAAATCATATGTTTTAATTGAAGAATTATATGTTTTAGAAGAAAATTCATATATGTTGTAGGGAGAATCCATGTAGTCTAAAATCTTGATCATATTTAGAGGATTACCCATGAATTTATTATAATATTCTGGGATAAAATCTTGATTAAATTAGAGGGTGGTGATTATTCATGCAAAATTTGGTTTTATAAAGAGATTTGAGATTAAACCCCTTTTTGATTGATTCATTGAGGATTTATTGATGTCGTTACGTTAGAACTTGTTTATGTACATTTATTATACACTTGGACTACTTTGATGGGAGTTTGGGATGAAATTATATAGGTTTGGAGGGGTTAAAATGGTTGAACCCGTAGGTTGAATATTGCAGAAAACTGGGCAAGAACTGCTTGATTGATCGATCGACCCCTCCTAGAAAACTGCATATTTTTCCCCTTTTTATTTAGTCCGATTAAAATACATAGGAACCCTTGATCATCATTAATAGAGTATAATGGGTTATGAAGATGACCAATAGGGCCTAAGTAGACTCAATTGAGTGAAATTAACATGAGATGAAATTGTGGGTTAACGGGGAGTTATTTATACATTAGGAATTGTGCGTACGTTTACAAAGAGATTGAGACTCGTGAAAGATTTAGACTAGAAGGTAAGTGAGGGTATACCTACTGAAATTTATACTTAGTGAGAAAGAATACTTCAAGAGATGAGGAATTAAGAACGAAGTAAATAATAAATGAGAATGAAAAAGACGAATCTATTATGAGAAATAATTGAGTAAAATTTGTGTTGAGAATGGATAATAACAATTGTGGGTCGTGGGAAAACCTAATTTGGAACATATGAATATTTATATGTATGACTTTGTGATTGTGCATATATTATGTATCTGTGTATGACATACCTAGCTTACTTACTATCGATGGGAGGTTTGCGCGTGAGGCAGTCATATCCTGATGAATCAATGGTATTTTTAATTCGTCGCTCGAGAACATAGGACTATGAAAGACTTATCGGTGAGTTGATAAGTCCGCAGACTATGGGAACTTAGGTATGTGTGTGACCCGTGGGTATGTGAACTATGTTTTCCTCCAATTAATTGTGATTTGATATTTGTGGTTCGAGAAATCTTTACCGAACCTATAGTCCCCTATACATCGACATGGTGTATTGGAACAAGATAGCAGAGTAATGCAACACCACAGCTGTGTCTCGGGGTGCAGTATAGTATATATATATATATATATATATATATATATATATATATATATATATATATATATGTAATGATATCTACTATGTGGATAAAGTAGAAATGTAAGATAGTTATGTATGAAAACATTTAGCTGAATTAAATTAATAAGGGACTTATTCATATTGAATCTAAATGGATATATATATGTTTATAACATCATTATATGTATTATAAGGTTAATACGTGGGAATAATTTTGGCTATAAAGAATGGATACATGTGGTTAATCTAGTTAGCGTGGGAACTATAACTAGGATGTCCTAGAGGTACGGTAGGAGTGCACACTAGACGAGAGGTGATGATTCTCAAGAGAGTATCGCATACTAACATGGTTGTGATATTACCGGTAAGCATTTTAAATACTTGCTTAACTATTTTTAAAACTTTTTTACACTCGGGCTCTGTCCCGTTTTCTGTCATTTCTTTCTCTTTTGTATATATATATATATATGTATGTATTACAAGTTCCCAGCCACAAAGGAGTCATGCTTAGGTTCTTTGGATTGGACGTGCTACAACTTATGTGGGAGTTGCAGGTCCTTGCTTTAGACGACTTCGTCATTGAATCAGTTCCTACTTCAGATCTTCATAGTTAGGGCATGTGTCGCCCGATATCCTATTCTGTTTAGATCTTGTCAAATATTTATGTTCATTTATATTTTCGGTATTCGATACTCCTTGGGAGTTACCTCTTGTCAGGATGATTTCATTTATAGTTCATAACTTGGTTTGGTTTATCTAGATGGTTTAAATGGTAGTGTAGTTATTGTTATTCTTTTTTATTTATGTGACTCTTAAACTGTTATTAATAAAAAGGTTTTAATATTGGTATTTAATAAAGGAAAAATGAGGTTTTAAATGGTTTTAACACTTAGCTTAATTATTTAGGGTGTTCAAATTGGAAATATTATTTTGCGACAGTGATGCTGAGAATGAACCAACCGTTCACCTGGTTTTTAATTTAATAAAGGACTGATCACCCGGTATTTAATTAGGCGGGGTGTTACAGGTGGTATCAGAGCATCAGGTTCTAGTGTCCTTTAGGGTCTGTACGTCTTACCATACTTTCAGCCGAGTGTTAATTTATTTGATATAGAGCCCTATGTTTAGGATTATTGATTTCTATGGTAAGATTCCGTTCTTCTTCTATGACGTATATATTAGTGAATCTTATATGCGTTCAGACATGTTCGTACAAGAAGCATGGCAGATGAGTGCCATTGGACGGATAGCGGAGGTCGTACTTAGGAGGTTATGAAGTATGTTCGAGGATGATGACCGTAGTCGAGGTCACCCCTAGTATGGCACGAGAGGCCAGGCATGTAAAGATGGTTAGGACGCAGCCTACAAATTCCAAGTGCTGCTATAGTCGAAGGTGAGGCCAAATTAGACTCACCCAACGTAGTGCGCTTGGGAGAGGGTCAAATGGAAAATTGAGGAGAGTCACCAGTATAAGTTCTAGAAATGCGGGAATTGGGTGTGTTACCCAACGAAGGCAATATATTCAAAGGCTTGGACATATAGTGGAGTGTGGTTAACTAAAACTAAAAATTTGGGGTAAAATTTTTCTTGACTCATCGGAGGAAAGTTATAATAGTGGAAGTCAACAACCACCGCCCGCGAATGAGGGTAAGTTTGCTATCTTTGGAATTATGGAGGGCATAATGATTGTTATTAGGACCTCACATTCATTTGTAGCTATTAGAATTGCGTGGACCATAGGGTTACTAGACTTGGCCATTGGAACTATTATTTATGTAGACTCGCCGATGGGTAGTGGGACGCCTATTATTTTCTTGTATATATCAAAATGTGAGTTTAATTCTATCGGGGATTTACTTGTTATAGACATGTCTGAGTAGGATGTGGTTATCGGCATGGATTGACTTGTTGTATATGAGACTAAGAATGATCGTTATAGCCAGCATATTGTCTTTTACAAGAGAGTGAATAAGTAGACTTTCATATAAATAGATAAAACTTTTTGGGATGTTATATACTATAGACTAAGGACCTGAGGAGTTTCGATGACCGACTATTTTAGGTAGTAGTGTATCGGGGGGGGGGGTCCTTGTTTGGATTTCGCTCTACGAGACACCCCACGCATGAAACTAAAGAACGTTGGGAGTCTAAGTATGTTAGGTCATTAGAATATGAGTTTAAAACCTTTGCCATTATATGTATATATTTATATTAATCAGAGAGTTATGAGTTGTAGCATGATTTGAGGAAAATGTAATCGCCAAATGAGAATGTGAAAATCATAGAAATACGAATTATAGACTAAGTAGTCAGTTAATTAAGGGTAGCCTTACAGAGGAATCACATTCATTTACACCTTATGATGAACTGTACACACATTGGGTGTATGGGCGCCCTGGATGGTTGGATTGTAGTATTTTCCATATTTGTGACACAGTAAGTATTCTTGAGGTTAATGAAAGTAGAAGTTGTGACTTCCAGATGTAGTTATTTAATGACTTAGGTAAAGTTTATGACACACCCCAACCCAGTTACTTATAATTAAGTTTTAAAGTCAAAGTGAGTCAAACCATGATTAATTTTAACCAAACCATAAACACGAGTTTTAATTTCAGAGACATCATTATAAATCCATATAACTGAAAACCTTTTTACAACATCAGAGTAGTTATACTTATACAAACTTACTTGAAGGATAATTTATCTTAATTACATCATTTACATTTAAACAAAATCTTTGTTTCTCCCATTCTTGGCTAACCCAACCCGACTTCCTAGATTTGGCAGTGACATCGCGTTACCTGAAAAATGTGAACATAGGAACAGTGAGAAAAACAACCCAGTGAATGCATCACTACTATACTACTGCATGAATTTAAATGCAATAAATTATGTCCTTATAATTATGTATTAACTTATCCTTCTCATTCATAATGAATGACCAACTTTTCCTAATTATGATTCACATATACTGTTTAAATAGACAATTATCCCCCATTCCTGGTCGAGGAGTAACCCCTTGTCATTAATAGACAAATCTCACCCATTTCAGGTCGGGAAGTAACCTCCAATTTCGGTAAACCGAAATGAACAATTTCATATTCATTATATTCTGATCATAACAACAACACGATACAAATATCTCTTTCCAGTGAGTACACTCACCTTGGGTTGTCAACTACGTATTCACGTTTCCTTCGGGAGGAGCTAAACTGGGTTGATTAGACCTTACACCTATCAATCCAACTAAATCAGTACTAAATATCAATTATAAGTATTATCCTTACATAATTATGTAATTTTTCATGACTATACACCAACAATATAATTTCACTTAAGTCACATTTCATAAACCACGAGTAAAGACAAAATAATGCTATACATGTTAATAAAGTTATGAACATTCAACCGTAAGAAATACCTCATAAGGAATTTATTACCAAACCCAATTAACATGAAATTATACTTCTCAATGTATGTACACATGAAACATGTACTCAAAATACTCTTTGGAAAGAGGAGATAACAATATTCTTTCATGGGGTATCCAGTATGGCCTCAGATTATTGTCCTCTATACTCAACCATCCTATATTCCTAAATTGTATAAATACAGGGGTCCAACCGTATCAATATTAAAACATATATGAATATACTTTCCAGTACAAGTGACGGTGTAATTTTTTAAGCCTCCTAGAGCAAGTTATGACCATTTCTTTACAACATAAGAAATCTTCCCTACAAGCTCCTCTATTGTTCCTTCAACTTGCAAGACTTTACATAATTTTTATACAACATAAATTTCCATGATTTTCAACCCATTTCCAGTAAACATATTGAATAGTAGAGAATTAAAGTTTCATAAGTTTTTGACTTCATTTTCTATCTCAAAGGTTTGACTAAACTCAGGGCATACCGAAATGAAGTATACAAATAGAAACTATGTACCAACTTTAAATCACCATTAAGGCCTAACCACAAGGAGATAAATTCTAATTTATGGATATGATATGAATATATGAGTCTATTTTAATATCCAATTGGAATTTCTCAATTCCAGTAAACACACAAAGAGATATGTAATTTTGAATAGATAGGGTTTCAATACAAAGCAATATGGCCTATAAACACCACTTAACCCACATATGAACCAATACATATTATCACAAAGGATGAGGGAATATTAATCAATAATAAGTGATTTATATACTTTTAAATAAGTATAATACAAGATTAAAACAATATTAATCACATAATTATACCTTGGAAACACTTTTGGTATTTTCTTAGAATTTTCCTAGCTTTTCTTGAACTCTTTTCTTCCTTAACTCCTACTTTCTCTTTCCTTAAGACAAACACTCTTCAAACTGAACCTAGGGTTCGTTTTTCTGTTGGAATATGTTAGAGGGAGAGTTTTAAGTCGGACAAGGCTACCTCCCAAGACATCCAATCACTTTAAAACATTTGGTTTACTAAAAGACAATTTACCACTTAAAGGAAATGGACAGCTTTGCCCTTTGTTCGTAAATTCGGTATAACTCGTTACTCGGGCATCCGTTTGATGATCCGTTTGTTATGTTACAACCCTAACTCACATGTATACGACTATTTAGTTTTTACCTCAATTCAATTGTAATGTTATAAGGGTCAAAACAAGTCTCTAACATGAACATTTCTACCGAAAACAACAAAATTTTGTGTTTGTAAATAATTCGACCTTTCATGATTTATGAAAGTAGGATTATAATAAACATAATCACTTAACATTAGATATAATAACACATTATTAATATCACATAATATAAGCATGATTTAAAATAATTTATCATAATTATATTCGGGTTGTCACAACTTCCCCCCTTAGAAAATTTCGTCCCCGAAATTTAATATAAAGGTCACTTACCAAACAAATGGGGATATTGTTTCCTCATGCTATCCTCCACTTCCCAAATTTCTTCTTTAACTCCATGGCTCATCCACATAACTTTAACTAAGGGAATAACTTTATTTCTCAATACTTTCTCCTTACGATCAATAATTTCCATTGGTTCCTCGATGTACGACAAGTCTTCCTTCAGTTCAGATGGTTGAGTTTTCAACTGATGAGATGTATCCACAAAATACTTATGAAGCATCGATACATGAAAAATATCATGTAAACGAGACAAATATGAAGGTAATGATAATCTATATGCCAAGTTCCCAATTCTTTCCAACACCTCATATGGTCGAATGTATCTTGGACTTAGTTTCCCCTTTTTCCCAAATCTCATAACGCCTTTCCATGGTGAAATACATAGGAATACAAAATCCCCCTTTTGAAATTCCAATGGATGCCTCCTCTTATCTGCATAAAATTTCTACCTGCTTTGCGCTATCTTTATCCGTTCCTGAATCATTTTAATCTTTTCAGTTGTCATATCTATCAATTTAGGACCCAAAATTTTCCTTTCACCTACTTCATCCCAACACAAAGGCGTCCTATATATCCTCCCATATAAAGCTTCATAAGGAGCCATACCAATGCTGGACTGATAACTATTATTATACGAGAATTTCATCAATGGCAAATGATCATCCCAACTACCCTTGAAGTCAAATACACAAGCTCATAACATGTCTTCTAATATTTGAATCGTCCTTTCCGATTGCCCATCAGTTTGTTGATGAAATGCAGTGCTGAACTTCAAACTTGTGCCCATGGCATTCTGTAAACGAGGCCAAAACTTAGAAGTGAATGTTGGATCTCTATCTAAGATAATTGACACTGTGCCCCAGGTAAACGGATAATCTCATCAACGTACATACGTGCATACTTGTAAACAGTGTAGGTGGTCTTAACTGGAAGAAAATGAGTCGACTTTGTCAATCGATCTATTATCACCCAAATAGAATCACGCCCCTTTGGTGACCTCGGTAATCTTGTAACAAAACCCATCGTTATATGCTCCCACTTCCATTCTGGAATAGGTAATGACTGCAATAATCCTATCGGCTTCTCATGCTCTGTTTTCACTTGCTAGCATACTAAACATTTAGCTACAAATTCTGCAATCTCACGTTTCATATTGTTCCAACAGTAATACTTTCAAATCTCTATACATTTTGGTACCTCCCAGATTCATAGAGTAAATAGAACTATGTGCCTCTTCAAATATATCCTTCTTTAAGGATGGATCATTTGGTACAAAAACTCTATTTTTATAACACAACGACTCATCATTCTTAATCTCAAAGTCACTCTCTCTACCTTCCCGAACTTCTTATTTCTTCTTCTCAAGGAACGGATCATTGATCTACAAATTTCGTATTCGTTCGACCAATAAAGTTCTTACTGTGACATGTGCTAATAATCCTCCCCCTTTTGAAAACTTTAACTCAATCCCCATCGATGCCAAGTCACAAATATTTCCAACACGTGCACACTATATGCAACCCAGAATCCCTGATGATTTTTGACTCAAAGCATCTGCTACTACATTGTCCTTCCCCGGATGATGATGGATGGTACAATCATAGTCTTTAATAAGCTCTATCCAATGCCTCTATCTTAAATTCAGTTCTCTTTCTGTAATCAAGTATTTCAAACTTTGATGATCCGTAAATATCTCACAAGTTTCTCCATACAAGTAATGTCGCCACAACTTTAAAGCAAAAACGATGGCCGCTAACTCCAAATCATGCATAGGGTAATTTCTTTCACGCGTATTTAATTGTCTGGAATCATATGCTATTACCTTCCCATTTTCCATAAGAACACATCCTAACCCCTGAAATGAAATGTCTGTAGAGATCACAAAAGACTCATTCCCACATGGAATAGTAAGTATAGGGGCTGAAACCAACCGCTTCTTTAATTCTTTAAAACTCCTTTCGCATTCTTCATCCCACACACACTTCACTTCTTTATGGGTCAACTCTGTCAAATGTAATGCTATTGCTAAAAATCCCTTAATGAATCTACGATAGTAACTTGCCAATCCTAGAGAACTCCTAATTTCTGTCACATTCTTAGGACTCCCCTATTCAACAATTGCTTCCACCTTCTTTGGATCAACATATATCCCATTTCCCGAGACAACGTGCCCTAAAAACACAATTTCATTCAACCAAAACTCACACTTGCTGAAATTAGCAAACAATTTCTTCTCTCTTAAAATATGTAATACAAGTCTCATATGTTTCTCATGTTCCTCCATGCTGCACGAGTAAATCAACACATCATCTATGAATACAATCACAAATGAATCAATGAAACGATGGGATACCCGATTCATCAAATCCATAAAAACTGTTGGAGCATTAGTTAATCCAAATGGCATCACCAAAAACTCATAGTGCCCATATCGAGTCTGAAAAGCCGTTTTGGAAATATCACTATCCTTTACTTTCAATTGGTGGTAACCCAATCTCAAATCAATCTTCCAATATACTGTGGCCCCCTGTAATTGGTCAAACAAGTCATTGATACGAGGTAGAGGGTACTTATTTCTAATTGTCACCTTATTCAACTGCCAATAATCATTACATAATCGCATTGTCCCATCTTTCTTTTTCACAAATAACACTAGGGCTCCCCATGGCGAAACACTAGGCCGAATGAAACCTCTGCTTATCAGATCTTGTAATTGCACTTTTAATTCTTTCAACTCTGTTAGTGCCATTCTATATAGAGCAAGGGAAATTGGACCAGTACTTGGAATTAATTCAATGGAAAACTCTACTTCCCTATCGGGTGGCAGTCCTGGTAATTCCTCTGGGAAGACATCAGAAAATTCTCTAACCACCGATATATTTTGAATTTTAACGGTCTCTTTACTAGTATCAACAACATAGGCTAATTACCCTGTACAACCTTTACTCAATAAGTTTCTACTCTTAATTGCTGAGATAAGACAATTAGGGACAACATTCCTTTCTCCTATAAACTGGAACTCAGGTTCACCAAGCAGATGGAATGTAACTTTTTTTCAAAAACAATCAATGGAAGCATGATACGATTATAACCAATCCATCCCCAATATAATATCGAAATCTCGAATGTCCAACGGTATCAAGTCAACATAGAAATATCGTTCACCCATTCGTAAGACACAATCTTTATAAACATGTTCAACCAGAATTACACTTTCCATTAGGGTAGAAATATATAAGGTAAAATTGAGAAATGAACACGGTCTACCAAAATATGAAACAATATGTAATGCCACAAATGAATGCGTAGATCCAGGATCAATGAGTCCATATAAATCTTTGTTTGCAATAGAAAGTTTACCTGTAACCACTTCCGGTGTAGCATGGGCATCTTGCAGCGTCATCGCAAACACTCTTCCTCCTGCCCTCGATCCAGCTACTTGTTCATTACCTCTTCCCCTCTTGGCACTGCCTGGAGAGGATCCTTTATGAGGCCCCACACTACTAACTAAAACCGCTCTGGATAACGTAGGATAATTATTTCTCAGATGCCCCTTCTGATGGCAGTTAAAAGATTCTATATTCTGTAACTTTGGGCAATTTCTCTTTATATGACCCGATGTCCCACAAAAGAAATAAACATTTGGATCTCCTTGTGTTGAAACTTTTGAACCTCTTCCACCACTAGCTTCACCCCTTTGTAAACTACATCCACCTCTACCCTGTTGGAATTTTTGCCCTCTAAACCTTGAATACTCAGTATCGCTACCTTTTTGATAGTTTGGATCGAATATACTTCTCTTTACACCTCATTCTCGATTCCCTCTCACTTCATTCACGTCCTTTTCTACCATCATGGCTTTGTTCACCAAGGCTGAATAATTAACAGTCTCTAAATCCGACAACTGTTATTTAATGACTAACTCAAGTCCGTCAAGAAACCGACTGCACATATCTTCCTCATTCCGTATATACCTCAAAGCAAACCGAGATAAAGTTGTAAGTTTAGCTTCGTATTCTCTAACTGTCACACTCCCCGGATTCAACATGAAATATTCCTTCTCCTTTTGTTTTCGATATATTGGGCGAAAATACTTCTCATATAAAGCTTTGACAAAAGCATCCCATGAGATCACATTCTCACCTCCTGGAGTAATCAACAAATATTTTGTGGCATACCACCAATACTTAGCTTCTCCTTTCAGCATATATGTTGCCAAGATCACTCATTGATTTTTAGGCATCCTCATTACCCCAAAGATAAGTTCAATCTCTTTAACCCAGACTTCTGCCTCTGTTTGATCAACTGCTCCTTCGAACGATGGTGGGTTCATCTTAATAAATTTCTCATATGAAATACTCCTTTCTTCCCAATGTATCACCTCTTTAGACCTAGACAATGTTTGTGCCTCCAGTTACCTGGTCTATTGTTCTTCAAACTGAGCCATAAATCTAGCTTGATGCTTTGCCATTAGAGTCATAGCAAGTGTCATTTTTTGCATATTTGTCAGTTGTTGTGGCTCGATTTCCATATTTATCTGAATAGGTTGCTCAACCTTCGCTTCTGCTGGAATATTTGAAGCCTCATCTTCGATTCTCACATTTACATTCCCTTGTTCCATTCTCTTATATCTGAAATGAATCAAAGATATAACAACATGCAGATATACATATCTTTCCTAACATAATTGTAAGTATCAAATAAAATATATTTCTAACATTCACGGCCAAATCTAGACTCTTCTCACTCCAGAACCTCTAAAACCTAGGCTCTAAAACCAAAAGCTGACACACCCCAACCCATTTACTTATAATTAAGTTTCAAAGTCAAAGTGAGTCAAACCATGATTAATTTTAACCAAACCATAAACAAGAGTTTTAATTTCATAGACATCATTCTAAATTCATATAACTGAAAACCTTTTTACAACATCAGAGTAGTCATACTTATAAAAACTTGCTTGAAGGATAATTTATCTTAATTACATCATTTACATTTAAACAAAATCATTGTTTCTCCCATTCCTGGCTAACCCAACCCAACATCCTAGATTTGGCAGTGACATCATGTTACCTGAAAATGTGAACATAGGAACCATGAGCAAAATAGCCCAGTGAATGCATCACTACTATACTACTACATGAATTTAAATACAATAAATCATGTCCATATAATTATGTATTAACTTATCCGGCTCATTCATAATGAATGACCAACTTTTCTGAATTATGATTCACATATCTTGTCTAAATAGACAATTCTCCCCCATTCCTGGTCGAGGAGTAACCCCTTGTCATTAATAGACAAATCTCCCACATTCTGGGTCAGGAAGTAACCTCCCATTTTGGTAAACCGAAATGAACAATTTCATATTCATTATATTCTGATCATATCAACAACACGATACAAATATTTCTTTCCAGTGAGTACACTCACCTTGGGTTGTCAACTACATATTCATGTTTCCTTCAGGAGGAGCTGAACTGGGTTGATTAGACCTTACACCTGTCAATCCAACTAAATCAGTACTGAATATCAATTATAAGTATTATCATTACATAATTATGTAATTTTTCATGACTATACACCAACAATATAATTCCACTTAAGTCACATTTCATAAGCCATGAGTAAAGACAAAACAATGATATACATGTTAATAAAGTTATGAACATTCAACCGTAAGAAATACCTCATAAGGAATTTATTACCAAACCCAATTAACAAGAAATTATACTTCTCAATGTATGTACACATGAAACATGTACTCAAAATACTCTTTGGAAAGAGGAGATAACAATATTCTTTCATGGGGTATCCAGTATGGCCTCAGATTATTGTCCTTTATACTCAACCATCCTTTATTCCTAAATTGTATAAATACTAGGGTCCAACCTTATTAATATGAAAATATATATGAATATACTTTCCAGTAAAAGTGACGGTGTAATTTTTTAAGCCTCCTAGAGCAAGTTATGACCATTTCTTTACAACACAAGAAATCTTCCCTAAAAGCTCCTCTATTGTTCCTTCAACTTGCCAGAATTTTCATAATTTTTCTACAGTATAAATTTCCATGATTTTCCACCCATTGCTAGTAAACATACTAAATAGTACATAATTAAAGTTTCATAATTTTTTGACTTCATTTGCTATCTCAAATGCTTGACTAAACTCAGGGCATGTCGAAATGAAGTATACAAATAGATCTATGTACCAACTTGAAATCACCATTAAGGACTAACCACAAGGAGATAAATTCTTATTTTTGGATATGATATGAATATATGAGCCTATTTTCATATTCAATTGGAATTTATCAATTATAGTAAACACACAAAGATATATGCAAGTTTGAATACATAGGGTTTCAATACAAAGCAATATGGCCTATAAACACCACTTAACTCACATATGAACCAATACATATTATCACAAAGGATGAGGGAATATTAATCAATAATCCATGATTTATATACTTTTAAATAAGTATAATACAAGATTAAAACAATATTAATTGATATACCCGTTTATATCCTCGGCCTGGCTGATGATAAACGGACGACCCTACGAGGGGCCGACCCTTCACCAGTCTCCATACGACCCCTTAGAGGGGCCGACCCTTCACCAGTCTCCAGACGACCCTACGAGGGGCCGACCCTTCACCAGGTTCCAGACGACCCTACGAGGGGCCGACCCTTCACCAGGTTCCAGACGACCCTACGAGGGTACGACAGTACGAGGCCAGAATTGGGCCAGGCTCACTACTGGAAGAAACTTTGCCCTCGGCCTCGGCTCATAGGCCGAGGGTGACATCATGACAGCGCGTGCTTTGTGAGACGTGTGGAACAGTGCGCGTGAGGCCCACATGGCACGTGGAAGACCGTTATAACCAAATCACACCCTCACGTGAGGGAATATTATGTCATCATTTGGCATCTACAGGTGTCAACAGGGGATTGGCTAGATCATCATTCACATGCACTATGCATACTTGGGGGGTACACTACACCCCCCAAGACCTATATATACTTGTCACCTACAACCCTACAGGGGATCGATCAATTAACTGTAGCCCTAGCTAAAACTATGCTTGTACACACAGTAGAGAGAGAGAGGGTTATGTGCATTGTATCCAAGGCCATTAGTGCCCATACTTAGTGGATCACACACTCACAGTGGATGTATGCCAAATTGGCTGAACCACTATACACCATTGTCTTAGAACCTCTTATACTCATCCCCTTCTACATACTTATACACTTCTACACCTCTATGGCTTCCATGGCTGCTACTGTTTGAGCTTACTATCACTTATCCGGTGGTGCTAAATCTCAGCATCATCAGTTTGGCGCCGTCTGTGGGAACGAGAAGACATCTCTTCCTTTTTACAACTTGACCTCACTGGGCACTCTGGTGGTGAACCAACACTCCCCCTGAGAGGAGGTTTTTCACCATTGAAAGAGACCCACTAAGGTTCCCAAGCTCACCAGTATTTTCTTCAGTTCAACTTTTCATAGCTCAAGCACATGGCACCTGAGATGCCACCACCACCACTTCCCCCGCTGGATGAGGGGGGAAGACCTAGTTCCAGTCAACCGCCGCCTCAGTCTGAGATGGCTGATGTGGCGGCAGCCCTAAAGTCTCTGGCAGCAAGCCAGCGGATGATGCAAGAGCAGTTCACAGCTCTAAGCCAGAACATACTAAGAGCACCAGGGGTTTCACCTGAGATGATTACTCCGGTAGCAGCTCCAGGGCAGCATGAGGCCAGGGGACCACCCCAGGCACCACACAAAGACCTGCCACCCCCTCAGCGGCGTAGGGATGTTGCTGACCCCCGGCGTCTATGCCTGGGGAGGCAAGAAAACCCTTGCCCTGAGGATAGGTATGGAGATATGGAGGGAGAGGAGGCTCCTATAGAGTGCTTGGAACCTTTCAAGGTCTCCAACAATACTGTGCGACCCCTTTAGGACAGTAGGGGAAAGTGCGGGAGACCAAACCCTGATGATCGCCCAAGAGGCTCTTCTTTTGATCGCTTGAGCAGGGGGTCGGCCTTTGAGAGGCTAGGACCAGTAAATGACCTGCGGGAACAGTTATCCATGCCAAGAAGCGCCGCGAGATCCAGGAGGGAGGCAGCAGATGGCCGACCCCGAGGATGAGATGACGGCCAAAGGGAAGTGAACAGCTGACACAGGCCTGCTGCAGCAGAACCCTCCGTCCACCTCGGAGAGGCAGCAGGAGATAACATCGGCCAGGCCAACCTTGTGAGGCCCTGGAATGACTCAATCCAGCGGTTAGAGGATAAGATCGGTGATATATTGAAGAGCCGAGACCCTCTTCAGAGGGGGTACACCATAGGCTCACCCTTTGTGGCAAAGATAGTCAACTTCCCCACGCCGTCAAAATTCAATCCACCCGTGGTCACCCCAAGGTATGACGGGAGCACCAACCCCGTCCACCATGTGGAGATGTATCAGTCAGCAGCAGACATATACTCTATCTCAGATGAGATGAGGTGTCGTGCCTTCTCTGGTACCTTGACAGGGGCTGCGCATGTATGGTACACGTCTCTTCCAAAACATTCCATTGAAAACTTCAAGCAGTTGGCAGACCTGTTCATCCATAACTTCTGCTTTGGGGTGAGGCCACAGAAGAAGACCACCCACCTGCTCTATGTTAAGCAGGGGAAGAGTGGGAGTCTGAGGGACTGTATAGCCAGATTCAATAAGGAGAAGCTGGAGGTGAAAGACTATGAGGAGAGCATAGCTATGACAGCCCTGATTAGAGGACTCCAAAAGGGGAAGCTGTTATGGAAGCTTGCTGAAGACCCTCCGAGGACGATGGCTGAACTGTTGTCAACAGCAGGAAAGGTGATGAACGCCGAAGAGGCCATGGCTGCAAAATATGAAGACGAAAGAGGAGGTGCTAGTGAGAGTAAATACCCTAAGAAGAACAAAGAGGGGAAGAAGAGGTCCACGGATGACAAGTTCGCTGGGTACACCCTTCTGACGGTCAGCTGTGAACAGATTCTCAATGAGATTAAGAGTGACCGGTCCCTGAAGTGGCCTGAGAAGCTGAGGGCAGCCCCCAGCAAGAGGAATAAGAACCTGTGGTGTGAATTTCACCAAGACCACGGCCACGGCCACGTAACGGACAAATGCTTTGCTCTGAAAGACGAGATTGAGAAGATGCTGAAAGAAGGGAAGCTCAGAAAGTACGTCGACAAAGGTGCCTTCAAGAGGGGCCGAGGGGACGACCCCAGAAAGAAGCGAGGCGATGCATGCAGAGAAGGTCCTCAAAAAAGAGGGGACGAGCCTTCTGATGATGAGGACGACCCTGACCTCCCACCGAGAGACGACCACGGCCCTGTCAAGAGGCTTAATATGATCTCGCTCAGAGTGGGAATGATATCCCGGGGTCTTGCAGGAGGAGGGTCTGAGGTCGCCGACAGGAAGGCCCATGTGGCTGAGGCCAAGGCGGTGGCGAAGACGGTACACGCAACCTCCGTGGAGGTCAAGTCAGAAAAAAGGAAGAAAGTTGATATGGACACACTGATAGTGGGATTTTCAAGAATGGACTTCAAAGGCCTCTTAGCCCCACATGATGACCCTCTCATCATCACTACTAGGGTGCACGGATGGGAGGTACCGAGGATCTTGGTGGATGGGGGAAGTTCTGCAGATGTGATGTTTTGGTCATGCTTCAAAGCCTTGGGTCTCAGCCGTGCTAGACTCGTCCCCTACCATCATCCATTGATTAGGTTAAGTGGGGAAAAGGTTCACCCCCTTGGGGTATATGAGGCCGATGTGAGGATGGGGGACGAGTGGCCGAGATAGCTCACCAAGAAGGTAAGTTTCTTTGTGATGGATGAGCAGGTGTTTTCGGCCTACAACATCATACTGGTGCGTGTAGCCCTCAAGGGGTTTGAAACCGTGCCGTCTACGGTCCATCAGATGATCAAATTTCCAACCCCTTACGGGGTGGGGGAAGTTCAGGGAGACCAGATGACAGCGAGAGAATGTTACTACAACTCTGCTAAAGAAAAGGAGGCACACAAGAGGGTTACAACCACCTACAATATTGATACCCTAGACCCCAGGGACGAGACAAAGCTCAAGAAAGGGGAGGCCGCTGAGGAGGTAGAACCCATCATCCTCGATGAGGGTGACCCGGGAAAAACTGTCCAAGTCGGCAAATCTTTGAAGCCCCATATCAAGGAAGACCTCATTAAGCTGTTGAGGAGAAGACGAAGCGTCTTTGCATGGAGTCATGTAGATATGCCAGGGATTGACCCTGAAATCATGTGCCACAAGCTCAATGTGGTAGAGGGAGTGAAGCCGGTAAAACAGAAGAGGAGAATTTACTCTAGAGAGAAGTATGAGGTCATTAGGGATGAGGTCTAAAAATTAGAAGACGCTGAATTTATCAGAGAGGTCATCTACCCTGAATGGTTGTCCAATGCAGTCATTGTCCCAAAGGCCAACGGGAAGTGGCGAATGTGTGTGGACTTCACAGACCTCAACAAGCACTGCCCCAAAGATAGCTTCCCTCTCCCCCGCATCGACCAGATGGTAGACGCTATCGCGGGCCATGAGCTCATGAGTTTTATGGATGCCTATTCAGGGTACAACCAAATCTTCATGAACCCTGAAGAATCGGAGGTGACAATCTTCATCACTGAAAAGGGGACATACTGCTATAGGGTCATGCCCTTTGGTCTAAAAAATGTGGGGGCAACGTACCAGCGCCTCGTAAATAAAATGTTCGCAGACCAAATTGGGAAGTCTATGGAGGTCTACGTAGATGACATGCTGACTAAGAGTCTGAAGGCAGAAGATCATGTGGCAGACCTGGAGAGGACCTTTAATAAGATGGACAAATACAAGATGAAGCTTAATCCGGCCAAGTGTGTCTTCGGGGTCGGAGCAGGGAAATTCTTGGGGTTCATTGTCAATCAAAGAGGCATCGAGGCCAATCCTGAAAAGATAAAGGCCCTTATTGAAATGAAGACTCCCAAGTCCATTAAAGACGTTCAGAGGCTCACAGGGAGAGTTGCTGCCTTGAACAGGTTCGTGTTCGGGGCCACCGACAAGTGTCTACCGTTCTTCAAGATCCTCAGGAAGGCCTTCGAATGGAGTAAAGAGTGTGATGAGGCTTTCAAACAGCTAAAATCATATCTGGGGCCTCCCTTACTCCTGTCACGCCCCGTGCAGGGTGAACGACTTTATGTGTATCTCGCCATCTCAGAGTCGGCTATCAGTGCAGCCATCATGAGAGATGAAGAAGGGATACAGAAGCCTGTGTATTTTAACAACAAGGCACTCCAGGGGGCAGAGCAAAGATACCCGAGGATGGAGAAGTTAGCCTACGCCTTGATCCATGCCTCAAGGAAGATGAAACCGTACTTCCAATCCCATACAATGGTCATCCTCACCGACTCTCCTCTTAGGCAGGTCCTACACAAGCCAGAAAAATCAGGCAGGCTAATGGCCTGGGCTATAGAACTAGGGGAGTTTGACATAGTCTATCAGCCTAGGACGGCCATTAAGGGGCAAGCGCTGGCGGATTTCATGGCTGAGTTTACTTGGGATGGCGATGAAGCCGAGGGTGAGACCCTCGGGAAGACAGATACACAACAAGATAGACCCACTGACACACTCGAAGATGGGGCTGAGACAAGCACCGTTAGGAGGAAAGCGACTGAAAATTAAGAGGGAAGATACATCTTTAGACAGGGATCCCTCTCTGAGGGAAATTTTTCAGAGGGAAAGACTCTGTGGAGCCTCTTCGTTGACGGGTCCTCTTGTGACAATGGAAGTGGAGCTGGACTGATACTATCAGCGCCCGATGGCACAGACATTGAGTACGCCATGAGGTTCAATTTCAGAGCCTCCAACAACGAGGCTGAATATGAGGCCTTGGTAGCAGGCCTCTCCTTAGCTAAGTCTCTTAGTGTTGGCCAGATTTTGGTCCATAGTGATTCAAGGCTAGTGGTGAATCAGATACTAGGGGCCTACGAGGCTAAGGACGAGAGGATGGCTAGATACCTCGAGAAGGTGAGGTCACTACTGAAAGGCTTCAGAGAAGTAAAATTAAAGAGGATACCTAGGCTCGACAACGGCCGTGCTGATGCCCTTGCGAGATTGGCCTCGGCAACTAGGACAGACATCAGGAGGACGGTCCCAGTGGAAATTTTGCTTCAGCCAACTATTGAAGACCCCGAGGGAACACTTGGCAATTGCCTCAATGTTTCTCGATAAGCCTCATGGATGGACCCTCTGATCAGATACATTAAAAAGGGTGAGATGCCAGAAGCAAGGCAAGAAAGGAAGAAGCTGGGATACAGGGCAGCCAAATTCACTGTCATCGGGGACACGCTGTACAAAAAGGGGTTTCTGCTCCCCTTAGTTAGGTGTGTGCATCCCTCAGAAGTCCCTCCCATCTTGCAAGATGTGCATGAAGGGTCATGCTCAAGACACATTGGGGGTAGATCCTTAGCGAAGAGGGTGATTACCCAAGGCTACTGGTGGCCGACCTTGGGGAAAGATGCCGCAGCATATGTAAAAAAGTGTGATAAATGCCAAAGATTTGCTACCATCCCTCATCAACCTCATCAGCCTCTTACCTCCATTACATCCCCATAGCTGTTCGCAGTGTGGGGGATTGACCTTGTAGGGCCCTTACCAAGAGCAGTCAATAACTATCGGTTCCTCATTGTAGCGATTGACTACTTTTCAAAGTGGGTGGAGGCCGAACCGATGGTCACAATTACAGAGCATAAGACCTTCCAGTTCATCTGGAAAAATGTGATATGCAGATATGGTCTGCCCAACACCCTCATTTCAGATAACGGGACTCAGTTCAAGAATGCCTCTTTACAGAAGAACTGTGAGAGGGTAAGTATCAAACAATTTTTCTCCACCCCAGGCCGACCTCAGGGCAATGGGCAAACAGAAGTAACAAACAGTACAATCCTAGATGGAATCAAGAAGAGGCTTGAGGAGGCAAAAGGAAGATGGGTCGAGGAGTTATATTCCGTACTGTGGGCATACAGGACGACAGTGAGGACTTCTACCGGGGAGACCCCATTCATGCTAGCTTATGGCTCAGAAGCCGTCATCCCCACTGAAATTGAGTTTCCTACTCATAGGGTCCAAATGTACGACCCCCGGGGAAATGCGGAAGAGAGAAGACTCGACTTGGACCTGATTGAGGAAAGGAGGGAGGACGCGGAGTTAAGGCATGCCGCATACCAGCAGAGGACCGCAAGGTTTTACAATCAGAGGGTGAAACAGAGGCCTATTGCAGTGGGGGACTTGGTCCTCAAGAAGACTTGGCAAAAGCCCAACAAGCTCCATCCTAATTGGCATGGCCCATATAGGGTCATCGATGAAGTTGTCCCTGGGACCTATAGACTAGAAAACCTAGAAGGGGAACCTTTTTCCAATCCCTGGAATGCAGACCATTTGAAGAAATACTATTAGTAGTGTTGTAAGGTCTTGAAAGGACATAATTGTAATGAGAGTTTCTTCAACAGAACACTTTGGAAAATTAATAAGAAATATCAGTGTTTCCCTCATCCTGTGGTTGTCAGTTCTAGCATGCATGGAAACATCTATAAAAAACCACCCTCGGCTATAATGAGGGCCAGTGGAGGGGACGACCCCACCACTGTCCTCAAGAAAGACGAGGTAGACTTTGTTGAAAACCATTAAATTGGTGAGTTGAACCCTCGGCTATAATGAGGGCCAGTGGAGGGGACGACCCCACCACTGTCCTAAAAAAAGACGAGGGTAGACTTTGTTGAAAACCATTAAATTGGTGAGTTGAACCCTCGGCTATAATGAGGGCCAGTGGAGGGGATGACCCCACCACTGTCCTGAAGAAAGACGAGGGTAGACTTTGTTGAAAACCATTAATTTGGTGAGTTGAACCCTCGGCTATAATGAGGGTCGGTGGAGGGGACGACCCCTCCATTGTCCTCAAGAGAGATGAGGGTAGACTTGATTAAAACCATTAAATTGGTGAGTTGGACCCTCGACTATGATGAGGGCCAGTGGAGGGGATGACCCCACCACTGTCCTCAAGAAAGACGAAGGAAAGGTTAGTGGCATTAACAAAGACAACAAACCATAAAAGCAGCAAATATGGAAGATAGTAGAAGAAGACGATGGTATTAATAAAAGTGGTATACAAAATATCTAAGTGTTTTACAAAACAGAGCACAAAATTGGTGAATACATTATGAGGGTATGGGCTACAGACAGACACCCTAAGGGACAATATCGGTGGGTAGAGCCTCAACATCTATCAAAGGGGTCTCTTCAACAATCATAACCGGCTGATCCTCAGATGTGCCGACCCCCTCAACCTGCACTTGGGATTCAAAATAAGTCAGGGCCTCGGCAATCATTGGGTCGTCCAGTCTGACTGCTTCAATTGAAGGGCGGACCGAGGAGATAACGTCACCAAATCTGAGGACGACCCATCGACAGGCCGTCCTGATCCCCCTCTCCAGATACTCAAGGCCGAAGCCCTGAAACTCATCAGAAGCCTTGTAAGCCTCAACGGCATCGGCCTTGGCTTTTCTGACAGCTTCTTCGAGGTCAGTCTTGTGCTTGGCCTCCATGTTGATCAGGGCCGTGTCCTTCTCCTTGATGAGCAAGTCCTTGGCCTGCTGGTCAGCATCATGCTGCCTCGTCAGCTCATCCAGGACCCTAGCATACTCAGTCTTAGCACTCTCCAGTTCAGCCCTCGCAGTCTCGATCTCTGTCTGCAAGTCAGCCTCATGTTGAATAGCCCTTTCGGCCTCATGGAACTTCACCTGATTCTCGGCCATCCACTTGGTTGCTGAGGTGAAGGCACAAACAGACTGCGTAAAAAATAAACAGATGTCAAGAGGGGCCGAGGAAACAGTTGGTGAAAGAATGAAATTTAAGATGTGGGTCAGAACCAATACACGTGCAAGGGAGTGCAGACCATAGTCGTACACTTTGGCTGGAGGCATCTTTGACAAGAAGTCATAGTCAGCAGCCGAGGGTGCAGAGAACATTGAGGCCTTGACTGCCCTCAGATTTGCAATGAGTGACGAGGGCTCGGCCCTCAGATGCGCCAGGTTTTGAGACCAGAAGGCCCCCATACTGGACGAGGAGGTCGTCCCCTCAGAGGCTTCGACCCTGTCCCTCGTCCGAGAATCAGGACGAGGGTCAACAGGGGCCTCAGGCTCCTTCCTTTTATTACTATCAGCGGTCGGCTCCACCACCGTCGGCCCAGCGGCCCTCGTCTTCTTCGGAGCCTGCTGAGGCTCCTTTCCTTTCTTCTTTGCCAATCCTGACAATAAGCTGGGAGCAGTCATTTCCCAAAGATAGTCTGATATATCTGCAGGACGACCTGATAAGAGGACGACATGTCAGAAAAATGCAGAGATAAAGAGGAAACACTTAAAAAATAAGTAAAGAATGGAAAACATTCAGTATAACTCATATAGTTCTGTCAGAGGGCCGACCTTCAAACCAGCTTCTTTGAGGAACCGAGGGGTCATCAAGTCTTCAAATTTTGCAAGTTCACCCTCTCTCCCTCACCCTCTAAGATAATCAACAATGTCCTTCTCCTCCATGATAAGTCTAGGGTCTGATCTGGCCTTCATGGAGGGGTTAGACCACTTCCTGGGGACCCTCGGACTATCGGCAACGGGCTCCCACTCCCCGGAGATAAAGAAAAACCTCTTTTTCCAATCATGGTTGGAAGTTTGTGCCACATGGAGGAGTTTCTTCTCAGACCTCCTTGCCCCCAGGTGATAATATCCAGGCTGTTTGGACGAGGAGGTGATGTTGTAGCAGCCCAAAAATAGGTCAGCCGAGGGCTCGTCGGTGAAGGCATTCTTCCACAAGGAAATATATCCCAGGATCGTCCTCCAAGAGTTGGGGGGAAGTTGAGAGGGGGCAACGCCGAGGGCAGACAGGATATCTACGATGGCATTATGCAGAGGGAATCTGACTCCGACCTTGAGCATTTGTTCGTAAACTGCCACCTCTCCCTCTCCACAATCAAAAACCCTCTCAGAGTCAGAGGGAACTCTCATAGTTATGCTGGGGGGCACTCCATAGGCATGCCTCCATATCAGGAGGTCGTGATCCCTAACAGAGGAGATAAAAGACGAGGCATGGGAGGTATCAACTTCGTCATCTGTATCATCATCCTCGTCCTAAGTCCCCTCCCCCTCGGCCTCGACATCTGCCGGAGGGCCCTAGGGAAAAGCCACCTAGAAGGCATGGGGAGACAGGGTTGTCACAGGGACAGCCTCGGAGGGGACCGTACCCTCGACCTCTCGGCCTGGGCTTAGGTCAGACGTCTCCCTCCTACCAGAAGTTTCAGCACCAGTTGGCGAGGATGCTCTCTCGTCCATCTCACTTGGTTTGGGAATCTCGGCTGGACGAGATGATGACCCACAAGACTCAGACAGTTCAAATGGTTTTATGGTGGCAAGAGGAATGGGGAAGATGGGTCGTACCCAATTAGGGTCGTCCCCTCGTCTTTTCTCTTCCTCTTCCTCTATTCGTCTAATCTCGGCAAAGAGCCTCTCTCTCAAGGATGGGAACTCAGATACTAAGCTATAAAGCCTCCTAAGCATTAAAGGGAAGACTCTACACTTGGAGAAATTACACTAAACTTAGCTAACTTAGCTATAAACAAATGGGAAATTGACCACGTTGGACTTTTGGATCAAAACAAAGGAACTCAATGGTTTCTGTCAAGAACAACCAAGAACCAGTTACCGGAGAAGACGCCGGAAAAGGTTATGGCACAATCTAAAGAAAATGCAGCCCCACAACCCTAAAAAGCAAATAGAAATGAAGGCAAAAGAGAGTACCTGATAAAGAGAGCAAAAACGTTGCTAAGACTTGAAGAATTGAAGGCTGCAAATGGCGATGAAGGCTGATAAAATTATAGAGAGAGATAATGCTTAGGCGCGAAGAAGAAGAAGGAAGAGAGAGAGTTTGAAAATATCTTAAATACTTTGGTAATAAGTGGACCCATTTACCAAGAAAGGTATAATTAGGGCACAAAGCCCCATGCAGTGTGCAGCCGCCATGCCTTGGAAACTTGAACAACAATGAGTATCTGCCCAGGTGTCACTCACCTAACTGATCATACATGCATCTCATTTTAAATACTATCCCTCAGCCATCTCAACAGCACCTATGGCTAAGGGCTGGGGGGTGATTGATATACCCGTTTATATCCGCGGCCTGGCTGATGATAAACGGATGACCCTATGAGGGGCCGACCCTTCACCAGGCTCCATACGACCCCTCAGAGGGGCCGACCCTTCACCAGGCTCCGGACGACCCTATGAGGGGCCGACCCTTCACCAGGTTCCAGACGACCCTACGAGGGGCCGACCCTTCACCAGGTTCCAGACGACCCTACGAGGGTACGACAGTACAAGGCCAGAATTGGGCTAGGCTCACTACTGGAAGAAACTTTGCCCTCGGCCTCGGCTCATAGGCCGAGGGTGACATCATGACAACGCGTGGTTTGGGAGACACGTGGAACAGTGCGCGTGAGGCCCATATGGCACGTGGAAGACCGTTATAACCAAATCACACCCTCACGCGAGGGAATATTATGTCATCATTTGGCATATATAGGTTTCAACAGGGGATTGGCTAGATCATCATTCACATGCACCATGCATACTTGGGGGGTACACTACACCCCCCAAGACCTATATATACTTGTCACCTACAACCCTACAGGGGATCGATCAATTAACTGTAGCCCTAGCTAAAACTCTGCTTGTACACACAGTAGAGAGAGAGAGGGTTATGTGCATTGTATCCAAGGCCATTAGTGCCCATACTTAGTGGATCACACACTCACAGTGGATGTAGGCCAAATTGGTTGAACCACTATACACCATTGTCTTAGCACCTCTTATACTCATCCCCTTCTACATACTTATACACTTATACACCTCTATGGCTGCCATGGATGCTACTGTTTGAGCTTACTATCACTTATCCGGTGGTGCTAAATCTCAGCATCATCATTAATCACATAATTATACCTTAGAAACACTTTATGGATTTTTTTAGAATTTTCCTAGCTTTTCTTGAACTCTTTTCTTCCTTAACTCCTACTTTCTCTTTCCTTAAGCCAAACACTCTTCAAACTGAACCTAGGGTTTGTTTTACTAAAGAAATATGTTAGAGGGAGAGTTTTAAGTCGGCCAAGGCTGCCTACCAAGCCATCCAATCACTTTAAAACATTTGGTTTACTAAAAGACAATTTACCACTTAAAGGAAATGGACAGCTTTGCCCTTTGTTCGTAAATTCGATATAACTCCTTACTCGGGCATCCGTTTGATGATCAATTTATTGTGTTACAACCCTAACTCACATGTATACAACTATCTAGTTTTTACCTCAAGTCAATTGTAATGTTATAAGGGTCAAAACTAGTCTCGAACAGGAACATTTCTACCGAAAATAATAAAATTTTGTGTTTGTAAATAATTCGACCTTTCATGATTTATGAAAGTAGGATTATAATAAACATAATCACTTAACATTAGATTTACTAATAACACATTATTAATATCACATAAGATAAGAATGATTTAAATATAATTTATCATAATTATATCCGGGTTGTCACAATTTAACTCAAGATAATTTAAACTAAATGGTAAGGCTTGGAGTATCATATAAGTGGGGGTTTTCGGTAATGTACTGTATGGGTGGTACGATTGAAATTACATGAGATGTGAGATTAATACCCGGAGTTGTCCTTACCAGTTACGCTTTATTTTTCCCAATTTCGGGATGAACTTCCGTTATTAGGGGGGAAGTATGTAATACCCCGTATTTTTATGGCTTTTAAAATTGGAAATTTAATTCGGGACGCGCCTATGTCGTGTCAGGACTAAATTATTATTATTAAAGTGAATAAATTATAAGTCATCAATATAGTCGTTTTGAGTGCGCCAAAGTGTCCGGAAGGGCCGAGATAGTCAGAAAAGTGTACTCAGGGGTTTAGTTTGGGTCTCGGGGCGTTTTTAGGCCTAATTGACACCCCGGGAGGGTATTTTAGACATTTGGTATTTTGGGATAATTAAACCCACAAATTTTCTTAGTATTCATTAGCCATTTAGAGTTGTCTAGGCATTAGAGAAGAAGGTGAAGTGATTAGAGAAGAAGGTGAAGAGGTTTGAGAAGAATGTGAAGAGTCTTCAAGCAATCCAAGCCCTAGAACTCACCCGATTGCGCCGCCACCACCACCAAAACGTAGATCGCGTGACGAGGAACGCATCCATATAATTGTCATCAACAAATAATATCCTTGAATCCGAGGAAAGTATCTATCTTTCTAATTTCCAAGTTAATATACCTTCCATGTTAGTCTAGTAATGAAAATCATATGTTTTAATTGAAGAATTATATGATTTAGAAGAGAATTCGTATATGTTGTAGGTAGAATCCATGTAGTCTAAAATCTTGATCATATTTAGAGGACTACCCATGAATTTATTTTAATATTTGGTAAGAAAATCTTGATTAAATTAGAGGGTGGTGATTATTCATGCAAAATTTGATTTTATAAAGAGATTTGAGATTAAACCCCTTTTTGATTGATTCGTTGAGGATTTATTGACGTCGTTACGTTAGAACTTGTTTATGTACATTTCTTATACACTTGGACTACTTTGATGGGAGTTTGGGATGAAATTATATAGGTTTGGGGGGGTTAAAATGGTTGAACCCTTAGGTTGAATATTGCAGAAAACTGGGTAAGAACTGCTTGATTGATCGATCGACCCCTCCTGGAAAACTGCATATTTTTCCCCTTTTTATTTAGTCCGATTAAAATACATAGGAACCCTTGATCATCATTAATAGAGTATAATGGGTTATGAAGATGACCAATAGGGTCTAAGTAGACTCAATTGAGTGAAATTAATATGAGATGAAATTGTGGGTTAACGGGGAGTTATTTATACATTAGGAATTGTGCGTACGTTTACAAAGAGACTGAGACTCGTGAAAGATTTAGACTAGAAGGTAAGTGAGGGTATACCTACTAAAATTTATACTTAGTGAGAAATAATACTTCAAGAGATGATAAGTAAGAACGAAGTAAATAATAAATGAGAATGAAAGAGATGAATCCGTTATGAGAAATAATTGAGTAAAATTTGTGTTGAGAATGGATAATAACAATTATGGGTCGTGGGCGAACCTAATTTGGAACATATGAATATTTATATGTATGACTTTTTGATTGTTCATATATTATGTATCTGTGTATGACATACCTAGGTTACTTGCTATCGAAGGGAGGTTTGCGCGTGAGGGCAGTCATATCCTGATGAATCCATGGGATTTTTTATTTGTCGCTCGAGAACATACGACTATGAAAGACTTATCGATGAGTTGATAAGTCCGCTGACAATGTAGGTATGTATGTGACCCATGGGTATGAGAACTATGTTCCCCTCCAATTAATTATGATTTGATATTTGTGGTTCGAGGAATCTTTACCGAACCTATAGCCCCCTATATAGCGACGTGGTGTATTGGGGCAAGATAGCAGAGTAATGCAACGCCGTAGCTGTGTCTCGGGGTGCAGTATAGTATATATATAATATAGTGAATATATATATATATATATATATATATACATGTAATGATATATACTATGTGGCTAAAGTAGAAATGTAAGATAGTTATGTATGAAAACACTTATTAGAATTGAATTAATAAGGGACTTATTCATGTTGAATCTAAATGGATATATATATGTTTATAACATCATTATATATATTATAAGGTTAATACGTGGGAATAATTTGGGCTATAAAGAATGGATACATGTGGTTAATCTAGTTAGCGTGGGAACTATAACTAGGATGTCCTAGAGGTACAGTAGGAGTGCACACTAGATGAGAGGTGATGATTCCCAAGAGAGTGTCTCATACTAACATAGTTGTGATATTTAGCCCGTAAGCATTTTAAATACATGCTAAACTATTTTTAAAACTGTTTTACACTCGGGATCTGACCCGTTTTCTATCATTTCTTTCTCTTTTGTATATATATGTATGTATTATAGGTGCCCAGCCACAGGGGAGTCATGCTTAGGTTATTTGGATTGGACGTGTTGCAGCTTATGTGGGAGTTCTAGGCCCTTTCTTTAGACTACTTCGTCATTGAATCAGTTCCTACTTTGGATCTTCATAGTTAGGGCATGTGTCGCCCGATATCCTATTTCGTTGAGATCTTGTCAAAGATTTATGTTCATTTATATTTTAAGTATTCAATACTCCTTGGGAGTTAACTCTTGTCAGGATGATTTCATTTATAGTTCATAACATGGTTTGGTTTATCTAGATGTTTTAAATGGTAGTGTAGTTATTGTTATCCTTTTTTATTTATGTGACACTTAAACTGTTATTATTAAAAAGGTTTTCATATTGGTATTTAATAAAGGAAAAATGAGGTTTTAAATGGTTTTTACACTTAGCTTAATTATTTAGGGTGTTCAAATTGGAAATATTATTTTGCAACAGTGATGCTGAGAATGAACCAACCGTTCACCTGGTTTTTAATTTAATAAAGGACTGATCACACGATATTTAATTAGGCGGGGTGTTATATGAAAGATCTTGAGAACCTTAATGGGTCTCTTTCAATGGTGAAATTGCTCCGCGCAAAGGGCGGAGAACTGGTTCACCACCAAAGTATCCAGTGAGGTCAAGCTATATAATGGAAGAGAGAGCTTCTCGTTCCCACAGACGGTGCCAAACTGATGATGCTAAGATTTAACTCCACTAGATTGGAGATGATGAGCTCAAACAGTAATAACAATGACAGCAATAGAGTTGTATGTTTATAAGTATATAGAAGGAGATGAGTATAAGAGGAATGGAGACTGATGTATAGTAGTTCAGCCAATTAGGCCTACATCCACTGTGAGTGTATGATCCATTAAATACGGGCACTAATGGCCTTGGATACATTGCTCATAAGCTCACTATCACTGTACTGTGTGTACAAGCAGAGTTTTATCTAGGGTTACAATTATCGATCCCTTTGCAAGGTTGAAGATGAGAAATATATAAATGGTAGTGTAGTTATTGAGCATGTGAATAATGATCTAACCAATTCCCTGCTGACACCTGGATGTGCCACTTGTGATTATTGATGACATAATATTCCCTCACATTAGGGGATGATATTATTATCACAGTCTAATCTATGTGATATATGAGTCCCACGTGCACTATTCCACGCGTCTCCCAAATCACGCGATGTGATGATGTCACCCTCGGCTTAGGATGCCAGGCCGAGGCTAAAGTTCATGCTGGCATTGGGTCCAGCTGGATATGGGCCTCGTACTGTCATCCCCTCATAGGGTTATCCGGTCTGTGATGAAGGGTCAGCCCCTTATATGGTCATCTGGCCCATGATGAGGGGTCGGCTCCTTATAGTGTCATCTGACCTATGCTCTGGGGTCGGCCTGTCTCCGGGTCGTCCTCTTTAGGATAAGGGGTCGGCATGGCCGACCCTTTCTTCAATGGACTAGCAAAGTTGGACCCTCGTCTTGGACTTGAGCCCTCAGTCTGAGATAGGGATACACTCGGCCTGGCCAAGGGTGTATTTTGGTATAACAATTAATCAATAAGATCAAGCAACGGGGTGGATAGTTCAATGTAATAATTATTGACGTGTAAGTTACTTTATGTTCCAAGGTAATAATTATTGACGCCGAATAAAATATTTTGGGGAATTGTTTTGCTCAAGTTTCCAATAATGTTTTGTTGTGTACTCATATTTGGGCTTTATATCTGAATATTATTAAATTGATGATGTGGTTTATAAGAGGTCTAGGATGGACTATTAGCATTGTTGGTATTGTTGTTGCTGAGTATTTTTTATTTTTCTTAAACAGGGTGGATAGTCCTATAAACAAAGGGAACTTTGTCCTAATTTTCTATAATATTTACACTTTTGTGTTGTAATTTTTTGATAAATTTAATTTGCATTTTATCGTTATGATGTTTATGTGAGCTTCAAGACGGACTATTAGTATTGTTTTGTGGATTATTTTTATTTCTTAATAGGGTGGATACTCTTATAAACAAAGGAAATTATGTCCAAATTTTATAAAAAAAATTCACATTTGTGTTGTAATAAAAATTGACTTAAGTTGTTCACACATTTTAAACTTTGGAAAATTTTCACTGTGTGTGTGTGTGTGTGTGTATATATATATATGGAGTAATCATCGATAAAAGTTAAAAAAATATGTATTTCCTCCATGAGTGACATTACTCATCATATCACATATATCACTATGTATACGATCAAGAATTTCGGATGTCCTTTTAACATATTTAAATTACTTTCTAGTCATCTTAGATTGAGTAGAAATTTCACAATTATCGTAATGTTCAATTTTATAATAACAAATTAATCCTAGATTAGTCATATTATTTATACTTATATAATTAACATGACCTAATATATTATGCCATAAAGAAATAGAATCAACTATAGAAATGGAACAAATATCATTTATTATATTAAATTTAATGATATCGTTACAAGAGTACCCTTTACCAATAAACTGACCATTCTTGGATAAGACAAGCTTACCCGACTCATACACAAGTTTGAAAACTCTCTTACTGAGATGGTCTCCAAACAAAAGATTTTACACATTTTCATTACATGAAGTACATAAATCAAAGTAATAACCTTTCTGGATGTTAATTTCAATTCCACTGTGCCCTTTCCAATTACTTTGGTCCGGAGGATATTCGCCATTTTTACTTCCTTTCATCGATCTCTTAATATGTTTTTAAAAGAGAACGATCTTTGCAGATATGAATGTTTGTGCGAGTATATACCCACTACCCACTTACACCATTTCAATAAGTTCTTCAACATTGTTGGTTTTCTTTGCCACTTGTTTTCCTTTCAATGTCTTCTTTTTAAGTCAACATTATCGAGAAAAGTGACCCGGTTTGTCGCATAAGTAGCATTAACCTCTCTTCTTTTTATTTTCATCTTGTTTCTTGAAATTTAAATCATTCTCTGCTTTGAGTTTGAAATATTTGGTACTTTTGGATGTTTGATCCTCAACCATATTTGCCTTGAACACGAGAATCTTCTTCGACGTAAAGATGGCGAAGAAGGGATTCAACTGTGTTTGTCTATTCGTCATGGTTAATCATCTTCTTAAAGTTATTCCAAGAAGAAGGAAGTTTATAAACAACCACCCCAACCTAAAATTCATCTTTAAGGTTTACACCGACGGCTTTGAGATCACTGACTATTTGTTGGAGTTCATGGGCTTATGCAATGACAGATTTATCATTAGTCATTTTATAATTCATATAATTAGAAATAAGAAACTTACGGTTACTCGCTTACTCATTTTGATATTTATTATCCAATGCTTTCCATAATTCCTTTGTCGTAGGAATTATTTTATGTGCACTATAGACAGTTTGAGATAATGCATTAAGAATGTGTCCCCGACAAATGAATTCATCTTCTTTCCTTTTCACATGTTTTTTCTTGATATATTCGGTGTCTTCGAGTGTGGGTTCGGGAATAGGTTCAATCCCGTCATCAATAATATACATGAGCTTAAGAGATGTGAGAAAGAACATGATTTTTTCTTGCCAAAGGCTGAAATTTTCTCCATCAAAATGATCCAGTCGCACTAAATCTTGACTCGTAACTTGGATGGATTGTTCTATTGTTACTTCCATTTCTTCAAAAGTAATATTGCCTACAACTGTTTGAAATTTATGAAGGAATTATAATAATTATGAATCCATGTTACTGCAAGGCACGTTCTAGGAACGTTGCCTTTTAGGCCATATTTCTCCCCTTCCGGATGAAAACCGCGAGTACACAATGGAGTAAAAGTAAGAATTTGCCTTCAAGATACAATCCAGTGATCTTTCTTGTTTGATTCAAACTATGTAAAGTTTGATCAAACCAAGAACACTCTAAAATATTAACCTGATAATGCTAAAAGGTAGAGGACGAAGAGAAGAAAGCTGAACAATTTTCGTTGTCCAAAACAGAGGCCTGGAACTCTTTTTATAGCCATTGTGGGTTGTCACCTCCTTTCAGGCAGGCAATTCAGCAACTATTGGATCAAGTCTTTTCGAAATTCCTTTAATCACCCAATACACCCTAATTCTCCCAATCGTCCTTCCGCACATCGCGCGATCGCACAAACGCACGCCGCGTGTCGCGATTAGTGGTGCTTCGCACCACCGCAAAGCACCATATCCTAGTCTCTTTGACTAGAAGACTAATTGTCATCTTTTGTATTTTAGTTATATACCATTCCACTCTCTTGTAAAGTTTCTATGTGGGACACTAAAACCATACCCACCTTATTTAAACCCATTTTGCTTTAGCTTTCTCTCTCTACTAAAACACCCAATATAAAAACCCATTAAAAGAAAACCCACTTACACAATAATAATACTAAATTATATTCCAAAAATAAAACTCAATAATACAATTTAATTAATAAATCATTTTTTGAAATTTCAACATATTTAAACTAAAGAAAAAGCAATAAAGCTACGAGCCCCAAAAAAATCTCCCTAAACCTCTCCAAAGTGCATTAAGTTCTTGAATTATGTGTGTACCTCATCCCAATATACAAACACTTAATGCACTATGGAAAAATTTACTACGGAATTACGAATCCTAAAGAAAATTTGAGAAACAGATTGTCACATTTTTAACTTATAACTAAAGCGATACATATTTCATTCTTAAGACTTAGATTTTACACAGGATAGACCTGGCATACATGAACATTACAAACTCAACTGATTCCATTTGACTTAGTACTTCTCATATCATTAAAACTATTTCTCTCGTGATAGTGTAGTCAGAGGAAAAAGTCTTGCAATCCCTATTTGTATGGGATTGGATATAGTGGGTTCAACACGTCAAGTTTACATGGGAGTAATGGGTCTATTCTATTTTAAATTTTGAACGTTATCAGTACCCTTAAAGCTAGAGTATGGGTATTAAAGCACACCAATCTTGTTTCAAAGAAATCAAAAGACATTCTTGGATAATGATTTGGTGAATATGTCAGTGAATTGGATGGGTGAAGGAACATATAATGCCCCAAGTGAGCCGAAAGAAATTTTTAATGTACAAAATGAAAGTATAACTCAATATGTTTAGTATATGCATAAAAAATGGTGCTGGTGAACATGAAGAGGGAACCAGCGTTCTCATAAAATATAAATGGGGACCGTGGTAAGTAAATTCCAATGTATTAAAGAAAATATGTGACCCAAGTGAGATTCGCGGTGATAGTGGCCATAACACGATATCCTACCTCGACACTAGAATAGGATACCATTATTTTCTTTTTAAATGATTAGGCGATACAATTTTCACTGGGAGACACACAAGATCCACTCGTCGACCTCTGGGTATCGTGTTACCCAATCCTCTCAGCATAAAAAAACATATAAGTTGGTGGATAATCTAGAAAGTATATATGCGAATGCCATAATAACGAGTTCCATTTATGTAACAGACTATATTCTTGATGGGTTGAAGATGTAAAAAGTGGGGTTGCTCATGGATTTACACACTAAGTTATCATCATGAGAAATTTCGGGTCGAGTGAGGGTGAATATTGTATATCTCCTACCATGTTGTAGTAAGTTATTAAATCTTCAGAGGTACCACCTTCAAGTGGTAAATTATGTTTAGGAGGTAGGGATATGTTTAAGATCAAGTTTATGATTTCTCATCACCTTTATTTATTTTGGCGTATTCCGTTATTACCTCACAATAATGTACTTTTCAAGAACTTCAGAGTGAAGACAAGTAAGTGGTCGAGTGTAACACCCCGCCCGCCCGGAGAGAGCGAACGGAGCGCTAATGCGATAAAATAAATCCAAATCCACAAGTGACAAGGTATAGAGCATCTAAGTCCCATAACAACAAAAAAGAAACTACAAATCTCAATCTCTTCAAATTAAATACCAAATCTCTCGAATTACATACAACAACTAACTCGAAAATAAAATGCAAATCTCCAAAGCTCTATACATCAAAATAATACAAATCTTTCCCAAACAATCCTCGCTAAAATCAATCTCCATAGCACCCCAAAATCCGCGCTAACCTGCCACTAAAAGAAAATATGGGGAAGTACACAATACGACAAGAAAGATGCTCAACCACTACACCAAATCCTGCGAATGGTCACGCCTAGTGGGTCACGGCCCAAGTCCGCGACCAGATGGTCGCGGACATGGACCGTGACCCATTCATTTTTTGGCGTGACCATATTTATTATCACACTAAATTATCCATGCTCTGGAAATGGTCACAGATTAAATCCCTGACCATAGAGGGTCACGGATTAAATCCCTGACCATAGAGGGTCACGGCCAGAGTCCCTGACCAAGCCGTGACCAGTTTGGCGCCAAAATTCCCTCCAAACTGGTCGCGGGTCGGTCACGGCCCAAATCCGTGACCAGGTCGTGACCCAGTTTGGCGCCAAAATCCCTCTAAACTGGTCGCGTATGGGTCACGGACTTGGGCCGTGACTAAGGGCGCGACGAAGTAGAAAACACACACATTAAGGGTCACGGCTATGGGTCGTGACCATCTGTGGGACCGGGTCACGGCTATGGGACGTGACCATACATCATTCAAACACCAAGGCTGTTGGAAAAGGGTCACGAATTATGGGTCACGGCCCATAGCCGTGACCATATAGAAATCCCCATTGTTCTGCAAGAAAGTGATGGGTCGTGCGCATGGGTCATGGCTGTTGGCCGTGACCAGTTTGGAAACTCCATTGTCGAAGTCATTAATGGGTCACGGCTCTTGGCCGTGACCAGGTCAAAATCGCCAGAAATCATGCTCATTAATGGGTCGCGCACATCGGGTCAGGGCTGTAGGCCGTGACCATAGTCTAGTCTTAAAAAGAAAAATTCCCAGCTTCTCATTTATTACATCCCACTTCGTTGCTGTAATTTCGAGCTGCGATTTCGAGCTAGGGTTTTTGCGATTTCGAGCTGCGATTTCGGTTGGATTTCTATTGGATTTGCATTTGGATTTCAGTTGGTATGTATTGATTCATTTGGATTTCGTGATTTCTAACTAAAGCCCTAATTTTTATGTATGTGTAGATTTATGTTTGTATGTGTGTATGTGTGTGTATGTATAGATTGTATGTATGTGTATGTATAGATTTATGTCAAAAAAAATATTAGGGTTTAGTAAACCTTAAATAGTATGTGTGTGTATGTATAGATTATGTCAATAAACCCTAGCTTGTATGTGTGTGTATGTATAGATTATGTCAATAAAACCTAGATTGTATATGTGAGTATTTTTTTTAATCAAAATATGCGTGTGTATTTTTATTTTGAGAAATATAATTAAATGATTTTTTTTTACATATGAGTCGCAAACACCCGTACGCATTACTATAGTGAGATATTGATGGCTTGGTTGTTGGATACTATATTGAATTTATTGAATTGATACTAGTGTTGATAAATGTATATGTTATTAAATTTGTTAGGTGTGCTCTTGATTTGCCTATGAAAAAGTATATCACATATGATTGGCTCGTATTCATGCCCTCGTATATTTTTCTCAGGAAAAATGAGGCGCGGTGATAAATACTGTCAACAAGAGTGGGACAGGTTGCAATTAGACCGCACACATAACTCTTTTATTAGCGTGCGTCATATAGAGGGTACTCCTATTCATAGGTACGGAAATAAAAAGATCGAACAATTTAACTACCTTATAAATCATGGATTTGATATCCAGCAAGATTACTTGTTCGATCGTATTCTATTTTCTCTACCAGAAAACTGGGATGACGTTATACAAAATATATTTCACACACATAATCCCGACATAGCCCTGACCTTGGTTACGTTGTTGGAGAAGGCGGAAAAAAAAATCCACCCGTTATGGATACAACTGCGTATAGAGAGCATTGACATAGACTGTGATGTCTCGCGCCACATGCACGTAAAATTGCATCTTGCCAACAAGTTGAGAAATAGGGGATTCCGAGTTCATGTCACTGACATCTACACATCAATCATAGATACCCTTCCTTCTAGTTGGCCACGTGCAAAAATTCATAGGTTCTTAAAAACTAATACCGAATGGATGGAGATCAGACACATTGAACTTATTCTAAAGTCTTACTTTGAAAAGGTATCTATCTATCTATATATATAAAACTAATTAAGCTTGATTAATTAGTTATAATTTCATATTATTATAATTATTTACTCACTTATATTTTTTAATCTTTGTAGATAATGTCGAGAGGAAACAACCCTAGGGTACCAAGTGCCGATGTGACACCACAACGAGGTTCACCATCTCGTGCAGAACCCAGATTCTCAACACCAATGGCTGAGCAATTCACAACTCCACCAATGGTTCACTCCTCACCAAGTCCAACCCCAAGTGCTCCTACGCCCTAATCCAACACTCCCGTTGCTTTAACGCCTCAATCCAACACTCATGATGCCTCCCGCTCAAATGAAAAGAAGCCTATTGGCTTCTCCATTCTCGGGTATAACCCGATGGGTGATAGGAATGACGTGCTGAACTTTAAAGCCCGGTGTTTGTCGCTGGGAAAAATGAACGTGGGAGTCGATGGACCAGACAATTAGAACCTTGTTGATCAAGCTGTCAAAGATGACATATATGACCAACTTTGCAATCATTTCTCATTTCCTGACCGTTCCAAGAATAAGGTTCTATCTCGGGTTGCTGAAGGATTGAGGACATACAGGAGAAACCTTCGGAAGAAACATTTCCCGAAAGAGGCAGCGAGCTTCGATATTTTGGCTTTGAAAGAGAAAGTGCCTCCCAATGTTGAAATGCCGGTGGACCAGTGGAATAAGTTTTTGGAGAATGAGGCGAAGGAAACCAAGTTGGTCCAGAGGGAGCAAAACAAAAAAAATAGGGCATAAAAAACTGATATCCATAGGCTGGGATCCAAATCATATGAGGATTTGAAGAATGAATGGGAGAGTAGGACAAAAGATGGTCCAGATGCCGGTAAAAACCCAAATCGGTCCAACTTATTCCTTCATGCTCGACGGGACAAAGATAATAAATTCCCGTTGCACTTGGCTAAGACACTGGAATCAATAGAGGCCATCAGCAGTCAATCAGATTCGAGCCCTACTGATGATTTTGACCTTGAAAATGATGCCCTGACTAAGACCTTTGGAAAGGACAAAAGGGAGAGGACGAGAGGTGTTGGCTCACATATGCCAAAAACAAAACTTCAACACATTACACCTCTTGTGGACGAGCTTTCTTCAGTCAAGAATTGTATCTCATCCCAAAATGAGCACCAGTTGAAGACCGATGGGGATGTCCATGAGATTAAAAATTCCCTGGGATTATTGACAAATCAAATTGGTAAACTTGTGAATTTTATTGAAAGTTATAGGCCCCCAATGCCTCCTCAAGGTTTCACACATCCTTCCCCTACAACATTCCCCTCTCAAATGCCTCATCCTCCAACATTTCCCTCCCCTGCACCTCCGCCAATCACGGGTCTCGGATCAGGGTCAACAACGCACGGTGACTATGGCGAAGAGTACTATATCAAGGACATGAGCAATTAGAGGTTTGTTGGCGTGTGCATACTCATCTCCAGGGTTCCTGGAACTCTAGTACATCACCGACCTTTGGAGAAGGGTGAGGCTAAAATAATGGTCGATGAAATATACAACGGCTGCGGAGATGTACCTGTGTAAGTTAACAATGGGGATGGGATGGAATTGAGGAATTATGCAAAATCTTTTATTACTTGGCCACTTTATCTGTTGGCCAAGATTTAATAATAGTTTCTTTCGTTTCAGTTGTAATAATTTTTTTATTTTAGTTGTAAGAATATTGTTTTTGCTTCAGTTGGAATGATATTTTTTTGTTTCAGTTGTAAGAATATTGGTTTTGTTTCGTTTGGAATGATATTTTTTTTGTTTCAGTCGTAAGAATAATCTTTTTGTTTCATTTGTAATAATATTTTTTAACCTATTACCACAGGACTGAAATTTGAAGATTATTACATGGATTTCCCACAATACAAAGAGTGGATGGGAGAGACTAACCGGATATCAATTAATCATGTAAAGGGCATTTATGAATTTGTTAAATATGCTTCCAAAAATCTTAAAAGTGAGAATATTCCGTGTCCGTGCACTCTGTATTAACGGAAAATATAAGTCATTGGAAGTTGTTGAGTTGCATTTACTAAAGTGGGGAATCTGTCAAGACTATATAATATGGACATACCATGATGAAAAAGTTGTACCTTATGTTCCAGAAGAATTACCGGGAGTCGACCGTGTAACGGAACCTCAAAGAGTAGAAGTGGTACATGATTCACCAACACATCGTCCATTGACCGACTTAATTGATTATGCTTACGGACTCCACAACCAACAAAATCACCAACCTATGGATACAAATAATGCGCATTATGACCAAGTAAATGAAAAAATTGATGCTGAACTACTAGGAGATCGGGAATACATACGGTTGAAAGCCGATGCAGCTAGACCGTTGTATAAAGATTGCGATGAAGATCACTCGGTATTATATGTAATGATTGGTTTGCATAATTTGAAAAGTCAATTTAGTTTGTCTGGAAACAGCGTAACCGGAATTCTTAAGTGGGTTAAAGAAATTCTCCCAAAAGAAAACATGTTACCAGACAATTATCCTACCATGAAGAAGAGTTTGAAGGGTTTAGGTTTGAAATACAAATCTATTCATGCTTGCAAGTATGATTGCATATTGTACCGAAATGAGCACGAAGAGAAGGATGAATGTCCTGTATGCAGTGAGCATAGATATATGGTTTGTGAGAATGGAAATGACAAACATGCAAAAAATCGCAAGTGCTCGCAAGTCCCACAAAAGGTTTTGAAGTATTTTCCACTTGGGCCACGGTTAAAACATTTTTTTACTGTACCGTGGATAGCGGAGGCCATGACATGGCATGCTCGATGTGAGGTGGGTGGGAATTTGATGCGTCATCCGGTTGATTCACTCATCTAGAAAATTTCAAATGCACAACACCATGAATTTGCAAAGGAACCGCGCAACGTTCGTCTTGCAATCTCAACCGATGGGTTTAACCCTTTCGGTAATTTAAGTACTAGTCAGAGTTATTGGCCAGTTCTTATGGCGCCTTTAAGTCTTCCTCCGACGTTATGCATGAGAAAGGAGTTCACATTATTATCTCTGTTGATACTCGGGCCGAAGGCTCCCAGTGATGATATTGATATATTCTTAGCACCATTAATTGAAGAACTTAAAGAGTTGTGGGATAAAGGCGTGACGGCGTTCGATTCTCATAAGGGTGAAGAGTTCACACTTAAAGCAATGGTGATGTGGGCGATCCACGATCTTCCTGCTTATGGGACCTTGTCCGGTTGTAATGTTCATGGTTATTATGGATGTCCCATATGTGGGGAGGAAACTGAAGCCTGTTGGTTAAAACATAGTGGTAAGTTGAGTTACACGGGTCATCATAGATTTCTGCCGACCAGTCACCCTTTTAGGAACGACAAGTCTAACTTTTTGCCTGTCGGTCACGAGCGAAGAACGGCACCTATTCGACTTTCTGGTCAGCAAATTGAGGAGAAGACGGTGGCTGCGACTGTGGGGAATATGTATGTAGGCAAACACCCCCAGTTTGTAAACCTGAAGCGTAAAGCCAGGGAGGATCCGAACGACCCTAGTAAAGCGAAGCCATGGTCCAGGCGATCAATATTTTTTGATTTGCCGTATTGGGAAGATCATCGTGTAAGGCATATAATTGATGTGATGCACACAGAGAAGAATGTTGCAGAACATTTGATAGGAACATGTCTGGGTGGATCTCATTCCAAAGATGGCGAGCGTGCCCGCCGAGATCTACAGGATATGAAAATAAAGAAGAGACTGTGGTTAAAAAATGATCCAACGACAGGAAGAATTTCTATCCCCCCGACTTCTTTCACTTTGACTACTAGTGAGAAGAAGATCCTCTTAGACACGTGGTTCAACTTGAAGACTCCAACCGGTTATTCTGGTAATTTACGTAGGGTATTAAACTACCAAGCAAATGACTTGAAACAATGCAAGTCTCACGACTGGCACGTAATCATCCAATTAATCCCGTTGTTATTTCGGCATTGCTTCTCTGAACACAAAGATCTCCGTCGGGCAATTATGCAAATCAGTTTGTGTTTTACCCTACTTTGTGCAAAAGTGGTAAACAGAAGACACATTAAAGCTGCGAAATCAACTTTAGCCGAGGCAGTTTGTGTGTTAGAGAAATATTTTCCTCCGTCATTCTTCGATATCAGTATCCACCTGCTTGTGCATTTATGCGATGAAGCTTTATTATGTGGTCCCGTGAGGTATCGTTGGATGTATCCTTTTGAGCGCTTGATGAAAACCTTCAAAGATTATGTAAAGAATACACGGTATATTGGAGGGTCAATTGCTGAAGAATACGTAACAGTGGAATCATCGCTATACGCTAGGGAACATATGCCAGAACAAGAGGTGAGGAGGTTTAATCCTCGTGGAGAACGAGTGATAGAGGAACCTGACGAGTTTGAGGAAGAATTATCGTTTGGGAACCCTAAAGAGGTGAAACTCACAAACCTACAATACGAGCAAGCAACTCGTCATGTCTTCGAATCGCAAGATGAAGTCCAAGACTGGAGAGAGTGAGTATCTATTGAATTCTTCTTCTTTGATTATATGTATTTTTTATTTTATTATCTAAACTCTATAATTTTTCGGTAGGAAGTACGAGAACGAAATTATCCAAAATCAAAGGAGAAATTGGACAACAACTGACTTTGGGGCATGGGTGTCAAAAGAGGTACTTTTCACATCTTATGTGTGCGGTTATTTATTCATGTGTGGTAAAAACATGCCCTAATACAAATTCATTAATAAATGCAACTTCTAAAAAGAGGTGATGTCTCTTCCAGACTTGCACGCCTAGCAAAAGGTCCTAGTTTTCGTGCAAAAGAGTTTAAGAAATTCCGCACCAACGGTTTTGATTTCATTTCATATCCATATGAGGAAAAGCTTTTGACGCAAAACAGTGGAATATCAATTTCTGCCTTGACCACCTGTATCGCTAGCAAAAGTGATAAAAATCCAAATAATACGGTGCTAACCTATTATGGGATAATTCAAAAAATCCTAGAACTTGATTACTTGGATTTCATAGAAGCCATATTCTATTGTGATTGGGTAAAGGTGGAGGATACAACGAATGCTTGCAAAGTTGATCCCGACTCCAAACTTATTATGGTAGATTTATCAAAGCTGAAGACTAAAGACCGCATAGTCGACGAGCCTTTTATTTGTGCCTTTCAGAATGTAAAGAAGGTATTCTACTCGAAGTGCATAAACAATGGCAATTGGTCTATTGTTGTGCATGCACCAAAGGGTATGACTACTGCAGTAGACGCATTAAAGGCTCCAAAAGAGTTCCAGTCAGCTCTTGATGACAACCCTAATTTGAAGCATCTTTTAGTTGATTTAGAGGAAGATTGAGTATCAAAATATTATTTTATCCTCATCAATCTTATTTGTATCCTATTATGATATTGACATTGTATTAGCACTTTACATTAATTTATGAATTTCATCTACTTTTAAATGTAATGTCCGGCTATTGAACATAACTGTTTGCAAAATATTTTTTGGTTCTACCATTTTTTTAATTGAACATAACTGTTTGCAAAAAATTCATTATTTTTTCACTGTCATAGGATACATTGATGTTGGGGTCGAACTACTATCAAACATAATCTGAAATTGCATCGCTGCTGGCATAGAGAAGGTTCTGATTGGCGTTGGGTGTAACAAAATATCCAGGTAATGGATAGACCTATGATGAACTTTATTTTAAGGTTAAATATGCATTGATTCAATTTTTTAATTATTTTGGGTTTGGATAACTTTTGAACAAAGAATAGTTAGGGTGAACACTAGAAAAAGAAGTCATTATCCAACGGATTGCCACTTTCTATGTTTAAGGCGCTCCCGGTTTGATTGTACGAAGTAAATTTGCAAAAAATTAGACTTAAGCATAAAAACATGCCATCGAATGGTGAAAACGTAAAATAGCCACAAAACAGTCCCATAAGAGTCATGAACACCTCGCACGAGACCAATGTAAATCGCAAGAATTGACCGTGTAGTCACGGCGCTCCCGGTTTGAGTGTATGACGTAAATTTGCAAAAAAAGAAACTTAAGCATAAAAACATGCCATCGAAGGGTGAAAACGTAAAACACGCTTAAAACGGTCCCGTAAGAGTCATGAACCCCTCGCACGGGACTAATGTGACTCGTAGGAACCGACCGCGTAGTCACGGGGCTCCCGGTTTGAGTGTATGACGAAAATTTGTAAAAAGTTAGACTTAAGCATAAAAACATGCCATCGAAGGGTGAAAACATAAAATAGCCATAAAACGGTCCGGTAAGAGTCACGAACACTTCGCACGGGACTAATGGAACTCATAGAAACCGACCGCGTAGTCACGGGGCTCTCGGTTAGAGTGTACGACGTAAATTTGCAAAAAAATAGACTTGAGCATAAAAACATGCCATCGAAGGGTGAAAACGTTCAACAAGCACAAAACGGTCCCGTAAGAGTCACGAACACCTCGCACGGGACCAATGTGACTCGTAGGAACCGACCGCGTAGTCACGGCGCTCTCGATTGGAGTGTACGACATTAATTTGCAAAAAAATTAGACTAAAGCATAAAAGCATGCCTTAGAAGGGTGAAAACGTAAAAAAACCACAAAACGGTACCGTAAGAGTCACAAACACCTCACACGGGACCAATGTTAATAGTAGGAACCAAACGTGTAGTCACAAGGATCCCGGTTTGAGTATACGGCGTAAATTTGCAGAAAGTTAGACTTGAGAATAAAAAAGATGCCATTGAAGGGTGAAAACGTAAAACACCCACAAAACGGTCCTGCAAGAGTCACGAACATCTCGCACGGAACCAATGTAAGTCGTAGGAACCGACCGTGTTGTCATGGCGCTCCCGGCTTGTGTGTGTGCGTGTGTGCGTGTTTGTGTGTGTGCGCGTGTGAGTGGGAAAGGGGGGAGGGGATGGGCAGGGGGCGCGTGTGTGCATGTTTGCGCGTGTGCGAGTGGGGAAGGGGGGAGGGGACGGGCAGGGGGCGCGCGTGTGCATGTGTGTGTGTGTGTGTGTGAGTGGGGAAGGGGGGAGGGGACGGGGAATGTATGCATATATGTAGTGAGAGTGTGTGCATATATGCATATATGTATATATGTAGTGAGAGTGTGCGTGTGTTTGTGTGCGCGTGTGAGTGTGTGCATATTGGTGATAAAATCTAAAATAAAATAGAGAGTATACCTGATCTAGGGTGAATCCAAGAGTGGACTCTACAAAACAAACCTCCTGACACTCATATTCGGTCATCTGATCCGTTACGGTTGCCTCTGGTTCCGGTATCACGTAGGACTTTAAATAATTGTCACCTGAAAGAGAAATAACATATCTGCATATATAATTATTAATATGAAACTAATATATATGCAGGGGGCGTAGTAACGGGGCAGGGGGCGGGGCGAGGCAGTGCTGCATATATATGCAGTGCATATATATGCAACTGCATATATATGCAGTGCATATATATGCAAATGCATATATATGCAGTGGGGGGAAGGCGGGATTGGCGCATCTACAAGTTGAGAGTGTGCTCGGGCAAGTGGGCTAACCAGAACTACTAGTAACGGGATTTGCCTGCAATACGAGTAAGGGGAATGGAACTCTTGTTTGAGAACTTTAGCTACGGACTTAGGTTAGCTAGCTCAGCTTCTCCTATGGCCATTTGGATTAAGGAAGTAGGGTAATGCGCAGACAAAGAAGGCCTAATATAATAATGGTGAGTCGAATCAGGCAAGGCAGCCGTTCGTGCATATATATGCAGTGCATATATATGCAGTTGCATATATATGCAACGGCTGCATATATATGTAACGGCTGCATATATATGCAGTGCATATATATGCAACGGCAGCATATATATGCAACGGCTGCTTATATATGCAGTGCATATATATGCAACTGCTGCATATATATGCAGTGCATATATATGCAACTGCATATATATATGCTAATGCCTTTTTAATTCGTCCGGCCAATGAGACAAATCGGGCCCCAAATGCCCGGGATGGGGAAATGTGTTTCCATGAACATAGTTTATAGTATGGAATTGGAATTTCAATAACCAAACCCATCTAGGGCTTTTGTTCATGCCTTAATCTTGTGCCCTCCCAACTTATATCGAACGTTTTGCGTATACTAGTCAGATTTATGGTTCACTTCCAAAACTTATTCGAGGCCGAGAAACCAATGAATAAGATAAAATTACTAATTGTTTACCATCCGTAAACTTTCCAAAGGGTTGGAATACAATTTGTAAGAGTATTCATTATACTTATGTGTCCCAATATGAATAGTTTCTCAAATTTCGATGAACGAATATACTTTGAGTTTTAACCTTGAGTTCATTCCAATAAAGGGTGAAAACTCGAAACAGCCCCCGAGCGGCCACGTGGGTGGCACCAACACCTCCCACGGGACCAACGTAACTCGTAGGAACTGACCCCGCAGCCGCGGGTCTCCCGGTTTGAGAGTAATACGGTAATTTGCATATTTTAAGACTTAGGCTTAAAAACATGACGTTAAAGGGTGAAAACTCGAAACAGCCCCCGAACGGCCCCGGGGGTAGCACCAACACCTCCCACGGGACCAACGTAACTCGTAGGAACTGACCTCGTAGCCGCGGGTCTCCCGGTTTGAGAGTAATACGGTAATTTGCATATTTCAAGACTTAGGCTTAAAAACATGACGTTAAAGGGTGAAAACTCGAAACAGCCCCCGAACGGACCCGTGGGTGGCACCAACACCTCCCACGGGACCAACGTAACTCGTAGGAACTGACCTCGCAGCCGCGAGTCTCCCGATTTGAGAAAATGACCGTAATTTGCGTATTTCTACACTTAAGCAAAACATGGCGTTAGAGGGTGAAAATTCGAAACAGCCCCCGAACGGCCCCGTGGGTGGCACCAACACCTCCCACGGGACCAACGTAACCCGTAGGAACTGACATCACAGCCGCGGGTCTCCCGGTTTGAGAGTAATACGGTAATTTGCATATTTAAAGACTTAGGCTTAAAAACATGATGTTAAAGGGTGAAAACTCGAAACAACCCCCGAACGGCCCCGTGGGTGGCACCAACACCTCCCACGGGACCAACGTAACTCGTAGGAACTGACCCTGCAGCCGCAGGACTCCCGGTTTGAGAGTACGATGGTAATTTGCTTATTTCTAGACTTAGGCTTAAAAACATGACGTTAGAGGGTGAAAACTCGAAACAACCCCCGAACGTCCCCGTGGGTGGCACCAACACCTCCCACGGGACCAACGTAAATCGTAGGAACTGACCTCGCAGCCGTAGGTCTCCCGGTTTGAGAATACGACCATAATTTGCGTATTTCTACACTTAAGCAAAACATGGCGTTAGAGGGTGAAAACTCGAAACAGCCCCCGAACAGCCCCGTGGGTGGCATCAACACCTCCCACTAGACTAACATAACTCGTAGGAACTGACCCCGCAGCCGGGGAGTCCCGGTTTGAGAGTAATATGGTAATTTGTATATTTCAAGACTTAGGCTTAAAAACATGACCTTAAAGGGTGAAAACTCGAAACAGCCCCCGAACGGCGACGTGGGTGGCACCAACACCTCCCACGGGACCAACGTAACTCGTAGGAACTGACCCCGTAGCCGCGGGTCTCTCGGTTTGAGAATACGACCGTAATTTGCGTATTTCTACACTTAAGCAAAACATGGCGTTAGAGGGTGAAAACTCGAAACAGCCCCCGAACGGCCCCGTGGGTGGCACCAACACCTCCCACGGGACCAACGTAACTTGTAGGAACTGACGTCGCAGCCGCGGGTCTCCCGGTTTGAGAGTAATACGGTAATTTACATATTTAAAGACTTAGGCTTAAAAACATGACATTATAGGGTGAAAACTCGAAACAGCCCCCGAACGGCCCCATGGGTGGCACTAACACCTCCCACGGGACAAACATAACTCGTGGGAACTGACCTCGCATCCGCGGGTCTCCCGGTTTGAGAGTAATACGGTAATTTTCATATTTAAAGACTTAGGCTTAAAAACATGACGTTAGAGGGTGAAAACTCGAAACAGCTCCCGAACGGCCCCGTGGGTGGCACCAACACCTCCCACGGGACAAACGTAACTCGTAGGAACTGACCCCGCAGCCGCGGGAGTCCCGGTTTGATAGTAATACGGTAATTTGTATATTTCAAGTCTTAGGCTTAAAAACATGACCTTAAAGGGTGAAAACTCGAAACAGCCCCCGAACGGCCACGTGGGTGGCACCAACACCTCCCACGGGACCAACGTAACTCGTAGGAACTGACCTCGCAGCCGCGGGTCTCCCGGTTTGAGAATACGGCCGTAATTTGCGTATTTCTACACTTAAGCAAAATATATGTTAGAGGGTGAAAACTCGAAATAGCCCCCGAACTGCCCCGTGGGTGGCACCAACACCTCCCACGGGACCAACGTAACTCGTGGGAACTGACCTCGCAGCCGCGGGTCTCCCGGTTTAAGAGTAATACGGTAATTTCCATATTTAAAGACTTAGGCTTAAAAACATGACGTTAGAGGGTGAAAACTTGAAACAGCCCCCGAACGGCTCCGTGGGTGGCACCAACACCTCTCACGGGACCAACGTAACTCGTAGGAACTGACCCCGCAGCCGCGGGACTCCCGGTTTGAGAGTACGACGGTAATTTGCTTATTTTTATACTTAGGCTTAAAAACATGACGTTAGAGGGTGAAAACTCGAAACAGCCCCCGAACGTCACTGTGGGTGGCACCAACACCTCCCACAGGACCAACGTAACTCGTAGGAACTAACCTCGCAGCCGCGGGTCTCCCGGTTTGAGAATACGATCGTAATTTGTGTATTTTTACACTTAAGCAAAACATTGTGTTAGAGGGTGAAAACACGAAACAGCCCCCGAACGGCCATGTGGGTGGCACCAACACCTCCCACGGGACCAACGTAACTCGTAGGAACTGACGTCGCAGCCGCGGGTCTCCCGGTTTGAGAGTAATACGGTAATTTGCATATTTAAAGACTTAAGCTTAAAAACATGACGTTAGAGGGTGAAAACTCGAAACAGCCCCCGAACGGCCCTGTGGGTGGCACCAGCACCTCCCACGGGACCAACGTAACTCGTAGGAACTGACCCCGCAGCCACGGGACTCCCGGTTTGAGAGTACGACGGTAATTTATTATTTCTAGACTTAGGCTTAAAAATATGACGTTAGAGGGTGAAAACTCGAAACAGCCCCCGAACGTCCCCGTGGGTGGCACTAACACCTCCCATGGGACCAACGTAACTCGTGGGAACTGACCTCGCAGCCGCGGGTCTCCCGGTTTGAGAGTAATACGGTAATTTGCATATTTTAAGACTTAGGCTTAAAAACATGACGTTAGAGGGTGAAAACTCGAAACAGCCCCCGAACGGCCCCGTGGGTGGCACCAACACCTCCCACGGGACCAACGTAACTCGTAAGAACTGACCCCGCAGCCGCGGGACTCCCGGTTTGAGAGTACGACGGTAATTTGCTTATTTCTAGACTTAGGCTTAAAAATATGACGTTAGAGGGTGAAAACTCGAAACAGCCCACGAACGGCCCCGTGGGTGGCACAAAGACCTCCCACGGGACCAACGTAACTCGTAGGAACTGACCCTGCAGCCGCAGGACTCCCGGTTTGAGAGTACGATGGTAATTTGCTTATTTCTAGACTTAGGCTTAAAAACATGACGTTAGAGGGTGAAAACTCGAAACAACCCCCGAACGTCCCCGTGGGTGGAACCAACACCTCCCACGGGACCAACGTAACTCGTAGGAACTGACCTCGCAGCCGCAGGTCTCCCGGTTTGAGAATACGACCATAATTTGCGTATTTCTACACTTAAGCAAAACATGGCGTTAGAGGGTGAAAACTCGAAACAACCCCCGAACGGCCTCGTGGGTGGCACCAACACCGCCCACTAGACCAACATAACTCGTAGGAACTGACCTCGCAGCCGGGGATTCCCGGTTTGAGAGTAATATGGTAATTTGTATATTTCAAGATTTAGGCTTAAAAACATGACCTTAAAGGGTGAAAACTCGAAATAGCCCCCGAACGGCCACGTGGGTGGCACCAACACCTCCCACGGGACCAACGTAACTCGTAGGAACTGACCCCGTAGCCGCGGGTCTCTCGGTTTGAGAATACAACCATAATTTGCGTATTTCTACACTTAAGCAAAACATGGCGTTAATGGGTGAAAACTCGAAACAGCCCCCGAACGGCCCCGTGGGTGGGACCAACACCTCCCACGGGACCAACGTAACTCGTAGGAACTGACGTCGCAGCCGCGGGTCTCCCGGTTTGAGAGTAATACGGTAATTTGCATATTTAAAGACTTAGGCTTAAAAACATGACATTATAGGGTGAAAACTCGAAACAGCCCCCGAACGGCCCCGTGGGTGGCACTAACACCTCCCACGGGACAAACATAACTCGTGGGAACTGACCTCGCAGCCACGGGTCTCCCGATTTGAGAGTAATACGGTAATTTGCATATTTAAAGACTTAGGCTTAAAAACATGACGTTAGAGGGTGAAAACTCGAAACAGCTCCCGAACGGCCTCGTGGGTGGCACCAACACCTCCCACGGGACAAACGTAACTCGTAGGAACTGACCCCGTAGCCGCAAGAGTCCCAGTTTGATAGTAATACGGTAATTTGTATATTTCAAGTCTTAGGCTTAAAAACATGACCTTAAAGGGTTAAAACTCGAAACAGCCCCCGAACGGCCACGTGGGTGGCACCAACACCTCCCACGGGACCAACGTAACTCGTCGGAACTGACCTCGCAGCCGCAGGTCTCCCGGTTTGAGAATACGGACGTAATTTGCGTATTTCTACACTTAAGCAAAACATATGTTAGAGGGTGAAAACTCAAAACAGCCCCCAAACTGCCCCGTGGGTGGCACCAACACCTCCCACGGGACCAACGTAACTCGTGGGAACTGACCTCGCAGCTGCGGGTCTCCCTGTTTAAGAGTAATACGGTAATTTCCATATTTAAAGACTTAGGCTTAAAAACATGACGTTAGAGGGTGAAAACTCGAAACAGCCCCCGAACGGCCCCGTGGGTGGCACCAACACCTCTCACGGGACCAACGTAACTCGTAGGAACTGACCCCGCAGCCGCGGGACTCCCGGTTTGAGAGTATGACGGTAATTTGCTTATTTTTATACTTAGGCTTAAAAACATGACGTTAGAGGGTGAAAACTCGAAACAGCCCCCGACGTCCCCGTGGGTGGCACCAACACCTCCCACAGGACCAACGTAACTCGTAGGAACTGACCTCGCAGCCGCGGGTCTCCCGATTTGAGATTACGACCGTAATTTGTGTATTTTTATACTTAAGCAAAACATGGTGTTAGACTGTGAAAACACGAAACAACCCCCGAACGGCCATGTGGGTGGCACCAACACCTCCCACGGGACCAACGTAACTCGTAGGAACTGACGTCGCAGCCCCGGGTCTCCCGGTTTGAGAGTAATACGGTAATTTGCATATTTAAAGACTTAAGCTTAAAAACATGACGTTAGAGGGTGAAAACTCGAAACAGCCCCCGAACGGCCCCGTGGGTGGCACCAACACCTCCCACGGGACCAACGTACTCGTAGGAACTGACCCCGCAGCCACGGGACTCCCGGTTTGAGAGTACGACGGTAATTTTCTTATTTCTAGACTTAGGCTTAAAAATATGACGTTAGAGGGTGAAAACTCGAAACAGCCCCCGAACGTCCCCGTGGGTGGCACTAACACCTCCCATGGGACCAACGTAACTCGTGGGAACTGACCTCACAGCCGCGGGTCTCCCGGTTTGAGAGTAATACGGTAATTTGCATATTTTAAGACTTAGGCTTAAAAACATGACGTTACAGGGTGAAAACTCGAAACAGCCCCCGAACGGCCCAGTGGGTGGCACCAACACCTCCCACGGGACCAACGTAACTCGTAAGAACTGACCCCACAGCCGCGGGACTCCCGGTTTGAGAGTACGACGGTAATTTGCTTATTTCTAGACTTAGGCTTAAAAATATGACGTTAGAGGGTGAAAACTTGAAACAGCCCCCGAACGTCCCCATGGGTGGCACCAAGACCTCCCACGGGACCAACGTAACTCGTAGGAACTGACCTCGCAGCCGCGGGTCTCCCGGTTTGAGAATACGACCGTAATTTGTGTATTTTTACACTTAAGCAAAACATGGCGTTAGAGGGTGAAAACTCGAAACAGCCCCCGAACGGCCCCGTGGGTGGCACCAACACCTCCCACAGGACCAACGTAACTCGTAGGAACTGACGTCGCAGCCGCGGGTCTCCCGGTTTGAGAGTAATACGGTAATTTTCATATTTAAAGACTTAGGCTTAAAAACATGACGTTAAAGGGTGAAAACTCGAAACAGCCCCCAAACGGCCCCGTGGGTGGCACTAACACCTCCCACGGGACCAACGTTACTCGTGGTAACTGACCTCGCAGCCGCGGGTCTCCCGGTTTGAGAGTAATACGGTAATTTGCATATTTAAAGACTTAGGCTTAAAAACATGACGTTAAAAGGTGAAAACTCGAAACAGCCCCCAAACGGCCCCGTGGGTGGCACCAACACCTCCCACGGGACCAACGTAACTCGTGGGAACTGACCTCGCAGCCGCGGGTCTCCCGGTTTGAGAGTAATACGGTAATTTGCATATTTAAAGACTTAGGCTTAAAAACATGACGTTAAAGGGTGAAAACTCGAAACAGCCCCCAAACGGCCCCGTGGGTGGCACTAACACCTCCCACGGGACCAACGTTACTCGTGGTAACTGACCTCGCAGCCGCGGGTCTCCCGGCTTGAGAGTAATACGGTAATTTGCATATTTAAAGACTTAGGCTTAAAAACATGATGTTAAAGGGTGAAAACTCGAAACAGCCCCCAAACGGCCCCGTGGGTGGCACCAACACCTCCCACGGGACCAACGTAACTCGTGGGAACTGACCTCGCAGCCGCGGGTCTCCCGGTTTGAGAGTAATACGGTAATTTGCATATTTAAAGACTTAGGCTTAAAAACATGACGTTAAAGGGTGAAAACTCGAAACAGCCCCCAAACGGCCCCGTGGGTGGCACTAACACCTCCCACGGGACCAACGTCACTCGTGGTAACTGACCTCGCAGCCGCGGGTCTCCCGGTTTGAGAGTAATACGGTCATTTGCATATTTTAAGACTTAGGCTTAAAAACATGACGTAAGAGGGTGAAAACTCGAAATAGCCCCCGAACGGCCCCGTGGGTGGCACCAACACCTCCCACGGGACCAACGTAACTCGTAGGAACTGACCCCGCTGTCGCGGGACTCCCGGTTTGAGAGTACGACGGTAATTTGCTTATTTCTAGACTTAGGCTTAAAAATATGACGTTAGAGGGTGAAAACTCGAAACAGCTCCCGAACGTCCCCGTGGGTGGCACCAACACCTCCCACGGGACCAACGTAACTCGTAGGAACTGACCTCGCAGCCGCGGGTCTCCCGGTTTGAGAATACGACCATAATTTGCGTATTTCTACACTTAAGTAAAACATGTCGTTAGAGGGTGAAAACTCGAAACAGCCCCCGAACGGCCACGTGGGTGGCTCCAACACCTCCCACGGGACCAACGTAACTCGTAGGAATGGACGTCGCAGTCGGGGGTCTCCCGGTTTTGAGAGTAATATGGTAATTTGCATATTTCAAGACTTAGGCTTAAAAACATGACGTTAGAGGGTGAAAACTCGAAACAACCCCCAAACGGCCCCGTGGGTGGCACTAACACCTCCCACGGGACCAACGTAACTCGTAGGAACTAACCCCGCAGCCACGGGACTCCCGGTTTGAGAGTACGATGGTAATTTGCATATTTCGAGACTTAGGCTTAAAAACGTGACGTTAGAGGGTGAAAACTCGAAACAGCTCCCGAACGTCCCCGTGGGTGGCACCAACACCTCCCACGGGACCAACGTAACTCGTAGGAACTGACCTCGCAGCCGCGGGTCTCCCGGTTTGAGAGTAATACGGTAATTTGCATATTTCCAGACTTAGGCTTAAAAACATGACGTTAGAGGGTGAAAACTCGAAACAACCCCCAAACGGCCCCGTGGGTGGCACTAACACCTCCCACGGGACCAACGTAACTCGTAGGAACTGACCCCGCAGCCACGGGACTCCCGGTTTGAGAGTACGACGATAATTTGCTTATTTCGAGACTTAAGCTTAAAAACATGACGTTAAAGGGTGAAAACTCGAAACAGCTCCCGAACGGCCCCGTGGGTGGCAGTAACACCTCCCATGGGACCAACGTAACTCATAGGAACTGACCTCGCAGTCGCGGGTCTCCCGATTTGAGAATACGACCGTAATTTGCGTATTTCTACACTTAAGCAAAACATGGCGTTAGAGGGTGAAAACTCAAAACAACTCCCGAACGGCCCCGTGGGTGGCACCAACACCTCCCACGGGACCAACGTAACACGTAGGAACTGACGTCGCAGCGACGGGACTCTCGGTTTGAGAGTAATACGGTAATTTGCATATTTAAAGACTTAGGCTTAAAAACATGACGTTAAAGGGTGAAAACTCGAAACAGCCCCCGAACGGCCCCGTGGGTGGCACCAACACATCGTACGGGACCAACGTAATTCGTAGGAACTGACCTCGCAGCCGCGGGTCTCCCGGTTTGAGAATACGACCGTAATTTGCGTATTTCTACACTTAAGCAAAACATGGCGTTAGAGGGTGAAAACTCGAAACAGCCCCGGAACGGCCCCGTGGGTGGCACCAACACCTCCCACTGGACCAACATAACTCGTAGGAACTGACCCCGCAGCCACGGGAGTCCCGGTTTGAGAGTAATATAGTAATTTTTATATTTCAAGACTTAGGCTTAAAAACATGACCTTAAAGGGTGAAAACTCGAAACAGCCCCCGAACGGCCACGTGGGTGGCACCAACACCTCCCACGGGACCAACGTAACTCGTAGGAACTGACCCCGCAGCCACGGGTCTCTCGGTTTGAGAATACGACCATAATTTGCGTATTTCTACGCTTAAGCAAAACATGGCGTTAGAGGGTGAAAACTCGAAACACCCCCCGAACGGCCCGTGGGTGGCACCAATACCTCCCACGGGACCAACGTAAATCGTAGGAACTGACGTCGCAGCCGCGGGTCTCCCGGTTTGAGAGTAATACGGTAATTTGCATATTTAAAGACTTAGGCTTAAAAACATGACGTTAGAGGGTGAAAACTCAAAACAGCCCCCGAACGGCCCCGTGGGTGGCACTAACACCTCCCACGGGCCCAAGCTAACTCGTGGGAACTGACCTCGCAGCCGCGGGTCTCCCGGTTTGAGAGTAATACTGTAATTTGCGTATTTCTACGCTTAAGCAAAACATGACGTTAGAGGGTGAAAACTCGAAACAGCACCCGAACGGCCACGTGGGTGGCACTAACACCTCCCACGGGACCAACGTAACTCGTAGGAACTGACCTCGCAGCCGCGGGACTCCCGGTTTGAGAGTACGACGGTAATTTGCTTATTTCTAGACTTAGGCTTAAAAATATGACGTTATAGGGTGAAAACTCGAAACAGCTCCCGAACGTCCCCGTGGGTGGCACTAACACCTCCCACGGGACCAACGTAACTCGTGGGAACTGACCTCGCAGCCGCGGGTCTCCCGGTTTGAGAGTAATACGGTAATTTGCATATTTTAAGACATAGGCTTAAAAACATGACGTTAGACGGTGAAAACTCGAAACAACCGCCGAACGGCCCCGTGGGTGGCACCAACACCTCCCACGGGACCAACGTAACTCGTAAGAACTGACCCCGCAGTCGCGGGACTCCCGGTTTGAGAGTACGACGGTAATTTGCTTATTTCTAGAGTTACGCTTAAAAATATGACGTTAGAGGGTGAAAACTCGAAACAGCCCCCGAACGGCCCCGTGGGTGGCACCAATACCTCCCACGGGACCAACGTAACTCGTAGGAACTGACGTCGCAGTCGCGGGTCTCCCGGTTTGAGAATACGACCGTAATTTGTGTATTTTTACACTTAAGCAAAACATGGCGTTAGAGGGTGAAAACTCGAAACAGCCCCCGAACGGCCCCGTGGGTCGCACCAACACCTCCCACGGGACCAACGTAACTCGTAGGAACTGACGTCGCAGCCGCGGGTCTCCCGGTTTGAGAGTAATACGGTAATTTGCATATTTAAAGACTTAGGCTTAAAAACATGACGTTAAAGGGTGAAAACTCGAAACAGCACCCAAACGGCCCCGAGGGTGGCACTAACACCTCCCACGGGACCAACGTAACTCGTGGTAACTGACCTCGCAGCCGCAGGTCTCCCGGTTTGAGAGTAATACGGTAATTTGCATATTTAAAGACTTAGGCTTAAAAACATGACGTAAGAGCGTGAAAACTCGAAACAGCCCCCGAACGGCCCCGTGGGTGGCACCAACACCTCCCACGGGACCAACGTAACTCGTAGGAACTGACCCCACAGTCGCGGGACTCCCGGTTTGAGAGTACGACGGTAATTTGCTTATTTCTAGACTTAGGCTTAAAAACATGACGTTAGAGGGTGAAAACTCGAAATAGCTCCCGAACGTCCCCGTGGGTGGCACCAACACCTCCCACGGGACCAACGTAACTCATAGGAACTGACCTCGCAGCCGCGGGTTTCCCGATTTTAGAATATGACCGTAATTTGCGTATTTCTACACTTAAGCAAAACATGTCGTTAGAGGGTGAAAACTCGAAACAGCCCCCGAACGGCCACGTGGGTGGCACCAACACCTCCCACGGGACCAACGTAACTCGTAGGAACTGACGTCGCAGCCGCGGTTCTCCCGGTTTGAGAGTAATACGGTAATTTGCATATTTCAACACTTAGGCTTAAAAACATGACATTAGAGGGTAAAAACTCGAAACAACCCCTAAACGGCCCCGTGGGTCGCACTAACACCTCCCACGGGACCAACGTAACTCGTAGGAACTGACCCCGCAGCCGCGGGACTCCCAGTTTGATAGTACGACGGTAATTTGCTTATTTCGAGACTTAGGCTTAAAAACATGACGTTAGAGGGTGAAAACTCGAAACAGCTCCCGAACGACCCCGTGGGTGGCACCAACACCTCCCACGGGACCAACGTAACTCGTAGGAACTGACGTCGCAGCCGCGGGTCTCCCGGTTTGAGAATACGACCGTAATTTGTGTATTTTTACACTTAAGCAAAACATGGCGTTAGAGGGTGAAAACTCGAAACAGCCCCTGAACGGCCCCGTGGGTCGCACCAACACCTCCCACGGGACCAACGTAACTCGTAGGAACTGACGTCGCAGCCGCGGTTCTCCCGGTTTGAGAGTAATACGGTAATTTGCATATTTAATGACTTAGGCTTAAAAACATGACGTTAAAGGGTGAAAACTCGAAACAGCACCCAAACGGCCCCGAGGGTGGCACTAACACCTCCCACGGGACCAACGTAACTCGTGGTAACTGACCTCGCAGCCGCGGGTCTCCCGGTTTGAGAGTAATACGGTAATTTGCATATTTAAAGACTTAGGCTTAAAAACATGACGTAAGAGGGTGAAAACTCGAAACAGCCCCCGAACGGCCCCGTGGGTGGCACCAACACCTCCCACGGGACCAACGTAACTCGTAGGAACTGACCCCACAGTCGCGGGACTTCCGGTTTGAGAGTACGACGGTAATTTGCTTATTTCTAGACTTATGCTTAAAAACATGACGTTAGAGGGTGAAAACTCGAAATAGCTCCCGAACATCCCCGTGGGTGGCACCAACACCTCCCACGGGACCAACGTAACTCATAGGAACTGACCTCGCAGCCGCGGGTCTCCCGATTTTAGAATATGACCGTAATTTGCGTATTTCTACACTTAAGCAAAACATGTCGTTAGAGGGTGAAAACTCGAAACAGCCCCCGAATGGCCACTTGGGTGGCACCAACACCTCCCACGGGACCAACGTAACTCGTAGGAACTGACGTCGCAGCCGCGGTTCTCCCGGTTTGAGAGTAATACGGTAATTTGCATATTTCAACACTTAGGCTTAAAAACATGACATTAGAGGGTAAAAACTCAAAACAACCCCTAAACGGCCCCGTGGGTGGCACTAACACCTCCCACGGGACCAACGTAACTCGTAGGAACTGACCCCGCAGCCGCGGGACTCCCGGTTTGAGAGTACGACGGTAATTTGCTTATTTCGAGACTTAGGCTTAAAAACATGTCGTTAGAGGGTGAAAACTCGAAACAGCTCCCGAACGTCCCCGTGGGTGGCACCAACACCTCCCACGGGACCAACGTAACTCGTAGGAACTGACCTCGCAGCCGCGGGTCTGCCGGTTTGAGAGTAATACGGTAATTTGCATATTTCAAGACTTAGGCTTAAAAACATGACGTTAAAGGGTGAAAACTCGAAACAGCCCCCGAACGGCCCCGTGGGTGGCACCAACACCTCCCATGGGACCAACGTAACTCGTAGGAACTCGCCTCGCAGTCGCGGGTCTCCAGATTTTAGAATACGACCGTAATTTGCGTATTTCTACACTTAAGCAAAACATGGCGTTAGAGGGTGAAAACTCAAAACCGCCCCCGAACGGCCCCGTGGGTGGCACCAACACCTCCCACGGGACCAACGTAACACGTAGGAACTGACGTCGCAGCCGCGGGTCTCTCGGTTTGAGAGTAATACGGTAATTTGCATATTTAAAGACTTAGGCTTAAAAACGTGACGTTAAAGGGTAAAAACTCGAAACATCCCCCGAACGGCCCCGTGGGTGGCACCAACACCTCCCACGGGACCAACGTAACTCTTAGGAACTGACCTCGCAGCCGCGGGTCTCCCGGTTTGAGAATACGACCGTAATTTGCGTATTTCTACACTTAAGCAAAACATGGCGTTAGAGGGTAAATACTCGAAACAGCCCCCGAACGGCCCCGTGGGTGGCACCAACACCTCCCACTGGACCAACATAACTCGTAGGAACTGACCCCGCAGCCACGGGAGTCCCGGTTTGAGAGTAATATGGTAATTTGTATATTTCAAGACTTAGGCTTAAAAACATGACCTTAAAGGGTGAAAACTCGAAACAGCCCCCGAACGGCCACGTGGGTGGCACCAACACCTCCCACGGGACCAACGTAACTCGTAGGAACTGACCCCGCAGCCACGGGTCTCTCGGTTTGAGAATACGACCATAATTTGCGTATTTCTACGCTTAAGCAAAACATGGCGTTAGAGGGTGAAAACTCGAAACACCCCCCGAACGGCCCGTGGGTGGCACCAACACCTCCCACGGGACCAACGTATCTCGTAGGAACTGACGTCGCAGCTGCGGGTCTCCCGGTTTGAGAGTAATACGGTAATTTGCATATTTAAAGACTTAGGCTTAAAAACATGACGTTAGAGGGTGAAAACTCAAAACAGCACCCGAACGGCCCCGTGGGTGGCACTAACACCTCCCACGGGACCAACGTAACTCGTGGGAACTGACCTCGCAGCCGCGGGTCTCCCGGTTTGAGAGTAATACAGTAATTTGCATATTTAAAGACTTAGGCTTAAAAACATGACGTTAGAGGGTGAAAACTCGAAACAGCACCCGAACGGCCCCGTGGATGGCACCAACACCTCCCACGGGACAAACGTAACTCGTAGGAACTGACCCCGCAGTCGCGGGAGTCCCGGTTTGAGAGTAATACGGTAATTTGTATATTTCAAGACTTAGGCTTAAAAACATGACCTTAAAGGGTGAAAACTCGAAACAGCCCCCGAACGGCCACGTGGGTGGCACCAACACCTCCCACTGGACCAACGTAACTCGTTGGAACTGTCCCCGCAGCCACGGGTCTCTCGGTTTGAGAATACGACCATAATTTGCGTATTTCTACGCTTAAGCAAAACATGGCGTTAGAGGGTGAAAACTCGAAACACCCCCTGAACGGCCCGTGGGTGGCACCAACACCTCCCACGGGACCACCGTAACTCGTAGGAACTGACGTCGCAGCCGCGGGTCTCCCGGTTTGAGAGTAATACGGTAATTTGCATATTTAAAGACTTTGGCTTAAAAACATGACGTTAGAGGGTGAAAACACAAAACAGCCCCCGAACGGCCCCGTGGGTGGCACTAACACCTCCCACGGGACCAACGTAACTCATGGGAACTGACCTCGCAGCCGCGGGTCTCCCGGTTTGAGAGTAATACAATAATTTGCATATTTAAAGACTTAGGCTTAAAAACATGACGTTAGAGGGTGAAAACTCGAAACAGCACCCGAACGGCCCCGTGGATGGCACCAACACCTCCCACGGGACAAACGTAACTCGTAGGAACTGACCCCGCAGTCGCGGGAGTCCCGGTTTGAGAGTAATACGGTAATTTGTATATTTCAAGACTTAGGCTTAAAAACATGACCTTAAAGGGTGAAAACTCGAAACAGCCCCCGAACGGCCACGTGGGTGGCACCAACACCTCCCACTGGACCAACGTAACTCGTAGGAACTGTCCCCGCAGCCACGGGTCTCTCGGTTTGAGAATACGACCATAATTTGCATATTTCTACACTTATGAAAAACATGGCGTTAGAGGGTGAAAACTCGAAACACCCCCTGAACGGCCCGTGGGTGGCACCAACACCTCCCACGGGACCACCGTAACTCGTAGGAACTGACGTCGCAGCCGCGGGTCTCCCGGTTTGAGAGTAATACGGTAATTTGCACATTTAAAGACTTTGGCTTAAAAACATGACGTTAGAGGGTGAAAACACAAAACAGCCCCCGAACGGCCCCGTGGGTGGCACTAACACCTCCCACGGGACCAACGTAACTCATGGGAACTGACCTCGCAGCCGCGGGTCTCCCGGTTTGAGAGTAATACAATAATTTGCATATTTAAAGACTTAGGCTTAAAAACATGACGTTAGAGGGTGAAAACTCGAAACAGCTCGCGAACGGCCCCGTGGGTGGCACCAACACCTCCCACGGGACAAACGTAACTCGTAGTAACTGACCCCGCAGTCGCGGGAGTCCCGGTTTGAGAGTAATACGGTAATTTGTTTATTTCAAGACTTAGGCTTAAAAACATGACCTTAAAGGGTGAAAACTCGAAACAGCCCCTGAACGGCCACGTGGGTGGCACCAACACCTCCCACGGGACCAACGTAACTCGTAGGAACTGACCTCGCAGCCGCGGGTCTCCCGGTTTGAGAATAAGACCGTAATTTGCGTATTTCTACACTTAAGCAAAACATGGCGTTAGAGGGTGAAAACTCGAAATAGCCCCCGTACAGCCCCGTGGGTGGCACCAACACTCCCACGGGACAAACGTAACTCGTAGGAACTGACGTCGGAGCCGCGGGTCTCCCGGTTTGAGAGTAGTACGGTAATTTGCATTTTTAAAGACTTAGGATTAAAAACATGATGTTAGAGGGTGAAAACTCGAAACAGCCCCCAAACGGCCCCGTGGGTGGCACTAACATCTCCCACGGGACAAACGTAACTCGTAGGAACTGACGTCGGAGCCGCGTGTCTCCCGGTTTGAGAGTAGTACGGTAATTTGCATATTTAAAGACTTAGGATTAAAAACATGACGTTAGAGGGTGAAAACTCGAAACAGCCCCCAAACGGCCCCGTGGGTGGCACTAACACCTCCCACGGGACCAACGTAACTCGTGGGAACTGACCTCGCAGCCGCGGGTCTCCCGGTTTGAGAGTAATACGGTAATTTGCATATTTAAAGATTTAGGCTTAAAAACATGACGTTAGGGGGTGAAAACTTGAAAAAGCCCCCGAACGGCCACGTGGGTGGCACTAACACCTCTCACGGGACCAACGTAACTCATAGGAACTGACCCCGCAGCCGCGGGACTCCCGGTTTGAGAGTACGACGGTAATTTGCTTATTTTTATACTTAGGCTTAAAAACATGACGTTAGAGGGTGAAAACTCGAAATAGCCCCCGAACGTCCCCGTGGGTGGCACCAACACCTCCCACGGGACCAACGTAACTCGTAGGAACTGACCTCGCAACCGCGGGTCTCCCGGTTTGAGAATAAGACCGTAATTTGCATATTTCTACACTTAAGCAAAACATGGCGTTAGAGGGTGAAAACTCGAAACAGCCCCCGAACGGCCACGTGGGTGGTACCAACACCTCCCACGGGACCAACGTAACTCGTAGGAACTGACGTCGCAGCCGCGGGTCTCTCGGTTTGAGAGTAATACGGTAATTTGCATATTTAAAGACTTAGGCTTAAAAACATGACGTTAAAGGGTGAAAACTCGAAACAGCCCCCGAGCGGCCCCGTGGGTGGCACCAACACCTCCCACGGGACCAACGTAACTCTTAGGAACTGACCTCGCAGCCGCGGGTCTCCCGGTTTGAGAATACGACCGTAATTTGTGTATTTCTACACTTAAGCAAAACATGGCGTTAGAGGGTGAAAACTCGAAACAACCCCCGAACGGCCCCGTGGGTGGCACCAACACCTCCCACTGGACCAACATAACTCGTAGGAACTGACCCCGCAGCCACGGGAGTCCCGGTTTGAGAGTAATATGGTAATTTGTATATTTCAAGACTTAGGCTTAAAAACATGACCTTAAAGGGTGAAAACTCGAAACGGCCCCCGAACGGTCACGTGGGTGGCACCAACACCTCCCACGGGACCAACGTAACTCGTAGGAACTGAACCCGCAGCCACGGGTCTCTCGGTTTGAGAATACGACCATAATTTGCGTATTTCTACGCTTAAGCAAAACATGGCGTTAGAGGGTGAAAACTCGAAACACCCCCCGAACGGCCCGTGGGTGGCACCAACACCTCCCACGGGACCAACGTAACTCGTAGGAGCTGACGTCGCAGCCGCGTGTCTCCCGGTTTGAGAGTAATACGGTAATTTGCATATTTAAAGACTTAGGCTTAAAAACATGACGTTAGAGGGTGAAAACTCAAAACAGCCCCCGAACGGCCCCGTGGGTGGCACTAACACCTCCCACGGGACCAACGTAACTCGTGGGAACTGACCTCGCAGCCGCGGGTCTCCCGGTTTGAGAGTAATACAGTAATTTGCATATTTAAAGACTTAGGCTTAAAAACATGACGTTAGAGGGTGAAAACTCGAAACAGCTCCCGAACGGCCCCGTGGGTGGCACCAACACCTCCCACGGGACAAACGTAACTCGTAGGAACTGACCCCGTAGTCGCGGGAGTCCCGGTTTGAGAGTAATACGGTAATTTGTATATTTCAAGACTTAGGCTTAAAAACATGACCTTAAAGGGTGAAAACTCGAAACAGCCCCCGAACAGCCACGTGGGTGGCACCAACACCTCCCACTGGACCAACGTAACTCGTAGGAACTGACCCCGCAGCCACGGGTCTCTCGGTTTGAGAATACGACCATAATTTGCGTATTTCTACGCTTAATCAAAACATGGCGTTAGAGGGTGAAAACTCGAAACACCCCCCGAACGGCCCGTGGGTGGCACCAACACCTCCCACGGGACCAACGTAACTCGTAGGAACTGACGTCGCAGCCGCGGGTCTCCCGGTTTGAGAGTAATATGGTAATTTGCATATTTAAAGACTTAGGCTTAAAAACATGACGTTAGAGGGTGAAAACTCAAAACAGCCCCCGAACGTCCCCGTGGGTGGCACTAACACCTCCCACGGGACCAACGTAACTCGTGGTAACTGACCTCGCAGTCGCGGGTCTCCTGGTTTGAGAGTAATACAGTAATTTGCATATTTAAAGACTTAGGCTTAAAAACATGACGTTAGAGGGTGAAAACTCGAAACAGCTCCCGAACGGCCTCATGGGTGGAACCAACACCTCCCACGGGACAAACGTAACTCGTAGGAACTGACCCCGCAGTCGCGGGAGTCCCGGTTTGATAGTAATACGGTAATTTGTATATTTCAAGACTTAGGCATAAAAACATGACCTTAAAGGGTGAAAACTCGAAACAGCCCCTGAACGGCCACGTGGGTGGCACCAACAACTCCCACGGGACCACCGTAACTCGTAGGAACTGACCTCGCAGCCGCGGGTATCCCGGTTTGAGAATACGACCGTAATTTGCGTATTTCTACACTTAAGCAAAACATGGCGTTAGAGGGTGAAAACTCGAAATAGCCCCCGTACAGCCCCGTGGGTGGCACCAACACTCCCACGGGACAAACGTAACTCGTAGGAACTGACGTCGGAGCCGCGGGTCTCCCGGTTTGAGAGTAGTTGGTAATTTGCATATTTAAAGACTTAGGATTAAAAACATGACGTTAGAGGGTGAAAACTCGAAACAGCCCCCAAACGGCCCCGTGGGTGGCACTAACATCTCCCACGGGACCAACGTAACTCGTGGGAACTGACCTCGCAGCCGCGGGTCTCCCGGTTTGAGAGTAATACAGTAATTTTCATATTTAAACACTTAGGCTTAAAAACATGACGTTAGAGGGTGAAAACTCGAAACAGCTCCCGAACGGCCCCGTGGGTGGCACCAACACCTCCCACGGGACAAACGTAACTCGTAGGAACTGACCCCGCAATCGCGGGAGTCCGGGTTTGAGAGTAATACGGTAATTTGTATATTTCAAGACTTAGGCTTAAAAACATAACCTTAAAGGGTGAAAACTCGAAACAGCCCCTGAACGGCCATGTGGGTGGCACCAACACCTCCCACGGGACCAACGTAACTCGTAGGAACTGACCTCGCAGCCGTGGGTCTCCCGGTTTGAGAATACGACCATAATTTGCGAATTTCTACACTTAAGCAAAACATGGCGTTAGAGGGTGAAAACTCGAAACAGCCCCCGTACAGCCCCGTGGGTGGCACCAACACTCCCACGGGACCAACGTAACTCGTAGGAACTGACGTCGGAGCCGCGGGTCTCCCGGTTTGAGAGTAGTACGGTAATTTGCATATTTAAAGACTTAGGATTAAAAACATGAGTTAGAGGGTGAAAACTCGAAACAGCCCCCAAACGGCCCCGTGGGTGGCACTAACACCTCCCACGGGACCAACGTAACTCGTGGGAACTGACCTCGCAGCCGCGGGTCTCCCGGTTTGAGAGTAATACGGTAATTTGCATATTTAAAGACTTAGGCTTAAAAACATGACGTTAGGGGGTAAAAACTTGAAAAAGCCCCCGAACGGCCCCGTGGGTGGCACCAACACCTCTCACGGGACCAGCGCAACTCGTAGGAACTGACCTCGCAGCCGCGGGACTCCCGGTTTGAGAGTACGACGGTAATTTGCTTATTTTTATACTTAGGCTTAAAAACATGACGTTAGAGGGTGAAAACTCGAAACAGCCCCCGAACATCCCCGTGGGTGGCACCAACACCTCCCACGGGACCAACGTAACTCGTAGGAACTGACCTCGCAACCGCGGGTCTCCCGGTTTGAGAATAAGACCGTAATTTGCATATTTCTACACTTAAGCAAAACATGGCGTTAGAGGGTGAAAACTCGAAACATCCCCCGAACGGCCACGTGGGTGGTACCAACACCTCCAACGGGACCAACGTAACTCGTAGGAACTGACGTCGCAGCCGCGAGTCTCCCGGTTTGAGAGTAATACGGTAATTTGCATATTTAAAGACTTAGGCTTAAAACCATGACGTTACAGGGTGAAAACTCGAAACAGCCCCCGAACGGCCCCGTGGGTGGCACTAACACCTCCCACGGGACCAACGTAACTCGTGGGAACTGACCTCGCAGCCGCGGGACTCCCGGTTTGAGAGTACGATGGTAATTTGCTTATTTCTAGACTTAGGCTTAAAAACATGACGTTAGAGGTTGAAAACTTGAAACAACCCCCGAACGTCCCCGTGGCTGGCACCAACACCTCCCACGGGACCAACGTAACTCGTAGGAACTGACCCCGCAGCCGCGGGACTCCCGGTTTGAGAGTACGACGGTAATTTGCTTATTTCTAGACTTAGGCTTAAAAACATGACGTTAGAGGGTGAAAAGTCGAAACAGCCCCAAACGTCCCCGTGGGTCGCACCAAGACCTCCCACGGGACCAACGTAATTCGTAGGAACTGACCTCGCAGCCGCGGGTCTCTCGGTTTGAGAATATGACCATAATTTTCATATTTCTACACTTAAGCAAAACATGGCGTTAGAGGGTGAAAACTAGAAACAGCCCCCGAACGGCCCCGTGGGTGGCACCAACACCTCCCACGGGACCAACGTAACTCATAGGGACTAACATCGCAGCCGCGGGTCTCCCGGTTTGAGAGTAATACGGTAATTTGCATATTTAAAGACTTAGGCTTAAAAACATGACGTTAAAGGGTGAAAACTCGAAACAGGCCCCAAACGGCCCCGTGGGTGGCACTAACACCTCCCACGAGACCAACGTAACTCGTGGTAACTGACCTCGCAGCCGCGGGTCTCCCGGTTTGAGAGTAATACGGTAATTTGCATATTTAAAGACTTAGGCATAAAAACATGACGTTAGAGGGTGAAAACTCGAAACAGCCCCCGAACGGCCCCGTGGGTGGCACCAACACCTCCCACGGGACCAACGTAACTCGTAGGAACTGACCCCGCAGCCGCGGGACTCCCGATTTGAGAGTACGACGGTAATTTGCTTATTTCTAGACTTAGGCTTAAAAACATGACGTTAGAGGGTGAAAACTCGAAACAGGTCCCGAACGTCCCCGTGGGTGGCACCTACACCTCCCACGGGACCAACGTAACTCGTAGGAACTGACCTCGCAGCTGCGGGTCTCCCGGTTTGAGAATACGACCGTAATTTGCGTATTTCTACACTTAAGCAAAACATGGCGTTAGAGGGTGAAAACTCGAAACAGCCCCCGAACGGCCACGTGGGTGGCACCAACACCTCCCACGGGACCAACGTAACTCGTAGTAACTGACGTCGCAGCCGCGGGTCTCCCGGTTTGAGAGTAATACGGTAATTTGCATATTTAAACACTTAAGCTTAAAAATATGACGTTAGAGGGTGAAAACTCGAAACAGCCCCCAAACGGTCCCGTGGGTGGCACTAACACCTCCCACGGGACCAACGTAACTCGTGGGAACTGACCTCGCAGCTGCGGGTCTCCCGGTTTGAGAGTAATACGATAATTTGCATATTTAAAGACTTAGGCTTAAAAACATGACGTTAGAGGGTGAAAACTCGAAACAGCCCCCGAACGGCCCCATGGGTGGCACCAACACCTCCCACGGGACCAAAGTAACTCGTAGGAACTGACCCTGCAGCCGCGGGACTCTCGGTTTGAGAGTACGACGGTAATTTGCTTATTTCTAGACTTAGGATTAAAAACATGACGTTAGAGGGTGAAAACTCGAAACAGCCCCCGAACATCCCCGTGGGTGGCACCAACACCTCCCACGGGACCAACGTAACTCGTAGGAACTGACCTCACAGCCGCGGGTCTCCCAGTTTGAGAATACGACCGTAATTTACGTATTTCTACACTTTAGCAAAACATGGCGTCAGAGGGTGAAAACTCGAAACAACCCCCGAACGGCCCCGTGGGTGGCACCAACACCTCCCACTGGACCAACATAACTCGTAGGAACTGACCCCGCAGCCGCGGGAGTCCCGGTTTGAGAGTAATACGGTAATTTGTATATTTCAAGACTTAGGCTTAAAAACATGACCTTAAAGGGTGAAAACTCGAAACAGCCCCCGAACGGCCCCGTGGGTGGCACCAACACCTCCCACGGGACCAACATAACTCGTAGGAACTGACCCCGCAGTCGCGGGTCTCCCGGTTTGAGAGTACGAGGGTAATTTGCGTATTTCTACACTTAAGCAAAACATGACGTTAGAGGGTGAAAACTCGAAACAGCCCCCAAACGGCCTCGTGGGTGGCACTAACACCTCCCACGGGACCAACGTAACTCGTGGGAACTGACCTCGCAGCCGTCGGTCTCCCGGTTTGAGAGTAATACGGTAATTTGCATATTTAAAGACTTAGGCTTAAAAACATGACGTTAGAGGGTGAAAACTCGAAACAGCCCCCGAGCGGCCCCGTGGGTTGCACCAACACCTCCCACGGGACCAACGTAACTCGTAGGAACTGACCCCGCAGCCGCGGGACTCCCGGTTTGAGAGTACGACGGTAATTTGCTTATTTCTAGACTTAGGCTTAAAAACATGACGTTAGAGGGTGAAAACTCGAAACAGCCCCCAAACGGTTCCCGTGGGTGGCACCAACACCTCTCTAAACGACGGTAATTTTCATATTTCTACTTGATTACTGATAATTTTAACTCATATGCAATTTTTCAGCTTGATTAAATTTTTTGTGAAAATACTTGGTTACTGATATTTTTGTTTTTTGTATCCTATCATTTGTAGGATTTTTGCACGTGGATCAAATGAAGGAGGCAATGGTTTACAACATGATGATTATTTATATCTTATGGACATTCAGGATAATGTTTTTTATTTGTTATAGCCGTGCAGGCTTTTATTGTTTAGTTTTATGGCCGTGCGGGCTTTTATAATTTGATTGTTGAATTTTATAGCCGTGCGGGCTTTATAATAAACAGGTTTTTCATTTACAGGTTTTGGAATGTCAAGAAAACAGAGGAAACTCTGCCCAATTTTTTTTTGGTCTGTGAATTATTAAGACATGTAATATTTTTAAGTTTGTATATATATTTGTTTATTAACAACATTCTCAATTCGCAATTTGTGATTTTTTTTATTGTTTTGCCTATAATAAATATTTGTAACACCTCGTAGCAACCAACGGTGCACTCACAGGACTCCCAATTTTAGGATTGGATTTTTATTTTTTTTTGTCGCGCTTAAAAATGGTCGCGGCCAAAGTTCGCGACCATTTTTTTTATTTTTTTTGTCATGGTTATGGGTCGCGGACTAGGGCCGCGACCAATTTTTTCCATTTTTTTTGTCATGCACGTGGGTCGCGGACTTTGGCCGCGACCAATTTGTCACGGATAAGGGCCGCGACCATTTTTTTTGTCACGCACGTGGGTCGCGGACTTTGCCCGCGACCAATTTGTCACAGTTGTGGGTCACGGATAAGGGCCGCGACCAATTTTTTTCATTTTTTTTTTGTCACGCATGTGGGTCGTGGACTTTGGCCACGACCAATTTGTCACGGTTGTGGGTCACGGATAAGGGCCGCGACCAATTTTTTTTTCATTTTTTTGTCACGCAGGTGGGTCGCGGACATTGGCCGCGACCAATTTGTCACGGTTGTGGGTCACGGATAAGGGCCGCGACCCTTCACGGCATGGGTCACGGCCAAAGTCCGCGACCATCTGCCGTGACCCCTCTTGGCCGTGACCATTTTTTGGTCACGGACTTGGGCCGCGACCCACGAAAATGGTCACGCCAGAAATGGTCACGGCCAAAGTCCGCGACCCACAGTTTTGGTCAGGGATTTTGGCCGTGACCAATCGCCAGTTTTGGTGTAGTGAACAAATATATATTAGCGATGAATAAAACGTAAAAACACGAGTACGAATATTAAAATCAAAATGAAAATCTCAATAGCATTTCATCATTATAATTTTTCAACAACACTTTAACCGGGTCACCAGGCCTCACCACATCCGTATATGTTTTATCAAGCCATAGCCCGGGAAACTGGAATTTTGGCGGGTGCCCAACATCCGTGCCATATTAAAATCTCATGACAACGTGCTCATCAACAATATAATGATACCACATGAATCAAAATAATTTCAACAATTATTTTCCAGATTTCAATGAATTTATCAATTCAAATATGAGTTCAATTAAACATGAAATCAACGGAATAACTCTCGAGAGATTTAAGGAGCATATTGTGTAAAACCCCATACCTCAAACCATGATGAGAAATCAATTATCACATCCTCAAGATCAACACAAAAGATCTACAAAAGCTCCTCCAAGAACCTCCAATAAAATAGCCCCAAGAACACCTCTAATCTAAGGTTGGAACTCAAAAATCTCAAGGGCCAATGTGTATATAAAAAGAAGAGGAATATAAAATATATTTGCTGCCAAGTAGTTTAAAATGGTTGCCCATGACTTCCTTTCATAATGCAAAGAAATGAAGAGTTGGAATCCAAAAGACTCCTTTAAATAAGGCAAATAAATGAAAAGTTGCAAGCCAAAACAACTCCAAGAGTTAAAAACATTTAAAAATCATTTTAAAATTCCGTTTTAACTCCGATTTTGAAACCGTTTGAAATTCTTGCCTTTAAAAATAATAACCAACATATTTGAGCAATAAAAATAATTTTATCTAAAACTTTATTTTTCCTCTTTATTTTGAAAATAGCCCAAAAATTATGCGGGTTGTTACATCGAGCATCAATCAAAGATCGAATGTGTTGCAATCATCGCTACATTGATGAAGGAGGTATATGGTGTGGTGACAATGAATCTCAACACAAATTTTAAGTAAATGCAATAACTATAAAAATAACACGAATTAGAATAATCACAATCACACACAACACAAGATATACGTGGTTCGGCAAATTGCCTACGTCCACGGTGATGCTCTCAGTTTGTATTTCTATTTTATCCAGGGGAGTATTTTCTATTACATGACCTTTGCCCCGGGCAAGGGGTATCATATATACGGTAAGATTTCGGACAGTGGGGGTGTTGGTCACTCCCACGTTAACCCACTATACCTAGAATATCTCGTGAGAGATTTTAGGAACAGGATGGGTTGTTGCTAACTAACTGCGTTTGAGGCTTTGGATTTTGGGCCGGACTCTTCCTATTTTCAATAGGGTTTAGTACGGCCACTTCTTTGAGCCTACAAAAATGGACGAGGTACCCACAATTGCCCCTAAAATTTTTGGGTCACAATTTGGGCTCAATAATTTTAAACAATAGCTTTGATGGAATTTTTGTGAATTGAGCAATGCCTTGGGGAGTGAAATGTCTCTTCTTAGTAGATTTAGGCAATAGATATACTTTGTTCTTCGTGCGTTATCATTGAAAGGGTTTAAAATTATTTAAAGAGGCCATTATTGACATCGCTTCATAACTTTTTGCACTCTCGAGATATCTTCTCTCTTCTGCTTCTTACTGCGTCTTCTCACTTCCAGGTTTCACCTTTCGTCTTCGATCTTTTCCTTATCTTTCCATCATATTTGCTTGTGGCCTCGCATCATGTCAAGACCATTTTCACTTCGTACGTTTTCCAAACTTATTCTCCTTTCTTTTCTGTTGAAATTTATGTTCTAATCACTGCTAGGGTTTATTTATGGTAAGAATAGGTAATAGATCAATAGATGAGTTTAGGGAGTTCTATAATATCCCCAACTAGATGGATATTGAATGTGCCCTCGTTCCTCACAATGTTCGTGATATTGAGGATGAGCATTGGATTCATATTCTCCTGTTGTATCAAGGGTGGTCTAACCTTTCCTCCAAATTGCTTATTTTTACACTTCTTTACTTATTTTTACATAGTTCCTGTCGAATCTTCTACAAATGATTAAAAAATTGTCAACGGCGTTCATAGGATCAATCATCTTTATAAAACCAATTTGGGTCTTGCTGAAATTTGTTATTGCTATATCTTTTCTCAAATGAGCTTTGGTCTCCTCTATTTGAAAGCTAGGAGTACTGATAGGGTGTTGGTAGTCAATCTACCTGATTCCCATAAGGACTATTGGAATTAAGGCTTCATTGCCAGGAACTGGCAATTCCCTCCCCAGTACAGGGGACCAATGATTCCCTTTTACGGGGAGGAGTATATACGTAGATATATTTCTTGTTCTACTCATTGATTTTCTGTTAGTGTACTTTATTTCTTATGTCCTAACTTTTCCTTTTTCAGTGAAGATAAAAAACTTAGAACCTACACTCCACAAAATCCGAGCTGCTGAGCTGATAAAAGCTTAGAAGGTAAGGAAATATTTGGCTGATGATGAGCATTCGATATTAGTTGCGTTCCCTTAAGAGTATAAGAACACCGGGACCAGCTTCATCACCTGACCTGTTGATAGAATTACTCACCTCGATATCATTGAAGAGGTCATTGCTGAGCCAATCTAATTAGACTAGGAGGAGAGTATCTCTAGTGAGGACAGTGTGAGGGATGACAGAGGTGGAGCTGAAGTTGATTATAGAGAGGAGAGTTCGAGTGGTAAGGAATATTCAAGTTCGTAGGAGGGTTTAGATAATTCATAGAGTTCAAAGAATTCAGATAGTTCCAGCGAGGAGACTGTGGCCCCTCTAGAAAGAATTTAATACAAGATGATGATGAGGACAACGTTGTGTAACACCCCGCCCGCCCGGGGAGAGCGAACGGAGCGCTAATGCGATAAAATAAATCCAAATCCACAAGTGACAAGGTATAGAGCATCTAAATAAACCCACAATAATATAAATCCACTAATCTCAATATCTTCGATTACAACAAGTCTCTCGAATTAAAATTACAACTATCTAACTCGAAAATAAAATACAAATCTCCAAAGCTCTATACATCAAAATAATACAAATCTTTCCCAAACAATCCTCGATAAAATCAATCTCCATAGCGCCCCAAAATTCGCGCTAACCTGCCACTAAAAGAAAAAATGGGGAAGTACACAATACGACAGTAAAGATGCTCAACAAATATATATTAGCGATGAATAAAACGTAACAACACGAGTACGAATATTCAAATCAAAATTCAAATCTCAAAGCATTGATCAATATAATTTCTCAACAACACTTTAACCGGGTCACCAGGCCTCACCACATCCGTATATGCTTTATCAAGCCATAGCCCGGGAAACAGGAATTTTGGCGGGTGCCCAACATCCGTGCCATATTAAAATCTCATGCAACGTGCTCATCAACATGAATCATACCACATGAATCAAAATAATTTCAACAATTATTTTCCAGATTTCAATGAATTTAACAATTCAAACATGAGTTCAATTAAACAAGATTTCAAAGAGAATGAAACTCGCGAGATTTAAGGAGCATATTGTGTAAAACCCCATACCTCAAACCATGATGAGAAACCAATGATCACATCCTCAAGATCAACACAAAAGATCTACAAAATCTTCTCCAAGAACCTCCAACAAAATAGCCCCAAGAACGCCTCTAATCTAAGGTTGGAACTCACAAATCTCAAGGGCCAATGTGTATATAAAAAGAAGAGGAATATAAAATATATTTACTGCCAAATTTTGTGCCAAAAGTAGGTTAAAAGGCTTGCCCACGACTCCCTTTTATAATGTAAAGAAATGAAGAGTTGGAATCCAAAAGACTTATTTAAATAAGGCAAAGAAATGAAGAGGTGGAAGTCAAAACAACTCCAAGAGTTAAAAACATTTTAAAATCATTTTAAAATCCGTTTTAACTCCGTTTTCAAAATGATTTGAAATTCTCGCCTTTAAAAATAATAACCAACATATTTGAGCAATAAAAATCATTTTATCAAAAACTTTATTTTCCTCCATTTTCGAGAAATTAATTAAAATAGCCCAAAATTACGCGGGTTATTACATGTTGCTCTGGCTCGCAGGCTGAAGAAGCAGAAGTCTGGGAATGGGGACATAGCCACTGACTCCCAAACTGTGGCTCATGAAAGGGAGAGGAAGAAGAGAGAGGAGTCATTGTGAAGGAGATAAAGAGAAAAGAAGGAAGAAGAGAGGAAGAGGGTTGAGATGGAGAAGAAGGGGAGAGAAGAAGAAAGGAGGAAAGAAGAGGATAGGAAAAAGAAAGGCCGGTCTTTGGTGCCCGTGTCTACCTTAGCTGAGGGGGCCTCCCTCTCTCTCTCCTCAGCTGGCTCCGGTAGTTCTCAAGAGAGTGTTCTTACCAGCAGACCGCTAGAGGTCATCAAGCATAGGGGCCGACCACCTAGCCCTGAAGAAGAGACAGGGGATGGCCTTAGTAAGTTCATTTTCACCTCTCTACTCTTGCAATTTTCTTTCCCATTCCTTCTTCTCTAATGTTTTCTTTCTCTCTGTAGTTTATATCAGATTTCATTATCCACTATCGCAGTCGCGACGAGCTGGCAAGGAGAAATGCTGAGTTAGAGGGGAGCCTAAAGGTTACCATTACTGCTCAGAAGTCTTCTGACCTTTCCTTAGCTGAAGTTAACAAAGCAAAAGAGCAGCTTCTAAGGAGCTGGAGGAGCTGAGGAAGTCTTATGACTTAGTCTGCACGAGTAAGCTATTAGTGGTTGAGGAGAATAAAGAGCTCATCGAGAAGATAAAAAAGATAGAATCTGAGGCTGCCACCATCAAGGAGATCTCTTATAATGCTGGGTGGCTCGCAGTATACGAGGATGCCGAGGCTCAGATCGGTTACATTAGCCGTTTCAACTTCAAAAAAGGCTAGGACAGGGCTTTGCTCGCTGCTAAGGTAGATGTTGATTCTCCTCTCTTCGACAAGAATAACCCCGGTCCAAAACCTGGCCTGCCTCCTTCTGCTACCAGTGAAGATGCTCCAGATGTTCCAACCACTGTTGTTAATGCTCCCCTTGATCAGGGAATGGTGGTTGTTCCATGAAAGGGAGGTGCACATGAGGCTGCTGCAGATAAGGGGAAGCAACCAGAATCCTCAGAGCAGACTGAAGTTACCAGTTATTCTTCTTATGGGGACTTTGTATTTCTTGTATTTCTATTGTTCTCTTTTTCTTCTCGCTGATGTACTTGAACTATTTCTATTTTAATGAAATGAAGTTCTATTTCTTCTCATATAATGATTTATTTATTCTCGAAACTTGTATGATATGTAGCTTATCGATATTAAGGAATATATCCCGACTACTTCTCGTTTGGGCCAAATCCTTGATACTAATATGAGCGACCAGGTCCGTCGTGCCTTTATAAAAATTTATAAGTCTCTCCAAGTAAGGAACCGGGAATACAAGAACCAATCCAAACTAGTTGCTAAGTTAAAAGATAGACTCGAGGAGATGATTGAGATTGGCACTTCTGTTCAATAAGAGGTCAATGCTATAAAAAAAAAAAGCTCCTAGAAGCATCTGAAATTAACTTGGTTGGCGAGATGCTCCAATAAGAAAATGATACACTGAAGTGCGAGCTATCCTGATTTAAGGAGAATGCGCCGAGCACAGCTCCGTTGCTTATGCAAGGTTCTTTATCATCAATGATTCAGCGAGCTGGAAACCTTTCCAGTAGTTCTCAAAGGGAGATTACCGAGCTGAAAGGGGATGTCGTTCGAGCCTATGTGATTGCAGTCTGGCTTTAGTGAGATGTTACCATATTTAGATAGTTGTTCAAAAATTGTCCTCGGTAAGTGTGGGTGTATGGCTATAACTAGGGTTGGATTGATGCTCCCACTAAGTTGAAGGACGTTGAGGAGTTAGCTTTCATAAGAGGGTGCTTGAGTGCCCTCAGGGAGTTACAAGTTCCTAGGAACTCTCTTCTTTTCTATAGGCATGATTTATCTCCCTCAACTTTGATGTCGAACCCATTCAGAAGGGATGATCGATGGGTTCTTATAAATGAGACCCGAAGATAACTCCTGGAATCGAGTTCAAATGAAGTCGAGGAGGAATTCACTCATATCCTAGATAATGGTCGAAGAGCGCGAGTAGCTGATTACCTCGCTCAATGACCGGTCTTCATTAGTGTCTGAATTACTTAGCATTTGTAACTCTTTGTACATGTAATGATATAATAATATATTTATGTTTTGGGTGATTCTCCAACTAAAAATGTGTTGCATTATTCCTCTCTCTATTAATTTCTCGTTGAGTTATCTTGGGCCTCTTCCACCCGACTAGATATGACTTAGGCAGAGTTAGTTGTTAAGTGAGTATCCCCCCAGTCCAGTATGATTTTAGTGTACCATTCTACCTTACTTTACCTTTTAGGTTGTGTCATTACACTTCCTTAGGCCTACGTGAGGCAATAGAGAGGATACACCTCGTATCGGATATTCTATTCAAGCAGGATTTCTGAGCCAGATAATGTTAGTGACCAATCTGGGTTGGACATGTTGCCTAAGGCTCCCCTGTAGGGCTTATATATTTCCAGGGGCAAGCTAGGAGGTCATTTGTGTTAATTGACGAATGCGTGAGTAGGGTCATTACACACCGACCTTGCTTTACTATGTTTCTCGTGATCTTAGTCTTGTATGCTAAGATGGGAGCCTGTAACTTGGAAAGGTTGCATACATTATAATGTAGTTGAGAAAAACCAATACTTCATAAAATGCCACTGCCAAATAAATCTTATTATTCAGAGAAGAATTAAAAATTCAACATTGAGTTCAAAAAGAAAAAAGAAAACTAGAAGTATAATTTCTTCAAATTGGTTGCATTCCAAGCTCTTGGTATCTCCCGGCTCTCTAGCATTTCTAAGTGATAGGCTCCTTGTAGGTCATCTTTTATCACCTTGAATAGCCCTTCCCAGTTTGGACCTAGATTGTCATCCGATAGTTTTACAGCGCTGCCAAGAACTTTCCTCAGGACGTTGTCCCCGACCTGGAATGCTCTCTGATTGAGCTTTTTGTTATAGTTCTTTACTAGCTGTTGTTGGTAGGCTGCTAGTTCACTAGAGCCAACTCCCTTCGTTCCTCAGCTAAGTCAAGTTCAGTGAGCAATATTGCATCGTTCTGGCCTTGGTTGATCAGGGTGGACCTCATGGTAGGGAGGCCAGCTTCCAAGGGGATAATTGCCTCCATCCCATATGTAAGTGCGAATGGTGTCTCTCCAATTGCTCGCCTTGGGGTGGTGCGGTAAGCCCATAGGATGTGGGGTAGTTCATTCGCCCATGCTTACTTGGCTCACTCTAAGCGCTTTTTTAATCCATCAATCACTATTTTATTAGAAGCCTCAGCATATCCGTTGCTCTGAGGGTATGCCACAGAGCTAAAGTAGTGCATGATCCCGTGGTCACTGCACAAACCTTGGAAGAGGCCACTCTCGAACTAGGTTTCTTTGTTAGTGATGACTGTCCTGGGGATCCTAAAGCGAGTCACGATGTTCTTCCAGATGAATAGTATCATGTCTGCATCTCTAATGTTTGCTAGTGGATCTGCCTCTATCCATTTGGTGAAGTAGTCTATTGCGACCAACAAATATTTACGATTACCGACTGCAGTTGGTAGAGGGACCATGATGTCCATACCCCATTGGGTGAAGGGCCATGGGCTAGTAAGCAATTTCAGGTCACTAGATGGCTGGTGAACCATTGGTGCGTGAAGTTGGCACTTTTTGCACTTTCGAGCATAGATTCCAACGTCTTTTTGTATGTACAGCCACCAGTACCCTTCTTTCATTGCTCGAAAAGCCAGTGACCTGCCCCCTAATGTGACTCCCATAGATTCCCTCGTAGAGTTCATGCAGGACTTGCTCGACGTCCTTCGGATGAATAGAGCAAAGGTGGTTTACTGAGGTAAGCTTTGATCCTTTCCAATGCCCTCGAGCAATCTATGTTCCAGTTCACATCCTTGCTTTTCTTTAATAACTAGAAGAACGGTTGGCACCTTTCGAAAGACTTTGAGATGAACCGATTAAGGGCAGCGAGCATTCCCCTGAGCTTCTGCACGTCTCTTATCGTTCGGGGGGGATGCACCCTGTTGATAGCATCAATTTGGTCAGAGTTGGCTTCAATGCCTCTCTTGATGACCAAGTACCCAAGAAATTTTCCTGACTGGACACCGAAGGAACACTTACTCGCGTTGAGCTTCATTCGGTACTTCCTAAGGATTTCAAAGTTCCTTGATAGGTCAAAGACGTGGTCATATTTGAGCTTTCTCTTGACAAGAATATCATCGATGTATACCTCTATAGTGCTTCCCATTTAGTCTTTAAACATTTTGGTGACCAACCGCTGGTAAGTTGCTCCTGCATTTATTAGCCCAAAGGGCATAAACTTATAGAAATATAAGCCAACTATGGTTATAAATGTTATTTTATCTTGATCCGGCTAGTGGAGAAGGATCTGGTGATACCCAGGGTATGCATCCAGGAAGCTCATCCTTTCGTGTGCTATCATGGCATCCACCAACTGATCGATCTTTGGGAGGGGAAGCAGTCATTAGGGCAGCTTTGTTGAGATTGGTGAAGTCGATGCGCACTTTCCACTTTTCGTTGCTCTTGGGAACAACCACTGGGTTGGATATCCACTTGGGGAATTGTACTTCCCGTATGGATCATGCATCCAACAGTTTTTCAACTTCCTTCTCCACTACCTTAGCTTTCTTCAGATAAGTTCACCGATCTTTATGTTGTATTGGTTTAAAAGTTGGGTTAACGTGCGGTCGATGGCAGGTGATGTTAGGATCAATCCCGATCAACTCGTAAGGCTCCCATGCAAAGAGATCTAAATTACTGCGACGTAGGGTGACCAACTCCCTCTTTTTGCTGTCGGTGAGGGAGGTTCCAATCAAGAACTTTCTTTCATTCAAATTTCTACTGGATGTGACTTCCTCCAGGTCCTCGACGACTCTTTCAGTGGGGTGAAGCTTGGTCTCCTCCACTCCTGGACTCCCATATCTTAGTTTCTATTTGGAGGGCATTAGCCTCTCCTACTCTTCGTTCTTGCTTCTAACTTCTTCAACCTTCTTCTCTGGTTTGGTACGGATGGCTGTTATAAAGAACTTCCTCTCCATTGCCTGATTTTTGTGGATCTCCACCACTCCTCGTTCAGTCACACATTTGAGCTTCTGATGGTAGGTAGATGGGATGGACTTCATCGTGTGCATACATCCTCTGCCAAGGATCGCTTGGTAGGGCGAATCAATATCGATCATGAGAAATTCAATCATTTTTGAGATGTTTCCTGCCCTTACTGGCAGGAAGATCTTTCCTAAGGGGGTGGTTACTTTTCTAGTGAAGCCATCTAGAGGAATGGTGGCTTCCTTTAGGTAGGCGACACTTAGCTTCAACTTCCTGAACATGTCGAGATACATTACTTCGAATGAGCTACCTTGGTCGACAAGCAACCTGTCGATATCGTAATTAGCTATACTAAGTGTAATAATCAATGCGTCATGATGTGGGGTTATTACTCCCACTAGGTCCTCATCTGTGAACACAATATGTTTACTGTAGTTGACATCTTCTCCTCGTCAATGCTTCCGAGCTTGCGTCTTGGCTGGATCAATCTGAAAAGCTTGCATTACTGCTGTGAGCTTTCTCACTTCCATCCAAGCAGTATTTCCCTGAATCTATTTAAGGTCGGATGCCCCATGAATTACTGCGAACTCATGGCCGATGTCTTCCTCGAGCACGTTATCGAGCGTTTGATCTCAATTGGCTGCCACTTTCTCTGCCTTTTTCTCCACGAATTTGCTTAAGTGTCTAGCTTGAGCTTACTCTTCAAGGTGAGACTTTAGGGCCTTGCAATGCTCGAATCTGTGGCTTCCCTCCTTGTGGAAAGCACATATCAGTGCATTGTTCCTCTTGGAAGGGTCTCCACCCATTTTCTTAGGCCACTTAATGAATGGTTCGTCTTTGATTTTTTCTACAATTTTGTAGATCGGTTCTTTGAAAACTGTGTTTACTTCTTGAAATGCCTTCGTGGCATCACTTCTTCTCCCATTCTTAGGGCCATTCTTACTCCCTTTCTTCTGACTCCCATTCTTGTAGCTCCCTTCCCCTTACTGACGACCTTGGCGCGACCATTCTCTCCTGCACTGAGATGGGTCACATCTTCGACTTTAGCAGATTTTTCAATGTGAGCCATCAAGTCGTCAATGGTTATGGCCTCCTTAATTACGGACTGGTGAAAGAGGCATGAGATGGGTAAGACAATCTTAAAGGATACAATGGCGACCTGCTTCGAGCAGTCCTCGACATCGTTGAACAGCTCCCAATACCTCTTCGCGTAGTCTCTGAGGCTCTCCTGGGGATTTTTATTCATTATCAATAAAGAATCCATCCTTTTTGGATAGGAGCTGCTGGTAATGAAGAGAGCTATGAAGAGCTCTGCCAGGGACTCGAAGTTCCTAATGGATTTTTGGGGGAGTTTCTCGAATCACTTTTTAGCCACGTCATGTAAGCTCGACGGGAAAATTTGGCACATCAATGCGTCCTTATGGCTTTAAAGGGTCATGGCCCATCTGTTCTGTCTAATATGGTCGATGGGATCAGTCTTTCCATCGTAGATCTTGAACCTGGGCATGGTGAAATTTTTGGGGCTTTCTCTTCCTCTATTTACCTTGAAAAAGGGGATTTCATTTAGGTCCTGAGAGGTCGCCTGGCTAGCTCTCTTATCGATCTGGCACCCCGATGTGCTGGGTGTTGGTCCATCACTCTTCGGGCCAAATTTTATATAACGACAAGCTGATTTTTATTTCTTGGACCAGTTGTTATCTGACCCGTGTCCCTCAATCCTTTGAGATCCACACCTTGGGCTCCTTCCTCAGTTGCGAGATCTGCTCGCCTGAGGGATAGGAGTCTGATAATGATGTTGCCTTGTGTTGCGATGGAGTTCCCTCTCCATTTTCTCTAGTCTCATTTTGAGGCGATCATTCTCGGCTTCTTGCATGCGAGTGACTTCCTCCTGCTCTTGGAGCCTGGCCTCATAGGCATTAATCAGCCTCGAGACTTGCGTGAACCTAGTTGGTGCCTGGCTTTCTTCTGAGGCCTGTCGTTCTAGGCGAGGCCTTGGGTTTAAGCGTCGAACTTTAGATGTAACCCTATGAGGAATAGGTTGCTCTTGAATATCCTCCGCTTGAGGGTCATTGCTACTCTGACCAGACATTCTAGGTTCTTGTTGGTGAAGGCTTTCTTAAAGGAAGAACAATCGCTTCCCACAGACGGTGCCAATTGTGGTGACAATGAATCTCAATACAAATTATAAGTAAATGCAATCACCAAAAAAATAAAGAGCACAAATTAGAATAATCATAATCACACACAACACAAGATATACGCGGTTCGGCAAATTGCCTACGTCCACGGTGGTTCTCTTAGTTTCTATTTATTTTTTCTCTAGGGGAGTATTTTTTATTACATGCCCTTTGCCTCGAGCCAGGGGTATCATATATACAGTAAGATTTCGAAGAGTCGGTGTGTTGGTCACTCCCAAGTTAACCCACTATCCCTAGAATATCTCGTGAGAGATTTTAGGAACATGATGGGTTGTTGCTAACTTACTGCGTTTGAGGCTTTGGAGTTTGGGTCGAACTCTTCCTATTTTCAATAGGGTTTAGTACGTCCACTTCTTTGGGCCTACAAAGATGGGCGAGGTACCCACATATGGTATATGGTTTTAATTTGTACTTAAACATTTTATTTAGGGATGTTTTTATAAATTGTTCGAGGCAAGCTTTTAAAAAGTTTTTCAAAATAAAAATATTTGTTTATTTTTGTACGTTTGAACGTGAATATGATTTAGTTCAAATGAGGAGATGAGTTTGTTAGAACTAACTTCAAATGGACATCGAAAGGGGTTTCCCTGTTTGACAAAAGTCTAACCGTTAGAAGCTCATTTGAAGTATGTTTGAACAAGATCACTTGTTCGTTCGAATGAGTCTGGAGTTCGTTTGAAAAAAATAAGGTTTTCATATGAACGAACCTAGTATTTTCATTCGAACGAGTACCCCACCTAGAATTTCATATTTTCGTGGGTTATTTTATTTAGAAATTTGTGCAAAAGTCATTTTTCCATATCAGTCTTAAATGTCTCATAACCCTAGTTTGTGAAATCCACTTTTGTTTTCCAAATCAATCCCATTGAATGATTTGTTGATTTGTTTTAAACCATAATATACACCATTCATCTTGAAACCCTTTTCTAGAGTGTTAATCTACTACTAATTTTATAAATTTGAGGCTCAATTACAGAAGAGTAAAGGAATTTCGATTCCTAAGATTGATCGATGGATACCGAGGCAAGAGTTGCATGCTGTGGATGGTGCTGAACTGTATCATTTTTTATGAAAGGCTCTAAGAGACTACTGAATTAACCTTAATGGATATCTATGTTATATGTAAGTCTATATTGGTCTGTCATGTTTAAAAAGTGTTGAAATATAGGTTTTTCCCGGAAGGGAATTTTTCTCAGTCTTTTCCCTATTTTTTGGTTGGATGTTTGGTTTATGTTTTAGCATTAAAATTATCTTTCATGTTCATATAATTTTATTCAAGATAAAATTTATTTAAAAAGAATTTTTTGTGTATGTGACCTATTACACTGACAATCCATATAACACGCACTTTCAAATTAGTATTAGAGCAAGTTACGTAAATGAATTCTAGTAATTATATAGATAACTCATACAATAGGGCACATGTATTTGATGGGAACAATTATGTATATTGAAAATCTCAAATGAGATCGGTACTGAAATCAATTGACGAGCGAATCTAGCTTATTTTTTAAAGAGGGTGAAAACCACCCACTATGATTAATAACGAATAAGTCTTAACTTCATGGATAGAAGACGCTTTTAAATTATTCAATTTTAACTCCCTAAGCTTAAGTGCCATTTTTAGTACAATCACACCTGGTGAGTTTTTCCATATTATGATGTGTACCGAATCTAAGGAAGCATGAGATATCCTCCAACTCACTGACGAGGGTACAAACACTATGAAAGCTTCTAAGCTTCACAATCTCACCACACAATTTGATACCATTAGCATGCTAGATACTAAAACATTTGATGAATTCTATGCACGATTATTTGATATTGTTAATTCTAGTTTTAATTCGAGTGAGAGAACTCCTGAGATGAGGGTAGTGAAGAAAATTTTTAGATCTCCTCCATCCCATTTTGGTGCGAAAGTCACGATTCTTAACTGTTTGGGAATTTTAGATACACTTAGGCTAGAAGAACTTGCAGGAGACCTTCAAACTTATGAAATAAATATGTTTCCCAAAATCCAAAAGAAGAAAGAAAAAGGGATCGCTTATAAATACTAGTCAAAGAAAAAAAAAAGGAGATTTCTAACTCCAAATTTGATTTTAATCTTGTCCTTTTTGCAAAAAAAAAATCAATTTTTTTCTTAAACTAACAAAATTAAAATTCTTTCTAAGAAAATAAAAGTTTTTGGAAAGATAAATAAGTTAAATTGGGCAAGAATGTTTTTGAGAAAGTGAGAGGAGAGTAACCTAAGAAACAGAATTTGGAGAGATTCTATGAGTGCGAGGGTAAGGTTCATAAAGCCCACAAATGTCCCACGAGGCTTAAAAGACAAGGCAAAGACAATGTTGCATATAATGCCACTCTTAGCGATAGTGATATCGAGTCCATAGATTCTAGAGATGAATCAACACATAAACCTAATTTCTCTACATTCATGGCATGTAACATTAGTACTTCTAGTTCTTCCCATGCCAGTGAGAACATTCATAAACGTAATAGACTCAAAAATATGTCGAACGCTTCTGGAGAGTGTGAGAGTGATTAAGAGAATTTGAGTGAGGGAGAAAGTGCCCTCCAGTGCGCCCACTCCTATTTCTATAAAGAGCCTTTAAAAAACAAAAAGTGAAATGAAATTTGACTCTTAGGATGTTAGATGTGGAAAAGGATTTGAAATTTTTGAGATAGTATCAGTCATCGGTGAGTCACTCGAGAAGTTAGAAGTTTCTTTATGTGAGAAACTTATTATGGTTGTTAGTGAAAAGACCAATTTGACCAACTAAGTGGCTAGTTTTACGAGAGATCTTCAAGATTCATTGGGACTCATAAGGAACTTGAAGCCCATGTTTCCAAACTAGAGAAAGATCTCAAACATGCCCGGGAGGTCAAGGTCACTTTAGAGGACACATCTAAGAAGGTTGGAACGATATTCATCGGTCCCGTGTTAGGTATTAAAAAATGGCAAGTAATAGATTACGATACTGCATCCACTTCCAATACCACACCTGGATCGATTCATGGGTTTGTGATGGATACTTATGGGCCTTGACCTAAACCATAAAGGAGAGATCATCCTAGGAATTTTAACAAAGGTAGATCTTAACATGTCTACTTTTGTTCCCATTGCAAATAAAGAGGCCACATTAGAGATTTTTGTTTTAAGCTAGGGATAGTTTATCACCTTTGTGTTCCCCCACATTCTCCCACATGAGTTCACACAAGTGATTCCACACATACTCCCACACGTGTTCCCACACATGATCCCATACACTTTCATAGATATTTTGATAGTTTTTTAGAGCAAGTGGAGTTTTTAGTCAAGATGTCTTAATGTTTGATGGGGGAATTTCAAAAGATGTCTAGTCCTTTTGAGAACACCTCCCGAACTAATTATTGAGGTCAAAACTTGTTTTTAGTATAGGGTGATTATCCAGTTCCTATCTTTTATCCCTATTACTAGAGTTTACAGTTTTGAAAAATCCAAAAAGATTCTCTTCTTTTAGAAAAAGTTTAAAAAATTTCAAAAAGATTTTATTTTTGATAAATTGTTTAAAAAGTTCAAAAACGATTTTTGTATTTTTTGTTACACCTTATATGGATATTCATTTTAGATGTTTGAGTCACAACTACATTCCATCTTTTTATGTGACTTATCAAAGGTGTTAAGAGACATGACTTCATTTCTGTAGTGTGCTTAATAATGCATGGTTAGCATTTCGTTGATCTTTGATGATTATTTTCTTCATGCTAGACCTTTTATGACCTTTATTGCACACATGCACATACCTTTGGAATATTATTTACTTGTCATACGTCGAATACGATGGTCTCATCTTAATTGTGTTTAATAACTAACCAAATGTATTAGGAACAAATTTTTCTTATAATAATCATTGCCCGAATTTATTTTCCCAAAATGTTTTACTTTATTTAAAGCAATGGAAAGGGGATACAAAAGAGAAAATTCTCTTTGCGTTAAAGGCCACCATTGGTAAGAGCGTAAAATATTAACGGCATATAAAAACAGAAGTGAAAAGGCCAAAAAAATCATTGATGCTTCACTAACATGAGCATTATGAAATCTTCAAAATTTTGAGAGTGTATGCTTAAAAATGTGAGATTTTGAGGTTGTTATAAGTTGAAGATCAATGGATTTGCATAATGAGTTTCCTTGAAAATATCAAATAGTTTGGTGCTATTGATTTGAGAAGCATTAGAATTCATGGAATTTTGGACAAGTCGAGTTTCACTTTGTTCAACATTCTTACACCTAAGATTGAAATTGAGTTCTTTCTTTAAAAGTATTTCATCGACTTTATACACCTTTGTTTCTTATGCCTATATCGATTTTCCCACAGTTTAAGTTCCCCTAATTTAATTACATTTCCATGATTTCGACATTTTCATTCTATTCCATGGTGTGTTTATTTGTACTTATACTACTATGTAATTTTTATCCCCATGTGTGTTTTTATAGATTTGTATTTTTATATACTCAAATATTTGAATTTTTTTCAAAAATAGTTTGTCGATTATTTGGAATTTCATTGCATGTGCTTAATTATTTACTCTTTGTGATGATATTCCATATTTGAATTCATGTGATGCTAACTTTGAAGGACTAGTTTCTAATCCTTCGTCTATTACGGACAAAAATGGGGAGAACGTATTAAATGGGAGTTCATATGGAGGGGGAGATTTTATGCTTTCTTTAAACTCCAATGCATCACGGTATTTCTTTTGCTTCATGTGTGTAGGTCTTTCCGCCTTGTTATCATGGACTACACATGAAGACTTTCAGTTGAAGAAAAAGTCACAAGTGTCTTTCTTTTTTCGGGTTTAGGAAGCCGTTAATAGAACCTGTCTTAGGGTTTTTTTTTCAGTTTGTATTCTATACTAGAATAGCCAAATGGGGAGATTTGTAAGAGAAAGTTTTATGATTGCTCATCACTTTTGGTAGGACTATTATCATATAGAATTAGTACTATTTGTTATACAGTCATCATTTTTTTATAAATTCATATACCTCTATAGTTCAATGCCAAAGCTGAAGGTATATTCTGTTACAACCTCATCATCATGTATTTTTCAAGAACTTCAAAGTGAAGATAAGTTAGTGACTGAGTAATAATCGAAGATTGAATGTGTTGAAACTGTCTCTATATTGATCGAGGAGGTATATGGTTTATGATTTTGGTTTATACTTATATAATTTATTCAGGGATATTTCTATAAATTGTTCCACACAAGTTCTTAAAATGTTTTTCAAAACAAAAATTAATTTTTTATTTTTGTTTGTTTGAACTAGAATAGGCTTTCATTCAAATGAGAAGCTGAGTTTGTTAGAACGAACTTCAAATGGACATCCAACTAGGTTTCTCAGTTCGATAAAAATCTATCGCTAGAAGCTCAATAGAAGTATGTTCAAACGAGATCACTTGTACACCTCAGGCCACATCTCAGGGTATTCCTATCTCATATCTCTCTTGTACACCTCTAATGATAATAAATTATTGTATTACACGACGTACATAATAAAATTAGGGAAACACAGTGGACATAGGCTCAATTTTATCGCCGAACCACTCTATATTCTGTGTTATTTAACTTTTTTACTTTCTTTACTTGTATTCTACAATTCATATGATGTTTGGGAATGACTTGTGTCTAATTCCTCGTATTATCATTTTGGTTCCATCTGTGGGAATGAGGTATTAAATTTGGTTTCTTTTTTACATCTTTGGGTTCCTTAGACCTTATTTCATCCATGAGGGTCACTGGACATTATCTCACAGGTGGAATCTAGGTTATCGGACTTGAGTTTTTTCACATGGAACCCTGGAAGGGGATTATTCTTTTTTAGATTTGTTCATTGGTCTTCTTTTTTATGACCTTAGATCTGTTTTCTATGCCTCGATGATGTTACCTTGACAAAAAAGTGTTGAAAAGAATAAAAGGCAATAGCCTCATAAAGGTGGGTAACTAGGGAAGGATTTTATCTATGCATTTCTTCTCTTTACACCCATGATCTTGGGTTTAATACCAGATTTGTGCTAATTTTTGCAAACCTGAGATGTGGCAGTCCCAGTTTACGTAAAGGGCCTATATGGAACCTCGACTAAGTAAATTGGGCATTCTCAAAGCCCTAGTTTGCCTAAAGTACCTTTATTGTTGCTCGACTAGGTAAATTATTGTCGCTTAAAAGTCCTAGTTTGCTTAAAGGGACTATATGGAACCTCAACTACGTAAATTGGGCATTCTCAAAGCCCCAATTTACCTAAAGCACCTTTATGGTTGCTCGACTAGGTAAAATATTGTTGCTTAAAAGTCTCAGTTTACTTAAAGGTCCTATATGGAACCTCGACTAAGTAAATTGGGCATTATTGAAGCCCTATTTTGTTTAAATCACCTTTATGGTCACTCGACTAGGTAAATTGTTGTCGCTTAAAAGTTACAGTTTACTTAAAAGGCCTATATGGAACCTCGACTAAGTAAATTGGGCATTCTCGAAGCCCCAATTTCCTTAAAGCACCTTTATGGTCGCTGAACTAGGTAAATTGTTGTCGCTTAAAAGTCTCAGTTTACTTAAAGGGCCTATATGGAACCTCGACTAAGTAAATTGGGCATTCTCGAAGCCCCAGTTTACTTAAAGCACCTTTATGGTCGCTGAACTAGGTAAATTGTTGTCGTTTAAAAGTCCCATTTTACTTAAAGGGCCTATATGGAACCTCGACTAAGTAAATTGTGCATTCTCAAAGCCTCGGTTTGCTTAAAATACCTTTATGGTTGCTCGACTAGGTACACTGAGAACACTCAGAAAAATATTATCAAGTGGTATTCATTGTTAAATCACCTATTTTTTGGGGGGTTGAAAAATCTTAACAAGTGGTTTTCATTGTTAAGTCATCTATTTTTGGGTGGAGTTTGCGAAAATCTTAACAAGTGCTTTTCATTATTAAGTCACCTATTTTGGTGAAGTTTTCGAAAATCTTAACAAGTAGTTTTTATTCTTAAGTCACATATTTGGGTGGAGTTTGCGAAAAATCTTAACAAGAGATTTTCATCTTTAAGTCGTCTATTTTTGGGTGGATTTTACGAAAATATTAACAAGTGGTTTTCATTGTTAAGTCATCTAATTTTGGGTGGAGTTTGAGAAAATCTTAACAAGTGATTTTTATTGTTAAGTCAACTATTTTGGTGGAGTTTGCAAAAATCTTAACAAGAGGTTTTAATTGTTAAGTTATCTATTTTAGGGTGGAGTTTGTGAAAATCTCAATAAGTGTGTTTCCATTGATAAAGTCACCTCATAGGTGTGAATTTGCAAAAAAGACTTAACAAGTAATTTTCATTGTTAAGGAGTTATATTTTTCTTCTTATTATTCGTTTTAACTCACAGTGTTTCATTCACATCGAAAGAATGATCACGAGGTTCTTTGAAAATAACCGTGAGATCAAAGCCTAAAATGTAAGATATGAGAGAAGTATATCATCAAACTGAAATGAGATATGAGATTATTACCCACGATCCACATGTTAATCTAACATATCAAAATCGACTAATGGAATAGGGGAAACCCCCAAAACACTCCTCCAAAAAGAAAAACAGAGGTGGCAGTGATAGCCCTCAAAATTATATGCTTATATACGCAGGGTATAAATAGAATGTGATCATGTAATGGCTTAAACAAAGTTAAAACATAGTGAATGATATTTTATACACACAGTTGATATGTCTCAGCCAAAGCATCACCACACGAATTATGTGTACGAGGGGGTAAATGTAGAGTGAGGTTAAATAAATTAACCACCAACACTCTAATAAATTAACCCTAAACAATAGATAAAATGAGCCTAAGTGATTTATAAAAGCCCTACTAATATCCTGGCACTACACTGACTGCAATATTATTGCATGCGATTTAATATACTGCGTATACTGCGAGTTTGACGAATTGAACTAGACAATACTCTAGTAATGATTTAGATTAATTATTTGAGATACCACCATATATATTGTGATAAGTGGCACCAATATACTGGATATTTGGCCCCACAGAAAAGATGACATATGTCAGACCCCACTTGGGGTATTTTGGCTATAAAAGAGAGGGTTTCCCTCGTTTTGAAGGATGATGTTCTTGGGAGCAAGGTAAGGAGAAGAAGAAGTCTAACTCTTCTCCCCCAAGAACCTTTTGAGCTCTATCACAGGTTTGATAGTGATGAGCGGATTTTCATGGTTTCATCACGAGTTTTATTTACTTTACATGGTATATGGGAGTTTGGAGGAGGCTTGCTGAATTCGGCACCCTCTAAACACCAAAACCACCCAAAAGCTAAGTTTTTTGGCCTGTCGTATGGACCCTCAAACTATACAGACTTTGATTCTGTGAAGAGACAGATACGTAGGCGCAACAACGTTGCTTACGTCTAAAACACGCTAAATGTGATGCTTCCCTAAATTCGGACTACTCTCTTACAATGACCCTATATCTATTTTTATGTCCCGATGATGTTACCTTACCAAAATAGTGTTGAAAAGAATAAAAAGTAATAGCCTTATAAAGGCGGGTAACTAGGGAAGGATTTTGTCTACGTATTTCTGCTCTTTACACCCATGATCTAGGGTTTACTACTAAGTTTGTGCTAGTTTTTGCACTTAATGGCTCTGTCTCCATTGGTAGACTCCTAGTAGGCATATTCTTCACATCTTTCATGATCCAATCTCAGCACTTTTTGGGATCGCTCCCCTTACTGCCTCAGGCAGGGCACGGTCTGGCTATTTAACTACCTGAATGTTGCACCCCTCTTATGGAAGTTGGTCTATACAACTTTTATAGTTCCTGAGAAGATTCAACTTATTATAGTGTCCTCAGACTCATCTATAGGGAAATTCCCTTGATAAAGCCACGACAACACTCATATATGTAAGTCAGGTCGCGTCCACAATAGTATAATATTGCAACTTTTCAAAGACTACATCCCTGATTAATATACTTGGTTATTTTCTCTACATTCCATGACTTCTCACCGCTGTTTAGTTCATCTTAGAGCATATATTTGTAAAGAACTGACATAACAGAAGCATGTAGGGAACCTCTGGGACAAACAGAGAATAGAATGAAGAGGTAGAGTAGTTATTGAGCTACATCAACCACCTATATAATAGTTAGGCCGAGCTTCAAAGTCAGATGAACTTCCACAACCTACACTCCAACACCAAAGGATTCATCCCCTACTTCAATTGTCGCAGCAGCAGAAGTAAAAGCATCTTTAGAGGTCGCGAATAAGAATAAAAAAGGAAGATGGAGAGGACGAAGTCAGAAAAAGGATATGAAGACTACACCCCTCTAATCTATAGCCATGAATACATTTTAAATCTCATCAAGGGATACAAACTGCTCAGGTGGCCCGAAAAGCTGAGGTCACCACCCCACAGGAGGGACAATCCCAAATGGTACAAGTTCCATAAAGATCATGGCCATGATACCAACAACTACTTATCCCTAAAGAACGATGTGGAAAGGATGGTTAGTAAAGGAATGTTGCAGCGGTTCATAAAGGTTTCCCGAGATGGATCCGTTGACTGAAAGGCTGCATGCTTCATTTTTTCCTTAGTTTCCAGTTTCTATTTCCAAACCCTTTGTGTAGCTTTTACATGCATATTTTGTATCTAACTTGGAAAAAACATATTATAATATATATGAGAATGGAAGCTTTAGCCACATATCAATTCTTGATTTCCTCATTTTTAACCGTGTAAAAACTAATCCCTATCTTTAACAGGTTTGAATAGGAGTCTTTATGACCAATTATCCCGAAGATTATTTATTACGGGAGGAAGAGTCTATGGAGAAAGGGGGTGACGGCCTTAGTTGGTATTTAACACCACCCCACCCCCCACCCCACACACACACACTGTGACGTCTTTGAAGCGTCGAGATGCTTCATTTGGCCATGGGGGCTTATAATACCCGTTCTTAGCTTTTGAGATGCTTCATTTAGCCATGGGGGCTTATAATAACCGTTCCCAGCTTTTGAGATGCATCACTTAGAAACTAGGGCATATAATACTCGTTCTCACCTTTTGGGTGTTTCATTTAGCCACGGGGGCTTATAAACCCATTCTCAGTTTTTGGCATGCTTCATTTAGCCACGAGGGCTTATAATACCCATTCTCAGCTTTTGGAGGCTTCATTTAGCCATAGGGGCTTATAATACATATTCTCATCATTGGAGATGATTCAATTAGCCATGGGGGCTCATAATACCCAGCTAGGGATGGCTCGATATATATTTGATTATAGTCGTGGGTGGCTTGATAATGAAACCAGCCAAAGGAGGCTTGATAGTTCCCCAAGAAAAGAGAAGATGGCAGATGAATAAGGAGAGCGTGGCAGAGACAGATGTCAGTGGCAATGGAAGGTAATTACCAATCTTCCACAATCCAAAAATCATTGATATCCTCTCTCAGAAAGTCCATAGAAGATAACAAAGAGGAAGGTGCTACATTAAAATTGAAAAGGTGGACCAAGGACTTTAAAGTCCGCAATAAGGGAATTTGTTCCCAATTATCCACCCATCCTACATTTTTGCTACATCATTTCTCATTAAGTTGGTCGTGTACTTTAAATTTCGTGGCATATCAGTAAGGAAATGAATTTATTCCTAGTCCATTCCAGCATTTCTACAATAGTTTTCGATTGGACATGAGAAGCTTATGGTCGTAGCCTCGTGGATCATAGACATTCAGTTCCATACAGCTGCATCCTATCACTAACAATTTGCAAGCCTATTTTCTATTGAATTATGAAAGCATCAAATATACAAGACAATATTTAACAGTGCGGAAAGAAATGTGAAAACAAAGGCGGCCACAACTAATTTTCAAGATGCACCGCCAAGAGTGTAAGCAATTCGGGGATAACTTGTTCAAGATTGTATATATGTATAGTGGCATTCATCAAAGTCCACAACATGATAAAGAAAACTTGAATGAATATAAAAAGAATATAGAAGGCATGGAAATTGATAGAGAATCAAAATGACCACAGCCCTATATAATTATAAGCAAGTTAAATGTTCAGTACCACAGAAGGGTGCAAGGAAGATTACAAAAATGTGTTCAAATTGATGGTCGCAGCTCAAACAAATATTACAAGATATGTTTTCTATATCAAGGTTTGCATAACAGACGAACAAGTCGCATCCTCTTCCAGATCGTCTGCATCATCTTCGACCGCAATCTCTATCTCCTCATCTGCGATAGCTTCCTCAGCCATCATTCTATACCTCTCTTCTATGGCGACTCTGAGTTCATCAATGCATTCATTATGCTTAGCATCACTTAGCTTACAAGACATGAATTTTTCTCTTAATTCAGGGAAGTTTTTCACCACCCTATACCGAAGCTCCTGGAAGCCGCGGAGGTAGGCCTTATTGTTTTTTATGAAGTAGTCTTTTAAAGTCTTGTAAGCTACTACAGCATCATCTGCGGCCTTTCAACACTGCGGTGTGGCCCGCATCCTTTAAATTTAGAGCTTCAGTATGGTAATTATCTTTTTGTTTAAGGCAAACATCATTCCTTTGCTCCATATCCTCATACTTCTTCCGAAAGAGGTTACATTTTTGGTCAGGAAAAGGAATTTTTGATAACTTCCAGGGCGTTTGCTTCAGCTACCTTTAAATATTCCATGGCCAATTAAAATTTTCTTCAGCCTCCTTTTAGGCATTGGTTGCAGCCTGGATTTGGGAATCAACATTCATCTTGTAGGCCTCAAGTTCTACAGCAGGAGACTACTTCCCATCTTCAAAAGAGATGGTTCTAGCACTCTCTCGGTCAGTCTTATAAGTAGTCTTCGTATCCCTGTACATCTTGAAAAGGCCTTCATACTTTAACCTCTGAGACATAACAACGTCCATAGACTGAAGTTTGAAATTTTGTTAGTATAAAGTAATAATTCTAATCAAAAAGTGAATAATAAAATGCTTACCCGCAGCAGACTGTGGAGGGCATAATCCTCCAAGCCCTCATGATCTTCCTCCACAAGACGGTCGAGGTCAATAGTGTCAGCAACCCTCCTTATCCTAGAAATTGCTCCTAGAACTGGGGAGTTAGCAAGTTGACATTAACTGCTATAATGGTCCACAGAGGGGACTCAGTGGTTAAAACATGGATGGGACTACCATCAGCATTGAAGTCCTCCCACGAAGATATAATGCCTACCGTGGAAAATTCAGCACCAATGTCATCGTCTATAGAGGCTTTATTTTTTGGGTCCACAGCTGTGGCATCGATGATAGGGGTCATGCCCTTCTCAGTAGGTGGGTTGACCTCAACCCTGGCTGTAACGGTGGGTTCAGCCACAGGGGCTGCCTCCTTTTGTTCCCTTTTCCTCTTTTTCCCCTTTTTCTGCGAGCTTGGTTGAGGACTGCAACATCCTCATCCATTTCTAGTAATTGGGTCGCAAGAAGATCATGGTGAATCTCCTCACCTGAGTAAAGACAAGATTAAATATGTAATGAAGCCGCGGAAAAAATATAAAGAACACCAGGATTTTACCTCCCCGGTCATCTTTTTTGGATGCTCTATGGACGCAAAATATCCTTGTTCAAAAATAGAGGTGGAAGTAACAAAATCAGAAAACTTCTTGTCCTTATCTAGTAAGTGAGTTGCATCCTCAACTCTCATTTTCTGCCTGCTATTAAGCTTCAGGTTGTCAATATCTGCAGCATGAGAGAATAAAAGTATTAGTATTGGTCGTAGAGATTAAATTACAAGTATTAGTGTTGGTCGTAGATGATATATACCTTCTTTGGAAGGACATCCCCATGTCCACGACATCTTGAAGGATATTTCCCTTTTAGTTTCTTCGGGGTAAATTTCCAAACTGTCCCCAGACACGAAGAAATATCTCCCTTTCCAGTTTTTAACACTGGTAGGACTATTGGTATATAAATATTTATCCCCGTTCCACAGCACGAAGTAGTAGTACCATGAAAAATCTTTGGAGTTTTACTTTGGTCTATAAAACTGAAAGAACTTCGCGGGCGTGATATAATTATCAAAATGATTATGTTAAAGCACTAAACTGACAAGGATGTCCCTCAAGCTTGGGTTGGGTACAAGTTCATGGAACTTAGTATCCATCTGATAGGGAAAGGAACTGGAAACCGCAGCCCCAAGAGGAAGGCATGAAGAGGAAAGTAAACCACATTGGCAAACACGAAACATGAATTTTGTTTCGTGGTAGGAAGTGTGCAGATTGTTACTTCATGAAACTCAAAAGACACATAAACATCAATAATTCAGTCATCGCTCATAATGCACTTGTGATTGAGTGCGACGGGGGCCTTCTCAGAGGATTGGTCGTGGACAAAAATTTCGGCAGGGGGAATCCTAGTTTTAGGTGGGACAACCTTCGTCCCAGTAGTTGCGCAACTACCGCTTCAGCAAGAGTATTATTGTTGGATTGTGTATCTTCCTTCATTCTGTCCACAGAATTTGGATCCCTACAATTAGAAGATTCTGCGGAGTCGGAATCTACTATGATACAGTTGGGGAAGTCCTTAAGTTGATAACCCAACTAGACTTCAAAATGTTTACAAGAGGAACTTCAGGAGGAGGGACACTGAAGTGTTTTCTCCAAAATCTTTCCAAGTACTGTGAAGAATTCGAATTCATAGAGTCGCGACAGTAACTGAAAAGCATAAGGGCTCCGTAGTTAGGTGTCACAGCCACTATGATCAAATAACCCTCTTGGAGGACGAGGCAGAAGATAAGAATACAAGTAGAAAAATGAGGAGATAAAAGAATGCATCCGAGATAATTTCCTTTCAAATTAAAGGCTATAGCAATACGTAAACTGCAACCATCAAAATCATTGAGAAATAGTTGATACATGGAAACATGTAGGCCGCAGCCACTCAGATCAACATCCAAAGGCTACAAACTTAGAGTTTGATTATTGATAAGGGTTGAATTCTTAATTAGAGGCCATGGAATACAAACATGCTAGTGTCATACCCCATATTTTTGTGATATTTATTTATGGGATTAATTGAATTAAATGCGTATTAATTGGAAATTAATCCAGATTAAAATACTAGCAAGATGCGAGTTGGTATTTGATTATAATGTGCATATATGATTATATATGAATACTGAATTATGAAATTTGTCGTGAGATTGAAATACGGCAATTTGGAAATTTTGTTGAGACACGTGTGACAGTCGCGTCCGGAATATATTTATTTTAATTAAAAAGTGCATTTTATTTCTATTAACCATATGGTCGTTTTGAGTGCGCCAGCGCATCCGGAAGGGTCGAGATAGTCAGAAAACACTAGCCGGGGGTTTGGTTTGGGTCCCGGGGCATTTTTAGGCCATACCGGCAACGTAAAAGGGTAGTTTGGTAATTTTAAATTTTTGGGAATTAAAACCCATGAAAATTTGGAATTAATATCTGATTTGGACTTTACCCACTAAACCCACTAATAACCAAATAGTCTATGGGGGTTATTAGAATTAATCCCAAAAGTTCCTAAGGCAAAAACCCTAGCCACCATTCACTTTGGAGAAGAAAAGCTTGGAGAGAGAGAGAGGAGAATTCTGCAGAGAGAGAGAGAACACTTCAGAAATTCATCATCAAAATCAGAGATACACATAAGGAAAGTGGTTTAATTACATATTTTGCAAAGAATGCTTCTTCCATGCGTAGGAAATTATTAAAATTTCATTGTTCTTGGAGAATGATAAAAACCCATTGAATTCGATGTAGAGATTTATAATTTTATGAGGAGATTGCATGTAGTACAATGTTAGGATGATTAGTCAGAGAAAAATACATCTTTTATACCATAAAAACGGATTTATTTATGTCTATGGATGAATTAAATTTTTAGGGTTCATGTTCTTGAGATTGGGGAAGAAGATGTGGAGATTTAATATTTGGATGAGATTTAGGATGAATTAATCCCACAAAATACATTAATATATGACCTAAGTATATTTAGGATTGATTAGAACCCATGTAAAATTGTTGGTTTGATGTTTAGAGGAGATTAGAGGTGTAGAAAAGTTGGAAAAACGAGTTACGGAAAATCTGGGCTCAAATTTGGCCAGTCGTTAGAAGACCTGCCCAGGTCGTTCGAACGAGCTCGTTCGAACGAGCTTCTAACGAGTTGACAGTTTGAATTCTAACGAGAGGGATGTTCGTTCGATGACTTTCGTTCGAACGAGATCTCGTTAGAAGGCCCACTTCGTTCGAACGAACTCTCGTTCGAACAGCCTCGTTCGAACGAGACTTCTAACGAGTTGACAGTTTAGGCTTTTTAGCCTGTTTTGATCCCGAGTGTTCCGTAACCTTGTTGATATGTAGAGATAACACTTCCTTGATGATTAATTGATATATTTGGGATATTTGGGATATAATTAGGAGTAACACCTAGAAGTGTAGTTGAACTTTAGGGAAATTATGAATTAGGACGTGAGTGTCTATTACGATGCGAGAACTATTGACGGCCTAAATAATTATATTAACCGGGAACATATAAATTGTGTAGCATTATATGTCGGTAAGAGAATAAGAAGTGTACTACCAATAAATTATGGTGATTACTAAGATGTGTGCTTACTTAGTACATGTATATGATTTTGTGTATGACATACCTACCATGCTTGCTATCACGGGAGGTTTACGTTCTCTTAGGGCCCTCTAATCCTTGTGTTGCCCGGATTTAGACTGGTACCTCGATGAACATAGGTCAGAGAAGGACTTATTGGGATGTTAATAAGTCTGCTGATCGTGGGAGCGCAGGTATGTGCGTGACCCATGTGATGTGACTGTGTTCGCCTCCATTGTTTGTGATTGTCGTTATCTGAGAACGATTCCTGAGAGATTCGAAATGCGTGATCCTTATGTACGTGATGTACCGGGATGGATAGCAGAGTATGTGTGCACCGCAGCGGGGTGCTTGTATTGTATATTTATGACGTGAATAATATACACTTAATTAATGGGAACTTTCATGTTGATATTGTGAATATAATTATGGTAATGTTTTGAGAAAACATAACGGGTTAACCGATAGTGAATTGTATTACTAATTGAGAATCTGAGTTTAAGTAGAGCCCTATATTTAATTGATATCTCTAGAAAGTAATATGGGAATCGAGTAGTAAGGGGTAGAACTTATTACCGTTTGGTTAGATATGTATGTTATTTTGATGGGTACGGTACGTTAGGAGTGCACATGTAGTCGAGAGGTGAGAATTTCATGTGAGTGCACGTCCTAACATGTATTTTGCATTTAATGTTTTAATGTTATTAAAACACTTGTTGTTTTTAAAATGATTTCCACTTTCGGGCTCTGACCCATTTTCTTTCAAATCTATTTTTGTAAAAACCATTTTAGGTGCCCAGCCACAAGGACACCATGCTTAGGATCCTCATTCAGGTGACGAGCTGTAGCTGTTTGTGGAAGTTACAGGACTTTGCTTGTAGACACTTCATCTATCTTGACTCTATATTCAGCATTTATCAGTTGTAGGGCATGTCGCCCATTTCTTTTAGAGACATTTCATTTAATTCAGTTATTCAGACTTCTGGCATGTAATTAATTCAGGATTCAGACTTGTCTTATTATTTTCAGTTGTGGGATTGTTGTGAGGAGTTTTCCTCCGGACTTACTACTATTGGTTGGTTATTTCATTACTTCGTTATGGTGAATGGATTATGTTGTTCTTCCATTATTCTTTTATTGCATGTTAATCAGACTTAATTAAAATTTGGCAACTTACTTTTTAAATACTAGGTGGTTAGTAATCATTTAAATGTTTTCGACACTGATGTTATTAACTGAACCAACTTGGCATTTTTTATTGATTTAATAAAGGAGTAGCTACCCGGTATTTAATTAGTTGGGGCGTCACAGCCAGGTGTTCGAATTTTTAGTTGGAGGAGATTTAAAACCAAAGCCTAAGGGTTTCGGCCAAGAAGACGAAGAACATATTCTTGGTGTTCTTGGCCAAAAATTAAAATACGGAACGGGGATTAATTGTGCTAAAACCCAAGTTGTGCCAAAAATACAGTAAACGTATCCTACTTTTGTTCCCATTGAATACAATTCTATCTACCCAAAAACCCAGTAGGGTTACCCAACAGTCAAGAATCAAAACGAAGCAGTGTTCAAGGATTTGCAGTATGGGATTTTTGGAAAAAATACAATGTGTTCAAACAACTGTATGAAAAAACATTATTATGATTCAACAACAAATTCAAATATGGGCTTACAGAAAATAAAGTCAGCTAATTGTTCTTGCAAACATGGAGTAAATTAACAAATTCTAGAAAATGGAAGAAAGCAGAAAGGAATGATACCTAAAATTTAATAAAGAATGGTTGCTCAGCCTCAAAGTCATCGTACTCTGCCTCAAACTGCCTTGAACCATCACAGGAGGCTCGCCGAAAAACTCAAAAAGTTGAGTAATAAAGTCTTCCTCTCGATTTTTTCTCAAAGTTTGGAAAAGATAATGAAGGCCACGACCGAATCACATTTATATTAGAGTGCATGGGATGCTGAAGCGTCGCCTGATAGTTTTCGCGACAATCATAAAATTAAGTTGCACCCCTAACTCGCCATCTTGGCACCACGACTTGGGGGCTTATTTATATGCCCAATATGGTCACTATGGCCGTGGAACCTTATAACAGGTCGTTGTCTATGGAACATACAAGTCGTGGCCCCATGTGCTTGTTGTGCCTTATCCCAAATAGGCCATAATCAGACTTACCCTAGTCTGGGCTCAGAAAGGCCATGGCATGCATTCAGACACTTGTCACTACCTAGGTTCAGATAGGTCGCGACACTTACGCCAGCGTTGGTCACTTGACTAGTGTCTAGCTTCTAGAAAAATTCCATACTCTTATGACTTATCTACATGTCACGTGCTCCAGACACGTAACATACCTTTTAGGCTTCTATACATAGAATGTCTTACATGACGAATAGAAGGAGGAATCACGAGGAAAAGCCATTCCTCTCTCTCTACTCAATCTCTCTCTCTAAAATACTATACTTGGGAGCTCACCCCTATCACAACCGCAGTCAGAGTACTACTCAGGCCACATTTCAGGTTGCCATCTCAGATCTACACATGTGTTCTTATCTCATATCTCTCTTATACACCTCTAACGGCAATAAATCTTGTATTACACAACGTACATAATGAGAGCAAGGCAACATAGTGGATGTAGGCTCAATTTTATAGCTGAACCCCCTCTATATTCTGTGTTCTTTCCCTTTTTTACTTGTATTCTACATTTGATATGATGATTGGGAATGACTTATGTCTGATTTCTCGGATCATCAGGGATTTTTCCTCAATCTTCTCCCTATTTTTGGTTTGGATGTTTGGTTTGTGTTTTAACTTTGAAATTATCTTGCATGTTCACATAAGTTTAATTAGGATAAAATTTGGCTAAAAGGAATTTTGATGTTTATGACCTACTATACAGACTAGGGGTGCACACTGTTCGGTTTGGATCGGTTTTAGTACTAATCCGAGAACCGAACCGACCTGGGTCGGTTCCAAATTTTTGGAACCAGAACCGAACCGACTTTAATACAGAACCGAACCAAACCGAAACAGCGGTTCCCGGATCGGATCGGTTTTCGGTTCCAAAATCATATTTCATAACTAATTTTTTTTAAGATTAATGTGTTTCATAACTAATTTTTTTAAGGTCAAAAATAATTTTGACCTCAATAACTTAAGTTAGAAACTCAAATAATCACAAAAATATAAATTACAAGTGTTAAATATATTAAATAAATATATATATGTAATTATAAATCGGTTCGGTCCCGGATTGGTTCGGATCGGATCGGTTTTCTGATCGGATTGGGTTTTTTTACCCTGGAACCGAGAACCGAACCGATGTATCGGCTTTTTTTTTTCAAACCGAAACCGAACCATTGAGCAAAAAAACCGATCCAAACCGAACCAATGCAGTCGGTTTGGTTCGGTTTATCGGATTTTCGGTTTCGATGTGCACCCCTAATACAGACTATCCATATAACCTGCATTTTCAGTTTAGAAACTCGTTTTGATTCCCACGTGGAGTAACGCGCCAAAATATCATGGACGTATTTAGTTTGGAAAAGAAAACAACCATCCTTATGGGAAAAGAATTCAAGGACAAGAAAATAATGGAGAGAACCAAAATCTTTGAGATCAAATTAAGAACCAAGACGTGTGATGAGGTGGGTGAGGGTGGACTCATTGTTTGATGTTATAATTATATCATCAACATAGACCAAATGGAGTATAATAGTTCTAGTAGCATGGGTAATGAGATGTGATCAGTCAGCTTGACTGGAGAACAACCTAAGATGTAGTATATATTGAATGAATTGACCAAAGCAAGATTGAGGAGCTTTCTTAAGTTCATAATGGGCACGTCATAGGAAACATACATGATTCGGGTATTGATTTATCTTGAAATACGGGGGTTGTTCAATATATACCTCTTCTTTGAGGCATCGATGAAGGAAATAACCTTTTTTGTCCAGACGATGAATAAACTAACCATGAGAGACAGAAATAAAGAAGACCAACCAGATGGTAAGAGGCTTGGTAACTGGACTGGATACTTTAGAGTAGTCAACCCCGGTTAATTAATTAAAGCCTTTAGAAACAAGGCGTTCCTTGAATCATTCCATAGTCCCATTGGAGTTGATATTTGTCTTAAAAATCTATTAGGAGCCAATAAAGTGCATGTCTAGTTACCAAGGAACAAGAACCTAAGTGTAATTATGATGAATAGATTGAAGTTATTCCTGCATAGCAGTGAACTAGTGAGGGGAGTCCAAGGCCGTGGAAACAGATTTTAGGTTCATATGAGATGGTGGGGCTAAAGGAAAGTAATGCACGGGGTGAGGAATTTTCATGCGGTATTTGTGGCGAGCCATTATAGGTTAGGATTTAAGAGTTTTGGATGAGGAGGATATAGGTAGCTTCACTCTAGGGGATATATAGGGAAGTTGATTAGCCTTATCTATAGATACCTTAATAGGTGATGAGGTAGAATATGGAGCTGTTGGAGCACTGGAAAGCACTGGATCAACATGGGACTGATTGGGGAAGTATATCCGTGGCTAGGGCTGGGTTTCGATCGGATCGGAAAATGCCTCTTCGGAAAAAAATTTGATTTTTTAGGAAATAAAATAACTATTCCGATTTCCGATCCGATTTTTTCGAAAAATTAAAAAAACTTCTGAATTCGGAAAAATCGGAAATTCACAATATATATTAAAAATCCAAAAATTTCAAAATTTCAAAAAAATAAATTATGGATTTTCGATTACTCGAAATTTTCCTTTTAAAGAAACAAAGAAAATGGTTAAACCCAATATGTAAATACATGAGGATTTGGCCATTTTTTTCATTTGTGTAGAAGTTAGGAGGATACTTTCCTTTTATAGAGCATGTTTTGGAGCCATCTCCATCTCCCAACCGATGTGGGATATGGAAAACTTTCAAAAATTAGAAAAGAACTCGAAAAATAATTCCAAAAAAATTGGAAATAATTTGGAAAAAATAAAAAAAAATCGAAAAAATCGGATCGGCATAGTTTCGGAAAAATCGAAAAATTAGAATAAAATGGATCCGATTTCCGATTTTATTCGGAAATCGGCAAACTAAAATTCTTTTCCAAATTCGAAAAAATCGGATCGAAAATCGAAAAATTTGGAAAGTTCGAAAAAAAACTATCCGTGGCGAATCACATGTAAAAGAATTTGCAGTTTTTATAAGCAGTTGGGCATGAAAATGGTATACCATTTCTTCGAATGATGTAGTTGGTGGTAGATTGTTGGATGTAGAAACAAGTAAGGGTGGTTATAAAAACGAAAAAACCACTCCATAGAACAAAACATGATGAGATAAAAATATGCACTTAGAAGGGGGGGTGACAGCCCGAAAATTCCATAGATAGATTGATCAAGTCCAAATATAAATAAAGGAGTCTAATCAATTTGTATTCTTCAATGCATGATTAAATAAAAATAAAGTGTAATAATAAAAATCTGACAATAATAATAAGAGTAAAACCAATATAACTCTGATACCAAAATCCATATAGTAAAAATACTCCATCACAAGGATACAGCACTCTCTCACATAATACAATCTAATTTTGAATGTAAAATGGTAACTCCAACATAAAATAAATCTCAATATAGTAATTCAACTCAATAATAAAGGAAAATGTGATAAATTGAAATGAGTACATAGGCTTGACTTCTACATCCTAGAATATGGGTGTGGGAGCTGATAATGAGTGCAAAGAACCAGGGTTGTGGAGGCAACGACTGCATAAGACATGAAAACAAATTCCACAAATAGGATTAAACCTAACAAGTCTACATAGAGTAAGAATTTAACTAAATTTTTGTTGTAATAATAACAATGCATCTCCATCTCATATTTTAGTTGCATTTAAGTTAACCCAACCCAAACAACCTAAATGTAGCATCTAGGTCTAACCCCAAACTAATCGAATGATGTATAATTATAAATTTTTTCATTTATTTATAATTAAAGGATTCCATAGCCAAAGTCTCATATGTACATCTCTAATAAAATCTTAGAAAAGGAAAAAAAATCACATAAGTCCAATACCCAAGTGAGCTTGTCCCTACTCACATCTAAATAAATGTGTTATGCATAAGCCCGCATATAAAGGTACAAAGTCCTATCCCTATTGCCTTTGGGATCACCTGTGTGTACAAGGTACAGTTATAAGCCATCCCTAACCTATAACATCAAAGCCTCGATAAGGAATAATCACTATGCATTCCCATCATATCTCACTGTTGATACCAAATTTAGTCAGCTGACGTGGACCAATCATATGAAGACACGTGTCAATCTACATAGCAAATACAAATACTTTCAACAAACAACATAATTTTTGCCAAGCTACTCAGGCGTTCTGAGCTACTGAAGTGTACCGAGCAACTTAGGCGGTCCGAGCTACTTAGCGTGTCGAGCATCGAATCAAGAAAACCAAAAGGCGACTACACATTAAATGCTCATTATTATTGTACAGATGTATATGTCTACTAGATAACAGCGCATTACCTTTTCAAATGTATAGCCTCAAGGCTATAAATACATTGTAACCTCGTCATAAGAGGGGAGTTTAGATCTCTTAGTCAACCTATCATCGAGATTCAAGGCAAATAATCAGCAATACAAGAACAGTGGACGTAGGCCATTTTGATAGCTGAACCACTTTAAAAATCCATTGTCTTATTTATTTATTCATTTTTATCTATGATTAATTAATTAGATTGCATCAAGTTTTTTACATCAACATATTGGCGTCGTCTGTGGGAAATGATTATGCTTAGCGTTTTTCACTAAACAACTCATCATCTATGGCTAAGATTTCGGAATCTAGTAATTAAAATATTGGGGTCCCTCCAAACTCCTCTACTCCACCAAATATTCATGATCTGGCTGGCATAATGGCTAATTTAGTCCAAGGGAAAACGGCCATGCAAGAAACCATGCATAAACTTATACAAACGGTTCGAGATGGAGTGTCGGCTCAATCAGGACAACGAAGTGTTCAGAGAAATACCCATCTGCCATCTTCAAGAACTAGACGAACACTATTCCTGGAGGTCTCTCAATCCAGACGTACTGGCTCATATCGTACTGAGAGGAATAATGATCCTTCGTATCAACCTGGCCGGACTTCATCAGTACGAGCTACAGATTCTCAACGGAATGTCACTCTAACTCCAGAACGGACAAGTGCTCTGGAAAGGTTGAATATAGTCTCTCCTTTTGATCGATTGGGCCCTAGGAGGAATAGAAATCATCCTAGGATCGCGTCGAGAAACTCTCAATATCCATCCAATCTAAGGGAAGGCTCTGCCCAATCACACCCAACAGCCCGTAATGAAAGGTCCCAAGAGGAAAACTCAACGCGATCAGTCGCTTGAATAAATAGGCCCGAGGTGGGAAATGATGCATGGAAAGGCTCTATTCAAAGGTTGGAAGACAGGTTAGGGGAAATGGCTAAGGCCAAGAATCCTCTACAAAAAAATTGTATCCAAGGGACACCATTCGTACAGGCAATTGTGGATTTTCCCACACCGTCAAAATTCAAAGCTCCAATGGTGACACCTAAATATGATGGAAAAATTGATCCTATCCTCCATATAGAGCAATACCAAGCTATTGTCGATATCTATGCGATTCCAGATGAGATGAGATGCAGGACATTTTTAGGAACTCTCACCGGGTCATCTCAGATAATGTACAACAACCTTCCTCGGGGGAAGGTTGTAACTTTCCTTCAACTGGAAGAGCTTTTCATAGGGAATTTCTATTTTGGAGTGAAACCAGTTAAAAGATTAGCACACTTACTGAGCGTTAGACAGAAGACAAAAGAAAGTACCAGGGACTATATTACTTGTTTCAATAACGAGAAACTTGAAGTAATTGATTACGAGGAGAAGACAACAATTACTGCTCTAATGAGTGGACTATTACCAGACAAGACTTTGTCCAAAGATCCGCCTAGGACCACGGCAGAACGGATGGCAAAGGCAGCCAAGATCATGAATGCTAAGGAAGCCATGGTTGGAAAGAAGAATAGAGACACTAAGGAGACCAAGGTTGAGGCTAGTAAAACCGAAAAGAAGGATCAGAAGAACAATGGTGGCAACAAGAAGTCGAAAGATAAATAAACGCTGAAGCAGATGAGGAAATATGGAAATTATACTCCCTTGAAGGTAGATATAAATCACATTCTGGAAGAGATCAAGAACAGCGAGGAGCTAACCTGGCTAAAGAAAATGAAGGCAGATCCTGACAAAAGGGACAAGTCCAAATACTGCGAATTCCACAAAGATCACGACCACATGACTAAACGTTGCATAGCTCTTCAGAATGAAACTGAAACACTCATCAAATGAGAAAAATTAACTAAGTACATTGATCGCCAAAATGGTGGAAAAACCAGCAATAGAGGAAGGCAAAGATCTAAGTCTCCTTGTCGAGCAAAAGAAGACAAGAAGAGAGATCATGAAGATGATCCAAAAGATGACCCCGATCTCCCCAAAAGGCCAAGACAGCCAGAGTGCGAGGTATTTTCAATCCATTTTGGGTCATTTGAATGTAATGTCATTACAGGTGGAGATGCAGGAGGTGGAGATATTACGACGGAGAGAAAAGCTTACCTCAATGAGGCCCAAGCTTGCTCTTACATATAGCGCATAAACTTGGCTGAAGATGATCGCCCAAGGAAGGTGAATAGGGACAAACTGGTCATCGACTTTTCTAAGAACCACCTCGCAGGTGTACTATATCCTCATAATGACCCATTGGTGATCAAGATGAGAATTAAGGAGGTGGTGATTTCACGGGTACTAGTGGATAATGGTAGCTCTACAGATATCATGTTCTACCCATGCTTAAACAGTTTGAATCTGAAGTCAGCCCAGTTGGAGTGTAAGAACATATTTTCATAGGTTCGTTATCAATTTGTTATGTCATATACCGCTACACCGTCGAAGAGCATTTAAGAGACATCTACATCAAAGACGGATCCGAATTACTCAAGTTCTTCATCTTTCAAGTCTTCGCAAAGTTTACTTTGGTAAGGTTATGTTTTAAATACCTTAACTTTTCACTTAGAGCTTTTGGGATATTTTTACAAAATATTTTTTCTAAAGATTTTGTTTTCGGACACCTTTCTGTAGAAAAATCATAACTAATTCATAAAAATTCAGAATGATACGAAACTGGCGACCACGCATTCGTAACAAAATTTTCTATAGGATCATTTGGAATCTCGCTTGATAAGTCATTCGAATGACCTGAAATTGTCGTTCAAACGACATAGCATGTCGTTAGATGTCGTTCGAACGAGCTCGAATTTCGAGGCGGTGCGTTCTTATATAAATACTCATTAAATGAGTCCGTTTTCATTAAGAAGTCCACAGTTTTTGACATATAGAAAACTGCGAAACTGCAGAATCCTTTTGGCTTCTTCTTTTAGGGTTTAATCCCTCTTTGTTTTCAATTCACAAAACTCCCATATGCTTTAGTGAATTGTTTTGTTGTTAAAGAACACACCTTGCTACTGTTTATCTTTATGGGGGGAACTCTACAACCGGAGAGATGCGTGCTATTGTGGAGGGAATCCTTATAAAGATCACATCTTGTGGAGAAGCCGTTTCTCTTCTTCACTGCTGCCCTCCTAAAAAGGGAAAGTTCCAGCCGAGACATTGGAACCGACACCTGCGGGTATTTCGTATGTCACCTTATTTCATTGTAATCCGTGTAAGCCGTTTTCTTACAAAATTATAGTGAAATAAAAGGTTTTGCCCCTTTGCGGGATTTTTTCTTAAGCTTGTGTCGTATGCTTTATTTATTTTATGGTTTGACACACGCACACATGCAGTTGAATGATTTGGGGCTGATTTATTTTGGTTTAAAAATAGACACTAATTAAATAAGTATGCCAACGTAGAAAGTTGCGAATTTAATCAATTATCACTCAGTCAAGTTTTCTCAAATTAGTATCAGAGCGGGTTACGCTAATTTATCACGTGATCCTGATTTTTCGAGGATTTACTTTCTGATACAATTTGTCTACTCACGTTTTCAAATTGGTATCAAAGCGGGTTACGCTAATTTATCGCGTATTCCTATTTTCCGCAAAATCGTGTGATATTGATTTTTTTGAAAAAATTAGTTTTGTGAAAAAACGCAATTTTTTCAATGGTATGCCCGTTTAATGAGGAGCCTATTTTTGAAAAAGTTCACGACCATGCTGAAAAATTAAAAAGTTTGAATTTGAAACTTTGCAAAAGAATTAAAGTTTTGGAAAAAGAAAATTCTCTCTTTAAAAGTAAGATTGAATATTTGCAAGCGTTTCAAACTCAAAGTGATATTTGTCGTGAGCACTTTGGTAATTTGTGTATTGATTTTGATTCTTTACAAATTGCCAAAAAGAAGAGTGATGAGAAAGTCCTAGTTTTAGAGAATGAATTGAAGGACTTAAAAAATTCTAGGGTTCCCGTTTGTGCCGTTGAGAATAAAAAATTAATCGATGATTTTACGGCACGTGAAAAGACTCTTAGGGATAAGTTTATTTTAATTGAGGGGGAGCGTGATAAACTGTTAAGTTTAATTAAAATTTTGAAAAAGAAATTCCTGTCTTTGGAAGAGTTTAATTCTTTGCTTGAGTCAAAAATTTTGAAGTTAAAAAATAATTTGACTGACTCAAGTAGGTTTGATAGTGATGGTAATGGCTCATCTTGTTCTCATGCTTCTAGTGCTAAAGCCAAAACCATTATTTGTTTTAGAGGGTCAACCATTCCAAAGTATATTAGAAAAGATCACACTTTAGGTGTCGTTCCACCAGTTTACACATGTTCATATTGTGGTAGGAAAGGTCACATTAGGAGATTTTGTTTTGATCTTGGAAGAGATCCTAGGAATTCGAAGTCTAGTGTTTTGTTGGTTCTCAAAACCCCGTGTCGACGTGTTACATCCGTTTGGGTTAGGAAATAACTTTTGGATACACTAGATTTTAGAATAGTTGATTCTCATTTGCTTGCACATGATTCTTCTCTTTCCATATCATATAGATGATTATTTTTGCATGCTTTTCATACACTAGTTATGCTTTTTGATATATTTTTGCTAGCATTGTGACATGTACTTTTTGTATAGATTTTTATTTTTGAAAAATTTTGAAAAATACAAAAAGGTTTTATTTTGATAAAATTTTTAGAAAAATCCAAAAAGATTTTTGTATTTTGTTTGCACCATTTATGTATAGACACTTGGATGACCGAGTCTCAATTTCATTCCATTTATCCATGTGACTATTTGATAGTGTTTTGAGACAATAGGTCAATTAATCCATGTGCTTTATAATGTTTAGAGTCATTAAGATGTAATTAAGTGTTGCGTCCGACAGGTTTGACTCATAGTTTCCTTTATTGCACGCATGCACGGATTTGTTTGATTATTTTTCTTGACTTATCACATGTTGGTTGGGTGTTTTCATCTCAATCCTGTCCTTAAAACGAACCAAGTGCAATAATACGAGAGTAATAAAAGTAGTGCATGTAAAAACCATTTCCCGTGAGGAATAAATTGTTTAATTTGAAAAAATGATAAGTGAACACGGAAAAGGGCTGCGAGTGAATAATAATCATGTCGTGAAAGCCACCGTTTGAAAACATCCCACACAAAAAATTAGGGCTATAAAAAGATGAAATATGCCAAAATTTTGGGCCAATATATTTTCTCTAAGTTGAGAATTTAGTACCTCTTCAGATATAAAGAATTGCATTATTATATATGAGGGAGTTTTGGATGGATATATCAATGGGTTTGCACGTCCTTTGAAAAGTTCACAAAACGGCACTAAATAGTTTTGGACGTTATTGGTGTGCAAATCATTTAGACTTTGATTTGTTGATTTGATTAAGACGATGTCATTTAAACTCAACAATTTTTACACCTAAGGATTCTTTTGATGTTCATTCGTTAGGGGTACACGTATGCATCGTGCACATATGATTGATTGAGTTGATTTACCTATCGAATGTGTTCACACCCATTCATTACATTTCCATAACTTGGTTGTTTGAGTTTAAATCCATGGTGTGATTTTTTGTATCCTATTTTTGTATGAAAAATTGAAAAATTCAAAAATAGTTTGTGAAATTTGTGAGATACTCCTTTGCATGCGCGTAGCTTGATTCTTATTTTCTATGTATTTTTATTGTGACACTCCATGTTTTGATTATTTCTTCTTATCTGTCTATTTGGGGACATCATAAAAAGGGGGAGAAAGAGTTTTCATGTTAAGGGGGAGAGGTTGCATTATGGGGGAGATTTGATTATTAATGCTTTATTTTTATATCATTTCAAACTCAATGCATCACGAAGGTTTTTTCTTTATCTCATGTGTGTAGGTACAAAGACTGAAGATTATGATGTTGCACACCCTGATGAGAAAAGCTTTGAGATTTGATGAAGATTTTTGAAGAACAGTTTGAAATCTTGCAAATTTATTCATGGGAGGGTAGAGTTGTATAGGTATTTTGGTTTTTTGATAATTCAGATTTTTTTATATATGTACAGGCATAGACATAGGGAGAGATTTGTAAGGACATATTTTCATAGGTCCATTATCAATTTGTTATGTCATATACCTTTACACCGTCGAAGAGCATTCAAAAGACATCTACATCAAAGACGGATCCGAATTACTCAAGTTCTTCATCATTCAAGTCTCCACGAAGTTTACTTTGGTAAGGTTACGTTTTAAATACCATAACTTTTCACTTAGAGCTTTTGGAATATTTTTACAAAATATTCTTTCTAAAGATTTTGTTTTCGGACACCTTTCCGTAGAAAAATCATAACTAATTCATAAAAATTCAGAATGATACGAAACTGGCGGCCACGTGTTCGTAACAAAATTTTCTATAGGATCGTTTGGAATCTCGCTTGATAAGTCATTCGAATGACCTGAAATTGTCGTTCAAACGACATAGCATGTCGTTAGATGTCGTTCGAACGAGCTCGAATTTCGAGGCAGTGCGTTCTTATATAAATACTCATTAAATGAGTCCGTTTTCATTAAGAAGTCCACAGTTTTTGACATATAGAAAACTGCGAAACTGCAGAATCCTTTTGGCTTCTTCTTTTAAGGTTTAATCCCTCTTTGTTTTCAATTCATAAAACTCCCATATGCTTTAGTGAATTGTTTTGTTGTTGAAGAACACACTTTGCTACTGTTTATCTTTGTGGGGAGAACTCTACAACCGGAGAGTTGCGTGCTATTGTGGAGGGAATCCTTATAAAGATCACATCTTGTGGAGAAGGCGTTTCTCTTCTTCACTGCTGCCCTCCTAGAAAGGGAAAGTTCCAGCCGAGACATTGGAACCGACACCTGCGGGTATTTCGTATGTCACCTTATTTCATTGTAATCCGTGTAAGTCGTTTTCTTACAAAATTATAGTGAAATAAAAGGTTTTGCCCCTATGCAGGATTTTTCCTTAAGCTTGTGTCGCATGCTTTATTTATTTTATGGTTTGACACATGCACACACGCAGTTGAATGATTTGGGGCTAATTTATTTTAGTTTAAAAATAGACACTAATTAAATAAGTATGCCAACGTAGAAAGTTGTGAATTTAATCAATTATCACACAGTCACGTTTTCTCATGGAGCCATATCATAGGCCCCTCCTCGGTTTTACTGACGAAAAGGTTTTTCCACTTGGGACGATCAAGTTGGACATGCTTATTGGTACATGATCTGCTTGCCAAACAGAAAGAGTACACTTTTTTGTAATGGATAAAAACGTTCAATCAGACTACAAAATCATCATGGGAAGGGTATGTCTGAAGAAGTTCGAGGAAGTACCATCTACTTTACATCAATGTTTAAAATTCCCAACCAATTTTGAAGTGGTAGTTGTGAAAGTCGACCAGAAATTAGCTCGGGAATGCTACTATTCATCTGCTGAACAAGAAGAACGAGAAGAATCCAGGAAAAAGACTACTACATATCAAATGGATGAAACAGAAAAAGTAGAGATTGAAACATTAGACCCTAGAGACAAGTCTCAGCTCGTGAAGGGCCAGGTCATGGAAGCTATCGAAAATATCATTATGGACGATGAACACCCAGAACGAACAACCCAAATTGGTGCGTTATTGGATGTATCGATAAAACAGGAACTGGTAGCATTTCTAAGGCGCGGAAAATAGACTTTTGCATGGATTCATGAAGACATGCCAGGGATAGACCTGAGTTTCCTGTGCCACGAGCTCAATGTTAACAAGGAAGTCAAGCCAGTAAAGCAGCAAAGAAGGGTGTTCAGCCCTGAAAAGAATCAAAGTATACAAGAAGAAGTAGAGAAACTACAAAAAGTCTTTTTTATTGAGGACGTCAAGTATCCTGATTGGCTAGCAAATATGGTGATGGTAGTGAAGAAAAACAATAAGTGGAGGATGTGTGTGAACTTCACTGATCTTAATAAAGCCTGCCCAAAGGATTATTTTCCTTTGCCCCGAATCGATCAGTTGGTGGATGCTACATCGGGGCATGAATTGTTGAGTTTTATGGATGCTTACTCTGGTTACAACCATATTAAAATGAAACATGAGGATAGGAAAAGTACCTATTTTATCACCCCAAGGGGGACTTATTGCTATAATGTTATGCCTTTCTAACTTAAAAACGCAGGTGCAACATATCAGTGGCTGATGAATAAGGTGTTTGCAGAGAAAATCAGTCATAACATGGAGGTTTATATTGACGATATACTGAAGAAAAGCAAGAAAGATGATGATCATTTAGTTGACCTAGGTCGGACTTTTGATCAACTAGAGAAATATCAAATGAAGTTGAATCCCACCAAATGCATATTTGGAGTACGAGAAGGTATATTTCTCGGATATATTGTTAACCAACGAGGTATGGAGGTGAACCCTAAAAATATCAAGGCCCTATTGGAGCTACGATCTACAGCTACGAAAAAGGAGATGCAAAGTCTCAGCACTTAACATATTTGTGTCATGAGCAACAGACAGATGCCTCCCATTCTTCAAAACACTTCGAAAAACTTTTGAGTGGAATGATGAATGCGAGGAGGCCTTTCAAGAGTTGAAGAAATATCTAGGGACACCTCCATTTTTATCTAGACCAGTGATGGGAGAAAGGCTATACTTGTATCTGGCGGTTTTAGATAACGCAGTTTGCTCAGCATTGATAAGAGTGGAGGATGAGGTGTAGAAACCAGTCTATTACACCAGTAAGGCCAAGGAGCAGAATTCAGATATCCAAGACTAGAGAAGTTAGCACTGGCACTAATCGAAGTAAGCAGAAGGATGAGGCCATACTTCCAAGCCCATACTATAGTAGTGTATACTGATATGCGACTAAGACAAGCTTTGCATAAATCGGAGAAATCAGGAAGATTGATGTACTGGGTAGTAGAACTTGGTGAATATAACATAGTTTATGAGCCTAGGTTGTCACTTAAGGGGCAGGAAGTGGCGGATTTTATCGCAGAATTTACTCACTCTCGTGCATTCGAAGAGAAGCAGTTTAATAAAGACCAACCCGTGGATGTTACGGGATCATCGAAGATAACACCCGACCAACTTCCATCCGTGGATAAGCAAGAAAAGATAATCAACGAGCAACGAGAAGTGTTAGGGGAAGACAAAAGGAAGTATCAAACATTCCACCAAGGAGCTCTGTCTGACCAAGAGTTTGATAATGAAGTATATGTATGGAATCTATATGTGGATGGCTCTTCGTGTGCCACAGGCAGTGGAGCGGGAATAGTTTTAAACAGTCCTGATGGAATTGATATGGAGTATGCTCTACGTTTTCAATTTAAGGCTTCCAATAATGAAACTGAATATGAAGCTATGATCGTGGGTCTAAGTCTGGCCTTAACCATAAAGGCATAGTAGGTCGTTGTATTCAGTGATTTATAATTAATCGTAAATCAAATTCTTGGGTTGTATGCAGTGAAGGGAGAACTAATGGTCAAGTATCATGCAAAATCTATGGAGGTTGTCTCGACTTTTATCGCAGTTCAGTTGATCAGAATATCGAGATTAGAGAATGCAAGAGACAACGCCCTAGCTCGACTGGCATCAGCAACACGCACCGAGCTACGAAGAACAATCCTAATAGAAATCCTGGTAGATCGGAGCATCGATGAAGATTTGATGATGAACTTCATTGCCCTTGACTTGGGACCATCCTGGATGGATCCCATCAGGGCCTATATAAAAGAGGGGGCTGTGACAACTGATAAACTCACAGCCAAGAAATTGAAGTTTAAAGTTTCTCGTTACGTATTGATCGGTGGCATTTTGTATAGAAGAGGCATTATAGCAGGTCTACAAAAATGTGTCCATCCCTCCGAAGTTAAAGACTTGATTGAAGAGTTTCATGAAGGGTCTTGCGGGGCCCATGTAGCATGTCGGACGCTTTTGCAGAGAATAACAACACAGGGGTATTACTGGCCAATGATGAGAGCTGACTGTGCAGCTTATGCTAAGAAGTGCGATAAATGTCAATGTTTCTCTTCCATTCGAAGAACTCCCCAAGCATTTTTAACACCCCATTACATCCCCTTGGCCATTCGCCATGTTGGGGATAGACTTGGTCGGGCCACTTCTAATGACTAAAAGGAGATTCAAATACCTCGTAGTTGCTGTGGATTATTTTACCAAATGGGTGGAAGTTGAACCTCTCTTTGATATGATGTATGACAAGGTCTATCAGTTTATTTAGAAGAATATTATTTGCAAATATGGTCTCCCACACGCATTCATTACTGACTATGGAACCTAATTTGACAACGAGGAATTCGCTGCGTATTGTCATCAATCCAATGTACAGAAGATCCACTCTGCGCCAGGCCATCCCCAGAGCAACGAGCAAACTGAAGTGACAAATAGAACCCTGCTGAATGGTTTAAAAAATGGTTGAATGGTGCAAAGGGAAACTGGATTAAGGACTTACACTCTATGTTGTGGGCTTATCGCATTATACCGCGAACAGCAACTGGGGAGTCTCCGTACATGTTGAAATTTGGGAGTGAGGCTATCATACCTGCTGAATTAGGTCAACCCACACATAGGGTGCTTAATTTCAATTCTCTTGTAAGAGACTTGATGAGACGTTTAGACCTAGATATGCTCGAAGAAGTTAGGGAAGAAGCAGCAATCGGGAATGTTGCATATCAACAACGAACAGCCTTGTTCTACAACAAAAGGGTGAAGAAGTGCGATTTGAAAGAGGGGGATTATGTGCTGAAAAAGGTGATCCAAAAGCATAACAAACTGGAGGCCAACTGGCATGGACCTTACAGAGTAACTGAAGTTGTTCGTCCTGAAACATACAGAATTGAAACTTTGGAGGGAGAAGAATTCAAGAGCGCATGGAATGCAGAGCATCTGCGCAAGTATTATCAGTAATTAAAATCCACGTATAACCCATTTCTTTCAATATGAATAAAAGCGATGTTTTGTCCATTTCTCTTTTTTGTTGAAATTTTTTGGAGTATTCGTGCTACATACTACACAAACCAGATCAGCAATTACCAACTCCGATTCGCCGACAATTCAAGAACCACCAACTCCGGTTGGTCGGCATTCAGCAACCACCAACTTCGGTTGGGAGACAATAACCACCACCAACTCTGGTTGGGCGACAATAACCACCAACTCCGGTTGGTCGGTAATAATAAATTTAACCAACAATGTTGGTATCACGGGTGATCTCAAGGGACATCCCAAACTAGGCAAGAAGATGGGTGACCTCCCGAGGCATCCACTGTCTAGGCAACAAGGTAACCATGGAAAGATTACTATAACTAAGCAGGAACATGGGATGAAAATCATTCCATTGCTTAGGCCCAAAGAGTGACAAGTCACTATAATCAGATAAAAAATGGGACAAGTTCCATTATCTAAAAATAAAACAGGACATTTCGTCCTTTTACAGATATATATATATATTCACCAACGAATAACAAAGACATTCTACAAAATATTTCCAAGGAAATGAAATTGTAAAAGAAACTAAACCTTTCTTTATTAAAACCAAGCAGATTACATACAATATGAAATTTGATTCATTACATACAAATGTCCTATTCTATGGGTTTCTTTCCTTTTGCTTTTGAAACAGGTTCCACCCCGGCTGGAGGATTATCTAATGCATAAGGAGAGTTTATAAAGTTCATATCTCGCAGCATTATGACATTAATTATGGATGGTCGATCAAGCAAGTGCTCTGGACGAGATATCTCAAAATTCTAATGAAGACTATAATCACCGACATACTTGGAGATCAAAATTCGAGGAATGGCACAGGCTGGAATCCAGCTAAGGTCAAGTTTGAAGGGAGGCACAGGTAAATCAAGAACTCCAGGTTCATAATAATCCCATAAGAAATGACCTTGCTCTAATTTCAGAACATATAAGGCATTCAACCATCCCTGCTTATATCCTTCGTTGCTCGACTGCTGCAAACGAGCATCAAGATGATACAGAGCTTCATTATACCCAGTCATCCAAAGATCCCTAGGCTGCTTATGAAATTGATAGGTCAATCTATCAAGTTACTCGTGGAGCTTTTTTACCAAAAGATCCTTATTTTCCAATACTGAATTTTGGTTGGAGAGTTGGTCGGTGAGAACTTGCAATTTCTGAGACATTTTTACCAAGGCTTGAGTTTCGGCTTTTATCTGAGTGGCTTGGTTTACTAAAGTCTGGTCAGTCCTCGTCTCTTCAACACTTTTTCGAACAGCTCTACCTCTACCACTTGAGTAGGATGTCGGTTTAGCTCGTTTCAAAGTCTCCAGCTCTTCTCTCAAGGTATAAGTTTCAACCTCTAAAAAGGAATAACCCTCATCGTTCATTGGAACCAAGGCTCCCGAGGAAGAAGAGGAAACAATTTTAAGTCGTTTTAGCTCCTCTTGCAGCGTAACATTTTCTTCTTCCAACAGCTTGGCAATGTTCCTATGTTCTTCGACCTCATGACTTAGAACACTTTCTCTTCTCTTATGAGCAGAGAGATACGTATCATAATCTCGATCAGTACTCAATTGTTGGAACTTTTTCTCGTAACCCTCATGTTGGAGTTTGCTGGATTCTTTGTACTGCAAATGAATTTTCTCTATCGTTCCTTAAAGATCTTCAATCATTTCGTAATACGCAATATTATTGGCTACGACACGATCAAGTAGACACTTCAAGTACTGGTAAGCATCAATTGCTCGTTCAGGGGCATCTGATCCGAGGATATCAATTATTTGGGCCTCAGTAAAGTCTTCATGACCAGCTTTGAAATAATCATTGCATTTCTTCATCAACTCTGTATCATTAGCTGATAAGAGTTCCATCCTAGCCACAAACTAGCAAAGAGAAAATAAAAAACAAAATCAACAATGATGCGAACAGAGTAAGTAAGAGAAAAATTCAAGACGAACAACAAAAGTTCATTTTTATATTCATCACGACAAAGGAAAATACATTTCAGGGTTACCTCCAAGAAAAAAATGCAATAAATGACCCGAACAACTTTACACCTTCTCCTTATTTCCTACAATCTCCTCGGACGATTTGGACGAAGCGTGTGGTTGCTTGGAGAGAAATGGAAGTTTCTCAGAAGATGTGTTAGCTTGTTGGACTTGCTCGGAGGGTTGAATAACAACAACAACAACAAGGACTTGCTCTCATATCATCATAGAAGACTCATCTGATGCAGCTTCATCTTCTTCTTCTCCAGGAGAGGGAGGAGGGCCATGAGTATGCTCCTAGAATAACTCAAAATCGTCAGCAACCTTCAATTTCTTCAAAGCTGCTATCCATCTATCCCTAAAATATTTAACACTGGCATACTCCATCTGAGAAGACATAACGGCCAGGCCCTTATTCCAACCCTTTTCCCAACCAACACTAAAATATTTCTTAATAGCAACTTTCCTTTATGCTCTCTCCGAGGAAGTCTTTTCCCTAAGGAGCTCTTTGGCAGATTTCAGTTTTTCTTCTACCTCTGTCTTACATCGTTCAGCATCTTGAAGCTTGGCGACATCTTTCTCGGCAGATTTAAGCTTGACCTCAAGCTCCTTTTTATGTTGTTCAGGCTCCTTTAATTTCTTCTCCAACTCTTTGGTGGCAGTCACAGCTTGATCTCGATTTATTTCAACAGACTGGAATTATTTCTCCCATGCATCTTTGTCTTCCTCGTACATCTGACGACATTCCTTCAATGATTGAGTTAATCCAGCAAAAGCTTCTTCTATTCCACCCGAGGAAGTGGAAGCCCTGATGGCTTCATCTTTCTTCAAAATACTATTGAAACATGTCACGAGTTGAAAAAAGAAAGAAGTTTAATTCAATATATGAATATAGTACTAGAAGATAAAGGACTCGGGCTAACGATACTTACTGACGTAATGTGTTGAGCATCCAAAGTAGTAATTCTGTCACGAGAAAAGGTGTTTTCAATAGCTTGGAATTATGGGACAGTCCAAGATCTGATCAAGCCCGTAGCAGAGCTCGGAGGAATAAGAGATGGAACATTACCCTCAGCAATTGAAGGTTGAGAAACAGAGTCAACAGGTCTCTTAGTAGGACCTCTTTTTAATCTCCTCAGAGGAGAATTTTTAATTAAAGGTGATGTCTCTCCTTGTGAAATGGCAACAGTTTCAATCGAAGGTGCTGCCTCTTTTCGAGGCACAGGGGGCTTCTTACCAGTTTCCTTAGCAGCAGTAGATGTGGGTACATCTACATTCTTTGTCCCCTCATCTGGGGCATCCTGTTTGTTCTTCTTTGCCCCTTCAGTGACAAAGGAAGACTTGTCAAAAAATGCGGGAGCTTTCCTCTTCTTCATCAGATCAGTAATAGGAGTACTTAAATCAGAAGAAGATCCTTCCACACGGGTTTCAGAAGTTGGTATCTGATCAAGATCAACCACCACAGGACGAGCAATGAAAGATGAAGTGGAGCTTCTGTATCTCAACAAATATAAAGTGAACCTCACGTTCACTCCAATGATCGACTGATGCAAACTCCAGATAAGTTTCAAGTCATTTAAATTAATATTAGTTTCCCTTGGAGATTTCTTTTTACTGTCAAATGTAACAAACAAAATTAATGTCAGTTATGCATTTCATCGAATACAAAGAAAACAAGATTTTAAAAATAAAAAAAAAACCTATTCCATTGCCATAAAGCGTACATCTGGGACCTTGGTATACATCATTTCCATTTAATGGAGGGTGTTTCCAATTTTTCATCACAACCCCATGATCAAAATAGTCCCTATTGGCATTAGGAAGATTGACAACTAAAGCTCTATTCGAAAACCAAGTTTTTAGATACAAAGTAGTGTCACTGGTAACCCATCTATAACAATACATAATTTCTGGAATTCCCAAATGAGTTCTATGAAGTTGATTCAACCTATATACGCCATTAACTACCCTCCATGTATTTGGAGCTACTCTTGCAGGTACAATATCGAAATATTGGCAAAACTCCAAACACAGGGGATTTGGCAGGAAAGAAAAACCACACTTAGTTACAAAAAGAGTTGGGAACCAGTGTCCTTCCGCCAAAGAAAATAGATCAGAAGGACAAGGAGGTTCTTCCAAAATAACCCACGAAAGGATTGAAAACTCATACCGAAATTTATCCAATGATTCAACAAGATAAACCATGGTGAATAAAGTAAATAAAAAAGAAAGAAGAAAATCTTACAGAAGAAAGAGAGATCAGTTGACAATGAATGATGGAAAGAACAAATGCACAAGACAGAGAGAAAATGAAGAGTTAAAAAATACAGATTTGAAAAGTAGAAGACGATAGGATTTCTGTCGCACTTAAATACTTTACCTCAGGAATAGAGAAAAGCAATGATTACAAGGGAAGACATTTGCGTTTTCGTCGGCTAAAAGAGGAAAAAGGCACAAATATCGAAGTGATCGTGAAAAATTTAAAATATTTATGAAGTTTGACATTATGTGCTCAAAAGGAATTATATACAATGAAAATTTTCCTAATCTTTGAAGACCAGTAATCCGATCAGCTTTCAAGCAAAACGATCCACACTTTTCTTCAACCTCAACTGTGAAACATTGGGGGCTTCTGTTGATACCAAATTTAGTCAGCTGATGTGGAACAATCATATGAAGACACGTGTCAATCTACGTAGTAAATACAAATACTTTTAACAAACAACATACTTTCATCGAACTACTCAGGCATTCCTAGCTACTGAAGCGTACCGAGCAACTTAGGCGGTCCGAGATACTTAGCGTGCAGAGCATCCAATCAAGAAAACCAAAAGGCGACTACGCATTAAATGCTCATTATTAATGTACAGATGTATATGTCTACTAGATAACAGCGCATTACCTTTTCGAATGTATAGCCTCAAGGCTATAAATACATTGTATCCTCGTCATAAGAGGGGACTTTGGATCTCTTAGTCAACCTATCATCGAGATTCAAGGCAAATAACCAGCAATACAAGAACAGTGGACGTAGGCCATTTTGATGGCCTAACCACTTTATAAATCCATTGTCTTATTTATTTATTCATTTTTATCTATGATTAATTAATTAGATTGCATCTAGTTTTTTACATCAACACTCACGAACTCCATACCCAAGTCTATATGATAGAACTCACTCGTTTATCCCTCCTAGGGACACGGGTTCGCCAGTTATAGGACCAAGATAAAATAAATAAGGTAAGACCGTCTTTATCACCTGGAGACCGACATGATCAACATCATATACACCCAATAAAAATCCCTCCTAGTATGTCCCTCATATGTACTCTCACACAATTGTATGATCTACACATAAAGTCAATATAAAAAATTTAATCCACTCAGATATTACTACAATAACGCCTTGATTCTCATATTAATTATCTCTAATTAATCAACGATTAAAAATGAATCTGATGAAAAGTCATTCTAATGAGATCACGAAATCGTTCTAACGAAATATCACACATCGTTCTAATGAAGTCCAATGTCATTCGAATGAAAATACCACAATCATTCTAACTAGTTCCCAGGTAATTCTAGCTAGATCTTATATCTCATTTGAACGAGGTCCTAATATCGTTCTAATAAGATTGATGCGGTGTCATCTTCTCCAAATGGAGAAAACATTCATTAACCTGAAACCAAAACACATTGTCCTTCAAATATAAGATGTGTAATAACATCGTTAACTTCTAACTATGCGATTTAAAATATTCGATTAAGTATTCATGTAACAGTTCCAGATTATGAGATTAAGAACCCTGAGTTCACAATACTATCCAATTCATCTCATGTTTGGTTCAATTACGGATTAAACATGGGGGATTTTATAATACCCATTACTATGATTCAGAATATATCAAATTCATTCACATTACAAGATTAATTCATACAATTTATCATCAAACTATACATATTCATTAACTTGAGATTAAGGCTTAATTTAATAATTAAACTAATTTTGAAAATTAGTTCTTTTAAAATCGTATTATTAAATTGTTAATTCAAAATCTAATGAACTTTCACTATTTTAACACAAATCCAAATAAAATAATTAATCAATCTACACTTGCCTTGTACCGATTGACGAATCAAGGTCCTCAAACCTAAAATTCCTCTTAAGTCCTTCGTGCTTCTTCTCCTTAGCTCTCTACGGTTTTCTCACATGCCTTATATTTTTTTCAGGTTTCTATAATTAACATGATAAGAGTGCTTCCCACGAAATTAATCTTGGGCCTAATATAAGACTCAACCTAATAATCTCAAAACATACTCCAAATGGCCCAAAACTTTACCCAATTCGTGTACTAGCAAGAACAAGAAGGAACATAATAGAACTTCACCGGAAATGGTGGCCGAAAAAAGGTTGGAATAATTGTTTTCAGGTGTTATGGGCTAAAGACCACCAAACACTAAGCCTAAAACTTCACCAACTGCCTAAAACGTGCTAGAAAAAGTGAGTCGTAACCCCAAAACCTCCAAACACATTGTAAAAAACACAGAAAATCACCAAAAAATGAAACAACAAGAATAAGTACATAAATCCAAGCTAAAATCGAAGAAAGAGTGATGATAATGAGTTATCTGGAGGAGAAGATGCTATGGGGAAGAAGAAATTGCTCGAAAAATGCAAGGAACAATGAGAATCGAAGGTTTCTTTGAGAACAACAATGGAGGTTTGCACAGAAGAATAGTCAGTACAAAATAGGTTTTCAAAGAAGAAAGAAAAAGGGTAAAAAGGGGTTTTTAAACCACAAATGATTATGCACAAGTCTAAAAAAGAATCATTATTTGGGCGTTAAACACTAAGTGCTTCAACCGTCACTTATACTTGGGAGAGACGATATCCAATGGAAACTGAGACATGTGGCATCCCAAGCATGCTCAACCACAAGCTAATTGCCATGTGTTAACTTAATGATTATCACCATCTCAGACTTGACATTTGATGGACAGCTCAGCCGATAGTAAGGATTATCTCATCAGCCCTTTACTCTTGTACGATTATAACCCTCGGCCTCTTACTCATGTTGAAGACTAAGGTCTTGGCGGTGATTGATATGCCCAAGTGTAACTTATTCCAAGAACAGGAATCACTCGGATTGGCCGACCTTACAGAGCACGAGATCTACGAGGAATCTGGCACCAACGAGTACAACCTCAACCATCTTTTCAGGCCAAGACTCTCTAACATCTCTCTTAATATGCTTATCTCGTCTAGTCTGCCATACGTGATAGTCGAGACCTCATTGGACCTGCTATAAGAACATCTTGGATTGACGTATTCCCAATCGAGACTACACTCATCCTGTATACTATCGAACATGACTCTGGGGGTCTCATACTCGACCCAACCTAGACCCCTCTAGACGACATCTGCATCTCGTGTAACATAAGACTTCATCACAATGAGTTCCATGTGCACAAAACCATTATAACAAGATCTCCCTTACACGTCAGGGAATATTTTCATTATCATGATCTACATGTGAAAGTGACAGTTGGCTCAACCTCATTTGCTAATACATATTGTGCACGCTTCTTACATGCTTGGGGAGTGTATTACACCACCCAAGAACTATATAAGTTTGTCTTATTCAACAATGTGAAGGAGTGCATATTGAAAACCCAAGCCAATACTCTGTTAAAATCATAGTATAGTGAGAAAGTTGAGTAACTTGTATCACAAGGCCATTAAATCCATTTTCATAGTGAAGTTTACTCATACATGCACAATGGAGTAGACTAGATGGTCGAACCACTTATTTTATAGTCTCTCCCTCCATTGCCTCGCCTTCTTCTCCACTTATATTGTTGTATGTTCACCATTATTTCACCTTCAAGGTTATCCTGGATTGATCTCTTACTATAATACTTGGTGGTATCATCAGGTACTAAAGGTAGATTAATGTGCATCATTATATATACAAGTGGGATTTGGTCGGTCACGACGATGATTGTGGAACCCTTTCCATCTTGGATACTTTGACACTTTTTACTGTGAGTCACTTTATGTGTAGGAAAGGTTCTAAAAAACGTGGGGCGTGACCAAGGCGTGGAGGCCAAGCCTTAAGCCTTAGAAGCCTAGGCGGGTCTTGGCGTAAAAAGGCGTGAAAATGCGTTTAGGCATTTTTTATTATATTTTTATATTTTTTGACTATGACAAGGCTATTTAAAATACTAAATTGGTACATTCCTTAAAAATATGTCAAAATATTTATAAATTAAAATACTATTTTTTTAAAATACAAAAAAAAAAAAAAAAAAAAATTCATCTTTTCACGCCTTACTTCTAAAAAACTCACGTTTTTTCACGCCTTACCCCCAAAAAATGCACGTTTTTTCACGCCTTGCCCCAAAAAATGTTGACCATTGTTGACCACGCCTTGATCCACGCCTAGGGCCAAAACTTGGCGTATCTAAAAATCCTCGCGCCTAGGCGCATTTTTTAGAACACTGTGTGTAAGTGTGGGTAGGGCGGACATTACAATATTACGGGACCTACATTGTCTTGGAAAGTTTGACAGTTTGTAGCATCACGAGTATGTGCAGTGTCTAGCATGAGCCAGCCATTATAATTATTATGGTACATATAGTAACTAGTTATAGTGATAGTTCATGTGTTGGAAACATCACTGTATATGCACGTTAACTAACTTGGACCAACGGGAAATAGTGATGGATGTGGATTTAATGCATTGAGATGTTAGGCATCTTATGAGTATGTGCAGTACCATTAGAATGGTTTACTAGCTATAATGGTGTTGTATCGATAATATGAGTAATATTGAGAAAGATATTGATATAGAGTAAAATACTTGGAATTGAGTAATATAATGGAGTGAGATTATGTAATGATAAAATAAACATAATTAAACTTGGGTAGTGTGGTATTTTATTTTATGTGGGTAATCATTATAGTTTTATGTCAGTGGTGATATTATTATTATTATTATTATTATTATTATTATTATTATTATTATTATTATTATTATTATTATTATTATTATTATTATTATTATTATTGTTGTTGTTGTTGTTATTATTATTATTATTATTGTTGTTGTTGTTGTTGTTGTTGTTGTTGTTGTTGTTATTCATTCGTTAATTAGAATATAATGCTTATGATTTCATTTATGGATCCTATTTGGAAATAGTAATTGGTATTCTTGCGGCGGACCCTGTCTTGTCGCTGTTGACTAACCTTTCAGGATAGGTTGCAATATTACTTTGGAGAATTACGTGATTGCGGTCAAAGATTGGTTGTGTTGCATAGATTAGTTTTATTTCCAATCTATTTTATATATGATACTCTTGTTTCGGGATTTAGTGGGTCATTGGACCTTGCAGTTGTTTATGATTTTTAGTTGGAAAGATTCTTATATAGTTGACTTTATTTCATTTTAGTTTATTCTTATTGGAGTAGTGATTTATTGTTATTGTATTTTTAGCATGGTGGTGGATTTTATTCCGATGTATGTTTTTTTACTTTTGGATTGTATTTATTTATATCTTGTGAAAAGTTTTCAATGTATAACATTTCTGTCACATGATCAGAATAGTATTTTATTTCAATGACTTGATTATTCCTATATCGGGGTCTGGCCAGCTTCAATAACAGAATGCTCGAGTTTTTATGTCAAGTTAAATTATAATTCTAAGATTGTTTTTCATATATTTTTTATTTGAGCATATAACTATACTACCCTACTCATCACCAACTTGGAAATTCTGATAAGATATGAGCCATTTGGAATAGTATTCACAAAGTGACTCTAGGTAAGAGTCGTAATTTCTGGAACAAACTTGTGAATGTTTTTGTCAATCAATTTGAAAAATCTTTTGAGAGGTCCTTTTTTGGGAACATGTAGTGTGGCGGTAAAATTTGATATGACAGGAAAACATTATTAACAACACTATATGCATACATTCGAAACCCCAAAAGAAGATTCCTAATTAGACAACTGATTTAACAAAATTATAACCAAAACAATGATAAACTATTAAACTCAGAATCTCTCATTATAATTTAATTAACGTGAAATCAAAGTTACACAAAAAAAAAACTTTATTAACAACACCACACATGCAACACACATTCAAAACTCAAGAATAAAACCATAATCCAATAAGACTTCCCCCAACAACAACTAAAAATCAGAATTTCCAATTTCAAACCCAAAATCCTAACCCGGGAGCATAATTAAAAGAGCAATAAAACCCTAAAATTTCAAGAGAATGAGAGAGAGAGAGAGAGAGAGAGAGAGAGAGAGAGAGAGAGAGAGAGAATTTTTGCGATGGTGGAGGCTTGAATAGAGTTAGGAGATTGATGGGGTTGAAGGCCTTCACAATGATTTATGAGAAATCTCTGCCCCCCCCCCCCCCCCACCCTTTCTCTTGATCATAAGACATTTTGTTCTTCTTATAATTCTTCATCTTCTTTTTGTTCATATGAATGACTAAGATCTCCCCACACTTATTAAACAAGTTATCCTCACATCAATATATTTCATTCAATTTTTGTGAACGAGAGAGGGATAGAGAGATTTCGGGCGACTAAAAGATAAAATAGGTAAGAAATGACTAAAAAGATCATATTTATAATCCGCACAAAAGCGATATCGTTTTGTGTTCTAGGGCATAAATTAGGGTTGCAAATTTTCACCATCTAGAATAGTGGCAAACAAATTGCATGGAATTTATCACGATCCTTAGCCATGAAAACTTCTCAAATAGTTTATCATAGTTAAATTCATGATTAATTTTACTCTTTATCTTGGTCTTCTATTTGCCATGGCCTCGACTGGGATTAAGCCTTTTCACATTTAGGTGATAAAATATCTTTTATGATGTAGTGAAATCTAGTGACATATGTCTTTGCCTTTTATTTCTCATTAATGATTGAGTCATGACATGCTAGCATGTTCCCTTGAACAAAATAGAGGTTTCCCTGTTTTCATCCTCCCATCAACACCAAGGCACATAAAGAAACACTTTATCATTTTTTCATAAGTACAATCTTGGACCCGTTAAAATCTAAATCACCGAAAGAAATCATTTTTTCTTCAAATCTAGAGCATAATGAACATTCGTTAGAGTCCAATTCATTATGCATTTTCAATTTGATCTTGTCAATATCTTTTCATTGACAAACGTTGTCATTACCCATAAATACTTTCCTTCCATCCAACTCGTTTATGATATGGAAAAGTATGTATTTAGACAGATGCAGTAAGATCACCCTAAATATATATCTACTTTTTTGAAGATCTTTTTCGTGAATAAACTACCAATGTGATTCGAAGTTCATCAACCTATAAAGTAACAAAATTGGAGGAATTTTCCATCGATTTCTTATCGTGTATTGCCTTCATCTTAAGACAATCCTTCTTGAAATTACCACTCTTCTTTCATTTGTAACAAAAACCATTTTCATGGTCCCATATTTGGACTTAGAGCTTCCCCTTCCACCCTTCGTTACCTCCTCAATCATCACATCCCAGAAATGTCACAAAGACGTCACCAAACCGAGTTTCATCCTTCTCACATGAAATATGGTGTAATTCTTATATGAATTAGGATGTGAATTTGGAAGTAACAAATATTTATCTTCATCACTAATATCAACATTTAATCTTAATAAATCAAAAATAATTTTATTAGACTCATTAAGATGTTCGAACATCTGCATACCTTCACTATAGTCGAATCGAAATAATTTATTTTTTAGGTAAAGATGATTTTTTATGATCTTCATCATATACTTGTCTTCTAATTTTTCTCCACTGATTCCTCTTCCATAACTTTGTTGGCCACATTTTTCATGATATTAATAGTATAGTGCAACATGTTTGCGGGTCATATTCCTCTTAATTATCTTACAGTATATATCTCAGGTTTAGCCTTAATGCCCATCAACACTATTGACGCAAAAATTCTCCATCTACGGGACCAATCAGAAAAGGACACATGTCATCCTACGTGGCAATATTCGGCACCCGAGGAGAGTTGATCGACACTCGAGGAGAGTTAGTCGACACCCGAGGAGAGTTGATCGACACCCGAGGAGAGATAGTCGGCACCCGAGGAGAGTTGGTCGGCATACCAACCAGTAAGATCAATGGATAACTATGCATTTAATGTGCATTAATGAAGATGACAACGCATTTAATGAGCCTTAATGTACATTTCTACTGTATTAATAGATGACAACACATAGCATACCAAGCAATTCAAGGAAGACCAACCATCATAGAAGGCCAACAATTCTCTATTGAGATTGTTTGTTCCTTGTAGTTTTGATGTTGTTTATGATCTTTACGATTTCGAACATCAACACGTTTTGGTATATTTATATCCTTTCGAGGTCTTATTCAATGGCCTGATCAAACATAAGGTCCTCCACTTGTTTATTTAATGTAATGTGAAATATGTCTTCTCCTCTTGATGGCCTTGAAGAGATGCTTTTTCCCAACCAAAATCATTTTTACAAACTCTAATTGATCAGGATCCACTATGCGAAACCTCTACATTTATGTTAAACATTTTCACTTGTGGCAAATAACATAAATAAATTATATGTTGTTTTTTACTTCATGTTGAGGTAATTCATTATTTGAAATCGTGACAAACAACACCGTTCCCACTTTTTGCTCTTTGATTTTATGTACTTATTATCATTAAAAATATAGCAAAGTACTCTTAGGTCCACGCAAACAAATTTTAAACACTAAAAAATTTTGGACAAAATTTAAACACTTAAGTCCACTAATTCTCTTCTTGTAGAAGTCCATACTAATGGACCTAATAGTAAATTGTCCTTAAATGTTTAAAAAAAATTAACAAGAGACTTAATTGTAAATTGCCCTTAAAAATAATAATTTTGGATTTTGGTTTTGAAGATTTTTTTGGGCAATAAGGAGGTGGATTGGAAAGTGCTAGAGAGAGGGAGTGGGATATTTTAGAGCGCAAAAGAGGGGGAAGGTGTTGGATTTTTATTAGATATGCTATGATCTTTTCCCTTGGATTTTTTATATTTTTTATGGGTCAGATATTGAGTGTGGTATTTCTTACACGTAGCTTTTGATTAGGTATTTCCCGAATGTTCTTGAGGGTTTAGTTGGAGAGTAAAACTAGGATAACCCATTTTTATGCCCCCTTAGAGTATCTCCGGTGGAATAATTAAATCTTCATAACCAAAAAGTGACACATCAACTTTTGATTAGTCTTTTAATGGGTTGCTAAAGTTAACAGCAGCGTCCATTCCAATGGTTTATTTCGTGCAATAATCAAAATTAAGGTAACTGCAGATTTAAATAGGGGTTAATGCAGATACCGATGACGTCAGGTTTCGGTTGGGCAACTACAATTTTGGTTTGCATATATCTAAAATATTTCGATATGGAGCTTGTTCAACTCGTAAAGAAATGAGAAACTTTACATAATAATTTATATAATTTTTGGTACGTTGTATCATTATGAATCAAAGATTAAAGCAAACATAGGAGAGAGACTTAGGAAGAAACAAGAAGAAGTAAACAAAATACCTTTCAAAAGAGTTTCTCGGGAGGCGGTTAATTAATAAAGTGTGGGGCCCAATATTTTGATTATCAGAAAAATATTGCTACTTTTGATTATTGAGAGCGCCAATTTAATTATTGGCTATAAAAGATTTAAAGTTTGATTATTCCATTGTAGAATTCTTTTTAACTCATGTTGTTAAATTTGATTAGAATCATACTTTAAGTTATTCCATTGGAGATACTCTTAGTTGGATGCTCCAAATCAGCTACCCCATTTGTCTAGTTGGAATTTTTTTTTTAATAAAAACTAAACATTTGTATTTTCAATAAAAAAAAACTATTTAAAAAAAAAAATGTTTTTTAACTTTTTATTACTGTTTTAAAAAACTAAACAAAAAACATTTTAACGTTTTTAAAAAGATATTTATAAAAACTAAAAATTTGTATTTTCAATAAAAGTCATTTAAAAAAAAACTCGTTAAATGACGTAGGTCCGTCCCTGCGGTACTAACCAATCGCGATAATGATGTGGCTCCGCGTCAGCAGCACTAACTAATCGCAATGATGACGTAACTCCGCCCCAGCGGCACTAACAATTCGCGATGATGATGTTGGTTTGCGCCCGCGGCACTAACAATTCTCGAATTGTTAGTGCCGTTGGCGCAGACTCACGTCATCGTTGCGATTAATTAGTGCCGCTGGCGCGAACCCATATTATTATCGCGATTGGTTAGTGCCGCTGTCACGGACCTATGTCATTTAATGAGTTTTTTTTTTAATGGCTTTTATTGAAAATACAAACTTTTAGTTTTTATAAATATCTTCTTAAAAACGTTAAAATGTTTTTTGTTTTGTTCTTTAAAACATTAATAAAAGTTAAAAAAAAACATTTTTTTTAAATACAAACAATTTTTTTTTATTGAAAATACAAATGCTTAGTTTTTATTAAAAAAAAAATCCAACTAGACAAATGGAGTTGCTGATTTGGAGCATCCAACTAAGGGGGTATAAAAATGGGGTATCCCTAGTTTTACTCTTAGCTGGATATCTGAAGGATTAGAGCTTAATACAAATTAAAAACCAAATATTTCTTTTTAGGGGAGTCAAAGTTAATGTTAGGACAAAAGTTGGGACAATTAACGTTTACTCCCTAGGACCTAAACATATTTGTACTCAATCCACCTTACTTTTTCTGTTCCAAAATGTCCTTAAATTATGTTTTGATAAATTATTTTTATATAACGAGGACAAAAGTTAATTATTTAGAACAAGAGAAGAAATCGTGTTTCTGAGTTTGTTATATAGCGAGGACAAAAGTTAATTAAAAATCATTAGGTACTTTTCGTCAAATGACCCATTAAAGTTTATCTCAAAAAATAATTAAACAAATTTCACCATATATAGTTGAAGTATTTTTAACTTAATCCTCACTTTTTAATATTTTATTTGACATGCCCTTAAATGTCATAAGACCTTTGATATAATCTATAATTTTTTGACATAAGTCTAACAGCACTAAAAAAATATATACATGTACTAACATGACGGTCAACACACTATCTTGACCAACATACCCCTCTAAACATTCAAATTTGAATCTTCAAACTAAATTCTCACCAAACATCCATCTTTTTCATCACAAAACAAAACCTACCACCACACTCACATTTCACAAACCATATAATGTGTACACTAAATTGTGGTAATCCTCTAAATTAAGACAATTTATCAAAATATATTAAAACCAATTTTAAGATTTTATTTTATTAATCATTTTATGAATACATATTCATCATCATCAAGTTCAATGGGTCCCTATGCCATGGGCTTCAATCCTGGACCAAATGGGCGTTAAGCATGGAGTCTGATCAAGATCATCTGAAGGTAGGCTAAAAAATGAAGGTATAGGGTCTTTGAGTTTGTATTGATAATTACACACGAGATCAGAATCTATGACATGTCAAAGAACATCAAAACGCATCTATAAGAACACCAAAGTGTTAGGAAATATTAATAACGTGTTCAAAAATATACAAAAGGAAATTTGGCAAAGTGTTGCTCAAAAATATACAAAAGGAAACTACCAAAAGTTTTTAGGAAATTCTTGTCAAGAATTGTAGGCTACCAAGGGCTAAAAAAGAGATACAAAGGTAGTTGACAACCCCAACTACTAGGCCAAATATTCACGAATCCAACAATGCAATTTTCCTAGGACACTTTCATCCGTAACTGTTGCATTTGCCATCCAACCGGTGTCGCAACCAGTTGACCATGTTCCAACAATGCAATTTTCGCCCTGGAGTTGTAATAAAAGAAAAGGTTGCAACAAGTCTGGCAAATTTCGTGGAGAGGTGTTACGTCTGCCAAACATAAAACAAGTCGATAACTGTACGGATATTGGTTCATACGTATTTGATCCCCATCACTACAACACCCCATAAGAAGATGATAAAGACGTGATGAATCAAAATGTGGGCAGCCTGATTTGTAAGATCTCTAGGTTAGTACACTGAAGAAAATTAAACACACAAACTGGAGTCGATTAAGTCATAATCCCTGTTTATGAGAGTGATAAAGAAAACAAACAACAAGAACATGATATAAGCCTATAGAGTAGAGAATTAGGATAACAAAATACATATGGTAAAAACCCAATCCAAACAAAAAAATAAAAGTGTAAATGAAAAAACGAAGGAATTTATAACAAGAAGTCGCGTCCGCTAAACGCCAAACAATTACATTTGATATGCATCAAGCTGAAAAGGAAGCATGACTCAAATTACAATGATGAATTGGATAAAATTGAAATAATCATTATTTTAAAACACATGTCATTAATGGAAATAGATTTATTATTAAAAGAATAATTAAGAATTTGCTTGGAAATAAACAAAAGATAGTAAAAATGTAGACACTATAGAGGTAAATACTTCCATCATTCACTAGCAAAAGAGAAAGGTGGAGCCGAACTTGTGAACACTGGAAATAGTTTTTTCATTTAATGTTTTGCAGAGAGGGAAAAAATAAGATAAAATGTAGAACTGAAGAAAGTTCAATACTAACATATAATTTTGATTCAATTCCTTGATAAACATGAGCAAAGCTACTTCCAAATTTCCATTTAAAATGAACAATTTCATTCTCAGTTTAAACAAAAATCTGCCTGTAACCAACACATGCAAACCCAAAGCACTAAAGGAAGTATATATACAGATAAACTGAAATCAGAAAAGGAAAAATGATCCTTATAATGCTCTCAAATATATTTTCATTAACAATTATCATTAGATTCTCGATAAGGTGTAAAAAATAAGTTATTCTTCGTTTACATATACAAAACATAAAATCTACATAAACCAAGTGAGTTTATACAGGTAGACGATGAAATGCCATAAAAAATGGGTTGAGTAAACCCCTTGTAACAATTCCTTGCCGCTGTTACGCCTGCAAAAATACCAAAAAATAGAAAATTATCACAAAAATAGTGGTACTTCCCAAAAAATTGTACTTGAAAAAAAAAAGATAAGAATAAAACTTTTAGATAACTAGAATTCACATAAAAGGATATAGAAGAGCAGCTCATCTTCTTTGCAATTTTCACCATTCCCTGCTTATATGACAACCACAGATACAATATTAGCTACCCAAATTAAAGCAACCCAAATTTTAAAAACAAAATATAAAGCAACCCAAATCAATGAAAAGCCAAATTTTAAAAACAAATACCCATAATGAGGAACAGGGAAGGAGTTGTGCACAGATCAATTCAACACACCATAAACCCAAAAACCGAATCTTTAAAGATCCGACCTAAGATACTCCATTTGATTGACGAGTTCTTGAAAGTCCTCGCCCCAATCCGGTGATTTTGCAACTAAGTCCTCAACTTTCAAGTCAATTACCGGTTGACCCCCCATGAAAAGTTCTTCCTCTTCATTACCAATCATAACATTTTCATTGAGTAACTCATCCCAAATATTCCCATCGATCGAATCCAAGTTTTCGGTGTTCAAGTCCTTGATATCGTTGCTTGACTCATCGTCCAATGGAGATAAAAACAATGTCTCGATTTCCGTTTCAATATTAACCACTTCAACTTGATCTTCCAAAGTTTCGGCAATTTGGCTCATAGCTAGTTTCCGTTTTCGACCAATTTCAACCTTTTTGTTTGCATACTTCTCCACATATTGTTGGACAAATGCTGGATTGCTAAACGCTTTGGCGAGAAAACTCATCATCTGTTGTTGCTTATTCTCCGTGTTTCGTATTCGGGTCTCCATTGAAATGATTTGATCCTTGGAGTTTTGGTGGTGTTGTCTAAGCTTTACGATTTCAGACATTAACACGTTTCGGTCTCTTTTTAGCCTTTCGAGCTCTTCTTCGATGCCATACTGGCCTAATTCAACACAAGGCTCTTCACTTGTCTGTTGAATGCCATGTGAGATATTTCTTCTCCTCTTGATGGTCTTTAAGAGATGCTTTTGCCCACCCAAAAACCCTTTATTTGCAAATTCCCATCGATCCGGATCCACTTTTCGGAAACCCTACATTTATGTGAAAAAAATTCGCACTCTTCAGACACAACACTTATAACTTATAACATATTTTACATTTTTTTCCTGCATCTAAATATAAACTGAAGTGCAATAACAACCTAAAAAACAAGTTCCTGAGCAAAATCCAACACTAAAATAACATTCAACTACCCGTGTTTGTTTGGCTACTATCTGTAAAGTGTTTTACAAATTGCTCAAGAAAGAATTGTTTATGCCTGGACCGATTATTATAATGTCCAATTCAAACACTATTTGCAATTTCACCTTAAATTCACATATGGGATCTAATTAGCTAAGGGTTAAAGATAAAAATCCCATTTTAAAATTAAATTTGAAAACTAGAAAATGGTTCATGACATACATTTAAATACCTAATGAAATAATGTAAATAATGAAGAGCACATTATACATTCAATATCAAATAAGGAAACACCCAAAAAATAACAAAATGGGGAAAGGTTATTATCATTTCATAGACCAAATCTTCATACTTATACTGTTTAACAGATAAAAATAAACCATAACCATGATTAATCTCACCAAAAAAAAAAGGGGGGGGGGGGGGGGGGGGGGGGGAGGGAAACCCAATTTTTGAACAATTTGTGGAATCCAGTCTCACCATATTAAGTGATGTTTTTAGTGAAACTCATGTAATCCACAAATACCACTAAATGTGATGATAACATTTAGCTGTATTTTAAAAATTGAGTCAAAAACTTAATCTCTCTAGAATTGCCTGTCACATTATGATTCTAAGGGCACCCCTACAACCCAAAGGCAATCTATTCTTCAAAAAATTAATTAAAAAAAGTCTCTAGTTTTATAAAACTAAGAGAAAATTAACTAAATAACAATGTACTTGGGAAAATAACAGTACTATAACAAAACAAATAAAAGTTTAAACAAAACAAGTATACTTTCAGCCTTTTCACCAGTTATTTACACAAATGGGTACAAAACTTTTCCACCTTTTTCCCATTTATATTCACTGAACCTTTTTTGTTTGGCACCAAATCTCTGTACTTTCAGCTTTTAACAAATTCTTGCATTTGGGGGTATCAATTGTTACTTTACAGTTTTGATGAAAAGGTTAACATTGAAAACAAAAAGACAATTTTAACCAAAAAAAAATGAAAATTCAGTGAGTCTCTGTTCTAATAACAATAAACTCAATTAGCTAAAATGGGGAAAAGGAATAAATTTCATTACCCATTTGAGTATTTCACCCATTTTCACAGCCCGCTTAAAACAAAATCACAAAAACATGCAAACTTCATTACCCATTATATATGTATGGTAACATTCAACAAATCTAAAGAACATTTGGTACTCAACTAAGAAGTTTCGGTAAGTGTATCACTATTCCCTACTCCTTTTTGACCACATAAATTGTAAAAAAAAAAACAAAAACATGCATGTAAAGTAAGTAAGTAAGTAAGTACTTACATAAGTGTTGAGCTGGCGGACAAAGCTTGAGAAGTTACTATGCTTAAAGTACTTAGGCAACAAGGTAGTTGAAAACTTATGGGAGTCCCAAACAATGAAGCTGTTTCTAGCTCCACTCCAAGAAACCACGGAATCAGTTAAAGGGTCTTGAACCATATCAAATGTTTTTGTCAAAAATGGGGGTGGACCCACGTCATGTAAACCCTCCATTGGCTGTGGTGATGATGAAGAAGATGATGAAACACAAGTTACCACAATTGTTTCTTCTTCTTTTATGTTCACTCTTTCCATTGCTTTGTTTCAGACCAAAAGTAGTCTTGAGTTTTGGGTTTGGCTTTGAAGAGATTGTTTTGTGATTATATGGAGGTGGAGTGGAAAGTTCTAGAAAGAGAGGGAAATTTTGGAGACAGAAAAAAGTGGGAGGTGTTAGATTTGGATTGGATATGTTAACTTGTTATCTTTTGGTTGGATATTTTATATAATTTATGTCTGTCAGATATTGAGTGGGGCATGGAATGTGGTTATGGTATGGGTCCTACCGAGTTTGATTATGGATTTCCCGAATGTTCTCGAGAGTTTGGTTGTTTGCACGTGTTGAGACTATATATTTGAAACTATATATTTATTTATTTTTGTCTTAAATTCTAAAGACTCTTATACAAGTTGAACATCGTTAAAAAAAAACTTTGATTTGTAAGTTTTCTTAAATAAAATGTATCTCTACACCTACAAATTTAAATTTTCAAACACTCTAAATTAAATCATAGATATCAAAACTTTTATTGTGAAACATAAATTTTCTTCGTTATAAAACAAATTCTAACACGCTAAATACATATTTCAATAACCATTTTATATGTAAACTAGAATCGGGTAATCCGCATTTAGGTCATTGTATAAAAATATTTTATCACTATTTTAAAATGTTATTTTATAAGAAAAATGATAATATGTGCCTTTCGGGCACGTGTTTTAAGTTTTAAAATAGTAAGTATAAGAGTTCTATATGAGTAACTGCGCCCAAATAAATGTATGTCAGAACTATATCCCTATTATTTTTGAGTTCTTAATGTGTACCCTTAAGACATATATTATCACGACCCATTTTATAAACCACTTGGATGAATAATCATTAATCGTCATCAATTTTTATAAGGCCTTGTTTTATGAGCTTCAACCCAAGAAGCTACGTAGATCAAGATTATTTGAAAATAGGTTGAAGTGCACGATAATCATGCAAGAAAGAGACTTTGTTTGAACAAGTTTTCTATTGTCCTATTTCAACTAAAGAAATCAAAACAAAGTTCTAGGGTATTTAAGTGTGTATTAAAGACAATACCTGACATCGAGATGTATGTTATGTCACATGATAAAAAGTGCATCCAAAAGAGTACCTAAGTTTATGGCACAATCACGTAAAATATGTGAGAAAAATTGTATTTTAAAAATAAATAAATAAATTATTTTGGAGAATTATTCAAACGATATTTAAAGGTTTGAGATTAAAAAATAAATAAACATTGGGAATATGCATTTTTGTGATATTTTTAATGACTTTTAAATATTGGAGAAATGTTTAACTCCTAAGTATGCTTTTAAAAGAGGAAATTGGGTCAAAACAGCAATTGACAGTAGCCACTCACGACCTGGTCGCTTTTGGTTTGCAACCAAGGTTGAGGCGGATAGAGGAACATGTTGAGACCGTGGTAACGGGGTGGGTTTTTTACGGCTTGATCATAATCGTAGAGAAGCCTCTATAGAGGCACACCACGGATGTTGATCGCGTCCCTACTATTGACCAACGTGTGTTGTGGGAGTTTTTGTTAAGGTGCATTCTATTTACTACATATGAACCAAACGACAAATTTCCTTGATAGATTATACTTTTGCAAGAATCCTTCGAGAAGTTTTTAAATCTCCAAAAGATCCCACAGCCAACTTGGACTTTTGTCATCACGTTGGTTCAGTAAAACACATTGTTGAACATAAATTCTAGGGATGGTCTTATGACCATCCAACATAATTATTCATATCTAAGTTGAAAGAGTCTCATGGATTCCAAAGTGGTTTGTCTTAGACTAGATCACCAAAGGATTAAAGATGCGGATCAAATTTAGAGAGCTTCTACTCAGAGATAGATGGATATTGTGCATTGCGAGTTGTGCATGTTGTTGTGAAGGTGCAGTAAAGATCGAGAGATCTAGTATTGTTGAGGTTAAACGTCAAAAATTGTGAAGATCTAGGTTACGATTAGTTTGGAGGTAGGTCGTTTCTTATTTTTATAAATCTTGTACTAAACCTTTTACACTAATGATTCGGTTGGGCGATAATACTTTTCCCACAAAGGTATCCACTCTAAAATATTAGTACCCATGACTATTTTACTTTTTTTATTATTATTTTTAAATATTTTGATTTGCAATTTCCTCATCTAAAATCGGATTTAAATAATCTAATATGGTAAAATTAAAATTTGAATTGAATTGAGCTAGTTTGCATCATGATTAGTTAAATTGAAAATAAAATTTAAATACAACATGATATATAAAGAAAATCTTTGTAGGAGATTTTTCAAATTAGTATTAGATGTAGGTTCGTAAGTTATTTAACATAAATGTGAAAGGACTTCCTATGGAAGGTCAATTTGTGTCTAAACTTCTATTATTTAGTGAAGGAAATTATACTTATCAAAAGTTGCATATGAATTTTTTAAGTCTGAAGAAGAGTGGGTGTGTGTCGCATTAGAGAAGGGTTGAAAACATCACATGACAATAATAGGTGATAGAGTTGTCCCCAAACTCTTTGAGAGTATAATCATAATCTATTTAATGATAACTCTAGGGTATTAATGTTCTTATTATTGATGTCACACCGTTCCATTGAATTATGACTTGTGGAATGTTTGTGAAGGCACGTGAGATAGTTCAAGTCACCCATGAGGGTTCTTATAAGAGTATACATATGCTCAAGTGACCTTGCTTTGTTAGATTTTCTTCTTTCGTTTCCAAAATCCACTATAAGTCTTAGTCTAAGATGTCTCTAGAAAGATTCATATTCATGATCTCAAGATCGAAGTTGACCAAATCTTTATCATGGAATTTCCCAAGTAAATCTTATGTTGAAAATGCATACTTTGTATTTAAAACGTACCCGGTTCATAACAGGGACATGAAAATTCTATACTTTATGAAACTAGGCAAACTTATTATTATCTCTGACTTATTTTATTGGATCAAAGCAAACCTTCGCATCAAGGAAGCTAGTCATCGTGTCAGCGAACTATCATATTCGTTGGTAATGTTTTTCCCATGAAATTTTCCCCCACGCACATGCACGATCTCGTTTGTGGAGGTCCAACTTCTCTCATCAACGAAGGATCCACAAAAATTATGCAAGAATTTTTTAAAGATCTGTGGGCGAGATTTTCTTTTAATAACATATCATTTGGGTAGAGTATTAAGAAAACTTATTTTTTATGGTTAACAATTATTTAGAGCTTTGAGGACTTGTGGGCAAAAGTTTGACAGGCTATATTGGTGTATTTTCTCTCCCTAAACAAAGTTACGATTTTGAAAGATTTTTGAGTTTTGTAAATTAATTTTATCAAGTAAAACTAAATCAGAGTTCTTACAAAAGAAAAACCTTCTTTCATTATTTTTTAAACATCCTTATTATCATTATAATTTATATTAATTTGAAATTTGATTACTTCTTCTCAAGACTAGAACAAATATTTTCCAAACTTTGTTCTTGACAAAATTTATATTTATTATATTTAAAACATACTTGTGAGTTCATTTTGAGTAGTCAAACACTTTCATTAACCGTTAGGAATGTTACATCCTAGGAAATTAGAAATACATTAGTGGTTTCTTATTTGGTACATTATAACACAAAAGTTTTCTTCAAACCTTAAAAGAACATTTTTGGATTTGTTCGAAAGTTTTATTATAAGTAAGGTTAACACTTATGATGTGGCGAGTGGTCGGAGAGTGGCCCATTCTTTATCTTCCTAATAAAAGATGGAATGGTGGATTATGGAGGTTGTAAGCTATCTACCTTACAGAGAGGTTCAAGTTTGTATGTCATTTCTTCATTTGTGTAAATATTTAATTATATAATGGAAGGTGTATATTTGGCATAAGGTTTTTCCCTAAAGGGTTTCCTCATGCAAATCCTCATCTGAAGTACATGATTTACTTTTCAACATTTTGATTCTTGTTTACACTATATTAATTCGGACCAGTGGTTGTGTTTCCACATAATATTTAAATCATAAAAAACAACCAAATGATTATGTAAAAATATAAAATAATGGGCAATAAGCAAGTGTGGCATCTGGCACAAGTAGGGATGTTTTATTCAAAATGATAACTTACTCCAATTCAAATTGGGGTATTAGTGCACCAAAATGGAAAAACTCAAATGGGTGAGTAAGCATCCAACAATTACCATAGAAATTGCATTGCATGGGAAAGAAACACTATAAATACGCGACTGACTCATCAAGGAAGATAGGACTCCCTCACCAAAAATGCATTTACATTACTTTTATCCTTTTTATTTTCCTTTTCTTTTTTTCCTTTTATTTACAACACTTCTTTCCTTCGAGGAGAAGATTATAAGGTAGTTTGTTACCCTTTCCTTCAAAGTTCATTTAAACTTTCTTGCGTTTACGTTTTTCATCATTTACTTTCTTATTTTACATTTTCTTAGTGTGATTATTTACTTTATTCACGGTTTACATTCTTACAACCCTTTACTTTAATCGCATTTTATTTTCTTTTCTTTACAAAGATTTACGTTTTCATGCAATTTACTATTTTTGTCCTAGTTAATTACCACAACTTAGCACTCATATCAAATTCTTCCCTAACAGAAGCATAAGTCCTCGTAATCGAGGCATCAAACGCAACACAATTACATGATAATTATCACTAGGCTAAAATCTTTGGTTGATAAGATCACAAATCTTGTCTGACACGCTTGCAATCCTAATTAACTTTAATTATCGAGCTAGAGAAAATAACCCAAAATATTTTTGGCATATTTAGCGGGACCCCAGTGTTGTGTGAAGGTTATATATGGCTAGGACACGTCGAAGCAAAGATATAACTAAAACTGTAGGTAGAATTGGCTCCACTAGAAGACATATTGTCACTTCGAAATAATTATTGTTAAAACAACTCAAGAGTTTGGACCAATGATTCATAGTAAAGAGTAGAATATTTTAATGGCTTCTATATCCATCAATATTAAAGTACACCATCAATTGGTGTGGCCATAAATAATCAAGACCGATTGATCAGCTAACTAAATCCCATTTTTGATCACCTCGGGAATATGGTAAAAATCTTAACAATATGATCATCACGGTGACTAGTAGATTTACCTTACCTGATGGGATGATAAACTAATAGTCAAACGTATACACCCTAATTTGGAGAAAATAAAACTACTCAACAAATCCCAACCATATTGTTTATTATAGATCTAATAATGGTGAAACTAATTTTGGAACTAACCCTGGGATAAGAGGGTATGTTAATATTATTGGCCTAAATGTAGGAAATCTAATGGAAATAGTAGATCCATCTAACACCTATCAATAGTTGGGTTACAACAACCCAATAGGGAAAAGTCCTATCTTAGATGTAAGAAGGACTAGTCCTTACCCAAATGAAACTAATGTAACAACCCGCGTAATTTTGGGATATTTTAATTAATTTTTGGAAAATGGAGGAAAATAAAGTTTTTGATAAAATTATTTGTATTGCTCAAATATGTTGATTATTATTTTTAAAGGCGAGAATTTCAAACGGTTTCGAAATCGGAGTTAAAACGGATTTTAAAATGATTTTAAATATTTTTAACTCTTGGAATTTTAAGTCGGCGAACATTAAGTAATTTTCAAGAGTTGTTTTGACATCCAACTCTTCATTTCTTTACATTATAAAAGGAAGTTGTGGGCAACCCTTTTAACCTACTTTTGGCATAAATTTTGGCAACAAATATATTTTATATTCCTCTTTTATATATATATACTTTGGCCCTTGAGATTTGTGAGTTCCAACCTTAAGATTAGAGGTGTTCTTGGGGCTATTTTGTTGGAGGTTCTTGGCGGAGCTTTTGTAGATCTTTTGAGTTGATCTTCAGGATGTGATCGTTGGTTTCTCATCATGGTTTGAGGTATGGGATTTTACACAATATGCTCCTTAAATCTCGCGAGTGTCATTCTCTTTGAATTCTTGTTTAATTGAACTCATATTTGAATTGATAAATTCATTGAAATCTGGAAAATAATTGTTGAAATTATTTTGATTCATGTGGTATCATTATATTATTGATGAGCACGTTGTCATGAGATTTTAATATGGTACGGATGTTGAGTACCTGCCAAAATACCTATTCCCGGGCTATGGCTTGATAAAGCATATGCGAATGGGGTGAGGCCTGGTTACCCATTGATGTGTTGTTGAGAAATTTATTAATAAATGCTTATGAGATTAATTTGAATATTCGTACTCGCGTTTTTACGTTTTATTCATCGCTAATATATATTTGCTGAGAATTTTTCCTGTCGTATTGTCTACTTCCCCATATTTTCTTTTAGTGGCAGGTTAGCGCGGATTTTGGGGCGCTATGGAGATTGATTTTAGCGAGGATTGTTTGGGAAAGATTTGTATTATTTTGATGTATAGAGCTTTGGAGATTTGTATTTTATTTTAATTCGAGAGACTTGTTGTAATTGAAGAGATTGAGATTAGTGGACAACCCCCGTAATTTTGGGCTATTTTAATTAATTTCTAGAAAATGGAGGAAAATAAAGTTTTTGATAAAATTATTTTTATTGCTCAAATATGTTGGTTATTATTTTTAAAGGCGAGAATTTCAAACGGTATCGAAATTGAAGTTAAAATGGATTTTAAAATGAATTTTAAATGTTTTTTAACTCTTGGAATTCTAAGCCGGCGAACATTAAGTAATTTTCAAGAGTTGTTTTGACTTCCAATTCTTCATTTCTTTGCCTTATTTAAAGGAGTCTTTTGGATTACAACTCTTCATTTCTTTACATTATAAAAGGAAGTGGTGGTCAACCCTTTTAACCTACTTTTGGCAAAAATTTTGGCAACAAATATATTTTATATTCCTCTTCTTTTTATATATACTTTAGCCCTTGAGATTTGTGGGTTCCAACTTTAGATTAGAGGTGTTCTTGGGGCTATTTTGTTGGAGGTTCTTGGAGGAGATTTTGTAGATCTTTTGAGTTGATCTTGAGGATGTGATCGTTGGTTTCTCATCATGGTTTGAGGTATGGGATTTTACACAATATGCTCCTTAAATCTCGCGAGTGTCATTCTCTTTGAATTCTTGTTTAATTGAACTCATATTTGAATTGAAAAATTCATTGAAATCTGGAAAATAATTGTTAAAATTATTTTGAATCATGTTGTATCATTATATTGTTGATGAGCACGTTGTCATGAGATTTTAATATGGCACGGATGTTGAGTACCTGCCAAAATACCTATTCCCGGGCTATGGCTTGATAAAGCATATGCGAATGGGGTGAGGCCTGGTTACCCATTGATGTGTTGTTGAGAAATTTATTAATAAATGCTTATGAGATTAATTTGAATATTCGTACTCGTGTTTTTACGTTTTATTCATCGCTAATATATATTTGCTGAGCATCTTTCCTGTCGTATTGTCTACTTCCCCATATTTTCTTTTAGTGGCAGGTTAGCGCGGATTTTTGGGCGCTATGGAGATTGATTTTAGCGAGGATTGTTTGGGAAAGATTTGTATTATTTTGATGTATAGAGCTTTGGAGATTTGCATTTTATTTTAATTCGAGAGACTTGTTGTAATTGAACAGATTGAGATTAGTGGACAACCCCCGTAATTTTGGGCTATTTTAATTAATTTCTGGAAAATGGAGGAAAATAAAGTTTTTGATAAAATTATTTTTATTGCGCAAATATGTTGGTTATTATTTTTAAAGGCGAGAATTTCAAACGGTATCGAAATTGAAGTTAAAACGGATTTTAAAATGATTTTTAAATGTTTTTTAACTCTTGGAATTCTAAGCCGGCGAACATTAAGTAATTTTCAAGAGTTGTTTTGACTTCCAATTCTTCATTTCTTTTCCTTATTTAAAGGAGTCTTTTGGATTACAACTCTTCATTTCTTTACATTATAAAAGGAAGTTGTGGACAACCCTTTTAACCTACTTTTGCAAAAATTTTGGCAACAAATATATTTTATATTCCTCTTCTTTTTATATATACTTTGGCCCTTGAGATTTGTGAGTTCCAACTTTAGATTAGAGGTGTTCTTGGGGCTATTTTGTTGGAGGTTCTTGGAGGAGCTTTTGTAGATCTTTTGAGTTGATCTTCAGGATGTGATCGTTGGTTTCTCATCATGGTTTGAGGTATGGGATTTTACACAATATGCTCCTTAAATCTCGCGAGTGTCATTCTCTTTGAATTCTTGTTTAATTGAACTCATATTTGAATTGATAAATTCATTGAAATCTGGAAAATAATTGTTGAAATTATTTTGATTCATGTGGTATCATTATATTATTGATGAGCACGTTGTCATGAGATTTTAATATGGTACGGATGTTGAGTACCTGCCAAAATACCTATTCCCGGGCTATGGCTTGATAAAGCATATGCGAATGGGGTGAGGCCTGGTTACCCATTGATGTGTTGTTGAGAAATTTATTAATAAATGCTTATGAGATTAATTTGAATATTCGTACTCGTGTTTTTACGTTTTATTCATCGCTAATATATATTTGCTGAGAATTTTTCCTGTCGTATTGTCTACTTCCCCATATTTTCTTTTAGTGGCAGGTTAGCGCGGATTTTGGGGCGCTATGGAGATTGATTTTAGCGAGGATTGTTTGGGAAAGATTTGTATTATTTTGATGTATAGAGCTTTGGAGATTTGTATTTTATTTTAATTCGAGAGACTTGTTGTAATTGAAGAGATTGAGATTAGTGGACAACCCCCGTAATTTTGGGCTATTTTAATTAATTTCTAGAAAATGGAGGAAAATAAAGTTTTTGATAAAATTATTTTTATTGCTCAAATATGTTGGTTATTATTTTTAAAGGCGAGAATTTCAAACGGTATCGAAATTGAAGTTAAAATGGATTTTAAAATGAATTTTAAATGTTTTTTAACTCTTGGAATTCTAAGCCGGCGAACATTAAGTAATTTTCAAGAGTTGTTTTGACTTCCAATTCTTCATTTCTTTGCCTTATTTAAAGGAGTCTTTTGGATTACAACTCTTCATTTCTTTACATTATAAAAGGAAGTGGTGGTCAACCCTTTTAACCTACTTTTGGCAAAAATTTTGGCAACAAATATATTTTATATTCCTCTTCTTTTTATATATACTTTAGCCCTTGAGATTTGTGGGTTCCAACTTTAGATTAGAGGTGTTCTTGGGGCTATTTTGTTGGAGGTTCTTGGAGGAGATTTTGTAGATCTTTTGAGTTGATCTTGAGGATGTGATCGTTGGTTTCTCATCATGGTTTGAGGTATGGGATTTTACACAATATGCTCCTTAAATCTCGCGAGTGTCATTCTCTTTGAATTCTTGTTTAATTGAACTCATATTTGAATTGAAAAATTCATTGAAATCTGGAAAATAATTGTTAAAATTATTTTGAATCATGTTGTATCATTATATTGTTGATGAGCACGTTGTCATGAGATTTTAATATGGCACGGATGTTGAGTACCTGCCAAAATACCTATTCCCGGGCTATGGCTTGATAAAGCATATGCGAATGGGGTGAGGCCTGGTTACCCATTGATGTGTTGTTGAGAAATTTATTGATAAATGCTTATGAGATTAATTTGAATATTCGTACTCGTGTTTTTACGTTTTATTCATCGCTAATATATATTTGCTGAGCATCTTTCCTGTCGTATTGTCTACTTCCCCATATTTTCTTTTAGTGGCAGGTTAGCGCGGATTTTTGGGCGCTATGGAGATTGATTTTAGCGAGGATTGTTTGGGAAAGATTTGTATTATTTTGATGTATAGAGCTTTGGAGATTTGTATTTTATTTTAATTCGAGAGACTTGTTGTAATTGAACAGATTGAGATTAGTGGACAACCCCCGTAATTTTGGGCTATTTTAATTAATTTCTGGAAAATGGAGGAAAATAAAGTTTTTGATAAAATTATTTTTATTGCGCAAATATGTTGGTTATTATTTTTAAAGGCGAGAATTTCAAACGGTATCGAAATTGAAGTTAAAACGGATTTTAAAATGATTTTTAAATGTTTTTTAACTCTTGGAATTCTAAGCCGGCGAACATTAAGTAATTTTCAAGAGTTGTTTTGACTTCCAATTCTTCATTTCTTTTCCTTATTTAAAGGAGTCTTTTGGATTACAACTCTTCATTTCTTTACATTATAAAAGGAAGTTGTGGACAACCCTTTTAACCTACTTTTGCAAAAATTTTGGCAACAAATATATTTTATATTCCTCTTCTTTTTATATATACTTTGGCCCTTGAGATTTGTGAGTTCCAACTTTAGATTAGAGGTGTTCTTGGGGCTATTTTGTTGGAGGTTCTTGGAGGAGCTTTTGTAGATCTTTTGAGTTGATCTTCAGGATGTGATCGTTGGTTTCTCATCATGGTTTGAGGTATGGGATTTTACACAATATGCTCCTTAAATCTCGCGAGTGTCATTCTCTTTGAATTCTTGTTTAATTGAACTCATATTTGAATTGATAAATTCATTGAAATCTGGAAAATAATTGTTAAAATTATTTTGATTCATGTGGTATCATTATATTGTTGATGAGCACGTTGTCATGAGATTTTAATATGTCACGGATGTTGAGTACCTGCCAAAATACCTATTCCCGGTCTATGGCTTGATAAAGCATATGCGAATGGGGTGAGACCTGGTTACCCATTGATGTGTTGTTGAGAAATTTATTGATAAATGCTTATGAGATTAAGTTGAATATTCGTACTCGTGTTTTTACGTTTTATTCATCGCTAATATATATTTGCTGAGCATCTTTCCTGTCGTATTGTCTACTTCCCCATATTTTCTTTTAGTGGCAGGTTAGCGCGGATTTTGGGGCGCTATGGAGATTGATTTTAGCGAGGATTGTTTGGGAAAGATTTGTATTATTTTGATGTATAGAGCTTTGGAGATTTGTATTTTATTTTAATTCGAGAGGCTTGTTGTAATTGAAGAGATTGAGATTAGTGGACAACCCCCGTAATTTTGGGCTATTTTAATTAATTTCTGGAAAATGGAGGAAAATAAAGTTTTTGATAAAATTATTTTTATTGCTCAAATATGTTGGTTATTATTTTTAAAGGGGAGAATTTCAAACGGTATCAAAATTGAAGTTAAAACGGATTTTAAAATGATTTTTAAATGTTTTTTAACTCTTGGAATTCTAAGCCGGCGAACATTAAGTAATTTTCAAGAGTTGTTTTGACTTCCAATTCTTCATTTCTTTGCCTTATTTAAATGAGTCTTTTGGATTACAACTCTTCATTTCTTTACATTATAAAAGGAAGTTGTGGGCAACCCTTTTAACCTACTTTTGGCAAAAATTTTGGCAACAAATATATTTTATATTCCTCTTCTTTTTATATATACTTTGGCCCTTGAGATTTGTGAGTTCCAACTTTAGATTAGAGGTGTTCTTGGGGCTATTTTGTTGGAGGTTCTTGGAGGAGCTTTTGTAGATCTTTTGAGTTAATCTTGAGGATGTGATCGTTGGTTTCTCATCATGGTTTGAGGTATGGGATTTTACACAATATGCTCCTTAAATCTCGCGAGTGTCATTCTCTTTGAATTCTTGTTTAATTGAACTCATATTTGAATTGATAAATTCATTGAAATCTGGAAAATAATTGTTGAAATTATTTTGATTTATGTGGTATCATTATATTTTTGATGAGCACGTTGTCATGAGATTTTAATATGGCACGGATGTTGAGTACCTGCCAAAATACCTATTCCCGGGCTATGGCTTGATAAAGCATATGCGAATGGGGTGAGGCCTGGTTACCCATTGATGTGTTGTTGAGAAATTTATTGATAAATGCTTATGAGATTAATTTGAATATTCGTACTCGTGTTTTTACGTTTTATTCATCGCTAATATATATTTGTTGAGCATCTTTCCTGTCGTATTGTCTACTTCCCCATATTTTCTTTTAGTGGCAGGTTAGCGCGGATTTTGGGGCTCTATGGAGATTGATTTTAGCGAGGGTTGTTTGGGAAATATTTGTATTATTTTGATGTATAGAGCTTTGGAGATTTGTATTTTATTTTAATTCGAGAGACTTGTTGTAATTGAAGAGATTGAGATTAGTGGACAACCCGCGTAATTTTGGGCTATTTTAATTAATTTCTGGTAAATGGAGGAAAATAAAGTTTTTGATAAAATTATTTTTATTGCTCAAACATATTGGTTATTATTTTTGAAGGCGAGAATTTCAAACGGTATCGAAATCGGAGTTAAAACGGATTTTAAAATGATTTTTAAATGTTTTTAACTCTTGGAATTCTAAGTCGGCGAACATTAAGGGCCCGTTTGGTTCTCTATTCAGAAAATTCGATTTAAACACTGTTTTTAAATACAGTTTTAAAATTCAGTTTTTTGTGTTTATAATTATTGGTGTGCGTTTGGTAAAGTTGTTTTTAAATACAGTTTTTTGAAAATTTGACAAAATTGACAAATATGTATATTTATATCATACATATGCGTGTGTGTGTGTGTGGATATATATATATATATATATATATATATATATATATATATATATATATATACACACATACATACATACATGAATGTATACATACATACATACATACATACATCATAATTTATGATGTATGTATGTATGTATACATTCATGTATATTGTATGAAAGTTTTATGTATGTTTATATGTACATACATATATATATAACATGCCTCATTAAATGTACATGTATATAATTTATGATGTATGTATGTATGTATACATTCATGTACATACATATATATATAACATACCTCATTAAATGTACATATATATATATCATTTATGATGTATATATGTATGTATACATTCATGTAAATATATATATATATATATATATATATATATATATATATATATATATATTTACATGAATGTATACATACATATATACATCATAAATGATATATATATATATATATGTACATTTAATGAGGTATGTTATATATATATGTATGTACATATAAACATACATAAAACTTTCATACATACATGATACATGAATGTATACATATACATACATCATAAATTATATACACGTACATTTAATATCATGTATTTTTTTTTGTCTACTGCTCTTCCTAAGTGTCTTTGTGTAAAGTGTTTGAATTTCAAATAGATCGTTATTTTCACTCTCTTCTAATGCAGTGTGTGTTGTGTCCCCTAGTGGTTCAATTTTTCTACTCACACACCCATTCAATTCATCATTAAAGCGATCACTTTGACTTACACACATCGTCGAATCATTTTTACAAGTAACATCATTTTTACAAGTAACATTAACAACATTTTTACAGTTTAATTCTCTCTCTCTCTCTCTCTCTCTCTCTCTCTATATATATATATATATATATATATATATATATATATATATATATATATATATATATTTATAATGATGTCGCATATATAATTCACTATAAAATTATATACATACATGAATTGATAATATTTTTTAATACATATGTACTATATGTATATTTTATATTATTCTATACATTAATAATATATGTATAAAACTATATATAAGTATCATGTATCTATTGCTAATATTATTTAACTTTATATTATTCCATACGTAATTTTGTGTATATGTACATATATATTTTTTATTTATAAGAATTACACACATTAATGTATTATGCATGTATATTATATATTAAGGTATAATTGCTTTAAAATATTAAGAATGAATAATTCTGAGTTGAAAAATAAAAAAAAAACAGATGTTATAAAACACCCAAAATCTGTTTTCTGAAAAACTTGATTATAATACAGGAATATTATAATTTTGTGTTTAAAAACAGGTTGCCAAATGAAGATTTTTATCAGAATTGTATTTAAACACAGAAAACAGAATTATAGTTGCAAACCAAACAGGCCCTAAGTAATTTTCAAGAGTTGTTTTAACTTCCAACTCTTCATTTCTTTGCCTTATTTAAAGGAGTCTTTTGGACTCCAACTCTTCATTTCTTTACATTATAAAAGGAAGTTGTGGGCAACCCTTTTAACCTACTTTTGGCACAAATTTTGGCAACAAATATATTTTATATTCCTCTTCTTTTTATATATACTTTGGCCCTTGAGATTTGTGAGTTCCAACTTTAGATTAGAGGTGTTCTTGGGGCTAGTTTGTTGGAGGTTCTTGGCGGAGCTTTTGTAGATCTTTTGAGTTGATCTTGAGGATGTGATCGTTGGTTTCTCATAATGGTTTGAGGTATGGGATTTTACACAATATGCTCCTTAAATCTCGCGAGTGTCATTCTCTTTGAATTCTTGTTTAATTGAACTCATATTTGAATTGATAAATTCATTAAAATCTGGAAAATAATTGTTGAAATTATTTTGATTCATGTGGTATCATTATATTGTTGATGAGCACGTTGTCATGAGATTTTAATATGACACAGATGTTGAGTACCCGCCAAAATACCTATTCCTGGGCTATGGCTTGATAAATCATATGCGAATGGAGTGAGGCCTGGTTACGCATTGATGTGTTGTTGAGAAATTTAATTATAAATGCTTATGAGATTAATTTGAATATTCGTACTCGTGTTTTTACGTTTTATTCATCGCTAATATATATTTGTTGAGCATCTTTCCTGTCGTATTGTCTACGTCCCCATATTTTCTTTTAGTGGCAGGTTAGCGTGAATTTTGGGGCACTATGGAGATTGATTTTAGCGAGGATTGTTTGGGAAAGATTTGTATTATTTTGATGTATAGAGCTTTGGAGGTTTGTATTTTATTTTAATTCGAGAGACTTGTTGTAATTGAAGAGATTGAGATTAGTGGATTTATATTATTATGGGTTTATTTAGATGCTCTATACCTTGTGATTTGTGGATTTGGTTTTATTTTATCTCATTAGCTTTCCGTTCGCTCTCCCCTGGCGGGCGGGGTGGTACAACTAATTTAGGCGTTTAAAATTCTTTGAACTATTGAGTTATCCATAATATAGTGTTTGAATTAGAACTAGGGGTTGGGAAACCCAAGGAGGGTGGATAATCAAACTCCTCAAGTATTCCCACCTATTCCTTACAAAACAAAAAAAATTGTGCCTCCACAAATTTCACCACCTTTGGTGCAACCAACTCCTTATGTAAATCAAGTAACTACCCCCACAAAATAGACATATGCCTTGGGGAGGGTGGAGGAATGAAATTATGGAGTTGATACATGAAATATTTGGATCGTTAGCTCAGGAGTGCAAACATTAGTTTATAAAAAAGCCTTGTTCAGAATGGGTAGATATGATTAAACTTCCTAAGGACTTCAAATTTCCAACCTTTACTCTCCTCTGAGGGGATCAGAGTTAGTCCGTAGTGGAACACATTAGTAGGTTCACCGGTATGTGATGATGAATGTGACAATGCTGGAAGAATTGATTACATAATGATATTTTTATTTTCTAGTTGCCTCACAGATGATGCCTTTTCATGGTTCATAAGTTTACCACCAAATTCTATTCAATCTTGACAACAAATGGAAGCTATGTTTCATTACTCAATTCTTCCATATTGAACCAAAGGTTTCCGTGGCTGACTTGGCCAGATTAATCCAAAAGGCTAATAAAAGGCTAGTGCATTCATAAACATATTTAAAAAGGCTAGGAATAAGTGAAAAATTGTCTAGCTTGAGTCAAAAGTTAAAAATTAGCACAAAATGATTTAGAGTGAAGGTGTCAAAATGTAGGCCCCTTTTTCTTTAGTTAGTGTTTTAAGGATGTCAAAAACCACTTTCTTTTTTTAAAAACTCTTTTCCAAATTTTAAACCGCACCAAGTATGTGAACCAATTTTAGTTAAGCCCAATTTTATCTTGTTTAATCCTAAACATGAATCTAGGTGATTAAAGCAAGTGAAATAAATAAGATCACAAAAGGCGACACCGGATCTACAAGAAAACCACTAAGGGAAAAATTTTGGACAACTCAAGCCAGACAATCACTATGATATGGTATTATAAAGTATAGACGATAGCATTACTCAACGACTCGATCCCCCAAAAGTCTTAAGACTCCTCTAATTCTTCAACCACTCATCCACAGTGCCCACGTAGAAGTCCTTCTACTATGCTTGCCCACAACACACGCATCCACGTATGTCTCGATGTCTATTGATGCAGTTTGGCAATGTCTACGATGTTGAACACGAAATCCTTCGCTTCTTCACTAAAAAACCCAACGTTCAAAGTGATGAACAAAATATGTTGGTGCAAACCAAGATCTCTATAGCATAATAGTATGAAAGCTCGGATCTTGAAACTCTAAGGATGTTGTTAGACTTTGAAAACTTTAGAAAACTTGTGCAAAAAATGTACTGCTTGTAAACTGATATTCTGGTTATGCAACTTACGAAATTTCGAGAGAAACACGCCTTAAATAATAAACTTGAGTTGGCGCATCGTTCGAATGAGATAAGAATGTCGCTCAAACGAAATGTCCATGTCACTCGAACGACATGTTCATCTCGCTTGAACGACCTGCAATTTTGTTTGAACCAATAAACATAAGAGTTTGTTATATACGCAATTCTAAATGATCCTTATCTTAAAATAAACGAAGTTTAAATATTTTAAAAACATTTTTTAATACAAATAATATTCTAAAACATTTTTCGAGCCCCATAAAACGCATTCAGACCTGAGAGATCGAAATTCAATGAAGACGTGAAATGTGCACCAAATTAATCTTGACATGATGATTCTTTGAAGCTTAGTCGTAACGTCTTCAATAAACTTTATGTCATAGACTGTGTGGGATCGTGACAATAAAAAATCTATCTATGACTCAAAGATAATGTTTTGTTTTGAGAATAAGTCAAATACTTACAATGGACTCAATTGGAAATTTTTTCCTTATAAATCTCCCCCTTTGACTATTTTCGAAAAAAAACCAAACAATGAAATGCCCAAGTCGGTCCGTCAAATCTTATGGTGCATAAATCCCATCCCATAAAACCCAAAATAAAAAAATTACAGGACAAGACTAGTAAATGATGGTCCGACAAGCTTGAGCTGTCTGAATGTGATGTTGACTTAAAATCTTAAATCTCTCAAAGTATACCTACACACATGAAATAGACAAATACCCAATGAAGAATGGAGGAAAAAATGATATAACCATTATGATACCAATATAAAATATCAATACCAATTTGTGAAATTAAAATCAAATCATTTGTTGAACATGTGAGAAAAATATTATGATATCAATTGTAAAAATAAACATCAAAAAATCAGAATATCAATTTGTACAAATATTATGTGCTCATCAAATAAACAAACTCCCTCTACATCACATACATCTCTCCCCCTTTTAGTCTTGAATATACAGTAAGTGAAAAAGATAAATAATCATCATATCTAGAAAAAGATAATCAATTACGCATATCTAGATAAAAACAAACCGCTAGCTAAAAATAATCACCATGTACCAAGTCGTAGCTAGCAAACAGTACTCGCAAAAGATAAATCATCAAAATCAGTAATGATGTGACAAAACGAAATCAATGCAGTAAAAACCATCATGCAAAAACATCCCATACTGCATATAAAATTCCCAGAACTAACCCAGTAGTACCAAAAATACATCAAGCAAAATCGAGTACTGAACCATAAGAATCCTTATAAAATCCTCCAGGTGTCGGTTGAATGAAAATGCACTGTATTTTTAATGACTTTGCATGTCGCTCAAACCAGGTCATCAAGCAATATCAAAAACATCAAACCAGTAGGCTCTCGCGCAATATAAACATCAAACAACCTTCGCGCGACCCGTCTCGTAACTAAACACTATTACATTTCACCAACTCGCTTGAAGCTCGCATGATTAAAACATCTCGCGACATTGAGTTGTTGCTCGAACGAAACCCAATTGTCATTTGAAAGACATAAAAATTCTTAGTTCCAGTTCTAAAACAAATGAAGCATCGCCGAGTGAAATTTTTTCCTATAAAAGATAACTAGAAATACCAAATAGCAACAAAACAGACTTAAAATAGAAAAAAAAAATAAAACTAACAAAACAATGTGAGTTTCATGCCAATATAGAATCAATGTGCTCAAACATGGATATGGAATGAAAGGGCATGAACTACAACAAATGAATCACAACTCCAACAAATTGAAATTGTCAAGAAGCTCTAATTGATAGCTAAATGTCATCAAACTTATTTTTATCCATATATAAGAATTAATATGTTAAGCTAAATTAACTAAACAATCAACATACATACAAATCCAGAGTATTGACGAATCTACAAACAATAGTGTCATGATAATATTTTTCAACATAAGGATTCATGGTGCAAACTCGTTTAAATTTTTCCATCCAAACTCCCTCATGTATTCATATTTTTCTTTTCCAGCTCTTTTGAGGTTTCTATGTTTCTCAACTTAGAGAAATCCTATTGGCCCTATTTTGGCATATAATTCTTTTTATTGCCTTAATTTTTCTTGGTCTCTTTTAAACGGTGGCTTTCACGACGTGATTATTATTCACTCGCAGCGCTTTCTCGTGAACACTCATCATTTTTTTTTTAATTTATACCTTATCAATCATCACGGTAAACGGTTCTTACATGCACACATCATCCCAAGTCTTATTATGCATATATGACAAAATTGAGATAATAATGTCTTTCAAACTCAAATATTCATGAGATGTCAAACATTCATATACATTTGTGCATGTGTGCAAGGATGGCATATATAAAAAGTCGAACTCAAATGCATATCAACTTCGAAACAACCCCATTAAGAAAATGATTATGATCATTCAACGCATCAATAACTATGACCAAATGTCCTAGCCACATGGATAATGAAATGACGAGGGTCCAAGCACACTAATATGCCACATCAAGCATGAAAAGATCACGACACAAAAAATAAAAGAATAAACTTTTGTGTTTTTCTAAAAATTATTTTTGACCCCAAAACTAAAATCTTTTTGTATTTTTCTTAAAAATATTTTAAACCAAAAATATTTTTGTATTTTTCAAATAAGACTCAATAAATGAAAAAAATAATACAAAAGATAAACGCGTCATAACACTTAGAAGATATAAATCATGATGCAAAGAATAGCGTATGACATACATGGCAACACAATCATCCTTTAGATTTAGTGATACGACGCAAATATTGCGTATTTCACCCGTTAACCTACGCGTTATTAGCCCCCTCGGGTATCTTAATCCCTATATTTATGCTCGTTAACCAGACAACCTCGGATTTCTATGTTAACATGTTTTGCAGGGGTTAATTGAGCTTTTGTAGGTATTTGGATGCTTAGTATGAAGTTCGGATGCATTCCGGTGAAGTTCCGTACACAATCGCACATGCAAGGGCATTTTAGTCTTTTCACAGCTTGGGTACCTGGCTCGACATCTCACGGAAGTTGTAGCCCTCCTCGCTAGCTTCGCGTGGCCGTAAACGGTGCGCGATTCCGATTCATAACGAAGAAGTTACGGGCTTTTGAGCGGAAGAAAATTTCAAACCAACCAAAAACAGGGGAAAAATTCAAGACCTGTAGGTCCGTAACGATTCGCCCCTTTTGCGAATCGATTCGGTTGGAGACCGTTTGCCATCCTCTGTTTTCGAATCGATTCGGATTCCAGCCGAATCGATTCGCCCACCATTCCGAATCGATTCGGATTTCAGCCGAATTGATTCGCCCCTCTGGCAGTCTCGAGATATTCTCCAACCGAATCGATTCGGCCCAATGCCGAATCGATTCGGCCCTGCTGATATTTGTTTTTCTCCCCTTTTATTTACAATTTTTCCATGGGATTTATTTTGTATAAATATTCTTTCTCTTCATTTTTAAAGAGATATCTTCATTTTGTCTTAGATTTTAGGGTTTGTAAACTTGGGAGATTTGCCCTACTCCTCTCTTATACTCTTGTTTTGTAAGTTGTACTTTAAGTTTAATTACATTAATTTAGTTATTTTCCTTAATTTCCATGCTTTCATTTACTTGCTTTCTCTACTTTCTTACTTAGATTAATTTATTTATTGTTTTAATTAGTTTATTGGTTAGTTTAATTTAGTTTATTTCCATGTATTTCCCTTAGATAAATAGGGTCGGGATTTCGTTACGCCATTTACGGGTTTGGACCTCGAAAGTTAGGGTTTCGTGTAAAATTGCATTTAATTGAAACCTCGCGTATTAAAGTTGGATTATTATGCGTTTAACTTTCTTTGTCATGCAACGTTAGTGATTATAGCGATTATTCGAATTTAATCCGCGTGTGACCATTTTCAGTTAAATGTTTAATCTCGCAACTTTGGGTTAAATTCCTTCTTTCGTGATGTTTATGCTTAATTGAAAATGATCGATTAAATGTTTTCGAATCGAAATTCTAATTAGTAGTTGTTTAGCCCGTGAATGTGTGAATGCGATCCCGATCCTCGCTTTACTTTTGTTTAGCATTAACTTCTCTTTTCTTTTGTCACCATAACCACCCTATCACATTTTCATTTATTTCTTTTACACCACTTTTATTCCTGAATTAGTAAAACACTTAACATCTAAAATTCAATCACTCCCTGTGGATTTCTTACGAAACCCGACTTACCGCTGTGCTTGCTTGTCAAGTGTGGTTGTAGCTTAGGTTCTTTTGTATCACGGCGGTGAAACACACAACGATTGTGTCCTCACACGAACACACTTTTTCTGCCCGGTCACAAAATGTGGCGACTCTAGGTTAACGGGTGAAATACGCAATATTTGCGTCGTATCACACCCCCTAACTTACACATTGCTAGTCCCTTCGGGTATCTTAATCCCTATATTTATGCTCATTAACCAGACAACCTCGGATTTCTATGTTAACATGTTTTGCAGGGGTTAATTGAGCTTTTGTAGGTATTTAGATGCTTAGTATGAAGTTCGGATGCATTCCGATGAAGTTCCGTACACAATCTCACTAGCAAGGGAATTTTAGTCTTTTCACAGCTTGGGTACCTGGCCCGACATCTCACAAAAGTTGTAGCCCTCCTCACTAGCTTCACGTGGCCGCAAACGGTGCGCGATTCCGATTCATAACGAAGAAGTTACAGTCTTTTGAGCGGAAGAGAATTTCATACCAACCAAAAACAGGGAAAAAATTCAAGACCTGTAGGTCCGAATCGATTCGCCCCTTTTGCGAATCGATTCGATTGGAGACAGTTTTCCATCCTCTATTTCCGAATCAATTCGAATTCCAGCCGAATCGATTCGCCCACCATTCCGAATCGATTCGGATTTCAGCCGAATCGATTCGCCCCTCTAGCAGTCTCGAGATATTCTCCAACCGAATCGATTCGGCCCAATGACGAATCGATTCGGCCCTGCTGATATTTGTTTTTCTCCCCTTTTATTTATAATTTTTCCATGGGATTTATTTTGTATAAATACTCTTTCTCTTCATTTTTGAAGAGATATCTTCATTTTGTCTTAGATTTTAGGGTTTGTAAACTTGGGAGATTTGCCCTACTCCTCTCTTGTACTCTTGTTTTGTAAGTTGTACTTTAAGTTTAATTACATTAATTTAGTTGTTTTCCTTAATTTCCATGCTTTCTCTACTTTCTTGCCTAGATTAATTTATTTATTGTTGTAATTAGTTTATTGGTTAGTTTAATTTAGTTTATTTCCATGTATTTCCCTTAGATAAATAGGGTCGGGATTTCGTTACGCCATTTACGGGTTTGGACCTCGAAAGTTAGGGTTTCGTGTAAAATTGCATTTAATTTAAACCTCGCGTATTAAAGTCGGATTATTATGCGTTTAACTTTCTTTGTCTTGCAACGTTAGTGTTTATAGCGATTATCCGAATTTAATCCGCGTGTGACCATTTTCAGTTAAATGTTTAATCTCGCAACTTTGGGTTAAATTCCTTCTTGCGTGATGTTTATGCTTAATTGAAAATGATCGATTAAATGTTTTCGAATCGAAATTCTAATTAGTAGTTGTTTAGCCCGTGAATGCGTGAATGCGATCCCGATCCTTGCTTTAGTTTTGTTTAGCATTAACTTCTCTTTTCTTTTGTCACCATAACCACCCTATCACCTTTTCATTTATTTCTTTTACACCACTTTTATTCCTGAATTAGTAAAACAATTAACATCTAAAATTCAATCACTCCCTGTGGATTTCTTACGATACCCGACTTACCACTGTGCTTGCTTGTCAAGTGTGGTTGTAGCTTAGGTTCTTTTGTTTCGCGGCGGCGAAACACACAACGATTGTGTCCTCACACGAACACACTTTTTCCGCCCGGTAACAAAATGGCGCCGTTGCCGGGGAGTGTGTTTTAGATTGTAGTTGTTTTACTATTTCATTGTATTTTTTCCTTTTGTATTTGTATTCTTTGTTTTATCCCTTTTTGCAGGATTTGCATACTTTGAGCGCTAAGAAACTTTGATTCGCGGTTGCTCACTTTATTTCTTGGATTCTCCATCTACAAATAATTCGACAATCATGTCCTACTATTATAGTTATTACGGTCATTCTAATGATTCTTACTTTGGGGATAGTTTTCAAGTTTTTTATTTTTAAGATTTTCTTGAAAATGAAATACTTGAAAACATTTATCGGAATGAAAATCGTTATTGGGAGCTTGATTTGGATTCATTATTCGAATCCAATGACGATTCTTATTTCATTACTTTCGAAGATGAGTTTCAACCAAATGAGGAGTCTGAGGCTCTTGAGCCGAGGAAGCCTACTTTGGAAGAAACTTTGCTTCTTTACTCCCAAGGTTTGGAAAGCTTAAATCATGCTAGAATGAGACTTGGGGCACTTTGCGATGAGATGAATTCTTTTGCACAAAACAACGAGGAGGTGGAAACTTGTGTTTCACCTAATTTTTTCAAAGAATTTCTCATCGAGTGTGCATCTTTCTCCCCCGAAATTCAATCTCCTTCTGACGATGAGTCGATTGAGATTGAATTTGTTTCATCACCATACTCGTTTTCCGTGATCGAACCATTACAATTACCGGTTGATTCCTATGAGTCGGTAGAAATTAAAACTTCTACACTTTTTGCCGATGAGGACTCTTTACCGGACTTGTTTTCGATGGATGTTATCCCCACGTGTGCACCATCTCCCATTCCATTTGAAAAATCTTTGGGAGATGAGTCAATTTTTCTTGGACCTCTAGTGTAACTTTCCCCCTTATTATCCAAATCCCCCATCATCCGCCCAAAATTTCAAATTGGCGATGGTTCACTTTTTTCACCACCCACATGCCTTCCGTTGTTCAAACGAAATTCATATCTTTCGGGAGGCATGTTCACTTTGGAGGGTCCACCGTTGATCTTTCAAAGTCAAATCCCTTTTTGGGCGGACCCTCAACTATTTAGACTTCTAGTATATAGTTAGTGTGAAGCCTAAATAGTAGGTTGTAAATAGTTAGCCTTTTAATTTTCTTTCTTTCCTTTTTAATTTAGTCTAGTGTAATTAGTTAACTTTTTGTTATTTGTTTTTGCTATGCTCGGTACTAACTTGTTTGGTAGATTTCTTTGGACTCGCGCTTATGGAGATCGCTCCAATTTTGGGTAATATCGTTCTTTTCCTCTCTTTGTGTTGTGTTCTTAATGCGAATTGAGGACAATGCAACATTTAAGTTAGGGGGTGTAGGATATTCTATCCATTTCATGTGTAGTCCATGAATTTTCTTACTTGTTAGTTACTAAGTATGCCTTTTTGTGAAAAATTTAAAATTTTTCAAAAATATTTTCTTTCTTTTTTCTCCTTTGTTGGGCATTTTGCCTTGTTTCCAGTGATAAATTTCAATAATTGCCCGATCCAATAGACAACTCAATGATGCATGTTCTCGATTTTAGAAGTTATTGGACTTTAGTCCTCAAATCATTGATATTGTGAATAACTTCATGAATTAAACTTTATCCCATGGGCATATGCACTTTCCTTGTTATATTGATTTGGTTTAAGATTTTTATAACTCAGGAATCTTTTGTTGCATTGTATATACTTACACCAAGTAAGCTTTGTACCTTTCATCATTTGTGAGTGTTATACAGTATTCTTTTCTCTTTGAAAACGCGAAATTCGTTGGTAATCTCACTATTCTTTTATTTGACCGTTCATTAACTGAGTTCATACTTGAAATGTGTTACTTGAGCATGATTTTCATATATTGTTTTGACTCGAGAATTGCGTAAATTTTTTGAAATGATCATAGGCCCTATTTGTTATATCACCCATATTGACCTTGACCTCACCCTTATGTTTTCCCTAGTTAACCCCTTTGAGCCAAAATATAGCCTTTTGTTTCATAACCCCATTCCCATAACCAACTCCAAATTGGAGTTTTAAGCCATACATACACCTTACATACCTTTGTTTGGAATGTTACTTGGGATTGAATGTTGTTATTGTATTGCGGTTGCAATTTAGGCATATGAGAGTTTGATAAGTAAAGAAAAGAAAGTAGTGAAAAAAGTGAAGAAAAAGAGAAAGCAAAAAGCAAAAAGCAAAAAGAAAACAAAAGAAAACGTGAGAAAAATAAGAAAAGAAAATAAAGAGAAAGTTGTATATGTTGTGTATAGTGTTCAATAAGCTTTGATTACTCTCCCCGATGATATATCTAATGCTCGTTTGGAACTTATTTTCCAATTTTGGTATTGCCCGCATTCTTTCCATTATTTCAAGTTTTCATCTCCAAACACTTTGAATCCTTACATATACCGTTCATTTCGTACCTTAACCCCAAACCTACATTACAACCCTATAAAGTCCTATGTGATCTTAGGGTGCATTTAATTTAAAAGTCATAATAGTTTTGATAATCTGTGAAAATGCATTTTGCCTCTTTTAGTGTGCGGTATCCTTTCATTGATATTACGATTTTTCCTTTTATATATAGCGTTCTTCATTTGTGACATGTGTGCGGCCTAGTTTCTATTTACATTTACTCTTTAGCCCGCATGTCCCGTGTGTTACCTCCCTGTTTTGAGTGAATTCGCTTGATGAGCGTAATGCCCGTGAGGATTGAATATATGCATGCCTTTATGTTTATCCGGTTTATTTAAGTTTTTCCCAAATCACACTTTGCATGTGCTTTTCCCCCTCCCACTTTTAAAGTTTCAATTCTATGAGGTGCATTCAACCTGTTAATAACAACGGACTTTAGCTTGAATTCGTTCAATATGCTAATAACATGTTTGAAATCTTTTTCGTTGTTTTTGAGCTTGTCGCATGTTGGGTTGGGAATATTTTGAGGAAACCATATGATGTTTGTGGGTTTCATCCCTGAAAACCCTCACGAGACGACACTCGTCCACTAGGGTAACCTAGGGGTTTAACGGCTTATTGCATACGCTAAATGCAATCGTTCGCCCGCGAAAGTGGCCTTATCTTTTTATTGCTTTTATACCATACTTTTGTTCTTTCTCCTGCTTTTGATTTGCTTGTAGTTCTTGTTGTTTCCTATTTCATTGCTAGGGACTAGCAATGTGTAAGTTAGGGGGTGTGATATGACGCAAATATTGCGTATTTCACCCGTTAACCTACGCGTTATTAGCCCCCTCGGGTATCTTAATCCCTATATTTATGCTCATTAACCAGACAACCTCGGATTTCTATGTTAACATGTTTTTCAGGGGTTAATTGAGCTTTTGTAGGTATTTGGATGCTTAGTATGAAGTTCGGATGCATTCCGGTGAAGTTCCGTACACAATCACACGCGCAAGGGCATTTTAGTCTTTTCACAGCTTGGGTACCTGGCCCGACATCTCACGGAAGTTGTATCCCTCCTCGCTAGCTTCGCGTGTCCGTAAACGGTGCGCGGTTCCGATTCATAACGAAGAAGTTACGGGCTTTTGAGCGGAAGAGAATTTCAAACCAACCAAAAACAGGGAAAAAATTCAAGACCTGTAGGTCCGTAACGATTCGCCCCTTTTGCAAATCGATTCGGTTGGAGATAGTTTGCCATCCTCTGTTTCCGAATCGATTCGCCCACCATTTCGAATTGATTCGGATTTCAGCCGAATCGATTCGCCCCTCTAGCAGTCTCGAGATATTCTCCAACCGAATCGATTCGGCCCAATGCCGAATCAATTCGGCCCTGCTGATATTTGTTTTTCTCCCCTTTTATTTATAATTTTTCCATGGGATTTATTTTGTATAAATACTCTTTCTCTTCATTTTTGAAGAGATATCTTCATTTTGTCTTAGATTTTAGGGTTTGTAAACTTGGGAGATTTGCCCTACTCATCTCTTGTACTCTTGTTTTGTAAGTTGTACTTTAAGTTTAATTACATTAATTTAGTTGTTTTCCTTAATTTCCATGCTTTCATTTACTTGCTTTCTCTACTTTCTTTCCTAGATTAATTTATTTATTGTTGTAATTAGTTTATTGGTTAGTTTAATTTAGTTTATTTCCATGTATTTCCCTTAGATAAATAGGGTCGGGATTTCGTTACGCCATTTACGGGTTTGGACCTCAAAAGTTAGGGTTTCGTGTAAAATTGCATTTAATTGAAACCTCACGTATTAAAGTCGGATTATTATGCGTTTAACATTCTTTGTCATGCAACGTTAGTGTTTATAGGAATTATCCGAATTTAATCCACGTGTGACCATTTTCAGTTAAATGTTTAATCTCGCAACTTTGGGTTAAATTCCTTCTTGCGTGATGTTTATGCTTAATTGAAAATGATCGATTAAATGTTTTCGAATCAAAAATTCTAATTAGTAGTTGTTTAGCCCGTGAATGCGTGAATGCGATCCCGATCCTCGCTTTACTTTTGTTTAGCATTAACTTCTCTTTTCTTTTGTCACCATAACCACCCTATCACCTTTTCATTTATTTCTTTTACACCACTTTTATTCCTGAATTAGTAAAACAATTAACATCTAAAATTCAATCACTCCCTGTGGATTTCTTACGATACCTGACTTACCGCTGTGCTTGCTTGTCAAGTGTGGTTGTAGCTTAGGTTCTTTTGTATCGCGGTGGCGAAACACACAACGATTGTGTCCTCACACGGACACACTTTTTCCGCCCGGTCATTTAGCATGGGAAGAATCAAGTGAAACTAAACAAGAACCATAAAGCTTAATTCCTAAAGCCTTTAAGTTTGATTTTCTAACCCAAGAAGGTGTGAAATGACACATGCGAGTTTTAGGAACCGAAGCGACTTCATTCCTTAACATCCTAGAAGCATTACTAAGGTCATAGCAAAAATATCTAAGGTGACCTTTCCTACCGCAATGAATGAAAATGTAAACACAATGGGAACGATTACCAAATTGCCGACCTCCCCTCATGTTCCTAGTGGGCTCTCTCACACGATTGGTATTAGCATTGGGAATGGGAAAAATTCTACCATCGTAGCCTATACGAAACCTATCTCCCTTGATTTGGATGGTGCCTAACATCCTATCCAACTTCTTTAATCTGGACTCCAAATCAAACTTCACCTTACTCGAGTATTTCAATCTCTCTTCTAACTTACTAATCCTAGAATCAAGCAAATTCCTAGACTCCTTAAACTCTAGAATCTCCTTTTTTAAAGACTCCATCAAACCACGAATATTATCTATCTCTTTCTCCACATATTCTAGCTTCTCCCGATGAGTCTTCTCCCGTATCCTAAGATTCTCAATCAAAGCATCATTATTCTCGACGTCGCGCTCATTCAACTTAGCTTATAATTTCAGATTTTCCTTTTTCACCTTTACCGCTTTCGCATATAACTCACTAAAGGAAACTTGCAACTCTATTACATCAATCTCCTCATTCTCACTAACTTCACCTTCACTTACTTAGTATTCACACTCAATGGCCTCAAAAGTGTTATTCACAAGAGAATATTTATGGGAAGATTTATCGTCGTTGCTCACATGACATGCTATGAACGCTATAAAGTTACGCTTACTAGGGGGACTCTCTCCCTCTTTCGGTTCAGTATCACTTAAAGTGGTGTTATATGCTATCGGTTTCTTTCCCTCCTTCTTATGTCTAGTGGGACACTCAACAACCTTGTGACCAAAACCTTCACACCCAACACACCTCTCCGACTTAACCCTCTTAACATTCTCACTCTTATCCTTAGAGGAGGGATCGACCATGTTGTTTTTAAATTTCTCAAGTCTTTTGGCATCTTTCGATTGCTTTTGGAGCTTAAGAATTTTTTTGAACTTTTTTGCCAACAAGGCTACATCCTCAAAATCGTAATCGGAATTGTCATCTGAAACTTTAGTCTCTTCCTTTCGAGCTTACAAAGCCATGTCGTTTTCTTTCTTTTGGCACTTTCTTAGAAACATATCGAGTTCATAGGTTTATAGGTCACCTACAATTTCTTCAAGTTTCGTCAATTTAAGCATACTCGAGGAGTTCAAAGCAGTCATTTTTGCATCAAATCTAGTTGGCAATGACCTTAAGATTTTCTTTATGACTCGTTTATTGGATATTTTCTCTCTCAAATTAAAAGGCGAGTTGGAAATATTTGACAATATAGCATAAAACTCATCAAAAGACTCACTCTATAGCATCTTTGGGGTCGAGTATGACTGGAGGTGTCAATAAGGAGTCCTGGGCATTGAGGTTAAGGATGTCTCTTCTGATTCGGACGAGGATCCACTTGACATCAGTTATGCCTAAAAATTCCCTATAACTATTTGGGAGATTAATCTATTACCATAGAGGAATTTGTACTGTCTCAAATCTGACATACATATGAGAGTGCCCACAAGAGACGAGAGGGCCTATGATGAAGGAGATCGTGAAGTCGCTGTCTACGAACAAATACTCAAGATTAGTTGCAGACTTCCTAATCATCCTAACATCCGAGAAATTCTTTGGGTTTATCCCTAGATCAATTATCTCCCAATGCCTGGATGACCCTCATCAATTTCGTCCACTTTTGGCATTTAATTTATAAGGTTGACATTCCCATCTTAGTTTTCAGAGGATGCAATAAAAATTTATGCTCTAAGGCACAACCTTCCTGCTATCATCTCATCCTACAAGTCAACCAAAATTAGAATCATCATTGGAATCACGGGTATTTATTCATCTCGGGTGCTTGGGAGTTTGAGGCCAACGCCCTCAATAACGCCCCTATACTAAAAGTGCCCTCAAGAAGGGCAAAGGATCCCATATCATCCTGGCTTGACCCCAGCCTCAGTATAAATAACATGGATAAAATTGACAACCTTTGGTCCAAGGGATATGATGATGGTCTTATGGAGTTTAAAGGATTAATGACTCCTGAATATCTAAAAAGGATGGGTATAACGGTTGACCCTTTATTAGAGTTGTGAAAGTCACATTTTTCCATTTATTGTGTAATCTTTGGCTATTTGTTACTGATATTAACACCGTATGTTTGATGCATATCGTCCAACCAACACTCCTAAATGAGATCTAGAACATGTCTGCTCCTATCCTTCTCAACGCTTTGAATAAATTGGGCAAGAAGCCCACAACGATGGTTGTGATAAAAAAGTCCACCCTGGCTGCCCTGGCCAGGCCGAGAGCTCACAAAATAGAAAAACATTGACTGGTGATGGGTCAATTCCCCTTTCTCCAACAAATAAGTCCAAGGTGACTTCCAACACGCCTAGCCAAAGGCCAAACCAGGTTATCTCCATATCCACGGATGCGGCTCTAGCTGCTCGTCTGGCGCAGCTTACCATCAGTTTTGATTCCCTTATAAGTGACCCTAAGAAGGCCAAAGTTTCTGTAACATCCATTATGCCTGAGACTTACAAAAAAATTTGAGGCCATGGATGACTCTCATCTACATGATTTTGGCCTCCTCAAGGCCACCATGGTGGTCTTCTGATCTCTCATTTGTTTATTAATTTCTCTATTTCGAGTGTTATCTCATCTCGTACTAATTGTTTTTATCATTAGCTTCTTTGCATTCTCTGGTGACCTTTGTTAAGTTAAGTGAATGGGTTCATGAAAAGCTTCCCCAGATTCAACAAGTTGAGAAAGACCTAAAAAAGGAGCTACACAAGAAGGATTCTGACCATCAAAAGGCCATTCAAGCTTTAGAGAAGCAACACTTAAACACTCTTGAAGCTTTAAAAAACAACATGACGAGGCTCTAAAGGACCTGTTAACAAAGTATAAAGCCGACGTTGCTACTGCTATCAAGAGGGCCAAGGAAAAGGATTTGAAGGATGTCGTTGACAATTTTAAATCTTTAAACGAGATAATGGCTATGGCTGCCAATATCTTAAACGGGGAGCGAGGATGGCTTGTCACTGGGACATCCTCAAATTTCCTAAGGTCTAAGGGACGCTACAAAAGGAGTTTGAATCTTTTGACCTCACTGACCCTCTGGTTGACATAGCCTTTGTTGACGTTGAAGCGGAGGCCACTACAGAGATGACAACCCATATAGTGACTGAAATAACTGGCGTTGGTCGAGAAGAGGATGACGTCCAGATGGAGATGACTGTTGATTATGTAGATATTGGTGTTCAGATGATGACAATGTCCAAATTGAGGCTGAGAACACGATTTTGGGTGGCCGCCTATAACCTGATACCCTGTTTTGTTATAACTCATCTATTTTTCTCTACTTTATAAACACTGTTTGTAATGTTAACTCTAGCAATTTAATTGCTCATATTTTTTTTGAACATGTATGGCCGATAGTTTAATGTTATGATCCATTTTTGACCAAGTGTTGTGTATGTAATCTTTATAACTCTTCACCATTTCTTAGAGTTCTTTGAGTATTATGCTTTTTTGCTTACACATTATATATATATATATATATATATACTGCATTCATCATAAGAGGACGAAGTTGGTCTTAACATAAAAGTGACGATTCTTAACTTGTGTTTTCCATCACATTACGATGATCCTCCCTCGGTGTTATTGGGAGTGCATGGCCGAAAGGAGTCTCTTCTTGCCTTCCCACAGCACCAAGTGAGTTATGCCATTTAATTCACCACATAATGGTGTTTAATAAGCCATAATGAAATAATTTTTAATCTTTTGTCACCAAATGAATGATGTTATCACCCAAGTCCCCTCTCATCATTATGAAGAGTGTGTGGCCGAGAAGTGCCTCTTCCTACACTCTCGTATCTCTGAGAGATTTTTGAATTTTAATTCACCACATAGTGATGTTTAAGCAACCATAATGAAATGATTTTATATTTTTTGTCACCAAATGAATAATGTTTTCACCTAAGTCCCCACTTGTCATCATAGAGAGTGTGTGGTTGAGAGGAGTCTTTTCCTACACTCTCGTATCTCTGAGAGAGTTTTGACTTTAATTCACCACATAGTGATGTTTAAGCAACCATAATGAAATGAATTTTAATTTTTTTTGTCACCAAACGAATGATGTCATCACCCAAGACCCCTCTCGTTATGATGGAGAGTGTGCCCAAGACAAGTCTTTTCCTACACTCTCATATCTCCGAGAGAGTTTTAACTCACCACATAGTGATGTTTAAGTGTTTTTCACCACATAAGCGATGTTATTACACTATTTTCCCTTCTCGGTGTTATTGAGAGTGTGTGAAGAGACGAGACTCTTCACATACTTTCGTATCATCGAGATGGATTTTAACATATTCATCATTAAAGCTAGTTCAAATATACAACAATTAGCAATAACAAGAAGATATGGGGCAACGCTTGCATCTTTTATTAATTCTTGATCTTTCATACAAAATATTGTTGTACAATGAAGCATTATACAAACTGATAAGCAAAATAATATTTTAGTGGTAGTATCTCTTCAAATGGTCACCATTCTAGGGTTTGATAAGGGTTCACCATCTAGGTTTTCCAATTAATAAGTTTTGAGGATGACCTCCTCTATAACTCTGTACCACCCATGACAGTTAGGATGTAGCTTATTTAGCTTTTTCCAAACCTTCTTCAACACTAGGCCACCCATAGCTATCAGTCTAGCCTTCACTTTCTTATTATAAAACCCAGAAGCTCTCTCGTCTCTCCTGAATAAAATCTAAATCGAACCTCCTCTCATCCTTATTAATTTTAGGATCATAGCTTTTAACTCTGTGGCTGAAGATCTCAAGTTCAGTAGGGATGACTGCTTCAGACTCATAGGCAAGAATAAATGGTGTCTCACCTATCGTCTTCCTCTCAGTCTTCTTCTAAGTCCATAGGACCCCATGTAGCTCTTCTGTACACAAACCTTTCACATCCTCTAGTTTCTTCTTGATGCCATTAAGTATCGTCCTATTCGTGAATTCAGTCTGGCCATTATCTTGGGGTCAGCCTGGTGCCAAATAAAACTTCTTTATGCCCACTCTTACATAGTATGCCTCCAAAGACTTATTCTTGAATTTCTTAACATTATATGATATTAGGGTATGGGGTAGGCCATATCTATAAATAATATTTCTCTAAATAAACTTAAACATTTTTACCTGAATGATGGAAATCATTGCCTCGGCCTCTACCCACTTTGAGAAGTAATCAATAACCATGATCAAATACTGATAGTTGCAAGATTCCTTTGGGAGAGGACCTACTAAATCAGTTCCCCAAACGACCACAACGTAGTAATGGAGGATATTGGTTGGTGAGGCTAATGAGGGATGCTTGTAAATCTCTGGCACTTATCACACTTATTTATGTAGTCATCTGCATTTTTCGCTAGTGTCGGTCACCAATAATCCAGAGTGATAATCCTATTGGCTAGGGATCGTTCTCCTAGATGTCCCGCACATGACCTCTTTTGAATGTCTTGTAGAATATAGAGGACCTCTAAGGGGTGAACACATCTGAGAAGGAGCATTAATAATCCTTTATTGTATAATAAATCTCCAATGATACTGAATTTAGCTGCTTTGTATCTAAGCTTCCCTCTCTCAACCTTTGAGTCTGGGAGTTCACCATCCTAGATGTACTTAACTAGTGTATCTATCCATGAATCTCTCAAATTTAAGTTTAAGAAAAATTCAACTCCACTATCGTCCTCTTATATGGTCGGCCTATGTAGGATCTCCACCAGCATCGTGTGTTTGATCTCTATTCTTGAAGCTGATGCTAACCTTACTAAAGCATCGGCTGGATTGCTGTCCAACCAAGGAATTCTTTTAAGCTTCACATCTATGAAGTTTTTCATAACTTTATTGACTTGTTCCAAGTATTTTGTCATCTTCTCATCTTTGGCCTTATAATCCACCAAGACCTAGTTCACGACTAATTGCGAGTCATTATGAACTATCATTTGGCTGACGTTTAATACTCTGGCTAGGGAGAGGTCTCCCAACAGGGCCTCATACTCCGACTCATTGTTGGATGCCTTGATGCTAAATCTCAAAGCATACTCAATATCTGTGCCATTTGAAGCCAAGAGTATTAACCAGGTGCCACTACCATTTTCACAAGATGATCCATCAACAAATAGTATCCACGTAGGACCTTCCTTCTAAAGAGTCCATTCATCCAAAATCCCATTACAGAATAAAAAATCTTTTTATGTAGATCGACTTTTTTAGCCTCGGCCGCTACTGAATTTTTTAAATCTTCCTCTGGCTCAACTGATTGTACGACCACCTCTTTAATACCATCATTGTCGACCTCGGCCCAAGTGAATTCGGCCAAAAAATCTGCTGGGGCTTTTCCTTTAATTATAGTCCTAGACTCATAAATGATTTCAAACTCACCTAGTTAAATTGACCAGGGCATTAACCTACCTGATTTCTCAGGTTTATGGATGACCTGACTCGGGGGAGTGTCCATGAATACCACCATCATACGAGAATAGAAGTATGGATTGATCTTACTTGAAGTATTTATCTGTGCATACACCAACCTCTAAAACACATTTGGTCAGGTTCAGTTTCATCCTGAACTTATCCATCGTGATAAACATTCATTCAAGGTTTACCACATAAGTATCATCCTTAAGGCTCTTAGTTAGCATGTCGTCGATGTAAACCTCCATGGTTTTCCCAATTTGGTCTTCAAACATCTTGTTAACTAACCTCTAGTAGGTTATCTTGATGTTTTTAAGTCCGAATGGAATGACCTTATAGTAATCGACCCCTTTATTTATGATTAAGGAATGATTCTCAGCATCGGCCTCATCCATAAAGATTTGTTTATACCTTGAGTAAGCGTTCATAAAACTCATCAACTCATGCCCAACTGTGGCATCAACCATCTAATCTATACGACGTAAGGGAAAGCTATCTTTAGGACAAGCTTTATTTATATCAATGAATTCCACACACATCCTCCACTTTCTATTATCCTTTGGTACGATTACGACATTAAACAACCACTCTGGGTATTACACATTCCGAATGAACTTGCCTGTTTGCAACTTCTTAACCTCTTCTCAAATGACCTAGTACTTCTCTCTTGCGTAGGTTATTCTCCTCTACTTCACATGCTTCACCTTCTCATTAATATTTAATCGGTGGCAAATGATCTTTAGGTCTATCCCTAGAAAGTATTCATGACTCCATACAAAGATGCCTTGCCTCCTTCTTAATAGTTTCACCAACTCCTCTTTTACTTCTTTCTTCAAGGTTTTCCCAATTTGGATGGTTTTTTTAACTTGTACTCATTGAGTACGATGGATTCTACCTCCTCTACGAGTTTGCCTTTTTTTAATTTCTTCTCATATCTGGGGTTGAGAATATTTATATTGTAGGAAGTATATAACTTCTTGTAAGCCTCTTTCTTCTCAGCCAAACTAAAATAACACTTCCGAGATTCTACTTAGTCAACTTGAACTTCCCTTACCCAATAAGGACTCAGGAATTTTATCATTTGGTGGACTGTGGATGGGACTACCTCAAAATCCTTGAGTGCCACTCTTCTAAGAATAATGTTATAGGCGAAAATGACATTATCTTCCATAATAAATAAGCTTACCTTCCTAGTAAGACACCTCGTTGAAGCCGATTAACTACTGATGGTATGTGACTAGTCCTTTTTTACTGAGCTTCAAACCCTTAAAGCAGTCCCAAAAGATGAGGTCGATCAAGATGCCTCCATCAATAAGTATGTGTGACAGATCACAAAAGGGTCGTCATGAGGTTCTATAATTCCCTTGAAGTCCATTCTTGAAAATCCCACCACTAGGGTGTCCATATCAACTTTCTTTAATTTTCTCGAATTCGGATCTGTCGCAGCCAAGTTAACATCTATCCTCGTAGGTGCCGACTTTACCTCCACCAACGGGCTTTATGGTCATCTAGATACGTGCCCCCTACTAATCCTATGCATATCATCTTTACGTCAAAGGATATCATGTGCATCCGAACTTTTGGTTTTGGGATCTTAGGCGGGAGATTTGGATTATCTTCTTTGTTAAATTATTCATCATATTTTTTATTGTTCGGGGTCTGTCGCCTCGACTTTTTATCCTTTCCCCACTATGCTTCTTTCTAGAGTCGTATTTGGCATCACTCCACTCTACATACTTATGGATTTTTCCCTGCTTCTGCATTTTCTCTATTTTATCTTTTAGAGAAAAACATTTATCAGTTATATGCTCTTGGTCTTAATGGAACTCACACCACTTGCTCTTATCCCTCTTATGAGGAGGGGACTTGATATTCTGTAGTCAATGAAGTTCCATGTTGTCCTTAATCTTATTGAGCATCATATCTATGCTTACTGTTAGGGGGTATACTTGGCAAACTTATCCTCGGGTGATTTCTTCTTCCCTTCCTTGTCTTTCTACTTAACCACCAGCCTCCTTCGTGTCTCCTCTCTTTGCCTCCATATCCTCCTCTGCATTCATGACTCTCCCGGCCATGGCCAGAAGTTATGTCATGGTTTTTCAAGGATCCTCAGAGAGTTTCCATAAGAGTTTTCTTAGTTGTAAGTCACTAAAGAGAGCCGTCATGGCTATGTTTTCTTCATAGTCTTATACCTAAAACTTCTCTTTCTTAAACCGAGAGATGTAGTCCCTCAAAGTTTTATTCTTACCATGCTTTACATTCAGGAGGTGGGTCACCTTCTTTGGAAGCTTTATACCGAAGCAGAAATTGTTAATAAACTTCTCGTCCAATTGCTTGAAGTTTGTAATTGAACTCTTAGGCAAAGGCATGTACCACATATGGGCCATAAAGCCCTGCACCTCATCTCATCTAGGGTGCACTGGATTTTCACTTCCATTATAATTTAGGGTCATAGTGGGAGGCTTGAATTTGGCAAGAGTAGGGCAGCCTACTATCTTGGTGACGAAAGGAGATCCTTCTGTGTAAACTCTATGGTTTTGGTCTCGAATTTTTAACAGCGTACCGATCTTATCTTCTAACCTATGGATGAATATATTCGAGGGCTTCTCTACTGCCACTACATTGTCTTCACCCCCTTCCTGATCAATCGAGTTCGGTGCATGTTCCTGCCCAACAATTCTCTGTTAGTTTTTTTACCTCTATTTCCTCATCCTCGTCTCAACCTTGCTATAGCCGACCATCGCTACGTCTTCCGTTCCCCCTTGAGGTCGAATTATTGCGATAATGGGATAGGCGATCACATAAATTTCCTATTGGGTCAAGTTGATCCAAGGCCGACCCTCAGCTCAGTCTGTCAAAAGCTGAAGTCCTTGGTCGGCCATCTGGTGTAAGCTTATCACTCCTTCCTCTGTAGGTTAGAGCTAGAAGGATTGTGTCTCTTAAAATATTATACAACTCCCAATAGTCTTCCTCATCACAGTTGTTGCCATCTGGACAATCCTAGGCTTATTTTCCCAGACGGAGATTCCTAGGATCACCGATGTCTTTTCTTCATTGGTGGCACTGCGCCTCCTTTTATGGGGTTGGGGGTGGTTCCCTTATCACTGGATCCACAGTCTCCCTGGAGGCTAGAGTGATAAACATGGCCGAGTCACCTCGTGCTCTTCCTAACACGTTTTATCTAAACTCCATGAATTGCTCTTATATTTTTTACTGGTTGACCATTAAGGATCGTAGAGTTGTCACCCCGTTAGCTATTTTTGGTAGAGGTGGTGGTTGGATGGGGCTTGGGCCAACACCAGGAGGTAATTCTATTGCTATGGTTCCGGCGAGGTTAAGCTACAAGATAAATGAACTGTAAGTTGGATGGAAGCTTGGAGAGCACACCCATCTCTTTCAATGGTAGTACATGTCCAACAACGGTGAAGTTGGATCACCACTAGAGGAAGAAGTGATCAACCAAAAAGGAAAATAAGAGGAAGTAGATCAATCTCTTCCCATAGACAATGCCAAAATGATGATGCTATGAAATTAACAATTGAGTTTGCATGCAGTTTAAGCTCTAGCTGATTCCACAATGAAGCAATATAAGAGTAGAAAAGTAAAATTACAAGAAGGGGATGAGAAAATGGAGAAGACACATAATATAAGTGGTTCAATTTACCAAGCCTACTCCATTATGAAAGTATGTAATATTAATATTACAAATAGGCGCTAATGGCCATAGTAGTACAACTCTCAAGACTGTGTATTTTTATAGAGTTTCAGTTGGGTTTTAATATATCGATCCCCTCAAATGAAGAATATGAAGGTATATATAGGCTTGGGGTGAACAATGCGCCCCCCAAGCATGATGCATGTTTGAGTGAGGTAGGCAACCCAATGACAGTCCAATACCTTTCTTTCATATGAACAATCCAATATAATGAATTATCCCCCCATGTGTCTAGATATCTGTTATAAATGCATGGTCTATGTGGCCTAATGATGCCTAAGTTATGTGTACCATATAAAATGTGGATGTCAGCCCTAATGGTCCCGACCGAGTCGAGGCCGACAGTGGTGATATTTCAAGGGAGAAGCTAAGAAGCTGAGTCTGTGTGTTGTCTCAGCTTGTCTGGGTGACATGTGATCGAGAAGATATATGAGGATGATCTCTATCAATTGACCATGGAGTGTCGAGGATGAGGTCTCGGGGTCCGAGACCTTTGAGGGTAACCTACATTATGTCGGTTAATGAATGGATTTATCTGATGAATGTGAGTAGTGTTGACCAAACTATGTTGGGTCTATCAAGGGACGAGTAAACACTTATGTGTATCAGGGCTCGATGTATTCGAATCAAGTTTTAGGACTTGTATAATTGTTGATGGGGTAAAACCCATCGGGTACAATTGGACCTATAATAAGTTAAAAGATATATGGATGGAAAGATTCAAACCTTCAAAGCAAGTCTTGTGAAAGGTTTTACTCATAAAGATAGGGACTGACTATGAGCAAACCTTTTCATGATAGTCATGCTAAAGTTTGACAAGATTGTTTTAACGTTAAGATTGCATTCTTGAACGATTTTCCTAAAACATTCATCATAAAAAGTTAGGAAACGCAAAGTAATGTAAGTTTGTGACATCCATTAATGGATTTAAACTAATATAAAGTTCTTGAGTCATTTGGTTTGATTAGATAATCAAGCATTTATTTTTATCAAAACCCAAAAAGTATATGTTTGATGAGAATCTTGATGGAAACATGGTGGTATTTCTTTATACAATTTGTAGATAATAATATCCTAATAAGTAATAAGGTGCGAGTATTTTCTTACATAAGAGTGTGATTTCTTACTTAAGAATGAGGTGGGAGTATTAAGTACAAGCCAGACACATCTTTATGATCAAATTTTTGCTAGATTGGTTGCAAAAGATGTTATGTACACATGATTGGCATTTGGATTTCATGAAAAGAGATATTTTTAAGTACGGAGTCATTATATATGGGAATAAGTGCATTATAACATTTAATCAAGATTGACAGAACGAGGAACATACTTAATACTTAGGCGGTGGGTATCCTCATGCATGCTATATTTTATCTTAGACCAAAATTTGTTATGCCTTCGGCTTGGTCAATATATTTAAGTCTAATAGTATTATACCTTTTAGGCATAAAGATTAGGTTTTTAGTCAGATAAGAATTCCAAGTTTTTTACCTCGAAATATGTGTTTATGAAAGGAGGTTGAGCTATAGGCTAGAGGATTTTGAAGTAATCTTAGAATGTCGACTCCATAAGGGAAGCCAACGTTGTTGTCACATAGGAGAAACCTAAGGAGGGTATATAGCTTGGTTACTTCATAAGTAACTTAGGCGAGCTTCATTCAAGCACAATTAGTTATTATACTTCAGTGTTCGTAGGAGTACGATTGAAATTTGGAGAGACCTCGTAACCCATAAATGGCTAAGCGCATTAAGCATAGGTTTCACATAGTGCAAATGATCGAATGGAATAAATGATTAAATTTTAACCAAGGTTTTATCAGATAACACTTAGTTAATCCTTCTACCAATATAGAAAAAAGTATCGTGTAGATGAGTTGGGAGTTAGATACATGCCTTTAAGACTAAATGGGATATTGTTGGGATTTTATTCTTAAAACCATGTATTTTGTTTAATATTAAGTAAAGACATGTCAGTTCACTTTGAAATAAGAATCATGGGTGTGATAATACCTTATATTTTATTTAAATATATTGTAAACATGTCGATTAATAAATCTTAGTAGGAATTCTAGTGAGTCGGCTTCAATTTGATAACTTGGAGATTGGAATTATGATTCTAGCACTATTTAAACATTCACAACCTAAATAAGAATTTTACATCCTATAGGAATGATTGCGATGCAACCCCAGTAGATTATCTCAAACTACGGTATCCTGTATGATGGTTCAAGGACTTATTCGATAGTTTGATAATGGATTGTGATCGGTACATCTCAGGAATGTATTAGATAAGGCCACCCATGAGATTTGAGTCTAAAGTCTATCTTGATTAGACTTAGGCAATCTCACACAATTTTTCAAAGGATGAATATAATATAAATCCCTAGAATTATAAGGATTAGAACACTTGAAAAAAATGTCATTTTGATTTCTTTGGTGTGATATAATTTTATATCATTTCAAACGACTCTCGTACATTGGGTGACAGTTGTGGCAGTAGGACTGAGATCATAATTCGGAGAAATCTGCATCCAGGCGATATTGTGGATTCTAATACCCCCTTGATAGAATTATAGGTTTTATGGATTATATTATAATCGTGATAGAGTAGCAAATAAGTTATTTATGAGAATCAAGGAACATATTAGATGTTAGTTAAAATTTATTAATGACAAATTGATTTGATCAAGTGGGTATCAAACACTTAACGTGGGGAATCATACTCTGTACCATTATCAACTTTGCAAATAAGACCTCATTATGTTCAAGTGATTTATGATGTAATTGAATTGGAATGTAGCCGTAATTATTTAGTGGAATTACATATGTTTAAGTAAAGAAAAGGAAATAGATTATGGTGATTATAATTGGGATTTTCAAGTATTTATTTAAAAGATAATTGAATTATTTATCTTACGACCCTAATATAATCTAAATACACAAATAGTTAGGACCAAAGTCTCAAGAAATCTAATTTGTCGCAAGCCTGAATTTTATACTTGTATATAAAGGTATGTGCATGGGTTTGAATGGTTATTGACCATTAGGTTTTGAGAGGCTTGAGAGAAAAAACTATTCATGTTTTTTGAGAAGAGGCCTGGAGAAACCATCGTATCTCAATCAAATGAAAGGAGTTTCATCTCAAAAGGTTCCCACACACTTACCTATATTTAAGGAGGATCATAAAATAAAAGATGCAAGCTTTACAGAAGGTTAAGTAAGGTTTTTTGAGACCATGGAGGGTATCAAGGATTTTAAGATCTTCAACTTTTATCTCCTCATACGAATCATAACATAGTTTGCTATGGTATTGAATTCTTGAACCCTATGTTTAATATTTAATCTAGTTCTTGATTTTCTTTTCAATGCATGATTATTTAAAGATCTTTAAGAATGAATTTTTTTCATGTTTTAAATGTCAATCCGAAGTTAATTTTAGCAAAATAATCCTTTCCTCAATGGGAGAAACATCCCAATTAGGTCGACCCTACAGACCAACTACCCTATTGCTTATTAATTTGTTGATGTAAATGAGGCCTCCTTTAAGGATGTTCTCACTATTTTTTTCCTAAGATAATGTCAACAAAGTAAACATGGATTTTGAGTATCTTGTTGTGTCTTGTATTTGTTGCAATGATTACATAAATCAAACAATTGACGAATGTGTTTTAGTGAATGAAAAATTCTTAACTGATGTCGATAAGGAAAAAATAAGACACCATAGCCTCATTCTAACTAATGATGAGGATACTATTTTCTTTAATCTTAGGTCTAGTATAAATCCGTGTGAGATTAGGATATGATCAACCTTTAAGAAGTAAGAGAAATCACAATTCTAAGATCTTCTAAAGAATTTTGTGGATATCTTCACATGGTCTTAAAGTGACAGTGCCCCTACATACTCTGATTGCAAAAATGTCAATAAAAAGTTGAGGAATATTTGACCCGAATGGTTCCTAAATTTGAAATATAATGGTATCAAGTAGTTGAACGTAGGTTTTATCAATATGGTCCAGTATCTATCTTGGCTTTCCAATACAGTTCCTGTGTCGAAATTTGAAGGGAAGTCCACATGTTCGTTGACTATCGAGATTTGAACAAAACTTCTTGAAAGTGTGATTATCCTCTACCTAACATCGATTAGATCATCAAAAACACTGCCAATTATGCTCTTAAATATTTTTTCGATGGATTCACAAGTTAATATATTATCAAAATCATTAAGAGAAAACCACATTCACTACCTAGTGGGGAACCTTTTGACACACTTTCATACCTTTCAATCTCAATAATATCAGGATTACATACAAAAGGGAAACCATAACAATCCTAAACGATCTCATCCATATGTAAACTAAAGGCTATTTTGATGAAATGATTATCAAATACAAAACACGAGAAGGTCATATTCCTAGCTTGAGGAAATTATTCGAACGGTTGATAAAGTAACAAATGTGCCTCAAACAATAAAAATGCATCTCCAGTGTCACCATGGGTAAACTCCTAGGGTTCTTAGTCATTGAAAAAAGAATTAAAGGTAACCCTACTAAATTCAAAGTGATCCTCGAAATGGCACCACCTTGAACTTTGAAAGAAGTGCACTGTTCCTTGGGAAAGATAAAGTACATCAATAGATTCATTATTTAGCTCACTTCCATCTATGAACCTATCTTTAAGTTCATCCAAAAGGATTCAACCAAGGTTTATGAGTCATGCCAAGAGGTCTTTGATAAAATAAATTGGTACCTTCCCAATTTTCGATTCTCATTCAACCATAGCCCGACCTACCTATCCTCTTATACCCAGCCGTCACTAATACTACAATTGGGTCTATACTAGCCCAATAATTCGAAGAGAGCCATTTACTATATAGGTAAAATGTTGGTAGGATATGATGTGAGTAATAATGCATTGGGAAAGGCATGCATCGCCTTGGTTTGGGTCACTTTGAAACTCGAACACTACATGCTTGCATTCCCCATCAAACTAGTGTCCTTAATGGTTCCTATCAAGTATCTACTAGAGAAAATTATTTTGTCAAGTTGCATGGACCGATGGTTGCTACTAGAGGGTGAAAACGAATATTTAAAAATTCAAATTCGTCTGGTATTCATATATGAATTAGAGGATATTTATTCAAATAAGTATTTGAAATATAGATTCGGATACACATTTTAAATATCCAATAGATGGAAACGCATAAAAAAATGATGGTATCCATGAGGGATAATTCGTTCCGAAATAGAGAATCCATATTGATGGATATTCGTTGTCTCGGATATCCATATCCACAAGGTAATTATGTTTATTAATTATTATATTTATTTTTGATTATATAATATATCATTTAACATATTTTTATGTAACATATATTTATTTTACAATAATGTCCAATAAGGAAATGGGATAATAATGACTTATTTATGAGGGTTTGTGGCTTAAAACACGGATTAAAGAGAAAAAAATATAGAATAAGGGAATGGTTTAATGACTTTAGTTCAACATTGTTTCATTCACTCAACTCTCTCTCTCTCTCTCTCTCTCTCTCTCTCTCTCTCTCTCTCTCTCTCTTTAGAGTTTGTATCTAACTCCATCTAGAGAACTAAACTGCTACCTCTAATCTCATTCGTCATCGACCCACCCTCACTCTCATCCGTTATCGCTACCACCGATCTTGTCGAGAGACAATACAACTGTGGAGACTCTTCATGTATTAAAAATTGGTTGTTGGAGAAAAATTGGGTAAGTTGAAATAAAATTTATGTTATGTTATTACTATTTAACTTAAATAAACACTAACCCATCATTTTTTGCAACAATTTTAGAAAATATGAAATTTTCTATCAATGATGATTTGGGTTAAACTCATTTATTTCTCTTTTTAGTAAACAATTATGGTGAAAATTTATTTGGATGAATAAGTATGTTCAAAAAATGGTTACATTCAAATTTATTTCACTCATTAATAACTTCTGAGTTATGAGTGTCTAGATGCTTAATGCGACAAGGACACAAAAGACACACTCCATATACAAGATTGGAACTAAAGGGGTATAAAAATATTCTTTCATCTTCATTACCTTCAATTAGTATTTCCTCTATTATTAAGTAAGTGACCTTAATTTTTAATATAATTACATTTTCAGTTAAGATGATGCTTCACTCTTGTTTAAACATTAAGAACTGATTAGGATGAAAATCTCGATGGAGTTTCAAAATTCATGAAGATCATAAACATTAAACATTTGTACTTATGTCCACACCTTCTTTTACAAATTAAGTTCATCTTTCACAATGTGTCTTTGTCTTACTTAGAGAATTATGTATTTGATTTAGTGATTAAATTAGTGTTTGATAAGATATGTATGTGTTAATGTATCTTAAGTAATAAAAAATGGATAAGGATATTATCTGAATCCGAGAAATGTGAGAGGATACAAATAAGGATAATTGTAATTACTATGGTATCCAATTTTTATTCATCCATTTCACACCCCTAGTTCTTAGTGCTAACCAAATTCGACATTGTCTATGTCACGCAAAAAGCCATCAAAGGAAGGGTCATTAGTGATTTCCTAGAGGATCACTCAACGGAAGAAGTCAATCTATGTATCTTCAAATTTCAAGATGAAGAGATTCTCTACACTATCCCCGAGGAACTCCGATGACAGATGTTCTTTGACGGAGCCGCCAACAAGAAATGATATGGCATTGAGATACTCCTAATCTCACTTAATGACTCACATACCCCATCATCATCAAGTTATTCTTCCCCTGCATTAACAACATGACATAATACCAGGTGTGTACTATAGGCCTCAAAATTTCTCTTGAGAAGATAGTTTAATACCTCGATGTAGTGGAAAGTCAAACATGAAAATCATTTACCCTTTCATGCTCATATAAAAGAGATATCCTCAAAATTCAAAGACATCACTTTCAATTACCTCTTACTTTCCAAGAATATATATGTCAATTCATTAGAAAATATAGCCTCTATGGTCAACGTACCTGAGTATGATGATTTCCCCTTGCAATTTCATAAATAGTCCAAACTAACCCATTACTGTCACATTGATCTAGCCATGGAGGAAGAGACGAATAACGCCGGATTGTGGTATTATGATATTTTGTGCCTCCTCAACTATGGACGATATCCTCAAGAGGCTGATAAGAAAGACCCTATAACTCTTCAAAAACTCGCAGCTTAATATATCATTTTGATAAAAATTTATTCAAAAGTATTTTCGATGGCACCCATATACAATGCATATTAGGGGATGACACTAAAAAATGATATAGAAAATCCACGGTGGGTAATGAGGATCATATATGATTTCCTAAACATTCATTTGATAAGGATACCATTGAACTAGTATGGTCCAAGACTACATAGGAAACATCAAGAAGTGTCTTAAATGTCCACAATGCACCCATCTTCAACATTTACCTCCCTGAAATTCAAACAACATGATCTCCTTTGACTTTTCTCAACTTGGGGCATCAAAATAATTGGGAAAGTCACTCCCAAATCATCTTATGGGTATGATTTTATCTTGTTTGCAATTAATTACTTCACTAAATGGGTTGAAGTTGAATTATGCGTCGTTCTGAATAATAAGAAAGTGGACAGGTTTATTCGAAAGAATATAATTTTCCATTATGGGGTCCCTAATGATATTGGGTCCAATAATGACATCCATTTCAAATCTTAAGTAACAAAAGTGATTGAAGAATACAAAATTCATAGGCTCAAGTCCTCACTATATAAAGCATAAACCAATGGGGTTATCAAACTGTAAATAAAAGACTCAAATCCATCATCAACAAGACAAATGAAAGATGTAAAGATTGGAAGGATATGATCCCTTATGCTCTCTATGGCTACCACACATCTATCATAACTCCCATTACGGGTACCCCATATTCCTTAGTTAATGGTATGGAATTAGTGTCGTCATTAAACTTGAGATACCTGTCCTATGGGTCATGCTTAAAATCCAAGTGGGAGAAGTTGATTGGCACCAAATGCGCTATAACTAGATATCACTATTGGATGAAAAGATACTATAGGTTTTATAGCACATACACGTGTATCATTGTTAAATTATTCAATAATAAAGTCAAAGACCACGGTGTGCGAGAAGGTGATCTTTCTCAAAGAAATCATGAAACTTATCTAGTACCCTAGAGGGAAATTCAAGCCCCATTATAGTGGACCAGACCTTATAAATAAGATATTATCAAGATGTGTTGTTATACTCACTGATCTCGACAGAGAAAAAATGGCATGCTAAATTGACCCCGACTGCCTACAAAATTTATATCTTTTATCTGACTCTTATTGCACTAGACATTTATCACCTGTCTTATATTCTAAAAAATATCTTATTATCTCCCTCTATCAGAACAACGTAGGACTTGATCCTATCAAAGTACATTCAAAACATTACAAGATCTTTTATCCACACACAAGTTTGTAGCCAAGTCATAAAGTGACTCTGGATATCCTTTGTTTTTCACAAAATGTTATTGTTTTCTCCCATCAAGATACATGAGTCTCTCTCATCATTTTTAATGAACAGAATAATTATTTATACCTTAGAGATTAGTAAAAACAATTCAAACATAAATTACTCTTTCACAAAGGCACAATAAAATACGTGAAATATTAACAATGATTTTATAAAGTCATATCTTATTAAGACACATGTAAGAACATGTACCACTGCACCCATTGCCATTACCTCAGCTACAGGAAAACACCTTTGATCGGACCCCTCTATGCATACCTTCAAGACTAAAACTCTCTATAACAACTTTAAGTAATCTGCTAAAATGACTAAAAGCCTCTATCCGATAAAGTAACGGATGTCGATCAGGCCTACAGAATTGCCACATCCTTAAAGACTTTGTTATGTTTTCTATATGAAATAAATTACTTATATGAGGAGGGATGATATGAGACAATCCCACTTGGAATAAGAGTGTCTAGAAATAATAAAACCACACTAATGGAGGCCCATGAGATAAACATATCAGTAGTCATTCAATTGTATCACGAGTATCAATTTAACCCACTGTGACATAGACTAGCATAGAGAACTGGTTCCATTATTTATCAAACAATCAAACCAATCATTCACAAAAACATTAAATTCCATAGAAGGCCGAAAGAAGAAGTTGCATGTATGGGGTAAAGGAAATGGAGGGGCATAACAACAAAAAAAACTATTTACTAACCACATGCATGACATCACAAGGATCCATCAAATAAATTAAAAGGGTCCTCTTTCCAATCGTCAAGGATATTCAGTGTGTCTGCCAGAATAGTAGCAGTGGGATTGCAGTGATAGTGCATCCACAAGACTATAATGGTAACTTTGGTGCTCGTACTAATGTCTCCCCTCACCAAAATGAATTGAAAACCCCGACTTTGTACCAACTCAAGCATCGCAAGGAGGATAATTTATCCCCATGCACCAACGGTCGAGAAAAAAAAGGATGAATGCATAATAATTTACCAGACATATCCCTTGGAAATTGGGAAAACTCACTCATAGTAGTTGAATGTGAGGGTAAATACCCTGTATGGCATGAAAATCCTCATAGGTTAGACAGATCCCAACCCAAAATAGAACATGTGGCCCTCGAGGTACCATAATTACAGAGTCGCTTCCGAAAGGAACCATTTCACTAGACAATTTTTCCATGAAGTAACCGCATACATGTTAAACCTTGAATAGTCGACCTTATACATGAACATGATCTCTTATTTATCAAGATAGGCCAAGTACTCTTCATTAATGGGAATGAGAATTTGAAAATATGTTTTTAAAGTTAAAGAGACAATAAGTGGATAAGGTTTATGTTTTTAACGCCCATATTAAGCTTCTTTTATAGCCTAATGATATTGCATTAAGCATTTAAGAATTCTAAGAGTTCACAACCTCTTACCTTCCCCATTGTAAGGGAAGAAGTTCCAATTATTTTTAAATACCTAAGCTAGAATGGTACTGGCTATCATAGAACATGGTCAAAATCAAAAGAGGCCCAAAGTATAATCAAAAGTCTTTATATCACCACCTAAATTATAAGACCCTTAGTTGTTCCACTAGACCTCAAGGGATTAAAGTCTTAGATCAATTCAACACATTTTAGCAATAGAAGAACTGATCTTTGTTGTTACTATATCCCCTCTTCCATGGTGTATCCCTCACAATACATCATAGTAATGTGCTTAAGAATTTTTAATTGCACCCCTCAGATATCTGGCTAAGCTCCTACACCTTCTCTGGCCGATAGGAAAAAGGTATAGACACTGTTCTACCAATCGCTACCAATCACTCCTAATAACATTGAATGGCCACATATACATTAAATTCTCCCATCAACTATCTTACACTACTTTCATATAGGTGAGTATAATCAAGAGTAAGATAAGTAAATCAAAACATGACGATGCACGAGGAAAACCCACAACGGGAAAAACCTTGACTGGCCTAGTCACACATGTCCAGTAAGAAAAAGGCAATTTACAAGATTAATTTAGACTTACTTACAGACTCGACGCCTTCAGGCCTTGATGCACTTTTTTTATCCTTGTAATTCCACTAATCTTATATGTCTCACGACCAGTCCAACGACCACAAAAGACTAAATACGATATCTGCTGGAGGAAATGCTCACTATATGAAAAACAAAACCACTTTAATTCAAAACAATTAGATAGTTTTCTCAAAACAAATATATAAACTTAGAGATCTTTTTAATTAAGGTAGGGAACTCAAGAAGGTTGTAAAGGTCTCTCAGAAATCTACACTCCAAAAATGAGATAAGCTTGAAACATAAAGTTTACATTGGAAAACATGCTAGCTAGTTTGAACAAAACTGGATCTTGTTCGAACGAGGCTACACATCTCATTCGAACACATTCTAACGAGATTTCTAATAAGATTCCAGTGAATGCTAGAAATAACTCGTTTGAAGTTCCTTGGACCAATGTTCTAATGAGTTGCGTAAGCTAATTCGAAGGAAAAAACCTAAGGCCATTATAACAACATGCGAAATTTTTAAAAAACAATTTGAAAAAAACTTATAAAACAATTTTATAAATCAATACCCAAAAACCAATCCAAGGAATAAACATAAACATGTATTCATACCTCAATGAGATCCCTCAGATGAAACTCGACTCGAAACACGATGTATACTCAATGTCACTTTATTTTTTTTCGCTAAAATATTCAATAACGTGTCACAGGATTGAAGGACAAACAACTCAAGTCTGAAATTACGACTTAAACAAGTTTTGTCCAAACACGGAATTAATCCAATAAATACAAATTGACTTGGTTCGAAAATTTATCCTTACAAATATCCCCTTTTGTATATTCCAGGACAAAAATCAAAACGAAAAAACTATAGGGTCGTCCACCTCACTAAGACTTAGTCCCCAACCTGCAAAAGGAAAAAAGTAAAAGCTCTTGATCGACACAAACTTGAGTAGCTTTGCTCTTGTGTAAACCTTTGCTGGATCGTTGTAAACCTGCACACTTATACACACCTTCATATGTAAAAAGAATATAACAGTATATAAATTACATATGAACTCCCCCCCTTTGTCTAATCATCTCTACCTACAAAAGGATGTCTCCTTTAAGTTAAAGATATCCCCTGCGTGAAAAAAATTAGATACCATTTATCCCCCTTTTTGTTCAAGAATAGATAAAGAAAACGGTGAATAATAATAAACCAAATCTCCCAAATAATGTTAAAATATGTAAACAAAAGTAAAGAAAGTATATCATGCAATGGTGCTAAGCAAGCATGCAATGATAAATAACTTGAAAAAATAAGTACAAATAATCCAAACTACGAGCAACTAATATAAGTTATGATGCAAACATTTAAGTATAAAATACCTTAATGATCATAACACATGCCAATATAAATCAAAGATTAAGAATAAGTCAAGCATGGATTAAATGAAAGCGCAAAGACTCAAAACACAAAACATAACATATATATAATTACACATATACCAATAAAGCATGAGTATATATAGGTATAAATCACCACAAAAGACACAAACACATAAGTTGTACACTCGCATAGTACAATGTGTCTAAACATGGTGGTATGGAGTGAAGGTGCATGAACTAGAAAAAATAGAAAATGATTCAACCCCTAAAAAATGTCCAAGTAAGTCTATTTGACCGCAATAATTTATCAACATTCGATTAATCCTCACATGTCAAATAAAAAACTCAAAAGGATAAAAAATTCAATGCACACTCACCTTGATGATTTTAGAATCAGTAGCACTAAAATAATTAGTCTCAACTGGTACTCATTGTGTAAACCCAATGATCTTCAACTAAACACCCGCAAAATTTTATCATTTTCACTTTCTTTTTCTTTTGAAGATAACTATTTTTTGAAATATCCAAGTGAAAAAAAATGGCCTTGGAAAATTTTCTCGTTTTTATTGCCTCTTAATTGTTTAGGCTCTTGCCAATGGTTGCCTTCCACATAAAGGAGACTGCTCGTTTCTCAGCCCTTTCTCGTGTGTACATAAATCTTTAATAAAGCATCAAACTCACGGGCAATGGTTTTTATATGCACAACTCCCCAATAGTAAAAAAAATTATGTATATGACAATATTATTAGGAGAATACCTCACTTATATCATTTGAAATATGAAGTTAAAATCCAAAAGAGCTTATGCAAAGTGTGTGCGAAGGCATATAAAAAGTGAATCCATCATGCAAATCAATTTCAAACTACTTCTCGCAAACATGAGTAAGAACCATGCAAGCATTAAAAATCATAATAAAATGTCCTAGTCGCATGGATACATGGAAAGAATTGTATTCAAACACACCAATATGCCACAAAATATGTGTAAAACTAAAATAAACAAACCTAAAAATGTTTTTGAGTTTTTTTTAACATTTTTAAAAACGACTCAAAAGACAGACAACATTTTTTTATATTATTGTCATTAAGACCCAAAAAATGAAAAATTAAAATACAAAAGATATATCATGCGAAGAATGAAACACAAAAGTTAGGGTATGAAAAGATGCATACACAATCACTCATAAGATATAGCACGTAAAGAATGATGTGATAACATACAAGAATAAATAAGTATACCATTAAGTGCCTCGAAATCGGATCTCCTAACCCACATAGCTGTAACGTGATGATCTATGATTTGGGGAACCTTATTGACACCTTTCTTAAACTTCCTAGGACCATTTCTAAGATCAGAGCAAAAAAACCTAAGGTGACCTTTACTACCGTAATGTGTGCAAGTGTAGACATGAGGAATTTTGCCTTTGGGTTGACCTTTTCTAATACCCCTAATAGCGGTTGATTCCCTCAAAATCATAGTCTTAACTTTAGAATCATAAATATTAGTATCACTGAAGCCAATTCCATAATTGTCATCTTTGGTTCAGACGATCCCTAACTTTTTATCCAACTTTTCTGACGTAGACACCAAACTAATTTTGACATTACTTGTTTCTCTAAATTTCTCTTCTAACTCCAAAATCCTAGACTCGAGAAAATGCCTTGACTCTTCAAACTCAATAAGCTCATTTTTTTAAAACCTCCATCAAACCACGAAGGCTATTTCTCTCACTTTGAACATACCTAAGCTTTTCCTTTAGAGTCTTCTTATATTCCCTAAGATAATCAGTTAATTTATGATCGTTATTTCCTATGACATATTTTTTTTCTTAGCTTATAACTCAAGTTGGCCTTTTTCAACTTCAATGACTCTGTATATAACTCCAAAAAGGCCACCTGAATCTCAATATCGTCCTCCTCCTCCTCCCTCTCCTCCTCCTCCTCCTCCTCCTCCTCCTCCTCCTCCTCTTCTTCTTCTTCTTCATCGCTCCTCTCCCTACTAGATTGGAAACCTAATGTATGGACCTCAAATCCGTCATGCGCATGATTATATATAATATGGTAAGACATTTCATTTAAGCCCACTGTAACACCCTGTAATTTTATTGATTTTTATTTTGAGAATTAATTTATGATTAATTAAATTATATTTGAAAATTAATTTGGTAAAATAGAAATTAATTAGCGAGATAAGGATCAATATTTATTTATATTGAATATTACTTAGTGAATGAGTAATAATAATGAGAAGAAAAATTATCGTGAGTGAAAAATACGACATTTACTATAAATTTAATCGGGATGCGCGTGCGAGTCGTGTCGGGATTTAATTTGGGAAATAAAATATAAGTTTACTTCACATATTCCATATGGCCATTTTGAGTGTGCCAATGTGTTCAGAAGGGTGGATATAGTCAGAAAAGTGTACCCGAGGGTTTAGTTTGGGTCCTAGGGCATTTTTAGGCCCAACCGGTACCTCGGAGGGGTATTTTAGTCTTTTGAATTTTTAAGAAAAATAAACCCATGAATTTTATAAGTGTAAATCAAATTAGGAGTTGGAGAAGTCAGGGTTACCATAACAAAAACTAAGAGGGGCTATTAGGGGAGGAAGAAGGAGAGTTCAGAGGGAGTCCTAAAGCTTTTCTACATCATTTTTCACCAATGTCACCACCGGATTGTAGATCGGGGAGAGGAGAATGCGAAACCACTATCAATTTTGTGGAAATACACCTATGTACAGATTTAAGTATTTAACTTGCTAAAAATTGAGTGCATAAATTATCCATGTTAGTGTAGGAATGATTATATGCATGAATAAAGGAATTTGGCTTGAAATTCGATGATTAAATCATGATTCTTGGGTAGAAATTATGTTAGGTTTAATCTTATATGCATGTAGAATGAATCTGATATATTGGGGTTACAAACTCATGAAGAAAACTAGATATTTATTGAAGTTCTTGGAAAAAATTGAAAATCTAAGGTTCTTAAGATTTATAATTGAATTAATTCCATTTAATGATGTTTCTTGATGATTTGAAGATTCTACCATGTTAGAAATCATGTATATATGTTGATAGGATGTTTAAAATATTTGGTTTGGAGTTTGGGTTCATAGGTTTTGGTTGTGTGAAAATGGTGTTAACATGTAACAGTTAAGTGGAGAAGACGAGACCTGTAGAAGCGAATCGATTCGACCTCCCAAGTTTTGATAAGTTTCTCCTTTTTAATTTTAGGCCTCGTGGGAAACGATCAAATTAACCTTTGAGATAATTTTTAAATATAAGGATATTTATTTTAAAATACTAGTAGTTCAATATTGGGTTTGATACTTAGTCACGTGAGAAGAACTTAAGGGCTAAGATTAATTTGGCTTAATTGAAGAATAAAAACATAATTTAGAGGATATCGTATCCCTAGAATTTGGTAGAAACGGTGACCTAGACCAGTCGAAAATGAGTGAGATAACTATTTAATAGACTTAAGGGACAATTGGTAACCTTCCATGTGAGGGGAAACACTAGGGCTTATACAAATAAGAAGTTTGGTGGTAAATTAATAATACTTAGGCTATATGAGAGTTATGTAGACTACGTACGAAATATATATATATATATATATATATATATATATATATATATATATATATATATATATATATATATATATATATATATATAGGTTGTGTGAATAACTAATGTGTGAGTTATTATTTGAATGACATACCTATGCTCCTTGTTATCGCGAGAGGTTCGAGAAGGGGACAGTCTTATTTTGATGAGCCATCTTGGGATATTTTGACCTGTACCTCAGAACATAGAACTTAGGGATGAGCACTGCTTGTGTGAACAAGGGTGTGCCCAGTCATTTGGGTGCGTAGGTATATGGGTATCCCAAAGGCCTAGAACTATGTTTGCCTCCAATTCTGTGTGAATTGTATATTGTGGTTCGAGAGTGAGTTCTAGACGACAATCCTTTATTTTGTACATGATGTACCGGGACTTGATAACAGAGTATGCATGCACCGCAGGTCTTAACCTAAAGGTGTTGTATTACTATATATATATATATATATATATATATATATATATATAGTGATAAATGTATATACTTGTCATTTATCCTACTCTGTGCGCTTAATAGATGAAAAAGATTGTGATGTCGAAAATAACCTAAGGAAGTGGAAACTTAACATCTATTTAGTGAACCCTAAATTGATTTAAATGATATGAGAAGGTAAATCAATAACGAATTGTAAGGGTCATACGAGTAGGTGCTATGAGTAAGTAGGTGTAGTAAGATAAGGGACTGAAACTAGTTAGACGGAGTAGCATAACTAGGACGGGTTAGTAGAGCACGTTAGGAATGCACAATAGTTGAGGGGTGAGGAGCTCAAGTGAGATCATATGGAACTAACATATATATATTTATATAATATCTGTTGATTTTGAATTTTAACTACTTGTAATTATTTTTAAGCTGTTTTACTCAGGCTCTGACCCTTTTTACAAATTTGTTGTAAAACCATTTTAGGTGCTGAGTCACAAGGACGTCCAGCTTAGGAGTTCATTCTCATTTGACGTGTTGCAGTTGTTGTGGATGATTGCAGGACTTCGGTAGTAGATGCCTCCATTTCTTTTAGATTTGATGCATAATTTTATTTATCTTAGTCGGGCATGTCTCCCATCTTCTACTAGTAGTTATTTCCAAAGACATTGTACTTCATTTATTTTCTATTATTGGATTCGGTTTTAAATATGGATTATTGTACCGGAGTTTCAGGTTGGAGTGTTTATCCCAGCCATATCTTATTTAATTCAATTATTTCATTATTTATGTTGTTAGTTAATTGGAATTGTGAATGTGATTTATTTATTTGTTTCAGATCATTGCATGTTAATTTAAAAGATTAGAATTTGACACCAACTAAATTAACGGTTTTCGACAATGATGCTAAGAGTCAACCAACTAGATATTCTATTTTAATTTAATAAAGGAATGATCACCCGGTATTTAAATTGGTCGGGGTGTCACAGATGGTATCAGAGCATCAGGTTCTAGTTTCTTTAGGATCTGTGAGGCTTACTATGGTTTTCAGCATAGCGTTCTTTGGTATATATCCCTATTATTAGGATTCACTACACCAAAACAAGCTTTTAGTAACACACTATTTTTTATGACTAACAGTAATTTACCATTAATATATCTCAAAGTAAAATAGTGTTAGTAATATAATATATCTGTTACTAATTTTAGTTCAATATAAAAAAAAATCCTCACCCCAAAACTCCATAAAAAGCATTCATCCATCGAAAGCCAACGCATCACATAGGGTTTCTCCCAAGCGTTCATTCGGCTTTCACATTATAGGGTTCATTCGTCCTGTTCATCCTGTTCATTCGGCACTACACTAAATTTTGTTTGCTCCTTGTTTGCTCACATCACAACGTCCTGTTCATTCGTTTGTTTGTCCCATCATATAGGGTTTGTCCAAACCTTGATCGCCCCATTCATCATAACAGTCGGATCGTTGTTCGTCTTGTTCGTCCCACCGGCCAACACATATATAATAGTGTATATAACTATGGAAATTGCACCCCCTTACCTGAACTTTAAAGTTTGTTCTAATTCCCCTTAACTCTAAGGTTTGTTCTGATTCCCCTAAACTGTATATTTATTTGTAAAATCTGCATTCTTCTGAATTTTTGGCAGTTGACCATATAGTAGTAATTACATATGAGAATGTTGGTGCCTTTTATAATTTAGATTATATTAGAGAAATTATATTACAATTAAAGTATCAAATAATATTTGCAACTCCTAAATCTAACGCATGAATGTGTGGCAGAGTTAGTAAATATTTTTTCTTATAGGGGAAGTAGCCATGGGATTTTTGTCATCACATTTTGTACACGTAGTCTCCAAATGGGATTTGTTTATCGTAGAGTAAATGAAGATAATATAATTTTAAAGAAAATGTTATAGAATACACAATTATTTTGTACATGTGGTCTCCAATTGGGATTTGTTTGTTCGATCAGCCAACACATAGGGTTCAAATTTGGGTGTTATATTTATGCATTGGTTGTTTGGTAGTCTATTTTCTTTTAATTTGAGGATTATGAATAGTATTGTAATAATCAGATATCATTTCATCTCATCATTTTCTTTCAATTAGATATAATCTCATCGATTGCTATCATCGAAGCTTAGATCTCATCTCATCAGAAGCTTTTCTCCACCCAAAGTGTCATCGGCAGATCTCATCTCATTGGAAGAAGGTAGAAATATCTAAATTATTTAATGATTTACATGTTATGATGGAGGAACCAAAAAGCATGTGAAAAATTTAGTTTGGTTTCTCTTTTGTGTGTGTTTTCATTTTTTGCAATCTTTTGGTAATTTTACAATTTTTTTTAGCTTCGTGACCCTCTGTTTTGCATTTCCCACATCAGGCGTGGACTCTTGTCTTTTTCTTATTAACTTTTTAATGAAATTCTACTCCATATGGTTATTTATAGGTTAGATGTGAGGAACCACAAGATTAAGTCAATATTTCATGTGAAGTTTTCTACTCGAAATCGATTTTGTTCTAGATTTAAATGAGATTCGATTGTTAGTTTAAGAAATGAAAGTAATTTGAGCAACCCAAACACAAGTGATTCTCAACTTTTTTTATTTCAAAAATATTTTGTCGTATTTTATTTTGCATGTTGGAAATTGAGTAATCTCTTTATACTTTTGGTTTAGAAAAAAATTTAATTCGAGCAACTCCCAAAACATTTTGGGTCGAGATAATTTTGGGCATAGTCCACATTGGTATCATAAGAAGGTTTGAGTAATTGATGGATCATTTCCATTTTTTTAAAAATTCTCACTGAGCTATATTTTGTTATGATGATAACCTATCCTAGCCAAATAAATAATTTAGGGTTTATAAATCATGATTCAATCCTATGTTTAGGTACTAAATGATAACTCTCTTATACTTTTAATCAGGTTAAAAAATTATATTTTTAATCAGATCCATTAAAAATCTTGAATGAATAGATTCAAAATCTTTTATTTCGCGGTGAAAAGATTATTCGATGTCTGGAACAATCTTCTGGCAAAATCATTTTTGAGAAATAGACATTAAATTGGTACCATTCTCTTGTTTCACCCCCATCTAAAAAAATTACATGTTCTAACTGTGATTTTACATATGTGTATTAATAGTACTATTTTTTGTATATTGTCATATAACTTGTGTGTAAACTATATTTTTTTGGTAGTGCAAAATGTCACTAACATTAAACAAAGAGTGGATGAATGAGATGTACACAAATGGAATTGCAAACCATGGTTATCAATTCTCAACCTTTCCTTGTCCATGTGTTAAGTGCCAAAATAAGAAGCATTTAAGTATGGTAGATATCAAGGGTCATTTGATAATGCAAGGTATAGACATGACATATACTAAGTGGGTTTTACATGGTGAAACACTATCATCGAACCTAACATGTCCCGTAATCGAACCTATTTATTATGAAGGACATGATGAAGATGATAACAATGAGAATTAAAGGTTGCAAAACTTAGTTGACGCATGTTATGGAGTGCACAAACAACATTGCGTAGAACCCGATGAGGAAGGTTCTCTGAAAAATCGTATGTCGACAATGAGAAGTATAATCAATATAATAAATCAGTGATCGAGAAATTGTACCCTTCATGTGAGGGTCCTGAGACTACTCTCTATAAAATTATGGAATTGCATAATTTGAAAAAGCAATTTGGTTGGTAGGGAAATAGCGTGACCTCTCTCTTGTCGGTCTTAAAAAGGTGGCTTCCAAAAGGAAACACATTACCAGAAAAATATCTGCACATGAAGAGAATGATAAAATACCTATTGATGAAAGCAAATTATATCCATGCTTGCATTAACAACGGTATTTTATACTGGAAAGCGAATGAAGATTTGGAGGAATGGCCTTAGTGTGAAGAATCGAGATATGCAGTGACCTCAAAGAAGGGGAAAAGGTTATGCAAAGAACCGATGAAAGTGTTGAAACATTTTCCTTAAATTCCAAGGCTAGTGAGATTATATACTATACCTTGGATAGCACATGAAATGACATGGCACCAGCGGGCAACAAGTTCATGGGATTATCAACGACATCCTTGTGGTTCATCCCAATGGAGAATGCCAAAAAGTAGATGGCCCGATTTTACCGAGGAAGGGCAGAATATTTGGCTTGCAATAGCAACAGATAGGTTTAATCCCCATGGTATTCAGTCTAGTAGTTATAGTTGCGTGCCTGTCATGACCTCGCCTTATAATGTGGGCCCTTCCTTGTGCATGAAGGGTGAGTTCCAAATTTTGTCTTTACTGATTCCTGGTCCAAAGGCACCGGGTTAAGACATTGATGTTTTTCTTTAACCATTAGTAAATGAGTTACAGCAACTATGGGAAGGAATTCCAGCTATTGACATGCACAAAATGCAACCTTTTACGTTGAGAGTTATGTTGATGTAGGGGATTCATGATTTTCCTGCAATTGGAAACTTATCTGGGTGTGTAACACATGCCCTATTTGTGTCGATTACACTCCATCCATTCGTCTAGAACACATCATGGAAATAGTTTACACAAACTATCGTATGTTTCTTAAAAGAGATCATCCTTTTAGGAGTGGTAGAGTTTTGGGACTTAGGACACTAGAAGTTAGATGTCCCCCGGTTCGATTAAACAGAGATGCACTTATGGAGAAGTTAAGAAATATAAGGTATGTACCTAAAAAATTCTCAAAAGTTTCCACTAAGAAGAGAAAGTCTAATAATGTTAATGAGAGTGATAATGTTGAAGTTAAAGAAGTTTGGTGTAAAAAATATATTTTCTTTGATTTGGAATACTGGCCATATCATCAAGTTCGACATGTCCTTGATGTGATGGACATCGAAAAGAATGTTGTAGAGAATTTAATAAACATAATTCTTGATGAAAATAAAACAAAGGATACTCAAAAAGGGCGATTAGATATGAAGGATATGGGCATACACAACGGTCAATGGCTTCAAGTTGATGGACGCACTGGAAAAACGATAAAACCAACAACACCATTTATATTAGATAAAGAAGAAAAAAGACAATTCTGTCAAATTTTGAAGGACTTAAAGCTTCCTACCAATTTTTCCTCTAACTTGAGCAACATAGTAATTCTTAGTCCCTCATATTTTCACTATTTAAAGTCACATGATTATCATGTCATAATTCAACATCTACTACCTGTGTTGCTCCAACATGCCTTTCCAGAACATCGAGATTTGAGAAGAGAAATCCAACAATTAAGTTTGTTATTTAACATGTTGTATTCTAAGGTCTTAATTCGGCAAGATGTCTAAAGATCCAAATGCATGGTTATTGAAGCATTGTGCGTGTTGAAAAAATATTTCCCACCCAAGTTTTTTTATATCAGCATTCACCTCACTATGCATCTAGTAGATGAAAGCCCTGGTTTGTGGACCAATCGATGCTCATTGGATGTATCCGTTTGAAAGGTGATTTTCTATATTATAATATTATTATGCCCCATTTAAGTTAATAATGCTTGTTATTAATTTTTACTAACTTATATAAATAGGACGATAAAAGATTTCAGAGATATACCCAACAATAAGCGGTATGTTGAAGGTTCCATTGCAGAATCCTACATTGTTGCTGAATCTGTTAGATATTGCATGGAGTAGATGCCAAATCCATCTGATGGGAATCATAAATGCTCACGTGAAGCCATTTTAGAGGAAGGTGGAGAGTTATCTAATGAAGGCCTTTACTTGATGATAAGAATATAACGTTAGGACCCGTACAGTTTCAACAAATACGTCGATGGGTATTATTTTGACTAAATGTTGAAGGACTTCAAGAGTACTATAGGTTTGAGTTCTTTCGTTTTCACTACAAGAAAAATGAGTATTAGGGACCGTAAAAAATCGTACCTAATAATACAAAACCCGTCCTAAAAGAGTATTAGAGACGGTTTTTGCAACGGCAAAAATCCATTCCTTATACTAGGCGTCACAAATATTTTAGGGATGGATTTTACTGTCTTAAATGTTAATTCATGGACTCTCTGCATTTGTCATTAGGGACGGATTTTTTCGTCCCAAATGGTGTTCCCGCGAAAAAAATCCCGCTCCTGCCAATAGTATTAGGGACGGATAAACCGTCCCTAATACTACTAAGATTCTATCAACCCAATTAGAATGCTAAAAATCGTACCTAAAGGTAATTTCAATTGATGGAAATATGGGTATTAGGGATGGTAAAAACCGTCCCAAAAGGTATTCTCAATTAATACAAATAAGTATTAGGGACGGTTTATAACCGTCCCAATTGATAAATAAAAAATTATCATAAATAGTTATATTATTATATGTTTTATGTTGCAATAATAATTGAAGTATAATTTGCATTATAAATCAAATCATCTGATAAAAAACGTAATAAATCAACCACATTCATTGAAGTATGTATCCAATAACAATTTCTTCCATTAAACTACATTCAAGTCGAAATATTTAAATGAGTACAAAATCATACTAATTAATAAGATATACAATTGTAAAAAAAATATCATCCTTAAATTAAGATGATAAATATGGTTGTAACGCTTCAAAAACTTCTCTTAGTATCACATCTAGTAGACATACTCAAAAACATGTATCTTCAACTTCTTGTGCACAACCTGCAATCAATAAACAATTATTTTATCAAAATAATATTATAGTAAAATAAAATATCCAAATATAATAGTTAATCGTATCAACAACATTTTACAATTTTTTTAAAAATTTGGCAGCCTCCTTTGTTTATACATGAAAACCAACCTGTTTAATCAATACAAAAGCCCGTACGGCTATAAGAATCTCGCATATCAACAATTATTTATAATTAAAAAAAAATTGACACAGTCTCCTTTGTTTATACATGAAAACCAACCTGTTTAATCAATACAAAAGCCCGCACGACCATAAAAAAATTAAAAAAATCTCCATATAACAATTCTTTACAATTTTTAAAAAATTCGACAGAGTCTCCTTTGTTTTTACATGAAAACCAACCTGTTTAATCAACAAAAAGCCTGCACGACTAGTTAAAAAAATTAAAACAACAATCTCGCATATCAACAACAATAATAAATAAACAATCTACCTGTCGCAAACTATTGCTTTGTTCACGTGTTCCACGCGAATAAAATATAACCTTAAAATGTTATCATGCAAAAAATATATATATAAGAAACAAAAGAAAAAAGATATCAGTAATCAAATAATGTTTAAACCTACGAGTTACATTGGTCCCGTGCGAGGTGATCGTGCCTCTCACTGGACCGTTTTGTGACTGTATTACGTTTTCATCCATTGACGCCATTTTAGCAACATAAGCTATTATATATAGTATATAATATATATATATATATATATATATATATATATATATATATATATATATATATATATATATAAAACATATAACATGATATCCTGTTATATACACATATATATACGTGTATGTAACAGTATATTGTTATATATACATATATGTATAAGTGTATATGTATGTGTGTGTATATATATATATATATATATATATATATATATATATATATATATATATATATATATATGTATGTATGTATAAATAGTATAACAGTATAACAATAATATACTATTATATGTACATATACATATACCATACATATACATATAACAGTACTGTTATATGTATATGTACATATAACAGTATACAATAGTATATTGTTATATAACACTTATATGTATATATAATAGTATACGAGTTACATTGGTCCCGTGTGAGGTGCTCGTGCCTCTCAAGGGAACGTTTGGGGGCTGTTTTACGTTTTCACCCATTTACGCCACATTTTTAACTATAAGTCTAAATTTTTATAAATTCTCGTCGTATACTCAAACCGGAAGTCCCGTGACTACGCAGCCGGTTCATATGAATTACATTGGTCCCGTGGGAGGTGATGGTGCCTCTAACGGTGTTGTTTTACGTTTTCACCCTCTGACGTCATGTTTTCAAGCCTAAGTCTAAATTTTCCAAATTCTCGTCGTTTACTCAAACCGGGAGGTCGGGGACTACGCGGTCGGTCCCGACGAGTTACATTAGTCCCGTGGGAGGTGATTTTTCCTCTAACAAGAACGTTTTGTTATTGTTTTAGATTTTCACCCTTTGACGTCTGGTTTTCAAGTCGAAGTCTAAATTTTACTATACTCAAAGCGAGAGGCCGAGGACTATACGGTCGATCCTTACGAGTTACATTCGTCCCGTGCGAGGTGATCGTGCCTCTCACTGGACCGTTTTGGGGATGTTTTACGTTTTCACCCGTTGACTCCATGTTTTTAAGCCTAAGTCTATTTTTTTGTAAATTCTCATCGTATACTCAAACCAGGAGTCTCGTGACTACACGGTCGGTTCGTACGAGTTACATTGGTCACGTGCTAGGTGATGGTGTCTCTAACGGGATGTTTTATTGTTGTTTTACGTTTTCATCCTTTGACGTCAGGTTTTCAAGCTTGAGTCTAAATTTTACAAATTCTCGTCGTATACTCAAATCGAGAGGCCGGGGACTACGCGATCGGTCCCGTGCGAGGTGCTCGTGCCTCTCACGGGACCGTTTTGGGGATGTTTTAAGTTTTCACCCATTGACGCCATGTTTTTAATCCTATGTCTATTTTTTTTACAAATTCTCGTTGTGTACTCAAACCAGGAGTCCTGTGACTACGTGGTCGGTCCCTACAAGTTACATTGGTCATGTGCGAGGTGATGGTGCTTCAAATGGGACCGTTTTGTTGTTGTTATACATTTTCACCCTTTGACGTCATTTTTTCAAGACAAAGTCTAAATTTTCCAAATTCTCGTCATATACTCAAATCGAGATGCCGGGGACTACGCGATCGGTTCGTACGAATTGCATTGGTCCCATGCGAGGTGATTGTGTCTCTAACGGGACCGTTTTGTTATTATTTTACATTTTCATCCTTTAGCGTTAGGTTTTCAAGCCTAAGTCTAAATTTTACAAATTTTCATCGTATACTCAAACTGGAAGGCCGGGGACTACGCGGTCGGTCCCTACGAGTTACATTAGTCCCATATGAGGTGCTCGTGCCTCTCACGAGATCGTTTTGGGGTTGTTTTACGTTTTCACCCGTTGACGCCATCTTTTTAACCCTAAGTTTAAATTTTTATAAATTCTCGTCGTATACTGAAATCGGGAGTTCCGTGATTACGCGGTCGGTCCCTACGAGTTACATTGGTCCCGTACGAGGTGACGGTGTCTCTAACGGGACCGTTTTATTGTTGTTTTACGTTTTCATTCTTTGACGTCAAGTTTTTAAGCCTAAGTCTAAATTTTACAAATTCTTGTCGTATACTCAAATCGGGAGGCCGGGGACTACACGGTCGGTCCCTTCGAGTTACATTGGTCCCGTGTGAGGTGCTCGTGCCTCTCACGGGACCGTTTTGGGGTTGTTTTACGTTTTCACCCATTGACGCCATGTTTTTAACCTTAAGTCTAAATTTTTACAAATTCTCATCATATACTCAAACCGAGAGTCCTGTGATTACGCGGTCGATCCCTACGAGTTACATTGGTCTCGTGTGAGATGATGGTGCCTCTAACTGGACCGTTTTGTTATTATTTTATGTTTTCATTCTTTAATGTCATATTTTCAAGCCGAAGTCTAAATTTTCCAAATTCTCATCGTATACTCAAACCGAGACGTCAGGAACTATGCGGTCAGTTCGTACAAGTTGCATTGGTCCCATGCGAGGTGATGGTGTATCTAACGGGATCATTTTGTCATTGTTTTACATTTTCATCCTTTGACATCAGGTTTTCAAGCCTAAGTCTAAATTTTCCAAATTCTCATCGTATACTCAAACCGGGAGGTCGGGGACTATGTGGTCAATCCCTACAAGTTACATTGGTCCCGTACGAGGTGCTCGTGCCTCTCACAGGACCATTTTGGGTTTATTTTACGTTTTCACCAGTTGACGCCATGTTTTTAAGCCTGAGTCTAAATTTTTGCAAATTCTCGTCGTATACTCAAAGCTGGGAGTCCCGTGACTTCGAGGTGGGTTCGTACGAGTTATATTGGTCCCGTACGAAGTGATGGTGTCTCTAATGGGACCGTTTTGTTATTATTTTACGTTTCACCCTTTGACGTCATGTTTTTCAGTCGATGTCTAAATTTTCCAAATTCTCATCGTATACTCAAACCGGGAGGTCGGGGACTATGCGGTCGTTCCTTACGAGTTATATTAGTACCGTTCGAGGTGATCGTGCCTCTCACAGGACCATTTTCTGGTGGTTTTAGATTTTCACACTTTAAATATGGAAATGCCATCATTTTAATTATGGAAACATGTTTTTTTGTAACAATATTAAATGTTCTTTCTGTTCTAATTTTTTTTTGTTTAATACATAAGTAGGTCTTGCTTTGTTTTATGATTTTTGAGGCATAATTGTACAATTTAGTATTTCTATCCAAAATAATTTATTTCTGATAATTGGACAATGATGAGAAATGAGGATAGCTGTTCCCTACAGCTGAACATGGAAAGTACTCGGGGAATCATCTGGTGGTATTGGGATTCTAGCATTTTGTATCATACGAAACAATTTGTTGGTGGTCTCTTTCAACTCTTGAATCTCTTCACGATGACGAGTCTCTCCCTCCTCAATCCTCTTTTGTAACCTTTCGATCTCGCTCTCGTAAAAGTGAGAAGGCATGGACCTTACAAATGGCGGTCGAATACCAACTCCCCTGCATAATGCATGTCCATGTCCGTAACTAACAATGACATCCTCAAAGATTTGATCTCTCACTTTCGGGTCATTCCGTTGTTCTTCTTCTATCGCATTCAACTGTCTTTGTATACTTTCCAACAAATTAAGAAAAGAGTTTTAAATAGTGTGGAATACCATAAACATTTATTGCAATATTTTTTTACCTTAGGTAATAAGGATGGACATTCAAATATAATACCTCTATACCTGTCGCTTCATCCTCCATACTATACGTCTTATCCTTCAACCTTTTTGTCTCTCTATACACACTAAGCTTGTCAATAGGCAAGTTGTCTTTTTTTATCTATTGTTTTTTAAGTAAGATAAGAAAAAAAACATATTACATTCATAATAGTAATGATGAAATTCAACATTTTCGTCCTCAAACTAAAAGCATAAAAGAATATGTAACGAATGTAAAATATAATGTTAACCTTTTTTATAACTTGAGGAATTGACATCCTCCCAATCCTAGGGTGGTCACAAAGGTTTGCCCTATTTTCGGTGTTTTTGGCCGCCACTTTCTACATAAAGAGTTAAATGATGTTACAATTTTTCATATATGTAAACAATCAACAAAAATAAATAGAAAGTAATTCTACATATGTCATACCACCGTTTCTTTTTCACCCCAATGAGTCACTAATTTAGGCCATATATTGGGATCAACTTGGAGAGGTACATTTTCAAGTCGATCTTTGTCATTGTCATACGCCTCATAATAGTCCTTTTTGATACAATACTTAAAGCGCCTCCAAGCATTGTCCAGCATTTGAAAACAAATTGCCTTCAATCCTTCAGGGGCATTTGTATTGCGCTACAAAAAAAAGAATATAAATAAATTATAAATAGATCATTTGATTGATGTATTAACTTAGGGTCCGTTTGGTTAGACTATTTTGCTATGTCCAATGGGTTTTATAGAAATTTTGCCCATATTTGTATTATTAACCCAAACGTTTTAACTGAGCATTTTAAAATATTCAACTTTATATTGGCAATGATAAACAAGTACCTTCACACTATCCCAAACTATATCGATATTTTCCTTCTATACTCTTCTCTAATCATCCACATCCAAAGGAAATAACGATCCTTGTCTAGCGAAATATCCCAAATGACTCGCAAGCTTCTTCCCGTTGGGTTCAATTGGTTGACAGTCGTTATTCCACCCAATTATCAATTTTTGACCACTATCCCATTCTTTCCATGGTTTGGAAAATCCTCTACGTTTCACACTAGTAGCGGGACCATTTTGAGTTGGTAATGGTGTACCCTTAGCACCACCTGATAAAAATTCAAAAGAAAATATGACATGAATAACTATAAAAGTAAAATATTTTTTGCAAAATTTTATAATTATCTACTAGATAGGTAGATACATACCTGCACCCATATTATCTGAGGGTTGGCATATCTACTCGATGAACGGTGCGACTGAATCAGTGTTGAAAAGCACATAACGACGAGCTTGAACCAATGTTTCTTCATCAAGCTGAATTTAAACTTTTTTCCCAATAGCGCGACCAAAGTCATTACCTTTGTCATCTGTTCTAATAGGTCGACTAGACTTGGTTTCCATGTTATCACCCAAATACCTGGAGCAAAAGGTCATGCACTCTTCTAAAAGGACAAACATAGCAATTGAGGCCTCAGGATGAGCATGATTTTGCACATAGAGTTTCAATGTGTGTAGATACGTTTCCATTGGATGCATCCAACGATAAAGCACTGACCCGACAATTAATAGTTCATCTTTAAAATGAATGGGCAAATGTTCCATCACATCAAAAAATCTTGGAGGAAATATCTTCTCGAGATTGCATAAAGTAAGAGCCATACGGTCTTCAAATTTTTCCAAGTCAGCTAAAGTATTTACACTTGAGCATAATATCGCAAAGAAATTACTTAATTCAATTAAAGCTTTGACAACATGCTTTGGCAATACCCTACGTACAGCCATTGGGAGTAGTTGTTGCATTAGAATGTGATTGTCATGACTCTTAAGTCCCCAAATTCTTATCTCTTGAGGGTGTACACATCGTGAAATATTCGATGAATAACTATCTGGAACTTTGAGATTCAGCAACACCTTCAAGAATATATTTTTCTCTTCGTTGCTCATCGTAAACTCTATTGGGTCCACATACTGTTGATTTTCTCCTCGCGTCTGAGGATGTAGCACGCGCCTAATACTCATCTCTTTGAGGTCTTTGTGGGCATTTAAATTATCCTTTGTTTTCCCTTTGATGTCCAACAATGTAAAAAGAACATTGTCACAAAAATTCTTCTCAATATGCATGACATCAAGAATATGGCGAATCAAATTATGCTCCCAATATTGCAATTCAAAAAAGATACTTTTCTTCTTCCAATTTAGTATTTTTTTTCGGAATATTACCTTTAGTCTTTTTTGCAAGCTCAATTTCCTTTTGGTCTCTTATCATTCTTTTCAGCACGTCTTCTTTCTTATATTCAGTTACAATGTCAAACTCATTTAATTGTTGCATAACTTGTGATCCAATTCGTTTCATTGGTGGTGGCCTCATATCAACCTTGCCATTAAAATATAACTTTTTCTTTTCGAAATTATGTCGCATTGGTAAGAATCGACGATGACCCCAATAATAGTACTTACGACCATTATTCAATCGTATAACTTGATGATCCTTATTGCAACAAGGACAACAAAATTCACCTTTTGTGCTCCATCCTGATAACATGGCATAACCACAAAAATCGCTAATTGTCCATAACAACGCCGCATGTAACTGAAAAAATTATTTCACTGATTCATCATAAGTCCGTACCCCATTAGCCCATAACTCTTTCAACTCATCAATTAGTGGCTGTAAATATATATCAATTTGATCACCGGGCACTTTTGGTCCGTCAATAAGAATAAACAAAATTAAGTGGGGTTGTTTCATACACAACCATGGGGGCAAGTTTAATATCATTATAACAATAGGCCAAGTACTGTGAGCAATGCTCATATTACCAAACGGATTGAATCCATCAGTTTCTAGTGCAAGTCTAACATTGCGACAATCACTCGCAAAAGATGGATTTTGCTTATCAAATGTCTTCCATGCAAGGGAGTTAGCGGGATGCCTCAACACGCCATTATCGATCCGTTCATCAGTATGCCATTTCATTAGTGGAGCAGTATGCGATGACCAATACAATCATTGTAATCTCGGTTTCAAAGGAAAATACCCTACCTTTTTCGCTGCTACTTTTGTACCCTCACCACTATCAAATTCATTTTTGAACCTAGATGCCCCATAAATTTTGCATTTTGTCAAGATTCTCGCTCTCATTTCGAAACAACATACAACTCTTAGGACATGCATCCCACGTTTCATACTTAAATCCTAAATCTTTTGTCAATTTATTAGCTTGATAGAAGGATTTTGGAATCTTGGCTTTCGGGAACACCTTCTACAAGAATAATATCAACATCATAAAAGAATGATTTGTCCATCCATTTAGTTGTTTCAAGTGCAATAATTCAACAACCAATGACAACTCGGTAATTTCCTTAGGACAATTCTCATATATCTCACTTTGTGCCTCTTTTAAAAGTTTGAAATATTCTGGGAGGTCTGCGTCGGGCACGTCATGATCTTCGATATTAGGTTCTTCATCATTGCCCATAGTTTACTCTCTACATGGAATCCCCCTTCCTTCTTTAACCATTGCAATCATGCTTTCCCCGAGTTCAAATCGGCTAATACATCATCAACAACCATACCATCGCTCCAACTATTTACGTTGATATTAAAATCACCCAATGATTCCCCATGATAAATCCAATTCTTGTAACTCTTTTAAAAACCATACATCTCTATGTGATTCCTTACAGTTTGTGAGTTATAGTAGACACGATTAACACAAGTACTACATGGGCATTTTATGCTAGAAGTAATAATATCCTTATTTCTATATGGAAAATCAATAAAGATTTGAACTCCATTGGCGTACGCCTTTGTGGTCCCATCTCCTCCGATCCAACTCTTATCCATATTGATCATATTGAACCCCTATTACATATTGAAAAAAGATATATAAATATATACAAAATTGCATTTGAAATCATTTGTGTGTGTATGTATATATATATATATATATAGATAGATAGATAGATAGATAGATAGATATATATATAGAGAGAGAGAGAGATACGCAACTGTATTAAAGTAACAACTATACATATATATAATATATATAAGACAACTTTATGTGACGAATTAAGACAGCTTTCTTTCGTACTATATGTTCAATGTTACTGAAAATACAAAGCTTTATAATGAGAAAATTATGTTTTGCATTTGAAAAATATGAGATCATATATGTTGGTTCTCCATTAATTTCCACATCTTTTTTAATGATTTAAAGTTTAAGAATGTCGTACTATACTCGAGATAATAATATAATTTATTCAAGTACAATCGTCATGCCATATTTCAGTAGTTGCTATAATATCTCGAGTAAAGAAATTAAAGGCTGCATATAAAGTATATAATATGATTAAAATCAACAAACGAAGTTCTAAATTATTTATCTATTTTGATTTTAGGTCTTTTTTTCTTAAAGGCCCTTTTCGTTTAAACTTTCAAGAGTTAAACATGAATTCCTGATTAAACATGGATTGAGTACAAAGCAACAATAAACTTGAAAAAAATGAAATCCTTCATTCTCATTTGGCTCATAGGATTTAGAAAATTATAAAAACCCTAAATTTTGTAGCTAGAATTCGTTTGACATTTTCGGATTCGGACGGGATCCGATAGTCAGACGGATGAGTACATTGGCAATCGAATTTGAATTTGTTAACAGTTCGGTAGTCCGATCCGATAATCCAATCTGATTTTTATTTTTTATTTTTTAAATTTGGTTTGCTATAAATAATTAAAAATATGCTCTACACTTACTGATATTAAATGCATAAAAAGCCCTAACTAGAATAGATCACTAAACAAAACTGTAAAAAATGCCGAAACTAATATGATAATAATCCAAGAAAAAATCCCTTACAAATGTCTAAACAAATCACTAAAATAGTGTATTTTTGTGTGTGCGTGTATATATATATATATCGGGAGAGAGATAATACCAGTGTTGTGAGGGAGGGAGGGCAGGGACGAAATGCTTGGAGGCAAAGGGGGTGGAATGGGGGTAGGGTTGCTCAGGGGAGAGGCGGAGGGGGTGGATTTGTTCAGGGGAGAGGCGAAGGCTCAGGATCTGAGCAGGGGGAGAGGTGGAGGGGTAGGGCTTGGAAGGCGAAGGCGGCAGGGGTAGGTTTGATCAGACGGAGGTGGAGAGCCGCGAGAGAGCGTGCGAGAGCAGAGAGAGAGAGAGAGAGAGAGAGAGAGAGAGAGAGATCGGGAATTTGGTATGTGGAGTTAGGGCAATATTTGGAACAAATGAAGAAAAGTGGGGGGAAAATTAGGAAAAACATTAAAGGGTTCAAATTTAACCGTCCCTTTTGCTATCTTAACAGGGACGGATTTTAAAATCGTCTTTTTTGGTATATTAAAAGGGACAGTTAAAATATCCGTCTCAAATACTCATTTGGGAAAAATAAACAATTAACTTATACTAAATGGGACGGATTTTAAAACCGTTTTTTTGTTATAGTAAAAGGGACGGATTTTTAAAATCCGTCCCATTTGGTATCGTAAAAGAGACGGTTTAAAAATTCGTCCCTTATTTTAGCCAGCAAAAAATTAGCACAAAAAAAATTGCATATACTTTAAGGGACGGTTTTCATTACCGTCCTTTTTTATACATACCATAAAGGACGATTTTTAAAAGCCGTCCCTTTTGCTACTATAAAACGGGACGGTAATTAAAATCTTCCCTTTTGATATAGAATAAGGGACAAAATGACACGGCCGTCCCTAATATTCATTTTTCTTGTAGTGTTGTTTGTAGTTAAGAATTAATTATCATTTTGAGTTATAATTACTTATATCAAACTACATATTGCAGTGAGTATGAAGCATCGCTGAAATCCGTGTCTTGTGCTAAAGGGAAGGGGATCAAAATGACAGAAGTGGAGAAACAAACTTCTTTTATTCCTTGGTTATCCAACAAGGTGATTATATAAATATTAATATTTTTATTAATCTTTCTATTAAGTATGATGAGAATTGAAACATTGTAGTAATTATGATTTGTTTCCATCAAATAGTTGCTGAAATCAGGAGAGACGAAGACAAATGAAACATTATGGCAGTTAGTTCAAGTGCTGCAATTCAAGGCTAAAACATATAAAAAGTATCGTGTAAATGGTTTCGTATTATCTCCTAAGTATCAAGACAATACTGTTGTCACACGAGATAGCGGTGTTTGCTTGAAAGCATGAACACAATTTCGAGCTAGAAAAAGTGATAAGAATCTGACAAATACTTGGAGTATGTGGTATGAAGTTATCAAACAAATCATTGAACTGGATTATACCTTGTATAAGGAGTGGTATTTTATTGTGATTGGGTGAGGGTGGAGGATAATAACAATGGTTGTAATCTTTGTACGGACTCTAACTTAGTTATGATAAATTTTGATAAGTTTAAGAGCAATGATAATGAGTATGATGAGCCTGCCATTCTCATATCCGAGGCCAGTCAAGTATTCTATTCGAAAGATCTTAAAATCCCAATTGGTGGGTTTTTATACATTCACCGAAGAGATTGACAAGTCAAGTGGACGACTTAAAGACAACAACAATCTTCCAATGTATTCTTGAAGACCATCCACACTTGGAAAGTTTACTCAAGCAATACGTCTCCATTTAGTTGTTTTAATATTTTCCTTTGGATATTGTAACCGTTGAAAGTTGTTTTGTATTGCCAACATGACTACCTTTTGTTTTACCCCATTGCTAATATATAACCATATGGAAATTGTACCATGTTAAATGAGTTGGTTGATGAAACTTTCTACACCCATTTCTATATGAAGAATCTTTTAAACTGAAAAATTGGTTTTTGAAATAAAACTATTGGAATTTGCCTTATACTACAAATATTATTCCTGTAAACTATCAGGGATTTGTTTTTTGAAAGTTGAAACATGTCTGGTTTGTTCATAAAATTTCTTAGTACTGAAGAAATATATACTTATCAGATAGTTTAAGTTATTGCAACCCTATGTTTAAACAATTGTTTTGTTGCTTTTGCAGGAAGAAGGAATATTATATATGGAAGAGAGAAAGGGCGTTAATAGTTTTTGGGTTGCTTTAGTTACACATTGAAACTATTGTACATTTAACTTGCAAATTATGTTGGAAAATTTTATTTACTTGATTCGTTTACTTACCTTGGTGCCTTGTTATAAGATTGAGTTGAAGTTGGAAGGTTTTCATTTCCTTTTTTAGTTTGAAATATGATTAGGTTGTCCGTGTTTATTTTTGAATTGATTAGTTTGAAATATGATTAGGCCACTATTTTTGTATATGCTCTTAGGATTTTATTAGTGTTCCTGATTTTAAATTCAGGATATTGGATCTTGAAAAATATATTTTTTAAATATGTACTAAGATTAGTAACATAATTTTATCGTTACTAATTTTGAATTTTACCGTTACTATTAGTAACATAATTTTACTGTTACTATTAGTAACAGAATTTTACCGTTGCTAATCCCAAATTTTTTGTGACTATTAGTAACATAAATTTTCCGTTACTAATTCTGAATTTTTTCGTTACTATTAGTAACACAACTTTAGCATTACTAATTCTGAATTTTACCATTAAGAATTCTGAATTATACCGTTACTATTAGTAAAAGAATTTTACCGTTACTAGCTTCATACCCCACGCCTTTTTTCTAATGGAAAATTGTGTTACTAATGTTTTTAGTAATAGTAAAATTGTGTTACTAATGGCGTGTTTTCGTGTAGTGTTGTTTTATTCTTTATTATGCATTTACGTCTTCAACTATTTTAGGACATATTGAATTATTGACTGATGGAAAGTTCTTTCTCGTTTCAGATGCCTCCTCGATGTGCCACACGAGCTAACTAGAGGCATAACCAGCTGCAACCCAGGGTAATATGAATGCTGCAGAGGTTGCCGCTATAGTTGCATAGGCGGTTAACGTAATATTAGCTATAATACAACAGACTCCACCATATGCCCAATTCATGGCCCCAGCTCAGATGTGGGCATTCCCTTATGCTTGGGAGCAAGTTAGATATGCCTTCCAGAAGGCACGCCCTCCAGAGTTCCTGGGGTTGCTAGCCAATGGAAGAAAAACATCTAGAGGAATTTGAGGATGTACCAGTGCACATACGTTCAGAGGAAGATTCTATCTACATTAAAGCTAGTTGGCGCGCCATTGTAGTGGTGGGAGTTTTTTACCACCGCAGAAGAGAGAGACGGTATGCCAATACAAGAATTCTGGGAGCGATTTGACCGTAAATATTTTCCATCCGCCATCCAGATAGAGATGAGGCAGCGAAAACTACCCAGGAGGGGAGGACCATTGTTGAGTATGAGGAAGAATTCACAAGGTTAGCTAACTTCATTCTAGGAGAGGTACCTACAGAGGAGAAGAGGATATAATTATTTACAGATGGCCTTACTTGAAGGATCCGACGGCATCTGTTGGGAAATACAACTTTGAAGACATACACTGAGGTGTTTAATGTTGCTTTGTTACATTGTCAGGACCTCCGCTTCCATGTTAAGTGGAAAAAATGAGTAGGAGATTCTAGCAACCAGGGCAGGGCTGGGGTAAAAGCGTCATCAGGGCACAGTAGACACAGTGTCAACAGAGGTAGGGTGAGCAGGGTCCCCACTAGGGGGATGCTTTTAAGAGGTTCCATTATTGGGATTATCGACAGAGGACATGGTGGATTTAGGAAGGGTCATCAGGTTCAGTCGGGCCAGCAACGATTTTTGTAAGGACATTTTGTCCAACATACTTGTATATATCATTAGCCGTAACACCGTTGAAGAAATTCATGTCCATATCGTCATCAACGGAATCCGAGTATCGAATCAAGGAAGGAATCAGAAATCCAGTCAGCCGGACCGATCCGCCTCAATGAAAAAGGAACTGATCCGCTAACAGCCCGGACCGGTCCGCCAAGATATTAAAAGAACCGATCCACTTTCGGACCGATTCGCCTCCCTGCCGGACCGATTCTTCTTGCACATTGAAGCCAGTGAGCACCGAACCGAATGGGAACCGAATCAGCCTCAAAATAAAAGAACCGGTCTGCCATCGGACCGATCCGCCTAAGGCCCGGACCGGTCCGCCCTGGATAACCATGAACAGATCGTGTGGAGATTTTTAGGGCAAATGAATTCTTATTTATACCATGATCGGGGAGTTGGTTTTCTTAAGGCTTATACACGATTTCCAGAGTAGATAAACTCTAAGGCCTTCATGGTATTTGAGTCCATTGATTCATACCCATGATTCACACAACTTCCAAACCTATTGTGAATCAATTCTGGTAACCCAAGAACACCATTGCTGTTGTTCAACCCTTTGTGAAGTGGACCGTTCCTTCCTCTTCATTGCAGCCCTACTGGACAGGGATAGTTCCAGCCGCCAACCCTACTGGAAAGGGATATTCCAGCCGCGACTACAGAATCTGATACCTGAGGGTAATTCTTAGTCAAAAACTTGTATTTCAGTGTAATCCGATTGTAACCCGTTTCTCTTACAAATTATAGTGATATACAAATGGTTTTGCCCCTGTGGGGGATTTTTCCTTAAACTTTGTGTGTTGAATTATTACTGCATGATCTTCATACTATGTCAATCACGCCTAGTTGCATGCTTAGGGTTAATTTGGGTTAAAAATGGTATTTATTATATTATTTCTTAATTGAACGCAAGCGCCCAACTCTTTCAAATTGGTATCAGAGCAGGTTACGCTAATCTATCGCGTATTCCGTTTTCCGCAAAATTTTTTCTAAGATATCAATTTTCTAAAAAAAAAAAAAAATGATTTTTGAAAAAGTTCTTGTTCAAATGGAGAAGTCATATTATAAAATGCCTGTTTTTGACGGGACAAATTATGCTTATTGGAAAGCCCGTATGAGGTCGGCTTTAAAAGCCATTGATGAACGTGTCTGGATTTTGGTTGAACGAGGGTGGACTCCTCCCACTGTGACTGTTGATAATGTGACCAACTTGAAACCTGACATTTCTTGGTCTGATGAAGAAATTAAATGGTCATCTTTTAATTCTAAGGGTCTAAGTGCTATTTCTGGGTCTGTCACACCTGATGAGTTCAAACGCATAATGACGTGTACCACGTCAAAAGAGGCATGGGATGTTTTACAACTCACCCATGAAGGAACTAATTCTGTGAAAGAGTCTAAGTTGCAAAACTTGACAACTCAATTTGAAACAATCACCATGCATGATTCTGAATGCTTTGATGAATTTTATGCTAGACTTTCTGACATTTTGAATACTAGTTTTAATCTTGGTGAACAAATTCCAAATGCTAGAGTTGTTAAAAAGATTCTTCGTTCTTTGCCTAAGCGTTTTATCCCTAAAGTCACTGTGCTAAATTCTATGGGTAATTTAAATACGCTAAAATTGGAAGAACTTGTAGGAGATTTGCAAACTTATGAAATTGATATGTTCCCTAAAAATGCTAAATCTAAAGATAAGGGAATTGCACTTAAAGCCCAAGAGAGAAGGAGTGAGGGGTCAGCTAGAAAGAGAGTAGAGTCATCTAGAAAGAGAGAGACTGACACGTCAGATTCTGAGTGCGATTTTGACTTGGATGATTTGGCTCTTTTCGCAAAAAATTTCAAGAGAATTCTCAAATTTAAGAAAAATGGCAATTTTAAAGATAAAAAGAAATTTGAGAAAAATAAGTTTGAAAAGAAAAATGAAAAAGATTCCAAAAATCCTCCTCTGAAAGAAAGTGAGAGATGTTTTGAGTGCGACGGTAAAGGACACAGAGCATTTGAGTGTGCCACTCGTCTGAATAGGGAAAAGGGTAAAGCTGTCCTAAATGCTATCTTTAGTGACGACAGTGAGGTCGAGTCGGTGGACTCGGGAGATGAGTCACCGCATGAGCGTAACTTCACCGCGTTAATGGCTAGTCATGTGAATACTCCTAGTTCTCCTCACGACGATGAGGATGATGCTTCACAGGGACACCTCGACAATGAGAGCGAAGAAAGTGAGGGGGAGGAGGAAGGTAGTGAGGACGAGAGTAACCTTCAACACGCCTACGCCGAGTTATATAATGAGTCTTTCAAAACTAAAAAAAGTAACAAGGCGTTAGTTCTTAGGATCACCGCGTTAGAAGAAGAGTTAGAAGAGACGAGAGAGAGAGAGTCCTCCACCTGCATCGCCATGAGAGAGAGAGAGTCTGCCTGGGTTAGTAAAGAGAATTTTCTTAGAGAGAGAGAGAGCAGTTTTGAGAAAGAGAAAGCGGACTTGACTAAACAAGTGGCAAGTCTTACTAGTGAGTTCCATTCCTCTATGGAGACTCAGAAGAAACTTGAAGCCCTTGTTGCTCATCTTACTCATGACCTTGAGAGAGCTAGGAAAGTCAAGGTACAAATCGAGGACAGATCTGGGAAGATGGGAAAGATGCTCCTCGGTCCCGCTTTAGGTTTTGGTGACAGGCAAGGAATTGGTTTTGATGGTGCCTCCACGTCTCAAATTGCACCGGGACCAATTCCTGAGTTTACTACAACTCCTTATGGCCGTCGTCAAAAACCAAGAAGGAGAGTTCGACCAAGAAAAGCAAACCAAAGTCCTCCTAATACTGTGCCCTTTTGCTCCCATTGCAAAAGAAATGGACACCTTAGGGATGTTTGCTATAGGTTGGGTCGGAAACGACGTACTTTTACTCCTCCACATCATACTGATGAGTTTGCCAGTCTGAGAGAGCATGTTGAGTTTCTAGCCGCCACATCACAGAGTTTGATGGAAGAATTATGACGAATGACCTTACCATCAATGAATGCGCCCCGCATTCCAGCTAAAACCTACAACAACAAGGGAATACAAAAAGGTACCTATTCTTGGGTTCCTAAGAAAGAAAAAAAGGCCCTTGTTGTCCATGTCGCTCTCAAAGCCCATAATACCTCACAGTGGTATTTTGACAGTGGATGCTCCAGACACATGACAGGTGATGTCTCATATTTTACCCATCTTGAGGATTATAATGATGGGAGAGTCACCTTTGGAGATGGGAGTAAGTCTAGCATTGTAGGACGAGGTATAGTTGAGTTACCGGGACTTCCTAAGCTAGAAAATGTCTTGTACGTCAAAGGTTTGAAAGTAAACCTTCTCAGCATCAGCCAGCTGTGCGACGATGACTTTGCAGTAAAGTTTGACCGGGAAGCTTGTAAGGTCTATAATCAAGCCGGTAAACTATTAGTGCAAGGGGTGAGGACAGAGGATAACTGTTATGGGACTGAGCCCAAATCCTCACTTGTCTGCAACAGCGCCACGATCACTCCTATGGATCTGTGGCACCAACATCTAGGTCACGTGAACGTTAGAGAATTATCCCGCTTAGCTAAAAAGTACCTAGTACATGGCTTACCGTCACTTGGAAAGCCAACTTCCACGATTTGTGGACCCTGTCAGTTGGGAAAGCAAATCCGTAGCCCACATAGGAAGTTGAATTCTATTACCACCGTACGTGTTCTTGAGTTGATTCACATGGATCTTATGGGTCCTACTCGCACGGAGAGTCTAGGTGGTAAGAGATACATTCTCGTGATGGTGGACGATTTCTCTAGATACTCTATTGTCGGTTTTCTAAGAGAGAAATCAGATGCTGTTGAATTCCTAACGACCAAGTGTCGTCTACTGCAAAACCAACACGGTGTCACTATTAACAGGATGCGTAGTGACAACGACACTGAATTCATAGAAGCAAAAGTTGACCTTTACTGTGATAGCCTTGGGATCAAACATGAGTTTTCTGCTGTGAGAACTCCTCAGCAAAATGGGATTGTTGAGAGAAAGAATAGAACGATCCAAGAAATGGCTAGATCTATGCTTCTAGGTCGTAAGGTCTCTAGGAGATTTTGGGCAGAGGCAGTGTCTACTGCATGCCACACGGTGAATAGGGTTTATCTTCGTCCACACACACTTAAGACACCTTATGAATTGTGGACTGGCAAGAAACCCAACTTGGCATATTTCCGTGTTTTTGGGAGTAAATGCTACATGCTACGGGATAGAGAGCAATTAGGAAAGTTTGACTCCCGGAGCGACGAGGGAATATTGCTAGGATATTCATCGAACAGTAGAGCGTACCGAGTTTTTAACCTGAAGAGCTCTAAGGTTATGGAATCAATAAACGTCACTGTGCAAGATGACGAACTTCCGACGGTTATTGATCCCAACCTTCAGTGTGAGGATGAGGACTTTTCTGACAGTGATTTTCCTGTTCCCCTCTCACACTCTGTGGACCCTATTCCTGTGTTAGGGGACACACCTGCTTAGGTTCGCAAGAGTCATGATCCTTCAGCCATTGTTGGTGATCCCACTCTAGGGGTCAAGACTCGTGCTCAGCTAGAGAACATTGTTAGCCATCTTTGTTACACGTCCAAAGTCGAGCCCAAGAACCATAAAGAAGCACTCAAAGATGAACACTGGATATCTGCTATGCAAGATGAGTTGCTTCAGTTTAAAAAGAATAATGTCTGGGAATTAGTCCCCCGACCTAGTGAGACTAATGCGATAGGTACCCGGTGGATTTTCAAGAACAAAATGGATAAATATGGTACCACAATCAGGAATAAGGCTAGGTTGGTCGCTCAAGACTACACACAGATAGAGGGTGTAGACTTTGGGGAGACATTTGCTCCTGTTGCGAGGCTTGAGTCCGTCCGTCTTCTGCTCGCCATCGCATGTCATCTGCACTTCAAAGTATATCAGATGGATGTTAAGAGTGCCTTTCCGAATGGCATTCTATAGGAGGAAGTTTATGTGGAACTACCAAAAGGGTTTGAAGACCCTCAGCACCCTGAGCACGTCTACTATCTGAGGAAAGCCTTGTATGGTTTGAAGCAAGCACCCCGTGCTTGGTACGAGAGGCTTACTTACTATCTCTTAGCTCATGGCTTCAAGAGAGGGGAAGTAGATATGACGTTGTTCATCAGGAGAGATGACGGTGCTATTTTGGTTGCCCAGGTCTATGTGGACGACATAGTCTTTGGATCCACTTGCTCCCAGCATGCTCACCACTTTGAGGAGGATATGAAAAGTGAGTTTGAGATGAGCATGGTTGGTGAGCTTACATTCTTCCTTGGTCTCCAGGTTCGTCAGCTAGAGGATGGGATGTTCATCTCCCAATCCAAGTATGCTAGAGACCTAGTGAAGAAATTTGGTTTAGACTCCACTAAGCATGCACGTACACCTATGAGTACCACTACCAAGCTTAGTAAGGACACTTCAGGCAAGGACGTAGAGCAAACCTTATATCGGAGTATGATAGGTAGTCTTCTCTACTTGACTGCCAGTCGTCCCGACATCGCCTTTAGTGTTGGAGTCTGTGCGCGATATCAGGCATCCACAAAAGAGTCACATTTACTTGCTCTAAAACGTATTATTAAATACGTAAGTGGGACTCTCTCATACGGGATTTGGTATTCCTTTGATACCAATGACCATTTGTTCGCCTATTCGGATGCCGATTGGGCTGGGGATGTAGATGTATGTAGGAGCACTTCTGGTGGGTGTTTCTATTTTGGTTCTGCTCTTGTCTCCTGGCTGAGCAAGAAACAAAATTCCATCTCTTTGTCCACTGCGGAAGATGAGTACATAGCTGCTGGGAGTTGTTGCACACAACTCTTGTGGATGAAGCAAATGCTGGAGGATTATGGGATATCACAGGACACCATGACCATTTCCTGTGATAACACGAGCGCGATACACATATCCCGCAATCCTGTTCAGCATTCGCGCACAAAACACATCAGGATACGTGAGCACTTTATCCGTCAATTAGTTGAAGAGAAAATCGTATCCCTGAGTTTTGTTCCTACCGACCGTCAGTTAGCCGATATTTTCACGAAACCTTTAGATTCCCTTAGATTTGAGAGTCTTAGGAAGTCTTTGGGGATTTGCACAGTTGACTGAGGGGTTGGTCCATGTCTAGCGTAGGTTGCATTGTCATTTTCATATCCTCTGATGCCTATTGCTGGATTGTACTATTAGTGTGTTTTACTTATTTTTGCTTTTCATTATTCTTTGAAAAATACAAAAGGATTTTCTTTTTAGAATTTTTTTTAGAAAAACTCAGAAAGATTTTTTTTTATAAAATTAAAAAAAAAAAAAAATATCCAAAAAGATTTTTTTTTCTTTTGTTTTGCACCTTTTAGGGATGAGCATTTAAGATAGCCAAGTCACAACTTCATTTCATATATCCATGTGACTGTTTGGTAGAGATTTGAGACGCTACATCATTTCATCCTTGTGCTTAACATTGATTGGAGTCCTTGAGATGTAATTAGTGATATCTTCCTACATGTTTGACTCCTATATCCTTTAATGCACACATACACGGCTATATTTGATTATTGAACTTGTCTATCACATATTGGCTTGAGTGTTTCTATCTCAATTCTGTCTATATAATGTACAATATGCGATAAAACTTGACAAGATTAGATTTCATGTAAAAACCGTTTTGGTGAGACTGTGTGATTATTTGCAGAACGGGGAGGGGCTGCGAAAGTTGATTCCTATCCTTTGCGCAAAAGCCACAGTTAAAATGGACCTAAAAAATGGAGGAATTTTAATATCCGAGGTCCTAAGAGGTTAAAAGAGCCCGAAAAAAATTTAAAGGCAATAAAAAGCAATTCATGCCAAATATGGGCCATTTTAGGTTTCACCATCAATTCTCCAAAGTTTGAGAATTTAGTATACCTCTATTCAAAGTATAAATCTGAGGGAGTTTGGTTAGAGATTGAAAAATGGGTTTGCACTTCCTTGAAAGTCCTGAAAAAGCATGACAATCATTTTTGACGTTATTGGTGTAGAAATCACTTTGAGCTTTGATTTGTAGATTTGATATAGTCAATGTCTTATATTTCCAATCTTTTTCACCAAAGGAAGCATTTGAGTTCATTCGTTAGGAATATCCAATATTCATCATGCACATATGTCATGTTTGTATGCTTTGATTTTCCTATCGAATTTTGATCACACCCATTCTTTTACTCGATCACCGACTTGGTTGTTTTATGTTCATTCATGGTGTGATTTTATGCCTTGTGTCACCCTGGTTCTTGATTGCTTGATTTATTTCTCTCATTTGTCTATTTGGGGACATCATAAAAAGGGGGAGAATGAATTATCTGATTATGGGGGAGTTTTGAAATTATGAGAATATCATCTTAAATTGACATATATGCTTATGTTTATCTCATTTCAAACTCGATACGTCACTTGGTATTTGCTTTATCTCATGTGTGTAGGTACATCCTTGATAATCCCATGATTCACACCCTGATGAGAAAAGCGTTGAGATTTCTGATCGGAAGATTTGCAGAACAAACGATGCAGCCTTTATCATTTGTACCTCTTTCAGTTTTGGGTTCATGGAAGGGTAGATTTGTATAGGCATTTTTGATTCTAGATAATTCGGATTTTTTATGTATGTTCCGGCATAGACATAGGGGGAGATTTGCAAGGACATTTTGTCCAACATACTTGTATATGTCATTAGCCGTAACACCGTTGAAGAAATTCATGTCCATATCATCATCAACGGAATCCGAGTATCGAATCAAGGAAGGAATCAGATATCCAGTCAGCCGGACCGGTCCGCCTCAATGAAAAAGGAACCGATCCGCTAACAGCCCGGACCGGTCCGCCAAGATATTAAAAGAACTGATCCGCTTTCGGATCGATTCGCCTCCCTACCGGATCGATTCATCTTGCACATTGAAGCCAGTGAGCACCGAACCGAATGCGAACCGAATAAGCCTCAAAATAAAAGAACCGATCTGCCATCGGACCGATCCGCCTAAGGCCCGGACCGGTCCGCCCTGGATAACCATGAACAGATCGTGTGGAGATTTTTAGGGCAAATGAATTCTTATTTATACCACGATCGGGGAGTTGGTTTTCTTAAGGCTTATACACGATTTCCAGAGTAGATAAACTCTAAGGCCTTCATGGTATTTGAGTCCATTGATTCATACCCATGATTCACACAACTTCCAAACCTATTGTGAATCAATTCTGGTAACCCAAGAACACCATTGCTGTTGTTCAACCCTTTGTGAAGTGGACCGTTCCTTCCTCTTCATTGTAGCCCTACTGGACAGGGATAGTTCCAACCGCCAACCCTACTGGAAAGGGATATTCCAGCCGCGACTACAGAATCCGATACCTGAGGGTAATTCTTAGTCAAAAACTTGTATTTCAGTGTAATCCGATTGTAAGTCGTTTCTCTTACAAATTATAGTGAAACTATCCCACAATACCGATATGAATTTTGGGTCCTATGAATTTTGGTCTATGCCATTTGGGCTAACAAATGCGTCGATCATATTCATGGACTTAATGGATAGGGTGTTTAGAGAGTTCTTGGATCAGTTTGTTATCATCTTCATTAATGATAATATGATTTAATCCCGGACCTAGGAGGATCATGTCGAGCATTTTTGTCGGGTCTTACAGACACTTCGTGAGCATCAGTTGTATGCAAAGTTTGAAAAATATGGATTCTAGCGACGTGAGATTCTATTTTTGGGGCATATCGTTTTGGAGTTAGGGATATTGGTGGACCTGAGTAAAGTGTCAGCAGTGAGGGAGTGGGGACAACCCACGATACCGATATTGGTGCATAGTTTCTTGGGGTTTATCGGGTACTATAGACAGTTTTTTAGGGGATTCTCAAAGATTTCAAGTCCATTAACTAATCTTATTCGCCAAGATGTACTGTTTGTTTGGGTTCACGCTTGTCAGTTAGCTTTTGATGAGCTGAAGGATAAGTTAACTTCGACATCCATACTCACACTTCCCAGGGCAGGAGTAGAGTATCTTGTATTCACTGATGAATCCTTACAGGGACTTGGAGGTGTGTTACAGCAGGAGTATCAGGCTATAGCGTATGCTTCTCGAAAACTCATGCCTCATGAGAGGAAGTAACCCACCCACAACTTGGAGGTAGCAGCAGTCTTGTTTGCGTTATGAATTTGGAGACACTATTTGCTGGGGGAGATACTTTGCCTGTTCACAGACCATAAGTCACTGCAGTACTTGTTCACTCAGAGAGAGTTGAATATGCGTCAGCATAAGTGGCTTTAACTTGTGAAAGACTATGAATTTTTCATCCAGTATCACCCGCGAAAGGCTAACGTGGTGGCAGACGCATTGAGCCATAGGCCAGCATGAGATGTAGCTGAAGTGTGGAAGGCTAAATAGAAGGAGTTAGGACATCAAGATTTAGAGGCCCGATCATTTATGTCAGTTATGAATGTCACCCCTCAGATTATCACGAGGGTAGCGCAAGTACAAGCATCGAATTTGTTTTATCAGGAGAAGATCAGACAACTCTTAGCTCGGGGAGCTTAGTCATACTTCGTTAGTTTAAAGGGAGGTTTATGATTCAATGGGATATTTATTGTCCCTGAGGGGGAAGATTTACGACACGAAGTGATGACAGAGGCACAGGGTTCCTAATTTTTAGTACACCCTATAGAAGATAAAATGAACCAAGACATGAGACGAAAGTACTAGTGGAGTGGGATGAAGAGAGATATTGTGGAGTTTTTTTCGAGGTGTACCACTTATCAGTTAGTGAAAGTGGACTATCAAAAACCTACAGGGGTTATACAACCATTAGAGATCCCGATATGGAAATGGTAGAGCATTTCCATGAATTTTATCATAGGGTTATCCACTTCAAAAAAAAGGTCGCGATTCCAAATGGGTGATAGTGGATCATTTTACTAAGGTAGCTCACCTCCTACTAGTTCGGACTGATTATAATACGAGATTGTATGCCCAAATTTTTATTGTTGATATCATGAGAATACATGGGGTGCGATTAGATATTATGTTTGACAGGGATAAGATTTTCGTGTCTCGATTTTGGGAGAGTTTTTAGGAGGCTATGGGTACCGAGTTGAGGTTGAGTACGACTTATCACCCGCATATGGACAAGAAGACAAATAGGACTAATAAAATATTGGAAGATATGCTACGGATGTGCATACTTGATTTTGGGGGAGGCTAGGAGCAGTATCTTCCACTGGTGGAGTTCACGTATAATAACTCCTACCAGTTCACGATTGGCATGGCACCATTCGAGGCGTTGTACGGTAGACCTTAATGTTTTCCTTCTTGTTGGATGGAGGTGGGGGACAACAAGATTCTCAGGTCAGAGTTAATTTAGGATACGTCGATCAAGATTGGGTTGATTCGGAGCCGTATACGGATAACCCATGACCGACAGAAGAGTTATGCAGATGCTAAGTGGTACTTCCTGGAGTTTTGTATGGGGGATCACGTGCTGCTACGTGTATCTCCTATGAAGGTTATAACGAGGTTTTGGAAGAAAGAGAAGTTGGTCTTGAGATACGTGGGACCTTTCCTTATCATCGGACGGATTTGGCCAGTTGCATACAGAGTAGGGTTACCAGAACACCTGCATCGGATTCACGATATCATTTATATTTTTTTCGCTAAGGCGATCTATTTGGGATGAGTTGTCTCACACTCACATAGCCTTGAAGGAGATCGATTTAATTCCTGACATTTCATATGAGGAGAGGCCGATTTTTATCTTAGACTATAGCGAGATGAGACTCAGGTCAAAGGTAGTTCCACTAGTGCGAGTTTAGTGTGGGCATCATAATGTCGACGAGTCCACTTAGGAGCGCAAAGGTGAGATATACGAAACGTATCCAGAGTTATTTATACCAGGTATTTTCTCTTTTTGAATTTCGAGACTAAATTTCGTTATTACGGGGGAAGTATGTACACCCCGTAATTCTATTGATTTTTATTTTGAGAATTAATTTTGAATTAATTAAATTATATTTTAAAATTAATTTGTTAAAATAGATATTAATTAGCGAGATAAGGATTAATATCTATTTATATTGAATATTACTTCGTGAATCAGTAATAATGATGATAAGAAAATATTTTAATTGTTGTGAGTGAAAAATACGACAGTTGCGATAAATTTAGTTGGGAAATAAAATATAAGTCTAGTTTTCATATTCCATATGGTAATTTTAAGTGCATCAATGTGTTCTAAGGGGTCGAGATAGTTATAAAAGTTTACCCATGGTTTTAGTTTCTGTCTTGGGGCATTTTAAGGCCAAACCGGTACCCCGGAGGTGTATTTTAGTCTTTTGAATTATTGAGAAAAGTAGACCCACGAATTTTATATGTATAAATCAAATTAGGAGTTGGATAAGTTAGGGTTACCAGAACAAAAAACTAAGAAGGGCTATCAGGGGAGGAAGAAGGAGAGTTTAAAGGGAGTCTTAAAGCTTTTATACATCATTTTTCACCACCGTCATCATCGGATTGTACATCGAAGAGAGGAGAACGCAAAACCACCATCATTTTTTTGGAAATCAGACCTACATACATAAGCAAGTGTTTATGTTGATATAAATTGAGTACATATATTATCCATATTAGTGTAGGAATGAATATATGCACGAATAAAGGAATTTGTCTTGAAATTTGAAGATTAAATCATGATTCTTGGGTAGAAATTATTTTAGGTTTAAACTTATATTCATGTAGAATGAATCTAATATATTGGGGTTACAAACGTGTGAAGAAATCTATATATTTATTGAAGTTCTAGGACATAATTGAAAATCTAGGGTTCTTTAAATTTATAATTGAATTAATTCCATTTAATGATGTTTCTTAATGATTTGAAGATTCTACCACATTAGAAATCATGTATTTAAGTTGATACGATGTTTAGAATGTTTGGCTGGGAGTTTGGGTTCATGTAATGAAGTTTTGGTTGAGTGAAAATGGTGTAAACCCGTAACAGTTAATTGGAGAAGACTAGACCTGTAGAAGCGAATCTATTCGACTACCTAGATTTTGATAATTTTCTCCCTTTTTGTTTAGAACTCGCAAAAATGATCAAATTAACCTTTGAGATAATTTTTAAATATAAAGATAGTTATTTTAAAATACGAGTAGGTCAATATTAGGTTTGAGACTTAGTCACATGAGAAGACCTTAAGGGCGCTTAATTGAAGAATAAAAACCGAATTCGGAGAACAATGTCGAGTACCGAGAATTTGATAGAAACAGTGACCTAGACCAGTAGGGAATGAGTGATACCTTCCAGGTGAGTTGAAACACTTGGTCTTATACAAATAAGAAGTTTGGTGGTAAATTAGTAATATGTAGGTTATACGAGGGTTATATATATATATATATATATATATGTTGTGTGAATACCTAATGTGTGACTTATTATTTGTATGACATACCTACGTTGCTTGCTATCGCGAGAGGTATGATAAGGGGACAGTCTTATCTTGATGAGGCATCTTAGGGGATTTTGACTTGTACCTTATAACATAGAACTTAGGGATGAGCCTTGCTTGTGTGAACGAGGGTGTGCCTGGTCATTTCGGTGCATAGGTTTATGCGTATCCCAAAGGCCTAGAACTATGTTCGCTTCTAATTATGTGTGAATTGTATATTGTGGTTCGAGAGTGATTCCGAGCCGACGGTCCTCTATTTACTATATGATGTATTGGGACTTGATAGCAGAGTATGCATTCATCGTAGGTCTTGGCCTAGGGGTGCTGTATTAGTATATGCATAAATAGAGTGATAAATATATATACTTGTGACTTATCCTACTATGTGTGCTTAGTAGATGAGAAAGGTAGTGGTGTCTAAAATAACCTAAGGAAGTGGAAACTCAACATCTATCTAGTGAACCCTAAATTTACTTCAATGATATGAGAAGGTAAATAAATAATGAATCGTATAGGTGCTACGAGTAAGTAGTGTGACACCCCGACTAATTAAATACCGGGTACCTACTCCTTTATTCAAATTAATACAAAATGTCAAGTTAGTTCAGTTCATAGCATCACTGTCGAAATACATTTTAACAATTACTAGCCACCTAATATTTAAAAAGTGAGTTGTCAATTTCAATTAAATCCAATTAACATGCAACAAATTAAATTAAGAAATACTGATACTACAATCACATCACAGTCGCAACAAGATAACAATGTAATAAACTGAATCTGGAGGAATACACCTCACAACAATCCGAATACTGAAATAAATAAAATACAAAGTCTGAGCCATTAAATAATTATAACCCAAAATCTGAAATAGAACTGAATAAGTAAGACGTCTCTAAAAGGAAAAGGGCGACATGCCCTATAAATGAGTAAATCTAAAGTAGAGCTAAGATAGAAAGTGGAGGCATCTACTATCGAGGTCCTGTAACTTCCACAGCAGCTACAGCACGTCACTGGGATGGAACTCCTATGCTTGGTGTCCTTGTGGCTAGGCACCTAAAAAGGTTTTTACAAAAAATAGATTTGAAAGCAAACGGGCCAGAGTCCGATTGTGAAAACAGTTTAAAATACATCAAGTGTTTAATATCATTAAACAGTGAATATAAAGTACCTGATAGTGCGTGCACTCACATGAGATCCTCACCTCTCAACTAATTGTGCACTCCTATCGTACCCGTACCCGTCCTACTTATTCTACTATCAAACTAGTCCAATACACAATCTAACATTATTATACGATTCACGATTCAATTCCCGACATCTTAATTTAAACAGAGAGTTTTACTTTTCTTCATGGTTCCCAAAATTAATAATACTAATCATTAGGGATCTTCCATTTTTAATTCTACTACAATGTTGCTATTATTCACACTTACATTTATACATGAGAGTTCATTTAAATTAACAGTATATTATTCTCATCATAAATATACAATACTCGCACCCCGAGACTAAGCTGCGGTGCACACATACTCTGCTATCTAATCCCGGTACATCACATACATAAGGACCACGTATTCAGAATCTCTCAGGAATCGTTTTCAATAAACAACAATCACACATAATGGAGGCGAATATAGTTCACATCACATGGGTCACGCACATACTTACGCTCCCATGATCAACATACTTATTAACTTCTCAATAAGTCCTTCTTTGACTTATGTCCTCGAGGTACCAATCTAAATCCCCCCTAGTAGGCACATAAAGATTAGATGGCCCTGATCGAACGCCGACCTCCCGTGATAGCAAGTATGGTAGGTATGATATACACAAATACTACATATACCAAGCATTCACATGTCTTAGGTATCCCATGATATTAATAGAGGTATATTTCTCATCCTTATATCGTCATTTAATGTTACACGTTTACAAGTCCCCGATTTATATACATTAAATTTATCAACTCTTCTCACGTCGTAATTTTAGTTACTTATACACTAACCCATAGATGTCATCCGGTTTACTACTTAATTCCAAGTTTAAATCCTCAACTTACTTCCAATCTCACAAATATATCCACTAGTCAACAAGGGAAGGTTAACACTCAATTATATAAGTCTACTAGAAGTTTTAAACAAAATCAGGCCTAAAAGGCATTCTGTCAACTCGTTAGAAATCTCATTCGAACGAATGGCTTCGAATGAACTACCAACTCATTAGAAAGGGTATTGTCATCTCGTTAGAAGTCTCTTTCAAACGAGGTCATTCGAACGACCTGGGCAGGTTTTCTAACAAGATAGCAGTAAACGCCCAAAAATTTTGCAATTCGTTTTTCTTCATTTTTCTCTTCTCTAAATACATCCTAAGATCATCCCAATAGCATTTTAATGTTCTTAAACTATTCTAAATCCTCTTAGGTCATTTCTTAACATATTTTTGGGGTCAAATCCTCCTAATCAACATGCAATTATCATTAATCCCCAAATTTTACCCCAAACCCTATGAATAAGAACCCAGAATTTTATAATCATAAATCCATTTTTAAATCATCAAAGTTAAGTCTTTGGATACCAAATTCGTCCATAACCATTCTACATGCAATTCCTAACCCAACTTTAGAGTTTCTATAACAATTTCATTAGGTTTTCCTCAAAACTTCAAAAACAAAACAGTTCCTACACTAAATATGGAAGAAATATTTAATGAACTAAAAATATCAAATAATTTGCATTAGATTCGTTCTTCAGATTGTTGTCGATGATTCAAGGTTGATTCTCTCCTCTTTTCGGTCACAAATCCTTTCCAATTTCTGGTGATGGGGAGATGGTTTGGTATAGACCCTCTAACCTCTCTTATAACTTCTCTCAAAACCTCCGTAGCCCACTCTCTCACTTTTGGCTGATAATGGACTTAGTGTCTCTTTTAATAATCTTTAATTTACTTAAAAAATTCGTGGGTTTTAATCTCCTTATTTTTAAAATTACCAAAATACCCTTCTAAGTTGCCGATTTGGCCTAAAAATGCCACGGGACCCAAACTAACCCTCCGGCTAGTGTTTTCTGACTATTTCGACCCTTACGGACACGTTGGGGCACTCAAAATGATCATTCAGTTGCTAAAAATATAATTCACTTTTTAATTTAAATAATTTCATTCCTGACGCGACTGACACGCACGTCCAAACTAAATTCCCCAAATTGTCATATTTCTGACTCGCGACAATTTTAATATTTTCAATACTCATATATTACCATATATACTCAGAAAAATTCAATTTTACATCGTAATCAAATACCAACTCACATCTCGCTAGTATTTATATCCGGATTAATTCCCAATTAATTCTCATTTAATTTAATTAATCCCTTAAATAAAAATCAATAAAATTACGGGGTATTACAAGTAGGTGTAGTAAGATAAGGGACTAGAACTGGTTAGACGGGGTAACATAACTAGGGCGGGTTAGTAGAACACGTTAGGTGTGCATAATAGTTGAGGGGTAAGGAACTCAAGTTAGAGCACATTGAACTAACATGTATATGATATCAGCTGATTTTGGATTTTAAATATGCACAAATATTTTTAAACTTTCTACTCGGGTTGTGACCCATTTTCCAAATCTGTTTTACAAAAATCATTTCAGGTTATTTCCAGAGACATTATACTTCATTTATTTCCAATTGTTGGATTTAGTTTTAGATATAGATTATTGTACTGTAGTTTCTGGCTTAAGTGTTTATCCCAGTCAGATCTTATTTGATTCAGTTAATTATATTGTTGGTTAATTGGAATGGCGAATGTGATTTATTTATTTTCTTTAGATCATTGCATGTTAATTTAAAATATTAAAATTTGACACCAACTTAATTAACAAACATAGGTGATTAGTAATTAACGGTTTTTTACACTGATGCTAAGAATGAACCAACTGAATATTCTATTTTAATTTAATAAAGGACTGATCACCTGGTACTTGAATTAGGCGGGGTGTCACACCCACATGACTAGCTATGAGCGCGGTGTAGTTGCGCTCACAAGGGCAATCATACTCCTCTTCCGACTCACTATCACTAGGGGTGGTATCATTAACCTTTGATTTCTTATCGTCCTTCCCTAGTCTAGTTGGACACTCATGAGAATAATTCCTAAACCCTTGGCATTTAAAGCATGTGTATTCTCATCTCTAAGCTTAAGAAACTTCTTGAACTTCCTAATAAACCTCGCCATTTGTTCAACATCAATCTCACCATTAGTAATATAATCTGACATATCCTCTTTTCAGGCTTTCAAAGCAATGACCTTCCTTTTATTCTTTTTCTTTGGAGGAAACATGCTCATCTCATAGGTTTAAAGATCACCTACAAGCTCTTGGTCTCATAGTGTCGACACCACTTAGGGAATCTAGGACCATGACTTCGGCGTTAAATCTTTGAGGCAATGACCTTATGAGTTTTTGCACCACTCTAAACTCGAGGATATGCTCTCTTAAGTTGAACGAGGAATGGAAAATAATGAACAAATTGCAATATAACTCATCAAGGACCCATTCTCTAACATCTTAATCATATCAAACTTAATCGTTAGATTATCTAACTTGGAAACCTCCACAATATATGTTTCTTGATGTGTTGATCATATAATATTCCAACCATATTTAACTCTCTCGTGTTATACGTCTAAACTCTTCGGTGGTCCTAGCAAAAAAAATAACTTCGACACCTTTGAAATTAAATGTCTAGGAATTCTTTTCATCTACTGTCCAAGAGATATACACTTTAGGAGCACCATATTCGGTGGAAGTATTTCATGCATACTTAATCGAGTTCCAAACGTTCTCGTTGATCCATTTTTGGAAAAATCACATCCGCGACTTCTAATAGGGATAGTTTGTCCCATCAAACAATGGAGGTCAGCCAATGAAACTATCCTCTCGATTAAACTTCATATAAACTCTAAGCAAGCAAAAAACGGAAATCTAACACAGCAAACTTGTGTAACCTTCTTTGATATAAATTTTGAGAAAGCTAAGTGACCTAGGGTTTGTAGAGAAAAATACCACCATGTTTTATTTTCACAATTTTTAATTGGCACCAATATTGAAAACCACAAGTGTTATGTAAAAAATTTATCAATTTTATTTTTGACCTAAGCATGCACTTAGGTGAGTATAAGCAAGAGTAAAATAAATAAATCACAACATGACAATGTATGAGGAAACCCAAAATGGAAAAAACTTCGAATGTATCAACCACGCAAGTCCACTACTATATAGGTAGTTTACAAGACTAATTTAGACATACTCACAGACTCGGCGCCTTCAATCCTTGATACACTTCCTTGATTCTTGTAACCTTCTTCATAGTCACTATTGGACGCCTTACAATAGCCAAAAAACAAAGGTACTTTCTCACGCCTGGGCATCCCATTGATTTTACTTGTCTTGTGACCTGTCCAACCACCTTACAAGACCAAACATGATATCCATAATAAATGAGTTTGATGTAAAACATGGAGATCTTAAATGACATATGAATTTATGATTCCTGGATCTCAAATATGGGTGTAAAGAAAGGTTTTAGTTTGACACACGTTTTCTCAAAATAAACACATAAACTTGGAGAGATTTTTAAATGAGTTTAGGAACTCAAAAATCTGAAAAAGTCACTTAGAAATCAGCTAATCCGCACTTCTATTTATTGTAGGTTTCTGAAAAACAAGGTAAGCTTAAAAAAATAAGTTTACATGGGAAAACATGCTAGATCATTTAAACTAAATTGGATCTCGTTCGAACACCTAACGATACTTCCAACGAGATTCCATAAAATGCTAGAAATATGTCGTTCGAAGTTCGTTGGATCAATATTCTAAAAAAGTGAGAAGCTCGTTCGAATGACAAACATAAGGTCGTTCTAAAGACATACCAAAATTTTAAAAAATATTAAAAAAAAAACTTATACAGCCTTTTTATAAATTAAAACCCCCAAACCAATCCAAGTAACAAACAAAAACATGTATTCATACCTTGTTGAGATCCCTCAGATGATGAAGATGAAACTCAGCTCAAAATACGATGTATACTCGATGTCTATTTATCTTTGTCCGCTACAATCTTCAATAATATATCACATTCTTGAAGCACAGACAACTCAAGTCCTAACCTATAACTCAAATAACTTTTGTCTAAGCATGAAATTAATCCAATACATACAAATTGACTTGATTTGGAAAATTTTCCTTATATATTCTATAAAGCACGAAGAACTGCGCTGGATTGACACAAAATTATCCCCCACTACCCTCCTTATAGGCCAAAGCAATGGCCATCAAAGGTCTCCAAGCTCTACTAATGATATGAGAAGGGTTTACCCTAATGAACTTCAAGATTTTCACCGTCAGATGATGAACTAAAAACTTGGCGCCATAGAGCAACTGACAAGTTCTTACTTTTCTTCAAAGTAATAAAGAAGGCCTTTTAGTAGAATCTGGAGGCTAAAGAGGATTTCTAGTGCCTAAATAAGTAACTAGGATCTCCACCTCTCTTGTCCCAAACCATTATTGGAGAATACTTATACTATATTGTCTTTTTAACCACAGTCACCTCAGCTTTGATTAAAGAAGAGTATAGGGTTCAATATCCCATATATCATGTCAACAGAACTCTGCATGGGCCTGGAAAAAAAATACCCAAGGACGTAGAAGCTCATTTTTGTCTTATTACCTCAACTAGACGTTTAAGGCCATATTTTCAATTGCATACCATTATGGTTATTATGGATCACCCCTTTGGATAAATCTAATAGAATACTAATACCTCAGGTAGGCTTGTCAAGGTCTATAAAGTTAGGAGAATTTGATATGAAAAATTAACCATAAATCAACGGACACACCTCAGCTAATTTCATTTTAGAATTCAACAACTTAGAGGAGGTATAAAAAGCGCTCCAGAGCTCCGAGAAAGAGGTAAAAACACCTAAAGATCCTAGTCTCCCACTGTTCCAAGAGATAAACCCCAGTTTCCCAACATGGGTAATATATGTAGATGGATCCTACAATAATTTAGGGAGCGAAGGTGGACTTCATCTTTTGATAACTAAAGGAGGTATAATTTCTCTTGCTCTCCATTTTTAATTCAATGCCTCCAATAACGAGGTAGTTAATGAAGATTTAACAGTCGGTCTTGACCATCCATTTAGAAAAAATAATAGATTGGATCCATTAATGACTCATATTTGCTAGTCAATAAAGTAACTGAGGTCCATGAGGCTAAAAGTGGCCGAATGGCGGGAGACTTAGAAATCGTGAGGCACATCATCCAAAGGATCCCAACATTCAACATCTGGAGAGTTTATAAAGGAGAAAAACACGAGGTTGTCCATCTAGCCTGAGTGATTTCTTCTAATGACATTGATCTTAATATTTTAATAATCACCTTGGACCAACCAAGTATTACCCATATATAAATTAACGTGGTAGAAGAGGAACATGACTAAAACTGGACCACACCCATCAAGGGGTATCTCAGAGATGGAGTCTTACCCAAGGACAAGCTCCAAGTCAGGCCCCTGAGGTTTTTGGCATCAAGATACCATTTAGAAAATGGGATCTTATTTAAAAATGGGTAATTCTCTACCCCACAAAGATGTCATAGATCATTTATGTCCTTTAAGATCTCAACGAAGGCTTTTTTTCATGCCCACACTAGTCCCAAACCTTAACCTATAAGTTCTTGAGGCATCGATACTTCTGGACCACCTTGAGCAAATAAGCTAAAGACTTGGTACAACACTACGATAAGTGTCAAAGGTTTTCCTTCATCTCAAAGAAAAAAAAAAGATGACCTTAATGCTAAGTGCATGTCCCTTTGTTCAGTCAGGGGTGGACTTGGTAGGGCTTTGACCTCTTTACTAAGGATAGAGCAAGTTTTGCATTGTGTTAATTGTCTCTTTCACATAATCGGCTTTGGCAGAACCTTTGGCCAACATCACCGAGAAGAAGACTACAAACCTTGTGTGGAATAACTACATTTACAGATTTGGGTTACCAAGGGAAATCATCTCAAATAATGGAAAATCATTCGATAATCCAGGCTTTAAAAATTTTACACTGACTATATGATCAATAACCAGTACTCATCACCAGGCCATCCTCATGAAAATGGGAAATATGAAGTAACCACCTAGACCATTTTTCCCAATTTAAATATGAAGTTGGAAAAATCTAAAGGTCTAGGGACCAAGGAGATTCCGAGCATAATGGGGGTGTATAGAACCATTGTCAGAGGTCCCACAAGGGAAAATCATTTCTTTTGGACCTATGGTATTGTTGCTATTATTCCTACTGATATTGAGATCGCAACACAAAGGTAACTTAGTTTGAACCAGAAGTCAATAATGGGGGGATTAAAATGTCCCAAAATGATCTTAAAGAAAGGTGAAAAGCTGGTTTCATCACAATGGCCTCTTACAAGCAAAGAACGACATACTACTTTGACAAAAACATTTTCCATGGGTAATTCAAAATGGGTGACCTAGTCGTTAGAGAAATCACTATCATCACCAGAAATCCAAACGAAGGAAAGTTGGGTCCTAAATGGTAATGCCCTTGTGTGGTAAACAAGATGGCAAGGCCATATTGCTACTACTTCACAGACATGTAGGGATAAGAACCACCTCACCCATGGAAAATAGAACATATTAAGAAATACTTTTAATTACATGATCTATTATTGAAATGAAACACACCTTTTTACTACCTCCATTCTCTGAATATAGTATTTTATGTGAGTTACAAGGCTTTAATCCTTGGATCTAAACTAAACCTAAGGTTCAAGGATCCAATATGAGTTACAAGGCTTTAATCCTTGGTACCTACGAGCCTTAAGATCTTAGATGATTAAGAAAAGAGCTACAAAGCATTCGTCCTTGGATCGAAAAAATAGTCTAAGGTCTAAGGATCCCAAATAGACTAAAGTAATTATCAAGTCTTCCATCCTTCATTCCACATAACTTGACTATGGTCTGAAGACCTAGAATGATCAACTTAAAGGACGCTTTTCACCGAAAATACGTTTTCAAGGAAAAAAAACTAATCAATCATCTCTAAGAAAAATTTAACCTCTATTTTAAAAGAATTTTAGGGGGTCCAAAAAATAAGAAGGTGAAAAGTACCTTAAAACTATCCCTGAAAAAACCAAGACTTAAAGGTTCTATTCTCTGAATTTGTGGGAGCCTAAGGGTTTGTATTAAAAAATTTCATACCTCTAGTTTTAAAATAAAGGTGCAAAATTTGTATAGTTATAAGGATTTCATCCTTAATTTATTAAGATAAAAGGTCTTTGTACCCTTGATGGAAGTTCATTTTTTTAACTTGTACGGGTTTCATCCTAGGTTAGTTAAGTTTATAGGTCTTAAGACCCTTAGTGAAACTCCATATTTTAAACATCTAAGGCTTTCATCCTTAGTTAGTTAAATGGGGAGGTCTTAGGACCCTTGATGGAATTTTTAATTTTAAAATGTAAGGCTTTCGTCCTTAGATGTTTATGGTTATAAGGTATTAGAACCCACAATTTAACTTAAATTATTGGCTTTTAAGGTTTTTATCTTTAATCTAATATATTACACAGTTCTGGAGACCTTGATAGCAATTTCATGAGAGTTGCTTGTATTGCTTTGACAACTAATCTTGGGGGTAAGGGATGATATTACCAACATTATATCTCAAAACACAAAATAAATGACAAGCAAGAAGAAGTCAAAAATTCCAAAACACGACCATTGGTATTAAATATTAAAGAATTACAAGTTCTACATTAACGATCAATGGCCAAAATAAAGTAAAACATCCTTCTAAGTATGGGGCTTCACAATATCATCATGTATAAGAGTCAATTTATTTTTTGGCAAAGGGCCTTCGTGCAACTTCAGTCTCCGAGACTGGGGAGTAGGGGAATCATTATTAGCTTCAAAAGTGGAGGGCTCAATAAATTTACCCTTACTCTTTCTTTAACTATAATTATCCAAAATAAAGTTGGGATATTTAACGGAGAGATGGGAGACATCGACCTCAGGGAAGAGCAACTGAACTTTGGTGTTATAAGCTTCTAAGAATGTATAAGCCTTCTAAATGAAACCTTGGGTAAGCCTCACAGATCAGATAGGCATCTACCTGGCTCATTATCATATAATCCATCTCCCCGATATGCTTAGTATGATAGACTTGAGTCTCGGATAACTTTAAATGAAATTTTAGGTCCCTAATCATCATATAATCCCTCATAGTGATGAAACCTGCTGATTTAATAGATCTATGTCCCCAACTGCATGCATGAGTTTGTTATTTCTCACTCTGAAGCTTGAGCACCTAATATTTAAGGTCCTATATCACTCCCTTTCGCACTCAGGGCCGGTTTTGAGGGGAGGCGAGAGAGGCGGTTGCCTCGGCCCACCGATTTTTGACGTATTTTAGGGCCCCCAAAATTTTAGATATGTATATATATTTATAGCGTTATTTTTTAATTGTCCCAAAAGTAATTTGTTGAAAACTAAACGGACAAACATTTAAATGATTCCGAAAAATAAGTCGGCATCTTTTCGATTAAAGAAAAACCTACAATTTCTAAATTAATAAAAAAATCTTTTGTTAAATATGGACCCCCAATTCAAGAGTTCGCCTCCGGCCCCTAAAATCTGGAGACTGGCCCTGATCGCACTTAACCTTCAACGTACTGCATCACCCCCATGTTCAGGATCAAGGCCTCAGTATTGTCACTCTCAGCCTTAGTCAATGATTTTCGAGAAGAAAAGAGTAGTTAAGCACTGTAATGGATGGATTTACTATTAAGAAGAAGAGTCTGATCAAGAGAATTTATTTGAGCCCCAAGTCTTACCTATTCATCCTCCAAAGCAGCCATGTCCAATTACCCACAGAAAACCATCTGGTGAAGTTCCATTTTTGGCCAAGTCCTATTTCTCAACCATCATTAAGACCTTCTTCCACGCGCTTTGACCTTTAATGGCATCGACCATGCGGGTTGCAGTTAATTGTATGGCCTGAAACCCCAAAAAATATGTAAGAAAAAATCAAAGGGGACAAAAGAATAACTTAAGAAATAAATAAGTGTGATATTACCTTACCAAGTCTGTTGATTAGCTCCTCAAAATTACCATAGTCCCCCCTTCCCTTCACAGGAGGCAAAATAAATAGAGGAAAAAATAATTTATCTCTTTAAAATACAATGACCAAGCATACTAGCTTCCTTCAGAGAAGTTCATACCTCCTTGGTCTACCTCAGTATGTCCACAAGGTTGACCTTCAGATAATCCCCAGATCTGCTCTTCTCCTTTAAAGGAGACCCCTTATAAGATTTCAAACGGGTCCCAACCACTACCTTTCCATTCTCATGGGGACCACTAGACTCTTTCATAAAATCTATTGAAACGTGGGGCTGCAAGTCCCCTGAAATATAAGGTACACTTAGGTTTTGCCCTTGAGGACCCACCTGCCTTTAATAATACTTGAAATATGGGTAGGGTTTTCATAACTATCTTCAACAATGGGTTACCATCCAACTTATACATTGGATCAAAGTCAAACTCTTGTTTTATATAAGTAATAAGGATATCAACACCAATGTAGAACTTTATATGCTTTGTGGCCTTAGACCTCTTCCCTTCACAGCAGGTAGGTGAGCGAAGGTCAGCTTCCCCTAATGCCTAGACATTTTACTATGTTAATGTTCACGTACTCAATAAAAAGCAACTTAAAGTTAGTGAATGAAGTCTAAACAAAGGTAAAAATAGAGATTAAAGAAAGGCCAACATGCTTAATTGGTTAACAATCAAGGTCCAGAATGACCACGCTCTTCACAGAAGGTAGAACCTTATTTATGTTGGGTGAAAACTTAGTCCCCTTTTTTGGCCCCTTCAACTTCACCCTCACTGGCCTTCACCTCCTCAAAGGCAAGACCTGATCCCTCATAAGCTTTAATAGCTTCCACCTTACACTTCCTTCGAACCATTCAAAGATTCGACTCCTTTACCTCCCTAATAGAAATATTTGAAGCATCGGGCCTCCTCTAAAAGAGATAGCCTTGGTTTTAGGTCCCAGACCATTCCCGGACCATTCTTATGAAAATGATTGGTGTTGACCAAGACTTCAAATTGGGTGGAAGCCAACTTATGAGCTTTGGTCAAGAAGTCAACCTCGTATTTGTTGGAGTCAGCATATGATACAAAATTAGAAGTATTAATATGACTTCTATCGAAATTTGAACCAAGATTCAAAAATAAGAAAAGACATACCGAAGGCTGGTGGAGTTCACAAGACGGTAAGGCATCCGATCTTACCCTGATTGGAGAGTTATGTTCCCGAAAGCTGTTGTGGATAACCTTCCTCGTACTGATCACAGCCCGATGATCATACACCCTGAAGGTAAACCTACTACTAATGATACTAATAGACCTTTTAGACTCCTTGCTAGTTGGTTCGAGAGGGCAGACTTCGATGAGCTCGTGAGAGTTAGTTGGAGTCCACTCCGCAACATAGACCAAAATATTATTCTTGTGACTCAAAAGGCAAAAATTTGGAATAAAACTGTGTATGGAAATATCTTTCATCACAAAAGATGCTTACTAAATCGATTAAGAGGGATACAAATCGCTCAACAAAATAGCTTCTCCCATAATTTAGATCGGCTCGAGTGTGACCTTAGAAACGAATATAACATTATTCTTCGAGATGAGGAGATGCTATGGAAACAAAAGTGGAGAATTCAATGTCTTCTAGAAGGAGATAAAAACACTAAATTCTTTCATACTTCCACTATTATTATTAGAAGAAGAAGAAATAAAATTGACAGGCTTAATGTTGATGGCGAGTGGTCGGACGATGTTTATATTATTGGTAGTTATATAGATGATTATTTTAAAAATATTTTTTCGACACCCACCACCACTGATAGTGACAACTGGTTCGATAATTTTCTTTTACCCAAAGTGAGCGGGGACGATTCTCGTAGAATTAATTTGGAGGTTAGCACTAGTGAAGTTTGAAGAACTCTGTTTAGTATGAAACCTCTAAAAGCCCCCGGTCCGGATGGCTTCCAACCCATGTTCTATCAAACTTTTTGGAACACGGTTGCGCTCAATCTTGATGCAATGATTAATAATAGTTTTAAGGAGGGAGTTGTCCCGGATCATTTGAATCGGAGTCACATTACTCTTATCCCTAAGGTGGATAATTCGGAGACTATTAGGTAATTCAGGCCTATTACCCTCTGCAATGTAACTTATAAAATCCTCTCCAAAGTCATTGTTAATAGAATACGACCCATTCTCATGAAAATCATTAGCCCATACCAAGCTAGTTTCCTCCCGGGTAGGCAGACAATGGATAATATCATCACTACCCAAGAAATTCTTCATACACTTCACAATACAAAAAGGAAAGCGGGGGGGGGGGGGGGGGGGGGATCATATTCAAAACCGATCTTGAAAAAGCCTATAATAAAATCAGTTGGGAGTTTCTAGAAAAAGTTCTCACTGCCTTTGACTTCTAGGCAAACCTGATTAAGCGTATCATGAATTGTGTAACTCATACAACTACTGCCATACTGTGGAATGGATTGCCCCTTCTAGAGTTTAAGCCTGAAAGAGGGCTACGACAGGGAGACTCGCTATCCCCGTACCTTTTCGTGCTATGCATGGAGTATTTTTCATGCGCCATCACTAGGAAGGTTGATAGCAAATAATGGAGAGGTCTCAAAGCTTCTCCTGGAGGCACCATCATATCTCACCTTTTCTTTGCTGATGACCTTATCCTCTTCACTGAATCAACTAGCTCAGCTTGCTACACGGTAATGGAGATGCTTAAAGATTTTTGTTTGCTTTCGGGACAGACTATAAATTTTGACAAGTAAAAAATGTTTGTCTCTCCAAACATTCCCAAAAAAGATTCCCTGGACCTCGGCCATATTTGCTCTATGAACATTATAAATGACCTTGGGAAGTATTTGGGAACTCCTCTGCTCAATGGGCGTGTGAGCAAAGGTCAATTCTTGGAGATCCTTGATAAAATGAAGAAAAGACTTGCAGGCTGGAAGACCAATCTCCTCTCCATGGCAGGGAGAGAGACTCTCATCCAAACCACAACCACCGCCATACCTAGCTATAATATGCAGACTATCCCTTTCCCGGAAAGTGTGTGTAAAGAAATCGATAAGATTAACCGGAATTTCTTATGGGGAGATTATGGTGATGATAAAAAGGTCCATCTCATGAGGTGGGACACTGTGTATCGACCGAAAAAGCTGGGTGGACTAGGAATTACAAAAGCCGCCTTAAATAATATGGCGGCTATGACCAATCTTGGATGGAGAATTCAAAATGAGGACAGCGCACTTTGGGTTAATGTTGTCAAAAAATATGCCAATAAGCCAAACCCGAGAACATGGCCAAAAAAGAAAAAATCTTCCTATATATGGAGTGGAATTTTCAAGAGGAAGTCGATCCTTTAAAAAAACACCAAATGGAACATTGGAAATGGGAAAAGCATAAATATATTTAAGGACTGGTGGCGCGGGAAGGGTAAAATTAAACCTAATTTTGAGAATGAAAGCATGAAGGAGACTAATGTTGAGGTGCTTCTTGATCAACATGGCCAATGGAATCATAATGATATTAGCCAATGGATACACCCCTCGGAGACGATTGCCATACTAGATACAGAGTTATCTAGAATTAGTTTGCGAAAGGATAGACCGACATGGACTCCTAACCCTAATGGTAAATTCTCCATCAATTACTTTTATAACCAACTTATTGGAAGAGACCTTAATATTCCCGGACACTCCGAATGGAACAAGATATGGAGAAAAAGAATCCCCCAAAAGTTAAAAACTTTTCTCTGGACTACCCTACACGGAAAGCTCCTCACTAACCAGCATAAATTTGCCCGGAACATGACTAGTGAGGCGGGATGTAAGTTGTGTGGAAATAGAGAGGATATGGAACACATGTTTCGTGATTGCTTTGTTGCTAAAGAGACTTGGACATTAATGAAAAAATGGGTTAATACTATAGGTGCTAATACTGAAAGTTTTGAGGAGTGGATTATCAAATTTGGGTTGGGTAAAAATAATGACACTTTTTTCATCTCCACGATTTGGCAACTTTGGAAGGAGAGAAACATTCGAATTTTCGAGGATAAAACCACTATGCCCTGTATGACTGCCAAGTTTAGTGTAAAATATGCTCAGGAGATTACCCTTGCATACATTAAACCTGTCAAGCATAAGGGGTCGACTACTAATGTTTTGATTAATTGGAAACATCCTTGTGCAGGTATGATGAAGATAAATACTGATGGAGGGTTGGACCACGTTACTAAAGAGGGATCCTTTGGAGGAATAGTACGGGACTGAAGAGGTGAATGGATTACTGGCTTCTTCGGTAAAATCATCTATGCTGAACCGTTAAGAGCGGAATTCGAAGGAATTTTCTATGGGTTGCTCACCGCCAAAGATAGGAGATGGGAAAGCTTCACCCTCGAATCTAACTGCAAAGTGGCGGTGGATATGATCATTGAGGGAGACTGGACTAACCACCCGCACTCGGCTATCATTCTGGATTGCAGAGATATGAAAACGGAGCTAAACGCCAACGTGACTTTCATTATGAGAGAGGCTAATCAATGTGCTTATTGGCTAGCCAATTATGCCAAATCCCGTGCGGCAGATTTTTTCACTTTGGAGGAACCCCCGAAACGTCTCCGACAAATAATCGAAGATGAGAAGAATAAGAGCCAAGTTGAAGATGCAAATTCAAACTAATTGTTTTAGTAGGTGCTTACATGTATGGTGTTATTGGCATCTTGCCTGTTGTTTTGTTAAGCCATTGGTGGCTCATGTGTCTTGTGACTGTAAGAACCTTTATTTTAGTTAATTAATTTTCTTTAAACCAAAAAAAATCTGATCTTATCCATTGGATCCACGGTAGGCCTAACCCCCCCCCCCCCCCCCCCAAAAAAAAAAAAGAAGAACCTATCCTTCCACTACTTTGGAACATTATGCCTGTCACTCTCGAAGATAGTAGGAGCTCTAGGAAAAAAAGTACTTGAGTCCCTTATTACTCGCCTTTTTATACTCTTAGACTCTATAAAGTGTAAAGAACTCTGCTGAAGTGACATAAAATTGTCCCACACTGGCCTCCCTAAAGGATAAGATAATGGCCATCAGATGTATCCAAGCCATAGAGCAACCCTTATACATAGGGTATAAATGAACTGAACTAGTCAAAATATACACTAGCCAAAGTGAGGAAATTGATGTGGGTAAAAAAAATATGACCAAATATACCCTATTTATATCAAAACGACATCGTAGTGGCTAGTGGAATGACACCCTTGGGCGGAACATGTTGTTCCGCTTAAGGGTTGTCCATAATTTAGTTTTCCTCCCCAAAATTATTATCTTATTATTTTTAGTCCTAAATTGTTATAAAATATATATGTTCTTTTATGTTCGGTTAATGTTATAATTAGTTATTAGTTATAAAAAAAATATTTAAACTAATTATTACCTAAATAATAAAAATTAATTTTTTACGCTCGTGAAAATATAGGGTATATGATTTGGGTTTAACTTTTGTCAACCATATATTTTATGAATTGTGAATTTACACATGCCATGCTCATGGAGCAGTGTAAGGCAAAAAGTGGGTTTAACTTTAGTCTTCATTGTTCGTCATAAAAACATAGTTAGATATAAAGAAGTTTCGTACATGTTTCTAGGAATTAAACATTTAGGGTCGAAAGTGTAGTTGTGTAAAAATTGGGAAAATACTAACCGAAACATGATGTTCCGTTTTGGATCTTTTTTTTCCTTTCTTTCGCGGAACATAATGTTCCATTTTAGAGTGGGCCCCACTTAAAACCAACTAGTGTAATTTTATATTTGTTAAATTTTACACTACCAAATGCTATATATGAATATATACGGTACGCACAGCATACATCAAAACCCCATTTTTGCCCTTTTAGCATACCCATAAGGGTTGCTCTTGGTAATGATTTAAGAAGGGGATACCCCAATGAACTTCAATATTTCCAACAGTGGTCGAGGAAGTGGAAACTTGGCCCCATAGGGAAGGAAACACTCACTCAAGCAAATAAATTTTGGGGCCAAGGAGAAAGCTCTCTCACCGGGCTTGACATCCCTCAAGATCATGATATTTGGTATTCCATACTTCTTGTGGAAATCTTCAAAGTCCTTCTTAGTTATCTTCAAAGAAATTTGGGCCCACTCGAGAAGTTGGGGTCATTATGTCCCAAGTACTTGATAAATTGAGTATGTACAGGAAACCCCTATGAAGTGGCCTGGGCTGGAGTGATAGCTCCTTTCTCAGTTATGGGAGGAAAAGAGATGTATGGACCTTTAAAGATAAAGGATTAGGGTTCAAGACCTTAGAGGGAGATATATTTCAAGATGACATTTTTGAAACAAAGGGGAGAAAAATTATTAACTATGAAGTGATAGTTCAAGAAAGAAAGAAGTAATTATTGAAGAGGGTGGCAGAGATCTGAAACTAACTCAATGGAATCATTTATAGCTATTTAATTATAAAACCCCCCATTTTCCACATAAAGGTTAGCCAGACACAATGCGCTGAGGATGGGGATCGTCTAACAATTCATACCATTTTCAGTATCAACCTTAAAATATGATTTTTAATTTAAAACATCAATGCATAATAAAGCAACATGAAATAATAACTGAGAATGAATAAGTCCTAACTCTAGTAAATCATAAAACGTCTGTCCCAAAACATAACTAAAATTAACTGATTGATATAACTACGTCTCGGGCCTATGCCCATACAATCTTTGGAATATAAAAACTGAAATAAAATAAAGAGTAGCAACCTATGCTACAACCAAAGAGCTGAATATGATACTAAGAAAGTGAACCTGCAAGTCTAATCCTCTGTTAGCCCTGCTGTTGTTGTCTAGGATAACCTGGAAAATAATTTTCATGATTTGGGATAGCGACCTAAAGTTGCATTAATTAACTTATAAAACCAATAGATAATAATGCGGTCATTTCACATTACATACCACCTATCGGCTCTCACGTGCAGTAAGTATCTCACTCCTTATCTAATTGTAATACTATACGCATCTCCAACCCAAGTACAAATATATGATCGGGTCTCTATGCTAACATAACAATAACAAGGGAAATTAGCCAACATATAATCAGGAGGTAAATGTCTACACAGATGATTAAATTCCCAAAGGCTAACCCTACAATACTACTCAACGAAAATATATCACATCACATTATGTATTTTACGTAACATCGTGTCCATTAATCGTTGTCTACATCATTAGACTACATTGATTTCATTCTTAATCAATTTTTATATATGCTTATATATATATATATATATATATCACACAAATGCATTTACACTCAGTGTCCAGCTCGTGCTCTATCCATAAGTCTGGAGGAGTCCCTTGCCAAACAAACGTAAGAAAAACACACATAATTGGGGCGATCACTATTTAGTACACAATTTCACGCCCATACCCCCGGTTATGTGGATGGATCCGACCATCCCACTTCTCTCATCACAGAGCGATGCCCCTAAACGCATGATTTAAAATGACCTACACTCTGCCTAGTACATTTTAGTTGACGCGTGGTACATGATCCGACGTCGAATGCAATCCCAACCGATAGGCGTTCCACGAACACGGGTGTGTCCACACAAATAAAAAAATACATACATATACCACACAATATGTATATGTAGTTATCCTCATAACTACAACAACTTGATTTCATAATTCTCGAAATGGAAATCCTTGTCTTGAGTATTAACATTCCAATTAATTATTAAATCCACCATTCATTAGATAACGACATAAATCCATGTTTAATTAAATATTCATTCACTTGGAAAACCTACCATATACTCTCTTAGACTCGTAAAAATACCCCGAATGTTTCCATGGCCTAACCCATGGCCCAGGAGTCGAATCGATTTGCCCTTGGATCTGAATCGATTCGTCATGGGAGACGAATCAATTCGCTTTTGGTAGTGAGCCAAAATTTGTTAATTTTCAATACAATTTCTTCCCAAAAATTCCATAATCATTTTTAAGGCTTTATACAACTCAATTTCAATAACCATGACCCTATCATAATCAATAAAACCCACCCACATCGTTTTATAATCAATCTGCACATGATAACTCCCACTAATTCAAGTAATTGGGCCATGAACATCATAAGTTGTCTAAACCCATAAAATACACACTTCTCCTCTTAAGATTTTCAAAATATTACGATCAATACATTATTAAAATTTAGTGATATAATTCAATCCTATCATATGGATGTTAGTACAAATTTCTCTAATTATACGGAATCAATTCTGAGTTTTCCACCAAGGTCTTTAATTCTCAAGACATATTTAACATTAATTAATTCTAAACAGTCCTACATCCAAATCCATTTATGATTTAATCTCCAATCAATTTTATAAACCGAAATTGGTATGAGAGACATGCATATGATTCAAGAAACATATTATTAAAAGTTTTACCACAAAATTCTTGCCTTTATAGATGATAAAAGCCTCCTCTCTTGAGCCTTTGTTCCTCTCATCTCCACTAAGTTAGTACCTTATCCCAGAAGCTGTAAGGCTAATAAGTTAAGTTATAAATGGATGGAATGTATAATTAAGATGGTTTATTATCCCTTTAAAACCCTTAATCCCGCATCTCCTCTTAATGCCCAATTTTGGGTCCCCAAATAAGCCTAGAATGACACTCAAGTTGGTCAAAAATTTCCCCCAGGGGTATGCTTATCCATTGAGCCTAACTTATGATATTTAAAATGCCTAAACGGGTTCCTAAATTACTCTGGAACGTACTTAAACAAGTCTACCATGAATTACATATTTTGCTATTCTAATCATGTAATAACAATAATTCACGTAACATTTAAATTAATTATTCTAGCAATGCACACATTCAGTATAATCGAATCACTTAGTCGTGCACAATAATATCAAAGAGATTTATTCATGCAATTTACTCATTTTAATTCTACCGATTTAAATGATATAAAAATACGGGGTGTTACACTAGGTCCTGACATAACAGTATTCTCCGCATCCAACACTCAATGTAACCTCATTCCCAACGTCATCTCATAATAATAGGGATCTTGGTGGTTAGTTGCATCGTTACCCTTATTGATTTAAGCGGCTAAGTGTTTCCCCTTATAATTGTTGCAAGGAACAATAAGGGGCTATTGATGATACTACATTATAGAATTCAAGAGTTCAAAAAGTTCAAAACCTCTTACCTACCCCCATGTTAGGGAAGAGGTCCCAATGCCTTTAAAAGACCTCAACTATAATGGTATTAACCATTTTAAACCGTGGTCAACCTCCAAAAATGTCCACAATTGAATCAAAAGTCCTAACCCTCACCAAATATATATATATATATATATATATATAACCCTCAGTGATTCCACCAGACCTCAAAGTTTTGATTCAGAGTCCTCAGAACTAACGACTTCATCTCTAAGATTAATTCAGCAACCTTAGGACCATGAAAACAGACCTTTATAGGTCCCACATACTCTCCTACATGGTGGATCCCTCATAATACATCACAAAAATATTCTTAATCCTTTTGATAAGAACCTCGAAAATTTTTGGACCCCTCGAACGTCTAACTAAGCTTTTACAACTTCTCTGGTGGTTAGTGGAAGGTATAATAATTGTTTTACCTATCGCAACCACTCACTTGAACTGGCATTATATGCTCATATCTGCATAAGTGATCCCATCAACTACTTTACACCGCTTGCAATCCATTCACCAACACTTTAACGAGTTACGGTAATCGTCATTCCTCAGTCCAACACCGTCCATGATGCTACTATAGACTCATTCTCTCTCTAAGAGAACGTTTATATATGGAAGACTTGTAAAAGGTTAAGGGGGATCGTATCACCTAGAATCTAAGTGATATATAATATTTAAAGCAACATCAAGCATTGATGCCTTGGCTAACTCACTATTAGTTAAGCCTAGAAATTGATTCTATTCATAACTAATATTCCAAAAATTGTATTCCATGTTGAGTCCTAAAGTAAGATAAGGTATCCTTAGAAAATTCCATAAGTTATTTCCCTGAGGCTTTTTTATCAATATCAAAGAATGAAGATACTTCAAACCTCCTTGTCCAAGTTACGAGATGTCCATGGACCGTAATATTCTTATTTATAGTCTAATATACTGACAAACACCTTTAAAATTTTATGTAGTATCCTCAACTGAGGTATGAACTAATTTATATCGTTGTCTTTCACTTTAACATTCCTCCCTACTAACCGGTGTGAGGTCCCGTGGGGAGCACCTATTGGGGCTGAGGTCTCAAAAAATTTTAACACCTACCAGAACTATTAAAAGTTCATGTAGAGTAAACCATTAAATTAAGATAATCAAATAAAAAACATCATTTTATATATATATATATATTTCTTTTGAGATTTTTAAGGTACAAATAAGAACAAAAGGAAATAAAAGAGAAAATGAAATTTTTTGATATGTAACCAATGAGTGAGATTATTATGACGGTGATAGGTGGAGGTTCCACAACCATATCTAGAGGAAGGAACATAATCCTCAGAGATCGCTGGCGTAAATACCACATTCTAATATCCCATATACACCTTCATAAGATCTAAACACTATGCCTTTAACCCTAGGACCCCTGGTCCTATTTCAAACCTTAATCGAATGTAACTGGATGCTTCCTGACCTCTATTTGACTTTGGTCAACTCTCCAATCCAATATTATCTTAACAAATTTTTATAGGGTTCTAAATTTTTTATAGGTCCTTACCCAGCACAAATCGAATTTACAGTTCACTTTTAACACCTTTTTACTTAACAAGTCACCGAAATCTCCTCGAGCTACGTTTGACTTTGGTCAATGCTCATACCCGAGAGCATCTCAACATACTTTCTTATTTCTCTGAATCTCCTTTCCAATTGCCCATACCATGCATGGATCTGACTTACAGTTCATATTTTGTTGTCGTTTTACCTTGAAACCCTAACTAGAGGTAACTGAATGCATCCCTAGATCCGTTTGACTTTGGTTAATTCTTAAACCCAAGATTATCTAAACACATTTCTATAGATATCTTAATCCTTTCTCCAACGGTCTCTTCTAAGCGTGAAATGGATTTACGATTTGTATTTTATGTCCATTTTTTGAAAAATCCATTTTTTGATTTATTATAGGCACATTTCTACCCGTGCATATATGCAGGGGATACTATGCTTAGTCGCTAAGTCTGGAAGGCTTGATTATCGAAAGACTCGGGGTTATGCTGACTGACAGACCCCCTAGGGGAAGCTTAGTCTTTTTCCCCTCTAGGGTTTCCTATTTAAGGAAACCCTGACCTCATTGTTCAGTACCTTCTGCTCGAAATTAGTGAGGTAGCCTTTTAATATATTATTTTCCAAACATTATCTTATGTCATTCACACCTCACCTTTTCCATCTATATTGACACCATCAAAATCAGCCTACATCATTCAAAAAACCAGAATCCAAGCTCTTATGAAGAACTAAATTTCTTATGTTCAAGTTCATTAAATTATTGCCATTTGATAAATTTTATTACTTTAAGCATATATTTCTCTGAAATTTCTACTGTCTCACCCCTAATCACTTTTTTAAATTATTTATATACTTATTAATTTATTTTCATAAACATAAAAATCCAAATATGGGGTTTAATTCATACATCCCAAGTTAATGTTTCGTTCCGTGTTTCTACACGTTTTACCACTCGGGCACACTTCCTTACAAATTAAAAAAAGATAAATCTAGTTTAGGATTAATGGGTTAGACCCCACCCTTATATATTCTTGAACTACGTGGACTTTGATTCCGAATCTGGTTACATAGGCATCCCAAATTACTTTGGGATTTGATTCATCATTTTCCGTATTTTACTCCGCTCCCTCTATTTTCATTAGTATTTTAAATATATATTAATTTATCTCCTTTTACTTTTTTGCGGTTCAGTTAGACATGCGTAGTCACTCGTATATAGTGAGTGGCGATCCAATACATCACTCAAAGTCTATTTATTATTATATATCTTTATTAATTTTATTGACTCTTTAGCGGTCTCGTTAGGCATTCATAATCACTCTTTTGTAGTGAGTTACGATTCGATGTACCACTCATACATTTGTTACTTTTTATTATTCTATTTCTTTAGTCATACTCCTTCTACGGATTCATTTCCATCTTTCCCATGCTCGAACACGATGATTTCTTTCCTCATTCTTATACATATTTTCACTCTACACATCGTACACACGAGTTACCTATTTAAGGAAAAGGTGAATATTTTAATAGCCCATGAGAGAGATCAAAAGGATGGAATGGATTCTTAACACCTTACCATTTCATAACTTAGTCCCCAAACTCGTGATATATTTGGTTTTATATGCATAAGTTAGTCTTTTAATTTCGTGTCTTCGGAGATGGCAATATCTTTTTCTTGTTTTAAGAAAAATAGATAGACGACTCTATTATATACATTTTTACATTCCTTGACGACTGTCATTTATATCCTTAGGAGGTCGAGAACATCGTGCGAGTGATGAAAAGGAAATTCTCTTCTTTGATCCCATTTTCATGCAATCATTTTTGGGGAGAACCTATTCGGGATGGCCACAGCTGGAGCAGCGCAAGCATGGGATAATGCCAAAAAAAAAATTTGAAGCCATCAAATATCAGATATCCTACACCTAAGAACTCCTCGAAGAAAAGTAAATAAGAGAATTAGTATCCAAAGAAAGAACAAAAGTCAGAATGGAAAAAATAAAAGGAGAAGATGAGTACACTTAACCTTAATCGACAATCCTCCACTAACACAGGAGGAAAAGTCTCTAAGTCCACATAAAGACGATGCAGAATATCAACTATGTCCTTCCTTAGTACCTGTAGATATCGAGAGGGAAACCCATACTCGTATAGAAGAGGGGGATCCACTGGCCTAACACCACTCCCAAAGTCCTGACCCGAATACCTAGACACCCCACTGCCTCCTTCTATAGACGTCAGAGTAGATCTTTATCCACATCATCGACCGAGGGTGGCATCAAATAGGTCATCACGAAATCAAAGTAATCACGCGTCATAATTGTATCTGTGTAGATTGAATATGGCTCTCCTATCATGATCACCTCTCAATACTCATTAAATTTCATTTTCGGGTCTCACATACGAATCCTAGGAGTCGCTAGAGGTACCACCACATATCCTAATATCACCTTCTTAACCACTTTCTTCCCCAGGTACCATTCGTAATTGAACTCATGCGATAACAATTAGCACATTTGCATATGCAGACTGGTGATCTGCATCTCATCAATCGATGAACCTCAGCAAAAAATGCCGCATGTCTAGGGAAAATCATTCATTAAAATGCGATACCAAGAATAATAATCAAAGAAAATACAAAAATCCAAAACACTAATATTAAACCGTCTTAGTCTCTTATGAGGGCATTTAGGACCCTCATCACATGCCTAAAGGCATTCATGCTTTTACATACATTGTTCTCCTTACTCCACCTCCTCATCCGAGGCCACATCTGAGCTTCTAACTCTCGAGTGTGAGGTTTATTCGGATAAATACTAAACCATAATGAAAATCATCATTGCTTTTAAAATATGAAATTTATTAATATTTCACGGTGTTATAATGCATAGTTTCAATTTTACAATGCTATATACATACATCATTTCCTCACTAAAACCGTTCAAATTTAATTATTCTCTAACAAACACTATTCCTAAGTTTCATATAATTCTAGCTGGAATTGCTCATCATCGTTTATAGGTACCTATTTAAAAAAGTTGGAAGCAAAAGAATAAGCATGAAAATTCTCAATCTTAATTGGCTCAATTTTAAGACAAATATTTTTTTGTATATCCTTTTTAATGTGGGTTCCTTTTATGCCTTTTGCAGTACATGGTTGGTTACGATCTTACCCTTATGGTTTGTGGTATTTAATTATGAACGTATGCCACTCGTTTGTGACTATAAATAGATCGTGTGGGCTGTTAAAAAAAATTAGAGTTTTTATTTTAACAGACCCTACCGAAATGCTGCCTAAATTTCTCTCTTTAACTTCTAAGTGTTCAACCTCATATTTTTTTTTAGAGATCTTTCTTCTCAACATATTTTCTACCGCTATTTTATTTCTCATACACTTTGAGAGTTTGGTTTTTCAAGTTCGGGTGTAACATATGAGCGTCTTTGAGTTTTCTAAGTTGACCTTGGACACTTTTGTTGAAGATTTGAAAGTTTATTTTCAGTAAACGTTCTGGGTTAAGAAGTGGGTTTTGTGGTTGCTGCTGGTGTTCGTTTGACAAGTCCACCAATTTATCAAATTGGCTCTCGTTGTAAGTTGTTTTCAATTCATATATATATATATATATATATATATATATATATATATATATATATATATATATATATATATACTATTTTTCATTTCGTTTGTTGTTTAAAACGAATTTTTTTGGTTAAAATCAGATCTAGGTTGTGAGGGGTTTTTTAATCTAAGTTTTTTTGTGTGTGCTTAAGTAAGATCTTGAATCTTATGTGTTTAGGACATTTCATGTTACTTTTATCCATCCCCTAAAATTTGAGCCTAACTAAAATCTAGTTTTACACACTTGGGTGCGTGTGTTTTGGTGTTGTTAACTAGCAGGATTTTAGTTTGTTTTATTAATTAATAACCTGTTTAATAACTTGGATATTAAAACTAGTTTAGGTTAAATTTTGAGATTAAATTTAATCTGTTTTGTTTAGTTATTGCCATTTGACTATTTCCATTTTTTTAATAAAGTTTTGTCTGATTTTTTTGTGACCATAATCAGTTATTATTGTACCTAATCTAAATCATTTCCTTATTCTGGTGTGAATAACTTTACGGTACTCTTGTGTTAAGTGTGTAGTTGTGCATCTGTTCCAAGTTGTCACTTCCTTGCTATGTTTATTATTTATTTCAGATTGATTATGGGGGTTGGTTAATTTAGTCTGGTTTTACAGGTTGTAGTAACTAAATTAGTTCATTTACACTTGTGATTCTGTAATTTATAATCAAACATTGGTAATAGTGGACTTGTGTTCGTGTGTTGTCTTGGTACTAAAGGACACGAGGTTTTCCACATGTTGGTTTCCTCGAGAACAAATACTGTTGTCCATTATGCTTTTCCTCTTCCCATTTTATATTATTTTTATTCGGGGAACATCATCACAAATCTGTTTTTATTTGTTTCGTATTACAATTTCAATCGGAATTTTAAAACTGGTTTATAAAAACAGTTAAAAGAGTTTTATTTAAGAACTAAAACATGATAGGGTGATTATGTTATTTCAAGTGGTATCATAGCTTTTGGATTCACTTTTTAAAAGTTTTTATTCCGCAAATATCCTGAACTCTTTCGCTTTAAATATCAATCTTTTATTATGGATGACCATAATGAGTCTTCTGTACGTCCTCCCGTGTTCGATGGTGACAACTTTATTTACTGAAAAGTACGAATGGTTGCGCACCTTCAACACTTGGGAGATGAGGTATGGAAAACTGTTGAAACTGGATTTTCTGCTCCTACTCATTCAATTGTTGATGATGATGCTCCAATTTTTTTTCTCAAAAACCTCTTTCAGAATGGACTAAAGAGGAAAAGTTAAGTTCACACTAAAAAACAAAGGCAGAGATTCTATTTTTCAAGCGATGGGTGCAGCTGAATTTAAAAGGATTTCAGATTGCACCATATCTTAAGAGGCTTGGTACATTTTAATGAAAAACTCATAAAGGAGATTCTAGGGTTTAAAGGGGCAAGTCTCAAATTCTAGTTAGACTTTATGATTATCTTTAAATGAAAGATAACGAGAAATTTGATGATTTTTACCTTAAATTGTAAAATATTATTAATTTATCACCTACTAATGGTATAGTGTATGTTGATTATGAAATATGTGATAAAATCATTAGGTCTCTTCTTAAGAGTTTTGATTTAATAATTCTTTCTATGGGTGAAAATATTGATAATAGTTATACCTCTCATTTTTTGTGTAGCAAACTTCAAACGTTTGAACTTCAATGCACTTTAACAGATGAACAAATAGGCAAAGCACGTGCACACAATGAAACTCAAAATGTGCTGAATTTTAGGTCTATTGAAAATCGCTTAGCATTTGTATCCTCTTTAACAAATTTGAATGAATCTGAAATCTGCTTAGATTCTTTTGATAATGAAATTGCACTTATGACTAAACATTTTGAAAAATTTGTTAAGTTCAGAAATAAGTTTGCTTAAAAGAAGGTCAGCCTATTCAAATATACTTCACGAAAAATACTTTGAAAAGAAATGTTTTGAAAAATTATAACCTAAGAAGGTTTTTAGTCACATTCACAGCAGAGAATGCAATGAATATGGACATGATGCGAACAAATGCTTTTCTAAAACTAAATGGGAACCTTCTAATAAATAACATTTGTCTAAAACTTGGGATGATAGTTCTGGTGGTGATAACAAGGACTGCTTTGATAATCTTAGGGCTTTCTCATCAGTTTGTACTCTTAAGTCTCAGGACATTTTTAATAATATTTCTACACTTTCTGATGATTCTGATTTATGCGTAGATAATTGTGAGTTATATTTTATAATTTTTTCTCATATCTGTCCTACCCTATATCACCCTAATATCACAACTTCTTTATTTGTAATTGGGAATATTTATGGTGATTTTGATGAATCTGATCCGATATAGGATTCTGCTACTGTAGAAGTGTGTGTGAGTAATAATTCTGTTGAATATACACTTGATGACAACACACACGTAGGGGAAATAAATTCCAGGTTATTAGATAAAAATGATGTTTTCAATAATCAAATTAACCTAATAATTGAAGAATCCACCCTTCGTGTTGAGGAAGTTAAAAAATATGTTTCATTACTTGAGGAAAGGGTTGTTATGTCAATAAAACTTAACCACTTTCTTGAAATTAAACACAAGGTTGTTTTGACTAAATATGAGGAATCTAAAAAATAACTTGATGACACTTTGAAAAAGTTACATGCCTAATCAAACTTCGGTATAGTCGTCAAGTCTTTGAATAAATATGATGATGTTGCCCCTTTAAAAAGGATTGGATTTGTTAGTGAGGATTATGGTGAAACAAATTTTGTTAACTCTAAATAGCAATTCCCTTATGCAACTGAAATTAAAATGAGTATTAAACATGTTAAAAATGAGGAATGTGCTACTGGTTTTATTAAGTCGGTGTTTGTTGGTAATTTCTATCATAAAAAGGAGCTCCTAGAAAAATTTTGTTTTAAGAAATTATGACAAAATAAAACTGACTTAGGCAAAGCCAGGCAAACTAAAACTGTTAGAAATAATCAAACTACCAAACAAGTTTTTCAGTGTGGTTTTTATTCTAAGAAAGATAATTTAGAACCATTTTATTTTAAAAAGTCAAAATTGAATAGTAATAAAGTTATTCCTAAACATTTTGCCATAACTTAACCTGTTATTCGAAAGTTTTACTGCTGCAAGTTTAATAAAAAAAATGAACATTTGATAGATTTTTGCTATAAAAGGCTTCTTGCTATTAACAAACCAGGTATGTATTATCGTAAAACTGAATTAGATAAGAAGCCTACTATATCCAACTAACAACCTTTAAAAACTGAAACTAATTCTTTAAAAGCCAAGGTTGTTTGGGTTAGTAAGGATGATTTAAGTGACACATTGAGATGTAACATTGTTTTATCAAAATTAAATGCTCACATTAAAAACACTCAATGGTACTTAGATTCTGGACGCTCCAGGAATATGACAGGGGGAAAATCAAAATTCACCAATTTAAAATCTTTAGTTGGTGTAACTGTGACTTTTGGTGATGGAAAGATGTCCCACATCATAGAAAAACGATTCGTTAAGATAGATGGTCTCCATAACTTGGAGGAAGTTTTACTTGTTGAAGGTTTAGAAGCAAATCTTCTAAGTATTAGTCAGTTTTGTGACACTTATCATGTTGTGAACTTTTTAAAATCAGATTGTAAGATTTTAGACCCTAGTGGAAATATTTTTTTGTGTGGAACTAAGACTATAGATAATTGCTAAGCTGTCATTCATGAAAATAAGTCTGAAAATTATCTATCTTCTAGGATTAATGATTTAGACTCGTGGCATGAAATATTCGGACATTTAAACTATTATAACTTATCTAAACTAACTAGTCAAAATCTTATTCATGGTGTGCCTAAAATCACTAAAGTTAAAAATTCTATTTGTGGGCTATGTCAAATTGGTAAAATACACAAAGTCCCTCATAAGAAACTGAATGATATCATTACTTCTCACCCTTTAGAATTTTTACATATGAATTTAATGGCTCCCTTTAGGACAGTTTGTTTATGTGGTAACTCTTATATTCTTGTCATAGTTGATGACATCATTAGATTTACGTGGGTAGCATTTAGGAAAGAAAAATCTGACATATTTAGTCATGTTTTAAAAAAATATTCAAAAATTGAAAATGAAAAAGGATACTCAAGTTACTCGTAATCTTAGTGATAGGTGTGGGGAATTTAAAGACACGAGTGTTGTTGATTATTGTATTAGGAATGAGTATCTACATGAATTTAGTGCACCTAAGACACCTCAATAAAATGGAATTATAGAAAGGAAAAATCGAACCATTCAAGAAATGGGTCGAGTTTTAATTCATGCTAAAAGTTTGCCAAAATATTTTTGGGTTGAAGCTACTCAAACTGCTTGCAACATAATAAATAGGGCTCACTTAACGAAAAAAAATCCCTTATGAATTATGGTATGGAAAGAAAATTAAATCTACAATATTTTAGAGTGCTTGGTAGTAAATGTTACGTGTGTAAGGATCGTGAGCACTTATCCAAATTTGACACAAGAGGTGATAAGGCTATTTTTCTAGGATACTCATAAAATTGTCGTGCTTAAAGAGTTTATAATTTGTAAACTAAGACTATAATGGAATCCATCAATGTTGTTACAAATAATTGTGTTGCACCTCTAGTTGAAGATAACCCGAAATCTCTATCCGTTGAAAACGGTTCTTCAAATGATTTACCAACAATCAACGGCTAGTGACTCGGACTCCCCTCCACCACAAGACTTTGATGTTCCTTATTGGGTTAGGGCTAATCATCCTAAGGAAAATATTTTAGCTAAGTTTAGAGAACCAAGTAAGACTAGATCTCAAACTCTAAATGCTTTAATCTCTTCTTTTATTTCTCTAATTGAACCTTAAAATATAAAAGATGCCCTTATTGATGAATCTTAGTTTCTTGCAATGTAAGAAGAGTTCGGTCAATTTAAAATACACGATGTTTGGTTTTTAGTTTCTCGTCCTACTCATACTAATGTTATAGGAACTAAATGGATATTTAAACATAAGTGTGATGAAAACGGATATATTTTGCGTAATAAAACTAGACTAGTAGCTCAAGGGTACTCTTAAATTAATGGGATTGATGTTGATGAAAATGTTTCCCCAGTTTCTAGGATAAAATCTATTAGACTTATACTTGTCGTTTCATGTCATTTAAAATTTAAACTATATAAAATGGATGCCAAATTTGCGTTTTTAAATGGGTTTTCAAATTAACAAGTCTATGTTGAACAACCAAAATTTTTTGCTGCCCATTTTCTTCCAGATCATGTGTTAATATAAAAGAAATCTCTTTATGGGATCAAACAAGCCTCTCATGCTTAGTATGAGCGTCATGCTACATTTATCATTACCAACAGCTTTAATCGAGGAGGAGTAGACCTAACAATGTTTGTCAAAAGAAACTCTAATCATTTACTTATTCCTCAAGTTTTTGTTGACGATATTATTTTTAGGTCTACATCTCCTTAAGAGGCTGAAATTTTTCCTAACATAATGAAATCTGAATTTCAAATGTCTATGATGGGTGACTTGTAATTTTTCTTGGGTTTGCAAGTAACTCAAAAATCGAACTGCAATTTTATATCTCAAACTAAATACACAATTGAATTAGTTAAACGGTTTGGGTTAAGAAATGAAAAAATTACTAGGACTCCTATAAGCTGCACCATTAAGATTTATCGAGTAAAAATGTTGAAGTTACTCTATATCATAGCATGATAGGTAGCCTCCATTATTTAAGGGCTAGTTGACCCGATATAATGGATATTGTGTGTGTGTTCTAGATACCAATGTGAACGTAAATAATCACATTTACTTGCTGTTAAATTCATAATAAAGTATGTTAGTGGAAGTTTAAACTTTAGTATAATGTACACTATTGACATTAATTCTAAAATGATTGGGTATAAAGATGCCGATTGGGTTGGTTGTGTCGATGAAATAATATATTTCTGTAGTTATAAAAAAATTAAATCTTACCATCATCCTATGCTCCACCTCGGCGTAAGACGTTCGACCGGAGTAGTGCACGTCCCTCTTTTTTGCCCGATTTTCCCTCCCCGATTGGCGAGATGCCAATTGTCGCTCCCCGATCTCATTGTCAATGAATTGTTGCCATTTTGCCAATGAGATAGGCTCCTTTGGCGGGATGGATTCACGAATTTGGATAATGGACTCTCGGGTCTTTCCAAAGTACCGGGTTCACATATTTTTCTTCAACGTCTTGTGTTGCTCTCTCAACTGCTCCAAGATGGAATCGCGTAGCTTTCGATCCAGGCTGAATTATTTATGTCCAACAAATACAATGTTAGTTGCGAATAAATATAAATATAAATATAAATATAAATATAAATATAAATATAAATATAAATATAAATATAAAATAAAATCAAAATCAAAATCAAAATCAAAATCAAAATCAAAATCGTAATTGAAATTGAAATTGAAATATTCATATAAATATTTCAACACTTTTTGAGGCACTTTTGAGCTTGTGCCTTCCTTACTAGTAGATTGGACATATCTAGGTTCATTCCATACCGAACAACGATCGAGATTTTCATACTCCTTTCGATATAGTATCCAGTCATACACACAAGCGTGAATCGATTTATACTTCATTCCTAAACCTTTCAAACTGTTCTTCATAACAAGATAGCTATTTGGAAGCGTATTCTCCTTGAGTAGTAACCCCTTCACACCCATTTTAGAATTTCTACCACGCTATTGCCAGACAAATCGTATTGTGTCTTCAAACTTTGTAGACCAACCATGGAATGTAAATTTGTTTGATCTTTCTCACAACCAGAGTATAACGGTTGGGTCGCCTTTAATTTTAAACTTTCTTAGTCATCCTCAAGGTTTATTGTGGTATCTTCACGAGCACTTGAACCTTGTACATCATCAGTAACCTCATTCTCCTCTTCTTTATAAACTCCATACGCATCATCAACTAAATCTTCTAACATATTATGATGTACGACGTCCCCTTGTACATATATCCTACTTGTTGAAGGTTATTGTGAAGGTTGTTTGGGGACAAAAGGAACTTTTAATTCACCGTGAAAACTCCAAACACTATTAGAAAAACACCTTTTTATGACAGTTTAAGAATTTAATTTTATGACCATTATTATTAAACCGTCTTAACAAGTGTTGTTGTTTCACAATCATGGCCCTTTTTTATTTAACGAAATTACTTTTTAATTTATATGACCATCCAATTTCGAGGGACATATTAGTGTGATATTTAACGACTATAATATTTTAACTGTCATATAATTACATTTATTTTTTATGACAGTATCAAATACATTGTAATAATAAATATAATTTATGAAATTAATATATTTGTTTGATAAATTTATTTAGTTATTTATGACCTTTTTTTAATTAAAAAAACTACAAAATTTATAGGCGGGAAACTTTGGTGACAGAAATTGTGAAACGCAATAAGCATTACCCACGACCCAAACTATTCCTATGATTAAGAAGGAGAACTACCTCAGAAACCCCACAACCCTCCGCTTACCCTCTTGTTGTCTCCCTTCCTGCCGCTGCCCCTCTCGTCGCTCGCTTGGAGAATCTATTTTTTATTTGGAGAATCAATTGATTACATAGGTAGGTGTTGTTAGTGTTGGCGTTGTTACAGTTGAATGCATATTTAAATGTTTTTGGTCTTGAAGATTAATAATTGGTGTCATTACTAACACAATTTATCATACTGTGCACTCGAATTTATTTTTCTCTTTTCACAGGACGGTTCTCGTTGAGGACTCATAGTGGTCAGATCTGTTGTTTCTTAAGTTTAGTGAGGTAAATTTGAAATCATATCCATTATTCATATTTATTTTTAGGTAACAATAGACACTTCTAGTTTTTTTTATCAATTATTGTTAGCAACACAGGTTGTTGCTTTCAATTAGAAGGTTTGAAGGCTTTTAGAAGATTATTACTTTGTTTTTGTTTTTGTTTTTATTTTTTTATATGATAATTCATTCAGATGCTGGTAGTTTTGTTAATTATGGATAATTGAGTGTGTAACTTGATGGATATTACAGATAATTGGAGTTTTGGAAATGAATGTGGAGAAAATCAATTAATATCACCTAAGGCCATCTCCAATATAAATTATCAACAATTACCACCTTAGTTTAACTAGTGTGGTTGCGGAGACTAATGATTGATCTCAACCTTCTCCTTACCAAGAGGTTTTGTTTTGTATGTATTACTTGATTCAATGAATTCGATTGAAATTTAGTGATTTGGATAGTAATTTGAATATTTTGTATATAATTGTGAAAACCACTTTGAGCATTTTGAAATTGGTGGAATTTTTGAGGGATTATTATGTGCATATGGGAGTGAGCTTCTGTTCGGCTCAACCAGCGTGTCTCAGTCCTGAGGATCTTGGTTCAACTATAATGGAAAGTATATTTTATCAGATTTCTATTGTTAGTTCCAATAGTGAGTTTATTAATACTGTTACAAAGGTTTTGTGTAGGAGGGATTTGTTTGTTGAAATTAGTAGTTTGTTTGTTCTCAATAGGTTATGCTTGATGAGAGGTATACTTATAGAAGTTTTAAGAACTTTTGTACTCAATGCTCGTTTTGTTGTATCAGAATATGGTTTTAGTAGTCTTAATTCCAGTGGAGATATTAATAGCTCAGGTGAGACCATAATTTATGACGAGATTTTGCCCAAGTTGTGTAATTATTGTGAGAGACCCACTGATAGTCATTTCAACTACCATGTATTAACTATGATGTAGATATGTTTGCAACAGATAAAAACCTCATTGCAAGGTAATCTTGATATTCACACCGAAAACTATATCCCATCTCCAAGAGCATGGGGACCCGTATATTGAGAATCATATGGAATAATTTGGAAGATCCTTTATGTCAAACTGTTAAACAAGTTCATCTTATTTTTTATTTGTTCTTGGATATTTATTTTAGCCTTCATTGGGTTAAGGGTAGTGATAAAATCAAGAAAATTATGGATGATCTTCTTTACTTGGGCCCACATTGTAAAGGAAGACAGGTTGCTTTGGCTTCCATCACGAAGAGGTTGGGGACAAAGACTCTTTTAGAAATGTGTCCCAAGTTACTCTTTGAAACAACACATGCTTACATTGATGACGATGTATGATGTGACGCCACAACATTCCTCAAGTGTTTCCTTGAGTGCTCACGTGATGAGTGTTGGAGTTGTTATGGTGTTGAAAATTGGTATTCAAAATATAGAGGCCACTCCTTGCGTCAGTTTTTATATGGGCTTTCTTTTAGAGTATCAAAATTCAGCTCCAATTTGAACACTTATGCTTTGCCAATGTTACTTGAATTGGATGTGGATATTATGTTTCCCACACTTTCTTTTATATCATTTGACCAAGGTGGAGAGAATACCGAACCATTTTTTCCATAGCTCAATGGTACATATATGGTTCTTAGAGTTGAATAGTAAGTGACCATTATGGTATCGTTACTTAAGCTTTCATGCTCGCCCGTGGTGTGAGAATTCTTCAGTATCCAAGGAAGATGTAGTGGTGAAAATAGAAAAACTTGACCATTATGCCCTTGTTTGTTTTTTGGTTCTTTGGGCTTTCTTTTTAATCGTTTTCTTCTTTTGTTTTATATTGGAAGATATTTGAGTAAACTAATGATCTATCAATGTTGTTCAGCCAATAATGCATAAATATCGAATTTCTCTTGACAATTTCTATGAATTTTCATAACAATATTTCTTTGATCTAATGTTTCATTTTTTTATTGCAAGTATTTTCTTAAGGTTATTTACAATTCTTTTATAAATTTATTTTTGCTTCCACACTTTTAGTTTTGTTTCCAATTCAGTACTTTGTTCAAGTCTGTATCTTTATCTTTTTTACATATTATAATTTTTAGTTGTTCATATTAATTGAGTCCATACCTCACTTACATTATTACTTTATTTTGTCGCAGAATTTAGTATAAAAAGAGGTGTGAAGATGATTAGGAGGGAAGAAGTTAGGATTCAAGATCTCCATACATGTATTGTTAAATTAATTACTACTACTATTATTCTCCTAAAAAAATAGCTCTTCATATTTTCGTTTATTGACACTTGAGTTATGATAGGTGACAATGCATACTATCCCAAAATGATTAACCAAACATATTTTAATGTCTGTTTGTAGGCCTGTGTAATTTGGTTTCTTTTGTTTTTCTAAATCTAAATTTGAAGTATATTGGTTTCCAACCATGGATCCATATATAATTAAATGTGTCAACATGCATATGTTCTTTATGATTTTGAGTATTTCGTTGTAACTTTATTATAGATTTATAAGGCGCACACGCATCGCGCATAGCTAAACTTTAGTGGCTCTTTTATATTGCCTCTCCCTCTATAACCAGTCATGTTTTTTCTCTCCCTCTATCAAAAATCTTTCTGCAACCTCACCTCTGCCTCCTTCTCAGAAGATAGCCTGAATGTATATAACACTTCACCTCATTATCAGCACTAACTCTCTTTGTATGTTATTTTTTCGGAGTCCTCTCATAAGCGCAATTGTGGATAATAAGTTATTTATATATCATCTCCCCAACATGGACAACTATATAATAAAAATTGATCTCTTACTCTGAATCAGGTACGAATTAAATTTTTTAGAGTAAAAAGCTTATTGTATCTCAAATTAAACATGGATCAGTATATAATTAATGCCTAAAACTTGCACAAGAATCGTGTGGAGACAATTACTTCACTTCCTGAATTGATCAATTGCTTCGAATATGAATTTTTCACCGGGCTCAAACGCGACTTCATGTTCTTCAATGCTTTGTTCAACTCTCAAATCTTTGCGCACTTTAAAACCTTCCTTCTGTACATATTCGTCTACACAGGTGATTATTACTTTCTTGATGACTTGCCGGTAAACTTTGGAAGGTCCAGGAACTACTAAAAGAATATCTCTGGGTATATTTGTTCTTTTTCCTCCTTTGACTCTTCCTAATCGTGGAATCAGTTGATCATCAACAACCATCTTGGTGAACACACTATCGAAAATTTCATCAGTTTTAGAACCAGATACCTCTATGCTTATCTTTAGTTCATTAGGCTTGTCACTATTAGTTATTGTAATGGAGTAGTCTTTAATTTGAGAACAAGACTTTGGTATCTGCCACACCTAATGATACAGTTGAGAGGCAACAAAACACTTTTTTTCACCACTCTCTCTTTACAATCTCATCACCATCCTCAATAAAAGAAGCAGAGGAGTGAAATTTCAATACGATAATTATTTCTATCCAATCCATCACATAGGTTGGCATAATTGGGCCTCAACAACACATTTAGAAATTAATATGCAAAAGAGAAATCCTATGTTACCATTACTAGTTTAGTAGATAGCCGAGATAATGATGTAAGGACACAAATTTTCAATTGAGTCCATATATAGTTTTGGCTCAATTCCGGACAAAAACATTTATTCGTAGGATTGTATTTAATTGTAATATTCTCAAGCCTATGAAGAGTTTGTTGAAGACGTAGCGGCAAAGAGTATAAAGCTTCATAATCATGCCGATTTCGTGCCTCGTTTATACGTCATCAACCATAGTTCCATGCTCCCAAGGTATGAATGCAATCATATATATATATATAGGAGTTTGGAACTTGTTTATTGGGTGTTAGGTTTAACTAAAACTGCGTTTTAATTTCAGAAAGATTTAATTAAAACTTTAAATAAAGTTAAAAAGTTTTGGAGCTAAAATGAATATTTTCTGACTTTCTGGCACGTCGTTCGAAGCACACTGTAATCTTGTTCGAACAAGATTATAATGTCATTTGAACGAACTGGCATCTCGTTCGAACGAGATTGCCAGGTCGTTCGAACAAGACTTCTAACGAAATTCCATTTTTCAACACTGAAACCTCGTTAGTAAAGTCGTTCGAACGAAATGCCAAAGTCGTTCGAACGACTTTCCAGGCGGGAACAGTTTTTTGACAGTTTTCTCCCATGATCTCCACTTCTTTCCCCACTATCTTTTCACAGCATAACTATGTGTGGGAATCACTTTTGATCAATAATCTTTTTCATATCTTAATAACTCCTAGAGAGTGTTTTGAGAGTAAAATCAAAGAGGGAAAAAGATCGTGTTTTAAGTGAGTTTTTATCAAAGAGAAAAATATACACCACTCTAGTTTACACCCAAATTAGTTTCTTCCAACTTCCCATATTCATATATCTTGCTTGTGTTTTGGCACCGAGTTCATCTCTTCTGTTCAAAGAGAAGTTTCAGTTTTTCTTCTACATCCCATAAAGAAAGAATAAGAGTTTTTGTTTCGGCATTACCCACTTGGAGAAAGGCTCCTTGCTCGAGTGACGGTGACCATATAAAGTCCGATCGGTGGCTTTCGAGACCGTGGTGGAGCTCCAAGGTTATCCGCTAGGAAGAGGTATCTACAAGAAGAAGCGTCGGGGCTTGAGAGGGATCGAGTCGTGTGTTCTAAGCCTTTCTGTCTTGTATTTGTAAATTCCGTACTTAATAGAATTGTGGCTAGGGCCGCCCGAGGTTGTTTCCCGTTGTGGGTTTTTCCTCGTACATCTCGGCGTAGTGTGATTGATTTATTTTTATCTTTCATAATGAATTAGAACTCATGCTTAGGGTAATTCAAGATAAAAATGGTTTTAATTGTCACACTTAATTTAATTAGGTGCTAATTAAATTTGGATAATTGTTTATTTAATTCAAGTCATTTGCTAAAATAAAATTGGTTTGACTTAACTTTGGAATATTGATAATTACGACTTAGGCAAATTCTAGGACTTGAATTAATTGGTTTAAGTGAAATTTAATATTTGTGTGTGTTATTAATTCTCACTTGGGTTAAATTTTATTTGAAAGAATAAATTAAAATTTAGTATTTAAGTTGAACCATTACCTTTTACGCTTCCGCATCTTGATATATATATAAAAGGAAATAAGATTTTAATTGAGAAAATTAAAATAGAGGGCTTATCCTACTTTCAAATGAGATTCAAGGACAGTTGCTAAGCTCACCCACAGAGATACTCTTTAGTGTAGCCAATTTGAATTGTTGATCCTGAGCTATCCTCTTCTTAAATAGAGGTTCTAGTGAAGATGAAATCGATGATGCCACAATCCAATAATCTTTAGAGCTATCAAGCTAAAATATGCATCAATGACACCATTGGGACTGTTAGGAATACACTGACACTTGCTCTTAAGGGATTGGTATTGCTCCTAATTGTTAATTTTTGATAGCTTAAGGATGAGTTTATAACAATCTACTTAGTCCTTACTGATTTTGAGAACACTCAATGCATTACAAGGCTCAAGATCTTAGATAACAAAAATAATTGTTGCAGTGGCTATCACAGATGGAAGATAACACCCAATCCTTGTATGTGATGATAGAGAGAATGAGGCTCTCACACCTCCCTAAAAACTCCTAATGTAGGTTGGTTTTCAATCCAAACCTTCTTATGATATGATCTATAAATGAAAGTGGGGTTACTGGTTTCATCTTCCATTAAAGAGTAGACATAACCAAAATCTCCAATCTCATAATAGTTTTAGACTCAAAAACATACTTTGATTCCTCCACTAGAAGGTCTAACAGAAGATGCATTTGGGTCTTCTCAACCTTGGCAGCTATGGAAAGACAAGCAGCATCAGCTAGTGGACCCATCCAAGTTTTATCACTCACAAAGAAAGGGTTTAATAGGATCCTATCAAAGTAAACAGTTAAAACATAGGTTATTACAGAATACTCAAAATGAGAATTCCCCTTCAACCCCCACTCAATGGCCTCTTTTCTTGTATTCATAAAAGAAAAACACTCGGTACTCACTCTTACATGAAATTATCGGACTCTTATATCCTGTCTTAAGGGAAAAGCATAATCTTGTAGAAGGCATAAATGGAATGAAGATGTCTACAGTTTTCTTATGAGTATAACCTTAGGGTTTCCACCCAAGAAGAATAATTAAGTTACAGTTTCCATGTCCTCTGTGCTGGCACATGAATTATTTGTATGGCATGTTTTTTATAAGTTTCAATTATATCCCATCATGATAAGTAATTATCCACACCTTCCCGAGTTTGTAGGACAAGGAACAATTGGCATCAATTTTGGGTATGGTCCAATGGTTGTGGGTCTGAGGTGGTTAGCTTATGCTTATGACATCCCACTTTTGTCAAATTCAGGTCGCTTATGCCCAAAGAACCTCACTCCTGGTATTAGCCCATCCAGTTCACTAGGAAATGGCTGTTTGATGGCGCGTTATGAAGTGGAGTCCAGCAACCAGTTGGTTATTAGTATAATTAACCTGGGGGACAACGGATACAAAACTCTCTCTAGAAACTGACTTGAGATGCTTTCAGGTGGATCTAGTTCTCCTGTACCGTCAAATTCTTGCTGGAAAGTTAGGCTTGATGGATTCGAGTATGAGAATGTGGTAATGGTTGTTGTGAACGATGTATTTTCAAACTTATTATAGCACATTTTAGAGCTCATACCAGTCCTATATCTGCTTTATGTTTTGATCCAACTGGGACCCTTTTCGTTACGACCTCAGTACATGGAAATAATATAAATATCTTCGACATCTTTCCATCTTGTAAACGCAGAGGATCAACCAATCAAAGCTGTGATTGAATTTCTTATCATGTGCATCTTTATAAGCTGTCGTGAATTAACAACAGCTATCATCCAAGAATTTTCTTCAGTCACTATAGTCAGTGCATTGCTATTGTTTCCTCCAAAGGGACTTGCCATATATATGTTCTATCCCTTTTGGTGGCCAAGATGGCTTTCAAACTCTTAATTATCATGAAGAATGTCCTTCCCTATATTCATGGTGGTATACTTCATCTTTTATCATAAACCAACAATCTCCTCCTCCGCCTTCTCGTATTACTCTCTGTGGTGAGCTAGATAAAAAATAATAACATTGTAATTCTTAATTCAATTAGAAATGATGATTCTTCTACAGTGGGAAAGGTCTGTGCCATCTGCTGATCTTGCAGCTTTTTTCCACAACTCCATGCCTTGTGGTTTTCAAGATGTTAATGCAAGGGGTAATAATTCCTTCGAATATTTGAGCCCCCGGTCGTGTTAGGGGTAAAGGGCATGGAGTCACCCCCACAACCTTTTTTGACCTCACTAAGAGAGGATCAAACAAGCATATTAGTGAGTTGGAGTCTAAGCTGAATGCATATAATTCACAGGTTGCGTGGCCTAAAGAATTTGTTGTAGTAGACATAGAGGTAAAGTTGTGAGCAGTTTAGTTTTATATTAAAGATACCATTGTTAATATTTTCAAATGCCCTCTCTCTTCACTCTTTATCAGTCTCTCTCTCACGCTATAAATTTTTAAATTAACTATTTTATAACCAATGCAAAGCAGGAAGAAAATAGAGAAAATGGTGTTGAGAGTGGGGGCACTTATCGTATTTTCAAGCATGCTTTATTCAATCATGAAAAGTGATACCAAACATATTTTATGCCAATTAACATATGGTAAGTGTATTTATTGTCTTAAGTTGTTATAATTATATCAAAGCATGTTTGTAGCATTGATATTAACAGCTCATTACATTGTAGGTTTCATTAGTCTTTAGTCATTATCGAATGTGAGTTTTATATACTGATGTTCATGAGAGATCTAATGGAGAATCCGTCTCAATCCTTTATAAGGAAAAAATGAATACAACTTGTGTTATTTGATTTGTTAGATGAAGGAGTTAGCTGAAAAATCAACCTATGAAAATCATGAGATAGAAGAAGTTTAGCATGATTTCATTAATTTCATTCAGGATTATCTTTAGTGAGCTATAGTTGTGGACAATTTTGGCATATTCTTTCAGGTACCTTTTTTTTCTTCAATTTAGTTAATTATTTTGTGTCGAAGTTAATAATGTTTAATATAGAGAATCAAAATTCTATTTATGAAAATATAACAAAAATTGTAATTAATATTATCAACACTATAAAAATATAATGCCAAGAATAATGTTATTACTGAATGGACGGGGTGAGATTTATATTATCGTTGTTATTCATGATGATGCTGAATGCCTGGGCTGGGCTTTATATTATTGATGCTGAATGCTCGGGGTGGGCTTTAATTTGTTTATGGTGAATGCTCGGGTTGGGATTAATATTGTTGATGTTGGTTAAACATGTCATGTTCAATTTTGAATTATTAAAAAAATAAAGGAAACTCTGTCGAAATTTTCACTAAACCTTCCCTAATTATCTCTTCCCTGCATTAAAAAAGAATTAAGTAAAACTTAACTTTGAGATTATGAAAATGTTTTGTGATGCCCGTGGTGGCCTTTATATTGTTATTGATTTTGAATCCCCAAGATGGCTTTTATATTGTTATTGTTGATAGTAAATGTGTATGGTGGTATTTGTATTGTAATTGTTGATAGCACATACCCGCCGTGGGATTTATAATGTTGTTGTTGTGGATGATGTTGAATGCCCGAGGTGGTCTTTATATTGTTTTGTTTAGTTAAACATATCATGTTTAGTTTTTTATTATTATAAAAAATAGGAAACTTTGTCGAAATTTCCATATAACCTTCCCCATTTATCTCTCCCACGCCTTAATAAAGAATGAAGTAAAAATTAACTTTAAAATTATGCAAATGTTTATTTTTTATGCTCGATACTATATTAGAATATCATTATTGTTTGAGATACATTCTTTATACGATTAATCTATTTTAGTTGTTAACAGCTATTTGTTTCCTTCTTTTTTTTTTCAAATATCGATCTCGTTGTTGCCTATTGCGTATTCGATTTAGTTGTTACTAAATTGGGTTTTCATGCTACACGAATGGAGCTACTGTTGCAATTTAAATTATGAGTTTTGATGTCTATAGTATAGGTCATTTTAGATATCTTTTTGTTTGCGAGTTGTCCAGAAGTCAATTGGGAAACTGTTGGTGTATATTTTTTTTTAAATTTAAAATATTAATGACATTTTTTTATACTTATTGTTCAAGTTATATTGGAACTTGGAATTTTCTACTTTGAGTATGGAAATTTGTGCTTTATCTTGACAAATCGTAGTTTTATGCATTACATGTTTGGGATATTTGAATAGTATAATAGAATTCAATGCAAAAAAATAAAGGAAAAAAAACTTATATGACGGTTTAGAGTTCACATATAAAAACGGGTATGTTTTATGACTGTTTTATGTACGTTGTCATTATAATTAACAAAGTAACCGTCGTAATAAGTACCTTTTATGACGGTTTATATGAAAATTATCATAATAGGATGGTTTGTTATGACGGTTTTGTCAGCATCAATTTTATTATGACACAGAATATTACTATTAATGACAGTTTGTACGAAAAACTATCATAATAGGATGGTTGTTATGACGGTTTTGTCAATACCGATTTTATTATGACACACAACATTACGACGGTTTTCAAATCTTTGAAAACCATCATAAATAACCTGTTATGACCCTTTTTCTCCGTCATAAAAATGTCTATTTCTAATAGTAAAAATCGATAACTATCTTGCATACCTGATCTTAACAAATATAGTTCAACTATTTTCCACTCAAACACATTACCATTCTTACACCTAGCACACGGACACAGAAACTCGTCATCATTATGACATCTCTTTGCGTATTTCACAAATTTATTAGCACCTCTACGAAACACATCATCCATTATATTTGTCTCACCAATCCACTCCTTGTATTTAAAGGTAAGAAGCGTATATTCATGGATTAGTATAAACAAAACTTAGATTTATAGTATATTTTATTTAATTATGTCTTCGATTCTTAAATTTAAAATTTAAATTCAATTTATAATATAAATTCCTATTTCCTCCATCTCCTCTAAAGGGTGAGTGGTCCTATCCCCTTCAAGACCGCATATTTCTGTAATATACTTAACAACTCATGCACATTGTTATGATTTGAGAAAAATTCGACAGTATATCCCCGTAGTTCTCCAAGTACACGACGTAGATTGGCAAGTGTGAGTGTTATTTCAATTGATCAATTGAAATAACAATCACACTTGTCAATCTAGTATGTACCCAGAGAACATTAGGATACGACTACAGAACTTCCTCTAAAAGTAACAACTTTAAGCCACTAAGAATATTTTTATACAGAAATTATGCAATCCCAAAATGTCTAAACGGGACAATCCGAGAGATCTCATTACAGGGGTAATAACTCTCGAACGGGTCTAAGGGCTATTGAATGTGTACGCATAAGAATTAGAAGGCTAGTATCTATGCGCACTATATGTAATTTCAAATATATATACTGTTCGTTATACAAAGTAATTTTCAAAAAAAGTTTAAAAATCCCACCCCCATATGGACAATAATCCAGTACTCATGCCACTTTTAAAATTAACCAACCCAACATCGATCCACTATAATCCAATCGCAATGGCAACAACAAATGTATATCCCGTGCTCCTTCTAATTCATCTACTCAATTAATTATTTTCATCAATTAAAGTATACAATTATTAATTTACTAATTTACAATGAGGGGCAATCCTACTTTCATATATTAATTTACTAAAAAAATTAATGATCAATCAATTTGTTTACAAGGGACACTACTTGCATATGAGGGAAAGTATCTAATAAACCAATAAAAATTTAATAAAAAAAAATTAACAAGCCCCACCCCCGCCCCATTTCTCCTTGCCCCACCCCCACCCCCTCCCCCCTCCCCACACACATGCACACTCACATGCATGCACGCAGCCCCACCCCCCGTCACACCCCCGCATCATTTCCCCCTCTAGCACATACGCACAAACACACACATACACGCACACTACACACACATATACTCACACGCACATAGACACACATGCGAACATATACACACACACATGCCGCCCCTTGCCCCCCCCCCCCCACCCTACCCCACCCCTTCCCCCACCACACAAACCCACACATAGCCCCACCCCTCCCCACCCCCATCCACGCACACATGCACACCCACATGCACACCCACATACACCACCCTCCCCTCCCCACCCCCACCCCCAGCCCCACCCACCACACACACACGTACACACACACACACACATGCAGATATACACACACACACACATATATATATATATATAAATGGAAGAGAGAGAGAGAGAGAGAGAGAGAGAGAGAGAGAGAGAGAGAGAGAGAGATACCAACCTGAAAGTAGAGAGAGAGAGAGGGAGAGCAGCGCGTAGAGAGAGAGAGAGAGAGAAAGTGGAGGGAAACAAAGCGGTGAGAAAAAAAGGAGGGAAAAGGGTTATTTGCTGCTAAACTTGTCACGGATATGTCATGGTCTTTGATCGTGACAATATTATAAGAATTGCCACAGTTATTGACCATGACAAGTCCGTAAAAAATTGTACTTGTCACGTTCAATGTTGTCACGATCAATGATCATGACAAGACCTTGTCATGGACTTATCACGGTCATTGATCGTGACAAAAAATACATGTTTTTTCTTATCACGGTCAATGACCGTGACAAGTCTGGTATGCTAAAGGGTGTAAATTTGGCCTTTTTGGTGTAGTGTATGAGAACTTTTTTGCAACAAAAAAGCTTATTTTCCCCAATGAAAAATTTCATTGCAAAACATTTTTAGAAATGATGACAAAAATTCCTTGCAAAAGATCTATAGCATGATGGCTAGTGCGATGAACACTAAAAGGAAAAAAAATTCATTGCAAAATTTGTATTGTAAGGAAAACATACCTTTTGCAACGATTTTGTTTTCCTTGCTAAAATCCATAATTCTTGTAGTGACCTCCAGTGATTGTTTTACTTAGGTCACAACCTTGTCTCATAGTAATCTAAGAAGCAAAATTGTGTGTCTCTTTCTTTCGTCGAAGCCGAGTACATAGTTGTTGGTAGCTATTGTATCCTGCTTTATTTTATCAAACAAATGCTAAATAAGTATGGTATAATCGAACCAACTGACCTAATTTTATGTGATAATCAAAGTTCTATCAGTATTTCAAAAAATCTGGTGTTTCACTCACGCACAAAGCGTATAAAAATACGTCAACACTTTCTTAGGGAATTTGTTGAGAAAAAGGAACTTTGCATTGAATATCTTAAAACTAAGACCAATCAGCTGATTTATTTACCAAACTTTTAGACAATCACAGATTTGAAACACTTCGAATGTCTATTGGTGTGTGTGCTTTCTCAAGTTAATTTTCTTTAGTTTCTTCCCTTTATCCCTTTGAGACAAATATAGGGAGAATTTGAGACTTTGGGAATTTTTATTATTGTATTTTCACTTTTTATTGAGTCTATTAGGAATCCTTGTTATTAGTTGAGTTATGTAATCTTCTTTTTTTAGGACCCATGTTGTTAGTTGAGTTATGTACTCTTTTATTTTTAGGACTCATGTTATTAGTTGAGTTATGTAATTCATGTAGTTTATGTGTTTTAGTCTCATCTTAGTTTGTCTTAAAATTGTCCAAATCGGGAGATTGAAAATTATTCATCTTAATTGGCTCAATTTCGAGACAAATATTTTTTAATATCCCTTATAATGTGGGTTCCTTTTATGCCCTCTGTAGTGCGTGATTGGTTATAGTTTTACCCTTATGTCTCGTGGTATTTAAAAACAAACCTATGCCACTCGTTTATGCCTATAAATAGATCGTGTGGGCCTTAAAAAAATTTGGAGTTTTTATTCTAACAAACCATACCAAAATGCTGCCCAAATTTCTTTCTCTAACTTCCAAGTGTTCGACCTCATATTGTTTTTGAGAGATCTTTCTTCTGCAACATATTTTCTACCTATAACTTATTTCTTATACACTTTGAGAGTTTGGTTTTTCAGTTTCGGGTGTAACATTTGAGGGTCATTTAGTTTTTTTTTATATTGAGCTTGGAAACTTTTGGTAAAGATTTGAAGTTTATTTTCATTAAACTTTCTAGGTTAGGAAGAGGGTTTAATGGTTGTTGTTGGTTCTCGTTTGAGGAGTCTACAAATTTATCAATTTGGCTCTCGTTGTAAGTTTTTTTTTAATTTGTATATATATTCTTACACCATCTGTTATATATATATATATATACAATCTCTTTATTTTTTTTATATCTAAGTGTTGAGATTGTTATTTCTTTTGTTTAAAAGCCAAACCTAATTTAAGTTTGTTTTAACAAAATAACATATATACTGTTTTTCGTTTTGTTTGTTACTTAAAACGATTTTTTTGGTTAAAATTAGATCTAGGTTGTGTGGTTTTTTTCTAATCTAAGGATTTTTCGTGTTTAAGTAAGATCTTAAATCTTACGTGTTTAGATCATTGGCATGTTAATTTGTCTCTCCCTTAAAATTTGAACCTAAGTAAAATATAGTTTTACATACTTGGGTGCATCAGGTTTGGTGGTGTTAACAAGCTGAATTTGTAGTTTATTTTAATTAATTAACAACATGTTTAATAACTTGGATATTAAAACTCATTTAGGTTAAATTTTGAGTTTAAGTTTAATCTGGTTTTAATTTGTTTTATTTAGTTACTGCTAGTGGAATATTTCTATTTTTTTAACAAAGTTTTGTTTGTTCAATTTTTTGTGGCCATAATCAGTTGTTGTTGTACCTAATATAAATCATTTCCTAATTCTGTTGTGTATAACTTCACGGGTACTATTTTGTTGAATTTGTAGTTATGCATATGTTCCAAGTTGTCATTGCCTTAGTGTGTTTATTATTTATTTAAGATTTATTGTGGGGTTGGTTAATTTTTTTTAAGAATGCAGATTGTATTGACTAAATTAGTTCATTTACACTTGTTATTCTTTAATTTATAATTAAACATTGGTAATAGTGGACTGGGGTGCATCTGTTGTCTTGGTACTAAAGGACACAGGGTTTTTCACTTATTGGTTTCCTCAAGAACAAATACTGTGTTCCATTTTGCTTTTCCACATCACTTTCTAATTTATTTTTATGTGGGCAATTTCATCACGCATTTGTTTTTATTTGTGTGTGTGTATTACAGTTTCAATCAGAATTTTACAACTAGTTTATAAAAGAGTTAAATGAGTTTTATTTAAAAACTAAGACACGTTAGGTGATTAGGTTATTTCAAAGCAAAACTTTGCTAAGTAGATAATTCTACTTCTATAACAATGTATATATGCGAGTCTGTTTAAATACCATTACTAGGTTTGAAATGCTGGTATTGTAACACTATTTATAGTAATCTGAAGCAAAATGAAATATCAACAATATTGAGCATGTGTATACTGGAGTGTGTGATATTTTAAAGAACAATATGGTGATTTATAACTAGATAGATTTCATCAAGTCATAAAGATAAGGGTTCAGACTATAACAAGATAACCTATAAATGATGGGTAAGAGGGGCTTCAAATGCGTAGTAATACCATACAATATCGCCAAAAATCGTTCGACAGTCAATCCCAAATAATTGAAAAAAGTAAATATTTAGGCACACTAACTAGAGTGGAACTCATATGTATGTAGCAAATAAAAACTAGACACACAACATCTGAGTCATACGGGCATTTTCAAACTTTCGTGGTATACCAAAGTCTAATTCATGAATAGTAAGGTATGCTACTTGGGGTTTCACGAATAAGGGTTATAAATTGCAGCGCTATACTGCAGTCATGGTAAAATATCTAAAATCATAGCGCACGGTCGTGGGTTCGATTCCTCGCAAGGGTATGCTAGTATTTAACGCGGGACTCGTGTGTGAGGTGGATCATGCGCCGTGTCCTCCCTGTTTAGCAAGCATGAGGGAGTCCAAAGGGCTCGTTCGTGTGGAGGTTTAGGGTCGTAAAAAATAAATAAAAAAAATACATGGGTGCACTGCAATCAACGTAAAATAACAAAAATAATTATTATGATAGGATACAAGGGTGTACTACAATTCGAGTAATTTAACTGAAATGAGTGGGTTTGCTAAAATCATAGGCTATCAGGGTTTGATTGGTTGGAGTTTAATTTAAATAATGAGTGAATCAATATTCAAGGTAATGTGAACTACACAAAAAAGTTCATAAATGAAAATAAAAGATCAGGGGCTATCACATAGTGATATCAACATGCAATAATCTCAAAGGTATAAATATGAATTTAATAGTGAAATTGAATCACCTACCATAAATCCATAAGGGTTTGACTAGTTTGTTCAAATTGCATTTGATGTCTCTGGATGTGATTTTAATGCAGGGTTATTAGGGATAATCAAAACGGATACCTCACTAGTTTATATGTATGTACATTATTTATTTTTTCCATACCGTGATATCATCTTTACTTTATACGTAGCTCGGCTCGAAGTTGAATTAAATGCGGGTAGTGATTTAATAATTATACACATCTTCTTGTTGGATCCAACTTTCAATTTTTGGTAATGTGATACGATTCATCGAAATAACTTTTGGGAGAAAATGTTATAAAATAATGGTTTTTGAGGTTTGTAATTGGGTAATTTGGTCCATTGTAGAACAGGGTAAGTAATATAGGAAAAATTATGGTAGAGGCTTTACAAGATAAAACAATAATTTTTACTAGTGTTCTGAACCCGTATTTTGTAGGATGGCCTAATTTGGGCATCGTTAAAAATAGTGCCGCTTATAAAATATTTATACATTAGAATATTGTTACTGACACTGTGAATCCAACCGTACGTTCCACATATTTTCTGATCAACTGTTTGAGAGAGATAAATTTTTTAAGACAACAAATAACCCCTTTTTGCATGTCCTTTTAAATTAGCCATTGGGTTATAAAAATTATCAGTTCTGGTCACCTATACCAGTTTTGATTACTTGTATGTGTCATAAAAGATTGTTACAGACACATGTACACACACATACACGCACGGTTTAACCCCTAAATATATATACACAACGTGTGTGTATATATATGTAGAGAGTTGTTCTGTGGCGGGCACCAGAGACGAACTTAGGAACGGACTCTTAAAAAAACAAAAGAAGATAAACTTAAATGGTTTGAAAAGTCAAAACTTCTCTCTTCCATTTCTTATGTGGTCCACGTCATTCTCTCTTTTTTTTTTTTACTTTTTTTAAAAATTCTTCTCAGAGTAAATGTGAGGGACTTATGGCCCCATTCTTGTGATGCCTTTAGTTTAAAACCATTTTTTTTGTATATTGCTGTTTTTTTTATCCATCGTTTGTGAAAATCTGTTTTTTTTTTGTTTATTGCTATTGTTTTAACAAATCCAGATTTAAAAAAAAAATATACACTTAAGCTTCTTTTTTTTTCTTTTAGAAAACACAAAATCTTTTTTTCTTTTTCTATTTCTTTTGCTGTTTTTCTCTAAAAAGTATTGTTGTTATTTCTGTAACCCATCAAAACAGCGAAAGAGATAAAAATAAAAAAAGATTTTGGATTTTTTGGAGAGAAAAAAACGGCTTAAGTGTATTTTTTTTAATTTCGAATTTTTAAGACTGCTTTTTGTAGATAAATTGTGATATTATATTTTGTGGGTGTTTGAAAACTAATAATGTTTATTATTATGTGTTTTTTTTATTAAAAAACTGTTTATAAAACATAAAAAAATTATTTTATATAAAATAAAAATTGTTTTTCAAAAATTACACAATACGATTATGAATCTTTTATTTTTAAGTAACACGATCACGACCAAAATAAAATGTTATATGGCATGGAGTCGTATTTTTTTTTTCATACCATTGGCGCGGGCATTTTTTACTATTTTGAAAATAACTTTTTTGCTATTTAGAAAAAATGATCGGCATCAGCGATATGTATAGGCGTTCCAACCACCTATACATACCGCTGACGCGGACCATTTGTTCTAATATGTTGGTCTGTGCTAGCAGTATGTATTGACCACCTATACATATCGCTGATGCCAATCATTTTTTTCTAAATAGCAAAAACAATATTTTTAAAATAATAAAAAATACCCGCGCCAACGGTTTGAAAAAAAAATATGACTCAATGTCGTATCGCGTTTTATTTGGGTCGTGATCGTGTTACTTAAAAATAAAAGATTCATAATCGTATTGTGTAATTTTTTAAAAATAATTTTTATTTTATGTAAAATAACTTTTAAATGTTTTATAAACAGTTTTTAATAAAAAAAAATATAATAATAAATACTATCAGTTTTCGAACACCCACAAAATCTAATATCACAATTTATCTACAAAAACCAGTCTTCAAAATCCGAAATTTAAATAATTCAAAATTAAAAAAAAAATACACTTAAGCTATCTTTTTCTCTCCAAAAAATCCAAAATCTTTTTTCTATTTTTATCTCTATCGCTGTTTTGATGGGTTATAGAAATAAGAACAATATTTTTTTCGGGAAAAAATAGCAAAAGAAATAAAAAAGAAAAAAAGATTTTGTGTTATTTTAGAGAAAAAAAAAGAAGCTTTTAAGGGTATAGTTTTTTAAAATCTGGATTTGTTAAAAAAATAGCAATAAACAAAAAAAATAGATTTTCACAAACGATGGATAAAAAAAAAAACAATATACAAAAAAAATGTTTTTAAACCAAAGGAATCGCAAGAATGGGACCATAAGTCCCTGGCATTACTTTGAGAAGAATATAAAAAAAAAAGTAAAAAAAAGGAGAATGACGTGGACTGTTATATTTTTGTTATGGAAAGAACGAAATATATTAATAATTTTTGCATGGCACGTTCTTTGAACGCTTTCTTTTAGGCAAAATTTATCCCAATCCGATTGAGACAGAACCGCGAGTACACTATGGGTTTTATAGAATCTGCCTTCAGAATACAATGCAGTGTATGAACAGTTGTTTGATTCAAACTATGTACTGTTTGATAAAGCCGAGAACACTCTGAATTTGTAACTTGATAATGCCAAAATAAAAAGGACAGAGAGAGGAGAAACAAACAATTTTCGGTGTCCAAAACAGAGTCCTGGAACTCTTTTTATAGCCATTTATGTGACTGTTCTTCAACGGTCACAGCTCTTCATGGAGTGACTCAGCAACCGTTGGATCGTGCCTGTTTGGAACAGCTACGATCTAACGGTTCAGATTAGGCGTCCCATCGTAAGCGAATGGACATCCCCTACATGAAACGCTACGAGTTCATCTAACGATTTAGATCAAGTCGTTTTGGATTTTAAACCCTTTGATCGGATCGTTTAATCACAACTGTTGATCTGTTTTACCTCGTCAAAACTTTGGGCTCACACGCTCCAAGTGGCGATGCGCACGTACGAAGTTCCATGTGCGTGTCAAAGCGTGTAACGCGCCATAAGTCGCCCAATCTTCATTTCGCGCGCCGCGTGTCGCGCTTACGCATGTCGTGATTGGTGGTGCTTAAGCACCACCGCGATGCGTAGGATCATAGCCTCTTATTTGACTTGTCAACTAAGAATCTTTGTTGTCTTTTAGTTGATATACCACTACTTTTTGTAATATTCTTCCAATGTGGAACAATATGGGATTTTGAGCACTCTCATATCTTTCACACCCATTTGCTCATGTTTATACCTTCTAAAATAAAATCCAAACTATGTTTAAAATAAAACACCAATAATATAATGGCCTTGTGCTAATCCTGATTTCACGAGTGCTTTAGGATCGGTCTTGATTCCATAGAAAGCGGCCACACTTTCGACATTCGTATAGGTAAATCAACTTTAATGATTCTGCGAGTCACACTTATATGATTTATTAAGAAGTAACCTTCATCCTTTAACATGCAGAAAACCAACACTAGGCACATAGGAATGGAACTTTTTGTATAAAATTCCTAGTGTTCCATAACTATAATTTAACTTGTTTGTACCACATTGAACTTTATCTATATTTTCAATATATGAGGTGGGTTCCCATTAAATATAGTTGTGTTATTTAATAGACCTTAGTCCCCTTCCTTTTGAGGTGATATATATTATCTCCCTAACAAGACCTTTAGTCAGCGGATCTTCTAAATAATTGTTCGTTTTAATATAATCGACTGTAATTACTCCTTCCTTGAGTAATTTTCTTATAATTTGATGCCTTAGACTAATGTGTCTAGATTTTCCGTTGTAAGTTTTGTTCGAAACTTTATAAATTGTGGCTTGGTTATCACAACTTATCAAAATAGAAGGTGATGACTTTTTCCATAAAGGAATATCATACAACACATTTCTAAGCCATTCTGCTTCTTTACATGCATCTGCTAGGGCTATAAATTCAGATTGCATTGTTGAATCTGATACACATCTTTGTTTCTTGGATCCCCAAGAGATAGATGCTCCTCCTAGCGTAAAAATCCAACCAGTAGTTGAATTGGATTTTGATTCAAGACTATTCCAACTTGAATCACTATATCCTTTTAAAACAGATGGATATCCTACATAATGTAAGCCATAATCCAAAATCCTCTTCAGGTATCTAAGCACCCTAGAATTTGCATTCCAGTGCTCTTATCTTGGATTACTTGTAAATCTACACAATACACTCACTGCATAAGCAATGTCTGGTCTAGTGCAATGCATGGCATACATTAGACTCCCAATAATACTAGCATATTTAAGTTGGTCCATAGCACCCCCAATATTTTTCATTAATTTGATGCTAGGATCCACTAATGTAGTAGCTGGCTTAAGTTCAAAATGATTATATCTTTTAAGAACTTTTTCTATATATTGAGATTGAGATAACGCTAAAGAATTATCCTTTCTCACAATTTTGATTCCTAAAATCACATCATCTTATCTAAGATCTTTCATATCAAATTTTGATGAAAGAAACCTTTTGGTTTCTTCAACATATTTGAGATTAGACCCAAATATTAACATGTCATCCACATATAAGCAAATAATAACACCAACACCATTTTCAAATTTACTATATATACATTTTTCGGCATCATTAACTTTATACCCATGGGATATAAAAATATTATTAAGCTTCTCATGCCATTGCATAGGAGCATGTTTAAGGCCATAAAGAGATTTAACCAATTTACACACTTTCTTTTCTTGGCCAGGCAAAACAAACCCTTCGGGTTGTTCTATGTAAATCTCTTCTTCTAAATCACCATTTAAAAATGCAGTTTTAACATCCATTTGATGAATAACTAAATTGTGAATAGAAGCAAGAGATATCAATATCCTAATGGAAGTGGTTCGAGCAACATGAGCATATGTATCAGAGTAATCAATTCCATGTTTTTGCTTATAGCCTTTAGCAACTAGTCTTGCCTTAAATTTATTTATAGAACCATTTATATTTAATTTTCTTTTAAATATCCGTTTGGACCCAATAGGTTTAGCCACGGGGGGAAGATCGGAAATAACCCAAGTTTGATTTGACAAAATTGAGTTCATTTCATCATTTATTGCTTCCTTCCAAAAGACAGCATCCCTAGATGTTACCACTTCATGAAAAGTGGTCGGTTCATCTTCTACATTAATAACAAATTTAGTTTTGTTCTTAGTCTCATTTAAATCCCCTTCAACTAAATAAATAACAAAGTCAGGCCCAAATGTTTTTTCAGTTCTTTGTCTTTTAATCCTTCGTGGTTCAACGTCCTTCGTTGTTTCCGAAGAAGATATAGGTTGTGAATTTTCTTCTAAATTTGAGGAGTCAACAGTCAGATTATTATTTTATAAAACTTTAATCAAAGTACTAAACTTTGTTAGATGTTCAAAGAATTGCACATCTACCGACTCAATAATTTCTTGAGTTTCAAGGTTTAAAAATCTATAAGTCGTACTGTTACTAGAGTATCCAATAAAAACACATTTGTAAGTCCTATTTCCTAGTTTAGGTCTTTTAGGTTCGGGTTTTCTTACATAAGTAAGACATTCCCCAACTTTAAGACGTCTAAAATTAGGCTTACGATTAAACCATAATTCATATGGCATAATATCCTTGTTTTTCAATGGAACTCTATGTAAAATATAGCATGCGGATAAAACCGCTTCTCCCCACATCGACAAAGGCAAACCAGAACTGATTAACATTGAATTTATCATTTAAACTAAAGTCCTATTTTTCCTTTCCGCCGTTCCATTTTTTATGGCCTATATAGCGCCGTAACTTGATGGATTATCCCATGAGTATTACAAACTTGTATAAACTCACTCGGGTAATATTCACCACCCCTATCGGATCGTAGGACATTAATTTTTCGATTTTGTTGAGTTTTAACTTCTGCTTTAAAAATTAGGAATTTCTCCAAAACTTCATCTTTACTTTTAAGTAAATATATATATATGCATACTTAGAGTAATCATCAATGAAAGTTAAGAAATATTTATTTCCACCACAAGTCATGTTACTCTTCATATCACATACATCACTATGAATAAGATCAAGCATTTCGAAATTCCTCTCAACATATTTGAACGACTTTCTAGTTATCTTTGATTGAGCACAAATTTCACATTTAGAAAGGTTATCAAATTTACAATCCAAGATTAAGCCGAGATTAGTCATATTTTTTATACTTCTATAATTCACATGGCCTAATCTACTATGCCATAAAGAAATAGACTCAACCATGTAAGCAAAACTAATATCATTGATTACATTAATTTTGATCATGCCGTTACAAGACTACCCTTTGCCAATAAATTGGCCATTCTTAGACAAAACAAACTTATCAGACTCATACACTAGTTTGAAACCTCTCTTATTGAGAATGTACCCAGACACAAGATTTTTACACATATCAGGTACATGAAGCACATCAATTAGAGTAAGTGTCTGTCCAGAAGTTAGCTTCAATTCCACTGTGCCTTTTCCAACTACATTGGTGCGAAGATTATTTGCCATCTTCACTTCTTTTCCTTCAATTTCTTGATATGCTTTGAATGAAGAGCGGTCTTTGCATATGTGAACCGTTGCGTCGGTATCCATCCACCATCCACTTTCATTATCAATTGAATTTGCTTCGCATACAGTAGAAATAAGATCTTCAACATTGTTGGTTTCCTTCGACCCTTGTTTTTCCTTAAATGCCTTCTTTTTAAGACGACATTCTCGAGAATATTGGCCCGGTTTGTCACAGAAGAAATATTTTCCCTTCTTTTTCTTATTTGCACCTTGGTTCTTGAATTTTGAATCATTCTTTGCTTTAAATTTTGAGTCTTTGGTAATCTTGGATTTTTTATCCTCAACCATATTAGCTTTTGAATGACCCTCACCTTGTTCATCCTTCTTTTCTCGAACACGGGTATCATCTTCAATACGAAGGTGACGACGAAAGGATTCCACAGTATAATTTTTTTTCATCATGATTAATTTTCTTCTAAAAGCCATTCCAAGAGGATGAAAGTTTTGGAACAATCACCCCTACTTTAAATTCATCTTGAAGATTAATACCAGCGACTTTAAGGTCACCAACAATTTGTTGGAGTTCATGGGCTTGTGCAACGACAGATTTATCATTACTCATTCTAAAATTCATATAGTTTGAAATTAGTAACTTACGATTGCTCGCTTCCTCATTTTGATACTTTGTCTCCAAAGCCTTCCATAATTCCTTTACCGTCGGAATCATTCGATGAGCGCTATAAACAGTTTGACACAAAGCATTGAGGATGTGTCCTCAACACATAAATTCTTCTTCTTTCCTCTTCACACGTTTTTTCTTTATTTCTTCGGTGACTTTGGGTGTGGGCTCGGGAATTTGTTCAAGGTTATCATCTAGAATGTATGCAAGTTTTAGTGATGTGAGGAAGAACGTAACGTTCTCTTGCCAACGGGTGAAATTTTCGCTATCAAAACGATCGAGTCAGATTAAGTCTTGAGTCATGACTAGGATAGATTGTGCCACAGTTCCTTCCATTTGAGTGGAGTAATAAGAATAATAATTTTGCCTAAAACTGTTGGATTTTTGTTATGGAAAGAAGGAAATATATTAATAATTTCTACAAGGCACGTTCTTGGAACGCTTTCTTTTAGGCAAAATTTCTCCCAATCCGGTTCAGGCAGAACCGCGAGTACACTATGAGTTTTATAGAATCTGCCTTCAGGATACAATGTAGTGTATGAACAGTTGTTTGAGTCAAACTATGTACTGTTTGATAAAATCGAAAACGCTCGGAATTTATAACTTGATAATGCCAAAATATAGAGGACAGAGAGAGGAGAAACTAATAATTTTCGATGTCCAAAACAGAGGCCTGAAACTCTTTTTATAGCCATTTATGTGACTGTTCTTCAACAGTCACAGCTCTTCATGGAGTGACTCAGCAACCGTTGGATCATGCATGTTTGGAATAGTTGCGATCTAACGGTTCAGATTAGGCGTCGCATCGTAAGCGAATGGGCATCCCCTACACAAAACGCTACGAGTTCATCTAACGATTTAAATCAAGTCGTTTAGGATTTTAAACCCTTTAACGGATCGTTTAATCACAACCGTTGATCTGTTTTACCTCGTCAAAACTTTAAGCTCCCACGCTCCAAGCGACGATGCGCACGTGCGACGTGCCAAGTGCGCGTCAAAGCGCGCAATGCACCCTAAGTCGTCAAATCGCCCTTTCGCGCGCCGCATGTCGACCTTACACGCTTACGCGTGTCATGATTGGTGGTGCTTAAGCACCACCGTGATGCGTAGGATCATAGCCTCTTATTTGACTTGTCAACTAAGAATCTTGGTTGTGCTTTAGTTGATATACCACTACTTTTTGTAGTATTTTTCCAATATGGAACAATATGGAATTTTGAGCACTCCCATATCTTTCGCACCCATTTGCTCATGTTTCTACCTTCTAAAATAAAACTCAAACTATGTTTAAAATAAAACACCAATAATATAATAAAATATTAACAACTAAAAAATAAAATATCAATAAATATTAGAATTTATCCAACATGGACCACATAAGAAATGGAAGGGAGCCAGTTTATCGTCTTTTGTTTTTTTAAGAGTCCGTTCCTAATTCCATCTCCCGCACCCGCTAGAGAACGGCTCATTATATATGTATACCTAAACCTCTATAATAGCTAACACACATGCATACATAGTTGTCCAACTCCAAAACACAAAACCCTGCTACCTCTGTTCCTTTAACACCGAGTATATATATATATATATATATATATATATATATATATATATATATATGTGTGTGTGTGTGGGTAAAAAAAATAGAAAAGGACTATATATGTTTAAACTTGGTTCCATGGTGATATCGGGTTGGAGGAGGAAGATGGGTTTTCGCTTATGCTTTTCCTCCCCTCCTTTTATTCCTATTAGTGGGCTGTTGTTTGGGAGACAAAGGAAGATTTATATTTTTTTTCTTTCCTTTATGTATGCAACTATTCTTAGGTGTTATATGGGGTAGGATAAGGGAAATGAGTACGTGGTGGTTTGTTAACAAAAAAAAAAAAGGCTATAAACTGATTGAGTGATATAAGGGAGGTTAGAAAAAAGCCATATAAAAAAAATATCAACCCTTATCTAGATATTTGGTTCGAGTTTGGTTATCTTTACTTTTAACCTAACAATTTTAAAGTTTAAAATTTAAACTTATTTCTTCAATTTAATGTATAACTAACCACACGAATGTTTGATTTGGGTCTTAAAAATAATTTTGGGTTTTTTGTTTAAAATGCATAAAATATTAAAAGATTATGCGATAGTTATACGCCTAAAAAATTGTAGGAAAAAGCTTACTTAAGGCTTCAAGGAGTAACGGGGTTTGACGAAAATTGTCATGTATATATATATTTCAGACTTTATTACTACAATTTAAAAATAAAAAATAAAATAAAACTTGATTACTGGTATTAAGTAGTCAAAATTTATTTATTTATTATCGACTGGGTTGTAAAATGACATTTGGAGTCATAACTCCTTCAATGCATATGTTGGGTGTTATACTTGATCACCACGTATAACCATACCTGAAAAGTAAAAAAATCAGAAATATCCATCACAAAATCATATAAAGAATGCAAAAGCACAAAAATAAAGATACCTCCAATATATATGGCGCCACAGCGACAGTAAGTGTATAGAAGTGACTAAAATCATCCAAAGCAGCGTACAACGAAGCCATCTTCAGACTGCCCCAGTCATAGAAGAGAATCTATTTAAAGTCTCATAAAAACGACATAAACCCGAAATGAACATCATCAGTTTTCTTCACCCACGGTGTGCTCCCCTGCAAGAATAGAATAAACAGATGCACCATTTGTCGCACCTATATTATGTATCCACCACCCGCCCTATTAGAACATCCTTCAAATACGCCACGCTCACCTACTCCCCTGAGCAGGCGGGGGGATCGATTAAATACTATATGATTCCCCTAACATGGCAAACCTAGAATCTGGTAACGTCTGGTTATCTCCCCCACTCCAAAATTGAAGGTATGGATGGTTTCGCACCATCTCTCTCCTAAAGCACACATAATTATTGAGGATCTCGGTGTCTCATCTAAAACTCCAGCCAAGTCTCCAAATTCGGCACCTGCTCAGAAGATGATGCCAAACACTCTTCACCCCGGTAGACCCCCCGAGCTCAGTTAGTCGAAGATGATATCCCAACCCATAAAGTGAGCATCCGAAATTAGTCCAAACATATCCTTAAAAAAATAAATATTAACTTTAATCCAAAACAGAAGGAAAAAAATAAAAATAAAACTCCCGAAAAGAACAATTACATAACCACTAATGTTCAGCACGAAATCCAAATGGTGCAACCAAGTCTCCCTCAAAAGAGTTTGCTTATATTCCAACATTATGGAACCAATTTTCTAGCCCCACGGGCATTATCCTGCAAGTCACCAACTCGATATTGGCCCAATCATTTATGTGGGCCACATTTTCAAAGGCCATTTTTTATACAAACTCACATGAACACTTACAAGATATATATATATATATATATATATATATAGGGCCGGTTCTGAGAATTGGAGTGTCCTGGCAAAACTAAATTTAAAGCCCTTGCAAAAAAATATTGTAAAAAAATATTAAATACCTAAAAACTCATTGAAAAATAGTTCTTCTAACATTTCTACTTACAAAATCACTGATTAAACACGCAATTAACAACCAATCTAATAGATAATTTACTCTATAAATATCTTAATTGATTGAATATAAAAAAATATGAAAAAATGTCACTTGGTTTGAGCCATTTATTATTCCCTCTCCAATTTTAGCTACTTGGTTAGTGTAGAAAGTAAGAACCTGATAACAAAAAAAATAATTACATCAAAAAAGATTAATAAGTAAGACCTTGATGAATTAAAAAACAAATTAGTATAAAAAAACATAGCCAACAACAATCTACATTTACTTTAAAAACCTATTCATACTTAAAAGAACATAGATTAAAAAACTATTGCTTGTTTTAGTAATCTATTTTTTTTTTCATAAAAAAAAATATAAAGAGGTCTTAATCTTACATTTGCCTTCAAGCTTTTTAAACTATGAATAGTTTCTTGATTGTTGACTATGCATTTTTTACACCTCGTACAAAAATCAAAACAAAAAGAATAGAAGCAATCTAACATCAAGTGCATTTGTACAGAGAGAGAAAGAGGGAGGTTGGAGAGAGAGAGAAAGAGTGGGGTGGTGAAAATTGCAAATGAAAGAGAGAGAGTGGAAACCAAAAAGATTGTGGGTAGTTGAAAAAATGATTCCCTAGAAAAATGAGAATCTTAAATGAGTTGGGTCAAATTTTTTTGGATAGTTGAACCATTCTTTATACAGATTTTTTCTAGAGTTGATAAAATGGGCCCCTAAAAAATTAAACACATTTTAAAATGCGTCCCTAAAAATATACATAAAATATTTTTAAACTTCTAATATATATATATATATATATAGAGAGAGAGAGAGAGGGACGCTCACCTACATCATGCACTATACATCACACCATACATCACACCTAATTCTAGGCCCTTGAAAGCTTTTTTTTTCAAATTTTATACTTTTTCCTTGAAATTAACCTTCCAATGAACCCATATGCAAAAAATTAGGTCAAAATACATTTTGTAGCTATTTTTAAAAAAATCCACAAAAAACTGCTGGCGCAGACCCTTAAAAATAAGGTATTTTTAGCAGGATTTTGTGAATTTTTTAAAAATAGCTACAAAATGTATTTTGACCTAATTTTTTGCATATGGGTCGATTGGAAGGTTAATTTGAATGGAAAAATATAAATTTGAAAAAAAAAGTTTTTTAGGGCCCAGAATTAGGCGTGATGCATGGGTGATGTATAGAGCATGATGTAGGTGAACCTTCTCCTCTCTCTCTCTCTCTCTCTCTATATATATATATATATATATATATATATATATGTGTGTGTGTGTGTGTGTGTGTGTGTGTGTGTGTGTGTGTGTGTGTGTGTGCTTGTTCTAAAATGGGCCATGTGCCATTGCCCACCTGGCACATGGCCAGGGCCGGCCCTTTATATAGATAGATAGATAGATATATAGATAGATAGATAGATAGATAGATAGAGAGAGTGAAAATGAGGGTTGCCCTCACTCTTTTTTTATAGAAGGCTAAGGGGCCTACCGATCGGCACCCCTGGGCCTGCCTATCGACTGGTACCCTTTTGACATATATGTAACGCCTTGAATTCTATGCCATTTCCGACAAATAGACTTCAGGCCTTATCGGCAAGAGCCTTTCCTCAAATTTTATTACAAAATTCTTCAAAAATTCTAAAAAAATGCTCCAAAAAATCTCAAAGATTCTAAAAAATCAAAATAAATTCAAAAACTCATGCTAAAAATCCACAAAAGGTAGATTTTTTATAAAAATCATTAGAGATTCGAGATTACACAAGCATTCAAAAATGTCCAAATCCCTCGAAAAAAATCCAAAACATTTAAAAAAATCTCCTATCTTCACACATCCTTTCCCAGACTAGCATACACTCTTAGGTCCTTAGAATAGACTATGGCCCTCCGAATTAGGCCACGCTCCTATATTAGTTGCATACTACTTAGGTCCACATAATTGACCTTGGCCCTAGAACTTAGGGCCCAATCACATATTGGTCGCAAACACTCCTTAGGAACTCAAATGGACCATAGCCCTAAAAATTAGACATTTATCCCCGTATTGGTCTCATAGACTCCCTAGGCCCTCATAATAGACATTATCCCTCATAATTAGTCTGCAATCCCCGTATTGGTCGCATACACTCTTTAGGTCATTAGAATAGACTTTGGCCCTCAGAACTAGCCCACAATCCGTGTATGAATCGAATACACTACTTAGGGGTCGAATACATTACTTAGATCATCAAAATGGACCAAGGCTCCTAGAATTAGGCTGCAATCCATGTGTTTATCGCATACACTTCTCATGTCCACATAATAAACCTTGGTCTTCAAAATTAGGCCACGAGACTCATATTGGTTGCACACACTCATTAGCTCCTCAGAATAATCCTCCGGCTTAAAAATTAGGCAGAAATCCCCGTATTGTCCACACGCACTCCTTAGGTTCACAGAATAGACTTTGGTTCTCATAATTAGATCTTGATACCCGTACTGGTCGCACACACTACTTAAGTCATCAAAATAGACTTTGGCTCTCAAAATTAGATAGCAATCCCCATATTGGTCGTATACACTACTTAAGTCACAATCCCCATATTGGTTGCATACACTCATTCGATCCTAATAATATACACTAGCCCTTAGAATTAGTCTAGGATCCCCGTATTGATCACACACTCTATAGGCCCTCATAATCATTCCACTACCCTCGCATATGCTATTTAGGTCCTCAGACCCTGACCCTCAAAATTATTCTACATTCAACATACCCTTTAAACCCTCTGAATTAGGACACAATCCTTACTTCACATCCTTTGTACCCTAAGAAGTAGGGCACATTTCACACAATCTCTAGGCCCTCATAATCTATCTACATTCCTTATGTACACTCTAAAGCCTCACAAATTAAGATACAACACTTGCATACACCACATAGGTCTTTAAAATCAAGCCTTAGCCTTCAAAATCAGGCCTTTACCCTCAGCATGGCCATAACTCACCTTTGTACCACTACAAAGCCCCATATTATAATCCCCACCAGAGTTCTGACACATAGGAACTTAACGTTTAAAACCTCCATTGGGTGTCTATATTTGGAGGCTTTTTCGTTTATCCTAAGCTCTCTCGTAAAATGGATCTATAAACACCTTATTATAATACCCCAACACTCCCCTATAGGGTCCAAATAAAGTACTTTCAGTTTCAAAACCATAGTCCTCCTTCAAACTCTAACCGAAGTACAACTTTGCTTTCTCTAGGCCATAATTGAGTGTGGTCAACCCTCGATTCCAGGAGTCCACCATTATAAAATAATAGATTTATGAATCCTCTTTTTAGTACTCATGTTCATGCATGAATGAGACTTATGGTTCACATTTTATGGAGAAAAACCATTTATGCTTGCCTATCGGTATAACACCACACATGCTTGATGGAAGGCTAAGATTTACATGGCAAGCAAGTCTGACCACCTTGACGATAAGCAGGGATAAAACCATACTACTTGTTAGGTCTCTAAGGCATACTTATCTTTTTCTGCATTTAGGATTTTCCTATATAAGGAAAACCTGGCCTCATTTGGTGAGGAACCTCGTTTTACTGCGGTAGTCATTTCAAATTTAGAATATATCACTTTCATCACATTCTCCCCAATTTCCTTTACATCACTTTTCTCTACCTTAAATCACCCCTCCACCAACATCATCCATGTCTCAAAAGTCAGCCCATAAAGAGCTCAAAAACATAATTTAAAGGTGCTTAAAGTTCCAAATTCTTTTTTATTTTACTATCCCAATAAATTCTATTTTTCATATTTACAACTTGTTTTCTTCATTTGCACACCAATCCTACCCCATTTATCATATATACTTTTTCAAGTCTATTTTAAACCAAAAACCGCAAAAGGGGGGTTTAGACCATAGTTCCTAAATTCAGAGCTCTCACATTTTTTCTACACTTTTACTACATACCACCCACTTTTTTCATAAATCAAAGGGTCACTCCATATTCGGATAATGGCTTAGACCTCAACCTTAGTCTTATTACGAATTACGTTGACTTTGATGCCATTGTTGGCTACGTTGGCATTCGAAAGTCATTTATGATTCAAGTCTTATCGTATCCATTTCATTTAGTTTGTTTCAGTGCATTATCATTTCTTTCATGAAGCTATCATGTTTTACTCATGTAGTTTGTTTTCTTACACTTATTACTTCTTTAGTAGTCCTATATTATTCTTATTCACTTTTCCATAGTGTTATTACAATTTCGGGGTGTCGCTCATATTTTATTCATTTTTACAAATTTCTTTTATCACTTTATTCGTGTTTAGATACTTTATTTCCTTTAAAGAATTCAATCCCATACTTTCATTATGTGGACATGACGATTTCTCTCCTCGCACACATGAACACACTTTCATAACTATGCATATGTTCATTTTTCACACTTCGCACACATGACATAATTATATGTATAAATATGTTCATACATATAGGAAGATAATAATATTTTGTAGCCCATAAGAGACCAAAAGGGCGAAGTGGGTACCTAATTCCTTCCCACTCCATAGCACAGTCTTTGAACCATATATCATTTGATTTTGAATGCACTAGTTATCTTTTTTTATATCTATTCTGAGGTGGCTACCTATTTTATCTATTGTAAGTAAAATGTGATGGATAATATCATCTCCACACTTTCATACATCTACACCGTCACCGACAGACATTTATGTCCTTTTAACCCATTAATTCGAATGTGCGTAGGAGCATCACCACCATATTTTGGGGTCGAGGATGGTCACATAAGGAATACTATGATATAAAATTAAACAATGATTTAAACCATGTGTTAACAAATAATATCATACCTTCTATAACACATATCTGAATCTGGGTAATAGGTTAGAAGATAGTATATGATCTCCCTTGTGTGAATTGGCTCGTTTTTCTATTTAGCACATGAATCTGCCCTGGACTCCCTGCTAATAGCTTGGACATGAGACATCCACACTGTGCCTCAGGTGCTTAAATACTACTTTTTATTTTAACTATTGTGTAGGTCCTATGTAGCTAGAGTTTCTCTATAAAATAAATTGGGTTCTTGATAGCTTAGTTATTACTTCCCACTCTTTCTTTGAGGACATATCTCTTCCAGAATTTGCGTGAACATTAAGAATAACACCCATGGATAGTTGGTTTCGAACCCTTGTTATCTTATCTTTCATAACAAAAACCAATCCGCATGGCAACCTTTATTTAGAGAAAAAGCTGGGAGAACCTCCTTGATATGATTGGCATCCTTGGACTCAAAATAATATTTTATGGTTTTATTCACGGCTTCCCTAAAACTCTTAATGTTTTTCCTCACCATAAGCCTTCAGATCAAAGGGTTGAGATCCTTGATCAACAACGAAACCTTTTCCCTTTATTGTTGTCTATAAAAGGGGTGTATTTTAACAAGCTTCCAAACTTCACCTCATATTCATTCACCATTTTCTTCCATTGAATCAATTGTGTGAATTCATCCTTCTTGAAATTTAAATAATCCTAGGAAAAATATCTCTCTGAAGAGGCCTAGTAAAAGTCATTCCACTCCATTATTTCCATTAACCATTTTGGTGGAAAAAATATTGTTTATTAGCTTGGTTAATGGGTTGAAATGATACCTTAACACGGTGTCCTTGCAGGACCTCAAGGAACGCTGTGATGCACTTAGTGCTCTCAATTTAGTCTTATGACATTTTCTATCTCATGGTATAGAAAAAGGTTGGTGGGTTTAACTTATTGAACTTCTTAAGGATTGGAGTAGAGTTGTTTGTCTCGACAGATCCATTATTTTATCCCCGATTAGTTTGTTATTGGGTTAGTGTCGGCCAACTGTTTGATTTCTTGTAGCATTAGTCACAATTCATAGAGTTTCTGGCCCCACTCATGGTTTCTCTACGTGTCGATATTCTAAAAGAGAAAGTAGTTCAGCATACAATAATAAAATTAAATGAACTGACTAACTAAACCATAATCAAACAATTCATCACTCTTGTAGAAATTGAAAATCAAATGCTCTAATAACCAGTTGTAACACCCTGATTCGTATTTGGATCATCCATTTGGACTAACTTGCACCGTCATCGAGGTGTTGGGGGAAATAAATACTTTAAGGGTGGTTGAGAGTCACACTTAAAACTCTTAAGCGAAATTAGATGTTTAAAATTGTAACTTCACCTTTTATTTATTTTCAAGATCATGACTACTTGTATATTTTTCACTCATTTAATTAATTTATTCAAGAAAAGATTTAATGAGATATGACTTAATAAAGGAAGTCACGAGTTTAATCTAAATTATCACACATTTAATTGCATAAAATTTTAAAAATGCCGACAAATATATAAAAATAAAATTCTACGAGTGTGAGTGGGGTGACCACCATCGTGGCATGACACAAATATCAGAAGTATCTAAGTTTAGTTCTTCTAGTCTTTCCCTTTTCTCACCATCCTTACCCTATGTACCCGGTGTCTACCAAAGAAGGGGAATGACCAATGCCCAGTAGTAGGGGGAATAATAACAAGCTATAATAATACAAAGAAGGCATGCACACACACATACACACACACACACACACACACACACACACACATACATATATATATATATATATATATATATATATATATATATATATATATATATATATATATATATATATATATATATATATATACAGGCCGACTCTAATGCGGATGCAACTTGCGGACGTATTTTTCTGTATTTTTTAAAAATAGGTAAAAACTTTTTTCGACTTGATTTTTTTTCAATGGTATTTAAACATTCCAGGGAACCTCTATAAAAAAAATCAAAGAAAAATGAATTGTTTTACTATTTTTTAAAAATCGGTCAAACATATTGTGACACCCCGCCTAATTAAATATCGGGCGATCATTCCTTTATTAAATTAAAATCAAGGTGAACAGTTGGTTCATTCTTAGCATCACTGTCGTAATTTAAAATTTCCAAATTTAAACACCCTGATTAACTAAGCTAAGTGTCAAAACCATTTAAAAACCTTATTTCCATTTTATTAAATCCAATTATAAAACCTTTAACCATTAACATTTTAAGAGTCACACATTAAGTATAAGAATAAAAATGAACATTCAAGAGTTTAACCACCAATAACAAATCCCAACTTTAAAACACTAAAGGAAAACATCTGACAGTAATAAATCCCGAAATAAAGACACTGAAAGTAAAAGGATTACAATCTCTGACAAAACCAACTAAATAATGGAAAAAGGACGACACATGCCCCACTCGAAAAAACTGAACTAGAAGTAGAGTCAACAATGAGGTCGTCTAAGCAATGGCCTGCAACTCCCACAAAAGCTACAGCGCGTTCCATCTAAAGAATCCTAAGCATGACGCCCCTGTGGCTGGGCACCTGTAATACATACATACATACATATATATATATATATATATATATAAGAGTAGAGGTAATAGCAAACGGGTCAGAGTCCGAATGTAAAACAGTTTTAAAAAATTAGTTTAGCAAGTATTTAAAATGCTTACCGGCTAATGCAATAGTCATATTAGTATGCGACACTCTCTTGATAATTCTCACCTCTCATCTAGTGTGCACGTCTACCATACTAATGAATCCCATATATCTCTCTAACTTATTCTCCATAAGTCTTAACACGTGAAATTAAGGTTATGGTATTCACTTTAGAAAAATCTGTCTCTTCAAGATTTCTTACGTAATTTAGAATAATTCCGTATTGTTATAATGTTCCCGAATACTAATAGTGAAACTGAAGAATTTATACATTACTTAACTACTATTTCACTCGATAGAAAGTTCTCATATAGATACACGTATATATATTAGTTACACCTATAATATATATATATATATATATATATATATATATATATATATATATATATACAAATGGCACCCCACATAAAATCTATGATGCAAAGTTTCCATAAATAAATATATATATACCAATCACTCATATAATACATATATACTAACGACACCCCACATAAAAACTATGGTGCTGGCATACTCTTCTATCAAGTCCCTATATCACACATATTTAGGGAAATGCTAGTTCGGAATCACTCTCGAACTGCATTAACACAAACACATACAAATGGAGGCGAAGCATAGCTCCCAGTCCTAAGAGGTCAGCACATGCCCACACGTCTCTTAGGACCGTCTGACTATCAATCAGATAGCCTGTACCAGGGAATTCTATGTTATAGGGTACAAGTCAGTATCCCCCATAAAGGTCCCATCGAGATAAGACTATCCCGGCGCGGAAACCCCCCATGATAGCAAGTAGCCCGGGTACGATTTTTACACAGAAATAATATATGCACAATCACACTGTCATATATATAATATATGTATTCACATCCATATTATTAAATCAGATGTGCTTACGACCCATAATTATAATTATCCATTAGTACGCATTTTACTCAATTATCTCGTATAACGGACTCATTCCTTTTATTCTCGTAATTATGTTATTCTAAACCCACTTCTCGTCTCTCGAAGTATTCTCTTTACCTAAGTACAATTTTAGTAGGCCCTCACTCACCTTCTAATCCAACTTCCTAGATGTTTCGATTATTTAATCAACGCACGTATGATTTCTTAAGTATGAATGTCTCCTCGTTTACCCTTCATTTACCTTCACATTAAAGTTCCACTTAACGGGGTTTATCTTAACCCTACTGGCCCTTTTTATGTCCCATTATGTTCTAGCAACCCTAATCAAGGTTTACTACGTATAAAATCTAATTAAGCTAACGCGAGAAAAAATGCAGTTTTTCAGGAGGGGTCGATCGATCGATCAAGCAGTTATAGCGAAACCGCAGAAAACCCAGCAACGAAAATCTTACTCTAAACTCATCCAAATCATCATGTTTCAGTCCCAAACTCCCAACAACTCATACTACAAGTGTTGTATACCCATATAAACAATATCCTACATAACACATGCGAGTTTTCATCAAGTATAATCAAAATAAGAGGGTAAAATCTATATAATTCTCAAGAACCCTAATAATTTTCTTTAACTTAGTTTCTTCCATTCTTCTTCCAGATTTTTTATCGTTAATGCCATGGAAATTTGTGGTTCAACCTCTACATGTAAAATGGATTTCCAAAATATGATCTTTATCTCTATAACATGTAAGTTTTGTCTCCAATTAATATTTTCTTTAAAGAACACTAATTCTAGTCAACCCTAGACTAATATAAAAGAGCATTAACTTGATTAAAGCAAGATAGATACTTGCCTGAAATTTCAGAGTTCTGATTTGTGGAGAAATTTGGTGTGGTTGAGATCCTCATTGCGTGATCTACCATTTGGCGGTGATGGCGGTGCAACCGGTGGAGTTCTTGGCCTATAACTCCTTGGAAAGCTACTCCCCTTCCTTTATTATGTCTATCAGTAGTTTTTGGTTAAGCTAACCCAAGAAGACAACACTTACCATCTGATATAACCTTAAAAAATTCGTGGGTTTAATTACCCATAATTACGAAATGTCCAAAACGCCCTCCCGGGGTACTAAATAGGCCTAAAAACGTCCTGAGACCCAAACTAAACCCCCGAGTACACTTTTCTGACTATCTCGACCCTTACGAACACTTTGGCGCACTCAAAACGACCATACAAGCAAATTATAATTTATTCACTTTTATTAATCAACATTTAGTCCCGACACGACACAGGGGCGTCCCGACTTAAATTTTCATAATTGCCATTTTATTCACACGTGATAATTTTTATAAAATAAATCTCATATATTACTACACTCATCTAGTAACACTAAAAAAAATTCAATAATTACATATATACTCTCGTCACGCTAAATCTCATATATTACTATACTCTCGTCACGCTAGTAAATATTTAAAATAACATTCCGGATTAAAATTAAATTAATTTATCTCAATTAAATTTAATAAATCCCTAAATTTAAAAGCCATAAAAATATGGGGTATTACATACTTCCCCCCTAATAACGAAATTTCATCCCGAGATTCGGAAAATAAAGCTTACCTGGTAGAATAATTCTAGATATCCTTTCAGTACGCAAACTATATACATAGTAAGGCGTTTAATCACTTTAGCCCCCGCCTTACATCAAGCTTGATTAACATTCTCATTGGAGACACTTCAGATGGTGCTCCTAATTGACAACATTCGCATAGGTCACCCCTATACATTATAAATTTTCATTATCTCACCATCATTGGGAGGTCGCACCTCACTATATGACAACTACTCGGATTTATTCGTATACAAAACTCCCATTCTGAGAAAACCATACGAACATTTGACCACTCTTGTTCGCCTAAAACAGTCGTGGAATTCCATTATAGTTATCGAATTATTCTCGACCGATCCAAAATTCTGATTATCCACTCACCTCTAAACATACGGAAGGATAATAGTCGAGGTTCTTCCGTACCAAAACCTTAATAAGCACCTCGTACGCGACAAACAGGTACGAGTGCTTCTAGAGAGCATTCCTGAAATCATCGTACCAAGATTCCAAAATTTCCTTCACGTGGCTCCACTAATCTTTAATCATCGTGCGCCTATTCCTTGGCCAAGGGTGATACATCCTACTCGAAACGAAACCTTATCTCCGCTCGTTCCTGAAATCCCATATCAAAGGTGGAATTCACAAATCTCATCCCGATTCAGAAATTAATATTACGTCGGACCATGCACTGGCACGATCCTTCCTTTCAAAGGAAGTCTAGGGCTCACTAGTTAACATTGTAAATCACCCCCAAAGTAATATCAATCACTTCCTTCCTAGGAGACTTAAATCACATGTCCGGATGAACCCTTGATCTTGTTTTGAGTATGGTAACCCATCCAAGAACTTTACCAACTTTACCGGCCTCTTCCAATTTCAGGAATTGTCGATAAACACAAAATTCTCTAGTTGATTCTACTCTTCCAACCGAACCTTACCTATAGGCGGTGCATGTAGAGACTCACTACGTCCCGCTAAACATCGATTTTTCCTTGAAATGTCTCATATTAAGTGACACGTAATACTCCCCTTCCTTCGTTGGTGTATGCCAAAAGTTTCGACCTGTGCTCTTTCCTCCACGATGCGTACTTCTGAATCATTTATTTCATACTAACATCATCACTCTTTGTATGCTCAAGTCGCTCTCACTCTTGACTAATAACCACTCTGCTCCGAGTGTTCTTCATATAATTAAATTCTACTCTATTCAAGGAATACCCCTTCTTAAATGGCTTCCCACAGCCTTCCCATCAAATTAGGGTGTGTTATTCTAGTTGCACACTTATGTATGGATTATCGCCCCTCATGTGACGTTTAATACACTCTATCACTTCCACTTCGTTCTGTTAGTCCCATAAACATATATTTCACACGTCTATTACCACTTCCCTTCAACTCGGACGATTTTAACATCAGCTAACCTAGATGCCCACATTTTTGCAACACCTCGGTCGCCCTGGGAGAGCGAACGGCGTGCTACTCATCTGTAGAACTCACTAAATCCAACAAATTATAAGGAATAGGGCATTCAAATTCCATAACAACAAAAGAGGAACAACAAATCTCAACAAATAAATCACTAACGCTCTATTCATCAAAATAAATGCAAGTCATCTCTTTTTGGTATAATAAAAATTCTTTCTAGATAATCCATGCTAAAAAATCATTCCAACTCTTTATTCACCTTGTGTTCTAAACGCGGTTACGACATTTGGGTACTCTCAATCACCTCAAAAATAAACTTTTTTAAATCCTCCTTATCATCGTTCCACCCCTCAACTCGCGGGGATAACTTTCAATGCTTTCTTACCACATAACCGGCTCCACTGGACTTAAATCATGATTCAACTTCTAACTTATAGGTATAATTACCTACCCCTAGTACGACCGAGGTAACGAACTCATGGACTAATGACCAACATCTCCCTAATTCCAACCTTATGCTAAGTTTCATGCATGGGATGTCCCGCAAAGCGAAATTCAAACAAGGACCCCCCCCCCCCCCGATACACTACTACCTAGCATTGTCGATTATCGAAATCCGTTAGGTCCTTTGTCCATAGCATGTACCCCTTTATTCCGTCTCTTGACAGAAAATTTACATTTCCTCTCGTAATTACACTTAATAAAGAACATTTCACCAATTGCACTATCGTTCAGTATTGGTTGGTGGTAATTGCATTCCATAAACCTCGAATACATACAATCGAAATACTCGAAATACCTTTCCCTAATAATAGGGGTATCACTCTTAACTCCCACATCTCTAGAGGATAGATATAACAATGTACTCTTCTTATCACCAAGTCCTGAGTGCTCAACATAATAATGAATTAAATCTTTTCTCTCAACGGTAAGCCCGACACATACTAAATCATAATGATAAAGTCCATACGCACATCGATATCGAATATCTCGAGCCCACTATCCCCTCCGAAGTCTCTAGGATAGATAATATAAGTGCGATTCTGACCCTCTTGCAGGTGAAGCCTCGCCAGGATAAAATATGTTGCACTAACTCAACCACTCCGATAGCCTTGCAATAAATTCCCACTATCGTACTAACCATTTGTATAACGTTTTAACAAAGATAATATCATACTTACATATCGCATCACTACAATGAGTAACCTCAATAAAGTACATAACACTATTAATATACTCATTTATCCTCCTCGGATAGCACTAAAGAAAAATCCAGCTAGACTAGGGAAAAATATTCACATAATAATAACGTTTATAATTATATGCATTAAACTCGTCTCACGTGCTAATCTAGCAATGAACAAAATATAGTGACTTGTTCGTGCCACATAAACACGCCTCATCCTCTGAGGATACAACTTATACTTCCACCTTTGCAATCGTCTTGACTGCACAAATGGTCTCCGGATGTAACACGTCTGCCCAAACCAAAACAAAACTACTTTAATCGTTGTCTTTTACTAGGCACCATATTCTTGTCCCTTTACTCACTTCGAAAAATATTATCGCGTGCGATATCACTCCCCGCAAAATACCTCAACACATAATCTACTTATCATCTGTCCTACTAACCATGTTGGGATTGTCCTTCTCTCGGACTTTAGTAGACTCGATTCCTGTTGGCTATCCCGGTTATTCCCTTAGCCTTTTAGGCTCTAAAGAACATGTCACTGTCTATAATATTCCTTACTGAATTTACCATCACTTGGTAAGAATTTAACTGTCTGAATCATTTAAATGGGTCCCCTGATGTGTATCCACACCCTTTTGTGGTGCTACACCACCACCGTTGTATTCAGTCTTATTCTCAACTAAATTCTTCGATTCTTTTAGCTTCCCACACAAAGCAGCATTACCATGTTTATTGACAAAATACGACATTTTCAACCCCTGATTCAGCCGTTCATCAGAATTTCCTTTTTGAGTGTTATCAACTATTATTACGAGTCGATCTCCTACTTGGAGTCATTTTCTCCACTTGTATCTACATCTCCCGATACAAAATTTCGCTAACGGTTAAGATTCATATTCACAATTGGACCTCTGTCACGTCCTCCTTTGATGAGTTCAGGACAAAGTTCACTTCTAATACTGAACATCTGATGAAGGAACATACGGTCAACACTGTACGTAAGGTTATCCTATAGATATACCGTTCCACTTCTAAATTGGTGGTTGACTCCCATCATTATAACTTCGTTCCGACAACCAAGAAAATTTTCTCTAAATTTTCACTTTCAGTTAGCCACACTCCGTCCTATATCTAAACCTTTGGATACTTTACCTCCTTTGGTAAACTCATACAATTCCCACATTTCTAGAATTCTCACTGACAACTCTCTACACGTTTTGTAACACGTTGGGTGAGTTTACTCCCGCACCTCATTCGACTATAGCAGCATTTGGAATTCATTTATGCGCCTTAGTCACCTTTCTCGTCTTGGCTTCTCGTGCCATAATGGAGGTGACCTCGACTACTGTCATCATCCTCGGATATTTTTTTCAACCTCAACTGAGCCCTACCTCCTGATGTTCGCTTAACGGTCCTCTTCTGACATCCGTCATGTCTCGGCACACGCACACATCCGAACAAAATTAGAATTCACAAATGTATATACGTCATAGCAGGAGAACGAAATCTCATCCAAGAAATCGACAATCCTAAACATAAGGCTCTATATCAAACAAGGCAACCCTGAAAGCATAATAAGCCGCACAGATCCTAAAGGACACTAGAACCTGATGCTCTGATACCACCTCTGACACCCCGCCTAATTAAATACCGGGTGATCACTCCTTTATTAAATTAAAATCAAGGTGAACAGTTGGTTCATTCTGAGCATCACTGTCGTAATTTAAAATTTCCAAATTTAAACACCCTGATTAACTAAGCTAAGTGTCAAAACCATTTAAAAACCTTATTTCCATTTTATTAAATCCAATTATAAAACCTTTAACCATTAACATTTTAAGAGTCACACATTAAGTATAAGAATAAAAATGAACATTCGAGAGTTTAACCATCAATAACAAATCCCAACTTTAAAACAATAAAGGAAAACATCTTGACAGTAATAAATCCCGAAATAAAGATACTGAAAGTAAAAGGATTACAATCTCTAACAAAACCAACTAAATAATAGAAAAAGGGAGACACATGCCCCACTGGATAACACTGAACTAGAAGTAGAGTCAACAATGAGGTCGTCTAAGTAATGTCCTGCAACTCCCACAAAAGCTACAGCGTGTTCCATCCAAAGAATCCGAAGCATGACGCTCCTGTGGCTGGGCACCTGTAATACATATATATATATATATATACAAAAGAGAGCAGAGGTAATAGCAAACGGTTCAGAGACCGAATGTAAAACAGTTTTAAAAAATTAGTTTAGCAAGTATTTAAAATGCTTACCGGCTAATGCAACAGTCATATTAGTATGCGACACTCTCTTGAGAATTCTCACCTCTCATTTAGTGTGCACGTCTACCATACTAATGAATCCCATATATATCTCTAACTTATTCTCTATAAGTCTTAACACGTGAAATTAAGGTTATGGTATTCACTTTAGAAAAATCTGTCTCTTCAAGATTTCTTACGTAATTTAGAATAATTGCATATTGTAATAATGTTCCCGAATACTTATAGTGAAACTGAAGAATTTATACATTACTTAACTACTATTTCACTTGGTAGAAAGTTCTCATATAGATACACGTATATATATTAGTTACACCTATAATATATATATATATATACAAATGGCACCCCACATAAAATCTATGATGCAAAGTTTCTATAAATTAGTATATATATACCAATCACTCATATAATATATATATACTAACGACACCCCACATAAAAACTATGCTGCTGGCATACTCTGCTATCAAGTCCCTATATCACACATATTTAGGGAAATGCTAGTTCGAAATCACTCTCGAACTGCATTAACACAAAAACATACAAATGGAGGCGAAGCATAGTTCCCAGTCCTAAGAGGTCAGCACATACCCACACATCTCTTAGGACCATCTGACTATCAATCAGATAGCTTGTACCAGGGAATTCTATGTTCTAGGGTACAAGTCAATATCCCCCATAAAGGTCCCATCGAGATAAGACCGTCTCGGCGCAGAAACCCCCCTTGATAGCAAGTAGCCCGGGTATGATTTTTACACAGAAATAATATATGCACAATCACACTGTCATATATATAATATATGTATTCACTTCCACATTATTGAATCAGGTGGGCTCACGAACCATAATTATAATTATCCGTTATTACACATTTTACTCAATTATCTCGTATAACGGACTCATTCCTTTTATTCTCGTAATTAAGTTATTCTAAACCCACTTCCTGTCTCTCGAAGTATTCTCTTTACCTAAGTACAATTTTAGTAGGCCATCACTCACCTTCTAATCCAACTTCCTAGATGTTTCGATTATTTAAGTAACGCACGTATGATTTCTTAAGTATGAATGTCTCCCCGTTTACCCTTTATTTCCCTTCACATTAAAGTTCCACTTAACGGGGTTTATCTTGACCCTACTGGCCCTTTTTATGTCCTATTATGTTCTATCAACCCTAATCAAGGTTTATTACGTATAAAATCGGATTAAGCTAACACGAGAAAAAAATACAGTTTTCCAGGAGGGGTCGATCGATCGATGAAAGGGGGTTGGTCGATCGATCGATCAAGCAGTTATGACGAAACTGCAGAAAACCCAGCTACGAAAATCTTACTCCAAACTCATCCAAATCATCATGTTTCAGCCCCAAACTCCCAACAACTCATACTACAAGTGTTGTATACCCATATAAACAATATCTTACGTAACACATGCGAGTTTTCATCACGTACAATCAAAATAAGAGGGTAAAATCTATATAATTCTCAAGAACCCTAATAATTTTCTTTAACTTAGTTTCTGCCATTCTTCTTCCAGATTTTCTATCATTAATACCATGGAAATTCGTGGTTCAACCTCTACATGTAAAATGAATTTCCACAATATGATCTTTATCTCTACAACATGTAATTTTTGTCTCCAATTAATGTTTTCTTTCAAGAACACTAATTCTAGTCAACCCTAGACAAATATAAAAGAGCATTAACTTGATTAAAAGTAAGATAGATACTTGACTGATATTTTAGAGTTCTGATTTGTTGAAGAATTTGGTGTGGTTGAGATCCTCGTTGCGCGATCTAACATTTGGCGGTGCAACCGGAGGAGTTCTTGGCCTAGAACTCATTGGAAAGCTACTCCCCTTCCTTTCCTCTGGCCGTCATTAGTTTAGGTTAAGCTAACCCTAGAATACAACACTTACCATCTGATATAACCTTAGAAAATTCGGGGGTTTAATTACCCATAATTACGAAATGTCTAAAACGCCCACCCGGGGAACTAAATAGGCCTAAAAACGCCCCGAGACCCAAACTAAACCTCCGGGTACACTTTTCTTACTATCTCGACCCTTCCGGACACTTTGGCGCACTCAACATGATCATACGAGCAACTTATAATTTATTCACTTTTATTATTCAACATTTAGTCCCGACACGACACGGGCGCATCCCGACTTAAATTTCCATAATTGCCATTTTATTCACACGTGACAATTTTTATAAAATAAATCTCATATATTACTATACTCATCCAGTAACATTCAACAAATTTTCAATAATTACTAACTCTCGTCACGCTAGTAAATATTTAAAACAACATTCCGGATTAAAATTAAATTAATTTATCTTAATTAAATATAATAAATTCCTAAATTTAAAAGCCATAAAAATACGGGGTATTACACATATGTCAGTTTTTAAAGCTCTTTAAAACTGACATATGTTTGACCGATTTTTTAAAAATAGTAAAACATTTCATTTTGAGATGATTTTTTTTACAGGGGGCCCTGAAATGTTTAAATACCACAAAAAAATCAAGTTAAAATTTGATTATTTGCTATTTTTAAAAAATACACAAAAATCCGTCTGCAAGTTGCGTCTGCATTAGAGCCCGACTGTATATATATATATATAGTAAAGGAGCATGGTTTTTGAATTCCAAAAATGTAAAAGCACAATAACGCTCCAGATTTTACCACACCTTCCCCTCACCAAGTCAATGGTTGTGATTCACTCTTTAAGTCAATTGTCCCGCCTAAATATTTCACATATCCTGCCTAAATATTTCACACCCATTTCACCTTTAATTCCAACATCAGTTTCTTTATTTCCCCACTCTTTCTTTCCCTAAACAAAAGACCACCCTCTCTATCTCTTTCCAATGTCGTCCACCACCGTGATTGCATCTCTAAAAAATCCAAGTCGTTCCTTTACCACCATGCAAAAAACAACAGGCGGGTTCGATGATATAGCTTATTAAAATTTCATCTCTTTACTTTTTAATGACTAGTTTGTATTTTTACATGTTTTTTGATTTATTTTATTTTTGATTTATAATTTGCATTTGGTTTCCCCTTTACTTTGCATATGTGTCCCTTCACTAATAGGTTCATGTTTATTTGGTGAGGAGAATCATGAATAACTATTCCATTTTTATTCTGACGTTATTCTTGTTTTTTATTTTTGAACACTTTATTTGGTGTGATATTACATTGTCTTGATTGTTGATAATGCTAACATGGTTAACAAAAAAGAGAGAGACCCTAGTGCTTGAGCAAATTCCCAAGGGCTTGAATCAACTAAGCTTTACACAAGTACACAAATCACAAGTGTTCCGTTGACATACAAAAATGCACAATCTCAACTTTGATTTTGATCATTTTTATTCCTTTCAGGTGTTGATCTAAAAAATTCAAATCCAAGGTTATTATTTTTGTTTTATAAGGATTTTTACATTAAATTTTTTTGTGGTAATTCTATGTTTATTTTGTGTTTTTTTCACGTGGATACTTATGTTTTGATTTGGGTTTGTAAACTGGGTTTTTATTTTTTATTGTTTTGGTTTCAAAATAGGGGTTTAAGATTTTAGATAGGGTATGTTTGCTTTAAAATTAAGGATTACCAATGGGGATGTTTTCTTTCAACATGGGATTTTTGTTAATTTGGATATTATGACAAAAATAAGTTTTTTTTCGTTTCACTAGATTTGATTTTCAGTCCTCGAACTATCAGAGTACATACTTCACATACTGGACTTTGAGATCATATCTCTTTGTAGTTCATGTTTGTTTTACATATAGTTTAAGGTACTAATTTGTTCTTTCTAATATGATAATATTTTATTGGATGTGGTTTTATAAAATTAACCCCAAATTTCTTTCTTACTAATTTTTGGGAGGTTGTGTGAAATGGTTTAGTGTTTTATTTGATTATTTGCCTAAGTTCTATTAGAGTATTGAAAGATAGTTATGCCACATATTGTAAGCCTTATATATCTACAATCTATTAGTAAGTTAAGTAATACCGTTATTCCTGAACTTATATTGATTAGGTTAATAGTCAATGTTACTTGAGTTTAAATTGATTATTGTATTATGAGAAAGATTTTGAAAATTATAGATTTTTAGTAATGGCCTTAGTACTATTACATTACTGAAAGACATTTTTCCATATCCTGTAAGCTTTAAATATGTACCATCTATTAGTAAGTTAAGTAATACTCTTAGTCTTGCACTTATATTGATTAGGTTAATAATGAATGCTACTTCAGTTTATATTGATTGTTGTATTATGAGAAATATTTTGAAAATTAAATATTTTTAGTACTTACTAGGGTAAGTTAATTTTTATAAACACTATAAATTGTTGTATTAATGTTGCACTATAAAGGTTATAAAATATTAATGTTAAGTTTAGAAATATTGATTTGAAGCAAGCAATATGGAATAAATGACGATGTCCCAAACATTGCAAATAATCTCACAACTCAACCAAATCTATGGTTGTTGCCGAAAGTTCTTTAACTTACTTTAATTTCATGACCACATTTGGGGGTTTAGATCTCAAAGTCAAAAACTGTAGTTAATTCAATACATATTTTCGGTTTAACTGTTTTAATGGTCATATGTTAAAGAATTAGTTGAAAATAGTTAATTCATCTGTGTATTATTTGCTTAGTTTTTTTCTTAAGTAATTTGTTTACTTTGGTTTATCTTTAATGATTTTAGGATTTCGCATGTCATTTTTGTAACAAACTATTGATGAAAAACTGTTAAATTTTACATTCTCTGCTTCTAGCAAATTCGCAATTTTTAGCATTGTTATGACAGTATATGACAAGTGAGTGAATTTGGCATAATTAAGTCCTATAAATAGGCATGGTAGATACCTTTTTCTTTTTTTGGGGTGGGGGGTGGGGGTGGGGGGGGGGGGGGGGGTGTTAGCAGTGACATATGAGTAGTATGACCTCAAATATCTTGAGAGAAGTTAGGGTAGAGGAGGCTAGATAGCTTGAAAAATAATATTTGGTTTGTTTCTATTTATGCTTATTTACCAGTTGAAAGGCATATCTACATTTATTCTATCATTTATGCTCCTACATAGTAAGATAGTATAACCGATAATTAAGAATCCTCTACATTTAGTATCAAAACTCACACTTGGGGTTGACTTTTATATTCCTTTCAACTTTGTATTGTATCATTAATCTTCATAAGGTCCTGCTAGTGAATTACTACCTTTTCTGGACTTGGGTAAGAATCTGTAGAACTCTCATTCAATTTCATGACGTTATTGGTTATTCTTACTGTCAATTGTGTTCTACTTTTTTCATTGCAAAGAACATAGGCTTCTCCATGACTGTTCTTTATTGGTGAACTTTGCTATCCCTCAAGTAAAAGATATTATTAGTTACTCTCATTGATATCACTCCTTTTTATCTCGACAACGGTAATACCTTACATGTTTTGAATCATTTGAGTCTTTGTTTATATTTGAATTGTTATTGTTCTTATACAACATTATTCTATATTCTCTAATCTGGAGCTTCATTTTTATCATAATTTTAATGCATTTTGAAGGTTTTATAGATCCGGGAACAAATGACTCCAGAGGGATATTGTTAAAAAGTGGGTGAGAAGGGTAATGTGGTTGCGATTGGGATAAGGAGATGTCAGGAATATTGTGGTAGTTGGTGATTCAAATATACATGTTACTTCACTAGTTTGATATTTTTTACTAAATTTTGAGATGACTTTTAATTATGTTCACTGATGCAGTTATTGTGTGATTATGTAGGTTACTTCACTGATGTCATTATTGGGTCATATGTTATTACTTGCAGGTAACATGCACAATGCATTGGAGATTATTATAAACATAATTGGTGGAGATTCTTAACAATGCAATCCAAGTGACATGTTTGTTAGCATTTGTTACCCAAAACCCTCTAATTATTTTTTTATTTTTTAAGAAAATATGTTTATGTGTATTTTCTATAAATAGTGTAATTTATTTTTTAATGTGTTTGCTCTTGATTGGATGAATTCCTGTGCATTTTATTACTATACATTATGTTCCTCATATCCTGCTAAAAAATATTGTGAATAACTAGATATTCAGCAAAAGCATCTTCTAGGAATTGACTAATTTATATTTATTGCTTTTAATTGTTGATCTAAGACTAAGAAAATTCATAACAAAAATGTATGACTCTGTCATGACTATGAAGTCTTCTTTATTTATGATTCTAAGTGTATGACTCTGTCATGGCTTGGAAAAATAATTGAACATTCATATGTGATTTTTTAGGGTGTTTTGAGTATAAAAACTAAAATGCGATGATTGCCTGCTTCGATGTAAACTACAATAATTGTTTTGTTCTTGTGGTGTTAGAGTGCCATCGGCACATACATGGTGGTGTTAAATTATTTAAGCATTTATACTTATGCACAACTCCTCAGATTGTAAATTTGGGATTTAAAATTAAGTTTTTATTAGTTAGACTAATATTTCATGACTAAAACAATAGTTGAAGTGTATTTATGCCTCCAATACCCTTTAAATGATTCCCGTTGTTCTAGTCATGTTTATTTGTTGGTGTTTGGATCTGTTAGAGAATGTGAAGCCATGGGTACAATTATTGCAAGAATTGATAGCTATATTTTTGTTCATATCATGTGGTGATCCAAGACCGATCGTATTCAATGTTATTTAGGGCATGTTAGGCATGAGTTAAGTCAAATGGACATTTAGAACCACATGAAATTGGCATCTTGAAGGCCACATTTTCATAATGTCGTCAATGTGAACGTGAATCATTAAGTTGAATTTATGAAATAAATATTTGGTCCTTGCTTCCTATATTTATATTTCATGATAATAAATTATTTTCATTGTTAAAACTTGGAACTTAAGTACTTTTGGGAATCCAAATTTCATTAATCACATGTATTATTATTGTATCATGATTCAGTGTTAATTTTGTACTTAATGCATTTTTTTCCATCTCATATCTTTAACTCTCTTGAATCTATAATATATAGGTGCTCATCTAGTTTGTAAATTGGGACAAAATTGAGTCATATCCTTTTAAACAAAAGTGTAAGGACATATTTTTAATAAGTCCATCACAATTAATTATGTCGTATACCGCTACAAGTCGTCGAAGAATTGTGAAGATTGCATCTACAAAAGACGGATCCGAATTACCAGTTGCCTTCAACATTCAAGCCCAATAATATGAACTTTGGTAATATATTGTTTTAAAGTTTCATTTACATTTCATATTAAGAGTGTTGGGATATTTTTAAAAAGGTTTTAAAAAGCTTTTGTATAAAAATATTTTTTTGAAGAGGTTTTATAACTGTTATTAAGAGAAAGTTTTGTTTTGAAAAGTTTTGTGAAAAAACTACTTCAGCAGTAAACGTACCTCGGTTTCGATGCCAATGTCGTTCGAACGAGATTGAGATCTCGTTCGAACGACATTGGGATGTCGCGCGTAGTCGTTCAAATGACACGCGATCTTGTTCAAGCGAGATGGGGTTCTCGTTCGAACATCCTTATTTTTTGGCTGACACGCTGCTGTAATGCTTATCCTTTGACCGACTCAAATTTTGTATAAAAAAGGGTCCTGGCAGCCTTGAAAAACATGGAGAACAGTTTCAGCTTTTAAGAGTCTTATTCTTTGGAAACTTTTGTGTATCTTCCCAGATTTAATTCAATACCTTTTGGCAGAAAGTTTTTCTCCAACAATTTTAAGGGTTCAAATATTTTTGTTTTAATTCATAAAATCCCAATTACTTTTATGTGAATTGTTTTGTGGAATCCAAGAACACATTTTGATTTAGTTTATTCTTTGTGGGGAAAACTCTTCAACTGATAGCTGTGTGCTATTGTGGAGGGAGTCCTTATAAAGTTCACATCTTGTGGAGAAGCCGTCTTCTTCTTCATTGCAGCCCTCCTGGAAAGGAAAAGTTCCAGCCGACGACATCAGAACTGACACCTGCGGGTATTTCTGTGTCAATATTTATAGCCGTTGCTTTGGAGGTTTGACAAAGACACCGTGCATTACACTTGTGGGTGATTATCAGGTTGTATGTAAGTCAATGGTCTTGTAAATTCTTCAAAGTTTTAGAAATAAAAGGTTTTGCCCTTCGGGAATTTTTCCTGAATATTTGTGTCACATGCTTTATTTATTTACCATATTTAGATGCATGTTTAGGGACTAAATTTATTTGATTTAAAAATAGACTCTAATTAAATAAGTGTGCCAAATTAGAAATTTGCGAATTTAATCAATTATTACACTGTCGCCACTTTTCAAATTGGTATCAGAACAGGTTGTGCTAATTTATTGCGTATTCCTATTTTTCGCAAAAAATTGTGTGATATTGATTTTTTTTAAATTAGTTTTCTGAAAAATCGCAATTTTTCAATGGAACGCCCATTTAATGAGGAGCCTATTTTTGAAAAAGTTCACGACCGTGCTGAAAAATTAAAAAATTTGAATTTGAAACTTTGCAATAGAATTAAAGTTTTAGAAAAAGAAAATTCTCTCTTTAAAAGTAAGATTAAATACTTGCAAGCGTTTCAAACTAAAAGTGATATTTGTCGTGAGCAAACTTTGCAATAGAATTAAAGTTTTAGAAAAAGAAAATTCTCTCTTTAAAAGTATGATTAAATACTTGTAAGCGTTTCAAACTAAAAGTGATATTTGTCATGAGCACTTTGGTAATTTGTGTATTGATTTTGATTGTTTGAAAATTGCCAAAAAGAAGAGTGATGAGAGATTCCTTGTTTAAAGAAGGAATTAGAGGACTTAAAAAATTCTAGGGTTTTCGTTCATGGAGTCGAGGATAAAAAATTAATCGATAATTTTACGACACGTGAAAAGACTATTAGGGATAAGTTTATTTTAATTGAGGGAGAGCGCGATAAACTGTTAAGTTTAATTGAAAATTTGAAAAAGAAATCTCTATCTTTGGAATAGTCTAATTCTTTGCTTGAGTTAAATATTTTGAAGTTAAAAAATGATTTGACAGACTCAAGTAGGGTTGATAGTGATGGTAATGGCTCATCGTGTTCTCATACTTCTAATGCTAAAGCAAAAACCATTATTTATTTTAGAGGGTCAACTAATTCCAAGGATGTTAGAAAAGATCACACTTTAGGTGTCGTTCCACCCATTTACACATGTTCATATTGTGGTTGGAAAGGTCACCTTAGGAGATTTTGTTTTGATCTTGGAAGAGGTACTAGGAATTCGAAGTCTACTGTTTTGTTGGTTTCCAAAATCCCATGTCGACGCGTTACATCCACTTGGGTTAGAAATCACTTTTGTATACTCTAGATTTTAGAATAGTTGATTCTCATTTGCTTGTACATGATTCTTCTCTTACCATATCATATAGATGATTGTGTTTGCATGTTTGTCATACTCTAGTTATGCTTTTTGATATATTTTTTACTAGCGTTGTGACATGTACTTTTTGTATATATTTTTTGTTTTTGGAAATGTTTTGAAAAATACAAAAAGATTTTATTTTGATAAGATTTTGAAAAAATCCAAAAAGATTTTTGTATTTTGTTTGCACCGTTTATGGATAGACACTTAGAATGACCAAGTCACAACATCATTCCATTCTTCATGTGACTATTTGATAGTGTTTTGAGACAATAGGTCAATTCATCCATATGCTTTATAATGTTTGGAGTCATTAAGATGTAATTAAGTGTTACTTCCTACATGTTTGACTCATGATTTCCTTTATTGCACACGTGCATGAATTTGTTTGAATATTGTTCTTGTCTTATCACATATTGGTTAGGTGTTTTCACTTCAATCCTGTCCTTAAAACGAACCAAGCGTGATAAAATTTTGATAAGGAAATTGTGCATATAAGAACCGTTTTGTGAGTCTGTGTGCTTTTTTTGAAAATGGGGAAGGGCTGCAAAAGGTTAATTTTGCCTTTGCGAATACTAAGCCACCGTTAAGTTGGACCTAAAAAATAGAGGAATTTTATTCTTCGGGGTTCAAAGAGGTTTAAAAGAATCCAAAAAAAATTTAAAGGCAATAAAAAGAAATTCCCGCCAATTATGGGCCATTTAGGTTTTCGCACAAATTCTCCAAAGTTTGAGAATTTAGTTTATTCACCTCTAAAAGAAAATATATATGAGGGAGTTTGGTTGGAGATTTTATAACGGGTTTGCATGTCCTTGAAAATATTGAAAAGCGCTAAATAGTTTGGGACGTTATTGGTGTGGGAATAATTTGACTTTGATTTGTTGATTTGTATACGACGATGTCATTTAAATTCAAAAAAATTTTACACCTAAGGATTCTTTTGATGTTCATTCGTTAGGGGTAGACATATGCATCGTGCACTTATGCTTGATTGAGTTGATTTACCTATTGAATGTGTTCACAACCATACATTACATTTCCATGACTTGGTTATTTGAGTTTAAATCCATGGTGTGATTTTTTTATCATATTTTTCAAAGTGATATCTTATTTTTGTATGAAAAATTGAAAAATCCAAAAATAGTTTGTGGATGTTTTGGGGACATACCGTTGCATGCGCATAGCTTGATCTTTGTTTGCTATGCATTTTGTCGTGACTCTCCATGTTTTGATTTTTGATTCTTATCTGTCTATTTGGGGACATCAAAAAAAGGGGGAGAAATAATTATCATGTTATGGGGGATTTTTTGCATTTTGGGGGAGATTTGATTATTAATGTTCCATTCCTATATCATTTCAAACTCGATGCGTCACGAAGGTTTTTGCTTTATCTCATGTGTGTAGGTACGAAGATTGAAGATCATGAAGTTGCACACCCTGATGAGAAAAGCTTTGAGAGTTTTGATGTTGAAGAAAAATTTGAGAACTTTCAAATTTTACCTTTTCAGTTTTGGGATTCATGGGAGGGTAGATTTATATAGGCATTTTGATTTTTGATAATTCAGATATTTTTATGCATGTACAGGCATAGACATAGGGGGATATTTGTAAGGACATATTTTTAATAAGTCCGTCACAATTAATTATGTCGTATACCGCTACAAGTCGTCGAAGAATTGTGAAGATTGCATCTACAAAAGACGGATCTGAATTGCCACTTGCCTTCAACATTCAAGCCCAACAATATGAACTTTGGTAAGATATTGTTTTAAAGTTTCATTTACATTTCATATTAAGAGTGTTGGGATATTTTTAAAAAGGTTTTAAAAAGATTTTATATAAAAATGTTTTTTTAAAAAGGTTTTATAACGGTTATTAAGAGAAAGTTTTGTTTTGAAAAGTTTTGTGAAAAACCTGTTACAGCAGTAAACGTACCTCGGTTTCGATGCCAAGGTTGTTCAAGCGAGATCAATCTCGTTCGAATGACATTGGGATGTTGCGCGTAGTCGTTCCAAGGACACACGATCTCGTTCAACCGAGATGGGGTTCTCGTTCGAATGACCCTGCTTTTTGACAGACACGCTGCTGTAATGCTTATCCTTTGACCGATTCAAATTTTGTATAAAAAGGGGTCCTGGTAGTCTTGAAAAACGTGGAGAACAGTTTCAACTTTTATGAGTCTTATTGTTTTGAAGCTTTTGTGTATATGCCCAGATTTAATTCAATACCTTTTGGCAGAAAGTTTTTCTCCAACAATTTTAAGGGTTCAAATATTGTTGTTTTAATTCACAAAATCCCAATTACTTTTATGTGAATTATTTTGTGGAACCCAAGAACATATTTTTCTTTGGTTTATTCTTTGTGGGGAAAACTCTATAGCCGACAGCTGCGTGCTATTGTGTAGGGAGTCCTTATAAAGTTCACATCTTATGGAGAAGCCCTCTTCTTCTTCTTCATTGTAGCCCTCCTAGAAAAGGAAAGTTCCAGCCAACGACATCAGAACCGACACCTGCGGGTATTTCTGTGTCAATATTTCTAGCCGTTGCTTTGGAGGTTTAACAAAGACACTGTGCGTTACACTTGTGGACGATTATCAGGTTGTATGTAAGTCAATGGTCTTATAAATTCTTCAAAGTTCTAGAAATAAAAGGTTTTTTCCTTCGGGGATTTTTCCGAAATATTTGTGTCACATGCTTTATTTATTTATCATATTTAGATGCATGTTTAGGGATTAAATTTATTTGTTTTAAAATTAGACTCTAATTAAATAAGTGTCCCAGATTAGAAATTTGCGAATTTAATCAATTATTACACCGTCGCCACTTTTCACAAAGAATCTTCAGAATCTTCATGTTGAGTTCCTCTAATTGTCCAAATGGTAGTACACCAGCACTTCACCTAGGATGCATTCATATGTTGCATATGTGCTTGCCTTATTTCTTAATTGGTGTTGTGTGAGTTAAATCCCTTTAAAATAATTTCCTATGATTTTTGGGATATTTTAAATAATTTCTATGATTTTTTAAATATTTTTTAGAATTTAAAAATTGTTTTTTCATAAAAATCTGGTATGTTTTGTAAATTCCATAAGCTGTTAAAAACCTGCTTGGGTAGAAATCGAAAGTTCTTGAGAATTATGTGGGTGCATTTTGTATTCGTAGAAGTTCAAAAACACGCGTTTAACATTTCATCTTAGCCTTACGCACGTTGTTTCCACAATGGCTAGATTTGTGTTTCTATGCTCTCACATACCTATGCTTAATAGTGAACCCTTGGATCTTTTTAATCAACGGCCTGCACGTTATCTGAGATGATCCTTGAAACACCTGGATCAACCAATGAGAGTTAACTTTGAAGTGGTGCAACCATAACCCTACGATTTACTTTGATCTTTTAAACTCAATCTTGATAGTTGATTTGCTTTTAGTTTCCAGAGCCTTCCATCTCTTACTATAAATACTTTCCATGTGTTATAGGTTTAGAATATTTAGTCGGCCTCACTTCTGAGAGAAAAATAGAGAGAAGAGAGATATCGAGAAAAAGAAGAGAGATAAATCAAACCCTAAACTAAACTCCGATAAAATCCTTCCAGAAAACCTTTTATGTGAGAAAGTTAGTTCTAGATTCGAGTAGATCCATCCTCTTATGTCCTTTATCTCTTTCCCAACTTTATCACGTTGGTTAAATCTCATTTTCTTTCATAGAACTTTGATATTTGATCTCTGTGATACATTTCACTTAGATATTTCATAGTTTTGATTTCTTCATTCGAGAAATCTTATTTTGTTGGTTGTTTTCAAAATGATATGCTATTTTCAAACCCTAAACCAACAAAACCTTTTCTGATTTCAGTTTCTTTGAATATTCAGGCTTAGATCTAGTTGAGATCTTGATTGGGGATTTGCACTTGATTATATTTCACATTTTATGAAATAAGTGTAAATATTTTTAAATAAAAAGTGCATATGATCTTGGCTCGTGGATATAACAAGATTCCCTCTTGATCCGAAGATATTTGAAAGATCCAAAGTCTGATATTTTGATTAAACTGATTTTGGAAAATCCTTTGCATATTTGTGATTTGTTTTGCATACTGTCTGTAATTAAGTGTGCGTGAGTTGCATGCATGTGATTTAGTGCGCATCACCACTTACACTGTCACACTACTACACTCAAAGGTGTTGGTATTAAGATCTTGGATATTTTGAGTCGACGTAAAGCTAAAAGGAGTGGAGTTACAAAGCTGAGAGAACATCAACAACACAAGATCCTTGTGAGAAGTCAGAAAATCCAGAGGAGTTGGTATATTTCTGAACATAGAATTAGGTCTGATTATGTATCTTGATTGTTATATAGTTTGTAAAATGTTACTCTATTTTAGTGGATTTTTTACTTTTGAGGTGTAGAGACCTTCCTGGATGTTTCCCCAATTGTATGGGGTTTTACCACGTTAAAATTGCTCGTGTATACTAACTCTTCCTCTCATCCCTTTCTTAAGGTTGTATTGGTTTAATTCTCTTGAGTTTTGTTTTTCAAAACTGGTAAACCTATAACTGAAATAACTAGTTCATATTATTTTACACATCTTGTGTTTAAAATTTGTTTTAAAAAAAGAGTTTCTTTGACAAACTGTTCGTAGCCATTTAGATAGTTTAATATTGAATTAAACGACTTAAGTGGTATTTTTTTCAATTGGTATCAGAGCTTTGTTTTTTCAAAAAATTCTATAAATCTTGAGTTTTTGAAATTGTTTTCTCAAAACAAAGTATGGATGAGAAATTTGAGAGACTCGGTAACCTGTCCAGGCCCCCTCTCTTTGATAAAACCAACTTTCCTTACTGGAAGGTAAGGATGGTTGCATTATTCCAAGGGACATTGGGAGATGATGTCTGAGAAGTTATTGAAAATGGTTACACTTTTCCTACTAAACCAGCCATCGAAGGAAGTACTGTGAGGATTAGAAAGTTACTAAGTGAATTCACTAAAGAAGAGAAATGGATTTCACTTAATAACAATAAAGAAAAAAATTACATATTCATGTCTATTAGTGAACACGAATTTAAGAGGATATCATTATGTTCTACCTCTAAAGAAGCATGGGACACCCTAGTGACTGCACATGAGGGTGATACCAGGGTTAAAGTTGTTAAAACACAATTGTTAATTTAGCAATATAACTCCTTGATCATGACTGAGACGGAGTCATTTGATGACTTCTATATTATACTGATAGACATTACGATCAAATTGCATGATAATGGTATTGTTTATGATAGGAAGGAAATTTTCTTTAAAATACTAAGATCACTTCCAAAAAAATTTGATAATATGAGATATGCAATTGAGGAGATAGATGATCAAAATCTTACCCTTGAACTCCTCAGTAGCAAATTGAGAACTGTGGAAATGGAATTAGAATTTAAGAAACGATTAACCCAGTCCCAAAAGAGACAGTCTGCATCCAATCTTGTTTAATACATAGGTATATCTTCTTTTTCCATGGCTTGGTGAAAAGATAATTTCTTCTTTTCCTAATTGGAAATGATAAATTTGACTGGATTTTATATTATCTTCTTTTAGATAATTTGTTCGAGGTAAAATTGGTATTTGTATATTTTTCAGAGCAATAGGGGGTTTACTATTACTACAAATCTCGCCTTTTAAAAGGTTTTTTACTTTTAATTTTTCCCAATCATTGTCAGGAAAATTCTTTTGCCAATTTTCTGATCGTTTATTTTTAAAACAAACATTATTACTAGATACCTGTAATTCAACGTTGTTTCGTTATTTTTCAGGTGGTGGTTCTGTTATTTAGGATAGTATCCATTGTTTTGGTAGTTTCAAATCTCTCCAGTTGATTAATCTAGGCTATATTGCCGAATCAAATGGTCGGGGTTCAAATATTTCTATAATATTTCTATCCACATTCTCTGTATTAGTATATGGTAGAGTTGTCAATTCATGAATTGTTTTCCAATGTATTGACATATTTCGAGAGGTAACTTTAATTGAAACAAACATACTATAGGAGGTCTTAGGTAACAATGAAATCTGAAACGGATAATCGAAATAATGAAGTTAATTTACAATGTTTAGCACCATGGATACAAAAAGATGAATCTATGTATAATCATAGTTTACATATTAATAAAAAATTAGAAAATGATATTAGTAAAATTAGTACTACTTTAAATAGTTTAACTGATATACTAGACCCTGTGTATGTTGTGTTCAGTGGAAGGCAACCAGGCTTCTATGATACTTGGCACTAATGTTTTCAACAAGTAAATAAATTCCCAGGTGCATGTCACTAAAAATTTAACACTATGCAAGAAGCCGTAACTGCATGGGAAAATTGTATGAAACAATTAGGACCTCCTAATATGATCTACCAGTTCTCCAAACTTCATACCAAGGAAACCCTCCTTGATACTGAAACCTATGAGTTTCACAACCCAGGAATCCCCTGTGAGTTATATACACCTTTAAATGAAGCATGGAAATCTCATCTTTGAGAAAAAGAAAAGATTTTAGAAAAAACATGAGTATCCTTGCTGACAAGATTACTGAACAAACAACAACCTTAGATAAGTTTAAAAATCTTAGTCTCAAGATTTTAAAAACTTTAAATTATGAAAATGAATAATTTTCTCTGAAAAAAATTGGAACTTTTTTGGACTTTGCCGAATTGTTGGAAAATGATTTTTCAGACAAAATCTTCAACATTATTCGAAGAATTTGCCTATTTGAAAAAGCAAAGGCACTTCTTCCACGACCACTGTTTCAAATAGAAATTTTATCAAAAATTGAAGATCACGCGCAAAAGATAAAAATTATTTTACTCCATTTTGATCAAAGTTTAAACTATAGTGATGAAATGCCAAAAATTCAGTTTGTTACTGAAGAAGGTTATCCATACTGGGATATTGAGGCTATTGAGTGGGGATTAGTAAATAAACTACATTTACCGAATTGGATTGGATTCCTCCAATTATGGCATTCAAAGGATTACTAGGTTACTTCAATTTTGTAGGTTATAAATCATATAGCCTTTGCACATTAATTCATACAGGAGAAACAATATGTTCTTGTAGACCTAATGCCCTACCACCTGAAAAATGGATAAAAGTGAAAAATCCTATTGCTGTAACAAGCATCAATGGGACACAAAATTTCATTGATTTAAAAGCCGAAATAGTGGCTATATGGTTTAATGAAAAGAAATTCATTATTCCAAAAATTCTATGCTTTTCCGAAATGCATGGAGATTTTATTTTAGGCAATAATTTTATCTCATAATACTTGCCTATAAGTATTGATGAGGGGACAATAAATTTAACCCTCAACAAAGATGTAGTAAAAATCCCTTTACTACAACAACACAAATATAAGTGTGAAAGATATTTTTTCCCTACTAAAAAAGGATATATAACTCCTATTATTAAAGCCCTTGAAACAACTCATTGGCTTTATACTATTTTAAAAGATAATTTCAGTGAAAATCCACTAAAATTATGGGACAAAAGTCCAAGACATTGTAATCTTAAACTAAAAGATCCCAATGTCATTATAAGAGTAAAACTAATGATCTATACAAGAAATGATATAGATGAATTTGATAAACAAAACAAAGAATTATTGGAAATATACCTTATTGAAGAAACAATAAGTCCAAACTCTATCCATGCCTTCATGGTGAGAAAACACAATGAAGTCACAAGAGGAAAAGCTATAATGGTTATAAATTTCATATAAAATTTATATGAATTATTGGAAATAACATAGTTATTTCGTTTGACATGATAAACCAGGGTTTTGATCATCATGGGAAAAAACTCAAAGTTATTGAAGCAACATACACTTAAGAAGATTAGTTTGTTTACTAATCCCCACTCAAATTCTTATTTCTTCGATAAATGGTTATATATTATTGTTTCTTCAATAAGGAAAATCTTCATATTATATCATTAGAAAACTAACCTTTAGTAACCTGGCTCTTATACCAATTACACAAGTGCGAAAATGATCGGAATATTATTACACAAGTAGAGAGGGATTTTACATGAGATGGAAAGATAAATTATTACAAGAGAGAGAAGAGAATTCAGAAGATAAGTGAGTTACAATGAAGGAGGAGTTCTCCTTTTATAGCAACCGGACATCATTCTTCCTTTCAAACTAATTGAATAAAAGATAAAGAAAACGTGGGCTGCTGTTGGATTAAAGAAAGGAAAAGAGAAAAGGACAATTGGTTTCATCCATTTCAAAAAGAAAATAGTAAAGTACTATTTACTTTATTAAAGTTACTTTATTAAAGAAAAATTTAATAAAGAAAGATTCGTTTTCTTTAACTTTTCTTTCAATCGGTGGGGACCACATATCGTGTACTGGATTGTTTTGCAGTCGTTCACATGGTTGGTTATCCGTCCATAGCATTTGCAATATTGGCCTCAGCGGTAGAATCAAATGACATACTGTCGTTAGGGCTGTCATGTGGGGGACTATGAAGTTGTGTTGCCTCATATTCCTCTGCATGGCTTAATTGCTCATAGGGAACATCTAAATTACTTTTTTTTTTCAAATTATTTAGAAAGTCCCTAACAGCTGCTCGTTGTTCAAGCGAGGTGGTGTGGTTTATCGATAAATTAGTAACAAATAGTCTTCATCCATCAGTTACCATGAATTTTAAAGACGTTTCCCGATTATAATAATCTGCTAGGTTTAAAATATTGATCAGGTTTTGTGACCAATATCTAGTTGTGTCCAACTGGTCCAACGGTTTCATAATTTTGCAATTCTATTCAATTCATCCTATTCATATTCCTCAGTGTATCTGAGGTTCCAGATTTGGTAAGGTTGGTAGAAAATTTCCCGAGTCCTCCAGCCAATTGTACTAGTAATATGGTAGGACAAATAACAGGTATATCTATACTTATTTTTTTATCAAAACATGATAAACCAGGGTTTTGATCATCATGGGAAAAAACTCAAAGTTATTGAAGCAACATACACTTAAGAAGATTAGTTTGTTTACTAATCCCCACTCTCTTAATTTTAGCATACCTAACATTGACTTAGACTTTTATGAGGATTATAATTCAGAAACTTTAGATAATCAGACTGCCTTAATGTCTAAACCGTTTAAGAAAATTGTGAATTTTGAAATAAAATAGCAAAAAGACAAGGAAAACCTACTTATCCAAATCAATTTAACAACAAGCCTCATGAGAGAAGACAAGACAAGTACCAGACTGACAATCAAAAGAGACATGAGAAAGACCTTAAAAATGTTATATAGATGTGGAAAGTTAGGACACATGGCTAGTGACTGTAGAGTTAACTTATACAAAATTCACAAACATAATAGGTCTCATTTAACTAAGACTTGTTATTTAACACATTTGACCCTTGTATGTCATTCTTTGCTAAGATAATCTATAATGATGACAAGGAATCTGATCATAATATGTTAACTGATACTGTGCCTACTGGTTTATCTGCCTTATTGCTTGAGAATATTGATAATGCTTCAAATGTCGTGTATGTGAGTCAAAAGGAACGCTCTTTTCTAGATGTCAATGGGTGTGTGAGTCCTAAAAATGAACCGTTAGGGGACAATGCACACTTAGCGACTCCGAAAATGATGACCTTCATGACATTCACACATTGTACATAAAAACTCTTAAGAAAAGCACTAGGCTTGACAAGATTGTCAAGGATCTTACCCAGAAGATAGAAACCCTAAGTTTAATGAGCAAACAAAATGCTGAAGTGTACACTACTCAATGTCTAACTCATGAGAATGAAACCAAAAACTTTGAACAAAAACTGAAAGAGTTGTTTAACTCTAATGAAATTCTGGAAAAGAAATATGAAGGAACGTTGTTAGAATTGGAAGAAACAAAAGAAAATACATCCACAGTCTTCAAAAAGTTTGTGAATTTTGAAAATAATTCTAAATATTTTGAAGATTGTGTTGCTAAAACCAAAACCAATTCTGATGACAGAATTGGAATAGGATTTTTTCCCCATCTCTAAGGCACAAACTAAAAACGTTGAAACTATGAAGTTTGTGTCTGGTGGCAAAAGTTCTATTAAAACTTGTCCAGATTTTCAAGGTTTGAAAAATGAGTTTGATAAAAAAAACAACAGAAGTGAGACATTAGTGAATAAAGAAACTCTAAGCATAATGTTGAACAAAAGACTAAATACGCCTGCCCTCTATTCGAAAAGCAGATTCGACATTTCATCATGTTCCATCTATGAACAAGACTAGAGCTCAAAATCGAGACAAACCTTTGAATAAAAAATTTCCTAAGGTTGTGATTTCTACGTGCCATCTTTACTGCTCCTACTGTGATGTCTATGGACATTCTCTTGAAGGTTGATATTCAAAACGTCTATGTAACCATGTCTATAACTCTCATGTTTACCATAAATTAAACTATTCTAGGAGAAGCCAAAACAATTACGTCCTTCCTAGATAACCAGACAAGAATTTTAACTATTATAATAGAAAGAAAATGACTAATACTAAAAGACCATCAACAAGAAGGAATCCTAGATTCTATTCTAGACCAATTTCTCCAACTGTGTATAACAACGATAAAAAATGCGCAAAAATCTTTTAAAGAAAAGACATAAGATCACAAGTTTTATCAAATACGAGCTAATAACCGCAAATTGAAAACTAGAGAAATTTGGGTTAGAAAATATAATCTATTGCCCCAGCTGAAATGCAACATAGTGATCAGTGCTTTTAGAGATGAACATACAATGACTGGATGGTATTTAGACTCTGGTTGTTCCAAACATATGGCCGACGATGATTCCAAACTTTCAAATAAAACTAACTTCTCCGAAGGAAAAGTCTTGTTTGGAGATTGTGTATCAGCCCAGATCATTCATAAAGGAATACTCCACGAAAAGGATTACCCATCCTTGAAGGTATTCTCTTGATAAAAGGACTTAAAACCAATTTACTAAGTATATCACAGTTTTGTGACTCAAACCATACTGTCACTTTTTCAAAGAACAATTGAAAAATTTTAAATGAAAAAGGTGATTGCATTATTACAGGACTCTGTACTCCAGGTAACTGTTACACAGTCAATTCAAGTACAAAGGTTTGTAATATTGCCATAATGGATGACAATGAGATATGACATAATAATTTGGGTCATATTAATTATGATAGTCATAGTAAATTATTCTTTTAAGAGATAGTTAGAGGTCTTCCTAAGATCAAAATAATTTCTAATATTGTGTGTGGTCCATGTCAAGAAAGGAAAATTATTAAGGCTCCTCACAAGAAAGTTAAAGAAAGTCTATCCACTAAACCTCTTGAACTCATCCATATGGACCTAATGGGTCCGTCTCGTACTGTTATTCTTTGTGGCAATAGTTACATCCTTGTTATAGTTGATGATTTCACTAGATTTACATGGGTTGCCTTTTAAAAACATAAATCATAAACCTTTCGCAAGTTTTTGAAAATCTTAGTTCGTATAGAAAACAAAAAGAACTCCCAAGTAGATAGAATTCGTAGTGATAGAGGAGGAGAATTCATAGACTCAGGCGTCATAGAATATTGTGACTATAATGGTTATAAACATAAATTTAGTGCTCCTAAGACACCTTAACAAAATGGGATTGTCGAGCCTAAAAATCGCACTCTTCAAGAAATGGCCCATGTGATGATTCATGCAAAAAACCTACCAAAATATTTTTGGGTAGAATCCATTTGTACCGCCTATCACATTATCAATCGAGTCTACTTAAGGAAGAATACCAAACAAACATCCTATGAGCTTTGGTATGGGAAGAAACCTAACCTAAAATACTTTAGAACCTTTGGTAGTACCTGTTATGTTTGTAAGGACAGAGAGTATCTGTATAAATTCGAAACCAAATGAGATAAAGCAATTTTTTAGGATATTCTCCAAATAGTAGAGCATATCGTGTCTATAATCTTTGTATCAAAACCTTGATGGAATCCATTAATGTGGTTGTAAGTGACACTAATATAGAAAGTAAGACCAAAGAACCAATTACTGTGGATGAGTCTAAAAACATTTTAAATTATGACTCTTCAGAAATAGTTGAATCTTTACCAACTGAGACCCCTGAAGTACCTAATTGGGTTTCCAAAGATCATCCTTTAGATAGTGTAGCTGGTAATCCTACTGAGCCTGTTCGCACAAGATCTCAACTTCGTAACATTGCTCATTTTGCATGTTTTGTGTCTCTTATTGAACCAAAAATTATAAATGAAGCCTTGAATGACACTTTGTAGATAAGTGTTATACATGAGGAACTTCTTCAATTTGTCATTCATGATGTTTGGTATCTTGTACCCAGACCTGAAAATAAAAGGGTTATTGGCAAACGTTGGATTTTTAAAAATAAGATTGATGAATCTGGGATAATTATTCAAAATAAAGCTAGATTAGTTGCCCAGAGCTACTCTCAGATTGAAGGAATAAATTTCGAGAAAACTTTTGCTCCTCTCACTTGTCTCGAATCTGTTCACTTAGTTTTTGCCATAGCCTGTCATTTTCATTTCACACTATATCAAATGGATGTTAAGCCAACCTTCCTTAATAAATTTTTAATCGAGGAGACCTATGTAGAACAACCCAAAGGTTTTATTGAACTTCATCACCCAAATTATGTCTATCGTCTTTAAAAAGCTCTTTATGGGGTAAAACAAGCTCCTAAAGCTTGGTATGAGCGTCTATTCACCTTTCTTTTAGACAATTGATTTAGGAAAGGAAGGAGTGACCAAACCCTGATTGTCAAACATTTCGACAACAACATTACTACTGCTCAAGTTTATGTTAATGATATCATTTTTGGATCCACCTCCCCTTTAGAAGTTAAAACCTTCTCGGAAATTATGCACAAAGAATTTCAAATGTCACTTATGGGGGAGTGACAATTCTTCTTAGGACTCCAAGTTAAACATAATTCAGAAGGATTATTTCTATCGCAATCTAATACGCTTTAGAGATTGTCAAGAAGTTTGGCCTATAAATAGCTAAAGAAGCTACGACTCCTATGAATACCTCTGTCAAAACTTTCTAAAGATGAGAATGGGAAATCTATTGATTCCACCTTGTATCGTAGTGTGATAGGAATCTTACTTTATCTTACTGCCTCCCGTCCTGATATCATTTACTCTGTTTGCGTGCATGTCCGATATCAAAATAATCCTAAAGAGAGTCACCTATTGTGCGTTAAAGGAATTATCAAATACATTAAAGACACTCTAAACTTAGGAAATTGGTAAACTAAAGACAATTCAAGTACTATCGTAGGTTACACCGATATTGGGCCAATTATACTGATGATAGTAAGAGTACTTCAGGAGTGTGTTACTATATTGGTAACAATTTGGTAGTGTTGATGTAAAATATTAGATTATCTCTAATTTATCAATCACAGATAAAATAAATAAGACAAAAGATTTTTAAAGTGGATCAGCTTTATAAAAATGGCCTACATCCACTATTTTTGTATTGGCGACTGCTTGATTGGAAATCTCGATAAATGGTTTACCAAGAGATCCAGAGTCCCCCTCTAATGAGGAGGTTACAATGTATTCATAACCTTGATGTTGTACATGTGAAAGGATAATGCGTTGTTATCTAGTAGACATATACATATGTCCGATAATAATGAGCATTTAATGTACAATCATCTTTTTTATTCTCCTGATTTGGATGCTCTGTTCGTTGAGTTGCTCGGACCGCCTGAGTTACTCGGTACGCTTAAGTTGCTCGGAGCCTTAAGCTCCTCGAGGCGCCTAAGCTGCTCGGTATGATTGAGTTTCTCGGGGCACTTGAGTAGCTCGGTGACAGTATGTTGTTCATTCAAAGTGTTTGTAATTTCCACGTAGGTTGACATGTGTCTTCAAGTGAATGGTCCATGTCATCAAACTAAATTTGGTATCAAAAGAAGCCCCCAATGTTTCACATTTTGAGGTTGAAGAAAAGTGTGGAATATTCTGCTCGAAAACTACTCAGATTATTGGTTTTTATGGTTTTTAGGAGAATGTTCGTTGTATATAACTCCTTTTTGAGTGTATAGTATCAGGCCTCATAAATATTTTAAATTTTCAGGAACGCTTCGATATTTGTGCCCCTTTTCTTCTTTTAGCCGTCGGAGATGCAAACATCCTCCCTTGTAATCATTGCCTTTCTCTATTCCCGAGGTAAAGTATTTAAGCGTGACAGAAATCCTATCGTCTTTCACTTTTCAAATCTGTATCTTTGAACTCTTCATTTTCTTTCTATCTTGTGCCTCGTTCTTTCCATCGTCCGTTATCAACTGATCTCTCTTTTTCTGTAAGATTTTCTTCCTTCTCCTTTATTTACTTTGTTCATCATGGTTTGCCTTATTGAATCACTTGACAAATTTCAGTCTGAATTTTCAATCCCTTCGTGGGTTATTTTGGAAGAACTTTCTCAACCTTCTGATTATTTTTCTTTGGTCGAGGGACATTGGTTCCCCAATCTTTTTATAGCCGAATGTGGCTTTTCTTTCCTGCCAAATCCCCTATGTTTGGAGTTTTGCCAATATTTTGATGTTGTACCTGCAAGAATAGCTCCAAATACATGGAAGATAGTTAATGGCATACACAGGTTAAATCAACTTAATCGAACCCGTTTAGGGATTCCAGAGATTATGTATTGCAACATATGGGTTATCAGCGATAGTACTTTCTATTTAAAAACTAGGTTTTTGAATAGAGCGTTATTACTTTGATCATGGGGTGGTGATGAAAAATTGGCAACACCCTCCATTAAATGGAGATGATGTATACCAAGGTCACAGATGTCCACCTTATGGCAATGGGATAGGTTGTTTTTATTTTTTGAAATCTTATTTTCTTTATGTTTGATAAAATGCATCACTGATATTTGTTTTTATTTGTTACAGTTGATAATAAAAGAAAACCTCCAAAAGAGGCTGATGTTAATTTAAAGAATTTGAAACTTATCTGGGATTTGCAACAATCTGTTGTTGAGGAGCATATTAAATCTGATTCTTACTTGTTGCAGTACACAAGTTATACTTCATCTTTCCCTGCTCGTCCTCGTCCAGTGATAGTTAATCTTGACCAAGTGCCAGCCTCCGAGACTAGTGTGGAAGGTTCTTCCTCTAAGTCGAGTATTCCTATTAGTGATCTGATGAAGAAGAGAAGAGCTCCTGCCTTTTTTGACAAATCTTCCTCTGCCACTATGGAGGCAAAGAAAAGTAAACAAGATGTCCCAGAAGAAATGACAAAAACTACTGATGTATCACCTCCTTCTGCTGCCAAGAAGGCTGGTGAGAAGCCCCTTGTGGCTCCAGCAAGACTCTCGTTATCTCTCCTCCGAGCGAGGTTATTGTCATATCACCAATAAAGACAACGTCTTTAGTTGAAAATGTTCCTGCTCCTCTGAGGAGGTTAAAGAAAAGTTCTTCTGAGAGACCTGCTGAACCTATCTCTCAACCTTTAAATGTTGAAGGTAGTGTTACAACTTTTGTTCCTCAGAGCTCTGCTATAGGCTTGGTAAAATCCTGGACTATCCTAGAAGTCCAAGGCCTTGAAGATACTCTATCTCGTGAGAGAATCACTACCCTGGCTGCTCAATACATTGCCTCAGTAAGTATCTTTAGCTCGACCTCTTTATTTTTTAATACTATGTTCATGTATTGACTTTAAGTGATTTCTTTTTTCAGCTGGTGACGTGTTTCAACAGCATTTTGAAGAAGGATGAAGCTATCAAGGCTTCAAGCTCCTCAGGAGGAGTGGAGGAAGATTTCATTGGGATGACCCAATCTTTAAAAGACTCTCGTCAAAAGTATGAGGAAGATAAAGTTACTTGGGAGAAGAAACTCAAGTCCATTGAGCTTGATAGAAATCAAACTGTGAATGCCTCCAAGGAATTAGAGAAGAAGTTGAAGGATTTTAAGTATAGCAACAAAAAGTTTGAACAGAGCAACAAAGAGCTTGAAGTTAAGCTCAAGTCTGCTAAAGAGGAAGTTGTTAAACTTCAAGATGTTGAGTGACAGAAAACGGAGGTGGAAGAGAAGTTGAAGGCTATAGAGGAGCTCCTTAGGGAAAGGACCTCCTCGAAGAAGGCAAAAAGTAAAAATGCAATTAAAAAAATCATTCAGTGCTGGTTGGGACAAAGGCTGGAACAAGGGCCTGGCTACCATGTTCTCTCAAATGGAGTATGTCAGCCTCAGATATTTTTGGGATGGATGGGTTGCAGCCTTACAAGAACTGAAAATTGCTGAGAATTATGAGTTATTCCAGCAGCACACTCATGGCCCTCCTCCCTCTCCTGGAGAAGAAGAAGAGAATGAAGCTGCTTCAGATGAATCTTCCATGATGATTGGAGATCAAGTCCCTGTTGTTCTTGTTGTTCAATCTTGCTCCGAGAAACTCCAACCAGCTAGCACTTCTACCGAGCAGCTACCCTTATCCTCCGAGGAACTAGTCACTTCCTCCAAACCTTCTGAGGAAGTCATAGGAAACTAGGAGAAGGTGTAAAGTTGTTTGGGCTTTTTATTTTGTTTCTTTCTTGAATGTAACCTTGGACTATGTATCTCTTCTTATGATGAATAAAAATTTGAACTTTGGTTGTTCGTCTTAACTTTCTCTTCTACTTGTCTTGTCTGCATCACTGTTGATTCTTTTTATTTCTTCTCTTTATTAGTTTATGGCTAGGATGGAGCTCTTATCAGCTCATGACACAGAATTGATGAAAAAATGCAATGACTATTTTAAAGATGGTCATGCAGATCTTAATGAGTCTCAAATCATTGATATCCTTGGTTCTAATGCTTTTGAACTAGCAGTTGAAGCTTATCAATACTTAAAGTGCTTGCTCGATCGTGTTGTTGCCAACAATGTGGCCTACTACGAGATGATTAAAGATCTTCAAGGAACTATCGAGGAACTCCAATAGCAATATAAAGAATCTTCTACCCTTTTGCACCAAGGATACGAGAAAAAATATCAACAACTGAGTGTTAACAAAGGGTATGACAAGTTTATTTCTTCTTATGAGAAGAAAGAGAGTGTTCTAAAGCTTGAAGTTGAAGAGCACATGCATATCGCCAAGTTGTTGGAGCAGGAGAACATTACTTTGCAAGAAGAGATAAAATAACTCAAATCTGCTGCATCTTCTTCGGGAGCCTTGGTCCCTGTTAATGATGAAGTTTTTTCTTTATTAGAGGTAGAAAATGCCAAGTTACGAGATGATTTGGAAACTTTGAAAAGAGCTGGACCCTCCACATCTACTCGTGGAAGAGCAAGGGTTGGTCGGGTTTCTATTGAAGAAGTGATAACTCAATCGGCTTTGGAAAATCAGGCATTTCAGTTGATGGCGAAGAATCAAGCTTTGGCAGAAATGTCCAAGAAAATTCTGAATTTTACTGACCAACTCTCTTCCCAGAGTTCTACTTTGGAAAATAAGGAAATTCTGGTGAAGAGTCTCTAAGAGCAACTGGAGAGGTTAACGTATCAGTTCCATAAACAACCCAGAGAGTTTTGGATGGCTGAATATAATGAAGCCCTTTACTATCTTGATGCTCGGATCCAGCAGTCAAATAACGAGGGGTACAAGCAAGGGTGGTTGAATGCACTGTGTATGATAAAATTGGAGCAGGGCCATTACTTATGGGATTATTATTACCTTGGAGTGCTTGATTTTCCTGTACCTCCTTTTAAGCTTGACATCAGTTGGATTCCTGCTCGGACAATTCCTTAATGCTTAATCTCTAAGTATCTCGGCGATTACAGTCTTCATGCAAACTTTGAGATATCTCGCCCTGAGCATTTGCTTGATCGTCCCTCCGTGATGAATGTTCGAGTGCTGCGAGATCCAAATTATATAAATTCCCCTTATGCATTAGATGATCCTCCTACTGGGGTAGAACCTGTTTCAAAGGCAAAAGGGAAAAAACCAATAGAATAGGATTTTTATCTAATGAAGTATATTTTTCACATCATATGTAATCCTACTTGATTTGAATGAAGAAGTTTTTAGACTTTTGTCATTTTATTTTCTTCTAAATAATTTGTAGAATGTCCTTGTTTGTTTCTTTGTGAATATATGTTCATTCTGTTTTGTTTTTGGATAATGGAACTTGTCCTATTTATTGTTTGATTATATTGACTTGTTACTCTTTGGGCCTATGTAATGGAATGATTTGCATCCCATGTTCGTGCTTAGTTTGGTACTAACCAACTGGAGTTGATTGTAATTTATTTTCCAACCAACCGGAGTTGGTGATAATTAGTTCCTGACCAATCGGAGTTTGTGGTAATTGATTTGCCGACCAATCGGAGTTAGTAGTAATTGATTTTTGACCAATTGGAGTTGGTGGTAATTGATTTTTTGATCAATCGAAGTTGGTGGTAATTGATTTTGCCGACCAATCGGAGTTGGTGGTAATTGATTTGCGACCAACCGGAGTTGGTGGTAATTGATGTGTAGTGTGTAGCACTAATATTCCAAAAAAAATTCAATAAAGAGAGAAACTGGGTGAAACATTACTTTATTCATAAGAAGAAATTGTATTACATAGGAATTTCAATTATTGATAATATTTGCGCAGATGCTCTGCATTCCATGCATTATTGAATCCTTCTCCTTCCAAGGTTTAAATCCTGTACGTACCTAAATGAATAACTTCTATTACTCTATAGGGTCCATGCCAGTTGGCTTCCAGTTTGTTATTCTTTAGGATCACTTTCTTCAGCACATAATCACCTTCCCTCAAATCACACTTCTTCACTCTTTTGTTATAGAACAAAGTTGTTTGTTGTTGATACGCTACATTCCTGATTGCGGCTTCTTCCCTAACTTCTTTGAGCATATCCAGGTCTAATCTTCTCATCAAATCACTGACAGGAGAATTGAAATTAAGCACCCTATGCGTGGGTAAACAAAATTCAGCAGGTATGATAGCCTCACTCCCAAATGCCAGCATGTATGGAGACTCTCCAGTTGCTGTTCGTGGTGTGGTACGATAAGCCCACAACACGGAATGTAGCTCATTAATCTAATTTCCTTTTGCATCATCTAGTCGTTTCTTCAAATCATTCAGCAGCGTTCTGTTTGTCACCTCAGTTTGCCTATTGCTTTGGGGATAACCTGTTGCAGATTGGGTCTTCAATACATTGGATTGATGACAATACGCTGTAAACTCCTCATTATCAAACTGGGTTCCATGGTCAGTAATGAATGCATGCGACAGACCATATCTGTAGATAATATTCTTCCAAATAAATTGATAGACTTTGTCGTATATCATATCAATGAGAGGCTCAACTTCCACCCATTTGGTAAAGCAATCCACAACAACCACGAGGTATTTAAATCTTCCCCTGGTCGTTGGAAGTGGCCCGACCAAGTATATCCCCACATAGTTAATAGCCAAGGAGACGGGTGTTAACAATGCTTGGGGAGTTCTTCGGATAGAAGAGAAGCGTTGATATTTATCACACTTCTTGGCATAAGCTACACAATCAACTCTCATCATCGGCCAGTAATACCCCTGCGTTGTTATTCTTTGCAAAAGTGTCCGACATGCCACATGGGCTCCACAAGACCCTTCATGAACCTCTTCCATCAAATCTTTCACTTCGGAGGGGTGGACACATCTTTGTAGCCCCGTTATAATTTCTCGTCTATATAAAATGACATTGGTCAATACATAACGAGCACCTTTAAACTTTAGTTTCTTGGCTGCGAGTTTATCAGTTAGTAAATCCCCCTCTTCAATATAGGCCCTCATGAGGTCCATCCAAGATGGTTCCAAGTCAAGGGAGATGAAGTTTATCGTCAGATCTTTATCGATGCTCCGACCAGTCAGGATTTATATTGGGATTGTTCTTCATAGCTCGGTGCATGTGGTTGATGCTAACCAAGCTAGGGCGTCTGCCCTTATATTCTCCAATCTTGGTATTCTAATCAACTGAATTTTAGTAAAACTTGATACAACCTCTATCGCTTTTGCATGATACCTGACCATTAATTCTCCTTTCGCTGCATACACCCCTAGAATTTGATTTACGATTAATTGGGAGTCACTGAACACAACGACTTGCTCTGCCTTCATGGTTTTGACCAGGCTTAGACCCACAATCATTGCTTCATATTCGGCCTCATTATTAGAAGCCTTAAATTGAAAGCGCAGAGCATATTCCACATCAATCCCATCTGGACCGTTTAAAATAATCCCTGCTCCACTGCCTATAGAGCACGAAGATCCATCTACATACAGATTCCACACAGGTACTTCATTATCAAACTCTTGGACAGACAGAGTTCCTCGGTGGAATATTTGATGCTTCCTTTTGTCCTCCTCCAGCACTTTTCGTTGCTCATCCATCGACGTAAGTTGGTCGGGGTTTAAATTTGATGATCATGTAACATCCACAGGTTGGTCTGTATTAAACTCATACTCGTCGGAGGAATCCTCCTGAGTAAATTTGGCGATAAAATCCTCTACTGCCTGCCCTTTGAGCGACGATAAATTATATCATATTCACCAAGTTCTACTACCCAGTACATCAATCTTCCTAATTTTTTCGATTTATGCAGATCTTTTCTTAATGGCATATCAGTGTACACCACTATAGTATGGGCTTGAAAGTATGGCCTCATCCTTCTGCTTGCTTCAATCAGTGCTAGCACCAACTTCTCCAGCCTTGGATATCTGATTTCTGCTCCTCGGAAAGCTTTACTGGTGTAATAGACTCGTTTTTGTACTCCGTCCTCCACTCTTATCAATGCCGAGCTCACTATATTTTCTGAAACTTCCAGGTACAAGTATAGTCTTTCTCCCATCACTGGTCTAGATAATAGTGGAGGTGTCCCCAGATACTTCTTCAACTCTTGAAAGGCATCCTCGCATTCATCATTCCACTCAAAGGTTTTTCGGAGTGTTTTGAAGAATGGGAGACATCTGTCTATTGCTCGTGACACAAATCTATTATGTGCTTCAACTCGTCCTGTGAGGATTTGTACTTCCTTCTTTGTGGTTGGAGATCGCATCTCCAATAGAGCCTTGATCTTTTCAGGGTTCGCCTCAATCCCTCGTTGGTTAATAATATATCCGAGAAACATACCTTCTCGTACTCCGAATATGCATTTGGTAGGATTCAATTTTATTTGATATTTCTCTAGTTGATCAAAGGTCTAACCTAGGTCAATGAGATGATCAACATCTTTCTTGCTCTTCGTCAGCATATCGCCAACATAAACCTCCATGTTATGACCGATTTGCTCCACAAACACCTTGTTCATCAGTCGCTGATATGTTGCACCTTCATTTTTAAGTCCAAAAGGCATAACATTATAACAATAAGTTTCCCTTGGGGTGATAAAAGAGGTACTCTCCCTGTCCCCGGGCTTCATCTTAATCTGGTTGTAAACAGAATAAGCATCTATGAAACTCAACAATTCATGCCCCGAGGTAGCATCCACCAGTTGATCGATTCGGGGCAAAGAAAAATGATCCTTTGGGCATGCCTTATTAAGATCAGTGAAGTCTACACACATCCTCCACTTGTTATTTTTCTTCTTTACCATGACCACATTTGCTAGCCACTCGAGATATTTGACAACCTCAATAAAAGAGGCTTTTTGTAGTTTCTCTACTTCTTCCTGTATAGCTTGGTTCTTCTCAGGATTGAACATTCTTCTTCGCTATTTTACTGGCTTGATTTCCTTGTTCATGTTGAGCTCGTGACACAAAAAACTCGGATCTATCCCTGGCATGTCTTCATGAATCCATGCAAAAGTCTGCTTTCTACGCCTTAAAAATGCTATCAATTCATGTTTTATCGATACATCCAGTGAAGCACCAATTTGAGTTGTTCGTTCTGGATGCTCATCGTCCATAATGATATTTTAAGTAACCTCCATGACTAGTCCCTTCACGAGCTGAGACTCATCTCTAAGGTCTGACGTTTCAATCTTTGTATCTTCTATCTCATCCACTTGATGGGTAGTAATGTTCTTCCTAGATTCTTCACGTTCCTCCTGTTCGGTAGATGAATAGTATCATTCTCGAGTTGCTTTCTCGTCGCCTTTCACCACTCCCACTCCAAAATTGGTTGGAAATTTTAAACATTGATGCACATTAGATGGTACCGCCTCGAACTTCTTCACACCCACCCTTCCCATGATGATATTTTAGGCTGAAAGGATATTTTTATCCATTACAAAAAAGCGTACTATTTCTATTCGACAAGAAGGCCGTGTACCAATAAGCATACCCAACTTGATCGTTCCAAGTGGAAAAACCTTCTCGCCAGTAAAACCAAGAAGGGGCCTATAATACCTGCTCCAACTGGGCTAACTTCAGATTCAAACTATCAAAGCATAGATAGAACATGATATCTGCTGAGCTACCATTATCTACAAGTACTCATGAAATAACCACTTCCTTTATTCTCATCTTGATCACCAATGGATCATCATGAGGATATAGTACACCTGCCAGGTCGTTCTTAGAGAAACCAATGACCAATTTGTCTTTATTCACCTTCATCGGGTGATCATCTTTGGCCAGATTTATTCGCTGAATGTACGAGCAAGCTTGAGCCTCATTGAGGTAATCTTTCCTCTCTGCAGTCATATCCCCACCTCCTGCATCTCCACATGTAATAACATTACATTCAAATGATCCAAAATGGATTGAAAATACCTCACGTTCTGGTTGTCTGGGTCTTTTGGGGAGATCGGGGTCATCTTAGTCATCTTATGGATCTTCTTCATGACTTCTCTTCATGTCTTCTTTTGCTCGATGAGGAGATTTAGATCTTTTCCTTCTTCGGTCATTGATCTTTTCACCATTTCGGCGATCAACATACTTGGTCAATTTTTCCCAGCTGATGAGTGCTTCAATTTCATTCTGGAGAGCTACGCAATTCTTGGTAGTGTGACTATGGTCTTTATGGAACTCGTAATATTTGGAATTATTCCTCTTGTTAGGATTTGCCTTCATTTTCTCTGGCCAGTTTAGCTCCTCGTTGTTCTTGATCTCTTCCAGAATTTGGTTTATATCTACCTTCAAAGGAGTATAATTTCCAAATTTCTTCAACTGTTCTAGTGCTAACTTTGCTTTCGACTGTATATTGCCACCATTATTCTTCTGATCCTTCTTCTCAGTCTTGTCATCCTCGACCTTGGTTTCCTTAGTATCTGCATTCTTCTTCGCAGCCATGGCCTCCTCAACATTCATGATTTTGGCTGCTCTTGCCATCAGTTCAGCCATGGTCCTAGGCGGATCCGCTAAAGTGTAGTATAATTTATCCGACAATAATCCACTCATCAGAGCAGTAATTGCTATTTTCTCCTTGTAATCAATTACCTCAAGTTTCTCGTTATTGAAACGAGTAATATAATCCCTGGTGCTTTCACCTGTCTTTTGTCTAACACTCAGCAAGTGTGCTACTCGTTTGACTGGTTTCGCTCCAAAATAGAAGTTCTTAATAAAGAGTTCTGCTAGTTGAAAGAAGGTTGCAATTTTCCCCCGAGGAAGGTTGTTGTACCATATCTGAGCAGATCCGGTAAGAGTTCCTGAAAATGCCCTGCATCTCATCTCGTCTAGAACTGCATAGATATCGGCAGCAGTTTGGTATTGTTCTATATGAAGGATAGGGTCAGTTTTTCCATCATATTTAGGCATCACCATAGGATCTTTGAATTTTTATGGTGTGGAAAAATCATAATTGCCTGTACAAATGGTGTCCCTTGGACAAAAGTTCTTTGTAGAGGATTTTTGGCCTTATCCATTTCCCCTAATCTGTCTTCCAATATCTGAATAGAGCCCTTCCATGCATCGTTTCCCTCCTCGGGCCTATTGGCTCGAGCAACTGATCGCGTTGAATTTTCCTCTTGGGATCTTTCATTACGAGGAGTTGGTCATGATTGGGCAGAGCCTTCCCTTAGATTGAATGGTCATTGAGAGTTCCTCGACACAATCCTAGGGGGATTTCTATTCCTCCTAATGCCCAAACGATCAAAAGGAGAGACTCTACTCAACCTTTCAAGAGCACTAGTCCTTTCTAGAGATAAAGTGATGTTTTGTTGAGAGTCTGTAGCTCGTACTGAGGAAGTCTAACCAGGCTGATAAGAAGGATCATTAGATCTTTCAGTACGATATAAATCGGTGCATCTGTCCGTTAATAATGAGCATTTAATGCACAGTCTTCTTTTTTATTCTCCTGATTTGGATGCTCTGTACGCTGAGTTGCTCGAACTGCCTGATTTAGTCGATACACTTAAGTTTCTCGGAACCTTAAGCTCCTCTGGGAACCTAAGCTGCTCGGTATGATTGAGTTGCTCGGGGCGCTTGAGTAGCTCGGTGACAGTATGTTGTTCGTTAAAAGTGTTTGTAATTGCCACGTAGGTTAACATGTGTCTTCAAGTTAATGGTCCACATCAGCAGACTAACTTGGTATCAACAGGTAGGATGGAGTAGTAAGAAACAAAACTGCACTTCCTTATCTACTGTCGAATCCGAATATATTGCAGTAGGAAGTTGTTGTGCATAATTAATTTAGCTAAAATAAATGCTGAAAGATTATGGTATAACTGCAGATAAGTTACATTTCTATTGTGACAATCAAAGCGCGATTAATATTTCTAAAAATTATGTTCAACACTCTTGTACCAAACATATTAAAATCAGATATCATTTCATACGCTAGTTAGTTGAATCTAAGGAGTTAGAAATAAATTATCTTCCTACCGAATTGCAATTAACTGACATGTTTACCAAACATTTATATTTTCTTTGATTTGAATCTTTGCGTAATTCTATTGGTATGGTCATGGCAGAACAATGATTTATTATTTCTACTAGTTTTCTTTGTCCTTTGTCTATTTGAGACAAAATGGGGGAGAAATTTGAGTCCTCATGGACATTTTTGTGTATTCTCAACTAAAAAGCTTGATCTTAGTTATCTTATTTTCAGGAATCAGTACCTTCATTTACAATAGAAATTTGTTAGGATATTGGTCTTTATCTAGTTGAGTTATATAATTTTTTCGTTCTAGGATATTGGGTAGATAGAATTTTTGTATAGGAATAGGATTTTCTTTCTTTGTATCCCTACTAGTCCTCGATGACTCAAATGAGATTTTATCTCACATTTCCAAAGGGGGGATATTGAAGCACCCTATATCTTTGACTCACTTGAGTCTATATTATATAGGTGCTCATCTACTTTGGAAATAGTGACAAAATTGAGTTAATCCTTTCAAACCATGTTGACTTCCTCTAATTGTCTAAATGGTAGTACACCAGCACTTCACCTAAGATGCATTCTTGTGTTTCATACGTGCTTGCCTTATTCATTAATTGGTGTTGTGTGAGTTAAATCCCTCTAAAATAATTTTCTATAATTTTGGGATATTTTAAATAATTTCTATGATTTTTTAAACATTTTTTAGAAATTAAAAAATAGTTTTCAATAAAGTTGTGGTCTGTTTTGAAAATTCCATAAGCTGTTAAAAACCTGCATGGGTAAAAATCAAAGGCATTTGAGAATTATGTGGGTGCATTTTGTATTTGTAGAAGTTGAAAAATACTCATTTAACATTCCATTTTAGCCTTACACGGGTTGTTTTTGCAACGGCTAGATTTGTGTTTCTACGCTCTCAAACACCTGTGCTTAACTGTGAACCCTTGTATCTTTTTAATCAACGACCTGCATGTTATCTGAGATGATCCTTGTAGCACCTGGATAACCAATGAGGGTTAACTTTGAAGTGGTGCAACCTTAACCCTTGGATTTTCTTCGATCTTTCAAACTCAATCCTGAGTATTAATTTGCCTCGAGTTTCCAGAGTCGTCCATCTCTTACTATAAATACTTGTCATATGTTATCTATACAATCTTTGGACAACCTCACTTCTGAGAGAAAATAGAGAGAAGAAGAAAGAAGAGAGAGCGAGAGAAAAAGAAGAGAGAGAAATCAAACTCTAAACTAAACTCCGACCAAATCCTTCCCGAAAACCTTTTATGTGAGAGAGTTAGCTTGAGATTCGAGTAGATCCATCCTCTTCTGTCCTTTATCGCTTTCTCAACTTAATCACGTTGGTTAAATATCATTTTCATTCATAGAACTTTGAGATTTGATCTCTGTGATACATTTCACTTAGATATTTCGTAGTTTTGATTTCTTCTTCTGAGAAATCTTATTTTGTTGGTTGTTTTCAAACTGATATGTTGTTTTCAAACCCTAAACCAGCAAAACCTTTTCTGATTTCAGTTTCTTTGAATATTCAGGCTTAGATCTAGTTGAGATCTTGATTGGGGAATTTCACTTTATTATATTTCACATTTTGTGAAATAAGTGTAAATATTTTCGAATAAAAAGTGTATATGATCTTGGCTCGTGTATATAGCAAGATTGCCTCTTGATCTGCGGATATTTGAAAGATCCAAAGTCTGATATTTTGATTAAACGGATTTTGGAAAATCCTTTACATATTTGTGATTTGTTTTGCATACTGTCTGTAATTAAGTGTGTGTGAGTTGCATGCATGTGATTTAGAGCACATCACTACTTACACTGTCACACTACTACACTGAAAGGTGTTGGTATTGAGATCTTGGACATTTTGAGTCGACGTAAAGCGAAAAGGAGTGGAGTAACAAAGCTGAGAGAACATCAACAACATCAGAGCCTTGGGAGAAGTCAGAAAATCCAAATGAGTTGGTATATTTCTGAACATAGAATTAGGTCTGATTGCGTATCTTAATTGTTATATATTTTGTAACATGTTATTCTATTTTAGTGGATTTTTAACTTTTGAGTTGTAGAGACCTCCGTGGATATTTCCCCGATTGGGTGGGGTTTTACCATGTTAAAATTGCTCGTGTATACTTCCTCTTCCTCTCATCCCTTGCTGAAGGTCGTGTTGGTTTAATTTTCTTGAGTTTTGTTTTTCAAAACTGGTAAACCTCTAACTGAAATAACTCGTCCATACTATTTTACACATCTTGTGTTTAAAATTTGTCTTAAGAAAAGAGTTTCTTCAACAAACTGTTCGGAGCCATTTAGATAGTTTAATTTTGAATGAAACGACTTAAGTGGTTTTTTTAGGGCTGGGAAAATTCGACCCTGGCCCGTTTACCCCGGCCCAACCCCATTTGAAAACCCCGCGGGGGCCCCGAACCAGCCCCAAACCCGTCCAAAATACTTTTATGATAATTTTTGAAGTTATTTAATATAATTTTTCACACGGATTTCAAATTTTTTCACCTTTCTCGGACTTTTTTCACTTCGAAATTTTTTTATTCAAAAGCCAGAGTAAACAAATAAGATTATAAACTAATACGTAATTAAACTAAGATTTCTGCTTATGTAAAAAGGAACTATCTTACCACTAATTTACACCATAAACAATATAAAAAGTAACTATATGAACAAATCATTATTGTAAATCGATACGAATCATTAATGTTATATTCTTTTCCAGTTAAGTATTTATTTTTATAAACAATATAAAAAGTAGAAAATGATTAGTTTGTAAGTCTGAAGATTGTAAAAAAATCAGTACATCTTTAGTTTGTAAAAAATGATGAGGAACTATCTAAATAACTATATGCGATGGTTAAAAATCGAGAAGAGAAGTTTTTTGTAAGTTACCAGAGGACAAAAAATGAGAAGAGATGAAAAAAATGAGAAGAGCAAAACTTACAGATCAGATCAGAGCCGGAGAATAAGAGCGGCGGGAGCGAGGACCAGAGGGTAGAGAGAAAGACGAGTGAGGATCAAGCGAGAGGAGAGAGAGATGAGTGAGGTGGGTAGAGAGAGATGAGTGAGGCACAAGGGGGTGAACAAAACAATATCCAAAACCCTAAACATATGTGTACATGTATATAAGGGTAAATTTGTAATAATGCCCCTAAACGGGGCGGGTTCGGGGTTTTTGTATATTTAACTTGACCCAACCTGAACCCAATAGTTTTTTTATTTCAAACCTGACCCCAACCCCAAACTCGACCCATTTATTTATCCCAAATTCCCTCCATTAGAGGCGGGGCGGGTCCCCACAAAACCCGCCCCATTGCCATCCCTACTTATAAAGGCATCAAAGTCCACGTAGTTCGCATGCGTCATATGGGTGGGGGGTTTTCCATAGATTCGAACATAATTTTATTACATGTGTGTGTGTTTGTAAATAAATGTGTTTTTACTTTTGAAAAAGTGCGATGGACAATCCCATTCAGAATATATGGTCATAACCCTCTTTTGTTTTGGGTTTTCTTATAGAAAATAAAGTATTTGCAATATACCAATGAAAATGTCAAATGTTAATGTGTATTAACTAAAGTAAAACTAGATTATGAATCTAATGAAATTTATGCAAAACAAGAAATTTAAAGAGATAGGGAAGCATTTGGACCCTCTTTGAAGCTTGATCTTTGATCTTGGATGAACTCCTTTTAATATGAGGTGAATGTTGGATGAGAGAGTGAGATTTTTCCAAATTGGGTATGAAAAGGATGGGAATGTAAGCTTGAATAGAATTTCACGTAAACTTTGCTGATTACGAGAGAATGTTGCTGAGATCAGCGATGCTGATGGATCTGAGGTGTGTCTTGGGAGTGAGGTCATGACCTCTATTTATAGGGTAAGAGGTGGAACCGATAATCATGTCCCTAGCCATGCCAATCGGCAGGTGATCCTAGACACACTACCGATAGGCAGGGAGATGGACTTACCATTTGCCAGTCTCGTGCAGATTTGTTCAAAAAGTGATCGTAAAACACAATATGTTGATCCAAATGGAGCACGAGTTACAATATTATAAAGTTAATTCAAAGACCTTTGATAGTTATTGGACCACTCTAGAGTCTATAATTTGACTTTGAGTCAAATGTGGCTCGGAATCGCACCTCGGTCCTTTGGACGAGAGATCGTCCGACGGAAAGGGATCGTTCGTCTGAATGGTAAGTCAGAATCGCGCATGAGGAATATTTTTAGAAATTTTAGGTGGCTTACTTAGACATTACAAAGAGCTTCGCTCCATTTGGAAAGTTGACCTTAGTCAATCGGGGCTCAGAATAGCCCGATGACATTTTGAAGTAAAATGGATCGTTCGTATGCATCGTAAATCAGAATCGCGCATGGGGTGAACTGTTGGAAAGGGTACTCAGTTAACTTTAGAGATTCATTCAGTATCATTTTAGATAAAGAGTTTACCTTGGTCAAACGAAGCCTGGGAATGCCTGGTGGCTTCGGTATTAATTTCTGAGGAAAATGGATCGTTCGTCGGAACGGTTGTGCCATTTCGTTCCTGGGGTGGACCTTTGAAAAGAGGTTTCAGTGACCTTCGAAGATTTAAAGATATTTCTCTCTAACAATGAAGTTGATTGGGGTCAAATCGGGGCCCTCTAAATCGATTTTTGATAGTAAAATGGTCCGTTCGTCTGAACCGTTATGTCGATTTGCACACGAGGCAGATCGTTAGAAAGGGTATTCAGAGCCTTCAGAAGATTCAAAGAGTTTTCACTCTGACAATAGAGGTTACTGGAGTCAAGCGGGGTCCAGGAGCACCTGATGGCTTGTAGACCGATATTCAGAGTACGACGTAGGGTTTGTAGTGAATTGGGGGAGTGCTGGGGACCTAAGGAGAGACTAAAGGGGGTACTAGAATGTGGTGCTACAATGGATTTCTTAATGAGTAAATTGAGATTGTCTTGATAGTGATATGTTAATTTATATATTTTTAATGTTTGTGAGTAAATTGAGATCGTTTATGGGATGTCATATCCCATACTTAGATTGATTTGAGAATGTATTCACTATTATTTAATTTGTAATGTTTGATTTTCATATATATATACCTGCATTATAAATACTTAAGTCATTTGATTTGATTAAGTCTATAAATTATAATCATAAAACATAGTAATCTTCAATTAGTTGTGTGACAAAAACATGCTTTATTTGTTGTAATCTGAATCCAACCCGAGTCCCCCTTATCTTATTATCATATATCATTCTTGTCATTTATGAGAATCAATCTCTTTACTTTATTTTTAATCCTTACTCCAGAGTTTACCGATCCTATTTATTCTCACGGGAGTACACCATTCGTAATAAATGATACGATTGTTTCTTCCTCGAGCAAGTAATTTTGGGTATATACAATGTCCACCACACCCTAGGGCTCCAATCCCTCCTTAAATTTCTTGGTAGCTCTGAGTGTCTTTGTTTGTACTCTTTAGTGACATTTTTATATAGTTCCATATTTCAAACCATGACGATGAGGTCAAAATTGTTCAAGGTACTTTCTACCTTATACATTCTTTACTCATTAGTTACGTACTTAAATTATACATTTTAAGTTAAATGGTCATTGGATTTAAACTCATTTAACATAAGGCTTAGGTCTATTTTTATAATTTCCTAACATTAGGCTAATTTGTAATTTTCCTAAAAGTAAATTTCAAGTTTTTAATAATAAAATTTGAGTACCTTTTGCAATATTTACAACTTTCTAATGGTAATTCTACAGTTTATGTAACATTATGGAATGTTTTAATAAAACTAATGATTTCAAGGGTGAATTTTTAATTTTTACCACTTCAAGGATTGTTTCATAACATCTATTACTTTAGGGGCTAGTCTGTAGAACTTATAAGTTCATACCCAATAACATTAAGGATTGTTTCATAACATCTATTATTTACAACCTAAACTTTTCTCATTAAATTCCATTCATAATCTTTGGAATTTATCAACCCAACCCATCCTTAATGTTACATGGCATTTTCTTTAGTTTATGCTACAATTAGGTTTAACAAATCTTATAAAGGCAACCTAAGCATCACAATAATACTTTTTCAAGAAATACACACATTTTGTAGGCATATAAGTTGTCCAAAATAACTAAACATGCTCATCAACATTTTTATAAATACGACAGCATTCATGACTTGATTTTCTATATAATAACCATAATATATACATCTAGGTAGCATGTTAATTCAAGGTATGTTTACCTAACAAGATGTGTAGTTTAATATAAAAAATAGGTGATATAACCTGTAACTCAAAATGGAGAAAATTCTTGAAATAGTGTTAGATTAATATACTAGCAACCCCTATAGGGCTATAATAACACATCTTGAACCCTCCAGTATCCCTAAAATATATAGACCTTCAATATATTTTACTCTTTTACAAATAATTGACACTTAAACCTTGATAAGGAAGGTGTTATAAATAGTAGGAGGAGGTCGGTTTCGGTTTCTGGGTTGTAAAATGGCTTCATAAGGAAGGGGAATAACATGTTTTTGTAGAGGTTCAAATGAATATAAATAGGAAATACCGTTTTTTTTGTTTTAATCCAATGTATAATTTTTTAGGCTCCACTCCCATGTGTTTTGTGATTTTATCCCATGTACTAGGTATTTTGTGTTCTATGGTTGTCTCTTAATTGTGAGGCCAGAATTGAAATCAACCGCTCTGGTGTTGATACCGTAACAGATTTAAACGCTCTAGTCCATAGTAGCGGCAGGTTTGGATCAGTCGCAATATCTAATGCATGCATTTGCTATTAATTGAAAATGATTAACTAGACTTTCCTTATTCTGTCGCACCACTTAGATGCAAATGGACTAGTTTTTAGATTGACATTTATGTCCTTAGGTTTTCACAATCGTTACTACTTAGTTGTTTCCCTCATTTATTTAAATTCTTATCTTGGTTTAATCGCAATTTAGAATTATACATAATTATTAACTCTCCTTTATAATTGTTGATGTAAAAAATTAGATCGCTCTAATTATTCAATCAGAGATAAATAAAATGAGATAAAGATTTTTAAAGTGGTTCAGCCTTATATGAATGGCCTACTTCCACTGTTATGTTATTGTTGAATGTTTGGGAATTCTCGATTACAAGTTCAGTCAAGAAATTCCCGTCCCTTTGAATGAGGGTGATACAAGGTATTTATAGCCCTTAGGCTGTACATGAATGGGTTGATACATTAAATGATATACATATGAAAGGGTAATACATTTAATGCAGCGTGTGTGTCAAGATGATAAACATTCAATGAATAGTTGAACTGTTGACATTCTGGCAATTAATACTACGGCCGAGATGTAGCTCGGACCGCCTTAGTTGCTCGTTGCTCAGGAGTTCCTCGGAGCGCTAGAGTACCTCGGAGTGTTGTAGTTCCTCGGTATATCCTCTTTGCTCGGGGAGAACATGAGTTGGTCGAGGAAATGAACTTCCTCGTTGTTATTGTACCACGTAGATTGACAAGTGTCTTCGTATGATTCGTCCACATCAGCATATTAATTTTGGTATCAACAGAAGCCCCCAATGTTTCATATTTCGAACTTTGAGGAGTATGGAACATTCTTTCTCGGTTTATGGCAATATTGAATGAACTTCCTGGGTTTTAGGAGCATCGTATTTGAATTTATTTCCAAATTCAACGAATCCGCCTTTTTTCGAACTTTTAAGAGCGCTTCGATCTTAGTGCCCTTTTTGTCCTTTTAGCCGTCGGAAGTTCAATAGTTTCTTTTTTGTAATCATTTCCTTCGCCGCATCCCAAGGCAAAGTATTTAAACTTCTTAGGTAACCATACTGTCTTCTTCTTTTTCCAATTTCCTGCATTCAAGCTTTCTATTTTCTCCTTCTCTCTTGTGCGTTCATCCTAGTTTTCGTTCGTTGTCAACATACATCCTTTCTTCCTGTAAGATCTTCTTACTTTCTTCTGTATCTCTTTTATTCAGTATGGTTTATATTGTGGAGTCTGTTGAGAAATTTCGTTCCGATTTTTCCATTCCTTCCTGGGTAACTCTGGAGGTTCTTTCTGAGCCTTTAGATTATTTTCGATTGGCTGAGGGACATTGGTTCCCCAGTCCATTCATTGCTGAATGTGGATTTTCTTTTCCGCCAAACCCATTGTGTCCTGAGTTTTGTTAGTATTTTGATCTTGTCCCTGCAAAAATAGCCCCCAATTCATGGAGAATAATTAATGAGGTGTACAAATTAAATCTAACTCATGGGACTCGTATAGGGATCCCTGAAATTATGTATTGCTATAAATGGGCCACTCTAGATAATATTTATTACTTAAAAACCAGGTTTCTGAATAGGGCTCTTGTAGTTAACCTCCCTCACTCAAATAGAGATTATTTTGAACATGGGTTGGTTATTAAAAATTGGCAATATGCCCCTTTAGTTGGAGATGGAGTATACAACGGTCCCAGATGCCCCCCATATGGCAATGGGATAGGTTTATTTTTCATTTTATTTTACTTATGAAATTATGCTTTCATCATGTTTGATAAAATGTATGACTGATATCTCATTATGTATTTATTTGCAGTTGATAGCAAAAGAAAAAATCCAAAAGAATAAGAGGTTAATATTAAGCATCTGAAACTTATCTGGGGTTTGCATAAGAACGTTGCAGACAAGCACATCAGGTCTGCATCATATTTGCTACAGTATAAGAGTTATACAACCTCTTATACTGCTCACCCTGTTGAGCCAGCTTCAACTCCAGAGGAGTCTTCTTCAGATTCTCATCTTCCTTTAAGTCAGAGAATGGGCAAGAAAAGAGCTCCTCCTACTCTATTTGATGACATTACTTCGGCTGTTGGGGCCAAGAAAAGCAAAGTTGATGTCCCAGAAGGGACTAAGAAGGTGGATGTTGCACCTTCCAAGGCTGCCGAGAAGCCCCCAGTGGCTCCGAGCAAGAAAGTTGCTCCAGTAGAAGTGATTACTGTTTCTCCGACCAAGAGTTCTTCCTTAGTTAAAACTGCTGAAGTTCCTTTGAGGAGATTTGAGGAAATCATCCTCAGTCAATTTGGCTGAAACTGTCTCTTCTCCACCATCTGGTGTTGTTGGTGTTCCAACCATCATTCCTCCGAGCTCTGCAATGAGCTCGGTAAAAACTTGGATCATACCCAAGGTCCAAGGAATTGATGAAAATATTTCTAGGGATATGTTGACATCCCTAGCTACTCGTCACCTTGCTTCGGTAAATTTCTCACATTCTGAATTTCTTTCTTTCTCTGAATACTTGTATTTTTGCACTGACTTTACTGTTTTTCTCATCTTTCAGCTGGTGAACTGTTTCAATAATATCGTGAAGAAGGATGAAGTTATTAAAGCTTCAAGCTCCTCGTCAGGTGTAGAGGATGCTCTGCTGGGTTTAACCCAATCTTTGAAAGATTCTCGTCAGCAGTATGACGAGGACAAAGCCGAATGGGAGAAAAAATTATCTACAGTTGAGGCCGAGAAGGTGAAGATGGCTGAGATCTCCAAGAGTTTGGAGAATAAAGTGAAAAGTTTAGAGGTCGAGCATAAGAAATATGACGACAAGCTCAAGAATTTTGGAGAACTTGAGGATAAACGAGGAAGGCAGAGGAAGAATTGTCCGCCCTGCGAGATATCAAGGGCAAAAAAGAAGAATTGGATGCGAAGCTTTCCTCAGAGAAATTGAGAAGAAAGCTCGCAGTTAAAAAATCCTTTAGCGCAGGCTGGGATAAATGATGGGACATGGGGATTGCTGCGATGACATCCCAAGTTCAATACGGAAAGTTGAAATACTTCCGAGATGGCTGGGTAGCTGCCCTACAGGAATTGAAGATCAAGGATGATTCCGAGCTATTCCAGTTGCACCTCCCTGGTCCTCCTCCACCAATTGTGGAAGAAGAAGAAGATGAGCCTGCCTCTGATGAATCTTCTATGGCCATAGGTGATCAAGTCCCTGCATCTCTATCTTCTGCCAACGAGGACATTTCTTCCATGCCTCCTCCTCCTGAAAAAATTTCAACTCCTGCAGATCAAGTTGCTGTTACCACCGAGCAACCAAGCTCCTCGTCCCAGCCTCCCGAGAAAGTCTTGGGAGACAAGGAAAAGGCGTGAAGTTGTTCGGTATCATTTCTATCTTTCATTATTTGTAATCAAACAATGTAATCCTTTTGTGATCTAATAAAATACATCTTTGTTCATCTCTGTTGTTGATGATTTGTTTTTGTTGATTGTTATCTTTTTCTCATCCTTAGTTTGTTGCTAGAATGGAACTGATATCTGCACATGATACAAAGCTGATGCAGCAATGTCACGAATATTATAGGGCTGGTCATACATATCTTAGCACATCAGAAATTGCTGACATCCTTGACCATGATGCCTCAGAACAAGCAATTGAGGCTTATCGATACTTAAAGGATTTACTTGACCGAGCTGTGGCCAACAATGTGGCCTACTATGACTTGATTGAGGAACTTCATTATTCCTTAGAAGATCTCCAAGGTCAGCACAATGAATCAATGGCTTTGTTGCACAAGGAATATGAAAATAGATATCAACAACTTTCTTCTGAAACAGGCCATAAAAAGATCCTTGCTGGATACGATGTTAGGGAAAGAACTTTAAAGGGTGAAGTCGAGGCTTGCAGGCAGATTGCTGAGTTGCTGGAACAAGAGAACAATAATTTGCAGAAAAAGCTGGCACAGTACGAATCTGCAGCGTCATCTTCCACTGCTTTAGTGCAAGTTACCGATGAAGGTTTCTCGTTCTTAGAAGTTGAAAATGCCAAATTAAGGCAAGAACTGGACAACTTAAGAAAATCTGTTATTCTTGTGACTGCTCGGGGACGAGGAAGAACTTCTCGTGGGCGAGGAAGAGCTGTTCAAAATGTTGCCGAGGAGCAAAGTTCTCCATTTGTTGCTCGGAGTCGATCAAGAATTCTTAGCCGCAATGTTGAAGAGGCTCGCACTCAATCTACTTTGGAAACTCAAGCATACCAATTAAACGCCAAAGATCGGGCTTTATCTGAAATGTCCAAGAAAAATCTATCTTTGGAAGATCAACTTACTGCAACGAAGTCTTCTTTGAGTAATAAAGATGTTTTTGCCAGGAGCCTTCACGAACAATTGGATAGATTAACCTTCCAATTCCATAAACAGCCCAGGGAATTTTGGATGGCAGGATACAATGAAGCCCTTGTTCATTTAGATGCTCAGATTGAACATGTCAATAATGAAGGTTATAAGCAGGGGTGGTTGAACGCCCTGGGTGTACTGAAATTGGAGCAAGGGCATTTTTTATGGGATTATCATGCTCCAGGGTTACTAGATTTGCCTGTGCCACCTTTCAAATTGGACATGGAATGGATCCCAGCTCGTTCCATTCCTCGGAGTTTAATTTCAAAATATCTCAACGACTATAGTCTTCATTCTCAGACTGAATTATCTCGTCCAGAGCATCTCTTGGATACACCTTCCGTGATGAACGTCAGAATGTTCAGAGATATTAATTTCATCAATTCTCCTCTTTGCTTAGAAGATCCTCCTGCCGGCGAGGAACCTGTTTCAAAAGCTAAAGGAAAGAAACCAATAGAATAGGTTTTTCAATGTAATAATTAGCACATATGTATAACTTGTAATACATTTTTATCTTAATGAAAGAATTTCATTTTCTGTTTGCAAATTTGTATTGCGATTATCTTGTGTTTATCAAACATTTTTACATTTGTGTATATGTATCTATTAAAAAGATAACAATATGACGCTGTTCATCAACCAACTTAGTAATCAAAATTACAAATATCAATGTTGCTCAATCACTTAATAATAAAGTAATGAGTATAAAATGTTTCCAACCAACCAAGGTTGTTAAATTGTGTTTGTCGACCAACTACAGTTGATGGGTTTTTATCCCCGACCAACCATACTTGGTAATCTTTTTCCTAAAATGTATCCGACCAACAATGGTCGATAATTTATCCTTGTCGACCATGTATAGTTGATCACCGACCAACTATACTTAGTTCAGTTTGGAATTCTTTGTATTTTCTGGAATGATTTTACCTTCCGACCAACTTGTTGGCTTATTTTCAAATCAAATGATATTGTTCTTCCTTCAATCGTAGTTGATTATTGAATTATCAGGTTCTTTCGAACTATCTTGTCCACTAGTTATCTTACCAACCTTAGTTGGTCACGCTAGTGTATGCCTCCTAACCAAAGGAGTATATTTTTTGGTTCTTTCGAACTATTTGTCCACTAGTTATCTTACCAACCTTAGTTGGTCACGCTAGTGTACACCTCCTAACCAAAGGAGTATATTTTTTGGTTCTTTCGAACTATTTGTCCACTAGTTATCTTACCAACCTTAGTTGGTCACGCTAGTGTACGCCTCCTAACCAAAGGAGTATATTTTTTGGTTATTTCGAACTTTCGTCTTCTTTTTGCCGTCGAGCAGCGTAGTGTACAATACTAGTATTCCCCGAAAAGCTTTCAAACAAAGGAGAAGAAAATGGTGAAAACGTCATCGTTTTATTCATATTGATGGAACCGTTGTACATTTTACATCATTGATAATACTTGCGAAGGTGTTCAGCATTCCAAGCATTCTTGAATTCTTCTCCTTCTAGAGTTGCTATTCGGTAAGTTCCTAGTCGAACGACTTCTGTAACTCGGTAAGGTCCATGCCAATTTGCTTCCAATTTATTGTGCTTCTGAATGACCTTCTTTAGCACATAATCTCCTTCTTTTAAATCGCATTTCTTCACCCTTTTGTTGTAGAAAAGAGCTGTTCGTTGTCGATAAGCAGCATTCCTAATGGCTGCCTCTTCTCTGACTTCCTCGAGCATATCCAAATCCAGTCTTCTCATCAAGTCGCTGACTGGGGAATTGAAATTCAGCACTCTGTGTGTTGGGAGACCTAACTCGGCAGGTATTACAGCCTCACTTCCAAATGCCAGCATATATGGTGATTCTCCAGTTGCTTCTCGGGGAGTTGTTCGGTAAGCCCACAATACTGATTGTAGCTCGTTAATCCAGTTAGCTTTAGCTTCACTTAGCCTTTTCTTCAAACCATTCAGCAGTGTTCTATTCGTCACTTCAGTCTGTCCATTGCTTTGAGGATGGACTGGTGCTGAATGTACCTTCAAAATGTTCGACTGATGACAATAAGCAGCAAATTCTTCGTTATCAAATTGGGTTCCATGGTCTGTGATGAAGGCATGAGGGAGACCATATCGACAGATGATATTCTTCCAAACGAACTGGTATACCTTCTCTTACGTCATGTCGATGAGGGGTTCAGCTTCTACCCACTTAGTAAAATAGTCTACTGCGACGACGAGGTACTTGAATCTTCCTCGGGTGGTCGGCAATGGTCCCACCAAATCAATTCCCCACATGGCGAATGGCCAAGGGGAAGTTATGGGTGTCAACAATGCTTGTGGAGTTCGTCGGATAGAGGAAAAACGTTGGCACTTATCACATTTCTTAGCATAGGCTATACAATCAGCCCTCATCGTTGGCCAATATTATCCTTGAGTCATTACCATTTGTAAAAGTGTTCGACCTGCTACATGAGCTCCACAAGACCCTTCATGGATCTCTTCAATCAATTCTTTCACTTCGGAAGGATGTACACATCTCTGTAAACCTGCCATAATTCATCGTCTATATAAAATACCATTAGTTAATACATATCGAGCAGCTTTATACTTCAATTTTTTAGCAGCGAGCTTATCCTCTGGCAATCCTCCCTCTTCAATATATATCCTGATGGGATCCATCCAAGATGGTCCTAAATCAAGGGTAATAACATTCATCGTCAAGTTTTCATCTATGCTCCGACTTTCCAATACTTCAATTGGTATCGTTCTTCGCAGCTCGGTACGAGTAGCTGATGCTAGTTGGGCCAGTGCATCTGCTTGTACATTCTCCATCCTCGGTATTCTCACCAATTGAATGGCATCAAATTCTGTCAGTAACTCCATCACCTTTGCATGATACTTTGCCATTAAATCTCCTTTAACTGCATATGTTCCTGTCATCTGATTTACAATTAATTGAGAGTCACTGAATACAATTACTTGTCGTGCTTCCATAACTTTTGCTAAGTTTAAACCTGCTATCATGGCCTCATACTCAGCTTCATTATTAGAAGCTTTGAATTGGAATCGCAAAGCATATTCCATGTTAATCTCGTCTGGGGTGTTCAAAACAATTCCTGTCCCACAACCTGCTGTGAAAGATGAGCCATCTACATATAATATCCATATGGGCAATCCGTCTTCAAATTTCTTATCTGATAGAGTTCCTCGGTGAAATACTTGTTGCTTCTTTTCATCCTTCCCTAGCACTTTTCGCTCCTTGTTGACCATCTCTTCTCGTTCTTCAACCAACCGGGGCTGGTTTGAATTTGAAGTTGATGATCCTTCTATATCTATAGGCCCTTTTACCAACCGGAGTTGGTCTGGACTTATGTCTATTGATCCTGTAACATCCACAGGTTGGTCAGCAGGCAGTTTTTGTTCCTCGGGGGTATCAGGATATGTAAATTCTGCTATAAAATCTGCTACAGCTTTCCCTTTCAATGATGCTCTGGGCTCGTACACAATATCATATTCACCGAGCTCTATTGCCCAGTACATCAATCTCCCTGACTTTTCTGGCTTATGAAGGGCTTGCCTCAGTGGCATGTCGGTATAAACGACGATGGTATGGGCCTGAAAATATGGCCTCATTCTTCTACTTGCTTCAATTAATGCCAATGCCAATTTTTCCATCTTTGGGTACCTGATTTTTGCACCTCGGAAAGCCTTACTTGTGTAATAGATTGGTTTTCGGACTCCATTCTCCAATCTAATCAATGCTGAACTGACTGCATTCTCTGATACTGCCAGATACAAATACAACTTCTCTCCTGTTATTGGCCTGGACAACAATGGAGGTGCTCCCAAATACTTTTTCAAGTCTTGAAAGGCCTTTTCACATTCATCAGTCCACTCAAAAGTTTTTCGGAGTGTTTTGAAGAATGGGAGGCATTTGTCAGTTGCTCGGGATACAAATCTGTTGAGCGCTGCAACTCGTCCTGTAAGGCTCTGCACTTCTTTCTTTGTTATTGGAGATCGCAACCCTAAAAGATCTTTGATCTTATCTGGATTTGCTTCAATGCCTCGCTGGTTGACAATGTATCCGAGAAACATTCCTTCTCGTACTCCAAATGTGCACTTCGTCGGGTTGAGCTTCATTTGGTATTTATCCAGTTGATCAAATGTCTGAGCTAAGTCAACTAGATGATCTGCAGCTCTCTTGCTTTTTGTCAGCATATCATCGACATAGACTTCCATGTTGCAACTGATTTGTTCGGTGAAAACCTTGTTCATCAGCCGCTGGTATGTCGCTCCTGCATTTTTCAAACCAAAAGGCATAACATTATAGCAATAAGTTCCCCTAGGGGTAATAAAAGAAGTACTTTCCCTATCTTCAGGTTTCATCTTGATTTGGTTGTAACCAGAATACGCATTCATGAAGCTGAGCAGCTCATGTCCCGAGGTAGCATCCACTAGTTGGTCAATTTTGGGCAATGGAAAATGATCTTTTGGGCATGCCTTGTTGAGATCAGTGAAATCAACACACATTCTCCATTTATTGTTCTTCTTCTTTACCATCACCACGTTTGCCAGCCAATCTAGATATTTCACATCTTCAATGAATTAGGCTTTCTGAAGCTTCTCGACCTCCTCTTGTATGGCTTGATTCTTCTCGGGGCTAAATGCCCTTCTTCTCTGCTTTACAGGCTTGATCTCTTTATTCACATTGAGTTCGTGACATAAGAAGTTTGGATCTATTCCTGGAATGTCCTCATGACTCCATGCGAAAGTTTTCTTCCTGTTTCTCAAGAACATTATCAACTCTTGTTTTATTGAAGCATCCAATGACGAACCTATCTGAGTTACTCGTTCAGGGTGCTCCTCGTCTAGAATAACATTTTCGGTAGATTCTACTACCTGTCCTTTTACAAGTTGGGATTCATCCCTGGGATCAAGAGTTTCAATTTCTGTACCTTCCTCTATCTGGTAGGTAATAGTCTTTTTCCTTGATTCCTCAAGCTCCTCTTGCTCGGCAGACGAATAATAACATTCCCGAGCTATTTTTTGATCACCTTTTACAACTCCTACTCCGAAGTTTGTTGGGAATTTTAAGCATTGATGCACTGTAGATAAAACTGCTTCGAACTTCTTCAAACCAACTCTTCCCATGATGATGTTGTAGGCTGACTGCACATTCTTATCCATCACAAAGAAGCGTATTCTTTCTGTTCGACAAGCAGGCCAAGTTCCAATGAATATGTCCAACTTGATCGTCCCAAGTGGAAAAACTTTCTCGCCAGCAAAACCCAGAAGGGGTCTGTGATAAGGTTCTAATTGAGATAATTTCAAATTCAAGCTATCAAAACATGAATAGTACATGATGTCTGCTGAACTTCCATTATCCACCAACACCCTTGAAATCACCACATCTTTCATCCTCATTTTGATCACCAAGGGATCGTCGTGAGGGTAAAGGACACCTGCCAAATCGTTTTTTGAAAAGCCAATAACTAGATTCTCTTTATTTACCTTCCTCGGACGATCATCCTCGGCAAGATTTATTCGTTGAATATATGAGCAGGCTTGAGCCTCTCCGAGATAGGCCTTTCTTTCTGCAGTAAGGTCTCCCCCTCCAGCATCTCCTCCTGTAATAACATTACAATCAAATGACCCAAAACGTATGGAAAATACCTCTCGTTCAGGCTGTCTTGGCTTCTTTGGAAGATCGGGGTCTTCATCTGGATCATCTTCATGATCTCTTTTCTTTTTCTCCTCCGTCCGACGAGGAGATCTGGAACGATCTTTAGTTTTATCATCATTCTTCCTTTCACCTCTGCGATCTACATACTTTGACAACTTTCCTCTTCGGATGAGCGTTTCAATCTCGTTCTGAAGGGCTATGCAATTTTTGGTCGTATGGCCATGATCTTTATGGAACTCGCAATATTTGGCCCTATTCCTCAGTTCAGGATTGGTCCTCAGTTTATCTGGCCACTTGATTTCTTCGTTATTCTTGATTTCTTCTAAAACATGATTAATACCCATCTTCAATGGAGTATAATTATCATATTTCTTCAGGACTTCCGATGACGTCCTATTATTGTTGGAGTGCTTGTCACCACCATTACCTTTTTGCTCTTTCTTCTTAGATTTGTCAACCTCCACCTTGGTTTCTTTATCCATATTCTTCTTCGCAGCCATAGTCTCCTCGGCATTCATGATTTTGGCCGCTTTTGCCATCAACTCCGACATAGTTTTAGGTGGATCTTTGGCCAAAGTATAGTACAACTTGTTAGGCAGCAATCCACTCATCAAAGCAGTGATCGCTGTCTTTTCTTCATAATCTATGACTTCCAACTTCTCGTTATTGAAACGAGTTATGTAATCTCTAGTACTCTCACCTGATTTTTGTCTAACACTTAACAAGTGCGCTACTCTCTTTACCAGCTTTGCTCCAAAACAGAAATTACCAATGAACAACTCGGCTAACTGAATAAAAGTCGAAATCTTGCCCCGAGGAAGATTGTTGTACCATATCTGTGCAGATCCGATAAGAGTTCCCAAAAACGCTCTACACCTCATCTCGTCGGGGACAGCATATATGTCGGCAGCAGCCTAGTATTGTTCTATATGAAGAACAGGATCTGTCTTTCCATCATATTTAGGGGTCACTACAGGTGCTTTAAATTTCGATGGTGTAGGAAAATTCACAATGGCCTGCACAAAAGGTGTCCCTTGAACAAAAGTTCTCTGTAAGGGATTCCTTTCTTTAACCATTTCTCCAAGTCTATCCTCCAATCGTTGAATGGAACCCTTCCATGCTTCATTTCCTTCATCGGGCTGCTTAGTCCGAGCAATTGATTGTTCTGACGTAGCTTCCTGAGATCTATCTCGACGAGTAACTGGTCTTGATTGTGCTGATCCTTCTCTCAAACCTGACGGTGGTCGAAAGCTTCTCGATGGGGCTCTAGGTGGACTCATATTTCTCCTTGGTCCTAATCGACTGAAAGGAGATGCTCTGCTTATTCTTTCCAGAGCGCTAGTTCTCTCCGGATAGAGGGTGATATGTTGATCTGTATCCGTAGCCCGTATCGATGAAGTTCGCCCAGGTTGATAAGAAAAATCATTAGATTCTTCATTACGATATGACCCAGTACGCCTAGATCGCGATTTCCCACGATCACTCTTTTGCCTTGAATGGGTAGGTGCACCGCCGTGAAGAGTTTGAATGAGTTGCCTCATTGTTTCTTGCATGGCGGTTTGTCCTTCAGCCAGATTCGTCATAATTCCAGCCAGATCTGGAGGTGCAGATGGATTTGGAGGATTTCCAGTATTTCTAGCATTTCGATTACTGGATTCTGGATTATCTGCCATTGATGATAAATGATTTTTGGTGAAAAACGATAGCAACAGTCATTTCCCACAGACGGCGCCAATCTGTTGATGTAAAAAATTAGATCGCTTTAATTATTCAATCACAGATAAATAAAATGAGATAAAGATTTTTAAAGTGGTTTAGCCTTATATGAATGGCCTACGTCCACTGTTATGTTATTGCTGAATGTTTGGGAATTCTCGATTACAAGTTCAGTCAAGAAATTCCCGTCCCTTTGAATGAGGGTGATACAAGGTATTTATAGCCCTTAGGCTGTACATGAATTGGTTGATACATTAAATGATATAGATATGAAAGGGTAATACATTTAATGCAGCGTGTGTGTCAAGATGATAACATTCAATGAATAGTTGAACTGTTGACATTCTGGCAATTAATACTACGGCTGAGATGCAGCTCGGACCGCCTTAGTTGCTCGTTGCTCAGGAGTTCCTCGGAGCGCTAGAGTACCTCGGAGTGTTGCAGTTCCTCGGTATATCCTCTTTGCTCGGGGAGAACATGAGTTGGTCGAGGAAATGAACTTCCTCGTTGTTATTGTACCACGTAGATTGACAAGTGTCTTCGTATGATTCATCCACATCAGCATATTAATTTTGGTATCAACAATAATAAACCAACCCAATCAATTTCACCAATGCATTACATAAAAGTGATTTTATTATACTACATTACTTGGGTAGTTATTATAATTCCAAGTTATTACTTGGGTAGTTATTATAATTCCAAGTTATTACCATATCATTTTATGTGTGTAGAAATTAATTTTAGTTTGGAAATCATTTTTCCTGCGAGGAGCAATCACGATTTTGCTAGCAGTTTTCTTCCAAAAAATAAATATTATATATCAAAGATGATCCTATTAGTAATCTGGGTCATGATTTTACTGAACTTGTTACTCCATCTGATTTTCTTTGTCCTTATTCTACCAAAAAATGAATTTGAATCTAGTCAAGGAGAATTTGATGAAAAAGACTCTCCGATTCTTGAATATAATTATGAAGAACTTTATGTAGAATAGTTGAGACTTGTTAAATAAAATTTCTTATTTTCCTTCCAAATATAATAGTATAAAAAGGATAACAATGATTTACCACTTAAGGACTCTTTTTGATCAATTTCAAGTTGATCGTGCGCACATCTATGAGAGGATTAAGTTGTTGAAGAAAGAGTCTTCAAATTTTGATTTGTATTGAGTAAAAATTCTGAAAAATAAAAATTAAACTCTTTTTAAAATGGTCCAAACATATGAAAAAAAAGTACGATTTTTTAAATGGACTCGCCTTTTGAAAGAAGTAAATCAATTTTTATGTGTTTTGATACAACCATTTTTTTAACAACAACGTTTATTTACAATAGTCGAAATTTCTTTTGGCATAATATTTTGATTCAATATATCTTTTATATGAAATAGCTCTCATGCCCAACCATTTTCTACATAAATGTTTATTTATAGTAGTGGGCACTATTTTTAGCTAATACTTTGTGATTTTATTAATGGAATGTATTTCTCAATACTTGTTTTATTTAATCAATGTATTGAAAAACAGATTTTTCAAACATAAATTTTTATTTTGAATAGAAAATTTTCAAAAGTGAAAAATATCCAAACAAGGTGACAATCAAAGCCCACCTTCAGTTAATCCTAATTCAAAGAACCCCCTTTCATCCGAAAATGATCAAATTTCTAGTGAAGTTATTCTTGTAAGAAAAATGAAAATCGACAAGGAATGTTTGGATTGGTTTCATGAAAGTAAACATTGATGATGATGTCTATGCTAATTGAAATAATTTCTTAAATAGACCCGAAACAAGTAGTAAAAATGGGTCCAAGTCCTTGCATGAGCATAACGATAGACAAAATAAGACTAAACATGTGGATATAAGGTAACAAATGTTAATAGCTAGTGAGATCAAAATATAGGAATGTAGACGTCAAGAATCATTATTTTGAGCGAGAGAAATCGCGTTATGAGCTTGCATGTATGATTAATTTTACACAAGTTCCCCTTATCAATGGTCAATTATATTGGGTTTTGAAAGTTTGTGAGTTGTCTTCAACCGCAATTCAAAATACCCTCACTACATACGATTAAGAGTAACATTATCAAGATCTTTGATTGCGAGAAGGTAAAAACAATGCATTTGATGGGGAAACTTGGATGTCTAAAAAAATCACTGCTAATATGTGGATATCTAAGAATATAAAGAAAGGTTGTATGGATATCACATCTCATTCATGGATGATGCATGGATTCTATATAGTCACATATTGAGCTAAATTAGTATACAACTTTTACATTTTATAATTAATTTATTTAAAATATATGTACTTTAATTCAATTTATAATTTTGTTAGGTTTATTTATGTTCCCACACCAAGTAACAAGGAAGTGATTTATGATATTCTTATTAGTACTTTGTTCGATTGCAACACTTATTCCACCATCACCGTTGACAATTGCACAACAAATGATGAATATGTATTTTTTTATACAAGCTCTCTAATAATAATCTTATGTTAAATGGAAGTGTGATTAATTTGCATTTTTTTGGCACATATATTGAATTTAATCATGAAGGAAGGTTTAAAAATTATAAGTGGGGCGAATGAAAAAAAATCTGAGATATTGTTGTATTTTGCATAACTTTGGTGGGTAGGATTGAAAGTTTTGAGGAGGAAACCAATAAATTTCACATACCTTACACCAAGAAGTTAACAATTGATTACGTAAACCCTTTTCATATTTCAAACCGTAATGTTATAGAAAGATGTGTTCTCACGAGTGAAACAAAGAGAGAGACAATAGACTTCACTATTAACGAATGAAGAGTGGGAGTTGGCCAAAGAAATTTATGAGATGTTGAAATTATTTTTTAATGTCCTCTATCCCACTACTAATGGTTACTTTCCAAATTATTTGACACAAAGTTAGTGTTGGTTGAGTGGAGTAAAAGTCATAATCTGGTTATATAAAGTATCACGCCACAAATGATGGAGACATAGAAATATTGGAGTGATATACATGTGATCATAGTAATAGATGTTGTTCTGGATCTAACATCCACGATGAAGTTAATTGAATTTTATTTTCCACTTCTATATGGTAATGATTCGATTGATGAAGTTCAAACATTTCGAAAACACTTGCTACGATTTGCTACAAAAATATCAATTTAAGTTGATGTTATTTAATACTTATGCCATGCCATGTTTATCTTCTTGTTATTCGAATATCACTAATTTCTCCAGTATAGAGGAAGTTTATCCACTACCTAATTTTGAGAAATTTGTCAAAATTTCCTATACTAATTCATTGGCTAAATTAAGGCTGAATTTTTATTTGGAGGAAAACGTATTGTTAAGCACAACAAAATTTAATGTGTTGAGTTGGTGGAATACATATGGAGTAAATTTTCTCACTTTTCAAAAGATTGCTCATGATATTTTAGCAATCCCTATGTCGATTTTTACATATGAGTCCACTTTTGTTACTAGTGGTAGATTTGTTTACCCCACTTTATTAGACTTCATCCAAATACTCTGGAGGTAATGGTGTATTCACAAAATTGGTTATGAGATGAAATAAATGGTAAGTAAATAATAATGTCGATTTAATTGATTATTTTGTCATTCATATATAATATATGTTTTGTCTTTTTTTTTTTGTATTTTGCTGTTAATTTTTTAACAATTTATCTTGCGCTTCCACAACGTATGAGGAGGAAGATAATGACTAATCACCATATCTTGACTTGTGGTAAATCTATCAAACATAATTGTTTACCTTCTCTTTAATAATATTTTAGAATATTTAGGTGACACTAACAAGCTTATAAATGTCGGAGGAAAGAGATAGTTAATTTCTTGGTGAATTTTTCATATGGATCAAATTTTGCAACAATGGATGGTAGTGGATGGGATGTTTATTATGTAGGATACAGTTAAAATTATTTTGTCACTTTGATGGTGGCTTTTATGTTATTTCATTTGGAACTTTTAATCTAGATTCTTTAAACTACAATTTCAATTTACGTCGAAAGGAATGTTTAATTTTATGATATATGAACTTTCGATTTGTAATTTATGAATTATTAGTATTAGAGGCATTTTAAAGTAGTTGAAATTATTTAAATGTTCGTCTCAAGAATACGGATAATCGTGATACTTATTTCCATATTTCTTGTCAGTGTTATCTTAATTTTTCAAAACAACTTTAACTTGTCGATATTACTTTTATTTTTTCATTAAAGAATTTAAAACAATGATAGTTTTTCACATATTACAACACTTTAAAAATTAGAATCCTTTAGAATACTTGTATAAAGTCAATTTAAATTATATAAATAATTTGTTTTTAATTTCCAGGTTTGGGTGCATTTGGCGGCCCCTGCCCGCGGGTTTGTTAAACGAGGCAACGGTGAGGGTGGAAGTAGGAAATTGGGGTCAGGGTTGAGTTCAGTTTTGGGGGGAAGGGGAGGGGAGGGGAGGTTACCCCCATAACCAAATCCGCCCCGTTACCATCCCTAGTGCATGTAATCAGTGCAGACACTTATTAAGAAAAAGAATCCCAATTCCACACATCACCATTTTTTGTAATATTTATGAAACAATATGTTTTTTATGTAAGTAGATTTTTTTATTTTATTTTAGTTTCTTGCTTTATGAAGTTCCAATTATCTAATTGCATTGGGTTTGATGTTACCTTGTTATTTATAACATGTTTGGAATTGGTGTTGATAATGTGAACACTCTTAGTATCTTTTAAATTTGAAAACTTATTGGAGATAAGAGATTGTTTTATATCATTGTTCTATTATCTAGTGTTCTTCCCATCCATTGTGGATATATCTCTCGCCAAGCTTATCATGATTTATGGTTGGTTATGAATTTCATATTTATTGATTATGATGTTTGTCGGGAAGGGGATTGAGTAATTTCTTAAATTTTGATTTGTGAATTAAAATGAAGTGATTTTGATGAAAATTTAGGATTTGGATTTGGGGAAAAAGAAAAAGTGAGCGAAAGTATTTTGAAAGTTGAAATATAAGTGTATTTCAATCAAAAACTCTTTAGGGGGTTAAGTCTAATTTGTAAGTACAAAACTTTTAAGAGATTTGTAATGATGTTAAAAATGTGGAGGTTATGTAAAATAGATTAAGAAAGTTAGGACTGAGTCGTATACAAAAAATTAATAATTGGTGTTTTAGTTAAGTAAAATAACAAATAAACGAGCGAGGGGGAGTATGAAAAAAACTAAAATAAGCTATTTTGAGTGATTTCCCTTTGGTGTTAAACATGTAGAAGAACTTAACCAACTATAAAACATCCCTAGTGAGAACTTCCTAATCAACTTAAAGTATTTTTGGATAACGTTTCCTTATCCTTATTCTGTCCTTTTTAGCATAAACTATAAATTAAATACATTTGAAAATGTATGTCGTTTTGACAAAAAATTTATATCTTTGGAAAGGTCTCGACAAGACTATCAAAGGAGATCACGAAGGATATTTAATTTTGTAGTTTGGAAATTTGTAATTTTGTTACAATATGAAATTATATTCTGAAATTTAAATTAAGTGAAAATTTTCTATTTAAACTAATTTTAGAGTGTGAATTTACAATTAGAAATTTACACTGTGAAATTTCAGAGTGTAATTTCACAATTAGAAATTTTAATGGTTGCCAAAATACCGCCAGAGGGTCGTCGTAGTATCGCCGAAGTCACATGCATGTTGTCGGGTACTCACTAAACTGACATGGGTGTTGCATGACTTTCACCGAACTATCGTTGGATCCACTATATTGTCGCAGTCTAGGAGATGTCGTGCTGAAGGTTTGCCAAAAAGTCACTGGAGATATGAAGTAGGTTCAGGCAGAGAGAGAAAAACAATTAATAGTGTCTTCGTTATGGTGAAGAGTATTTTTGTCTACTCTAAAAGAGTAAGGGATTCTCATTAAAATGTTTTAGTCTTGGATTTCATGCTCTAAACGCTTGGCACAAGGGTTAAAAGTAAAGAAATTTGAGGGACTGGCATATTCCTAACGCACATGTAGGCCTGTAAATGGGTCAGAGACGAGTCAAGTACTACTTAAACCATCTTCGCCCCATTTATTTTTGGGTAAATTAGGTAGCACCTGATTACTTAACTGGTATTTATTTTCTTGACCAGCCCGAATCCGTTACGGACGCTAGACCCGATCTGTCTTAGCAATTTAAAAACAACCATTTATAAACCATACACTTAGTATAAAGATAAAATAATACAAATCAGTATATTTCTTTTATATCGGGTCTTGTTTTACACACACACACACACACACACACACACACACACACACACATACACACACACACATATATATATATATATATATATATTAACGTGTCTTTTTTTATATGTAGATATATATTGTGTCCTTATTTAAATGGTTAAATGTACACATCACAAAGGGGAAGTTCAATTATTCCATTGAATTTTCTAAGACAACTTAGTTATAAAAAATATATTCAGTGATGTTACACAGAAATGGTAACTCAAATAATTTAGATGGAACTAAGTGAGTCATATAATAGATATGTTATGGGTATGATAGAAAACTGTAATATGGAAATTAAGTGTTGTACACTACACCAAAATGGATAAATTGGCACCCTTCCAGCGACTAGCGTTGTCACGGTCATTGAGCGTGACAAAAAAACAAGTAATTTTTGTCATGGTCATTGACTGTGACAAGTTTATGACAACGACTTGTCACGATCAATGACCGTGATAAGTCCGTGACAAGTATCCTTATAATAATGTTATGGTCAAGGACCGTGACACGCCCGTGACAAATGTCCCTGTAAAAAAAAAACCTTTCCCCTTCTTTTTTTCCCTCGCCAATTCTTCCCTCATTTTTTTTCTCTCTCTACGCTGCTCTCCCTCTCTCTCTCTACTTTCAGGTTAGTTTCTCTCTCTCTCTCTCTCTCTCTCTCTTCCATTTATATATATGTGTGTGTGCACGTGTATATATGTGTGTGTGCGTGTGTGGTGGGTGGGGGGTAGGGAGGGTGTGTGTGTGTGTGTGTGTGTGTGGTGGGGCAGGGTGGGGGCAGGGGTGGGGGAGTGTTTATGTATGTGTGTGTGGTGGTGGTGGGGCAGGTTGTGTGTGCGTGTGTGTGTAGTGGAGGTGGGGAAGGGGGTGGGGAAGGGGGGGGGGGGAAGGGGTGGGGCAGGGTGGGGGGAGGGGGCAGGGATGAGTGGGTGGGTGGGGGGATGCGTGTGTGTGTGTGTGTGTGTGTGTGTGTGTGTGCGCGTGTGTATATGTGCGTGTTTGTGCGTAGTGTCCCTTGTAAACGAATTGATTGATTATTATTTTTTTTAGTAAATTAATATATGATTGCCCCTCATTGTAAATTAGTAAATTAATATATGATTAATTATGAAAGTAGGATTTCCCCTCATTGTAAATTAGTAAATTAATATTTGTATACCTTAATTGTTAGTTTAATTGATGAAAATAATTAATTGAGTAGATGAATTAGAAGGAGTATGGGATACGCATTTGTTGTTGACATTCCTGTTGGATTATAGTAAATCGATGTTGGGTTGGTTAATTTTAAAAGTGGCATGACCACTGGATTATTGTCCATATGGGGTTGAAATTTTTTAACGTTTTTTGAAAATTACTTTGTATATCGAACAATATATATATAGTATGATAATTAAATGAAACATACTTGAAATTACATATAGTGCACTAGACCCAACTAATAAACATTCATATTTACCATCTTTATTTCCATTTATACTTTTTTATTACCATTTTAGTAGAAAAGATACGACATTCAACTTTTTCCAATTTTCGTTCTTTTTCAAAAGAACGACAATCTAGGAAGGGAAGGTATTAACAAAGAGAAACAGAGGGTAAATTGGATAGTGTTCATGGTTCTGTTGTGTTGTTTAGTGATGTTTTATACTAAATATTTTGTTTTTAGTTTTGAAGATATTGATAATCTAGTATTTTTATTTTTTTTATTAACTTCACGATCAGACTCCAAACACCAACTAATGTAAAACATTACATTTCACTATGTCACATAAAATTTATGATTGTGTGTGTGGCTTGTTATGTTTTTATGTTTTTCAATATTGTGCTTAATATTTGAGCATGCTATTTTATTTTGATTAGTTGCATCAAAATTATTCCTGATTTGAGGTGTATATGATAATGTCTCTATTAACTTTATTAAATGTGGTTATAGGATTGTTTCTCCTATACTAATCATGGAACTGCTTTCTAGGTTGTTGTTCTATATTTGGGCTCTAACTTGTTATCAAGTTATTTAAATCTATAGAATTTCCTGTCTATGTTGGTGGTGGGACTGTGTTAGGGGGGGGGGGGGAGGGAGGGAAGGGGGGGGGGGAGGGTGTGTGTGCGTGTGTATGTGTGGCTGGGGGGGGGGGGATTGTTTGTGTGTGTGGTGGGGGGCTTCCTGCATTTTTCCTCTTCACACACCCCCACATAATCTTCCAAATACTAGAACACGTAGCTCATTACCTATCACATGCGAATTTAGGCCGTGGTTGACACAAGAGGTGATTATAATGAAAATGGTCATTATATAACGTTCCATTTTCAATGCTTTTAATTAATTTTCACTTTATCATTTTCACTCTTGTGTAGTGTGCATGTGTGGGCAGTAGGGGTGGGGGTGGGGATGTTTCGAATTTTTAGTAATTGTACATATTATGAGCTAGATGCTGTTATTTTGGAATTCAGAATTAAGGTGTTTCACAGTAACAATTCATTTTTATCTTTACTAATTGTACATATTTGCATGTCTGCTTCTAATTCATTTTGATTTGTGCTAATAACATTTGTTTACAGCAAATGTCTCCTTCAGGTATTAAGGCAAGGATGATGATGCTGGTTATGATGATGTCGTCTGGGCTTGTGGTAGCGGAGGCAATGAGGGCTCCTCGGCCCCTAGGCTCCCCAAAGATGGAAAATTGGGGATGGCCATCGAGAACAAGTCGGGTCTATTAGCGAGATCCCTCGAGCTGATAAAGGCGATCATTGGCCCGGGGTACATTAGTTAGAAGGAGGTGACATATGAGCTCAAGTTAGTTGTTTGGGTGGCACTACAGGTAATGTATTTATATTTATATGAAAATTTCGATTTCGATTTCGTTTTTGATTTCAATTTCAATTTCATTCTATATTTATTCGCAACTAACATTGTATTTGTTGGACATGAGCAATTCAGCCTAGATCCCAAGCTACGCGATTCCGTCTTGGAGCAGTTGAGGGAGCAATACAAGACGTGGAAGAAAAATATGTGGACCCGATACTTTGGGAAGACACGAGAGTCCAGTATCCGAATGCATAAATCCGTCCCGTCGAAGGAGTCGATCTCACTGGCAAAATGGCAACAGTTCGGTAACAATGAGATCGGGCAGCGACAATTGACATCTCGCCAATCGGGGAGGGAAAATCGAGCAAAATGTATGGACGTGCACTACTCCGGACGGACGTCTTATGCCGAGGTGGAGCATAGGATGATGGTAAGATTTAATTTTTCTATAACTACATATATATATATATATATATATATATATATATATATTATTCTGCATTATTTTACTTTGCGGGGCCGATACTAATTTTACTTTATTTTATTTCGGGGGACAGGGAGTAGCCCTGGTGGTAGGCCACATAGGCTCGATACTTATGTGGCTCTTCAGACAAAGAAGGGGAAGGACAAGGAGGTGTCCGTGAGCGTCGTGACCACGATTGTAAGTTATCCGACAGTTTACTTTTTGTTAATTATGTTATACTTTTTTAATTTACTTATTTTACTAATCATGTGCTTTTTATCGTTTCTAGTAAAACTTAAGGAAGTGCGTGAGTCGTAGTTTGATGCCGACAAGGCATCTTTGTCCACAGACGCACTCAGCAAAGTGCTTGGCTCTGATCGTAAGGGGAGGACAAGGAGGTGAGCTTGCGGGTGGCCAAATCTAGGATCATCAGATTGGATACGAGCGACACTGGGTTGGCTCGAACGGTGGACACGCATGACGTGAAGCTATCTCGTTTGGAGGCGACGGTCCAAGATATGTTCTCATTCATGAAGCATTCGTTGGGAGAAAAATGCAAGGGGAAAGGGAAGGAGATGGTGGTGGAGAAGGAGGTGCGGGAGGACGAAGTGCAGAATAACGAGGATGTGGACCTCTCTTCTTCATCACCGACATGTGCGGACTTTGATGATCCACTTCCCTATTTGACTCCCTTCGACCGACCGATGTCGACACTTGGTTGGCTGAGCATGTTTATACTGGACGTATTTGATGGCCAGTGGATAGAGCGAGGTTGAGGGACCCGAATATCGTCCAGGGTGTACTAGTTCATGTAAGTGAGCTTCAAGACATAGAGTCCAAGGTGCTCGTCACGCATGTGATACCCAGGAAGGAGAACTCCCCATTGTGGTTGCGCGAACAATGCGGCACGATGTATATCAGTGGGTGTGTCAATTCGTATATCGTGTGGCCTACTCACCTCCTCAGAGTTAACCTTACCCAAGACATGTAGTAAAATTATTTGAATTGAATTGTATTATTTTTAAGTTGGTACATTTGAATTGTTTTTAAGTTGGTTCATTTGAATTGTATTTGGATTATATCGTGATGCATATTTGAAGGTGCGATTGGCCCCAAAATTTTAATTTAAAACCTTTTTATACTCCAAAAAGTAATAATTTCCTTTTTAGATATGCGGAAGCGAAGATGATGGTTCAATTAAAAAAACAAATTCACAAACTTTAATTTCTTTTCAAATTAAAATTAAACCAAGTGAAATAAGATTAAATCCACACAAGTTGATTTTTCACTTAAACCAAATATTTCAATTCAAGTCCAAGAAATTTGCCTAACAAGAATAATCCATTTTGCAAATTAGGCCAAACCAAATTTTACCAAAATAAATTATCTTTGAATTGAATTAATTTCAATTTCACCCAAATATATTTTAACACCAAAGAACATAAGTGTGATAATTAAATCAAATTTTATCTTTATTACCTAAGCATGCATCTACGTTATTTAAGCAAGATAAAATTAAACAATATCACACGACTCGTCGATGTACGAGGAAAACCCAAATGGAAAAAACCTCGGACGGCCCTAGACACGAATCCACTAAGTATGGTAGTTTTTACAAAGACTCGACACAAGAGGACTTACACAAACTGACTTGAGTCCGTCCAAGCCTTGACGCGCTCCTTAGTCTACAACCTCCGCCTAGTGAATAACCGTGGACTCCTCCACAGTCTCGAACTCCACCGATGGGGTTATGGTCACCGTCAACCCACACGCGAAGTCTTTCTTCGAGTGAGAACACCGCAATAAACTTTTCTCCTTTTTGGGGTAGAGAAGAACCCAAACTCTCTTCTTGTTGGTGTAGAGAAAACCAGATTCCAAAACTCTCCAAGCAATGATATATCAATAGGTATTTGGAATAAACTAAACAAATGGGTGTGTATGTGTTTTTTGATGAGTTTAATCCATAAAAATCAAACACAAAACATGGAACTTTTTCTTAAAAGTTTTGCTATCAAAATACTCTTAGAATGTGAAAAAGTTATCTTAGAAAATGTATTTCCCGCCCTATGTAAAGGTGGTTAAAGTTAGTGGGCAAAGTGGGAAGTTATAAAAAAACTGTCAAAAAACTGCTCGAAACTGAAATTTCGTTAGAAGTTCGTTCGAACGAGTTTGAATTTTGTTCGAACGAAACTTTTAACGAGAAAACATAAACAATTTCTGAATCTCGTTAGAAGTTCATTCAAAGGAGGTCGTTTGAACGACTTTTCTAACGAGATTGCAGGCCATGATTCTAGATAATTTCGATACGAACGTGTGGCCGCCAGTTTTGTATTTTTTTTATTTTTTTGGGATTTGATATGATTTTTCTACTGAAAGGTGTCCGAGAACAAAATCTTTAGAACTATGAATTCAAAAAAAAATAACAGAAAAATATTAACACCCAAAATAAATTTCCAACCTCATATATATATATATATATATATATATATATATATATATATATATATATATATATATATTAATGCATTCATACCTTTAGGAGACATTGGAATCCACATGTTGATGGCGTGAAACTTGGCACACAAATCGGCAATGATGTTCTCTTGAAAAGTAATGTCGCAACGTCTTCAACTTTCACTTGTCATAGGCTTGAAGGATACACTTGAACAATATCCTATGACTTAAATGTTTTTGTCCGGAATTGAGCCAACACTACATTAAGACTCAATCGGAGACTTGTGTCCTTACAATATTGTCTCTATTTTGAATGTATATTTGCACTATCTCTATTTTATTTGGATATATAATGTTTGAACAGGTACAACGTTGCTATAACAGGTACAAATATACTGCTGGGCAGTGGCAGTGGCCATACTGCCCAGTAGATTGTTTTTCAATTCTGCCCAGAATTATCACGGTCATTGATCGTGATAATTTTTATTAAATGTCACGAGTTTGTCACGGTCCTTAACCGTGACAAAGCTTGTCACGGTCAAGGACCGTGACATGACCGTGACAAGTCTAATGAACTTGTTATAGTCATTGATCTTGATAAGTCCAACTTGTCAAGGTCAATGACCGTGACAATTCGACAGATTTGGTGTAGTGGTAAATACGATCAAAACACAAATTTAGATTTGTTCGACCCAATTAGGCCTACATCCACTAAAGGGTAACTAATTTCTCATGATTTTTTAAGAGTGTTATATAATTTACAACGGTCTTTGGAACTTTATCTCTCTAGAAGTATTTATGTAAAATTCTAGTACCGTTTACAATGAGATTTATTAGCTTACAAGTCTCATAGTACATTACTTATTTATAGGTAATTTGGGGTGTAATGTGCACCCCCAGTCACATAGGGAGTGCTTTTTTATTCGATTCGTTGGATGGGAGTCACCTGCCCTTCTATATGGTTTATTATAAATGTGATTATTCTTCTCACGTGTGTGCTCATCACGTGCATCAACTTGCGTAGCCTTGAAATGACAAATATTATATTTTTTTTGAATTTTGCACGTTCATAGCTGTCTATTTGATTTTGCCTGACCGTGTTAAGGCCGACCCATTTATGCCGAGGGGTAAAATCTTCATGTTATTGCGAAGTGATCATATCTGGAATCATTAATTACCCTATACGCTTCAGTCCTCTGAGTTGTCTTGAACATGATAGTAAATTGGAGGCTATGAGTCTATTAAAATAATTTTAGGCCGATTTTTTTTAGACAAAGGTCAGATAGGCGTTAAAAAAATTTAGGCGAACCTTTTTTTGACGAATATCAAATGAGTGTTATAAAAATTTAGGCTGAATCGTTTTTTATGAAGGTAAAATGGATATTAAATTTTTTTAAAGACGAACCATTTTTTGACGATGGTCAAATAGGAGTAATTTTCTTTAAGACGAACCATTTTTTTACGAAGGTCAAATCAGTGCTAAATTTGTTTTAGTTCGAACCATTTTTTGATGAAGGTCAAACTCGCGTTAAAAAACTTTAGGCCGAATCATTTACATAGTCTCTCATTTTGAGATAATCGAGGTTCTAAAAGTCGTCTGAGGCTTCTAAATTAAACTTTACATAGTCAGGATTCCATCATCGCACTGAGATTGGTACTGACGAACTAATTGCAAGTGGGTCCAACCAATTACCAAGCTGAGGGTTAATTCATCTAGTAGATCATCCTCATGCAAACCGTAAATCTGTATCCATTCTTAGAAATTAATAATTTCATCGTCACTGCACCTGTGGACGTAGGTACCATTCCTAAATCGAACCACATAAATCACGTCTTCTTTCTTTGTCCCTCACGAACAAATTCCTTAAGCCAATTTTAGATTATGCCTTAGCGAGGGTTGAACAACAATAAAAAATAACAAATAATAAAGAGAGAATGGAGGCGAGAGACAAAGAAAGAGGATAAGATTTATGTGGTCCATTCCAAGAATGGTACCTACGTCCACAGGTGCATTGATGGTGAAATTATAAGTTTTTGAAAATGGACATAGATTTAGGGTTTGAACGAGGATAATGATGATGGCACCAATTTGTTATCGTCTAAAATTGGTTTAAGGAATTTTTGCCTTAGTCAGGGGTTGAACAATAATAAATAATAACAAATAATAAACAGAAAATGGAGGTGAGAGACAAAGAGAGAAGAAATGATTTATGTGGTTCGATCCAGGAATGGTACCTATGTCCAAGGGTGCAGTGATGGTGAAATTATTAGTTTTTAAGAATGGATACAAATTTAGAGTTTGTACGAGGATGATGACTCGAGTACCCTATCTCCATGGGATTCCGTGCTATTTATAGTTAGTTATCTAAGAATATTGAGGAATGGGTGGAGTTCATTTATAAGTCAGGCAGTTACACCATCTACACATGATATGACAGATAAGAATGAGTTAGTTACAACTCAAACGAAGTGGGTAACAATGCATATTCACCAAATTCTCAGGTGTTACCAACGTCACTAGCAGGTCTTCTTTATGTGATAAGAAGGTACAGGAATAATAATGACTAAGTCAATAAGGTGGGCCAATAATTCCATAGGACAATTGTCAAGTTAGCAAATGGAACACTAAGCCGGGCAGAGAGGTACCTGAACTGAGCATAATTAACAGTAAGGCTAACCCTTTTTTCTACCTTAAGGGAGGCTTTATGTCTTGCCACGAAGGTGCCATATGGCATATTTTACGTAGGATGTAACAATTTCCATGTATGCTTTAACTTTTCGAATAAAATCTTGAGTCCAACATCATGATCTACAACTATCACTATCGAGGTTCCCTCAATGCGACAACCGAGGTATGGGCCCATATTCTCGATCTGTTTTTGGGTAAGATTAGCTAATTATTATTAGGTAATGATGGTGCGTTCCCACTGCCTAGGTCAGATGTTAGATTGATGGTGTTAATTGAGTTGATTCATTAATTTGATTCGTCTTGGATGGGTTCGGCTTTACTATTTCAGCCACCCTGGTTGGAGGTCGGCTTTATTAAAATTATTAAGGCTGAGTCATATAAATGGGGGTAAAAATTATCATTTTATGGCAATTGGGATCTTGGAATTTTACCATATTTTTCATTTGGTCGAGGGTTGGCTTGGACTCTTAAGGCACTTCAGATGAGGTAAGCTTGGACGAACCTAAGTCGTTCTAAGTTTAGCCAAGGTATTGATCAACCTTCTTGTTGATTTTATTCAGGACGAGGTTGAATGAGGTCCTCCCCATGCTTAAGTCGAGGGTTTCTTCTCGTCATTACCAGTTACCACCGAGGGCATGAATCGAGAGTTTGATTGTGTAAATCTTATTCAGATTTGGTTTTTCCTATTGTTTAATCCTCCTCTCAATTTTTTGGTATAATTTTGTTATAGAGTTTCATCATTTTTGTCTCAATACTCTTTTAAGAATTTAGGAAGAATCAACACGCTCAACATTTTCTCGCCAAAGATTGCATTTGGGGATAAGATTCTGAAGATTGTTTTTTCAATCGAAAATGAGAAAATTTGGTATGCATCTGGAACTAAAAATGTGAGTATTGAGCACGGGATTTTGATTATTGGTCCGAGTGTTGTTAAAATTTGATTATGCAGTTGAAGAGTGTTTCTTAACAGATCTTGTTATTTTTTATTAGATTTACACTTTTAATTAGTTTGCTGGAGATACTCTTACAGTAGGTCGTTACATGCAAAACTTTCCTTTCCTGGATATTTCATAGTGTGGGTTCACTCAGAACATCCTAGTCTCCAGCAAGACCAAGGCAGACTCCCCTATTTTGGGTCTTTTAAAATGAACAAATAGGAAACGAACATGGTTGTAAATTTTCATACATGTCATTGAATGGGATTTGTTAAAGGCGGTTCATCATTTTTTTTAAATGGCCACGTGCTAAAAAAGTAAAATGAGACTAATGTGGTTTTGATTGCTAAAACCCCTAATCCTGAATCTTTGTCTTGTTTTAGGCCCATTAGTCTCATTAATTTTTTCCCAAAAATTATTTCAAAAATCTTAGCTACCAGATTGAAACCTTTAATTGGATCCATTATCGAACCTGAGCAAAGTGCTTTTATTCCTAGGCGATTAATACAAGACAACCTCATTGTGGCCCAAGAAGTGTTTGCACACTTAAAGAAAAAGAGACGGGGTAAAGACTTTGTTTGTGCCCTGAATTTAGTTATGGATAAGGCTTTTGATAAGGTGGAATGGGGGTTTCTTTCAGATTCTCTCTTAGCCTTTGGTTTTGATCCTTCTTGGGTTAGAATCGTCATAGAGTGTGTTTCTTCTGTTTCTTTTCGGGTCCTTATCAATGGGGATACCCCCCTCTCCTTCCTTGCCTCTCGAGGGTTAAGGCAAGGGGACCCCCTTTCCCCATTCCTTTTCATCATTGTGGCTAATGGACTTTCCCTTCTCATAAACGAGGCCATTAGGGCCAACTCTTTTAAGGGCCTTAAATTCTCCCCTTCTTACCCCCCTTTCTCATTTGCTTTTTGTTGATGACTCCCTGTTCTTCTTTAAAGTAAATGTAAGGGAAAGTGAGGCCCTTCTTAATTGTTTAAATATCTAATGTGAGGTTTCACGGCAGAAAATTAACCTTGCAAAGTCTGGTATTGTGTGTAGTAGGGACATGCCCCCTTGCTTGAAGTGGGAGATTTCTGAGAGTTTGCATATCCCTCTCTTAGACTCTCCTGGGAAGTATCTTGGGCTTCCTATTGAGTGGGGTAAGTCGAAGAAGGTTAATCTGGCTTGGCTGAAGGATAGGATTTTGAATAAGGTGGAGGGGTGGAAAGAAAATTTCCTTAGTCAGGCAGGGAAAGAAGTTCTCATTAAGGTTGTCCTTTAAGCTGCTCCTACTTATGCCATGTCTATTTTTTAATTTCCCATTGGTTTTTGTTCTGATCTCTCCTCTAAAATTGCGAAATTCTGGTGGAGGGGGAGTTTGAATAGGTATGGCATCCACTGGAAGGCTTGGGATGGTATTTCACGTGCAAAATTGGCGGGGGGATTGGGTTTCAAGGACTTCAATAGGCAAAATCAGGGCCTCCTTGCTAAGCAGGCTTAGAAGCTCATCTTTTGCCCTCTCTCTGTATGGGGTTTGACCCTTAAACGTCTTTACTTTAAGGACTCTTCGTTCTGGGATGCTCCTACCTCTAAAAAGGGTATTGGGTGTGGAATGGTTTAATGCATGGGAGGGCTCTCCTAAAATTGGAGGTGTGTTGGCAAGATGGTGATGGAGAGAGTATTAAAATCTGGGATGATAAGTGGGTAAATGGAAAAGTTCTGCCCTCCTCCTCTTTCTCTTCTCGAGTTTCCATGGTCAGCGATTTGATTGGTCCTTCTTCTTTTGTTTGTAATTTAAGCTTGATTTACGATATCTTCCCTCCAAACACCGCTTCCTATATTTCTTCTATCCCCCTTATCCCCCCTTCTGATATGGATGTCCTCATTTGGCCTCATACTACTAATGGCGTACCCTCTGTTTCTTCTGTCTATTATGCCTCTACCCCCTCCCCTTAAAAAACAGAGGGTGCCCCCCCCCCCCCCCCCCCCCGCCTCTTTTTCCCCTTCCCCTGATTTGTGGAAGAGAATTTGGGCAGTCAAAGCTCCCCCTAAAGGTCCTTAATTTCTTGTGGTGATGTTGTAATGAAGGGTTAGCCGTTAATTTCTCTCTTTTGCTGAAGGGGCTAAGGGAGGACCCGATGTGTTTCATCTGTGGGAAGGAGAAGGAATCTATTGAGCATTTGCTCACCGGCTGTCTTTGGGTCCAACAGGTTTGGGAGAGATCTCCCTTGGCTCGGTGGGTGCCTAATGGGCCTTGTGATAGGATTGAAAGTTGGGTCCATACCTCCTTGTGTAATCTGAATCCGTGTGCTAAGTCCCAAATTGATGCTAGTATTCTGTTTTCTTGTACATGTTGGATGATTTGGAAAACTAGAAATGAGGAAATTTTTAGGAAGGCTAATATCTATACCTTTAACGTTCTATCTAAGGCTTTTACCTTAGCTGAAGAGTACAGTAAAAGTCTACAGGTGTTTAGTCCTCAGCGGCTAAACCCTCCCTTACCTCATTTGAGAGTAAGCAATTAGTGTCCCCCCCCCCCCTTCTGAATTGGGTTAAGATAAACAGTGATGGTGCATTTAAGGCGGATTCTATGACGGGTGCCCATGGTTTTATTTCGCGACATCATTATAGGAATATAAAGGCTGGTAGAGCTGAGCATTGCCTAATGGCTTCTTCAGCCCTGCAAATGGAGGCGTTAGGAATGTGTTCTCCTGCCACGTTTATTAAAGATGGAAGGCTAGATAATATCATTTTGGAACTGGGCAAAGACGGGAGATAGACAGAATTGTTAAGAAAGTTAAAGACCTCACCAGACATTGTCGGTATATTTCCTTTGTGTATGTACCTAGAATCGTCAATCGAGCTACTGATTGGGTTGTGAAGCACTGCTCCTGTGTGGGCCTTCCTGCTGATTGGGTGATGAGTCCTCCTCCTCCTTTCGTGGCCATTCTACGGATGGATTTCCCCCCTGAAGGGGTGGGGTGAATCTTTGCTGTGATTTTCATCGTTACTAGCTGAGTTCTGAGGTTTTAATTTTGGATGGGTTTTCTCCGTTTTCTCTCTCTTTTAAGGATGTAAATAAGTATCTACGTTTGTAAATGGGTTTTATGTTATTTCTAAGGTTTGGGTGCAACGTGTCCTTGGCTTGTACGTATTCCAAACACGTTGCTTTCTTTTTTCTGATGATGTATCCTTTTTGTCCATTAATGAAATCAGCCTTTGGCTGACGATTAAAAAAAAGAGTTTTATTGATAAAGATATGATTTCAATATTCACTGTTGTTAATGTACTCATCCATTCATCTTTCTTGTTCAAGTGACCCCACGTGGGCGCACGATAAGCTTGTAGAATGCATCGTCACAAAATCTGGTCTGACATTTTTTATTATCATATCCCCAAAGAGATTTATAGTTTCATCATCATAACCATTTTTCGTGTACTTTGAAATCATACCATTCCACAGAATCACATTTGGTACCTGCATTTGATGGAAAGAATGAATTGTCAACCGCTACCTACCCGCATTTTGCATAACAGTATCGCAAGAAGGGGTGTGCACGGGTCGGTTCGGTTCGATTTTGGACCGCAATTCAAACCGAACCGATCGGTTCGGTTTTGAAAAGGGTTAGACCGAAACCGAACCGACAATGAAAAAAACCGTCGGTTTCGGTTTATGTCGGTTTCGGTTCGGTTCGGTTTTGGTTCGGTTTTCGATTTTAGTCGGTTTTTTTTTGGGCGGTTTTCGGTTTTGACCGGTTTTTAAGGCCGGTTAATGGATTTTGCATATAAAAATATAAGTTTTTTAATATAAATATAGATATCGGTTCGGTTCGGTTCGGTTTTTTCCACGGCTAGAGCGCCAACCGAACCGACATGGTCGGTTTTTTAATTCCTTAAACCGTAAACCGTAAACCGAACCGAGCTAAAAAAAACCGTCGGTTTCGGTTCGGTTCGGTTCGGGCCGGTTCGGTTCGGTTTTCGGGCCAGTCGATTTTTTTGCACACCCCTAATCGCAAGGGTAACCAACAAGTCAGGTTCAAATTTAAGACCCATATTGATCGCAAACCCATGAACATATTTTCTTTTGGATAACATTAATTTCTCATAGAAAATAAAATCTATTGAGTCATTTTTCATTTGTTGAATGTTTGATAATTTTCCTTTTCATGGAATTAATTTCTTTAAAATAAGTCACGTAACTACTTTTTTCACAAAAAGGTGAAATTGAAAAACCTTCTCCTACCTTGTTATTCATTTTCTAGGAAAAAGAATTGCCACACCAAAAATATTGATAAAAAATTCAGAAAATGAATAAAACCCCAAAAATAATGAAAAAAAAATCCAAAAAGTAAATAAAAACAAAGAATAATGAAAAAAAATACACAAAGTGAATAAAACCCCAAAAATAATGAAAAAATCAAGAAAATGAATAAAAACAAAAAAATAATGAAAAAAATCTAGAAAGTGAATGAAAATACAAAAATAATGAAAAAAATACGGAAAGTGAATAAAACCCAAAAAAAATAAAAAAAAATCTAGAAAATGAATGAAAACCTAAAAATAATGAAAAAAATACAGAAACTGAATAAAACCCCCAAAATAATAAAAAAATACATAGAGTGAAAAAAACCCCCAAAATAATGAAAAATTTCAGAAAATTAATAAAAACCCAAAATATTGAAAAAAAATCCTAAAAGTGAATAAATCCCAAAAATAATGAAAAAAAATCCAGAATATGAATAAAAACCCAAAAATAATGAGAAAAAAAATCCAGAAAGTGAATAAAAATCCAAAAATAATAATTAAAAAAAGCAGAAAAAGAATAAAACCACCCAAAAATGAAAATTTTTTTCCAGAAAATGAATAAAAATTGAAAAAAAAAGAAAAAAAAATCCCAAAAGTGAATAAAAACCCAAAACTAATTTAAAAATAAAGAAAGTGAATAAACCCAAAAATAATGAAAAAAAATACAGAATGTGAATAAAACCCCCAAAATAATGAATAAAAATCTAGAAAATGAATAAAACCCAAAAATAATGAAACAAATCCAGAAAGTGAATAAAAATCCAAAAATAATGAAAAAAATACACAAAGTGAACAAAACCCCAAAAATGATGGGAAAAATCCAGAAATGAAGAAAAACCCAAAAATAATGAAAAATCGAGAAAGCGAGCCAAAAATAATGAAAAAAAATCCAAAAAATGAATAAACCCCCAAAATAATGAAAAAAATACATAAAGTGGATAAAAAAGAAAATAAATATTAACCCCAGAATTAATTTAAAAAACATCCAAAATTTTATTAAAAAGTCTGAAAATTAATAATTAAAAAAACAAATTACAAAAAATGCTCAGAAAATTTAAAAAATACAGAAAATGAAAAGAAATACGTAAAATAAATATTTATCCAAGAATTAATTTTAAAAAAAAAGCAGAAAATAACAAAAAAGGTCTGAAAAAAATCAATAAAAAAATAATGAAAAAATACAAAAAATGAGTAAAAAATTAAAAATAATTATTAACCCCTAAATTAATTTAAAAAAAACAAGGAATTTATTTAAAAGTAAGAAATTCATTAATTAAGAAAAAATAAAAGAACATATAAAAGTGCCAAAAAAAATTTAAAAATGGAAATGAATAAATACCTTAGAAAACTAATAAAATTGCTAATATTTTAAAAAAACAGAGAATAAAAAAAAAACAGACCTGGCGACCAGGTGGGTGGAACAGTTGGGTGTTGGGGTTGGGGTGGGGGAGGGGGGCGTGGTGGAATTGGTTTTTATTCATTTTTATTTTTTCTTAATAATCTTAATACATTTTTCTGTTTTTTTAATATTTGTTTTTTTTTAAATTCATTATGGGGGTAATATTCATTCTCTGTTTTTTTTATTTTTTTTATTTTCTGTGTTTTTTTTCTTCATTTTTTAAAAATTTTGTGGTTATTTTTATTAATTTTTTGGTATTTTTATTAATTTTCAAGGATTTTTATTATTGTTCTGTTTTCTTATATGTTTTTTCTACCTTTTTTTCCATGGAAAATATTGAAAATCAAACACATAAAAGATGGAAAAGAGAACATTTTCCACCTAAAAAATAATTGCAATCAAACAACACCAAGAAATTTTTTTCATGAAAAATATTTTCAAGTTTTCAATTCCATGAAAATTAACTCTTAACGATTATTTTTCATCTTATTTATCAAATACACCCTAAATTATCTCATATAACTATAAAATGTCAAAGCTTCCAAAGGTTGTCCATTCCGAGCATACCCATAAATTATTAAAGTTTGTGATAAAAGGGTTTTATCATGTAACCCGACAATTACAATCCTAGCAAGCTTAATTTGACTACATTTTGCATAAAATGCCACAAGCTCATTTAACAAAAACACATCTGAATTAAAACCATGCCTTAAAATATGTCAATTTCTTACCCAGTGTTAATTTGGTTGCCAAAATGGTATAGCTGAACTTATTAAAAAAAAGGGTCAGTTTTGAGTTTACTGTATAGGGTCGGCTTTATCTTTTGGTTATACATGCCTAGAGGTCGGCTCGTTTATTCAGATGGTAAGGCTGAGTCCTGAATTAGTATTATCCCCCATTGTTGTTATTGATCCTTGATCTGTCAAAACTTATTGGAGGTTATCGGATTGCTGAAGCTGAAGGCCGAGGGTGACTTTTTGTTAGGACCTTCTGCTTGCGTCGTTTATCTTCGTATCTTTATGATTTTGATAAATATGTTGATCCATTGAATATTTTTGGTCATTCATATCATTTTTATAGGTTCCACTTTTCGATATCCCCATATGCTTGGCCATTTTAATTCAAGTTCATGTGTAGGCTTGAGGTCGAACCTTAGTTGACCAATAATCGAATATAATTCTTAAATTGTTGAGGCTGAATTTGTGAAGGTTAAACCTTGGTCTGAGGCCTTAAATTATTGAGGTCGAACCTATAAAGGTCGGCCCTTAAGCTGAGGCCTTAAAAGTGTTGTTGTCAAACTAGTGAAGGATGAACCTTGAGGTAAATACTTAAATTGTTAAGGTCGAACCTAGAGCTGAGGCACTATTTTGAGGTCGAACCTGTGAAGGACGAGCCTTGAGCTGAGGCTTTAACTTGTTGAGGCCAAACTTTGAGTTGGGGCCGAACATGTGATGGCTGAACGTTGAGCTGAGGCCATCTTCTTAGATTAGAGGAACAAATTAATGTAATTTTAATTCGTCCTTTGATTAACCTTTATCAAGATTGGACAAAACCAATTGTTAAATTTATCCTAGTAGAACTCGAAGTTTGCTATTCCTTTTATGCTCATTTGAGATAATATCAAGATTGTCGCATTAGGATGAGGATGATATTAATATAAGGTCCTCAAAATAATTTATCTTAAATTAGTCGAGCTAGTAGATAATATTTAATCGAGACTTACCCTTGAACTAATTTGTCTTAAATTGGTCGAACAAATTAATCTTTCCCTTTTTTGTTTATCTCGGATTATATCAAAGTTTCACATTTAAGATAAGGGTGACTTCAAAAAAGAGTTTTGACTTGGGCCTAGGCTTGTCACTTTTTGAGTTATGATTTTTGACTTTTACTAGGGGCATTTAAGCCAACCTTTTTATTATAAAAGTTATCTACCAATACTGGGATTGACTAAGACTTATCATGTTATATATAGTCATTTTGATTTTTTGCATTGACCTTTTCAGACTAGGGTTGTCTATCTTTTGATGTTTTTCCCCCAAAATGAGCCCAACCATAGCTGGGTTCTTATTTTTCAGGAGTCGATCCCTAACTATGTCATAGTCTAAGAAATGCCTATGAAAACTGAATTGAAAGCATTTCTCTTTTTATATCATAGGAGAGGTTTTGAACATAAGAAGAAGAAGATTTATCAAATCAAATAATCAGAGTAGGATGAAAACTTGTGTTTATATAATCCACTTGGGGCAAATTTATGTTGTGTAGCAATCTTTTATTAACGTAATACCTTTTCCTAACTTTTGTCTAATTCTTCATTATTGTCGGAGCTGACCTATGATTCTCTATCCTTTATTTTTTCCCCTTCGTGAGAGACCCTTGATGTTTACTTTTCTCTTGATGATATCCATTTGGGTCCACAAACATGTTAAGACGACCCTTATTGACGAGTTTAAAAATTCATCCTTAAGATCATAACATTCATTGGTATCATGGCCATGGTCTTCATGAAAGTCAAACTGTTTATTCTTATTTCTCTTTGTAGGTGGGGACTTTTGCGTTCCTGGCCATTTGATTTCTTCTTTATTCTTAATATCATTCAGGATGTGATGAACCTCAGTAATTAGGGGTGTATAGGTACTAAAATTTTCCTAAAACGTATTTCCTCCTTTGGCTTATTTGAGCTCTCCCTTTTTGGTTGCCATCTCTTCTTTAACTTCCATAACCTTTCCGACCAAAGGAGGAAATACGTTTTAGGAAAATTTTAGTACCTATACACCCCTAGAGACCATTGATAAGGGATATCATGGAAATATTTTTATCATAATCAATAACTTCAAGCTTTTCCTTAGTGAACTTAGAGATTAAGTCTCTAAGGGCCTCCCCTTTCTTCTGTCAGATGTTAAAGAGGTGGGTCATCCTCTTTGTTGGTTTCATGCCGAAGAAGAAGTTATGAATGGAATTTTTAGCAAGTTATTTAAAGCTTCTAATATGACCCTTAGGCAAAGTCGTGAACTACACTTGGGTTGCCCCTATGAGGGTGCTCAAGAATGCCTTACACCTCATTTTATCAGGTATTGTATAAATATCCATAGCTAACTGATGCATTTCAACATATTTAATGGGTTTTGTGCTCCCATCATACATCAGTGTTACGTCTAGAGGTTTAAACTTAGTAGGAGTGGTATAGATTGAAATTTATGGGACGAAGGGAGACCCTTCCATGTATCCCCTCTCAAAGGTATTCATACTCTTTTTCAGGTCACCTAACTTATATTCAAGCCTTTAAGGGAACTTTTCCAAGTCTGTTGGATTTTAGGGTTGTTATTCCCGGACTCTTCTCTCCTCAAACCTCATTGATTCCTATTTGTCAATGTATAAGACAAATCTATAGATATAACATAAGCCAACCTCCTAAAGGTAGGCATTCCCTTATGCCCCTCAGAGAACTTCCTCATGTCACATTGGCTTTGAGAAATAGGTGGGGAATGACGTTCTGGCCCTAATTTATTGAAGGTTGATTTCTTCATGATTCTAATAAAAGAACTAATCTGCTTATTATGATGTATGCTTTGTCTAAGTTGTAGAAACTATTCTTTGGATGCATGATGTTTTTCCCCATCGATAGGAACAATCTCTTCTTATCGACTGAGATTCAGTCTCACCCTCTTCTTTATCTTCTAGGACACATTCATTTTGATCCTCTCCTCCACTTCCCAATTCAACTTAAGTGAGCCTTATAACTTTTTTAGTCTTATCTTTTTGAAAATATTTAGCAGGTATATATATTGCAGTAATGATAATGTAAAGCAATTTTCCATATTTAAATTTGTAGCGCGATATCATGGGATAATCCTTATCCCTCATCTAATGTGCACACCTAACATATTCTCCTAACCCTCCTAGTTATGCTACCCCGCCTAACTAGTCATGTCACTAATCTCAATGTAACGTACTACCCTGCCTCAAGTATTGCTTATCGTTGATTTATTAATTACCTTACTTTTCTGCTTTATTAATTAATCACTATACCATTATTTTTCATTCTATAAACTTACTCCAAATATTTAAAATTCATGTATTATGCCCGTATATATTTTTCTACCTTTTTATATATGTATAATCAAAACACACTAAATGCATATAAACACATATATCGGTCACTATATATGTAACCATCATCCTTCTCAGTATTTCCTCGCTGGATGCCAAAATCACTAGCATGATATCAAGATCCAGGGAGTGCACCACAACCTGGGCAACCGAGTCGGAATCTCACCATCGAACCCAAAATAAAAATGAATATCCGAGGTGGTCATGGCCTTAAGTTCGTGGAATATAATCATACCACATTATTCCACGGGACTCCAAACATGCACAACATGGGTATGCACAAACCTATGACCTTGGGAAATGGTACTACCTCTGCTGAGATTCGCTAGAGTGACCTCCCATGCCACACAACCTCCACCAAGAGCATATACGCTAGGATGGGTATGTTTCACATAGATATCATACACACAGATATTATTATTCATATATATATTGTCCCTATACCCGTATATATATATATATATATATATATATATATATATATATTCCGACTGACCGTGCCTATGTCACTCGTGGAACTAATCCATAATCTCAGAGTCAAAACCTGACTCCCATATGCATAAGTAATCACTTACTAAATTAATTCACTCATATAATTATTATTCTGGACAATAAGATATTCTTCTCTAGCCCGTAATCTAACCCTTTCTTAAATTCTAACCCAGTTTTATAAATCATAGCCCGAGTGTTGATCACCCGAAAACACCCAAACATCCATACCCGAGTTTGATTTTCGGGTCAAGATTTTGGTCTCGGACACCCTTTCGTAGAAAATTCATAGCTAATTAAAAAAATACGAAACTGGCACCCATGCGTTCGTATCCAAAATATCTAGCTTCATGAGTTGGGCTAAGTAGGGGAACCGAACCGGTTCGGCCAGGGGGATCGGTTCTCCCCTGGAATTTCGTGAACATGAACCTGCTACGATTTTAACACAAGTTTCTCCAAATTTCCACCCCAAAATGCAACCAAACTTCATCCCGAATATATAATGTCACCCGCATTCATTACTAACGTGAATACGTATATTTTATTATCTCCAATCATCAAAAACTAAATTAAATCATGGGATTTTCATCATTCTTTTTTCAGCACAAATGATTTCATTAGTTCGAATAAAATTACTAAATTCACCATCAATATTCCGTCTTTTTTATTCAAGTTCATATATTTTCATTCAATATCAATATATACAATTTTTATTCCTAGTTTTCTCTAACAAGAGCTAATTTTCCTGAAACATTTTTATTTAACAAAGATCATAAGAACATCACAACATTTATCTTCTCAAAATCCTTTTTTTTTAAATAAAATCCCACCTCGAAAATTGGTTTATTTGTCTACCAAATTTTGTTATGGATCATAATACTCAACAAAACATAAAGAAACTTTAAGCACTCGCCTTGAATGAGGAATAAATGTGAATCTTCTTCTTTATAGGGTTGGATCAAGTCAAGAACTTTAATAATTGGCCTCCAATTAAGCCTCCTCAAAACTCCCTTGTGTTTTTCTCCCTCTTTTCTCACTAATTTAACTCTCAATTGATTTTATGTGTAAAGTGGTTGCCTACTAAGATCTCTTAATTAAACCTCAAATCACAAAATTACTTTAACCCCATTGAGTAAAATGATCCATATGCCTCAAAGTGGGTCCTAACTAGTCTAAAAATCCCTCGATACCCGAATTACAATCCTCGTGTACCTAATTTTAACTATTTGGACCCATCTCGGATAATTCGTGCACTTGAAATCACCATTAGAGTCACCCATAATCAATTTACTACCTTATTCCCATCACGTCTAGAATTAGATCTTGTCGATCCATCTCTTTTACCCCAATTACGATGTCACATAAAATAATACAATTTTATTTACTTAGCACACAAGTAAATATAATACCACAAAAATATTAAATTAACTTTGTTTTTCAAATTAATTAAATTACTGTAACACGCGTAATTGAGATATTCCAAAAAATACGGGGTGTAACATACTTTCCCCCTTGCAAAGGAATATCAATCTCGAAATTCGGATATTCACGGTACTAACGACTTCACATCCGTCCATGCAATGCATCCGAATGTATTCAAAATCAAACTCGTATTAACATTTTGGTGCCTCTACTATACACTCGCTAGTGGTACCATCTTGACTAATGGCGTACTCATTACGGCCCAAGGTTATCAATGAGGCTATTCAAACCAATTCATACGGATATATTCCATCCTTCTTAAGCTCTGACTTATACAATGATACGTAAAACTATCTTTAATCCACTAATAATGCTTCAAAAACAATGTTCTACTAGCTCAATCATTTAAATGTTGGAAAAGGCCCCAATTCGTAGGTGCCAATTTCCATTGTTGTCCTAGTCCCATACTTCCTTTAATGGGAAAAATTACTCGTAATAATTTTTGACTACTCACATCAGTACTTAACTCTTCGGTTCGCGTAAATGTATATCTTATGACGCTTTTGTGACACCCCGCTCAAAATAATAACGGGTGGCCAGCCCTATACTAAAATAATTAGGAATCTCAAGTGGATCATTATTAGCATCTACTGATGATTCTAAAATAACCACGGCTAATTACCCACTACAAAAAAAGAGAGTGCCAATTTTTTTTAAGAACATTTATTTACAATTCTAAAACAAACCATGCAACAACTAACCAACGATGTAACATCTGTTAAATATGATAAGAGACACACTCATGCTCAAATGATATAAAAGAGACTAATAAAAGAATACAATAAAATCTACAAAATGAATTACCCGAATATGCTGTCGGGTCACAGACAATACAATAATCTGAGAAGGAAAAATATAAAAGTGCTACACTATATCACTTGGGTATAAACCCGATATACAAACTGAATCATAATCTAGATACACAAATATAGGAATCGACTATATCAAAATGCCGTAACAGTCCGCTACTGTCACAGCTCCACGAATACACTGGATGGATAACATCAATGGCGTCCTTGCGGAGGAACACTTAAAATAATACAATATACATGGCAAGAGAAAATATAAACGGGTCAGAGCCCGAGGTGTGAAAATATTTATAACAAGTTCATTAAAATGCATACCTTTAGTGATTTGCGAGACGTCCCACGCACGAAACACCATTCACTGTTGAGAATTGATAATAATAAATTATTTACATTATATAAGAAATTGGGTTGTACACGTTATGCATTGAGGGCATAATGAATCTTGATAATCAATACTGCCAAGGAATAGTGTATCGGGGGACATCCGCATTTATTTGAGCACTAAGGACTAATGGAACATCCCGTCCTTTTTGGAGACAATTGAATTCCATAATTAAGTATAAATTGGAAGTTGGGGAATTTCTCAGAATAGTAAATTTTGGGATTTTTGTGGATTATATGATTGTAGATGGGTGTACTAATTGATTTTGGGATTAAGTAAATGAATTGGAGTATTTTAATAATATGTCTCCGTTTGATAAAGCGACAGAAGATGATATTTTAATGGGAATACCGCATTTATTTGTTTTGGGTTGAAATAGTGATTTGCGGTCAAGTACCTCGAATGGTAATTTTGAATGCGCCATGAGTCTCGGAATGGATGGGATAGTCGGAATAGAGTGTCCGATTGTCGAAAATGAGTTTCGAAAAATTTTAGAATTAAAAGGACTCGTAATTGAGTAAACAAGTCATTTTTGGGTTTTAAGGGGTTAAAACCTTTTTCTTTCTATATAAAGAGGGAGAGAGGGAGAAAAGAGAAAGAAAAGAGAGAAGGGAGGGATGAGGAGAGAAAAAGAGGAGATTCCGGACAACTTCCGCGGGATTCGACTCAGGATCGTCGGATTTTATCCACGAGGCAAGTGTTTACTTGCTTTATTTATTTTTTAGCATAAATCTCATATCGTAGTTTCATAATAACAAACCCTAAAGATTTTGGGTTGGGTTTTCGCGGATAAAACGGTTTTTTGGGAATTAAAACGAATAAACCCCTATAATTTCATAATTGGAGAAACTTAGAAATTAATCGAAATTAATTGGTGGTTTCGGGTTCTAGGATGTTTAGAACCCTTAATATATGTGTATTTGTAGTTGGTTGAAGTTGTAGGGCATTGGGTGAAGAGATAAAATCTTGGGAGAAGCTTTAATGGCTGAAACAGCTTCTCAGAGAAGAAGTTGCCCGCCTTAATCGATCGATCGAGAGTGGGGGTTCGATCGATCGATGGCCAAGGGTCGTTCGATCGACCCCCTTCTGAAACTTTGACAATTTTTCTAAGGTGAATTGGATGGGATGAAATCCAATTCTAATTTATTCGAGGTTAATTATGGGATAACATAAGGGATCTTTTAGGAGTATATAGTCCTCTAATTGATGGAATCTAGGAGGGCAAGGTGAGGGTTTTAAATGTATAACCTGTAAGGACATATTTTCATAGGTCCGTTATCAATTTATTATGTCATATACCGCTACACCGTCGAAGAGCATTCAAGAGACATCTAAATCAAAGACGGATCCGAATTACTCAAGTTCTTCATCATTCAAGACTCCACAAAGTTTACTTTGGTAAGGTTATGTTTTAAATACCTTTACTTTTCACTTAGAGCTTTTGGAAGATTTTCACAAAATATTTTCTAAGTGTTGCAGCGGACTTTTTCGTCAAATATTGAGAATGAGTATTTTTTTTTAGTTTTGTAGTGGACCTCGATTTTGACACCTAGGTCGTTCGCGCGAGATCAGCATCTCATTGAAACGAGATTGGAAGTCGCGCGATGTCGTTTGAACAACACGTGTACTTCATTTGAGCGACATATGCTTCTCATTCGAACGAGCTCGACTTTCGAGGCGGTACATTTTTGTATAAATACTCATTAAATGGCAACGTTTTCATTAAGAAGTCACGGCGTTTTGGCGAACAGAAAAACTGCAAAAGCAGAATCCTTTTTGGCTTATTCCTTTAGGGTTTTAATCCCTTTTGTTTTCAATTAACAAAACTCTCATATGCTTTAGTGAATTTTTTTGATGTTCAAGAACACAACTTTTGGCCTTGTTTATTCTTTGTGGGGAGAGCTCTTGTGAAGATTTCACACTGCGTGTCTAGGATTGCGGTCCTTGTGGTATAGCTGCGCGTGAACCATTGCAGATTTCTAGCCGTTACTTTGAAGGTTTGACGAAGACACCATGCGTTACTCTTGTGAGCGAAAGAAAGATGGTATGTAAGTCAATGGTCTTGTAAACTTTTCAAAGTTCTACAAATAAAAGGTTTTGTCCTGCGGGGATTTTTCCTTAAGCTTGTGTCACATGCTTTATTTATTGTATGGTTTGACACACGCACACACGCCGGTGAATGATTTGGGGATGATTTATTTTGGTTTAAAAATAGACACTAATTAAATAAGTATGCCAACGTAGAAAGTTGCGAATTTAATCAATTATCACACCGTCACGACTTTCTCAAATTGGTATCAGAACGGGTTACGCTAATTTATCGCGTGATCCTGATTTTTCAAGGATTTATTTTTTTGATACAATTTGACTTCTCACGTCGTTAAATTGGTATCAGAGTGGGTTACACTATTTTATCGCATATTCCTATTTTCCGCAAAATCGTGTGATATTGATTTTTTTTTTGAAAAAATCAGTTTTGTGAAAAATCGCATTTTTCAATGGTACGCCCGTTTAATGAGGAGACTATTTCTGAAAAAGTTCACGACCGTGCTGAAAAATTAAAAAGTTTGAATTTGAAACTTTGCAAAAGAATTAAAGTTTTGGAAAAAGAAAATTCTCTCTTTAAAAGTAAGATTGAATATTTGCAAGCATTTCAAACTCAAAGTGATATTTGTCGTGAGCACTTTGATAATTTGTGTATTGATTTTGATGCTTTAAAAATTGCCAAAAAGAAGAGTGATGAGAAAGTACTAGTTTTAGAGAAGGAATTAAAGGACTTCCGTTTGTGCCGTCGAGGATAAAAAATTAATTGATAATTTTACGGCATGTGAAAAGACTCTTAGGGATAAGTTTGTTTTAATTGAGGGGGAGCGTGATAAACTGTTCAGTTTAATTGAAAATTTGAAAAAGAAATCCCTGTCTTTGGAAGAGTCTAATTCTTTGCTTGAGTAAAAAATTTTGAAGATAAAAAATGATTTGACAGACTCAAGTAGGTTTGATAGTGATGGTAATGGCTCGTCGTGTTCTCATGCTTCTAGTGCTAAAGCCAAAACCATTATTTGTATTAGAGGGTCAACCGTTCCAAAGGATGTTAGAAAAGATCACACTTTAGGTGTCATTCCACCCGTTTACACGTGTTCATATTGTGGTAGGAAAGGTCACATTAGAAGATTTTGTTTTGATCTTAGAAGAGATCCTAGGAATTCGAAGTCTAGTGTTTTGTTGGTTCCCAAAACCACGTGTTGACGTGTTACATCCGTTTGGGTTAGGAAATCACTTTTGGATACTCTAGATTTTAGAATAGTTGATTCACATTTGCTTGCACACTATTCTTCTCTTGCCATATCATATAGATGATTGTGTTTGCATGTTTGTCATACGCTAGTTATGCCTTTTGATATATTTTTGCTAGTGTTGTGACATGTACTTTTTGTATAGATTTTTATTTTTGAAATTTTTCTGAAAAATACAAAAAGATTTTATTTTCATAAAATTTTTAGAAAAATCCAAAAAGATTTTTGTATTTTGTTTGCACCGTTTATGGATGAAGACTTAGGATGGCCGAGTCACAACATCATTTCATTTTACATGTGACTATTTGATAGTGTTTTGAGACAATAGGTCAATTCATCCTTGTGCTTTATAATGTTTGGAGTCATTAAGATGTAATTAAGTGTTATTTCCTACATGTTTGACTCATGTTTCCTTTATTGCACACATGCATGGATTTGTTTGATTATTGTGCTTGTCTTATCACATGTTGGTTGGGTGTTTTCACTTCAATCTTGTCCTTAAAACGAACCAAGCGCGATAAATTTTGATAAGGAAATTGTGCATATAAGAACCGTTTTGCGAGTTTGTGTGCTTTATTTAAAAACGGGGAAGGGCTGTGAAAGGTTCATTTTTCCTTTGCGAATACTAAGACACCATTTAATTAAACCTAAAAAATGGAGGAATTTTATTATCCGGGGTCCAAAGAGGCTTAAAAGAGCCCGAAAAAATTTAAAGGCAATAAAAAGAAATTCATGCCAATTATGGGCCATTTAGGTTTTTGCTCCAATTCTCCAAAGTTTGAGAATTTAGTTTATTCACCTCTAAAAGAAAATATATATGAGGGTGTTTGGTTGGAGATTTTAAATGGGTTTACACGTCCTTGAAAATCTTGAAAAAGCTCTAAATAGTTTTAGACGTTATTGGTGTGGAAATCATTTGACTTTGATTTGTTGATTTGTATAAGATTATGTCATTTAAATTCAACAAATATTTTTACACCTAAGGATTATTGTGATGTTCATTCGTTAGGGGTACATATAAGCATCATGCACATATGATTGATTGAGTTTATTTACCTATCGAATGTGTTCACACCCATTCATTTCGTTTCCATGACTTGGTTGTTTGAGTTTAAATCCATGGTGTGATTTTTGTATCATATTTTTCAAAGTGGTATCTTATTTTTGTATGAAAAATTAAAAAATCCAAAAATAGTTTGTGAAATTTGTGAGATAGTCCTTTGCATGCGCGTAGCTTGATCTTTGTTTACTATGCATTTTGTCGTGACACTCCATGTTTTGATTTTTTTTCTTCTTATCTGTCTATTTGGAGACATCATAAAAAGGGGGAGAAAGAATTATCATGTTATGGGGGAGTTTTTGCATTATGGGGGAGATTTGATTCTCAATGCTTTATTCTTATATCATTTCAAACTCGATGCGTCACGAAGGTTTTTGCTTGATCTCATGTGTGTACGTATAAAATTGAAGATTGATATGTTGCACACCCTGATGAGAAAATCTTTGAGATTTGACAAAGATGATTGAAGAATAGTTTTGAAGTCTTGCAAACTTATTCATGGGAGGGTAGATTTGTATAGGCATTTTGGTTTTTGATAATTCAGATTTTTTATGTATGTACCGGCATAGATATAGGGGGAGATTTTTAAGGAGATATTTTCATAGGTCCGTTATCAATTTATTATGTCATATACCTCTACACCGCCGAAGAGCATTCAAGAGACATATACATCAAAGACGGATCTGAATTACTCAAGTTCTTCATCATTCAAGACTACGCAAAGTTTACTTTGGTAAGGTTATGTTTTAAATACGTTTACTTTTCACTTAGAGCTTTTGGGAGATTTTTACAAAATATTTTCTGCCCTACAGGGATTTTTTCTTAAGCTTGTGTATCATGCTTTATTTATTGTATGGTTTGACACACGCACACACGCAGTTGAATGATTTGGGGATGATTTATTTTGGTTTAAAAATAGACACTAATTAAATAAGTGTGCCAACGTAGAATGTTGCGAATTTAATCAATTATCACATAGTCACGTTTTTCATAACCCTTAAATTATATTTTCGAGGAAAATAGAGAAAAGGTAGAATTTAAAGGTTTATGGTTCCTAAGTTAGGGTGGGGACCTCTAAGGGATTATATGGACGAGATGTAGTCCTTGGGTTGTGGAAATAGAATCCACGGCCTACTAAATTTATGGTTGACCTGGGAAGGATAATCCCGGGGATATTTTAGTGGGCATTTAGGCCTATATAATTATGCGTATAGAATACATAATTATATCGATTACTGTTGGGTAAATCCTATGGGATGATTAGGATATAATTTTGGAATATAGATATATATAGTCACTTAGTGTGAAATGGTATAATTGGAGATATCCAATAAATCCTTAGAGGGGATTGAGGTATTTATTACTAATCAAAGTGAGAAAATACTTTGGGTTTAGTATCATGCTTATATGAATGCATGATTATGGTTCCTTGAGGGAATCTTTGGGATTATTGGTCATCGCTAGATGTTACTGGTAATTATGGCCATATATATATATATATATATATATATATATATTCGAGGAGGAATGTATAGTGTATATATATATATATACCATATGATTAAGGTATATATATGATATGATATAAATACATATATACCTGTATGTGATGACATGTATGTATTTAGATTGGCTGCTTTCCATGGGCTTTCCTTTGGTATAGGGTTGGAACAGTCAGGTTATATATTACTCTAGTGCGATCTAGGGAGGTTGCGCGATGTGGGTAAATACCCTGGCTCGAGGAGCAGGGAGAGTATAGTCCACATGTCATTTACGTCCCGCGTTCGAGTGCGATTTATGTGATTTCCCACTCGTAGGGGGAACTTGACCGCCTCCACTGTTGTGTATTTTACCAGGACTATTGAGGATTTCGGCTGGTACCGTGGTATATGAGCAAACCCGGATTTTTGGATCGACACTATGAGACCGCATCCTCGAGTTATAACTCAGTGGGATGGTTTGTATGCATGTGTGCATGATATATTACTTGTGTATGAGAACAATGTAATATATATCTCTAATGAGATAAAGAGATAAAGATGAGTATAGAATACACCTCAGTCCAGGAGTTAGATCCGGATGTGTATAGAATAAACCTCAGTCTGAGAGATATTATCAGGATGTATATAGTAAAATGTATATAAAAATGGATATGATATGTATATTAATATATAGGTATGTAATTGTAAAATTGTTTTGTACTACGGGCCTAATGGATCTCTACCATTAGCCCTGCCAAGTAGTAGTGTATTGGGGGGTTCCTTATTTGGATTTCGCTTCGCAAGACACCCCACGCACGAACTTAGAGCAGAGTTGAGAATGGAGAGAAGTTTAGCCTTTAGTACTCGGGTTATATAGGTTTCTAGTAGACGGGTGAATTAGACTAGTTAGGCGGGGTAGCTTGACTAGTGTTTTTTTGTTAGGGTGCGTTAGGTGTGCACTATAAGAAGAGAGGTGAGGGATACCTCATGGGAGTGCGATACCAAATTTAAATATGAGACAAAACCATTTTCTAAAAATAAGGCATTTATGCACTTGCAGAATATTTTCAAACTCGGGCTCTAACCCGTTTATCTACTTTTCCTTTCTTGCTCTCTCTCTCTCTCTCTCTCTCTCTATATATATATATATATATATATATATATATATGTGTGTATGTATATGTATATAGGTTTCCAGACATAGGGATGCCTGGATGACATTTCCTTCGAGTCAGACGTCTGCTGCGACAGCTGTGGATGCATGCAGGTTCTCGATAGACGCTTCTACCCTTATACTCTAGATAGGAGGTACTGTATAAACATTCAGGCTAATGGCCCAATTGCATTTATTTATTTTTTTATTATGGCATTCGATATGGTTGCATACTTTGACCAAGTGTTCGGTTATTTTATTTTATTTCAGTTTCATTTACGCAAACTGTGTGGATGTTTTAATTGTAGCCGTTTAAAAAGAGTAGTTAAGTAGAATTTTGACGCCAGCCTAATAGGTTATTAGAAATTAAAATGGATTTTTGACAGTGATGCTAAGAATGATCCATATGCGACTCCTGTTTTAATTTGATATAGGAGTGATCGCCGGGTATTTTATTAGGCGGGTTGTCACAAATCATATCGGAGCATCAGGTTCTAGTGTCCTTAGGAATCTGTGCGGACGTACTACGCTTTCAGTGTTGCTCTCGATTTGTTATAGAGCCTCAGGATTAGGATTGTTGATTTCTCTTGTGAGATTTCGTTCTCCTGCCATAGCATAAGATTATAGTAAATCTTTTACTTGCTCGTTCTAGGTTCGAGTGCCAAGCGAGGAAGGGCGACCAAGGATGGCCATGATGAGGACAGCAGGAGGTGGGGCCTAGATGGGGAGACTAGTAGAAGTTGGGGGTTGAGGACCGTAATAGAGGTCATTCTCCTTATGGCAATGGTTAAGGATTGGTGCCATGACTACTAAAAGTATAGTAGTTATGAGTATCCAAGTACCGCTGTAGTGGAAAGTGGTACTCAAGTTGAATTACCTGTGAGACTAGGGGTTCGAAAGGGGTCTTTAATAAGGACCATAAGTTGAAGTTAGGTTGTCCAAAGTAAGCGTGGCACTACCCAGTTAAAGTAGAAGGCTCAGGAGCTTTGGCTTGAGTAGGGTATGAAATACCCCGACGTGAAAATTTGAGGAAGATTTTCACTAGTAGGAGCTGGATGTTTGCTCATAGAGGAATTTTATGAATGGTTTTAACCGAGAGTTCCTTTGGTTGAGTAGGAAGAGAATTTATTTTTATATTATTCACACAAGGATCGGCTAGAGACCGACAGTGGATACAGGGTGATATGGAGAAGTGAGCCTTGTACCGAGGTGAGGTAGGTACAATGAAGAGAGAGTCCTTTAGAGAATGATGTGCTCATTAGAAAAGTGTTTCTAACACTTACGAAGATTTTGGGTGTGTTCATGTGTCCCATGGGTGGACATCCACATGGGGAGACTTGTTGAAATAGGGTTGTTGGAACCTGTAGTGGAGTTTCCTTTTAACGAAGAAGTTAAGGGGACTAGTAAGATGACTGTAAGGATCAAGGTTATAGAGTCGGATGATGCTGATAACTTTATCATGGTCAGGAAGGCCGATGATGGAAATAGGGATGTGGAGTGCGAAGCCACACGGTTAGTCCTTTCCCGATAGGAATAAAGGGCGAGATTAGGGTGCCTAGATGGGGCATAGAGTTAAGAAGTTTTGATAAGCGGTGTGGCTAGTGTAACACCCCGCTTGCCCGGGGAGAGCGAACGGAGTGCCACTAAAAGAAAATATGGGGAAGTACACAATACGACAAGAAAGATGCGCAACAAATATATATTAGCGATGAATAAAACGTAACAACACGAGTATGAATATTCAAATCAAATGCAAATCTCATAAGCATTTATCAATAAATTTTTCAACAACACATCAATGGGTAACCAGGCCTCACCCCATTCGCATATGCTTTATCAAGCCATAGCCCGAGAATATGTATTTTGGCGGGTTCACAACATCCATGCCATATTAAAATCTCATGACAACGTGCTCATCAACAATATAATGATACCACATGAATCAAAATAATTTCAACAATTATTTTCCAGATTTCAATGAATTTATCAATTCAAATATGAGTTCAATTAAACAAGAATTCAAAGAGAATGACACCTGCGAGATTTAAGGAGCATATTGTGTAAACACCCATACCTCAAACCACGGTGACAAACCAACGATCACATCCTCAAGATCAACACAAAAGATCTACAAAATCTCCTCTAAGAACCTCCAACAAAATAGCCCCAAGAACACCTCTAATCTAAGGTTGGAACTCACAAATCTCAAGGGCCAATGTGTATATAAAAAGAAGAGGAATATAAAATATATTTGCTGCCAAAATTTGTGCCAAAAGTATGTTAAAAGGGTTGCCCACGACTTCCTTTTATAATGAAAAGAAATGAAGAGTTGGAATCCAAAAGACTCATTTAAATAAGGCAAAGAAATGAAGAGTTGGAAGTCAAAACAACTCTTGAAAATTACTTAACGTTCGCCGACTTAAAATTCCAAGAGTTAAAAATCATTTTAAAATCCGTTTTAATTTCGATTTCAAAACCGTTTGAAATTATCGCCTTTAAAAATAATATTCAACATATTTGAGAAATAAAAATAATTTTATCTAAAACTTTATTTTCCTCCATTTTCCAGAAATTAATTAAAATAACCCAAAATTACGCGGATCACTTACACTTCCCCACTAACAATGGAATTTTCGCCTTCGAAATTCACCGAATGCCTAACTCTCAAAAATCAGGGCAACAATCTCCAAAATAATCTCGTCTCCAAAAATAATTCCTCATCTCTAATCTCCAAACTTATCACGAAATCACCTAAAATTTTCTATCTCCAAAAATTGCTAACCACGCAATGAACCCAAAACCCAAGCCCCGAGGGTTGCCGTATACCTAAGCTCTGATACCATTTGTAACACCCCGCTCTCCCCGGGCGGGCGGGGTGTTACAGCTAGATTAAGTTACGGTGTTCGTTAGCCCTAGACTCGTATGTGTAATTTGAGTTTTGTGCCGGTCTCGATAACATTATGTAATGTAGGCCTGTGTGTTTTCCGCAGTAGCGGAGTTTTATTTTCCTTCATTCGCTATATAAAAGAGGGTGTTGATATTTTGAATATATATATATATATATGTTTGGTTTATGATACACATCTTATATGTTTATACGAGTATGGTAATATTACGAGTATAAGATGTTATGGTATATTCAGAGCGATAACAGTCTAAGGATGGCAAGACTATCGTGTTCATGGTTCCAGGGAGGAACAGTTGTTGTTGTGATATGTCACCTGGATACAGGTTGAGTTCGCCTTTATTGTTATGGGTAGATGAAACTTCGATGAGTAGAACCATTATCGTTATTTGAGTATGTGGCAACCTTATATATATGATCTAAGGCCCGCAGGACTTATTTATTGAGATGTAAGTTTAACCTCATTATTATTTGCGCAAGGACTGAGTGTAGTGTGAGCGCTTGGTGGTATGGATCCTGGATAGAGATGGGAGTTCAGACCACATTTGGTGAAAGATGGGTTATAGGATGTGAGGATGTTGGTTTTGTGGAAAAGTCATATAGTGTGGATGAACAACTATAGATTATGAGCCATGTGATGATGATATACTTATGGAAATATTGTGCTATGGAAAAGCACCAGAGTGGTCCTCTCACCACAAGTGGGTGGTGAAGTAGGACTTAGAGGAATTGATTTGAGGCTTATGGTCGGGCCTTAATGAGAAGGCAAATTTTGAGGAAGTATATTTTGGGTAGGATAATCGTAACGCTTTTGTAGAGAGTGGGAGCCTTGATTAGTTAGACTTTCCTGTTCTCCAGATTGATAGGATAGAGTAATATAAGTACGTTAGTATATTTGCGAGGTAGGATTTCGAACGTCCCGTTGGGGTGCCTTAGGTCGCTATATCTCGATGACCAACAATGCGAGGGAGTTGTGTAATGGGAGGGTTTCTTGTCTGGATTTCGCTTTGCGAGACGCCCCACGCATGAAACCGAGAAAATGTCAGAAGTTGAGAAAGGCCTTGGGCACTAGGGACATTAGGATAGTACCCTTTTGTGTAGGTTGGAACGTTTCGGATCTTAGGATTTCTGGTCAGTGGAGTTAGTGGCGCCAATATAGAATTATTGGTTAGGTAACCTTGAGAAGAGTGAGATTTTGCGAGTTGGGAGAACCCAAGTGTGAGTATTACACCGAGTAAAGGAGACCCTCATCTAGAGAGAGTGTTACGTGTCGAGCGTTTGCAATGGTTGTGCAGATGTGCACTATTTGAAAAGGTGTATGGGCACCTTAGTGAGTTGGTTTTATATACTGTCTGAAATAGAAAAGGCTTGGTATATAAAGTTGAAGTTTATGTTGTAAGGCAGTCACTAATGGATTGGAGTGTGTTGGATGGAACGTCGTGCTCGAGATAAAAAGTACACTGACGAGAGTAGTCGAGTATTAGATTAATGTCTTTTGGAGAATTACATATTCGGGTATGGACGAGCGAACGTTTAGAATCATGTTTGGACATTGGAGCGGCAGCTGTAGGCTTGTCTTTCTACGTGGGGCACTAGAGATGATGGGTGCAACGTGACGCTATTGGAGTCACTTTATGACCATGGTAGCCTCATAGTGTATGGTTGGGAACCATTGGGTTAGTATCGTCCCCTTGAGGTATTAGGATTTGTAGCGATTCTAGGATTGGCGGTGTAGGTTGTACCTGAATTTTGAGGACGAAATTCCCTTGTAAGGGGGGTGAGTATGTAACAATCTGTCCTTTTGGAGACAATTGAATTCCATAATTAAGTATAAATTGGAAGTTGGGGAATTTCTCAAAATAGTAAATTTTAGGATTTTCGAGGATTAGATGATTGTCGATGGGTGTAATAATTGCTTTTTGGATTAAGTAAATGAATTGGAGTATTTTAATAATATGTCGTCGTTGGGTAAAGCGACAGAAGATGATATTTTAATGGGAATACCGCATTTATTTGCTTTGGGTTGAAATAGTGATTTGCGGTCAAGTACCTCGGATGGGAATTTCGACTGCGCCATGAGTCTCGGAATGGACGAGATAGTCGGAAAAGAGTGTCCGATTATCAAAAATGAGTTTCAAGAAATTTTAGAATTAAAAGGACTCGTAATTGAGTAAACGAGTCGTTTTTGGGTTTTAAGGGGTTAAACCCTTTTTCTTTCTATATAAAGAGGTAGAGAGGGAGAAAAGAGAAAGAAAATAGAGAAGGGAGTGAGGAGAGAAAAAGAGGAAATTCCGAACAACCTCCGAAGGATTCGACTCAGGATCGTCAAATTTTATCCACGAGGCAAGTGTTTACTTGCTTTATTTATTTTTGAGCATAAATCTCATATCTTAGTTTGGTAATAACAAACCCTAAAGATTTTGGGTTGGGTTTTCGTGGATAAAATGGGTTTTCGGGAGTTAAAACGAATAACCCCTTATAATTTCATAATTGGCGAAACTTAGAAATTAATCAAAATTAATTGGTGGTTTCGAGTTCTAGGATGTTTAGAACCCTTAATATATGTGTATTTGTAGTTGGTTGAAGTTGTAGGACGTTGGGTGAAGAGATAAAATCTTATGAGAAGCTTTAATGGATGAAACAGCTTCTCGGAGAAGAAGTTGCCCGCCTTGATCGATCGATCGAGCGTGGGGGTTCGATCGATCGAAGCCATCGATCGATCGACGGCCAAGGGTCGATCGATCGACCCCCTTCTGAAACTTTGATAATTTTCCTAGGGTGAATTGGATGGGATGAAATCCAATTCTAATTGATTTGAGGTTAATTATGGGATAGCATAAGGGATCTTTTAGGAGAATATAGTCCTCTAATTGATGGGATCTAGGAGGGCAAGGTGAGGGATTTAAATGTATAACCCTTAAATTATATTTTCGAGAAAAATAGAGAAAAGGTAGAATTTAAAAGTTTATGGTTCCTAAGTTAGGGTGGGGACCTCTAAGGGATTATATGGACGAGATGAGTCCTTGGGTTGTGGAAATAGAATCCACGACCTACTAAATTTAAGGTTGATCGGGGAAGGATAATCCCGGGGATATTCTAGTGGGCATTTAGGCCTATATAATTATGCGTATAGAAAACATAATTATATCAATTACTTTTGGGTAAATCCTATGGGATGATTATGATGGAATTTGGGAATATATATATATATATATATATATATATATATATATATATATATATATATATATATATATATATATTCACTTAGTGTGAAATGGCATAATTGCAGATATTCGGTAAATCCTTAGAGAGGATTGAGGTATTTATTACTTATCAAAGTGAGGAAATACTTTGGGTTTAATATCATGCTTATATGAATGCATGATTATGGTTCCTTGAGGGAATCTTTGGGATTCTTGGTCATCACTAGATGTTATTGGAAATTATGGCCATATATATATATATATATATATTCGAGGAGGAATGTATAATGTGTATATATATATACCATATGATTAAAGTATATATATGATATAATATAAATACATATATACCTGTATGTGATGATATGTATGCATTTAGATTGGCTTCTTTCCACGGGCTTTCCTTTGGTATAGGGTTGGAACAACCAGGTTATATATTACTCTAGTGCGATCCAAGGAGGTTGCGCAATGTGGGTGAATCCCCTGGCTCGAGGAGCAAGGAGAGTATAGTCCCTAGGTCATTTACGTCCCGCGCTCGAGTGCGATTTATGTGATTTCCCACTCGCAGGGGGAACTTGACTGCCTCCACCGTTATGTATTTTACCAGGACTGTTGAGGATTCCGGCTGGTACCGTGGTATATGAGCAAACTCGAATTTTTGGATTGGCACTATGAGACCGCATCCTCGAGTTATAGCTCAGTGGGATGGTTTGTATGCATGTGTGCATGATATATTACTTGTGTACGAGAACAATGTAATATATATTTGTAATGAGATAAAGAGATAAAGATGAGTATAGAATACACCTCAGTCCGGGAGTTAGATCCGGATGTGTATAGAATAAACCTCAGTCCGGGAGATATTATCCGGATGTATATAGTAAAATGTATATAAAAATTGATATGATATGTATATTAATATATAGGTATGTAATTGTGAATTTTTTTTGTACTACGGGCCTAATGGATCTCTACCATTAACCCTGCCAAGTAGAAGTATATCGGGATGTTACTTGTTTGAATTTCGCTTCGCGAGACACCCCACGCACGAACTTAGCGCAGAGTTAAGAATGGATAGAAGTTTAGCCTTTAGTACTCATGTTATATAGGTTTCTAGTATCCGGGTGAATTAGACTAGTTTGGCAGGGTAGCTTGACTAGGGTATTTTTTAGGGTGTGTTAGGTGTGCACTATTAGAAGAGAGATAAGGGATACCTCATGGGAGTGCGATACCAAATTTAAATATGAGACAAAACCTGTTTCTAAAAATAAGGCATTTATGCACTTGCAAAATATTTTCAAACTCGGGCTCTGACCCGTTCATCTACTTTTCCTTTCTTGCAATATATATATATATATATATATATATATATGTATATATATATATATATATACATATATATATATATATATATATATATATATATATATATATATAGGTGTCCAAACACAGGGACGCATGGATGACATTTCCTTCGAGTCAGACATCTGTTGCTGCAACTGTTGTTGCATGCAGGTGCTCGATAGACGCTTCTATCCTTATACTCTAGATAGGAGTTACTGTATAAACATTCGTGCTAATGGACCAATTGCATTTATTTATTCTTTTATTACGGCATTTGATATGGTTGTATGTTTTGACCGAGTGTTCGGTTATTTTATTTCATTTCAGTTTCATTTACGCAAACTGTGTGGATGTTTTAATTTTAGTCGTTTAAAAAGAGTAGTTAAGTAAAATTTTGACGCTAGCCTAATAGGTTATTAGTAATTAAAATGTATTTTCGACAGTGATGCTAAGAATGATCCATATGCGACTCCTGTTTTAATTTGATATAGGAGTGATCGCCCGTTATTTTATTAGGCGGGTTATCACAACTAACTTCTCCTCACTCCCAACATTGCATTGGGTTTCGTACGTGGAACGTCTTGCAAACGAAATCCAAACAAGGAACCCCCTCGATACACCGCTCCTTGGCAATGTTGGTCGTTGAGCTCCATTATTCCCTCGATACCCAAAGTACTATATATACTCATATAATTATCTATGCTTCATTTTCACTTTAATATATTCGTCACAATTTTGTTCGGATAAAATCTCCCGGAATGAGATTCAATCAATCTTTTTATAATTCTTTACTCTGTGTAATACCCTGTATTTTTATGGCTTTTAAATTTAGGGATTTATTAAATTTAATTGAGATAAATTAATTTAATTTTAATCCGGAATGTTGTTTTTAATATTTACTAGCGTGACGAGAGTTAGTAATTATTGGAAATTTGTTAATTTTTGAATGTTACTGGATGAGTATAGTAATATATGAGATTTTTTTATAATATTGTCACATGTGAATAAAATGACAATTATGAAAATTTAAGTCGGGACGCGCCTGTGTCGTGTCGGGACTAAATGTTGATTAATAAAAGTGAATAAATTATAAGTTGCTCTTATGGTCGTTTTGAGTGCGCCAAAGTGTCCGGAAGGGTCGAGATAGTCAGAAAAGTGTACCCGGGGGTTTAGTTTGGGTCTCGAGGCATTTTTAGGCCTAATTAGCACCCCGGGAGGGCGTTTTGGACATTTCGTAATTATGGGTAATTAAACCCACGAATTTTATAGGGTTATATCAGATGGAAAGTGTCATCTTTTTGGGTTAACATAATGAAATACTAATGACGTCCATTGGAGAGGAAGAGGAGAAACTCTCCAAGGAGTTCTAGGCCAAGAACACCTCTGATTGCACCGCCGTCACCACCAACGCGTAGATCGCGCGACGGGGAACGCAACCACACCAAATTCGTCCACAAATCAGAGATTAAATTTCCAGGTAAGTATCTATCTTACTTTTGTCAAGTTAATGCATCATTTTATATTAGTCTTAGGTTGATTAGAATTAGTGTTCTTGAAAAAAATTATTAATTGGAGACACAAATTGCATGTTATAATGATAGAGATCATATTTCTGGAAATCCATTTCACATGTAGAGGTTGAGCCACGAATTTTCCATGATATTAGAGATAGAAAATCTGGAAAAAGAATGAAAGAAATTAAGTTAAAGGAAATATTAGGGTTCATGAGAATTATGTAGAGTTTGGCCCTTTTTAACCCATGATTCTTGATGAAAATTCGCATGTGTTACGTAAGAGATTGTTTATATGGGTATACAACACTTATAGTATAATTGGTTGGAAGTTTGGGACTGCAATATGATGGTTTGGAGGAGTTTGGGGTACCAATTCCGTAGCTGGGTTTTCTGCAGTTTCGCCATAACTGCTTGATCGATCGATCGAGCCCAGAGCATCAATCGATCGAAGGTTCGATCGATCGACCCCCTTTCATCGATTGATCGACCCTCCTGGGAAAACTGTATTTTTTTCTCGTGTTATCTTAATCCGATTTTATGCATAGTAAACCTTGATTAGGATTGCTAGAACATAATGAAACATAAAAAGGACCAGTAGGGTTAAGAGAAATCCCATAAAGGGGAACTTTAATGTGAAGGGAAATAAAGGGGTAAACGGGAAGATATTCATACTTAGAAAATCATACGTGCGTTGATTAAATAATCGAAACATCTAATAAGTTGGATTATAAGGCGAGAGAGGACCTACTGAAATTGTACTTAGATAAACAAAACACTTCGAGTGATAAGAAGTGAGTTTAGAATAAATAAATTACGAGAATAAAAAGGAATGAGGCCGTTATACGATATAATTGAGTAAAACGTGTAATAAAGGATAATGAAAATTTTGGGTCGTGAGAGTACCTAATTTAATAATGTGGATGTGAATACATATTTATATATGACGGTGTGATTGTGCATATATTATTTCTATGTAAAAATCGTACCTGCGCTACTTGCTATCCCTGAGGTTACCGCACTGGGACAGTCTTATCTCGATGTGCCTTTATGGGGGATATTGACTCGTACCCTAAGAGATAGATATCCTTGTTACAGGCCATCGAATCGATAGTTCAGACGGTCCTAAGAGACGTGAGGGTATGTACTGACCTCTTAGAGACTTGGAATCTATGCTTCGCCTCAATGTTGTTTGTGTTTGTGTTAATACAGTTCGAGAGTGATTCCGAACTAGTATTTCACTTAGTTTGTGTGATACGGGGACTTGATAGCAGAGTATGCCAGCACCATAGGTTTTATGTGGGGTGCCGTTAGTATATATATAATTTATGAGTGATTGGTATATATATACTTATATATGGAAGTCTAGCACCATAGATTTTATGTGGGGTGCTGTTTGTATATATATTATATGGGTAATTAATATATATACGTGTAACTATATGAGAACTTTCTATTGAGTAAAATAGTAGTTAAGTAAAGTATGAAATTCATCAACTTCACTGTAAGTATTCGAAAACGTTATAACAATACGGAATTTTTCTAAATAACGTAAGAAATCTTGAAGAGTTAGATTTTCTAAAAGTGAATATCATAACCTAAATTTCACGTGTTAAAACTTATGGAGAATAAGTTAGAGAGATATATGGGGTTCATTAGTACGATAGACATGCACACTAGATGAGAGGTGAGAATTCTCAAGAGAGTGTCGCGTACTAATAGAACTGTTGCATTAGCCGGTAGGCATTTTAAATACTTGCTAAACTATTTTAAAAACGGTTATACATTCGGGCTCTTACCCGTTTGCTGTAACGCTTCTCTCTTGTATATATATATATATATATATGTATTACTGGTGCCCAGACACAGGGGTGTCTTACTTAGGATTCTTTGGATGGAGCGCGATGTAGCTTTTGTGGGAGTTGCAAGCCATTGCTTAGAAGACCTCATTGTTGACTCTACTTCTAGTTCAACTTTATCTAGTGGGGGCATGTGTTGCCCTTTTTCCATTATTTAGTTGATATTATCAGAAACTGTAATTCTTTTTACTTTCAGCATCTTTATTTCGGGATTGATTACTGTCAAGATGTTTTCCTTTAGTGTTGTAAATGTTGGGATTATTTATTAATGGTTAAATTCTTCAATGTTCATTTCTATTCTCATTCTTAATGTGTGACTCTTAAAAATGTATATGGTTAAAGGTTTTACAATTGGATTTAATAGAATGGAAATAAGGTTTTAAATGGTTTTGACATTTAGCTTAATTATTATTTAGGGTGTTTAAATTGGAAAAGTATTTTTAACGACATTGATGCTAAGAATGAACCAACTGTTCACCTTAATTTTAATTTAATAAAGGAGTGATCGTCCGGTATTTAATTAGGCGGGGTGTCATACTCTGGAGATAAATATGATATCACATAATCATATACAATTAATATACTATCCACACAAGTATAATAATAACTATCCCAGGTTCTCAATGCTATCATCTACCAGATATAACTCAAAGATGCAGGTTCTCAATGCTATCATCTACCAGGGAATCACTCACATATCATCCTAGGTACCAACGATCGGAATCTCAGACCGCCTTGGCAAAAACCATATCTTAACGTACGGGAAGAGGTCATAGTTTCTCCCCGGAAATGAGACAAAACATACCCACCACGTCTCACCCCTAATAAAAATCACACAATAATAAATGGACGCTATGACCTGGGGACTATACGCGCCCTGCTCCTCAAGCCAGGGGCCTCACCCACTTCGTGCAACTTTCCATGATAGCATAGAGGGGGTATGCTTCATATATATATGTATATATATATATATATATATATATATATATATATCACACTATTTACATACTCTTATTACGCTCTTAGGCGTAAATGAAATAATATCATTTATTAGTGTATTTTACTCTCGATATACTACTCGTCAATAACTCACATAACTTCCCCACTTAGTATACATTATACTATTTCTCACTTGAAATTCACACCTCACTTCTATTTGTATGAACCGTCTCTCAATTCTATTTACGTTGAGGATATTCTCTATATCCTTATGCACCTCGATCATCATTTATTATTTATATGAAACATCTCCCATTTCAATTTATGTTAATGATGTTCTCTATATCCGTATACACATTGATCAGAATTTATTATTCTCAATCCATAATATAGTTCAATAAATTATGTGAAACTTTAAAGTTATCCCATTTGGGATTCAATTCTAAAATCCCTTATCACTAAGCGCATCCTAACTCTCTCTTATAAGCCCATAATTATCTCCACACAAAAATCTCAGTGATAGTGGGCTTCCCCACTTTGTCGACACGATACTCTCCAACCGGTGTTCTCTCGAATTAAGTCAATACGACTCCAATAATTTCTCATAAGGGAAACTCCTTAAAAGTCTCCAAAACGTACTTCTCATAACTCCTATAGAGGTTCCTAATAAAAAAACTCCAACGAAATGGGATGAAACTCACCCTAGAAAAGCATCACCAAAACTGCCCTGTTTCCAAATCGATTCGGGCCCAATCCGAATCGATTCGGCCCAGCCAATCAATTCGACCTCCAAGGAGAATCTATTTGGGTCCAAAGACCTGGTCTTCTGTCTTAGGATGAATCGATTCAGCTTGGGTCCTAATCGATTCGGTCACTCAGACCTGGGTACCTGTAACATTCCGAATCGATTCGGTAAGGGGCCGAATCGATTCGGCCTATCAGAAGTCACGAAAATGGCTACTTTTCTCAAAAGCCAAAAAATCCCAAAAATCATATTTATCATCTTCTCTTCATTTATCTTCAACCCAAACATATATATAACATCAAAACTCATCAAAAACACACCTCAACTAATTTATAACCTCAAATCCATTTCATACACAACAAATTTAAGATTTTACCCAAAATCTAGGTTTTAACATTTTATCCCAAAATTCACAATTTATATCCACAAATCATGAAATAAATGGTACACAACAATTATTTAGGAAGTTTAATCAATTGCCTCAAATTTGTAGAGTCTGATTCGTCCTCGAAATCGCGGATTGGCCAGAAATCCCACTCTTCTCCTCTTTCTCTTCTTCTCTTTCTTTCTCTTTCTCTCTAAGGAGAATTGTTTCTCCCGTAGGCTTAATAAGCCTTATCTCCCAAAATACACAACTTTAAATGACAAAACACACTTTAAATGACTCGGTCACTCTAATTCGAGCCAAACGAACTTAAAATATTTCGGATCCCAATTAAGTTCTAAGTACAGTCATTTCGACTATCTCGACCCTTTTGGAAACAACCGCACCCTCAGAATCGTCATTCGAGTCACTTTCTAACATCTTCAAATTTTGACCTCAAATGCCAATTTAATTATTCTCCAATTAAAATAATATTTATTTATCCCCAAAATAAATAAATTGTTGTCCCAAAAATCTCGGGTTGTTACAGCTTCTTATCTATAAGAAAATAACTTTGATTAACTTAATCCCTAGCAATCGAATATAAATTGCGTCTGGCCTGCGAAACTTATTATCTTTCCACCATTAACAAACCACAGGGCGAACAACAAGGCCTCCTGCCTCAAGTATCAAAGGAAATCTTTCTAATAATGGCTGGTATGAGTGTTTACATGCAACACTACTAATCATAATTTCTCCTCTCAACTAGCTTAGTGACTAGAATACGCATTTCTCTCTTTCTTCAACCTCCTAGTCATTTTTCTCATTTACTCATCGATTTACGGGTAATACACCTTGCTCAAAAGAAAATTCGTCTCCACTACCTTCTGATAACCAACTAGAGGTGGGACACAATGATCTTATATTGATCCACAATAATGTTGGGTGACACTTCGTGACGGCTCATTCTCTTCCTTTAATGAAATAGTGGGCACACTACCAGATAGTGTATTTCACCAACATTAATAATAATTTCTCCATATCGGTCATCCGATTCCATCAACCCAATGGAAATATTTTTTTTTAAGATGTTGGTAACCAATAATTAACTTTATCCACTTGCTTACCCATTTGTCACTTGAATCACCAAGTATTGAAAAATTTCTGGTTGATCGTCTCGGACAAAATTTCTGGTTGCTACCTTTCCCCCTCTCACGAGTGGTGCATCCGGTGGAAAACTTCGGCATATCTCACTCCTCACCGATACACAAGCTCAATATCCTATGTCAAGTGGTACATCTTACTCTCTTTATCGAGTTATACCAAAATATCCCATGCATCTGCTTTTAAATTACGCGCTTCATGGGTCTATCTCATCGGTAAAATCAATATCCAATTTATCCACAAGCCACCCTCAGAACTTGGATGAGTACGACTCCACTCTACTCCTCAAACTGTTGGATTCTCATTTTGCTAGAAAGATCCCCCTCCTGTAACTTTATAGTCTTTTATCCCATCTCTTGTGCGATAGCGCTCCTTGTTGCACACATATCCAGACTATCTTTCTCCTCGATGAGATTCAGTCCATCTTACTTTTCCAATTTTGCTTCTAACTTACCCATATGTATACGTTCAATATATACATTTCCACATCTTCTCATCATGGACGATACTGAAAATCCAACTAACTAGGGCACCCATACACCCTATATCTCGTGGATATTTACACAATTATTCCAAACATAATATATTTACATCGAACTAGGCCTTATATACTCGGTGTGACTACACAATAAGGGAATACTCAATCACCAATATGTGCACGGATAATGAAATTGGGTCAGCTGGCTATAGCGATGGGAATGGGTGTGATGGATCTGTAACTTTAGGCTCGCCTGAATATATGAAGGATCCATAGATAGGTCTGTTGCCTATAGTGGCGTCGCTCCGATAATAAATTGAGCATTAAATTAAGTTAGTAACTTTGATATAAATGAAATGTTGTAACATTAATAATTAAACCTGAATAGTGAGGTGGCTTAGTATGGGGTAGTTAATGTTGCATTGCTTTACTCACATTTAATTATATCGTTTATTTTAAATAGTCTATTATGATATATATCATATGATGCTTATGTTTGGGTTCACGGAACCTAATTGGGAGGAGTAGCTAGTGTTCATGCAGTAGGCTCTGACCCATTGAGTTGACTGATATTTTAGGTATAGTTTCTCAAGTAGCTACATTGGATGGATTGGAAATATTTGGATTGTAGCTGGAGATTTATTTTTATCGCTTTAGTAGTTTGATTTATTTTCTTTCCATAGTTTAATTATGAGACAATTATTTATGGATTTTGGTTGGTTATTCAGTTCTACAGTTGTTTATGTCTTTTAGTTAGAGATTTTCATTTAGATTATTTATTTGGAGCTTTAATATACCATTTCGAATGGGATTTTATTTTGGAGTTAGCATAGTGATGGATGTTATTTACATGGATGTTTATATTCGTTGGATTTAATCAAATTATATCTTGTGGAATAAAAATCTTTATTGTCTCATATTTCTGTCACATGCTAAGAATTGTATTTAATTTAGTGATACCCACCCCACCTATTAAAATAACGGTACCAAAATAAAATGAGAGTCTCATATGGCCCATTCTTAGCATAACTTTTGAAATTTGATTAATTACTAACCACCTATTAGTTTAACAAGTTGTGTCAAATTTTAATCTATAATTATAATACCAAAATAAACCATTCCACATAAATCCATTCACAATGAACAATATAAATAATCACACCAATACAGAAATCTAAATGTAAGAATAAATCAAACAGGGTACTGAATACATCATCAGTTACCAATAATTTAATACAATCATCCTAATGGAACTAAATAGACTGAATGTAAATACAAGTGACAGAAAGGGCGACATGCCCAATAATGTTTGAAATGGAATCTAATCTAAGATAGCAATAATGAAATCAACTATTCCAAACACTAAAAGCCTCCATATTGGATTCAGCTACATATCCTTGGAGAGAGGAATCACCCTTGGCGTCCATGTTGCTGGACACCTAAAAGTTTTTGAAAAATTTGATGCGTATCAGAGCCCTAAATATTTTAAAAACATTTAGCAAGTGAAGAAAATGCAATAATGATAATGTAAATCAATTTACCATATTTGAACTCGTAGTGCACTTACATGAGATAATACTCACCCTTCAATTATAGTGCGAACCTAACGTATGCATTTTAACCACCTAGTTATGCTACCAACCTAACTTGCCCCATAACATCCTAGGTTTCACATGTTACCCTATCCCACGTATTTTTATAAGATTAGTTATCACGTTTGCTTAACCATTATATTTCTCAATTATAAATTTATTACTTTATTTTCAATAACTGTCACTAGTTATTTAAACAATACACACTTAATATTTAAATCGTATATGCGTGTACACATAGTCGTACGTAATAATTTACTACAACAAACATATTTCCCGTATAGTCACCATCCCTCAGAGTAATAACTCACTGGATGTGGGTCTCTACGATGATATCATTTTTCAGGGCATGCTCACCTCATCCTACTTACACAAGGTTGGACTTTCACACCAACACAGTAAAATTGCAAATGTATTGGAAGTGGTCATAGTCCTTCGACAGTGAGTCATAGCCATACCCAAAATTACCTGACTTCGAATATCAATCACACAAAGCATATACATGGCACTATGACTTGGGGTCGATACTTTGCCTTCTGTGTTTTGCCAGGGAAGATCACACACACACACACACACACACACACACACACACACACACACACACACACACATATATATATATATATATATATATATATATATATATATATATATATATATATATATATATGATATCCCTTTAAATATGTAAAAATATATCCCATTAGAACTCTTAAAATTCATAAAATTCACACAATTTTAATATTCTAGCAGATTAAATACCCGTTACTAAAATGATTTTTACTCTCTCTACAGAAGTCCAAATAACGTGATTCAAGTATCCATGGAAAGGTAATATCCATGCCTTTCTTTTCATTTCTAGATCATAATCTAATTCAAAGTAAAACTAAAATGGCACGCATTTAAAGTGACTTCAAAATTTACAAAAATGAGATATTCTGACAGATTAAACACCTGTTACTAAAAGTGCTATTAATCCCTCTATAAAATTCTAAATGAGCCGATTCAAAGCTCATTAGAAATCTAAGATCCATGCCTTTATTTTCATCTATGTCTACTAATCTAATTCTAGGTAAAACTAAAATGGTTTGTATTTGAAGTAATGTTCAAATTTTGATCAAATTCCTCAATTTTTTTAATTTAATTTCAAGGTGTCTTTAATTCTTACAAGAACCATTCAAGATCACATATTTTTTTATTCCATTTTGGATTTTTTTAATTCAAGAAAAATATAGAAGGAGGATTCAGAGTCTTTTTCAGACCTAAGGCAAACAAATGACTTGTTTAATGTTATTTACTTTGCTATTTATGTCATATCATAATTGGTAAAATTTAAACTTATTTTTGGGGTGGGATTAACATGTAAATGGGTTTTGAGAAAAGTGAAATAGATGATGATTTCTTATGTCTTGTTAGAATAAATTCCACTTGAAAAATAGGCTCTTTTTAGAGAAACATAAGAATGAAAAAGATATAAATGGTACTTGTCACATCCCGTTTTTGTTGAGGGTGAGGGTTAATCTGGTAATTACTAAATCATAAATAAATCTGAATACTGAAATAGCTGAAGAATTTATTAATTCTCAAATGTGTTACAACTAAAATCTAGGAACAATGTAAAAGTATTTCTCTTACTAACTACGCTCTTTTTCTTCTAATATGACCTTTCTTTGCCTCTATGTATCAACTGATCTCTGAACTAGTCATCATAGCCAACTGGTACCTGTGTAAAATGACTGAAAAAGAAGGAATAAGAAAAACTTTGACCAGTAGATAATTCTAGTTCAATAACAATCTAAATATATTTAGATTGAATATCTAGGCTTGAAATGCTTGAAATATAAAACGGTGAATGGCAATCTGCAGCAACATGAAATATCAACGGAACTAAACAGGGGCCTACTGAAGTCTGCGATATATGAAAGAACTGTATGGTGATTATAATCGGATATGATGTTTATCGAGTTATGATTAAGGTTCAGGATATAATACGATCACCCATAAATTATCGTCTATAGGGGCTGCAAATGCATAGTCATATCGTCATAATATCGCTCAAGGCATAAAATGCCATTGAACGGAAAATCCCAAATAATTGTGGAATAACCAATAGATTATCGCATTTAACTAGAGAGACACTCATTTGTTGAGAAAATATAACAAGGAACTGAATATTTGAGTCCTTTAGGCCAATTAGAGCTACCAGGTCTAATCCAAGATCATATGGAATGCTACTAAAGGTTTCATTGATAATCGTAATAAAATGGTAGGGTATGCTGGAAATCAGATAATTAAAATCTAGTTTTAATAACATGAAGGGTATACTATAATAAGGTAGCAATAGTTTAAATCATTATTCAACATGATACATGGTGTTGAAGATAGAAAATGGCCTAGACTACGCCTAATTAGTTGATCACAGATAAATAAAGTAAAACAAGCAAGACACATGAACTTTTTTTAAAGTGGTTCGACTCAATGGAATAGCCTACATCCACTGTTATGTACTGACTGGCTTGAGTTATTTTTTGACCTCTTGCAATAAGGGTGATACATTGTATTTATAGCCCAAGGGGGGTCTTCATCATTGTCATGTGAAAGGATGGAATGCCTTTATTGGTTATGCATTTACATCAATACATAATGAGAATTAATTATATGAACGTTGTTGCCTCACAGGTAATACAGGATGTAAGACTGCTGGTGCTTAGTTAGCTGAACAGAATGTCTTTTCGGCTGTTGGTCGGGTCTCTCAGTTGGTCGGGCTTCCTTGTTGGTCGGGCCTTTGAATCATGTTAACTTGGACTTATGCCACATAGTATGACACATGCTGGCTTGTAATTGGTCCATGTAGGATGGTAACTATTGGTATCAACAGAAGCCCCCAATTTTTCATACTTGGAGTTTATGTGAAAGTGTGGAATATTATGCTTTGGCAGTAGCTCGGGCTACTTGGTTGGTTGCAGAGCTCCCAGACTTGTGAAATTTATTCACTCGACAGTTTTTGAGTGCGAATGGAAATTTTGTAAATATTTCAAATTTTAGCGAACGCTTTTGGGGTATCTTTGTCTTTTCATCTATTAGCCATTGTAAATCCAATTGACGTTCGCTTTAATCATTACTTGGCCTAATTTTTGATGCATCTTATAGAAAGGACGCTAAAACTTCGATCACTTTTTACTTCTTATTTCTGATTCTGCTATTGTGTTCTTTGCTTTCGTGCGATCATTTTCTTTTCTATATTTAATTCTTGCTAAATCCTTAAATCTTTGTAAGAATCTTTCTTCTCCTCTTCTTTGTTTTCTTCATCATGGTTTACTCTATCGAGTCACTTGATAAGTTTAGATCTGATTTTAACATTCCATCTTGAGTTGTATTAGAACATTCCACTTTTCCTTCTGATTTTTTCTCTTTTACCGAGGGTTATTGGTTTCTCTCTATCTTTGTTGCTGAATGTGGCTTCACGTTTCCTCCCAATCCATTGTGTTTGAAGTTTTGTCAATAGTTTGATATTATACCTGCAAGAGTGGCTCCTAACACCTGGAGAGTTGTTAATGGAGTTTATAAGTTAAATCAAACTTATGGAACCCATCTAGGAATTTCAGAAATTATGTTTTGTTATAAGTGGGTAACTAGTGATACCACTTTTTATTTGAAAATTAGGGCTGTTAGTAAATCTTTGGTATTTAATCTCCCTGATTCGAATAGGGATTACTTTGATCATGGGGTTGTTGTAAAAAATTGACAACATTCCCCTTTAGTTGGAGGTGCTAAATACTAAAGACCTAGATGTCCACTCTTTGGCAATGGAATAGGTTGTTTTGTGTTTTAGTAAATTTTCCCTATTTGTGTTTAATAAAATGCCATAATGATTGTTGTTTTATAAATTGCTTTGCAGTTGAGCAAAAAAGGAAGTGCCCCAAAGAGAACAAAGTAAATTCGAAGGAGTTGAAGTTTATTTGGGGACTTCACAAAGTGGTTACTGAGTAGCACGTGAGGTCTTCCTCTTATTTTCTCCAGTACAAGAACATTGTTTCTCCTTTTATTACCAGACCTGTTGCCACTCTTGCTCTGGTAATTGATCTTGATCAAGAGGTTTCTATTGATTCTGACACTCCTCTATCTGAAGTTATAAAGAAGAGGAAGTTTCTCGATATATGTAAGAGACAAATACTTTTAAAGTGGCTTGTCTATAAATAAAGTATACGTCAACTGTTATTTTATTCCCAGGAGTTTACAATTGCACAACATGGTAAGAGAGAGAGAGAGATAGCTAAAGATAAATTAGTTAGTTGCTTAGTTAAGATTTTCACTTTGGCTAAGGGAAGGCCTGTATTTATAGTGATAGGAGTCCAAGATATGGAATATCTTTATATATTCAGAGATTTGCATCTATTTGTAATAAATATGACTGTTGGCCTTTTAGGGTTCCATAACTGTTGACGAGTCTTCTTCTAATGGATTTTAATCTTCTGGATGGTTTGTCTTCCTTGAGTTGGTTGGTATGCCAACTAACTCTCCTCGTGTGCCGAGGAAGTATGAATATTGCCATATAGGATGACAGGTGTCCCTTTCTGACTAGTCCACGTAGAAGGATAATTTTTTATGTCAATAAAAGCCCCTAATGCTTCATGCTTGATGATTTACTGAGAGGATGAAGTATTTATTCTGAAATGTTGCTCGGTCCTTGTCCATAATGATATTATTTATCTGTCTTCTTGATTTTTTCAACATATGAGTGGGCTATCTCTTGGACGAGGGATGATGTAGGTTGATCGATGGTTGCATTAGAGCTAATCTTTCTTTTGAAGGACTCTGTTCGTCAAGCGAACGTGTGCTATGTATCACCCCTGGGAATTTGGATGCAACAATGTCATAGTTTTCAATTTGTGGCTTGTCATAATCTTTAAGTGGGTTTGTCGACTAGTTATCAGATCAACTGAGTGCTGAGTGTACGTATTTGATTTTTCTGATTTCTGCTCCTCTGAAGTCTTTGTTGATATAACATGATATATTTTGAACCCAATCCTTCAATCTGATTAGTGTCGAGCTAGTAACGGACTCTGAAACATTTACATATAAGTACAATGTCTTCTTCAGTGTTGGTTCGGACAACAGTAGTGGATATCCCAATGCTGTAGATGCTAAATTTGACTCCTGAACTTCAATAGCATGTTCATAATAACTCCTGGATGATGATTGGCTAGTGATATTTCTTATTGTATTATGATTTGAAGCTGAATTTGATGCTCCACTAATACTGCATGATGTTATCAGATTATGCCATTGAATGAATAATTAATTCTGTTGTAAAAGCCCCCAAATACGGAGTATGAACTCTGAATACTTTCTTGGTCTTGAAGAAAGCTGGTCTTACTATAATAGATAAGGCTGAGGAAATGGTCCCTGAAATTCTTCCCAAGAGCTTTGAATGTTTGCATTTCCATATTGTCCTGATGTAACCACATAAATAATTTTCCAACCAAATAATTTTGGCCGAGTAAAATTGCTTTTAACATATAGTTCAATTAGAAATGTTTTGTCATTCCAATTAGGAATGTGATATATTCTAATTAGGAATCTGTTTCTAATTTGTGTCATTGATCAACGTATTTGACATGTGGAGCCCCCAGTTGGGCTTAGGAGACTGAGTAATAATAATGATGACCGAGAATCCGTCAGGACTTAATAGAATGATCCAATAATGAGTATGATTGAGCATAATATATAATTTTCATCGAATATCCATGCTAGTGAGAAATCCATACCTATAATAAAAGCGCTAAGAAATCTAGATAAATAATAAGAGTGCCGACCATCTACCAGACTTTAATAAGAAATCCAGATAAATAACAAGAGAGGAAATCAATTGATCCTGCATTGTTAGTAACAAGCATGATACAATATGTAATTATTTAATCGAATGAATGAAATTTAATTAACTTATCTTATCAATCTTTGTATGTGGATGGATCGCCTTTTGTCAATCTCTGTATATGAATGGATCTACAATTTGTCAACCTCTAATTTTGGATCGACGATATGTCAATCTGTAGTTTTTCACCGGTCCTATTGATACCCTTAGGATTTTCCTAAAGATCGTACTAAATAACAATGCATCACCATGGTTCTACTAATGTACCTAAATTTTTAGGTAATTGCATTAGTTACCTTGGTTCCCAGGTATGAGTGAAACATTTGTCCATCTTTTAGCCTAGTTTAGATGAACATTTGTCATCCGGGTCTTCAATAACCAAGCATTTGGAACTTACAATTTTTCCTTGCATGGTTTTTATGTTTTGACGACCAACTTTGTTGGTGTCTTTGTTGATACCGACCAACATTGTGTTGGAGGTTTGTGCTGACAACCAACTTTGTTGGTGCCTTTGTTGATGCCGACCAACAATTAGTTTATGGTTATTGATGTCGACTAACATTTAGTTGGTGATTGCTGATGCCAACCAACATTTAGTTAGCGATTTGTTAATGCCGACCTACAAATTGTTGGTGGTTGTTGATATCGACCAACATTTAGTTGGAAATTTGTTGAATATATATATATATATATATATATATATATATAGAGAGAGAGAGAGAGAGAGAGGGAGAGAGAAGAATTTTCCTGACCAACTGTCTGTTGGAGATAGAATATAATAAATGTTGCATATCTCCATGGAACTGAATATATGATAATAAATATTTTACCGAGCTTCATGCTGAGATGAATATAGAATATGCATCCGAATAAATAATGATTCGTGCTTGAGCATATGTCAGAGTAATAATAAAATTAATAGTGCCTAGCTGATCTGTCGAGGCAAAATTGCATAATGCCAAGCAACGATAATATTTTCCAGAGGATAAGAATATGGCCGAGTACTTTGTCAGGACTGAATATAAATAAGAATTACCCGGACCAACTGTCATTTGGGGGTGTAATATATTAAATGTTGCAGATCTCTTTAGGTTTGGATATGTTATAATAAACATTTTATCGAGCTCCTGTCGAGATGAATGTAAAATATGCATAACCCTCTTTCAGGTTGAGAGTCAGATAATAAATAATGAATCTGAAGAAATATCAGTGTCCAAGCAGTTGTCGAATATAAGAAATAATCTAGCCCAACCATTTGTCGGGTCTTAAAGTATTACAGAGTACTCAATCATCCGTCGGAGAAATAAGAAAATGAATAATGCCTGGCTCATTTGTCAAGGTAAAATTTTATAGTATTTTCCATACCATAAGATTGTGGTCGAACTCTTGCCGGGACTGAATCTTGTCCTGTGGAATCATAATAAATTTCCCGAATACCTGTTGAGGCTGAATCACATAGAAATTATCATTAGAATAATTACTCAACCAAAATATCTAATGTGAATCTTCTTTAATATTATGACATATAAATTTTAAAATATGAAATAATATGTTTTGTGTCGAGTGTATGCCATATGAGGAGATAATGAGTTTTATGTCATGTCAAATGAGCACTTTCTTTATCAAATATGCTATACATGAAATTTGATTCAAAATAATTTTAATTTTAAGCAAAAGACCAAATATAAATTGGTTTGGAAAATTTATTCTAAGATAAAGTTTTGGAGTATATTTTATTTAGCTTAAAAAATTTATTTTATTAGAGAAGTGTGAATTAAGAAATAGTAGGGACCCATGGTAATGATTTTGACTTTGTCAAAATTAATAATCTGGGTAAATAAACTTGCTACTCCTTCATTCCTTTATTTGTCATGAACAAATTATCGTCGACCAGCAATAACTGTCGCAAAAAATGGTCTGGAACTGATGCCGACCAATAATAGGTGCGCGCACCAACAAGACAATATCTCAATCACATTTTTGACCAACCCTTATCAACAACTGATATCGAAATCCATATAGCCATCCAATAATCGTCAACAGGTATGATGATTCGACCATGAATGCCAACTAACTCGTCGCACAAGAATGACGACCAACTCTGATCAGAAAAGACCTCTTCGACGCCAACCAACAAAGAGGGTAATTTTTTCCTCGCCGACCAATAGATAGGAGGTCAATAACCCCATAAATTTGAAGTCTCCGATCACCTAGTGCAAGTGAATAAAACTCTGGTAATGTGATCGTATGGCACTACACCAAAAACAGGAATCTGACACGGTTTAAAACTGTGCCAGATCAAATCTGGCACGATTTTGAACTGTGCCAGAATCGGGTGTTCCAAAATGGCCATTTTTTTTGGCACGGCTCAAAAGTGTCAAATTTGACCAAACAGGAACACTTCTGGCACACTTTTAAACCATGCCAGAATTTGATATTTCTGGCACACTTTTGGCACAGTTTTGAACTATGCCAGATTGAGCACAGTTTGAAAAACTTTTGGCACAGTTCAAAACCGTGCCAAATTTTGATACACTTTTGGCACGGTTTTGAACTGTGCCAATTTTTTTATAAAAAAAAAATTAATTATTTGAAAATAAGAAAATTCACAAATTGTAAATCTTGCACGTTATTGATAAACTAATGTTCATACAAACTTCAAAATATTACAAGTCTTTAGTAGTTCATAGACCAAAAAAAAATTGGGCAGAATTTTCTCTATTTTTTGGACATTCTAAAACCTGCTAATATAAAACCTGGATAACATAAAGCCCGCACGGCCACAAAATATAAAAAATAAACTTACAAAAGTCTGCACGGCTATAAAAGTTTACAATAAAACTACAAAAGACCGCACGGCCATAACACAAAAAAATTGAATTATGAATAAACCTCTTGTCGTAAACCATTGAGTTCTCCGTGTGTTCCCCATGAATAAATGCTAACGATAAAATGTTATCCTGCAAAAAAAAAGGATACAAAAAAATACGATATTAGTAAAGTAATATATAAAAAAAGCTTACTCAAACTAAAAAATTACATATAGGAGTGGAAATTATCGTCATATTCTCAAACCGGGTCCCGACACTACGCGGTCAGTTCGTACGAGTTACATTGGTCCCGTACGAGGTGTTCGTGCCTCTTACGGGGTCGTTTGGGGCTGGTTTGGGTTTTCACCCTTTAACGACTTGTTTTTAAGTCTAAGTGTTGATTTTTTCAAATTATCATCATATTCTAAAACCAGGAGACCCGGGACTACGCGATCAGCTCCTATAAGTTACATTGCTCCCGAGCTAGGTGTTCGTGCCTCTTATGGGGCCGTTTTGGGGCTGGTTCAAGTTATCACCCTTTAACGGCTTATTTTCAAGCCAAATCGACATATATTGAAATTATCGTCATATTCTCAAATCGGGAGACCGGCGACTATGCGATCAGTTCGTACAAGTTACATTGGTCCCGTGCGAGGTGTTCGTGCCTCTTACGGGGCTGTTTGGGGACCGGTTTGGGTTTTAACCCTTTAACGATTTATTTTCAAGCCAAATCTACATATTTTAAAATTATCGTCATATTCTCAAACTGGGAGACCCGCGACTACGTGATCAATTCCTACAAGTTACATTGGTCCCATGCGAGGTGTTTGTGCCTCTTACGGGGTCGTTTGGGTTTTCACCCTTTAACGTCTTATTTTTAAGTCTAAGTGTTGATTTTTGTAAATTATCGTCATATTCTCAAACCGGGAGACCCTGGACTACGCAGTCAGTTTTTACAAGTTACATTGGTCCCGAGCTAGGTGTTCGTACCTCTTACGGGGCCGTTTGGGGGCTGGTTTAGGTTATCACCCTTTAACGGCTTATTTTCAAGCCAAATCGACATATTTTGAAATTATCGTCATATGCTCAAATTGGGAGACCCGCGACTACGTGGTCAGTTCGTATAAGTTACATTGGCCCCGTTCGAGGTGTTTGTGCCTCTTACGAGGCCGTTTGGGGCTGGGTTTGGTTTTTCACCCTTCAACGACTTGTTTTCAAGCCTAATCTACATGTTCTGAAATTATCGTCATCATCTCAAATCGGGAGGCCCGCGACTACGCGGTTAATTCATACAAGTTACATTAGTCCCGTGCGAGGTGTTCATGCGTTTTACGGGGCCATTTTGGGGCTGGTTTGGGTTTTCACCCTTCAACGGCTTATTTTCAAGCCAAATCGATATATTTTGAAATTATCGTCATATTCTCAAACCGAGAGACCCACAACTATGAAGTCAGTTCGTACAAGTTACATTGGTCCCGATCGAGGTGTTTGTACCTCTTACGGGGCTGTTGGGGGCTGGTTTGGATTTTCACCCTTCAACGACTTGGTTTCAAGCCAAATTGACATATTTTGAAATTATTGTCATATTCTCAAACTAGGAGACCCACGACTACGCGATCAGTTCGTACAAGTTATATTGGTCCCGTGCGAGGTGTTTGTGCCTCTTACGGGGTCGTTTGGGGGCTGGTTTGGATTTTCACCCTTTAATGGCTTATTTTTAAGTCTAAGTTTTGATTTTTACAAATTATCATCATATTCTCAAACTGGGAGACCCGGGACTACGCGGTCAGTTCCTACAAGTTACATTGGTCCAGAGCCAGGTGTCCGTGCCTCTTACGGAACCATTTGGGGGCTAGTTTAGGTTATCACCGTTTAACGGCTTGTTTTCAAGCAAAATTGACATATTTTTAAATTATCGTCATATTCTCAAATCGGGAGACCCGCCACTACGCGGCGAGTTCATACAAGTTACATTGGTCCCTCTCGAGTTACTCGTGCCTCTTACGGGATCGTTTGGGGGCTGATTTGGGTTTTCACCCTTTACGCGCTTGTTTTCAAGCCTAATCTACATCTTTTAAAATTATCATCATATTCTTAAACCGGGAGTCCCGCGACTACGCGGTCAATTCGTACAAGTTACATTGGTCCCGTGTGAGGTGTTTGTGCCTCTTACGGTGCCGTTTGGGGGCTAGTTTGGGGTTTCACCCTCAAACGACTTGTTTTCAAGCCTAATATACATATTTTGAAATTATCATCATATTCTCAAATCGAAAGACCTGCGACTACGTGGTCAGTTCATACAAGTTACATTTGTTCCGTGCGAGGTGTTCGTGCCTCTTGCGAGGCCGTTTGGGGGCTAGTTTGGGTTTTCACCCTCAAAACGCTTATTTTCAAGCTTAATCTACATATTGTGAAATTATCATCATTATCTCAAATCGAGAGGCCCGCGACTACGCAGTCAGTTTGTACAAGTTACATTTGTCCCGTGTGAGGTGTTGGTACCTCTTACGGGGCCGTTTGGGGGTAGGTTTGGGTTTTCATCCTTCAACGGGTTGTTTTTAAGCCCATTCTTCTAGCTACTTTAATCAGATAACTATAACCACAAGATGACTCGATCGAACATGAACATAAAAAAATTTACAAACCTAGGGAACCGGTGTGTCGATTTCAGGAAAGCCTACAGATTCCATCATCTTGCGTATCTTTGATACAATCTACATAAGGAAAACATATATCAACATTACGGAAAGAAAATTTATATTAGCAGATGATGTTGTGGCGGATATATAGTAGTCATTTGGCCAATATGGTACCAAAAACACCCATAGTAGTAGACAGTTCACTTGTTGCCACTGTATTCGGTCTAGATTCATTTGGGGATGTCCAATTTTGTAAAATTCTTTACTTTGGTATTGCATTGATAAATTCGCAAACTGATATTAGCTAACACTTTGCAATAAACATACAGAGATACTCTTAACGAACCAATCCGATAAACATACATAGATACTTTTAACGAACCAATCACAACCAAATCATGTTTCCAATAAAAGTATATAATAGGCTTTAGACTAATTTCATGAGAAATAAATTACCAAGGTATCCCCCATATACTTGTAAATTTTCGGTTATAGTTATATATACACACACAAATTCTCCAAAAAAACATGCCAATACACTAACACGAAGAAGATTAGTTAATGGTATAAACTAAAATTCAATTAACTTGTAAAGCAAACCTTTAAATCAAACTAAAATAAAATTCTCCAATATGAAAAGAAAAGATAGAGTAAATTTAAAAAGCAATAGATACCTTAGACCGTATCTCTAACTTTCTCCCTCGTAAGGGCTGAGGTGAGGGGTGTGTGATAGTAAGCCGAAGTGCTGTGTAGCTGCGAGCTGAAGTGCTGCGTCGCAGTGAGCTGAACCACTGTGTGGCAGTGAGCTGAACCCAAAGGTGTCTCTCATCTACACGAAGCATAAAAATATCAAAAAAAGCATAGATATAGTACCAAAACAAACTTTTGTATAAGGTATTAAATTCAGTTACAACAACATATTGTAAGGTATTGAATTAAGTTATAATGAATTCAATTAAAACATGTTCAACTTTGCTTCTATATAATGAATTCAGTTACAATATTCAATACCAATCGAGACCTCATTATAAACATTCAATACGAATTTCCATATTTAGTTAACATTTACAATACATAGAAAATTGAATATGAATTCACATAGTTACAATATATAGAACATTCAATAAGGTATAAGCTATTGAATGTATAAGCTATAAGGTATTGAATGTTGTTAACTATTCATATTGAATGTATAAGGTATTGAATATTCAATATACAGTATGAACATTTATATTGAATATATAAGGTATTGAATATTGTTAACTATTCATATAAGGTATATTTAAACTGTTAGTTGACAATATACCTTAAGAATATTCAATATTTAGTACCTGTTTTAACTTATAATATTCAATACCAAAGTTATAATGAATTCACATAGATATAGTACCTACAACAGTTGTACATTTACAAAAGAATATTGAATTCACATTGAAATCATATTGAATTTATAACTGTTAGAAATTCATATTGAATGCATATAGGTACTAACAGTTATAAAGTTACAAAAATAATTATAAATTCATATTGAATTTATAAAGTTTATAACTGTTATAAAGTTTATGACTGTTAGAAAACTAACTTTTATACAATTTCAAGATGAAAACTGTTATACCATGCAGTTCCATCCTATATTTCGAACCAAACAATTATCAACTTGGTGAACCATCCAATCCAAATGCAACATAGCAAGAGCTTCTTGCCAATTGCACAACAAAAAAGTGAGCGAGATAAAAAAGTAAGCAAATGAAGAGATATGTTCGATAGCCGAGAAAAAACAGGTGGACTTTTTACTACTTGGTGGTGATCTTTTTCATGAGACTAAACCATCAAGGTCAACATTAGTGAAGGTCAATGAGATTCTTCGTCGTTATTGTCTCAATGATCAACCACTACAATTTCAAGTTGTCAGCGACTATACTATGAACTTTTCAAATGTATTTGGTCAGGTATCCTCATTTCAATGTTGTCCTGCCAGTGTTCAGTATTCATGGAAATCATGATGATCCTGCTGGACTGGATAACCTTTTCACAGTTAATATCCTTTCAGCATGCAATCTTGTGAACTATTTTGGGAAAATGGTTCTCGACGGTTCTGGCATTGGGGAGATCACTCTCTACCCCATTATTATTAGGAAGGGTGCAACTTATATAGCACTGTCTGGCCTCGGAAACAATAGAGATGAATGCCTGAATAGAATATTTCAGACACCATATGCTGTACAATGGATGCGACCTGAAGCTAAAGAAGGGTGCCAAGTGTCAGACTGGTTCAACATTCTGGGGCTTCATCAAAACAGAGTGAAGATATATCTTAAAAATATCATAAATGAACATTTTTTACCACTCTTCTTGAACTTCATAGTTTATGGTCATGATCATGAATGTCTTGTTAACCCTCAAGAAGTTCCAGGTATGGATTTCCACATTACTCAATCAGGTTCTTCGGTGGCAACATCATTAATTGATGGAGAATCAAAGCCGAAACACGTGCTTCTCATAGAGATTAAGGGAAATCAATATCAAACGACCAAATTACCTCTAAACTCAGTGAGGCCAATTGAATATATTGAGATAGTATTAAAAGACTAACCTGACATCGATCCCAACGATCAGAATTCAATTCTTTAACATTTAGACGAAGTGGTAAGCAATCTAATAGACAGGTCCAACCAAAAGGATGTTGACAAATCAGAACTCAAGCTTCCATTGGTCCGAGTAAAGGTAGATTACTTTGGATTCATGACAATAAATCCTCAAAGGTTTAGGCAGAAGTATGTGGGGAAGGTTGCAAAACCTCAGGACATTCTCATATTTTCAAAGGCTTCAACAAAAGTTCATAGCAGGGTTAAAATTAATGATTCTGAACGGCTTCGATCGGAAGAACTAAATCAGTAAAATATTGAAGCTTTAGTTTTCGAGAACAATCGGCAAATGGATATCCTTTCGGTCAATGATTTGGATGTTACTTTACACAATTTTGTTAGTATTGATGACAAGATGGCCTTCTACTCCTGTGTGCAATACAACCTTGAAGAAACTCGTAACAAAATTGCCCAGGATTCAGATGCACTCAAGTTCGAAAACGAAGATATAATTCTCAAAGTTGGAGAGTGCTTAGAGAATGTCTTAAGGAAAGGTCACACACTAAAGAAGTCTGATAGTTCATATCTAGCCACGTTCCATACAGGATATCAGAAGTAAAAGTACTGAAGGAGTTGGAAGTGAAGCTTCCTTCAGTAATGATGAAGACACCACTAAACTCATCGGTTCAAAGTTCGCTTGTAGAGGAAGGAAAGGGTCATTAAAACCTTTTAGATCCTCCCACGATTATCAAGATGGTACTACTTCTTCACGTGGAAGGGTCATAGGTAGAGGTAGGGTCTCTAATAAATTAAAGAAGACAACGCTTGATGCAACTATGGTATCCCAACATTCAAAGAGATCTGCATCTCTTGCGGCAGCAGCCTTCATCCGAAGCATTGTTGATGACGAAATGTACAAAATAAAAGAAACCAGTCCCAGTGAATAGAAATTTGAAGTTGAAATGATATTCTGACATAAATCAAAACATTATTTGCTTCTTTTTTTACTGTGTGATAGAACTAGAGAGGTTCGTGTTGTGAAGGAGAAGGAGAAGGACATAGGATTTTCGTATCCATTCTTTTCAGAAAAGGACCAACACTTTTCCAATTCATTTATTCAAGTGAGAAAGAAAATCATACCTGATTTTCTATTGCAAATTTTCATCAAGTCGGAGAAGGCTATTTGAGATCTCAATATCGTATCGGAATCATGAGATGTTGCCTTCGACCTGTCATCTTTCTCCACACCATCTATAACCATTTCTACATAAACTTGAAAGGTCTATGTGTCAGTGTTTGAATCAGACATTAAAATAATGGAATCTAGTTTAGCATATGAAGTTTTTATATCAGTTTCTTTTCCTTTCGATGTCTTAAATCCATTCTCTTGTTGAAGTTTATGCTTAATATCAATTTTAATATCATTTTCTTTTATGCTTAATATATTTCACCCTTTTACAAATACAATATGTAGACACCTCATTATGTTTCCCCTAACTCTCCTCAGGTCCCTAGTACCTCCACTCATCACCGCAAACCCAAGTCATGTCCCGAGCACTGACCTGGAAGCCATCGAGCACTCCCCGGCTCGGTTTGACCAAAAGTCAAACTCTTTATCTCGATCGATACTCAGTAAATCTTCTAAGGTAACTGAATACCCATTCCAACGGTCCGTCCCGTGCTATTCTGACTTACCATGCGGACGAACGATCTGTTTGCGTCTAAAACCCGACCTATAGGCCACCGGGCGTTCTCGGGCTCTGTTTGACCTAAGTCAACTCTTCAGCTCAATCGAGGCTGAATGAATCTTGGAAGGGAACTGAAAACCCTTTCCAATGGTCCATCCCGTGCACAATTTTGACTTTCCATGCGGACGGACGATCCGTTTGACTCCGAGAGGTCACCGAATGCTTCTCGGGCCTGTTTGACCAAAGTCAACTCCCTAAACTGGGTCAAACTCTTTGGAATGTCTAAGTACATCTCCTAACCTTTCTAACGGTGTGCCCCATGTGCAATTCGGACTTACCATGCGGACGAATGATCCATTTGCGTCCGAACGATTCCCCATCTAGCGGACTGACAAACGCTTTCGAGCCACATTTGACCCAAAGTCAACTCCCGAAATCGGGAGCGGTACAAAGGACTTTCTAAGGTCTCTGAAATACCTTTCCAACGGTATGCACCGTGTGTGATTCTGACCAAAAGTTTGCCCTCGGCGGCCAATTTTCTAAAAAAGCCTGAAGCGCATTGCCAAATGGCAGGTCCCAAACCCTGCCTATCGGCACCTGCCGATAGGTAGTTCCATGGCAATGCCGATCTGTAGGCCCCTGGGCCTATAAAAGGAGGCCTTGGCCTCATTTGCAAGGAGAACCCAGATCTGATAAAAATCTCTCTCAGCGAATCCCAGAAACCTCTCTCGAAGGCAACGTGATTTCAACTTCCAAATCCTCCTTTTTCTCCCACTTTTCATCATCCCTTTCATCAAACTTGGTGAATTAACCACTCTCCATCATCATTCAAGTGCAAGGGTTGCTCTTCAACATTTAAGATCAAGCTCAAGATCTTCAAGAAGGTCCAAGTTTCTCAAACTCTCTCTTAAAATCTCCTAAATTCCCAATAACTTGTTTTCTTACTTAGTATTTTTATTATGTCATCTCACACATCCTAAATATACTTTTTATTTGTATTATTGCACATCCCATATTTTCTTATAAATAAAAACCGAAAAAAAAGAAAAAGAGGGTTTGCTCATAAATCCTAAATAGGGATTCTCACATTTTTCCACACTTTTCTCACAACTAAAACACTTTTTCTACACACACACACACTTATAAATAAGAGATTTCTCCATTTGGATTTATGGGATAAACCTCACCCCTCGTTTTTTATGCGAACTACATGGACTTTGATGCCTTTATAGGCTACATAGGCGTATTGGGGTAAAACCCAAGACTCGAGTCCTTTTCTCACTTTTTCTCTTATTTTTATCTTCTCTTTATCTCATTTTCTATTATATTCTATATATTAGTTCTTAGTGGAGTATTATTCCACATGCGTTATCGTTCCCTTATAACGATCAACGCAAGGGTAATCGCACAAATCCTATTTTCTACATTAATCTCACATTCCTACGGATGACTCGCTTTATCTTTTCCATGATACAAGTCGAGAATTCCTACCTCCATTTTATATATACACATGCACACATATCACGGGGGGAAATATAAAGGAAAATAGAAAATATTCATGAGAGACCGAAAGGGCGGAATGGGTGCCTAACACCTTCCCATTTCGTAACTAAGCCTCCGAACCCTTCTCGAATCATTTTGGTTTCGCATGCACCAGTATATCTTTGGATGCCATCCTTCGGGGTGGATTCCCCTTTTTCTTTTATCCGTTTTGAGTAAAATAGACTGGCGACTCTGAATCTCTCTACATTTTCACACCTCACAAATTGACGTCGACCGAAGTGCTCCTGAGGGGGATGCACGGGACCTGGGATCCTCCTCCCACTCGCGCGTAATCTCTCACCGCGCCACCGCGAGGATCGTGGATGGCCACAGTGGCAACTCTTCTGGGGATAATTGTGTTTTTGCTTGTGGGCTTGACTCTATTTACATGGATGCTTTATTTGTTTATGTTTCCCCTCATATCTGCCTATCCCCCTTTCTCACATGTATCCCATGCTTACTCTTATGTTCACACACTTGGAGAAAATTCTCCATGTACACTTCGCACCACATTCACCTAGAATCACATGTATACCCCCATGTTGCACGCATCACCCATCCATACTTGGTGTACCTTTTGGGGTACTTGTACTTTGTTCCCTGTTTGGCATAATCAAGAAAGGCATCCTCTTCATAAGATACTAATAAGAGAATCATACATGATTCACACGATATCACCAAAGCTCATTGCTATTTACCAAATTTTACCTAGTAACTGGAGGGTCACTTCTTGATGGGCGCTTGAAAGTGCGGAAGCCCCCAATTTTTAAATTCAAATATAATGAAATGGTTCAAATTTTAATTTTTCAAAAGTTATTTAAAGAGAACAAACCAACTTATGAAAAAATTAAAACTAAACGAAAAGTGAAATTAAACTACACACACAATTTTCATTTAGGCTTAAACACACATTAATCTAATTCAAGTTAAACTTACATGCTATCAAGATAAAGCAATTTTGCACTTGAATTAAATTGAACATACCCAAACATTAAATTTTCACCAAATTAAATAGATTTTGATTTTGAACTAATTTTATCACTTAGTCCTAAGCATGCATCTAGGTGATATAGCAAGATAAAATAAATATCAATCGCACTACGCCGGATGTACGAGGAAAACCCAAATGGGAAAAACCTCGGACGGCCCTAGCCACGAATTCACTAAGTATGGTAGTTTTTACAAAGACTCGACACAAGAGGACTTACACAAACTGACTTGAGTCCGTCCAAGCCTTGACGCGCTCCTTCGGTCTTCAACCTCCGCCTAGTGTATAACCGTGGACTCCTCCACAGTCTTGAACTCCATCGATGGGGCTATGGTCACCGTCAACCCACACGCGAAGCCTTTCTTTGAGTGAGAACACGCAATAAACTTTTCTCCTTTTTTGGGGTAGAGAAGAACCCAAACTCTCTTCTTGTTGGTGTAGAGAAAACCAGGTGCCAAAAGTCTCCAAGCAATGATATATCAATAGGTACTTGGAATAAACTAAATAAATGGGTGTGTATGTAATTTTTGATGAGTTTAATCCATAAAAATCAAACACAAAACATGGAACTTTTTCTTTAAAGTTTTGCTCTCAAAAGACTCTTAGAATGTGAAAAAGTTGTCTTCAAAAAGTTAGTTCCCGCACTTAAGAAGTATGTCAAAAAGGAAGTGGGGCAAAGTAGTGGAAAAGTGGAAAAAACTGGCTTAAAACTGTTCCCGCTGTTTTCTCGTTAGAAATCTCGTTCGAACGAGACTTCTAACGAAGAGACAGAAAGGAAAAAAAAATTCTCGTTTGAAAACTCGTTTGAACGAGAAGTCGTTCGAACGAGGTCGTTCGAATGACCTATCTAACGAGATCTCAGGACATGGTTCTAGATAATTTCGATACGAACGCGTGGCCGCCAGTTTCGTGTCATTCTGATTTTTTTTGGATTTGATATGATTTTTTTACTGAAAGGTGTCCGAGAACAAAATATTTAGAATTATGAATTCAAAAAAGTTTACAAAAAAGTTCTAACACCCAAAATAAATTTCTAACATACACCCAATAAATAATGTTCCAAGCTCCTATATATATATATATATTAAAAATGCATTCATACCTTAGGAGCAATGGAACCATGTTGATGACGTAGAAACGAGGCACAAACACACACGACATTAGATGAAGCTTTAATATCTTGGCCGCTACGTCTTCAACAAACACGTCATAGGCTTGAATGGATAAACTTGAACTCTATCCTATGACTCAAATGTTTTTGTCCGGAATTGAGCCAAAAACTACAAAGGACTCAATTGGAAATTTGTGTCCTTACAAATCTCCCCCTTTGGCTATTCCGGGACAAAAACTAAACAGAAATCCTAAAGGGCCGTCAAGCTCACTAGACTCAAAAATAATGTCCCACCCAAAATAAAAATACAATGCTTGACTCAAACAACCCAAGGATCAATATCTTTGCCGATGTTGAATGTTGCCATTTTGAAGTATTCCTGCACACTCAAGCAAACTATCAAACGCATAGGGAATATCAAAATATTAAATGCAATTAAATAATTAATCCCCCTAAATTAATTCTCTCCTTTATCAAACAAATGACCTACTTAGAAAGACGTCTCCCCCTAAGATAAATCTCCCCCAAACTAAGATACGATAATAATAGGATTAGATACCATTTCCCCCTTATCATTCTCCCCCTTTTTGTTCAGGAATAGACAAAGGCTAAAGAATCAAAGCAGTAACTTATATACCCCAAATAAAGCATATAAACCCTCTAAACTAAGCAAGGGATAAAAGAGTGGGATAACAAGCTAAAACATGTAATTGTGCATATAGTGATGAGAACGTTAAAGCATATGGGCAACAAAAGTTCAACTAATCCAAACAATAACGTCGGATACCAACTAGGATGCAATAAAATGATACCAATATGATATATAAACTATTAAGCACGTGATATCAACAAAGAATGCAATAAGATGGATACCAAGTATGAATTAAAGCATATATGGATTAGAAATCAAAGCAAAGACTAAACAAAAATATCAAATATATGTATACATAATATATATCAAAGAGACTCAAGTACACATATATAGATATAAACACACAAATGACACACACTAAATACAATAGGAGTCTTTCACACTCATATGGCAAAAATGTGTCATATGTAAATGGAAGTGTTGGGGTGTGAACTAGTAACGATTAAATTTAGACCCAATCACTTAAAACATGTTCACGGAGTTCTCAATTGATTGCAAACTTCATCACATTTGAATATAACCTCACGTGACAATATAAATTGAACTCAATGAACAAACATACACAATGCATACAAGCCTAGAATATTGATGATTCTACAAACCAATAGAGTCATGACATGAAATACGCAACTAGGATAAACGGACATTGTGCAAACCGTTGATATACCATCCAATCTCCCTCAATATGCATTTATATTAAATTTGAATGAATAAATCAATCAAACATAGGCCTTGGCAAATTATTTTTCTTGTTAATGCCGTATTTTCTATTTTTAGGCCTTTGGACCACGTATTTCTTTTAGGTCCATTCAAAACGGTGGCTTACAATCGCAAAGGATCACTTAGACCTTTCGGAGCCCTTCCCCGTGCACATTTTTATTTATCATGTTTTCATTTTTCACACAAATCTCACATGCAACGGATTTTGAAATGCACTAGTCCTCCTAAGTCACAAATATGTAGATGACAAGATTAGTAGGAGAACACCTCACATAGCTCAAATATACATATGAAGTTAAAATTTCAAAAGAGCACGTGCATGTGTGAATAGAGGCATATAAAAATAGAATCCATTTGACCAACACAAAATTCAACTTCTCCATAAAAAATATGGTAAAGAACATTTTAAGGATTGACAATCTAAACCAAAAGTTCTAGCCACGTGGGAGCGTTAAAGGGGGGATTCAAACACAAGTGTATGCCACATAAAGTATGTCAAACTAAACTACACACAAAATAAAATCTTTTTGAGTTTTTGAAATTTTTAACCAAAATAAATAATATATACTCAAAAGTCAAAGAAAAATCATTTGAATTTTTTTTATTAAGCTTAAATTACCAAGAGATAAAATCCAAATGATAAACACAAATCTTTTTGTATTTTTCAATTAATGCAAACAAAATGAAGGAAATATAATACAAAAGATAAACAAAAATCATAATTCTAGCATGTGATAAGCATGGAGCATAGACTAGAAAATGATTAAACAAGCATACATTTAGCATGTGAATATAGGATGAAGTACAAAAGCTAAAGTATGCAAACACTAACACATTCATATTTTAGATTTAGCAAGGGAGGAAGCATGTGAAAGTAAATGAGAATCAAAAACCCCATTTTGCAAGGCAACCAAGTCAGATTTCCTAACCCAAATTAATGAAGAATGACTATCTTGGGGTGTAGGAATTTTAACTACCTTGGTTGCTTTACGTTGGGATTTTCTAGGAATACATTTAAGATCAAAACAAAATTTTCTAAGATGACCTTTTCGACCACAATGTGTACAAGTAAAAACATGTCGAAAAGATTTATCTAAGGAGTGATCTCTAAAGACTTTCCTAGTAGATTCTCCTAAAACATTGGTTTTGGAGTTATGAGTAAATTCATTACAAGTATTGAAGCCTAAACCACAAGTGTCATTTTTAATTTGGACCGTTCCTAATATTTTATCTAATTTTTCCGAACGACACTCCAAATCAAATTTGACATTATTAGAGTCTTTTAATTTATTTTGCAATTCTAAAATGTTAGACTCTAATAAAACATTTCGCTCTTCAAAAGCAAGAAGCTCCTTTTTCAAGGATTCCATTAAACCCCTAAGGCTATCTCTCTCGCCTTCTATATGTTCAAGCTTCTCTAGAAGAGCTTTCTCTCGTCTCCTAAGGTCTTCAACCAACATGCTATTATCAACGACCTTGACACGTTCTTTTAAACTAGCTTCTAACTTCAAATTAGCTCTTTTCAATTTAATAGATTCTTTATAAAGTTCTTGAAAAGCATTTTGAAGTTCACTCACATTAACCTCTTCTTCATTTTCACTCTCTCTTTCTTCTCCACTCTCACTATCATAAAAAATAAGGGAATAAAAAACTTTGACCTCGGAAGTGTCATGTGTTAAAGTTTCATCAATCGACGAGTTCTCACTATCACTCACATGACTAGCCATAAAAGCCACAAAGTTGGGCTTAGTGGGGGAATCGGGTCCCTCTTCCTTATCACTATCACTAAGGGTCGCATTATATGAAATGGGTCGCTTACCCTCTTTCCTTAGTTTAGTGGGGCACTCAAAAGCCCTATGGCCATAACCCTCACAACCAAAACACCTATTTGACTCGTCCCTATTTAAATTTTCATTAATGGGTTTAGGGATCTTCTCGACTTTGTCATACTTAGAAGTTTCAAATTTTTTAAAATCATTTTTAAATTTATCTTTGTTAAATTTAAGAAATTTTTTAAATTTACGAGCAAACAAAGCCATGTCTTCCGAATCACTATCACTCTCGCTCTCTACTACTTGTTTGACCTCTTTTCGGGCTTTTAAAGCAACGCCCTTTTCAATTTTCTTTTCAGTTTTAGAGGGGAACATGTCTAGTTCATAGGTTTGTAAATCACCTACAATCTCTTCTAATTTCGTAGAGGCTAAAGTTGGTAAAGAATTTAAAACGGTCACTTCTGGAATAAATCTATCGGGAAGGGACCTTAAAATTTTCTTTACAACTCGGTTGTCGGGTATTTTCTCTCCCAAGTTAAAAGATGAATTAACAATATCAGAAAGTCTAGCATAAAATTCATCAAAACTTTCTTTTTCATTCATTTTGATAGTTTCAAATTGAGTGGTGAGGTTTTAAAGTTTCGAAGCTTTAACGACACTAGTACCTTCATGAGTGAGTTGCAAAATATCCCACGCTTCTTTAGCGGTCTCACACGTCATAATGCGTCGGAATTCATCTGGTGTGACAGCGCTAAATAAGGCATTTAAACCTCGGGAATTAAAGTTAGAAAGTTTAAATTCACCCTCACTCCATCTATCGGTGGGTTTGTGAACACGCTCATTATCTACTAAATGAGTAGGTGGGGACCACCCGTTAATAACAGACATCCAAACTCTCTCATCGATAGATTTTAGTGCCGATTTCATTCTCGCTTTCCAATATGCGTAGTTTGAACCATCGAAAATAGGAAATTTTGAAAATGGGGAAAATTCCATTTTAGCCAAAAATTATTTAAAAGATCTTTAACGAAATAATTTATCGCTTTGGCTCTGATACCAATTTGAAAGTGCGAAAGCCCCCAATTTTTAAATTCAAATATAATGAAATGGTTCAAATTTTAATTTTTCAAAAGTTATTTAAAGAGAACAAACCAACTTATGAAAAAATTAAAACTAAACGAAAAGTGAAATTAAACTACACACACAATTTTCATTTAGACTTAAACACACATTAATCTAATTCAAGTTAAACTTACATGCTATCAAGATAAAGCAATTTTGCACTTGAATTAAATTGAACATACCCAAACATTAAATTTTCACCAAATTAAATAGATTTTGATTTTGAACTAATTTTATCACTTAGTCCTAAGCATGCATCTAGGTGATATAGCAAGATAAAATAAATATCAATCGCACTACGCCGGATGTACGAGGAAAACCCAAATGGGAAAAACCTCGGACGGCCCTAGCCACGAATTCACTAAGTATGGTAGTTTTTACAAAGACTCGACACAAGAGGACTTACACAAACTGACTTGAGTCCGTCCAAGCCTTGACGCGCTCCTTCGGTCTTCAACCTCCGCCTAGTGTATAACCGTGGACTCCTCCACAGTCTCGAACTCCATTGATGGGGCTATGGTCACCGTCAACCCACACGCGAAGCCTTTCTTCGAGTGAGAACACCGCAATAAACTTTTCTCCTTTTTTGGGGTAGAGAAGAACCCAAACTCTCTTCTTGTTGGTGTAGAGAAAACCAGGTGCCAAAAGTCTCCAAGCAATGATATATCAATAGGTACTTGGAATAAACTAAATAAATGGGTGTGTATGTAATTTTTGATGAGTTTAATCCATAAAAATCAAACACAAAACATGGAACTTTTTCTTTAAAGTTTTGCTCTCAAAAGACTCTTAGAATGTGAAAAAGTTGTCTTCAAAAAGTTAGTTCCCGCACTTAAGATGTATGTCAAAAAGGAAGTGGGGCAAAGTAGTGGAAAAGTGGAAAAAACTGGCTTAAAACTGTTCCCGCTGTTTTCTCGTTAGAAATCTCGTTCGAACGAGACTTCAAACGAAGAGACAGAAAGGAAAAAAAAAATTCTCGTTTGAAAACTCGTTCGAACGTGAATTCGTTCGAACGAGGTCGTTCGAATGACCTATCTAACGAGATCTCAGGCCATGGTTCTAGATAATTTCGATATGAACGCTTGGCCGCCATTTTCGTGTCATTCTGATTTTTTTTGGATTTGATATGATTTTTTTACTGAAAGGTGTCCGAGAACAAAATATTTAGAATTATGAATTCAAAAAAGTTTACAAAAAAGTTCTAACACCCAAAATAAATTTCTAACATGCACCCAATAAATAATGTTCCAAGCTCCTATATATATATATTAAAAATGCATTCATACCTTAGGAGCAATGGAACCATGTTGATGACGTAGAAACGAGGCACAAACACACACGACATTAGATGAAGCTTTAATATCTTGGCCGCTACGTCTTCAACAAACACGTCATAGGCTTGAATGGATAAACTTGAACTCTATCCTATGACTCAAATGTTTTTGTTCGGAATTGAGCCAAAAACTACAAAGGACTCAATTGGAAATTTGTGTCCTTACAGCGCTGGTCCGGCAAGTCGCAGTTAGCCTAAGCGATATGACTCTCACCTTCCATTGGTCAAGTACCTTCGACGTATATCGAACGGTTCCCCCGCATCGTACCGCTTGATCGAAGTCATGACGGGAGGTATATCGCAGGGAATTTATTCACTTACGCAAAGTATATCGAATTCGCTCTCACACGTACCATCCCCACGAGGTATATGGTGAGGCAATTCACGTACACTCAGGTATATCAAATGGCTTGTCCACACGTACCGATTGTCCGCAGGAGCAATACATATATCGTGGAAGTCATGCCAAAGGGGGGAACCCATGCCGATTCACCCAACCAACTGCATACCCGCATATAGGTGTCAAACCGAGGACACGCACTTTAGATTGTCGGTTTCAACCTGAAACTCTGCCGAAATACCGGGTCGGCCTGTCGCCCAATTTTCGCATATTTTTTAAAATGGGACCCTGTCCACGAGCCTGGTTACAAGTCCAAACGTAGCTTTGCATATATTAAGACCCCCCCACTTTTCCAGGATCGGGCCCCTTCCGGCATTGCATTTAGGAGAATTAAATACAAGTGAGAATATAATAATCATAATAATCATGCTGGGTTCCGTCTCTAAAAGCATTTCTCCCTTCTTTATTAAAAATCCAAAAGAATTTCTCCCTTCTTTATTAAAAATCCAAAAACATTTCTCCCTTCTTTATCAAAAAATCCAAAAACATTTCTCCCTTTTTATCAAAAATCCAAAAATAGTTTCTTCCCCTTTTTTCTCAAAAATAAATCTCATCCTACGCCTTCTCAGGACGATTGCAAGCCCTTGGCCTAGCTCCTTATTGGCTTCGGTCTTCAGTCAAATCACCCCAGAGTTCCATCCGTTCCTCTACTACTTCTTCCAAGTCCAAAATCCATCCATCTTCCATGGAGAATGAAGATCAAGCACCAGTCATACAACTGGATCTGCCGACAGTCCTAGCTCAGCTCGTGGCCAAGATTGACAACCTCCAAGCGGAGGTTCGAGAAATGCAACGAAACCAAGTCCCTATTACTCAAGATCCCGAGGCCCTGTTCCCTCGTGCTATGGGTCCACCCGAGCCTATCTGGGTCCCGAAAGAATATCAGCACGCTCCACGTGCCCCTCCTACTAATGGGCCATCGCCTGCCCAACTTCCAATGCCAAACATTGCCCAGCCTATGGCTAACCTGCCCGTGGTCGCTGATCCAAAGGAGGAGGAGTTGAATAAAGTCAAAGAGGATCTCAAGATGCTCACCAAGAAGTTTGACCAAGTCAGGATCTCTAGGAATTACATGGACTACACCCACATGTCTCCTTATCCTAAAGAGAGATTAACCGAGAAGTTCAAGATGCTAAATATCAAGAAATTTAAAGGGAGTGGGCCCCTGATTGTCCATCTTCGCAGTTATCACCGTTCCATGACTCTCCTAGGGGCTTCCGAAGAAGTAATGGCCCAACTGTTTCAACAAACTTTTATGGATAGTGCCCTCCGATGGTTTTTATCTCTTGAAGAATCCAGAATCCGTAGCTGGGAGGATGTAGCCCGAGAATTCATGTCACAGTACAAATACAACGGAGAGCTCGAGGTCACCCGTCATGATTTAGAGTTGCTCAAACAAAACTCTGGAGAATTAGTCAGTAAATTTATATCCCTATGGAGGGAAAAAGCAGCTACCATGACCAATCGACCATCTAAGGAAGAACAAGTCAACATAGTGAAGAAGAATTTCTTACCCCGTGTCCGAGCTACCATGGGAGGAAAGTACTACCCCCACTTTCGAGCTCTCAGAGAAGCATGAGTAGAAATCGAGGAAGGTCTTGCCAAAACAGAAGTTGAACCCAAGAAGGTGTCCAGAAAGTTCACCCCTAGAAAGTATGACAAGCCTTCCAGTGCTACAGTCTCAACCATCAACAACATCTCTCAACCAACGACATCATGGGCACCAGAAAGTCGCTATGCCCCTGTCCGTACGAAATATGCTGAGCTCCATGCTCCCCTCTCCAAAGTCTACCAAGCCCTGTTAAGCAAGAAATCTTATAAAACCCTTGGATCCCCATCCATTACCTAATCCACTTCCCAAAAATTTCAAGACCGATGCTCATTGCGCCTTTCACCAAACAGCTGGCCATACCATCGACCAATGCTTCCACCTTCGAAACATAATCCAAGATCTCATCGATCGGGGTACCATCGCCCCACCAACCAATCCTAAGCCAAAAACTACTCATAACCCCCTCCCGAATCATGCTAATACCATATTCTTAGAAGAGAATCCATAATTCGACCCCTCGACTCAAATCATACCAATACACTTTCCTAAACCTCTTCAAATTTCTCCATACTTCCTCCTACACCCCACTAGCCTCGCTAATCGGGCACTATCACTCCTCACTAGAGCATGCATCACTGTTCGTACCCATTCTGAAAATGGAGGTATGGAATTGTCAGAGGTGTTAAACTAACTCCTGGAATTCGGGCTGAAATTGCCCTCACCGATGAATATCGATTGCCAGAGATTCAGTACACTGTTCTTAGAAGCACGAAAATGGGCCCGAGAATCAGATAGTTGGGTGGTACCAACCGACGAAGTCAGCTTAGATAATGTTGTCCAGATCATTCAGGCAAACCAATAACATTTGTAGTATCACCGAGTTATTTGGTGCTTTGAAGCTACAAGGGCACCTGGTCCCTTCACCTTTACACATCCCCACAGAATGGGAAGACCTATATGAGGAAGCCGTTGAAGTTATGGAATGCATTGACTTCACGGTGGAAAACAGAATCCTTGCCACCGGATGGGGGGAAGAATTCGAAGATTCAAATGAAGAACAAGCTTCGGGAAGAACTGGCCCAGTAGGTGACTTATGTGGGATGATATCATTTGAAGAACTCCATGGAGAAATAGACAGGGCGAAAGAACAACCTGAGATTGATGAGGAAACATGATTTAAGTTTTTCCCTTCTTCAGTAAATCACATGGCCAGATCTGAGAGACATTACCAGATTCTGAGCTCACTAACAACAAATGACAAGGGGAAGGGCGTTGAAAACCTTCCTATGCCAGAAATGACCATCGAGGAGAGCAAAATCCTTAATCAACTGAAGAAAACTCAAGCTAACATCACTCTATGGGGGCTTTTCATGTCTTCCCAGCTGCACAGAAATGCTTTAATCAAGTTGCTCACTGGATCCACAGTTCCTCCTTCTACCACACTAGAAGAGGCGGTAAATTTGGTCGGATCCTTGACCTCCACCCGAATGCTGTCATTTTCTGAAGAAGAAATCCCCAAAATTGGGTTGAATCACAATCATGCACTCAACATCTTCGTTGAAGTTATGGGAAAGGCCGTTCCACTCTCTCTTGTCGATAACGGATTCGCCTTGAATGTTTGCCCGTTGAGAACCTTCAAATGTTTAGGTCTGAAAGAAAGAGGCCTCGCTCCAACCTCCGATACTGTGCGTGTCTATTATAACACTCGCCGAGAGGTGATGGGATCCATAAAACTTGTAATATGGGCTATCCCTATAAACCCGGTCTTCGAATTCCAAGTCATCGATATCCCGACCTATTTCAACATATTGCTCGGACGACCCTGGCTCCACAGTATAAAGGGTGTGTCTTCCTCACTCTATCAAAAATTGAAGTTCTTCGCCGATGGGAGAGTCATCACCATTTTGGGTGACGACGACAATGTCGAGGGTGCAAGCACTAGATGTCCAATTCTTGAGATACAGCATGGGTCAAATGATATGCTCCTATTAGGATTCCGAGTTAAGCCATCCCTACTCCCGACAGGGGACGGTTTCAAAGAAAAGGTTTGTCCAGAATACGACCCTTATGGCAATGTTAATGTGATTTAGATGTTCAGAAACATGCACTTCATGCCCAGACTGGGGCTAGGGCAAAGACAGTAAGGGATACTTGAGCCCATCGAAATGAATAAAGCTTTCCCTCTTTCGGCTTGGGGTATCAACCATCAGAACCATAGCTCAGAATGATCCGCCAGACTCGATCAAAGAGAGGGTTAGACTGCGTCCGAACTATCTCAAGAGACTCATTAAATGGACAATTCATCAAAGAAGGCGAGGACTTACCTTTTTGCGGTTTTCCAGAACCATGGTACGACCGCACAGACAAGAAGATGAAGCCTGGAATGGAAATCTTTTTCCAAGATAGCTACCCATAGGCCGAAAGTTTCCCACACTGCGTACAATAACTCACCAAAGATACCAAAGAGACTGAGGAAAGTGATTCGGAAGATTCCTTCAACTAACAGACACTCAGGTTGGCACTCTGCATGGTTCATTAGAGCACTACATCAATGGACCCATTCCGTCTGATTAAAGCTACTGATACACATATCCTCAACTGGCATGCTGCGCCAGTTCTACCTCTTGAAATCCCCCTAACCCCAATGTTTACCTTGTTTCTTCTATTGTTGTCTATCCTTGCTCAAATGTAATCGAGACCTCTTTTGATGAGGTTCTCAATGTTGTTTTTCCTATTAATGAAATAAACGAAGATTTTCAGTATCTTGTTGTGCCTTACATTAATTGTTTAGATTCTAATCGAACTTTTGATGATGATGATTTTGCAAATGAATAATTCTTAACTGATCTAAATAAGGTTAATAATAAACAACATAACCGCGTTCAAGTTAATGAAGAAGAGGATGTTGTTATTAATCTCGGTTCTAATAGCCAACTGTGTGAGATTAGGATAGGGGTCACCCTTGACGAGCATGAGCGCACACAACTCGAGGAATTTCTAAAGGAGTTCATGGATGTCTTCGCATGGTCCTACGACGAGATTCCCGGTAGTGATCCTGAAATAGCTCAGCATGAGATCCCCACTCTCCCAGATTACAAGCTGGTTAAACAAAAATTGAGAAAACTTCGCACCGAATGGTCGCTCAAAGTTAAGGAAGAGGTGGTCAAACAGTGGAATGTGGGTTTCATTCGAGTGATCGAATATCCCACATGGCTAGCTAACATTATACCTATACCAAAATCAGGAGGAAAGGTTTGAATGTGTGTGGATTACTGAGATTTTAACAAAGCATCCCCAAAGGATGATTATTCGTTACCCAACATCGATATGATCATGGACAACACATCCAGTTATGCTCTCAAGTCATTCGTCGATGGGTTTGTCGAATACAACCCAATCAAGATGCACCCTGACCACCAAGAGAAAAATTCATTCATCACCCCATGGGGAACCTTTTGCTACACCATTATGCCATTCGGTCTCAAGAATGCTGGGGCTACCTACCAGAGGGCCGCTACAACCATCCTGCACGATCTGATTCACAAAGTGGTTGATGTTTATGTGGATGATATGATTGTCAAGTCCAAAACTAGAGAAGGTCATACTCCTGCTCTCCGAAAGTTCTTTGAACGACTGTGAAAGTATCAGATGTGACTTAATCCATAGAAGTGTGTCTTCGGCGTTACAAAGGGAAAACTCTTAGGATTCATGGTCAGTGAGAAGGGGATAGAAGTAGATCCTGCCAAGTAGAAGGCCATACTTGAGATGCCATCGCCTCGAACAGAGAAAGAAGTCCGAGGTTTTCTTGGAAAATTATAATATATCAGCCGGTTCATCAGCCAGCTAACCTCCACCTGCGAACTTATCTTCAAGCTCCTACGAAAGGATTCAACCAAGGTTTGGAACGAGGCCTGCCAAGAATCCTTTGACCGAATCAAGAAATATTTAACCCAACCTCCAGTTCTCATGCCACCACAGCCTGGTCTCCCTTTGCTCCTATACCTAACCATAACCGACACAGCAGCCGAGGCTTTGCTAGACCAATACCTTGAAGATTCCCATAAAGAAAGAGCCATCTATTATGCCATTCACAAATTGGCTGGGTACGAGATCAACTACACTACTTTAGAAAAAGCATGTGTCGCGCTTGTCTGGGTCACCCAAAAGTTATGACACTACATGCTTGCCTTCCCCATCAAGCTCATATCTCGAATAGATCCCATCAAATACCTGCTTAAGAAACCCTCCCTATCTAGTCGAATGGCCCGATGGTTGATGCTCCTGATCGAGTTCGATATCGTGTACGTCACATAGAAAGCCATGAAAGTAAGATCCATTTTTGACTACCTCGTGGATTACCCCGTAGAAGAAGAAAATGTCTGAATCTCTGAATTCCCAGATGAGAATATCCTTTGCACTTCCCAAGACAACCTTCGATGGAAAATGTTCTTTGACGACGCTGCCAACAAAAGGGGTACGACATTGGGATACTCTTGGTTACCCCAGATGACTCTCATACTCCCATCGTCATCAAGTTGAATTTCCCCTGCACCAATAACATGACGGAATACGAGGCATGCACAATGGGCCTCAAAGTTTCTCTCCAGAAAGGTATTCAATGCCTAGATGTCTATGGAGATTCTGCCCTCATCATAGGTCAAGGGCTCAGAAAGTGGAAAATCAAGGACGAAAAGCTCTAACCCTTTCATCCCCAATTAGAAGCGTTAGCCTCCCAATTTCGAGATATCATCTTCCATTACCTACCCCGAGCAAAGAATAACCTAGCCAATGCTCTCGCCACTATGGCCTCCATGGTCGACATATGCCCGAGGGAATAACAATGACCCCCTTCCTAGTTCAAAAGCAAGACAAACCGACCCATTGCTACCATATTGAGCTTGTCTCCACCGAAGACCCCGAACTAGCCGATTGCTGGTACTATGAGATATGGTGCCTCCTCAAACATGGTAGGTATCCCGAGGGTTCCAATAAGAAGGACCGAATAACCCTCCGAAGACTGGCCGCCCAGTACATCATCTGTCATAAAGCTCTACTTAAGAGGAATTTCGATGGAACTCATTTGCACTGTATCACAGGGGCTGACATTGAAAATATAATGCAGAAAATCCATAGCGGGGAATGCAGGCCCCACATGAACGGTCACATGCTTGCCAAGAAGATCATCCGACAGGGCTACTACTGGACCACCATGGCCCAGGATTGCACCACGTATGTTTGGAGATGCCCAAAATGCCAACAATTCTCCAATCTCCTACCTCTGCGGGAATTATACAACATGACTTATCCCTGGCCGTTCTCCACCTGGGGTATCGACATCATAGGGAAGGTTACACCAAAGGCATCGAATGGGCATGAGTTCATCCTAGTTTCCATTGATTACTTCAGCAAATGGGTTGAAGCTGGGCCATACGTAGTATTAAATGCCAAGAAGGTGGCTAAATTCATCATGAAAAATATCATCTGCCGATATGGGGTCCCGCACGAGCTAGTGTCAGATAACGGTTTTCACTTCCAGGCAGAAGTCACAGAAGTAGTCAACGAGTATGGGATTCAGAGACACAAATCTTCTCCCTACCAACCTCAGACCAATGGTGCAGTTAAAGCCACCAACAAAAACCTCAAAGCCATCATCAGCAAGATGACCAAAAGTTGTAGGGATTGGGCCGATCTGATCTCGTACGCCCTCTGGGGCTATCGAACCTCAATCTGAGCCTCTCTACTGGGGATACCCCTTACTCTCTGGTCTATGGCATGGAAGCATTCCTACATGTGGAGATGGAAATAACCTCGTTACGCATCATGCTTGAAAGCAAGGTTAGTGAAAAAGACTGGTGCAAAAGCCGTCTTGACCAGCTGACCCTCCTGGACGAAAGGATATTTAAGGCTCTATACCACATACAAGGGTACCATCACCGAATAGCGCGTTCATTCAACAAGAGAGTCAAGGATCGCGGTGTCCGAGAAGGGGATTTATCCCCCAAGGAGATAATAGAACCCATCTAGGACCCCAGAGGAAAATTCAAGCCCAATCGGAGCGGCCCTTACATTGTGAAGAAAATCTTGTCTGGCGGTGCCGGCATGCTTACTGACCTGGATGGGGAAGAGATGGCTCGTCCAGTCAATCTAGACCATTTCAAGAAATTCTACCCCTAGTCCGAAATCTCTGCGTGCTACGACTCTTCTCATCCCCCTTCTATTCTAAAAAAAACTCTTCGTTTCCCTCTACCCAGAACTACGTAGGCCTGATCCTCTACAAAAAACCACTTTTAAACAAAAAAAATTCAAAAACCCCAGAGGTACGTAGGTAGATCATACATCTTACATGAGCATGGCCCCTTCTTTTTCAAAAAAATATATTCTTTTATCTCCGAGAACGACAGTTCATTCTAAACATCTACTTGAACAAAAGGATTACGTATGCCTTAGCGATCGGTATAGATAATTCAAAATACAAAATTCATCGAAAGGCACAGCTGGATGATCAGAAACTTGTTTATTTCATTAATAAGAAATAACAGTACGATTACATGAGAAAAGGAACGTATAACTCCCTCCCTCCTTACACTCATAAAAATCCAAATAAAATCACCACATTTATTCCCCAATCACATAATCAACTCTCCTTGAGTCCTACCCACAGCTACCAGAGGAGCCTGCTTCAGCTTCATCATCTACATCCCGGGGTCCCCAAGTTTCTCCTGCCTGAATGGAGTGCCTCAAACACTCCATGGATCGATGAGCCTGAACCAGTTTCAAAAAGACCACAACGCCCCCTTCCATGGTGTTAGATAAAACAAACCACCTTTACCCGTTTTCCACTGCCAACATCTTGCTGACTACTTTCCTCCATAACCACTTCATATAATCTTTAGGGACATGCCAAGCCTTCCCAAAAAACTTAGAGGGATGGGTCGACGGACATCGATTTTCCTACAGAGATCCAAGCAATAAACGCAAGCGCTCAGCCAAATCTTCTAATGGAAAGAAATTTGAGGTCCGAGGGGGCACGACTCGTTCCCAACCAAATTGGCGCAGAAGCCGCCAAGGGAAATAAAAAGAGGTCTGTCTGAGACAAGCTAGCTGCACATATGAATACTCTCCTAGATCCAGGACTGGCTGCAACTGTCGCCACCAAGGCACTGACTAATACAGCCCACGAGCTTTATACTCCATAAACTAATTCTCCCAGTTCTCAATATACAGGCCAACGTGGGTGAAGTAGCGTGAAAAGAAGTTGGGTACGATCGACAAGGGACACTCTGTAGGAGTCGCCAGGAAAAATATTTTAGACAACCACATGAACAGCATCACAGGGCTACCCTTCAAAAGGTCAGAACGACCTTCTCTCCAGGCATCCAGGTCATTCAAGGTCTCTGCCAATATCACCGTCGCAAGATTGCGACGGTATGACATCCATGAAGTGATGGCTGCAAGTTGTTGGTCCACTTGCATCTCTCTAGTCACCAGCAGTAATTTGGAAATAAGGCCCAGAACAACGGCTCCAGCACAGACAGCATCACCTACTTCCCGCAAATGCACGGACTGCAACACCACCGGGAGGGAGGTCATTCCTCCAATAACTAATGATCTAGCCGCCGAAGGTGAAATATGAAGAAGCCCGACCAATAAATCCCTGGGAGAACGAGAAAATTTGAGCAAAGCCGCAGAAACACTAGGATTTACACCCAGGATGGTAGAAAATTCCTCGTAGTTAGGGCAAACTTCTTCTAACCCAAAGCGTAATACATGGTCTTCGGGGTACTAAAATTGTACTATCGCCATCAGCATGTTCCACTCAATAGGTCGATTACGGCACAAGGAGAATCGACGCATGTTGAAAGCATCGTAGTCAACATTATAAGAGCACATTGCTTCAAAGGCTTCGAGGTAATTGGCAAACTCAATGCTACCAGGGAGATCCATCTTGTAAGACTAAGAAATAGTAGGCAAGTGGATAAGAGTGTGAGGGTGTGATGAAAACACTCCACCCTTACCCCCTTTTTATACTTGAGAGCTCTCATAAAAGACATAATCCCTGCAGAAATTGAAGGGAATCCTACCCCATAAGGTACTAAAGGCTGAGGAGGGTACTAATCAAAGCTTTCAATTGATAGGACTGGACTGAACTGCCGATAGGCAGGTCAAGGTGCTTGGCGATCGGCAATCTCAATTTTTGGAAATTTTCTTTTTTCCTCTTTTGTCAAATCAAAAAACTCAATAAAAATAAATTGATATTCTTAACAGAATTTCAAAATTCCTTTTCCTCCCTATATAATTTCCCTTTTTTAATTAAAACTTTTCTTCGAAAAAGTCCGAAAATATTCCTTTTTATGGTCTCAGCAGCAAAGTAAAAAGCACATATGCATCCATTCATTCATCATTAATAAAAGAAAATAAAAAACGTCATTGCATTGAATATATCTATTTTCTGTGTTACATCATTTTGCAGGAAATAAAAAGAAAAGCCAAAAACAAGGGGACTCAGCCCAAACCCACATCCTCTCTCTCAAGAGCTTCCACCCCCGCGACGCGCTCTCTTCCCCCTATGGAGAGACGACGCACCGCCACTACCCGAGCCCGAGTCTTCCCCAGACGAGGCTAACGGTACCAAGTAAGAAGGAACAGGGACCGCGTCCCGAATGTGGGTAGTCACCGAAGATATCCAGTCTCTGATGTCCCTGAGCCAAGTGGTCGACACCCGGACTTGCTGCAAGGAAAAGGCAGAATCAGTATCAAGCAAAATAAATCAAAAAGAGGAAAAGGACCAAAAGGATTACCGCAGGACGAAGGACCTCCTCTGTCAAACCCAGCCCCTCCGGACCCCACCGCCCAACTCGAACCCGCAGGAGGGAAAGGCAAGGCATCATGTATACTGGGCGCCATCAACCAGCTCGTCATAAAGTCCATATAGTCGTACATCGCAGCCGTATCAGTGTACAACGAATAAGACTTGCAGATCATCACTGCGATCCTCTCATCCTCTAACAGCTGTCGCTTTCGCCTCATAAACATAGGAGGCTGCGCGGGTGGCACAACCACATCCTCCCCAGTAATTTGACGAACCACCCTCTCCCCGAGATACTAGGAATGGACGAACTCATGTGCCAACAAATGCCTCATCTTTGCGTTCACCCCAGTCATCCCCGTATCTTGAATGGCTGTCCCCCAAGGATAAAAGGTCACCTAAAAATCCCCAAGCAGGCATGAGTAAATACAAGATCAGAAGGTGCAAAAACCAATACTGAAAAGGAAAGGACCTTACCCGACCACTGGTCAGGTCATTCAAGACCTGACACACCGCCTCCACGGAGAGGTATCCCTTAAACTACCGATTGGCCTTACGCCATCGATACAATCGGCAGAAATCCCCAACAGTGTCATCCTTGAGAGTAATCAGCGGAGTGTTGCACCCAATTACCTCATAGAACCACATCTGAATTTACAAGCAAAAAAGAGACGCATAAGGAAAATGCGAATGCATGAAATGAAAATGCGCAAAGTAAAGAATACCTCGAGGAGATACATGGCTCCAGTAAAAGTCTATCGGTAGCACCGGCTGAATGCATCCAAGGAAGAGTAAAGGGTCGCCAAGGTCAGACTCCCCCAATCATAGAAAGGGATGTTCGAAAACATCCTCAAGTACGACAAGAACCACAAATGGACGCCGCCGCCGCTCGACGCCACCATGAAACCTCCCAGCACCAATAAGATGAATAACCGGGCCATCTGCCTCACTTGCATCCCGTCCTCCACATCAATCACTCGGCTCAACAGAATATCCTTCACATCACTAAGTGCCGCATGCACCGCCTCCGGCCTCACCCGCAGGGAGCGACCCGCCTCTATCTGCACCCGTCGCAGTCCATCCCCAGCAGTTGCTGCACATCTATGGGAGTCACCGTCATCTCCCCGAAGCCAAAATGGAAAGTGTGGGTAGTGTCCCACCACCTCTCCCCCAAAGCGCATATGACCGCTGTTGAACGAGGCATCTCATCCAGCGCAGATGCCAACCTCCCAAAACCCGCTGATGATACCATCCAGCACACCATGGGTGGAAGATGCTCTTAAACATCCTTAAGCCCCATCGTTCTGCGGGCACGCATGTTCCTCAAGGAAATATCAGACTGGCAAAAAGAAAAATCTCATCAAAAGTCAAGAAAGAAATAAAAAATCACCTAAGAAGAAAGGAATGCCAAAGGTCAGGTTACTTACATAACTGCCGGGAATCATTCTCGAAGAGCGATGACGTGATGGCTCCCGCAGCAAGGTCTGCTCATCCGTAACCGGCTCAAATGCATCGAAAGCATTCTCGTTCCCCAAAGAAAGGGGCACCCTATCCCTCCAATCCACATTCGCCCAGTCATCAACGGTCAACCACTCCCGGTGGACTGCGGTGCTCACAAAGGCGGCCATTTCTTGAAGATCGGAATGTTAGAACAATTCGCAGAGAGAAATCGCAGAAAGAGAGAAGGCAAGAAGCTATTAAAAATGAAGGGGATTCGCCCCCTTTATATAGGATGCCAAGCGCCATCCCGATCGGCACCTCCCCCTTCTATACCGATCGGCACTAACTCCTCACCTTCAAGAGGCAGTCCAAAAGTCCGTGCCATTGCCGATGGCACCCCTCAGCCTATGCCGACCGTCACCCCCCTTAAAATTTCGTACAAAAATTCCTGGAAAATGCCAGAAAACCCTGAAAAATCCTTAGAAAATTCCTAAAAATCACAAGAAGGATTTAGAACATTTTCATCAAGAAAATTTGGCACTCCTTCAGGTGAAACCTCTTTTTCCCAGCGGAACCCTTAAAATCCAAGCGAATGACCTCTCGAGCAATGCGCCCGGGCCACCTAATCACCTCCTCAGTAGAGTTTACAACCTCAAATCGGTTATCTCCCCAATAATCAGCTCCTCCACTAAAATCAAAGACAGAAAGCCTCCCCAGCCATCGACTACCCAGTGCGAAACAATATCGTATGGTATTTTTCCCAGCAGAATTCAGAAGAATCACTCGCCCCAGGCGATCTCTCCCAAAGGACGATCCAAATCTTCCCCAGCTCATTCATCGTTCCCTAGCGGAACCTCAAATCCAATTCTTATCCCCAATGGAACTTCAAATCCAATCCTTACCCCCAGTGGAAGTCTTTTATTTTCTAAGGAAATGCAATCACTCTTGGGTCAGAATTGACCCCGGTCTTGGATTGTCACCTGAGTTAGGTCAAAATTGACCTCGGTCCTCGGTCGTCACCACTTTTGGGTCAGAATTGGCCCCGATCTTGTATCGTCACCTGAGTTGGGTCAGAATTGTTCTCGATCCTCGATCGTCACCACTCTTGGGTTAGAATTGACCCTGATCTTGGATCATCACATGAGTTAGGTCAGAATTGACCTCGGTCCTCGGTCTTCACCACTCTTGGGTCAGAATTGACCCCGATCTTAGATCGTCTCCTGAGTTAGGTCAGAATTGACCCCGATCCTCGGTCGTCACCACTCTTGGGTCAGAATAGACCCCAATCTTGGATCGTCACCTGAGTTAGGTCATAATTGACCTCGGTCCTCGGTCGTCACCACTCTTGGGTTAGAATTGGCCCCGGTCTTGGATCGTCACCTAAGTTAGGTCGAAATTGACCCCGATCCTTGGTCGTCACCCCTCTTGGGTCAGAATTAATCCCGGTCTTAGATCGTCACCTAAGTTAGGTCACAATTGACCTCAGTCCTCGTTCGTCACCACTCCTAGGTCCGAATTGACCCCGGTCTTGGATCGTCACTTGAGTTAGGTCAAAATTGGCCTCGATCCTCAGTCGTTACCACTCTTAGGTCAGAATTGACCCCGATCTTGGATTATCACCTAAGTTAGGTCAGAATTGACCTCGGTCCTCGGTCGCTACCACTCTTGGGTCAGAATTGACCCTGGTCTTGGATCGTCACTTGAGTTAGGTCAGAATTGACCTTGGTCCTCGATTGTCACCACTCTTGGGTTATAATTGACCCCGGTCTTGGATCGTCACCTGAGTTAGGTTAAAATTGATCTCGGTCCTCGGTCGTCACCACTCTTGGGTCAGAATTGATCTCGGTCTTGGATCGGCGCCTGAGTTAGGTCAAGATTGACCTCGATCTTCGGTCGTTACCACTTTTGGGTCAGAATTGACCCCGATCTTGGATCGTCACCTAAGTTAGGTCAGATTTGAACTCGGTCCTCAGTCGTCACCACTCTTGGGTCAGAATTGATCCTGGTCTTAGATCGTCACCTGAGTTAGGTCAAAATTGACCTCGATCCTCGGTCGTCACCACTCTTGGGTCGAAATTGACCTCGATCTTGGATCGTCACCTAAGTTAGGTCAAAATCGACCTCGGTCCTTGATCGTCACCACTCATGGGTCAGAATTGACCCCGGTCTTGGATTATCGCCTGAGTTAGGTTAGAATTGACCTCAATCCTCGGTCGTTACGACTCTTGGGTCATAATTGACCCCGGTCTTGGATTGTCACCCGAGTTAGGTCAAGATTGACCTCGATCCTCAATCGTCACCACTCTTGGGTCAGAATTGGCCTCGGTCTTGGATCGTCACCTGAGTTAGGTCAAAATTGATCTCGGTCCTCGGTCGTCACCACTCTTAGGTCCTCAGAACTGACCTCGACCCTCTGAATTGGTCATCCTCATTTCTTTAGGTCCTCAGAACTTACCTCGACCTTTTAAATTGGTCACCCTCGCTCCTTAGGTCCTCAGAACTGACCTCGACCCTCTGAATTGGTCACCCTCACTCCTTAGGTCCTTAGAACTGACCTCGACCTCTGAATTGGTCACCCTCGCTCCTTAGGTCCTCGGAATCGGCCTCGACCCTCTAATTTGGCCATTCCCAGCACGGTCCTTGGGTCCTTAGAATCAACTTTAACCCTCTGAATTAGTCATCCTCGCTTCCTTAGGTCCTCAGAATCAGCCTCGATCCTCTAAATTGATCATACTCTCTTGGAAGCATCATGCGGTGTCTAATCGACGGCTATCATTTGTTCCAAACTCACCCATCGAGGGGATCTGTAGACACCTCATTCTCTTCCCCCTAACTCTCCTTAGTTCCCTAGTACCTCCACTTATCACCGCAAACCCAGGTCATGTCCCGAGCACTGACCTAAAAGCCATCGAGCACTCTCCAGCTCGGTTTGACCAAAAGTCAAACTCTTCGTCTCGATCGAGACTCAATGAATCTTCTAAGGGAACTGAATACCCTTTCCAACGGTTCATTCCGTGCATGATTCTGACTTACCATGCGGACGAACGATCCGTTTGAGACTGAAACTCGAGCTAGAGGCCACCGGGCGATCCCGGGCTCTGTTTGACCTAAGTCAACTCTTCATCTCGACTGAGGCTGAATGAATCTTCGAAGGGAACTAAAAACCCTTTCCAACGGTCCATCCCGTGCATGATTCTGACTTTCCATGCGGACGAACGATCCGTTTGACTCCGAGAGGTCACCGAATGCTTCTCGGGCTCGTTCGACCAAAGTCAACTCCTTGAACCGGGTCAAACTCTTTGGAATGTCTAATTACATTTCCTAACCTTTCTAACGGTCTTCCCCATGTGTGATTCGGACTTACCATGCGGATGAACGATCCATTTGCGTCCGAACGATTCCTCATCCCGCGGATTGACAAACACTTTCGAGGCACATTTGACCCAAAGTTAACTCTCTAACTCAAGAGCGGTCCAAATTAATTTTGAAGGTCTCTAAAATACCTTCCCAACGGTATTCCCCGTGCGCGATTCTGACCAACGGTTTGCCCTCGGCGGATAATTTTTTGAAAAATCCTGAAGCGCACTACCAAATGGCAGGTCCCAAACCCTGCCTATCGGCACCTGCCGATACGTAGTGCCATGGAAATGCCGATCAGTAGGCCCCTGGGCCTATAAAAGGAGGCCTTGGCCTCATTTTCAAGGAGAGCCCAGATCTGATAAAAATCTCTCTCAGTGAATCCCAGAAACCTCTCTCGAAGGCAGGGTGATTTCAACTTCCAAATCCTCCTTTTACTCCCACTTTTCATCATCCCTTTCATCAAACTTGGTGAATTAACCACTCTCCATCATCATCTAAGTGCAAGGTCTGCTCTCCAACATTCAAGATCAAGCTCAATATCTTCAAGAAGGTCCAACTTTGTTAAACTCTCTCTTAAATTCTCCTAAATTCCCAATAACTTGTTTTCTTACTTAGCATTTTTATTATCTCATCTCACACATCCTAAATATACTTTTTATTTAGTATTATTGCACATCCCATATTTTCATATAAATAAAACCCAAAAAATAAGAAAAAAAAGGGTTTGCTCATAAATCCCAAATAGGGATTCTCACATTTTTTCCACACTTTTCTCACAACTAAAACACTTTTTCTACACACACACACACACACTTACAAATAAGAGATTTCTCCATTTGGATTTATGGGATAAACCCCACCCCTTATCTTGTATGCGAACTACATGGACTTTGATGCCTTTATAGGCTACGTAGGCATCTTGGGGTAAAACCCGAGACTCGAGTCCTTTTCTCACTTTTTCTCTTATTTTTTATCTTCTCTTTATCTCATTTTCTATTATATTCTATATATTTGTTCTTAGTGGCGTATTATTCCACATGCGTTATCGTTCCCTTATAACGATCAACGCAAGGGTAATCGCGCAAATCCTATTTTCTACATTAATCTCACATTCCTACGGATGACTCGCTTTATCTTTTCCATGATACAAGTCGAGGATTCCTACCTCCATTTTATATATACACATGCACACATATCACGGGGGGAAATATAAAGGAAAATAGCAAGTATTCACGAGAGACCGAAAGGGCGGAATGGGTGCCTAACACCTTCCCATTTCGTAACTAAGCCTCCGAACCCTTCTTGAATCATTTTGGTTTTGCACGCACCAGTATGTCTTTGGATGCCATCCCTCGGGTTGGCTTCCTCTTTTTCTTTTGTCTGTTTTGAGTAAAATAGACTGACGACTCTGAATCTCTCTACAATTTCACACCTCACAAATTGACGCCGGCCGAAGCGCTCCTGAAAGGGACGCGCGGGACCTGGGATCCTCCTCCCACGCGCGCGTGATCTCTCACCGCACCGCCGCGAGGATCGGGGATGGCCACACAATCAAAATAATCAACTCTGACAAGGGGGAAAGTAATGATCATCTTAAAAACACAATCAAAAATAAAAATAGACTATAGACTTTAAGCTTCTATTATATGACATTAACGGTCAAGAATTGACTCTCAATGTACCTTGTCGAATGTGGAAATGAGTTCCTAAATAAACTGACAAAATAATAAATAGTTTTTTGATGAAATTCAGTGTTTCCGAGTAATTATAGGGCCATTACAAAAATCTAAATTTGGACGATATTAAGCACTTCTGAGTTATTCAATTGACTTCATTCAGGACCTACCCAAATTTTGCATCACATCTGCTACACATTTACTTTCATTTGAGCATTATTTAAAAGAATCTTTATTGTGTACTGATATGACAAAAATGGACTCAATGAGAAATGAAAGTCATATGTCCACACCTACAACACACTAATAATAAGTCTATCCACACTAATAAATTTGTCCACACCTATAACACAATAATAAATCTATCCATATGCCAGTACAAAAAAGAGAAAAAATATTGCTCAACCACTTTCGCCAAAATATGATGACAAGAGATTCCTTTAATAAATTTAATTCAACAAATGAAGAGGAAGAATTAATACCCTTTCGGGAAGGATGAAAGCTTTGTTAGGAGTACTAACACCAATGCATTATGAGGAAAATGCTTCCTGCTCTTTGTCCCACCAAGAACGACAGAAGTAACAACAACATCATTTAGTTCTCTTTTTATCTTATGCACCGCAGCAACTGCTAATGCAACTTCCTATAAAAGCACAAAATCATAACCAAGTTAAATAAAAGTCAAGTTTATTCTGACTTGAACAAAATTACTAATTTTGAATTTTCAACCAAGTAAACTAGTACTGCTAATGAAACCCATTATCTCTTTTTGAGTCTTATTCTATGGATTTTGACCACTTCAAACTAGACCTGCCAACATTTAACAACTTGGACATGTGAAGAGAGAAACCATGGGTGGACTGTGTCTAAATTGTATCTTTCTTTCTAGAGAGTATCAATTTCCACTCTTATCATCAGTAATTTTGAGGTGGGTTCAACTTTACAAGAAAACCCTACTTTTATTTGTTACTAAAGTCCACAATTTCCATTAACATCAAAGAAGCACAACTTGGAAGAATTCTAAACATTCCAATCTCCTAGTATTAAATCTAGCAGGTAGTATTAAATTTGACAATTGAAAGCCCTAAAAATTTATATATATATATATATATATATATATATATAACACTACGATCAATAGACTCATATAAATCTGCAAAAATGAGACACCAAAACATGGGAGACTCCAAAACGTGTGGTACCTGTGTAAGAGCCGAAATCCAAAGTGATGAACTCCAAAACGTGGGAGACTCCAAATTGACGAATGAGCGGGAGACTCCAGTGGGAGATGGATGAAAGAGCGGGAGACTCCAAGAAGTGAGCAAGTGTAATTTTTTAGGACATTTTATATTTTAGTCAAGTGTACTTAATTTTGGCACACTTAAAAATAGTGGAAAATTTTGGCACTTTTTTAAAGTGTACCTGATTGTTATTAAATCGTGCCAGAATTTGGCACGGTTTAAAACTGTGCCAGATTTTTAATATCAGGGTGTGGCAAATTGTTGTTTTTAGTGTAGTGTTGGCAGGGGAGGTAATTGGTAGAAACAATGACTGCTGACCAACAAAAATGGTACAGTGAATTTTCCAACCAAGAATACTTTCCAATAAGATATGTCGAGATTACTTCATCATTCCAATTAAGTAGAGAAGAAATTCATATAGTTTTTCACTGACCAGAAATGTTCATCCGGCGACCTTCTTCTGGGTTTTTCATCCTCACACAATTGATGCTAACCAGTAGTTGCAGATTCATGGGACCTTTGGGTCCAAGGAAGGTAGACTTTGATTCGGAGAGTGACATAATCTAGTGACCAAAATTATTTGTTGATCGTAAACCAAATTGTGAGCGAAAAATCTGGGCTTCGAAACTTTTTGTTGTTTTCAGAGCAGATATTGATCATACAGTTGGATATTATACAACTGGATATGAGCGGATTGCTCAGGTAGATTTAATTCCACCTAGTGTTATTGTGAATATGCAAGTAAGTACCTGTTGTAGCCATAAATTGAGGTGGTTACTTCCAGTGGCAGACCTAGGATTTTGAGTCGATGGGTGCTAAAAGGTCTGACGAAGGCGAGGGGTTCGAGGGAGGGAGCCCCCGAGGCGAATTTTTTGGGTTGCTTTTACATTTTTTTTGTAATTTTTTAAACCTAAAAATGTTGAGGTATTAATTAACTAAATTTGGAGTCCTATTAAAAATTAAACTAATTAAACAAAGAGATTTGTCTAACTAATATATTTTAGCAACAATTGAATTTTGAGAAACATACTAAAAAAATTAAGGACAATTTATAATTAGGTCCCATGATGACAATTTTTAAACATTAAAGGACAATTTACTATTAGGTCCACTTGCTATGCCATTAGCGTGGACATCTACACGAAGAGAATTAGGGGACCTATGTGTTTAAAATTTGTCAAAACTCCTTTATTATTTAAAATTTGTTTGTGAGGGACCTAAGAGTACTTTCCCCCAAAAATAACATATCCGAGATATTTTAGCAACAAACAATTAAAACATACTAAAAAAATTAACTAACAAATTAAGTTGATATTTTAGCAACAATCAACAACGCACAACAAAAAATTGATATTTCACCAAATACTCAAGTTTCATTAACTAATCAAACTTTAGCATCTTATTAACTAATAAAATTTGGCCAATAATCAAGTTTCATACAATATCAGTATCTATAAAATTTCATCATCAACAACAACAAGTCAAAGTATCATAAAATAAGCAATCAAATTGAAAATAAAAAAATAAAAGTGTTCTATTACCTATAGGAGGGCCTGCTGCCGAGAAGGGAAGGGAAGGAGGAAAGAGGAGCCTGCTGTCCGATAGAGATAGAGAGAGGGAGAGGGAGAGGGAGAGGAGAAAGAGGGAGAAAAAATGGAAGAGGGAGGGGAAAACGGGTGTTGGAATAGAAAGAGAGAGGGAGAGGAGAATTAGGTTTTGAGTTTAATTAAGTTTTGTTTATTTACATATCCGTCCTCAAGGTTTTGAAACCTTTATCTTCTTGACTTATATTTTAAAAACTTACACATAGGTCCATAACTTTTCTTTACACTATACTCACCGAAAATTTCTGAAAACATTGTGGGTGTGGTCGCACCCCTTCGGGATGGGGTGGGTCTGCCCCTGGTTACTTCTGATTAATCAGGTCAGAGAAAGTTATCTCCCTATTTCCCATTTGCAGAATAAAAAAATCATATATATATATATATATATATATATATATATTATCATGGGAACAAGGTACTCAAGGTGTCCGTGGAGACTTATTACGAAATTCATCTCAAAATAGTTATGAGTAATTATATATATATATATATACTGCCATTTCAAATCGTATTGAAACCGCATTACCTACGTGACATACGCTGATTGGTTACTGCCGCTGGTACGATCCCACATCCATAAGAAATTAATCAATCACAGCACGACATTTGGCAATGCGGTTTCAATGCGATTTTAATTTGGTACACTTAGAATTTCTCAAATAGTTAATGAAAATTATCTAAGTTTGATACGATTGTTGTAAATTGATAGATGAATAAATTTGAGTATACCCTTCATTCAAATGAATAGAAGGATATGGTTAACCTCTTAGGTATCAAAATCCGAGGTTTTTCCTCTTGTAAAAATCTAAGATCAAAATATCTGATATAACCCAGTAAATAACCATATTTTTCCTACTTTTAAGGATTCATACTAAACTTATGGTTATGAAATCCAGTGTTTTACCGATTTTTTTTTAAAAAAATGATCAAACCATTATGAATATAAACGTATTATGACAATTATGAATGAATGAAAAGATGTATGCACAAGAAATAATTATTTATACGCAAGGATAGAAAAACTTATCTCTTGTGGATGATCTTCGTCTCTTCTAATAAGAATGGAAAATTTTTTGTCTCTTCCCACAGACGGCGCCTATCTGTTGAAGACAGAAAAAGTGATGAAGATGATATGGAAGATGAAATAAACAATTGTATCAAACATATAAGAGACAAAGACATTTAAAATGGTTCGGCTATGAATAAATCCTACGTCCACTGTTATTTTATTCCCAAGAGTTTACAATAGCACAACATGGTGTGGAGAGAGAGAGAGAGAGAGAGAGAGAGAGAGAGAGATCTATGTAGAGAGAGAGATAGCTAAGGATGAATTAGTTAGTTTCTTAGTTCAGATTTTCCCTTTGGCTAAGGGAAGGCATGTATTTATAGTGATGAGAGTCGAAGAGATGGAATATCTTTATATATTCAGACATTTACATCTATTTATAATAAATAGAATTGTTGGCTTTCTAGGGTTCCGTGACTGTTGGTGATTATTTTTCTAATGGCTTTTGATCTTCTGGATGGTTTATCTTCCTTGAGTTGGTTGGTACGCCGACCAACTCTCCTCGGGTGCCGACCAAGTATGAATATTGCCATGTAGGATGACAAGTGTCCCTTTATGACTGGTCCACGTAGATGGATAATTTTTTGCGTCAACACATGGGTATACTAAAATTCGAACAATTTACTGAAATCAAATAAGTTGCCAGGGTTGTGCTGGCTCGTGTTTGATCACATAAAAGATTGAATCAATATTCACGGAACAATTGAAATATTAAAGAGTTCATAAATCAGAATATGAGTTCAAGGCTATCACATAGTTATATATTAAGCAATAATGTTAAAGACATAAGTTCAAGGTATAATAGTGAAATAGAATCACCTACCAGTGTCTACGAGCTTTTTGTTGTTATTCAATAATCTTTCATTATTGCATTCCAGTTCCCGTAGTTATTTGGTTTGAGGGTTTAAATGAGAGTGGGTATATTGATGTTTGGGGAGAATGGTTTTGATTTCGGATATGTCACGTCATTCCGTTAATACGAATAAAGCTTATGTTATGACAAGTATAAATATATGAATTCAATACATAATTATAAATTACACTTTCTAGTTCGTTAACGAAATAAGTAATTTTTGGAACTTTGTAAATAACGTATACATGGAAATTCGATATTTGAATGATAATTTTTTTTGGGAAATATTCTTTCGATGGAAACAAAGGATTCAGTTTGTTTGAATAAGCAATGATTTTATATTTTTTTTAAATATTAACAGGGTAAAATATATGATTTGACTATTTTAATAAAATACACAATTTTATATGACGTAAAGATATGTTTTTGGGTATTGTCCCGATATGTGATTCCAAAAATATTAATTTTCAAAGTTGATACGAGATTAATTGCTTAATTATATTGATTAAAATATTAGTTCTAATCTGATATCGTGTTAGTGCTTACTATTCTCCGCCTGCCATATTTTATATTATTCGAGTGTCAATATCGTTACGGTGAATATAAAATTAATATCCGTGACACAATAAAATTAAAATAAAGTCAAAATCTCATCTCCTTATTTGGACAATAAACCAGTGGTCATGCCACTTCCAATATTGGTCAACACAGTACAAAAAATTATCCAACACCTGCATAATCATATTTTTAATAAGAATGGCTCAAAATTGCACCTCAGATTATAACGACATAACTTCAAGCCGTTTGGTTTTGTAACTCATTTTAAACGTATTTTTTTTAAAAAAAGTGACACTTTTATTAGAAAACTGACTATGAGTCCAAATATATTAAGAAAAAATGTATGATTACTCGTACGTGTCGAGATTTCGTGTTTACTAAAATTTTATACGTAACCCCACTAAGTCAAAAATTTAGATTAAAATGACACCTAACAACACGTAATTGAGTTTCACATACCGGAATACAAAATACGATTCATGGTTAATATTCAAGAGCAAAGCCAATAATCCAATGAAATTCGACTCGGGCGGTGTTATTCTTGATTTGTGATCATATATATGTATGTATATATATATAGATATATGCATTTATATATATAAACGAAAATAGTAGAAAACCCCAATTGAGTTTTAGTTGCTTTCCACCACCATGGAATTTTTGTGTGTGTGTGTGGGGGGGGGGGGGGGGGAGCTTCTCAAAATCGCCCATAAACCATTACATACAAACATCCAGTTATATACAAAATTCAATAGAAAATATCCAACAATCCAATCCCAAAAATGGTTTCCATGGCTTCCACCCACTACCATGGAAATGGTTTGTGGTCGGAGCTCAGAATCGCAAAAACACATGCATGATTATACTTACATATATCCATATACATACATCTATATCAATGGCAGAAAAGAAAATAAAAAAAGAGGGGGAAGAAGATGGAGTAGGTCGACGAAGGAGGAGGGAAAGAGCAAGCCGATAGGTGGCTTTTGGAAGGGGAGGTACCGGGGCATAGGTTTTGTAGAGAGAGGGAGAGAGATAGTGTGCTTTAAAAATAAAGGGGTTGATCCCATTTTATAGGGTTTGGTTTAGGTACAACTAACTTAGGATAAATATGAAATTAGGTGTATTTGGTACTCATTTATAATTTTTAGCGGGTATTAATTTTTATATTTCTTGAAATTTCAACCAACATTAAATTAGTATTGAGGCGTGCAGGACATGTTAATTTGGTATTTTTGTATTAAAAGTACTTTCAGATTACACAAATTTATACACACTTTAATTCAAATAAATTTTTTAAATAATTTGATTTAATCTTGTTCTACTATTTGTCTGTATGAAAAATAATTATTTTGAATAAGTAAATAAATGTGTCGGCCCTATTTTCATGTTACAAGACATACATATAGGTCACAAGCGTTGCAAAAATTATTAATGGTCCGTAAAAGGTCATTTTGAGACATAAACTCAATTGTAAAATAAAAATTAGGATATTACATTCTACCCACCTTAAAAAAATTCGTCCTCGAATTATGATATCCTGAAGTTTTTGAAATCTTATAGTGCGTATATCGTCTTGGTATATAGCTTATTTGGAAGGATAGTTCGTGAGTTTACATTTTCCCAAGGTCGGTCTTCTCATGATTAGTGATATGACATACTCATGTAAGGGATAACGTCATAATCAAGAATAGAACTGAAAGGACGTTTTCAATAATGAATTGTTAATTTTACAAGCTTTTGCAAGTATCTTGTATCGAAACAAGGGTTTTGGTAAATTAGTTTATATATGGTCTCATGGTTTGAGGTTTTTTCCACACAATGCATTTCGTCATGCCATACCAATGCTTACAGGTAAGAGGATACTATAGATTGAATCATGGTTTCGTAATAACAGTATTATATAGTTATTTGCACAATAGGTATTTGGAAGTACGAGTTGAGGTTCGACAGTGTATATTCGAATGTTTAGAGGTTGTATTTTCAAATTTGATCAACATGAAGTTGATATTAACTGAATTGCAATTCACGTTTTTAGGATTTTCATAATTAATCGAAAGAAATTTAGCATTCTAGGCTAAGGATATGTATTCTTAATAGTCACTTGATCAACTATTTAATAGTTTATATATAATTAAAATGTTCTAGCTTTTGTTTCCACAAATAGAACTAGTAATTCTTAAGCTTAATTCAAGATTTTCTAGGCTAATTTGTCAAGTTTGGTTCGAAATTTATTGATTCCAGTGTTATCTTGCAGTAAAAGTAATAGATGATAAGGGCAATTGTCCTTGAGGTTGAGAAATGTTAATTTAAAATTATAATAAACATAACTTAAAGCTTTTAATAACTTTCAAGCTTTACTAATTACAATAATGTGAGCAAGGTTTGGTGATAACATGTTGATAACGATAATTAAATCCAAGCTTATTTTTTTATCTAACAACTAGGGCTATTATAAGAATTTTAATACATATTTCTGCAATACCATATTTAATGGTTGTTTCTTCCATGGGCATTTCTCTTGATATAGAATGTTTTGAGGATATAATAGATTTTTACTATGTTTGTGAAATCACTTGTTGGTTTATTAAAAAAATACATCGTTTAGTCATTATGCTTTATAACTTCGAGAGAGTTTTATTTTAGATTTCTTATACTAAGGGAGAACATATCTGGGATCTTAACATAATATGTACTTAACTTTCTGAACATCAAATAACGTATTTATAGAGTTTGACTCCTATGAAATCATGAATTGAGATATAATGCACCGTCCAATAAGGGTTGGGTATCTTAAGTAGGTCCATTGATTTGATTGTTTCTAGGGTTTACATGAATTTACTTAAGTTACTAAATATATGATGTCCAATATTATAGACTTATTCTCTGGAGATCTTCCATACTCATACCAGAATAAAGGATTCTTTTAAGTTATATCGGGATTATGCTAGATATATCTTATAAATTTGGAAAAAAAATTATCTCTTAATTGGATGGGGTTTACATAACCCAATCTGTACTATTGAGAATGAAAAGGGTTTCCTTAAACATAGCTCATATAACAATAGAAATAAAGTCACTGACATCCATATCATTTAATATAAATATACTACTAGTGGGAATATGTTTATAAGGGTGCAGTGCACTTAACTGACACACACACACACACACACACACACACACACACACACACACACACACACTGATGTATCTGAAGTCGTAGTTTCTAATACTTGGTTCTACTAGAGTTGAGTCGTATAATCAAGGTAAGATATTATTAAATTATAATGATGTTTCGTCTAAGCTCATTCATTTAGGGGGTACGTATAATCCCTTATTCCAACAGTCAAGGTTATTTGGCCTTCTAGGTACGCCTGTTTCTTCTACTCAATGACTATAGGCTTGTTCATGTTAATCATATTACTATAAAGCTTCTATCGAAAAATTGAAAATAATCAATAGTCTTTATTGGGAGAAAATGGCAACTTTGGTGAGTCGGTCTACTATCATTTATACCGATGTGTACTCTTAAGATGTATAAAATATTCCAATAATAAAATTCATTGTAATGTGATCCATATATGCTCATTATATCGAAATAAATTAAAAAAAGTAACAAGAATACCGGTGTCCTATTTGGACTTCGTGACAAGTACAATATATCGTCCAAAGTTCTTAATATCAGTCTTACATCAGCCACTACTGATGTTCCATTTCTGCATGATATGTTCTTATGTTTTTGGGTTGTATTTTGAATCTACAGCGATGAGATTTTGGTGATATCTCTCCACGTTGTGATTTATCGGGGACGTGTAATCTATTTTTAAATTATAGGTTCATTTTCCTATCGTAAGATAACTATTAGTTCTCATTCTGGTTTGTGTTTCATCACAAATGGATTTTGGAGACTGTCGTTTTAAGGTTTTCTTTCTTAAGTTCGAATAGGCAACGATATTGGTGAAATTCGAAAAAGTGCGGAGTTTTGCTAATGTTCACATGGTTCTTTGGTATCAACAACATTCTATAAAGTCAAATGGTTAAGTTTTCTAGTAAGATCACGATATTAAGTGTCGGTTACAATGTTTATCTTTCTAGATGATAGTCTAACTTGGTGCATTTCCTTTCTAAAGTCCATTAGGCATTTCTTCTTCCAATTCAAGTTCTATCGGGTGAAGATGTATTTCAAACATGGGTATCCTAAAGTTACTGGGTATTTTAAGCGTCCATCAAAAGATTCAGATCTTCTATTTCTATCCAAAAGTTTGGACATATATGAAATTTAAAAAGTACTTTTAAATGAGTCTACCTAGATATCTGAAGCATTAGTAATAGGGTGAATGTTAATAGATGTCACTGGGTCTGAATCAGTGATTCACTTAATTTGGGTAGTTATGGTACACAACTTATAACAAAATGTGTTACAATTTCATATGCTAAAGGGTTCAGTTGATGTTTGTTCTTAATACGTCGATGCTTTCGAATTCTAAAGTTCATAAGGGTACGATGTTGAATAGTCAGTCTGGGATACCTGGTATATATTCGTAAGAAAGAATTCTAAGATTAAATGGGTCACTAATTCAACTATCTCTTAAAGGATCTTACATATGTTGCAAGTAAGTGAACTATACCAAATAATGGAGCCGACCAATCTGAAGGTTACCATATCGTAATAGGAATATATGATATCGAGTGTAACTTATGAAATGTGGTCATGGGATGTGTATGATTAAAGAATAAGGTTTTGGTACATTTTTATAGATTTATTTTCTGTAAATGGGTAATTATTTTCTGACAATTAATAGTAACTTAATAGGAAAAGGAATAGGTAATATAGGACTGAGGATTTTTAGATACTGCAAAACTCTGGTTGATTAAAGTAAAAAGGTATTAATTCACGCAAATCTTATGTCATTTTGGTAATATATGCCAAAGTCATTAACACGAGTTGTTATCATTCACATGGTTTATTCATATTTCTTCCTATGTAAAAGTATAAAGGAAACTATTTGTCTTCTTATTTACATGTAGGAATGGAAAAGTTGAGTTTCCATATTAGGGTTCCTTTATGAGAATGGGTTATAAGAAAGATACATTTCGGGTATCCATGTCATGTAGACGTACTAGGTAAGCTTTCATGTAATTACAGTTGGGCATGTTGTTTAGGTTAAGAATTATATTTTTCTACGGAGCCCATAGTGTTTCTGTTGATAAGATTTTCAATACCATTCTAAGTCATGGAAATTTGGGAAAATAATTAACATTGGTTATAAGGCATATGGTATTTGGTTAATTAATTGAAATTCACAACCAAGTTTATGTAAAATTCGAGAAAATTATAATCATAGGATAGGATCCAGTAAGTAATGTCGTTATGTTCTAAAGAGTAGAACAGTCAATCCTAATATTTCTAATTATTTTAACTTTTCTTCTAATGAACTCCCAATATCCATTAACAATCTCTTTGAACAGTTTCTTATTTACTCTTGAATAGATACGATTCTAACGTAAGTAATTCTTCTCGTAATCTAATGGGAGTAGGATAGAGTATAACAAGAGTACAATGCTGAAGCTGATGATAAAAGTTCAATAAAGAAGTGAAATAACTTCCAAGAATGAAACTTTTAGATTTCCAAATGAAGTATATCATTTTCAAGGGGATTATCAATTGAATAATGTAAAAAAAGATGAGTGTTGTACGTACATACTTATGGAGTATAGTGTATATAATCCCGTCTTAAGATAATTTTCTTAGTATAGTTCTAAATCCTCTACATCATTGGCAATCCCAAAATTCTTAATGATTTGTTCAATCACGCACCATCTAATATTGGAATTAATCACATATCTACAAATTGTATTTCAAGAACTTATTCTTGCAATCCCTAAATACATAGCATATGAATATCCATTATTCTTTATATCCTCCAAAACCTTTTCCTAACCAAGATACTGGTATTTCACATATAATCTCGAGATCGATTACCTTACTCAAGTCTAAGCATCTTATTCTCAATATCCTTATGGTCTAAATCACTCATTTAATACTAATGCTCAACTTACGTCCCGTATTAGCTACTTAACCTGGTTAAGCTCTAATAATAACTTTTCACATCCCAATTTTGTTGAGGGTGAGGGTTAATGTGATAATTACTAAATCATAAATAAATCTGAATACTGTAATAACTGAGATATTTATTGATTGTCAAAAGTATTTCTCCTGCTAACTAGGCTCTTTTTCTTCTAATATGACCTTTCTTTGTCTCTATGTATCAGCTGATCTTTGAACTATTCATCATGTCCTATTGGTACTTGTGTAAAATAACTGAAAAAGAAGGAATTAACAAAACTTTACTCATTATATAATTCTAGTTCTATAGCTATGTAAATACGAAAATATATTTAAATAGCATATTTGGGTTTTGAAATGCTCAAAATATAAACAATGTATAGCAATCTGCAGCAACATGAAATATCAACATAACTAAACAGGGGTATACTGAAATCTGTGGTATGTCAAAGAACTATATGGTGATTATAACCAGATATGGTGTTTATCGAGTTATAAATAAGGTTCAGACTATAATATGATAATCACAAAATTATCGTCTAAATGGGCTACAAATGCGTAGTCATATATCGCTCAAGGCATAAAACACACATGAACAGACAATCCCAAATAATTGGTTAATAACTAATAGCTTAGGACACTGACCTAGAGAGAAACTTATATGTAGAGCAAATATAACAACAAGGCACACATCATCTGAGTCCTTCAGGCTAATTAGAGTTACCGAGGGTTTATCGCGTCTAATCCCTAAATCACATGGTATGCTACTAAAGGTTTCATTGATAATGGTTATAAAATGGTAGGTTATGCTGCAAATTAGATATTTGAAACCAAGTTTTAATAACATGCAGGGTATACTACTATAAGGTATTGATACTTTAAATCACTATTCAATAGGATACAAGGGTGTACTGGAATTCTAATAGCTTACTGAAATCAAATAGGTTGTCAGGGTTGGGCTGGCTGGTGTTTGATCAGATAAAAGGTTGAATCAATATTCACAGCACAGTTGCACTATAAAAGAGTTCATAAATGAGAATTGAATTCAAGGCTATCACATTGTGATATAACAAGTAGTAATATCAAAGACATAAGTTCCAAGTATAATAGTGAAATAGAATCACCTACTAGTGTTTATGAGATTTACATTGTTCTTCATGGATCATTCATTGTTGCGTTCAAGTTCCCGTAGTTATTTGGTTGAGGGTTTAAATGAGAGTGGGTATATTAGCGTTTGGGGAGGGGAGAATGGTTTGGGTTTAGGACAACTGACGTCGTTCGGTTAATACAAATAAAGTTTATGCTATGACAAGCATAAATATATGAATTCCATATATACTTCTAAATGACTCTTTCTACTTCTTTGACGAAATAAGTAATGTTTGGAATTTAGTAAATAATGTTTACATGGAAATTCGATATTTGAATAATACAATTTTTGGGGAAAATATTTTTTAGTTGGAATCAAAGGATTTGGTTTGTTTAAATAAGCAATGATTTTATATTTTATTAAAATATTAACCAGGTAAAATATATGATTTGACTAGGTTAATAAAATCCACAATTTTATATGAATGTAAAGATTTGTTTCCGGGTATTGTCCCCATATGTGATTCCAAAAATATTCATTCCCAAAGTTCGTCCGGGATTAATTGCTTAATTAAATTAATTAAAATATTAGTTCTAATCTGATATCGCGTTAGTGTTTACTATTCTCTATCTGTCATATTTTATATAATCCGAGTGTCAATACTGTTACGGTGAGTATAAAATTAATGTCCGTGACACAATAAAATATAAATAAAATTGAAAACTCCCTTCCTTATTTGGACAATAAACCAGGGGTCATGCCACTTCTAATATTAGTCAACATTGCACAACAAATTGCCCAACACCTGCATAATTACATTTTTATTAAAAATGGCTTGTAATAGCATCTCGGATCATAACGACATAACTTCCAGTCATTTGGTGTTGTAACTCATTTTAAACATATTTCTAAAAGAAAAGTGACACTTTTATTAGAAAAATAACAACAAGTCCAAATATATTAAAAAAAATATACGATTACTCGTACGTGTTAAGGTTTCATGTTTACTACAATTTTATACGTAACCGAGTATTAAGTAAAAAATTTAGATAAAAATGACACTTAACAACACCCAATTGAGTTTAACATACCCCAATACAAAATACGATTTCATTGATAATATTCAATAGCAAAACCAATAATCCAACGAAATTCGACTCGGGGCGGTGTTAATCTTGATTAATCCTGATATACAAGCATATATATATATATATATATATATATATATATATATATATATATATATATATATATAATATGTTACAAAACTTATTTATGTCATAGGCTAAGCTTATGATGTCACATGATGAATTATTTCTGCAATACCCTTTTTGTCCCTCAAATCTTTGATCCCCTTCTTTTTTTATTTACCAAATTTACATTTAAATTCAAAATTAGGGTACTTCATTCAAAACCACTTCATTAATTTGTCCTCACTCTCTTTCATTTCTCAAACAAACCTATCATTCTTTACTTCTCACCCGTTCTCTCATCAGCAACCCAAAAAAACCCTATCTCAAATCATCAACCCTTATCCCCAACTACTTCAACTATAGCTGTAGTTGTCTCCACATCGTTGTTTCTCTCTTCACGCCACCACTCCTCTTATGTATGTTTCAATTATCAACCTTTGATTTTGATTTTATGTTTAGTTTTCGATTTTAGGTTTAATTTTTTATCCAAAACGTATACACAATGATTTTTTTGAGCTTTACTGAAAAAGATGGTGTCATTTTTGTCTAGGGACTATTACATGTGTGGTTGGATGCGTAAAATCTGATACTGTGAATTTTAGAGACATTGTGTGTTTGATGAAATGCCACAGTTACTGTCATTTTAGTTTGAAATTAAAGACTTTAAACCATAGCGTTTGTTTTGAACTTCCTTGCAAATCTGGTATATTCTATTTTGGTACTTTTTGGGATTTTTGAAATGCCAAATTTGACTTCCAAGGTTAGGTCTCTCTTCTTTTTGTAAGTATAAATACATTAATAATTTTGGGTAGATACATTAATAATTTGTGGGTTTGGTTCATTTTTTTCACGTTTATTATGTATATGTTGTTACTTTATGGAACTTTAGATTTTATTTTTGTTCTTTATATATTTGAATGAATATGAGATATGAAGTTAATGTTGGTGAAGGTCTCAGTCAAGAATCCTATAAATACATGTCTCAAAGCTTAATAAGTTCAATGAATCTAAACTTTTACATTTTCATATTCATTTGACATGATATCCAAGTCAGATTTTGAATATGGGTAGGTTGTTTTAGGGGGAAATGTATGGATTATTTCATAAGAATCTAATGGTGGCGAGGATTTATAATTAAATTAGAGGTTTAAAGTTTTATGTTTTTATTAGCTTCATTTTTTTTCATTTCATTGTTTGGTTTATATACAATCATTAACTTCAAGGGGACACAATATTCACATATTATGCAAGTCAACTGGTAATGCAGATGGCATGGGAGACATAAAACATTAAACCACTATCAGGCTTCCATAATTCTCAAGGTTTCTCTCCAACAAGTAAAGATTGGTTTCGGTGAAGAGTGGGGTAGCCAAGAGTAAATTACATAGAACTATCAAGGGATATTTCTATTGGTAAGGTGTCATATTCTTCATGAAAGTGTTACAAAGAACTATCAATGTGAATTAAAGAATGTTTCAAATTGTAGCTCATTTCAAGGAATGTATTGTGAAAGATCTCAAATGTTTTTAATCTCATATGGATTGACCTTAAATACTTAGTTTTATCACCAACTATAATATGTTATTGGATTGAAAGATATTGAAATTAGATATTATATAGATAGTGTAAGATATTATTTGTTTGGCCTTCACATACTTTTATTATTATATTGGTAAGAGGGAGAAAAAGGGTATCAGGTGATTGCACAGTGAGGTGGTGCTATGTACTTCGACTGTTCAATCTCGAAAAACATTGATAGTAGTTTTAAGAAATTTCATCTTTGGTGTGTAACCTTCACCGTTTTAGGGCTTTTATATTTTTTATTCCTATAGAATGGATATATATTTAGAGTTTTACTTAGTGCTTTAAATCTGATCGATTATTTAAACTAAGCTTTTGTATCAACCAAGACACTAATTTGGAATCTATTTTTTTTAGATTGTTCCCAGAAGGAGTAGTTGATAATGGTGTTGGATAAGCTTTAGGCTTGTGAATCATTGATTGGATGCACTTGGTTGTTGAGAGATGTGAATCATTAGATGGTTAAAATACACATTTTTATCATACCATTGTGACCGTTTCCTGAGTTGCATTCAAGGTTGATACAATGTATGCTTATGAATGTGTTTGAATAAATGTATGTTGACCGCAATGCTCCTTGGCTTTGGGTGTTTAATTGTTTGTGTGAATTTTTATATTTGGATGTTTTTTCGTAGTAGATGAAAGAGAATAAATTTTTTGTCCCGTTAAATTGACACGGCTCATTTGTGTTATGTATTGCTATAAATGTTTTCAACATAAGTCATTTTTTGTTCTGAAATCAAAGGTTAAGTTTCTCTTTGTGGTATTTTGTATATGCGGATCTTAGATCAGGTATATACACTCTTAATGCTTCTAGATTTATATTTTCAAGTTTATGTTTTGACTTTTTTTTTTTTTTTTTTTTGTGGATCTTAAATCTAATCTCTCACTCTTTTTGTGTTTGACAAAATGCTCATTAACTTTGTGAATCTTTGGGTTTATATTTATTTTGATGTTTAAGGTTGTTGGTTTAGCTTTAGTAATTGTTTTAGATGAGCCCCTATTTTTTGCACCTTTTTCTTCACCTCTTATTAAAATACTACTGAAAAATGGTTAAACTTTTGTGTCTTTATTTAGAGTCCATTGAGTGAGGCAAAAGGTTTTAGTGCTTGAAATGCAATTGGCTTCTGCTTGCTCTTCAAATGGGGCCGGGTCTATTAATTTTGGGGTATGTACCATTTAACATTTATATTTGTATATATCCATAGATACATGATTCTTTCTTTCTTTAACATTTCCATGCTATTAGTGCGACGTGTAAGTCTACATGATGCTTTATTCATTTGTTTTTGCATAATTATTTTATGATAAGAAATGGTTGTTTTGTTTTACTTTTTTTCTATTTTGCTAATAAAATCTCACCTCACCAATAGCCTAAGAGATGAAAGCACAGGTAATATTAAGAAGTGTTGAAAGCACGGGTAATATTAAGAAGTGATGAAAGCACTGGTAATATTAAGTTGGGATATTATCATTGGGTTATTATCAGTTGGTTATGCTTTTTCCAAGTCAGACATATAATCTTTATGCTTCTAAATATCGTCTGTGAATATAAAATCTAAATGTCTACTCTATTCAAGTTGATGTTCGCTGTATGACTTACTATTATGTATAACATTGTTCTTACTTATTTGGGTCAGATGATTTCTACTTCAACTTTGGCATTTTGAGTTCAATATACGGTAACATAAATTTAGTTTACAAAATATTTTTGGTTTTGATAGATACACACAAATCCCATTCACAGTCTTTTTTAACATTAACATACTAAGTTCATTATTGGTGCCAAGTTATAACCTCATTATTACCTATAGGTTAGTAGTACTATGAAGATTTAAAGATTTTCTAAAAACTATTAACTAACTTGATACATTACGTAGATATATATGATATACAACATAGGTTAAAGATTCAATGATTTAAATTTTAAATTGGGGATTTACTGGGATATAAATCACATACTGATATACAACTGGTTCCTCTTTTTGGTTCCTCTTTGATCTATTCAATCTGATTAGATATATACGTAGTCAAAATATATGATAATCACTTAGATCTGTAATAGTTCCTCCCGATCCTCTTTATTTGCTAGAAGGTATTTTTAGGAATCTATTTTTATTTCTTTATATTTATACATCCATATGCAACTCAGTTATGTAATTATATTAATTTCATGATTACTTTAATGGGTTAAGATCTCAAAATATTGAAAGATAAGCGTATAAATTTGCATTAGATTTGTACTGAATTTAATCTAAGAGTTGCATTAAAGACACATAAAAAGTAATTGTATGAGAATAATTTTGGGACATTAGCTTTGAAGTCGTGATTATTTAAAAAATGAGATCTATTGTAAACCATATTTAATTGTTTACGGGTTAATTTTGGCAATGGCGAGTTCCATAGCTTGATTACATCCATATCTCAAAACGATCATTTATTATTGAACTTAAGCATTATTTTTAGAACCTAATGATGTCTTTACCGATGTTTTAAAAGTGTGCATGCCTTATGTTTGTGTTTATGAATATTAAATTAGGAGCATTTTAATGAAAGGGTAAGACGATATACAACTGTTTTGTTATGATCACCTATATAGATATCATATAATTGTCCATGATATCCCAATTTGATATAATTGGTTGTTTCTTTATGTTATTTTATCATATATAATTTAAAGTTACTGAATTGGTCAAGTTGTGTAGTGTACTAGTTGGTGTTTGGATCTTCTACTAACATTGATATCGTTAATGGGGTATACCAATGCATTTGAATAAGCTTTGTTTATTGTTAAGTGTGTAATTAGCAGTTGATGATCTAACGAAGGTGCACTTTTATACCGTGATTCTTTCTCTTTGTGTTTAATTTTATATTTTGTTGTCTTTTTATGTAGTTCTTCAATAAAATTTACCACATCTACAGCATCAAAGTCTCCATTTTCACAATTGGATTTGCAAACCACGCTCATAAATACCACAGACTATCGTCTCTTTCTTTAGCTTAGGGTTTTCTACTTTTAAAATCCATCCTCCCAAATCATTTTTGTTGAGGTAAATGTTTATTTTTTTTATTTTTGGTTTGTTTTCTGGATGTCGGCAGCCGGAACTTTTGGATGCCACTAATGTGTTTTGTAAGTATGCGTACAACTTTTTCAAATTTATTTTATCCAAATATTACCTTTGTAATCCTTTTTCAACTCGCTTCACCGCGAATGGCACCACCGAGACCAGTGATACCCCCATTGCATGGATTTTTTGTTCAATTTTGGATACCATCCCTGGTACGTATGATACCATCGCCGTCTGAGGTGAATTCAATCTATTTCACTGCATTAGTATATATTTTCCTGATTTTATCGTTGTTTTAAACTAAAATTGCAAACAATACATACCATTGGTGTTATTTTCTTCAACAGTGAGAGATAATGAACTAAAATACTTCAGTGTGGATTGTGTAGAGAATGTATTTCACTGTTAGCAAGTTTTAAAGTTGTTAAAGGTATCAGTGGAGGTTGCACAATATACGTGATCTTCCGTGACAAAACACAGCAGACTAGAATCAACCCCAGGTCATAGTGCCATGTATATGCTTTGTGTGATCGATATTTGAAATGGGGTAATTCTGGGTATGGTTATAACTCACTGTCGAAGGACTATGACCTCCTCCAATACCTTTATAATTTTATCAAGTCGGTGTGAGATTTCGATCTCCGGTAACTAGGATGAGGTGAGAATGCCTTGGAAGATGATAGCATTGTAGAGGCTCGCATCCAGTGAGTTATTATTCTGAGGGATAGCGACTATACGCGACATATGTATGTTTGTTATAGTATATTATTACGTATGTGTATGTGTTGGCAAGTATACCAGTTAAAATATTAAGTGTGTACTAGTTAAATAGCTAGTGGCAATTATTGAAAATAAAGTAATAAATTTAAAATTGACATATATAATTGTTAAATGAACGTGATAATTAATCATATAAAAATACGTGGGATAGGGTAACGTGTGAAACCGAGGATGTTAGGGAACTAGTTAGGCGGGTAACATAACTAGGTGGTTAAAAATATTATGTTAGGTGTGGATTATAGTTGAGGAGTGAGTATTATCTCGTATGAGTGCGCTACTAGTTAAAATATGAAAAATTGCTTTACATTATCATTACTGCATTTTATTCTCTTTCTAAATGTTTTTAAAAAGTTTTGGACTTTGACCCGCATCAAATATTTTCCAATCCTTTAGGTTTCCACTCAGAGGGAAGCCAATGATGATTCCTCTCTTCATGGATATGTAACTACAACTGATGTGAAGGCTTGTAGGATTTAGAGTAGTCACTTATATCATTGCTATCTTAGATTAGGTTCCATTACATACATTATTGGGCATATCGGTCCTTTTATTAGTTTTATTTGCATTCATTTTATTTTGGTTCCATTTGGATGAATGTTGTAACGCATTAACTCGGATTTATGGGTTACCCGTGAGTTAACCTGATCTGAATCGAGTTATCAGGTGTGAAGTGCAATGGAACAACCTATATAATGTTTCTAATCCAGTTTTATTTTAATTACGTTTCACTTGTTAGCATGGGATTCCAATTTTAAGATAAACTTCGTGAGGGACCTATGAGGATCAACCCGAAGTCCAAGTAAATAGAGCTACTAATGTAAACATAAATAAAATATACTTACCTATAAAACGCCCTCAAATTTTAGAACCGCTCCCAACCTGCAGTAACAAAGTGGGGACGTGAGCTTATTCCCCCTGGAATTTATACAATAGTATAGAAATGAACTGCTGAAAGAAATACTCACATGCTATAACTACATATATGTTAAAAATATGTATATATCTACGCACATATACCTTTGGAAAATACACATGCCAATGCATTAACAGTTTTACTATCAAAAATCTTAATTATCCAGATTAATTTACCTTAATATGGTAAAAACTTCCTATATTCATACTTAGCATTTTCACCATATTTAACACACCATGTTCAACACTTGAAACCATTATACTTGATTTATTAAAACCATTCATTTACCGAAATTTACCATTTTATTCGTTCCAATACCTCTTAGTTTTTTCATTGAAAATCGCCATTTCAAAACACGCAACCCCTGTGTTAGAAAATACTCATTTAATCTTCGAAAATCCTTCTTATAACACATCCCCATGTTAAATATGGGTTTAACCATTTAGGTTGCTTAACCACCCAGTTATCCACTCCCTTTAACCCTTTTTCATTCCATTATAGACACGAATAAATTTACGCATTTACTTATCGATGTCACCTTTTGTAAGGTCATTATTTTATAAGTCCGTTACAAATTTGGTATGTTGTAAACCGCTACACCATCGAAAAGAATCGAAGAACATTCAAGCATCAAAGACGAATCCGAATATCAAGGTTCTTCATCAAAAAGACTCCGTAAAGTTTATTTTGTTAAGGTTTTGTTTTAAATACCTTAACTTTACACTTAGAGCTTTTGGGATATTTTTACAAAATATTTTCTAAGTGTTGGAGCGGACTTTTTCGTCAAAATTTGAGAATGAGTATTTTTTCTAAGTATTGAAGCGGATATTAAAATAATATTTTCTGACGTAACAGTTGTTCAAACGACTTTGCTCTGTCATTCGAACGACATTGCATTGTCGCGCGATGTCACTTGAACGACACGTGTATCTCGTTCGCGCGAGATCTCTTTCTTGTTCGAACGAGCTCAACAACCGAGGTAACGCATTTTTCTATAAATACTCATTAAATGGTTTTGTTTTCATTAAGAAGTCCCAACATTTTGAAAGAAAGAAAAATGAGAAACTGCAGAATACTTTTAACTTCTTCTTTTAGGGATTAATCCCTTTTTGTTTTTAATTCACAAAAATCCAATATGCTTTGGTGAATTGTTTTGGTGTTCAAGAACACACTTTGCTTTTGATCATTCTTTGTGGGAAGAACTCTACAACCGGAGAGTTGCGTGTTATTTTGGAGGGAGTCCTTGTGAAGACTTTAGACAGCGTGTCAGGACTGCGCGTCCTTGTGGTATAGCTACGTGTGAACCACTTTTGATTTCTAGTCGTTGCTTTAGAGGTTTGACGAAGACGCCGTGTGTTACTCTTGTGGACGAAAGCAATATGGTATGTAAGTCAATGGTCTTGTAAAATTTTCAAAGTTCTAGAAATAAAAGGTTTTACCCTGCGGGGATTTTTCCTGAAATTTTTGTTGCATGTTTTATTTATTTATGGGTTGACACACGCACACACGTAGTTGCATGTTTAGGGGATGAATTAATTTGGTTTAAAAATAGACTCTAATTAAATAAGTGTGCCAAATTAGAAATTTGCGAATTTAATCAATTATCACACAGTCATACGTTTTACAAATTGGTATGAGAGCAAGTTACACTATTTTATTGCTTATTCTATTTTTCGCAAAATTTGTGTGATATTGATGTTTTTTGAAAAATCAATTTTGTGAAAAATCACAATTTTTTCGATGGAGCACTCATATAATATGTTATTTATTTTTGACGGGTACAATTATGCCTATTGGAAAGCTTGTATGAAATCATAATTAAAGGATATTGATGAACGTGTTTGGTGGTTGTGTGAAAGAGGGTGGACTCCTCCCACTCTCACCATTGAAAATATCACCTCTTTAAAACCCGTGTTAGCGTGGACTGAAGATGATTTTAAATGTCTAATTTTAATTCCCGTGGTTTAAGTGCTATCGAATTATGACGTGTACCACATCTAAAGAGGCATGGGATGTACTCCAATTGACACATGAGGGTACGAATGCGGTCAAAGAATAAAAATTGAAAAATATGGCCACCCAATTTAAGACCATTACTATGTTAGAGTCCAAAACTTTTGATGAATTTTATACACGTTTGTCGAACATTGTGAACACTAGTTTTAATTTGTGTGAGGCGATTGATGACACGCGTGTCGTTAAAAAGATTTTGAGATCTATCCTAAAATGCTTTATTCCTAAAGTAACAGTTTTAAACTCTTTGGGAAATTTGAAATCACTTAAGTTGGAAGAACTTGTAGGAGATTTTCAAACCTATGAGATTGACATGTTTCCCCAAACCATTAAGGCTAAGGATAAAGGCGTTGCTTTAAAGACTCATTTTAAGAAAAAGAAAGAAAAAGTTTATGAGTCCGATTCTGAGGGAGATTTTGATTTTAATGATTTGGGCTTACTTGCGAAATTTTTTAAAACGTTTCTTAAAATTTGTAAAGAAAATTCTTTCAATAAAAAGGGATTTTTATAGAAAAGTAAAAAGAAAGGAAAGGCCAAAGAAAGCGATGAGAGGAAAAAAGATAATGACTCAGATGAGGAGGATTTTGAGAACATGACTTGTTTTGAATGTGGGGGTAAGGGGCATAAGTCATTTGAGTGTCCTACGGGGCTTAGAAAGAAAGGGAAGAAAATAGCCATGCCCGCCACACTTAGTGATAGTAGTGAAGGTGAGGGTGATGAGACTAGTGGTGAGAAGTTTGTTGCCTTTTTAGCAAGTCGTGTGAGCATACCCACTTTGTCCCATAATAGTGCACATAAACGCTATAGTGATGATTTGAGCGCTTTAAGTGAGGGAGAAAACGAGAGTGAAAGTGGAGATGAAAGTGAGCTCCAAAAAGCGTTTAGAGATTTGTACACCGAGACCTTAAAAACAAAGAAGTATAATAGGGATTTAGGTCATCGAGTGTTAAATTTGGAGAGAGAGAAAGAGGTTTTAAGAAATAAAAAATGTGATTTGACCGACACGGTGTCTAGTCTGATGACACATATATCCCAACTTGAGAGTGATCTCGATCGTGCCAGGGAGGTCAAAGTCAATTTTGAGAACGCACCTAAGAAGGTTGAAAAGGTGGTTCTTAATCTTGATAATGGTAGAGTTGACGGGCTAGGAAAAGGTCACGACGGTGCTTCCACTTCTTTTGTCACACCCGAGCCGATTCCCACGTTAGTGACAGATTCACATGGCCAAAAAATTAACCCACCTAGGCCTCCATTTTCCGCTAGGAGAGAGAGTCATAAAATTTTTAAGAGAGGTGTTCCTAGGCCTATTTATGTTTGTTCCCATTGCAAGAGGAGAGAACCCCTTATGGAATTTTGCTTTAAGTTGGGTTATGTGTATTGTTTTGCTTCTATATGTGTTTATACCACACATGCACCCACACATGATACTTTACATGCTCCTGGAGACTACATGAGAGAGTTTGCACATTTAGGTGAGCAAGTTAAGTTTTGGTCAAAACTTCATAAAATTTTATGGAGGTTTTTCATAAGTTAGCACAACCTTTGGAAAACCCCTTCACACCTAACGATTGAGGTTTGACTTATTTACTAGTATAGGATTTTTTTTCCATGATGACATTATTTACCTATTGCTAGTACGTATCATTTTTGTATGTTTTACTTTTTTTGGAAATTTTTTGAAAAAATACAAAAAGATTTTATTTTTGATAAAATTTGTGAGAAAATTCAAAAAGAGTTTTGTATTTTGTTTACACCTTTTATGAATGAATTCCTAGGATGATCGAGTCACAACATCATTCCATTTTTCATGTGACTAATTGATCGTGTTTTGAGACAATATATCATGTCGTCTTTGTGCTTTATGATGTTTGGAGTCATTGAGATGTAATTAAGTGTTACTTCCTACATGTGTGACTCATGATTTCCTTTATTACACACGTGCATGGATTTGTTTGATTATTGTGCGTGTCTTATCATATGTTGGTGTGACACCCCGCTTAATAAGATACCGGGCAATCACTCCAATATTAAATTAAAACAAGAGTCTCATATGGATCATTCTTAGCATCACTGTCGAAAATCCATTTAATTACTAATAAGCTATTAGGCCGGTGTCAAAATTTTAACTTTACTACTCTTTTTAACAACTGTAAATAAAACATCCACACAGTTTTGCAAAAATGAAACTGAAATTTAATAAAATAACTGAACACTCGATCAAAATGTACAACCATATCGAATGCTGTACTCAAAGAATAAATAAATGCAATTGGACCATTGGACCGAATGTGAATACAGTACCTCCTATCTATATTACAAGGATAGAAGCGTCTACTGAGAATCCTGCATGCATCCACAGCTGCTGCAGCAGACGTCTGACTCGAAAGGTGTATCATCCAGGCGTCCCTGTGTCTGGACACACACACACACACACACACACACACACACACACACACATATATATATATATATATATATAACAAGAAAGAAAAAGTAGATAAACGGGTCAGAGCCCGAGTTTTGAAAATATTTAGCAAGTGCATAAATGCCTTATTTTAATAAAATGGTTGTATCTTATATTTAAGTTTGGTATCGCACTCCCATGAGATACCCCTCACCTCTCCATTAACAGTGCACTTCTAGCGCATCCCTCTAAACATCCTAGTCAAGCTACCCTGCTAAACTAGTCTATCATCCAACCACTATCAACCCTAGATAGTCCAAGTAATGTACTAAGAGATAAACTTCATCCCAGTCTCAACGTTATGCCATGTTCATGCATGGGGTGTCTCGCAAAGCGAAATCCAAACAAGGAACCACCCCGATACACTACTACACGGCAAGGTCGATTGTCGAGATCCGCCAGTCCCTCAGTACAGAATATATATAAGTATATATATACATCATATAATACATCTCAATATAAGAGCACTAAGGATTAAACTTCTCCCCAGTCTCAACGCAATGCCATATTCGTGCGTGGAGTGTCTCATAAAGCGAAATCCAAACAAGGAACCCCCTTTATACACTACTATGCGGCAAGGTCGATGATAGGGATCCATTAGACCCTCGGTACTCGATTTATCCATATATATATACATTTTACCATAAACATCCGGATCTATCTCCCGGACTGAAGGTTCATATATCAAGTATTTATCAATACTTTCATTTTTCTCAAAACTTCCCATTTCCTTTCTTATATCAAGGAAATGTAAATATAAAAGCCAATTCATTATCATGAATTCCTTTAACAAATCATATACTTTTAAAAGCCAGTTTTATTATCATAAAAATGCTTTTTCGTTTTATATCATCCCTTTTCCCTTTTTATACTCAGGAAATGTATTCAAAGCCATTTTCATTATCATAAAAATGCTTTGATCAAATCACCTGCTTTCACATCACTTCTTCCATCCGGGAGTGTTACCGAAGCCAAAACCTCTATCCCATTTCCCTTCTCATATCCAGAAAATGTAAATTAAAGCCAATCTATTATCATAAATTGCTTTAACAAATCTAAGATCGCCCCTCCGGGTTTCCCCACTGGACGCTCCCCTAAATGGCTATCATCTTCCAGGGCCTATCAAATAAGACAACCTGGGAACCTACCAACGTCCGGAAGCGACCATATGCCCGCAGGAGAGTCAAGACCACACCCAGAATCTCCTAACCAGCGCAGTAACAATAATCGCTCATATGGTCTATAGGACTATAACCACCCTGCATTTATTAGTCAGGGGGCATCACCATACGCACGCAAATTACCTTATGATAGCGATTTAGGGAGGTGTGTAACCATAAATTTATCATTTATGAAAATCATTTATCTTTTTCCATTTTGAAAACATTTATATTTACATTTTCAAAAGTTATTTACATCATATCATATATATACTTTAATCACATAGTATATATATATATACCATATATTCCTCCTCGAATATATATAAATGGCCATATTTGCCAAACCATCTAACGATGACCAATAATCCCAAAGATTCTCTCAAAGAATCATAATCATGCATTCATACTCGCATGATACTAAACCCAAAGTATTTTCTTACTTTAATAAGTAGTATATACCAAAATCCCATCTACGGATTCATTTGGATATCTCCAATTATAATACTCCACACTAATCGAATTTGTATATCTACATTCCCAATTTATCCTAATTATCTCGTAGGATATACTCAACCAATATCAATATAATTATGTTTTCCTACACGCATAATTATATAGGCCTAAATGCCCTAGTGAAATATCTCAGGGATTATTCTCCCCCAAATACCCTTAAATTAAATAGGTTGTGGCTTTCCTTCCCACCAACCCAAGGACTACATTTTTTCTCAAATAGTGATCTAGAGTTACCCACTCTATATTTAGGAACCCCTAATATTTATCTCCAAACAATTCTAGCCTTAATTCTCCCAATATCAGGTATGATTTTTAACTAACGATTTCGATCTCGAACAGCTTTCCGTAGAAAAATCACTATAAATCCAAAAAAATCAAAAAAATATGCGGTCGGTGCCCACGCGACCGTATCGAAAAGATATAAAATTTTTATTTTTTGACCAAGAGCAGAATCGATTCGCCCCTAGGCCGAATAGATTCGGCAAGGATGCAGGTTACTGTTCATCGTCTTCTCCGAGACCGTTTCGACAATTAAAGATTCTTCCAAGCTTTGGTCGCCTCACCCAACGTCCTACCACCTCAACCAACTACAAATACACATATATTAAGGTTTATAAACATCCTAGAACCCTAAACCACCAATTAATTTAGGTTAAAACCTAAGTTTCTCCAATTATAAAATTTTAGGAGTTTATTCATTTTAACTCCCGAAAACCCGTTTTATCCATGAATACCCAACCCAAATCTTTAGGGTTTGTTTATACCAAACTAAGATATGAGATATTTATGCAAAAAGGAAATAAAGAAAGTAAACACTTGCCTCATGGATATAATCCGACAACCTCGAGCCGAATCCCGCGGAGGTAGGCCGGAATCTCCCCTTTTCTTCCTCTTTTCTTCCTCCTCTCTCTCTTCCCTCTCTTCTCTCTTCTTTCTTTCTCTATTTCTCCCTATCTTCCTCTTTTTATATGGATAAAAGGGTTTTAACCCTTAAAACCCAAAAACGACTCGTTTACTAAATTACGATCCCGTTTAACTCCAAAATTTCCCGAAACTCAATTTCGATAATCGGACACTCTTTTTCGACTATCTCGGACATTTCAAGACTCATGGCGTAGTTGAAATTTCCATCCGAGGTACTTGACCGCAAATCACTATTCTAACCCAAAATAACTTTATGCGGGTTTTCCAATTTAAATCTCACCTCGTGTCGCTTTACTCCACGGTGACATATAGTTAAAATATTTCGACCTATATGGTCCCATAATAATTAAAACATCCATCAAAACTCATTAAATCCTCGAAAATCCCAAAAATCACTATTTCGAGAAATTCTCTAAATTGCCAATTTATATTCAATAATGGAATTTAATTGTCTCTAAAAGGACGGGTTGTTACAGTTGGTTGGGTGTTTTCACTTCAACCCTATCCTTAAAACGAACCAAGCGCGATAAAACAAAACAATAAAAAGTGTGCACCTTTGAACCATGTTTGTGAGGATTTGAGTGTTTTTTGTGATTAATCCTCCGTTTAATTGGACCTAAAAAATTGAGGAATTTTATTGTCCAGGGTCCAAAGAGTTTTAAAAGAGCCCGAAAAAATTTAAAGGCAATAAAAGAAAATCCATGCCAATTAGGGGCAAATTAGGTTTTTGCACCAATTCTCCAAAGTTTGAGAATTTAGTTTATACACCTCTAAAATAAAATATATATTAAAACGGGTTCGCACATCCTTGAAAGTCTTGAAAAAGCGTTAAATAGTTTTGGACGCTATTGGGGTAAAAATCACTTTGACTTTGATTTTCGGATTTGCATAAGACGATGTCATCAAAACTCAACAATTTTTACACCTAAGGATACTTTTGATGTTAATTCCTTAGGGGTACACGTATGCATCGTGCACATACGATTGATTGAGTTGATTTACCTATCGAATGTGTTCACACTCATTCATTCCATTTCTATGACTTGGTTGTTTGAGTTTAAATCCATGGGGTGATTTTTGGTATCTTATTTTTATATGAAAAATTTGAAAAATCAAAAATAGTTTGTCGAATGTTTTTGGATACTCCTTTATATGCGCGTAGTTTGATTCTAGTCTGCTATGCATTTTATTGTGACACTCCATGTTTTGATTATTTCTTCTTATCTGTCTATTTGAGGACATCATAAAAAGGGGAAGAAAGAATTATCATGTTATGGGGGAGTTTTTGCATTATGGGAGAGATTTGATTATATTGATTTATTTATTCTTATAATTTTCAAACTCGATGCGTCATGAAGGTTTTTTCTTTATCTCATGTGTGTAGGTACGAAGATTGAAGATCATTATGTTGCACACCCTGATGAAAAAACCTTTGAGATTTGATGAAGACTTTTTGAAGAACAGTTTGATATCTTTCAAATTTATTCATGGTACGATAGATTTGTATAGGCGTTTTGGTATTTGATAATTTGGATGTTTTTATGTATGTACCGGCATAGACATAGGGGGAGATTTGTAAGGACAATATTCTATAAGTATGTTATCAATTTACTATGTCGTATACCGCTACACCGTAGAAAAGCATTCTAAATCATTCAAACATCAAAGACGCATCCGAATATCAATGTTCTTCATCAAGAAGACTCCACAAAGTTTATTTTGGTAAGGTTTTGTTTTAAATACCTTAACTTTACACTTAGAGCTTTTGGGATATTTTTACAAAATATTTTCTAAGTGTTGGAGTGGACTTTTTAGTCAAAATTTGAGAATAAGTATTTTTTCTAAGTATTGGAGCGGACATTAAAATAATGTTTTCTGACATCACAGTCGTTCAAACGACTTTGCTCTGTCGTTCGAACGTCATTGCATTGTCGCGCGATGTCGCTTGAATGACACGCGTATCTCGTTCGTGCGAGATCTCTTTCTCATTCGAATGAGCTCGACAACTGAGGCAGCACGTTTTTCTATAAATACTCATTAAATGGTTTCATTTTCATTAAGAAGTCCCAGAGTTTCAACCGAGGCGGCACGTTTTCCTTTTTATTTTCAATTCACAAAAATCCCATATGCTTTGGTGAATTGTTTTGGTGTTCAATAACACACTTTGCTTTTGATCATTCTTTGTGGGGAGAACTCTACAATCGGAGAGCTGCATGCTATTGTGGAGGGAGTCCTTGTGAAGACTTTAGACTGCGTGTTTGGACTGCGCATCCTTGTGGCATAGCTGCATGTGAACCACTGCTGATTTCTAGCCGTTTCTTTGGAGGTTTGACGATGACACCGTGCGTTACTCTTGTGGGTGAAAGCAAGACTGTATGTAAGTCAATGGTCTTGTAAAATTTTCTAAGTTCTAGAAATAAACGGTTTTGCCCTGCGATGATTTTTTCTTAAATTTGGGTCCCATGCTTGATTTATTTATGGGTTGACACACGCACACACGTAGTTGCATGTTTAGGGGCTGAATTAATTTGATTTAAAAATATACTCTAATTAATTAATTGTGCCAAATTAAAAATTTACGAATTTAATCAATTATCACACAATCATACGTTTTACACCTTTATCAAAATATTTATTACATTCATCCAAGTTAGAGTGTATTAAAACATTTTACCACACAAATCATTTCTTGACATGTTCCATATTTCCTTTATATTTTCTTGAAAACTTTCTTTTTACTTCATACTTACACGAGATCTACACCGATGGCTATGCACACCATATGCTCTGGCTAGTGATTTAGGTCTTTTCACCCAAGTGCTTAGGGCCCTTCTTGCTTATTCCCGGTTGCATCCAAGTCATGTTTAATGTGTTTATCATTTTACACATGTCCACATTATTTCATTAAATTACTTTTACCCGCTCGAAGCCAAAACCCGAATTGACCCCTCCGTTTATCCATTAGCACTTGAAAAATTATTTTTTTTCTTCTTTAAGTCCCTTATCCACACACACACACACACATACACACACACACACACGTGATTTATACTAAGTTCATTCATGTCGTAAGACTTAATTAAATTTCACACACATTAGTGTGAAGATCTTCTTTAACATTTTTATTCCATAAAAATATTTCACTTTAAGTAAATTACCAATTTACCCTTTAATTGTCAAACTCGCCATTTAGTTCCTTAGCAAGTGTTATTTCTCGAAATGGTTATTAAGTCCCCAACTTAACATTTAAAATATTTTAGCCATTTAAACACTTGTTTAATATCACACTTTTTCCCAAGTTTCACACTTGTCACTTTAACCATTTAACACATACAGAACACCCTTTACATTTAAGCTCCCAAGTTTCGTTCGTCTTATTTCATGCTCAAATCCAACAAGACTTTCTTTAAACTTGATCATATATTTATTATCAAAATACTACAAGTTTATGTGAATAGAAAATGGAATTTACATACTAAAATCCTACCAAGTGGATTAAACATACATTTCAAGTATTGGAGACATTTTTATCAATTTCTTACACTCAACAAATGCCCATTTGTTTAGAAGTCTTCATTTTGCAAGAACTTTAAGGCATTGATTTCATAAATATTTCGATAACAATAACATCATTCCACATTTTATTTCATAAAAATGTCCATTATCTCGTTTTGCTAGAAGTACACTAATATAATATTCCCTTACATTTTTATTCCATAAAATTATTCTTTATTTCTTATTACTCAAAATACACTAAAAATACATTTTCTTACATTTTTATTCCATAAAAATGTCCCTTATTTGTTTTACTAGAAGATACACACAATAATATTTTCTAAATTTGTATTGTATAAAAAATATTTATTTTCAGTTTTACTGGTAAAGCACTACCATAATAATTTCTAGCATTTTTATTCCCTAAAAAAAGCTTATTTTCAAATTTACTAGAAAACACAAAAAAAAAAATATTTTCTAGCAGTTTTATTCCAAAAAAAAAAAAAATGCCTAACTTTAGATTGCTAGGAACACATCACTTTTCTTACATTCCTACTCTTAATCACACAAAACAATAATACTACACATTTATCAAATGAAGTTTCAAATGCAGTGAGAGTTGGTTCTTGTAACAACCCGTGACTTTGGTGACTGAGAAATTAAATTTTGGGGAAATAAAATTTAATTAAATTGGAGAATTTTAAATTTTGGGAATTGAGGCCCAAAAGTAGAGAATATTTCAAAGTATTCCGGATGATGATTTTGAGTGTACCATCTATCCTGGAAGGGTCAAGATAGTCAAAATGACTGTCATTGGGTTTTATTTCGGCTCCGGAATATTTTTAAGTTAGTTTGACTCGAATTGGAGTAAACGAGTCATTTAAAGTGTGTATTAACATTTAAAATTGGAACTTATGCTTTAAGGCTGAAGAGGCTTACGGATGAAGGCTTCTCATTTGAGAAAAGAATAGAAAAATAAAAGAAGAGAGAAAGAAGAAGAAAAGAAGAGAGAGAGAGAGAGGAAGAAAAGCTTGGAGATTCCGGCCCAAACGCGACATCGAGGACGATACAACCTCTACAAAATTTGAGGAAAGTGTTTAATCTTGCTAAATAAGTCATTTGTGTATTTTATTTCATAATTTGTGGGTGAAAGAAATGGGTTTTGGGTATAAACATCAAAACCTAAATTTTTGGGTCTAATCTTGAAATCAATGTTTAAATATGGGTTTAATGGTGTAGAAATGGTTGGGATCAACTTTGGGTTGATTTATTGGCTTAGAATCATGTTGTGATAAATATTTGGTGGTCAGAATAGAAATTTTAGGGTTTAAAATTCATGGGTTTTGATGAAGAAGAAGAACCCTTCAAATTCTGCTGACCCGAATCGATTCGCCCCTTAAGCGAATCGATTCGACCTAGGCAAAATTGGCAGGTCTGCATGACCGAATCGATTCGGACCCAAGGTGAATCGATTCGGTTTGAGACAGAGTCCCAGGTCCTTTGGACCGAATCGATTCGCAGTAGGAGTGAATCGATTCGCCCTTGAGACCGAATCGATTCGGGCCAGGCCGAATCGATTCGGAAACAGGGCTATTTTAGGGGATTTTTCTAGGATGTTCTGTAACCCTTTTTGGTTGGGTTTATTGATTTGGGGCCTTCTCTTATGATGAAAGAGATATGTTTTGGAGTCACACAAGGGGTTTCTCACACATTGTGATCATGGGGACTTCTTGGGAAAATTTGGGAAAAATATATCCACGTATGTATTTGGAGATGTGTATAGAGATTGTGGGGAAACCTCATTGGGATTGAGAATCATACTTAGAGACAAATTGTAAGTATAAATGTGTTGAGAGGCTAAGAACTCTTAGAGAGAGTTGTGAGTGTATGTTGTGAAATTTCTGGGCCGACATTTATATTGAATCCTTATAAGGATAGAATATGATTCAGACACAGTTTGGGGCCCAATGAAAGAGAATGGTTGCATGCCCTTAGTAATGATAAACTTTAAGAAATAAATCCGAGAGATCTTAGACTAGGGGATTCACAAAAATGATTGAACCATAGTCAGAGTCGAGAGCGATGGGATCATATTCCCAACTGGAGTAGAGTTTGTAAATCTAGTTGGGGTAGATGTTGTTTATCGGTGTGTGATTTACAACGGGTATTTTCCCTAAGAAATGGGATTATTTAATGAAAATATAATAGAGATTGAGGCTTATAGACTATTGGTTAGGTGTATACCGATAGTAGAAATTATTACTAGATTCTTTAATGTGCTCTCGGATGGATATAGATGGTATGTGTAGTGATAGTTTCCTACACAAAATCTTGGGTGATAACCCTAATGTTGAATATATATGTATATATATATACATATGATTTTGGGAGACTATTCATCATAGGAAAAATGATTGAATATGTTTCAAGTGAGGGATTGTATTCACATATCGAGGTAAATTAAATGAGCTTGTGGTGACGGCTTGCATATTGAGGATTATGTATACTTATGGCCGAGTTTAGATATCTTATACATATGAACGAGAATTAGTTCGTATATATAGATATATGGATATGTGAATATATGTATATATATATGGATGGATATGAATATATGGATATATTTGTGTTGTGGATATACATGATATGGATATTTAAACCATATGTGATGGTTTAATATTTGATCATATGATGGGATCATATAGATGTGTATATATTGTGCATGAGAATGATATATATACTTATGTGGTTAAGCGTACCCCGCTCATGCTATCATTGGGAAGTTTCCACGCAGAGGGTGAGCATCCTGGCTTAAGGAGCAGGGTGTGGATATTCCCCAGATCATAATCGTCCAGTGTGTTATTATGTGATTTATATTTTAGGATGAGACGTGGTGGGTATATTTCGTCTCATTACCGGTTAGGAGCTATGATCGCTTCCTGGGATGTCGTGTGTGTGAGTTACCACGAAATGGGTATCGTTGAGCCCCACCATGGTGGTCCCCAGTTGTTACGTGAGTCGGGCACTGGGAAGATGATAGCATGGTGCGGTTTTATCGGCGATATATATAGCCGGGTGGATTATGTGCATGTCCATTGTACATCAGATATGATATGTACACTTGGTCATGGGTATGGATGATGGTATATATATATGGTTAGAATAAAATGCCTATATATATATATATATATATATATATATATCCTATAGATGAAAGGATATATAATCTTTGTGGACTACATCTTGGATGATTATGATGTACTAGATTGATGGGGGTTGATGTATCGCATTTAAGGAATATTTCGGTTACATCATCCCAAGGATATTATTGGAGATTTTAGTTGTTTTCATAATTTTAGTCTAAAATTTAGTTGTAGTAGTAGTAGTATAATATGGTATGTATGGCATTATGGATCTCTAGGATCGACATTGTCGAGGAGTAGTGTAACGGGGTGGTTCCTTGTTTGGATTTTGCTTTGCGAGACACCCCAGGCACGAAACGTAGTGCAATGTTGAGATTAGAGAAAGGTTATGTCTATAATTAGGTGTGGCATAACGTATCTCTAGGATCGACGTTGACAAGGAGTAGTGTAACGGGGTGGTTCCTTGTTTGGATTTCGCTTTACGAGACACCCCACGCACGAAACGTAGTGCAATGTTGAGATTAGAGAAAAGTTCTGTCTACAATTAGGTGTGGCATAACGGATCTCTAAGATCGACGTTGACAAGGAGTAGTGTAACGGGGTGGTTCCTTGTTTGGATTTCGCTTTGCGAGATACCCCACGCACGAAACGTAGCGCAGTGTTGAAATTGGAGAGAAGTTTTGTCAATAATAATTTTGTATGCCTATTATTTAGAAATTAAATCATATGTTTCAACCCAAATGCATATGGTTAATTTAATAAGAATTACAATTGATTAAATTATAAACCTGAATTCACTAAGACTAATATGGTATATATGTTTTGAAAAATATTTAAGTGTGTTTAGAAAGAGTGGATTATTGGGTTATGATAGGAAGGCAGATCTCGTGGGTAAAGGTTGGGCCTATGTTAAGTTAGGTTCTCCTTATAATTGTGATAATTTAACTAAAATTCAGGACGCGAATAGGTGCGCGCCGCTAGATGAGAGGTGAGTTGGGGTTCCACGAGAGTGCGATTCCACTTTAATTATGAAATAAGTGCACCGATATTTATTATGCACGGTTAACACACTTGCTAAATATTTTTCACACTCAGGCTCTGACCCGTTTACTTTTCTCTCCTGCTTGTATATATATATATATATATATATATATATATATTACTACAGGTGTCCTACCGCATGGATGTCGGATGACCTTCCATCGAGAGTCTTGGGAGCCGTGACATGTGTGGACTGTTGCGGGATGTATCTTGTAGTCGCTTCCTACTTCTAAAAATCTAGGTAGGATTCATGTTGTATATCGGGTTTATACCCAAGGGATATTTATAGATGTGTATATTTACTTCATTTCAGCCATTGTATTTGCGGTGACCCGCTAACTTATTCGGGTTTACTTCTATGTATTATATTTCAAATGTAGTTATTTATTTCATTTTTTTGTAGCATTTCATTTCTCATAGTTCTTTCCTGCATCTTTCTTTCCTTTATTCGTACTGTTATAGTGTTGGTTTGTGGTATGTTGCATATATTATTAAATTTTAACATCTCACTTATATGATATCGGATCGTCAGTCCTATGTTATATAGTACCGGCAGTTGATGTTGAGACTGGACCATCTGAAACTCCTGATTTAATGTAGTATAGGGTTGGCCACCTATTATTATTTTAAGTGGGGTGTTACATTTATTCACCTAAATGATCTCTAAACATGGTGGTGGTGATGGTGAAGATAGGTGACTCCCCCACCTCCAAAGATGGCCCTAATGGGAGTAAAAAATGCTCCACCAACAGTTCTCCATGAAAGCTCCACCAATAGTCCTCCATGTAAAAAATATTTATATATCTACATACATATACCTTTGGCAAATACACATGCCAATGCATTAACCGTTTTACTTTCAAAAATATTACTTATCCAAATTAATTGACCTTAATCTAGTAAAAACTTCCTATATTCATATTTAGTATTTTCACCCTGTTTAACACACCCTATTCAACACTTGAAACCATTACACTTGATTTATTAAAACCATTCATTTACCGTAATTTACCCTTTTATTTGTTCTAATACCCTTTAGTATTTTCATTGAAAATCACCATTTCAACATGCGCAATCCCCGTGTTAGAAAATACTTATTTAATCTTCAAAAATCCTTCTTACAACACATCCCCATGTCAAATGTGGGTTTAACCATTTAGGTTTCTTAACATCCCACTAATCCACTCTCTTTAACCCTTTTTCATTCCTTAATGGACACTAATAGATTTACTCATTTACTTGTCCATTTCACCTTTATCGAAAGATTTATTACATTCATTCAACTTAGGTAGTATTAACACATTTTACCACACAACCTATTTCTTGACATGTTCCACATTTCCTTTATCTTTTCCTCGAAAACTTTCTTTTTACTGCATCCTTACACAGGCTCCACACCGATGGCTATGCGCACCATATGCTTTGGCTAGTGATTTAGGGCTTTTCACCCAAGTGCTCAGGGCCCTTCTTGCTTATTCTCGGTTGCATCCGAGTCCTGGTTAATGTGTTTATCATTTTACACATGTCCACATTATTCCATTACATTACTTTTACCCGGCCGAAGCCAAAACCCGGATTGGCCCCTCCGTTTTTCCATTAGCACTTGGAAAATTATTTCTTTTCTTCTTTAAGTCACTTATCCACACACACACACACACACACACACACACACATGATTTGTACTAAGTCCATTCACGTCGTAAGACATAGTTTAATTTCACACACATTATTGTAAAGATCTTCAATAACATTTTTATTCCATAAAAATGTTCCACTTTAAGTAAATTACCAATTTACCCTTTAATTGTCAAACTCGCCATTTAGTTCCTTAGCAGGTTTTATTTCTCGAAATGCTTACTAAGTCTCCAACTTAAAATTTAAAACATTTTAGTCATTTAAATATGATTGGGCATAAATATTGTATATATATTCCCCTAATTTCGGTACATTTGTGAACCCGAGTGATGCAACCGATATGGATTTAATGCACATTTATGCTACTAACCTTCGTTGGCAAGTATTTCATGTTTCGTGTTTCTCTTATTTGTTTTACAAGTTAATTATGCAAGCGGTGCAAAAGAGAAAGCGAAACGATGAAGGAAAGGCTAGGAAGGAAAGCTCAAGGGCATTTTGGTAATTCTGCAGCCAGATCCTGGAGGAGGAGTCAACTGGAAAGTTGAAAATCTTGGAACAACAAGAACATTGAAAGAAATGGAACCCAAATCCGAGCTACGGTTGATGAGTTATGACCAGTTGAAGTTGAAGAAAAATCCAAGGAAGAAAGGAAGAAAACAAGAAAAAATTCTAAGTGTTAGAATGAAAGAAAAAGCACCCCAAGCTAGGAAAAATTCTCGAACCTAGTCGTGAACCGGTTTGAGGGGCGAACCGATTCGGGGAACATGCGAACCTGCTCGGGGGTCCTGATGCGCGAATTTTTCCCTTATTTCTGATTGGTCCAAAGAATCCCAGGAGGTTACAACTCCTTGAAAAACAGTTTTGGACGTACTTAGTGACCGAGGAATGACAGTTCTGGATAGTTTTTTGTTAGTTTTGGTAGAGAAAACAAGAGAAGAACATCTAGGAACCTAACTTGAATTAGTTGCAGCAAGATTGATACAATTCCGGGTTTGTTTTCAAGTTGTAATCTAAGTTTCATTCATACGATTATTGTTCTTGCATGATAATTTTCCTGCATGATTTGAATAAATTTTTGCTTTCATAGTACTTAGCTACGTATTTTAATCTATTTTATCATGAGTTCTTTTGCATTCAACGTTACTATTTCATGCATCCTTCAGTTTAATATGTCCGTCTAGGTTTTTAAAGGTCGGGATACATGAACCCAGCCTGATGTGTTAATTGTACATGTATAAAATTAATCCTTTGAATTTAGTGATTGAATACGACCGTATTGCGTAGGAACATAACAATTGTAGGTCTTTATATCTCATTTGCCTCTGGGTAATCGTGATGATTTAGAATGCAATTCGAGTGTTACTATCGTGATACCGATTTACTCATCCTTCGATTAAGTATGATGTGGGCTTGAACCTCGTATACGTAATGCTTGGGAGTACTAAATTCTGGGTCAAATTTAATCAGTTAAATTTATGATTAATATTATAATTACAATTCACTAGGGTTGGGGGATTGTATTCCCGTCCTGTTTTTCTCATCACTTAGTTAAAAAGTTTCAAATCATTCATCATTAGTATTTTAGGTAATTTAGAATAGTTGCATTTCTTTCATAATTTCAAAATTGTATTTAGTTGTAGACGAAAAAGACGACCGCTAAAATTATGCAATGCGGCCTCTATTGGCCCACAATATTCCGGGATGTAAACGATGTTTGCAAATCTTGCAATAGGTGCCAACGGATGGGGGTCATTACTTGACGGGACATGATGCCTCGTACCCCCATACTCATCATTGAGATCTTCGACTGTTGCGGTATTGACTTCATGGGGCCTTTCTCCCCGTCCTTTGGTTTCCTATACATCCTTGTCGCGGTAGATACGTTTCTAAATGGGTAGAAGCCATAGCTACCAAGACAAATGACAACAAAGTCGTGATAACGTTCCTACAGGAACACACACTTTCCCGCTTCGGTGCATCGAAAGCGATAATTAGCGATAATGGCACACACTTTTGCAATAGGACATTCGCGAAGCTCATGAGAAAGTATGGTGTCGTTCACAAGGTTGGAACGACGTATCACCCACAAACGAATGGGCAGGCCGAACTAGCAAATCGAGAAATCAAGAACATTCTTGAAAAGACCGTCAATCCTACCCAGAAAGATTGGTCACTTAGATTGAACGATTCACTATGGGCCTATCGTACCGCATATAAGAATTAACTCGGCATGTCCCCATTCCGCTTTGTGTATGGAAAACCTTGTCATCTTCCCGTTGAGCTCGAACACAAGGCGTATTGGGCAATTAAGCAATTGAATTATGCCATGGATAAGGCCGGTGAAGCCCGCAAGCTTCAATTGAATGATTTAGAAGAACTACACAATGATGTGTATGAGAATGCCAAAATTTCAAAAGAAAGGATGAAACTCGCTCATGATAGCATCATTCGACGAAAAGAGTTTCTTCCCGGGCAAAAAGTTCTTCTCTACAAATCTCGACTTCACCTTTTTCCGGGCAAGTTGCGGTCACGATGGTCTGGCCCGTTCGTCGTGAAGAATGTTTTCCCCCATGGAGCTATTGAACTAGACGATTTAAAAGAGGGAAATACATTCAAAGTGAATGGACAATGCCTAAATCCATAGCTAGAGGCGTGTGCAAAAGAAGTCGACACCGTTTGGTTGTCGGACCCCGTTTATGGGGTCAATTAAGCTGAAAAGTGAGGGTGTCGCACCCCCAATGCGTATGGGGTGAGTTCTGGTGTATAGTAGTCGTGTGTGAATAGGTTAGTTAGGAGTCGAGAGCTTGGGTCATGAGAGATACCGGTTAGCACATGCTTCGAGGGAGCTTGCACGCACTAAGAGGTTGGGTTTTAGGAATTTTTAGGGAGCCCGAAGGTCTAGGACATCTTTAGGGGCATTATGCACAAGATAGAGCATGCGAGAACACTTAAAATTCGAGAGAAGAGATAATCCAAGCAAAGGAACCAACACAATTTCTCGAACCCCAGGCAGAACCGGTTCGGGGGGAGAACCGATTCACGGTACCGCTGAATCGGTTCGGGGTGCCTGGCAGATTCCTCCCTCTTATTTCCAAATTCATCCTCTTCCCTCCTTTTCCCCTCCATTCATTCCCCTTAGTTTTGAAAATGCCCAAAAATCTCAAAAAAATGCTCAAAAATCTCAAAAAAATCATAAAATTTTGAAAAAATCCAAAAATATTTTTGTTCAAAATAAATAAAAATTGGAATTCAATTTTTTCAAAAATATCATTAAAAGTCGGTTTAAGGTCTCGAGTTGTAAAATTCAACATACACAAAGCCGAAATTGCCGAAGATGGAAATTGAGCAAAAATTGATGACTTAACGAATAAGTGTGGAGATTAACAAAACCCGGTGAGATTTCGAGCCAATCGATCTTTTTGAGTTTTTAAATCAATCCGAGTTAATTGTTAACTCAAAGTTCTTTTCAACGCCTAAAAAGTCGTCGAGGATCTCAATCCTTTCATTTTGATCGGTTTTGCAAAATGTGTGATATTGCTTTGAAAAGCGTGCCAAAAGTGATCTCTAAACTTGAATTCATCTCGAAATGCATATGGGAACACAATTGGTATTTTGGACAATGAAGTAGGCCATCGTTTGTTACCCAAAAATATTAGCCATAAAAGATGTGAAAAATTATCCCTTTGATAACCCAGTTGAGCCGAATAAAATTTATCCTTTTCGTTTGGTAACCCGAAAAACCCAAATAGTTCGGAATTGCAAAAAATGAAGAAATTCCGAATTTAAGTCCAAAAAGTGCATATAGAGGGGCAAGAAAAAAAATAGATATGCTCAAAAAAAATAGCAAGAAAAGAAAAGAAGTGAAAAATAGAAAAATAGAGAAAAAGAAGAAAAAATGAGCAATAGCCCGAAAAAAGCACAAATGGACATCACTAATAATTTTTCCAATTCCAACCTCCCTACAATTATCATTTTACCCAGTATACCTTAAAACCCCGAAAAAGTCCTAACCAAGTCCAAATTGCTAAATTGATTACCGCGTGGCGAGCTAAGACACCTAAAGATAATATAAGAGATTACATGTGCAAAAAAGAGGCAATGTTCCCGTTTTTAAAACCGTAATCCATTGATGAGATCCTATCACTATGAAATTTTCATTTTTTTACTTGTATGTGTGACTTTGCATCCATTATATTTACTCTTTATATCACGCATACCGAGAGAATAGCCACATTTCGAGTGATTCGTTTGAGAGAGCATTTCGTGAGAATTTGAAATCAAAACGAATTTTCGGGTAAGTAACGTAATGATCAATCGGTGGAAATCCGCAGTTAAATTTTCGGCTTCGTACACACGCACTATTATTTGAGACTTGTAAATATGACTCGATGATGATTATTTTTTGGGAAATTTTGAATTATACAATTTTTGCGTATTTTGAATTTTTCCTTAAGTCGAATTTTGAGGGTATATTCTCTGCAAACCCTCACGAGACACAACTTGTCCTACTAGGGTGACCTAAGGGTTTAAAGGCTTGTTGCATACGCTAAATGCAATCGCTTGCCTGCGAAAAGGGTATTCTATACCAATAAAATGTGATTTTCAAAGAGTTAAGCCTTGATAGGATTCTTTTACATTACTCGGGATGCATAATGTTCTAAGTTAGGGGGTTTGATTGGGCATAAATATTTTATATTTATTCCCCTAATTTTGGCACATTTGTGAACCCGAGTGATGCAACCGATATGGATTTAACGCACATTTATGCTACTAACCTTCGTTGGCAAGTATTTCGTGTTTCGTGCTTCTCTTATTTGTTTTATAGGTTAATTATGCAAGCGGTGCAAAAGAGAAAGCGAAACGATGAAGGAAAGGCTAGGAAGGCAAGCTTAAGGGCATTTTGGTTATTCTGCAGCCAGATCCCGGAGGAGGAGTCAACTGGAAAGTTGAAAATCTTGGAACAACGAGAACACTGAAAGAAACGACACCCAAATCCGAGCTATGGTTGATGAGTTATGACCAGTTGAAGTTGAAGAAAAATCCAGGGAAGAAAACAAGAAAAAATTCTAAGTGTTAGAATGAAAGAAAAAGCACCCCAAGCCAGCAAAAATTCTCGAACCCAGTCGCGAACCGGTTTGGGGTGGCGAACTGGTTCGGGGAACATGCGAATCGATTCGGGGGTCCTAAAGCGCGAATTTTTCCTTTATTTCTGATTGGTATAAAGAATCCCAGGAGGTTACAACTCCTTGAAAAACAGTTTTGGACGTACTTAGTGACCGAGGAATGACAGTTCTGGATAGTTTTTTGTTAATTTTGGTAGAGAAAAAAAGGGAAGAACATCTATGAACCTAACTTGAATTAATTGCTTCAAGATTGATACAATTTCGGGTTTATTTTCAATTTGTAATCTAAGTTTCATTCTTATGATTATTGTTCTTGCATGATAATTTTCCTGCGTGATTTGAATAAATTTATGCGTTCATAATACTTAGCTACATATTTTAATCTAGTTTATCATGAGTTCTTTCGCATGCAACGTTACTATTTCATGAATCCTTCAGTTTAATATGTCCGGCTAGATTTTTAAAGGCCGGGACATATGAACCCAGCCTGATTTGTTAATTGTACATGTAGAAAATTAATCCTCTGAATTTAGTGATTGAATACGACCGTATTGCGTAGGCACATAACAATTGTAGGTCTTTATATCTCGTTTGCCTCTGGGTAACCGTGATTATTTAGAATGCAATTCGAGTATTACTATCGTGATACCGATTTACTCGTCCTCAGATTAAGTATGACGTGGGCTTGAACCTCGTATACGTAATGCTTGGGAGTACTAAATTTCGGTTCAAATTTAATCAGTTAAATTTATGATTAATATTATAATTGCAATTCACTAGGGTTGGGGGATTGTACTCCCGTCATGTTTTTCTCATCACTTAGTTAAAAAGTTTCAAATCATTCATCGTTAGTATTTTAGGTAATTTAGAATAGTTGCATTTCTTTCATAATTTCAAAATTGCATTTTGTTGTAGCCAATTCCCAAATCCAAATCATCTTTTCATTTCTTTCTAGAGTCAAGTTAGGGTTAACAGTCTTACCTTTGTCGTCACGTTCACTCATCCTAGTTTCCTGAGGATTCGATAACCAGACTCACCACTATACTCCACAAGAGTGTAGTTAAAGTTTAGGTTTTTGTATTGCAGTTGGAAGTCGATAACAACGATTAGCGTATTTACACGGACGCTCGGTTTCCGACTCGATCAAAATACTTGTTTAATATCACACTTTTTCCCAACTTTCACACTTGTCACTTTAACCATTTAACACATACATTACACCCTTTAAATTTAAGCTCCCAAGTTCGGTTAGTCTTATTTCATACTCAAATCCAACAAGAATTTCTTTAAACTTGATTACATATTTATTATCAAAATACTACAAGTTTATATTCATAGAAAGTGGACTTTAAATATTAAAAGCCTACCAAGTGGATTAAACATACATTTCAAATAATGAAGTCGTTTTTATCAATTTCTTATACTCAACAAATGCCCATTTGTTCGGAAGTCTTCATTTTGCAAGAACTTAAAAATATTGATCGACAACATTAACATCATTCCATATTTTTACTTCATAAAAATGTGCATTATCTCTTTTGGGTAGAAGTACACAAAAACAATATTCCCCTACATTTTTATTCCATAAAAATGTCCATTATTTATTTTTTCTAGAAATACACTAAAATATCACTTTCTCACCTTTATATTCCATAAAATGGTCATTACTTCTTTTTATCATAAACACACTAAAATCACATTTTCATACATTTTTAATTTATAAAAATGTCCCTTTTTTATTTTACTAGAAGATACACACAATAATATTTTCCAAGATTCTTATTCTATAAAAATGCCTATTTTCAGTTTTACTAGTAAACACATTACAATAATAATTTCTAACGTTTTTGTTCCATAAAAAATGCTTATTTTAAAATTTAATAGAAAATACACAAAATAATATTTTCTAGCATTTTTATTCCTAAAAATGCCTAATTTCAAATTGCTAGGAACACATCATTTTTCTTACATTCATACTCTTAATCACACGCAACAGTAAACTACACATTTATCAAATGAAGTCTCAAATGCAGTGAGAGTACGTTACTCACTTAAATGGTCTTTAAATATGGTGGTGGTGGTGGTGATGGTGAAGATGGGTGACTCCCCCAACTCCAAAGGTGACCCTAAAGGGAGTCACAAAAGCTTCACCAACAGTCCTCCATGGAAGCTCCAAGAAACTCCAATAAAATCCCCCTTCAAAACCTCTAACAATATACATCATCTTCTTCTAAAATAACCCTCTTCAAATGCACCACACAAAATAAAACCTACAATAATGTCTCCTATATTTTGTGACTCTATATCTTAAAAGTAAGGGAGGATATAAGTATATTTCTTTGGTATAGGCTTATGAACTACACTATAAGGGAAATAGGTTTAACAAATAAAGGGAGAGAGAATCGGTCGAGGGTTTGCCGGGGGGCGGGGAGGGGGTTCAACCCCATGCCCTTAATTCTCTTCTTATAATCAAACAAAAGGGAAGGTTTACCAAACAAGAGATCTTATCTTCCCAAATCAGTTACCACATTAGGTATTACTCCCTTCCTCGAAAGGGCACTCGTCAATTTCTGTTGGATTATTATATTTGGGACTTAAACTGGAAGTGTTTACTCCAGTTAAATTTATTATTACAGTATTTTCTACCATATGAGATTGATGTGAATTGTGAATGTTTATTTATTTCGTTAACCTAGTTTTATGTTAGTTAAAGCAAGGTTCTAAAAAATACGGGGCGTGATTGAGGCGTTGAGGTCAAGCCTTAAGCCTTAGAAGCCTAGGCGAGCCTTCGGCATGAAAAGGCGTTTAGGCCTTTTTAATATTTTTTAATATTTTTTAACCATAACAAGGCTATTAAAATACTAAAATTGTACATATCATAAAAATATGTCTAAATATTTGCAAATTAAAATAATATTTGATTATTTTGGATGAGATAATGGTCCGGTTTATAAAAAAATATTTAAAAGGCGATATTGTTTCACTAAAACATTGTTGCTTTTAGAGAAAATGTGCGCATTAAGGGTTTTACCAAGCATAAGGCATCAAAATCTTAAGTCGGGGCATTTCTCCCAAGCCTCAAACCTAGGAGGATTTTTTAGAACAGTCTTAAAAGGTAAAATTTTAACATCAACCTTTTTAAACATTAGGCGGTTAGTATTTAATAATAAAGTTTTTGACAGTGATTCATAATTTGAACCAACTGGATATTCTGATTTAATTTAATAAATGACTAATCAGTCGGTATTTAATTAGGCAGGGTGTCACATGTGGTATCAGAGCATCAGGTTCTAGAGTCCTTAGGATCTGTGCAGCTTATTATACTTTTCGCATAGCTTTCTTTTATATAGAGCCCTATATTTAGGACTCTTGTATTCATTCATTATGCATTCTACGTCTTCAGCTATTTGAGACATTTACTGTGGACTTATAAAGTTTCTCTATCATTATAGATGCCTCCCAGACATGCACAGCGAGCCAATAAGGATATCCAGCCCGAGCCTCAGCCAGCTCCTGCCTAGGGCACGATGAATGCTGCGGAAGTTACCACTATTATAGCACAGGCGATGAATGAAGCATTAGCCGTGGTACAATAAGCCCCACCACATAAACCAAGATTGGCTCCAACACCAGTCCACGCCTTCCCTTCTGCTAGGGAGCGCATCAGAGATGCTTTCCAGAGAGCACACCTTTCAGATTTCACAGGGAAATCTGATGTAGTAAAGGCGAGCCAATGGAAGAAGGATGTACAGAGACACTTAAGGATGTATGAGTCCACAGAGGTGCAAAAGCATATTTTAGCTACCTTTATGTTGGTGGGGGCATCATTACACTGATGGGAGTCCACTACCACTGCGAAGGAGAGAGACATCTTGACTATTCGAGAGTTTTTGGTGCAGTTTGACCGGAAGTACTTCCCTTTTGCTGTGAAAATCGAGATGTGGAGGAAGCTTTTGAACCTCAAATAGGAAGGGAAGACAGTTGCTGAGTATGAGGAAGAGTTTATCTATCTTCTGAATATAGTGCCAGATAAGATACCGACGGAGGAGAAAAATATCTAGAGGTTTATGGCTATATTGACTTGGAGGATTCGCCAGCATCTGTTAAAGAATGTTTTATTTCCCACTTATTATGATGTGGTTCTACTGCTCTATTACACTTACAGGACCACCGCTTCCATCAGCTGGGAAATAAACGAGATAAGGAGTCCATCCAGCCGGGCCGGAAAGGATGCAGTAGTGTCAGTGGGGCACCGACAACTCAGGGACAGGTCCGATAGGGTGAGCAGAGTTCCCATTAGGGAGACCCTTCTAAGCGATTCTGCTATATAGCTTTCAGTCCATTAGGGCCATTAGGGCCAGCCTGGTCAGTAGGGGAAACAATGTTTCCAGTAGGGCCAGGGGAGAGGTGGTAATAGCAATCAGGATCGAGGACAGTAGGGGCAGAGGGGATGACACTTTCCAGGGAGGTGCTTTACTTATGGAAACACCGGTCACAAATTCTAGGATTGTCCTCAGAGGGGTAGATCCCCGCAATAGAAACAGCAGTAGCAGGGCGCTTGTGAGGATCCCCAGCGATCGATATTTCCAACTGCCCTGCCAGTACCACCCCACGTACCAGCTTTGCTAGCCATTCCAGCAGCTCCAATGCACCAAGGACAGCTGCAGTATGGGTGTGTCTACAAAGTCCATCAGGCCGCGATTTATCAGGCCCCACCCGCAGTCGAGGGTATGTTTTCTATTAAGGGGACAATGGGGTGGATATTATTTAACATGGAGGCTTCACATAGTTTCATTTCCACTAATTTTGTACGCTCCACGAGGTTAATAGACACGATAGATAGAACAGTTACTAGTGTAAACTCACCAATGGGTTATGGCTCTTTGATATTCTTTATATGTTGGGGAGTAGACATAGAGATTGGGAGATTGACTTTACCAGTCGATATTCTTGTCTTAGAAATGCACGAGTATGACTCTATTACCGGGATGGACTGGCTTGTTACGTATAGGGATATGATTGATTTCTATAGCCGTAGTATTATGTTTTCCATACCGGGTTAGGAGATGTTTTTAGTGGTGATGCGTTGTTCGGAGGGAGGTTCGTCGACCCATTTATATTATATTGAGGAGGAGACCTCTAAGGGAGTTGGGATACCGCTTGATTCGATTTCAGTTGTTCGTGAGTTTGCTGATGTATTTCAGGACATACATGGATTACCACCCAACAGGGAGATAGAATTTGTGATAGATTTGATGCCAAGCACTCGGTCGATAGCCTGTTGCACCTTACCGTATGGCTCCGACAGAGATAAGGGAGCTACGAGATCAGATCGAGAAGTTTTTGGGTCAGGGTTTTATGCGTAGGAGTACCTAGCCATGGGGTGCTCCCGTGTTGTTTGGTAATAAGAGAGATGGGTCGCTACGGTTATGTGTTGACTACCGAGAGTTGAATAAGGTCACGATACGGAATAAATATCCGTTTCCCTAAATCGATGACCTATTTGACCAGTTAAGATGAACTTCTTATTTTTCAAAGATAGACTTAAGGTCGGGGTACCATCAGATACGTATTAGGGAGGAGGATGTCCCTAAGACTGCTTTTCTGATGAGGTATGGATCTTACGAGTTCAAGGTTATGCCATTTGGGCTTATTTATGCATCAGCAGTCTTCATGGACTTGATGAACATGGTTTTGAGAGAGTTCTTAAATCAGTTTGTCATTGTCTTTATTGATGAAATTCTGATTTATTCTCGAACTGAGGAGGAGCATGCCGAGCATCTAAGGATGGTTCTATAGACACTGCGCGAGCACGAGTTATATGCAAAATATAAGAAGTGTGGGTTCTGTTTGAGAGAGGTTTAGTTCTTGGGGCACATCATTTCTACGGAAGGGATATCGGTAGATCCGGGGAAGGTGCCAGTAGTGAGGGAGTAGGGACAGCCAGCGATGCCGACTGAGATACATAGTTTTTTGGGGCTGGAAGGATACTATACGCAGTTAATTCGGGGATTCTCGAAGATAGAGGGTCCATTGACAAACTTGACCGGAAAAGGGGTGCCATTTATATGGGATGATGCCTGCTAGTTGGCTTTTTATGAGGTAAAGGACAAGCTGACTTCAGCACCGATTCTAGCACTACTCAGGTCGGGGGTGGAATACCTGGTTTACACTGATGCATCCTTACTAGGACTTGGGGGTGTGCTTCAGCGGGAGGAAAAGGCGATTGATTATGATTCCCATAAGCTTAAGCCTCATGAGAGTATTTACCCCACCCACGACTTGAAGCTAGTGGCAGTCGTGTTTGCATTGTGGATATGGAGACATTATATCTCGGGGGACAAATTTTGCCTTTGCATGGATCATAAGTCACTATAGTACCTGATCACGTAGAGGGAGCTGAATATACATCAGTTGAGGTGGCTTGAATTTGTGAAGGATTACCAGTTCGACATCCATTTCCACTCGGGAAAGGTTAACGTGGTAGCAGACGCATTGAGCCGTAGGCCAGCAGGAGGAGTGGCTAAGGTGTAGAAGGCAAAATAGAAAGAACTCAGGCATCAGGATGCAGTTGCTCGCTCATTCATGTCAACGATGATGATTATACCCGAGATAGTTACTAGGGTGATACAGGCTCTGGAAGTGGATTCCTTCTGTTAGGATCAGATTATCCAACGTCTAGCCAAGGGAGCAGAGTCCTACTCCGGGAGCTCATATGCAGGTTTAAACTTTAATGGCAGACTAGTAGTTCTAGAGGGGGAGGAGTTACAACATGTAGTGATAGCAGAGTCGCACGATTCACGGTTTGCGGTACATCCCGAAGGGGATAAGATGTACCAGGATATGAGGCAATAGTATTGGTGGAGTGGCATGAAGAAGGACATCGCCGAGTTTGTTTCGAAGTGTGCTACTTGTCAGCTGGTGAAGACAGACCATAAGAGACCGAGAGGATTACTACATCCATTAAAATCCCATTGTGGAATTGGGAAAGCATTTCAGTGGATTTCATCATAGGGTTGCCTACATCACAGAGGTGTCACGATTCCATATGGGTGATTGCAGATTGGTTGACTAAGGTAGCTCTTTTTCTACCAATCCGACTGACTATACTATGGGGCAATATGCTCAAATCTTCATTTTCGAGATTGCGAGACTCCACGGGGTGCCCCTTCATATCGTGGCTGACCGGGATAACCTTTTTATGTCCAAATTTTGGGAGAGTTTCCAATAGGCCATGGGTATGGAGTTATGATTGATTTTTTCCTATCACCCACAGACGGACGGGAAGACAAAGCGAACGAATCAAATGTTGGAGGATATGTTTTGTATATGTATCCTTGATTTTGGAAGGGGATGGGAGCAGTACCTTCCGCTGGTGGAGTTTTCTTATACTAACTCCTACCAGTTTACTATTGCAATGGCTTCATTTAAGGCATTATATGGTAGACCTTATCGTTCCCCATCGTGTTGGCTTGAGGAAGGGGACAAAAAGTTACTTGGGTCGAAGGTAATTCAGGACACCTCGGTTAAGATTGATATGATACGGAGTCGTATTTGAGTTACTAAGGATAGGCAGAAGAGTTATGCCGATGCCAAGAGGTTCTTTAGGGAGTTTAGTGGGAGGTGGGTCAGGTGTTATTGCGAGTGTCTCCTATGAAGGTGGTAATGTGGTTTGGGAAGAAAGGGAAGTTGGCACAGAGATATGTTGGGCCATTCCCTATTATTAAGCGAATTGGTCCAGTAACTTACAGACTGGGATTACCGGAGCACCTGCATAGGATCCATGATGTGTTCCATATTTCTTCCCTAAGGAGATATCTTCCGGATAACTTGGCCCACAACTATATTGCCTTAGAGGATATTGACCTACAACCCGATATTTCCTACGAGGAGGGGCCATTTGCTATTCTAGACCATAGTGAGAGGAAACTGAGGTCAAAGATAGTGTTGTTAGTACGAGTGCAGTGGCGACATCATAATATAGAGGAGTCTACCCCGTATTTTTGAGGTATTTTATTTTAATTATGGAATTAGGATTAATTAATTTAAATAGAGAAAATATATTTATAATTAATCATGATTTAAATGTAATAATTACTAGTGTGATGAGAGTTAGTATTTATTGGTGATAATTATGTTGAATATTACTTAATTAGAAAAGTAATATATGATTACGAAAATATTATTATGGCCAGGAGTGAAAAATACGGTAGTTGCAATACACTTAGTTAGGACGCGCGTGTGAGTCATGTCAGTATTATTTTATTGGGTTAAAAAGATAATTGATTTTTAAGTAACTCGTATGAGCATTTCGAGTGCAACGATGAGTCCATAAGGGTCGAGATAGTTAGGAAACTCTATCCGAGTGTTTTATTTGGATTTCGAGACAATTTTGGCCAAACCGACACCCCGTAGGGTTAAGTTGGTCTTTTAAGATTTTTGGAAATTAAAGTTGACGAAAATAGAAAATTAAAAAGGAAGTGTACATGGGTAATAGGCTATCTGTCAGTTTTCAAACCTAAGTGAGAGACAAAGAGAACTAAAGAAGGAGAAGAAGAACTCTATAGGAGCCCTGGGATAGACTCAAGCTCTCACACCAAAAATCACACCAACACGTAGATCGTGAAGAGGGGATCACCCCTATAACAATTTAATTCAGCGAATCAGAAGTTCATAAAAAGGCAAGTGTTTATCTTACTTGATTTTAGGGAAAATAATGCCCATGTTAGATTAATTGATGTTTTAATCATGATATTATGAATTTGGGACTGAAATTAGGTATTAATCTTTAATTGGTAGTATAGGTTTGCATGTAGTTGAATAACTATATTCTGGGTATGATAAATCTGGGTTTTATGTGTTGATTTCACGAAATTAAATATGGGTTTTAAATTTTGTTAATGGAGGTTATATGAATTTAGGGCTTTTAAATATTTGAGGAATTTATCTTAATCTTTATTATAATTCTTAGAATTTGATATTAAAAATAGGATAAAGAGTGACTAATCCTGTAGGGAGATGATTGCGAACCTTTAATTTTATGTTTAGAAGGTAGAAAACGAACCCTGAATTCTCGTTCAAAGATCTACCCAGGTCATTCGAACGACCTCGTTCAAATGAGAATTCCAATGAGATTACCAACGAGATTTTAGAGTTCGTTCAAAGTGAGATTTTTGTTTGAACGACCTCGTTCGAAAGAGAACCCCTGGGTTCTAATGAGATTTTAGAAACTTTATTTTTTTCCCGAATGAGTTAAAAATCCTTCTAGGTTATTTCAAGTGGGAGAATGGGACCTACGCTATTCTGGCATAGCTTCATTTCATAATTTAGTAGTGAGAATATTTGTGTAACTACTAAGGGAATGTGTTGGAGTGAGGGAGCCTTAAAGATTCTATACGATGGAGAGATAAATCATACGCTTAAAGTACTGTGAGTAGTTAAGACGATAATACTACATTTAAATTTGGGGACTTGGGTTGCATGAATACCTAATGTATATAATAAGTTGTGAATATACTTATTGATTGAAAAATTATGTGTATAACATACCTACGCTGCTTGCTATCAGGTGGAGGTTGCGCATTGTGGACGATCATGCCTTGAGGAGCCTTCGAGTGGGATTTTGATTTGTACCACTAGAGCATAAAATCTAGGTACGGGTTATCTGTGAGAACGATAGTGATGACGGTCGTATAGGTGCATAGGTATGTGCGTAGCCCATCGGTTTGGAACTATGTTTGCCTCCAATATGTGTGTTTGTTTTGAAGGATTGCGAGAGATTGAACCTATAGTCCTTTATGCAATGAGCGATGCACCAGGACATGCTAGCAGAGTATGCATGCACCACATCTGTGTCTCGGGGTGCAGTATTGGATAGATTATATGTATATATATACTTGTGATACTATTTACTGTGTGATTTAAGTAGACATGAATAATAATGAAATCTGAAATGAATTAAGTTGGTGAACACTTTATCTATATTAAATTGAAAAAACACTTATCCATGTTAATGAGAAATTGATTATAGGTATTATGTGTATTGCGAGGGAAATACATGGGAACGGTATTGGGCTACGATTAGATGTTAGACGGGAAAGAACTAGTTAGCATGGGAATAGAAATTAGTAGGGTTGATGGTACGTAAGGTGTGCACATTAGATGAGAGGTGAGCATCTCAAGTGAGTACGATAATCTAATATGACTAATATATATGTTATTAACTCATTTTAAGAGCTTGCTAATCTTTAAATTATTTTCAACTCGAGCTCTAACCTATTTTTTGCAAATCTCCTTTCTTGTCAAATTATTTTAGGTGCCTAGCCATAGGGACACCAAGCATAGGAGTTCCATTCACTCGACGAGCTATAGATGTTGTGGAAGTTATAAGACCTTGGTAGTAGATGCCTTCATGTCCATCATTTCTTCCTTTTGAGCTATTTCATCAGTTAGGGCATGTTTTCCCTTTTCTATTCAGATATTCAGAAATATTGGATTTAGTTATTTACTTCTTTCAGTTGTTAGTTTATTTCTGTTGGATTATTATATTTAGGACTTATACTCGAAGTGTTTACTCAAGTTACATTTATTATTGCATCATTTCCTATCATATGAGATTTATGTGAATGGTAAATGTTTATTTATTTGGTTAACCTAGTTTTATGTTAGTTAAAAGAAAAAATGTTGACATCAACCTTTTTAAACATTAGGCGGTTAGTATTTAATAATAAAGTTTTCGACACTGATGCATAATTTGAACCAACTGGATATTCTGATTTAATTTAATAAAGGACTAATCAACCGATATTTAATTATACGGGATGTCACAATGTTATATTACCATATAATTACAAACTAATCAAAGGTTAAGATAATTATTTATTAGAAAGAAGTTTCTGGACACATATACAATTATACCATAACAAAAATTTGTCATACACACCATTTATAGAAAAGTAGAGGAAAAAAGGCTCATATCGTATGAAAGCCCAAGTTAATATTCAAAATGAACAATTAGGCACATTTTCAATATCTTTACTAAATTGGAATAAAGATCTTGAACAAATAGACACATAATGAAAAGTATTAAGTAAGATTGTGAAGTAGTCACATGACCATTCAAATACAAATATATATTTATGCGACCATAAATGTGTCTTGTGTGCGTGCTATATAGGCTCAAGTGCAAGCCTGACGCTCAAGTAATAATCCCGGTAAGTCGGGTATCGATCCTAAGGGAAATGGGATGAACTAAGTCGTGATGACTTTGGAAAGATGAATAAATCCTTGGTTTGACTCTAAAAAGAATGAAAAGATGATTTTAGAAATGACACAACTACAACTAGATGCAATTTGGAGATTGATTAACTACTGAAACTAGAATGAATAATATGAAACTATACTAATTAAACAAAAACTAATGATAAATGGTTTTATTTGCTAAATATGGAATGAGAACAATAGCTCGGGTTACAATCCCCCACACCTTAGTAATTCACTTCGTAGGCTACTAGATTCGAAATTAGAATTTTAAATGAACCCAGTCTTTAGTACTCCGAACTATTAAACATATGAGGGATCATAGCCCGCACAGTATCTAAGCAAAGGATGAGTAAAACGGTGTTGCATTAGCTACTACGCACATCGCATTCTTAAGCTTCCTGGTTACCTAGGGCAAAAGAGATCAAAAGTCCTACGACGGTTACAATAGTTACGCAACACGATTCATCTAAGATTATAATTCAAAATTATATTTGCCATGTTGATGAATTACATAGGGTGGGGTTCATGCCCCCCAAACCTTAAAAACTTAGCCGGATGTAACAACCCTCACTTTTGAGAACCTATTTTATATTTGTTTACTAGGTATAGTAATTAGATATAAAATGCTGGCATGTGGAGTAAGTACTAATCTAGTGAAGAAAAGTTAATATTTGCTATGATGTTGCATATTTACCGCAAGTTAACGCGACTAAGAATTTGTCTCAAAAGTGCATTTTCTCTAGGCTCAAGTGTAAGCCTGTTGCTCAAGTAATAAACCCGGTAAGTCGGGATCGTATCCACGGGGATCAGAAATTGACAAATATTAATAGGGAAAGTAATTAAATCTTGAAATGATTCCTCAAAAGAAATATGAAAAATGATTAATGATTGGGAAATTTCTAGTGAAATAAAAATTTTACTCAAGAAAAACAAACTGAAAATTGCGAAGAACTTAGATTTGGCAAATGAGAGAAAATAGGGTAGGGTACAATCCCTTAAACCTTAACAAATTACCATATAGAATGCTAGAATTGAAAATTAAAATTCTTGACTAAATCCAGTCTTTATAAATCCTAAGCATTACATATATGAAGGATCTAGCCCTCATCATATGAAATCAAAGGTAGATATAAAGCGGTGAATGGTAAATTATACTCGCAAAGCGTTCTTAAACATCTCAAGTACCTAGGGCAAGAGAGATTAAAAGATTGACAATGTTTGTATAATTTTCATTCACGATTTGATCAGTATTTTAATTTATCCTCTACTTTCTACATAAATAATTTGCCTTGGATTGAGTTCATGTACCCCAACCCTTGGGAATTTAGCCAGACATGATTTGATTAGAGAACAAATTCATACACATAATTATAGATCTACAAGACATTAGAAATAATTTGCAAATAATAAAACAAGATAATGTAATGGTTTTACTTGAATTTAGCAGCAGGAAACGGAATTGAAATCTATAAATTCTTACAAACTAGGGTTCATGAAAAACTCCTAAAGAAATAGAAAATTTTCTCTCTCAAAAACCAACCTAGAATTCGACCTCTCAAAATGATGTAGGGCATGGGCTTTTATAGCACAAATTAACACGAGTTTGACAGCCATAATCGCTTGTAGCGCAAGTTTTCACCAGCTATGCAAGCCAAAATCTTCACAATAATTGCCAGGATTTCGCATGATCGGACCGGTCCGGATTCCCCTCGGATCGGTCGGATTTTCTGCCATCGGATCGATTCTTTTTTTATTCTACCGGACCGGTCCGGTTTCCTCCGGATCGGTTCTGCTGCCATCGGTTTGTCATCCATCCGGTGTCTACTGGACTTGGGACATTTTGGATCGGTCCGGTTCCCACCGGGTCGGTCCGATTTTCTTCCATTTTGACTTTTTCCTTTCATCTTTGACTGACCATAACTTTTGACCTCGAACTCCAATTTGAGTGTCGTTCCTTCATATGCTCTCGTGAACTCAAGCTCTTCAACTTTCCTTTTGGTGTCGAGTTCGAATTCTGAGTTGAACTTTATGCTTTTTCCCTTTGACTTTTCTTCCTTTCATCTTCTCCTTTCTTCTGGTTTCCTTCTCTCCTTTCTTGCATTCCATTCTTGAAAAATCTATCAGAAATACACGAAAACTTGGGGAAATTGTTAAAAACAGTCAATGGAACGATATGGAATAAAAATGATTCAATTACCTTGTTCGAGATATTAAAATCACTAACTTTAAGGGGCTAAATTCAGAAGAATTTACGCTTGGTCAAATCCCCCTAACTTAGGACTTTGCACGTCCCGGGCAATGCAACTGAATCTAACCATAATTCTACTCTTGAAAATTCCTTTATTAAAATAAAATTCCACTTTCGCAGGCATGCGATTGCATTTAGCATATGCAATAAGCCTTTAAACCTCTAGGTTACCCTAGTAGGACGAGTTTTGTCTCGTGAGGGTTTGCAGTGAATATACCCACAAAATTCTTTATTGACTCAAATAAATATCAAAATACTTAAGAATTGTACAATTTAAACTTTTCGAAAAATAATCACCATAAATTCATATTCAAATGTCTCAAACCATAGTGTGTGTGTGGAAAGCCAGAAATTAAACCTCAAATTTCCACCGATTGAGCATTACGTTACTTTCCAAAAATTCATTTTGATTCAAATTCTTACGGATGCACTCACAAACGAATCACTCGGATTGTGGTTATTTTCTCTCGGTATGCATGATTTAAAGAGTAAATATAATGGACACAAATTCATGCATACAAAATTGAAAAGAAGGAAATATATGGTGAAAAGATCTCATCATCGAAGTGCAGTTATTAGGAAATGGGAACATCACCTCTAGTTCACACCATTTTAATCTCTCATATTATCTTTTCATGTCTTATCTCTCCATGCAGTAATTAATTTTGCCATTCGGACTCAGTTAGGACTTTTCAGGTTATAAGGTGTAAAGGGTAAAACTGGGAATGGACGGAATGTTCGGAATTGGAAATTTTTTCTTATGATGTCCATTAATGCTTTTTCGGGCATTTGCTCATTTTTCTCTTTCTTTTTTTTCTATTCCCCCCCCCCCCCTTTTTTCATTCTTGACCCTTTTTATTGCACCATTTGGACTTACTTGATGAATTTTCTCAATTTTCACAATTCCTGGATATTTGGGTTTTTTCGGGTTTTCAAACGAAAAGGAAAAAAATTATTAGGCTCAAATTAGGTTGCAAAGGGATAATTTTGTTTTTCACAACTTTTTATGGCTAATATTTTTGGGTAACAAACGAGGGCCTACTTCATTGTCCGAATTGCTAATCACATTACCATATGCATCTCGAGACTAATTAAGTTTAGAGATATATATAGCACGAATTTCGAGACAAAATTTCACACATTTCTCATAACCGATCAAAATAAAGGATTGAGATCATCAACGACTTATTAAAACGCTGAAAAGAACTTTGAGTTAATCATAAACTCGGATTGATTTAAAAACTCATAAAAAATTGAAAGGCTCGAAATCTCACCGAGTTTGATCAATCTCCACATTTATTCGTAAAGTCGTCAATTTTCTTTCAATTTCCATCTTTGGTCAATTTTGGCTTAGTGCAATTAAGATTTAACAAATTGAGACTTTAAATAGAATAAAGGTGATATTTTTGAAAAATTTAAATTCCAAGTTTTATTTATTTTGAACAATAATATTTTTGGCTTTTTTCAAAATTTTTCATCATTTTTTTAGATACAGATATATGCATACAGATATATGCGAAGTTTTATGAATACGCACCTGTCATCCCCCCTAACTTAGTGATTTTCATTGTCCTCAATCAAATGGACGAGAGAGATTAAGAAGACAACATTAATAGTGCGATAAATAAAATAAGAAAATATCATAATGAAACTGTATAGTACAAAATAACTGCATAAACAACTGTGTAAGCAAATAGTACAAACAGACTTATGAAAACCTAAAGGGTTAGAGGGGCATCCTAAGGGGAAGGTGGGGGATGGGAAGGTCCTGGAGCAGCAGGATCATAAGGATTATAGTAGTAAGGAGGAAGGGAGTCCTCTGGACCCAACTGAAGACGGTACAAGTCCGCCTGCATACGGAGGACCAAACTCATGTCCCTCTCGTAGGACGCCACGAACCCGTCGAAACGCGTTTCCAGAGAGAGAACGAGCTCAGTCAAGCCCGTACCAACCGGAACATAAACTGGATCAGTTGTTTCATCATATTCGTCCTCTTCACCTTCTTCCATTTTAACATCTTCATCAGCAACGTCCTCTTCCTCATCGGTCTCCTCATCACTCGAATCTCCGGCGCGCCTGGCACGGATTAGCTGAATTTGCCTTTCACTTCGAGTGCGGGACTCTTGTCCTAAAGGCTTAGGCAAGTTGATAAGATCTTGTGGGGGCTCAATCCTGGCATCCTTAAGTAAGGATGTAATGAGACGGCCATAAGGAAGAGGGGCCCGACCCTTTTTGTCATAGGCCACAAAGAGGATATCGGTATAAAATGTCCGGGTCAAATTGATAACAGTTGCATGGTCAAACAAATGATACGTCATTGTGGCTTGACACGGCCTCATTGCTGAATCATTGGAGGTTTGCAAAATATTGGCACAAACGATGTGAAAATTGAACCGTGCCTTGTCTGATAATCGACCAATGGGAAAGGTCTCGGTATTCCAAATCGCACCGAGCTCGATTCTTGAGATACAAACTGCTTTGGTGAGAACAGGATCGGGACTAGGATAATCAAATTGGGCCGGAGTGGTCACACCGTAAGACTCGATTTTCTGGGCCAGAATTTTAAGTGAGAACGGTGTAGGTGTGGAATCCACAAAGGCTTGGGATTCAAAATCAGTGGTACGGACAAGTGAACCGTAAAATTGACTGACCTCATTCCCCCAAACAGCTTCATAGGGCTCATTGAAAAATCAGCACCAGCCCCTTGACATGAACATGGCTGTGACAGAATTGGGCAGTTGATCCCACAACACTTGACGTTCAATGTGAATTTTGCGGGTAGGACTAAACAAACGACGGCACCAATTTGCTTCACGGCGAGAACGGTATTCTCCATTGTCGTCGAGAAGGACCTAAATGGATGTATATTTCTGGGGAGCAGCCATTGATATGGAGGAAGGAGATAGCAAGTTAGAGAGAAGAGAGAAGAGATGGAGGTGTGAAGAAAATGGGTAGGGGGATGGATGTATTTATAGGAGGGATGATGAAAGAGGGGGGAATGAATGGGTGGGAAATAGTGGGATGATTTTTTGGGGGGAAACGAAGGGATTGGGGGAATGAATGTGGTATGGATTGAAGAGGTGTGAACCTCGGGAAATAAAATTCTGCTGATGACTGGACCGATCCGGTTTTAAGACCGGACCGATCCGTCTTAACCGAATCGGTTCTTTTTATTTTCACCAGGACCGATCCGCCTTAACCGGATCGGTTCTTTTAATTCAAGAGCGAACCGGTCCGGTCTGCTGAATTTTTAGAATTTCCTCCTCTCTCTTCTTTGCACCATTTATGTTCCTTTTCTCCATTCCATTGATTACTTTGCAACACTTCACACTTAAAACTTCCCGCACTTATCATCGAAACCTTAACACCCCTCACACATCGGATTCCCAACCCCGGGACTGACACAATTTACGACTCCTACTTCTAAGACTCATATGTACAAGGGGTGCGATGACCTCACCTTGATTTTTTTAGTCAATCCCCATAAATGGGGTCGGATAATCAGATTGTGTCGTCTTCCTTGACAATAGCTTCCAAATACGGCTTGAGACGATGCCCATTAACTTTAAATGTGTTTCCCCCTTTCTCATCTTTGAGTTCAACAGCTCCATGGGGAAATACCTCTTTCACAATGAACAGACCTGACCATCTTGACCGTAATTTTTTGGGAAACAAGTGCAACCTCGAGTTGTAGAGAAGTACTTTTTGTCCCGAATGAAACTCTTTCTTACGAATGATTCCGTCATGAGCTCGTTTCATTCTTTCCTTGGATATTTTAGCACTTTCATACGCATCATTGCGTATTTCTTCCAACTCATTCAACTGAAGTTTACGTGTTTCACCGAATTTATCCATGTTGAAGTTCACCCTTTTGATAGCCCAATATGCTTTGTGTTCGATTTCAACCGAAAGATGACAAGGTTTGCCATACACAAATCCAAATGGGGACATACCAAGGGGATTCTTGTATGCGGTTCTATATGCCCAGAGTGCATCATTCAATCTAAGAGACCAGTCTTTCCTATTAGGTTCGACTGTCTTTTCCAAGATATTTTTGATATCCCGATTGGCGAGCTCAGCTTGGCCATTCGATTGACGGTGATAAGTTGTTCCAACTTTATGGACAATTCCATACTTTCGCATTAGTTTTTCCATAGGCCTATTGTAAAAATGGGTTCCATTATCACTGATTATGGCCTTAGGCATTCCAAAACGAGAAAGTATGTTTTCTTGAATGAATTTTATCACCACCTTGCTGTCATTTATCCTTGTAGCTATCGCCTCTACCCATTTTGAGACATAATCTACAGCGATGAGGATGTATAGAAAACCAAAAGAAGGTGGAAAGGGCCCCATGAAGTCAATACCCCAACAATCAAACAACTCCAAGACTAGAATTGGGGTTAATGGCATCATGTCACGGCGAGTAATAGCGCCCATTCTTTGGCATCTATCGCATGATTTACAAAAAGTATTCACATCCCGGAAGATTGAGGGCCAGTAGAGACCACTTTGAAGGATTTTTGCAGCAGTTTTATTTTTGGAAAAATTACCTCCACATGCTTTCGAATGACAGAATCGAATCACCCCTTGGATTTCTTCATCGGGTACACATTTCTAGATGATTTGATCAGCACAATACTTAAACAAATATGGATCATCGTAAAAGAATATGCGTGACCATGTAATGAACTTTCTTCTCTCTTGCTGATTCCAATTAGATGGAACGATTCCAGTGACAAGGTAATTAACTATATCCATAAACCAGGGTAGGGAAGAAGTAGTAAATAGATTGTCATCTGGAAAATACTCGTCTATGGGAATGGAATCAATAGGTACGTCGGACGAGAGTCGTGACAAATGGTTAGCAATGACGTTTTTTACTCCTTTCTTATCTTGAATCGAGAGATTAAACTCTTGTAAGAGTAGGATCCACCTAATTAGACGGGGTTGGGAATCTTTCTTGCATAAGAGATATTTAAGTTCCGAATGATCAGTGAAGAAAATGATAGGCGACCCAACAATGTAAGAGCGGAATTTGTCGAGGGCAAAAACGACTGCTGGTAACTCTTTCTCTGTAGTAGAGTAGTTAAGCTGAGGGCCAGATAATGTTCTGCTAGCATAGTAAATAACATGAGCTTTCTTGTCTTTCCTCTGTCCAAGAACATCCCCAATCGCGTAATCACTTGCATTACACATAAGCTCAAATGGGAGTGACCAATCCGGAGCTTGCATGATAGGCGCGGAAATAAGCATGCTTTTAAGTTTATCAAAAGCTTCTTGACATGATTTATTCCACTCAAATGGAGTGTCTTTCATGAGAATATTACTTAAAGGTCTAGCGATGGCGCTAAAGTCTTTGATAAATCTCCTATAAAATCCAGAATGGCCTAGAAAGGACCTCACATCTTTAAGTGATTTTGGCGGGGGTAACTCAGCGATTAGTTCAATTTTTCCTCGATCAACTTCAATCCCCCTAGATGCGACTAAGTGTCCTAAAACTACACCCTCGGTGACCATAAAATGGCATTTTTCCCAATTGAGGACTAAGTCTTTTTCCACACACCGGAATAGAACTCTTTCAAGATTAGCTAAACATTGGTCAAAAGATGGACCAAAAACGCTGAAATCATCCATGAACACCTCAAGACCTTTTTCAATCATGTCTCTAAAGAGACTTAGCATGCACCTTTGAAAAGTAGCTGGCGCATTACATAACCCAAATGGCATACGTTTATAGGCAAATGTACCAAACGGACATGTAAAAGTCGTCTTTTCTTGATCAAGTACATCCACTTCAATCTGATTATAACCAGAATACCCATCTAGGAAACAGTAGTAAGGATGGCCAGCCACTCGTTGAATCACTTGATCAATGAACGGTAAAGGAAAATGATCTTTTCGAGTTCCGGCATTGAACTTTCGATAGTCAATGCAAACACGCCACCCGGTGGTGGTGCGTCGAGGTATTAATTCTCCCTTAGCATTTTCAACCACGGTCATCCCCGATTTTTTTGGAACGACCTGAATTGGGCTCACCCATTTACTATCAGAAATGGGATAGATAATCCCAGCATCTAGCAATTTGATGATTTTCGCTCTTACTACATCTTTCATGGTTGGATTTAATCGCCTTTGCATCTCACGCGAGGGCTTCACCTCTTCCTCAAGATGGATTTTATGGGTACAAATCAATGGACTTATACCTTTCAAATCTGCTATAGTCCAACCAAAAGCACTGCTATGCTTCCGTAACACATCCAATAACATACCCTCTTGCTCTTTTTCTAAACGGGAAGAAACAACAACAGGAAATGTATCATTCCCTCCCAGAAAGGCATATTTGACATGTGAGGGTAGTTTCTCAACTCAAGACTAGGAAATCTATTTTCAGAGGGAATCATGGTTGTCTCCCTCGGAGGCAATTCTTCAAACCTATAAATCCAGTCAACATCTCTTAAACTCTCAAAACTCTCTGCTTCTTTTAACCAAGTTTCCAACTCTTCCACCTCACGCTCAAACTCAGTATAAGGACTCTTTTTCTCACCAATTTGCATTAAACACACTTACAATGAATCTCCTCCTATAATTTTCTCGATGTTCTCATCCACCACTTCTTCAATAAGACCAACCTCAAGAATTTCATCCTCATCACCCATTTGGTTAGCGACGTTGAAAATATTGGTCTCGAGAGTCATGTTTCCAAAAGTGAGTTGCATTTGGCCATTCCGTGTATTGATCAAAGCATTAGCAGTAGCTAAGAATGGACGGCCCAATATTATTGGAACATGATTTCTCGCATGGGGAGCAGGCTCAGTGTCCCAAATGACAAAATCAACAGGAAAGTAGAACGTGTCCACTTGAACCATCACGTCTTCTACAACCCCACGAGGCACTTTCACTGTTCGATCAGCTAACTGTAGAGTGATTCGGGTAGGTTTTAAATCACCTAAATCAAGCTGTTTATAGATGGAGTATGGAAGGTTATTTACACTCGCACCTAAGTCAAGCAATGCTTTTTCCACTCTTTTTTTCCTATGAAGCACGAAATTATAGGTGCACCTGGATCCTTGAATTTTGGTGGAAGATCATTGAGAAGGACCGAGCTCACATTTTGTGCCAAGAAAACATTCTTTTTCACCTTGAGCCGTCATTTGACAGTCAAAAGATCTTTGATGACCTTAGTATATGCTGGAATTTGTTGAATAGCATCAAGAAATGGCAAGTTCAATTTTACTTGCTTCAACACATCCAATACCTATGTACGCGAAACCCCTTTTTTTTGGCACTATGCATTGAGGAAATGGAGAAGCAGTGGGCAACTTAACTTTAATTTCTGTTTCAACTCCCTTATCTTTTTATTCCGTTTCTAACGGAGTTTCTTCAGACTCGAAAGTTTTAGATTCCTTGGGAATTTCAGGTTCAACTCCATCATCTTTCTCCTTTGGAAATTTTGGTGCTAGATCAATTACGTGACCACTACGAAGAGTAGTAGCAGCTTGACACTGATCTTGCAAATCCGATGATGTGGAGCTAACCGTGGGTTGTCCTTGAAGAGGAGGTCTTTGGCCTTGGGCTGGGATTTTACCCTTCTTCTGAGTATTCACTGCAGATTGCAACCTAGAGATGCTAGTATGAATTTCAGTGAGCATTAGATCATATTTAGCATTGCTCTCTTTTTTAGATTGGATGAATTGATTGAGATTATCTTCAAGAGATCGCCTTGGTGGAGCGACATACGGACCAGGAGGTGGTACCTGCATAGGATTTGGCATAGAAGGAGCCACTTACTGAAATTGAGGAGGTGGTGGTAGATTTATATGTGGGTTAGGAACCATCCCCGCTTGGGGTTGTCCATAATTGAACCCAGGATTATTCCTCAATGATTGATTAAATGCATTCCTTTGCTGTGCATTATAATTTCCTCAAAACCCCCCTGTTGCCTCAACTTGCTCAGTGTACATTGCCTTGTATGTAGGGATGGTAGGACATCCTTTGGTAGAATGACCCGCATTACAAATGGCACACACTTTCTCCTTTTCGGCTTGTATGGGTCCAGCTACTTCTCTCAAACGCATTTCTATCATATCTCTGAAATTCTTCTCCAATTGGTCAAATTTTCGATCCAACAAAGTGTCCTTGTCTAAGTGATAAATACCGGACGTAGTAGGCAAGTTAGGCACTTGTCGATTTCGATTTTGACTATTGGGATAAAAAATATCCCATGCTTGGTTAGTCTCTGCTACATATTTCAGATGAGCCTCAGCATCGCTTGAATCTAACTCCCAAAAAGGTCTCTCGCACATGGTTTGAACAAGTTGTTTGGATGCTAAAGTAAGGACTTGATGAAAGAATGAAATCAGATGATGCTTTTCAAATCCATGATGTGGGCAAGCGCTAACTAACTCCTGAAATCTCTCCCAATATTTATCAAAAGCCTCATTCTCATTTTGTCCAAAAGCTTGAATTTGGGCTTTAACAGAATTGGTTTTGTATTATGGAAAGAATTTGGAGAGAAACTTGGTTTGCATATCTCTCCAATATAACAAAGAATTTGGGGGTAGGGACCATAACCAAGTTTTAGCTTTATCCTTTAAGGAGAAAGGGAAAAGTTTTACCGGATTACATCTTGTGGACAATCTTGGTCACCGAATGTCTCACACACTTCCTCGAACTCTCTAAGATGGAGATATGGTTTTTCAGAATCCATCCCATGAAATGTAGGAATAATTTGGATCATACCATTCCGAAAGTGTAACAGACCGGCATTATACGGGAGTAAAATGCAACCAGGGGTAACAGCTCTCTCTGGAAATAACAAACCTTTCATGGGAAGGTATGGTATCTCATCCTCTCCAGCACCAACACCGACACTACCGTGCTCCGACATATCGCTACCGAAAGATTCAAAATTCTCACTTAGTGTTTGACTCAATGAACGACTTGTGATTCAATTATTAGGCAAAGGAGGTGGAACCCAAAAATGAGGAGACCCAGTGGTATGAGAATTTTCAGAACTTGCTTCGGCAATAGGATTTCGTGAACTTGGGTGGAAGATGAATTCTGCATATAAGCACATAAGAGATGAGATGTAAATTTTTTTTTTTTTTTTTCGTAATCACTTGTAGATTAAAAGAACTTTCCTAAAACTATAACAATTAATGATCCCCGGCAACGGCGCCAAAAACTTAACGCGACTTAGAAAGGAGAGATTGAAGCTTTGGTGATTGTTCTTGCATACAACTTCATCAAAATCTGAACTTGCAAACTTTAGGCAAGTTTTCTACTTGCTATTATATGATTTAATTTGAATGATTAGTGTTGATAGTTGTGGATTATTTATGGTTTAAGAAGTTAGGGTTTTTATGGATTTTATGGGCTTTGAATCTTGGGAGGATGAATTGATTTGATATTGGTGTAAATTTTGGTTGTTTGATGTATTTATGATCCGATGGTTTTTATGGATTTTATGATCCGATGGTTGTTTGAAGTTGCGTAAAATTTGGAGTCCAAGACTCCATAGTCAAAACTTGGCATTTCTGCAGAACCGAATCGATTTGGCCTGGACGAATCAATTTGCCTTGAGACAGTTTCCAGGTCTGGGTCGACAAAATCGATTCGGATAGTCTGAATCGATTCGGTAATTATGCAGAAACTCATTTTTCCTGATCAAATCGATTCGGCTAGTCCGAATCGATTCGCCTTTATGAACCCAAATCGATTCGACTAGTCTGAATCGATTCGGAAATCCTGCATTTTTCCTTTGTTTTTCTTTTTGAATTTTGACCCTTTTTCATTAGGATTAGAACCTAGGACCCTTCTTGTAAGAAGTAAACATAGGATCCTAGAGTTTTAGTTGAGTTTGGTCGTTACCCTATAGTTGAATGGGATCACTTGGGGTAATTCATGGGTACTTAAAGTGATGTTTAGGCATCACTTTTCATTTGGTAAATTAATTGGAATTTAGAGTTCTACGCCCATATGTTGAGATTTTAGAAGCCCCATTGAGGTATATAAAACCTTGGGACTTATGAGATTTTGGAGATTGTTTAGAGAATACTTCAGGACTTAAAAATATGATGAAAATGAATAAGAAATATTCAAGGATTATGGTTTCAAATAAAATGAAACACGTGTGATTAATGGTAATTAAAATGAGGTTTAAATTGGTAAATGTTAATTTACTTAAACACACCTCTCTAAATGCTATCATAAGGGAAGCTCGTGCATGAGGTGATGTCCCCTGACTATAGTCCTCGGCCATATGCGGGATTTGTATATGTTTTTCTGCGCTAGTGAGGTATTTTCGGGTGTGGTTATGACTCACTCGCAGGTAAATGGCCACTTCCCTACGTGCGTTAGGTGCCCGGTTGTCTTGTATAGATAGGCCCTGGAAGATGATAGTCATTTAGGGGGGCGCCCAGTGGGGAAACTCGGAGGGGAGGTCTTAGAATCGTTATATGTATAAGAATATAACCTTTCTAAAATAAAGTGGGACTTGATATATGTGAATTGCCATATGTAAATATGATGGTAATTATATTCCTGCTAAGGAATGGAAAACGGAAAGATAAAATGGTAATTATATTCCCGTCAAGGAATGGAAAAAGGAGAAGATGTGATGAATAATGACGTTGAATTCTATTCTCTTGTTTTATTAATAAATGTTAGAATCATTTAAATTGCCTTATCATGCATTGAAATATAGGTTGTTAGATTCTCATATGTATGTCATGCATGATTAACCGCCCATATCTATCATACTTTTCATTTAGCTGGTGATCATATATAAACCGGGCCCTGACCAGTTATTTTCCCATGTTGTGTATGTTATTGTATCCGCTCAGGTGCTCCTCCGCAAGGGCTCCCATTATGATCTTCCTATTCCTATACTTTTGAGGAGCTATAAGATCTTGCGGATTATTATAAGATGCTTGTTAGACGCCTTCATTTTTGAAGATATGATCGAGTCTTCCACTCGATCGTGTGGCCCAACTTTTGTACTTGTTAATGAATGTATTCTGTAAATTATTGAATTTTTGTAATACATTGAATGTAACTGTAGACCGACAGATTATTCGGTCCTCTTATTGCATGGTTGCTTTTGTATTAATATAAGTTCTTTTGGAATTCCACTTTCTTATCGGATTGGGTTGTTAAATTTATTTTCTTAACTTGTAATTAAACTTAAAATTTTGGCAACCCATTTTCTGATTTATTGGGTGGTTTTCCCGTATACCTATTTTATTGTTATGATGCTGAGTATGATGTCCATCCATGATTCCGTTATATTGAGGTATTGGGCTGGCCACCCCTTATTTCGGATGGAGGGTTATCACTGATGGTATCAGAGCCTCGGGTTCTAGAGTCTTTAGGATCTATGTGGACTTGTCACGTTCTACTGTAGCGTTCTTTGATATAGAGACTAATGTTAGGACTGCTTTGTTGCTTATGTTTACGATCTTCTGCAAAATAGATTATTTATTATAGTATTCTAACTTTATGTTTCTCCATCTCAGATGCCGCCTAAGAGAGGTCGCCCAGCGAGACGCAATAGGGTTTTAGATGAGGATGTTGGTCCTCCACCGCCGCCACAAGGGACAGTTAATGCTGCAGATGTAGCGAATATAGTGGTTCAGGCGGTTAATGCGTCTATGACAGCAGTGGCTCAGAAAATTCCACAGGCTCAATAACGAGTGCCAGATGCTCAAGGTCCGATGGGACCTTTTCTGTGGGAGAGAGCTAGGGAGTCTTTTCTAAAAGGTCAGCCCTCGAAATTTGACGGGAGCTCGGATGTTATAAGGGAGAATCAGTGGAAGAAAGATATACAACGCCATCTACGTATGGTGGAATGTAGTGAGGAAAAGAAACTAGTTCTTTCTACTTTTAAACTTATTGGGGCCGCATTACACTGGTGGGAGTCTATGACTACGCCAAAACAGAGGGATACGATGTCGATTTTTGAATTCTGGGTTTTGTTCGATCAAAAGTACTTTCCTCCCGCAATACAAGGGGAGATGAGAAGGAGGCTACAAGACATTGTGCAAGGAGAGAGATCCGTAGCTGAATATGAAGAGGAGTTCACCCGGTTGGTGAGTTTTGTAGCGGATGAAGTGACTCCCGAGGAAAGGAAAGTTTTGAAGTTTATGAGAGACTTGAACTGGAGAATCCGACAACACTTGTTGGGTAATCTGGCTTTACAAACTTTTGGTGAGGTAATGAATGCAGCTCTACTACATTGCCAAGAGCATAGATTATTTGTGTAAAGTGGAAAGAAAGCCTCCGTAGTGGGGCAAGAGGGAAGGCATGGAGGTAGTGGGATTGGAGGAGGAGTCTTTCCCTCGTCCCAATCTTCGGGTAGTAAGAAGAAAGAAAGGGATCCCCAGCAGGGGGACTTGTCAAAGAGGCAACGCTCTGGTGGGTTTAATTCGGGGAACCATAACAACAGGCACGGTCAGGGTGCCCCACAACAACAAGCAGGCCGTGGTGGTCAAGGAGGTAGAGGCCATCAGGGCCAAGGTGCGAATCAGTTTAGAAATAACCGTGGTCGTAATGCAGAGAATATGTTGGGTCAGTGTTTCCAATGCGGTGAGGCGGGTCATTATAAGAGGGAGGGTCCACAGTTGATTGGGGGACAGTTTCCTCGAGCTCCCCAGCAGCCATATGTTCAATTCCCTCCACAGGTACCTAACCCAGTTGTTCCTCCACAGCAGGGTCAATTATAGTATGGGAGGGTTTATCATATTTAGGACGCTATGCTTCCTCCGGCTCCGCCGGCACCGACAGCTATTGAGGGTAAGTTCCTTATTCAGGGACATATGGGTCGCATTTTATTTGACACGGGTGCGACACATTCATTCATTTCTAGGAGCTTTGCTCAGACCACAGAGTTGATAAAAGATGTTGAGAGTACTTTTACTAGTGTGGAGTCCTCTATGGGTGATGGTTCACTCATTTTCTTTGTTTGTAAAAATATAGAAATTTCTCTTGGTAATTTATGCTTTGAGGTCGATTTACTCGTCCTGGACATGGTCGGGTATGATGTGATTTTTTGCATGGATTGGCTTATAAAATATCATGCTATAGTTAATTGTTACGATAAGAGTATAGTCTTCGCCGTTCCGGGACAAGAAATGTTCCTGGTAGTTTTACCTCGTTTAGAGGGGAGTACTAGTACTTATTTGTATTGTATTGCCCAGGATACTTCTAAGGATATAGTTGTTCCCTTGGATTATATTCTGATTATGACAGATTTTGAGGATGTCTTCATGGAAATACCGGGTTTGCCTCCTAGCCGGGAGATAGAGTTTCTGATCAACTTAGCGCCGGGAACGAGGCCTATTACGAGGGCTCCATATCGAATGGCTCCTATTGAAATGAGGGAGCTAAGCGATCAAATTCAGTAGTTATTGGAGCAAGGATTTATTAGGCGTAGTACATCGCCATGGGGTGCTCCAGTGTTGTTTGTAAAGAAAAGAGATGGTTCTCTCCGGTTATGTGTGGACTATAAGAGTTAAACAAAGTCACCATCCAGAATAAGTACCCTTTGCCTCGTATCGATGACTTGTTTGATCAACTTCGAGGAGCATCGTACTTCTCAAATATCGATTTGAGGACGGGGTATCACCAGTTGAGGATACGGGAGGAGGATGTATCTAAGACTTCTTTTCTGACAAGGTACGGGTCCTATGAATTTTTGGTTAACCAATGCCCCCGCTGTATTTATGGATCTCATGAATAGGGTATTTCGGGAATTCCTGGACCAATTTGTTATTGTATTCATCGATGACATCCTAGTCTATTCTCGAACGGAATCTGATCATGCTATGCATTTGAGGTTGGTCCTATAAAGACTGAGGGATCACCAATTGTATTCTAAGTTTGAGAAGTGTGGCTTTTGGTTACAGGAGGTACAGTTTTTAGGTCATGTGATGACGTCCCAGGGTATATCTGATCGGGCAGAAAAAGTGTGTTTGTGTGAGGACACAATCGTCGTGTTTTTCGCCGCCGCGATACAAAAGAACCTAAGCTACTACTAAACTTGACAAGCAAGCACAACGGTAAGTCGGGTATCATAAGAAATCCACAAGGAGTGATTAAATTTTAGACTTTAATTGTTTTAAAACTTTAGGAATAAAAACGGTGTAAAATAAATAAATGAAAAGGTGATGGTTGGTTATGCGACAAAAGAAAAGAATAAGTTACGCTACACAAAAGGAAAGCGAGGATCGGGATCGCATACACGCAGTCACGGGCTAAACAACTACTAATTAGAATTCCAGCTCGAAAGCAATTTAATCGAGCATTTATAATTAAGCATAAACATCACGCAATAAGGAATTTGACCCAACGTTGCGAGATTAAACATTTAACGGAAAAGGGTCACACGCGGATTAAATTCGGATTATCGCTATAAACACTAACGTTGCGTGACAAAGAAAGTTAAACGCATAACAATCTAACTTTAATACACACGGTTTCAATTAAATGCAATTTTACACGAAACCTTAACTTTCGAGGTTCAAACCCGTAAATGGCGGAAATGCAATCCCAACCCTATTTATCTAGGGGCTAAGCATGAGTAAACTAAATTAAACTAATCAAACTAAGAAAGCAAGAATTAAAGCAAGAAAACCTAATTATGAAAGCATGTAAATTATCTAGAAAGCAAGGAAATAATGGAAAACAAGCTATATTAAAGGAGATGGAAGAGAAAAGTTCAATCTTACAAAACCACAAGGGTTGTCAATCCAAGAGGAAGAGAAAATGAGCTCTCCAAACCAAAACCCTAACTATTCTAACCGAAAAACTATCTAAAAACGTTCTCCCTGATTATTACATCAAAAATGGCTTATATAGTAAGTTGGAATAAAAATAAAGAAGAAAGAAAAGAAGGCAAAATATCTGTAGAAAACAGAGCATTGATCGTTCGACCCCTTTGGTCGATCGATCGACCTAGGAAAAACTTTGGTAAATCAGAATGGTCGATCGATCGACCATAAACGTCGATCGATCGATCAAGCAGGGCAGAATGTAGCAGCCTACTGCATTCCTCTTTTCTTCTTCTCCATTCTCCTCTTTTGCTTCCTTGTTTTTCCTCTGCTGAAATCGCCGTAACTTCTTCGTTATGAATCGGAATCGCGTACCATTCATGGCCACGCGAAGCTAGCGAGGAGGGATACAACTTCCGTGAGATGTCGGGCCAGGTACCCAAGTTGTGAAAAGACTAAAATGTCCTTGCGCGTGCGATTGTGTACGGAACTTCACCGGAATGCATCCAAACTTCATACTAAGCATCCAAATACCTACAAAAGCTCAATTAACCCCTGCAAAACATGTTAACATAGAAATCTCTGGTTAACGAGCATAAATATAGGGATTAAGATACCCGAGGGGGCTAATAACGCGTAGGTTAATGGGTGAAATACGTAATATTTGCGTCGTATCACACCCCCTAACTTACACATTGCTAGTCCCTAGCAATGAAATAGGATACAACAAGAACTACAAGCAAACCAAAAGCAAGAGAAGTACAAAAGTATTGTATAAAAGCATAGGGCCACTTTCGCTGGCGATTCGATTGCATTTAGCGTATGCAATAAGCCGTTAAACCCCTAGGTTACCCTAGTGGACGAGTGTTGTCTCGTGAGGGTTTTCAGGGTTGAAACCCACAAACATCATATGGTTTCCTCAAAATATGCCCAACCCAACATGCGACAAACTCAACAACAACGAAAAAGATTTCAAACATGTTATTAGCATATTGAACGAATTCAAGCTAAAGTCCATTGTTATTAACAAGTTGAATGCACCTCATAGAATTGAAACTTTAAAAGTGCGAGGGGGGAAAGCATATGCATAGTATGATTTGGTAAAAACTTAAATAAACCGGATAATCATAAAGGCATGCATATATTCAATCCTCACAGGCATTACGCTCATCACGAGAATTCACTCAAAACAGGGAGGTAACACACGGGACATGCGGGCTAAAGAGTAAATGTAAATGGAAACTAAGTGTGTTCGTGTGAGGACACAATCGTCGTGTGTTTTGCCACCGCGATACAAAAGAATCTAAGCTACTACTACACTTGACAAGCAAGCACAGCGGTAAGTCGGGTATCGTAAGAAATCCACAGGGAGTGATTAAATTTTAGATTTTTATTGTTTAATTACTTCAGGAATAAAAGTGTAAAAGATGATAGGTTGGAAATGGTGATAAAAGGAAAGAATAAGTTATGCTACACAAAAGTAAAGTGAGGATCGGGATCGCATTCTACCACACGGATCGAAACAACTACTAATTAGAGTTAAGGCTCGAAAGCAATTTAATCGAGCATATTCAATTAAGCATAAACATCACACAATAAGGAATTTAAGCCAAAGTTGAGAGATTAAACATTTAATGGAAAATGGTCGCACGCGGATTAAATTCGGATTGTCGCTATAAACACTAAAGTTGCGTGACAAATAAAGTTAAATGCATAACAATCCAACTTTAATACACGCGGTTTCAATTAAATGCGATTTTGCACGAAACCTAGTTTTCGGAGCTCGGGGCCCGAAAATGGCGGAAATGAAATCCCGACCCTATTTATCTAAGGGTGCATGGTGAGTTAAACTAAATTATGTTAATTAAACTAGGAAAGCAAGAATTAAAGAAAGTAAACTAGTTAGAAAGCATGGAAACTAAATTACAAGGCAAGGAAAGATGAAGAACAAACTATATTAATGGAGAGGAAGTGAATAGTTCAATCTTACAAAACCACAAGGGTTGTCAATCCAAGAGGAAGAGAAAATGAGCTCTCCAAACCAAAACCCTAACTATTCTAACCTAAAAACTATCTAAAAACGTTCTCTCTGTTTATTACATCAGAAATGGCTTATATAGTAAGTTGGAATAAAAATAAAGAAGAAAGAAAAGAAGGAAAAATATCTGCAGAAAACAGAGCATCGATCGATCGACCCCTTTGGTCGATCGATTGACCTAGGCAAAACTTCGGCAAAACATAATGGTCAATCGATCGACCATAAGCGTTGATCGATCGATCAAGCAGGGCAGAATGCAGCAGCCTACTGCATTCCTCTTTTCTTCTTCTCCCTTCTCCTCTTTTGCTTCCTTATTTTTCCTCCGCTAAAATCACCGTAACTTCTTCGTTATGAATCGGAATCGCGCACCGTTCATGGCCACGCAAAGCTAGCGAGGAGGGATACAACTTCCGTGAGATGTCGGGCCAGGTACCCAAGCTTTGAAAAGACTAAAATGCCCTTGCGCGTGCAATTGTGTATGGAACTTCACCGGAATGCATCCGAACTTCATACTAAGCATGCAAATACCTACAAAAGCTCAATTAACCCCTGCAAAACATGTTAACATAGAAATCCGAGGTTGTCTGGTTAACGAGCATAAATATAGGGATTAAGATACCCGAGGGGGCTAATAACGCGTAGGTTAACGGGTGAAATACACAATATTTGCGTCGTATCAATATCGGTGGATCCGAGCAAGGTGGTTGCGGTGAGGGAGTGGGTTCAGCCCATGACACCTATCGAGGTTCAGAGTTTTCTGGGTTTGGGGGGTTATTACCGTCGATTTATTAAGAGTTTTTCTAAAATCGCTAGCCCTTTGACTAATTCGACCCGGAAGGGGGTGAGATTTGTTTGGGATAATTCTTGTCAGGCTGCATTTGATGAACTCAAAGATAGGTTGACTTCGGATCCAATCCTTGCATTGCCAAAACCGGGATTAGAATATCTAGTCTTCACCGGTGCATCTCTTCAAGGATTAGGAGGTGTACTTCAGCAAGAGAGACGAGCTATCGCTTATGCTTCTCGCAAGCTGAAGCCCCATGAAAGAAACTATCTAGTGCATGACTTAGAACTTACCGCGGTTGTCTTTGCCTTGAAGATATGGAGGCATTATCTCTTGGGAGAGAAGTTCAGTCTTTTCACGGACCATAAATCGCTACAATATTTATTTTCACAGAAAGATTTGAATATGCGTTAGCGCCAATGGATGGAGTTCATGAAAGATTATCAATTTGATATTCGTTATCATCCAGGAAAGGCGAATGTTGTAGCGGATGACCTGAGTAGAAAGACCAAGGGAGAGTTAGCTAATGTTTGGAAGGCTAAATGGAAGGAACTCAGTCAGCAGGATGTGGTGGTGAGAGCATTCATGTCAGTGATGACTGTTACCCCTACCATAGTGGTAAGAATTATAGAATCCCAAGGAAGGGATAAGGGTTGTCAAGACCATATTCGTTGATTACTATCCAAGGGAGCGGAGTCCTACTCAATTAGTTCTGAGGGTGGATTACGCTTCCATGGAAGACTTATTATTTCGGAGGAAGGGGATTTGAGACGGGCGGTGATGGCCGAATCTCACGGGTCTAAATTTATGGTACATGGTGACAAGGACAAGATGTATCAATGCACGCGCCGTCAGTATTAGTGACCAGGTATGAAGAGAGATATTTTTGAGTTCGTGTCCCAATGCACTACTTGTCAACTGGTCAAGATTGATCATCAGCGACCGACAGGTTTGCTGCCACCGTTAGAGATTCTGATATGGAAATGGGAAAGCATATCGATGGATTTTATTACGGTCTTGACAATATCACAAAGTGATTATGATTCTATTTGGGTAATTATCGAGCGTTTGACAAAGTCGACACACTTTCTACACGTGCGGACTGATTATGACACTGCTCGGTATGCCCGATTATTCATTGAGGAGGTTATTAGACTCCATAGGGTGCCTTTGAATATAATTTTTGACAGTGACAAGATCTTTATTTCCCATTTTTGGCAAAGTTTCCAAGAAGCAATGGGGACCGAATTGAGGTTAAACACTTCTTATCATCCTCAAACAGATGGTCAGACTGAACGAGTAAACCAAATATTGGAGGATATGCTTTGTATGTGTATGCTTGACTTCAAAGGTGGTTGGTAACAATATCTCCCTTTGCTAGAGTTTGCTTAGAACAACTCTTACCAATTACTATTGGAATTGCACCTTATGAAGCTTTTTATGGAAGGCCTTGTAGATCCCCCGCTTATTGGTTGGAAGTGGGTGATAATAAATTTCTTGGATCTGAAATGATCCAAGATACTTCTTCCAAAATAGAACTCATTCGGAATCGCATTTGCATAGCCCAAGACCGTCAAAAGAGCTATACAGATGAGGGTAGAAGGAACATGGAATTAGAAATTGGGGACCAAGTCTTGGTTCGAGTGTCACCAATGAAAGTTATCAAGCATTTTGGGAAGAAGGGGATGTTTGCGCCACATTTTGTTGGACCTTTTCCAGTTATTGCGAAGGTGGGTCCAGTGGCATACCAACTTGATTTACCGAAACCATTGCAACAAATTCACGATGTATTCCATGTTTCTTCTCTAAAGAAGTATAAGAGGTGCGAAGGTGCACTTTGGCATATCCCTTTCGAGGACATTGATTTGCAACCCGACATTTCATATGAAGAACAACCGGTTGCCATTTTAGAGCATGGGGAGCGTAGATTGAGGTCTCGTGTGTTGCCCTTGGTACGAGTTCAATGGAGTCACCATAACGCCAAGGAATCAACATGGGAGCGCAAGGATGATATGCGGGAAAATTATCCGCATCTCTTTATACAAGGTACGCCTGAATTTTGGGGACAAAATTCCTTCATAAGGGGGGGAGTATGTAACAACCCTCACTTTTGAGAACCTATTTTATATTTATTTACTAGGTATAGTAATTAGATATAAAATGTTGGCATGTGGAGTAAGTACTAATCTAGTGAAGAAAAGTTAGTATTTGCTATGATGTTGCATATTTACCTTAAGTATAGGTGAATATTGCCATGTTGTGTTTTGTAATGTCATAAGATTTAAAATGACATTTGGGTTAAAAATGAAACCGGAACTTAAAATAAATTATAAAATTTCCAAATGATAATTTGGAGGGCGTAGTTAGTTTCGGGAGGTATGAGATAGTCAAATTATGTGCCATATTGTATTTTGAGGTTCCAGCACTTTTGACTGGTTGTAGCTTCAATGAGTAGTTATGTATTATTTTATCGCGGTATTAATCACTTAAAGATGGAATTTTGGACCTAAGCCACGATTTATGTCTTGATTAAGTCACTATTCCCTTAATTGAATTAGTAAACCTAGACAGAAAAAGAGAAGAAGAAAACTTGTGGAGAAAGGAGAGATTGAAGCTTTGGTGATTGTTCTTGCATACAACTTCATCAAAATATGAACTTGCAAACTTGAGACAAGTTTTCTACTTGCTATTATATGATTTAATTTGAATGATTAGTGTTGATAGTTGTGGATTATTTATGGTTTAAGAAGTTAGGGTTTTTATGGATTTTATGGGCTTTGAACCTTGGGAGGATGACTTAATTTGATATTGGTGTAAATTTTGGTTGTTTGATGTATTTATGATCCGATGGTAGCAATGAATGATAGGGATTTGAGTTGGTTGAAGTTGGGTAAAATTTGGAGTCCAAGACTCCATAGTCAAAACTTGGCATTTCTACTGAACCGAATCGATTTGGCATGGACGAATCGATTCGCCTTGAGACAGTTTCTAGGTTTGGGTCGACCAAATCGATTCAAATAGTCCGAATCGATTCAGTAATTATGCAGAAACTCATTTTTCCTCATCGAATCGATTCGGCTAGTCCGAATCGATTCGCCTTTATGAACCCAAATCGATTCGACTAGTCCGAATCGATTCGAAAATCCTGCATTTTTCCTTTGTTTTTCTTTTTGAATTTTGACCCTTTTTCATTAGGATTAGAACCTAGGACCCTTCTTTTAAGAAGTAAACATAGGATCCTAGAGTTTTAGTTGAGTTTGGTCGTTACCCTATAGTTGAATGGGATCACTTGGGCTTAATTCATGGGTACTTAAAGTGATGTTTAGGCATCACTTTTCATTTGGTAAATTAATTGGAATTTAGAGTTCTACGCCCATATGTGGAGGTTTTGGAAGCCCCATTGAGGTATATAAAACCTTGGGACTTATGAGATTTTGGGGATTGTTTAGAGAATACTTCGGGACTTAAAAATATGATAAAAATGAATAAGAAATATTCAAGGATTATGGTTTCAAATAAAATGAAACACGTGTGATTAATGGTAATGAAAATGAGGTTTAAATTGGTAAATGTTAATTTACTTAATCACACCTCTCTAAATGCTATCATAAGGGAAGTTCGCGCATGAGGTGATGTCCCCTGACTAGTGAATGCAGGCTGACTATAGTCCTCGACCATATGCGGGATTTTTATATGTTTTTCTGCGCTAGTGAGGTAATTCCGGGTGTGGTTATGACTCACTCGCAGGTATATATGCCCACTTCCCGATGTGCGTTAGGTGCCCAGGTTGTCTTGTATAGATAGGCCCTAGACGATGATTATCATTTAGGGGCGCGCCCAGTGGGGAAACTCGGAGGGGCGGTTTTAGAATCGTTATATGTATAAGAATATAACCTTTCTAAAATAAAGTGAGACTTGATATATGTGAATTTCCATATGGAAATATGATGGTAATTATATTCCTGCTAAGGAATGGAAAACGGAAAGCTAATATGGTAATTATATTCTTGTTAAGGAATGTAAAAAGGAGAAGATGTGATGAATAATGACGTTAAATTCTATTCTCTGGTTTTATTAATAATTGTTAGAATCATTTAAATTACCTTATCATGCATTGAAATTTAGGTTGTTAGATTCTCATATATATGTCATGCATGATTAACCTCCCATATCTATCATACTTTTCATTTAGATGGTGATCATATATAAATCGGGCCCCGACCGGTTATTTTCCCATGTTGTGTATGTTATTGTATCCGCTCAGGTGCTCCTCCGCAAGGGCGCCCGTTATGATCTTCCTATTCCTATACTTTTGAGGAGCTGTAAGATCTTGCGGATTATTACAGGATGTTGTTAGACGCCTTCATTTTTTAATTCTAGGTATGATCGAGCCTTCCACTCGGTCGTGTGGCCCAACTTTTGTACTTGTTAATGAATGTATTATGTAAATTATTGAATTTTTGTAATATATTGAATGTAACTGTAGACCGACAGATTATTCGATCCTCTTATTGCATGGTTGCTTCCGTATTAATATAAGTTATTTTGGAATTCCACTTTCTAATCTGATTGGGTTGTTAAATTTATCTTCTTAACTTGTAATTAAACTTAAAATTTTGGCAACCCGTTTTCTGATTTATTGGGTGGTTTTCCCGTATACCTATTTTATTGTTATGATGCTGAGTATGATGTCCATCCATGATTCCGTTATGCTGAGCTATCGGGCTGGCCACCCCTTATTTCGGATGGCGGGTTGTCACACCGGACATGTTGAATCTAATGAAAAACATAAAATCTATTATGTATAGATTCATAATAATGAAGAAAGCTAACTTAAACATGCAAACAATGATTGGAATATCAGGAAATACCAAAATCATGCAAAAAGAAATTAACTTGAAAGAATAGAGATGAAAGAGACAAACTTTTGAAGAAGAAAAACCTTGAATTAATAGCCTAGAACATAAATATTTGTTGAAGAAAGTGAAACCCTAGAGTTCTTGGGTTCAAGAACCCTCTATAACTCCTCTAAACCTAGCTCCCTAATGTCTGCTATGTAAAATAACTGAATATATCACGTCTTTTTTAGTCATTTATCCATGCACAACTCTATTTGGGAAATAAAAAAAAGTAGAATTTTGGCCCGTCGAACCGGTTCCAGTATCCTATGCCTTACTGGGGCGAACTGGTTCGCTTTTCCAGTCTTGCCAGGAACTTTTGAGCATGAAATTTTTTCTAAGTTTTTTCTTCTATTTTTTTGCTTCTTTTTCCATGATTTCTTCCCAACTTCAAACCTTCGTAACTTTTCACTTGTAGATTGGATATGGACATCGTTTCTTCCTATGCACTCACGATACCAAGAACTTCAAATTCTTCATGGGAGTCCGTGTCCAGTTCTGAGTGTAAAATTATGAAATTGCCCCTCAACTTTCCTTCTATTTCTTTTCTTCTTTCTTTCTCGACTTTGAGTTTTCTCCCTTCTTCTCTTAAATGAATTTCCTGCAAAATGTATGAGAAAAACACCAAACTCGATGCACTGTATAGAAAAGGTCTGTAGCACTAACTCTAAAAGAAATCAATGGATTTTACATTACACGAGTTGATAAAAACTTCTCAATTAAGGGAATAACTATAGAATATTTATGCCTAATCAAACCCCCCTAACTTAGAACATTGATAGTCCCAAGCAATGTAAAAGAATTTAAGCTTGTTTAAATAACTAACCAATACGGGACATGGATAGAATTCCACTTTCGCGGACAAGCGATTACATTTAGCACAGGCAAAAAGCCTTTAAACCCCTAGGTTATCCTAGTAGAACGAGTTGTGCCTCGTGACGGTTTAAAGTGAATATACCCAAAAAATTCCTTGTTGACTCAAAGAAATTCAAAATACAAAAAAAATTTATAAATTAAACTTTTCGAAAAATAGTCACCATAAATTTTTATTCGTAAGTCTCAATTTTTCGTGTATGTGTGAAGCCAAAATTTAAACCTTAGATTTCCACTGATTGGTCATTCCGTTACTTTTCGAAAATTCATTTTGATTCAAGTGCTCACGGGATGCTCTCACAAACGAATCACTCGAAATGTAGCTATTTCTTTCAGTGTAAGTGATTTATAAGAGTAAATGTAATGGAATGCAATTTCATGCACACGAATATGAAGGACAAATTATTTGAGGTAGAGGGATCTCGTCAACGGGTTACGATTATTGGGAAACCCAAAATATTATCTCTAATACACACCTTTAATCTCTTCTAGTATCTTGCCTTAACTCTCCGCATGGTAACCAATTTCGCAATTCAGGCTCGGTTAGGACTTTTTCGGGGTATAAAGTGTGTTGGGTAAAATGAGAATGGTTGGGTACTTCCGAATTGGAAAATTTTCTTAGTGTGTCCGTTTGTGCTTTTTCCTGGATATTGCTCATTTTCGCTTCTTTTTCCCTTTTTTTAGAATATTTCTATATATTTTTTTTTCTCTTTCCCCTTTTTATGTACTTTTCGGACTTTATTTGATGAATATTCTATTTTCACAATTCCAGGCTAATTGGATGTTTCGGGTTGTCAAACGAAGGGGGAAATTTTCATTTGGCTCAATTTGGGTGGCAAAAAGGGATAAATTTTTCAAAACTTTTTCTAGCCAATATTTTTTAGGGGGTATCAAATGAGGGCGTACTTCATTCCTCGAATTCCTAATTGCGTTACCATATGCGTCTCGAGCCGAATTAAATTTAGAGATTTATTTAGCGCGTTTTTCAAAACAACCTTCCATTTCCCATAATCAATCCAAGTAAAGGAATTGAGATCCCTTCGACTTATTCTAACCGCTAAAATGAACTTTGAGTTAACAATTAACTTAGATTGATTTATGAACTCACAAAAGATGATAGGCTCGAAATCTCACCGGGTTTGTTAATCTACACATTTATTCATAAATCATCAATTCACACTCAATTCCCATCCTTAGTCACTTTTGGCTTTGTGTGATTGATTTTTGCAAAGTCGAGACTTTAAATAAATTGAAGGTGATATTTTTGAAAAGTTTAAACTCCAATTTTTATTTATTTTGTAGAAAAATATTTCTGAAATTTTCTGATTTGTTTTTTGGCATTTTTGGACTTTGTGATTGATAAAAGGGTTGTGTACCCCCCCCCCCCCCCAACTTAGGCATTTGCATCATCCCGAGGCAAAACAGACGACAAAATAAAAATTAAAGTAAGGAGAGGAAACAAGCAAGGAATCAAAGTAAAAAAATGCAAAAGTGGAAAGAAAGCACAAAACACACCATTGAAACAAACCAAATTCCATTTATAGATAATGCAACAATATAAATCTATGGATAATGGAAAGAATAAAACCATTACATAACCAACACAAAACAAGCAACCTAAGGGGAGAGGGGGTTGGATGGGCCGGGAGCATTGGGGCCACATGGATCATAAAAATAGGTGGGAAGAGAGACATTAGGGCCCACTTGAAACCGATATAATTCCTCTTGGAGGCAGATCATCATAGATGTATCGCGACGGTAGTCATTCACTAATCCATCAAATCGCCCCTTGAGTCGAGCCATCCGCCCATTGAGGTCGTTGTCACACCCCGTAAAATCCGACTCACGGGGTGGCCAACCACCGCCGCCGAACTATGCCAGGCGTGAACTAAATAAATACCACTCTTAGCATGAGATATAAATAAATTAGTACATAAAATAAATAATTGAATCAATCTCAAATGATAACAACCAAGCGATAAAAGATCCATCACATGCTAACTCCGAATAAATCCAATCTCCAAAAATGATTAAATAAAGATCTGAATAATCCAACATAAATCCTCTAAATAACTTTAGAACCGAATGGCCCAATAAAACTCCAATGAAGTCTCATAATTAAATATGACTGGAAAAGAGAGTCTAACTAAACTACGCCATATAATAAATAACTCCAGGTGCACCTACAAATGATAAATCTGATAAACTTATGCAGCTTCTCCAATTCTAATACTAAAAAATATTAGACAACGCATGGGTCAAAGCCAAAGCCCCAAGCAAGAATACACACTACTCCCCTCAAATAGGATCCTTGAATCCAGACAATAGCATTATACGCAATAAATATCACAATAGAATATTTTAAATTAAACCGGATGATTAAATGCGATAAATATAAATCACTAACTACCCGCAGAAATCCCCATTTATAAAGGCACACCAATGTGATTTTAAATTCCCAAGTACCATGATGTTAACTTAATTAAATTAACCAACTTTATAGTTCTCACTTTTTTTAAGTGTCACACTTCCCCTTGTCAATTGTCCTCTGACCCGTTTAAACTGTCGGCCTCGACACATGACAAGGTTACACACACGACACGACATAAATCATCCTCTGACCCGTTTAAACTGTCGGCCCCGACACATTATGTAGCCTCAAAATTTAATACCCATTTTTATCTTAGGCATTAATTCTCAATTTCTTAATTTATAATCACCCCATCCTTTTAATCGATGTGAGATCCTAAAAATACCCCTTAGTCCCATAACTAAGGGTCCCCAAGTTATTATTACGTCATGCCCTATGTATATGAAGAATTTCTATCCTAAACTTCGACCTAGTCTCATGCCTAGGCTAGCGTAACAATGAAAAAGTACCAAAAATTATCCCACCCCCAAAATGATAAAAACGCGATAATCTACTCTCACTAGTCCCATACCTAGAAGGCGTAAATCATCAAAAGGCCTACCCACTAGTTCCATACCTAGAAGGCATCCTAAAATATATGGAGAGCAAAAATTATCCAACAACCCGTTGTCACAAAGGCAATATAGTAATACCAACAAGTCACACAAACAAGCATAATTAATCAACGTATAAAACTACGCATGATAGTTCAATTCAATTAAATCGTAATTTAATTATCACCTCAACATAAACATCCAATTAATCTCATTTAATTATTTAATTTAAATATACCGCTATTTCATCATTTAAAGCATTAAAATTCTAATTTCATTATTTCAACACAAATTACATGAGTTATACACCCCCAAATCAATTTATTTTAAAACCTAAAATCACTCACGAATCCTACGTACCCAAAGGGTTATTAATATTATTCATATTAAAAGATTTTATAAAAAAATATCCCCATACTTAGTGTCCACTTTTTCTAATTAAGTTATTGATTGTTTTTAAGAAAACATGTAATTAAGTGTTTAGGCGACACTTAAAACGCATAATACTAAAGGAAAAGAATAGAGTATTCATGCCTGTGATGATCTTGTTGAAAATCTGATTAGAAATATGGATTCCTCTCGAAAAATTAGCAAACAAGTGTTCTTGAGCAAACTTGATTACACTTCAATTAAGCTTCCCAAAACCTGTGACAAAAACTTGATTATGAAGAAGGTTGATGATTATTAGTAAGAGGAAAAATATTTGGAAGTGTTCTCTGGTGAAAAACTTGAAAAAAAATGATTATGAGAAGTCCCCCTATGGATTAACAAGGTTATATAATTATTAGGAGTACTAATCCTAACCAAAATATTATTAAAAACAACTTGCAGCGCACGATTACTGAAGGCATCGATCGATCGATGCCCAGGCGTCGATCGATCGATCACCCCGGAAAACTAACAGTTTGCCTTAAAAATTATAAGGGACCAATATATCAAAAAATCATATAAAATCCATTTTAATTTCGCTTGAAGTTTTATTCTTCTAAAATCATAATTAACATATTTAGCCAATAAAAATTATTAAATCTAAAAATTTATTTTTTTCGAATATTCCAATTAATTAATTAAAAGAATAAATAAAAACACAGGGTGTTACAGTCGTTGTCCCCTTCCGGATCATAGTCGGGATCCTCCTCTTTGTTGTACTCTTCCTCCTCGTCTTCTATAATAACATCTTCGACCACCGGTGGTGGACACACCACCTCCATTTGGTGCACGCTCCGAGTGATGGACTCCGGTCCAATAGGCATGGGAATACAAGGTTGCAATGTCGGTGATTGAATTCCGACGGTCTTTAGGAGTGAGGTGATGAATCGAGCATATGGTAGAACTATTTTGCCTTTTTTCCCATGGTGGTAGCGATGATTTTCGAGTAAAAGATGCGCGTGAGATTGATGGTACTCGGGTTGAGAAGGAGGTGCTAAAGGAAATTTCCATGGTGGATGCGAATGGAGGAATTGTTGGAGGTTTGGAGAATAGCCCCACAAGTGATAATAAAAGAGAACCGGGAGGTCTCATCTAGGTTGTCGACCGCGAAAGTGTTGCGGTCCCAAATGTGATTGGTGTTATGCGCTCGATGAATTGGTGCTTCGGGATTGGGTTGCCCTAAGTGGGATAGTCAAAGTTGGGTGGAAATAAAACATTTTCGACGCCCATGATTTGCGCGACCATGGAGAGAGAAAATGATATGGGTACCCCATCCACATAATCTTGATACGTATTTTCAGAAGTGTGGATGAGAGTGCCATAAAAAGCCCGTACCTCATCCATCCACACATCCTCGTCGGGATTGGCTAGAAATTGATGCCACCGTTGGCGGCGGAAGAGGGCGTTCATGACTTGGGGTAGTCCCTACCAATTAATGTCACGTTCAATGTGGACAGTGCGATAACATGAGAAAAATTACTCCACCCATAGGCTTTCTTGAAGTGAGCGATAGCCATGATCACCATCATGAATTTCGGTGGAATCGTATTTGACGGGTAATTTGTCGTTGGCCATTGGAGTGGGAGAATGGGGAAATCTATTTTTAGGAGAGTATAGAGGTGTGAGAGGGGTGGATATGAGGTGTGAGGGAAATGGGGGTAAAGGGTGTGTATTTATAGGTGGGATGGGGGGAATTGGAGGGAATAATTTGGAGGGAAAGAGGATGAGGGGAGAAGGATTTAGAGGGAAAGATTGGGGGTGGTGTATGGGAAAAGGGGGATTTATGGAAAAGGAGGGGAAATGGCTATTAGGACTGCCGATTTTTTGCACCTCACTGGGCGAACCGGTTCGGACCTGGGGCGAACCGGTTCAAAGAAATTAATTTTTTAATCTAACCCAGGGGATAACTGGTTCGGACCTGATAGTAAGGAAAGGGCGAACCGGTTCAAATTTCCAGCACACCCAAAACATTGACACCCTGAAAAAAAACTAAGTGTTGGAACTCCAAAAATCCCATTTTTCCAATTTTTTTCAAAACACTCCTCTCAACACCTGACCTTACAAAACACCAAAAACTCACCTTTCCTCGCATAAACTTCTTCTAAAATATACGTTTGTGCTTCTCCTCGGACTCGACTCGAACTCTAACTAACCTAACCTATACAAACCTACTATACACAAGATTCACCCCATACGCGTCGGGGTGCTACGGCCTCATGAATTTAGCTCACTCTACCCCGTAAACGGGGTCCGATAACTAAATGGTATCGATTTCTTCCACATACGCCTATAATATGTATTTAGGCGCTGTCCATTGACCTTGAACGTACTACCCCCTTTTGGATCTTCTAATTCCATGGCTCCGTGGTGGAATACGTTCTTCACAAAGAATGGGCCAGTCCAACGGGACCGCAATTTACACGAAAATAGATGAAGTCGAGAGTTATAGAGGAGTACCTTTTATCCAGGTTGAAACTCTTTCCGTCGAATAATATTATCATGCACAAGTTTCATCCTTTATTTTGAAATCTTGGAATTCTCATATGCCTCGTTGCGTATCTCCTCTAACTCATTCAATTGAAGCTTGTGAGCTTCACCGGCTTTATCCATATCGTAATTCACCCTCTATATGGCCCAGTACGCTTTGTGATCCAACTCAACAGGAAGATGGAATGTTTTTCCATACACAAATTGGAACGGGGATATTCCGAGTGGGTTCTTGTATGCGGTGCGGCAGGCCCAGAGGGAATTGTTCAATCTAAGGGATCAATCTTTTTGAGTAGGATTGACGGTCTTTTCGAGGATATTTTTGATTTCGCGATTGGCCAATTCGGCCTGCCCATTTGTTTGTGGGTGATAGGTCGTTCCAACTTTGTGAACAACACCATACTTTTTCATAAGTTTCTCAAACATCTTATTGCAAAAGTGCGTGCCGTTATCACTGATTATCGCTTTAGGTGCACCGAAACGAGAGAGTATGTGTTCATGCATAAACTTTATCACCACTTTATTGTCAGTATTCTTGGTAGCTATAGCTTCCACCCATTTAGAGACATTGTCTACCGCGACTACGATGTATAGGTATCCAAAAAAAGGGATAAAAGGGCCCATGAAGTCAATACCCCAGCAATCGAAAACCTCAATGATGAGAATCGGGGTTAAGGGCATCATGTCTCATCGGGTAATCACCCCTATCCGTTAACACCTGTCGTAAGATTTGTAACAATTGCTTACATCCCGGAACATTATGGGCCAATACAAATCGCTTTGTAGAATTTTAGCGACTGTCTTTTTTCACGTAAAAGTGGCCTCCAAATTCTTTTGAATGAAAAAATTGAATGACTTTTGGAATTTCATCATTCGATACGCATCGTTGGATGATTTGGTCGGCATAATATTTAAAAAGGAATGGATCATCATAAAAAAACATGCGCGACCAAGTGATGAAACTCTTCTTATCTTGCGGTGTCCAATCGGGAGGGACGACTCCCGTGACAAGATAGTTCACTATATCCGTAAACCAGGGTAAAGAAGAAGTGGCAAAGAGCTACTCATTCAAAAAATACTCATCTATGGGTGTGGGATCGCTAGGTACGTCGGACGAGAGTCGTGATAGGTGATCATCTACAATGTTTTCTACTCCTTTTTTATCTTCAATAAAGAGATTATACTCTTGTAGGAGTAAGATCCACCTTATGAGGCTCTGCTTTGCGTCTTTCTTTACAAGTAGATATTTTAAAGCCACGTGGTCGGTGAAACAGGTTATGGGGGAACCGATAAAATAGGACCGAAATTTGTCTAGAGCAAAAACAACCACTAGTAATTCCTTCTACGTGGTGGAGTAGTTGAGTTGTGGTCCGGTAAAAGTCCGACTAGCATAGTAGATGACATAAGCATTTTTATCTTTACTTTGACCCAAAATAGGCCCTATCGCATAATCGCTCGCATCACACATAAGCTCGAATGGTAAGGACCAATCCAGAGTTTGCATGATGGGAGCGGAAACAAGCATGCTCTTTAATTTTTTAAAAGAACTTTGGAATGATTCATTCCACTCGAACGGGGTGTCCTTCATAAGAAGATTTCTTAAGGGTATAATGATGGTGCTAAAGTCCTTAATGAACCTTCTATAAAACTCCACGTGGCCCAAGAAAGAGCGCACGTCCTTAAGCAATTTTGGTGGGGGTAGGTTAGCTATGACATCTATTTTTTCTCGATCAGCCTCGATCCCTTTGGATGACACGATGTGGCCAAGAACTATACCCTCAGTTACCATGAAATTACATTTCTCCCAATTCAGCACTAAGTTCTTTTCCACACATTGGGCTAATATTTTTTCAAGGTTGGCTAGACATAGATCAAAAGAGGTGCCAAAAACACTAAAGTCTTATATGAACACCTCTATCCCTCTCTCAACCATGTCACTGAATAACCTCAACATGCACCTTTAAAAGGTCGCCGGTGCATTACACAAGCCGAGTGGCATATATTTGTAGGCAAACGTTCCAAAAGGGCAAGTGAAGGTTGTATTCTCTTGATCAAGTACATCTACCTCAAGCTAGTTACATCCGGAATAACCATATAGGAAGCAATAGTAAGGGTGGACCGCTACTCTTTCAAGCATTTGATCGATAAATGGCAAGGGGAAATGGTCTTTCCTAGTTCCCGCATTGAGTTTTTGGTAATCAATGCAAACGCGCCACCCATTGGTGTTACGTTGGGAAAATGTCTCTCCCTTGTCATTTTCGATCACAGTTATGCTCGACTTCTTCGGGATGACTTGAATGGGGATCACCCACTTGCTATCCGAGATTGGGTAGATAATCCCGACATCCAACAACTTTATGATTTCATTCCTCACCACATCTTTTATTGTGGGGTTTAGCCTTCTTTGAATTTCTCTCGAGGTCTTAACATCCTATTCGAGGTGAATCTTATGGGTGAAAATCATAGGGCTTATACCCGTTATATCAGCTATACACCAACCAAAAGCTCTCTGATGCTTCCTCAAAATTGTTAAAAGCTTACCCTCATGCTCTTCATCTAATCTAGAGGAGACAATAACAGGAAATGTCTCACTTTCACATAGGAAAGCATATTTAACGTTGGAGGGTAGTTTCTTCACTTCGAGAGTCGAGAATGAGTCTCTAGAGGGCACCATGCGTGCCACCCTCGGTGGTAACTCTTCGAATTGATAAACCCAACTAATATCTCTCGTGTCCTCGTCCGACGCTCTCTCATCGAGAAGCTCTCTCAACTCCTCAATTTCTCTCTCAAACTCGGTGTAAGATCCCTCGCTCTCATGACTAGACACTAGCCAAGTTCTAAAGCGTCTTTATAGTAATTTTCCTCAAAGTGTTCTTCTACGATCTCGTCAATTAATATCACCGCGTGAAGATCATCTTCTTCCCCTGCTTGTTGGGATATATTGAAGATGTTTGTTTCTAAAATCATATTCCCAAAAGTGAGTTGTATCTCCCCATTTTAAGTATTGATCAGTGTGTTAGCCGTAGTTAAGAATGGTCTCCCAAGGATGATGGGAACATGATTTTTCGAGGCGAAGGAGGGCTCCGTGTCCCAAATGACAAAATCTACTGGGAAGTAGAAAGTGTCCACTTGGACTATCACATCCTCAACTATACCCATCGGTATCTTCACGGTTCGATCCATTAATTACAGAATGATCCTTGTGGGAATAAGATCACCTAGATCAAGGTGCCTATAAATTGAATAGGGGAGGATATTGACACTCGCCCCCAAATCGAGTAAGGTCTTTTTGAATTTATTCTCACCAATGGTACAGGAAATGGTGGGTGCACTGGAATCTTTAAATTTAGGTGGGAGATCGTTAAGAAGAACTAAGCTCACATTCTGTACTAGGAACACGTTTTTCTTTACTTCATCCTCCTCTTGACTGTCAATAAGTCTTTTATGACTTTTACATAGGCTGGAATCTTCCTTATTGCATCGAGGAAAGGTAAGTTCAATTTCACGTTCTTAAGAACTTCTAGCACTTCATCACTTATGGTCCCTTTGTGGGAAGGAACCAATCTTTAAGGAAATGGCGTAGTGAAGGGTGGATTTACAACTATCACGGGCTCAACAGTGTCTTCCTTTTCATTCTCCTTCAAGGGGATATATTCGGCCTCTTTCATGCTGGGTGAATTCTCCTTGACTTTCAAAGTGTCATGTGGGGAGGTGATAAATCAACAATTTTCCCACTACGAAGAGTGGTTACATCTTGGCAATGCTCCTGCTATTTTGTAGAGGTGTAGCTAACACTAGGTTGACCTTGGGGAGGTCTTTGGCCCTGGGCAGGAAATTTTTCTTTCTTTTGGATACTCAATGCTGATTGCAACTTGGATATGTGCACATTAATGTGAGCGAACATGTGTTAATTTCTAGCATTGGTTGCACTTTGAGAATTTATGAAGTGGTTTATTGTATCCTCGAGATTCCTTCATGGTGGAGTTACATATGGAGCTGGAGGTGGTGGTGCTTATTGGTATTGAGAGGTGGGACAACCTGTGAATGTGGATTCATCGCAGCTTGTGGTTGTCCATAGTTAAAACCGGGATGGTTTCTCCACAAAGGGTTGTACGAGTTCCCATATGGGGCGTTAAAATTTCCTTTGAATCCTCCTATAGGATCCATCAGCTCGATGTGCATGGCTTTGTAGGCAGAAATTTTTGGGCATGCCTTTGTGGAATGGCCCACCTCACAGATAGCACTCACTTTTTCTTTCAAACCACGACTGGATCCTGAGATATCTCTCAACTGGCCATCAAACCACTCTTTCATATCTCTCTGAAATTGATCGAATAGACGGTCTATTAAGGTATTACTATCCAAATGGTATAAATCGGATGCAGTCGGAACAATAGATGCTTGTCTAGGCTGGGCTTCGGTATTAGGATCAGATGTGTCCCATGCTTGAGTAGTCTTTACGACATACTTAAGATGGGCCTATGCATCGCTGGAGTTCAAATCCCAAAAAGGTATTTCACACATTATTTGCACAAGTTGTTTGGAAGCCACTGTCAACCCATTATGGAAGAAAGAGATCACAAGGTGTTTGTCAAAACCATGATGGGGGCATACGCTTACCAACTCTTAGAAACGTTCCCAGCACCTGTCAAAAGACTCACTATCGTGTTGTTAGAAACCTTGGATTTGAGTTTTGGCAGAGTTGGTCTTTTGTTATGGATAGAGTTTTGAAATAAACTTAGATTGCATATATATCCAGGAAGTTATGGAGTTCGGGGTAGAGACCATAGCCAGGTCTTGGATTTATCCTTTAAGGAAAAAGGAAAAAGCTTTAGGCGAATGGCATCCTGTGTGCATGCTTAGTCACTGAATGTATCGCACGCCTCTTCCAACTCGCAAATATGCATGTATGGTGTTGATTTAAAAAATTAGATTACTCTAATTATTCAATCACAGATAAATAAATAAGAAAAAAGATTTTAAAGTGGTTCAGCCTTCTTTGAATGGCCTACATCCACTGTTATGTTATTGCTGAGTGTTTGGGAATTCTCGATTATAAATGCTATCAAGAAATTCTGGTCCCTTTGAATGAGGGTCATACAAGGTATTTATAGCCCTTAGGCTTTACATGAAAGGGTGATACATTAAATGATATACATATGAAAGGGTAACTCATTTAATGCTCTTCAAGCGTGTGCGTCAAGATGATAAGCATTCAATGAATAGTTGAACTGTTGATTATCTGGCAATTAATGCTGTGGTCGAGATGAAGCTCGAACCGCCTTAGTTGTTCGTCGTTCAAGAGTTCCTCGGAGCGTTGGTGTTCCTCGGAGAGTTGGAGTTCCTCGGAGCGTTGGTGTTCCTCGGAGAGCTGGAGTTCCTCGGAGTATACTTATTGCTCGGAGTGAGTCTGACTTGGTCGAGGAAATAGACTTCCTCATTGCTATTGTGCCATGTAGATTGACACGTGTCTTCTTATTATCCGTCCATATCAGCATACTAATTTTGGTATTAACATATGGTTTCTCTGAATCCATGCCATGAAACGTAGGGAGAATTTATAGCATCCCATTGTGAAAGTGGAACTGACCAGCATTGTACGGAAGTAAAATGAAACCAGGGGTGACAGTCCGCTCAAGAAAGAGTAAATCTTTTATGGGACGATAGGGTAGATTTATCTCTCCAGTACCGAATATCTTTGCATCCGACATCGCGCTCTCTTCAAATGACTCGGTATACTCACTTGTTGTACTAGAGGTGTGACTCGAGGGTTGACTCAGGGTGTAACTACCGATAGAATGCTCAGGAGTAGGGAGTGAACCCAAAATTATGGAACGCGAGGTGTGTAGAGGCTTTCAGAATTATACTCAACAATCGGATTTTTGTGGATTCTGGTTGGAGTGTTGTGAGGAGTCTGAGTATGTTCAGGATTTTGCATTAAAGGCTTTTGAGAGATGATGAATTTTTATTTTTTATTTATTTTTGGATTTTTTTTTGTCAAAGTTCTAGATTGACTCGATCTAACCTAAGTATACCTAGTTCCCCGACAACGACGCTAAAAACTTGACGCGACCACAAATATGTCTAGTGTGCATGCTATATAGGCTCAAGTGCAAGCCTGTCACTCAAGTAATAATCCTGGTAAGTCGAGTATCGATCCTCAGGGAAACATGGCGAACTAAGTCGTGACGACGTTGGAACGATGAAGAAATCCTAGCTTTGACTCTAAAAGAACGAAAAGGTTATTTGGGAAATGACAGAACTACAACTAGATGCAATTTGGCAATTGATTAACTACTAAAACTATAATGAATAAAATGCAATTGTAGTAATTAAATGAAAACTGATGATAAATGGTTTTACGTGTTAAATATGGAATGAGAACAATAGGTCGGGTAACAATCCCCCACACCTTAGTAATTCACTTCATAGGATACTAGATTCGAAATTAAATTTTTAAATGGAACTGATCTTTAGTACTCACAAGTATTACACATATGAGGGATCGTAGCCCGCACAGTACTACGCGCTTCGCATTCTTAAGCATCCCGATTACCTAGGGCAAACGAGATCAAAAGTCCTACGACGGTTACAATAGTTACGCGACACGATTCATCTAAGATTTTAATTCAAAATGCTACTTCCCAGGTTGATGAATTATATCGGGTGGGGTTCATGCACCCCCAACCCTTAAAAACTTTGCCGGACATGTTGAATCTAATGAAAAACATAAAATCTACTATGTATAGATTCATAATAACGAAGAAATCTAACTTAAACATGCAAACAATGATTAGAATATCAGGAAATACCAAAAGCATGCAAAGAGAAATTAACTTGAGAGAATAGAGATGAAAGAGAAACTTTTGAAGAAGAAAAACCTTGAATTAATAGCTTAGAACATGAATATTTGTTGAAGAAAGTGAAACCCTATAGTTCTTGGGTGCAAGAACCCTCTAAAACTCCTCTAAACCTAACTACCCAATGTCTGCTGTGTAAAATAATTGAATATATCACGTCTTCTTTAGTCATTCATCCATGCAAAACTCTATTTGTGAAACAAAAAAATTGAATTTCTGCCCGCCGAACCAGTTCGGATATCCTATGTTTTACTGTGGCGAACCGGTTCGCTTTTCTAGTCTTTCCAGGAACTTTTGAGCATGAAATTTTTTCTAAGTCTGTTCTTCTCTTTTTTTGCTTCTTTTTTCATGATTTCTTCCTAACTTCAAACCTTCGTAACTTTTCACTCATAGCTTGGATTTGGACACCGTTTCTTCCTATGCACTCATGATACCAAGAACTTCAACTTCTTGATGGGAGTCCGAGTCGAGTTCTAAGTGCAAAATTACAAAATTTCCTCTCAACTTTCCTTCTATTTCTTTTCATCTATCTTTCTCGACTTTGAGTTTTCTCTCCTCTTCTCTTGAATGAATTTCCTGTAAAATGTATGAAAAACACACAAAACTCGATGCACTGCATTAAAAAGGCCTGTAGCACTAATTCTGAAAGAAATCAATGGATTTTACGTTACACGAGGTGATAAAAACTTCTCAATTAAGGGAATAAATATAGAATATTTAGGCCTAATCATATATATATGGTGTCTCCTCATGTTATTGTGTTACATGTCCAAAATAATGAACGTAAGACTCTTTTCATCTTTCTTACACATATAAAAATGGTGTCTCCTCATGTTATTGTGCCATGTGTCCACAATAATGAATGCAAGACTCTTTTTATCTCTCTTAAAAAATAATACATACATATATATATACATATATATATATATATATGAGAAGGCTCACTTACATCATGCTCTATACATCATCCATACAACATGCCAGTAGTTTTTTGTGGATTTTTTAAAAATATCTAAAAAAATATATTTTGACCTAATTTTTTTAATATGGGTTGATTAAAAAGTTAGTTTCAACAGAAACATAAAAAATTTGGAGAAAATGTTTCTTAGGATCTAAAAATAAGTCTGATGTATGGTGTGATGTATAGATCATGATGCGTGTGAGCGTTTCCCCCCCTCTCTCTCTATCTAATCTTTTTGAAAAGGCTCTTTTCACCTTTCCTAAAAAAATAATACATGTGTATATAATCTTTTTACAATATTTTTTTAAAAATATAAATTATTTTTTAAAACAATACCCTTTTGGTGAAAATATAAATAAAAAACTACTTTTTTATAAAAACTACAGTTTTAGCTCTTTTTTTGATAAAGACCTTTTTTTACAAAAGTTGATTTTATAAAGATAAGTACAAATTATTTTATTATATATAAAATTTTTATTTTTATAAAGTAATTTTAAAAAAACTGGAGTTTTCTTTTCTTTACATAAATTGTGTTTTAAATCGTTGTTCTTATAAATATAAATATAATCTTTTTAGGAAAGGGAAGTTTTTATAAAACAACGTTAACGTGCAAATTTTATAGACTGTTTTAGAAATCTATGCATTTTATTATTAAAATATTGAGTTATGCATCAACAATTAACAATTTATTATATATCACTCAAAAAAATATTTTTTTTAAACATAAAATTTATATTAAATTCTGAAAGTTAACATTACTTTATAAAAACATCTTTTCGTCGAAAAAAATTATATTTATATTTATAAAACAACCTTTTAAAACCCAATTTATGTAAAGAAATGAAGTAAAAAACTAGAGTTTTTAGAAAACTACTTTATAAAAATACAATTTTTATACATAATAAAATATTTTACACTTATCTTTTTGAAATCAAGTTTTGTAAAAAAAAATTGCTAAAATTATAGTTTTACAAAAAAAATTATATATTTATATTTTTATAAAAATTAGTATTGTTTAAAAAAATATTTTATATTTATAAATAGTTTTTAAGATATATGCATGTGTGTGTGTGTGTGTGTGTGTGTGTGTGTGCGTGTGTGTGTGTTCTATTCTTCTTAATTGCTTAATTCTCCCTACTTCATCCTTAAATATTCTCCTTTTTGCATTTCAATTTCACATGCAAGTATTTGTTTGACCTCAAATATTCTACAAATGAAATACATATATTCGTTATCCTTTTATAAATTTTTCTACATTAAAGTCATATATCACACAAATATAAAATAGATCTTTTACTGTTATATATTTCACCTCTATTTCTGTAACTATGTTCGCATTGCATAACGTGTCCACAACAATGAATGTAAGACTCTTTTCATCTTTCTTAAAGTGTGTGTATATATATATATATAATCTTTTTACGAAATTATTGTATAAATATAAATTATTTTTTAAAACAATACTCTTTTGGTGAAAATATAAATAAAAATTATTTTTTATAAAAAATATAGTTTTTGCTCTTTTTTTTCTATAAAGACGTTTTTTTTTTACAAAAGTTGATTCTATAAAGATAAGTATAAATTATTCTATTATATATAAAAGTTGTATTTTTATAAAGTAATTTCCAAACAACTAGAGTTTTAAACTTCTTTTCTTTACATAAATTTTGTTTTAAATGGTTTTTCTTATAAATATAAATATAAATATAATATTTTTAAGAAAAGTACTGTTTCAATACAGCAACGTTAACGTTCAAATTTTATAAACTGTTTTAGAAAACTATGCATCTTATAATAAAATAATATTTTTTTAGGTATACATTAAGAATTAACAATATTTTATATATAACTAAAAAATGTATTTTTATTAAAAAAAATATACAATTTATATTAGATTCTAAACGTTAACTTTACTTTATAAAAACATCTTTTCCTTAGAAATTTTTTTATGCTGATTTATAAAATAACCTTTTAAATCGCAATTTATGTAAATAAATGAAGTCGTAAACTCGAGTTTTAGAAAATTAGTTTATTAAAATACAATTTATATACATAATAAAATATTATATACTTATCTTTATGAAATCAAGTTTTGTAAAAAAATTATTAAAAAATGCCAAAAGTATAGCTTTATAAAAAAAAATTATATAATTATATTTTTATAAAAAAGTTTATTGTTTAAAAAAATAATTTATATTTAAAAATAGTTTTTAAGATATATACATGTGGGTGTGTGTGTTTGTGGGTGTTCTCTATTATTTTTGTTTATTTAATTCCCCCTACTTCATCACTAATTATTCTCCTTTTTGCATTTCACTTTTACATGGAAGTATTTGTTTGACCTCAAATATTCTATAAATGAAATGCATATATTCGTTATCCTTTTATTATTATTTTTTACATTAAAGGCATGTATCACACAAATATAAAATAAGTATTTTAACGTTATATATTTACCTCTATTTTTGTAAGTATGTTCGCATTGCATTGTATAACAAAAATTTCAAAGAACCCGTGCATCGCACGGAACTAAAAGACTAGTAAAAAATATTACTCGCAGAATAAAAACTACTAAGTAAATGACTGCAAAATAAGAGCATGTCATAAATAACCACAAAATAAGACCTTGCGATAAATAGAAGGCTTTTATAACCTGCTTCAATATTTTCCAACACAATACTTGTAGTAAATGAAAATAAAAACTCTCCAATATAAAATATATAAATTTTATAACTTTTTAATAGAAGTTCACTTAAAAAATAAAGGACGAAAGGTAAATAATAAAGTCCTTAATAAACATATGATAGGTGATGGTTCTTAAAACCCATATCTTGTCATCCAATGGGGGAACTAAAAAAGAACCATGTCATCCAACTTAAAACATAATAGGTTGACTAAAAGGATTTAACTAAAAGGTAAACATTAACCTAACAATCGGTTGAAAAATTGGTTGTCATGAATAGTTTAACCTATAACCTTTGCGAACAATTAAAACGTGAAAACTAACCAATGCATAAGGAATAGATTGGTAGAGGAAATTTGACGTATTAACTATCTACTTATTTTCCCACCCGTGAAGGTGATGAGTAAGCTATAAAAACTGAGAGAATAATATTAAAATGAAAATTTATATCAAAATACGGCACTACTAATTTTTAATAAAAAAATACCCTCCAAGTATATACATATCCTATGCAAAAAATTTAATAAAAACATCCATGAAAATTATTACAAATAATAGAATTTAGAGAAAAAGTTGATGCATGATTTAAAGGTCTTATGGGGGCAAGGATATATACTGATAAGCACCCAAAACTGTACAATTTATACCCCGAATAGATGTATTTTAGTTGCTATTTCTCGACAATATGGGTCTTATGCGCTTAAATGTTTAATATGCAGGTTTAATGCACGTTGCGGTGTTCAAACGCGTATTTCAAGGCAATTGTGCATTTTATGGAGCTAAATACCTCTCCCGTACCCTAACCCAAGCCTAAAACCTAGCCTAAACCTACCCTAAACCCTATGTGTGTTTAGTTTGTGTCCTTTTTACTACTTTTTAGATTTTTAGTTTGAGTCTTTTCTATTTTTAGGATTTATTTTAGATTTATTTTAGAATTTTTAGATTTTATTTTCTATTTTATTTTTATTAATATAATTTTATTTTATTTTGATTTTTATTAGTTTCTAGTTTTATTTTATTTTATTAAGACTTTTTTTAGGATTTCATTTATTTTTAGATTTATTAGATTTTATTTTTTAGGCTTTTAGTTTTTAGTCTTATAGATTTCTATTTTTATTTTTATTTCTTTTTAGATTTATCTTTTTATTTTTGTGTCTTTTATTTTATAGGATTTTATATTTTTTGTAGTTATTAATTAGTTATTAATTTTTATTCTTAGTTTTTATTTTAGTTGTGTTTAGTTTTTTTAGAGTTTGTTTAGTGTGTCGTGTCGTGTCTATTTTACTTTTTTTATTTTTTTAGTTTAGTTTAATTTTGTATCTAGATTAATTTTAATTTTTGTTTTTGTTAGTGTCATTTTAATTGGATTCAAATTAAACACACACACTTATCCCTACACCACACACAACTTATCCTACACTTTACTAACCCCTCACCCTCACCCCTTACCATACACACTCACACACCCTACACCCCCCATCATCTTCTTCAACCTCTCACCACTCTCTCTCATCTCTCCTAAACCACCATTAACACCCAACTCACCCATCTATCTCTCTCATCAAAATCACCTCACCCACCTTACACCACCATACCCATTACCCATTCTCCATCCTCTAACCTCACAACCCCTCAAACCCCTTTAACCCGCCGGCGGCAGTCCCCCTGCGTCAACCACCACCGCCACTCCGACCTTACCCCGTCGCACCTCTCCCTCCGACCAGCGGCGTCCCTGCGTCCACCTCACCTCTTCTCTCTCTAACAATACCCAGTCCTAGCCTTACCCCTGCGATCCCATCCAACCCTCGCGTCGGCGTTAAAACCAAGCCCCGCCGGCAACCACCCCTGTCCAACCCGCCGCCAACCTGTACCCAGCGGCGGCGCTCAAACCCGGTGCCTCTCCCCCCACCTCCGGCGATCCAACCCCCTCTCTCTCTAACCCATCTCCAATCCCTTCCAAAACCATACACCCATAAACCAAAAACCCATTTCCATGTTTTCTCTAAACCAAACGTGACCTGCTTCTAAAATCCAAGCCAAGACCAAAATGCCAACAAAACCCATGTGCCAATAAACCCACATGTCACTTATCCCTTTTAATTCATTTTACCCAAATACCCCCTAACCAACCACTTTAAACCATTTTCCCAAATTACCCTCAATAACAAATCAGATTTTTTCCAATTATTCCCTCACCTCACACCCCCATTGCACACGTGACCTCACCCAAAACCCATGCACCTCTAGCCAATTCCCACATATGCCCCTTTGCTCCATTGCATATAAAATGAAGAAGAAGACCCATTTGGTGAAAAAAAAAATCTAGATTGTAGAGAGAAAATTCTAGAAAGAGAAATAGTTTAGTTTAGAAAATAAATCCTTGTAAATAGTTTTTTTTTCATTTTTTTATTTTTAGATATTTGTGAGATTAAATATTGTTAGAGAATTAATTGAGTGGATATTTTAATTTCAAATCATTTGGATGCTCAATTAAGAGGTGTGTGCTTCAATTTGGAAGATTAGAGTTCAACTTTCTCAAGGAGACTTGGTTTGCTTGTTCTATTCTCTTCTCTTTTATTTTAGTAGCCTTGATTATTAATTTGTCATGTTTCATATCATGTTAGGCTAGAACCCCTTTCAAGGGGTGGGGAGACCCATTATTTTGATGTTAATGTTAATTTAATTAGTTTAATTAAATTAAAATTCCCTTTGATGATTATTTTTGCAATCTTACTTTTAATTTACGCCTCGAGAGAGGGTAAATAATTTTCGAGAGAAAATCGAGATTCTAGTCTTAATTTCCATCTTAGAATCGAACTAGAGATAGGTTTTTCTAAAATGTGAAATTATTTCTTTGAATTTCAACTCTAATCATATTTTTATGATCTAAACTAATTTAGTAAGTCGATCCTAGCGGGTGAATTGTTAGATGATGTTTAGATCTACATTTTGTGAGTTGTAGGATTATAAATTTAATCCTCTAAAAAATTATTATTAAAATTACATTTGCAACGAGAGTTGATTTGTAATTTCAATATTAATTTGGGAAGTTTAGTTTGAATAAATAGATTAAATAGAAATTATGGCATAACCCCACTCCTTGATTGTTCTCACAATTATTTTCTTCACTTTATCTTTTATTTTAGTGTTAGACTTTATTTTTCATTTTAGTAAATTTCTAGTTAGTTATTTTCATTTAGTTTAGTTTAGTTTAGATCTCACCTCACCCTATTGTTTTAATATTGAAAAAGATAAAAAAAAAATTAGAAAAGTGAAAAAGAACAAAAAGAAAATAAAAAGTGAATTACAATTGAATTTGTTCCATTAGCTTTACTCTCTAGAAAGTGGATTGATACCCTTACTTACCTCTACACTTTAGATTGTTATTATTTGTAGGTAATTTAAGGTTTTGATTAGAAGGACTTTTCAAGCAACGACAAAGATACCGATACAAAAGTCTTTCTATCATATACCATAGTTGATTTCAGTAGAGTTGCTCAACTCGACACCGGCCTTGCCCTTCAAAAGGCCCCATGTTATCCTGAATTTGTCCCTCGACCTGTAAAAATTATAAGAGGAAAATTATTTTATATTGTGAGCAATTAGAAGCAATAAATAGATGTACGCCAAGTGAATTGTTGAACTTTCCCTTCAGTGACATTTATCACCTTAATCAATTTTAAAATACAAAATGTTGGAACAATTGGGTTCTTCTTTATTTGTTCTCTACTCTTCCTAGGTTATAATTGATTGTTCATTAAGTTTACGATTTATAGATTTCTTGTATATGAAATTTTGAAACCCTAGTTCTTAGAATTAAGAATGATAAAACAAATCAACTAGCAAAATGAGGTATTTTTGCCAAAGACAAATCTTGTAAATCTCTCTCTCTCTCTCTCTCTCTCTCTCTCTCTCTCTCTCTCTCTCTCTCTGTGTGTGTGTGTGTGTGTGTGTGTGTGTGTGTGTGTGTGTAGAGAGAGAGAGAGAGAGAGAGAGAGAGAGAGGCTTAAACCATAATTATTTTAAAATTACATCTTGGCAAATCTAATTAACTAAAAAATGGAGTTCAAAGAGAGATGGGCCTTTTTAAAGTGCAGACGCCCAATTCGATCAGGTGAATACATGGAGAGGGACATGGAGGGAGGTGAGGAGATGAGAAACGGATGACGGGAAACAATTAAGAGGGAAGTATAAAGATGTGAGTAATAGAGAGAGAATAGAAAATGGAGAGACCTATCATTAATAGGGACAGTCTATAGAGAGAATACAAACAGAGAAGCCTGAGCAGGGGCTAAGCTGGGCCATGGCTGTGGGGGGGACATGGCCCCTACCAATATTTTGAAAAAAAATACCCTACATGTAATATGTTTGTATTTTTAAGCCCAACATAAAAAAGCCCAAGCCCAAATCTTATTTTATCTTTAAACTAAAGATTAGGTTAACTAAAAACAAAATATCCCTTTCTCACTTTCTCACGTGGTGGTGGTGCAGTCGACTTTCTCCATTGCAAAGGTATATCTCCATTGTTAGAAATTCTAATTTTTTAATATGTTAATGCTTATTCAAAGCAAAAGTATCTCCATATTTTAATGCTTATTCAAAGTTATCTCCATATTTTCATATTTATTCAAAGGTATATCTCCAAATGTTAACTGCTAGAGTATCTCCAAATGTTAACTGCTAGAGTGTTCAATTAATTTTGAATATGTTAATGCTTGTTGAAAGGTATATATCCACTGTTAATTTCTAGAGTATTATTAATGGAAATATTTTAATTTATTTTAATTGTTGACTATTATTGTTAATTGTTAACCAAGCTTATTGTAATTGTTAATTTTTATATGATATTCTAGTGTTCAATTACTTTATAATGTTAGATCTTAGTTATGGTGAAAACACGTGTTTTGTATGTGGTGCAACAATTATATTTTGATGGTGAGTATATAAGATATTGTTGGAAAAAATGCTTATGATTAATTTATTTTTAGTGCTACAATATTGCATAAAAGCATAAATAACCTTAAAAAAATTCGCCTCGGGCGCCCCCAAACCCCCAGTGAATTGCGGTCCCCACCAACATAAATTCCTGGCTTCGCCCCTGAGCCTGAGAGAGAGAGATGAGATATAGAACAACGTAAATCCACTTGGAAGGCGAAGGTGAAAGAACGTGTGAAAGAGACTGGAATTAATTGGTGATCAATTTTAATGACATGTGGCACATCTACACTAAGAGACCCCATTTTTAAATAGATATATTAAATTAGACCCACACTTCATGTCATTTTTTCCCTCTTCTAACAGAACTCCTCCACAAGCTTCCGGAGAGAATTGTAGCACGTTCCACCAACATAAATACTTTAAATTTCTAAATTTTTGGCATTTTAATTTGGACCAAAATTTTTATGCAAAAAATTGTTGGGACCATTTAAATTTTATGTAACTTGAAAATTTGGGGATGTACCAACCTCCTAAAGTTTAATAAAGACTAATCCCCCTTATTATGTTGGGTCAAAGGAATTTAAAACAAAAACTAGTCCCATTTTATCTTCAACACAAAAATTTAGACCATTAAAATCTGTCGAGTGGCACCATATCCTAAAATAAATTGACTCATCACTAGAAATTTTAAGACCATCCCACATTGATTAAAGTGATTAAAACTCTAACTGGTCTGGGCCACGTTCTCTTCACAATTAAAAGGAGAAATTATCAAATAATTCTTTAGGCCAGCCCATGTTCTCTTCACATTTAAAAGGTTAAATTGTGAGATCCTTCTTTGGGCTAGCTCATGTTCTCTTCACAAATGAAGCTTTTTGTACACCCCCTCTCCCAATTAGACCAGCCCTTCATGACAATAGAACACTATTATTTTTTCTTTTAGTAATATATTGAATAACAATTTACGTGTATACTCTCCATTATATAATATATTTCATATGTAAACATGTAATGTTCCATCCCTTACTAATTGGAGGCTAATAGTGCTGAGATCTTCAGTCATCCTGCTAAATTTTGGTCGTTTCTGTTCTAGTTTGTTCTCTTTTGCTTCTTGGCTATGAAGAGTTATTTCTAGATACAGATGTTATTTGATGGTTTAATATTTTTTTAAATTTTATTATTTTAATTATTTTTATTATATACGTTGTAATTATCATTTATATCATATGTAATTATATATGTATTGTGTTATTATAGCATAATATGTTATTTCTATTAGTTTAGTATTAACCTAGTTTTCTAGTTGTTAGCAAATTATATTTAATTAAATGTATTTTATATTATAATAAACCCATAAACTATAGAGATTTTACATATACCCCGATTCAAAGTCCCCCAAAACTATTGAATGGGTATGACTAACACATTTTTGTTAAAAACTTAGCAATTTTTATAAGGGGGTTCTGGGAAAGGTCCGCATAATTCTCAAAGTGTATAAAAATAGCACACTCGACATAATTTTATAAATTTAGTCCATGTATTAAAAATGCCATGAAAAATGGTGCCGCTGGCATGGACCAAAAAAATGAACTCCTACTCTAAAGGGATCACACAAATAAATGTTATTGTACCACAGGAACTAGATTTATAAACATGAAAAGCATTGTCCTAAAAATTCAAATATAGGAAGGAACATGACATTTACCTTAATTCTCTATTTTTATAAACAACATCAAACTTTTATTAAGCATTTTTTGTGGAGATATATTTTGAATGATTGGGTATGATGGAGTATTAAGTGTTATATTGTATATTTTTTCTCATTATATAGATGATACACTAATTTATTAACAATGTTTATTTTATGTTTTATAGGGAAGCCCTGGTGTCTTTTTTATGGGAGGCTCATCGGATTCTGAATGTTATGTTGTCCAAAAGGAGGGAGGGATGTGAGAATCGGGGGGGTGTAGCCCCCACGGTTTAATATATATATATATATATATGCTATTATAAAATTTGACGTGTAAAATAATTATTTTCAAAATAAGTTGGGTCATATGTATTAATATTCAAAACTCTTAATTTATCCTGCCTAAACAGAAACACAAACACACAAATAGCAAACTTAATTCATCCTCCATCTTCCTTCTCCCTACCTCTCTCTCCTTCAACACACACAACACAATAGCTCCATCAACCACCCTATTACCACGCCGGCGTACTGCCCTGCTCCAATCCTTCGGCATAGTCTGTGTGTGTGTGTGTGTGTGTGTATATATATATATATATATATATATATATATATATATATATTATTTCTTTTTTCTGTTTAGACTAAAAGGTTTAGTGTTAATTTGTTAAATATTATATTAAACAGTTTAGTGTTAATTTGTTAAGTGGGTATATTATTTTTTTATTAAATTAAATTTAAATGGTTGTATTAAATTTTTTTTGTTCTTAGTGAAATTAATGTTAGTGTTATTGTAAGCCCGAAATATTTTTTATTGTTTTTTTAAATTAATGTTAATTAGTTAATATTTTTTTTAGTGATATTGTAGGTTTGTTTAAATTGATATTGTTGATGGTATCTTATTGGGCCTGTGTGAAGGTATTTTTGTAAGTTATCATAGGCGTATGGTGAAGATGTTATTCACCCTGTTTGTTGCCTTCATGGAGGTGATTTATATATTTTATTTTTCAATTTCAATAAAAATAGGATTCCATTTTTTTTAGATTCTTTCCAAAAGTGAAATTTTCGATGTGTGTAAGAATTCTTAAATTTGAGTGCTTTTTTAAAATATTGGATAAGTTCAGATATAGTTGTCTTTCAATTCCAATATTTTACATGGCATGTCACCAGAATGAGTCATATAAGAGAATATCTAACGATTAGGGTTATATTGTTTTTGCTTGTTAGAGCTTTGGTTTAATGTTGTTGTTGGTTTATATTTTAGGATTAATTTTAGGGGATAATTTGGAATATTGCTTGTTTAAATTTGGGGCCAAAATGCTGATTTAAATATTTGTTTATCTTTCCATAGATTAAATAAATTACGTTATTTTTTTGCCAAGACTAAAAAATAACTTCAAAAATTCGACTAGAGGGCTCCCGCCCACCAAACCCTTGAAAATCGCTGATAAATTAACCCCCATTATTGAGAATTCTTATCTCCTTCCCTGGTTGTCCACATGATAGATGTCTTATCCATGGAATAGAATTTGACTATTGTACTTAAATTATAGAGTTATCCAAGAAAATGAGATATGTTCTTCTTATGAATATTACACACACACACACATTTCTAACCAAATGAACTCATTCCCTTTGTTTAATTCCATATGGGTCCCTTACTAAAGGTCACCTGAATTCTCCTTGGATAAGCCCCTTAATACCTTATGTGGGTCCCATTCCATAGATTACCTTAACTAACCTTTGAGAACCCTGAAATAATTCATGATGGGTCCCTTCAACAAAAGACACCCTCACCCTTCTTAGATGATATTTTATATCTCATGGGTTCCCCTATCTCTTGGGATGATCCCTAAGTTCAACCTGAGTTCCAAGTTCTTATAATCACCAATGTACCACATCTGGAGTCTTAATAGTTTAATGATGATGTTAGTACAACGATCCTTATTCGTAAGTCTCACCCATTCTAGCTTATTTGGTAAATGGTCAAAGTGAGTTATACTGAATGCTTTTTTAATTAGATCTTAATTGTTCCTTGCCATGTTGACAGCTGCTAAGATTTAAACTGGGCAAGTTATACCCATATATGAGTTATCTAAGAAACACTCAAATTTCCATTCTATTTTTCATCATTGTCATGGCAACACAATCCTTATGGCCTAGTCGCCGTGGTTATCCATATGGGTAACTCATGCACCGAAGGAATTAGTCTTTTGGTGTGCGATAGATGGCCCAGGAATTATCGTTCGTTACAAAAAACACTTAATTATTTCGTGTGTCACATGTAAATTCTAATCAAACAGAATGGAAATATATCCATTTATGAGTAAAACAAAGTACATAAATTCCATTTGAAGCTCATCGAGAATTAGCGACAACTAACCTAGCTCATGCGACCCCACTTACAATACCCTTCAACACTCAACTAGTTTTTCACCATAAATCTAGACTGTTATGCGTTATGACCTTTTAAGGGTCCAAATGAGTTGGATTTGTTAGATCCATGTGACTATAACACGTTACACCCGCCTAATTAAATATCAGGTGATCAGTCCATTATTAAATGAAATCAGGATTTCCAAATTGGTTCATTCTTAGTATGACTGTCGAAAACCAAATTAATTACTAATAACCTATTAGTTAATTGAACCAGTGCCAAGTTTATCTTTTATTAAACAGATAACAACGTGTGGAAGACCAAAATAAATCATACACAAATAGAGTCTAAACCACCACAAGATATAGATAAATAAAGTCTTGTCGTAAAAACCATCGACTAAAACCAAACTAAGTAAATCCAACATAATACTAACTGAATCCAACATAAGTCTGAACTGAATAAAATCTGAATGGGGCAACATGCCCAAATGAAAACTGTAATTCAACTATAAGATCATATATTATGAAATGAGGAAATGAGGCGTCTAACGAAACTCCTGTAAGCATCAACCTGCCTAGAACAAAATGTCAAGTTTGGCATCCCTGTGGATGGACACCTAAAACGTTTTGAAAATAGTTTATAGCAATAGTTAGTACTCAAAATATTTTGAAAATATTTAGCAAAAGTTTATAACAGTTAAAATAGGCTATTGATTACACATGTTAGGCTCACGTACACCCTCTTAAGTTTCCTCACCTTTCAACTATTGTTCACGCCGAACGTTCTCTACTTAGCCCACCTAGTTGGGCTACCCAAACTAACTAGACATAAGTAACTATCTGGACTTTTCATATCTCTAAGTCCCCGTACCATCATTACAGTACACTATTCGAATTAACATTACTCGTACGTTAAGAGTTGAAGTTATCATTTCATTTAACTTCTCGTTTATTCAATTAATTAAGTTTCATTACTTAATTCATTCTTTAGATATACAATATTTGTCAGTCTACTATCACACATAAGTAGAATAATCACAATCGTGTGTGTGTGTATATATATATATATGGTGTCTCTCAATAGGACCATCATGAAATAATAGGCATACTCTGCTATCAGTCTAAGTACCTCTCATACTAAATGGGGACTATTGGTTCGACATATCTCCTTGAACCCAAAATCAAATAACAACGGTGGAGGTGAACGTAGTTTTAAGCCTTTGGGCTACACACATACCTAATGTACCCAAATGACATGCTGGTATCATTAATACACGTCACATAGCGAGCCTCCCTATGTTCTAGGTTCTGGGGCACCCATCCAGACCTCACAGGAATTGTCAAGGTGGGATCGCCACTACGTGAGAACTTCTGGTGATAGCAAGCTGTGTAGGTATGCTAACTCATAATATCAATCATATAGGTACGCACACAACCTATATATATACAATTTCAGTAGATATTCACACGACCTACTTATCATCATTCGTATGCAGAATAATTCACTTACATACTCCTCGTACTTGTTACATTACGATTTAAGTCACTATCGTATTATTCGAGCATCAATCTATACTCTAAGGGACCCAGTTACCCCTTTCTTTATTTCAGTAGCTAAGTCCTCCTTACCCTATGGTCTATGCAATTAATCTCTCTCACACTTTCCTGTAATTGTATTCATACCTTTTCGAATTCAATTATGCCCCAATTAAGCCTATTTAAACATCACTTCAATCCCCTCAATAATACAAAGCCCATTACTCTATTATAGGCATACTGTAATATAAATAATCTTACATTATATTCCATCAAAGTCTCAAACGTTTCCCCGATAGCAATTTTGGCATTCTAGGCTTAAAAGGAAAAATCGTATATTTTTTGGGCATCCGAATCCATTCGCCAGGAGATCGAATTGATTAGATTTATGGCAGGTCGTCTTCTTCGTTGGTTTTCATGTGTTTTTCACCATATTTACACATGTGTCTTACATGATACTTCACCAAAATTTAAGCCAAGTGTACCAAACCTTTCTACATGTCATAGGATGATTTCTAATGTAGATTCCACATCAAACTAATACGATTCATGATCAAGAATAAATTAAATCTTCAAATCATCAAAAGCCTTAGGTTTTCATGTTCTTCCTCTTTAGTTCTACACAAATCTAGATTAATTTCGTAGAGATAATCATATATCTACTGATTTTGAATTCTTTACAACAACAAATTAAACTACATGGAAATCCTACCCTTAAAATGATTTTAATCCATTATTTCCTTTCAAGATCATCAATTTATTCACAAATAAATCAAACCCTAGGCACATGGGTATTATAACTCCAAAAAATCTATATATAAACACTTTCCTTAATTTAAATGTTCAGATTTCATGAATGAGATGTTGAATGGCGTGTCTTCTCTTCCAAGCTTCACTCCCAACTAGTTAATTGTGCAAGATCACACTCCAAATTCCTCAAAATCTCTCTTAGGCTTCACAATTGTACTCTCTTTTTCTCTAATGTATTTTCAAAGTTTTCTAACCTCTAAAACCTAGCCTCCAACCCTTATAAGATGATATAGAGTTTGTAAATTCCTTGGTCTCTCAACCCCCTAATATAAAATGACCAAAACACCCTCATATGGTCCCGGTTTAGTCTAAAATTGTCCCATGACTCAATCGACATCCCCAGGTATACTATTTTAACTAATTCGACCCTTTCAGACTCATCCGTGACCTCAAAATCATCATCCGAGTCACTCTCAATGAATATTCCATCTTGACTCCAAGTTAGTCTACACGCGACTCCCGGTTGAGATAAATTCCTATTACGCCCATATCACTCGCTATAACATAATTTCTAATCATCAATTATTTAATATTCACTCAATAAATATAATTCAAAACATTAATTATTATTTCACTATCGATTAATATGTAATAATCACATTATTATTCAATTTAATTAAATTACTTCTCTCGCGTAATTTAAGATAAATAATTTAATTACGAATTAATTAAATCTCAAATATGCAGAAATATGGGGTATTACATACTTCCCCCCTTATAAAGGAATTTTGTTCCCAAAATTAGGTCATACATGCGGTAAACAACTCTGGAAACTGCTCTCGCATTTCATCCTCCCGCTCCTAAGTAGACTCATCAACACTGTGGTGCCCCCACTGAACTCTGACTAGAGGTACCACCTTAAACCATAGATTTCACTCATTGCGATCCATAATAGCCCTGGGTCTCTCCTCATATGAGATGTTTGGCTACAAATCAATCTCCTTGAGTGGAATGTGCCACAAAGCTCTCTCGCTCCTTCTATACTTCTTGAGTGATGCCACGTGGAACCCATCGTGTATCCACTGAAGATGCTTTGATAAATCAAATCTATATGCTACCGATACCACTATCTCAATAATAGGGAAAGACCCCACATACCTCGGCACTAACTTCCCCTATTTGCCAAATCTCATGACCCCCTTTCATGGGAGACACTCGTACCAACACCCAATCGCCAACCTCTTAATCAACGTATCTTCGATTGGCATAATCATAACTCTTCTACTTATCTTGAGCTATCCGTATATATCCCCGAATAAGCTCAATCTTGGTAGTCGTCTCTTGTATCATCTCTAACCCCAATAACTTGTTGTCCCCCACTTCTAACCGGTAAGTGGGAGAATGACAAGGCCTCCCATAAGTGCCTCAAATGGTGTCATATCGAAAGTAAATTGACAAGTGTTATTATACGCAAACTCTACCAATGGAAGGCATCGCTCCCAACCTCCCCCAAAATCTAGAATGCACATTCTTAACATGTCCTCCCACTTCCATACGAGGATCTCCAATAGTTGTATCATCCCTGAAGGCCGTTAATGGTCAGGTTTCACAAGCTAGCATATAACACACTTAGAGACAAACTCTGCTATATCTCTCTTCATCCCAATCCACCAATACGGTCTCCTTATATCTTGGTACATCTTATCCCCATCGGGATGTATCGCAAACTTTGAACCATGAGACTATATCATAACTTCATATCTCAAATCCTCATCCTTTGGAATTAAAAGTCTCCTATTAAAATGTAGGCCTCCCTCTGAGCTGATTGAGTAAGAATCTGCACCGTCGGCTAACAACTGTGATACTCTGCCTTGACAGAACTAATACTCTGCTTGTGCTTTCACTACCCGCATCATAATCTCGAGAGTGATAGATAAAACTGTCATGCACGCCTCAATGACCTCATCATTTTGTCCAAGATCACTCCACTTTGCCTTTTAGACCTCTGCTATTTCCCCCGTAGGTCACCGGCTCAACGTGTTTTCCACCACATTAGGCTTACTAGGATGATATTATATTTCAAACTGGTAATCCTTTACGAACTCTAGCCACCGCCTCTGCCTCATGTTCAGATCCTTCTGTGTGAAGAGATATTAAAGTGACTTGTGATCCGTGAACAAATTAGAGTGCTCCCCCAGAAGATAGTGTCTCCATATCCTCAAAGAAAAAATAACCGCTACCAACTCTAGGTCATGAGTGGGGTAATTCTTCTCATGGGGATTAAGGTTTCAAGACACATAAGCTATAGCCCTCTCATCCTGTTGTAATACACTCGCAAGTCCCTACCAGGATGAATCGGTAAAGATATGGTACTCCAATCCTCCCCTAGGCAAAGTAAGTACGGGTATTGATGTCAACTTATTCTTTAGATCATCAAACACTAACTGACAATAATCGCTCCACACAAATGGTACCCCTTTGCGAGTCAGGTTCATCAATGGACCCGTAATATTCAAAAACCCTTTAATGAAGCTACGATAATACCCAGCCAACCCTAAAAATTTGTGAATCTCGGTAGGTGTCATAGGTTATCCCCACTCCCTCACCGCCAATACCTTGCTTGGATAAAAAACAATGCCCCTGTCGGACATGATATTGCCTAAAAACTGCACCTCACAAAGCTAAAATCCACACTTCTCAAATTTATAGTACAACTGATGGTCTTGTAGCATCTGTAAAACCATACGCAGATGCTTTGCGTGCTCATCCTCGATATGAGAGTAGACCAAAATATCATCTATAAACACAATCATGAACTGATCTAATAACTCTTAAATACCCTATTCATGAGATCTATAAACACTATCGGCGCATTGGTGAGCCCAAATGGCATCACCTTAAACTCTTACGAACCATACCACAATCGAATAGCAGTATTAGGAATGTCCTCCTCTATAATGCACAACTGATGATACCAAGATCTCAAATCAATTTTGGAAAAGTACACCACTTCCCTCAAATAGGTCATCGATTCTCGATAACGAATACTTATTTCATATCGTGACCTTGTTCAGCTCCCTGTAGTCAACACACAAGAGAAGTCAACCATCCCTCTTCTTCACAAATAATATCAGTGCACCCCACGATGATGTGTTTCGTCGAGTAAAATCCTGACCCAAGAGCTGATAAATTTGCTTTATCAACTCACACATCTCTGAAAGGGCCATACGGTAAAGTGGTCGGGCAATCGGTCTCGAACCCGATGTTGGATCTATAACAAACTCAATCTCGCGACAGGGTGGTAACTGGGTATCTCCTGAAATATGTCCTATAATTTCCTCACAATCAAAATTGAGTATAATGGTATAACTATGTCCTTTAAGGTCTCCTCCTTAATATAATATAAGTGTGTGCACGACCCTCCCTCAGGAAGAGGCATCGCCACGAGTAACATCTCATGTCTCGAAATAGAAAACACAATGATGCTCTCATAGCAATCTACTATTGATCTATATCCCGCCAACTAATCCATACCCCAAATCACATCAGAACCCTCCATATCTAAAACTAGAAGGTATGCCGCTAAGCCCACTATCCCTATAACAATATCCACTCCTCTATAAATCGTGTGTATTAGCGAACCACAACCCATCGGTGACTCTACACACATAATGAGACTACCGGTTTTCTCTAATAAATCGACAACTCTATTAAATATTGTCCTAATAAAAGAGTGCGATGCCCCAGTATCTAAAAGAATATAACCCTCAAGTCCATAAATAGGAAACATACACTCTACTATCGGCGGTGCCTGAGGTGTTGGTTGCATCGCTACATCCCGAACGTTATACACATGCTCTTAGTGTATCTTCCTCTGCTGCTACTATGGGGATGGTGGTGTTGGTGATGCAGAAGGTACCGGATCCTGTTGTCCCTACTGAGCACCCTGCCATTGTGCTCCATCCTTCTATGGGAAATCCTTCCTCTTGTGAGCCTGTTGGCCACATGTGAAGCACTGCCCCGGGAACACCCTCTATAGCTGGCCCTACTGGCCTCAGCCCTGTTGGCCTCCCCCTTAGTTCCCTTAGCCCTATCGGCCCTGCAAAAACTACTGCTGTTGGGGGCCCTTCCTATATCCCTCAGTGTTGAACCTCTTGGCCTGATCCCCCTGCGGAGAATCCTACTCTACCGATGGCCTACCTGCTGCTGCTATGGTGCTCCACTAGCACCACCCCCATTTGCCTTGCCCTGCTATCTCAGCTCTACACCTCCCTTTCTCCCATTCGTATAGAAGCGACGATCCTGACAGTGTAAAAGTGCGGCATTGACTACATCATTGTATGTCACCAATTCAAGATTACCAATGAAGTGTAACCTGATATTCCAGGCCAAGCCGTCCATGAACTTATCTTTCTTCCTCTCCTCATTGCTCACCTCATCTGGCACAAAGTTAGGTAGGCGAGTGAAACCCTCCTAGTAATCATCTACCGAACGGTCACCCTGTGTCACTTACCCAATTTATTTTGCATCTCTAACTCAATTGCAAGCGAAAAGTACTTGCGTTCCAACCGCACCCAGAACTCAGTAATGGTCATTAAATCTCTCTCCTCAGTTGTGGTCACCGACTCCCACCGCTGTAATGCCACTTTGGCCAATCTAAATGTATCTAACATCTGTTTCTGCACCTCAGTACACTCCATCATGCATAGATGGTGCTGTATATATTTCTTCTATTGACATGCCATAATCACATCAGTACTTCCCTCAAACTCGGGCGAGTGGACCTTTTGGAAGGTCTCCCTAGCTCTCTACCAAGTAGATGGCCCTGGATGGACCTGGATCACGAGTGCCACTAGTGAAGGTACCTAGGGCTGAGGGAAATAAGCTGTAATAGCTCTCATGGCTGTGTTAACTGCCTGGGTCACTATCACTGTCACCCGTGAAGTTGAAATCATCTTTGGTGGTGGCTGTGGCTGAGGCACCTCCTCTGGCTCCTGATGAGACTACCTCGCCTCATCCCTAGCCACTTCCCTCTCATCTTGCTATCTCCTCGGTGGCATGTAAAAACAAATTGAATTATATCAGTTCATAGTCTATACAAATAAACTGGCAGTATGTAAATCTCAAATACATAAGATAAATGCAACAGTCCTAATAATAGGGCTCTATATCAAACGAACGTTATGCTGAAATCGTATTAAGCTGTAAAGATCCTATGGACACTAAAATCTGATGATCTGATACCATCTATGACACCCCGCCTAATTAATTATCGGGTGATCAGTCATTTATTAAATTAAATCAGGATTTCCAAATTTGTTCATTCTCGGCATCACTATTGAAAACCAAATTGATTACTAATCACCTACTAGTTAATTAAACTGGTGCTAATTTTATCTTTCATTAAACAGATAACAACGTACGAAAGACCAAAATAAACCATACACCAATAGAGTCTAAACGATCACAAGATATAGATCAATAAAGTCTTACCGTAAAAACCATCAGCAAAAACCAAACTAAGTAAAACCAACATAATACCAACTAAATCCAACATAAGTCTGAACCGAATAAAATATGAATGGGCCAAGAAGCCCAAATGAAAACTATAATACAACCATAAGATCCTACAATATGAAATGAGGAAATGAGGCATCTAACGAAGCTCCTGCAAGCATCCATCTGTGCTGCAGCTATGTATCCCTGGAACAGAACATCAAATCTGGAATCCCTATGGCTGGACACATAAAAGGTTTTGAAAATATTTTTATAGCAAGAGTTAGTACTCAAAACATTTTGAAAATATTTAGCAAGAGTTTATAATAGTACAAAATTGGTTATTGCTTACATATGTAAAGTTCATGTACACTCTCATGAGTTTTCTCACCCCTCAACTATTGCGCACACCTAACGTTCTCTACTTAGCCCACCTAGTTGTGCTACCCAAGATAACTAGACATAAGTAACTATCTGGACTATTCACATCACTAAGTCCCAGTAACGCCTATACACTATGCTATCCAGATTAACCTTACTCGTATGTTAAAAGTTGAAGTTATCATTTCATTTATCTTCTCATTTATTCAATTAATTAAGTTTCACTACTGAATTCACTTTTTAGATATACATTATCTGTTAGGCTAGTGTCATACATAAGTAGAATAATACACACACACACACACACACACACACACACACACACACACACACACACATATATATATATATATATATATATATATATACGGTGTCTCTCAATAGGACCACCGTGAAACAATAGCCATACTCTTCTATCAATCCAAGTACCTCTCACACTAAATAGGGACTATTGGTTTGGCAAGTCTCCTCGAACCCAAAATCAAATAACAACGGTAGAGGTGAACATAGTTCTAAGCCTTTGGGCAATGCACATACCTAACATACCCAAATGACATGCCTGTCTCACTAATACACGTCACATAGCGAGTTGCCCTAAGTTCTTTGTTCTGGGGCACCAATCCGAACCTCACTGGAATCATCAAGGTGGGATCACCCACTACGCGAGAACCTCCAGTGATAGCAAGCAACGTAGGTATGCTAACTCATAATATCAATCATATAGGTACACACGCAACCTATATATGCATATTCAGTAGGTATTCACACGTCCTAATTATCATCGTTCGTACGTAGAATAATTCACTCACATACTCCTCGTACTTCTTACCATACGATTTAATTCACTATCATATTATCCGAGTAATAATCTCTACTCTAAGGGCCCTAATTACCCCTTTCTTTATTTTAGTAGCTAAGTCCTCCTTACGCTACTGGTCTATGTAATTAAGCTCTCTCATGCTTTCCCGTAATTATATTCTCATATTTTCAAATTAAATGACGTTACAATTAAGCCTATTTAAACATCACTTTAATCCCCTCAATAAGTTAAAGCACATTACTCTATCATAGGCATACTATAATATAAATAATCCCACATTATATTTCATCAAAGTTCTAAACTTTTCCCCGATAACAATTTTGGCATTCTAGGCTTAAAAGGAAAAGTCTCATCTTTTCTGGGCAGCCAAATCGATTCTCAAGGAGATCGAATCGATTCACCTTGCCGAATTGACTCGGCTCGATTTATGGTAGGTCGTCTTCTTCATTGGTTTTCATGCGTTTTTCACCATTTTTACACATGCGTCTTACATTATACTTCACCAAAATTGAAGCCAACTATACCAAACCTTTCTACATGTCTTAGGATGATTTCTAATGTAGATTCCACATCAAAAAATTACGATTCATGATCAAGAATAGATTAAATCATCAAATTATCAAAAGCACTTGTTTTTCATGTTCTTCCTCTCTATTTCAACACAAATCCAGATTTATTTCATAGAGATAATCATATATCTACTGATTTTGAATTCTCTACAACATCAAATTAAACTACATGGAGATCCTACCCTTAACATGAGTTTAATCCATTATTTCCTTTCAAGGTCCTCAATTTATTCATAAATAAATCAAACCTTAGGAACATGGGTATTATAACTTCAAGAAATCTATATGTAAACACTTTCCTTGATTTAGATGTTTAGATTTCGTGAATGAGGTGTTGAATGGTGTGTCTTCTCTTCCAAGATTCACTCCCAACTTGTTAATGGTGCAAGATCACACTCCAAATTCCTCAAAATATCTCTCTTATGATTTACAATTGTACTCTCTTTTTCTAATGGCTTCTCTGAGTTTTCTAACCTCTAAAACCTATCCTCCAACCCTTATAAGCTTATATAGAGTTTGTTAATTCGTAGGTCTCACAACCCCCTAATATAAAATGACCAAAATACCCTTGACATCCCTCGGTATACTATTTTGACTAATTTGACCCTTTCGAACTCATATGTGACCTCAAAATCATCATCTGGGTCACTCTAAATGAATATTCCATCTCGACCCCAAGTTAGTCTACACATGACTCCCGGTTGAGATAAATTCCTATTATGCCCATATCACTCGCTATGACGTAATTTCTAATCATCAATTATTTACTATTCACTAAGTAAATATAATTCATAATATTAATCATTATTTCACTATCGATTAATATCTAATAATCACATTATTATTGAATTTAATTAAATTACTTCTCTCGCGTAAGTTGGGATAAATAATTTAATTATCGAATTAATTAAATCTCAAATATGCAGAAATATGGGGCATTACATAACATCTGAAGAAACATGTTGGGATCATAAAAAATAATCCAAGAAAAACATCTTCACAAAGAACAAAAACCTCATAAGGCATCCATGACCTCTCCTCGAAGCACCGCAAGAGCTCTTACTGAGGCATCACATCTTATCGAGTACCAAGGATTTGTATGGAAATAGCCAAATCTCTTAGTGACACAGCAAAATATCTATGTGAGGGACCGACAACCTCTCTATGAGGAATTTAAGACCTTTTCGTGAGGCACCCATGATCGATCCTCGATTTCACCATAACCTCCCGCGAGGGATTCCAATGTGACAAAAAAATGTTTTAACCAAAGTTCTAAACTGACTCGTAAGTAATTCCCAAATCTTTGTCTTGTTATGTGGGCCTTTCACTGAAAATACACCCTTACTCTCGTTAGATGACCTAACCAATGTTACATAATTCTCGAGTTGCTTTGGTAAATGGTATGGGTACATGATATGTTTGTTTAGAAAGTACACAGTACGATGGTGGTAGGTTTAGTTGTTTCATTACTTCAAATCATAAAGGCATTTTTGAATTATTTCCAAGTTAATTTTAGTATTATAATCATGTGTTTTGTCAAGATTCACTTACTCCACCAATATAACAAGTTCCTTAAGAATGAATGTAGTCGATAATCTTAATATTATATAATATACTAAAGATATATAAAGAATTATCTATATGTATCACTTAAGAAGAATTTTTCCTTTGCATATTGCCTTGTAACTAATAATAATGGAAGCAATTAATTCTACCTTTAGGAACACCATTTTTGGAGATAGGGATTGAGAACTAACCATATTTCAGGTATACAACCCTGAACCAGGGAATAAAAGGGATGCAGTGATCTTGGTAACTACGGGCCCAATTGACCTCATGTGGGTTGGGTCCCGCACCAAATCCCACCTTTAATACCCTTACTCAATCATTTATTTAGGAGCTACCCAAATCTGGAGGATAATACTCATAATATTAAGATGATTTTGTCACCATATTGAATGGCCTTAGCTTGTTCAACTACTTTATGTGTGGCATCCTCGATAACTTTGCTAGGAATAACAAATCCTTAGCAACATTTGAAAGATCTCAACACAATCACAAAGAGGGTTTACCTTGGTCTAGTAACCAATGGAAGTTAAAGAAAATTTCTCATGGTCTAGAGCACCCATCTTTGGGCTTCTCTCCTGAGATATACCAAATAAAATAAGATATCCAAGGGACCTATCACTTCCTTAGTTGGGTTGCTAACAAGTACGGAGACATACATTTAGAGATGTATTGAATCTCTTTTATATGTTTCCAAAAGTGATAAACAACTTGGTTTCACCATCTGATGTAACGGATTATGGTACAACATATAAATGAACCACATCCTTGAAGACCTAAGTTGGCTATTTAAACTACATTGTTCTCCTTATTCCACGATACAATGACCTATCTTAGAATATCAATCGATCATTATAAAGAAAAGTTTTCTCTTCACTGTATCATCGGGAAACCTAAAATAAAATATCTCATGGGTGTATCTAGAACAAGCATTTGTGTGTAAAGACTAATATTGAAAGATTGTCTTTTACTAGAAGACAAAATATTGTCGTACATATTTCTACACATCCTATTTGAGTTATGGTTAATAATTATTCTCTTTACAAGATCGCACATCTTATTCCTCTATAGGTGCCCTGCCAATCGTCCTTTGCACCTAATGTACAACTTCCTCTTAAATGATCTTTGAGGAATGAACAATTGGTTTTCATTAAAAAACAAATGCTTCTTGTATATGCAATACTTTATAATAATGGAGCCTTGAGGAATAGACAATTGATTTCCACTTAGTAGAAACCCTTCTTGTATGTGCAATCCTTTTAAGGATGGAGACTACTTTAAACTTCCATTATTTAATCAAAACATCACTGGCCTTGTATAACTCCCGTAAGTTGTGATTTTTGTCCTTATGGTCACTAAGAAAGTAGATCTTAAAAACTAGATACTTTGTTTTGTTTATCTAACTTGTTTCGCAATAAGAAAGTGAATTGTTGGACACAATCCATCCTTCAATTTTCCCTAACAATGGATTTCAGCGAATGGTAATTTGTATGCATAACTATTCACAATCCCCATAATTAAGGCATCATATTCTATTTGAAAATTTTCTCAAATATAGATGTACCAAAGTTATAATTGTTAATAAAATCTCTTCAGTTGAAGAAAAACTAATCCTCGATTTATTTCCCCATTTAAACTTTACATTCTTCATGCACTTTATGATGTAAGTTAAAATACTATTAAAGTTTATGATGTACCTTTAGTAGAATGTAACTAGATAATGGAATGTGTGTACTTCCTTTAAAATTCAATAAATGCAAATGGGTAGGTTTATCCGGTTCTCCCCAAATAAGTCAGTGGGGTGTTAAATTTTGTTCATATCTGGAAAATTATTTGATGCAGGAGCATGCGTTACTCGCGGGTTTGATTTTCTAGCCTTGGACAAACCCGTATGGGCTTGGGATTTATGGGTACAACTCACCTCTTGTATATAGTAGTCAAGTAAAATCTTTACAATCAATTATAGATTTTGGTACAATGGTAAGTGCTTGACTCATCAATTGGTATTGGATCAAGATCATGACTTTGAGTTGCAACGGAGGGCGAGGATTTTAAGTAGGAGCATGTGGTGATCGACGTTATGATTTTCTCTCCTTAGGAAAACTTGTTTGGTCTTAGGGTCCATGGGGAATACTCATCTCTTTTATATGCTAATTATTTGTTCCTTTACTATCAACTATACATTTTGGTACAATAGTAAGCACTTGACCCATCACTGTTAGAAAAGTCTTTCGGTTGTTAAAGGATCCACTCTTGCTAGTATAGTAATAAAATAGTGTTTAATCACTCCCTATTTACAAATAACAACAAAGATTTTAGGTTCTACTTTCACCGAGTCCTGGAACACTTCTAGGAGATTAAAACAACAAAATTTATTTCATAGGATACGTTAAAAATATCATCTTTTAATAGAAAAAAATGATTTTCAAACCATTTGTTGTAATGAACATAAACATTGTCCATACCGAGATGATTGGCATTAAAATCAAACTACATGGGTCTTTCATGATAATTTCACATGCATATTATCATTCATATTATAGCACGCATCCTTTAAATAAACCTTCCATCGAGAGTAGAACAAGTCACGTTTCAATTTTTTTAGGAAGAGGATATTAATCCCAATTTATTATGGATAGGAGAAAAAGACCCTCCTAAGTGGCTTTAGAAGACACTTTTCTAATACTTGGAAGACTTAATTTATCTAAATTAAATAAACCTTTAGTCAAATGAGGTAAATCATAGAAATAATAGAAAAATGAGGATTCTTTTCAAGATGAAGCTAAACTAGCTAAACTATTGCACTATTTCCAAATATGATTAACATGGCTTTGACATGTGTTCATCATGTCCACTATCTCCTTAATAAGGAGATAATGGCCATAATCTCATCCATAAGACTAGAGTTATGATCAATAAAAATAGAAAAAACCATGAACAAGTTGCCTTTATCATCTCTGAGGACACCTCCAATACCACTAGCACCTGTATTACCTTTGCTAGAACCATCAACATTCAATTTCAAACAGCCTGTATGGGGCTTGGACCACTTGGTGATTATAAATTCTGGAGGATTAATTTGAACTTTTATTTGGAAAAGCTGAAGAAGAGTTTCTTTTTAAGATTTGAAGAGGCTACATAATGTTTTTGAAGCACTGATATCAGACATAGTGATTTGGATTTGTTTTTATTATGGAATTCACATCCATAGCATTATTGTCAAAATCACTTTAGCATCATGCTCTCCAAATTTCCCACATTATTACTATAGGAAGAGTTTAATAGATAAATTTCATAAAATCAAGATGATTAGAGTGAAGCCACCATGTAATAAACATTGATTTGATTGAATTGAAAGATGGGATAACTTCCACCAAATTAAGATAATAAGACCAAACTTGAGTGACCAATTGACTCTTAACCAGTAGATGGTTTAAGGTTTCTTCTTTGTTTCCACAATAATGACATCTAGAATAAAGTTCAATGCCAACTCTCTTGGCATTATCATCAGTGGGAATAGACTTATAAAAGCATTTCCAAATAAGGATAGAGATTTTCGTTGGGATCTGATTGGGCTAAAGCACTTTTCAAGATGTATATTCTACTTTTGAGACTTGAATCAAATTATAAGTCGACTTTAGACTGATTTTTTTTTCTTGAGATGCAGCCCAGACTACTTCTTGATCCATTATTATTGACTTCTATTTAACCTCTTCTTAAACTTCTCTTATTCCTTTCATCGCACGAGAGCCATTGTTAGATCTAAAGTTCTTGTACTTTTTCTTCATGAATTGAGCCCAAATCCCCTTTGAATTATTCAATCTCCAAGAAATTTTATACGTGAATGCTTTATTAACATATTCTATGTTTCTAATCTCAAGACCCCCTTCTGAATAAGGCTTAGAGATCTACTTCCAGTTAATCCAGGCCTTCTTATCTCCTCTAACACTATGAGTATGCCAAAAGAATTTTCTGAAAATGAATGAATATGATTAAAAATTATTTTTGGAGGGTTTAAGATAGTTAGAGTGTAGATAGGGATTGAATATAAAACATGCTTGATTAAAATCAATCGTCCTGCAGCTAAAAGATATCTAGATTCCCACCTTTAGAATTTAAATCTGATCTTGTCTATAATGTCATTGAAATGGCTATAGTTCTTCCTTCCAATATAAATATGACAACCAATATAATTCTGAGGCAATTTTTTGAAGGATAGATTGAGAGAGTCAACTATTGAATCTCTTCTTTGCAATGAAATTGAATCTCACACAGAGAAGAAATTCTTAGATCTATTAATCAGTTGGCCATATGATTCTTCATATTTCTTCAATAAAGACATTAAATTGTGGAGACTTTTTTCCTTTTCATTAATAAAAAGAATTATGTTATCTACAAAACTCAAATGAGTGATTAGTCTACTTCTAGGAGGGTGAGAAAAGGCACCCATCCTCTTGGAAAGAACTAAATGATCCAGACCTCTACTAAGAACTTCAGTAGCTATGATGAGTATAGATGGAGATATAGATTCACCCTACTTAAGACCCCAAGAATATTGAAAGAAACCATAGCATTTTCCATTAATAATTATGGAAAACCAATTATTAAAAATAATTCTCCATATAAAATCAATGAAACTCTAACAAAAACAAAATTTCCTCAGAACGTTAATAAAAAATATCCAAGAGACCCTATCATAGTCTGTTTCCATGTCTAATTTAATTAGAACATTGTAAGCATGGCATTTTCTATTGAAAAGATTAACCATTCCATGAGCAAGGAGAGTATTATCTTGGATGTTCCTGTTTTTAGCAAAACCTGATTGATTATCAGATATTATCGAAGGAAGAATCAAATATAACCTTGTTTTAAGTATTTTTGAAATGATTTTTAAAGACAAATTTCCAAGGCTTATAGGCCTATTATGAGAACATGTCAGGGGATTTTTAGTTTTAAGAATGAGTACCACATTATAGGAGGACCAACTTCTAGAAATGGATGCTCCCACAAAGAAAGATTGAATGACAAAGGTCAATTCAACCTTAATGATGTTCCAATAGCTAACATGAAAGGCACCAGTAAAGCCATCAGGCCCGGGGCTGCTGTCTTCATTTAAACTTTTCAATGATTGAAAAAATTCATTTTCTTGAGGAACAACACAGCATTTGATTCCACTCATTAGTTATTGAAGAAGGAATAACATTTAATAAATCACCTTGAGGAGCGTTACAATCTACAGACCATCTTTCTTTGAAATGGTAATGAATACACATTAAATGTCTTCCATTTGATCTGTCCACTGATTATCTTCAGCCTTAGCCTTCAAAATCCCCAACTTGAAATTTCTAGTTTTCACTGCTAATTTGAAGAATTTGTTATTTGAATCTCCTTAAGCAAGCCATTTAATCTTGGACTTTTGATGCCAAAAAGATTCTTCATGAGTAGGGACTTTGTTTAACTCCAATTTGATCTTTTGCATCTGAATTCTATTAAAAGGGGAAGGATCATTTTCAAAATTATTTTCAGCAATAAGAAACTCATCTTCAAGATTTTTGATATTTTGAGAAATATTTCCAAAAACATCATTATTCCAAACTTTAAGATCCATCTTCAATCTTCTGAGCTTAGAATAAAAATACACCATAGCGGAAGAAGTTACAACACCATTCCAAGATTTGAAAACAATAGAGAGGAAGAGGGAGAGTTTTGTCCACATTTTTTGGAAAATAAAAGGTTTGGGATGAGCATGAATGTGGGATTTGATAGATAAAAGAATAGGAGAATGGTCACTGCAATGTTTAGAGAGATGGGTGATAAAGCATTGAGGAAAGGTAACGGACCAGTGTAAATTGCATAAAGCTCTATCTAATTTGGCACAAATTGATTCTTCTTCAATTCTAAAATTATTCCAAGTAAGCTCGAAAGCTTGAAATCCCATGTCTGATAAACCACAATTGTTATGAACTCATTGAATGCTTGTTGATCAATAAGATGACCTCCAATTTTTTCATTTTTCCTTGCTACAACATTGAAATCTGTTATATGCGTATACGGGAAACCCCCCAAAAAAGATAATAATAAATTTGAACGACTTATCTGGATGTTGAGGTGTGTGTTAGACACACGTCCTAAGATAGAAATATCGACCGCACGTTAATCAGTGATGCTTCGAGCCTCAGATAACTATCCCCAGGATTCAATAGCACAATTCATCCGATTGAAGCACTCAATGGATGACTTTAAAACCACAAGAGATTATGCCCAGAATTGGAGTATGAAGGACTTTTTTTAGAGAGAGAGAGAGATTGAAAAGTAATTAGAAACTGATCTGCATATCCCTTATATAAAGGGATGCAGAAACCACCCACTCCCCCCAAAACGTGGGTGACCACTTCTCCCACTAAACCACTCCCAACGGCTAATTAAGAAAAACGTGTTTTAATTTTAATCATAAAATAATTTTTAATTAATTAAATAAAATGTTTTTTAAAATTAATTAAAATTGAATTAAATAAAATTATTTAATGACGAAATTAGAATTAACTGATTATTAGGACCCAAGACCTAAGCCCCAGTCCCCAAGTCCCAAGTCTTGATATATAATATAATAATTATATATCTATTTAGGTATAAATACCCCAAATCCTCTTAAATCCCCTTAGTGGGACTTGAACTCATGACCTCCCCTAAAGGGGATTCAAAAGTTACCACTAGGCTACAAGGTCTTATTGTGAGTATATTATTCACACCAATAGCTATAAACACACACACAATAATCCCCAACATGAATGAGATACGAGAAGAAGGAATAAAGAAAGTTCTAGGCAATAAAAATGTCATTAATATGCAGAGGTGTCTTTTGGACTTGAACCTTGCTTAGTGTATGTCCATTGGGCTTACACACTATTCAGTGAATTACATATCTTGAACTGACCAGTTATTTTGGTAAACCAGTTCAATAGACTACATACATGACACTTTAATACACTTGTGGTTCACAACAGTTTTGCTCATTAAGGCCATGAGCTATATCCCAGTATCATGAGCGCTCTAGAGAATTCAGCCACAATTCCAATAGGTAGCGGCCCCACTACCACACTCACTTAGGTGAATCTATCAAGAATGTCCTGTCACATCCCGCTTGAAAATCCGAGACATAGATTCATTAAGAGTTTAACTCAAACTTTCTCATTACAGGTAGCACTACTATTATTACTATTAACACCATAGGGATAAGACAATGATAAGTCTTTGTAGCGCTCATATATAATCATCCACAATTAGTTTTCCTATGGAACCTATATCCTGGGATCTCCATTCAGATAGGTTGGGTATCCATCTTGATGATTTTACTCATTAGGCTTTAAGCCCATCCCCCTCGATGTTTTCTAAATGATATCTCTTGAAAACCCTTTGGTCAACGAATCTACTAAATTATCATTTGAACTTACAAAGTCAATGGTTATAATTCCATTAGATATGAGTTGTCTCACATTGTTATGCCTGTGATGAATATGTCTTGACTTTCCATTGTAGGACTTGTTGTTTGCTTTTGCTATTGTCGCTTGGCAATCACAGTGTATAAGTACCGCAGGTACAGGTTTAGGCCACATTGGAATGCCTACCAGAAATTTCCTCAGCCACTCGGCTTCTTCACCTGCTTTGTCTAAAGCTATTAATTCAGACTCCATTGTTGATCTCCCAATGCATGTCTGTTTTGAGGATTTCCACAATACGGCAGCCTCGCCTAATGTGAATACATATCCACTTGTAGATTTGGATTCCTCCGAGTCTGAAATCCAATTAGCATCAGTATAACCTTCAATCACAGCAGGATATGAGACATAATATAAAGCATAATTCAAAGTAAATTTCAGGTATCTCAAAACTCTAATAAGTGCATTCTAGTGATCATTATTAAGATTACAAGTATATCTACTCAATCTCCCTACTGCATATGCAATATTAGTTCTGGTGCAGTTCATAATGTATATTAGGCTACCAATAATTCTTGAATATTGAAGTTGTGACACAGGTTCTCCTTTATTTTTCTTTAGTTTACTATTTGGATCATAAGGAGTTCTAACAGGAGTAGATTCATATTGATTGAATTTCCTTCACACACTTTCTATATAATGTGATTGTGATAATTTGATTCCCACAGAATCTCATATTATTTTAATTCCCAAAATAAAATCTGCAACTCCCAAGTCTTTCATATCAAATCGTTCACATAACATCTTCTTAGTGATTTTTATAATACTCATATGTGATCCAAATATTAGTATATCATCAACGTATAAGCAAACAATCACACAAGCATCTCTATGGCACTTAAAATACACACATTTATCCGATTCATTTATTTTAAATCCATCATTAATCATTACTTGATCAAATTTTTCATGCCACTGCTTAGGGGATTATTTTAGTCCATATAAGGATTTAACTAGCTTGGAAACTTTGTTTTCTAATCCCTTTACAACAAATCCTTTCGATTGATCCATATAAATTTCCTCTACTAATTCCCCATTTAAAAAAGCAGTTTTAACATCCATTTGATGAATTTCCAGTTTATAGATGGATGCGAGGGAAATTAGAATTCTAATAGAAGTAATTCGCGTAACCGAAGAATAAGTGTCAAAGAAATCAATTCCCTCCTTTTATTTATATCCTTTGGCTACTAACCTAGCCTTATATTTTTCTATGGATCCATCAGGTTTCATTTTTCTTTTAAAAATCCATTTACACCCTATGGTTTTACAACCTGGTGGCAAGCTAACCAAATCCCAAGTGTGATTTTGCATAATAGATTCTATTTCACTATTAACAGCCTCTTTCCAAAATGGAGCTTCGGGAGAGATAAGAGCATCTTGATAAGATTGAGGATCCCCCTCAGACAAAAATGAAATATAATCAGGCCCAAAAGATTTATCTATTTTACGTCTTTTACTTTTCCTAAGTTCCTGTATTTCCATATCATTCTCTTGCCTACTACTAGATGGCATATAAATGTTCAAAGGAGCATCCTCAAGTCTAGTAGTGGGATTATGTGGACAAATATGATCAAAAAATTCTTCATCACGAGATTCAATAATAGTATTTGTAGATACACTATCTACATCTGATTTAAACATAAGGAGCCTATATGCACTACTGTTTTGAGCATTTCCTATAAATACACAATCAACAGTTTTAGGTCTGAGTTTTGTTCGTTTTGGTGGAGGCAGAACAACTTTTGCGAAACACCCCCACACTTTTAAGTATTTATATGAAGGCTTTCTTCCTTTCCATAATTCATAAGGAGATTTATCAGATTTCTTAGGGGGAATTTTGTTTAAAATATAACAAGTTGAAAGTACCGCTTCACCCCATAAATTGTGAGGAAGACCCGAGCTATTTAAAATAGCATTTCCCATATCCTTTAGCGTTTGATTTTTACGTTCTGCCACACCATTTTGTTGTGGACAATATGGTGTCGTAGTTTGATGTATTATGCCATGTATTTTACAAAAATCATTAAAAGGCTCAGAATATTCTCCTCCTCTATCTGATCTCACAATTTTAATTTTTTGATTTAGTTGATTTTCAACTTCTGTTTTAGATAGTTTGAATTTCTCAAGTGCTTCATCCTTAGATCTCAAAAGATACACATAACAGAATTTCGTGTGATCATCTATAAAGGTGATAAAATATTTTTTCCCACCCCTTGTTTGAATTCCTTTTAAGTCACACAAATCGGTATGAATTAATCCCAAAATTTTAGTAGAGCGTTGTATACTTTGAAAAGGTTTTCTTTTGAATTTTGATTCAACACATATTTCACATTTGTGTTCGACATTTGCAGGCAGTTTAGGAGTATCTCCTAAATTCATTAATCTTCTAAGTGAAGCAAAATTAACATGTCCAAGTCTACTATGCCATAAATATAAGGAATCAGAAAGATAAGAAGAAGAATTAACTACTTTAAAAACAGAGTCAACAGTTACATTTAATTTCAATAATCCCCCACACATGTAACCCTTTCCCACAAACACCCCATTTTTAGATAAAACAAATTGATCGGATTCAAAAATCATTTTAAAACCCTTTTTACTCAACAACGAGCCTGAGACCAAATTTTTCCTAATGTCGGGCACATGCAACACCTCGTTCAACGTCAGGACTTTTCCAGAAGTGAATTTTAAATTCACCTTCCCTTTTCCAGCAATAGCAGCTACTGAAGAATTGCCCATGTAGAGCTTTTCATCACTTCCCACCACCTCGTAGTGGTAAAAAAATACTCCTGTCTCCATAGATGTGTCGGGTGGCCCCAATGTCCACCCACCAGTCCTTAATGTTGCTAACCAGGTGTGCCTCTGAAATAACAGCAGAAAAATTATCAGTTTCAACAATTGAAGCTTGTGCACCCCCATTAGGTTTTTTTAAATTCTCATTGTTTTTCCTTTTGAAGCATTCTTGGGCTCGATGTCCAGGTTTACCACAAACAAAACAGTCTCCCCCGAATTTCTTAATCCCACCTTTAGGTTTCGTAGCATTATTTGGTGCTTTTCCTTTTCCCTTAAATTTATGTTGGTACTTATTTGGCTTAAACTGATTTTTGGTCCCCCCCACTACTTTCAGCAATGTTTGCTTTGGCAGCCATAGCCGTGGCAACGTCTCTTTTTTCCTTAATGCGATTATCCTTTTCAATTCTAAGTCTAATAGTGAGATCTTCCATAGCCATATCTTTACTTTTATGTTTAAGGCCATTTCTAAATTCTTTCCAGGAAGGGGGAAGTTTCTCAATAACAAATGCGACTTGAAAACCCTCACTAATTGACATACCCCCAGCATAAATTTCATGAATAATGACTTGAAGTTCTTCTAATTGTGACAAAACATATTTTTCGTCAACCATTTTAAAATCTAAAAAATGACTAACAACAAATTTCTTACTTCTAGCATCTTCAGTTTTATATTTCTTAGCTAACATCAACCATAACTCTCTAGCAATGGGGATAAAAATATAAATATCATACAGGGCATCATCCAAATTGTTTAGAATATGATTTTTGCACATAAAATCAGATTTTTCCCAAAGTTGATTAACAGCAGTTTTTGCAGGTTCGGTCTCTTCAGAATTATCTTCCTTAACTTCTAATGTGTGATCGAGTTCCAACAGTTTCAGATAAAATTTCATTTTTTGTTGCCAATGTTTAAAATTCAAACCAACAAATTTTTCAGGCCTAGCAGAGGCGATAGCGGCAGGATCAAATTTTCCCATTGTACGAATATGAAATTCTATTTCTGTCTTAGATTGTTATATGCGTATACGAGAAAACAAAAAAAAAGAGATAATAATAAATTTGAACGACTTATCTGGATGCTGAGGTGTGTGTTAGACACACAGTCCTATGACAAAAATATCGCCCGCACATTAATCAGTGATGCTTCGAGCCTCAGATAACTGTCCCTATGATTCAACAGCACAATTCATCCGATTGAAGCACTCAATGGATGACTGTAAAATCACAAGAGATTATGCCCAGAATTGGAGTATGAAGAAGGACGTTTTTGAGAGAGAGAGAGAGAGATTGAAAAGTAATTAGAAACTGATCTGCATATCCCTTATATAAAGGGATGCAGAAACCACCCACTCCCCCAAAAACGTGGGTGACCACTTCTCCCACTAAACCACTCCCAACAGCTAATTAAGAAAAACGTGTTTTAATTTTAATCATAAAATAATTTTTAATTAATTAAATAAAACATTTTTTAACATTAATTAAAATTGAATTAAATAAAATTATTTACTAACGAAATTAAAATTAACTGATTATTAGGACCCAAGACCCAAGTCCCAAGTCCCAAGTCTTGATGTATAATATAATAATTATATATCTATTTAGGTATAAATACCACCAAATCCTCTTAAATCCCCTTAGTGGGACTTGAACTCGTGACCTCCCCTAAAGGGGACTCAAAAGTTACCACTAGGCTACAAGGTCTTATTGTGAGTATATCATTCACACCAATAGTTATACACACATACACACACAACAGAAATCTCCTATAACAACCTGGGGGATATGACTGGATGAACTACTCAAATATTTCAAACTAGTCCATATGGTTCTTCTTTCCTCTTTGGTACATTTAGCATAAATAAGAGTTAACATTACCTCCTTATCCCAATTTTCATGAGATAGTTTGATAGATAAGAACTGATCTTCATTAAACGCAACTGTGGCAGAAATCCCCATTCTCCATAAAAATTAAATTTTGTTTGACTTATTGGCAATTGCTTCTGAGAAATTGAATTTGAAAAGGTATTTGTCAATTTTAGAGGCAGAGACTTTAGGTTCTAAAATAGATATCATAGTCAGACTATAAGATTTACGCAACTTCTTGATTCTTCTACAAGTTTGCTTGTTAACCACACCTCTAGCATTCCATTTTAAAAAATTAATCATTGATGGATTTTAAGGTGGGAGTTCCTGATATCTTTCACTTGAGATCTTGTAATTCTTCTATAAAGAGGGTCTACTGGCAGCTTTTTAAGAGCTGATTTATTCCCCATACTAGGAGAATGATGATCAGGTTCCATAACTATCTCATTTACTTTCCTTCTTTTATTGCAAGTCTCAAAATCTTTCCATTTTCTATCAGCCAAAAGGCAAACATTTTAAGTTATTCTTGCATTAGACTATATGCACCCTTAGGAATATCATTTTCTGAAAAGTACCCCTTATATTTTTCTTGATGAACCTCATAATTTGGCAATTCAGTGGCCTTTGGAGTGAGCATGAGCTTGTCAACTATAAAGGCTTATTGAGGGGTGATATCACAATGCCGTTGTTGATACAAAATCTAGCCTGCTGACGTGGATTAATTATGTGGAGACTCTTGTCAATCTACATGGCACCTACAAGCATTTTTTAACAACACCTTGACTTTGAGGAACTCAACTTCCCCTACCAACTCAGACGCTCAGAGCAACAAATGTTCTCCGAGGAACATTATTACACCGAGAAACTCATAAGTACCGAGCTACTCAGGCGGTCCGAGAAGCTTAGGCGGTCCGAGCTGCACCTCGCACAGATCATTAATATCAGGATAATCAACAGATTAATTGCGCATTGAATGCGCATTATTCTCATACAGATGTACACGCCTATTGGACAACGGTGTATTACCCTTTCACATGTACAGCCTCAGGGCTATAAATATATTGTATCATCTTCATTGTAAGGGGACTCGGATTTCTTGGTAAAAACCTGTTATCGAAAATTCCTAAACAGTCAGCAATAACAAAAACAGTGGACGTAGGCCATTCTAATAAGGCTGAACCACTTTAAAATTCTTTGTCTTATTTATTTTTATCTCTGATTGAATAATTAGAGATAGTCTAATTTTTTACATGAACAGATTGACGCCATCTGTGGGAAGCGACTGTAATTATCATTTTCACTAAAAACAATTCATCACAAATGGCTGATAATCCTGAATCCAGCAATCGAAATGCTGGAAACACACCAAATCCATCTGCTCCCCCAAATGTCCAAGATCTGGCCGGAATAATGACGAATCTGGCCCAGGGCCAGACAGCCATGCAAGAAACTATGCGACAACTCATACAAACTATCCAGGTTGGAGTACCGACCCATTCAAAACAACGAAGTGTTCAAAGAAACACCCGTTTAATTTTTTCACGTACTAGGCATACCGATTCGTATCGCACCGAGAGATCTGATGATTTTTCTTATCAACCAGGTAGAACTTCGTCAGTACGAGTCACATATACTGAACAAAATGTCACTCTCTCTCCAGAAAGGACTAGTGCATTTGAGAGATTAAGTAGGGCATCTCCTTTTGATCATTTGGGCCCTAAGAGGAATAAAAGTCCTCCAAAAGCTATATCGAGGAGCTTCCGATAACCATCCGATCTAAGAGAAGGTTTTGCCCAATCACTACCAATTGCTCGTCATGAAAGATCCCAGGATGCGAATTCAACACGATCAGTTGCTCGAACCAACAGGCCCGAGGATGATGCGTGGAAAGGCTCTATTCAGAGGCTGGAGGATAGACTAGGGGAAATGGCTAAGGCCAAGAATCCTCTACAATGAACTTTTATCCAAGGGACACCTTTTGTCCAGGTAATTGTGGATTTTCCCACACCGTCAAAGTTCAAAGCACCTATTGTGACTCCTAAATATGATGGAAAAACTAACCCTGTCCTTCATATAGAACAATACCAAGCTGCTGCTAATATCTATATTGTGCCAAATGAGATGAGGTGCAGGGCATTTTTAGGAACTCTTGCCAGATCTACTAAAATATGGTATAATAATCTTCCTCGGGGTAAGATATCAACTTTCTTTCAACTGGTCAAGCTCTTCATTAGAAATTTCTATTTTGGAGAAAAACCAGTTAAACGAGTAGCACACCTGTTAAGTGTTAGACAAAAAGCGGGTGAGAGCACCAGGGATTATATAACTCATTTCAATAATGAGAAACTCGAAGTTATTGATTATGAGGAAAAGACAGCGATTACTACTTTGATGAATGGGCTACTGCCCAATAAGTTGTACTACACTTTGGCCAAAGATCCACCCAGAACCATGTTAGAACTGATGGCAAAAGCGGCCAAGATCATGAATGCCGAGGAGGCTATAGCTGCGAAGAAGAATATGGATACCAAAGAGACCAAGGTGGAGGTTTATAAGGCTAGAAAGAAAGAATATAAGAACAATGGTGGTGACAAGAAGTCAAAAACAAAGCCATCATGGGAGGTATTGAAGAAATTTGAAAATTATACTCCTTTGAAAGTAGACATCAACCACGTTTTAGAAGAAATCAAGAATAGCGAGGAGCTAAACTAGCCAGAGAAAATGCAGACAGACCCTGACAAGAGGAATAAGGCCAAATATTGTGAGTTCCACAAAGACCATGGACACACCACCAAAAATTGTATAGCTCTTCAGAATGAGATCGAAGCACTCATCAGACGAGGAAAGCTGACAAAGTATATTGATCGTAAAAATGATAGAAAAAGCAGTGACCGAGCAAGACAGAGGTCTAGATCTCCTCGCCGAGCAGAGAAGAACAAGAAAAGAGACCACGAAGATGATCCAGAAGACGACCCCGATCTCCCCAAAAGACCAAGGCAGCCAGAACGTGAGGTATTTTCAATACGTTTTGGGTCATTTGATTGTAATGTTATTACAGGTGGAGATGCAGAAGGTGGAGACCTTACTACAGAGAGAAGAGATTACCTCAATGAGGCTCAAGCTTGCTCATACATTCAACGAATAAATCTAGTTGAGGATGATTGCCCGAGGAAGGTAAACAAGGAAAAATTGGTCATCGGTTTCTCCAAGAATGACCTCGCAGGTGTCCTATATCCTCATGATGACCCATTGGTGATCAAAATGAGGATGAAGGAAGTTATGATTTCAAGAGTACTGGTAGATAATGGTAGCTCGGCAGACATCATGTTCTACTCGTGCTTCGATAGTTTAAATCTAAAGCTATCTCAGTTGGAGCCTTATCATAAGACCCTCCTCGAATTTGCTGGAGAGAAAGTTTTTCCACTTGGGACGATCAAATTGGATATGTTCATCGGTACATGGCCCGCTTATCGAACATAAAGAGTACGCTTCTTCGTGATGGATAAGAATGTCCAATCGGCTTATAATATCATCATAGGAAGGGTAGGTTTAAAAAAATTTGAAGTCGTACCATCTACTGTACATCAATGTCTGAAATTTCCAACCAATTTTGGAGTAGGAGTTGTGAAGGGTGACCAAAAAGTAGCTCAGGAATGCTATTATTCATCTGCCAAACATGAAGAACTGGAGGAATCAAAGAAAAAGACTACTACCTATCAAGTGGATGAAGGTGCAGAGATTGAAACATTAGATCCTAGAGACGAGTCGCAGCTCGTGAAAAAAAGGGGGTAGAAGCTATTGAAAATGTAATTATGGACGACGAGCACCCGAAGAGAACAACTCAAATAGGTTCGTCGTTGGATACCTCACTAAAATGGGAATTGATAGTTTTCCTAAGAAGCAGAAAGAAAACTTTTACTTGGAGTCACGAGGACATGCCAGGAATAAACCTAAATTTCTTATGTCACGAGCTCAATGTGAATAAGGAGATCAAGCCAGTGAAGCAGAGAAGAAGAGTGTTCAGCCTCGAGAAAAACCAAGCTATACAAGAGCAGGTCGAGAAGCTCTAAAAAGCTTGCTTTATTGAAGATGTTAAATATCCAGATTGGTTAGCAAATGTGGTAATGGTGAAGAAGAAAAACAACAAGTGGAGGATGTGTGTAGACTTTACCGACCTCAACAAGGCATGCCCAAAGGATCATTTTCCTCTGCCCCGAATTGATCAATTAGTGGATGCTACCTCGGGACACGAGCTGTTGAGCTTCATGGATGCTTATTCTGAATACAACCAGATTAAAATGAAATCTGAAGACAGTGAGAGTACCTCTTTCATTACCCCTAGGGGAACTTATTGTTATAATGTTATGCCTTTTGGTTTGAAAAATGCAAGTGCAACATATCAGCGGCTGATGAACAAAGTCTTTGCAGAACAAATCAGTTGCAATATGGAAGTTTATATTGATGATATGCTGACGAAGAGCAAGAGAGCTGCTGACCATCTAATTGACTTAGGCCAGACCTTTGATCAACTAGATAAATATCAAATGAAGTTGAATCCCACCAAGTGAATATTCGGCGTACGAGAAGGCATGTTCCTCGGGTATATCGTCAACCAACGAGGAATCGAATAAAACCCAGAGAAGATCAAGGCTCTATTGGGAGTACGATCTCCAACGATGAAGAAAGAAGTACAAAGTTTCACTGGGCGGGTTGCAGCACTTAATAGATTTGTGTCACGAGCAACGGATAGATGCCTCCCATTATTCAAAACACTCTGAAAAATGTTTGAATGGAATGACGAATGCGAGAAGGTCTTTTAAGAGTTGAAGAAATATCTGGGAGCACCTCCACTGTTGTCCAGGCCAGTGATGGGAGAAAGATTGTACTTGTATTTGGCAGTGTCGGAGAACGCAGTTTGCTCGACATTGATAAGAATGGAGGGTGGAATGAAAAAACCGATCTATTACACTAGCAAGGCCTTCCGAGGAGCGAAGATTAGATACCCAAGACTAGAAAAATTGGCACTAGCTTTGATCGAAGAAAGTAGAAGAATGAGGTCGTACTTCCAAGCTCATACCATAATTGTGTATACCGACATGCCGTTGAGGAAAGCTCTTCATAAACCAGAAAAGTCAGGAAGATTGATGTATTGGGCAGTAGAACTTGGTGAATATGATATAGTTTATGAGCCAAGATCATCGCTTAAAGGGAAAGAATTAGTAGATTTTATAGCAGAGTTCACCTATCTTGACACCCCCGAGGAGCAAAAGCTATAAACCGAACAACCTGTGGATGTTACAGGGTCATCAAATTTAAACCCCGATCAACTTAAGTTAATTGACAAGTAGGAGAGGAAGGTTGACGAGCAGCAAGAAGCGCTAGAGGAGGATAAAAGGAAGCAACAAATATTCCGTCGAGGAACCCTGTCCAATCAAAAATTTTAAGACGAGGTACCTATATGGAATCTATATGTGGATGGATCATCTTGCACTACAGGTTGTGGGGCAGGGATTATTTTGAACAGCCCGGATGAAGTCGATGTGGAGGATGCTCTGCGCTTCTAATTCAAAGCTTCTAATAATAAGGCTAAATATGAAGCTATGATTGCTGGTCTTAGTTTGGCAAAAATCATGGGAACAGAGCAGGTCGTAGTATTCAGTGACTCGCAATTGGTCGTAAATCAAATGCTGGGAGTATATGCAGCCAAAGGAGAATTAATTATCAGGTATCATGCAAAAGCGATGGAAGTTTTATCAAGCCTATTTGAAGTACAGATAATTAGAATACCAAGATTGGAGAATGCAAGAGCAGATGCCTTGGCTCGATTAGCTTCAGCCACACGCACCGAACTACGAAGAACAATCCCAATAGAAGTCTTGGCTAGTCGGAGCATAGATGAAGATCTGAAGATGAACTTTATTACCCTTGGTTTAGGGCCATCTTGGATGGATCCTATCAGGGTATATATTGAGGAAGGAGAATTACCAATTGACAAACTCGCAGCCAAGAAATTGAAGTTTAAAGCTGCTCGTTATGTACCGACTAATGGTATTCTATACAGACAAGAAATTATAGCAGGATTGCAAAGATGTGTACATCCCTCTGAGGTGAAAGACTTGATTGAAGAAGTCCATAAAGGGTCTTGTGGAGCCCATGTAGCAGGTCAGACGCTTTTGCAAAGAATGATGACGCAAGGATACTACTGGCCAACGATGAGGGCTGATTGTATAGCTTATGCCAAGAAATGTGACAAGTGTCAACGCTTCTCCTCTATCAGAAGAACTCCCCAAGCATTATTGGCACCCATTACTTCCCCTTGGCCGTTTTCCATGTGGGGAATAGATTTGGTCGGGCCACTTCCAACTACCAGGGGAAGATTTAAATATCTTGTGGTCGCGGTGGATTACTTTACTAAATTGGTGGAAGCTAAGCCCCTCATTGATATGACGTACGACAAAGTGTACCAATTTATTTGGAAGAACATCATTTGTAGATATGGTCTTCCTTATTCCTTTATCACAGACCATGGAACTCAATTTGATAACGAGGAGTTCGATGCCTATTATCATCAGTCAAATATCTTGAAGACCCACTCTGCACCAGGCCATCCTCAGAGCAATAGAAAAACTGAGGTGACAAACAGAACATTGCTGAATGGTTTGAAGAAAAGACTGGACGATGCGAAGACTAGCTGGATCAATGAGCTACATTTTGTACTGTGGGCTTATCGTATTACTCCCTGAGCAGCAACAGGAGAATCTCTATACATGCTGGCATTTGGAAGTGAAGCTGTTATACCTGCCGAGTTGGGCCTCCCAACACACAGAGTACTGAATTTTAATTCCCCTGTCAGTGACTTGATGAGAAGGTTAGATTTGGACATGTTCAAGAAAGTTAGAGAAGAAGTAGCAATCAGGAACGCTGCATACCAACAACGAACAGCTCTGCTTTACAACAAGAGAGTGAAGAAATGCGATCTGAAGGAAGGAGACTATGTGCTAAAGAAATTAATTCAAAAGCACAACAAACTGGAAGCTAATTGGCATGGGCCTTACCGAGTAACAGAAGTTATTCGACCAGGGACATATAGGATTGAAACTTTAGAAGGGGAGGAGTTTAAGAATGCATGGAACGCAGAGCATCTTTGCAAATATTATCAGTAGTTGGGAATTCCTATGTAATGCAGTTTTCTTCAATATGAATAAAAGTTGTGGATGTTTTGCCCAATTCTCTCCTTTTCTTGAAAATTTTTCGGAGTACTAGTGCTACACACTACGCATCAATCCCAGAAACACCAACTACGGTTGGTTGGGAAAAAAATCCTCCCAGAAATACTAACTACGGTTGGTTGGGAAGAAAATTCACCAACTAAGTTTGGTCGGGAACAAAAAATTTCCCAGAATCACCAACTATGGTTGGTTGGGAAGAAAATCTACCAACTAAGGTTGGTCGAAAAAAAAATCCCAAAATCACCAACTACGGTTGGTTGTGAAGAAAATCCACCAACTAAGTTTGGTCGGGAATAAAAATCTGCCAACCACAGTTGATTGGGAACATTTTTATTAAACAAAGCAGGATTATGTGATAAACGTCATATGATGGCTTAGCATTAAAAAATTATAAGTCATTACAATAAAAAATAAAATAAAAAATTTTATCCTGAATTTTTTATGCCACCAACTCTAAGTTGTTCGAGAAACAAAATATCACCAACTTTGCTTAGTCGCCAAATGATTACCACAAATTCAGGATAGTCGATAATATTGTTATCTTTTTAACAGATATACATGTCGTCAGATGATTACCACAAATTAGGATAGTCGACAATAAGTTTTCACCAACTTTAGTTGATCGGCAATTTAAAATAACAACAATATTGTTATCTTTTTAGCAGATATACATGCACATTCATTAGTAAATAAAAGAAATGTTTTACAGAATATTTACAAGACAATGACAATCAAAATTGCAAAGAAAACTAGAAGTTTTTCATTAAATCCATAATAAAATACATTAAGAATGAAAATACATACGAAATTATTACATCAGGAATCCTATTCTATTGGTTTCTTCCCCTCTGCCTTTGAAACAGGTTCTTCACCAGCAAGAGGATCATCTAAGGCATAAGGGGAGTTTATGAAGTTTAAATCCTTGAGCATCCTGATGTTCATTACTGATGGTCGATCAAGAAGGTGCTCTAGGCGAGATATCTCGAAGTTGGAATGAAGACTGTAGTCACCGAGATACTTTGAAATTAGACATTATGGAATGGCCCGAGAAGGAATCTAGCTTATATCAAGCTTGAAAGGAGGCACTGGCAGGTCGAGCAACCCAGGATTGTGGTAATCCCACAAATAATTACCTTGTACCAGTTACAGCACACCCAAGGCATTCAGCCACCCTTGCTTATACCCCTCATTGTTCGACTACTGGATCCGATCGTCAATATGATAGAGGGATTCATTATAACCAGCCATCCAGAACTCTCTAGACTGCTTGTGGATCTGGTAGGTCAATCTTTCTAACTGCTCGTGGAGATTCTTTACCAGATTCGTTTTATTCTCCAAAGAAGAATTTTGGGCAGCCAGTTGCTCGTCAAAGGCTTGAATCTTCTTAGACATCTCAGCTAATGCCTGGTTCTTTACCATCAATTGGAAGGCTTGGTTCTCCAGGGCTGATTGAGTTATTTATTCCTCAATAGTAATCTGAGCAGCTCTTGCTCGTCCACGAGAAGCTCTTGCTCATCCCCGAGCAGAAGTAAAAGGCCCAATCCTCTTCAAGGTTTCTAATTCGTCTCTCAGATTGGCATTTTTGACCTCCAAGAAAGAGAATCCCTCGTCGTTCACAGGGACCAAAGAGCTCAAGGTAGAGGTTGCAGACTTCAGCTGAGATACCTCTCCTCGCAGGTTATTATTTTCCTGCTCCAATAACTTAGCTATCTGCCTGTGCTCTTCGACATCGGTCTTCAGAGTTCTCTCCTTCATGTCATAGGCAGCAACCAATTTATCATATCCTTTATCAACACTTAGTTGCTGATACTTCTTTTCATATCCCTGGTGCAAGAGGGATGTAGATTCCTTGTATTATTATTGAAGCTCCTCGAGAGTGCCCTGGAGGTTTTCACTCATTTCATAATATGCTACATTGTTATCCACTGCACGGTCGAGCTGGCACTTCAAATACTGGTAGGCTTCAACTGCTCGCTCTAAAACATCTGGACCGAGTATATCAATGATTTAAGCTTCAGTCATATCTGCATGACCAACCTTGAAATATTCATTGCACTATTTCAGTAATTTTATATCATGATCTGCTAACAATTCCATCCTGGCCATAAACTAATAAAAGGAAGAGATAGCAAGAATCAATAAGAGTACAAATAGAGCCAGAAGAAGAGAATCAACGATATGAATAATCAAAATTTCAAATTTTATTACATCATAAAAGAGAAGTACACAGTTCAAAGTTACATTGGAAAAAAATAAATAGAGAGAAAAGTCCGAACAACTCTACACCTTCTCCTTGTCTCCCAAAACTTTCTCGAGAGGCTGGGACGAGGAGGTAGGTTGCTCGGATGGCATAGATGGTTGTTCGGTGGGTGCTGAAAGCTACTCGATTGAAATAATGGATGGTTGAAGTTGCTCGCAGGAGGACTGGACAACTGGAGGATGAGAAATATGATCTCCCATCACCATGGAGGATTCCTCGGAGGCAGCTTCGTCCTCTTCTTCTTCCCCAGGAGATGGAGGGGGCCAGGAATGTGTCGCTGAAATAGGTCTGAACTCTCATCAACGTTCATCTCTCTCAGAGCAGCGACCCAACCATCCCTGAAGTATTTAAGGCTGCCATACTCCATTTGTGAGATCATGGCAGCCAGACCCTTATTCCACCCCTTATCCCAGCCAGCGCTGAAGAACTTTTTAATAGCCATTTTCCTCTTCACCTTATCTGAGGAAATCCTCTCAGTCATGAGTTTCTCGGCAGCTTTCAATTTCTTTTCTGCCTCGTCCTTCTGGCGATCCGCTTCACGAAGTTTACTCAACTCTTCCTTAACAAACTTGAGTTTATTTTCAAACTCTCCAGCATGTTGGAACTTCCCCTTGAGCTTTTTATTCTTCTTCTCCAAATATTTTATTTTTTTCTCTAACCCCTTGGAAACTTCAACAACCTGATCCCTCTCCTGCTCGGTGGAATTGAGTTGCTTCTCCCAAGCAGCTTTATCATCGACATACTTCTGACGAGAATCCTTTAAAGACTGCGTCAGACCTACCAAAGCCTCCTCTACACCTGACAAGGAGCTTAAAGCTTTAATAGCTTCATCCTTTTTCAAAATTGTATTGAAACAAGTTATCAACTGGAAAAAGAAAACAATTGCAAATCAGTGCAAAGATATCATTGAAAAATGAAAGTTTAAATTAATAATACTTATAGAGGCAATATGTCGAGCGGCCAAGTTAGTAACCATCTCCCGAGAAAGATTTTCTTCAACATCTTGGATCTCGGGGATAATCCAAGACTTCACCGAGCTCATAGCAGAGCTTGGAGCAATAAAAGTGGGCACACCACTTCCATCAGTTAAAGGCTGAGAGAAGGATTCAGCCAATTTATCAGAGGAGCTCTTCTTCAGCTTCCTCGGGGGAGCAGGAGCAGTTTCGACCAAGGATGCAGTCTTGGTCGGGGATATGACTATAACGTCGCTTGGAGCAATGACCTTGCTCGGAGCCACTGGGGGATTTTCGGCAACCTTCATAGTAGCAGCTGTAGGGGGTGCATCGATTTTTCTTATCCCTTCTTCTGGGATATCATGCTTGCTTTTCTTTGCCTTTCCAGCAGTAGAGGAAGATTTCTCGAAGAGGGAAGGAGATCTTCTTCTCTTCATTCTGTCACTAAGAGGAATACGTGATTCAGGAGAATAACCTTTAGAAGCTGGTGCTGGTTCTATATCACTTATCACTGGACGAGCAGTAAAAGATGAGGTGTAACTCTTGTACTGCAACAAGTACAAAGTTGATCTGATATGCTCGTCAGCAACGATTTGATGTAAACCCCAGATAAGTTTCAAATGCTTTAAATTAACTTCTGTCTCTTTTGGAGACCTTCTTTTGCTGTCAACTGCAAATAAATGAAAATTAAAATATCAGTGACGCATTTTATCAAACACAAAGAAAGCATAATTTCAAAAATAAAATAAAGTAAAAACAACCTATCCCATTGCCATAGGGAGGGCATCTGGGACCCTGATACACATCATTTCCAGTTAGTGGAGAATATTGCCAATTTTTCATAACAACACAATGCTCGAAGTAATCCCTATTGGCATCTGGGAGATTGACCACTAAAGCCCTATTTAAGAACCTAGTTTTCAAATAAAAAGTATTGTCACCGACAACCCATCTATAGCAAAACATAATTTCTGGAATTCCTATACAGCTTTTATGAATCTGATTTAACCTATGGACTCCATTAACTATTCTCCATGTATTGGGGGCTACTTTTGCAGGTACCACGTCAAAATATTGATAGAATTCCAAACAAAAGGGGTTTGGGGGAAAATAAAAGCCACATTCGGCCACAAAGAGACTGGGGAACCAATGTCCCTCAGCTAAACGAAAATAATCAGAAGGACCAGAAAGTTCCTCCAAAATGACCCATGGAGGAATAGAAAAATTAGAACGAAATTTATCAAGCGACTCAACAAGGTAAACCATGATGAATAAAGGAAATAAAAGAGAAGGAAGAAGATCTTATAGAAAAAGGATGGATCAGTTGACAACGAACGATGGAAGGGATGAACTCACAAGAGAGAGAAGAAATGGAAAACTCAAAGATACAGATTTGAAAAAGTAAAAGACGATAGGATTTTCTACAACGCTTAAATACCTTACCCTGGGAAGGAGTAAAAATAATGATTACAAAAAAAGACGGTTGCGCTACCGGCGGCTAAAAGGACAAAAAGGGTGCGGAGACCGAGGCGATTATAAAAATTCAAAAAGTTCGATTCTACGAATTTGAAAGGAAAAATAAATACAAGGAAAACACTCCTAAAATTCAGGATGACCATTTAATCCCGCCATATTTTGAGAAGAATGTTCCACACTCCTCAGACTTCGAATTGTGAAACATTGGGAGCTTCTGTTGATACCAAATCTAGACTACTGATGTGGATTAATTATGTGGAGACACGTGTCAATCTACATGGCACCTACAAGCATGTTTTAACAACACCTTGACTTCGAGGAACTCAACCTCCCCGACCAACTCAGACGCTCCGAGCAACAAGTGTTCTCCGAGGAACATTACTACACCGAGCTACTCAGGCGGTCCGAACAGCTTAGGTGGTCCGAGCTGCACCTCGTACAAATCATTAATATCAGGATAACCAACAGATTAATTGCGCATTGAATGCGCATTATTCTCATACAGATGTACACGCCTATTGGACAACGGTGTATTACCATTTCACATGTACAACCTCAGGGCTATAAATACATTTTATCATCCTCATTGTAAGGGGACTCGGAATTTCTTGGTAAAAACCTGTTATCGAGAATTCCCAAACAGTCAGCAATAACAAAAACAGTGGACGTAGGCCATTCTAATAAGGCTGAACCACTTTAAAATTCTTTGTCTTATTTATTTTTATCTGTGATTGAATAATTAGAGATAGTCTAATTTTTTACATCAACATCCATATTTTTTTAATATGATTTGGAATGTCTTTTGACTTATCTGACACAATGGTTGGTTGAAGGTCCGCTAAAGGCTAGAATTAATTATGGTTTTGACTAGATTAAGGCATAGAAAAAGGAAAGCATATGGTTATATTGATCTTTGGGCAAGGATTTTGGCTTAATGGATTTAGGTTTGAGGAAGAAGGATTTTAGGGAGATTTTTTAATACTATTGGTTTGTAAATCATTGGGAGATTGAGGAATGGCCATTTGGTTAGGAGAGATAGGAGCAGTATTAGGTAGTTTCTATTTAGGAAGATAAGTGAGGGCTCTTTGATGAGGTTTGTTTTGGTTAAATTGGACTTGTTTGATAGATTTGGGAGGAAGGGCGATGGGTTCTTTATTATGATTTTCTTGTTTGGCCTTTAGAAATATACATGAACTCTTCTCATGTCCTTTATTCATATAGTACGAACAATAATGAGGAATATTTTTGTAATGAACTTCTTACCAAAAACCATTATCACCTATGCCAATCCATATTCTTATTGGTTTCTCCTTGATTAGATCAAGCTCTATACACACCCTGGCTAAACTACGTCTAGTTTGAGCCACCGTAGATGCATCAAGCTTTAGAGGCTTTCCAATTAGTTGAGCAATGGACAATAATGATGATTTAGCAAATAGATGAATTGGGATATTACGATAATTAATCCAAGCAGGAATTACATGACTTTGTTCTACTATTCTCCATTGAGGAGACCACTTGAATGTTCTCATTGGAAATCTTCCAAAATACCATTGCTCTTTGGTCCATAATCGAATAAAATCCTCTTCATAGTTCAATCTAGTGAGAATATTCTTCTTATCAATAAAACCTATATTACAAGCTTGATTAAGATTGAATTGTAGGATTTTTTTTCCGCACATCTTCCAATGAAGGTATACCATGTGAAAACTTTCCTACTATTGAAAACTTGAAAGGTTTAGTAAGAACTTCATTATCTTCATTGGAGAATAAAGTTGCAGATTCCCCATTAAAACTGATTAGTACCTTTAGTTTAACTTCCATGAGAGGTTTATTAGTCATAACACTAGCAAATGAAAATGACCATACATTATGAATATCACAAGGTTTAGGGTTTTGAGGTATGGTATTGGTGGAAGCCGCCATGCAAACCGTAGAGGGATTGAGCGAGGGAGAGGGATGAGAGAGAGGCTCCAATATTATTGGAGCTCACAATTTTTATTAATTATACTATATCCACACATTTTAGTCATCATGTTTATTATCCTTTATTGATTTATCCAAACTTATAAAAAACATAATGCTTTTTGATGTAGCACACCAAGATTTCCTTATTGAATGCACACAGTTATCGAGTTGAAATTCATTCATTTATGTTTTAGTTAGATTCATGGTTTGGGATTCTAGAATCATTAATATGTATTCAAGGAACTTTTCAAGTACTTGAATTATTATAAATAAATTCAATAATGTATATTCACGCATAGAGCATACATTAATGAATGCACTTTCTTAGATAGGTTATAAATAGGACCCATAGTATTTTGAAGAGGGCATTCAAATTGTAATATATCTTATTTTTTTAATCCCTCGAATATTTAAGATACTTTTAAAGATTATGTTTATGAGATGAGATTGCTAAGGTGTTTTTCACTTTTTATTTCTTTCGCTACATTAAATGGTATTAATGCCTCGTTTTCATTGTCTCAGTGGTGCTTCATGAAATTGTTGGTTCATGACGCATTTCAAAGAGTACGAGATCAAATGGTGTAGCGTATTATTTTTATTGAAGAACGAGTTGGAGTGCGTGAAAAAAGTCTTGGAAATATTGAATAATCGGGCAATCAACTTGTTCAAGAAATGAATCAAATAAGAATTCAAAATCAATATGGTCCAAAAATGGGAGTCGCCTATAACTTGCCTCATGTTGGTGGACATTTTGAGAGGATGGAAGATGATTCTAGCGAGATGGATATTCCCCCTGTATTTGGTCAGGGGGGAGAATTTAGGACAACCACATGGACTGGACATAAATAGAGTTATCCAAGGAGGCACAATGCTTAACGATTTTTGGCCAGGATTTCTAGATAGACAAGCTAATAGAATCTGCAATTTTCAATAACTTCTTTGTCTTATTTTGAACATTAAAGTGGGTTGTTCTAAGATCATTTGATAATCATGAAGGTTAAATATGTCGAAAATAGATTGAGGGGAGGAGCATAAGCTTGGCATAAATAAGTACAAAAAAATACGAGGGTTAAGGGGGTAGTTATCCAAACATGGGATATAATGAAACAATTTTTTTTATCTAGATTTAAACAATACATCCAGCGTCAGAAAAATTAGAGGACTATTATTAAGTATACAAAGTAGTTTAACGAGTTGGGAGCCTATATAAATATTAGAGAAACATAAGATCAAAGGGTTATTCGCTATTTTGAAGGCTTAAATCTGTAATTCATGATGACCTTTGAATGAGTGACGTTGTTAAGGTTTCTGAAGCTATAAGTAATAAATACAAAGTGGAGCAATAACTTAATGTGGGGTTCAAAACTCAAGAAGGAGTTAGGGATCAATATTTTTTAGCTAATCATGTTAAAAATGGAGAGAAATGAAAGTCACGATGTTCTTATTCTCAACAGCTGAATTAAAACTATTGGTTTTCGCTCTCCTATTTTTTCAGTTTTGGTTTATTTACAAATTTTCCATTTTGGCTCAAATCTATAAATATAAGTGTTATTTCTAGGTTTTGGGAGAGGACAAGTTTAAGAGCTATTTTGAGAGCTAATCAAAGGCAAAGAGAGATATAGAGCTACTTTGAGCAAGGTGAGTTCTTGAGGTTGGTTAGTGATTGACTTTTGAGAGAGATAAGTGAGGTGTGTGTGTAACCATTGGTTCCTAGCCATTTATCTATAAAAGAAGATATCCTACCATTTGTGGATGTAGCCCAAATCTTGGGTGAACCACGTAAATTGTTGTTTCTTTGAGTGTTTGTTGCTTGTATGTTCTTATTGTCACTTCATTGATGCTTGGTTGATTTGATTGGGAGTTTGCACATTTGTTTATTTTGGGAACAAGGTCTTGGGTATTTTCCGCACACCAAGTGTTTGGTAAAATTCCCGAGTGAGTTATATCGTCTTGTTCGCTAGAGATAGTCTTTCTTTAGCGCAACAAGTGGTATCAGAGCTTTGGTTGCATTGTTTGCCCGGTATTTTGGTTCGAGGTTGAATCAATTTTGGCAATTTTGGCATAGCTTTTGTTTTTGTTCCAAATGACAGAATATGTCTAGAGTACTCGAGAATCAACCTCTACAAGCGAAGGCTCTAAGAGATGGGATCCGAGTTATGGATCGAGTGGCTCAATGAAGACATACATGAAGGCTTTTGATGAGAAGATCAATTTCGAGTTATGGTTAAGACGAATGCGAGGCATTCTTGTCTAACAGAGGTTGCAATTAGCATTGTTGGGGGTAGAGGGACGACCGATAGGCATGACCGATGCCGATTGGATTGACATTGATCAAAGAGAGGCTTCGTGTATTGAGATGCTTATCACGGATGATGTGTTGAATAACGTGATATCGGAGACCACGGCTAAAGGTATGTGGGATAAGCTAGAAGAGATTTATTTGGGAAAGTCGTTGTCAAATAAATTGTTCCTCAAAAAGAAACTCTTCAAGCTTGAGATGAAGGAGGATGAGGATATGATGAAGCATATCAACATTTTTAATGCCTTGATAAATGACTTGAACCGGATAGATGTTCAATTCATTGATGAGGATCGAGCATTATTGTTGCTTGCATTATTACCTGATTCATACTAGCATTTTGTGACCACTCCCATGTTTGGGAAGTCTACGCTCCGGTGCAACGAGGTTATGCAAGATATTCAATCTCATGTCACGATGAGAAATAAGGAAGGTGGAGGTGACGGGCATTCCCATAATGAAGGCCTTACAGCGAGAGACGAAGGTGGACAAAATGGCGGGAGGAACTCTAATCGGGGATTTAATGACGGTAGTAGGTCTAGATCGAGGGGTGTTGGTGGTAAAGGGCCAAAATGCTAGAAGAGCCGGGAATGGGGTCATATGATCCGAGAATGTCCTTTATGGAATGACAAGGTTAAGGGCAAGGTTGATTCCGAGAGGGCAACGGTAGCGAGTGCGAATTATGAAGATGAACTTGGAGAACTTGTCACAATCTCCAAGGTTAACTCTCTTTCCCAAGATGATTGGATATTAGATTCGGGATCGTCGGATCACATTTGCTCCAAGAGGGAATATTTTGATACTTCCACGGAAAATGGAAAAGGTTCCATATCTTTGGCTAACAGAGAGAAGGTTTTCATTGAGGGTGTCAGGACGGTGAAACTCAAGATGTTTTATGGGGTGGAACGCACTTTGGGTGGTGTGGCCTATGTCCCAAAGTTGCAAAAGAATTTAATATCCTTTAGCCGTTTGGATTCCAAGAGTTGTCGGGTGTCGGTGGCGGGTGGAGTCTTGAAAGTCACACGCGGTTGTATGGTCCTAGCGAGGGGAGAGGAGAGAGAGGGGTTGTATCGTCTAAATCATACTTTGAGAAAGATGGGGAAGCGGTGTGCACAAGTGATCGAACGTTCGAGGCATGTCTCGTTTGTGAACAAAATGGAGACATTGGGTTCTAGCTTTTCGAGAGTAGACGGTAGTGATGGGAGAATACCTACTAGTGGAGGGGCTGGATCGAAGTTCCCCTCCAGGTCCAACAGATGATGTTGACCCGATTTAGTTGCACACATGCATTGGCCAATTGGAATCGAGGAGGTGTAGGATTATGATGGATTCGAGGTGTGTGTAGCTAGTTCAAGGAAGGCCGATGAGTTATTGTTTGCGAGAATTGGCAAACAGGAGTTCTTCGTGACAAAGACTTGGTACATCTTTCGAGGGTGAGATTTGGAGGGTGTGGGAGGTGAGGAATTATCCCTCTCATCCGTGGTTATTTCTCAAGGTGGAGGATGGTGTTGATGTGTTTGAATGTTTCGTGTAAAGAAGGTGTATGCTATATGTATTGTGTGGGGGTGTACTTACCGGGTTACATGAGGAGCGAGCTTCACCGTATGGTTACATGGGAAGCATTTAGGGGAGTTCTTAGTTTAGAACTTGGTTCCTCGACGGGTGGAGTCATTTGGAGTCTTGTAGTGAAGACTTGTGGTATCTCACTTCGTCGTTGAAGTTTGGGGTGGATTAGCATTGAGTGGAGCGTATTGGCTTGTTAGATGTCGGGATGATCTTCGAGCGGATTTGATGTTTGCATTCCGAGTTCGGTTGGATCATGAGGATCTCCTGGGGGAATCGCATTAGCTTGGTAGATGGTGAGCGGGTTCAATTTCAGCATACTAGAGATTGGTTGGATCGTCAGGATCGCCAAGGTGGAGTTTGTTGGTTTTGGCTCTCCTATTTTTTCAATTTTGGTTTATTTACAAATTTGCCATTTTGGCTCAAATATATAAATACAAGTGTTATTTCTAGGTTTTGGGAGAGGACTAGTTTAAGAGATATTTTGAGAGCTAATCAAAGGCAAAGAGAGATAGAGAGATACTTTGAGCAAGGTGAGTTCTTGAGGTTGGTTAGTGATTGACTTTTGAGAGAGATAAGTGAGGTGTGTGTGTAACCATTGGTTCCTAGCCATTTATCTATAAAAGAAGATATCCTACCATTTGTGGATGTAGCCCAAATCTTGGGTGAACCACGTAAATTGTTGTTGCTTTGATTGTTTGTTGCTTGTATGTTCTTATTGTCACCTCATTGATGCTTGGTTGATTTGATTGGGAGTTTGCACATTAGTTCATTTTGGGAACAAGGTCTTGGGTGTTTTTCGCACACCAAGTGTTTGATAAAATTCCCGAGTGAGTTTTATCATCTTGGTCGCTAGAGATAGTCTTGCTTTAGCGCAACAAAAACGAGCAACATGGTAAGGTCCCCACAATGACTAATCAAACAAAAATAGTGCTTTAGAGAAGTACTCTTAAGAATCCTTATAAATGGTAAAAGGGTGTCAACTATGAGTGGCGTGGACAATATGTGTCAAGTTGCTATTGTTGATGAGGATGACAATTAGGTGTGTAATGATAATGTTCCAGACGATAATGAAGAGGTTGAAATCAGAGAATGAAGGAGATCCTTTGGTCTTGGTTTGTAGAAAAATATTGCTAGCCCCCCAAAAAGAAATTGAGAGTCAAAGGTACAACATTTTCAAAACTTTTTGCATAATTCAACAAAGTGTTTGTTAAGTATTAAAGTTATTGGTAAAGAAACTACATACGCAGAAAAAACATCCTTTTCCTTGAAAAATGTGGGATAAAGAATGGAAGAAAGAGGTATGCATAGTTCTTCTATCAATTCGCCGTAAGTAAAGATGTTACACGTGATGTCATAAAAATGGATACTTGTTATGTCTTGTTGGGTTATCCTTGAAAATTTTACGTTGATGCCAAACATAATGCGAAATGGAAAAATATGAATTTCTGGGGACGACAAGAAGATTAGCTTGTTAGCCTTGTAATAAGGGTATAAAATTCCAAAAACTTTTATAAAAAGATGAAATGTTTTAACAGTTGAGGATGAAGATTTTTTCTAAACACTTGGTTTAAGTTAAAAAGGGATTGGAAATAATATCCAAAGAAGATTTGGTACTTGAAAAACTTTTTGATGGCTTTCTCCCATGGAAGATATTCAACATCAAATTGGCCTTATGATATTTTCTAGTTTGCCTAATTTGACACACTACCGAATGAGTCATCAAGAACATGCTCCTATAAGGGCCAGTTTAAATTTTACTGTGGAAAAGGTTGATGAAAGATACTAAGAGACCATGTGCAGTCCTCTCTTTACTAGTAACCAAGATATGGAAGTTGGAGAATGTTAATTAACAAATTTACCAAGAAGTGTAGCTTTAATATTCCTAGATTTGAAGTTGTGCTTGATCAGTAGAGTGGAGTTTAGATTGTTTCTAAGATCGATATACGAAGTGGCTATCACTAAATCCTCATTCCACTTGATGAATGGGAAATAAATTTCAAGTCAAATGAGGGACTATATGAATGGTTGTCATGCCTTTTGTTCCCGCTATTGCTCCTAGTTATTTTATGTGAATTATGAACCGTTTATTGAAGCTATTTTTGAATTTTATTTTAGTGGTTTATATTAATGACATCTTGATGAAGAACATGTAGATCATCTAAAGCGTAAGATTGATGTTTCGAAGGAAAGTCATATTTATTTAAACTCAAAAGTGTACTTTATGCCTCCTAGATTATTGTTTTGGGGATTCATTGTGGCGGGAAGATGGTATTGGTGTGGATTAATTAAAAGCCAAGGATATTTGGGAATGGCCTGCACTTAAATCAGATGGTCATGTGTGGAGTTTTATGGGATTCACATCATTCTACGTAAGATTTAACCGTAATTTTAGTACTATTGTAACACTTATAATTGATGTTTTGGAAAAAATCAAGTTCAGAGGGAAAAGTAAAAAACTACTTTTTGTTTTATTATAGAGAAGCTATGTGTAACCATAATTTTAGCATTATCACACTTCTCCTAGCTATTTGAAGTAGAATGTGATGCATCCGCTATAAGAATATGAGTTATTTTATCAAAAGGACGAAAACCAATTGAGTTCATGAGTGAGAAGATGAGTGAAGATAAATAAAAGTGGACCACATATAAGCTGGAATTTTAGGCTATTTTAATAGCCTTAAAGCATTGGGAACACTTGACATATAGATAGTTTGTCTTGTACAACGACCAGCAAACATTGAAAAATATTAATAGCCATAAGAAATTAAATTCAATGCATTCAAGACGAGTCTTGCAAAAATTAAATTTTCTTTGAAACCAAGGATTCGAGCATATTTGAATATGTAATATCATAAAAAGTAGAAATGGTTTTGATTTTTTTTTAATATTCTATAAAAAAATCCCAAAAATCCAGAGTAGAAAATTATCTTTACCCCTTGATTCCAATGTATTTCATAGAAGGGTTGTACTTCTATCATCATTAAGGTAGCTGGATTTTAATATATGAAAAATATATAAGTCGGAGATTATGATTTTCATTAGATTTGGGATGGTTGTAATCAATTCTATCAGGTTTGGGAGTGCTTGTATTCTTATAGTTGGGTCTCCAAGTTTTCAGAATGCTCAAAATTCTACTTGAGCATCCAAATCTAGGTTAATACCAGCAAAAACATCTATGAAAAATGTTCAAGAACCATGCCAAATGTGTTTGAAGAATAAGAGAAAAGCAAATGAAGCATGTCCAAAAGTAAAAAAAAAACTTAGGCTTCTACAAAAAACACCATCGGATTTCAATGTAGCGGGATCAACATTCATGAGTCGCTCATTTAATTGTCCCTGGAAGAAATGGCCGATAAGTACTATGCGTGATTGTCTCTCGCCCTTTCTTTCTCTCGATCCCACCCAACAAGATACGACTCAGGCAAAAAACATGAGCACCCTGGCACGAGCCTTATTTTTTTAGTTTAGTAAAGTCAATCTTTGGCTCCGTAAAGACTAAAGAAATGGATTAAAAAGGGGGGAATTTGGCAACGGGCTATGCCACCCAAACCAACTAAGGAAGTCTCAACCGTCCTATCGCAAGCTACATAGTGGAAGGTTAGGAGGACACTATTGGAGAGATAAGATGATAACATTAGTGGAAGAATAATACTATTGGTCTCAAAGTAATTGGGATGTGAGATGATTTGTAATGATATTCCCAATCTAAGAGACAAGCTCAAAACAATGAACTATATATTTCGTTGCCCTTTCCTTAAGGTATATAGGAGCATTTATTCATGGACTTTGCAATAGGTTTACCTCGCGGGCGAAGATTATATTTTTGTTGTGGTGGATAGATTCTATAATATGTTTAACTTAATGGTAAGGACCTGTGATGCCTATACTGTTGTTAATATCTTCTTTGAAGAGTTGTTTGCGTACACGAGATTCTTAAATCCTTTATCTCATATTGGGATGTTAAATTTCAGTTATTCAGGTTATTTTTTACGAAAAAGTCTTAATACCACTCTAATTTCCTCCGTGAATGATCTAGGCAAACCGAAGTTTCTAAATAGACACTTGGTGACATGTTGAGCCATTTTGTTGGGAGAAGACAAAGCAATGGGGCATTGCATTATCAACAATGGGTATTTTTCTTATAATAGCATGATGAATCGATCCACGTGAGATTATTATTTTGCCTAAACTTCAACCATTTCAAGGTTGAACATAACATATGGAAGGAAAAATGCAAATAATTTAGTCTAATGTGAAACAAAATTTAGAGAAAGCCATGTTAAATATGAATTAGCAGAATACAATTGGAGACTTGGTCCTGGTTTATCTTCTAAAACAAAGGTCTTTAATAACACGTACCAAACATTTTTGCATTTTTCTGTCTTAAAGGTTCCATACCTACACCATGATTATTTGGAATATTCTAAATTTGTCTATCATTACTTAGTACTGTCTAGTATGTTATGAGTTAGAATAATATTTTCCAGAATTGTTTAGAGCATACTTGTAATGCATGGAATACTGTAGAATAGTAAGGAAATATGTATCATTCTACAACGTTCCTAAAAGGAGGTGGGATCCTTTTGGAGAATTAATCTAAACCATTGATGTATTTTTTATCTCCACCGTCCATTCAAGAGGTCGATGCCTATAAAAAGGAGGGGTGGTCATTTGTTTTACGTGTTCCATTATTCTCCATTCTCTAACACTTATGTTCAAATATTACTTGTTTCTATGCTTGTTATGACAAAGTGCTCACAACAAATTGAAAAATTATAAGTATGACCATGCAGGATATCACAAAATATTAATGACAACGCTTATGAGGTAGAGATTTTAGACAATATGAGCATTTCAAACACTTTAAACTTAACTTATTTATTTGAATACCAACCATCAGTTGGACCTATTTTCTTACAATATTAACTGTAAGGTGAGTTTTGTAAAAAGTGGTTGATGTAGCACACTAAGAGTTATTACTTAAAATGCACATAGTTCATATCTATCCAATTGACATTCAATACTTTTCGTTCTAATTGGATATATTAATTTTCACTCTATAGTCATTATTATTTATTTAAGGAACTTGACAAATACATGTATTAATGTAAATATATTCATTAATGTTCTAAAAAATTACTTTAATAAATTTATGCAAGTCATCAGTGTACATTTTATCTTGACAACTCATCATCTATAAGTACATCAAATAAAGATCACAGATTCAGGACACTAACTCCATTGACTCACAAACTCAATGTATGAAGTGTTCATTTTCTTCTCTCTATATACGCTTTGACGAGCCCATTTTTACATATAAATTTGGCATTTTAGCCCATGATTATTACAAAACATTCACCTCATTTTAGGTGGTATGAAATTGATGGTATCATATATATATGATCTACATTTGTATCTTTTAAATTTTCTTTTTTCTCTTTGCATTTATATTTTCAATGGAACGATATAAAGAAATCGAATCCATGATCTATTTTTATTTTATTTATTTTAAATGTTGTAACCTAGAATCTATGGTGGTGCTGTTTGGATAGCGGACCTCCTCTTGTTGTAATTGATGTCTTCATGGGTATACCAATATCTTTGGTGAGTTCTCTTTATTTTACTCTTGTTGCTTGATAATTTTGAAGATTAGTTTTTTTTATTAAAGCATCTTCATGAAAAGTAAAATGGGAGAGAGGACTATACATTGAACATGATACTTGAATTTCTTAAAGTAAGAAAGGGAAAATAATTTCACATTTGAGTTCTTTGTCAGAATGAGAATAGGGAGGGTGAGAACAGGACTATAGAAGAGATGTTTTTGTTTCTTTATGACATGAAGGAAAAAATGGATATTTTGCGCATGTTTATTAAAGAAAATGCTTCCATAAAACATCAATATCATTCGGGGAAATGGTAAGTATATTTATGTATGTATATGCATATATAAATTCATATCTCGGTAAAAACAATTTTAACATGTGATGATCAAGCTCATCATTTTACATAAATTAATGCTTTTAGATGTCGCTTGTTATATTGTTGAGCCCACTGTCAAGAGTGTAGATATATCTTTGATGCTTCTCTAGAGAAACGCGAAATTAGAAATCATATGCATATATGTAAAAGAACTCGCTTCTCTTAAGTGTTAATTTCCTTTTCAGTGACATTTGTATCAGTGAAAGAGGTCTCAAGACATAAGCTTTCCACACTCATATGGCATAGATGTGTCTAGACAAAATGTGGTACGAAGTGAATGAGCGTGAACTAAAAGACAAAATAAATATGTTTCAACCACTCAAGAAATTCCAAGGAGTTCTATTTGATCGCATTGACTTACAAAACTAAGATTTAGCTTCAATGACAAATAATGTGAACTCCTAATGGACAAACGTACACAATGCACCTTATCCTAGAAAATATTGATGATTCTCAGATCATTATAATCAAACATTAAGATTAACTAGGACTCATTGTGTGAACTCATTGATCGTCAACTTATAACACCTTTAATATAACATATACCAATTTTTCTCTTTTAAAGATATTACTTTTGAAGAATCAAATTCAAAAACATGGTCTTGAAAATTTTATTTTCTTTTTCCTCTCTTTTCTTTTAGGCTCTTGCCAATGTAGTATTTCACACAGAGGAGCTTTAATCCCTTCGTAGCCCTTTTCCATTACTCACTCATAATTTATTCAATCTAAAACAAACTAACGGGCAATTATTCTTACATGCCCAAATTATCCAATCAAATTGATATGTATTTGACTATATTCACCATTTTCTTTCTTTCTATTATTTTTGTTTAGAGTACACATGTTTATCTTATAGGTTTCAAGGTCACCTACAAGTTCTTTGACTCTGTTGGTATGAACACCTCCTAGGGAATCTAGGACCATGACTTTGGCATTAAATATTTAAGGGAAATACCTTAAGATTTTTTGCAGCACTCTCACTTCGGGGATATGCTTGCCTAAGTTAAAGACAAAACTTGATGCGACATGTACTTGGTATAGCTTTAACTTGGCTGTTACGGTTTTCAATCATACATCATAGACTTAAAGAACAAACTACTCAAATACTAACCTATGACTCAAAAAAGTTTTGTCCAAATGGAATAAATCCAATATACATACAAATTGACTTGATTGGAAAATTTCCCTTAGATTTATATCTCTTGATTTACAAATCATCCCTTGGATGACCATCATACATACAAGAGAAAATTCAGCTCAGTTCATCGGTATACCCCGCTATAAGTTTGGTTTGGGGATATCATTTGTGTGTGTATATAATTACTCTATAGACATTGCTAGACTAGTTGTTTACCATGCTACGACCCCTTTGAAATATGAAACATTTTTTATTTATGTCAGAGTAATAGGTTGATTTGTGTTGATCATAATGGTTGTAGTTGTTATTTGATTCATAAGGAATTACTTTTATTTTTGTTTTATGATTAATGTTTAGTTTGATATATGTCTCTCTTTTTTCAAAGTAGTATACTAATTTCTTTTTCAAGAAAATTTCTTTGCTTATCTTAAAAAATAAATTAAAATTAAAATTTATTATGTTTAGAATTTTCTTGGAAGCATCATTTGATATGTGAAGCTTTATATTACTTGATAAGTTCTTACATAAGTCAATAATTCATGTGATATTTGAATACCTTTTTCTCCAAGATCCTAAATGATTTAGGTTGGCGTTCTTATTGACTGATGAAAATAGGAGGTTCACTAACTTGCTCATGTATTTTCTAGTGTTTAAACAAAGTATAATGTTTTATTCATTCCTTATTCATATTTATTATAATTTTCTCAATTAGTCATTATGATTTTTATACCACAATTATCATTTCTGATCTAATAAATTTTGAAATAACCTGTCCATGGTACCGAGAATATTCTGTTGACTTACTATTCAAGCTATTTATGGGAGAAATGCTCGAAAACTCCTCCAAAAAATATCACGTTATAAGATAGTTAGAGATAGATTTTCTGTATTCGTTGCAGTAACACTGTCCCACGGGGCCGCTCAGGGGCTGTTTTGGGTTTTGAACCTCTAACGCCGTGTTTTTAAGCCTAAGTCTAGTAATATGCAAATTATCGTTGTATTTTCAAACCGGGAGTCCCACGGTTGCGTGGTCAGTTCCTACGAGTTACATTGGTCCCGTGGGAGGTGTTGGTGCCTCCCATGAGACCGTTCGGGGGATGTTTCGAGTTTTTCACCACTAACGCCATGTTATGCCTAAGTATAAAAATATACAAATTACCATCGTATTCTCAAACCAGGAGTCCCGCGACTGCGTAGTCAGTTCCTACGATTTACATTGGTCCTGTGGGAGGTGTTGGCGCCACCCACAGGGCCATTCGGGGGATATTTTGGGTTTTCACCCTCTAACGGCATGTTTTTAAGCCTATGTCTAGAAATATACAAATTTTGGTCGTATTATCAAACCGAGAGTCCCGCGGATGCGTGGTCAGTTCCTAAGAGTTACATTAGTCCCGTAAGAGGTGTTGGTGCCTTCCACGGGACCGTTCAGATGTTGTTTCGGATTTTCCCCCACTAACGCCAGGTTATGCCTAAGTCTAGAAATATGAAAATTACGAACGTATTCTCAAATCGGGGTTCCCACGGCTGCGTGGTCAGTTCCTACGAGTTACATTAGTCCCGCCACTCACGGGGCCGTTCGGGGGCTGTTTTGGGTTTTCACCCTCTAACACTATGTTTTTAAGCCTAAGTCTAGAAATATGCAAATTATCGTCGTATTCTAAAACTGGGAGACCCGCGGCTACGTGGTCCGTTCCTACGAGTTACATTGGTCCCGTGGGAGGTGTTGGTAACTCCCACGGGGCCGTTTGGGGACTGATTTGGGTTTTCACCCTTTGACGCCATAGTTTTAAGCCTATGTCTAGAAATATACAAATTATCGTCGTATCCTCAAATTAGGAGTCCCGCGGCTGCATGGTCAATTCCTACGAGTTACATTGGTCCCGCGAGAGGAGTTGGTGCCACCCACGGGACCGTTCGGGAGCTGTTTTGAGTTTTCACCCTCTAACGTCATGTTTTTAAGCCTAAGTCTAGAAATAATCAAATTATCATCGTATTCTCAAAATGGGAGTCCGCGGCAGTGTGGTCAGTTCCTACGAGTTACATTGGTCCCCTGGGAGGTGTTAGGGCCTCCCACAGGGCCGTTCGATCGCTGTTTTGGGTGTTCCCCCACTAACGTCATGTTATGCCTAAGTCTAGAAATATGCAAATTACCGTCGTATTCTCAAACATAGAGCCCCACGCCTGCGTGGTCAGTTCCTACGAGTGACATTGGTCCCATGGGAGGTATTGGTGCCACCCACGAGGCCGTTCGGGGTTGTTTTGGGTTTTCACCCTTTAACACTATGTTTTTAAGCCTAAGTCTAGAAATATACAAATTGTCATCGTATTCTCAAATCGGAAGACCCGCGGTTGCGTGGTCAGTTCCTATGAGTTACATGGGTCTCGTGGGAGGTGTTGGTGCCTCCCACGGGGCCGTTCAGGGGCTCTTTTGGGTTTTCATCCTCTAACGCCATGTTTTTAAGCCTAACTCTAGAAATATGCAAATTATCGTCGTATTCTCAAACCGGCAGACCCGCGACTGCGTGGTGAGTTCCTACGACTTGCATTGGTCCGGTGGGAGGTGTTGGTGCCTCCCACGGGGTCGTTCGGGGGCTATTTTTTCTTTTTAACCTCTGACGCCCTGTTTTGAAGCCTAAGTCTAGAAATATGCAAATTACCATCGTATTCTCAAATCGAGAGTCCTGCGACTACGTCGTCAGTTCCTACGAGTTACATTGGTCCCGCGGGAGGTGTTGGTGCCACCCACGGGGCCGTTCGGGGGATGTTTTGGATTTTCACCCTCTAACACAATGTTTTTAAGCCTAAGTCTAGAAAAATGCAAATTATCGTCGTATTCTCAAACCGAAAGATCCGCGGCTGCGTGGTGAGTTCATACGAGTTACATTGGTCTCGTGGGAGGTGTTGGTGCCTCCCACGGGACCGTTCGGGGGTTGTTCTGGGTTTTCACCCTCTAACTCTATGTTTTTAAGCCTAAGTCTAGAAATATGCAAATTATAATCGTATTCTCAAACCGGGAGTCCGGAGGCTGCGTGATCAGTTCTTACGAGTTATATTGGTCCCGTGAGAGGTGTTGGTGACACCCACAGGGCCGTTTAGGGGTTGTTTTGGTATTTCACCCTCTTACGCTATGTTTTTAAGCCTAAGTCTAGAAATATGCAAATTATCGTCATATTCTAAAGCCGGTAGGCCCGCAGAAGCGTGGTGAGTTCCTACGAGTTACATTGGTCCTCTGGGAGGTGTTGGTGCCTCCCACGGGACCGTTCGGGGACTGTTTTGGGTTTTCGACCTCTGACGCCGTGTTTTTAAGCCTAAATCTAGAAATATGCAAATTATCGTCGTATTCTCAAATCGAGAGTCCCGTGGCTGCGTGGTCAGTTCCTACGAGTTACATTGGCTCCGTGGGAGGTGTTGGTGCCACCCACGGGGCCGTTCGGGGTCTGTTTTGGATTTTCACCCACTAACACTATGTTTTTAAGCCTAAGTCTAGAAATATGCAAATTATCGTCGTATTCTCAAACCGAAAGACCTGCGGTTGCGTGGTGAGTTCATACGAGTTACATTGGTCTTGCGGGAGGTGTTGGTGCCTCCCACGGGGCCGTTCGGGGGCTGTTTTGGGTTTTCACCCTCTAACGCCATGTTTTTAAGCCTAATCTAGAAATATGCAAATTATCGTCGTATACTCAAATCGGGAGTCCTGCGGCTGCGTGGTCAGTTCCTACGAGTTACATTGGTCCCGTGGGAGGTGTTGGTGCCACCCACGGGGCCGTTTAGGGGCTGTTTTGGGATTTCACCCTCTTACGCTATGTTTTTAAGCCTAAGTCTAGAAATATGAAATTATCGTCGTATTCTCAAACTGGCAGACCCGTGGCGGCGTGGTGAGTTCCTACGAGTTACATTGGTCCTGTGGGAGGTGTTGGTGCCTCCCACGGGGCCGTTCGGGGTCTGTTTTGGGTTTTCAACCTCTGACGCCGTGTTTTTAAGCCTAAGTCTAGAAATATGAAAATTATCGTCTTTTACTCAAATCAGGAGTCTCGCGGCTGCGTGGTCAGTTCCTACGAGTTACATTGGTCCCGTGGGGGGTGTTGGTGCCACCCATGGGGCCGTTCGGGGGCTGTTTTTGGTTTTCACCCTCTAACGCCATCTTTTTAAGCTTAAGTCTATTAATATGCAAATTATCATCGTATTCTCAAGCCGGGAGTCCTGCGGCTATGTGGTCAGTTCCTACGAGTTATATTGGTACCGTGGGAGGTGTTGATGCCTCCCACGTGGCCGTTCGGGGGTTGTTTATGGTTTTCACCTACTAACGCCATTTTTTAAGCCTAAGTCTAGAAATATGCAAATTACCGTCTTATTCTCAAACCGAGAGTCTCGCAGTGGTATGGTCAGTTCCTACGAGTTACATTGGTCCCGTGGGAGTTGTTGGTGCCACCCACGAGGCCGTTTGGGGGATGCTTTGGGTTTTCAACCTCTAACGTCATGTTTTTAAGCCTAAGTCTAAAAATATGAAAATTACCATTGCATTCTCAAACCGGGAGTCCCGTGATTGTGTGGTCAATTCCTACAGTTACATTGGTCCCGTGGGAGGTGTTGGTGCCTCCCACGGGGCCGTTCGGGGGCTGTTTTGGGTTTTCAACCTCTAAGGCCATGTTTTTAAGCCTAAGTCCAGAAATCTGTAAATTATCATCGTATTCTCAAACCGGGAGACCCGCGGCTGTGTGGTCAGTTTCTACGAGTTACATTGGTTTTTTGGGAGGTGTTGGTACCTCCCACAGGGGCGTTCGGGGGCTGTTCTGGGTTTTCACCATCTAAGGCCATGTTTTTATGTCTAAGTATGGAAATATGCAAATTATATTCGTATTCTCAAACCGAGAGTCCCGCGGCTGCGTGATCAGTTCCTACGAGTTACTATGGTCCCGTGGGAGATGTTGGTGCCACCCACGGGGCTGTTCGGGGGTTGTTTTTGGTTTTCACCCTCTAACGCTATGTTTTTAAGCCTAAGTCTAGAAATATGCAAATTATCGTCGTATTATCAATCTGGGAGACCCGCGACTGCGTGGTCAGTTCCTACGAGTTACATTGGTCCCGTGGGAGGTGTTGGTGCCACCCACGGGGCTGTTTGGGGGCTGTTTTGGGTTTTCACCCTCTAACGCCATGTTTCTAAGCTTAAGGATATAAATATGCAAATTATCATCGTATTCTCAAGTCGGGAGTCCCGCGGATGCGTGGTCAGTTTCTACGAGTTACATTAGTACCGTGGGAGGTGTTGGTGCCCCCCACGGGGCCATTCGGGGGTTGTTTTGGGTTTTCACCCACTAACGTCATGTTTTAAGCCTAAGTCTAGAAATATACAAATTACCATCGTATTCTCAAATCAGGAGTCCCGCAACTGCGTGGTTAATTCCTACGAGTTACATTGGTCCCGTGGGAGTTGTTGGTGCCACCCACGGGGCCGTTCGGGAGCTATTTTGAGTTGTCACCCTCTGACGTTATATTTCTAAGCCTAAGTCTAGAAATATGAAAATTAGCTTCGTATTCTCAAATTACAAGTGTCGTGGCTGCGTGGTCAGTTCCAACGAGTTACATTGGTCCCGTAGGAGGTGTTGGTGCCACCCACGAGGACATTCGGGGGGCTATTTTGGGTTTTCACCCTCTAACGCCATGTTGGCATTAGGCCTAAGTCTATAAAATTGCAAATTACCGTCGTATTCTCAAACTGGGAGTCCTGCAGCTGCGTGGTCAGTTCCAACAAGTTACGTTGGTTCCGCTGGACGTGTTGGTGCCACCCATAGGGCCGTTCGCCGGTTGTTTTGGGTTTTCACCCTATAACGCTATATTTTTAAGCCTAAGTCTAGAAATATGCAAATTATCATCATATTCTCAAACCGGGAGACCCGCGGCTACGTGGTCAGTTCGTATGAGTTATATTGGTCCCGTGGGAGGTATTGGTACCTCCCACGGGGCCATTCGGGGGAAGTTTTGGGCTTTCACCCACTAACGCAATGTTTTTCAGCCTAAGTCTAGAAATATGTAAATTACCGTCGTATTCTCAAACCGGGAGTCCCGCGGCTGCGTGGTCAGTTCCTACTAGTTACATTGGTCCCGTGGGAGGTGTTGGCGCCACCCGTGGGGCCGTTCGGGGGTTATTTTGGGTTTTCATCCTCTAACGCTATGTTTTTAATCCTAAGTCTAGAAATATGCAAATTATCGTCGTATTCTTAAACCGAGAGTCCCGTGGATGCGTGGTCAGTTCCTACGAGTTACATTGGTCCCGTGGGAGGTGTTGGTGCCACCCACGGGGCCGTTCGGGGGATGTGTTGAGTTTTCACCCTCTAACGCCATGTTTTTAAGCCTAAGTCAATAAATATGCAAATTATCATCATATTCTCAAGCCGGAAGTCCCGCAACTATGTGGTCAGTTCCTACGAGTTACATTGGTCCCGTGGGAGGTGTTAGTGCCTCCCACGGGACCGTTCGGGGGATGTTCTGGGTTTTCACCATCTAATGCCATGTTTTTAAGCCAAAGTCTAGAAATATACAAATTATCATCGTATTCTCACATTGGGTGTCCCGTGGCTACTTCATCAGTTCCTACGAGTTACCATGGTCCCGTGAGAGGTGTTGGTGCCACCCACGGGGCCGTTCGGGGGTTGTTTTGGGTTTTCACCCTCTAACACTATCTTTTTAAGCCTAAGTCTAGAAATACGCAAATTTTCATCATATTCGCAAACCGAGAGACCAACGACTGCGTGGTCAGTTCCTACGAGTTACATTGGTCCTGTGGGAGGTGTTGGTGCCACCCACGGGGCGGTTCAGGGGCTGTTTTGGGTTTTCACCCTGTAACGCCATGTTTTTAAGCTTAAGTCTAGAAATATACAAATTATCATCGTATTTTCAAGCTGGGAGTCCCGCGGTTACGTGGTCAGTTCCTATGAGTTACATTGGTCCCATGGGAGGTGTGGGTGCCTCCCACGAGGCCGTTCGGGGGCTGTTTCGGGTTTTCACCCACTAACGCCATGTTTTTAAGCCTAAGTCTAGAAATATGTAAATTACCATCATATGCTCAATTCGGGAGTCCCGCAACTGTGTGGTCATTTCCTACGAGTTACATTGGTCTCGTGGGGGTTGTTGGTGCCACCCACGGGGCCGTTCGGGGGCGGTTTTGGGTTTTCACCCTCTAACGCTATGTTTTTAAGCCTAAGTCTAGAAATGTGCAAATTACCGTAACATTCTCAAATTGGGAGTCCCGCGGCTGCGTGGTTAGTTCCTACGAGTTACATTGGTCCCGTGGGAGGTGTTGGTGCCACCCATGGGGCCGTTCGGGGGCTGTTTTGGGTTTTCACCCTCTAACGCCATGTTTTTATGCTTAAGTCTAGAAATATGCAAATTATCATCGTATTTTCAATCCGGGAGTTCCGCGGTTGCGTGGTCAGTTCCTACAAGTTACATTGGCCCCATGGGAGGTGTTGGTGCCTCCCACGGGGCCGTTCGGGGGCTGTTTCGGATTTTCACCCACTAACGCCATATTTTTAAGCCTAAGTCTAGAAATATGCAAATTATCATCGTATGCTTAAATCGGGCATCCCGCGGCTGCGTGGTCAGTTCCTATGAGTTACATTGGTCCTGTGGGAGGTGTTGGTGCCTCCCACGTTGCCGTTCAGGGGCTGTTCTGGGTTTTCACCCTCTAACGCTATGTTGTTAAGCCTAAGTCTAGAAATATGCAAATTATCGTCCTATTCTCAAACCGGGAGTCTCATGGTTGCGTGGTCAGTTTGTAAGAGTTACATTGGTCCCGTGGGAGGTGTTAGTTGTAATACCCCGTAATTTTATTGATATTTATTTAAGGGATTAATTAAATTAAATGTGAATTAATTGAAAATTAATCCGGATATAAATACTAGCGAGATGTGAGTTGGTATTTGATTATGATGTTAAAATTATTATTTCCGAGTATGTATGGTAATACTTGAGTAGTGTTAAATATTAAAATTGTCGTGAGACTGAAATACGACAATTTGGGAAATTTAGTTGGGATGCGCGTGCCAGTCGCGTCAGGAATGTAATTATTTGAATTAAAAAGTGAATTTTATTTTTATCAACCGAATGGTCATTTTGAGTGCGCCAACGAGTCCGGAAGGGTCGAAATAGTCAGAAAATACTATTCGGGGGTTTAGTTTGGGTCCCAGGGCATTTTTGGGCCATACCGGCAACTTAAAAGAGTATTTTGGTAATTTTGAAATTTTGGGGATTAAAGCCTACGAATTTTAGGAGTTAATTATACATTATTTAGGAACCCACTAAGTCCATTATTAGCATTTGGCAAGTTAGAGGGTTACGGGAGTTATAGGAAGAATTGGAAGAGGTTCCCAAAAGAAAACCCATAACCACCATCTTCAACCTTAGGAGAAAATCTGTAAAAGGGGAGAGATCGAACTTCAACCTTCAACGTCAAATTTTGAAGAACAATCTAAGGCAAGTGATTTGATATTTTTAATGCATTGAATATGTCTTCCATGTTTAGTGTAGGAATTCTCTTATATTGAAACTTTTGAAGAAAACCCATGAAATATTTGGAGAAACTTTGAATTTGGGCTAGGATTTTCATGTAGTATGATAATGGACTGATTTAATATTTGAAGAGTTATATATGATGATTTAAAAAAGGATTTTGATGAGTATTTGGGCATAAGAAAATTAGGAGTTCATGTTCGTAGGGTTTTGGGAAATAATTGGAGATTTACATTAATTCCATGATGGTTAGTAAGAATTGACCCCTAAAATATGTTAAGGAATGATCTAGGGTGATTAGAAATGATTTATAAACGTTAAAACATAATTTGGATGGTATTGGGGTGAATTTAGAGGAGAGAAGAATTGAGAAAATTGGATTTGGGAATTTCTGGGCTGAAACTGCCATCTCGTTAGAAGACTTGCCCAGGTCGTTCGAACTCGAACTTCTAACGAGATGACAGTATGACTTCTAACGAGTTGACAAAATGGCATTTTTGGCTTTTGGCCTGATTTGATTTCTAGTATCCCGTAGACTTATTTAAATGGTGAGATAATTTTCCCTTATTAACTAGTGGGTATAGTTGGGAGATTGGGGTACATTGAGGAGTAAAATTCAGAATAGTGCCTTGAACCGGATGACACTTGTGGATTAGGACGCGAGTGACTAATCACGAAGTGAGGATAATTGATAACTTAAATACATATAAACCGGGGACTTGTGATTTATATAACACTAAGTGTTGCTATAAGAATGAGAAGTATACCACTAATAAAATATTGTAATATCTAAGATGTGAGAATGCTTAGTATATGTAATTATCTGTGTATAACATACCTACCGTACTTGCTATCATGGGAGGTTGGCATTCGTTTAGGGGCATCTAATCTTTGTGTGCCTACGGGGGGGATTTAGATTGGTACCTCGAGGACATAGGTTAGAGGAGGGCTTATTGAGAAGTTAATAAGTCTTCTGATCATGGGAGCGTAGATATGTGCGTGAACCATGTGATGTGAACTATGTTCTCCTCCATTGTTTGTGATTGTTGTTAATGAAACGTTTCCCGAGAGATTTGGAATACATGGTCCTCATGTACGTGATGTACCAGGATTTTATAGCAGAGTATGTGTGCACCGCAGCTTAGTCTCGGGGTGCTAATATTGTATATTTATGGTGAGAATAATATACTGTTAATTGAAATGAATTGTCGTGAATAATGGTGAGTATAAGTAATAGCAACGGTTTGTAAAGTGAAAATGTAAGATTTATAATAAATGGTAGTGCTAAAGTGGGAAAACTGTGTAATAAGGTACAATACTCTATTAATAGAAGATGTTGGGATTTGAATTGGAGATCACATAGAAATGTTAGATTTAGCGTTGGACTAGATAGATATGGGAGCAACTAGAATGGGTACGGGTACGATAGGAGTGCACAACTAGTTGAGAGGTGAGGAACTCATGTGAGTGCACACACTATCATGTACTTTATATTCACTGTTTAATGATATTAAACACTTGCATATTTTTAAATTATTTTCACAATCGGGCTCTGACACGTTTGCTTTCAAATCTATTTTTGCAAAAACCTTTTAGGTGCCCACCCACAAGGACACCATGCATAGGAGTTCTATTCAGGTGACGTGTTGTAGCTGCTGTGGAAGTTACAGGACCTTGACAGGAGACGCCTCCATCTTCGATCTTGACTCCATTATCAGTTTTTATCATTTGTTGGGCATGTCGCTCATTCCTTTTAGAGACATCTTATTTATCCAGTTATTTCAGACATTGGGTTGTACTTAATTTTAGTGATGCAGAGTTTGTATTTCTTTATTTTGGAATTTGGTTTGTTGCGAGGAGTTTTCCTCCAGACTCATTATTATTGGATGGTTATTCTATTGTGACTATATTGTGTTGGTTACGTTAACTTTTCATAATTCATTTATTGCATGTTAATCCAATTTAATTAAAATGGTAAACTCACTTTTTAAATACTAGGTGGTTAGTAAATATTAAAATGTTTTCGACAGTGATGCTATGAACTGAACCAACTTGGCATTTTGTATTAATTTAATAAAGGAGTAGCTATCCGGTATTTAATTAGTCGGGGTGTCACATTAGTGCCACCCACGGGGCCGTTTGGGGGATGTTTTGGGTTTTCACCCTTTAACACTATCTTTTTAAGCCTAAGTATAGAAATATGAAAATTATCATCATATTCTCAAACCGGGAGACCCGCGGCTACGTGGTCAGTTCCTACGAGTTACATTGGTCCCATGGGAGGCGTTGATGCCTTCCACGAGGCCGTTCGGGGGGATATTTTGGATTTTCAACATCTAACGCCGTGTTTTTAAGCCTAAGTCTAACTGGGGGTTGTAAATTTCCAAAATTGGGGGTTGTGGCAAAGTAACTACATGAATAGAGCTAGTGAGAGTCATATCAATAAGATTTCTTTATTCTCCAACATACAAGATTGAAGGATAGAACTGGGACTAGTGGGAAGAGTCTTATCAGGTTGTAAAGTCGATTTCTCAATATGAGGAGCTTTGGGGCCTTTTCTATTCGCTTGAGTCCATTCTTCTTCTCCAGTTACATTAGTGGTGGTAGCTTTAGTGTCAGTATTTATCATCCACGCTCTTTTAATTTTGGGGCATTTGGATATATTATGGCCAAAGGCAACATAGTGGGAACATGAGTTGGGCATAGCTTGCTATTTTACCTTAACACAAGTGGAAGAACCGTCCTCCAAAATGAGGTTAATGGAGTTTGGGTAGCTAACTTTTGGCTCCATTTCAATGCAAATCCTAGTAAAGCTAATTCTATTCATATTTCTAGTGACTGAATTAGCATAGATGGGGATTCTTATGGCACTAGCAATGTGATTGAGGCCTTTAACAGTCCAATATTGCATAGGGATGTTGGGGAAGAGCACCCAAACCGGAAATAGTATCCTCTTTAAAGACCTTGAAGCCATGTTTCCATTTATTCAAAATGTTGGGGTTCCCCATGGAGTTCCAAGGGCCATTTTCCACCACCTCATCTCTCTAAGTGGGGCTGTGATATTTGAAGAAAAAGTATCCATCATCATGAGCAAACATTTTTCTCTTGATTCAACTATTCTAGTCTTATCACATTGGTTACCAAGAAAAAGTATTGAATTTTGCTTTGTGTTGGGGATGTGAACTAAAGTTTGGTTACCAAGGAAGCTTTGGATATATTTAGTAGTTTATTAGGGCTTAGGCCTAATCGTTCTAAAAGTAATATGTTTATTACTAGCTTAGATGAAGAGGAGACTCTTAGTGTGGTTAGCAATCTCAACATTCCTCATAGTAATCCCCATTTCTTATATTTAAGGGTTCCTTTGATTTTTAATAGGCTAAAAGAGGTGGATTTATCCTGACTTATTGACAAAATCACTAGCAGAATTAAAAGCTGGACTAATATGCATGTATATATATGTATATATATAACTGTATATGCATGTTTATAACTGTATATATATATATATATATATATATATATATATATATATATATATACGCGGCTGGTTCCTACGACTCACATTGGTCCCGTGCGAGATGTTCGTGACTCTTACGGGACCGTTTTGTGTTCGTTTTGCATTTTCACCCTTCGATGGCATGTTTTTATGCTTCAATCTAACTTTTTGCAAATTGACGTTGTACACTCAAACTGAGAGCCCCGTGACTACGGGGTCGGTTCCGACGAGTCGCATTGGTCCTGTGCGAGGTGTTCGTGACTCTTATGGGACCGTTTTGTGTTTGTTTTACGTTTTCACCCTTCTATGTCATGTTTTTATGCTTAAGTCTAACTTTTTGCAAATTTAAGTCATACTCTCAAATCGGGAGCGCCGTGACTACACGGTCGGTTCCTATGACTTACATTGGTCCCGTGCAAGATGTTCGTGACTGTTGTCGGATCGTTTTGTGTGTGTTTTATGTTTTCACTCTTCGATGGCATCTTTTTTATTCTCAAGTCTAACTTTTTACAAATTTACGTCGTACACTCAAACCGGGATCCCTGTGACTACCCGTTCGGTTCCTACTATTCACATTGGTCCCGTGCGAGGTGTTCGTGACTCTTACGGGACCATTTTGTGGCTATTTTATGTTTTCACCCTTCGATGGTATGTTTTTATGCTTAAGTCTAATTTTTTATAAATTTACGTCTTACACTCCAACCGGGAGCGCTGTGACTACGCGGTCGGTTCCTATGAGTTACATTGGTCCCGTGCGAGGTGTTCGTGACTCTTACGGGACTGTTTTAATATTATTTTACGTTTTCACCCTTCGATGGCATGCAAGTCTAGCTTTTTGCAAATTTACGTTGTACACTCAAACCAGGAGCCCCGTGAGTACATCGTCGGTTCTTACAAGTCACATTGTCCCCGTACGAGGTGTTCGTGACTCTTACCAGACCATTTAGTGTCTATTTTAGGTTTTCACCCTTCAATGGCATATTTTTATGCTCAAGTCTAATTTTTGACACTCAACTTGGACCCGTTACTATGCGGTCGGTTCCTACGAGTCACAATTGTCCCGTGCGAGGTGTTCACGACTCTTACGGGACCGTTTTGTGCTTGTTGTACGTTTTCACCCTTATATGGCAAGTTTTTATGCAAGTTTAACTTTTTTGCAAATTTACGCTGTACACTCTAACCGGGAGCCCCGTGACTACGCGGTCAGTTCCTATGAGTTACATTAGTCCCGTGCGAGGTGTTCGTGACTCTTACCTGACCGTTTTATGGCTGTTTTATATTTTCACCCTTCGATGACATGTTTTTATGCTTAAGTCTAACTTTTTGCAAATTTACGTCGTACACTCCAACCGGGAGCCCCGCAACTATGCAGTCGGTTCCTACGAGTTACATTGGTCCCGTGCGAGGTGTTCGTGACTCTTACGGGACCGTTTTAAGGCTGTTTTACATTTTCACCCTTTGATGGCATGTTTTTATGCTTAAGTCTAATTTTTTACAAATTTACGTCATACACTCAAACTGGGAGCCCTGTGACTACGCGGTCGGTTCCTACGAGTCACATTGGTCCTGTGCAAGGGGTTCGTGACTCTTATGGGACCGTTTAAAGGTTGTTTTACGTTTTCACCCTTCGATGGAATGTTTTTATGCTTAAGTCTAATTTTTATCAAATTTCCATCATACACTCAAACCGGGAGCCCTGTGACTGGACGATTGATTCCTACGAGTCACATTGGTCCCGCGCGAGGTGTTCGTGACTCTTACGGGACCGTTTTGTGTTTGTTTTATGTTTTCACCCTTCGATGGCATGTTTTTATGCTTTAAGTCTAATTTTTTTTCAAATTTACGTCGTACACTCCAATCGGGAGCCTCGTGACTATGCGGTCGGTTCCAACGAGTTACATTGGTCCCGTGCGAGGTGTTTGTGACTCTTACCGGACCGTTTTAATGCAGTTTTAGATTTTCGCACTTCGATGTCATGTTTTTATGCTTAAGTTTATTTTTTTACTAATTTACGCCGTACACTCAACCCGGGAGCCCCGTGACTACGTGGTCGGTTCCTACGAGTCACATCGGTCCCGTGCGAGGTGTTCCTGACTCTTACGGGACCGTTTTAAGGTTGTTTTACGTTTTCACCGTTCGATGGCATGTTTTTATGCTTAATCTATTTTTTTTATAAATTTACGTCATACACTCAAATCGAGAGCCCCGTGACTACGCGGTCGGTTCCTATGAGTTACATTAGTCCCATGTGAGGTGTTCGCGACTCTTACCTGACCGTTTTATGGCTGTTTTACATTTTCACCCTTCGATGGCTTGTTTTTATGATTAAGTCTAACTTTTTGCAAATTTACGTCGTATACTCCAACCGGGAGCCCCGCAACTATGCAGTCGGTTCCTACGAGTTACATTGGTCCCGTGCGAGGTGTTCGTGACTCTTACGGGACCGTTTTAAGGCTGTTTTACATTTTCACCCTTGGATGGCATATTTTTATGATTAAGTCTAATTTTTTACAAATTTATGTCATACACTCAAACTGGGAGCCCTGTGACTACGCGGTCGGTTCCTACGAGTCACATTGGTCCCGTGCGAGGTGTTCGTGACTCTTATGGGACCGTTTTATGTTTTCACCCTTCGATGGCATGTTTTTATATTTTAAGTCTAATTGTTGTCAAATTTACGTCGTACACTCCAACCGAGAGCCTCGTGACTATGTGGTCGGTTCCTACGAGTTACATTGGTCCCGTGCGAGGTGTTCGTGACTCTTACGGGACCATTTTAAGGCAGTTTTATGTTTTCACCTTTTGATGGCATATTTTTATGCTTATGTTTATTTTTTTTTGCAAATTTACGTCGTACGCTCAAACCGGGAGCCCCGTGACTACGTGGTCAGTTCCTACGAGTCCCATTGGTCCCGTGCGAGGTGTTCGTGACTCTTACAGGACCGTTTTGTGCTTGTTTTATGTTTTCACCCTTCGATGACATGCTTTTATGCTCAGGTCTAACTTTGTGAAAATTTATGTCGTATTTTCAAACTGGGAGCCCCGTGACTAGGTCTATTCCTATGAGTCGTATTGGTCCCGTACGGGGTGTTCATACTCTTACGGGACCTTTTTGTGGTTGTTTTACGTTTTCACCCTTCGATTGCAAGTTTTTATGCTCAAGCCTAAATTTTTTGCAAATTTATGTCATATACTCTAACTGGGACCCCCGTGACTACGCGATCAGTTCCTACTAGTCAGATTGGTCCCGTGCGAGGTGCTCGTGACTCTTACCAGACCATTTTGTGGTTGTTTTACGTTTTCACCCTTCGATGGCATGTTTGTACGCTTAAGTCTAATTTTTTGCAAATTTACATTGTACACTCAAATCGGGAGTCCCGTGACTACATGGTCTATTCTTATGAGTCGCATTGGTCCCGTGCGAGGTGTTCGTGACTCTTACGGGACCGTTTGGTGTTTGTTTTAGGTTTTCGTCCTTCGATGGCATGTTTTTATGCTTAAGTCTAACTTTTTACAAATTTACATCGTACACTCAAATCGGGAGCCCCGTGACTACACGGTCTGTTCCTACAATTTACATTGATCCTATGCGAGGTGTTCGTGACGCTTATGGGACCGTTTTGTGGTTATTTTACGTTTTCACCCTTCGATGGCATGTTTTTATGCTTAAGTCTATTTTTTTACAAATTTATGTCATACACTCAAACCGGGAGTGCCGTGACTACATGGTCAGTTCCTACGACTTACATTGGTCCCATGCGAGATGTTCGTGACTCTTACGGGACTGTTTTGTGGTTCTTTTACGTTTTCACCCTTCGATGGCATCTTTTTTATTCTCAAGTCTAACTTTTTGCAAATTTACGTCGTACACTCAAACGGGGATCCCTATGACTACCCGGTCGATTCCTACGAGTCACATTGGTCCCGTACGAGGTGTTCGTGACTCTTACCGGACCGTTTTGTGGCTGTTTTACGTTTTCACCCTTCGATGGCATGTTTTTATGCTCAAATTTAATTTTTGGAAATTTGCGTCGGGGGCTGTTTTGGGTTTTCACCCTCTAACGCCATGTTTTTAAGCCTAAGTCCTGATATTTTTCAATTATCGTTGTATTCTCAAACCGGGAGTCCCGTGATCACGCGGTCAGTTCCTATGAGTTACATATATTTCGTGGGAGGTGTTGGTGCCTCCCACAGTGCCGTTCGGGGGCTGTTTCGGGTTTTGCCCCACTAATGCCATGTTTGCCTAAGTCTAGAAATATGCAAATTATCATCGTATTCTCAAACCGTGGATCCCATGATCGCGCGATCAGTTCCTATGAGTTACATTGGTCCCGTGCGAGGTGTTGGTGTCACTCACGGGGCCATTCGGGGGTTGTTTGGGCTTTTCACCCACTAACGCCATGTTTTTAAGCCTAAGTCTAGAAATATGCAAATTATGGTCGTATTCTCAAATCGGGAGTCTCGTGGATGCATGGGCAGTTCCTACGAGTTACATTGGTCCCGTGAGAGGTGTTAGTGCCTCTCAAAGGACCGTATGAGGGCTGTTTCGTGTTTTCACCTCTCACAGGGCCGTTTGTGGGATGTTTCGGGTTTCTCCCCTCTAACACCATATTTTTAAGCTTATATCTAGACATTAGAAAATTATCGTCGTATTCTGAAACCAGGAGTCTAAAATATTTTCAACATATTATCCAACAATCAAACTAATAATTATCCCGTACTCCTTCTAATTATAACATATTCCTTCAAACATACTATCTAACAACAAGCCAACAACCAATAACTATCCCGTATTCCTTCTATCATCTAAAAGGTTTAATAAATAATGCATATCAATTATATAAGTACTTTAGTTAAAGTAAAGAGTACCTGGTGTGTAATGAAGAACTTGTATGTAATGAAGAAGTGGTATCTAATTGGTTAGGTCTGCAATACGTAAACAATGTAGTTATGATTATTACGCTGCCATTTGAAGGTTTTAAAATACATATTCAATCAAGTTGATCACAACAAATCTCAAACTAAACCAAAACTGTATAAAATCAACATAACTATACCATACATGTTAAGTTAAAATATGAATAAGCGGAATTAAGTTGTATTTTTTCCATGTCAATTTGTAGCCTCATAAATCTTGACGTAAACGTAAAAAAATGCACATTAATCGCAAGATATGTGATATACTTTTTCATAGGCAAATCAAGAACACACCCAACAAATTTAATAACATGTACATTTATCGACACTACTATAAATTCAATAAATACAACATAGTATCCAACAACTAAGCCAACAATATCTCACTATAGTAATGTGCACATGTGTTTGCGACTGCTATGTCAAAAAAATTTCATTTAATTATATTTTGTCAAAAAAATACAAGACAAGCATATTTTGTCAAAAAAATACACACACATACAATCTAGGGTTTATTGACATAATCTATACATACACACATATACAATCTAAGGTTTACATAAACCCTAACTTTTTTTTGACATAAATCTATGCATACATATAACCAACAACAAGGCAGTTGTAATTTTTTTTACTTATAATATAAACATTTAATTATATTTTGTCAAAAAAATATAATGTCTAGAGTTTTGAATAATATTTTGTCAAAACAAATACACACACATACAATCTAGGGTTTATTGACATAATCTATACATACACACATACATGCACACACATACACACACATAATGTCTAGAGTTTTGAATACTATTTTGTAAAAAAAATGAACACACATACAATCTAGGGTTTATTGTCGTAATCTATACATACACACATATAGCTGCCACAAATCATAACAAATCGAAATACACACACACACATTTACATACACACGCACACACATACACTCGCATACACACATAACTTCCACAAATAAAAACAAATCAAAATGCACACACATATACACACATACCTTTCACGAATCTTAGATGAAATCAACAAAAACCCCAAATAGCCGAAATCCCAAATCGCCCAAATCGTCTAAAGCTAAACCGCGAATGGCAGAAATTTGAGTAGCGTTGTTAGTAAATCGTCTTTTAATATGTTGACCTGATCATGGCCTAGATCCGTGACCCAACCTCCGCGACCAATTAGTTATCCCCTGACCACTAGTCACGACCCTAGGCCGTGACCCACCATGCTCAACCAACAGTCCACCATGAGCGACCAACAACCCTTCGAATGAGGTATTGTCATGGTCCCAAGCCATTACCCACTTCAAAATTTAGTTTTGGCCCCCAGCCGTGACCACCATGCGCTACTAACAACCCTTCGAATGAGGTATGGTCACGGCCCCAAGCCGTGACCCACTTCAAAATTTGGTTTCGACCCCCAGCCATGACCCCATTTGCGTGACCAATTTTTTTTTCCCGGAGGTGGTCACGGTCCAAGTTCGTGACCCATCCGCGACCAAGTTGTAGGGAATTTTGGCGGGGTTTTGGCACCAACATGGTCACGTCTTGGGTCACGGCCAAAGTCCGTGACCCACAGTGGTTAGGGACTTGGGCCGTGACCACTTGAAAAGCATCCATGACTCAGTGTAAAAATGGAAATGGTCACCCCAAAAATTAAGTTGGTCTCCGCCAAAGCCCGCGACCAGCTGGTCGCGAACTTGGGCCGTGACCATTCGCAGGATTTGGTGTAGTGCTCAGCTGGTAGTAAACCAAACACTAGGTTTATATGGAGCCAAAGGATAATTAATAACCAGGTATTTATCCAAGGTGATGAAAGTCATTGCAAAATTACCAGATGTTCAGATGGACAGAATCCCAAGGTTGGAAAATGCTAGAGCTGATGCCCTTACTCGGCTAGCCTTCAGATTTTGACCAATAGGAGCATATATGAATATTTGATGATCAATTTCATTGACATAGATATGGGTCCATCCTGGATGGATCCCATTAGAGCATACAATGAATAAGGAACTCTACCAATAGATGTGGTTAAAGCAAAGAAGTTAAAATACAAAGCAGTTCGATATGTATTATATAAAGGTGTTTTGTACAGGAGAGGATTAACAGTCAATTTGCAGTGCTATGTGCATCCATCAGAGGTCCATTATCTAATTCAGGAAGTGCATGAAGGATCATGTAGAGCTCACATAGCAGGGAGAACACTTCTGTAAAGAATCAACACTCAAGGGTATTACTGGCCAAGAATGCGAGCAGACTGTACAACTTTTTCCAAGAAGTGTGATAAATGTCAAAGATTCTCCACCATTCAAAAAACTCCACAGGCTGCACTCACTCTAATAACTTCACCATGTCCATTTTCCATGTGGGGTATAGACTTGGTCGGGACACTGCTAAGAACCCGAGGAAGATTTAAATAATTAGTGGTCGCTATGGATTATTTTACAAAATGGGTTGAGGCAGAGCCTCTAATAGATATGCCTTATGAAAATGTCTATCAATTCACATGGAAGAACATTATTTGTAGGTATGGGTTGCCCTATACTTTCATTACCGACCATGGAACAAAGTTTGACAATGATGAATTCGCAAATTACTGTGTTCAGTCCAATGTTCAAAAATTACATTCTGCTCCAGGACATCCTCAGCGTAATGGACAAACTGAAGTTATGAACAAAACCTTGCTTAACGGGTTAAAGAAAAGGCTTGATGATGCTAAGAGAAATTGGATAAATGAGCTACACTCTGTCTTATGGGCATACCGAACAACACCGTGAACAACAACTAATGAATCCCCACATATGTTACCATTCCGGACTAAAGCTATCATTCCTGCCGAGCTGAGATTACCATCTCATAGATTTTTAAATTTAAACTCTCATGTAAGTGACCTAGTGATAAGGTTGGATCTAGACATGCTGAAAGAAGTAAGAGAAGATGCCTCCTTGCGCAATGCTGCTTATCAACAATAAACAACCCATTTTTACAATAAAAGGGTGAAACCGACCATTTGAAGGCAGGAGATTATGTGTTGAAGAAAGTATTGCATAAAAATAACAAGCTTGAGGCCAATTGGCATGGGCCGTATCGTATTTCAACAGTGATCCAACTTGGAACCTACCGAATTTAAACCTTGGAAGGCGAAGAATTCAAAAACCCATAGCATGCAGAGCATCTCAGAAAGTATTATCAATGATGTTGTAATTAGTTTAAAATCAACTTGCAGTATTAATAAAATCTTCCGTTCTTTCCATTTTTGTTGTTAATTTTTTTGGGAGTACTAGTTCTATGCACTAGCTGATTGACAAAAAGTTTTAAATTTTTCTCGGGCCAATTTTTTTTTTGCTCGACTAACCAATTAATACCCTGAATGTATTGAATGTTGCTCGACAGAAGCAATAAGTTGCTCGGAGCAACCACAAACTTAATCGTTGATACATGAAGTCCAAGTCAACAGGATGTTAAATCCTTAAGAAACTTGGTCCACAAACATAAGGATAAAACAAGATATTTATCCTACTGGCCAAAGTACAGGAAGAATGTTGCAAATATTCCTAAAGAGGAATGTAAGCACATATTCCACAAATCCCTGGTCACACCACTTGTATTTAATGCAAAAATCCAATACCTGGCTGCATTAGTCAAACCTTTGGAGACACATGGGTAACTAGCTCTAAATTTAGATTTTAATCTAAGTATGCTAGTAGAACCTATGTATTCATCTAACTAGCTCTAAATTTATATTTTAATCTAAGTATGCTAGTATAAAATCTGCACTCATTGATCATTCATACTCAACTTAATCAAAGTGTATCAATAGAATTAATGATAAAGAAAGGATTAACATTCGATATAAGATAAGTTAATCAAATTTCCATTTCATTCAATCAAATTAATTACATGAGTGTGTTAACAAAACAAAATACAAAGCTACATTCTGCAGGACGCTTCACTTCAGCTTTGGAAACAAAATCCATTCCAGTAGGAGGATCATCTAAAGTATAAGGATAATTAATGATGTTAAAATCCTGAAGCATTCTGGTATTGTTGCTACTAGGATGATCAAGCAGGTGAGAAGGTCGGATGATTTCTATTTCATCATGAAGTTCATAATCTCCCAAGTATTTTGAAATTAAGCATTGAGGAATACGATGGACTGAAAACCAATTGACATCTAATTTAAACGAAGGATTGTCAAGATCAAGCAGGCCTAGATCACAATGAGCTATTTTGATTCACTTTCATCACTGTCAAAGCATTTACCCAACCCGATTTATAGCTCTCATTCTTAGTTTGTTGAAGCTTATCATTAAGATTCCGCAGAGATTTATTATAATCGTCCATCCAGACTTCCCTTGGTTGTCTATGGAATTGAAAAGTTAATTTTTCAACCTGAGAATGCAGTTTCTTCAACACTCCATCCTTAGCTTGTAACTGAGAAGATTGAGTTGATAGTTGTTTAGACAAGGCCTGTAGCTTTTGGGACATCTCAGAAATAGCTTGATCTTTCGCTTTTAATTGTGCAGCTTGATTGGCAACGGACTGTTGGGTCCTGACTTCCTCTGTAGTACCTAGGCTAGGTTTGACTCTAGCTCGAGAAGATGGAAAAGTAGGTTTTAATTTCTTCAGATCTTCTAACTCCTCACTCAACCTTGCATTTTCAGCCTTCAAGAAGGAATGACCCTCATTTATAGTAACAGTAGTAGTGGATGACTTTATGGAATCAATTTCACCTCTCAAGTTATTATTCTCTTCCTCTAGAAGATTGGCAATATCTCTTGCTTCATCCACTTCACATTTCAGCAGGAATTCTTGTCTTCTAAAATGAGAAGCAAATTTATCCAACTTTTGCTCAAAGCCCCAACCTTCACTAAGGCCTGGAATTTCTTCTCATAATTCTCATGCAAACGAGCCTTAGATTCATTATGGTCCTCTTGCAGCTCTTTAATCATTTCATAATACTCAATGTTATTAGCTACAACCCGATCAAGAAGACACTTCAAATGAACATAGGCTTCTTTAGCTTGCTCGAAAACCCCTTCCCCGAGCAACTTCAGTAGGTCGGTGTCAGTCAGAGATATGTGACCAGCTTTGAAAAGATCATTACACCTATGGAGTAGCTCGAAGTTAGTAGATGAGAAGTATTCTAATTTATTCATAAACTATTAAGAAGAAGAAAGTCATCAATCAATAAGGTGCAGAGTATTAAAAAAACATAAGCAGAGGAACATAAATATTTCTCTTTTCATTAATAAAAAGGGAAGTACAGATACATCTTCAAAAAAGAAAAAAGTACAACTATTGAAAAAGGAAAATAAAAGTTTCTTGGTTTTACACCTTCTTCTTATCTTCCTCAGGATTAACTAAAGAAAAATTGAGAGCCGAAGGAAGAGGAGGATTAACTTTGGAAGGCGCAATAGAATCAACATCCTAGTGTTGATCGGTAGACTCCACTATTGTCAAAGATTCACTGGAACATATCGTCAACTTCCTCATCCAGGTTTGGAGGAGTCCTAGGATCATGTCGCAAGAAATAGATTGGAATCCTTTAGAGTGCCGACCTCCACCAGAGCATTAGATCAGCCATCCTTGAAGCATTTCTTCTTTACAAACTCAATTTGTGAAGAAGATGCTCTAAAGGCCTTATCCCAACCTATGTTGAAGCCAACCTCTCTAGCCTTAGCCCTCTTCACCTTCTCAGCACCTAGGTCTTTCTGTAGCTGGGTAGACATGGATTTCTTAGCATCTAAGTCCTTCTGAAACTTTTCATCCAGACCCCAAGAAGTCTCAAAAACTTTTATCTTTCCTCACATTTCTTTTTCTCATTAGACAATGCTTGTTGGGAATCAAAAAATCACTTTTTCAACTCATTAAAAGCTTCTTCAACTTCATCAGAGGAAGAAGCTCTTAAAGCCTCATCTTTCTCCAACACATTATTGAATCAACGAGGAAATGCACAAGAATAATAAGGAAAGTTAGTATTATGAAGAACAAATCAAGAGATAAAAAATTAAAGAAGGAAAAAAGAATATACCAGAGAAAGGATTTGAGTAGCCCTACTAGAGATCTTGGAATGAGTTAATACAACAACAACATTCCTATGGTATGGAAAATTCCCAGACTTTATTAATTATCTTGCCAATCCAGGGCGAAGGACCATTGGAGAGGCAGAAGAAGATATATCTACCAACTCACGCTTGTCGGAAAGAGCAGAAGAACCTTCTGCTAACTTAGAAGGCATCCCTTTCTTTATTCTTTTCAGAGGGCTACCTTCAATTTTCTTGGTTGGGGGCTTCTTCCTAGTCTCATTTTTATTTTTCACCCCTGTATCAGCTTGTTTGGAAGAGGGATTGGCAATTATGTCTCACACAATGTTGAGAATCCTCCTCTTCCCCATGGATACTGCAAGGGGAAAAATTTGAATCTAAGGAAAAGGGGGAAAGGGCAACAAGATCACCACTGCCAGATGCAATGGTTGAGGAAATAGAAGGAGGTTCTTGATCAAGGTCAATTATAGGGGAAGGATTAGGACTAGCAACAAAGGAAGAGATTGTGTTCTTGTAATGCAACAAATAAGATGCAGAGCTAACGTGCTCCTCGCCAATCCTTTAACGAAGTCCTCAAATAAACTTCAACTCCCTCAAATTCATTTCACTTTCCTTTGGGTACATTCTCTTCTGATCAACTGTAGTAAAAGTTTATAGAGCAATAATTAGTGTAACATTTAAACAGATATGTATGAGTAAAAATAGTTAAATGAGGAATAACCTATCCCACTTCCAAAAGGAGGGAATCTAGTCCCCTAGTACTCAATATTTCTAGTCAAAGGGGCGTATTGCCAATTTTTTACAAAAAGTCCATGATCAAAATAATCCCTATTGGAGCCTAAAAGATTCACTACTAACTCTTTATTTATAGCCCTAGTCTTTAAATAAAAAGTGGTGCCACTAGTCACCCACTTATAACAAAACATTATTTATGGAATCCCCAAATGGGTTCCATGAATTTGATTCAACCTATTTACTCCATTTACGACCCTCCAAGCATTGAGGGCTACCCTAGCTAGGACAACGTCAAAGTATTGACAAAATTCAAGGCACAATGGGTTAGGAGGAAAGGTAAACCCACACTCAGCTATAAAAATAGAGGAAAACCTGTAACCCTCAGCAAGTGAGAAAAAATTAGCAGGTAAAATATCATGTTCCAAAAGAATCGAAGATGGAATTTTAAATTCATTTCTGAATTCATCAAGAGAATCAACAGAGTAAACCATGATGAAAAATAGAAGAGAAAAGAAAGAATTCTTACAGGAATTAAGGATTCAGCAAGAACTGAAGAAGGAAAAACGATCGCTCAAGAGAGAAAAAGAAAGCTTTAAGACACTGTAGCAAAATACACTCAGAAGATTTGAGGTAGTAAAAGTTCGTGGCTTTTTCCGCTATTTATAGGTTGCCTCGAAAATTGGAAAAGTAATGATTAAAAGGTAGCGTCGATTCAATTGGTGGAGGCTTAAAGGCAGAAAAGATGTATTTGCCCCAAAACAATTCGTTAAAGTTGTGGATAATTTCAAAAATGCCTCGCGCATTATATTTCCATAATTAAACCAAAAATATTTACATGTAGGGGAAGTCGGTAACCGACCAGGCCTTAAATTGTTGCCCGAGCAACTTTAAGAGATAAATTCTCCATACTCTTGTAGAAACTTCAATCATAAAACATTGGGGGCTTCTGTTAATACCCAAAATTATCCATCTACATGGACCGTTGAGATACTGACACGTGTTGTACAGTGGGAGATTAATCATAGTCATTAAGGATGAAATACCGACCAACATCAGGAATACCAACCAATGCCAGGAATATTGACTAACATCAGGGATGTCGACCAATGATGACAGGCAGACACCAACAGTTGTGTACATTAATGATTGTACAAATGTAAATGTCTATGATATAAAAAAATTTCATCCTTTGTTATTCCAGCTCTTATACACCCCCTGGGGATATCAATACATTGTAAACTCTACATCCAATACAGACAAAAAGAGAGGCAATTGAACAATCCCAAGGCAATATACAACAGTAACCGTAGGCTCTTCCCTTAAGCCGAACCACTTTAAAAATCTCTTGTATCTTATTTCTATTTATTTGTGATCAATTAATTAGACTAGTCTAGTTTTTTGCATCAACAATAATGATTTATTTGTAACCACTCTCATGTTTTTATTTTTTTAGTTGTTGGTCCTATATGGGCCAAGTGTCATTCCCTACAAAAAGAATGATGGGTGGTTATAGGGAAGTTATAGGCGGTTTTGGGTGGTTATGAAACTTTTTAAAATTTTAAAAATACATTGTAGTAGAGACTAAATACATATTTGTAGATGGGACAGAAGCCAAAAAACCTAATATATATTGCGTGTGTCTATATATATAAAACTATGTGTAGTGTCTGAGTATGTGTGTGTATATAAAATCATGTATAACTAGATCTATATACAGTATAAACAGGCACATATAACTTGCCTGTAAACACACACACACACACACACACACACACACACACACACACACACACACACATATATATATATATATATATATATATATATATATATATATATAGAGAGAGAGAGAGAGAGAGAGAGAGAGAGATGGAGAGAGAGAGAAAGAGAGAGGCAGACTCCTGTGCACACTAAGTTTGCACATGTACTGGTGCACACCATTTTTTTTAAATATTAAAAACAATATTTTTTGACTTGATTTTTTATGTAATATTTAAACATTTCAACAGAACCATATAAAAAAAATCAACTCAATTTTTTTTGCCAATTTTAAAAAATCTGTCAAACTTTCACTACTCTTAAAGTGCTTGAAAAAATCGAAAGTTTGATTTTTTAAAAATAACAAAAATTTTTTTTTGAGATGATTTTAGTTATATGGGTCCCTTGAAGTGTTTAAATATCACACAAAAGAATCTGTTCAATCTTTTTTACTATTTTTAAAAAATGATGTACAAACTTAGTGTGCACAGGAGCCTGCTTATATATATATATATATATATATATATATATATATATATATATATATATATGTGTATGTGTGTGTGTGTGTGTGTGTGTGTGAGCGTGTGTTTAAATAATGATATAAATATATACATATAGGTATTTATATGCACATATTTGTTTATGCGCATGTGTCACGACGAAATAAAAGAATTCGAGTCTTAATAACATTGTATGAGTCTAAATAAAATATTAGCTACATGAATATTTGGTCAGACAAAACGAAAGAATGGTGTGTTTGATTGACATGAAAAAAAAATTCATGAGAAATAGTTATTCGGACTCATGTTTTCTCTTGTAGTACCTTAATTGCAAACACTTTACATAAAAATAATCACTATTCAAGTAGCAAGTGCTCCATCTCAAGCCTCATTTTTATTGAAAAATATTGCTTATCCACCCATCAAAGAATTGATTTCCATGGAAAATAGAAAAAATAAGACTAAAAACTCGTATCTTTTTCCCCTCATTTTCCAGCTTCTCATCCAAATGAACTATTTTTCACTCATTTTTCATGTTTGCAATCAAACACACTCGAAATGAATCTTTTTAAACCAACGGTAAAAATGCGAGTTTTTCTAAAAAAATTCATATCTTTCAAACTCTTATTCAGAAAAATACAAGTAATGTACCGTTGGAATTGCAGTGTCGAAAAGAATATCTTAGTATATAAAGCTTTTTAATTTGACATTATTTTTTATAGATGTCAAATTTGGGCCGTTGTGTCAATTAAGGGACCCAAATACCCATTATAATGTTATTTTATTATATTTTTTTCCAAAGAAATTATTTGATAAGTTATAACAATTCAATAGAGATCGTAACTCGGATTATATATAAATTTTATATAAATACAAGTCCACTACTCAAATACTCATACCAGTCCAATTTAATTACAAAATATCCTTATATAGTAAAACATTTACTTAGGAATATTTGTTATAAAACTTGCATCAAAATTCACAGTTGAATATGACCAAGCAATAAAGAACCAGACAAACTAAGGCCACTCTACTCAAAGATAGTTTTTTACCTTTTCATTTTTACATTCAACGTATTTGATATACAATGATTAATATCACATTGTGATAGCTCTATTTACTCTTAGTATGTGCATGTTATAATACTGCCATACTACATATGTTGTTAAATACCACCGCTATTTGAATATGGATCAATTTAACCCTTCTCATCTAAAAAATTGATTTCATGCGATTATTGAAATGATTGAACCAGTTCACCCTTGCACCTCTGTACAAATGTTTATATTATAAGCATCAGTATTAACTAGGGAGTAGACTGCCATACTATCCCACAAAACATTTTTTCTTGGCCTATAGTCTCAGATATTTGAGAGCCTAGATTATTGCTATATATATTTATGAGCATCACTTTTGTGTGCCTAGACAATTATTATTCTTCAAAGGTTTTTGGTTGATTATTATTTGGTTATACTGATGGCTTACTTATTTCTATACCCCCCCTAGTGAGTTGGTAAGTATAGGATTATCAGTTTAAAAATTCATTGTCTTCTTTATGTGATACTTAATATTGTTATAAACATTTTCTTACACTTAAATTGACAAACACCGAGTTCCATATACTCTACAACTCCATAAATAAATATTTGTTATAAGACTGGTTAAAACTTACTTAACAACTTTGTTGATTTGTTTCTTTCCAACTACTTTGCACACCTATAAGCAATGATGAATATTTTAGGAATCATTATATACATAAAAAAGGAAGATTTTATAGAAGAAAGGAATCATAGAGTAGCAGAATGAGATATGCATTGAAGTTAATAGAAGCTGGACAATTTTGAATTACAGTGAAAGGCATTTTAAAATTTATAGATTTCTTAGTTAGCTTAGTCTGCTTGGCTCATTTTTGATTTAACTTTATTTTAAGACAAAACTCGCCCCCAAGAAATCAAGGTGTGACAAGTTGGTATAAGATTTGAGCCAGGTTTAAGAGTAGCCTATATGGGATATGAGTTAATCTCATGAAGTTATCTCAACGTATAAGAATAGTGAAGATAAAATGTTTAAATAAGAATTAAGGAAAATCGATCTTTGACTTATATGACGGATATACGAGATATTAGGATTTTCCTAGGGAAAGATTTGAAGGATAAAAGCATAGTCTGCAAGACTGACATATTTATATAAGTATTATGGGAAACATTCTATTTTGAGAGACGTGACTAATTCAGATGTTCAGACTTTACTTAGTCAATAGAATCATTGAATAATTTTAGGTTATCAAGATATTATTGAGGATTCATAGGCACACTAAGTGAGTTATCTTAAGAAGGGAGTGCATATAATACACTCCGAAAGTCCGTACATACATCAAAATTCTTTGCCTAAACTTTTCAATTGACACTCTCCTTAAAAATGAATTACTTCATTTGGAACCCCTTTTTTCATCTTTGAAACTTATCTCATTTTTCTATTGATCTTTTTATTTTCATCTTCCGCATTGTACTCTTGTTATAGTGTATTATATGGGAATTTTTATATAGTGATATATCTGAAACCCTTAGCCTCAAAATACTCGTTATTTTCCTTATTTAATAACCTAAGAAACCACTGGGAGAATACAAAATATCGGAGAAAGACTCAAGACATCCCAAGATACACTGGACCCTTTAGTATTATCAAATGTACTAACTCTATGACCTATTACTTAGAATTACCCGCAAAATGACCTAATATCCATTAGGTGTTCTATACGTCCTGTTTGAGCTAATATATTTTAAACCTAATACATGTCAACTTCATGAGCACACCGAAAACTTACCCCTTGCAATTAAACCTCTCCTGAAAAGTTAGATTTTTGTTACTTCATAATATTAGTCTACTCATCATTCTATGTAGTTCATTTACTTTCAAATTATACAAGATCCCTCGGTGAACATTTAGGGACGTGATAAGAAATATTTTTATTAGATGGTCTATTAATTTCATAACTCTATTTAATCATGTTTAGTTATCATCCCGGTAAACTTCTTCAAAATGTGAGACCCCTATGACCATCTAGATTTCTAAGCAGTGTACTGTAACCCTTCAAGTTAAGAGAAGTAGAAAAACCAACCATCGTCCTAAGTACTTATATTAACCCTATTGCAAGTTTATTAGATAACCAAATGGTACCTATTTAAGAGTACTTGATATTTCTTCTTTATGTTATCTTTCACATAAAAAATAAGACACCATAATCTTCTATTATATGGTAAGGAATTTCAAGGTAAATTCAGATTCCAAACGTTTGTGATACATATTCAACCAAAAGAACTTGAATTTTACACTGAAACATTGATTGGAATTTTTAGAATTACATATTCAAGTTAGACAACCATCTAAAAAAAGGGATCTTTGTAGTCAACACCTTAAGTCGTAGCCCTATTGGAAGATTTAACAACATGCTATCTCTACTACCATAGAGTAATATGATTTTCATCCAAACTTTCTTTTCTTACATGTCACTAATACCATTGCTTACCCAAACCAGAGAAAGAAAATTTTGGATTAACCACTCCGAGATCCCTTTTGGATAACACAACAAACTAGAAGTGCACTCGAGAGTATCATACGATAAGGAAACAAGTTTATAACTTAAAGATAGATTGTATATACCTAATGAACCGTCATTACGAGAGGAGATGTTATAAGAAACTCATCGTTTGGGATTCATGATACATCCCGAAAGCCTAAAAATGTATCATATACTAGAGAAATAGTATTGATGACCCACATGAGAAGTAAGATTGAGAACCTTATGAGAAAATGTCTTAATTGTAACTGGAACACCAGTTTCAATATTGAATCCTCTAAATTATTTCGATTCCAAAATTGAAATGGGATCATATCACCATGTATTTTTTTAGTAGACTACCTTATATGTCCTAAGGATGTAATTTTTTGTATGTATAATAATGACTGATTCATAAAATTTACCCGTTTTCCCAGTAGGAAATTGTTTGTTTGCCCCAAAAGCTCAGTATATTAGGACTCGTAGTATGATTACCAACATTAACAATCCATTCAATGTATATAAAAACCCCGACAACATCAATCAAGATATAATTTTTTGATTCTATAAATCACTAAACAAGAATAAATTTAGATTGAACATCATTATGACCTAACGTTATCATGCCTTGAGTACACAAACCATTTTCTAGGAAAATTACAACCCTTATCGCGATGAATTCATAAACATCAGTATTTTGTGACACCCCGCCTAATTAAATACTGGGCGATCACTCATTTATTAAATTAAAACAAGGTAAACAGTTGGTTCATTCTCAGCATCATTGTCGATAAAAATAGATTTTTCAATTTAACACCCTAAATAATTAAGCTAAGTGTCAAAAACATTTTCATACAAACTTTCCAAATTTTAATTAACGAAAAAGATTTATTTAATTAAAATAATATTTCTACAATTAAGAAATCACACCACAATAATCTAAATAACATAAACCATTCATCAATCGAATGTCAACAATTGGAACTAAAACCACAAATCCATCCTGTATAAATCCCATAGAACAATACTGGAAATAACTGAAATATAAAAATCCCAACAACAAATGAAATGATGAAAATGGGCGACTCGTGCCCAATAAATGAGAGTAATAAGAGTGGAGTCAATAACAGAAGCCGTCTACTCAAGTGACCTGCAACTCCCACCTAAGCTGCAGCTCGTTCTTCTCAAGGGATCCTAAACAAGATGCCCCTATGGCTGGGCACCTGAAAATATACATATATATATACAAGAGAGAGAGAGAAAAAGAAACGGGTCAGAGCCCGAAAGTGTGTTTGATTTAAAATACGTTTAGCAAGTATTTAATTTGATACAGGCCAATGCAACAACATATTAGTGCGTCTCTCTCTTGAGAAAAATACTCACCTCTCTTCTAATGTGCACACCTATCGCACTAACCTTCCCAACGGTTCGTTTTATCAGCTATCGCACTTGACTTTCTAAAAGATTTAACTTAACTTAGATTACCCGCAAGATTTACAATTCATGATTTCATTTTTAAAAGAATGTTCCAAACAGTAATCAAAGTCCTCCATTTTAACTTTATAAAATCCATAAAGTTTTACCGTGACATATTATACCTTTTTCAAACAATTATTTAATAATATGAGTCAACAACTATGTTCGACATATCAAATTTCAGTAGACAGATTCAAATATCATAATCTCATATATATATATATTAACTACTCGCATAATATATATATATATATATATATATATATATATATATATATATATATATATATATATATATATATATATATATATATATATATATATATATATATATATATAACAGCACCCCAAAATAAACTATGGTGCATGCATACTTCCACTATCCAAAGCCCCACATCACTCACTTTAAGGGGAATACATTCGGAATCACTCTAGAATTGTATTAACATAAATACACAAACAGTATTGAGGCGAAGCATAGATTCCAAGTCTCTAAGAGGGTTGCACATACTGGCGTCTCTTAGGACCGTCTGAACTATCACATCGATAGCCTGTACCAAGGACATCTATCTTCTAGGGTACAAGTCAATATCCCCCATAAAGGTCCCATCGAGATAAGACTTGTCCCAGCGCGGAAACCTCAGGGATAGCAAGTAGCGTGGGTATGATTTTCACATACATATAATATATGTACACACAATCATATAAATATACCACTTTATCGAATTAATATAGGTTCTTCTCATCACCCGTAATTATACCCTTTATCCTTAATTACACAGTCATGGAATTTCATATAAGGTTTTATTCCTAACCTTAACTCGAAGGGTTTTCTCACTTATTACCTAATCCTCATGGATTACATCCTCAAAATTCTGAAATTCAGTAAGTGACTTTATTAGATTCCAACGTAACTCTCTTACGTACCTCACCCTTTAAATTCATAAATCTACCAACTTAAAGTAAATATACATTAAATACCATTTTCCTTGAAGATTAAAGGTTCTAACATTTATCCATATATCCTACTGGTCCTCAATGTCTCCCAATTCATTTTATTTAGAATGCCCAAAGATAATTTCACGATAACTTACGTTAACTAATTTAAACAAGGGAAATGGGAGTCTTCCAGGAGGGGTCGATCGAACCTTCGATCGATCGAAGCTCTATGTTCGATCGATCGATCAAGCAGGTCTGGGTAAAAATTCTGCAGATTTGCAGTTACGGGATTCATCAAAATTCTTCATCTATATCCATATTTTCCAACACTAATCGACCCAAAAAGTTTACTACTATCATACTAACATAATTCCAGATGTTTTTAACGTTCAGCATGCATGTATACATCATTAATCATGGTTAAACAATCCAAAATCTAATCTAAACATCAAGAAGCCTACAGTTTTCATAACTATGATTCAATTCAGTTTTTCTCCAGAGTTTCTTCCTCATATAACATCAAAATTCGTGGGTAATACATCTATAACATCAAGAGTTTCCAGCATAAGGTTTTAATCTTCTCTACATGTAATTTCCTATCAAAATTTGCGGTTTTCTTACATGGATTACATTCCTAATTAATCCTAAACTAATATGAACATTGCACTAACGAAATACGCAAGTTAAACACTTGCCTGGGATTTTCAGAAGTCTGATTTCCTGTGGATTATGGTGTGGTTGCGTTCTCCTCCTCGCGATCTACGCGTTGGTGGTGACGGCGGTGCAAACGGAGGTGTTTTGGCCTTGCATCTCCTAGAAAGGTCTCTCCTCTCTTCTCTAATGGCCGTCCTAGGGTTCTGTATGTTCTAACCCTAAATGGCTAACCTAACCAGCTGATAAAGGCTGCTAAAATTCGTGGGTTTAATTACCCTATTTTGGAAAAAGACCAAAATGCCCTCCCGGGTCACTAATTAGGCCTAAAAACACCCCGAGACCCGAACCAAACCCTCGGGTACACTTTTCTGACTATCTCAACCCTTCCGGATGCGTTGGCGCACTCAAAATGACCATACAGACAACTTATAAAATATTCACTTTTTATTTAACACAATTAGTCCCGACGTGACATGGGCACGTCCCGACTTAAATTTCCGAAATAGTCATTTAATTCACTTATGACATTCAATATAACCAATATAATATATTACTATGCTCATTAGTAATATTCAACAAGTTTCCCATAATTACTAACTCTCTTCACGTTAATAATTATAACATATTTAAATTTCCGGATTTTTATTAAATAAATCGTCACATTAAAGTTAATAAATCCCCAAATTAATATAGCATGAAAATACGGGGTATTATGGGCACCAAACACCCCAAATAATAGTATCCTCCTATTAAACGATATCAATGATAGTAACCTCCTGCACATAGTTGTATAAACTATATTTAAACCCTTTTACCTTTGTATGTCTATGATAGATTCCATGCGATGAATTCTACACCATTAGACACCATACCCCTTGAGATCCGTAGAAAAACCATGTAAACATGAGAATCAATCATACCAATAAGCCTAGTTGAATACTCAAAACTATCAGACATTACCTTTTGTCCCAAAATACTAGTTAATAAAAGGTCAAACCCTACAGATACATTCTTCTTCTACGTAGGAAGTTAAGTATCAATATCAAAAATTTCTTGATAAACCTCCATACAAACCTATCGACTACATTGAATAATCGATATATTTTCTCAATTTAATTAACATGTGACTTCAAAACCCCAGTAAAACCATCTAGTTGTTCCTTAAATCGTCCTCTATCAATAGAAATGCCAATGGGAGAAATAGGAATAAAGTATCATACCTCAAGAATAGGAATTTAAATTCTAATAATAACTTGATAATTTTAGATACAATAGAAATATCTTTATAAGAGAATCCTAAGTGTTTTTGTTTAAACCGCGACTTATGATTCAGTTATCATCAACTTTGTGTTAATCAAATGAAAGAAGGCAACCATTTAAGATTCAAGTATAAAACCTACCGTCCTCAATCGAACGTATACTTTTACAAACCTATTGTGCAATCGAAAATGAAATACCATTATTACAAAACCTGTGTTATCCTCTTACTGAGACCATCCTCTTTATCATATGAATTATTTTATGTGAAACGTACTTCCAACAACTAGAGTATACGTAAAACCTCATTACACAAACCTCTATGAAAATATGTGACACATGCAAAGCTTTTAAAATGCCGATTAATTAGTTGAAACCCTATTTGTTTCTAATCTTGGTTACGTCAAGTATTCTTTATACGGTGGTGTTGTATAACATGCAAATGACAAAAGAACAATGTGAGTAAAATCGTAAAATTTACATGATAAGCTTACAAACTCTTATGATTCGTTGAGCCTCAGACTCCATCCCTACCAACTGATGTGTAATACCCCGTATTTTTATGACTTCTAAATTTGGGGATTTATTAAATTTAATTTGAGATATTATTTAATAGTAATTCGAAAATTATTTTAAATATTTACTAGCACGATGAGAGTTAGTAATTATTGGGATTATGTTGAATATTATTTAACGGATAAAGTAATATGTATAATCTAATTTATTAAAATTATCACGAGTATATAATTTGATAATTTTTGGGAAATTAAATCGGGATGCGCCGGTGTCGTGTCGGGATTTAATTAGTATTATTAAAAGTGAATAAATTATAAGTCAGTCTTATGATCATTTTGAGTGCGCTAATGTGTCCGGAAGGGTCGAGATAGTCAAAATAATGTACATGGGGGTTTAGTTTGGGTCTCGGGGCATTTTTAGGCCTAATTAACATCCCGGGAGGGCGTTTTGGACAGATCATATTTTTGGGTAATTAAACCCACGAATTTACCAAGGCTATATCAGATGTTAGGGGTTGCCATCTAGGATTAACTTAAGCAAACCAAATAACGGACATTGGAGAAGAAGTGGAGAGGCTTTCTAAGGAATTCTAGGATAAAACTCCATCGTTTGCACCGCCGTCACCGCCAAATTGTAGATCACGTGACGGGGAATACAACCACACCACTTTCTTCCACAAATCAGAAACTAAATTTCTAGACAAGTATCTATCTTGATTTATTTTTAGTTAATTCTTCAATTATGGTATCCTATGGTTGATTATAAATAGTTTCATGAAAGAAAGCATATATTGGAGACTAGAATTCGCATGTTGTAGAGGTAATAATCATATTCTGGAAATCCAATCCACATGTAGAGGTTATATCACAAAATTTCATGGTTCTAGAAGTAGAAAATCTGGAAAAAGAATTGAAAGAATTGAAACTTAAAGAAAAGATTAGGGTTCTTGAGGTTTATGTAGATTTTGCACTTTAAATTGTTATACTTGATGAAAATCCACATGTTTTACGTAGAAAATTATGTATTTGGGTATATAACACTTGTAGTATCATTTGTTGGGAGTTAGAAGATAAATATGATGATTTGGTTGAGTTTGGAGAAGGATTTCCGTAATTGGGTTTTCTGTAGTTTCTCCATAACTGCTTGATCGATCGATCGATCGACCAAAGAGCATCAATCGATCGATGATCGATCGATCGACCCGCTTCCATCGATCAATCGACCCTTCCTGGAAAACTCACATTCCTCTTATAATAGTTTATTCTAATTAAAATGAGCATTAACCTTTAAGCATTATTATTAGAACATTTTGGGACATAAAGAGGACCAGTAGGACTTAGTAAAAAGTGAATATTTAATGTAAGATGAATTTACGGTTAACGGGGAGTAATATACACATAGGAAGTTATGGGAACGCTTAAATAAAAGATTGTGACTCGTTAGGAAGTAGACTAGAATGTAAGTGAGAGTACCTACTGAAATTATACTTAGGGAGATAGAACACTTTGAGAGAAAAGAAGTGAGTTTGGAATATCCTATAAATAAGAATAAAAAGGATGAGTCCTTTATACGGGATAATTAAGTAAAGTGTACTAAGAACGTATAATCATAATTATGGGTCGTGAGTGTACCTAATTTAGAAATGTGGATAGTAACATATATATATGACTGTGTGTTTGTGCATATATTATTTATGTGAAAAATCCTGCCCGCACTACTTGCTATCACGGAGGTTACCGCGCCGAGACGGTCTTATCTTGATGGGACCTTTATGGGGGATATTGACTTGTACCCTAGAACATAGGAATCCTTGGTACAGGTTATCTGATTGATAGTCAGACGGTCTTAAGAGATGTAAGGGTATGTGCTGACCTCTTAGTGACTTGGAACTATGCTTCGCCTCCATTTGTATGTGTTGTGTTAATACAGTTCGAGAGTGATTCCGAACTAGTATTTCCCTTAGTACGAGTGATACAGGGACTGGATAGCAGAGTATGTCAGCACCATAAAGTTTATGTGGGGTGCCGATAGTATATATATATATATATATATATATATATATATTGGCATGCAACTGGGAACTTTCATTTGTGTATAAAAAGTAGTTCAGTAACAAATCAATACTCCGACTTTAATATAAGTGTTTGGAAATCTTGTGACAATACTGGTATATTTTTTTAAAGTGAAATGAGATAGCTGTGCGAACCTTATTCTCAGAAAATAATTATCTTAGACATAGAAATTGTCAACATGAAACTTTATGGGAGACTTACATTAAAATGAACTTGCGGGAGTAATAGTGAAGTAGGCATGCACACTAGGTAAGAGGTGAGAATTTCTCAAGAGAGTGTCGCATACTAACATGATTGTTGCATTAGCCGGTAAGCATTTTAAATACTTGCTAAACTAAATTTAAATTTTTTTATAATCAGGCTCTGACCCGTCTCTTGTCCTCTTTTCTCTCTTGTATATATATGTATATATTACAGGTGCCCAGCTACAGGGGCGCCATGCTTAAGTTCTTCGGACTGGACGTTCTGCAGCTTAGGTGGGAGTTGCAGGCCATTTGCTTAGACGACCTTGTTGTTGATTCCACTCTTAGTTCAGTTTTAATTAGTTGGGCATGTGTTGCCCGTTTCCTTATTCAGTTGCATTTATCAGAGATTATGTTCATTTATCTTTAGTATTTTATTCTTTCGGAATTCATTCCTGGCAGGATGGTATTCCTTTATGGCTTTAAAGTTGGTATTAGTTATTTGAATGATTAATTTTCTTGGATGATTATTTCCAGTCTTAACAATTGTGTAACTCTTAAACTGTTAATTGTTAAAGTTTTCTTTATAATCGGCTTTAAATAGTATGGAAATAACGTTTTAAATGATTTAGACACTTAGCTTAATTATTTAGGGTGTTTAAATTGGAAAGTTTATTTTACGACAGTGATGCTAAGAATGAACCAACCGTTCACCTTGGTTATAATCTAATAAAGGACTGATCACTCGGTATTTAATTAGGCGGGGTGTTACAGGTGGTATCAGAGTATTAGGTTTTAGTGTCCTTTAGGATCTGTACGGCTTATTTCGCTTCCAGCTTAGTGTTCTTGATATAGAGCCCTATTTTTCGGATTGTTGTATTCTTGAATTTATGCTTACATCTTAAACTATTCGAGATTTTTTAAAAACTGTAGACTAATAAACTTCCTTCTCATTTCAGATGCCTCTAAAACGCGTACCTAAGGACAGACGTGCCCAGGCCAAGCAGCCATCAACTCTAGCTTTGGGAATGATGAACGCAACCGAGTTAGCCGCTATCGTTGCTCAGGCGGTGAATGCCGCATTAGCGGTAGTGCAATAGGCTCCACCCCAGGTTCAGGCAGTGGTGCCAGTACCAGAACAGCTTCCATCTGCATGGGAGAGGGTTAGGGATGCCTTTTAGAAGGCACATCCCTCGGAGTTCTCAGGTAGTTCGGATATCATAGTCGCCAACCAATGGAAGAAGGATATCTAAAGGCATCTGCGCATGTAAGAGTGCACGGATATACATAAACAACTGTTGGCTTCCTTCAAATTAGTAGGGGGCACTTTGCAGTGGTGGTAATCCACCACCACCTTGGAGGAGAGGGACATTATTATGATTCAGTTATTCTGGGTGCTATTTGATCGTAAATACTTTCCATCCACTTTGCAGACTGAGATGAGGCAAAAGTTACTAAATCTGAAACATGAGAATATGATTATTGCTGAGTACGAGGAGGAGCTTACTAGACTTCTCACTATAGTGCCAGATGAGGCACCCACAAAGGGGAAGAAGATATTACTATCTGTTGATGGATTAGCCTCAAGGATCTGCCAGCATCTCATAGGCAATCAATCACTGAGTACCTACACAGATGTACTCAACGCTTTATTGTTACACTATCAGGATCACCACTTCCATCTATAGGGAAGCAGGAGAGTCCATCCAGCAGGGCAGGACAGGGGGCAGTAGTACTGGTGGGGTACCAGCAGTCCAGGGGCAGACTAGTCACAGTGAGCAGAGTTCCCATCAGGGGGACCCTGCCAAGTGGTTCCGATCAGGTGACTCTAGACAGGGATTTAGGAAATTTAGGCAGGGCCAGTCTAATCAGCAGGTCCAACAAGGCCAACACCGTCAGCAGCAGGGACAACAGCAGGGCCATCAGGTCCAACAGTGTTTTCAGCAGGGCCAGTAGCGGGGTGGTAACGACCAACAGGGCCGTGGTCAGCAGGTACAGAGGGGAGGTAACTTCAGGGGCCAATGTTTTGGATGTGCTAAGAATGGCCATAGGCACCAGGGTTGTCCAGAGGGAGATACGGCCCCACAGTAGCAGGGTGCCCGTAATGAGCCATAGAGGATACTCTTTCCAGTCACCCTCCTAGCGCTAGCTCAGGTACCAGCCCTACTAGCCATCCCAGCAGCTCCAATACAGCAGGGGCAGTTGCATTACGAACGCGTCTACAACGTCCACCAAGCAACAGCTCCTCAGGCACCGCCCGCGATTTAGGGTACGTTTCCTATCCATGGCACTATGGGTCGGGTTTTATTTTATACTGGGGCGACACTCTATTTTATAACTACTCAGTTTGCAAAGGCCTTAGGATTATTAGCCACGGCAGAGAGCACGGTGACATGCGTAGACTCACCACTGGGGAATAGGTCGTTGATTTCTTTTATATGTCGGGGCATGGGAGTAGAGATTGGTGGCTTAATTTTACCAGCAGACATGTTGGTCTTAGAGATGCATGAGCATGATGTTATTATTGGAATGGATTGGCTCGCCGCATACGGAGCCATGATAGATTGTTTCAGTGGGAGTATTATCTTTGCCATTCCGGGGAAGGAAATGTTTTTGGTAGCGATGCCTCGCCCAGAGGGAGGCTCTTTCTCTCATTTGTATTACATAGAGGAGGATACCTCTAAGGAGGTCATGATTCCCTTAGATTCGATCCCAGTCATTTGTGAGTACTCCGATGTATTTCAGGAGATACCGAGCTTACCCCCAGTCAAGAGATAGATTTTGTCATAGACTTAATACCAGATACTCGACCAATAGCACGTGCTCCGTACCGTATGGCTCCAACAGAAATGAGGGAGTTACGGGATCAGATAGAGCAACTGTTAGGTCAGGGCTTCATTCATAGGAGAACCTCATATTGGGGCACTCTAGTTTTGTTTATGAAGAAGAGATATGGTTCACTGAGGTTATGCATGGATTACCGGGAGCTGAACAAGGTCACAATACAGAATAAATATCCGTTGCCTCGAATCGATGACCTGTTCGACCAGCTGAGAGGAGAAACCTTCTTTTCGAAGATAGACTTGTGATCATGATACCATCAGCTACGAATTAGGGAGCAGGTTGTGTCGAAGAATGCTTTCTTGATGAGATATGGGTCCTATGAGTTTCGAGTCATGCCGTTTGGACTGACAAATGCTCCAGCCGTATTCATAGACTTGATGAACCGAGTGTTCATAGAGTTCTTGGATCAGTTTGTCATCGTCTTCATAGATGACATCTTGATATATTCACACACTAAGGATGAGCATGCTGAGAACTTAAGGCAGGTTCTTCAGACTCTATGAGAGAATCAACTGTATGCTAAGTACGAGAAGTGCGGATTCTTATTACGGGAGGTGCAGTTTTGGGGACATGTTGTGTGTGAATTAGGGATAGCGATTGACCCAAGTAAAGTGTCAGCAGTAAGGGAGTGGGGACAACTCACGACACCGATGGAAGTGCATAGTTTCTTGGGGTTAGCCTGGTACTATAGGAGATTCATCTGAGGTTTCTCAAAGATAGCGGGTCCATTGACGAATCTGACTCACAAGGGGGTACCGTATGTTTGGGACGGTGCTTGTCAATTGGCTTTTGATGAGATGAAAGATAAGCTAACTTTGGAACCAGTTCTTGATTTACCTAAGATGGGAGTGGAGTATTTGGTTTACACCGATGCCTCTTTACGGGGACTCGGGGGAGTCCTAAAGCAGGAAGAGAAGGCGATAGCTTTTTCCTCCCGCAAGCTTAAACCGCATGAAAGAAATTACTCCACCCACGACCTAGAGCTAGCAGCGGTCGTTTTTGCACTGAGGATATGGAGACATTATCTATTGGGGGAGAAGTTTCACTTGTTCACATATCACAAGTCCCTGCAATACCTGTTCACCCAGCGAGATCTGAATATGCGTCAGCGCAAATGGTTAGCGTTTGTGAAAGACTACCAGTTCGAAATTCAGTACCATCCGAAAAAGGCTAACGTGGTTGATGATGCGTTGATCCGTAGATCGGTAGGCGAAGTAGCTGACGTCTGGAAAATGAAGTGGAAAAATGGGTCACCAGGACACGATAGCCCGTTCCTTTATATCCATCATGATAATTACACTCGAGATTTTTACGAGGGTGATACAGGCACAGACAGCGGTCTCATTTTGTCAGAAGCAGATTGTACGGCTCTTAGCTGAGGGTGCTGAGTCCTATTCAGTAAGTTTTGATGTAGGTTTGAGGTTTAGTGGGAGATTGGTGCTTCCAGAAGGAGAATACTTATGTCATGCTGTGATGACACAGTCTCACGGGTCCAGATTTGCGATACATCCCGGAGGAGATAAGATGTACCAGGATATGAGGCGGCAGTACTGGTGGAGTGGGATGATGAAGGACATTATTATGTTTGTGTCCAACTGTTCTACTTGCCAGATGGTAAAGTTATACCACCAGAGACTATCGGGGTTGCTTCAGCCATTGGAGATACCTACATGGAGGTGGGAGAGTATTTCCATGTACTTCATTACTGGGATGCCTACATCACAACAGGGTCATGAATCCATCTGGGTGATCGTGTACCGTTTGACCAAGGTGGCTCATTTTCCACCAGTACGAATAGACTATACCACGGGCCAGTATGCTCAGTTGTTCATTACCGATATTATTAAATTACATGGGGTGCCCCTGGATATTGTGTCGGATAGAGATAAGATTTTCGCGTCACATTTCTGGGAGAGCTTTCGGGAGGCCATGGGTACAGAGTAGAGATTGAGTTCAACTTATCACCCACAGGCGGATGGACAGACAGAGCGTACCAATCAAATGTTGGAAGATATACTACGCATATGTGTCATTTATTTTGGAGGAGGATGGGAGCCGCATCTTCCACTGGTGGAGTTTGCTTACAATAACTCCTATTAGTTCACGATCGGCATGGCTCCATTTGAGGCATTGTATGGCAGGCCTTGTCATTCTCCAACTTGTTGGCTAGAGGTGGGGACAACAAGTTGCTCGGACCAAAGGTAATTCAGGAGACCTCATCTAGGATTGAGCTTATTAGGAGTCGCATTCGGGTAGCCCAGGATAGGCAGAAAATCTATGCCGATGCAAACAGGTCTTTTCGAGAATTTAATGTGGGGGACCAAGTATTACTGGGCATGTCTCCTGTGAGAGGAGTGATGAGGTTTGGAAAGAAGGGGAAGTTGTCCCCAAGGTACGTGGGACCATTTTCCATTATCGAGAGGATTGGGCCGGTAGCATACACGTTGGGGCTGCCAGAGCACTTGCACCGTGTAAGGACATTTTATCCATTATCAATTTGTATGTCATACACTATTACATCATTGAAGAAATTCAAGATCACATCTCCATCAACGGATTCGAATATCAAAGTTTTTTTTGGAATTAATTTTCTGCATACCCGGACCGGTCCGCCAATTTCGAAAACGAACCAATCCTCCACGAACCGATCCACCATCAAGTCAGATCGATCCTTTATTTCTTGAAACCAGTGAACCTCGAATTGAATGCAAACTGAAAAATCCCCTTTCAAAAATGAACCGATCCGAGGACGGACCGATCCGCCTCCAAGCCGGACCGATCCGCCTGAGATAAAATCGATCAGATCTGCTTGAGATTTTTTCGGCCCAGGTTTCCTTATTTAAACCAACTTCGGGGAGTTATTTTCTAAGACTTTTTTAGACGAATTTAAGAGACCTAATTACTCTAGTCTTCACATTTTTGAGTCCCAAGACTCATGTTTTGATTCACACAACTTTTCATACCTTTGTGCAATTTGTAACCCAAGAACACAACCTTGTGTTTGTTCAACCCTTGTGGAGAAGACCATCCTTCTTCTTCATTGCTGCCCTCCTGGAAAGGGAAAGTTCCAGTCGTCGACTATAGAATCGACACCCGCGGGTATTTTTGTGTCACTGTAATTTCATTGTAATTCGTGTAAGTCGCTTTCTTACAAATTATAGTGAAATAAAAGGTTTTGCCCCTTTGGGTGATTTTTCCTCATATGTGTGTGTTTGAATGTTCTTGCATGTTTTATATATTCTTCAATCACACCTAGTTGCATTTTTAGGATTTAATTGGATAAAACTGAGTTTAATTATATAATATCTTAATTTGAACGCAAGTGCAACTCTTTCAAATTGGTATTAGAGCCAGTAACACAATTTTACCGTGTAATTTTTCGCAAAATTTTCTACGATTTCAATTTTCTAAAAAATTGATTTTTGAAAACAAGTGTGTTCATAATGGAAAAGTTATATAATAAAATGCCATTTTTTGACGGGACAAACTATGCATATTGGAAAGCCCGCATGCGATCTGCACTAAAAGCCATTGATGAACGTGTCTGGATTTTAGTTGAAAGAGGGTGGACACCTCCCTCCGTCGCTTTTAAAAACGTGACCAATTTAAAACCTATAACCTCTTGGACCAAAGAAGAATTTAAATGGTCATATTTTAATTCTAAGGGTTTAAGTGCTATTTCTGGGTCTGTCACACCAGATGAGTTCAAACGCATAATGATGTGCACCACGTCAAAAGAGGCATGAGATGTTTTACAACTTACCCATGAAGGTACTAATGTTGTGAAAGAGTCTAAACCGCAAAATTTAACAACTCAATTTGAAACAATCACCATGCTTGAATCTGAATGTTTTGATGAATTTTATGCTAGACTGTCTGATATTGTTAACACTAGCTTTAATCTTGGTGAACACATTCCTAATGCTAGAGTTGTTAAAAAGATTCTTAGATCTCTTCCTAAGCGTTTTATCCCGAAAGTCACTGTGCTAAATTCTATGGGTAATTTAAATACGCTTAAATTGGAAGAACTTGTAGGAGACTTGCAAACGTATGAAATTGATATGCTTCCTAAATTTGTCAAGTCTAAAGATAAGGGAATTGCACTTAATGCCCAAGAAAGAAAGAGTGAGGGGTCAACAAGAAAGGGGGGAGAGTCATCTAGAAAAATAGAGACAGATACGTCAGATTTCGAGTGTGATTTTGACTTAGATGATTTGGCCCTATTTGATAAAAATTTCAAGAGAATTCTCAAATTCAAGAAAAATGGTAATTTTAAAGATAAAAAGAAATTTGTGAAAAATAAGTTTGAAAAGAAAAATGAAAAATATTTTAAAGATCCTCCTAAGAAAGAAAGTGAGAGATGTTTTGAGTGCGACGGTAGGGGTCATAGAGCCTTTGAGTGTGCCACTCGTCTGAACAAAGAAAAGGGCAAAGCTATCCTAAATTCTACCCTTAGCGACGATAGTGAGCTCGAGTCGGTGGACTCGGGAGATGAGTCACCGCATGAGTGTAACTTCACCTCATTCATGGCTAGTCATGTGAGTACTTCTAGTACTCCTCACGACGATGAGGATGCTTCTTCATAGGGACACCTCGATAGTGAAATCGATGTGTATGAGGGGGAGGATGACACAAGTGAGAGCGAGAGTGATATTCAATGCACCTACGCTGAGTTATATTCTGAGTCATTTGAGACCAAAAAACGTAACAAATCGTTAGTTCTTAGAATCACCACTTTAGAGAAAGAGTTAAGATTGTTTGGATAGAGAGAAAGTTTTTATGAGAAAGAAAATTAGAGAAAGGAAATCCTTGAGAAAATAAGATGTTTTGAGTGTGATGGGACAGGGCACAAGAAATTTGAGTGTCCCACCAGACTTAGGAAAGAGGGCAAAAAGGTTGCCATGCCCGCTACACTAAGTGATAGTGAGGATGAGAAGGGTGATGAAAGTGTTATCTAAAAATCTTTTTGAAAATTGTTTATCGAGACCATGGAAACAAAAAGGTCAAATAGAATTCTAGGTCTTCGAATTTGTGAGTTAAAGGAAGAGAATGTTGAGCTAAAAAGGGAAAAATGTGACTTGACCAACACAATGTCTAGTCTGACGACACGTGTATCCCATCTTGAGGATGATCTCATACAAACACGGGAGGTCCAAGTCCCATTAGAGAACGCATCTGCGAAGGTTGATAAGATTATTACCTATCCTAGTTTGAATAATGGTGAGAATGTTAGAAAAGTTCATGACGTTGCATTCATTACTTCTAATGCACTCGAGCCTATCTCCACTTTGGTGAGTGATTACCATGGGTGTCCGTCTAGGATAGTTCATCCCAAATTTTTTGATAAATTAGTTCCTAGACCGATTTATGTTTGCTCCCACTGCAAGACATGAGGACATCTTAGGGAGTTTTGTTCTAAGTTGGGTTTTGTGAAACATCATTCCACTTCACACATTCATGCACATGCACCCACTCATGATACTTTGCTTGCACATAATGATAGGGAGTTTGCGCATATTCGCGAGCAAGTGAAGTTTTTGATCAAGACCACACATGATCTTATGGAGGTGGTCCAAAAGATGTCACCGTCTTTGGAAAACTCCACCGCTCTTCCCGGTTGAGGTCTTGACATGTCTGCTAGCATAGGGTGATTTACATGATGTCTCTTTTGCCTATTGCTAGAATGTACTTTTTTTGAAAAATCCAAAAAGATTTTTTTATAAAAATTTTAGAAAAGCTCAAAAATATTTTTGTATTTTTTTTTAACCTTTTATGGATGAGCATTGAAGATAGACGAGTCACAATTTCATTCCATTTAGCCATGTGACTATTTGATAGAGATTTGAGACGCTACATCATTTCATCCATGTGATTTACACTGTTCGGAGCCTTTGAGATGTGATTAGTGATATCTTTCTACATGTTTGACTCCTATCTCATTTATTGGACACATGCACGATTTTATTTGATTATTGCACTTGTCTATCACATATTGACTTGAGTGTTTCCATCTCAATTCTGTCTATACAACTAACAATATGCAATAAAACTTGACAAGCTTGAAATTCATGTAAAAACCATTTTGGTGAGACTGTGTGTTTATTTGAAAACGGGAAAGGGTTGCGAAAGGTTCATTTAGCCTTTGCGATTCTAAGCCACCGTTAAAAAGGACCTAAAAATGGAGGAATTTTATTATCCGGGGTCCAAAGAGGTTAAAAGAGCCCGAAAAAAATTAAAGGCAATACAAAGCCATATATGCCAAATATGGCCCATTAGGTTTCCCCATCAATTCTCCAAAGTTTGATAATTTAGATCGCCTCTATTCAAAATATAAATCTGAGGGAGTTTGGTTGGAGACTATAAACGAGTTTGCACTTCCTTGAAAGTCCTGAAAAAGCATGAAATAGTTTTGTACGTTATTAATGTGGAAATGGCTTTGATCTTTGATTTGTTGATTTGATTGAGTCAATGTCTAATATTTCCAACTTTTTACACCAAAGGAAGATTTTGAGTTCATTCGTTAGGAGTATTCGATATTCATCGTTCACATATGTCATGTTTGTATGCATTGATTTTCCTATCGAATTTTTTCACACCCCTTCATTTACGCTATCATTGACTTGGTCGTTTTGTGTTCATTCATGGTGTGACTTCATATATTTCGTGTGAAAAATTTTGAAAAATTCAAAAATAAAAGTCTATTTCCTTGTGACACCCCGATTTTTCTTGTTTGATTTATTCTTCTCTTTTGTCTATTTGAGGACATCATAAAAAAGGGGAGAAAGAATTATCATATTATGGGGGAGCTTTGAAGTTTTGAGTTTGAGGATCTATTTTAAATTGGTATCTATGTCTATCTCATTTCAAACTCGATACGTCACTTGGTATTTTGCTTTATCTCATGTGTGTAGGTACGAAGATTAAAGATCAATTGATTGTACACCCTGATGAGAATAGCGTTGAGATTCTTGAAGAGTTGAAGAACAAACGATGAAGACTTATTCATTTGTAACTTTTCAGTTTTGGGTTCATGGAAGGGTAGATTTGTATAGGCTATTTGATATTTGATAATTCGGATATTTTTATGTATGTACCGGCATAGACATAGGGGGAGATTTGTAAAGACATTTTGTCCATTATCAATTTATATGTCGTATGCTGTTACATCATTGAAGAAATTCAAGATAACATCTCCATCAATGGATCCGAATATCAAAGTTTTTTTTGGAATTAATTTTCTGCATACCCGGACCGGTCCACCAATTTTGAAAACAAACCGATCCACCAAGGATCGATCCGCCCTCAAGTCAGATCGATCCGTTGTTGCTTTAAACCAGTGAACCTCGGATCGAATGCAAACCGAAGAAGCCCCTTTAAAAAACGAACCGTTCCGTCTCCAAGCCGGACCGATCCGCCTGAGATAAAATCAATCAGATCTTCTTTAGATTTTTCCGACCCAGGTTTCCTTATTTAAACCAACTTCGGGGAGTTATTTTCTAAGACTTTTTTAGACGGTTTTAAGAGACCTAATTACTCTATTCTTCACCTTTTTGAGTCCCAAGACTCATGTTTTGATTCACACAACTTTTCATACCTTTGTGAATCTAATTTGTAACCCAAGAACACAACCTTATGTTTGTTCAACCCTTGTAGAGAAGACCGTCCTTATTCTTCATTGCTGCCCTCCTGGAAAGGGAAAGTTCCAGCCGCCGACTACAGAACTGACACCCGCGGGAATTTTTGTGTCACTGTAATTTCATTGTAATCCGTGTAAGCCGCTTTCTTACAAATTATAGTGAAATAAAAGGTTTTGCCCCTTTGGCGGATTTTTCCTCATATGTGTGTGTTTTAATGTTCTTGCATGTTTTACATCTTCTTCAATCACACCTAGTTGCATGTTTAGGATTTAATTGGATAAAACTAAGTTTAATTATATAATTTCTTAATTTGAACGCAAGAGCAACTCTTTCACACCGCACTCACAATGTATTCCACATTTCATCGTTGAGACGATACCTTCAGGATGATATGACCCACACCCACATCGCGATATAGGAGATTGACTTACAGCCCGACAACTCTTATGAGGAGAGACTAGTGGCTATCCTAGACCATAGCGAAAGGAGATTGAGTTCGAAGGTAGTTCCACTTGTACGGGTTCAGTGGGAGCATCATAATGTGGAGGAATGCACTTGGGAGCGTGAGGCGAACATGCATAAGAAATAGCCAGAGTTCTTTTTACCAGGTTGTGACACCCCGCCTAATAAAATACCAGGCGATCTCTCCCATATCAAATTAAAACAGGAGTCACATATGGATCATTCTTAGCATCACTGTCGAAAACCAATTTAATTACTAATAACGTATTAAGCTGGCGTCAAAAATTTTACTTAACTACTCTTTTTTTAAACAACTAAAATTAAAACATTCACACAGTTTATGTAAATGAAATTGAAATGAAATAAAATTACCGAACACTTGGTCAAAATTATACAACCATATCGATTGCCGCAGAAAAAGGAGGTAAAAGAATAAATAAATGAAATTGGGCCATTGGCCCGAATGTTTATACAGTACCTCGTATCTAGAGTACAATGATAGAAGCATTTATCGAGGACCTGTATGCATCCACAACGACTGCAGTTGACGTCTGACTCGAAAGAAGTATCATCCAGGCATCCCCGTGTCTGGACACCTATATATATATATATAGCGAGAAAGGAAAATATAGAAACGGGTCAGAGCCCGAGTTGTGAAAATATTCTGCAAGTGCATAAATTCTTTATTTTTAGAAAAAGGTTTTTTTTCTTATATTTAAATTGGTATCGCACTCCCGTGAGATACCCCTCACCACTCTTCTAATACTGCACACCTAACGCACTTATCTAGAACATTCTAGTTAAGCTACCCCGCCAAACTAATCTAATTCACCCGTCTACTGGGAACCTCTACAACCCGAGTACTAAGGGTTAAACTTCTCTCCATTCTCAACACTGCGCTAAGTTCGTGCATGGGGTGTCTCGCGAAGCGAAATCTAAACAAGGAACCCTACCGATACACTACTACTTGGCAGGGTCAGTGATAGAGATCCATTAGGCCCGTAGTACAAAACTAATGTATAAATACATACTTGTATATTTATATACATATCATATTCATTCTTATACATATATCTTACGATATACATCCGAATAATATCTCCCGAACTGAGGTTTATTCTATTCATCTTTATAATACACATCCGGATCTATCTCCCGAACTGAGGATTTATTTTCAAAATATTTACCAATTCAATTTCATTTCAAAACTTTCTATTTCCCTTCTTCTATCCAGGAAATATATTTAAAGCAAGTTTTATTATCATAAAATGCTTTTTCGTTTCATAACATCCCATTTCCCTTCTTCCATCCAAGAAATGTATTTAACTTCCCATTTCCCTTCTTCCATCCAGGAAATGTATTTAAAGCCATTTTATTATCATCAAATGATTTAACCTCAATCATGTCCCACATTATTGAGAATAGTTATATTACATATCATATAACGTTTCTAAGACCGCCCGTCCGGGTTTCCCCACTGTGCGCGTCCCTAAATGGCTATCATCTTCCAGGGCCTATCACCGAGACAACCTGGGATCCTAATGAAACATCGGGAAGCGGCCATATTCCTGCGAGAGAGTCATAACCACACCCATAATTACCTCACCATCACTAGAAAACATATAATAATCGCTCCTATGGCCTAGGACTATATCCATCATGCATTCATTAGCCAGGAGGCTTCACCTTACGCGCGCAACTTCCCTTATGACAGCGATTTAGAGAGGTGTGTATACATAAATTATCATTTATGAAAATCATTTATTTTCCATTTTGAAAACATTCATTTTTACATTCATAAAACCATTTATACTTATTCATTAAGTACCAAGTTTTAAACGATGCATTTCTTATTCTTATAGACATATATATTACCTTGTTCTCATGCACAATGAATATACTATATAACACACATTAGTATCATATTTTATATATAATTTAATCACATAGTATACATACTATATATATTCCTCCTCGAATATATATAAATGGCCATAATTACCAATCACATCTAGCGATGACCAATTATCACAAAGATTATCTCAAAGAATCATAATCATGCATTCATATACGCATGATACTATACCCAAAGTATTTCTTCACTCTCATAAATAATACATACCTTAATCCCATCTAAGGATTTATTGGATATCTCACATTATAATACTCCACACTAAGTGAATATATATCTATATTCCCAATTTATCCTAATTATCTCATAGGATATACTGAATCCACAATCGATTATAATTATGTTTTCTACATGCATAATTATATAGGCTTAAATGCCCATAGAAATATCCCTGAGGATTATCCTTCCCCGATCAACCTTAAACTTAGTAGGTCATCGATTCCATTTCCACAACCCAAGGACTACATCTCATCCATACAATCCCTTAGAGGGTTCCACCCTAACTTAGGGACCATAAACCTTCAAGTTCTATAAATTCTCAATTTTCCACAAAAATATAGTTTAGGGGTTACACATTTAAAACCCTCACATAACCCTCCTAAATTCCCTTAATTGTAGGCCTATATATTCCTAAAAGGTCCCTTATGTTATCACATAATTAACCTCGAATCAATTAGAATGGGAATTCATCCCATCCAATTCACCCTAGGAAAATTGCCTAACTTTCAAAAGGGGTCGATCGATCGACCCATGGACCTCGATAGATCGATGGTTCGATCGATCGATCCCCCATGATCGATCGATCGATCATGACGGGAAGCTTCTTCTCCGAGAAGCTGTTTCGACCATTAGAGCTTCTCCCAAGCTTTTGTCACCTCTCCCGACATCCTACAACCTCAACCGACTACAAGGACACATATAATAAGGGTTCTAAACGTCCTAGAACCCGAAATCACCAATTAATTTCAATTAATTTCTAAGTTTCTCTAATTAGAAAATTATTTAGGTTTAGTCGTTTTAACTCCCCAAAAACCCGTTTTATTCTCGAAAACCCAACCCAAAATATTTAGGGTTTGTTAATACCAAAATATGATATGAGATTTAAGCTCAAAAATAAATAAAGCAAGTAAACACTTGCCTCGTGGATAAAATTCGACGATCCCGAGTCGAATCCCGCGGAGTTTAGCCCGAAATCTCCATTTTTGCCTCTTTTTCTTTCTTCCTCTCTCTCTGTCTTCTCTCTTTTCCTTCTCTTTTCTCCCTCTTTAACTCCTTATATAGGGAGAAATGGTTTTATACCCCTTAAAACCCAAAAATGACTCATTTACTCAATTACGAGCCCGTTTAACTCTAAAATTTCACGATACTCAATTTCGACAATCGGACACTCTTTTTCGACTATCTCGGCCATTTCGAGACTCACGGTGCAGTCGAAATTCCCATCTGAGGTACTTGATCGCAAATCACTATTTTAATCCAATATCTTTCAATGCGGGTTTTCCAATTAAAAATCTTAACTTTTGTCGCTTTACTCAATGGCGACATATTATGAAAATACTCCAACTTATATTTACTTAATCCCAAAAGTAAATATAACACCCATCGACAATCATCTAATCCTAAAAAATCCCAAAATATATATTATGAGAAATTCCTCAAATCTCCAATTCATACCCAATTATGGAATTTAATTACCCCCAAAAGGACGGGTTGTTACATACTTCCCCCCTTACAATGAAATTTCGTCCTCGAAATTCCGATACAGCCTACACCGCCAATCCTAGAATCGCTCCAAATCCTAATACCTCAAGGGTAACGATACTAACCCAATGGTTCCCAACCATACACTATACGACTACCACGGTCGTAAAGTGACTCCAATAGTGTCACATTGCACCCATCATTTCTAGTGCCTCATATAGAAAGATAAGCCTATAGTCGCCGCTCAAACGTCCAAACACAATTCTAAATATTCGCTCGTCAATACATGGATATCTAATTTTCCCCAAAAATAAATTACTCTAACGCTCGACCACTCTCGTCAGTGTCCTTTCTTATCTTGGGCACGAAGTTCCATTAAACACACTCCAAATCCATCCATGACTGCCTCACGGTATAATCATCAACTTTATATACTACGCCCCTTCTATTTCAGGTGATATATAAATCAACTTACTAAGGTGCCCATACACATTTTTAACCCGTGCGCATCTGCACATCTGTTTTGAACGTTTGACAAGTAACACTCTCTCTAAATAAGGGTCTCCTTTCCTCGGTGTAATACTCACGCATGGGTACTCCCAACTCGCGAAATTTAAATCTCCTTACATCGGCGCCACTAACTACACTGGTTTCACTGCCCAAAAATCCTAAGATCGAGGCATTCCTACCTACGCAAAAGAGTACTACCTTAAATATACCTAGTGCCCAAGGCCTTTCTCAACTCCCAACATTTGCTTGGTTTCTTGCGTGGGACGTCTCGCAAAGTGAAATCCAGACAAGGAACCTTCCCGTTACACTACTCCCTCGCGTTGTCGGTCATCGAGATTTAGTAACCTAAGGCACACCAGCAGGACGTCCTAAATCCCATCTTGCTAACTATGAACGCATTTCTACTATTCTATCCTTCCACCTAGGCGAACTGGAAAGTCTAACTAATCAAGGCGCCCACTCTCTGCAAAAGCATTACGAACATCATACCCAAAACACTTTTCCTCAAAATTTTACTTTTCATTATGGCCTGGCTATAAGCCTCGAATCAATTTCTCTAAGTCCTACTCCACCCTCCCACTTGTGGCGAGAGGACCCCTTTAGTACTTTTCCCTAGCATAATATTTCCATAAACATACCATCATCACATGGCTCATCGTCTATAGTTTTTCATCCACACTATATGACTTATCAACAATCCACATGTAGAGGTTATATCACGAAATTTCATGGTTCTAGAAGTAGAAAATCTGGAAAACGAATTGAAAGAATTGAAACTTACAGAAAAGATTAGGGTTCTTGAGGTTTATGTAGATTTTGGCCTTTAAATTGTTATACTTGATGAAAATCCACATGTTTTACGTAGAAAATTATGTATTTGGGTATATAACACTTGTAGTATAATTTGTTGGGAGTTTGGAAGATAAATATGATGATTTGGTTGAGTTTGTAGAAGAATTTCCATAACTGGGTTTTCTGCAGTTTCGCCATAACTACTTGATCGATTGATCGACCAAAGAGCATCGATCGATCGACCCACTTCCATCGATCGATCAACCCCTCCTGGAAAACTCACATTCCTCTTATAATAGTTTATTCTGATTAAAATGAGCAGTAACATTTAAGCATTATTGTTAGAACATTTTGGGACATAAAGAGGACCAGTAGGACTTAGTAAAAAGTGAGTATTTAATGTAAGATGAATGTAGGTTAACGGGGAGTAATATACACATAGAAAGTTATGGGAACGCTTAAATAAAAGATTGAGATTCGTTAGGAAGTAGAATAGAAAGTAAGTGAGAGTACCTACTGAAATTATACTTAGGGAGATAGAACACTTTGAGAGAAAAGAAGTAATATTGGAATATCCTATAAATAAGAATAAAAAGGACGAGTCCCTTATACGGGATAATCGAGTAAAGTGTACTAAGAACTAATAATCATAATTATGGGTCGTGAGTGTACCTAATTTAGAAATGTGGATAGTAATATATATATATGTATATATATATGACTGTGTGTTTCTGCATATATTATTTATGTGAAAAATCATGCCCTCGTTACTTGTTATTACGGAGGTTACCGCTCCGGGACGGTCTTATCTCGATGGGACCTTTATGGGGGATATTGACTTGTACCCTAGGACATATAAATCCTTGGTGCAGGCTATCTGATTGATAGTCAGACGGTCCTAAGAGACATGAGGGTATGTATTGTGTTAATACAGTTCGAGAGTGATTCCAAACTAGTATTTCCCATAGTACGAGTGATACGTGGACTGGATAGCAGAGTATGCCAGCACCATAAAGTTTATGTGGGGTGCTGATAGTATATATATTATGTGAGTGATTTAATATATATATATATATATATAGGCATGGAACCGGGAACTTTCATTTGTGTACAAAAAGTAGTTCAGTAACAAATCAATACTCCGACTTTAATATAAGCGTTTGGAAATCTTGTGACCATACTAGTATATTTTTTTTAAATGAAATGAGATAGCTGTGCGAACCTTATTCTCAGAAAATAATTATCTTAGCCATAGATATTGTCAACATGAAACTTTATGGGAGACTTACATTAAAATGAACTTTCGGGAGTAATAGTGCGGTAGGCGGGCACACTAGGTAAGAGGTGAGAATTTCTCAAGAGACTGTCAAATACTAACATGATTGTTGCATTAGCCGGTAAGCATTTTAAACACTTGCTAAACTAAATTTAAATTGTTTTACAATCGGGCTCTGACCCGTTTCTTGTCCTCTTTTCTCTCTTGTATATATATGTATATATTACAAGTGCACAGCTACTGGGGCGTCATGCTTAGGTTCTTCGTACTGGAAGTTCTGCAGTTTAGGTGGGAGTTGCAAGCCATTTGCTTAGACGACCTCGTTATTGATTCCACTCTTAGTTCAGTTTTAATTAGTTGGGCATGTGTCGCCCGTTTCCTTATTCAGTTGGATTTGTCAGTGATTATGTTCATTTATCTTTAGTATTTTATTCTTTCGGAATTCATTCCTGGCAAGATGGTTTTCCTTTATGGCTTTAAAGTTGGTATTAGTTATTTGAATGCTTAATTTGCTTGGATGATTATTTCCAGTCTTAACAATTGTGTAACTCTTAAACTATTAATTGTTAAAGTTTTCTTTATAATCGGCTTTAAATAATATGGAAATAACTTTTTAAATGATTTTGACACTTAGCTTAATTACTTAGGGTGTTTAAATTGGAAAGTTTATTTTACGACAGTGATGATAAGAATGAACCAACCGTTCACCTTGGTTATAATCTAATAAAGGACTGATCACCTGGTATTTAATTATGTAGGGTGTTACATGATGCACATCCATCTGGTCGACTATCATCTATCCCACGACCAAATGAGACATGTGAGTACTGTCCCACCAAATCTCACCCAAAGCGCACAACACTAATAAAGACCGCGACATCTCATCCAAGGCCCCTACCAATTGACCAAAACTTGGATCCTTTACCATTAACTTCATCACCTTAAGAAGTTTCTCCCATGCCTTCTGAATCCCTGTTGAACCCCGAGAGCGAATGCTAGATAAAGAAATGTCCACCTGCACACAATCAAAATTCTTCAAAAATTCCCAACAAAAAAATCAAGTAATAAACTTGAAAATAAGTGAAAACACTCACATAACTATTTGAATTATTCACCACTAGGAGCGATGAATCCTAGGCTCCTTCGACAAGAGCCTCTCGTAAAGAAAAATCTCGAAGTTATCGTATGTGTTTTCATTCCTGAGCACTAGCGCCTCAGTGTCATGCCACTATAAGTCGGCTCAATCACCGATGGTCATAAAATGGTTTCTCTCTATTCTTTCCATAAGTTCTTTTGAACCAAAATTTCTAAAATGTATTTCTAAAGAGAGGAGAAATTTCACCTTTTAGAGGTTCAAGAAATGAGGAACCCGCACCTCCTTTTATAAGGGATATGGAGTTGTGCCAATTAGGAATCACGTGGTAATACCCATCGGCAACGAACTTTCACCATCCTCGAGAAGCCCAGAGTCTGTTCCTTATTCCAATGGACACACATGCCTATCAGCACACACACCTTACGTTTTTTTTTAAAAATTTCCAAAAAATCCTAAAATTACCCTGAAAATTTACAAAACAAAATGACCTCCAAAAACACTCATTTTCATAAAATTCATCCATTTTTCAAAGAATATAAATTTCTACAAAAAAATTAAGAAAAATCCAGAACTTTCTATTAAAATGCGCCCTCATAACAAAACATGGGAATTCTCACATGATGCAGTCATGGAAACAAACTCCATAGAAAAATGAAATAAAAAAGTGCACTGCCTATCTCAGCGAGTAATCATTAGTCGCATTGATCAAACTGTCTATCTCTTTACGTCCGCAGAATTAGCCTCGACCATCTGAATTAGGTCTCTTTATAACTCTTTAGGTTCGTAGAATTGGTCTTGACCCTTCAAATTAGTTCCCTTACGATCTTTTTGGGTCTGCATAATTAGCCTCGACTCTTTGAATTAGGTCATTTTCGAACTCTTTATGCCTATAATTTCGGCATTGACCCTCTGTATTAGGTCACTTTCTATCTCATTTGGTCCATAGAATTGTCCTCGACCTTCTTAATTAGGTTGCTTTTACTCTTAAGGTTCGCAGAATTGGTCTCAACCCTTTGAATTAGATCTCTTTCACTCTATAAGTCTAAAAAATTGGCCTCCAACCTCTAAATTAGGTCGCTTTCTATCTTTTTAGGTCCATAATTGAATTAGGTCACTTTTTTTCTCATTAAGTCTGTAGAATTATCCTCGACCGTCTGAACTGGGTCACTTTATATTTCATTAGGTCCTCACAATTGACCTATACCCTCTGAATTATGACACTTTTTTGTCTCATTGGGTTTTGCATAATTGTCCTAAACCCTCTAAATTAGGTTGCTTTCAGTCTTTAGATTTGTAGAATTGACCTCGACCCTCTAAATCATATCTCTTTCAATCTTTAGGTCCCCAAGGTAACCCTAAAGCCATATGTATAGGCCTTAACCCGTTGGATTAGTCATTTATGCTCCTTAAGTCCTTAAAATTCGAACTCTACCATTAACTCTCATAACTTTACATAGAGGTGTCTATCTTTCGATGACCTTCACTTATTCTAAACTCGCCCGCCAAGGGTCTCTATATACATAGAGGTGTCTATCTTTCGATGACCTTCACTTATTCTAAACTCGCCCGCCAAGGGTCTTTATAGACACGCCATCCAAGTACCCTTCACACATCTCCTTAGATCCTTTTTACCCTCGAACTCTAGATTCTACTCTAAAACCTAACCTAGAGGTCACTAGATACTTTCGAGCACCGTTTTACTTTAGTAAACTCTCAAAACTAAGAGGGTCCCAATGCACACACATAGTAAACTTAATACTTGTTTCCATGGTCCATACTGTGCACGAATTGGCCTTATGGTTCGTGTGTACTTGCCTTCTTACTCCAAATTTTAACCTAGAGGCCACGAGTGTGGCCGAGCTCTGTTTGAATTTAGTCAACCCTCAAAATAAAGAATATATCAGTAAACTTTCATAAGTCTCTAAGTACCCTTTCCAACGATCCATTTTGTGCACAAATCATCCTTACTGTTAGAGTACACTTGCCTTTTTACTCTGAAACCTTGATATAGAGGCCATCGGGAACCCCTAACCCTCTGCCTATTAGAAGGGTATACTTTAGTTCGCATGCAAGCCAGAGGTTTGACGATAGGCAGGCCTAGTCATATGTAGATCGGTAAACTCCCTAAACCTATATTTTTTTTATTTAAGGAGGACACGATCTCATTCCCAAGGACCCATTTTTTGATATCTGAAGAGCGCTTGCCTCGAAATTAGTATTTTCCCAAAACATCATTCTAAAAACATTTTCTCCACCTTTCCTTATATCTCTTTCACCCCACTTTTGTCACCCATTTCACCTTTACTTCGCCACTCCATCACCATAAATAAGAAGCGCACTTTACCTCAAAAATCACTCTCAAAGTTTCATAGAAAGTCTACTTATATCTTTTTCTAGTTCATCCAATTAGTGCCTTTATCGCATTTGTTTACTCCTAGCACAGTTTTATTTTCACTTTCTCACTATAAATTATATATAGAAACTGTAGTTTTATAAATCTAAAAACTAAAAATAGGGTTTAATCTTTAAAACCCCAAATTAGAATTATCCTCCCCTTTTCCCACACTTTCTACATTTCTACACCTTTTCTAACAAACTAGTGAAAATTCTAGTTTTGGATTCATGGGTTAAATCCCTCTCTTACGGGTTATCTAACTACGTGGACTTTGATGTCATTTTTTATATGTAGACATCTTGAGTCTTCCTCGAGATTCAAGTCCTATTTTCTTATTTTTCTTCATTCTATTTCTTCACACATATATTAGTATCGCGTGTATATATACACACACACACACACACACACACAGAGATACACACATATACATATACTAGCCTATATGTTCTTAGTAACCCCATTAGACATGCATATTCACTCTCTCATTGTGTATCATGATCCGCTGTGTTAAATTATATTTTCATATTTTTATTTCTTTTTTATTTTTGCAATCCCGTTAGACATGCATATCTTGTTCCTTATACTGGATTATGATCCAGTGTATTGCACATAGAGCATCCTTTCTCTGTTTCATATTTTTAGCGGCCCCACCAAACATGTGTATTCCATTCTTTGCGATGGATTATGATCCGGTTTGTTGTTCACATTTTGGCTACCTTTTAGGATATTTTCTTTCTTTTTATACTCCTCGGAATGACTAATCTCACTCTTTTCCATGACGTTAGTATGACGTTTCATGTTTTCTCCTTTCTTTTACTCCGCACAAATTATTCACACAAATTATATTTAGAGAAAAAGGAGAACATTATTATAGCCCATGATATACCAAAAGGAAGAAATGGGTTTCCATAACTTCATTACAAGAAAACTAATTTTTTTCAACACTTTTTTCTCGTTATTATTTAAAAATGATGAGAATTTTTTTTTACCAGCATTTATTTGTAAGTATTGAAAATTCACAACACTTATATTGATGTGCCGCATAAATAAAGCATTTTTTAATCAATAATGAAATATATATGGTATTTTTAAGGCATTTCATAATTAATGCCACTAAAATTGTGAAAAAGTGCCTCCCCTAACTATTTGGCGGGCGTTTTTTTTTTAAATTCCCACGTTTCCTCTTTTAACCTACAACGTCAATGCTCTCTCCCATCAATTATTTTGACCTACTAATCCTCAATCCTCTCTATTAGTGTATCGCTTTCTTGGTTGGGACCATTGCTGTTGCATTTTGTTCTTTGAAGACTTTTTTAGACCTGTTCTTCTCGGGTAAGTTGCATTCTTTTTTGTTTTTTTTTAAAAATTTTTATTGGAGTTGTTCCTGTTCATCTTCATTTTATTGGACTTGTTCATCTGCGTTTTTTTTTCTTGGACCTATTCGACTTTCTTGGACCTACATCACTTTCTTGGGATCATTGCTTTTTTTTAAAATTTATTTTGGTGTATATATATATATATATACATCATAAATAAATAATATATATTGGACATGTTCGTCTTGGTTTATATATATATTATGAATCAATAATGTTTTGACATCTTTTTTCTTCTATTATTGTTTATTATTTAAAAATTAAACTGTGTTGATGCCACATATATATATCATGAATCAAAAACACAAATTAAGGGGTGAAAAAAATAAACTGTATTGATGCCAAATATAAAAATTAAACTGCTTCTCACTCTCTCTATATATATATCATGGAAATCTTAATACTCAACTATGTTGATGCCACATCAAATACCAATTGCATGTTTTTCTAATTTTTGATTGATATGTACTGGAAATTTTATTATACATGTCTCTTTTAATTGATTATTTTCCCCAGTTCACATACTCGAGACCTTGTGAACATGGGTATTCGAAAACCATTGCACCCCAAGAGCTTACCAAATAATAAAGTATATTTACCACCAATATGCTTCACAACGAGTAAAAGGGATAGAGACACATTTTGTAAGGTTTTAAAGAATATCAAAGTCCCAGATGGTTATGCATCTAATATTTCACGGCGTGTAAACACTAAAGAGCGGAATAATTGTGGACTTAAGATCCACGATAATCATATCATAATGCAACAACTACTCCCACTCACAGTACAAAAATCATTGCCTACGAATGTATCAAGGTCTTTGATTAAATTATGAAATTTCTATGGGCATCTATGTTCAAAGACAATGACCTTCAAAGACTATGAATGTTTTCAAGATCGTGTTGCTCTTACACTCTTTCATCTTGAGAAAATCTCCCGCTCAAATTGTTTCGATGTTATCGATCATTTGGCAATCCATTTAGCTGAGGAGGCAATGATTGCTGGACCAGTACATTTTCGATGGATGTATCCCATCGAGAGGTACTTTTTTTGTGTGAATTATGTTTGTGTCACCTAAATTCTTTCATATGAATTCTACGATAATTTTTTTACAATGATGAATAGGTTTTTAATTCACACTAAAAGGATACGTTCGTAACCGAAGTCGTCCAGAAGGTTCAATTGCTGAAGGATACCTAGCAGAGGAATGCACAACATTCTGTGCGAGGTACCTGGGTGATGTTGAGAGTAAGTTAAATCGACCTTTATGAAATGACGAAGCCAGTGACAACTCAAGTTCAATAGGTCGTACATTAGGTAAAGGAGTAGCAATTATGCTTGATGACACTTCATTTTCACAAACACATCGGTACGTGTTATTCAACTCCTCCGTATATCACATTTGAATGAATTTTAAACTTAATGTAATTAAATATCACTCTACGCTATTCAATTTATGCATACATATATTACAGGAAGTATATAACAATGCTAAAGCAGGAGAGACCTCGTGTACGACACTACGAAATTAACCGCATTAATAACGAAACGTTTCACAAATGGTTTGATGATCATGTAAGTCATTTGTGTATTTATATGTAACCACATTGTAATATCTTAATAACACATTTAATTTTTACACATCAATTTTTTATTACTCAATCATATGAAAAATTTTAGGTATGAAATCTAAATGAGGGTGAGGTGTCAAAGGAAGTTACAATTTTGGCTTCAGGACCCTCCCAATGGGCTAGGCAATACCCGGGATATATTGTAAATGGGTTTAGGTTTCGCACAAAGCAGTGTGAGAGAAGATTGAATACTCAAAATAGTGGAGTTATGCTTGATGATACCGCCGAATGTTTTGCAAGGGCAAAGGATAAACGACCTGTTTCAGGGGATGTAACATATTATGGAGCATTAACAAATATATTTGAATTGAGCTATTCAAATGATTTCAAGTTTATGCTATTCAAGTGTGATTAGGTTGATACCCATTCGTGGACGGAAAAGGATGATTTTGAGTTCACATTAATGAACTTCAAACATTCACTATACAAGCATAATCGATTTTCAGATGAAACAATTACATTAGCATCCCAGGCTAAACATATTTGGTGTGTGAGAGACCTAATTGAAGAAGATTGGATGGCTATCGTGAGGATGACACCGAGAGATTTTTATGACATGTATGGTAAAGATACATATGGGGATGACACAATAGATGCATAAGTTGAGCGATACAACATCCAACAACTGGATAACACTCTAATAAACCATGATGGGGATATTACATGGGTTAGGGCTGGTTTGGTTGACAACATAGTTGATATAGATGGCGGTGATGATATCCATGTTGATATTGATGAGGATTGAAGTGACGAGGATATTTCTCATACTTATGAAGATGATTCCGAGGCGGACGAGGAAGCTAACGAGAGTGATATATATCATTAACAGTTTGAAAAAAATTATTGAATTGTTCTTTATTCCAAATTTTAATTTTTATTTTAGAATCTTTAACTTAATGGCAAATTAGTTCTTTGGGGGGGGGGGGGGGGGGCATCAATGTTAGTAGAACATGTTTCTTCAGTTACGTCTTTTACATTGGTTTTAATACACCACATTGAGAGGAATTTAAAAGGTTTAGGACACTGATCTATAGTACTCTTAATAGAAAGAAGCAAAGGACTGTGATCAGAGAAGGTCCTATGTAAATAGGATATGGTAATTGTAGGGAACTAGTCCAGCCATTGGTTGTTTGCCAATCCTCTATCTAACATACATAAAATGGTACCATCTACCCTATTGTTAGTCCTGGTGAATTTAGATCCAGTGTAACCTAGATCAATTAAATCACACTATGTGATCATATGATTAAAGTCCTCTATAGCATGAAAATCAATATTATTTCCACCTATTTATTCTTCTTCTTTAGCTACTATATTGAAGTCTCCTATTATAAGCCATGGAATTGATGTAATTTTGGAAGTTAAATGTTCTAAATCAGTCTAGAAAAACCTTCTTTCAATAGTTGTGCACTTGGCATATATTAAAAAAAAAAAGATTGATGTATTTAAAAATTCAATATCAATTTTGAGACAAAGCAATTAATCAGTGTTTAAACTTACAGTTGCTTTGATATCATTCTGTCATAGCAACTAGATCTTGTTGTACTGATTAGAGACACAATTTGGAAAATTCTACTTGAGTGTATATTTTGAAATCGTGTCTATACTTACTTTGGGATCTAATAAAGAAATGGTTGGTAATTGATATTTCCTAATAAGATTTTTAATAATTAGATATTAATTTGTAATGAGGATTGTTTGATCTCCTCTATTATTTAAGTAAATAGTAATGGTATATTCTTCCTTGAAGGTATATGGATTTAGTGTGAATGGACCTCTTCATCATAAATGTCTCTCAGTGATTGGAAAGTAGATACGATTAAGTCTTGATTTGGTTTGAAAAACATATCAAGGTATACAACTGTTATACAAGTTCTGTTTACATGATATTCTTGCTCCATTCATCTATGGAAATACTTGTTCTACTTAAAGAAATTGTCCAAGCCCGATTCTCATGAATTTATTAGACATTGGTTTCTTATTTAAATATCTCCAACTCTATAAGCTTGATACCGAGTAAAAACAAATGAATCCATTAGAGGTCATTCAAACAGCTACACGGAGATCCTTGGAAGAATGTTCTCTACCTATGTGCTTTTATGTTCAAACAACTACACACGGATCGGTAATAGTGATTTTTAAATACCATATTAATATAGATCCCATCAGTTCCTCATGTAGCAGCAATTATACACATCCTTTTTATAAAAATACTAATATTGAACATGTGTTATCAGTTTGCGCACTGATAAAAATCTACATCAGTATGAAGTAGATTGCATCCATTTTGATGATTATTTCAGGACATCTACTAATGAAAATCCTAACATTTGTTAATGATAATTTTACAATAAATTTAATTGTTTTGGAACATGCCTCCTTCTCCTTTAAGGCAATAAATCAGACCAAATATCAAATACTCGAAGCTTTTATTGGGCATATACTCATTGACCAACACCCTATCTTCTCCTTTAAGGCAACAAATCAAATGTCGAACACGATTACAGTGTTGGAGTTTTAAATTGTTTGCTGTAGTTTGGAAATCAAAACAATTTCATTCTTAAATTCTTGAAGACCCTGTCTTGAATTCCTTGAAAACCTCTTTACTGCTATCTTTTGTCCCATTGAAAGCTTACCCTACATTGTTTTCGATATATTAAGTCTTCTTTATATATATATATATATATATATATATATACTAGAGTATACCCATGTCTGAAGGCATAGAATTTTTTTTTCAAAGTATCTAATCCCAAAACGGAAAAAAAATTAAGTACGTAATCGCAAAAAGGCAAAAATTTCCAAACTTTACATATAAATATTGCCAATTAGACTGATACGGACACAAACACATAGCCTACAAAATCAATAACTAAAATAACATGTATACCTAAAATCATCCCACAAAATAAATATAGACCCAAAACCATTATCTTAGATATGTATATTAGTTATTCAAGTATTGAATCTGCAAAAAAAGCTGAAGAAAAAAAGTCATTTTCAAGTATAGAATTTGAAAAACATCACATAAAATCATATTTAAACCTAAAAACATATGTTAATCTTCCTTCTTTTCTTTATATCTGAACCGAAAAACCGATGTCAACAGAATAATTGATTTATAAAACAAATAAGACAAACTCGCAATAGTGAGATGAAAACTGCATACATATATTAAACTCGAAAAGAAAAAATCCAAAAGCAAAGTTTATAAACAAAAAACCGAAAGCAACTGTGTGATGAAAACTCAACACTGCTATCACCCCGTAGGTGTCTTTTTGTGCAAATCCACACGGATAGCAACTCTATATTTTTTCAGGGAGTATTTAGTATGGATTAAAGTAGATTTTTGTTATCCGGAGAAAGAACTATAGTGGTTGTTTGTGTGTTTTATCGTCGCACCCCATTTATTACTTATTTGGCCCAAGCATTACTAATCTTGTCATCCAGTTTGTGGTTGAATTTGTTCGTAGTTGGGAGTATGATAGTTGGACGTGGTACACATGAATAATGTTATTTTATTTCTAAAATATGTTCCAATTAATATTTTAGGCTTGTACTACTTCTATGCGGGGCCTCATGGCATATTCGATTCGAGATTTTGTGCTTTTCTTGGATCTCATATTGGTAAATTCACACAAAAAATTTAAGCGTTAAGAAAGAATTTGGTATCTTGTGATTCAAACTCTTAACAAGATTTTTACGTGTCATTGTATGTGAAGTTACCAATGTTAGATTCAGGAAAGTGCAAAAAAATCTAGTTCTACCAGAATTCAAAGCAAAACCAGTTTGCTTGTGTGGCTTGGTTATTTGAGGTGGTTACTAGAAGTGGGTTAATTTAAAGGATGGATATCTTGAAATGGTATGGGACCATCCACCATCGTTGTATTGGTAGGAATTGAGAATTTATGTTTATATCTGCTTTCATATTCATTTCAAAAGAGGGCTTCAAAGACAGTAAAGGAGCTATTGAGGTGCATTGTTTCAGTGATGAAGAAACGAGGGAATTTGGATATTTTCTTCTTCGATGACCAAGGGTAGAGGTTTAGATTATATTCTGTTTTCTATAGAGTTGAGTAATGATTATTTTTATTCAAATGTTAGTTTTAAGAAATTTAAGCTGTAGAAGGTGAGGACTAATGCCTAGAATGATACATCATTCTTCTCTTAATCTTTATTTTTTCTTCATCTTGTCAATTTCTAGAAATGTTTGTGTTTCTTTACAAAAAAAATAGCCTTCTTTGCAGGTCATGGCCTTCCTAAGAGCTGGTCTAATATTTCCCGGGGCGTTTTGACCAAAAATATCCCCCCAACAAGGCAGCTTGTCTCAAATAGGCCTCAAGCATTTTGACCCAAAAATAATCCTTGGACACTGCATGCCATTGTGACATTGCATACCAACTTCAGTGTATACCACTATGACATTTCATACCAACTTCAGTTTTCTAAATTTTCTAAAAAAATTACTCTCTCTCTAAATGGGCTTGCAGCTCTCGACCTTGATGGATTTATGGCCTGATTTTATATAGTTGTTAGGATTTGTTTATTTGCACCATTTTCTTAGGTATTTTAGGTATACTTAACATTGGGTTGTTGGTTTATTTGGTTGTATATAGTCTTAAAATTTTTGGGATGTCTTAAAAATAAATAAAATTCTTTCGATTTTTTTCTAGAAATATATGGTTGATGACATATTCATTTTTTTTTAGAAAGAATCATCAAAGAAGAAGAAGCTCCATCAACTACGACAAAGGGTCTCAAATAATGCACTCCTAAAATTGTAGACTTTATTACTTTTGAACTTTCAAAAGTGATTATGTCATGTGAATTCATTGTGAGCAAGGACCCTTCAACAAAAGTAGGGAGTGCGCCAGTGGGTGAAGTCTTTTGGGAAGTATATATTGAAAAAACATTTGTAACAAATGAACCATAGCCTAGAGCTTATGGAAACATGTCCACAATTGGAGATGCATATCATTCAACTGTAGCGTGGCATATTGCTAATGTACTAATTTTTAATTTTATTTTTTTAAGTAAAATACTAAAGAATAAGTATCAATGACTAACGATTGACCTTCTTTATTGGTAGGTCGAAGAGGATGCTTGACTTTCATGGACAAGGATCGTGCATTATAATTTTTTTTGTTTTGCTTCGTGTTTCCTTGCTTTTTCTTATTGGACATGTAGTACATTTTATTTTGTTGATGGATAATTGTTCCAAGCACAATTATGTTTATTTATGATGAATGCTATTTGTTTTAACTTAATCATGTTTTAATTTGATAATTGTACTCTTAATTAAATGTGCTGGTAGCGTATTTGCACATAAATATGATACTTCTTATAAATGATTTTTTAACACTTGTTCCCAGTCATATATTGTAAAATAATATCAACATTTTGTTTAATGCCGCTATTATCATTCTCGGTATTTTTTTAGTGCCGCCAAAAGCGTGTTGAACATTTAATAGGTGTTCCAAAAGGTTAAGATTTTTTTACTGTCACAAAAATGTTATTACCAGCATTAATATAAATCCTTAAAAATGCCGCTAACTTTTTGCAGCATTTTTTAAAATGCGGTTGTTCTTTTACCACATTGGCTACCGCACTTGTAGAAATGCCGCCAAAAGTGTCGCTAACTTTTCGTGGCATTTTCTAAAATGCCGTTGTTCTTTTACCACATTGGCCATTACCACACTTGTGGAAATGCCACAAAAAGTGCCGTAAAAAGTATTAGTGGCATTTTTAGTGCTTTTCTCGGCATTTATTTTATGCCGGGAAAGATCATTATTCTTGTAGTCCTCAGACCCATGATCTATTTGGTTTCGTATGCATCAGTTTGTCTTTGATGTAGTTTCTTCGGGGTTGTCTATATATCTTTTCTTATTTTGAGTAAAATAGGGTAGCGATTCCATCTTTTTATATTTTGACCCCTTTAATGACGGCCAATTTATTTTCATGGGAGCCCGTGAAGATTGCATGAGTGACGGGAAGATGATTTCCCCTCCTTAATCCTTGCACAGGCATTTTTCGCTTTTGGAGGAATCCGTGCTGGAAAATCCATGTTGGCCACAGATAGCATGTCCAAAAAATGTACAACCTATAATCTTTTTTTTCATAAAATATTTGTGATCAGTAAAAATCCCGACCTAATATTTTTCGCATGAAATCTATGATAGCAAAGAAAGGGATAACTTATATTTTTTTAAGCATGATAATTACATTTTTTTTAAGGAAAATATTTATACTATTGAAGTTGGGCACAACCTATAGAATATAAGGTAATTTATATGGTCATGATGAAAGGAAAAACCTACAACTTTCAGCATGATCGCCATATTATCGGAAGAAAATAACAGCCTGCAATACGTATTGAAATTTTATTATGAAAATTTGAGTCGACAATATCATTACTTAAGATAAATCATTAGTGATAACATCATTCTCAATACATCACAAGTTAGGGATAACATAAGTGCATAATAACACTACGTAAGGAGTTATTCATCCACAAACGATAACATCATTCATCATCAAAGAAAATAAAAAATACGTAGTAATATCATTCATTGTCGTTAATGATAATAAGGCAGTCGAATTACAAAAAACAACAAAATAGTATAATATTATGCGATATTAACACAATGAATAACATAGAAATAGGTGGGGGACACCACTAGCTTATCACCCATTGTCTCGAATAAATACAAAAAGGGGAGATAAAAATATCTATAAAGACCACGAAGAGGCACAATCAACAAATTACTTAGCAAAGGATACACTGATAGTTTTAAACACATAATCTCTAGCTATTTATGGTAAGCTTCCTCCATCGAAAGTTCTTGCATCGGCCTACAAATATTTTCTCGCAACACATCTTTAAGATTAGCATATCCTGGCATGCCACTCAAGTTTTTAATCAAATCTTCAAAATTTGGAGTGGAGTGAAATTTTAGTACACACTCAAAATGATTCTTCATCCACTAAACACCCGAACTAACATCCTTCATGTCACCAATAAATTCACTTACTCTTTTACTCTAAACATCAAAAAGAGGCACCCCAAGTACACCTAACTCTACAATTCCAGCATACAACTGGCAAACAAGAAACGACTGAAGGGATGCTTATCTAATAGTGAATAAAAAAAAGTCTCTAGACGATGCATTAACATAAAACACACATTAAGAACCAATGCTTAATCAATTACAACCCACTCCTAGAACAAAAATGTGACGCTCTGTTTCCGGGGGTCAATGCCGAAAACCATTTAAACTTTGATTTCATTTGAGAAACTCCTCTTTTAAATTAAAATTTTTCTCTTACATCTTGTTATCGCAAGATTCCTTTAATTTGATTAATGGAATGATGTCCAACTTATGAAATTTATAAAAACACTTGAAATAAAAGAGATTTTTCAACTTTATAGAATAAATAACAACTTAAGAAAGTTCACACCATCATGTGTTATTACAAACACAATTTAAAACTCTTCAAAACAATTCCAGGTAATGTAGTCAAAGTTCCGTTTAACTAACACATAGAAAATCGTAAATAGAGCTCTACTGGATCATAAATCCTTCATTGTCTCTCACGGTTTCCATGCCTTTATCTTTTTTCAAAGTACCTAGGGGTTTTCAAATGGTGGGGTATGAGTGTGCGCCCAGTAGTGTATTACATACAAAGAATATTTAAAAATATAAAGTATACTTTCGTAATTATGAAATCATCTTTCATTTTATTAATTATTCTCATACAAAATGAAACGTGACATGTAATTGATGATTCAACCATGTAACCCAGGCGATGATCTCACTTACACTTAACCTTTATTTTAATACTACATGTATCCCATTCATTTAACAATTAATTTATTTTCACATTTTTCAAGTCGTTTCATTAACTTTCCTTTACACTTGTGAGCGTCGTTCTCAAAATCATCTTTCCACTTGATCAATTGGGGTACGAAGCCATGAATGTTATACGGACTTTCATCGACACCCACCATGTCGAAATATTCTACTGATCAGTTGTTTATAGTCTAAGCATTAAGCCTTACCCTAGGACTCCGGAAACTTCTTAGATTTATAAATTACCTTTGACTTCTTTTTATTTGTTACATCTTTATAACCCTTTTTGCACTCTTTCTTTCTTATTCACTTTTAATATCTTTCATTTATTTCCTTTTTATAGGACTATGACACCCTGTTCATTAAAATAATGGGTGGCCAACCCTCTACTAAAATGAAATAGGAATCTCAAATGGCTCAGCGTTAGCATCACTATTCAAAACCAATTAATTACCAACCACCTACTATTTAATCAAACCGCGTGTCAATTTTAAACTTTAATTAAATCTCTGTAATTAAAACCATTTACCAAAACTCATTTAGATAAATCATTAAATACACCACCATATAGATGAATATGAATAATGAAATATAATAAAATCCACTAACCGAATAAACCATCGTTTTGCATTTCAATACATTAATCCAATAAAAGTTAAATAAATAAACCAAAATAAAACTGACATTGGGCAACATGCTCGGATGGTAAATGACTGAATCCTATCTACAACCGCAATGATAGATAACGGATATAGCAATCCCTACAAGAAATCCACAGATGTTGCTGCCCCGATAACTTAGAAAGGATACTCATGACTGGCGTCCCTATGGCTGGACATCTAAATGGTTTGGGAATTATTTTGCTACGGGTCAGAGCCCAAATCCTTTGAAAAATATTTTTGCAAGCAATTAAAATGAATTAATAAATATGAGTGTATTCTTCCTTATTTAAACTGGTGTCACACACTCTTGAGATAATACTCATCCCTCAATTACAGTGTGCACCTAACGTATGCATTTTAACTCCTAGTTATGCTACCCAGCCTAACTAGTCTCAACTTACCCTTAAGTCCATATGTTATCCCGTGTCAAACGTATTTTATAAATAGCTCCACATCCTCTTAACAATTATAATTACTCAATTCATTTCAAATAACATTCAATAATTATAATTCTCAATTACAATTTATCGATTCGTTTCAAATAACTTTAATTAGTTACTAATTCAATATTCACATCTTAGTGTCTTATGCCTATATATAAGTTTCTTCACTTTTATATACGTATTTTCATATCACATAAAGTATACGTACTTATATATCTCTCACTATATAAGTAAAATCACAATATCTTGGGGTAATAACTCACTGGATGTGAATCCCTACTAGCTTAGCATCAAGCTCTAGGGAATACACACGTTTACCTGGGCAACCACATCGAAATCTCACCATCGTACCCAAAACATAAACGTAACCTGGAGGCAGTTATAGTCATATATATTTTGGGTCATGACCATACCACGTTACCCCCATCAGACTCTAAACTCACATAGTGTAGTCATGTGATAGACCTATGACCTAGGGGACCAATACTACACCTGTTGGGATTCGGCTGGGGAGATCATCCACAGTGCGCAACCTCCAATGATAGCATATCTGCTAGGATAGGTATGTTTCATATAATTATATCATGAACACTGTTATAATGAAAAATACATATATATTGTCTCTATAACTATATGTATATCCAATAACTCGGCTAATCGTGCATGTCACTTGTAGCACTAGCCTATATTCCCGAGTCTAAACCCGACTCCCAATAATTCAATAATCACTTATTTAATTAATTTATCTCTCATAATAATATTTTGGACACATAACTATTTTCAACCAACCTGTATCCCCTTTCTAACCAAATTTTCATTCCCATTTCATTCTTTCATTTTTTGAGTTTTTTTTATCCAAACAATCTAATTTCACCCCGAAAATATCATAGCCATTCCAATCATTGGTATTTTCCCAGGGAATTTTCTAGAAATTCTAACTCGTTTACAGACATTCCAAACTATTTCAAAATTAAAAATCCAACAAAATAACCATTGTGGGCGAAACAGGTTACCCGAACCAGTTCGACTTGAGGGAGAACCAGTTCGCCTCTGCAGAATAGCCACAGTTCTCCTTATTTCGAAAAGAAGAAAATTTTCCTCAATCCAATTCACATCTAAACCCAATTCCTCCAAGAATTTTCATTATCTGTCAATTCTAAATATGATTCTACTCAATTTTCATATTTAAATCCCTATAAGCATCATCAAAATCATGGGATTCACTGCTTTAATCAACGATTCTACTACTTCTTAATTAAATAACAATTTTCACTAGTTTTCAATCTTTCTCATTAATATTTAATCTTTCTATCTAGATTAATATCAAAATTCATATGCAATAATTATCACTTTCACTTTTATAACATCATTCCCCTAAATCCTATATTTTTACATGTGAATCCCACCCAAAAAAATTGTCATCAACTCTAATATGAATTGAATTGCAACCATTAAATACTAAGCAAGTTAATCACTTGACTTAAAAATTTGTATGGTATGAATTTGTTCTTTGGTGATGGCAATCCAGCCCAAAAATCTTTTGCAATTCTCTCCCAATTCATCTCCTCTTGACTCCTTCGGTTTTCTTTTAAAATTCCATGAGTTTTCGTTTCTTTTCTCTGTAACTTCTCTTTAAACTCTTGATATAACATCTTAGACTTTTGATATAATAATATGGCTTCCTCCCTTCTCTAAAACTCTTTTATCTTCCCCTAATACCAAAATTAGTTTAAATAATAACATTAAAATGAATCGAATTCCCCTATACGGGTAATGTTTAAAAAGTCCCCGGTACCTGATTACAGCTCCCATGTACCTAATTCTGACAATCTCGGCCCATCCCGGATCCGTCGTGCACTCAAATTCACCACCTGAGTTACCTATCATCAATTTACCATTTTGCTCCTGACACGACCTCACACGCGTCTCCCTAAGAAGATAATATCAACCCGTAAATTTATCCCACTTATGACGTAATATAAAATAATACAATCTCATTTATGTATTACACAAGTAAATATAATAACACAAAAATATTAATCAACTTTTCTTTAATTAATGTTTATTTAAATTCACTATATTTTTACAAATTAATTAACTTACTACGAGAAGTGTAATGTATGTACTCCTAACCCGCAAAGGAATTTCGTCCCCCAAATTCAAATATGACTAATACTCAAAACTTCAGATCCTTACCCGCATGGAATTCGAAACTACCCAAAATCAAATCAAGATAACCTTATGGTTCCACAGTTATACACCTACAAGTGGGACCATCCTACCTGAAGGCCTACTCACTATGGCCCAAGATTAATGACATATTGGTTCAAATCAATTCATACCGATATATTACATAATTCTTAAGATCTCACCTTGAGGATGATATGCAAAATCATCATGAACCTGTAAGAATGCTCTAATAAGACAAGCTTATACAACATTGGCTCTATCATCACAATGCTGGGGAAAGGCCCCACTTCCCTAGGTGCCAACTTCCCTTCTTGTCAAATCACATAATTCCAATTACGAGGAATATCCACAATAATTTCTGACCACTCACGTTAGTATTTAACTCTTTGGTACATGATGAAGTAACTCTTATGATGTTCCTAAACTATACAAAAAAATAACATTGATTACCTCAATCCATGATGACAGATTTTAAATCATATTTGGTTTATAAACTTGTTATTCCCCCACTTTTAATCAACTAGAGGGCAAATAAAAAACTTTCCCTCACAAAGCATCAAAAGGTGCCTTACCATGGTAATTACTCCTCCCAATTACCTTACAATCCAGAATATGCATCTCTCGTGTTTTCCAACATTTTATTCACCTATCCTATCTACCCCTCGGTCTACGGTAATACCTCTTGCTCCAATCGCAACTTTGCCCCATTGTTTCCTCATAACCCCTATCAGAGGTGGGATTCAAGGATCTCATCCTAATTCATAACAATCTTGGGCAACATCTTAAATTGAAATACCCTTTGCTTTAATAAAACGATAGACACACTACCCGATAGTCTAACTCCCCCAAATTAATAATAACTTCTACCCCTCAATCAACCCATTTCACCAACCCAAAGGTAATCTTGACCATTACACGATATTGGTAACCCAATAGTGAACTTAATCAGTCTGCCTATCCATTCCGTCAGTGGAATCATCAATCATTGAAAAATTCTAATGGATCGCCTCAGGCTAACCTTTTTCCATCTATAAGTGGTGCACCTGGATACAACTTCACTATCTCTCATTCCACATCGATCCACATGGTCACCACCCCATGTCACGTTGTACCTCTTCTTCCCCTGCCTGGTTAAGCCAAAGCTTGTGACCCATACGTCTACTCCAAAACTGAGCACTTTCTTGGTATTTTTCCTAGTAAAAATTGACATCTTATTTATGCTCAAACCACCCTCAACATTCAACTGAGTAACACTCATCTCTACTAATCAAAACTGTTTAACCCTCCCTTGGATAGAGAGAGATCCCTTATATGAGTGTGATATCTCTCATTAGACTCAATATTTCATCTTTTGAAAATAACTTTAATTATCATCTCTTGTGAAACATAACCTTTGCATTAAAATACCCATTTATACACTTCAATGTCCTTTTCTCTATTGATGTACATTTTTAAAACTTGCATTTTCACTACACCAAAAATTCTAATCTGGCGCGCTTGGACAAGGAGAATGGGGCATAGTTGACGTGGTTTATTCCCAATCTGGCATGATTTAAAACAGTGCCAAAACCAGGCCAAATTTGGAAAGGTTAACTAAGAGAGAGTCATTTGATTTTTCATTTGGAGCCACCTCACTTTCATTCTATCCCCATATCCCGCAAACTCTCTGGGAACCCCAATTCTCTCTATCTCCCAAGACCGGATATGATCTCTCTCTCTCCACATTGAGCCAACCCTATAAATCTATAATATCAATCATACAGTAATGAGTATATATTAATATTTCTGTTTGCATGATGGATAATTTTTGAACTTGTAGAGGTTAGTAGAAGGATACTTGCTCAATGCTGCTCATAGGAGCGACGTATTTGCCCATATTCTGATATGAAATTTATTGGTTAGAAAAATGATTTATTCATGTTATGAGGGAAACCAACGAGTTGTACCAAATCGACTCTCATATGTTGGTTTGGTTTCTTATAGATTTTTTATTTTTAGGGAAAAATAAACTCAAGTTTCGACCAATTTGTTGAATTTATACACCTATGAAGTATGCCTGAATTTTTTTTCTTATTCACCTTCCAACTAATTTAATTGCTATTTTGTATTTAGGTGCATATTATATTTCTAAATGTTAGTATAATTATTGAATTTATATTGTTCTTAATTATTTTGGAACTAATTACATTGCCATATTGACTTTAAAGTTCCATTTTATCTTTCGAAATAGACGAGTTAATGTATTTGTCGAGTACTTCAATGACTCATATCGTCACTTATAACTAATTTCATTGTTATATAGGCTCTTCAATTGTGTGTTATATTTAGAAATTGTTTAGTTGATATATTTGTTCCATTCATGCTCTAATGAAGTATACTTAAAATGAAACATTGATTCTTATTCAATGCATTTTATATTTGCATGCCTAATTTTGCGATTTATTTTTGTCTTATGATGTTATTGTGTCTAATTCAAGGTGGTTACAATAAGACAAGGTAGAAGATGAGTGAGAGTCGGGGGGTTTCAGCTCCGATGTATTTTGGTTTGCATTTTCTGTAGTCAAAGTCTCCATAATAAACTTCTTTTACATCCTGAATTATTCTTGTAAGTTACAATCTATTGAAAATATCGTATGTTATGTGTTTGATAAAATGATAAAGAGATATTACCTTGCTGAAATGTCACTGTTGATTTTGGTAATAAAATTGACTCGATTCTCTACCATTTTATCGATTTCGAAAGAATAAGCGTTTAATAAAAACAGTAATTCTAAGCCGACTCATTTTGTACGACTCTAGTGTCTTCCTGCAATTGCTATTTGAAATTTAACATGGCTTATGATAAACCTAACATTATCCATTCTTATGAGTTGCAGAAACTTAATATCTTCTTTGAGGGAATAAATCTTGAAAAGTTAAAAATGCACCAAGGCCTAAATCTAATGAGTTCTCCATTCGTTTATGTAATAACAATGACAAAAAGTACATTATTGTAACAACACTCATTTTAGAGAACCTGTTTTATATTTATTTACTACGTGAAACAATTATATGAAAAGCCGTAATGCAGAGTAAATATTAATTTATTGTGGAAAAGGGTTAATATTTACTGAAATGTTGTATAGTTGCCTAGTGAGTATGTAAAAATATCCATGTTTTGATTTATGGTGTCATAAGATTTAAAATGACATTTTGGTTTAATATGAAATCGGAACTTAAAATGAGTTATAAAATTTCCAAATGATAATTTGAAGGGTGTAGTTAGTCCCGGTAGGTAAGTGCCATGTTGCATTTTGGTATTTCGAGCACTTTTGACGGGTTATAGCTTAAATGTGTAGTTGCGACTGATTTTATCGCGTATTGATCATTTAAGTGGGCTTCTTAGACTGAAGACACATTTTATTTCCCAACCCCATTCCTATTCTTCTATTACACACTTCTAGACCTAGAGAGAGTAGAGAGAGGAAGAGAACTTTGGAGAAGGAGAGAGATTGGAGCTTGGATTGTTGCCTCCACCAAATCAAATCTGAATTTGTAAGATCAAGGCAAGTTATCTACTTGCTACTATGTGATTTAAGGAGAATAATTAGTATGATAACTATGAATTGTTATGATTTGTCATTTTAGGGTTTTGTTAGAATTATGGGCATTATAACTCTTAGAAGTTGATTTTGATGATAAATGTAGTTTATAGTGGTAGATAGATATATCGAGATGTATGGGTTGGAAGTTATGATCTTGGTTTGGTTGGTTTTTGTGTTGGGTAGAATTTTGGAGTCCAAGACTCCATAGCCAAAACTTGGAATTCCTGCAGAACCGAATCGATTCGTCCTGGCCGAATCGATTCGCTGAGAGACAGTTTGCAAGCCTGGGTCATCCGAATCGGTTCGGCTCGTCCGAATCGATTCGGTAATTATGCAGAATGTTGGCTTCTCCTGACCAAATCGATTTGCCTAGTCCGAATCGATTCGCCTTCATGAACCCAAATCAATTCGGCTACTCCGAATCAATTCGAAAATCCTGTATTTTTCTTTTGATTTTTCCTTTTCAAATTTTAACCCTTTTCTTTAGGATTAGGACCTAGGAATCTTCTTGTATGAAGTAAACTTAGTGTCCTAGAGTAGTATTTGAGTTTAGTCGCCACCTTAGACTAGAATTGGGTCATCTGGGGTTTATTCTGGGAAGGTTTAAAGTAATGCTAAGGCATTACTTCTTTTATTGAATTTCTAGAAGTTAGGAACTTTAATGCCCATGCTTGGAGACTCTAGGGGTATCGGAGTTATATAAACTTTGGGAATTGTAGATTCATAATGATTATTTGGAGATCAATTCGGGACTTATAAATTAAGGAATGTTAATGATGATATTCGATGATGATAGGTTCGAATAAAATGAACCAAACTATTCGATGATGATAGGTTCGAATAAAATGAACCAAACTATTCGATTATGACATGTTCGAATAAAATGAACCAAACACATGGATAATGGAAATGGGAATTGGTAATGAAAATTGAAATGAAAATGAGATTTAAAATGGTAAATGTTAATTTACTTATACACACCTCTCTAAATACTATCATAAGGTAAGTTCGCACATGAGGTGATGCCCCCTGACTAATGAATGCAGGGTGGATATAGTCCTAGGCCATGTGAGCGTTTGTTGATACATATATTTTTTGCGATGGGCAGGAGATTTTGGGTGTGGTCTTGACTACCCCGCAGGCACATGGCCGCTTCCCGACGTTGCGTTATGAGCCCAAGTTATCTTATATGATAGGCCCTGGAAGATGATAGTTATTTAGGGGCGTGCCCAGTGAGGAAACTCGGAGGGGCGGTCTTAGAATCGTTATATGTATGAGAATATAACATTCTGCATCAAGTGGGACTTGATGGATATTAATGCCATAAAGAGAATAAAACAATGCCACAAAGCGCATGGATACGTGACACAAAGAGCATGTGATTGAGATATGTGCTATAAAGAGCACTTGATATAAGTTGTGTTCCTATTAAGGAATGGAAAGATAAAAATGGAAATGATGATTAATGATGGAGGTTTTTAATTAATGAAGTGAAATTATTTCTTCTTGATTAAACCTAATGAAAGGTTGTTTTACTATTAAGGAACGTAAGAATGAAATGGTGATCTGATTTTGAGGAAAAGTTTAATTAAATATGTTTACTTATGATTCTCTTGCGAAAATAATTTAAATTTCGTAATTTGTTAAAATGTTTTAAATTATAATATAAGTTTAACATGCTAGATTTTTATCCTTATCATCCATGCATAGCTGTTCATTTCTATGATGCTTTTTATTCTTCTGGTGATCATATAAAACCCGACCCTGACTGGTTAATTTTTCCTTGTTGTGTATATGATTGTATCCGCTCAGGTGCTCCACCGCAAGGGCGCCCGTTTTGATATTTCCATTCCTTTGCTTTCGACGAGTTGTATGATTTTTGGGATTATTACAGGACGTTGTATTAGACGCTTTCATTTTTGTATTCTAGATATGGTTGGGTCTTTACTCGGGCTTGTGGCCCAACTTTTTATTTGATTAATGAATGTATTACCTAAGCTATTAAACTGTTGTAATACGTTATATGTAACTGTGGACCGACAGCATATTCGATCATTTTCTTGTATATTCGTTTTACATGTATTATATATACTCTTTTGGAATCCCACTTGCTTGTCAGATTTGGGTTGTTTAGTTTAATTTTCTTAACTGGTTTTAAAACTAAACTAAATTCTAAACTTTTTGGCAACCCATTTTCTGATTTATTGGGTGGTTTTCCCGTATACTCAGTTTAATATTATGATGCTGAGAATGATATCCATCCCTGATTCCTGTTACATTTGAGTATCGAGCTGGCCACCCCTTATCTCGGATCGCTAGTTGTCACAAGTATTTGATCTATTTATACACTCTTTCAAGCTAGTTTAAAAAATAATTGATGTAATTGCGATTTCACTTTCTATAGGTTTCTTCAAAGGTTACAGTAGTGGAAAAAACAAGGTTAACGCTTAATGACTTTGACCATGGAAAGACTCTTGAAAGGGGAAAATTCAGTCACGTCTTTCTAGCAAGGGAAAAGATGGTTTACAATTTTCCTTTTATTGAATTGGTCTTTTTCCTATTTATGTATTGCAGACGTTTGTCTTCTCAATGTTTTAATAGTACATTCACCTGATATCCTGCTTCCAAGTTGGGAATTATTCCATTAATTTTTAGTTTTAGCGGACCAAACTCATTGCTTCCCCATATTGCAGAAGAGAATGGCTATTATTATTCTTTATAGTTTATTTGATTAAGATGGAACCTAAGCCTTTTTATATTTTCTCCATTATATTTTTTCATCATTGTTATTTTCTATATACTAGTGGGAAAACATAGTTAAATCCGCAAAGGGAAGACTAATCAGCGGTCCACAATTTTGTATTGGTTTTCTAGAACCGTAATTAAGGATCGTGTATTGGTTTAGCGATTTAGATTATTTAATATGATTGTTATTGGGCATCCATGTTTTTAATTTTGAAAATGTTAGAATTGAATATGGTTTCCCTTGTGCATATGCTTGTTTACATGCTTTAGGAGCTTTGGTAACATTGGGTTAATTCCTCATTTTTCTTTCTACCGTCTATGTTATCATTTAGGCTCACAAGAACCCATGTAATTATTGAATTAATAATCTATATAATATAATACGGCCAAAACTAAATCAATACATTACCAATTGATTTCTGATTATTGTCCACTAATGTGATTGTACTATGAACTTTTTAATATAATACGATAACCTCTAATAGCTAGGATAACCTAAATGGAGATTAGGGCATTCAATGTCCCATCAAACTATTATATCTTATCTTCTTGTGTATGTCTTAGGTAGAGTATTCCATCTGCAGTTCCGTTGACTTCTCAGCTATGAATATTTAAGCATTTAGATGGTAATTTAACATATTTCTTTTATCTTCCAGAGCAAGTGGTACATATGCAATGCTATCGAAGAATTATTTTCCACTGGTATGATTCTTCATGGTTTAAATTTTATCTTGATTATTTTAATTCTTAAAGTTGAAGAGGCCAATATTGTGACCCAATGCAAACCACTACTCTCTCTAATTTCATTTCTAAAATCATCCCTAATATCTTGGCATGTAGATTGTCATTTATTGCAGCTAAAATCATTAGTCCAACTCATAAAGGCTTCATAAAAGGTAAAAAAATTTAGAAGCTACAGAGGTAGCCTCAGATGTGTCTATATGTTAATATGTTAGACAGGTATCTTGGATGCAGTATAAGTATCAAGATTGATTTTGGAAAAGCTTTTGATATTATTGAATGGACATTCTTGTTGAAAGTTCTTGCTTCATTTGGTTTCTCTACACCACATACTAAGTTCCCATTTTTAACCCCCTAAAAAATGGCTTTATTAGCAAAGCTTATCTACTCGTAGTTTCGTAGATGCGAACAAAATTTCTGGCTATTGGTTATCGTGCACTTGCATTATTACTACTCTTATTTACATTTGAAATTATTTCCATTGTGACCATTCCAGTGGTATATGAACAACAAAGTCATATATGGGGGCCCATAGACAACTAGGGAATTGTTGTAGTTATGTGAGTTTTTACATAATTTGTTATCTTCACTTGTTGTGTAATCAGTTACATCTTATCTCATAAATTTAGAATTATTTTCTTTATGATGCGTGCATTTTTAAAAATTATAGATGGTGGGTTTAGCAGTGACTGGTGTACATGTGAAAGCCCCTAAACATGATACATCAAGTAATTACTTGAACTTTTCATTATCAGTTTGCAGAGAACGACTCGATTTCCTGAGTGTATTTATGTGCCTTTTACATTCAAATTTTGTGTGCTTAGCGTGCTTGAATAGTAATGCTATTTGGTTATGAAAAATAATAAATGTTTATTTTACTAGACAACGCATTGATTTTGTATATTGCCCATTGAAATCGGTCGATTAGACAAGACAAATTTGTAATCTATCAATGTACTAAACAATTTATTTTTTCAATGTGTTAATAACCAATGTCTAATATTCACCAATGTCCCTCCATCTATTTTTTTTTGGTGATTTTAACTCAGTTCTTACACCTCGTGAGAGAAGAGGAATGGCTTTGCCAATTCGTTCTGCTTTCATTGACTTCCATTCTTTCAACGAAACAATTCATCCCATTAAGTAGTTATTTCCTTGCATAATTTTAGTTTTACTATTTAATATGTAAAAATGTCTGATTAGCTCAAAGAAGATCAGACAAGAGTATGAGCGTAATGAGAAATAAGTTCAATATGACAATAATTTGAAACATGTAGATTAAGCTTAAAAACAAGCCGTTAAAAGGGTGAAAACCCAAACTAGCCCCCAAACGGCCTGTAAGAGGCATGAACACCTCGCACGAGACTAATATAACTTATAGGAATTGATCGCGTAGTCACCGGTCTCCCGATTTGAGAATATGACAATGATTTAAAAATATCTAGATTAGGCTTAAAAACATACCATTAGAGGGTGAAAACCCAAACCAGTGCCCAAACGGCCTCATAAGTTGCACTAACAGCTCGCACGGGACCAATGTAACTCATAGAAATTGACTGCGTAGTCGTGCGACTCTTTGCTTGAGAATATGATGATAGTTTTAAAATATCTAGATTACGCTTAAAAATTAGTCGTTAAAGGGTGAAAACCCCAACTTGACCCCAAATGGCCCCGTAAGAGTCATGAACACCTCGCACAAGACCAATGTAACTTGGAGGAACTGACCACGTAGTCACGGGTCCCTCGATTTGTGAATATGATGATAATTTTGAAATATCTAGATAAGGCTTAAAAACATGCCGTTAAAATGTGAAAACCTAAACCAACACTCAAACGGCCCTGTAAGAGGCACTAACACCTCGCACATGGCTAATGTAACTCGTAGTAACTAAACGCATAGTCACGGTTTCCTGATTTCAGAATGTGACGATAATTTAAAAATATCTAGATTAGGCTTAAAAACAAGCCATTAAAGGGTGAAAACTCAAACATGCCCCAAACGGCCCAGTAAGAGGAATGAACACCTCGAACGGGACCAATGTAACTTGTAGGAACTGACTGCGTAATCGCGCGTCTCCCGATTTGAGAATATAATGATAATTTAAAAATATTTAGATTAAGCTTAAAAACATGTCGTTTGAGGGTGAAAACTCAAATCAGTCCCCAAACAGCCCCGTAAGAGGAACTAACACCTCATATGGGACTAATGTAACTCGTAGGAGCTGACCATGTAGTCACAAGACTTACGGTTTAAGAATATAATAATAATTGTAACTCATATATGCAATTTTTCAGCTTGAATAATATTTTTTTTAAAAAAAAATTATTTGGTTACTAATATCATCTCTTTTTTGTATCCTATTTTTTTGCATAATAACATTTTATCGTTAGCTTTTATCCACGTGGAACATACGAAGAAGTCAATGGTTTACAATAAAGGGATCATTTATTCAATGTCGTTCATATTCAGGATTCTATTCTTTTTTTACTGTGCGGGCTTTTGTAGTTTTATTGTTAACTTTTATGGCCTTACGGGCTTTTCTAATTTTATTGTTATGTTTTATGGTCATGCGGACTTTACATTACGCAGGTTTTATATTAGCAGGTTTTAGAATGTTCAGAAAATAGAGGAAATTCTTTCCAATTTTTTTTGTTTTGTGAACTATTAAGAATCATAATATTTTGAAGTTTGTATGTACATTAGTTTATCAACGACGTCTGAGATTCGTAATTTCTGATATTTTTTTCAAATAATTAATTAATTTTTCTTTGATCCAAAAATTTGGCACAATTCAAAAACGTGCCAAAAGTGTATCAAATTTGGGCACGGTTTTGAACTGTGTCAAAAGTGTACCAAAATGTACTCAATCTGGCACAATTATAAACTGTGCCAAAAGTGTGCCAGAAATATCAAATTCTGGCACGGTTTAAAAGTGTGCCAGAAGTGTTCCTGTTTGGTCAAATCTGACACACTTTTAAACCATGCCAGGAATAAATGGCCATTTTGGAACACCTAATTCTGGCACAGTTCAAAAATCGTGCCAGATTTGATCTGTCACAGTTTTAAACTGTGCCAGATTACTGTTTTTGGTGTAATGTTTATACATTTTGCCAAAAATTCTTCTTTTTACTTTATAAAACATGAGTTTTCACTATGAAAAAATCAACTCTTTAACTACAGTCCTCTTAGTTTGGTAAATCATTACGCTTATATTTCACATGAAATGGCACTTTTGTGCTAAAACATCTCTTTTGTCATTTCAAGCTTTACCTTTCAAAATATTAATTAGCATTGTCTACCTTATTTCTCATTATTTTAGCTTGCCATTTTCTTCCTTTAAAATCAACTTTCTAGGAAAATATTCATTTTTGCGAATGTTACTACTTAATCCAAACTTTTCATAAGATCACACTTTTGGCCTAAAAACCCACTTTTGACATTTCAAGTCTTATTCTTAGAAATTGAAAAACCTCTCATTTTAGGCTTTGTATCTTCATCATTTAACGTGTAAATGTTAATATATTTATTGTTTTAACCTCAATACTTTACTATTTTCACTTTTAATCCCTTAAACATTAATCCTCTTAAACTTTCTTTATATAAAGTAGTGTCATTTTATGTGACTAATATGCTGATTTTTCAACATTATTATTTCATATTCCAAGGCTTGTTTAAATGCATTTTCAATATATTAAGCCCATTTATCCCAACTACATGGGTTTATATTAATGAATGTAAGGTTTTATACCCATAAAATACATATATGCATCATAGTATTTCTTTCTCAAGTTCAACTTACGTTTTGACATCAAATAACTAGATTAAACATTATTTTCGTAAGGAATAACTTTCCTAAATATTTTGGTACTTTAACTTATTTCCATCTCTAACATTTAATCATTTTATCACATGCTTATCAACATATATTGATATGTAGTGATAATAAGTATAAATAGTCATGTAAACCATACATATGTATCCATATAACTAGTATTGTTCATTTTAAAGTTGAAAATAGTTTATAACCCTTACCTTTTGAAGATTACAACTTTGATGAAGATATTGAAAAGAAACCCCAATATGCTCCTAACTATCTAAACTTTAGTTCTTATAGAAATCATCTTCCACACCCAAAATAACACATCTATAACACTTGAAAACTTTTGATAAGTGAAGGATAATTGTGTGGGATAGTAAGGTTGTAGTATAGAGAGTATTAGAAATCTTTTGTTGAGTTGAAATGACAAAGAGAATAAGTATCTTCGAATTTGACAAAATGCACATTTTCATTCCCATAAATGGAAGAAAATGGGGTAGGTAACCCCTATAAGCTACCCTATATGAACCTCACTCATCTCAAATGTCTCCTAAACATGTAGTGGTGATACTCTATGCCAAATGGGGTAGAAAAGATTGAAGAATTTATGAAAACCGTATAAAGTTGGCAGCCACTCAACTCAAATGGCATCATTTCTTCTTTTTCTTTTATTTTTTTAACGAATTTTAAGTAGAAAATACTCTCAATATGGGTATAGATAATTTTTTTAACGTTATTGAAGAAGAAAAGGTTGTCCATAATGTAATTTTGCATCTCGTAGAATTTTTTAATTTTTTAGCAATTGTATTATTTGACGAAAATGAATTATTATTATGTAATAACCCCTATTTTCATGCTATATTAATTTGGGGATTTATTAAATTTAATGTGAGCTATTTATTTAATAAAAATCCGAAAATTAATTATGTTATAATTATTAACGTGACCAGAGTTAGTAATTATATGAAATTTGTTGAATATTACTAATGAGCAAAGTAATATATTATATTGGTTATATGGAATGTCATGAGTGAGTTAAATGACAACTTCGGAAACTTAAGTCCGGACGTGCCCGTGTCGCGTCGGGACTAAATTTTGATAAATAAAAAAATGAATATTTTATAAGTTGACCGTATGGTCGTTTTGAGTGCGCCAACGCGTTCGAAAGGGTTGAGATAGTAGAAAAAGTGTACCCGGGGGTGTAGTTTGAGTCTCGGGTTTTTTAGGCCTAATTAGTAACCCGGGAGGGCATTTTGGTCATTTTACATTTTTGGGTAATTAAACCCACGAAAATTAGAGGGGATATATCTGATATTGAGGTTGTCACCCAGGGTTAGAATACCCAAAAAAACCTAGAACGACCATTGGAGAAGAGAGGAGAGAGCTCTCAAGCAATTCCAAGGCTCAAAACTCAACCGTTTGCACCGCCGTCACCGCCAACGCGTAGATCGTGAGACGGGGAACGCAACCACACCAAAATCAGCCACAATCCAGACTTCTGAAAATCCTAGGCAAGTGTTTATCTTGCTTATTTCATTGGTGCAATTTTCATATTAGTTTAGGAATGATTAGGGAGGAATGATATGGAAGAAAACCCGAATTGTGATAGGAATTTGCATGTAGTAACGACTTAAACCTTATTCTGGAAATCTTTTGTGATGTAGAAGAATAATCCAAGAAATTTTGGTGTAAATAAGAAAGAAATTCTGGGATAAAACAGATTAGAATCATGATTTAGAAATTTTTAGGGTTCTTGAGTTTTAAATGAATTTCGATATGATTAATCCATGTTTAGTGACGTAAATTGACATGCTTTACGTAGGATGTGTATCATATCATGTTAGGATGTTCGTAGTAGAGTTTTTGGGATGTTTGGGATTGGAAAATATGGATTTGGATGAAGATAGATAGTAGACCCCGTAACTACAATTCTGCAGAAATCAAAGTACCTACCTACTTGATCGATCGATCGAGCCAGAGCATCGATCGATCGAACCCTAGACCTCGATCGATCGACCCCTCCAAGCAGACTCCTATTTCCCTTATTAAATTAGTTAAATTCAATCTATCGTGAAATAATTCTTGGGCATTCTTAATAAAATGTTTTGGGAGATATGGAAGACCAGTAGGGCATATGAATAAATTTTGGAGATTCTTAATGTTGACCGAGAATTACATTTTGGGATAATTACTTATAAATTGATTAATTTATGTATTGAAGGGTAAGGTGCATAAGAGAGTTACGTTGGAACATAATAAGGACACCTACTGAATTTTATACTTGTGAGGATAGAGTCCACGAGTGTCACGAAATGAGTTGGAGAAACCCTTCGAGTTAAGGTTAGTGACGAACCCTTATAAGAAATACTTAATGTGAAAATTAAGGATAAATATCATAATTATGGGTGATGAGAGGAACCTATATTGATATTATAATAAGTGGTATATTTATATGGTTGTGTATGCATATATTATATAGGTGTGAAAAACGTACCCGCGCTACTTGCTATCCCCGAGGTTACCGCGCTGGGACGATCTTATCATGTGTTGCCTTATGGGGGATATTGATTCGTACCCTAGGAGATAGATGTCCTTGGTACAGGCTATCGGAATGATAGTTCAGACGGTCCTAAGATACGTGAGGGTATGTACTGACCTCTTAGAGACTTTGAATCTATGCTTCGCCTCAAATCTTGTTTGTATATGTGTTGGTACAGTTCGAGAGTGAGTCCGAACTTGTATTTCCCATAGTGTGAGCGATACGGGGATTGGATAGAAGAGTATGCCCGCACCATAGTTTTATTCGGGGGCTGTTGTAAAATATATATATATATATATATTATGCGAGTAGTTAATATACATATAATTATGAAATTTTGAAATTTGGAACTGACTACTGTGATTTGATAAGTAGGATTCGATTTATGGCCCAAATGGTAAATACTTGTTTTGAGAAAGTATACTATGGTACTGGAAAAACTTTAGTGATTAATAAAGTTATAATGAGAACCTTGATTACAAATTGAAATCATCCTTTATAAATCAATGAAGCTAAAACGAGAGTTGTGTTACTAATTGGAAGTATCATTTTTAAACAATTATATTGTTCGACCTTGAAATCTTACGAGTAACCTATGATAAGTTAAATCATTGAGAGAGAATTGTTTGATATAAAATAGAGAATCCGTTGGGAGGGTTAGTACGATAGGCGTGCACATTAGAAGAGAGGTGAGAATTTCTCAAGAGAGAGTCGTACTAATATGTTGTTGCATTGGCCTGTATCAATTTAAATACTTGCTAAACGAATTTTAAATCATACACACTATCGGGATCTGACCCGTTTCTTTTTCTCTCTCTCTTGTATATATATGTATGTATTATAGGTGCCCAGCCACAGGGGCGTCTTGCTTAGGATCCCTTGGAAGGAACGCGCTGCAGCTTAGGTGGGAGTTGCAGATCTCTTGATTAGACGACTTCGTTCATTCGGATACACTCTTAGTACTTTCATTTAGTTGGGCATGTGTAGCTCTTTCCATTATTCCGTTGTTATTGGACATTTGTATTTCAGTTATTTTCAGTACTGTTACTATGGGATTTATTCAGTTTGGATGCGTGACTTTATATTTCGTATGTTGACATTCGATTGACGAATGTTTTATATTATTTAGATTATGTTGCAGAATTAATGTGGTGTGATTCTTACTTATTGAATGTTGTTAAATATATAAATAATTTTTCTTTAAATAAAATTTGGAAAGTTATGTATGAAATTGGTTTTGACACTTAGCTTAATTAATTGGGGTGTTAAGTTGGAAATTTTTTTATTTTATCGATAGTGATGCTAAGAATGAACCAACTGTTCACCTTGATTTAATTTAATAAAGGAGTGATCGCCCGGTATTTAATTAGGCGGGGTATCACAGGTGGTATCAGAGCATCAGGTTCTAGTGTCCTTAGGATCTGTGCGGCTTATTATGCTTTCAGCGTTGCTTTATTTGACATAGAGCCCTTTTGTAACAACCCAAGTTTTCGAGCGAATATTTTATACTATTTTGCCTGATGGGCTAATTTTACAAAATAGGGGATGTTGGAGTAAATATTATTTCCCGTGAGACTTAGGGATAATATTTACTATGTTTTGTCTATTTACCGTTATGAGTAGGTAAATGGCATTATATTGTGTATTTTGCGTCGTTATATGTAAAACGACGGTTATGACCTATATTTAAATTTGGGTATAATTAATGAATTAAAATGGAATTGGAACGTAAAAATAGTTCACACTTTCCCGAATGCCAAAATAGGGGGTGCGGTTGTTTTAGAATAGTCGAAATAAGTGCCACGTTATATTTTTGGGTTTCAGGCATTTTTAAGGGGTTATGACTCAATTAAGTGGTTACGAGTCATTTTAGTGGTGTATTAACAATTAAAGGTGGGGATTTATGTTTTGAGACCCGTATAAGTCCCCCACCCCTCTTTTCTTTCTTCATTTGTGTTAGAAGCCAAAGGAGAGAGAGAGAAATGAAGAGTTGGACCGGATTTCCGTTGCTACCGGAAGAGGATCAGAGACTACGAACCCCGAGGCAAGTTTCTTACTTGCTAGACGTGATTTAATGTGATAAATTGCATGTATAGTTAGGTTTTGGAGATTTAACCCATAAATGGGTATTTGTTGATTTCGATGTTTAAACCTTTAAATCTTAGTTTTAATTGGATTTGAGGAGTATATATTAGTTATAAATGGTGTAGGATGGATTTAGGTCGAGTTGTTGTTGTTGATGTTGGGAGAAATCAAAGTTTTGGGTTTTTTGGGATTTTAGGGTTCTTACACCCCGTAGCCCAAATTGGGCAAAATCTCAGGACCGAATCGATTCGGCCCTAGGGGCGAATCGATTCGGATAAGGAGAGGGATACAGGTCTAGCAGACCGAATCGATTCGGGCTAAAACCGAATCGATTCGGCAATTGCAGAAAGTCAGTTTTTGCTCACCGAATCGATTCGGATGTTTAGCGAATCGATTCGCAAGGGCGAATCGATTCGGTCCAAGGGGCGAATCGATTCGATTCCCCTGTTTTTGTGAGATTTTCCTAGTTTGATTTTTATCCCTTTTCTTTTTAGGTCCAAGGTTTAGGGACCTTCCTTTGGGAAGTAATGGGGAGTCCTAGAGGGTTGTTATTGGGTAGACTAATGTCCTAAGTTAATATGGGATATTTGAGGCTTACCCGAGGGCTAGTTTGTATAGGTTAATGTCCGAATGATATAGGAGATTAACCTAAAGTAAAATTGGAAGATTACAATATTAATGATGAGCTTTTGGGAGACACTCCATTATGGAGACTCACTTTGAGGGTTTATGAAATAATATGAACTCTTCGAGGTTATTTTGAGGTTAGTGGCACTTTTGGGTCTTAGGTCATTAATAAAATGTGACTTAATAAGAATGGAATACACCTTCTATAACTTGGTGCTTAATGGTTAAATGGATGATTTTTGGAGATGTAAAATTGGAAGTTTTCAAAATGGAAAAAGTAATGTTTTTCATAAATGTTAATTTATGGATACACACCTCTCTAAATCGCTATCATAAGGGAAGTTGCGCGCGTTGTGGTGAAGCCCCCTGGCTAACGAATGCAGGGAGGATATAGTCCCTAGGCCATGTGAGCGTTTGTTCATATATTTTTCTGCGCTGGTTAGGAGATTACGGGTGTGGTCTTGACTATCCCGCAGGCACATGGTCGCTTCCCGACGTTTCGATAGGATCCCAGGTTGTCTTGGAGGCCCTGGAAGATGATAGCCATTTAGGGGCGCGCACAGTGGGGAAACCCAGACGGGCGGTCTTAGAATCGTTATATATATATATGATTATAACTATTCTAAATCAAGTTGGACTTGATGTACGATGAAGTACCATAAAGAGAATGATGAAATGCCATAAAGAGCATATAATGATGATTATATTCCTGATAAGGAAGAGATTTTTACAAAGGTATAATTGAGATAAAATGCCACATAGAGCATAGAAACTCTGATTTTATTTCCTGATAAGGAATGGAATTTCGAAATGAATAGTATATGATGAAAGTAATTTGGTAAACATTTGATAAAACGCTGTACCATTTATATGTATATTCCTAAAGAAAGAAATTGGGAATTGTGCCATTAGATGATGGATGGGTTTTATTTTATTTCAGTTGAGTAGCTGTAGATGTGACCTCCCACACTTATGCACACATATACATTTGTTGATTATTTCGTGCTAAGGGTCTAATGTATCTCGACGATCAACCTTGCCTAGTAGTAGTGTATCGGGGGGGGGGGGGGGGTTCCTTGTTTAGATTTCTCTTTGCGAGACACCCCACGCACGAATAAGGGCATAGTGTTGTGACTGGGGAGAAGTTAACCTTTAGTACTTAAATTAATTAGGACAGGGTCTAATGTATCTCGACGATCAACCTTTCCTAGTAGTAGTGTATCGGGGGGGTTCCTTGTTTGGATTTCGCTTTGCGAGACACCCCACGCACGGATAAGGGCATAGTGTTGTGACTGGGGAGAAGTTAACCTTTAGTACTTAAATTAATTAGGACAGGGTCTAATGTATCTTGACGATCAACCTTGCCTAGTAGTAGTGTATCGGGGGGGTTCCTTGTTTGGATTTCGCTTTGCGAGACACCCCACGCACGAATAAGGGCCTAGTGTTGAGACTGGGGAGAAGTTAGCCTTCTGTTCTTTCTTTAACCAGAGCATCATTTATATTACGCTAGGTTGCTTTTAGACTGAGAGGTGAGAAATACTATTGTTATCTGCGAGAGAATTTCACACCTAACTGTCATGCATTTTAGTCACATGGTAATCACATCAAACCGGGCACTGACCCGTATCTATATTTCTTCGTTTCTGTATATTCTTGCCGTTACAGGTGCTCCTCCGCATGGACACCCATATTTACATTTTCATTCTAGTTGTCATGGAGCTACAGCATATTGCGGATGTTGTAGGATACTTGTAGTAGACTCTCCCTTCTACCGTACTCTAGTTATGTTCAGTATATTTATTCAGGCGTGTTTGCCCAAGGTATTGCACTCATTCATTATATTGTAAATATTGAATTGTAATACTCGATATATTATTTGTATTGGTCTGTGCACCGACAGCTTATTCGGTGATTCTTTATTGTATTGTCATACTTTATTCATCGATTTTTGATACCCACCGTTTTTACAAATGGGATTGTCCAATTGTTTTTCTTTTCTTTTCAAAATTTTTTTTGACAGTCCGTTTTCTAAAATGATTGGTGGTTATCTCATACTATTATTTTAATCGACAGTGATGCTAAGAATGGACCATGTATGATTCCTGTTATTATTGGAGTATTGGGCTGGCCACCTATTATTTTAGTAGGCGGGTTGTCACAGATGGTATCAGAGCCAGGTTCTAGAGTCCTTAGGAATCTGTGCGGATGTTTTACGTCTTCTGCGTTTCTCTCTGTTTGATGTAGAGCCTTAGGAATATGGTCATTAAATTCTCTTGTGAGATTTCGTTCTCCTGCTATGGTATGAGAACCCCGAAGATCTTCTGCGCGTTCGTGTGAGACTTGTAAGTCGTTAGATGAAGGGCGTTGAGGAAGGCAATTGTGAAGGCATCGTGGGATGGGATTTCTATAAGCTATAGGCTGTGGTCGGGAATAAGGACCGCTTTGGAGGTCCCTCCCTTTGTAGCATTATTTTATAATGCTGCCGTGACTACTAAGTACGGGGAAAATAGTTTCCCAAGTACCGTTGTCGGTAGAGAGTGGTACTATGCTTGGGACTCCAAGCAATGTCAATTTGGAATTGAGAGGTTCTTTAGTAGGACCCCATGTTGAAGTCGGTTGGATAGAGGAAGTGTAACCTCGTTCGGTGAGAACGTAAGGCCCGAGAGTTTTGTCCTAGAGATGGATATAGGAGTGCCCGGGTGGGAAGATTTGAGGAAAACCTTTCACCCATTGGAGTAAGGTTGAAGTGGCGATAATGATAGTCGCCTCTTTATGGTGGGGCAGAATGTTTTGCCCATAGAGAGAGCATTTCAGTGGAATTTCTAGGCTCATAAGTAAGTGTTGGAAACACTTATGGAGAAGTAGTGTTCATGAGACCCCATGGGTGGACATCCACCGGGGAAGACTCGTGGAACTAAGGTTGGGGAGGCTGTCAAAGTGTTCTCTTTACTGAAGAAGTCAAGGGAACTACGCGTTCTGATCTTGTCGATTGAAGATAACCGGCAAAGACGGGGCTCCTAGTTGACATCGATGGAAGTAGTTTGGTTCAGATAAGACTAGAATGGAGTGTCTTGGAACCATTGGTAGTAGCCAAGGAGATTGGCTAGTATGTTGGTGGGATTTCCAACTAGGGTGCGAGTGGTGCATTCCTTAAGATACGATGGAGTAGTATGGTGTTAGTCTTAGATTCGGTGTGTATATCGAGCTTGTGATAGTGTCGGTACATTTTTATATATAGTGAGTATATCTATAGGGCTTCCATAATAGGGAAGTTTTGTATTTTCCCTTCTCACTCGTTATGGGGCGAGTGGTGATATGTGTGTGGTATGTGCTGCTTGTATTTTATATATTATACGAGTAGAGATAGTCTTAGATTGGTTGGTGTGGTAGAAAGCGAATGAATCACGAGGGTATCCTATTTCTAGCTCTAGAGGAGGACTAGTTGCTCTATAATATCTCTCCTGGATACGGGTGAGACTTTATAGAGGTGGTTTACGTTATGTAGATAGTTTCCTTTATTTTTGTTTTTGTCCTTATTTTGTTTGCTTTGCTTGTGTATGCTATTGCCTTATCTCCATGACCGGCTAGTTAAGGTGACTGTGTGGAGGGGTTCCTTGTTTGGATTTCGCTTCGGCGAGACGCTCCACGCATGAACCTTAACGACGTTGGGAGTGGAGAGATGTGCATTTTTCTTTTATTTTCTATTCTTTTCTTCTTTCTTTTCTTTTCTGTTGGTTAAGTGTTGGGTTGGAAGGTTTAGCCAAGAATCACGTATATGAGTGATTAAGGACTAAGTTCATGTGCGATATATGAGCGCGATGATGGTTTTCCTCTGAGTTGATGTGGGGAAGACTATGATGACGAAAGTCCGATAGGGACTTATGGTTGTGCCTTAATGAGAAGGCCATTTGTGTAGAGGTATATGTGTCTCTTGGGGTAGAGTATTGGTGGCATCTTACTGAAAGTAAATGCCTCAGTCGATTGTTATGGTAGGACGTAGAAGTATATGTACTAGTAGAATTTCGAGTTAGGATTTCGTCGATCCCGATCATGTGTCTTCGACCGTTACTTCTCGACGACTGACAATGCGAGGTAGTAGTGTAACGGGAGGGTTCATTGTTTGGATTTTGCTTCGGCGAGACGTCCCACGCATGAAACTGAGCTAATGTCGGAAGTCGGGAAAGGTCTTGGACGCTAGGGACATTTAGTATTATACTTATACGACTAGGTTAGGATAAATAAGTTGACCTTAGGATTCTTAGGTCGCTAGGTCCTTAGGGCATGCAGCGTTATTTTAGGAAGATGGTTGGGAGTTGACCACAATAGGTTGGGGGTTAACTCTAAGTAGGATTTTGTCCCTAGACGAGAAGTAGTGGATTTCGAGCTCGTCAGAATGTTAGGCCATTAAGTGGTGAGGCCTCTCGTATATAGAGGGTTACATGGGTAACCTACCTCTGGAGGAGTTGAAGTATAAGCTAACTTTTCTCCTGCACTCGTGTTGTTATGATCGAGAGTGGATTTAACAAACGAGTCTTGACCAGGAACGGGATGTACTAATACGAGAGCATGGACCTTTTGTTCGTGTGTCTCATACTTTTATGAAGAAGTCATTCCACGCTTGATTTAAAGTTCATAGCGGTAGTATTTGCCTTAAAGACTTAGAGGCATTTCTCCTGGGCAGGAATTTGGGTCTTTTCACGAATAACAAGTTTGTGATCGTGAAGGACTATCGATAGGATATTCCCTTTCTCTAAGGTAATGCGGACGGGAGTGGTATAGACGCCGAGTAGAAAACTGTCACAGAGTTTATTCGTGGCATAGAATGCCAAGTGGAGTGATCTTAACTGAGGGGGGGATTTGATTTAAAGGAGTGATCGGAGTAGTAGTTTTTATGGATCCCATCTCCATACAACAGTTTGGATAGTTTTCTAAGTGCCTGATGCCGTGTGTAGCCTAGTATAGTTGGCAGTGTGCCTTATCTGTTCGTTGGAATGGAAACAGCGAATAGTATATTTTGGGACTGGGAGTAGTCCGAGAAATTTTTTTCATGATTGGTCTCATTGAGCCGAATTCCTTTGAGGGCTACGTCAACGCGATTAGGGTTTATAGTATTGGGGTTTGCTAGTATGATAGCGGGGTTTTTGGTATAGTATACCCTTTGTATGGTTATGGGTTATGCCTGAATTTCGAGGGAAAAATTCCCCTTTAAGGGGGGGAGTATGTAACAACCCAAGTTTTCGAGCGACTATTTTATACTATTTTGCCTGATGGGCTAATTTTACAAAATAGGGTATGTTGGAGTAAATATTATTTCCCGTGAGACTTAGGGATAATATTTACTATGTTTTGTCTATTTACCGTTATGAGTAGGTAAATGGCATTATATTGTGTATTTTGCGTCGTTATATGTAAAACGACGGTTATGACCTATATTTAAATTTGGGTATAATTAATGAATTAAAATGGAATTGGAACGTAAAAATAGTTCACACTTTCCCGAATGCCAAAATAGGGGGTGCGGTTGTTTTAGAATAGTCGAAATAAGTGCCACGTTATATTTTTGGGTTTCGGGCGTTTTTAAGGGGTTATGACTCAATTAAGTGGTTACGAGTCATTTTAGTGGTGTATTAACAATTAAAGGTGGGGATTTATGTTTTGAGACCCGTATAAGTCCCCCACCCCTCTTTTCTTTCTTCATTTGTGTTAGAAGACAAAGGAGAGAGAGAGAGAGAGAGAGAGAAGAGAGAGTTGGGAGAAATGGAGAGAAAGAGAGAGATATGAAGAGTTGGACCGGATTTCCGTTGCTATCGGAAGAGGATCAGAGACTACGAACCCCGAGGCAAGTTTCTTACTTGCTAGACGTGATTTAATGTGATAAATTGTATGTATAGTTAGGTTTTGGAGATTTAACCCATAAATGGGTATTTGTTGATTTTGATGTTTAAACCTTTAAATCTTAGTTTTAATTGGATTTGAGGAGTATATATTAGTTATAAATGGTGTAGGATGGATTTAGGTCGAGTTGTTGTTGTTGATGTTGGGAGAAATCAAAGTTTTGGGTTTTTTGTGATTTTAGGGTTCTTACACCCCGTAGCCCAAATTGGGCAAAATCTTAGGACCGAATCGATTCGGCCCTAGGGGCGAATCGATTTGGATAAGGAGAGGGATACAGGTCTAGCAGACCGAATCGATTCGGCAATTGCAGAAAGTCAGTATTTGCTCACCGAATCGATTCGGATGTTTAGCGAATCGATTCGCAAGGGCGAATCGATTCGGTCCAAGGGGTGAATCGATTCGATTCCCCTGTTTTTGTGAGATTTTCCTAGTTTGATTTTTATCCCTTTTCTTTTTAGGTCCAAGATTTAGGGACCTTCCTTTGGGAAGTAATGGGGAGTCTTAGAGGGTTGTTATTGGGTAGACTAACGTCCTAAGTTAATATGGGATATTTGGGGCTTACCCGAGGGCTAGTTTGTATAGGTTAATGTCCGAATGATATAGGAGGTTAACCTAAAGTAAAATTGGAAGATTACAATATTAATGATGAGCTTTTGGGAGACACTCCATTATGGAGACTCACTTTGAGGGTTTATGAAATAATATGAACTCTTCGAGATTATTTTGAGGTTAGTGGCACTTTTTGGTCTTAGGTCATTAATAAAATGTGACTTAATAAGAATGGAATGCACGTTCTATAACTTGGTGCTTAATGGTTAAATGGATGATTTTTGGAGATGTAAAATTGGAAGTTTTCAAAATGGAAAAAGTAATGTTTTTCATAAATGTTAATTTATGGATACACACCTCTCTAAATCGCTATCATAAGGGAAGTTGCGCGCGTTGTGGTGAAGCCCCCTGGCTAACGAATGCAGGGAGGATATAGTCCCTAAGCCATGTGAGCGTTTGTTTATATATTTTTCTGCGCTGGTTAGGAGATTCCGGGTGTGGTCTTGACTATCCCGCAGGCACATGGTCGCTTCCCGACGTTTCGATAGGATCCCAGGTTGTCTTGGAGGCCCTGGAAGATGATAGCCATTTAGGGGCGCGCACAGTGGGGAAACCCGGACGGGCGGTCTTAGAATCGTTATATATATATATGATTATAACCATTCTAAATCAAGTTGGACTTGATGTACGAAGAAGTGCCATAAAGAGCACGATGAAATGCCATAAAGAGCATATAATGATGATTATATTCCTGATAAGGAAGAGATTTTTACAAAGGTATAATTGAGATAAAATGCCACAAAGAGCATAGAAACTCTGATTTTATTTCCTGATAAGAAATGGAATTTCGAAATGAATAGTATATGATGAAAGTAATTTGGTAAACATTTGATAAAACGTTGTACCATTTATATGTATATTCCTAAAGAAAGAAATTGGGAATTGTGCCATTAGATGATGGATGGGTTTTATTTTATTTCAGTTGAGTAGCTGTAGATGTGACCTCCCACACTTATGCACACATATACATTTGTTGATTATTTCGTGCTAAGGGCTAATGTATCTCGACGATCAACCTTGCCTAGTAGTAGTGTATCGCGGGGGGGTTCCTTGTTTGGATTTCGCTTTGCGAGACACCCCACGCACGAATAAGGGCCTAGTGTTGAGACTGGGGAGAAGTTAACCTTTAGTACTTAAATTAATAAGGACAGTGTCTAATGTATCTCGATGATCAACCTTGCCTAGTAGTAGTGTATCGGGGGGGGTTCCTTGTTTGTATTTCGTTTTGCGAGACACCCCACGCACGAATAAGGGCATAGTGTTGTGACTGGGGAGAAGTTAACCTTTAATACTTAAATTAATTAGGACAGGGTCTAATGTATCTCGACGATCAACCTTGCCTAGTAGTAGTGTATCGGGGGGGTTCCTTGTTTGGATTTCGCTTTGCGAGACACCCCACGCACGAATAAGGGCCTAGTGTTGAGACTGGGGAGAAGTTAGCCTTCTGTTCTTTCTTTAACCTGAGCATCATTTATATTAATCTAGGTTGCTTTTAGACTGAGAGGTGAGAAATACTATTGTTATCTGCGAGAGAATTTCACACCTAACTGTCATGCATTTTAGTCACATGGTAATCACATCAAACCGGGCCCTGACTCGTATCTATATTTCTTCGTTTCTGTATATTCTTGCCGTTACAGGTGCTCCTCCGCATGGACACCCGTATTTACATTTTCATTCTAGTTGTCATGGAGCTACAGCATATTGCGGATGTTGTAGGATACTTGTAGTAGACTCTCCCTTCTACTGTACTCTAGTTATGTTCAGTATATTTATTCAGGCGTGTTTGCCCAAGGTATTGCACTCATTCATTATATTGTAAATATTGAATTGTAATACTCGATATATTATTTGTATTGGTCTGTGCACCGACAGCTTATTCGGTGATTCTTTATTGTATTGTCATACTTTATTCATCGATTTTTGATACCCACCGTTTTTACAAATGGGATTGTCCAATTGTTTTTCTTTTCTTTTCAATTTTTTTTTAACAGTCCGTTTTCTAAAATGATTGGTGGTTATCTCATACTATTATTTTAATCGACAGTGATGCTAAGAATGGACCATGTATGATTCCTGTGATTATTGGAGTATTGGGCTGGCCACCTATTATTTTAGTATGCGGGTTATCACACCTTTGTTTAGGATTGTCGAATTCTTTGACGAGATTTTGTTCTCCTGCTATAATGTGTAAGATAGTGAATTCTAACTCCGTTCGGATGTGTGCGTGTGCCGAGCAATGACGGAGGTTAGAAGAGGACCGTTAAGCGAATCTCAGGAGGTCGGGCTCAGATGAGATTATAAAATATATCCGAGGATGATGACCGTAGTCGAGGTCACCTCCATTATGTCACGAGAAGCCATGACTAGAAAGACGACTAAGGCGCAACAATGATTTTCAAGAGCTGTTATAATCAAATGAGATACGAGGGTAAACTTACCCAACATGTTACAAAACGGGTAGAGAACTGTCTGTGAAAATTCTAGAAATGCGGGAATTATGTGTGGAGGCAAAGTATCCAAAGGTTTAGATATAGGACGAACTGTGACATACCGAAGGTGAAAATTTAGAGAAAATTTTCTTGACTTTCGGGACAAAGATATAATGGTTGGAGTCAACCACTCATTCTCGAAATGGAATGCTATGCCTAAAGGAGAACCTTAGGTACAGTGTTGACCGTATGTTACTTCCTCAATTGTTCAGGATTAGAAGCAAACGTGGTTCTGAACTCAACGCGGGAGGACATGACAGGGGTTCATTGGTGAATGTGAATCCTAACTGTTAGAGAATTTTGTATCGGGAAACGTAGATACAAGTGGATGAAACGATTCCAAGTGGGAGATTGACCCATGTTAATAGTCGATAACACTCAAAGGGAAATTTTGATGAACGGTCGATTTAGAGGTTGACAACGTCGTACTTTGTCAATATAGTTAATGGCGCTCCTTTGTGGGGGAGGCTAAGAGGAATCGAAGAATTTAGTCGAGAATAAGGCTGAATACAACGATGGTGGTGTAGCACCACAAAGGGATGTGGATACACATCAGGGGATCCATTTAAATGATTCAGATAGTTAAATTCTTACCAAGCGAAGGTAAATTCAGTAAGGGCTATTATAGTCAGTGACATGATGTTTAGGGCCTAAAAGGCTAAGGTTATAATCGGAGTAGCTAACAGGAATCGAGTCTACTAAAGTTCGAGAGAAGGACAATCCTAACCTGGTTAGAAAGACAGGTAATAAGTAAATTGTGTGTTGAAGTATTTTGTGGGGAGTGAGATCGCTCGCGATAACATGTTCCAAAGTGAGAAAAAGGACAAGAATACGGTGCCTAGTGAAGGACAGCGATTAAAGTAATTTTGTTTGGTTCGAGTAGACGTGTTACGTCTAGAAACCATTTGCGCAGTCAAGACGATTGGCAAGATGGAAGTATAAGTCATATGCTTAGAGGATGAGGCGTGTTTATGTGATACGAGCGAGTCATTGTATTTTGTTCATTGCTAGATTATCATGTGAGACGAGTTTAATGCATTTAATTATAAACATTATGTGAACATAATTCCCTAGCGTAGCGGGATTTTTCTTTAGTGCTATCCACGGAGGATGAATGTGTATATTAACAATGTTATGTATATTATTGAGGTTACTCGCAGTAGTGATGCGATATACGGGTATGATATTATCTTTATTAAAAAGTTATAGAGATGGGTAGTACAATAGTAGGCATTTATTGCAAGGCTATCAGTGTAGTTGCATTAGTGCAACATGTATTGTTTTGGCGAGGCTTTACCTGTAAGAAGGTTGGACTCGCACTTATAGTATCTATCCTAGAGACTTCGGAGGAGATAGTGGGCTCGAAATATTCGATGCCAATGCATGTATAGACTTTATCAGTATAATTATGTATCGGGATTTACCGTTGAGAAAAAAAATTTGACTCAGTATTATGTTTAGCACTCCGGACTTAGTGATAGGAAGAGTGCATTGTTATATTTATCCTTTAGAGATATGGGAGTTAAGAGTTATACCCCTATCATTAGGGAAGGGAATTTCAAAAATTTTGATCGTATGTATCCGAGATTTATAGAATGTAATTAACATCAACCAATACGGGACAATAGTGAAGTTAGTGAGATGTTCTTTGTTAAGCATAATTACGAGAGGAAATTGTAGCTTTTCGTCAAGAGACGGAATAAAAGGGTACATGCTATGGACGGAGGACCTAATGGATTTTGATAACCGACAATGCTAGGTAGTAGTGTATCTGGGGGGTTCCTTGTTTGGATTTCGATTTGCGAGACATCCCACGCATGAAACTTAGCGTAAGGTTGGAAACAGGAAGACGTTTCGTCACTATTTCATGAGTTCGGTACCCTGGTCGAAATGGGATCAAGTAATTATGTATGTAAGTTGGAAGTTGAATTTTCTTTTAAAGCTATTGGAGCCAGATTTTGTGGTAAGAAAGCATTGAAAGTTACCCCCACGAGTTGAGGGGTGGAACGATGGTAAGGAGGATTTAAAAATTTTGATTTCTAGGGTGATTAAGAGTACCCAAATGTCGTAACCGCGTTCAAAACACGAGGTGAATAAAGAGTTGGAATGATTTTTATCATGGATTATCTGGAAAGAACTTTATTATATAAAAGAGATGATCTGTAATTATTTTGATGAATAGAGCGTTAGTGATTTATTTTGGTTGTTGTACCTATTAGGGAAAATTGTTGGACCTATCTGAAGAAGGTTGAAATTTGTTGTATCCCTTTTTGTTGACATGGAATTTGAATGCCCTACTCCTTATGTCTTGTTGGGATTAGTTAGTTCTACAGATGAGTAGCACGCCGTTCTCTCTCCCAGGGCGGTCGGGGTGTTGCAAAATGTGGGCATCTTGGTTAACTACAGTTAAAATCATCCAAATCGACGGTACGTGGTAATGGATGCGTGGAATTAAATGTTTGTGGGACTAGGATAACGAAGTGGAAGTGATAGGGTGGGTTAAATGCCACATGAGGGGCGATAATCCATACATAAATGTACAATTAAAATAATTTGATTGGAAGGCTGTGGGAAGCCATTTAATAAGGGGTATTCCTTAAATGGAGCAGAATTTAATTATTATGAGGAACACTCGGAGCGGAGTTGTTAGTAGTCAAGTGTGAGAGCGACTTACACATACAAAGGATGATGATTCTAGTATGGTATGAGAGATCCAGAAGTGCGCTTCGTGGAGAGAAGAGCACGGGTTGGAAGTTTTGGCACACTCCAAGGAGGAAGGGGAGTATTACTTGTCCCTTAATGTGAGACATTTCAAGGGAAAATATGTTTAGCGGGACGTAGTGATAGTCTTTACATACACCCCCATAGGTAAGGTTCGATTGAAAGAGGAGAATCAACCAAAGAATTTTGTGTTTATCGACAATTCCTGAAATTTGGAGAGGTCGGTAAAGTTCTTGGATGGGTTGCCATCCTCAAAACAAGATCAAGGGTTCATCCCGAACATGTGAATTATGTCACCGAGAAGGAAGTGATTGATATTGCTTTGGGCTGGCTTACAATATTAACTAGTATGCCCCAGACTTCCTCTAAAAGGGAGGATCGCGCCAGTGCATGGTCTGGTGCAGTATAAATTTCTGAATCAGGATGAGATTGGTGAATCCCACCTTTGATATGGGATTTCAGGAACCAGCGGAGATAAGGTTTCGTTTCAAGTGGGACGTATCACCATTAGCCAGGGAATAGGCACACGGTGATAAAAAATTAGTGGAGTCACGTGAAGGAAATTTTTGAAATCTTGGCACGATGATTTCAAGAAGGCGCTGTAGAAGCATTAATACCTGTTTGTTGTGTACGAGGTGCTTATTAAAGTTTTTTCATGGAAAAACTTCGACTATTCTCCTTCGTATGTTTAAAGGGGAGTAGATAATCAGAATTTTTGGATCGGTCGAGAAAATATCCGATAACTATGGTAGAAGTCCACGACTATTTTAGGCAAACAAAAGTGGTCAAATGTTCATACGGCATTCTCAGAATGGAAATTTTGTATATGAATAATCCGAGTAGTTGTCATGTAGTGAGGTGCGTCCTGCTAATGATAGTTAAATAATGGAAGAATTATAAAGTATAGGCGTAACCTATGAGAATGTTGCCAGTTGGGAGAGCAATGTGAAGTGTCTCCAATGAGAATGTAAAACAAAATTGCTGTGAGGAAAAAGCTATAGAGATTGAGCGCCGTACTATGTAGATAGTTTGCGTACTGATAAGGATATCCGGAATTGTGCTACCTGGTATGCCTTATTTTCTGAATTTCGGGACGAAATTCCATTATTAGGGGGAAAGTATGTAATACCCCGTATTTTCATGCTATATTAATTTGGGGATTTATTAAATTTAATGTGAGCTATTCATTTAATAAAAAATCGAAAATTAATTATGTTATAATTATTAACGTGACGAGAGTTAGTAATTATATGAAATTTGTTGAATATTACTAATGAGCAAAGTAATATATTATATTGGTTATATGGAATGTCATGAGTGAGTTAAATGACAACTTCGGAAACTTAAGTCGGGACGTGCCCGTGTTGCGTCAGGACTAAATTTTGATAAATAAAAAATGAATATTTTATAAGTTGCACGTATGGTCGTTTTGAGTGCGCCAACGCACCCGGAAGGGTCGAGATAGTCAGAAAAGTGTACCCGGGGGTGTAGTTTGGGTCTCGGGGGGTTTTTAGGCCTAATTAGTAACCCGGGAGGGCATTTTGGTCATTTTACATTTTTGGATAATTAAACCCACGAAAATTAGAGAGGATATATATGATATTGAGGTTGTCACCTAGGTTTATAATACCCAAAAAAACCTAGAACGGACATTGGAGAAGAGAGGAGAGAGCTCTCAAGCAATTCTAAGGCTCAAAACTCAACCGTTTGCACCGCCGTCACCGCCAACGCGTAGATCACGAGATGGGGAACGCAACCACACCAAAATCAGCCGCAATCCAGACTTCTGAAAATCCCAGGCAAGTGTTTATCTTTCTTATTTCATTGGTGCAATTTCCATATTAGTTTAGGAATGATTAGGGAGGAATGATATGGAAGAAAACCCGAATTGTGATAGGAATTTGCATGTAGTAACGACTTAAACCTTATTCTGGAAATCTTTTGTGATGTAGAAGAATAATCCATGAAATTTTGGTGTAAATAAGAAAGAAATTCTGGGATAAAATAGATTAGAATCATGATTTAGAAATTTTTAGGGTTCTTGAGTTTTAAATGAATTTAGATATGATTAATCCATGCTTAGTGACGTAAATTGACATGCTTTACGTAGGATGTGTATCATATCATGTTAGGATGTTAGTAGTAGAGTTTTTGGGACGTTTGGGATTGGAAAATATGGATTTGGATGAAGATAGATAGTAGAACCCGTAACTGCAATTCTGCAGAAATCAAAATACCTGCTTGATCGATCGATCGAGCCAGAGCATCGATCGATTGAAGGCTCGATCGATCGAGCCCCAGACCTCGATCGATCGACCCCTCCTAGCAGACTCCTATTTCCCTTGTTAAATTATTTGAATTCAATTTATCGTGAAATAATTCTTGGGCATTCTTAATAAAATGTTTTGGGAGATATGGAAGACCAGTAGGGCATATGAATAAATTTTGGAGATTCTTAATGTGGACCGAGAATTACATTTTGGGATAATTACTTATAAATCGATTAATTTAGGTATTGAAGGTTAAGGTGCGTAAGAGAGTTACGTTGGAACATAATAAGTACACCTAATAAATTTTATACTTGTGAGGATAAAGTCCACGAGTGTCACGAAATGAGTTGGAGAAACCCTTCGAGTTAAGGTTAGTGACGAACCCTTATAAGAAATACTTAATGTGAAAATTAAGGATAAATATCGTAATTATGGGTGATGAGAGAAACCTATATTGATATGATAATAAGTGGTATAATTATATGGTTGTGTATGCATATATTATATATGTGTGAAAAACGTACCCGCGCTACTTGCTATCCCCGAGGTTACCGCGCTGGGACGATCTTATCATGTGTTGACTTATGGGGGATATTGATTCGTACCCTAGGAGATAGATGTCCTTCGTACATGCTATCGGAATGATAGTTCAGATGGTCCTAAGATACGTGAGGGTATGTACTGACCTCTTAGAGACTTGGAATCTATGCTTCGCCTCAAATCTTGTTTGTATATGTGTTGGTACAGTTCGAGAGTGAGTCCGAACTTGTATTTCCCTTAGTGTGAGCGATACGGGGATTGGATAGAAGAGTATGCCTGCACCATAGTTTTATTTGGGGTGCTGTTGTAAAATATATATATATATATATATATATATATATATATATATATATATATATATATATATATATATATATTATGTGAGTAGTTAATATACATATAATTATGAAATTTTGAAATTTGGAACTGCCTACTGTGATTCGATAAGTAGGATTCGATTTATGGCCCAAATGGTAAATACTTGTTTTGAGAAAGTATACTATGGTACTGGAAAAACTTTAGTGATTAATAAAGTTATAATGAGAACCTTGATTACAAATTGAAATCTTCCTTTATAAATCAATGAAGCTAAAGTGAGAGTTGTGTTACTAATTGGAAGTATCCTTTTTAAACAATTATATTGTTCGGCTTTGAAATCTTATGAGTAACCTATGATAAGTTAAATCATTGAGAGAGAATTATTTGATATAAAATAGAGAATCCATTGGGAGGGTTAGTACGATAGGCGTGCACATTAGAAGAGATGTGAGAATTTCTCAAGAGAGAGTCGTACTAATATGTTGTTGCATTGGCCTGTATCAATTTAAATACTTGCTAAACGAATTTTAAATCATACAAACTATCGGGCTCTGACCCGTTTCTTTTTCTCTCTCTCGTATATATATGTATGTATTACAGGTGCCCAGCCACAAGGGCGTCTTGCTTAGGATCCCTTGGAAGGAACGCGTTGCAGCTTAGGTGGGAGTTGCAGGTCTCTTGATTAGACGACTTCGTTCATTCGGATCCACTCTTAGTACTTTCAATTAGTTGGGCATGTGTAGCTATTTCCATTATTCCATTGTTATTGGACATTTGTATTTCAGTTATTTTCAGTACTGTTACTATGGGATTTATTCAGTTTGGATGTGTGACTTTAGATTTCGTATGTTGACATTCAATTGACGAATATTTTATATTATTTAGATTATGTTGCAGAATTAATGTGGTGTGATTCTTACTTATTGAATGTTGTTAAATAAATAAATAATTTTTCTTTAAATAAAATTTGGAAAGTTATGTATGAAAATGGTTTTGACACTTAGCTTAATTAATTGTGTGTTAAGTTGGAAAAAAAATTATTTTATCGACAGTGATGCTGAGAATGAACCAACTGTTCACCTTGATTTAATTTAATAAAGGAGTGATCGCCCGGTATTTAATTAGGCGGGGTATCACATATTATTCTTGTTATTATTATTATTATTATTATTATTATTATAAATGTAATTATATAATTCATTCCACTTAAATTTATTTAATTCTATTTAAAACATGTAACTTAATTTAAAACACGTATTGCGGTACACGACATTTTTTAAATTTTCCTCATTAACCTTAGTTTCAATTAAAAATAACCTATTTAAATTAATCCCATTAAATTCTCATAAATCCAAGTCCGTATAATTTGCAAATTATGCAACAGTGAAGATATAGAATCACTTTATTAATTCAACAAAAGCTCGGGTGTTATAACCTTCCCACCTTAGGAATTTTGATCCCTGGAATTAAAATATTACCCAAGAAGATTTATTCTTTACCATTTCACTTTGAATCTCATACATAAGGTATTGGATCAAATGGCTATTCGTACATTACCTTTGATTCCTCGAGACTCATTGACTTGTTAACCTTGACATGCACTCTTCAATGCCTTAGATAATTTGTGCAAGTTTTCTTGGGCTCAATAATTTATTCAATTAGCCTCTATCGATCTTAAAACCCATCGGTTCACTTTTTCAACTTGACTGATGGATAATCTTTCACCTCATAACCGAGTTACATTATATGCGATGATATTCCTTTTTATCATTTAGTCATCAAGGAAACCATCAAATCATAAATTTTCTTCAATGACTTCCTTCATAAATCTTAACCTACCGTTTAGCAAATAATGCCCTATAGTTTCTAGGCTTATCCGCCTGGTCAAACTGGCTATTCTAGGTCTAGATTTAACTTTAATGAGCACACAATCATCAAAACCCTCGATTTTCCTTTAAACCTTATTAGGTATTTTTTTACACTAAGTTATGCAATTTAATTTATTTCACTCAATATTAAACATCCATGTGGTTTCTCACATGTACAACTATACCTCTTGTTCTTCCATAACACGGGACCTTTTATCCTTATAATCAAATGAGTGCTTTATAAACATTTTTGTGAACTCGTACCTGTCATAATGCTTATCATTTCAAGTCATGATAGAAAACCTTATAAATCATATTCACATAAATAAAATTTATCCACATGACCATAAGATAATTTCTTGGTTAAATTTTATCATAGTTTGTGTCTTTTACAAACAATTATTTTCTAATATCCCATTAGATATCATAAATATACTCATTGCCCATAATATTTTAGTTATTTCTAATTTCTCATCATCCCTTTACTTAATATTTTTTACACTGATGAATTTCATCGACTATCGATAGGCTCTTATCCTTAATGTGTTCTACAGTTAAACCTACCAAGTCTTTGACTTTATCCAAATTCAAAATTTAGGTGAATTTTTGGATACATCATGCTAACATAAAATCATGTAATTTCTACGTGCCAATAACACCCATGATAACTTCTCGTGTCATGAAATCAACTTACTATTAAGGCCTATTAATTTCTCCCTAAACTCAAAATATAAGTCTGAATGGTCACTATATATCCCATTTTATAAATCATGATCATTCATTTTTCCTACTAAGATGACATCTTACAATTAAGTGCGAATAACAATTCATCATCTACAAAACACTTTAAACCTTAGGAGCAACTAAGGATATCTCTATCGACCCAAACATCGCAGACTATTAAACTCCATTCAACCAATAGATCATGTATAAATGGAACTTGATATCCTTTATATACTTTAAGCATTTTGTTATTTCTATAACTCATCACCATGTAATATCAAGCATAATTTAATGTATATCTATTAACGAATCATCCCGTAATTAATACTGGTCCAACATTGCCTTTACCACTATAGACAATAAAATAGTAATTGTTTTTATAATCACAATAATCATGTGTACTATTTAAACATGTGACTTATAAACTATGCCCTCTAGCCTTATCCACTGTGGGACCATATAAGTATATTGTTACCTACATTATTATTCAAATCCTTTATATGCGACTGAGGTATTTTCCCAATCAGATCAAGATCCTCAACCCAGACCATTGTCATAAGTCGAATAATGACATGATAAGCATTAAAAAAAAAGGGATGTTATCACCAAGAACTATGATGCTTCCATCCTTAGAGATCATACCTATTAATTTATCTTTAATGATCATGGTACACTACAAGGACACTAATAATGTTTCACTAACTCCCATGAGTATTACATGTCTTAACTCTGAACCCCAAGAGTTCATACTTCAGTTTACGCATCCTAGCATTTCTTCCTTAAGTTCAATTTAACATTTGACATGGAATAACTAGTTTAAAAATGATTTTCATAAGGAATAATTTCCCTTAACAATCTAAAATTTTAACTTAATTCCAACTTCAACTTTTAACAAATTTTATCTTATCTTTTTCAACCTATATTCATATATAGCGATAAGAAGTATAAATAGTCATGTAAATCATACATATAACTAGCATGCTTGATTTTAAACTTGAAAATATTATAAAAATCCTAACACTTGAAGATAATAACAGTTGATGTAAAAAATTAGATCGCTCTAATTATTCAATCACAGATAAATAAAATGAGCAAAGATTTTTAAAGTGGTTCAGCCTTATAAGAATGGCCTACGTCCACTGTTATGTTATTGCTGAGTGTTTGGGAATTCTCGATTACAAGTTCAATCCAGAAATTCCGGTCCCTTTGAATGAGGGTGATACAAGGTATTTATAGCCCTTAGGCTGTACATGAATGGGTTGATACATTAAATGATATACATATGAAAGGGTAATACATTTAATGCAGCATGTGCGTCAAGATGATAAACATTCAATGAATGATTGAACTGTTGACATTCTGGAAATTAATACTACGGTCGAGATGCAGCTCGGACCGCCTTAGTTGCTCGTTGCTCAGGAGTTCCTCAGAGCGCTAGAGTATCTCGGAGTGTTGCAGTTCCTCGGTATATCATCGTTGCTCGGGGAAAACATGAGTTGGTCGAGGAAATGAACTTCCTCGTTGTTATTGTGCCACGTAGATTGACAAGTGTCTTCGTATGATTCGTCCACATCAGCATATTAATTTTGGTATCAACAATAACTTTGATGATGATGTTGAAAAGAAAACTCAATAAGCTCCCAATTTTCTGAATTTTAGTTCTTCTAGAAATCATCTTCCACGACTAAAATAACACCTTTATACACATGAAAATTCTTGATAATGGAAGGATAATTGTGTGGGATGGTAAATTTGTAGTATAGAGAGTATAAGTAAGCTTTGTTGAATTAAAATGGTAGAGATAATAAGTATTTTCATATTTGACAAAATGCACATTTTCATTTTCCATAAATGCAAGAAAATGGGATAGGTAACTCCTGTAAGCCACCGTATGTGATCCATACCCATCTCAAATTGATCCTAAACATGTGATGATGATATCCTAGGAAAATGGGGTAGACAAATTTGAAAGAATGGATGAAAATCATCCAAAGTTGGCATCTACTCAATTCAAATTATTCCATTTCTTATTCCTTTTTTTTACTAATTTCGAATAGAAAATACCCTCAGTGCGTGTATAAATAATTACTTTTCCAGAATTTTATTTTACATCTCATGGAATTTGTTCAATTTTTAATGAGCAACGTCACGTATACTTTTATTTAATTCAATTTAAAATGCGTAACTTAATTTAACATGCGTAATGCGGGATACGACTTTTTTTGTTTTTCTCATTAACCATAATTGCAATTAAAAATTACATATTTAAACTAATCCCATTAAAATCTCATAAATTCAAGTCTATATAATCAGCAAAATATGCGAGTTCGAAGCTATAATGTGACTTTATTAATTCAATAAAAATCTGGGAGTTACAAGAAAAAACTTCACCAATTCTTCACTAAATGGATAACTATCTATCGATCACTTTAGTGCAACCTCAATAGTCGAACTTGAACTTTCAATAGTATGAGGAGTCAGAGTAGATACATTTAATCCGATAACCATGCGCACACTGGGTATATTCGAAACCACCATGTCAAGATTGGGGACATTGAAATGCATTATGGGAGAACTAGAGCCATTCGAACCAACTATGCCAATACTGCAGATATTAGTTGCACAACCTACCATTTCGGGAGAACTTACAGTTAGAATTATCAAAACTTCCACGAATGTGAAATAAGTTGTAGTGGGAGCAATCATCACATCTAAGTTTGTAAATGGATATTCAAAAATCCGCATCCATCCGATCTCCGAATCCGAATTTGCGATTATTTATCTTAAAAAATGGAGACGAATATGAATATGAATACTCTATAAAAATATCTGAGAAAATGGATACGGATAGTACTAGTATCCGACATGGATAATCCGTATCCGATGCGGAGTATCCATTTTTGCGAAAAAAATCCATATCCGTCAAACATATATTTAAAATATTACTAATAATATTAGTATCAGTATTACTAATAAAATAATATTAAAAAATCTTAATCGTTTATTCCCTAAAACAAAACGAACACATACTCCACTTAAAACAAAAATACCCTAAAGTTATTATTTTATTGGGTATATAATAAAATGCCATGTATTATTATTTTATTGGATATATTATCATGGAGTTATACTTAAAGTTACAATACATCATATCACACACAACATACACCCACTATAGAACATATACTCAACTCAAAACCAAAAAAAACATAATTTGATTTCATTTCTCTTTCGTACAAAACAAGATAAATGAAACCCTCATTTCAATCCACAAAAAACCCTCATTCCACCACCTCCCCCTCCACTGCATCAACCCACCGCTGCTTATCAACCCCCCCCCCCCCCCCCCACCGCTTCTCATCAACCCCTCCACAATACATCAACTTTGTCGCTGCGCATCCCCTACTTCTGCAACATAAAGTTAGTAATAATAGGTACATATAAAATTATATATATATATATATATATATATAATTGTATTTATATATTGTTCATGTGGTTGTTCATTAGTTTCCTTAAATATAAATAAGTGTAAGAGAGAAATAAAAAATTAAAGTGATGGTTTTGATTGTGATGAAAATTGAGGTTAACAACATGTATATTATATACAAAATAAAAAGGTATACTTATTAAAATTATAATATTATTATGTTTTGAAGACTAGAAGGTCCATGAGGTTATCATTCTTAATAAATCTGATTTAATCTACAAGGTGCATATTTATTTATACTATTATGGAATGCTACTGCTATTTTTTTATGGCTTTAAGCTTATATGGTTGTAAAGTATGGATAGATTTAAGCCATATTATCATTATGAAAAGCTACTATTATTATGGAAGTCATAATTATTAATGTTAGGAGGTTGTAATTTTGTTATATATTTATTTGGATTGGATTGGATTGAATTTCATTAGATTGGATATTTTAATAGTTATGTTTTGCAATGTCTAAACAATGTCAACGAATACGGATATTATTCGAATCCGAGGTATCCGAGAGGATACGGATATAGATAATTTTTTTAACTATCCGGACGGATATGGATACGAATACGGATAATACATCCAGATACCAAACACGAATATGAAAAAAAATGATATCCGATTCGTATCCGTCCGTACCACCCCTAATCACATCAACATTAGATACACTTACTCCACTAGACATTAAAACATCCAACGATTCTAATAGAGTCAATATTGGTATAATAGGTTTAATACCCATAACGGATAGTACAATATCATAATTACCACCAGATAACTCACGTTAAACGTTTGACGAAGCATTCAAAACAAAAACATGAATACATTCATCGACATTAGAAAAAGAGACAGTAGAAGAACAACCCATCAAAGTTCATGGAAGTAAAACAATCTCGGGAATCTTTCTAACTACTGAACTCGCAACTAATGATGCTAACGCTGAATCCAACACTAACACTCACCACAAAACTTAAATTTTTACCACCACCTATATACAACCACAACAATACATAGTACATCAAAAACCAACTTCAATGAGTTTAATAAAAAATAATATCCTAAATAAAATATTACCTAGAGGTGGAGCAAACTAGAAAAATGACTGAAATTTCTTGGAGCCAGGCTAGCAGATGTAAGAATTTATAAAAGGGCCACTAAAGTTGCATAGTCGAAGTTGTCACCACATTGCTAGTAAGATCCCCAATAGAAGATGTTTCAAATATTCCTTCACAGGAGATTTTGCTAGACTCATAAGTTTCATCGTCCTATAAATCAACCATAATTGTTATACAATTATATAAAAATTGATGAATATCATCAATCAAAATCAACGAAGTACAAAATTCTACAAAAATGTTGAGTGTATGGAATAATCGGAACCTCGTCATCTTTATCATCCTCGTTTGCTTCCTCATTCTTTTCAGTATTGGAATTAAAACTCAAAACATAGGCAACTTGATTGGTTATCCGTTGTTTCGTCATTTTCTTTGCACCCGTAGTCAACCTCTTCCTCTTAGGAGAATGCTTTGTCACATCGATATGACCCCTACCTTCCATGTCACTATCCTCTCCCTCTAACAAATCTTGCACATAGGAAATAGTATGGGGATCGATATCCCCAACATCCAAATCAGTACCTGAAGCCAAATTTGCAATACTTGCAGTCGCAACCGATACTCGTTTTAATGTGTTAGAAGTACAACCTTTCGAAGTTTCAATCCACCATAAGAAGAAACATGATTCTCCTTTTCTTCTATCTCACTGTCCCACTAACTACACTTCATAAATAACACTTCTTATTCCGTTGTTTGGACTTATCATCACCAAGTTTTGCCAATATAGTGTTTGGATCACTTTCCAAGCCAGTTTCTTTGTTGATGGAAGTAGAAAATCCTAGGAAATTTTTTGATCTTGTTTGAACCTTGGGGAAACTAAGAGTTTTCTCCCGCACCAAGAGTACTGCCCTTGGACCTATAGTAGTAGTACCATGTATAAAATTATGAATTTAATTCCCCCGATCCACCTAATAGGAATTACATAAAGAAGTAGAAAACATCTTTAGCATCTCGAGAAGGAATAATCCAACAAACGAAACCACGGCATTTAGTAGCATCTCCATGCTAAGTAAAAGTACCGAATTCCTTACCATACAACTTTTTCACCGGTTTCCTTTTCATTCGAAGCATGAGCAGGTTTTGTTGGAAATTAATATTAAGTGTCGAAATTAATTATTTAATTTCAATTATATTAAATTACGAATTTATAAATTTCCCATTAATGCGGTCTTAATAAATATCAGATAATAAATTAGGCACATGATAAATACAATTAATAAAGGATTGGGTTAATCTTATCCGTTAGTCACATGATGGTTAGTGGCATTAGTGGGAGACTTGAAAAAAGTTCCACCTTGACATGGATTTCGGCCCTTTTCCCTATAAATAGAGACCCCTACACCATTGTGACACCCCGCCTAATAAAATACCGAGTGATCAATCCTATATCAAATTAAAACAGGAATCTCATATTCTTCATTCTCAGCATCACTGTCGAAAACAATTAATCTTTTTAACCAACCCATTAAAATGAAACATTCACACAGTTTATATATATGAAACTGAAATTGAAAAAAATAACCGAACACTCGGTTTAGCATATTACAACCAAATCGAAAGACGAACTAAAAGGCGGTAAAAGAATAAATAAATAAAATTAGGCTTTCGGCCCGAATGTTTCTTTAATACCTCCTATTTAGATCTCAAGGATAAAAGCGTCTACAAGAAACCTACATGCATCCACAGCTGCTGCAGCAAACGTCTTAGTCGAAGCAATCATCATCCAGGCGTCCCTATGTCAGGTCACCTATATATATACATATATATAGAAAAAAGGGGAAAAATAGATAAATGTGTTAGAGCCCGAGTTGTGAAAATATATTGCAAGTGCATAAATGTTGTATTTTTAAAATATGATTTATCCCATATTTAAATTGGAATTGCACTCCAATGAGATACCCCTCACCCCTCTTCTAAAAGTGCACTCCTATCGCATACCAATTAAACGACCTGGTTAAGCTACCCTTCCTATATAATCCTTTTCACCCAGTCTCTGAAAATCCCTGTAAAGTGGAGTACTGAGGGATAAACTTATCCCCATTCTCAACACTGCGCTACCTTCGTGTGTGGAGTGTCTCGCAAATCGAAATCCAAATAAGGAACCACCTCGATACACTACTACCTGACAATGTTGATCGTCGGGATTCCTTAGGCCCTTAACACATATCGCGTATATATATATATAGGTCTTACAAGAACCTATAATTTATATTTAATTAAATTCGGATACAAATCTATCCGAAGGGGAATAATTCTTATTCAATCCTCTCATTTTATATATGTTCACTTTATATGATATCTTATCTTCATATACAAGCAATATATTATACACAAAAAGTATAATTACCTATCGCAAACATAAGTATAACAACCATCCCACCGATCTATAACTCGAGGATGCAGTCTCATAGTTCCTATACAAAATCCGGGGTTACTCACTATACCCCGGTACCAAGCCAGGCTCTCTCATGGTCATGGTAAAAAAAAATACACAACGTTGGAGGTGGTCATGTTCCCTCTGCAAGTGGAGTACACACATCGCACTCGAACGCGGGACGATATGAAATGGGGGTATACTCTCCCTGCTCCTCAAGTCAGGGGATTCATCCACATCGCGCAACCTCCCTCGATCGTACTAGAGAAAATATATAATCTGGTTGTTCTAACTCTATGCCAAAGGACAATCCGTGGAACCAACCTCTAAGATATAAATATACCAATCACACATAGATATATTTATTCATATCATATTATATATACTGTAACATCGTCGTATATATAATCTATATTAAGTCTCAATACGTATGTCTATGATTCCAAAACTCTCATAGAGATAGCTAATAACCCTAAATGTTCCCATCCGTAATAGTATGTAAGTATTCGCACACTTACAATAATAATACTTATAAGTATTCTCTTGAGCCCGTATCATAAATTCCATCCTAATCGCATCCTAGGATTTACTCAATTACAATCGACCCATATATATTATAACCACATAAATATATCTACATATGTTTGCCGAATTGAAAACGCCCCAAAGGCCCCCAATTTTAAAATTATTCACTTTAAAATCACTTTTTTGTTTTTAATTATGCGGAAGCATAAGATGATGGTTCAAATTAACACAACTTAACAAAATTTTAATTTTTCTCAAATTAAAATTAAACGACGTGAAATTAAATGTAACACACACTTATGTTAATTTCACTTAAACACCACTAATTAACCCAAGTCCTAGAAATTTGCCTAAGTCATAATTCTCAATTTTAACAAATTAGGCCAAAGGAATTTAACTAAATTAAATCAACGACTTGAATTAACTACACATTATCCAATAATTAATATAGCACCAACTTAAACATAAGTAGTGATTAAACCAAATTTTATCTTTTTACCTAAGCATGCGTTCTAGGTGATATAGCAAGATAAAATTAAACAATGGATCACTACGCCGCGATGTACGAGGAAAAACCCATAACGGGAAAAAACCTCGGACGGCCCTAGCCTTAAGTCCACTAAGTATGGATTTACAAATTACAAGATAGAAAGACTTACAACACACGACTCGATCCCTCTCAAGCCTCGATGCTTCTTCTTGTAAACACCTTCGCCCAGTAGACAACCCCGAAGCTCGATCGGAATCTCGGCCTTCACCAATGAGACATAGGTACACCATCAACCACACATGGTGCCTTTCACCACGTGAGGATGCCGTAGAAAAATGAAATCTTCTTCTTTATGGGATGTAGAAGAAAGCCCAAACTTCTCTTCAAACGGATGTAGAGATAAACCGGTGCCAAACGCTCCAAGCAAAGTATATGTATATATGAACTTGGATAAACAAACTTTGGGTGTAAAACAAATGTTTAAAAGATTTTTCTTGAAAATAAAAAACACTTAAGCATGAACTTTTTCCTTTTGGAATTATGATCTCAAAAACACTCTCTAGGAGTTTTTAGGATATGAAAAAGTTAGTTCTAAAAGTTGGTTCCCGCACCTTATCAAATCTGGAAAAAGATAGTGGGGAAAAGTGGAAAAACCGTCAAAAACTTTCCAAAAAAAATTCCCGCCAAAACTCATTCGAACGACTTTTCGTTTGAACGGATTTACTAACGAAGTTCTATAATGGAAAAAAGAAAATTCGTCAGAAATCTCGTTCGAACGACCTGCCATCTCATTCGAACGAGATGACAGTTCGTTTGAACTACCTGTCAATCTCGTTCGAACGAGATTCCAGTGTGCATTGAACGACGTTCCAGAAAAATTAGACAAATGAAATATTAATTTTAAGCCCAAAACGTTTATGGAAAGTTCTAAAAAAGATTTTTCTGAGTAAAACAAAGTCGTTAAAATTAATGTATAAATATTATAAATTACACCCAATTAAATTCCAAGGTCACACATATATATATATATATATATATATATATATATAATTTCATTCATACCTTAGGAGCATGGAACAATGTTGTTGATGTAAAAACGAGGCACTTTAAACTCAGCATTTTGATGAAGCTTTAAACTTGGTCGTTACGTCTTCAACTTTAGAATGACATAGGCTTGAAGGATGATCAAAAACTCTATCCTACAACACAAACGTTTTTGTCCGGAATTGAGCCAAAACTATAAAGGAATCAATTGGAAAATTGTGTCCTTACACGAATACTTCCCGCGAATGTTATTCATACATTCATTAAATCCATAACCCGGATTGTACACCAAATTAACCCGAGGTTCCCTCTTTCGATCCAAGGTTTACTCACCCACAATACCATTATCTAGGAGTCCTAATATCACCTCTAGAATCCCCTAAGATAATTCCAAACAATTTTGAGTCCTTATTAGTCCAAAAATCCAAAAATGACTCGTTTACTCAATTTTGAGTCCTTATAAGTCCAAAAATCCCCAGAATCTAAACACTACTCTCAGATACTCTATTCTGACTATCTTGGTCATTCTGAAACCAACCACGCACTTGAAATCTCCATCCGAGTCATTTAACGGCAATTCACTAATTAAAACCAACATAACTTAATACGGGTTTTCCAGTTAAATATTATCATTCGTTGCTTTACCCAACTACGACATGTAATTAAAATACTCTGACTCATTTACTTAATCCCAAAAGTAAATATAATACACGTCGGTAAACATCTAACACTTGTAAACTCCAAAAAATATTATTCACGATAATACCTCAAATTTCCAAATTACACTCATTTATGAAATTTAAATGTCCATAAAAGTGCGAGGTATTACATTCTCCCCCCCCCCCCTAACATGGAATTTTGTCCACGAAATTCAGATACGATCGGTACTACCAACCTAGGATTACTAACCTCATTACGTCCTAGTAAACCAAAGTCGATTGGTACTACCTCAATGGAACTCTACTATATATACTCGCTCTCGGTACCCACCTATCTCAAGGCTTATAGTCTAACGCACTAGCTTACCAACAAGTTTAACTATATCTCTATATGGTATGACACTACCTCGATCGTAAGGTTGACTCTAACGACAATCATATCACACCTAGTGCTTCTATAATCGCATCTAAAGAAAATGAGCCTATAAACGTCGCTCTAACGTCTCGATCCCCTCAGAAAGCAGACACTCTAGGCATCCGCTCATCTACATCAGGATATGTAATTTCCCTTAAAGGGAAACCACACTAGAACTTGACTATTCCCTCCAGTCTTCTTACTTATCTTAGGTGTGCCAACTCTTATTTCACCTATACAATTGGATTTTTGCGTGCCTCTTACGACGTTCTATCCAACCCATAATTGCTCTGAAATACATCCTCTGGCTGTATATAAAACCAACTTACCAAGGTGCCCATACACCTTTTTAATCCATGCCTAACAGCACTACTACTGTAAACATCATAGACGTAACACTCTCTTTTAAAAAAAATGGACCTTACTTTCTTGGCCTGGTGCTAACACCTAGGTATTCTCCATAATATTCTCAAGATTCATCCGATAATTAGAGATATAATCCTTCTCAAGGTTAACCCACCAATCTTCTCATGGTTAACTCACAACTATCTCCTTACATCGGTGCCACTAGTCCTATTGGCTTTACTTCCCAATAATCCTAAGATCGATGTGTTTTCAATACGCGAAAAAAATGAGTACTATTCTAACTATGTCCCTAGTGCCCAAGACCTCTCCCAACTTCCGAAATTCGCTCGATTTCATGCGTGGGCCGTCTCGCAAAGCGAAATCCAGATAAGGAACCCTCCCATTACACTACTTCCTCACATCGTCGGTTTTCGAGATATAACGGCCTAAGGTACACCATCGGGACGTCCTAAAATTCTATCTTATAATCGTACTAACGCGCTTCTATCTCTAAGTCCTTCCACCTTGGCGAGATGGAAAGTCTAACTAATCAGGGAGCCCACTCCCTGCGAAAGCGTTATGAACATCATACCCAAAACATATTACCTATGAATTTGTCTTCCACTTAGGGCCTGGCTATAAGACTTAAATCAATTCCTTAACCTTACCACACCTGCTTACATGTGGTGAGAGAACAATTCCAGTGCTCTTTCCATAGCATTTCTATTTCTATAAGCATGCAATCATTACACGGTCTCAGTCCATGATGTCTTCTCCACACTAGGTAACTTATCATAAAAACTAACATCCTTGCATCCTATAACATCTCTCCACTCCCGACGTCATTAAGGTTCATGCGTAGAGCATCTCGCAAGCGAAATCCAAACAAGGAACCCCTCTTATACACTACTGCTTAACTTTACCGGTCGTGGAGTTCCGTTATCTTCAAATATGCAACCAGGATAATCCCATCCCCTCTATCAACAGAATGTGGTCTGAACTCCTACTTATTCCTATGAGTTATACTATAAGGCGCTTGCACTAACACTAAGTCCTTTGCGTAAACAACAATGAGCTTAAACTCACAGCTTAACAAGGGATCCTGCATACCTTAAATCATACCTATAAGGTCTCCGCACACTAAAATCGAGAAGATGAAACATTTACTCGTCGAGGTTCCATCTAAACATATATTAAAGGCGAGTTCAATATGTATCCAGGTGAGATATCGCAACAACAACCTATTCCACCCTGGAACTACGGATACGATAGTCTTACAATCATTATCCTTTTATCGCTCCTAATATACAATAACATGATTCTTATAATAGTACCATACTCGTATAACACATATAAAACGAGTAGTACAAACCAGATACAAATTCATAATAGAACCCCGCTACCGTGGAAAAACATACAGACATACACTATATAATGTTATCTATACCGCCACAAAGTTCGAATTACACACACGAATCTAGGGTTAGCACAATACCATAACTTTATCTAGCCATTCAAAATATATCTCCTTTATCCCAAGCAAAACTCGTAACAATAACTTCACCAATCCCTTTAACTTCTTTGATTTGTTCCCTGACACAGTATACTTGTCTTAACCGAACCAAAACTACTTTAATCAATGCTCCATCTGAACACCTTGCTTTGTCCTTGAAGTCCTACCGGGCAAGGACTAACCGTGTGGTTATACACTCCACATTGCAACATTACCCCACCTCTGGTCACCCTGAACATGTCAAAATTATTAGTATCTCTGACTCTATAGCCTCGATCCTGACACTCGTCTTCATAGCCTCCTTAGTTCGTCAGCCTAAAAGGAAACATACTACGGGCCTCAACTGCCCTGTTTCAATGAATCCCCGGGAGGATGTCTACCCATGGGGTTCCACGAACACACATTCTCCATAAGTGTTAGCAGCACTTACTAGTGAGCCTATCATTCCTTCGAAGGGCTCTCTCCCTTTATTGTACCTACCTTAATTTACTACCAAGTTTACTTACGCATATAACTCTTTATTCACGACTGGCCTGTGACCGATCCTCATGTGAATAATTCAGGAGCTGCATTCTCTTCATTCCTGCTAAATCAATGTAACTCGCAGTTAAAAACCATCCTTAAGATTCCTTTAAGAGTAAAACATCCTTCTCCTTTCAACATGGTGACTACCGTTCCCACCATTTAAATATTTCTCCTACGAGTGAAATTTTTTCCTCGAATTTTCATATATGGGTATTTCCATACCGTGCCCTAAGCCACAGCTCCTGAGTCCTATAATTACACTGAATAATGCTACACTTACATCGCATGACTTAACTTTAATGCATGGTCCTTGTCGAAGACCTTTCGAACCCTTTTCCCATTTCAACTTCACTAGGCAATTCAACTTTAGCACCACTCTCTACTATAGCGGTACATAAATAGTTATAATTACTATACTTTAGTAATGTTCGTAGCACTCCTTGATAACGCCACAAATGGGAATGACCTCGACTGCGGCCCTCATCCCCTACTTCAACTTATAACTTCAACTAAGCCCCTCCTCCTCGTGCCCTTATCACGGCCTTCCTTGATCTCCCTTCCTCGATCAGCACACGAATCTCGAACGAGCGCGTAAAAGATTTACTATAATCTTACATAATGGCAAGAGAATGAAATCTCACAAGAGGAATCAACAATCCTAATCCTAAGGCTCTATATCAAATCGAGAGCAACGCTGAAAGTGTAGTACGTCTGCACAAATTTCTAAGGACACTAGAACCTGATGCTCTGATACCATCTGTGACACCCCGCCTAATCAAATACCGGGTGATCAATCCTATATGAAATTAAAATAGGAGTCTCATATGATTCATTTTAAGCATCACTATCGAAAATCAATTTAATTACTAATAACCTTTTAGGCTGGCGTCAAAATTTTATTTAACTAATCTTTTTAACCAAACCATTCAAATGAAACATTCATACGATTAATATATATGAAACTAAAATTGAAATAAAATAAGCGAACACTCGGTTTAACATATTACAACCAAATCGAAAGCCGAACTAAAAGGCGGTAAAAGAATAAATATATAAAATTCGACTTTCGGCTCAGATGTTTCTACAATACCTCCTATCCAGATCTCAAGGATAGAAGCGTCTACAAGAAACCTGCATGCATCCACAGCTACTGCAGCAAATGTCTGACTCGAAGGAATCATCATCCAAGTGTCCCTGTGTATGGACACCTATATATATATATATAGAAAAAATGGAAAAAATAGATAAACGAGTCGGAGCTCGAGTTGTGAAAATATTTTGCAAATGTATAAATGCTGTATTTTTAAAATATGATTTATCCCATAGTTAAATTGGTATCACACTCCCATGAGATACCCCTCACCCCTCTTCTAATAGTGCACTCCTATCGCATACCAATTAAATGACCTAGTTAAGCTACCCTGCCTATCTAATCCTTTTCACCCAATCTCTAAAAATCCCTATAAACCCTAGTACTGAGGGATAAACTTCTCCCCATTCTCAACACTGCGCTATGTTCGTGCGTGGGGTGTCTCGCGAAGTGAAAACCAATCAAGGAACTCCCCCGATACACTACTACCTGGAAATGTTGATCGTCGTGATTCATTAGGCCCTCAACACATATCGCGTATATATATATATATATATATATATATAGTTCTTACTAGAACCTATAATTCATAATTAATTAAATCCGGATACAAATCTACCGGAAGGGGAAATCATTCTTATTAAATCATCTCATTTTATGTATCTTCACTTTATATGATATCTTGTCTTCATATACAAGAAATTTATTATACATAACAAGTATAATTATACCTATCACAAACATAAGTATAATAACCATCCCACCGAGCTATAACTCGAGGATGCAGTCTCATAGTGCCTATCCAAAATTCGGGTTTACTCACTTAACACATTACCAAGCCAGACTCTTTCTTGGTCATGGATAAAAAATACACAGCGGTGGAGGCGATCATGTTCCCTCTGTAAGTGGAGTACACACATTGCACTCGAATGCGAAACGATATGACCTGGGGGTATACTCTCCCTGCTCCTCAAGCCAGGGGATTCACCCACATCGTGCAACCTCCCTCGATTACACTAGGGAAAATATATAATCTGGCTGTTCCAACCCTACGCCAAAGGAAATCCGGTGGAACCATCCTCTAAGATATAAATATACCAATCACACACAGATATATTTATTCATATCATATTATATATACTATAACAACATCGTATATATAATCTATATTACGTCTCAATACGTATGGCTATGATTTCCAAACTCTCATAGCGATAGCTAATAACCTCGAATGTTCCCATCCATAATAGTATCTAAGTATTCACACACTTACAATAATAATACTTATAAGTATTCTCTTGAGACCGTATCCTAAATTCCATCCTAATCGCATCCTAGGATTTACTCAATTACAATTGTCCCATATATATTATAACCACATAAATATATCTACATATGTTTGTCGAATACGTCCCTCGAATGTTATTCATACATTCATTAAATCCATATCCCGAATTGTACACCAAATTAACCAGAGGTTCCCTCTTTCGATCCAAGGTTTACTCACCCTCAATACCATTATCTAGGAGTCCTAATATGACTTATAGAACCCCCTAAGATAATCTCCAAACAATTTTAGCCTTAGTTCTCCCAATATAAAGTTTGATTTCTAAATAACGATTTCGATCTCGGACAACATTCGATAGAAAAATCATTATAAATCCAAAAAAAATCAGAAAAATACGGGTCGGAGCCCATACGACCGTACCAAAAAGATCTACAAATTTCATTTTCTAAAAACTAGCAAAAATCGGACCAATTTGGTCCTGTGAAAATTCGACACGAGACAACCATGGCTGTCTCGGCGTTTCTCCCAATTTTCTTCACCAAAACCCCTCCAAAAATCATCCTCACCTCAACCAACAATATATACACATATAAGAAGTGTTCTAAACATCATAGAGCTAAGAATCAACTACTAATTTCAATTAATTCCTAAGTCTCTCCAGTTTGACATTATTCGGGGTTTATCAGTTAAACTTCTGAAAAAACTCGTTTTGATTCACGAAAACCCAACCCAAAATATTTATTGTTTGTAATTACCAACTATGATATGATATTTATGCTTAAAAGAAATAAAACAAGTAAACACTTGCCTCGTGGATAAAATCCGACGACCTCGAGTCGAATCCCGCGGAGTTTGGCCCGAAATCCCCCTTTTCTTCTCCCTCTCTTCCTTTCTCTCTTCTCCTCACTCTTTTCTCTCTTTTCTTTCTTTCTACCACTCTACCGTGCCTTATATAGAGATAAATAAGGGTTTATCCCTTATAAATCCAAAAATGACTCGTTTACTCAATTTTGAGTCCTTATTAGTCCAAAAATCCCAGGAACCTAAACACTATTCTCGGATACTCTGTTCTGACTATCTCGGCCATTTCGAAACCAACCGCACACTTGAAATCTCCATCTGAGTCATTTAACTTCAATTAACTAATTAAACCCAACACAACTTAATACGGGTTTTCCAATTAAAATATTATCATTCGTCGCTTTACCCAATAGTGACATGTAATTAAAATACTCCGACTCATTTACTTATTCCCAAAAGTAAATATAACACACGTCGGTAAATACCTAACACTTGTAGTGTCCAAAAATTATTATTCACGATAATTCCTCAAATTTCCAAATTACACTCATTTTTGAAATTTAAATTTCCATAAAAGTGCGGGGTATTTACAACCATCTAGGGATATCTCTTAACACACTATTTCTAAGGTGAGAGAGAAGATCTAAAATTCCCTTGGTTAATATCTTCTCATCAAATTTTTGGACACACACAAAGGCAATTCTAGTCTGTTCTACAAGGGATTGAAAGAAGAAATTAGTTGGAGCATTCAAGTGAATTCTCCAAATAAACTGCAATGGACAAAGGTTAGCTTTGATCATAGTTATACATGATGATAAAAACATCATGGATTCTTGACGAAACTTTTTTTAACGTGATGTAACATTATGGTTTATGTCCGATTTAATGATGGAGAAAACAGTCTTGATTAACATGTGGTATCAGATCTTTCGGTTTTATTATCTCAGGTTGTCCATGTACGAAAAATTTCTTATTACAGTATTGATCTTCTACATGTTGAAAATATGGTATTTTTTTAATCTAGTTATCTGAATTTTTTTCTAGAAATTTAGAATTTTTGTAACTGAGAAATCTGGAATCTTGTAATCTGGAAATCAAACTGCTAATCTGGTAGCAGTATTTCAGAACTTGAATCATCATTCCTAATTATGAAACTACTCCATAATTTTATCAACCCCTTTTTGTCATTAAAAACCCTAATATGTCCCATAATTGATTCATATGTTTCAAGTCTGTTTAATATTCTGGGAAACACTTATATTAATCTTGATAAGGAAATTAATCTATTTTTAAGATTATTTGAATGAAACCTGTGATTTGAAGCAAAACAGATTTCGGGGTAGAATTTTTTTGTCGTAGTGAATAGTGTTTTTTGAAATTTTTGGTGTCCGATTGACTTGAAACTTGGTGGGTTGACAACGATCGAATTTCACCATCTTTGGCCGTGATGTAATGTGTTTTTCAACAATATGAGTTCATTCAGGCCCTCAAAACCCTATTTTTGCCGTTGTAGGAAATAATCTCGGGGTTTATAACTCTTAATAGGAAATTGATATTAACGTTCTGTAAAAAGTTTTGGTTTTCTGGTGTGTTTTACTTCGATTCTATGGTGAAAAATCATTTTTTTAATTTTTGAAAAAATTCATGTTTTGTGTGATTTTCTCCATACGTGGACAATGCTGTTTTTTTTGTCAATTAAACAACGATTCGTATCTTAATGATTACTGTCGGTACCTTGTCCATTTTTGTAGGCCCAAAGAATTAGCCGGACTAAGCCTATTTACAATAGGAAGAGTTCAGCCCAAACTCCAGAGCCTCAAACACAATTAGTTAGCAACAACCCATCGTGTTCCTAAAATGTCTCATGAGATATTCTAGGGATAGTGGGCTAACGTGGGAGTTCCCAATACCCCCACTCTTTGAACTTTTATTGTATATGTTATATCCCTGGCCCAGGGTAAAGGGTATGTAATTAGTAACACTCCCCCGGAGAAAAGAGAAATACACAACGAGAGCACCACCGTGGGCGTAGGCAATTTTCCGAACCACGTATATCTTGTGTCATGTGTGATTGTGATTACTCTAATTCGTATTCTATATTTTTCTGGTGATTGCATTTAATTATAATTTGTGTTGAGATTTAGTGTCACAACAATTGGCTCCGTTTGTGGGAAGCGATTGTTCTTCCTTTAAGAAAGCCTTCACTAAGAAGAACCTAGAATGTCTAGTCATAGAAGTTATGCCCCTCAAGCGGGGGATATTCAAGAGAAACCTATACCTCATAGGGTTAGATCTGAAGTTCGACGGTCAAACCCAAGGCCTCTCCTAGAACGGCAGACTTCAGAAAAAAGCCATGGACTAGCTAGGTCCACGCAAGTCTCCAGGATGGTCGACTCCTATGAGGCCAGGCTCCAAGAGCAGGAGGTATCCACTAGCAAGTAGAAAGCCAAGAATGCTCGCCTCAAAAGGAAAATGGAGAAAATGGAGAGATAACTCCATCACAATACAAGGCAACGTCATTATCGGATACTTAGCCCTCAGGCGAGCAAATCTCGCATCCAAGGAAGGAGCCCAAGATGTGGATCTCAAAGAATTGAGGGACACGAGTCAAATAACGACTGGTCCGAGTAATAACAATTAACTCGTTGTTACTAGATCCCAGGACGAAGGAACGATGATATACGGAATTTGGTCTCGAGAGAGATGGACCAACACCCAGTACATCGGGGTGCTAGATCGACAAGAAAGCTAGCCAGGCAATCTCTCAGGCCCACATGAAGTCCCTTTTTTTAAGGGAAATAGAGGAAGAGGAATACCCCAAGAAATTAGCCAAGCCCAGGTTCAAGATTTATGATGGAAAAATAGATCCCATCGACCATGTCAGACAGTACAGGCAGGCCATGACCCTTTGGATCCACAAGGACCACTACACCAAATCTGCCAAATTATCACGATCATTGATCGTGACAAGTCCAACTTGTCAAGGTCAATGACCGTGATAATTCTAGGGGTGACAACGACTGTTATCACGGACTTGTCACGGTTATTGACCGTGACAAGTTCATTAGACTTGTCACGATCAATGACCGTGACAATATTTGTCACGACCATAAACCGTGACAAACCCATGGCAATCTTTAAAAAATTGTCATGGTCATTGATCTTGACAAGTTCGTGATAAGTTTATTTGTCACGGACTTGTCACGGTCAATGATCGTGACAAATCTGGGTAGAATTGAAAAAAAAATGTTGGGCAGTATGGCCACTACCACTATCCAGCAGTATACTTGTACCTGTTATAGCAACGTTGTACCTGTTCAAACATCATATATCCAAATAAAATAGAGATAATGCAGATATACATTCAAAACAATATACATCATGATATAATTCAAATGTAACAACTTAAATCAATTCAATTCAAATAATGTCACTACAATTCAAATAGTTAACTTGAGCTCATTTGGCACCTCCCTCCAACTAGTGTACCCCGGGACGATGATCGTCTTTACTATCTCGAGCAATTTTGCTAATAACCCCGTCTTGTTCTCTATGGCCATCCCCAATTTTCCATATTTGGGGAGCCTAGGGGTGTAACAGTCCTCGTCTCCTCCACTACCACCGAGCCCAGACGACATCATCATAATCAGCATCATCATCCTCGCCTTAATACCTGAAGGAGACATTTTTTTGTAAAAAAATGTTTTTATTAGTACATGATATACCCGTTTATATCCTCGGCTTATATGAGGATCACCTCCACAACGGACGACCCTAAGAGGGGCCGACCCTTCACCAGGCCCCAGCTGGCCTTCACCAGGCCCAGACGACCCTACGAGGGGCCGACCCTTCCCCAGGCTCCAGACGACCATACGAGGGGCCGACCTTTCACCAGGCTCTAGGCGACCATACGAGGGGCCGACCCTTCACCAGGTTCCAGACGACCCTACGAGGGGCCGACCCTTCACCAGGCTCCGGCCGACCCTATGAGGGTACGACAGTACGAGGCCAGAATTGGGCCAGGCTCACTACCGGAAGAAACTTTGCCCTCGGCCTCGGCTCATAGGCCGAGGGTGATATCATGACGGCGCGTGGTTTGGGAGACGCGTGGAACAGTGCGCGTCAGGCTCATATGACACGTGGCAGACCGTTATAACAGAATCACACCCTCACGTGAGGGAATATTATGTCATCATTTGGCATCTACAGGTGTCAACAGGGAATTGGCTAGATCATTATTCACATGCACCATGCTTACTTGGGGGGGGGGGGGGTACACTACACCCCCCAAGACCTATATATACTTGTCACCTACAACCCTACAGGGGATCGATCCATGAACAGTAGCCCTAGCTAAAACTCTGCTTGTACACACACAGTGGAGAGAGAGAGAGGGTTATGTGCATTGTATCCAAGGCCATTAGTGCCCATACTTAGCGGATCACACACAGTGGATGTAGGCCAATTTGGCTGAACCACTATACATCATTGTCTTATTTCCTCTTATACTCATCCCCTTCTACATACTTATACACTTATACATCTCCATGGCTGCTACTGCTTGAGCTCGCTATAACTTATCCGGTGGTGCTAAATCTTAGCATCATCAGTTTGGTGCCGTCTGTGGGAACGAGAAGACATCTCTTCCTTTGTACAGCTTGACCTTACTGGGCACTCTGGTGGTGAACCAACACTCCCCCTGAGAGGAGGTGTTTCACCATTGAAAGAGACCCACTAAGGTTCCCAAGCTAACCAGTATTTTCTTCAGTTCAGCTTTTCATAGCTCAAGCACATGGCACCTGAGATGCCACCGCCACCACTTCCCCCCCCGGATGAGGGGGGAAGACCCAGTTCCAGTCAGCTGCCGCCTCAGTCTGAGATGGCTGATGTGGCAGCAGCCCTAAAGTCTCTGGCAGCCAGCCAGCGGATGATGCAGGAGCAGTTCACCGCTCTAAGTCAGAACATACTGAGACCACCGGGGGTCTCACCTGAGATGATTACTCCGGCAGCAGCTCCAGGACAGCATGAGGCCAGGGGGCCACCCCAGGCACCACGTAAAGACCTGCCACCCCCTCAGCGGCATAGGGATGTTGCTGACCCCCGGCGTTTACGCCTGGGGAGGCAAGGAAACCCTTGCCCTGAGGACAGGTATGACGATCTGGAGGTGGAAGAGGCTCCAGTAGAATGCTGGGAGCCATATGAGGTCTCCAACAATACTGTACGACCTCTCTAGGACATTAGAGGAAAGTGCGGGAGACCAAACCCTGATGATCGCCCAAGAGGCTCTGCTTTTGACCGCCTGAGCAGGGGGTCGGCCTTCGAGAGGCTGGGCCCAGTGAATGACCTGCGGGACAAGTTGTCCAAGTCAAGAAGCGCAGCGAGATCTAGGAAAGAAGCAGAAGGCCGACCCCAAAGACGGGACGACCGCCAAAGGGAAGTAAATAGCCGACACAGGCCTGCCGTAGCGGAGCCCTCCATCCACCTCCGAGAAGCAGCAGGGGATAACATCGGCCAGGACGACCCTGTGAGGCCTTGGAATGACTCAATCCAGCGGTTAGAGGATAAGATTGGCGACATACTGAAGAGCCGGGACCCTCTTCAGAGGGGGTACACCGTAGGCTCACCCTTTGTGGCAAAGATAATCAACTTCCCCACGCCGTCAAAATTCAAGCCTCCTGTGGTCACCCCAAGATATGATGGGAGCACCAACCCTGTCCACCATGTGGAGATGTATCAATCCGCGGCAGACATATACTCTATCTCAGATGAGATGACATGTCGTGCCTTTTCTGGTACCCTAACAGGGGCTGCGCATGTGTGGTACACGTCTCTTCCAAAAAATTCTATTGGAAACTTTAAGCAGTTGGCAGACCTGTTCATCCATAATTTCTGTTTTGGGGTGAGGCCACAGAAGAAGACCACACACCTGCTCTATGTTAAGCAGGGAAAGAATGAGACTCTGAGAGACTACATAGCCAGATTCAATAAAGAGAAGCTGGAGGTGGAAGACTATGAGGAGAGCATAGCTATGACAGCCCTGATTGGAGGGCTCCAAAAGGGGAAGCTATTATGGAAGCTTTCCGAAGACCCTCCGAGGACGATGGCCGAGCTGTTGTCAACAGCAGGAAAGGTGATGAACGCCGAAGAGGCGATGGCTGCAAAATATGAGGACGAAAGAGGAGGTGCAAGTGGGAGTAAATACCCCAAAAAGAACAAAGAGGGGAAGAAGAGAACCATGGATGATAAGTTCGCGGGGTACACCCCTCTGACGGTCAGCTCTGAACAGATCCTGAATGAGATTAAGAGTGACCGGTCCCTGAAGTGGCCTGAGAAGTTGAGGGCAGCCCCCGGCAAGAGGAATAAGAACCTGTGGTGTGAATTTCACCAAGACCACGGCCACGTAACAGACAAGTGCTTTGCTCTGAAAGATGAGATTGAGAAGATGCTGAAGGAAGGGAAGCTCAGAAAGTACGTCGATAAAGCCGACGTCAAGAGGGGCCGAGGGGACGACCCCAGAAAGAAGCGAGTCGATGCCTGCAGAGAAGGTCCTCAAAAAAGAGGGGACGACCCTTCTGATGATGAGGACGACCCTGACCTCCCGCCGAGAGACGACCACGGTCCTGTCAAGAGGCTCAATATGATCTCGCTCGGTGTAGGAATGATCTCCGGGGGTTTAGCAGGAGGAGGGTCTGAGGTCACCGACAGGAAGGCCTATGTCGCTGAGGCTAAGGCAGTGACGAAGATGGTGCACTCAACCTTCCTAGAGGTCAAGTCAGAAAAAAGGAAGAAGGTTGATATGGACACTTTGATTGTGGTATTTTCAAGAATGGACTTCAAGGGCCTATTGGCCCCGCATGATGACCCTCTCGTCATCACCACCAGGGTGCACGGGTGCGAAGTGCTGAGGATCCTGGTGGACGGGGGCTCATCCGAAGATGTGATGTTTTGGCCATGCTTCAAGGCCTTGGGCCTCAGTCGTGCCAGACTTGTCCCATACCATCATCCATTGATTGGGTTCAGTGGGGAGAAGGTTCACCCCCTAGGAATATATGAGGCTGATGTCAGGATGGGGGATGAGTGGCCGAGATGGCTCACCAAGAGGGTCAGTTTCTTTGTGCTGGATGAGCATGTGTTTTCGGCATACAACATCATACTGGGACGTGTGGCCCTCAAGGGGTTTGAAGCTGTGCCGTCCACGGTCCACCAGATGGTTAAGTTCCCTACCCCTTATGGGGTGGGGGAAGTTCAGGGAGACCAGACGACAGCGAGAGAGTGATACTACAACTCCGCTGAAGAAAGAGAGGCACACAAGAGGGCTACAGCCACTTACAACATTGATACCCTAGACCCCAGGGACGAGACGAAGCTCAAAAAAGGAGAGGCCGCTGAGGAGGTAGAACCCATCATCCTCGATGAGGATGACCCGGGAAAAACCGTCCAAGTTGGCAAGTCTCTGAAGCCCAGTATCAAGGAAGACCTCATCAAACTGTTGAGGAGAAGGCGAAGCGTCTTCGCGTGGAGTCATGTAGATATGCCAGGGATCGACCCTGAAATCATGTGCCACAAACTCAATGTGGTAGAGGGAGTGAAGCCGGTAAAGCAGAAGAGGAGGATTTACTCTAGAGAGAAGTATGAGGTCATCAGGGATGAGGTTAAAAAATTAGAAGATGCTGAATTTATCAGGGAGGTCATCTACCCTGAATGGCTGTCCAACGCAGTCATTGTCCCAAAGGCCAACGGGAAGTGGCGGATGTGTGTGGACTTCACAGACCTCAACAAGCACTGCCCCAAAGACAGCTTCCCTCTCCCTCGCATTGACCAGATGGTAGACGCCACCGCAGGCCATGAGCTCATGAGTTTTATGGATGCCTACTCAGGGTATAACCAGATCTTCATGAACCCTGAAGACACAGAGAGGACTGCCTTCATCACTGACAAGGGGACATACTGCTATAGGGTCATGCCCTTTGGTCTAAAAAATGCGGGGGCAACGTACCAGCGCCTCGTAAATAAAATGTTCGAAGATCAAATTGGGAAGTCTATGGAGGTTTACGTAGATGACATGCTGACTAAGAGTCTGAAGGCAGAGGATCATGTGGAAGACCTGGAGAGGACCTTTAATACAATGGACAAATACAAAATGAAGCTCAACCCGGCCAAGTGTGTCTTCGGGGTCGGAGCGGGGAAGTTCTTGGGGTTCATTGTCAATCAAAGAGGCATCGAGGCCAATCCTGAAAAGATAAAGGCCCTTATTGAGATGAAGGACCCCAAGTCCATTAAAGACGTTCAGAGGCTCACAGGGAGAGTGGATGCCTTGAACAGATTTGTGTCAAGGGCTACAGACAGGTGCCTACCATTCTTCAAGATCCTCAAGAAGGCCTTCGAATGGAGCGAAGAGTGTGATGAGGCTTTCAAGGAGCTAAAATCATACTTAGGGTCTCCCTTGCTGCTGTCACGACCCGTGCAGGGTGAATGACTTTACGTGTACCTTGCTGTCTCAGAGTCCGCTATCAGTGCAGCAATCGTAAGAGACGAAGACGGGATACAAAAGCCTGTATATTTCAACAGCAAGGCACTCCAGGGGGCAGAGCAGAGATACCCGAGGATGGAGAAGTTGGCCTATGCCTTGATCCATGCCTCAAGGAAGATGAAACCGTACTTACAGTCCCATACTATGGTCATCCTTACTGACTCTCCTCTTAGACAGGTCCTACACAAGCCTGAAAAATCAGGAAGGCTAATGACCTGGGCTATAGAGCTGGGGGAGTTTGACATTGTGTATCAGCCTAAGACAGCCATTAAGGGGCAGGCCTTGGCAGACTTTGTGGCTGAGTTCACCTGGGAAAATGATGAAGCCGAGGGTGAGACCCTCGGGAAGGCAGATACAGAAGACAGACCCGCAGACACACTCGCAGATATGGCTGAGACTAGCACCGCTAGAAGAAAAGTGACTGAAAACGAAGAGGGAAGATACATCTTTAGACAGGGGTCCCTCTCTGAGGGAAATTTCTCTGAAGGAAAAACTCCATGGAGCCTCTTCGTTGACGGGTCCTCCTGTGATAGCGGAAGTGGTGCTGGACTGATACTATCAGCACCCGATGGCACAGACGTCGAGTATGCCCTAAGATTCAACTTCAAAGCCTCCAACAATGAGGTTAAATATGAGGCCTTAGTAGAAGGCCTATCCTTGGCCAAATCTCTTAGCATCGGCAAAATCTTGGTTCACAGTGATTCGAGGCTGGTGGTGAATCAGATACTAGGAGCCTATGAGGCCAAGGATGAGAGGATGGCTAGGTACCTTGAGAAGGTGAGGTCATTGCTGAAGGACTTTAAAGAAGTGAAATTCAAGAGGATACCTAGGCTCGGCAATGGCCGTGCTGACGCCCTTGCAAGGTTGGCCTCAGCTACTAGGACAGACATAAGGAGGACAGTCCCGGTAGAAATCTTGCTTCGACCAACTATCGAAGACGACGAGGGAACACTTGGTATTTGCATGAATGTTTCTCAAGAACCTTCATGGATGGATCCTCTGATCAGATACATTAAAGGGGGAGAGATTCCAGAAGCAAGCCAAGAGAGGAAGAAGCTGAGATACAGGGCTGCAAAGTTCACTGTCGTCGGAGACACGCTGTACAAAAAGGGGTTTCTGCTCCCCTTACTCAGGTGTGTGCATCCCTCAGAAGTCCCTTCCATTTTGCAAGATGTGCATGAAGGGTCGTGCTCAAGCCACATTGGGGGTAGATCCTTGGAAAAGAGGGTAATCACCCAAGGCTACTGGTGGCCGACCTTAGGAAAAGATGCTGCCGCATATGTTAAAAAGTGTGATAAATGCCAAAGATTTGCTACCATCCCTCACCAACCTCATCAGCCCCTCACCTCTGTTACATCCCCATGGCCGTTCGCAGTATGGGGGATTGACCTGGTAGGACCCTTACCGAGGGCAGTCAATAACTATAGGTTCCTCATCGTAGCAATTGACTACTTTTCAAAGTGGGTAGAGGCCGAACCGATGGTCACGATTACAAAGCAGAAGACCTTCCAGTTCATCTGGAAGAATGTGATATGCAGATATGGTCTACCCAACACCCTCATCTCGGATAACGGGACCCAGTTCAAGAATGCCTCTCTGCAGAAGTACTGTGAGAGGGTAAGCATCAAACAATTTTTCTCCACCCCAGGCCGACCTCAGGCCAATGGGCAAACCGAAGTTACGAATAGGACAATCCTAGATGGGATTAAGAAGAGGCTTGAGGAGGCAAAAGGAAGATGGGTCGAGGAGTTATATGCAGTGTTGTGGGCATACAGGACGATAGTAAGGACCTCAACTGGGGAGACCCCCTTCATGTTAGCTTATGGATCAGAAGCAGTCATCCCCACAGAGGTCGAGTTTCCCACTCATAGGGTCCAAATGTACGACCCCCAGGGAAATACGGAAGAGAGGAGACTTGACCTGGATTTGATTGAGGAAAGAAGGGAGGACGCTGAGATAAGGCAGGCTTCCTACCAGCAGAGGACCGCAAGGTTTTACAACCAGAGGGTGAAACAGAGGCCAATCGCAGTGGGAGACTTGGTTCTCAAAAAGACTTTGCAGAAGCCCAATAAACTCCATCCTAATTGGCACGGCCCCTATAGGGTCACCGATGAAGTTGTCCTTGGGACCTATAGACTAGAAAACCTAGAGGGGGAACCATTTTCCAACCCCTGGAACGCAGATCATTTGAAGAAATACTACCAGTAGTGTTGTAAAGTCTTGAAAGGCCATAATTGTAATGAGAGTTGCTCTAGCAGAACACATGGAAAATTAATGAGAAATATCAGTGTTTCCCTCATCCAGTGGTTATCAGTTCTAGCACGCAAGGAAATATATACAGAAAACTACCCTCGGCTATAATGAGGATCAGTGGAGGGGACGACCCCACCACAGTCCTCAAGAAAGACGAGGGTGGACTTTGCTAAAAACCATTAATTTGGTAAGTTGAACCCTCGGCTATAATGAGGATCAGTGGAGGGGACGACCCCACCACAGTCCTCAAGAAAGACGAGGGTAGACTTTGTTAAAAACCATTAATTTGGTTAATTGAACCCTCGGCTATAATGAGGATCTGTGGAGGGGACGACCCCACCACAGTCCTCAAGAAAGACGAGGGTAGACTTTGCTAAAAACCATTAATTTGGTTAATTGAACCCTCGGCTATAATGAGGATCAGTGGAGGGGACGACCCCACCACAGTCCTCAAGAAAAACGAGGGTAGACTTTGCTAAAAACCATTAATTTGGTTAATTGAACCCTCGGCTATAATGAGGATCTGTGGAGGGGACGACCCCACCACAGTCCTCAAGAAAGACGAGGGTAGACTTTGCTAAAAATCATTAATTTGGTTAATTGAACCCTCGGCTATAATGAGGATCAGTGGAGGGGACGACCCCACCACAGTCCTCAAGAAAGACGAGGGAAGGGTTAGTATCATCATCATCAACGAAGAAGCAAATTAGCAAGGAACAAACCATAACAGAATTAAATATGGAAGACAGCAGTTATGGGAGACAGTTGTGAAAGGAAGAGACGATGGTATTAATATAAAGCATCAAGTGTTTTTACAAGGCCTTTGAACAAAAATACAAAAATGAGGGTATAGGCTACAGACAGCCACCCTAAGGAACGACATCAGAAGGCAGAGCCTCAACATTAACCGATGGGGTCTCTTCAACAATCATGACTGGCCGATCCTCAGACGTGCCGACCCCCTCAACATGAACTTGGGACTCCACTTGCGATAGGGCTTCAGCAATCAAGGGATCATCCAGCTGAACCACCTCAAGAGATGGGCGGATGGATGATACTGTGTCGGCAAACTTTAGGACGACCCACCGACAGGCCGTCCTAATCCCCCTCTCAAGATATTCAAGGCCGAAGCCCTGGAATTCATCAGAGACCTTGTAAGCTTCAACAGCATCAGCCTCGGCTTTTTGGACAGCTGCTTCAAGGTCGGTCTTGTGCTTGGCCTCCATATTGGTTAAAGCCTCGTCCTTGCCCTTGATCAATAAGTCCTTGTCCTTGATCAACAAGTCCTTAGCCTGCAGATCGGCATCATGTTGCTTCGTCAGCTCATCAAGGACTCTAGCGTGCTCAGTCCTTGTGCTCTCCAGCTCGGCCCTAGCAGTGTCTAACTCTGTCCGTAGGTCAGCCTCTTGTTGAATGGCCCTCTCAGCTTCATGGAATTTCTGTTGGTTCTCAGCCATCCACTTGGTGGCTGAGGTGAGGGCACAGATGGACTGCAAGAAAAAATGAACAAATGTCAAGAGGGGCCGAGGGAACAGTTAATGAAAGAATGAAATTAAAGGTCAAGACCAATACCTGAGCAAGGGAGTGCAGACCGAAGTCGTACACTTTAGCTGGAGGCATCTTTGCCAAGAACTCGAAGTCAAAGGCCGATGGTGCAGAGAACATCGAGGCCTTGGCCGCCCTCAAGTTGGCAATAAGGGATGAGGGGTCGGCCCTCAGATGGGACAGATTCTGAGACCAGAAGGCCCCCATGCTCGACGAAGAGGTCGTACCCTCAGAGGCATCGACCCTTGCCCTCGTCCTTGGATCAGGCCGATACTCAACAGGAGTCTCAGGCTCCTTCCTCTTGTTGCTATCAGAGGTCGGCTCAACAACCGTCGGCCCTGAGGCCCTTGTCTTCTTCGGAGCTTGCTGAGGCTCCTTCCCCTTCTTCTTTGACAAACCAGCAAGCAGGCTTGGAGCAGTCATTTCCCAGAGGTAGTCTGGTGTACCTGCAGGACGATCTGATAAGAGGACGACATGTCAGAAAAGTTCAGAGATAAAGAGGGAACACTTCAAAAATAAGTAAAGAAGGGAAAATATTCAGTGTAACTTACATAGTTCTGTCAGAGGGCCGACCCTCAGACCAGCTTCTTTAAGGAATCGAGGGGTCATCAAATCTTCGAACTTTGGGATCTCACCCTCTCTCCCTCGTCCCCTCAGATACTCAACGATGTCCTTCTCCTCCAGACTAAGGCCAGGGTCTGACCTGGCCCTCATTGAAGGGTTAGACCATCTTCTGGGTACCCTCGGACCCTCGGCCGTGAACTCCCACTCTCCAGAGATAAAGAAGAATCTCTTTTTCCAATCGTGGTTGGAAGTCTGCGCCACGTGGAGGAGTTTCTTCTCAGACCTCCTCGCCCCCAGATGATAGTATCCAGGCTGTTTAGACAAGGAGGTTATATTGTAGCAGCCCAAGAATAGGTCGGCCGAGGGCTCGTCGGTGAAAGCATTCTTCCACAAGGAGATATAGCCCAGGATTGTCCTCCAAGAGTTGGGAGGAAGTTGAGAGGGAGCAACACCAAGGGCAGATAGGATATCTACGATGGCAGGATGCAGAGGGAACCTGACCCCAACCTTGAACATCTGTTCGTATACTGCAACCTCTCCCTCTGCACCCCCAAAGACCCTCTCGTCCTCAGAGGGAACCCTCATAGATACGGTGGGAGGAACACCATATGCATGCCTCCATATCAGGAGGTCTCGATCCCTAACAGAGGAGATAAAGGACGAGGCGTGGGAGGTATCAACCTCATCATCTGTATCATCGTCCTCGTCCTCATCTCTCTCCCCCTCGTCACCTGCAGGAGGACCCTGGGGAAAAGCCACTTGGAAGGCGTGGGGAGACAGGGTTGTCACTGGGACAGCCTCAGAGGGGTCCATACCCTCGGCCTGGACTTAGGTCAGACATCTCCCTCCTACCAGAAGTTTCAGCACCAGTTGGAGAGGATACTCTCTCGTCCATCTCACTTAGTTTGGTAGTCTCGGCTGGACGATGGGACGACCCACAGGACTCAGAGGGTTCAGATGGTCTTATGGTGGCAAGAGGAATGGGAAAGATGGGTCGTACCCAATTAGGGTCGGCCTCTCGTCTCCTCTCTTCCTCTTCCTCTATTCGTCTGATCTCTGCAAAGAGCTTTTCTCTCAGGGGTGGGAATTCAGACACTAGGTTGTAAAGCCTCCTAAGCATTAAAGGGAAGACCCTACACTTAGGAAATTATACTAGACTTGGCTAATTCAACCACAAACACTTGGGGGATGGACCAGGTTTAACTTTTGGATTAAACAAAGAACTCAAAGGTTTTCACTCAAGAACACTCAAGAACATCCAAGAGCCAGTTACCGGAGAAGACACCGGAAAAGACACCGGAAAAGGTTATGGCACAACTTAAGGAAAATGGCTGCCTACGAGCCTAAAAAACAAACGAAAGTGAAAGAAAAAGAGAGCGTCGGATGAAAGAGGTTACCTGATGAGGAGAGAATAAGAACGCTGCTAGGTCTGGAAGAATCGAAGGCTGCAAATGGCGATGTAGGCTGAAAATTCTAGAGAGAGAGAATGCTTAGGCGCGAAGAAGAAGAAGGAAGAAAGAGAGTTTGAAAATTTCTTAAATACCTTAGCAATGAGTGGGCCCATTGACCAAGGCAGGACCCAGCCCACGAGGAAGGCATCATTAGGGTGCAAGGACCCAAGCGCAGTGTGCAGCCGTCATGCCTTGGAAACTGGAACAACAATGAGTACCTAACCAGGTGTCACTCACCTAACTGATCATACATGCATCTCATTTAAAAACACTATCCCTCAGTCATCTCAACAGCACCTATGGCTAAGGGCTGGGGGGTGATTGATATACCCGTTTATATCCTCGGCTTATATGAGGATCACCTCCACAACGGACGACCCTAAGAGGGGCCGACCCTTCACCAAGCCCCAGCTGGCCTTCACCAGGCCCAGACGACCCTACGAGGGGCCGACCCTTCCCCAGGCTCCAGACGACCATACGAGGGGCCGACCTTTCACCAGGCTCCAGGCGACCATAAGAGGGGCCGACCCTTCACCAGGTTCCAGACGACCCTACGAGGGGCCGACCCTTCACCAGGATCCGGCCGACCCTATGAGGGTACGACAGTACGAGGCCAGAATTGGGCCAGGCTCACTACCGGAAGAAACTTTGCCCTCGGCCTCGGCTCATAGGCCGAGGGTGATATCATGACGGCGCGTGGTTTGGGAGACGCGTGGAACAGTGCGCGTCAGGCTCATATGACACGTGGCAGACCGTTATAACAGAATCACACCCTCACGTGAGGGAATATTATGTCATCATTTGGCATCTACAGGTGTCAACAGGGAATTGGCTAGATCATTATTCACATGCACCATGCTTACTTGGGGGGGGGGGTACACTACACCCCCCAAGACCTATATATACTTGTCACCTACAACCCTACAGGGGATCGATCCATGAACAGTAGCCCTAGCTAAAACTCTGCTTGTACACACACAGTGGAGAGAGAGAGAGAGGGTTATGTGCAATGTATCCAAGGCCATTAGTGCCCATACTTAGCGGATCACACACAGTGGATGTAGGCCAATTTGGCTGAACCACTATACATCATTGTCTTATTTCCTCTTATACTCATCCCCTTCTACATACTTATACACTTATACATCTCCATGGCTGCCATGGCTGCTACTGCTTGAGCTCGCTATCACTTATCCGGTGGTGCTAAATCTTAGCATCATTAGTACAAATCAAAACGAAATAGAAGAATACATGAAAATATGTACAATTACTACAAATCTGATTAGGCATAAATTCTTCACATTTATCCCCATAATTTCAGTATTTTTATGATCCCGTGCAGTGTAAACAGATTGGATTTGTCTCATATTTATGCTACTAACCCTTTTTGGCAAGCATTTCGTATTTTGTGTATCTCCTATGTGTTTTACAGATAGTTCATGCAAGTTAGTGCCAAAGAGAACTCAAAATAGTGAAAGAAACCAAGAATCGAGGAGTTAAAGGGCATTTTCGTAATTTTTTAGCCATAGTCTGGAGGTGGGGCCAACTAGAAATTTGAAGAGTTTTCAATTACAAGAACACTGGAAAAAACAGCACCTCAATCCGAGCTACGATGAAGAAGTTATGCCCATTTGAAGTTGAGAAGAAATCCAAGAAAAAAGTTGTCAGACCCGAACCGAACCGAAGCTGAGGAAAAAGAACCAGTCTGCCCATTTGTCACGCACCAGATCCGTTACGAAATTAGTCACGCTCCAGATCCGTTACGAAATTAGTCACGCTTTCTAAGTGTGACAAATTGGCAGATACGGGATTTTTATTTTGTGCTTATCTTTTAGCCAAAAGAGTTTTATGTTTTGGGGACTCTTCTAAACGACCCTTAACCTATATATTTAGTCATTAGGACTCTTTTTATTCAGATTTCATTCATGTAAAAGCTCCATAACAAGTAGGAACATCTAGGAGAAAGATTCACATATTTTACACCATCAATTCAAGAGCTTTTCCGGTTTTTCTTCAATCTTTGATTTCTTCTTGCATGTTCTTGTTCTTCAATCGTGGTAACTTTAATTTCCAGTACTTTTATTATTATTCACCATGTTAGGCTAGGTTTTTAAAGGTTGGGATGCATGAACCCAACCTGATGATGTAGTTGCGTGCATATAAAATTAATCCGCTGAATTTAGTGATTGATTATGACCGTATTGCGTAGTTACACAATAATTGTAGATTTTTATATCTCGTTTGCCTCTGGGTACTCGTGATGATTTAGAGTGCAATTCGAGTGTCACTATCGCGATACTGATTTACTCATCCTCAGATTAAGTATGACGCGGGCTTGAACCTCGTATACGTAATGCTTGGGAGTACTAAATTCCGGGTCAAATTAATCAGTTAAATTTATGATTAGTTTTATACCGTCAATACACTAGGGTTGGGGGATTGTGTCTCTACCTTAATTTTTCCAATTAGTTTTAGTTAACTTCTTTATTTTTCCCTTTTCCCTTTCTCACTCAATCATCTTATTTTTTTATTTCTTTTTAGAGTCAAGTTAGGGTTAACAGTCTTACCTTTGTCGTCACGTTCACTCGTCCTAGTTCCCTGAGGATTCGATACCCAGACTCGCCACTATACTCCGCAAGAGTGTAGTTAAAGTTTAGGTTTTTTTGTATTGTGGTTGGAAGCCGACAACAACGACTAGCGTATTTACACGAATGCTCGGTTTCCACCTCAATCAAAATGGCGCCGTTGCCGGGGAGTGTTTTGTTATAGATTATAATTGATTTACTATTTCGCAAGATATTTTTTTCTTTCTTTTAATTTTTTTTTGCAGGCTTGCACAATTGAGCGCCAAGAAACGTTGAATCCTTAGTCGCACACCTCTTTAAGTGGATTGTCCGTTTACAAACTATTCGGTAATCATGTCTTTTTATAGTGAGTTCGGTAATTATAATGGTTCATATGGGAATAGTTTTCAATCTTTTTATTTTCAAGAATCTCCGCCTCGACCTATTAAAATGGGTGAGTGGCTTTTAATTCATGAATATGAAAGGCTTGAAAACAAATATCGGGAAAAAATCGTTTTTGGGAGAAAGAGTTGGATGCATTATTCGAATCCAATGACGATTTTTCTTCCGAGGTTATAGAGCCAATGAATCCTACTTTGGAAGAAAGAATTCTTTTTCTAATCAAACAAGTACTCGATTTTCTTTCCACCCAAAGTGCAATGGATGTTGGTCTTGTTACGAAAATGATCTCACTTTGCGATGAGATACGTTCTAACTTGGAAAATAAAGAGGAGGTTGAGACTTGTGTGTCACCTCAAATTTTTGAAGAACATCTCATTGAAAGTGAGTCTTCCTCCCTTGAAATTCAATCTCCGAGTGATGATGAATCACTTGAGATTGAGTTTATTTCATCACCATTTTCGTTCACCGTTATTGAACCATTAGAAGTACCGCTAGATTCCTATGAGTCGGTTGAAAATTCTGAAACGTTTACACCTTTTATCGACAAAGACACTTTGCTAGAATTGTTTTCTAATATGGACTCTTCCTTTTTGTGTGCCCCTCTCCCCATACTACTTGAAAAAGATTCGGGAGGTGATTATATTTTTCTTGGATCTCAATTGTACTTGTCCCACCTAGCACCCAAACCCCCCATCATCCCATTAAATTTTTTAATTGGTGATGGTTCATTTTTTCCATCTCACACATGCCTTCCGTTGTTCAAACGGAATCCTTATTTTTCGGGAGGCATGCATCCTAGTGAGGGTACACCATTAATCCCTCAAAGTCATATTGTATTTTGGGTGGACCCTCAAATTTTTCGACTTTTAGTGTATAATTTATTAGAATTTGAAAATCGTAGGTTGTACAATAGTTAACTTATTTTTTTTTTTTATTTTTTTAGTATCGAGTTTTTGTTATTATTTTTGCTATGCTTGGTTCTAACATGTTTTCTAGATTCAATGGACTCGCATTCATCGGGGATCGCTCCAATTGGGTAATATCTTTATTTTCCTCGCTTTATATTGTGTTCTTGATTCGCATTGAGGACAATGCAACATTTAAGTTAGGGGGTGTGGGATATTCTTCCCATTTATTGTTTAGTTTCATTGATTTGATCACGTGTTCGTTCCAAATATATATATATTTTTTTTTAATCAAAAATTTGAAAAAAAAAATCATAAAATTTTGAAAAATCCAAAAATATTTTTGTTCAAAATAAATAAAAATTGGGATTCAAAATTTTCAAAAATATCATTAAAAGTCAAATTGGAGTCTCAAATTGTAAACATTCAACATACACAAAGCCGAAATTGACCAAAGATGGAAATTGAGCGAAAATTGACGACTTAACGAATAAATGTGGAGATTAACAAACCCGGTGAGATTCGAGTCTATCACGTTTTGCGAGATTTTAAATCAATCCGAGTTAATTGTTAACTCAAAGTTCTTTTTAGCGCTTAATAAGTTGTCAATGATCTCAATCCTTTCATTTTGATCGGTGTTGAAAAATGTGTGCAATATTGCCTTGAAAAACGTGTCAAATTAGTCTCTAAACTTAAATTCATCTCGAAACGCCAATGGTGACGCAATTGGCATTTTGGACAATGAAGTAGGCCCTCGTTTGTCACCCCAAAAATATTGGCCAGAAAAAGTAGCGAAAAATTACCCTTTGCAACCCAAATTGAGCCAAATAATTTTCCCTTTCGTTTGACAAACCCGAAAAACCCAAAATAGCCCGGAATTGCGAAAAATGAAAAAAATTCAGAACTTAAGTCCGAAAAGTGCAACAAAAAGGGGCAAGAAAAAAAAAATAGAAGAATGCTCAACAAAAATAGCAAGAAAAAAAAATAATAGAAAAAGAAGAAAAAAATGAGCAATAGCCCGGAAAATGCACAAATGGACATCACGAATGACTTTTCCAATTCCAACCTTCCATACCGCCTTTATTTTACCCAATGCAACCTTTAACCCGAAAAAGTCCTAACCGAGTCCAAATTGCAAAAATTGAGTACTGCGTGGAGAGCTAATACACCAAAAGATAATATAAGAGGTTAAATGCGCGAAATAGAGGCGATGTTCCCGTTTTTAAAATCGTAATCCGTTGATGAGATCCTTTCACTATAAAAATTTCCGTCTTTCTAATTGCATGCGTGAATTTGCTTCCATTACATTTACTCTTTATATCACGCATGCCTAGAGAATAGCCATAATCCGAGAGATTCGTTTGTGAGTGCATTCCGTGAGAAATTGAAATCAAAATGAATTTTCGGATAAGTAACGTAATGATCAATCGATGGAAATTGGCGGTTATATTTCTGGCTTCGCACACACGCACTACAGTTTGAGACTCGTAAATATGACTTAATGATGACTATTTTCTGGAAAAGTTTGAATTATACAATTTTTGGTTATTTTGAAGTTCTTTGAGTCGAATTTTGTGGGTATATTCTCTGCAAACCCTCACGAGACACAACTCGTCCTACTAGGTTAACCTAGGGGTTTAAAGGCTTGTTGCATACGCTAAATGCAATCGCTTGCCTGCGAAAAAGGTATTCTATCCCAATAAAGTTTTTGAAGGGTCCTTAACTCATACTCTCATTCTTTTACATTGCTCGGGACGCGCAAAGTTCTAAGTTAGGTGGGAATGATTAGGCATAAATTCTTCACATTTATCCCCTTAATTTCAGTATTTTTATGATCCCGTGCGGTGTAAATAGATTGGATTTGTCTCATATTTATGCTACTAACCCTTTTTGGCAAGTATTTCGTATTTTGTGTATCTCCTATGTGTTTTACAGATAGTTCATGCAAGTTAGTGCCAAAGAGAACTCTAAATAGTGAAAGAAACCAAGAATCGGGGAGTTAAAGGGCATTTTCATAATTTTTCAGCCATAGTCTGGAGGTGGGGCCAACTAGGAAGCTGAAGAGTTTTCCATTACAAGAACACTGGAAAAAACGGCACCTCAATCCGAGCTACGATGAAGAAGTTATGCCCATTTGAAGTTGAGAAGAAATCCAAGAAAAAAGCTGTCAGACCCGAACCGAACCGAAGCTGAGAAAAAAGAACCAGTCTGGCCATTTGTCACGCACCAGATCCGTTATGAAATTAGTCACGCTCCAGATCCGTTACAAAATTAGTCACGCTTTCTAAGTGTTACAAATTGGCAGATACGGGATTTTTATTTGTGCTTATCTTTTAGCCAAAAGAGTTTTATGTTTTGGGGACTCTTCTAAACGACCCTTAGCCTATATATTTAGTCATTAGGACTCTTTTTATTCAGATTTCATTCATGTAAAAACTCCATAACAAGTAGCAACATCTAGGAGAAAGATTCACATATTTTGCACCATCAATTCAAGAGCTTTTCCGGTTTTTCTTCAATCTTTGATTTCTTCTTGCATGTTCTTGTTCTTCAATCGTGGTAACTTTAATTTCCATTACTTTTATTATTATTCACCATGTTAGGCTAGGTTTTTAAAGGTTGGGATGCATGAACCCAACCTGATGATGTAGTTGCGTGCATATAAAATTAATCCGCTGAATTTAGTGATTGATTATGACCGTATTGCGTAGTTACACAATAATTGTAGATCTTTATATCTCGTTTGCCTCTGGGTACTCGTGATGATTTAGAGTGCAATTCGAGTGTCACTATCGCGATACTGATTTACTCATCCTCAGATTAAGTATGACGCGGGCTTGAACCTCGTATACGTAATGCTTGGGAGTACTAAATTCCGGGTCAAATTAATCAGTTAAATTTATGATTAGTTTTATACCGTCAATACACTAGGGTTGGGGGATTGTGTCTCTACCTTAATTTTTCCAATTAGTTTTAGTTAACTTCTTTATTTTTCCCTTTTCCCTTTCTCACTCAATCATCTTATTTTTTTATTTCTTTTTAGAGTCAAGTTAGGGTTAACAGTCTTACCTTTGTCGTCACGTTCACTCGTCCTAGTTCCCTGAGGATTCGATACCCAGACTCGCCACTATACTCCGCAAGAGTGTAGTTAAAGTTTAGGTTTTTTTGTATTGTGGTTGGAAGCCGACAACAACGACTAGCGTATTTACACGAACGCTCGGTTTCCACCTTAATCAAAATGGCGCCGTTGCCGGGGAGTGTTTTGTTATAGATTATAATTGATTTACTATTTCGCAAGATATTTTTTTCTTTCTTTTAATTTTTTTTTGCAGGCTTGCACAATTGAGCGCCAAGAAACGTTGAATCCTTAGTCGCACACCTCTTTAAGTGGATTGTCCGTTTACAAACTATTCGGTAATCATGTCTTTTTATAGTGAGTTCGGTAATTATAATGGTTCATATGGGAATAGTTTTCAATCTTTTTATTTTCAAGAATCTCCGCCTCGACCTATTAAAATGGGTGAGTGGCTTTTAATTCATGAATATGAAAGGCTTGAAAACAAATATCGGGAAAAAATCGTTTTTGGGAGAAAGAGTTGGATGCATTATTCGAATCCAATGACGATTTTTCTTCCGAGGTTATAGAGCCAATGAATCCTACTTTGGAAGAAAGAATTCTTTTTCTAATCAAACAAGTACTCGATTTTCTTTCCACCCAAAGTGCAATGGATGTTGGTCTTGTTACGAAAATGATCTCACTTTACGATGAGATACGTTCTAACTTGGAAAATAAAGAGGAGGTTGAGACTTGTGTGTCACCTCAAATTTTTGAAGAACATCTCATTGAAAGTGAGTCTTCCTCCCTTGAAATTCAATCTCCGAGTGATGATGAATCACTTGAGATTGAGTTTATTTCATCACCATTTTCGTTCACCGTTATTGAACCATTAGAAGTACCGCTAGATTCCTATGAGTCGGTTGAAAATTCTGAAACGTTTACACCTTTTATCGACAAAGACACTTTGCTAGAATTGTTTTCTAATATGGACTCTTCCTTTTTGTGTGCCCCTCTCCCCATACTACTTGAAAAAGATTCGGGAGGTGATTATATTTTTCTTAGATCTCAATTATACTTGTCCCACCTAGCACCCAAACCCCCCATCATCCCGTTAAATTTTTTAATTGGTGATGGTTCATTTTTTCCATCTCACACATGCCTTCCGTTGTTCAAACGGAATCCTTATTTTTCGGGAGGCATGCATCCTAGTGAGGGTACACCATTAATCCCTCAAAGTCATATTGTATTTTGGGTGGACCCTCAAATTTTTCGACTTTTAGTGTATAATTTATTAGAATTTGAAAATCGTAGGTTGTACAATAGTTAACTTATTTTTTTTTAAATTTTTTTTTAGTATCGAGTTTTTGTTATTATTTTTGCTATGCTTGGTTCTAACATGTTTTCTAGATTCAATGGACTCGCATTCATCGGTGATCGCTCCAATTGGGTAATATCTTTATTTTCCTCTCTTTATATTGTGTTCTTGATTCGCATTGAGGACAATGCAACATTTAAGTTAGGGGGTGTGGGATATTCTTCCCATTTATTGTTTAGTTTCATTGATTTGATCACGTGTTCGTTCCAAATATGTTTTTTTTTTTAAAAAAAAAATCTAAAATTTGAAAAAAAAAAAAATCATAAAATTTTGAAAAATCCAAAAATATTTTTGTTCAAAATAAATAAAAATTGGGATTCAAAATTTTCAAAAATATCATTAAAAGTCAAATTGGAGTCTCAAATTGTAAGCGTTCAACATACACAAAGCCGAAATTGACCAAAGATGGAAATTGAGCGAAAATTGACGACTTAACGAATAAATGTGGAGATTAACAAACCCGGTGAGATTCGAGCCTATCACGTTTTGCGAGATTTTAAATCAATCCGAGTTAATTGTTAACGCAAAGTTCTTTTTAGCGCTTAATAAGTTGTCAATGATCTCAATCCTTTCATTTTGATCGGTTTTGAAAAATGTGTGCAATATTGCCTTGAAAAACGTGCCAAATTAGTCTCTAAACTTAAATTCATCTCGAAACGCCAATGGTAACGCAATTGGCATTTTGGACAATGAAGTAGGCCCTCGTTTGTCACCCCAAAAATATTGGCCAGAAAAAGTAGCGAAAAATTACCCTTTGCAACCCAAATTGAGCCAAATAATTTTCCCTTTCGTTTGACAACCCGAAAAACCCAAAATAGCCCGGAATTGCGAAAAATGAAAAAAATTCAGAATTTAAGTCCGAAAAGTGCAACAAAAAGGGGCAAGAAAAAAAAAATAGAAGAATGCCCAACAAAAATAGCAAGAAAAAAAAATAATAGAAATGAAAAAAAAAATAGAAAAAGAAGAAAAAAATGAGCAATAGCCCGGAAAATGCACAAATGGACATCACGAATGACTTTTCCAATTCCAACCTTCCATACCGCCTTTATTTTACCCAATGCAACCTTTAACCCGAAAAGTCCTAACCGAGTCCAAATTGCAAAAATTGAGTACCGCGTGGAGAGCTAATACACCAAAAGATAATATAAGAGGTTAAATGCGCGAAATAGAGGCGATGTTCCCGTTTTTAAAATCGTAATCCGTTGATGAGATCCTTTCACTATAAAAATTTCCGTCTTTCTAATTGCATGCGTGAATTTGCTTCCATTACATTTACTCTTTATATCACGCATGCCTAGAGAATAGCCATAATCCGAGAGATTCGTTTGTGAGTGCATTCCGTGAGAAATTGAAATCAAAACGAATTTTCGGATAAGTAACGTAATGATCAATCGATGGAAATTGGCGGTTATATTTCTGGCTTCGCACACACGCACTACAGTTTAAGACTCGTAAATATGACTATTTTCAGGAAAAGTTTGAATTATACAATTTTTGGTTATTTTGAAGTTCTTTGAGTCGAATTTTGTGGGTATATTCTCTGCAAACCCTCACGAGACACAACTCGTCCTAATAGGGTAACCTAGGGGTTTAAAGGCTTGTTGCATACGCTAAATGCAATCGCTTGCCTGCGAAAAAGGTATTCTATCCCAATAAAGGTTTTGAAGGGTCCTTAACTCATACTCTCATTCTTTTACATTGCTCGGGACGCGCAAAGTTCTAAGTTAGGGGGGTTTGATTCGGCATAAATTCTTCACATTTATCCCCTTAATTTCGGTATTTTTATGATCCCGTGCGGTGTAAATAGATTGGATTTGTCTCATATTTATGCTACTAACCCTTTTTGGCAAGTATTTCGTATTTTGTGTATCTCCTATGTGTTTTACAGATAGTTCATGCAAGTTAGTGCCAAAGAGAACTCTAAATAGTGAAAGAAACCAAGAATCGGGGAGTTAAAGGGCATTTTCATAATTTTTCAGCCATAGTCTAGAGGTGGGGCCAACTAGAAAACTGAAGAGTTTTCAATTACAAGAACACTGGAAAAAACGGCACCTCAATCCGAGCTACGATGAAGAAGTTATGCCCATTTGAAGTTGAGAAAAAATCCAAGAAAAAAGCTGTCAGACCCGAACCGAACCGAAGCTGAGAAAAAAGAACCAGTCTGGCCATTTGTCACGCACCAGATCCGTTACGAAATTAGTCACGCTCCAGATCCATTAAAAAATTAATCGCGCTTTCTAAGTGTGACAAATTGGCAGATACGGGATTTTTATTTTGTGCTTATCTTTTAGCCAAAAGAGTTTTATGCTTTGGGGACTCTTCTAAACGACCCTTAGCCTATATATTTAGTCATTAGGACTCTTTTTATTCAGATTTCATTCATGTAAAAACTCCATAACAAGTAGGAACATCTAGGAGAAAGATTCACATATTTTGCACCATCAATTCAAGAGCTTTTCCGGTTTTTCTTCAATCTTTGATTTCTTCTTGCATGTTCTTGTTCTTCAATCGTGGTAACTTTAATTTCCAGTACTTTTATTATTATTCACCATGTTAGGCTAGGTTTTTAAAGGTTGGGATGCATGAACCCAACCTGATGTTGTAGTTGCGTGCATATAAAATTAATCCGCTGAATTTAGTGATTGATTATGACCGTATTGCGTAGTTACACAATAATTGTAGATCTTTATATCTCGTTTGCCTCTGGGTACTCGTGATGATTTAGAGTGCAATTCGAGTGTCACTATCGCGATACTGATTTACTCATCCTCAGATTAAGTATGACGCGGGCTTGAACCTCGTATACGTAATGCTTGGGAGTACTAAATTCCGGATCAAATTAATCAGTTAAATTTATGATTAGTTTCATACCGTCAATACACTAGGGTTGGGGGATTGTGTCTCTACCTTAATTTTTTCAATTAGTTTTAGTTAACTTCTTTATTTTTCCCTTTTCCCTTTCTCACTCAATCATCTTATTTTTTTATTTCTTTTTAGAGTCAAGTTAGGGTTAACAGTCTTACCTTTGTCGTCACGTTCACTCGTCCTAGTTCCCTGAGGATTCGATACCCAGACTCGCCACTATACTCCGCAAGAGTGTAGTTAAAGTTTAGGTTTTTTTGTATTGTGGTTGGAAGCCGACAACAACGACTAGCGTATTTACACGAACGCTCGGTTTCCACCTCAATCAAAATCCAAATGAATTATTATTGTTTAAAACCTCAATTTTTAATTCCAAAACAACAGCATCTAACTCATATTATGTACAATTACTAAAAATCCAAAAAATCCCCACCCCCACCCCTACTGCCCACACACATGCACACTACACAAGAGTGAAATGATAAAGTGCAAATCATTTAAAAGAATTAAAAATGGATTGATAAAGTACAAATTGGAATATTTATTACAAATTTAAAAATTATTTCAAATTCGGGTTATCATAAAAAAATGGATTGATATTCGGTAGGAGCAGCCAAGTCATCCATACTACTATTTAGACGATTTCGCGCATGTAGGATAATTTACCACGGATCGTTATTGATATACTCTGAGTAAAACACTTGGTTGAATTTTTCAAATGCACAAACAAACGGCTCATCGCTCATGTGGTCGCTGCTCTTTAACTTGGACAAGTCAACCATGATCAAATTGTTGCGAGGATAAACTTACAAGAATTTTTATCCTCAACCCTTACCCACTCACAGTAAAATACAACCTCTTTGAAGCTTATATAATCCAATTCAAATATATTTCGAATTACACCATAGTAAGTCATTTCAGCTTCAACAAGGTTTTTATTTTTTGCGCTCGCTCGAAAGAAAGTATGAGACTTGTATGAAATGCCCGAGTTCTGTACATTTGTACTTTCTTCATATACTTTTACGCCGAATACATAACCGTCCAAACGATACTTTTTGTATTCTTATGACATGAACAAGGGTCAAGTGGCTAGACGAGAAAGCCTTGATGTCACATCACCCGTCTTTAAGAGCTGAGAATATAAATTAATTAGGTTAGTAGTAAAGTTTAAGTGTAATGTAACGTTATATGATGGGCATTTTCATTATAATTACCTCATGTGACCGCCACAGCCTAAATTCGTTGTCTGATTGTACCATTATTTTTCGTCTTTTATTGTTCTCACAGGCTTCATATTTTTTGCATATTACAAAATTAATCATGTATAAAATACTCTAAAATATTCTAAAATAATGTAAAACTTGAAATAATTTAAACTTACTTTTTCCATTATTCGACATCTTCATGCGTGTCAAATAGATATCGAGCTAATTATTCATGTTGCAAACTCGTTAATTTCACTCGTTTTCCCATCACATGACCACTATCATCGACGAACTTATAGGTGTCATCAACGTTGGTTGAGTCAGGCAAATATTCTTGATGTAATCTTTATAAACTTTCATCAATATTTCAAACGGATACATCCATCGATATCTAACTAGGCCACAAAGAAGTGCCTCTTCGCATAGGTGTACCAACAAGTGAACTATTATGACAAAGAATGCTGGGGGAAAGTACTTCTCCAACACACAAATCACTTCGGTCACTGCCAATTTTTCGGCCACTACGTGTTCTCGATTGACTACCTTCTCACACAAAAGTGAGAAGGTAATACTAATTTTCATAATAGCCCTTCACAAATCTTTGTTCTTGGAGAAACAGTGCTTAAACAATAGAGGAACCAATTCATGATCACATGCCAATCGTGGGACTTACACTTATGTAAATCATGAGTAGCATAATTCACAATCCTTTGCAAATTGGAAGAAAAATTAGATGGACCCTTCAAAGTATGTATTATATCTAAAAGCACCTTCCTTTCCCCACTCGTCAAAGTAAACGCACCAGGGGGAATTATTGTCCTTCCCCTACTATCTTCTTTCAACCATAGTTGTGGCTTAAGTTTCAATGATTTAAGATCTTTTTGTGCATTTTCTCTATCTTTAGAATGACTCCCCCCAAGGAAAGTGTCCATAATATGTTCAGCAAGGTTCTTCTCTGCATGCATCACATCCAATACATGGCGCACCGGGTTATTATTCCAATAAGGCAAGTCAAGTAAAATTAACCTCCTAGACCATGCCTTTCTTGTCTCAATTTCATTCCCAGTTGGGGTCTTCTTATGCTTGACATTCTTAAATTTGGGATTCTTACCTGGCATATTAGGGGCCACATTCAGATGATTTACTTTCAATTTCTGAACCTGAAAATTGTCTCGACGGTAGCCTATGTTCAACCCTGACCGATAAAAAATTAGAACCTTTCTCAAATATGAAACTATGAGCCGGGGTTAAAAACCTCCTATGGAAATGGTATACATTTTTTGAGCTAACGGATAGACGAAGAGATTCAGTCTCCTCTCCATAAATAGGACACCCCAAATAACCATGTACTACACAACCGGATAATGTCCCATAAGCTGGAAAATCATGAATTACCCACATCAACATAGCTTTCAGCGTAAACTCTTCTTTTTTAAAAGAGTCAAATGATTACACACCCTCTTCCCACAACTCATTTAATTCTTCTACCAAAGGATCTAGGTAGATGTCGATGTCATCACTTGGTGCCTTTGGCCTAGGTATCAATAAAGACAATGTCGAAAATTCAAGTCTCATACACTATGAAGGAGGGAGGTTGAGTGTGGCTAGGATCATTGGCCATACACTCCAATTGGTGCTTAGATTTCCAAATGGATTGAAACCATCTCTTGATATAGCCAAACGAATGTTACGCTATTCTCGAGCAAAATCGGGATACTCATAATTCATCCTCCTCTAAGCTATAGAATCAATAGGATGACGCATGAGATTAACCTCTACTTCTAACCTAGCATGTCAATTCATTTCCACCGCTATCCATGGTAGTATGAAAAATCATTTTAATCTAGGCCCAACGAGAAAATATTTCAACACTTTTTGAGGCATTTTTGGATTGTGCCTTCCTTACCAGTAGATTGGACATATCTAGGTTCATCGCATACCGGACAACGATCGAGATTTTCATACTCCTTTCGATATAGTATGCAGTCATACACACAAGCATGAATCGATTTATACTTCATTCCCAGACATTTCAAACTATTCTTCATAACAGGATAGCTGTTTGGAAGCGTATTCTTTACCTCTTCCCCCAATTCAGAATTCATGTCACGCTATTGCCAGACAAACCATATTACGTCTTCAAACTGTGCAAACCAATAATGGAATGTAAAGTTGTTTGATCTTTCTCATATCTAGAGTAGAACCGTTGGGTCGCCTTAAATTTTAAACTTTGGTAGTCACCGTCAAGGTTTATCGTGATATCTTCATGAGCACTTGAACATTGTACATCATCAGTAAACTCATTCTCCTCCGCTTCAGAAACTCCATACGCATCCTCAAATAAATTCTATAACATATTATGATCTACGTCGTCCCCTTCTACATCTATCCTATTTGTTGAAGATTGTTGTGAAGCTTGTTCGGGGACAAAAGGAACTTTCAATTTACCGTGAAAACCCCAAAATCGATAAATATCTTGCATACCCCATCTTAACAAATGTAGTTCAACTGTTTTCCACTCAAATACCTTACCATTCTTACACCTAGCACACGAACTCGAAAACTCTTCATCATTATGACATCTCTTTGCATATTTCACAAATTCATTAGCACCTCTGCTAAACACATCCCCCATTCTCTTTATCTCACCCATCCACTCTTTGTATTTAGGACATCCCATCACAGCTACCACAACTGATCACTTATTAAAGGTAAGAAGTGTATATTCATGGATTAGTATAAACAAAACTTAGATTTATAGTATGTTTCATTTAATTATGTATTATTTATATTCGATTTTTAAATTTCAAATTAAAATTCAATTTATAATAGAAACTACTATTTCCTCCATCTCCTCTAAAGGGTGAGTGGTCCTATCCCATTCAAGACCGCAAATTTCTGTAATATACTTAATAGCTCATGCACATTGTTACGATTTAAGAAACAATCAGCAGTATATCCCCGTAGTTCTCCAAGTACACGACATAGATTGGAAAGTTTGAGTGTTATTTCAATTGATAAATTGAAATAACAGTCACACTTGTCAATCTAGTATGTACCCAGGGAACATTAGGATACGACTGCAGAACTTCCTCCAAAAGTGACAACGTTAAGCTACTAAGAATATTATCATACAGATATTATGCAGTCCCAAACTATCCAAATGGGACAATTCGAGAGATCTAATTACAGGGGTAATGACTCTCGAACGGGTCTAAGGGCTATTGAATGCGTACACATAAGAACTAGAAGGCTAGTATCTATGCGCACTATTTGTAATTTCAAGTATGTTTCATTTAATTATCATACTATATATATTGTTCTTGATACAAAGTAATTTTAAAAAAAGTTGAAAAATCCCACCCTCATATGGACAATAATCCAGTGGTCATATCACTTTTAAAATTAACCAACCGAACATCGATCCACTATAATCCAACCGCAATGGCAACAACAAATGTTATCCTATACTCCTTTTAATTCATCTACTCAATTAAATTTTTTCATCAATTAAACTAATAATTAAAGTATACAATTATTGATTTACAAATTTACAATGAGGGGCAATCCTACTTGCATATGAAAGAGGCACTAATTATTAATTTACTAAAAAAAATTAACAACCAATCATTATTTAATCAATCAATTCTTTTATAAGGGGCACTAATTGCATATGAGGGGAAATATCTAATAAACCAATAAAAATTGAATTAAACACACACACACACACACACACACACACTGACCCCCTTCCCACCCCCAACCCTACCCCCCATTGCCACTACCCACCACACACACACACACACACACACACATATACACAAACACGCATATATATATATATATATATATAGACACACACACACACACACACGCATATATACACCCCCTCTCCTCCCCCCGCCCTTTCCCCTCCCCCCCCCCCCCCACATGCATATCTACACCACATACACGCGCGCGTGCGCATTTACACACACATATATACACACACGTACCTATACACAAATGGAAGAGAAATAAAAGAGAGAAAAAGTACCAAAATCGTAGAGAGAGAGAGAGAGAGAGAAATGGAGGGAATATAAATCGATGGGAAAAAAGAAGAGGGAATGATTTTTACATACAGAATTGTCACGAACATGTCACAATCTTTGACCGTGAAAAGTTTATAAGTTTGTCACGGTCATTGACCGTAACAAGTCCGTGACAACTGTACTTGTCGCGTACTTGTCACGGGTATTGACCATGACAAGCCTTTGTCGTGGCCTTCTCACGATCATTGACCGTGAAAAAAATGCATGTTTGTTTGTCATGGTCAATGACCGTGACAATGCTGGCCTATTGAAAGGTGTCAGTTTTATCATTTTGGTGTAGTGGACGCACTGATGTGCCAAATTTTCCCGTCGAGCTTGCATGACGTGGTCCAAAAATGGTTCGAGAAACTCCCCCACAGATCTATTAGTAACTTCGAGTCCCTGGCAGTGCTCTTCACAGCTCGATTCATTACCAGTAGCTCCCATCCGAAGAGGATGGATGCTTTGTTGACAATGGAGAAAAAGCCCCTGGAGAGCCTCAGAGACTATGCGAAGAGGTATTGGGAGCTATTCAACGAGGTCGAGGACTGCTCGGAGAAGGTCGTCGTTGCATCCTTTAAGATTGGCTTACCCATATCCTACCTCTTACACCAATCCCTCACTAAAAAGGAAGCCAGAACCATCGACGACTTGATGGCTCGTATTGAAAAATATGCCAAAGTCGAAGATGTGATCCGTCTCAGTGCAAGAGAAAATGGTCGCGTCAAGATCACCGGTAAGGGGAGCGACAAGAATGAGGCTAAAAAGAAAAGGAGTAAGAATAGGGGCAAGAATGTCCCTAAAAATGGGAGCAAGAGTGATGCCTTGAAGGCATTTCAAGGAGTAAATACAATTTCATAGAACCAATCTACAAGATTCTGGCAAAGATAAAGGACGAACCGTTCATTAAATGGCCCAAGAAAATGGGTGGAGACCCTTCTAAGAGGAATAAGGCACTGAGATGTGCTTTCCACAAGGAGGGGGGGGGGAAGAAAACCTAGCACTACAAGGCCCTCAAGTCTCACCTTGAAGATATAGCTCAAGCTGGACACTTGAGCGAATTCGTGGAGAAAAAGGCAGAGAAGCTATGTTCCAATGGAGATCAAATGCCTAATAATGTGCTCGAGGAAGACATAGACCATGAGTTGGCAATAATTCATAGGGCATCCGACCTCAAACAGGTTGGGGGAAATACGGCTCGGATGGAAGTGGAAAGGCTCATGACAGTAATGCAAGTTTTCAGATTGATCCAACCAGAATGCAAGTCGAGAAGCATCGGCGAGCAGAAGATGTCGACTACAGTAAGAATATTGTGTTCATTGATAAGGATCTAGTGGGAGTAAGAACTCCACATCATGATGAGAACCCCACATCATGATGCGATGATCATTACACTCAGGATAGATAACTATGAAGTTGATAGGTTGCTTATCGATCAAGGTAGCTAATCTGATGTAATGTATCTCGGTCTGTTTAAGAAATTGAAATGAAGTGTCATCGATCTAAAGGAAGCCACCGTTCCTCTAGTTGGATTCGCTAGAAAAATAATCATCCGCTTGGGAAAGATCGTCATGCCGCTGAGGGCAGGAAACATCTAAAAAATGATCTAATTTTTTGTGGTCGATATTTATTCATCCTACCAAACAATCCTCGGCAGAGGATGGTTGCACGCGATAAAGGTCGTCCCATCTACCTACCATCAGAAGCTCAAATGTGTGACTGAAAGAGGATTAGTAGAGATCCATGGAGATCAGGAGATGGCGAGAAAGTGCTTTATAGAGGCCATCCATCTCGAACCAGAGAAAAAGGTTGAAGAAGTTAAAACCAAGAATGAAGAACAAGAGAGGCTAATTGCCTCCAATTAGAAACTAAGTATGGGAGACGAGGAGTGGAGGAGACCAGGCTCCTCCCTCTGAAAGAGTCGTCGAGGACCTAGAGGAAGTCACAATCAGTAGCAACTCGAATGAAAGAAAATTCTTGATCGGAACCTCACTCACCGATCGTGAAAAGAGAGAGTTGGTCACCCTACTTCAGAGTAACCTAGATGTCTTTGCATGGGAGCCTTACGAGTTGCCCGAGATTGATCCTAACATCACTTGTTATTGACTGCATGTCGACCCATCTTTTAAACCAATGGCATAAAAAGCTCGATGAACTGCTCCGGAGAAAGCCAAGGCAGTGGAGGAGGAAGTTGAAAAAATGTTGGACGCAGGATCCATATGGGAAGTCCAGTTCCCCAAGTGGCTATCCAACCCAGTGGTTGTCCCTAAGAGCAATGGAAAGTGGAGAGTCTGCATCGATTTCAATGATCTCAACAAGGCATGCCCTAAATACAGCTTCCCCTTCCCAAAGATTGATCAGCTAGTGGATGCCACGACAGCAGACGAAAGGATGAGCTTCCAAGACGCATACTCTAGTTATCACCTGATCCCTGTACACGATCCGTATAAAGACAAAACAACATTTATAACCACATTTGGGTTATATTACTAAAGGTCATGCCCTTTGGGATAAAAAATGTAGGAGCAACCTACCAGCGGTTGGTCACCAAGATGTTCAAAGACCAAATAGGAAGCACTATGGAGGTCTACATCGATGACATGCTCGTCAAGAGCAAGCTCAAAGATGACCACTTCTCTGACCTATCAAGGACCTTTGAAATCTTTAGGAAGTATCGAATGAATCTCAATGTGAGTAAGTGTTCCTTCAGTGTCCATTCAGGAAAATTCCTTGGGTACTTAGTCAGCAAGAGAGGTATTGAAGCCAACTTGGACCCAATTAATGCTATTAACAGGGTGCAGCCCCCCCCCCCCCCCCCCCCGAACGATAAGAGACATGTAGAAGCTCACTAGAATGCTCGCCGCCCTAAATCGGTTCATATCAAAGTCTTCTAAAAGGTGCCAACCGTTCTTCCAGTTGTTTAGGAAAGCAAGGAGGTGGAATGGAACGAGGAGTGCTCGAGGGTGTTGGAAGGGATTAAAGCTTACCTCGATAAACTGTCTTTATTCTTAATCCCTCAATAGAATGATTTCCTATACCTTTACCTTGCATTATCTAGCCATGCAGTAAGTTTTGCACTGGTATGCAAAAAAAAGGGATCCAGTACCGAGTCTATTACGATAGCAAGATGACGCGGCTAAGATTTTATCTCAAAAGCGCGTTTTCCTCTCGGCTCAAGTGCAAGCCTGTCGCTCAAGTAATAACCCGGTAAGTCGGGATCGTATCCACAGGGATCGAGATTGCCAAATAGTAATAAGAAAAATTATTAAATCTTGAAATGATTTCTTAAAAGAAACAAAAAGATGATTAAATATTGGGAAAATTTCTAGTGAAATAAAAATTTACTTAAGAAAAAACAAACTGAAAATTGCAAAAAAATTTAGATCTGACAAATGGGAGAAAATAGGGTAGGGTACAATCCACCCATCCTTAACAAATTACCGTATAGAATACTAGAATTGTAAATTAAAATTATTGACTAGATCCGGTCTATATAAACTCTAAGCATTACATATATGAGGGATCTAGCCTGCATCATATGAAATCAAAGATAGATATAAAGCGGTGAATGATAAATCATACTCGCAAAGCGTTCTTAAACATCTCAAGTACCTAGGGCAAGAGAGATTAAAAGATTGACAATGTTTGTATGAGTTTCTTTCACGATTCAATCAATATTTTAATTTAACCTCTATTTTCTACATAAATAATTTGCCTTGGATTGAGTTCATGTACCCCAACCCTTGGAAATCTAGCTACTCATGATTTGGTTCAAGAATAAAAACAAATTCACACATAAAATTTTGAAACTACAAGACATTGTAAAAGATTTGCAAATAATAAAGTAAAAGAGAACATAATGATATTACTTGAATTCAGCAACAAAAACGGAATTGGGATTCAGAATTTCTTACAAACTAGGATTCATGCAAACTTTTGAGGAAATTGGAAACTTAACCCTAGAAATTTGACGTAAAATTAAACCTAGAACTCTCTCTCCACCTAACTGCACTCAACCCCCCTCAAATGAGGTAGGGCATGGATTTTATAGCACACAGTATCGAAATTGACAGCCAATAGTGCTTGTGGCACAAGTTTCATCAGTTGCACACGCCAAAAATCTGCATAATTAATGCCAGAATTTCACCACAGCCATACCGGTCCGGATCCATTTGGTCTGGATCTGTTTTGGTACCGAATCGGTTATTTTTTCTTACCGGACCGGTCCGGTCCCTACCGGATCGGTCCTGTTCCATCCGGATCGGTTTGGTTTTTGGTCAATTTCTCTTCATTATCGCGCAACTTCAAAACATCATAACTTCTTCACCGTAGCTCGGATTGAGGTGCCGTTTTTTTTTTGTGTTCTTGAAATTTAGATATCTTCAACTTTCTAATTGGCCCCACCTCCGGAATAAGGCTGAAAATTTACGAAAATGCCCTTCAACTCTCCTTTTTGTGCTTTCTTTCACTGTTTTGAGTTCTCCTTCGCACTAACTTGCATGAAATACCTGTAAAACACATGATAAATACACAAAACACGAAATACTTGCCAAAAGGGGTTAGTATCATAAATACGAGACAAATACAATCTATTTACACTGCACGGGATCATAAAAATACCGAAATTAAGGGGATAAATGTGAAGATTGTGTGCCTAATCACAGCCCCTAACTTAGAACTTTGCGCGTCCCGAGCACTGTAAAAGAATCCTATCAAGGATCAACTCTTGAAAATTCCTTTATTGGGATAGAATAACTTTTTTGCGGGCAAGCGATTGCATTTAGCGTATGCAATAAGCCTTTAAACCCCTAGGTTACCCTAGTAGGACGAGTTTTGTCTCGTGAGGGTTTGCAGTGAATTTACCCACAAAATTCTTTATTGGCTCAAATAAATATCAAAATACTTAAAAATTGTACAATTTAAACTTTTCGAAAAATAATCACCATAAATTCATATTCACATGTTTCAAACCATAGTGTGTGTGTGCAAAGCCAAAAATTAAACCTCAAATTTCCACCGATTGAGCATTACGTTACTTTTCGAAAATTTGTTTTGATTCAAATTCTTACGGATGCACTCACAAATGAATCACTCGGATTGTGGCTATTTTCTCTCGGTATGCATGATATAAAGAGTAAATATAATTCACACAAATTCACGCATACAAAATTGAAAAGAAGAAAATATATGGTGAAAAGATCTCATCATCGGAATACATTTATTAGGAAATGGGAACATCACCTCTAGTTCACACCATTTAATCTATCTTATTATCTTTTCATGTCTTAGCTCTCCATGCAGTAATCAATTTTCTCCATTCGGACTCAGTTAGGACTTTTCAGGTTAAAAAGTGTAAAGGGTAAAAATGGGAATGGATGGGCTGTTCGGAATTGGAAGATATCTTTATGACGTCCATTAGTGCTTTTCCGGGAATTTGCTAATTTTTCTCTTTCTTTTTCTATTTTCATTTTTTTTTCTTTTCTTACTATTTTTATTGAGCATTTTTTTCTATTTTTCTTTCTTGCCCCTTTTTATTGCACAATTTGGACTTACTTGATGAGTTTTCAATTTTCACAATTCCGGGTTAATTGGGTTTTTCGGGTTATCAAACGAAAGGAAAATATTTTATTTGGCTCAACTTGGGTTGTAAAGGGATGATTTTTTTTTCACAACTTTTTATGGCTAATATTTTTGGGTAACAAACGAGGGCCTACTTCGTTGTCCGAATTGCTAATCACATTACTATATGCATCCCGAGATTAATTAAGTTTAGAGATATATTTAGCACGAATTTCGAGACAACATTTCACACATTTTCCATAACCGATCAAAACAAAAGATTGAGATCATCAACGACTTATTAAAACGCTGAAAAGAACTTTGAGTTTATCATAAACTCGGATTGATTTAAAAACTCAAAAAGATCGATAGGCTCGAAATCTCACCGGGTTGGACTAATCTCCACACTAATTCGTAAAGTCGTCAATTTTCTTTCAATTTCCATCTTTGGCCAATTTTGGCTTAGTGCATTATGAATTTTACAATTTGAGACTTTAAATAGAATAAAGGTGATATTTTTGAAAAATTCAAATTCCAATTTTTATTTATTTTGAAGAAAAATATTTTTGACTTTTTAAAATTTTTCCTTTTTTTTTATTTTTTATTTTTATTTTTCAAAACACACTTGGAAAGAACATGTGATCGAATCAATGAATCGGGAAGAATATCCCACACCCCCTAACTTAAATGTTGCATTGTCCTCAATGCAAATCAAGAGCACAACTGCTTCTTTCTCTTTCTTCGTTTTTAGAATTATATATATATCAGAATTCTAGAAAGCAGTGGCGGCGCATCCGTTTGATCGATCACGGCCACCTATGGATAAGAGCAAGAGTTTTGGCTTTATCCTTTCCATCGAGCTGTCTGGTCTAGTTCATCTGCTCTTCACTACCATCTATCTAAGCGCTAAGAAAGGTTCCCGTCTGGCTATCTCCTTCTCAGATGAGAGTAGGCATGAGAACTCAATCACGAAATGCCACAGTAGGCTTGTTGTCAAGATCTAAAAAAGGGGTTTCCATAAAGGTCTCAATGACAACCTACTGGTAGCACCTCAGAGATGTCTATTCCTCTCTCTGATAGTCAAAGTAAGCCAAGCGCTAGCAAGCTGAAGTGAAGAAAGTTCATCATAGAAGGGAAAAGAAAGATATTACCCAAATGGAGCGATCCCTGATGAGTGCGAGTCCATTGAATCTACAAAACATGTTAGAACCAAGCATACAAAAAAATAACAATACTTGAACTAATTACTCTAAATGCAACAAAACACTATATAACACTTATACATGACTCAAAAATACAACAAAAATCACCCCATACGCGTCGGGGGTGCGACGACCTCTCATCTCTCTCCACAAATCACCCGATCCCTTTCACTGGGTAAGATGCACGCCGTGTCTCTCCTGTATTACCATCATAAGTGAATAGACGGAACAAATTGGGCCCGTGCCCATAGATAAAGGAAAGACCGGGAGATGCATTATGATAAACCGAAAAAGGATCCGCTTGTTGCGTAGCACGTGAGTTGGTCGCTAAGTTGGATGAGATTTGAGTCATATCTTCAAGTACCTTCGAAGACTCAAATGGTATGGGTGGAGGTTTAGGAAGGTGAAACTCATCAATTCTATTCTCCCACTCGCTTTCGTCTAAATGACGAAATGAGGCCCAAAAAGATTGGACTTCATCATTTAGGCTCGCATCCACCGGTCCGAACTCGCGCTCAAACTCTGCTAGGCTCAGCTCCTCTAGCTCTCTCTCTTGCTTGGTGTCCTCAACCTGCCTTTCATGCTCACTCGCCGAATGAGAGGGTGGTGTGGGTGGTTGGTAATCGAGGAGAAATGTATCGATATTGTCCTGCCATTCACTTTCCTCTAAGTATTTCGACGAGCCTCTCCCGACACACTCTAAATCTCCTCTTTCACTCTTGTTCGTGGGCTCACTCATGCTCTCAAATGCATTAACTAAACATACATCCCCTACCTTGATCTCGATGACACAAACTTCCCCTGATGGTTCTTCCTTGTAAGTTTTTTCTTGCTCGCGTGCTTCCCCAAAAGATCCAATCCTCGCAGTTCCCCTTCATCACCCTCTCTCTTGGAATTATTAAAGATATTTGTTTCGAGGGTCATGTTCCCGAAAGTTAATTGCATACGCCCACTTCGGGTATTGATAAGAGCATTAGCTGTAGCTAAAAATGGGCGGCCAAGAATAACGGGAACACGATTACTTAGGATAACGAAAGGTTCTTCGTCCCAAATTACAAAATCCACCGGGAAGTAGAAAGTGTCTATATGGACAATCAAATCCTCAACAATTCCCCGAGGAAACTTCACAGAACGATCCGCGAGCTGGAGAGTCATATTGGTGGGCTTAAGGGCCCCCAGTTCTAGTTGCCTATAGATGGAATAGGGCATAATGTTAACACTAGCCCCTAGATCTATTAGAACTCTCTCGATTCGGTTCTTCCCCAAGATACATGAAATAGTGGGCGCACCCGGATCTTTATATTTTAATGGAAAGTCACTCGACAAGACTGCGCTGACATTTTGGGCCAAAGAGACGTTCTGGTTTACCTTTAGCTTACGTTTCACCGTGAGTAAGTCCTTAATAAACTTGGCATACGCGGGAATTCTCTGTATAGTCTCGAGAAAAAGGTAAATTAATTTTTACTTGCTTAAGGACTTCCAGAACTTCATCACGGGAGGTCGTTTTCGAGTGAGAGACCAACCGTTGAGGGTATGGGGCAGCGGTGGGAGTGATGGCCTTGGGTCCACTAGTATTTTCCTCCTCCTCACTCTCAATTAAAGGGGCATCTTAGGCCTCTCTTGTGCCGGGAGAAACCTCTTTATCTTTAGATGCATTGCGTGGGTGAGGTGACAAATCAACTACTCTCCCACTACGTAGAGTGGTAATAGCGCTACATTGCTCTCGATGGTCGTGGGATGTAGTGCCAACACTGCTTTGTCCTAGGGGAGGTCGTTGGCTTTGAGCAGGAAATTTTCCCTTCTCTTGGACATTCGATGCAGTTTGCAACCTTGAGATGCTAGTATATATGTCATTGAACATTCGATCATACTTAGCACTTATCTCCTTTTGAGATTGTATGAGGTGATTTAAGTTATCCTCAAGAGATCGCCTCGGTAGAGCAACATACGAACCAGGAGGTGGTACCTGCATAGGATTTGGCATTGGAGGAGCCACTTGCTGAAATTGAGGAGGTGGTGGTATAATCATATGTGGGTTAGGAACCATCCCACCTTGGGGTTGTCCATAATTGAACCCAGGATTCCTCCGTGATTGATTATATGCATTCCCTTGATGTGCATTATAATTTCCGCGAAACCCACCTATTGCCTCAACATGTTCAGTGTACATTGCCCTGTATGCAGGGATAATAGGACACCCTTTGGTAGAATGACCCGCAGCACAAATGGCACACACTTTCTCCTTCTCGGCTTGTACGGGTCCAGCTACTTCTCTCAATCGCACTTCAAGCATATCTCTGAAATTCTTCTCCAATTGGTCAAATTTTTTATCTAACAAAGTGTACTTGTCCAAGTGATAGATACCGGACGCAGCAGGCAAGTTGGACATTTGTCGATTTCAGTTTTGACTATTGGGGTCAGAAACATCCCATGATTGCGTAGTCTCTGCTACATATCTCAAATGAGCTTCAGCATCGCTCGAATTTAACTCCCAAAAAGGTCTTTCACACATGGTTTGAACAAGTTGTTTAGACGCTAAAGTAAGGCCTTGATGGAAAAATGAAATCAGATGATGATTTTCAAAACCATGATGTGGGCATGCACTAACTAACTCTTGAAATCTCTCCCAACATTTATCAAAAGCCTCATTCTCATTTTGACTAAAAGATTGAATTTGGGCTTTAACAAAATTGGTTTTGTGTTGTGGAATTTTTTTTGATATAAACTTGGATTGCATATCTCTCCAGGATAACACAGAATTTGGGGGTAGGGACCATAACCAAGTTTTAGCTTTATCCTTTAAGAAAAAACGGAAGAGCTTCAACTGGATTACATCTTGTGGACAGGCTTGATCACCAAACGTTTCACATGTATCTTCAAATTCTCGAATATGGAGATATGGTTTTTCAGAATCCATCCCATGAAATGTAGGAAGAATTTGGATCATACCATTCCGAAAGTGGAACTGACCGGAATTATACGGGAGTAAAATGCAACCAGGGGTAACATTTCGCTCCGGAAATAACAAATCTTTCATGGGAAGATATGGTATCTCCTCCTCTCCAGCACCAACACCGACACTACCATGATCCGACATATCGCTACTGAAAGGTTCGGAATTCTCACTCCGGGTTTGACTCAATGAACGACTTGTGATGGAATTATTAGGTGAAGGAGGTGGAGCCCAAAAATGAGGAGACTCAGAATTTTCAGAACTTGCTTCGGCAATAGGATTTTCGTGAACTTGGGTGGGAGATGAATTTTGCATATAAGCACATAAAAGATGAATTTTTTTTTTCGAAATCACTTGTAGATAAAAATAACTTTCTTGAAAATTTAACAATTTCGGATCCCCGGCAACAGCGCCAAAAACTTGACGCGACTAAGATTTTGTCTCAAAAGTGCGTTTTCCTCTAGGCTCAAGTGCAAGCCTGTCGCTCAAGTAATAACCCGATAAGTCGGGATCGTATCCACAGGTATCGAGATTGTCAAATAGTAATAAGAAAAATTATTAAATATTGAAATGATTTCTTAAAAGAAACAAAAAGATGATTACTGATTGGGAAAATTTCTAGTGAAATAAAAATTTACTTGAGAAAAAACAAACTGCAAATTGCAAAAAAATTTAGATCTGACAAATGGGAGAAAATAGAATAGGGTACAATCCCTCCATCCTTAACAAATTACCGTATAGAATACTAGAATTGTAAATTAAAATTATTGGCTAGATCAGGTCTTTATAAACTCTAAGAATTACATATATGAGGGATCTAGCCCGCATCATATGAAATCAAAGATAAATATAACGCGGTGAATGATAAATCATACTATTAAAAGAGTTCTTAAACATATCAAGTACCTAGGGCAAGAGAGATTAAAAGATTGACAATGTTTGTATGAGTTTCTTTCACGATTCAATCAATATTTTAATTTAACCTCTATTTTCTACATAAATAATTTGCCTTGGATTTAGTTCATGTACCCCAACCCTTGGAAATCTAGCTACTCATGATTTGGTTCAAGAATAAAAACAAATTCACACATAAAATTTTGAAACTACAAGACATTGTAAAAGATTTGCAAATAATAAAGTAAAAGAGAATAGAATGATATTACTTGAATTCAGCAACAAAAACGGAATTGGGATTCAGAATTTCTTACAAACTAGGATTCATGCAAACTTTTGAGGAAATTGGAAACTTAACCCTAGAAATTTGACCTAAAATTAAACCTAGAACTCTCTCTCCACCTAACTGCACTCAACCCCCCTCAAATGAGGTAGGGCATGGATTTTATAGCACATAGTATCGAAACTGATAGCCAATAGTGCTTGTGGCACAAGTTTCATCAGTTGCACACGCCAAAAATCTGCATAATCAATTCCGAATTTCAGCACAGCCGGATCGGTCCGGATCCATTTGGTCCGGATCGGTTTGGTAATGGATCGGTTCTTTTTTTCTTACCGGACCGGTCTGGTCCCTACCGGATCGGTCCTGTTCCATCCGGATCGGTTTGGTTTCTGGTCAATTTCTCTTCCTTATCGCGCAACTTCAAAACATCGTAACGTCTTCACCGTAGCTCGGATTGAGGTACCGTTTTTTCCAGTGTTCTTGTAATTTAGATCTATTAAACTTTATAGTTGGCCCCACCTCCGGAATAAGGATGAAAAATTACGAAAATGCCCTTCAAATCTCCTTTTTGTGCTTTCTTTCACTGTTTTGAGTTCTCCTTCTCACTAACTTGCATGAAATACCTGTAAAACACATGAGAAATACACAAAATATGAAATACTTGCCAAAAGGGGTTAGTAGCATAAATACGAGACAAATCCAAGATATTTACACTGCACGGGATCATAAAAATACCGAAATTAAGGGGATAAATGTGAAGATTGTGTGCCTAATCACAAGACTCTTTTACATGCCGAGCAGCGATACCTACCACTAAAAAATCTTGCCTTTGCGCTAGTGGTAGCCTCAAGAAAATTAAAACACTATTTCTAAGCCCACTCCATCATTGTACTTACTTACCACCCTCTTAAAGAAGTCCTGAGGAAAGCAGATCTTTTAGGTAGACTATCAAAGTGGTCGGTCGAGCTCTGGCGATTTGATATTCAGTTCCAACCAAGGACTGCCATCAAAAGGCAGGTCCTCGCCGATTTAATCGCCGAGTATATAGGAGAGCATCCTTGCAACCAACCCCAGACTACCCATTAGAATGAAGTTCCCCCAACATCAGTCATCTGGAAAATATTCATTGATGGATCCTCAAATTCTAGAGGGGCACGAGTGGTCATCGTACTGGTTACCCCCGAAGATGCCATTCTCGAGAAAGGAATCAGGCTTAAACTTGAAGCCTCCAACAATGAAGCAGAGCATGAGTCACTAATCGTGGGCCTATAAAAGGCGTGAATACTCGGATCAAAGTGACTCCAGGCCTTCGGTGATTCGCAGATGGTCTCCAACCAGATAAGAGGAAATTTTAACGCAAAAGATGAGAGAATGGCATCCTATCTCGCCACTGTGAAAGGATTGATGGTCAACTTTGAGCACGTCAACATCCAGCAGTTTTCTAGAGGATAGAACAACCATACTGATGCCCTAACAACCCTAAGCTCAATAATCGATTCTGACCTAAAGAGGATAATTCAGATTAATTTCCTTGCCCAACCAAGTATCAACCAGATCAACAAACTACCGAACGTAGAGCACGTCCTCCAAATCGAGACAGCCCCTAGTTGGATAGATCCTATAATAGGTTATTTAAAGGATGGTGTATTACCAACAGATAAGAAGACCACTCATCAGATAAGAGTCAAAGCTGCTCGCTTTCACTTATCTCCTGAGGGCAAGCTGTACAAGAGATCTTTCACTAGCCATTAGCTCCAGTGTGTTCATCCAAAGGACGTCGAGCAAGTCTTGCATAAACTCCATGAGGGAATCTGTGGGAGTCATATTGGGGAAGGTTACTGGATTTTCGAGCAATGAAAGAAGGGTATTGGTGGTCGTACATGCTAAAAAGACGTTGGAATCTATGCTCGAAAGTGCAAAAAGTGCCAACTTCACTCACCTATGGTTCACCAGCTGGCTAGTGACCTGAAGTCACTTACTTGCCCATTACCCTTCTCCCAATGGGGTATGGACATCGTGGGCCCTCTACTTATCACAATCGGTAATCACAAATATTTGTTCGTCGCAACAGACTACTTCACCAAATGGATAGAGGCAGAGCTACTAGCAAACATTAGAGACGTAGACATGATAAGATTCATATAGAGGAATATTGTCACTCGCTTTGGGATACATAAGACTATCATCTCTGACAACAAAACCCAATTCGAGATTATCCTTTTCTAGGTTTTCTCCAATGACCACGGGATCAGGCACTTCTTCAGCTTTGTGGCATACCGTAAGAGCAATGGACAGGCTGAGGCTTCCAATAAAATAGTGATTGATGGATTAAAAAATCATTTAGAATGAGCCAAAGGATAATGGGTAAACGAACTATCCCACATCCTATGGGCTTACCACACCACCCCAAGGCGAGCAACTGGAGAGACACCATTCGCACTTACATATGGGATTGAGGCAATTATCTCCCTGGAAGCTGGCCTCCCTACCATGAGGTCCACTTTGATCGACCAAGTCCAGATCGATGCAGCATTGATCGTTAAACTTGACTTAGTTGAGGAACAAAGGGAGTTGGATATAGTGAAACTAGCAGCCTACCAGCAACAGCTTGCAAAGCACTATAATAAAAAGGTGAATCCAAGAGCATTCCAGGTTGGGGACTACGTCTTGAGGAAAGTTCTTGGCAGCGATGTAAACCATAGAATGGCAAGCTAGGACCAAATTGGGAGGGTCCATTCAAGGTGATAAAAGACGACCTACAAGGAGCCTATCACTTAGAAACGCTAGAGGGCAGGGAGATACCAAGATCTTGGAATGCAGCCAATTTGAAGAAAATCTACTTCTAGTTGTCTTTTTTTCTTTTTGAACTCAATGTTGAATTTTCAATTCTTCTCTGAATAATAAGATTTGTTTGTCAGTGGAATTTTATGAAGTGTTGGCTTTTCTCAACTACATTATAATGTATGCACCCTTTCCAAGTTACAGACTCACCTCTTAATATACAAAACTAAGATCTTGAGAAACTTATTAATGCAGGGTCGGTGTGTAATGATCCTCCTCAGGCATTCGTCAATTAACACGAATGACCTCCTCACTTGCCCCTGGCAATATATGAAGCCCTATAGGGGACCCTTAGGCAACATGACCAACCTAGGTTGGTCGCCAACATTATCTGGCTCAAAAATCCTGCTCTGGTAGAATATTCGATTCTAGGTGTATCCTCGCCATTGCCTCACTTAGGCCTAAGAAAGTGTGATGACACAACCAAAAAGGTAAAGTAAGGCAGAATGGTACACTAAAAGCATACTAGACCGGGGGGATACTCATTCGACAACTAACTCTGCGTAAGTCATATGTAGTCGACTAGAAGAGCCCAATATAACTAAACAAGATATTAATAGAGTAAGAAATAATACAACACATGTTTAGTTGGAAAATCACTCAAAACATAAATATTTTATTACATCGTTACATGTACAAAGAGTTACATATGCTAAGTAATCTAAACCTTAATGAGGACCAGGTCACTGAGCGAGGTAGTCAGCTACTCGATCTTTTCGGCCATCATCTGGGTGAGGAGCGAATTCCTCCTCGACTTCGTCTGATCTCGGTTCCAGGAGTTTTCTTGGGATCACATCTATAGGAAACCATCGATCATCCCTTGTGAATGGGTTTGGCATCAAAGTTGAGGGAGGGATTTCATGCCTATACCAGAGAATAAAGTTCCTGGGAACTTGTAACTCCTTGAGGGCACTCAACGACCCTCTTATGAAAGCTGACTCCTTGACCTCCTTCAAATTTGTTGGAGTATCAGTCCAACCCTAGTCGTAGCCATCCGTCCATTCCTACCAAGGACCATTTTTAAATAACTGTCTCAATCTGGTAACATCTCACTAAAGCCCGGTTGCAATCATATAGGCTCGACCGACATCCCCTTTTAGATCGACAATCTCCCTTTGAGAACTGTTGGGAAGGTTTCCATCTCACTGCATCATTGATGATGAAGAACCTTGGATAAGCAATGGAGCTGTTCTCGGCACATTCTCCCTTAAGCGAGCGAGACCACACTTTAATGTATCATTTTCTTGTTGGAGCATCTCGCCAACCAAGTTAATTTTAGACGCTTCTAGGAGCTTAGTTTTGAGAGCATTGATCTCTTCTTGAATAGAGGCACCAATCTCACTCATCTCCTTGAGTCTACCTTTTAACTTAGTAACCACCTCGGATTGATTCTTGTAATCTTCATTCCTTGATCGAAGAGACTTGCAAATTCTTATAAAGGCACGACGGACCTGGTCGCTCACATTAGTACCAAGGATTTGTCCCAAACGAGAAGTAGTCAGGATATATTCCTCAATATCGATAAGTTACAAATCATAGAAGCATCGAGAAAAAATAAATCAGTATATGAAAAGAAACAAAACTTCATTTCATTAAAACATAAATATTTCAAGTACATCAGTGAGAAGAAAAAGAGAAAAAGAGAAATACAAGAAATAAAAAGGCCCCTTAAGAATACTAGATGTCAACCTCAGTCTGCTCTCAGGATGGTGGTTACTTCCCCTTATCCGAAGCATCCTCATGTGCACCTCCCTCAGATAGAACAACCACCATTCCCTTATTAAGGGGAGCATCAACAGTAGTATTTGGAACACCTTCATTGGCAGTAGGAGGAGGCACGCCATCTACAATGGGCTTTGGGCCAAGGCCATTCTCATCGAAGAGAGGAGAATCAATATCCACCTCAGTGGTGAACAAAGCCCTGTCCCAACCTTTCTTGAAGTTAAAATAGCTGATGTAGCCGATCTGAGCCTCAACATCCTCGTATGCTGTAAGCCACCCTGCATTGTAAGAGCTCTCCTTGATAGTGGCGGCCTCAGATTCTAACATCTTCATCTTCTTCATCTTCTCAGAAAGGTCTTTATTCTCCTCGACCATCGCCATCTTGATCGTGCAGACTAGGTCATATGACTTCCTCAGCTCCTTCATCTCCTTAAACGCTGCTTATTTTACTTTGTTAGCTTCAGCTAAGGCAAGATTAGAAGATTTCTGAGTAGCACTGACAACCTTTAGGCTCGCCTCTAGATCATCATTTCTCCTTTCCATCTCTTCGCGACTGTGATAGAGGATGCTGAAATCAGACACAAATTGTAGAGAAGTAAAACAACGTTACCGAATAAGGAATGGGAAAGAAAATTGCAAGAGTGGAGAAGTGAAAATGAACTTACAAAGGCCAGCCCCTAACTCGCCTTTAGGGCTAGTTGGTCGGTCCCTATATTTGACGACCGCTGGCGGTCTTCTGGAAAGACTTCTCTCTCGAGCACTACCGGAGCCAGCTGAGGAGAGAGAGCGACGGAAACCCCCTCAGCTAAGGCAGAAATGGGCACCTAGGACTGCCCTTTCTTTGTTCTCGCCTTTTCTCTCCTCCTTTCTTCTTCTCTCCATTCTTTTCGATCTCTTCCTCTCTTCCTCTTTCATCCTCTCTTCTTACTTCTTTCTCTCTCTCTCCTTCACCCATGCCTCCTCTTTCTTCTTCCTCTCCCTTTCATGCGCCACATTTTGGGAGCTAGCGGTTGTGTCCCTACTCCCAGACTTCTGCTTCTTCAGTCTGTGAGCCAGAGCAATATTGTCCTCATCATCATCCTGGATTAAATTCTTCCTAGGGGAGCCATAGTCTCCTCGCTGGAACTATCTAAATTCTTCGAACTCTCTGAATTCTATGAACCCTCATCCAAACTGGAAGATCCCTCACCACTCGAACTCTCCTCACTAGAATCAACCTCAGCTCCACCTTTGTCAGCCCCCACACTGTCTTCACAAGATCTACTCTCCTCCTCATCTAATTGAATTGGCTCAGCAGTGACCTTTTCTATGATATCGAGGTGAGGAATGCTATCGACAGTTCGGGCAATGAATCTGGTCCCGGTGTTCTTATACTCTAAAAGGAACGCAGTCGATCTCGGATGCTTACCGTCAGTAAAATATTCCCTTATCTTCCAAGATTTTATCACTTCAGCCGCTCGGATTTCATGGAGTGCAGGTTTCGAGTTCTTTGTCTTCGCTAAAAAAGGAAAAAGGAGGAAATAAGAAATAAAGTACACTACTAGAGAATCAATGAGAAGAATAAGAAATATATCTACTTATGTACTCCTCCCTGTAAAAAGGAATCGTAGGTCCCCTGTACCTCGCCTCCCCAATCTGGGGAGGGAACTTTCAGTTCCTGGCAATGAACCCTTTATGCCAATAGTCCTTATGGGAATCAGGTAGATTAACCACCAACACCCTGTCTGGAATCCTAGCTTTTAGATAGAGGAGACCATAACTCGTTCGAGAAAAGGTATATCAATAACAGATTTCAGCAAGACCTAAATTGGTGCCATGAAGTTTAATGATCCTATGAACATCGTTGACAATTTTCCAAACATTTGGAGAACATTGGGCAAGAACTATGTAAAAATAACTGAAGAAGTGTAAAAACAAGCGATTTGGGTGAAAGGTTAGACCCCCCCAAGATAACAGGAGAACATGAATCCGATTCCCATCCTCAATGTCTCGAACATTGCGAGGAACAGGGGCACATTCAATGTCTACCCAGTTAGGGGTATTGGAAAACTCCCTAAACTCATCTATTGATGTATTACCTATTCTTGCCATAAAAAAAACCTAGCAGTGATAGAAAAGAAATTTAAATAGAAAAGAAAGGAGAATAAGTTTGGAAGACTTACGAAAAGAAAATCAGCTTGAGAAGATGCGAGACCACAAGAAAAGAAGATAAAAAGACGAGGAAATGCTCAATGATGAAGGGAGAGACCTGTAAGTGAGAAGACACGGTAAGAAACAAAAGATATCTCGAGAGTGCAAAACTTGTGAAGCGACGTTAGAAATGGCTCCTTCAAACAGTTTTAAACCCTCTTAATGATGATGTGTGGAGAACGAAGTAGATCTGCCACCTAAATCTCTTAGAAAGAGATGTTTCTCTCCCCAAAGCATCACTCAATTTATAAAAATTCCATTGGAGCTAATATTTAAAATTAATGAGCCCAAAATATTGACCCAGAAATTTTAAGGGCTATTGTGGGTACCTCGTCCATTTTTATAGGCCCAAAGAAGTAGCCAGACTGAGCCCTATTTACAATAGGAAGAGTTCGTCCCAAACTCAAGAGCCTCAAACGCAATTAGTTAGCAACAACCCATCCTGTTCCTAAAATCTCTCATGAGATATTCTAGGGATAGTGGACTAACGTGGGAGTGCCCAACACCCCCACTCTCTGAACTTTTCCTGTATATATTATATTCCTGGCCCGGGGGAAAGGGTATGTAATAAAAAACAATCCCCTGGAGAGAAGAGAAATACACAACGAGAGAACCACCGTGGACTTAGTCAATTTGCCTAACCACGTATATCTTGTGTCATGTGTGATTGTGATTATTCTAATTCATGTTCTATATTTTTCTGGTGACTTCATTTACTTATAATTTGTGTTGAGATTTATTGTTACCACAATTACTATAGATCACATATTATAGTTCATATTAATACATGATTAACTATACTCAAGTTAAGATATGTAAGGAATTATTCACTTAAGTTAAGTCAAAGGCCAAACACAGGTTGAGACTATGTATACGAATATTAGACTTACATTCATTAAATTTTATTCTAATGTTCATTATAAAATTGGATTAAGGCTCAACACATGATGATATCTGAATTAAACAACGTTATAACTATTTTGTGAAAATTGAATAGTTGGCATTAAGTCCATTAATCATGGTATGGAACGTTTAGGCAACAAATCACATATGCCAAAATTATGGGACCATGATAAATGAATTATAGGGTAGTATGTCTTTATAATCTGAATATTATGTGATGACTAACACATATTCCATGATATTCGAACTATTTAAGAAACCTGCCAAAAAATTTATTTAGTCAACAATTCAATATTCAACGCTTGCAATTATTATTGTGTGTAAAATTTAATTGTGAACATTGTTATTAATTGCAATTCCCCATAACTTGTATTCACATGCTCAATCCTATTCCAAATTTCATGGAACTAATTTATCTTAATGGAATGAGAAAATTGAGTTCAGCCTAGGGGTTCTTGACTTGGACATAGCAATTTTGTGTGATGAACCCGCTGCTATTACTGATACCTACAGCGAGGATGAAATTGATGTCCATGAAGCATGATCTTGATCCAACAGGCTGGATATTATATTTATGCGAATGTACATTGCAGCAAATATTAAGACCTCCCTACCTGAAACTACGAAAGTGAAAGAGTATTTGAATAACATTAAGGAATGCTTTTACACTGCTGATAAATCCCTTGCGGGGAAATTGAAGGCTGACCTGACCACTATGAGGTTCGATGGTACTCGGACCATGAATGATCACATTATAGACATGACCAATCTGGTTGATAGACTTAGAGTTTTGGGCATGACAATGGATGAGTCTTTTCTCGTCCAATTCATCCTAAACTCCCTACCTCCTGAGTATGGGCCTTTCCAAAATAATTATAGCACTATAAAAGATAAGTGGAATGCAAATGATTTGAAAAACATGTTAGTACAGGAGGAATGAAGACTTAAGCAATAGAATGGCCATGTGACTAAGGGACAAGTGGCAAATCTTACATTCAAAGGAGCTGGTTTTAATAATAAGTTCGGTAAGGGCATTAAGAAAGGTCATGGGCCATCTCATCAAGTTGAACCATCAATTGTTGCTGTGAAGAAGGAAAAGAACGACAAGTGTCACTTTTGTAAAAAGAAGGGCCATTTCCAGAAGGATTGTCATAAACGAAAGGCCTCATTCAAGAAAAAGGGTAAGCCTTTTATTTATGTTTGTTTCGAATCAAACCTTATTAATATTCCTTCTAACACTTGGTGGATTGATTCTGGTTCTATGTTTCATGTTTTTTATTCGATGCAGGGCTTCATTTCGATCCGCAAAACAAATCCAAATGATCATTTTCTCTACATGGGCAATAAAGCGAAGGCTAAAATAGAATCTATTGGAGTCTTTCGCCTAATTTTCAGTTTTGGATTTATTTTAGATTTATAAGAGGCTTTTATGTTCCCACAGTTTCTAGGAATTTAATTTATATTTCCAGACTTTTTTTCGACGATTTTGCGATTCAATTTAAGAATAATGGTTTTGGTTTGATTAAAAATTCTATTAATATTGGTTCTGGATTTTTAGTAGATGGTTTATATCAATTGAATCTTGAAAAGAAATTTTTTTGAAATCCTTGTGACCCTGCATCCTAATGTTGGTATGAAACGTACACTTATTGATTAAAAATATGATTAACTGTGGCATAAAAGATTGGGGCACATATCAACGTCAAGACTTAAAAGGATTGTTAAGATGTAATACTCCATAGCCTGGATTGGGCCAATTATGATGTATGTGTGGACTGCATTAAAGAAAAGCATACCAAACATACAAAGAAAGGATCCACTAGAAGAACCCATCTACTTGAAATAATACATAGAGATATATGTGGACCTTTTGATATTCCATCCATTGGTGGAGAAAAATATTTCATCACCTTTATATATGATTTTTCACGATTTTTCATTTTGTACTTGTTGCATGATAAATCCCAATCTGTGATTGAAATATACATAAATAACGTTGAGAGGCAACTAGGCAAAAATGTGAAAATTATTCGATCTGATAGAGCTGGTGAATATTATGGTAGATATGATGAGTCAGGGCAGCGCCCTAGCCCATTTGCTAAACTCCTTGAAAAGTTGGCTATATGCGTCCAACACAAAATGCAAGGATCACCTTAGAAGAATGGTGTAGCTGAAAGGAGTAATCATACCCTTATAGAAATGGTTAGAAGTATGATAAGTAGGACCCAGTTGCCTATATTTTTATGGACACATGCCTTAAAAACCACTGTACACGTCTTAAATTGTGTTCCTAGTAAGCCAGTTTCAAAAAACCCTTTTCAACTTTGGAAAGGATGGAAACCCAATTTAAGGTATTTACGTGTGTGGGGTTGCCCAGCGGAAGCTAGAATCTATAACCCTCATGAAAAGAAATTGGATCCTAGGACATTATCTTGTCATTTGTTTGGGTATCCAAAAAAGTCGAAGGAATATATATTCTACTGTCCTAATCACACAACTAGAATCATAGAAACTCGAAATGCTAAATTCATTAAAGAAGCTGAAGTCAGTGGGATTATGAAAGAAAGGGAGGAAATCAATCGACAAGTTGAGGTACAAATTCCTATACCCAAAGTTCAAAACATACATGTTGTTCCTAATGTAGTTGTTGAACCGGTCATTGATCCAATTAATAACAACGAATAACAAGTGAATGATCGACCAACTGAACAACCACATAATGAGACTATAACCGATGAAACTTTTGAAGCACCACAGGAAGTTCCATTAAGAAGATCTCAAAGAGAAAGGAGATCGGCAATTTCGTATGATTATGTGGTATGCCTTAAAGAGACCGAATTTAACATAGGGAATATAAATGATCCAGTTTCTTATGAAAAAGTTGTGAATAGTGATGATTCCGATAAATGGGTTAATCCCATGAATGATGAAATAAAATTTATGAATGACAAAAAAGTTTGGGAGTTGTTCGAATTGCCAGAAGGAAAAATATGAGTTGGGTACAAGTGTATTTTTAAGACCAAACTTGAATCAAAAGGCAATATCGAACGACATAAGGCTAGACTTATTGCCAAAGGTTTTAATCAACGAGAAGGCACTGATTATAATGAGACCTTCTCTCTAGTTTCAAAGAAGGACTCCTTAAGAATCATATTAGCATTGGTGGCACATTATGATTTGGAGTTGCACCAAATGGATGTAAAAATAACTTTTCGAAATGGGAGTTTAGAAGAAGAAGTTTACATGGCACAACCACAAGAATTCATAAAGGAAGGAAAGGAAAACATGGTATGTTTGTTAAAGAATTCAATATATGGGGTAAAGCAATCTTCTCGTCAAGGGTACATTAAGTTCCACGATACCATTACATCCTTTGGGTTTAAGGAAAACACTGTTGATCGGTGTATATACCAAAAGATCAGTGGAAGTAAGTTTGTGATTTTAGTAATATATGTTGACGACTTACTTATCGCCAGCAGTGATATTGGTTTATTAAGTGAAACTAATAAGTACCTTTCTAAAAACTTTTAAATGAAAGATTTAGGTGAGGCATCCTTCGTGATCGGGTTAGAAATATATTGGTATCGATTATGAGGAACGTTGGGATTGTCTCAAAAAGCTTACATTAACAAAGCTTTAAAAAGATTTAGCATGCAAAGTTGCAATCCCATTAATTTTCCACTTTAGAAAGGGGATAAGTTCATCTCAATTCAATGCCCTAGAAGTGATTTAGAAAGGTAGCACATGAAAGGCATGCATTATGCTTTGCTCGTAGGGAGCTTGTTGTATGCACAAGTCTGCACTAGGCCGAACATCAATTTTGTTGTTGGGATGCTAAGAAAATATCAAAGCAATCCAGGAATTTACCATTGTAAAGCTGTAAAGAAAGTGCTGAGGTACCTGCAAAGGACCAAGGATTACATGCTCACATATAGGAAGACTGATCACCTTGAGGTGATTGGTTATTCAGACTTAGATTTTGGGGGATGCCTTGATAGTAGAAAGAGCACTTCAAGTTATGTTTTCCTTCTGGCTGGAGGAGACGTTTCATGGAAAAGTGTTAAGCAGGGCATCATCATATCATCTACTATAGAGGATATATACGTAGCTTGTTTCGAAGCTACAAATCAGGGATTATGATTGTGAAACTTTATTTCAGGACTTAACATTATGGGATCAATAACTAAGCCATTAAAGATTTATTGTGATAATATCGCAGGAGTCTTCTTCTCGAAGAACGATAAGTACACTAAGGCAACTAAGCATATTGAGATGAAATACCTATTAATGAAAGAAGAGGTTCAGAAACAAAGAGTGTCAATTGATCACATTAGTACGTGTGATAACCTATCAGATCCTCTTACAAAAAGACTATCTCCAAAGATCTTTATGGAACATGTCAAAGAGATGGGTCTCGATTAGTTAGATTATTATTGTTCTTTTGCTTAGTTGTTTGACACTATTACTTGAATTCAATAAAAATGTTTCTGATTTTTATTATTTCTATCTTTTATGAATGCATGAATATGATTATGAATTATTGTTCGACAGAAATAGTCCTTATGCAAAAGGATATTATGAGGCCATTATGATACCCAATATTAAAGGATTAATTGAATGAAATATTGGTGTTGTGGTACATGGAAGGAACCATACTCTTGAATAACATGGAACCGCCATTACTCGTAATTGTGAATCATTTAATTTAGCAAACTATATTTATCAATGATTGTGCACCTTATGATACCTAATCTAATTATAAGAATTATTAATACCAAGTGGGAGACTGTTGAAAATTAATATTAAGTGTCGAAATTAATTATTTCATTTAAATTATATTAAATTCCGAATTTATGAATTTCCTATTAATGTGGTCTTGATACATATCAGATAATTAATTAGGGATATCAAATAATAAAGGGTTGGGTTAATCGTATTCGTTAGTCACATGATGGTTAGTGGCATTAGTGGGAGACTTGAAAAGAGTCCCACCTTGACTAGGATTTCAGCCCTCTTCCCTTTATAAATAGAGACCCCTACACCATCTAGGAATATCTCATAACACACTATTTCTAAGGTGGGAGAGAAAATCCAAAATTTCCTTAATTAATATTTTCTCATCAAATTTTTTAATACACAAAAAGGCAATTCTAATCTGTTCTGCAAAAGATTCAAGGAAGAAATCAATTGGAGCATTCAAGTCCATTTTCCAAATAAACTGTAATGAAAAAAAGGTTAGCTTTGATCATAGTTATATAGAAAAATTTAATTATGTGATTGCATGATGATAAAAATATCCTAGATTCATGACAAAACTGTTTTTAATGTGATATAACATTATGGTTTATGTCCGATTTAATAATGGACAAAACAGTCTTGATTATCATCCCTAAATGTGTTTCAGTTGCTAAATAAATTAAAAATACCATGAAATCTTATATTTTTTCCTGCACGATTACAATCCCTAAATGTGTATTTTATCCTTAAACATGTAACTTATAGCAAGTATATCATAAAGGTTAGACGTGATTGTCCATATTGAACAAGGTCAGGGTTGCAGTTGCAAATTCGACATAATTAAAACACGGCATGACACAATCCTTTTTTTTAATCTATTTCAAGCACGGCCCAATTAAAATCCGACACGACACTTAAATTTTTTAACCTAACACAAACGCGTCACAAATAAAATACGAAATGACTTGTAATTGTATTTTATTACATAACACGAATACGACCCAAATAAAACATGAAATAGTTTATTGGGGTCATGTTCGTGTTAGGAAAATAAAAAGGATTTCGTGTCACCGGAGTTCAATTAGGTAGTGTTCGTGTTAGAAAAATATCCCATGTTGTGTTTGATTTTGGTCAGTTAGTGTGAGGGAAAATATGCGTCATGTTGTGTTTTATTTGACCGCAATTTTGTTAGGTAAAAAGATATTTTGTGTCATGTTGTGTTTTAATTCGACTGTGGTTGTGTAAAGTAAAAAAATACGATTTCAGGTTGTGTCGAGTTATATTTAGGTCAAGTTCGTGTTACATAAATAAATACAATTTTTTTCGTATCGTGTTTATTTGGTTTGTATAAAAATAAAACGCTTTCATGTCGAGATCGTAACTAAAAAAATATTGTATCATTAATTGGATCGCGTCGAGTATTAATCGGTTCGTTTTCATGTTAGGTAGTTAGAAAAAAAATATTGTGTTGCGTTTGACTTTTATCGTATTCGTGTTAAGTAAATAATGTTATGTACCCAATTGATTAAATATTTTATTTAAGAAACGAAATACTATATAATTTAAGGACATATGAATGAAAACGCTTCGACACCTATTTTTCTTTTTTCTATTTTTTAGCTCGTTGTCCATATTTGTCACTTGAGTATAATAGAATATTTTGAAGGAAAGAAGATTGAAGATCTTTCATTACAAGACAAAGAAAGTTAGGGCTCGTTTGGTTCGAGATTTGGAAAGGGAATAGGAATTCTCAATTCCAGGAATTCTAAGTTCCTTGAATCTTGAATTCCTTTCCATTGTTTGGTTCAAATAGGAATTCTATTTTCCTGGAATTTTAAATTACTTTCCTATGTTTGGTTCGTCAATAATAGGAATGGAATCTATATCATTTACCTAAAATACCCTTTTGCATTAATATGTTTATAATTAAATATCAACACTAAGATTTACGCGCGCGCGCACACACACGCACACACACATTCCCTCACACACAGACACACACACATTCTCACATTTCACTCACATACGCACATTCACACACACACACACGCACACATTCCCTCACACACACACACACACACACACACATTCTCATACACACATTCCCTCACATTCACACACACACATACACATTCACACACACACACACATTCCCTCACACACACACACTCGCACACATTCCCTCACACACACACACATTCCCTCACACGCACACATTCACACACACACGCACACATTCCCTCACACACACACATTCTCATACACACACACATTCCCTCACATTCACACACACACACACATTCTTGCATTTCACTCACATACGCACACACGCACGCACACACACACACACACACACACACACACACACATTCACGCACTTCTCACACATGCACAAGAGTAAAGTATAAATACAAATTGGAATTCAAGAAACTATAAACATGACATAACAAAAGAAAACATAATGTGTGTAATAACCAACAAAACCAAATATCGATTTGTACTTTACATATTAATGGTTCTAATAACCAACAAAACAACAAAACCATCTAATTTTTTTAAAAACAAAATGAAGAAAACATATTAATTCTTTCCAATTAGCCTGCAAACCCAAGTCAATTTTTGGGATGGCTTCAAAGCGAGAAGCAAGCTACTTTTTGGATTATCACCAATGATAATGCTTGCCGCTTTGATGACATCATCCTCATCCAAACCATCTATGTTGCTCAACTCATCCACCACCTTCTTCCCAAGCTCGGTCTCATGGTTCATACAAAGAGCATTTGCCAACTTCTCGATATTTGCATCGGTGCTTTCAACAAATTTTTTGAATGAAGACGCCATCTCTCCTAAGTTAGTTGCAAAATCATCCGCAACCCTACGACGCTTTTTGCGTCCCTTGTTGCAACTTGTAGAAGGACTTCGGTTGCCTTGAGTTCTAGATATATCAATTCCTTCAACCTCTACATCTTCACTTGGTAAAATATTATCATCATTCTCGGATAGACTACGAATATTGGCGCGAATTGATTCCTCTTCTTCTATTGGATCTACTGCCTCATCACCATTGGCTCGATCCTTCCCATATATATCATTCAAAGCATTGAAGTGGGGGAATGACTTGTTCCTAAGTCCCCGCGCGTTACTGTGAGACTAGACATAAAAAAGGCCAAGGCATATAATTAAGATAAACAGCATTAACAATCTGGAAAAAATTATACTTACTTTAACCCATGTGTTGAACACATCCAAATCAACTTTAACCTGTAATCCACTTCATCCCATGCAAAGCCACTACCATGGTTCAACATCTCTGCAATTGCCATTGTTTATTTTTTCAAAGTCTTCACGCGAGACTCGATGTTTGGAAAAGCTTTCAGACCACATCCAGGAAGCTTTTTCTCCAACATCTTTTCAAGTTCTTGCAAATATCCGGCTCTAAATCCCGTATCAACTTTCCAATACCCATCAACAGATAGGTCTTGTAAGCATTCCACTAGTTTTGCATCTTGGTCTAGTGTCCAAAACAACTTCGATTTCGCGGGTTGACTATTTGTTGCCATTGTAACAACTCGAATGCTATGTAAATGGAAAACTCAGCAAGTTAATCAAGCAAGTTAAACTTCTATTTTTAAATGGAACTGATATATAAACATATATGACAATGTGCTTTTACAACTGATATATAAACAGATATGGCAATAAAACTTAACAAGTTAATCAAGCTCAGCTACTGAAACAGCATCTTGGTCTAGTGTCCAAAACAGATATGTCTTTGAAACAGCATACTGAAACAGCAAAAGTTTAAATAAGGCCTGATACTCTTGATTTACATCATAATGATTAGCCGATTGAGGTGTTAACTGATCTATCCATAATGATTTATGCAGCCCTCAATACTTCCACTTCAAATTCTGCAAATAGGGCAACTTGTCATTCTCAGCGTACCTGGAGGTAAATACCAACCCTTTGTTTAACTGAAAGAATGTAAAAGCAATGTTATGTGATGTCCCAGGTCCATGGTATATTGCTATCAACACGAGGTAGGAATTTACTTCTTTCACTGCCTGCTCTTTCACCTGCTCATAGCAAGGATGAAACTTGATTTTTTGGTCTTTTTATTTTTTAAAAGTTCTTCTCTGGTGGTTTCCCTCGTATACACACACACACACACACACACACACACACACACACACACACACACATGCATAGATTGATTTTTAATGCTTCTGCTCTTTGCAGAATTCACAACCATGGCAGGCAGGCGGCTACGTGACGCTGTTAAGACGGTGCTTACTTCTGGAAGTAATGGAGAATTCACAATCATAGCTTCTTATCTTCTGTATGTTTTGCATACCACCTCCAGTCACCACTATAGTGACACAAATAATTATACTAGGTTTATCTCAAACATATCCAAAGCTGATAATGGGCTAAACCATAACTGTATGCAGGGGAAGATTTGTGTGTCAATATGGACAATCTATATAATTGTATGGTTGCGCATATCTTCTCAAATTTTTGGGCATTGAACAAGTATATTTGTTTCTAGGTTTTTCCTAAAATAATATAGTTTGTTTAGTTTTTTTCTCTTGGTATTTGCATTCACAGTTATGAGTTTTTTCCTTTTGGTTTTGGACCTTGGAATCAGTTGAAACAATATATATATATATATATATATATATATAAATTGTTAGCTGAAAACAGAACATCACAAGAAAACAGAACATACATCATAAAAATGCAGTCCCTTCATTACTAATCAAGCCTACAAAACAAATTCTAATTAAAATACATATGAAATTCACATTTCTTTCATTCACTAAACTAAATCTATGCATTCCTTGATCCCCTCCACTCGTTGTACATTTGAGTAGCTAAGTTTGCACGAAAATTAGTCCATTCGTCGCAGGTTTCAATATAAGTGATTGGTTCACCAATTGGTTCGTAGAAATTTGGGGAATCCTCCTCGTCTGAGTCACTATCCAATGGATCATGTGCCATTTCTCGCCTTATAATATTGTGAATGAGGCAACATGCAATGATTATCCGATTATGAGTTCTCACGGGATACCATGACGGACTCCTTAGGATCCCCCACCTAAGCTTAAGTTTTGAAAAGAATCTTTCGATAATATTCCTCGCTTGAGAATGCTTCATATTGAAAAACTCTTCCGAATTTTGAGGTTGATAGTCATTACTCCACTCATTCAAGTGATACCGTTGACCTCGAAATGGAGCTAGGAATCCGGTACCATTTGGATATTCGGCATCAACAAGGTAATAGAAACCTATAATCATACTAAAGATTAGTAGATAATACCCTTTGGAATATTTATTGAAATAATGTAATTAATCTATAAACATACCCCTAGGAACTTTCAAACCATTTTGGCGACTGACTGCATCCCTAAGTATTCACGAATCTTGTGCGGATCCCTCCCATCCCGGTAATACATAATTAATTTGCATGTCATGAGAGCAAACGCACAAGACATTTGTTGCAACATCATGCTTCCTTGTACGATATCTAGGTTTATCAACTTCTGACACCTTAATCCGAATATAAGTTCCATCTAATGCCCCTATGCAATTCTACAAGAATTAATAGAATTTTAAGTTTCATTCCCACAAATATCATATGAGAATTAAAATGAATCATGTTTATATACCTTGAACCATTTCCATCTAGAATCGTCCGACGCCTCAGAGACTGCAACTGGTGTGTTGAGTAAGTGCCCTTGCAATAATATAACTCCTTGTAACACCTTATTGAAAGATCTACTGATGGTCTCTCCTGAATGTTTGAATTCTCTAATGCATATTCGATTCTTAGTATGGTGAGCAAGTATGTACAAGAAAATCGCGGCCATCTCTTCAACTTTGATATTTCTCGTGTCCACTAACATACCATGGGTACGGAGCATATAACAAAGCTTGGAAAAAGTGTGCCTATCCATCCGAAGGTTATCAATGCAAGCTTTATCACTCACGTACACCATGGCATTCATGTTTAATAAATGACTTATTCTCCTACTAAATACGTCTCTTATAAAACTATTTCTTTTACGATATATCACCACATTAACATATATCAAAATGTAAAACATCCCTACAACATTGACTATACTCGTAATAGTCTCACACAAACTTATGGTCTTTCGCTTCCTTTCCAACACTACACGATTCATATCTACATATGCATATTGAGAAAGTACATTAGGCTTAAACAAATAATTGCTAATTGAAACAAAAACACCCCAATAAATAATTGCAATATTTGTACTTTTTGATGTAAAAATTCAAAAAAGTGAGAACATGTACACATCAAACTACACATATAGAATGAATGGGAGAAAAATCAATTTACATAGCTTGAAAGGATTTTTATGTTGTATAAATCAATTGATTAGGGCTCCAAATCAATCAAATTAGGGCTCCGAATAGATCAATTTATTAGGGCTCCAAATCAATCAAATTAGGGCTCCGAATAGATCAATTGATTAGGGCTCCAAATCAATCAAATTAGGGCTTGAAATAAATCAATTGATTAGGGCTCCAAATCAAACAAATTAGGTTATATATATATATATAGAGAGAGAGAGAGTCGATCTTACCTATGTGTTCGGTTTGCTCCTCTACAGGTTTGTGTTCAAGTCGATCTACAAAATAGTAGAAAAAATTACATATATGTAGTTTATATATATATATATATATATATATATATATATATATATATATACGTACATATATATCTGTATATATATATACATATATATACGTATAGAGAGAGAGAGACAGGATCGTACATAGAGAGAGAGAGGAGGGTTACCATAAAAACGTGAGAAAGAAAAGTGAGGGTAACATCTGATCGGGTTTTAGTTTTGACATATAATTTAGGATATAATTGGAAGAATTTTTTTTTAGGTGCTAATAAAAAAGGTATTTTTGTCATACCATAAAAATAAGTGAGGATTCCTGGGAATTCTAATTTATTCCCCCCATTTTTGGTGGGAAAGAAAAGTATCAAAGTTGTGGGAATTTTAAGTTCCTGGAATTCTAATTTCCTCCCCAAAACTCCAACCAAACATAGTAATTCTAAATGAGGGGAATTTTATATTCCAGGAATCCAAAGTTCCCCTCCTAAATCTCGAACCAAACGAGTCCTAGAGAGAAATCATGAATCATGGAAAAAAGAAGATATTCTTTTTTCCCTTCCACTTCATTTCGTCTCTCTCTCTCTCTCTCTCTTTATCTGTGATAGTCAACTACATTTTCTCTCTCTCTCGTTGAGTCTCACAAATTATATAATATTGTTTTTTGGTAAAAAAAAATGCAAGTGTTTTTGTTTAGACATACTTTGAAAAGTCAAGGATGCAGCATGGTTTAGAAGCTCAAATGTGTTTTCAAGTTTTCGAATGGGTGGTGTACGCAAAAATAAAAAAATGAGGTTAGAATTTTATTTTATTTAAATGATAAAAAAAATTATTTATTAAATGTTTTCTGTTACGAAGATATTCTTAGTCTATTATTTTGGTGCATACATCAAATTAATCACACATTAATTACTATTTTTGTGGGAAATTTAAATAAATAGATGGAAAAAATTAATTCAAATAAAAGTTCGCCATGTAACACACATAGATACATAATTATTTATAATTATAAAGTAGTTATAAAATGAAATGAAGCCTTTGTAACACCAAAAGTTAAATAATAATAGTCATATTAATCCACCAATTAAGTCGTTGCATAAAAAAATTATTTACAATACAAACCCATATAAATATCTTTGTATTGGGGGTTACTCCATGTATGACTGGAAATCTAAAGAAAACGAACTTTCATTGTATTAGAACAAGCTCCTATGATAGGAGTTTTATCTCTCTTTACTGTGGCCTGGACTAAAACTATGAAGTAGAAGAGAGAAACTCATCTTATAAGAAAGGAATGTTAAAAGTAACTAAGTCATTTTAGGATGCTTTGTCCACTTGATTAGTGAGGGAGAAACTTTGGACCTATACCAAAGTTTTGAGACTTATTTAGTGACTGGTTTACCTTAATTTTAGGGTGCTTTGTGCACATGATTTAGTGTAGGATGCTTTGTGCATTTGGTTTTTCTTAATTTTATAATACAAGTAACTAAGCACCACCATAGTTGATTTTATATTTAGTTTAGAATTCATGCGTATGTGATGTTAATATTAACAAATTTGGATGTCTTAAAAAGTCCGGTAAAATATTATGTCTGTATTCAAAAGTAATAAAAACTTGATATATGTTATTCAAAGGAATATGTCACACTTTTTCAATATGATTACGAGGGGAACTAACTAAATTACTCTCTAATGCCACAATGTGTATAAAAATAATTGACTATAGGGTTAAATACACTTTATATGTCATGTTTTTATTTCATATGACAAGTATTCTTTAGAGATAAACACGATGCAACACAAAATTATATTTTTTTTATTTGATTGTAATAACAAACAGTTTAGGGCATACCACGATACATCTAATGATATTAATTATTTTTACATCAATTGAATATAATTGCCCATAGAAAAGAAGGCATAACACAATTAAAGCGAATCAAAATTTTAAGACAATGGAATATAATTTTATTTTAAAAATATTCGACACAAACACGACATACTATCAAAATTTGAACGATTTTGGTGTTATTTCATACCAGCAGGGGCAGAGGTAGACATTTTAGTCATGCTGGGCAAACTATGATATTAAGACTTCATTTAAAACTAAAGTGAGCAAAGCATGAATATTTCAAAATTCTTTTTTTTTTCTAGAAAATTTTCACATTTCATAGTACGAATTTTGAAAAAATCACAAAGCTCAAGTGGGAAATGCCCACCATACTTCCTACATAGATCCATCCATGCATACCAACACTACTTCTACATCAATTTTTAACTATTATGTCTTCTCAGCTGACCGACACATACCATGGGTAAGTTGTTTTTTTTACTATATTTATTATTTATTTTTGAACACTATGATTATTGAATATCTTCCTTATATTTTTAAGATCATATTTAGACTACAATTATCGAATTTTAGGGTCTTGATTTATTTGGTTTTTGTCTGTAAAAAATTGTATATAAATACTCTGCTGAACTAGTTGTTTATTTATGGCATCTGAAACACATTCAAATCATTGATTAAAAGCTTTTTAATATTTTCACTTTATTCCATGTAAGAAAGTAATCCTGAAATAAATGAATAATAAGAAGAGGGACACCGCCCTATTCAGATATCAAATGTGTTAGATGGAGCTTCATTTTTCTAGAGACAAGTGATTGTAGGAGATGAAAGCTATTGTAAATCTTATTTGGGCCATTTGACTTCACCCCAAATTATATTGCCTACTTTGACTTATCCACTCATTTTCATTATCCTTTGACTTTATCCTTAACAAAGGAGGTTAAGTCTAATTTGTCATTATAAACATGGGCTGAAGTCAAATAAATTCTTAGACTTAACACACTATTTTTACGATATATTTTGAGATAACCCCCTTGTGGAGGGGTATGTCAAAGAGATTTTCAAACTGAGAGTTAATTCAAATATAACATAAAAAAGCGGGGTATGTAAAAAAATTCTTCTTATTTCATATTCTTTCAAAACTGTCACTTTTTGAATATTTTGCACCATTTAAATTCATATGGACAAGAGGTATTTCACGATAAGTGTCTTATGGGAGAGTTAATACTTTATGATTGGATGCAAAAGAGGCTCCCTTAATCTCTTTGGTATATCTCTGTTAAAAAATCGTATTTTCATATTAGGCTTGGACTGCATTTTTTTAATCAAATTCTGAAATCTAATTTGTTTATTTTCATGGGTGAATGAACCTTTGACTAGATGTATTTAAATAGATCCAAATTCGAAGCTAATTTTACCTCTTAACCATTTAGAGAAAAATATAGACATTAGCATCTTAATCATTTATAAATAAACAATATTTCATACCTCTGAAGTCTGAATGGTTCAAATTTAGACATAAGAGGGAAAATTCTAAGTACATTTTTGACTGAAATATCCTTATATTTTAATTTTTATAATACTCTCTCACTTCATCTTATTCCCCAAATACAAACCCTAATTTTCACTAAAACCTTAAATTATAAAACCCTAAACAAACAAGTGAACCATAAGCATCCTCATAAGCTAAATAGATTATAAGAAAGAAAATACCATTTTGTCAAGACCTATAATATGACAAAGTTTTTTAGTGTGATACAATAAGCTGAGCTTTGTAATGATTAAAAAAGAATTAATTTGCAATAAAGTTTGGCATGATGCTTCACAATGATAACACTGTTCTATGGCAACTTACATAGTTTATACACACAAGGCAACAAAGCTACATATTTGTTTCAATTGGGTTCATGGATTGATTTTAAATGGTTAAAAAACTTAATATAATGATTTGGTTCAAACCATTACATAGTATCTTCAAAAATACTGAAATCTAATGGTTCAGATGCACCCTTTTGCTTCAAAATCAAATCAACATTTCTATTTTACACATATAGGCCTATACAATCAACTATAAAGAATTAAAACACAACAACAACAACAACAACAACAACAACAACAACAACAACAAAAAAAATAAGAAATGAGGAGGAAACTCCGTGACACCCTGATTATAATAATAAGGGGTGGCCAGCCCTATATTAAGATAAAACAGGAATCACAAGTTGATCATTCTTAGCACCAACTGTCGAATAGACTAAAAAGTAACCAACCACCCAATATCAGAATAAACGGAGACCAATATTTTTTAAACATATATAACAATCAAGCCATAAACAACAACATAAAGTAATCATATATAAACAACATGTACAATAAAAGGATATGTCCGAGTAAGTTGTCGGGCAACAGACTATGCAATGTATCAAATTTGAAATATAAGAGATATACATCAATATAACCCTGGGTACACACACCCGATTCACAAATATGGATCCTTAACTAGACTTGCAAAAATGAGAAGCAGCTATAACAACAAAATCCTACAACACTCCACACATGCTACAGCTCCGTAAACACAGGAAGGGAAGACTTAACATTAGTGTCCTTACAGTGGAACACCAACATAATAATAAATAAAAGCAAGAGAGAATATATAAACGGGTCAGAGCCGAAGGTTCGAAAATAGTTTAGCATGTGAATTAAAATGGATAATAATTATGAATGCTCAATTTCATAATGTAAAGTGGTGCCGCACTCTCTTGAGATTCAACCTTACCCTTCAACTATAGTGAGCACCTAAACGTATGCATTTTAATTTTAATCAAGCTACCCAACTTGTCTAGGGATAACTCCACCTCTAATCTACGCATTAACCCCATTCGCGTATCAAGTTTACCCAAAACGTAATCGTTTAAATATCATCTTAAATGATTATATAACAATTCATTACTTAATAACTTTCACTAGTTATTTTCATTACATACCACACATTATCTTCAAGTCTGTATGTTGGGGATGATGACCCCCAATTTTTAAATTTTACCAAATGTAATTTCAATTTTCTTTAAAGATGTGGAATAGAGATGGTTCAACTAAACAACTACATAAAATAAATTTTAATTTCTTTCAAATTAAAATTAAACAAAACTCAAAGTGAAATTAAATTAAAAAAGAAATACATTTTTCACTTAAACAAATTAACTCAACCCAATTCCTAGAAATTTTCCCAACAATTAATTCATTTTTGCAAATTAGGCCAAACCAAATTTTATCCAATAAATTAATGAGTTGAATTAAATTAATATTTACCCAAATTGAATTTTTACCAAATTAAATATACCAATTTTATCTTCTTACCTAAGCATGCATCTAATGTGATTTGCAAAAGTTAAAATAAGTAAACAACCACTACACCGCTATGTACTAGGAAAAACCCACAACGGGAAACAACGTCAGACGACCCTAGCCTTAAATCCACTAAGTATGGTATTTTTACAAGTACAAGAAAAAAGACTTACTCAACTCGACTCAACTCCCTTCAAGCCCCTGATGTGTCTTCTTGTACCAACCTCCGCTTAGTTGACAATTTCGGACTCCACCGGAACCTTGGAATCCACTAATTAGGCTTTAGGAACAACCATCAAACACACATGGTTCCTTTCACCATGTGAGAATGCCATAGCCAATAAATGAGACTTCTTCTTTGAAGGATGTAGAAGTAAACCCAAACGAACTCTTCAACTCGATAGAGTAAAACCCAGTGCCAAACACCCCAAGAAATATATATATGGTAACTTGGAATAAACAAACTATGGGTGTAAACCAAAGTGTTTTGAAATAATGTTCTTGAAAATGCAAACACTTAAAACATGAACTTTTGAACTTAGAAATTTTCTCTCTCAAAATTTTCTCTCAAAAATGTGTTTAGAAAATGTCAAAAGTTAGTTTTTCAAATTTGGTTCCCGTACATATAACTTCTGTCAAGAGTTAATGGGTAAAAGTAAGTGGGAACATCGGGAAAAACTGATTAAAACTGCCAAAAAATTTCTCGCCAGAAATCTCGTTCGAACGAGATTTTCATTCAAATGAAGTCTCGTTCGAACGAAAAACTTGTTTGAACGAAGTTCCAGAATGCTTAAAATTCGATTATTAGCCCAGAAACTTTAATTTAAAGTTTTAAAGAAACCTTCTGAAAATAACCACCAGTGTAAAATAATATTACACCCAATAAATAATGTTCCAAGCTCCTATATATATATATATATAATGCATTCATACCTTAGGAGAAATTGGAACTAATGCTGTTGACGTAGAAACGAGGAACAATAAACTCTACATAAGATGAAGCTTTATTAACTTGGCCGATACGCCTTCAACTAACACATCATAGGCTTGAATGGATAAAGTTGAACACTATTCTATAACTCAAATGTTTTTGTTCGGAATTGAGCCAACACAACATTGAGACTCAATCGGAAACTTGTGTCCTTACACTGTATAATATTCATCTCACTATTATACAATATAAATCATCTCTACTAAGTACGCATACATAACACCCATAATATATGTATACTAACCATCCCTCATAGCTATAACTCAATGGATGGAGTCTCTCAATGCTATCATCTTCTAGGAAAAACACACATCGACCTAGGCAACCGGGACATAATCTGACACCAACCCCAGATCCAAATCACAAAGTATGGGAATCGATCATAGTTCCTCACTGGAAATAAGACGAAGAATGCCCAAGATGCCTTACCCTTGATAAATTCCACACAATAAATAAATGGACGCTATGACATGGGGACTATACGCTCCCTACTCCTTAAGTCAGGGGCCTCACCCACATTGCGCAACTTTCCATGATAGCACTAGAGGGGTATGTCCACACAATAGATATATATCATACACATAAGATATATATACATATCATATATACAAACCATCCGAATGTATATATTTAATAATCTCGGCTACATGTATATACACACCTTACTTTAGCCGATACTACACTGAATTATTCTCAATTCATTTTATGATTCAATCGCTCACTTGAACCTTTATCATCAATTACACATATGACTTATCATCAATTTTAACAGCATTAAGGGTACTTGACCTCTTTTTCATTTGGACCGTACTCATCCTCAAGAGAATTCATATTACTAAGAGAATTCACGAACAAAATCGGCATAATAAACTTCCGAATATACCTCCACATTCCTCTCGATGTATCCCCAACATCACCTCATATAATAGACCCACATTTTATCTCATAAATATTTTTTCCGTAACATATTAGAAGATTCCTAAGCACTAAACCCAATTGGAGAGGAGTAGAACAAATTCTAGAAAACCACTCTAAAACAACAAGATTTCTGAATCGATTTGCCCATAAAGCGAATCGATTCAATTAAAGGGACCTGATACTTCTGCATAAGAAGAATCGATTCTCACTTGGCCAAATCGATTCGGGTGCAAGACCTGATACTTCTGCCTTGCACTGAATCGATTCGCTAGGTGGAGAATCGATTCGGGTCTGGAGAATTGCAAATTTATCCCACTTTCTGCATAACCCATAAAAACTTTACCCAAAATCCAACTCTACTCCATCATCTGCCCTACCAAACGTGATTTCTAACATCATAAGTCTACCCATCTATGAATCCCAATAATTTTCATCAACAAACCCCCTTACACCACATCAAATACAAAATGTAATCAACAATTCTAGGGTTTAATCATAAATGATTAAAATCAATTAATTGACCAACAAATTATGAAATAATTCACACACATAGATTATTTAACAAGTTTAATCACTTGCCTCAAATTCGTAGAGTCTGAATCTTCCTTGAAATCACGGATTTAACCGAAAATTTCTAAAGCTTCAAGGTTTTTTCCTCTTTTCTCTTATTTCTTTGTTCTCTTTTAAAGGGAGGGTTTTCTTACTTGAGATCAATATACGAGCCTAATAACCCTTAACTCAATTTCTCCCAGCTTTAAATGATAATACACACTTAAAATGACTCGCATACCCCAATTCGAGTCAAAATAGCCAAAAAGACCTTGGAACCCAAATAAAAACCCCGGGAGTTAGTTTGACTATCTCGACCCTTGCGAGATCAACCACGCACTCCAAATTATTATCAAAGACTCCAAACTAAAACTCATCTCCCAACCTCATATAATTCACTTAAATATGCCCCGGTTGAGAAATAACTAATTCCTGTCGCTAATACACACATAGGACGTAATTGCATGCAACATGATTTTATTTACATTATCACAATAGTAAATATACAATTCGCATAAATATTAACTATTCTACCCAAATTAATATTCATGTTAAATTCTAATTTTAATTCTCAATTATATTAAATCACACACGCACCTAGGGATGGCAATTAAACCCGACCCGTAGGAGTCCCGCCCCGCCCTGACCCAAATGGCGAGTTATAAAACCTGATTAATGAATTAGGAGCTGGTATGGGTTTTTAAAAAAAATCGTTTATTAAATGGGACGGGTTAGGAGTCAAGTTAAATAAAACCACCCCGATCCGATTAACTTATGCCTACATAATTACCCTTTATATATATATATATATACACACACTAAAAAACCCTTTATGTCTAGGTTAATTTTGTAAAATATCTATGTGAAAACATGGATTGACAATTGGAGGATTGTCTCACACATTGAAATACGAACCATTATCGACTTCTAAGACTATAATGTAATAATTTTAATTTAACTATTTTTAAAATTAACCCAACCCGTAGGATCCCCGACCCGCCCCGTTTATTAAATGGGACAGTTTAGGAGTTAATTTAAATAAAAACCAACCCGCCCCGCCCCGTTTATTAAATGGGGCGGGTCAGGGTTTTGCCAAACCCGCCCCAAACCCGTCCCGTTTCCATACCTACACGCACCAGGTAATTTAATATAAAAAAAAATACACGAAAGTAAGGAGTATTACAAACTCTCTCTTATAATTGTCCAAAAGTCTAATTACCATATGTGGCCAAGGGCGTTATTTTAAAAGGAGTTTAGCTTGCTAATGAGTTAAATCTAAAATGTTTACTCTTCATTAATCCTACGTGATGGAGGAATACAAGAAAGGAAAAAAAATAACAATTTATTGATTAAGTTCTTTATATCTTTAAGAAAAATACATTTATGAATTGCTCCCCCTTTCTTGAATTGGAGTAGTCATATACTCAAAAAGTTGAGGAGTAAAAATCAGGATTAATACGCCGAAGCATAGCCTCAGTGATCCATGAGGCCTCAGACTTGGGGCGACCAACCCAATTGACCAAAAATGCTTCAATCTCCCTACTTGGCATATATAATTCTCGGAATCCATGACACATACCACACGATCCACATGATACCAGGCATCTTGTTCATCATCAATTGACAATTGTATATGAGGTACATGATGCTCTCGGAAGGATGTGAGATCCGCCATATTAAACATGGGTGTATGAGAAATTCTGGTGGTATATTAACCTCATAACCATTCGAATCATGAGATTAAACAATGGGTAAGGGGTCAAAGAGTCTCCTGTGGAAATTGTGTCCCTTCATATGACACGTCTCATGTTAGAGGTAAACCACCACCAAATATTTGGCTAAAAATCACCTCACGAAGGTTCTCATCAACATGTTTCTTATAGCAATTATATATACCTTTCAACCGGTCCTGAACATTGACGTTAATGGAAAATGTACATGACGCGAAGTTTGATGACGTGGGATTAAGCAGTATAGTGGGGGAAGATCCACAAGGTCGATAGACATATCGAGACTAGATACCAACTCAACATGAAAGGGAGAATAACAAGTATATAGATTGACAGTATTCTTGAATGCAAACATGCCTTGTGTAACCATAATATTCAAACTCCAAGGGTTTTCTATACTAAACACCTCAAAGTATCTCCCATATTACGATTAGTAACCTCTGTCCGGCCGTCCATTTTAGGATGAAATGTTGTCCAGAACTGAAGGGAGCACCATAGAAACTGTCAAAGAGAGCGCCATCATTAACTGATGAATCGAACGCCTTTATCATAAATGATATTCCTAGGAACCCTATAAAGCCAAACTATCACCCAGAAGTATAATGTCTCTACATGGGAAGAATCTGAAGTCTTGCTTCACGGGATAAAGTGTTCCATCTTGGAGAAGTGATCATCTACCATAAAATGAAGTCATGGGCCTTGCTTGTTGAAACATCCCCACTATAAAGTCCATATAGACATCTTTCCATGGATTCTCTGGAATAGGTCCATGTGTAAAGTCCGGCATTAGAATGTTGATCCTTCCCATCTGACATGTAGTAAATATGAATACAGTCATTTGTATTATGATGTCTGGTGGTCTAAAAAACTTTATCGTGGAGAGAGGGTCAAGTGAGGGTGACACCCATATTCCTAGTTATAAATTTATGATGGATCTCGTGAATAATATTATCCCACGAAAAGGATGTTTTAATGAACAAAGAAGTATCATAAAAATGAAGCCGTCCTAGAAAAGAAATTCACTTGATGCTCCATGATGTTGAGCGCAAGAAATCATAATAGGGACAAAATATTCATCGGTCGCATAGAGCTCACGAAACTGATCAAACCCAAAAATAGATCCTTATAGAATAGTTAACACATGTGACTGAAGACTCAAAACATAGTCCACTTAGTTCTCTTTTCTTGTCCTATACTAAAGATGGAAACTGTAGCGTTGAAGGAAATTAGTCAATTTTACGTGTCGAGGAAAATAACATCTAGATAATCGCTTTGAATATGAACGTGCCAATCCCTTTCTTGCAAGCATCCCAAGACAGCTCAACATCTACGTGATGTGTGCTAAGACTGGTGCAATAGTCATTTGCTCCTTGATAAGGAAATTCCCCATCATCATCCTTTGTTTAACAATACTTAGTATACAAAAACCCCACAAGAATTGTGATTGGAGCTATAATCAAACTAAATCCCGCAGATGAATCATCTGTGAAAATCCATGGAAATTATACACCCGACTAACAGATGTGGGAGAGGGTCAGTCGACAACATCCTGTACCTTCAACTTATCATCCCTCGTCCCTTTATAAAGACTATGTAGTTGATAATGTTGACTGATGGAACCATGAGGGTGCACTTGCGCAACTGAAGATGGAACTGTTGGTCATGTAGAACCTCAAGAATGTGTCGAACGTGGTTAATATTCCCCTCGTCAAATCGACTATAGATAAGTATATCATCGAACTAAAGTACAGTGAACTACCCAAAAATGGGTGCAAAATCTGTGGCATCACTCAGCATAAATGTCGAAGGAGCCTTGTTCAGACTGAACAATATGACTGTCCATTCATAGATACTGACCTTCATCTTAAATGTAGTCTTCCACCCATCACTAAGACATATTTGAATCTGATAGTAGCCACTTTGTATGTTAAGTTTAGAGAACACACAAGATCCAGGGAGCTTATTTAACATATCCTCCAGTAGAGGAATATGAAATCATACTTAATCTTATTGATTCAATGACTATTAAAACGCATGTGTAAGTTTTCTTCCGACCATCATTTACGGTGCCTTTATCAAACTATCAAGGAAGGCAAAAAAAGTGGTTGTAAATGGTAATCCATGACTGCGTATATAACAACATCTGAGTATTCTATTACACTCCCACTCCCTCTCTCAATCTCATAAATTGTTATATGCAAACAAGGACAAGTAATTCTTCCTTTCTATCTCCCTTTCTTACATTGAGTAAATGAAATAAACAAAAAATGAAAGAGTTTACGATGAGAGGCGATTGGATGATTTCTTCATTTTGATTTGAGTTTTAGAATTAATCATTTCCGTGAAATAATTAAGCCTTGGATTTAGGAAAAAAGATAAAGTGAGAGAGATTATTATTAAAGTTAGAATATAAGGGTATTTCGGTCAAAATATTATTGATAAGGCTAAGTCTAAATTGCAAATACGAGTTTTTTAATAGAGTTGTAACGATATTAAAATTTTTGGGGTTATGACAAAAAGATTAAGAAAGTGCAGTTAAGTCAAAGAAGACATTAAAAAGTGGTAGTTAAGGTAAAAAAAAGTTGCCCGGGGTAGGGAAGAAAAAGAATTTTAGGATAGCATAAAATTTATGGCCACCTCATGGGTCCATTCATCCAAAGAATTTATTAATTTATCAGTTTCTATATTGATGTTGAGTTGATGAGATAACATTTTATAAAGTGGATATCTATGTATTGCATCTTGAGGGGGCATCTTGTCCCCTTTTTTTTGTCATTGCATAAAAATTTCTTGATTCTGATAAAAAAGCAAAATTCAAGTGTAAACCAATTCGTTGAAGCCCTATGGTGAAATCGAGATACGGTTGAATTTTTTGGTTTGTTTATCTTAACCTTTTTTTTCTTTCATTATCTGGTTGAGTTATATTATCTCTTAAAGAGTCAACCAACCCATAATTTCCCAACATAGATGACGTTTGTGATCTAAATAATAGAGGATGGGTTAGGATTATAGTTACCATATTTAGCTTCTCTCTCTCTCTCTCTCTCTCTCTCTCTCTCTCTCTCTCTCTCTCTCTCTCTCTCTCTCTCTCTCTCTCTCTCTCTCTAAAAAAAAAACAAAGAGTCAAGTTAGGATTATCACTATCGTATTTGTTTGTGTATACATTATTACTATGTAGACATTGTTGGACTAGTGATTTACTATGTGACATCCCTTTGATACATTAAACAACTTCAATATTATGTTATGGAAGTAGGGAGATTTTTCTGGGTTTAGATCAACATGGCTTTAGTTTTATTTAGTCTATAAGGTCTTCCTTTTATTTTGTTTTATGCCCATTGTTTAGTTTTATGTAAATATCTCCTTTTCAAAATAGTGTACTAATTATTATATCAAGAAAATTCTACTGGTTTATTGAATAAAAAAAAGCAAATTTTATTTATTTATTATGCTTACCATTTTCTTGGAAGTCACGTTTGTTATTTTATGATGTATATTCCTTGACAAGTTCTTACATATTTTGATAATTCATATTATATTTGCATACCTTTTTCTCGAAGATCCCAAATGGCTTAGATTGAGGTTCTTAGCGAATGATGAAAATTAGAGGTCCACTAACTTTCTCATGCTCTTTTGCATGTTTAATCAAAGTATAATGTTTTATTCATTATTTAATTACACTGATGATTATTTTCTTAATTTTGTATTATGATTGTCATACCCCTAGTATCATTTTTTATTCAATGGATTTGTTTACTTCTTGTCCTTGGTACCGGGAATATTCTTGCGGATTACTATTGAATGTTACCTGATTTATGTTTAGAGGAGAAATGCTCGGACAACTCCGCCAATAAATATCACGTTATAGGATAGATGGAGAAGGGTTTTCTATATTAGATGCAGTAACAGTTGTTCTTCGAAAGAATATGAGATGGGTTCATCCTCATTTTTGCCGATATGGGGTGTAAAAATCTTATGCTTCCACGTAAAACTTAATTTGATTATAAGTTACTAATGCATGCTCGTTTTCTGGTTCACCCAAGCATAGCAAAATTATAAGTTTTCAACTCAAATGGAACGTGTCGTAGAGATAATGGTTTCGTTATATTCTCTGATGGAAAGGCCGTTACAATATTGGGTTGGGACTATTTTCTGTACAATTTTGCACCTTTGCACCCTCTTAAATGAATTCTTAAAAATCGAATGAAGGTCCGGTTAGTCTCGTTAAATTTCATCTTGTCATAATTGTTGTTTGCTTTTACCTCTTAATCTAAATTTGAACCATTCAAACTAAAGAGATATTAAATAGTGTTTGTTTTTTAAATGCAATTAAGAGGCTAATGACTAACTGAATGGTTGAGAGGTAAAATTACCTTTGAATCTGAATCGGAATCTAACTAAATACATCCATTCAGAGGTTCATTGAGATAAAAACAAACATACTTTTAATTTTTTTTTTATAAGTAAATGATATATAACTAAACCATCGCTAAGGGAGCGAACCCGTATACAGGAAGTATACAAAAAAAACAAAATTGATAAGTACAATGGAAAGATATAAAAAAAAAACCTCATGTAAAGCCAACTTACTCCACAGAGTGAAACCCTTCCACGAACTCTAGAATCTCCTGAGTCGAGACGAAAAATCTCTCCTTACTCCAACTAATAAGAGTGCTCAAAAATATATAACGAATCCTCGAAGGAGCCATCTCAATACCGTCAAAGCATCTCGCATTTCGCTCCTTCCAAATCGTCCAGAATATGCAATGTGGAACAATACGCCAAACACTCCTATCCCCCGACCAACCCCACGGCGGTCTCCACCCATCAAGGAGAGCCCTAATAGTCCCTGGCATAACCCAAGTGGTACAAGACATGGCAAAAAACAAATCCCACAAACCTCTCGTCACCTCACAATGAAGAAGAAGGTGATTGGTCTTTTCCTCCTCCTCCTTGCATAACCAACAACGACTCGCGAAACGGTATCTTCTCTTTTTAAGGCCTTCAAGAGTCAAGATAGCTTGCCTAGCCGCAGTCCACACAAAGAACCTGACCTTCTGAGGCGCTTTCACCTTCCAAATACTCTTCCATGGGAAGAGGTCTCTAGGATTCCCCCTACCGCTCAGAATCTCATAGTACCCTTTGACCGAGAACACCCCAGTCCCTCCCTCCTTCCATTTAAGGGAATCCTCCGAAACCGTTGGGCGAGGGGCCGAACCCAACCACTGAAAGAATAAATCCGCCTCTTGCAGCTCCCAGTCCCAAAGTCTTCTTCTGAACTGAGGGTTCCACATCACTCCCTCCCCGCTAAATGATATGTGCTCCACTACCAAACCATCTTGATTTTCTCCCAGGTTAAACATCCCAGGGAAGAGCTCCTGAATGGACCCCTGAACACCCCACTTGTCCTTCCAGAATCTGATCCTGTCGCCTCTCCCTAGAGAAAACTCGATATGACTGGAAAAAGACCTCCACTCCTTCGCTATATGTTTCCATAAACCCATCCCATGAGGAAAAGTCGCCACCACCGGCCCCCACCCAAAACGAGTCCCACCCCCTCTAGCATTAACAATTCTTCTCCACAACCTATGATCCTCCCGAGGAAATCTCCACAACCACTTCCCCAGCAAAGCTTTATTAAAGTAAACCAAGTTTCTCACACCCGCCCCCCCTTCCTTAATCGGCTTGCATACCTCCTCCCACTTAACCAGACTATGCTTAAAGCTACCCTCCGTGCCTCTCCACATAAAATTACGCATCAGTTTCTCCATTTTTAGACGAACAGCCACGGGGATAGGCAAAATGGACATATAATAAGTAGGCAAGCAAGACAACGAACTCTTAATCAACGTGAGTCTTCCCCCTTTCGACAAGAACCCATTCTTCCAACCTGCCAATTTTCTACGCATTCTCTCCAACACCGGGTCCCAGATAGATTTAGACTTGTACTTAGCTCCAAGAGGAAGTCCAAGATAAGTACAAGGGAGATACCCAATTCCACACCCCATGATGCCACCGAAATCTTCCACCATTACCTCTCCCCCGATTTGGATGACCTCGCTCTTTCCCGCATTTATCCTCAAACCAGAAACTGCCTCAAAACAAATAAGGAGAGTCTTCAGCGCACGCACTTGCCTTTGATCAGCATCACATAAAACAATCGCATCATCCGCAAATAACAGATGAGAGACAGACACCTGGTTAAGCCCCGGAGCCCCAACAAAGAACCCCCTGATCCACCCGGCATGGGCCACCTTTCCCATCATCTGACTAAACGCCTCCATGATCAAAATGAAAAGGAAGGGGGACAACGGGTCTCCCTGACGAAGCCCACGAGAGCTCGCAAAGAATCCCTCAGGAACCCCATTAATCAGAACGGAGAATCTGGCCGTCTTCACACATCTCTCGATCCACCGACACCACCGCTCACCGAACCCCATCCTCCTTAAAAAATACATAAGAAAATCCCAATTGACGTGATCATACGCCTTTTCGATGTCAAGCTTAAAAGCTAAGCCCGGATGTCCACTTCTAAATCTGGATTCCACGCACTCATTAGCTACCAAAACAGCATCAAGAATCTGTCTGCCTCCCACAAACACATTTTGAGACTCAGAAATAAGAGGATCAATAACTTTTCTCAGCCTAACTGACAATACCTTAGCAAGAAGCTTGTAGATGCTACCAATCAAGCTGATAGGCCTGAAATTCCTGATGTCAATTGACCCCCCCTTTTTGGAGATCAAGGTGATAAATGTCGCATTCAACCTCGGCACAAAGTAACCCCTGTCGTGGAATTCATGGAAAAAATCCATCACCTCCCCCTTGACCACGTTCCAACAATGCTGAAAAAACGCCATCGAGAAACCGTCGGGACCAGGCGCCTTATCCCCACTCATCGAGTTCAGAGCCCTCCCCACCTCCTCTTCGGTGAAATGACCCTCTAAATCATTTGCCTCGGAAGAGGAAATACTCGCAAACTCAGCCCCATCCAGAGATGGACGCCACCCCTGCTCTTCCTTGAACAACCCCTCAAAAAACTGAGAGATGGCCCCCCTGACCTCTCTATCCTCTTCAAACACCACCCCCCCCCCCCCCCACACACACACACACTTTGATGTTCCGAATATGATTACCTCGCCTATTAGGATTGGCCATCTTATGGAAGAACTTGGTGTTTAAATCTCCTTCTTTCAACCACAAAGCTTTAGATTTTTGCCTCCAACAAATTTCTTCCTGAATGAGCCTCTTCTCGATCTCCCCTTTTTTCCTCTCCCTAACTCTCTTTTCCTCCTCCGAGAGTCCCAATCTCCCCTCTATCTCATCAAGCCTCCTGACCTCCTCCAATAAACTAGTAGTACCCAGACGGATGTTCCCAAATACCTCTTTATTCCACCTTTTCAAATCTTCCTTAAGAAAGCCCAATTTAGAAGCCAATCTAAAGCTAGCATTCCCCTCCACCACATAACTAGACCACCATACTCCTACTCTATCCACGAAATCGGTCTCCTTAAGCCACATATTCTCAAATCGAAACGGCGAACTACCCTCCCTCCGTCCCCCACACTCTAATAAGATGGGACAATGATCCGAGGTCACCCTAGGGAAGCACGTCTGCACCACCCCAGGAAAGTGCTCCTCCCACTCCTTGGATACTAGGAAACGGTCCAGACGAGACATTGAAGGCCTATCCCGGAAGCTAGACCGAGTAAAAAGCCCGCCCACCAACGGAAGATCCATCAACTCCAAGTCATCAATAAAATCTGAAAAGTCACGCATATACCTATCGATTCTTCCTCCACTACTTTTCTCCCTTGAGAACCTCACCACATTGAAATCCCCACCTATACAAACGGGTGCATCCCATACCCTACTAACCCCTGCCAATTCTTCCCACAATTCCCATCTACTAGCATCCTCCACTGGACTATAAATACCCGAGAAGCTCCAAATAAAACCGTCCTCAAAATTTTTAAAAAGGCAAGAAAGGGTCCATCCACCCTTCATTGTCTCAATCAGGTCAACCACTTCCGAATTCCACAAAATCAACACCCCTCCCGAAACACCTTCAGCATCTAAGCTCACCCATTTAACCCCCCTCCCGCCCCTGATGGAACTGATACAACTAGCATCCATATGGCACATCTTAGTCTCCTGTAGACACAAAATGTCGGGCCTCCACATGGCAATGGCCCCCCCAATCACCCCTCTTTTGTCTCTGTCGTTCATCCCCCTAACATTCCACGTAATAATGCGAAGCTTCATTGTACAAATACTTTAAACTAAGTCCACCTCGTTAACTTTCTCCCTCTCCCCATCCCCACTCCCCCTCTCAATTTTCTCGAACAAAGCCCATGCTTCCCTCTCAAAGCCCTCAAACGCGACCCCCGAGTCTTTGCTAATAGCTTCCATCATGTCTTCTTTCCATCCCTCCGGATCCTCGTCCCATACTTCTTGCTCACTTCCCCTATCATCTCCCTCTTGCTCCGGGATCACTATGTCCACCCACAGATGAGAATTATTCAAATCCTCAATACTCGAACCACCCCCCCTAACTCCCTCTTTAACCGGCGACTGATTAACTTGCAACTCCCCACTCCCTTTTCCAGACGAGGAAGTAGTTTCACTAGCCATCATAGCCACCTTGTTACTATTGAATGGTCCTGCTACCACACCTTTATTAGTTTGTCCCTCCCTTTTTTGAACCGTCTTGGGTAATTTTTTATTGCCACCTTCCTTCCTCGAAACCAATACTTTTTTACCATTTTTCCCCGAGCTCCTGAGAGCCTTGATATTTTTAAGTCCTAACATGGCATTTCCAACATACAAATTTTTTTTCCTATTCAAACTTGTTTTTGACGGCACCGGATCCATACTGACTAGAGCCTCCTTTTCCTTAAACCCCTCAAAGTTTAAGTCAAGTGTAACAGTCCCTTTTTCCGCAAGTCCCTCACACGCTTCGTCAATATTAAACTTACTGCAACTGACCCCACTCAAGTGCTTACCCCCCACCAATTTAACCCCCTCCCGAACAGACCCAATCTTAAGCCGATTCTCCTCAAACCCCTGTACTATAATATCCTTAGTCAAACCTGTCCCATTTAATTCTGCAGCCAGCGGGCTACAAGGTACCACGCCTATACCCATTTGGTTACCCCTTGTAGCTGCAGAAAAATCTACACTGACAGACCCTCTATTCCTGCTCAAAATTACTTTAGCAGCCGTAGCTTTAATTATGGTGACCTCTTCTTCTGACCTTTGTAAACCATGCACCTTATCATGCTTCCTTAAACCCTGAATGTAACCTTTTTTTGACATGATAGGGACAACACTTTGTCCAATGTCACCAACCTCCAAACTCAGAAAATGTGTATCCGCACCCTTAGCTACCTCAGTCCCCTCACCTCTGACCACTGCCTTACCTGCCATCTCACAGTTGCAACCGCCGTCACCCGCTGTCGACCTACCCACTGACTTCACCGGACTTCGCGGTAGTCCAGTGTCCTCCACCAGCCGCTCCTCTCTAACCTCCTCTACACACAGCCCCTTCCCGTCGCTAACCTCCAAGTTGTTCACCTCATACCCACTAATGGAGGACGATGGTTGATGTCCCTTCAAACCTTGTGACTTACTGGGACGAGAAACAAACTTTCACCCTCCATTACTACGAGAAACATCTTTTCCAAAATAACACTCCTGAATTTCCTCACATACAGACAAAACAAATACCCATCCCCCTACACCTATCTTGATTTTTGACGGAATATCAATACTTTCACTCAGTAGAACTCTCGCCCAATGTGTTTCTTCTCCAGTCAACGTAGCATGGTCTACTTTGATGAAACCTCCACACTTCTCAACAATGGCTCTAAAAACTTCTTCCCCCCAAAGATGGAGGGGGAGACCCATCACACGGATCCACCGGTGGCCCAAGTCGCATGGGACAGGCGAGAAACCAGCTAACAGATGCCACCTTTGTAAACAAACTGGTTCTCCCTCAAACATCCATCCGTTACCTCCCAGAATTCTATCACCTTCTTCTACAGAAGCAAACATAAAGATAAATAATGAAGAATTGAGGCATCTCACTTGAATTCCTCCCACCGGTTTCCATCGAGTCTCTACCCATCTCAAGACCTTGTCCTTCCCCGGTGGAGAGCTCTGAGGACTTCCAAACCGCCCAATCAAAGCCTTTTGAAAAAAGTTAATTCTTGAACTACACGAGCCAACTACAACTGACAGGTCCGTCTCTAGCTTGGTGTTTGATGAGATTTTTATAGGCGAAAAATGGCCATGGCTCCATCGAGGCAGCCTGCAGATAAGTTCTTCCATCTACCACCTTACCTTGAATCTTGACCTCATTACAAAGCTTCTTACAATCCACAAAAGGTTCCAACCTCCTGAATACATGACACGCTGCCGTCCACCCTCTCCCCGGGAAGCATTCCGGTATCTGAACTTGAATCCTTGAATCGATCTTCCTGATGACAATGTTGAAATAACCTACATTTCCTTTCCAGGAAGAGAAGGCCATGATCTTTCGGCCAGCATATTGCCTCATCTAAAAAAAATTCTCGGTATACTTGGATGCCTTCCAAAGGCAGGAGCTCAGCCACAACACCTCCCCCTTGACCAACACCAACTCCTTGACACCCGTCTTGCTACTGGAACATAGCCTAAACTGATATGCACCGCCAATAGACTCCTTGGTCAGCCTGAAGCTGGTATCTCTAGCTCGGAAGCAGTGATTTTAGACAAAAAAAACTTACATACTTTTCATATTCAGACTTTAAATTAACTTTAGACAAAAAAAAACACAGTCTTACACACACAAACACACATACTTATATCTATTATAAATTAAACATGCAGGTACCGATAGCCTTGTAAAGCTGTAATATTATGATAAATGGTCCAACTTTCCAAGCAGTTGTAGTGCATGTCGATTTCTCTTATCATTTTGTTGTATTTAAATTTTCATGTATAAGGCAATTGCCAACAATTAATTACTGTTCATACTTTAATCTCTCTATTGGGAATCAATTTATGTTTATTGACCTTGCGTGTCTTATGTAGTATTTCCATGAAAATCCTAATGTTAGGTTACATAAAGGACTACATTCTTTTCTCTTCTTCTTTATTGTGTTATGTTTTCTTTTGTCTTGGAGACTGGTGTTTTACTTTTCTTGTTTTCTTATGCAAAGTTCTTTCAAATTAAGGAATATGTGGAGAATTGTTCCACATTTATTTGCCAAAAAGGAATGGTAGGGTATATTAATAATAGTTTTTTATTATTCATATAAAAAATATTCTTTTATTCCTTTTGAATATGTTCATGTTTACCATTTGAGAAATAACACAGTATATAATTTGATAATGCACAGAATATATATCTTGTATATAGTCTGTTATATATGATCACGTAATTATAATATATTGTATTTATAATGTATCATCCCTAGATAATAACTTGAGTTTGGTAGTGCTGCAATCTGCATTCAACTGGTGAAATTTTGGCCCTTTCTTTCTTTTGGCCCCATGCTTCAGAGGCTTAAGGAATATTATTATTATTGTTGTTGTTGTTGTTGTTGTTGTTGTTGTTATCGTTATTATCATCGTCATTGTCATCATCATCATCAAATAGTATGTAATTATTCTCTATATTATATTTAAGTTACATATGTAAGTATTATTATAGCATAATATGATTGTTATTATTATACCATAAATTTGTATTTTATCAATATCAAAGAATTCTGAAATAAAATATAGGAAAGCATAAAATAATCTCACTAATCGTTTGAAATTTAAAAAATTGTAATCTGAATGTCGTAAATGCAGTACCTATAAAGCTTTAGGCTCTAAGAAATTGCTTCATTCCGGTCATCATTAGTAGAAACGGATGAAGGAATCAATAAAAAAAACTTTACATTATAACTTATAAACTATGACGATAAAAAAAATGTATATTTTAACTTATAAACTATGATTCAACTATGATATACATAAAATATGAGTTATGATTAATCTACATTAATTTACTGGGGGGAGTACACCTAAAAAGAGATTTCCAATTCTTCTATAAAAACATACCGAATATATCAAAGCTGACTACTGCATGGTTGTAATATGGAATCAAACTTCATTGACGTAGTTCTCCTTATCAATTTTATTATATTAAATGTTTAAAAAGGCGTGATGCATAGGTGGAGGTGTTTTGTTCATGCATTTTGTTCAATCATTATATTTAATGTTTAAAAACTTTATTGACATAGTTCTCTTTCATTGACGTAGTTTTCCTTCTCACAAATCTTCATATGTATAATGATCCTATCACTACACTTTAGAATATGACATAGGTGTATTGTAGTATTAAATGATAAGTATGATACTTATGTAATTTCCATGTTCTCTCAAATCAAAGGATTACTTGCAATATTAAAAATTTAGTAGCACTATTAATAACTAAGAACAAATTTTTAATATCAATACATGTAGATTTTATTTAGTTAGGTCTTGTTCATTATTTGTTTTATCAATCTTTTCCCATTTATTTGATCTATCATCCCTTGTAAGTGGTTTTAACAAGTCTACACCATATGCGGTCATAACAAATGGCGACCTTACTGGGCCATGTTACACAATTACTATTCCCATGGTCATAAACACACCAAGGAATAAGGAACACTGAGATGAATATTTCGCAATCGTCAACATATCCAACTCCCTCTACAATATTCTCATGTGCTAATCGTGGTTATATAATAATAATTTTGATTAATTAAAACATTACCTTTGAAATTACTTAGATAATGTGGAATTTGACACTTGATTTCAAAAATCCCAAAAAATCAATTAGGATTGTCTTTTAGGGAAACATATCAGGGCGTCTTTAAAAGTTTTTTTTTTAAACCAACTTATTTATTAATTAGCATAGAAGAAAAGGCCTCTTCTATATGGCTTACATGACTTGAAACCCTATCTTCAACATTGACAATGGAATACTTGAATAAGAAACTAGGCTCTTTATAAAATAGAAGCTTTACAAATATATGGAACATAGAAAATTTTAGCGATAACTTGCTTCCACGGATAGAAGAACCTGAACAACTAATCAACTCTAAAATTTGGCAACCCCCATTTATCTATAGTGATTAAACCTTTAGTTTGTTTTGGAAAATCTTCAATGTTATTGGAGAAAATGTCAACCCCTTCTTCACTACCTCTTTTAGCTAAGAAAGCAGCAACTTGGCTACCCTCCCTATAGGAATGAGATAAGGTGTACTTTATTTTCTTTAACATTTGTTAAATTTGAAGAACAGGCCACCGTATTTTCCAAGGTGTAGAGCCCTTTCCTTGAAGAATATCAAAAGTTTTTGAATCACTTTTAATAATGACCTCGTAGTCTTTAAAATCAATGAAGAATTCCAAACCAATTTTAAAGGATTGTGCTTATGCTTCCATATTAGTAACATCTCCAAAAGATGAAGTGAAAGCCCATAACATCTCTCCTAATTTATTTCTAAGGATTCCTCCACCACCACCTTTTTTAATACTCTCCATTGCACTTCCATTAATATTCAGCTTTAGGACACTTGAAGGAGGGCATATCCATTTGATCTTCAATCTAGACTTTGGCATTTTAGAGGACTGCTTGTGGATGCGCATAGCCTTCAACTAGTTTACCTGATACAAAACATAAATAAAATTAGGAGTAATGGCTTCATACTTACATTTGTTCCTAGAACCACAAACACCAACATATGATAGATGGAATGATTCTATTTATGTTTGCATCTGATTTATTTCCATATATCCACCACTGACATAGTTGACTTAGAGTTGCAACTATAGATCTCTGAGTACCATGTTCTTTAGTAATAGAATCCCACACTAGAGATGTTATATCCCCCTCAGCAAAGATATGGTCTATTGTTTTCTCAGCTGCCTTGGCACAACAGTGGCATTTTGATGGACCACGAACTCCAATTGATCTGATAGAATCATCTATTGCAAGGAATTTATCAAGAAACTTTCACATAAAGACTAAAATCTTCACTGGAATATTTTTTTGCATATAAATTTAGAGCTAAGTTGAGAGATATGCTTTGCCCTACATAAATCCCATGTTGTGGACATTGTAACAGAGCCATTGCCACTAAGTTGCCATATTACCTTGTCTGGTTGGTCTTCATATATTTCATGATACTACAATATCTCAGCAGTAATACTTGGAGAAAACCAATCCTCTAAAGTGCCTTAATCCCATCGATGGCTAGAATCCCAATTTTTTTTATAGGCTTATCTGTACAAATATCTACATTTTTTTATTACCGCTACACCCCAGTTGTCTTTATAAATGCTGATATATCCTTTTCCAATCTGTCATACCATATTTGATTCAGTGAGATCTTGCATTGAACACATTCGATTCCAACTGTGAGCCCCTTTTCTAGTAGGAGCAGATAATGGATGTTGATTTCTACAGTGTGCTGCCTTCATATATTGTGCCCATAGAAAAATCTTCTCTCTGAATGACCACCACATCTTCATGCTTAAGGACTTTTCAATCTCAAATAAATTTTTAATACCCAATCCTCCTTCCTTAGTAGGCCTTGTTATATATTCCCATTTGCACCATTGATACCTCTTATCACAAAAATTAGAGCTCCAAAAGAACTTATCCATAAGGCTATGAAGTCTGTTCACCATAACTTTTGGAGGGGACAACACAACTAACAAATACAACTGCATTGATACTAAGACAAATTTAATAAGAACTAATTTCCCTAAAGTAGTTAGACATTTAGCTTTCTAGCCATTTAAAATATTCCTAACTTTCTGCACTATACCTTCAAAGTAGATTATTTTCTTCTTACTACTGAATACGGGGTAGCCTAAATATGTGAGAGGACCTTTTTTAATTTTCATACTAGTGGACTGACTTAAAAACTTCAGAGAGTTAGACTTGATCTCATCAGATGAAATAATACAACTTTTAGCTTTACTGATCAGTTGACCTGCCTCATAAGTCTTCAAAACTTCCATAAGCTTCTTTACTTCCTTCTTCATACCAGAGGAAAATATTATTAAATCATCTGCAAAATCTAAGTGGTTAAACTTAGGACCACAAATGGGCATTTTGAAACCCACAAAGCTAGGGTGATCTACTATATCTTGAAGATTCCTAGATAGAACGTCTGTCATGATAATAAAGAGACTTGGGGATAGGGGATCCTAGTGCCTTAAACCCCTGGTGCATTGAAAGAAGCCCACATTTTCACCATTCACCAAAATTGTATTCCAAGTGTTTGAAATAATTCTACAAACTAGGTCCAACCATAGCTCACAAAATCCCATTTTCTTCATGCCTTTGATAAGGAACCACCATGAAACTGTGTCATATGCCTTGAACATATCCAACTTCATGATAAAATTACCTCCCTCATTCTTGAAATGAATTCTAGACATAAATTCTTGAGAAAGTAACACATTATCAGATATGGCTCTTCTTCTAATGAACCCTGATTGCATAGGAGAAATGGTAATAGGAAGAATTTCAGAGATCCTATCATCTAAAACCTCTCAGAAAACTTTTATTTACAAAGTTCTGCATACTGATTGGTCTAAAGTCATTGAATGATTGAGGATTGTCAACCTTAAGAATAAGAGAAATTCTAGTTGAAGTACACATCTTTGGCAAACTATAGCCTATAAAAAAGACAAGACAACTTCGAAAATATCATCTTTTATAATCTCCCAAAAATGAAACAAACAAAATCCCATTGAAACCATCCACTCCAGGACTACTGTTTGCATTAAGGCCTCTAACAACATTCTCCACTTCTTCCATTGTAGGACACTGAGAAAGAGATGAATTCATGTCCTCAGTTATCAAGCTTGGAATAGCATAAATCAGCTTTGACTGCCTTATTGGATCCAATTTTTCCTGAGCTTAAAACTGATTTGTATAAAACTGGATAGCATCAGTCTTTTTAGCCTCTTGAGTAACCACCCAATCACCTTCCAAGTTCTTGATCTTATGAATGTGCATTCTACTTTGTCTACCCCTTACCATCTTTCGAAAGTATGAAGTATTCTTGTCAACTTTAGAAGCCCATTTAACATTCGATTTTTGTCTCCAATAGTCATATTCTATTTTAAGCTTAGAATTATAACTGGAAGTGGCTTTGCTCAGTTCCTCTCTATTTTATTTAGTGGGTCTTGCTCATACTGCATTTTTGCATTAAGGAGTGAATCCTCAACATTTCGAGCCTCCTGACTTATGTCTCCAAATCGATCTATATTCCAAGCACTCAGCTTCCTTCCGACTTCTTTAAGCTTCATTAACGGACCTATTATAGGGTTTGGACATCCCACTTCATGCCAAGCTTTTTCCACTATCTCAGAACATTCCTTATTATTAGTCCAGACATTTAGGAATCTAAAAGACTTAGGGGGAATGTTAGAAGGAAGAACTCCTTTGAAAAGAAGAGTGGAGTGGTCTGACATACTCGTATTAATATGATTAACACTTCAAATAAGGTTAGATTCCAAGCATACTTGGTTTACTAAAACTCTATCCAGATACTATGTTCAGTATCTCTCTTATTATGCCAAGTGAATTTGGAGCCTATATAGCCCACATCTATTAGCCCATTCTCCTCTATACATTCTTGAAACGCATACATGGCTCCAAGGTTAACATCAAGACCTCTATCTTTTTCATCCCTATCAGCTACTATGTTGAAGTCCCCTCCTAACCACCAATAACCATTAGTGCTACATTCATTCAAATACTCCCACAATAGTTTGCTCTCCATTCTATTACAACAAGCACAAATCAAACTACATTGCATCTTCACATCCATTCCCACCTTTTTAAGACTCAAAGTTATACATTGATTCATTTCAGAGACAATCTCCCAAGAAATATCCTCTTTGAAAAAACACCATATCTGGATATTAGAATTAGACACACATGTACCATATCCTAATTTTAAACAATAGGATTTGATATTCTGAATATCTTGCTTAGGCTCCAAAACCACCATCATAAGGAGCACATGAATTCTCTTAAGCCTTTTTAACCTTCTGATCGCACACTTTTTTGAAATTCCCCTCACACTCCATAGAATTCCACTTAAAATTATGATTTAGAGTTAGAAGATTTACAGTTAGACCTGAGAATTCGAACAGACCCATAAATAGCATCCTTGATTTTTACTCCTTTAGTGCTCTTTTTCCTTATCTTCACCAGAGTGAATCCCCCCTCCTCTTCATTGATATGATCTGGAGTCTGAGGAGATTTATTAAGGTGGTCTTTTAAAGACTTTTGAGAATCCTGTGAGTCCACTTCTATATCTTGAGCCTCTTAAGTTTCTTCTGGATTGACTTCTTCATAATGAATGCCCTCTTTGTAAGATTTATCTTCCATCCTCGAGGGTTGTTGTAATTTAGCAGACACTTCCTGATTGTTCTTGGAATTATTGGAAATATGGCAACCCTCTTCCATTTGATTCTTATCTCCCTTATTTACTATATCCTTCTACATATGATTTTGTTGACCTTTCGAATCATTTGTATGTTTCATCAGATCTTTATTATCTAATACAATAATCACGTCTTCGCCTTCTAAATCTATATGTGGAGTATCTAATGCATTAACCCTAAATGACTTCTTGACCCATTCTTTCGTGGACATCTGTGACTGCTTATCTATCTTTCTAACTTGTTGATTTTCCTCTTGTTCCAACTTCCTCACAAAATAATTCTCTTGTAAATGACCTTTCTTCAAAAAATAGTAACAAAATGGGGGAAGATCTTCGTACACAATAGGCTGCTAAAAACTAGATCCTTTGTCTTTATTACCAATCCAAACTCGAAATGGAAGTCTTTTTAAGGTCTACTTCAACACAGACCCTAGCTTGACTTGGCCTGGCTAGAGATGTTTTTGCATTATCAACCTTAAGAGGATTGCCTACCACCTGAGCTATAGAGAACAAAGCATCCCTATTATTGTAAAGATGAATGGGTAATAAAGGAAGGAAAATCCAAGATGGCACAATAAAAGATTCCTTATCCGGATGGAAATCAATATCCCATTTAAATGTACGCATTGGATATCTAAGAATAAACCATATATCTTTCATCCAAAGTCTATGATAATCATCTTTATGGTCCAAACGAATTAAAATATGCTTTTGATCTATAAGACTAATATGGAAGTGTTCTTTCAGATGGATTTTGGAGAAGAATTGACGTATATCATCAATAGAGGGACTACCATGAGAGAATTTTCCAATAACAAAATAACGAAAAGGAGCATCCATTTTTTTAAGAGATGGTTCTTCATAGAAGATAGCTAGTTCACCCTTATAAGATGAGATATCTTGTAGTGTGGGGGTTTTCTTTACGATAGATGATATGACTGAGGCAAAAGTTATGGGCTTTACAATCTATGCTACAGATTGGTTTGAATAGTAGGATGACGAGGAGGTACTTCATGAGTGCAGGAGTCTTTGGCTTGAATATAAGGTCGAAGAGGAGGGAAAGAGAACAAGATAGAATCCAGAAGGGATGCAGACGGAGGATCCATGCAAACTCTAATTAGGGTTTACAAGGAGGAAGGTGGAAAGGTTCAAACTACGGGATGAAAGAAGCTCTAAGAATTTAGGAAATCACTTCACAAAGTTTATGAATTAATCAAAGGTTTTAACAAAAATGACCAAGGTGTCACAATTTTTCTCTCTCCCACGGACACTCTTTGATTTGTTCCTTATATTTCAAAATATTTAAAACAATGGCAAAACAATACATCACACCAGTATCAACAGAAACACCTTTACTTAAGATGGACTATTCGCTCCCCATATCACTTTAACGTGATGAGAATGAAGGAGTTGAGGTATTACCAATCAACAAACGAAATTACAATTGCGATAGAAAACCTTTTTAATTCTATCATTTATTTTCTAAAGAATAGCCCCTCCTATATATAGTAATTGGTTATTTGTTCTTAGTTGTTATTGTATAGTGAGAAAGCTTAGGTCTATAACCAGGGTTTGAATACCATCAATAGGTAAACAGTTTGACAAAAGAAACTTTTTTGTTAGAGGCCATATTGATCCTTCCCTACTTTCAAAATAAAAGAACAGAATAAGGATAAAGTACAAATTTATCGTAAATAAATTTGTTATTATGATGTGTTAATAATGTGGTGAATAAATATGATGTGATGTAATTATAAGTTATTTTGTATTCTACTTATTATGTTTTTTTCCTTATGATTTTATGTTTGCTTATTCTATTTTATATATTACTATAATCATAAATGACTTTAGACCCACAAGCTCTCACCTCTAGACCTCAGATGGGTAAGAGGATAAGAGTGTTAAAATATGAGACAATAATATAAAGTGGTTCGGACCATAGATGAGGGTCCTACGTCCATTTTCAAAGGAGTTGTACTAGTTTATTAGATTGTAAATAGGTTATTACAGTCCATAAGACCTCTTGAGCTTTGTCCACGAGAGTCTAATGTCATATGGCCTTTATCAACAATTCAAAGGACATTAGGAAGTAATTGATTGGCTCATCTAAAGCTATCTAAGTATGGATTTAGGTATCGACAAGATATACAAGCTTTGTAAACACTGCAAATGATCTAAGTTACAGATATGAACTCACAGCCATCGGTTGCGAGTGTGAAACAAAGAGTATAACACTTGTGAATGTCTCTAACTTTTGATTCTTTGTGTGTTTAATTTCTTGAACATGTAATTCTTTTCCATCTGCATCCTACTTATACACAAACACCCAAAAAGGTCATGAGTGGACTGGTGCAATATGGTGCGGTGTCCCTGAGTTTCGCTAGTGTCAGCAAAGTGGTGGAGTGGTGGACAAAGTATTTTCAGGTCTCGTGTAAGGTGTTTGTTGGTAACATTAAATACTGATGGGAGTATTTAGTGAAAATGGATCTAGGTAGTGGCAGTAAGGGAAATAGTGTTATAGTTTTCACCTACCCGTTAAACCAGTTATTGGAGACATATAGTAGGTCTAGGGGGTGTGGAATGGTCATGGATTTAATACAAGTTTATCTTGAGGTACTATGCACTATCTTACCCTAAAGATGAGTCTTAGGCGACCCCGGGAGGTCATTTCTCTTCAATTCGAGGCCCTCTTTAAGTGTGAGTCATGACAGAACCTTGATGTTGTGGTCTCTGAGCTTATTTCAAGGGATGTGTTGAAACGACTGATCATTTTAGGAGGAAGAAGGAACAACTGAGTTCTGCTACAGTACCATAGCTTACCCTTGAGGGAAGAGGAGATCTTAAAGGATAGCTAATAGTCTGTCTGAGGTTTAGGGTAAACCACAATTCACGTGTGAACACGGGTATAACATAAAGTAGTGCATCATAATTATCAATTGAACTTGAAATATTTTTTCAATTGATAATTATGATGCACTACTTTATGTTATGCTCGGTGTTCACACGTGAATTGCACGTGTAACAAAATCTAAGTAGTTAGTTTAAGAATTTAAAGTAGGGAATAAGGCATTATAACTAAAGACATCCATTATCACCTAAGAAATCCATACCAATTGTATGTGTTATTGGTAAATATATTAAAAATATTTCAATCCAAACGAATTCAAGTGAAGCTAAATATAAATATAGTTTAAGTCCAAAATGTAAGCAAAGAGCAAGTCTTAAAAAATAAGAACGCAAATTATAAACCAATGAAGAATTTTACAACGCCTCTTATGTGATTGAAGATCTATATTTTTCTTTTAACATTTATTACGCTTGCTTGTTTTAACGACTTCTTCTACTTTTTTATCAACAAAACGTCCAAGCTTATGATCGAAGTCCTTTAATCCTTTGCATTTGATGTAGAACATGAATAATTTTTCGATCCAAGTATATTGCCCTAGAATGTACTTCGAAGGCATAATAACCTATGGTTGAAGTTTTCATTTATGGATAATAAAAAACTATATCTTGAATAAATTATAAATAAAATTTATTTTAACCAAATTAGATTTTGAGTATGAATAGTTGTACCTCTTAAATCGATGAAAGTTGGACTTGATCACCATATGAAAGATTCTGCCTCGTCAAACAGTTTGATAGTTGATTTTGGTCATCATGGACTACCAGTTGAATAAAATACCTTTTGTTTTGTTGAGGTATAAGTCACAAGAAATTAATGTATATTAGAGTAATCTTTTAGTGAAATATTAAAAATGTGTGAGTTTACCTCTGGGTGTATTTTGCATCTGATCAAGCACATTTTGAGCGTGTGGAAACTCCATTAGTAATAGTGACCTTGATGTTATAGAGATTTGACAGAAACATGCTACACATGTCATTATTATAAAAATAAAAATGCTAAAATTTAGTATTATTGTTGTTCAATTTCAGCATATAAGTGTTTAATCTAGATAAAATCACATATAAAAAAACTTGAGATTATCATATATTCAATAGAAGTTCATGTTTAATGTCAAACCAAATAGAAATAGGGTCTTAACATAACCGAAGTCCAAAACGTAAACAGTAAACAATTATTAAAAATAAGAATGCACACCATAAACTAAATACAGGATTTCATTACGACCATACAAAATAGCATGTAAAGGTAAAAAAAAAATATATAGAAGTGGCATTCCTATCTACATTAAATCGAATATATGTATAAACCCAACAATTTAAAGAATGCTCGAATCATTATTAGTATAGGATTTATCATAAAATATTAGTATCCAAATTAAACAATGACCTTAACAATAAGATTAAGTCAAAGGATTTCATAAAATACAAGAGGATTTGAAGTGTAACCTATGAATTCAAGGAAATAAATATAAAAAAAGAATATAATTATCTATATTTATGTTGAGTTTGATCATAAATCTTTACTGAAACCGTAAATCATATCCCATTATACTGCAAATCTAAGCAAACCATATGAAGTGAAGTCAAAATCTATAAAACACAGATACTTATAATTTGCCATGTTGAAATCTCCTGCGAGGATGGTTTTATTAAATGAACCTCTCAAATAATTTTTGAAAATTGTCTATTGTGTACGCTCCTAACTCATCACCACTGAAGCTAGGTACAATAGAGTTTTGGGTGGATGTGAGCATCACGCGCCATGCGCTAGCGGTTGTAAGAAACAATAATTATTATAAAGTAGTTTATTAACATTTCTATTATATAACATCCTCAAATTTGAAAATATTTTTTTCAATTGAAAGTATTTACAACATAAAGAATTAAAAAAATGTGTTAAGATCCAAAAATATTTTAAGTAGCAGTAAAAATTTCAAATTGAAATTGTTCGTATGATACTTTAATGTTTTTTTTCATAATGTAGATATTAAGATACAACATTAAAAAAACATATTTCAAAAGCCTTCCAATTCATCTAATAATCTACTTTAAATACGTGACTTCAAATCCAAATGTGAATAAAATGGGGGAGAATAAGAATTTCCTTTAGTCAATTAAAAGGGGGGAAATAATGATCTTTCAAAATATTGAAATGAGGGAAAATATCTGGGACAGTTTGCCTATTAAAATAACTGGTGACTAGCCCTCTATCAAAATAACACGAGAGTTTTGTATGGTTCATTCTTAGCATCACTGTCAAAGTTTAATTAATTACTTACCACCTATTATTTTATCAAATAGTGTCAATTTTAATCTTTAATTAACATGCATATCAATAAATAAACCATTCACCACAAGCAATATAAATTAATTACACTATGTATGAGTCTGAACGCGGAATTTAAATAAAACCATGTACCTAATACACCATAAGGTACAAAATAATCCCCTACAATCATCCATCAAAACTAAATAAATATGAAAATAAATAAGTCTGATAAAAGGATAATATGCCCAACCGATAACTGAAAAGAGATCCCAATCTAAAATAGAAATAGTGGAATTGTCTGTACTTCAAATCCTACAAGCCTCTACATCAGCTACAAGTACATAATCCATGAAAGAAGAGTCATCCTTGGCGTCCCTGTGGCTAGACAAATAAAAGGTATTGAAAATATTTGACATGGGTCAGTGCCCAAAACTTTTGAAAATATTTGGCAAGTGAATAACTTGCAGTACTGATAATGTAAAGCAGCATTCCATATTTAAATTTGTAGCGCACTCTCAATTGATAATCCTCACCCCTCATCTAATGTGTGCACCTAACGTATGCTCTTAACCGTCCTAGTTATGCTATCCCACCTAACTAGTCTCATCACTAATCTCACTGTAACTTACTACCCTAGCTAGAGTATTTTTTATTGTTGATTTAATAATTAGCTTACTTCCCTGGTTAATTAATTAATCACTATACCATTTTTTTTCATTTTCATAACCTTACTCGAAATATTCACAATTCATGTCCTATGCAAGTATATTTTTTTCTACCACTTTATATACGTATAATCAAAACATACCAAATGCATATAAACACATATATCACTCACTATATATGTAATCGTCATCCCTCCGAGTATTTCTCGCTGGATGCGAAAATCTCTAGCATGCTATCAAGATAAAGTGAGTACACCATGACCTTGGCAAACGGGTCGAAATCTCACCACCGAACCAAAACAAAAATGAATATCAGTGGCGGTCATGGCCTTAAGTTCGTGGGGAATAACCATATCACATTATTCCATAGGCCTCCAACCCTACACAATGTGAGCATGCACAGACCTATGAACTTGGGGAATGGTATTACCTCTGTTGAGATTCGCCAGAGTGACCTCCCATGGCACACAACCTCCACCGATAGCATATCCACTAGGATGGATATGTTTCATATATATATATATATATATATCATTGTTCTAACAAATTCGCCTAGGCTTGAGGCTTGGGAGAAATGCCCCTCCTTAAGCTTTTTATGCCTTATTCTTGGTAAAACCCTTATGGTGCACTTTTTTCTAAAAATAAAAAATGCTTTAGTGAAACGATATCGCCTTTTAAAGATTTTTTTACAAATCGGACAATTATCTTATCCAACATAATCAATTAGTTTTTTAATTTGCATATATTCAGACATATTTTTATGATATATACAATTTTAGTATTTTAAAACCCTTGTTATGGTTAAAAAATATTAAAATATATTAAGAAGGACTAAACAACTTTTCACGCATTTTTACACCTAAAGCCCGCCTAGGCTTCTAAGGCTTAAGGCTTGACCTCCACGCCTCGATCACGCCCCGCGTTTTTTAGAACCTTGATATATATATATATATATATATATATATATATATATATATATATATATATATATATATATATATATATATATATATATATATATATATATTGCCATGCCTATGTCACTCGTGGCACTAATCCATATCCCAGAGTCAAAACCCGACATCGAATGCATTAGTAATCACTTACTTAATTAATTCACACGTATCATTATTATTCTGGACACTAATATATTCTTCTTTATCCCGTAGCCTAACCCTTTCTGAAATCCCAACCCAATTTTATAAATCATAGCCCGAGTGTTGTTCACCCCAAAACACTCATGCATCCATACCCGATTTTGATTTTCCTGTTAAGATTTTGGTCTCGAACACCCTTTTGTAGAAAATTCATAACTAATAAAAAAAAATAGGAAACTAGCTTCGTAGATTGGGCTAAGCAGGGGAACCGAATCGGTTCAGCCAGGGGGGAACCACTTCACCCCTGGAATTCTGCAAACACGGACCTTATATGATTTTAACATGAGTTTCTCTAAATTTCCACCCCAAAATGCACCCAAACTTCATCCCAAATATATATAATGTCACCCGCATCAATTACTAACATATATGCATACATTTGATTGTCTTCAATCATCAAAATTTAAATTAAATCATGGGATTTTTACACTACACCAAAATGGTCAAATTGGCACCCTTTAAGCAGCTAGCATTGTCATGGTCATTGATCGTGATAAAAAAAACATGCATTTTTTGTCACGTTCATTGACCGTGACAAGATATTATCACGGTCATTGACCGTGACAAGTCCGTGACAAGTACAGTTGTCACGGACTTGTCACGGTCAATGACAGTGACAAGTCTATAAAGTTGTCACGGTCATTGACCGTGACATGTCCGTGACAATTCTGTCAGTAAAAAACCCTCCCTCTTCTTTTTTTCCACCGTTTCTATTCCCTCCATTTCTCTCTCTCTATAGTGACTGCTCCTCTCTCTCTCTACAACTTTGGTATGTTTTCTCTCTCTATTTCTCCTCCATTTATGTATATGTGCGTGTGTGTATATATGTGTGTGTAAATGTGTGCGCGCGTGTGTGTGGTGTATATGTGTCTGGGGGGGAGGGGGTGTATGTGCGCGCGCATGTGTGTGTGTATGTGTGTGTATATATGCGTATGTGTATATGTGCATGTGTATATGTGTGTGTCTGTGTGCGCACGCGTGGTGTGCAACTGCAACGGGGGTAGGGGTAGGGCAGGGGGTGGGGGTGGGCGGGGGTGGGGGGGTATGGGAGTGCGGGGGAGGGGGTGTGGTCCTGTGTGTGTATATGTGTGCGTGTGTGTGTGTTTTTTTTTAATTAAATTTTTATTGGTTTATTAGATATTGTCCCTCATATTGTAGTGCCCCTTGTAAAAGAATTGATTGATTTAATATTGACTGGTTGTTAATTTTTTTTGTAAATTAATAATTAGGGCCCCTTTCATATGCAAGTAGGATTTCCCCTTATTATAAATTAGTAAATTAATAATTGTATACTTTAATTGTTAGTTTAATTGATGAAAATAATTAATTGAGTAGATGGATTAGAATGAGTACGGGATACACATTTGTTGTTTCCATTGCGATTGGATTATAGTAGATCAATGTTGAGTTGGTTAATTTTAAAAGTGGCATGACCACTGGATTATTGTCCATATGGGGGTGGGATTTTTCAAATTTTTTTGAAAATTACTTTGTATAAGAACAATATATATATAGTATGATAATTAAATGAAACACACTTGAAATTACATATAGTGCGCATAGATACTAGCATTCTAGTTCTTATGCGTACGCATTTAGTAGCCCTTAGACTCGTTCGAGAGTCATTACCCCTGTAATGAGATCTCTTAAATTGTCCCGTTTGGACAGTTTAGGACTGTATAATTTCTGTAGAATAATATTCTTAGTGGATTAAAGTTGTTGCTTTTGGAGGAAGTTCTATTGTCGTATCCTAATGTTCTCTGGGTACATACTAGATTGACAAGTGTGACTGTTATTTCAATTGATCAATTGAAATAATACTCACACTACATTGTGTACTTGGAGAACTACGGGGATATGCTGCCGAATTTTTCTCAAATGGTAACAATGTGCATGAGCTGTTAAGTACATTACATAAATATGTATGTGTGTTGGGGGGGGGGGGGGGGAATGTGAGTGTAGTGTTCGTGTGTTTGTGTTGGGGGGGAGGGGGAAATGTGTGTGTAGTGTTCATGCGTGTGTTGGGGGGGGGGGGGGGGGGAATGTGTGTGTAGTGTTCGTGTGGGGGGGGGGGGGGGCAATGTATGTGTAGTGTTCTTGTTTGTGTTGGGGGGAATGTGTGTGTACCGTTCGTGTGTGTGTGTGTTGGGGTGGGGGCAATGTGTGTGTAGTGTTCGTGTGTGTGTTGGGGCGCAATGTGTGTGTAGTGTTCGTGTGTTTGTTGGGTGGGGGGGATAATGTGTGTGTAGTGTTTGTGTGTGTGTTGTGGGGGAGGGAGGGGATGGTTCGGATTTGGATTTGTAGTAATTGTACATATTTGCATCTCTTCTTCAAATTCATTTGGATTTGTACTAATAACAACATTTTTTTTACAGAAACTGTCTCCTTCAGGTATTAAGGCGAGGATGATGACGATGATATCGTCTGGGTTCCGTGGCAGCGGAGGCGAGGAGGGATCCTCGGCCCCTAGGCTCCCCAAATGGGGAAAATTGGGGATGGCCGTCGAGAACAAAATGGGGCAATTAGCGAGATCCCTTGAGGTGGTAAAGACTATCATCGACCCGGGGTACACTAGTTGGAGGGAGGTGCCAAGTGAGCTCAAGTTAGATGTTTGGGAGGCACTACAGGTAATGTATTTATATTTATATTTATATGAATATTTCGATTTCAATTTCAATTTCAATTTCAATTTCAATTTCAATTTCAATTTCAATTTCAATTTATATTTATTCGCAACTAACATTGTATTTGTTGGACATGAACAATTCAACTTGGACCCAAAACTATGCGATTCCGTCTTGGAGCAGTTGAGGGAGCAACACAAGACGTGGAAGAAAAATATGCGAACTTGGTACTCTGGGAAGATCCGAGAGTCCATTATCCGAATGCGTGAATCCGTCTCGCCGAAGGAGACGGTCTCATTGGCACAATGGCAAAAGTTCATTGACAATGAGATCGGGGAGCGACAATTGGCATCTCGCCAATCGAGGAGGGAAAATCGAGCGAAAAAGACGGACATGCACTACTCCGGTCGGACGTCTTACGCCGAGGTGGAGCATAGGATGATGGTAAGATTTAATTTTCCTATAATTACATAAATATTTTATTCTTCATTATTTTAATTTGCGGGGCCGATACTAATTTTGCATTATTTTATTTCAGGCGACGGGGAGTGGCCCTGGGGGTATGCCACATAGGCTCAATACTTATGTGGCTATTGGGACGAAGAAGGGTAAGGATAAGGAGGCGTCCCCGACTGCCGCGTCCACGATTATAAGTAATCCGATGGTTTACTTTTTCTTAATTACGTTGTAATGTTTTTATTTACTTATTTAAGTAATCATGTTATTTTTGTCATTTCAGACAAAGCTTAAGGAAGTGAATGATTCGCAGTCTGATGCTGACAAGACATCTTTGTTCACAGACGCACTCAGGCAAGTGCTTGGAACTGATCTCAAGGGGAGGACAAGGGGGTAAGCTCGCAGGTGGCCAAATCTAGGATCATCGGATTGGAGATGAGCAACACCAGGTTGGCTCGAATGGTGGACTCGCATGACGTGAAGTTGTCCCGTTTGGAGGCGAGGGTCCAAGATATGTTCTCATTCATGAAGCGTTCGTTGGGCGGAAACCATAAGGGGAAATGGAAGGAGAATGTGGTGGAGGAGGAGGTGCAGGAGGACGAGGTGCAAGATGACGAGGAGGTGGACCTCGCTGATTCATCGTCGGCACGTGCGGACTTTGATGGTCCACTCCCCTATTTGGCTCCCTTCAACCGACCGATGTGGACACTTGGTTGGCCGAGCGTGTTTATACTGGAGATATTTGATGGCCAGCGGATAGGTCGGGGGTTGAGGGACCCGAATATCATCCAGGGTGCACTAGTTCATGGACGTTTTCTTTAAGACATCGAGTCAGGGTGCTCGTCATGCAAGTGATACTCGGGAAGGAAAACTCCCCATTGTGGTTGCACGAACAATGCGGTACGATGTATATTGTTGGGTGTGTCAATTCGTATATCTTGTGGCCTACTCACCTCCTCAGAGTTAACGTTGCCCCAGACATGTAGTGACATTATTTGAATTGAATTGCTTTAAGTTGTAACATTTGAATTATATTTGGATTATATTGTGATGCATATTGTTTTGAATGTATATTTTCATTATCCCTATTTTATTTGGATATATGATGTCTGAACAGGTACAACATTGCTATAATAGGTACAAATATACTGTTGGGCAGTGGCAGTGGCCATGCTGCCCAGCAATTTTTTTCTCAATTATGCCTAGAATTGTCACACTCATTGACCATGATAATTATTTAAATAATGTCACGGGTTTGTCACGGTCCTAAACCGTGACAAAACTTGTCAAGGTCACAAACTGTGACATGACCGTGACAAGTGTAATGAACTTGTCACGGTCAATGACCGTGACACATCCGTGATAACAAAAGCTGTCACCCACAGACTTGTCATGGTCAATGACCGTGACAAGTCGATAGATTTGGTGTAGTGTTATCATTCTTTTTTCAACATAAATGATTTCATAACTTCTAATAAAATTACTAAATTTCTAATTAATATTCCGTCTTTTTTATTCGAGTTCATATCTTTTCATTCAATGTCAATATATATAATTCTCATTCCTAGTTCTCTCTAACAAGAGATAATTTTCATGTAGAGTCTTCATCTAACAAAGATCATCAGAACATTACAACATTCATCTTCTCAGAATCCCTTTCTTCAAAATACAAATCCCACCTCCAAAATTGGTTTATTTGTCTACCAAATTTTGATATGGATCATAATACTCAACAAAACATAGAGAAATTTTAAACACTCGCCTTGAATGAGAAATAAATGTGAATCTTCTTCTTTGTAGGGTTGGATCAAGTCAAGAACTCCCATAATTGGCCTCCGATTATGCCTCCTCAAAACTCCCTTGTGTTTTTCTCCCTCTTTTCTTACTAATTTAGCTCTCAACTGATTTCATGTGTAAAGTGGATGCCTCCTAACCCTTAATCTCTTATTTAAACCTCAAATCACAAATTTTGGTTAACTCCATAGTGTAAAATCACCCATATTCCCCTGAGTGGGTCCCCACTAGTCTAAAAATCCGTCGGTACCCAAATTATAACTTCCGGGTACCTAATTTTGACTATTTTTACTCATCCTAGATAATCTGTGCACTCGAAATCACCATTAGATTCACCTATAATAAATTTATTACCTTATTCCCATCATGTCCCCACACGCGTGTCCCGAATAAGATCTTGTCGTTCCCTCTCTTTTACCCACTTACGACGCCATATAAAATAATACAATTTCATTTACTTATCGCACAAGTAAATATAATACCCCATAAATATTAAATTCACTTTATTTCTCTAATTAATTAAATTACTGTGACACAAGCAATTTACATATTCTCAAAAATACGAGGTGCAACATACTTTCCCCATTGCAAAGGAATTTCGTCCCCAAAATTCAGATATGCCATGTACTAACAACTTTGGATCCTTACATGCAATGCATTCGAATGTATTCAAAATCAAACTCGTATTAACATGTTGGTGCCTCCATTATACACTCGCTAGTGGTACCATCCTGACTAAAGGCTTACTCATTACAACCCAAGATTATCGATGAGTCTATTTAAACCATTTTATACCGATATATTCCATCATTCTTAAGGTCTAACTAATACAATTATAGGAAAAACTATCACCAATCCACTAACAATGCTTCAAAAATAATACTCTACTAGCTCAATCATCTAAATGTTGTAAAAGGCCCAAATTCCCTAGGTGCCAATTTCCCTTGTTGTCCAAGTCCTATACTTCCTTTAATAAGAAAAATTACCCGTAACAATTTTTAACCACTCAGGTCAGTTTTTAACTCTTTGATTAGTGTTAACGTAACTCTTTGTCACACCCCGCGTAATTCTAGTGTCGGTCGCCACAAAAACTATGTCGGGTGCGAACTAGATTAAAATATCATTTTTAGCATGTGACAGATATGAGAAATATAAAATTCATTCTACAAGATAAATAATTAAACAGATTGAAAAAATAATAACCATTCATGTGATATAAAATCCAACACCATGCTAAACTCTAAATCAATCAAATTTCCAATAAATATAAAACTGAATAAAATCCAACTAAGAATATCTGAATAAAAATCGTACAACTGTGGAACCGAATGGCCCACCAAATCCAAACTGAGTATCAATATAAATGCGAAGGAATTGAAACTAAACTAAACTACTAAGCATAAAATAAATAACTCTAGTTGCACATCCAAGATGATCTCTAGTAAGTCCTCTATAGCTACTCCAATACTTAATCTTGGAAAAGGTTAATAAACGCACAGGATCATAGCCCCGAGTATGAATACACATTACTCCCTTTAATTAGTGTCCGTGAACCCAGACAGTAGCATTATACATGATAAATATCACAATAGAATATTTTAAATTAAACAAGATAATAAATAGCGATGCAAGTAAATAAAAAACCTATGCTAGAAATACTCATTTGTTCCATCTCAGCATCTAAGTCGAATTATCCATTCATTTAACTTTATTTTAAGTTAATCCAATTATTAATTTTCATCCATATTGATATCATATGTGGGACTTCCACCTACGTCTTTATCTCATGTTATTTGTTTGGTTGCGGTACTCGGGTTATTCTATACCACACACACTCCCCTCGCCATAGCCAGCCGGTTCGTCTAAACTATCAACCGTGCAATTATTTATGAGTTTCCATGCATGACACATCTTCATACCCAGTTGTGACACCCCGCCTAATTAACCCCGGGTGATCAGTCTTAAATTAAATTAGAACAGGTTTCTCAGTTGGTTCATTCTTAGCATCACTGCTGCCTTTTTAATTACTAACCACCAAAGTGAGAAAAATAGACTGGTGCCAGGTTTTTATCTTTCATTAACTAAAATTACATAATCATGCGAAAACAGAACAATATAAACAATCACCATTAACTGAAATAAACCATTCACAATTAATTAACTGATCGAATAAACCATCGGTTCATAATCCAACAAAAGTAAAGACAAGTAATAAATCTCAATAGGTCTGACATAAGTACTGAAATAAAACTGTGAGCAACATGCTCGAATAACTGATAGGAAGTCTCTACACTAAGAATGAAAAGAACGAGGGGCCTATCAAACTCCCATAACATCCACACACGCTGCAGCAACGGATCCCTGGAATGAGTAAAGCTTAGCGTCCCTGTGGTTGGACTCCAAAAAGGTTTTTACAAGTTTTTATAGCAAGGGTTAGTACCCAAAACATTTAGAAAATGATTAACTTGCAGTAATAAGTAAATATGCATGCTCTTCGTATTTTGGTTAGTGTCGCACTCCCTTGAGGACATCCTCACCCCTCCTCTAATGTGCACTACTAACGCCTTGATTAATTTACCTAGTTATTTATCTCATGACTAGATAACTGATATAATCCCCTTGCAACCACCCTACTCTAACCGAGCGTGCCATAATTATGATTTCTAAGTTGTTATCAACATTAACTTAATTAATCATTTCCCTTTTTAAATTTTATATAACTTTCACATCCATTATATATCTAAAACAATTCACGGCCTGTAGTAATTTACCCGTATATAATTATTTACCTCATTATATACGTATAGTTATATTACAACATTCACAAACATGATGAAATAATAATTAATACTAAAAATTAACTTAATTAATCATTTACCTTTTTAAATTTCATTTAACTCTCACACCCATTATATATCTAATACAATTCACAACATGTATTAATTTACCCGTATATAATTATTTACCTCATTATATACGTATAGTTATATTACAACATTCACAAACATGTTGAAATAATAATTAATACTAAACATCCTCCCGAGTAATAACTCACCGGGTGTAAATTCTCTAAAATGCTATCCCACTAGGCATATTCACATAATCTAGTTACCCCAAGTCAGAATCGCTCACTTACTTGGATAATACATAAAAATTGGTGGCGGTCATATTCCTTCCCTGAAAGTGAGATGCCCCTCACCCATATAATGGACGCTATGATCTGGGAATATACTCGCTTTACTCCTCAAGCTAGGAGATTCATCCACTACGCGCAACCTCCCTCCTATAGCACTAGAGTCGATATAATAATAATATCTAGCCACTGATATTAATGCACACACCATATATATATATATATATATATATATATATATATATATATATATATATATATAATTTAAATAAACTATCCCAGCTATCCCGTGTACTAAGTCCGTAACACAAGCCTATTCAAATTACTATGAGTTTATGGACCAACTCTTATTATTAATTAATTCACACATTAATTAATTAAATTACTTTTGTTGTCGCCCTAACCAATATATTCAGACTTACTCTCATGGCGCGAAATAAAATAATACCCGAGTCTAAATTCCCGACTCTAAATTATTTAGCTTTCACCCTAAATAAATATAACGCCTTGGTATCACTCAACGTATACTCCCGGCTTGCCCACTCAATCCTTATTTAATTATCTTGAAATATTATTGCCAATATTTTAATCATGGTGTGACATACATAAATTTCCTCCAAATCCTAATTAATTTTCGTTCATAATTAATTAGATTGAATGTACTATATTTATTTCTCGTTAAATAAGGCCTGGAAGGATATTTAAGTCTAATTCCCCTTATATATATAAACTGGCCGAACTGGTAGAAATTACCGACCATCGATCGATCGATCCCCAACCCTCGATCGATTGATCGTACAGGTCATTGTCTTCTCCACCCTTTTGTTTCATCCATGGACGAAAAACTCAAAACCCTAATTTCTTATACAGTAGAACCTAAGTCTTCTCATCAATAAAATACACCAAAAACCTCATAAGGGACCCCATAAAGTCCATAAATACCATTTAATTTTCGTTCTCTACTGTTTTCATAAATTGGGGAAAAATCTGTTTTAATCTTTAACCCATTTAAACATCAAATCCTTATCTAAAATTTGTTTCCAATCCATCCAGTTTTACACATCATACCAGATATATATACTAATCTCATATTATACATTAATTTCTACACAATTTAGAAATCAGAATATTGGTTTATAAAAACCCCATGTTTGTACCCTTTAAATCCCAAAACAAAATTTTGAGTTTCTCACATCACATAAATATGAATCAAAACATAAATTAAATGCTATAGCAAGTTAACCACTTGCCTTATGATTTCGTAGGGTCTGAATCAAAGGTGTGAAGTCCAAGGTTGACGATGAAATACCCTCTTTTGACTCTTTACTTTATCCCCCAAATTGCCTTTAACTGTCTCTTAGGTTTTCCTCTCCCACTAAGTGTTTCCTAATTTCACATCAGTCGTTCCCCTTTTTCTTTTAATTAGGTAATTAGGCTAAATTCAATTTTTTTCCTAATGGGCCAAGCCCAAATGACCTAAATACCCTCGTGTGGGCCCGACTACGCCTAAAAACGTCCCGTTACCCGTTTACTACCCCTGGGTACACTTTTTTGTCTATCTCGGCCCATTGGGACTCAACCGTACACTTAAAATTGGCATACGAATTAATATGTAAAAAAATCCTTATCACACACCCAAGTTAGTCTTTACCGACTCCCGGCTGGGATAAGTACATACCCCATCACTAATACACGGAATGGCGTAAATAAATTATTGCTATTCACTTAGCAATTAAATTTCCCTAAATATTAATCATTCACTCCCCAATTAGTATTTGAATATATATATATTGTCAAAATTAATTCACTTAAAATTACGACACACAAGTAATTTTAAATTCTTGAATTAATTAAATATTTAATGCACAAAAATACGGAGTGTTACATACTTCCCCCTTACAAAGGAATTTTGTTCCCGAAATTAGGTCGTACCTGTGGTGAATAGCTTTGGATATTGTTCCCGCATATCCTCCTCCTACTCCCAGGTATACTCGTCAACGTTGTGATGGCCCCATTGTACTCTAACTAGTGGAACAACCTTGGATTGTAACTTCCGCTCACTAAGGTCCAAAATAGCCACCGGTCTCTCCTCATATGATATGTCTAGCTGTAAATCAATTTCCTCGAGTGGATTATGCCAGAAGGCTCTCTCGATCCTTCGATATTTCTTTAGCGATGCCACATGGAACACGTAGTGTATCTACTGAAGTTGCTCTGGCAATCCCAGTCTATATGATACCGGTCCCACCCTCTCAATGATAGTGATAGGTCCCACATACCTAGGTGATAACTTACCCTTCTTATCGAACCTCATCACCCCTTTCATAGGGGGCACCGGGACCAATACCTGGTCCCTAACCTCTAACTCCACATGTCTTCGTGAAGCATTAGCATAACTTTTCTTCCTATCCTGAGCTATTCAAATCCGCCCTCGGATTAACTCTATCTTGGCAGACATCTCCTGGACAATCTCTGGCCCCAATAACTTGTTGTCCCCGACCTCTAACCAATAAGCGGGTGAACGATAAGGTCTCCCGTACTGTGCCTCGAACGGTGCCATGCCAATCGTGAATTGGTAAGAGTTGCTATACGCGAACTCTACCAAAGGAAGATATTTCTCCCAACCTCCCCCAAAGTCTAAAATTCACATTCTGAGCATGTCTTCCAGCATCTAGTTGACTCTCTCTGTCTTCCCGTCTATCTGTGAGTGATAGGTCGTAATCAAACATAACTCCGTGCCCATGGCCTCCTGAAAGCTCTGCTAAAAGTGGGCCACAAAAATTTTGTCTCTGTCGGACACAATATTTATCGGCACCTCATGTAGCTTAACAATCTCTGCTATGAATATTTGTTCATAACGCATCATCTCAAAGTTCGTACGAACCGACAGGAAGTGGGCCACCTTGGTCAACTGATCCACAATGACCCATATGGAATCGTGACCCCTTTGCGATCCAGGTAACCCTATAATGAATTCCATGGAGATGCTCTCCCATTTCCACACAGGAATTTCTAATAGATGTAGCACCCTGATGGTCTCTGATGGTAAACTTTCACGAGCTGACACGTGGCACATTTCAAGACAAACTCTGTTATGTCCCGTTTCATTCCTGCCCACCAATATTTCCTCCTCATATCCTGGTACATTTTATCCCCATCGGGATGTACCGCAAACCTCGAAACATGGGAATCTATCATAACAGCGTGCCTCAACTCCTCATCCTCTAGCACAACTAACCTCTTATTAAAGCGTAAGCCTCCTTCCGAGCTGATCGAGTAACCCTCTTCTCCCTCGGCTAACAACTGGCTCACCCTTTCCTAGCAGATCTGATCCTCTGCCTGAGCCCTCATAACTCGCATAATGATCTTAGGTGTGATGGATAATGCTGACATGCAGGCCCTGGCTACATCATCCTCATATCGAAGCTTTCTTCACTTCTCTTTCCATATTTATAATATTTCCCCAATCGGTCTCCAGCTCAATGCGTCTGCTACCACATTAGCCTTACTAGGATGATACTGAATATCAAAATGATAGTCTTTCACGTATTCTATCCATCGCCTCTGCCTCATATTCAGATCCTTCTGTGTGAAGAGATACTGAAGTGAATTGTGATATGTGAATAAGCTGAATTGTTCCCTCAGTAGATAGTGTCTCCATATCCGCAAGGCAAAAATGACCGCTGCTAGCTTTAGGTCGTGAGTGGGATAATTCCTCTCATAGGGCTTTAGCTTTCGGGATGTATAAGCTATAGCCCTTTCCTCCTGCTGAAGCACACCCCCAAGTCCCTATAGGGATGCATCAGTGTAAACCCGATACTCTAGTCCTCCCTTTAGCAAAGCAAGTACATGTGCAGATGTCAACTTATCCTTTAGCTCGTCGAAAGCTAATTGACAATGATCACTCCAAGTGAAAAGCACCCCTTTCCGAGTCAGATTCATCAAGGGGCCCACAATCTTTGAGAATTCTTTAATGAACCGCCTGTAATAACTGGCCAATCCCAGAAAACTACACACCTTGGTCGGTGTCGTGGGCTGTCCCCATTCCCTCACCGCCGAAACCCTACTCAGATCCACCGCAATACCCCGGTTTGACACCACGTGGCCAATAAACTTCACCTCTCATAGCCAAAATCCACACTTCCCGAATTTAGCATAGAGGTGGTGATCCCGCAGTGTCTATGGAACCATACGCAGATGCTCTGCGTGCTCCTCCTCAATGCACGAGTAGATTAGGATGTCATGAATGAACACAATGACAAATTGATCGAGATACTCCCTAAAAACCCTATTCATGAGGTCCATGAACATTGCTGGTGCATTAGTGAGCCCGAATGGCATCACCCTGAACTCGTAAGATCAATACCGTAACAGGAAAGCAGTCTTAGGAACATCCTCCTCTCGGATACGCGGTTGATGATACCGTGACCTCAAGTCGACCTTGCAGAAGTAAGATGATCCTCTCAATTGGTCAAATAAATCATCAATCCTAGGTAACAGATACTTATTTCGTATCGTCACCTTGTTCATCTCCCTATAATCCATGCATAACCGAAGTGAACCATCCTGCTTCTTTATAAACAATGACGGTGTACCCCAAGGTGATGTACTCCGTCGAATGAAACCCTGACCCAGGAACTGCTGAATCTTCTCTCTCAACTCACGCATCTCCGAATGGGCCATACGATATGAGGCTCAAGCAATCGGCCTTATCCCCGGTGCTAAATTGATCACTAATTTGATTTTCCTGCTGGGTGGCAACCTTGGTATTTCTTGGAGCACATCCTCAAAGTCCCTCACTACTGGGATTGAGTCCAACGAAACCACCACCTCCTGTGAGGTTTCCTCCTCGATGTAATACAAGTGTGTGTGTAACCCGCCTTCAGGTAGCGGCATCGCTATTAGGAACATCTCCTATCCTGGAATGGAGAACACGATTGTCCTCTCGTAACAATCCACAGTTGCCCGATAACCTGCCAACCAATCCATACCCAGGATGACATCGTACCCCTCCATATATATCACTAAGAGGTCTGCTGCTAAACTAAGCCTCCCAATCAAAATTTCCACCCCCGATAAATCGAGTGAATCAAAGCCCTGCTCCCTAGTGGTGACTCTACACACATACGAAGACTACCCGCGGTCTCTAGTAACCCGACCCGTTTAGCAAAATTAGATTTAATAAATGAATACAATGCTCCCATGTCAAAAAGTATATTACCTTTATGACCATGAATGAGAAACATACCCTCAACTGCTGGCGGCGCCTGCTGTGTTGGAGGATTGGGAACATCCTGGACATTATACACACGCCCGTAGTGCATTTTCCCCTGTTGTTGTGGGGTGGGTGGAACTGGTGCTGCTGGCAGCATCTGCCCCTGTTTCCCCTGTTGGGCACCCTGCTGATGACCTTTTCCCCTCTGCGGGCACTCCCTCTTGAAGTGTCCTGGCTGGCCACAAATAAAACAGTGTTTTTGACCATCCCCCTATCGTTGGCCCTGACGTGGCTGGTCCTGTTGGCCTCCTTTATTGTTCCCTTGGACCTAACGGTCCTGAGGAACCTACTGCTGCTGATTTGGGCCCGATTGCCCCTGCCTAAACCCCTATCCTCCCGGTCGGAGCCCACCAGGCCTAAATTTCTTAGCCTGATTCCCCTGCTGACTGATAGTCTGCTGCTGAGTACCACTCATGTCACCACCAGTATCTGCCTTGCCCTGCTAGTTCGGCTCCTTTACTCTCTTGTTTCCCTTCGCATCGAAGCGATGATCCTGGAAATGTCCAAGGGCGGCATTAATGACATCTGTATACGTCATTAAAGCCGTATTCCCAATCAAATGTTGCCTGATCCTCCAGGCTAAGCCATCCATGAACCTCGACTTCTTTCACTCCTAATTGCTCACCTCATTTGGCACAAAGTTCTCCAAACGGGTAAACTCTTCCTCATAGTTTGCCACTAACCGGTCACCCTGTACTAACTCACTGAACTTCTTCCTCGTCTCAGCCTCTACTGCTGGTGGGAAGTATTTGCGATCGAACCGCACCCAAAATTCAGATATCGTCATCAAATCTCGCTCCTCAATGGTGGTAACTGACTCCTGCCACTATAAGGCTGCCCCCGACAGAAGAAAGGTAGCAAGCATCAGTTTTTGCACATCGGTACACTCTAGCATGCGCAGATGGCGCTGAAAATTCTTCTTCCAATCACAAGCCTCTATCACATCAGTGCTACCCAAAAACTCAGGTGGATGACCCTTCTGAAAGGTCTCCCTAATTTGCTGCCAAGACGGTGGCCCCGCTGGAGCCTGCTGGTGGTACTAGAGGTGGTGCCTGGGGCTATGGAAAATGAGCTACCATAGATCGCATTGCTGTCTCGACTTCCTGAGACACTATCACTGCCACCTGAGTAGTGGAGATCAACTTGGGTGGGGGTGGGGGTGGGGGTGGCGGTACCTAAGGGTCTTGATGAGCCTCCCAGAGCTCATCCCTAGCCTCAACGCTCTCTCCTCTTTGCATCTTTGGTGGCATCTGAAAAGAGATCGAATCGTATAAGTACACAATTTATATAAAAACAAATAGCAGAAATACGATATCTCACAAGAAGAAAATGAATTAACAGTCCTAATAATAGGGCTCTATAACAACCAAAATCTACGCTGAAACGTAGTAAGCCGCACGGATCCTAAGGACACTAGAACCTGACGCTCTGATACCATTTGTGATACCCCACCTAATTAACCCCGGGTGATCAGTCCTAAATTAAATTAGAACAGGTTTCTCAGTTTGTTCATTTATAGAATCACTATCGCCTTTTTAATTACTAACCACCTATGTGAGAAAAAAAAGACTGGAGACAAGTTTTTATCTTTCATTAACTAAAATTAAATACTCACGCGGAAACAGAATAATATAAACAATCACCATTAATTGGAATAAACCATTCACAATTAACTAACTGACCAAATAAACCATCGGTTCAAAATCCAACAAAAGTAAAGACAAGGAATAAATCTCAATAGGTCTGACATAAGTATTGAAATAAAACTGTGAGCAACATGCTCGAATAACTGATAGGAAGTCTCTACACTAAGAATGAAAAGAACGAGGCGCCTATCAAACTCCCGCAACATCCACACATTCTGCAACAACGGATCCCTGGAATGAGTCAAGCCTCACGTCCCTGTGGCTGGACACCTAAAAGGTTTTTAAAAGTTCTTATAGTAAGGGTTAGTACCCTAAACATTTGGAAAACATTTAGCAAATGCTTAACTTGCAGTAATAAGTAAATATGAATGCTCTCCATATTTTAGTTAGCGTCGCACTTCCTTGAGGACATCCTCACCCCTCCTCTAATGTGCACTACTAACGCCTTGATTAATTTACCTCGTTATTTATCTCATGACTAGATAACTGATATAATTCCCTTGCAACCACCCTACTCTAACCGAGCGTACCATAATTATGATTTCTAAGTTGTTATCAACATTAACTTAATTAATCATTTCCCTTTTTAAATTTCATATAACCTTCATACCCATTATATATCTAATACAATTCATGGCATGTATTAATTTACCCGTATATAATTATTTACCTCATTATATACGTATAGTTATATTACAACATTCACAAACATGTTGAAATAATAATTAATACTAAACATCCTCCCGAGTAATAACTCACTGGCTGTAAATTCTCTAAAGTGCTATCCCACTAGGCATATTCAGATAATCTAGTTACCCCAAGTCAGAATCACTCACTAACTTGTATAATACATAAAAATTGGTGGCGGTCATATTCCTTCCCTGAAAATGAGATGCCCCTCACATATATAATGGACGCTATGACGTGGGAATATACTCGCCCTACTCCTCAAGATAGGGGATTCATCCACTTCGTGCAACCTCCCTCCTATAGAACTAGAGACTATATAATAATAATATATAGCCACTGATATTAAAGTACACACCATATATATATACTATTGCATATCGTATATATATATATATATATATATATATATATATATATATATATATAAAATAAACTATCCCTGCTATCTCGTGTACTAAGTCCGTAACACAAGCCTATTCAAATTATTATGAGTGTATGGCCCAACTCTTATTATTAAGTAATTCACACAATAATTAATTAAATTAATTTTGGTGTCGCCCCAACCAATATATTCGGACTTACTTGTGACACCCCGACTAATTAAATACCGGGTAGCTACTCCTTTATTAAATTAATTCAAAATGCCAAGTTGGCTCAGTTAATAGCATCACTGTCGAAAACATTTTATTATTACTAACCACCTAGTATTTAAGAAGTAAGTTGCAAAATTTTAATTTAAGTATGATTAATATGCAACAAGAATAATGAAGAATAATAACACCATTCACCATAACGAAGTAAATAGAATAACCATCACATAATGTAAATAAAGTCTGGAGGAAAAACTCCTCACTACAAAACCACAAACTGAAATAACTAAACTGAATACTGAATCAATACATGCCAAAGTCTGAAAAACTGTAATGGAAAGATGTCTCTAATAGAAATGGGCAACATGCCCTACAACTGATAGATACTGAATCTGGAATTCAAATGATAGAAGCGTCTAAAAGCAATTCCCTGTAGCTTCCACAAACAGCTACAGCTCGTCACCTGAATGAGTATCCTATGCATGGTGTCCTTGTGGATGGGCACCTAAAATGGTTTTACAAGAAAAATAGATTTGAAAGCAAACGGGTCAGAGCCCGAATGTGGAGATATTTTAAAAAAACCTGCAAGTGCTTTAAAAACATTTAAAACATTAAATGCAAAGTACATGTTAGGACGTACACTCACATGAAATTCTCACCTCTCGTCTAACTGTGCACTCCTAACGTAAGTACCCATCTAAAACGACACAAACCACTAGCTAAGTGAAATCATATCTAGCTAGACTAGCATAGGTTCTACCCTTATTACACGGTTCCCATTAACATTATAACGATCTCAGTAAGTAGGGGCTTAACGTAAACTCAGATGCTCAATGTGCAATATATTTCACTATCGATTAACCCGTTATGTTTTTCTCAAAACAACACCATAATTATATTCACAGTATTAACATGAAGGTTCCCATTAATTAAGTGTATATTATTCACATCATAAATATACAATACAAGCACCCCGAGAACTAAGCTGCGGTGCAAACATACTCTGCTATCCATCCCGGTACATCACGTACATAAGGATCACATATTCCGAATCTCTCAGGAATAGTTCACAGATAACAACATCACAAATAATGGAGGCGAACACAGTCACATCACATGGGTCACGCACATACCTACGCTCCCACGATCAGCGGACTTATCAATATCCCAATAAGTCTTTCTATGACCTATGTTCATCAAGGTAACCAGTCTAAATCCGGGTAACACAAGGATTAGAGGGCCCTAAGAGAACGCAAACCTCCCGTGATAGCAAGTATGTTAGGTATGTCATACACACAAATCATATACCAATACTAAGTAAACACGCATCTTAGTAATCACCGTAATTAATTGTAGTACATATCGCACTCTCGTACCAACTTAATATATATAATTTATATAATCCTGGTTCACATTTATACGCTCCATAATTTATTCTCACGTCGTGGTAAACACTCACGTCTCAATCCCATACTAACCATTATTTAAATCACTCGTATATAATTTACTCCTCAATATAACCCAAATGTCCCAAATCTATCAATATATCATCAAAGGAAAGTTATCTCTATCCTCGAACAAGTTTACGGGACTCCCAAAATCAAAACAGGCCAAAAAAGCCTAAACTGCCAGCTCGTTAGAAGTCTCATTCGAACGAGGCTGTTCGAACGAGATTCCAGTTCGTTCGAACGAACTGTACCTTCTAACGAAATCTTGTTCGAACGAAGTTATCAAACAAAGTTCCCTTTCATTAGAAGCGACTGGTCAACTCGTTAGAAACTCGTTCGAACGACCTGGAGAGGTCTTCTAACGAGGGACCAGTTTCGGCCCAGATTTTCCTACTTTCGTTTTTCATCAATTCTTACTCCTCAAATCTCCTCTAAAATTCGTACCAACAAGGTTTTAAGGTCTCAAATCAATCCTACTCATAACAAGGTTATAAACTAACGTATTTTAAGGACTTAATTCATCCCAATCATCATTAAATCATCAAGGCTCATCACTATCCCCCAATTTTTCAAGAACATAAACCCTAAATTTTTAAATCATGAATTAACCCAACTTAAATCCGTTTTTAGTTTCATCCAATAACTAATATCATCAGAAAAATCATCTACCTACCATTCTACATGCAATTTTCCTCAAGATTTCAAGTTCTCAGTTCCAAACTACATGGGTTTTTCACTATCTTCCAAGAACCAACATAAATTTGAATTATCTAACATGGAAGGAACATTCTCTGAAAGTAAATGGAATTAAATCACTTGCCTTAAGTTTATCTCAGATTTTGATGACGATGATGAAGCTCTCTCTCCCTCTCTTTCTGCAGAATTCCTTTTCTATAAGCTTCCTTCTCCAAAGGTGGCTATGGTGGCTAGGGTTTTCTTTTGGAAAGTTGGAAACCTAATTTGATAACCTCCGTAGCTTATTGGGTCATTAAGGGTTGGTTAGTGGGTTTAGTGGGTCTATTCCCAAACAGATAAAGACTCCTAATTTTCGTCATTTTTAATTCCTCAAAATACAAAATTACCAAAATACCCTTTATATTGCCGGTATGGCCTAAAAATACCCCGGGACCCAAACTACACCCACGGCTAGTGTTTTCTGACTATGTCGACCCTTCCGGACGCGTTGGTGCACTCAAAACGACCATACGGTTAATAGAATTTAAATTCGCTTTTACAAATAAAATAATTATATCCTGACGCGACTGTCACACGCGTCCCAATAAAATGACCAAATTGCCGTATACCAATCTCACGACAAATTTCATAGTTCAATATTTATATAACATCATATATACTCAATATAGTCAAATGCCAACTCACATCTCGCCAGTATTTTACCCGGATTAATTTCCAATTAATTCACATTTAATTAATTAATTCGAAAAAATATATATAGCCAAAAGTACGGGGTATTACATACTTCCCCCCTAATAACAGAATTTCATCCCGAAATTCGAAACTAGAAAGTACCTGCTAAAAACAATTCTGGATAACGTTCGCGCATCTCATCCTCGCGCTCCCATGTGGAGTCCTCGACATTGTGATGTCGCCACTGAACACGTACTAACGAAACTATCTTTGACCGCAGCTTCCTCTCACTTCGGTCGAAAATATCAATCGGCCCCTCCTCGTAGGAGCTATCCGACTGGAGATCGATGTCCTCCACAGAAATGTGAGAATGAGCCAAATTGTCTCTAAGATATTTCCTTAGCGAGGAAATATGAAACACATCGTGAATCCGATGCAAATGCTCCGGTAAACCAAGTCTATACGCAACTGGTCTGATCCGCTCAATAATAGGAAACGGCCCCACATACCTTGGTGCCATATTCCCCTTCTTCCCGAAATGCATAATCCCCTTCATAGGAGATACTCTGAGCAAAACTTGGTCCCCCACTTGGAACTCCCTGAAAAATCTCTTCGCATCAGCATAACTCTTCTGCCTGTCTTGAGCTACCCGAATGCGACTCCGAATCAACTCAATCCTTGCCGAAGTATCCTGAATCACTTCCGGCCCAAGTAGTTTATTATCCCCCACCTCTAACCAACATGCTGGGGAACGACAAGGCCTACCGTACAACGCCTCAAACGGAGCCATGCCAATAGTGAACTGATAGGAGTTGTTGTAAGCAAACTCCACCAGTGGAAGGTACTTCTCCCATCCACCCCCAAAGTCAATAATGCACATGCGTAGCATGTCCTCCAACATCTGGTTTGTGCTCTCAGTCTGCCCATCGGTCTGCGAATGATAAGCCGTACTCAACCGCAATTCAGTGCCCATGGCCTCCTGGAAACTCTCCCAAAACCGCGAAACAAATATCTTGTCTCTGTCAGACACGATATTTAGGGGCACACCGTGAAGTCTCACAACCTCTGAAATGAAGAGCTGGGCATACTGTCCCGTAGTGTAGTCAGTCCTTACGGGTAAAAAATGACCGACTTTGGACAACCTGTCCACAATTACCCAAACGGAGTCGTGACCCCTTTGCGACATAGGCAATCCCGTGATAAAGTCCATGGATATGCTCTCCCACATCCACACCGGGACCTCCAACGGTTGTAGAAGTCCTGTCGGTCTCTGATGATCAACTTTTACTAGCTGGCAAGTGGCGCATTTCGAAACAAACTCAGCAATATCTCTCTTCATACCGCTCCACCAATACTGCCGTCTCATGTCTTGGTACATTTTGTCCTCACCGGGATGTACCGTGAGCCGTGCGACTCTGCCATCACTTCGTGTCGCAATTCCTCCCCTTCCGGAACCACCAATCTCCCATTGAAGCGCAATCCCCCGTCTGAGCTAACGGTATAGGACTCGGCTCCCTCGGCGAGTAATCGAACTATCTGCTCCTGACAGAACGAGTCATTAGCCTGTGCCCGTACTACCTTCGTGACAATCTGCGGTGTAATAGTCATCACAGACATGAAAGATCGGGCCACTGCATCCTGGTGTCCCAATTCCTTCCACTTGGCCTTCCACATCTCTGCCACTTCATCTACTGGCCTATGGCTCAACGCATCTGCCACCACGTTAGCCTTACCCGGGTGATACTGGATATCAAACTGGTAGTCTTTCACAAACTCAAGCCACCTACGATGTCGCATATTCAACTCTTTCTGCGTGAACAGGTACTGTAGGGACTTGTGGTCCGTGAACAGTTGGAATTTCTTCCCTAAAATATAGTGCCTCCAAATCCGTAGGGCAAATACCACTGTTGCCAACTCCAAATCATGCGTGGGGTATTTCTTCTCGTGAGGCTTAAGCTTACGGGAAGCATAAGCTATGGCCTGTCTCTCCTGCTGTAATACACCTCCAAGCCCTTGCAGAGACGCATCGATGTAAACCAAATACTCAACTCCCGATCTCGGTAATGCTAACACAGGTGCTGAGGTCAATTTGTCCTTCAATTCATCAAATGCCAGCTGACAGGCATCACTCCAGATGTAGGGCACACCCTTACGAGTCAGATGTGTCAAAGGACCTGCTATCTCCGAGAAACCCCGAATAAACCTTCTGTAGTAACCTGCTAGACCCAAGAAACTACGAATCTCCATTGGTGTCGTGGGTTGTCCCCACTCCCTCACCGCGGATACCTTCCCCGAATCAACAGGTATTCCCCGGTCGGAAATAATATGTCCCAAAAACTGGACCTCCTTCAGCCAAAACCCGCACTTCTCATATTTTGCATACAACTCGTTTTGACGCAGCGTCTGCAAAACCTGTCTCAAATGCTAGGCGTGCTCCTCCTCTGTCTGGGAGTAAACCAGAATATCATCAATGAAAACAATGACAAACTGATCTAGAAAATCCCTGAACACTCTGTTCATCAAGTCCATAAACACTGCTGGAGCGTTGGTCAAACCAAAAGGCATAACCCGAAACTCGTAAGAACCATATCTCGACAAGAACGCTGTCTTCGAGACATCCTCCTCCCTGATACGCAACTGATGGTATCCCGATCTCAAATCAATCTTTGAGAAGAAAGAAGCTCCTCTCAACTGGTCGAATAAGTCATCGATTCGAGGCAATGGATACTTATTCCGTATCGTGACCTTATTCAACTCCCAGTAGTCCACACACAATCTTAGTGAACCATCCCTCTTCTTTACGAACAACACAGGGGCACCCCACAGTGAAGTACTCCTCCGTATGAACCCCTGACCCAATAATTGCTCAATCTGATCCTGTAACTCCCTCATCTCAGCTGGAGCCATACGGTACGGTGCGCGTGCTATAGGTCTCGTACCTGGTTGTAAATCTATAACAAAGTCTATCTCTCGACTGGGGGGTAGGCCTGGTATCTCCTGAAACACATCCGAATACTCCCTGACAACTGGGATAGAATCTAACGGAATCACAACCTCCTTAGAGGTATCCTCCTCTATGTAATACAGATGAGCGGTCGATCCTCCCTCTGGGCGGCATCGCTACTACAAACATCTCTTGCCCCGGAATGGCAAAAACAATGCTCCCGCTGAAGCAATCAATCATGGCCCTATAAGCTACGAGCCAATCCATACCGATAATCACATCGTGAACATGCATATCTAATACCAACATATCTGCAGGTAATACCAAACCACCAATCTCTACCCCCACTCCCCGGCATATAAAGAAAATAAGTGACCCACTCCCTAATAGTGAGTCGACACACGTCACTGTGCTCTCTGCCGTAGCTAACAATCCTAAGGCTTTCGCGAAGTGTGTAGCTATAAAATAATGTGTAGCCCCCGTATCAAATAATACCCGACCCATAGTGCCATGGATAGGAAACGTACCCTCAATCGTGGGCGGTGCCTGTGGAACTGCAGCCTGGTGGACGTTGTAGACACGTCCATACTGTAGCTGCCCCTGCTGAACTGGGACTACTGGAATGGGTGGCAATGCTGCCATCTGTGGCGGTGCGGGGAGAGCGGCAGGAAACATAGGCCTCTGTGGCTCCTGGCGAGCGCCCTGCTGATGCTGCTGTGGGGCCCTGCCCCTATCAGGACAATCCTGTCGTTTATGGCCAGTCTTGCCACAAACAAAACACTTCCCTGGGAAGTTCCCTCCTCTCTGTCCCTGCTGTCCCCGGCCCTGGTGGCCGTTTCCGTTCCTCCCTTGGCCCTGCTGAAACTGCTGCCCATTCTGCCCCTGTTGGCCCTGATGGCCGTTTGGACCCTGATGGCCCTGACGAAAACCTCCCTGTCCGTGCCTGTAGTTCCCTGATCTGAACCTCTTCTGATCCCCCTGCTCACCCTGTCTCTGCCCCTGAATAGATTGTGCCCCACCGGCACCATGTCCTCCAGTCCTGCCCTGATGGCTAGACTCTCCGGATCTCTTGCCCTCAGCCATATGAAAGCGGTGATCCTGGCAGTGTAACAAAGCAGCGTTAACCACATCAGAATAAGTGGCCAACGAAAGTTTCCCTAACAGATGCTGGCGGATCCTCCATGTCAACCCGTACGTGAACTTCTCAATCTTCTTCTTCTCTGTCGGTATCTCATCCGGAATGATATTCAACAGATTTGTGAACTCGGCCTCATACTCGGCCACGGTCTTACCCTCCTACTTCAGATTCATCAGTTTCCTCCTCATTTCTGTATGAACAGCGGACGGAAAATACTTGCCGTCAAACCGCACCCAGAAGTCCTAAATAGTGAGAGTATCCCTCTCCTCCATGGTGGTAATAGACTCCCACCACTGCAGTGCAGATCCAACTAGCTTGAAAGTAGCTAGCACCTACTTCTGAACATCCGTGCACTCATACATCCTCAAGTGCCTCTGCATATCCTTCCTCCATTAGCTCGAGACTACCACATCTGAGCTACCTGCAAACTCTGGCGGATGCGCTTTCTGAAAAGCGTCACGTACACGCTCCCAAGCAGACGGGAATGCATTTGCCTGTAATGGTGCGGCAACTGGCGCCTGAGGTGGTGCCTACTGAACTACGGCAATTGCGGCATTTACCGCTTGGGCTACTATAGCTGCAACCTCAGCGGCGTTCATCATGCTATGAACTGGAGCGGGCGGGGGTTCGGGCGTTGCATCCCTGGGAACTCGTCGTGCACGTCGTGGAGGCATCTGAAATAAGAATAAAGTTTATAAGTTCGCAGTTATCAACTTAAAATAGCTGAAGAATGAAGCATACACAAAAAGAGTACAACAGTCCTAAAATATAGGGCTCTATATCAAAGAAAGCTTGGCGGAAACATAATAAGCCGTCAGATCCTAAAGGACACTAGAACCTGATGCTCTGATACCACCTATGACACCCCGACTAATTAAATACCGGGTAGCTACTCCTTTATTATATTAATTCAAAATTCCAAGTTGGCTCATTTAATAACATCACTGTCGAAAACATTTTATTATTACTAACCACCTAGTATTTAAAAAGTAAGTTGCCAAATTTTAATTTAAGTCTGATTAACATGCAACAAGAATAATGAAGAATAATAACACCATTCACCATAACGAAGTAAATAGAATAACCATCACATAATGTAAATAAAGTCTGGAGGAAAAAATCCTCACTACAAAACCACAAACTGAAATAACTAAACTGAATACTGAATCAATACATGCCAAAGTCTGAAAAACTGTAATGGAAAGATGTCTCTAATAGAAATGGGCAACATGACCTACAACTGATAGATACTGAATCTGGAATCCAAATGATAGAAGCGTCTAAAAGCAATTCCCTGTAGCTTCCACAAACAGCTACAGCTCGTCACCTGAATGAGTATCCTATGCATGGTGTCCTTGTGGCTGGGCACCTAAAATGGTTTTACAAGAAAAATAGATTTGAAAGCAAACGGGTCAGAGCCCGAATGTGGAGATATTTTAAAAAAACCTGCAAGTGCTTTAAAAACATTTAAAACATTAAATGCAAAGTACATGTTAGGACGTACACTCACATGAAATTCTCACCTCTCGTCTAACTGTGCACTCCTAACGTAAGTACCCATCTAAAACGACACAAACCACTAGCTAAGTGACATCATATCTAGCTAGACTAGCATAGGTTCTACCCTTATTACACGGTTCCCATTAACATTATAACGATCTCAGTAAGTAGGGGCTTAACGTAAACTCAGACGCTCAATGTGCAATATATTTCACTATCGATTAACCCGTTATGTTTTTCTCAAAATAACACCATAATTATATTCACAGTATTAACATGAAGGTTCCCATTAATTAAGTGTATATTATTCACATCATAAATATACAATACAAGTACCCCGAGAACTAAGCTGCGGTGCACACATACTCTGTTATCCATCCCGGTACATCACGTACATAAGGATCACATATCCCGAATCTCTCAGGAATAGTTCACAGATAACAACATAACAAATAATGGAGGCGAACACAGTCACATCACATGGGTCACGCACATACCTACGCTCCCACGATCAGCGGACTTATCAATATCCCAATAAATCTTTCTATGACCTATGTTCATCAAGGTAACCAGTCTAAATTCGGGTAACACAAGGATTAGAGGGCCCTAAGCGAACGCAAACCTCCCGTGATAGCAAGTATGGTAGGTATGTCATACACACAAATCATATACCAATATTAAGTAAACACGCATCTTAGTAATCACCGTAATTAATTGTAGTACATATCGCACTCTCGTACCAACTTAATATATATATAATTTATATAATCCCGGTTCACATTTATACGCTCCATAATTTATTCTCACGTCGTGGTAAACACTCACGTCTCAATCCCATACTAACCATTATTTAAATCATTCGTATATAATTTACTCCTCACTATAACCCAAATGTCCCAAATCTATCAATATATCATCAAAGGAAAGTTATCTCTATCCTCGAACAAGTTTATGGGACTCCCAAAATCAAAACAGGCCAAAAAGGCCTAAACTGCCAACTCGTTAGAAGTCTCGTTCGAACGAGGCTGTTCGAACGAGATTCCAGTTCGTTCGAACGAACTGTACCTTCTAACGAAATATCGTTCGAACGAAGTTATCGAACTCGTTAGAAGCTCATTCGAACGACCTGGAGAGGTCTTCTAACGAGGGACCAGTTTCGGCAATGATTTTCCTACTTTCGTTTTTCATCAATTCTTACTCCTCAAATCTCCTCTAAAATTCGTCCCAATAAGGTTTTAAGGTCTCAAATCAATCCTACTCATAACAAGGTTATAAACTAACGTATTTTAAGGACTTAATTCATCCCAATCATCATTAAATCATCAAGGCTCATCACTATCCCCCAATTTTTCAAGAACATAAACCCTAAATTTTTAAATCATGAATTAACCCAACTTAAATCCGTTTTTAGTTTCATCCAATAACTAATATCATCAGAAAAACCATCTACCTACCATTCTACATGCAATTTTCCTCAAGATTTCAAGTTCTAAGTTCCAAACTACATGGGTTTTTCACTATCTTCCAAGAACCAACATAAATTTGAATTATCTAACATGGAAGGAACATTCTCTGAAAGTAAATGGAATTAAATCACTTACCTTAAGTTTATCTCTGATTTTGATGACGATGATGAAGCTCTCTCTCCCTCTCTTTCTGCAGAATTCCTTCTCTATAAGCTTCCTTCTCCAAAGGTGGCTATGGTGGCTAGGGTTTTCTTTTGGAAAGTTAGAAACCTAATTTGATAACCTCCGTAGCTTATTGGGTCATTAAGGGTTGGTTAGTGGGTTTAGTGGGTCTATTCCCAATCAGATAAAGACTCCTAATTTTCGTCATTTTTAATTCCTCAAAATACAAAATTACCAAAATACCCTTTATATTGCCGGTATGGCCTAAAAATACCCCGGGACCCAAACTACACCCCCGGCTAGTGTTTTCTGACTATCTCGACCCTTCCGGACGCGTTGGCGCACTCAAAACGACCATACGGTTAATAGAATTTAAATTCTCTTTTATAAATAAAATAATTATATTGTGACGCGACTGTCACACGCGTCCCAATAAAATGACCAAATTGCCGTATATCAATCTCATGACAAATTTCATAGTTCAATATTTATATAACATCATATATACTCAATATAGTCAAATACCAACTCACATCTTGCTAGTATTTTACCCGGATTAATTTTCAATTAATTCACATTTAATTAATTAATCCGAAAAAATATATATAGCCAAAAGTACGGGGTATTACATTACTCTCGTGCCCCGAAATAAAATAATACCTGAATCTAAATTTCCGACTCAAAATTATTTAGCTTTCACCCTTAATAAATATAACGCGCTGGTATCACTCAACCCATACACCCGGATTTGCCCACTCAATCCGTATTTAATTATCTTGAAATATTATTCCCAAATTTTTAATCATGGTGTGACACACATAAATTTCCTCCAAATCCTAATTAATTTTCCTTCATAATTAATTAGATTGAATGTCCTATATTTATTTCTCGTTAAATAAGGCCTGAAAGGATATTTAATTTTAATTCCCCTTATATATATAAACTGGCCGAACTGCCAAAAATTATCGATAATTGATCCGAATTAATTTATAAAAAAAATCCTTATCTCACACCCAAGTTAATCTCTACCGACTCCCGACTGAGATAAGTACAAGCCTCGTCACTGATACTCGGAATGACGTAAATAAATTATTATTATTCACTTCGTAATTAAATTTTCCTAAATATTAACCATTCACACTCCAATTAATATTTGAATATATATATATTGTCTAAATTAATTCACTTAAAATTACGACACACAAGTAATTTTAAATTCCCGAATTAATTAAATATTAAATGCACTTAAAATACGGGGTGTTACACCAGCCTACCCATTTAAACTGTTAGCCTAACAATTATTCAAACGCCACACGCCCACTCATCGCAATATCCATCCAACTTGTTTAAACTATCGGTTCTGAAATTATTAACAATGTCAATATATTTTAATACCCTCTTTTTTATCTTAGGTATTAATTCTTAATATCTTTCGCATTATTTTATTAAATCTACCCCACCCTTATTATCGATGTGAGATTATCAAAACACTCCTTAGTCCCATACCTCAAGGTCCCAAGATCACAAATATGTCCTACCCTATGTATAGGAAGAAATTCAACAGTAATCTCGTCCTATTCTCATGCCAAGGCTAGCGCAATGATGATATAACACAAAAAATCAGCCCCACCCCGAAATATCCCATCCGTAAAAATCTACACTAACTAGTCCTATACTTAGAAAGCGTGAATTGCAGCTAAGTCCTACTCACTAATCCCATACCTAGTGAGCATCCAAAAATACTGGTGAGAGTACAATACCCAATAACCCCGTCGTCCTCGTGATGGAAAATAATAATGCCAAAAATTCACACAGCCCAACATAAATAAATAACATGTAAGATTTACTCATAATGGTCCAATTTCATTTAATGTTAATTAATCACAACAACGTCATTATTAACGTAAATTATTTTCATTTAACCATTTTAGATTAATTCTCACACGAATTCGTAAATTACGCAATAAATTCCAATTTCGTCATGTCTACATAACTTTATGAGTTTGGACGCCCCCAAAATTGATTTAAATAAATACTATGGGTTCTACATGCAACCTATACCAAATAAACCCAAAAAGCACTCACTATACTATGCACCCAAGAGTTATGAGTGTTACTTCATGTTAAAAGTTTTCATAAAAATAATCCTGAAATTAGTTCTCACTTTTCCTAATTAAGTTGCTAATTTCATTTTAAGAAAAAAAACATGGAAATAATTATTTAGGCGACACTTAAGACGCATAATACTAAAGGAAGAGCATAGAGTATTCATGCCTAAGTGAAGATAGTTTGAAAAATATGATTAGACGGCTGAATTCCTCTCGAAAAATTAGCAAAGTCTTGTTCTTGAACAATCTTGAGAAAACACTAATTAAGCCTTCAAATATTGAGTTAAAACTTAATTAAGTTTGGGGCTAATATGTGTAGATGAAAGGAAATAATTTTGGAGAAGTCTTCTAATGTAAAAGTTTATGAAAAAGTGATTTTAAAAAGTCCATCCATGAATTAATTACAATATATAATGGTTAAGAGTTGGAGTAACAAAAGAATTCTAATTAAACTCAACAACCTGTCGCCGCCCTTGGCAGTAAGCCCAGTTCTCCTAGTATAATATATATAGGTAAAATTTTAAAAAATCTCCAATTAAACTCCGATTTTAATTCTACTTTTCGATAATAAAGACCAACATATTTAATTACAAAAATAATTAAATCCAAAATTTTATTTTTCTCCGATTTTCGAATTGTTTAAATAATTACCGATTTAAATTACGGGGTGGTACACTCTTATGACGTTTCTTATCTCTACAAAAATAACTTTGATTAACTCAATCCCTGCCAACCGAATCTAAATCGCGTTCAACCTATGAAACTTGTTATCTCCCCACCCTTAACAACCATAGCGCGAACAACAAGGCCTCCCGCCTCAAGTCTCAAAAGATGTATTTCTAATAATGGTTGGTATGAGTTATTACACGCAATTGTACCAATCGTAATTTTTCCTCCCAATTACCTTAGTGTATAGAATACACATTTCTTGCTTTCTTCAACCTCCTAGTAATGTTTCTCGTTTACTCATCGATTTACGGGTAATACGCCTTGCTCAAACAAAACTCCATATCCACTACCTTCTGATAACCCAACCAGAGGTGGTACACAATGATCTTATTTCGATCCATAATAATGTGGGGCGGCGCTTCGTGCAGACTTATTATCTTCCTTGAATGAAATGTTGGGCACACTTCTCGATAATGTAATTCACCAAAATTAATAATAATTTCTCCATATCAATTAGCCAATTCCACAAACCCAAAGGAAATCTTTCTTTTTTCGTGATATTGGTAACCCAACAATGAACTTTATCCGCCTGCCTACCTATTTTCACTTGAATCACCAAGTATTACGAAACTTCTGGTTGATCGCCTTGGACCAACCTTTCCCCCTCTCATGGTTGATGCATCTAGTGTAAAACTTCGTCATGTCTCACTCCACACAAATCCAAAAGCTCAACATCCCATGTAAATTGGTGCATCTTACTTCCTTTCTTGGGGTATACCAAAACCGTGACCCATGTGTCTACTCCAAAACTATGCACTTCCTTGGTCCGTCTCATCGATGAAATCAACATCCTATTTATCCACAAGCAACCCTCAAAACTTGGCTGAGTACAACTTCGCTCTACTCCCCAAACTATTAGATCCTCCCTTTGCTAGAAACATCCCTCTCCTATATCTCTATATTCTTTTAACCCATCTCTTGTGTGATAGATCTCCATATTGTACACATATCCAAACTATCTTTCTCGTCGACAAGATTCAGTCCATCTTACTTTTCCAATTTTTCTTCTAACTTACCTATACGCATACGTTCAACATATACATTTCCACGTCTTCTCATCACAGACGATACTAAAAATCCAACTAACTAGTTCATTCATACACCCTATATCCCATGCATATCTACAAAATTATACCAAACATAATATATTTTCATCAAACTAGACCTTACATACTTGGTGTGACTACACAGTAAGGGAATACTCAATCACCAATATGTGCAAAGATAACAAAATTAGGTCGGCTGTCTATAGTGATGGGAATGGGTGTAATGGATCTGTGACTTTAAGCGAGCCCGAATATGTGAAAAATCTATAGATAGTTCGGTTGGCTATAGTGGCGTCGCTCCAATAATGAATTCATTCAATGCATTAAATTAAGTTAGTAACTTTGATATAAATGAAATGTTGTAACATTAATAATTAAATCTGAATAGTGAGGTGTCTTAGTACGAGGTAGTTAGTATCTTATTGCTTTATTCATATTTAATTATATCGTTTAATTTAAAATTCTCTATTATGATATTTATCATGTATGATGCTTATGTCTGGGTTCACGAAACCTAATTGGGAGGAGGAGCTAGTGTTGATGCAGTGGGCTCTAGCCCATTGCGTTGACTAATATTTCAGATATATTTTCTAGAGTAGCTGCATAAAATGGATTGGATATATTTGGATTATGGTCGGAGATTTATTTTTATCCTTTTTGTAGTTTGATTTATTTTCTTTCCATCGTTTAATTATGAAACAATTATTTATGGATTTGGTGGGTCATTCAGTTCCACGGTTATTTATGGGTTTTAGTCAGATATTTTCAATTATATTATTTATTTGGGGCTTTAATCTATCATTTGGAATTGGATTTTGTTTTAATGTTAGCATGGTGATGGATGTTATTTACAAGGATGTTTATATTTGTTGGATTTAATCAAATTATATCTTGTGGAATAAAAATCTTTATTGTCTCATATTTTTGTCACAAGATAAGAATGATATTTAATTTAGTGATGCTCACCCCGCCTATTAAAATAACGATTGTACAACCCTCTACCAAAATAAAATGGGAGTCTCATATGGCTCATTCTTAGCATCCCTGTCAATATTCGATTAATTACTAACCACCTATTATTTTAACAAGGCGTGTTAAATTTTAATCTTTAATTATAATACCAAAATAAACCATTCCACATAAACCCAATCACAATGAACAATTTAAATAATCACACTAATAAAGAAATCTAAATGCGGGAATAAATAAAACAAGGTAATGAAAAAAATCATCGGTTAACAATAAACTCATACAATCATCCCTAATGGAACTAAATAGACTGAATGTAAATACAAATGATAGAAAGGGCGACATGCCCAATAATGTATGTGATGGAACCTAATCTAAGATTGCAACGATGAAAGAGGCTAATCCAAATCCTGCAAGCCTCCACATCGGCTGCAGGAGCGTATCCCTAGAGCGAGGAATCATCTTTGGCATCCCTGTGGCTGGACACCTAAAAGTTTTTGAAAATATTTGATGCGGACCAAAACCTTTTAAAAACATTTAGCAAGTGAATAAAATGCAGTAATGATAATGTAAAGTAATTTACCATATTTAAATTGGTAACGAACTTACATGAGATAATACTCACCCTTCAACTATAGTGCGTACCTAACGTATTCATTTTAACAACCTAGTTATGCTACTCACCTAACTAGCGCCATAACATCCTAGGTTTCACATGTTACCCTATCCCACATATTTTTATAAGATTTGTTATCACATTCTCTTAACCATTATATTTCTTAATTATAAATTTATTACTTTATTTCCAATAACTATCACTAATTATTTAAACAGTACACACTTAATATTTTAACCCGAATATTTGTGTACACAAACACGTAAGTAATAATTTACTACAACAAACATGCATACATCCCGTATAGTCACCATCCCTCAGAGTAATAAATCAATGGATGTGGGTCTCTACAATGTTATCATCTTCCAGGGCAAGCTCACCTCATCCTAGTTACACGAGGTCGGACTCTCACACCGACACAGTAAAATTGCAAATGTGTTGGAGGCAGTCATAGTCCTTCAACAGTGAGTCATAACCATACCCAAAATTACCTCACTTCGAATATCAATCGCACAAATTATATAAATGGCATTATGATATGGGGTCGATGCTTAGCCTGCTGTGTTCCGTCAGGGAAGATCACCCATATTGTGCAACCTCCACTGATAACACTACAGGGGTATGTTTCACATAAATATCATACACACAAATATTATTCTTCACATATATACTGTCTCTATACCCATATATATATATATATATATATATATACAATCACATAATCTGGCTAATATGTGCCTATCACCCAAATCCCTAGCCTAAATATCCCAAGTCTATTCCCGACTCCCGAATAGTAAGTATTCACTTAATTATTATTAATTCTCTAACATCATATTTCTTTCCAGAATGTTATTCTACCCTAGTACTTAGCCTAGTATCTCAAAATCCTAGCCTAATTTCCTAGTTCCCACCTGTGATCATTTAATCACTTAGTCTCGTATTTTCTTACACGGAATTTATCCCTGGTTAGCCTACGACACTTTCTAAGTCTCTTTGGAATTAGTTTACAGGAGTTCTTAAAATTCCTCAAATGATCTCCCTTTAAATAGGTAAAAATATAAAAGTCCATATCCCATTAGAACTATTAAAATTCACAAATTCGCACAACTTTAATACACAGGTAGATTAATTATTTGTTACTAAACTGATTATTACTCTCTCTTTAGAAATCCAAAAGACGTGATTCAAAGCTCATTAGAAAGGTAAGATCCATACATTTCTTTTAATTTATATGTCATAATCTAATACAAAGTAAAACTAAAATGGCATGCGTTTAAAGTGACTTCAAAATTTGCAAAAATCGAATATTATGATAGATTAAACACATGTTACTAAATTGCTATTACTTCCTCTACTGAAAGTCCAAATGACCTGATTCAAAGATCATTAGAAATCAAAGATCCATACCTTCTTTTCAACTATGGCTAATAATATAATTCTAAGTAAAACTAAAATGGCATGAGTTTGAACTAACATTAAAAATTATGCAAGATTCATCAATTTTCTTAATTCAATTTCAAGGTTTCTTTAATTATTACAAGAACCATTCAAAATAACATCTTTTTTATTCAATTTTGGATTTTTCCATTCAAGAACAATATAGAAGGAGGATTCAGAGTCTTCTTTAGACCTAAGGCAAGTGAATGACTTGTTTAATGTTATTTGTGTAGCTATTTATGTCATATCATTATTTGTAAAATTTAAGCCTATTTTTGGGATGGGATTAACATGTAAATGGGTTTTGAGAAAAGTGAAATAGATGATAATTTATAATGATCTTGTTAGAATAAATTCCACTTGAAAATTAGGTTTATTTCTCGATAAACCTAATAATGAAAAAGATATATATGGTATATGTCACATCCTGGTTTTGCCGAGGGTGAGGGTTAATCTGATAATTACTAAATCATAAATAAATTCGAATATTGAAATAACTAAGGCATTTATTGACTCTCAAATGTGGTACAATTGAATCTAGGAACAATACAAAAGTATTTGTCATACTTACTAGGCTCCTTTTCTTCTAATATGACCTTTTTTTGTCTCTATGTATTAGCTGATCTCTGAACTATTCATCATGGCCTATTGGTACCTGTGTAAAATAACTAAAAAAGAAGGAATAAGAAAAACTTTTTCCTGTAGACAATTCTAGTTCCATAACAATTTAAACATGGAAATCTGTCTAAATTGTACAACTAGGTTTATAATGCTCGATATATAAAACAATGTATGGCAATTTGCAGCAAGATGAGATATCAACAGAACTAAATAGGGGTATACTGAAGTTTGCCATATATGAAAAAACTGTTTGGTGATTATAACCGGATATGGTATTTATCGAGTTATAAATAAGGTCCATACTATAATACAATAACCCATAAATTATCGTCTATAATGACTGCAAATGCGTAGTCATACCGTCATAATATCGCTCAAGGCATAAAACGCACTTGAACAAAAAATCCCAAATAATTGGGGAATAGCCAATAGCTTGGCACACTTAGCAAGAGAGACACTCATACATAGAGTAAATATAACAACAAGGCATTAAACATCTGAGTCCTTCAGGCCAATAAGAGTTACCGTGGGTTTACTGGGTCTAATCCCTGGATAATACGGTATGCTACTAAAGGTTTCATTGATAACAATTCTAAAATGGGAGGCTATGATGAAAATTAGATAATTGAAACCAAGTTTTAATAACATGCAGGGTATATTGTAATAAGGTAACAATAGTTTAAATCATTGTTCAACAGGATATAGGGGTGTACTACAATTCGAATAATTTACTGAAATCAAATAGGCTGTCAGGGTTGGACTGGCTTGAGTTTGATCAGATAAAAGATTCAATCGGTATTCATGGTACAGTTGAACTATAAAAGAGTTCACAAATGAGAATATGAGTTCAAGGCTATCACATAATGATATAACAAGAAGTAATGTCAAAGACATAAGTTCAAGGTAAAATATTGAAATAGAATCACCTACCGGTGTTTACGAGCTTTTCGATGTTATTCACGGATCTTTCATTTTTCCGTTCCAGTTCCCATAGTTATTTTGTTTGAGGGTTTAAATAAGAGTGTGCATATTGGTGTTTGGGGAGAATGGTTTGGGTTTAGGATATCTAACGTCATTCGGTTAATACGGATAAAGTTTATGCTTTGGCAAGTATAAAAATATGAATTCCAAATATAATTCTAAATTAAACTTTCTACTTCGTTGACGAAATAAGTAATTCTTTGAATTTAGTAAATAATGTTTACGTGGTAATTCTATATTTGAATAATACAATTTTCCGGGACAATATTCTTTAGATGGAATCAAAGGATTCAGTTTGTTTGAATAAGCAATGATTTAATATTTTATTAAAATATTAACTGGGTCAAATATATGATTTGACTATTTTAACAAAATCCACAATTTATATGAACATAAAGATCTATTTTTGGGTATTGTTCTGATATGTGATTCCAAAAATATTAATTTCCAAAGTTGGACCGAGATTAATTGATTAATTAAATTAATTAAAATATTAGTGCTAATCCGATATCGTGTTGGTGTTTACTATTTTTCGTCTGTGATATTTTATATTATCTGAGTGTCAATACCATTACGGTGAGAATAAAACTAATGTTCGTGACACAATAAAATTAAAATAAAGTCGAAGACTCTCTTCCTTATTTGGACAATAAACTAGTGGTCGTGCCACTTCCAATATTAGTCAACACATCACAACAAATTGTCCAACACCTGCATAATCATATTTTAAAAAGGAATGGCTCGTAATAGCATCTCAGATTATAAATAACTTTGAGTTGTTTTGTGTCGTAACTCATTTAAACGTATTTTTAAAAGAAAAGTGGCACTTTTCTTAGAAAAATGACACCGAGTCCAAATATATTCAGGAAAAATGTACGATTACTCGTACGTGTCGGGATTTCGTGTTTTCTACAACTTTATACGTAACCGAGTATTAAGTAAAAAATTCAGATAAAAATGACACCTAACAATACCCAATTGAGTTTGACATACCCGAGTAAAAAATACGATTTTGTGGATAATATTCAACAGGAAAACCAATAATCTAATGAAATTTGACTCGATGTGGTGTTAATCTTAATGCTCTTGTGCCGACTAGTCGGCATCTTAAGAATGCGAATTGGACATGTGTCACCTAATGGTGCGCCTAGAAATTATTGCCTAAATTATAGGCACACTCTCTCTCTTTTCTGGGTTCACCGCTAGGTGACACATGTCCGGTCTGCATTCTTAAAATGCGGATTAGTTCGCACAAGCGCATGACTCTATATATATAGGGACATATACCAAATAGTCCCTCGGACATTTTTTAATACCAATAGGGACTATTTAATAATTGACCCATATATATATATATATATATATATATATATATATATAAAAACGAAAACTCTAGAAAACCGCAATTGAGTTTTAGTTGCCGACCACCACCATAGAAATTAGGGGGTGGGGGGAGCTTCTCTAAACCGGCATAAACCATTACATACAAACATCCAGTTATATATGAAATTCCGCAAAAATAATCCAACAATCCAATTCCAAAAATGGTTTCCATTGCTGTCGCCCACTACCATGTAAATGGGCAGTGGTCGAAGCTCACAATCGAAAACATACATGCACGATTATACATACATATATCCATATACATACATATATCTCAATGGAAGCAAAGAAAATAAAAAAAATAAGGGGAAGAAGATGGTGTAGGTTGGCGGTGGAGGAGGGAAAGAGAAAGCCGACGGGTAGCTTTGGGAAGGGCAAGAGGGATTATCGGGGCAATGGTTTTGCAGAGAGAGAGAGAGAGAGAGAAATTGTGTGCTTTAAAAACAAAGGGGTTGATCCCCTTTTATAGGTTCAGTTTAGGTACAGTTAAGTTCAGATAAATATACGATTGGTTATATTAGGTAATCAATTATAATTTTTAGCGGATATTAATTTTTATATTTCTTGAAATTTCAACAAATTTTAAATTAATATTGAGGCGTGCATGACATGTTAACTTGGTATTTTTGTATTGAAAGTAGGGGTGGACAAAAAAAAGACCGACCCGATTGACCCGATTGGACCGAATCGGACCGGACCCACATTTATAGGCTTTTTTATAAATCGGTCCTAATTCGGTCCAAAATAAAGAGACCCGAATATATTCGGTTCGGTCTAGAATGAGCATATTAAATTCGGTCTTAGGACCGGACCAGACCGGACCGTTTAATTTATATTTTTTAAAAATATTAATTATATATATATATAGTAAATAAAAAACCTAAAACTCTAACACCCACTCACTTATTTGTCTTGGCCGGCCGCACACAACAAAACACAACTCTCCTCTCTCTCAACTCTCTTCACTTTCCTCTCCTCTCTCTCTCAACTCTCTCGCTTTCCTCTCTCTCAACACTTCGCATTCTCCTACAATAATGGTGAGGGGGACGACGAGGATGATGACAGATCCTTCCCCTTTCTCCCCAATATATTTTGCGGCGACCGATCCCTGCCCCCTTCTCCCCAATATGTTTTGCGGCGATCGATCCTAGAAGCCGGGTATTTTTCTTAATTTTGTTGTTTTGATTTGTTGGTTTGTTTCATTTTTCATCTTTATTCTATTCTGTTTCAAGCATGGAATGTATTCTACTGTTATTGATGGCTGTTTCATTCTTTATCTTTATTTCAATTTGACACGAATAGTTTTAATCTGATTGTGGTTTCTGATTTTTTATGCAAGTATGGGATGGAACTTTTTGATGTTTGTGATGGATTTCTCTGTTTGATGACAGTATATGGGATGGATTTTTCTGTTTGTGGGTTCCAATTTTCTGATGCAAGTTTGGGATGTCTTTTATGACTTTCTAGTTCTATGACCATAAAACACCAGAATATCTAAAAAATACCAAAAGTTTCAAAAATATATCCCATACACTAGAATGACTTTCGAGTTTCAGTTTGGACCGATTATTAACCGAACCGGACCGAAAATAGCCTAGACCGAATAAATAGGCTAAACCGATTAAATCGGTCCTCATTCGGTCTTCTCAAATATAGGACCGAATAATTCGGTCCGGCACTTGAAATGACCAAAAATCGGACCGGACCGGACCGCGCCCACCCCTAATTGAAAGTAATTTGGGATTACACTAATTTTTGCACACTTTAATTCGAATGAAAATTTAAAACAATCCGTTTTAATCTTGTTCTACTATCCCTTTATATGAAAAATAATTATTTTGAATAAGCGAATAAATGTGACGACCCTATTTTCAAGTTACATACAAAGTTCTAAAAAACGCGGGGCGTGATAGAGGCGTGGAGGCCAAGTCTTAAGCCTAGGTGGGCCTTAAGTGTAAAAAGGCGTTTAAGCCTTTTTTAATATATTTTAATATTATTTTACTATGACAAGTCTATTAAAAATACTAAAATGGTACATACCTTAAAAATATGTCTAAATATTTGTAAATTAAAATACTATTTTTTTAAAATACTAAAAAAATAATAAAAACTCGTGTTTTTCATGCCTTACTTCTAAAAAACTCACGTTTTTCACGCCTTACTACCAAAAAATGCATGTTTTTTTCACACCTTACCCCAGAAAACATTACCATCATTGACCACCCCTTAATCCACGTCTAGGGCCAAAACTTGGTGTATCTAAAAAGCCTCGCGCCTTGGCGCCGCCTAGGCGCATTTTATAGAACACTGGTTATAGGACATACATATAGGTCACAAGCATCGTGAAAACTATTAATAGTCCGTAAAAGGTCATTTTGACATATAAATAATTCAATTTTAAAATAAAAATCAAGGCAATACATTTTACTCACCTTAAAAAAAATTTGTCTACGAAATTATGATAGCTTAAAGTTTTCAAAATCTTATGTTGCGTATATCGTCTAGGTATGTAGCCTATTTGGAAGGATAGTTCATGTGTTTGCGATTTCCAAAGTCTTCTCGCGATTAGTGATATAACATACTCATATAATGGGATAACATCTTTTTTTTATTAAAAGAAAAAAGATTTTTATTGAAACATTAGAGAGAAAAGCCCTCTCTCTGGGATATAACCAAAAATAGGTTTCCGAGAATTAATGGCATTTTTACAAGATTTTGCAGGTATTGTGTATCGAAATAAGGGTTTTAGTAACATGGTTCACATATGGTCTCGTGGTTTGAGGATCGTTCCATACAATACATTTAATCATGCCTTGCCAGTGGGTACAGGTAAGAGGATACTATAGGTTGAATCATGGTTTCATAATAACAGTATTGTATAGTTGTTTGCACAATAGGTGTTTGGAAGTATGGGTTGAGGTTCGACAATTTATATTTGAAGATTTAGAGGTTGTCTTTTCAAATTTGATCAACACGAAGTTAATATTAACTGAATTGTAAATCACGTTTTTAGGATTTTCATAATTAATCGAAAGAAATTTAGCATTATACGCTAACGATATGCATTCTTAATAGTCACTTGATCAACTTTTTGATAGTTGATATATAATTAAAATGTTCTAGCTTTTGTTTCCACAAACAAAACTGGTAATTCTTAAGGTTAATTCAAGATTTTCTCAGCAAATTCGTCAAGTTTGGTCCGAAGTTTACTAATTCCAGGGTTATCATGCGGTAAAAGTAATAGATGATAAGGGCAATCGTCCTTGAGGTTGAGAAATGTTAATTTAGAATTCTTCTAAACGTAACCTAAAACTTCTAATAACTTCCAAGCTTTACTAATTACAGCAATGTGAGTAAGGTCTAGTGTTAACATGTTCATAACGATAACGAAATCCAATCTCTTTTTTTTTATCTAACAACCAAGTCTATTATAAGAATTTCAATACATATTTCTGCAATACCATATTTAACATTTATTTCTTCCACGGGAATTTCTCTTGATAGAGAATGTTTTAAGGAAATACTAGATTTTACTATGTCTATGAAATCACTTACTGGTTTATTGGAAAAATACATCATTTAATCATTATGCTTTATAACTCCAAAAGAGTTTTATTTAAAATTTCTCATACTAAGGAAGAACATATCTGGGATCTTGACATATTATGTACTTAACTTTTTGAACATCAAATTAACCTATTTATAGTGTTTGATTCCTATGAAATCACAAAATGAGATATAAGGCAGTGTCTAATAAGGGTTGGGTATCTTAAGTAGGTCCATTGATTTGACTCGTTCTGGGGTTTACAAGAATTTACTAAAAGTTATTATAGGTATGATGTCTAATATTGTTGATCTATTCTCCGGAGATTTTTTGTACTCATACCAGAAAAAAGGATTCTTTTAAGGTATATTGGGACTATGTTGATATATCTTATAAATTTGGAAAAAATTATGTCTCTTAAATGGATGGGGTTTACTTAACACAATGTGTACTATTGAGAATGAAAAGGGTTTCCTTAAATGTAGTTCATATAATAAGATAAAAGAAGTCATTGACATCCATATCGTTTAATATAAAGATATTACTAGTGGGAATATGTTTATAAGGGTGTAGTGCTTTCAACTGATATATATATATAGAGAGGGAGACTCACCTACATCAGGCTCTATACATCACCCATGCATCACGCCTAATTCTAAGCCCTAATTTTTTTTTTCAAATTTTATATTTTCCCATGAAATTAACCTTCCAATCAATCCATATGCAAAAAATTAGGTCAAAATAACTTTTGTAGATATATTTAAAAAAAACCACAAAAAACTGCTAAAAATACCTTATTTTTAAGGTCTGCGCCAGCAGTTTTTTGTGAATTTTTTAAAAATAGCTACAAAATGTATTTTGACTTAATTTTTTGCATATGGGTTGATTGAAAGGTTAATTTCAAGAAAAAAATATAAAATTTGAAAAAAAAGCTCTCTAGGGCCTAGAATTAAGTGTGATGTACGGTGTGATGTATAGTGCATGATGTAGGTGAGCCTTCCTCTCTCTCTCTCTCTCTCTCTCTCTCTCTCTCTCTATATATATATATATATATATATATATATATATATATATATATATATATATATATATATTGATGTATCTGCAGTCGTAGTTTCTAATACTTGGGTTTACTAGATTTGAGTCGTATAGTCAAGGTAAGATACTGTTAAATCGTGATGAGGTTTATCTAAGCTCATTCATTTAGGTGGTAGGTATAATCTAAAAGAGCATATTCATATTCCAACATTCAAGGTTATTTGGCCTTCTAGGTACGTTTGTTTCTTCTACAAAATTACAATAGGCTTGTTCATGTTTATCATATTAATATAAATCTTCTACTAGAAAATTGAAAATAATCAATAGTCTTTATTGGGATAATAGGGCCACTTTGGCGAGTCGGTATCCTTGAGAAGTATGAAATATTCCAACAGTAAAATTCATTGTGATTAAATGCATTGATGTTCTTTAGATCTAAAGAAGTTAAAGGAAGTCACAGGAATATTGGTGTCCTATTTGGACTTGGTGATAAGTACAATATTTCCTCCAAAGTTCTTAATATCAGTCTTATATCGGCCACTACTGATACTACTTTTTTGCTTGATATGTTCTTATGTTTATAGGGTGTATTTTGAATCTAGAGTGATGAGCTTTTGGTGATATCTCTCCAAGTAGTGATTTATCAGAGGCATGTAATCTATTTCTAAATTATAGGTTCATTTTCCTATCATAAGATAACTCTTAATTCTCATACTGGTTTGTGTTTCATCACAAAGGTATATTCGATATTGTCATTCTAAGGTTTTCTTTCTCAGGTTCGGATAGGCAATGGTATTGGTGAAATTTTGAAAAGTGCGGAGTTGCGCTAACGTTCACATGGTTCTTTGGTATCAACAACATTCTATAAGGTCATATGGTTAAGCTTCCTAGTAAGGCCAGGATATTAAATGTCAGCTACAATGTTTATCTTCCTGTATGATAGTCTAAATTGGAATATATCCTTTCTAAAGTCCATTCAGAGTTTCTTCTTCCAACTCGAGTTCTATCGAGTGAATATGTATTTCAAGCCTAGGTATCCTGAAGTTACTTGGTATATTAATCATCCATCAAAAGATTCGGATCTTCTATTTCTATCCAAAAGGTTTGGAAAATATGAAATTTAGAAAGTAATCGTAGATGAGGCTACCTAGATATTTGAAACACTGGTAATAGGGTGAATGTAAATAGATGTCATTGGGTCTAAATAAATGATTCTCTTAATTTGGGTGGTTATGGTACACAACTGATAATAAAACATGTAACAATTTCATTTGCTAAAGGGTTCGGTTGATGTTTGTTCCTAATCCATCGATACTTTCGAATTCTAAAAGTCATAAGGGTACGATGTTTAATAGCCAGTCTGGGATACGTGGTATATATTCGTTGGAAAGGGTTCTAAAATAATTTGGGTCACTAATTCAACTATATTTTAAAGGAACTTACATACTTTAAAAGTAATTGAACTATATCGAATAATGGAGCCGAATAATCTAAAGTTTATCGTAACGTAATAGGTATACATGTTATCGAACGTAACTTATCGAATGTGGTCATGGGATCTGTATGATTAAAGAATAAGGTTCCTATACATGTCTATAGATTTGTATTCTGTAAACGGGTAATTGTTTCTAATAATTCATAGTAGCTTAGTAAGAAAAGGAACAGGTAATATGGGACCAAGGATTTTTAGATACTGCAAAACTCTGGTTGATTAAAGTAAACAACTATTAATTCAGGCAATGCTTAGGTCATCTTGGTAATATATGCCAAAGTCATTAAAATGAGTTGTTAACATTCACATGGTTTATTCTTATTTCTTCCTACGTAAAAGGATGAGGGAAACTATTTGCCTTCTTAGTTACCTGTCAGAATAAAAAAGTCATGTTGTCTAATAACAAGATTATCTATTTTCCATATTAGGGTTCCTTTATGAAAATGGGTTATAAGAAAGATACATTTGGGGTATCCAAGTCATGTAGAGGTATGAGGTAGGCTTTCATGTAATTACATCTAGGCACATTGCTTAGGACAAGAATTATATTTTTTGAAGGAACCCGTAGTATTTCTGGTGATAATATTTTCAATAACATTTTAATTCACGGTAAGCTGGGGAAATAATTAACATTGGTTATAAGGCATATGGTATTTGGTTAATTAATCGAAATTCATATCCAAGTTTATGTAAAATTTGGGAAAATTATAATCATGGGATAGGATCCAGTAAGTAAGCCCATTACGTTCTAAAGAGTAGAACGGTCAATCGTAATATTTCTAATGCCTTCAACATTTCTTCTAAAGAACTCCTAATATCCATTACCAACCTCTTTAAATACTTTCTTGTTTACTGCTGAACAGGTATCATTCTAACATAAATAATTCTTCTCATAATCTAATAGTAATAGGATACAGTATAAAAAGAGTACAACGCGAAAGTTGATGATAAAAATTCAACAGAGAAGTGAAATAACCTCGAAGAATGAAAGTTTTTAGAATTCCAAATGAAGCAAATCAATTTCAAGGGGAGTATAATTAGAATAATGTAGACGAAAGAATAGCGTTATACCTATAGACCTACGGAGTATAGTGTATATAACCCCATCCTAAGATATTTTCTTAGTATATTTCTAAATCCTCAATTCCATCGTTGACAATCCTAAAATTCTTAACGATTCATTCTATAACATACCATCTAATATCGGAACTAATCACATATCATCACCCTTTGTAATCTTTATTTTGTTCTCCCACTTCTTTTGCCCAGTACCCAATGCTTTTTAAGATTCAAGCAACGATTTCTTAAGCTCTTCAGATGCCTCCTCTACCTCGTTTGAAGAAGAACGGAGGACATCATCCTTTTCCAGGATGTTGTTGAAGTCAACCAAGAACTGTAAAAAGAAATCAAAGAAAGTTAGTATAAGATATGTAAAAAATATGAATAAGAAGGATAAGAAACAATAATTTTTACCAAAGTAAGGCTTTAACATCCCTTTCAGAGATTTTTTATCAAGGCATTGAAGAAGCAGCACTCCTATGGTCTGGAAGAGTACCAGACTTTATTAATTGTCTGGCCAACTAGGGCCAATAGCCACTGGAGAGATAGCATCAAGTAAATCGACCAAGTCTTATTGGTTGGTACCAGAGGTAGTTCCTCTAGTCAGCCTAGAAGGAAGACCTTTCCTCAAGAGGTTGAGCCGAGTGTCATTATTCTTCTTGGCTGTGGGCTTCTTTCCAATCTCATCCTTAATACTGACCCCACCATCAGCAAATTTTATGGAGCCAGTAGTGGTAATATCTACCATAATCTTGGGAAACTTTATTTTCACCATGGCAGCGGGAAGAGGAAAGTCTGAGTTAAATGAAGATGAGGGGCCTATAGTATCTTCACTATTGCTAGATAGAGTGGCAGAAGAAGTGGAGACTGGGTTTTGATCAAGATCAATTACTGAGGAGGGAACAACAAAAGTTGAACGAGCAACAAAATAAATGATAGTATTTTTATACTCCAACATGTATGATGCAGACCTAATATGCTCCTCCCCAATTTTTTGATGAATTCCCCAAATAAACTTCAACTCCATGAGGTTGATATCACCCTCCTTGGGACATTTCCTGTTTCGATCAACTTCAACCAAAGTCAATAGATAAAAGTTAGTATCAACAATTAGTAAAATATTCAAGAAGAGTCAGACAAAATATTGCAACCTATCCCATGTCCATTTTGAGGGAATCTGGGCCCCTGGTATACTGCATTACCTATCATGGGTGCATATTAACAATTCTTAGCAATCACTCCATGATCAGAATAATATCTATTAGAGTTTGGGAGATTAACCACTAAAGCCCTATTTACAGCCCTAGTCTTTAAATAGTAAGTGTTGTCACTTGTGACCCATTTATAGCAAAACATGATATCTAGGATTCCTATATGGGTCCCATGAAACTGATTTAACTTATAAACCCCATTAACTACTCTCCAAGTGTTAGGGGCTACTTTAGTAGGGACAACATCAAAATACTGGCAAAACTCAAGGCAAAATGGGTTTGGGGGAAAGGTGAACCCTGTAATACCCCGTACTTTTGACTATATTTATTTTGAGGATTAATTAATTAAATTGCGTATTAATTGGAAATTAATCCGGGTTATAAATACTAATGTGATACGAGTTAGTATTTGATTATGTGCATATATGATTATATATGAACTTGGTATTATAAAATTTGTCGTGGGATTTATATACGGCATTTTAGAAATTTTGTTGAGACACATGGGACCGCCGCGTCACGGTATAATATTTTTGATAATAAAAAGTGAATTTAAAATCTATAATCCGTATGGTCATTTTGAGTGCGCCAACGCGTCCGGAAGGGTCGAGATAGTCAGAAAACACTAGCCGGGGGTATAGTTTGGGTCCCGGGGTATTTTTAGGCCATACCGGCAACTTAAAGGGTATTTTGGTAATTTTACATTTTTAGGAATTAAAAGTGACGAAAATTAGAGATGTAAATCAGATGTGGATTTAACCCATTAAGCCCATTAGCCAACCCATATTAACCTAGAAAGCTACGTAGGTTATCATTTAGGTTTTCTAAGTCCCCAAATCAAAACCCTAGCCACCTTAAGCCACCATTGGAGAAGGAGCTTGGAGAAGGAGAGAAAGAGAGAAAATTCTGCAGAGATTCTTCACCAAATCAACACCAAATCCGGAAACAAACAAGGCAAGTGGTTTAATTATGTTTAACTTCAGCAAATGTTCTTTCCATGTTAGAAAATTGAAGATTTATAATTGTTATTGGAAGATGAATGAAACCCATGATTAATTGGACTTAGGTTCTGAATATTGAGGATAAATTGCATGTAGAATAGTTTGGAGACGATTAATCTGATGTTAATACATGATTGGGTGAAAGAAAAACGAATTAAATTCTGGGATTTGATGATGATATGTAGTTAGGGTTCATGTTCTTGAGATATTTGGAAAAAGTGTAGAAAGTTGTAAAATTAATTGATGTTAGGATGGATTGATCCCTTAAAAACATGTTAGGATGTGACTATATATGTTTAGTATTGATTATAGACCTTTAAACGTTTGTTGGGACTTAGTTTAGAAGACTTGAGGTGTTAAAATGGATGAAAAACGATTTTGGGAAAAATCTGGGCCGAAACTGGTAGCTCGTTAGAAGCAGCCCCCAGGTCGTTCGAACGAACTCGTTCGAACGAGCTTCTAACGAGTTGACCAGTCGTTACTAACGAGTAGGGATTTCGTTCGATATCTCGTTCGAACGAGATATCTTTAGAAGGGACAGTTCGTTCGAACGAACTGGGATCTCGTTCGAACAGCCTCGTTCGAACGAGACTTCTAACGACCTGACAGTCCAAACTCGTTCGAAGCCTCGTTCGAACGAGACTTCTAACGAGCTGACAATTTGGTCCTTTTTGGACTGTTTTGACTTTTGGAGATCCGTAAACTTGTTCGAGGATATAGATATCATTCCGTAGATGTAATAATGATAGATTTGGGACATTTGGGTATTTATGAGAAGGAATTTACATACGAGAGTGTATTACATAGACGGTTTGGGTTGAGACGTGAGTGTCTACTACGACGTGAGATAATTATGGCGCGTACAATTACAAACCGAAACAGTATGAATTGTGATAATTATAAGTTAGTATGAGAATATGTACTACGATGAAAATACGGTATTACTAAGACGTGTGTTTACTTAGTATTGGTTTATGATTGTGTGTATGACATACCTACCATACTTGCTATCACGGGAGGTTGCATTCGCTTAGGACCCTCTAATCCTTGTGTGCCTACGGGGGGGATATAGACTGGTACCTCGATGAACATAGGTCATAGAAAGACTTATTGGGATATTAATAAGTCCGCTGACCGTGGGAGCGTAGGTATGTGCGTGACCCACGTGATGGTGACTGTGTTCGCCTCCACTATTTGTGATTTGTGTTATCTGAACTATTCCTGAGAGATTCGAAATATGTGATCCTTATGTACGTGATGTACCGGGATGGATAGCAGAGTATGTGTGCACCGCAGCTTAGTTCTCGGGGTGCTTGTATTGTATATTTACGATGTGATTAATATACATTTAATTAATGAGAATCCTCATGTTAATGTTGTAAATATATTACGGTATTGTTTCGAGAAATATAACGAGTAACTGATAGTTATATATATTGCATATTGAGTATCTGAGTTTGCGTTAAACCCCTATTTAATTACGAGCGCTATTATGTTAATGGAACCGAGTATTATGGGTAAGACCTTTGGCAGTCTAGCTAGATATGTTGTCACTTAGCTAGTGGTATGGGTAGTTATAGATAGGTACTTGCGTTAAGAGTGCACAGTTAGACGAGAGGTGAGAATATCATGTGAGTGTACGTCCTAACATGTACTTTGCATTTAATGTTTTAAATGTTTTTGAAGCACTTGCAGGTTTTTAAAATATAACTCCACATTCGGGCTCTGACCCGTTTGCTTTTCAAATCTTTTTCTTGTAAAACCATTTTAGGTGCCCAGACACAGGGACACCAAGCATAGGATACTCATTCAGGTGACGAGCTGTAGCGGTTGTGGAAGCTACAGGGACTTTGCTTATAGACGCTTCTATCTTTTGGATCCCAGAGTCACTATCTATCAGTTGTAGGGCATGTTGCCCATTTCTATTTAGAGACATCTTTTACATTTCAGTTTCAGACTTTAGCATGTATTGTTTCAATATTCGTTTTACTTATCAGTTGTGGGATTGTAGTGAGGAGTTTTCCTCCAGACTTTATTTACTCTATTGTGATGGTTATTCATTTTACTTTAGCATGGTGAATGGTGTTATCTATTTCTTCATTTTACTTCTTGCATGTTAATCAGACTTAAATTAAAATTTGGCAACTTGCTTTTTAAATACTAGGTGGTTAGTAATAATAAAATGTTTTCGACAGTGATGCTATTAACTGAGCCAACTTGGCATTTTGAATTAATTTTATAAAGGAGTAGCTACCCGGTATTTAATTAGTCGGGGTGTCACAGGTGGTATCAGAGCATCAGGTTCTAGTGTCCTTTAGGATCTGTACGGCTATTATGTTTCTGCTACGTTTCTTTGATATAGAGCCCTATATTTTAGAACTGTTGTACTCTTTTTGTGTATGCTTCGTTCTTCAGCTATTTTAAGTTTATAAACCGTGAACTTATAAACTTTGTTCTTATTTCAGATGCCTCCACGACGTGCACGACGAGTTCCCAAGGATGCTACGCCCGAACCACAGCCCGCTCCAGTTCAGGGCATGTTGAACGCCGTTGAGGTTGCAGCTATAGTAGCTCAAGCGGTGAATGCCGCGATTGCCGTGATTCAGCAGGAACCACCACAGGCACCGGTTATTGCGCCAGTACAGGTTAATGCATTCCCGTCTGCTTGGGAGCGTGTACGAGACGCTTTTCAGAAAGCGCATCCGCCAGAGTTTGCAGGTAGCTCAGATGTGGTGGTCGCGAGCCAATGGAGGAAGGACATACAGAGGCATTTGAGGATGCATGAGTGCACTGATGTTCAGAAACAGGTGCTAGCTACTTTCAAGCTAGTAGGATCTGCGCTACAGTGGTGGGAGTCTATTACCACCGCGGAGGAGAGGGATACCCTCACGATTCAGGAGTTCTGGGTGCGGTTCGACCGCAAGTACTTTCCGTCCGCAGTTCATACAGAGATGAGGAGGAAGTTGATGAGTCTGAGACAGGAAGGCAAGACAGTGGCTGAGTATGAGGCCGAGTTCACTAACCTGTTGAATATCGTTTCAGACGAGATTCCAACAGAGAAGAAGAAGATTGAGAAGTTCACCGATGGGTTGAATTGGAGGATCCGTCAACATCTTCTAGGGAACCTATCATTGGCCACTTATTCTGATGTGGTTAACGCAGCATTGTTACACTGCTAGGACCACCGTTTTCATATGGCCGAGGGCAAGCGGTCGGGGGAGTCTAGCCATCAGGGCAGGACTGGAGGACATGGTGCCAGCGGGGCACAATCTGGTCAGGGGCAGAGACAGAATGAGCAGGGTACCCAGTAGGGGGATAATAAGAGGTTCCGGTCAGGGAACTACAGACAGGGACAGGGAGGTTTCCGTCAGGGCCATCAGGGTCCAAACGGCCATCAGGGCCAGCAGGGGCAGAATGGGCAGCAGTTTCACCAGGGCCAGTAGGGCCAAGGGAGGAATGTTAACGGCCACCAGGGCCGGGGACAGCAGGGGCAGAGGGGAGGGAACTTCCCAGGGAAGTGCTTTGTTTGTGGCAAGACTGGCCATAAGAAGCAGGATTGTCCTGATAGGGGCAGGGCCCCACAGCAGCAGCAGCAGGGTGCTCGCCAGGAGCCACAGAGGCCTATGTTTCCCGCCGCTCTTCCCGCACCGCCACAGATGGCAGCACTGCCACCCATTCCAGCAGTCCCAGCTCAGCAGGGGCAACTACAGTATGGACGTGTCTACAACGTTCACCAGGCTGCAGTTCCACAGGCACCGCCCGCAATCGAGGGTACGTTTCCTATCCATGGCACTATGGGTCGGGTGTTATTTGATACGGGTGCTACACACTGTTTTATATCTACACACTTCGCGAAAGCTTTAGGATTGTTAGCTACGGCGGAGAGCACAGTGACGTGTGTCGACTCATCATTAGGGAGTGGGTCACTTATTTTCTTTATATGCCGGGGAGTGGGGGTAGAGATTGGTGGTTTGGTATTGCCTGCAGACATGTTAGTGTTAGACATGCATGTTCACGATGTGATCATCGGTATGGATTGTCTCGTAGCATATAGGGCCATGATTGATTGCTTCAGCGGGAGCATTGTTTTTGCTATTCCGGGGCAAGAGATGTTTATAGTGGCGATGCCTCGCCCAGAGGGAGGATCGACCGCTCATCTGTATTACATAGAGGAGGATACCTCTAAGGAGGTTGTGATTCCTTTAGATTTGATCCCGGTTGTCAGGGAGTATTCAGATGTGTTTTAGGAGATACCAGGCTTACCGCCCAGTCGGGAGATAGACTTCGTTATAGATTTACTACCAGGTACGAGACCTATAGCACGCGCACCATACCGTATGGCTACAGCTGAGATGAGAGAGCTACGGGATCAGATAGAGTAGCTGTTGGGACAAGGCTTTATTCACAGGAGTACCTCACCTTGGGGCGCTCCGGTTTTGTTCGTGAAGAAAAGGGACGGTTCACTGAGATTGTGTGTGGACTACCGAGAGTTGAATAAGATCACGATACGGAATAAGTATCCGTTGCCTCGAATCGATGACTTATTCGACCAGTTGAGAGGAGCTTCTTTCTTCTCGAAGATTGACTTGAGGTCGGGATACCATCAGTTGCGTATCAGGGAGGAGGATGTCTCGAAGACCGCGTTCTTGTTGAGATATGGTTCTTACGAGTTTCGGGTTATGCCTTTTGGTTTGACCAACGCTCCAGCAGTGTTTATGGACTTGATGAACAGAGTATTCAGGGATTTCCTAGACCAGTTTGTCATTGTCTTCATTGATGATATTCTGGTTTACTCTCAGACAGAGGAGGAGCACGCCGAGCATTTGAGGCAGGTTTTGCAGACACTTCGTCAGAACGAGTTGTATGCAAAATATGAGAAGTGCGGGTTTTGGCTGAAGGAAGTCCAGTTCTTGGGTCACATTATTTCCGACCAGGGAATATCAGTTGATCCAGGGAAGGTATCAGCGGTGAGGGAGTGGGGACAGCCCACGACACCAACAGAGATTCGTAGTTTCTTGGGTCTAGCAGGATACTACAGGAGGTTTATTCGGGGTTTCTCAGAGATAGCAGTTCCTTTGACACATCTTACTCGTAAGGGTGTGCCGTTCATTTGGAGTGATTCCTGTCAGTTGGCGTTCGATGAATTGAAGGACAAGTTGACCTCAGCACCTGTGTTAGCATTGCCGAGACCGGGAGTTGAGTATTTGGTTTACACCGACGCGTCTTTGCAAGGGCTTGGAGGTGTATTGCAGCAGGAGAGACAGACCATAGCTTATGCTTCCCGTAAGCTTAAGCCTCATGAGAAGAATTACCCCACACATGATTTGGAGTTGGCAGCAGTGGTATTTGCCTTACGGATTTGGAGGCACTATCTTTTGGGGGAGAAGTTTCAGCTGTTCACGGACCACAAGTCACTACAGTATCTGTTCACGCAGAAGGAATTGAATATGCGGCAGCGTAGGTGGCTTGAATTTGTGAAGGACTACCAGTTCGACATCCAGTACCACCCGGGTAAGGCTAACGTGGTAGCAGACGCGTTGAGCCGTAGGCCAGCAGATGAGGTGGCAGAGGTGTGGAAAGCAAAGTGGAAGGAATTGGGACACCAGGATGCAGTGGCCCGATCTTTCATGTCTGTGATGACCGTTACACCGCAGATTGTTACGAAGGTAGTACGGGCACAAGCTAATGACTCGTTCTGTCAGGAGCAGATAGTTCGATTACTTGTAGGGGGAGCCGAGTCCTATACCGTTAGCTCGGACGGGGGATTGCGCTTCAATGGGAGATTGGTAGTTCCGGAAGGGGAAGAATTGCGGCACGATGTGATGGCAGAGTCACACGGCTCACGGTTCGCGGTACATCCCGGAGGGGACAAAATGTACCAAGACATGAGACGGCAGTATTGGTGGAGCGGTATGAAGAGAGATATCGCCGAGTTTGTCTCGAAATGCGCCACTTGTCAACTCGTAAAAGTGGATCATGAGAGACCGGCAGGATTGCTACAGCCGTTGGAGGTCCCTGTGTGGATGTGGGAGAGCATATCCATGGACTTTATCACGGGGTTGCCTACGTCGCAGAGGGGTCACGACTCCGTTTGGGTAATTGTGGACAGGTTGTCCAAGGTCGCTCACTTCTTACCCGTAAGGACTGACTACACAACGGGACAGTAAGCCCAGCTCTTCATTTCAGAGATTGTGAGACTTCACGGTGTGCCCCTAAATATCGTGTCTGACAGAGACAAGATATTTGTTTCGAGGTTTTGGGAGAGTTTCCAGGAGGCAATGGGCACGGAATTGCGGTTGAGTACGACTTATCATCCGCAGACCGATGGACAGACAGAGCGCACCAATCAGATGTTGGAGGACATGCTACGCATGTGCATTATTGACTTCGGGGGTGGATGGGAGCAGTACCTTCCACTGGTGGAGTTTGCTTACAACAACTCCTATCAGTTCACGATTGGCATGGCTCCGTTTGAGGCATTGTACGGTAGGCCTTGTCGTTCCCCAGCATGTTGGTTAGAAGTGGGGGACAACAAACTACTTGGGCTGGAAGTGATTCAGGATACTTCGGCAAGGATTGAGTTGATTCGGAGTCGCATTCGAGTAGCTCAAGACAGGCAGAAGAGTTATGCTGATGCGAAGAGGTTTTTCAGGGAGTTCCAAGTGGGGGACCAGGTTTTGCTTAGGGTATCTCCGATGAAGGAGTTTATGCGTTTCGGGAAGAAGGGGAAGTTGGCACCGAGGTATGTGGGGTCGTTTCCTATTATTGAGCGGATCGGACCGGTTGCGTATAGACTTGGACTACCGGAGCACTTGCATCGGATTCACGACGTGTTCCATATTTCCTCGCTGAGGAAATACCATAGAGATAATTTGGCCCATTCTCACATTGTTGTGGAGGACATCGATCTCCAGCCGGATAGCTCTTACGAGGAGGGGCCAATTGCCATTTTGGACCGAAGCGAGAGGAAACTGCGGTCAAAGATAGTCCCGTTAGTGCGTGTTCAGTGGCGACATCACAATGTCGAGGAGTCCACATGGGAGCGCGAGGATGAGATGCGCGAACGTTATCCAGAGCTATTTTTAGCAGGTACTTTCTAGTTTCGAATTTCGGGACGAAATTCAGTTATTAGGGGGGAAGTATGTAATACCCCGTACTTTTAACTATATTTATTTTGAGGATTAATTAATTAAATTGCGTATTAATTGGAAATTAATCCGGGTTATAAATACTAATGTGATACGAGTTAGTATTTGATTATGTGCATAAATGATTATATATGAACTTGGTATTATAAAATTTGTCGTGGGATTTAAATACGGCATTTTAGAAATTTTGTTGAGACGCGTGGGACCGCCGCGTCACGGTATAATATTTTTGATAATAAAAAGTGAATTTAAAATCTATAATCCGTATGGTCGTTTTGAGTGCGCCAACGCGTCCGGAAGGGTCGAGATAGTCAGAAAACACTAGCCGGGGGTATAGTTTGGGTCCCGGGGTATTTTTAGGCCATACCGGCAACTTAAAGGGTATTTTGGTAATTTTACATTTTTAGGAATTAAAAGTGACGAAAATTAGAGATGTAAATCTGATGTGGATTTAACCCATTAAGCCCATTAGCCAACCCATATTAACCTAGAAAGCTACGTAGGTTATCATTTAGGTTTTCTAAGTCCCCAAATCAAAACCCTAGCCACCTTAAGCCACCATTGGAGAAGGAGCTTGGAGAAGGAGAGAAAGAGAGAAAATTTTGCAGAGATTCTTCACCAAATCAACACCAAATCCGGAAACAAACAAGGCAAGTGGTTTAATTATGTTTAACTTCAGCAAATGTTCTTTCCATGTTAAAAAATTGAAGATTTATAATTGTTATTGGAAGATGAATGAAACCCATGATTAATTGGACTTAGGTTCTGAATATTAAGGATAAATTGCATGTAGAATAGTTTGGAGACGATTAATCTGATGTTAATACATGATTGGGTGAAAGAAAAACGAATTAAATTCTGGGATTTGATGATGATATGTAGTTAGGGTTCATGTTCTTGAGATATTTGGAAAAAGTGTAGAAAGTTGTAAAATTAATTGATGTTAGGATGGATTGATCCCTTAAAAACATGTTAGGATGTGACTATATATGTTTAGTATTGATTATAGACCTTTAAACGTTTGTTGGGACTTAGTTTAGAAGACTTGAGGTGTTAAAATGGATGAAAAACGATTTTGGGAAAAATCTGGGCCGAAACTGGTAGCTCGTTAGAAGCAGCCCCCAGGTCGTTCGAACGAACTCGTTCGAACGAGCTTCTAACGAGTTGACCAGTCGTTACTAACGAGTAGGGATTTCATTCGATATCTCGTTCGAACGAGATATCGTTAGAAGGGACAGTTCGTTCGAACGAACTGGGATCTCGTTCGAACAGCCTCGTTCGAACGAGACTTCTAACGACCTGACAGTCCAAACTCGTTCGAAGCCTCGTTCGAACGAGACTTCTAACGAGCTGACAGTTTGGTCCTTTTTGGACTGTTTTGACTTTTGCAGTTCCGTAAACTTGTTCGAGGATATAGATATCATTCCGTAGATGTAATAATGATAGATTTGGGACATTTGGGTATTTATGAGAAGGAATTTACATACGAGAGTGTATTATATGGACGGTTTGGGTTGAGACGTGAGTGTCTACTACGACGTGAGATAATTATGGCGCGTACAATTACAAACCGAAACAGTATGAATTGTGATAATTATAAGTTAGTATGAGAATATGTACTACGATGAAAATACGGTATTACTAAGACGTGTGTTTACTTAGTATTGGTATATGATTGTGTGTATGACATACCTACCATACTTGCTATCACGGGAGGTTGCATTCGCTTAGGACCCTCTAATCCTTGTGTGCCTACGGGGGGGATATAGACTGGTACCTCGATGAACATAGGTCATAGAAAGACTTATTGGGATATTAATAAGTCCGCTGACCGTGGGAGCGTAGGTATGTGCATGACCCACGTGATGGTGACTGTGTTCACCTCCACTATTTGTGATTTGTGTTATCTGAACTATTCCTGAGAGATTCGGAATATGTGATCCTTATGTACGTGATGTACCGGGATGGATAGCAGAGTATGTGTGCACCGCAGCTTAGTTCTCGGGGTGCTTGTATTGTATATTTACGATGTGATTAATATACATTTAATTAATGAGAATCCTCATGTTAATGTTGTAAATATATTACGGTATTGTTTCGAGAAATATAACGAGTAACTGATAGTTATATATATTGCATATTGAGTATCGGAGTTTGCGTTAAACCCCTATTTAATTACGAGCGCTATTATGTTAATGGAACCGAGTATTATGGGTAAGACCTTTGGCAGTCTAGCTAGATATGTTGTCACTTAGCTAGTGGTATGGGTAGTTATAGATGGGTACTTGCATTAAGAGTGCACAGTTAGACGAGAGGTGAGAATATCATGTGAGTGTACGTCCTAACATGTACTTTGCATTTAATGTTTTAAATGTTTTTAAAGCACTTGCAGGTTTTTAAAATATAACTCCACATTCGGGCTCTGACCCGTTTGCTTTTCAAATCTTTTTCTTGTAAAACCATTTTAGGTGCCCAGCCACAGGGACACCAAGCATAGGATACTCATTCAGGTGACGAGCTGTAGCGGTTGTGGAAGCTACAGGGACTTTGCTTATAGACGCTTCTATCTTTTGGATCCCAGAGTCACTATCTATCAGTTGTAGGGCATGTTGCCCATTTCTATTTAGAGACATCTTTTACATTTCAGTTTCAGACTTTAGCATGTATTGTTTCAGTATTCGTTTTACTTATCAGTTGTGGGATTGTAGTGAGGAGTTTTCCTCCAGACTTTATTTACTCTATTGTGATGGTTATTCATTTTACTTTAGCATGGTGAGTGGTGTTATCTATTTCTTCATTTTACTTCTTGCATGTTAATCAGACTTAAATTAAAATTTGGCAACTTGCTTTTTAAATACTAGGTGGTTAGTAATAATAAAATGTTTTCGACAGTGATGCTATTAACTGAGCCAACTTGGCATTTTGAATTAATTTTATAAAGGAGTAGCTACCCGGTATTTAATTAGTCGGGGTGTCACAAACCCATACTCAGTAATAAAAATAGAAGTTAGCCTATGGCCCTCAGATAAAGAAAAAAGTTCCATAGGAGGAATAGGAAGCTCTAAATCTACCCAGGAAGGGATATTCCACTCATTCCTAAATTCCTCTAGAGAAGCTATTGAGTAAATCATGTTCAAAGATGAAAAAAAGGAAAAGAGAGAAGATTCTTACAAGGATTTAAGGATTCAGCAAAAACTGATGGACAAAAGAAACGGTCGCACAGAAAGCTCAAGAAGATATCAGTATAAACTCAGAAGGTTTCAGGTAGAAGACAATCGTGATTTTCCCCGCTTTTTATATATTGCCTCGAAAACTAGCGAGGGTAATGATTAAAGGGAGTGTCTATTGACCTATTGGCAGCTAAGACAAAAAAGGCATATCTACCCAAAAATAGTTCGTTAAAACATTGGATAATTGAAAATTTTCCATCCGTGTTATGTGCTACTAGTTAAGTCAACAATTTCATAAGTATGGGAAGTCGGTAACCAGCCAAGCATCAGAATTTTTGCCTGAGCAACTTTAAAGCTAAATATTCCACACTTTCGCAAAAAACTCAAGATTAAAACATTGGGGGCTTCTGTTGATACCAAAATTTACCCACCTACGTGGACCAATTAGAAATAGATATGTGTCATACACTATGGCAATAATCCTAGTCAGCAAAGAGCAACCGCCGACCAAGTCCAGGAATGTTGTCAAACGGAGGAAGACCGACCAACATGGCCAGTAAAGCGCCATCAGTTGTATACATTATGAATGTTGTATAGATGTAAATGCCTAATTTATAAAGGAATTCAATCCTTTAACATTTCGACTCTTGATCTCCCAAGAGAGATATAAAATATTATAATCCCTACAACAAAAGGGACCATAATACAATCCAACGGGAAATACAAGACATTGGACGTAGGTTATTACTTTTAGCCGAACCACTTTAAAAATCTTACCTGTCTCTTTTATTTATTTATTTATTTGTGATCAAATAATTAGATCCATTCTAGTTTTTTGCATTAACAACGATTAAGCTGAAAAAGACGTATTTACCCAAAATAATTCGTTACAATTTTAGATAATTGCAAAAATTCCATCAGCATTACACGCTATCAAGAAAGTCAATAATTTTACAAGTGTGGGAATTCGGCAACCGAACAAGCATCAGAAATATAGCCCGAGCTACTATTAGAACTAAATGTTCCATACTTTGAAACAAGCATCAAGCATGAAATATTAGGGGCTTCTGTTGATAGAAAAAATTATCCTCTTACGTGAACCAATCACAAATAAACATGTGTTATCTAATGTGGTAAGATTCCTAGTCAGCAAGACTTAAATTACTGACCAACTCTTGAAAAGCCAAACCAATAACAGGAAGACTGACCAACATGGTAAGTAAAGCACCAATAGCTATATACATTATGAACATTATGTACTGATGTAAATGCCTAAGTTATAAAGGCATTCCATCCTTTAACATTCTGACTATTCATCTACCTAATGGGATATAAATACACTTAGGGGTATACCTTAAATGAATCCAAGTGATTGAAAGGAAACACAAGGCAATAAGAAGTACAGTGGACGTAGGCTTTCTTCCTTACCCGAACAACTTTAAAAATATTTTGTCTCTTTATCTTACTTATTTATCTGTGATTAAAGAATTAGATTTATTACAATTTTTTGCATCAACAGGTATGGATCTTATATTTCCAATGAGCTTTGAATCAGGTCATTTGGACTTCTGAGAGGGAGTAATAGACGCTTTAGTAACAGGTGGTTAATCTGCTAGAATATTCAAGTTGTGCGAATTTGTGGTTTTTACAGTTCTAATGGGATAAGGACTTTTATATTTTTACCTATTTAAAGGGAGATCAAGGGGTGAATTTTTAGAACTCGTGTTAAATTATTTCCAAGAGATTTAATAAGGGTCGTAGGCTAGCAAGGATGAATTATGTGTAAGGAAAGACGAGACTATGCGACTAAATGACCACGAGTGGGAACCGGGTGTAACAACCCTCGCTTTTGAGATTCTATTTTATATTTAATTTACTAATTATGGTGATTAGATGTAAGGATGTTGATATGTGAGTAGGTATTAATTTAAGAAGAAAAGTTAATATCTACTATGATGTTGCATATTTACCGCATGTAGAGGTGAATTTTGCTATGATATGTTTTGTAATGTCATAAGAATTTGAAATGACATTTAGCTTAAAATGAAATCGAAACCTAAAATAAATTATGAAATCTCCAAATGATAATTTAGAGGGTGCCATTAGTTCCGGGAGGTTCGAGATAGTCAAATTGTGTACCATATTGTAATTCTAGTATCCGGGCACTTTTGACTAGTAGTAACTTAAATAAGTAATTGCGTATTATTTTACCTCATGTTAATCACTTAAGCTGGAATTTTAAACCTAAGCCATGATTCATGTCTTGAGTTAAGCCACTATTCCCCTAATTAGATTGCTAACCCTAGAGTAAGAAGAAAGGAAGAAGAAACCTTGGGAGAATAGGAGAGATTAAAGCTTGGGTGATTATCTTGCTTACTACTTCATCAAAATCTGATCTTTCACACTTGAGGCAAGTTATCTACTTTCTATTTTATGATTTAAGTAGAGTAATTTGAATTGATAGTTGTGGTTATGAATGGTTTAAGAAATCTAGGGCTTTTAATTGATTTATGGGCTTGGAATGTTGGAGATTTATTAGAAGGATTATTGATGGTGAAATTATGGTTGTTGGATGTATTTAAGCTCAATTAGTAGCGATAAATGATAAGGGTTTGGGTTGTTTGAGTTTGGAGGAGATTAGGAGTCCAAGACTCCATAGCCAAAATTGGCAAAATTTGCAGGGCCGAATCGATTCGGATAGAGGAAGTGTCCAGGTCTGGTGAGCCGAATCGATTCGTTCATCCACCGAATCGATTCGGTTGTTATGCAGAATGTTGGTTTTACTGACCGAATCAATTCTCCCTAGGCCAAATCGATTTGCTAGTCTGGCCGAATCGATTCGCCCCAGTTCGAATCGATTCGGAAATCCTGCATTTTCTTTTTTATTTTTATTTTCAAATTATAACACTTTCCCTTAGGATTAGAACCTAGGACTCTTCTTGAATGAAGTAAACATTGTATCCTAGAGTTTTAGTCGAGTTTGGACGTTACCCTATAGTTGAATGGGATCACTTGGGATAAGTTTCAGGGGGACTTAAAGTGATGCTTAGGTATCACTTCTCTTTTGATAAATTTAGTTAAAGTTAATGTTCTAAGTCCATAGGTGGAGATGTTAGAAGCCTTTAGTGGTATGTAAAACCTTGGGACTTAAGAGATTTCGAGAAATGGTTTGGAGAATACTTCGGCATATATATATATATGTTGAAATTGAATAAGAAATATTCAAAGATAAATGTTTCAAGTAAAACATAAACACTTGAGATTCATGATAATGAAAATGAGATTTAATTGGTAATTGCTAAATTACTTTAACACACCTCTCTAAATGCTATCATAAGGGAAACTCGCGCATGAGGTGATGTCCCCTGACTATTGAATGCAGGCTGACTGTAGTGCTCGGCCATATGCGGGTTTGTATATGTTTTCTGCGCTAATGAGGTAATTCCGGGTGTGGTTATGACTCACTCGCAGGCATATGGCCACTTCCCAATGTGTGTTAGGTGCCCAGGTTGCCTTGTATAGATAGGCCTTGGAAGATGATAGTCATTTAGGGGCGTGCCGAGTGGGAAAACTCGGAGCGGCGGTCTTAGAAACGTTATATGTATAAGAATATAACCTTTCTAACTCAAGTGGGACTTGAGGTATGTAAATTGCCATAAGTTAGGATATGGTAATTAAATTCCTATTAAGGAATGGAAAATGATAAGATATGAGAAGAAATGACATTTAATTTAATTTAATTTCTCTTGCCTAATCTCATAACTGTTAAAAAAAAACTTATAAAAATTTGAATCATCACATGTGATGATTAGGTTGCTAGATTCTCATTCACATTATTTATGATTAATTTTCCATATCTATCATGTTTCTTACTCTTCTGGGAATCATATATAAATCGGGTCCTGACCCGTTCATTTTTTTCTATGTTGTGTATATGTTGTATCTGCTCAGGTGCTCCTCTGCAAGGGCGCCCGTTGTGAAATTTCCCTCCTTATGTTTTTGACGAGCTGTATGACCTTGTAGATTATTACATGATGTTGTTAGACGCCCTCCTTTTTGGAATCTAGTTATGATCGGGTCTTACATTCGGGCTAGTGTCCCATCTCTTGTACTTGTTAATGATTGTAATATGTAAAATATTGATTGTTGAATACTTGGATGTAACTGTGGGCCGACAGTTTATTCGATTCTTTTACTTATATTGTTTGGATGTTAACTACATGGTCTATGGAAATTCCACTTTCATCGGATTTGGGTTGTTTAATTTATTCCTTAAATCTTTATTAAATAAAAAATTTTGACAACCTTCTTTCTGATTTATGGAGTGGCTTAACCATATACCTACTAAAATTGTTATGATGCTGAGGATGATATCCATCCATGATTCCGTTATGTCAAGGTATCAGGCTGGACACCCCTTATTTCGGAGAGTGGTTTGTCATATATGGTATCAGAGCATCAGGTTCTAGAGTCTTTGGATCTTTATGGACTTGTCACGTTCTACCGTAGTGTTATTTGACATAGAGCCTAATGTTAGGACTGCTTTATTGCTTATGCTTACGATCTTCTGCAAATACAGATTGTTCTAAGTGAAATTTTAACTCTATTGTTTCTCTATCTCAGGTGTCGCCTAAAAGAGGTCGCCTGGCGAGCGCAATAGGATCTTAGATGAGGATGTTGGTCCTCCGTCGCCGCCACAAGGAACATTTAATGCTGCAGATGTGGCAAATATAGTGGCTCAAGCCGTTAATGCGGCCATGACAGCAGTGGCTCAACAAGCGCCATATGCTCAGTAGAGAGCGCCAGATGTCCAAGTTCCTACCGGACCTTCTCCATGGGAGAGAGCTAGGGAATCTTTTTTGAAGGGTCAGCCCTCGAAATTTGATGGGAGCTCGGATGTTATAAAGACAAATCAATGGAAGAAAGATATTCAACGCCATCTACGTATGGTGGAGTGTGGTGAGGACAGGAAGCAAGTCCTTACTACTTTTAAGTTGGTTGGTGCCGCATTACACTGGTGGGAGTTCGTGAATATGCCAGAACAGAGGGGTACAATGTCGATTTCTGAATTTTGGGTTCTGTTCGATCATAAGTACTTTCCTCCCGGAATTCAAGGGGAGATGATAAGGAGATTACAGGACCTTGTACAAGGGGAGAGGTCAGTAGCGGAATATGAGGAGGAATTCACCCGATTAGCAAGTTTTGTATCGGATGAAGTAACTCCCGAAGAGAAGAAAGTTTCAAAGTTTTTGAGAGGGTTGAACTGTAGGATCCGGTAACACTTGCTGGGTAATCCTACTTTACAGACCTTTGGGGAAATGATGAATGCAAGTCTATTGCATTTCCAAGAGCATAGACTTTTTTTGCAAAGTGGTAAGAAGACCTCCATAGTGGGGCAAGGTGGAAGGCCGAGAGGTAGTGGGATTGGAGGAGGAGTCTTTCCCTCGTCCCAACCTTCGGGCAGTAAACAGAAAGAAAAGGATCCCCAACAGGGAGACTTATCGAAGGGGAAACGTTCTAGTGGGTTTAATCCGGGGAACCAAAATAATAGGCAAGGTCAGGGTGCCCCACAACAACAAGCAGTCCGTGGTGGTCAGGGTGGTAGGGGCCAGCAAGGCCAAGGTGCAAATTAGTTTAGAAACAATCGTGGTCGAAATGCAGAAAATATGATAGGTTGGTGTTTCCAATGCGGGGAGAGGGTCAATATAAGAAGGAATTTCCTCAGTTGATTTGGGGAAAGTTTCCTCGAGCTCCACAGCAGCCGTACGTTCAGTTTTTAACACAGGTGCCTAACCCAGTTGCTCCTCCATGTGACACCCCGACTAATTAAATACTGGGTAGCTACTCCTTTATTAAATTAAATCAAAATGCCAAGTTGGCTCAGTTAATAGCATCGCTGTCGAAACATGTTTATAAATCCTAACCACCTAGTATTTAAAAGTAAGTTGTCAAATTTTAAATTTAAGCATGGTTAACATGCAGTAAAAGAATTATGAACGAATAACATAACCATCCACCACAACGAAGTAATGGAATAACCAACAAATAATAATAAGTCCGGAGGAAAACTCCTCACAACAATCCCACAACTGAATTAAATAAAACTGCATCCTGAATTAATTACATGCCAAAAGTCTGAAAATCTGAAATGTGAAATTTCTATAATAGAAATGGGCGACATGCCCTACAACTGGTGAAAACTGGATATAGAGTCAAGACAAATGAAGCGTCTACTAGCAAAGCCTTGTAACTTCCACAACAGCTACAACTCGTCACCTGAATGGGAATCCTATGCATGGTGTCCTTGTGGCTGGGCACCTAAAAAGCTTTTTACAAAAATAGAATTGAAAGCAAACGGGTCAGAGCCCGAAAGGGGAGATTATTTTAAAAGCAGCAAGTGCTTTAATAACATTAAAACAATGAATGCAAAATACATGATAGGACGTGCACTCACATGAAATTCTCACCTCTCGACTAATTGTGCACTCTTAACGTACCGTACCCATCTAAGTGACATACATATCTAACCAAACCGTAATAAGTTCTACCCCTTACTACTCGATTCCCATTATACATTCTAGTGTTATCAATTAAATAAAGGGTTTTACTTAAACTCGGATTCTCAATATTAGCAATACAATTCACTACCGGTTATCCCGTTATATTTTCTCAAAACATTACCATAATTATACTCACAATACCAACATGAAAGTTCTCATTATTTAAGTGTATATTACTCACGTCATAAATATACAATACAAGCACCCCGAGACTAAGCTGCGGTACACACATACTCTGCTATCCATCTTGGTACATCACGTACATAAGGATTACGCATTTCGAATCTCTCAGGAATCGTTCTCAGATAACAACAATCACAAACAATGGAGGCGAACACAGTGACATCACATGGGTCACGCACATACCTATGCTCCCACGATCAGTAAACTTATTAACATCTCAATAAGTCCTTCTCTGACCTATGTTCTCGAGGTACCAATCTAAATCCGGGCAACACAAATATTAGATGGCCCTAAGCGAACGTAAACCTCCCGTGATAGCAAGTATGGTAGGTATGTCATACACATAAAATCATATATACTAAGCATGCACACATCTTATCTATTAACATATTTTATTAGTGGTATACTTATCGTTCTTATACCCACACACTTGTCCCCGGTTAATATATACACGTCATCCATTATCCTCACGTCGTAAATAGTTACTCACGTTCTAACCCATAATTATCATTTGGTTCAAACCACACTTCTATGTTTTACTCCTCAATATATCCCAAATGTCCCAACTATATCGATTAGTCATTAAGGAATTGTCATCTCTACAATTAAACAAGGTTACGGAACACTAGAAGTCAAATCAGGCCAAAAAGGCCAAACTGTCAACTCGTTAGAAGTCTCGTTCGAACGAGGTTGTTCGAACGAGAGTTCGTTCAAACGAAGTGGGCATTCTAACGAGATCTCGTTCAAACGAAAGGCATCGAACGAACATCCCACTCGTTAGAAGTCAAACTGTCACTCGTTAGAAGCTCGTTCGAACGAGCTCGTTCAACGACCTGGGCAGGTCTTCTAACGAGAGGCCAGTTTCGAGCCCAGAATTTCCCTTTTTCGTTTTTCCCAAATTTCTTCACCTCTAATCCCATATAAAAATCGTCCCAACAGTATTTTAAGGTTTCTAATCCACATTAAACATTCATAGGTCATAACTAAACATTAATAAAGGGCCAAATCTTCCTAAACATCGTCTAATCATCAAATTTCTCCAATTTTCCCCAAATCCCATGAACATGAACCCTAGAAATTAAAGTCATCCGTAGACATAATTAAATCCGTTTTTGGTGGTATAAAGGATGTATTTCTATCAGAATAATTACCCTAACACAATTCTACATGCAATCTCCTCATCAAAATGTAAATTTCTAATTCCAATTCAATGGGTCTTTATCATTCTCCAAGAACAAAACAATTATATAAATTTCCTACACATGGAAGAAACATTCTTTGCAAATAATGTAATTAAACCACTTGCCTTATGTTCCAAATTTGTTGTTGGTTGAAGATGGTTGAATTACTCTCTCTCTCTCTCTCTGCAGAATTCTTTTCTCTCTCTCTACAAGCTCTTCTCACAAGATGACAATGGAGGTGGGGGTTGGTTTTTGGCAAATTAGAAATAGTTTCTTAACTTCTCCCGTAGCCCACTACTTAGATTGGGGTTGGAAATGGGTTAGTGGGTTTAATGATAAGTTGTAATTAAAGTATGATTTTCGTGGGTTTTAATTCCCAAAATTCTGAAATTACCAAACTACCATTTTGGGTTGCCGGTATGGCCTAAAAATGCCCCGGGACCCAAACTAAACCCCCAGCTAGTGTTTTCTGACTATTTCGACCCTTTCGGATGCGTTGGTGCACTTAAAATGACCATACAGTTGATGAAAATAAAATTCACTTTTTAATTCAAATAATTACATTCCTGACGCGACTGTCACGCGCGTCCCAACAAAATTTTCCCAAATTGCCGTATTTCAATCTCACGACAAATTCAACAATTTCAATATTCATATATTGCCATATATACGCATTAAAATAAATACCAACTCACATCTCGCTAGTATTTTATCCGGATTAATTCCCAATTAATTCACATTTAATTTAATTAATCCCATAAATAAATATTGATAAAAATGCGGGGTAACACTCCACAACAGGGTCAGTTAAAGTATGGTAGGGTTTACCATATTCAGGATGCTATGCTTCCTCCAGCTCCGCCTGCACTGCCAGCCATTGACGGTAAGTTCCTTATTCAGGGACACATGGGTCGTGTTTTATTTGATACCGGTGCAATGCATTCATTCATTTTTAGGAGCTTTGCTCAGACCATTGAGTTGATTAAATCCGCTGAAAGAACTTTTACTAGTGTGGAGTCCTCTATGGGTGATGGTTCACTCATCTTCTTTGTTTGTAAAAATATAGAAATCTCTCTCGGTAATTTATGTTTTGAGGTCGATTTACTCGTCCTGGATATGGTCGGGTATGACGTGATTTTAGGTATGGATTGGCTGATAAAACATCATGCTATTGTAAATTGCTACGGGAAGAGTATAGTCTTCGCCATGACGGGAAAAGAAATGTTCCTGGTAGTTTTACCTCGTTTAGAGGGGAGTACTAGCACCTATTTGTATTGTATTGTCGAGGAGACTTCTAGGGATATATTCGTCCCCTTGGATTCTATTCCAGTTGTGAAAGGCTTTGAGGATGTTTTTCGAGAGATACTGGGTTTGCCTCCTAGTCGTGAAATTGAGTTTGTGATCAATTTAGCGCCGGGAATAAGGCCTATTGCGAGGGCTCCATATTGAATGGCTCCTATTGAGATGAGGGAGCTAAGATATCAAATTCAGAAGTTGTTAGAACATGGATTTATTCGGCGTAGCACATTGCCATTGGGTGCTCCAGTGTTGTTTATGAAGAAAAGAGATGGTTCTCTCTGGTTGTGTGTGGACTATAGAGAATTGAATAAGGTCACCATTCGGAATAAATACCCTTTACCTCGTATCGATGATTTGTTTGATCAACTTCGAGGAGCGATGTACTTCTCCAAGATCAATTTGAGGACGGGGTATCACCAATTGAGGATACGAGAGGAGGATGTATCCAAGACTGCTTTTCTAACGAGGTACGGGTCCTATGAATTTTTAGTTATGCCCTTTGGACTAACCAATGCCCCCGCTGTATTTATGGACCTCATGAATAGGGTGTTTCGAGATTTCCTGGACCAATTTGTTATTGTGTTCATCGATGACATTTTAGTCTATTCTTGAAAGGAGTCTGATCATGCTATGCATTTAAGGTTGGTCCTACAGAGACTACGAGACCATCAACTGTATGCCAAGTTTGAGAAATGTGGCTTTAGTTACAGGAAGTACAGTTTTTGGATCATGTGGTGACGTCCCAAGTTGTATCAGTGGATCCAGGCAAGGTAGCCGCGGTGAGGGTGTGGGGCTAGCCCACTACACCTACCGAAGTTCATAGTTTTCTGGGATTGGCGGGTTATTACCTTCGGTTCATTAAGGGTTTCTCTAAGATTGCTAGCCCTTTGACAAATTTGACCCAGAAAGGGTGAGCTTTATTTGGGATAATTCTTGCCAGGCAGCATTTGATGAACTTAAAGATAGATTGAATTCGGCTCCGGTCCTTGCATTGCCAAAACCATGATTGGAATACCTAGTCTTCATCGATGCATCTCTTCAAGGATTAGTAGGTGTACTCCAGTAAAAGATACAAGCTATCGCTTATGCTTCCCGTAAGTTGAAGCCCCGTGAAAGAAACTATCTGGTGCATGACTTGGAACTAGCCGCAGTTGTCTTTGCCTTGAAGATATGGAGGCATTATCTCTTGGGAGAGAAGTTTAGTCTTTTCATGAACTATAAATTGTTACAATATTTATTTTCACAAAAGGATTTGAATATGCGACAGCGCTGATTGTTAGAGTTCGTGAAAGATTATCAATTTGACATTCATTACCATCCGGGTAAGGCGAACGTTGTGGAGGATCCCTTGAGTAAAAAGCCCGGGGGAGAATTAGCTGAGGTTTGGAAAGCTAAATGGAAGGAACTCGGACAGGAGGATGCGATGGAGAGAGCATTCATGTCAGTAATGACCATTACTCCTACCATTGTGGCAAGGGTGGTAGAAGCTCAAGGAAGGGATAAAGGGTGTCAAGACCATATTCGTCAATTGCTGTCTGAGGGACCGAAATCCTACTCGATTGGTTCCAAGGGTGGGTTACGCTTCCATGGAAGACTCCTCGTTCCAGAGGAAGGAGATTTGAGGCGGGCAGTGATGGCCTAATCTCATGGGTCTAGGTTTACGGTTCATCCCGGCGGGGACAAAATGTATCAGGATATGCGCCGTCAGTATTTGTGGCCAGGTATGAAAAGGGATATTTCAAAATTTGTGTCCCAATGCACTACTTGTTAACTGGTTAAGATTGATCATCAGAAACCGACAGGTTTGTTGCATCCGTTAGAGATCCTAGTGTGGAAATGGGAAAGTATATCGATGGATTTTATCATGGGTTTACGTAGATCTCCAAGCGGGTGTGATTCTATTTGGGTAATTGTCTACCGATTGACAAAGTCGGCACACTTCCTACCTATGCGGACAGATTATGACACTGATCCGTATGCTCGCTTATTCATCGAGGAGGTGGTGAGACTCCATGGGGTGACTTTGAATATAGTTTCCGATCGAGATAAAATTTTCGTTTCCCACTTTTGGAGGAGTTTCCAAGATGCGATGGGTACCGAATTGAAGTTAAGCACTTCATACCATCCTCAAACAGATGGACAAACTAAAAGGGTGAATCAAATGTTGGAGGATATGCTTCGCATGTGCATGCTTGACTTCAAAGGTAGTTGGGAACAATACCTCCCATTGGTTGAGTTTGCTTATAACAACTCTTACCAATTCACAATTGGGATGGCACCTTATGAGGCTTTGTATGGGAGGCCATGTAGATACCCCGCTTGTTGGTTGGAAGTGGGTGACAATAAGTTTCTTGGACCTGAAATGATCCAAGATACTTCCTCAAAGATTGAGTTGATTCGGAATCGCATTCGGATAGCCCAAGATCGTCAAAAGAGCAATGCCGATGCGGGTCGTCGACACATGGAATTGGAGATTGGGGACCAGGTCTTGGTTAGAGTGTCGCCCGTGAAAGGGATAAAGCGTTTCGGTAAGAAGGGGAAACTTGCACCGCGCTTTATTGGACCATTTCCAGTTATTGCAAAGGTGGGTCCTGTGGCATACCTACTTGCTTTATCGGAACCATTTCAAGAAATCCATGATGTATTTCATGTTTCCTCCCTAAAGAAGTATAGGAGATGTGAAGGTGCACTTTGGCACATTCCTTTTGAGGATATCGATTTGCAACCCGATGTTTCTTATGAAGAACAACCGGTTGCTATATTAGAGCCTGGGGAGTGTAGATTGAGGTCTCGTGTCTTGCCCTTGGTGCGGGTTCAATGGAGTCACCATAATGCCAAGGAATCTATGTGGGAGCGTGAGGATGACATGAGGGAGAAGTATCCGCATCTCTTTATATGAGGTACGCTTGAATTTTGGGGACAAAATTCTCATAAGGGGGGAAGTATGTAATAACCCTTGCTTTTAAGATTCTATTTTATATTTAATTTACTAATTATGGTGATTAGATGTAAGGATGTTGATATGTGAGTAGGTATTAATTTAAGAAGAAAAGTTAATATCTACTATGATGTTTCATATTTACCGCATGTAGAGGTGAATTTTGCTAGGATATGTTTTGTAATGTCATAAGAATTTGAAATGACATTTGGCTTAAAATGAAACCGGAACCTAAAATGAATTATGAAATCTCCAAATGATAATTTAAAGGGTGCCATTAGTTCCGGGAGGTTCGAGATAGTCAAATTGTGTACCATATTGTAATTCTAGTTTCCGGACACTTTTGACTGGTAGTAACTTAAATAAGTAATTACGTATTATTTTACCACATGTTAATCACTTAAGCTGGAATTTTAAACCTAAGCCACGATTCATGTCTTGAGTTAAGCCACTATTCCCCTAATTAGATTGCTAAACCTAGAGTAAGAAGAAAGGAAGAAGAAACCTTGGGAGAATAGGAGAGATTGAAGCTTGGGTGATTGTCTTGCTTACTACTTCATCAAATTCTGATCTTTCACACTTGAGGCAAGTTATCTACTTTCTATTTTATGATTTAAGTAGAGTAATTTGCAATGATAGTTGTGGTTATGAATTGTTTAAGAAATCTAGGGCTTTTAATTAATTTATGGGCTTGGAATTTTGGAGATTGATTAGAAGGGTTATTGATGGTGAAATTATGGTTATTGGATGTATTTAACCTCAATTAGTAGCAATAAATGATAAGGGGTTGGGTTGTTTGAGTTTGGAGGAGATTAGGAGTCCAAGACTCCATAGCCAAAATTGGCAAAATTCGCAGGACCGAATCGATTCGGCTCCTGGCCGAATCGATTCGGATAGAGGCAGTGTCTAGGTCTGGTGAGCCGAATCGATTCGGTCATCCCCCGAATCGATTCGGATGTTATGAAGAATGTTGGTTTTCCTGACCGAATCGATTCTCCCTAGGCCAAATCGATTTACTGGTCTGGCCGAATCGATTCTCCCTAGTTCGAATCGATTTGGAAATCCTGCATTTTCTTTTTTATTTTTCTTTTCAAATTATAACCCTTTCCCTTAGGATTAAAACCTAGGACCCTTCTTGAATGAAGCAAACATTGGATCCTAGAGTTTTAGTCGAGTTTGGACGTTACCCTATAGTTGAATGGGATCACTTGGGGTAAGTTTCAGGAGGACTTAAAGTGATGCTTAGGTATCACTTCTCTTTTGATAAATTTAGTTAAAGTTAATGTTCTAAGTCCATAGGTGGAGATATTATAAGCCTTTAGTGGTATGTAAAACCTTGGGACTTAAGAGATTTCGAGAAATGGTTTGGAGAATACTTCGGCACATATATATATATATATATATATATATATATGATGAAATTGAATAAGAAATATTCAAAGATAAATGTTTCAAGTAAAAATGAAACACATGAGATTCATGATAATGAAAATGAGATTTAATTGGTAATTTCTAAATTACTTAAACACACCTCTCTAAATGCTACCATAAGGGAAGCTCGCGCATGAGGTGATGTCCCCTGACTATTGAATGCAGGCTGAATGTAGTCCTCGGCCATATGCGGGTTGTATATGTTTTCTGCGCTAATGAGGTAATTCCGGGTGTGGTTTTGACTGACTCACAGACATATGGCCACTTTCCAAAGTGCGTTACGTGCCTAGGTTGCCTTGTATAGATAGGCCCTGGAAGAAGATAGTCATTTAGAGGCGCGCCCAGTGGGGAAACTCGGAGGGGCGGTCTTAGAAACGTTATATGTATAAGAATATAACCTTTCTAACTCAAGTGGGACTTGAGGTATGTAAATTTCCATAAGTTAGGAGATGGTAATTATATTCATATTAAGGAATGGAAAATGATAAGATATGAGAAGAAATGAAATTTAATTTAATTTAATTTCTCTTGCCTAATTTCATAACTGTTAAAAAAAAACTTATAAAAATTTGAATCATCACATGTTATGATTAGGTTGCTAGATTCTCATTCACATTATTTATGATTCATTGTCCATATCTAGCATGTTTCTTACTCTTCTGGGAATCTTATATAAATCGGCCCCTGACCCGTTCATTTTTTTCTATGTTGTGCATATGTTGTATCCGTTCAGGTGCTCCTCCGCAAGGGCCCCCGTTGTGAAATTTCTCTCCTTGTGTTTTTGACGAGCTGTATGACCTTGCGGATTATTACAGGATGTTGTTAGACGCCCTCCATTTTGGAATCTAGTTATGATCGGGTCTTACATTCGAGCTAGTGGCCCATCTCTTGTACTTGTTAATGATTGCAATATGTAAAATATTGATTGTTGAATACTTGGATGTAACTGTGGGCCTACAGTTTATTCGGTTATTTTACTTATATTGTTTTGATGTTAACTACATGGTCTATGGAAATTCCACTTTCATCTAATTTGGGTTGTTTAATTTATTCCTTAAATCTTTATTAAATCAAAAATTTTGACAACCTGTTTTTTGATTTATGGAGTGGCTTAACCATATTCCTACTAAAATTGTTATGATGCTGAGGATGATATCCATCCATGATTCCGTTATGTCGAGGTATCGGGCTGGCCACCCCTTATTTCGGAGAGTGGGTTGTCACACCGGGAAATCAAGTTTGGATTTCAAAATGGCTAGGCTAAGTGCTAGGAAGAATAGCATGTTGGCCAGAAATGTGAAGTTAGAGGATTAATAATAATTACATGAATACTTGATATTCGGGAGTCGGGAATAGACTCGAGACATTTAGGCTAGTGCTTCAGGTGATTGGCAGGGATTAGCCGGATTATGTTATTGTATATATATACGGGTATATAAACAGTATATATATATATATATATATATATATATATGAAGAATAAAATCTACGTATATGATATTCATGTGAAACATACCCCTATAGTGTTATCAATAGTGGTTGCGCGATGTGCGTGATCTTCCCTGGCGAAACACATTAGGCTAAGTATCAACTCCGGGTCATAACGCCATATATATGCTTTGTGTGATTGATATTCGAAGTGAGGTAATATTTGGTATGGTTATTACTCATTGTCGAAGGACTTTGATTGCCTCCAATACGTTTATGATTTTATAGAGTCAGTTTGAGAGTTCGACCTCGTGTAACCAGTGAATTATTACTCTGAGGGATGGCGATTATACGTGACATATATATGTTAGTTTTGGTGTATTGTTATGTATGTGTATGCGTAGAGAAATATGCGAGTTAAACCATTATGTGTGTACCGTTTAAATAGATAGCGATAGTTATTGAAAATAAAGTAATTAATTTATAATTAAGAAATATAATAATTAAGCGGTCGTGATAACTAATCTACACGAGGTCGCACTCTCACACTGACTCGGTAAAATCGCAAACATATATGAGGCGGTTATAGTCCTTTGATAGTGAGTCATAACCATACCCAAAATTATCTCTCTTCGAATATCAATAACAAAGTATATACATGGCGCAATGACCTGGGGTCGATACTTAGCATGTTGTGTTTCTCCAGGGAAGATCTCCCACATTGCGCAAAGTCCACTGATAGCACTAGAAGGGTATGTTTCACATAAATATCATACACACATATATTATTCTTCATATATATATATATATATATTTACTTAATTATTATTAATTACCTAACTTCACATTTGTGGCCAACATGTTACTCTAACCTAGCACTTAGCCTAGCCATCTTAAAATCTGAACCTGATTTCTCGGTTCCCATCCGTGATCATTTACTCGCTTAGTCTCGTATTTCCTTACACGAAATCCATCCTCAGTTAGCCTACTACACTTTCTAAGTCTCTTGTGAATAAGTTAACACGACTTCTAAAAATTCCTCCCATGATATCCCTTTAAATAGGTTAAAATATAAAAATCCTTATCCCATTAGAACTCTTAAAAATCACAAATTCGCACAACTTTAATATTCTGGCAGATTAACCACATGTTCATAAAATGACTATTACTCCCTCTATAAAAGTCCAAATGACCTTATTCAAAGCTCATTGAAAATCCAAGATACATATCTTTCTTTTCATCTATGTCTCATAATCTAATTCAAAGTAAGACCAAAATTGCATTCTTTTAAAGTGACGTTAAAATTTATAAAAAAAATAGATATTCTAACAAATGGAACACCTCTTACTAAAACGTTTATTAGTCCCTCTACAGAAGTCCAAATAACCTGATCCAATGCTCATTAGAAAGGTAATATCCATAAATTTACTTTTAACTATGGATCATAATGTAATTCTATGTAAAACTATTATGAAATGCGTTTGAAGTAACGTCAGAATTTCTATCAAATTCATCAATTTTCTTAATTCAATTTTAAGGTTTCTTCAATTCTCACAAGAACCATTCAAGAACACATATTTTTTATTCAATTTCAAATTTTTCCATTCAAGAAGAGTATATATTTTTCATTCTTAGGTTTCTCTAGCAAAAACCTACTTTTTAAGTGGGATTTATTCTAATAAGATCATAAGAAATCATTATCAATTTCACTTTTCTGAAAACCTGTTTACATGTTAATCCCACCCCAAAATTGGTTTAAATTTTACCAATTATGATATGACATAAATAGCTACACAAATAACATGAAGCAAGTCATTCACTTGCCTTAAGTATGAAGAAGACTTTGAATCTTCCTTCTATATTAAGTGAGGCCTAGAAATTCTTCAAAGATCCTCTCCAATTTGGCCTTCCTTGGTTCTTCTTGTGTTTACTCCCTTTTTCTCCCAAATTCCTCCCTTAAGTGTTTGATAATGTAAAGTGGTTGTACAGAAGCTCCTAACCTCTTATTTTTAACAACCCTCGCTTTTAAGAACTTATTTTATATTAATTTACTGTGTGAAGTAATAATATAAAATGTTGGAAAATGGAGTAAATAATAATTGAATGAGTTGAAAGATAATATTTAATAGATTGTTGCATATTTACTGTATGTGTATGTAAATATCATCATGTTGCGTTTTATAGTGTCATATGCTTTAAATGACATTTATGGTTTAAATGAAACCGGAACTTGAAATGATTGATAAAATTTTCGTATGCCAATTTAGTGGGCATAGTTAGTCCCGGAATATGCGAGATAGTCGAAATAAGTGCCATATTGAATTTTTATGTTTCAGGCACTTTTGACTGGTTCTAACATAAATGTGTAGATGTGAGTCATTTTAATGTGGTATTAACCATTTAAGTTAGGAATTTAGACTAAAGCCCTGATTTAGTCTTGCACCTCATTTATTTCTCTTAAGTGTACTTACTAACCTAGAGAAAAATAGAGAGGAAGAGAAAAGAGGAGAAAATAAAATGATTGAAGATTTGGGATTTGATCTTGCTTCCATCTTCCAAAATTCGGAGATTTCAACCTCAAGGCAAGTTTTCTACTTGCTAATATGTGATTTAAGATGCGTAAATTGTATTGATAGTTGTGTATTGGAATTAATGGAACAAATATGGATTTTATGGTGTTTGAGCCTTAATAATAGTTTAAGTTGATGATATTGTAGGTTATGGTAGTTGATAATCATGTAGGATGGTTTTGGGTAGATTAATGTTGATGTATGTGTGTAAAAATGGAAGAGAAATCAGTTTGGGGGGAAATCTAGGGTTCATAACCCGTAGTCCATTCTTGGCAAATTCGCTGGGGCGAATCGATTTGCTAAGGGGTCAGCTTATAGGTCTGGGGTCACGAATTGATTCGGGTTAAGGGTGAATTGATTCGACTAAACCAGAAAGTTGGTCTCTTCAACCGAATCGATTCGCTTTTGGGCAAATCGATTCGCTGCAGGGGGCGAACCGATTCAGCCCCAGGGCGAATCGATTCGGAATCCTGCTGTTTGGAGTTATTTTTCTAACTCAATTTCCATCCTTTTTCTTTAGTCTTTGGACTTAGGAACCTTCTTGTAGGAAGTAAACTTAGAGTCCTAGAGTCCTAGATGAGTTATTAAACTACCCTACATTAGAAATGGTTTAAATGGGGCTTATTCTGGGGGTGTACAAATTGATGTTAGGGAATTCTTTTCCTTTAGCTAATCATTATGAGACTAGGAGTAGTGGGGTCATATTGGGAGACTTTAGAATCTCAATTGAGATATGATAGTCTTGGTGGTTTATAATAACACCCTAAAATGTTTGGAGAATAAATTGAGGGTTTATTCATTCATTGGGGTTATAACGATGGCATGAATTACGTATGGCTCCGGATAAAATGTGACGTAACTATTAAAATGGAAATGAAAATGGTAAATAATAATTTACTTAAACAAACCTCTCTAAATGTTATCATAAGGGAAGTTCGCGCATGAGGTGAAGTCCCCTGGCAAGCGATTGCAGGGCGAATACAGTCCTTGGCCATATGATCGGTTATTATGTATGTTGTATTTATTGTTGCGTTGTGAGGTAATTATGGGTGTGGTTATGAATCACTCGTAGGTATATGGACACTTCCTGACGTTGCATTAGGATCCTAGGTTGTCTTGGTTGATAGGCCTTGGAAGATGATAGTCATTTAGGGGCGCGAACAGTGGGGAAACCCGGACAGGCGGTCTTAGAATCGTTATATGTATATGAATATAACTATTCTTATTCAAGTTGGACTTGATTTATGATAAATGCCATAAAGGGCATATAATTGTAATTATGTTCCTAATGAGAAAAGGAACGATGGAATGAAACAGTGTAAAGAATGGAGATTTAATTAATGTTAATCATTTATATCCTCTTGCATAACTGAATTAAACTCATGATTATTTAATTGCCTTAGTTTATGCCTTGAGATCGTGTAGGTAGATTCTTATGTATATTCATCATGACTATCTGTTCATAAATGTCATACTTTTTATTCATCTGGTGATCATATGAAACCGGGCCCTGACCCGTTCATATTTCTTGTTGTGCATGAATCTTGTATCCGCTTAGGTGCTCCGTCGCAAGGATGCCCTTTCTGAATTTCCTATTTCGTTGTTTTTGGGGAACCGTGATACTTTGAGAATATTACGGGATATGTTGTTATAGACACCATTTTTGTACTCTAGTTATGATCGGGTCATTTACTTGGGCGTGTGGCCCAAGCTTTTGTATTTGTTTATTGTAATGTATTATGTAACTTAATTAAACTTGTTGTAACTACTTGTAAGAGACTGTTGATCGACAGCATATTCGGTCCCCGTATTGTCTACTTGTTGCGAATGTAATATAAGTTCTTTTGGGTTTCCCCTTTCCTTTCAATTTGGGTTGTTTAAATTCTTTCTTTAACTTATAAAACAAAATTTTTGGCACCCCGTTTTTCTGAAATATAGAGTGGTTATCCCGTATACTTACTGTATTGTTGTGATGCTTATAATGATCCATCTATGATTCCTATTATTATTGAAGTATCGAGATGGCCACCCCTTATTTTGGTGAGCGGGTTATCACAGATGGTATCAGAGCATCAGGTTCTAGAGTCTTTAGGATCTATGCATATTTGTCACGTTCTACTGTAGCGTTCTTTGATATAGAGCTTAATGTTAGGACTGCTTTATTGCCTATGTTTGCGATCTTCTACAAAAAAGATTGTTCTAAATAGTATTCTAATTCTATTGTTTCTTCATCTCAGATGCCGCCTAAGAGAGGTCGCCCCGCTAGAAGGAATAGAGTTGTAGAAGAGGAGGAAGTCCTCCACCATCACAGCTGGGAACTATAAATACTGCTGAAGTAGAAAATATTATGGCCCAAGCTGTCAATGCAGTGATGACTGTCGTGGTTCTGCAATTACCACAAGCTCAACCGCAACGAGCTCAAGAGGTACAAGCTCCTATGGGACCTTCTCCGTGGGAGAGAGTTAGAGAATCCTTTTTGAAGGGCCATCCCCCAGAGTTTCAGGGAGGTTCCGATGTCATAGTAGTTAATCAGTGAAAAAAGGATATGCAGCGTCATCTGCGCATGGTGGAGTGTAGTGGGGAGAGAAAGCAAATCCTTGCTACTTTTAAATTAGTTGGAGCTGCACTACATTGGTGGGAGTTGGTGACTACACCAGAGCAGAGAGATGCTATAACCATCAATGATTTCTGGGTTCTGTTTGATCGGAAGTACTTCCCTCCCGCAGTTCAAAGGGAGATGAGAAGAAAACCTCAAGATGTGGTGCAAGGAGAGCGTTCAGTCGCGGAGTATGAAGATGAATTCACGAGGTTAGCTAGTTTTATACCTGATGAGGTGACTCCGGAGGAGAGGAGATATCCAAATTTATTGGACGTTTGCACTGGAGGATACGAAAACATTTGCTGGGTAATCCAGCTTTGCAGACTTTTGGAGATGTGATGAATGCGGCATTACTCCATTGTCAGGAACATCGGTTGTATGTTCAAGGTAGTAAGAAGGCTTCAGTTATGGGGCAAGCTGGGAAACCCGAAGGAAATGGGATAGGAGGAGGAGCATTTCCCTCGTCCCAATCTTCGGGAAATAAGCAAAAAGAAAGGGATCCCCAACAAGGGGATTTGTCAAAAAGGCAACGTTTTGGTGGGTTTAATGTGGGTGGTAGTAATATTAGGCACGGTCAAGGTGCCCCGCAACAACAACAAGCAGGTCGGGGTGGTAATGGGTGTAGAGGCCATCCAGGCCAAGGAGTTGGGCCGTTTAGAAATAACTGGGGCTGAAATCAGGAGAATTTGACGAATCGATGTTTTCAATGTGGAGAGTTGGGTCATTTCAGGAGGGCGTGTCCTCAGTTTATTGGGGGACAACTTCCTAGGGTTCCATAGCAGCCATAGGCTCAGTTACCGTCATAAGTACCTAACCCGGTTGTCCCTCCACAACAGGGACAGCTACAGTATGGGCATGTTTATCACACTCAGGATGCTATGATTCCTCCGGCTCCGACGGCGCTGCCATCTATTGAGGGTAAGTCTCTCATTCATATGTATATGGGTCGTGTATTATTTGATACGGGTGCGACACACTCGTTTATTTCTAGAAGCTTTGTTCAGTTTACAGAGTAGATTAAATCTGCAGAGAGTACCTTCACTAGTGTTGAATCTTATATGGGTGATGGTTCACTCATTTTCTTTGTTTGTAAACAAGTAGGAATAAATCTTGGTAACTTGTGTTTTGAGGCCGATTTTCTCGTCCTTGATATGGTCAAGTATGATGTAATCCTGGGTATGGATTGGCTAGTGAAGTATCGTCCAATAGTTAATTTTTATAGGAAAAGTATAGTTTTTTCCATTCTGGGGCAAGAAATGTTTTTAGTGGCTATGCCTCGTTCAGAAGGAGGTTCTAGCAGTTACTTTTATTTTATCGCGAAGGAGACTTCTCGGGATGTAGTCGTTTACTTATATTCGATTCCGGTTATTAGAGATTTCCAAGATATTTTTTGGGAAATATCGGGTTTGCGTCCGAGTAGGGAGATTGAGTTTATAATTGATTTAGCGCTGGGAACGAGACCAATTGTGAGAGCAACATATAGTATGGCTCCTATTGAGATGAGAGAGTTAAGAGATCAGATTCAGGACTTGCTAGAGAAAGGGTTTATTAGGCATAGTACGTCACCTTAGGGTGCTCCGGTATTATTTGTGAAGAAAAGGGGCGGTTCTCTCCGATTGTGTGTTGACTGTAGAGAGTTGAATAAAGTCACCATCCGGAACAAATACCCGTTGCCTCAAATTGATGATTTGTTCAATCAACTTAGGGGATCATCGTACTTCTCTAAGATAGATTTGAGGATGAGGTATCACCAACTGCGGATACGGGAACAAGATGTGTCCAAGACTGCTTTCCTAACGAGATATGGGTCCTATGAATTTTTGATTATGCCTTTCGGACTAACCAATGCTCTTGTCGTGTTCATGGAACTTATGAATAGAGTGTTTCGAGACTTCCTGGACCAGTTTGTCATCGTGTTTATTGATGATATATTAGTGTATTCTCAAATGGAAGAAGATCATGATACTCATCTGCGGTTGGTCCTGTAAACGTTGAGGGATCACCAACTATATGCCAAGTTTGAAAAGTGCAGTTTTTGGTTGCGAGAAGTATAGTTTTTGGGTCACATTGTGGCAGCCTAGGGTATTTCGGTGGACCCAAGTAAAGTTATTGCTGTGAGGGAGTGGGGTCATCCCACTACACCTACCGACATTCATAGTTTTCTAGGTTTGGCTGGTTACTACTGCCGGTTTATCAAGGGTTTTTCTAAAATTGCTAGCCCTTTGATAAATTTAACTCGGAAAGGGGTGACGTTTGTTTGGGATGATTCTTATCAGCCGACATTTGTTGAGCTCAAGGATAGGTTGACTTCTGCTCCAGTCCTTACGTTACCAACGCTATGATTGGAATATTTAGTCTTTACCGACCCATCTCTACAAGGATTGGGAGGTGTACTAGAACAAGAGCGACAGGCTATTGCTTATGCTTCTCGCAAGATAAATCCCCATGAAAAGAATTATCCGGTGCATGATTTGTAACTTGCCGCAATTGTCTTTTCCTTGAAGATTTCGATATATTATCTCCTAGGGGAGAAGTTTATTCTTTTCACGGGCCACAAATCGTTGCAATATTTATTTTCCCAGAGAGACCTAAATATGTGACAACGCCGGTGGTTAGAGTTTGTGAAAGACTACTAATTCGACGCCCACTATCACCCGAGCAAGGCAAATGTGGTTGTGGACGCTTTGAGTAGAAAGCCATAGGGGGAGTTAGTAGAGGTATGGAAAGCCAAATGAAAGGAGATTAGTCAGGAGGACGTGATTGCTAGGGAGTTTATGTCGGTGTTAACCATTACGCATACTATTGTGGAAAGGGTTATAGAAGCTCAAGGAAGGGACCAAGGCTGTCAGGACCGTATACGTCAATTGTTGACCGAGGGAGTGGAATACTACTTAATAAGTTAGGAGGGTGGATTAAGTTTCCATGGGAGACTCATTGTCCTGAACGAAGGGGATTTAAGACGGGCCGTGATGACAGAATCTCGTGGGTCTAAATTTTCAGTGCATCCTGGTGGGGATAAGATGTACCAAGACATGCGCCGTCAGTATTGGTGGGCGGGCATGAAATGGGATATTTTCGAGTTCGTTTCCCAATGCACTACTTATCGATTGGTGAAAGTAGATCATCAAAGACCAACATGTTTGTTACAACTATTGGAGATTCCGGTATGGAAGTGGGAGCGTATATCGATGGATTTCATCACGGGCTTGCCAACATCGCAAAATGGTCATGATTCTATTTGGGTTATCGTGATCATTTGACTAAGTTGGCACATTTCCTACCGGTGCGCACCGATTACAATACTGCTCGTTATGGCCTGCTATTTATTACGGAGGTTGTTAGACTCCACGGGGTGCCAATAAATATAGTCTCCGATAGAGATAAGATATTTATTTCCCACTTTTGGCGAAGTTTCCTAGAATCTATAGGAACCTAATTGAAAATGAGTACTTCTTATCACCCTCAAACAGATGGGCAGATAGAAAGAGTCAACCAAATGTTGGAGGATATGCTCTGAATGTGTGTGCTTGATTTCAAAGGTGGCTGGGAATAATATCTCCCTTTGGTCGAACTCTCTTATAATAATTCGTACCAGTTTACTATTGGGATGGCACCCTATGAAGCACTTTATGGCCGGCCTTGTAGATCGCTCACTTGTTGGTTGGAGGTGGGGGATAATAAGTTTCTTTGACCTGAAATGATCCAGGATACTTCTTCCAAGATTGAACTCATCCGAAATCGCGTCCGAATAGCTCAAGAACACCAAAAGAGTTACGCCGATGCGAATAGAAGGCATGTAGAGTTGGAAGTTGGAGATCAAGTCTTGGTGCGGGTATCGCCAATGAAAGGTATAAAGCGTTTTGGGAAGAAATGAAAGCTTGCACCACGCTATGTTGGACATTTTCCCATTATTTCCAAGGTAGGTCCAGTGGCGTATCAACTTTCCTTACCGGAACACTTACAACAACTCCATGATGTGTTTCATGTTTCCTCTTTGAAGAAGTATAAGAGGTGTAAAGGAGCCCTTTGGCATATTCCTTTGGAGGATATCGCATTGCAACCCGATATTTTGTATGAACAACAACTGGTTGCAATCTTAGAGCACGGAGAGTGTAAATTGAGATCGCGAGTGGTGCCCTTGATGCGAGTTCAATGGGGTCATTACGACGCCAAGGAATCAACATGTGAACGTGAGGACGATATGCTGGAAAAGTATCTGCCTCTCTTCTTGCAAGGTACGCCTGAATTTTAAGGGCAAAATTCCCTCATAAGGGGGGGAGTATGTAACAACCCTCGCTTTTGAGAACTTATTTTATATAAATTTACTGTGTGAAGTAATTATATAAAATGTTGGAAAATGGAGTAAATATTAATTGAATGAGTTGAAAGATAATATTTACTAGATTGTTGCATATTTACTTTATGTGTATGTAAATATCATCATGTTGCGTTTTAGAGTGTCATATGCTTTAAATGACATTTATGGTTTAAATGAAATCGGAACTTGAAATGATTTATAAAATTACCGGATGCCAATTTAGTGGGCGTAGTTAGTCCCAGAATGTGCGAGATAGTCGAAATAAGTGACATGTTGTATTTTTATGTTTCGAGCACTTTTGACTGGTTTTAACATAAATGTGTAGATGTGAGTCATTTTAATGTGGTATTGACCATTTAAGTTAGGAATTTAGACTAAATCTATGATTTAGTCTTGCACCTCATTTATTTCTCTTAAGTGTATTTACTAACCTAGAGAGAAAGAGAGAGGAAGAGAAAAGAGAGAGATTGAAGATTTGGGATTTGATCTTGCTTCCATCTTCCAAGATTCTGAGATTTCAACCTCAAGGCAAGTTTTCTGCTTGCTAATATGTGATTTAAGATCAGTAAATTGTATTGATAGTTGTGTATTGCAATTAATGGAATAAATATGGATTTTATGGTGTTTGAGCCCTAATCATAGTTTAAGTTGATGATATTGTAGGTTATGATAGTTGATAATCATGTGGGATGGTTTTGGGTAGATTAATGTTGATGAATATGTGTAAAAATGGAGAAGAAATTGGTTTGGGGGAAAATCTAGGGTTCATAACCCGTAGCCCATTCTTGGAAAATTCGTATGGGGGAATCGATTCGGCCCTAGGGCGAATCGACTCGCTAAGGGGTCAGCTTACAGGTCTGGGGTCCCGAATCGATTCAGGTTAAGGCCGAATCGATTCGGCTAAAACAGAAAGTTGGGTTCTTCACCCGAATCGATTCGCTTTTGGGCGAATCAATTTGCTGCAGGGGAGAATCTATTCGGCCCTAGGGCGAATCGATTCGGAATCCTATTGTTTTGAGTTATTTTTCTAACTCAATTTTCATCCTTTTTCTTTAGGCTTAGGACTTAGGAACCTTCTTGTATGAAGTAAATTTAGAGTCCTAGAATCCTAGATGAGTTAGTTAACTACCCTACATTAGAAATGGTTTAAATGGGGCTTATTCCGGGGGTGTACAAATTGATGTTAGGGAATTCTTTTCCTTTAGCTAATCATTATGAGACTAGGAGTTGTGAGGTCATATTGGGAGACTTTAGAATCTCAATTGAGATATGATAGTCTTGGTGGTTTATAATAACACCCTAAAATGTTTGGAGAATAAATTGAGGGTTTATTCATTCATTGAGGTTATAACGATGGCATGAATTACGTATGGCTACGGATAAAATGTGACGTAACTATTAAAATGGAAATGAAAATGGTAAATAATAATTTACTTAAACACACCTCTCTAAATGCTATCATAAGGGAAGTTCGTGCATGAGGTGAAGTCCCATGGCTAGCGAATGCAGGGCGAATATTGTCCTCGGCCATATGACCGGTTATTATGTATGTTGTATTTATTATTTAGCTGTGAGGTAATTCCGGGTGCGGTTATGACTCACTCGCAGGTATATGGCCACTTCCCGACATTGCGTTAGGATCCCAGGTTGTCTTGGTTTATAGGCCCTGGAAGATGATAGTAATTTAGGGGCCCGCACAGTGGGGAAATCCGGACGGGCGGTCTTAGAATCGTTATATGTATATGAATATAACTATTCATATTCTAGTTGGACTCGATTTATGATAAATGCCATAAAGAGCGTATAATTGTGATTATGTTCCTAATGAGAAAAGGAAGAATAGAATGAAACAATGTAAAGAATGGAGATTTAATTATTGTTAATCATTTATATCCTCTTGCATAACTGAATTAAACTCATGATTATTTAATTGCCTTAGTTTATGCCTTGAGATCGTGTATGTAAATTCTTATTTATATTCATCATGATTATCTGTTCATAACTGTCATACTTTTTATTCATCTGGTGATCATAAAAAACCGGGCCTTGACCCATTCATATTTATTTTTGTGCATGAATCTTGTATCCGCTCAGGTGCTCCGTCGCAAGGACCCCCGTTCTGACTTTCCTATTTCGATGTTTTTTGGGAGTCGTGATACTTTGCGAATATTACGGGATATGTTGTTATAGACACCTTCATTTTTGTACTCTAGTTACGATCGGGTCATTTACTCGGACGTGTGGCCCAAGCTTTTGTATTTGCTTATTGTAATGTATTATGTAACTTAATTAAACTTGTTGTAACTACTTGTAAGAGACAGTTGACCGACTGCATATTCGATCCCCGTATTGTATACTTTTTGCGAATGTAATATAAGTTCTTTTGGGTTTCCCCTTTCCTTTCAATTTGGATTGTTTAAATTATTTCTTTAACTTATAAAAAAAAAAAAATCTGCAACCCATTTTTCTTAAATATAGAGTGGTTATCCTGTATACTTACTGTATTGTTATGATGCTGAGAATGATGCATCTATGATTCCCATTATTATTGAAGTATCGGGCTGGCTACCCCTTATTTTGGTGAGCGGGTTATCACATTATTTAAATGCTCTAATGTCGAAATTAGGTTAACTAATAGCTTTAGAATGATGCGAATACCCCCGTACAGATCCCGTATAACTTAAAGATTCCCAAAACCCGATTAAACCACCCGCGTACCTAATTTTGACTATGTCAACCCATTTCAGATCCTCCGTGCACTCAAAATCACCATCTGAGTCGCCTGTCATCAATTTACCTTCTTATTCCCAATACTACCCGACACATGCTTCCCAAATAAGATTATGTCGACCCGTCACTGTAAAACCGAATAAATGCGATGTGTGATAATTGATTAAATAGATTCGCAAGTTTCCAATTAAACCTTATTTAATTAGAGTCCATTTTTAAAAAAAGATTAAATCAGCCCCAAACCATGCAACTACGTGTGTGCGTGTGTCAAACCATAAATAAATAAATAAAGCATGCGACACACGTTTAAGGATAAATCCCCGAAGGGCAAAACCTTTTATTTCTAGAACTCTAAATAATTAACAAGACCATTGACTTAGATAGAAACTGATAATTGCCCACAAGTGTAATGCACGGTGTCTTCGTCATACCTCCATAGCAACAACTAGAAATATCGTCGGCTGGAATCTCCCACAAGAACTCCAGGTGGTTAACAATGAAGAAGAAAACGGATTCTCCACAAGTGTGAACTTTATAAAGACTCCCTCCATAATAGCACGTAGCTCTCCGGTTGTAGAGTTCTCCCCACAAAGATTAATCCACAGCAAAGTTTGTTCTTCAACACCAAAAATATTCACCAAAGCATACTGGGATTTTTGTGAATTGTAAACAAAGAGGGATTAAACCCTAAAAGAAGAAGTCAAAAAGTATTATACTTTCGCAGTTTTTCTGTTATGTAAAACGCTAGGACTTCTTAATGAAAATGAAACCATTTAATGAGTATTTATACAAAATCACGTCGCCTCGGTATTAGAGCTCGTTCGAACGAGATAAGCATGTCGCTCGAACGAAGGACACATGTTGCTCGAACGAGATCGCGCGACATGCCTATCTCGCGTGAAAGACAATGATATGTCGTTTGAACGACTGCTGGGTGAAAAAATAATATTTTCATGTTCGCTCCAATACTTAGAAAAAATACTCATTCTCAAATTTGACGAAAAAGTCTCCTCCAACACTTAGAAAATATTTTGTAAAAATATCCCAAAAGCTCTAAGTGTAAAGTTAAGGTATTTAAAACATAACCTTACCAAAGTAAAATTCGCGGAGTCTTTTTTATGAAGAACTTGATTAATTCGGATCCGTCTTGATGTAGATGGTCTTGAACTTCTTCGACGGATGTAACGGTATACGACATAATAAATTGTGACGGACATTTATAAAAAATATGTTCTTACAAATCCCCCCTATGTCTATGCCGAAACATACATAAAAACACCCGAATTATCAAATACCAAAATGCCTATACAAATCTACCCTCGCATGAATAAATTTGCAAGATCTCAAACTGCCCTTCAAAAATCTTCATCAAATCTCAAAGCTTTTCTCATCAGGGTGTGAAACATAATGATCTTCAATCTTTGTACCTACACACATGCGATAAAGCAAAAACCTTCGTGACGCATCGAGTTTGAAATGATATAAGAATAAATCAATAATAAATCAAATCTCCCCTATAATGCAAAAACTCCCCCATAACATGATAGTTCTTTCTCCCCCTTTTTATGATGTCCCCAAATAGACAGATAAGAAGAAATAATAAAAAACATGGAGTGTCACGACAAAAAGGCATAGAAAATATGAATCAAACTATGCGCACCAAAGGGATATCTCAAAATATTCCCAAACTTTTTTTGAATTTTCAATTTTTCATACAAAAATGAGATACAAAAAAAATCACACCACGGATTTAAACTAAAACAACCCGGTCATGGAAATGGAATAAATGGGTGTGAACACATTCCATAGGTAAATAAACTCAATGAATCATATGTGCACGATGCATATGTGTACCCCTAAGGAATGAACATAAAAAACATCCTTTGGTGTAAAAATTGTTGAATTTAGATGACATCGTGTTATGAAAATCAACAAATCAAAGTCAAAAGGATTTCCACATCAATAACGTCCAAAACTATTTAACGTTTTTTCAAGACTTTCAAGGACATTCAAACCCGTTTTAATTCTCCATCCAAACTCCTCATGCATATTTTCTTTTTGAGGTAATCTAAATTCTCAAACATTGGAGAATTCGTGCAAAAACCTAAATGGCCCATAGGTGGCATCAATTTATTTTTATTGCCTTTAAATTTTTCGATCTCTTTTAAACCTCTTTGGACCCTGAATAATAAAATTCCTCAATTTTTTAGGTCCAATTAAACGGCATCTTAATAGCAATGGATAAATGATTACCTTTCGTAGCCCTTCACCGTTTTCAAACAAAACACACAAATCCTCATAAATATGGTTCAACAGTGCACACTTTTTATTGTCTTGTTTTATCGCATCCGGTTCGTTGTATAGACAAAATTGAGATAGAAACACTCAACCAACATGTGATAAATAAGCGCAATAATCAAACAAATCTGTGCATGTGTGCAATAAAGGAAATCATGAGTGAAACATATAGGAAGTAATAACGAATTAAATCTTATTGACTCCAAATATTATAAAGCACATGGATGAATTGACCTATTGTCTCAAAACACTATCAAATAATCACATGAAAAAAATGGAATGATGTTGTGACTCGGTCATCCTAAGTGTTCATCCATAAAATGGTCCAAACAAAACACAAAAACTCTTTTTGGATTTTTCAAAATTTTTAAAAAAAATTTATACAAAACGTACATGTCACAATGCTAGTGAACATAAATATCATGAAACCAAAAAACTAGCGTATGACAAGCATGCGAACACAATCATCTATATGATATGGCAAGATAAGAATCATGTGCAAGCAAACGGGAATCAACTTTTCTAAAATCTAGCGTATCCAAAAGTGATTTCCTAACCCAAACGGATGAAACACGTCGACACGGGATTTTGCGAACCAAAAAATACTAGACTTCGAATTCATAGGACCTCTTCCAAGATAAAAACAAAATCTCCTCAGGTGACCTTTCCTACCACAATATGAACATGTGTAAACGGGTGGAACGACACCTAAAGTGTGATTTTTCTAATTTCCTTTGGATAATTGACCCTCTAAAATAAATAATGTTTTTGGCTTTAGCACTAGAAGCATGGGAACAAGATGAGCCATTACCATCACTATCAAACCTACTTGAATCGTTTAAATCATTTTTCAACTTTAAAATATTTTATTCAAGCAACAAATTAAACTCTTCCAATTTAAGGGACGCCTTTTTCAAATTATCAACAATTCCAAAAAGGGTATCTCTCCCTCCCTAAATTAAAGCAAACTTTTCCCTAAGAGTCTCTTCACGTTCCACAAACTCATTGACTAAAATATTTTTATCCTCTTTGGCACAAACACAAACCATCGAATTTTTAAGGTCCTTTAATACTTCTTCTAAAAATAGGACCATATCATCACTCTCTGTAACAACCCTCACTTTTGAGAACCTATTTTATATTTATTTTCTAGGTATAGTAATTGGATATAAAATGTTGGAATGTGGAGTAAGTACTAATTTAATGAAGAAAAGTTAATATTTACTATGATGTTGTATATTTACCTTATGTGTAGGTTAATATCACCATGTTGTGTTTTATTATGTCCTAAAATTTAAATTGACAATTTGACTTAAAATGAAACCTAAACTTAAAATGAATTATAAAATTTCCAAATGATAATTTGGAGGGCGTAGTTAGTTCCGGAAGGTGCGAGACAATCAAATTGTGTGCCATATTGTATTTTGAGAATTCGGGCACTTTTGACTGGTTGTAGCTTAAATGTGTAGTTACGTATTATTTTATTGCGGTATTGATCACTTAAGTTGTTAATTCTAGACAAAAGGCACGATTATGCCTTGATTAAGTCACTATTCCCCTAATTGTATTCCTAAACCTAGAGAGAAATGGAGAAGAAGAAAACCTTAGGAGAAAAAAGAGATTGAAGATTTGGAGATTGTTCTTGCATTCATCTTCATCAAATCTGAATTGGAGAGCTTGAGGCAAGTTTTCTACTTGCTATTATATGATTTAAGTTGAATGATTAGTGTTGATAGTTGTGGATTAATTATGGTTTAAGAAAGTTAGGGTTTTTATGGATTTTATGGGCTTTGAACCTTGGGAGGATGGATTGATTGGATATTGGTGTAAATTTTGGTTGTTTGATGTATTTATAATCAGTTGGTAGTAATAAATGATAGGGATTTGAGTTGGTTGAAGTTGGGTAAAATTAGGAGTCCAAGACTCCATAGCCAAAACTTGGCATTTCTACAGAATCGAATCGATTAGGCCTGGCCGAATCGATTCGTCTTGAGATAGTTTCCAGGTCTGAGTCGACCGAATCGATTCGGATAGTCCGAATCGATTCGGCAATTATGCAGAATGTTGATTTTCCTGGACGAATCGATTCGGATAGTCCGGATCGATTCGCTTTTTGGGCTGAATCGATTCGCCTAGTCCGAATCGATTTGGAAATCCTGCATTTTTCTTTTGTTTTCCTTTTCCAATTTTGACCTTTTTCTTTAGGCTTAGTGCCTAGGAACCTTCTTGAATGAAGTAAACTTAGGGTCCTAGAGTTTTAGTTGAGTTTGGTCATCACCCTATAGTTGAATGGGTTCACTTGGGGTTCATGTCATGGGTATAAAAAGTGATGTTTAGGCATAACTTTCATTTTACAAATTCTTAGGAATTAAGAGTTATAAGCCCATATTCGGAGATGTTAGAAGACCTATTGAGGTATATAACACCTTGGGACTTGTAATATTTTGGTGATCATTTGGAGATTTATTCGGGACTTAAAATATGATGAATATAAATGAGAAATATTCAAGAAATATGGTTTCAAATAAATAAAACATGCACATGATTAATGGTAATGAAATTGAGATTTAATTGGTAAATGTTAATTTACTTAAACACACCTCTCTAAATACTATCATAAGGGAAGCTCGCGCATGAGGTGACGTCCCCTGACTAGTGAATGCAGGGAGACTATAGTCCTCTGCCATAGGCGGGATTTGTATATGTTTTTTTGTGCTAGTGAGGTAATTTCGGGTGTGGTTATGACTCACTCGCAGGCTTATGGCCACTTCTCGATGTGCGTTAGGTGCCCAGGTTGTCCTGTATAGATAGGCCCTGGAAGATGATAGTCATTTAGGGGTGCACCCAGTGGGAAAACTCGGAGGGGAGGTCTCAGAATCATTATATGTATAAGAATATAACCTTTCTAAATCAAGTGGGACTTGATAAATGTGAATTGCCATAAGATAATATGATGGTAATTATATTCCTGTTAAGGAATGGAAAATGAAAAGGCATGATGACTAATGATGTTAAAGTTTATTCTCTTGTATAAGTTTATAACTGTTAGAATCACTTGAATTGTCTTATTGTACTTGGTGATTAGGTTGCTTGATTTTCATTACTTCATTCATGATTAACTGTCCATATCTATCATACTTTTCATTTAGCTGGTGATCATATATAAATCGGGCCCTGACCCGTTCATTTTCCATGTTGTGCATGTTATTGTATCCACTCAGGTGCTCCTCCGTAAGGGCGCCTGTTGTGATAATCCTATTCCATTACTTTCGAGGAGATGTATGATTCTGCGAATTATTACAGGAGACTTGTTAGACGCTTTCATTTTTGAATTCTAGATATGATCGGGTCATTTATTCAGGCGAGTAGCCCAAACTTTTGTAATTGTTAATGGATGTATTATGTAAATCTATTGAACTGATGTAATACGTTGTATGTAACTGTGGACGGACAGCTTATTCGGTCCTTGATTCTATGTTGTTTTATGTAGTGATATAAACTTCTTCGGAATTCCACTTTTTATCGGAATGGGTTGCTTAAATTATTTCCTTATTATTTTTAAAACTAAAATTTTTGGGAACCCGTTTTCTGATTTATTGGGTGGTTTTCCCGTATACTTATTTTATTGTTACGATGCTGAGAATGATCTCCATCCATGATTCCGTTATTTTGGAGTATCTGGCTGGCCACCCCTTATTTCGGATCGCGGGTTATCACAGATAGTATCAGGGTATCAGGTTCTAGAGTCTTTAGGATCTATGTGGACTTGTCACGTTCTACCATAGCATTCTTTGATATAGAGCCTAATGTTAGGACTGATTTAATGCTTATGTTTACGATCTTCTGCAAGATAGGTTGTTCTATATAGTATTTTGACTCTATTATTTCTCCATCTCAGTTGCCGCCTAAGAGAGGTTGCCCAACGAGACGTAATAGGGTTGTTGAAGAGGAGGTTAGTTATACACTGCCACCACAGGGCGCAATTAATGCTGCGGATGTAGAAAATATAGTGGCCCAAGCGGTCAATGCGGATATGATAGAAGTGGCTCAACAAATGCCACAGGCTCAACAGAGAGTGCAAGATTCCCAAGCTCTGACGGGACCTTCTCCATGGGAGAGAGTTAGGGAATCTTTTCTAAAGCGTCAGCCCCCAGAATTTGATGGTGGCTCGAATGTTATAAGGGCAAATCAGTGGAAGAAAGATATACAACGCCATCTACGTATGGTGGAATGTAGTGAGTAAAAGAAACATATCCTTGCTACTTTTAAACTTGTTGGGGCTGCATAGCATTGGTGTGAATCCATGACTACACCAGAACAAAGAGATACTACGACGATTACTGAATTCTGGGTCTTGTTTGACCAAAAGTACTTTCCTCCCACAGTTCAAAGGGAGATGAGAAGGAGGCTTCATGACGTTGTGCAAGGTGAGAGATCTGTGGCAGAGTATGAAGAGGATTTCACCCGGTTGGCAAGTTTCGTACCAGAAGAGGTGACTCCCGAAGAAAGGAAGGTTTCAAAGTTTATGGGAGGCTTGAACTGGAGGATCCGACAACATTTGCTGGGTAATTCGGCTTTGCAAACCTTTGGGGATGTGATGAATGCAGCTCTACTACATTGCCAAGAGTATAGGTTGTTTGTGCAAAATACCAAGAAGCTGTGGGTAGGTGTTTCCAATGCGGTGAAGCGAGTCATTATAAGAAGGAGTGTCCTCAGGTTATTGGGGGACAGCTTCCTAGAGCCCCTCATCAGCCCTACATCCAGCTCCCTCCCTAGGTACCTAACCCGGTTGTTCCTCCACAGTAGGGTCAGCTACAGTATAGGAGAGTTTATCATGTTCAGAGTGATATTCTCCCTCCAGCTCCGCCGGCACCACCAGCCATTGAGGGTAAGTTCCTTATTCAGGGACACATGGGTCGCATTTTATTTGATATGGGTGCGATGCATTCATTCATTTCTAGGAGTTTTGCTCAGACCACAGAGTTGATAAAATCTGCTGAGAGCGTGGAGTCCTCTATGGGTGATGGTTCACTCATTTTCCTTGTTTGTAAACATATAGGGATTTATCTTGGTAATTTATTCTTTGAGGCCGATTTACTTGTCCTGGATATGTTCGGGTATGATGTGATTTTGGGCATGGATTGGCTTATGAAGTATCATGTTATAGTAAATTGTTACGGGAAGAGTATAGTCTTCGCCGTTTCGGGACAAGAAATGTTCTTGGTTGTTGTACCTCGTTTAGAGGGGAGTACTAGTACTTATCTGTATTGTATTGCAGAGGAGACTTTTAGGGATGAAGTTGTTCCCTTGGATTCTATTCCGGTTGTGAGAGATTTTGAGGATGTATTTCGAGAAATACCGGGTTTGCCTCCTAGTCGAGAGATTGAGTTTGTGATTGATTTAGCATCGGGAACGAGGCCGATTGCGAGGGCTCCATATAGAATGGCTCCTATGGAAATGAGGGAGTTGAGAGATCAAATTCAGCAGTTGTTGGAGCAGGGATTCATTAGGCATAGCACATCGCCATGGGGTGCTCCAGTGTTGTTTGTAAAGAAAAGAGACGGTTCTCTCCGGTTATGTGTGGACTATAGAGAATTTAACAAAGTCACCATCCAGAATAAATACCCTTTGCCTCATATCGATGACTTCTTTGATCAACTTCGAGGAGAGGCGTATTTCTCAAAAATTGATTTGAGGACGAGGTATCACCAGTTGAGGATACGGGAGGAGGATGTATCCAAGATCGCTTTTCTGACAAGATATGGATCCTATGAATTTTTGGTTATGCCCTTTGGACTAACCAATGCCCCTGCTGTATTTATGGATCTTATGAATAGGGTGTTTCGGGATTTCCTGGACCAATTTTTTATTGTATTCATCGACGACATCTTAGTCTATTCTTGAACGGAATCTGATCATGCTACTCATTTGAGGTTGGTCCTACAAAGATTGAGGGATCACCAATTGTATGCTAAGTTCGAGAAGTGTGGCTTTTGGTTGCAGGAGGTACAGTTTTTGGGTCATGTTGTGACGTCCCAGGGTATATCGGTGGATCCGAGTAAAGTAGTTGCGGTGAGGGAGTGGGGTCAGCCCACGACACCTATCGAGGTTCGTAGTTTTCTGGGTTTGGCGGGTTATTACCGTCGATTTATCAAGGGTTTCTCTAAAATCGCTAGCCCTTTGACAAATTTGACCCAGAAGGGGGTGAGATTTATTTGGGATAATTCTTGTCAGGCTGCCTTTGATGAGCTCAAAGATAGATTGACTTCGGCTCTAGTCCTTGCATTGCCAAAATCAGGATTGGAATATCTAGTCTTCACCGATGCATCTCTTCAACGATTAGGAGGTGTACTTCATCAAGAGAGACGGGCTATTGCTTATGCTTCTCTCAAGCTAAAGCCCCAAGAAAGAAACTATCCAGTTCATGACTTAGAAATTTCTGAAATGGTCTTTTCCTTGAAGATATGGAGGCATTATCTCTTAGGGGAGAAGTTCAGTCTTTTCACGGACCATAAATCGCTGCAATATTTATTTTCCCAGAAAGATTTAAATATGAGATAGCGTCGATGGTTGGAGTTCGTGAAATATTATCAATTTGATATCCATTATCATCCGGGCAAGGCAAACGTTGTGGCGGATGCCTTGAGTAGGAAACCCGATGGAGAGTTAGTTGATGTTTGGAAAGCTAAGTGGAAAGAGCTCAGTCAGGAGGATGCGATGGTGAGAGCGTTCATGTCAGTAATGACCGTTACCCCTACCATTGTAGCAAGGGTTGTAGAAGCCCAAGGAAGGTATAAGGGTTGTCAAGACCATATACGCTGATTACTATCCGAGGGAGAAGAGTCCTACTTAATTAGTTCTGAGGGTGGATTACGCTTCCATGGCAAAGTCATTGTTCCGGAGGAAGGGGACTTGAGACGGGCGGTGATGGTTGAATCTCACGGGTCTAAATTTATGGTACATCCTGGTAGGGACAAGATGTATCAAGACATGTGCCGTCAGTATTGGTGGCCGGGCATGAAGCGGGATATTTATGAGTTTGTGTCCCAATGCACTACTTGTCAATTGGTTAAGATCGATCATCAACGACCGGCAGGCTTGTTGCAACCGTTAGAGATTTTGGTATGGAAATGGGAAAGCATATCGATGGATTTTATTACGGGCTTGCCAAGGTCCCATAGTGGGTGTGATTCTATTTGGGTGATTATCGACTGTTTGACTAAGTCGGCACACTTCCTACCCGTTCGTACCGATTATGACACTACTCGATATGCCCGATTGTTCATTGAGGAGGTTGTTAGACTCCATGGGGTGCCTTTAAATATAGTTTCCGATCGAGATAAAATTTTTGTTTCCCACTTTTGGCAAATCTTCCAAGAGGCTATGGGGACCGAATTGAAGTCGAGCACTTGTTATCATCCTCAAACAGATGGCCAAACTGAAAGAGTAAACCAAATGTTAGAGGATATGCTTCGTATGTGCATGCTTGACTTCAAATGTGGTTGGGAAAAATATCTCCCAATGGTCGAGTTCTCTTATAACAACTCGTACCAATTTACAATTGGGATCGCGCGCTATAAAGCCTTATATGGAAGACCTTGTAGATCACCCGCTTGTTGGTTGGTAGTGGGCGGTAATAAATTCCTTGGACCTAAAATGATCCAAGATACTTCTTCAAAATTTGAGCTCATTCGGAATCGCATTGGGGTAGCTCAAGACCGCCAAAATAGCTATACCGATGCGGGTAGAAGGCACATGGAATTGGAGATTGGGGACCAAGTCTTAGTACGAGTGTCACCAATGAAAGGCATCAAGCATTTCGGGAAAAGGGGGAAGCTTGCGCCACGTTTTGTTGGACCTTTTCCAATTATTGCAAAGGTAGGTCCAGTGGCGTATCAACTTACCTTACCGTAACCTTTGCAACAAATTCATGATGTATTCCATGTTTCCTCTCTGAAGAAGTACAAGAGGTACGAAGGTGCACTTTGGCATATCCCTTTCGAGGATATAGACTTTCAACCCGACGTTTCTTATGAAGAACAACCGGTTGCTATTTTGGAGCATGTGGAGCATAGGTTGAGGTCTCGTGTGTTGCCCTTGGTTCGAATCTAATGGAGTCACCATAACGCCAAGTAATCAATGTGGTAACGCGAGGATGAAATGCGGGAAAACTATCCGCATCTCTTTATACAAGGTATGCTTGAATTTTGGGGACAAAATTCCCTCATAAGGGGGGGAGTATGTAACAACCCTCACTTTTGAGAACCTATTTTATATTTATTTGCTAGGTATAGTAATTGGATATAAAATGTGGAATGTGTAGTAAGTATTAATTTAATGAAGAAAAGTTAATATTTACTATGATGTTGTATAGTTACCTTAAGTGTAGGTTAATATCACCATGTTGTGTTTTATTACGTCATAAAATTTAAACTGACAATTTGACTTAAAAGGAAACCAGAACTTAAAATGAATTATGAAATTTCCAAATGATAATTTGGAGGGCGTAGTTAGTTCCGGAAGGTGCGAGATAGCCAAATTCTGTGCCATATTGTATTTTGAGAATTCGGGCACTTTCGACTGGTTGTAGCTTAAATGTGTAGTTGCGTATTATTTTATTGCGGTATTGATCACTTAAGTTGTTAATTCTAGACAAAAAGAATGATTATGTCTTGATTAATTCACTATTACCCTAATTGTATTCCTAAACCTAGAGAGAAATAGAGAAGAAGAAAACCTTGGGAGAAAAGACAGATTGAAGATTTGGAGATTGTTCTTGCACTCATCTTCAACATATATGAATTGGAGAGCTTGAGGAAAGTTTTCAACTTGCTATTACATGATTTAAGTAGAATGATTAGTGTTGATAGTTGTGGATTAATTATGGTTTAAGAAAGTCAGGGTTTTTATGGATTTTATGGGCTTTGAACCTTGGGAGGATGAATTGATTGTATATTGGTGTAAATTTTGATTGTTTGATGTATTTATGATCAGTTGGTATCAATAAATGATAGGGATTTGAGTTGGTTGAAGTTGGTTAAAATTAGGAGTCCAAAACTCCATAGCCAAAACTTGGCATTTCTATAGAACCGAATCGATTCGGCCTGGCCGAATCGATTCATCTTGAGACAGTTTCCAGGTCTGAGTCGACCGAATCGATTCGTCTAGTCCGAATCGATTCGACAATTATGCAGAATGTTGATTTTCCTAGACGAATCGATTCAGATAGTCCGAATCGATTCGCTTTTTGGGCCGAATCGATTCTCCTAGTCCGAATCGATTTGGAAATCCTGCATTTTTCTTTTGTTTTTCTTTTCCAATTTTGACCTTTTTCTTTAGGCTTAGGGCCTAGGAACCTTCTTTAATGAAGTAAAATTAGGGTCCTAGAGTTTTAGTTGAGTTTGGTCGTCACCCTAGAGTTGAATGGGTTCACTTGGGGTTCATGTCATGGGTATAAAAAGTGATGTTTAGGCATTACTTTCATTTTACAAATTCTTAGGAATTAAGAGTTATAAGCCCATATTTGGAGATGTTAGAAGACCTATTGAGGTATATAACACATTGGGACTTGTAATATTTTGGTGATCATTTGGATATTTATTCGGGACTTAAAATATGATGAATATAAATGAGAAATATTCAAGAAATATGGTTTCTAATAAATGAAACATGCATATGATTAATGGTAATGAAAATGAGACTTAATTGGTAAATGTTAATTTACTTAAACACACCTCTCTAAATGCTATCATAAGGGAAGCTCGCGCATGAGGTGACGTCCCCTGACTAGTGAATGCAGGGAGACTATAGTCCTCTGCCATAGGCGGGATTTGTATATGTTTTTCTGCGCTAGTGAGGTAATTCCGGGTGTGGTTATGACTCACTCGCAGGCTTATGACCACTTCCCGACTTGCGTTAGGTGCCCAAGTTGTCTTCTATAGATAGACCCTGGAAGACGATGGTCATTTAGGTGGGGCGCCCAGTGGGAAAACTCGGAGGGGATTTCTTAGAATCATTATATGTATAAGAATATAACCTTTCTAAATCAAGTGGGACTTGATAAATGTGAATTGCCATAAGATAATATGATGGTAATTATATTCCTATTAAGGAATGGAAAATGAAAAGGCATGATGAATAATGATGTTAAAGTTTATTCTCTTGTATAAGTTTATAATTGTTAGAATCACTTTAATTGTCTTATTGTACTTGGTGATTAGGTTACTAGATTTTCATTACTTCATTCATGATTAACTGTCCATATCTATCATACTTTTCATTTAGCTGGTGATCATATATAAATCGGGCCCTGACCCGTTCATTTTCCATGTTGTGCATGTTATTGTATCCACTCAGGTGCTCCTCCGTAAGGGCGCCTGTTGTGATAATCCTATTCCATTACTTTCGAGGAGCTGTATGATTCTGCGAATTATTACAGGAGACTTGTTAGACGCTTTCATTTTTGAATTCTAGATATGATCGGGTCATTTATTCGGGCGAGTAGCCCAAACTTTTGTAATTGTTAATGGATGTATTATGTAAATCTATTGAACTGATGTAATACGTTGTATGTAACTGTGGACCGACAGCTTATTCGTTCCTTGATTCTATGTTGTTTTATGTAGTAATATAAACTTCTTCGGAATTCCACTTTTTATCGGAATGGGTTGCTTAAATTATTTCCTTATTATTTTTAAAACTAAAATTTTTGGGAACCCGTTTTCTGATTTATTGGGTGGTTTTCCCATAGACTTATTTTATTGTTACGATGCTGAGAATGATCTCCATCCATGATTCCGTTATTTTGCAGTATTGGGCTGGCCAACCCTTATTTCGGATCACGAGTTGTCACAGATGGTATCAGAGCATGAGGTTCTAGAGTCTTTAGGATCTATGTGGACTTGTCACGTTCTACCGTAGCATTCTTTGATATAGAGCCTAATGTTAGGACTGCTTTGTTGCTTATGTTTATGATCTTCTACAAGATAGGTTGTTCTATATAGTATTTTGACTCTATTATTTCTCCATCTCAGATGCCGCCTAAGAGAGGTCGCCCAGCGAGACGTAATAGGGTTGTTGAAGAGGAGGTTGGTCCTCCACTGCCACCACAGGGAGTAATTAATGCTATGGATGTAGCAAATATAGTGGCCCAAGCGCTCAATGCGGCTATGATAGCAGTGGTTCAACAAATGCCACAGGCTTAACAGCGAGCGCAAGATCCCCAAGCTCCGGTGGGACCTTCTCCGTAGGAGAGAGTTAGGGAATCTTTTCTAAAGGGTCAGCCCCCAAAATTTGATGGTGGATCGAATGTTATAAGGGAAAATCAGTGGAAGAAAGATATACAACACCATCTACGTATGGTGGAATGTAGTGAGGAAAAGAAACAAATCCTTGCTACTTTTAAACTTGTTGGGGCCGCATTACATTAGTGGGAGTCTATGACTACACCAGAACAAAGAGATACTATAACGATTACTGAATTTTGGGTCTTGTTTGTCCAAAAGTAATTTCCTCCCACAGTTCAAAGGGAGATGAGAATGAGGCTTCAAGATGTTGTGCAAGGTGAGAGATCTGTGGCAGAGTATGAAGAGGAGTTCACCCGGTTAGCAAGTTTCGTAACGGAGGTGACTCCTGAAGAAAGGAAGGTTTCAAAGTTTACGGGAGGCTTGAACTGGAGGTTCCGATAACATTTGCTGGGTAATTCGGCCTTGCAAACCTTTGGGGATGTGATGAATGCAGCTCTACTACATTGCCAAGAGCATAGGTTGTTTGTGCGAAATAGCAAGAAGCTGTGGGTCAAGCGGTAAGACCTGGAGGTAGTTGGAGTGGACGAGGAGTCTTTCCTTCGTCCTAATCTTCAGGTATTAAACAAAGATAAAGGGATCCCCAGCAGGGGGACTTGTCAAAGAGGCAACGTTCTAGTGGGTTTAATTCTTGGTGGAAAAATTATTTAATTTAGATGGCATCGTCTTATGCAAATCAACAAATCAAAGTCAAAATGATTTCCACACCAATAACGTCCAAAACTATTTAACGCTTTTTCAAGACTTTCAAGGTCGTGCAAACCCGTTTTAATTCTCCATCCAAACTCCCTCATTCATATTTTCTTTTTGAGGTAATCTAAATTCTCAAACATTGGAAAATTGGTGCAAAAACCTAAATGGCACATAATTTGCATCAATTTCTTTTTATTGCCTTTAAATTTTTTGGGCTCTTTTAAACCTCTTTGGACCCCGGATAATAAAATTCCTTAATTTTTTAGTTCCAATTCAAAGGTAGCTTAATCACAAAGGATAAATGATTACCTTTCGTAGCCCTTCATCGTTTTCAAACAAAACACACAAATCCTCAAAAACATGGTTCAAAAGTGCACACTTTTTATTGTCTTGTTTTTATCGCATTTGGTTCATTGTATAGACAGAATTGAGATGGAAACACTCAACCAACATGTGATAGATAAGGGCAATAATCAAACAAATCCGTGCATGTGTGCAATAAAGCAAATCATAAGTCAAACATGTAGGAAGTAACAACAAATTACATTTTAATGACTCTAAACCTTATAAAGCGCATGGATTAATTGACCTATTATCTCAAAACACTAGACTTCGAATTCATAGGACCTCTTCCAAGATCAAACCAAAATCTCCTAAGGTGACCTTTCCTTCCACAATATGAACATGTGTAAATGGGTGGAACGACACCTAACGTGTGATCTTTTCTAATGTCCTTAGGATAATTCACCCTCTAAAACAAATAATGGTGATGACTTTAGCACTAGAAGCATGAGAACAAGATGAGCCATTACCATCACTATCAAACCTACTTGAATCGTTTAAATCATTTTTCAACTTCAAAATATTTTATTCAAGAAACAAATTAGACTCTTCCAATCTAAGGGACGCCTTTTTCAAATTATCAACAATTCCTAAAAGGGTATCGCTCTCTCCCTTAATTAAAGAAAACTTTTCCCTAAGAGTCTCTTCACGGGCCACAAACTCATTGAATAAAATATTTTTATCCTCTTTGGCACAAACATAAACCATTGAATCTTTAAGGTCCTCTAATTCTTCTTCTAAAAATAGGACCATATGATCACTCTCCTTCTTGGACAATTTTAAAGCATTAAATTCATGGTCCAAAGAAACAAAATTTTCACGATAAAAGTCTCTTGATTTTGAACCGTTTGCAAATGATCCATCGCAGATTTAAAACGAGAATTTTCTTTTTCCAAAACATCAATTATTTTTGCAAATGTCAAATTCTAATGATTTATATCATTAAAACTCTGACTCGTGTCATCAAAGGGGTCATCCGATTAAGTAAGTGCTCCATCGGAAAAACTGTGACTTTTCACAAAACTGATTTTTCAAAAAAAATCAATATCACACAAATTTGCGAAAAATAGGAATACGCAGTAAATTAGCTTGACCTGCTATGATGATGATTTGTAAATGTGAGTAGACACATTGTATCAGAAAACAAATCCTCAAAAAATTAGGATCATGCAATAAATTAGAGTAACCCGCTCTGATACCAATTTGACGACATGAGAAGTCAAATTGTATAAAAAATAAACCCTTGAAAAATCAGGATCACACGATAAATTAGCGTAACCCACTCTGATACCTATTTGAAAAAATCGAATAAATGATGTGTGTGATAATTGATTAAATTAATTCGCAAATTGCCAATTAAACCTTATTTAATTATAGTCCATTAAATCAGCCCCAAACCATGCAACTACGTTTGTGAGTGTCTCAAACCATAAATAAATAAAGCATGTGACACACGTTTAGAAAAAAATCACCGAAGGGCAAAACCTTTTATTTCTAGAACTCTGAAGAATTCACAAGACCATTGACTTACATACAATCTGATAATTGCCCATAAGTGTAACGCACGGTGTCTTCGTCATACCTCTAAAGCAACGGCTAGAAGTATCATTGGCTGGAATCTCCCGCAAGAACTCCAGGTGGTTAGCAATGAAGAAGAAAACGGCTTCTCCACAAGTGTGAACTTTATAAAGACTCCATCCACAATACAACGTAGCTCTCCGGTTGTAGAGTCCTCCCCACAAAGATTAATCCACAGCAAAGTGTGTTCTTCAACACCAAAAACAATTCACCAAAGCATATTGGGATTTTTGTTAATTGTAAACAAAGAGGGATTAAACCCTAAAAGAAGAAGTAAAAAAGTATTCTACTTTCGCAGTTTTTCTATTCTGTAAAACTCTAGGAATGCTTAATGAAAACAAAACCATTTAATGAGTATTTATACAAAATTGTGTCGCCTCGGTATTAGAGCTCGTTTGAACTAGATAAGCATGTCGCTCAAACGAAGGACACCTGTCGCTCGAACGAGATCGCGCGACATGCCTATCTCGCACGAACGACAGTGCTGTGTCGTTTGAACGACTGCTGGGTCAAAAAATAATATTTTAATGTCCGCTCCAATACTTAGGAAAAATATTCATTCTCAAATTTGATGAAAAAGTCCGCTCCAACACTTAGAAAATATTTTGTAAAAATATACCAAAAGCTCTAAGTGTAAAGTTAAGGTATTTAAAACATAACCTTACCAAAGTAAACTTCGCGGATTCTTTTTGATAAAGAACTTGATTAATTCGGATCCGTCTTGATGTAGATGATCTTGAACTTCTTCGACGGATGTAACGGTATACGACATAATAAATTGTGATGGACATTTATAAAAAAATATGTCCTTACAGTCACTTTTATCCACTTACGACGTACTATAAAATAATACAATTTCATTTACTTATCACACAAGTAATTGAAAAATACATAAATATTACTTCATTTCTCGCTAATTAATATTTATTCAATTCACTTTATTTTTCAATTTAATTAAATTACTAAGACATGTGTAATTTAAATATTCCCAAAAATACGGGTCTCCCTCTTTTCTAACTAATTTAACTCTCAATTGATATTATGTGTAAAAAGGTTGCCTCCTAACCCTAAATCTCATTTTTAAACCTCAAATTCCAAAATTAGGTTAACTCCGTAATGCAAAATGACCCACATGTCCCCGAGTGGTCCCAACTAGTCTAAAAAGCCCTGGTACCAGATTACAACCCCTGGGTACCTATTTCTAACTATTTCGACCCATCCCATATCATCGGTGCACTCGAAATCACCATTCGAGTCAGCTATCACCAATTTACTACCAATGTCCCCACATGCGTATTCTAAATAAGATCTTGTTGACCCGTCACTTTTACCCACTTACGATGTCATTGTGGGTACCCGAAATTTAGTATTATAGGCCTAGACGAGTAGCCCAGCCCTAGCGGCCCAAAGTCCAGGCCCCTCATCTTTTGTATTGATCCGATTTCCCCACGACCCCATGAAGGGAAGTTATAAGGGAACACGATCCCATGGAGGGAAGTTATAGGGAAGATGGCTAATAAGGAGGAACCCATCATCTCCACTAACGAACTTACACATGTATAAATTAAACCCTAGGTCCGAGGCAAAGGACAAGTTGTATTCTCTATACTCATTCTTCGGAATATTGATAAATAATACTGACTGCACCACCGTAGACGTAGGCACATCTTTGCTGAACCACGTACATCCGTTGTTGTGTGATTGGCGTTTTATTTTCGTTGTTCTTTCTTGGTCATTACTTATCTCATATTTATTTGTGTTGCACAAACATTGTATCCACAATTGGCGCCGTCTGTGGGAAGCGTTCATCTTTCCCTAAGAAGAGCCCACTCCAATAAAAGAATCTAAGATGTCTGGTCACAACAGCAACGCTCCTCAAGAAGGAGATATTCAAGAGCCACCTGCTCCTCGCAGGATTAGGTCTGAAGTCCGACGTTCAGATCGTGGGGCTCGCTTGGAAAGTCCAGCCTCAGAAGAAGGCCAAGGACCAGTAAGGTCCACGCATATATCCAAATTGATTGATGCATACGAGTCAAGGCTCCACGAGCAGAGGGAGTCTTCTCGCAGATACGAGGCTGATAATGCTCGCTTGAAAAGAAGACTGGAAAGACTGGAGAAGGAAATACGTCTTGATACCAGGAGACACCTAGCCCTCAGGCGAGCAAATCTCGTAGCCGAGAAAGGATCCCTAGGAGGGAATATCAAGGGGTCGAAGGTGGCGACTTAGACGAAGACCTCCGCAAACAACTAAGAAGAGCTCGCCGCTACCAGAGCCCTGCTCGCAGCGACGAAAACATACGAAACCTGGTCCCTAGAGAAATGGACCAACATCCAGCTCACCGCGGCACCAGGTCGAACAGAGAACTCGCCAGGAGAGCCCTCAAGACCCAGATGAAGTCACCCTTCACGAGGGAAATTGAAGAGGAAGAGGCTCCCAAGAAATTTGCCATTCCAAGGTTCAAGATTTACGACGGGAAGACTGATCCCATTAATCATGTCAGATAGTACCGGCAGGCCATGACCCTCTGGAATCATCGGGATGCACGGATGTGCCGTATTTTCCCCTCGAGCCTCCATGACGTGGCCCAAAAATGGTTCGAAAAACTCCCTCACCGATCCATCAGAAATTTCAAATCCCTAGCCGAGCTCTTTACGGCCCGGTTCATCACCAGTAGCTCCCATCCCAAAAGGATGGATGCTCTATTAACAATGAAGAAAATGCCTCAAGAAACACTCCGAGACAATGCGAAGAGGTACTGGGAGTTATTCAACGAGATCGAGGACTGCGCAGAAGAGGTGGCAGTGGCTTCCTTCAAAATTGGGCTACCTAGCTCTTCCCTCCTTTACCAGTCCTTGACGAAGAAAGAAGCTATGACCATTGACGACCTGATGGCCCGGATTGAGCCAATGTAGAAGAAAACGGTCGAGCCAAGCTCACTACCAAGGGAAGTGAGAAAGTTGAGAACCAGAAGAAAGGAGGAAAGAGTGGGGGCAAGAATGGCTCCAAAAACGGAGGGAACCCTGACGTACCAAAATCATTCCAGGCGGTCAACGCCGTCTTCAAAGAGCCAATTTACAAAATTCTCGCGAAGATCAAGGATGAGTCGTTCATCAAATGGCCCCGAAAAATGGGAGGAGACCCCTCGAAAAGAAACAATGCATTAAGATGCGCTTTCCATAAAGAGGGAGGGCATAAGACCGAGCACTGCAAGGATTTTAAGTCCCACCTCGAGGAGTTGGCCCAGTCTGGATTTTTGAATGACTTTGTGGAAAAGAAGGTAGAGAAAGTGGCTGCCTACAGAGAGGCGAAACTCGACAACGTGTTGGAGGATGATGCCGGACATGAATTCGCAGTAATCCACGCAGTATCTGACGTCAAGAAAATACAAGGGAACTCAGCTCGAATGGAGATAAAGAAACTGACAGCGGTAATGCAAGCTTTTCAGATTAATCCAGCAAAATCACAGTCAGGAAAACGTCAGCGAGTAGAGGACATCAACTACAACAAGCATATTGTTTTCACGGATGAAGACCTAGTGGGAGTAAGGACCCCACATCATGATGCCTTGGTCATTACACTCAGGATAAACAACTTTGACATCGACAGGCTGCTCGTCAATCAAGGAAGCTCATCCGAAGTAATGTACATCGACCTGTTCAGGAAATTAAAGTTGATCGTCGCCGACCTAAAGGGAGCTACTGTCCATCTGGTCGGCTTCGCTGGAAAAATGACCATGCCCCTGGGCAAAATAGTACTACCAGTGCGCGCTGGAAATGTTTCCAAGATGATCGAGTTTTTGGTGGTCGACATTGATTCACCGTATCAGGCCATCCTCGGCAGGAATTGGCTTCATGCGATGAAGGTAGTCTCCTCGACCTACAATCAGAAGCTCAAATATGTTACCGAGCGAGGAGTAATGGAGATACACGGTGACCAGGCGGTGGAAAGGAAGTGCTTCATGGCGGCCATCCGACCGAAGCTAGAGAAAAAAGCTGATCAACCCAGTGAGAAAGTGGAGGAAGGTGCAATTCCTTCCAAATAGCAATTAAAATACGGAAGGCCTGGAGTAGAAGAGACCAGGATCCTCCCCTCCGAGCGTGTCGTCGAAGACCTGGTAGAAGTGGCGGCTAGGGAAGGCGACAATAACAGAGTCTTCCTGATCGGAGCATCACTCACCGACCAAGAGCAAAAGGAGTTGTCAACCTTACTCAGAAGCAACATGGACGTTTTTGCTTGGGAACCTTATGAGCTTCCAGGAATCGATCCCAATATGGTCTGCCACCAGTTGCACGTCGATCCCACATTCAAGCCGATAATGCAGAAGGCACGGCGAACTGCTCGCGAGAAGGCCAGAGCAATAGAAAAGGAAGTCGAAAAACTGCTGGATGTAGGATCCATACGGGAAGTGCAATTCCCCAAATGGTTATCCAACCCAGTGGTAGTTCCGAAAAGCAACGGAAAGTGGAGAGTTTGCATAGACTTCACTGACCTCAACAAAGCCTGCCCTAAGGATAGCTTCCCTCTTCCAAAAATAGACCAACTAGTAGATGCCACCGCAGCTCACGAACGAATGAGTTTCCTAGACGCATACTCAGGGTATCACCAAATTCCCTTGTATGCCCCAGATCAGGACAAAATGACATTTATCACGACGGTTGGTTTATATTGTTACAAGGTCATGCCTTTTGCGCTCAAAAATGCAGGGGCAACCTATCAGCGGCTAGTTACTAAAATGTTCAAGAATGAAATGGGAGACACAATGGAGGTCTACATCGATGACATGCTCGTCAAGAGCAAGGAGAAGGAGAATCACCTCTCGGACCTGTCAAGTACCTTCAAAATCCTCAGGAAGTAACGAATGAAACTTAATGCGAGCAAGTGTTCCTTCGGTGTCCAGTCAGGGAAGTTTCTTGGGTATTTGGTCAGCAAGCGAGGCATAGAGGCTAATCCGGACCAGATTGATGCAATCAACAGAGTGCAACCTCCTCGCACAATCCGGGATGTACAGAAGCTCACAGGAATGCTCGCTGCTCTAAATCATTTTATTTCTAGATCCTCCGAGAGATGCAAGCCTTTCTTCCAACTCTAAAAGGGAAGCAAAACAGTAGAGTGGAGCCCAGATTGCTCACGAGCATTGGACGAGCTCAAGTCCTACCTAAGCACTCCACCACTGCTTGTCATACCACAGTAAATGGACTCTTTGTACCTCTACCTCTCTGTATTTAGTTATACTGTCAGCTCGGTGCTAGTGTGCGAAGTTACAGGAATCCAACATCCCATCTATTACGCGAGCAAAACCTTATTAGATGCCGAGCAGCGCTACCTACCATTGGAAAAGCTCGCACTCGCCCTAGTAATAGCCTCGAGAAAGCTAAAGCATTACTTCAAAGCTCATACGATCATCGTCCTTACATCACACCCCCTCAAGGCTGTCCTAAGGAAGGCGGATTTGTCAGGCAGACTGTCTAAATGGTCAGTCGAGCTCGATCAATTTGACATCCAATTTCAACCAAGGACAACTATCAAGGGTCAAATCCTTAGCTGAATTCACAGGCGAAGAACCCTCCGACCAGCCTAAGCTAACAGAGCAAAATAACCAAGCTATAGTGGAAAGATGGAAACTGTTTGTTGATGGAGCCTCCAACTCAAAGGGGGCAGGGGTAGGAATTATTCTCATCACTCCAGAAAACACAGTCCTTGAGCAAGGAATCAGGCTGGGATTTGCAGCCTCCAACAACGAAGCAGAATACGAAGCCCTAATAGCAGGTCTCCAAAAAGCGCAAACTCTGGGAGCAAAGCGTTTGGAGGTATTCAGCGATTCGCAACTAGTTTCCAACCAGATAAGTGGAGACTATAATGCAAAGGATGAAAGAATGGCAGCCTACCTCTCCTTGGTGAAAAACTAAATGACGAGCTTTGAAGAGATCGACATCCAACAGTTTCCCAGGGGGCAAAATAACCACGCTGATGCATTAGCAGCCCTGAGTTCGGCAGTTGATTCTAGCCTTAAAAGGGTTATCCCTATCGATTTCCTCAGTTGCCCAAGCCTTTACCCCAACTGCGAGCTGCCAAACGCGGAACCAATACTCCAATTAGAATCAGCCCCCAGCTGGATGGATCCCTTAAAGGACTATTTAAAGGACGGAATGCTTCCAGAGGAAAAGAGAACTGCCCACCAGATAAGGGTCAAAGCTGCTCACTTTCACTTATCCACAGGAGGCTACTTGTATAAAAGATCTTTCTCCGGTCCCTACCTTAGATGCGTCCACCCAGGCAATGTCAAGGCAGTGCTTCACGAGCTTCATGAAGGAATCTGTTGAAGTCATGTCGGAGGAAGGTCTCTAGCCTTCCGAGCAATGAAGGAAGGCTATTGGTGGCCATACATGAAAAAGGACTCCGCAGTATATGTCCGTAAATGCCTGAAATGCCAACTTCATGCTCCTATGGTCCACCAGCCCGCCAGCGAATTAAAATCCCTGACCAACCCCTGGCCTTTTGCCCAATGGGGAATGGAAATCGTAGGACTAATGCCCACCGCTGCCGGCAATCGCAAATAACTGTTGGTTGCAACTGACTACTTTACCAAGTGGATCGAGGCAGAACCACTGGTGAACATCCGAGATGTTGGCATGATAAGGTTTATATAGTGGAATATAATCACTTGATTCGGAATCTCCAGAACCATCATCACTGATAATGGAACGCAATTCGAGAGTGGCCCTTTTCAGGACTTCTACAACGAACACGGGATCAGGCACCACTTCAGCTCGGTGGCCTACTCTCAAAGCAATGGACAAGCTGAAGCTTCCAACAAAAAAGTGATCGCTGGATTGAAGAAGCGGTTAGAGCGAGCCAAAGGCGCATGGGAAACCGAGCTACCGCATATCCTATGGGCATACAGAACGACTCCTAGGCGAGCAATAGGAGAAACGCCATTCTCACTAACATATGGTATGGAGTCAATCATCCCACTAAAAGTGGAATTGCCAACAATGAGATCCGACCTTGTGGAACAAGGCCAGAACGATGAGGCTTTGCTCGCTGAACTCGACCTGGCCGACGAGCACAGGGAACTTGCCTGAGTGAAACTAGCGAGCTATCAGCAATAGCTCGCGAAGCACTACAGCAAAAGGGTCAACCCGAGGAGATTCAAAGTTGGGGACTATGTTCTAAGAAAGGTCCTGGGCAACATAGTGAAGCCATCAGACGGTAAGCTGGGCCCAAACTGGGAAGGACCTTATAAGATAATTAGAGACGACCTGCAAGGTGCCTATCATTTGGAAACGATGGAGGGCAGGGAGATACCATGAGCATGGAACGCAGCTAATCTCAAGAAATTCTATTTTTAGGAATTCTATTATTAAATCTTTTATTGTAATCGTTATGTGAAAGGACAGTTCATTTCCCATTTCACTAATGAAAATCTCTCAGTTGATCAGTCCCTAATTTGTAATAGTTATATTTTATTACACATCCCTTCCAAATCACAGGCATAATGGTCGACATACTAGGGGAACACCCCTCCTCAGGTCATCGTCATGAAGCACGACAGACCTTTTAGCATTGCCCCTGGCAATATATGAAGCCCTATAGAGTATTCTTAGGCATCAAACCTACTTTGGTTAAACAAAATCTTGATCAGTTGAAGACATCCAATACCAGGTGTGTCCTCGCCAATTGCCCTACTTAGGCCTAAAGGAGTGTGACAACACAACCTAAAAGGTAAAGTGAGGGAACAATGGTATTCTTGCATTATACTGGACTGTGGGGACACTCGCATGACAAAATAAAAAGAATTATGAAGCAGCGAAAATATAAAAAGATTGGATGAACACGTTTAGTCGGCAAAATTGCCCAAAATGCGAACTTTTCATTAATCCTTTATATTTACAAACAATTATAATACATGTTTAGTCGGCGAAGCTAGCCCAAAGCATTTACATTATCAAAAAGAAAAAGAATAACAAAATCTCAAGGAGGTGGAAGCCTCCGAGCAAGATACTCAGCAACTTTAGCTCTCCTTCCATCATCAAGAGCGGGGGCTAGCTCTTCTACGACCTCATCTGCGTCCAACTCCAATAGTTGCCAGGGAATAGCATCAATGGGGATCCATCGATCATCCCTCCTGAATGGATTGGGCATCAGAGTGGAGGAAGACATCTCGTGTCGATACCATAACACCGAGTTCCTCGGGACCTGCAGCTCTCTCAGGGCACTCAACCACCCTCTGATGAAAGAAAGTTCTTCGAACTCTGATAATCTCGTGGGAGCATCCAGCCAGCTCTGATCGTAGCCCTCAGACCACACTTGGCGAGGGCCCTTCTTGAATAGATGTCGTAGTCGGGAAATGTCCCTCTGGAGCCCAGCAGCAATTACATAAGCTTACCGAACATCCTCGTGCAGCTCCCCAATATCCCACTGTTCGACGGCTTCCCTGTTCCTACCACTGGCACTCCTGCCAGCACGCGGGAGGAGAGGCCGAGCAGCTCGCGACAAAGAAGAGCCTTGCAGGACTATTGGAATGGTGCTCGGCGAATGCTCCTTAAGCTTCGAGACCTCCCACCTCAGGTCTTCGTTCTCCTGCTGCAGGAACTCCCCAACTTGGTTAATCTCGATGGCCTCCAGTAACTTTTCTCTCAGTGCACTAACTTCTTCTTGTACTGAGGCGCCGATTTCTTCCATTTCCTGGAGCCTATCCTTCAGCTTAGCCACCAGCTCAGATTGCTCCTTATATTTCTGATTCTTAGACCTAAGTGACTTACAAAGTCTAACAAAGGCCTGGCGAACAGCAGGGCTTGCATTAGGACCAAGAGTCCTACCCAGTTGGGAGGTAGAGGAATATAGTCATCAACATCAACTAACTACAAGTAAAAGAAAGAGAAGAAAAAGAAATCAGCATAAACAAAAATGAAGTCTTTTCATTAATAAGGAATGAGGTTACATCAGATTGAAAAAGAAAAAAATTACAAAGCAGCCCTATTAATTAGCAACCTCGGGTGGCCCAGAGGTGGATGGTCCCTTGTCCTTATCAGCATTAAAAGGGGCATTACCCTCTACAGGGGTGTCCTCTGTCCTCTCAACCAAAGGAGCGACAGGATCAGTGCCTTCAGCATTTGGGGCTGGGTCCTCATCTACGACTGGCCTCGGCCCTGGATCATGCTCGTCAAAGAGTGGGGATGCAACATTCACCCCAGCAGCCACGAGAGCCTTATTCCACCCTTTCTTGAAGTTCAGACGGCTGTATAGCCTATCTGAACTTCAGCGTCCTCATACGCAGCAGCCCAACCCGAATTGTACGAGTCCTGCTTAAGGGTGGCTGCCTGGGCTTTCTCCGCCTCCAATTGCTCGGCCAGAACCCTGTTCTTCTCTGCAAGGTCTAGCTTGCTCGTGCACACCAGATCATAAGCCTTCCTCAGCTCGCCCAGCTCCCTGACCGCATCATCTCTCACGTGAGAAGAATTAACAAGGGCCAGGTTAGATGAAACTCGAGCTGCATCAGCAGACTTTAGGTCGGCCTCCAGCTGAGAACCCCTAGCTTCCAGAGAAGATTTTTATTGTTCTAGCTCACCGTTCCTCCTCACCAGCTCGTCGCGAGAGCGATAGAGCACAGCGAAGTCGGTCACAAACTGCAAAGAATAAAGAAGAAATCAAGAAGAAGAAACCATCAAGACTTATTAAAAGAAAGTGAGAATTAGAAGAGAACTTTACCGAGGCAAGCCTCTGGCTAGCTTTCAGAGCCAGTTGATCGGACCCCAACGTCCTTTGGCGATCCGCAGGAAGGACTGCTCTCTCGAGCAGCGCAGGGGCTAGTTGAGGAGAAGTGGCCACTGAAGCCCCCTCAGGCAAGGCAGATACTGGGACCAGGGCTTGACCTATTTTGGTCCTCAATTCCATCTTCCTCCTCTCCTCCTCCTTTTCCCTCTCCTTTCTATTTCTCTCCTCCACTTTCTTCTTCTCTTCCACCTTCCTCCTCTCCTCCTCCATTTTCCTCTCCCTCTCTCTCGCCTACTCCTCCTCTCTCCTCTTCTTCTCTTGCTCCTGAGAAGAAGGCTGAGAACCAGTAGCTATGACCCCAGCTGCAGACTTCAATTTCTTGGACCTCTGTGCAAGGAGCACGTCATCATCTCTGATCAAGTTCTTCCTGTGAGGCATTTCTTCACCAGAACTGCTGGAAGTGCTCGACGATCCATGAGTTTCAGAATTCTCCTCAGAATTAGAAGAAATGCTACCGACGGAGCTCCCTCCACCAAGATTACCGACCGGCTCACTTTCAGAGCTCCTCTCCTCTTCGTCCAACTGGATTAGCTCGACAGTAGTCTCTTCGAGGGAAGCAAACTCTGGAACACTGTCCACAGGTCGTGCTATGAAGATGGAGCCTACGTTCTTATACTCTAACAATAAAGCGGTAGATCTGGGATACTCTCCATCACCCAAAGGCTCTCTGATGTGTGACACCCCGACTAATTAAACACCGGGTAGCTACTCCTTTATAAAATTAATTCAAAATGCCAAGTTGGCTCAGTTAATAGCATCACTGTCGAAAACATTTTTAAAGATTACTAACCACCTAGTATTTAAAAAGTAAGTGCCAAATTTTATTAAATCTGATTAACATGCAACAAGAGTAATGAATAACTAAATAACACCATTCACCATACTGAAGTAAAATGAATAACCATCACAATAAGTAAATAAAACCTGGAGGAAAAACTCCTCAAAACAAATCCCACAACTGATAAGTAAACTGAAATAAATAACTAAAACTGAATACTGAGCAATACATGCTAGAGTCTGAAAACTGAAATGTAAAAGAGGTCTCTAAAGAAATGGGCAACATGCCCTACAACTGATAGATAGTGACTCTGGAATCCAAAAGATGGAAGCGTCTATGAGCAAATCCCTGTAGCTTCCACAACCAGCTACAGCACGTCACCTGAATGAGAATCCTATGCTTGGTGTCCTTGTGGCTGGGCACCTAAAATGGTTTTACAAGAAAATATATTTGAAAGCAAATGGGTCAGAGCCCGAAAGTGTTATATTTTAAAAACCTGCAAGTGCTTTAAAAATATTTAAAACATTAAATGTAAAGTACATGTTAGGACGTGCACTCACATTATATTCTCACCTCTCGTCTAACTGTGCACTCCTAACGCAAGTACCCATCTATAACTACCCACACTACTAGCTAACTGACAACATAACTAGCTAGACTACCAAAGGTTATACCCATTTACTCGGTTCCATATAACATAACAACTCTCGTAATTAAATAGAGGATTAGAGTGAACACAGTTACTAAATATGCCAATGATATAACTATCAGTTAACTCATTATATAACTCGAAACAATACCGTAATATTTTTACAACATTAACATGAGGATTTCCATTAATTTAATGTATATTATTCACCACATAAATATACGATACAAGCACCCCGCAATCTAAGCTGTAGTGCACACATACTCTGCTATCCATCCCGGTACATCACGTACATAAGGATTACATATTCCGAATCTCTCAGGAATAGTTTACCGATAACAACATCACAAATAATGGAGGCGAACACAGTCACCATCACATGGGTCACGCACATACCTACGCTCCCATGGTCAGCGGACTTATTAATATCACAATAAGTCTTTCAATGACCTATGTTCATCAAGGTACCAGTCTATATCCCCCCCGTAGGCACACAAGGATTAGAGGGTCCTAAGCGAACGAAACCTCCCGTGATAGCAAGTATGGTAGGTATGTCATACAAACAATCCATATACTAATACTAAGTAAACACACATCTTAGTAATACCGTATTTTAATCGTAGTACATATCGCATTCTTGTACTAACTAATTATCACAACTTATTTTATTCCGGTTCATAATTATACGCGCTATAATTCATCCTCACATCGTAGTAGTCACTCACGTCTCACCCAAATGATTCATTGAATATAACTCTCGTATATGATTTACTCATCCCAACAACCCAAAAGTCCCAAATAAGTCACTATATCATTAAAGGGATGCTAACTCTACCCTTGAACCATCTCCCGGAACTCCAAAAGTCAAAACAGTCCAAAAAGGACCCAACTGTCAACTCGTTAGAAGTCTCGTTCGAACGAGGCTTCGAACGAGTTTGGACTGTCAGGTCGTTAGAAGTCTCGTTCGAACGAGACTGTTCGAACGAGATCCCAGTTCGTTCGAACGAACTGACCCTTCTAACGATATCTCGTTCGAACGAGATATCGAACGAAAACCCCACTCATTAATAACGACTGGTCAACTCGTTAGAAGCTCGTTCGAACGAGCTCGTTCGAACGACCTGGGGGCTGCTTCTAACGAGATGCCAGTTTCGGCCCAGATTTTTCCCCAATTCGTTTTTCACCATTTATAACACTTCTAATCTCTCCCAAAGTCCATCCTAACAACGTTTTAGGGTCTATAATCAATACTAAACATATATAGTCACATCCTAACATGTTTCTAAGGGATCAATCCATCCAAATATTAATTTAATTTACACCTTTCTACACTTTTTCCAATTATCTCAAGAACATGAACCCTAACTACATATCATCATCAAATTCCAGAATTTAATTCGTTTTCTTTCCTTCTAATCACAATTATAATAAGGGAAATCATTTACCTATCATACTACATGCAATTCTCTTCACAATTTTTAAGTTCTAAACCTCAAACTACATGGGTTTTCATTATCTTCCAAGAACAGTTGAAATTTATCAATTTCTAACATGGAGGAAACATTCTACGAATTTAAATGCGATTAAAACACTTGCCTTGGTTTGATTTCTGGTTTGGTGTAGGTTTGGTGAAGATTCTGCAGAGTTTCTTCTCTCCCAAGCTCTATCTCCAATGGTGGCTCAAGGTGGCTAGGGTTTTGATTTGGGGAAACTTAGAAAACCTAAATGACAACCTACGTAGCCTTCTAGGTTAATATGGGTTGGCTAATGGGCTTAATGGGTTAATATCCACATCAGATTTAAATCTCTAATTTTCGTCACTTTTAATTCCTCAAAATGTAAAATTACCAAAATACCCTTTAAGTTACCGGTATGGCCTAAAAATACCCCGGGACCCAAACTATACCCCCGGCTAGTGTTTTCTGACTATCTCGACCCTTCCGGATGCGATGGCGCACTCAAAACGACCATACGAATTATAGATTTTAAATTCACTTTTAATATCAAAATATTATACCGTGACGCGGCGGTCCCACGCGTCTCAACAAAATTTCTAAAATGCCGTATATAAATCCCACGACAAATTTTATAATACCAAGTACATATATAATCATATATGCACATACTCAAATACCAATTCGCATCACATTAGTATTATTATTGACCCGGATTAATTTCCAATAAATACGCAATTTAATTAATTAATCCCAAAAATAAATATAGCCAAAAGTACGGGGTATTACATACTTCCCCCCTAATAACTGAATTTCGTCCCGAAATTCGAAACTAGAAAGTACCTGCTAAAAACAGCTCTGGATAACGTTCGCGCATCTCATCCTCGCGCTCCCATGTGGACTCCTCGACATTGTGATGTCGCCACTGAACACGCACTAACGGGACTATCTTTGACCGCAGTTTCCTCTCGCTTCGGTCCAAAATAGCAATTGGCCCTTCCTCATAAGAGCTATCCGGCTGGAGATCGATGTCCTCCACAGCAATGTGAGAATGAGCCAAATCATCCCTAAGGTATTTCCTCAGCGAGGAAATATGGAACACGTCGTGAATCCGATGCAATTGCTCCGGTAACCCGAGTTTATACGCCACCGGTACGATCCGCTCAATAATAGGAAACGGCCCCACATACCTCGGTGCCAACTTCCCCTTCTTCCCGAAACGCATAATCCCCTTCATAGGAGATACCCTGAGCAAAACCTGGTCCCCCACTTGGAACTCCCTGAAAAACCTCTTCGCATCAGCATAACTCTTCTGCCTGTCTTGAGCTACCCGAATGCGACTCCGAATCAACTCAATCCTTGCCGAAGTATCCTGAATTAATTCTGGCCCAAGTAGTTTGTTGTCCCCCACTTCTAACCAACATGCTGGGGAACGACAAGGCCTACCGTACAATGCCTCAAACGGAGCCATGCCAATCGTGAACTGATAGGAGTTGTTGTAAGCAAACTCCACCAGTGGAAGGTACTGCTCCCATCCACCCACGAAGTCAATAATACACATGCGTAGCATGTCTTCCAACATCTGATTGGTGCGCTCGGTCTGCCCATCAGTCTGCGGATGATAAGCCGTACTCAACCGCAATTCCGTGCCCATGGCCTCCTGGAAACTCTCCCAAAATCTCGAAACAAATATCTTGTCTCTGTCAGACACGATATTCAGGGGCACACCGTGAAGTCTCACAATCTCTGAAATGAAGAGCTGGGCGTACTGTCCCGTAGTGTAGTCACTCCTTACGGGTAAGAAGTGAGCGACCTTGGATAGCCTGTCCACAATTACCCATACGGAGTCATGACCCCTCTGCGACGTAGGCAACCCCGTGACAAAATCCATGGATATGCTCTCCCACATCCACACCGGAACCTCCAACGGCTGTAGCAATCCTACTGGTCTCTGATGATCCACTTTTACAAGCTGACAAGTGGCGCATTTCGAGACAAACTCAGCGATATCTCTCTTCATACCGCTCCACCAATACTGCCGTCTCATGTCTTGGTACATTTTGTCCCCTCCGGGATGTACCGCGAACCGTGAGCCGTGCGACTCTGCCATCACCTCGTGTCGCGATTCTTCCCCTTCCGGGACTACCAATCTCCCATTGAAGCGTAATCCCCCGTCTGAGCTAACGGTATAGGATTCAGCTCCCTCAGCTAGCAATCGAACTATCTTCTCCTGACAGAATGAGTCATTAGCCTGTGCCCGTATTACCTTCGTAACAATCTGCGGTGTAACGGTCATCACAGACATGAAAGATCGGGCCACTGCATCCTGGTGTCCCAATTCCTTCTATTTTGCCTTCCACACCTCTGCCACCTCATCTGCTGGCCTACGGCTCAACGCGTCTGCTACCACGTTAGCCTTACCCGGGTGGTACTGGATGTCGAACTGGTAGTCTTTCACAAATTCAAGCCACCTACGCTGCCGCATATTCAATTCCTTCTGCGTGAACAGATACTGTAGTGACTTGTGGTCCGTGAACAGCTGAAACTTCTCCCCCAAAAGATAGTGCCTCCAAATCCGTAAGGCAAATACCACTGCTGCCAACTCCAAATCATGCGTGGGGTAATTCTTCTCATGAGGCTTAAGCTTACGGGAAGCATAAGCTATGGCCTGTCTCTCCTGCTGCAAAACACCTCCAAGCCCTTGCAAAGACGCATCGGTGTAAACCAAATACTCAACTCCCGGTCTCGGCAATGCTAACACAGGTGCTGAGGTCAATTTGTCCTTCAACTCGTCGAATGCCAACTGACAGGCATCACTCCAGATATATGGCACACCCTTACGAGTAAGATGTGTCAAAGGACCTGCTATTTCTGAGAAACCCCGTATAAACCTCCTGTAGTATCCTGCTAAACCCAAGAAACTACGAATCTCCGTTGGTGTAGTGGGTTGTCCCCATTCCCTCACCGCTGACACCTTCCCCGGATCGACAGATATTCCCTGGTTGGAAATAATGTGACCCAAGAACTGGACTTCCTTCAGCCAAAACCCGCACTTTTCATATTTTGCATACAGCTCGTTCTGACGAAGTGTCTGCAAAACCAGCCTCAAATGCTCGGCGTGCTCCTCCTCTGTCTGAGAGTAAACCAGAATATCATCAATGAAGACAATGACAAACTGATCTAGGAAATCTCTGAACACCCTGTTCATCAAGTCCATAAACACTGCTGGAGCGTTGGTCAAGCCGAAAGGCATAACCCGAAACTCATAAGAACCATATCTCGACAAGAACGCAGTCTTCGAGACATCCTCCTCCCTGATACGCAACTGATGGTAACCTGACCTCAAGTCAATCTTCGAGAAGAAAGAAGCTCCTCTCAACTGGTCGAATAAGTCATCGATTCGAGGCAACGGATACTTATTCCGTATCGTGACCTTATTCAACTCTCGGTAGTCCACACACAACCTCAGTGAACCGTCCCTCTTCTTAACAAATAAGACTGGAGCGCCCCAAGGTGAGGTACTCCTACGAATAAAGCCCTGCCCTAACAGCTGCTCTATCTGATCCCGTAACTCTCGCATCTCAGCTGGAGCCATACGGTACGGTGCACGTGCTATAGGTCTCGTACCCGGTAGCAAATCAATAACGAAGTCTATCTCTCGACTGGGTGGTAAGCCTGGTATCTCCTGAAACACATCCGAATACTCCCTGACAACCGGGATCAAATCTAAAGGAATAATAACCTCCTTAGAGGTATCCTCCTCTATGTAATACAGATGAGCGATCGATCCTCCCTCTGGGCGAGGCATCGCCACTACAAACATCTCTTGCCCCGGAATGGCAAAAACAATTCTCCCGCTGAAGCAATCAATCATGGCCCTATATGCTACGAGCCAATCCATACCGATGATCACATCGTGAACATGCATGTCTAACACTAACATGTCTGCAGGCAATACCAAACCTCCAACCTCTACCCCGACTCCCCGGCATATAAAGAAAATAAGTGACCCACTCCCCAATGGTGAGTCGACACACGTCACTGTGCTCTCTGCCGTAGCTAACAATCCTAAAGCTTTCGCGAAGTGTGTAGCAATAAAACAGTGTGTAGCACCCGTATCAAATAACACCCGACCCATAGTGCCATGGATAGGAAACGTACCCTCGATCGCGGGCGGTGCCTGTGGAACTGCAGCCTGGTGAACGTTGTAGACACGTCCATACTGTAGCTGCCCCTGCTGAGCTGGGACTGCTGGAATGGGTGGCAATGCTGCCATCTGTGGCGGTGCAGGAAGAGCTGCGGGAAACATAGGTCTCTGCGGCTCCTGACGAGCACCCTGCTGCTGCTGCTGTGGGGCCCTGCCCCTATCAGGACAATCCTGCTTCTTATGGCCAGTCTTGCCACAAGTAAAGCACTTCCCTGGGAAGTTCCCTCCCCTCTGCCCCTGCTGTCCCCGGCCCTGGTGGCCGTTACCATTCCTCCCTTGGCCCTGCTGGCCCTGATGGAACTGCTGCCCATTCTGCCCCTGCTGGCCCTGATGGCCGTTTGGACCCTGATGGCCCTGGCGGAAACCTCCCTGTCCCTACCTGTAGTTCCCTGACCGGAACCTCTTATTGTCCCCCTGCTGGTTACCCTGCTCAGTCTGTCTCTGCCCCTGACCGGTCTGTGCCCCGCTGGCACCATGTCCTCCAGTCCTGCCCTGATGGCTAGACTCCCCTGACCGCTTGCCCTCGGCCATATGAAAGCGGTGGTCCTGGCAGTGTAGTAATGCAGCGTTAACCACATCAGAATACGTGGCCAACGATAGGTTCCCTAGCAGATGCTGACGGATCCTCCAATTCAACCCGTCGGTGAACTTCTCTATCTTCTTCTTCTCTGTTGGAATCTCGTCTGGAACGATATTCAACAGGTTAGTGAACTCGGCCTCATACTCGGCCACTGTCTTGCCCTCCTGCTTCAAACTCATCAGCTTCCTCCTCATTTCTGTATGAACTGCAGACGGAAAGTACTTGCGGTCGAACCGCACCCAGAACTCCTGAATCGTGAGGGTATCCCTCTCCTCCGCGGTGGTAATGGACTCCCACCACTGCAGTGCAGATCCAACTAGCTTGAAAGTAGCTAGCACCTGCTTCTGAACATCTGTGCACTCATGCATCCTCAAATGCCTCTGCATGTCCTTCCTCCACTGGCTCGAGACCACTACATCTGAGCTTCCAGCAAACTCTGGCGGATGCGCTTTCTGAAAAGCGTCTCGTACACGCTCCCAAGCAGACGGGAATGCATTAACCTGTACTGGCGCGGCAACCGGCGCCTGCGGTGGTGCCTGCTGAATCACGGCAATCGCAGCATTTACCGCTTGGGCTACTATAGCAGCAACCTCAGCGGCGTTCAACATGCCCTGAACTGGAGCGGGCTGTGGTTCGGGCGTGGCATTCCTGGGAACTCGTCGTGCACGTCGTGGAGGCATCTGAAATAAGAACAAAGTTTATAAGTTCACGGTTTATAAACTTAACATAGCTGAAGAACGAAGCATACACAAAAGAATACAACAGTCCTAAAATATAGGGCTCTATATCAAAGAAACGTAGCGGAAACATAATAGCCGTACAGATCCTAAAGGACACTAGAACCTGATGCTCTGATACCACCTGTGACACCCCGACTAATTAAACACCGGGTAGCTACTCCTTTATAAAATTAATTCAAAATGCCAAGTTGGCTCAGTTAATAGCATCACTGTCGAAAACATTTTTAAAGATTACTAACCACCTAGTATTTACAAAGTAAGTGCCAAATTTTATTAAATCTGATTAACATGCAACAAGAGTAATGAATAACTAAATAACACCATTCACCATACTGAAGTAAAATGAATAACCATCACAATAAGTAAATAAAACTTGGAGGAAAAACTCCTCAAAACAAATCCCACAACTGATAAGTAAACTGAAATAAATAACTAAAACTGAATACTGAGCAATACATGCTAGAGTCTGAAAACTGAAATGTAAAAGAGGTCTCTAAAGAAATGGGCAACATGCCCTACAACTGATAGATAGTGACTCTGGAATCCAAAAGATGGAAGCGTCTATGAGCAAATCCCTGTAGCTTCCACAACCAGCTACAGCACGTCACCTGAATGAGAATCCTATGCTTGGTGTCCTTGTGGCTGGGCACCTAAAATGGTTTTACAAGAAAATATATTTGAAAGCAAATGGGTCAGAGCCCGAAAGTGTTATATTTTAAAAACCTGCAAGTGCTTTAAAAATATTTAAAACATTAAATGTAAAGTACATGTTAGGACGTGCACTCACATTATATTCTCACCTCTCGTCTAACTGTGCACTCCTAACGCAAGTACCCATCTATAACTACCCACACTACTAGCTAACTGACAACATAACTAGCTAGACTACCAAAGGTTATACCCATTTACTCGGTTCCATATAACATAACAACTCTCGTAATTAAATAGAGGATTAGAGTGAACACAGTTACTAAATATGCCAATGATATAACTATCAGTTAACTCATTATATAACTCGAAACAATACCGTAATATTTTTACAACATTAACATGAGGATTTCCATTAATTTAATGTATATTATTCACCACATAAATATACGATACAAGCACCCCGCAATCTAAGCTGTAGTGCACACATACTCTGCTATCCATCCCGGTACATCACGTACATAAGGATTACATATTCCGAATCTCTCAGGAATAGTTTACCGATAACAACATCACAAATAATGGAGGCGAACACAGTCACCATCACATGGGTCACGCACATACCTACGCTCCCATGGTCAGCGGACTTATTAATATCACAATAAGTCTTTCAATGACCTATGTTCATCAAGGTACCAGTCTATATCCCCCCCGTAGGCACACAAGGATTAGAGGGTCCTAAGCGAACGAAACCTCCCGTGATAGCAAGTATGGTAGGTATGTCATACAAACAATCCATATACTAATACTAAGTAAACACACATCTTAGTAATACCGTATTTTAATCGTAGTACATATCGCATTCTTGTACTAACTAATTATCACAACTTATTTTATTCCGGTTCATAATTATACGCGCTATAATTCATCCTCACATCGTAGTAGTCACTCACGTCTCACCCAAATGATTCATTGAATATAACTCTCGTATATGATTTACTCATCCCAACAACCCAAAAGTCCCAAATAAGTCACTATATCATTAAAGGGATGCTAACTCTACCCTTGAACCATCTCCCGGAACTCCAAAAGTCAAAACAGTCCAAAAAGGACCCAACTGTCAACTCGTTAGAAGTCTCGTTCGAACGAGGCTTCGAACGAGTTTGGACTGTCAGGTCGTTAGAAGTCTCGTTCGAACGAGACTGTTCGAACGAGATCCCAGTTCGTTCGAACGAACTGACCCTTCTAACGATATCTCGTTCGAACGAGATATCGAACGAAAACCCCACTCGTTAATAACGACTGGTCAACTCGTTAGAAGCTCGTTCGAACGAGCTCGTTCGAACGACCTGGGGGCTGCTTCTAACGAGATGCCAGTTTCGGCCCAGATTTTTCCCCAATTCGTTTTTCACCATTTATAACACTTCTAATCTCTCCCAAAGTCCATCCTAACAACGTTTTAGGGTCTATAATCAATACTAAACATATATAGTCACATCCTAACATGTTTCTAAGGGATCAATCCATCCAAATATTAATTTAATTTACACCTTTCTACACTTTTTCCAATTATCTCAAGAACATGAACCCTAACTACATATCATCATCAAATCCCAGAATTTAATTCGTTTTCTTTCCTTCTAATCACAATTATAATAAGGGAAATCATTTACCTATCATACTACATGCAATTCTCTTCACAATTTTTAAGTTCTAAACCTCAAACTACATGGGTTTTCATTATCTTCCAAGAACAGTTGAAATTTATCAATTTCTAACATGGAGGAAACATTCTACGAATTTAAATGCGATTAAAACACTTGCCTTGGTTTGATTTCTGGTTTGGTGTAGGTTTGGTGAAGATTCTGCAGAGTTTCTTCTCTCCCAAGCTCTATCTCCAATGGTGGCTCAAGGTGGCTAGGGTTTTGATTTGGGGAAACTTAGAAAACCTAAATGACAACCTACGTAGCCTTCTAGGTTAATATGGGTTGGCTAATGGGCTTAATGGGTTAATATCCACATCAGATTTAAATCTCTAATTTTCGTCACTTTTAATTCCTCAAAATGTAAAATTACCAAAATACCCTTTAAGTTACCGGTATGGCCTAAAAATACCCCGGGACCCAAACTATACCCCCGGCTAGTGTTTTCTGACTATCTCGACCCTTCCGGATGCGATGGCGCACTCAAAACGACCATACGGATTATAGATTTTAAATTCACTTTTAATATCAAAATATTATACCGTGACGCGGCGGTCCCACGCGTCTCAACAAAATTTCTAAAATGCCGTATATAAATCCCACGACAAATTTTATAATACCAAGTACATATATAATCATATATGCACATACTCAAATACCAATTCGCATCACATTAGTATTATTATTGACTCGGATTAATTTCCAATAAATACGCAATTTAATTAATTAATCCCAAAAATAAATATAGCCAAAAGTACGGGGTATTACATGATGTTCCAAGCTTTAACCAACTCAGAAATTCGGACCTCACTAAGAGCAGTCTCCACGTTCCTTGACCTCGCTGTAAAAGAAAACACAGAAAGGAGTTAGAAAATTCATAAGTCAACAGAGATTTAAGCAATAGTACAAATATCTACCTATATATTCTTCCCCATAAAAGGGAACAGTGAATCTTTCAAACCTTGATCCTTCAGATTGGGGAGAGAACTGCCAATTCCTTACAAGAAAACCTTCCTGCCAGTAGTCCTTATGGGAATCAGGTAGATTTACTACCAATACCCTATCAGGGCTCCTAGCTTTGAGGTACAGGACACCTGAACTAGTTCGAGAGAAGGAGTAACAAAAGCAGACCTCGGCAAGCCCTAATCTTGTGCCATACAATTGATTTATCCTATGCACGCCGTTCACTATTTTCCATACATTGGGCGAACATTGTGCAGGTACAATACTAAAATAGCTAAAAAAATGCAAAAACAGATCATTAGGGGGAAAAGTAAGTCCCCTCTGGGAAAGCAACAAAGCATGAATCCAGTGGGCATCCTCTATATCCCTAACATTCCCAGGAGGAAAGGTATAACACTCAATCTCCACCCACTCAGGAATATTGTAGAATTTTCTAAATTCCGAGATTGACCTATTTCCAATCTTCGCCATTGGAAAATACAAGAAAAAATACAAACCATAGAGAAAATGCAAAGGCCACGAGAGACTTACAAGACAGAAGATCAGGTCAAATGACTAAGAAGCAACGATAATGGAGATCGAAAGTAGAAGGTACGAAGCGCAAGAGTTCTCAGAAGGTAGAAGAGTGCTGGAAAAGCTGAAACGACGAAAAAAAATTAGCCTTATTCCAACAAACCTTCAAAATCTAATCGTATCACACAGTAAGCGAAGCGGCTGCCGCCAGAAATCGACTCTACAGCTCCCGAGGAATCGCAACACGGCTATTATGGATAATCATTTAAATCTGTTGGCCCCACATGCATGGCACAACAAATTTAGGGGTAATTGTGGGTACCCGGAATTTAGTATTATAGGCCTGGACGAGTAGCCCAGCCCTAGTGTCCCAAAGTCCAGGCCCCTCATCTTTTGTATTGATCCGATTTCCCCACGACCCCATGAAGGGAAGTTATAGGGGAACACGATCCCATGGAGGGAAGTTATAGGGAAGATGGCTAATAAGGAGGAACCCATCATCTCCAATAACGAACTTACACATGTATAAATTAAACCCTAGGTCAGGGGCAAAGGACAAGTTGTATTCTCTGTACTCATTCTCCAAAATGTTGAGAAATAATACTGACTGCACCACCGTGGACGTAGGCACATCTTTGCTGAACCACGTATATCTGTTGTTGTGTGATTGGCGTTTTATTTCTTTGTTCTTTCTTGGTCATTACTTCTCTCATATTTATTTTTGTTGCACAATCATTGTCTCCACAGTCATATAAAATAATCCAATTTTATTTACTTATCACACAAGTAAAAATAATACCACATAAATATTAAATTCACTTTATTTGTCAAATTAATTAAATTACTATAATACGTGTAATTTAGATGCTTTACAAAAATATGGGGTGTCAGAATATTCAAAATCAGTAATTGATCAAAATTGTCAATACATTAACTGAAAGAAAACATAAATCCATTAAAATTACCTCCTAAGCGAACAAAGAATTCCTTCAATATGAGAATCACAATATATGCTTCTCACACCAATTTCAATAAGATCCTATAAATATTTAATATTCAACGAAAGAAAAGAAATGAGTCTGTAAACTATTACACACTATTTGTTAAAATGTTCAGTTTGTAAAGAACAAATCGATAGATACAATTAAAATCCTACTTATACTTATATTTCGTATTATATTCTAAAAAAAGATTATCATGGCGTTAGTAATGTAAGAATAATAAATAAAAATGTATTACTTTATGTTCTTTATGTTTTGGCTACTTAGAAACTCAAATGGACCCTGATTTTACACTTAAAGAAGAGAATAGTAACAAGTTGACACACCTACCTCCTACTGTCACAAATTTGCAAACCATGGTGCTTATGTGAATATTCTATGTAATTTTATAATTTTGTATCATTAGGCTTATAGTGTATAAAATTGAATTTTATATTATAAATATTAACCTCAAAAAACAAAACCTATGTATGGAAGTCCAATGTTATGCATTAGTAATTACACTATCTAATCAAACAACCTTTTAGCGTGTCTCACAACTAAACATATAAAAAGTTATATAAGAGGTTAATATTATATAAAAAAACAATCACAGAACAATTATTCTTGTTTAGACAACAGTCCAAAGTTGGGAAATATGAAGTGTGTCTGTAGCCCACAATCTAGGAATCAAATTTATATTAGTCATTGTCGAGACCTTGATAAACATTCAAAAAAAATTTTACTTTAAAATAAGAGTGCTGAGAAGGGCACTTCCCATTTTTAATTTTGACACTTCTGAATAAGTTAAAGTCTATTTATTCAGATAATTAATAAGGGCACTTTCCCCATTAAGCCAAACTTCTCCTCTCCTAATTTCATGAAAATCAATAGTACATCTCTGAACTCAAACTTCTCCTTCTTATTGTTTATATATATATATATATATATATATATATATATATATATATATATATATATATATATATATATATATATATCAATATAGTGTACCCATTGAGAATGAGGTTTACTTGTTTTTGGTATTAACTACACTTGAGGTGTATGATGAATTGCTTCATCAAGAAACAGTACACTTTGATGCTCACACAAGCCTAATGTTGCCTTATTTCAGGAAAAAAATCATGAAAAAATTACCACTAGATTTGGACCATTGTGTTTGTATAATTCAAATTAACAGTACCTAGTTCTATGCTCACACAAGCCTAATGCTGCCTTATTTCTAGAACAAAATCATGAAAAAAGTACACTGTTGTTGCTGCGCTCGTAACCATTTCCCATATTTACGAATGGCTCTAACAACTCTAACAAATACATTGTTGGATACAAATACTTAATTCAATTGAACAGAGTTGTGTTTTTGCTTTAGAGAACGAAATTCAGATTCTTAAATCTCTTTCTTAGTGTTGTTATCTATTTTTTAAACAAAAATATAGTGTTGTTATCTATTTTAAGAAGTGCCCTTACCAAAAGTAAAATCATTTTGTTTAACTTATTTTTAATTGCCCAAATTAAAAATGGGAAGTGCCCTTACCAGCACTCTAAAATAATTGTTCCTAGTATTAAAAAGATCACTAGGTTTATATCTCGTTCAATCATATGATGTAAATTAACAATAATAAAGTGGAGGCACACAGTATATAGTTCCTACAATAGAATGAAATAAACATTTAGTCTATAATAATTTACAATAGAATGAAATATGTTGGAAAAAATTGGACTTAAATGGGTTTTAAGAAAGCTGTCCAGAATTTTCTGGACAGAATTTTGAGCAACTTTGAGCTCAAATTTAGGTGGGAGCCACACTACGAAAATTGTGGGACCATATACGAACGCGTTCACCTCCGCAAGGAGATTAATGTAGTATATTCATATGTCCAATTTAATAAGTTATGAATGATAAATATGTCCCCAAAGTGACTCACAAAGCAATGAAAGTTAATGAATTGGGTGTGTTTTAACTCTTGTCCCACATTGGAAGAGTAGTGGAAATTTGATGAGTTAATAACACCCCAAGTATGGACTAAGGCTTGGATGCCTTGGGGGTATCCCAACTCTTTGAAGGGGAGATGACCTAAGCTATGCACGGGTTGACTTTTGGTCAAAATTCACACGCGCGCGCGCGCGAGTCCGTCCGGCCGGCTCGGGCTTGGGCTCCGAATTTTATTTAACTTTCTGGGCTTTAATTATTAATTAATTACGAAATTAATTAATTAATTAATAAACTGTTGGCAGTTATTGCCAACAGTCAACAGTTAATTTCGTTTAACTGTTTTGGCAGTTATTTGCCAACAGTCACCTACTTTGCAATAAATACAGATGCCTCCCTCCGTTTTTAAATAAGAAAATTTTCCCTCCTCCAGAATTGCTGCCATTTTCCTTCCTGAAATTTCCTATCATATTCTCTTCAGAAAATTCTTTTTCTGCATAGCATCTGTTGCATTGTTGTTGAGTATGGAACACAGAATTTGAGTTCGCTGCAATTAATTATTGTCTTGTGCTACATAATTAATTGGAAAATCCGTTCTATCTTGGGAGACAATATTCATCAACCTCGGAGCACATTGGAGGAAATAAATTGTCTTAAGAAAACTGTTCATAATAGGGCTCGGATTTATCTTTAATTCTTTTTATTATTTCTGCAAATTCAAGTAAGTGTTTCATTTCTGTAATTCTGTTTTTATTTCTGTAATTCTGTTTTGTACGGGATTCTTTTTATTATTAAAAATTAGTGTGACACAGATTTTATGATTTAATTCTGTTTTGTACGGAATTCTGTTTTTATTATAGTTTAATTCTGAATTATTATTTGAATTCTTTTGGAATTTAGTTATTGTGAATCATATTTGGAGGAAATTGTTGCACAGAATTTTGTATTCTGTTTTGATTAATTCATTATATATGAATTTTATCATTGATAAAAATTCTGTTTTTGTAACAGAAATGGAATCGCAAAGTACGAACACTACTCCTACGAAATTGATTGTCACCAACACAAATGTGACTGCACCCGTATCTATGCCACACGGGGAGAAACCTGAAAAGTTCATTGGGGCTGACTTCAAACGTTGGCAAGGACAAATGTACTTCTATCTCACTACCTGCCAACTGGGCAGGTTTGTATATGAAGATTGCCCCTCTATTCAAGAGGGAGATGATGCTGAAAAGGTTGTTGCTGTCGATGCTTGGAAGCACTCGGACTACCTATGCCGAAATTATATTTTGGCCTACTTGGACAAGACTTTGTACCATGTCTATTGCACTATAAAAACTTCCAAGGAATTATGGAATTCTTTGGAAAAGAAGTATAAAACTGAAGATGCTGGGATGAAGAAATTTATCGTTGGGCGTTTTCTGGACTTCAAAATGGTTGATTCTAAATCTGTAATCTCGCAAGTGCAAGAACTCCAAGTGATCCTCCACGACATTCATGCTGAAGGAATGTCAATTAGTGAAACTTTCCAAGTTGCTGCAATTGTTGAAAAGTTGCCACCTTCTTGGACTTTGTTCAAAAACTATCTCAAGCACAAGCGTAAGGAGATGAATGTGGAGGAGTTGGTGGTCCGGCTAAGAATCGAAGAAGACAACCGTGAGTCTCAAAAGAAAAGTGGGAAGAATCTGATGGAAACAAAGGTCCATGTCGTTGAAGGTCCTAAAAAGAACAAACGAAAGTATGATGGGGAAGGCACTTCCAAACATAACAAGAAAAAGTTCAAAGGCAAATGCTACAATTGTGGTAAACCGGGACACCGCTCAAGTGAGTGTCGTAAGCCTAAGAAGCAAAATAAAAATAACTCTCAAGCAAATGTGACTGAGGGTGAGAATATCACCAATGATTTGGAGGATATGAATCTTTCTTCCGTTGTCTCTGAATGTAACTTGGTTGGAAATACCAAGGAATGGTGGGTGGACATTGGAGCCACACGACACATTTGTGCAAACAAATGGATGTTCTCCACTTATAAGCCTTTGGAAAATGAGGAGAACCTTTTTATGGGAAATTATTCCACTTCTAAAGTGGTGGGACAAGGAAAGATTGCTTTGAAAATGACTTCTGGAAAGGAACTTACTCTCAACAATGTTCTTCACGTGCCTGATATCCGAAAGAATCTGATTTCTAGATCTCTCCTTACTAAGAATGGTTTCAAGCTTGTGTTTGTGTCTGATCGCTTTGTGTTGTCTAAAAATGACATGTATGTAGGAAAGGGATACCTAAATGAGGGGCTCTTTAAACTGAATGTTCTTACTGTAACCCTTAAAACATCTGTTTCAATGAATGAAGTTGCTAGTTCTTCTTACTTGATTGAGTCATCTAATATTTGGCATGCTAGATTGGGACATGTTAATTTTGATACATTGCGTAAATTAATTAACTTGGAATTTTTGCCAAAATTCAATATTGATAAAAATCATAAATGTGAAATTTGTGTGGAATCTAAATTAACTAGATTACCTTTCCATTCTATTGAAAGGAAAACTGAACCTTTAGATTTAATTCACACCGATATTTGTGATTTAAAATTTGTTCAAACTAGAGGTGGGAAAAAGTATTTTATTACTTTTATTGACGATTGCACAAAATATTGCTATGTATATTTGTTACATAGTAAAGATGAGGCTATTAATGCATTTAAATAATATAAAAATGAAGTTGAGAATCAATTAAGCAAAACGATAAAGGCTGTTAGAAGTGATAGAGGAGGTGAATATGAATATCCATTTGAGGAATTTTGTTCTGAAAATGGGATTATTCATCAAACAACCGCTCCTTATTCTCCTCAATCGAATGGTGTTGCTGAACGCAAAAACCGTACTTTGAAAGAAATGATGAACTCAATGTTATTAAGTTCAGGAGCTCCACAAAATTTGTGGGGGGAAGCCTTACTTTCTGCTAATTACATTCTCAATAAAGTACCTCACAAAAATACTCACAAGACACCTTATGAATTATGGAAAGGTCGAAAACCTTCCTATAAATATTTACGAGTGTGGGGGTGCTTAGCTAAAGTGATGGTTCATAAACCTAAAAAGGTAAGAATAGGGCCAAAAACCGTGGATTGTGTATTCATCGGTTATGCTACTAATAACAGTGCATATCGATTTCTAGTTTGTAAATCTGAGATTTCGGACATTCATGTAAATACGATTATTGAATCTAGGGATGCTTCATTTTTTGAAAATGAATTCCCGTATAACATGACCCGAGAATCTGGTACTTCTAAAAGGACAAATCAAGCTACTACAAGTGGTACTCATCAACCTATTGAACCAATAGAGGATGCACCAAGACGTAGTAAAAGAGCAAAAACCTCGACTTCTTTCGGTCCGGATTTTCTAACATATTTGTTAGAAAATGAACCTCAATCGTATAAAGAAGCTATATCCTTACCCGATGCTTCCAATTAGAAAGAAGCAATTAATAGTGAAATTGAATCCATATTACAAAATCATACATGGGAACTAGTGGATCTTCCACCAGGTTCAAAACCGTTAGGTTATAAATGGATCTTCAAAAAGAAATTGAAGGCCGATGGATCAATTGATAAATATAAAGCTAGACTTATAGCTAAAGGCTATAGGCAAAAGGAAGGGTTGGATTACTTCGACACATATTCACCGGTAACAAGAATAACGTCCATTCGGATGTTAATAGCAATAGATGCTATTAATGGACTTGAAATACATCAAATGGATGTAAAAACTGCATTCTTAAACGGTGAACTAGATGAGGAAATTTATATGGAGCAACCTAAAGGGTTCAAAGCTCCCGGACAAGAAGGAAAAGTATGCAAGCTTGTTAAATCACTATATGGATAAAAACAAGCACCTAAGCAATGGCATGAAAAATTTGATAATGCAATGTTATCAAATGGTTTCAAAATTAATGAATGCGATAAATGTGTTTACTTTAAATACATTCAAAATGGATATGTCATTGTATGCCTCTATGTTGATGATATGCTTATCATGGGTAGTAACTTGGAAATTGTCAAAACTACAAAACAAATGTTGAGTAGTAGATTTGACATGAAAGATATGGGAATCGCCGATGTTATATAAGGAATTAAAATTTCTAGAACATCGGATGGACTTATATTATCTCAATCTCATTACATTGAGAAAGTACTTGAAAAATTCAAGAAGTATGATATTAGTCCTGCCAAGACACCTGTAGATGTAAATTTACATCTAGCAAGAAATAATGGTGAAAGCATATCTCAACTAGAATATTCTCGAATTATCGACAGTTTAATGTATATCATGAACTGTACGCGACCGGACATAGCATACTCAATAAGTAAGCTAAGTCGATTTACAAGTAATCCAGGAAGAGATCACTGGAAAGCAATATTGAGAGTTTTGGGTTATTTAAAATATACTCAAAACTATGGATTGCATTACTCAAAATATCCAGCTGTTCTTGAAGGACATTGCGATGCAAATTGGTTATCTGATACAAAAGACTCTAAGTCTACGAGTGGGTATGTGTTTACCCTCGGAGGTGCAGCCGTATCTTGGAAATCCTCAAAACAAACGTGTATTGCTAGATCGACAATGGAATCTGAATTCATTGCACTAGACAAAGCTGGAGAAGAAGCTGAATGGCTTCGAAATTTCTTAGAGGATGTTCCAAATTGGTCTAAACCTGTGCCCGCAATATGTATACATTGCGATAGCCAATCAGCGATTGGAAGGGCACAAAATCACATGTATAACGGAAAGTCACGACATATTCGTCGTAGACACAATACCGTTAGATAACTTCTCTCAAACGGAATTATCACAATTGACTATGTAAAGTCAAAAGATAATATATCGGATCCACTAACGAAAGGTTTAAACCGAGAGCAAGTTGAAAGATCATCGAGAGGAATGGGTCTAAAGCCTATAAATAAATAAGAATCAATATAGTGGCAACCCAACCTAGATGACTGAGGATCCCAAGATCTAGGTTCAATGGGCAAACCGAACTACATTGTATTCAGTAAGCACTGGAGGATATTTAATCCTATCCATTCCAAAGATGAGACAGTGCATATCTGCCGCGAAATTAGGATAAGTTATGCTTTTAATGACATCTATATCTTAGTACGTCTAAGTGGGGTATTTCAAAATACTCTTTATGGAAGTCACCTACGTGAGTAAGAAGGGGGCCACTTCTATGAGAATAATGAAAGGCATATTCTCTAAAATACTTGCGGAACCAAGTGGTGTTCACGGCCAAAATGAACACAAACGTGAGAACCAACTGTGTTGAAGAATTGTTGTGTGAATATTGTTGTCTAGGTTTACAAAAATAGTTGACGATTCAAGGACGTAAAGTCTACTGATTAACCAAGTAAATCCGATAGTATATCACTAAGGAAAGTTCAAGGCCACTAGGCTACTTCTCCTGATGCAATAAGTCTTCAGTTTTACTCAACTTGTGTCTGCATCTGCATTAGCATCTGTTTTGTTTTATTTATAGCGATATATCATTCATGTGGGGGATTGTTGGAAAAAATTGGACTTAAATGGGTTTTAAGAAAGCTGTCCAGAATTTTCTAGACAGAATTTTGAGCAACTTTGAGCTCAAATTTAGGTGGGACCCACACTACGAAAATTGTGGGACCATATACGAACGCGTTCACCTCCGCAAGGAGATTAATGTAGTATATTCATATGTCCAATTTCAATAAGTTATGAATGATAAATATGTCCCCAAAGTGACTCACAAAGCAATGAAAGGTAATGAATTGGGTGTGTTTTAACTCTTTTCCCACATTGGAAGAGTAGTGGAAATTTGATGAGTTAATAACACCCCAAGTATGGACTAAGGCTTGGATGCCTTGGGGGTATCCCAACTCTTTGAAGGGGAGATGACCTAAGCTATGCACGGGTTGACTTTTGGTCAAAAGTCCACACGCGCGCGCGCGCGCGCGTCCGTCCGTCCGGTCGGCCTGCTCGGTTCGATTCGGGCTCGGGCTCGGGCTCGGGCTCGGGCTTATAAAAATCTCCTACATTTTTGGGCGGAATTTTATTTAACTTTCTGGGCTTTAATTATTAATTAATTACGAAATTAATTAATTAATTAATAAACTGTTGGCAGTTATTGCCAACAGCCAACAGTTAATTTCGTTTAACTGTTTTGGCAGTTATTTGCCAACAGTCACCTACTTTGCTATAAATACAGATGCCTCCCTCCGTTTTTAAATAAGAAAATTTTCCCTCCTCCAGAATTGCTGCCATTTTCCTTCCTGAAATTTCCTGTCATATTCTCTTCAGAAAATTCTTTTTCTGCATAGCATCTGTTGCATTGTTGTTGAGTATGAAACACAGAATTTGAGTTCGCTGCAATTAATTATTGTCTTGTGCTACATAATTAATTGGAAAATCCGTTCTATCTTGGGAGACAATATTCATCAACCTCGGAGCACATTGGAGGGAATAAATTGTCTTAAGGAAACTGTTCATAACAGGGCTCGGATTTATCTTTAATTCTTTTTATTATTTCTGCAAATTCAAGTAAGTGTTTCATTTCTGTAATTCTGTTTTTATTTCTGTAATTATTTAATAATTCATAATTCTGTACAATTGTTATTTATAAATAGTAGTCATAACAAAATAAACATTTAGTCTATAATAATTTGCAACATACATTTAACACACATTAGTCTTTTGATCATAGAAAACAAATCAAACAAAAGATCGTACATTTAACTTAACGCTTTATCATTTGAACACTATGACTACAAACAAAACCTAAATCCATAATTTTAAAGAAACTCTTCAAAGCTCAACAACAACCCTGTCAAGTTAAGAGTCAACTTATAATTTCCACAAGGTAAGAAGAGATTTTCCAAAACTAACTTCTAAAACAATCTCAGCACTAACATACGAATGTTTGATTATACCCACTAACAAATTGAAACTAAAACAAATCACACCTTTTAAAGGATCCCTTTGATATCGTTTTTCTAATAGTAGAACATGTAACATGATACTCATATCAATAGCTTTTTCGTTAGATTTTTACATTTGTATTTGGATTAGACATTACATCTATTTTGAGTTCATGGATTCTAAGACCTATTACTTTTTATTGTTTTTCGTGTAATGATCATTGTAAACATTTAATAGTGGAGCTATTTATTTGAAAAAATGGTAAAGTATGTTTGTTTAGTTATATTTGATTTTTTTGTATAAAGTGTCTCTCATCCCTTTAAATCATTGGAAACATACCTAAGGATGATAATAACTAAACAAACAATTATTACACAAAACAAATATTAGGGACTTGAGTACTACCTTTATTAAAGCATTTCATCAAATGAGTTGTGTGAATTAGAAAAACTAAGTGTAAAAAAAATAAAATTAGATAAACCTTTCAATCAAACCAAACAATATTCAAGTCTCACATCTAAAAATTAAATGTTTAGAAGAAAATGAATAGAAGTAAGCTTCTCAATATAAAGACATGAACAATTCTATTAATAAAAAGTGGAAGCAATTTTTATTTTATCATGACCATGATTGTCTAACATCACTCGCCATGACTTTAAAGAAATATTATTTACAAAATGAATTATGAAAAATAAAGAGGACGGTAACCATTTAACATTTGTAGAAGAACTAATGCAATCCATTTACTTTTCCTTTTTTTTCTCAAATCTACAATATATAATAAAAATTGTAGCCTTGTGACTTCCACGTGTCATATAAATTTAATGTAAGTTATGCCTTCGTAAGTGCACTTCTTTGTATCTCTCTTTAAACGAGTACACGATTCCTTTCCCCCGTTTATGGGTGCCTTTTTGTTTTCCAAGATCTTTTTCACTTCTCCACGTCATTATCTTTCCCTGAACATTTCGTATGTTTCTTTTCCAACAACCCGAGATTTTTGGGACGATAATTTATTCATTTTTAGGAGAAATAAATACAATTTCTATTGGAGAATAATCAAACTGGCATTTGAGGTCAAAATTTGAAGTTGTTAAAAAGTTATTCGTATGACAATTCTGAATGTGCCATTGCTTCCGGAAGGGTCGAGAAAGTTGAAATGACTGTACTTCGGGTCTATTTAGGTTCTAAAATATTTTAAGTTCGATTGACTCGAATTAAAGTTACCGAGTCATTTAAAATGTGTATTATTATTTAAAGTGTGTATCTTGGGAGACAAAGCTTAAAAGCCTACGGGAGATCAATTCTCCTTGGAAAGAAGGAGAGAAATAGAGAGAAGAAGAAGAAAAAGAGAGAGAAAGTGGGATTTTGGGCCATTACGCGATCTCGAGGATGAATCAGACCCTACGAACTTGAGGCAAGTGATTAAACTTGCTAAATAATTGTTGTGTACCATTTATTTCATGATTTGTGGATCAAATTTATGGGTTTTAGGTTTAGTTTGTCAAAACCTAAATTTTTGGGAAAATCTTAGATTTGTAGTATATAAATAATTAAGAGGGTATAAAATTAGTTGGGTTGAATTATATAATGAGTTTTGATGATAATATTATGTTTGGGTTGAAGAAAAATGGTTAGAAGATGATTAAAATGAATTTTGGGAATTTTTGGCTTTGAAAAAGTAGCCATTTTCGTGACTTCTGCTAGGCCGAATCGATTCGTCCCCTTACCGAATCGATTTGGAAAGTTACAGGTGCCCAGGTCTGAGTGACCGAATTGATTTGTCCCCAACCTGAATCGATTCGACCTGAGACAGAATCCCAGGTCTTATGACCCGAATCGATTCGCCTTGGAGGCCGAATCGATTCGGATTTGGCCCGAATCGAGTCGGAAACAGGGCAAATTCGGGGATGTTTTTAGAGGGAGAATTTCATTTCATTTTGTTTGAGGTTATCGATTGGGAACCTCTATAGGAGTTATGAGAAGTGTTTTTTAAAGAATTTTATGGAGTTTCCCTCATGAAATATTGTTCGGGCCATATGGACTTAATTTGAGAAATACCGATTAGCGAATATCGTATATACTAAGTGGGGAAGCCCATTACCATTGAGATTTCTATTTGGAAATAATTATGGAAATATATGAAAGAGTGAGAATGCGCTTAGTGATACTGGATTTTAGAATCAAATACTAAAAAAGGGATAACTTTAAAAGTTCATACGAGCAATTGAACCATATTATGGATTGAGAATAACAAATGTTAATTGATGTGCATACGAATATAAAAAATATCATTAACGCTAATTAACTTGAGAGATGTCTCACAAAAACGAGAAATGCTAATTGAGGTGCATTAGGATATATGGAATATCCTCACCTATTTAGAATTGAGAGACAGTTCATATAAATAGAAGTGATGTGTGAACCTCAAGTGAGAAATAGTATAGTGTCTACTAAGTGGGGAAGTTATGTGATTTAATGACGATGAGTATATATAGAGAGGAATATAATAAATAATGATATTATTTCACTTACGCCTAAGAGCGCACTATGAGTATGAAACAGTGTGATATATATACCTTATGTGATGGTATATATTTATATGATGTGATGATGTATGTATATCTTATGTGAACGATATATATATATATATATATATATATATATATATATATATATATATATATATATATATATAAGTGAATCATACCCCCTCCTTGCTGTCATTTGGAAGTTGCGCGATGAGGGTGAGCATCCTGGCTCGAGGAGCAGGGTGTGAATATTCCCCAGGTCATAGTCGTCCATTTTATTGATGTGATTATATTTTGGAGGTGAGAAGTCGTGGATATGTGTCGTTCTCACTTGACCGGTTAGGAACAATGATCGCTTCCCGGACGTTGTGTGCGTGTGTGGCAGCGATGTCGGTGATATTGAGTCCGGACACAGGTTCCCAGGATGATATATGAGTGATGACCTTGAAGATGATAGCATTGAAAACCTGTGTCCTCGAGTTATAGATCTTTTGGGTGGTTATTATATTACTGGTGTTCTTAGTACTTTGGGTATTGAGGGATTAATGGACCTCAATGACCAACATTGCCAAGGAGTAGTGTATCGGGGGGGGGGGGGGGGGGGGTTCCTTATTTTTATTTCTCTTGCGAGACGTCCCACGCACGAAACGCAGTGCAATGTAGGGAGTGAGGAGAAGTTAGTCCTTAATGCTCATATTTATATATAGTCTATCTCGACGATCGACAGTGCCAAGGAGTAGTGTATCGAGGGGGTTCCTTGTTTGGATTTCGCTTTGCGAGATGTCCCAAGCACGAAACGACATGCACTGTTGAGAATTGGGAATAATAGATTAATTAATTGAGTAATAAGAATTTGGGTTACATGCATCATGCATTGAGGGCATAATGAATCTTGATAATCAATACTATCAAGGAGTAGTGTATCGGGGGGTTCCTTGCTTAGATTTCGCTTGCGAGATGTCCCACGCATGAAACGCAGTGCAGTACTGAGAATTGGGAGAAGTTTAGTCGTTATCACTTGGATGCTAATAACTCATATCTAATTATATGCATATTTATGGCATAACTAGAATATGAGAAATTCTAGTAAGAAATGCTTATGCAAACTTTATATGTTAAGTAGTGAAAAAATAATTGTGATCGATAATATTAAAATTGAGGGGTTATGTGTTAGATGGAATTTAGATGAGTATCAATTGGGTTTTAAGTTAGACTTACTTGCCTAGATAGATTTGGGGCATTTATTTGGAGATTATGTGCATACGTTTAGTTGCGCGCTTTAGTTGAGAGGTTAGTTGGATTTTTATGGAGAGTGCGAGTCCACCTTAATCATGTCATAATGCATTTATGATTATTATGCATTTTAATGCACTTGCTATAAAATGTTTTCACCTCGGGCTCTGACCCGTTTATATTTTGTCCTTCTATGTATAAATATTGCATTATTTTAGGTGTTCCTCCGCAAGGACGCCATCGTGATTATCCATCCAGTGTATTCGTGGAGCTGTGGCAGTAGCGGATTGTTGCGGCATTTTGTTATAGTCGATTTCTATCTTTTGTGTATCTAGATTAGGATTTAGTTTGTATATCGGGTTTATACCCAAGTGTTGTAGAGTAGCTCTTTTATATTTTATTTCTCATATTATTGTATCATCTGTGACCCGACAGCTTATTCGGGTATTTTATTTTTTACATTGTGTTGTACTCTTTTATTAGTCTCCTTTATATCATTTGAGCATGCATGTCTCTCTTATTATATTTAGATGTTGGTTGTTGGTTGTGGGTTAGGCGTTTCATGTTTTGTTTTGGTTTGTAAATAAAATGTTTTATAATTTTGACACCCTCTTTTTGTAGTAATGGGTGGTTAGCTGTGTTTATTGTTAGGATCGTCAGTGGATGCAGAGAATGATCCACTTGAGATTCCTGATTATTTTTGTATAGTGTTGGTCACCCGTTATTATTTTAAGCGGCTTCATAGGTGGTATCAGAGCATCAGGTCCTAGTGTCTTTAGGATCTGTGTGGATTACTACGATCTTTCATAAGCGTTCTTTATGTAGAGCCTAATTATTAGGACTGTTGTGTTCATACGTTCGTATTTCTTCTGTGGTGAGAAAACTTTTGAAAGGTGTTCTGATACAATTGTTCTTATTTCAGATGCCACTGAAGAGAAGTCATTCAGGCAGGGCAAATAAAGGGACTGGGAGTGTGGAACCCCAAATGCCTATAAGGAACATGACTACAGATGAAGTTGCCAATATTATGGCACAAGCAGTAACTACTGCCATTTCTACGATGGCGCAGTAACCTGCTGTTCAAGCAGTCCAAACCCATTCGGGACCATCTTTGTGGGAAAGAGTGAGGGAAGATTTTAGTAAGGGGCATCCTCCAAAGTTCTTAGGGGGAGTTGATGCAATGACTGCAAGTCAATGGAGGAACAGTATACAAAGGCACCTCCGTAAGGTGGAGTGTAGTGAGGTGCAGAAGAAATTTCTCGCCACCTTTAAGTTAACCGGGGCATCTCTCCAGTGGTAGGAGTCTGTCACCACATCTGAACAGAGAGATACTTTACCTATAACAGATTTTTGGGAACTCTTTGATCGAAGGTATTTTCCTTCCTCGATTCAGAAGGAATTGAGGAGCAAATTAATGGATGTGTTTTAAGGTAATAGAACGGTGGCAGAATATGAAAAATATTTTACTAGATGGGTGAAATTAGTACCTGATGAGGTAAATATGGAAGAGGAACGTATATCGAAGTTCATGCTTGTGACACCCCGACTAATTAAATACCGGGTAGCTACTCCTTTATTAAATTAATTCAAAATGCCAAGTTGGCTCAGTTAATAGCATCACTGTCGAAAACCTTTTAAAGATTACTAACCACCTAGTATTTAAAAAGTAAGTTGCCAAATTTTAATTTAAGTCTGATTAACATGCAACAAGTGTAATAAAGAAATAAATAACACCATTCACCATACTGAAGTAAAACGAATAACCATCACAATAGAGTAAATAAAGTCTGGAGGAAAACTCCTCACTACAATCCCATAACTGAAATGAACAACCGAATACTGAAATAATACATGCTAAAGTCTGAGAACTGAAATGTAAAAGATGTCTCTAAATAGAAATGGGAAACATGCCCTACAACTGATAGATAGTGACTCTGGAATCCAAAAGATAGAAGCGTCTACATGCAAATCCCTGTAGCTTCCACAAACAGCTACAGTTCGTCACCTGAATGAGAATCCTATGCTTGGTGTCCCTGTGGCTGGGCACCTAAAATGGTTTTACAAAGAAAAAGATTTGAAAAGCAAACGGGTCAGAGCCCAAATGTGGAGTTATATTTTAAAAACCTGCAAGTGCTTTAAAAACATTTAAAACATTAAATGCAAAGTACATGTTAGGACGTGCACTCATATGATATTCTCACCTCTCGTCTAACTGTGCACTCCTAATGTAAGTACCCATCTATAACGACACAACCCACTAGCTAAGTGACATCATCCCTAGCTAGACTATCATAGGTCCTACCCATTTTACTCGGTTCTATTAACATTATAACACTCGTAATTACGTAGGGGTTTAACATAAACTCAGATGCTCAAATGCAATATATATATATATCACTATCAGTTAACTCGTTATATTCCTCGAAGCAATACCGTAATTATATTCACAACATTAACATGAAGGTTCCCATTAATTAAGTGTATATTAATCACAACATAAATATACAATATAAGCACCCCGAGAACTAAGCTGTGGTGCACACATACTCTGCTATCCATCCCGGTACATCACGTACATAAGGATCACATATTTCGAATCTCTCAGGAATAGTCCAGATAACACAATCACAAATAGTGGAGGCGAACACAGTCACATCACATGGGTCACGCACATACCTACGCTCCCACGATCAGCGGACTTATTAATATCCCAATAAGTCTTTCTATGACCTATGTTCATCGAGGTACCAGTCTATATCCCCCCCGTAGGCACACAAGGATTAGAGGGTCCTAAGCGAACGCAACCTCCCGTGATAGCAAGTATGGTAGGTATGTCATACACACAATCCGTATACCAATACTAAGTAAACACACATCTTAGTAATACCATATTTTAATCGTAGTACATATTCTCATTCTAGTACCAATATATAATTTACACACTTTATACGATTCCGGTTTATAATCCTACGCGCCATAATGTATTCTCACGTCGTAGAAGTCACTCACGTCACAGCCCAAACAGTCCATTATTTAAATCACTCGTATATAATTTATTCCTCATAATGTCCCAATGTCCCACATCTATCAATATAACCTCAAGGGTTGTTATCTCTATCCTCGAACAAGTTTACGGGACTCCAAAAATCAAAATAGTCCAAAATGGCCCAAACTGTCAGCTCGTTAGAAGTCTCGTTCGAACGAGACTGTTCGAACGAGATCCAGTTCGTTCGAACGAACTGCACCTTCTAACGATATCTCGTTCGAACGAGATATCGAACGAAACTACCCCTCGTTAGAAGCGACTGGTCAATTCGTTAGAAGCTCGTTCGAACGAGCTCGTTCGAACGACCTGGGAATGGTTTCTAACGAACGACCAGTTTAAGCCCAGATTTTTCCCAAAAATCGTTTTTCACCATTTTTACTCCTCAAGTCTCTTCTAAAATTCGTTCTAACAATGTATTAAGTCCTCTAATCATACTAAATCATGCTAAGGAGATATACTAACATCTTTTAAGGGTTTAATACCTTCTAAACATCAATAAATCACAAGTTTCTACATTATTCCCTAATTTTCTTCAAGAACATAAACCCTAGATTTTTCTCATCATAATTTCCCAGATTTTAATCCGTTTATACATCACATAGATATGAAATCTCTGAACTCAATCTTCAAACAATGTTTCTACATGCAAACCTATCCCAAAATTAAATAATAACTTCCAATTTCATGGGTTTTCTTTTAACTCTTATATAAGATTAATTATCAAGGTTTCTAACATGGAAGAAGCATTCACTGCTTAAGGAATGTAGTTTAAATCACTTGCCTTGGTTTGATTTCTGATTTTGGTGTAGGTTTGATGAAGTTTTCTGCAGAAATTCCTCTCTCCAAGCTCCTTCTCCAATGGTGGCTTAAGGTGGTTAGGGTTTGATTTGGGGAACTTAGAAAACCTAAATGATAACCTACGTAGCCTTCTAGGTTAATATGGGTTGGTTATGGGCTTAGTGGGTCAAATCCACATCAGATTTAATTAACCAATTTTCGTCACTTTTAATTCCTCAAAATGTAAAATTACCAAAATACCCTTTAAGTTGCCGGTATGGCCTAAAAATACCCCGGGACCCAAACTATACCCCCGGCTAGTGTTTTCTGACTATCTCGACCCTTCCGGACGCGTTGGCGCACTCAAAACGACCATACGGATTATAGATTTTAAATTTACTTTTATTATCAAAATATTTCACCGTGACGCGGCGGTCCCACGCGTCTCAACAAAATTTATAAAATGTCGTATATAAATCTCACGACAACTTTCATAATTCCAAATTCATATATAATCATATATGCACATAATCAAATACCAACTCGCATCTCATTAGTATTTATAACCCGGATTAATTTCTAATTAATACGCATTTAATTAATTAATCCAAAAATAAATATAGCCAAAAGTACGGGGTATTACATACTTCCCCCCTAATAACTGAATTTCGTCCCGAAATTCGAAACTAGAAAGTACCTGCTAAAAATAACTCTGAATAACGTTCGCGCATCTCATCCTCGCGCTCCCATGTGGACTCTTCGACATTGTGATGTCGCCACTGAACACGCACTAACGGGACTATCTTTGACCGCAGTTTCCTCTCGCTTTGGTCCAAAATAGCAATTGGCCCCTCCTCGTAGGAGCTATCCGGCTGGAGATCGATGTCCTCCACAGCAATGTGAGAATGGGCCAAATTATCTCTAAGGTATTTCCTTAGCGAGGAAATATGGAACACGTCATGAATCCGATGCAAGTGCTCCGGTAGTCCAAGTCTATACGCAACCGGTCCGATCCGCTCAATGATAGGAAACGGCCCCACATACCTCGGTGCCAACTTCCCCTTCTTCCCGAAACGCATAATCCCCTTCATCGGAGATACCTTGAGCAAAACCTGGTCCCCCACTTGGAACTCCCTGAAAAACCTCTTCGCATCAGCATAACTCTTCTGCCTGTCTTGAGCTACCCGAATGCGACTCCGAATCAACTCAATCCTTACCGAAGTATCTTGAATCACTTCCGGCCCAAGTAGTTTGTTGTCCCCCACTTCTAACCAACATGCTGGGGAACGACAAGGCCTACCGTACAATGCCTCAAACGGAGCCATGCCAATAGTGAACTGATAGGAGTTGTTGTAAGAAAACTCCACCAGTGGAAGGTACTGCTCCCATCCACCCCCGAAGTCAATAATGCACATGCGTAGCATGTCCTCCAACATCTGATTGGTGCACTCTGTCTGCCCATCGGTCTGCGGATGATAAGCCGTACTCAACCGCAATTCCGTGCCCATGGCCTCCTGGAAACTCTCCCAAAATCGCGAAACAAATATCTTGTCTCTGTCAGACACGATATTTAGGGGCACACCGTGAAGTCTCACAATCTATGAAATGAAGAGCTGGGCATACTGTCCCATGGTGTAGTCACCCAAACGGAGTCGTGACCCCTCTGCGACGTAGGTAACCCCGTGATAAAGTCCATGGATATACTCTCCCACATCCACACAGGGACCTCCAACGGCTGTAGCAATCCTGCTGGTCTCTGATGATCCACTTTTACAAGCTGACAAGTGGCGCATTTCGAAACAAACTCAGCGATATCTCTCTTCATACCGCTCCACCAACACTACCGTCTCATGTCTTGGTACATTTTGTCCCCTCCGGGATGTACCGCGAACCGTGAGCCGTGCGACTCTGCCATCACTTCGTGTCACAATTCCTCTCCTTCCGGAACTACCAATCTCCCATTGAAGCGTAATCCCCCGTCTGAGCTAACGGTATAGGATTTGGCTCCCTCTGCTAGTAATCGAACTATCTGCTCCTGACAGAACGAGTCATCGGCCTGTGCCCGTACTACCTTCGTGATAATCTGCGGTGTAACGGTCATCACAGACATGAAAGATCGAGCCACTGCATCCTGGTGTCCCAATTCCTTCCACTTTGCTTTCCACACCTCTGCCACCTCATCTGCTGGCCTACGGCTTAACGCGTCTGCTACCACGTTAGCCTTACTCGGGTGGTACTGGATGTCGAACTGGTAGTCTTTCACAAACTCAAGCCACCTACGTTGCCGCATATTTAACTCTTTCTGCGTGAACAGGTACTGTAGAGACTTGTGGTCCGTGAACAGTTGGAACTTCTCCCCCAAAAGATAGTGCCTCCAAATCCGTAGGGCAAATACCACCGCTGCCAACTCCAAATCATGCGTGGGGTAATTTTCTCATGAGGCTTAAGCTTACGGGAAGCATAAGCTATGGCCTGTCTCTCTTGCTGCAATACACCTCCAAGTCCTTGCAAAGACGCGTCGGTGTAAACCAAATACTCAACTCCCGGTCTCGGCAATGCTAACACAGGTGCTGAGGTCAATTTGTCCTTCACTTCATCGAATGCCAACTGACAGGCATCACTCCAGATGTATGGCACACCCTTACGAGTAAGATGTGTCAAAGGACCTGCTATCTCCGACAAACCCCGAATAAATCTCCTATAGTATCCTGCTAGACCCAAGAAACTACGAATCTCCGTTGGTGTCGTGGGCTGTCCCCACTCCCTCACCGCTGATACCTTCCCCGGATCAACAGATATCCCTTGGTCGAAAATAATGTGACCCAAGAACTGGACTTCCTTCAGCCAAAACCCGCACTTCTCATATTTGGCATACAACTCGTTCTAACGAAGTGTCTGCAAAACCTGCCTCAAATGCTCGGCATGCTCCCCCTCTGTCTGAGAGTAAACCAGAATGTCATCAACGATGACAATGACAAACTGATCTAGGAAATCCCTGAACACTCTGTTCATCAAGTCCATAAACACTGCTGGAGCGTTGATCAAGCCGAAAGGCATAACCCGAAACTCGTAAGAACCATATCTCGATAAGAACGCAGTCTTCGAGACATCCTCCTCCCTGATACGCAACTGATGGTATCCCGATCTCAAGTCAATCTTCGAGAAGAAAGAAGCTCCTCTCAACTGGTCGAATAAGTCATCGATTCGAGGCAACGGATACTTATTCCGTATCGTGACCTTATTCAACTCTCGGTAGTCCACACACAATCTCAGTGAACCATACCTCTTCTTCACAAACAAAACTGGAGCGCCCCAAGGTGAGGTACTCCTTCGAATAAAGCCTTGACCTAATAGCTGCTCTATCTGATCTCGTAACTCCCTCATCTCAGCTGGAGCCATACGGTACGGTGCGCGTGCTATAGGTCTCGTACCCGGTAGCAAATCTATAACGAAGTCTATCTCTCGACTGGGTGGTAAGCCTGGTATCTCCTGAAACACATCTGAATACTCCCTGACAACCGGGATGGAATCTAAAGGAATAACAACCTCCTTAGAGGTATCTTCCTCTATGTAATACAGATGAGCGGTCGATCCTCCCTCTGGGCGAGGCATCGCCACTACAAACATCTCTTGCCCCGAAATGGCAAAAACAAATCTTCCGCTGAAGCAATCAATCATGGCCCTATAAGCTACGAGCCAATCCATACCGATGATCACATTGTGAACATGCATAACTAATACTAACATGTCCGCAGGTAATACTAAGCCACCAATCTCTACCCCCACTCCCCGGCATATAAAGAAAATAAGTGACCCACTCCCCAAAGGTGAGTCGACACACCTCACTGTGCTCTCTGCCGTAGCTAACAATCCTAAAGCTTTCGCGAAGTGTGTAGCTATAAAACAATGTGTAGTACCCGTAACACAATACCCGACCCATAGTGCCATGGATAGGAAATGTACCCTCAATTACGGGCGGTGCCTGTGGAACTGCAGCCTGGTGGACGTTATAGACACGTCCATACTGTAGCTGCCCCTGCCGAGCTGGGACTGTTGGTATGAGTGGAAATGCTGCCATCTGTGGTGGTGCGGGGAGAGCGTCGAAAAACATAGGCCTCTGTGGCTCCTGGCCAGCACCCTGCTGCTGCTGCTGTGGGGTCCTGCCCTTATCAGGACAATCCTGACGTTTGTGGCCAATCTTACCACAAATGAAACACTTCCTTCGGAAGTTTCCCCCTCGCTGTCCATGCTGACCACGACCCTGGTGACCGTTATTATTTCTAGTCTGGCGTTGTTGGCCCTGTTGAAATTGTTGATGACCATTCTGTCCTAGCTGCACTGGAGCTTCTGGAAAGGTTGGTAGGGCTAGTACCTGAGCTGGTGCTATGAGGGCGATTGTAAAAAGTGGCCCCTGTGGATTATTACGGGCACCCTGTTGCTGCTGCGGCGGGGCCCTACCCTTATCAGGACAATCCTGGCGTTTATGGCCACGCGTGCCACACACAAAGCATCGGCCTATAAAGTTTCTCCCCCTCTGACCCTGCTACTGACGGTGTTGGCCTCCCTGACCTGGGACCTCTTTCCCCTTTCGAAACTGCTTCATATTACCACGTTGCTGACTAGGACTGACTCGGTCTTGGGTAGTTGGTTGTCGAAACTTCGGAGTCCTCGCACATTTTCCAGTTTTATTCACATGCATATGGCTAACCTCTCTAGGTCTTTTGCCTCCTTCAAGTTGTATATTATGTTCTTGGCATTGTAAGACCGCAGTGGTAACTGCTTGTACCACGATACTTGCTAACTCGGCGATTGATATTCTCTCTGGGGACACCTGAGGTGTGAGTCGATCTTGCCCGATGACTCCCTTAACCGTTCTAGCTAGTTCTTCTTGACGATCCATCTGAAAATTTAAGTAAATTTGGATGAGTTCATCATTCAAATAAACAAATCGCGGAAGTACGAATTCCCAAAGTACAGAGATGAATACAACATTCCTAATTTTTAGGGCTCTATATCAAAGAAAGCTCAGCGGAAAACATAATAGCCGTACAGATCCTAAAGGACACTAGAACCTGATGCTCTAATACCACCTGTGACACCCCGACTAATTAAATACCGGGTAGCTACTCCTTTATTAAATTAATTCAAAATGCCAAGTTGGCTCAGTTAATAGCATCACTGTCGAAAACCTTTTAAAGATTACTAACCACCTAGTATTTAAAAAGTAAGTTGCCAAATTTTAATTTAAGTCTGATTAACATGCAACAAGTGTAATAAAGAAATAAATAACACCATTCACCATACTGAAGTAAAACGAATAACCATCACAATAGAGTAAATAAAGTCTGGAGGAAAACTCCTCACTACAATCCCATAACTGAAATGAACAACCGAATACTGAAATAATACATGCTAAAGTCTGAGAACTGAAATGTAAAAGATGTCTCTAAATAGAAATGGGCAACATGCCCTACAACTGATAGATAGTGACTCTGGAATCCAAAAGATAGAAGCGTCTACATGCAAATCCCTGTAGCTTCCACAAACAGCTACAGCTCACCACCTGAATGAGAATCCTATGCTTGGTGTCCCTGTGGCTGGGCACCTAAAATGGTTTTACAAAGAAAAAGATTTGAAAAGCAAACGGGTCAGAGCCCGAATGTGGAGTTATATTTTAAAAACCTGCAAGTGCTTTAAAAACATTTAAAACATTAAATGCAAAGTACATGTTAGGACGTGCACTCACATGATATTCTCACCTCTCGTCTAACTGTGCACTCCTAACGTAAGTACCCATCTATAACGACACAACCCACTAGCTAAGTGACATCATCCCTAGCTAGACTATCATAGGTCCTACCCATTTTACTTGGTTCTATTAACATTATAACGCTCGTAATTATGTAGGGATTTAACATAAACTCAGATGCTCAAATGCAATATATATATATCACTATCAGTTAACTCGTTATATTCCTCGAAGCAATACCGTAATTATATTCACAACATTAACATGAAGGTTCCCATTAATTAAGTGTATATTAATCACAACATAAATATACAATATAAGCACCCCGAGAACTAAGCTGTGGTGCACACATACTCTGCTATCCATCCCGGTACATCACGTACATAAGGATCACATATTCTGAATCTCTCAGGAATAGTCCAGATAACATAATCACAAATAGTGGAGGCGAACACAGTCACATCACATGGGTCACGCACATACCTACGCTCCCACGATCAGCGGACTTATTAATATCCCAATAAGTCTTTCTATGACCTATGTTCATCGAGGTACCAGTCTATATCCCCCCCGTAGGCACACAAGGATTAGAGGGTCCTAAGCGAACGCAACCTCCCGTGATAGCAAGTATGGTAGGTATGTCATACACACAATCCATATACCAATACTAAGTAAACACACATCTTAGTAATACCGTATTTTAATCGTAGTACATATTCTCATTCTAGTACCAATATATAATTTACACACTTTATACGATTCCGGTTTATAATCCTACGCGCCATAATGTATTCTCACATCGTAGAAGTCACTCACGTCACAGCCCAAACAGTCCATTATTTAAATCACTCGTATATAATTTATTCCTCATAATGTCCCAATGTCCCACATCTATCAATATAACCTCAAGGGTTGTTATCTCTATCCTCGAACAAGTTTACGGGACTCCAAAAATCAAAACAGTCCAAAATGGCCCAAACTGCCTGCTCGTTAGAAGTCTCATTCGAACGAGACTGTTCGAACGAGTTTGGACTGTCAGCTCGTTAGAAGTCTCGTTCGAACGAGACTGTTCGAACGAGATCCAGTTCGTTCGAACGAACTGCACCTTCTAACGATATCTCGTTCGAATGAGATATCGAACGAAACTACCCCTCGTTAGAAGCGACTGGTCAATTCGTTAGAAGCTCGTTCGAACGACCTGGGAATGGTTTCTAACGAACGACCAGTTCAAGCCCAGATTTTTCCCAAAAATCGTTTTTCACCATTTTTACTCCTCAAGTCTCTTCTAAAATTCATTCCAACAATGTATTATGTCCTCTAATCATACTAAATCATGCTAAGGAGATATACTAACATCTTTTAAGGGTTTAATACCTTCTAAACATCAATAAATCACAAGTTTCTACATTATTCCCTAATTTTCTTCAAGAACATAAACCCTAGATTTTTCTCATCATACTTTCCCAGATTTTAATCCGTTTATACATCACATAGATATGAAATCTCTGAACTCAATCTTCAAACAATGTTTCTACATGCAAACCTATCCCAAAATTAAATAATAACTTCCAATTTCATGGGTTTTCTTTTAACTCTTATATAAGATTGATTATCAAGGTTTCTAACATGGAAGAAGCATTCACTGCTTAAGGAATGTAATTTAAATCACTTGCCTTGGTTTGATTTCTGATTTTGGTGTAGGTTTGATGAAGTTTTCTGCAGAAATTCCTCTCTCCAATCTCCTTCTCCAATGGTGGCTTAAGGTGGCTAGGGTTTGATTTGGGGAACTTAGAAAACCTAATTGATAACCTACGTAGCCTTCTAGGTTAATATGGGTTGGTTATGGGCTTAGTGGGTCAAATCCACATCAGATTTAATTAACCAATTTTCGTCACTTTTAATTCCTCAAAATGTAAAATTACCAAAATACCCTTTAAGTTGCCGGTATGGCCTAAAAATACCCCGGGACCCAAACTATACCCCCGGCTAGTGTTTTCTGACTATCTCGACCCTTACGGACGCGTTGGCACACTCAAAATGATCATACGGATTATAGATTTTAAATTCACTTTTATTATCAAAATATTTCACCGTGACGCGGCGGTCCCACGCGTCTCAACAAAATTTATAAAATGTCGTATATAAATCTCACGACAACTTTCATAATTCCAAATTCATATATAATCATATATGCACATAATCAAATACCAACTCGCATCTCATTAGTATTTATAACCCGGATTAATTTCCAATTAATACGCATTTAATTAATTAATCCAAAAAAAAATATAGCCAAAAGTATGGGGTATTACAATGCGAGGGTTAGATTGGAGAATTCGGCAACATTTATGAGAGAGCCCAGCGTTATTGACTTTCGTCAAGGTAGTGAATGTGGCACTGTTAAAGTGTCATGAATATCATCTTCGTTCGCAAGAGGGTGAGAACTTTGGAGACTCGGGTTCATTAAGTAGGTCTGGCGAAGAGAGTGCCAGTAATGCCAGAGGGTATAAGCACGATTGTCGAGGGTTGCATCGGCATTTTGTTCCTCAAGCTGGGCTGAGAGGATTTGCGGGTAGATGTTTCTTTTGTAAGGAAATAGGTCATAGGAAGAGAGATTGTCCTAAAAGAGGTAAATGACCACGTTTTGATGAAGTTTTTTAAGTGCAACCCTTACACCAGATTCGAGGTCATTTTAGGCCAGGAGACTTTGTGTGGGAGCCCAATGATGAGGAGAGGCAATCGGACTAGAGATGGATGATGTAAGTTATTTTCCTTTGTGAGTAGGATTATTACTATATGAAGTTTTGGGAATATTGTATGGGAGATAGTAAGAGAGGGTAATGCTATAACCCTATTATGTATGGAATGACCCGTAAAGGAATCTTGAGCAAGTGAGGCTCTTATGTTATTATCTTTTAAAAGAAACTAGATGATTTTGTGATGTGATAAATAGAGAACTATAACTTTGTTATGAATGTAAGAATTGTATTATGTATCAAGTAGTAATGATAAATCTACTTATTTGTATATAGTCATGTTAGACTTATATAATTGTTCTATTCCAGTTATGGAAGAGCCTAATGAATTGCAATATATATATTAATATGATGTGAGAGATTATTTCTGAAAAGAGTTCAGAATTTTGTGAATTATTGAGGGGCAGGAAATTTTAGCTCATAATTATGCTAATTTTTGTGAGTTGTATGTTGTTATGTGGATGATGATTTTTAAGACCTTGTGTTATGGGCATAAGGTATTTTATATATATGACGAAAGACATAAACCATTTTTAAAATAAACTGTTTTTAAAATAAAACTTTCTATAGGCCTTTGGGCAACATCAAAATGATTTATGCAAAAATATTTTTAAACTCTAGTTCCGATTTAACAAACTCTCAATCCTCGATGTCGCCACATATTAGTGTATTGGGAGGGTTACTTGTTTGGATTTCGCTTGCGAGACCTCCCCCGCATGAAAGTGGCGAATGTTAGGAATTGAGAGGAGTTATTTCTTTGGACCATTAAAATTTTTTATACTATTAATATGCTAGTATAATCTATATATCTTTAGAATTATGCAACTTTTGGAGGCAAGAGAAGTCTAATTGTGTTTAAAATTGGTTTTATAACAATTAAAATAATTCGTCGTGGGAAGTGGGCGGTTTGGGTATAGTGTTAGTGAGAATAAATGTCGTAGGAACTAGTTGAGCTTTTGAGAATTAGGCTTAGCTTAATTTCGAGGACGAAATTATTGTAAGTGGGGAAGTTTGTAACAACCCGAGATTTTTTGGGATGATAATTCATTCATTTTTGGGAGAAATAAATATCATTTCTATTGGAGAATAATCAAACTGGCATTTGAGGTCAAATTTGAAGTTGTTAGAAAGTGATTCGTATGACGATTCTGAATGTGCCATTGCTTCGGAAAGGGTCGAGAAAGTTGAAATGACTGTACTTGGGGTCTATTTAGGTTCTGAAATATTTTATGTTCGTTTGGATCGAATTAAAGTTACCCAATCATTTAAAGTGTGTATCTTGGGAGACAAGGCTTAAAAGCCTACGGGAGATCAATTCTCCTTAGAAAGAAAGAGAGAAATAGAGAGAAGAAGAAAAGAAGAAGAAAAAGAGAGAGAAAGTGGGATTTCTGGCCATTACGCGATCTCGAGGACGAATCAGACCCTACGAACTTGAGGCAAGTGATTAAACTTGCTAAATAATTGTTGTGTACCATTTTTTTCATGATTTGTGGATCAAATTTATGGGTTTTAGGTTTAGTTTGTCAAAAACTAAATTTTTGGGAAAATCTTAGATTTGTAGTGTATAAATGATTTTGAGGGTATAAAATTAGTTGGGTTGAATTATATAATGAGTTTTGATGATAATATTATGTTTGGGTTGAAGAAAAATGGTTAGAAGATGATTAAAATGAATTTTGGGAATTTTTGTCTTTGAAAAAGTAGCCATTTTCGTGACTTCTGCTAGGCCGAATCGATTCGTCCCCTTACCGAATCGATTCGGAAAGTTGCAGGTGCCCAGGTCTAAGTGACCGAATCGATTTGGCCCCAACCCGAATCGATTCGGCCTGAGAAATAATCCCAGGTCTTATGACCCGAATTGATTCGCCTTCGAGGCCGAATTGATTCGCACGGCCGAATCGATTCGGATTTTGCACGAATCGATTCGGAAACCAAGCAACTTCGGGGATGTTTTTCCAGGGAGAATTTCATTCCGTTTCGTTTGAGGTTATCGATTGGGAACCTCTATAGGAGTTATGAGAAGTATGTTTTGGGGACTTTTAGGGAGTTTCCCTCATGAAATATTGTTTGGGTCATATGGACTTAATTTGAGAAATACCGATTAGAGAATATCGTATATACAAAGTGGGGAAGCCCACTACCATTGAGATTTCTATTTGGAAATAATTATGGAAATATATGAAAGAGTGATAATGCGCTTAGTGATATTGGATTTTAGAATCAAATCCCAAAAGGGGATAACTTTAAAGGTTCATATGAGCAATTGAACCATATTATGGATTGAGAATAACAAATGCTAATTGATGTGCATACGGATATAGAAAATATCCTTAACGCTAATTAACTTGGGAGATGTCTCACATAAACGAGAATTGCTAATTGTGGTGCATTACGATATAGAGAATATCCTCACATAAATAGAATTAAAAGACAATTCATATAAATAGAAGTGATGTGTGAACTTCAAGTGAGAAATAGTATAGTGTATACTAAGTGGGGAAGTTATGTGAGTTATTGACGATGAGTATATCGAGAGAGGAATATACTAAATAATGTTATTATTTCACTTACGCCTAAGAGCGTACTATGAGTATGAAACAGTGTGATATATATACCTTATGTGATGGTATATATTTATATGATGTGATGATGTATGTATATCTTATGTGAACGATATATATATATATATATATATAAGTGAATCATACCCCCTCCTTGCTATCATTTGGAAGTTGCGCGATGAGGGTGAGCATCCTGGCTCGAGGAGCAGGGTGTGAATATTCCCCAGGTCATAGTCGTCCATTTTATTGATGTGATTATATTTTGGAGGTGAGAAGTCGTGGATATGTGTCGTTCTCACTTGACCGGTTAGGAATAATGATCGCTTCCCGGACGTTGTGTGCGTGTGTGGCAGCGATGTCGGTGATATTGAGTCCGGACACAGGTTCCCAGGATGATATATGAGTGATGACCTTGAAGATGATAGCATTGAAAACCTATGTCCTCGAGTTATATCTCTTTTGGGTGGTTATTATATTACTGGTGTGCTTAGTACTTTGGGTATTAAGGGATTAATGGACCTTAATGACCAACATTGCCGAGGAGTAGTGTATTCGGGGGGGGGGGGGGGGGGGTTCCTTATTTTTATTTCGCTTGCGAGACGTCCCACGCACGAAACGCAGTGCAATGTAGGGAGTGAGGAGAAGTTAGTCCTTAATGCTCATATTTATATAGTCTATCTCGACGATCGACAGTGCCAAGGAGTAGTGTATCGTGGGGGGGGGGGGGGGAGGGGGGGTTCCTTGTTTAGATTTCGCTTTGCCAGACGTCCCAAGCACGAAACGACGTGCACTGTTGAGAATTGGGAATAATAAATTAATTAATTGAGTAATAAGAATTTGGGTTACATGCATCATGCATTGAGGGCATAATGAATCTTGATAATCAATACTGCCAAGGAGTGGTGTATCGGGGGGGGGGGGGGGGGTTCCTTGTTTGGATTTCGCTTGCGAGATGTCCCTCGCACGAAACGCAGTGCAGTACTGAGAATTGGGAGAAGTTTAGTCCTTATCACTTGGATACTAATAACTCATATCTAATTATATGCATATTTATGGCATACCTAGAATATGAGAAATTCTAGTAAGAAATGTTTATGCAAACTTTATATGTTAAGTAGTGAAAAAATAATTGTGATCGATAATATTGAAATTGAGGGGTTATGTGTTAGATCGAATTTAGATGAGTATCAATTGGGTTTTAAGTTAGACTTACTTGCCTAGATAGATTTGGGGCATTTATTTGGAGATTACGTGCATACGTTCATCTGCGCGCTTTAGTTGAGAGGTTAGTTGGATTTTTATGGAGAGTGCGACTCCACCTTAATCATGTCATAATGCATTTATGATTATTATGCATTTTAATGCACTTGCTATAAAATGTTTTCACCTCGGGCTCTGACCCGTTTATATTTTCTCCTGCTATATATAAATATATATATATATATATATATATATTGTATTATTTTAGGTGTTCGTTCGCAAGGACGCCATCATGATTATCCATCCAGTGTATTAGTAGAGCTGTGGCAGTAGCGGACTGTTGCGGCATTTTGTTACAATCAATTCCTATCTTTTGTGTATCTAGATTAGGATTCAGTTTGTATATCGGGTTTATACCCAAGTGTTGTAGAGTAGCACTTTTATATTTTATTTCTTTGATTATTGTATCATCTGTGACCCGACAGCATATTCGGGTATTTTATTTTGTACATTGTGTTGTACTCTTTTATTAGTCTCCTTTATATCATTTGAGCATGCGTGTCTCTCTTATTATATTTAGATGTTTGTTGTTGGTTGTGGGTTAGGCGTTGCATGGTTTGTAAATAAAATGTTTTAAAATTTTGACACCCTCTTTTTTGTAGTAATGGGTGGTTAGCTGTGTTTATTGTAAGGATCGTCAGTAGATGCAGAGAATAATCCACTTGAGATTCCTAATTATTTTAGTATAGGGCTGGCCACCCGTTATTATTTTAAGCGGGTTGTCACACGTTGTTGATAAAATCAAAAGACCAAAGGGTATGTGTCCTTTCTTGTGACAATATATTAATTTGATTCTCTCTCTAAAACGATTAATCCCCGCTCAACCAAAAATCTAAACCCACTTTATCTTCTCAATCAAAACCGCCATGGAACCAAGCTTCAAAATGGGTATACCTTCCTTTTCCTACTCTATCTGTTTATATATATATATAGAGAGAGAGGCAGGCTCCTGTGCACACTAAGTTTGCACATTACCTTTTAAAAGTGTGCAAACTTAGTGCTGGCGCACACCAATTTTTTTATGTGATATTTAAACATTTCAAGGAACCCATATAAAAAAAATCAGCTCAAAAAAACTTTTTTTGCTATTTTTAAAAAATCGGTCAAACTTTCGCAGTTTTTAAAGGGCTTAAAAACTGCGAAAGTTTGAACGGTTTTTTAAAAATAGCAAAAAAAGTTTTTTTGAGCTGATTTTTTTTATATGGGTTCCTTGAAATGTTTAAATATCACACAAAAAAAATACACTAAAAAATATTTTTTTTACTACTTTTAAAAGGTAATGTGCAAACTTAGTGTGCAAACTTAGTGTGCACAGGAGCCTGCCTCATATATATATATATATATATATATATACACACACAAAGTTAAGATCATATATACCTATTATAGGAAGTTTCAATTTTGGTTTGTATATATATATATGTGTGTGTGTGTGTGTGTGTGTGTGTATATATACAAAGTTAAGAACATATATACCTATTATAGGAAGTTTCAATTTATACTAAGTTAAGATCATATATACCTATTATAGGAAGTTTCAATTTTGATTTGTATATATGTGTGTGTGTGTGTGTGTGTGTGTGTGTGTGTGTGTGTGTATATACAAAGTTAAGAACATATATACCTATTATAGGAAGTTTCAATTTATACTAAGTTAAGATCATATATACCTATTATAGGAAGTTTCAATTTTGATTTGTATATATGTGTGTGTGTGTGTATAATAATAATAATAATAATAATAATAATAATAATAATAATAATAATAATAATAATAATAATAATAATAATAATGCTAATAATGCTCTTGTGCGGACTAGTCCGTATTTTAAGAATGCGTACCGGACATGCGTCACCTAACGGTGCACCTAAAAATTATAGCGTAAATTATAGGCACACTCTCTCTCTCTCTCTCTTTTCTGGGCTCACCGCCAGGTGACACATGTCCGATCCTCTTTCTTAAAATGCGAACTAGTCCGCACAAGAGCAGGGCTGTATATATATATATATATATATATATATATATATATATATATATATATATATATATATATCGTGTGTGTGTGTGTATATATGGTGCGTAGGTGGTGGTCCAAGCAGTAGGTTCGGGTGTATATATATGAGATATATGAGTTGCGTTTTTTACATATACGAGTACAGTTATGGAGGAGGTAATCTATACTATATAATAAAAATTATTAACGGTTTTTTCGCAGATGACGTTTCCCAATCAAAAGAGGTAGGCAACATGACGTTATTTTTATATCCAAGTTTGAATTTTTTTTCCCCATTTAATATTTGATTAGTGTATAGACTACACTATATTATTCTCACTATAGAATTCATTGCAAATAGGCGGAACACTACAGGTACCTATGATTTTTTTTTTGTCATTTTTATTATTTTAGTTGTTTTTACAATCAAATTTATAATTTCAATAGCAATATATCATTTGTATAGGAGTTTTTTTTCCAAATCATCTCTTATGACTCGGAGTTATTTGGTTTTTTTGTGTGGATTTTATTTTTTAAGTTAGGAACAATCATAGATGAAGCTTCGAAAATTGGGTATGATGTTTTTCTATTCTTTTATATATACGGATCCACACACACACACAGAGAGGAATGGTCACCTATATCATGATGTATACATCACATCATACATCGCACCTCCTTCTAGGTCCTAAGAAACCTTTTTTCCAAGTTTTTTATTTTTTCCTTGAAATTAACCTTCTAATCAACCCATATTATAAAAAGTAGGTCAAAATACACTTTGCGGCTATTTTTAAAAACTCCATAAAAAAACTGTTGGCGCAGACCCTTATAAATAAGATATTTTGTGCAGTTTTTTGTGGATTTTTTAAAAATAGCTACAAAATATATTTTGACCTACTTTTTTGAACACGTGTTTATTGGAAGGTTAATTTCAAGAGAAAAATAAAAAAATTGAAAAAATATTTTTTTAGAGCGTACAACTAGGTGTGATATATGGATGATGTATAGAGCATGAAGTGTTTACACTTTTAACATCCATTTATTATAAAATTGAATAAATTTTAAATCTGAATTGTATATAAGTATTAAATACTTAGTTTATATTTATGTCGGTAGATTGACCTGCATCTAATTAGAATATGTTTATTGTAGCTACGGATTATAAATTGAAAACTTATGTATTTAGTTCCACACCTTCACTTATAAAAAAATACTTCAGCTCCAACATCGAACAAAACTGTAATTCCCTTAACAAATAGTTGTAGTCATAATTTGGAGTTACCCACACTCATAACTCATCTGATGCGTACAACTTTGGAAAATCTTATGTCAAGCCCTTTACAAAATGGAGCTATGCTTTTTTTTTTTTTGTTAGCAAATTGAGATTTACTTAAAAAAAAACAATGATGAAAAAGAGTATGTCCCACGTTGCCAAATTTCCAAGTAAAATGAATTTCTTATTTAAAAAGAAAATGGAACTCTTATTTTAGTATATCTAATAGACAAAACTCCAAAACTAATTTCAAAGTATTAGGTGCAATACAGTTAACCTAAATAATGAAAAGAGACAAGAGAATCACTATGAACAACAACCTTCCAATACCTGATACAATGTAGACAATCTATCTTAGAAAGACAATGAAAGATGTGCAATCTTTCCCCTAAGATTAAAAAACTAAGGCCGCTATTTAATGCTGTAATTTGGCCTCCTAAGAATAACATGAGGGACATGATGGTTATCCCATTACCTAGTGCGTGATGTGCACATAGCACCCTGCAATTTTGTGCCATTAAGAGACGTATTTCAAAGAAGAGCACTACTACAGCGACCCAAAAACTCAACATAAATTTCAAACTTAATGATGTGGCATTGCCACATCATTAGTCCCATAATACCCTTTGTTTTTAGATGTATCCTAACAGCAAAAACAAAAATATTTATGTATTTATTTTATTACTCTATAAATTCATTTTTTCCATAAAATATAACTTTCAAGTTAAAAAACAAAATAGGCCAATTAAAAAACATAAATACACGCTATATATAAAAAAAATATATGTTGAAATTATATGTGTTCAAATACATCGTTGTGTTAATTTTTTAGCTCATATACCAAATAATCTTTCAAAAAAAATTTAATTCATGTTTAGTCAATTTTTTTTTATTTTGTTCCAAAAAGTCACTCACCACGTAAAAACAGTCAATGTGTGCCGCTGGCTCGGACTTTTAAAAATAAGAGAATATTGATTAAATGGGTGTTTGAAAGACTTTTTGGAACAAAATAAAAACGCTTGGATTAAATGTGTATTAAAAATGTTTGAGGCACTTTTTGATAATTGATCATTTATTTACTTAACACAAATCAATTAAAAAATTACACAATGCGATTGCCAATCTTTTATTTTTTAACAAACATGATCACGACCCAAATAAAACACGACGTGACATGGAGTTATATTTTCTTCATGCCGCTAGCGCGGACCATTTTTCCTAAATAGTAAAAAAAATTATTTTCAAAATAGTAAAAAATGGTTCGTGGCAGCGGTATAAAAAAAATCGACTCTATGCCACGTCGCGTTTTATTTGGGTCGCGATCGTGTTAGTTCAAAAATAAAGGATTCACAATCGCATTATGTAATTTTTTAATTGATTTGCGTTAAGTAAAAAAATTAACAAAATGATGTATTTTAACACACATAATTTTAACATAATTTTTTTTTACATATATTTCTGTTTTTTAATTTGACTGTTTTTTTTTAACTCAAAAATTATATTTTGAAAAAAAAAATTTATGGAGTGATAAAACAGGCAAATAAAAAATTGTTTTGAGATAAATGAGTATTGTGCAATTAAAAGAAAAGGAAAATGATACAGACGCGAAATCATTTTTTTTTACTTATCGCAATTCAATTAAAAAATTACATAATGTGAATATGAATCTTTTAACTTACAGGATCACGATCCAAAAAAACACAATGTGGCATGAAGTCCAATTTTTTTTTTTCATACCGTTGGTGCGAATCATTTTCTACTATTTTAAAAATAATATTTTTACGATTTAAAAAAAAAACGATCTACGTCAGCGGTTTGTATAGGCGGTAAGACCATGTATACATACCGCTGGCGCGGACCATTTTTTCTAATATGTTGGTTCGCGCCCGCAGTATGTATAGGTGGTCGGACCGCCTACACATACCGCTGGGGCGGACCGTTTTGTTTAAATCGTAAAATTATTATTTTTAAAATAGTAAAAAATGATCCGCGCCACCGATATGAAAAAAATACGACTCTATGTCACGTCGCATTTTTTTAGATCATGATCTTGTTTGTTAAAAAAATAAAAAATTCATAAATGTATTGTGTAATTTTTTAATTGATTTGTGATAAGTAAAAAAATATAATTTCGTGTCTTGTCTTATTGTATTTTAACACACATAATTTTAACATATATATATTTTTTAATTGGACAACTTTTTTTTTTTTTACTTTAAAATTATATATTGAAAAAAAAATGATAAGGTCATAAAATAAAAAAGTGTGCATCTTAATGATGTGGCATGTGCCACATCATTAAGTAGGGAATTTAAGTTTGGGTTGCAAGTCGCTCTAATAGTTTTCGTATTAAAAATGTTTGAGGAACTTTTTTATAATTGATCATTTATTTACTTAACACAAATCAATTAAAAAATTACACAATGCGATTGCCAATCTTTTATTTTTTAACTAACATGATCACGACCCAAATAAAACACGACGTGACATGGAGTTATATTTTTTTCATGCCGCTAGCGCGGACCATTTTTCCTAAATAGTAAAAAAAATTAATTTCAAAATAGTAAAAAATGGTTCGTGGCAGCGGTATAAAAAAAATCGACTCTATGCCACGTCGCGTTTTATTTGGGTCGCGATCGTGTTAGTTCAAAAATAAAGGATTCACAATCGCATTATGTAATTTTTTAATTGATTTGCGTTAAGTAAAAAAATTAACAAAATGATGTATTTTAACACACATAATTTTTGTTTACATATATTTCTGTTTTTTAATTTGACTGTTTTTTTTTTAACTCAAAAATTATATTTTGAAAAAAAAAATTTATGGAGTGATAAAACAGACAAATAAAAAAATGTTTTGAGATAAATGAGTATTGTGTAATTAAAAGAAAAGGAAAATGATAGAGACGCGAAATCATTTTTTTTTACTTATCGCAATTCAATTAAAAAATTACATAATGCGAATATGAATCTTTTAACTTACAGGATCACGATCCAAAAAAACACAATGTGGCATGAAGTCTAATTTTTTTTTTCATTCCGTTGGTGCGAATCATTTTCTACTATTTTAAAAATAATATTTTTACGATTTAAAAAAAACGATATACGTCAGCGGTTTGTATAGGCGGTAAGACCACCTATACATACCGCTGGCGCAGACGATTTTTTCTAATATGTTGGTTCGCGCCCGCAGTATGTATAGGTGGTCGGACCGCCTACACATACTGCTGGCGCGGACCGTTTTGTTTAAATCGTAAAATTATTATTTTTAAAACAGTAAAAAATGATCCGCGCCACCGATATGAAAAAAATACGACTCTATATCACGTCGCATTTTTTTAGATCGTGACCTTGTTTGTTAAAAAAATAAAAGATTCATAAATGTATTGTGTAATTTTTTAATTGATTTGTGATAAATAAAAAAATATAATTTCGTGTCTTGTCTTATTGTATTTTAACACACATAATTTTAACATATATATATTTTTTAATTGGACAACTTTTTTTTTTTTTACTTTAAAATTATATTTTGAAAAAAAAATGATAAGGTCATAAAATAAAAAAGTGTGCATCTTAATGATGTGGCATGTGCCACATCATTAAGTAGGGAATTTAAGTTTGGGTTGCAAGTCGCTCTAATAGTTTTCGTATTAAAAATGTTTGAGGAACTTTTTTATAATTGATCATTTATTTACTTAACACAAATCAATTAAAAAATTACACAATGCGATTGCCAATCTTTTATTTTTTAACTAACATGATCACGACCCAAATAAAACACGACGTGACATAGAGTTATATTTTCTTCATGCCGCTAGCGCGGACCATTTTTCCTAAATAGTAAAAAAAATTAATTTCAAAATAGTAAAAAATGGTTCGTGGCAGCGGTATAAAAAAAATCGACTCTATGCCACGTCGCGTTTTATTTGGGTCGCGATCATGTTAGTTCAAAAATAAAGGATTCACAATCGCATTACGTAATTTTTTAATTGATTTGCGTTAAGTAAAAAAATTAACAAAATGATGTATTTTAACACACATAATTTTAACATAATTTTTTTTTACATATATTTCTGTTTTTTAATTTGACTGTTTTTTTTAACTCAAAAATTATATTTTGAAAAAAAAAATTTATGGAGTGATAAAACAGACAAATAAAAAAATGTTTTGAGATAAATGAGTATTGTGTAATTAAAAGAAAAGGAAAATGATAGAGACGCGAAATCATTTTTTTTTACTTATCGCAATTCAATTAAAAAATTACATAATGCGAATATGAATCTTTTAACTTACAGGATCACGATCCAAAAAAACACAATGTGGCATGAAGTCTAATTTTTTTTTTCATTCCGTTGGTGCGAATCATTTTCTACTATTTTAAAAATAATATTTTTACGATTTAAAAAAAACGATATACGTCAGCGGTTTGTATAGGCGGTAAGACCACCTATACATATCGCTGGCGCGGATGATTTTTTCTAATATGTTGGTTCGCGCCCGCAGTATGTATAGGTGGTCGGACCGCCTACACATACTGTTGGCGCGGACCGTTTTGTTTAAATCGTAAAATTATTATTTTTAAAACAGTAAAAAATGATCCGCGCCACCGATATGAAAAAAATACGACTCTATGTCACGTCGCATTTTTTTAGATCGTGACCTTGTTTGTTAAAAAAATAAAAGATTCATAAATGTATTGTGTAATTTTTTAATTGATTTGTGATAAATAAAAAAATATAATTTCGTGTCTTGTCTTATTGTATTTTAACACACATAATTTTAACATATATATATTTTTTAATTGGACAACTTTTTTTTTTTTTTACTTTAAAATTATATTTTGAAAAAAAAATGATAAGGTCATAAAATAAAAAAGTGTGCATCTTAATGATGTGGCATGTGCCACATCATTAAGTAGGGAATTTAAGTTTGGGTTGCAGGTCGCTCTAATAATTTTCTTCAAAGAAACCTGTCACACCAGCACGTCTAGTGGGAATGGTGGAGTTTGTGTCTCACCTGAGAGTTCATTCTTCTTTCATTTTTGGGTTAAATGGTGAGACGATGAAGAGGTAGAAAATTGAAGAGATCGGGAAAGAGAGTAATTGATGATGGGAGAGAGTCTGAGGGAATGAAAGAGAACAAGTGTGAATGGTATTTAGTTGGATGCAATAATCGGAATATCATATAATCATAAAAAATCACTAGTTTTTGGCTTCCTTTGAAATTCTTGTTATATAATGTAACGCGAACATACTTACAAAAGTAGAGGTAAAATATATAAGGTTAAAAGAACTATTTTATATTTGTATGATACATGCTTTTAATGTAGAAAAAATTATAAAAAAATAACGTATATGTGTATTTCATTTGTAGAGTATTTGTGGTCAAACAAATACTCGCATGTAAAATTAAAATTAAAAAAAGAGAGAATATTTAATGATGAAGTAGGGGCAATTAAAAAAACAAAAAAACAAAACACACACACATATGTATATGAAAACTATTTTTAAATTTAAATTATTACTTTAAACAATACTGTTTTTCATAAAAATATAAATATATAAACTTTTATATAAAACAATACTTTTAACATTTTTTTTATAATTTTTTCACAAAACCTGATTTTATAAAGAAAACTATAAATATTTTATTATGTATAAAAATTGTATTTTTATAAAGTAGGTTTCTAAAAACTCTAGTTTTTGACTTCATTTCTTTACATAAATTGCGTTTTAAAAGGTTTCTTTATAAATACAAGTATAATTTTGTTAAGGAAAAGATGTTTTTATAAAGTAATGTTAACGTTTAGAATTTAATATAAACAATATTTCTTTTTATAAATTTTTTTTTATAAAAAATATTTTTTTGAGTTATATACAAAAAAATTGTTAAATATTAATGTATAACTCTAAAAAATGTTTTTTTATAAATAGTTTTCTAAAACAGTCTATAAAATTTGCATGTTAACGTTGTTTTATAAAAATAGCCTTTTTCTTAAAAAGATTATATTTGTATTTGTAAGAACAGTCATTTAAAACACAATTTATGTAAAGAAAAGAAGTTTAGAACTCCCATTTTTTAGAAATTACTTTATAAAAATACAACTTTAATATATAATAAAATAATTTTTAGTTATCTTTATAAATCAACTTTCGTAAAAAAAAGCTTTTATGGACAAAAAGGGCTAAAACTGTAGTTTTTATAAAAAAATAATTTTTTGTATATTTTCACCGGATGAGTAATGTTTTAAAAGATAATTTATATTTATAAAACAATTTTGTAAAAAGATTATATACATATATTTTATTTTTTTAAGAAAGATGAAAAAAGTCTTTTTAAAAAGATTATATATATATATATATATATACAGAGAGAGAGAGAGAGAGAGAGAGAGAGTCTCCTGTAAGGATTCCTCATGGTACAGACTCCGGTACATACCATTTTTTTTAAATAATAAAAAAATAATTTTTTTGATGAAACTTCATGGATATGATATCTACGGTTAGAAGATCATCTCCAATTTTTTTCATCAAAAAATTCAATAAAAAAATCGTTAAGATGAAGTGATATGTAAAAAAATGGTATAAATATTAATTTTCAACCATTGAAATGTTGGGTCAGTGCCAACCACTTGATTGATTGAATTTTTTGATGAAACTTCATGGATATGATCTTCTCACTGTCCAGATCATATCCATGAAGTTTCATCAAGAAATTAGATCAAAAAGTGAGTGAGATGATCGCTAACATTTCAACGGTCGAAAATGCATATTTATAATAGTTTTTTTATTGAATTTTTTGATGAAAAAATCTGGAGATGATCTTCTCACCGTGAAGATCATATTTATGAAGTTTCATAAAAAAATCATTTTTTCATTTTTAAAAAAAAATGGTATGTACCGGGGTCTGCACTATAAGGAGCGCCTATATATATATATACTAGGATGTACCCGTACCAATGGCACGGCGATAAATTTATTCTCGTGATATTTTGTACCCGTATGGATGACACGAATAGTGAGAGAGAGTCCAGAATAGTGTGTCGCCTGAAATCGGAGATCGAAAAGATCGGAGAAACCGAGAGTGAGAGAGACTCTAGAATAGCATGTCGCCGGAAACTGTCAGATCGGAAAGATCAAAAAATCGAAAGAGAGAGAGAGAGAGAGAGGAACCCAACGCCACAGGCCTATATCTCTCCGGTCCCGTTGCCAGTCGGATCCGTCGTCGCCGGAAACCAAGAATTAGTAAAGACGACGCTATCCTCTGAAAGAATCGAGAAAGAAAGGAACTGCTGCTGTCCCAAATCAGAGGCTGCCGGAGCTGTTCGATCGCCAGAACCAAGATCAAAGGAGAGAGAGAGAGAGAGAGAACGACATTGCCGGAGGTACTACCGGATAGAACACATATTCTCCGAAGTTTTTGACCCTTTTTAGATTCGTGTACGCCTCATACCTTATATCTCTTAGGGGCCATTTTTAGTACACTAATTGTTAGTATTCTTGCGTATTTGTTCTTGGATATTGTTGTTGTAATTTTTAAATCCAAGATTGTGATATCAAATACATGTTGAGAAATTATACTTGTTGTATATTTTCAGATTTGGAAATAAAGATTGTCTCATATTGGGATTTCACATTTGAGTGAAATAAGTTTGAATATAAATAATTTGTTGGGACAATATTTTTGAAGAAAAAAATTGTTGTGTGTCAAATTTGAAAATTAGTAAAGTTTATTATTCAAGTTGGATTTGAAATCAAATTGCATATCATATAGAAGTTGATTGTAATTCATAGGATATTGCTTGTATATTTGATTGAGAGGCGTAAGAAGCATTTTGCATATTTAGTTAATACACAAACACTATCACTCTCACACGAACACTTAGGACTTGTGGTTCTTGGTGAGATATTTTGTTTGTGGGGCTACTGAAATCCGGGATTTAAGGATAAAATAAAAGTTGCGTGGAGAAGAACAACTCAAGATAGAATGCCTTTAAGAGTGGAGTAACTCGGGTATGTACATTTTCTGATCTTGTATTTTGGTTCTTAGCTGCATGCTTTAGTGTTGTAACTTGGTTGTGATTTTAGTGGACTTTTTCATTTTGCTCAGTAGAGGGGGCAGTGGATGTTTCCCTAATTTTAGGGTTTTACCACGTTAAACATCACGTGTTAATTTGCTTGAATCTTCTTAAATATTTTGGTGAACAATATCATACTTGAGACTTAATTGTAGGTTTGGAATTTTAACAACCTAAGATAATCAATCTAATAAGTCTAAAGATCATATTCAGAAAAATTGTTTTAACACATCTAGTGTTCATTTTGAAAAGAGTTTCATTCAACGAGTTTATTTCGGAGTTTACTAAACTTATAACTTTGTGTTATTAATCTTGTAAACATAGTAGTTTTTTCACACCATTATGGATGCTCTAAGAGAGATAGAGACCCTTTCTCCTTGAAATGAAACCAAAGGATATAAACCTTACAGTACCAATAACGTCTCGAGCCATGTGCTCTCGAGCCTTGTGCTCTGTACCTATTTGATCAAATAATTATCTCAAGTTCAAAGTATTGATAACCATTAGATTCAAACTCTCAAGATTAAATCTGAGCCATCAGTTGATAAAGACCAAACTTACCAACTTTCGATCTGAACCATTAGTTGGGAAAGACCAAAAGCCCCTCCTCCTTTATTTTATATATATATATATATATATATATATATATATAATAAGTTACAATGGTGTTTTCACTATTCATAAGATGGGAAGACATTTGACGGTTCAGATCGAAGCCAACAAGGCTAGAAATGGAGGGTTGTGATTAAAGATTCCTCGTTTTACTCTTTTATCCCTGTATTATTTTCCCCCCTCTTTTTATCACTTGATATCCTTTAACCCTCTTACTCAAAATTCAAAAGAATGGGTAAAATGGTAAAATACACACTTGGACCCTGTTTTCCTCTCAGCACACCGCTCTCTCTCAACCTGTTCTCCTCCCGTTCTCTCATTCCCTCGGTTCACCTACACGTTGCTTCCCAACCCCACCTGCCGACCTATTTTTCTACCACCCTCCTCCACTACTGCAGAGCTCCATTGACGCCCTCCTCCTCTGCCACTCTTTCTCACACACATAGATCTTAAATTTCTTATCTAGATCTGAATATATACTATGATTTATGTCTTTCCCCAAGAATTATAGGGTTTCAAAGCTCACGAATCAATGATCAAAAAGGAATATGAGAAATATCTCGAAGTCGTTGCTATGACGCTGAAGAAGATTCTGCTGATGAGGTTAAATTTTACGATTATTCCATAGATGTTTTTGCATGTCTTTGATATGAAATTTTTTGTTGTATTTAGGTGTTTTGCAATGCTCACTATGTTTCAATTTATGGGTATTGGAACTTAAGATATGTGATACATTGTGAACTTAAGGTTTAATTTAATGAGTTTTCAGATTTAGGAACTTTGTAATTCATTAACCGTGTGTATTATTTTGCAGATTGTAGGTAATAGAGATTGAAGCTTGAAATGAAGGTATAAAACACATTTTGAGGTGTTAAATATAAGTTATCCTAACATTGTTAGTGTTGTTATTACTGAATATTTGAGTTTTTTCATTATGGTGGTGACTTTTAGTTGGGGGTTGTTGAAGTTGTAGTTGAATTTTAGTATGAAGGCATACAACTTCAGGCATTCATCATTGCATTGCTGCAAACTGCAAACATATATCTCTTTGTCCTGATTTTTAAACATGTTCTCTTTGCATTCATAAAAAATGTATATATCATTTTTGCAGATATATCATTGCATTGTTGTTTCTGAACATGTTCAATAACTCGATATATCTCTTTGCCCTGATTTTTGAAACCCCCAAAACCCGATATTTTGTAAATTTGATTTGGTTGGATGTTTTTCTTTATTTTGTTCAGGAGTTGTGTGTTTAAGTTTTGTTCATATTAGGCCATTTACGAGATTACACACATCTTTAAAATAAGAATTGTTTTACTAAGATGCTTTTGAGGATTAGACAAATGATCACGTTTTTTATCGCTCTTATTCCTGAGCCTATTCGTTTATTATATCACATCCACAAATGTTCCTGTATCTGGACCAGTTCATGATTGGAATGTTGAGTGTATCTTACTTTTTATTTTTATTGACACGGTTTTTGCAGCTATGGATATATCTTCAGATCTTACTGAACATCGAAGAACTCCTGTAGCTGTAATCTCTCCCAGTGTAAAATCAATACTATATATTCCTAGGACCCTCGAGTATCTGGTATAGAATTTTATATTCCCAATATATTATTCAAAGCATCATAACTTCACAAAACTTCACAAATGTAAAGGATGTAACCCCGGGTTCTTAAATTTTCACAATTAAAATAAATTTATAATTTCCTTTTATGTAAAACACGAGATGCGGAAGCGTTAGGATGTGATGGTTCAACAAAACAAATGAGTTACCGAATTTTAATTTTCTTTAAACAAATTAAGATTAAACACAAGTGAAATTAAACAAAACACACAAACGTTAAATTTCACTTAAACCAATGTTAATTCAACTTAAGTCCTAGAATTTGCCTAAGTCATAATTCTCAATATTTCGAAGTTAGGCCAAACCAATTTTAGCAAAAGACTTGAATTAAATAAATTTTACCCAATATTTAATTTAGCACCAAATTAAATTGAGTGTGATAATTTAAACCAAAATTTATCTTGAATTATCCTAAGCATGCGTTATAAATTATTTATGCAAGATAAAATAAATCAATCACACTACGCCGCGATGTACGAGGAAAAACCTAAGATGGAAAACAACCTCGGACGGCCCTAGCCACAAATTCACCAGATACGGAATTACAAGTACAAGACAAAAGACTTACAACACACGACTCGATCCCTCTCAAGTCTCGAAGCTTCTCCTTGTAGACACCTCTTCCTAGCGAATAACCTTGGAACACCACCGCGGTCTCGAAATCCACCGATAGGACTTTATATGGTCACCGTCACCCGAACATGAAGCCTTTGTCCACGTGGGTAAAACAATGTAAACTTCTCTTCAATTCGGTGTAGAGAAAACCGGTGCCAAACTCCAAGCAATTGATATGTATATAAGAACTTGGAATAAACTCACTTGGGTGTAAACAAGAGTGATGTATATTTTTCTCTAAAATTCTCACTCAAAACATGATCTTTTTCCCTCTTTTATTTTTCTCTCAAAACACTCTCTAAGAGTTAGAAGGTTGTGAAAAATATTGATTATCAAAAGTGATTCCCGCACATGATAAAGTCTGAAAAAGTTGGTTAAAAACTAAGTGGGGAAGTGGGTGAAAAAACTGCCCAAAACTATTCCCGCCTGGCATCTCGTTCTAACGACATTTCGTTCGAACGACATTCTCGTTCGAACGAGTCTTCTAACGAAGCTCCAGTATGGACTCGTTAGAAACTCGTTGAAAATCTCGTTAGAACGACAATCTCGTTCGAACGACATTTCGAACGAAGGTCCAGTATGCCTTAGTGGGAAGTCATTGGTAAACTCGTTCGAACGACATTTGGTTCGAACGAAAATCTCGTTCGAACGACATATCGAACGAACTCCCAGAAAGTTTGAAAAATTCGATTTTAGCCCAGAAAACTTTATAAACTTATTTTAAAGTTCTAATTAATTCTTTCTAAAAATAAAACACAGTTTTTATTAAACCTAACACCCAATAAACCTTGTTCCAAGCTCCTATATATATAATATTGCATTCATACCTCAGGAGCATGGAACCATAGTTGATGACGTAGAAACGAGGCACGCAAATCGGCATATTGATGAAGCTTTATATACTCTTTGTCGCTACGTCTTCAACAAACACTTCATAGGCTTGAGAATATTACAATTAAATACTATCCTATGAATAAATTTTTTTGTCCGGAATTGAGCCAAAACTATACATGGACCCAAATCTCCCACTTTGGCTATTCCGGGACAAAAACCAAACAAAAAATCCTAAAGGGCCGTCAGGCTCACTAGACTCAAAAACATAACCCACCCAAACTTGACTCAACCCAAGGATCAAATACTTTGCCATTGAAAGATGCCGCTTTAGAAGAATTCCTGCACACTTAAGCAAACTATCAAACGCATTGGGAATATCAAAATATTAAATGCAATTAATTAATTACTCCCCCTAAATTAATTCTCCCCTTTATCAAACAAATGATATACTTAGAAAGACGTCTCCCCCTAAGATAAATCTCCCCCAAACTAAGATATGATAATAATAGGATTACATACCATTTCTCCCCTATCATTCTCCCCCTTTTTGTTCAGGAATAGACAAAGGCTAAAGAATCAAAACATAAAAGCATGTGGAAGCTTAAAGTGATAAGACATGAAAGCATATGGGAAACAAAAGCAAGGGAAAGGCAAAAACAAAATATCATATATATATGTACTATGAATATATCAAGAATGCACATGCACATATGTATAGATATAAACACAAATGACACACACAACATAGAATAGGAGTCTTTCACACTCGTATGCAAAAAATGTGTCATATGGAAATGGAAGTGTAGGGGTGTGAACTAGCAACAATTAAATTTAGACCCAAACACTTAATAAACATTCACGGAGTTCTCATTTGATTGCAAACTTCATCACATTTAAATATAACCTCATGTGACAAGATAGATTGAACTCAATGAACAAACATACACAATGCATACAAGCCTAGCATATTGATGATTCTACAAACCAATAGAGTCATGACATGAAATACGCAACTATGATAAACGGACATTGTGCAAACCGTTGTTATATCATCCAATCTCCCTCAATATGCATTTATATTAAATCTGAATGATTATATCAATCAAACATAGGCCTTGGCAATTTATTTTTCTTTTTAATGCCATATTTTCTGTTTTTAGGCCTTTGGACCAGGTATTTCTTTTAGGTCCATTCCAAATGATGGCTTACAATCGCAAAGGATCACTTAGTCCTTTTGGAGCCCTTCCCCGTGCATATTTAAATTTATCATGTTTTCATTTTTTACACAAATCTCACATGCAACGGATTTTGACATGCACTAGTCCTCCTAAGTCACAAATATGTAGATGACAAGATTGGAAGGAGAACACCTCACAAAGCTCAAATATAAATATGAAGTTAAAATTACAAAAGAGCTCGTGCATGTGTGAATAGAGGCTTATAAAAATAGAATCCATTTAATCAACACAAAATACAACTTCTCCATAAAGTATATGGTTAAGAACATTTTAAGGATTGACAATCTAAACCAAAAGTTGTAGCCACGTGGGAGCGTAAAAGATGGAATTCAAACACAAGTATATGCCACTTAAAGTGTGTCAAACTAAAATACACACAAAATAAAATCTTTTTGATTTTTTGAAATCTTTAACCAAAAATAAATAATATATACTCAAAAGTCAAACAAAAATCATTTGAATTTTTCATTAAGCTTACATTATCGAGAGATAGAACCCAAATGATAAACAAAAATCTTTTTGTATTTTTCATTTAATGCAAACAAAATGAAGGAAATATAATACAAAAGATAAACAAAAATCATAATTCTAGCATGTGATAAGCATGGAGTATAGACTAGAAAATGATTAAACAAGCATACATTTAGCATGTGAATATAGCATGAAGTACAAACGCTAAAGTATGCAAACACTAACACATTCATCCTTTAGATTTAGCAAGGGAGGACGCATGTTAAAGTAAATGAGAATAAAAAACCCTATTTTGTAAGGCAACCAAGTTGGATTTCCTAACCCAAATTAATGAAGAATGATTATCTTGGGGTGTTGGAACTTTAACTACCGTGGTTACATTACTATGGGATTTTCTAGGAATTCGTTTAAGATCAAAACAAAATTTCCTAAGATGACCTTTTCGACCACAATGTGTACAAGTAAAAACATGTCGAAAAGATTTTCTTATGGAGTGATCTCTAAAATCTTTCCTAGTAGATTCTCCTAAAACGTTGGCTTTGGCTTTAGGGATAAATTCATTACACGTATTGAAGCTTAAACCACAAGTGTCATTTTTAATTTGGACCGTTCCAAATATTTTATCTAGCTTTTTGAAACGACTCCAAATCAAATTTGACATTACTAGAGTCTTTTAATTTATTTTGCAAATCTAAAATGTTAGACTCTAATAAATCATTTCTCTCTTCAAAAGAAAGAAGCTCCCTTTTCAAGGATTCCATTAAACCCCTAAGGCTATCTCTCTCGCCTTCTACATATTCCAGCTTCTCTTGAAGAGTCCTCTCACGAGTCCTAAGGTCTTCTATTAAAGCATTTTCATCATCGACCTTAACACTCTCTCTTACCCTAGCTTCTAACTTCAAATTAGCTCTTTTCAATTTAATAGATTCTTTATAAAGCTCTTGAAAAGCATTTTGATGTTCACTCACATTAACCTCTTCTTCATTTTCACTCTCTCTTTCTTCTCCACTCTCACTATCATAAAAAACAAGTGAATCATAAACAATAACCTTGGAATTGTCATGTGTTAAAGTTTCATCAATCGATGAGTTCTCACTATCACTCACATGACTAGCCAAAAAAGCCACAAAATTTTGCTTAGTGGGGGAATCGGGTCCCTCTTCCTTATCACTATCACTAAGGGTCGCATTATAAGCAATGGGTCATTTTTTGTCTTTCCTTAGTTTAGTGGGGCACTCATAAGCCCTATGGCCATAACCTTCACAAACAAAACACTTATTAGACTCGTCCCTATCTAAATTTTCATTACTAGGTTTTGGGATCTTCTCGGCTTTAGGAATCTTCTCTCCTTTTTCATGCTTAGAAGTTTCAAATTTCTTAAAATCATTTTTAGATTTATCTTTGTTAATTTTAAGAAATTTTCTAAATTTACGAGCAAACAAAGCCACGTCTTCCGAGTCACTATCACTCTCGCTCTCTACTACTTGTTTGACCTCTTTTCGGGCTTTTAAAGCAACGCCCTTTTCGATTTTCTTTTCAGTTTTAGAGGGAAACATATCTAGTTCATAGGTTTGTAAATAACCTACAAGCTCTTCTAATTTCGTAGAGGCTAAAGTTGGTAAAAAATTTAAAACGATCACTTTTGGAATAAATCGATCGGGTAGGGACCTTAAAATTTTCTTTACAACACGGTTGTCGGGTATTTTCTCTCCCAAGTTAAAAGATGAATTAACAATATCAGAAAGCCTACCATAAAATTCATCAAAAGTTTATTTTTCATTCATTTTGATAGTTTCAAATTGAGTGGTGAGGTTTTAGAGTTTTGAAGCTTTAACGACATTAGTTCCTTCATGAGTTAATTGTAAAATATCCCAAGCTTATTTAGCGGTTTCACACGTCATAATACGTCGGAATTCATCCGGTGTGACAGCGCTAAACAAGGCATTCGAGCCACGGGAATTGAAATTAGCAAGTTTAAACTCATTTTCAGTCCATCTATCGGCGGGTTTGGGCACACGTTCATTTTCAACTAAATAAGTTGATGGGGACCACCCATTAACAACAAACATCCAAACTCTCTCGTCGATAGATTTTAGTGCCGATTTCATTCGTACTTTCCAATACGCGTAGTTAGAACCATCGAAAATAGGAAATTTTGAAAATGGGGAAAATTCCATTTTAGTAAAAAATTATTTAAAGGATCGTTAACGAAATAAATTATCGCTTTGGCTCTGATACCAATTTGTAAAGGATGTAACCCCGAGTTCTTAAATTTTCACAGTTAAAATAAATTTATAATTTCCTTTTATGTAAAACACGAGATGCCAAAGCGTTAGGATGTGATGGTTCAACAAAACAAATGAGTTACCGAATTTTAATTTTCTTTAAACAAATTAAGATTAAATACAAGTGAAATTAAACAAAACACACAAACGTTAAATTTCACTTAAACCAATGTTAATTCAACTCAAGTCCTAGAATTTGCCTAAGTCATAATTCTCAATATTTCGAAGTTAGGCCAAACCAATTTTAGCAAAAGACTTGAATTAAATAAACTTTACCCAATATTTAATTTAGTACCAAATAAAATTGAGTGTGATAATTAAAACCAAATTTTATCTTGAATTATCCTAAGCATGCGTTCTAAATTATTTATGCAAGATAAAATAAATTAATCATACTACGCCGCGATGTACGAGGAAAAACCCAAGACGGGAAACAACCTCGGACGGCCCTAGCCACAATTTCACTAGATACTGAATTACAAGTACAAGACAAAAGACTTACAACACACGACTCGATCCCTCTCAAGTCTCGACGCTTTTCCTTGTAGACACCTCTTCCTAGCGAATAACCTTAGAACACCACCGTGGTCTCAGAATCCACCGATAGGACTTTATATGGTCACCGTCACCCGAACATGAAGCTTTTCTCCACGTGGGTAAAACAATGCAAACTTCTCTTCAATTCGGTGTAGAGAAAACCGGGGCCAAACTCCAAGCAATTGATATGTATATAAGAACTTGGAATAAACTCATTTGGGTGTAAACAAGAGTGATGTATATTTTTCTCTAAAATTCTCACTCAAAACATGATCTTTTTCCCTCTTTTATTTTTCTCTCAAAACACTCTCTAAGAGTTAGAAGGTTGTGAAAAAGATTGATTATCAAAAGTGATTCCCGCACATGACAAAGTCTGAAACAGTTGGTTAAAAACTAATTGGGGAAGTGGGTGAAAAAACTGCCAAAAACTGTTCTCGCCTGACATCTCGTTCTAACGACATTTCGTTCTAACGACATTCTCGTTCGAACGAGTCTTCTAACGAAGCTCTAATATGCACTCGTTAGAAACTCGTTGGAAATCTCGTTAGAACGACAATCTCGTTCGAACGACATTTCGAACGAAGGTCCAGTATGCCTTAGTGGGAAGTCATTGGTAAACTCGTTCGAACGACATCTAGTTCGAACGAAAATCTCGTTCGAACGACATATCGAACGAACTCCCAGAAAGTTTGAAAAATTCAATTTTAGCCCAGAAAACTTTATAAACTTATTTTAAAGTTCTAATTAATTCTTTCTAAAAATAAAACGCAGTTTTTATTAAACCTAACACCCAATAAACCTTGTTCCAAGCTCTTATATATATAATATTGCATTCATACCTCAGGAGCATGGAACCATAGTTGATGACGTAGAAACGAGGCACGCAAACCGACATATTGATGAAGCTTTATATACTCTTTGCCGCTACGTCTTCAACAAACACTTCATATGCTTGAGAATATTACAATTAAATACTATCCTATGAATAAATGTTTTTGTCCGGAATTGAGCCAAAACTATATGGACTCAATTGGAAATTTGTGTCCTTATGACAACCGATGCTCATATGACTTTATGATGATATAGGGAGCTCCAGGAGTTTGTGTTGCTGCTTAGAACACCGATGAGTTTCCTGCATTTTTCACTAAAAAAGTGACTGAAAGGTAAAGATTCATATTCCATCTCACTGATTATATCGACAATGGATTTATCTAATAACCTGATATGATAATTGCAACCAGATATACTAAATATTGTATCATTGTCATTTTATTTATTTATTTATCTGTTTATGTTGACAATGGTATTATTACAAGTGTGGGAGTGAAAGTTAATTAGTCCTCTATTCTATTAAGTTATTTATTTTTGCTCAACTCTATGCGAGTGAAACTCAAATGTTAACAGTGGTATTATTACAAATGTGGGATTTTTTTGTTTATTTACATTCTAATTAGTATTTATATATGTTATTTTAGTATTACAACATGTTGCTTCACATTCGGTATGATACCATCACATTTTCAAAAGATCAAGATGCAAATTAAGGACATTCTTGAGCCTGTGGAAATGTTTCTACGAGCTAACTGCTGAAGATACTATGGAAGGGACCTGTACAGTGATTCTCACCATAAAAAAGACCATACTCGATATAAAAAATTCCATTGCATATACATTATATGTATTTTTTTGGAAGACCTTAGTTCAGTTCATTGTTTTGTTTTTTGAATTTATGATGTTAGCTTTTCAATGATTATATAAACATAACGAACAACATAAGCTAACAACATATACATTGTATATAGCATAAGCTAACAACATTCGGTATGAAACCATCACATTTTCAAAAGATGAATAGGAAAATTGAAGACATTATTGAGCCTTTGGAAATGGTTCTACGAGCTAACTGCTGAAGATGCTATGAAAGGGACCTGTACGGTGCTTCTCAATATAAAAAAGACCACACTCGATGTAAGAAATTCCGCTGCATATACATTACATGTATTTTTTGGAAGTCCTTCGTTCTGTTCATTGTTCTATTTTTTTGACGTATGATGTTAGATTTTTAATGATTATATAAACATAACGAACAACATAAGCTAACATCATATACATTGAATATAGCATAAGCTAACAACATTGTTCTGGATAAACAATGACTAAGAACAAAGGACATCCGAAAAATGAATATAACGAATTTTATGGCTGTTAGCTTTTCAATGATTACATAAAAAAAAACAATGAACAACCATAAACAATGAACATAATGAAGGACTCCTAAAAAATAAACTTATGATGTTAGATTTTCAATTACTGATTTTTTATGCCCGACTTTAAAGTGTTAAATACACATAATTTTTGTTTAAATACACATGTTCTTTTTATCTTATTGTCCTCAAATACCCTTGAGTGTATTTCAATCCAAATATGCCAAAAGGAAGAACTATTGTTTTTTGAATTGAGAAGAGTAAAAGTACAATTGAGGACAAGCTGCGCACTCTGAGACCAAACTGGGCAATACAAAAAAAGAAAGAGAAACTCCGCTGAAGAAAATAAAAATCCCTTTGCAAAAAGAAGCTATTGTATAATATGATATGCTTATAGGTAACAAAAAAGAAGCTACTGTACAAAAGGATATAAAGGTGCCATTGTCCAACATGGGATGTTTTAATGTAACTTCGGCAGAGATAGGTCCAACACGGGATGTTTTAAAGTAAATTCGGAACCTTCCCCTTAAATATTCACGTCATGGGGTGTTAACGATCCTTCCCCAATGTAACATTATATGGTTTGAAGTTAGATTTGAAGCATTAATGAATTCCGAGCACAATTGTGAGTACTAGATACACTTAATACTTAAAAAATATGCGATTGAATCAAAATTTTTGCTATAGGGGATAGGAGTGGACATATTTCTGTATTTCGAAATTTTAAATAACTTTGTATTTGGATTCCACTTCCACTTTAGTAAATATATGACTTCTAATAGTTATAATGAAAAAATAGTTTAATCAATCAAGTGACTTTACTTTCGATCCAATATTTATGTTTATGTTTTGTATATTGATTTGGTTTCTTTTTGCTATAGCCTACACATTGACACATCTTTTACACTAAATATGAGGCATTTAAATTAATTAACCGACCTTTCTTTTTGACATGGAATTGATTCGATATTGAATTTCATTTGCACCGTTTTCTTCAAGCGGTAGTTTTACTATTACGTTTCGTGAAATTGTGAGAGTTCTTGATATAGGTACTACATTTATCTACAACACATAACTTTTAATTTCATTAGAAAACTGTTTGTGCTTGCCATTACTTTGTGTTAACCTCTATTAAGCAAGCAAGCTACTTTCCTTTTTCTTCAGGTATCTTCATAGTAGCAGGAATAGTAGATTCATTTATTTACCATGGTCAAAGGGTTCGAAAGAAAAAATTGCAAATCGGCAAAATTTAGCTCATGTGTGTCCATTCAGTATGTTTTACTTAACAAGGATAATGCGAAAGGGAGGATTAATTTTTCACTCCAAGAAGCACTGGCTTCTATTCCCTTATGAGTATGTAGTTCGAGTTTGGTTAGTCCTGCGAAAACCATGCCAATTTCAATATGATAATTGGCATTTGCAATTTAATTATCTTATAAAGCATTATATGTGATTTAATTGTATAAATTGAATTGGAGGCTATGTGCTTTAGATAATTAAACATGGGTTCAAATATGGGTCCTACTCCTACTTTGTTCAGTATTACTGCTACTTTAAAACTTGGGTCTCACTCCTACTTTGTTCGGTATTACTGCTATAAGTTTAGTATTACCGCTACTTTATTATTATGATTATAGGAAAAAATATTTACTATCCTACTGCTACTTTCTTCATCATACTATTTTCAGATTCAGTGTAAGGTATGTCTGATATCAATGAAGTGTTTGGACCACATCCAAAAGCTCTAATTAAAGATATTTACAAGTATTATTGTCTGATTTTCTATTAAAACATTTAAGTAGAATTGGATCTTGCATCACCATTTTTATTTTTGCTTGCCAGGAAGAACACTAGAAAATAATTAGAATATTTGGCTCTGCAATGCCCAATATGCTGATGGCCAAGTATTTAGTCGATCTCTACTCGCAAAGCTAAGCGACAATGCTTAATATTGGTACTCATTATGAGTTCAATGCTAGGATGACACATAATAACATTTTGGTCTTTTTTGAGACACATGTGGTAATTTTAAATATCCTCCTATGTTGGATGACCATAACAGTGTGGTATTTACATTAGGTAACTTGACTATATGCTCTACTGAGATGCAAGTGCATAAGTGAAAGTCTCATTTGGTAACTACATGTTATATAAATTTGGATGGTAGGGATTAGCAGATTGGGAGTTATTCTTCTGTCGAGTAAGATATTCTTCAGCTACAAAATGAAGAAAATATGCATAAAGAGGACATAGCCCTGTAAGTTGATTCTTAAAGTTTATATTGTTTATTATTGTTTATAGTGTGGATGCATCCTAGCATTATACGCATGCCTTTCTTAGAGAATAAAAAGTTGGACTGATGGTCTTTAGTCCAAAAAATGGAAACATCTTCTTCAAACCTTTATTTTGAAAGAAACTAATTATTGTTATATCTTTTTGATATTTTGTTTTATGTGCTTAAGTTTTTTTTTGGTGTTTAGTGTTGAATTGTTGAAACACATTTTGGGCATCGCATGGCACTCACATTTTTTAAAAGTGGGTTTTGTTTCTTATCTAAAACCAGAGATTGCATCCTGACCACCGTTTACAATACACTCTATTAAATCTCTGTAATCTGTAGTATGCAAGTTATATACATCTCTTGGAGGACAAGTTAGCCACCTCAACAACACGAACCTCCAGATCCTTAACTGACTAGAACTCATTGCTGAGAGAGGTGTTCTCTACAAGGTAATGGCACAAAGTTTTTCTTCCAACACTGTTAATAAATATTATTTTTATTGTGTACAAAATGCTATCAGGGCACTGCTTTGGAACGTAAATGCCCACAACGTGATCTATATCATCAGAACTGGACGCATCCAAGTTGTTGGAGACCGTGGAAAATCAGTTTTCAATGACAGAGAAAACTGAGTTTTTAAAGACGCTTTGAACCTTCACAAGTTTATTAAGGCCAGTGCTCTGTCTCCCTTCCCTTATGAAAATATCAAATCAACTACAGGCTTATCCTGAGCATATCAAATATTCCATTTTAACTTTTACTGCTATCTAATTTTCACTATATGTGCTACTTTTTTCAAATGCTCCACTGAAAAGTAGTGTATTATTTTTTATGGTAGGTTGCAGGACATATTAAGTTACAGGAATTTGAACATCTCGAGCATAGTTAGAAATTTTCTTTATAGTGCATATTACTTCAAAAAGGCAGGGGTTTTATAGACATGATATTTAGGGTGAATGACAGTAGAAATGCACATGCAATTTAAAATTTGATCAATTCTAAGAATAAATTTTGAGAGTTATCTCCCCTTAAACTAATAAATGTAGTGTTCTCCTGATCAAAGATTGCATCCTTGAGATCTGAAAAGGGATTGTGGCTTCAAGAATTTCATCACTGAAAGAAGAGAGCTGAATCTTTTCCCAGCTGTCAAGTCTGTCCATAAGATGCCCCAGACAATTTTTAGCAGCTGCAACTCCAGATAAGTAGGCTCCATGAACGGATCCCAGGTTCTCCATCCTAATAGCTTCACCTTCAAAGAAAATATTACCCAGTGGTGCTCGCAGCCTATCATACCTACCTCCAAAGAAAACATAATTTATTTCAAAGAATCCACACTTTTGTATGTATGTTTTGATACAGTGTCACTAAATTACGTTGTGTTCCTTTTTGTATATGTATATTTGTTTTCCTACTTTAGATACCTTAGATACCTTCCATTTATTTGTTGTTTGAAGTTAATAACAGAAATGTTTATTGTTTGAAATTACTAAGAGATACCAAATAGACTAGATTTTATGTGGGGATATTCGATTTTGGCAACAAATTTCACATGAACACATGCCTTGCTATTACTCCAATTATTTCAAAGTTTGGAATGACAAAGATAATTGCATACTGCTAAATGTTGGAGCAGGCAAAAAGAAAAAGATGAATATACTGATTGTAACAAGGGAAAACAACAGTATTCAAGTGGGAGAACAGAGCAAGAAAATAGAGGAAAACAAGTCCAATCTGTGTACTACGAAGTGCTTAAAAAGAAGAATAATAGTAGTTTGGTGTCATTTCGTTTCACCTTTGCCCCAATTGAAATGCGTGGTTGGGTTTACACTGTAATAGTCAGTCCCGTTTACAAATATTTGTTGATAAGATTGAGAACACTTGCAAGAACATTGTGTATTACTTTTGATTTTTATAATTTATGTGTTGCTAAACTGGAATGCTATTATAGGTTGAAAAATTTTCCTATTGGTTGCATATTGGATTTCATCTTTTATTTATTTTAAATTAGAGACAACCTATCAAATTGTAGTTCAAACATGGGAATTAGTCATTCAAAATTAAATGAGGACATGATGATATATTCTGTGGGGGTGGTTGTAGTAAGTAAGTTGATTGTATTTAAATCCAATCCATTTGAAAAAGATAATGTTTCAGAAAATATGTTTCGAGGGTGACTGTTAAAAGTTGGTCATGAAGATTAACATTAATGATTATTTATGTGTATTGTTAGGCATTAGCTTTAATATAAAGTTTAGTCTAATATAATAATTTTATATGTATTTCGTAGAACATATCATTTTATTGTTAGTGTTAGTATTTTATTAACATTATGTCAATAAGAAATCTAAAATATTATTATTTTATTCGTAAATATTTTTTAATTAGTATTACAAACAAAGTGTTATGCAAGTTAGCATTCAAATAGTGTAATGGGAATACTAGAAGCACACACATAAATCCTTGAAATTTATTTAAAAACAAACTTGGATAGTGTATTGGCGTAAATTTTGGCCAACAAGTCGATGACTTTGTTTCACCATGCATACAAATTTAAGCATTACAAGTTGTAATTTATTTAAATGTTCTGTTTAACTCTGAAATTCATATTTTTTTTTAATTTCATATCTCCTATTAAGTTCATATACATGAAGAACTTTGTTGTTTTGATATTATTATGTCAGCTTTCTTGAATATCGTTGTGATTTTTTTAAAGAAGTTTGTTTTGTTCAAGTATTTGTTTGATGAATATGGATGTTTGGAATATTGTACGATTGTTGTTACCCTTTAAGCAGGGTGGTTAGTCCAATAAATTTAGGAGACTGTCCATTTTTTTGAATTGACACTTTCTTAATTTGAGGCACAATGTGAATTCGATTGATGAATTTAGACTATTTAAACGTTGAATTATTTGTTATTTGTGAACCAAAGTGGATAGTCGTATAAACAAAGGAGATTATGACCAATTTTAAAAAATTACATTTTGTTTTGTGGGCAAACGAAATTTTTTCCTTCTTGCAATTACGTACTTCGAAAAGTTTTGTCGTTTTGCGATTATCAGCGAGCCTTCAGGCACGGGCATACCCTAGTGTGTGTATATATATATATATATATATTTCAACTCATAGCTCCAGGAAATGCGCGTGTGGTTCCATGTATAGAAAGAAGTAAAGATGAAGACGTGTTAAAAATTATATCATGTTATTATAGGAAGAAATAAAGCTTAAAATGTGCTCTTCAATCAAAAGCAAACTTAAATTTTATACAAAATCTTAATAAAGTTAGTTCACATTCCCATTTTAAACATATTTGTATTGATCATGTATATTATGCAATTTGCATTTTTTTGTACATATTGTATATATGAGAAAAATTAAAATGTCAAAAAGCTCTTAAATTTTGTTAATTTACACAAAATCATACTTTAATCACAAAACTTCATTAGCCATAAGTGAAAATGATTTAAGATTTATAAATACAAAAAAATAGGTAGTTTTTTCCCTTAATTAAAAATTATCCGACTATCGTTTAGAAATCTACGCCATTTAAAACATATACTTCGTCCTAATAGTATTACAAAACATGTTGAATGTGTACAATGTGGTGTTAGACAAACACATTCATTTCATATCATTCTTATGTTAATCAAATTTGTATTTATCCTATTTAGATTATAATATATTTTTTCAACTAATTTATAAGTTGTTAGAAAATATTTATAAATCTTATTTTGTCATGAGTTGAAAAATAAGTATAGAAAAACCAAAAGTATATAATAACACAAAATAATCTTTTTATTATTGATTGTTAATGGTCAATGGAAATAGAAGGAACTAGCATATAACCTATGCGATACACGGGGGATCTAGAATAAACAAAAATAATGATAATAATAAAAATTAATATATATCATAAATTCATTATCTTACTTCAACCCATTATAAAAGGTCCATTTTTTCATAAATAAAAATTTTCAACTATTTTTAAATATTTTTATTATTTAAAAATTATTTTTATGAATAAGAACTTTAAAACAAATGCACGTATTTTATACAAAAAAACTACAAATTTTTATTTATTTTTACTTTAAACACTGTAAATTATTTATCGATATAAACTTAAAGTTTTTTCTATAAATGTAAGTATTTTATAAAAAAAATAATAAATATTTTTATTTAGTTTTAGTTTAAAAAACATTATGTCATTTATAAATAAAAACTTAAAGTTTTTTTATAAATAAAAACTTATAAAAACTGCACATACTTTATACAAATAATTATACATATTTGTATTTGTTTTTAGTTTAAAAACCTTTTTGTAATTTATAGATAAAAACTTAAAGTTCTTTTATAAATACACAGTAAAAAATATTTTACAGCCATTTTTTTTTATTTATATAAAAAATAATTTAGAACTTTTTTAAATTTTTTTTTCCAGAAATAAAAACGTTATATAGACGGAGTAGTATTAGTAGCATTGTTTGATGTGATTTAAGTGGAGAATGATGAAAATAGAGAGATTAATTAATGGAGTCTAGAATGGATCAACTTTTTAGTTTTTAAGAGACTTTTGATTTATTCATTTTTTTGGTTTCAAATAGAATCTTGATATATTCATTTATTTGGTTTCAAAGAACATCCAGGAAAAAAATAGTAAATATTAAAATCTCTACTTTTTTATTCTTTCACAATAATGGTGATGTCTAAAAACAAAAATATTAAATAGACAGAGCAGAAATATATAATATGTTACTGAAACTTTGGCATGGAGACACAACTTTGCTAAATACTTAAATGCTCGGAGGAGCATTCACGTTTTGGTTAAATAAAATGCCAAAATTATCTGGGAGATGACCATCTTACATGATTAAATTGTTGATTTTATAAGCTATGAGCACATCATGTCATTGTCCATCAAAACCCACCCAATTAAATTGATTAATAAACATAATTGGAAGGGATAGAGTATAAAGAAAGCAATGAAAAAGATCACATAGCATGTAAAACCATTTAGAACATGATTAATTACCTGAAGAATTTCAACAAAACACTTCCTACTCAACCCCATTTCATCATGTGGAACCCCAATTGAACTGCCAGCACCTCTATCAATCCATTCCGAAGAGGAATTTCGTGAGATGCTTCTTGCAACAACCCTTAAACTATGTTATCAGAAACAGAAAAAAAGTAAAAAAAAATGGATCCTTTAATTATAAGATATAAAAAAAAAGTCAAACAATCAAATAGAACAAAAAGGGCCTAATCCCATATAATAATAATAATAATTATAATTTGATAAGCAATCCCATACAATTATTATTATTGTAACGACATTGTCAGTCACACTTTATTATGTCATATGCCACTACAAGTCAAGGATGCTAACATCTTAAAACTACGAATCCATCATGAGAGAAGTTTCTGTAAAAGCTGAACATAAGAGAACCGAACCGAAGTGAGGAGAAAACGAACCGATCCTACACCTGGAAAATGTTATGTGAAGAATTGAAAAAACCGAACCGAAGAAGGGAAATAATGAACCGATCACATGCTCAAGGAAGTCTCTGTAAAAGGTTGTACAAGACGGAACATAACCGAACCCCTTACCAGGATCGGTTCTGGTTGCGATAAAATAAAAAGGGGGTTGCGTACAGTTAGTTTTAAAAATGCAAATCTTTTAACTCCTTTCTTTTGAAGCCTTACGTCTCTTTATTGGTTATCTCCACTAACCAAATTCTTTCTATGAAAAGTGTCATGCACGTACATTTTTTAAAGTGAGAAGAAAAATTGTTTTTTTTATAGATCACTTTTTCAAGAAGAAGAAAAAAATTCTTTTGTATTCTACAATTTTTAATATGTCTTCTTCTCACTTTTAAGGGTCTAAAACTTTTGTCCAAAAATTCATAACCCCATCTACTTTTTATGAATTGTTTTGTGGAACCCAAGACTTATTTTTCTGAAATATTATACTGGTAATTTTGGTACCGTTCTTGGTGCTAATCGAAGACTGCGGTCATTGAGGTTCACTGTGTGTGGATCTTTGCCGAAGATAGAACTGCGTGTTCTTGTGGAGTATCTGGGGTTGTTCCATTGCTGACGACGCCAACCGATGCCTGCGGGTATTCGCGTGTCAAATTATTTCATTGTAATCTGTTTAAGTTGTGATTTACAAAATTATAGTGAAATAAATGGTTTTTCCATTTGGGGATTTTTTCCTGAAATTTTGTGTCGCATACTATATCTTATTTATGGTTTGACACACGCTCACACGTAGTTGAATGTTTAGGCGCTGAATTAATTTAGTTTAAAAAATAGACTCTAATTAAATGAGTGTGCCAAATTGGATATTTGCGAATTTAATCAATTATCACACAACATCATATTTTTTCAGATTGGTATCAGAGAGGGTTGCGCTAATTTATCGCGCATTCCTATTTTCTGCAAAATTGTGTGATATTGATTTTTTTTAAAGTAATTTTGTGAAAAAATCCCAATTTTTCAATGGAACGTTCATTTAATAAAGTTTCTATTTTTTATTGGAAAGCTCGCATGAATTCTAGTTTAAAATCTATTGACGAGCGTGTTTGGTTGCTTTGTGAAAATGGGTGGACTCCTCCCACGGTCACTGTTAATAACATCACCACTTTAAAACCTGTGTCAGCCTGGACTGAAGATGATTATAAAATGTCTAATTTTAATTCCCGTGACCTGAGTGTTATTTCTGGACCTGTCACTCCTGATGAGTTTTGTCGAATTATGACGTGCACCATGTTTAAAGAGGCTTGGGATGTTTTGAAATTTACACATGAGGGTACGAACGCGGTTAAAGAATCAAAATTACAAAATTTGGCCACCCAATTTGAGACTATCACCATGTCTGAGTCTGAATGCTTTGATGATTTTTATGAACGTTTGTCGGACATTGTTAACACATGTTTTAATTTGGGTGAGGTGATTGATAACACGCGTGTCATTAAAAAGATTTTGATATCTCTCCTAAAACGCCTTATTCCTAAAGTCACTGTTTTGAACTCTTTGGGAAATCTGAAATCACTTAAGTTGGAAGAACTTATAGGAGATATTCAAACCTATGAGATTGACATGTTTCCCAAAACCATTAAGGCTAAGGATAATGGCATTGCTTTGAAGACTCATTGTAAGAAAAATAAAGAAAAAGTTTGTGAGTCTGATTCTGAGGGAGACTTTGATTTTAATGACATGCCCTTGTTTGCGAAAAATTTTAAAAAATTTCTCGACATGAACAAAAATAATTCTTCCAATAAAAAGAATTTTTTTGAGAAAAATAAAAAGCAAGGAAAGGCCAAAGAAAATGGTGAGAGGGAAAAAGAGAATGACTCAGATGAGGAGTGTGAGGAAGATTTTGAGAACGTGATTTTTTTTGAATGTGGGGGTAAGGGGCATAAGCCGTTTGAGTGTCCTAAGTGGGTTAAAAAGAAAGGAGCCATGCCCCCCACACTTAGTGATAGTAGTGAAGGTGAGGGGGATGAGACTAGTGGTGAGAAGTTTGTAGCTTTTTCGAGTCGTGTGATCACACCCACTTTGTCTCACGTTGATAGAGGTCATGACAGCACCGGTGATGACTCGAGTGTTTTGAGTGGAGATGAGAGTTAGAGTGGAGATGAAAGTGAGCTCCAAAAAGCCTTTAGAAATTTGTACACCTAGACCTTAAAAACAAAGAAGGAGGTTTTAAGAAAAGAAAAGTGTGATTTGACCAATACGTTGTCTAGTCTGACGACAGGTGTATCCCAACTCGAGAGTGATCTCGAACGTTCCAGTGAGGTCAAAGTCAATTTCGAGAACACACTTAAGAAGGTTGAAAAGGTGGTTCTTAAGGGTAAATGTGAGAAGTTAGGAATAAGTCATGACGATGCTTTTACTTCCCAATTAGCACCCGATCCGGTTCCCACTTTAGTGTTAGAATCACGTGAGTCTCACCTTAACCCACCTAGGCGTCCCATTCCTATTAGGAGAGCGCATCCTAGAGTTTTTGAGAAAGGTGTGCCTAGGCCTATATACGTTTTTCCCATTGCAAAAGGAGAGGACACCTTAGGGAATTTTTCTTTAAGTTGGGTTATGTGTCACGTTTTTCTTCTACACGTGTTTCTGACACACATGCACCCACACATGATAGTTTACATGCTCCTAGAGACTACATGAGAGAGTTTGCACATCTAGGTGAGCAAGTTAAGTTTTTGGTCAAAATTTCACAAGATTTTATGGAGGTTTTTCATAAGTTGGCACCACCTTTGGAAAAACCCTTCGCACCTAATGATTGAGGTTTTACTTGTTTACTAGCATAGGAGGTTTTCCATGATGACATTATTTGCCTATTGTTAGTATGTATCATTTTTGTATGTTTTAATTTTTTTGGAAATATTTTGAAAAATACAAAAAGATTTTATTTTGATAAATTTTTTTAAAAATCCAAAACGATTTTTATATTTTGTTTGCACCGTTTATGGATGGAAACTTAGGATGACTGAGTCACAACATCATTCCATTTTTTCATGTGACTATTTGATAGTGTTTTGTGACAATATATCATGTCATCTTTGTGATTTATAATGTTTGGAGTCATTAAGATGTAATTAAGTGTTACTTCCTACATGTTTGACTCATGATTTCCTTTATTGCACACATGCATGGATTTGTTTCATTTTTGTGATTGTCTTATCACATGTTGGTTGGGTGTTTTCACTTCAATCCTGTCTTTAAAATGAACCAAGCGTGATAAAATTTGATAAGAAAGTTGTGCATATAAGAATCGTTTTATGAGTTTGTGTGCTTTATTTGAAAACGGGGAAGGGCTGCGAAAGGTTCATTTGACCTTTGCAAATACTAAGCCACCGTTAAATTGGACCTAAAAAATGGAGGAATTTTATTATCTGGGGTCTAAAGAGGTTTAAAAGATCCCGAAAAAATTTAAAGGAAATAATAAGAAATTCATGCCATATTATGGGCCATTTAGGCTCTTTGCACAAATTCTCCAAAGTTTGAGAATTTAGTTTACACCTCTAAAAGAATATATATATATATATATATATATATATATATATATATATATATATATATATATATATATATATATGGGAGTTTGGATGGAGAATTAAAACGGGTTTGCACGTCTTTGAAAATCTTAAAAAACACTAAATAGTTTTGGACATTATTGGGGTTGGAATCACTTTGACTTTGAATTGTTGATTTGTATAAAACGATGTCATCTAAATTCAACAATTTTTACACCTAAGTATACTTTTTATGTTCATTCATTAGGAGTACACATATGCATCGTGCACATAATATTGATTGAGTTTATTTACCTATCGAATGTGTTCACACCCATTCATTCTGTTTCCATGACTTGGTTGTTTGCGTTTAATTCCATGGTGTGATTTTTGTATGAAAAATTTGAAAAATTCAACTATAGCTTGTTTGCTTGATTACCGTAACACCCCGTTTTGCTTTATGATATTTATTCTTTTCCTTGTCTATTTCGGACAAATAAAAAGGGAGAGAACGAATTATGATATTATGGGGGAGTTTTAGTATGGAGGAGATTTGATTGTGCTAACATTCATTATGTTTATATCATTTCAAACTCAATACATCACAAGGTTTTTGGTTTATCTCATATGTGTAGGTATGAAGATTTAAGATCAAATTGTTGCACACCCTGATGAGAAAAGCTTGGAGTTTTGAAAATTGATTGTTGAAGAAAAGTTTCAAAGTTTGAAGACTTTCCATTTTATCATTCCTTGATTGTCTTGGGTGGCTAGATTTGTATAGGTCATTCTTGTGATTGATAATTTGGATTTTGTGTTTTTGTACTGGCATAGACATGTAACAACCCGTCCTTTTGGAGATAATTAAATTTCATAATTGGGTATAAACTGGAAAATTGGGGAATTTCCCGAAATAGTGATTTTTGGAATTTTCAAGGATTTGATGATTGCCGATGGGTGTTTTATTTACTTTTGGTATTAAGCAAATATGTCGGAATATTTAATGATATGTCGTCGTTGAGTAAAGAGACAAAAGGTACGATTTTAATTGGAAAACCCGTAGTGAGATGCAATGGGTTAAAATAGTGAGTTATGGTCAGGTACCTCAGATGGAAATTTCGACTGCACCGTGAGTCTCAGAATGGCCGAGATAGTCGAAAAAGAGTGTTTGATTGTCAAAATTGAGTTTCGGGGAATTTTAGAGTTAAAAGGACTCGAAATTGAGTAAACGAGTAATTTTTGGGTTTTAAGGGGTAAAACCCTTATTTCCCCTATATAATGAGGGAGAGGGGAAAGAAAAGACAAATAAAAGAGAGAAGAGAGGAAGGAGGAGAGAAAAGAGGTGAAAAGGGGAGATTCCGGCCAAACTTCGCGGGACTCAACTCGGGATTGCCGAATTTTATCCACGAGGAAAGTGTTTACTTACTTTATTTACTTTTGAGCATAAATCTCATATCGTAGTTTGGTATTAACAAACCCTAAATATTTTGGGTGGGGTTTTCGTGGATAAAACGGGTTTTCGGGTGTTAAAACGAATAAACCCCAATAATTTTCCATTTCGGGAAACTTAAAATTTAATCGAAATTAGTTGTTGGTTTCTTGTTCTAGGATGTTTATAACCCTTGTTATATGTGTATATGTTGTTGGTTGAGGTTGTAGGCTATCGGGAGAGGAGAAAAAATTTTGGGAGAAGCTTTAATGGCCGAAACAGTCTCGGAGAAGACGATGAACAGTAGCCAGCGTGCTTGACCAATCGATTCGGCCTAAAGGAGAATCGATTCGGATCCTGGTCAAAAAATAAAAATTATAGATCTTTTTGATACGGTCGTGTGAGCGCTGAACGCGTATTTTTCTGATTTGTTTTGGATTTATAGTGATTTTTCTACGAAAATCTGTCCGAGATCGAAATTGTCAGCTAGAAATCAAACCTGATATTGGGAGAATTAAGGCTAGAATTGTTTGGAGATAAATATTAGGGGTTCCTAAATATAGAGTGGGGACCTCTAGATCACCATTTGAGCAAAATTTAGTCCTTGTATTTGTGGGAAGGAAATCCACAACCTCTTTAATTTAAGGGTGTTCGGGGGAGAATAATCCCTGAGAGATTTCGGTAAGGCATTTAGGCCTATATAATTATGCGCGTAGGAAAACATAATTATATTGATATTAGTTGAGCGAATCCTACGGTATTATTAGGATGGAATTGTGAATATATGTATTCACTTAGAGTGAATCAGTATATTTGAAGATATCCGCTAAATCCTTAGATGAGAATAAGGTATTTATTATTCATAAAGTGAGGAAATACTTTGGGTATAGTATCATGTGTATATGAATGCATGATTATGATTCTTTGAGAGAATCTTTGGGATTATTGGTCATCGGTAGATGTGATTGGCAATTATGGCCATATATATATATATATATATATATATATATATATATATATATATATATATATATATATATATATATATACTATGTGATTAAAGTATATATATGATATGATATAAATGACCTTTGAAAATGAACAAAATGAATGTTTTCAAATGGAAAAATAAATGATTTTCATAAATGATAATTTATGTATACACACCTCTCAAAATCGCTATCATAAGGGAAGTTGCGCGCATAAGGTGAAGCCCCTTGGCTAATGAATGCAGGGTGGATATAGTCCTAGGCCATATGAGCGATTATTGTATGTTTTCTGCGCTGTTGAGATAATTCTGGGTGTGGTTATGAATCTCCCACAGGCATATGGACGCTTCCCGACGTCTTGCGTTGTAGGATCCCAGGTTGTCTTTATTGATAGGTCCTGGAAGATGATAGCCATTTAGGAGCGCGCACAATGGGAAAACCCGAACGGGCAGTCTTAGAAAACGTTATATGATATATAATATAATTATTCTCAATAATGTGGGACATTATTGGTGTTAAATCATTTTATGATAATAAAATGTCTTTAAATACATTTCCTGGATGGAAGAAGGAAATGGGATGTTATGAAACGGAAAAGCATTTTTATGATAATAAAACTTGCTTTAAATATATTTCCTGGATAGAAGAAGGGAAATAGAAAGTTTTGAAATGAAATTGAATTGGTAAATATTTTGTAAATGAATCCTCAGTCTGGGAGATAGATTCAGATGTGTATTATAAAGATGAATAGAATAAACCTCAGTCCAGGAGATATTATCCGGATGTATATTGAATTGTGTATATTAGAATAAGTATGTTATGTTTATCTTTACATAGTATGTATATACGTTGTGTACTGAGGGTCTAATGGATCTCGACGATCGACCTTGCCGCATAGTAGTGTATCGGTGGGGTTCCTTGTTTGGATTTCGCTCTGTGAGACACCCCACGCATGAATATGTCATAGTGTTGTGATTGGGGAGAAGTCTAGCCCTTAGTACTTCGGATAACTAGGGTTGTTAAAAGTCTGGATAATTGACTAGTTAGGCAGGGTAGCTTGACTAAGGTACTTTGTAAGGATGCAATAGGAGTGCACTATTAGAAGAGAGGTGAGGGGTATCTCATGGGAGTACGATACCAAATTTAAATATGAGACAAATCTATTTTTTTTAAATAAAGCATTTATGCACTTGCTAAATATTTTCAAACTCGGGCTCTGACCCGTTTATCTACTTTTCCCTCTCTTGCTATATATATATATATATATATATATATAATAAAGTAGCAAAGTTATGTATGTCATAAGGGAGAAGTGTTATGTCACGAGATAACACAAGGCACAAGGCTCGAGCCTCTCTCCATCTGTCGAATCCCTCGCCCACTAACAGAGCAAAAGGCTCGAGAGTCTCTCCATCACTCATTTTATCTCACCTCTCTCCACTTTCATTTGAATACGTCTTTACGCCAGAGCACGGGGCTGATGGTACTTATTATATCTACCACACATTTCCCTGAAATGTTCATTTTAATTCAAATCCATCACTATCGAACATATCTCTCTTTCCTCATCGGTTTATCTACCCATTTCTTACGCATCTTCTTCTCTCTTTCTCTATGTAGATCCGAAGGGCTTTGATTTGGATTTTTGAGTTATGAAATGTATTTTCTCCGTAAAGATCTGGTAAGATATAATGTTACAAGTTTTTTTTTCATTTTCCCCTTTCTTTATGGTTCATTATTGTATATTTTCTCCACACAGATCTGGTTTTAAAACTCCGTTTTCTCTATGCAGATCCGAAGGGCTTTGATTTGTATTTTTGCGTTGTGAAATGTATTTTCTCCGTACAGATCTGGTAAGATATAATTTCAGAAGTTTTTTCATTTTCCCCCTTTCTTTATGGTTCATTATTCAATATTTTCTCCACACACATCTGGTTTTGCAGCTCCGTTTTAATGGAGTTGGTTTTTCGGCTCAGATTTCTGAAACTAACTTGGTTGTTCGTTTGAGTCGTTTAGTTTGGGTATCTCTCCACAGGTAAATGAAACCGATTTTTTTTAATGTTTATTACGGTAATATAACTTTTTTATTGTTTTGTTTTTGTCGAAGACCATATTTTCTCAACACAGATCTGGTTTTATAGCTTCGTTTTAATGGAGTTGGTTTTTCGGCTCAGATTTCTGAAACTAATTTTGTTGTTCGTTTGGGTATCTCTCCATAGGTAAATGAAACTGATTTTGTTTAATGTTTATTACGGTAATATAAATTTTTTAATTTTTTTTTTGTCGAGGGTCATATTTTCTCCACACATATCTGGTTTTATAGCTCCGTTGTAATGGAGTTGGTTTTCCGGCTCAGATTTCTGAAACTGATTTGGTTGTTCATTTGCATCATTTTGTTCGGGTATCTCTCCATAGGTAAATGAAACTTATTTTGTTTAATGTTTTTTATGTTAATATAATTTTTTTTATTATTTTTTTTATTGAGGGTCATATTTTCTCAACACAGATATGGTTTTATAGCTTCGTTTTAATGGAGTTTGTTTTTCGGTTCAGATTTCTGAAACTGATTTGGTTATGGCACTGCATGCACTCACTATTCTTTCTTCATTTTATGTTCAGGTTCTTGGCTCCCAACTTTCCCTCCACTTCATCCTTTTCATAAGGCAAACTGGATCAGCAACATTGTCTATGATGGTTTTACGAAAGTAGCCACGTAAAATAAATCCATGAATCCATGTATTTCGAGAACCTTTATCTGTTTGGTATTTGGATGATAAGAAACCAATTCTTTCTATGAAAGTTTCAAGTTCTACTGATCCAATGTCCATTTCCATCATCAAACTCTGCATATCACGGGTGCTGAGTATTCTGCTGCAACTCATTCCTGTTATGTTTGCAATATTCTGCAGCACATCATGGTTGATTTTTGTTTTATAATTTGTTGATTTCATATAATAGTTTAAAATTTGTTATGAATTTTATGTAGTAAATTTCTTTTTGTTTAAATCTGTTAGTTTTTCTTTGTCTTTTCTTATTGATGCTTTGTTGGAAAACTGGATGACAATGCTTAGGTTTGTGGGCTTTATTTGCAATCATTTCTTATTTTGATTTTTTGGTTGGTATTTTTCTTTTCAGCAAGAACAATGGTGACGAGTTTCATGGTTTAAACCATGTTCATGATATACAAATTTCTTATTTTTATTTTTTTGGGCATTTCTTATCTGTTTTTGAAATCAGATTTGTTTTGTGTAAGGATTACAGGTTTTGTAGATTTTGGTCCTACTTATTATCTTATGTTTTTTTACTTTGTTTCTCCTTTTGAAATATGAAATGGAACAAGTGACTTATTTGTTAAGACAATAATTTTTTTATGACCAGGGATTTCTAGGCATAATGCCATGGTAAGTTTATCGTTTTAATACTGCTGGTTTACCAATTATGGGATTGTCAATTGTTATAGTCTAGAACAAGTGACTTTCTCAATTAAGTACTTCGAAAATTTTCATCGTCTAGCGATTATTTATTTTGGAAAGTTTCGTCATGCCTTTCGGCACGGGCATTCCATTAGGCATATTTTCTAAACATAAGTGGGTGAGTATTTATTTATGTAAATTTTCAATTCCTAAAAAACTAGGCGTATTATCGTTCAATAGCATATATGATTAGATTTAGGGTGATGCATTGAAACACAAAAAATGTATATACGTCATTCTCGAGTGAATAAAACTGTAGTAAATAGTTTTGGAGCATAATATAACACCATATAAGTTGCGGTCTCACCAATTGTTTGAAAGATAAATTTTGTTTTGTTGGGGAACGAATTTTTTTCCTTCTTGCAATTACGGACTTGAACAAATTTCGCCGTTTTGCGATTATCAGCGTGCCTTCAGGCACGTGCATATCGTAGTATATATATATATATATATATATATATATATATATATATATATATATATATATATATATATATATATATATATATATATATATATATATATATATATGTAGGTGTCCAGACACAGGGAAGCCTGGATGACATTTCTTTCGAGTCAGACGTCTGCTGCAGCAACTGTGGATGCACGCAGGTTTACCATAGACGCTTCTATTCTTGTACTCTAGATATGAGGTACTGCATAAACATTCGAGCTAACAACCAAACTGCATTTATTTGTTCTTTTACCGCCTTTTAGCGCGGAATTCGATATGGTTATATCATATTTAAACCGAGTGTTCGATTATTTATTTCATTTCAGTTTCATTCATATAAACTGTGTGGATGTTTTAATTTAGTAGTTGTTTAAAAAGAGTAGATAAGTAAAATTTTGACGCCAGCCGAATAGGTTATTAGTAATTAAATTGGTTTTCGACAGTGATGCTATGAATGATCCTTATGAGACTCCTGTTATAATTTGATATAGGAGTGATCACCAGTATTTTATTAGGCGGGGTATCACAGATGGTATCAGAGTATCAGGTTCTAATGTACTTAGGAATCTGTGCAGACGTACTACGCTTTCAGCGTTGCTCTCGATTTGTTATAGAGCCTCAGGATTAGGATTGTTGATTTCTCTTGTGAGATTTCGTTCTCCTGCCATAGTATGAGATTATGTAAATCTTTTGCGCGCTCGTTCGAGATTCGTGTGCTGATCGAGGAAGGCGGCAGGAGGCGGGGCTTAGTTGAAGCTGGAGGCTAGGACCATAATAGAGGTCACTTCCTTTGCAGTGATTGCTAAGGATTTTGGGTGGAGACTAATAAAGTTTAGTAGTTATGAGTACTGTAGTACTGCCGTAGTAGAGAGTGGTACTAAAGTTGAATTTCCCAGTGAAGATAAGGGTTCGAAAGGGATCTTACGAATAGTTTTAACCGTGAGTCCCCATGGTTCAAAAGGAATGAGAAGAATTCCGTTTTTGAATTATCCACATAAAGATCGACCAGAGGCCATTAGTGAATAAAGAGTAATATGGAAAAGTGAACCTTGTACCGAGGTGAGGTTGGTACAATGAATAATGAGTCCTTTAGAGGAATGATAGGCTCACTAGAGAAGTGTTGTTAACACTTATGGAGAATGTGTATGTTCGAGGACCCCATTGGTGGAAATCCGCCCGGGGAATTTGTTAAAACGAGGTTGCTGAGGTCGGTAGTGGAATCTCCTTCTAACAAAGAGGAAGTTAGGGGGAATTAGTAAAGTGATTGTCAGGATCGCAGTAATGGAGTCCAAGATACTGATAATTTTATCATGGTCAAGAAGGACAGTGATGAAAATAATGATGTGAAGTGAAGATCCGCACGGGTGTCCTTTCCCGATAGGAATAAAGGACAAGGTTAGGATGGCTAGTTGGGGCCTAAAGTTAAGTAATTTCGGGTTCAGTTAGGACAAGTGTATTAAGTCCGGGAACCATTTGGAGTAGCTAGAGATATTGGTGAAGTTGTTGTTGTGAGTTTCACCTCAGAAGGAAGAGGTATAATTAGCATGGCTAGATAAAGTCGCGGTGTTCGTTAGCCCCAAAACCGTGTGTGTAATTTGAGCTTTGTGGAGGTATCGATAACATTATGTAATATAGGCCTATGTGTTCTTCACAGTAGCAGAGTTCTATTTTTCTTCATTCGCTATAAAAGCGGATGTTGATATTGTGAATATATATATATCTGGCTTATGATACTCGTCTTATATGTTTGTACGAGTGTGGTATAATATGGTGAGCATAATATGTTGTGGTATATTCGGAGCGATAGCAGGCTAATGATGGCAAGACTATCGTGTCAGTAGTTCTAGGGTGGAATGGGTTTTTATTGCGATATCTCACCTGGATACAGGTTGAGTTCGCCTTTATTATGTGCATAAATGGAACTTCGATGAGCAGAGGTTTCATTTTCATGATTTGAGAGCGCGGCGGCCTTATAGATGTGATTTAAGGTCTACCGGGTTAATTGTTGAGCTGTGAGTTTATGCTCATGATTGTTTGCACAAGGACTGAGTGTGGTACGAGCGCTTAGTGGTATGGCTCCTATTTAGAAATGGGAGTTCAGACTAATTTTGTTGAAAGAGGGGATAGGTTATCCCGATTGCGTATTTGGAATTGACGGACCTCCACAACCGACAAAGTTAAGTAGTAGTGTAATTGGAGGGATTCGTTGTTTGGATTTCGCTTTGCGAGACGCTCCGCGCATGAACCTTAACAACGTCGGGAGTGAAGAGATGTTATAGGATGCAAGGATGTTGGTTTTGTTGATAAGTCATATAGTGTGGATGAAACACTATAGACGATGAGCCGTATGATAATAGTATGTTTATGAAAATATTGTGCTATGGAAAAGCACTAAAGTGGTCCTCTCACCACAAGTAGGTGGGTGAAGTAGGACTTAGAGAAAATTGATGTGAGGCTTATAGCCAGGACTTAATGGAAAGGAAAATTTTGAGGAAATTTGTTTTGGGTATGATGTTCATAACGCTTTTGCAAAGAGTTGGCACCTTGGTTAGTTAGATTTCCTTTTCGTATAGGTGGAAGGTTAGAATAGTGGAAGTGCGTTCGTAGATTGGCGAGGTAGGATTTAGGATGTCCCACTGGTGTGCCATAGGTCACTATATCTCGATGACCAATAACGCTAGGGAGTAGTGTAACGGGAGGGTTCCTTGTCTGGATTTCTCTTTGCTAGACGTCCCACGCATGAAACCGAGAAAAGTCAAAAGTTGAGAGAGGCCTTGGGCACTAGGGATATACTGAGGAGTGTACTCGTTTCACGTAGGTGGGGTAATGCATAGACCGTAGCAGTATTAGGATGTAAGTTTAATAGAGTTAGTGGCGCCGATGTAAGAAGAATGGAATTTCGCTGGTTGGGAAGACCCATGTGTGAGTATTACACCGAGGAAAGGAGGCCCTTATTTAGATAGAGTGTTACGTGTCAGACGTTCAATATGGTTGTGTAGATGTGCATGGGTTAGAAAGGTGTATGGGAACCTTAGTAAGTTGGTTTTATATACTGCCCGAAATAGAAGAGGCGTAGTATATAAAGTTGAAGATTATGCCGTAAGGCAGTTATGAATGGATTTGAAGGGTATTGGATGGAATGTCATGAGAGGTACGCGATATTCCAATTGGAAAAGGGGAAATAAGAGGTAGCACGCCCAAAATAAGTGACGAAACTGTTGGAAGTAGATAATAAGTAAGAGTATTATCTTTGCGAGATGTAAAGCGGTACTTATATACTCGTTTCTCTGACTGGAAATAAGAGAAGCCATCGGAGTAACACGTCGTTGTTGTGCGTTAGCAGGAAGAAATCAGATGATCTGGAGGTGAAGCTAGTAGGTTTGAGTACACCTTGACATAGGTGGAATATGGTAAGGGACTATCGTGTAGCACCTTTTGATTTTGGGGGTACTAAGACGTAGTGGCAATTTGTGATAGTAGGTTGGTGGTGTAGATTATATCCGAATTTCGAGGACGAAATTCCATTGCAAGGGGGGGAGAATGTAACAGACCGTCCTTTTGGAGATAATTAAATTCCATACTTGGGTATAAATTGGAAAATTGGGGAATTTCCCGAAATAGTGATTTTTGGAATTTTCAAGGATTTGATGATTTTCGATGGGTGTTTTATTTACTTTTGGTATTAAGTAAATATGTCGGAGTATTTAATGATATGTTGTCGTTGAGTAAAGCGACAAAATGTACGATTTTAATTAGAAAACCCGTAGTGAGATGCAATGGGTTAAAATAGTGAGTTGCAGTCAAGTACCTCGGATGGAAATTTCTACTACACCGTGAGTCTCGGAATGGCCGAGATAGTCAGAAAAGAGTGTCCGATTGTTGAAATTCAGTTTCAGGGAATTTTAGAGTTAAAAGGACTCGAAATTGAGTAAACGAGTCGTTTTTGGGTTTAAAGGGGTAAAACCCTTATTTTCCCTATATAAGGATGGAGAGAGGAAAGAAAAATGAAAGAAAAGAGAGAAGAGAGAGAGGAGGAGAGAAAAGAGGTGAAAAGGGGAGATTCCGGCCAAACTCCGCGGGACTCGACTCGGGATTGTCGAATTTTATCCACGAGGCAAGTGTTTACTTGATTTATTTACTTTTGAGAATAAATCTCATATCGTAGTTTGGTATTAACAAACCCTAAAGATTTTGGGTTGGGTTTTCATGGATAAAACGGGTTTTCGGGAGCTAAAATGAATAAACCCCAATAATTTTCCAATTCGGGAAACTTAGGATTTAATCAAAATTAGTTGTTGGTTTCGGGTTCTAGGATGTTTAGAACCCTTGTTATATGTGTATATGTTGTTGGTTGAGGTTGTAGGCTATCGGGAGAGGAGACAAAAGCTTGGGAGAATCTTTAATGGCCGAAACAATCTCGGAGAAAACAATGAAAAGTAGCCAGCGTGCTTGCCGAATCGATTCGGCCTAGAGGCCAATCGATTCGGATCCTTGTCAAAAAATGAAAACTATAGATATTTTCAACACGGCCGCGTGGGCACTGACCGCGTATTTTTCGAATTTTATTTGGATTTATAGTGATTTTTCTACGGAAATCTATCCGAGATCAAAATCGTCAGTTAGAAATCAAACTTGTTTTGGGAGAATTAAGGTTAGAATTATTTGGAGATAAATATTAGGGGCTCCTAAATATAGAGTTGGGACCTCTAGATCACTACTTGAGCGAAATGTAGTCCTTGGATTTGTGTGAAGGAAATCCACAACCTATTTAATTTAAGGGTATTCGGGGGAGAATAATCCTTGAGATATTTCGATAGGGCATTTAGGCCTATATAATTATGCTCGTAGTGAAACATAATTGTATTGATATTGGTTTAGCGAATCCTACGATATTATTAGGATGGAATTGGGAATATATGTATTCACTTAGAGTGAATCAGTATATTTGGATATATTCGCTAAGTCCTTAGATGAGAATAAGTTATTTATTATTCATAAAGTGAGGAAATACTTTGGGTATAGTATCATGCGTATATGAATGCATGATTATGATTCCTTGAGAGAATCTTTGGGATTATTGGTCATCGCTAGATGTGATTGGCAATTATGGCCACATATATATATTCGAGGAGGAATATATGGTATATATATTATGTGATTAAAGTATATATATGATATGATATAAATGACTTTTGAAAATGAACAAAATGAATGTTTTCAAATGGAAAAAGAAATGATTTTCATAAATGATAATTTATGTATACACACCTCTCTAAATCTCTATCACAAGGGAAGTTGCGCACATAAGGTGAAGCCCCTTGGCTAATGAGTGCAGGGTGGATATAGTCCTAGGCCATATGAGCGATTATTGTATGTTTTCTGAGCTGGTGAGATAATTCTGGGTGTGGTTATGGCTCTCCCGCAGGCATATGGCCTCTAAAAAATGCCGAATGCCTAACTCTAAAAAATCAGGCTAACAATCTCCAAAAATAATTTGGTCTCCAAAAATAAATTCCTCACATCTAATCTAGATGCCTATCACGAATATCACCTAAAATTTTCTATCTCCAAAAATTATTATCCACGCAATGAACCCAAAACTCAAGCCCGAGGGTTGCCGTATACCTAAGCTCTGATACCATTTGTAACACTCCGCCCACCCGGGGAGAGTGAACGGAGAGCTAATGCGATAAAATAAATCAAATCCACAAGTGACAAGGTATAGAGCATCTAAATAAACCCACAATAATATAAATCCACTAATCTCAATTCTTCAAATACAACAAATCTCTCGAATTAAAATTACAACTATCTAACTCGAATAAAAATACAAATCTCCAAAGCTCTATACATCAAAATAATAAAAATCTTTCCCAAACAATCCTCGCTAAAGTCAATCTCCATAGTGCCCCAAAATCCGCGCTAACCAGCCACTAAAAGAAAATATGGGGAAGTACACAATACGACAGGAATTATGCTCAACAAATACGGATTAGCAACGAATTAAACGTAACAAAAAGAGTACGAATATTCAAATCAAAATGAAAATCTCAAAGCATTTATCAATATAATTTCTCAACAACACTTTAACCGGGTGACCAGGACTCACCACATCCGTATATGCTTTATCAAGCCATAGTCCGAGAAACAGTAATTTTAGCGGGTGCCCAACATCCGTGCCATATTAAAATCTTATGACAACGTGATCAACAACAATATAATGATACCACATGAATCAAAATAATTTCAACAATTATTTCCCAGATTTCAATGAATTTATCAATTCAAATATGAGTTCAATTAAACAAGAATTCAAAGAGAATGACACTCGCGAGATTTAAGGAGCATATTGTGTAAAACCCCATACCTCAAACCATGATGAGAAACCAACGATCACATCCTCAAGATCAACACAAAAGATCTACAAAAGCTCTTCCAAGAACCTCCAACAAAATAGCCCCAAGAACACCTCTAATCTAAGGTTGGAACTCACAAATCTCAAGGGCCAATGTGTATATAAAAAGAAGAGGAATATAAAATATATTTGCTGCCAAAATTTGTGCCAAAAGTAGGTTAAAATGGTTGACCACGACTTCCTTTTATAATGAAAAGAAATGAAGAGTTGGAATCCAAAAGACTCCTTTAAATAAGGCAAATAAATGAAGAGTTGGAAGTCAAAACAACTCTTGAAAATTATCAATCCTTCAGGAATTTTGACAGTTTACCGACTAAGAATTTCAAGAGTTAAAAACATTTAAAAATCCATTTTAACTCCGTTTTCGAAACCGTTTGAAATTATCTCCTTTAAAAATAATAACCAACATATTTGAGCAATAAAAATAATTTTATCAAAAACTTTATTTTCCTTCATTTTCCAGAAATTAATTAAAATAACCCAAAATTACGCGGGTTGTTACAAGGATGATGAGTTCACACGTTACCTGCTAGCAATCGGTGATGATGAGATGATATAAGAATATTTATTTTCCCGATTACTTCGATTATGCCTTTCCATTAGCATTGATTCAAGCTCAATCTCCAAACTTTGGCATGGAGACAAAGAGAGATGGAGTATACAGCCCAAAACGTATAGAGCAACAATATATAATGTGTTAGAGAGATGGAGAGTGGGCATGTGAAATTCTAGCTTGCATCGTTTCAGTTGTTTAATATTAAACAGAACAAAAAGATAAAGGACGAATGAATTGTTTACCGTTTGATAACATTAATACCTCTAATACGATTGTATTAGAGGTATAATATAGATATATCTGTTGAACTTCACAAAGGTTGTAGAAAATTACTGTATGAAAACAACCTTACATTTTCAAATTCCTTGAATTGGTCTCTCCTATATATCTGTTCTTTCCTTTATATCCTAAAATAGGCCATGTAATTGTTCCACTCACACTATTGTGTATAGTTTTGTGAACCACTCATTTAAGAAAGTCCAGCTATCAAAGAGAAATTATGTTACCATATAATTAAAAACTAATCAAAGGGTAAGATAATTATTTATTAAAAAGAAGTTTCTGGACACATATATAATTATACCGCAACAAAAATTTCTCATACACGCCATTTATAGAAAAGTATAGGAAAAAAGACTCATATCGAATGAAAGCCCAACTTAATATTCAAAATGAACAATTAGGCACATTTTCAATATCTTTAATAAGCTGGAATAAAGATCATGAACAAATAGTCACATACTGAAAACTATTAAGTAAGATTGTGAAGTACTCACATGACCATTCAAATATATATTTATATATATATATATACACACACACAAGGTTATGACCGTGCCTGAAGGCACGCTGATAATCGCAAAAAGACAAAAAATTTCAAAGTATATAATTTCAAAACAAAAAAAACTTCATTCCCCAACAAATCAAAATGTAATTTTAAAAAAATTGACCATAATATCTTTTGTTTATAAGACTGTCCACACTGCTTAACAAATAAAAAATAGTCCAATAACATTCAAATAGTATGCTCGTGCCTAAAGGAATGACGAACACTTCCATAAAACTGCGATGACTAAGACTTGTAATCATAGAGTTTATTATAAACAAAAATGAGTACACGATAAATAAAATTTTGGGAAAAATTCCTCTCTTTATAGGATTATCTACCTGTTTAAGAAACCAAAACTACTCAAGTATACAAATAGTCCATCCCAGACATTATATAAATCAAATCATCAATTTATGACTACAATAGACTTCAGATATGATTACAAAAAAAAATCATTATTGGCAATTTTACCCACAATGAAGATAAAAATAATACTTAAACACATTAATGATTCTTGGGGTGGGATGGGGCTCAATGTTGAATGTGATCCCAAACTCAAACTTACAATTGTCACGTTCTCATATTTTTCATAATCTGAAAATCGAACAATAAAAAATAAACTTGTTAATTCAAATCCATAATATATTTACAAAAAAAACCTTATTAAAGTAGATCACAAAATATATATGCAATTCAAATCCATAATTTTCGAAAGTATACATCGTTGATTGGACCATTAGTCATTTAATTCGCAACAAATAAACAATTTTTGAAATAACCTATTGTACGAACCTATTAGTTTAAAAAAAATTGGATAAATTTTGTAAGTTTTTTAACATACAAACTACAACAATACTTACATTAATGGATTCCCCGATCCACTCTACAATTGCTATGCAATTGGTGTTACTTATATTTTATAGAAAACAAAATTAAATAGAAATACAACATATGAGTTTAAAGGGAGATGAGGCAAACATTTCACTCCCAATCCAACCATATACTCAAGATCATGGGAAACAAAAGCAATCAGGAGTAGGGGCTCTCTGATATAAGATTCTATGCAATTTTGGTTTCCCATCGGTCCCCATTCTCCATCAGCTTTTCCTTGTTCTACAAAAGCTCCTCATGAGTCTCTGTCAAAAATTCAAAGTTGGGACCTTCAACAATTGCATCAACAGGGTATGCTTCTTGGCAAAAGCCACAATAGATGCACTTCGTCATGTCTATGTCGTACTTTGTCGTTCTTCGACTCACCATATATTAAACCTTGCAGTTTAGCACTATGTCCTCTAATTTTCAACACCTTGCAGCACTCTTGATAGATCTTAGAATGTGATGAAACTATATTGCAATGTGACTATATTATAATGTGGTCAAATATAATAATGAAATGAAACTATATTACAATGTGAACAAATCATATTAGGGAAATTATATTAAGATAAACATATAGTTACATAACTCATGAGGCACTTTATACAAAACACTCGTAAATATTAAATCGTACACTAATAAACGCCTAGAATTTAGGATGGGGACAAATCCTCTACAGATAAAAAAAAGTTTCATTTTTATTTTTCATTGTTTATGTAATGTCATTTTCAGCCATTTACTGTAACACCCTGTTTAATTAAATACCGGCTAGCTACTCCTTTATTAAATTAATACAGAATATCAAGTTGGTTCAGTCTTAGCATCACTGTCGATAACATTTAATTAATTACTAGCCACCTAATATTTAAAACAAGAGATGTCAAATGTTATTAATAAAGCCAACAATTAAACAAGAATTTATTTAATAAACCAACAATCGCATAACCAATCTCATATAAATGCTCAACGAGATGAAATCAAATAAGTCTGGAGTAAACACTCCAATAATAAAGATGCTAAAGTAAATAATTTCCCAATATAAGAGTCTGAATAAAATAATAAGCCAAAAATTGAAAATAATGAAAGTCTGCAACTTCAACCTCTAAATAAGAATGGGTGACATGCCCTAACTGATACGATTGACTGTGAAGGAATCAAGAATAAAATGAGAGCGTCTACTACCAAGATCCTGTAATTTCCACAGCAGCTACAACACGTCATTAGAATGGAACTCCTATGCTTGGCGTCCATGCGGCTGGGCCCCTAAAAGGTTTAAAAAATAGATTTGGAGGAAAACGGGTCAGAGCCCGATGTGAAAACAATTTAAAAGTTTAGCAAGTGACTTAAATTACAATTAAACATCACATATTATAAACACGTTAGTTGCGCACTCTCACATGATCTTCTTACCTCTCAACTACTGTGCACGCCTAACGTATGCCTTAAACCCATCCTAGTTATACCACTATCTAACTAGACTGTACAACTACTTCCTTCACATTCTAACATAGAGTATCTACACGTAACCCCCAAATAAGTCATATTTATAACCCATGTTCACATTCATTAATTTACTTTATCTCAAGTGTTAATTTAATTCTCATTCTTAACCCCTTTCAAATACCTTAGTTATTCACATCTAGTAAGTAACAATGAACCAGTCACAAGTACATAAGTATATCACCCTCAGTACATAAATACATATATGGCACCCCTAGGCTAAGCTGCGGTGCTCGCATACTCTGCTATCGAATCCTGGTACATCACGTACATAGGGACTACGAGTTTCGAATCTCTCAAGAACCGTTTCAATAAACAAAATCACACATATTGGAGGAGAACATAGTTCACATACCCATGGGTCACGCACATACGTACGCTCCCATGGTCAGAGTACTTATCGACTCACAAATAAGTCATTCACAGACCTATGTCCTTAAGGTACCAGTCTAAATCCCCCTGAAGGCACACAAGGATAAGAGTGTCCTTTTTCAAAAATAAAACTAACCTCCGATGATAGCAAGTATGATAGGTATGTCATACATGTAAGAAATCCATAAACTAGGCATTTATACAACCTCAATAATCATATATAAATATAGATGTTCACACATTTCATCTACTCAATCTCGTACATAGAAAAATTTACCACGAACATTTCATATAATATATATTCCGGTTGATAACTCTCTGTTCGTATCAATCTGGGTACTTAAACCTATCTCCAAAGGTTACTAGGCCTGGGGAGGCGCGTAAGGTCGCTCGGCGCCTCTATGCCAGTATCCTTAAGGATGGACTTGATCAATCGGGAATAAAGAAGTGGGGCGACGCCCTTCTCATCCAAGGACGCGTTAATGATGTTCGCGTATAATGTGTGGCCCAAATGGATGGAAGTTTGGTGGTCGAAGAGATGATAGGTCAAGGTAGCTTGTCGAGGCCGCATTGCAGAATCATTGGACTTTTTCAATATGGTGGCGCACACAATCTGAAACGTAAGGCGCGCCTTCTCGTTGAGGCATCCAACGGTGACGGTTTGCCCCGTCCAAGACACGTTTAGTGCAATGCGGGCCATGATAGTGTCCTTGTCGATCGGGGGGACATTTTGGGGATAAGTAAATTCTTGGACGTCCGGGACATCAAACTCGGCCAACTTGGCCGTGAGACGGGCCAAGGAAAAGGGAATGGGAGTCCCATCCATGAAAGCTTCGGCCTCGAATTGGCTCGTCCGGACAAGTGTACCATAGAATGAGTGGACTTCGGCTGCCCAAACCGCTTCGTGAGGTTGGTTGAGGAAACGACACCAGACCCGGGCCATAAAAATGGTGGTGACGGAGTTGGGCAGAGCTTCCCATTGGATCGCGCACTCCATATGGAGTTTGTGACCCAATCCGAAGTATTGAGCACACCATCGCTCCTCTTGGCGGGAGCGGTATTCGCCATTACCGGAGGGATGGATCATTGTGGAATCATATTTGGTGGGGGTAACACGGGGGGCCATGGAAATAGTAGGGATTGGCTTGAAACACGAGAGAGGAAGAAAAGAGTATTTGGTTTGAAGGTGTGAAGAGAGGGGTTGGGTTTGGGTGGTATTTATAGTGGAAGGGGTGAGGGGAGGAGTTGGATTTGGAGGGAAGGGGTTTGGAGGGAAAAGGGGATGGATTTGGGAGGGAAAGGTTGGGTTTGGGAAGAGGAAAAATGGATTGGAGGGAATGAATGGGATTGGGGGGAAAGGGGTTGAATCTTGGTAAGGGGAGAAGGCAGATCTGCAGAGGTTGGATCGATCCGGGGTAGGGGCGGATCGGTCCGACCCTTTGACTTTTCAACCCTCGACAGGCGGACCGATTCCTTTAAAAATAAAAGGAATCGGTTCGGGGTTGGACCGGTCCGCCCCAGGATTTTTGGGGTGGACTTCTTCTAATTCTGTTTCGAGCTCTCTTCTTCAAAATTTTTCTCTTTCCCGATATACTCTCTATCCAATTGGACTCAAAACCCTCTCGATTTCACTGGTCGACACCCTTTGAGTCAAAGTTTCCCAAAACACATGAATGCTTCTCCCGAACGAAACCTAGTCCTAATGACTCTCAAAACACTGGACTCTCACACACACGACTCTCACCCGATACGCGTCGGGGGAGCGATGACCTCACTGCAATCAGCTCACTCGACCCCGTAAACGGGGTCCGACAACCAAACGGTGTCAACTTCTTCCGCACACGCCTCTAGATATGGCTTTAGGCATTGTCAATTCACTTTGAACGTGTTTCCCCCTTTTAAATCGTCCAATTCCATAGCTCCATGGGGGAAAACATTCTTCAAAATGAACGGGCCAGACCATCATGACCGCAACTTGCCCGGAAAGAAGTGAAGCGTAGAGTTTTAGAGAAGAACTTTTTTCCTGGGAAGAAACTCTTTTCGTCGAATGATGCTATCATGAGCGAGTTTCATCCTCTCTTTCGAAATTTTGGCATTCTCATACGCATTATTGCGTAGTTCTTCTAACTCATTCAATCGAAGCTTGCGGGCTTCACCGACTTTGTCCATCGCATAGTTCAATTGCTTAATCGCCCAATACGCTTTGTGTTCGAGCTTAACGGGAAGATGGCAAGGTTTGCCATATACAAAACGGAAAGGGGACATGCCGAGTTGGTTCTTATATGCGGTATGATAGGCCCATAGCGAATCGGTCAATCTAAGGGATCAATCTTTCTGGGTAGGATTGACGGCCTTTTCAAGAATGTTCTTGACTTCTCAATTCGCTAGTTCGGCCTGCCCATTCATTTGGGGGTGATAATTCGTTCCAACCTTGTGAACGACACCATACTTTCTCGTGAGCTTCTCGAATGGCCTATTACAAAAGTGCGTGCCATTATCACTAATTATCTCTTTCGGTGAACCAAAGCGGGAAAGTATGTGTTCCTGCAGGAACTTTATCACCACTTTGTTGTCATTGGTCTTGGTCGTTATAGCTTCCACCCATTTAGAAACGTAGTCTACTGCGACTAGGATGTATAGGAAACCAAAGGACGGGGGGAAAGGACCCATGAAGTCAATACCCCAACAGTCGAATACCTCAATGATGAGTATGGGGGTAAGGGGCATCATGTCTCGTCGAGTAATGGCTCCCATTTGTTGGCACCGATTGCATGACTTGCAAGCATCATTCACATCCTGAAAGATTGTGGGCCAATAGAGGCCACATTGCATAATTTTAGCGGCCATCTTTTTCTTCGAAAAGTGGCCTCCACAAGCTTCCGAATGACAAAACTGGATGACTTTCGGGATCTCTTCATCCGGTACACAGCGTCAGATGATTTGGTCGGTGCAATATTTAAACAGGAAGGGATCATCGTAAAAGAACATGCACGACCAATTAAGAAACCTCTTCTTATCTTACGGTGTCCAGTCGGGAGGGATGGCTCCCGTGATTAGATAGTTCACTATATTTGCAAACCAGGGATACGGAAAGGTAGCAAAAAGTTTCTCATCCGGAAAGTATTCATCTATGGGTATGGGATCTCTAGGTACATCGGAAGAAAGTCGAGATAAATGGTCGGCAACGACGTTTTCTACTCCTTTCTTATCTTTGATGGAGAGATTGAACTCTTGTAGGAGTATTATCCACCTTATGAGGTGTAGCTTGGCATCTTTCTTTGCAAGTAAATATTTCAAAGCCGCGTGGTCGGTAAAGATAGTGATAGGAGAATCAATGAGATATGATCAGAATTTATCAAGGGCAAAGACTACCGCTAATAATTCCTTTTCTGTGGTAGAATAGTTGAGTTGAGGTCCGGTAAGAGTCCGGCTAGCATAGTAGATGACATGAGCTTGTTTATCTTTTCATTGGCCCAAAACAGCCCCAATTGCGTAATTGCTTGCATCATACATAAGTTCGAATGGTAAGGACCAATCCGAAACTTACATTATGGGGGCGGACACGAGCATGTTCTTCAACTTGGAAAAAGAGCTTTAGCATGCTTCCGTACACTCAAATGGGGTGTCCTTCATGAGTAGGTTGATTAAGGGCCTAGCGATGGCGCTAAAGTACTTAATGAACCTTCGATAAATCCCTGCGTGGCCCAAGAATGAGCGCATGTCCTTCAACGATTTTGGTGGTGGAAGATCAGCTATGACATCTATCTTTGCCCTATCAACTTCTATTCCATTGGATGATACAATGTGCCCCAGAACTATTCCCTCGGTGACCATGAAATGGCACTTCTCCTAATTCAGCACTAAGTTCTTTTCGACGCATCGAGTAAGTACTTTTTCCAGCTTTTCTAAACAATGATCGAAAGAGGTGCCAAAAACGCTAAAATCATCCATGAACACTTCAAGTCCTCTCTCGACTATGCCGCTAAATAAGCTCAACATTCACGTTTGAAAGGTCGCGGGTGCATTACACAAACCAAATGGTATACGTTTGTAGGCAAACATACCAAAATGACAAGTAAAAGTTGTCTTCTCCTGATCAAGTACATCTACTTCAATTTGGTTATATCCGGAATAACCATCAAGGAAGCAATAATAAGGGTGGCCCGCTACTCTCTCAAGCATTTTATCAATAAATGGCAAGGGGAAATGGTCTTTCCTAGTTCCCGCATTGAGTTTCCGGTAGTCCATGCAAATGCGCCACCCGGTGGTGGTACGTTGGGGAACGAGCTCTCCCTTAGCATTTTCAATCACAGTCATACCCGACTTCTTCGGGACAACTTGAATAGGGCTTACCCATTTACTATCCGAGATTGGATAGATAATCCCGACATCTAATAATTTGATGATCTCGGTTCTCACAACTTCTTTCATGTTGGGATTCAGTCTTCTTTGCATTTATCTAGAGGGTTGGACATCCTCTTCGAGATGGATCTTATGGGTGAAAATCAAAGGACTTATCCCCTTCAAATTAGCGATGCACCAACCAAAAGCACTTTGGTGCTTCCTCAGAATTTTCAATAATTTACCCTCCTGTCCTTCATCTTGGTTAGAGGAAATAACAACGGGAAATGTCTCATCTTCTCCTAGATATGCATATTTAATATGGGAGGGAAGTTTCTTTAATTCGAGGGTTGGAAATTTTTCACCGGAGGGAACCATGTGCGTATCCCTCGGAGGTAATTCCTCGAATCTAGAAACCTAATTAACCTCTCTCACATCCTCGTCTGACATACTCTCATCAAGGATCTCTCTCAACTCTCCAACCTCCCTCTCGAAGTCGGTATACATCCCCTCACACTCGTATTTCGTCGCTAAACAGGACTCTAAAGCGTCGCCACCGTAATTCTCCTCAAAGTACTTTTCTACTATCTAGTCTAAGAGGCTCACCGCGTGAAGATCATCTTCCTCCCCTGCATTTTGGGCTATGTGGAAGATGTTACTTTCCAAGGTCATGTTACCAAAGGTGAGTTGCATTCTCCCATTCCTCGTATTGATGATTGCATTAGCCGTAGTTAAAAAAGGGCGCCCAAGGATGATGGGAACATGATTTCTCGAGTTGAAGGAGGGCTCCGTGTCCCAAATGACAAAATCTACCGGAAAGTAGAAAGTGTAAACTTGGACAATCACGTCCTCGACTATGCCTCGTGGGATCTTCACTGTTCAATCCGCTAATTGGAGAGTGACCTTTGTGGGCTTGAGGTCGCCCAAATCAAGTTGCCTATAAATGGAGTAAGGGAGTATGTTTACACTTGCCCCCAAGTCTAGTAAGGCTTTCTCAATTTTATTATCTCCAATGATGCAGGATATAGTGGGTGCACCGGGATCTTTGAATTTAGGCGGGAGATCATTTAGTAGAATGGAGCTCACGTTCTGGGCTGGAAAGACATTCTTTTTTACCTTCATCTTCCTTTTTACCGTCAACAAATCTTTGATAACTTTGCCATAAGCTGGAATTTTCTTAATGGCATCAAGAAAGGGTAAATTCAGCTTTACTTGCTTAAGCACTTCTAGCACGTCATCACGTGGGTTCCCTTTTTGAGCGGGAATCAACCTTCGAGGAAATGGTGCCGCGGAGGGTGATTTCACTACCACCTCTAGCTCACTAGCGTCTTCCTTGTCACTCTCGTTCAAGGGTACATCTTTGGCCTCTTTCGTGTCGGGAGAAATCTCCTTGTCTTTTGTTCTGTCGTGTGGAGGAGGTGATAAATCAACGACTCTCCCACTACGAAGAGTGGTCACGGCTTGACATTGCTCCTGATGTTCAGTGGAGGTGGAGCTAAAACTAGTTTGACCTTGGGGAGGTAATTGGCCTTGGGCAGGAAACTTGACCTTCTCTTGAACACTCAATGGGGATTGTATTTTTGACAGATTCACATTTATATCGCCAATCAGACGATCATATTTGGCATTAGTTGCGGTCTGGCTTGTGATGAATTGATTCATGGTATCCTCGAGAGTTCTCCGCTGTGGCGGGATATAATTTCCTTGAGGTGGTGGTGCTTGCACATGTCCTGGCATGTGTGGAGCTTATTGAAATTGTTGTGGTGGAGGAGGGTCAACATGCGAAGGAGGGTTCATTGTGGCATGTTGTTTCCCGTAGCTAAAACCGGGATGATTTTTCCACGAAGGGTTGTATGAATTCCCATCTGGGGCACCGAAATTACCCTTAAAGCCTCCTATACCACTAACTTGCTCCTACAACATTACTTTGTAGGCGGGTATCATCGGACATTCCTCAGTTGAATGTCCCGCCTCAAAAATCGCACACACCTTCACGACAAGGTTTGGAATGGGTCGAGCTGGTCCTTTTCCATATATCTCGCATAGATCTTGAAATCCTTTCTCAAGAGTCTCTAATTGTCTATCCATCATAGAATTCTTATCTACATGGAATAGGCCGGATGTCGACGGGGTGGTGGTCGCTTGTCTACTTCGATTTTGAGTGTTGGGATCAGAAGTGTCCCAGGATTGGGTAGTCTCGGTGACATACCTCAAGTGAAGCTCAGCATCCTGGGCATCTAAATCGATAAACGGACCACTTCCCATTGTTTCAACAACTTGTTTGGAGTTAAGATTCAACCCATTATAAATAAAAGAGATGACTTGCGCTGAATCAAATCCATGGTGGGGGATGAAGAAACCAACTCGTTGAAACGTTCATAACATCGATGGAATGGCTCATTTTCATCTTGTCTGAACGCTTGAATTTGAGCCTTTATAGATATTGTTCGATGTGGTGGGAAGAATTTCTTGAGAAATTTCGACTGTAGCTCATTCCAGGATGGAATCGAGCTTGGAGGTGAAGACCATAACCAGGCTTTAGCTTTATCTTTGAGCGAGAAGGGGAAGAGTTTGAGGTGGATTACCTCTTGTGTGCAGGTTTGATCGTTGAGAGTATCGCACACGTCCTCCAATTCCTTAATATGGAGGTATGGCTTTTCAGAATCCATACCGTGGTAATGCGGTAGCATTTGGATCATCCCATTTTTTAAACGAAATTTCCCGGCATTATACGGGAGTATAATGCATCCCAGAGTGACAGTACGCTCGGGATATAAAAATTCTCTAATCGGTCGGTATGGGGGCTCTTCCTCACCAGCGGGTGCAAAGCTATGTTGCGACATCTCTTCCTCACTTATTAATTTGGTGCTCCCACTAGGCGTGCTCGATGTGCATCCTAAGAAGGAAAAGGGAGTGTTATTGGAGACTGAATGCGATGGTGTAGGAGGTGGGACCCAAAACTGTGGGGTGTTTGGAGTGTGGGGACTGTCAGGGTTATACTCAACAATTGGATTTTCGTGAATGTCGGTTAGAGTATTATGAGGTGTGGAAGTGGTTTCAGAATTTTGCATTAAGATTATGAGATTTTTGGTGAAAGCTTTGGATTGACTCGATCTAATCCTAAGTCTACCTACTTCCCCGGCAACGGAGCCATTTTGATCGAGTGGAAAACCGAGCGTCCGTGTAAATACGCTAGTCGTTGTTATCGGCTTCCAACCACGATACAAAAACCAAAACTGTAACTACACTCTTGCGGAACATAGTGGCTAGTTTGGGTATCGAATCCTCAGGGAACTAGGACGAGTGAACGTGACGACGTTGGATAGACAGAGAAATCCTAACTTTGACTCTAAAAAGATAAGAAAAATTATTTGGTTTTTGAGAGTGATTACACCTAAATGCGATAACGAAATTATAAATAAATGCAACTATACTAATCTATCTAAATTAAGAATGAATGACGATTTGAACTTTTTGTTTAATTGATGAGAAAAATAGGACGGGAATACAATCCCTCAACCCTCGCGTAGTGCAGTTATAATAATAATCGTAAATTTATCTGATTGATTTGACCCAAAATTTAGTACTCCCAAGCATTATGTATACGTGGTTCAAGCCCACGTCATACCTAATCTGAGGATGAGTAAATCAGTATCGTGATCGTAGCACTCAAATTGCACTCTAAATTATCACGAGTACCCAGAGGCAAACTAGATATAAAGATCTACACCTGTTGTGTAACTACGCTATACGGTCATAGTCAATCACTAAATTCAGCGGATTAATTTTATTCTCATGTACTAACACATCAAGCTGGGTTCATGCAGCCCGACCTGGGAAAATCTAGCCTAATATGGTGAAAATAAAGAAAACAATGATTACTATGCAAGTATTCATGATTACTCTAAAGAAAATTGGGAATTAATGTAGAATGAAATTAGAATTAAGAATTACTCACTAAAATAATTCAAGCAATAATAGAAGCAATGAAATAAACTGATACTTACAAAATTACTGAATAAAATCTTCAATCCTAGAATTAAATCTGAACTTACTAGCTAAACTAGGGTTTCTGGAAAAAGAGAGGAAAAACCTACTAATTCGCCATATCCCCAAAAAGAATAAATCGGGTCCTTTATATCATACAACGATATCGAAAGTTCAGTTAAAATAGGAGTCATTTTAGGAAGAGAGAAGATTTCCAAATCTCGAATACCGGACCGGTCCGGGGCTTAGGCGGACCGGTCTGCCCCCAAGGCGGATCGGTTCTTTTTATTTTGGGGCGAATTGGTCTGAGGTCGGACTGATTCTTTTTATTTTGGTCCTCTTCGGTTCGCATGCGATCCAGGGTCTTCTGGAGTTTGTCAAGGCAGACCGGTCCGGGGTAGTGGCGGACCGGTCCAGCTATTGGACTTTTTGGCTCCTCTTTGACTGCTCATAACTTTTGTTTCGGGATTTCGATTGAGGTGCCGTTTCTTCCTAGATGCCCGTGAATGAGATGTCTTCAACTTCCCTTTAGGTACCTCATTCGAATTCTAGGTGGAAATTACGATTTTTCCCATGAGACTTTTCCTTCTTTCTTTCTTGATTCTTCTGGTTTTCTTCTTTCTTTTCTTGACTTCAAATACCTATAAAATCACTACAAAATACCAGAATCTTGGTGTACTCATTAGGACCAGTCAGTAGCAAGATTATGAGATAAAGTCAATTAAATTACGTTGTTCGAGGTGCTAAAAGTAACTAAATCAAGGGATAAATTAGGAAGAATTTATGCCTAATCAGCTCCCTCGGTCAACAATTGGCGTATACGGTCCTGACAGCCTTGGTCCCTTCCTTGAGCTTCTACAAACCTTGTCACAATAGTAGGCGTAACGGTTAACACAGACATAAACACCCTAGCGACCTCGTCCTCCTGACTATGCTCCTTCCATTTGACTTTCCATACCTCTGCTAACTCCCCCTCTGGATTTCTACTCAAAGCGTTCGCCACCACATTCGCCTTGCCCGGGTGATAGTGGATGTCGAATTGGTAGTCTTTCACAAACTCTAACCACCGGCGTTGTCGCATATTTAGGTCTCTCTGAGAAAAAAAAATATTGCAACGATTTGTGGTCCGTGAAAAGACTAAATTTCTCCCCTAGGATATAATGCATCCAAATCTTCAAGGCAAAGACAACTGCGACAAGTTCCAAATCATGCACCGGATAATTCTTTTCATGGGCCTTTAGCTTGCGAGAAGCATAAGCAATAGCCCGTCTCTCTTGTTGTAGTACACCTCCCAATCCTTGTATAGATGCATCGGTTAAGACTAAATATTCCAATCCTGGCCTTGGTAATGCAAGGACTGGAGCAGAACTCAACCTATCCTTGAGCTCATCAAAATTCGACTGACAAGAATCATCCCAAACAAACGTCACCCCTTTTCGGGTTAAATTTATCAAAGGGCTAGAAATTTTAGAAAAACCCTTGATAAACCGGCGATAGTAACCAGCCAAACCTAGAAAACTATGAATCTCGGTAGGTGTAGTGGGCTGACCCCACTCCCTCACAGTAAAAACTTTACTTGGGTCCACCAAAATACCCTGGGCTGTCACAATGTGACCCAAAAACTGTACTTCTCGTAACCAAAAACCCTATTTTTCAAACTTGTCATATAGTTGGTGATTCCTCAACATTTGCAGGACCAACCGCAGATGAGTAGCATGTTCTGATTCCGTTTGAGAATACACTAAAATATCATCAATAAACATGATGAAAAACTCGTCCAAGAAGTCCCGAAACACTCTATTCATAAGGTCCATGAACACGAAAGTAGCATTGATTAGTCCAAAAGGCATAACCAAAAATTCATAGGACCCATATCTCATTAGGAAAGTAGTCTTGGACACATCTTGTTCCCATATCCGCAGCTGGTGATACCCCGTCCTCAAATCTATCTTAGAGAAGTACGACGCTCCCCTAAGTTGATCAAACAAATCATCAATTCGAGGCAACATGTATTTGTTTCGGATGGTGACTTTATTCAACTCTCTATAGTCAACACACAACCGGAGAGAACCGTCCCTTTTCTTCACAAATAACACCGGAGCGCCCCACGACGATGTACTATGACAAATAAACCCTTTCTCTAGCAAGTCCTGAATTTGATTTCTTAACTCCCTCATCTCAACAGGAGCCATACGATATGGAGCTCTCGCAATCGGTCTCGTTCCCGACCCTAAATCAATTATAAACTCAATTTCCCTACTCGGAGGCAAACCTGGTATTTCCCAAAAAGCATCTTTGAAATCTCTAACAACCGAAATCGAATCTAAGGAAACGACTACATCCCGAGAAGTCTCCTCCACGATACAATATAAGTAAGTGCTAGAACCTCCTTCTGAACGAGGTATAGCCACTAAAAACATTTCTTTCCCCGGAATGGCAAAAGCTATACTTTTTCCATAGCAATTAACTATCGCATGATACTTCACTAACCAATCCATACCCAAGATTACACCATACCCGACCATATCAAGGACGAGCAAATCGGCCTCAAAACACAAGTTACCAAGATTTATTCCTACTTGTTTACAAACAAAGAAAATGAGTGAACCATCACCCATAGAAGATTCAACACTAGTGAAGGTACTCTCTGCAGATTTAATCAACTTTGTAGACTAAGCAAAGCTTCCAGAAATAAATGAGTGTGTTGCACCCGTATCAACCAATACTCGACCCATATGCCTCTGAATGAGAAACTTACCTTCAATAGCTAGCGGCGCTGGCGGAGCCGGAGGAAGCATAGCATCCTGAATGTGATAAACATGCCCATACTGTAGCTGTCCCTGTTGTGGAGGGACAACCGGGTTAGGTTCTTATGGCAGTAACTGAGCCTGTGGCTGCTGTGGAACCCTAGGAAGTTGTCCCCCAATTAACTGAGGACACGCCCTCCTGAAATGACCCAACTCTCCACATATTCGTCAATTTCTCCTGATTTCGGCCCCAATTATTTCTAAACTTCCCAACTCCTTGGCGTGGATGGCCTCTACCCCCATTACCACCCCGACCTGCTTGTTGTTGTTGTGGGGCACCTTGACCGTGCCTAATATTACTACTACCCACATTAAACCCACCAAAACGTTGCCTTTTTGACAAGTCCCCTTGCTGGGGATCCCTTTCTTTTTGCTTATTTCCCGAAGACTGGGATGAGGGAAATGATCCTCCTCCTATCCCATTGCCTCCGGGTTTCCCAGCTTTCCCCATAACTGAAGACTTCTTACTGCCTTGAAAATACAACCGATGTTCTTGACAATGGAGTAACACCGCATTCATCACATGTCCAAAATTCTGCAAAGCTGGATTAGCCAGCAAATGTTGTCGTATCCTCCAGTGCAAAACTCTAATAAATTTAGATATCCTCCTCTCCTCCGGAGTCACCTCATCAAGTACAAAACTAGCTAACCTCGTGAATTCCTCTTCATATTCCACAACTGAACGCTCTCGTTGCACCACATCTTAAAGTTTTCTTCTCATCTCCCTTTGAACTGCGGGAGGGAAGTACTTCCGTTCAAATAGAACCCAGAAATCATTGATGGTCATAGCATATCTCTCTACTCTGGTGTAGTAACCGACTCCCACTAATGTAGTGCAGCTCCAACTAATTTAAAAGTAGCAAGGATTTTCTTTCTCTCCTCACTACACTCCACCATGCGCAGACGACGCTACATATCCTATTTCCACTGATTAGTTACTATGATATCGGAACCTCCCTGAAACTATGGGGGATGGCCCTTTAAAAAGGATTCTCTAACTCTCTCCCACGGAGAAGGTACCGTAGGAGCTTGTACCTCCTGAGCTCATTGCGGTTGAGCTTGTGGTAATTACAAAACCACGACAGTCATCGCTGCGTTGATAGCTTGGGCCACAATATTTGCTACTTCAACAGCATTTATAGTTCCCGGCTGTGGCGGTGGAGGACCTACCTCCTCTTCTACAACTCTATTCCTTCTAGCGGGGTGACCTCTCTTAGGCGGCATCTGAGATGAAGAAATAATAGAATTAGAATACTATTTAGAACAATCTATTTTGCAGAAGATCACAAACATAGGCAACAAAGCAGTCCTAACATTAAGCTCTATATCAAAGAACGCTATGGTAGAACGTGAAAAGTCCGCATAGATCCTAAAGACTCTAGAACCTGATGCTCTGATACCATCTGTGATAACCTGCTCACCAAAATAAGGGGTGGCCAACCTGATACTTCAATAATAATGGGAATTATAGATGGATCATTCTCAGCATCACAACAATATAGTAAGTATACGGGATAACCACTCTGTATTTTAGAAAAACGGGTTGCCAAAAATTTTGTTTTATAAGTTAAAGAAAGAATTTAAACAACCCAAATTGAAAGGAAATGGGAAATCCAAAAGAACTTATATTACATTTGCAACAAGTATACAATACGGGGACCGAATATGATGTTGGTCAACATTCTCTTACAAGTAGTTACAACAATTTTAATTAAGTTACATAATACATTACAATAAGCAAATACAAAAGCTTGGGCCACACGCCCGAGTAAATGACCCGATCGTAACTAGAGTACAAAAATGAAGGCGTCTATAACAACATATCCCGTAATATCCGCAAAGTATCACGGCTCCCCAAAAACACCGGAATAGGAAAGTCAGAACGGGCATCCTTGCGGCGGAGAACCTGAGCGGATATAAGATTCATGCACAACAAGAAATATGAACGGGTCAGGGCCCAATTTTATATGATCACCAGATGAATAAAAAGTATGATAGTTATGAATAGATAGTCATGATGAATATAGATAAGAATTTACCTTCACGATCTCAAGGCATAAACTAAGGCAATGAAATAATCATGAGTTTAATTCAGTTATGTAAGAGGATATAAATGATTAACATTAATTAAATCTCCATTCTTTAGACTGTTTCATTCCATCGTTCTTTTTCTCATTAAGAACATAATCACAATTATATGCTCTTTATGGCATTAATCATAAATCAAGTTCAACTTGAATAAGAATAGTTATATTCATATACATATAACGATTCTAAGACCGCTTGTCCGGGTTTCCCCACTGCTCGCGCCCCTAAATGGCTATCATCTTCCAGGGCCTATCAACCAAGACAACCTGGGATCCTAACGCAACGTTGGGAAGTTGCCATATACCTACGAGTGAGCCATAGCCACACCCATAATACCTCACAGTCGCAACAATAAATACAACATACATAATAACCGGTCATATGGCCGAGGACTATATTCACCCTGCATTCACTAGCCACGGGACTTCACCTCATGCGCGAACTTACCTTATGATAGCATTTAGAGAGGTGTGTTTAAGTAAATTATTATTTACCATTTTCATTTCCATTTTAATAGTTACGTCACATTTTATCCGGAGCCATACGTGATGCATGCCAACGTTATAACCTCAATGAATGAATAAACCCTCAATTTATTCTTCACACATTTTAGGGTATTATTATAAACTACCAAGACTATCATACCTCAATTAATCTTATAAAGTCTCCCAATATGACCTCACAACTCCTAGTCTCATAATGATTAGCTAAAGGAAAAGAATGCCCTAACATCAATTTCTACACCCCCAGAATTAGCCCCATTTAAACCATTTCTAATGTCGGATTGTTAACTAACTCATCTAGGACTCTAGGAATCTAAGTTTAATTCATACAAGAAGGTTCCTAAGTCCTAAGCCTAAAGAAAAAGGATGAAAATTGAGTTAGAAAAATAACTCAAAACAGTAGGATTCCGAATCGATTCGCCCTAGGGCCGAATCGATTCGCCCCCTGTAGAGAATTGATTCCCCCAAAAGAGAATCGATTGGGGTGAAGAACCCAACTTTCTATTTTAGACGAATCGATTCGGCCTTAACCCGAATTGATTTAGGGCCCCATACCTATAACCTGACCCCTTAGCAAATCGATTCGCCCTAGGGCCGAATGGATTCGCCCCTACGAATTTGCCAAGAATGGGCTACGGGTTATGAACCCTAAATTTTCCCCAAAACTAATTTCTCCTCCATTTTTACACACATCCATCAACATTAATCTACCCAAAACCATCCTACATGATTATCAACTACCATAACCTACAATATCATCAACTTAAACTATGATTAGGACTCAAACACCATAAAATCCATATTTGTTTCATTAATTCCAATAAACAACTATCAATACAATTTACTCATCTTAAATCACATATTAGCAAGTAGAAAACTTGCCTTGAGGTTGAAATGTTAAAATCTTGGAAGATGGAAGCAAGATCAAATCCCAAATCTTTAATCTCTCTCTTTTCTCTTCCTCTCTCTTTTTCTCTAGATTAGTAAATACACTTAAGAGAAATAAATGAGGTGCAAGACTAAATCGTGGCTTTAGTCTAAATTCCTAACTTAAATGGTTAATACCACATTAAAATGACTCACATCTACACATTTATGTTAAAACCAGTCAAAAGTGCCTGAAACATAAAAATTCAATATGGAACTTATTTCGACTATCTCGCACATTCCGGAACTAACTATACCCACTAAATTGGCATCCGACAATATTATAAAGCATTTCTAGTTTCGGTTTCATTTAAACCATAAATGTCTTTTAAAGCATATGACACTATAAAACGCAACATGATGATATTTACATACACATACAGTAAATATGCAACAATCTAGTAAATATTATCTTTCAACTCATTCAATTAATATTTACTCCATATTCCAACATTTTATATTATTACTTCACACAGTAAATTAATATAAAATAAGTTCTCAAAAGCGAGGGTTGTTACAAATAAAAGGTTAGGAGCTTCTGTACAACCACTTTACATTATCAAACACTTAAGAGAGGAATTTGGGAGTAAACACAAGAAGAACCAAGGAAGGCCAATTTGGAGAGGATCTTTGAAGAATTTCTAGGCCTCACTTAATATAGAAGGAAGATTCAAAGTATTCTTCATACTTAAGGCAAGTGAGTGACTTGCTTTATGTTATTTGTGTAGCTATTTATGTCATTTCATAATTGGTAAAATTTAAACCAATTTTGGGGTGGGATTAACATGTAAACAGGTTTTCAGAAAAGTGAAATTAATGATGATTCCTTATGATCTTGTTAGAATAAATCCACTTAAAAAGTAGGTTTTTGCTAGAGAAACCTAAGAATGAAAAATATATACTCTTCTTGAATGGAAAAATCTAAAATTGAATAAAATATATGTGTTCTTGAATGATTCTTGTGAGAATTAAAGAAACCTTAAAATTGAATTAAGAAAATTGATGAATTTAATAGAAATTCTGACGTTACATCAAACGCATTTCATAATTGTTTTACTTAGAATTACATTATGATCCATAGTTAAAAGTAAATTTATGGATATTACCTTTCTAATGAGCATTGGATCAGGTTATGTGGACTTCTGTAGAGGGAGTAATAAACGTTTTAGTAGCAGGTGTTCCATTTGTTAGAATATCTATTTTTTATAAATTTTAACGTCACTTTAAAAGAATGCAATTTTGATTTTACATTGAATTAGATTATGATACATAGATGAAAAGAAAGATATGTATCTTAGCTTTTCAATGAGCTTTGAATAAGGTCATTTTATAGAGGGAGTAATAGTCATTTCATGAACATGTGGTTAATCTGCCAGAATATTAAAGTTGTGCGAATTTGTGATTTTTAAGAGTTCTAATGGGATAAGGACTTTTATATTTTTACCTATTTAAAGGGATATCATGGGAGGAATTTTTAGAAGTCGTGTTAACTTATTCACAAGAGACTTAGAACGTGTAGTAGGCTAACTGGGGATGGATTTCGTGTAAGGAAATACGAGACTAAGCGAGTAAATGATCACGGGTGGGAACCGGGAAATCAGGTTCAGATTTTAAGATGGATAGGCTAAGTGCTAGGTTAGAGTAACATGTTGGCAACAAATGTGAAGTTAGGGAATTGATAATAATTAAGTAAATATTTGATATTCGGGAGTCAGGAATAAACTCGGGACATTTAGGCTAGTGTTTCGAGTGATAGGCATGTATGCATATATATATATATATATATATATATATATATATATATATATGTCTCTCTGTGTGTGTGTGTGTGTGTGTGTGTGTGTGTGATATTTATGTGAAACATACCCTTCTAGTGCTATCAGTGGACTTTGCGCAATGTGGGAGATCTTCCCTAGAGAAACACAACAGGCTAAGTATCGACCCCAGGTCATTGCACCATGTATATACTTTGTTATTGATATCCGAAGAGAGGTAATTTTGGGTATGGTTATGACTCATTATCAAAGGACTATAACCGCCTCAAATAGGTTTGCGATTTTATCGAGTCAGTGTGAGAGTCCGACCTCGTGTAATTAAGATTAGTTATCACGACCGCTTAATTATTATATTTCTTAATTATAAATTAATTACTGTATTTTCAATTAACTATCGCTAGCTATTTAAACGGTACACACATAATGGTTTAACTCGCATATTTCTCTACGCATACACATACGTAACAATACTCCAAAACTAACATATATATGTCGCGTATAATCGCCATCCCTCAAAGTAATAATTCACTGGTTACACGAGGTCAGACTCTCACACTGACTCTATAAAATCATAAACGTATTGGAGGCAATCAAAGTCCTTCGACAATGAATAATAACCATACCAAATATTACCTCACATCGAATATCAATCACACAAAGCATATACATGGCGTTATGACCTGGAGTTGATACTTAGCCTACCGTGTTTCGCCAAGGAAGATCACCCACATCGCGCAACCTCTACTGATAACACTAGAGGGGTATGTTTCACATAAATATCATACACGTAGATTTTATTCTTCATATATATATATATATACAATCACATAATCCGGCTAATCCCTGCCAATCACTAGAAGCACTAGCCAAAATGTCTTGAGTCTATTCCTGACTCCCGAATATCAAGTATTCATGTAATTATTATTAATTCTCTAACTTCACATTTCTGGCCAATATGTTATTCTTCCTAGCACTTAGCCTAGCCATTTTGAAATCCAAACATGATTTTTCGGTACCCACTCGTGGTCATTTAGTCGCATAGTCTCGTCTTTCCTTACACATAATTCATCCTTGCTAGCCTACGACCCTTATTAAGTCTCTTGGAAATAAGTTAACACGAGTTCTAAAAATTCACCCCATGATCTCCCTTTAAATAGGTAAAAATATAAAAGTTCGTATCCCATTAGAACTCTAAAAATCACAAATTCGTACAACTTGAATATTCTAAAAGATTAACCACATGTTACTAAAGCGTCTATTACTCCCTCTCGGAAGTCCAAATGACCTGATTCAAAGATCATTGGAAATATAAGATCCATACCTGTTGATGCAAAAAACTGTAATAAATCTAATTCTTTAATCACAGATAAATAAGTAAGATAAAGAGACAAAATATTTTTAAAGTGGTTCGGGTAAGGAAGAAAGCCTACGTCCACTGTACTTCTTATTGCCTTGTGTTTCCTTTCAATCACTTGGATTAGTTTTAGGTATTCCCTTGATGTAGGGGTTACAATGTATTTATAGCCCATTAGGGAGATGAATAGTCAGAATGTTAAAGGATGGAATGCCTTTATAACTTAGGCATTTACATCAGTACATAATGTTCATAATGTATATAGCTATTGGTGCTTTACTGACCACGTTGGTGAGTCTTCTTGTTATTGGTTGGTCTTTTCAAGAGTTGGTCAGTAATTTAAGCCTTGCTGACTAGGACTCTTTCCACATTAGATAACACATGTTTATTTGTGATTGGTACACATAAGAGGGTAATTTTTTGTATCAACAGAAGCCCCCAATATTTCATGCTTGATGATTGTTTCAAAGTATTGGACATTTAATTCTAACAGTAGCTCGGGATATATTTCTGATGCTTGGTCGGTTGCCGAATTCCCACACTTGTAAAATTATTGACTTTCTTGATAGCGTGTAATGATGATGGAATTTTTGCAATTATCTAAAATTATAACGAATTGTTTTGGATAGCGTGTAAGGTGATGGAGTTGGTATCAAAATTTATTGCTATTCGGTTGATCAAAATATCGAGAATGGAGAATGCAAGAGCAGACGCTTTGGCCCGACTAGCATTAGCTACTCGTACCGAGCTGTGAAGAACGATACCAATTAAAGTGTTAGAAAGTCGGAGCATAGATGAAGACCTGATTATGAATTTTATCACCCTTGACTTAGGACCATCTTGGATGGATCCCATCAGGGCATATATGAGGAGGGAGAATTACCGATGGATAAGCTTGCTGCCAAGAAATTTAAGTTTAAAGCTGATCAGTATGTATTAACTAATGGTGTTTTGTACAGACGAGAAATCATGGCAGGATTGCAAAGATGTGTACATCCCTCCGAGGTGAAAGAATTGATTGAGGAGATACATGAAGGGTCCTCTGGAGCTCATGTAGCAGGTCGTACTCTTTTACTAAGGGTAATGACACAGGGATACTATTGGCCAACGATGAGGGCTGATTGTATAGCCTATGCCAAGAAATGTGACAAGTGCCAGCGTTTTTCTTCCATTCGACGAACTCCACAAGCATTGTTGACACCTATCACTTCCCCTTGGCCATTTTCCATGTGGGGAATAGATTTGGTCGGACCACTGTCAACGACCAGGGGAAGGTTTAAATACCTCGTCGTCGCAGTGGATTATTTTACTAAGTGGGTTGAAGCTGTGACCCTTGTCGACATGACTTACGAGAAGGTATATCAGTTTGTTTAGAAAAATATCATCTGCAGGTATGGTCTTCCTCATGCATTCATCACTGACCATGGAACTCAATTTGATAATGAGGAATTCGCTGCCTATTGCCACCAGTCCAACATTTTGAAGCTCCATTCAGCACCAGGTCATCCCCAAAGTAATGGACAGACTGAAGTGATGAACAGGACATTGCTAAATGGTTTGAAGAAAAGGCTAAGTGAGGCTAAAGCCAATTGGATTAACGAGATACAATCAGTATTGTGGGATTATCGTACTACTCCCCGAGCAGCAACTGGAGAATCACCATATATGCTGGCATTTGGAAGTGAGGCTGTAATACCTGCCGAGTTGAGTCTCGCAACACACAGAGTGTTGAATTTCCATTCCCCAGTCAGCAACTTGATGAGAAGATTGGATTTGGACATGCTCGAGGAGGTTAGAGAAGAAGCAGCCATTAGGAATGCTGCTTACCAACAACGAACAGCTTTGTTCTACAATAAGAGAGTGAAGAAGTGCGACCTAAAAGAAGGAGATTACGTGTTAAAGAAGGTCATTCAAAAGCACAACAAGTTGGAGGCAAACTGGCAAGGACCATACCGAGTTATAGAAGTTGTTCGACCAGGAACTTATCGAATAGCAAATTTAGAAGGAGAAGAGTTTAAGAACGCATGGAATGCTGAACACCTACGCAAGTACTATCAGTGATGTAAAATGTAAATCAGTTCCATGAGTATGAATAAAATGATGATATTTTTCCATCCTCTCTCCTTTTATTGAAAGTTTTTCGGGGAATACTAGTGATACACACTACACTGCTCAGCAGTAAAAATGACATTCCTAAAAATGCCAACCTCGATTGGTTAGGAAACTATACTCCTAAAAATGCCAACTCGTTTTGGTTAGGAGGTAAAAATATACCTAAAAATTCCCACTCGTTTTGGTTAGGGAACGACATTCCTAAAAATGCCAGCTCCGGTTGGTTAGGAAACCTAACTCCTTTAGTTAGGAGGCAAAAATATTCCTAAAAATGCCAGCTCCGGTTGGTTAGGAAACCATACTCCTTTGGTTAGGAGGCAAAAATATTCCTAAAAATGCCAACTCCGGTTGGTTAGGAAATCATACTCCTAAAAATGCCAACTTGGTTTAGTTAGGTTGAAAAAACATTCCTAAAATTGCCAACTCCGGTTGGTTAGGAAGAAAAATATATTTTCCAAAAAGTACCAACACTGGAAAAGAAAAAATTCACCAAGTTATATTGGTTGAAAATAAAAAATCTTGGCAATTGAGATTGAGACCAAGTTAAATTTTTACTTGGACGAGAAACAAAACATCATGATTTTTAGTCAAATGATTATTACAAAGTTAAGTTAGTCAACAACAGGTTTTAATCAACTATAGTTGATCGACAAAATTATATCATCTTTTTAACAAAGGTACATACATAAATGAAAAGTATTTTACAACTGCAAGATAATGGCAATCAACATTTGCAAACAAAATTATATGTATTTCATTAAATCCAAAAATGAATACATTGATTATGAAATGTATAAATGACTATTACATCAAAAGCCCTATTCTATTGGTCTCTTTCCTTGTGCTTTTGAAACAGGCTCCTCGCCAGCAGGAGGATCTTCCAAGCAAAGGAGAGAATTAATGAACTTAGGGTCTTGAAGCATTCGGATGTTCATTACAAAAGGTGTATCTAATAGATGCTCGGGACGAGATAATTGTTCCTGTGAATGAAGGCTATAGTCACCAAGGTACTTTGAGATCAAGCACGGAGGAATGGCCCGAGCAGGGATCCAGCTCATGTCAAGTTTGAAAGGCAGAATTGGTAGATCGAGCAGCCCAGGGGCATGGTAATTCCATAAATAATGACCTTGCTCTAGTTTTAGTACACCCAAAGCGTTCAACCATCCCTGTTTGTAGCCTTCATTGTTAGCATTCTCAATACGAGCATCCAAGTGACATAGGACTTCGTTGTAGCCTGCCATCCAGAATTCACGAGGTTGTTTATGGAATTGGAAAGTTAGTCTCTCTAATTGCTCGTGAAGGCTTCTGGTAAAAATATCCTTTTGCTCCAAGGCAGACTTCTGTGTAGCAAGTTGCTCGTCCAGACTTTGGATTTTCTTGGACATTTCAAACAAGGCTTGATTTTTTGCCATCAATTGGAAGGCTTGATTTTCCAACGCTGCTTGAGTACGAGCTTCTTCAATAGTAGGACGAAGAACTCTTGGTCATCCCCGAGCAGGAGGAGCACCTTGTTCCTCGACAGCATTCAGAGCAACTCTTCCTCGTCCACGAGAACCTCTTCCTCATCCCCGAACAGCAGCAGTAGGGCCATCTCTTCTCAAAGTTTCTAATTCTTCTCGCAACTTGGCATTCTCAACCTCTAAGAAGGAGAATCCCTCGTCCGTCACTTGTACCAAGGCATTTGAAGAGGAAGCAACAGACCTCAACCGAGCTAGTTCTTTTTATAGATTATTATTCTCTTGCTCCAGAAGCTCAGCGATTTGCCTGTGCTCTTCGTCTTCAGTCTTCAAAATTCTCTCTCTCTCTCTCTCTTCATAGCCAGCAAGCATCTTATCATAACCTTTTTCAGCACTGAGTTGTTTGATTTTCTTTTCATAACCTTCGTGCAAAAGAGCTGAAGATTCTTTATACTGCTGCTGAAGTTCATCAAGAGTACCTTGCAAGTCTTCAATCATCTCGTAATAAGCCACATTATTGGCTACAACACGATCAAGAAGACATTTCAAGTATTGATAGGTCTCAACTGCCTATTCTGAAACATCTCGGCCAAGGATGTCTACAATTTGTGACTTGTGCAAATCAGTATGACCCGTTTTAAAATATTCATTGCATTATCTCAGCAGTGTCGTGTCATGATCAGATAATAATTCCATTTTGGCCATAAACTAATAAAGAGGAGAAAGCAAGAGTTAATAAGAGTGCAGACAAAGTATCAACAACATAGATGATCAAAAAAGGCAAATTTTATTACATCATAAGAAGAAGAGTACAAAGTTCAGAGTACATATGATAAAAGAAAATAAAACAAATATCGAACAACTTCACACCTTTTGATTGTCTCCCAAGACTTTCTCGGGAGGCTGGGATGAGGAGCTAGGTTGCTCGGTGGAAACAAGAAGTTGGTCGGCAGGAGCAGGAGGTTGTTTAGATGGAGTAGGCAAAGGTGGAAACTCCTCGATGACTGGCTGGATAGGTTGTGGGGGAAGGATTTGATCACCCACAACCATGGAGGACTCCTCGGAGGCAGCTTCGTCCTCTTCTTCATCTTTAATAGTTGGAGGGGGACCAGGAAGATGTTGTTGAAACAATTTAGATCCCTCCTCAACCTACAACACCTGTAGAGCAGTAACCCAGCCATCTCTAAAGTATTTGAGGCTGCCATACTCTACCTGGGACATCATTATTGCCACCTCTTATTCCATCCTTTGTCCTAGCCAGTGCTGAAGTACTTCTTCATTGCCATTTTTCTTTTCACCTTCTCCGAGGAGAGCTTCTCGGATAGAAGTTCCTCGATGGCATTCAGTTTGCCTTCCACCTCCTCCTTCTGGCAGTTTACCTATCGCAGAAGGGTTAATTCTTCCTCAGCCATCTTAAGCTTGTTCTCAAGCTCACCAAAAGTCTTGAGCTTCTCGTCAAGTTCTTTGTTCTTCCCTTATAAATTTTTCACTTTAATCTCCAACCCCTTGGAGACTTAAGCCATCTGATCCTTCTCTGCTTCGATCAAGGCCAGTTTCTTCTCCCAATCAGCCTTGTCCTCGTCATACTTTTGACGGGAATCCTTCAAGGATTAGGTCAAACCCATTAATGCATCCTCTACACCGGACGAGGAGCTAGAAGCCTTGATTGCTTCATCTTTCTTTACAATGGTATTAAAGTAACTCACCAACTGAAAAAGGAAATAACGACAAGTCAGTACAGAGATATATGTAATAAGGGAAGAAAGGAAAAGTGCAGAACAAGAGAAACTTATTGAAGCAATGTGGCGAGTAGCCAGAGATGTAAGCATATCCCGAGGAAGATTCTCTTCAATTCCTTAGATCTAGGGAATGATCCAAGTCTTCACCGAGATCTTAGTAGAGCTCGGGGGAATAATAGTAGGAACACCAGCAGTACTAACTGGGAGCTGGGGGATTGTTTCAGCCAAATTGTTCAAGGAAATTTTCTTTAGCCTCCTCGGGGGCACTGCGACAGCTTCAACCAAGGAAGAACTCTTGGTCGGGGATATGGTGATTACTTCCTTGGGAGCATCACTTTTGCTTGAAGCCACTGGGGCTTCTCGGCAGCCTTCTTGGATGCAACAGAAGGAGAAACATCAATCTTCTATGTCCCCTCTGGGACATTAGACTTATTTCTTTTTACCTCTCCAGCAGAGGCAACCTCCTTGAAGATAGCAGGAACTCTTCTTTTACCCATCTTCTTACTCAAGGGAAAGTGAGATTCTGAAGAAGAGTCCTCGAGAATTGGCACTGGTTCAGTAGTGATGATCACAAGGCGTGCAGTAAAAGAGGATGTATAACTCTTATACTGCAACAAATATGAAGCAGACCTAATGTGCTCGTCTGTAACCTTCTGATGCAAACCCTAGATAAGTTTCAAGTGCTTTATATTAACTTATGTTTCTTTTGAAGCTTTTCTCTTTCGATCAACTACAAATAAATACACATTGAAATATCAGTCACACATTTTATCAAACATAATAAAAGCACAATTTAAAATATGAAATGAAATAAAAATAAACCTATCCCATTGACATAGGGAGGGAATCTAGGACCCTGGTATACTTCGTCTCCAACTAGAGGGGCATATTGCCAATTTTTTATAACAACCCTATGTTCAAAATAATCCATATTGTCATCAGGGAGGTTGACTACTAAAGCCCTATTCAAAAATTTGGTTTTTAAATAAAAAGTACTATCTAGAACGGCCCATCTATAACAAAACATAATCTCAGGGATTCCTATACGAGTCCCATGAGTTTGATTTAACCTATGCACCCCATTAACTATTCTCCATGTGTTGGGGGCTATTTTTGCAGGAACAACATCGAAGTATTGATAAAATTCTAAACAAAAGGATTTGGTGGAAAATAAAATCCACACTCAGTAATAAAGAGGCTGGGGAACCAATGTCCCTCAGCCAATCGAAAATAATCTGAAGGCTCAGAAAGCTCCTCCAGAGTTACCCAGGAAGGGATAGAAAAATTAGAACGGAATTTCTCAAGAGTCTCAATAAGATAAACCATGATGAATAAAAGAAATGAAGAAGAAGAAAGAAGATCTTACAGAAAAAAAAAGTGGATCTGTTGGCAACGAACGGAAGAAAAGATGAACGCACAAGAGAGAGAGAGAGACAATGGAAAACTCGAAAATAGAAATTGGAAAAGGTAGAAGACGATGGGATTGCCTATGACACTTAAATACTTTGCCTCGGGAAACGGTGAAGGAAATGATTACAAAAAAGAAAATATTACGCTACCGGCGGCTAAAAGGACAAAAATGCGCGAAGTTCGAAGCGTTTATAAAAATTCAAAAAGACGGATTCTGCGAATGTGGAAGGAAAAATAAATACGAAGGAAATGCTCCTAAAAATCAGGAGGACCACATTAATATTGCCATATTCCGAGAAAGAATGTTCCATACTCCTCAAATTTCGAACTATGAAACATTGGGGGTTTCTGTTGATACCAAAATTAATATGCTGACATAGACGAATCACAGGAAGACACATGTCAGTCTACGTGGCACATACAAACATTTCTACAAATTACTTTAGCAAAAAGGAACTTTATTTCCCTGACTAAGTTAGACACTCCGAGTAACAGGTGTACACCAAGAAACTTCTTCGCTTCGAGGAGCTCTACCGCTTCGAGAAACTCCAGAATACCGAGAAACCAAGGCGGTCCGAGCTGCATCTCGACCAGAGCATTAATTTCCAGATAATCAACAGTTTAACTATTCATTGAATGCTTTTCATACAGACGTATATGCTTAAGGGGCATTAATTGTTTACCCTTTCACATGTACAGCCTAAGGGCTACAAATACATTGTATCATCCTCATTCAAGGGGACCGGAATTTCTTGATAGATCCATATATTGAGAATTCTTAAGCATTTGGCAATAACAGAAATAGTGGACGTAGGCCATTCTTATAAGGCTGAACCACTTTAAAATTCTTTGCCTTATTTATATTTATCTGTGATTAAATAATTAGAAGCAATCTAATTTTTTACATCAACAGTGATAAAATTGTGAATTAATATGGTTATAAATCATGTAGGATAATCTTTGAGTAGATAAAGGTTGTTGGTTGAGTTCAAAATGGAAGAGATTTGAGATTTGGGAAAATTGAAATCCTTATTTGGGTTTAGTTTTGGAAGATGAAAGAGCCCCAGGTCTGCTATGACCGGTCGACCGCGGTCCCAGGACCGATCGACCGGGCCTTCGGGGGAGGGCACACTGCTTTCCTACAAAGGAAAAATCTTGGAGCGCGGTCGACCGCGGTTCCATGACCGGTCGACCGGCCCCCTTCTACCTGGACTTACTGTCTTTCTTCGTAGGCCAAATTGTGAGACGCGGTCGACCGCGGTCTTAGGACCGGTCGACCGGTCCCCTATTTTTCATCCTTAAACCTTATTTTGTTTTCTAAATTTATTCTCTTCAATAGGGACTAGGAACCTTCTTGAATGAAGTAAATTTAGAGTTTTAGAGTCCTAGATGAGAGGGGTAACCATCCTAGATTAAAAATGCATTATGTGGGGACTTTTCCGGGGATATGCCAATTGAAGTTAGGGCATTCTTTCTTCTAGTTGATTATTATTAAAATAGGAGTCGTAGTGTTATGTTCGGGAGACTTTAGAAGCTCCACTGAGCAATGTTAGTCTTGATGGTTTATAATAACACCAAAAACGAACCCTGGGAGAATAGATTGGAAGTTTACTTATTCATCGAGGTGACAATGATACGATGAACTAAGTATGGCTCCGGGTATATTATGAGGTATTTACAATAATGTAAATGATTATTGTTTCGGATAAAATGAAGCATATATATATATATATATATATATATATATATATATATATGGAAATAAAATGAAATGGTAATGGAAATAATGATGGTAAATGATAATTTACTTAATCATGAATATAGTAAATGCTAATTTACTTGATACACACCTCTCTAAATGACATCATAAGGGAAGTTCGCGCGCTTAGTGATGCCCCCTAGCTAATGAATGTAGGGTGGATATAGTCCATAGGCCATATGAGCGATTATGTTATGTTTTCTGCGCTGGTGAGGGGATTCCGGGTGTTGTATTGACTCTCTCGCAGGCATATGGCCGCTTCCCGACGTTTTGCGTTATAGGTACCCAGGTTGTCTTGTATAGATAGGCCCTGGAAGATGATGGTCGTTTAGGGGCGCGCCCAGTGGGGAAACTCGGAGGGGCGGTATTAGAAACATTATATGTATATACATATAACTATTCATAATCAAGTGGGACTTGATGTATGAGATGTGCCATAAAGAGCATGAGGTAGTGCCATAAAGAGCACAATGAAATGCCACAAAGAGAATTTGATGATGATAATATTCCTTCTAAGGAATGGAATGCCAGGAAGGACATGTAATTGAGATAAAAGCCATAAAGAGCTTAAAATTTTGACTATATTTTCCTAGTAAGGAATGGACTATAAGATGGAACAAGGTTTTGATGTAAACTTTTAATTTAAATGTTGTTATTCTTATTCTCCCGCATAATTAAATTGTCTTAGCTTATGCATAACATTGTATAGTTAGATTCCCATTATTTACTCATGATTATCATTCATAACTGCCATACATTTTATTCATATGGTGATCATATAAAATCGGGCCCTGACCCGTTCATTTTTCTTGTTGTGCATGCATCTTGTATCCGTTCAGGTACTCCGCCGCAAGGATGCCTGTTCTGACCTTCCTATTCCGGAAATTTTGACGAGTCGTGATGCTTTGTGGGTATTACGGGTTATATTGTATAGCCATTTTCATTTTTGCACTCTAGTTAAGATCAAGTCTTTTATTCGGGCGTGAGGCCCAAGCCTTTGTAATTATTTACTGTAATGTATTATATAATTTATTGAAATTGTTCATTATTGTTGTAGAGTCTTTGTACCGACAGCATATTCGGTCCTTTTTCTGTATACTCATTTTTATTATAGTGTACGTATATATTCTTGGGGTTCCCACCTTATCTTTTCAGTATTTGGGTTGTTTAAATTCTTTCTTTCACTTTGAAACAAAAATTTTGGCAACCTGTTTTCTGAAACATTGGGTGGTTATCCTAGATACTCTATATTTTAGTGTGATGCTGAAAATGATTCCGTCCGGGACTCCTTTTATATTGGAGTATTGGGCTGGCCACCCCTTATTTTGGTGAGCGGGTTGTCATAGATGGTATTAGAGCATCAGGTTCTAGAGTCCTTAGGAATCTGTGTGTACGCGTTACGTATTCAGCGTTGCTTTTGACTTGGTGAGATTTCGTTCTTCTGCCATGAGGTAGAACTCATAGAATCTTTTGCATATTCGTGTAATATTAGTGGGTTGTTTGAGGAAGGCGCCAGGGAAGGTTGTTGTGAAGGTTTCGTGAGATGGGATTACTAGGAACTGTAAGATGTAGTCAGGGGTGAGGACCGTTTTGGAGGTCGCTCCCTTTTGTAGCATTTCTTTGTCTCGATGCTGCAACTACTAATTACAGCGGATGTATAAGGTCCAGGACCATTGGCCTTTGGAGGGGTATGGAAGTACCCAAATGATAAGGATGGAGGGAAAAATCCTTCACTCATAGGAGTAGTGTTGAAATGGTGGGAATGTAGTCACCACGTTTGTTGGTGCAGAAAGCTTGCCCATGGTGACACCCGGGGGATATTTTTAATATAAAGTCTCTCTGGGATAATTGGATTGATGAGAAGGTAGATTCTCAAACGTTCACACGAGGTTCGGTCAGAGGGCGACAATGAATGACAAGTTATACGGAAAGGGGAGGCCGATAGCGTGCTCTCTTTTTTTGAAGAAGAAAAAGGGATTGCGTGTGAAATTGTTGTCAGCCAGGGTAAGAACAATGGCTATAACGCAGAGTGGAGAACCACTCATTTCAATTGTGTTAATTAGATGACTAGGGAAATGATAGATTGCCTAGTCGGGAGTTGATAGAAGTAATATTGGTTCGGATAAGACTCGAATATGGTGTCTGAGAACCACTAGTAACTAACCGAAGTGATTAGCAGGAATGGGTGGGAATTCCACCCTTGTTGTGGGTGGTGCATCCCCCACAATAAGATGGAGTAGTATTGTGTTTTATCTAGAATCGGGTGTGTATATCGAGTTGTGATAGCATTGACGCTATTATAAGGGTAATTATATGACTTCCGTAATAGGGAAGTTTTGTGATTTCTTCACTTGTTATGAAGCGAGTGATGACATTTAAATGTATATGTGTCATATGTTTTACCTGGTTTGAGTGTTTTATAGTTTGTTTGCATTGTATGTGGATGTTATGACTTATCTCCACGACCAACAAGGTTAAGTAGTAATGCATAGGAGGGGTTCCTTGTTTGGATTCCGCTTTGCGGGACGCTCCACACGTGAACCTTAACGACGTTGGGAGTGGAGAGATGCCTTTTTTTTCTTTTATTTTAGGTATATTATGCAAGTAAAGATATTTTGGTTGGTTTGGGAGATAGCAAGCAAAAAAAATTGCAGGGCTATCTCACTTCTAGTTCAAAATGGAACTAGTTGTTCTATAATTTCTCTCCTGGATACAGGTTGAGACCTTATAGAGGTGGATCGAGGTAGGAGATTTTTTTTTCGTTTAGTTATCTTGTGTGAGTGTATGATTGTTTTTTTGTTTGTTTTGTTTATATTCTTGTTACGCTTTATCTCCATGACCAACTAGTTAAGTAGGCATGTGTCGGAGGGGTTCCTTGTTTGGATTTCACTTTGAGAGACACTCCACCGCATGAACGCTTAACGATGTTGTGAGTGGAGAGGCATTATTTTTTTTTTCTTTCTTTTATTTTGTTACTAGAAGTGGGGTTGAAAGGTTTAGACGAGAATCATGCAGAAGAGTGATTAAGGGCTATTAAAGTGCGAGATAGAAGCACTGTACATAGTTCTCTCCTCTGATCGATGTGAGGGAGACTGTGATATGAAGTCGAATTGAGACTTCGGGTTATGCCTTGATAAGAAGGCTATTTGAAAAGATATATATATGTCATGGGATAAAATTTGTAAGACTTCACAGAAAGTGAATGTCTAATCAGTTAAAATCTTTAATAATGCTATGGTAAGACGTAGAAGTAGAATTTTGTTAATAGAAATGCAAGTTAAAATTGCCGATCCCGATCATGTGTATTAGACCGTCATATCTTAATGACCGATGATGCGAGGTAGTAGTGTAACGAGAGGGTTCCTTGTCTGGATTTTGCTTCGACGAGACGTCCCACGCATGAAATCGAGCGAATGTTGGGAGTTGAGATAGGTCTGGGGCACTAGGGATATACTTATTATCATTCGTAGACGATTTAGATATGATATATATATAGATCGACCTTAGGATTGGAGGATGTAAGGCCTTTAGGGCATGTGACGTTTATGTTGGTAGGTTGTGGGAGGTTGACCCCGAATAGGTTGTGGGTTAACTTCCAGAGGGATTAGGTCCCTAGAATTAAGAGATATGGAAATTCAAGTGATTTTGAAGGGTAGGCCAAAGGAGATGAGGCCTCTTCGAGATAGAGAATTATGTTGGGAACTTAACTCGTGGGGAGTTGAAAGGATAAGTTGACTTTTGCTCCTGAGCCCATGTTGTTAAAGTCGAGGGTAGATTTAATGAATAAGTCTCTTCCAGGAATGGGGAGTAATAATATAGAAGAATGAACTCGTTGTTTATGCATCTCACAAGCTTAAAATTTTTGAGTTAGAATTCATTGTGGTAGTGATCGCAATAAAGAAATGAGTCACTACTTTTTGGGCAGGAAATCTGGTCTTTTTCGCGAGCAAAAAGTTCTTGCAAGGTGTAGGAGGAGGAAGTGAGTTGGTTCATGATATTCATAAAGGACTATCGAAGGGAAACTTCCTTTCGCTAAGGGAATGAGACTGGGGTAGTAGGTACGTCAAGTAGAAAACCAGTAGGAATTAGTGAAGGCATGGAAATCCAAATAGAACGGGCATAACTTGGAAGATTGTGTTGCAAGAGTATTTATGTCCGTGAATCACCACTTCGCCTACTAGTGTGAAGATACTAGTGGTGGAATGAAGAAGGGAATGTTTATATATGTATTCATTGAATTATCGAATTGTCGGTACCGAACTGGTCGTGATCCTATTTGAGAAGTTGTTAATCGTTCGACTGAATCGTTGATTCTCCGGCCATTAGGGGTGAACAATTGTAAAGGTGTATGCCCCGCCCTCTATGGAGGTATAGTAGGAACGTACCACGTGCCTATCAAGGATGATGGGCTGAGACTAGATATTCAAGTCGAAGACTTAGTAAAGTTTCCATGAAGATATGGGAACGGTACGAAAATGGAGTATATCGTACTACCCTAAAGCGGATGGACGAATGGAGAAAGTTGACTTAATGCCAAAAGTCTTATCTTGAATGTGCGCCTTAGAATAAAGGGATAAAGGGAGTAGTAGTCTATATGGATGGGAATTCCATTACAATAATTCGGATTATCTCCTAAGGTGTGGCACTATGAGTGGCCTTGTTGTAACCGGTTGAGAAATTCACATACTCGTTGGATGGAACCAACCGATATTAGGTTCCATGGACTTGGAGTAGTCTCGGAACATTTCCTTAAGGATTGGGTTGTTGAGCCATATGTTTTGAAGAGCTACGTCTATGAGAAGAGAGGTTGATTGGTGTTGATATAAGTCCATTTAACGTTGGTGTAAGTATCCCCGAGGAGGGATGTAAAGAAATTTAGGGATTATAGCGGTTTATGCCAAGTTGTGTGGGTATCTCCTTCCGTTGTAAGACAGTTGGATTGATGGTTCATGAGGAACGATTTGGTACTATGTTAGAGCACGAAGAATGTTGACGGAGATCGATAGTGATGACCGTAGTCCTAGTCCATCTTGGGACGCTGTAATAACAAGGGTTTGTTAAAGACGATAGAATGATAGATTAAGATAGTATACCCTTTATGCGTATAGGGTATGCCTAAATTTTGGGGGCAAAATTCCCACATAAAGGGGGGAGTATGTAACAACCCTTGCTTTAGGAGGCCAATTTTATATTACTTTACCGCATAAGGTAATTATATAAAATGTTGGAACTGGAGTAAATATTAATTTTTATGAAATGAAAGTTAATATTTGTTGGGTTATTGCACATTTACTGCATGAGAAAGTAAATATCATTCCATTATATGTTTTATAGTGTCATGTGTTTTAAATGACATTATGGTTTAATTGAAACCGAAATTTAAAATGGTTTATAAAATTTTCGGATGCCATTTTAGAGGGCGTAGTTAGTCCCGGAATGTGCGAGACAGTCAAAATAAGTGCCATATTGTATTTTTGTGTTTCGTGCACTTCTATCTGGTTTTAACTTAAACGCGTAATTGGGAGTCATTTTAACATGATATTAATCATTTTAGTTGGGAATTAAGGAGATGGCCACGATTTAAATCTTTCCTCTTATTTAAATTCCTCATTTGTATGTTATAAACCCTAGAGAGAAAGAAAGAGGAAGAAAGCTTGGGAGAAAAGTGGAGAAAGAAGGGAGAAAATGAAGATTGAAGAGGATTGTTGTTACTACTCAAAGAAATCTGATATTTCCCACTTGAAGGAAAGTTTTCTACTTGCTACTATATGATTTAAGATGATTAATTTGTGTGATGGTTGTGTATTTGTATTTATGGATCAAAAATGGAATTTATGGGATTTAAACCCTAATCTTATGTTTGGTGACAAAATTGTGAATTAATATGGTTATAAATCATGTAGGATAATCTTTGAGTAGATAAAGGTTGTTGGTTGAGTTCAAAATGGAAGAGATTTGAGATTTGGGAAAATTGAAATCCTCATTTGGGTTTAGTTTTGGAAGATGAAAGAGCCCTAGGTCCGCTATGACCGATCGACCGCGGTCCCAGGACCGGTCGACCGGGCCTTCGGGGGAGGGCACACTGCTCTCCTACAAAGGCAAAATTTTGGAGCGCGGTCGACCGTGGTTCCATGACCGATCAATAGGCCCCCTTCTACCTGGACTTACTATCTTTCTTCGTAGGCCAAATTGTGAGACGCGGTCGACTGCGGTCTCAGGACCGGTCGACCGGTCCCCTGTTTTTCATCCTTAAACCTTAATTTGTTTTCTAAATTTATTCTCTTCAATAGGGACTAGGAACCTTCTTGAATGAAGTAAATTTAGAGTTTTAGAGTCATAGATGAGAGGGGTAACCATCCTAGATTAGAAAAGCGTTATGTGGGGACTTTTCCGGGGATATGCCAATTGAAGTTAGGGCATTCTTTCTTCTAGTTGATTATTATTAAACTAGGAGTCGTAGTGTTATGTTCGGGAGACTTTAGAAGCTCCACTAAGATATGTTAGTCTTGATGGTTTATAATAACACCACAAATGAACCCTGGGAGAATAGATTGGAAGTTTATTTATTCATTGAGGTGACAATGATTAGATGAACTAAGTATGGCTCCAGGTATATTATGAGGTATTTACAATAATGTAAATGATTATTGTTTCGGATAAAATGAACATATATATATGGAAAGAAAATTAAATGGTAATGGAAATGGAAATAATGATGGTAAATGATAATTTACTTAATCATGAATATAGTAAATGCTAATTTACTTGATACACACCTCTCTAAATGACATCATAAGGGAAGTTCGCGTGCTTGGTGTTGCCCCCTGGCTAATGAATGTAGGGTGGATATAGTCCATAAGCCATATGAGCGATTATGTTATGTTTTATGCGCTGATGAGGGGATTCCTGGTGTTGTCCTGACTCTCCCGCAGGCATATGGCCGCTTCCCGACGTTTTGAGTTATAGGTGCCCAGGTTGTCTTGGATAGATAGGCCCTGGAAGATGATGGTCATTTAGGGGCGCTCCTAGTGGAGAAACTCGGAGGGGCGGTCTTAGAAATGTTATATGTATATAAATATAACTATTCATAATCAAGTGGTACTTGATGTATGAGATATGCCATAAAGAGCATGAGGTAGTCCCTTAAAGAGCCCAATGAAATGCCACAAAGAGCATTTGATGATGATAATATTCCTGCTAAGGAATGGAATGCCAGGAAGGGCATGTAATTGAGATAAAAGCCATAAAGAGCTTAAAATTTTGACTATATTTTCCTAGTAAGGAATGGACTATAAGATGGAACAAGGTTTTGATGTAAAATTTTAATTTAAATGTTGTTATTCTTATCCTCATGCATAATTAAATTGTCTTAGCTTATGCATAACATTGTATAGTTAGATTCCCATTATTTACTCACGATTATCATTCATAATTTCCATACATTTTATTCATCTGGTGATCATATAAAATCGGGCCCTGACCCGTTCATTTTTCTTGTTGTGCATGCATCTTGTATCTGTTCAGGTACTCCGCCGCAAAGATGCCTGTTCTGACCTTCCTATTCCGGAAATTTTGACGAGTCGTGATGCTTTGTGGGTATTACGGGCTATATTGTATAGCCGTTTTCATTTTTGCACTCTAGTTAAGATCAAGTCTTTTATTCGGGCGTGAGGCCCAAGCCTTTGTAATTGTTTACTGTAATGTATTATATAATTTATTGAAATTGTTCATTATTGTTGTAGAGTCTTTGTACCGATAGCATATTCGGTACTTTTTCTGTATACTCATTTTTATTATAGTGTACGTATATATTCTTGGGGTTCCCACCTTCTCTTTTCAGTATTTGGGTTGTTTAAATTCTTTCTTTCACTTTGAAACAAAAATTTTGGCAACCTGTTTTCTGAAACATTGGGCGGTTATCCTAGATACTCTATATTTTAGTGTGATGCTGAAAATGATTCCGTCCGGGACTCCTTTTATATTGGAGTATTGGGCTGGCCACCCCCTATTTTGGTGAGCGAGTTGTCACAGTGACATACCATTATCGTCCTCCTAAACCTAATCATATATTTTCCTGATAATGTTAGGTGTGAGCTACAAATGCATTTATCACTAAATAAATTATGGAAATTAAATTTTAAATTAAATTCTCCTTATATATGAAACTGGTGAACCTGCCAAATATTTGGGACCATCGATCGATCGATGCCCTGGGTCGATCGATCGAACGACCAGTGCCCTTTCTTATCCGATTTTTTGTTCAGCCATTCACGCAAATCCAAGCTTTCTTTTCTCAAATCCCAATCTTAATTGATCATATTTATCATCTTTTTACATCTATTATGAACTATAATCATCATCTAAACCTTTTAGCATCATTAATTTTACGAGTTATCACCCACTCAAGAAAACGAATTCCAACGGACAATCCCAATTGAAATTCGAAAAGATGATTCTATAATCCCCATCAATTCATCTCTAATACATATTTTCTGTTGTAATTCTAATACGAATAAATAATGAATGCTTCTATAACATTAGTTGAACTATTAAATCACATAACATGTTCAATTCCCTAAAAACCCAATTTCATGCAATAACCCACCCAAAATGAATTTTCAGCTTGCTCCCACCATAATATGAATTGATTATCATCAATTTAAGAATCACAACAGTTAACCACTTGCCTCTAATTGTTCGTAGAGTATGATCCTTTGGTGTAGAGAAAGTGTTGATGAAGAACACCCAATTTATCCCTTGACTTGTCTCCAAAAGATCCCCAATTCGTTCTCCACTTGCTCCCTCTACTTTTCTCTCAATCCCTTATGTTTAGAATTTTTTAACTACCATTCAACACTCCCTCAATTAGATTTAAAACCCCTAATCCCGTTTTTTGTCACATTGGCCCTTCCCCCGTGTGGGCCCGGCTATGCCAAAAAATGCCTCGAGACTCGATTACTACCCCCGGGTACTCCTTTCTGGCTATCTTGACCGATTCGGACTCAACCGCACACTCAGAATCATCATTCGAAATACTTTATGACATTCTCCAATTTTGACCTCAAAATGCGACACACAAAATTTCGAACAATTAGACTTAAAGTCGCCAAACATAAATAATTCTTCCCACTCAAATAAATTCTCCAAATCATAAATTTATGTTTTTCCAATTTAAATATTTTTATATCTCCCAAAAATAATTAAATACTAAATCCTAAAAATTATGGGGTGTTACAATGTTCAAGCAATCAGACACATAAAGAATCAAAAGTTATAGACATTCACAAGTGTTATACTCTTTGTTTCATACTCGCAACCCGCGGTTGTGAGTTTATATATGTAACTTGGATCATTTGCATTGTTTAAAAATCTTATATATTTTGTTGATCCTTAAATCAATACTTAGGCACCTTTAGATGAGTCAATCAGTTACTTCCTAAGGTCTGTTGAATTGTTGATATAGGCCATAAGACCTCAGAATCTCTTGGACAAAGATCAAGATGCCTTATAAACTGTAATAACCTCTTTTCAATATAATAAACCAGTACAACACCTTTGATAATGGACGTAGGAACCTCATCTGAAGTCTGAACCACTTTATATCATTGCCTCATATTTTGACACTCATCTCCTCTTAACCATCTTAGGTCTAGAGGGGAGAGCCCGTGGGTTTAAAGTCATTTACGATTTTAATAATATATAAAATATAATAAGAAAAGCATTTAAACACAAGGAAAAAAAATAATAGGTAGAATACAAAATAACTTAGAATTATATCACATCATATTTATTCACGAAATTATTAACACGTCCTAATAACATATTTATTTATTATAAATTTTTACTTTATCCTTATTCTGTTTTTTCATTTTGAAAGTAGGGCAGGATCAAGATGGACTCTAACAAAAAAGTTTCTTTTATCCAACTTTTTACCTATTGGTGGTATTCAAACCCTGGTTATAAACCTGAGCTTTCTCAGTATACAATAACAACTAAGAACAAAGATCCAATTACTATAAATAAGAGGGGCTCTTCTTTAGAAAAAAAATTGATAGAATTAAAAAGGTTTTCTCTCGTAATTGTACTTCCATTTATTGATTGGTAATCCCTCAACTCCTTCATTCTAATCACGTTAAAGTGATATGGGGAGCGAGTAGTTCATCTTAAGTAAAGGTGTTTCTGTTGATACTAGTGTGATGTATTGTGTTGCCATTGTTTTGAATTTCTCAGAATGTAACGAAAAAATCAAAGAGTGGCCGTAGGAGAGAGACAAATTGTGACACCTTGGTCGTTTTTGTTAAAACCTTTTAAAGATACCCTGATATGTTTCCCCAAAAGCCAATCCTAATTGCTTTTTTGGGATTTTTTAAATCAAGTGTCAAATTCCCCATCATCTATGTAATTTCAAAGGTAAGCTTTTAATTAATTAAAATTATTATTATATAATCAGGATTAGCATGTGAGAATATTGTAGAGGGAGTTGAATATGTTGACGACTGCAAAATATTCATCTTTATGTTCCTTATTCCTTGGTGTGTTTATGATCATGGGAATATTAATTGCGTAATATGACCCATTAAGGTCGCTATTTGTTATGACCGCATATGACCGGAATGAAATAATTTCTTAGAGCCTTAAAGGTTTATGGGAAATTGAGCGAAAATTGACGACTTAACGAATAAATGTGGAGATTAACAAACCCGGTGAGATTCGAGCCTATCACTTGTTGCGAGTTTTTAAATCAATCCGAGTTAATTGTTAACTCAAAGTTCTTTTCAGCGCTTAAAAAGTTGTCGAAGACCTCAAATCTTTCATTTTGATCGGTCTTGAAAAATGTGTGTAATATTGCTTCGAAAAACGTGCCAAACTAGTCTCTAAACGTAAATTCATCTCGAAACGCATATGGTACCGCAATTGGCATTTTGGACAATGAAGTAGGCCCTCATTTATCACCCACAAAAATATTGGCCAGAAAAAAGTAGCGAAAAATCACCCATTTTGCAACCCAAATTGAGCCAAATAATTTTTCCCTTCGTTTGACAACCTAAATAACCCAAATAGCCTGGACTTGTGAAAAATAAAAAAAAAGTCATAATTTAACTCCGAAAAGTGCAACAAAAAGGGGCAAGAAAAAAATAGAAGAATGCTTAACAAAAAAAAGAGAGCAATAGCCCAGAAAAAGCAAAAATGGACATCATAAATGACTTTTCCAATTCCAACCTTCCATACCTCCTTTATTTTACCCAATGCACCCTTTAACCCGAAAAGTCCTAACCGAGTCCAATTTGCGAAAATTGATTACCGCGTGGAGAGCTAAGACACCAAAAGATAATAAAAGATATTAAGTGCGCGAAATAGAGGCAATGTTCCCATTTTTGAAACCTTAATCCTTTGATGAGGTCCTTTTACCATAAAATTTTCGTCTTTTTAATTGTATATGTGATTTTGCTTCCATTACATTTACTCCTTATATCACGCATACCAAGAGAATAGCCATAATTCGAGAGATTCGTTGTGAGAACATTCCGTGAGAACTTGAAATCAAAACGAATTTTTGGATAAGTAGCGTAATGATCAATCAATGGAAATTGGCGATTATATTTCTGGCTTCGCACACACGCACTATGATTTGAGACTATTGAACATGACTTGATGATGACTATTTTCTCGAAAAGTTTGAATTTCATAATTTTTGCATATTTTGAATTTTATTTGAGTCGAATTTTGTGGGTATATTCTCTACAAACCCTCACGAGAAAACACTCGTCCTACTAGGGTAACCTAGGGGTTTAACGGCTTGTTGCATACGCTAAATGCAATCGTGTGCCCGCGAAAAAGGTATTTTAACCCAATAAAATGATTTTCAAAAGATGATCCTTGCTAGGATTCTTCTACATTGCTCGGGACGCGCAAAGTTCTAAGTTAGGGGGGTTTGATTAGGCATAAATTCTTCCTAATTTATCCCTTGATTTAGTTACTTTTAGTACCTCAAACAACGTAATTGAATTGACTTTATCTCATAATCTTGCTACTGACTGATCCTAATGAGTACACCTAGTTTCTGGTATTTTGTAGTGATTTTACCGATATTTGATGTCATGAAAAGAAAGAAGGAAACCGAAAGAATCATGAAAGAAAGAAGGAAAAGTATCAAGGGCAAAAGCATAATTTCCACCTGGAATTCGAATGAGGTACCTAAAGAGAAATTGAAGACATCTCATTCACGAGAACCTAGGAAGAAACGGCACCTCAATCGGAATCTCGGAACAAAAGTTATGAGCAACCAAAGAGGAGCCAAAAAGTCAAATAGCCGGACCGGTCCGCCACTACCCCGGACCGGTCCGCCTTGCCAAACTCCAGAAGACCCCGGATAGCATGCGAGCCGAAGAGGACCAAAATAAAAAGCATCGGTCCAACCTCGGACCAATCCGCCCCGAAATAAAAAGAACCGATCCGCCTTGGGGGCAGACCGGTCCGCCTAAGCCCCGGACCGGTCCGGTATTCGAGATTTGGAAATCTTTTCTCTTCTAAAAAAGACTCCTATTTTAGCTGAACTTTCGATATCGTTGTATGATATAAAGGACCCGATTTAGTATTGTTGGGGATACAGAGAATTAGTAGGTTTTTCCTCTCTTTCTCCAGAAACCCTAGTTTAGCTAGTAAGTTCAGATTTAATTCAAGGATTGAAGATTTTATTCAGTAATTTTGTAAGTATTAGTTTATTTCACTGCTTCTATTATTGCTTGAATAATTTTAGTGAGTAATTCTTAATTCTAATTTCATTCTACATTAATTCCCAATTTTCTTTAGAGTAATCATGAATACTTGCACAGTAATCACTGTTTTCTTTATTGTCACCATGTTAGGCTAGATTTTCCCAGTCGGGCTGAATGAACCCAACCTGATGTGTTAGTGCGTGTGTATAAAATTAATCCGTTGAATTTAGTGGTTGACTATGACCGTATGGCGTAGTTACACAACAGTTGTAGATCTTTATATCTCGTTTGCCTCTGGGTACTCGTGATGATTTAGAGTGCAATTTGAATTCTACGATTGCGATACTGATTTACTCATCCTCAGATTAGGTATGACGTGGGCTTGAACCTCGTATATATAATGCTTGGGAGTACTAAATTTCGGGTTAAATCAATCAGATAAATTTATGATTATTATTATAACCGCACTACACTAGGGTTGGGGGATTGTATTCCCGTCCTATTTTTCTCATCATTTAAACAAAAAGTTCAAATCGTCATTCATTCTTAATTTAGATAGCTTAGTATAGTTGCATTTATTTATAATTTCGTTATCGCATTTAGCTGTAATCACTCTTAAAAACCAAATCATTTTTCTTATCTTTTTAGAGTCAAAGTTAGGATTTCTCGGTCTATCCAACGTCGTCACGTTCACTCGTCTTAGTTCCCTGAGGATTCGATACCCAGACTAGCCACTATGTTCCGCAAGAGTGTAGTTACAGTTTAGGTTTTTGTATTGTTGTTGGAAGCTGATAACAACGACTATTGTATTTACACGGACGCTCGGTTTTCCACTCGATCAGGAGAGTAATCCTACTCAATAAGTTTGGAGGGTGGATTACATTTCCACGGGAGACTTATTGTCCCGGACGAAGGGGATTTAAGATGGGCCGTGATGACAGAATCTCATGGGTCTAAATTTTCAGTGAATCCTGGTGGGGACAAGATGTACCAAGACATGCGCCGTCAGTATTGGTGGGCGGGCATGAAATGGGATATTTCCGAGTTCATTTCCCAATGTACTACTTGTCAATTGGTGAAATTAGATCATCAAATACCAACGGGTTTGTTACAACCATTGGAGATTCCGATATGGAAGTGGGAGAGTATATCAATGGATTTCATCACGGGCTTGCCAACGTCGCAAAATGGTCACGATTCTATTTGGGTTATCGTGATTGTTTGACTAAGTCGGCACATTTCCTATCGGTGCGCACCGATTACAATACTTCTTGTTATGCCCAGCTATTTATTACGGAGGTTGTTAGACTCCACAGGGTGCCAATAAATATAGTCTCCGACAGAGATAAGATATTTGTTTCCCATTTTTGTCAAAGTTTCCTAGAAGATATGGGAACCGAATTGAAATTGAGTACTTCTTATCACCCTCAAACAGATGGGCAGACAAAAAGAGTCATCCAAATGTTGGAGGATATGCTCCGAATGTGTGTGATTGATTTCAAAGGTGGCTGGGAATAATATCTCCCTTTGGTTGAATTCACTTATAATAATTTGTACCAATTTACTATTAGGCTGGCACCCTATGAAGCACTTTATGGCCGGCCTTGTAGATCACCCACTTGTTGGTTGGAGGTGGGGGATAGTAAGTTTAATGGACCTGCAATGATCCAGGATACTTCTTCCAAGATTGAACTCATTCGGAATCGCATCCGAATAGCTCAAGATCGCCAAAAGAGTTACGCCGATGCGAATAGAAGGCATGTAGAGTTTGAAGTTGGAGATCAAGTCTTGGTTCGGGTATCGCCAATGAAAGGTATAAAGCATTTTGGGAAGAAAGGAAAGCTTGAGCCACGCTATGTTGGACCTTTTCCCGTTATTTCCAAGGTAGGTCCAGTGGCGTATCAACTTGCCTTACCGAAACACTTACAATAACTCCATGATGTGTTTCATGTTTCCTCTTTGAAGAAGTATAAGAGGTGTGAAGGAGCCCTTTGGCATCTTCCTTTGGAGGATATCGAATTGCAACCCGATATTTCATATGAATAACAAGCGGTTGCAATCTTAGAGCACGAAGAGTGTAAATTGAGATCGCGAGTTGTGCCCTTGGTGCGAGTTCAATGGGGTCATCACGATGCCAAGGAATCAACGTCGGAACGTGAGGAAGATATGCGGGAAAAGTATCCGCATCTCTTCTTGCAAGGTACGATTGAATTTTGAGGGCAAAATTCCCTCATAAGGGGGAGTATGTAACAACCCTCGCTTTTGAGAACTTATTTTATATTAATTTACTGTGTGAAGTAATTATATAAAATGTTGGAAAATGGAGTAAATATTAATTGAATGAGTTGAAGGATAATATTTACTAGATTGTTGCATATTTACTGTATGTGTATGTAAATATCATCATGTTGCGTTTTATAGTGTCATATGCTTTAAATTACATTTATGGTTTAAATGAAACCGGAACTTGAAATGATTTATAAAATTGTCGGATGCCAATTTAGTAGACGTAGTTTATCCCGGAATGTGCGAGATAGTCTAAATAAGTGCCATATTGTATTTTTATGTTTCGGGCACTTTTGACTGGTTTTAACATAAATGTGTCGATGTGAGTCATTTTAATGTGGTATTAACCATTTAAGTTAGGAATTTAGACTAAAGCCACGATTTAGTCTTGCACCTCATTTATTTCTCTTAAGTGTATTTACTAACCTAGAGAGAAAGAGAGAGGAAGAGAAAAGAGGAGAAAAGAGAGAGATTGAAGATTTGGGATTTGATCTTACTTCCATCTTCCAAGATTGTGAGATTTTAACCTCATGGCAAATTTTCTACTTGCTAATATGTGATTTAAGATGAGTAAATTGTATTGATAGTTGTGTATTGGAATTAATGGAACAAATATGGATTTTATGGTGTTTGAGCCCTAATCATAGTTTAAGTTGATGATATTGTAGGTTATGGTAGTTGATAATCATGTAGGATGGTTTTGGGTAGATTAATGTTGATGGATGTGTGTAAAAATGGAGGAGAAATTGGTTTGGGGAAAATCTAGGGTTCATAACCCATAACCCAATCTTGGAAAATTCGTAGGGGCAAATCGATTCGGCCCTAGGGCAAATCGATTCGCTAACGGGTCATCTTATAGGTCTGGGGTCCCGAATCGATTTGGGTTAAGGCCGAATCGATTCGGCTGAAACTGAAACTTGGGTTCTTCACAGAATCGATTCGCTTTTTGTCAAATCGATTCGCTGCAGGGGGCGAATCGATTCGAAATCCTGCTATTTTGAGTTATTTTTCTAACTCAATTTTCATACTTTTTCTTTAGGATTAGGACTTAGTAACCTTCTTGTATGAAGTAAACCTAGAGTCCTAGATGAGTTAATTAACTACCCTACATTAGAAATGGTTTAAATGGGGCTTATTCCGGGGGTGTACAAAATGATATTAGGGCATTCTTTTCCTTTAGTTAATCATTATGAGACTAGGAGTTGTGAGGTCATATTGGGAGATTTTAGAAGCTCAATTGAGATACGATAGTCTTGGTGGTTTATAATAACACCCTAAAATGTTTGGAGAATAAATTGAGGGTTTATTCATTCATTGAGGTTATAACGATGGCATGAATTATGTATGGCTCCAGATAAAATGTGACGTAACTATTAAAATGGAAATGAAAATGGTAAATAATAATTTACTTAAACACACCTCTCTAAATGCTATCATAATGGAAGTTCACGCATGAGGTGAAGTCCCCTGCCTAGCGACTGCAGGGTGAATATAGTCCTCGGCCACATGAGCGGTTATTATGTATGTTGTGTTTATTGTTGCGACTGTGAGGTAATTCCGGGTGTGGTTATGACTCACTCGCAGGTATATGGCCACATCCCGACGTTGGGTTAGGATCCCAGGTTGTCTTGGCTAATAGGCCCTAGAAGATGATAGTCATTTAGGGGCGCGCATAGTGGGGAAACCCGGACGGGCGGTCTTAGAATCGTTATATGTATATGAATATAACTATTCTTATTCAAGTTGGACTTGATTTATGATAAATTCCATAAAGAGCATATAATTGTGATTATGTTCCAAATGAGAAAACGAACAATGGAATGAAACAGTGTAAAGAATGGAAATTTAATTAATGTTAATCATTTATATCCTCTTGCATAACTGAATTAAACTCATGATTATTTAATTGCCTTAGTTTATGCCTTGAGATCGTGTAGGCTGATTCTTATCTATATTCATCATGATTATCTGTTCAAAACTGTCATACTTTTTATTTATCTGGTGATCATATAAAACCGGTCCCTGACCCATTCATATTTCTTGTTGTGCATGAATCTTGTATCTGCTCAGGTGCTCCGCCGCAAGGACGCCCGTTCTTACTTTCCTATTTCGGTGTTTTGGGGGAGCCGTGATACTTTGCTGAAATTATGGGATGTGTTGTTATAGACACCTTCATTTTTGTACTCTAGTTACGATCAGGTCATTTACTCAGGCGTGTGGCCCAAGCTTTTGTATTTGCTTATTGTAATGTATTATGTAACTTAATTCAACTTGTTGTAACTACTTGTAAGAGACTGTTGACCGACAGCATATTCAGTTCCCGTATTGTATACTTGTTGCGAATGTACTATAAGTTCTTTTGGGTTTCCCCTTTCCTTTCAATTTGGGTTGTTTAAATTCTTTCTTTAACTTATAAAATAAAATTTTTGGCAACCCGTTTTTCAGAAATATAGAGTGGTTATCCCATATACTTACTATATTGTTGTGATGCTGAGAATGATCCATCAATGATTCCCATTATTATTGAAGTATCGGGCTGGCCACCCCTTATTTTGGTGAGCGGGTTGTCACATTATTTAAATGCTCTAATATCGAAATTAGGTTAACTAATAGCATTAGAATGACGCGAATACCCCTGTACAGATCCCGTATAACTTAAAGATTCCTAAAACCTGATTACAACATCCGAGTACCTAATTTTGACTATGTCGACCCATTTTGAATCCTCCGTGAACTCAAAATCACCATCTGAGTCGCCTGTCATCAATTTACCTTCTTATTCCCAATACTACCCGACACATGCTTCCCGAATAAGATTATGTCGACCCGTCACTGTAAAATCGAATAAATGCGGTGTGTGATAATTGATTAAATAGATTCGCAAGTTTCCAATTAAACCTCATTTAATTAGAGTCCATTTTGAAACAAAATTAAATCATCCCCAAACCATGCAAATACGTTTGTGCGTGTTTCAAACCATAAATAAATAAAGCATGCAACACACGTTTAAGGAAAAATCCCAGAGGGGCAAAACCTTTTATTTCTAGAACTCTGAAGAATTCCCAAGACCATTGACTTACATACAACCTGATAATCTCCCACAAGTGTAACACACGGTGTCTTCGTCATACCTCTAAAGTAATGGCTAGAAATATTGTTGGCTGAAATCTCCCGCAAGAACTCAAGGTGGTCAGCAATGAAGAAGAAAACGGCTTCTCCACAAGTGTGAACTTTATAAAGACTCCCTCCGCAATACAATGTAGATCTCCAGTTGTAGAGTTCTCCCCACAAAGATTAATCCTCAACAAAGTGTGTTCTTCAACACCAAAAATAATTCACCAAATCATATTGGGATTTTTGTGAATTGTAAACAAAGAGGGATTAAACACTAAAAGAAGAAGTAAAAAAGTATTATGCTTTCGCAGTTTTTCTGTTCTGTAAAAATCTGGGACTTCTTAATGAAAATGAAACCATTTAATGAGTATCTATACAAAAGCGCGTCGCCTCTGTATTAGAGCTCGTTCGAACGAGATAAGCATGTCGCTCGAATGAAGGACACGTGTCGCTCGAATGAGATCGCGCGACATGCCTATCTCGCGTGAACGACAGTGCTATGTCGTTTGAACGATTGCTGGGTCAAAAAATAATATTTTGATGTCCGCTCCAATACTTAGGAAAAATACTCATTCTCAAATTTGACGAAAAAGTGCACTCCAACATTTAGAAAATATTTTGTAAAAATATCCCAAAAGCTCTAAGTGTAAAGTTAAGGTATTTAAGACACAACCTTACCAAAGTAAACTTCGCAGAGTCTTTTTGATGAAGAACTTGATTAATTCGGATTCATCTTGATGTAGATGATCTTGAACTTCTTCGACGGATGTAACGGTATACGACATAATAACTTGTGACGGACATTTATAAAAAATATGTCCTTACAGTCACTTTTATCCACTTACGACGTACTATAAAATAATATAATTTCATTTACTTATCACACAAGTAATTAAAAAATCACACAAGTAATTGAAAAACACATAAATATTACATCATTTCTCGATAATTAATATTTATTCAATTCACTTTATTTTTCAATTTAATTAAATTACTACGACATGTGTAATTTAAATATTCCCAAAAATACGGGTCTCCCTCTTTTCTAACTAATTTAGCTCTCAATTGATATTATGTGTAAAAAGGCTGCCTCCTAACCCTAAATCTCTTCTTTAAACCTCAAATTCCAAAATTAGGTTAACTCCATAATGCAAAATGACCCACATGTCCCCGAGTGGTCCTAACTAGTCTAAAAAGCCCTGGTACCAGATTACAACCCCTGGGTACCTATTTTTAACTATTTCGACCCATCCCATATCATCGGTGCAGTCGATATCACCATTCGAGTCAGCTATCACCAATTTACTACCAACATCCCCACATGCGTATTCTAAATAAGATCTTGTCGATCCGTCACTTTTACCCACTTACGATGTCATATAAAATAATACAATTTCATTTACTTATCACACAAGTAAAAATAATACAACATAAATATTAAATTCACTTTATTTGTCAAATTAATTAAATTACTATAACACGTGTAATTTAGATGTTTTAAAAAAATATGGGGTGTCAGAATATTCAAACTCAGTAATTGATCAAAATTGTCAATACATTAACTGAAAGAAAATAGAAATCCATTAAAATTACCTCCGAAGCGAACAAAGAATTCCTTCAATATGAGAATCACAATATATGCTTCTCTCACCAATTTCAATAAGATCCTATAAATATTCAATATTCAATGAAAGAAAATAAATGAGTTTGTAAACTATTACACACTATTTGTTAAAATGTTTGGTTTGTAAAGAACAAATCGATAGATACAATTGAAATCCTACTTATACTTATATTTCTTATTATATTCTAAAGAAATATTATCATGACGTTAGTAATGTAAGAAGAATAAATAAAAATGTATTACTTTATGGTCTTTATGTTTTGGCCAGTTAGAAACTCAAATGGACCCTGATGAACATGAGTTCAAAAGAATCTCATCCTGTACCACTTCTAAAGAAGATTGGGACACCTTGGTTACTGCTCGTGAAGGAGACACTAGAGTTAAGGCTGCTAAAACCCAAATGCTTATCCAACAGTGTAACTCCTTAATTATGTCTGAGACTGAAACATTTGATGACTTCTATATGAACCTGAGTGATATTGTGACCAAACTGCATGCTAATGGGATAACCTATGATAGACAAGAAATTGTATCTAAAATTCTGAGATCATTACCACAGAAGTTTGATAACAAAAGATATGCTATTGAGGAAATGTGTGATATTAATCTCACTCCTAAACTACTCAGTAGTAAGTTAAGAACTGTGGAAATGGAATTGGAATTTAAGAAATAATTAACCCAATCCCATAGGAAATGGGCTAGTTCCAATCTAAGCTTCTCTTCTAAATTGATTAAGCCTGAGTTTAATACTTCCAATGATGAATCTGATGAGGACTACGATATAGAGAGTTTGGACAATCAGATTGCCTTAATGACAAAACAGTTCAAGAAAATCATTAAGTTTAGAAACGAAGTTGCAAATAAACAAGGCAAATCAAATTATCCAAGTCCCTCTAGTCACAGACCTCATGAGAAAAACCATGATGAAAATCATAAGGGCTCTCATATCAGACCTAATAGATACCTTAAGAAGACTGAATGCTATAGATGTGGTAAACTGGGACACATTTTCCAAGACTGTAGAGTTAACTTGAACACTCAAAACAAACATACTAGGGATAATATTTGCAAAACTTGGGATGATTTAAGTGACTCTGATAATGAGGAACCTGAGTCATCAGATGTTTTTGATCCTTGTATGTATAATGATGACATGCCTATGTTTGTTATAATGATGACATGCCTATGTTTGTTAATGAGGATGAGTCAAATAGTTCTATGGCTGATACTTCGAATATGGTTATTACTAGTTTAGATGCTTTGATTACTGAAAATGTTGCATGTTCTACCTCGGGGTGTGTGAATAAAAGGGAAAGCGATAATGACGATGTCAATGGGTGTGTGAGTTCTAAGAATGAAGTCTTAGGGGTCACTTCACACACTACACTTAGTGACTCAGACAATGAAGACCTTCCAGACATTCACACACTTTACACTAAAACTCTCAAGAAAAGCGCTAGACTAGAAAAACTTGTGAAAGATCTTACCAAAAAGTTGGAAGATCTAAGCCTTATGGTCAAACTGAATGCTGAAGAGTATACTACCCATGTTTAACTCATGAAAGTGAAATTAAAGTTTTTGATGAAAAACAGAAAAATTTGACTGAAACTAATGAAATTCTGGAGAAAAAGTACAAAGGGACATTGTTAGAATTGGAACAAACCAAAGAAAAGACAGCAAGTGTTTTAAAAAAAATTACAAAATTTGAAAATAATTCTAACTATTTTGATGAATTTGTTGCTGAATCTAAAACCAATTCTGATGATCGAACTGGTATAGGGTTTTGCCCCAACTTGAAGACACAAACAAAAGCTTTTGAACCTATCAAATTTGTGTCAGGAGGCAAAAGACCTATTGAAACATGCCCAGATTTCATTCATTAAAAACTGAGTTTGATTTGAAACATCAAAACTTTAACATTGGAGAATCAAGTTGCTCTAAGCTTGAATGTTCACCTAAGGCTAAATATGTCTGCCCCTTTATCAGAAAGAGTGAACCTACATTCAAACCTGTACTCCCTAGGAATAAAGTTCAGTCTCAAAACTTTTCAAAACCTTTGTTTAGATACTTTCCTAAGGAGACACCCATCCTGAGCAATATTTATTGCTCCTACTGTGACATATATGGTCACTCTTTCGATGGTTGCTATGCTAGGGGACTTTTTAAGCCTATCTATAATCCTAATACCTACCAGAACTTTAACTATTCTAGGAGGAGTCGAAACAATTATATACTTCCTAGACAGCCAGATAAAAACTCTAACTATACAAAGAGAAAGACCAAACCTAAAAGAACCTTTCCTAGAAGGAATCCTAAGCACTTTCCTAAACCAAATGCTCAAGTCTTTCACAAAATTCAAAATCATGCGCAAAATATTTTTTAGCAAAAATCTAATGCTCGCAAATTTTATCAGTTGAGAGATAATAAGCACAAAATGAAAACTAGGTCAATTTTGGTTAGAAAAGATGATCTATTACCCCAGATGAAGTGTAATATTGTTGTTACTGCTTTAAAAGCTGAACACACATCATCTGGTTGGTATTTAGACTCTGGATGTTCTAAGCACATGACTGGAGATGAATCTAAACTTTTAAACAAAACCAAATTTGCTGGTGGTAAAGTCATTTTTGGTGATGGAGTTTCATCTCAAATCATAGGCAAAGGAACTCTCAAAGAAGAAGGACTTCATGTTCTTGAAAATGTCCTGTTAGTTAAAGGTCTAAAGGCTAATTTACTTAGTATTTCGCAATTTTGTAACTCAGATCATACAGTTACCTTTTCAAAGAACAATTGCAAAATTTTAAATGAAAAAGGTGAATGCATAATTACTGGATTCAGAACTCCTGACAATTGATACACTGTCAAAAACAATTTTGAAATTTGAATGTTGCCAGAATGGATGACAACGAGATATGGCATAACAGAATGGGTCACATAAATTACGATAATCTTAGTAAATTGTCTACTCATGACATAGTAAGAGGAATTCCAAAAATTAAACCCATTCGTAATATTGTATGTGGTTCCTGTCATGAAGGTAAAATTATTAAGGAAACTCATAAGAAAGTAAAAGATATCCTCACCTCTAATCCCTTAGAACTCATCCATATGTACCTAATGGGTCCCTCCCAAACTGTTAGCCTTTGTAGACACAGTTACATCTTAGTTATGGTTGATGACTTCACCAGATTTACTTGGGTAGCCTTTTTAAAACAAAAGTCTGACACTTTTCAAACCTTCCTAAAAATTCTTCTTAGGATTGAAAATGAAAAGAACACTCAAGTAAATAGAATCCGTAGTGATAGAGGTGGTGAATTCAAAGATACTGGTATTATAGAATACTGTGACTATAATGGCTATAAACACGAGTTCAGTGCTCCTAAGACTCCTCAACAAAATGGAATCGCCGAGAGAAAGAATCGTACCCTACAAGAGATGGCACGTGTTATGTTACATGCCAAGAATTTACCTAAATATTTTTGGGTAGAATCTATTCGTCCTGCGTGTCACATTATTAATAGGGTCTATCTTAGAAAGAACTCCAAACAAACCCCTTATGAACTTTGGTACAATAAAAAGCCTAATCTCAAGTACCTTAGAACTTTTCGCAGTACTTGTTATGTATGCAAAGATAGGGAACACTTATCCAAATTTGAAAGCCGGGGAGATAAAGCCATATTTCTAGGATACTCTCCTAACAGTAGAGCTTATCGAGTGTATAATCTTCGCACTAAAACCTTAATGGAATCCATAAATGTAATTGTTAGTGACACTACTGTAGAAAGCAAGACTGTTGAATTACCTATCGAAAAAGAGCCTTCAAATATTTTAGAAAATGACTCTTCTGAAGTAGATAATTCATTACCTATTGAGACACCTGAAGTACCTAATTGGGTTTCTAAAGATCATCCCATAGTTAACATAGTTGGCAACCCTAGTGAGCCAGTACGTACAAGATCCCAACATGGAAATTATGCACATTATGCATGTTTTGTTTCCCTTGTGGAACCAAAGAATGTAAATGAGGCATTGAATGACTCACTGGATTTATGCTATACAAGATAAACTTTTACAATTTGTCATTCATGATGTATGGTATCTTGTTCCACGTCCTGATCACAAAAAGGTTGTTGGTAATCGTTTGATTTTCAAAGATAAAACTGATGAAAATGGGATAATAATTAGAAATAAAGCTAGATTAGTTGCTCAAGGATACTCCTAAATAGAAGGAATTGATTTTAACGAGACCTTTGCCCCTGTTACTCATTTAGAATCAGTTCGTCTACTTTTTGCTATAGCTTGTCACATGCATTTTACATTATATCAAATGAATGTCAAATCTGTGTTCCTTAATGGAATACTGGCTGAGGAAACCTATGTAGAACAACCCAAAGGGTTCATTGACCCTAAATATCCAAATCATGTATTTCGTCTGAAAAAGGCTTTATATGGCCTTAAACAAGATCCTAGAGCTTGGTATGACCGAATTTCCAGTTTTCTTTTGGATAAAGGTTTCAAAAGAGGTGGAAATGACCAAACTCTCTTTGTCAAACATTTTGACAAACACATTATTATCGCTTAAGTTTATGTAGACGAAATTATATTTGGATCAACTTCTACCTCAGAAGTAAAATCCTTTTCTGAAATTATGAGCAAGGAATTTCAGATGTCCCTTATGGGGGAGTTATAATTCTTCCTAGGTCTCCAAGACAAACAAAATCCAGAAGGATTATTTGTTTCGCAATCTAAGTACGCTTTAGAGATAGTTAAGAAATTTGGTCTTGAGAGTGCTAAAGATGCTAAAACGCCTATGAGTACTACAGTAAAATTGTCGAAAGATGAAAATGGAAATTTTGTAGATCCTACTCTATATCGTAGTATGATTGGAACATTACTATATCTCACTGCCTCGCGTCCTGATATCATGTATGCTGTGTTTATGTGCTCGTTATCAAAACAATCCTAAAGAGAGCCATTTGAATTCTGTCAAACGAATAATTAAATATGTTAAAGGCACTCTGAATCTAGGACTTTGGTACACTAATGACACACCAAGCACTATTATTGGGTACACTGATGCTGACTGGGCTGGGTGTACTGACGATAGTAAAAGCACTTCAGGAGCATGTTATTATATTGGTAATAACTTGGTAGGATGGAGTAGTAAAAAACAGAACTGCACATCACTCTCGACAGCTAAATCTGAATACATAGCCACTGGTAGCTGTTGTGCTCAATTATTGTGGCTTAAACAAATGCTAAGTGATTATGGTATTCAAGAAAACCAATTGCATCTATATTGTGATAATCAAAGTGCGATTATGTTTCTAAAAACCCTATTCAACACTCGCGAACAAAGCATATAAAAATAATACATCATTTTATACGCGAATTGGTTGAATCCAAGGAATTAGAAATCAATTATCTTCCTACTGATCTACAAATCGCAGATATGTTTACCAAACCTCTAGATTCTAATAGATTCATTTCGTTATGTAAATCTATTGGTATGGTTTGTGCTGAGTAATACCTTTGTTGTTTATCCAAGTTTTTCCCTTTGTCCATTTGAGACAAAATGGGGGAGAAATTTGAGTCTATTTATCTCTTGCATATACTAAACAGCTTGATCTTAGTAATTCATTGCAAGTGTTCTTATTATACAGTCATTATCAACTGTTGTAATAGGATGTTCAATTGTAAATAGTTGAGTTATGTATTTTTTTATTTCTAGGATTTGGGTATATAGAATTTTGATAGGACTATGTTTTTTTATTTTTGTTGCCCTACGAGTCCTAGATGACTTAAAGGAGATTTTGTCTCATATTTCCAAAGGGGGAGATTGAAGCTCTTATACCTTTGACTCACTTGAGTTTATATTGTATAAGTGCTCATCTAGTTTGGAAATTGTGACAAAATTATGTCATCCTAGAAACCAAAGAACCTCAGAATTTGCAATGCCTATTCATCTCTCTATCTTGTAGTGATCCAGAGACTATTGCCAACACTCACACACTTAGAATTCAATTCATGCATGACATACTGCATAATTATGTGTGTACATATGTTGAGTTTGTTTAAATCCCTAATTATGATTTTTAATAATTTTTTGGGATTTTTTAAACTTTTTTTAAACTATGTTTTATTAATTACAACTTGATTCAAAAGTTTTTGGGGTCAATTTCTAAATATACTTTTTTGTGTATTATGGCCTAATGTTACCATGGGTAGAATCCAAAAGTGGCAGAGACTTCAGGGTGTACATTGTAATTAGTTTGGACGTGCGTTTTATCCCATCTTATTGTCCAACACCTGTTGCCCTCTGATTGGTTAGAAGTGTGTTCCTTTACTGAGACAAAAAATGCGTGTGTTATCAACCCTTGGATAATTTCTTATCAATGGTCTGCATGTCATCTTGATGAATCCTCGTGTAACTTCTTAAGCCAATCACGTTTCAATCAACCACCGCCTTGCGTGAGCTCTTGGATTTAATTCAAATTATATTGACTCGATCTCAGCCCTTGGTTTGATCAGATCTCTCGAATCTTCTCCTCCCACTATAAAAAGGACCCGTCCCTCAGACTTCGAAGACTTTTTCCATTTGTATTCTTATGAGAGAATAGAGAGAGAAGAGAGAAGAGAGAAGAGAGAAGAGAGAAGAGAGAAGAGAGAAGAGAGAAGAGAGAAGAGAGAAAAGAGAAACCAGAGAAAAAAAGTTAAAAATCCTAACTTCGTCCAAATCCTCTTTAAACCTAACCCAAACACTTCTTCAAAACACCATATCGAAAAACACCATCCTGAGTGTTCTTGAGTGTTTGAGAGTTTGAGTTGAGTTATTTTTGTTGCTGTAACCTTGTGTTCGTGAGATCTTGTTTCCAACTTAAACTTTTACTTTAGATCTAATTTCTGATTCCATAGAAATTTCAGATCTGAGTTATTCATGTTACATTACACTTAGTTTCAATCTATTTCTCATCTTGAGAAATATATTATTGATTATTTTCTCTAAAAATGTTTTCTTACTTTGAAATCAACAACAAATGCTTTATGTTTCTTGTTATTGTAAAACTAAACCTTTGACCTAGTTTGGAATCTCACTTGGAGGTTTTCAATCTCGAAAATCTTTTCAAAACAGAGATTGATTAAGATCTTGACTGATTTGTAAGCAAGATATCCGTGGATTCTGGGATAGATTAAAAGGTCAAATAAGGTTCAAAGTTTTGTAAGAAGAAAGAAAAGAAAAGATCACAGCATATAGTGTAACTGTAATTTGTTAGGACTGTTTGTACTTAATAAGTGTGTGTGTGTGCATGCCTGTGTTAGAGAGAACCTCCACAAACACTTTCACCCTACAACAATAAAAGTGTTGGTAATAAGATCTTGTGAACATCAGTCGACGTAAAGTGCTGGAACAAATCAGGAGTTGACAAGCTGAGAGAACTACATCTACAATCAGAATTACAGAGAAGTTATAAGGACACCAGAGGGTACATTCCTAAACTTATATAGGTCTGAGTTTTTTGCATGTTAGTTATATAGTTTGTAACTCATAAATTTGTTTTAGTGGATTTTTCATTTTACTCCGTAGAGGGAGTCATGGATGTTTCCTCAATTGGTGAGGTTTTACCACGTAAAAAATTGTGAACATAATCTTTCTACATCTCCTCATCTCAGTCTTGGTTGTGTTGTGTTTAAAACTTGTTTAAACTATCTTTTAAACTTGTTGCTTAAATCTTGCATAAATCTCGTACATACTTTTGTTAAACACATCTTGTGTTCAAACTTTTTGATTTAAGAAAAGAGTTTCTTCAAAAAATAACTCGGAGTTACTTAAATAGTTTATTTTCAATAAACGGCTTTAGTAACGCTTTTTTCATGTGTTTGTATAATTCAGATTAACTGTACCTAGTTCTATGCTCACACAAGCCTAATGATGCCTTATTTCTATAACAAAATCATGAAAAAAGTACACTGTTGTTGCTGCGCTCGCAACCATTTCCCATATTTGCGAATGGCTCTAACAACTCTAACAAATACATTGTTGGATAGAAATACTTAATTCAATTGAACAGAGTTGTGTTTTTTCTTTAGAGAACGAAATTCAGATTCTTAAATCTCTTTCCTAGTGTTGTTATCTATTTTTTAAACAAAAATATAGTGTTGTTATCTATTTTAAGAAGTGCCCTTACCAAAAGTAAAATCATTTTGTTTAACTTATTTTTAATTGCCCAAATTAAAAATGGGAAGTGCCCTTACCATCACTCTAAAATAATTGTTCCTAGTATTAAAAAGATCACTAGGTTCATATCTCGTTCAATAATATGATGTAAATTAACAATAATAAAGTGGAGGCACACAGTATATAGTTCCTACAATAGAATGAAATAAACATTTAGTCTATAATAATTTACAATAGAATGAAATGAACATTTAGTCTATAAAAATTTGCGACATACATTTAACACACATTAGTCTTTTGGTCATAGAAAACAAATCAAACAAAAGATTGTACATTTACCTTAACACTTTATCATTTGAACACTATGACTGCAAACAAAACCTAAATCCATAATTTTAAATAAACTCTTCAAAGCTCAACAACAACCGAGTCAAGTTAACAGTCAACTTATAATTTCCACAAGGTAAGAAGAAATTTTCCAAAACTAACTTCTAAAACAATTTCAGCACCAACAGACTAATGTTTGATTATACCCACTAACAAATTGAAACTAAAACAAATTACACCTTTTAAAGGATCCATTTGATATCTTTCTTCTAACAGTAGAACATGTAACATGATACTCATATCAATAGCTTTTCCATTAGATTTTTACATTTGTATTGGGATTAGACATTACATCTATTTTGAGTTCATGGATTCTAATAGCTATTACTTTTTATTGTTTTTCATGTAATGATCATTGTAAACATTTAATAGTGGAGCTATTTATTTGAAAAAATGGTAAAGTATGTTTGTTTAGTTATATTTGATTTTTTTATATAAAGTGTCTCTCATCCCTTTAAATCATTGGAAACATACCTAAGGATGATAATAACTAAACAAACAATTCTTACACAAAACAAATATTACGGACTTGAGTACTACCTTTATTAAAGCATTTCATCAAATGAGTTGTGTGAATTAGAAAAACTAATTGTAAAAAAAAAAAAAAAATTAGATAAACCTTTCAATCAAACCAAACAATATTCAAGTCTCATATCTAAAAATTAAATGTTTAGAAGAAAATGAATAGAAGTAAGCCTCTCAATATAAAGACATGAACAATTCTATCAATAAAGAGTGGAAGCAATTTCTATTTTATCATGACCATGATTGTCTAACATCACTCACCACGGCTTTAAAGAAATATTATTTACAAAATGAATTATGAAAAAGAAAGAGGAAGGGAACCATTTAACAGTTGTAGAAGAACTAATGCAATCCATTTACTTTTCCTTTTTTTTCCTCAAATCTACAATATAAAATAAAAATTGTAGCCTCGTGACTACCACGTGTCATATAAATTTAATGTAAGTTATTCCTTCTTAAGTGAACTTCTTTGTATCTCTTTTTAATCGAGTGCACGATTCCTTTCCCCCGTTTATGAGTGCCTTTTTGTTTTCCAAGATCTTTTTCACTTCCCCGCACCATTCTCTTTCCCTGAACATTTCGTATGTTTCTTTTCCAAGAACTCGAGATTTTTGGGCCGATAATTTATTCATTTTTGGGAGAAATAAATATAATTTATATTGGAGAATAATCAAACTGGCATTTGAGGTCAAAATTTTAAGTTGTTAGAAAGTGATTCGTATGACGATTCTGAATGTGCCATTGCTTCCGGAAGGGTCGAGAAAGTTGAAATGACTGTACTTGGGGTCTATTTAGGTTCCGAAATATTTTAAGTTCATTTGGCTCGAATTAAAGTTACCGAGTCATTTAAAGTGTGTATTATTATTTAAACTGTGTATCTTGGGAGACAAGTCTTAAAAGCCAACGGGAGATCAATTATCCTTAGAAAGAAAGAGAGAAATAGAGAGAAGAAAAAGAGAGAGAAAGTGGGATTTTCGGCCATTACGCGATCTCGAGTACGAATCAGACCCTACGAACTTGAGGCAAGTGATTAAACTTGCTAAATAATTATTGTGTACCATTTATTTCATGATTTGTGGATCAAATTTATGGGTTTTAGGTTTAGTTTGTCAAAACCTAAATTTTTGGGAAAATCTTAGATTTGTAGTGTATAAATGATTTTGAGTGTAAAAATTAGTTGGGTTGAATTATATAATGAGTTTTGATGATAATATTATGTTTGGGTTGAAGAAAAATGGTTAGAAGATGATTAAAATGAATTTTGGGATTTTTTGTGTTTGAAAACGTAGCCATTTTCATGACTTCTGCTAGGCCGAATCGATTCGGCCCCTTACCGAATCGATTCGAAAAGTTGCAGGTGCCCAGGTCTGAGTGACCGAATCGATTTGGCCCCAACCCGAATCGATTCGGCCTAAGACAGAATCCTAGGTCTTATGACCCGAATCGATTCGCCTTGGAGGTCGAATCGGTTCGCATTTGGCCCGAATCGATTCAGAAACAGGGCAACTTCGGGGATGTTTTTCAAGGGAGAATTTCATTCCGTTTCGTTTGAGGTTATCGATTGGGAACCTCTATAGGAGTTATGAGAAGTGTGTTTTGGAGACTTTTAGGGAGTTTCCCTCATGAAATATTGTTCGAGTCACATGGACTTAATTTGAGAAATACCGATTAGAAAATATCGTATATACTAAGTGGGGTAGCCCGCTACTATTGAGATTTCTATTTGGAAATAATTATGGAATTATATGAAAGAGTGAGAATGCTCTTAGTGATATTGGATTTTAGAATCAAATCCCAAAAGGGGATAACTTTAAAAGTTCATATGAGCAATTGAACCATATTATGGATTGAGAGTAACAAATGCTAATTGATGTTCATACGGATATAGAAAATATCCTTAATGCTAATTAACTTTGGGAGATGTCTCACATAAACGAGAAATTCTAATTGAGGTGCATTAGGATATAGAGAATATCCTCACGTAAATAGAATTGAGAGACAATTCATATAAATACAAGTGATCTGTTGAAAGAGTTGGCGCTTGCGTTCAATTAAGAAATAATACAATAACTGCCATTTTTAACCCAAATTAACCCTAAGCATGCAACTAGGTGTGATTGAAACAATATGAAATCATGCACAAGATATTCAACACACAAAGTTATGGAAAAATCCCCCACAGGGGCAAAACCATTTGTATATCACTATAATTTGTAAAAGACGATTTACAATCGGATTACAATGAAATACAGTTTGACTAAGAATTACCCTCGGGTATCGGATTCTGTAGTCGCGGCTGGAAGAAACCCTTTCCAGTAGGGCTGGCGGCTGGAACTATCCCCGTCCAGTAGGGCTGCAATGAAGAGGAAGAAACGGTCCACTTCACAAAGGGTTGAACATCAATGGTGTTCTTGGGTTACCAAAAGTGACTCACAAATGTATGGAATTTGTGTGAATCAAGGGTATGAATCAATGGACTCAAATACCATGAAGACTTATGAGTTATGGAACTCAGAAAATCATGTGTAAGTCTTAAGAAAACCAACTCCCCGATCGTGGTATAAATAAGAATTCATTTGCCCTAAAAATCTGCACACGATCTGTTCGTGGTTATCCAGGGCGAACCGGTCCGGGCCTTAGGCGGATCGGTCCGATGGCGGACCGGTTCTTTTATTTTGAGGCTGATTCGGTTCGCATTCGGTCCGGGGCTCACTGGTCTTAAACGAGCAAGGCGGATCGGTCCGGGTCTCAGCGGATCGGTTCGTTTTAATATCAGGCGGACCGGTCCGACTGTCTGAATTTCTGAATTCTTCCTTTTTTTTTTATCTTCGGATTTTGTTGATGACGATGTGATCTTTTCAACTATCATTCTTGTAACGGCGTATGACATATCATATACATAATGATGAACAAATTGTCCTTACAAATCTCCCCCTATGTCTATGCCGGAACAAACATAAAAAATCCGAATTATCAAGTATGAAACAATGCCTATACAAATCTACCCTTCCATGAACCCAAAACTGAAAGAGGTACAAATGACTAAGGCTGCATCGTTTGTTCTTCGAATCTTCAGAAATCTCACCGCTCCGCTTTTCTCATCAGGGTGTGCATCATGGGATTAGCAAGGATGTACCTACACACATGAGACAAAGCTAATACCAAGTGACGTATCGAGTTTGAAATGAGATAAACATAAGCATATATATCCATTTAAGATGATATTCTCAGAATTTCAAAACTCCCCCATAATCAGATAATTCATTCTCCCCCTTTTTATGATGTCCCCAAATAGACAAATGAGAGAAATAAATCAAGCAATCAAGTACCGGGGTGACACAAGGCATAAAATCACACCATAAATGAACATAAAACAACCAAGTCGGTGATAGCGTAAAAAAATGGGTGTGATCAAAATTCGATAGGAAAATCAAAGCATACAAACATGACATATGTGCACGATGAGTATTGGATATTCCTAACGAATGAACTCAAATGCTTCCTTTGGTGTAAAATAATGGAAATATACGACATTGACTATATCAAATCTACAAATCAAAGCTCAAAGTGATTTCTACACCAATAACGTCCAAAATGATTTTCATGCTTTTTCAGGACTTTCAAGGAAGTGCAAACCCGTTTTTCAATCTCCAACCAAACTCCCTCAGATTTATATTTTGAATATAGTTATACTAAATTCTCAAACTTAGGAGAATTGATGGTGAAACTTAAATGGCCCATATATGGCATGTATTGCTTTTTATTGCCTTTTTCAATTTTTTCGGGCTCTTTTAACCTCTTAGGACCTCGGATATTACAATTCCTCCATTTTTTAGGTCCTTTTTAACGGTGGCTTTTGCTCAAAGGATAAAAATCAACTTTCGCAGCCCCTCCCCGTTATGCAAATTATCACACAGTCTCACCAAAACGGTTTTTACATGCAATCCAATCTTGTCAAGTTTTATCGCATTTTATACATTGTATAGACGGGATTGAGATGGAAACACTCAAGCCAACATGAGATTGACAAGCGCAACAATCAAATATAGCCGTGCATGTGTGCAATAAAGGATATAGGAGTCAAGCATGTAGGAAATATCACTAATTACATCTCAAGGACTCCAATCAATGTTAAGCACATGGATGAAATGATGTAGCCTCTCAAATCTTTATCAAACAGTCACATGGATATATGGAATGAAGTTGTGACTTGGCTATCTTAAATGCTCATCCATAAAAGGCAAATCTCTTTTTGGTCTTTTTCAAAAAAATTTATCAAAATAAAATCTTTTTGTGCTTTTCTCAAAAATTTTCAAAAAAGAAAATCTTTTTGTATTTTTCTAAGAATAATAAAAAATACATAAAAGCTGTACAACAAAGAATAGTACATATAAACAGACTAGCAATAGGAAGCATATGATATGATCATGAAGAAGCATCCTATTCTAGATATAGACCAACCCCTCAGTCCACTGTGTAAATCCCCAAAGACTTCCTAAGACTCTCAAATCTAAGGGCATCTAAAGGTTTCGTGAAAATATCGGCTAACCGGCGGTCTGTAGGAACAAAACTCAGGGTTACGACCTTCTCCTCAACTAACTGACGTATAAAGTGCTCGCGTAACCTGATGTGCTTTGTGCGCTAATGTTGGACAGGATTACGGGATATGTGTATCGCGCTCGTGTTATCACAGGAAATGGTCATGGTGTCCTGTGAAATCCCATAATCCTCCAACATTTGCTTCATCCACATGAGTTGCGTGCAACAACTCCCGACGGCGATGTACTCAGCCTCCGCAGTGGACAAAGAGATGGAGTTTTGCTTCTTGCTCAACCAAGAGACAAGAGCAGAACCAAAGTAGAAACATCCACCAGAAGTGCTCCTACAACCATCTACGTCCCCTGCCCAATCGACATCCGAATAGGCGGACAAACGGTCATCGGTATCAAAGGAATACCAAATACCGTATGAGAGAGTCCCACTCACGTATTTGATAATACGTTTTAGAGCGAGTAAGTGTGACTCTTTAGGAGACGCCTGATAACGCGCACAGACTCCAACACTAAAGGCAATGTCGGGACGACTAGCAGTCAAGTAGAGAAGACTGCTTATCATACTCCGATACAAGGTTTACTCTACGTCCTTGCCTGAAGTGTCCTTACTAAGCTTGGTAGTGGTACTCATAGGAGTACGAGCATGCTTAGCGGAGTCTAAACCAAATTTCTTCACTAGGTCTCTAGCATACTTGGATTGAGAGATGAACATCCCATCCTCTAGCTGACGAACCTGGAGACCAAGGAAGAATGTAAGCTCACCAACCATGCTCATCTCAAACTCACTTTTCATCTCCTCCTCAAAGTGGTGAGCATGCTGGGAGAATGTGGATCCAAAGACTATGTCGTCCACATAGACTTGGGCAACCAAGATAGCACTGTCATCTCTCCTGACGAACAACGTCATATCAACTCCCCCTCTCTTGAAGCCACGGGCTAAGAGATAGGAAGTAAGCCTCTCGTACCAAGCACGGGGTGCTTGCTTCAAACCATACAAGGCTTTCCTCAGATAGTAGACGTGATCAGGGTGCTTAGGGTCTTCAAACCCTCTTGGTTGTTCCACATAAACATCTTCCTGTAGAATGCCATTCAGAAAGGCACTCTTGACATCCATCTGATATACTTTGAAGTGCAGATGACATGCGATGGCGAGTAGTAAACGGACGGACTCAAGCCTCGCAACAGGAGCAAATGTCTCCCCAAAGTCTACACCCTCTATCTGTGTGTAGCCTTGAGCGACCAACCTAGCCTTATTTCTGATTATGGTACCATTTTCATCCATTTTATTCTTGAAAATCCACCGGGTACCAATAACATTAGTATCACTAGGTCGGGGGACAAGATCCTAGACATTGTTCTTCTTAAACTGAAGCAACTCATCCTGTATAGCAGATATCCAGTGTTCATCTTTGAGTGCTTCTTTGTGATTCTTGGGCTCGACTTTGGACGTGTAGCAATGATGACTAACAACGTTCTCTAGTTGAGCACGAGTCTTGACCCCTAGAGTGGGATCGCCAACAATGGCTGAAGGATCGTGACTCTTACGAACCCCAGCAGGTGTGTCCCCTAACACAGGAGTAGGGTCCACAGAGTGTGAGAGAGGAACAGGTAAATCACTGTCAGAACAATCCTCATTCTCACACTGAAGATTAGGATCAATAACCGTTGAAGGTTCGTCATCTTGCACGGTGACGTTTATTGATTCCATAATCTTAGAGCTCTTCAGGTTAAAAACCCGGTACGCTCTACTGTTCGATGAATATCCTAGAAATATTCCCTCGTCGCTCCGGGAGTCGAACTTTCCTAATTGCTCTCTATCCCGTAAGATGTAGCATTTACTCCCAAAAACACGGAAATATGCTAGGTTGGGCTTCTTGCCAGTCCACAACTCATAAGGAGTGTGAAGTGTGTGTGGACGCAGATACACCCTATTCACCGTATGGCATGCAGTAGACACTGCCTCTGCCCAAAATCTCCTAGAAACTTTACGACCTAGAAGCATAGATCTAGCCATCTCTTGGATCGTTCTATTCTTTCTCTCAACAATCCCATTTTGCTGAGGAGTTCTCACAGCAGAAAACTCATGTTTGATCCCAAGGCTATCATAGTACAGATCCACCTTTGCTTCCTTAAATTCAGTGCCGTTGTCACTACGTATTCTGTTAATAGTGACTCCGTGTTGATTTTGCAGGACACGGCACTTGGTCGTTAGGAATTCTACAACATCGGATTTCTCTCTCAGAAAACCTACAATGGAGTACCTGGAGAAATCGTCCACCATCACGAGAATGTATCTCTTACCACCTAGACTCTCCGTGCGAGTAGGACCCATAAGATCCATGTGAATCAACTCAAGAACACGGGAAGTGGTAATGGAATTCAACTTCCTATGAGGGCTACAGATTTGTTTTCCCAACTGACAGGGTCCACAAATCATGGAAGTTGACTTTCCAAGTGATGGTAAGCCACGTACTATGTCCTTTTTGACTAATCGAGATAAGTCTCTAATGTTCACATGACCTAGACGTTGATGCCACATATCCATAGGAGTGATCGTGGCGCTGTTGCAGACAAGTGAGGATTTGGGCTCAGTCCCATAACAGTTATCTTCTGTCCTCACCCCTTGCACTAAAAGTTTACCGGCTTGATTATAGATCTTCCAAGCTTTTCGATCAAACTTCACTGCAAAGTCATTATCGCACAGCTGGCTGGTGCTAAGAAGGTTTGCTTTCAAACCTTTGACGTACAGCACGTTCTCTAGCTTTGGAAATCCTGGTAACTCTATTGTACCTCGTCCAACTATGCTAGATTTGCTACCATCTCCAAAGGTGACTTTCCCATCATTATAATCCTCAAGATGGGTAAAATATGAGGCATCACCTGTCATGTGTCTGGAGCAACCACTGTCAAAATACCACTGTGAGGTATTATGGGCTTTGAGAGCGACATGGACAACAAGGGCCTTTTTCTCTTTCTTAGGAACCCAAGAGTAGGTACCTTTTTGTATTCCCTTGTTGTTGTTGGTTTTAGCCGGAATGCGGGGCGCATTCATTGATGATAAGGTCATCCGTCGGAATTCCTCCATCAAACTCTGTGATGTGGCCGCTAGGAACTCAACACGCTCTCTCAGACTGGCAAACTCATCAGTCTGAAGTGGTGGAGCAAACGTACGTCGTGTCCGACCCAACTTATAGCAATCATCCCTAAGGTGTCCATTTCTTTTGCAATGGGAGCAAAAGGGCACAGTATTTGGAGGACCTTGGTTTGCTTTTCTTGGTCGAACTCTCCTTCTTGGTTTTTTATGACGGCCATCAGGAGTCGTAGTGAACTCAGGAATTGGTCCGGGTGAAATTTGGGATGTGGAGGCACCATCAAAACCTATTCCTTGCCTGTCACCAAAACCTAAAGCGGGATCGAGGAGCATCTTTCCCATCTTTCCAGATCTGTCCTCGATTTGTACCTTGACTTTCCTAGCTCTCTCAAGGTCATGAGTAATCTGGGCAACAAGGGCTTCAAGTTTCTTCCGAGTCTCCCGGGAGGAATGGAGCTCACTCGTAAGACTATCCACTTTTTTAGTCAAGTTCGCTTTCTCTTTCTCAAAACTGCTCTCTCTCTCTTTAAGCAAATTCTCTTTACTAACCCAGGCAGACTCTCTCTCTCTCATGGCGGTGCAGGTGGAGGACTCTCTCTCTCTCGTTTCTCCTAACTCCTCTTCTAACGCGGTGATCCTAAGCACTAGGGCTTTGTTATGCTTTTTAGTTTAAAATGATTCATTATACAACTCAGCGTACGCGCGTTGAAGGTTACTCTCGTCCTCACTACCTTCCTCCTCTCCCTCACTCACTTCGCTCTCGCTGTCGAGGTGTCCCTGTGAAGTAGCAATCTCATCGTCGTGAGATGCACTAGGAGTACTCACATGACTAGCCATGAACGCGGTGAAGTTACGCTCATGCGGTGACTCATCTCCCGAGTCCACCGTCTCGACCTCACTGTCGTCACTAAGGGTAGCATTTAGGACAGCTTTACCCTTTTCCCTATTCAGACGAGTGGCACACTCAAACGCTCTGTGTCCCTTACCGTCGCACTCAAAACACCTCTCACTGTCTTTAGGGGGTTCTTTGAAATCTTTCTTTTCAAACTTATTTTTCTGAAAATTCTTTTTATCTTTGAAATTCCCATTTTTCTTAAATTTCAGAATTTTCTTGAAGTTTTTAGCAAAAAGTGCCAAATCATCTAGGTCAAACTCACATTCAGAATCAAAAGTTTCTCTCTTTCTAGACGACTCGACTCTCTTTCTTGCCGACCCCTCACTTTTTCTCTCTTGGGCTTTAAAGGCAATTCCCTTATCTTTTGGCTTGGCAGATTTAGGAAACATGTCTATTTCATGAGTTTGTAAATCTCCTACCAGTTCTTCCAATTTTAGAGTATTTAAATTACCCAAGGAATTTAGCACAGTGACTTTAGGTATAAAACGCTTAGGAAGGGAACGAAGAATCTTTTTAAAAACTCTAGCATTTGGAATATGTTCACCAAGATTATAGCTAGTATTAACAATGTCAGAAAGCCTAGCATAAAATTCATCAAAACATTCATTTTCATGCATGGTGATGGTTTCAAATTGAGTTGTTAAATTTTTCAATTTTGACTCTTTAACAGCATTCGTTCCTTCATGGGTAAGTTGCAAAATATCCCATGACTCTTTTGACGTGTTGCACGTCATTATGCGTTTGAACTCATCAGGAGTGACAGACCCAGAAATAGCACTTAGACCCTTAGAGTTAAAAGATGACCATCTAAATTCATCATCAGTCCAAGTGATGTCAGGTTTCAAGTTGGTCACATTATCAACAGTCACGGTTGGAGGAGTCCACCCTCGTTCAACCAAAATCCAGACACGTTCATCAATGGCTTTTAAAGCCGACCTCATACGGGCTTTCCAATAGGCATAATTCGACCCGTAAAAAATAGGCATTTTATAATATGACTTCTCCATTTGAACACGCTCTTTTCAAAAATCAATTTATTTCAAAAATTGATATCTTTAGAAAAATTTTGTGGAAGTAAGGAATACGCAATAGAATGGCGTAACCTGCTCTAATACCAATTTGAAAGAGTTGGCGCTTGCGTTCAATTAAGAAATAATACAATAACTGCCATTTTTAACCCAAATTAACCCTAAGCATGCAACTAGGTGTGATTGAAACAATATGAAATCATGCACAAGATATTCAACACACAAAGTTAAGGAAAAATCCCCCACAGGGGCAAAACCATTTGTATATCACTATAATTTGTAAAAGACGGTTTACAATCGGATTACAATGAAATACAGTTTGACTAAGAATTACCCTCGGGTATCGGATTCTGTAGTCGTGGCTGGAAGAAACCCTTTCCAGTAGGGCTGGCGGCTAGAACTATCCCTGTCCAGTAGGGATGCAATGAAGAGGAAGAAGCGGTCCACTTCACAAAGGGTTGAACATCAATGGTGTTCTTGGGTTACCAAAAGTGACTCACAAATGTATGGAATTTGTGTGAATCAAGGGTATGAATCAATGGACTCAAATACCATGAAGACTTATGAGTTATGGAACTCAGAAAATCATGTATAAGTCTTAAGAAAACCAACTCCCCGATCGTGGTATAAATAAGAATTCATTTGCCCTAAAAATCTGCACACGATCTGTTCGTGGTTATCCAGGGCGGACCGGTCCGGGCCTTAGGCGGATCGGTCCGATGGCGGACCGGTTCTTTTATTTTGAGGCTGATTCGGTTCGCATTCGGTCCGGGGCTCACTGGTCTTAAACGAGCAAGGCGGATCGGTCCGGGTCTCAGCGAATCGGTCCGTCTAGGAGGATCGGTTCGTTTTAATATCAGGCGGACCGGTCCGACTGTCTGAATTTCTGAATTCTTCCTTTTTTTTTATCTTCAAATTTTGTTGATGACGATGTGATCTTTTCAACTATCATTCTTGTAACGGCGTATGACATATCATATACATAATGATGGACAAATTGTCCTTACATCTGTGAACTTCAAGTGAGAAATAGTATAGTGTATACTAAGTGGGGAAGTTATGTGAGTTATTGACGATGAGTATATCGAGAGAGGAATATACTAAATAATGATATTATTTCAGTTACGCTTAAAAGCGTACCATGAGTATGAAATAATGTGATATATATACCTTATGTGATGGTATATATTTTTATGATGTGATGATGTATGTATATCTTTCGTGAAAGATACACACACACACACACACACACACACACACACACACACACATATATATATATATATATATATATATAAGTGAAGCATACCCCCTCCTTGCTATCATTGGGAAGTTGCGCGATGAGGGTGAGCATCCTGGCTCGAGGAGCGATATTCCCCAGGTCATAGTCGTCCATTCTATTGATGTGATTATATTTTGGGGGTGAGAAGTCATGGGTATGTGTCGTTCTCACTTGACCGGTCAGGAACTATGATCGCTTCCCGGACGTTGTGTGTGTGTGTGACCGCGATGTCGGTGATATTGAGTCCAACCGCTGGTTCCTAGGATGATATATGAGTGATGCCCTGGAAGATGATAGCATTGGGAACCTGTGTCCTCGAGTTATAGCTCGTTTGGATGGTTATTATATTATTGGTGTGCTTAGTACTTTGGTTATTGAGGGATTAATGGACCTCAACGACCAACATTGCCAAGGAGTAGTGTATCGGGGGGGTTCCTTGTTTGGATTTCGCTTGCGAGATGTCCCACGCACGAAATGCATGTTAATGTTGAGAGTGAGGAGAAGTTTGTCCTTAATGCTCATATTTATATATAGTCTATCTCGACGATCGACAGTGCCAAGGAGTAGTGTATCGGGGGGGTTCCTTGTTTGGATTTTACTTTGTGAGATGTCCCACGCCCGAAACGACGTGCACTATTGAGAATTGGGAATAATAAATTAATTAATTGAGTAATAAGAATTTGGGTTACATGCATCATGCATTGAGGTCATAATGAATATTGATAATTAATACTGCCAAGGAGCGGTGTATCGGGGGGGGGGGGTCCTTATTTGGATTTCTCTTGCGAGACGTCCCACGAACGAAACGCAATGCAGTATTGAGAATTGGGAGGAGTTTAGTCCTTAGCACTTGGATGCTAATAACTCATATCTAATTATATGCATATTGATGGCATAACTATAATATGAGAAATTCTAGTAAGAAATGTTTATGTAAACTATATATGTTAAGTAGTGAAGGAATAATTGTGATCGATAAATTAAAATTGAGGGGTTATGTGTTAGATGGAATTTAGATGAGTATCAATTGGGTTTTAAGTTAGACTTACTTTCCTAGATATATTTGGGGAATTTATTTGGAGATCACGTGCATACGTTTAGTTGCGCGCTTTAGTTGAGAGGTGAGTTGGATTTTTATGGAGAGTGCGACTCCACCTTAATCATGTCATAATGCATTTATGATTATTATGCATTTTAATGCACTTTCTATAAAATGTTTTCACCTCGGGCTCTGAGCCATTTATATTTTCTCCCAATATGTATATATATTGTATTATTTTAGGTGTTCCTCCGCAAGGACGGCATCATGATTATCCATCCAGTGTATTCGTGGAGTTGTGGTTGTAGCGGACTGTTGCGGCATTTTGTTATAGTCGATTCCTATCTTTTGTGTATCTAGATTAGGATTCAGTTTGTATATCGGGTTTATACCCAAGTGTTGTAGAGTAGCACTTTTATAATTTATTTCTCAGATTATTGTATCATCTATGACCCGATAGCATATTCGGGTATTTTATTTTGTACATTGTGTTGTACTCTTTTATTAGTCTCCTTTATATCTTTTTATCATGCGTGTCTCTCTTATTATATTTAGATGTTGGTTGTTGGTTGTGGGTTAGGCGTTGCATGGTTTGTTTTGGTTTGTAAATAAAATGTTTTAAAATTTTGATATCCTCTTTTTGTAGTAATGGGTGGTTAGGTGTGTTTATTGTTAGGATCGTCAGTAGATGCAGAGAATGATCCACTTGAGATTCCTGATTATTTTCTTACAGGGCTGGCCACCCGTTATTATTTTAAGCGGGTTATCACACGTTGTTGATAAAATAAAAAGACCAAAGGGTATGTGTCCTTTCTTGTGACAATATATTAATTTAATTCTCTCTCTAAAATGATTCATCCCCGCGCAACCAAAAACCTGAACCCACTTTATCTTCTCATTCAAAACCGTCATTGAACCAAGCTCTAAAATGGGTATACCTTTCGTTTCCTACTCTATCTGTTTATATATATATATATATATATATATATATATATACACACACACACAAAGTTAAGATCATATATACCTATTATAGGAAGTTTCAATTTATACAAACTTAAGCTCATATATACCTATTATAGGAAGTTTCAATTTCAGTTTGTATACATACATATGTGTGTGTGTGTGTGTGTGTGTGTGTGTGTGTGTGTGTGTGTGTGTGTGTGTGTGTGTATACAAAGTTAAGATCATATATACCTATTATAGGAAGTTTCAATTATACATAGTTAAGATCATATATACCTATGATAGGAAGTTTGAATTTTGGTTTGTATATATGTGTGTGTGTGTGTGTGTGTGTGTGTGTGTGTGTGTATAATAATAATCATAATGCTCTTGTGCGGACTAGTCCGTATTTTAGGAATGCGGACCAAACATGTGTCACCTAACTGTGCACCTAGAAATTATCGCCTAAATTATAGGCACACTCTCTCCCTGTTTTCTGGGCTCACTGCCAGGTGACACATGTCCGGTCCGCTTTCTTAAAATGCGGACTAGTCCGCACAAGAGCAGGACTGTATATATATATATATATATATATATATATATATATATATATATATATATATATATATATATATATATATATATATATATATATATATATATATATATATACTAGGGTATACCCGTGCCTGAAGGCACGATGCTAATTTTCAAAATTGTACGTCGTTGATAGGACCATAAGTCCTATATAGTTCACAATAGATAAATAAATTTTGAAATAACCTATGGTATAAACCTATTAGTTTAGAAAATTTGAGCAATTTTTTAATCCAGTATAATTAAGTCAAAATATTTTTTTACAACACATAATTGCATTTAAATTATGTCGACACATATTTTTACCCATTTACATTACCTTACTATGTACAAAATAATAAAAATGGCATTGCATTCAAATACGAAACCAAATGAAGGAGTGGAGAATAAATTCAATTGTAACACATAGCTAAAAATAAGGAATAATTTGGGAAGTCTTAAATCTTATCAGTAGAGAATCGATGTTCAACAAAATCCACGTGTAGTCGTTTTGTTCCTCAATTACAAATTTCGTGTGAACCTTGTTTACCACCTCTTAATAATTTAAGCTCCACATAATTCTTCCACACCTATAATAATTGATGTGACAAAAAAATAGAATTATGACATACCTAGCAAGACCATCAAAATTATAAAAATAAAATTACCTTACTTTAAAGGATAAAAGGATATGCTTATCAGTTCATATCCAATATACAATTCCAAACAAATTTTGTTTCTGTGACAAAACAAAGACAGATTAAACTTGGTTATGGAAATTTTGGCAGAGCTATAACCATGTCAGGATAGATAAGAACCCGAGTAACTTGATTTGGGTAAAAATACATTATTATTCACCCTAATGAATTAAATCAAAAAATAGTTTTTAACCAATAAAAACTAAAGACATGAACAACAATAAAAAAAGACCTAAAAGATTGAACCCCTATAACTAATCTAAAAGCACACAAATTTTCCTCATATATTCTCTGCACCTCCCCATCTGGATCAACTGAATTTACTAATGCTCATGAGTAATAACAATGATTATCTTCCATTATAAAATGGATAAAGATAGACTCCCCGAATGGGGACTTACCCAATCCATATCGATTCATCTCCACCCTTCATTTCATTACATGACAAAATAATTTAGACTCTTAATTTATTTAAAAAAAAATAATGTATTATATATCTAAAGTTCATTTATTTTAAACTAAAATTAAAAGATATTCTTTTAATTCTTTTAAAATTTATTTTAGATTGATAAATAATTAGAGTTAAAATTTATTTAAACGTTAAATTAATTTTAAACATCTTTAATATATGTTTAGTCCAATCATTTTTATTTTGTTCCAAAAAGACCTCAAACACTAATTTAATCAATATTCTCTTATTTTTAAAGGTTCGCACCAGTGACACACTTTGAGTGTTTTTATTGTGTTCGAAAAAAATCCTCAAACACTAATTTAACCAGTATTCTCTAATTTTTAAGGTCATCTCCAATGGGAGAATGGAAGACAATGTAAATTTAGACGATTTCGAGTACATTTTTTTATTTGGATACACAATGGGACAATGTAAAAATGAGCTGGCTGGGATGGGGCCCACTCTGGGCGGATAAGTTTTACCCGCCCAACAATATTATAAATTATCTTTCCCCACTAATCGTACATTTTATGTTTTTTTTTTATTTGAATGGGAGTTGGACGGAGAAATTTTGTCCGCCCACAGTCTGGGCGGCCAACAGTTACCCGCCCAGCTCATTTTATGTTTTTTTTTATTTGAATGGGAGTTGGACGGAGAAATTTTGTCCGCCCACAGTCTGGGTGGCCAACAGTTACCCGCCCAGCTGTGGGACCCACCAGTTACACAATGTGTAGTGTCAATCTTGTTTTACATTGTCGATGAATTTTCTCTCTCTTGATTGTGCATTTTATTGTACCCATTGTAGAGGGGAAAATATGCAAATGTGCACATTTGCACTACCCATTGGAGATGGCCTAAAGGTCCGCGCCAGCGGCACACTTTGAATGTTTTTATGTGGTGATGGACTTTTTAGAACATAGTTTATTTATTTATGTGGTGAGGAACTTTTTAACCGTAAACATGGTTTTTTTATTTATAAAAAAAATATTTGTTTTAATTTTAATAATAAAAAACCAGTTTAATTTGATATCTTAGATTCACAATTGATTAGTGCCACTAATGCGAACCTACATTCCCGGACCAACATTTGTTGAATGTGGATCCGTGCCAACGGAACTAATAAAAAAACACTGTTTTTTAACAAAATTAAACAGTTTATAAAATACGACTTTTTATTTGTTTTTTTTAATAATAAAAAATCAAATGACGATTTTTTAATTTTGATAATAAAATATATGTTATTTTTACAAAACACTGTTTTTTATATAAAAAATACATACTTTTACAAAATAAAACGATTTTTTAACAAAAATAAAAAATAAAACAAAAAAAGGAGGCTTTGCATTCGATTTGGAATCGGGGGGCTTGAGTCAGCAAGTCTTGCAGCGCACTTTCCTAATAAAATAATGATAGACTCCCCGAAATATAGTCTACCGATTTCCTATCCAATTTGATCATCACCCTTAATTTCATACCAAAAACATTCTCACCCTTAATCTATTTTTAAAAAATAGTGCATTATATATCTACACTTGTTATTTATTTTAAACAAAAATTAAAGATCTTCTTTTAAAAAATTAATAATTGAGTGTTTTTATTTTGTTTCAAAAAGTCTTCAAACATTAATTTAACTAATATTCTCTTATTTTTAAAGGTCTGTGCCAGCGACACACACCGAGTATTTTTATTTTGTTCCAAAAAGTCGTCAAACACTAATTAAACCAATATTTTCTTATTTTTAAAGGTTTACACCAACGACACACATCGAGTGTTTTTATTTTGTTCTAGAAAGTCCGTAAAGACTACTTGGTAAAAAAAGATTGTTTTTTGTCGCATTTAATTGGGTCGGATTCGAATTATTTTAATTTAGTCATGTTCGTGTTCTTTTGTTTTTTTAATTCCTAAAAACACATTTTTTTTTTTAAAATAAGAATTTTTTTTAAACAGTTAAATAGTTTTATTCTAATTTTTAAAACAGTTATAAGAAGTTGAACACATTTTTTTTAATTTTTAAAACAATTTCTCATTAAAAATGGGCATTTTTATTAAAAAAAATAACTTTTTATTGAAAACAATAACTTTTGCTCTTATGTGTTGTCCAACTAGACATTCGGTTTGGAATTGGGAGAATCAATCGGAAAGAGTAAGCATTACTCTTATAATATTGTATGATTCTCCGATTTTCTATTATTCTCTTATATATTTTTACTTTTTGTCGTCATATATATTTTACTTGAGGAAATAAAAAAAAAGTTAGAAAAAAGAAAAAAAAAATCAAAATTTTTAGGGTTCCTCTCTGAACAAATAAGCGAATCCTGTAACCACCGCCTTGTTTCCTCTCTCGCAACTCTTTGGCTTGATCGTCGGTGGTTGCCACGACGACGAAACCAACACCGCTGCTGAATCCTCAAGTTCTGAAAATCAATTCCAACTCTCCTCAATCACTCTCTCCTCCAGATTTATTCAAACTCTGCTTAGCAGTTGGTCACGTCGTTTAGACGCTGTATTGTTCTGGTGTGAGGTGAGAGCCTTTTGCCACTCATGTAATCTACTTTTATCATCCAGGTAGGAATATTCAAACTCAGCTTAGCTGCCTCAGATACAATAGAAACAATTTGTTCAAGACGATCGGATTTGCCGACAAAAATGAACGGCAGTGATTGATGGATCGCTTTATAATTTCTGATTGATTGAGCTATTTCGAACTCTGATCCGAAATATATGTCGATCAACGACCTATTTCCTTCGTACTCATATTCCCCTGTATAAGCAAAACATACACAAAAATCAGATCAAAATTGATTACAATTGCCTCCCCTGACATTTGGGACTGATAACAGTAACCTCCTGTCTTTTTGTGAACATACATTTATCCATTACAGCTATATTACACTGGAAGATTCTTTAAAATTAAAATTGATCCCTTGAAGAAGATTTGCGAAAACTGATTGAAAATGTTCCAAAATCTGGAATCTGAAACTGCACGTATAAGATTTGTGGTAAATAAATCTGGAAACCAAAACACAGCATTGTTCTATGTAATAATCACCGCTTTAATATCTCTCCTCGCCTCCGTTATCTCTCCAAATCATATGACATGTATGACCATGATCAAGAAACCTTCACCATAAAAGAACCATGTAATTTAAAAATACGGTAGTGTTTCTTGCTTTACAGAGAGATTGTAAGAGTAGAGTTGATACACCCAACAACAAAACCAACAACACTGAATAAAAAATTAACAAATGAGAGAGAAACTCACCAAAAAAATTTCAATCTTCCTAACGACCTCATTAAATCTGTAATCCAAAGAAGGTATCAACGACGTCTTAAATCCTATATCAAACCTGCAAAATCCAAATCAAAGAAACTGGGTCAAATAAATATCGTAAGAGAAAAGTTATCGTGCTGAAGAGTAAAAAAGTTGTTAATGAACAACTTTTTATTATTTGTTGGAGGCTGAAGAGTTAATGGGGGTTGAAGAGTTAAGGGAGGCCAAAAAAATCTATTACCCGTTTGTGATCTGAGTGATGGAGAGAGAGAGGGAGGGCTTAACTCTCTGTGTTGAAACTTGAAATTAAAGATATTCGTCCCTTCTCTCGAGCCTTGCGCCCTGTTGAGTCAGGCGCATGTCCTTTATTCCAGGAACACATTTGTATGTATTGTATAAAACTTGACAAAATTACCCTATTCATTGTCCATTGCCAGATATCCCAATAAATTTTTTACCTCTTCCTCTAGCCCTTACACCACTCTCACGACGTGTATTAAGTGGCAGCTTTCGTAATATAAAGACACCAGCAAGGGCATTATTCTATATTCAAACATAAATACACATGAACGGTCGACAAAATCTACACAAAGTAAATTACCTCGAGACTTGTGCTCTCGTAATGTGTAAATGACTTGTTTGATAAAAGAGTTTCTCCCTCTCAAAGCATTCACAACCGTTAGATTTAAATATGTGACGAATCGTAGGTTTTTTAACTACTTTAATATGTAAACATAAGTCATTTTGACTCAAGTACCCTCAATTTTGAATGAAGTAATAAACTTGATAGGCAAAAAAAGAGGAAAAAATTATAAATTTGAGGAGCAAAATAGGTAATGTTAGAAAACTTTATCTAGATGACATCATCAAACAAACTTGTGACATAGATAAGTTTCCTACTTTATTATATAGATATATATATATATCGTGTGTGTGTGTGTGTGTGTATATATAGTGCATAGATGGTGGTCCAAGCAGCAGGTTCGGGTGTGTATATATGAGATATATGGGTTGCATTTTTTTACATATACGAGTACAGTTACGGAGGAGGTAATCTATACAATATAATAAAAATTATTAACGTTTTTTTCCCAGACGACGTTTCCCAATCAAAAGAGGTAGGCAACATGACGTTATTTTTATATCCAAGTTTGAATTTTTTTTACCCATTTAATATTTTATTAGTCTATAGACTACACTATATTATTCTCACTATATAATTCATTGCATATAGCCGAAACACTACAGGTACCTATGATTTTTTTTTTGTCATTTTTATTATTTTAGTCATTTTGAGAATAAAATTTATAATTTCAATAGCAATACATAATTTGTATAGGAGTTTTTTTTTTCCAAATCATCTCTTACGACTCAGAGTCATTTGGTTTTTTTGTGTGGATTTTATTTTTTAAGTTAGGAACAGCCATAGATGAATCTTCGAAAATTGGGTATGATGTTTTTCTATTCTTTTATATATACGGATCCACACACACACACACAGAGGACTGCTCACCTATATCATCATGTATACATCACATCATACATCGCACCTCCTTCTAGGTCCTAAGAAACCTTTTTTCTAAGTTTTTTTTATTTTTCTCTTGAAATTAACCTTCTAATCAACTCATATTATAAAAAGTAGGTCAAAATACACTTTGCAGCTATTTTTAAAAACTCCATAAAAAACTGCTGGCGCATACCCTTATAAATAAGGTATTTTGTGCAGTTTTTTGTGGATTTTTTAAAAATAGCTACAAAATGTATTTTGACCTAATTTTTTGTACATGTGTTTATTGGAAGGTTAATTTCAAGAGAAAAACAAAAAAAATTGAAAAAATATTTTTTTATGGCGTACAACTAGGTGTGATGTATGGATGATGTATAGAGCATGATGTTGGTGAGCCTTCTCCTATATATATATACTAGTGAAATGCCCGTGCCTGAAGGCACGACGAAAATTTCGAAAGTACATAATCGAAAAACAATGAAATTTCGAAAGTACGTAATTGAAAAACGATGAAAATTTTCAATGTACGTAATTGCAAAATGAAAAAAAATCGTTCCCCAACAAAATAAAGTGTAATTTTAAAAAAATTTGCCATAATTTTCTATGTTTGTAGGACTATCCACCCTGCTTAACAAATAACACATAGTCCAACAATATTGAAATAATCTAAATTCATCAAACAGGTTCACATATAACATGAAATTTTTTAAATAAAATTATCAATTTTTAAAAAAAATTGAACATGACCTCCTTTATTTATTGAACTATCCACCCTCTTAAGAGATAACAACCAATCAAACAATATACAGAGAGCCCAAATTCATCCAACAAATTCTTTAACGCAAATTACACAAACTTATAATGCAATTATACACAACTATGCATACTAAAAATGATGAAAGCATAGTTTGTTGTGTCCAATAATTTGAAATACAATTACCAAAAAAGAAGTAACCCCCTTTTCGAAAAATAAACATGGAACAACGTAGCCACGCATCACCTCCATCTCGAACTCCTGCCAGTTTTTTGTTCAACCCACGACCTTAAACCTCTCCAACTCGAGTTGATCTACAAAGTAACAATTTGATTGATAAGAATAAATAACTATAAATAAAAAAGTTAATGTGAGAAATATGTATCGGACTTATGTCTTACCACATTTGCATTTGTAATGCTTGCTCTGAAATAAATAAGGAGACATGCCAACATAAATAATGAGAAAATGTGAGAACTAAACCATTAGTATTCATGTAAAAGAAAATGAAAATTAACAATAGTGAAAATTATAAACTAAAGTAATTGAAAAAGAATGGATAAATAAATGTCCCACACCAAAATTCAAGTTTCTTCACATTTTGGGTTGGGGAGCTGCTATAGGTGCAGGATCCACAATTCATCCCACAATCTTTGAACTTAAAATTAGATAGGGGAAAAAATCTGCAAACCTGTAGTAGGGAGAAAAAATCTTCAAATTAGCAAGTGTGCTGCCTCTCCACCCTGAAGAGATGAAGAGAAAAATAATCAGTTGTACCGTGTCACACTGTTGGAATTAATTGATAGAATTAAAGTGTCAAAGTTTTAAAAATAATTGGATAGAGTCTCTTTTGTTTATTGGACTATCCACCATTCTCAAGGGATAACGACAAATTCAATAATATTAAAAAAACAAATTCGCCTAACAAAAGCTTCAATGAAACAAACATCTTAAAAAAACAAATATATACCAATGGAAGCCCAAATAATTATTGTCCGTTCTTTTCCAAATGCGACCTGATACAAAAAAGAAAAAATAGTTAGTAAATTGAAAAATCTAGTAAAATATATTATATAAAGAAAGTTAATTATTAATTATGTCGCTAACACACCGTGTCTCTAGCGAAATGCCAAGTTTAATTGTAAACACACCGTGTGGCTAGGGAATCACCACTTCTAATGTTGCTGCGATGGTTCAAGCCAAATGAAAACCACTAAAAATCTACCAATAGAACCAACAAAGCTATATTATCCACTAAAGGCAATTGTATGAATCCAAGCCAATAAATAAATACACGCCAAATAAATTAAATTAGAACACAAAAATTCAAAAAGAATTGAACCTAAAAAATAAAAAAAATCCAATTATTATTTATCAAAAAAAAATTTGAACCTGAAAAGGAACACAAACAACAAAATCCAAATAAATCTTATGCAAAAAATCCCCAAAACAAAAATAAAATAGTAGAGCCAAATCTAATTTTTTTTAACAGATTTAAGTTACAAAACTGAAAATAGAAAATAGTAGATCTAAAATACCAAATCTGGTGGAGCGGTAGCGGCGGATCGTCGTGGTCCTGGTAGAGCCGTCGGAGTCTCACATATTGATAAAAAAAATTGAACCTGAAAAATAACAAAATCCAAATATTATTTATCAAAAATGAAAATAGAAAATAGTAGAGATCCAAATCTAATTTCTTTAACAGATCTAAATTACAAAAATTCAAAAAAAAAAATTGAACGTGGAAAATAACAAAATCCAAATATTATTTATCAAAAAAAAAAATTGAACCTGAAAAATAACACAAACAATAAAATCCAAATCAATCTTATGCAAAAAAACCCCAAAACCAAAATAAATTAATAGAGCCAAATCTAATTTTTTTAACAGATTTAAGTTACAAAACCGAAAATAGAAAATAGTAGATCTAAAATACCAAATCTGGTGGAGCGGTAGCAGCGGATCGTCGTGGTCGTGGTAGAACCGTCGGAGTCTCACAAATTTAAACCTGAAAATTAACAAAATCCAAATATTATTAGATCTGTGTGCGTGAGTGATTTGTGTGTGTGTGCGTGAGTGATTTGTGTGTGTGTGCGTGAGTGATTTGTGTGTGTGTGTGTGGGTGGGTGGGTGATCTATGTGTGTGGGTGATCTCTCTGTGTGTGTGCATGCAGGGGGAGAGGACGACAGCTGGAGAGGGGGCGGGGAGAGGGGGCGTGATCTTTGTGTGTGCGTGCAGGGGGGCGTGTGTGCGTGTGTGGGTGTGTGAGATGTGTGCGTGAGTGGGGGAGAAGGAGTAGGGGGAGGGGGAGAGGGGAGAGACATTACCTGAAGGGGGAGGGGGAGACCGGAGAGGGAGAGTGCGTGAGTGTGGAGGGAGATGGGGGGAAGGGGGGGTTGACGACTGCAGAGGGAAAGGGTAGGGTTTATGGGAGTGTAGAGATGAAAATGAAGTGGGTTTTTTTGTGGGGGATGTTGAGGAACGGGATTGAATAGAGAATGGGAGGTTTTTTTTTCCAAGTGCCACATCACAATGGGTATAATCCTACGTGGCACAATCTCAGACCCTTAGATCGTCCCAAAAAATTCGTTCTCAACCGTTGATTTTTTGGAGCAGTAAAACACCCCCTCTCATATATATATATATATATATATATATATATATATATATATTAGGCCATGCTTCACGTGCCCTTCATGCTAGTTAGTAATATGATCACATTTGAACAAAACATAGATGCTTGAACAAATAAGTATTAAATATAAGAGAAATATTTTTTGAAGTGTGTACACTTTTAACATCCATTTATTTTAAAATTGAATAAATTTTAAATTTGAATTGTATATAAATATTAAATACTTAGTTTATATTTATGTCGGTAGATTGACCTGCATCTAATTAGACTACGTTTATTGTAAATATAAATTTATAAATATAAATTTTTTTATAATTTTTTTACAGAACCTGCTTTTATAAAGACAAGTATAAAATATTTTATTATGTATAAAAATTGTATTTTTATAAAGTGGCTTTCTAAAAACTCTAGTTTTTGACTTCATTTCTTTACATAAATTGCGCTTTAAAAGGTTGCTTTATAAATACAAGTATAATTTTTTTAAGGAAAAGATGTTTTTATAAAGTAATGTTAACGTTCAAAATTTAATATAAACAGTATTTCTTTTTATAAATTTTTTTTGTATAAAAAATATCTTTTTGAGTTATATACAAAAAAATTGTTAATTATTAATGTATAACTCTAAAAAATGTTTTTTTATAAATAGTTTTCTAAAACAGTCTATAAAATTTTCATGTTAACGTTGTTTTATAAAAATAGCCTTTTCTTAAAAAGATTATATTTGTATTTGCAAAAACAGTCATTTAAAACACAATTTATGTAAAGAAAAGAAGTTTAAAACACCCATTTTTTAGAAATTACTTTATAAAAATACAACTTTAATATATAATAAAATAATTTATACTTATCTTTATAAAATCAACTTTTGTAAAAAAACGCTTTTATAGACAAAAAGGGCTAAAACTATAGTTTTTATAATTTTTTTTTTTATATTTTCACCAGATGAGTAATGTTTTAAAAAATAATTTATATTTATAAAACAATTTTATAAAAAGATTATAGACATATATTTTATTTTTTTAAGAAAGCTGAAAAAAGTCTTTTTAAAAAGATTATATATATATATATATATATATATATATATATATATATATATATATATATATATATATATATATATATATATACATAAAGTCTCCTGTAAGGACTCTTCATGGTACAGACCTTGGGACATACCATTTTTTTTAAATAGTAAAAAAATAAATTTTTTGATGAAACTTCGTGGATATGATATCTACGGTTAGAAGATCATCTCCAATTTTTTTCATAAAAAAATTCAATAGAAAACCCGTTGAGATGAAGTGATATGTAAAAAAAAGGTATAAATATTAATTTTCAACCGTTGAAATGTTGGGTCGGCGCCAACCGCTTGATTAATTGGATTTTTTTATGAAACTTCATGGATATGATCTTCTCACTGTCCATATCATGTCCATGAAGTTTCATCAAGAAATTCAATCAAAAAGTGTGTGAGATGATCGCTAACATTTCAACGGTCGTAAATGCATATTTATAATATTTTTTTATTGAATTTTTTGATGAAAAATATGGAGATGTTTTTCTCACCGTGAAGATCGTATCTATGAAGTTTCATCAAAAAATTCTTTTTTTCACTATTTTAAAAAAATGGTATGTACCGGGGTCTGCACTATAAGGAGGGTATATATATATATATATACTAGGATGTACCCGTACTGATGGCACGGCGATAAATTTGTTCTCATGATATTTTGTACCCGTACGGATGACACGAAGAGTGAGAGAGAGTCCAGAATAGTGTGTGGCCTGAAACCGGAGATCGAAAAGATCAGAGAAACCGAGAGTGAGAGAGAGTCCAGAATAGCGTGTGGCCGAAAACTGTAAAAAAACCGAAAGAAAGAGAGAGAGGAACCCAACGCCACAAGCCGAGATCTATCTTCGGTCCCGTTGCCAATCAGATCAGTCATCGCCGGAAACCAAGAACGAGTAAAGACGACGCTGTCGTCGGAAAGAATCGAGAAAGAAATGGACTGCTGCTGTCCCAAATCAGAGGTTACCGGAGCTGTTCGATCGCCGGAACCAAGATCAAAGCAGAGAGAGAGGGAGAGAGAGAGAGAGAGAGAGAGAAAAACGTTGCCGGAGGTACTACCGGACAGAAAGAAGTTTTATTTGTCGGAAAAATGATGCGGAATTTTTGAACCTTTTTAAATTCGTGTACGCCTCATACCCTATATCTCTTATGGACCATTTTTAGTACAATAATTGCTAGGATTGTTGTGTATTTGTTCTTGGATATTGTTGTTGTAATTTTTAAATCCAAGATTATGATATCAAATACATGTTGAGAAATTACACATGTTGTATATTTTCAGATTTGGAAATAAAGATTGTCTCATATTGGGATTTCACATATGAGTGAAATAAGTTTAAATATAAATAATTTGTTGGGACAATATTTTTGAAGAAAAAAATTATTGTGTGTCAAATCTAAAAATTAGTAAAGTTTATTACTCAAGTTCGATTTGAAATCAAATTGCATATCATATAGAAGTTGATTGAAATTCATAGGATATTGCTTGTATATTTGATTGAGAGGCGTAAAAAGCATTTTGCATATTTAGTTAATACACAAACACTATCACTCTCACACGAACACTTAGGAGTTGTGGTTCTTGGTGAGATATTTTGTTTGTGGGGCTGCTGAAATCCAGGATTTAAGGATAAAACAAAAGTTGTGTGGAGAAGAACAACTCAAGATAGAATGCCTTTAAGAGTGGAGTAACTCGGGTAGGTATGTTTTCTGATCTTGTATTTTGGTTCTTAGTTGCATGCTTTAGTGTTGTAACTTGGTTGTGATTTTAGTGGACTTTATCATTTTGCTCCCTAGAGGGGGTCGTGGATGTTTCCCTAATTTTAGGGTTTTACCACGTTAAACATCACGTGTTAATTTGCTTGAATCTTCTTAAATATTTTGGTGAACAATATCATACTTGAGACTTAATTATAGGTTTGGAATTTTAAAAACCTAAGATAATCAATCTAACAAGTCTAAAGATCATATTCAGAAAAATTGTTTTAACACATCTAGTGTTCATTTTGAAAAGAGTTTCATTCAACGAGTTTATTTCGGAGTTTACTAAACTTATAACTTTGTGTTATTAATCTTGTAAACATAGTAGTTTTTTCACACCATTGTGGATGATCTAAGAGAGATAGAGACCCTTTCTCCTTGAAATGAAACCAAAGGATACAAACCTTACAGTACCAATAAGGTCTCGAGCCATGTGCTCTGTACTTCTTTGATCAAATAATTATCTCAAGTTCAAAGTATTGATAACCAGTAGATTCAAACTCTCAAAGATTAAATTTGAGCCATCAGTTGATAAAGACCAAACTTACTAACTTTCAATCTGAACCATCAGTTGGGAAAGACCAAAAGTCCCTCCTCCTTTATATATATATATATATATATATTTCAACTTATAGCTCTAGGCAATGCGCGTGTGGTTCCATGTATAGAAAGAAGTAAAGATGAAGACGTGTTAAAAATTGTATCATGTTATTATAGGAAGAATTAAAGCTTAAAATGTGCTCTTCAATCAAAAGAAGACTTAAATTTTATACAAAATCTTATTTAACTTGGTTCACATTCCCATTTTAAACATATTTATATCAATCATGTATACGTTGTAATTTGCATTTTTTTACATATTGTAAATATGAGAAAAAATAAAATGTCAAAAAGCTCTTAAATTTTGTTAATTTACACAAAATCATACTTTAATCACAAAACTTCATTAGCCATAAGTGAAAATGATTTAAGATTTATAAATACAAAAAAATAGGGAGTTTTTTCCCTTAATTAAAAATTATCCAACTATTATTTAAAAATCTACGCCATTTAAAACATATACTTCGTCCTAAAAGTATTACAAAACATGTTGAATGTGTACAATGTGGTGTTAGACAAACACATTCATTTCATATCATTCTTATGTTAATCAAATTTGTATTTATCCTATTTAAATTCTAATATATTTTTTCAACTAATTTATAAGTTGTTAGAAAATATTTATAAATCTTATTTTATCATGAGTTGAAAAATAAGTATAGAAAAACCAAAAGTATATAATAACACAAAATAATCTTTTTATTACTGATTGTTAATGATTAATGGAAATAGAAGGAACTAGCATATAACCTGTGCGATGCACGGGTGATCTACAATAAACAAAAATAATGACAATAATAAAAATCTATATACATCATAAATTCAATATCTTACTTCAACCCATTATAAAAGGTTAAGTTTTTCATAAATAAAAATTTTCAACTATTTTAAAATATTTTTATTATTTAAAAATTATTTTTATGAATAAAAACTTTAAAACAAATGCACGTATTTTATACAAAAAAATTACAAATTTTTATTTATTTTTACTTTAAACACTGTAAATTATTTATCGATACAAACTTAAAGTTTTTTCTATAAATGTAAATATTTTATAAAAAAAGTAATAAATATTTTTATTTGTTTTTAGTTTAAAAAACATTATGTCATTTATAAATAAAAACATAAAGTTTTTTTATAAATAAAAACTGCACATACTTTATACAAATAATTATACATATTTGTATTAGTTTTTAGTTTAAAAAACTTTTTGTTATTTATAGATAAAAACTTAAAGTTTTTTTTTATAAATACAAGGTAAAAAAATATTTTACAGCCAATTTTTTTTTATTTATATCAAAAATAATTTAGAACTTTTTAAAACTTTTTTTCCAGAAATAAAAACGTTATATAGACGTAGTAGTATTAGTAGCATTGTTTAATGTGATTTAAGTGGAGAATGACGAAAATACAGATTAATTAATGGAGTCTATAATGGATCATCTTTTTAGTTTTTAAGAGACTTTTGATTTATTCATTTTTTTTGGTTTCAAATAGAATCTTAATATATTCATTTATTTGGTTTCAAAGAACATCCAAGAAAAAATAGTAAATATTAAAATATCTACTTTTTTATTCTTTCACAATAATGGTGATGTCTAAAAACAAAAATATTAAATAGACAGAGCAACAATATATAATATGTTACTGAAACTTTGGCATGGAGACACAACTTTGCTAAATACTTCAACGCTCGGAGGAGCATTCACGTTTTGGTTAAATAAAAGGCCAAAATTGTCTGGGAGATGACCATCTTACATGATTAAATTGTTGATTTTATAAGCTATGAGCACATCATGTCATTGTCCATCAAAACCAACCCAATTAAATGGATTAATCAACATAATTGGAAGGGAGAGAGTACAAAGAAAGTAATGAAAAAGATCACATAGCATGTAAAACCATTTAGAACATGATTAATTACCTGAAGAATTTTAGCAAAACACTTCCTACTCAACCCCATTTCAGCATGTGGAACCCCAGTTGAACTGCCAGCACCTCTATCAATCCATTCCGAAGAGGAATTTCGTGAGATGCTTCTTGCAACAACCCTTAAACCTTGTTATCAGAAAAAGAAAAAAAGTAAAAAAAATGGATCCTTTAATTATAAGATATAAAAAAAAAAATCAAACAATCAAATAGAACAAAAAGGGCCTAATCCCATACAATAATTACTATTATTATTTAATAAGCAATCCCATACAATTATTATTATAAGGACATTGTCCCTCACATTTTATTATGTCATATACCACTACAAGTCAAGGATGCTAACATCTTCAAACCATGGATCCATCATGAGAGAAGTTTCTATAAAAGCTGAACATAAGAGAACCGAACCGAAGTGAAGAGAAAACGAATTGATTCTACACTTGGAAAACGTTCTGTGAAGAATTGACAAAACGAAACCGAACCGAAGCAGGGAAATAACGAGCCGTTACCATACTCAAGGAAGTCTCTATAAAAGTTTGTACAAGACGGAACCGAACCAAACGCCTTACCAGGATCGGTTCTGGTCGCGATAAAATAAAAAGGGGGTTGCGTACAGTTATTTTTAAAAAGGCAAATCTTTTAACTCCTTTCTTTTGAAGCCTTACGTCTCTTTATTGGTTATCTCCACTAACCAAATTCTTTCTATAAAAACGGCACGTACATTTTTTAAAGTGAGAAAAAAATTGGTTTTTTTTATATAGCACTTTTTCAAGAAGAAAAAAAAATTCTTTTGTGTTCTACAATTTTTAATATGTCTTCTTCTCACTTTTAAGGGTCCAAAACTTTTGTCCAAAAATTCATAATCCCATCTACTTTTTATGAATTGTTTTGTGGAACCCACGACTTATTTTTCTGAAATATTATGCTGGTAATTTTGGTACCGTTCTTGGTGCTAATCGAAGACTGAGGTCATTGAGGTTCGCTGCGTGTGGATCTTTGCCGAAGATAATACTGCTTGTTCTTGTGGAGTATCTACGGTTGTTCCATTACTGACGATGCCAACCGACGCCTGCGGGTATTCGTGTATCAAATTATTTCATTGTAATATGTGTAAGTTGTGATTTACAAAATTATAGTGAAATAAATTATTTTTCCCTTTGGGGATTTTTTCCGAAAATTTTGTGTCGCATGCTCTATCTTATTTATGGTTTGACACATGCACACACGTAGTTGCATGTTTAGGCGCTGAATTAATTTAGTTTCAAAAATAGACTCTAATTAAATAAGTGTGCCAAATCGGATATTTGCGAATTTAATCAATTATCACACAACATCATATTTTTTCAAATTGGTATCAGAGCGGGTTGCGCTAATTTATCGCGTATTCCTATTTTTCGCAAAATTGTGTGATATTGATATTTTTTTAAAGTAATTTTGTGAAAAATCGCAATTTTTCAATGGAACGTTCATTTAATAAGGTGCCTATTTTTTATTGGAATAATTATGCCTATTGGAAAGCTTGCATGAAATCTAGTTTAAAAGCTATTGACGAGCGTCTTTGGTTGCTTTGTGAAAATGGGAGGACTCCTCTCATGGTCACTGCTAATAACATCACCACTTTAAAACCTGTGTCAGCCTGAACTGAAGATGATTATAAAATGTCTTATTTTAATTCCCGTGACGTGAGTGCTATTTATGGACCTGTCACCCTTGATGAGTTTCGCCGAATTATGACATGCACCACGTCTAAAGAGGTTTGAGATGTTTTAAAATTTACACATGAGGGTACGAACGCGGTTAAAGTATCAAAATTACAAAATTTGGCCACCCAATTTGAGACTATCACCATGTCTGAGTCTGAATGCTTTGATGATTTTTATGCACGTTTTCCGGACATTGTTAACACATGTTTTAATTTGGGTGAGGTGATTGATAACACGCGTGTCGTTAAAAAGATTTTAAGATCTCTCCCAAAACGATTTATTCCTAAAGTCACTGTTTTGAACTCTTTGGGAAATCTGAAATCACTTAAGTTGGAAGAACTTATAGGAGATCTTCAAACCTATGGGATTGACATGTTTCCCAAAACCATTAAGGCTAAGAATAATGGCATTGCTTTAAAGACTCATTGTAAGAAAAAGAAAGAAAAAGTTTGCGAGTCTGATTCTGAGGGAGACTTTGATTTTAATGATATGGCCTTGTTTGCGCAAAATTTTAAAAAATTTCTCTACATGAACAAAAATAATTCTTCCAATAAAAAGAATTTATTTGAGAAAAATAAAAAGAAAGGAAAGGCCAAAGAAAGTGGTGAGAGGGAAAAAGAGAATGACTCAGATGAGGAGTGTGAGGAAGATTTTGAGAACGTGACTTGTTTTGAATGTGGGGGTAAGGGGCATAAGTCATTTGAGTGTCCTACGTGGCTTAGAAAGAAAGGAAAGAAAGTAGCCATGACCGCCACACTTAGTGATAGTAGTGAAGCTGAGGGTGATGAGACTAGTGGTGAGAAGTTTGTAGCTTTTTCGAGTCGTGTGAGCACATCCACTTTGCCTCACGTTGATAGAGGTCATGAGAGCACCGGTGATGACTCGAGTGGAGATGAGAGTGAGAGTGGGTATTAAAGTGAGCTCCAAAAATACTTTAGAGATTTGTACACTGAGACCTTAAAAACAAAGAAGTATAATAGAGATTTAGGTCTTCGGGTTTTAGGTTTGGAGAGAGAGAAGGAGGTTTTAAGAAAAAAAAAGTGTGATTTGACCAACACGTTGTCTAGTCTGACGACACGTGTATCCCAACTCGAGAGTGATCTCGAACGTTCTAGGGAGGTCAAAGTCAATTTTGAGAACGCACTTAAGAAGGTTGAAAAGGTGGTTCTTAAGGGTAAAGGTGAGAAGTTAGGAATAAGTCATGACGGTGCTTCTACTTCCCAATTAGCACCCGAGCTGGTTCCCACTTTAGTGTTAGATTCACGTGAATCTCACCTTAACCCACGTAGGCGTCCCATTCCTATTAGGAGAGCGCATCCTAGCGTTTTTGAGAAAGGTGTTCCTAGGCCTATATATGTTTTTTCCCATTGCAAAAGGACAGGACACCTTAGGGAATTTTTCTTTAAGTTGGGTTATGTGTCACATTTTTCTTCTACACGTGTTTCTGACACACATGCACCCACACATGATAGTTTACATGCTCCTGTAGACTACATGAGAGAGTTTGCACATCTAGGTGAGCAAGTTAAGTTTTTGGTCAAAACTTCACAAGATTTGAGGGAGGTTTTTCATAAGTTGGCACCACCTTTGGAAAACCCCTTCGCACCTAACGATTGAGGTTTTACTTGTTTACTAGCATAGAGGTTTTCCATGATGACATTATTTTCCTATTGTTAGTATGTATCATTTTTGTATGTCTTAATTTTTTTGGAAATATTTTGTAAAATACAAAAAGATTTTATTTTGATAAGTTTTTTGAAAAATCTGAAAAGATTTTTGTATTTTGTTTGCACCGTTTATTGATGGACACTTAGGACGACTGAGTCATAACATCATTCCATTTATTTCATGTGACTATTTGATAGTGTTTTGTGACAATATATCATGTCATCTTTGTCATTTATAATGTTTGGAGTCATTAAGATGTAATTAAGTGTTACTTCCTACATGTTTGACTCATGATTTCCTTTATTGCATACACGCATGGATTTGTTTGATTATTGTGCTTGTCTTATCACATGTTGGTTGGGTGTTTTCACTTCAATCCTGTCTTTAAAATGGACGAAGCGTGATAAAATTTGATAAGAAAGTTGTGCATATAATAATCGTTTTATGAGTTTGTGTGCTTTATTTGAAAACGGGGAAGGGCTGCGAAAGGTTCATTTGACCTTTGCAAATACTAAGCCACCGTTAAATTGGACCTAAAAAAATGAGGAATTTTATTATTCGGGGTCTAAAGAGGTTTAAAAGAGACCGAAAAAATTTAAAGGCAATAAAAAGAAATTCATGCAATATTATGGGCCATTTAGGTTCTTTGCACAAATTCTCCAAAGTTTGAGAATTTAGTTTATACACCTCTAAAAGAATATATATGAGGGAGTTTGGATGGAGAATTAAAACGGGTTTGCACGTCCTTGAAAATCTTAAAAAAGCACTTAATAGTTTTGGACGTTATTGGGGTGAAAATCACTTTGACTTTGATTTGTTGATTTGTATAAAACTATGTCATCTAAATTCAACAATTTTTACACCTAAGGATACTTTTTGTGTTCATTCGTTAGGAGTACACATATGCATCGTGCACACATGATTGATTGAGTTGATTTACCTATCGAATGTGTTCACACCCATTCATTCCATTTCCATGACTTGGTTGTTTGCGTTTAATTCCATGGTGTAATTTTTGTATCTTATTTTTGTATGAAAAATTTGAAAAATTCAAAAATAGCTTATTTGCTTGATTACCGTAACACCCCGTTTTGCTTTATGATATTTATTCTTTTCCTTGTCTATTTCAGACAAATAAAAAGGGGGAGAACGAATTATGATATTATGGGGGAGTTTTAGTACGGGGGGTATTTGATTGTGCTAACATTCATTATGTGTATATCATTTCAAACTCAATACATCACAAGGTTTTTGCTTTATCTCATGTGTGTAGGTATGAAGATTTAAGATCAAATTGTTGCACACCTTGATGTGAAAACCTTGAAGTTTTGAAAATTGATTGTTGAAGCAAAGTTTGAAAGTTTGAAGACATGCCATTTTATCATTCCTTGATTGTCTTGGGAGGGTAAATTTGTATAGGTCATTCTTGTGATTGATTATTTGGATTTTTTGTTTTTGTACTGGCATAAACATGTGACAACCCGTCCTTTTGGAGATAATTAAATTCCATAATTGGGTATAAATTGGAAAATTGGGGAATTTCTCGAAATAGTGATTTTTGGAATTTTCAAGGATTTGATGATTGCCGATGGGTGTTTTATTTGCTTTTGGTACTAAGTAAATATGTCAGAGTATTTAATGATATGTCGCCGTTGAGTAAAGCGACAAAAGGTACGATTTTAATTGGAAAACCCGCAATGAGATGCAATGGGTTAAAATAGTGAGTTGTGGTCAAGTACCTCAGATGGAAATTTTGACTACACTGTGAGTCTCCGAATGGCCGAGATAGTCAGGAAAGAGTGTCCGATTGTCGAAATTGAGTTTTGAGAAATTTTAGAGTTAAAAGGACTCGAAATTGAGTAAACGAGTCGTTTTTGGGTTTAAAGGGGTAAAACCCTTATTTCCCCTATATAACGAGGGAGAGGGGAAATAAAAGAGAGAAGAGAGAGAGGAGGAGAGAAAAGAGGAGAAAAGGGGAGATTCCGGCCAAACTCCTCGGGACTCGACTCGGGATCGTCGAATTTTATCCACGAGGCAAATGTTTACTTACTTTATTTACTTTTGAGCATAAATCTCATATCGTAGTTTGGTATTAACAAACCCTAAAGATTTTGGGTTGGGTTTTCATGGATAAAACGGGTTTTGGGGAGTTAAAACGAATAAACCCCAATAATTTTCCAATTCGGGAAACTTAGGATTTAATCGAAATTAGTTGTTTTTTTTGGGTTCTAGGATGTTTAGAACCCTTGTTATATGTGTATATGTTGTTGGTTGAGTTTGTAGGCTATCGGGAGAGGAGACAAAAGCTTGGGAGAAGCTTCAATGGTCGAAACAGTCTCGGAGAAGAAGATGAACAGTACCCAGCGTGCTTGACCAATCGATTCGGCCTAGAGGAGAATTGATTCGGATCCTGGTCAAAAAATGAAAACCGTAGATCTTTTCGATACGGTCGCGTGAACGCTGACCGCGTATTTTTCTGATTTGTTTTGGATTTATAGTGATTTTTCTACAGAAAGCTGTCCGAGATCGAAATCGTCAGTTAGAAATCAAACCTGATATTGGGAGAATTAAGGCTAGAATTATTTGGAGATAAATATTAGGCGTTCCTAAATATAGAGTGGGGACCTCTAGATCACTATTTGAACGAAATGTAGTCCTTGGATTTGTGGGAAGGAAATCCACAACCTATTTAATTTAAGGGTATTCGGGGGAGAATAATCCCTGAGATATTTCGGTTGGGAATTTAGGCCTATATAATTATGCATGTAGGAAAACATAATTATATTGATATTGGTTGAGCGAATCCTATGATATTATTAGGATGGAATTGGGAATATATATATTCACTTAGAGTGAATCAGTATATTTGGAGATATTCGCTAAATCCTTAGATGAGAATAAGGTATTTATTATTCATAAAGTGTGGAAATACTTTGGGTATAGTATCATGCGTATATGAATGCATGATTATGATTCTTTGAGAGAATCTTTGGGATTATTGGTCATCTCTAGATGTGATTGGCAATTTTGGCCATATATATATATATATATATATATATATATATATATATATATATATATATTCGAGGAGGAATATATGGTATATATATACTATGTGATTAAAATATATATATGATATGATATAAATGACTTTTGCAAATAAACAAAATGAATGTTTTCAAATGGAAAAATAATTGATTTTCATAAATGATAATTTATGTATACACACCTCTCTAAATATCTATCATAAGGGAAGTTGCGCGCATAAGGTGAAGCCCCCTGGCTAATGAATGCAGGGTGGATATAGTCCTAGGCCATTTGAGCGATTATTGTATATTTTCTGTGCTGGTGAGATAATTCTGGGTGTGGTTATGACTCTCCCGCAAGCATATGGACGCTTCCCGACGTCTTGCGTTGTAGGATCCCAGGTTGTCTTCATTGATAAGCCCTGGAAGATGATAGCCATTTAGGGGCGCGCACAGTGGGAAAAGTCAGACGGGCGGTCTTAGAAAATGTTATATGATATATAATATAACTATTCCCAATAATGTGGGGCATTATTGGTGTTAAAATATTTTGTGATAATAAAATGGCTTTAAATACATTTCCTGGATGGAAGAAGGGAAATGGTATGTTATGAAATGGAAAAGCATTTTTATGATAAAAAAACTTGCTTTAAATATAATTCCTGGATAGAAGAAGGGAAATAGAAAGTTTTGAAATGAAATTGAATTGGTAAATATTTTGTAAATGAATCCTCAGTCTGGAAGATAGATCCAGATGTGTATTATAAAGATGAATAGAATAAACCTCAGTCCGAGAGATATTATCCCGATGTATATTGAATTGTGTATATTAGAATAAGTATGTTATGTATATCTTTACATAGTATGTATATACGTTGTGTACTGAGGGTCTAATGGATCTTGACGATCGACCTTGCCGTGTAGTAGTGTATCGGGGGGGTTCCTTATTTGGATTTCGCTCTGCGAGACACCGCACGCATGAACATGGCATAGTGTTGAGACTGGGGATAAGTCTATCTCTTAGTACTTGGGATGACTAGGGTTGTTAGAAGTCTGGATAACAGACTAGTTAGGCAGGGTAGCTTGACTAGAGTACTTTGCTAGGATACGATAGGAGTGCACTACTAGAAGAGAGGTGAGGGATATCTCGTGGGAGTGCGATACCAAATTTAAATATGAGAAAAATCTATTTTTTTAAATAAAACATTTATGCACTTACTAAATATTTTCAAACTCGAGATCTGACCCGTTTAACTACTTTTCTCTCTCTTGCTATATATATATACTAGCGAAATGCCCGTGCCTGAAGGCACGACGAAAATTTCGAAAGTACATAATCGTGAAGCGATGAAAATTTTTAAAATACGTAATTGTAAAACGACAAAAATATCTTTCCCCAACAAACCAAAACAAAAGTGTAATTTTAAAAAAATTGGTCACAATCTCCCTTGTTTATAGGACTATCTACCCTGTTTAATAAATAACAATTTGACAAACACCATTCAAGTAATCTAATTCATCAAACAAAGTCACATATAACATGAAATATATAATATTCATCAACTGAATTCTTAGTGTCTAAAAAAATGTGTCAATGTTTTAAAAAAATTGGGCAGAATCTCCTTGGTTTATTGGACTATCCACCCTTATCAAGGGATAACGACAAATCCAACAATATAAAAAAGCGCCCAAATTCATCCAACCAATTCTTCAACGCAAATTACGCAAACCTATAATGTAATTATACACACAACTATGCATACTAAAAAAGATGAAAGCATAGTTTGTTGTGTCCAACATTTTGAAATCCAATTACCAAAAAAGAAGTAACCCCCTTTTTGGGAAAAAAAACATGGAACAACGCGACCACGCAACACCTCCATCTCGGACTCGTGCCTCTTTTTTGTTCAACCCACGACCTCAATCCCTCTCCAACTCGAGTTGATCTACAAAGAAAAAATTTGATTGATAAGAATAAATAACTATAAATAAAAAATAACTAAAAGTAATTGAAGGGAAAAATGGTTTTTTTACTCGGGTATGTCGCTAATTTCTGAAATTGGACCTTAGTACTATCACACATAAGCCCCAAATCAGATTTGAAAACTAAGTCTTAACATGTCTTGAACAATTTCCGAGTACTTTCAAGCAAGTAAACAACCCTTGCAATGCTTACAACATGGGCATGAGATTTAATTTTTTTTATGAATTCAGCTTACCAACATTCACAACAACTCTTTTTTTCATCCTAAAGAATATTTATCTGATAAAACTATTCAAGATGTTCTGAATATTTATCAAGGACATTATTTGAAAGTTATTGGCAATAACAACCACTATTCATAGCCATTATAAAACAACAAAATCGTGAAATTTAAGGTCTAAACCCTTAATGAAGTCTTTTTGGCCTTGCTTATGAAATTAACTACAATTACATTCAATGATAAATGAAAACAAAAAATACAATTGTCACTAAGATTTGAAATAGTAGAATCAATACCAGTTATGCTATTGTTCAATTTTTATGTAGTATTTTCACTAATCTCAAAGGATTTAAAAAGTGAAAAGCATCCAAAACAACATATATGCAATTTAATATGGGTAGTACCCAAACCTATACAGGGTCGGCCCGTTAAAAAATAGTCTTATCATATCGTGCCGCATTTTTCCAAGTCAACCCAAACCCAATATCTTTAAGTTTTTCGATTTTGAGGAGGGGGAAGTAAAAATATAATTCATTTAAGGAAGGAATTTTTTAGGGGTGAGTTTTCTTATATGAGTTCCTCATTTGCATAATCAAGCTCTTTCCTTTAGAAACCCTTCTACACAATTCAAGATCAAATTCTCCTACCAAATACAACACATACTGATGATGACATTTATAGTAATTTGATTTCATGATTTATATAAATATTGATGATGATGATGACATATTGATGATGACGATGACATATTGATGATGCGATTTATGTATGCACCTTAACCGTAGAGGTCTCAAATAAAAGTAACTAAACTAATAGTATATGTTCAGCAGTATAGGCATGCCACTGCCAGGTTTCATATATGTATGCACCTTAAATCTGCCATTTCCCATAAAGTTCACTTAATTCTGGCAGTTGATCTGGCTGGCCAAGTCAGTCCCACCATCGATTGCTATAAGATATTGAACGGTTGTGTGTTTAACCAAATATGATCTCTCCTCCGTATATTTTTCTCTGATATCTTTCAATTCTAGTTGCCCACATACCACTTTGTTTCTGTCAATGATGTCGACCATTGTAGATTGCAAATGTGTAAGGATTAGACGTTTTGTACTTTAGGACTGCATATCATCCTCCCATTTGAAATGAAGTCAGCATTGAATGTCCATAAAGGTGTTAACGGGGCTATCATTTTCAATCCGACCTTCCTCATTATGAATGTCCATACTCTGCTTCTGAGTCATATTTATCAAACACCCTCATTATGAGTAGAAGATTCTTCATTATCAATATCATATGCGTATTCTATAATAGTAATAGTAAGGCGTTTAATACCTGGATGTTGCAAGATAGACCTCACTTCAATCAGTTGCGCACCTATGCTCCATGGGGACCTTATACATTTGACATTTGACATTGTTTTGGATATAGAAACTCCAAATAATTAGTAAAGAAATTTTACACCAGATTTAGAAATTTAAGCAGAGTAAGTGCCATCTTGTTCCAGCAAATCCAATAAAGAAGAAAATGTAAAGAAACAAAAAAACTCGTAGATAACGACCTTGATGAAGAAAACTAAAGGAAGTGAAATTGAACTTATTGATGATAAATCTCGTGCCACTTGGTTATATTTGTTAAAACCAAAAACTAAGGTTGCAATAAGTTTTAAGGATTTCATACTATGGTGATCAGTTAATTTAGCACTAAAGTTAAAATGCACATATATGCAAGCATATATATATGCATATATATGCAAGCATATATGCATATATCTGCATATATGTAGCTGCATAAATGCATATATATGCATATATGCAGATATATGCTGCATATATGCAGATATCTGCATATATGCTTACTGCATATATGCATATATCTGCATATATGCAGATATATGTTGCAGATATGCAGATATGCTGCATATATGCAGATATTTGCATACACGCTTTGCCAAGATATATGCATATATGCTTTGTGAAAAACAGTCAGCTGCTCTTACTTTCAATTGAGATGTGTTACCTAATGCGTGGTACATGTGTGACAATACAGCAGACCCCAATCATAATTGGCAGCAAGATGCATGTCGACTAAATAATTTAACCAACCACGCTTTGTTGTTGAATTTTCATTAGGGAAATAAAATTATCCCAATGCATAAATATCAGACATCCTGAGCCATGTCCAACACGTCATGGTTGCTCCCTTGTACAACCTCAACCATGTCCTTTCTTCACCATATTCAAAACAACACAACCTGACAAAGATAAATTATCTCATTAGATCTGCTATTGTGCATCCCAATTTAAGTAGAATAATATAAAGAAAAATGACCAAAAACTTAGCCCTTGTAAAAAAAGCTAATTATGTAACAAAAGAATATAAGATTTAGCAATATTTTCAGCTATTATTATGACTATTGTCATTAGAGCTTCAAGTATGTGTTACAACACCAACAAATAAAAAAAACGTTTAATCTTTAACTATCTCACATCTATTAATACAAAACATAGTAAAATGATGAGCTAAAGGACCTTCCCAGTCGGAGAAGATTTGATGAAACCGTCCTGTTTAAATTCGAATAATTTTAATGAAGAAGACGGGGAGAGAAACCCAACTGCAATAAGAAAAAAGGGAAGAAAAAAAAATAAATCAACATTTAACCAAAATCAAATCTTTCAACGGAACCCTTAATTTTTTATTCGGCTCAAAGACGACCTAATGATGGTGCGTTTTATACATGTCAGCATCGAACAAAGAACAATAAAAATAAAGAATGACAAATGAAAAAAAAAGAATGATAGAAAAGAGATGAACACCTTCAATCACGCTATTTTACGCTCTCTCTCCCTGAAATGGAATATTTGCAGAGAAACATCAGGATTCACATTTCTCGATGACTCGTCGAACCACCGGTTTCTGATGACATGCCAGAAAATCCACCGACACTTGGGGCTGGCACCTGCCCCTTCAACCCTTCCTCTCTGTATTGATCATAAACTTCTCGCTTCTATGAATCACTCAAAACCTGTGAAATAAATTGAATTAAAAAAAGTTAGGGTTTAGATTAAAAAAAGGGGCTTTAAAAGATATAAATGGATTTGTACATCGTAGGCTTCAGAGATTTGTATGAATTTAGCTTCGGATTATTTCTTGAGGTCATTGTCTTTGGCATTTTTGTCGAGGTGCCATTTCATGGCGAGTTTGTAGTGGGTTTCTTGAGGTCGTCGTCTTTGGCGTTACGGTCTACCTGGAAAAAATTAGTAATGAATTAAGAAACACCTTCAATGAATACACAACAGAGGAAAACCACACCACAACTATATTGAAAAAATCCTTCTCATTAAAATGAAGATTTAAAAAAAAGAATTACTTAAATATTACCAGTGATGAAAGATCTCACAAATTCGTCCAAAATCATCGGGTGGAGTATTTGACAATGAGGAGTTTTGTATAGAGAGGAAACCTAACATATGAACTAATACTTTGTATGTTTTGTTTTGATTGTATGAAGATCTTATTTCCCTTAAACCTTTAAATGTTGTGAATACTTTGTATGTAAAACCGCTTATAATAAACAGAAAAAAATACCATTGGACTTTTAGATCCGCCATATGTCAAGCCATAGGAATCTAGCGAGAGTGAGAAACCTGCATCAAACAACAAAATATATTTATTAGATCTCATTTTAGGATAGAGAGAAAGTACAAAAATGGGGAAAAAATGAGAGATATTTTGTGGGTTTACAACTTTACACTCCCAAACTATAAAAACGATTCAGTTGACTCAGCCCGACCCGCTTCTCTCGAAGCCATTGCATCACCGATTACCGTGACCTCCTCTGCCCACTTTAATACTGAAAATTAGAAAGCCTATGCTCCGATTGTGTTTGGAATCAAAAAATCACAAATGGTAATTTTGGAAACAAAAACTTACAAAACAAACCAATTATTTTGCCTTCGCTTCTGCTTCTCGTTCTACAGCCGAAGTAAGATGAAGGCTCAGTATCAGATCTTCCTTATTTCTTGAATACCTTTTTTTGGCCTTGCTATACACAATATAAACAACAAAAAACACATCAAAGCAACCCAGATTATGAATAAAGGTTATTATTTTAAAACAAAAAATGACACAATGAGGCTCGAGGTGTTACCTGTTGAGGAAAGATCTGCACATAAAAAACCCCCAAAGAAAATAGAGTTAAAAACACATCTGAGCGAAAAATAAAAAAAAAACTAATCGAAAAATCAAAAAAAGCCCTAGTGAACAAAAATAAGTTTTTCTACCATCTTTATCAGCTAAAAATATTACCTTAAATGTCACAGAGCTTCGGAGGGGTTGTGCGGCAGTGCGGAGTGGAGGCGGTTGGTGGTTAGGGCAGTGCGTAGTAGATCCAACTGACGATTGTTGGTTAGGGAGAAAGTACGAAGGGGTTGGGGGCGGGCACCTTAGAGGGGGGGGGAGGGGGAGTTTTGTAGCAGGTGAGGTAGAGAGAGGGCGATCGTGGGGAGAGGGGGCGGCAGACGGTGGCAGCTTGTAGGGTTTTTGGGGGGAGGGTTTGTGTTGAAAGGGAAGGAAGATAATGAGAGGGTTTGTGCAAGTCGGGGGTTGTATTTTGGGGTTGAGAGGCATTCTACTATTTGCCAGGTCATAATCCTACGTGGCATGTCATAATCCTACATGGCACAATCTAAGACCATTAGATTAAAATTGGTGGATCAATCTCAATCGTTGATTTTTTGGAACAGTAAAACACCCCCCTCTCATAATATATATATACTAGCGTATCCCCGTGCCTGAAGGCACGACTAAAATTTTCCAAAGTACGTAATCGCGAAACGACGTCAATTTTTCAAAGTGCGTAATAGCGAAAGGTAAACAATTTCGAAGTGTAATTTTAAAAAAACTAGACATAATATCCTTTATTTATAGTACAATCCTGCAAAATAATAGTGCTCACAATTGGTTATAAAATCTCATGTCGTGTTTATTTTAATATATCAATAGGTAAATTATTTTTTTATATATGGATTGTTAAAAAAAAATAAGAAGAAACTTAAAAAACAAATATACCAAATTCCAAATGCGGTCGTGAGGCGGTACCCTGGCAGTACATCTAGAACGACTCTAAAGTTTATTCTCAATTCTCACTCCGATCTTATATGAATGAAATGATCGTAAAGTAAATATACTTGATAAAGTTTACTTTTATAAAGTTGGATGGGAGGTTTACTTTTATAAAGTTTGATGGGAGATATGCTTTACTTTTATAAAGGTTTACTTTTATAAACTTTATATTAAACTTAACACCCCTAAATGCAAACACCTAACACCGAAGAGCTCCAAAATATCAAAAAATTGTCTTATAATACAAAGTGGGTGCAACATGATAATCATTAACATCTTAAATAATAATGAAATTTCTAATACCTCGGGTGAGTTCCAAGTACTAATCAATTTTAGCTAACTAAGAGATAGTATATTAGGCATAAAAAAAATTGTAGTCCTTTTTCTTGAACCTTGTGCTCTCTTGGGGGGATCTCAAAAATTTTAAATCACCCATAATTTTATTCCGGTTAGGAGCCTTGTAATTTTAAACCCTATTGGATAAAACAATTCTTACCAACTGTCTGGCATGCAAGCAAAAGGTAGGCCTAAAATATTCTTCACGAAAATTCCAAGGATTCTCTCTCAATATTGGGGGCCCTAGGCAAAAGTGACGCTACAAAAAAAATTTCGAAACACAAACCCGACCCAATTATAGTTGGATACAATACCAAATATTTTTTTAACTTAACACGAACACAATTCAAATAAAAGCAACACAACATGACATGAAATGTAATTTTAATTTATTTACAAAAACATAAATACGATCAAATTAAAATGCGACACAAAACGACGTCTATTTTTTTTACCAAACAAAAATATGGCCAAATAAAAGTGACACAACATATTTTTTTTTTAATTTTTGTCCAAACACAAAGAATAATGTTTTTACAAAAATCCATGTAAAAGCGACATGACATGACACAATTTTTTTTTTAATTTATTTACAAAAATAGAAAAACGATCGAATTAAAATGTGACACAAACACAAACTCGATCGAAGTAAAACATAATCACCACATCGGGTCGTGTTTAGTAAAAAATGTAGTTAAACTTCGTGTTTGGTTAAAAAAAACTTATTAGTAGTGTTTAGAAAAAAATAAAAAAAAAATTGTGGTATCACTTTTACTGGGTCATATTTGTGTTTGGTAAAGAAAAGACTTCATATTGTGTCGCATTTTAATTCGATCGTATTTCTGTTTTTGTAAATAAATTAAAATTACATTTCGTGTCATGTTGTGTCGCTTTTACTTTGATTGTGTTCGTTTTAGGTTAAAAAAATATTTCGTGTTGCACCCAATTTTAATTGCGTTGTGTTTGCGTATTGAAAAATTATAGAGTCACACTTACTTGAATCGCGTTTGTGTCAAATAAAAAAAAATCGTATCATTTCACATTTTAATTGGGCCATATTTTTATTTGGTTAATTTTTTTTGTATTTATTGATTTTAATGATAATTTTTTGAAACAAACTGATGTGATTGTTTGTTATTAGTTGGTTTTTGGGTCCACATCAATGTGACCTAAAAACCAACCAATAACAAACTGACACATCAATTTTTTCCAAAAAATTTTGTTAAAAATTAAGTCACGGTAGAAGCACTCTTTATCAAAAGTTGTTAAAATCATTTTAAAATTTTATTCATAACAAAATCGAATTTTAGTTAATAAATCTAGAAATTGCCCCAAATAATAAAAAATAACTCTTGATTTTTTTACAAATAACTCTTGATTTTTTTTACAAACACATAGAGAAAAACTTTTGTTTTTTTTTTACAAATAACTGAAATAATGGGCTTTATTACCTCTTCCATCAAAAACATAAATGATAGATACGAATTCAGCTTTGGATGATTTGATCCTCAAACCTAATGATTATAAGTAAATAATTTTATACTGAAATGGTCCACAAAAAATGCAAAAGTTGAAGACAATTTTTGACTACAACACTACCAACACCTTTTCACCCAACATTTTTGTGACTACCAAAGTTTATCTGTCACCAAGTTATTGTCCATTTAATTAAACATATAGTCAAAAGTTCATAATCACGATGTCCGTGCTCGAAGACACGATGCAAAATTTTCAAAGTACATAATCATGAAACAGAGAAATTTTTTTAAAGTACGTAATCGCGAAACAATAAAAAATTTCAAAGTGCATAGTTACAAAACGACATATCATGTTTATTTTGGTCAAATTCGTTTTTAGTTTTAAAAAAATATCGAGTCGTTTTCAATATAGGTAAACAAAAATATTTCATATCGTATTATGTTTATTTTGGCGGTAATAGCAAAAACGATTTTTTTTCCAAAATACGTAATTGCAAAACGAAAACAAATTTGTTACAAAGTGAAATTAAACAAAAATAGCCATTCATAACGGTGACAATTTTGACAAAATCACCCTTATTTTTAGACCAAATAAAATGGGTGATAATTTTAAAAACGACACGAAACTACAACACGAAAAGACACAAAATTGACTAAAAATTGATACAATATTTCGTGTTCGTGTCGTGTTCGTGTCGTGTTCGAATCACTTTTGGGTAAAAAAACCTATTAATCCCATTTAGACACGAATAATTATAAACCATAACTAAACCTAACCTAACTCGTCTAGGAAAAAAAAAAAGAGCCGCACCGCAACCCCTTCTCTCGCCTGTCTCTTCCGAGGTCTGAGATGAGGTCTTCTCTTCTCCTCCCTTCTCTCTCTGTTCTCTTATCCACACACACACACACAGCAGTAGAACAGCCACACACACGGACATCAGCCACACACACACACACAGTAGAACACACACACACACGCACATCAGTACATAAAATTGCCTCGCCCAGTTTGCACAAAAAAAAACTCTCACTTTCTTTGAAAACACAAAAAATGGAGAGCCATATAAAAATGAAAATGTAAGAATACTGGGAACGAAATCACAAAAAATCAGGTTTTCACTTTCTCTTTTACATAAAAATCCATAGAATCAGGTTTGTTGTTTTATTGTTACTCATAGACAACAGAACACACACACACGCATAGAAGAACACACGCACACATGCCCTTCTCTCTCTGTTATCTTATCCCTTCCACACACACACATACACAGCAGAACACACACACAAACGCACGCATAGCAGAACATACACATTCCCTTATCCCTATTCTCTTATCCCTTCCACACACAAATACGTAGACTTCTAAAAATCGAAAAAGTAATACCCCTTTTTTATTTTTGATATCTTTTTACAGGACCCATATATATTAGAAATGAAATGGAGCTAAAGAAAATCAATTTTGTCCACCTATCACCTCAAATCCATTTACAGGGCTCATATTTGGGGGTTCGGATAACCCATATTTTCTTCTTTCCATTGTTGTTTCCTCATGCAAATAAGAAATCAAGAGTTAAAATCTACACTAAATGAGAACGAGAGAGAGAGAGAGAGAGAGAGAGAGACCATCCGTTCTTGAGAGAATGAGAAGAGAGAGATATATTAAAGAAAACATTGGGGAATCAAAAGTTAAAGGGGGGAAAATGAAAAGATTCTTTAAAATTAAAAATTCAAAATATAAATGAGGGGAGTTAATCTCATCCCTTAATTTTGGAAAAATGTCTTTTGACATGGCGCTCATCTGCACCGTTAAAATGTGTACACAATTCAAAAACTTCCCTAACTTATTATATATATATATATATATATATATTACATAGGTGTCCAGACACAGGGAGGCCTGGATGACACTTCTTTCGAGTCAGACGTCTGCTGCAGCAGCTGTGGACGCACGCAGGTTTACCGTAGACGCTTTTATTCTTGTACGATATGAGGTACTGCATAAACATTCGGGCTAACAACCCAACTGCATTTATTTGTTCTTTTACCGCCTTTTAGAGCGGCATTCGATATGGTTGTATCATATTTGAACCGAGTGTTCGGTTATTTTATTTTATTTCAGTTTCATTCATATAAAATGTGTGGATGTTTTAATTTAGTAGTTGTTTAAAAAGAGTAGTTACGTAAAATTTTGACGCCAGCGTAATAGGTTATTAGTAATTAAATGGGTTTTCGACAGTGATGCTAAGAATGATCCATATGAGACTCCTGTTATAATTTGATATAGGAGTGATCGCCCGGTATTTTATTAGGCGGGGTGCCACAGATGGTATCAGAGAATCAGGTTCTAGAGTCCTTAGGAATCTTTGCGGACGTACTATGCTTTCAGCGTTACACTCGATTTGTTATAGAACCTCATGATTAGGATTGTTGATTTCTCTTGTGAGATTTCATTGTCCTTCCATAGTATGAGATTATGTAAATCTTTTGCTCGCTCGTTCGAGATTCGTGTGCTGATCAAGGAAGGCGGAAGGAGGCGGGGCTTAGTTAAAGCTGGAGGCTAGGACTGTAATAAAGGTAACTTCCTTTGTAGTGATTGCTAAGGATTTTGGATGGAGACTACTAAAGTATAGTAGTTATGAGTACCGTAGTACCGCCGTAGTAGAGAGTGGTACTAAGGTTGAATTTCTTAGTGATGATAAGGGTTCGAAAGGGATCTTACGGATAGTTTTAACCGTGAGTCCCCATGATTTAGTAGGAATGAGAAGAATGTCGTTTCTGAATTATTCACATAAGGATCGCCCAAAGGCCAACAGTGAATAAAGAGTAATATGGAGAAGTGAACCTTGTACCGAGGTGAGGTTGGTACAATAAATAATGAGTCCTTTCGAGGAATGATAGGCTCACTAGAGAAGTGTTGCTAACACTTATGGAGAATGTGTATGTTCGAGGACCCCATTAATGGACATCCGCTTGGGGAATTTGTTAAAACGAGGTTGCTGAGGTCGGTAGTGTAATATCCTTCTAACAAAGAAGAAGTTAGGGGGAATTAGTAAAGTGATTGTCAGGATCGCCACAATGGAGTCCAAGATACTGATAATTTTATCATGGTCAAGAAGGCCAGTAATGAAAATAATGATGTGGAGTGCAGAGCCGCACGGGTGTCCTTTCCCGATAGGAATAAAGGACAAGGTTAGGATGCCTAGTTGGGGACTAGAGTTAAATGATTTAGGGTTCAGTTAGGACAAGTGAATTTATTCCGGTAACCATTTGGAGTAGCTATAGAGATTGGTGAAGTTGCTGTTGTGAGTTTCACCTCAGAATGAAGAGGTATCATTGGCATGGCTAGATAAAGTCGCGGTGTTCGTTAGCCCCAGACTAGTGTGTGTAATTTGAGCTTTGTGGAGGTATCGATAACATTATGTAATATAGTCCTATGTGTTCTTCGCAGTAGCGGAGTTCTATTTTTCTTCGTTCTCTATAAAAGCGGGTGTTGATATTTTGAATATATAATTTGGCTTATGATACTCATCTTATATGTTTATACGGGTATGGTAATATGGTGAGTATAGTATGTTGTGGTATATTCGGAGTGATAGAAGGCTAATGATGGCAAGACTATTGTGTCCGTAGTTCCAGGGTGGAACGGGTTGTTGTTGCGATATCTCACCTGGATAAAGGTTGTGTTCGCCTTTATTATGTGCATAATGGAACTTCTATGAGCAGAGGTTTCATTTTCGTGATTTGAGAGCGCGGCGGCCTTATAAATGTGATTTAAGGTGTGCTGGGTTAATTGTTGAGCTGTGAGTGTAAGCTCATTATTGTTTGCGCAAGAACTGAGTGTAGTACGAGCACTTAGTGGTATGGCTCCTATTTAGAAATGGGAGTTCAAACTACTTTTATTGAAAGAGGGGATAGGGTATCCCGATTGCGTGTTTGGAATTAACAGACCTCCACAATCGACAAAGTTAAGTAATAGTGTAATTGGAGGGGTTCATTGTTTGGATTTCGCTTTGCGAGATGCTCCGCGCATAAACCTTAATGACGTCGGGAGTGGAGAGATGTTATAGGATGCAAGGATGTTGGTTTTGTTGATAAGTCATATAGTGTGGATGAAACACTATAGACGATGAGCCGTGTGGTAATAGTATGTTTATGGAAATATTGTGCTATGGAAAAGCACTAAAGTGGTCCTCTCACCACAAGTAGGTGAGTGAAGTAGGACTTAGAGAAAATTGATATGAGTCTTATAGCCAGGCCTTAATGGAAAGGCAAATTTTGAGGAAATTTTTTTTGGGTATGATGTTCGTAATGCTTTTGCAGAGAGTTGGAACCTTGGTTAGTTAGATTTCCTTTTCGTATAGGTGGAAGGTTAGAATAGTGGAAGTACGTTCGTAGATTGGCGAGGTAGGATTTAGGATGTCCCTCTGGTGTGCCTTAGGTTGCTATATCTCGATGACCGACAACGCTAGGTAGTAGTGTAACGAGAGGGTTCCTTGTCTGGATTTCGCTTTGCGAGACGTCCCACGCATGAAATTGAGTAAATGTCGAAGGTTGAGACAGGCCTTGGGCACTAGGGATATACTTAGGAGTGTACTCGTTTCACGTAGGTGGGGTAACGCATAGACCATAGCAGTATTAGGATGTAAGTTTAATAGAGTTAGTGGCGCCGATGTAAGAAGAATGGAATTTCGCGGGTAGGGAAGACCCATGTGTGAGTATTACACCGAGGAAAGGAGGCCCTTATTTAGAGAGAGTGTTATGTATCAGACGTTCAATATGGTTGTGCATATGTGCACGGGTTAGAAAGGTGTATGGGCACCTTAGTAAATTGGTTTTATATACTTCCCGAAATAGAAGAGGCGTAGTATATAAAGTTGAAGATTATGATGTAAGGCAGTCATGAATGGATTTGAAGGGTGTTGGATGGAATGTCGTGAGAGGTACGCGATATTCCAATTGGAAAATGGGCAATAATAGATAGCACACCCAAAATAAGTGACGAAACTGTTGGAAGTAGATGATAAGTAAGAGTATCAGCTTTGCGAGACGTAAAGCGGTAGTTATAGACGCATTTATTTTATTGGCAATAAGAGAAGACATCGGAGTAACGCGTCGTTATTGTGCCTTAGCAGGAAGAAGTTCATATGAGCTTGAGGTGAACCTAGTAGGTTTGAGTACACCTTGACATAGGTGGAATATGGTAAGGGACTATCGTGTAGCACCTTTTGATTTTGGGGGTACTAAGACGAGTGGCAATTTGTGATAGTAGGTTGGTGGTGTAGATTATATCCGAATTTCGAGGACGAAATTTTGTTGTAAGGAGGGAATATGTAACAACCCGTCCTATTGGAGATAATTAAATTCCATAATTGGGTATAAATTGGAAAATTGGGGAATTTCCCGGAACAGTGATTTTGAAATTTTCAAGGATTTGATGATTACCGATGGGTGTTTTATTTACTTTTGGTATTAAGTAAATATGTCGGAGTATTTAATGATATGCCGTCGTTGAGTAAAGCGACAAAAGGTACGATTTTAATTGGAAAACCCGCAATGAGATGCAATGGGTTAAAATAGTGAGTTGTGGTCAAGTACCTCAGATGAAAATTTTGACTGCACCGTGAGTCTCGGAATGGCCGAGATAGTTGAAAAAGAGTGTCCGATTGTCGAAATTGAGTTTCGAGAATTTTAGAGTTAAAAGGACTCGAAATTGAGTAAACGAGTAGTTTTTGGGTTTCAAGGGGTAAAACCCTTATTTCCCCTATATAATGAGGGAGAGGGGAAAGAAAATAGAAATAAAAGAGAGAAGAGAGAGAGAGGAGGAGAGAAAAGAGGAGAAAAGGGGAGATTCCAGCCAAACTCCGCCCGACTCGACTCGGGATCGTCGAATTTTATCCACGAGGCAAGTGTTTACTTGCTTTATTTAATTTTGAGCATAAATATCATATCTTAGTTTGGTATTAACAAACCCTAAAGATTTTCGGTTGGGTTTTCGTGGATAAAACGGGTTTTGGGGAGTTAAAACGAATAAACCCCAATAATTTTCCAATTCGGGAAACTTAGGATTTAATCGAAATTAGTTATTGGTTTCTGGTTCTAGGATGTTTATAACCCTTGTTATATGTGTATATGTTGTTGGTTGAGGTTGCAGGCTGTCGGGAGAGGAGACAAAATCTTGGGAGAAGCTTTAATGGCCGAAATAGTCTCGGAGAAGACGATGAACAGTAGCCAGCGTGCATGACCAGTCGATTCGGCCTAAAGGCGAATCGATTCGGATCTTGGTCAAAAAATAAAAACTGTAGATCTTTTCCATACGCTCGCGTGGGCACTGCCCGCGTATTTTTCTAATTTTTGTTTGGATTTATAGTGATTTGTCTACGGAAAGCTGTCCGAGATCGAAATCGTCAGTTAGAAATCAAACCTGATATTGGGAGAATTAAGGCTAGAATTGTTTGGAGATAAATATTAGGGGTTCCTAAATATAGAATGGGGACCTCTAGATCACTATTTGAGCCAAATGTAGTCCTTGGATTTGTGGTAAGGAAATCCACAACTAATTTAATTTAAGGGTATTTGGGGGAGAATAATCCCTGAGATATTTCGGTAGGGCATTTAGGCCTATATAATTATGTGTGTAGGAAAACATAATTATATTGATATTGGTTGAGCGAATCCTACGATATTATTATGATGGAATTGACAATATATGTATTCACTTAGAGTGAATCATTATATTTGGAGATATCCGCTAAATCGTTAGATGAGAATAAGGTATTTATTATTCATAAAGCGTGGAAATACTTTGGGTATAGTATCATGCGTATATGAATGCATGATTATGATTCTTTGAGAGAATCTCTGGGATTATTGGTCATCGCTAGATGTGATTGGCAATATATATATATATATATATATATATATATATATATATTCGAGGAGGAATATATGGTATATATATACTGTATGATTAAAGTATATATATGATATGATATAAATGACTTTTGCAAATGAACAAAATGAATGTTTTCAAATGGAAAAATAAATGATTTTCATAAATGATAATTTATGTATAGACACTTCTCTAAATCTCTATCATAAGGGAAGTTGCGCGCATAAGGTGAAGTCCCCTGCCTAATGAATGCATGGTGGATATAGTCCTAGGCCATATGATCGCTTATTGTATGTTTCATGCGCTGGTGAGGTAATTCTGGGTTTCATTATGACTCTCCCGCAGGCATATGGCCGCTTCCGGACGTCTTGCGTTGTAGGATCCCAGGTTGTCCTGATTGATTGGCCCTGGAAGATCATACCTCTTTAGGGGCGCGCACGGTGGGAAAACCCGAACGGGCGGTCTTAGAAGACGTTATATGATATGTAATATAACTATTCTCAATAATGTGGGACATTATTGGTGTTAAAGAATTTTATGATAATAAAATGGCTTTAAATACATTTTCTAGATGGAAGAAGGGAAATGCGATGTTATGAAACGGAAAAGCATTTTTATGATAAAAAAACTTGCTTTAAATATATTTCCTGGATAGAAGAAGGGAAATAGAAAGTTTTGAAATGAAATTGAATTGGTAAATATTTTGTAAATGAATCCTCAGTCCGGGAGATAGATCCGGATGTGTATTATAAAGATGAATAGAATAAACCTCAGTTCTGGAGATATTATCCTGATGTATATTGAATTGTGTATATTAGAATAAGTTTGTTATGTATATCTTTACATTGTATGTATATATGTTGTGTACTAAGGGTCTAATGGATCTCGACGACCGACCTTGCCTCGTAGTAGTGTATAGGGGGGTCCTTGATTGGATTTCGCTCTGCGAAACACCCCACGCATGAACATGGCATAGTGTTGAGACTGCGGAGAAGTCTATCCCTTAGTACTTTGGATAACTAGGGTTGTTAGAAGTCTGGATAATACACTAGTTAGGCAGTTTAGCTTGACTAGGGTACTTTGTTAGGATGCGATAGGAGTGCACTATTAGAAGAGAGGTGAGGGGTATCTCATGGGAGTGAGATACCAAATTTAAATATGAGACAAGTCTATTTTTTTTAAATAAAGCATTTATGCACTTGCTAAATATTTTCAAACTCGGGCTCTGACCCATTTATCTACTTTTCCCTCTCTTGCTATATATATATAGGTGTCCAGACACAGGGACGCCTGGATGACACTTCTTTCGAGTCAGACGTTTGCTGTAGCAGCTGTGGATGCACGCAGGTTTATCGTAGACGCTTCTATTCTTGTACTCTAGATAGGAGGTACTGCATAAAAATTCGGGCTAACAACCCAACTGCATTTATTTGTTCTTTTACCGCCTTTTAGTGCGGCATTCGATATGGTTGTATCATATTTGAACCGAGTGTTCGGTTACTTTATTTCATTTCAGTTTCATTCATATGAACTGTGTGGATGTTTTAATTTAGTAGTTGTTTAAAAAGAGTAGTTAAGTAAAATTTTGACGCCAGCCTAATAGATTATTAGTAATTAAATTGATTTTTGACAGTGATGCTAAGAATGATCCATATGAGACTCCTGTTATAATTTGATATAGGAGTGATCGCTCGGTATTTTATTAGGCGGGGTGTCACAAGACATAGGGGGAGATTTGTAAGGACATTGTCCATCACATTTTATTATGTCATATACCGCTACAAGTCAAGGATGCTAACATCTTCAAACTGCCGGATCCATCATAAGAGAAGTTTCTGTAAAAGCTGAACAGAAGAGAACCGAACCGAAGTGAGGAGAAAACGAACCGATCCCACACCTGGAAAACGTTCTGTGAAGAATTGACAAAATGGAACTGAACCGAAGCAGGGAAATAACGAACCGATCCCATGCTGAAGGTAGTCTCTGTAAACGGTTGTACAAGACGGAATCGAACCGAACCCCTTACTAGGATCGGTTCTGGTCGCGATAAAATAAAAAGGGGGTTGCGTACAGTTAGTTTTAAAAAGGTAAATATTTTAACTCCTTTCTTTTGAAGCCTTACATCTCTTTATTGGTTATATCCACTAACCAAATTCTTTCTATAACAAGGGTCATGCACGTACACTTTTTAAAGTAAGAACAAAAATTGTTTTTTTTATAGAGCACTTTTTCAAGGAGAAGAAAAAATGGTTTTTTTTATAGAGCACTTTTTCAAGAAGAAAAAAAAATTCTTTTGTGTTCTACAATTTTTAATATGTCTTCTTCTCACTTTTAAGGGTCCAAAACTTTTGTCCGAAAATTCATAATCCCATCTACTTTTTATGAATTGTTTTGTGGAACCCAAGAAATATTTTTCTGAAATATTATGCTGGTAATTTTGGTACCGTTCTTGGTGCTAATCGAAGACTGCGGTCATTGAGGTTCGCTGCGTGTGGATCTTTGTCGAAGATAGAACTGCATGTTCTTATGGAGTATCTACGGTTGTTCCATTGCTGACGACGCCAATCGATGCCTGGGGGTATTCGTGTATCAAATTATTTCATTGTAATCCGTGTAAGTTGTGATTTACAAAATTATAGTGAAATAAATGATTTTGCCCTTTGGGGATTTTTTCTTGAAATTTTGTGTCGCATGCTATATCTTATTTATGGTTTGATACACACACACACACGTAGTTGCATGTTTACGGGCTGAATTAATTTAGTTTAAAAAATAGACTCTAATTAAATAAGCGTGCCAAATTGGATATTTGCGAATTTAATCAATTATCACACAACATCATATTTTTTCAATTATTATTATTATTATTATTATTATTATTATTATTATTAATATTATTATTATTATTATTATTATTATTATTATTATTATTATTATTATTAGATCAAACAGACTTAAAGAAAATAAATAAAAAATAAAAAAAAGGAAATTTGAATGGGCTAAGATACCTGTGAGAAAACTATGGATCTTATGGGAAAACCCCACAAACACGCAATTAGGGTTTTTGAGAGATGTTATTGTCATCGAAAAATGAGGTGGCTGGACCGAGATAAGATCATCAACGGAGCTTAATTGATGATCATGTGTATGTATAGATATATAAGTTGTGCGTAGAAATAATTTTTTTCTTTTATATATATAAACATATGTATATATATGTGTAAAGGATGATGAGTTCACAGGTTACCTGCTAGCAATCGGTGATGATGAGATGATATAAGAATATTTATTTTCCCGATTACTTCGATTATGCCTTTCCATCAGCATTGATTCAAGCTCAATCTCCAAACTTTGGCATGGAGATAAAGAGCGATGGAGTATAAAGCCCAAAACGTATAGAGCAATAATATATAAGGTGTTAGAGAGACGAAGAGAGGGCATGTGAAATTCTAGCTTGCATCGTTTAAGTTGTTTAATATTAAACAGAACAAAAAGATAAAGGACGAATGAATTTTTTATCGGTTGATAACATTAATACCTCTAATACGATTGTATTAGAGGTATAATATAGATATATATGTTGAACTTCACAAAGGTTGTAGAAAATTACTGTATGAAAACAACCTTACATTTTCAAATTCCTTGAATTGGTCTCTCCTATATATCTGTTCTTTCCTTTATATCCTAAAATAGGCCATGTAATTGTTCCACTCACACCATTGTGTATAGTTTTGTGAACCACTCATTTAAGAAAGTCCAACTATCAAAGAGAAATTATGTTACCATATAATTACAAACTAATCAAAGGGTAAGATAATTATTTACTGAAAAGAAGTTTCTGGACACATATATAATTATACGGCAACAAAAATTTCTCATACACGCCATTTATAGAAAAGTAGAGGAAAAAAGACTCATATCGAATGAAAGCCCAAGTTAATATTCAAAATGTAAAATTAGGCACATTTTCAATATCTTTAATAAGCTGAAATAAAGATCATGAACACATAGTCACATACTGAAAACTATTAAGTAAGATTGTGAAGTACTCACATGACCATTCAAATATATATATATATATATATATATATATATATATATATATATATATATATATATATATATATATATATATATATATATATATATATATATGTGTGTGTGTATACACACACACACACACTAGGTTATGCTCATGCCTGAAGGCACGTTGATAATCACAAAAAGACAAAAAAATTCAAAGTACGTAATTTCAAAACAGAAAAAAAAACTTCATTCCCTAACAAATCAAAATGTAATTTTAAAAAAATCAACCATAATATCTTTGGTTTATAAGACTATCCACACTTCTTAACAAATAAAAAATAGTCCAATAGCATTCAAACACACACACACACACACACACACTAGGTTATGCCCGTGCCTGAAGGCACGCTGATAATCGCAAAAAGACAAAAAATTTCAAAGTACGTAATTTCAAAACAAAAAAAAAAACTTCATTCCCTAACAAATCAAAATGTAATTTTAAAAAAATTGACCATAATATCTTTGGTTTATAAGACTATCCACACTTCTTAACAAATAATAAATAGTCCAATAGCATTCAAATAGTATGCTCGTGCCTAAAGGAATGACGAACACTTCCATAAAATTGCGTTGACTAAGACTTGTAATCATAGAATTTATTATAAACAAAAATGAGTACACGATAAAGAAAATTTGAGGGAAAATTCCTCTCTTTATAGGATTATCTACCTGTTTAAGAAACCAAAACTACTCAAGTATACAAATAGTCCATCCCAAACATTATATAAATCAAATCATCAATTTATGACTACAATAGACTTCGGATATGATTACTAAAAAAAAATCATTATTGGCAATTTTACCAACAATGAAGATAAAAATAATACTTAAACACAGTAATGATTCTTGGGGTGGGATGGGGCTCAATGTTGAATGTGATCCCAAACTCAAGCTTACAATTGTCACGTTCTCATATTTGTCATAATCTGAAAATCGAACAACAAAAAATAAACTTGTTAATTCAAATCCATAATATATATACAAACAACACCTTATTAAAGTAGCTCACAAAATATATATACAATTCAAATCCATAATTTTCAAAAGTGTACATCGTTGATCGGGCCATTCGTCATTTAATTCGCAACAAATAAACAATTTTTGAAATAACGTATTGTACGAACCTATTAGTTTAAAAAAAATTGGATAAATTTTGTAAGTTTTTTAACATACAAATAACAACAATACTAACATTAATGGATTCCCCGATCCACTCTACAATTTCTATGCAATTGGTATTACTTATATTTTATAAAAAACAAAATTAAATATAAATACAACATATGAGTTTAAAGGGAGATGAGGCAAACATTTCACTCCCAATCCAACCATATACTCAAGATCATGAGAAACTAAAGCAATCAGCAGTAGGGGCTCTCTGATATAAGATTCTCTGCAATTTTGGTTTCCCATAGGTCCCCATTCTCCATCAGCGTTTCCTTGTTCTACAAAAGCTCCTCATGAGTCGCTGTCAAAAATTCAAAGTTGGGACCTTCAACAATTGCATCAACATGGTATGCTTCTTGGCAAAAGCCACAATAGATGCACTTCGTCATGTCTATGTCGTACTTTGTCGTTCTTCGAGTCACCATATATCAAACCTTGCAGTTCAGCGCTATGTCCTCAAATTTTCAACACCTTGCAACACTCTTGATAGATCTTAGAATGTGATGAAACTATAGTACAATGTGACTATATTATAATGTGGTCAAATATAATAATGAAATGAAATGAAACTATATTACAATGTGAAAAATCATATTAGGTAAATTATATCAAGATAAACATATAGTTACATTACTCATGAGGCACTTTATACAAAACACTCGTAAATATTAAATCGTACACTAATCAACGCTTAGAATGTAGGATGGGGACAAATCCTCTAAAGATAAAAAAAAAGTTTCATTTTTATTTTTCATTGTTTATGTAATGTCATTTTAATCCATTTACCTTGGCAAAGGTTTACACGGTTACATACGCAAATCTGTGGGCAGTTACATGAACTATATCTGACATCAATAGAAGAGTTGTTCACAATAATGCAGAGAGAAATTAAGCAGCCTGCGTGCTTGTAGGTTGAAACTTAGTCCCACCATATTGAATTAGTAAACCAAGTTGTACCGTTTATCATTTTTTCCAATCCGAGAGGAACCCATCACTCCCCATACTATATATACACAACCAGCATACATTGGACAACCATATTCACCACCACGAAACTAAGCTTTTCAAATTTTTTGAGTACTCCAACATACATCAGAATCATGGGAATTCATTTTCCAACCATCATTAATCAAGGAAAGCAAACTCTCCAATCAAGGTTTGCTATACATCATCACCGCTCAGCATCATCACCCGAGGTTACAGCAGAAAATGTGGTGCCATATTATCTTATACCCTCTACCTCCATGTTTGAGAGATAGAGAGAATGAAACTGCAGCTTTGGCCCTGATCTTGGGGTTGGAGTGGCTAACATGCCTCTTTGATCTTTTGGAGCAAAGGTAGACCCCACCATTATGTTGAGCGCTCGGTCTTCTTCTTCACACTCAAACTTTTTATCTTAAGAAGATTTCAACAGTAGTTGAAGCAGAATGTGGTCTAATGCATCAGAGGCGGTGGAGTCTATCAACTGATCACCAAAGGCTTTAAAGATATCAGAATGTGATCTAATGCATTAGAAGCGCTAAATGCTTGAGATTGCTACTTAAGTTATAAAAAGGGGTAGAGATGTCGTTTCCAATTTGCAAATCTTGATATACCTAAAATAAAAAAAATATTAAATGACAATAGGATCATAATTTAAAAGTTTTAATGGGATAACAATTGTGAGTGAAATAATCATGTATAGTTATCAGATCTTCTCTAACTTCCTTGGAAAGAACAAATTACATGCCTCACAGTTATATGCATAACATAGTAAACGTTAACAAATTAACTTGCATATTTCTATAACATTCATAAACTCGAGATAAAAGCCAAAGTGTTGGTCTCTTAATAAAAGGTAACAGTAGCACCTTAAACTGAATTCCAGTGATGAATAAAGAGGGTAAAAATGAATATCACCCCATATTATGAGTAAATTACCGAAGGACCTTTACAAAACGACCTTTGAATTCCACTATTTCATATATATTTAGACATTTCCCCCACCATTTTATATAGAGTTAGACATTTTATTTATTTAATACGATCAGTAATGCTCCACTAACAGGACTGTATAACATGAGGGTCAAAGTTAAATTAACGAACTTTGGAAGATAAAATTTAGTTTGAATCTAAAGCACGTGAAGTAATATGAAATGCATATACTTGTGCCACACTATTGAGATGCAAAATGCTTATGACGGCTGAAAGTTCACTGAACATTTTTTTAAGTGCATGACTCTAGTATGTAGCTGAAAAATAATCATATCACGCTAATAAGTCGCCTAAATCACTGATACCTCTTCCGCCACCTTTCTGAGCTCCAAAATAGAATTATTAAAGGTCCTCTAAAAGTCACCATAGCTCCTCTAAAGCATAACTACATATGATATATGTGGGGACACACAACTGTTTGAAATAACAATTTCCTTAACAACTCCCTAGGCGCGAATTACCCAAAAATTAGTGTCAATAGATAAAATGACTTCATAGGATAAAATGTACCTCAATTGAGACGGGGGAGATTCACACCTAGTAATCGGCTCTAGGGCCTGTAATAAAAACAAACCTGCAAAATAAATGAAAGAGGGGAAATGGTAAAACTCAGTACCAGTTGAAATCGTAGAGGACCGGGTGAAAATTACAAAATACAAAATACCATGTACATTCTAGTTCAATACTAGTTGAAACACAGTAGCATACCAGGTAAAAATCAGTACCGGATGAAAAATTAGTACCGGGTGAAAATATATAATATAGTAAAAATTTTATCCAAAAAACTGAGCTATATTATCCTCACACAATGCAATTGAGTATGAACACAATATTAGACCAAAAGCCACCTTCGCAGTAACATTTCAGGAACATGAGTCACATTATCATCTACATATGATTCAGCAGTTTCACCACAATACACAATACATAATAAACAATAAACAACCATATATCAAGAAGCCTGAGCTATATTATCATTTACATATGATTCATATCGTGTGAGGATATAAACACAATAGAGAACCATATGTAGATGAATCATATCCTCACATAATACAAAAAAAACTATAAAACGTAAATGAGCCAGATTGTGGTGAACTCCCACCTCCGCACTAACATTTCAGTCCCATCATTAGACCAAAAGCCAATGAAAGTAATTGAACTGATCATAATTTCTAACCCAAAAATCATAATTTCTTAGGTAATAATATGCATTGTGAATGATCTAACAAAAAGCATCGAACATAATATGTTAGGATAATACATATTAGAGAATTCAAGATTGCAAGAAGGTGGGGAAAAAGTAAATAATACACTAAACTAGAAATAATGTACAATGTGGATCCGTATAAAAATATTACTTTCTTGGGTGACAACTATATGCCTTCTCTAAAGCACTCAAAGATGAAATGTGATCCTAAAAGCCAACAGCATCCATGTTACAACTGCAAATGACATGATAAAGCTCCAACAAACCAATCTGAAAAGCAACTACTCTATTGCAAAACACAACTATGACACAACAAATCGCACTATTATTGAAAGAAAATATTAATCAAGTAAAATCTAAATTACCAAACATCAAAACTATAATTTCGAAACTATTAAATCATATTAAGAAATTAATTTAAACAAAAACATGAGATTCCTTGACATTTTTTTAGAGGTATAGTAATATATTATTGTCTTAACATTTTGTTTAAGCATATCAACTAATCATAATAAATAAATTATGATAAATAAACTATTAATGCCCTTTTCCAATCATTTGTGATATGCACAAACATTCATGATATACAAACATTCATGATTTTCAACATAATAGTGACTGATATAGGAAAGCAAAGAACTAATGGCTCATTTGATTGTTCTGCACAATTAGATCCTATCAACTTACTTTCACTTACCAATAGATCCTATACCAAAGTAATGTAAAGCTTTCACCATCTTGCACATACCATTAGAGCCTATCAACCATCTGCACATTAAAGCCAATCCTATGAGCACAATAATATCTCATAAAACGAATTAACCACAGTATTGTTCAACCAATATAAACATTCTAAGAAATATAAACCACAGTGGCATTTGAAGCTCAACACATGTTATTTCCCTTTTTCAAGGTCTTTTCCATTGTTCACTTTGGGTTGTGAGAGTAGAAACCTTTACACCACTTATGTAAACCCTAGATCTGAATGTAGAAAACACATACCTTTGCTTGTTAAAGTTGTGGCTCATGTTCACACTTCTAAAAACATTAGATCTGCAAACAAAACATTATAAATGTGAAAAAATTAAGTTCCTAGGGCTGTGCATGCATGTGGATGTGTGAGTGTGTGCGATTGAGCTCCAAATTTGTGTGTGCGTGTGTGATAGAGAGATTACCTGAAGTTGGCATATGGGGAGGCGTAGGGCGGCGGTGCAGGGCAGCGACGGCGGCAGGTAGGGTTAGTTTTGGGAGGGGGAGAGAGATCAGCGAGAGGTGAGTGAATTTTAAAGACGGGATGGGTTTGAGGTTCAAGTGAGAGGAACGTTATGTTTGTGTGAGAAAGGAGGGAGAGTGTGAACAAATTGGTGAGGTAACTTTGACCACATTAACCCCAATTTTGAATTGAAGTGTAAATTTGGTAAATAAAAAAAGAGGGGGAAGCCAAAGAATTGAGGGAAAAAGAGGTAGTGAAGGAGAAACTCATAAAGATGACATCATCTTTTGATCTTATGACATACATAAGTTTTCTACTTTATTATATATATATATATATATATGATCTTTTTAAAAGACTCTTTTCACCTTTCTTAAAAAAATAATATATACGTATATAATATTTTTACAAAATTGTTTTAAAAATATAATTTTTTGTAAAAACATTACCCTTTTGGTAAAAATATAAAAAAAATTATTTTTTTATAAAAACTACAGTTTTGTAAAAATATAATATTTTTACAAAATTGTTTTAAAAATATAATTTTTTTTAAAAAGACGTTGTTTTCAAAAGTTGATTTTATAAAGATAAGTATAAATCATTTCATTATATATAAAAGTTGTATTTTTATAAAGTAATTTTCAAAAAACTGGAGTTTTAAACTTTTTTTCTTTACATAAATTGCGTTTTAAATGGTTGTTCTTATAAATATAAATATAATCTTCTTTAGGAAAGGACTGTTTTTATAATACAACGTTAATGTGCAAATTTTATAGACTGTTTTAGAAAACTATAAATTTTATTATAAAAAAATATTGAGTTATACATTAATAATTAACAATTTATTATATATATCTCAATTTTTTTAAATATACAATTTATATTAGATTCAGGAAGTTAACATTACTTTATAAAAACATCTTTTCCTTAAATTTTTTTTTATTTATATTTATAGAACAACCTTTTAAATCGCAATTTATGTAAAGAAATGAAGTAAAAAACTAGAGTTCTTAGAAAACTAATTTATTAAAACACAATTTATTTACATAATAAAATATTTTATACTTATCTTTATTAAATCAAGTTTTGTAAAAAAAATTATAAAAAAAATTCTAAAGTATAGTTTTATGTAAAAAATTATATATTTATATTTTTATAAAAAAACAGTATATTTTTAAAAAATAATTTATATTTAAAAATAGTTTTTAAGATATATACATGTGTGTGTGTGTGTGTGTGTGTCTATGTGTGTGTGTGTTTTATTATTTTTGTTTTTTTAATTCCCCCTACTTCATCATTAATTATTCTCCTTTTTTCATTTCAATTTTACATGGAAGTATTTGTTTGACCTCAAATATTCTACAAATGAAATACATATATTCGTTATCCTTTTATAATTTTTTCTACATTAAAGGCATGTATCCCACAAATATAAAATAGTTCTTTTAACATTATATATTTTATTTCTATTTTTGTAAGTAGGTTCTCATTGCATTGTATAATAAGAATTTCAAAACACCAGTACATCGCGCGGGCTAAAAACTAGTAAAAAATAATAGTCACAGAATGAAAACTACTAAGTAAATAACTGCAAAATAAGAGCTTGTCATAAATGACCACAAAATAAGACCTTGTCATATTCAATATTTCCCAACACAATACTTGTAGTCAATGAAAATAAAAACTCTCCAATATAAAATATATAAATTTTATAACTTCTTAACAGAAGTCACGAAAGGTAAATAATAAAGTCCTTAATAAACATATGATAGGTAATGGTTCTTAAAACACATATCTTGCCATCCAATGGGGGAACTCAAAAAGAACCATGTCATCCAAGTTAAAACATAATGGGTTGACTAAAAGGCCTTAAGTAAAAGGTAAACATTAACCTAACAGTCGGTTGAAAAATTGGTTGCCCCTAATAGTGGGTTGTCATGAATAGTTTAACCTATAACATTTGCGAACAATTAAAACATAAAAACTAACCAATGCATAAGGAATATATTGGTAGAGGAAATTTGACGTATTAACTATCTAGTTATTTTCCAACTCGTGAAGGTGATGAGTAAGATATAATAATTGAGAGAATTATATTAAAATGAAAAGTTATATCAAAATACGACACTACTAATATTTAATAAAAAATAACCTTCCAAGTATATACATATCTTATGCCAGAAATTTAATAAAAACAGAAATGAAAATTATTACAAATAATAGAATGTAGAAAAAAAGTTGATGCATGATTTAAAGGTTTTATGGGGGCAAGGCTATATACAATAGTTGATTTCAACAGAGTTGCTCAACTCGACATTGGCCTTGCCCATCAAAAGGCCCCATGTTATCCTAAATTTGTCCCTGGACATGCAAAAACTGTAAGAGAAAAATTATTTTATATTGTGAGCAATTAGAAGAAATAAATAGATGTACGCCAAGTGAATTGTTAAACTTTCCCATCAGTGACATTTATCACCTTAATCAGTTCTAAAATACAAAATGTTGGAACAATTGGGTTCTTCTTTATTTATTTTCTACTTTTCGTAGGCCATATTTTATTGTTCTTTAAGTTTACGATTTATAGATTTCTTGTATATGAAATTTCCAAACCCTAGTTCTCGGAATTAAGAATGATAAAAAAAATCAACTAGCAAAATGAGGTATTTCTGCTAAAGACAAACCTTGTACATCTCTCTCTCTCTCTCTCTCTCTCTCTCTCTCTATGTGTGTGTGTGTGTGTGTGAGAGAGAGAGAGAGTGATGCCTAAACCCTAATTATTTTAAAATTACATCTTGACAAATCTAATTAATTAAAAAAATGGAGTTCAAAGAGAAATGGGCCTTTTTAAAGTGCAGACGCCCAATTCGATCGGGTGAATACATGGAGATGGACATGGAAAACCCTATATATGAATTTGGAGGGAGGTGATGAGATGAGAAACGAATGATGAGAAAAAATGAAGAGGGAAGTATAAAAATGTGAGTAATAGAGAGAGAATAGAAAATGGAGAGCCATATCATTAATAGGGACAGTCTATAAAGAGAAAACAAAAGGAGAAGTTTGAGAAAGAGAGATGAGAGAGAGAACAGAGTTAATCCACTTGGAAGGCAAAGGTGAAAGAACGTGTAAAAGAGACTAAAACTAATTGATGATCAATTTTGATGACATGTGGCACATCTACACTAAGAGACCCCATTTTTAAATAGATATATTAAACTAGACCCACACTTCATGTCACTGTCCCCTCTTATAACAGAACTCCTCCACAAGCTTTCGGGGAGAATTGTATCATGTTCCACCATCATAAATACTTTAAATTTCTAAATTTTGGGCATTTTAATTTGGACCAAAGTTTTTATGCAAAAAATTGTTAGGACCAATTAAATTTTACGGAACTTGAAAATTTGGGGATGATCCAGCCGCTTAAAGTTTAATAAAGCCCAAGCCCACTTATTACCCTGGGGCAAATGAATTTAAAACAAAAACTGGGCCCATTTTGTCTTCAACATAAAAATTTTGACCATTAAAATCTATCGAGTGGCACCATATCCGAAAATAGATTGACTCGTGACTAGAAATTTTGGAACCATCCCACATTGATTGAAATGATTAAAACTCTAATAGGTCTGGGCCATATTCTCTTCACAATCAAAAGGATAAACTGTCAAATAATTATTTTGGCCACCCCATGTTCTCTTCATAATTAAAAGGTTATATTGTGAGATCCTTCTTTGGGCTAGCTCATGTTCTCTTCACAAATAAAGGTTTTGTCCACCACCTCTCCCAATTGGACCCACACTTCAGGCCCATAGAACACTATTAATTTTTTCTTTTATTAATATGTTGAATAACAATTTACGTGTATGTTCTCCATTATATAATATATTTCATATGTAAACATGTAATATCACATCCCTTACTAATTGGAGGCTGATAGTGCTGAAATCTTCAGTCATCCTGTTAAATTTTGGTAATTTCTATTCTTGTTTGTTCTCTTTCGCTTCTTGGCTACGAAGAGTTGTTTCTAGAGACAATTGTTATTTGATGGTTTAATATTTTTTTAATTATTATTTTAATTGTTTTTATTATATATATTGTAGTCATCATCTATATCGTATGCAGTTATATATGTATTCTGTTATTATAGCATAATACATTATTTCTATTAGTATAGTATTAACCTTGTTTTCTAGTTGTTAACAAACTATATTTAATTAAATATATTTTAAATTATAATAAACCCATAAACTATAGAGGTTTTACATATCCCTTTATTCAAAGTACCCCAAAACTATTGAATGCGTATGACTAACACATTTTTGCTAAGACTTAGCAATTTTTATAAATAGCATCAAACTTTTATTAAGCATATTTGTGGAGATATATTTTAAATAATTGGGTATGATGGAGTATTAAGTGTTATATTGTATATTTTTTTCTCATTATATCAATGATACACTAATTTATTAACAATTTTTATTTTTTGTTTTATAGGGAAGCCTTGGTGTCTTTTTTTATGGGAGGCTCATCGGATTCCGAATGTTATGTTGTCCAAAAGGGCGGAGGGATGTGAGATGTGTGTGTGTGTGTGGGGGGGGGGGGGGGGTGTAGCCCCCATGGTTAAAAAAAATACATAGATATATATGCTATTAAAAAATTTGAAGTGTAAAATAATTATTTTCAAAATAAGTTGGGCCATATTTATTAATATTAAAAACTCTTAATTTAGCCTACCTAAACATAAACACAAACAACAAACTTAATTGATACTCCCTCTTCCCTCTCCCTACCTAGCTCTCCTTTAACACACACAACAAAACACAACACAATAGCTCCACCAACCACCCTATTGCCACGCCAACCTATTGCTTTGCTTCAATCCTTCAACATAGTCTATGTGTGTGTGTGTCTATCTATCTATCTATTGTTACAACCCGTTATCCGAAATAAGGGGTTACCAACCCGATACCCCGATAAAACATGAATCATGGATAGATATCATTCTCAGCATCGTAACAACATAAAGAGTATACGAAATAACCACACAATATTCCAGAAAACGGGTTATAAAAAAATTTAGTTTTATAATTTAAAGAAAGCATTTTCAACAACCCATAATGGAAAAGAGGGTGGAAACTCCCACAAGTACATATATAAACCAACGATAAAGGGAAAGGACCGAATGAAACGTCGGTCCATGAAATACATACAATATATAATAAGCTCCATGAGTTACATAATACATCCATTATACAATCACAACAATTTGGGCCACACGCCCGAATATGGACTGATCATAACTAGAAAACAATAATGGAGGTGTCTACACAAAATATCCCGTGATACCCGCAAAATGTCACGGCTCCTCGAAAGACTCGGGAATGGGAAGGTCCTCACGGGCGACCTTACGGTGGAATACCTGAGAGGATATAATATATATATACACAACAACAAAGAAGAACCGATCATAGGCCGGTATTATGTGATCACCAGATAAATGACAAGTATGGCAATGATGGACAGTTAAATGATTATTAAAGTGAAATTCAATTATACAGAGGAAAATAAGTAATCGTAAGACTTTTTCATCTTTCATCATTTTCATTTTAACTCCTTTCCATTCCTTATCAGGAATACAATTATTATCATGTGCTCTTTATGGAACTTATCTCAATAGTATGCTCTTTGTGGCACATACATTGTTCTTTATGGCATTCGTGTTTCATCAAGTCCAACTCGATAATAGAATAGTTATAGATATGTATATATATATAACGATTCTAAGACCGCCCGTCCGGGTTTCCCCACTGTGCGCGCCCCTAAATAACCATCATCTTCGAGAGCCTATCATAAGACAACCTGGGATCCTATCGCAAACGTCGGGAAGCGGCCATATGCCTGCGGGGTAGTCAAGACCACACCTGGAATCTCCTACCCATCGCAGAAAATATAGAACAAGCGCTTATATGGCCTAGGACTATATCCACCCTGCATTCATTATCTAGGGGGCTTCACCTCACGCACGGACTTCCCTTAAGATGGTATTTAGAGAGGTGTGTATCATCCATTTTATAAATTTCCGTTTCATGATTTAGTAAATTATCATTTACCTCATCCATGATACATTTTACCAAATGCATTATGGTTATGGAATTCACATTGTCCTAATAACGTCGAGGAGTGTTTAACTCCAAAGTTATTTCTTCCAAATGTCCCTTCTTGGACTTTATAACAAACCATCAATTTAGATCTAGTTCGCATTTACTCCTAAAGTCTCCAAATTTGGCTTTAAGATTTCCTATCTTCATATAAAACTATACGAAAAAGTAATGCATGAACATTACTTTAAATTATCCCTTTGAAATAAACCCTAGATAAACCCCTTCAAGTCTAGGGTATCGACCAAACTCAACTAATACTCTAAAATCCTGTGTTTACTTCATTTGAGAAGGCCCCTAATCACTAATCCTAAAGAAAAGGGGTTTAAAATTGAAAAAGAAAAATTTGAAAAAGTGCAGGGTTTCCTAATCGATTCGGCCTGGCCGAATTGATTCGGTCAGGAAATATGGGATTCTGCATAATTGCCGAATCGATTCGCCCAGAGGGCCGAATCGATTCGTTCAGGAAAGTTGAGTTTCTGCATAAGTGCCGAATCGATTCGGACCAAACCGAATCGATTCGGTTCGCCTAGACCTGGACTCTAGACCTAAGAGAATCGAATCACCCACAGGGCCGGATCGATTTGGGCCTGCGATTTTGCCAAGTTTTGGCTATGGAGTCTTGGACTCCGAATCTACTCCCAACTAAAATCTCCTCAAACCAACCTCATTTATCAACACCAATAGATCATCAACCCTACTAGTGACCACCTTAAACCTCATCAATCATCCCAATCATTTTTGAATGGATCAAAACCCACAAATACATAAAGAAAACCCTAAAATAGCTAAACCATGATCAATACATCATTATCATAACAAATCATTTATCTTAAACCACCTATAACAAGTAGAAACTTGCCTCAATTCAGCAATTGCATATTTTCTTGGTGTGGGAGCAAGAATCCCTCTTAAATCTTCAATCTCTCTTCTTTCTCTACACTTTCTTTTCCTCTCTCAAGCTCTCTCTAAGTTTAGGAAATACAATTAGGTGAATAGTGACTTAATCAAGACATAAATCCTGCCTTTAGTAAAAAATCCCAACTTAATTGATCAATATTGCGATAAAATAATACGCAACTGCATCTTTAAGGCCTAACCAGTCAAAAATGCCCAAAACCTCAAAATACAATATGGCACATTAATTGACTATCTCGAACTTTCTGGACTCAACTACTGTCTCCAAATTATCATTTGGATATTTTATAATTCATTTTAAGTCCCGTTCTCATTATTAAGCCAAATATCATTTTAAATTCATATGATATTATAAAACATAATATAGCAATATTCACCTATAATTACGGTAAATATGAATTCTCATAGTATACATTTACTTTTCTTCATTAAATGGATACTCAATCCATAGCCCAACATTTTATATCTAGTTACCATATCTGGTAAATAGACATAAAATACTTTCTCATAAGCGAGGGTTATTACATACTCCCCCCCTTATGAGGGAATTTTGTCCCCAAAATTCAAAGGTACCTTATAAGAAGAGATGCGGATATCTTTCCCGCATGTCATCCCCACGCTCCCACATTGATTCTTTCGCATTGTGATGACTCCATTGAACTCTCACCAAGGGAACCACACGAGACCTAAACTTTCCCTCCCCATACTCAAGAATAGCAACCAGTTGTTCTTCATATGAAACATCGGGCTGCAAATCAATATCCTCAAAAGGAATGTGCCAAAGGGAACCCTCGCATCTCTTATACTTCTTCAAAGAGGAGACATGGAATACATCGTGGATTTATTGCAAAGGATCCGACAAGGCAAGTTGATACGACACGGGACCAACTTTTGCAATAACTGGGAAGGGTCGAACAAAATGCGACGCAAGTTTCCCTTTCTTACCGAAACTCCTAATGCACTTCATTGGTGACACTCGCACCAAAACTTGTTCTCCAACCTCCAACTCCACGTGTCTCCTACCCGCATCGGCATAGCTCTTTTTTGACGGTCTTGGGCTATCCGAATGCCATTTCGTATGAGTTCTATCTTTTAAGAAGTGTCCTGGATCATTTCAGGTCCAAGGAATTTGTTATCGCCTACTTCCATCCAATAAGCGGGCGACCTACATGGTCGGTCATAAAGAGCTTCATAAGGAGCCATTCCAATAGTAAATTTGTATGAGTGTTTGTAAGCAAACTCAACCAATGGGAGGTATTGTTCCCAACCGCCCTTGAAATCAAGAATGCACATACGAAGCATATCCTCCAACATCTGGTTTACCCTCTCAGTTTGACCATCTGTTTGTGGATGATAGGAAGAGCTCAACTTCAATTCGGTCCCCAACGCCTCTTGGAAACTTCAGCAAAAGTGGGACAAAAATATTTTATCTTGGTCAGAAACAATGTTTAAAGGTACCCCATGAAGTCTAACGATCTCCTCGATAAATAATTGGGCATAACGAGCGGTATCGAAATCCGTACGTACGGGAAATAAGTGTGATGACTTTGTCAATCGATCGACAATCACCCAAATCGATTCATAACCCCTCTGTGATCTAGGTAAGCCCGTAATAAAGTCCATAGAAATACTTTCCCATTTCCACACAGGAATCTCCAACGGTTGCAACAAACCTGTCGGTCCCTGATGGTAAATCTTAACTAACTTACAAGTAGTGCATTGGGAGACAAACTCTGAGATATCCCTCTTCATGCCGTCCAACCAATACTGACGGCGCATGTCTTGGTACATCTTGTCCCCACCCGGATGCACCGTAAATTTTGACCCGTGAGATCCCGCCATCACCGCTCGTCTCAAGTCCTCTTCCGAAATAATAAGTCTTCCATGGAAGCGTAGTCCCCCCTCAGAACCAATCGAGTACAACTCCGCCCCCTCGGACAACAGTCGGTGTATATGGTCTTGACAAACCTTATCTCTTCCCAGGGCTTCCACAATTCTTGTCACAATCGTAGGGGTAACAGTCATTACCGACATGAATGCTCTCACTACCGCATCCTCCTGGTTGAGCTCCTTCCATTTATCTTTCCATACCTCAGCTACGTCTCCCTCGGGCTTCCTACTCAAGGCATATGCTACTACGTTCACCTTTCCCGGATGATAATGGATATCAAATTGATAATCCTTCACGAACTCCAACCAACGACACTGATGCATAAAATAAATACTGTAGCAATTTATGGTCCGTGAAAAGACTAAACTTCTCCCCCAAGAGATAATGCCTCCATATCTTCAAGGCAAAGACAACTGTGGTGAACTCTAAGTCATGCACCAGATAATTTCTTTTGTGGGGCTTTAGTTTACGATAAGCATAAGCAATAGCCCGTATTTCTTATTAAAGAACACCTCCTAACCCTTGAAGAGATGCATTGGTGAAGACTAGATATTCCAATCCCTGTTTTGGCAATGTAAGGACTGGAGCCGAAGTCAACCTGTCTTTGAGCTCATCAAATGTAGCCTGGCATGAACTGTCCCAAACAAATCTCACTCCCTTTCGGGTCAGATTCGTCAAAGGACTAGCGATTTTAGAAAATCCCTTAATGAACCTACGATAATAACCCGTTAAGCCTAGAAAACTACGAACCTCGCTAGGTGTCGTGGGCTGACCCCACTCCCTAACCGCAATCGCCTTACTAGGATCCACCGATATACCCTGGGATGGCACCACATTACAGAAAATGAACTTCCTTTAACCAAAAGCCACACTTCTCAAACTTCGCATACAATTGGTGATCCCTCAATCTATGCAGGACCAACCGTAAGTGAGTAGCATGGTCGGATTCTGTCTGAGAATAGACTAAGATGTCATCGATGAATACAATAACAAATTGGTCAAGGAAATCCCGAAATACCCTATTTATGAGATCCATAAATACAACGGGAGAATTGGTTAGTCCAAAGGGCATAACCAAGAATTCATAGGATCCGTATCGGGTCAGAAATGCCATCTTGGATACATCCTGCTCCCGTATCCTCAATTGATGATACCCAGTGCTCAAATCGATTTTTGAGAAGTAAGAAGCTCCCCTAAGTTGGTCAAACAAATCACCGATGCGAGGCAAAGGGTACTTATTCCGGATGGTGACTTTATTCAACTCCCTATAGTCCACACATAACCGGAGAGAATCGTCTCTTTTCTTCACTAATAATACCGGAGCACCCCATGGCGACGTAATACGCCTAATAAATCCCTGCTCCAATAACTGCTGAATTTGATCTCTCAACTCCCTCATCTCCACATGAGCCATGCGATATGGGGCTTTAGCAATCGGTCGAGTCCCCGGCATTAAATCAATCACAAACTCTATCTCCCGACTTGGAGGCAATCCTGGTATTTCCCGAAAAACATCTTCGAAATCTCTAACAATCGGAAGAGAATTTAGGGGAACTACTACATCCTTAGAAGCATCTTCCGCTATACAATATAAATAAGTACTCGTACTCCCCTCCATACAAGGCATAACAACCAAGAACATTTCTTGTCCTGGAAATGCAAAAACTATACTTTTCCCGTAACAATTTACTATCGCATGGTATTTCACTAGCCAATCCATACCCAATATTACGTCATACCCGACCATGTCATGGATGAGTAAATCGGCCTCAAAGCACAAGTTACCAAGATTAATCCCTATGTTTTTACAAACAAAGAAAATCAATGAACCATCACCCATGGAGGATTCAACACTAGTGAAAGTACTCTTGACAGACTTTATCAAGTCAGTAGTTTGAGAAAAACTCCTAGAAATGAAAGAGTGTGTAGCACCCGTATCAAATAGTACTCGACCCATATGCCCTTGGATGAGAAACTTACCCTCGATAGCTGGCAGTGTTGGAGGGGCTGGAAGAAGCATAGCTTCCTGAATATGGTAGACCCGTCCATACTGCAGTTACCCCTGCTGAGGGGGAGCAATTGGATTAGGTTCCTGGGGCAAAAACTATACATACGACTGTTGTGGAGCCCTAGGAAGATGCCCTCCAACCAATTGAGGATAAGACCTCTTATAATGGCCCAACTCCCCGCACTGAAAAAATTTATTAGCCGCATTCTACTGATTCCTCCCTTGATTGTTTCGAATTTTCCCCGCACCTCGGCCCTGCTAGCCCCTACCTCCATTTCCATCTCTACCTCCTTCTTGTTGCTGTCTGCCTTGACCCGACCTGTTATTATTTCCACCCGCATTAAACCCACCAAAACGTTGACGCTTAGACAAATCCCCTTGCTGGGGGTCTCTCTCTCTTTGCTTGTTCCTAGAGGATTGGGACGAAGAAGATGTTCCCCCTCCGATCCCATTACCACCCGGTTTAACCACTTGCCCCATCGCTGCAGCCTTCTTATTATTTTGCACAAATAACCTATGCTCTTAGCAATGAACTAGAGAAGCATTCATCACATCCCCAAAGGTTACTAAAGATGGATTCCCAAGAAAATGTTGTTTTATTTGCCAATGTAAACCTCCTACAAATTTGGAGAATCTTTTCGCTTCTGGAGTCACTTCATCCGGCACAAAACTGGCTAGTCGGGTGAACTCCTCTTCATACTCTGCCACGGATCTCTCCCCCTGAACTAGATCTTGAAGCTTTCTCTGCATCTCCCTTTGAACTGCGGGAGGGAAATACTTTCCATCAAACAAAGCCCAAAAGTCGATGATCGACATTGTATCCCTTTGTTCGGGTGTAGTCATTGACTCCCACCAATGTAAGGCCGATCCGACAAGCTTAAAGGTAACGAGGATTTGCTTTTTCTCCTCACTACATTCCACCATTCTAAGATGGCACCGCATGTCCTTCTTCCACTGGTTTTCCTGGGGGATGGCCCTTTAGGAAAGACTCTCTAACCCATTCCCACTGAGAAGGTCCCGTAGGAACTAGTGCTTCTTTTCCCCTCGCTTGAGCTAGTGGCATTTTTTGTACCATTGCAGTCATTACGGCATTAACAGCTAGGGCCACTATATTTGTCACATCCTTGGCACTGATATTCCCCGATGGCGGCGATGGAGGACCAACCTCATCCTCTACAACCCTGTTACGTCGAGCGGGACGTCCTCTCTTAGGCCACATCTAAGATAGAGAGAAGATAGAGTTAGAGTATTATATAAAACAACCTATCTAGCAGAAGATCGCATACATAAGCAACAAAACAATCCTAAAATTAAGGTATATATCAAAGAACACTATGGCAGAACGTGACAAGTTTGCATAGATCCTAAAGACTCTAGAACCTGATGCTCTAATACCATCTGTGACAACCCGCTATCCGAAATAAGGGGTGGCCAGCCCGATACCCCGATAAAACAAGAATCATGGATAGATATCATTCTCATCATCGTAACAACATAAAGAGTATACGGAATAACCAAATAATATTCCAAAAAACGGGTTATCAAAAATTTTAGTTTTGTAATTTAAAGAAAGCATTTTCAACAACCCATAATAGAAAAGAGGGTGGAAACTCCCACAAGTACATATAGATAAACCAACGATAAAAGGAAAGGACCGAATGAAACGTCGGTCCATGAAATACATACAATATACAATAAGCTCCATGAGTTACATAATACATCCATTATACAATCACAACAATTTGGGCCACATGCCCGAATATGGACTGATCATAACTAGAAAACAATAATGGAGGCGTCTACACAAAATATCCCGTGATACCCGCAAAATGTCACGGCTCCTCGAAAGACTGGGGAATGGGAAGGTCATCACGGGCAACCTTGCGGTGGAACACCTGAGCGAATATAATATATACATACACAACAAGAAATAAGAACCGGTCAGAGGCCGGTATTATGTGATCACCAGATAAATGACAAGTATGGCAATGATGAACAGATAAGCGTGGATTATAAAGATGATATTCTAGCATGTTAACATCATATAAGGAACTAAGACAGTTAAATGATTATTAAACTGAAATTCAATTATACAGGGGAAAATAAGTAATCGTAAGCCTTTTTCATCTTTCATCATTTTCATTTTATCTCCTTTCCATTCCTTATCAGGAATACAATTATTATCATGTGCTCTTTATGGCACTTATCTCAATAGTATGCTCTCTGTGGCATATACTTTGCTTTTTATGGCATTCATGTTCCATTGAGTCCAACTTGATAATATAATAGTTATAGATATGTATATATATAATGATTCTAAGACCGCCCCTCCGGGTATCCCCACTGTGTGCGCTCCTAAATAACCATCATCTTCCAGGGCCTATCATAAGATAACCTGGGATCCTATCGCAAACGTAGGGAAGCGGCCATATGCCTGTGGGGTAGTCAAGACCACAGCCGGAATCTCCTACCCATCGCAGAAAATATAGAACAAGCGCTCATAAGGGCTAGGACTATATCCACCCTGCATTCATTATCCAGGGGGCTTCACCCCACGCACGGACTTCCCTTAAGATGGTATTTAGAGAGGTGTGTATCATCCATTTTATAAATTTCCGTTTCATGATTTAGTAAATTATCATTTACCTCATCCATGTTACATTTTACCAAATGCATTATGGTTATGGAATTCATATCTTCCTAATAACCTCGAGGAATGTTTAACTCCCAAGTTATTTCTCACAAATGTCCCTTCTTGGACTTTATAACGAACCATCAATTTAGATTTAGTTCGCATTTACTCCTAAAGTCTCCAAATTTGGCTTTAAGATTTCCTAGCTTCATATAAAACTATACGAAAAAGTAATGCCTGAACATTACTTTAAATTCTCCCTTTGAAATAAACCCTAGATAAACCCCTTCGAGTCTAGGGTATCGACCAATCTCAACTAATACTCTAAAATCCTATGTTTACTTCATTTGAGAAGTCCCCTAATCACTAATCCTAAAGAAAAGGGGTTTAAAATTGAGAAAGAAAAATTTGAAAAAGTGTAGGGTTTCCGAATCGATTCGGCCTGGCCGAATCGATTCGGTCAGGAAATATGGAATTCTGCATAATTGCCGAATCGATTCACCCAGAGGGACGAATCGATTCGGTCAGGAAAGTTGTGTTTCTGCATAAGTGTCGAATCGATTCGGACCAAACAGAATCGATTCGGTTCGCCTAGACCTGGACACTAGACCTAAGCGAATCGATTCGACCATAGGGCCGAATCGATTTGGGCCTGCGATTTTACCAAGTTTTGGCTATGGAGTCTTGGACTCCAAATCTACTCCCAACCCATATCTCCTCAAACCAACCTCATTTATCAACACCAATAGATCATCAACCCTACTAATGACCACCTTAAACCTCATCAATCAACCCAATCATTTTTGAATGGATCAAAACCCCCAAATACCTAAAGAAAACCCTAAAATAGCTAAACCATGATCAATACATCATTATCATAACAAATCATTTATCTTAAACCACATATAGCAAGTAGAAACTTGCCTCAATTCAGCAATTGCAGATTTTCTTGGTGTGGGAGCAAGAATCCCTCTCAAATCTTCAATCTCTCTTCTTTCTCTACACTTTCTTTTCCTCTCTCAAGCTCTCTCTAAATTTAGGAAATACAATTAGGTGAATAGTGACTTAATCAAGACATAAATTCTTCCTTTAGTAAAAAATCCCACCTTAATTGATCAATATTGCGATAAAATAATACGCAACTGCATCTTTAAGGCCTAACCAGTCAAAAATGCCCAAAACCTCAAAATACAATATGGCACATTAATTGACTATCTCGAACTTTCTGGACTCAACTACGGTCTCCAAATCTTCATTTGGATACTTTATAATTCATTTTAAGTCCCGTTCTCATTATTAAGCCAAATATCATTTTAAATTCATATGATATTATAAAACAGAACATAACAATATTCACCTATAATTACAGTAAATATGAATTCTCGTAGTATACATTTAATTTTCTTCATTAAATGGATACTCAATCCATAGCCCAACATTTTATATCTAGTTACCATATCTGGTAAATAGACATAAAATACCTTCTCATAAGCGAGGGTTATTACATATACCTATCTATCTATCTATCTATCTATCTATCTATCTATCTATCTATCTATCTATCTATCTATCTATCTATCTATTAATTTTTTTTTTCCTTTTTAGACTAAAAGGTTTAGTGTTAATTTTTTAAATGGTTAAATTATTTTTTTGGTTTTTTATTAAATTAAATTTAAATGGTTGCATTATATTTTTTTGTTCTTAGTTAAATTAATGTTAGTGTTATTGTAAGCCCGCAATATTTCTTAGTGTTATCGTTAAATTAATGTTAATTGGTTAATAATTTTTTAGTGATATTGTAGGTTTGTTAAATTGATAATGTTGATGGTATCTTATTGGGCCTGTGTGAAGGTATTGTTATAAGTTATCATAGGCGTATGGTGAAGATGTTATTCACCCTATTTGTTGCCTTCATGGAGGTGATTTATATATTTTATTTTTCAATATCAATTTAAATAGGATTCCTTTTTTTTTTAATTCTTGCCAAAAGTGAAATTTCTGATATGTGTAAGAATTCTTAAATTTGAGTGTTTTTCAAAGTATTGGATAAGTTCGGATATAGTTGTCTTTTAATTCCAATACTTTACTTGGCATGTCACTAATATGAGTTATTGGTCTCATATAAGAGAATATGTAATGATTAGGGTTATAATGTTTTTGTTTGTTAGAGCTTTGGATTAATGTTGTTGTTGGTTTATATTTTAGGATTAATTTTAAGGGATAATTTGGAATATTGCTTGTTTAAATTTGGGGTTCTTTCCGTACATTAAATAGATTAAGTTATTTTTTGGCCAATACTAAAAAATAACTTCAAAAATTCGATTGGAGGGCTCCTGCCCACCAAACCCTTAAAAATCGCTGATAAATTAATCCCCATTATTGAGAATTCCTGGCTCCATCCCTGGTTGTCGACATGATAGATCTCTTAGCCATGGAATATAATTTGACTATTGTACTTGAATTTTAGAGTTATAAAAGAAGATGAGGTATGTTCTTCTTATGAATATTACACACACACACACACACACACACATATCTAACCAAAGGAACTCATTCCCTTTGTTTAATTCCATATGGGTGCCTTATTAAAGGTCACTCGAATTCACCTTGGATAAGCCCTTCAATACCTTATGTGGGTCTCATTCCATAGATTACCTCCACTCACCTTTGATAACCCTAAAATACCTCATGATGGGTACCTTCACCAAAATATGCCCTTACCCTTCTTAGTTGATATTTTATATCTCATGGGTTTCCCTTCTCTCCTAGGATGATCCCTAAGTTCAACTTGAGTTCCAAGTTCTTAAAATCACCAATGTATCACACTTGGAGTCCTAACTATTTAATGATGATTTTATTTCAACCATCATTATTCGCAAGGCTGACCCTTTGTAGCTTACTTGGTAATTAGTGAAAGTGAGTTATACTGAATGCTTTTTTGATTAAACCTTAACTTTTCCTTTCCATGCTGGCAGTTGATAAGATTCAAACTAGGCAAGTTATACCCATATATGAGTTATATTTTTTGTCATTGTAATGGCAACACAACCCTTATGGCCTAGTCGTCGTGGTTATCCACATGGGTAACACATGCACCGAAGGGATTAGTCTTATGGTGTTCGATAGATGGACCAGGAATTATCATTCGTTACAAAAAACACTTCATTATTTCGTATGGCATATGTAAATTCTAATCAAACGGAAAAATAAATCACATAAAGTCCATTTGAAGATCATCGAGAATTGGTGACAACTAACCTAGTTTATGTGACCCCATTTACAATAACCTTCAACACTTAACTAGTTTTTCACCATAAATCTAAAATGTTATGCGTTATGACCTTTGAAGGGTCCAAATGAGTTAGAGTTGTTGGATCCATATGGCTATAACGTGTGACACCCTGCTTAATTAAATATCAGGTGGTCAGTCCTTTATTAAATTAAATTAGAATTTCAAAATTGATTCATTCTTAGCATTGCTGTCGAAAACCAAAATAATTACTAATCACCTACTAGTTAATTGAATCGGTGCCAATTTTATCTTTCATTAAACAGATAACAACGTGCGGAAGACCAAAATAAATCATACACCAATAGAGTCTAAACCATCACAAGATATAGATAAATAAAGTCTTGCCATAAAAACCATCGCCTAAAACTAAACTAAGTAAATCCGACATAATACTAACTGAATCCAGCATAAGTATGAAATGAATAAAATCTAAATGGGAAAACATGCCCCAATGAAAATTGTAATACAACTATAAGCTTCTACACTATGAAATGAGGAAATGAGGCGTCTAACGAAACTCCTGCAAGCATCCACCTATGCTGCAGCTGCGTATCCCTAAAACAAAATGTCAAGTCTGGCATCCCTGTGGCTGGACACGTAAAAGGTTTTGAAAATATTTTTATTACAAGAGTTAGTACTCAAAATATTTTGAAAATATTTAGAAAGAGTTTATAGCAGTTAAAATCGGACATTGATTACACATGTTAGGCTCACGTACACCCTCTTAAGTTTCCTCACACCTCAATTATTGTGCCCGCCGAACGTTCTGTACTTAGCCCACCTAGCTGGGCTACCCAAACTAAATAGACATATGTAACTATCTAGAGTTTTCATATCTCTAAGTCCCCCTACCGCCCATACAGTACACTATCCGAATTAACATTACTCGTACGTTAAGAGTTGAACTTATCATTTCATTTTTCTTCTCATTTATTCAATTAATTAAGTTTCACTACTTAATTCGTTCTTTAGATATACACTATATGCCTGTCTACTATCACACATAAGTACAATAATCACAATCGTATATATATATATATATATACGGTGTTTCTCAATAGGACCACCATGAAATATTAGGCGTACTCTATTATCAGTCCAACTACATCTTATACTACATGGGGACTATTGGTTTGGAATGTCTTCTCGAATCAAAAGTCAAACAACAACGGTGGAAGTGAACATAGTTCTAAGCCTTTAGGCTATGCACATACCTAACGTACCCAAATGACATGCCGGTCTCACTAATACACGTCACATAGCGGGACGCCCTAAGTTTCTATGTTCTGGGGCACCAATTCAGACCTCTTAGGAATCGTCAAGGTGGGATTGCCCACTATCAGAGAACTTTCGGTGATAGCAGGCAGTGTAGGTATGCTAACTCATAATATTAATCATATAGGTACACACACAACCTATATATATACATATTCAGCAGGTATTCACACGACCTAATTATCATCGTTCGTGTGTAGAATAATTCACTCACATACTCATCGTACTTGTTACATTACGATTTAACTCACTATCGTATTATTCGAGTATTAATCTCTACTCTAAGGGACCTAGTTACCCCTTTCTTCATTTAAGCAGCTAAGTACTCCTTACCCTATTAGTATATGCAATTAATCTCTCTCACGCATTTTCGTAATTGTATTCCCATCTTTTCGAATTAAATTACTTCACAATTAAGCCTATTTAAACATCAGTTTAATCTCCTCAATAAGCCAAAGCCCATTACTCTATCATAAGCTAATTGTAATATAAATAATCCTACATTATATTTCATCAAAGTCCCAAACGTTTCCCTGATAACAATTTTGGCATTCTAGGCTTAAAAGGAAAAATCTCATCTTTTCTGGGCATCCGAATCGATTCGTCAGGAGATCGAATAAATTCGATTTATGGAAGGCCGTCTATCTCATTGGTTTTCATGCGTTTTTCACCATTTTTACACACGTGACTTACATGATACTTCACCAAGATCAAAACCAATTGTTTTATTAAATCATCAAATCATCAAAAGCCCTAGGTTTTAATGATCTTCCTCTATATTTCAACACAAACCCAGATTTATTTCGTACAGATAATCATATATATACTGATTTCGAATCCTCTACAACATTAAATTAAACTACACGGAAATCCTACCCTTAACATGAGTTTAATCCATTATTTCCTTTCACGATCATCAATTTACTCACAAAAAAATCAAACCCTGGGCACATGGGTAATATAACTTCAAGAAATATGTATATAAACACTTGACTTAATTTAGATGTTCAAATTTCATGAATGAGATGTTGAATGGTGTGTCTTCCCTTCCAAGCTTCACTCCCAACTTGTTAATGGTGCAAGATCACACTCCAAATTCCTCAAATTCTCTCTCTTAGGCTTCACAATTGTACCCTCTCTTTTTCTAATGGCTTTTCAAAGTTTTTGAACCTCTAAACCCTATTATCCAAACTTTATAAGTTGATACATAGTTTGTAAATTCCTAGATCTCTCAACCCCTAATATAAAATGACCAAAATACCCTCATATGGTCCCGATTTAGTCTAAAATTTTCCCGTGACTCAATCGATATCCCCAGGTATATATTTTAACTAATTCAACCCTTCCAGACTCATCCATGATCTTAAAATCATCATTTGAGTCACTCTAAATGCATATTCCATCTCGACCCCAAGTTAGTCTACACGGGACTCCCGATTGAGATAAATTCATATTACGCCCATATCACTCGCTATGACGTAATTTCTAATCATCAATTATTTACTATTATCTCAGTAAATATAACTCATAACATTAATTATTATTTCACTCTCGATTAATATCTAATAATCACATTATTATTCAATTTAATTAAATTACTTCTCTTGCGTAATTTAAGATAAAAAATTTATTTACTGAATTAATTAAATCTCAAATATGCAGAAATATGGTGTATTACATACTTCCTCTATTACATTGGAATTTTACCCACAAAATTAGGTCATACATGCGGTAAACAACTCTGGATACTGCTCTTACATGGCATCCTCCCACTCCCAAGTAGACTCATCAACATTGTAGTGCCCCCACTGAACTCTGACTAGAGGTACCACATTAGACCATAGCTTTCTCTCACTGCGATAAAGAATAGCCATGGGTCTCTCCTCATATGAGATGTCTCGCTACAAATCAATCTCCTCAAGTGGTGCCAGAAAGATCTCTCGCTCCTCTTATACTTTTTCAGCAATGCCACATGGAATCCATTGTGTATTGGTTGAAGATGCTTTGATAAACCTAATCTATATGCTATCGGTGCCACTCTATTAATAATAGGGAAAGAACCCACATACATCAGTGCTAACTTCCCCTTCTTGCCGAATCTCATGACTCCTTTCATGGGAGACACCCGTACCAATACCTGGCCACTAACCTCTAAATCAATGTGTCTCCGATCGACATTAGCATAACTCTTCTACCTATATTAAGCTATTCGTATACATCCTCAAATAAGCTCAATCTTGGCAGTCGTCTCTTGTATCAATTCTGGACACAATAATTTATTATCCCCCTCTTCTGACCAATAAGTGGGAGAACGACAAGGTCTCCCAAAAAGTGCCTCAAATGGTGCCATATCGATAGTAAATTGGTAAGAGTTATTATATGCAAACTCTACCAATGGAAGGTATCGCTCCCAACCTCCCCCAAAATCAAGAATGCATATTCTCAACATTTCCTCCAACATCTGATTAACCCTCTCAGTCTGCCCGTCTATCTATGGATGATAAGTAGTAATCAATTGTCAGTCTGTGCCTATGGCCTTTCAAAAACTCTACTAAAAGTGATAAACAAAGATCTTGTTTTTATCAGTTATAATGTTAATCGGCACCCCATGACTTTCATTATCTCGACAATGAATAGCTACGCGTACTGACTCGTCTTATAGTCGGTGTGGACTGACAAGAAATGGACCACCTTCGTCAACCTATCCAGTATCACCCAAATATAATTGTGATCCCTCTGTGATGTTGGTATCCCTGTAATAAAATCCATCGAAATACTCTCCCACTTATATACGAGAATCTCCAATTGTTGTAACATCCCCGAAGGTCTCTGATGGTCAAATTTCACAACCTGATAGGTAACACACTTCGAGACGAACTATGCTATGTCTCTCTTCATCCCAGTCCATCAATACTATCTCCTCATATCTTGGTACACCTTACCCCCACCGGGATATACTGTAAACTTTTAACCATGAGATTATGTCATAACTGCATGTCTCAAATCCTCATCCTCCGGAACTAAAAGTCTCCCATTAAATTGTAGGCCTCCCTTTGAGCTGATCAAGTAAGACTTTGTACCCTCAGCTAACAACTATCATACTCTGCCTTGATAAAACTAATCCTCTACCTATGGTTTCACTAATCGCATCATAATCTCGGGAGTGATAGATAAAACTGCCATGAATGCCTCAGCGACCTCATTATCATGTCGAAGATCACTTCACTTCTCCTTTTAGACCTATACTATTTCCCCTATAGGCCACCGACTCAACTCGTCTACCACCATGCTAGCCTTACCAGGATGATATCGTATATCAAACTAGTAATCCTTTATGAACTCTAGCCACGGCCTCTGCCTCATATTCAGATCCTTCTGCATGAAGAGATATTGAAGTGACTTGTGATAGGTGAACAAATTAAACTGATCTCCCAAAAGATAATGTCTCCATATCTTCAAAGCAAAAATGATCGCTGCCAACTCCAGGTCATGAGTGGGGTAATTCTTCTCATGGGTCTTAAGCATTGGAGACGCATAAGCTATAGCCCTCTCCTCCTGCTGTAATACACCCCCAAGTCCTTACAAGGATACATCGATATATATCTGGTACTCCAATCCTCCCCAAGGCAAAGCAAGTAAGGGTGTTAATGTTCACTTGTCCTTTATCTCATCAAACGCTAATTAACAATGATCGCTCCATAAAAATGGTACCCCTTTGCGAGTCAAGTTTGGCAACAAACCGGTAATATTAGACAACCCTTTGATGAAGTAATAATTATATCGAGCCAACCCCAAAAAGTTTTGAATCCCGATCGGTGTCGTGGGATGTCCCCACTCCCTCACCGTCGATTCCTTGCTTGGATCAATAATAATGCCCCGGTCAAACACGATGTGGCCTAAAAACTGCACCTCACGAAACTAAAATCAATGCTTCTCTAATTCATCACACAACTGATGGTATCGTAGCATCCATATAACCATACATAGATGCTCTATATTCTCATCCTCGGTGTAAGAGTAGACCAGAATATCGTCTATAAACATAATCACAAACTAGTCTAAGAACTCCCTGACTACCCTGTTCATGAGATCTATGAACACTGTCGCTGCATTTGTGAGCCCAAACGGAATCACCCTAAACACTTACGATCCATACCACGATAGATAAGCGGTATTAGGAATATCTTCCGCTCGAATGCATAATTAATGATACCCATATCTCAAATCAATTTTGGAGAAGTACGCCACTCCCCCAACTGGTAAAATAGGTCATTGATTATTGAAAACGGATACTTATTCCGTATCGTGACCTTATTCAACTCCCTGAAGTCAACACACAAGCAAAGATAACCATCCCCTTTCTTCATAAATAATACCGGTGCACCCCATGAAGATGTACTCCACCGAATAAAATTCTGACCCAAGAGCTACTGAATTTGCTCTATCAACTCACGCATCTCTAAAAGGGAAATATGGTAAGGTTCTTGGGCAATCGGTCTCGAACTCGATGCTGGATCTATAAAAAACATAATTTCGAGACTAGGTAGTAGCCCTGGTACCTCCTGAAATACGTCCTTGAATTCCCTCACAACCTGAATCGAGTATAATGTCATAACTATATCCTTTGGGGTCTCCTCCTTAATATAATATAAATATGTGCGTTACCCTCCCTCCGAAATAGGCATCGCCACGAGGAACATCTCATGTCTCAGAATGGAAAAAATAATGGTGCTCTCATAGCAATCTATCATTGCTCTATAGCCCGCCAACCAATCCATACCCAAAAATTACATTATAACCCTCCATATCTAACATTAGAAGGTCTTCCCCTAAGCTCACTCTCTCTATAGAGATATCAACTCCTCTACAAGTCGAGTGTATCAATGAACCATAACCCATCGGTGACTAAAATAGTGTAATGCCCCAATATCAAATAGAATCTAACCCTCAAGCCCATGAATAAGAAGCGTATACTTTATTATCAGTGATGCCTGAGGTTCTGATGGCATCACTACGTTCCGAACATTATACACACACTCGTAGTGCATTTGCTCCTACTGCTGCTATGGGGATAGTGGTGTTGGTGCTACGGGAGGTATCGAATCCTGCTATCCCTGATGAGCACCCTGTTGTTGTGCTCCACCCTACTGTGGGCAATCCGTCCTCTTGTGACCCTACTGGCCATATGAAGCACTGAGCCAGAAACACTCTATGTCGCTGGCTCTACTTTCCTCGGCCCTTTAGCCTCCACTTTGGTTCCCTTAACCCCGTCGTCCCTGTAGAAACTATTACTTCTTGGGGCCCTACTGACCCTGCCTGTATCCCCCAGTGATGAACCTCTTGGCTTGATACCCCTGTAGGGAATCCTACCTCTACTGACGGCCTTCTTGCTACTATTATGGTGCTCCACTAGCACCATCCCCATTTTCCTTGCCTTGTTGGCTCGACTCTACACCTCCCTTTCTCCCCATTGCATGGACGTGATGATCTTGACAGTGTACAAGTCCGGCATTAATGACATCAGTGTATGTCATCGCCGCATGATTACCAATCAAGTGTGGCATGTTCTTCCATTCCAAGTCGTCCATGAACTTCATTTTCTTCCTGTCCTCGTTGCTCACCTCATATAGCACAAAGTTAGCCAAGTGGGTGAACTCCTCCTCCTAATCAGCTATTGAGCGGTCACCCTGTGTCACTTCCCCAAATTTCTTTTGCATCTCTGACTCAACTGCAGGAAAAAAGTACTTGCGATCGAACCTCACCCAAAACTCAGTAATGGTGATGAAATCTCGCTCCTCAGTGGTGGTCACCGACTCCCACCACTATAATTCCGCTTTGTCTAGTCTAAACATAGCTAACATCTATTTATGTGTCTCAGTACACTCCACCATTCATAGATGGCGTTGTATATTTTTCTTCCATTAACATGATGCAATCACATCAGTACTACCCTCAAACATGGGAGGGTGGCCCTTCTGGAAGGTCTTCTTAGCTCTCTGCCAAGTAGATGACCCTGGTTGGGCCTAGATCATGGGTGCCGTTGGCGGCGATGCCTAGGGCTAAAGGAAATGAGCTACAATAGCTCTCATGGCTGTGTCGACCGCCTGGGCCTCTATCACTGCTGTGCAGTCAAAATCATCACTGGTGGTGGCTGTGGCTAAGGTACCTCCCGTGGCTCCTAATGAGCCTCCCCCGCCTCATCGCTGACCACTTCCCTCTCAGCTCACTGTCTCCCCGGTGGAATCTAAAAATAGATTGAATCGTATGAGTTCACAGTCTACACAAATAAAATAGCAGTACGTAAATCTCAAATATGTAAGATAAAAGAAATAGTCCTAATAATAGGGCTATATATCAAACCAACGTTATGTTGGAATCGTAGTAAGTTGTACAGATCCTATGGACACTAAAACCTAATGCTTTGATACCATCTGTGGCACCCCGCCTAATTAAATACAGGGTGATCAGTCCTTTATTAAATTAAATTAGGATTTCCAAATTGGTTCATCCTTAGCATCACTGTTGAAAACCAAACTAATTACTAAATCCCTTACTAGTTAATTGAACCGGTGACAATTTTATCTTTCATTAAATAGATAACAATGTGTAGAAGACCAAAATAAACCATACACTAATAGAGTCTAAACCATCACAAGATATAGATAAATAAAGTCTTGTCGTAAAAACCATCGGCAAAAACCAAACTAAGTTAAACTAATAAAATACCAACTGAATCCAACATAAGTCCGAACTGAATAAAATTTGAATGGGGAAACTTGCCCAAATGAAAACTCTAATACAACCATAAGATCCTACACTATGAAATGAGGAAATGCGGCATCTAACGAAACACTTGCAAGCATCCGTGTTGCAGCTGGATATCTGTAGAACAGAATGTCAAGTCTGGCGTCCCTATGGCTGGACACCTAAAAGGTTTTGAAAATATTTTTATAACAAGAGTTAGTACTCAAAATATTTTTGAAAATATTTAGCAAGATTTTATAATAGTACAAAATTGATTATTGATTACATATGTAAATTTCACGTACACTCTCTTGGATTTTCTCACCCCTCAACTATTGTGCAAGCCTAACGTTCTCTACTTAGCCCACCTAGCTGTGCTACCCAAGCTAACTAGACATAAGTAACTATCTGGAATATTCACATCTCTAAGTCCCCGTACCGCCCATATAGTATTCTATACAGATTAACATTACTCGTATGTTAAGAGTTGAAGTTATCATTTCATTTATCTTCTCATTTATTTAATTAATTAAGTTTCACTACGTAATTCACTCTTTATATATACACTATCTGTCAGTCTACTGTCATACATAAGTAGAATAATCAGAATTGTATAAATGTATATATTTATCTCTCTAATATATATATATATATATACATATATATGTATGTATATATATTAGAGAGATAAATATATACATTTATACAATTCTGATTATTCTACTATATATATATATATATATATATATATATACGATATCTCTCAATAGGACCACCGTGAAATAATAGGCATATTCTTCTATCAGTTCAAGTACCTCTCGTACTAAATGGGGACTATTGGTTCGGCATGTATCCTCGAACCCAAAATCAAATAACAACGGTGGAGGCAAACACAGTTCTAAGCCATTAGGTTATGCACATATCTAACATACCCAAATGACATGAAAGTCTCACTAATACACGTCACATAGTGAGCTGCCCTAAGTTCTATGTTCTGGGGCACCAATCCAAACCTCACTGGAATCATAAAAGTACGATTGCCCACTACGCGAGAACCTCCGATGATAGAAAAAAACGTAGGTATCCTAACTCACAATATCAATTATATAGTTACACACACGACCTATATATACATATTCCGTAGGTATTCACACGACCTAATTATCATCGTTCGTATTAAAAAAAATTCAATCACATACTTCCCGTACTTCTTACATTATGATTTCACTCGCTATCGTATTATCCGAGTATTAATCTCTACTCTAAGGTCCCTAATTACCTCTTTATTTATTTCAGTAGCTAAGTCCTCCTTACACTACTAATCTATGCAATTAATCTCCCTTACGCTTTCCTGTAATTGTATTCTCATATTTTCAAATTAAATTACGTCACAATTACGCCTATTTAAACATCACTTTACTTCCCTGAATAAGACAAAGGCCATTACTCTATCATAGACATACTCTAATGTAAATAATCCCACATTATATTTCATCAAAGTTCCAAACTTTTCCCCGATAACAATTTTGGCATTCTAGGCTTAAAAGGAAAAATCTCATCTTTTCTAGGCAACCAAATCGATTCACTGGGAGACTGAATTGATTCTCCTTGTCGAATTGTTTGGCTCTGGCTGAATCGATTCGATTTATAGCAGATCGTCTTCTTCATTGGTTTTCATGCATTTTCCCCATTTTTACACATGTGTCTTACATGATACTTCACCAAAATTGAAACCAACTGTACCAAACCTTTCTACATGTCTTAGGATGATTTCTAATGTATATTCCACATCAAAACATTGCGATTCATGATCAAGAATATATTAAATCATCAAATTATCAAAAGCCCTAGGTTTTCATGTTCTTCCTTTCTATTTCAACACAAATCCAGTTTTATTTCGTAGAGATAATCATATATCTATTGATTTCGAATTCTCTACAATATTAAATTAAACTACATGGAAATCCTACCCTTAACATGAGTTTAATCCATTATTTCCTTTCAAGATCACCAATTTATTCACAAATAAATCAAACCCTAGGCACATGGGTATTATAACTTAAAAAAATATGTATATAAACACTTGACTTGATTTAGTTGTTTAGACTTCGTGAATGAGGTGTTCAATGGTGTGTCTTATCTTCCAAACTTCACTCCCAACTTGTCAATGGTGCAAGATCACACTCCAAATTCCTCAAAATCTTTCTCTTATGCTTCACAATTGTACTCTCTCTTTCTCTAATGTCTTCTCTGAGTTTTCTAACCCCTAAAACCTAGCCTCCAACCCTTACAAGCTCATATAGAGTTTGTAAATTCGTAGGTCTCTCAACCCCCTAATACTTCATGACCAAAATACTCTCAATTGGTCCTAGTTTAGTCTAAAATTGTCCCGTGACTTAATCGACATCCTAAGGCATACTATTTTGACTAATTCGACCCTTTCAGACTCATCCGTGACATCAAAATCATCATCCGAGTCACTTGAAATGAATATTCTATCTTGACCCAAGTTAGGCTACACGCGACTCCCAGTTGAGATAAATTCCTATTACGCCCATATCACTCGCTATGATGTAATTTCTAATCATCAATTATTAACTATTCATTCAGTAAATATAATTCATAATATTAATCATTATTTCACTATCGATTAATATCTAATAATCATATTTTTATTCAATTTAATTAAAATACTTCTCTCGCATAATTTAAGATAAAAAATTTAATTACCGAATTAATTAAATCTCAAATATGCTGAAATATGGCGTATTACATGACATCTCAAGAAACATGTTGGGATCATAAAAAAATAATCCAAGAAAAACCTCTCCACAAAGAACAAAAACCTCATGAGGCATCCTTGTGTGACACCCCGCCTAATAAAATACCGTGTGATCAGTCCTATACCAAATTAAAACAGGAATCCCAGTTGGTTCATTCTTAGCATCACTGTCGAAAACTTTTTAAAACTTACTACCCACCTAGTATTCCAAAATCTGATGCCAAATTTTAACTTTTTAATTAACAAAACAGTACATGCTGAAATAAATACAAACCATTGACACAACTGAATAAAACTCAACTGAATAAGTAATTAAACAATTTTTCCGAATAAACCATCGGCCACCAAAGTGAAATCCAAAACAAATATTCAACACGTGAATAAATACATCTGAAAATTGTACTGAGAAGTCTGGGCGACAAGACCTAAATAAAACTGAAATTGATACAAGGTTCCTACTCTAGGAATGAATGAACGATGCGTCTAATCCAAACTCTTTTTAGATCCACATATGACGCAGCTCTGTGTCCCCGGAATAGAATATCAATCCTGGCGTCCCTGTGGCTGGACACCTAAAAGGTTTTGAAAATAGTTTTATAGCAAGGGATAGAACCCAAAATATTTTGAAAATATTTAGCAAGTGAATTAACTGTAGTAATTTAAAATGCATGAATGCGCTTCATATTTAAGTTAGTGTCGCACTCCCTTGTGTACATTCTCACCCCTCCACTATTGCGCACACCTAACAGTTACCTTGACCCCCACCTAGTTGTACTACCCCGTCCAACTAGTCCTGGTATAACCTCCCCTTGCCAAACTACTCTAGCTCGAGTATAATGATTCTTGAATTATAAGTTATCTCACAATTAACTTAATTAATTCCTTCTTAAATAGTAGCATATAACCGTGTCACAAGTTATATAAAATAAATACATCACACACCGTATTATTACCCGCATATAATATTGAATACCATTATATACACACCTTTACTAGAACATCCACACATATAACATACGTATATCCATCCCCATGAGTATACCCTCGCTGGATGATTCCCTCTAAAGTGATATCTCACTAGGTGTTCTCACATAACCTAGTTACCCAAGTTGAAATCACTCACTAACCTGGCCCAAAACATAAACGAAGTGGAGGCGGTCATATTCCTTCCCTGAAAGTGAGATAATCCCCTCACCCATATACCGGGCGCTATGACCTGGGGATATACTCACCCTACTCCTCAAGCTAGGGGATTCACCCACATCGCGCAACCTCCCTTTATAGCACTAGAGTATATAAATTAAGTAAATATCTAATCACTGATATTTAATAGCACACACAATATATACGCACATCTATATATATACTATCACTACACCGTATATATATAGTATAAACCTCGGCTTTACCGTGCTACTCAAAAACCCGTAACACTAGCCTGTAATTTTCCCGAGTCTTTGGCCCGACTCAACTTATTTAATTTTCTCACTAAATAATTTCCATCTTCGGGAGTCTGTGGTCCGACTCTAATTAATAATACTATACACAATAATTTATATGAAATTCGCCTGAGTCTATGATTCGACTCTTATTTAAATAATTTACTTATTAATTAATTAATTAACACAACTCCGAGTCTGTGGTCCGACTCTCATTTAATTAATTTACACATATCCGAGTTTGTATTCCGACCCTCATTTAATTAATCTACACATTAATTAATTAACACAAATCCGAGTCTGTGGTCCGACTCTAATATAATTAAGTCACACCTCAATTCATATACTATTCTCCCCGAGTCTATGATCCGACTCTAATTAAATTAATTAACACACCTATTAATTTAATACCTTCCCGAGTCTATCATCAAACTCTAATTAAATTAATTAACATACCTATTAATTTAATACTTTCCCGAGTCTATCGTCCGACTCTAATTAAATTAATTAACACACCTATTAATTTAATACCGATCCGAGTCTTTGGTCCGACTCCCAGTTAATTAATTTACACATTAATTAATTTATACTAAATCGAGTCTGTGGTACGACTCTCATTTAATTAATTTGCACATTAATTAATTTATACCAATTTGAGTCTGTGATACGACTCTCATTTAATTAATTTATATATTAATTAATCCATACCCTTCCCGAGTCTAAAATCCGACTCTAAATTAATTAATTACAACATCAATTAATTTAATACCTTTTCGAGTTTACATTCCGACTCTACTTCCATTAATTAACACATCCATTAATTTAATAACTTGGTGTCACCCAACCATTATCCACGGACTCTCTCATTTGTCCCATAACTTAATATTTCCCGAGTCTATGTTCCAACTCCAAATTAATTTACTCTCTCGATAATTAATTTAATACTTTGGTGTCACTTAACCCACATGCCCGGACTCGCTCACTTGGTCCATTTTTACATCTCATAATTTCATTTCCACATATTCACCCACAATGTGTCACACATTCATCTCCATAAATTTCCCAATTATATTTACCTATAATTACCGACATACCCGGACTCGCTCACTTGGTCCATAATTAAGTTGAATATGTTTCACCCGAAATTCGTACTTTAAGTCCCAACTCTTAACTTAAGTTGCACATTACCAATATCTATCTTTTGAGCCCCTAGCTATTAAGTTCTCTATAATTTTTCGCCAATTAAAATTATACCCAAGATAAAAAGAAAACAAGGCAAAACATCAACTGCCCGACCTGCCAAGTTTTTCCCATCGTCAATTGATCGATGGCCCCCGATCGATCGATCAATCCTTTCATGGCAGTTCTTCTTCCCCACTAAATTCCACCATTAACGAAAATTCAAGGTTTGTACACCTTAATTTCAACCTCTAATCAAGTCATCCCACCACATACTCATATTAGACTTTGATCTTATATATCATATACACTTTCTAGTATATGAATTTCTCAAATTATCTCACAATTCCCGAAATGGGGTTTTCCATAAATCTCCATTAACTTTGTTCTAAAATTCCAACCTCCAGATTCAAATTCCACCATTTTATATTCCGGTTTCTCATTTAAATCAGATATTTATACTTAGAGATATAGAACACAACTAATTCTTACTTTGAATCTCATTCAATAGTTCCATGAACAAAAACCCCATTTTGTATCCATTCCCCAAAACGAATTTTGATTTATAAATCACTATGATATGAATTGATTATCATCAATTTAGAAATCACAACAGTTAACCACTTGCCTGGATTGTTCGTAGGGTCTGATTCCGTTGGTATAGAGATTGGTTAATGAAGAACACCCCAAATTAATCCTTTAATTTGGCTCCAAAAGACTCCCAATTGCTCTTGATTTGCTTTCCCTCAATTTTTCTCTCAAGCCCTAGGCTTAGAATATGTGTTTACTGTCGTTTAACACTTCTCAAATTAGGTTAAAAACCTTTATCCCGTTTTTGGCCATATGGTCCTAATTAAAATGGCCCGAATCACTCCGTGTGGTCCCGGCTATGCCCAAAAATACCCCGAGACCCAATTACTACCCCGGGTACTCTTTTCTGACTATCTCGACCCATCCGGACGCAACTGCACACTCGGAATTGTCATCCGAAATACTTTTATCATTTCCAAATTTCGACCTCAAAATGCGACACACATTAATTCGGACAATTAAACTTAAAGTCTCCAATTATAAATAATTCCTCCCACTCAAATAAATTCTCCAAATCATAAATTTAAGTTTCTCTAATTTAAATAATTTTATAACTCCCAAAAATAATTGAATATTTAGTCCTCAAAATTACGGGGTGTTACACCTTGATCTCTCCTCAAAGAACCGCAAGAGCACTTACTGAGGTATCACATCTTATCGAGTACCAAGGATATTTATGGCGATAGATAAATCTCTTTGTGATTCACCTAAATGTCTATGGGAGGAAACGAAAACCTCTTTATGAGGCATATAAGACCTTTTCGTGAGGCACCCATGATCGATCGATAACCTCATGTAAGGGATTCCAATGTTATAAAAAAGGTTTTAAATGAAGGTCTTAATTGACTCGCAAGTAATTCCCAAAACTATGTCTTGTTATGTGGGACCTTCACAAAAAATCCACCCTCACTCTCGTTAGATGACCTAACCAATGTTACATAGTTCTCGAGTTGCTTTGGTAAATGGTGTGGGTACATGATATGTTCGTTTATAAGGTACACGATACGTTGGTGGTAGGCTTTGTTATTTCATTACTTAAAATCATGAGGGAATTTTAGAATTCATTTTAGGTTAATTTTAGTATTATAATCACGTGTTTTGTCAAGATTAACTTACTTCACCAACATAAGAAGTTATTTAAGAATGTATGTAGTCGATAATCTCGATATTATATAATTTACTAAAGATATATTTAGAATTATACATATATATTACTTGAGAAGAGTTTTTTTCTTTGCATATTTCCTTGTAACTATTAATAATCGAAGCAATTAATGTTAACTTTAGGAACGCCATTTTTTGAGAACGGTATCGAGAACTAACCATGGTACAGAAGGGATTTAGTGATCTTAGTAAATATGGTCCCAACTGACCTCATGTGGGTTGGGTCCCGCACAAAATCCCAGCTTTAATATACTCACTCAATCATTTATTTAGGATCGACCCATATCTAGGGGATAATACGCATAATATTGAGATGTTTTTATCACCATATGGAATGTCCTTAGCTTGTTCAACTACTTTATTTGTCGCATCCTCGATAACTTTGCTAGGAATAATAAATCCTTAACATTTACCTTGGTTTAGTAACCAATGGAAGTTAAATCAAACTTGACATGGTCTAGAGCACCCATCTTCGGGCTTCTCCCCTGAGATGTACCAACTAAAATAAAATATCCAAGGGACCTATCACCACCTTAGTTGGGGCTGCTAACAAGTGTGGTGACATACATTTAGAGATGTATTGAATCTCTTTTATATGTTTCCAAAAGTGATAAACAACTTGGTTTCACCATCTGATGTAATGGATTATGGTAAAACATATAAATGAACCACATCCTTAAAGAACTAGGTTGGATATTTAAACTACAATGTTCTCCTTATTCCACTGTACAATGACCTATATTAGAATATGAATTAATCATTATAAAGAAAAAGTTTGCTCTTCACTATATCATCGGGAAACCTAAAACAAAATATCTCATGGGTGTATCTAGAATAAGCATTTGCGTGTAAAGGCTAATATTGAGAGATTGTCTTTTACTAGAAGACTAAATATTGTCCTACATGTTTCTACACATCTGATTTGAGTTATGGTTAATAATTATTCTCCTTACAAGATCGCACATCTTAGTCCTCTTCAGGTGCCCTCCTAATCGTCTTTTGCACCTGATGTACAACTTCCTCTCAAATGATATTTGAGGATGAGCAATTGGCTTTCATTAAAAACAAATGCTTCTTGTATATGCAATACTTTACAATAATGGATCCTTGAGGAATAGACAATTGATTTCAATTTTGGAGAAACCCTTCTTGTATGCGCAATCTTTTTAAGGATGGAGACTACTTTAAACTTCCATTGTTTGACCAAAATATCATTGGTCTTGTATAACTCCTCTAAGTTGTGATTTTTTTCCTTATGGTCACTAAAAAAGTAGCTCTTAAAAATCAGATACTTTGTTTTGTTTATTTTACTTGTGTCACAATAAGAAAGTGAATTGTTGGAAAAAATCCATCCTTCAATTTTCCCTAACAATGGATTTCAGCGCATGGTAATTTGTATGCATAACTATTCACAATCCCCATAATTAAGGCATAATACTCCACTTGAAAAATGTCTCAAACATATATGTACCAAAGCTACAATTGTTAACAAACTCTATTTAGTTGAAGAAAAACTAATCCTCAATTTATTTCCCCATTTAAACTTTGCTTTCTTCATGCACTTTATGATTTAAGTTATAATACTATTAAAGTTTCTGATGTACCTTTAGTAGAAAGTGACTAGATAATGGAATGTGTGTACTTCCTCTACAGGTCAATAAATGTAAATGAGTAGGTTTAGCTGGCTCTCCCCAAATAAGTCGGTGGGGTATTGAATTTTATTCATATCTGGAAAATTATTTGATCCAGGAGCATGTGTTGCTCGAGGGTTTGATTTGCTAGCCTTGGGAAAACCTGAATGGGCTTGGGCTCTATGGGTACAACTCACCTCTTGTATATACTAGTAAAGTAGAGTATTTACAATCAATTATAACATTTGGTACAATGATAAGTGCTTGACTCATCAATTGGTACTGGATTAAGATCATAACTCTGAGTTGCAACGTAGGGAGAGGCTTTTAAGCAGGAGTATGTAGGAGCATTTGGTGATCAATGTTATGATGTGCTCTCCTTAGGCAAACCTGTTTGGTCTTAGGGTCCATGGGGAATAATCACCTCTTTTATATGCTAATAAATTTGTTTTTTTACTATCAACTATAAATTTTGGTACAATAGTAAGTTCTTGACCCATCACTGTTAGACAAGTCTTCAAGTTGTAAAAGGATCCACTCTTGCTAGTATAGTAACAAAATAGTGTTTAACCACTCCCTATTTACATATAACAGCAAATATTTTAGGTTCTACTTTGACCAAGTCCCTAATGACTTCTAGGAGATTAGCACAAGAAAATTTATTTCATAGGATTCGTTACAAAGCTCATCTTTTAATGGAAAAAAATATTTTTCAAAACATTTGTTGTCATGAACTTAAACATTGTCCATACTGAGATGATTGGCATTAAAATCAAACTACGAGGGTCTTTCATGATAATTTGACATGCATAGTATTATTCAAGTATAGCACGCATCCCTTAAAGAAACCTTCAATCGAGAGTACAACAAGGCACATTTTAGTTTTTTAAGAAGAGGATATTGATCCCCAATTTATTATGGATATGAGAAAAAGTCACTCCTGAGTGGATTTAAAAGACACTTTTCTAATACTTGGGAGACTTAATTTATCTAAATTAAATAAACATTTAGTCAAATGAGTTAAATCACAAAAAGAATAGAAAAATGAAGATTCTTTTCAAGATCAAGCTAAACTAGATAAAGAATCAGCTACATTATTAAACTGTCTCCATATATGATTAATTTGGCTTTGACTTATGTTCATCATGTCCATTATCTCCTTAATAAGGAGATAGTGGCCATAATCTCAACCATGAGACTAGAGTTATGATAAATCAAAATAGAAAAAGCTATGATCAAGTTGCCTTTATCATCTCTGAGGACACCTCCAATACCACTAACACCTAGATTACCTTTTCTAGAACCATCAACATTCAATTTCAAATAGCCTATATGGGGCTTGGACCACTTGGTGATTATGAATTATGGAGGATTAATTTGAACTTTGATCTGGAAAAGTTGAAGAAGAGTTTTTGCTTAAGATGGGGATGCATAATGTTTTTAAAGCATTGATATCAGACATAGTGATATCGATTTCTTTTGTTATGGAATTCACATCCATAACATTATTGTAAAAAACACTTTAGCATCCTTCTCTCAAAATTTCCCACATTATTACTACAGGAAGAGTTTGATAGATAAATTTCATAAAATCAAGCTGATTAGAGTGAAGCCACTAGGGCATAAACATTGATTTGATTGAATTGAAACTTGGAAGAATTTCCACCAAATTTAGATAATATGACCAACCTTGAGTGGCCAAATGACTCTTCATCAGCATATGGTTTAAGTTTTCTTCTTTGTTTCCACAATAATGACATTTAGAACAAAGTCTAGTACCAACTCTCTTGACATTTTCATAAGTGGGAATAGACTTATAAAAGCATTTCCAAACAAGGATAGAGATTTTTTTTGGGATCTGATTGGACCATAAAAATTTCCAAGATGTAAATTCTACTTCTGAGCCTTGAATCAAATTCTAAGCTGACTCTAGACTGTATTTTTCCTCTTAAGAAGCAATCCAGACTAATTCTTGATCCATTAGAACTAACTTCTATTGAACCACTTCTTAAACTTCTCTTATTCTTTTCATTGCATGAGAGTCATTATTAGATCTAAAGTTCTTGTACTTGTTCTTCATGAATTGAGCCCAAATCCCCTTTAAATTATTCAATTCCAAAAAAGGCTTACATATCTGCTTCCAGTTTATCCAAGCCTTCTTATCTCCTCTAACACCACCAGTATCCTAAAAGAATTTGATAAAAATTAATTCAATAAAATTAAAAATTACTTTTGGAGGGTTTAAGGAAGCTAGAGTGTATATAGGGATTGCAGATAAAGCGTGCTATATTAGAATCAATCATCCTGTAGCCGAAAGATAACTAGATTCCAACCTCTAGATATTAAGTCTGATCTTATCTATAATGTCATTGAAATGGATAAATTTCTTCCTTCCAATATAAAGAGGACAACCAATATAATTCAGAGGCAATTTTTTGAAGGATAGATTAAGAGAGTCAACTATTGAATCTCTTCTATGCAATGAAATTGAATCTCCCATAGAGAAGAAACTCTTAGATTTGTTAATCAGTTGGCCACATGATTCTTCATATTTCTCCAAAAAGACATTAAATTGTGGAGACTTTTTTCCTTTCCATTAACAAAAATAATGATTTCATCTACAAAACTCAAATGAGTGATTAATCTACTTCTAGGAGGGTGATAAAAGGAACCCACCCTTTTAGAAAGAACTAAATGATCCAGACCTCTACTAAGAACTTCAGCAGCTATGATGAGTAGAGATTGAGATATAGGGTCACCTTACTTAAGACCCCTTGAGTATTGAAATAAACGAGAGCATTTTCCATTAATAATTATGGAAAACCAATTATTTGAAATAATTCTCCATATAAAATCAATGCAAATCTAACAAAAACCAAATTCCTCAGAACATTAATAACAAATATCCAAGAGATCCTATCATAGGCTTTCTCTATGCCTAATTTAATTAAAACATTGGAAGCATGACATTTTCTATTGAAAATATTAACCATTCCATTAGCAAGGAGAATATTATCTTGGATGTTCCTGTTTTTAGCAAAACCTGATTGATTATTAGATATTATTAAAGGAAGAATCAAAGATAACCTTGTGTTAAGTAATTTTTAAATGATTTTTATAGAAAAATTGCCAAGGCTTATAGGCCTATAATGAGAACATTTCTGGGGATTTTTACTTTTAGGAATGAGTAACACATTATTAGAGGACCAAGTTCTAAAAATGGATGATCCCACAAAGAAAGGTTGAATGACAGAGGTCAATTCAACCTTAATGATGTTCCAATAGCTAACATAAAAGGCACTAATAAAGCCATCAGGCCCAGGGCTACTGTCTTCATTTAAACTTTTCAATGATTGAAAATTTTCATTTTCTTGAGGAACAACACTCAGCATTTGATTCCACTCATTAATTATTGAAGTAGGAATAACATTAAATAAATCACCTTCACGAGCATTACAATATGCAAACCATTTTTCTTTGAATGGTCAATGAATACCTATTCAATGTATTCCATTTGATCCTTCCACTGAATATCTCCTGTCTTAACCTTTAAAATCCTCAACTTGAAATTTTTATTTTTCACTAATTTGAAGAATTTGGTATATTAATCTCCTTAATCAAGCCATTTAATCGTAGAATTTTGATGCCAAAAAGATTATTCATGAGTAATGTCTTTGTTTAACTCCAATTTGATCTTTTGCATCTGAATTCTATTAGAAGGGGAAGGGTCATTTTCAAAATTATTTTCCACAATAAGAAATTCATCTTCAAGATTTTTTATATTTTGAAAAATATTTCCAAAAACATCATTATTCGAAACTTTAAGATACATCTTCAATCTACTAAGCTTAAATAACAAGACACCACAGGGGAAGAAGTTACAAGACCATTCCAAGATTTGAAAACAATAGAGAGGAATATGGAGAGTTTTGTCCACATTTTTTGGAAAATTAAAGGTTTGTGATGAGCATCAATGTGGGATTTGATAGATAAAAGAATAGGAGAATGGTCACTGCAATGTTTAGAGAGATGGGTTATAAAGCATTGAGGAAAGGTAACAGACCATTGTAAATTGCATAAATCTCTATCTAATCTGGAATAAATTGATTCTTCTTCAATTCTAAAATTATTCCAAGTATACCCGAAACCTTGAAATCTCACGTCTGATAAACCATAATTATTATGAACTCATTGAATGCTTATTGATCAATAATACGTCCTCCAATTTTTTCATTTATCCTTGCTACGACATTGAAATCTTCTAAAATAACCTAGGGGTATGATTGAATGAGCTACTCAAATATTCCAAACCTGTCCATACGGTTCTTCTTTCCTCTTTGGTATATTTAGCATAAATAAGAGTTAACATTGCCTCCTATTGATATAAAAAAATGTCCATATATGTAGACTATTAGGACACTTACACGTGTAGTACAGTGGAAGATTAATCTTAGTCAACGAGGATGAAATGCCGACCTGCTGAGGGATGACAACCAACATATCAAAGAATCCCGACCAACACGGGGAAGACCGACCAAAAAGACAGGAAAACAATAATAGTTCTATACATAAATGATTGTACAGAAGTAAATGTTTACGATATAAAGACATTCCACCATTTAATAATCCAGCACTGGTACACCCCATGGGGGCTACAAAAACATTGTAAACCCCACATCCAAGGGACACAAGAAAAGAGGAAATTGAACAAGCCCAAAGCAATACACAACAGTGGACATATGCTCTTGCCTTAAGCCAAACAACTTTAAAAATATTTTGTCTATTTTATTTATATTTATCGGTGATCAATTAATTAGACTAGTCTAGTCTTTTGCATCAACAGAGTGGCACCGTCTGTGGGAATTGATATTTCTAATCTATATCATTAAATCAAAAATTTTAATGCCTGATATTCGTGAATCAAGTCTTAGGAACTAAGGTATATCGCTTACCCTTTTTGCTCTTCCATATGCAAATGATTTAACTAAGATTTTGGCCAATCTTACAAGAGGACAAGAGTCAATTCAAGATACTATCAGGCAACGTGCACAAATTCTTCAAGATGGGAAACCTGCTTTATCTTCTCAAGAAATTATTCCACCCCCCCCCCCCACCAAGAGGTGGTCGGCGAAGCCACTCAATGACGAGAAGAGATGTCTTCTACCATCCAAGGCCAAATTTATTACTCAGGACATCAGAATATTTCCACACGCAATCCTATTCTCCAGGAAATTATGCCACCACCCCCACCAAGAGGTGGTCGGCTAAGGCACTCAATGACGAGAAGAGATGTCTTCTACCATCCAAGGTCAAATTTATTACTTAGGGCATTAGATTATTTCCACACGCAATCCTATTCACCAGATAAGTCAAGTGCCTTAGAGAGATTAAGTCGTGCTTTTCCCTTCGATCATTTGGGACCCAAGGGGAATAGAAATGTTCCTAGAGAAATGTCAGGTAACACCCTATGACCATTTGATCAAAGGGAAATCACAACCCAGTCTAGATCAAATGATCGTCGAACTGATGCTCGGATCGAGCAACTGATTCAGGAAGAAAGCTCAGTAAATAACAAAATTACAACGCATGAATTCAGTGCTACCAATGATGCATGGAAAGGCTCTATAAAGATATTGAAATACATATTAGGAGAAATGGCGAAGGCAAAAAATCCACTACAAAGAAGTTTTGTAAAAGGGTCTCCATTTTTACAGGCAATTGTGGATTTCCCTACTCCAGCAAAGTTCAAGGATCCGGTAGTAACACCCAAATATGATGAAAAGAATGACCCAGTCTTCCACATAGAACAATATCAAGTGGCTGCTGATATTTATGTCATCCCTGACGAAATGAGGTGTAGAGCATTTTCTGGAATCATTACTGGATCTTCCCAAATATGTTATAATAGTCTTCCCCGGGGACAAATTCCTAGCTTCAATCAACTGGCTGAGCTATTCATTATAAAAAATTTCTTTGGAGCAAAGATTATGAAAAGGGTGGCACATTTACTTAGTGTGAGACAAAAAGAAGGAGAGAGCACCAGAGATTACATCACTCGTTTTAATAACGAGAAACTAGAAGTTATAGATTATGAGGAAAAGACTATCATAACCGCCCTCATGAGTGGATTTCTCCCTGAAAAATTGTATTACACTCTTGCCAAAGACCCTCCAAAGATAATGGCAGAATTGATGGCTAAAACAACAAAAATTATGAATGCTGAGGAAGTAATGGAAGCCAAACGTAGCTCAGGCACAAAAGTTGATGGCATAAATGATAAGAAAGATAATAAAGATTCTAAAGAACACAGGGAATCAAAACATAAAGGATTTTTTGAGCGACTTAAGAAGTAAAACGACTATAGTCCGTTAATTATGGGAATTCACCATGTTTTGGAAGAAATTAAGCGTAATAAAGATGTGTGTTGGTTTGATAAGTTGAGAAGTTCCCCAACCAAGAGGTATAAGACTAAGTACTGCGAATTCTATAGGGATCACGATCTCACGACGGAGCGTTTCATAGCTCTTCAAAATGAGATTAAATCTCTCATTCGATAAGGAAAGATAAATCAATATGTTGATCGGTAAAACAATGAGGGAATTCGGTGAAGATCAAAATCTCCTTGCAAGCCCAGAGAGGAGAAGAAAATAACTCATGAAGATGATCAAGATGATCATATCGATTTCCCCGAAAGACCTCAGTAGCCAGAACATGACGTATTCTATATTAATTTTGGTTCTCGTGATTGCCAAATGATTACAGGTGGATATGTAGGAGGAGGAAATCATACAACAGAGAGAAAAGCTTACCTCAATGAGGCACAAGATTGCTCGTACATATAGAGGATCAACCTTGACGAGGAAGATCGACCAAGGAAGTTTACCAGAGATAAACTGGTAATTGGTTTCTCTAAAAATGACCTTTCAGGAATCCTCACGATGACCCATTAGTAATAAAAGTCAGATAGGAAAAAATCATTGTCTCTAGAGTACTAGTAGATAATGGCAGCTCGGTGGATATCATGTTTTGTCCATATTTCAGCAACTTGGATTTTAAACTCAGCTCATTAGATCCCTATCATCTACCACTATTAGGCTTTGCAGGTGAGAAAATATTTCTTTTGGGAACCATTGAGATGAAGGTGATGATAGGCACATGGACAACTAGCTAAATAAAGAAGATCCGTTTCTTAATAATGGATAAAAACATCCATTCAGTTTACAGTATAATCATGGGAAGAGTAGGGATAAGAAGTTCGAGGCAAACTATCCACTATTCATCAGTGTTTAAAATTCCCTACTAACTTTGGTATGGGAATTATGAAAGGTGATCACAAAGTAGCTCGAGAGTGTTACTACTCTCCTACCGAGCAAGAAGACTTGGAAAAAATAAATAAGAAAGCCACTACATGCCAAGTGGGTACTCCTTGTGGCCATCCCCGATCCTCGCTTGCGGGAGGGCACGTGAAGGGAGGATCCTTGGGTCCCACGCATCCCTCTCGGGAGCACTTCGGCCGACGTCGTTTGGGATGAGGTGTAAAAATGTAGAGAGATTTAGAGTCGCCGGTCTATTTTGCTCAAAACAGACAAAAGAAAAAGGGGAAGCCATCCCGAAGGATGGCATCCAAAGACATACTGGTGCATACAAAAACAAAAATGATTCGAGAAGGGTTCGGAGGTTAACTTACGAAATGGGAAGGTGTTAGGCACCCATTCCGCCCTTTTGATCTCTCATGGATGTTTACTATTTTCCATTTTTAGTTTCCCTATGATATGTGTGCATGTGTATATATATAGTGGAGATAGGAATCCTCGACTTGTATCATGGAAAAGATAAAGCGAGTCATCTGTAGGAAGGTATAAAAATAATATTAGAAAATAAGATTTACGCGATTACCTTTACATTGATCATTATAATGGAACGATAATGCATATGGAGTAATACGTCACTAGGAACAAGTATATAGAATATAAGAAAATTGGATTTATAGAAGATAGAAAATGACAGAGAAAGTGAGAATAGGACTCAAGTCTCGGGTTTTACCCCAAAATGCCTACGTAAACTATAAAGGCATCAATGTCCACGTAGCTCGCATACAAAATGAGGGGTAGGGTTTATCCCATAAACCCAAATGGGGGGTTCTCTTATTTGTGAGTGTGTGTGTGTGTGTGTATAGAAAAAAAGGCTTTTAGTTGTGAGAAGAGTGTGAGAAAAGTATGAGAATCCCTATTTGGAATTTATGAGCAAACCCTCTTTTTCTTATTTTTCAGGTTTTATTTATATGAAAATAAGAGATTTGAAATAATAATAAATAAAAAGTATATTAGGATGTGTGAGATCAGATAATAAAAAGTGCTAAGTAATAAAACAAGTTATTGCGAATTTAAGAGAATTTGAAGAGAAAGTTGAGAAAGTTGGACCTTCTTGAAGACCTTGAGCTTGATCTTGAATGTTTGAGAGAAGCCCTTACACTTGGATGATGATGGAGAGTGGATAATTCACCAAGTTTGATGAAAAGTGGAAGTTAAAATGGGATTTGGATGTTGAAACCGCGTTGTCTTCGAGAGAGGTTTTTGGGATTACCAGAGAGAGATTGTTATCAGATTTGAGATCTCCATGCAAATGAGGTGAAGGCCTCTTTTTATAGGCCCAGGTCACTACCGATCATCATAGACCTGGTCCTGCCTATCGACAGCTACCGATAGGCAGGGTTTGGAACCTTTCGCTTGGCAGTGTGATTCAGGCCTTTTCAAAAAATTGGCTGTCGAGGGAAAACCGTTGGTCATAATTATGCATGGGGTGGACCGTTGGAAAGGTAATTCATAGACCTCTTAATGTCCTTTGGACTGCTTTCGGGTTCGAGAGTTATCTTTGGGTCAAAGATGGCTCGGAAGCGTTTGTCGGTCCATTGGACGGGGAATCGTTCGTAGGCATGGTAAGTCCGAATCGCGCACGGTGTGGACCGTTGGAGAGGTTAGGAGATGTACTTAGACATTCCAAAGAGTTTGACCTGGTTTGGGGAGTTGACTTTGGTCAACCGGGTCCTAAAAGCATCGGTGACCTCTTGGAGTCAAATGGATCGTTCGCGCACGGAGCGGATAATTGGAAAGGGGTTTCATGCCCTTCGAAGATTCATTCAGCCTTAGTCGAGCTGAAGACTTGACTTAGGTCAAACAGTTCTCGGGAGCTCCCGGTGGCCTCTAGATCAAGTTTCAAACGCAAACGGATCATTCGTCCGCATGGTAAGTCAAAATCATGCACGGGACGGATCGTTGGATAGGGGTTTCAGTGCCCTTGAAAGATTCATTTAGCCTTGGTGGAGCTAAAGAGTTTGAATTTTTGGTCAAATGGAGCCTGGGGGTTCCTGATAGCTTCTAGATCAGTACTCGAGACAAGACTTGGGTTTGTAGTGATGAAAGGAGGTACTAGGGACCTAAGGAGAGTTAGGAGGTAACATAATGGGGTGTCTATAGAGCCCCTTGATGGGTGAGTTTAGAATAAATGATAACCATCGAATAGACACCACATGATACTTTTGATGGAGTATGACCGATTCAGAGGGTTGAGATCGATTCTAAGGACCTGAGGGGTGTGCTGGGGATGACCAATTTCGTGGGTCAAAGCCAAATTTGTGGGCTTAAGTGATGAGGGTGACCGATTCTGCGAGTCAAATCCAATTCTACGGTCTTAGGGTGAAGATCTAATAACCGAGGTAAATTCTGACCTAAGAGTGGTGACGATCGAGGAACGAGGTCATTTCTGACCTAACTCAGGTGACGATCCAAGGACGAGGTCAATTCTGACCTAAGAGTGGTGACGACCGAGGACTGAGGCCATTTCTGACCTAACTCAAGTGACGATCCAAGACCGAGGTCAATTATAACCTAAGAGTGGTGACGATCGAGGACCGAGGACATTTCTGACCTAACTCAGGTGACGATCTAAGATCGAGGTCAATTCTGACCTAAGATTGGTGACGATCGAGGACCGAGGCCATTTTTGACCTAACTCAGGTGATGATCCAAGATCGAGGTCAATTCTGACATAAGAGTGGTGATGATCGAGGACCGAGGTCAATTCTGACCTAACTAAGGTGACAATCCAAAATCGAGGTAAATTCTTACCTAAGAGTGGTGATGACCGAGACCATTTCTGACCTAACTCTGGTGACAATCCAAGACCAAGGTCAATTCTGACCTAAGAGTGGTGACGACCGAGGATCGAGGTCAATTCTGACCTAACTCAGGTGATGATCGAAGATCGAAGTCAATTATAACCTAAGAGTTGTGACGACAGAGGACCAAGGTCAATTCTGACCTAATTCAGGTGATGATCCAAAATCGAGGTCAATTCTAACCTAAGAGTGGATAAAGATTGGATTTTGATTCGGCTGGAGAAAGTGCTTTATGATTTTGATCTGAGCTAAGGAAGCTTTTATTTCTTTAGGAGGCCTCACAGGGGGGAACAACCAATTTTTGTGCTGTAAAAACTCCGCTGGGGAATTAAGCAAGCGATCCTTAGAGATCCTCTAGGGCACTTTCGGGAGGAGATTCACTTGGTTTTTGAGGATTTCGCTCAGAAAGAGGGGTTCCACTTGAGGGAATGTGAAATTTTCCTGGTGAACATGTTCTAAATTCTTCCTGGGATTTTGAGGAATTTTTTCAGGATTTTTCAGGGCTTTTTAGTATTTTTTAGGAATTTCTGTTTGAAATTTTAGGGGGGATGCCGTTCGGCATGGTATGAGGGGTGCCATTCGGTAGTGGCATAGACTTTTAGGCAGCCTCGGGAAGGCAAGGAGTCAGTGCCGATCGATATAATTGGGGTCAGTGTTGATCGGTATGGCGTTTGGCTTCCTATATAAAGGGGGCGAATCCCTTCATTTTTTCATAGCGTTTTTGCTTTCTCTATTTTTGCAATTCCTCTGCAAATCATTCTAGAATTCCGATCTTCAATAAATGGACGCTTTTGTGAGCACTACAATCCACAGGGAGTGGTTGACCGTTAACGACTGGGCGAATGTGGAGTGGAGGGCCAGGGCGCCTCTTGTTTTGGGGAGTGAGAATTCCTTTGATGCGTTTGAGCCTATTACGGATGAGCGAACTTTGCTGCGGGCGCAATCGCGTCATCGCTCTTCAAAAATGAATCCTGGCAGTTATGTAAGGGACCTGACCTTTGACATTCCTTTATTTTTTGGTGATTTTTCTTTCTTTGTTGACTTCTGATGAGATTTTTTTCCTTTGCTAGTCTGAAATTTCTTTGAAGAACATGAGCGCTCGCAGGACGACGGGGCATAGGGATGTCTGGGAGCATCTCCCACCTGTGGTGCGTTGGGAGATATCATCAGCGGGTTTTGGGAGGTTGGCATCTGCGCTAGATGAGATGCCTCGTTCGACAGCGGTCCTATGCGCTTTGGGGGAGAGGTGGTGGGATACTACCCACACCTTTCATTTCAGCTTCAGGTAGATGATCGTGACTCCCATAGACGTGCAGTAGCTGTTGGGGCTACATTTTGATGGAGAGCAGATAGAGGTGGATCTCTCTTTGCAGGTGAGACCGGAGGCAGTGCGTGCGGCACTTGGTGATGTAGGGAGGATAGTTTCTGGGGATTCTATTCGGTTGTCCCTACTGAAAGATGTTTTGTTGGACAGGGTGATTGATGTGGAGGATGAGCTACAAGTGAGGTAGACGACCCGGTTATTTATCTTACTGGTGTTGGGAGGTTTCATGGTGGCATCGAGCGGCCACCCCGTCCATTTGTGGTTCTTGCCGTACTTGAGGATGTTTTCGAACATCCCTTTCTATGATTGGGGGAGCCTAACTTTGGCTACCCTTTACTCTTATCTGGATACATTTAGTCGGTGCTGTCGGCAGACCTTTATTGGAGCCACGTACCTTCTTGAGGTATTCTTCAGTTTACGCATTTCTTTTCATGCATTCGAATTTTCCTTTCATGCATTCGCATTTTCCTTTCATGCATTCACATTTTCCTTATGCGTCTCTTTTTGTTTGTGAATTCTTATCTTTGAGAAATGTGGTTTTATGAGGTGATTTGGTGCAATACCCGCTGATCGCTCTGAAGGACGACACTGTTGGGGGCTCCTGCCGATTGTATCGATGGCGTAAGGCCAATCGGCAGTCGAAGGGATCTCTCTCTCTGGAGGCGGTTCGTCAGGTCTTGAATGACCTAACCAGTGGTAGGGTAAGACTCTTTCCATTTTAGTCTTTGTTTTTTTCACCTTCTGATCTTGTATTGATTTATGCCTTCTTGGATATTTTTAGGTGACCTTTTATCCCTGGGGGATAGTCATTCAGGATGCGGGGACGACCGGGGTGAATGCACAGATGAGGCATTTGCTGGTGCATGAGTTCAACCATTCCCAGTATCTCGGGGAGAGCGTGGTTCACCAGATTCTTAAGGAGGAGGTGGTGGTGCCACCTTCTCAGCCTCCTACGTCCATGAGGCGGGAGAGACTACTAATGGAGGATGCGAGGATCGCGGCGATGATCGGCGAGCCTAACTTATTGTATACCGATACGTCTGCGCCATATGACTATATGGACTTTGTGATGAGCTGGTTGATGGCGCCTAGCATATATGATGCCCTGCCTTTCCCTCCTTTGGGTTCGAGTTGGGCGGTGGGATCTTCCTATAGTGGCGGCGATCCGACGGCATCTGCAGCGGCTACGACTTCAGAGGTTCCTTTAGTGTGGTTGCACACCCCTTCTTACAACATTCGATGGGCTGATGGAGGGATGGCGCCTATAATACATCGTCCTCATACGATGGATCCATAGGAGTTGGGTTTGACAGAGGAGGTCCTTCGACCTGCGGTATACCTTTCCGTTCTCCTCTTTCTTTCTTTTCTGTTTTGGTCATCTCTGCTTTGATAATGATTTTGAATTTTTCTTACAGCAAGTCCAAGTGTCGACTACCTGGCTAAGAGACATCAAAGATTAGATATCTTCGACGACTGCCCATATTCTGGATGCGATTCCCGTTCTTTCTTGCTTGGGGCCATCTGCTTCGTCCGGAGAGGACTCTGGCTCAGGTAGTGGTGGTGCATCGTCTCGCTATAGGTAAAATAGAGCACGTCGCAAGGGAGGAAACTCTGAGAGAGAGAGAGAGAGAGAGAGAGAGAATGTGGGTTTGGGCTGAGTCCCGTTGTTTTTGTTTTTTCTTTTATTTCCTGCAAAATTTGATGTAACACATAAAACAGATAGATGCAATGCAATGGAGTTTTTTTATTTTCTTTTATTTAATGATGAATGAATGCATGCACATGCGCTTTTACTTTGCTACTGAGACTGTAAAAAGGAGTATTTTTGGGATTTTTGAAGGAAAGTTTTTATTTATAAGAGAAATTATATAAGGAGGAAAAGGGATTTTGAAATTCTATTGAGAATATCAATTTATTTTTATTGACTTTTCTGATTTGACAAAAGAGGAAAAAAGGTAAATTTCTAAAAATGGGGGGTTGCCGATCGGCAAGCACCCTCTCCTGCCTATCGGCAGTTCAGTCGAGTCCCATCACTTCAAAGCTTTGATTCGTACCCTCTTCAGCTTTTTGCATTTTGTGGGGTAGGATTCCCTTCGATTTCTGCAGGGATTATGTCCCTTATGAGGGTTCTGAAGTATAAAAAGGGTTAAGGGTGGAGTGTTTTCATCACACCTTTGCAATCTTACCTACTTGCCCACTATCTCTTAGCTTTGCAAAATGGCTCTCCCTAGTATCATTGAGTTTGCTAACTACCTCGAAGCCTTGGAACCAATGTGCTCTTATAATGTCGACTATAATGCTTTCAACATGCGTCGAGTCTCCTTGTGGCACAATCGGCCTATTGAGTGGAACATGCTGATGGCGGTGGTACAATTCTGGTACCCCGAAGACCATGTATTTCATTTTGGGTTGGATGAAGTTTGTCCTACCTACAAGGAATTTTCTGCCATACTGGGTATAAATCCCAGTGTTACTGCAGCTTTACCCAAAAAATTTTGTTCTCCCAGGGATTTATTGGCCGGGCTTCTTCATATTTTGCCTTCGGCGGCCAGTTCACTGATTAAAGGAGGAATGATCACCCTCCCGGCAGTACTGAAGTTCATGTATTTACGAGAAGTAGGTTATCTTGGCTATGCTGGAGCCATTGATCTAGGCCTAGTTTCAAAATTCCTGTTTGTGACTGGGGAACTGCTGGTTGACCCGCAACTTGCAGCCATTACTTCATGGATGTCATACCGTCGCAATCCTGCAGCGGTGATACTGGTGGAGACACTGAATGGTCTGGATGCCTAGAGAGAAGGTCGTTCTGACTTTCTAAGGGGTAGCCCTGTGATGTTGTTCATGTGGTTGTCTGAAAGACTCCTCTTGGTGACTCCTTCAGAATATCGTTTATCGGTTGTGCCCAACTTCTTTTCACATTACTTATTCTATGTTGGCCTGGATATTGTGAGTTGGGATAATTAGTTTGTGGAGCATGGGGCTCGGAGTTTGTACTGGTCAGTGCCTTGGTAGGGGCAGTTACAGCCAGTTCTGGAGCTAGGAAAGTACTCATATGTGCGGCTGGTTGGTCTCAGACAGACCTCTTTTTATTTCCCTTGGCGGATTCTACGCTAATTCGATTGGGCACAGGTCGTGCCACCTCGGACACTAAATTTCTTTTCGATATACGTTTTGATCAAGCGCCTGCGTCTGTTGCTTGGATCTCTGTGGGAGAGTCGGCGTTCGTCAACCCGTCCCTCTTAGTCTGTTGGGAGAGTTTGATATGTCCCTAGGGATTATATGAAGTGGTTGTGGAGGAGAGTAGTCAGCAAGATGTTGGAAGTGGAGACTGGATATAGGTGGTTTATTTTATTTAACACCATGGAAGGGGGTGTTGTGGTTTTTTCGAAGCTGGTTTGGGCTTATCGGTCCATGGAGTGTTTACGACACTCTATTCAGGCAGGGTAAAGTTGAGGACCCCAGGATGTAGATGATGAGGGTCTAGGCTCCTCTGGTAGCTGTGGGTAGGAATCTTGGAGAGTTTATTTGTTATAGGGAATAGATGTGGAGGGTTTCATTTGTCTTTTTATGGAAGTAGGGGGAAGGGAGTTATCCATTCCTTTTCTTATGTAATCTGTGTTGTAATTTCTTATTAATGAAATAAGCAAGTTTCTGATCATCCGACTGTGCCTTTCGATGAATTTTGTAATTTTGAATTATCTATATCAATCACTAAGGCATACATAATCCTTTTGTTTAATTATTTATTAGAATGAACTTTCGTTCTCGAAGATAAGAAAATAATAGTATTTTGTGAAAAAGAAAGGGCTTTCCTCCTATAAGATGTTTGAAAAAAAATTATTTTTCTTGAAAAATGTTTTTTTAGAAAAGAAGGGAGATGAGAAGAGTCGTAGCGTGCCGAGATTTTAGAGTAGGAGTAGAATTTATTGAGACGGTTCAAGTTGACTGGATGAGCCATCTCCTCCTCATCTAGGTCAGTGATCATGGAGGCACCGCCGGATAAAATTTTCTTCACAATGTAGGGGCCGCTCCAATTGGGCTTGAATTTCCCTCTGGGGTCCCAGATGAGTTTTATTATCTCTTTGAGGACTAAATCCCCTTCCCGTACACCATGGTCCTTGACTCTCTTGTTGAATGATCGCCCTATTCGACGATGGTACCCCTGTATGTAGTAAAGAGCTTGCAGTCTCCTTTCATCTAGGAGGGTCAGCTTGTCGAGACGTCTTTGGCACCAGTCTTCTTCTCTAACTTTTCTTTCGAGCATGACGTGTAGCAAGGATATTTCCAGCTCCACATGTAGTACTGCTTCCATTCCGTAGACTAGAGAGTAAGGGGTAGCCCCAATAGTGGTTTGGATTGAGGTTCGATAGCCCCAGAGGGCGTACGGGATCCGATTGGCCCAATCCCTACAGCTTTCGATCATCTTGTTGATGATGGCTTTGAGGTTCTTATTGGAGAATTCAACTACACCATTGGTAGGGAGAAGATTTAGGTCTCTGAATCCCATACTCGTTGACTAGTTCTGTGACTTCTACTTCGAAGTGCAACCCGTTATCTGACACTAATTCATGCGGGACCTTATACCGACAGATGATATTTTTTTAAGGAAGTTGGCCACTTTCTTTGGCATTCAATACTGCATATGACTCAGCTTCAACCCATTTGGTGAAGTAATCAATGGCAACTAGGATGAACTCATGTCCATTTGAAGCCTATGGTGTAACCTTCCCTATGATGTCGACACCCCAGGCGGAGAACGACCAGGGAGAGGTCATGTTGTATAATTCTCGTGGAAGTAGGTGTTGAAGATTGGAGAACTATTGGCATTTGAGGCATCTCCGGACATAGTTGGTGCAATATTGGGCCATGGTGGTCCAGTAGTAGCCCTGTCGGATGATCTTCTTGGCAAGCATGTGACCGTTCCTGTGGGGCCCGCATTCCCCGCTGTGGATCTTCTGCATTATCTTCTCAATCTCAGCCCCTGCGATATAGTATAGATGAGTCCCATCGAAGTTCCTCTTGAGTAGAGCTTTAGGACAGATGATGTACTGGGCGACCAGTCTTCGGAGGGTTATTCGGTCTTTCTTGTTGGAACCCTCGGGAAACCTACCATGTTTGAGGAGGCACCAGATATCATAGTACCAGTAATCTGCTAGTTCGGGATCTTTGGTGGAGACAAGCTCAATATGGTAGCAGTGGGTTGGTTTGTCTTGCTTTTGAACTAAAAAGGGGGTTATTGTTATTCCTTCGGGCATGTTGACCATGGAGGCCAAGGTAGCGAGAGCATCGGCTAGGTTATTCTTTTCTTGGGGTAGGTAATGGAAGGTGATATCTTAAAATTGGGCGGCTAACTCTTTTAAGTGGGCATGGAAGGGTTGGAGATTTTCGTCCTTGACTTTCCACTTTTTGAGCACTTGATCGATGATGAGGGCGGAATCCCCGTAGTCATCAAGGTATTGAATACCTTTCTTGAGAGAAACTTTGAGGCATACTGTGCATGCCTCATATTCCGTCATGTTATTGGTGCAAGGGAAATCCAATTTGATATTGATGGGAGTGTGGGAGTTATATGGGGTGATTAGAAGTATCCCAATGCCATATCCCTTTTTGTTGACAGCTCCATCAAAGAACATTTGCCATCGAAGGTTGTCTTGAGCAGTGCAGAGGATATTTTCATCTGGGAATTTGGAGATCCAGACATCTGTTTCTTCTACGGGGTAATCATCGAGGTAGTCATAGATGGCTCTTCCTTTAATGTCTTTCTGTGTGACATACACGATATCAAACTCAGTTAGGAGCATCAACCATCGAGCCATTAGATAAGGCGGGTTTCTCATGCAGGTATTTGATGGGATCCATTCGGGACACAAGTTTGATGGGGAAGGCGAGCATGTAGTGTCGCAACTTTTGGGTAACCCAGACAAGTGCGGCACATGCCTTTTCCAAAGAAGTGTAGTTGACCTTGTACCCGACCAATTTGTGACTGGCGTAATATATGGCTCTTTTTTTGTAGGATTCTTCAAGCTATTGGGCTAGCAAAGCCCCAGCTGCAGTGTCGGTTATGGTTAGGTAGAGGAGCAAAGGGAGACCAGGATGTGGCGACATGAGCACTGGAGGTTGGGTCAGATATTGTTTGATTTGGTCAAAAGCTTCTTGGCAGGCCTCGTTCCAAACCTTGGTTGAATCCTTTCGGAGGAGCTTGAAGATCGATTCACAGATGGAGGTTAGCTGGCTGATGAACCGGCTGATATATTGTAATTTCCCAAGAAAATCTCAGACTTCTTTCTCTGTTCAGGGTGGTGGCATCTCAAGTATGGCCTTCCGCTTTACAGGATCTGCTTCTATCCCCTTCTCACTGTCCATAAATCCCAAGAGTTTTCCCTTTGTAACGTCGAAGATACATTTCTTTGGATTGAGTCTGTTCTGATACCGTCGCAGTCGTTCGAAGAACTTTCGGAGAGCGGGAATATGGTCTTCTCTAGTTTTATACTTGATAATCATATCATCCACATAAACCTCGACTTCTTTGTTAATCAGATCATGCAGGATGGTTGTGGAAGCCCTTTGGTAGGTAGCCCCAGCATTCTTGAGACCAAATGGTATAACCGTGTAGCAAAAGGTTCCCCATGGGGTGATGAATACGATTTTTTCCTAGTAGTCTGGGTGCATCTTGATTTGGTTGTATCCGGTAAACTCGTCGACGAATAACTTGAGAGCATGACTGGCTGTGTTGTCCACAACCATGTCGATATTGGGTAGCGGATAATCATCCTTTGGAGAAGCTTTGTTTAAATCTCGGTATTCCACACACATTCGAACCTTCCCTCCTGATTTCGGCACAGGTACTATGTTGGCTAGCCATGTGGGATATTCGATCACACGAATGAAGCCCAAGTTCAATTCTTTGACCACCTCTTCTTTGACCTTGAGCCACCATTCGGTGCGGAGCTTTCTCATTTTTTGTTTAACCGGCTTGTAATCTGAGGGAGTGGGGATATCATGCTGAGCTATTTTGGGATTAATGTCGGGGATATTATCATAGGACCATGCGAAGACATCCACGAATTCCTTTAACAATTCTTCGAGTTGTGCGTGCTCATGCTCGTCAAGGGTGACCCCTATCCTAATCTCGCACAGTTGGCTAGTAGAACCAAGATTAATAACAGCAGCCTCTTCTTCATTAACTTGAATGCGGTTATATTATTTATTATTAACCCTATTTAGATCAGTTAAGAATTGTTCATTTGCAAAATCATCATCATCAAAAGTTTGATTAGAATCTAAACACTTAATGTAAGGCACAGCAAGATACTCAAAATCTTCGTTTATTTTATTGATAGGAAAAACAACATTGAGAACCTCATCAAAAGAGGTATTGATTACATTTGAACAAGGATAGACAACAAAAGAAGTAATAGGGTAAACAATTGGGTTAGGGGAGATTTCAAGAGGTAGAACTGGCGCAGCATGCCAGTTGAGGAGGGGTGTATCAGCAACTTTAATCATATGGGAGGGATCCATTGATGTAGTGCCTGAATAAACCATGCAGAGTGCCAGCCCCAATGTTTGTAAGTTGAAGGAATCTTCAGAATCACTTTCCTCAGTCTCTTCGATATCTTTGATGAGCGGTTGTACTCGGTGTTGGAAACTTTTAGCCCATGGGTAGCTATCTTGGAAAAAGATCTCCATTCCAGGCTTCATCTTCTTATCTGTGTGGTCATACCATGGTTCTGGAAAATCTCAAAAGGGGAAGTCTTCGCCTTCTTTGATGAATCTTCCATTTAAGGAGACTCCTGGGATAGCTGGGATGCAATCTAATCTTCTCTTTGGTCGAGACTGGTGGATCATTCTGAGCTCTTCTTCTGATTGTTGATACCCCAAACCACAAGGAGGGAAAGCTTTCTTCAGTTCGATGGGCTCAAGTATCCCTTGCTGCCTTTGCCCTAGCCCCAATTAGGGCATGAAGTGTATGTTTCTGAACATTTAAATGACATTGACATTTCCATGAGGGTCATATTCTAGACAAACCCTTTCTTTGAAATCGTCCCCTACCGGGATTAGGAGTGGCTCAACTCAAAATCCTGATAGGAGTATATCATTTTACACATGATGTATCTCAAGGATTGGACTGCTGGTGCTTGCACCCTCAAAATTTTCATCATCCCCCAAAACGGTGATGACTCGCCCGTCGGAGAAGAACTTCAATTTATGATGGAGTGAGGAAGACATAACCATGATACTGTGGAGCCAGGGTCATCCGAGCAACAAGTTGAAATAAGCTGGGATGTCAATGACTTGGAATTCAAGGATAGGGTTTATAGGGCCAACCCCTATTACAAGTTTTATGGATCCCATCACCTCCCGGCGGGTATTATCATAGGCACATACAGCGGCGGAGGTTGGAGCAAGGTCGCTTTCTTTCAGGCCTAAACACTTGAAGGTTCTCAGTGGGCAGACATTCAAGGCGGATCCGTTATCAACAAAAGATAGTGGCACGACCTTCCCCATAACTTCGACAGAGATGTTGAGTGCATGATTGTGATTCGGCCCAATTCTGGGGATTTATTCTTCAAAAAATGATAGCATTCGGGTAGTGGTCAAGGATCTGACCAGATTTATCGCTTCTTCGTGGTAGAAGGAGGAACTGTGGGTCCAGTGAGCAACTTGATTAAAGCATTTCTGTGCAGTTGGGAAGACATAAAAAGCCCCCATAGAGTGATGTTAGATTGAGTTTTCTTCAGTTGATTGAGGAGCTTTCTCTCCTCGATAATCATCTCTGGTATAGGAAGGTTTTCAACGCTCGTCCCTCTGTCATTTGCTGGTAGTGAGCTTAAAACCTGATAATGTCTCCCAAATCTGGTCATGTGATTTACTCAAGAAGGGAAGAGCATGAATCCCGTTTCCTCATCAATCTCAGGTTGTTCTATCACCCTGTTTATTTCTTCGAGGAGTTCTTCAAATGATATCATCCCACATATGTCGGCTACTGGGCCAGTTCTTCCTGAAGCTTGTTCTTCACTAGAATCTTTGGATTCTTCCCCCCATCCGGTGGCAACAATTTTGTCTTTCCATGTAAAGTCAATGCATTCCACAACTTCAACGGCTTCTTCATACAGGTCTTTCCATTCTGTGGGGATATGTATGGTTGAAGGGACCAAGAGCCCTTGTAGATTCAAAGTATTAAGTAACCTGGTGATACTACAAATGCTGTTGGTTTTCTCGAATAATTTGGCCATAATCTGGACAACATCATCTAGGCTGACTTCATCGGTTGGTACCACCCACTTATCTGAATCTCAGGCCCATTTTCGTGCGTCCAAGAATAGTGTACTGAACCTTTTGCAATCGATGACCATCTGTGAGGGAAATTTCATCCCGAACTTTAGGAGTTGGTTTAACCCCTCTGACAATTTCATATTTCCATTTTCAGAACGAGTACGGATAGTGATGCATGCTCTGGTAAGGAGTGACAGTGCCTTATCAGCGAGGCTAGTAGGGTGTAGGAGGAAATATGGACAAATTTGAAGAGGTTTAGGAGAGTATATAGGTGTTATTTGAGTTGAGAGATCAAAATATAGGTTTTCTTCTAAGAAGATGGCATTGACATGATTTGGGAGTGGATTGTGAGTAATGTTTGGCTTAGGATTGGCTGGTGGGGTTATGGTACCCTGGTCAATGAGATCTTGGATTATGTTTCAAAGGTGAAAGCATTGGTCAATGGTATGACCAACAGCTTGGTGAAAGGTGCAATGGGCATCGGCCTTGAAGTTTCTTGGGAGTGGATTTGGCAATGGACGGGGATCCAAGGGTTTGATGAGGTTTTGGCTTAACAGGGCTTAGTAAACATTGGAGAGGGGAGCATAGATCTCAGTGTATTCCTTTCGGATGGGGGTAGGGCAACTTTTTGGTTCCAATGATGTGGTTGGTTAAGAGATGCTATTAATGGTTTAGACTGTAGCACCGGCAGGCTTATCATAATTTCTAGGGTGAACTGTCCGGACACCTTCTTCGGTTCAACCTATGTTTTAACAAGGCATTCCTTGATTTCTACTCCTGCTTCTCTGAGAGTTCGAAAGTGGGGATAACATTGTCCTCCCATCATCGCTCGAACATGGGATAAGAAACTCTTCTTCACTATGTTGACCTATTCTTCCTCAGATGGCCGATTGGTCATGGTAGCTGCTTGCTCCCTCCACCGGGTTATGAAGTTACTCACTGATTCCCCAGGGTTCTATTTGAGTGGCTGTAAATCTTGATGGGTGACCTCAAGCTCTTTGTTGAATATGTACTGTGACATGAATTCTCAGGCTACATCCTCCCAGCTACGGATTCTGGATTCCTCGAGAGACAAAAACCATCAAAGGGCACTATCCTTCAAAGTTTGCTGAAATAATTGGGCCATCACTTCTTCAAAGGCCCTTAATAGAGTCATGGAATGATGATAATTATGAAGATGAACAATTGGGGGTCCACTCCCTCTGAACTTCTCGATATTTGGCATCTTGAAATTCTCGGGTAACCTTGCTTTAGGATAAGGAGACATATGGGTGTAGTCCATGTAATTCCCAGAGATTTTGACTTGGTCGAACTTCCTGGTGAGCATATTGAGATCCTCTTTGACATTATTCAACTCCTCCTCTTTTGGACTAATGACCATAGGCAGGTTAGCCACAGGCTAGGTAATGTTTGGCATCGAAAGTTGGGCATGCGGTGGCCCATTGACAGGAGGGGCACGTGGAGCGTGCTGATATTCTTCGGGAACCCAGATAGGCTTAGGTGAACCCATAGCATGAGGGAATATGGCCTCAGGCTCTTGAGGAATAGGAACCTAGTTTCGTTGCATCTCTCGGACCTCAGTTTGGAGGTTGTCGATCTTGGACACGAGCTGAGCTAGGACTGCCGTCAGATCCGACTGTATGACTGGTACTTGATCTGTATTATCCATCGAAAGTGGATGGATTCAAGACTCAGAAGAAGTATTAGAGGAACGAAAAAAAATTCCGGGGTGATTTGACTGAAGACCGAATCCAATATGGATCCAGGCTAAGGGCTTACAATTGACCTGAGAAGGCGTAGAATGGGATTTATTTTTGAGAAAAAGAGAAGAAACTATTTTTGAATTTTTGATAAGAAGGGAGAAATGTTTTTGGATTTTGATAAAGAAGGGAGAAATATTTTTGGAGACGGAACTCAGCATGATTATTATGTTCTCACTTGTATTTAATTCTCCTAAATGCAATGTCGGACGGTACCCGAGCCTGAAAAAGTGAGGCTTTTAATATATGCGAAGCTATGTCAAGACTTGTAACTAGGCTCACAGACAGGGTTCCATTTTAAAAATTCGCAAAAATTTGGGCGACAGGCTGACCCGGAATTTCGACAGAGTTTCGGGTTGAAACTTGCAATCTAAAGTGCGTGTCCTAGGTTTGACACCTATATGCGGGTATGCAGTTGGTTAGGTGAATCGGAATGGGTTCCTCCACTTTGGCGTGACTTCCACGATATACATGTTACTCTTGTGTACAATCGGTACGTGTGAAAAAGCCATTTGATATACCTGAGTGTATGTGAATTGCCTCACTATATACCTCATGGGGACGATACGTGTGAGAGCGAATTCAATATACTCGGCGTACATGAATGAATTCCCTGCGATATACATCCCGTCATGACTTAGGTCAAGTGGTACGATGCGGGGGAACCGTTCGATATACGTCGAAGGTACTTGGCCAATGGAAGGTGAGAGTCATATCACTTAGGCTAACTGCGACCTGCCGGACCAGCACCCATCATGAAGTGACCCTCCAGTTACTGGGTAAAATTTTGTCAATAACAATGCTCTTTGGTGATGTTGTGTGAATCATGCATGATTCTCTTATTAGTATCTTATGATGAGAATGATTTTCTTTGATTATGCCAAACAAGGAGAAAAGTACAAGTACTAAAGGTACACCAATAATGGATGGGTGATGAGTGCAACATGTGGATATATGTGATCCTAGGTGCACGTGGTGTGAACTGTACATGGAGAATTTTCTACAAGTGTGTGAATAGAAGCATGAGCATGGGATACACATGGAAAAGGGGAACATACAGATATAGGGGAAACATAAACAAATATAACATCCAGCTAAATAGAGTCAAGCCCTCTAAACACATAAGTCCCCAGCAGAGTCGCCACTATGGCCATCCTCGATCCTCTCCTGCGGGCGGGCGCGTGAAGGGAGGATCCTCGAGTCCCGCGCATCCCTCTCGGGAGCGCTTCGTTTTGCATCGTTTGAGATGAGGTGTAAAAATGTAGAGAGATTTAGAGTCGCCAGTCTATTTTACTCAAAACAGACAAAAGAAATAGGGGAAGCCATCCCTAAGGATGGCATCCAAAGACATACTGGTGCATACGAAACCAAAAATGATTTGAGAAGGGTTCGGAGGCTAAGTTACGAAATGGGAAGGTGTTAGGCACCCATCCCGCCCTTTCGGCCCCTCATGGATGGTTACTACTTTCATTTTTTAGTTTCCCCGTGATATGTGTGCATGTGTATATATATAGTGGAGATAGGAATCCTCGACTTGTATCATGGAAAAGATAAAGCGAGTCATCCGTAGGAAGGTATAAAAATAATATTAGAAAATAAGATTTATGTGATTACCCTTACGTTGATCGTTATAATGGAACGATAACGCATATGGAGTAATACATCACTAGGAACAAGTATATAGAATATAAGAAAATTGGATTTAGAGAAGATAGAAAATGAGAGAGAAAGTGAGAATAGGACTCGAGTCTCGAGTTTTACCCCGAAATGCCTACGTAGCCTATAAAGGCATCAAAGTCCACGTAGTTCACATACAAAATGAGGGTGGGGTTTATCCCATAAATCCAAATGGGGGTTCTCTTATTTGTGAGTGTGTGTGTGTGTGTAGAAAAAAAAGTGTTTTAGTTGTGAGAAGAGTGTGAGAAACGTATGAGAATCCCTATTTGGAATTTATGAGCAAACCCTCCTTTTCTTATTTTTTGAATTTTATTTATATGAAAATAAGAGATGTGCAATAATACTAAATGAAAAGTATATTAGGATGTGTGAGATGAGATAATAAAAAGTGCTCAGTAATAAAACAAGCTATTGCGAATTTAAGAGAATTTGAAGAGATAGTTGAGAAATTTGGACCTTCTTGAAGACCTTGAGCTTGATCTTGAATGTTGGAGAGCAGCCCTTGCACTTGGATGATGATGGAGAGTGTCTAATTCACCAAGTTTGATGAAAAGGGTGATGAAAAGTGGAAGTTAAAAAGGGATATGGATGTTGAAATCGCGCTGTCTTTGAGAGAGTTTTTGGGATTCATTGAGAGCGATTGTTATCAGATTTGGGATCCCCATGGAAATGAGGTGAAGGCATATTTTTATAGGCCCAGGTCACTTCCGATCAGCATAGACCTGGTCCTGTCTATCATCACCTGCCGATAGGCAGGGTATGGAACCTACCGTTTGGCTGTGTGTTTCAGGCCTTTTCGAAAAATTAGTTGTCGAGGGCAAATCGTTGGTCAGAATCGCGCATAGGGTGGACCGTTGGAAAGGTAATTGAGAGACATTTGAATATACTTGGACCACTCTCGGGTTCAGGAGTTGACTTTGGGTCAAATATGGCTTGGAAGCATTTGTCGGTCCATTGGATGGGGAATCGTTCGGACGCAAACGGATTGTTCATCCGCATGGTAAGTCTGAATCGTACACGGGGCGGACCATTGGAGAGGTTAAGAGATATACTTCGACATTCTAAAGAGTTTGACCCGATTTGGGGAGTTGACTTTGGTCAATCGAGCCCTGAAAGCATTCGGTGACCTCTTGGAGTCAAACATATCGTTTGTCCACATGGTTAGTCGAAATCATGCATAGAGGGGACCATTGGAAAGAGGTTTCAGTGCCCTTTAAATATTCATTAAGTCATGGAAGAGCTGAAGAGTTGCCTTAGGTCAAACAGAGCCCAGGAGCGCCCGGTGGCCTCTAGATCAAGTTTCGAACGCAAACGGATCGTTCCTCCGCATGGTACGTCAAAATCACGCACGAGATGGCCCATTGGAAAGGGGTTTTAGTGCCCTTCAAAGATTCATTTAGCCTTGGTCAAGCTCAAGAGTTTGACTTTTTGGTCAAACAGAGCCTGGGGGTGCTCGATGGCTTCTTGGTCAGTACTCGGGACATGACCTGGGTTTGTAGTGATGAAGGGAGGTACTAGGGACCTAAGGAGAGTTAGGGGGTAACAGAATGGGATGTCTACACTCCTGAGCTTGATGACGAATATGAGGTTTAAATATTAGACCTAAAGGAGGAAACGAAGGTGGTAAATGGACAAATTATGGAAGCAACTAAAATCATTGTGTTAGACGATGATAAAACGAAGCACATCACTCAAATAGGGACAATAGTGAGAAGTATGGAATCACCCATTTCCCTGCCTGGAATCACCCATTTCCCTGCCTGGAATCACCTATATCCCCCATTTCCCTGCCTGGAATCACCCGAACGGAATCGCTTAGCAGGGTCCCCCTGATGGGAACTCTGCTCGTGCTGATGAGTCTGTCCATGAGATGGCGCCCCACCGGCACCGTTACCCCCTGTCCTGCCCTGCTGGCTGGACTTTCCTGCTCTCTTGCTTCCCTGAAGATGGAAGCGGTGATCCTGGCAATGAAGTAATGCGACATTGAGCACATCCGTGAACGTACTCAAGGATAAATTCCCAATAAGGTGCTGACGGATCCTCCAAGCTAATTCGTCTACAAACAGCAAAATCTTTTCGCTCTCAGTGGGTGCCTCATCCGGCACAATAGTGAGAAGTCTCGTGAACTCTTCCTCATACTCGGCTACCGTAAGGTTTTCTTGCTTCAGATTTAGTAATTTCCTCCTCATCTCAGTCTGCACTGCGGGTGGAAAGTACTTGCGATCAAACCGCTCCCAGAACATCTGAATAGGGATCGTGTCCCTCTCCTCCAAAGTAGTAGTGGACTCCCACCACTGTAATGCGGCTCCCACCAAATTAAAAGAGGCCAATAGCTGCTTTTGCACCTCCGTGCACTCATACATGCGGAGATGCCACTGGATGTCTTTCTTCCATTGGCTGACCGTGACAATATCGGAGCTACCAGAGAACTCAGGGGGATGTGCTTTCTGAAAAGCATCCCGAACCCTCTCCCATGCAGATGGAAGCTGTGCTGGTACTGGCGCCACTGCCTGAACCTGGGGTAAGGCTGCTGAATCACCGCTATCGCGGCATTCACCGCCTGAGCAACGATGGCGGCTACTTCATTAGCCTTCATTGTGCCTGGTGCCGGAGCTGCTGGCTGCTCGGCCTGGGCACGCCTATCTCTCGGAGCACGTCTCGGAGGCATCTGAAAAGTGAAAGAGTTTATTAGTCTACAGTTATCAACAAATCTCGAATAGCTGAAGACTTAAACGTGAAAAGCAGGAATACAACATTCCTAAAAAATAGGGCTCTATAGCAGAAACGTTAAGCTGAAAGCGAAATAAGCCATACAGATCCTATGGACACTAGAATCTGATGCTCTGATACCACCTGTGACACCCCGCCTAATTAAATACCGGGCGATCAGTCCTTTATTAAATTATATCAAGGTGAACAGTTGGTTCATTCTCAGCATCACTGTCGATAAAAATAATTTTTCCAATTTAACACCCTAAATTATTAAGCTACGTGTCAAAAACATTTTTTTTTACGCACATCCAAATTTTAATTAAAGAAAAGATTTATTTAATTTATTAACAAGGCTCAAAGAATAAGATTCACACCACAATAAACTGGAACGAAAGAATCCAATATATAAAACATTCATCAACTAATGTCAACATGCGAGAAAATAAAGTAATACATCCGTCCTGAACAAAATCCCAAAATAACGAACTAGGAAATAACTGAAATAACAATGTCCCAACATAAAGAAATAATGGAAAGGGCTACACATGCCCATCTGAATGAAAATGCTAGAAGTGGATCTGAATGAACGAAGTCGTCTAATCAAAAGACCTGCAACTCCCACCTAAGCTGCAGCGCGTTCCTTCCAAAAGATCCTCAGTAAGACGCCCCTATGGCTGGGCACCTGAAATACATACATATATATATACAAGGGGGAGAGGGAGAGATAAAACGGGTCAGAGCCCAAAAGTGTGTATGATTTAAAATTAGTTTAGCAAGTATTTAAATTGATACAGGCCAATGCAACAACATATTAGTTCGTCACTCTCTTGAGAAATTTTCACCTCTCTTCTAATGTGCACTCCTATCGTACTAACCTTCCCAGATGGTTTATCTTAACATATATGTTATACTAACCTTCCCAAATACTTTAGTTTAACTTAACTTAATCATAATTTTTCAAAACCGAACAATGTCATTGTTTAAAAAGGGTTACTGCCAATTTGTAGTATAACTCTCGTTTTAACATCATTAATTTGTAAAGTTTTCCGGTGTCATATTATACTCACAAAACAATTATTTATAGGAGTCATCAACCATGCCCTACTTAACAAATCTCAGTAGGCAGTTTAAATTCCATAATCTCGTATATATATTCACTACTCGTATAATATATATATATAACGGCACCCCAACTAAAACTATGGTGCGTGCATACTTCCACTATCCAAACCCCATACCACTCATATCAAGGGGAATACGAATTCGGAATCACTCTCGAATCGTATTAACACATACACAAACAAGTGAGGCGAAGCATAGATTCCAAGTCTCTAAGAGGATGGCACATACTCGCGTCTCTTAGGACCGTCTGAACTATTCATCCAATAGCCTGTACCAAGGATATCTATCTTCTAGGGTACAAGTCAATATCCCCCATAAAGGTCCCATCGAGATAAGACTTGCCCCAACGCGGTAACCTCAAGGATAGCAAGTAGCGCGGTATGTTTTTCACATGCATATAAGATATGTACACACATCATATAAATATACCACTTTCATCATATTAATATAGGTCCCTCTCATTACCCATAATTACCACATTTAACCTTAATTTCACATTATTACGATTACGTATAAGGCTTCGTCTCTAATCTTAACTCGAAGGGTTTTCTCCCAATTTACGTGACACTAGTGGATTCTATCCTTCCAAGTAACAAATTCAGTAAGTACTCTTCTATTCACTACCGTAGGTATTCTTCGTAACCACTCACTTGAAACACGGAGTTTGTCGTTCCTTAGTTAATTATCCCTAAAACACATTTATCGTCTCATAATAAAGTCCTCAACACTTGTTCATATGTCCTACTGGTCTCCCCTATATCCCAAAACACTTTATTCATAATCCCCAAAAATTATTCCACGATAAATTAATTCAACTAATTAAACAAGGGAAAATAAGGGGCTGCCAGGAAGGGTCGATCGATCGACTACTGGGGTTCGATCGATCGAACCTTCGATCGATCGACGCTCTAGGGTCGATCGATCGATCAAGCAGGTCTGCGAAAATTCTGCAGAAGTGAAGTTACGGGTTTTACCAAAATTCTTCATCCAAAAACATGTTTTCCAACTCTAATCGTCCCAAAACTTCTACTACAAACATTATAACATATTACCAGATGTTTCTAACGTTAAGCATGCGTATATCCATCATTAAACATGATTAAACAACCCAAAATTTCATCTAATTATCACGAACCCTAAGTTTTCTTAACTTTTGTTCTAATCAGTTTTCTCCAGAATTTCCTTCTACATAATCATCAAAAATTCGTGGGTTAGTCATCTACATCACATAAGGTTTCCAGCATATGGTTTTAATGACTTCTATATGCAAAATTCCTAACAAAAACTAGGGTTTTCTTCCATAGATTATACTCCTAATCATTCCTAACTGATATGAGTATTGCATCAACGAAAATACGCAAGTTAAACACTTGCCTAGGATTTCAGAGGTCTGGTTTCCTGCTGATAATGGTGTGGTTGCGTTCTCCTCCTCGCGATCTACGCGTTGGTGGTGACAGCGGTGTAAATGGTGGTGTTTTGGCCCTTGAACCTCCTTGTAAGGTCTCTCCTCTCTTCTCCAGTAGCCGTCTTAGGGTTCTGAATGCTCTAACCCTAAAAGGCTGACTTAAATGGCTGCTAAGGATGGCTGAAATTCGTGGGTTTAATTACCCTATTTTGTAAAATTACCAAAATGCCCTCCCGGGTCATTAATTAAGCCTAAAAACATCCCGAGACCCAAACTAAACCCCCGGGTACACTTTTCTGACTATCTCGACCCTTCCGGACGCGTTGGCGTGCTCAAAACGACCATACGGACAACTTATAAAATATTCACTTTTATATCTCAATAATTAGTCCCGGCGCGACACGGGCGCGTCCCGACTAAAATTTCCAAAATTGTCATTTAATTCACTTATGACATTCAATATAACCAATATAACATATTACTATGCTCATTAGTAATATTCAACAAGTTTCCCATAATTACTAACTCTAGTCACGTTAATAATTATAACATCATTAATTTCCGGATTTTTATTAAATAAATCCCCAAATTAAATATAGCATAAAAATACGGGGTATTACAACAATCGTAGTTTACACTGATATGCCATTAAGGCAGGCTTTGCATAAATTTAGAAATCTGGTATATTAATGTATTGGGTTATGGAATTGGTGAAGTATGATATCATATATGAAACAAGGTCTTCTTTGAAAGGCCAAGAAGTAGGAGATTTCATAGAAGATTTCACTTACTCTGAGGTCTCCGAGCGATAAAGTGAACCGGCACAACAAGAATTATGAGGAAGTGATGTTAACAAGGAAGCTCCCGAAGAACCTTCTTCAAAAGAAACTGTTGTCGGCCTACTAGATTCCTCTTCCCGAACATAGGAGATAGCCAGGAAGTATTAAGAAGCAAAGGGAAAAAAATTCCATTATGGGAGTTTAACAGACCAAGCGTTTGACAATAACGCCTCAATATGGAACTTATATATTGATGGGTCATCATGTGCAACCGACAACGGAGCATGTTTAATACTTAAAACTTTTAATGGTATTGATATTGAGTATTCCCTACATTTTCAATTCCAGGCTTCAAACAATGAAGCAGAGTATGAAGCCCTTATTGTGGGACTAAGTTTAGCCTAATCATTGAGTGCCGAGAAAGTTGTGGCACATAGTGACTCTCAACTGGTGGTGAACCAAATACTGGGTTTATATGGAGATAAAGGAGAATTAACAACTAGGTATTTATCCAAGGTGATGGAAGTCATTATAAAATTACCAGCTGTTCAGATGAACAGAATCCTAAGGTTGAAAAATTCCCGAGCTGATGCCCTTGCTCGGCTAGCCTCAACTACCAAGATGGAGCTCCAAAAAACTATCCCTATTGAGATTTTGGCCAAACATAGATGAAGTTTTGATGATCAATTTTATTACCATAGATATGGGGCCATCAGGGATCGACCCCATCAGAGCATACATTGAAGAAGGAACTCTACGAATAGATATGATATAAGCAAAGAAGTTGAAATATAAAGTAGTTTAATATGTACTAGATTAAGGTATTTTGTATAAGAGAGGACTAATAGTGAATTTACAACGCTGTGTGCATCCATTACATGTCCAAGATCTAATTCGGGAGGTGCATAAAGGATCATGTGGAGCTCATATAGCAGGGTGAACACTTCGGTAGAGAATCAGTGCACAAGGGTATTACAGGCCAATAAATTGAATAGACTGCGCAACTTTTTCCAAGAAGTGTGATCAATGTCAAATATTCTCCACCATTCGAAAAACTCCACAAGCTACTCTCACTCTAATCACTTCACCATGGCCATTTTCCATGTGGGGTATAAATTTGATCAGACCACTACCGACCACCCGAGGAAGATTTAAATACTTGGTTATCATCGTGGATTATTTTACGAAATGGGTTGAGGCAGAGCCCTTGATAGACATACCTTATGAAAAAGTATATCAGTTCATATGGAAATGCATCATCTATAGGTATGGGTTGCCCTATGCTTTCATTACAGACTATGGAACACAGTTTGACAATAATGAGTTTGCAAGTTACTGTGGTGAATCTAATATTCAAAAATTGCATTCAACCCCAAGACATCCTGAGATTAATGGACAAACTGAAGTTATGAAAATAACATTGCTTAATATGTTGAAGAAAAGGCTTGATGATGCCAAGGGAAATTGGATAATGAACTAAATTCTATCTTGTGGGCATATCGAAAAACACGGAGAAAAATAACTAGAGAATCCCCATATATGTTAGCATTTGGGACTGAAGTTGTCACTCCTGTCGAGGTGGGCTTACCATCCCATAGAGTTTTAAATTTTAACTCTCCTGTAAGTGACCTAATGAGAAGGTTGGATCTAGATATACTGGAAGAAGTAAGAGAAGATTGTGCCATAAGAAATATAGCCTACCAACAGAGAACATTCCATTTTTATAATAAAAGGATGAAGCCGACCAACTTGAAGGAAGGAGATTATGTGCTGAAGAAAGTAATGTATAAACATAACAATCTTGAAGCTAATTGGTATGGGCCATACCATATTTCAGCAGTGATTCGACCTTTAACTTATCGACTTGAAACCTTGGAAGGCGAAGAATTCAAAAACCCATGACATGGAGAGCATTTCAGAAAATATTACCAATGATGTTGTAATAAGTTCGAAATCAACTTTTAGTATTAATAAAATCACCAGTTCTTTCAATTTTTTTTTTATTTTTTTTATTTTTTAGAAGTACTACTATAGCTAAATTGACAAAAGTTGATATTGCCTTGAAAAATGCTCGGCAGAACACAAGAATACAAGCGAGTTGCTCGACACAAGCAATAATTTTCTCAGAAAATCCACTAACTTGATCACTGATATGCAAAGTCCAAGTCAATAGGATGCTAAGTACTCTAGAAACTTGTTCCACAAACATAAGGATAAAATAATATCCTTATCCTACTGGGCAAAGTGCAGGAAGAACATTACAAAGATTCCTCAAGAGGAATGTAAGCACATATTCCACATACGCCTGATCACACCACTAATATCTAATGCAAAAACCTAACATTCGGGTGTATTAGTAAAACCTTTGGAGATATATGGGTTACTAGCTCTAAATTTAGATTTTAATCTAAGTATGCTAGTAGAACCTATGTATTCATCCAACTAGTTCTAAATTTAGATTTTAATCTAAGTATGCTAGGAGAACATCTTCACACATTGGTAATTGATACTCAACTTAATCTAAGTGTATCAATATAACTAATGACAAAGAAAGGATTAACATTCAATACAAGATAAGTTGATCAAATTTCCATTTCAAATTAATTACATAACTGTGTTAACAAATCAAAGTACAAAGCTTCATTCTGTAGGATGTTTCCATTCAACTTTTGAAACAGGGTCCATTCCAGCAGGAAGATCATCTAGAGTGTAAGGAGAATTATTAAAGTTAAAATCGTGAAGAATTCTGACATTTCTACTACTAGGATGATCAAGCAGGTGAGGAGGTCGGAAGATTTATGATTCATCATGAAGCTCATAATCTCCTAAGTACTTTAAAATCAAGCATTGAGGAATAAGATGGATAAGAATCCAATTGACTTCTAATTTAAATGGGGGATCATCAAGGTCAAGCAATCCTGGATCATACCAGTCCCCCAATCGGCTGTTTTGATCCACTTTCATTACTGTCAAAGCATTCATCCAACCCCATTTATATCTCTCTTTCATATCTTGTTGAAGCCTATCATCAAAATTCCCCAGATCTTCATTATACCCTTTCATCCTGATTTCCCTTGGTTGTTTGTGGAATTAAAAGGTCCATCTGTCAACCTGATAATGTTGTTTCTTCAACACTCCATCCTTAGCTTGTAACTGAGAAGATTTAGTGGATAGTTTCTTGGACAAGGCCCGTAGCTTCTACGAAATCTCAACAATGGCTTAATCTTTGCCTTCTAGTTGTGCATCTTGATTGGTAAGGGACTGTTGGGTCCTAATTTCCTCTGTAGTACCTCGGCCATGTTTGACTCTAGAAGCAGGTTTTGATTTCTGCAGGGCCTCCAATTCCTCACTCAACCTTGCATTCTCAACCTCCAAAAATGAGTGACCTTCATCCGTAGTAGCAACAACAGTAGTTGATGACTTCAAGGCATAAAGTTTATTTTTCAAGTTGTTGTTCTCTTCCTCCAACCTTCATTAAGGGACTGGAAATTCTTCTCATAATCCTCATGCAAACGCACCTTAGTTTCCTTGTGGTCCTTTTGTAGATCTTCAATCATTTCGTAGTAGGCAACATTGTTAGCCACCGCTCGATTAAGAAGACACTTCAGATGACTATAGGCCTCTTTGGCCTACTCAGATACCCCTTCCCCAAGCAACTTCAGTAGGTCGGCACCGGTCAAAGATAAGTGACCAGCTTTAAAAATCTCATTACACCTCTAGAGTAGCTCGGAGTCATTAGATAAGAAGTATTCCAATTTATCCATAAACTATTAAGAAAAAGAAAGTCATCAATCAACAAGGTGCAGAGCATAAAAAACACAAGTAGAGGAACAAAAAAATTCTTTTTTCATTAATAAAAAGTGAAAGTACATGTACATCTTTAAAAAGAAAAAGAAAAAGTAAAACCATTGAAAAAGGAAAATAAAAAGATGCTCGGTTCTACACCTTCTTCTTCTCTACCTCAAGATTAGCTGAAGTAGAAGCAAGAGCAGAACAAAGAGGATTACTAATTGTGAAGGGGGAAGAAACATCAACATCCTGGTGTTGATCAGAAGACTCAATCATTATAAGGGATTCAATTGAACCCCTATCATCATCAACTTCCTCATCCAGGTTTGGAGGGGCCCAAGGATCATGTCGTAAGAATATCTCGAAGTCTTTTGGAGTGATGACTTTTACTAGGGTAGCAGACCAGCCATAATTAAATCATTTCTTCTTTGCAAACCAATCTACGAAGAAGTTTCTCCAATGGTATTATCCCAACCTCTATTAAAGCTAGCCTCCTTGGCCTTAGTCCTTTTCACCTTCTCCTCCCATTTCTTCTATTCATTGGTCAATGCTTGTTGGGAATTAAGCACTGACTTTTTTAGCTCATTAAAAGCTTCTTCAACTTCAACATAAGAAGCTCTCAAAGCCTCATCTTTCTCTAACATGTTATAGAACTCAATGAGGAATTACACAAGAACATCAAGGAAATTCATTATTCTGAAGAACAAATAAAGAGACAGAAAAATAAAGAAGGTAAAAGAATATACCAGAGCAAGACTTTAAGCAGCCCTGTTAAAACTTTTAGAATGAGGTAGTGCAGCTGCATCACCACTGTGATTTGGTAAAGTCCCAGACTTTATTAGTTGTCTTGCCAATCCAGGGTCAAGGACCACTGAAGGTGCAATAGAAGATATATTAACCAACTCACGCTGGTCAGGAAGGGCAGAAGAAACTTCTGCTAACATAAAAGGAAGCCCTTTTCCTTATTCTTTTCAAGGGGCTCTCTTCAACTTTCTTGGCTAAAGGTTTCTTTACAGTTTCACCTTTATTTTTTACCCCCTCATCAGCTTGTTTAGAAGCGGGATTGGCAGCTATGTCTCCCAAAATGCTGGGAAACTTTCTTTTTCCCATAACAGCAACAAGAGGTAAATTTGAATCCAAGGAAGAAAGGGAGTGGGTAGAAAGATCACCACTGCCAGATGCAGGAGCTGAGGAAGTAGAAAGAGGTTCCTTCTCAAGATCGATTACATGGGAAGAAGTGGTTATCGGGGGACGAGCAATAAAGGAAGAAGTTGTATTCTTGTACTGTAGTAAATAGGATGTAGATCTAATGTGTTCCTCACTAATCCTCTAATGAAGTCCCCAAATGAATTTCAATTCCCTGAGGTTAACTTCACTCTCCTTCGGGAACCTTCTCTTCTGATCAACTGCAAGCAAAATTTACAGAGTAAAAATTAGTATTACATTTAAAAAAGTATGTACAAGGATAAATAGTTAAATAAGTAATAACTTATCCCATTGCAAAAAGGAGGGCATCTAGTCCCCTAGTACTCAGCATTCCCAGACAAATGGGCATATTGCCAATTTTTTACAACAACTCCATGCTCAAAATAATCCCTATTAGAGTCTGAAAGAATGACTACTAACTCTTTTTTTACCGCCCTAGTCTTTAAATAAAAAGTGGTGTCACCAGTCACCCACTTATAATAAAACATTATTTCTGGAATCCCTAGATGGGTTCCATGGATTTTATTCAACCTATACACTCTATTTACAACTCTCCAAGTATTGGTGGCTACCCTAGCTGGGACAGTGTCAAAACATTGACAAAACTCAAGACAAAATGGTTGGGAGGAAAGGTAAACCCGCACTCAGCTATAAAGATAGAGGGAAATCACTGACCCTCAGCAAGTGAGAAAAAATCCGCAGGCAAAGTAGTGTGTTCCAAAATAACCCAAGAGGGAATCTTAAATTAATTTCTGAATTCATCAGGAGAATCAATAGAGTAAACCATGATAAAGAATATAAGAAAAGAGAAATCGTTCATAAAGAGATTAAGGATTCAGTAAGAACTGAAGAACGTCAAACGATCGCACAAGAGATAAAAAGAAAGATTGAAGATGATGTAGCCAAAAACACTCAGAAAATTTTAGGTAAGTAAAGATTATGGCTTTTACCTCTCTAGGTTGCCTCAAAAACTGGAAAAATAATGATTAAAAGGCAGCGTCGATTAAAATGGTGGCGGAGAAAGGCAGAGAAAATGGATTTGGATAATTTCAAAAATGCCATGCACATTCTATTTCCATAGTTAAACCATAATTTTTACAAGTATGGGAAGTTGACAACCGACCAAGCCTAAAATTATTGCTCGAGCAACTTTAAGAGCTAAATGCTCCATACTCTTGTAAAAACTTCAACCATGAAAAATTGGGGGCTTTTGTTGATAACAAAAATTATCCATCTACGTGGATCATTCAGACACTTACACGTGCTGTACAGTGGAAGATTAATCCTAGTCAATAAGGATGAAATGTCGACCTACTGAGGGATGTCGACCAACATATCAATGAATCCAGACCAATACCAGGAAGACCGATAAAAAATAACAGAAAAATGCCAATAGTTTGTGACAACCCGCGATCCGAGATAAGGAGTGGCCATCCCAATACTTAAACATAACAGGAATCATGGATGGATATCATTCTCAGCATCACAAAATAAACTGAGTATATGGGAAAACCACCCAATAAATCAGAAAACGGGTGTCCAAAAAGTGTAAATGTTTTTAAAAATGCAGTTAAGAATATTTAGATTTAAACAACCTAATCTGATAAGAAAGTGGGATTCCACCAGAATATATATATAATACAGCTAAAACGAATGTATACAACTGGACCGAATAAGCTATCGGTCCACAGCTACATAGAACACCGTACAACAATTTTATATCTTATGTAATACATTCATTAATCAAATACAATGTTTGAGCCACACGCCCGAGTGAAAAGACCCGATCATATCTAGAATAACAAGAAGAAAACGTCTAATTCAAGGTCCTGTAATAACCCGCAAAATCTTACACCTCGTCGAAAGCAAAAGAATGGGAACATCAAAACAGGCGTCCTTGCGGTGGAGCACCTGAGCGGATACAATCATATGTGCAACAAGAAAAGTAAACCGGTTAGGGTCGGGTTCTATATGATCACCAGAAGAAATAAAAAGCATGATAGAAATGAACAGTTATGCATGAATGATAAGGATGATAATATGGCAGGTAATCTAGCATGTTAAACTTACATTACAATTTAAGGCATTCAAACTAAATGATGAAATAAAATGTTATTTACATAAAAGAAAGAAAAGTAAATAACTTAATTTTAAAACCTTTCCTCATTTATCTAATTTCCATTATCTTTTGTATTCCTTAATAGGAATAAAATAATTTATTAACTTCCATAGTTAATTATCTTGCCATTTCATCTTTCCATTCCTTAATAGGAATACCATTAATATCAAGTGCTCTTTATGGCACATATCTCAATCCCGTGCTCTTTATGGCACATATCCATGCACTTTATGGCATATAATCATCAAGTCCCACTTGATGCAGAAAAGTTATATTCATATACATATAACGATTCTAAGACCGCCCCTCCGAGTTTCCCCACTGGGCGCGCCCCTAAATGACCATCATCTTCCAGGGGCCTATCAAACAAGGCAGCCTGGGATCATAACGTAATGTCGGGAAGCAGCCATATGCCTGCGGGAAAGTCAGGACCACACCCGAAATCCCCTAACCAGTGCAGAAAAACATATAAAAACCTCGCATATGGCCTAGGACTATATCCTCCATGCATTCATGATCCAGGGGGCATCACCAAGCGCGATAACTTCCCTTATGATGTCATTTAGAGAGGTGTGTTTAAGTAAATTAACATTTACCATGTTTTATCTCATTTTCATTTCAATTTACCATTACCAAATTTCATTTCCAATATCCATGTGTTTGGTTCTTTTTATTCGGACCTATCATAATTAAACAACCGGGTTCATTTTACTTGAACCGATCATCATTAACATAACTTGGGTTCATTTTAGTGGAACCTATCATCTTTAAACCATTTGGGTTCATTTTATGTGAACCTAATTCCCATAAAATATTCCTCAATTTCAAGTCCCAACTAAATCTCCAAATGATCATTATGATTCTACAAGTCCCCCAAAGTTCATACAACTTTGATAAGCCCATAAGTCTCCAAGTTAGGGAATTTAACTTCCTAACTTCTAAAAACTTTAATAAAAAAATTAATGCCTTAACATTACTTTAAACCTCCCTGGAATAAACCCCAGATGAACCCATTTCTAGTGTAGGGTAGCGACCAAACTCAACTAATACTCTAGGACTCTCAGTTTACTTCCTTCAAGATGGTCCCTAGATCCTAAGCCCAAAGAAAAAGATCAAAATTTGAAAAGAAAACAAAAGAAAAATGCAGGGTCTCCGAATCGATTCAGCCTAGCCGAATGTAATACCCCGTATTTTTTGTGATATTTACTTATGGGATTAATTAAATTAAATGCGTATTAATTGGAAATTAATCCGGATTAAAATACTAGCGATATGGGAGTTGGTATTTGAATATAATGTGCATATATGATTATATATGAATATTGAAGTATGAAATTTGTCATGAGATTGAAATACGGCAAGTTGGAAAATTTTATTGAGATGCGTGTGACAGTCGCGTCGGGGAAATATTTATTTTAATTAAAAAGTGAATTTTAGTTCTATTAACCGTATGGTCATTTTGAGTGTGCCAACGCGTCCGGAAGGGTCGAAATAGTCAGAAACCACTAGCTGGGGGTTAAGTTTGGGTCCCGGGGCATTATTGGGCCATACCGGTAACTTATAAAGGCATTTAGGTAATTTCGGAAATTGGGTAATTAGAACCCACGAAAATTAGAGTTAAAAATCTGACTTAGTATTAACCCACTAAGCCATTTCCAACCCCAATTTAGGTAGTGGGCTACGGGAGAAGTTAGAAACCTTATAACTTGGCAAAAACCAACCTCACCTCCATTAACACCTTGAGAAGAACTTGTAGAGAGGGAGAGAAAGAGAACGATTCTGCAGAGAGAGAGAGAAGGCAATCCAACCTTCAAGATTCAACCTCAAATTCAGAGATTCAAATAAGGAAAGTGATTTAATTTCATTTTTATAGAGAATGCTTCTTCCATGCGTAGGAAATTCAATTAAATTGTATTGTTCTTGGGAGTTAATGAAAAACCCATTTTAATTGGAAGTAAAAATTACATTTTGATGAGGAATCGCATGTAGACTTGTATTTAGATGATTATGCTGATGATACTATAATTTGGATGAACTGAAAACGGATTTAATTAGGCTCTTGATTGATTTATAAATGTTAGGGTTCAGGTTCATATAATTTGGGGATAAATAAAGGGATTTGAAGATTTGATGATGTTTAATATGAGTTGGCCCTATATAAACGTTTGATTATGACCTAGGAATGTTTAGTACGAATTAGGAACCTTAAAATGATGTTGGAATGATTTTTATGTGGGATTAGGAGTGAATAAAATTGGAAAAACGAGATTAGGAATTTTTGGGCTCGAATCTGGGCACTCGTTAGAAGACCTGCCCAGGTCGTAGGAACGAGCTCGTTCGAACGAGCATCTAATGAGTTGGCAGTTTGGGTTCTAACGAGAGGGATGTTCATTCGAAGACTTTCGTTCGAACGAGATCTCGTTAGAAGGCCCAGTTCGTTCGAACGAACTCTCGTTCGAACAGCCTCGTTCGAACGAGTTGACAGTTTAGGCTTTTAGCCTGTTTTGATCCCGAGTGTTCCGTAACCTTGTGTATATGTAGAGATAACCTTCCCTTATTGATTAATTGTTACATTTGGGATGTTTGGGATATAATGAGAAGTCAAACCTAGAAGTGTAGTTTGAACCTAAGGGAAAATATGACGTAGTACGTGAGTGTCTATTACGTTGCGAGAACTATTGACGGCCTAATTTATTATATTAATCGGGAACATATAAATTGTGTAGTATTATATGTAGGTACGAAAATGAGAAGTGTACCACCAATATATTATGGTAATTACTAAGAGGAGTGCATACTTAGTATATGTATTGATTTTATGTGTATGACATACCTACCATACTTGCTATCACGAGAGGTTTACGTTCACTTAGGGCCTTCTAATCCTTGTGTTGCCTGGATTTAGATTGGTTACCTCGATGAACATAGGTCAGAGAATGACTTATTAGGATGTTAATAAGTCTGCTGATCGTGGGAGCGCAGGTATGTGCGTGACCCATGTGATGTGACTGTGTTCGCCTCCATTATTTATGATGTTGTTATCTGAGAACGATTCCTTAGAGATTCGGAATACGTGATCCTTATGTACGCGATGTACCGGGATGGATATCAGAGTATGTGTGCACCGCAGCTAGTCTCGGGGTGCTTGTATTGTATTTTTATGTTGTGAATAATATACACTTAATTAATGGGAACTTTCATGTTAATATTGTGAATATAATTATGGTAATGTTTTGAGAAAACATAACGGGTTAATTGATAGTGAATTATATTACTAATTGAGAATCCGAATGTATGTAAAGCCCTCTATTTAATTAATAACGTTAGATTGTAATATGGGAATCGAGTAGTAAGGGGTAGAACTTATTACGGTTTGGTTATATATGGATGTCTTATAGATGGGTATGGTACGTTAGGAGTGCACATGTAGTCGAGAGGTGAGAATTTCATGTGAGTGCACGTCCTAACATGTATTTTGCATTTATTGTTTTAACATTATTAAAACACTTGTTGTTTTTAAAATGATTTCCACTTTCGGTCTCTGACCCATTTTCTTTCAAATCTATTTTTGTAAAAACCATTTTAGGTGCCCAGCCACAAGGACACCATGTTTAAGATTCTCATTCAGGTGATGAGCTGTAGCTGTTTATGGAAGTTTCAGGACTTTGCTTGTAGACGCTTCATCTACCTTGACTCGATATTCTTCAGTTATCAGTTGTAGGGCATGTCGCCCATTTCTTTTAGAGACATTTAAGTTATTTCAGTTATTCAGACTTATGTCATGTAATTATTCAGGATTCAGACTTGTCATATTAATTTTTAGTTGTGGGACTATTGTGAGGAGTTTTCCTTCGGAATTATATTTATGTTGTTGGTTATTCATTACTTCATTATAGTGAATGGTTATTATTCTTTCATTATTCTTTTACTCCATGTTAATCAGACTTAACTTAAAATTTGGCACTTACTTTTTAAATACTAGGTGGTTAGTAATTATTAAAATGTTTTCGACAGTGATGCTATTAACTGAACCAACTTGGCGTTTTGAATTAATTTAATAAAGGAGTAGCTACCCGGTATTTAATTAGTCGGGGTGTCACACCGAATCGATTCGGCCAGAAAAATGGGGATTTTACATCATTGTCGAATCGATTCGGCCTATCCGAATCGATTCGGATCACCTAGACCTAGAAACTGTCCTAGGGCGAATCGATTCGGCCAGGCCGAATCGATTCGATTCTGCAGATTGCCAAATTTTGGCTCTGGAGTTCTAAACTCCAAATTTCTACCAAAACCAAAACCAACCAAACCAAGATCATATAATGGAACTAGAACTCCATAAATACACCTAACTACCATCATTTATAATAATTATCATCCAAATCAATTTCTAAGGGTTAATACCCAAAAATCCAATAAAACCCTAAAATGACAATTCACAACAATTCATAAATATCAATACTAATTATTCTCCTTAAATCATACAATAGCAAGTAGATAACTTGCCTTGAGGCAAGAAAATCATATTTGAGGAAGATGCAAGCAAGATCCAAGCTCCAATCTCTCTTTTTCTCCAATGATCTCTTACTCTATCTACTCTCTCTAGGGCTCATTGTGTTTTAAGAGAAATAAGGGAAATATAATAAGGTTAGAAAGACTTAATCGGTCCTTAAGTCTAAAATGCTCAACTTTAATGACTAATACGCGATATAATAAATCGCAACTACACTTATAAGCTATAATCAGTTCAAAGTGCCCGAAATATCGAAATGCAATATGGCACTTATTCTGACCGTCTCGCATCTACTGGGACTAACTACACCCTCCAAATTATCATTTGGAAATTTTATAGATCATTTTACTTCCGGTTTCATATTACACTAAATTATCATTTTATATCTTATGACAATATAAATCACCACGTGGATATTTTTACCAACTCATCGGGTAATCATACAACATTTTAGTAAATATTAACCTTTTCCATATTAAATTAATATTTACTCAACCTCCATCATTTTATAATTAATTACTACACGTAGTAAATAAATATAAAATAGGCTACCAAAAGAGAGGGTTGTTACATAGTTGTATACATAAATGATTGTACAGATGAAAATATCTACAATATAAAGACATTCCATCATTTGATATTCCATTACTGGTACACCCCCTGGGGGCTATAAAAATATTGTAAACCCTACATCCAAGGGACACGAGAAAAGAGGCAATTGAACTAGCCCAAAGCAATACGCAACTGTGGACGTAGGCTCTTCCCTTAATCCGAACCACTTTAATAATATTTTGTCTCTTTTATTTATATTTATCTGTGATCAAATAATCAAACTAGTCTAGTTTTTTGCATCAGCACCCTTATCCTTTTCATGAGATAGTTTGATAGATAATATTTAATCTTCATTAAACACCACTGTAGCATAAATCCCCATTCTCCACAAAAACTAAATTTTGTTTGACTTTTTGGCAATAGCTTTTGAGAAATTGAATTTGAAAAGTTATTTGTCAATTTTAAAGGCAGAGACTTTAGGTTCTAAAATAGATATCTTAGGCAGACTATAAGATTTACGCAACTTCTTGATTCTTCTATAAGTTGGCTTGTGAGACACACCTATAGCATTCCAGCTTAAAAAATTAATCATTGATGGATTTTGAGGTAGGAGTTCTTGATACCTTTCATTTGAGCTCTTGTAATTCTTCTATAAAAAGGGTCTACTGACAGCTTTTTAAGAGTTGATTTATTCCCCATAATAGGAGAATGATGATCAGGTTCCATACCTATCTCATTTCCCTTCCTTATTTTATTGCAACTCTTAAAATCTTACCATTTAATCAACCAAGAGCCAAACATTTTAAGTTCTTATTACATTGTACCATATGCACCCTTAGGAATATCTTTCTGAAGAGTACCCCTTATATTTTGCTTGATGAACCTCATAATTTGACAATTCAGTGGCCTTTTGAGTGAGCATGAGTTGGTCAACTAAAAAGGCTTATTGAGGGGTAATATCATAATGCTGTATTTTTTGAATATGATTAGAAATGGCTTTTGACTTATTTGACACAATGGTTGGTTGAAGGTTTGCTAAAGGCTAGAATTAATTATGGTTTTGACTGGATTAAGGCGTAGAAGAAGGAGAACGTATGGTTATACTGATATTTAGGCAAGGATTTTGGCTTAAGGGATTTAGGTTAGAGGAAGAAGGATCTATATTAGGATTTTAGAGAGATTTTTGAATGCTATTGATTCGTACATCATTGGGATATTGAGGAATGGCCATTTGGTTAGGAGAGATAGGAGCAGTATTAGGTAGTTTCTCTTTAGGAAGATAAGTGAGGGCTTTTTTATGAGGTTTATTTTGGTTAACTTGGACTTGTTTGGTAGGTTTAGGAGGAAGGGTGACGGGTTGTTTATTATGGTTGTCTTGTTTAGCCTTTAGAAATATACATGAACTCTTCTCATGCCCTTTCTTCATATGGTACGAACAATAATGAGGAAGATTAACGTAATGAACTTCTTGCCAAAAACCATTATCACTTATGCCAATCTAGATTATTTTTGGTTTCTCCTTGATTAGATCAAGATTTATGCACACCTTGGCTAAACTAGATGAGGTTTGAGCCATAGTAGATGCATCAAGCTTTATAGGCTTTCCAATTAGCTGGGCAATGGAAAATAATGATGATTTAGCAAAGAGATAAATTGGGAGATTAGGAAAATTAATCCAAGAAGTAACTACCGGACTTTCTTCTTCTATTCTCCATTGAGGAGAGCACTTGAGAGTTCTCATTGGAAATATTTCAAAATACCACTAATCTTTTGGTCCATAATCGAACAAAATCCTCTTTGTAGTTCAATCTAGTGAGAATATGCTTCTTATCAATAAAACCTATATTATAAGCTTGATGAAGATTGAATTATAGGATTTTTTTTCGCAAATCCTTCAATGAGGGTCTGCCACTTGAAAACTTTCCTACTATTGAAAACTTGAAAGGTTCAACAAGAACTTCATTATATTCATTAGAGAATAAAACTGCAGATTCCCTTTTAAAACTGACTGGTACCCTCAGTTCAACTTCCATGAGAGGTTTATTAGTCAGAACACTAGAGAGTGAACATCACCGTACATTATGAATATCAGGAGGTTTAGGGTTTTAAAGTATGGGATTTGTGGCAGCCTCCATGCAAAACCTAAAGGGATTGAGCGAGGGAGAGGGATGTGAGAGAAGCTCCAATATTATCGAAACTCACAATTTTTATTAATTATTCTATATCCACCCATTTAGTCATCACGTTTATTATCCTTTGTTGATTTATCCAAACTAATAAGAACCAGAATGCTTTTTGATGTAGCACACCAAGATTTCCTTATTGAATGCATACAGTTATCAAGTTGAAATTCATTCATTTATGTTTTAGTTAGATTTATGGTTTGGGATTCTACAATCATTAATATGTATTCAAGGAACTTTTCAAGTACTTTCATTATTATAAATACATTCACTAATGTATATCCAAGCATAGAGCATACATTAATGATTGTACTTTCTGAGATAAGTTATAAATAGGACCCATAGTATTTTAAAGAGGGCATTCAAATTGTAATATATCTTATTTTTTTTAATCCCTCGAATATTTAAGATACTTTTAAAGAGTATTTTTATGAGATGATATTGCTAAGGTGTTTTTTACTTTTTATTTCTTTCGCTACATTAAATGGTATTAATGCCACATCTTCATTGGTTCAGTGATGGTTCATGAAATTGTTGGTTCACGATACATTTCAAAGAGTACAAGCTCATATGGTGTATCGTATTCTTTTCATTGAAGAACAAGTTGGAGTTCTTTAAAAAAATCTTGGAAATATTAAAGAATCAAGCAATCAACTTGTTCAAGAAATAGATCAAATAAGAATTCAAAATAAATAAGGTCCAAAAATGGGAGTCTCCCATAACTTGCCTCCTGTTGGTGGACAATTTGACAGGTTGGAAAATGATTCTAGCGAGATGGATATTCCCCTTGTATTTGTTTAGGGAGAAGAATTTAGGCCAACCACATGAAATGTAAATAAACAGAGTTATCTAAAGAGGCACAATGCATAACGATTTTTGTCCAGGATTTTCGGGTCGACAAGTTAATAGAATTTGCAATTTTTAATAACCTTTTTATCTTATTTTGAACATTAAAGAGGGATATTCTAAGATCATTTAATAATGATTAAGGTTATATATGTCACAAATAGTTTGAGGGGAGGAGCATAAACTTGGAATAAATAATTACAAAAAAATACGAGGGTTGAAGGGGGTTGTTATCCAAACATGGGATATAATGAAACAATTTTTTTTTATCTATATTTAAACAATACATCCAGTGTAAGAAAAATCAGAGGACTATTATTAAGTATACAAAGTAGTTTAACAAGTTGGGATCCCATATAAATATTAGAAACATAATATCAAAGGGTTATTCACTATTTTGAAGGCTTGAATTTGTAATTCATGATGACCTTTGAACAAATGACATTGTTAAGGTTTCTATAGATATAAATAACAAAAACAAACTGGAGAAATAACTTAATACGGGGTTCAAAACTAAAAAAAAATCTAGGGATCAATCGTTTTGAGCTAATCATGTTACAAGTGGAGATAAATGAAAGTCACGATGTTCTTATTCTCATAATCGAGAATGAAGGAGAGCCTTTGGCCTTGGTTTGTCTAAAAATATTACTATCCCCCAAAGAAGAAATTGAGAGTCAAAGGCACAACCTTTTCAAAACTTGTTGCATAATTCAACAAAGTGTTTGTTAAGTATAAAAGTTATTGGTAAAGAAACTACATAAGAAAAAAAAAGCATCCTTCTCCTTGAATTTTTTTGGATAAAGAATGGAAGAAAGAATATATACATGGTTCTATCAATTCGTCACAGGCAAAGATGTTACACATGATGTCATAAAAATGGATACTTTTTATGTCTTATTGGGTCATCCTTGGAGTGCTTGTCTTTTTATAGTTGGGTCTCCAAGTTTTCAAAATGCTCAAAATTCTACCTGAGCATCCAAATCTAGGTTAATACCAGCAAAAACATCTATGAACAATGTTCAAGAACCATGCCAAATGTGTTTGAAGAAGGAGAGAAAAGAAAATTAAGCATGTCCAAAAGTAAAAAGAAAACTTAAAGAGATTATAGTGTTGCTAATCTCTTCTTTAAAGAGATTATTTTCTTACACGGTTTTCTTAAATCCTTTATCTCATACTGGGATGTTACATTTCAGTCATTCAGGTTAGTTTTTACGAAAAAGGCTTAATACAACTCTAATTTCCTCGGTACATGCTCTAGGCAAACCGAAGTTTCTAATCAAAAACTTGGTGACATGTTGAGCCATATTTGTTGGCAGAATACAAAGTAATGGTATGTAGCATTATTAACAATGGGTATTTTTCTTATAATAACATGATAAATCGATCCACGTGAGATTATTATTTTGCCTAAACTTCAACCATTTCAAGGTTGAACATAACATATGGAAGGAAAAATGCAAATAATTTAGTCTGATGTGAATTTTTTTTTAGAGAAAGCCATGATAAATATGAATTAGTAGCATACAATAGGAGACTTGGTATTAGTTTATCTTCTAAAACAAAGGTCTTTAATAACACTTACCAGATATTTTATGCATTTTTTTATCTTAAAGGTTCCATAACTATACCCTGATTATTTGGAATATTCTAAATTTGTCGATTATCACTTAGTATTGTCTACTATGTTATAGGATTTTCTAGAATTGTCTATAACATAGTTGTAATGCATGGAATACTCTAAAATAGTAAGGAAATATGTGGAATTCTATAATGTTCCCATAAGGAGGTGGGATCTTTCTGGAGAATTAATGTAAACCATTGATGTATTTTTATCTCCACCATCCATTCAGGAGGTTAATGCCTATAAAAAAGTGGGGTGGTTATTTTTCCAAACCATCCTAGCTAACAATTATAATGTTTTATCAAGTAATACAAATTCTTGTTCCTTTGTGTTCTACTTTTTCCATTGGTATTCCTTCACTAGCACTTGTGTTCAAATATTACTAGATTTCTAGACTTATTTAGTACCTCATCGGTCATTATAGTGCTAAGTGCCATACGAATGAGGAGTATAGTCTAATCACATGACAAAGTGCTCACAAAAAATTGAAAAACAATAAGTATGACCATGTAGGATATCAGAAAATATTAATGACAACTCTTATGAGGTAGATATTTTAGACAATATGGGCATTTCAAACACTTCAAAATTATCTTATTTATTTGATTACCAAACATCGGTCGAACCTATTTTCTTATAATATTAACTCTAAGGTGAGTTTTGTAAAAAAGTGGTTGATGTAGAACACTAAGAGTTATTACTTAAAATGCACATAGTTCATATCTATCCAATTGACATTCAATACTTTTCATTCTAATTGGATATATTATTTTTCACTCTATAGTCATTATTATCTATTTAAAGAACTTGACAAATACATGTATTATTGTAAATACATTCATTAATGTTGTAAACAATTACTTTAATAAATTTGTGCAGTCATTAGTGTACATCTTATCTTGAAAACTCATCATTTATAAGTACATAAAATAAAGATCATAGATTCAGGACACTAACTCCAATGACTCACAAACTCAAAGTGTGAAGTGTTCATTTCTCCTCTCTGTATACATTTTGATGAGCCCATTTTTACATACAAATTTGTCATTTTAGCCCATGATTATTACAAAATATTCACATCACTTTAGGTGGTATGAAATTGATGGTATTATATATATATATATATATATATATATATATATATATATATATAATATACATTTGTATCTTTTAAATTTTCATTTTTCTCTTTTCATTCATATTTTCAAAGGAACGATATAAAGTGATCAAATCCATGATCTATTTTTATTTTATTTATTTTAAATGTTGTAACCTAGAATCTATGGTGGTGCAGTTTGGATTGCCGACCTCCTCTTATTGTAACTGATGTCTTCATGGGTATACCAATAGCTTTGGTGAGTTCTCTTTCTTTTACTCTTATTACTTGAGAATTTTTAAGATTAGTTCTTTTTTTTTGTAAAATCATCTTCATGAAAAGTAATATGGTTGAGAGGCCTATACATTGAACATGAAAAGTTGATATCTATGACCTGAATACTTGAATTTCTTAAAGTGAGAAGGGGAAAATAATTTCACATTTGAGTTCTTTGTTAGAATGAGAACATGGAGGGTGAGAACATGATTATAGAAGAGATATTTTTGTTTCATTGTGGCATGAAGGAAAAAATGGATATCTTGTGCATGTGTATTAAAGAAAATACTTCCATAGAATATCAATATCATTCGGGGAAATGGTAAGTATATATATGTATGTATATGCATATATAAATTCATATCTCGGTAAAATCAATTTAACATGTGATGATCAAGCTCATCATTTTAAATTAATTCTTTTAGATGTCTCTTGTTATCTTGTTGATCCCACTGTCAAGAGTGTAGATGTATCTTTTATGCTTCTCGAGATAAAGGCGAAATTAGAAATCATATGCATATGTGTAAAATAACTCGCTTATGTTCAATGTCAATTTCCTTTCAGTGACATTTGTTTCAGTGAAAAAAGTTTAAAAACATTAGCTTTCCGTACTCGTATGGCATATGTGTCTAGACAAAATGTACGAAGTTAATGGGCGTGAAGTAGAAGACAAAATAAATATGTTTAAACCACTCAAGAAATTCCAACGAGTTCTATTTCATCGCATTGACTTATAAAACTAAGATTTAACATCAATGATAAATAATGTGAACTCCTAATGGACAAACATACATAATGCACCCTATCCTAGAAATATTTAATATTCTCAGATCATTAGCATCAAACATTAAGATTAACTAGGATTCATTATGAGAACTCATTGATCTTCAACTTATAACACCCTAAAAATAACATATACCATTTTTTCTCTTTTGAAGATATCACTTTTGAAGAATCAAATTCAAAAACATGGCCTTGACAAATTTTTTTTATTTTGCCTCTCTTTTCTTTTGGGATCTTTCCAATGTGGCCTTTCACACAAAGGAACTTTACTTCCTTCATATCCCTTTTCCGTTACTCACTTATAATTTTTTAAATCTAAAACAAGCTCATGGTCAATTATTCTTACATGCCCAAATTCTCCAATCAAATAGATATGTATCTTACAATATTCACCATTTTCTTTCTTTCCATCATTTTTCTTTAGACTACGCATGTATATTATGTGGGCTTTAAGGTCACCTAGAAGTTCTTTGACTCTATTGGTATGAGAACATACTTGGGAAAATAGGACCATGACTTTGCCGTTAAATATTTCAGGGAAAGACCTTAAAAAATTTTGCAGCACTCTTGCTTCGGGGATATGCTCGCCTAAGTTAAACGGGGAATCGACATTATTAGACAACTTGACATAAAACTCATCAAAAGACTCATTATGTAGAATATTAATAGTTATAAACTTATTCGTTATATTTTGAAACTTGAAAATTCATAGAGTATAGGTACCCTCGTGTGTGGATTTCAAAATATCAGAAGAATACTTCATGCTATTACATGTCATGATTGCACATAAAATAATATGAACTCCTTTGGAATTAAATATCGAGGCATTATTTTCATTCGTTGTCCATGGAGAGAATGATTTCAGAACACCACCTTCATTGTTAGGAGGCCATCACCACGTCCAACACATTCTCATCAATTGATTTCAAGAAAAATCGCATTCGTTCCTTCCAATAAGGATAGTTTGAACCGTCAAACATGGGAGGTCGGGTTATGGAACTACCCTTACGGTTAAACTCCATCTAAAATAACCCCAAAACTCATTAAACAGGTTTCTAACATAGTAACTAAACCTATTTTTATAGTGATTTGAGAAATGCTATGTGATATCAGGGTTAAATCGTATTTCCAGACACACAAATTATATTTTTTTAACTCAATTAAATTGATTTTAACATGCACCAATTTAAGCCAAAGTGTTGTGTAAACTTAGGCAATTTTATCTTTCCCTAAAATATGCGTCATGGTGATATAAGAAAGCATAAAATAAACTGCACCACAACACGGTGATGTATAAGGAAGACCCACAAAGGGAAAAATTTCACATAACCCATCCAAACAAGTCCACTACGATATAGGTCATAGTACAAGATCAACTTTAAATTACTGAATGACTCGATGCCTTTAAGAATTTACACACTTCCTTGTTCCTTATTATCTTCTTCCTAGACATTATTGGTTGCCTTCCAACATCTAACACAACACAGGAACTTTCCCGTATCTCAGTATCCTACCAATCTTACTTGCCTCTTAATTGGTCCAGTGATCGTACAACTCAAACACGATCTCCAATATGTGGATCACACAAGAGATCTCAAACATACATATGTATGTGAAACTTGGATCTCAAAATTTGGGTGTAAACTAAGGTTTGGGAGGCTCAATATTTTCTATGAAAATCATTTTTGCAAATTAATTCCTTCAAAATCTATTACTAACACTAGTATTTATTGAAAACAAGAAAAATGAGGCAACACAAAAATAAAGGAAATTAATTCGAATGAAAAGTATAGGGTCATTCAAACGAACAAGTCATTATGATTTTAGCTAAATCAATATCATTTGAACGAACCTGCTAAACTCATTTGAATAGAATTCTAACGATATTTGAATGACATCTCAATGTAAAATAGAAAAATCTCATTTGATCCTCATTGGATGTTCGTTTGAATGAAAACCCATTTCTTAGTCGAACAAAACCGCAACACGTTTAAACAAAAAGATTAAACTCGTTTGAACTACCTGAAGAACTCATTCGAATAATTTTAAACAAAAATAATTTTTTATTTAAAATCTTTTTACGAAAAATGACCTTAAAATATTTTAAAAACTAAAAACCTAAAAATGATGTTTGGGGATCAACATAATATGTATTCATACTTATTAAGATATATTAGATGTGCAAGATAAAACTTAATGCGACATGTAATTAGTGTAGCTTTAACTTGACTGTTATGGTCTTCAATCATACATCGTAGGCTTGAAGAAAAAACTACTACAATACTAACCTATGACTCAAAAAAGTTTTGTAAAAATAGAAAAAAGTCAATATACATAAAAATGACTTTGTTGGAAAATTTCCCTTAGACTTATATCTCTTGATTTACAAATCATCCCTTGGATGACCATCACACATACAAGAGAAAATTCAGCTCACTTTCATCGGTATATTGCTACAAGTTTGGTTTGGTGATATCATTTATGTGTGTTTATAATCACTCTATAGACACTTCTAGACTAGTTGTTTACCATGCTACGGCCCCTTTGAAATATGAAACATCTATGATTTTATGTGAGAGTAGTAGACTGATTTGTGCAGTTCATAATGGTTGTAGTTGTTATTTGATTTATAAGGAATTAGTTTTATTTTTGTTTTATGATCAATGTTTAGTTTGATATATGTCTCTATCTTCTTCAAAGTATTGTACTAATTTCCTTTTCAAGAAAATTTCTTCTCTTATCTTAAAAAATAAATTATTTAATATGTTTAGAATTTTCTTAGAAGTATCGTTTAATATTTTAAGTTTTATATTACTTGATAATTTCTTACAAAAGTCAATAATTCATGTGATATTTGCAGATCGTTTTCTCCAAGATCCTAAATGATTTAGGTTTTCGTTCTTATTGAATGATGAAAATAGGAGGTTCACTAACTTGCTCATGCTTTTTCTAGTGTTTGAACAAAGTATAATGTTTTATTCGTTACTTATTTATATTGATTATAATTTTCTTAATTGGTCATTATGATTTTTATACCACATGTATCATTTATGATCCAATGAAATTTGAAATTTCCTATCCATGGTACCAAGAATATTCTGTTTACTTACTATTCAATGTAACCTTATTGCTTCTTAGGGGAGAAATGCTCGAAAACTCCTCCAAACAATATCACGTTATAAGATAGTTAGAGATAGATTTTATGTATTAGTTGCAGTGACACTGTCCATTGAAAGAATAAGAGGGGTTCATACTCCTTTTAGAAACAATACGGGGTGTAACACTTATGCGTCCATAGGGCATTTACATGGATTATAAGTTATCAACACCTTCTAGTTTCCCGATTCACCCGAGCATTGTGAAGTTCTTTGTTTTTAACTCAAATGGAATGCGTCACCGAGATATAAGTGTTGTGGTATTTTCAAATGGAGAGACCATTACATAATTGGGTCGAGCCTATTTCCTATAAAATTTTGCATCCTCTGAAATGGATTCTCGAGAATTACATATATGTCATGGTAGCCTTGAAAAATTGCAATATTATGACAAATGGACCAACTTTCTAGATGTTGTATTGCTAGTAGATTTCTCTTATAATGTTGTTATTTTTTAATTTCATTGTATAAGGAAATTGCCAACAATAAACAACTATTTATCTTATATCTATTAGTTCGACAACAATTGGTGTGTATTAATCTTTGGTGTATGATGCAATATTTCCATGAAACTCCTTCTATTTTGTTTAATAAAAGTACTACCTACTTTTCTCTTCTTCTTTATCATATTTTGTTTTCTTTTGTCTTAGAGACAGATGTTTAGTTTTTTGTTATCTTATTTTGAGGTCTTTCAAATGAAGGAGTATGTGGAGACTTTTTCCACACGAATTTTCCAAACAAGATGGTGGGGTTCATTGATAATAATTTTGTTAACGAAAATGTATTATATCCCTAATTAATTAAATTAGTTTAATTAATGTACATTTTAGTTTAACTTAATATATTGATTTTGATGATTCCAAACATATTTTTATCGCGTTATTCTATAGATATTTATTATTGTATAATATTTATAATATAATCTTGTTCATATACCGTTATATACATATATTTATTATATTATATAATATTTGCATTTATGTCATATTACCTTGATTACATATCTATTCGGACTGAGTTATACTTGTTTATGTCAAGTTTTATTTTCACGACTCAACACGCCTCGACTCTACTCAATGACATATTAGAGTAAAGGTACTCACATATGGTTGCACATTTGCACTTGACACTTTAGACACTCTTGCATATATTAATTGTGTTAATGTGATTGGTTGTCTAAATATTTTTCTAAAAAGTGAAATGAGATTATTTTTACTAAAACTAATTCTTAAATAAAATTGGTATAAGTTTTAGTCTAGTTTTGCTTTAATATGAATTTCTTATTCTGAAAATAAGTTGGTTCATATTTTTAATGAAATAAAATTTTCATTGTTAAAATAATTTTCAGAATTAAATTTTAAAGATTAATTTTTTTTAGTCCATACCTGTTAGTTCTTTTAGACTTAATATTTTTTTTGGACTGTTAGGAGTTGCAAGATTTGACCGACCTGCTACATGACTTCGTCTATTTGTAGTTTCACCCCTCGTGGTGTGTTAATACTTTAAGCCTAGCTAAGCTACTATATTATGTCGTCCTTCTCTTATCAGTTCCTCTACTTACTTGTCATTTCATTATAACCTCAAACCAAGATTTGCCCTATTAGCTGTTAAGAGATGGGATTTACATGTTCACATTTCGACCGAGATTTTTAGTTCATTAACTTTTGGAGTTTTGTGAATTAATCCAATAGGCTTACTTTCATCCATAACCTTATACTTGCACGTCGAACTGTTTATATATTATAATATATTAAAGACCTCACTTCTATTGTTATATCTGCTCACGGTTTAAACTGGTTTGATCATACTTGTGTCGATTCAAGATTTGTTTATTTTTCTCGAGACACGCACTTGGACCTTGTACGTCATTTCTAATCAGTGCAGATTTTTTTTATATAACAAAGATGTTCACGTTTGCTTTTAATTCGTCCGCCAACTAATGTATATACACATACCTATTATAATAAGTTTTTTTTTATTGTTGTATGAGTAGACTAGATTTAATCACTACTTTACCTGGAAGTCTCATAACAGGTCCGAACATATCTTTATAGTTGGCGTGAACTTTCATCTTTTCTCATGTATTATATATTATGGATACCTTTAGTCCGGTCCATGCCTTATTGTTCATCAAGTCAGCTTGAGTAGTTAACTGCCTTACGAAGTTTTAATATATATATATATATATATATATATATATATATATATATATATATACACACACACACACACACACACACACACACACACCATGCAATATATCATCCTTATTTACGCTTGGAAATGAGGCCGAATAGACCTGCTAGAAAGGGCTTTAGCCGTACGGACCTGTCATTGCTTTTTAAACCATTTTGTCCATAACTCTATTGAAACTTTTGACCGAGATATACTTTTGGATTTTCTCTGGCCGAATTGCACCTATGACCAGTTGTACTTGCTATAGATTAGGAGCATGGTTCTGTTTTGTCATGTATACCTGCCTTGGGCCATGCAAAATCTTTAAAACTCGTTGAGAAGTTCATTTATTGTTTTTAAATAAAAAATGTTAGAAGTTTTTTTCTGTCTCCCCTATCACAGTCTTAGGCCACGCATTGAGACCTTGATTGCTTGCATTAAATGCTATATTTTATTATATGTGTAAGCAGTATTCACCTTAAACTTTCAATCCATGTCCTGTTCTTATTAGGTCTGCGCCAGCTATAGAAGTGTGTGTGGTTGTAACTCTACTAGAGGTAATTTTCGTTGAACCACTCATCTCTGTTACTAACACTGACATGTCTCGTCCTATCTGTTCTGATAGGCTTGTAATTGTCTTCAACTATTATCTATGAACTAATATTTTGCATAACCCATATGGAGTCATATACCCAGCTACTCCCAATACCATATTCTCAGATGTCCATTCTTATGCTAATATCATATCTCAACGGCTATATTTTTATGAAGAAGATAAAAATGAAGATTTGCAAGATCATTTTTAAAGTCTTCATCATCTCACAATATATCAGGAGCATTTAATGCTCAAAATGCATGTGTCTAATAGCTAATTTTTGGAAGACACATTTAAAGCTTTCAAGATCTTCATTGAAGACCATGACTTGAATGAGAATATGATAAAGACTTGAAATATTATTGAGATAATTTATTTTACTACTTAGCTACACATTCAAGAGAGGAATTAATTTTATCATCTTCTCAATCATTGAATAAGAAGACTTGTGCCTACTTCAACATCATTTATTGAAGTCTCATTAAAGAAGGAGAAACACAGATTATAAATTATGTTTTAAGAAGTTTCATTATTATATCTTGTACTACAAAAATTCAGATTTATTGTGAAGCTTAGTTGAAGCTTCGGTTTGTACCGATAATTGGTTCCTCCCCGCAAGTGGGCCACGGGTTTTGAAGCTCGGAGTTAGCTTGCAAACATTTGTACGCGGTGGTTTGATCCTACCCACAAGTGAATCAGGTTTAGTGAAGCGCAAAGGAGACGGGGGCTCTAGGCCCGTGGACGTAGGCCGGGATTTGGCCGAACCACGTTAAATTTCAGTGTCATTTATTTTCCGCACTTTTATTTATTTATTTGCTCATGTTTGCTTGAGTTAATATTTTCAGCACACTATCCTGCAAATAAATTAATTCTGAAATTTGACTTAATTAATTTTAAGGTTAAAATAATTATTTTTAAATTAAATAATTAATTTAAGAATATCAATTAATATTAAAAATGAAAATTAGTTTAATATTCTTAGTGTGCTAAAAATTTGTATTTCGAGTTGTTTAAATTAGTTGGTTGCATTTATTTGAAATTGTTGGATTTATTCTTTATAGCTTTATTAATCTGAAATTTTAATTTGACTTAAAGGTTGTAAAAAAAACTCAATTCACCCCCCTCTTGAGTATAATCTGGACAACAATTGGTATCAGAGCTAGTGTTCTTCGTGTTTTTAGATTTAACAATCTTAGAGTTTAAGATCATGTCATATGTTACTACATCTCTTGGTGAAGGTCAATCCATTTTTAAACCTCCTCTATTTTCTGGAAAAGATTATAGTTATTGGAAAAATAGAATTAAATATTTTATTCAGTCACATGATTATGAAGTTTGGAAAGTTGTCATGAAGGGTCCCTACATTCCGATTAAAATGGTAAATAATGCTTCTGTCCCTAAAGAAGAAAATGAATGGAATGAAGTTGATATTAGGAAAATTCAAATAAATGCTAAAGCTATGAATATTTTGCATTATGCACTTGATGTAAATGAGTATAATAGAATTTGTTGTTGTGAATCTGCTAAAGAAATTTGGGACAGACTAGAAGTCACATATGATAAAATTAGTATGCTTGTTCATAGTTATGAGTTATTTAAGATGATATTTGATGAATCTATTTCTGATATGTTCACTAGGTTCACTAATAATATTAATGGCCTTAAAACTCTTAGAAAAACCTATACTAACAACGAGATGGTGAGCAAAATTCTCAGGTCATTACCGGCGAATTGGATGACCAAAAAGTTAGCTATCAAGGAAGCAATTAGAGAAAGACCTATCTATCTTGATGAGTTATTGGGTTCCTTAATTACCCATGAGATGGAACTCAAGGAATTTGTTGAAGATGAGAAACCAAAAACAAACAAAATTATTTCTCTCAAATCTTCAAGAAAAAATATAGAAAGTGAAGATGACGATGATGATGATGATGATATTTCCCTATTGGGTAAAAATTTCAAAAAATATCTCAATTCTAAAAAGAAAGCCAAGGAAAGGAGAAAGAAATATTTTTCAAAAGAGTTAAATGATGATCATCCATCCAAATCTGAACCAAGATGCTATCATTGTGATGAAGTTGGACACATTAAGCCTAATTGTCCAAAGTATAAGAAAGGGAAGAAGGCATTGAAAGCCACAACATGGAGTGACTCCGATACAAGATCTTTCGATGAAGATTCGAATGAAAATGAAGTTGCTCATCTATGTTTCCTGGCTATGGAAAATGGGGTACATTCTAACCCTAACTCCAGTGATAGTGATAATGATGAAGTTGATGATTATGAAGTTTTACAAAATGTTTTTGATGAATTATGTGAAAGTTTTGAAGAACTTAAAAATAGATATATTAAACTTAAGAAGTCTCATTCATTAGTTTCAACTAAATATGATTCTATGTCAAATGATTTTGATAAGTTGAAATTAGAAAATGAATCTTTGAAAAATGAAATTAAATTTTTGAAAAAGGAAAAATCTGTTATTGTCACTACTCCTCTTGAAATTGAAAATATTGAGTTAAAAAGGGAGATTGAATATTTAAAGAAATCATTAGATACTTTTACAAAAGGAAATGAATATTTTCATAAAATTGTTGAGACACAAAGGATTCGATTTAATAATAATGGTATAGGATATGATGAAGGAAATGAGAAAAAGACTTATTCCAATTTATTGAAATTTGATGCCTCATCTAGTCTACCTAACTATTTATGCACTTATTGTGGTAGACACACACATTTTTCATATTTGTATCCACATAAATTTAGAAAAAGAAAATTTGCATGGATTCCAAAAGGAACTAAGATGTATACTAACCCCTATGGACCTAACACATTTTGGGTAACAGAAGAGAAAATTTTCAAAGTTGTGTAGGTTGCATTTTGAGAATGAATGTGGATTTTCAAGGCATATGATTTGGTGATATTACAAATTTCAAGTATCATTGCCTATTGTTGGAAATGCCACACTTGGAAGAAGTTGCTTGAATATATCTTTGGTATTGGTAAGGTGGTAAGGAACACCTTTCTTGAATTTAATATCATATATTTATTAATGATTCATTTCATAATTGATAAATTTCCATGCATAGAATATTTGTTATAACACATGAGCGTGTTGATTGATTATTTAGTATTCACATGTAAATCTGTATATTTCTTATGATTCTTTGATATATCACACATTTGATTTTGATAATTATTTTATAAGAAAATTCATATATTTTTTAAATTACTTCATGATATTTTTTTTAATAATAATATTGGATTAATTCATGATTTTATTAAATATTAATTTGGAACGAAAATGTCATTTTAAAGTTTGCTAGTCTTGAGAGCTACATGTTGATATTATAATATGCATTTATTGATTTTGATGATACTCTTCATGAGTTAATCTTTTGCTACATGATTAGTGTCCTTATTTAAATACTTGTGAATGTTTTTTGAATTGTTGAAAATGATCTTATGTAAATACATGCTGAAATTATTTTATCTCATGAAAAGATGCACTTTAATTCTTTATATGCATATTTGCCTTAATAGGTATCCCTTTGGGGGAGATAAATGGTTATTGAAATTTATTTGGAGATAAATGTTTATTGAATATGATTATAATTTTTTTATAATAATCACAAGAATTTTTTTTGGCTCATATCTCGAAAATGGCAAATTTATTAACTACGCGACAAAATTTTATGGCTTTAAATTCCACAACATTCTAGCCCATTTGTGCACTTCACATTTGATCTCTTATCTATTTTTTAAGATGTCAAAGAGTTTTTATGTTGTGTGGGTTGGAAAATATCCCGGAATTTATACTACTTGGGAAGATTGTGAATCCCAAATTAAGGGAGTTAGCGGTTCTCAATATAAAAAATATTCTTCATTTGATGCCGCAATGCATGCGATTCGCTCATCTCCGCCACATGCCCCTTGGGTGAATCCTCCTTCATGGCCATTTGTTTTGCCTCCAAATATGCACTCACATGTTCCTACTCCTTCTAATGAAAATGTTGCTTGCTCAACCTCTCAAAACAGTGCTGAAAATCCTATCAAAGTTGTTATTGAGAAAATCACGATTGAAGGAAACACTAAAGATGTGTGCCATCTTGTTAACAACCTCAAGTTGTAATCTTTTATGAATATGTTGTTGTTTTTCAATTTGATGTCTTGCGTATTATTTGATGTTATTCTTATCTATCTCTTGAATCAAATACATGCTATGTGAGATCATAAAGTTGAATATGTGCTTAGTGAAAAATTCATGGTATTCTCATATATCCCTTACAATTTATGGTTATATCCCATGCTCATATTATTTTTGATAGGGGGAGCTTCACACTTTTACCCAATGACACTTGCTTTATATGAAAATTCTTTTTGATAATGTCAAAGGGGGAGAAATATTTATGATTCACTAATTTGTGTTTAATCTATACATTTTATGGATCAGTGTGAATCATTGTTTGTCATCATCAAAAAGGGGGAGATTGTTAACGAAAATGTATTATATCCCTAATTAATTAAATTAGTCTAATTAATGTACATTTTAGTTTAACTTAATATATTGATTTTGATGATTCCAAACATATTTTTATTAAGTTATTCTATAGATATTTATTATTGTATAATATTTATAATATAATCTTGTTCATATACCATTATATACATATATTTATTATATTATATAATATTTGCATTTATGTCATATTACCTTGATTACATATCTATTCAGACTGAGTTATACCTGTTTATGTCAAGTTTTATTTTCACGACTCAGCACGCCTCGACTCTACTCAATGACATATTCGAGTAAAGGTACTCACGTATGGTTGCACATTTGCACTTGACACTTTAGACACTCATGCATATATTAATTGTGTTAATGTGATTGGTTGTCTAAATATTTTTCTAAAAACTGAAATAAGATTATTTTTACTAAAACTAATTCGTAAATAAAATTGGTATAAGTTTTACTCTAGTTTTACTTTAATATGAATTTATTATTCTGAAAATAAGTTGGTTCATATTTGTAATGAAATAAAATTTTCGTTGTTAAAATAATTCTCAGAATTAAATTTTAAAGATTAAATTTTTTTTAGTCCATACCTGTTAGTTCTTTTAGACTTAATATTCTTTTTGGACTGTTAGGAGTTGAAAGGTTTGACCGGCCTGCTACATGACTTCGTCTATTTGTAGTTTCAGACCTGGTGGTGTGCTAATACTTTAAGCCTAGCTAAGCTACTATATTATGTCGTCCTTCTCTTATCAGTTCCTCTACTTACTTGTCATTTCATTATAACCTCAAACCAAGATTTTCCCTATTAGCTGTTAAGAGATGGGATTTACCTGTTCCCATTTTGACCGAGATTTTCCGTTCATTAACTTTTGGAGTTTTGTGAATTAACCCAATAGGCATACTTTCGGCCATAACCTTGTACTTGCACGTCGAACTGTTTATATATTATAATATATTAAAGACCTCACTTCTATTGTTCTATCTGGCCACGGTTTGGACTGGTTTGATCATACCTGTGTCTATTCAAGATTTGATTATTTTTATCGAGACACCCACTTGGACCTCGTACGTCATTTCTAATCAGTGCATATTTTTTTTATATAACAAAGAAGTTCACGTTTGTTTTTAATTCGTCCGCCAGCTAATGTATATACCCATACCTGTTATAATAAGTTTTTTTTTACTGTTTTACGAGTAGACTAGATTTAATCATTACTTTACCTGGCAGTCTCATAACTGGTCCGAGCATATCTTTATAGTTGGCGTGAACTTTCATCTTTTCTCATGTATTATATATTATGGATACCTTTTTTCTGGTCCATGCCTTATTGTTCATCAAGTCAGCTTGAGTAGTTAACTGCCTTACGAAGTTTTAATATTTATATATATATATACACCATGCAATATATCATCCTTATTTACGCTTGGAAATGAGGCCGAATAGACCTGCTAGAAATGGATTTAGCCGTACGGACCTATCATTGTTGTTTAAACCATTTTGTCCATAAATCTATTGAAACTTTTGACCGAGATATACTTTTGGATTTGCTCTGGCCGAATTGCACCTATGACCAGTTGTACTTGCTATAGATTAGGAGCATGGTTCTGTTTTGTCATGTATACCTACCTTGGGCCACGCCAAATCTTTAAAACTCTTTGAGAAGTTCATTTATTGTTTTTAAATAAAAAATGTTAGAATTTTTTTTTCTGTCTCCCCTATCACAGTCTTAGGCCACACGCTGAGACCTTGATAGGTTGCATTAAATGATATATTTTATTATATGTGTAAGGAGTATTCACCTTAAACTTTCAATACATGTCCTGTGCTTATTAGGTCTGCGCCAGCTATAAAAGTGTGTGTGGTTGTAACTCTACTAGTGATAATTTTCGTTGAACCACTCATCTCTGTTACTGACACTGGCATGTCTCGTCCTATCTGTTCTGATAGTCTTGTAACTGTCTTCAACTATTATCTATGAACTAATATTTTGCAGATCCCATATGGAGTCATATACCTAGCTACTCCCAGTACCATATTCTCAGATGTCCATTCGTATGCTAATATCATATCTCAACGACTATATTTTTATGAGGAAGATAAAAATGAAGATTTGCAAGATCATTTTTAAAGTCTTCATCATCTCACAATATATCAGGAGCATTTAATGCTCAAAATGCATGTGTCTAACAGCTAATTTTTGGAAGACACATTTAAAGCTTTCAAGAGCTACATAGAAGACCACGACTTGAATGAGAATATGATAAAGACTTGAAATATTATTGAGAGCATTTATTTTACTACTCAGCTACACATTCAAGAGAGCAATTAATTTTATCATCTGCTCAATCATTGAAGAAGAAGAAGACTTGTGCCTACTTCAACATCATTTTTTGAAGTCTCATTAAAGAAGGAGAAACTCAGATTACAAATTATATTTTAAGGAGTTTAATTATTTTATCTTGTACTAAAAAAATTCAGATTTGTTGTGAAGCTTAGTTGAAGCTTCGGTTGGTACCGGTAATTGGTTACTCCCCGCAAGTGGGCCACCGGGTTTGAAGCTCGGAGTTAGCTTGCAAACATTTGTACGCGGTGGTTTGATCCTACCCACAAGTGGATCAGGTTTAGTGAAGCACAAAGGAGACGGGGGCTCTAGGCGCGTGGACGTAGGCCGGGATTTGGCTGAACCACGTTAAATTTCGGTGTCATTTATTTTCTGCATTTTTATTTATTTATTTGCACATGTTTGCTTGAGTTAATATTTTCATCACATTATCCTGCAAATGAATTAATTCCGAAATTTGACTTAATTAATTTTAAGGTTAAAATAATTATTTTTGAATTAAATAATTAATTTCAGAATATCACTTAATATTAAAAACGAAAATTAGTTTAATATTCTTAGTATGTTAATAGTCTTAGTTTAAAATTAGTTTACACGTATATAATATATGCATGCACAATCATATAAATATACCACTTTTATCATAACAATATAGCTTCCTCTCATCACCCATAATTACGACATTTACTTAATTTTCACATTATTAGTATATACGTATAAGGGTTCGTCTCTAACCTTAACTCGAAGGATTTTTCCAACCTATTACGTAACACTCGTCGAATCTATCCTCCCAAGTATAAAATTCCGTAGGTATACATATTTGTCCCAAAGTGACTCTCATACGTGTCTCTCTCTCTAAATCATAAATTCACCTACCCTTATGTAATTATCCCAAAAATACAATCTTTGCCCGACATTAAAGGTCCCAAAATTTATTCACATGTCCTACTGGTATTCCCTATCTCCCAAAACATTTCATTAAGGATGCCCAAGAATTATCTCAGAATAAATTGAATTTAACTAATTTAGAAAAGGAAATAGGAGTTTGCCAGGAGGGGTCGATCGATCAAGGTTTGGGGATCGATCGATCGAACCTTTGATCGATCGAAGCTCTGGGCTCGATCGATCGATCAAGCTGGTATGCGAAATCTGCAGAATTGCAGTTATGGGTTTTCATCTTCTAACATCAACAAATTCCATATTTTCTAAACCCAAACGTCCCAGAATTGATACTACTAACCTTATGTCATCATATTAGGTATTTCCAACGTAAAGCATGTGGATTTCTATCATTTAACATGGATTAATAACCTAAAATTTTATCTAATTATCAAGAATCCTAGAATTTTCTTAAACATGTTTCTAACAAATTTTCTCCAGAAATTCCTTCTTATACACATCATAATTTCGTGGTTTAAATCCTCTACATGGCAAGGGTTTCCAGAATTACAATTTAATCCATCACTACATGCGATTCCTATCTCATATCTTCGGTTTTCTTCCATAGAAACTCATTCTAATTACTCCTAAACTAATATGAAAGATGCATCAACAAAATAAGAAAGATAAACACTTGCCTGGGATTTTTAGAAGCCTAGTTTGGTGTCGAATTCGGTGTGGTTGCGTTCCCCGTCTCGCGATCTACGCGTTGGTGGTGGCGGTGGTGCAAACGGGTGAGTTTTGAGTCTTAGAATGCCTTGAGAGCTCTCTCCTCTCTTCTCCAATGGCCGTTCTAGAGTTTTTAGCTTTCTAACCCTAGAAGGTAACCTAGATATCTGATATAACTCCTCTAATTTTCGTGGGTTTAATTACCTAAAAATGTAAAATGACCAAAATGCCCTCCCAGGTTACTATTTAGGCCTAAAAATGCCCCGAGACCTAAACTAAACCCCCGGGTAAACTCTCCTGACTATCTCGACCCTTCCGGACGCGTTGGCTCACTCAAAACGACCATATGGAAAATTTATAAAATATTCACTTTTATTTTTCAATATTTAGTCCTGACGCAACACGGGCGCGTCCCGACTCAAATTTCCAAAATTGTCATTTAATTCACTCATGACATTCAATATAACCAATATTATATATTACTTTGCTCATTAGTAATATTCAACAAATTTCATATAATTACTAACTCTCGTCACGTTAATAATTATAACATAATTAATTTCTGGATTTTTATTAAATAATTTACTCACATTAAATTTAATAAATCCCCAAATTAATATACCATGAAAATACGGGGTATTACATACTTCCCCCCTAATAATGGAATTTCGTCCCGAAATTCAAAAAATTAGGCATACCCGGTAAGAACAAATCTGGATATCTTTCGCGCATATCCGCCTCGCGCTCCCAAGTGGATTCCTCCACATTATGATGCTCCCACTGGACCCGCACAAGTGGAACTATCTTCGACCTCAATCTCCTCTCACTATAGTCTAGGATAGCCACCGGTATCTCCTCGTAAGTTCTGTCAGGCTGTAAGTCGATCTCATCTATCACAATGTGAGTATGGGCCGTATCATTCCGAAGGTATCGTCTCAATGACGAGATGTGGAATACATCGTGGATGCGATGTAAATGCTCTGGCAGTCCCAGTCTGTATGCTACCGGCCCAATCCTCTCGATAATGGGAAATTTCCCTTTCTTCCCGAACCTCATCACTCCTTTCATAGGAGATACATGTAGTAACACCTGGTCCCCCGCGTTAAACTCCCGGAAGAACCGTTTCGCATCGGCATAGCTCTTCTGCCTGTCCTAGCCTACTCGAATGCGACTCCTGATCATCTCAATCCTCACGGAGGTCTCCGGAATCACCTCTGGTCCTAGCAACTTGTTATCCCCCACCTCAAGCAAACAAGTTGGAGAACGACAAGGCCTTCCATACAAGGCCTCAAATGGTGCCATGCCAATCGTGAACTGATAAGAGTTATTATAAGCAAACTTTACCAGTGGAAGATGTGGCTCCCAACCTCCTCCAAAATCAAGAACACACATGCGTAGCATATCCTCTAACAGCTGATTAGTACACTATGTCTGTCCATCTGTCTGTGGGTGATAAGCTGAACTCAACCTCAACTCAGTACCCATAGCCTCCTGAAAGATTTCCCAAAAACGTGACACAAAAATCTTGTCTCTATCTGACACAATATTCAGGGGCACCCCGTGTAATCTGACAATCTCAGCAATGAACAACTAAGCATACTGACCTGTGGTATAATTTGTTTGTACTGGCAGAAAATGAGCCACCTTGGCCAAACGGTCTACAATCACCCAGATAGAGTCGTGGCCCCGTTGTGATGTAGGAAACCCCGTAATAAAATCCATGTAAATACTCTCCCACTTCCACGCGGGTGCTTCCAATGGCTGAAGCAACCCTGTCAGTTTCTGATGGTCCACCTTTACCAGCTGACAGGTAGAACACTTGGACACGAAATCAGCAATGTCCTTTTTCATCCCACTCCACCAGTACTGTTGCCTCATATCCTGGTACATCTTATCCCCTCCAGGATGTACTGCAAATCGGGATCCATGCGAATGAGTCATCACTGCATGACGTAATTCAGCTCCTTCTGGAACCACCAATCTCCCATTAAACCTCAAACCCCCATCAGAACTAATAGAATAGGACTCAGCACCCTCAGCTAAGAGTCGTACAATCTGCTCCTGGAAAAACGGGTTTGTGGTATGTGCCTGTATCACCCTCGTAAGAATCATGGGTGTGATTGACATAACGGATATGAAAGAGCGTGCTACTGCGCCCTGGTGACCCAACTCCTTCCACTTTTCTTTCCAGACGTTCGCTACATCGTCTACCGATCAATGGCTCAACGCATCAGCAACTACGTTGGCCTTCCCCGGATGATGTTTTATATCGAACTGGTAGTCTTTCACAAACTCTAACCACCTACGCTGACGCATATTCAGCTCTCCCTGAATGAACAGGTACTGCAGTGATTTATGGTCTGTGAGCAGGCGAAATTTCTCCCCTAGTAAATAATGCATCCATATCCTCAATGCGAAAATGACCGCTGCTAACTCCAGGTCGTGGGTGGGGTAATTCTTCTCATGTGGATTAAGCTTGCGGGAGGCAAAAGATATAGCCTTTTCCTCCTGCTGAAGTACTCCCCCAAGTCCCCGTAGAGATGCATCGGTGTAAACCAGGTACTCATATCCGACTTCGGTAAAGGAAGAACTGGTGTTGAAGTTAACTTATCTTTTAGCTCGTCGAATGCCAATTGACAAGCATCATCCCAAACATATGGTACCCCTTTGTGAGTTAGATTCGTCAATGGACCCGCTATGTTGGAGAATCCCCGAATGAATCTCCTGTAGTATCCGGCTAATCCCAAGAAACTACGCACTTCCTTCGGTTTCGTGGGCTGCCCCCAGTCCCTCACCCCTGACAGTGTACTCGGGTCAACTGCTATCCCCTGCTCAGAAACAACATGCCCCAAGAACTGTACCTCTCGCAACCAGAATCCGCACTTCTCGTACTTAACATACAACTGATGCTCTCATAGAATCTGAAGAACCTGCCTCAAGTGCTCGGCATGCTCCTCCTCGGAGTGTGAATATATCAAAATGTCATCTATGAAGACGATGACAAACTGATCCAAGAACTCTCTGAACACTCGGTTCATTAAGTCCATGAACACGTCTGGGGCATTTGTGAGGCCAAATGGCATCACCCTGAACTCATAGGAACCATATCTCGTCAAGAAGGCAGTCTTTGAAACATCCTGCTCTCTAATACGTAGTTGATGGTACCCCGACCTCAGATCTATCTTTGAAAAGAAAGTTGTTCCTCTCAGCTAGTCGAACATATCATCGATTCGAGGCAACGGATATTTATTCCGTATCGTGACCTTGTTCAACTACCGGTAGTCCACACACAACCTCAGTGAACCTTCTCTCTTCTTCATAAACAAGACTGGAGTTCCCCAAGGTGAGGTACTCCTGCGAATAAAGCCCTGACCTAACAGCTGCTCTATCTGATCTCGTAACTCTCGCATCTCTGCCGGAGCCATACGGTAGGGTGCGCGGGCTATCGGTCTAGTGTTTGGCAATAAATCTATGACAAAGTCTATCTCTCGACTGGGGGTAGGCCTGGTATCTCCTGAAACACATCGAAATACTCACAAACAACTGGAATTGAGTCTAATGGAATCAAAACCTCCTTAGAGGTATCCTCCTCTATATAATACAAATGAGCGGTCGAACCTCCCTCTGGGCGAGGCATCGCCACTACAAACATATCTTGCCCCAGAATGGCAAAAATAATGCTCCCACCGAAGCAATCAATCATGGATCTATAAGGTGCGAGTCAATCCATACCAATAATTACATTATGCTCATGCATATCTAAGACTAACATGTCTGCAGGTAATACCAAACTACCAATCTCTACCCCCACTCCCCGGCATATAAAGAAAATAAGCGACCCACACCCCAGTGGTGAGTCTACACACATCACTGTGCTCTCTGTGGTGGCTAACAATCCCAAGGCCTTTGCAAAATGCGTAGCTATAACACAATGTGTCGCCCCAGTATCAAATAAAAATTTTGACTCATAGTACCACGGATAGGAAAACATACCGTTATAGACATGTCCATCCTGTAACTGCCATTGCTGCACTAGAGCTGCTGGAATAGCTGGTAGGGCTGGTACCTGGGCTAGAGTTGGGAGGGCGGCGGGAAAAAGTGGCCTCTGTGGCTCATTGCGGGCACCCTGCTGCTGTCGGGCTCTATCACTCTGTAGGCAGTCCTGGAGTTTATGGCCATGCCTTCCACACACAAAACATCGGCCTCAGAAGTTATTCCCCCTCTGACCGCTTTGCTGTCAGTGTCGGCCTTGCCGGCCTTGCTGACTTGGGATTTTATTCCTCTCAGGGAAATTTTGACAACTATGGTCTACCCTGCCACATTGGAAACTCTTCTCTTGAAACTTCTTCACTTCACCACGTTGTTGGCTAGTTTCGCTTTTTCCCTGGTCTTGCTGGCCTTGAGGGGAAATTTGACGAAAAACCCTGTCAGGGTGAGGACAATCCCTCCACTTATGAGCCGGCTGTACACATTTATAGCAAAGTTTCGAAATTCTTCGCTGGTCGGATTATAGTTTTTCCCCAGTCTGATTAGGACAAAATTGACGTTTGTTACCATCCATTGCACAACCAAAACACCTCTTTGTGATTTCAATCTGATTCTGACTTCGTTGGCCCTGACACTTTTGTCCCTTTACATAAATTTTGTTACTTTCGGAACTGACTCGGTCTCGAGTGGGTTGTTGTCGCAATTTCGGTGCCTTCGCACGATTGTCATCTTTAGTCACATGCCTGTGGTTAACCTCTCTAGGTCTTTTGCCTCCTTTAAGCTGTATGCTACGTTCTTGGTATTGTAAGACTGCAGTGGTAACTGCTTGTGCCACAATGCCCGCGATTTTGGTGATTGGTACCCTTTTTGGAGACACCTGAGGAGTGAGTTGTCCTTGCTCATTAACTTCCCCAATAATATCAGCTTGTTCTTCCTGACAGGCCAACTGAAAATTTTAAAATTACATCGGAATAAATTTAACATTCGTATTGACAAGTCGCAGAAACACGAATTTCCAACACATAAAGATGAATACAACATTCCTAATGTTAGGGATCTATAGCAAAAATATTAAGCTGAAAGCGAAATAAGCCGTACAGATCCTAAGGACACTAGAACCTGATGCTCTGATACCACCTGTGACACCATGCCTAATTAAATACCGGGTGATCACTCCTTTATTAAATTAATTCAAGGTGAACAGTTGGTTCATTCTCAGCATCACTGTCGAAAAAATAACTTTTCCAATTTAAACACCCTAATTAATTAAGCTAAGTGTCAAAACCATTTATATAACATTACTTTCCAAATTTTATTTAAAGAAAAATTATTTATTTATTAACAACATTTCAATAAGTAAGAATCACATCACCAAAATCTTGGAACATAATCCAATTAATTAAAATCATTCGTCAATCGAATCCCATCATGAAAAAATTAAAGTAAAACATCCATACTGAATAAATCCCATAGTAACAGTACTAGGAATAACTGAAATACAAATATCCCAATGAAACAGATAAATAGTGGAAAGGGCGACACATGCCCAATAGATGAGAATGATAGAAGTGGAATCAATAATTGAAGTCGTCTATGCAAGTGGCCTACAACTCCCACCTAGGCTACAGCACGTTCCTTTCAAGGGATCCTAAGCAAGACGCCCCTGTGGCTGGGCACCTGTAATATATACATATATATACAAGAGAGAGAGAGAGAGAGAGAAAGAAACGGGTCAGAGCCCGATAGTGTGTATGATTTAAAAATTCGTTTAGCAAGTATTTAAATTGATACAGGCCAATGCAACAACATATTAGTGCGACACTCTCTTGAGAAATTATCACCTCTCTTCTAATGTGCACGCCTATCGTACTAACCTTCCCAACGGTATATCTTATTATTTATCGCACAAATCTTCTCACAGATTTAACTTATCTTAGATTACTCGTAAGATTTTAGAACCGGACAATATAATTGTTTAAAAAGGAGGATTTCATTTAATAACCATGCTCTCATTTTACTTTATTTGTTAACAAATTTTCCCATTGTCATATTATACTTTTCAAAACAAGTATTTCCCATTTGAGACATTGTAACATTCTTACTTACCATAACACAGTAGGTGGTACCAAATTTCAGAGTTTCATATATATATATATTAAATACTCGAATATTATATATACTAACAGCACCCTACATAAAACTAGGGTACGGGCATACTCTGCTATCCAATCCCCGTATCGCTCACACTAAGGGAAATACAAGTTCGGAATCACTCTCGAACTGTATTACACATACACAAACAATATTGAGGCGAAGCGTAGATTCCAAGTCCCTAAGAGGTCAGTACATACCCCACGCCTCTTAGGACCGTCTGAACTATCGATTCAATAGCCTGTACCAAGGATATCTATCTTCTAGGGTATAAGTCAATATCCCCCCATAAAGGTCCCATCGAGATAAGACTGTCCTGGCGCGGTAACCTCAAGGATAGCAAGTAGCGCGGGCATGATTTTTACACGTATATAATATATGCATGCACAATCATATAAATATACCACTTTTATCATAACAATATAGGTTCCTCTCATCACCCATAATTACGACATTTACTTAATTTTCACATTATTAGTATTTACGTATAAGGGTTCGTCTCTAACCTTAACTCGAAGGATTTTTCCAACCTATTACATAACACTCGTGGACTCTATCCTCCCAAGTATAAAATTCAGTAGGTATACATATTTGTCCCAAAGTGACTCTCTTACGTGTCTCTCTCTTTAAATCATAAATTCACCTACCCTTATGTAATTATCCCAAAAATACAATCTTTGCCCGGCATTAAAGGTCCCAAAAAATTTATTCACATGTCCTACTGGTCTTCCCTATCTCCCAAAACATTTCATTAAGGATACCCAAGAATTATCTCATAATAAATTGAATTTAACGAATTTAGAAAGGGAAATAGGAGTCTGCCAGGTGGGGTCGATCGATCGAGGTTTGGGGCTTGATCGATCGAACCTTTGATCGATCGAAGCTCTGGGCTCGATCGATCGATCAAGCAGGTATGCGAAATCTACAGAATTGCAGTTACGGGTTTCATCTTCTAACATCAACAAATTCCATATTTTCTAAGCCCAATCGTCCCATAATTGATACTACTAACCTTATATCATCATATTAGGTATTTCCAACGTAAAGCATGTGGATTTCTATCATTTAACATGGATTAATAACCCAAAATTTTATCTAATTATCAAGAACCCTAGAATTTTCTTAAACATGTTTCTAACAAATTTTCTCCAGAAATTCCTTCTTATACACATCATAATTTCGTGGTTTAAATCCTCTACGTGGCAAGGGTTTCCATAATTACAATTTAATCCATCACTACATGCGATTCCTATCTCATATCTTTGGTTTTCTTCCATAGAAACTCATTCTAATTACTCCTAAACTAATATGAAAGATGCGTCAACTAAATAAGAAAGATAAACACTTGCCTGGGATTTTCAGAAGTATGGTTTGGTGTCAAATTCGGTGTGGTTGCGTTCCCCGTCTCGCGATCTACGCGTTGGTGGTGGCGGCGGTGTAAACGGGTGAGTTTTGAGTCTTGGAATGCCTTGAGAGCTCTCTCCTCTCTTTTCCAATGGCCGTTCTAGAGTTTTGAGCTTTCTAACCCTATAAGGCAACCTAGATATCTGATATAAATCCTCTAATTTTCGTGGGTTTAATTACCCAAAAATGTAAAATGACCAAAAAGCCCTCCCGGGTTACTATTTAGGCCTAAAAATGCCCCGAGACCCAAACTAAACCCCCGGGTACACTCTCCTGACTATCTCGATCCTTCCGGAAGCGTTGGCGCACTCAAAACGACCATACTGAAAACTTATAAAATATTCACTTTTATTTTTCAATATTTAGTTCTGATGCGACATGGGCGCGTCCCGACTCAAATTTACAAAATTGTCATTTAATTCACTCATGACATTAAATATAACCAATATTATATATTGCTTTGCTCATTAGTAATATTCAACAAATTTCATATAACTACTAACTCTCGTCACGTTAATAATTATAACATAATTAATTTCCAGATTTTTATTAAATAATTAACTCACATTAAATTTAATAAATCCCCAAATTAATATAGCATGAAAATACGGGGTATTACACACGTTTAATTTGACTACATTTTGCATAAAATGCCACAAGCTCATTTAACAAAAACACATCTGAATTAAAACCATGCCTTAGTGTATGTCAATTTCTTACCAAGTGTTAATTTGGTTATTAAAATAGAATAGCTAAACCCACACAAGTTGACTCAATGTAACACCTTGCCCGCCCGGAGAGAGCGAACGGAGCGTTAATGCGATAAAATAAATCCAAATCCACAAGTGACAAGATATAGAGCATCTAAATAAACCCACAATAATATAAATCCACTAATCTCAATCTCTTTAATTACAACAAGTCTCTCGAATAAAAATTACAACTATCTAACTCGAATAAAAATACAAATCTCCAAAGCTCTATACATCAAAAAAATACAAATCTTTCCCAAACAATCCTCGTTAAAATCAATCTCCATAGCGCCCCAAAATCCGCGCTAACCTGCCATAAAAGAAAATATGGGGAAGTACACAATACGACAAGAAAGATGTTCAACACATATATATTAGCGATGAATAAAACGTAACAACACGAGTACGAATATTCAAATCGAATTGCAAATCTCAAATCATTTATCAATATAATTTCTCAACAACACTTTAACTGGGTCACCAGGCCTCACCACATCTGTATATACTTTATCAAGCCATAGCCCAGGAAACAGGAATTTTGGCTGGTGCCCAACATCCGTGCCATATTAAAATCTCATGACAACGTACTCATCAACAATATAAGAATAGCACATAAATCAAAATAATTTCAACCATTATTCTCCAAATTTCAATGAATTTATCAATTCAAATATGAGTTCAATTAACAAGAATTCAAATAGAATGACACTCGCGAGATTTAAGGAGCATATTGTGTAAAACCCCATACCTCAAACCATGATGAGAAACCAATGATCACATCCTCACATCCTCACAAAATATCTACAAAATCTCCTCCAAGAACCTCCTCAAACATAGCCCCAAGAACACCTCTAATCTAAGGTTGGAACTCACAAACATCAAGGGCCAAAAATATAAATAAAAAGAAGAAGAATATAAAATATATTTGCTGCCAAAAAAGTTGTGCCAAAAGTAGGTTAAAAAGGTTGCCCACGACTTCCTTTTATAATGAAAAGAAATGAAGAGTTGGAATCCAAAAGACTCCTTTAAATAAGGCAAAGAAATGAAGAGTTGGAAGTCAAAACAACTCTTAGAGTTAAAAATATTTGAAAATCATTTTAAAATCCGTTTTAACTCCGATTTCGAAACCGTTTGAAATTCTCGCCTTTAAAAATAATATTCAACATATTTGAGCAATAAAAATAATTTTATCAAAAACTTTATTTTTCCTCCATTTTCCAGAAATTAATTAAAATGTCCCAAAATTACGTTTGCTGTTACACTTCCCCACTAACAATGGAATTTCTCCCTCAAAATTCGCCGAATGCCCAACTCTCAAAAATCAGGCTGACAATGTCAAAAAATAATTTCATCTCCAAAAAAAATTTCTCACATCTAATCTAGATGCCTATCACGAATATCACCTCAAATTTGCTATCTCCAAAAATTGCTAACCACGCAATGAACCCAAAACCCAAGCCCCGAGGGTTTCCGTATACCTAAGCTCTGATAACATTTGTAACACCGCGCCCTCCCTGGGAGAGAGAACGGAGCTCCAATGCGATAAAATAAATCCAAATCCACAAGTGACAAGGTATAGAGCATCTAAATAAACCCACAATAATATAAATCCACTAATCTCAATCTCTTCAATTACAACAAGTCTCTCGAATTAAAATTATAACTATCTAACTCGAATAAAAATACAAATCTCCAAAGCTCTAAACATCAAATTAATACAAATCTTTCCCAAAAAATCCTCTCTAAAATCAATCTCCATAGCGCCCCAAAATCCGCGCTAACCTGCCACTAAAAGAAAATATGGGGAAGTACACAATACGACAAGAAAGATGTTCAACAAATATATGTTAGCGATGAATAAAACGTAACAACACGAGTACGAATATTCAAATCAAAATGAAAATCTCAAAGCATTAATCAATATAATTTCTCAACAAAACTTTAACCGGGTCACCAGGCCTCACCACATCCGTATATGCTTTATCAAGCCATAGCCCAGGAAACAGGAATTTTGGCTGGTGCCCAACATCCGTGCCATATTAAAATCTCATGACAACGTGCTCATCAACAATATAATGATACCACATGAATCAAAATAATTTCAACCATTATTTTCCAGATTTCAATGAATTTATCAATTCAAATATGAGTTCAATTAACAAGAATTCAAAGAAAATGACACTCGCGAGATTTAAGGAGCATATTGTGTAAAACCCCATACCTCAAACCATGATGAGAAACCAATGATCACATCCTCTCAAAAGATCTAAAAAAGCTCCTCCAAGAACCTCCTCAAACATAGCCCCAAGAACACCTCTAATCTAAGGTTGGAACTCACAAATCTCAAGGGCCAAAATATAAATAAAAAGAAGAAGAATATAAAATATATTTGCTGCCAAAAAAGTTGTGCCAAAAGTAGGTTAAAAAGGTTGCCCATGACTTCCTTTTATAATGAAAATAAATGAAGAGTTGGAATCCAAAAGACTCCTTTAAATAAGGCAAAGAAATGAAGAGTTGGAAGTCAAAACAACTCCAGGAGTTAAAAACATTTGAAAAATCATTTTAAAATCCATTTTAACTCCGATTTCGAAACCGTTTGAAATTCTCGCCTTTAAAAATAATATTCAACATATTTGAGCAATAAAACTAATTTTATCAAAAAATTTATTTTTCTCCATTTTTCAAAAATTAATTAAAATAGCCCAAAATTATGCGGGTTGTTACACTTTCCCACTAACAATGAAATTTCGCCCTCGAAATTCGCCGAATGCCTAACTCTCAAAAATTAGGCTAACAATCTCAAAAAATAATTTCGTCTCCAAAAATAAATTCCTCACATCTAATCTAGATGCATATCACGAATATCACCTAAAATTTGCTATCTCCAAAAATTTCTAACCACGCAATGAACCCAAGCCCCGAGGCTTTCCGTATAGGTGATAGTAAATTTTTTTGCCAGGCGAAGAGTAATTTGGCCACCGGATTGGCTTGGACCAAGGTGATTCTAGTTGAGGGATGCAGAGGATCTGTAAAATGTCTTGTTCTGAGTAAATTGAGGCCAAACCATTAGATTTATAAGTCTAAAAAATCCCAAAATTCCTTTATTCCCAAAGAAATATTCAACTGAATCTTGATCGTTTGTCGAGAATACCATCGCCGATCACGAGGAAACAATAGGTTGCGGTTAATTTTGTCATCTTCATTATTGAGCTAACATAAGCCAAGAGTCGGCTCTACCACTTACACTTATTTAAGAAAAGGGCCAGTTTTGCATTTATTGTATAGGGTCGGCTTGATCATTTGGTTATACCTACCTAGAGGTCGGCTTGTTTATTCAGATGGTAAGGTTTAGTCTTGAATTAGTATCCCCCATTGTTATTGTTGATCCTTGATCTGTCAAAACTTATTGGAGGTTATCGGATTGCTGAAGTTGAACCTACTTACGCCGAGGGTGACTTTTCGTTAGGATCTTCTGGTTGCGTCATTTTTCTTCCTATCTTTATGATTTTGATGAATATGTTGATACATTGAATATTATTTGGTTAATCATATCGTTTTTATAGGTTCCACTTTTTGATATACCCATATGCTTGGGCATTTTTATTTAAGTTCATGTGTAGGCTTGAGGTAGAACCTTAGTTGACCGATAATCGAATATGACTCTTATATTGCTGAGGGTGAATTTGTGAAGGTGGAACCTTGGTCTATGGCGTTGAAATGTTGATGCCGAACATATGACGGTAGAACTACGAGCTGAGGCCTTAAATTATTAAGGTTGAACCTGTAAAGGTAGGACCTTAAGCCGATGCCTTAAAGTGTTGTGGTCAAACTCGTGAATGATGAACTTTGAGCTAAATAATTAAATTTTTAAGGTCAAACCTTTGAAGGTCGAACCTAGAGCTGAGGCTTTAATTTTAGGTCGAACCTATAAAGGACGAACCTTGAGCTGGGGATTTAACTTGTTGATGACGAACATGTGATGGTTGAATCTTGAGCTGAGGCCGAACCTTAATGAATTGATCTTTTGACCATCTTCTTAAATTAGAGGAACAAATTACTGTAATTTTAATTCGTCCTTCGGTTAAATTTTATTGAGATTGGACAAAATCAATTGTTAAATTTATCCCAGTGGAACTCGAAGTTTTCTATTCCTCTTATGCTTATTTATGATAATATCTAGATTTTTGCATTAGGATGAGGATGATATTAATATCAAGTCCTAAAAATAATTTGTCTTAAACTAGTCGAGCTAGTACATAATGTTTAATCACAACTTATCCTTGAACTAATTTGTCTTAAATTGGTCGAACAAATTAATCTTTCCTTTTTATGTTTATCCTGGATTATATCAAAGTTTTACATTTAAGATAAGGGTGACTTCAAAAAAGAGTTTTGACTTGGGTCTGGGCTCATCACTTTCTGAGTTATGATTTTTAACTTTTACTAGGGGCATTTATGTCAACCTTTTTATTGTAAAATTTTTCTACCAATACTAGGATTGACTACGACTTATCATGTTATATATAGTCATTTTGATTTTTTTTCCTTAACCTTTTCAGATTAGGCTTGTTTACCTTTTGTATTTTTTTCCCAAAGATGAGCTCAAGCATAGCTAGGTTCATCTTTTTCAGTAGTTGATCCCCAACAATGTCATAGTCTGAGAAAAGCCTATGAAAACTGATTTGAAATCATTTCTCTTTTTATATCATAGAAGAGGTTTTGAACATAAGAAGAAGAAGATGTATCAAATAAAATAATCAGAGTAGGATGGAAACTTGTGTTTATATTAATCCACTTGGGGCAAATTATGTTGTGTAGTAATATTTTATTAATGTAATACCTTTTCTTAACTTTCATCTAATTCTCCATTATCGTCGGAGCTGACCTATGATTCTATATCCTTTGTTTTTTTACCCTTAGTTAGAGACCCTTGATGTTTACTTTTCTCTTGATGATATCCGTTTTGGTCCACGAAAATGTTAAGCTGACCCTTCTTGATGAGTTTAAAAATTTCATCCTTAAGATCATAACATTCATTGGTATCATGGCCATGGTCTTCATGAAAGTCAAAATGTTTATTCTTATTTCTCTTTGTAGGAGAACTTCGGCTTTCCTGGCCATTTGATTTCTTCTTTATCCTTAATAGCATTTCAGGATGTGATGAACCTCAGTAGTGAGGGGTTTATAGGTACTGAAATTTTCCTAAGACTTATTTCCTCCTTTTTTTTCTTTGAGTTATCCCTTCTTGGTTTCCATCTCTTCTTTAGCTTCCATGACCTTTTCGACTTATGCCAGAATTTTATTCATAGTGGTAGGATGGTCTTTAGAAAGTGCTATGTATAGTTATCAAGGCTAGAGCCCATTGACAAGGGCTATCATGGAAATATTTTTATCATAATCAATAGTTTCAAGCTTTTACTTATTGAAACTAGAGATGAAGTCTCTGAGGGCCTCTCATTTTTTCTGTCAGATGTTAAAGAGGTGTGTCACCCTCCTTACTAGTTTCATGCCGAAGAAGAAGTTATGAATGAATTTTTTAGAAAGTTCTTTAAATCTTATGATATGACCCGTTGGCAAAGTCATGAACCACACTTGGACTGCCCCTGCGAGGGTGCACGAGAATGCCCTACACCTCATTTTATCAGGAAATGTATAAATATCCATAGCTAACTGATGCATTTCAACATATTGAATGTGTTTTATGCTTCCATCATACATCGGTGTTACTTATAGAGGTTTAAACTTAGTAGGAGTAGGATATCTTACAATGTCTGGGACGAAGGGAGACCCTTCCATGTATCCCCTCTCAAAGGGATTCTTACTCTTTTTCAGGTCACCTAACTTATATTCAAGCCTTTAAAGGAACTTTTACAAGGCTGTTGGATTTTAGGGTTATTATTCCCGGCTCTTCTCTCCTCGGACCTCATCGATCCCTATTTGTCAATGTATAAGACAAATCTATATATGTAACATAAGACAACCCCCTCAAGGTAGACGTTCCCTTATGCCCCTCATAGAATTTCCTCATGTCACATTGGCTTTGAGAAGCAGGTGGGGAATGACGTTATGGCCCTAGTTTATTAAAGGTTGATTTCTTTATGATCCTAGTTAAAGAACTAACCTTTTTATTGTGATGTATGCTTTTTCTAAGTTGCAGAAACTATTCTTTGGATGGAGGATGTTTTTCCTCATCGATAAGAATAGTCTCTGCTTGTTGACTGAGATTCAACCTCACCCTTTTCTTTATCTTCTAGGACATATTCATTTTGATCCTCTCCTCCACTTCCCAATTCAAGTTAAGTGAGCCTTATAAATTTTTGAGTCTTATCTTGGATGGTCCAACTTGCCTTGGTACAAATAGCAAGCTCTTGTGGGTGGTTTTGACTTCTCCTGATTGCCCGAGTATAAGGGTCTGCAACCCCCTCCACTAGTCATCCTACCAACATCTAGGTAAAATCCAACATTAGTGATTGCATATGATCTTGTTGTACTATCATCAATTTTAAAGTTTCAGTGAGTTCTGCCATTTTTCACGATAGTGCACGGCTTGAATCATTCATCCCACCGGGAGGTGGTGGTGGTAAGTTGAATGACATTTTCCGATCAATAATTTAATGTTCTCTATAAGGAATTCAAATAAGAGTGAATAGTAATGTTTTTCAGACCTGGATTAATATTTTCACCCAGAATTTCCCAATTTACCAAAAACATAATTTAGGATGAACTAGTGATGATTTTAGGATCAAAACACTGGAACTATAATAATGAATAGTGAGCTTTTAGATCTAATTTTTTGGGCTGAAGTTCTACCCAGAAATTCCTAGATCTAATGAACAAACAAAAATGAGATGAATGGGTGATGATTTTAGGATCAAAACTCCAATAATTTGATGGTGAATAGTGATCTTTTTAACCCGAAATTGCAATTAAACTATAAACAAGTTTATGAAATACCCAGAAACTGAGTTAGAGATGAAGAAGTATAAACCTTAAACTTAAACCTTCAAATGAAAAATCCAGATCTAATTTGAGCCATATATGTGCCTATGACCAGGTTGTGAGTGAGTTCACTCGTGAAAACTAGCAGCGTTTATATGTCGATTCCCACAAATGGCGCCAGATTGATATTACACAGATATGGTAACTCAAACAATTTAGATGGAACTCAGTGAGTCATACAATAAACATATTTTGGGTATGATGACAAATAGTAAATATAGAAATTAAGTGAAGTAAATAAGATCAAAACAAAGATTTAGTGTGGTTAGCCCAATTAGGCCTATATCCACTATAGGGTAACCCATTTCTTACTATTTTTAAAGAGTGTTATACAAGTTGCAAGGGTCTTAGGTACTTTCTATCTATGTAAGTATTTTTATAGAGTTTTAGTACATTTTATACTGAGATTTATTAGGTTACAAGTTAAATAGTACAATATTCATTTATAGGTGACTTTGGGTGTAATGTACACCCCAGGTCACATAGAGAGTGATTGATGATTTGGTCCATTGGATGGGCGACACATGTACTTATAGAAGGTGTATTAGATATTTGATTATTCTCCCCATGTATGTGCACATCAAGTGCGTAAACTTGCTTAGTCTTGAAATGACAAAAATGACCATTTTGGTGAATTATGCACGTTCATAGTTGTCAATTTTTATTTTCGAACCTGATGAGGTCGACCCATTTTTCCCAAGGGATAAAATCTTCATGCTATTGCGGAGAAATCGAATCTGGAATCAACATCCAGTAGTATGGAAAAACATTTAATAAAATTTGATTTGGCTATCTTTATGGGGAATCTTAATGTTGAAATCTTGAGCAGCTGAGAATATAAATTTTCATTTAATCGTACGACCTACACACATTAAATGTTGATATATACCCTTTAATTTCATCCCTCTCATATATACAAGTTCAATTTTATTTTTTCCCTTGAGGAAAATGTTTTAGTGTTATTAGCCCCATTTAAAACAATAATAAATGAGATATAGTCGAGAGGCACAATGTTATTAATGTCTTGGAATGTGTTGTGTAGACAAGAATAGAAAGAAGGTTATAATTTAATTTTATTGAATTGGTTATAAATTTATTTTATTTAAATTTTGTTTCATTCGAATATATTTCTATTGCATATTCATATATTTTTAAATAGTTTCTTTAAATTGAAATATACCACATGCATAATTTTTTCAACTTGTGTACTTGATAGGATGTGTATGATTAAGGGAGAATACATAAAAAAAATTATATTTTATGGTTGACATATTTGTTAATGTTGTTTTCTTCTAAACATCTAATTACATGAATTTTTACAAAAATCAACAATAGAAGACACAAGCTTGTGGCCTATGCACCCCAAAAACATGATGATGAATCTACCAAAAAGAATTTTATTACAAGCTCTCTGAAAAATTCATAAAAGAAGTGATATCATTCTAAAATGTGACTAGAGACGGAGTTTAAGGGTCTTCGATTAGTAGCGTGTTTCATACAAGGTGTATGGATTTGAAATGTGATTGTTGCCATAGATTATTAACTCGCTATTAAATATGTTCAAGAGTATAAATAACCTAGAGACTGGTAAAAATCTAGGGAAGATGATTAATGGGAGTTTGGACATGTTTCCAAAATCATCTCTTTTTTTGGCAAATGTGAATAATATTACCCAAAGTCAAAAGCCCAAGAATCATACAAAGAGTCCAAACACAAGCCAAAAGGCTTAACCTTAAAGTGCACAAGCGCACAAAAGGCACATAGACCTACCAAAAAAATAAAACCCAGCCTACAATAAAGGCTCCCAAAACAGCAAAACATGATCCAGATACAACTTATAACCCAAACCAATCCAAAACTAGGACAGCTGTTCAACTATAAACAAGATGTGATAAGAAACAACCTACATGTACTTAACCTCAAAAGGAACCAATAAGAAGTCGACACGAACAAACCACAACTACATTTCTCAAACCCAAGATTAGACCTTTCAGTATCTCGATCAGAACAAACAACCATCAAGACATCCAAACCACTCTGAGAGAAAACAAGATCATTTCAATCCACAACACTATACTCTCTCCAAACCATCCAAAGCGTTAATACTACATCGAAGATCACTAACAATCAAAACATCAAGGAGAATGAAGAACAAAATAAATGCGAGCATACAAAATCATCCATACTGATTTTATCACATGCAACCATTTCTACACATGATCTAATAATCTAAGGATCTTGCAGGCGAGTACGGATCAAGAAGGACATATCATAAAAAAAATGTAGATCGGGACCTTGGGATTCACCATATATATATTCCAAACAGTAGATACCACCAAAAACTCATGAGAGCCTTCTGATCTTGAAGATAAGTTATTACCCTTTCTTACTTTGAATATCAATCTGACATGCATGCATCACTGAACGAAAAACCTTGAAAAATATTTTCTGATAAACCCCAGTTACTACGAATATCCCTATTTTAGACATTTCTTCAAAATTTCCTCCATTTACATGTATCTTCTTGCATCATTTTCTCGACATTTCTATAGCCCCTCATCATCTCCCACTAAGTGTTGTTAAAGATAATGTTGTTCCTAATTTTGCAAATACAATATATAGTAATGGAAAGGCTCAATTTTCTAATATTTAATTTGAAATCCTTACTCCCATAACTGATAAGACTGATTTCATCTTCAAAGTTTATAGGATATCTATTAATCATATTGGCTTTAAGAAATTTAAACTAATATGGTAAGAAAAAGGACATTCAAAGAAAAGATGCTTCCTCTTTTCTACCCCACTTCCACAGAGCACACAATTCTCTATATTGATTATACCCTAACCTTTTAATTTGTCTCTAGTCCACAATTTGTTTAAGAAGGTGACCCATAACAAAAAGGCACATTTATGGATTTTTTAGAGAACCAAACTGATTTGACCCATGTAACTTTCTGTCTCCTATCTCTAAGGACTTCATAAGTATCTTTGTAGTTAAAAACCCTATCTTTAGCAACCACCCATTTAATGCAGTCTTCAGTGTCCATGTTAGGTCTAATATTAGTGTTTGCCATCTCTCAAAGATCATTAAATATGAGTCTAGGAAAGGCCCAACTACTAGAATGAATAAATTCACTATATTTAATCTTCATATAACTATTAGCATCATATACAATCATTCTCCCATAATATTCAATTAGAGGTCCATTCTCATGCCAATCATCAATCTAGAAATAAGTGTTATCACCCTTACCAATATAGTGTTTTATGAATGATCTAGATTTTTTCCTTAGTTTCATAAGTTTCCTCCATGTCCAAGAAGCATCATTAGGCAATTTAGCAGTCCACAATGTATCTTGCATAATCATAACAGAGTGGATCCATTTGACCCAAAGAGAGTCTTTCTTTCTTGCCACACCCATAAGTGTCTCATCGTGCCAACATTATTCCACACCAATAGGTTCTTGATTCCTAATCCCCCTTCTTCTACATGAACACATATATCCTCCCAAGCAACTTTAGCTCCATGTTTAGCAAGATCAACCCATAATTCTTTTAGGAAGTTCAACTAGACTAATCCAATACACTTGAATACTCTTAACATCACAAATTGCTAATTGGACCCTGCCTGCATAGGAAAGCCATCTGTTTGCCCATTTCTTAATCTTCCCCGATAATTTTTCAACTAAGATATTACAATCATTAGCTTTCAATCAAGTAGAAATAAGTGGCACACCCAAATATTTAACTGCAAAATTTCCAATTCTCATCCCCATCAAATTGGTAAGTCTGCTTTTATCCTCATCATTACATCCAGCAAAAAAGACTTCACTTTTAGGTTTAGTAACACACAACCCAGAAATTCCTCTAAATTCTTGGATCATTTTATCAATCACTTTTAAGGAATTAACATCAACTTTGGCCATAATGAACAGATCATCAAGAAACATGACATGAGAGATTTTTAAATCTCTACATTTAGGGTGAAAAGTGAATTTCCCTTTATTAATATCGTCATCAAGTATCCATGACAAAACTTCCATAACCAACAGGAATAAGTAGGGTGACATAGGATCCCTTTGACTGAGCCCATTTGTACCTTTAAATCAACTATCCACGCCTCCATTAACAAAGACAGAGAAGTTGGTAGTACTATCACATTCCATTATTCGATTACAAACTCTCACATGAAACTCCATAACTTTCAAAATATCCAAAATGATTTCCCAATTAACGGAATCATAAGATTTGATAATATCAATCTTGAGAGCACATATAGGCTCCCCTGAATTCAGATGATAACCCCTTACTAGTTGTTGCATCAAAAGCACATTATCTATGATACTCCTTCCTTTAACCAAGACATACTACCTATTATTAACTAAACTAGGCATCACAATCCCAATTCTTTTAACCAACACCTTAGAAATGATCTTATAAGTAGTATTACAACAAGAGATTGGTATTAAATCCTTCATTGTGTTAGGACTATTAGACTTAGTAATTAGAGAAATCACAATACTATTCCATTCTTTCAACATTATCCTAGATCTGAAAAAGGCTAAAACAACTTCTATTACTTCCTCACCCACAATGCTCTAATTTTTTTTGGAAGAATGCATCATTATAACCATCAAGGCCTGGGGATTTATCAGGATCAATATCAAATAGGGCATCTTCAACTTCTTCAGGAGTAACCTCAACTTGTCAATCTTCCTTTTGATCATTCAATAACCATCTTCGTCTAATACCATTGAGCTTATCAAAGTAAGAATTACCTATTTACTGACACTACACCAAATATGTCGAATTGTCACGGTCATTGACCTTGAAACGTTCAACTTTTCAACGTCAATGACCGTGATAATTCCTGGGGTGATAACGTTTTTTGTCACGGACTTGTCACGGTCATTGATCGTGATAAGTTCGTTGAAATTGTTACGGTCATGTCATGGTCCTTGACCTTAACAAGTTTGTCACGGTTAAGGACCGTGACAAGCCCGTGACAATAGTTAAAAAATTATCACGGTCATTGACCATGACAAGTCCGTGATAAGTTTCTTTATCAAGGACTTGTCACGGTCAATGACCATGACAATTCTGGGCATAATTAAAAAAAAATCTGCTGGGCAGTTTTGCCATTACCACTGCCCAATAGTGTATTTGTACATATTATAGCAACGTTGTACCTGTGCAAGCATCATATATCCAATTAAAATAGAGATAATGCAAATATACATTCAAGATAGAGACAATATGCATCACGATATAATCCAAATATAATTCCAAATGTACTAACTTAAAAATAATTCAATTCAAATAATGTCACTACATGACTTGGGTAAGGTTAGCTTTGAGGAAATGAGTAGGCCACACGATATACAAATTGACACACCCACTAATATACATTGTACCGCATTGTTCACGCAACCACAATGGGGAGTTATCCTTCCCGAGCATAACATGCGTGCCGAGCACCTTGGACTCGATGTCTTGAAGCTCACGTCCATGAACTAGTGAACCCTGGACGATATTCCGATCCCTCAACTCACACCCTATCCGCTGGCCATCAAATATGTCCAGTATAAACACTCTCGGCCAACTAAGTGTCGACATCAGTCGGTCAAAGGGAGCCAAATAGGGAAGTATATCATCACAATAAGAGCTCAAACGTGTCGACGATGAAGCAGCGAGGTACACATCCTCTTCCTCCTTCACATCCTCCTCCACTAACTTTTCCTTCTCCTTCCCTTTCCCCTTACGGTCTCCGCCTAACGAACGCTTCATGAATGAGAACATATCTTGGACCGTCGCCTCCAAACGGGATAGGTTCGCATCATGCGAGTCCACCGTTCGAGCCAACTCGGTGTCGCTCGTCTCCAATTCGATGATCCGAGATTTGGCCACCCACGAGCTCACCCCCTTGTCCTCCCCTTGCGATTATCACCAAGAACTTGGCTGAGTGCGTCAGTGGACAAAGATGCCTTGTTGGTATCAGACTGCGACTCACTCACTTCCTTAAGCTTTGCCTGAAACGACAAAATAAGTAAAATAAGTAAAACACATGATTGGTAATATAAGTAAATTAAAAAATTATAACGTAATTAATAAAAAGTAAACTGTCGGATTACTTACAATCGTGGCCGCGACGCTCAGGGACACCTCCTTATCCTGCCCCTTTTTCGTCCGAAGAGCCACATAAGTATCGAGCCTATGTGGCCTCCCCCCAGGGCCACTCCCTGTCCCCTGAAATAAAATAAAGTAAAATTAGTATCGGCATCGCAAAGTAAAATAATGCAAAATAATATATTTTTATAGTTATAGAAAAATTAAATCTTACCATCATCCTATGCTCCACCTCAGCGTAAGACGTCCGGCCGGAGTAGTGCACGTCCGTCTTTTTTGCCCGATTTTCCCTCCCTGATTGGCGAGATGCCAATTATCGCTCCCCGATCTCATTGTCAATGAACCTTTGACATTGTGCCAATGAGATCGGCTCTTTCGGCGGGATGGATTCACGCATTCAGATAACGGACTCTCGTGTCTTCCCAAATTATCGGGTCCGCATATTTTTCTTCCACGTCTTGTGTTACTTCCTCAACTGCTCCAAGATGGAATCACATAGCTTTGGATCCAGGATGAATTATTCCTGTCCAACAAATACAATGTTGGTTGCGAATAAATATAAATATAAATATAAATATAAAATCAAATCAAAATCAAAATCAAAATCAAAATAAAAATTGAAATTGAAATTGAAATATTCATATAAATATAAATATAAATATAAATACTTTACCTGTAGTGCCACCCAAATAGATAACTTGAGCTCATAAGGCACCTCCTTCCAACTAATGTACCCCGGGCTGATGATCATCTTTACCAGCTCGAGGGATCTCGCTAATAGCCACAACTTGTTCTCGATGGCCATACCCAATTTGCCATATTTGGGGAGCCTAAGGGCCGAGGATCCCTCGTCGCCTCTTCTACCACCGAGCCCAGACGACATCATCATAACCAGCATCATCATCCTAGCCTTAATACCTGAAGGAGACATTTGCTGTACCAAAATGTTATTAGTACAAATCAAAATGAATTAGAAGAAGACATGAAAATATGTACAATTACTACAAATAAAAATGAATTGTTATTGTTAAACATCCCCACCCCCCACCACACACACACCCTGCCCCACCCCCACCCCCTCCCCCCACCACACACACACGCACACTACACATCCCCACCCCCACCACTACTGCCTACACACATGCACACTACACAAGAGTGAAAATGGTAAATTGCAAATCAATTAAAAGCATTAAAAATGGATGTTTTGGTACAAATTGGAACATTATTACAAATTAAAAAATTGTTTAAAATTCGGGTTATCATAAAAAATGGATTGATATTCGGTAGGAGCAGCCAAGTCATTCACACTAATATTTAGACACTTTGGCACGTGTTGGACAATTGACCATGGCTCGTTGTTGATATATTCTGAGTAAAACACTTGGTTAACCTTTTGAAATGCACAAACAAACGACTGGTCTCTCACGTGGTCGTTGCTCTTCAACTTGGACACGTCAACCATGATCAAATTGGTGACAGGATCAACTTTACAAGCATTTTTATCCTCAACTCTTACCCAGTCACAGTAAAATACAACCTCTTTGAAGCTTAAATAATCTAATTCAAATATATTTCAGATTACACCATAGTAAGTCATTTCAGCTTCAACGAGGTTTTTATCTTTTGCACTCGCTCGAAAGAAAGTAAGAGCCCTGTATGAAATGCCCGAGTTCTATACATTTGTACTTTTATCGTACACTTTAGCGCCGAAAACGTAACTGTTCAATCGAAGAGATTCAGTCTCCTCTCCAAAAATAGGACACCCCAAATAACCATGTACTACACAACTGGATAATGTCCCATAAGATGGAAAATCATGAATTGCCCACATTAACATAGCTTTCAGCGTAAACTCTTCTTTTTTTCTAAAAGAGTCAAATCATTGCACACCCTCTTCTCACAACTCATTTAATTCTTCTACAAAAGGAGCCAGGTAGATATCGATGTCATCACTTAGTGCCTTTGGCCCAGGTATCAACAAAGCCATCATCGAAAATTCAGGTCACATAGACTGTGAAGGAGGGAGGTTGAGTGGGGCTAGGATCACTGTCCATACACTCTGATTGGTTCTTAGATTTCTAAATAGATTGACACCATCTGTTGATATAGCCAAACGAATGTTGCGTTGTTCTCGATCAAAATCGGGATACTCATAATTCATCCTCCTCCAGGCTGTAGAATCAATAGGATGATGCATGATATTACCCCCTACTTCTGCCCTAGCATGCCAAGTCATTGCCTCTGCTATCCATGGTACTGTAAGAAATCACTTTAATCTAGGCCCAATGGGAAAATATTTCAACACTTTTTGAGGAACTTTTGAGCTTGTGCCCTCCTTACTAGTAGATTGGACATATCTAGGTTCATCGCATACCGGACAACGAATGAGATTTTCATACTCCTTTCGGTATAGTATACAGTAATACACACAAGCATGAATCGATTTATACTTCATTCCCAAACCTTTCAAACTATTATTCATAACAGGATAACTATTTGGAAGCATATTCTCCTTGGGTAGTAAGCCCTTCACCCATTTTAAAATTCATGTCACGCTATTGCCAGGCAAACTGTACTGCATCTTCAAACTGTGCAAACCAATAATGGCATGTAAAGTTGTTTGATCGTTCTCACAGCCAGAGTATAACGGTAGGGTCGCCTTAAATTTTAAAATTTGGTATTCATCGTCAAGGTTTATCGTGATATCTTCACGAGCACTTGAATTGTGTACATCATCAGTAACATCATTCTCCTCTACTTCATAAACCTCGTACGCATCATCAACTAATTCCTCTAACATATTATGATTTACGTCGTCCCCTTCTACATCTATCCTACTTGTTAAAGGTTGTTGTGAAGGTTGGTGGGGGACAAAAGTAACTTTCAATTCACCGTGAAAACTCCAAAATTGATAACTATCTTGCATACCCGATCTTAACAAATGAAGTTCAATTGTTTTCCACTCAAACACCTTACCATTCTTACACCTAGCACACAGACACGGAAACTCTTCATCATTATGACATCTCTTTGCGTATTTCACAAATTCATTAGCACCTCGGCGAAACACATCCCCCATTCTATTTGTCTCACCCATCCACTCTTTGTATTTCGGATATCCCATTAAAACTACCATAACTAATCACCTATTAAAGGTAAGAAGCGTTTATTCATGGATTAGTATAAACAAAACTTAGATTTATTGTATGTTTCATTTAATTATGTCTTATCTATATTTGATTTTTAAATTTCAAATTCAAATTCAATTTATAATAGAAATTTCTATTTCCTCCATATCCTCTAAAGGGTGAGTGGTCCTATCCCATTCAAGACTGCATTTTTCTGTAATATACTTAACAACTCATGCACATTTTTACGTTTTGAGAAAAATTCGGCAGCATATCCCCGTAGTTCTCCAATTACACGACGTAGATTGATAAGTGTGAGTGTTATTTCAATTGATCAATTGAAATAACAATCACACTTATCAATCTAGTATGTACCCAGAGAACATTAGGATACGACTGCAGAACTTCCTCCAAAAGTAACAACTTTAAGCCACTAAGAATATTATTATACAAAAATTATGCAGCCCCAAACTGTCCAAACGGGACAATTCGAGAGATCTCATTACAGGGGTAATGACTCTCGAACGGGTCTAAGGGCTATTGAATGCGTACGCATAAGAACTAGAAGGCTAGTATCTATGCGCACTATATGTAGTTTCAAGTATGTTTCATTTAATTATCATACTATATATATATATATATATATATATATATATATATATATAACCAACCCAACATCAATCCACTATAATCCAACCGCAATGTCAACAACAAATGTGTATCCCGTACTCCTTCTAATTCATCTACTCAATTAATTATTTTCATGAATTAAACTAACAATTAAAGTATACAATTATTAATTTACTGATTTACAATGAGGGGAAATCCTACTTTCATATATTAATTTACTGAAAAAAATAATAATCAATCAATTCATTTAGAAGGGAAACTACTTACTAAAATTAACCCCCCCCCCCCCCCCACACACACACGCACGCAACCCCACCCCTCGTCGGACCCCCCGCATCATTTCCCTCTCTCGCACATACGCACAAACATGCACACTACACACACATATACACACACGCGCACATACACACACACAAACACACATAGCCCCACCCCCACCACCCCTCACCCATCCCTTCCCCTCCCCCACACCCCCACCCACCCCCTCCCCCACCACACACACACATAAATAGTCCCACCCACCACCACAAACACACACACACCCTGCCCCACCCCCTCCCCACCCCTTCCCCCACCACACACACACACACATGCACACATGCACATACACACACACGCGCGCACACACACATACACATACACATGCACATTTATACACACACACATATATATATAAATGTAAGAGAGAGAGAGAGAGAGAGAGAAATTGGAGGGAAAGAAACTGATGAGGAAAAAAGGAGGGGAAAGGGTTTTTGCTTACAGATTTGTCACGATCATTGACCGTGACAAAATATGCGTGGTTTTTTGTCGCGGTCAATGACCGTGACAAGGCTAGCCGCTGAAAGGGTACCAACTTTCAGATTTTGGTGTAGTGTGAGCAGAACCTAGCAGCTTCATAAAAAACCTCATGGCCTCCTTGTGAACATCTTTTTGACCTTTATATTAAAACCCTTCCTCATCTTTAATGGTTAAGATCTTATTTTTATTAGCATGGCTTTTTAACTGTTTCATAGAAGAAAGCAGTATTCTTATCCCTCAGCTTCAGCCATGCAATTCTAGAATTTTATTTAAAAAATTCTTCTTTCAAATTCCTCAACTCTAAGTATTCATTAATACAATCCCTTGTTATCCTGCAGTAACTTAACATCACTCATATTCTTGACCAGGTCATACTGAATTCTATCCAATTCCACCTTTTAGCATCAACTCTAAAAGAAATATTGGAATACCATACTTTGTTCAACTTCTTTAAATCATTTTTGAGAAATTTATGTTTCTTAACAACTCTAAACATAACATTACCAGCTATAGGATTCTCCCACCGCTTCTCAAAAATCTCATCAAAATCATTATGCTTCATCCAGAAATTAAACAACTTAAAGGGTTTATTAATTCATTCTTTCTTAAGTTGTATAGTCAACACCAGGGGAGTGTGATCAGATATACCTAGTATATCCACTTGAACCTCACAATCCATGAAAAATTGAAGCCAAACATCATTATGTAAAATTATATCAATTCTACTTTGAATATTTTCATCCCAATCCCTTCCATTATTCCATGTATACCAATTGCCTTCAACAGGTAAATCATCAACTGCAATATTACTAATACACTGATTAAAAATCTCCAGTCTATTCCCAGTTAACACCATTACCTCCAAGTCTCTCAATACTACTTCTGACCACATTAAATTCACCACCAATAATGTAGGGGTCTCTATTAAACATGTTAGAAACTCTTTCTAAATAATTCCACAAGCTGATTCCAGGAGTTCTCTCATTATCACCATAAATCCCAGTGAAAATAAAGGACCTTTCTGCATTTCTAACTTCAACTTTAAGAGATAATGCTTGACTTATACTATTGATCTCAACTACACCCAAAACATTTGTATCCCAGACAATCCATACCCTACTATGGCCATGGTTAAGGGTATTATGAATAAGCCCCCAATTTTTGAAATATCCTTGCTTGAACATATCAATGTTGTTATTTTTTACTTTAATCTCCAATAGGCAAAATCATGTTGATCTTATTTTCTCTAATACATTTCCATACTTCTATCTATTTATGAGGGGCATTGCATTCCCTAATATTCCATATAGCTATTTTAATCATAATCAATGTTTATGCATACCTCGTTCCCCCTTCTTCTTTGCTCTGTTTCCATTACCGTTTCCATTTTTAGTGTTTTGCTTACCCCCATGAGTGTTGATTCTCTTGTGGGTATCTGGGTTGTTATTTTCTATGTTGGTAGGGCTTTCTTGGTCAATTATTTGGCTTGTTTCACTACTATTATAAACCTTGTCATTAATCTCAGCATCCATATCTTGTAAAACTTCAAACACATTTTCCATATGAATAACTTTGTTTTTATGACTTGTATCATCATGATTCTCTATTATTGAGACCACATTTTCTTCCACACCTTCTAAAATGGGATTTTACTTGTTTTCACTTGGGCTGCAATCTCTTTTTTCTTCTATTTCCTTGTCCATCTATTCCTTATATCCTTTTTAAATTTCCATAGATACTTCTTGGACAACTGGTTGTTTATCAACTTTGCTTTGAACACTTACTTTCGTGGTACCATCTTTAACCTTCCTCCAAGCTTGAGTTGGTTTCTTTATTATCTTGAAATTCTCATCCCTATTCCCAAACACCTTACAATTTGCACACTTCACAGGGGTCTATTCATACTCAATCATCTCAATAAATTTATGTAATACCCCGTATTCTCGATGATTTAAATAATTATGGGATTAATTATTATTGTGGATTAATTGAATTAAAATGTGAGATTTATTGGTTAATTAATCCCAATTAATATATATATATATATATATATATTAACTAGCGTGATAGGGTTAATCTTATTAATTGAATATTACTATGTGATATGTAATATGCAATTATGCATTTTGATAAATTGTCGAGAGTGAGAAATACGACAACTGGTAATTTAAGTTAGACGCATATGTGAGTCATGTCGGGAGTAATTAATGGGAATAAAAAGAGAATTTATTTTTATTAACTCGTATAGCCATTTCGAGTGTACCGTTGAGTCCGAAAGGGCTGAGATAGTCAGATTAGTGTACGCGGAGGTTTAGTTTAGATCCCGGGGCAATCTTAGGCCTAACCAGCATCCCGGGAGGGCGTTTTGGTAAATTGTATTTTTGGGGCTCATTAATGGACGAAAATGAGAGTGCTTTAGTATTCCTTACGTATTTACAGTTAGGGTTTTATCTGTAAAAGAAAAGAGAGAGTCCGAGAGGAAGGAGAAGAAGAGGTTCTTAGGAGTTCCAAGGCCAAACACAGTCATCTTTCACCAAAAACATCAGCAACGCGTAGATCGGAAAAAGTAAAATACATCCATACCAATTTCAAGAAATGAGTCAAACCTTCATAATAAGTCAAGTGTTTATTACTGCTTTCCTTTAGCAATACTCATGTTCATGTTGGTATAGGAATGAAATACCCATGTATTGTTAAAAAAAAGTGATCAAAATTGGACATTGGATATACATGAATTGAATTTGAGATTAATTTAGGTTGAACCCCTTATGTATGTACATTAGAAATCAGGTATAAATGACTTTTTGTGATGAACAAATCTGGAAATTTTATGTTGTTGTATGATAATTTGAAGAACTAGGATTATATTACCTTTTTTCGAATTCCAAATTACATTAATAATTGGAAATGAATTAATGATGTTATATTAGTGGAAATAATTCATACATGTTAGTAAATTGATTTATAAGGATTGATCAGTGATTGGGAGTGATCCGTAGAGGTTATAGGTGTTGAATTGGTGGTGAAAAAATTTGTGGGTAAATCTGCGTCGAAAAGGGAGCGGTCTGGACCGTTTTTCATAAAAAGGTCTGGATCGTTTCTTTAGAAAAACGTCTGGATCATTTATTTTTAGAAAGGGTCCGGATTGTTTATTTTTAAAAAGGGTTTGGATCATTTTCTTAGTGGGTCCGGACTGCCGTGCTATATTTTGCAGAATTGAATTACGGACCTTTAGGGCATCTTTTAGGACTTGTAATGCCGAAATCTTAATGAAATACACTGAGATTTAAAATGCTATTGTATTAAGGAAAGTGTGGCGTAAGACTTGGGCATACGTGGGATGTATTAATCTTAGAAATTCAAGAGAGAATACTTGAAATAATTATACTCAGAATAGTAATAAGAGATTTTAATATGTGGAAAAGATATGATTAGGTTGGGTGTATACCTATGGATTTTAATAGGATGTGTGTATGCCTATTATCTGATATTGTTGTTAAGTGTACTAATGGGTGATAACCCGAGGGTGCAGGAATATTACTGTTAAGTGCGCTAATGGGTGCTAACCCGGGGGGTGCAAGAATACTATTAATGAGTGTGTTAATGGGAGCTAACCCGGGGGTACAGGATTAATATGGTTAGGTGCGCTAATGAGTCTTAGCCTGGGGGTGCATAATTAATATATATATATATATATATATATATATATATATATATATATATATATATATATATATATATATATATATATATGTGTGTGTGTGTGTGTGTGTGTGTGTGTGTGTGTGTGTGTGTGTGTGTGTGTGTGCGTATAGGGATGCTCTTACTATATTCATATATATACAGGAACTTCTGAATTATTCTACTGTGTGTAATTTGTAGATTAGTGTAATACCCCGTATTTTCGTGATATTTATTTTGGGGATTAATTATATTAAATGTGTATTAATTGAAAATTAATCCAGATAAAATATTAATGAGATGTGAGTTAGTATTTGATTATAATGTGTATATATGGCAATATATGAATTTTATAACTATTGAAATGTCGCGAGATTGAAATACGGCAATTTGAGAAATTTTGTTGGGACGCGCGTGACAGTCGCGCCAGGAATATAATTCTTTGAATTAAAAAGTGAATTTATTTCTATTAACCGTATGGTCATTTTGAGTGCTCCAACGTGTCCGTAAGGGTCGAAATAGTTAGAAAACACTAGCCGGGGGTTAAGTTTGGGTTCCGGGGCATTATTGGGCCATACCGGTAACTTAAAAGGGCATTTTGGTAATTTCGGAAATTTGGGAATTAAAACCCACGAAAATTATAAACAAAAATCTGACTTGTTCTTTATCCATTAAACCCACTAACTACACTAAGGGACTTAATGGGCTACGGGAGAAGTTAAGATATAGTTCCAACTTGCCAAAAACCAACCACACCTCCATTGTCATCATCCTTAGAGAAAAACTTGTAAAGAGAGAGAGAGAGAAGAGAATTCTGCAGAAAGAGAGAGGGAGAACATCTCAGCCTTCAAGATTCAACATCAAATTGATAGAAAGATTAAGGCAAGTGGTTTAATTCCAATTGATTTAATGCTATGCGTTTCCATGTTTAGGAAATTATCAAATTTATCTTGGAAGATTGATTAGACCCATGAATTTGAAGATGTAAAACTATGAACTATGTTAGGGACTGCATGTAGAAACATTCTGGACGAATTATGAACTCATAATTATGACCCTTGATTAGTCGGGGTGTCACAGGTGGTATCAGAGCATCAGGTTCTAGTGTCCTTTAGGATCTGTACGGCTTATTATGTTTTCGCTGAGCTTTCTTTGATGTAGAGCCCTATATTTTAGGACTGTTGTACTCTTTTGTTTATGCTACGTTCTTCAACTATTTTAAATTTATAACTGCGAACTTATAAACTTTATTCTCATTTCAGATGCCTCCACAACGTGCGCAACGAGTTTTCAGGGATGCAACGCCAGAACCACAGCCCGCACCAGTTCAGGGCACGATGAATGCCGCCGAGGTTGCAGCCATTGTGGCCCAGGCGGTAAATGCCGCACTGGCAGTAGTTCAGAAGGCACCACCTCAGGCGCCGGTAGTCGCACCAGTTCAGGCATATGCATTCCCGTCTCCTTGGAAACGAGTTCGAGATGCTTTTCAGAAAGCACACCCTCCGGAGTTCGCAGGTAGCTCCGATGTTGTGGTATCTAGTCAGTGGAGGAAGAATATTCAGAGGCACTTGAGGATGTATGAGTGCACTGATGTTGAGAGGCAGATACTAGTTGCTTTCAAGCTAGTGGGAGCTGCATTGCAGTGGTGGGAGTCTATTACCACCGCAGAGGAGAGAGATACTCTCACTATATAGGAGTTCTGGGTGCGGTTCGATCGCAAATATTTTTCGTCAGCTGTTCACACAAAAATGAGGAGGAAGTTGATGAGTCTTAGACAGGAGGGCAAGACTGTGGCTGAGTATGAGGCCGAATTCACAAATTTACTGAACATTGTACCAGATGAGATACCGACGGAAGAGAAGAAGATTCAGAAATTCATAGATGGATTGACTTGGAGGATCCATTAGCATTTATTGGGGAACCTCTCGTTGGCCACTTATTCTGACGTGGTTAACGCGGCATTGCTCCATTGCCAGGACCACCGCTTTCACTTGACAGAGGGGAAGCGATCAGAAGAGTCCAGCAATCAGGGCAGGACAGGGGGAAATGGTGCCAGCGGGGCACAATCAGCTCAGGGTCAGTATAGGCAGAGTGATCAGGGTTCCCAATAGGGGGATCATAAAAGATTCCGATCAGGGGGTTTCAGGAACGGTCAGGGAGGATTACGGAATGGCCAGCAGGGTCAAAATGGTCAATAACAGCAGTTTAACCAGGGCCAGCAAGGCCAGGGCAGAAATGGTAATGGCCACCAGGGCCGAGGGCAGCAGGGACAGCGAGGGGGAAACTTCCCGAGGAAGTGTTTCATTTGTGGTAAGATTAGCCACAAACGTCAGGATTGTCCTGATAAGGGCAGGGCCCCACAGTAGCAGCAACAGGGTGCTCGACATGAGCCCCAAAGGCCTATATTTCCCGCCGCCCTCCCAGCACCACCACAGATGGCAGCATTACCACCCATTCCAGCGATCCCAGTTCAGCAGGGACAGCTTCAGTATGGGAGAGTGTATCAGCTTCAGCAGGCCGCAGCCCCACAGAATCCGCCAGCTATTGAGGGTATGTTTCCTATCCATGGTACTATGGGTCAGGTTTTGTTTGATACGGGGGCAACGCATTATTTTATAGCTACACATTTTGCGAAATCCTTAGGGTTGTTAGCAACAACAGAGTTCATAGTGACGTGTGTAGACTCACCATTAGGGAGTGGGTCACTCATTTTCTTTATATGCCAGGGAGTGGGGGTAGAGATTGGTAGTCTGGTATTACCTGCAGACATGTTGGTATTAGATATGCATGTACACGATGTGATTATCGGTATGGATTGGCTCGCTGATTATAGAGCCATGATTGATTGCTTCGGTGGGAGTATTATTTTTTCCATTCCGGGGCAAGAGATGTTTGTAGTGGCGATGCCTCGCCCAGAGGGAGGTTCGACCGCTCATTTGTATTACATAGAGGAGGATACCTCTAAGGAGGTTGTGATTCCTTTAGACTCGATCCCAGTTGTCAGGGAGTACTCAGATGTGTTTTAGGAGATACCAGGCCTACCCCCCAGTCGAGAGATAGACTTTGTTATAGAATTATTTCCAGATACGAGACATATAGCACGAGCACCGTACCGTATGGCTCCGGCAGAGATGCAAGAGTTACGGGATCAGATTGAGCAATTGTTGAGTCAGGGGTTTATACGGAGGAGTACTTCGCCGTGGGGTGCCCCTGTGTTGTTTATGAAGAAGAGAGATGGTTCACTGAGATTGTGTGTGGACTACCGAGAGTTGAACAAGGTCACGATATGGAATAATTCTCCGTTGCCTCGAATCGATGACCTATTCGACCAGTTGAGAGGAGCTTCTTTCTTCTCGAAGGTTGATTTGCGATCGGGATACCATCAGTTGCGTATCAGGGAAGAGGATGTCTCGAAGACTGCGTTCTTATCGAGATATGGATCTTACGAGTTTCGGGTTATGCCTTTTGGTTTGACCAATGCTCCAGCCGTGTTTATGGACTTAATGAATAGGGTGTTCAGAGATTTCCTAGATTAGTTTGTCATTGTATTCATTGATGATATTCAGGTTTACTCCCAGACAGAGGAGGATCACGCCGAGCATTTGAGGCAAGTTTTGCAGACACTATGTCAGAACGAGCTGTATGCAAAGTATGAGAAGTGTGGGTTTTGGCTGAAGGAGGTCCAGTTTTTGGTACACATTATTTTCGACCTGGGAATATCTGTTGATCCGGGGAAAGTATCGACGGTGAGGGAGTGGGGACAGCCCACGACACCGACTGAGATCCGTAGTTTCTTGGGCTTAGCAGGATACTACAGGAGGTTTATTCGGGGTTTCTCCAAAATAGCGGGTCCCATGACACATCTAACTCGTAAAGGTGTGTCGTTCATTTGGAGTGATGCCTGTCAGTTGGCATTCGATGATTTGAAGGACAAGTTAACCTCAGCACCTGTGTTAGCATTGCCGAGACCGGGAGTTGAGTATCTTATTTACATCGATGCGTCCTTATAGGGACTTGGAGGTGTACTACAGCAGGAGAGTCGGGCCATAGCTTATGCTTCCCGTAAGCTTAAGCCTCATGACAAGAATTACCCTACCCATGACTTGGAGTTAGCGGCAGTGGTATTTTCCCTTATGATATGGAGGCATTATCTTTTGGGAGAGAAGTTTCGATTGTTCACAGACCACAAGTCCCTACTGTACCTATTCACGCAGAAGGAGCTGAATATGAGGCAGTGAAGGTGGCTTGAGTTTGTGAAGGACTATCAGTTTGATATCCAGTATCACCCAGGGAAGGCTAACGTGGTAGCAGACGCGTTGAGCCGTAGACCTATTGATGAGGTGGCAGGGGTGTGGAAGCCAAAGTGGAAAGAATTAGGACACCAGGATGCAGTGGCCCGATCATTCATGTCGGTAATGAATGTTACGCCGCAGATTGTCACGAGAGTGGTAAAGGCACAAGCAGATGACTCGTTCGGTCAGGAGCTGATAGTTCGATTACTAGCAGAGGGAGCCGAATCCTATACCGTTAGCTCAGACGGGGGATTACGCTTCAATGGGAGATTAGTAGTTTCGGAAGGGGAGGAATTGTGACACGAGGTAATGGCAGAGTCACACGGCTCACGGTTCGTGGTACATCCCGGTGGGGATAAAATGTACGAAGACATGAGACGACAGTATTGGTGGAGCGGGATGAAGAGAGATATTATCGTTTTTGTTTCTAAATGCGCCACTTGTCAACTGGTAAAAGTGGACCATCAGAGACCGGCAGGACTTCTACAGCCATTAGAGGTCCCGATGTGGATGTGGGAGAGCATCTCCATGGACTTTATCACGGGGTTGCCTAAGTCACAGAGAGGTCACGACTCCATTTGGGTAATTGTGGACAGGTTGACCAAAGTCGCTCATTTTCTACCCGTAAGGACAGACTACACTACGGGACAGTATGCCCAGCTCTTTATTGCAGAGATAGTGAGACTTCACGGTGTGCCCCTAAATATCGTGTCTGACCGAGACAAGATATTTGTTTCACGGTTTTGGGAAAGTTTTCAGGAGGCCATTGGCACGGAATTGCGGTTGAGTACGGCTTATCATCCGCAGACTGATGGGCAAACCGAGCGTACAAATCAGATGTTGGAAGACATATTACGGATGTGCATCATTGACTTTGGGGTGGATGGGAGCAGTATCTTCCACTGGTGGAGTTTGCTTACAACAACTCCTACCAGTTCACCATTGGCATGGCTCCATTTGAGGCATCGTATGGTAGACCTTGTCGTTCCCCAGCATGTTGGTTGGAGGTGGGGGACAACAAACTACTTGGGCCGGAAGTGATTCAGGATACTTCGGCAAGGATAGAGCTGATACGGAGTCGCATTCGAGTAGCGCAGGATCGGCAGAAGAGCTATGCTGATGCGAAGAGGTTCTTCAGGGAGTTCCAAGTAGGGGACCAGGTTTTGCTCAGAGTATCTCCTATGAAGGGGATTATGCATTTCGGGAAGAAAGGGAAGTTGGCATCGAGATATGTGGGACCATTCCCTATTATTGAGCGGATTGGGCCGGTTGCGTATAGACTTGGGTTACCGGAGCATTTGCATCGGATTCACGATCTGTTTCATATTTCCTCGCTAAGGAAATATCTTAGAGACGATTTGGCTCATTCTCATATTGCTTTGGAGGACATTGATCTCCAGCCTGATAGCTCATACGAGGAGGGGCCGATTGCTATTTTGGACCGAAGTGAGCGGAAACTGCGGTCAAAGATAGTTCCGTTAGTGCATGTTCAATGGCGACATCATAATGTCGAGGAGTCCACATGGGAGCGCGAGGATGAGATGCGCGAATGCTAACCAGAGTTGTTCTTACCAGCTACTTTCTAGTTCCGAATTTCGGTACGAAATTCAGTTATTAGGGGGGAAGTATGTAATACCCCGTATTTTTGTGATATTTATTTTGGGGATTAATTATATTAAATGTGTATTAATTGAAAATTAATCCGGATAAAATATTAACGAGATGTGAGTTAGTATTTGATTATAATGTGAATATATGACAATATATGAATTTTAGAACTATTCAAATTGTCGCGAGATTGAAATACGACAATTTGGGAAATTTTGTTGGGACGCGCGTGACAGTCGCGTCAGGAATATAATTATTTGAATTAAAAAGTGAATTTTATTTCTATTAATCGTATGGTCATTTTGAGTGCGCCAACATGTCCGGAAGGGTGGAAATAGTCAGAAAACACTAACCGGGGGTTAAGTTTGGGTCCCAGGGCATTATTGGGCCATACCGGTAACTTAAAAGGGCATTTTGGTAATTTCGGAAATTTGGGAATTAAAACCCACGAAAATTAGAAACAAAAATCTGACTTATTCTTTATCCACTAAACCCACTAACTACACTAAGGGACTTAATGGGCTACGGGAGAAGTTAAGATATAGTTCCAACTTGCCAAAAACCAACCACACCTCTATTGTCATCATCCTTAGAGAAAAACTTGTAGAGAGAGAGGGAGAGAGAGAGAGAGAGAGAGAGAAGAGAATTCTGCAGAAAGAGAGAGGGAGAACAACTCAGCATTCAAGATTCAACATCAAATTGAGAGAAAGATTAAGGCAAGTGGTTTAATTCCAATTGATTTAATGCTATGCTTTTCCATGTTTATGAAATTATCAAATTTATCTTGGAAGATTGATTAGACCCATGAATTTGAAGATGTAAAACTATGAACTATGTTAGGTACTTCATGTAGAAACATTCTCGACGAATTATGAACTCAGAATTATGACTCTTGATGATTTAAAAACGGATTTTAGAAGAAGTTTATTAATGTTCTTGAAAGAAATAGAAAACTAGAATTCTTGGTGAAGATTTGATCCATACCAAGCCCTTGAATGATGAATTATCAGTTTTAGAACGTTAACACTGTTGTAGGATGGTTTTATGACGATATTATAACGTTATCTTAGAGTTTCATGCTTATTAATGGTGTTTTGGATTGATTTGAAAACTGCAAAATGAAGCAGTCCGCAGCCTACCTGGTGCGATCGATCGATCGACATTCATTAGTCGATCGATCGACCACCATCGATCGATCGAAGGTCAAGGTCGATCGATCGACCTTCCCTGAAAGGTAAAATCTCCCCTAGTTAAATTTTAATGATGTTAACCCTTGGAAAATATTAATGGAAACCTTATGAATATCCTTAGACTAAAGGAAGACCAGTAGGTACGGTTATAAAGTTCGGACCTTAATTAGAATTTAATTTGAGGAATTATTCTAAAAGCTATTGAAGCTCGATAAGTGAGATAATATTAGAATTAATAGAGTAATTTTGAATAAGTTGATGAATTGAGGTTTGGGGCAGAAGTAAGTACCTTTAGAATAATGATGTAATATGTGGGAATATTAGGAAACTTAATAACCCCTTTGAGATAGGTTTTAAGTACAAGAATCTACGACGTGAGATGTGTCGACAGTCTACATTATATATTATCGGAAGACTAAAAATGTATACAATAGAAATAATGGTATAAGGATGTAGAAAATACCTTTATTAATATTGAGATATCTAAGATGTGTGCATGCTTAGTATATATTCTTATGTGTATGACATACCTACCATACTTGCTATCACGGGAGGTTTACGTTCTCTTAGGGCCTTCTAATCCTTGTGTGCCCAGATTTAGTTTGGTACCTAGAGGACATAGTTCAAGGGAATGACTTAATTGTGAGTTATTAAGCCAACTGACTATGGAGCGTAGGTATGTACGTGACCATGGATATGTTGAATTATGTTTGCCTCCATTTTTGTGTGTGGTGTTTATTCTAACAATTCCTGAGAGATTCGGAATTTGTAATCCTTATGTACGTGATGTACCGGGATGGATAGCAGAGTATGTGTGCACCGCAGCTTAGCCTCGGGGTGCTTATATTGTATATTAATGATGTGAATAATATACGGTGGAATGAAAAGGAATTGTGATGTTTACCTATGAGAATCATTTTTAGTAACTCCATGAGATGATAAATAAGGGGATAACCTCCAGTAAACAGTAATGCTAACAATTGAGAATACGAGTTCAAGTAAAGCTATCTATTTAAATAATAACATTGGGAATTCATATTGTGAATCGAGTAGTTGGGTTAGAAGTTATGATGGTTTAGTTAGATAAATAACACATGTATGTGTAGAGGAACGTTAGGAGTGCACTGTTAGACGAGAGGTGAGTATTTCATGTGAGAGTACGTCCTAACATGTATCTTGCATTCATTGTTTTAATTGTTATTAAATCACTTGCTGTTTTTAAAATACTCTCCACATTCGGGCTCTGACCCGTTTTCTTTCAAATCTATCTTTTTGTAAAAACCATTTTAGTTGCCCAGCCACAAGGACACCATGCATAGTATTTCCAGTCAGGTGACAAGCTGTAGTTTTTGTAGAAGTTACAGGGCCTTGCTAGTAGACGCTTCATTTGCCTTGACTCTATCTTCAGATTTCATCAGTTGTAGGGCATGTCGCCCATTTCTTTTAGAGACATTTCATTTTGTATTTCAGTATTCAGACTTTGGTTTTGTAATTAATTCAGTATGTAGACTTGTTCTATTTCTTTTCATATTGGGATTGTTGTGAGGAGTATTTCCTCGAGACTCATCTTTAATTGTTGATTTATTATAGTTGGACTTTATCGTGAATGGTTGTGTTACATTTCTTTATTTCATTTATTGCATGTTAATCCGATTTAATTTAAAATTTGACAACTCACTTTTTAACTATTAGGTGGTTAGTAATCATTAAAAATGTTTTCGACAGTGATGCCATTAACTGGACCAACTTGGGATTTTGTATTGATTTAATAAAGGAGTAGCTACCCGGTATTTAATTAGTCGTACACTCACCAGGAGCCCCAGACCCATCATTCTCGCTGCCCTACCAGCAACAGCACCAATTCCAGCTTTGCCCGCATCACCGATTCAGTAGGGACAATTACAAGATGGGCGTGTCTATAACGTCCACCAGGCAGAAATAGTTCCACATGCACCACCCATAATTGAGGGTAAGTTCTCTATTCATGGTACTACAAGGCGCATTTTATTTGACACTGGGGCATCACGCTCCCTCACAGCCACTAGCTTTGCACGGGCCACAGGGTTGTTAGACACGACCGATAGTACAGTGACTTGTGTAGACTCACAGTTGGGTAGTAGGTCGTTGATTTTCTTTATATGTCGGGGTGTAAGTATTGAGATTGGGGGTTTGATCTTACCGACAGACATGCTTGTTTTAGATATGCATGAGTACGATGCCATTATTGGCATGGATTGGCTAGTTTCTTATAGGTCCATGATTGAATGCATCAATAGAAGTATTATGTTCGCTATCCCGAACAAGAAGATGCTCCTAGTAGAGATTCCTTGTCTAAGGAAGGGTCGTCCACCCACATGTTTTACATAGATAAGGAGACCTCTATGGTAGTAGCGATCCCACTTGATTCCAATATGGTTGTATGCGAGTTTGTTGATATGTTTTAGGAGATACCGAGGTTATCGCAGAGTAGGGAGATTGAGTTTATGATAGACTTGACACTAGGCACCCGTCTTATAGCACGTGTGCCTTAACATATGGCTTCGATAGAGATGAGGGAGTTAAAGGACCAGATTGAACAGTTTTTGGGATAGGGTTTCGTCCATAGGATTACCTCACATTGGGGTTCTCCAACTCTGTTTGTGAAGAAGAGGGACGGATCCTTATGACTCTGTGTCGATTATCGGGAGCTAAATAAAGTCATAATATGGAATAAATATCCGTTGCCTCGCATCGATGACTTATTTGACCAGCTGAGGGGAGCAACCTACTTCTCAAAGATAGATTTGAGATTCGAGTATCATCAGCTATGCATCAGGGAGCAGGATGTGTCGAAGACTGCTTTTATGATGAGGTATGGGTCGTATAAGTTTCGGGTTATGACGTTTGGGTTAACTAACGCCCCAACGGTATTTATGGACTTGATGAATAGAGTCTTCAGAGAGTTCGTAGATCAGTTTGTCATTATCTTCATATATGACTTTCTAATTTATTCTCGTACCAAGGAGGAGCATGTCGAGCACTCACGTAGGGTTCTGCAGACCTTACTGGAACATGAGTTGTATGCCAAATTGGAGAAATATGTATTTTATCAGCATAAGGTACAATTTTTTAGGCACATTGTATCTGAGAAGGGGGTATCTATAGATCCTAGCAAAGTGTCAGCGGTGAAGGAGTGTGGACGACCTACGACACTGACGGAGGTACGGAGTTTTTTGGGTTTATCCGGTTAATACAGGCAGTTCATTCGGGGATTCTCGAAGATTGTGGGTCCAATGAGGAATTTGACTCATAAGGGCGTGCCATTTGTTTGGGATGATGCGTGACAGTTGGCATTCGATGAGTTGAAGGATAAGTTAACTTCAGCACATGTACTAGCACTTCCCAGAGTAGGTGTGGAGTACCTAGTGTATACTGACGCATCCTTACAGGGGCTTGGGGGAGTATTACAGTAGGAGGAATAGGCTATAGCTTTTGCTTCTCGAAAGCTTAAGCCTTACGAGAAGAACTACCCCACCCATGACTTAGAGTTGGCAGCAGTCGTGTTTGCGCTTCGGATTTGGAGACATTATTTGTTAAAGGAGAAGTTTCGTATATTTACAGACCACAAGTAACTACAGTACTTGTTCACGCAGAATGAGCTAAATATGTGTCGGCACAGGTGGCTTGAGTTTGTAAAAGATTATCAGTTTGAGATACATTATCACCCAAGAATGAATAATGTAGTTGCTGATGTAGTGAGACGTAGGCCAGTAGATGAGATGGCCGAGGTGTGGAAGGTGAAATGGAAAGAGCTGGGACATCAAGAGGCGATTGTTAGGTCATTCATGACAGTTATGACTGTCACACCACAGATAGTGATGAGGGTGGTTCAGGACCAAACATCAGATTTATTTCTATAGGAGCGGATTAAATAGCTCTTATCCGGTGGAGCTTAGTCCTAATCAGTGAGTTTCGAGGGAGGCGTGCACTTCAACAAGTAATTGGTTATTCCTAAGGGCCCTACTACATGCGGTGCTGACAAAGTCTCATGGATCTCGATTTATGATACATCCTGGTGGGGATAAGATATACTAGGATATGAGGCAGCAGTACTGGTGGAATGGGATGAAGAGAGACATCACAGAGTTCATCTCCAGGTGTACCACTTGTCAGTTGGTGAAAGTGGACCATAAGAGATCTCCAGGTTTACTTCATCCGTTAGAGATCCCTATGTGGAAATGTGAGGGTATTTCCGTTGGTTTCATTACTAGGTTGCCTACTTCGTAGAGGGGGCATGATTCTATATGGGTTATTATGGATCGGTTGATGAAAGTAGCCCATTTTTTACCAGTCAGGACGGACTACACCGTAAGATAGTATGCCTAGATATTTATTGTAGAGATAGTGAGACTGCATAGTGTGCCTTTGGATATCGTGTCGGATAAAGACAAGACTTTTGTGTCTCGTTTTTTAGAGAGCTTCTAGGAGGCTATGGTTACCGAGTTTCAGTTGAGTATGACATATCACTCACAGACCGATGGGTAGACTGAGCTCGCTAATCAGATGCTTGAGGACATATTGCATATGTGTATCCTTGACTTTGGGGGAGGTTGGGAGCAATGCCTTCCACTGGTGGAGTTTTCTTACAACAACTCCTATCAGTTCATGATTGACATGGACTCATTTGAGGCGTTATATGGAAGACCTTGTCGTTCTCCTGCTTGTTGCCTAGAGGTGGGGGACAACAAACTACTCGGGTCGGATGTCAAGCAGGATTGAGATGATTCGCAACCACATACGGGTAGCCCAGGATAGATAAAAAAGCTACACCGATGCTAGGAGGTCCTTTAGGGAGTTCGTTGTGGGGGACCATGTTTTGTTGAGGGTATCTCCTATGAATGAATAATGAGGTTTGGGAAGAAGGGGAAATTATCTCCGAGTTACGTAGGACCATTTTGTATCATCGAGAGGATCGGACTAGTGGCATACAGACTTGGGTTATTGGAGCACTTGGATCGTATTCATGATGTGTTCCACATTTCATCACTGAGGTGGTATCTTCAAGATGACTTTGCCCACACCCACATCACGATAGAGGAGATTGATTTACATCCCGACAGTTCTTATGAGGATAGACCAGTGGTTATCCTAGACCATAGCGAGAGGAGACTGAGGTAAAAGGTAGTTCCACTTGTGCGGGTATAGTGGGAGCACCACAATTTGGAGGAGTCTACATGGGAGTGAGAGGTGGATATGCGGAAGAAGTATCCAAACTTATTCGTACCAAGTATGCCTTATTTTCTGAATTTCGGGACGAAATTTCGTTATTAGGGGGGAAGTATGTAATATCCCGTATTCTAGATGATCTAAATAATTATGGGATTAATTATTATTGTTGGATTAATTGAATTAAAATGTGAGATTTAATGGTTAATTAATCCGGATTAATATCTATATTAACTAGCGTGCCAGGGTTAATACTTATTGATTGAATATTACTGTGTGATATGTAATATGGAATTATGCATTTTGATAAATTATCGAGAGTAAGAAATACGATAATTGGTAATTTAAGTCAGGCGCGCGTGTGAGTCGTGTCGGGACTAATGAATGGGAATAAAAAGAGGATTTATTTTTATTAACTCGTTGAGTTCGGAAGGGTCAAGATAGTCAGAATAATGTACCTAAAAATTTAGTTTGGGTCCTGGAGCAATCTTAAGCCTAACCAGCATCCCGAGAGGGCATTTTGGTAAATTATATTTTAGGGCTAATTAATGAGCGAAAATGAGAGCGCTTTAATATTCCTTACGTAGTTACAGTTAGGGTTCTATCTGTAAAAGAAAAGAGATAATTCTAGGGGAAGGAGAAGAAGAGGTTTCCAGGAGTTCCAAGTCCAAACCCAGTCATCTTTCACCAAAAACATCATCAATGCGTAGATCGAAAAAAGTAGAAAACATTTATACTAATTTCAAGCAACGAATCAAACCTTCATAATCAGGCAAGTGTTTATTACTTGCTTTCCTTTAACAATACTCACGTTGATGTTAGTATAGAAATGAAATACCCATGTATTGTTAAAAAAAGTGATGAAAATTAGAGATTGGATATACATGAATTGAATTTGAGATTAATTTAGGTTGAACCCCTTATGTAGGTACATTAGAAATCAGGTATAAATGACTTTATGTGATGAACAAATTTGAAAATTTTATGTTCTTGGATGATAATTGGAAGAACTAGGGTTTTATTACTTATTTGGCAATTCTAGATTACAATAATGATTGGTAATGAATTAATGATGTTATATTAGTGGAAATCATTCATACATTTTAGGAAAGTGATTTAGAAGGATTGATCGGTGATTAGGAACGATTCGTAGAGGTTATTAGTGTTGAATTGGTGGTGAAAAAGTTCCTAGGTAAATGTGCGTTGAAAAGGGGAGAGATCCGAACAGTTTTTCGTAAAAAAGTTCTGATCATTTTTTTAGAAAAAGGTCCAGATCATTTATTTTTAAAAAGGGTCCGGATCATTTTCTTAGTCGGTCCGGACCGCCCTGCTATATTTTCCAAAATTAAATTGTGGACCTTTAGGGCATCTTTCAGGACTTGAAATGTGGGAATCTTAATGAAATACACTGAGATTTAAAGTGATGTTATATTAAGGAAAACGTGGCGTAAGACTTGGGAATATATAGGATGTATTAATCTTAGAAATTCGAGAGAGAATACTTGAAATAATTATACTCATAATAGTAATATGACATATCAATATGTGGAAAATATATGATTAGGTTGGGTGTATACCTATGGGTTTTAATACGGTCTGTGTATGCATATTATATGACATTATTGTTAAGTGAACTAATGGGTGATAACCCTGGGTGCAAGAGGTGGTAACTCGGGGTTGCAAGAATACTGTTATTGAGTGCGCTAATGGGTGCTAACCCGGGGGTGGAGGATTAATATGGTTAGGTGCGCTAATGGGTCTTAGCCCGGGGGTGCATAATTAGTATATATATGTATAGGGATGTTGTGACTATATTCATATACATACAAGAACTTGTGAATTATTCTATTGTGTGTAATTTGTAGATTGGAATGTGATTATATAAAATAAATCTTAATGCATAAGGGATTTATTGTGAATTGAGAAACATGTTAATTAGTTATTCGGTATAGACTAATTTAATAGCGTATTGTATAGGTGACACGGAAATACTAATAGTGAGTAAAGTTAGTATCATTATGATTTCGAGCTAGTTAGGCTGGGTTGCATAGCTAGGTGGGATTAGATGTACATTAGGAGTGCACTATAGATGAGAGGTGAGAATTTGATGTGAGAGTTCGATACCTAACATGCACGTAATACTTGATTTAATGCAGTTTTAAATACTTGCTAAATCTTTTTTAAAACATCGGGTTCTGACCCGTCTCTTGCATCTCTTCTCTCTTTTGCTATATATGTACTATATCAGGTGCTCAGCCACAGGGACACCAGATTTAGAGGCTTGGAATATTTCACATGCTGCAACTGTTGTGGAAGATGTAGGTCCTTGAATTAGATTCCCTTATCATTTCATTCAGTTCTATCCACACTTTTATTTAGGGCATGTGTCGCCCACCTTTAGTCATTTTTATCAGAGATTGTATTCAGTTTACTTCCAGTTATTTTAGTTGGATTAGTTTTTACTATGGTTCTTTTGTTTGAGGTTTTGAACTGGAATATTTTATCCAGTCTTATTTATTTTAAAATTTGCTTCAGACTCAGTATTTATTATATTCATGTGTATGGTGAATGGTTTATATTTTATTACTTGAATTGGAAAATGAAAATATTTTGTTATATTAAAAATGAATATATTTTTAACACTAGCTTAATTTATTATTAGGTGGCTTTATTTATTATTTCTTTTTCGATAGTGATGCTAAGAATGAACCAGCCGAACATTCTATTTTTAATTAAATAAAAGACTGATCACCCGATATTTAATTGGGCGGGGTGTCACAATTTAGTACCATCTTAATCATATATAGTAACGCCATCTGGTAGGTCACAACCCATGTCAATTTTAACACATATTCTTGCATAAGTGAGACTCTGCCTCTTTGTTGTCATTCTATTAGTGAATATTGGTTTACCAATTAGGTTAGCAATCTTACTTGGGACAGAATATGCCCATAGGTGTAACTTTAGGCCACGAAGTCTGACCCAAATTGGTATTTTTACAATTCCTTCTTGTAATACACCGTGATTTTTTGGATTGAAAATTCGATTATTTTGGGGAGAAATAGTATTTATTTAAATTGGAGTATTTTAATTCAAAAAAATGAGGTAAAAGATTTGAGGATGTTAGAAAGTATTTGAATGACGATTCTGAGCGTGCGGTTGATCCCAGATGGGTCGAGATAGTCGAAATGACTGTACTTGGGTCTTATTTGGATTTCAAAATATTTTAAGTTCGTTTGACTCGAATTAGAGTAACGGAGTCATTTAAAGTGTGTATTATCATTTAAGGTCGGGTATTTTGGAGATAAGGCTTAAGATGCCTGCGGGAGATAACAATCTCATTTGTAAGATTGAGAGAAAGCCCTAGAGAGAGAAAGAGAAGAGGAAAGGAAGAAGAGAAAGAAGAAAAGCTTGGGGATTCTGGCCAATACACGATTTCGAGGAAGATTCAACCTCTACAACTTTTAGGCAAGTGATTAAACTTCCTAAATAATCTATGTGTGTAATTTGTTTAATGATTTGTGGAGAAAAATATGGATTTTGGGTTATTATGTCAAACACTTAGATTTTAGGTTAAATCTTGTATTTGAGGTGTGGGTATATGGATTTAAGGTTTTATAATTAGTTGGGTAGAAATATAATAAGTTTTAATGTTAGAAACATGCTTGGGTTGAAGATTGGTAGTTGGAAGATAATATATTTGGGTTTTGAAAATTTTGGTTTTGGAGAAAATAAGCCATGTTCATAGCTGGTGAACAAGCCGAATAGATTTCGCTCCTTTCCGAATCGATTCGGAAGGTTTCAGGCATACAAGTCTGAGTGACCGAATCGATTCAGACCCAAAGACGAATCGATTCGACCTAAGACAGACACACAGGTCCTTTAGACCGAATCGATTCGCATTATGGGCGAATCGATTCGTTTTGAGGACCGAATCGATTCGGGTTGGGTCGAATCAATTCGAAGACATGCCTATTTTGCGAGGTTTTTCTAGAGTAAGTTTCGCTCCATTCCGTTTGGGTTTATCGATTAGGAACCTTTAAATATGTTACAAGAAGTACATTTCGGAGATTTTTTGGGAGTTTCACATATGATGAAATATTAGGGGCGTATCGAGTTATTCCGAGAGAGTACAAATTGAAGATTCTCGTATCGATTTAGTGGGGAATCCTACTATCATCGAGATTTCTATTTGGAGATAATTATGGGTCAATAAGAGAGAGGCAGGTTACGCTTAGTGATGTTGGACTTTAGGATTAAATCTCAAATGTGATAACGTTAATGGTTCGTATGATCAATTGAACCCTAATCTGAATTGGGAATGTTTTAGCATATCCCCGACTAGAATAAGTTGTGTATATACTTATAGTCGAGTTAATCACTGTATATCGGAGTGTCAATATATATAGATGGCGTGAATGTATATACCTTGTGTGATGGTTTGCACATATATGATGTGATTGCATATATCTAATGTGAATGACATATATATATATATATATATATATATATATATATATATATATATATATATATACTTATTGTGTGAGCATACCCTCCAGTACTATCATGGGAAGTTGCGTGATGTGGTTGAGGCCCTTGGCTTAAGGAGCAGGGAGCTTATAGTCCCCAAGTCATAGTCGTCCATTATTTATTACGTGATTTTATTCTGGGTGAGAAGTCTTGGGTATTATTCATTCTCATTTTCAGGTTCAAAACTATGTCCCCTTCCTATACGTTGTGATTTGTTTTTATTACCAGGGCGGTGTGATAATAGTCCAGTGGCTAGTAACCTGAGATAAAGTGAGTAATTCCTGGAAGATGATAGCATTGTTAAGTGTTTTTATATCCATAAGTTATTGTGTTTTGGATACTTTGATGTACGCTAAGCGTGTTATGTGTACTTACTTGTTGGGGTTTAATGATTGCGATTTATAACTAGAATAATGTTATATAGACCTTAAAGGTTCGGTGAAATATCTTATTTATGTAAATAGAGATAGTTACCCATAATAAGTAGTCGAAGTTATGTGTTGGGTACCGGGGGCATAATGTATCTCAATGACCAACATTGTCAAGGAGTAGTGTATCGGGGGGTTCCTTATTTGGATTTTGCTCTATGATACGTCCCACGCACGAAACGCAGTGCAATGTTGGGAGTGGGATTCCACCAGAATATATATATAATACAGCTAAAACGAATGTATACAACTGGACCAAATAAGCTATCGGTCCACAGCTACATAGAACACCGTACAAAAATTTTATATCTTATGTAATACATTCATTAATCAAATACAATGTTTGAGCCACACGCCCGAGTGAAAAGACCCGATCATATCTAGAATAACAAGAAGAAAACGTCTAATTCAAGGTCCTGTAATAACCCGCAAAATCTTACACCTCGTCGAAAGCAAAAGAATGGGAACATCAAAACAGGCGTCCTTGCGGTGGAGCACCTGAGCGGATACAATCATATGTGCAACAAGAAAAGTAAACCGGTCAGGGTCGGGTTCTATATGATCACCAGAAGAAATAAAAAGCATGATAGAAATGAACAGTTATGCATGAATGATAAGGATGATAATATGGCAGGTAATCTAGCATGTTAAACTTACATTACAATTTAAGGCATTCAAACTAAATGATGAAATAAAATGTCATTTACATAAAAGAAAGAAAAGTAAATAACTTAATTTTAAAACCTTTCCTCATTTATCTAATTTCCATTATCTTTTGTATTCCTTAATAGGAATAAAATAATTTATTAACTTCCATAGTTAATTATCTTGTCATTTCATCTTTCCATTCCTTAATAGGAATACCATTAATATCAAGTGCTCTTTATGGCACATATCTCAATCCCGTGCTCTTTATGGCACATATCCATGCACTTTATGGCATATAATCATCAAGTCCCACTTGATGCAGAAAAGTTATATTCATATACATATAACGATTCTAAGACCGCCCCTCCGAGTTTCCGCACTGGGCGCGCCCCTAAATGGCCATCATCTTCCAGGGGCCTATCAAACAAGGCAGCCTGGGATCATAACGCAATGTCGGGAAGCAGCCATATGCCTGCGGGAAAGTCAGGACCACACCCGAAATCCCCTAACCAGTGCAGAAAAACATATAAAAACCTCGCATATGGCCTAGGACTATATCCTCCATGCATTCATGATCCAGGGGGCATCACCAAGCGCGATAACTTCCCTTATGATGTCATTTAGAGAGGCGTGTTTAAGTAAATTAACATTTACCATGTTTTATCTCATTTTCATTTCAATTTACCATTACCAAATTTCATTTTCAATATCCATGTGTTTGGTTCTTTTTATTCGAACCTATCATAATTAAACAACCGGGTTCATTTTACTTGAACCGATCATCATTAACATAACTTGGGTTCATTTTAGTGGAACCTATCATCTTTAAACCATTTGGGTTCATTTTATGTGAACCTAATTCCCATAAAATATTCCTCAATTTCAAGTCCCAACTAAATCTCCAAATGATCATTATGATCCTACAAGTCCCCCAAAGTTCATACAACTTTGATAAGCCCATAAGTCTCCAAGTTAGGGAATTTAACTTCCTAACTTCTAAAAACTTTAATAAAAAAATTAATGCCTTAACATTACTTTAAACCTCCCTGGAATAAACCCCAGATGAACCCATTTCTAGTGTAGGGTAGCGACCAAACTCAACTAATACTCTAGGACTCTCAGTTTACTTCCTTCAAGATGGTCCCTAGATCCTAAGCCCAAAGAAAAAGATCAAAATTTGAAAAGAAAACAAAAGAAAAATGCAGGGTCTCCGAATCGATTCAGCCTAGCCGAATGTAATACCCCGTATTTTTTGTGATATTTACTTATGGGATTAATTAAATTAAATGCGTATTAATTGGAAATTAATCCGGATTAAAATACTAGCGAGACGGGAGTTGGTATTTGAATATAATGTGCATATATGATTATATATGAATATTGAAGTATGAAATTTGTCATGAGATTGAAATACGGCAAGTTGGAAAATTTTATTGAGACGCGTGTGACAGTCGCGTCGGGGAAATATTTATTTTAATTAAAAAGTGAATTTTAGTTCTATTAACCGTATGGTCATTTTGAGTGTGACAACGCGTCCGGAAGGGTCGAAATAGTCAGAAACCACTAGCTGGGGGTTAAGTTTGGGTCCCGGGGCATTATTGGGCCATACCGGTAACTTATAAGAGCATTTAGGTAATTTCGGAAATTGGGTAATTAGAACCCACGAAAATTAGAGTTAAAAATCTGACTTAGTATTAACCCACTAAGCCATTTCCAACCCCAATTTAGGTAGTGGGCTACGGGAGAAGTTAGAAACCTTATAACTTGGCAAAAACCAACCTCACCTCCATTAACACCTTGAGAAGAACTTGTAGAGAGGGAGAGAAAGAGAACGATTCTGCAGAGAGAGAGAGAAGGCAATCCAACCTTCAAGATTCAACCTCAAATTCAGAGATTCAAATAAGGCAAGTGATTTAATTTCGTTTTTATAGAGAATGCTTCTTCCATGCGTAGGAAATTCAATTAAATTGTATTGTTCTTGGGAGTTAATGAAAAACCCATTTTAATTGGAAGTAAAAATTACATTTTGATGAGGAATCGCATGTAGACTTGTATTTAGATGATTATGCTGATGATACTATAATTTGGATGAACTGAAAACGGATTTAATTAGGCTCTTGATTGATTTATAAATGTTAGGGTTCATGTTCATATAATTTGGGAATAAATAAAGGGATTTGAAGATTTGATGATGTTTAATATGAGTTGGCCCTATATAAACGTTTGATTATGACCTAGGAATGTTTAGTACGAATTAGGAACCTTAAAATGATGTTGGAATGATTTTTATGTGGGATTAGGAGTGAATAAAATTGGAAAAACGAGATTAGGAATTTTTGGGCTCGAATCTGGCCACTCGTTAGAAGACCTGCCCAGGTCGTAGGAACGAGCTCGTTCGAACGAGCATCTAATGAGTTGACAGTTTGGGTTCTAACGAGAGGGATGTTCGTTCGAAGACTTTCGTTCGAACGAACTCTCGTTCGAACGAGTTGACAGTTTAGGCTTTTAGCCTATTTTGATCCCGAGTGTTCTGTAACCTTGTGTATATGTCGAGATAACCTTCCCTTATTGATTAATTGTTACATTTGGGATGTTTGGGATATAATGAGAAGTCAAACCTAGAAGTGTAGTTTGAACCTAAGGGAAAATATGACGTAGTACGTGAGTGTCTATTACGTTGCGAGAACTATTGACGGCCTAATTTATTATATTAATCGGGAACATATAAATTGTGTAGTATTATATGTCGGTACGAAAATGAGAAGTGTACCACCAATATATTATGGTAATTACTAAGAGGAGTGCATACTTAGTATATGTATTGATTTTATGTGTATGACATACCTACCATACTTGCTATCACGAGAGGTTTACGTTCACTTAGGGCCTTCTAATCCTTGTGTTGCCTGGATTTAGATTGGTTACCTCGATGAACATAGGTCAGAGAATGACTTATTGGGATGTTAATAAGTCTGCTGATCGTGGGAGCGCAGGTATGTGCGTGACCCATGTGATGTGACTGTGTTCGCCTCCATTATTTGTGATGTTGTTATCTGAGAACGATTCCTTAGAGATTCGGAATACGTGATCCTTATGTACGTGATGTACCGGGATGGATAGCAGAGTATGTGTGCACCGCAGCTAGTCTCGGGGTGCTTGTATTGTATATTTATGTTGTGAATAATATACACTTAATTAATGGGAACTTTCATGTTAATATTGTGAATATAATTATGGTAATGTTTTGAGAAAACATAACGGGTTAATTGATAGTGAATTATATTACTAATTGAGAATCCGAATGTATGTAAAGCCCTCTATTTAATTAATAACGTTAGATTGTAATATGGGAATCGAGTAGTAAGGGGTAGAACTTATTACGGTTTGGTTATATATGGATGTCTTATAGATGGGTATGGTACGTTAGGAGTGCACATGTAGTCGAGAGGTGAGAATTTCATGTGAGTGCACGTCCTAACATGTATTTTGCATTTATTGTTTTAACATTATTAAAACACTTGTTGTTTTTAAAATGATTTCCACTTTCGGGCTCTGACCCATTTGCTTTCAAATCTATTTTTGTAAAAACCATTTTAGGTGCCCAGCCACAAGGACACCATGTTTAAGATTCTCATTCAGGTGACGAGCTGTAGCTGTTTATGGAAGTTTCAGGACTTTGCTTGTAGACGCTTCATCTACCTTGACTCGATATTCTTCAGTTATCAGTTGTAGGGCATGTCGCCCATTTCTTTTAGAGACATTTAAGCTATTTAAGTTATTCAGACTTATATCATGTAATTATTCAGGATTCAGACTTGTCATATTAATTTTTAGTTGTGGGACTATTGTGAGGAGTTTTCCTTCGGAATTATATTTATGTTGTTGGTTATTCATTACTTCATTATAGTGAATGGTTATTATTCTTTCACTATTCTTTTACTGCATGTTAATCAGACTTAACTTAAAATTTGGCACATACTTTTTAAATACTAGGTGGTTAGTAATTATTAAAATGTTTTCGACAGTGATGCTATTAACTGAACCAACTTGGCGTTTTGAATTAATTTAATAAAGGAGTAGCTACCCGGTATTTAATTATTCGGGGTGTCACACCGAATCGATTCGGCCAGAAAAATGGGGATTTTACATCATTGTCGAATCGATTCGGCCTATCCGAATCGATTCGGATCACCTAGACCTAGAAACTGTCCTAGGGCGAATCGATTCGGCCAGGCCGAATCGATTCGATTCTGCAGATTGCCAAATTTTGGCTCTGGAGTTCTAAACTCCAAATTTCTACCAAAACCAAAACCAACCAAACCAAGATCATATAATGGAACTAGAACTCCATAAATACACCTAACTACCATCATTTATAATAATTATCATCCAAATCAATTTCTAAGGGTTAATACCCAAAAATCCAATAAAACCCTAAAATGACAATTCACAACAATTCATAAATATCAATACTAATTATTCTCCTTAAATCATACAATAGCAAGTAGATAACTTGCCTTGAGGCAAGAAAATCATATTTGAGGAAGATGCAAGCAAGATCCAAGCTCCAATCTCTCTTTTTCTCCAATGATCTCTTACTCTATCTACTCTCTCTAGGGCTCATTGTGTTTTAAGAGAAATAAGGGAAATATAATAAGGTTAGAAAGACTTAATCGGTCCTTAAGTCTAAAATGCTCAACTTTAATGACTAATACGCGATATAATAAATCACAACTACACTTATAAGCTATAATCAGTTCAAAGTGCCCGAAATATCGAAATGCAATATGGCACTTATTCTGACTGTCTCGCATCTACTGGGACTAACTACACCCTCCAAATTATCATTTGGAAATTTTATAGATCATTTTACTTCCGGTTTCATATTACACTAAATTATCATTTTATATCTTATGACAATATAAATCACCACGTGGATATTTTTACCAACTCATCGGGTAATCATACAACATTTTAGTAAATATTAACCTTTTCCATATTAAATTAATATTTACTCAACCTCCATCATTTTATAATTAATTACTACACGTAGTAAATAAATATAAAATAGGCTACCAAAAGAGAGGGTTGTTACATAGTTGTATACATAAATGATTGTACAGACGAAAATATCTACAATATAAAGACATTCCATCATTTGATATTCCATTACTGGTACACCCCCTGGGGGCTATAAAAATATTGTAAACCCTACATCCAAGGGACACGAGAAAAGAGGCAATTGAACTAGCCCAAAGCAATACGCAACTGTGGACGTAGGCTCTTCCCTTAATCCGAACCACTTTAATAATATTTTGTCTCTTTTATTTATATTTATCTGTGATCAAATAATCAAACTAGTCTAGTTTTTTGCATCAGCACCCTTATCCTTTTCATGAGATAGTTTGATAGATAATATTTAATCTTCATTAAACACCACTGTAGCATAAATCCCCATTCTCCACAAAAACTAAATTTTGTTTGACTTTTTGGCAATAGCTTTTGAGAAATTGAATTTGAAAAGTTATTTGTCAATTTTAAAGGCAGAGACTTTAGGTTCTAAAATAGATATCTTAGGCAGACTATAAGATTTATGCAACTTCTTGATTCTTCTATAAGTTGGCTTGTGAGACACACCTATAGCATTCTAGCTTAAAAAATTAATCATTGATGGATTTTGAGGTAGGAGTTCTTGATACCTTTCATTTGAGCTCTTGTAATTCTTCTATAAAAAGGGTCTACTGACAGCTTTTTAAGAGTTGATTTATTCCCCATAATAGGAGAATGATGATCAGGTTCCATACCTATCTCATTTCCCTTCCTTATTTTATTGCAACTCTTAAAATCTTACCATTTAATCAACCAAGAGCCAAACATTTTAAGTTCTTATTACATTGTACCATATGCACCCTTAGGAATATCTTTCTGACGAGTACCCCTTATATTTTGCTTGATGAACCTCATAATTTGACAATTCAGTGGCCTTTTGAGTGAGCATGAGTTGGTCAACTAAAAAGGCTTATTGAGGGGTAATATCATAATGCTGTATTTTTTGAATATGATTAGAAATGGCTTTTGACTTATTTGACACAATGGTTGGTTGAAGGTTTGCTAAAGGCTAGAATTAATTATGGTTTTGACTGGATTAAGGCGTAGAAGAAGGAGAACGTATGGTTATACTGATATTTAGGCAAGGATTTTGGCTTAAGGGATTTAGGTTAGAGGAAGAAGGATCTATATTAGGATTTTAGAGAGATTTTTGAATTCTATTGATTCGTACATCATTGGGATATTGAGGAATGGCCATTTGGTTAGGAGAGATAGGAGCAGTATTAGGTAGTTTCTCTTTAGGAAGATAAGTGAGGGCTTTTTTATGAGGTTTATTTTGGTTAACTTGGACTTGTTTGGTAGGTTTAGGAGGAAGGGTGACGGGTTGTTTATTATGGTTGTCTTGTTTAGCCTTTAGAAATATACATGAACTCTTCTCATGCCCTTTCTTCATATGGTACGAACAATAATGAGGAAGATTTCCGTAATGAACTTCTTGCCAAAAACCATTATCACTTATGCCAATCTAGATTATTTTTGGTTTCTCCTTGATTAGATCAAGATTTATGCACACCTTGGCTAAACTAGATGAGGTTTGAGCCATAGTAGATGCATCAAGCTTTATAGGCTTTCCAATTAGCTGGGCAATGGAAAATAATGATGATTTAGCAAAGAGATAAATTGGGAGATTAGGAAAATTAATCCAAGAAGGAACTACCGGACTTTCTTCTTCTATTCTCCATTGAGGAGAGCACTTGAGAGTTCTCATTGGAAATATTTCAAAATACCACTAATCTTTTGGTCCATAATCGAACAAAATCCTCTTTGTAGTTCAATCTAGTGAGAATATGCTTCTTATCAATAAAACCTATATTATAAGCTTGATGAAGATTGAATTATAGGATTTTTTTTCGCAAATCCTTCAATGAGGGTCTGCCACTTGAAAACTTTCCTACTATTGAAAACTTGAAAGGTTCAACAAGAACTTCATTATATTCATTAGAGAATAAAACTGCAGATTCCCTTTTAAAACTGACTGGTACCCTCAGTTCAACTTCCATGAGAGGTTTATTAGTCAGAACACTAGAGAGTGAACATCACCGTACATTATGAATATCAGGAGGTTTAGGGTTTTAAAGTATGGGATTTGGGGCAGCCTCCATGCAAAACCTAAAGGGATTGAGCGAGGGAGAGGGATGTGAGAGAAGCTCCAATATTATCGGAACTCACAATTTTTATTAATTATTCTATATCCACCCATTTAGTCATCACGTTTATTATCCTTTGTTGATTTATCCAAACTAATAAGAACCAGAATGCTTTTTGATGTAGCACACCAAGATTTCCTTATTGAATGCATACAGTTATCAAGTTGAAATTCATTCATTTATGTTTTAGTTAGATTTATGGTTTGGGATTCTACAATCATTAATATGTATTCAAGGAACTTTTCAAGTACTTTCATTATTATAAATACATTCACTAATGTATATCCAAGCATAGAGCATACATTAATGATTGTACTTTCTGAGATAAGTTATAAATAGGACCCATAGTATTTTAAAGAGGGCATTCAAATTGTAATATATCTTATTTTTTTTAATCCCTCGAATATTTAAGATACTTTTAAAGAGTATTTTTATGAGATGATATTGCTAAGGTGTTTTTTACTTTTTATTTCTTTCGCTACATTAAATGGTATTAATGCCACATCTTCATTGGTTCAGTGATGGTTCATGAAATTGTTGGTTCACGATACATGTCAAAGAGTACAAGCTCATATGGTTTATCGTATTCTTTTCATTGAAGAACAAGTTGGAGTTCTTTAAAAAAATCTTGGAAATATTAAAGAATCAAGCAATCAACTTGTTCAAGAAATAGATCAAATAAGAATTCAAAATAAACAAGGTCCAAAAATGGGAGTCTCCCATAACTTGCCTCCTGTTGGTGGACAATTTGACAGGTTGGAAAATGATTCTAGCGAGATGGATATTCCCCTTGTATTTGTTTAGGGAGAAGAATTTAGGCCAACCACATGAAATGTACATAAACAGAGTTATCTAAAGAGGCACAATGCATAACGATTTTTGTCCAGGATTTTCGGGTCGACAAGTTAATAGAATTTGCAATTTTTAATAACCTTTTTATCTTATTTTGAACATTAAAGAGGGATATTCTAAGATCATTTAATAATGATTAAGGTTATATATGTCACAAATAGTTTGAGGGGAGGAGCATAAACTTGGAATAAATAATTACAAAAAAATACGAGGGTTGAAGGGGGTAGTTATCCAAACATGGGATATAATGAAACAATTTTTTTTATCTATATTTAAACAATACATCCAGTGTAAGAAAAATCAGAGGACTATTATTAAGTAAACAAAGTAGTTTAACAAGTTGGGATCCCATATAAATATTAGAAACATAATATCAAAGGGTTATTCACTATTTTGAAGGCTTGAATTTGTAATTCATGATGACCTTTGAACAAATGACATTGTTAAGGTTTCTATAGATATAAATAACAAAAACAAACTGGAGAAATAACTTAATACGGGGTTCAAAACTAAAAAAAATCTAGGGATCAATCGTTTTGAGCTAATCATGTTACAAGTGGAGATAAATGAAAGTCACGATGTTCTTATTCTCATAATCGAGAATGAAGGAGAGCCTTTGGCCTTGGTTTGTCTAAAAATATTACTAGCCCCCAAAGAAGAAATTGAGAGTCAAAGGCACAACCTTTTCAAAAATTGTTGCATAATTCAACAAAGTGTTTGTTAAGTATAAAAGTTATTGGTAAAGAAACTACATAAGAAAAAAAAAAGCATCCTTCTCCTTGAATTTTTTTGATAAAGAATGGAAGAAAGAATATATACATGGTTCTATCAATTCGTCACAGGCAAAGATGTTACACATGATGTCATAAAAATGGATACTTTTTATGTCTTATTGGGTCATCCTTGGAGTGCTTGTCTTTTTATAGTTGGGTCTCCAAGTTTTCAAAATGCTCAAAATTCTACCTGAGCATCCAAATCTAGGTTAATACCAGCAAAAACATCTATGAACAATGTTCAAGAACCATGCCAAATGTGTTTGAAGAAGGAGAGAAAAGAAAATTAAGCATGTCCAAAAGTAAAAAAGAAAACTTAAAGAGATTATAGTGTTGCTAATCTCTTCTTTAAAGAGATTATTTTCTTACACGGTTTTCTTAAATCCTTTATCTCATACTGGGATGTTACATTTCAGTCATTCAGGTTAGTTTTTACGAAAAAGGCTTAATACAACTCTAATTTCCTCCGTACATGCTCTAGGCAAACCGAAGTTTCTAATCAAACACTTGGTGACATGTTGAGCCATATTTGTTGGGAGAATACAAAGTAATGGTATGTAGCATTATTAACAATGGGTATTTTTCTTATAATAACATGATAAATCGATCCACGTGAGATTATTATTTTGCCTAAACTTCAACCATTTCAAGGTTGAACATAACATATGGAAGGAAAAATGCAAATAATTTAATCTGATGTGAAATTTTTTTTAGAGAAAGCCATGATAAATATGAATTAGTAGCATACAATAGGAGACTTGGTATTAGTTTATCTTCTAAAACAAAGGTCTTTAATAACACTTACCAGATATTTTATGCATTTTTTTTATCTTAAAGGTTCCATAACTATACCCTGATTATTTGGAATATTCTAAATTTGTCGATTATCACTTAGTATTGTCTACTATGTTATAGGATTTTCTAGAATTGTCTATAACATAGTTGTAATGAATGGAATACTCTAAAATAGTAAGGAAATATGTGGAATTCTATAATGTTCCCATAAGGAGGTGGGATCTTTCTGGAGAATTAATGTAAACCATTGATGTATTTTTATCTCCACCATCCATTCAGGAGGTCAATGCCTATAAAAAAGTGGGGTGGTTATTTTTCCAAACCATCCTAGCTAACAATTATAATGTTTTATCAAGTAATACAAATTCTTGTTCCTTTGTGTTCTACTTTTTCCATTGGTATTCCTTCACTAGCACTTGTGTTCAAATATTACTAGATTTCTAGACTTATTTAGTACCTCATCGGTCATTATAGTGCTAAGTACCATACGAAGGAGGAGTATAGTCTAATCACATGACAAAGTGCTCACAAAAAATTGAAAAATAAAAAGTATGACCATGTAGGATATCAGAAAATATTAATGACAACTCTTATGAGGTAGATATTTTAGACAATATGGGCATTTCAAACACTTCAAAATTATCTTATTTATTTGATTACCAAACATCGGTCGAACCTATTTTCTTATAATATTAACTCTAAGGTGAGTTTTGTAAAAAGTGGTTGATGTAGAACACTAAGAGTTATTACTTAAAATGCACATAGTTCATATCTATCCAATTGACATTCAATACTTTTCATTCTAATTGGATATATTATTTTTCACTCTATAGTCATTATTATCTGTTTAAAGAACTTGACAAATACATGTATTATTGTAAATACATTCATTAATGTTGTAAACAATTACTTTAATAAATTTGTGCAGTCATTAGTGTACATCTTATCTTGAAAACTCATCATATATAAGTACATAAAATAAAGATCATAGATTCAGGACACTAACTCCAATGACTCACAAACTCAAAGTGTGAAGTGTTCATTTCTCCTCTCTATATACATTTTGATGAGCCCATTTTTACATACAAATTTGTCATTTTAGCCCATGATTATTACAAAATATTCACATCACTTTAGGTGGTATGAAATTGATGGTATTATATATATATATATATATATATATACATTTGTATCTTTTAAATTTTCATTTTTCTATTTTCATTCATATTTTCAAAGGAACGATATAAAGTGATCAAATCCATGATCTATTTTTATTTTATTTATTTTAAATGTTGTAACCTAGAATCTATGGTGGTACAGTTTGGATTGCCGACCTCCTCTTATTGTAACTGATGTCTTCATGGGTATACCAATAGCTTTGGTGAGTTCTCTTTCTTTTACTCTTATTACTTGAGAATTTTTAAGATTAGTTCTTTTTTTTTGTAAAATCATCTTCATGAAAAGTAATATGGTTGAGAGGCCTATACATTGAACATGAAAAGTTGATATCTATGACCTGAATACTTGAATTTCTTAAAGTGAGAAGGGGAAAATAATTTCACATTTGAGTTCTTTGTTAGAATGAGAACATGGAGGGTGAGAACATGATTATAGAAGAGATATTTTTGTTTCATTGTGGCATGAAGGAAAAAATGGATATCTTGTGCATGTGTATTAAAGAAAATACTTCCATAGAATATCAATATCATTCGGGGAAATGGTAAGTATATATATGTATGTATATGCATATATAAATTCATATCTCGGTAAAAAAAATTTAACATGTGATGATCAAGCTCATCATTTTAAATTAATTCTTTTAGATGTCTCTTGTTATCTTGTTGATCCCACTGTCAAGAGTGTAGATGTATCTTTGATGCTTCTCGAGATAAAGGCGAAATTAGAAATCATATGCATATGTGTAAAATAACTCGCTTATGTTCAATGTCAATTTCCTTTCAGTGACATTTGTTTCAGTGAAAAAAGTTTCAAAACATTAGCTTTCCGTACTCGTATGGCATAGGTGTCTAGACAAAATGTGGTACGAAGTTAATGGGTGTGAAGTAGAAGACAAAATAAATATGTTTAAACCACTCAAGAAATTCCAACGAGTTCTATTTCATCGCATTGACTTATAAAACTAAGATTTAACATCAATGATAAATAATGTGAACTCCTAATGGACAAACATACATAATGCACCCTATCCTATAAATATTTAATATTCTCAGATCATTAGCATCAAACATTAAGATTAACTAGGATTCATTATGAGAACTCATTGATCTTCAACTTATAACACCCTAAAAATAACATATACCATTTTTTCTCTTTTGAAGATATCACTTTTGAAGAATCAAATTCAAAAACATGGCCTTGACAAATTTCTTTTATTTTGCCTCTCTTTTCTTTTGGGATCTTTCCAATGTGGCCTTTCACACAAAGGAACTTTACTTCCTTCATATCCCTTTTCCGTTACTCACTTATAATTTTTTAAATCTAAAACAAGCTCATGGTCAATTATTCTTACATGCCCAAATTCTCCAATCAAATAGATATGTATCTTACAATATTCACCATTTTCTTTCTTTCCATCATTTTTCTTTAGATTACGCATGTATATTATGTGGGTTTTAAGGTCACCTAGAAGTTCTTTGACTCTATTGGTATGAGAACATACTTGGGAAAATAGGACCATGACTTTGCCGTTAAATATTTCAGGGAAAGACCTTAAAAAATTTTGCAGCACTCTTGCTTCGGGGATATGCTCGCCTAAGTTAAACGGGGAATCGACATTATTAGACAACTTGACATAAAACTCATCAAAAGACTAATTATGTAGAATATTAATAGTTATAAACTTATTCGTTATATTTTGAAACTTGAAAATTCATAGAGTATAGGTACCCTCGTGTGTCGATTTCAAAATATCAGAAGAATACTTCATTCTATTACATGTCATGATTGCACATAAAATAATATGAACTCCTTTGGAATTAAATATCGAGGCATTATTTTCATTCGTTGTCCATGAAGAGAATGCTTTCAGAACACCACCTTCATTGTTAGGAGGCCATCACCACGTCCAACACATTCTCATCAATTGATTTCAAGAAAAATCGCATTCGTTCCTTCCAATAATGATAGTTTGAACCGTCAAACATGGGAGGTCGGGTTATGGAACTACCCTTACGGTTAAACTCCATCTAAAATAACCCCAAAACTCATTAAACAGGTTTCTAACATAGTAACTAAACTTATTTTTATAGTGATTTGAGAAATGCTATGTGATATCAGGGTTAAATCGTATTTCCAGACACACAAATTATATTTTTTTAACTCAATTAAATTGATTTTAACATGCACCAATTTAAGCCAAAGTGTTGTGTAAACTTAGGCAATTTTATCTTTCCCTAAAATATGCGTCATGGTGATATAAGAAAGAATAAAATAAACTGCACCAGAACACGGTGATGTATAAGGAAGACCCACAAAGGGAAAAATTTCACATAACCCATCCAAACAAGTCCACTACGATATAGGTCATAGTACAAGATCAACTTTAAATTACTGAATGACTCGATGCCTTTAAGAATTTACACACTTCCTTGTTCCTTATTATCTTCTTCCTAGACATTATTGGTTGCCTTCCAACATCTAACACAACACAGGCACTTTCCCGTATCTCAGTATCCTACCAATCTTACTTGCCTCTTAATTGGTCCAGTGATCGTACAACTCAAACACGATCTCCAATATGTGGATCACACAAGAGATCTCAAACATACATATGTATGTGAAACTTGGATCTCAAACTTTGGGTGTAAACTAAGGTTTGGGAGGCTCAATATTTTCTATGAAAATCATTTTTGCAAATTAATTCCTTCAAAATCTATTACTAACACTAGTATTTATTGAAAACAAGAAAAATGAGGCAACACAAAAATAAAGGAAATTAATTCGAATGAAAAGTATAGGGTCATTCAAACGAACAAGTCATTATGATTTTAGCTAAATCAATATCATTTGAACGAACCTGCTAAACTCATTTGAATAGAATTCTAACGATATTTGAATGACATCTCAATGTAAAATAGAAAAATCTCATTTGATCCTCATTGGATGTTCGTTTGAATGAAAACCCACTTCTTAGTCGAACAAAACCGCAACACGTTTAAACAAAAAGATTAAACTCGTTTGAACTACCTGAAGAACTCATTCGAATAATTTTAAACAAAAATAATTTTTTATTTAAAATCTTTTTTCGAAAAATGACCTTAAAATATTTTAAAAACTAAAAACCTAAAAATGATATTTGGGGATCAACATAATATGTATTCATACTTATTAAGATATATTAGATGTGCAAGATAAAACTTAATGCGACATGTAATTAGTGTAGCTTTAACTTGACTGTTATGGTCTTCAATCATACATCGTAGGCTTGAAGAAAAAACTACTCCCATACTAACCTATGACTCAAAAAAGTTTTGTACAAATAGAAAAAAGTCAATATACATAAAAATGACTTTGTTGGAAAATTTCCCTTAGACTTATATCTCTTGATTTACAAATCATCCCTTGGATGACCATCACACATACAAGAGAAAATTCAGCTCACTTTCATCGGTATATTGCTACAAGTTTGGTTTGGTGATATCATTTATTTGTGTTTATAATCACTCTATAGACACTGCTAGACTAGTTGTTTACCATGCTACGGCCCCTTTGAAATATGAAACATCTATGATTTTATGTCAGAGTAGTAGACTGATTTGTGCAGTTCATAATGGTTGTAGTTGTTATTTGATTTATAAGGAATTAGTTTTATTTTTGTTTTATGATCAATGTTTAGTTTGATATATGTCTCTATCTTCTTCAAAGTATTGTACTAATTTCCTTTTCAAGAAAATTTCTTCTCTTATCTTAAAAAATAAATTATTTAATATGTTTAGAATTTTCTTGGAAGTATCGTTTAATATTTTAAGTTTTATATTACTTGATAATTTCTTACAAAAGTCAATAATTCATGTGATATTTGCAGATCGTTTTCTCCAAGATCCTAAATGATTTAGGTTTTCGTTCTTATTGAATGATGAAAATAGGAGGTTCACTAACTTGCTCATGCTTTTTCTAGTGTTTGAACAAAGTATAATGTTTTATTCGTTACTTATTTATATTGATTATAATTTTCTTAATTGGTCATTATGATTTTTATACCACATGTATCATTTATGATCCAATGAAATTTGAAATTTCCTATCCATGGTACCAAGAATATTCTGTTTACTTACTATTCAATGTAACCTAATTGCTTCTTAGGGGAGAAATGCTCGAAAACTCCTCCAAACAATATCACGTTATAAGATAGTTAGAGATAGATTTTATGTATTAGTTGCAGTGACACTGTCCATTGAAAGAATAAGAGACGGGTTCATACTCCTTTTAGAAACAATACGGGGTGTAACACTTATGCGTCCATAGGGCATTTACATGGATTATAAGTTATCAACACCTTCTAGTTTCCCGATTCACCCGAGCATTGTGAAGTTCTTTGTTTTTAACTCAAATGGAATGCGTCACCGAGATATAAGTGTTGTGGTATTTTCAAATGGAGAGACCATTACATAATTGGGTCGAGCCTATTTCCTATAAAATTTTGCATCCTCTGAAATGGATTCTCGAGAATTACATATATGTCATGGTAGCCTTGAAAAATTGCAATATTATGACAAATGGACCAACTTTCTAGATGTTGTATTGCTAGTAGATTTCTCTTATAATGTTGTTATTTTTTAATTTCATTGTATAAGGAAATTGCCAACAATAAACAACTATTTATCTTATATCTATTAGTTCGACAACAATTGGTGTGTATTAATCTTTGGTGTATGATGCAATATTTCCATGAAACTCCTTCTATTTTGTTTAATAAAAGTACTACCTACTTTTCTCTTCTTCTTTATCATATTTTGTTTTCTTTTGTCTTAGAGACAGATGTTTAGTTTTTTGTTATCTTATTGTGAGGTCTTTCAAATGAAGGAGTATGAGGAGACTTTTTCCACACGAATTTTCCAAACAAGATGGTGGGGTTCATTGATAATAATTTTGTTAACGAAAATGTATTATATCCCTAATTAATTAAATTAGTTTAATTAATGTACATTTTAGTTTAACTTAATATATTGATTTTGATGATTCCAAATATATTTTTATCACGTTATTCTATAGATATTTATTATTGTATAATATTTATAATATAATCTTGTTCATATACCGTTATATACATATATTTATTATATTATATAATATTTGCATTTATGTCATATTACCTTGATTACATATCTATTCGGACTGAGTTATACTTGTTTATGTCAAGTTTTATTTTCACGACTCAACACGCCTCGACTCTACTCAATGACATATTCGAGTAAAGGTACTCACATATGGTTGCACATTTGCACTTGACACTTTAGACACTCATGCATATATTAATTGTGTTAATGTGATTGGTTGTCTAAATATTTTTCTAAAAAGTGAAATAAGATTATTTTTACTAAAACTAATTCTTAAATAAAATTGGTATAAGTTTTACTCTAGTTTTGCTTTAATATGAATTTCTTATTCTGAAAATAAGTTGGTTCATATTTTTAATGAAATAAAATTTTCATTGTTAAAATAATTTTCAGAATTAAATTTTAAAGATTAATTTTTTTTAGTCCATACATGTTAGTTCTTTTAGACTTAATATTTTTTTTGGACTGTTAGGAGTTGGAAGATTTGACCGACCTGCTACATGACTTCGTCTATTTGTAGTTTTACCCCTCGTGGTGTGTTAATACTTTAAGCCTATCTAAGCTACTATATTATGTCGTCCTTCTCTTATCAGTTCCTCTACTTACTTGTCATTTCATTATAACCTCAAACCAAGATTTTCCCTATTAGCTGTTAAGAGATGGGATTTACATGTTCACATTTCGACCGAGATTTTTAGTTCATTAACTTTTGGAGTTTTGTGAATTAATCCAATAGGCTTACTTTCATCCATAACCTTATACTTGCACGTCGAACTGTTTATATATTATAATATATTAAAGACCTCACTTCTATTGTTATATCTGCTCACGGTTTGGACTGGTTTGATCATACTTGTGTCGATTCAAGATTTGTTTATTTTTCTCGAGACACGCACTTGGACCTTGTACGTCATTTCTAATCAGTGCAGATTTTTTTTATATAACAAAGATGTTCACGTTTGCTTTTAATTCGTCCGCCAACTAATGTATATACACATACCTATTATAATAAGTTTTTTTTTATTGTTGTATGAGTAGACTAGATTTAATCATTACTTTACCTGGAAGTCTCATAACAGGTCCGAACATATCTTTATAGTTGGCGTGAACTTTCATCTTTTCTCATGTATTATATATTATGGATACCTTTTGTCCGGTCCATGCCTTATTGTTCATCAAGTCAGCTTGAGTAGTTAACTGCCTTACGAAGTTTTAATATATATATATATATACACACACACACACACACACACACACACACACCATGCAATATATCATCCTTATTTACGCTTGGAAATGAGGCCGAATAGACCTGCTAGAAAGGGCTTTAGCCGTACGGACCTGTCATTGCTTTTTAAACCATTTTGTCCATAACTCTATTGAAACTTTTGACCGAGATATACTTTTGGATTTTCTCTGGCCGAATTGCACCTATGACCAGTTGTACTTGCTATAGATTAGGAGCATGGTTCTGTTTTGTCATGTATACCTGCCTTGGGCCACGCCAAATCTTTAAAACTCTTTGAGAAGTTCATTTATTATTTTTAAATAAAAAATGTTAGAATTTTTTTTCTGTCTCCCCTATCACAGTCTTAGGCCACACGCTGAGACCTTGATAGGTTGCATTAAATGATATATTTTATTATATGTGTAAGCAGTATTCACCTTAAACTTTCAATACATGTCCTGTGCTTATTAGGTCTGCGCCAGCTATAAAGTGTGTGTAGTTGTAACTCTACTAGTGATAATTTTCGTTGAACCACTCATCTCTGTTACTGACACTGGCATGTCTCGTCCTATCTGTTCTGATAGTCTTGTAACTGTCTTCAACTATTATCTATGAACTAATATTTTGCAGATCCCATATGGAGTCATATACCTAGCTACTCCCAGTACCATATTCTCAGATGTCCATTCTTATGCTAATATCATATCTCAACGGCTATATTTTTATGAGGAAGATAAAAATGAAGATTTGCAAGATCATTTTTAAAGTCTTCATCATCTCACAATATATCAGGAGCATTTAATGCTCAAAATGCATGTGTCTAACAGCTAATTTTTGGAAGACACATTTAAAGCTTTCAAGAGCTACATAGAAGACCACGACTTGAATGAGAATATGATAAAGACTTGAAATATTATTGAGAGCATTTATTTTACTACTCAGCTACACATTCAAGAGAGCAATTAATTTTATCATCTGCTCAATCATTGAAGAAGAAGAAGACTTGTGCCTACTTCAACATCATTTTTTGAAGTCTCATTAAAGAAGGAGAAACTCAGATTACAAATTATATTTTAAGGAGTTTAATTATTTTATCTTGTACTAAAAAAATTCAGATTTGTTGTGAAGCTTAGTTGAAGCTTCGGTTGGTACCGGTAATTGGTTCCTCTCCGCAAGTGGGCCACCGGGTTTGAAGCTCGGAGTTAGCTTGCAAACATTTGTACGCGGTGGTTTGATCCTACCCACAAGTGGATCAGGTTTAGTGAAGCACAAAGGAGGCGGGGGCTCTAGGCGCGTGGACGTAGGTCGGGATTTGGCTGAACCACGTTAAATTTCGGTGTCATTTATTTTCCGCACTTTTATTTATTTATTTGCACATGTTTGCTTGAGTTAATATTTTCATCACATTATCCTGCAAATGAATTAATTCCGAAATTTGACTTAATTAATTTTAAGGTTAAAATAATTATTTTTGAATTAAATAATTAATTTCAGAATATCACTTAATATTAAAAACGAAAATTAGTTTAATATTCTTAGTGTGTTAATAGTCTTAGTTTAAAATTAGTTTACACGTATATAATATATGCATGCACAATCATATAAATATACCACTTTTATCATAACAATATAGCTTCCTCTCATCACCCATAATTACGACATTTACTTAATTTTCACATTATTAGTATATACGTATAAGGGTTCGTCTCTAACCTTAACTCGAAGGATTTTTCCAACCTATTACGTAACACTCGTGGACTCTATCCTCCCAAGTATAAAATTCCGTAGGTATACATATTTGTCCCAAAGTGACTCTCTTACGTGTCTCTCTCTCTAAATCATAAATTCACCTACCCTTATGTAATTATCCCAAAAATACAATCTTTGCCCGACATTAAAGGTCCCAAAATTTATTCACATGTCCTACTGGTATTCCCTATCTCCCAAAACATTTCATTAAGGATGCCCAAGAATTATCTCAGAATAAATTGAATTTAACTAATTTAGAAAAGGAAATAGGAGTCTGCCAGGAGGGGTCGATCGATCAAGGTTTGGGGATCGATCGATCGAAGCTCTGGGCTCGATCGATCGATCAAGCTGGTATGCGAAATCTGCAGAATTGCAGTTATGGGTTTTCATCTTCTAACATCAACAAATTCCATATTTTCTAAACCCAAACATCCCAGAATTGATACTACTAACCTTATGTCATCATATTAGGTATTTCCAACGTAAAGCATGTGGATTTCTATCATTTAACATGAATTAATAACCTAAAATTTTATCTAATTATCAAGAATCCTAGAATTTTCTTAAACATGTTTCTAACAAATTTTCTCCAGAAATTCCTTCTTATACACATCATAATTTCGAGGTTTAAATCCTCTACATGGCAAGGGTTTCCAGAATTACAATTTAATCCATCACTACATGCGATTCCTATCTCATATCTTCGGTTTTCTTCCATAGAAACTCATTCTAATTACTCCTAAACTAATATGAAAGATGCATCAACAAAATAAGAAAGATAAACACTTGCCTGGGATTTTAGAAGTCTACTTTGGTGTCGAATTCGGTGTGGTTGCGTTCCCCGTCTCGCGATCTACGCGTTGGTGGTGGCGGCGGTGCAAACGGGTGAGTTTTGAGTCTTGGAATGCCTTGAGAGCTCTCTCCTCTCTTCTCCAATGGCCGTTCTAGAGTTTTTAGCTTTCTAACCCTAGAAGGTAACTTATATATCTGATATAACTCCTCTAATTTTCGTGGGTTTAATTACCTAAAAATGTAAAATGACCAAAATGCCCTCCCAGGTTACTATTTAGGCCTAAAAACGCCCTGAGACCTAAACTAAACCCCCGGGTAAACTCTCCTGACTATCTTGACCCTTCCGGACGCGTTGGCTCACTCAAAACGACCATATGGAAAATTTATAAAATATTCACTTTTATTTTTCAATATTTAGTCCTGACGCGACACGGGCGCGTCCCGACTCAAATTTCCAAAATTGTCATTTAATTCACTCATGACATTCAATATAACCAATATTATATATTACTTTGCTCATTAGTAATATTCAACAAATTTCATATAATTACTAACTCTCGTCACGTTAATAATTATAACATAATTAATTTCCGGATTTTTATTAAATAATTTACTCGCATTAAATTTAATAAATCCCCAAATTAATATACCATGAAAATACGGGGTATTACATACTTCCCCCCTAATAATGGAATTTCGTACCGAAATTCAAAAAATTAGGCATACCCGGTAAGAACAAATCTGGATATCTTTCGCGCATATCCGCCTCGCGCTCCCAAGTGGATTCCTCCACATTATGATGCTCCCACTGGACCCGCACAAGTGGAACTATCTTCGACCTCAATCTCCTCTCACTATAGTCTAGGATAGCCATCGGTATCTCCTCGTAAGTTCTGTCAGGCTGTAAGTCGATCTCATCTATCACAATGTGAGTATGGGCCATATCATTCCGAAGGTATCGTCTCAATGAAGAGATGTGGAATACATCGTGGATGCGATGTAAATGCTCTGGCAGTCCCAGTCTGTATGCTACCGGCCCAATCCTCTCGATAATGGGAAATTTCCCTTTCTTCCCGAACCTCATCACTCCTTTCATAGGAGATACATGTAGTAACACCTGGTCCCCCGCGTTAAACTCCCGGAAGAACCGTTTCGCATCGGCATAGCTCTTCTACCTGTCCTAGCCTACTCGAATGCGACTCCTGATCATCTCAATCCTCACGGAGGTCTCCGGAATCACCTCTGGTCCTAGCAACTTGTTATCCCCCACCTCAAGCAAACAAGTTGGAGAACGACAAGGCCTTCCATACAAGGCCTCAAATGGTGCCATGCCAATCGTGAACTGATAAGAGTTATTATAAGCAAACTTTACCAGTGGAAGATGTGGCTCCCAACCTTCTCCAAAATTAAGAACACACATGCGTAGCATATCCTCTAACAGCTGATTAGTACACTATGTCTGTCCATCTGTCTGTGGGTGATAAGCTGAACTCAACCTCAACTCAGTACCCATAGCCTCCTGAAAGATTTCCCAAAAACGTGACACAAAAATCTTGTCTCTATCTGACACAATATTCAGGGGCACCCCGTGTAATCTGACAATCTCAGCAATGAACAACTGAGCATACTGACCTGTGGTATAATTTGTCCGTACTGGCAGAAAATGAGCCACCTTGGCCAAACGGTCTACAATCACCCAGATAGAGTCGTGGCCCCGTTGTGATGTAGGCAACCCCGTAATAAAATCCATGGAAATACTCTCCCACTTCCACGTGGGTGCTTCCAATGGCTGAAGCAACCCTGTCGGTTTCTGATGGTCCACCTTTACCAGCTGACAGGTAGAACACTTGGACACGAACTCAGCAATGTCCTTTTTTATCCCACTCCACCAGTACTGTTGCCTCATATCCTTGGGTTATCTTATCCCCTCCAGGATGTACTGCAAATCGGGATCCATGCGAATGAGTCATCACTGCATGACGTAATTCAGCTCCTTCTGGAACCACCAATCTCCCATTAAACCTCAAACCCCCATCAGAACTAACAGAATAGGACTCAGCACCCTCAGCTAAGAGTCGTACAATCTGCTCCTGGAAAAACGGGTTTGTGGTATGTGCCTGTATCACCCTCGTAAGAATCTTGGGTGTGATTGACATAACGGATATGAAAGAGCGGGCTACTGCGTCCTGGTGATCCAAATCCTTCCACTTTTCTTTCCAGACGTTCGCTACATCGTCTACCGATCTATGGCTCAACGCATCAGCAACTACGTTGGCCTTCCCCGGATGATGTTGTATATCGAACTGGTAGTCTTTCACAAACTCTAACCACCTACGCTGACGCATATTCAGCTCTCCCTGAGTGAACAGGTACTGCAGTGATTTATGGTCTGTGAGCAGGCGGAATTTCTCCCCTAGTAAATAATGGATCCATATCCTCAATGCGAAAACGACCGCTGCTAACTCCAGGTCGTGGGTGGGGTAATTCTTCTCATGCGGATTAAGCTTGCGGGAGGCAAAAGATATAGCCTTTTCCTCCTGCTGAAGTACTCCCCCAAGTCCCCGTAGAGATGCATCGGTGTAAACCAGGTACTCATATCCGACTTCGGTAAAGGAAGAACTGGTGTTGAAGTTAACTTATCTTTTAGCTCGTCGAATGCCAATTGACAAGCATCATCCCAAACATATGGTACCCCTTTGTGAGTTAGATTCGTCAATGGACCCGTTATGTTGGAGAATCCCCGAATGAATCTCCTGTAGTATCCGGCTAATCCCAAGAAACTACGCACTTCCTTCGGTTTCGTGGGCTGCCCCCAGTCCCTCACCGCTGACAGTGTACTCGGGTCAACTGCTATCCCCTGCTCAGAAACAACATGCCCCAAGAACTGTACCTCTCGCAACCAGAATCCGCACTTCTCGTACTTAGCATACAACTGATGCTCTCATAGAATCTGAAGAACCTGCCTCAAGTACTCGGCATGCTCCTCCTCGGAGTGTGAATATATCAAAATGTCATCTATGAAGACAATGACAAACTGATCCAAGAACTCTCTGAACACTCGGTTCATTAAGTCCATGAACACGTCTGGGGCATTTGTGAGGCCAAATGGCATCACCCTGAACTCATAGGAACCATATCTCGTCAAGAAGGCAGTCTTTGAAACATCCTGCTCTCTAATACGTAGTTGATGGTACCCCGACCTCAGATCTATCTTTGAAAAGAAAGTTGTTCCTCTCAGCTGGTCGAACATATCATCGATTCGAGGCAACGGATATTTATTCCGTATCGTGACCTTGTTCAACTACCGGTAGTCCACACACAACCTCAGTGAACCTTCTCTCTTCTTCATAAACAAGACTGGAGTTCCCCAAGGTGAGGTACTCCTGCGAATAAAGCCCTGACCTAATAGCTGCTCTATCTGATCTCGTAACTCTCGCATCTCTACCGGAGCCATGCGGTAGGGTGCGCGGGCTATCGGTCTAGTGTTTGGCAATAAATCTATGACAAAGTCTATCTCTCGACTGGGGGTAGGCCTGGTATCTCCTGAAACACATCGAAATACTCACAAACAACTGGAATTGAGTCTAATGGAATCAAAACCTCCTTAGAGGTATCCTCCTCTATATAATACAAATGAGCGGTCGAACCTCCCTCTGGGCGAGGCATCGCCACTACAAACATCTCTTGCCCCAGAATGGCAAAAATAATGCTCCCACCGAAGCAATCAATCATGGCTCTATAAGGTGCGAGTCAATCCATACCGATAATTACATTATGCTCATGCATATCTAAGACTAACATGTCTGCAGGTAATACCAAACTACCAATCTCTACCCCCACTCCCCGGCATATAAAGAAAATAAGCGACCCACTCCCCAGTGGTGAGTCTACACACATCACTGTGCTCTCTGTGGTGGCTAACAATCCCAAGGCCTTTGCAAAATGCGTAGCTATAACACAATGTGTCACCCCAGTATCAAATAAAAATTTTGACGGAAAACATACCGTTATAGACATGTCCATCCTGTAACTGCCATTGCTGCACTAGAGCTGCTGGAATAGCTGGTAGGGCTGGCACCTGGGCTGGAGTTGGGAGGGCGGCGGGAAAAAGTGGCCTCTGTGGCTCATTGCGGGCACCCTGCTGCTGTCGGGCTCTATCACTCTGTAGGCAGTCCTGGAGTTTATGGCCATGCCTTCCACACACAAAACATCGGCCTCCGAAGTTATTCCCCCTCTGACCGCTTTGCTGTCAGTGTCGGCCTTGCCGGCCTTGCTGACTTGGGATTTTATTCCTCTCTGGGAAATTTTGACAACTATGGTCTACCCTGCCACATTGGAAACTCTTCTCTTGAAACTTCTTCACTTCACCACGTTGTTGGCTAGTCTCGCTTTTTCCCTGGTCTTGCTGGCCTTGAGGGGAAATTTGAGGAAAAACCCTGTCAGGGTGAGGACAATCCCTCCACTTATGACCCGGCTGTACACATTTATAGCAAAGTTTCGAAATTCTTCGCTGGTCGGATTGTAGTTTTTCCCCAGTCTGATTAGGACAAAATTGACATTTGTTACCATCCATTGCACAACCGAAACACCTCTTTGTGATTTCAATCTGATTCTGACTTCGTTGGCCCTGACACTTTTGTCCCTTTACATAAATTTTGTTACTTTCGGAACTGACTCGGTCTCGAGTGGGTTGTTGTCGCAATTTCAGTGCCTTCGCACGATTGTCATCTTTAGTCACATGCCTATGGTTAACCTCTCTAGGTCTTTTGCCTCCTTTAAGCTGTATGCTACGTCCTTGGTATTGTAAGACTGCAGTGGTAACTGCTTGTGCCACAATGCCCGCGATTTTGGTGATTGGTACCCTTTTTGGAGACACCTGAGGAGTGAGTTGTCCTTTCTCATTAACTTCCCCAATAATATCAGCTTGTTCTTCCTGACAGGCCAACTGAAAGTTTTAAAATTACATCGGAATAAATTTAACATTCGTATTGACAAGTCGCAGAAACACGAATTTCCAACACATAAAGATGAATACAACATTCCTAATGTTAGGGATCTATAGCAAAAATATTAAGCTGAAAGCGAAATAAGCCGTACAGATCCTAAGGACACTAGAACCTGATGCTCTGATACCACCTGTGACACCATGCCTAATTAAATACCGGGTGATCACTCCTTTATTAAATTAATTCAAGGTGAACAGTTGGTTCATTCTCAGCATCACTGTCGAAAAAATAACTTTTCCAATTTAAACACCCTAATTAATTAAGCTAAGTGTCAAAACCATTTATATAACATTACTTTCCAAATTTTATTTAAAGAAAAATTATTTATTTATTAACAACATTTCAATAAGTAAGAATCACATCACCAAAATCCTGGAACATAATCCAATTAATTAAAATCATTCGTCAATCGAATCCCATCATGAAAAAATTAAAGTAAAACATCCATACTGAATAAATCCCATAGTAACAGTACTAGGAATAACTGAAATACAAATATCCCAATGAAACAGATAAATAGTGGAAAGGGCGACACATGCCCAATAGATGAGAATGATAGAAGTGGAATCAATAATTGAAGTCGTCTATGCAAGTGGCCTACAACTCCCACTTAGGCTACAGCACGTTCCTTTCAAGGGATCCTAAGCAAGACGCCCCTGTGGCTGGGCACCTGTAATATATACATATATATACAAGAGAGAGAGAGAGAGAGAGAGAGAGAGAGAGAGAAAGAAACGGGTCAGAGCCCGATAGTGTGTATGATTTAAAAATTCGTTTAGCAAGTATTTAAATTGATACAGGCCAATGCAACAACATATTAGTGCGACACTCTCTTGAGAAATTATCACCTCTCTTCTAATGTGCACGCCTATCGTACTAACCTTCCCAACGGTATATCTTATTATTTATCGCACAAATCTTCTCACAGATTTAACTTATCTTAGATTACTCGTAAGATTTTAGAACCGGACAATATAATTGTTTAAAAAGGAGGATTTCATTTAATAACCATGCTCTCATTTTACTTTATTTGTTAACAAATTTTCCCATTGTCATATTATACTTTTCAAAACAAGTATTTCCCATTTGAGACATTGTAACATTCTTACTTACCATAACACAGTAGGTGGTACCAAATTTCAGAGTTTCATATATATATATATTAAATACTCGAATATTATATATACTAACAGCACCCTACATAAAACTAGGGTACGGGCATACTCTGCTATCCAATCCCCGTATCGCTCACACTAAGGGAAATACAAGTTCGGAATCACTCTCGAACTGTATTACACATACACAAACAATATTGAGGCGAAGCGTAGATTCCAAGTCCCTAAGAGGTCAGTACATACCCCACGCCTCTTAGGACCGTCTGAACTATCGATTCAATAGCCTGTACCAAGGATATCTATCTTCTAGGGTATAAGTCAATATCCCCCCATAAAGGTCCCATCGAGATAAGACTGTCCTGGCGCGGTAACCTCAAGGATAGCAAGTAGCGCGGGCATGATTTTTACACGTATATAATATATGCATGCACAATCATATAAATATACCACTTTTATCATAACAATATAGGTTCCTCTCATCACCCATAATTACGACATTTACTTAATTTTCACATTATTAGTATTTACGTATAAGGGTTCGTCTCTAACCTTAACTCGAAGGATTTTTCCAACCTATTACATAACACTCGTGGACTCTATCCTCCCAAGTATAAAATTCAGTAGGTATACATATTTGTCCCAAAGTGACTCTCTTACGTGTCTCTCTCTTTAAATCATAAATTCACCTACCCTTATGTAATTATCCCAAAAATACAATCTTTGCCCGGCATTAAAGGTCCCAAAAAATTTATTCACATGTCCTACTGGTCTTCCCTATCTCCCAAAACATTTCATTAAGGATACCCAAGAATTATCTCATAATAAATTGAATTTAACGAATTTAGAAAGGGAAATAGGAGTCTGCCAGGTGGGGTCGATCGATCGAGGTTTGGGGCTTGATCGATCGAACCTTTGATCGATCGAAGCTCTGGGCTCGATCGATCGATCAAGCAGGTATGCGAAATCTACAGAATTGCAGTTACGGGTTTCATCTTCTAACATCAACAAATTCCATATTTTCTAAGCCCAATCGTCCCATAATTGATACTACTAACCTTATATCATCATATTAGGTATTTCCAACGTAAAGCATGTGGATTTCTATCATTTAACATGGATTAATAACCCAAAATTTTATCTAATTATCAAGAACCCTAGAATTTTCTTAAACATGTTTCTAACAAATTTTCTCCAGAAATTCCTTCTTATACACATCATAATTTCGTGGTTTAAACCCTCTACGTGGCAAGGGTTTCCATAATTACAATTTAATCCATCACTACATGCGATTCCTATCTCATATCTTTGGTTTTCTTCCATAGAAACTCATTCTAATTACTCCTAAACTAATATGAAAGATGCGTCAACTAAATAAGAAAGATAAAAACTTGCCTGGGATTTTCAGAAGTATGGTTTGGTGTCAAATTCGGTGTGGTTGCGTTCCCCGTCTCGCGATCTACGCGTTGGTGGTGGCGGCGGTGTAAACGGGTGAGTTTTGAGTCTTGGAATGCCTTGAGAGCTCTCTCCTCTCTTCTCCAATGGCCGTTCTAGAGTTTTGAGCTTTCTAACCCTATAAGGCAACCTAGATATCTGATATAAATCCTCTAATTTTCGTGGGTTTAATTACCCAAAAATGTAAAATGACCAAAAAGCCCTCCCGGGTTACTATTTAGGCCTAAAAATGCCCCGAGACCCAAACTAAACCCCCGGGTACACTCTCCTGACTATCTCGATCCTTCCGGAAGCGTTGGCGCACTCAAAACGACCATACTGAAAACTTATAAAATATCCACTTTTATTTTTCAATATTTAGTTCTGATGCGACATGGGCGCGTCCCGACTCAAATTTACAAAATTGTCATTTAATTCACTCATGACATTAAATATAACCAATATTATATATTGCTTTGCTCATTAGTAATATTCAACAAATTTCATATAACTACTAACTCTCGTCACGTTAATAATTATAACATAATTAATTTCCTGATTTTTATTAAATAATTAACTCACATTAAATTTAATAAATCCCCAAATTAATATAGCATGAAAATACGGGGTATTACACACGTTTAATTTGACTACATTTTGCATAAAATGCCACAATCTCATTTAACAAAAACACATCTGAATTAAAACCATGCCTTAGTATATGTCAATTTCTTACCAAGTGTTAATTTGGTTATTAAAATAGAATAGCTAAACCCACACAAGTTGACTCAATGTAACACCTTGCCCGCCCGGAGAGAGCGAACGGAGCGCTAATGCGATAAAATAAATCCAAATCCACAAGTGACAAGATATAGAGCATCTAAATAAACCCACAATAATATAAATCCACTAATCTCAATCTCTTCAATTACAACAAGTCTCTCGAATAAAAATTACAACTATCTAACTCGAATAAAAATACAAATCTCCAAAGCTCTATACATCAAAAAAATACAAATCTTTCCCAAACAATCCTCGCTAAAATCAATCTCCATAGCGCCCCAAAATCCGCGCTAACCTTCCATAAAAGAAAATATGGGGAAGTACACAATATGACAAGAAAGATGTTCAACAAATATATATTAGCGATGAATAAAACGTAACAACACGAGTACGAATATTCAAATTGAATTGCAAATCTCAAATCATTTTTCAATATAATTTCTCAACAACACTTTAACTGGGTCACCAGGCCTCACCACATCTGTATATACTTTATCAAGCCATAGCCCAGGAAACAGGAATTTTGGCTGGTGCCCAACATCCGTGCCATATTAAAATCTCATGACAACGTACTCATCAACAATATAAGGATAGCACATAAATCAAAATAATTTCAACCATTATTTTCCAAATTTCAATGAATTTATCAATTCAAATATGAGTTCAATTAACAAGAATTCAAATAGAATGACACTCGCGAGATTTAAGGAGCATATTGTGTAAAACCCCATACCTCAAACCATGATGAGAAACCAATGATCACATCCTCACATCCTCCCAAAATATCTACAAAATCTCCTCCAAGAACCTCCTCAAACATAGCCCCAAGAACACCTCTAATCTAAGGTTGGAACTCACAAATCTCAAGGGCCAAAATATAAATAAAAAGAAGAAGAATATAAAATATATTTGCTGCCAAAAAAGTTGTGCCAAAAGTAGGTTAAAAAGGTTGCCCACGACTTCTTTTTATAATGAAAAGAAATGAAGAGTTGGAATCCAAAAGACTCCTTTAAATAAGGCAAAGAAATGAAGAGTTGGAAGTCAAAACAACTCTTAGAGTTAAAAATATTTGAAAATCATTTTAAAATCCGTTTTAACTCCGATTTCGAAACCGTTTGAAATTCTCGCCTTTAAAAATAATATTCAACATATTTGAGCAATAAAAATAATTTTATCAAAAACTTTATTTTTCCTCCATTTTCCAGAAATTAATTAAAATGTCCCAAAATTACGTTTGCTGTTACACTTCCCCACTAACAATGGAATTTCTCCCTCAAAATTCGCCGAATGCCTAACTCTCAAAAATCAGGCTGACAATGTCAAAAAATAATTTCATCTCCAAAAAAAATTTCTCACATCTAATCTAGATGCCTATCACGAATATCACCTCAAATTTGCTATCTCCAAAAATTGCTAACCACGCAATGAACCCAAAACCCAAGCCCCAAGGGTTTCCGTATACCTAAGCTCTGATAACATTTGTAACACTGCGCCCTCCCTGGGAGAGCGAACGGACCTCCAATGCGATAAAATAAATCCAAATCCACAAGTGACAAGGTATAGAGCATCTAAATAAACCCACAATAATATAAATCCACTAATCTCAATCTCTTCAATTACAACAAGTCTCTCGAATTAAAATTACAACTATCTAACTCGAATAAAAATACAAATCTCCAAAGCTCTAAAAATCAAATTAATACAAATCTTTCCCAAACAATCCTCGCTAAAATCAATCTCCATAGCGCCCCAAAATCCGCGCTAACCTGCCACTAAAAGAAAATATGGGGAAGTACACAATACGACAAGAAAGATGTTCAACAAATATATGTTAGCGATGAATAAAACGTAACAACACGAGTACGAATATTCAAATCAAAATGAAAATCTCAAAGCATTAATCAATATAATTTCTCAACAAAACTTTAACCGGGTCACCAGGCCTCACCACATCCGTATATGCTTTATCAAGCCATAGCCCAGGAAACAGGAATTTTGGCTGGTGCCCAACATCCGTGCCATATTAAAATCTCATGACAACGTGCTCATCAACAATATAATGATACCACATGAATCAAAATAATTTCAACCATTATTTTCCAGATTTCAATGAATTTATCAATTCAAATATGAGTTCAATTAACAAGAATTCAAAGAAAATGACACTCGCGAGATTTAAGGAGCATATTGTGTAAAACCCCATACCTCAAACCATGATGAGAAACCAATGATCACATCCTATCAAAAGATCTACAAAAGCTCCTCCAAGAACCTCCTCAAACATAGCCCCAAGAACACCTCTAATCTAAGGTTGGAACTCACAAATCTCAAGGGCCAAAATATAAATAAAAAGAAGAAGAATATAAAATATATTTGCTGCCAAAAAAGTTGCGCCAAAAGTAGGTTAAAAAGGTTGCCCATGACTTCCTTTTATAATGAAAAGAAATGAAGAGTTGGAATCCAAAAGACTCCTTTAAATAAGGCAAAGAAATGAAGAGTTGGAAGTCAAAACAACTCCAGGAGTTAAAAACATTTGAAAAATCATTTTAAAATCCATTTTAACTCCGATTTCGAAATCGTTTGAAATTCTCGCCTTTAAAAATAATATTCAACATATTTGAGCAATAAAACTAATTTTATCAAAAAATTTATTTTTCCTCCATTTTTCAAAAATTAATTAAAATAGCCCAAAATTATGCGGGTTGTTGCACTTTCCCACTAACAATGAAATTTCGCCCTCGAAATTCGCCGAATGCCTAACTCTCAAAAATTAGGCTAACAATCTCAAAAAATAATTTCATCTCCAAAAATAAATTCCTCACATCTAATCTAGATGCATATCACGAATATCACCTAAAATTTGCTATCTCCAAAAATTTCTAACCACGCAATGAACCCAAAACCCAAGCCCCGAGGCTTTCAGTATAGGTGATAGTAAATTTTTTCCCAGACGAAGAGTAATTTGGCCACCGGATTGGCTTGGACCAAGGTGATTCTAGTTGAGGGATGCAGAGGATCTGTAAAATGTCTCGTTCTGAGTAAATTGAGGCCAAACCATTAGATTTATAAGTCTAAAAAATCCCAAAATTCCTTTATTCCCAAAGAAATATTCAACTGAATCTTGATCGTTTGTCGAGAATACCATCGCCGATCACGAGGAAACAATAGGTTGCGGTTAATTTTGTCATCTTCATTATTGAGCTAACATAAGCCAAGAGTCGGCTCTACCACTTACACTTATTTAAGAAAAGGGCCAGTTTTGCATTTATTGTATAGGGTCGGCTTAATCATTTGGTTATACCTACCTAGAGGTCGGCTTGTTTATTCAGATGGTAAGGTTTAGTCTTGAATTAGTATCCCCCATTGTTATTGTTGATCCTTGATCTGTCAAAACTTATTGGAGGTTATCGGATTGCTGAAGTTGAACCTACTTATGCCGAGGGTGACTTTTCGTTAGGATCTTCTGGTTGCGTCATTTTTCTTCCTATCTTTATGATTTTGATGAATATGTTGATACATTGAATATTATTTGGTTAATCATATCGTTTTTATAGGTTCCACTTTTTGATATACCCATATGCTTGGGCATTTTTATTTAAGTTCATGTGTAGGCTTGAGGTAGAACCTTAGTTGACCGATAATCGAATATGACTCTTATATTGCTGAGGGTGAATTTGTGAACGTGGAACCTTGGTCTAAGGCGTTGAAATGTTGATGCCGAACATATGACGGTCGAACTACGAGCTGAGGCCTTAAATTATTAAGGTTGAACCTGTAAAGGTAGGACCTTAAGCCGATGCCTTAAAGTGTTGTGGTCAAACTCGTGAATGATGAACTTTGAGCTAAATAATTAAATTTTAAAGGTCAAACCTTTGAAGGTCGAACCTAGAGCTGAGGCTTTAATTTTAGGTCGAACCTATAAAGGACGAACCTTGAGCTGGGGATTTAACTTGTTGATGCTGAACATGTGATGGTTGAATCTTGAGCTGAGGCCGAACCTTAATGAATTGATCTTTTGACCATCTTCTTAAATTAGAGGAACAAATTACTGTAATTTTAATTCGTCCTTCGGTTAAATTTTATTGAGATTGGACAAAATCAATTGTTAAATTTATCCCAGTGGAACTAGAAGTTTTCTATTCCTCTTATGCTTATTTATGATAATATCTAGATTTTTGCATTAGGATGAGGATGATATTAATATCAAGTCCTAAAAATAATTTGTCTTAAACTAGTCGAGCTAGTACATAATGTTTAATCACAACTTATCCTTGAACTAATTTGTCTTAAATTGGTCGAACAAATTAATCTTTCCTTTTTATGTTTATCCTGGATTATATCAAAGTTTTACATTTAAGATAAGGGTGACTTCAAAAAAGAGTTTTGACTTGGGTCTGGGCTCATCACTTTCTGAGTTATGATTTTTAACTTTTACTAGGGGCATTTATGTCAACCTTTTTATTGTAAAATTTTTCTACCAATACTAGGATTGACTACGACTTATCATGTTATAAATAGTCATTTTGATTTTTTTTTCCTTAACCTTTTCAGATTAGGCTTGTTTACCTTTTGTATTTTTTTCCCAAAGATGAGCTCAAGCATAGCTAGGTTCATCTTTTTCAGTAGTTGATCCCCAACAATGTCATAGTCTGAGAAAATCCTATGAAAACTGATTTGAAATCATTTCTCTTTTTATATCATAGAAGAGGTTTTGAACATAAGAAGAAGAAGATGTATCAAATAAAATAATCAGAGTAGGATGGAAACTTGTGTTTATATTAATCCACTTGGGGCAAATTATGTTGTGTAGTAATATTTTATTAATGTAATACCTTTTCTTAACTTTCATCTAATTCTCCATTATCGTCGGAGCTGACCTATGATTCTATATCCTTTGTTTTTTTACCCTTAGTTAGAGACCCTTGATGTTTACTTTTCTCTTGATGATATCCGTTTTGGTCCACGAACATGTTAAGCTGACCCTTCTTGATGAGTTTAAAAATTTCATCCTTAAGATCATAACATTCATTGGTATCATTGCCATGGTCTTCATGAAAGTCAAAATGTTTATTCTTATTTCTCTTTGTAGGAGAACTTCGGCTTTCCTGGCCATTTGATTTCTTCTTTATCCTTAATAGCATTTCAGGATGTGATGAACCTCAGTAGTGAGGGGTTTATAGGTACTGAAATTTTCCTAAGACTTATTTCCTCCTTTTTTTTCTTTGAGTTATCCCTTCTTGGTTTCCATCTCTTCTTTAGCTTCCATGACCTTTTCGACTTATGCCAGAATTTTATTCATAGTGGTAGGATGGTCTTTAGAAAGTGCTATGTATAGTTATCAAGGCTAGAGCCCATTGACAAGGGCTATCATGGAAATATTTTTATCATAATCAATAGTTTCAAGCTTTTACTTATTGAAACTAGAGATGAAGTCTCTGAGGGCCTCTCATTTTTTCTGTCAGATGTTAAAGAGGTGTGTCACCCTCCTTACTAGTTTCATGCCGAAGAAGAAGTTATGAATGAATATTTTAGAAAGTTCTTTAAATCTTATGATATGACCCGTTGGCAAAGTCATGAACCACACTTGGACTGCCCCTGCGAGGGTGCACGAGAATGCCCTACACCTCATTTTATCAGGAAATGTATAAATATCCATAGCTAACTGATGCATTTCAACATATTGAATGTGTTTTATGCTTCCATCATACATCGGTGTTACCTATAGAGGTTTAAACTTAGTAGGAGTAGGATATCTTACAATGTCTGGGACGAAGGGAGACCCTTCCATGTATCCCCTCTCAAAGGGATTCGTACTCTTTTTCAGGTCACCTAACTTATATTCAAGCCTTTAAAGGAACTTTTACAAGGCTGTTGGATTTTAGGGTTATTATTCCCGACTCTTCTCTCCTCGGACCTCATCGATCCCTATTTGTCAATGTATAAGACAAATCTATATATGTAACATAAGACAACCCCCTCAAGGTAGACGTTCCCTTATGCCCCTCATAGAATTTCCTCATGTCACATTGGCTTTGAGAAGCAGGTGGGGAATGACGTTATGGCCCTAGTTTATTAAAGGTTGATTTCTTCATGATCCTAGTTAAAGAACTAACCTTTTTATTGTGATGTATGCTTTTTCTAAGTTGCAGAAACTATTCTTTGGATGGAGGATGTTTTTCCTCATCGATAAGAATAGTCTCTGCTTGTTGACTGAGATTCAACCTCACCCTTTTCTTTATCTTCTAGGACATATTCATTTTGATCCTCTCCTCCACTTCCCAATTCAAGTTAAGTGAGCCTTATAAATTTTTGAGTCTTATCTTGGATGGTCCAACTTGCCTTGGTACAAATAGCAAGCTCTTGTGGGTGGTTTTGACTTCTCCTGATTGCCCGAGTATAAGGGTCTGCAACCCCCTCCACTAGTCATCCTACCAACATCTAGGTAAAATCCAACATTAGTGATTGCATATGATCTTGTTGTACTATCATCAATTTTAAAGTTTCAGTGAGTTCTGCCATTTTTCACGATAGTGCACGGCTTGAATCATTCATCCCACCGGGAGGTGGTGGTGGTAAGTTGAATGACATTTTCCGATCAATAATTTAATGTTCTCTATAAGGAATTCAACCCAGAATTTTCTGGGTATAAGAGTGAATAGTAATGTTTTTCAGATCTGGATTAATATTTTCACCCAGAATTTCCCAATTTACCAAAAACTTAATTTAGGATGAACTAGTGATGATTTTAGGATCAAAACACTGGAACTATAATAATGAATAGTGAGTTTTTAGATCTAATTTTTTGGGCTGAAGTTCTACCCAGAAATTCCTAGATCTAATGAACAAACAAAAATGAGATGAATGGGTGATGATTTTAGGATCAAAACACCAATAATTTGATGGTGAATAGTGATCTTTTTAACCCGAAATTGCAATTAAACTATAAACAAGTTTATGAAATACCCAGAAACTGAGTTAGAGATGAAGAAGTATAAACCTTAAACTTAAACCTTCAAATGAAAAATCCAGATCTAATTTGAGCCATATATGTGCCTATGACCAGGTTGTGAGTGAGTTCACTCGTGAAAACTAGCAGCGTTTATATGTCGATTCCCACAAATGGCGCCAGATTGATATTACACAGATATGGTAACTCAAACAATTTAGATGGAACTCAGTGAGTCATACAATAAACATATTTTGGGTATGATGACAAATAGTAAATATAGAAATTAAGTGAAGTAAATAAGATCAAAACAAAGATTTAGTGTGGTTAGCCCAATTAGGCCTATATCCACTATAGGGTAACCCATTTCTTACTATTTTTAAAGAGTGTTATACAAGTTGCAAGGGTCTTAGGTACTTTCTATCTATGTAAGTATTTTTATAGAGTTTTAGTACATTTTATACTGAGATTTATTAGCTTAAAAGTTAAATAGTACAATATTCATTTATAGGTGACTTTGGGTGTAATGTACACCCCAGGTCACATAGAGAGTGATTGATGATTTGGTCCATTGGATGGGCGACACATGTACTTATAGAAGGTGTATTAGATATTTGATTATTCTCCCCATGTATGTGCACATCAAGTGCGTAAACTTGCTTAGTCTTGAAATGACAAAAATGACCATTTTGGTGAATTATGCACGTTCATAGTTGTCAATTTTTTTTTCGAACCTGATGAGGTCGACCCATTTTTCCCGAGGGATAAAATCTTCATGCTATTGCGGAGAAATCGAATCTGGAATCAACATCCAGTAGTATGGAAAAACATTTAATAAAATTTGATTTGGCTATCTTTATGGGGAATCTTAATGTTGAAATCTTGAGCAACTGAGAATATAAATTTTCATTTAATCGTACGACCTACACACATTAAATGTTGATATATACCCTTTAATTTCATCCCTCTCATATATACAAGTTCAATTTTATTTTTTCCCTTGAGGAAAATGTTTTAGTGTTATTAGCCCCATTTAAAACAATAATAAATGAGATATAGTCGAGAGGCACAATGTTATTAATGTCTTGGAATGTGTTGTGTAGACAAGAATAGAAAGAAGGTTATAATTTAATTTTATTGAATTGGTTATAAATTTATTTTATTTAAATTTTGTTTCATTCGAATATATTTCTATTGCATATTCATATATTTTTAAATAGTTTCTTTAAATTGAAATATACCACATGCATAATTTTTTCAACTTGTGTACTTGATAGGATGTGTATGATTAAGGGAGAATACATAAAAAAATTATATTTTATGGTTGACATATTTGTTAATGTTGTTTTCTTCTAAACATCTAATTACATGAATTTTTACAAAAATCAACAATAGAAGACACAAGCTTGTGGCCTATGCACCCCAAAAACATGATGATGAATCTACCAAAAAGAATTTTATTACAAGCTCTCTGAAAAATTCATAAAAGAAGTGATATCATTCTAAAATGTGACTAGAGACGGAGTTTAAGGGTCTTCGATTAGTAGCGTGTTTCATACAAGGTGTATGGATTTGAAATGTGATTGTTGCCATAGATTATTAACTCGCTATTAAATATGTTCAATAGTATAAATAACCTAGAGGCTGGTAAAAATCTAGGGAAGATGATTAATGGGAGTTTGGACATGTTTCCAAAATCATCTCTTTTTATGGCAAATGTGAATAATATTACCCAAAGTCAAAAGCCCAAGAATCATACAAAGAGTCCAAACACAAGCCAAAAGGCTTAACCTTAAAGTGCACAAGCGCACAAAAGGCACATAGACCTACCAAAAAAATAAAACCCAGCCTACAATAAAGGCTCCCAAACCAGCAAAACATGATCCAGATACAACTTATAACCCAAACCAATCCAAAACTAGGACAGTTGTTCAACTATAAACAAGATGTGACAAGAAACAACCTACATGTACTTAACCTCAAAAGGAACCAATAAGAAGTCGACACGAACAAACCACAACTACATTTCTCAAACCCAAGATTAGACCTTTCAGTATCTCGATCAGAACAAACAACCATCAAGACATCCAAACCACTCTGAGAGAAAACAAGATCATTTCAATCCACAACACTATACTCTCTCCAAACCATCCAAAGCGTTAATACTACATCGAAGATCACTAACAATCAAAACATCAAGGAGAATGAAGAACAAAATAAATGCTTGCATACAAAATCATCCATACTGATTTTATCACATGCAACCATTTCTACACATGATCTAATAATCTAAGGATCTTGCAGGCGAGTACGGATCAAGAAGGACATATCATAAAAAAAATGTAGATCGGGACCTTGGGATTCACCATATATATATTCCAAACAGTAGATACCACCAAAAACTCATGAGAGCCTTCTGATCTTGAAGATAAGTTATTACCCTTTCTTACTTTGAATATCAATCTGACATGCATGCATCACTGAACGAAAAACCTTGAAAAATATTTTCTGATAAACCCCAGTTACTACGAATATCCCTATTTTAGACATTTCTTTAAACTTTCCTCCATTTACATGTATCTTCTTGCATCATTTTCTCGACATTTCTATAGCCCCTCATCATCTCCCACTAAGTGTTGTTAAAGATAATGTTGTTCCTAATTTTCCAAATACAATATATAGTAATGGAAAGGCTCAATTTTCTAATATTTAATTTGAAATCCTTACTCCCATAACTGATAAGACTGATTTCATCTTCAAAGTTTATAGGATATCTATTAATCATATTGGCTTTAAGAAATTTAAACTAATATGGTAAGAAAAAGGACATTCAAAGAAAAGATGCTTCCTATTTTCTACCCCACTTCCACAGAGCACACAATTCTCTATATTGATTATACCCTAACCTTTTAATTTGTCTCTAGTCCACAATTTGTTTAAGAAGGTGACCCATAACAAAAAGGCACATTTATGGATTTTTTAGAGAACCAAACTGATTTGACCCATGTAACTTTCTGTCTCCTATCTCTAAGGACTTCATAAGTATCTTTGTAGTTAAAAACCCTATCTTTAGCAACCACCCATTTAATGCAGTCTTCAGTGTCCATGTTAGGTCTAATATTAGTATTTGCCATCTCTCTAAGATCATTAAATATGAGTCTAGGAAAGGCCCAACTACTAGAATGAATAAATTCACTATATTTAATCTTCATATCACTATTAGCATCATATACAATCATTCTCCCATAATATTCAATTAGAGGTCCATTCTCATGCCAATCATCAATCTAGAAATAAGTGTTATCACCCTTACCAATATAGTGTTTTATGAATGATCTAGATTTTTTCCTTAGTTTCATAAGTTTCCTCCATGTCCAAGAAGCATCATTAGGCAATTTAGCAGTCCACAATGTATCTTGCATAATCATAACAGAGTGGATCCATTTGACCCAAAGAGAGTCTTTCTTTCTTGCCACACCCATAAGTGTCTCATCGTGCCAACATTATTCCACACCAATAGGTTCTTGATTCCTAATCCCCCTTCTTCTACATGAACACATATATCCTCCCAAGCAACTTTAGCTCCATGTTTAGCAAGATCAACCCATAATTCTTTTAGGAAGTTCAACTAGACTAATCCAATACACTTGAATACTCTTAACATCACAAATTGCTAATTGGACCCTGCCTGCATAGGAAAGCCATCTGTTTGCCCATTTCTTAATCTTCCCCGATAATTTTTCAACTAAGATATTACAATCATTAGCTTTCAATCTAGTAGAAATAAGTGGCACACCCAAATATTTAACTGCAAAATTTCCAATTCTCATCCCCATCAAATTGGTAAGTCTGCTTTTATCCTCATCATTACATCCAGCAAAAAAGACTTCACTTTTAGGTTTAGTAACACACAACCCAGAAATTCCTCAAAATTCTTGGATCACTTTATCAATCACTTTTAAGGAATTAACATCAACTTTGGCCATAATGAACAGATCATCAAGAAACATCACATGAGAGATTTTTAAATCTCTACATTTAGGGTGAAAAGTGAATTTCCCTTTATTAATCTCGTCATCAAGTATCCATGACAAAACTTCCATAAGCAACAGGAATAAGTAGGGTGACATAGGATCCCTTTGACTGAGCCCATTTGTACCTTTAAATCAACTATCCACGCCTCCATTAACAAAGACAGAGAAGTTGGTAGTACTATCACATTCCATTATTCGATTACAAACTCTCACATGAAACTCCATAACTTTCAAAATATCCAAAATGATTTCCCAATTAACGGAATCATAAGATTTCATAATATCAATCTTGAGAGCACATATAGGCTCCCCTGAATTCAGATGATAACCCCTTACTAGTTGTTGCATCAAAAGCACATTATTTGTGATACTCCTTCCTTTAACCAAGACATACTACCTATTATTAACTAAACTAGGCATCACAATCCCAATTCTTTTAACCAACACCTTAGAAATGATCTTATAAGTAGTATTACAACAAGAGATTGGTATTAAATCCTTCATTGTGTTAGGACTATTAGACTTAGTAATTAGAGAAATCACAATACTATTCCATTCTTTCAACATTATCCTAGATCTGAAAAAGGCTAAAACAACTTCTATTACTTCCTCGCCCACAATGCTCTAATTTTTTTTGGAAGAATGCATCATTATAACCATCAAGGCCTGGGGATTTATCAGGATCAATATCAAATAGGGCATCTTCAACTTCTTCAGGAGTAACCTCAACTTGTCAATCTTCCTTTTGATCATTCAATAACCATCTTTGTCTAATACCATTGAGCTTATCAAAGTAAGAATTACCTATTTACTGACACTACACCAAATCTGTCGAATTGTCACGGTCATTAACCTTGAAATGTTTAACTTTTCAACGTCAATGACCGTGATAATTCCTGGGGTGATAACTTTTTTTGTCACGGTCATGTCATGGTCCTTGACCTTAACAAGTTTGTCACGGTTAAGGACCGTGACAAGCCCGTGACAATAGTTAAAAAATTATCACGGTCATTGACCATGACAAGTCCGTGATAAGTTTCTTTATCAAGGACTTGTCACGGTCAATGACCATGACAATTCTGGGCATAATTAAAAAAAATCTGCTAGGCAGTTTTGCCACTACCACTGCCCAATAGTGTATTTGTACCTATTATAGCAACGTTGTACCTGTGCAAGCATCATATATCCAATTAAAATAGAGATAATGCAAATATACATTCAAGATAGAGACAATATGCATCACGATATAATCCAAATATAATTCCAAATGTACTAACTTAAAAATAATTCAATTCAAATAATGTCACTACATGACTTGGGTAAGGTTAGCTTTGAGGAAATGAGTAGGCCACACGATATAAAAATTGACACACCCACTAATATACATTGTACCGCATTGTTCACGCAACCACAATGGGGAGTTATCCTTCCCGAGCATAACATGCGTGCCGAGCACCTTAGACTCGATGTCTTGAAGCTCACGTCCATGAACTAGTGAACCCTGGACGATATTCCGATCCCTCAACTCACACCCTATCCGCTGGCCATCAAATATGTCCAGTATAAACACTCTCGGCCAACTAAGTGTCGACATCAGTCGGTCAAAGGGAGCCAAATAGGGAAGTAGATCATCACAATAAGAGCTCAAACGTGTCGACGATGAAGCAGCGAGGTACACATCCTCGTCCTCCTTCACATCCTCCTCCACTAACTTTTCCTTCTCCTTCCCTTTCCCCTTACGGTCTCCGCCTAACGAACGCTTCATGAATGAGAACATATCTTGGACCGTCGCCTCCAAACGGGATAGGTTCGCATCATGCGAGTCCACCGTTCGAGCCAACTCGGTGTCGCTCGTCTCCAATTCGATGATCCGAGATTTGGCCACCCACGAGCTCACCTCCTTGTCCTCCCCTTGCGATTATCGCCAAGAACTTGGCTGAGTGCGTCAGTGGACAAAGATGCCTTGTTGGTATCAGACTGCGACTCACTCACTTCCTTAAGCTTTGCCTGAAATGACAAAATAAGTAAAATAAGTAAAACACGTGATTGGTAATATAAGTAAATTAAAAAATTATAACGTAATTAATAAAAAGTAAACTGTCGGATTACTTACAATCGTGGCCGCGACGCTCAGGGACACCTCCTTATCCTTCCCCTTTTTCGTCCGAAGAGCCACATAAGTATCGAGCCTATGTGGCCTCCCCCCAGGGCCACTCCCTGTCCCCTGAAATAAAATAAAGTAAAATTAGTATCGGCATCGCAAAGTAAAATAATGCAAAATAATATATTTTTATAGTTATAGAAAAATTAAATCTTACCATCATCCTATGCTCCACCTCAGCGTAAGACGTCCGGCCGGAGTAGTGCACGTCCGTCTTTTTTGCCCGATTTTCCCTCCCTGATTGGCGAGATGCCAATTATCTCTCCCTGATCTCATTGTCAATGAACCTTTGACATTGTGCCAATGAGATCGGCTCTTTCGGCGGGATGGATTCACGCATTCAGATAACGGACTCTCGTGTCTTCCCAAATTATCGGGTCCGCATATTTTTCTTCCACGTCTTGTGTTACTTCCTCAACTGCTCCAAGATGGAATCGCATAGCTTTGGATCCAGGATGAATTATTCCTGTCCAACAAATACAATGTTGGTTGCGAATAAATATAAATATAAATATAAATATAAAATCAAATCAAAATCAAAATCAAAATCAAAATCAAAATAAAAATTAAAATTGAAATTGAAATATTCATATAAATATAAATATAAATACTTTACCTGTAGTGCCACCCAAACAGATAACTTGAGCTCATAAGGCACCTCCTTCCAACTAATGTACCCCGGGCCGATGATCATCTTTACCAGCTCGAGGGATCTCGCTAATAGCCGCGACTTGTTCTCGATGGCCATACCCAATTTGCCATATTTGGGGAGCCTAAGGGCCGAGGATCCCTCGTCGCCTCTTCTACCACCGAGCCCAGACGACATCATCATAACCAGCATCATCATCCTAGCCTTAATACCTGAAGGAGACATTTGCTGTACCAAAATGTTATTAGTACAAATCAAAATGAATTAGAAGAAGACATGAAAATATGTACAATTACTACAAATAAAAATGAATTGTTATTGTTAAACATCCCCACCCCCCACCACACACACACCCTGCCCCACCCCCACCCCCACCCCCTCCCCCCACCACACACACACGCACACTACACATCCCCACCCCCACCACTACTGCCTACACACATGCACACTACACAAGAGTGAAAATGGTAAATTGCAAATCAATTAAAAGCATTAAAAATGGATGTTTTGGTACAAATTGGAACATTATTACAAATTAAAAAATTGTTTAAAATTCGGGTTATCATAAAAAATGGATTGATATTCGGTAGGAGCAGCCAAGTCATTCACACTAATATTTAGACACTTTGGCACGTGTTGGACAATTGACCATGGCTCGTTGTTGATATATTCTGAGTAAAACACTTGGTTAACCTTTTGAAATGCACAAACAAACGACTGGTCTCTCACGTGGTCGTTGCTCTTCAACTTGGACACGTCAACCATGATCAAATTGGTGACAGGATCAACTTTACAAGCATTTTTATCCTCAACTCTTACCCAGTCACAGTAAAATACAACCTCTTTGAAGCTTAAATAATCCAATTCAAATATATTTCAGATTACACCATAGTAAGTCATTTCAGCTTCAACGAGGTTTTTATCTTTTGCACTCGCTCGAAAGAAAGTAAGAGCCCTGTATGAAATGCCCGAGTTCTATACATTTGTACTTTTATCGTACACTTTAGCGCCGAAAACGTAACTGTTCAATCGAAGAGATTCAGTCTCCTCTCCAAAAATAGGACACCCCAAATAACCATGTACTACACAACTGGATAATGTCCCATAAGATGGAAAATCATGAATTGCCCACATTAACATAGCTTTCAGCGTAAACTCTTCTTTTTTTCTAAAAGAGTCAAATCATTGCACACCCTCTTCTCACAACTCATTTAATTCTTCTACCAAAGGAGCCAGGTAGATGTCGATGTCATCACTTAGTGCCTTTGGCCCAGGTATCAACAAAGCCATCATCGAAAATTCAGGTCTCATAGACTGTGAAGGAGGGAGGTTGAGTGGGGCTAGGATCACTGTCCATACACTCTGATTGGTTCTTAGATTTTTAAATAGATTGACACCATCTGTTGATATAGCCAAACGAATGTTGCGTTGTTCTCGATCAAAATCGGGATACTCATAATTCATCCTCCTCCAGGCTGTAGAATCAATAGGATGACGCATGATATTACCCCCTACTTCTGCCCTAGCATGCCAAGTCATTGCCTCTGCTATCCATGGTACTATAAGAAATCACTTTAATCTAGGCCCAATGGGAAAATATTTCAACACTTTTTGAGGAACTTTTGAGATTGTGCCCTCCTTACTAGTAGATTGGACATATCTAGGTTCATCGCATACCGGACAACGAATGAGATTTTCATACTCCTTTCGGTATAGTATACAGTAATACACACAAGCATGAATCGATTTATACTTCATTCCCAAACCTTTCAAACTATTATTCATAACAGGATAACTATTTGGAAGCATATTCTCCTTGGGTAGTAAGCCCTTCACCCATTTTAAAATTCATGTCACGCTATTGCCAGACAAACTGTACTGCATCTTCAAACTGTGCAAACCAATAATGTCATGTAAAGTTGTTTGATCGTTCTCACAGCCAGAGTATAACGGTAGGGTCACCTTAAATTTTAAAATTTGGTATTCATCGTCAAGGTTTATCGTGATATCTTCACGAGCACTTGAATCGTGTACATCATCAGTAACATCATTCTCCTCTGCTTCATAAACCTCGTACGCATCATCAACTAATTCCTCTAACATATTATGATTTACGTCATCCCCTTCTACATCTATCCTACTTGTTAAAGGTTGTTGTGAAGGTTGGTGGGGGACAAAATCAACTTTCAATTCACCGTGAAAACTCCAAAATTGATAACTATCTTGCATACCCGATCTTAACAAATGAAGTTCAATTGTTTTCCACTCAAACACCTTACCATTCTTACACCTAGCACACAGACACGGAAACTCTTCATCATTATGACATCTCTTTGCGTATTTCACAAATTCATTAGCACCTCGGCGAAACACATCCCCCATTCTATTTGTCTCACCCATCCACTCTTTGTATTTCGGATATCCCATTAAAACTACCATAACTAATCACCTATTAAAGGTAAGAAGCGTTTATTCATGGATTAGTATAAACAAAACTTAGATTTATTGTATGTTTCATTTAATTATGTCTTATCTATATTTGATTTTTAAATTTCAAATTCAAATTCAATTTATAATAGAAATTTCTATTTCCTCCATATCCTCTAAAGGGTGAGTGGTCCTATCCCATTCAAGACTGCATTTTTCTGTAATATACTTAACAACTCATGCACATTTTTACGTTTTGAGAAAAATTCCGCAGCATATCCCCGTAGTTCTCCAATTACACGACGTAGATTGATAAGTGTGAGTGTTATTTCAATTGATCAATTGAAATAACAATCACACTTGTCAATCTAGTATGTACCCAGAGAACATTAGGATACGACTGCAGAACTTCCTCCAAAAGTAACAACTTTAAGCCACTAAGAATATTATTATACAAAAATTATGCAGCCCCAAACTGTCCAAACGGGACAATTCGAGAGATCTCATTACAGGGGTAATGACTCTCGAACGGGTCTAAGGGCTATAGAATGCGTACGCATAAGAACTAGAAGGCTAGTATCTATGCGCACTATATGTAGTTTCAAGTATGTTTCATTTAATTATCATACTATATATATATATATAACCAACCCAACATCAATCCACTATAATCCAACCGCAATGTCAACAACAAATGTGTATCCCGTACTCCTTCTAATTCATCTACTCAATTAATTATTTTCATGAATTAAACTAACAATTAAAGTATACAATTATTAATTTACTAATTTACAATGAGGGGAAATCCTACTTTCATATATTAATTTACTAAAAAAAATAATAATCAATCAATTCATTTAGAAGGGAAACTACTTACTAAAATTAACCCCCCCCCCCCCCCACACACACACGCACGCAACCCCACCCCTCGTCAGACCCCCCGCATCATTTCCCTCTCTCGCACATACGCACAAACATGCACACTACACACACATATACACACACGCGCACATACACACACACAAACACACATAGCCCCACCCCCCCCACCCATCCCTTCCCCTCCCCCACACCCCCACCCACCCCCTCCCCCACCACACACACACATAAATAGTCCCACCCACCACCACAAACACACACACACCCTGCCCCACCCCCACCCCCTTCCCCCACCACACACACACACACATGCACACATGCACATACACACACACGCGCGCACACACACATACACATACACATGCACATATATACACACACACATATATATAAATGTAAGAGAGAGAGAGAGAGAGAGAGAGAGAGAGAGAGAAATTGGAGGGAAAGAAACTGATGAGGAAAAAAGGAGGGGAAGGGGTTTTTGCTTACAGATTTGTCACGGTCATTGACCGTGACAAAATATGCGTGGTTTTTTGTCGCGGTCAATGACCGTGACAAGGCTAGCCGCTGAAAGGGTACCAATTTTCCCATTTTGGTGTAGTGTGAGCAGAACCTAGCAGCTTCATAAAAAACCTCATGGCCTCCTTGTGAACATCTTTTTGACCTTTATATTAAAACCCTTCCTCATCTTTAATGGTTAAGATCTTATTTTTATTAGCATGGCTTTTTAACTGTTTCATAGAAGAAAGCAGTATTCTTATCCCTCAGCTTCAGCCATGCAATTCTAGAATTTTATTTAAAAAATTCTTCTTTCAAATTCCTCAACTCTAAGTATTCATTAATACAATCCCTTGTTATCCTGCAGTAACTTAACATCATTCATATTCTTGACCAGGTCATACTGAATTCTATCCAATTCCACCTTTTAGCATCAACTCTAAAAGAAATATTGGAATACCATACTTTGTTCAACTTCTTTAAATCATTTTTGAGAAATTTATGTTTCTTAACAACTCTAAACATAACATTACCAGCTATAGGATTCTCCCATCGTTTCTCAAAAATCTCATCAAAATCATTATGCTTCATCCAGAAATTAAACAACTTAAAGGGTTTATTAATTCATTCTTTCTTAAGTTGTATAGTCAACACCAGGGGAGTGTGATCAGATATACCTAGTATATCCACTTGAACCTCACAATCCATGAAAAATTGAAGCCAAACATCATTATGTAAAATTATATCAATTTTACTTTGAATATTTGCATCCCAATCCCTTCCATTATTCCATGTATACCAATTGCCTTCAACAGGTAAATCATCAACTGCAATATTACTAATACACTGATTAAAAATCTCCAGTCTATTCCCAGTTAACACCATTACCTCCAAGTCTCTCAATACTACTTCTGACCACATTAAATTCCCCACCAATAATGTAGGGGTCTCTATTAAACATGTTAGAAACTCTTTCTAAATAATTCCACAAGCTGATTACAGGAGTTCTCTCATTATCACCATAAATCCCAGTGAAAATAAAGGACCTTTCTGCATTTCTAACTTCAACTTTAAGAGATAATGCTTGACTTATACTATTGATCTCAACTACACCCAAAACATTTGTATCCCAGACAATCCATACCCTACTATGGCCATGGTTAAGGGTATTATGAATAAGCCCCCAATTTTTGAAATATCCTTGCTTGAACGTATCAATGTTGTTATTTTTTACTTTAATCTCCAATAGGCAAAATCATGTTGATCTTATTTTCTCTAATACATTTCCATACTTCTATCTATTTATGAGGGGCATTGCATTCCCTAATGTTCCATATAGCTATTTTAATCATAATCAATGTTTATGCATACCTCGTTCCCCCTTCTTCTTTGCTCTGTTTCCATTACCATTTCCATTTTTAGTGTTTTGCTTACCCCCATGAGTGTTGATTCTCTTGTGGGTATCTGGGTTGTTATTTTCTATGTTGGTAGGGCTTTCTTGGTCAATTATTTGGCTTGTTTCACTACTATTATAAACCTTGTCATTAATCTCAGCATCCATATCTTGTAAAACTTCAAACACATTTTCCATATGAATAACTTTGTTTTTATGACTTGTATCATCATGATTCTCTATTATTGAGACCACATTTTCTTCCACACCTTCTAAAATGGGATTTTACTTGTTTTCACTTGGGCTGCAATCTCTTTTTTCTTCTATTTCCTTGTCCATCTATTCCTTATATCCTTTTTAAATTTCCATAGATACTTCTTGGACAACTGGTTATTTATCAACTTTGCTTTGAACACTTACTTTCGTGGTACCATCTTTAACCTTCCTCCAAGCTTGAGTTGGTTTCTTTATTATCTTGAAATTCTCATCCCTATTACCAAACACCTTACAATTTGCACACTTCACAGGGGTCTATTCATACTCAATCATCTCAATAAATTTATGTAATACCCCGTATTCTCGATGATTTAAATAATTATGGGATTAATTATTATTGTGGATTAATTGAATTAAAATGTGAGATTTATTGGTTAATTAATCCCAATTAATATATATATATTAACTAGCGTGATAGGGTTAATCTTATTAATTGAATATTACTGTGTGATATGTAATATGCAATTATGCATTTTGATAAATTGTCGAGAGTGAGAAATACGACAACTGGTAATTTAAGTCAGACGCATATGTGAGTCATGTCGGGAGTAATTAATGGGAATAAAAAGAGAATTTATTTTTATTAACTCGTATAGCCATTTCGAGTGTACCGTTGAGTCCGAAAGGGCTGAGATAGTCAGATTAGTGTACGCGGAGGTTTAGTTTGGATCCCGGGGCAATCTTAGGCCTAACCAGCATCCCGGGAGGGCGTTTTGGTAAATTGTATTTTTGGGGCTCATTAATGGACGAAAATGAGAGTGCTTTAGTATTACTTAAGTATTTACAGTTAGGGTTTTATCTGTAAAAGAAAAGAGAGAGTCCGAGAGGAAGGAGAAGAAGAGGTTCTTAGGAGTTCCAAGGCCAAACCCAGTCATCTTTCACCAAAAACATCAGCAACGCGTAGATCGGAAAAAGTAAAATACATCCATACCAATTTCAAGAAATGAGTCAAACCTTCATAATAAGTCAAGTGTTTATTACTGCTTTCCTTTAGCAATACTCATGTTCATGTTGGTATAGGAATGAAATACCCATGTATTGTTAAAAAAAAATGATCAAAATTGGACATTGGATATACATGAATTGAATTTGAGATTAATTTAGGTTGAACCCCTTATGTATGTACATTAGAAATCAGGTATAAATGACTTTTTGTGATGAACAAATCTGGAAATTTTATGTTGTTGTATGATAATTTGAAGAACTAGGATTTTATTACTTTTTTTCGAATTCCAAATTACATTGATAATTGGAAATGAATTAATGATGTTATATTAGTGGAAATAATTCATACATGTTAGTAAATTGATTTATAAGGATTGATCAGTGATTGGGAGTGATCCGTAGATGTTATTGGTGTTGAATTGGTGGTGAAAAAATTTGTGGGTAAATCTGCGTCGAAAAGGGAGCGGTCTGGACCGTTTTTCATAAAAAGGTCTGGATCGTTTCTTTAGAAAAACGTCTGGATCATTTATTTTTAGAAAGGGTTCGGATTGTTTATTTTTAAAAAGGGTCTGGATCATTTTCTTAGTGGGTCCGGACTGCCGTGCTATATTTTGCAGAATTGAATTACGGACCTTTAGGGCATCTTTTAGGACTTGTAATGCCGAAATCTTAATGAAGTACACTGAGATTTAAAATGCTATTGTATTAAGGAAAGTGTGGCGTAAGACTTGGGCATACGTGGGATGTATTAATCTTAGAAATTCAAGAGAGAATACTTGAAATAATTATACTCAGAATAGTAATAAGAGATTTTAATATGTGGAAAAGATATGATTAGGTTGGGTGTATACCTATGGATTTTAATAGGATGTGTGTATGCCTATTATCTGATATTGTTGTTAAGTGTACTAATGGGTGATAACCCGAGGGTGCAGGAATATTACTGTTAAGTGCGCTAATGGGTGCTAACCCGGGGGGTGTAAGAATACTATTAATGAGTGTGTTAATGGGAGCTAACCCGGGGGTACAGGATTAATATGGTTAGGTGCGCTAATGAGTCTTAGCCTGGGGGTGCATAATTAATATATATATATATATATAAATAATATATATATGTGTGTGTGTGTGTGTGTGCGTATAGGGATGCTCTTACTATATTCATATATATACAGGAACTTCTGAATTATTCTACTGTGTGTAATTTGTAGATTAGTGTAATACCCCGTATTTTCGTGATATTTATTTTGGGGATTAATTATATTAAATGTGTATTAATTGAAAATTAATCCAGATAAAATATTAATGAGATGTGAGTTAGTATTTGATTATAATGTGTATATATGGCAATATATGAATTTTATAACTATTGAAATGTCGCGAGATTGAAATACGGCAATTTGAGAAATTTTGTTGGGACGCGCGTGACAGTCGCGCCAGGAATATAATTCTTTGAATTAAAAAGTGAATTTATTTCTATTAACCGTATGGTCATTTTGAGTGCTCCAACGTGTCCGTAAGGGTCGAAATAGTCAGAAAACACTAGCCGGGGGTTAAGTTTGGGTTCCAGGGCATTATTGGGCCATACCGGTAACTTAAAAGGGCATTTTGGTAATTTCGGAAATTTGGGAATTAAAACCCACGAAAATTATAAACAAAAATCTGACTTATTCTTTATCCATTAAACCCACTAACTACACTAAGGGACTTAATGGGCTATGGGAGAAGTTAAGATATAGTTCCAACTTGCCAAAAACCAACCACACCTCCATTGTCATCATCCTTAGAGAAAAACTTGTAAAGAGAGAGAGAGAGAAGAGAATTCTGCAGAAAGAGAGAGGGAGAACAACTCAGCCTTCAAGATTCAACATCAAATTGAGAGAAAGATTAAGGCAAGTGGTTTAATTCCAATTGATTTAATGCTATGCGTTTCCATGTTTAGGAAATTATCAAATTTATCTTGGAAGATTGATTAGACCCATGAATTTGAAGATGTAAAACTATGAACTATGTTAGGGACTGCATGTAGAAACATTCTGGACGAATTATGAACTCATAATTATGACCCTTGATGATTTAAAAATGGATTTTAGAAGAATTTTATTAATGTTCTTGAAAGAAATAGAAAACTGGAATTCTTGATGAAGATTTGATCCATACCAAGCCCTTGAATGATGAATTATCGGTTTTAGAACGTTAACACTGTTGTAGGATGGTTGTATGATGATATTATAAGGTTATCTTAGAGTTTCATGATTGTTAATGGTGTTTTGGGTTGATTTGAAAACTACAAAACGAAGCAGTCCGCAGCCTACCTGGTGCGATCGATCGATCGACATTCATCACTCGATCGATCGACCACCATCGATCGATCAAAGGTCAAGGTCGATCGATCGACCTTCCCAGAAAGAGTAAAATCTCCCCTAGTTAAATTTTAATGATGTTAACCCTTGGAAAATATTAATGGAAACCTTATGAATATCCTTAGACTTAAGGAAGACCAGTAGGTACGGTCATAAAGTTCGGACCTTAATTAGAATTTAATTTGAGGAATTATTCTAAAAGCTATTGAAGCTCGATAAGTGAGATAATATTAGGATTAATAGAGTAATTTTGAATAAGTTGATGAATTGAGGTTTGGGGCAGAAGTAAGGACCTTTAGAATAATGATGTAATATGCGGGAATATTAGGAAACTTAATAACCCCTTTAAGATAGGTTTTAAGTACAAGAATCTACGACGTGAGATGTGTCGACAGTCTACATTATATATTATGGGAAGACTAAAAATGTATACAATAGGAATAATGGTATAAGGATGTAGAAAATACCTTTATTAATATTGAGATATCTAAGATGTGTGCATGCTTATGTATATGACATACCTACCATACTTGCTATCACTGGAGGTTTACGTTCTCTTAGGTCCTTCTAATCCTTGTGTGCCCGAATTTAGTTCGGTACCTAGAGGACATAGTTCAAGGGAATGACTTAATTGTGAGTTATTAAGCCAGCTGACTATGGAGCGTAGGTATGTACGTGACCATGGGTATGTTGAATTATGCTCGCCTCCATTTTTGTGTGTGGTGTTTATTCTAACAATTCCTGAGAGATTCAGAATTTGTAATCCTTATGTACGTGATGTACCGGGATGGATAGCAGAGTATGTGTGCACCGCAGCTTAGCCTCGGGGTGCTTATATTGTATATTTATTATATGAATAATATACGGTGGAATGAAAAGGAATTGTGATGTTTACCTATGAGAATCATTTTTAGTAACTCCATGAGATGATAAATAAGGGGATAACCTCCAGTAAACAGTAATGCTAACAATTGAGAATCCGAGTTCAAGTAAAGCTATCTATTTAAATAATAACATTGGGAATTCATATTGTGAACCGAGTAGTTGGGTTAGAACTTATGATGGTTTAGTTAGATAAATAACACATGTATGGGTACAGGAATGTTAGGAGTGCACTGTTAGACGAGAGGTGAGTATTTCATGTGAGAGTACGTCCTAACATGTATCTTTCATTCATTGTTTTAATTATTATTAAAGTACTTGTTGTTTTTAAAATACTCTACACATTCGGGCTCTGACCCGTTTGCTTTCAAATCTATCTTTTTGTAAAAACCATTTTAGGTGCCCAGCCACAAGGACACCATGCATAGTATTTCCAGTCAGGTGACGAGCTGTAGCTGTTGTGTAAGTTACAGGGCCTTGCTAGTAGACGCTTCATTTGCCTTGACTCTATATTCAGATTTCATCAGTTGTAGGGCATGTCGCCCATTTCTTTTAGAGACATTTCATTTTATATTTCAGTTATTCAGACTTTGGTTTTGTAATTAATTCAGTATGTAGACTTGTTCTATTTCTTTTCATATTGGGATTGTTGTGAGGAGTATTTCCTCGAGACTCATCTTTAATTGTTGATTTATTATAGTTGGACTTTATTGTGAATTGTTGTGTTACATTTATTTATTTCATTTATTGCATGTTAATCAGATTTAATTTAAAATTTGACAACTCACTTTTTAACTACTAGGTGGTTAGTAATCATTAAAAAAAATTTCGACAGGGATACTATTAACTGGACCAACTTGGCATTTTGTATTGATTTAATAAAGGAGTAGCTACCATGTATTTAATTAGTCGGGGTGTCACAGGTGCTATCAGAGCATCAGGTTCTAGTGTCCTTTAGGATCTGTACGGCTTATTATGTTTTCGCTGAGCTTTCTTTGATGTAGAGCCCTATATTTTAGGACTGTTGTACTCTTTTGTTTATGCTACGTTCTTCAACTATTTTAAATTTATAACTGCGAACTTATAAACTTTATTCTCATTTCAGATGCCTCCACAACGTGCGCAGCGAGTTTTCAGGGATGCAACGCCAGAACCACAGCCCGCACCAGTTCAGGGCACGATGAATGCCGGCGAGGTTGCAGCCATTGTGGCCCAGGCGGTAAATGCCGCACTAGCAGTAGTTTAGCAGGCACCACCTCAGGCGCCGGTAGTCGCGCCAGTTCAGGCATATGCATTCCCGTCTCCTTGGAAACGAGTTCGAGATGCTTTTCAGAAAGCACACCCTCCGGAGTTCGCAGGTAGCTCCGATGTTGTGGTATCTAGTCAGTGGAGGAAGAATATTCAGAGGCACTTGAGGATGTATGAGTGCACCGATGTTGAGAGGCAGATACTAGCTGCTTTCAAGCTAGTGGGAGTTGCATTGCAGTGGTGGGAGTCTATTACCACCGCATAGGAGAGAGATACTCTCACTATACAGGAGTTCTGGGTACGGTTCGACCGCAAATATTTTTCGTCAGCTGTTCACACGAAAATGAGGAGGAAGTTGATGAGTCTTAGACAGGAGGGCAAGACTGTGGCTGAGTATGAGGCCGAATTCAAAAATTTTCTGAACATTGTACCCGATGAGATACCGACGGAAGAGAAGAAGATTCAGAAATTCATAGATGGATTGACTTGGAGGATCCATTAGCATTTATTGGGGAACCTCTCGTTGGCCACTTATTCTGACGTGGTTAACGCTGCATTGCTCCATTGCCAGGACCACCGCTTTCACTTGACAGAGGGGAAGCGATCAGAAGAGTCCAGCAATCAGGGCAGGACAGGGGGAAATGGTGCCAGCGGGGCACAATCAGCTCAGGGTCAGTATAGGCAGAGTGATCAGGGTTCCCAATAGGGGGATCATAAAAGATTCCGATCAGGGGGTTTCAGGAACGGTCAGGGAGGATTACGGAATGGCCAGCAGGGTCAAAATGGTCAATAACAGCAGTTTAACCAGGGCCAGCAAGGCCAGGGCAGAAATGGTAATGGCCACCAGGGCCGAGGGCAGCAGGGACAGCGAGGGGAAAACTTCCCGAGGAAGTGTTTCATTTGTGGTAAGATTGGCCACAAACGTCAGGATTGTCCTGATAAGGGCAGGGCCCCACAGTAGCAGCAACAGGGTGCTCGACATGAGCCCCAAAGGCCTATATTTCCCGCCGCCCTCCCAGCACCACCACAGATGGCAGCATTACCACCCATTCCAGCGGTCCCAGTTTAGCAGGGACAGCTTCAGTATGGGAGAGTGTATCAGCTTCAGCAGGCCGCAGCCCCACAGAATCCGCCAGCTATTGAGGGTATGTTTCCTATCCATGGTACTATGGGTCAGGTTTTGTTTGATACGGGGGCAACGCATTATTTTATAGCTACACATTTTGCGAAATCCTTAGGGTTGTTAGCAACAACAGAGTTCACAGTGACGTGTGTAGACTCACCATTAGGGAGTGGGTCACTCATTTTCTTTATATGACAGGGAGTGGGGGTAGAGATTGGTAGTCTGGTATTACCTGCAGACATGTTGGTATTAGATATGCATGTACACGATGTGATTATCGGTATGGATTGGCTCGCTGATTATAGAGCCATGATTGATTGCTTCGGTGGGAGTATTATTTTTTCCATTCCGGGGCAAGAGATGTTTGTAGTGGCGATGCCTCGCCCAGAGGGAGGTTCGACCGCTCATTTGTATTACATAGAGGAGGATACCTCTAAGGAGGTTGTGATTCCTTTAGACTCGATCCCAGTTGTCAGGGAGTACTCAGATGTGTTTTAGGAGATACCAGGCCTACCCCCCAGTCGAGAGATAGACTTTGTTATAGAATTATTTCCAGATACGAGACATATAGCACGAGCACCGTACCGTATGGCTCCGGCAGAGATGCAAGAGTTACGGGATCAGATTGAGCAATTGTTGAGTCAGGGGTTTATACGGAGGAGTACTTCGCCGTGGGGTGCCCCTGTGTTGTTTATGAAGAAGAGAGATGGTTCACTGAGATTGTGTGTGGACTACCGAGAGTTGAACAAGGTCACGATATGGAATAAGTCTCCGTTGCCTAGAATCGATGACCTATTCGACCAGTTGAGGGGAGCTTCTTTCTTCTCGAAGGTTGATTTGTGATCGGGATACCATCAGTTGCGTATCAGGGTAGAGGATGTCTCGAAGACTGCGTTCTTATCGAGATATGGATCTTACGAGTTTCGGGTTATGCCTTTTGGTTTGACCAATGCTCCAGCCGTGTTTATGGACTTAATGAATAGGGTGTTCAGAGATTTCCTAGATTAGTTTGTCATTGTATTCATTGATGATATTCAGGTTTACTCCCAGACAGAGGAGGATCACGCCGAGCATTTGAGGCAAGTTTTGCAGACACTACGTCAGAACGAGCTGTATGCAAAGTATGAGAAGTGCGGGTTTTGGCTGAAGGAGGTCCAGTTTTTGGTACACATTATTTTCGACCGGGGAATATCTGTTGATCCGGGGAAAGTATTGACGGTGAGGGAGTGGGGACAGCCCACGACACCGACTGAGATCCGTAGTTTCTTGGGCTTAGCAGGATACTACAGGAGGTTTATTCGGGGTTTCTCCAAAATAGCGGGTCCCATGACACATCTAACTCGTAAAGGTGTGTCGTTCATTTGGAGTGATGCCTGTCAGTTGGTATTCGATGATTTGAAGGACAAGTTAACCTCAACACCTGTGTTAGCATTGCCGAGACCGGGAGTTGAGTATCTTGTTTACACCGATGCGTCCTTATAGGGACTTGGAGGTGTACTACAGCAGGAGAGTCGGGCCATAGCTTATACTTCCACCTAAGCTTAAGCCTCACGACAAGAATTACCCTACCCATGACTTGGAGTTAGCGGCAGTGGTATTTGCCCTTCGGATATGGAGGCATTATCTTTTGGGAGAGAAGTTTCGATTGTTCACAGACCACAAGTCCCTACTGTACCTATTCACGCAGAAGGAGCTGAATATGAGGCAGCGCAGGTGGCTTGAGTTTGTGAAGGACTATCAGTTTGATATCCAGTATCACCCAGGGAAGGCTAACGTGGTAGCAGACGCGTTGAGCCGTAGACCTATTGATGAGGTGGCAGGGGTGTGGAAGCCAAAGTGGAAAGAATTAGGACACCAGGATGCAGTGGCCCGATCATTCATGTCGAATGTTACGCCGCAGATTGTCACGAGAGTGGTAAAGGCACAAGCAGATGACTCGTTCGGTCAGGAGCTGATAGTTCGATTACTAGCAGAGGGAGCCGAATCCTATACCGTTAGCTCAGACGGGGGATTACGCTTCAATGGGAGATTAGTAGTTTCGAAAGGGGAGGAATTGTGACACGAGGTAATGGTAGAGTCACACGGCTCACGGTTCGCGGTACATCCCGGTGGGGACAAAATGTACAAAGACATGAGACGACAGTATTGGTGGAGCGGGATGAAGAGAGATATTATCGTGTTTGTTTCTAAATGCGCCACTTGTCAACTGGTAAAAGTGGACCATCAGAGACCGGCAGGACTTCTACAGCCATTAGAGGTCCCGATGTGGATGTGGGAGAGCATCTCCATGGACTTTATCACGGGGTTGCCTACGTCACAGAGAGGTCACGACTCCATTTGGGTAATTGTGGACAGGTTGACCAAAGTCGCTCATTTTCTACCCGTAAGGACAGACTACACTACGGGACAGTATGCCCAGCTCTTTATTGCAGAGATAGTGAGACTTCACGATGTGCCCCTAAATATCGTGTCTGACCGAGACAAGATATTTGTTTCACGGTTTTGGGAAAGTTTTCAGGAGGCCATTGGTACGGAATTGCGGTTGAGTACGGCTTATCATCCGCAGACTGATGGGCAAACCGAGCTTACAAATCAGATGTTGGAAGGCATATTGCGGATGTGCATCATTGACTTTGGGGTGGATGGGAGCAGTATCTTCCACTGGTGGAGTTTGCTTACAACAACTCCTACCAGTTCACCATTGGCATGGCTCCATTTGAGGCATTGTATGGTAGACCTTGTCGTTCCCCAGCATGTTGGTTGGAGGTGGGGGACAACAAACTACTTGGGCCGGAAGTGATTCAGGATACTTCGGCAAGGATAGAGCTGATACGGAGTCGCATTCGAGTAGCGCAGGATCGGCAGAAGAGCTATGCTGATGCGAAGAGGTTCTTCAGGGAGTTCCAAGTAGGGGACCAGGTTTTGCTCAGAGTATCTCCTATGAAGGGGATTATGCATTTCGGGAAGAAAGGGAAGTTGGCATCGAGATATGTGGGACCATTCCCTATTATTGAGCGGATTGGGCCGGTTGCGTATAAACTAGGGTTACCGGAGCATTTGCATCGGATTCACGATCTGTTTCATATTTCCTCGCTAAGGAAATATCTTAGAGACGATTTGGCTCATTCTCATATTGCTTTGGAGGACATTGATCTCCAGCCTGATAGCTCATACGAGGAGGGGCCGATTGCTATTTTGGACCGAAGTGAGCGGAAACTGCGGTCAAAGATAGTTCCGTTAGTGCATGTTCAATAGCGACATCATAATGTCGAGGAGTCTACATGGGAGCGCGAGGATGAGATGCGCGAATGCTAACCAGAGTTGTTCTTACCAGCTACTTTCTAGTTCCGAATTTCGGTACGAAATTCAGTTATTAGGGGGGAAGTATGTAATACCCCGTATTTTTGTGATATTTATTTTGGGGATTAATTATATTAAATGTGTATTAAGTGAAAATTAATCCGGATAAAATATTAACGAGATGTGAGTTAGTATTTGATTATAATGTAAATATATGACAATATATGAATTTTAGAACTATTCAAATTGTCGCGAGATTGAAATACTACAATTTGGGAAATTTTGTTGGGACACGCGTGACAGTCGAGTCAGGAATATAATTATTTGAATTAAAAAGTGAATTTTATTTCTATTAATCGTATGGTCATTTTGAGTGCGCCAACATGTCCGGAAGGGTGGAAATAGTCAGAAAACACTAACCGGGGGTTAAGTTTGGGTCCCAGGGCATTATTGGGCCATACCGGTAACTTAAAAGGGCATTTTGGTAATTTCGGAAATTTGGGAATTAAAACCCACGAAAATTAGAAACAAAAATCTGACTTATTCTTTATCCACTAAACCCACTAACTACACTAAGGGACTTAATGGGCTACGGGAGAAGTTAAGATATAGTTCCAACTTGCCAAAAACCAACCACACCTCTATTGTCATCATCCTTAGAGAAAAACTTGTAGAGAGAGAGAGAGAGAGAGAGAGAGAAGAGAATTCTGCAGAAAGAGAGAGGGAGAACAACTCAGCATTCAAGATTCAACATCAAATTGAGAGAAAGATTAAGGCAAGTGGTTTAATTCCAATTGATTTAATGCTATGCTTTTCCATGTTTATGAAATTATCAAATTTATCTTGGAAGATTGATTAGACCCATGAATTTGAAGATGTAAAACTATGAACTATGTTAGGTACTTCATGTAGAAACATTCTCGACGAATTATGAACTCAGAATTATGACTCTTGATGATTTAAAAACGGATTTTAGAAGAAGTTTATTAATGTTCTTGAAAGAAATAGAAAACTAGAATTCTTGGTGAAGATTTGATCCATACCAAGCCCTTGAATGATGAATTATCAGTTTTAGAACATTAACACTGTTGTAGGATGGTTTTATGATGATATTATAACGTTATCTTAGAGTTTCATGCTTATTAATGGTGTTTTGGGTTGATTTGAAAACTGCAAAATGAAGCAGTCCGCAGCCTACCTGGTGCGATCGATCGATCGACATTCATTAGTCGATCGATCGACCACCATCGATCGATCGAAGGTCAAGGTCGATCGATCGACCTTCCCAGAAAGAGTAAAATCTCCCCTAGTTAAATTTTAATGATATTAACCCTTGGAAAATATTAATGGAAACCTTATGAATATCCTTAGACTAAAGGAAGACCAGTAGGTACGGTTATAAAGTTCAGACCTTAATTAGAATTTAATTTGAGGAATTATTCTAAAAGCTATTGAAGCTCGATAAGTGAGATAATATTAGAATTAATAGAGTAATTTTGAATAAGTTGATGAATTGAGGTTTGGGGCAGAAGTAAGGACCTTTAGAATAATGATGTAATATGTGGGAATATTAGGAAACTTAATAACCCCTTTGAGATAGGTTTTAAGTACAAGAATCTACGACGTGAGATGTGTCGACAGTCTACATTATATATTATCGGAAGACTAAAAATGTATACAATAGGAATAATGGTATAAGGATGTAGAAAATACCTTTATTAATATTGAGATATCTAAGATGTGTGCATGCTTAGTATATATTCTTATGTGTATGACATACCTACCATACTTGCTATCACGGGAGGTTTACGTTCTCTTAGGGCCTTCTAATCCTTGTGTGCCCAGATTTAGTTTGGTACCTAGAGGACATAGTTCAAGGGAATGACTTAATTGTGAGTTATTAAGCCAACTGACTATGGAGCGTAGGTATGTACGTGACCATAGATATGTTGAATTATGTTTGCCTCCATTTTTGTGTGTGGTGTTTATTCTAACAATTCCTGAGAGATTCGGAATTTGTAATCCTTATGTACGTGATGTAACGGGATGGATAGCAGAGTATGTGTGCACCGCAGCTTAGCCTCGGGGTGCTTATATTGTATATTAATGATGTGAATAATATACGGTGGAATGAAAAGGAATTGTGATGTTTACCTATGAGAATCATTTTTAGTAACTCCATGAGATGATAAATAAGGGGATAACCTCTAGTAAACAGTAATGCTAACAATTGAGAATACGAGTTCAAGTAAAGCTATCTATTTAAATAATAACATTGGGAATTCATATTGTGAATCGAGTAGTTGGGTTAGAAGTTATGATGGTTTAGTTAGATAAATAACACATGTATGGGTACAGGAACGTTAGGAGTGCACTGTTAGACGAGAGGTGAGTATTTCATGTGAGAGTACGTCCTAACATGTATCTTGCATTCATTGTTTTAATTGTTATTAAATCACTTGCTATTTTTAAAATACTCTCCACATTCGGGCTCTGACCCGTTTTCTTTCAAATCTATCTTTTTGTAAAAACCATTTTAGGTGCCCAGCCACAAGGACACCATGCATAGTATTTCCAGTCAGGTGACAAGCTGTAGTTTTTGTAGAAGTTACAGGGCCTTGCTAGTAGACGCTTCATTTGCCTTGACTCTATATTCAGATTTCATCAGTTGTAGGGCATGTCGCCCATTTCTTTTAGAGACATTTCATTTTGTATTTCAGTATTCAGACTTTGGTTTTGTAATTAATTCAGTATGTAGACTTGTTCTATTTCTTTTCATATTGGGATTGTTGTGAGGAGTATTTCCTCGAGACTCATCTTTAATTGTTGATTTATTATAGTTGGACTTTATCGTGAATGGTTGTGTTACATTTCTTTATTTCATTTATTGCATGTTAATCCGATTTAATTTAAAATTTGACAACTCACTTTTTAACTATTAGGTGGTTAGTAATCATTAAAAATGTTTTCGACAGTGATGCCATTAACTGGACCAACTTGGCATTTTGTATTGATTTAATAAAGGAGTAGCTACCCGGTATTTAATTAGTCGTACACTCACCAGGAGCCCCAGACCCATCATTCTCGCTGCCCTACCAGCAACAACACCAATTCCAGCTTTGCCCGCATCACCGATTCAGTAGGGACAATTACAAGATGGGCGTGTCTATAACGTCCACCAGGCAGAAATAGTTCCACATGCACCACCCATAGTTGAGGGTAAGTTCTCTATTCATGGTACTACAAGGCGCATTTTATTTGACACTGGGGCATCACGCTCCCTCACAGCCACTAGCTTTGCACGGGCCACAGGGTTGTTAGACACGACCGATAGTACAGTGACTTGTGTAGACTCACAGTTGGGTAGTAGGTCGTTGATTTTCTTTATATGTCGGGGTGTAAGTATTGAGATTGGGGGTTTGATCTTACCGACAGACATGCTTGTTTTAGATATGCATGAGTACGATGCCATTATTGGCATGGATTGGCTAGTTTCTTATAGGTCCATGATTGAATGCATCAATAGAAGTATTATGTTCGCTATCCCGAACAAGAAGATGCTCCTAGTAGAGATTCCTTGTCTAAGGAAGGTTCGTCCACCCACATGTTTTACATAGATAAGGAGACCTCTATGGTAGTAGCAATCCCACTTGATTCGAATATGGTTGTATGCGAGTTTGTTGATATATTTTAGGAGATACCGAGGTTATCGCAGAGTAGGGAGATTGAGTTTATGATAGACTTGACACTAGGTACCCGTCTTATAGCACGTGTGCCTTAACATATGGCTTCGATAGAGATGAGGGAGTTAAAGGACCAGATTGAACAGTTTTTGGGATAGGGTTTCATCCATAGGATTACCTCACATTGGGATTCTCCAACTCTGTTTGTGAAGAAGAGGGACGGATCCTTACGACTCTGTGTCGATTATCGGGAGCTAAATAAAGTCATAATATGGAATAAATATCCGTTGCCTCGCATCGATGACTTATTTGACCAGCTGAGGGGAGCAACCTACTTCTCAAAGATAGATTTGAGATTCGAGTATCATCAGCTATGCATCAGGGAGCAGGATGTGTCGAAGACTGCTTTTATGATGAGGTATGGGTCGTATAAGTTTCGGGTTATGACGTTTGGGTTAACTAACGCCCCAACGGTATTTATGGACTTGATGAATAGAGTCTTCAGAGAGTTCGTAGATCAGTTTGTCATTATCTTCATATATGACTTTCTAATTTATTCTCGTACCACGGAGGAGCATGTCGAGCACTCACGTAGGGTTCTGCAGACCTTACTGGAACATGAGTTGTATGCCAAATTGGAGAAATATGTATTTTATCAGCATAAGGTACAATTTTTTAGGCACATTGTATCTGAGAAGGGGGTATCTATAGATCCTAGCAAAGTGTCAGCGGTGAAGGAGTGTGGACGACCTACGACACTGACGGAGGTACGGAGTTTTTTAGGTTTATCCGGTTAATACAGGCAGTTCATTCGGAGATTCTCGAAGATTGTGGGTCCAATGAGGAATTTGACTCATAAGGGCGTGCCATTTGTTTGGGATGATGCGTGACAGTTGGCATTCGATGAGTTGAAGGATAAGTTAACTTCAGCACATGTACTAGCACTTCCCAGAGTAGGTGTGGAGTACCTAGTGTATACTGACGCATCCTTACAGGGGCTTGGGGGAGTATTACAGTAGGAGGAATAGGCTATAGCTTTGGCTTCTCGAAAGCTTAAGCCTTACGAGAAGAACTACCCCACCCATGACTTAGAGTTGGCAGCAGTCGTGTTTGCGCTTCGAATTTGGAGACATTATTTGTTAAAGGAGAAGTTTCGTATATTTACAGACCACAAGTAACTACAGTACTTTTTCACGCAGAATGAGCTAAATATGTGTCGGCACAGGTGGCTTGAGTTTGTAAAAGATTATCAGTTTGAGATACATTATCACCCAAGAATGAATAATGTAGTTGCTGATGTAGTGAGACGTAGGCCAGTAGATGAGATGTCCGAGGTGTGGAAGGTGAAATGGAAAGAGCTGGGACATCAAGAGGCGATTGTTAGGTCATTCATGACAGTTATGACTGTCACACCACAGATAGTGATGAGGGTGGTTCAGGACCAAACATCAGATTTATTTCTATAGGAGCGGATTAAATAGCTCTTATCCGGTGGAGCTTAGTCCTACTCAGTGAGTTTCGAGGGAGGCGTGCACTTCAACAAGTAATTGGTTATTCCTAAGGGCCCTACTACATGCGGTGCTGACAAAGTCTCATGGATCTCGATTTATGATACATCCTGGTGGGGATAAGATATACTAGGATATGAGGCAGCAGTACTGGTGGAGTGGGATGAAGAGAGACATCACAGAGTTCATCTCCAGGTGTACCACTTGTCAGTTGGTGAAAGTGGACCATAAGAGATCTCCAGGTTTACTTCATCCGTTAGAGATCCCTATGTGGAAATGGGAGGGTATTTCCGTTGGTTTCATTACTAGGTTGCCTACTTCGTAGAGGGGGCATGATTCTATATGGGTTATTATGGATCGGTTGATGAAAGTAGCCCATTTTTTACCAGTCAGGACGGACTACACCGTAAGATAGTATGCCTAGATATTTATTGTAGAGATAGTGAGACTGCATAGTGTGCCTTTGGATATCGTGTCGGATAAAGACAAGACTTTTGTGTCTCGTTTTTTAGAGAGCTTCTAGGAGGCTATGGTTACCGAGTTTTAGTTGAGTATGACATATCACTCACAGACCGATGGGTAGACTGAGCTCGCTAATCAGATGCTTGAGGACATGTTGCATATGTGTATCCTTGACTTTGGGGGAGGTTGGGAGCAATGCCTTCCACTGGTGGAGTTTTCTTACAACAACTCCTATCAGTTCATGATTGACATGGACCCATTTGAGGCGTTATATGGAAGACCTTGTCGTTCTCCTGCTTGTTGCCTAGAGGTGGGGGACAACAAACTACTCGGGTCGGATGTCAAGCAGGATTGAGATGATTCGCAACCACATACGGGTAGCCCAGGATAGATAAAAAAGCTACACCGATGCTAGGAGGTCCTTTAGGGAGTTCGCTGTGGGGGACCATGTTTTGTTGAGGGTATCTCCTATGAATGAATAATGAGGTTTGGGAAGAAGGGGAAATTATCTCCAAGATACGTAGGACCATTTTGTATCATCGAGAGGATCGGACTAGTGGCATACAGACTTGGGTTATTGGAGCACTTGGATCGTATTCATGATGTGTTCCACATTTCATCACTGAGGTGGTATCTTCAAGATGACTTCGCCCACACCCACATCACGATAGAGGAGATTGATTTACATCCCGACAGTTCTTATGAGGATAGACCAGTGGTTATCCTAGACCATAGCGAGAGGAGACTGAGGTAAAAGGTAGTTCCACTTGTGCGGGTATAGTGGGAGCACCACAATTTGGAGGAGTCTACATGGGAGTGAGAGGTGGATATGCGGAAGAAGTATCCAAACTTATTCGTACCAAGTATGCCTTATTTTCTGAATTTCGGGACGAAATTTCGTTATTAGGGGGGAAGTATGTAATATCCCGTATTCTAGATGATCTAAATAATTATGGGATTAATTATTATTGTTGGATTAATTGAATTAAAATGTGAGATTTAATGGTTAATTAATCCGGATTAATATCTATATTAACTAGCGTGCCAGGGTTAATACTTATTGATTGAATATTACTGTGTGATATGTAATATGGAATTATGCATTTTGATAAATTATCGAGAGTAAGAAATACGATAATTGGTAATTTAAGTCAGGCGCGCGTGTGAGTCGTGTCGGGACTAATGAATGGGAATAAAAAGAGGATTTATTTTTATTAACTCGTTGAGTTCGGAAGGGTCAAGATAGTCAGAATAATGTACCCAAAAATTTAGTTTGGGTCCTGGAGCAATCTTAAGCCTAACCAGCATCCCGAGAGGGCATTTTGGTAAATTATATTTTAGGGCTAATTAATGAGCGAAAATGAGAGCGCTTTAATATTCCTTACGTAGTTACAGTTAGGGTTCTATCTGTAAAAGAAAAGAGATAATTCCAGGGGAAGGAGAAGAAGAGGTTTCCAGGAGTTCCAAGGCCAAACCCAGTCATCTTTCACCAAAAACATCATCAATGCGTAGATCGAAAAAAGTAGAAAACATTTATACTAATTTCAAGCAACGAATCAAACCTTCATAATCAGGCAAGTGTTTATTACTTGCTTTCCTTTAACAATACTCACGTTGATGTTAGTATAGAAATGAAATACCCATGTATTGTTAAAAAAAGTGATGAAAATTAGAGATTGGATATACATGAATTGAATTTGAGATTAATTTAGGTTGAACCCCTTACGTAGGTACATTAGAAATCAGGTATAAATGACTTTATGTGATGAACAAATTTGGAAATTTTATGTTCTTGGATGATAATTGGAAGAACTAGGGTTTTATTACTTATTTCGCAATTCTAGATTACAATAATGATTGGTAATGAATTAATGATGTTATATTAGTGGAAATCATTCATACATTTTAGGAAAGTGATTTAGAAGGATTGATCGGTGATTAGGAACGATTCGTAGAGGTTATTAGTGTTGAATTGGTGGTGAAAAAGTTCCTAGGTAAATCTGCGTTGAAAAGGGGAGAGATCCGAACAGTTTTTCGTAAAAAAGTTCTGATCATTTTTTTTTAGAAAAAGGTCCAGATCATTTATTTTTAAAAAGGGTCCGGATCATTTTCTTAGTCGGTCCGGATCGCCCTGCTATATTTTCCAAAATTAAATTGTGGACCTTTAGGGCATCTTTCAGGACTTGAAATGTGGGAATCTTAATGAAATACACTGAGATTTAAAGTGATGTTATATTAAGGAAAACGTGGCGTAAGACTTGGGAATATATAGGATGTATTAATCTTAGAAATTCGAGAGAGAATACTTGAAATAATTATACTCATAATAGTAATATGACATATCAATATGTGGAAAATATATGATTAGGTTGGGTGTATACCTATGGGTTTTAATACGGTCTGTGTATGCATATTATATGACATTATTGTTAAGTGAACTAATGGGTGATAACCCTGGGTGCAAGAGGTGGTAACTCGGGGTTGCAAGAATACTGTTATTGAGTGCGCTAATGGGTGCTAACCCGGGGGTGGAGGATTAATATGGTTAGGTGCGCTAATGGGTCTTAGCCCGGGGGTGCATAATTAGTATATATATGTATAGGGATGTTGTGACTATATTCATATACATACAAGAACTTGTGAATTATTCTATTGTGTGTAATTTGTAGATTGGAATGTGGTTATATAAAATAAATCTTAATGCATAAGGGATTTATTGTGAATTGAGAAACATGTTAATTAGTTATTCGGTATAGACTAATTTAATAGCGTATTGTATAGGTGACACGAAAATACTAATAGTGAGTAAAGTTAGTATCATTATGATTTCGAGCTAGTTAGGCTAGGTTGCATAGCTAGGTGGGATTAGATGTACATTAGGAGTGCACTATAGATGAGAGGTGAGAATTTGATGTGAGAGTTCGATACCTAACATGCGCGTAATACTTGATTTAATGCAGTTTTAAATACTTGCTAAATCTTTTTTAAAACATCGGGTTCTGACCCGTCTCTTGCATCTCTTCTCTCTTTTGCTATATATGTACTATATCAGGTGCTCAGCCACAGGGACACCAGATTTAGAGGCTTGGAATATTTCACATGCTGCAACTGTTGTGGAAGATGTAGGTCCTTGCATTAGATTCCCTTATCATTTCATTCAGTTCTATCCACACTTTTATTTAGGGCATGTGTCGCCCACCTTTAGTCATTTTTATCAGAGATTGTATTCAGTTTACTTCCAGTTATTTTAGTTGGATTGGTTTTTACTATGGTTCTTTTGTTTGAGGTTTTGAACTGGAATATTTTATCCAGTCTTATTTATTTTAAAATTTGATTCCGACTCAGTATTTATTATATTCATGTGTATGGTGAATGGTTTATATTTTATTACTTGAATTAGAAAATGAAAATATTTTGTTATATTAAAAATGAAAATATTTTTAACACTAGCTTAATTTATTATTAGGTGGTTTTATTTATTATTTCTTTTTCGATAGTGATGCTAAGAATGAACCAGCCGAACATTCTATTTTTAATTTAATAAAAGACTGATCACCCGATATTTAATTGGGCGGGGTGTCACAATTTAGTACCATCTTAATCATATATAGTAACGCCATCTGGTAGGTCACAACCCATGTCAATTTTAACACATATTCTTGCATAAGTGAGACTCTGCCTCTTTGTTGTCATTCTATTAGTGAATATTGGTTTACCAATTAGGTTAGCAATCTTACTTGGGACAGAATATGCCCATAGGTGTAACTTTAGGCCAGGAAGTCTGACCCAAATTGGTATTTTTACAATTCCTTCTTGTAATACACCGTGATTTTTTGGATTGAAAATTCGATTATTTTGGGGAGAAATAGTATTTATTTAAATTGGAGTATTTTAATTCAGAAAAATGAGGTAAAAGATTTAAGGATGTTAGAAAGTATTTGAATGACGATTCTGAGCGTGCGGTTGATCCCAGATGGGTCGAGATAGTCGAAATGACTGTACTTGGGTCTTATTTGGATTTCAAAATATTTTAAGTTCGTTTGACTCGAATTAGAGTAACGGAGTCATTTAAAGTGTGTATTATCATTTAAGGTCGGGTATTTTGGAGATAAGGCTTAAGATGCCTGCGGGAGATAACAATCTCATTTGTAAGATTGAGAGAAAGCCCTAGAGAGAGAAAGAGAAGAGGAAAGGAAGAAGAGAAAGAAGAAAAGCTTGGGGATTCTGGCCAATACACGATTTCGAGGAAGATTCAACCTCTACAACTTTTAGGCAAGTGATTAAACTTCCTAAATAATCTATGTGTGTAATTTATTTAATGATTTGTGGAGAAAAATATGGATTTTGGGTTATTATGTCAAACACTTAGATTTTAGGTTAAATCTTGTATTTGAGGTGTGGGTATATGGATTTAAGGTTTTATAATTAGTTGGGTAGAAATATAATAAGTTTTAATGTTAGAAACATGCTTGGGTTGAAGATTGGTAGTTGGAAGATAATATATTTGGGTTTTGAAAATTTTGGTTTTGGAGAAAATAAGCCATGTTCATAGCTGCTGAACAAGCCAAATAGATTTCGCTCCTTTCCGAATCGATTCGGAAGGTTTCAGGCTTACAGGTCTGAGTGACTGAATCGATTCAGACCCAAAGACGAATCGATTCGACCTAAGACAGACACACAGGTCCTTTAGACCGAATCGATTCGCATTATGGGCGAATCGATTCGTTTTGAGGACCGAATCGATTCGGGTTGGGTCGAATCAATTCGAAGACATGCCTATTTTGCGAGGTTTTTCTAGAGTAAGTTTCGCTCCATTCCGTTTGGGTTTATCGATTAGGAACCTTTAAATATGTTATAAGAAGTACATTTTGGAGATTTTTTGGGAGTTTCACATATGATGAAATATTAGGGGCGTATCGAGTTATTCCGAGAGAGTACAAATTGAAGATTCTCGTATCGATTTAGTGGGGAATCCTACTATCATCGAGATTTCTATTTGGAGATAATTATGGGTCAATAAGAGAGAGGCAGGTTACGCTTAGTGATGTTGGACTTTAGGATTAAATCTCAAATGTGATAACGTTAATGGTTCGTATGATCAATTGAACCCTAATCTGAATTGGGAATGTTTTAGCATAACCCCGACTAGAATAAGTTGTGTATATACTTATAGTCGAGTTAATCACTGTATATCGGAGTGTCTATATATATAGATGGCGTGAATGTATATACCTTGTGTGATGGTTTGCACATATATGATGTGATTGCATATATCTAATGTGAATGACATATATATATATATATATATATATATATATATATATATATATATATATATATATATATATATATATATATACTTATTGTGTGAGCATACCCTCCAGTGCTATCATGGGAAGTTGCGTGATGTGGTTGAGGCCCTTGGCTTAAGGAGCAGGGAGCTTATAGTCCCCAAGTCATAGTCGTCCATTATTTATTACGTGATTTTATTCTGGGTGAGAAGTCTTGGGTATTATTCATTCTCACTTTAAGGTTCAAAACTATGTCCCCTTCCTATACGTTGTGATTTGTTTTTATTACCAGGGCGGTGTGATAATAGTCCGGTGGCTAGTAACCTGAGATAAAGTGAGTAATTCCTGGAAGATGATAGCATTGTTAAGTGTTTTTATATCCATAAGTTATTGTGTTTTGGATACTTTGATGTACGCTAAGCGTTTTATGTGTACTTACTTGTTGGGGTTTAATGATTGCGCTTTATAACTAGAATAATGTTATATAGACCTTAAAGGTTCGGTGAAATATCTTATTTATGTAAATAGAGATAGTTACCCATAATAAGTAGTCGAAGTTATGTGTTGGGTACCGGGGGCATAATGTATCTCAATGACCAACATTGTCAAGGAGTAGTGTATCGGGGGGTTCCTTATTTGGATTTTACTCTACGAGACGTCCCACGCACGAAACGCAGTGCAATGTTGGGAGTGGGGAGAAGTTTAGTCCTTAGTACTCGGAGTTATATGTTATATCGAAATAATGCTTTATGAGAATAAAAATTAGAGTAGTATTTTAAATAAGTAGCTGATGTCATATGCGTCGTGTCCCAAGGGTAATGGATCTCAACGATCTACATTGTTAAGGAGTAGTGTATCGGGGGGTTCCTTATTTGGATTTAGCTTTGCGATGTGTTTTATACATGAAACACAGTGTAATGTTGAGAGTTGGGAGAAGTTTAGTCCTTTGTATTTGGATTTATGTGCTATAGTGAATCAATGGGTAATGAGAATAAAAAAAGCTGATGTGTGACTATTTGGATGCTAATAACTTGTTGATGTTAATAACTAGAATCCGATGAATTCTAGTAAGACATATATATATATATATATAAGTTTAGACGCACACTTGGGTTAGGGTAGAATAGGAACTTTACGGTTAGGTTTTCGATAATGGGTTACGTGAGTGTGGATTAGGCGTAGGTTAGATTGAACTATCCCTAGAACATGTCGGGTAGTTTAATTGAGGACCATGTGCATACGCTTAGTTATGCGCTTCAGTCGAGGGGTGAGTTGAGTTCCACGAGAGAACGACTCCACTTTGATTGTGAAATGGTGCATTTATAATTATTATGCATTTTAATGCACTTGCTAAAAATGTTTTCAAACCTCGGGCTCTGACCCATTCATATGTTTTCAAGGAGCTGTAGCAGTTGCGGACTGTTGCGGGATTTTTGTTATAGCCATTTCCTATCTTTTGTAAATCTAGTTTATGATTCAGATTGTATATCAGGTTTACACCCAAGGTTTGTCTATGTAGCACTTTTATATATTCTTTCCTCAGGTTGTTGTATTGTCTGTGACCCAACAACATATTCAGATATTTTTCTTTTGTGTATTTATGGCGTACTATAGGATTATTCCCTTTTATCTTAGTATGCGTGTGTACCTTATCATGTTCAGTAGTTATTATGTGGTTGGTTGGTTAATCTTCATCGTATATTTTAAAATTTTTTGGCATCCGCTTATTTTAGTAATGGGTAGTTAGCTATGTTTATATAGTCTCGATAGTAGATTCTGAGAATGATCCACTTGAGATTCCTAATTGTTATAGTATAGGGTTGTCCACCCGTTATTATTTTAAGAGGAGTGTCACAGGTGGTATCAGAGCATCAGGTTCTAGTGTCTTTAGGATCTGTGGGGGTTTTCTGCGTTCTTCCATAAGCGTTATTGATGTGGAGCCCTACTATTAGGAATGTTGTGTTCATTACATCTATATTTCCTTCTGCGATGTGTAATCACTTGAACGACATTCTGATACAGTTGCACTTATTTTAGATGCCACTAAAGAGAGGTCATCCAGGAAGGGAAAACCGAGGGGCTAAGAATATGGAACCCCAAATGCCTCAAGGGACTCTGACCATAACCAAAGTTTCTAATATCGTGGCACAAATAGTAATTGTTGCTATTTCTGTGATGTCACATCAACCTGCAGCTCAAGTAGCCCAAGCCCACCCAGAGCCATCTGCGTGGGAAAGAGTACGAGAATATTTTCGAAAAGGACATCCTCCAGAAGTGTCGGGGGGATCTGATGCGATAGTTACAAGTCGTTGGAAGAAGGGTATGAAAAGGCACCTTCAAATGGTTGAATGCAGCAAGGTGAGAAAGTAGATACTCGCCACCTTTAAATTAATGGGTGTCGCTCTCCAATGGTAGGAATCAATCACCACATCGGAGCAGAGAGATGCAATGCCCATAGCAGATTTTTGGGAACGCTTTGAGCGAAAGTATTTTCCTTCCTCGATCCAAATAGAAATGAGGAGGATATTGCTGGATGTGTCTCGAGGTGATCGAACGGTGGCCAAGTACGAAGAAGAATTTACTCGATTGGAGAATTCATTACCCGATGAGGTAAATACAGAGGAGAAGAGAAAAGAGATGTTCGTGGGAGGTTTAGAATGGCAAATTCGACAGCATTTGTTAGGGAACTCAACATTATTGACTTTTACCGAGGTAGTGAATGCGACATTGTTACAGTGTTAGGAATATCGTCTTCATTTTAAAGGGGGTAAGAAATTTAGAGACTCGAGTTGATCAAGTAAGTCTGGTGAAGAAGATGTCGGTGGAGCATGATGGCATAAGCAGGATTATCAAGGGTCGCGGCAATGTTTTATTCCTCAGGATGGGCAGGGAGGATTTACTGGTAGATGTTTCTTTTGTAGAGAAATACCCGAAAGAGGTAGAGGGAATGTTTTTGAGGAGGTTTTGGATGTGCAACCCCTACAGTAGATCAAAGGCCAGTTTGGGCAGGAGGACCTCGAACAAGAACCCATGGATGAAACGAGGCAGTTGGAGTATGGAGGTAATATGTAAATTATTTTCCTTTGTGCTTAGGTTATGCCTTGAGGGGTATTAGGAGTATCGTAAGTAAATTTTTAATGAGTGGTTAGTTATTATGACCCTGTTATGTATGGAATGACCCGAAAGGGAGGAGTGAGCAAATGGGGAACTTAGACGATATCTTTCGAAAGAATATATTGTCTTGCGAAGTGCTAGTATAGATTTACGATTTTTTTTCAAAAATAGGAACTGTTAAAGTTGTGGAAGTAGTAACGGTAAAGCTATTGTTTTATAGTTATGCTAGGCTCATATATTTGCAATGTTCCAGCTATGGAAGGGCCTATCGTATGTCAATGTTTTGCTATGATGTAAGGGATTTTTTTTTACTGAAGAGATTCAGGGTTTAGCGGGATCGTTGTTGAGCTAGGAATTTTAGTTCATGGTTGTGTGCGTACTACGAATTAAAAGGTTGGTAAGAGTATTGTATTTGTTGGCACATTGTGTCTTGGGCATAAGGTATTTGATTTGTTTGTCGAAAGACATAAAACTATTTTAATATTGTTTTATAGGCCTTCGGGCAATATCAAAATGATTCAAAAATATTTTTTAAAACTTTAGTCCCGGTCTAACTGATCTCAATCCCCGACAGAGCTACACAGTAGTGTATTGGGAGGGTTCCTTGTTTGGATTTCGCTTGCGAGACCTCCCCCGCATGAAAGTAACAAATTTCAGGAATTGAGAAGAGTTAAATCTTCAGACATTTAAATTTTTTTTTTTTATATAATTAGTAGGTTATAATGGATTAATTTGTTTCGAGATATATTATGATTTGAGGCTAAGTGGAGCCGGGTAATGTTTATGATGTTGAGCTCGAGTACAGGGTGTATGGGTGCCCTGGTTAACTGATTTTTTTTAATTAAAATGATTCGCCATGAGAAGTAGGAGGAATAGATATAGTGATCTTGAGAGTAGGTGTCTTAGGAGCTAGTTAAGGTTTGGAGTACTAGGCTTAACTTAATTTCGAGGACGAAATTCTTGTAAGGGGGGACGTCTGTAATACCCCGTGATTTTTTGGACTGAAAATTTTGATTATTTTTGAATGAAATGGTATTTATTTAAATTGGAGTATTTTAATTTGGCAAATGAGGTCAAGAATTTGATGATGTTAGAAAGTATTTCGAATGATGATTCTGAATATCCGGTTGATCCCGAATGGGTCGAGATAGTCGAAATGACTGTCCTTGGGTCTTATTTGGGTTTCAAAATATTTTAAGTTCGCTTGACTCGAATTAGAGTAACCAAGTCTTTTAAAGTATGTATTATCATTTAAAGTCGGGGCTTTTGGAGATAAGGCTTAAAAAGCCTACGGGAGATAACAATCTCATTTCTGAGATTGGGAGAAATCCCTAGAGAGAGAAAGAGAAGAGGAAAGGAAGAAGAGAAAGAAGAAAAATTTGGGGATTCCGGCCAATATGCGATTTCAAGGAAGATTCAAGCTCTACAACTTTGAGGCAAGTGATTAAACTTGTTAAATAATCTATGTGTGTAATTTATTTCATGATTTATGGAGAAAAATATGGATTTTTGGTTATTATGTCAAAACCCTAGATTTTTGGTTAAATCTTGTATTTGAGGTGTGGGTATATAGATTTAAAGTTTTATAATTAGTTGGGTAGAAATATAATGAGTTTTAATGCTAGAAACATGTTTGGGTTGAAGATTGGTGGTTGGAAGATAATATATTTGGGTTTTGAAATTTTGGTTTTGGAGAAAATAAGCCATTTTTGTAGTTGCTGAACAGGCTGAATCGATTTCTCTCCTTTCCGAATCGATTCGAAATGTTGCAGACTTACAGGTCTGAGTGACCGAATCGGTTCGGACCCAAAGACGAATCGATTCGGCCTAATACAGACACACAAGTCTTTTGGACCGAATCGATTCGCATTAGGGGCGAATCGATTCGCTTTGAGGGCCGAATCGATTCGGATTGGGCCGACTCGATTCGAAAACAGGGCTGTTTTGAGAGGTTTTTGTAGAGTGAGTTTTGCTTCATTCCGTTTGGGTTTATCGATTAGGAACCTTTAAATATGTTACGAGAAGTACGTTTTGGAATTTTTTAGGGAGTTTCACATATGATGAAATATTTAGGGCGTATCGAGTTATTTCGAGAGAGTAGAAATTGAAGAATACCGTATCGACTTAGTGGGGAATCCTATTATCATCGAGATTTCTATTTGGAGATAATTATGGATCAATAATGAAGAGGCAGGGTATGCGTAGTGATGTTGGACTTTAGGATTAAATCACAAATGTGACAACGTTAATGGTTCGTATAATCAACTGAACCGTAATCTGAATTGGGAATGTTTTAGCATATCACTGACTAGAATAAGTTGTGTATATACTTATAGCCAGGTTAATCACTATATATCGGAGTGTCTATATATATTGATGGCGCGAATGTATATACCTTGTGGTTTGCACATATATGATGTGATTTCATATATATCTAGTGTGATATATATATATATATATATACTTATTGTGTGAGCATACGCTTCGGTGCTATCATGGGAAGTTGCGCGATGTGGGTGAGGTCCCTGACTTGAGGACCAGGGAGCGTATAGTCCCCAGGTCATAGTCGTCCATTATTTATTGTGTGATTTTATTATGGGTGAGAAGTCTTGGGTATGATTCGTTCTCACTTTCAGGTTCGGAACTATGACCGTTTCCTATACGTTGTGATTTGTTTTTATTACCAGGGCAGTGTGATAATAGTCGAGTGGCCAGTAACCTGGGATAAAGTGAGTAATTCCTGGAAGATGATAGCATTGTGAACTATTTTTATACCCATAAGTGATTGTGTTTTTTATACTTTGATGTACGCTAAGCGTGTTATGTGTACTTACTTGTTGGGGTTGAATGATTGCGCTTTATAACTAGAATAATGTTATATAGACCTTAAAGGTTCGGTGCAATATCTTATTTGTGTAATTAGAGATAGTTACCCATAGTATGTAGTCGAAGTTCTGTGTTGGGTACCGAGGGTATAATGGATCTCAAAGATCAACTTTGTCAATGAGTAGTGTATAGGGGGGTTCCTTGTTTGGATTTCGCTCTATGAGACGTCCTACGCACGAAATGCAGTGCAATATTGGGAGTGGGGAGAAGTTTAGTCCTTAGTACTCGGAGTTCTATTTTATTGCGAAACAATACTTTTTGAGAATAAAAATTAGAGTAGTATTCTAAATAAGTAGCCGATGTTATATGCATCGGAGTTATATTTCTCAATATTTGGATTCTGTCTCCTCATAATCTCCAATTGACCACCAACGAAATCTTGTTCCAATGAATCAACTAGTGGACCTCTAACCCTAATCGATCTTCTCATATTGTCATTTGAAACCCTAGGTCGGTTACGTGTTCGTAAAGAGAGAAATTTAGAGAACTATGATACTTTTAACATTATTTCCAAAATCCTTTAAGGACCTATTTAAGATTCTTAACAATGAAAGTGAAGCTACATTCCTCTCTTGGACACCCACAAAAACAAAAAAGTATATTTTTGATGGAGGTCCTAAAAACAGTAACTTAAAATGAAAAGGGATAGATTACTTAGTTGCTAGTCTGAGCTATTTGATCGAAAAATGGTATCTTTCTGAGTGCTTAGAAAATAAGAAGTGCAAGGAAGCACTACTTGAAGAAGAAGATTCTAGAAGAAGGGAACGTGAGCTATTGGAAAAGAAAATGCAAAACAATCATAAGAAGAAACTTAAGAATAAATCAAAACAAATAAAAAAGGTTGAACGTCAAAACAATAATGAGGATCAAGGAAGTGGAGAAGAAGTAGATGTTAATTGTATTGTGTCTCAAATGGAGATTCTCAAATTATGTAGAAATTAGTTGTACATTAAACAAAGGACAATTGATGACATAAAATTTAGAAAATTTTGAATCCTCCATAGTTATATGGAAAATATATAATATAATTTTTTTTTTTGCTCCTCCCCCCTCAAACTCACACCCACAAAAAAAAAAATTCCATGGAAAATGTTTAAACTGTGAATTATTAGTCTGTAGTTTAGGTAAACATGGGAAAATAATTGACAATTGTAACATAACACAACTCGATAACCAATTTTTCACGCATTATGACACAATGCAAAATTGATAGTTCATTGTGTTTCAAAATGTGGATTTAACCACTGTAGTGGTGTGGCCATGATTTAGATGTCCAATACATGGTGTGGGAAAGGGTGTGAGAGCACGAAAGCGTCAATATTTAAATTATGAGAATTTGAGAGAGGTACATGAGAATTTATATTTTTTAATGAATATCATAGGTATAAATTCTAGTTGAAAAAAAATAATTTATGAGAACAAGACTAAATTTTTAGTAAAATATTCAGTTGAGATGGGTATATTTTGAATAAACAAATTAAATATGCATTTACAAATATAAAAAGATGGAGTATTATAATATAAAATGAAATGCAACTTTCGTAATACAAAAAATTCAATAATAATATGCTTGTTAATCTGTCAATTTAGCCATTGTATAAAATATGCACTTATAATATAGACAAACAAAAATACCTTTGTATTGGTGGTTAGTCCATATATTAGTAGAAATCAAAAGAAGAAGAAATAACATTTCTATTGTGTATGCAAAAATGAACTTGCACTGACTTTGTGTACCGGGTGCACAAAACATTTATACATTTCATTAAAAAAAATATGTATTTTTTTAATAATTTGCACAAGTGTTTTGTGCGTTGATAACATTCTTTAGTAGACAAAAGAAGTTGGAGCTCAAAGTGGCGTAACCCCTAAACCTTCTTTGTTCGGTCCACTTTTTGTATGTTATCCATATAAGCATTAAGAGCAGCCCTTGTAGTTCAAATGTAAGGGTTGTTAGTTCAAGGCGCAAATGAATGAAACATATCGTGGGTACGGTAAATACTATGGGTGTAAGCGGTACGGTTTGGTCGGTAAATAGTAGATACCAATATCAAAACCAAACTCTAGATGGTAAAACCAAACCGTACCAGTTTACCACCCGGTACACCAAAATCAATACCAAAACCAAACCGGCTGGTATTTCGGTTTTTTCGGTAAATTCTGATTTTTTTCTGGTTTCTTCTGGTTTTTTCTGATTTCGGTAAATTCTGATTTTTTCTGGTTTCTTGTTTCTATTTTTTATGTTTCGGTAAACAACACTAAAAGTCCCCAAAAACAAAAAACAAAACCAATCAACTTTTTTAAATATTAAAACCAAAACCGAAACCAAAACCAACTTTTTTCTGGTTTTGGTAAATTCGGTACGGTACGGTAATTTTGGTACGATTTTTTCTGGTTTTGGGTAAATTCGGTACGGTATGGTAATTTCGGTACGATTTTTTCTGGTTTCATAAAATTCGGTACGGTAATTTCGGTAAATTGGTTTTTTAAATATTAAAACCAAAACCAACCAACTTTTTTGCGGTAATTTCGGTTTCGGTAAGACTGATTTCTGGTATTTTAATATATGAAACCAAAACCATTTTTTTTTCGGACCAAAACGGTGCGGTACGGTAAAAACCCGTACCGCTTCCACCCCTAGTAAATACACACTAAAATACATTAAAAAGGGCATCGTTTTGGACTTTTATTTTGAGTGGAACATATATTAAATTATTAAATTATAAAACACCCAAAAAGAATTTTTTTTTTTTATAATTATTAAATACTATACAAGACAAAAAATTACTTGATAGTTTCAGTTTCTAAATAAATTAGAAATACCATTAAATCGTATATTTTTTCCTAACACGATTACAATTAGGGCTGAGTATCGGTCGGTTTGGTCGGTAAATGAAAAATACCAATAAAAAACTGATTCTAATAAGCTAAAATCGAATTTACCATTTATACCATCCGATACAACCTTACTTAAACCAAAATAACATAATTTTTCGATAAAAAAATAACTAAAATAAATAAGGCTTAACATCATTTTATATATAGTCAAATTATTTTGACAAAAAAATCATGTCCACCAAATTTTTGTACTAAAGTAGGCATACATATTGCCCAAGTTGTTACCCTGTTAGGTAGCTGTTATCATATGGTTTATATTGAAACTGAACAGAGCCTTTATAGTTGGCTATAACAAATGAATTGCTGCTCCTTTCCGATGTTGGTCAACAAGTTTAGTCGTAAAGCTTTGAGAAGACTTTCACAAGATTCGGCATATATATAAAACTGAATAGAGCCCTTGTTCTTATACTTATATTTTTGTAAACATAATTGCATATATATATAAATAATCCATTAGTCCCAAATTGCAAGTTCACATCTTTATTTTGTATGGATATTTTATTACAATAAATTAGATATTTTGTGTTTTGGTATTTTAAAAGTGGTATTTTCGGTAAATTGTTTTTTTAAATGTGTAAACCAAAACCAACCACAAAAAAATCGGTAATTTGGGTTTTCGGTAAGTAAAAAAAGTAAACCATTACAAAAAAAAATCGGTACAAAACGATACGGTACGAATTTTTACCGTCCCACGAACACCCCTAATTACAATCCCTAAATGTGTATTTGATCCTTAAACATGTAACTTGTAGCAAGTATATCATAGAGGCTAGACGTGGTTGTCCATATTGAATATTATTAGGGTTGCAATTGCAAATTCGACTCAATTAAAACACGGCACGACACAATCCTTTTTTATCTAATTCAAACATGACCCAATTAAAATCCGACACGACACTTAAATTTTTTCACCTAACACAAACACGACACAAATAAAACACGAAACGACTTAAAATTGTATTTTATTACGTAACACGAATACGACCCAAATAAAATACGAAACAATTTATTTGGGTCATATTCGTGTTAAGTAAAAGAAAAAGGATTTCATGTCACCGTAGTTCAATTAGGTAGTGCTCGTATTAGGAAAAAAAATCACATGTGTTTAATTTCAGTCATTTTAGAGTGAGGTAAAAATATGCATCATGTTGTGTTTGATTTGGCCGTAGTTTTGTTGTTAGGTAAAAAAATATTTTGTGTCGTGTTGTGTTGATATTTGACTATGTTCGTTTAAAGTAAAAAATACGATTTCAGAGTGTTGAGTTATATTCGGGTCATGTTCGTGTTACGTAAATAAATACGATTCTTTTCGTATCGCGTTAATTTGGTTTGTATTTTGTTTTGTATAAAAATAAAACGATTTCATGTCGGGATCGAGTTAAGTAAAAAAAAAACACATCGTATCTTTAGTTGGATCGCCTCGAGTATTAATCGGTCCGTTTTCATGTTAGACAGTTAGAAAAAATATTGCGTTGTGTTTTACTTGAATCGTATTCGTGTTAAGTAAATAATATTATGAACTCAATTGATTAAATACTTTATTTAAAAAATGCAATGCTATATAATTAAAGGGCATATGAATGAAAACGCTTCGAGACCTATTTTTCTTTTTTTTTAACACTTTGTCCATATTTGTCACTTGAGTATAATAGAATAATTTGAAGAAAAGAAGATTGAATATCTTTTATTGGGAGACAAAGAATGTTAGAGAGAAATCGTGAAGAAGCATCTCTTGACATCTAAAAAGCTTCTATAAATCCCCACCTTCCCTACCTCTTCAGTCTCTCTCTCTCTCTCTCTCCGGTAGTCAACTACATTTTCTCTCTCCTGTTGAGTCTCACGAGTTAAACATTATTGTTTTTGGTAAAAAATGCAAGTGTTTTTGTTTAGACCCAATTTGAAAAGTCAAGGATGTAGCATGGTTTAGAAGCTCAATGGTGTTTAAGTTTTGGAATGGGAGGTGTAGGCAAAAATAAAAATAGTTTATATATTTATAGAATAATGATATGTGTATTAAAATTTCTTCTAAAATCTCCTCTAAAAGTGACGTGTATTCCATCTATTCTCTCACTTACCTATTAAGTATTGCATTGTGGCATGAGTCCCATTAGGGCACAAAAAATTATTCCTTTGGTGGGTTGTTTTGGGGAAATTTATATGGGACTCATAGCAGGTTTCATATTTTTTGTGTCTAAAATAATATTAATTATGAATATATGATAATAAATATTTAATTTTCATTTTTAGTTTTTATTTTCAAACTATCGATTGATGTAACATGCTGTGATTGGTTGACATTTTATGAATATGCGCTCGTGACAACGACTTTATTAAAAAATAAGAACTAAAATTATAAATAAGATGTTTGTTGTCCTATTTTCATCATACATGTTACAATCGACCCTAAATTTATAAAACCCTAAATAAAAAATAAGGTTAGAATTTTATGTTATTTAAGTGATAAGAAGTCTATTTATTAAATGTTTTCTTTTGCACAAGTATTATTTGTCTATTATTTTGGTTGAATACATCTAATTACTCACACACTAATTACTATTTATGTGGGAAACGTGAATAAATAGATTAAAAAAATTAATTCCAAACAAATATCGTCGTGTTACACACATAGATACAAAATTATTTATAATTAAAGAGTAGTTATAAAATGAAATGAAGCCTTTGTAACACCAAAAGTTCAATTATAATAGTCTTGTTAATATGTCAATTCAGTTATTGCATAAAAAAATTATTTATAATACAAACACATATAAATATCTTTGTATTGGTGGTTACTGTAAAGATAAAGAACTTTCATTGTGTTAGAACAAACTCCTATGATTGGAGTCCTATCTCTGTTTATTGTGGGCAGACTAAAATTATGAAGTAAAAGAGAGAAACTCATCTTATAAAAAAGAAATTTTAAAAGTAACTAAGTCATTTTAGGATGCTTTGTGGGCTTGATTAACGAGGGAGAACCTTCAGACCTATACCAAAGTTTTGAGACTTATTTAGTGAATGGTTTATCTTAATTTTAGGATGCTTTGTGCACATGATTTAGTGTAAAATGCTTTGTGCATTTGATTTTTCTTAATTTTATAATACAAGTAACTAAGCACCACCGTAGTTGATTTTCATATTTAGTTTAGAATTTCATGCGTATGTGATGTTAACATTAACAAATTTGGATGACTTAAAGGCCTTGTAAAATATCATGTCTATACTCAAAAGTAATAAAAACTCAATGTATGTTATTCAAGGGAATGTGTCACACTTTTTTTTATATAATTACGGGGGGAACCAACTAAATTACTCTCTAACAACACAATGTGCTTAAAAGTTTTTTGCTTAATATGACAAGTATCCTTTAGAGACAAACACGATGCGACACAAAATTATATTTGTTTATTTGATTGTAATAACGAACAATTTAGGGCATACCATGACACGACTAATGATATTAATTATTTTTACATCAATTAAATACAATTGGCCATAGAAAAGAAGGCATAACACAATTAAAACGAATCAAAATTTTCTCACAATGGAATATAATTTTAATTTTAAAATATCCAACATAAACATGACTTATTGTCAAAATTGAATGATTTTGGTGTTGTTTCATACGAGCAAGGGCGGAGACAGACATTTTAGTCATGATGGGCAAACTATGATATTAACATTTTATACTAAAACTAAAGTGAGCAAAGTATGAATATTTCAAAATTTTCTCTTGTTTCTAGAAAATTTTCACAATTTATATTACTAATTTTGAAAAAATCACAAAGCTCAAGGTAGGCAAATGCCCACCATACTTCCTACATGGATCCGTCCATGCATACCAACACTACTCCTACATCAATTTGTAACTATTATGTCTTCTCTACTAACCAACATGTACCATGGGTAAGTTGTTTTTTACTATATTTATTATTTATTATTGAACACTATGATTATTTTTTACTATATTTATTATTTATTATTGAACACTATGATTATTGAATCTTTTCCTTGTATTTTTAATATCACATTTGAACTATAATTATTGAATTTTAGGGTTTTGATTTGTTTGGGTTGTGTGTGAAAAAGAGTATACATAAATACTCTGCTGAACTAGTTGTTTATTTATGGCATCTGAAACACGTTCAACTCATTGATTAAAAGATTTTTAATATTTGCGTTTTATTCCATGTTAGAAAGTAATCAAGACATAAATGAATAACAAGAAGAGGGACACCACATTGTTCAGATATATAATGTGTTAGATGGAGCTTTAGATATATAATGTGTTAGATGGAGCTTTATTTTTCTAGGGACAAGTGATTATAGGAGATGAAAGATATTGTAAATCTTATTTGGGTAATTTGACTTCACCCCAAATTATAATGCCTACTTTGACATATCCTTTTGTTTTCATAATCCTTTGACTTTGCCCTTAACAAATGAGGTTAAGTTTAATTTTTCATTATAAACATGGGTTAAAGTCAAATAAATCCTTAGACTTAACACCCTGTTTTTATGATATAATTTGCGATAACCCTCTAGTGGAGGGGTATATCAAAGAGATTTTTCAAAGTGAGAGTTAATTCAAATATCTCATTAAAAAGTGGGGTATGTCAAAAAATTCTTCTTATTTCATATTCTTTCAAAACTGTGAGTCTTTGAATATTTTTACACCATTTAAATTCATATGGACAAGAGGTATTTCACGATAAGTGGCTTATGGGAGTGTTAATACTTATGCTTGGATGCAAAAGACGCGCCATTAATCTCTTTGGTATATCTTTGTTAAAAAATCGTATTTTCAAATTAGGCTTAGACCACATTTTTCTAATCAAATTCGGAAATATAATTTGTTTGTTTTTACGTATGAATGAATCTTTGACTTGATGTATTTAAATAGATCCAGATTCAAAGGTAATTTTACCTCTTAAACATTTAGATAAAAATATATACATTAACATCTTAATTATTTTAAAATAAACAATATTTCATACCTCTGAAGTCTGAATGGTTCCAATTCAGATATAAGATGCAAAGCCCTAATTAAATTTTTGGCTGAAATATCCTTATATATTAATTTTTATAATACTCTCTCACTTCATCTTATTCCCCAAATCCAAACCCTAATTTTTCCCTAAAACCTTTAATTATAAAACCCAAAACAAAAAATTGTACCATAAGCATCGTCATAAGCTAAATAGATTATAAGAAACAAAGTACCATTTGGTTAAGAGATATAATACGACAGAGGTTTTTAGTGTGATATAGTAAGTTGAGCTTTGTAATGACTGAAAAAAGAATTAATTTTCATTAAATTTTGGCATGATGCTTCACAATGATACCAATGGTCTATGGCAACTTATATAGTTTATACACACAAGGTAATAAAGCTACAGATTTGTTTCAATTGGGTTCATGGATTGATTTTAAATGTTTATGAGACAAAATAAAATGATTTGGTTCAAATCATTACATAGTATCTTCAAAAAACTGAAATCTAATGGTTCAGAGGCCCCCTTTTGCTTCAAAATGTAATCAACATTTCTATTTTACACATATAATCACATCCAATCAAATATAAATAATTAAAACATAATAACAACAATAAGAAATGAAGAGGAAACTCTCTTTTATAATTGTCCAAAAGTCTAATTACTATATGAGGCTAAGGGCGTAATTTATAGATAAGTTTAGCTTGCTAATAAGCTAAATCTAAAATGTCTACCCCTCATTAATCCTATTTGATGGAGGAAGGCAAGAAATGAATTTTTTTTATTGATTAAGGTCTTTATATCATTAAGAAATAAGAAAATAACATTTATCCCCCTTCATCACTCCTCATTTCTTGAATTGGAGTAGTCATATACTCAAAAAGTCGGGGAGTAAAAATCAGGATTGATATGCTAAAGCATAGCCTCGGTGATCCATGACGCCTCAGACATGGGGCAACCAACCCAATTTGACCAAAAACTCTTCAATCTCCCTATTTGGCACATATAATTCTTAGAATCCATAATGCATACCACACTACCCACATGATATCGGGCATGTTGCGCATCATCAAATGATAATTGTATATGAGGTACATGATGTCCTCGAAAGGGTGAGAGATTCGTCATATTAAACATGCGATGTATGAGAAATTCCGGTGGTATATTAACCTCATAACCATGAGCTTAAACAATGGGTAAGGAGCCAAAGACTCTCCTTTGCAAATTGCATCCCTTCATATGCCACGTCTCATATTAGAGATAAAGCATCACCAAATATTCGACTAAAAATTACCTCATGAAGGTGCTCATCAACATGTTTTTTATATTAGTTATATATACCTTTTAACCGGTCTTGAACATTGACGTTATTAGCAACCGTACATGACGCGAAGTTTGATGACGTGGTATTAATCGGTATAGTGTGGGAAGCTCCACAAGGTCGATAGATATATCGGGACTAGATACCGAATCAACATGAAAGTGATAATAACTAGTAGAACAACATTGTTTAATGTAAACTCAACTTATGTAACCATAATATTCAAACTCCAAGGGTTTTATAGCACTAAACATCTCAAAATTTCTCCCATATTATGATTGACAACCTCTATCTGATCGTCCATTTCAAGATGAAATGTTGTGGATAATCGAAGGGAGCATCATAGAAACTGCCAAAGAGAGCGCCATAATTAATTGATGAATCGAATGCCTTTGTCAAAAGTGATATCCTAGGAACCCTATTCAGTCAAACTATCTCCCAAAAGTATAATGTCACTACACGGGAAGAATCTAAAGTCTTGCTTCACTAGATAAAGTGATCCATCTTGGAGAAGCGATCATCTACCATAAAATGAAGTCATGAGCCTTGCTTGTCGAAACAAACCTATTATAAAATCCACAGAGACATCCTGCCATGGATTCTCTGGAATAGGTCCATGTGTAAAGTTCAGCATTAGAATGATGACCCTTCCCGTCTGACATGTAGCAAATATGAATACATGCATTTGTATTATGATGTGTGGTGAGCTAAAAAAAACTCTATCGTGGAGAGTGGGTAAAATAAGGGTGACACTGATATGCCTAGTTTATAACGTTATAATGGATCTCGCGAATAATATTATCCCACGAAAAGGATGTTAGAATGAACAAAGAATCATCATAAAAATGAAGTCTCCCTAGAAATGAAAATCACTTAACGCTCCATAATGTTGAGCTCGAGCAATCATAATAGTCCCAAAATATTCATTGGTCGCATAGAGGTCATGAAACTGATCAAACCCAAAAATAGATGCTTGTAGAATAGTCAACACATGTGACTAATGACTCAAAGCATTGCCCACCTAGTTATCTTTCCTTGTCCTATACTAAATATGGAAAGTGTAGCATTAAAGGAAATTAGTTAATTTTATGTGATGAGGAAAATAACACCTAAATAATCGTTGTGCCAATCCCTTTCTTGCAAGCATCCCAAGACAGCTTAACATCTATGTGATGTGTGCTAATACTGGTGCAATAGTCAATTGTTCCTTGATAAAGAAATGCCTCATCACCATCCTTTGTCCAATAATACTTAGTATACAATAACCCCCCAAGCATTGTGATCGGAGCCAAAATCAAACTAAATCTCGCGATGAATCATCTGTTAAAATCCATGAAAATTATTCACCTAACTAATAGATGTGGAAGAGGGACAGTCGATAATAGCTTGTACCTTCAACTTATCATCCTTCACCCATCTATAGAGACTATGTATTTGAGAATGTTGACTGATAGATCCATGATGGTGCACTTGCACAATTGAAGATGAAACTGCAGGTCATGTAGAACCTCAAGAACATGTTGAACATGGTAAATATTCCCCTCATCAAATCGTGTAAGGACATTTTTTTCCAACATACTTGTATATGTCATTAGCCGTAACACCGTTGCAAAGATTCAAAGTCCATTTGTCATCAACGGAATCCGAAGATCAAAAGAAAGGAAGATTTCAGAAATCTAGATAGACGGACCGGTCCGCCTGAAATTAAAACGAACCGGTCCGCCTAGACGGACCGATCCGCTGAGACCCGGACCGATCTGCCTTGCTCTTTTGAAGCCAGTGAGCCCCGAACCGAATGCGAACCGAATCAGCTTCAAATTAAAAGAACCGGTCCGCTATCGGACCGATCCGCCTAAGGCCCGGACCGGTCCGCCCTGGATAGAATTTTCCAGATCGTGATTCAGATTTTTTAGGGTTCTGACTCCTTATTTAAACCACCATCAGTAGTTGGTTTCGATAAGACTTTCCCACGATTTTCAGAGCATATCAACCCTAAAGCCTTCACCTATTGAGTCCTATGATTCTAGGTTTTTAGATTCACACATCTTCCATATCTATGTGAATCAAGTTTTGTAACCCAAGAACACCATTGTTGTTGTTCAACCCTTTGTGAAGTGGACCGTTCCTTCCTCTTCATTGCAGCCCTACTGGACAGGGATAGTTCCAGCCGCCAACCCTACTGGAAAGGGATATTCCAGCCGCGACTACAGAATCCGACACCTGAGGGTAATTCTTAGTCAACATGTATTTCATTGTAATCCGATTGTAAACCGTCTTTTAGAAATTATAGTGAATATACATATGGTTTTGCCCCTGTGTGGGATTTTTCCTTAAACTTTGTGTGTTGAATAATTCTTGCATGATTTCATATTGTTTCAATCACACCTAGTTGCATGTTTAGGGTTAATTTGGGTTAAAAGGAATTTATTATATTATTTCTTATTTGAACGCAAGCGCCAACTCTTTCAAATTGGTATCAGAGCCGGTTACGCCATTCTATCACGTATTCCTTACTTCCGCAAAATTTTTCTAAAAATATCAATTTTTTGAAATAAATTGATTTTTGAAAAAGTGCGTGTTCAAATGGAGAAGTCATATTATAAAATGCCTATTTTTGACGGGACAAATTATGCTTATTGGAAAGCCCGTATGAGGTCGGCTTTAAAAGCCATTGATGAACGTGTCTGGATTTTGGTTGAATGAGGGTGGACTCCTCCCACCGTGACTGTTGATAATGTGACTAACTTGAAACCTGACATTTCTTGGTCTGATGAAGAAATTAAATGGTCATCTTTTAATTCTAAGGGTCTAAGTGCTATTTCTGGGTCTGTCACACCTGATGAGTTCAAACGCATAATGACGTGTACCACGTCAAAAGAGGCATGGGATGTTTTGCAACTCACCCATGAAGGAACTAATGCTGTGAAAGAGTCTAAGTTGAAAAACTTGACAACTCAATTTGAACAATCACCATGCATGATTCTGAATCCTTTGATGAATTATATGCTAGACTTTCTGACATTGTGAATACTAGTTTTAATCTTGGTGAACAAATTCCAAATGCTAGAGTTGTTAAAAAGATTCTTCGTTCTTTACCTAAGCGTTTTATCCCTAAAGTCACTATGCTAAATTCTATGGGTAACTTAAATACGCTAAAATTAGAAGAACTTGTAGGAGATTTGCAAACTTATGAAATTGATATGTTCCCTAAAAATGCTAATTCTAAAGATAAGGGAATTGCACTTAAAGCCCAAGAGAGAAGGAGTGAGGGGTCAGCTAGAAAGAGAGTAGAGTCATCTAGAAAGAGAGAGACTGACACGTCAGATTCTGAGTGCGATTTTGACTTGGATGATTTGGCTCTTTTCGCAAAAAATTTCAAGAGAATTCTCAAATTTAAGAAAAATGGCAATTTTAAAGATAAAAAGAAATTTGAGAAAAATAAGTTTGAAAAGAAAAATGAAAAAGATTCCAAAAATCCTCCTCTGAAAGAAAGTGAGAGTTGTTTTGAGTGCGACGGTAAGGGTCACAGAGCGTTTGAGTGTGCCACTCGTTTGAATAGGAAAAAGGGTAAAGCTGTCCTAAATGCTACCCTTAGTGACGACAGTGAGGTCGAGTCGGTGGACTCGGGAGATGAGTCACCGCATGAGCTTAACTTCACCGCGTTCATGGCTAGTCATATGAATACTCCTAGTTCTCCTCACGACGATGAGGATGATGCTTCACAGGGACACCTCGATAATGAGAGCGAAGAAAGTGAGGGGGAGGAGGAAGGTAGTGAGGACGAGAGTAACCTTCAACGCGCATACGCCGAGTTATATAATGAGTCTTTCAAAACTAAAAAACGTAACAAGGCGTTAGTTCTTAGGATCACCACGTTAGAATAAGAGTTAGAAGAGACGAGAGAGAGAGAGTCCTCCACCTGCACCGCCATGAGAGAGAGAGAGTATGCCTGGGTTAGTAAAGAGAATTTTCTTAGAGAGAGAGAGAGAGCAGTCTTGATAAAGAGAAAGCAGACTTGACTAAACAAGTGACTAGTCTTACTAGTGAGCTCCATTCCTCCATGGAGACTCGGAAGAAACTTGAAGTCCTTGTTGCTCAGCTTACTCATGACCTTGAGAGAGCTAGGACAGTCAAGGTACAAATCGAGGACAGATCTGGGAAGATGGGAAAGATGCTCCTCGGTCTCGCTTTAGGTTTTGGTGACAGGCAAGGAATAGGCTTTGATGGTGCCTCCACGTCCCAAATTGCACCCGGACCAATTCCTGAGTTTACTACAACTCCTTATGGCCGTCATAAAAAACCAAGAAGGAGAGTTCGACCAAGAAAAGCAAACCAAGGTCCTCCTAATACTGTGCCCTTTTGCTCCCATTGCAAAAGGAATGGACACCTTAGGGATGATTGCTATAAGTTGGGTCAGACACGACGTACGATTGCTCCACCACATCAGACTGATGAGTTTGCCAGTCTGAGAAAGCGTGTTGAGTTTCTAGCCGCCACATCACAGATTTTGATGGAGGAATTCCGATGGATGACCTTACCATCAATGAATGCGCCCCGCATTCCATCTAAAACCAACAACAACAAGGGAATACAAAAAGGTACCTACTCTTGGGTTCCTAAGAAAGAGAAAAAGGCCCTTGTTGTCCATGTCGCTCTCAAAGCCCATAATACCTCACAATGGTATTTTGATAGTGGATGCTCCAAACACATGATAGGTGATGTCTCATATTTTACCCATCTTGAGGATTATAATGATGGGATAATCACCTTTGGAGATGGTAGCAAATCTAGCATAGTAGGACGAGGTACAGTAGAGTTACTAGGATTTCCAAAGCTAGAGAACGTGCTGTACGTCAAAGGTTCGAAAGCAAACCTCCTTAGCATCAGCCAGTTGTGCGACAATGACTTTGTAGTGAAGTTTGACCGGGAAGCTTGTAAGGTCTAGAATCAAGCCTGTAAACTATTAGTGCAAGGGGTGAGGACAGAGGATAACTGTTATGGGACTGAGCCCAAATCCTCACTTGTCTGCAACAGCACCACGATCACCCCTATGGATCTGTGGCACCAACGTCTAGGTCACGTGAACGTTAGAGAATTATCCCATTTAGATAAAAAGGACCTAGTACGTGGCTTACCGTCACTTGGAAAGCCAACTTCCACAATTTGTGGACCCTATCAGTTGGGAAAGCAAATCCGTAGCCCACATAGGAAGTTGAATTCCATTACCACCTCACGTGTTCTTGAGTTGATTCACATGGATCTTATGGGTCCTACTCGCACAGAGAGTCTAGGAGGTAAGAGATACATTCTCATGATGGTGGACGATTTTTCCAGGTACTCCATTGTAGGTTTTCGGAGAGAGAAATCCGATGCTGTAGAATTTTTAACGACCAAGTGTCGTGTCCTGCAAAATCAACACGGAGTCACTATTAACAGAATACGTAGTGACAACGACACTGAATTTAAGGAAGCAAAGGTGGATTTGTACTGTGATAGCCTTGGGATCAAACATGAGTTTTCTGCTATGAGAACTCCTCGGCAAAATGGGATTGTTGAGAGAAAGAATAGAACGATCCAAGAGATGGCTAGATCTATGCTTCTAGGTCGTAAAGTTTCTAGGAGATTTTGGACAGAGGTAGTGTCTACTGCATGCCACAGGGTGAATAGGGTGTATTTGCGTCCACACACACTTCAAACTCCTTATGAGTTGTGGGCCGGCAAGAAGCTCAACCTGGCATATTTCCGTATTTTTGGGAGTAAATGCTACATCCTACGGGATAGGGAGCAATTAGGAAAGTTTGACTCTCGGAGCGACGAGGTAATATTTTTAGGATATTAATCGGATAGTAGAGCATACTGGGTTTTTAACCTGAAGAGCTCTAAGGTTATGGAATCAATAAACGTCATCGTGCAAGATGATGAACCCCCGACGGTTATTGATCCCAACCTTCAGTGTGAGGATGAGGACTGTTCTGATAGTGATTTTCCTGTTCCTCTCCCACACTCTGTGGACCCTATTCCTGTGTTAGGGGACACACCTGCTTGGGTTCGCAAGAGTCATGATCCTTCAGCTATTGTTGGCGATTCCACTCTAGGGGTCAAGACTCGTGCTCAGCTAGAGAATGTTGTTAGCCATCTTTGCTACACGTCCAAAGTCGAGCCCAAGAACCATAAAGAAGCACTCAAGGATGAACACTGGATATCTTCTATGCAGGATGAGTTTCTTCAGTTTAAAAAGAATAATGTCTGGGAATTAGTCCCCCGACCTAGTGAGACTAATGTGATTGGTACCCGGTGGATTTTCAAGAACAAAATGGATGAATATAGTACCATAATCAGAAATAAGGCTAGGCTGGTCGCTTAAGGCTACACACAGATAGAGGGTGTAGACTTTGGGGAGACATTTGCTCCTGTTGCGAGGCTTGAGTCCGTCCGTCTTCTGCTCGCCATCGCATGTCATCTGCACTTCAAAGTATATCAGATGGATGTCAAGAGTGCCTTTCTGAATGGCATTCTACAGGAGGAGGTTTATGTGGAACAACCAAAAGGTTTTGAAGACCCTCAGCACCCTGAGCACGTCTACTATCTGAGGAAAGCCTTGTATGGTTTGAAGCAAGCACCCCGTGCTTGGTACGAGAGGCTTACTTCCTATCTCTTAGCTCGTGGCTTCAAGAGAGGGGGAGTAGATATGACGTTGTTCGTCAGGAGAGATGACGGTGCTATTTTGGTTGCCCAGGTCTATGTGGATGACATAGTCTTTGGATCCACATGCTCCCAGGATGCTCACCACTTTGAGGAGGAGATGAAAAGTGAGTTTGAGATGAGCATGGTTGGTGAGCTTACATTCTTCCTTGGTCTCCAGGTTCGTCATCTAGAGGATGGGATGTTCATCTCCCAATCCAAGTATGCTAGAGACCTAGTGAAGAAATTTGGTTTAGACTCCGCCAAGCATGCACGTACACCTATGAGTACCACTACCAAGCTTAGTAAGGACACTTCAGGCAAGGACGTAGAGCAAACCTTGTATCGGAGTATGATAGGCAGTCTTCTCTACTTGACTGCTAGTCGTCCCGACATTGCCTTTAGTGTTGGAGTCTGTGCGCATTATCAGGCATCTCCTAAAGAGTCACACTTACTCACTCTAAAATGTATTATCAAATACATGAGTGGGACTCTCTCATACGGTATTTGGTATTCCTTTGATAACGATGACCGTTTGTCCGCCTATTCGGATGCCGATTGGGCAGGGGACGTAGATGGTTGTAGGAGCACTTCTGGTGGATGTTTCTACTTTGGTTCTGCTCTTGTCTCTTGGTTGAGCAAGAAGCAAAACTCCATCTCTTTGTCCACTGCGGAGGCTGAGTACATCGCCGCCGGGAGTTGTTGCACGCAACTCATGTGGATGAAGCAAATGTTGGAGGATTATGGGATTTCACAGGACACCATGACCATTTCCTGTGATAACACGAGCGCGATACACATATCCCGCAATCCTGTCCAATATTCGCGCATAAAGCACATCAGGTTACGCGAGCACTTTATACGTCAGTTAGTTGAGGAGAAGGTCGTAACCCTGAGTTTTGTTCCTACCGACCGTCAGTTAGCCGATATTTTCACGAAACCTTTAGATTCCCTTAGATTTGAGAGTCTTAGGAAGTCTTTGGGGATTTGCACAGTTGACTGAGGGGTTGGTCTATGTCTAGAATAGGATGATTCTTCATGTTCATATCATATGCTTCCTATTGCTAGTCTGTTTTATATGTACCATAGATTTGTTGTACAGCTTTTATGTATTTTTTATTATTCTTTGAAAAATACAAAAAGATTTTTTTTAGAAAATTTTTAGAAAAACACAAAAAGATTTTATTTTGTTAAATTTTTTAAAAAAATTCAAAAAGAGATTTGCCTTTTATGGATGAGCATTTAAGGTAGCCAAGTCACAACTTCATTCCATATATTCATGTGACTGTTTGATAGAGATTTGAGAGGCTACATCATTTCATCCATGTGCTTAACATTGATTGGAGTCCTTGAGATGTAATTAGTGATATTTCCTACATGCTTGACTCCTATATCCTTTATTGCACACATGCACGGCTATATTTGATTGTTGCACTTGTCAATCTCATGTTGGCTTGAGTGTTTCCATCTCAATCTTGTCTATACAATGTATAAAATGCGATAAAACTTGACAAGATTGGAATGCATGTAAAAACCGTTTTGGTGAGACTGTGTGTATATTTTCATAACGGGGAGGGGCTGCGAAAGTTGATTCTTATCCTTTGCGCAAAAGCCACCGTTAAAAAGGACCTAAAAAATGGTGGAATTTTAATATCCGAGGTCCTAAGAGGTTAAAAGAGCCCCCAAAAAAATTGATAAGGCAATAAAAAGCAATTCATGCCAAATATGGGCCATTTAGGTTTTCACCATCAATTCTCCAAAGTTTGAGAATTTAGTATACCTCTATTAAAATATAAATCTGAGGGAGTTTGGTTGGAGATTGAAAAACGGGTTTGCACTTCCTTGAAAGTCCTGAAAAAGCATGAGAATCATTTTGGACGTTATTGGTGTAGAAATCACTTTGAGCTTTGATTTGTAGATTTGATATAGTCAATGTCTTATATTTCCAATCTTTTACACCAAAGGAAGCATTTGAGTTCATTCGTTAGGAATATCCAATATTCATCGTGCACATATGTCATGTTTGTATGCATTGATTTTCCTATCGAATTTTGATCACGCCCATTCATTTACGCTTTCACCGACTTGGTTGTTTTGTGTTCATTCATGGTGTGATGTTTGCCTTGTGTCACCCCGGTACTTGATTGCTTGATTTATTTCTCTCATTTGTCTATTTGGGGACATCATAAAAAGGAGGAGAATGAATTATCTGATTATGGGGGAGTTTTGAAGGAGTTTTGAAATTCTGAGAATATCATCTTAAATTGATATATATGATTCTGTTTATCTCATTTCAAACTCGATACGTCACTTGGTATTTGCTTTGTCTCATGTGTGTAGGTACATCTTTTAATAATCCCATGTTGCACACCCTGATGAGAAAAGCGGTGAGATTTCTGAAGATTCGAAGAACAAACGATGCAACTTTAGTCATTTGTACCACTTTCAGTTTTTGGGTTCATGGAAGGGTATATTTGTATAGGCATTGTGATTATAGATAATTCGTATTTTTTATGTTTGTTCCGGCATAGACATAGGGGGAGATTTGTAAGTGCATTTTTGTCCAACATACTTGTATATGTCATTAGCCGTAACACCGTTGCAAAGATTCAAAGTCCATTTATCATCAACGGAATCCGAAGATCAAAAGAAAGGAAGAATTCAGAAATCCAGACAGACGGACCGGTCCGCCTAAAATTAAAACGAACCGATCCGCCTAGACGGACCGATCCGCTGAGACCCGGACCGATCCGTCTTGCTCTTTTGATGACAGTGAGCCCCGAACCGAATGAGAACCGAATCAACTTCAAATTAAAAGAACCGGTCCGCTATCGGACCAATCCGCCTAAGGCCCGGACCGATCCTCCCTGGATAAAATTTTCCAGATCGTGATTCAAATTTTTTAGGGTTCTGACTCCTTATTTAAACCACGATCAGTAGTTGGTTTCGATAAGACTTTACCACGATTTTCAGAGCATATCAACCCTAAAGTCTTCACCTATTGAGTCCTATGATTCTAGGTTTTGAGATTCACACATCTTCCATATCTATGTGAATCAAGTTTGGTAACCCAAGAACACCATTGCTGTTGTTCAACCCTTTATGAAGTGGATCGTTCCTTCCTCTTCATTGCAGCCCTACTGGACAGGGATAGTTCCAGTCGCCAACCCTACTGGAAAGGGATATTCCATCCGCGACTACAGAATCCAACACCTGAGGGTAATTCTTAGTCAACCTGTATTTCATTGTAATCCGATTGTAAACCGTCTTTTACAAATTATAGTGAATATATATATGGTTTTGCCCCTGTGGGGGATTTTTCCTTAAACTTTGTGTGTTGAATAATTCTTGCATGATTTCATATTGTTTCAATCACACCTAGTTGCATGTTTAGGGTTAATTTGGGTTAAAAGGAATTTATTATATTATTTCTTATTTGAACGCAAGCGCCAACTCTTTCAAATCGACTATAGATAAGTCTATCATCAAAATAAACTGCATTGAACTTCCTTAAAAATGGGTGCAACATATGCAACATCACTCGCATAAATGTCGAATGAGCATTGGTCAGATTGAACGATATGACTCTCCATTCGTAGGACTGACCATTGTCTTAAATGTAGTCTTCCACCCATCACTAAGACATATCTGAATCTGATGGTAGCCATTATGTAAGTTAAGTTTAGAGAACACACAAGATCCATGGAGCTCATTCAACATATCCTCCATGAGAGGAATATGAAATTACTACTTAATCTTATTGATCCAATGACTATTAAAACACATGTGTAAGTTTTCTTCCGACCATTATGTACGGTGCCTTTATCAAACTGCGAAGGAAGGACTAAAAAGAGGTGGCAAATGGTCATCCACGACTGCGTAGATAATAATATCTGAGTAATTCTATTACACTCCCACTCCTACTCCCTCTCTCAATCTCATATATTGTTATATGAAAATAAGGACAAGTAATTCTCTCTCTCTCTCTCTCTCTCTCTCTCTCTCTCTCTCTCTATCTCTCTCTCTCTCTCTCTATCTATCTATCTATCTATCTATCTATCTATCTATCTATTTCTCTCTCTTACATTAAGTAGCAGAAATAAATAGAAAATGAATGAGTTTACGATGAGAGGGCATTGGGTGATTTCTTCATTTTGATTTGAGTTTTAGAATTAATAATTTTAGTAAAATAGTTAAGCCTTGGATTTGGGAAAAAAAGGTAAAGTGAGAGAGATTATTATAAAAGTTAGAAAATAAGGGCATTTCAATCGAAATATTGTTTATGGGGCTAAGTTTAAATTGCAAATTTGAATTTTTTAATAAATTTGTAAAGATATTAAAAATTTAGGGGTTATGTAAAAAAGGTTAAGAAGGTGCAGTTGAGTTAATTAAGGCACTAAGAAGTGAAAGTTAAGGTAAAAAAAAGTTGCTTGGTGTAGGGAAGAAGAAGAAGTTTATGATAGCATAAAATTTATAGCCACCCTATGGCCCCATTCATCCAAAGAATTTGTTATTTTTTCGGTTTCTATATTGATGTTAAGTTGATGAGATAACATTTTATAAAGTGGCTATCTATGTATTTCGTCTTAACTTGGTGTCTTGTGTATGTTCGAGGGTACATCTTGTCCCACTTTTTTGTTTTATTTTTTATTTCATCGAATAAAATTTCTTCATTCCGATAAAAAAACAAAATTCAATCGTAAATCAATTCTTTGAACCCTATGGTTAAATCGAGACATGGTTGAATTTTTTGGTTTATTTATCTTAACCTTTTTTTTCTTTCATTATCTAGTTCAGGTATTTTCTCTCTTAAAGAGTCGACCAACCCATAAGTTCCCAACATAGATGACTTTAGTGAGCTAAATAATAGAGTATGTGTTAGGATTATAGTTACCATATTTAGCTTTTGTATCTCTCTCACTCTATGAAAAAATAGTTAAGTTAAGATTATAGTTAACGTATTTGTGTGTGTATACATTATTACTATGTAGATATTGTTGAACTAGTGATTTACTATGCGACAACACTTTTCTACATTAAACATCTTCAATATTATGCTATGGACGTAGGGAGATTTTTGTGGATTTCGACCAGGATGGTTTTGGTTTTATTTAGTTTATAATTTGTTCCTTTCATTTTGTTTTATGCTCGTTATTTATTTTGCTGTAAAACTCTATTTTTCAAATTAGTGTACTAATTATTATATCAAGTAAATTCTACTGCTTTATTGAATAAAAAAAGCAAAAAAATTATTATTTATTATCTTAACCATTTTCTTGGAAGTCATGTTTGTTATTTTACGATGTATATTCATTGACAAGTTCTTGCATATTTGGATAATTCATGTTATATTTTCATACTTTTTTCTCGAAGATCCTAAATCACTTAGATTTAGGTTCTTAGGAATGATGAAAATTAGAGGTCCACTAACTTGCTCATGTACTTTCGTGTGTTTAATCAAAATATGTTATTTCATTCATTCTTTTGATTATACCGGTGATTATTTTCTTAATTTTTCACTATGATTGTTATACCCCTAATATTATTTCTGATTCAATGAAATTTTTTACTTCTTGTCCCTGGTATCGAGAATATTCCTGTGGATTACTAGAGAATGTTACCTGATTTATGTTTAGGGGTGAAATTCTCGGACAACTCTTCTGATAAATATCACGTTATAGGATAGATGGAGACGGGTTTTATTTATTAGATGTAGTAGCAATTGTCATTCGAAAGAATAGGAGATGGGTTCATCCTCATTTTCTCACCAATATGTGGTCTAAAAATCTTATGCTTCCACGTGGAACTTAAATAGATTATAAGTTACTAATGCATGCTTGTTTTCTTATTCACCCAAGCATAACAAAATTATCAGTTTTTAACCCAAATGGAACGTGTTATAGAGATAATGGTTTCATTATATTTTATGATGGCAAGGTCGTTACAATATTGGGTTGGGCCTATTTTTTGTACAATTTTTCACCCTTCGAAATGAGTTCCCAAAAATTGAATGAAGGTCTGGTTAGTATTGTCAAATTTCATTTTGTCTTAGTTGTTGTTTTTTACCTCTTAATCTAAATATGAACCATTTAGACTAAAGAGATATTAAATAGTATTTGTTTTTTAAAAATAATTAAGAAGCAAATGACTAACTGAATGGTTGAAAGGTAAAATTACCTTTAAATCTGAATCTGAATCTAACTAAATACATTCATTCAGAGGTTCATTGCGATAAAAATAAACATACTTTTCGGATTCGGACTTTAAATTCAAACTTTAGACAAAAAAACACAACCTTACACACAAATACTTATATCTATTCTAAATTAAACACGCAGATCCCGATAGCCTTAGAAAGCTGTAATATTGATAAATGACCCAACTTTCTAACCTGTTGTAGTGCATGTCAATTTCTCTTATCATGTTGTTCTATTGAAATTCTCATGTATACGACAATTACCAACAATTGACTATTGTTCATCTTTCAACCTCTCTACAGGGAAGAAATTTATGTTCATCAACTATGTGTGTCTTATGTAATATTTCCACGAAAATCCTACTGTTAGGTTAGATAAAAGACTACATTCTTTTCTCTTCTTCTTTATCGTGTTATTTTTTCTTTTCTCTTGGAGACTGGTGTTTTACTTTTCTTGTTTTCTTATGCAAAGACCTTTCAAATGAAGGAATATGTAGAGAATTTTTCCACACATATTTGCCAAAAATGAATGGTAGGGTATATTGATAAAAGTTTTTTATTATTCGTATAAAATATTATTCTTTTATTCCTTTTTTATATGTTCATGTTTATTGTTTGACAAATAACACAGTATATAATTTGATAATGCACAAAGTATATATCTTATATATAGTCTGTTATATATGATTGCGTAATTATAATCTATTGTATTTATAATGTCTCATCCATTGATAATAACTTGAGTTCGGTAGTGCTGGAATCTGCATTCAGCCAGTGAAATTTTATCCCTTCCTTCCTTTTGGCTCCATGCTTCAGAAGCTTAAGGAAGATTATTATTATTATTATTATTATTATTATTATTATTATTATTATTATTATTATTATTATTATTATTATTATTATTATTATTATTATTATTATTATTATTATTATTATTATTATCATCATCTCCATCATCATCATCATTATCAAATACTCTGTAATTATCCTCTCTATTATATTTAAGTTACATATGTAATATGTTATTATAGAATAATATGATTGTTATTATTATACCATAAATTTGTCTATTATTAATATCAAAGAGTTATGAAATAAAATAGTAAAGCATAAAATAATCACACTAATCGTTTGAAATTTAAAAAACTATAATCGGAATGTTGCAAATACAATACCCATAAATCTTTAAAGCTCTAAGAAATTGCTTCATTCCGATCATGTGCGGTCATAACAAATGGCGACCTTAATGGGTCCTGTTACACAATTAATATTCCCATAGTCATAAACACACCAAGGAATAAGGAACATAAAGATGATTATTTCCCAATCGTCAACATATTCAAATCCCTCTACAATATTCTCACATGCTAATCCTGATTACATAATAATAATTTTGATTAATTAAAAGCTTACCTTTGAAATTACTTAGATGATGTGGAATTTGACACTTGATTAAATAATCACAAAAAATCAATTAGGATTGGCTTTTGGGGAAACATATCAGGGTGTCTTTAAAAGGTTTTAACAAAAACGACCAAGGTGTCACAATTTTTCTCTCTCCCACAGACACTCTTTGATTTGTTCCTTACATTTCAAAAAATTCAAAACAATGGCAACACAATACGTCACACCAGTATCAACAAAAACACCTTTACTTAAGATGGACTATTCTCTCCCCATATCACTTTTAACGTGATGAGAATAAAGGAGTTGAGGGATTACCAATCAAGAAATGGAAGTACAATTGCGAAAGAAAACCTTTTTAATTCTATTAATTTTTTTTTCTAAAGAAGAGCCCCTCCTATTTATAGTAATTGGTTCTTTGTTCTTAGTTGTTATTGTATAGTGAGAAAGCTCAGGTCTATAACCAGGGTTTGAATACCATCAATAGGTAAAAAGTTGGATAAAATAAACTTCTTTGTTAGAGTCCATCTTGATCCCTCCCTACATTCAAAATGAAAGAACATAAAAGGATATAGTAAAGATTTATAATAAATAAATTTGTTATTAGGACATGTCAGTAATCTTATGAATAAATATGATGTGATATAATTCTAAGTTATTTTGTATTCTACTTATTATTTTGTTTCCTTATGTTTTTATGCTTTTCTTCTTCTATTTTATATATTATTAAAATCGTAAATGACTTTAAACCCACGGGCTCTCCCCTCTAGACCTCAGATGGGTAAGAGAGGATGAGTGTCAAAATATGAGGCAATGGTATAAAGTGGTTCAGGCCTCATATGAGGGTCCTACGTCCATTGTCAAAGGTGTTTTACTGATTTATTAGATTGAAAATAGGTTATTACAATCTATAAGACCTCTTGAGCTTTGTCCAAGAGAGTCTGAGGTCTTATGGCCTTTATCAACAATTCAAAGAACCATAAGAAGTAACTGATTGACTCATCTAAATGTGCCTAAGTATTGATTTAGGGATCATCAAGATATATAATCTTTGTAAACAATGCAAATGATATAAGTTACAAATATAAACTCACAACCGTGGGTTGCGAGTGTGAAACAAAGAGTATAACACTTATGAATGTCTATAACTTTTGATTCTTTATGTGTCTGATTGCTTGAACATGTCATTCTTTTCCATCAGCATCCTAATTATGTACAAACACCCAAAAGGTAATGAGTGGAATCGTGCAATATAGTGTGGTGTCCATGAGGTCTCTTAGTGTCAGTAAAGTGGTGGAGTGGTGGACAAAGTATTTGCAGGTCATGTAAGGTGGTTGTTAGTAACATTAAATACTGATGGGAACATTCAGTGCAAGTGGTGCTAGGTAGTTTCAGTAGGCGAAACAATATTATGGTTTTCATCTACCCTTCAACCCAATTTTAGGAGACTTATCAGAGGTCTAGGGGTGTGGAATGGTCATGGATTTGATTCAAGTTTATCTTGAGGTACTACGCACTGACTCACACAAGAGATGGTGCATAAGAGACCCCGGGAGGTCATTTATCTTCAATATAAGGTCCTCTCTAAGCATGAGTCATGACATAACCTTGATGTTGTGGTCTCTGAGCTTATTTGAAGGGATGTGTTGAAGCGACTGATCATTCTACGAGGAAGAAGGCACAATTGAGTTCTACTACAGTACCATAGCTTACCCTTGAGGGAAGAGGAGATCTTAGAAGACAGCTAACGATTTGTCTAAGCTCTAGGTTCAGCTACATGATTTGTGCTCTACCTTGGAGGCAGTTGAGAGGTTTGAGGATCCTATAAATACCAAGTGTAAAATAGGGTATTATATATATATAGTTGAACTTGAAATATTTTTTTCAATTGATAATTATGATGCACTACTTTATGTTATACTAAGTGTTCACATGTGCATTGCACATGCAACCAAATCTGAGTCAATTTAAGCATTAAAAGTAGGGAATAAGGAATTACAAGTTGTAACAACCCGTCCTTTTGGAGATAATTAAATTTCATAATTGAGTATAAATTGGCAATTTGGAGAATTTCTCGAAATAGTGATTTTTGGGATTTTCGAGGATTTAATGATTTTCGATGAGTGTTGTGATTTCTTTTGGGCTTAAATAAGTCGAAGTATTTTAATTATACGTCACCGATGAGTAAAGAGACAAAAGAGGTAAGATTTTTATTGGAAAACCCGCATTAAGTTATATGGGTTGGAATAGTGATTTGCGGTCAAGTACCTCAGATGAGAATTTTGACTGCGCCGTGAGTCTCAGAATGTCCGAGATAGTCGGAAAAGAGTGTCCGATTGTCGAAATTGAGTTTCGGAGAATTTTAGAGTTAAAAGGGCTCGTAATTGAGTAAACGAGTTATTTTGGGGTTTTAAGGGGTTAAACCCTTTTTTTTATTTATAAAGAAGGAGAGAGGGAGAAAAGAGAAAAAGAAGAAAGAAAAGAGAGAGAAGAGAGAGAGGAGGAAAGAAAAGAGGAGAAAAAGGGGAGGTTCCGGCCAAACTCCGCGGGATTCGGCTCGAGGTCGTCGAATTATATCCACGAGGCAAGTGTTTACTTGCTTTATTTACTTTTAAGCATAAATCTCATATCGTAGTTTGGTATAAACAAGCCATAAGATTTTGGGTTGGGTTTTCGTGGATAAAACGAGTTTTCGGGAGTTAAAACAAATAAACACCAATAATAATTCAATTTGAGGAACTTAGGTTTTAACCTAAATTAATTGGTGATTTCGGGTTCTAGGATGTTTAAAACCCATATTATATGTGTAGTTGTTGTTGGTTGAGGTTGTAGGACGTTGGATGCGGAGTTAAAAGCGTGGGAGAAGATTCCATGGCTGAAACAGCTTCTCGGAGAAGAAGCTGCCCACCATGATCGATCGATCGATCATGGGGGTTCGATCGATCGAAGCCATCGATCGATCGAGGGCCATGGGTCGATCGATCGACCCCTGCTGACAGATTGGCAATTTTTCTTAGGGTGAGTTGGATGAGTTAAATTCCAATTCTAATGGATTCAAGGTTAGTTATGTGATAACATAAGGGACCTTTTAGGACTATATGGTCCTCTAATTAAGGGAATTTAGGATATTTAAGTGAGGGTTTTAAATGTATAACCCTTAAAATATATTTTCGAGGAAAACAGAATAATTGTAGAATTTGATGGTTTAGGGTTCCTAAATTATGGTGGGGACCTTTAAGTGATTATATGGACAAGATGTAGTCCTTAGGTTCATGGAAATGAAATCCATAACCCATTAAATTTAAGGTTGTTTGGGAAAGATAAATCCCTAGGATATTGTTAGTGGGCATTTAGGCATATATAATTATGCGTATAGGAAGCATAAATATAATTGATTGTGGAGTGAGTATATCCTATAAAATAACTAGGATAATTTGGGAAAATAGATATATAATCACTTAGTGTGAAATGGTATAATTGGAGATATCCAATAAATTCGTAGATGGGATTGAGGTATGTATTGATTATTAAAGTAAGGAAAATACTTTGGGTTTAGTATCATGCGTATATAAATGCATGAGCATGATTTTATGAGAGAATCTTTAGGATTATTGGTAATCGCTAAATGTATTTGGCAAATATGGCCATTTGTATATATATTCGAGGAGGGATATATGGTATATGTATACTATGTGATTAAAGTATATATATGATTTGAGATAAATGACTTTTGAAAATGTAAAGATGAATGTTTTCAAAATGGAAAAAGGAAATGATTTTCATAAATAATAAAATATGGATACACACCTCTCTAAATAGCTATCATAAGGGAAGTTGCGTACGTATGGTGAAGCCCCCTAGCTAATGAATGCAGGGTGGATATAGTCCTATAGGCCATATGAGCGATAATCGTTTGTTTCTGCGCTGGTTAGATGATTCTAGGTGTGGTCATGACTATCCCACGGGCATATGGACGCTTCTCGACGTCTTGCGTTGTAGGACCCCAGGTTGTCTTTATGATAGTCCCTGGAAGATGATAGCCATTTAGGGGTGCGCACAGTGGGGAAACCCGGACGTGCGGTCTTAAAACTCGTTATATGATATGTTAAAGCAATTTATGATAATAAATTGGCTTTAATTACATTTCTTGGATGGAAGAAGGGAAATGGGATATATGAATTGGCTTCGGATACGTTTCCCAAATGGAAGAAGGGAAATGGAAGCATATGATATGAAAAGCATTTTATGATAATAAAATTGGCTTTTATATACATTTCTTGGATATGAGAAGGGAAATGGGATGCTATAAAACGAAAAATCATTTTTATGATAATAAAACTGGCTTTTAAAAAGTTATATGATATGTTAAAGAAATTCATGATAATGAGTTGGCCTTTAAATACATTTACTGGATATAAGAAAGGAAGTGGAAAGTTTTGAGATAAATGGAAATAAAGTAAATGAATTCTCATTCCGGGAGATAGATCCGGATGTATATTGTAATATGGATATATATATATGGATAAATCGAGTACCGAGGGTCTAATGAATCCCGACGATCGACCTTGACGCATAGTAGTGTATCGAGGGGGGGGGTCCTTGTTTGGATTTCTCTTTGCGAGACACCTCACGCACGAATATGGCAATGTGTTGAGACTGGGGAGAAGTTTAATCCTTAGTGCTATAATATTAGTATTTCTTATGGTATATATAGATATTTATATCTTTCGTGTACTGAGGATCTAATGGATCTCGATGACCGACCTTGTCGCATAGTAGTGTATCGGGGGTGGGGGGGGGGGGTTCCTTATTTGGATTTCGCTTTGCAAGACACCCCACACACAAACATGGCTTAGTGTTGAGACTGGGGAGAAGTTTAGCCCTTAGTACATTACTTGGACTATCTAGGGTTGATAGTAGTGGGTGATAGGCTAGTTTAGCAGGGTAGCTTGACTAGGATGTTTAGAGGGATGCGCTAGGAGTGCACTGTTAGAAGAGAGGTGAGGGGTATCTCATGGGAGTGCGATACCAAATTTAAATATGAGATAAAACCTTTTTCTAAAAATAAGGCATTTATGCACTTGCTAAATATTTTCAAAACACGGGCTCTGACCCGTTTATCTACTTTTCCTCTCTTGCTATATATATATATATATATATTATATAGGTGTCCAGACACAGGGACGCCTGGATGACACATCTTTCGAGTCAGACGTCAGGCTGCAGTAGCTATGGATGCGTGCAGGGTTCTCGATAGCCGCTTCCATCTTTGTAATCTAAATAGGAGGTACTGTATAAACATTCGGGTTAATAACCCAACAACATTTATTTATTCTTTGAGTACAACATTCAATATGGTTGTATATTTTGACCGAGTGTTCGATTCTTTTATTTTATTTCAGTTTCATTTATGCATAAACTGTGTGGATGTTTTAAATTGTAGTAGTTTTAAAAGAGTAGAAAAGTAAAATTTTAACACCGGCCTAATAGGTTATTAGTAATTAAATGGATTTCTGACAGTGATGCTAAGAATGATCCCTATGAGACTCCTGTTTTAATTTGATATAGGAGTGGTCGCCCGGTATTTAATTAGGCGGGGTGTCACAGATGGTATCAGAGCATCAGGTTCTAGTGTCCTTAGGAATCTGTGCGGATGTACTACGCTTTCAGCGTTGCTCTCGATTTGTTATAGAGCCTCAGGATTAGGATTGTTGATTTCTCTTGCGATATTTCGTTCTCCTGCCATATTATAAGATTATAGTAATCTTTTGCGCACTCGTTTGAGATTCATGTGCGGGGGTTGGGTGGCACCAGGAGGTGGGGCCTAGCTGGAGCAGCCGGTAGAAGTTGGGGATGAGAACCATAGTAGAGGTCACTCCCTTGTGGCAATTGTTAAGGATTTTGGTGGCGACTACTAAAGTATAGTAGGTATGAGTATCGTAGTACCGCCACAATAGAGTGTGGTACTAAAGTTAAATTTTCAGCGAAGATAAGGGTTTGAAAGGGATCTTATGAATAATCTTAACCGTGAGTCCCCACGATTCAGCAAGAATGAGAAGAATGTTGCTTTGGATTATTCACATAAGGATCGTCCAGAGGCCGACAGTGAATAAAGAGTATTAGGGAGAAGTGAACCTTGTACCGAGGTGAGGTAAGTACAATGAATAATGAGTCCTTTCGAGGAAAATAGGCTCACTAGAGAAGTGTTGCTAGCACTTATGGAAAACGTGTATGTTTGAGGACCCCATTGATGGACATCCACCCGGGGAATTTGGTAAGGCAAAGTTATCATTGTGAGTTTTACCTCGGATGATGAGGGTATATTTAGCGTGGCTAGATAAAGTCATGGTGTTCATTAGCCCTAGACTCGTGTGCGTAATTTGAGTTATGGCGGTATCAATAACATTATATCATGTATGCCTATGTGTTTTCGGCGGTAGCGGAGTTTTATTTTTCTCCATTCGCCATAAAGGCGGGTGTTGATATATATATATATACATATATATATATATATATATCTAGTTTGTGATACTCATTTTATATGCTTATACGAGTATGGTAGTATGGTAAGTATATGATGTTGTTGGTTGTTCGGAGCGATAGCATGCTAATTATGGTAAGACTATCGCGTCCACAGTTCTAGGGTGGAACGGATTGTTGTTGCGATCCCTCACCTGGATACACGTTGAGCTCGCCTTATTCATTATGGGTAGATGGAACTTCAATGAGCAGAGGTTTCATTATCGTGATTTGAGTATATGGTGACATTATAGATATGATTTAAGGCCGCAGGATTTTTGTTGAGCTGTAAGATTAAGCTCATTAATTGATTACGCAAGGACTTAAAATTAGTGCGAGAGCTGGGTAGTGTGACTCTTAGTTAGAGATAGGAGTTCAGGCCACCTTTTTGTTGGAATAGGGGATAGGGTTATCCCGGTTGCATGTTCGAAAATAACGAACATCCATGACCGACAAAGTTAAGTAGGAGTGTGTGGAGGGGTTCGTTGTTTGGATTTCGCTTTGCGAGACGCTCCACACATGAATCTTAACAGCGTCGGGAGTGGAGAGATGTTATAGGATGTGAGGATGTTGGTTTTGTAGAAATGTCATATAGTGTGGATGAACCACTATAGACTATGAGCCCTATGATGGCGGTACACTTATGGAAATATTGTGCTATGTAAAAGCACTAAAGAGGTCCTCTCACCACAAGTAGGTGGGTGAAGTAGGACTTAGAGAAATTGATTTGAGGATAATAGTCAGGCCTTAATGAAAAGGTAAATTTTGAGAAGGTATGTGTTGAGTAAGATGTACGTAGTGCTTTTACGGAGAGTAAGCCCTTCGATTAGTTAGATTTCCTTTCGTATGGGCGGAAGGATAGAATAGTAGGAATACGTTCATAGGTTAGTTTAGTAGGATTTAGGACGTCCCGCTGGTGTGCCTTAGGTCGCTATATCTCTACGACCGACAACGCGAGGGAGTAGTGTAATGGGAGGGTTCCTTGTTTGGATTTCGCTTTGGCGAGATGTCCCACGCATGAAACCAAGCAAATGTCGGAAGTTGAGAGAGGCCTTGGGCACTAGGGACATACTTAGGATTATACTCGTTTCGCGTAGGTAGGGTAACGCATAGACTGTAGTAGTATTAGGATGTAAGTTTAGTAGACTTAGTGGTGCCGAGGTTTGGAGAATGAAATTTTGTGAGTCGGGAGGACCCATATTTGAGTATTAAACCGAGGAAAGGAGATCCTTACTGGGAGAGAGTGTTACATGTCGAAAGTTCACAATGAATGTGCATATGTGCACGGGTTAAAAAGGTGTATGGGCACCTTAGTGAGTTGGTTTATATACTACCTGAAATAGAAGTGGCGTAGTATATAAAGTTGAAATTATGTCGTACGGCACTAGTAATGATGGGTGCAATGTGATGTTATTGGAGTCACTTTATGACCGCGATATCCGTATAGAATAAGGTTGGGAGCCATTGGGTTAGTATCGTTCCCCTTGAGGTATTAGGATTTGGAGCGATTCTAGGATTTGCGGTGTAGGTTGTATCCGAATTTCGAGGAAGAAATTCTGTTGTATGGGGGGGGGGGGGGAGTATGTAACAACCCGTCCTTTTGGAGACAATTAAATTCCATAATTGAGTATAAATTGGCAATTTGGAGAATTTCTCAAAATAGTGATTTTTGGTATTTTCCAGGATTTAATGATTTTCGATGGGTGTTGTGATTTCTTTTGGGCTTAAATAGGTCGAAGTAAAGTGACAAAAGAGGTAAGATTTTTATTGGAAAACCCGCATTAAGTTATATGGGTTGGAATAGTGATTTGCGGTCAAGTACCTCGGATGGGAATTTTGACTACGCCGCAAGTCTGGAAATGTTCGAGATAGTCGAAAAAGAGTGTCCGATTGTCGAAATTGAGTTTCGGGGAATATTAGAGTTAAAAGGGCTCGTAATTGAGTAAATGAGTCATTTTTGGGTTTTAAGGGGTTAAACCCTTTTTCTTTCTTTATAAAGAGGGAGAGAGTGAGAAAAGAGAAAGAGAAGAAATAAAAGAGAGAGAAGAGAGAGAGGAGGAGAGAAAAGAGGAGAAAAAAGGGAGGTTCCAACCAAACTCCGCGGGATTCGGCTCGAGGTCATCGGATTATATCCACGAGGCAAGTGTTTACTTGCTTTATTTACTTTTAAGCATAAATATCATATCGTAGTTTGGTATAAACAAACCCTAAAGATTTTGGGTTTGGTTTACATGGATAAAACAGGTTTTCGGGAGTTAAAAAAAATAAACCCCAATAATAATTCAATTTGACGAACTTAGGTTTTAACCTAAATTAATTGGTGATTTCCAGTTCTAGGACGTTTAACACCCGTATTATATGTGTAGTTATTGTTGGTTGAGGTTGTAGGACGTTGGATGCGGAGTTAAAAGCTTGGGAGAAGCTTCCATGGCTGAAACAGCTTCTCAGAGAAGAAGTTGCCTGCCATGATCGATCGATCGATCGTGGGGGTTCGATCGATCGAGACCATCAATCGATAGAGGGCCATGGGTCGATCGATCGACCTCTGCTGACAGATTGACAATTTTTCTTAGGGTGAGTTGGATGAGATAAATTTCAATTCTAATGGATTCAAGGTTAATTATGTGATAACATAAGGGGCCTTTTAGGACTATAGGGTCCTCTAATTAAGGGAATTTAGGAGCGTTATGTGAGGCTTTTAATTGTATAACCCTTAAACTATATTTTCGAGGAAAATAGAATAATTATATAATTTGATGGTTTAAGGTTCCTAAATTATGGTGGGGACCTTTAAGTGATTATATGGACAAGATGTAGTCCTTGGGTTCATGGAAATGAAATCCATAACCCATTAAATTTAAGGTTGTTCGGGAAAGATAAATCCCTAGGATATTGTTAGTGGGCATTTAGGCCTATATAATTGTGCGTATAGGAAGCATAATTAAAATTGATTGTGGAGTGAGTATATAGTGTAAGATAACTAGGATAATTTGGTAAAATAGATATATAATCACTTAGTGTGAAATGGTATAATTGGAGATATCCAATAAATCCGTAGATAGGATGAGGTATGTATTGATTATTAAAGTAAGGAAAATATTTTGGGTTTAGTATCATGCGTATATAAATGCATGATTATGATTGTTTGAGAGAATCTTTGGGATTATTGGTCATCGCTAGATGTATTTGGCAAATATGGCCGTTTGTATATATATTCGAGGAGGAATATATGGTATATGTATACTATGTGATTAAAGTATATATCTATAATTTGAGATAAATGACTTTTGAAAATGTAAAGATGAATGTTTTCAAAATGGAAAAAGGAAATGATTTTCATAAATAATAAAATATGGATACACACCTCTCTAAATAGCTATCATAAGGGAAGTTGCGTACATATGGTGAAGCCCCCTAGCTAATGAATGCAGGGTTGATATAGTCCTATAGACCATATGAGCGATTATTGTTTGTTTCTGCGCTAGTTAGGTGATTCTGGGTGTGGTCATGACTATCCCGCAGGCATATGGCCGTTTCCCGATGTCTTGCGTTGTAGGATCCCAGGTTATCTTTATGATAGGCCCTAGAAGATGATAGCCATTTAGGGGCGTGCACAGTGGGAAAACCCGGAAGGACGGTCATAGAATGCGTTATATGATATGTTAAAGCAATTTATGATAATAAATTGGCTTTAATTATATTTCCTGGTTGGAAGAAGGGAAATGGGATATATGAATTGGACTCGGATACGTTCGCGGATGGATGAAGGGAAATGGAAGCATATGATATGAAATGCATTTTATGATAATAAAATTGCCTTTTATATACAATTTGTGGATATGAGAAGGGAAATGGGATGTTATAAAACGAAAAAGCATTTTTATGATAATAAAACTGGCTTTTAAAAAGTTATATGACATGTTAAAGAAATTCATGATAATGAGGCTGCTTTTAAATACATTTACTGGATATAAGAAAGGAAGTGGATAGTTTTGAGATAAATGGAAATAAAGTAAATGAATTCTCATTCTGGGAGATAGATCCGGATGTATATTGTAATATGGATATATATATGGATAAATCGAGTACCGAGGGTCTAATGAATCCCGACGATCGACCTTGCCGCATAGTAGTGTATCGAGAGGGTTCTTTGTTTGGATTTTTCTTTGCGAGACACCCCACGCACGAATATGGCAATGTGTTGAGACTGGGGAGATGTTTAATCCTTAGTGCTCTAATATTAGTATTTCTAATGGTATATATAGATATTTATATCTTTCGTGTACTGAGGGTCTAATGGATCTCGACGATCGACCTTGCCGCATAGTAGTGTATCGGGGGGTTCCTTGTTTAGATTTCACTTTGCGAGACACCCCACGAACAAACATGGCTTAGTGTTGAGACTGGGGAGAAGTTTAGCCCTTATTACATTACTTGGACTATCTAGGGTTGATAGTAGTGGGGTGATAGACTAGTTTAGCAGGGTAGCTTGACTAGGATGTTTAGAGGGATGTGCTAAGAGTGCACTGTTAGAAGAGAGGTAGGGGTATCTCATGGGAGTGCGATACCAAACTTAAGTATGAGATAAAACCTTTTTCTAAAAATAAGGCATTTATGCACTTGCTAAATATTTTCAAAACTCAGGCTCTGACCCATTTATCTACTTTTTCCTCTCTTGAGATATATATATATATATATATATATATATATATATATATATATATATATATATATATATATATATATAGGTGTCCAGACACATGGAGACCTGGATGACACATCTTTCGAGTCAGACGTTATGCTGCCGCAGCTGTGGATGCGTGCAGGGTTCTCGATAGCCGCTTCCATCTTTTTAATCTAGATAGGAGGTACTGTATAAACATTCGGGTTAACAACCCAACAACATTTATTTATTCTTTGAGGACAACATTCGATATGGTTGTATATTTTGACCGAGTGTTCGGTTATTTTATTTCATTTCAGTTTCATTTATGCAAAAACTGTGTGGATGTTTTAAATTATAGTAGTTTAAAAAGAGTAGCAAAGTAAAATTTTAACACCGGCCTAATAGGTTATTAGTAATTAAATGGATTTCCGATAGTGATGCTAAGAATGATCCATATGAGACTCATGTTTTAATTTGATATAAGAGTGATCGCCCGGTATTTTATTAGGTGGGTTGTCACACAAGTAAAGACATCCATTATCACCTAAGAAATCGATACCAAATTATGTGTTATTGGTAAATATATTAAAAATATTTCAATCCAAATAAATTCATGAGAAGATAAATATAAATATAGTTTAAGTCCAAAATGTAAACAGAGAGAAAGTCTTAAAAAATAAGAACACAAGTTATAAACCAAATGAAGAATTTTACAACGCCTCTTATGTGATTGAAGATCTTTTTTTTTTTTTTTTGCTTTTAACAATTATTACTATTGCTTAACAAAACGTCCAAGCTTACGATCGAAGTTCGTTAATCCTTTACATTTGATTTAGAACTTGAACAATTTTTTGATGCAAGTATATTGCGCTAGAATGTACTTCGAAGGCATAATAACCTATGGTTGAAGTTATCATTTACGGATAATAAGAATATATCTTTAATAAATTGTAAGTAAAAGTTATTTAAAGCAAATCATATCCTTGAGTGTGAATAGTTGTACCTCTTAAATCGATGAAAGTTGGAATTGATCACCATATGAAAGATTCTGCCTCGTCAAAAAGTTTAACAGCTTATTTTTGCTACTCATAATAGACTACCAGTTGAAGGAAATACCATTTGTTTTGTTAAGGTATAAGTCACATTATATTAGAGTAATCTTTTAGTGAAATATTAAAAATGTGTGAGTTTACCACTGGGTGTATTTTGCATCTGAGCAAGCACATTTTAAGCATGTGGAAACTCCATTAGTAATAATGACCTTGATGTTACATAGATTGGACAAAAACATGCTACGCATGTCGTTACTGTAAAAATCAAGATGCTAAAATTTAGTCTTGTTGTTCAATTTCAGCATTCAGGTGTTAAATCTAGATAAAATTACATATAAAAAAATAACTTGAGATTATCATATATTCAATTGAAGTTCATGTGTGATGCCAAACCAAATAGAAATAAGGTTTTAACATAACCAAAATCAGAAACGTAAGCGGTAAACAATTATTAAAACTAAGAATGCACACTTGGGACAACCCGCTCACCAAAATAAGGGGTGGCCAGCCCAATACTCCAATATAACAAGAATCATGGATGGAATCATTCTCAGCATCTCAACAATATAATAAGTATCTAGAATAACCACCCAATTTTTCAAAAAATGGGTTGCCAAAAAAATTTGTTTTAAAGTTAAAGAAAGAATTCAAACAACCCAATACTGAAAAGAAAAGTGGAAACCCCAAGAACATATATATATATATATATATATATATATATATATATATATATATACATATATATATATACAATAACAATAAGTATACAAATAAAAGGACCGAATATGCTGTCGGTCAAAACTACATACCACGTGTTGGGACAGTTTTGAGCAACTTCAATAAATTATATAATACATTACATTAAACAATTACAAAGTCTTGGGCCTCACGTCCGAATAAAGGATTTAATCTTAACTAGAGTACAAGAATGACAACATCTATTGCAATATGTCCCGTAATACCCGCAAAGCATCACGGCTTGCCAAAACACCGGAATAGGAAAGTCAGAACAGGCGTCCTTGCAGAGGAGTACCTGAACGGATACAAGATTCATGCACAACAAGAAATATGAACGGGTCAGGGCCCGGTTTTATGTGATCACCAGATGAATAAAAGGTATGACAATTTATCTGCAGTAAATCAGAACTAATCGAAATAAGAATCTATCTACACACGTTAAAGCATAAACTAGGACAATTCACTTAATCATAAATTCAATTTAGCTAAACAGGAAAGATAAGAATGATTAACATTCATATAAAACTTTCACCATGTACATTGATTCTCTTCATATATCTATTCCTTAACAGGAAATATATAATCACAATTTTATGCACTTTATGGCATTTTTATCTCAATTTCACATTTTGTAAAAATCCTTTCCTTATCAGGAATATAGTCATTTTCAAATGCTCTTTGTGGCATTTTTCCTTGTGCTCTTTATGGCACTTTAACATGCTCTTTGTGGCATTTTTCCTTGTGCTCTTTATGGCACTTATAAACCATCAAGTCCCACTTGATATTGAATAGTTATAATCATATTTATATAATGATTCTAAGATCGCCCGTCTGGGTTTGCCCACTGTGCGCGCCCCTAAATGACCATCATCTTCAAGGGCCTATCATAAAGACAACCTGGGATCCTACAACGCAAGACGTCGGGAAGCAGTCATATGCCTGCGGGATAGTCATAACCACACCCGTAATTACCTACCCATCGCAGAAAAATATACAACAACAAACACTCACATGGCCTAGGACTATATCCACCCTGCATTCACTAGCCAGGGGGCTTCACCTCATGCGCGAACTTCCCTTATGATGGAATTTATAGAGGGTGTGTTTCAGAAAAAAAAATATTTTACCATATTCATAATTTAGTAAATTATCGTTTACTTCAAATCAATATCATTTCCATTTCATTTTCATTTACATTTTTCATATGTATGTTACATTTGTATGAAACCATAATCATTTACATCCTCATTACCATATTCATTTCGTTAAAAAATCCCATTTGTCGTATGCGTGTTTCATTATCTGAAACCATTAACCTTTAATATTATTCCAATTATATTCGGAGCCATACGTACTCTACATCGTCATTACAACCTCGAAGTAGTGAATAACATTCGATTATATCCAAACATTTTAGGTTGTTATCATAACTCACCCCAGACTAACATTCCTCAATGAAAGAGTAAGCTTAAATTTTCTCTCCCAAGATTCGTTTGTGGTGTTATATAGACCATCAAGACTTATCATAATTCAATTGAGCTTCTAAAGTCTCCCTATCATAACACTACAACTCCTATCCTAGTCTCATAACAATCAACTAAAAGAAAAGAATGCCCTAACTTCAATTTGGCATACCCCTAAAACAACCCCCCCATGTGAATCATTTCTATCCTAAGGCAGTTACACCACTCATCTAGGACTCTAAAATTCTAAGTTTAGTTCATATAAGAAGGTCCCTAAGTCCTAAGCCTAACGGAAAATAATTGAAATTGAGTTAGAAAAATAACTCAAAATTGCAGCACTGTCGAATCGATTCGCCCTGGCCGAATCGATTCGGACTGGAAAGCGAATCGATTCGAACTAGCCGAATCGATTCGGATGGGAAAATCTGACTTCTGCATAATTTCCGAATCGATTCGTTCCACTCAGACCTGGACACTTTCCCTCTAGCGAATCGATTCGGCTAGGCCGAATCGATTCGCCCCTGCGAATTTGACAAGTATGTGTTTAAGGGTTATGAACCCTAAATTCCACAAACCTCATATCTCTTTCATTTTAAACACATCCAACCACATTTATCTACCCAAAAATCATCCTACATGGTTTATAACCACTTTAATCCATAATTTCATCATCAAAAACTAAGATTAGGGTTTAATTCCCATAATTTCCATTTTTGATCCATAAATGCAAATACCCAACTATCACACAAATTATTCATCTTAAATTACATATTAGCAAGTAGAAAACTTGCCTTAGAGTTTAAATCTCAGATTTCTTTGGGGTAGAAGCAATCCCAAATCTTCCATCTTCAAATCTCTCTTCTTTCTCCACTTTTCTCCTCTTCTCTCTTTCTAACCTTTTCTCTCTATGTTTAAGACGTGCAATAGGGAAATTAGGGAATTTAGAAGACTAAAATCGGGGCTTAAGTCTAATGTTCCCAACTTAAGTGGTTAATACCACATTAAAATGACTCCCAAATACGCATATAAGTCAAAGCCAGGTAAAAGTGACCGAAATAAAAAAAATACAATATGGCACTTATTTTGACTGTCTCGCACATTTTGGGACTAAGTACGCCCTCTAAAATGGCATCCGATAATTTTTATAAATTATGTCAAGTTCCGGTTTCATTTAAACCAAAGTGTCATTTAATGCACATGACACTATAAAATACAACATGATGATATTTACTTACACATACAGTAAATATGCAACAATCTAGTAAATATTAACTTTCGACTCATTAAATTAATATTTACTCGAGTCTCAAAATTTTATCTAAATACCTTATGCGGTAAATTAATATAAAATTAGTCTCCTAAAAGTGAGGGTTGTTACATACTCCCCCCCCCCCCTTATGAGGGAATTTTTCCCTCAAAATTCTGGCGTACCCCAATCATATAAAGGCATTTTGTTATAAACTATCGTTCTATCAACTTTACTAAACCCCTCATTATTGAGGCGTCCCAATGGACTCGGACTAAGGTCGTTTATAATGATCTCAGTCTACATTCTTTGTGCTCTTGCCTAACACCAAAATGTTCCTCACGAACTATCGACCTAACCTATCTACGGTGGAAGAAGATTCCCACATGAGTCGGCCTAATTTGCCTTATTTCCTAAATCACATTAAATCCCACCTCGGGGTATCCACACCAACGTTAATGGCTTAATCCCAACTATTCATTTTCTCTTCGCATAGGCGTAGCCCTTCAAAGTATACGGTTCAATAAGCCCAATCATATAAGAAATGTTCCAGGACCACTTCTAAGTCTAAGGAACATATTATCCCCTGGTTCCATCCAACGAGTATGCGAATTACTCAATCGGCTACACCGGGCCACTTACGGTGTCATACCTTAGGAAATGATCCAAATTATTGTATTGGAATTTCCATCCATACAAACTATTGCTCCCATCATCCATCTATCTTAAGGCGCACATTCAATCTATGACTTTCGGCATTAAGTTAATTTTCGCTTTAGGGTGGTAAAATATACTCCATTTCCATACGGCTCCCATATCTTCATGGAAAAATTTACCCAACCTTTGACACTAATGTCCGATCTCAGTCCACCTCTATTTTGATAAACACTTGCTTACAGTTCCACCACTCCTCCATAAAGAGCGGGGTGTACTCCTCTACATATAGTCTGCCCATAATGGCCGAAAAAGCAATGATTTGGTCAAACAATCAATAATTTACTCGAATAGGATCATGACCAGTTCGGTACCGGCAATTAAGTAAAGATGCCTATGAATATACCCTTCTTTGTTCCACCACCACTCTCCTTATACAAGTGGGTGAAATAGTCAGTCACAGACATGAATGCTCTAGCCACACATTCTTCTAAGTTATGCTCGTTCTATTTAGCCTTCCATGCCATTGCCTACGTTCTCCAACGAGTTTTCTTCTCGACGCATCTATTTCACCAATCGCACTCCCTTAGCAAAAGGGAAGTATCCTATTGATAATCCTTTATGAACTCCAAACTTATCCCCTTACGCAACCTATTGCAACAACTTGTTGCTTACGAGAAAGACCAAATTTCCTGCCCAGGAAATAGTGCCTCCAATATTATTACTTTCGATTCCTGGCAGAAACTTGTTCGTTAAATTCACCCTCGAGCTTAACAGCATGGGCTCAGGAGTAAAATTTAACTCATCCTTCCTACTCCCCGAAAGTTAAGTTACCAACGAAATTCTCTATCTCGGAGAGGCCTCGTCTTCTACGCCTAACCCTTACAGATCACTCAACATTCCATACTTCTTGTTTCTAGGGACCAAATCCCTCTTAGAGTTAACCCACATCCTATTTGTGGTCGACTCCCTACAGCCTTCCTAAACCAACGTCACCTGCCCTAAAGGCCTTACATACTAATAATCCTAAAGTAAATATATATATATATATATATATATATATATATATATATATATATATATATATATATACTATCTAAGTAATAGATTTATAATACTAAATATATCCCTAGTGCCAAAGACCTTTTTCAACTCTCGACATTCACTCGGTTTCATGCGTGGGACGTCTCACCAAAGCGAAATCCAAACAAGGAACCCTCCCATTACACTACTACCTCGCATCGTCGATCATCAAGATATGACGGTATAAGACACATGATCGGGACCAGTAGAATTCTAATTTACAACCCTACTAACAAGATTTTACTTATATGTTTTACCATTCAAATAATCAAAGATTTCAATTAATCGGACATTTACTTTCTGTAAAGTCTTACAATTATATAACCCGCTATATAAACATGGCCTTCTCATCAAGGCATAACCAGAAGTCTCAATTCGAATTCATGTCTCAATCTCCCTCACATCGATCAGATGAGAGAACTATATGTAGTGCTTCTATCTCCCACTTTAGTAGCCCTTAATCACTCAACTGCGTGATTCTCGGCTAAACTTTCCAACCCAACTTCTAACAACAAGGAAAGTTAAAATAAAAGAAAGAGAAAAAAATAGCGTCTCTCCACTCCTAACGTCGTTAAGCATTCATGCAGAGGAGTGTCTCGCAAAGAGAAATCCAAACAAGGAACCCCTCCGACGAATGCCTACTTAACTTGTTAGTCATGGAGATAAGGCATAACAAACACAAATAGGGCAATTGAACAATCAAACACTCAAGCAAAATAACACAACAAGTAATAAAAATCTCCTACTTACCTCAAACCACCTCTATAAAACCTCAACTTGTATCCACGAGAGAAATTATAGAACAACTAGTTTCATTTTGAAACTAGAAGTAGGATAGCCTCGCAATTTATTTTGCTTGCTATCACCCCAATCAAACAAAAATATCTTTACTCGTATAATCTACATAATACAAGTAACACATAACACACAAAATATAAATCGAGGGAAGGAAAATATAAAACATCCCAACCACGGAAGTCATATAATTACCCTTCTATAATAGCATCGATACTACCATAATCTCAATATGCACATCCGATTCTAGGGTAAACACAATACTACTCCATCTAATTATAAGGGATGCACCACCCACTAATAAGGTGGGATTCCCGCCAACATTATTGCCAATCATCCTGAATCATTATTAATGGTTCTAAGACACCGTACTCGAGTCTTATCCGAACCAAGCCACTTCCACTCATGCCCTAACTAGGCACCTTGTCTTTTCCCTTGTTCTCCAATCAACAATTTCAAAATGAGTGGTTCTACATTCCACGTCATAGCCATTGTTCCATCCCTAGCTGTCAAACAATTTCGCATGCAGTTCCTTTTTCCTCCTCAACAAAAGGGAATACACTTCCGGCCTCTAACCAATCCTTGTGTGAACATTTGAGAATTCACCCTCTCATCAGTCCAATTATCCCAGAGACACTTGCTATGAAAAATGTCCACCGGGTTTCTTCATGGGCAAAACTTCCTGCACCCACAATTATGGTAACTACCATTTATGCCATCTCAACCTTACTTTTAGGGATGAAGGATTTTCCTCCATCTTTTTCAACTGGGAACTTCCATACCCCTCTCTAGGCCCAAGATCTTGGACCTTATGCATCTATTTAAATGAGGACGCACCTCCTCTTAACTTACCTCAGCATGTGGCCCTCGTCATGGGCTCTTTTTAACTTCAATTTAACATCGCTTGGAATCCCAAGCTTAGTACCACTCTCTACATCTCGCGGTACTTGGGAAAACCTTATTTAGCATACTTAGTAGCGGCAGTAGCAAGATAAGAAAATGCCACAAAATGGGAGTGACCTCCAAAGCGGTCCTCATCCCCGACCATAACTTACAGTTCTTAGTGATCCCTATATGATGCCTTCACAACGACCTTCTCTGGCGCCCTTCTTAGATCGACTTAATAATCTCACACGAATTCACAAAAGATTTTATGGGTTCTACCTCATGGCAGGAGAAATGAAATCTCACCAAAGAATTCAATGATCTTAATCCTAGGGTTCTATGTCAAATTAAAAACAACGCTGAAAACGTAGCACGTCCACACCAATTCCTAAGAACTCTAGAACCTGATGCTCTGATACCATTTGTGACAACCCGCTCATCAAAATAAGGGGTGGCTATCCCAATACTCCAATATAACAGGAATCATGGATGAAATCATTCTCAGCATCTCAACAATATAATAAGTATCTAGGATAACCACCCAATTTTTCAGAAAACGGGTTGCCAAAAATATTTGTTTTAAAGTTAAAGAAAGAATTTAAACAACCCAATAATGAAAAGAAAAGTGGAAACCCCAAGAACATATATATATATATATATATATATATATAATAACAACAAATATAAAAATAAAAGGACCGAATATGCTGTCGGTCAAAAGTACATACCACATGTTGGGACAGTTTTGAGCAACTTCAATAAATTATATAATACATTATATTAAACAATTACAAAGGCTTGGGCCTCACGCCCAAATAAAAGACTTAATCTTAACAAGAGTACAAGAATGACAGTGTCTATTGCAATATGTCCCGTAATACCCGCAAAGCATCATGGCTCGCCAAAACACCGGAATAGGAAAGTCAGAACAGGCGTCCTTACGGCGGATTACCTGAACGGATACAAGATTCATGCACAACAAGAAATATGAACGGGTCAGGGCCCGATTTTATGTGATCACCAGATGAATAAAAGGTATGACAGTTTACGTACAGTAAATCAGAACTAATAGAAATAAGAATCTATCTACACACGTCAAAGCATAAACTAGGACAATTCACTTAATCATAAATTCAATTTAGCTAAACAGAAAAGATAATAATGATTAACATTCATATAAAACTTTCATCAAGTACATTGATTCTCTACATATATCTATTCCTTAACAGGAAATATATAATCACAATTTTATGGACTTTATGGCATTTTTATCTCAATTTCACATTTTGTAAAAATCTTTTCCTTATCAAGAATATAGTAATTTTCAAATGCTCTTTGTGGCATTTTTCCTTGTGCTCTCTATGGCATTTTAACATGCTCTTTTTGGCATTTTTCCTTATGCTCTTTATGGCACTTATAAACCATCAAGTCCCACTTGATATTGAATAGTTATAATCATATTTATATAAAGATTCTAAGACCGCCCGTCTAAGTTTCCTCACTCTGCGCCCCCCTAAATGACCATCATCTTCCAGGGCCTATCATAAAGACAACCTGGGATCCTACAACGCAAGACGTCGGGAAGAAGCCATGTGCCTACGAGGTAGTCATAACCACTCCCGGAATTACCTACCCATCGCAGAAAAATATACAACAACAAATGCTCATATGGCCTAGGACTATATCCACCCTGCATTCACTAGCAAGGGGGCTTCACCTCACTTGCAAACTTCCCTTATGATGGAATTTAGAGAGGGTGTGTTTCAGAAAAAAAAAATCATTTACCATATTCATAATTTAGTAAATTATCATTTACTTAAAATCAATACCATTTCCATTTCATATCCATTTCATTTTCATTTCCATTTTTAATATGTATGTTCCATTTGTATGAAACCATAATCATTTACATCCACATTACCATATTCATTTCGTTAACAAATCCCATTTATTGTATGCATGTTTCATTATCTGAAACCATTAACCTTTAATATTATTCCAATTATACCCAGAGCCATACGTACTCTACATCGTCATTACAACCTTGAAGTAGTGAATAACATTCGATTATCTTCAAACATTTTAGGGTGTTATCTTAACTCACCCCAGACTAACATTCTTCAATGAAAGAGTAAGCTTAAATTTTCTCTCCCAAGATTCATTTGTGGTGTTATATAGACCATAAAGACTTATTATAATTCAATTGAGCTTCTAAAGTATCCCTATCATAACACTACAACTCCTATCCTAGTCTCATAACAATCAACTAAAAGAAAAGAATGCCTTAACCCCCCCCCCCATGTGAATCATTTCTATCCTAGGGTAGTTACACTACTCATCTAGGACTCTAAAATTCTAAATTTACTTCATATAAGAAGGTCCCTATGTCCTAAGCCTAACGAAAATGAATTGAAATTGAGTTAGAAAAATAACTCAAAATTGCAGCACTGCCGAATTGATTCTCCCTGGCCGAATCAATTCAGACTGGAAAGCGAATCGATTCGAACTAGCCGAATCAATTCGGATGGGAAAATATGAGTTCTTCATAATTGCCGAATCGATTCGGTCCACTCAAAACTGGACACTGTCCCTCTAGAAAATCGATTCGGTTAGGATGAATCGATTCGCTCCTGCGAATTTGCCAAGTATGGGTTTAAGGGTTATGAACCCTAAATTCCCCAAACCTCATATCTCTTTCATTTTAAGCACATCTAACCACATTTATCTACCCAAAAGTCATCCTACATGATTTATGACCACTTTAATCCATAATTTCATCATCAAAAACTAAGATTAGGGTTTAATTCCCATAATTTCCATTTTTGATCCATAAATGCAAATACACAACTATCACACAGATTATTCATCTTAAATTACATATTAGCAAGTAGAAAACTTGCCTTAGAGTTGAAATCTCAGATTTCTTTGGGGTAGAAGCAATCCCAAATCTTCCATCTTCAAATCTCTCTTATTTCTCCACTTTTCTCTTCTTCTCTCTTTCTCTCCTTTTCTCTCTCTATGTTTAAGACATACAATAGGGAAATTAGGGGATTTAGAAGACTAAAATCGGGGCTTAAGTCTAAAGTTCCCAACTTAAGTGGTTAATACCACATTAAAATGACTCCCAAATACGCATATAAGTCAAAGCCAGATAAAAGTGCCCGAAATACAAAAATACAATATGGCACTTATTTTGACTGTCTCACACATTCCGGGACTAACTACGCCCTCTAAAATGGCATCCGACAATTTTTATAACTTATGTCAAGTTCTGGTTTCATTTAAACCACAGTGTCATTTAATGCACATGACACTTTAAAATACAACATGATGATATTTACTTACACATACAGTAAATATGTAACAATCCAGTAAATATTAACTTTTGACTCATTAAATTAATATTTACTCCAGTCTCACCATTTTATATAATTATCTTATGCGGTAAATTAATAAAATTAGTCTCCTAAAAGCGAGGGTTGTTACAACACCATAAACTAAATACAATATTTCATTACAGCCATACATAATAGCATATAAAGGTAAAAAAAATATATGGAAGTTGCATTCATATCTACACTAAATCGAATATATGTATAACCCCAACAATTTAAAGAATGCTCCAATCATTATTAGTATAGGATTTATCATAAAATATTAGTATCCAAATTAAACAATGACCTTAAGAATAAAATGAAATCACAGAATTTCATAAAATACAAGAGGATTTGAAGTATAACCTATGAATTCAAGGAAATAAATATAATTATCTATATTTATGTTGAGTTTGATCATAGATCTTTACTGTCATAGTAAATCATATCCCAATATACTGCAAATCAGAGCAAACCACATGAAATGAAGCCAAAATCTATAAAAACACCGATACTTATAATTTGCCACATTGAAATCTCCTGTGATGCTAGTTTTATTAAATGAACCTCTCAAATTTTTTTTAAAAATTGTCTATTGTGTACGCTTCTAACTCATCATCATTGAATTTAGGTACAATAGAGTTTTGGGTGGATGTGAGCATCACGCGCCATAAGCTAGTGGTTGTAAGAAATAATAACTATTATGAAGCCAATAACAATTATTTAAAGTAGTTTAATAAAATTTCTATTGTATAACATCCTCAAATTTGAAACTTATTGTTTTCTATTGAAAGTATTTATAACATAAAGAACTAAAAAATGTCCTAAGATTCAAAAATATTCTGAGTCACAGTAAAAATTTCAAATTGATAATTTTTGTATAATGTATTGATGTTTTTTCATTATGTATATATTAAGATACAACATTAGAAAAGCTTATTTTAGAGATTTATTTTTATCACTTTAGTAGTTTGATTTATTTTCTTTTCATCGTTTAATTATGAGACAGTTATTTATGGATTTTGGTTGGTCATTCGGGTCAATAGTTGTTTATGGCTTTCAGTCAGAGATTTTCAGTTAGATTATTTATTTAGAGCTTTAATCTACCATTTCGAATTGGATTTTATTTGGAGTTAGCATGGTGATGGATGTTATTTACATTGATGTTTATATTCTTTGGATTTAATCAAATTATATCTTATGGAATAAAATTCTTTATTGTCTCATATTTCTGTCACATGCTAAGAATGGTATTTAATTTAGTGACGCTCAACTCGCCTATTAAAATAACAGGTAGCCAGCCCTCTACCAAAATAAAATGAGAGTCTCATATGGCTCATTTTTAGCATCACTTTTGAAATTTGATTAATTACTAACCTCCTATTAGTTTAACAAGTAATTATAAATTTATCCCCCCTTTAACTTTGAATTATAAATTACACTTTGAATTATAATTATAAAAATATGAAATTTATCCCCCCTTTCTTTTCATTTCTGGATCATCTTTCATTTAACAAGTAATTATAAATTACACTTTCTAGTTCGTTGACGAAACAAGTAATTTTTGGAATTTTGTAAATAATGTTTACATGGAAATTCGGTATTTGAATAATACAATTTTCTAGGAAAATATTCTTTAGATGGAAACAAAGGATTCAGTTTGTTTGAAGAAGCAATGATTTTATACTTTATTAAAATATTAATCGGGTCAAATATATGATTTGACTATTTTAACAAAATACACAATTTTATGTGAACATAAAGATATGTTTTTGGGTATTGTCCCGATATGTTATTCACAAAATATTAATTTTCAAAGCTGGTCCGAGATTAATTGCCTAATTACATTAATTAATATATTAGTTCCAATTTGATATCGTGTTGGTGCTTACTTTTCTCCGTCTATCATATTTTATATTATCTGAGTGTCAATACCATTACGGTGAATATAAAATTAATGTCCGAGACACAATAAAATTAAAATAAAGCTGAAAACTCTCTTCCATATTTGGACAATAAACCAGTGGTCATGCCACTTCCAATATTAGTCAACACAGCACGACAAATTGTCCAACACCTGCATAATCATATTTTTACTAAGAATGGCTTATAATAGCACCTCAGATTATAACAACATAACTTCGAGTTGTTTGGTGTCGTAACTCATTTTAAACGTATTTTTAAAAGAAAAGTGACACTCTTATTAGAAAAATGAGGAGTCCAAATATATTCACAAAAAAATGTATGATTACTCGTACGTGTTGGGGTTGTGTGTTTACTATAATTTTATATGTAACCGAGTACTAAGTCAAAACTTTAGATAAAAATGACACCTAACAACTGCCAATTGAGTTTAACATACCCAAATACAAAATACGATTTTATAGATAATATTCAAGAGCAAAACCAATAATCTAATGAAATTCAACTCGGGGCGGTGTTATTCTTCACACACACACACATGTATATATATATATATATATATATATATATATATATATAGAGAGAGAGAGAGAGAGAGACTAGGGTATCCCGTACCTGATGGCACGTATATAATTTTATATTATATATATATATATATAGAGAGAGAGAGGGACTAGGGTATCCCGTACCTGAAGGCACGTATATATATATATATATATATATATATATATATATATATATATATATATATATATATAGAGAGAGAGAGAGAGAGAGAGAGAGAGAGAGAGAGAGTAGGGTATGCCTGTACCTGAAGGCACGTATATAATTTTAAAAAGTCTAAAGTCGTGTATAATATAAATAATAAATCATTTTTATATTATAAGTATAAATTTTCAAATTATTGAATCGTGTAAATTTAAGTAGTGTTGAATCTTGTATAATTAAGTCAAAAAGTTATTTTACAACACAAAAGTGTAAACAATTTAAATTATGCAGTGCAGAAGGGACATAAATTTTTTTATGAAGAGTTTTGTTACATGTCCTAAATTTCCAAAAAAAATCGAAAAATGAATGAGTCCCATTTTAGGCGTCTTAATAACATATTTATTTTGCAACACTTAGTGTACACATTGTGCGATTAAAATATTCATGTGTTAGGTCTAGTTATCTACTATTGTGAATATGACTACACACATGATCTACAACCATTTTGTATGTAGTGCAAAAGGGACATAAATTTTTAGTATCACATAATACAAAGGATATATCAAAATATTCCACAAAATATTATATATTTTTAAAATTTTCTGATTGAAACATGATGAGTAGATTGTTATAAGAGAAACATCACCTATTTGCGTCGAATGCAACGCTTCTGGGTTCACTTTTAACTATCTCCACCATCTTTACTAACCAAAAACGAATAAAGAACAAATATAAATAGTACCAGGTATATTGAATAATAATACCAAGGAAATGTCTATCCCCACACACCAAAAGTCTTCCTCCACACCCCAAAAGTCTTCTCCACACCTTGTTTAACAATTAAATACTAAATGGTCAAAAAACCCTCAATATAAATATATGATTTGAACAAATATTATTTTTTGTTCAAAAATTTATTACTTTTTAAAAAAAACGTAATATTTTGAAAAAAATAAAAACATAATTTTGAAAATAAAAAACCGTAATATTCGGAAAAATTATAATTTTAATATTTGAAAAATATAATATCATAAAATTCAATTTTTATTTAAAAAAAATTATGTTATTTATAAAAAGAAACTAATTGTTTTTTTTATAGAAATGGTCGTTAATAAAAATATATTGTTTCATTATTTATTTAAAACAATGGACGTTCGTTTTATTAAAAAAAAGTTGACGTTAATTATATTAAACAAAAAAACAAACCATTATTTTTTGTTAATAAAAATTCGAGTAAAATCTTATTATAAACTACATTTTTTTAAAAAAAATTTTACTATTTTTTACAAAACATAGATTTTTAAAAAACTTTATTTTTTTGGTAAAAAAACTAAATTTTAACTTTGATAAATTACTATTTTTTATTTTAGTATTGAAGAAAAACTGTAATTTTCTTTTGTAAAAAATTGTATTTTTGCCTAATATTTTTGTTTTCTGTTTTTAAAAAAACTATATCAAAACTATATTTTTGTTTATTATTTTTCTATAGTAACAAAATAATAAAAAAATAGTAAACAAAAATACGGTTATTCCAAACAAAATACATTTAAAAAAATAGTTTTTAAATAAATACAATTTTGATACAGTTTATTTAAAAATAGTAAACAAAAATATAATTTTTTACAAAAGAAAAATACCGTTTTTTAAATACTACAATTAAAAAATAGTAATTTATTAAAGTCAAAATTTATTTTTTTAACCAAAAAAATACAATTATTTTAAAGAAAAAATTTAAAAAATATAGTTTATAATAAAATTTTACCCTAATGTTTATTAGCGTCAACTTTTTTTTGATAAAAAGAACGTCAATTTGTTTTTAAATAAATAACGATTTTTTTTTAAAATTAACATAATGTTTTTTTAAATAAAAACTAAATTTTGTGATTTATATTTTTCGAATATTAAAATTTTAATTCTTCGAAATATTAGGATTTTTTATGTTCAAAATTTATGATGATCTAAGAACTATTAATATAAAAGGGCATAACATGATTTTATGAAGAGTCCTATTGCAACCAAATTTTTGACATAATTTTTTATCGAAATTACACGTGGCGGCTTGTTATATGTTTATTCTTTGGTCTCACAGTGGTGAACCCCACAAAAGAACCCATAGAAACCCTCCACCTTATTTGATAATTCCACTTTCGGTAAAAAATTCGGTCCCAATATCATTTTCCTTTTATTAAAACAAATCATGTGAGAATATAAAATCAAGACGTCTATCAGAGATATTGAATCGTCAACATATTTATTATCCATAAAAAAAACGTGGATAACAAATTAAAGTATGAACTCGCAAAAGACTTTAGCTTAGTATGAAATATGAAATCGTTTAAAAACGTCAAAGTATGAAATCGTCTAACTGGCAAAAGACGTCAAAGTATAAACTTTAGCTGATTATCAGCATACTGTACATGTATGAAAACGTCAAAGTATAAAATATGAAATAGTCTAAAGACTTTAGCTTATTATCATCATGATGTACTATAAATCATCAGCATACTGTACATGTATGAAATCAGCATAATACTGTACATGTGAGACTTTAGCTGATTATCAGCTATAGTAGGACTGATACATGGATGGATAGTAGGACTGATTATCCGCATACGATTTAATGACTGATACAGGATGGATGCGTGGGTTTAGACTTTCAAAAATTTAGAAGCAACAATTAGCCAAGTTTATTATATGTGATCCTAATCCTCTACTGGATGATGATTTCATGTAGAGACTAATCCTCTACTGGATGATCACGCGGAACCAAAGAAGCAACAATTAGCCAAGTTTATTATATGTGATCCCAATGATGTTTACAAAATTTAGTAGCCAATTTATAACACAAACAGACACCAAATGCGCAATGAATCAAAAAGAATATATTAATAAACATAAAGATTTTAACATGAATGGGTCTGCATAATCCCGTGACATTCTGTAATTTCTTTGGGATTAAAAGGTAGGGAGAATGAGAGTGGATTTATGTACTTTTGAAGCTAATAGTTGCAAAGATGAATGGTGTCTTTTGCTGAAGAAACCAACAAACCCATGCAAAATAGATTTCAAACTTCAATTTCTCATCTCGAACTTGTATATATAGCTCCACGTACCTATTGGAAAGAAAAATCTATGTGCTTCCCCTGGACAGACAAAACACTTTCCCCATGAAAGAGAGCAGTGGGTATAGAAGAACAAAAACACATAAAAAAAACAAATCAAAGAAGCTACAATGCTCACCCAAAAAGTGATACCGTAAGAAAGCAAAAACATTCGACTACACATTTTATGAACATTAAAGCTCTACTTTTGTGAGATTACATTCAACTTTTTATCATAAAATTATTAGAGTTTTATTTAGGATTGAGGGTATTTTAGTATTTTCCCTTCTCCTATTATTATTAGGTGGTTGTAGTAGGTTATATATATTCTCTCTTCTTCCTTTTATTGTAAGAGATTCTAGTGTATGGCAATATGAAACCCTAGCCCCTCTTTTTCTCTCTTTCCATTTAATTGTAGATCTTTGATATATTATCATGGTATCAGAGCGGGATCAAAGCTTAATCTCATCAACACAGTCCGCGGATTGTGTTGAAGGTAATTATCGGAGCCCCTCTTTTTTCGGAGGTACTTTTTTTGTTCGCTCGACTGTTTTGAAGGTAATTATGGTCGTTTTCCTCCTGTTTGTTCGATTAATTGTTTAGTTCGTTTGATTTGGTTCCGTTTGGGTACTATTTGATTGTTTATTTTCGCAATGGCTGGTGAAAGAGATGATTCGCTGCAATCAATTAGTGTCAGATTAGATGGAAAAAATTATACGTATTGGAATTATGTTATGAAGAATTTTTTGAAAGGGAAGAAGCTTTGGGGTTACATTAATGGCGATTTGAGTAAGCCTAATGATAAGACGAATGTTGAAAAATATGCAGAGTTGTTGGATGTTTGGGAGGCAAACAACTCGAAAATCATCACTTGGATCAACGACTCCGTTGCACCTTCTATAGGTATGCAGTTGGCTAAGTATGATTATGCAAAGGATGTTTGGGATCATTTGGGCAGATTGTATACCCAATCTAATTTCGGAAAAAAAGTACCAATTGGAGTGCGATATTCGGGCTCTTGAGCAAAAAAATTTGAGTATTCAGGAGTTTTATTTTTCTATGACGGATCTATGGGATCAGTTGGCTCTCACAGAGTCGGCTGAATTGCGGGCCTTTGCACCATATGTTTCCAATAGGGAGGAACAACGCCTGGTTCAGTTTCTGATGGCATTGCGTGATGATTTTGAGGGTATTCGTGGGTCGATTCTTCATCGTAGTCCACTTCCAACTGTTGATTCCGTTGTTCACGAGTTGTTAGCCGAGGAGATTTGTCTCAAGACTCAGTCAGGGAAGGTAATTTCTTCGGACCCTAATCCATCTATTTTCGCAGCCTCCTCTCAGCCTCTTTCCAGTAATCAGAACAAGCCTTATTCGAGAGTTGGAAGTGATGAATGTAGCTACTGTAAGGAGAAGGGTCATTGGAAGTCTCAGTGCCCTAAGTTGCGAGCATAACAACAACAACAATCAAATAGTCGACCATCTCAACAGCAGTTTTCTGGTTGCAAATCCAATAACCAATCTCAGCAGCGTTCATATAGGCCTTCACAGCCTAATACTGCAGCAGTTGTACCGCCATCAGACTCATTTGCATCAGGTTCTTCATCATTAACTCCATCTATGTCTTCTCTTGCTGAGCAGTTTCAAAAGTTTCTTGCCACACAACCTCACGCCATGTCCATCTCTTCACCAGGTAAGTCCTTAGGTATTTGGATTCTAGACTCCGGCGCTTCTAATCACATGTCACCGAATTTGTCCTCTTTTGGTTCTTTTTATCCCACTTCTTCGTTGCCCGTTATGACTACTGATGGTACTCCCATGCCCTCAACGGGTGTTGGGACTATTGACTCACCAAACTTATCTCTCTCTAATGTTTACCACATTCCTAAGCTTACAATGAATCTTATCTCTGTTGGTCAAGTATGTGATGCCGGTTACTCAGTTTCCTTCTCTTCTACCTTTTGTCATGTGGAGGATCCACAGTCTCAGAAGGTGATTGGGACAGGCCGTAGGCAGAGGGGATTGTACATCATGGAGAAACTTAATGTACCAATGGTTGCAGCTTCCAGTGTTGAGTTGTCATCCTTTCGTTTGAGTTCAGATTCGTCTAGCTTTTATTTATGGCACTCTCGTCTTGGTCATGTCTCAGGTTCAGGATTAAAATATTTGGCTTCTACAGGAAAATTAGGAAATTTGCATTGCCATGATATCTCTGATTGTAGCAGTTGTAAACTTGCAAAATTTTCAGCTTTACCGTTTAATAGAAGTATTTCCTCTACTTTTGCACCCTTTGATCTTATTCATTCTGATGTGTGGGGACCGTCTCCTATTATTACAAGAGGAGGGTCTCGATATTATGTCTCCTTTATTGATGATTATACGCGTTACTGTTGGGTTTTTCTCATGAAACGACGTTCGGATTTTTTTGATATTTATAATAAATTTCGTGCCTTTGTCAAAACTCAACATTCTACTACTATAAAATGCTTTAGATGCGATTTGGGTGGGGAATATACTTCTCAAAATTTCGGCGAGTTGCTTTATTTAGATGGAACTATTCACCAATCATCTTGTACTGACACTCCTCAGCAAAATGGTGTTGCTGAAAGAAAACATCAGCACATTGTTGAAACTGCTCGCTCTCTTTTATTATCTGCATATGTCCCTAGTGAGTTTTGGGGAGAGGCTGTCCTTACTGTTGTTAATCTGATTAATAAGATTTCGACCTCTCATTGCTCAAATTTGTCATCTTTTGAAAAGTTGTATGGGTGTGCCCCTGATTATTCTTCCTTAAAGGTGTTTGGTTGCGCTTGTTTTGTTCTTCGACCTCGTGTGGAACATACCAAATTATCTCCAAAGTCAGCTATTTGTGTCTTTCTTGGTTATGGTGAGGGTCAAAAGGGAAATCGTTGTTATGATCCAGTTACAAAAAAATTATATGTCTCTCTCCATGTTGTGTTTCTTGAGCCTATTCCTTTATTTTCTATTCCTGATAGCCCTCATAAACTCACTAAATCTGATCTCTTCAATATTGATCCATTCTCTGATAATGATGAGAGTGTGCCATCTGAAGTACCTTGCACCACCGATAGTGTGCCACCCCATATTGCTCATGTTCCTATTATTTCTACTGATGTAGGTACTTTGCCATCCGATGTTCCTGATGCTCCCCCCTCTCGTGTGGCCACCCAAGCACCTGCTGAAATGGTGGAACCTCCTTCTCGCTATCCAAAACGTCCACGTAAGTCCACTCAGTCACCAGATTTTGTTTATTCTTGTTATTCTGTTTCTTTTGCTTCATTTTTATCCTCTGTTCACTGCCTCTCTGAGCCTTCGTCTTATAAAGAGGCAGTTCTTGATCCTCTTTGGCAACAGGCTATGGCTGAGGAACTCTCTGCTTTGCATCAGACAGATACTTGGAGTTTGGTCCCCTTAACTGCTAGTAAGAGGGCAATTGGATCTCATTGGGTATATAAAATCAAAACCAGGTCAGATGGGTCAATTGAGTGGTACAAAGCAAGATTGGTTGCTCAGGGTTTTTCTCAGCAATATGGTATGGATTATGACGAAACCTTTGCTCCTGTTGCGAAATTGACTACTATTCGTACTCTTATTGCTGTTGCATCTGTTCGTCAGTGGAATATATCGCAAATGGATGTTAAAAATGCGTTCTTGAATGGTGATCTTCATGAGGAGGTTTATATGACTCCTCCTCTGGATGTTCCACATGATCCTGGTGAAGTTTGTAGGCTTAAGAAAGCCTTATATGGTCTCAAACAGGCACCACGGTCTTGGTTTGAGAAGTTTACTGCCGTGATTACCTCTCTTGGGTTCATTCCAAGTGAGAATGATTCAGCTCTCTTTATCAGGTGCACCTCCGGTGGTCGTATTCTGGTCTTTTTGTATGTTGATGATATGATTATTACTGGGGATGATGTTGGTGGAATTACAACTTTGAAGTCTGAATTATCTCGTTGTTTTGAGATGAAGGATTTGGGGCCCCTACGTTACTTTTTGGGTATTGAGGTTGATCATTATCCAAAGGGTTATCTTCTCTCATAATCTAACTACATCGGGAACATTCTTGAGCATGCTCGCCTCACTGGTACTAAGATTATTGATACCCCTTTGGAGCTTAATGTTCATCTTTCCCCGTATGATGGTGTTCTTTTGCCTGATCCCGCCTTATATCGCACTATTGTGGTCAGCTTGGTTTATCTCACTATTACTCGTCCAGATATAGCTCATGCTGTCCATGTTGTTAGTCAGTTTGTTACTGCTCCTACTACAGTTCATTGGGAAGCAGTTCATCGTATATTGAGATACTTGAGAGGCACTCGATTTCAGAGTCTTTTACTTCCTTCATCTTCTTCTTTGGAGCTGCGTGCCTACTCTGATGCTGATTGGGCCGGTGATCATGTAGATCGCAAATCAGTTACTGGATTTTGTGTGTTTCTGGGTGATTCTCTTGTTTCTTGGAAGAGCAACAAGAAAGTTGTTGTTTCTGTGTCTTCCACGGAAGCCGAGTACCGTGCTATGGATTCTACCACTCGCGAAGTTGTTTGGCTACGTCGGTTACTTGCAGATATGGGTGTCTCTCTTTCTCAGCCCACTCCTATGTACTGTGATAATAAGAGTGCTATTCAGATTGCTCATAATTTAGTTTTTCATGAGAGGACTAAGCACATTGAGATTGATTATCATATTACTCGTCATCATCTTACGCATGGCGCCATCACTTTGCCTTTTGTTTCTTCTTCCGCACAGATAGATGATTTGTTTACGAAGTCTCATCCAGTTCAGCGTTTTTGTTTTTTGGTTGGCAAACTCTCAATGCTTCTCGCTGCAGCATCGTGAGTTTGAGGGGGGGTATTAGAGTTTTATTTAGCATTGAGGGTATTTTAGTATTTTCCCTTCTCCTATTATTATTAGGTGGTTGTAGTAGGCTATATATATTATCTCTTCTTCCTTTTATTGTAAAACATTATAGTGTATGGCAATATGAAACCCTAACCCCTCTTTTTCTCTCTTTCTATTTGATTGTAAATCTTTGATATATTATCAAAAATAACTGTTGTGATATTTTACAAACACACAAATTTGTTAAAAAAATGGGTACTTAAATAAATTAAGTAAAATAAATAAGGATATGGATTCACCTGACTTCAATATTGGTGTACACCAACCTGTACTGCAGTAAACAAAAGTATGATATTTGTTTGTGTTTAATCAGATCTATGAGAATATTTGTGAGATATTTTACATCCCTCTCATAGATCTGAACAAATAAGATCTATAAGAGTCTCTGGTCAGTGATCGACCAAACTTTGATGAACAGAGCAAACATAAGATGGATCATACAGAGCAAACTTTGATGTACTGAAAATCGGTCATCGACCAAACTTTGATGTTACGCACCAAACTTTGAGTACGAAATAACATATATAAGACATAGAAAAAACCATGATTGATGCATCCGGTAATTTCCGGGTCATCGATTCCAAAAACAACAAAGAAAAAACCATCTCTATTACATTTGTACTCATATTTCTACATAAACCAAATTAACTTGATTCCGAAAAGAAAGAGTGCAGTATGATTAGCACCATCACATGGTTAGCGAAAATAACTTGATTCGATGGCATGATTTACAAAAATATATCTTGCCTCATGAGGTTGAGAACAAAAAATCCACCATTATTGTGTAAAACAAAGTCTCAATAAATTGAATATTGGCACAGTATCAAAATTTTGGAATCAGTGAACACTAAAAACCAAAAAATACCTCAAAAAAGTAGATCAAAACGGAGTTTGGTTTTGAAGGAATCACCTACACTGAACTGAGAGAGGAGTTTGGTTTCCTGAATGAATCAAAATTGAACAGAGAGAGTTTGCCCAAACATTGAATTTGAGCAATTACAGCAAAACTCCTTCAGTTTTGATTCCTTCACCATTCCTGTATTTTTTTTCCTGTAATTGCTCCTCTCCTTTCTCAGTTTAGTAGATTAAAATAGAGTTTAGTTTTTTTATTGAAGTCAGTGAGATCTCTTGACCCTTATGTAATTGCTTGGTTTTAAAGGAATCACCTACACTGAACTGAGAGAGGAGTTTGGTTTGCTGAAGGAATCAAAACTAAACTGAGAAAGTTTGGTTTTAATTCCTGTAATTACTCCCACCAAACACTGAACTGAGCAATTACAGCAAAATGGTGAATTTTAAAGCAAGAAATATAGAATAATGGTGAAGGAATAAAAAATGAAGGAGTTTAGAAGTAGATAAAAATTGAATCTTTAAATCTGTAAAATATATATGCATAGGGTGGACATGTTAAAAAAAGCACAGTATGAAATTTTTTAAAAAGAGAACAGTCTTAGCAAGATGATCAGTGAGTTTATGCTTGATAATTAAGCATAAACTATCTATGCTTAACCAAATAGTATTTAAAAGAAAAAAGTATTAACCAAAAAATTTAACAATATTAACCCAAAATTTTGTAACCAAGAAGATCAGTGAGTTTATGACATATATAATTTTTACAGCACCTATTCAGAACTTAAACAAGGTAGTGCATTAAAATGATCTAGTGAAATGGAATTCAGTTCAAATACCTGATCTATATGCATAAACTATTGTTTCCCCATGCCAACCGAGTCCAGCAACTTCAGCAATGGAATCAACATTAGTGGTTTGGACAAATCGGCACCTTGGAAATTGAAGACACCGACCATGCCAATGCATTTATTAATGATCCAAATCTTAAGCAAGCTGTATAAATCAGAATTTAACTTAGTTGAGTAAAACAACATTCTTGAAGGATAAGTATGACCGATTTAAACTAATAGAAAATGCTAGGCATAAAGTAGAAAACCACATTCTTGAAAATTGAGTAAAACCGCACTCTTGAAAGTTCGAAGAGCACACCTGCTTAACAATACACAATGTAACATTTATATGAATAAATTCACCGGGTGATGTTGAAATTGAACCAATTGGGGTAAACCAATTACTAGGAGCAAGTCCCCACCATAGTTCTTAATATGCATCATACCTGCTCAATCCATAAGACCTGCTCGATCCATCAGACATGCTCAGTCCACCAATAATCTTAAATCAATCTAAATTTTGTTAATTTATTCACAACAAAGGTGATATGTTCTCCTATATCCTACATATTTGCATATATGTACTTCGTAAGTGACCAAAAATCAATTGAATCCAAATAAATCAATGCATCAAATGATAGAAAAAGGTTGTGATCCGAACCAAAACTGAAAGATGGATAAACTGACCAACATAAAAAGTTCACATTGATAATTGATTGTTGAAATGGTAATTTAAATACCTCACCATGCGATCTTTCCATCAAAACCAATTTACTACCCATTGGAAATTGATTAATAAAAATATAATCCAAAGAAAACACACGAACATATTCAAAAGGATCAGAAATACTGAAGCTACTCGCATACATTTATATCAACCATAAGAACCACTTCAATACAACCCAATAAGTAAAATATACCCATTACCAAACATCAAAATATAGAAACATATAAAGAAATAATGAAAAGTGAAAATTCTTGGAAAGTTCAATCTATAACTAATATAAAACTGAAGTTCCAAATTTGATGAAAGAAGAGCCATAACACCAGAAAGCAAGACTAAAACTTATACACGCATAAGTTTTAGATTAAACTGATTAAACAGATAAAACTTATCCCAAAACTAATTAAACAGTGTAACAGGTATTAAGATGTACAATAGGTATTAAGATATTCAATAGTAAACATCCCAAAACTGACGTCTCCCAATTCGATTAGACAAATATAAATGATTATAGAAGAATTTTAGTAACATTCAAAACGCATTACAGTTTATTTTCAAACTATTTAAAATAGTATAATTACAAAAAACAATGATTAATGGATTTTAACTAATATTGATGGTGTATCGCGGTAAAAAAATTGTAACAGATAAAACAGTTAGAAATCAGTGTACATTGTAACAAAAATTAGTGTTCATTGTAAGAGATAAAAATTATTATAGATTTGATTTCAAATCAGTGTACATTGCTGAAGTGTTGGGGTTGGGGCTGTGTTTGTAGCCTTTGACTCACTCAATAAAAATTATTACAAATTAATGAAAGCTTCGGATGACATTTTAGCATTAATGCTTCAATGTGTAGTATAGAATAAATATACATATCGATAACTACACTTAAGCAACAAAAAAGAAAGATAAATATTTATACTGAACAAAACATGTACAACCCGAAACCCAAGTTGCTAAATTATTTCTTTCTCATCCATTAAAAAATTCATCTAGTCACAAATATGTGTTTTGTCAAACATCATTCATGAATTATGTAGAGTGGAACAATATATAAAAAGAGGAACAAACCCCAAATAAATAATGTTCTCAGTAATCACAAAGTGGTATACTTGAAATTTGGTCACCAAGTATAACATGAACACTAAAAACCCTGAAATATGGAAACCCCAGAAATTTTCTCAGCAATCACAAAGTGGTACACCTGATTTCAACTGTGATGTGGTGAATCAAAAAAATCCATAGGGGTGAAAAATTAGAAGAGGAAGTGACCGATAAAGATCGAGGAACTGATTGTTAGACCTGCAAAATAAATTAGCTCAAGATCAGATCATATATTGATAGTCCAACTGTTGTAGTCTAACAAATTGAAATAAAGCCCTAAATTACATTTAAATCCTTAAATTACATTCAGATCATATAGTGATTACGAGATGAGGAACATTCGAAGCCCTAAATTACAAAGCCTACAGGAAACACTAAACAAACATTCGAAGCCCTAAACTACAACGCCATCAGTAAGTCGTGATTTTAGACACACCAAATAGTTCTTCAAAAAAATCACCTTACCTGTAAAACTCCAACAAAGAACAAATTAGTTCATACATTGAAAGAGAGATAAGGAGAAATGTCGCACCGAGAAGCATGTTGGGAGATAAGATGAAGAGAGAGAAGAAAGAATGTAAGGAAATATGGTGAGATACGAGAGCGAGAGAAGAGAGTGAAGGAGAAAAATGAGACAAAAAATGGTATAACCCTATTGTACCCTTCATTTTGAGTTTTTAAGGAGAGGGGGAATAAATTATAGTGTCTTAAAATAGGGGGAAATCAAAAATTTCAAGGGTAAAAGAGGTAGTGCAAGAAAAACTCATAAAAATGACATCATCTTTTCATTTTATGACATACATAAGTTTCCTACTTTATTATATAGATATTTAAATAAACGAAAATAGTAGAAAACCCCAATTCAATTTTAGCCGTCGTCCACCACCATGGAAATGGGGGGTGGGTGTTCTCTAAATAGAGCATAAACCATTACATACGAACATCCAGTTATATATGAAATTCAACAGAAAAAATCTAATAATCCAATACCAAAAATGGTTTCGATGGCTTCCGCCCACTACCATGGAAATGGGTAGTGGCCGGAGGTCAGAATCACACAAACACATGTATGATTATACATACATATATCCATATACATACATCTATATTAATGGTAGCAAAGAAAACAAAAAAAGGAGGGGGGGAGAAGATGGAGTAGGTCGGAGGAGGAGGAGGGAAAGAGAAAGCTGGCAGTTGGCTTTGGGAAGGGGAAGAGGGATTATCGAGGCAAAGGTTTTGTAGAGAGAGAGAGATCGCGTGCTTTAAAAATAAAGGGGTTGATCCCATTTTATAGGGTTCGGTTTAGGTACATCCAGCTTAGTATAAATATAAAAATGGGTGTATTTGGTACTCAATTATAATTTTTAGTGGGTATTAATTTTTATATTTCTTTAAATTTCAACCAACTTCCAATTAGTATTGAGGCGTGCAAGGCATGTTAACTTGGTATTTTTGTATTGAAAGTACTTTCAGATTGCACTAATTTATACACACTTTAATTCAAATAAATTTTTTAAATAATCTGTTTTAATATTGTTCTACTATCCATTTGTATGAAAAATAACTATTTTGAATAAGTAAATAAATGTGTCAACCCTATTTTCATGTTATAAGACATACATACGGGTCATAAGCATCGCAAAAACTATTAATGGTCCGTAAAAAGTCATTTTGAGGCATAAATAATTCAATTTTAAAATAAAAATTAGGGTATTACATTCTACGCACCTTAAAAAAATTGTCCTCGAAATTATTACATCCTGAAGTTTTCAAAATCTTATAGTGCGTATATTGTCTAGGTATGTAGCCTATTTGGAAGGATAGTTCACGAGTTTACAATTGCCCAAGGTCAGTCTTCTCAGGATTAGTGATATACCATACTCATAATCAAGAATATAACCGAAAGGAGGTTTTCGATAATTAATTTAATTTTTACAAGATTTTGCAAGTATCTTGTATCGAAAAAAGGGTTTTGGTAATCATATATGGTCTCATGGTTTGAGGTTTTTTCCATACAATGCATTTCGTCATGCCAATGGTTACGGGTAAGCAAATACTATTAGTTGAATGGTTTCATAATAACAGTATTGTATAGTTATTTTCATAATAGGTATTTGGAAGTACGGGTTGAGGTTCGACAGTTTACATTAGAAAGTTAAGAGGCTGTCTTTTCAAATTTTATCAACATGAAGTTGATATTAACTTAATTTTAAATCATGTTTTTTAGGATTTTCATAATTAATCGAAAGAAATTTAGCATTCTAAGCTAAAGATATGTATTCTTAATAGTCACTTGATCAACTTTTTGATAGTTGGTATATAATTGAAATTTTCTAGCTTTTGTTTCCACAAACATAATTGGTAATTCTTAAGGTTAATTCAAAATTTTCTCTACTAATTTGTCAAGTTTGGTTTGAAGTTTACTAATTCCAGGGTTATCATGTAGTAAAAGTAATAGATGATAAGGGAAATCGTCCTTAAGGTTGAGAAATGTTAATTTAGAATTTTGTTAAACATAACTTAAAACTTCTAATAACTTTCAAGCTTTACTAATTACAACAATGTGAGCAAGGTTTGGTGATAACATGTTGATAATGATAACTAAATCCAATCTTATTTTTTTATCTAACAACTAGGTCTATTATAAGAATTCCAATACATATTTTTGCAATACCATATTTAATGGTTGTTTCTTCCATGGGCTTTTCTCTTGATATAGAATTTGGTAAGGAAACAATAGATTTTTACTATGTTTGTGGAATCACTTGCTGGTTTATTAGAAAAATACATCATTTAGTCATTATGCTTTATAACTCCGAGAGAGTTTTATTTAAAATTACTTATACTAAGGAAGAACATATCTGGGATCTTGACGTACGATGTCCTTAACTTTCTGAACATCAAATAACGTATTTATAGAGATTGACTCCTGTGAAATCATGAATTGAGATAAAAGGAAGCGTCCAATAAGGGTTGGGTATCTTAAGTAGGTCCATTGGTTTGACTAATTTCGGGGTTTAGATGAATTTACTAAAAGTTACTACAAATATGATGTCTAATATTGTAGATTTATTCTCCAGAGATCTTTCATACTAATACCATAATAAAGTATTCTTTTAAGGTATATCGGGATTATGCTAGATTTATCTTATAAATTTGGAAAATTTTAGATCTCTTAATTGGATGGGGTTTACGTAACCCAATGTGTACTATTGAGAATGAAAAGGGTTTCCTTAAACATAGTTCATATAACAATAGAAATGAAGTCACTGACATCCATATCATTTAATATAAAGATACTACTAGTGGGAATATGTTTATAAGGGAGTAGTGTACTCAACTGATGTATCCGCAGTTGTAGTTTCTAGTACTTCGGTTTACTAAAGTTCTGTCTATAATTAAGGTAAGATATTATTGAATCATGATGAGCTTTTGTCTAAGCTCATTCATTTAGGTGGCAGGTATAATCCAATAGAGCATATTCTTATTCCAACATTCAAGGTTATTTAATCTTCTAGGTACATTTGTTTCTTCTACTCAATGACCATAGGCTTGTTCATGTTAATCATATTACTATAAATCTTCTACCGAAAAATTAAAAATCATCAATAGTCCTTATTAGGAGAAAAGGGAAACTTTGGTGAGTCGGTCTACTATCATTTATACTGATGTGTATCCTTAATATGTATGAAATATTCCAATAATTAAATTCATTGTGATGCGATCCATTTATGTTCATTAGATCGAAATAAATTAAAGGAAGTCACAAGAATACTACTTTCCTATCTAGACTTGGTGACATGTACAATATTTCCTCCAAAGTTCTTAATATCAGTCTTATATCGCCCACTACTGATATTCCATTTATACATGATATGTTCTTACATTTCTGGGATGTATTTTGAATCTAGAACGATGAGCTTTTGGAGATATCTCTCCACGTAGTTGTGACACCCCGCCTAATTAATCCTGGGTGATCAGTCCTAAATCAAGTTAGAACAGGTTTCTCACTTGGTCCATTCTTAGCATCACTATCGTCTTATTATTTACTAACCACCTAAGTGAGAAAAATATACTGGTGCCAATTTTTATCTTTCATTAATTAACAAACACCCATGCGGAAATAAAACTATATAACAATCACAGATAATTGAATTAATCATTCATAAGTAAAAATAATTGACCGAAAAAACCAACGGTCCAAATAATAAATCCCATAAAGATAAGACTAAACTCTCAACAAGTTTAATACAAATAAATGGAAAGTGAGCAACATGCTCGAATACTAATTATGAACTTCTACATTTAAGAATGAAGAATGAGGCGTCTATCAAAATCCCGCAACATCCACATATGCTGCAGCAACGGATCCCTGGAATAAGGTCAAGGCTGGCGTCCCTGTGGTTGGACACCTAAAAGGTTTTTAAAAGTTTTTATAGCAAGGGTTAGTACCCAAAACATTTGAAAAACATTTAACAAATGATTAACTTGCAGTAATAAATAAATATGCATGCTCTTCATATTTTTAGTTAATAACGCACTCTCTTGAGGACTTCCTTACCCTTCCTCTATTATACCCTACGAATGCTTTAATTAAATTACCTAGTTACTCATCTCATGACTAGATAATTAACAAAGTTCCTTTATACCCACCCTACTCTAACTGAGTATGTAGTGATTTTGATATATAAGTTATTGGTAACATCAACTTAACTAAATCATTTCCCTTTTTATATTCATATAACTTCTACATTCGTTATACCTGTGAAATCACTCACTTTTCATTAATATTCCGTATATAATTAATTATAAAATTATATACTTATAATCATATTCCAGCATTCACAATCATACTGTAATATATATAATAACTTGCAACCTCCAGAGTAAAAATACTCCCGGAATGTAAATTCTATAAAGTGTTATCCCACTATGTATACTCACATAGCCTAGTTATCCCAAGTCATAATTTTCACACCAACTTGATAAAAATAAATAATTGGAGGCGGTCATATTCCACCCATATAACGGACGCTATGACCTCGGGAATATACTCACCCTACTCCTCAAGCTAGGGGATTCATCCACTACGCGCAACCTCCCCCTATAGCACTATAGTAACAAATATCTAATCACTGATATTAATTGAGCACACCATATATATATATATATACTAACGCCTCCGTATATATAAATATAAAAGTCCCGGCTATATCGTTCACTAAAATCCGTAACATAAGCCTATTAAAATTATTAAGAGTTTATGGTCCAACTCTAAGTATTAATTAAATTTCACTTTAATTAATTTAGTTATTTTTGGTGTCGCCCCCACCATAAATTTGGACTTACTCCCGTAGCCCAAAATAAATTTACCCGAGTCACAATTTCCGACTCTAATTTATTAGCTTCAAACCCTAATTAATCTATCTACAATTAATTAGATTCAAACTCATGTATTTAATTTATCAATAATTAATTACATAAGGTTTTGATACAAAAATTCTCTTTTATATAACTAACTGGCGGAACTGCCAGATTCTGGCGACCGTCGATCGATCGACCCAGACCGTCGATCGAGCGATCGAACAGGTCTTCGTCTTCTTCCCGAAGACAGGGCAGCCATGGACGGATTTCCTCAAAACCTAACCTCTTCTAACATGAGTTTTAAGCCTTCTTATCACCAGAGTATACTAGAAACCTTATTAGGATAACCCAGAAAGACTACAATAACCATCAATTCGTCCATAAACAACTGATTCATAAATTTTTGGGGAAAATCCATCTTTTTCCTTAAACACATTTTTACTCCAAATTTCTTCATCAAATTCGTTCTAATATATCTGGATATCATTCTAACAGATACACATCAATATTCCAATATCAGATTTTACATAACTCCTCATAATTTCGGCCAAAACAGATTCATGTTTTCTTTAGAATTATCAAATCCCCATGTTTATACCAAGAACCCCAAAACGAATTTTAAATTCATAACAGCACACAAATATGAATTGAAAAACAGTTTTCATGCTATTGCAAGTTATTCACTTGCCTAAGGTTTCGTAGTGTCTGAATTTGTGATGGATTCCAAGGTTGAAGATGACCTTGTTGGTTCTTTGAGATCCCCAAAATGGATTTGGCTGCTGCTAGGGTTTCCTAACCCTTTAATTCCTTTCTTTGCTTAAGCTTAGCCAGCCCTTATTTTCTTTTTATTAAGTTAATTAATCCATTCCCGTTTTTTGACTAATGGGCCAAGCCCAAGTGACCAAAATGCCCCCGAGTGGGCCCGACTATGTCTAAAAACGTCCCGTGACCCGTTTACTACTCCTAGGTACACTTTTTCGACTATCTCGGCCCATCCGGACTCAACTGTACACTCAGAATTTGCATCCGAATTAATTTATAAAAATACTTATCCCCCACCCACTATAGTCTATACCGACTTCCGGATGTGATAAGTACATATCTCGTCATTAATACTCGAAACGACGAAATTACATTATTACTATACACTCAGTAAATAATTTTCCTTAAATATTAACCATTCAATCCCAGATTAATATTTATATAATATTCTATCATAATTAATTCATTAAATTACAACACACTAGTAATTTAGAATTTCCTAATTAATTAAATTTTAAATGTACCAAAAATACGGGGTGTTACATACTCCCCCCCTTATAAAGGAATTTCGTCCTCGAAATTAGATTGTACCTGCGTTGAAAAGCTCTGGATATTGTTCCCGCATATCCTCCTCTCGCTCCCAGGTAGACTCGTCAACATTGTGATGACCCCACTGTACTCTAACCAATGGAACAACCTTGGATCGTAATTTCCGCTCACTATGATCCAGAATAGCTACTGGCCTCTCCTCATACGAGATGTCTGGATGTAAGTCGATCTCCTCGAGTGGAATGTGCCAAAAGGCTCTCTCACTCCTTCGATATTTCTTCAGCGATGCCACATGGAATACATCGTGTATCCGCTGAAGATATTCTGGTAACCCAAGCTTATACGCCACCGGTCCCACCCTCTCAATAATAGGGAAAGGTCCCATGTATCGCGGTGCTAACTTACCCTTCTTGCCGAACCTCATCACCCCTTTCATTGGGGATACCCGGACTAAAACCTGGTCCCCAATTTCTAGCTCCACATGTCGTCGAGAAGCGTTAGCATAACTCTTTTGCCTGTCCTGAGCTATCCGAATTCTTCCTCGAATCAGCTCTATCTTAGAAGATGTCTCTTGAACAATCTCCGGCCCCAAGAGTTTGTTGTCCCCCACCTCTAACCAACAAACGGGTGAACGACAAGGTCTCCCGTACAGTGCCTCAAACGGTGCCATGCCAATCGTGAATTGGTAAGAGTTGTTATACGCAAACTCTACCAAAGGAAGATATTTCTCCCATCCTCCCCCGAAGTCCAAAATGCACATTCTGAGCATGTCCTCCAGCATCTGATTAACTCTCTCAGTCTGTCCGTCAGTCTGTGGATGATATGCTGTACTCAAGCGCAACTCTGTGCCCATTGCCTCCTGAAAGCTCTGCCAAAAGTGGGCGACAAAAATTTTGTCTCGATCAGATACAATATTTATAGGCACTCCATGCATCTTAACAATATCTTCTATGAATAGCTGTGCATAACGCATCGTCTCAAAGTTTGTGCGTACCGGCAAAAAGTGGGCCACCTTAGTCAACCGATCCACAATAACCCATATGGAGTCGTGACCCCTCTGCGATACCGGTAACCCTGTGATGAAGTCCATGGAGATGCTCTCCCACTTCCACACGGGAATTTCTAACGACTGTAGCATCCCTGATGGTCTCTGGTGGTCAACTTTCACAAGCTGACACGTGGCACATTTCGAAACAAACTCCGCTATGTCCCGTTTCATCCCTGCCAACCAATACCGCCTTCTCATATCTTGGTACATTTTATCCCTACCGGGATGTACCGCAAATTTCGAACCATGGGATTCTGTCATAACAGCGTGCTTCAAATCCTCATCCTCTGGCACCAATAACCTCCCATTAAAGCGTAGGGCTCCTTCTGAGCTAATCGAGTAACCCTCTGCTCCCTCAGCTAACAACTGGCCCACCCTATCCCGGCAAATCTGATCCTCCGCCTGAGCCTTCACAACTCGCATAATGATCTCGGGTGTGATGGATAAAGCTGATATGCAAGCCCTGGCTACGTCATCCTCATATCAAAGCTCTCTCCACTTCGCTTTCCGTACCTCTGCTATCTCCCCAGTCGGCCTTCGGCTCAATGCGTCTGCTACCACATTTTTTTTACCAGGATGATACTGAATATCAAACTGGTAGTCCTTCACGAATTCTAGCCACCGCCTCTGCCTCATATTCAGATCCTTCTGTGTGAAGAGATACTGAAGTGACTTGTGATCCGTGAATAAAGTAAACTGCTCTCCTAGAAGATAATGCCTCCATATCCTCAAAGAAAAAACGACCGTTGCTAACTCTAGGTCGTGAGTGGGGTAATTCCTCTCGTGGAGCTTCAGCTTCCTGGAAGCATAAGCTATAGCCATTTCCTCCTGCTGGAGCACACCCCCAAGACCCCGTAAGGATGCGTCTATGTAAACCCGATACTCTAGCCCTCCCTTTGGCAATGCAAGCACGGGGGCAGATGTCAACTTGTCCTTTAGCTCGTCGAACACTAATTGACAACTATCATCCCACTTGAAAGTTACTCCTTTCCGAGTCAGATTCGTCAAAGGTCCTGCAATCTTAGAGAATCCTTTAATGAATCGCCTGTAGTAACCGGCCAAACCCAGAAAACTGCGCACCTCGGTCGGTGTAGTGGGCTGTCCCCACTCCCTCACTGCCGACACCTTATTCGGATCCACTGCAATACCCTGATCTGACACGACGTGACCAAGGAACTGTACCTCCCGAAGACAGAATCCACACTTCCCTAATTTGGCATAGAGCTGATGATCCCTCAGTGTCTGTAAAACCATGCGCAAATGCTCTGCGTGCTCCTCCTCGGTGCGCGAGTGGATTAGGATGTCATCAATGAACACGATGACAAACTGATCTAAGTACTCTCTGAAAACCCTGTTCATGAGGTCCATGAACACTGCTGGTGCATTGGTGAGCCAGAAGGGCATCACCCTGAACTCATATGATCTATACCGCGACAAGAAAGCGGTCTTAGGAAAATCCTCCTCTCGGATACGCAGTTGATGATACCCTGACCTCAAGTCGACCTTGGAGAAGTAAGACGCCCTTCTCAATTGGTCAAATAAATCATCGATCCGAGGCAACGGATATTTATTCTGTATCGTCACTTTGTTCAGCTCCCTATAATCCACGCACAAGCGGAGTGAACCATCTCGCTTCTTCACAAACAATACCGGCGCACCCCACGGCGATGTACTCCGCCGAATAAAACCCTGGCCCAATAGTTGCTGAATCTGTTCCCTCAATTTTTGCATCTCTGAAGGGGCCATTCGGTAAGGTGCCCGAGCAATCGGTCTCGTCCCCGGAGCCAAATCGATAACAAATTCGATTTCTCTGCTGGGTGGTAATCCTGGTATTTCCTGGAATACATCCTCAAAGTCCCTCACTACAGGAATAGAGTCTAAAGGAACTACCACTTCCTGTGAGGTTTCCTCCTCAATGTAATATAAATGAGCGGTCGAGCCTCCCTCTGGGCGAGGCATCGTCACAACAAACATCTCTTGTCCCGGAATGGCAAAAATAATGCTCCCACCGAAACAATCAATCATGGCTCTATAGTCAGCGAGCCAATCCATACCAATGATCACATCGTGAACATGCATATCTAATACCAACATGTCCGCAGGTAATACCAAACCACCAATCTCCACCGCCACTCCCCGACATGTAAAGAATATAAGCGACCCATTCCCCAATGGTGAGTCGACACACATAACAGTGCTCTCCGCGGTGGCTAACAACCCTAAAGCCTTCGCGAAATGTGTAGCTATAAAGCAATGTGTAGCCCCCGTATCAAACAATACCCGACCCATAGTGCCATTGATAGAAAACGTACCCTCGATCGCGGGCGGCGCCTGCTGTGCTGGGGGATTAGGAACATCCCGAACGTTATACACACATCCGTAGTGCATCTGCCCCTGCTGCTGTGGGGCGGGTGGGGCTGGCGCTACTGGCGGAATCTGACCCTGTTGCCCCTGCTGGGCACCCTGCTACTGGCCTCTTCCCCTCTGTGGGCACTCCCTCTTGAAGTGTCCTGGCTGTCCACAGGAGAAACAACGTTTCTGGTCGTCACTCTGTCGTTGGCCCTGCTGGCCCTGACGTTGCGGCCCCGGGTGGCCTCCCCCGTTGTTCCCTTGACCCAGTCGGACCTGAGGAATCTTCTGTTGCTGATTAGGACTTGGTTGCCCCTGCCTGAACCCCTGTCCTCCCGGTCGGAACCCACCAGGCTTAAACTTCTTAGCCTGATTCCCTTGCTGAATGATAACCTGCTGCTGTGTGCCACTCGTCTCACCACTAGTGACCGCCTTGCCCTGCTGGCTCGGCTCACCTGCCTTCTTGTTTCCCTTAGCATGGAAACGATGATCTTGGCAATGTACAAGTGCGGCATTAACGACATCTGTATAAGTCACTAACGCCGGATTTCCAATAAAGTGTTGCCTGATTCTCCAGGCTAGACCATCCATGAACTTCGACTTCTTCCGCTCCTCATCGCTCACCTCATTTGGCACAAAATTTGCCAACCGGGTGAACTCGTCCTCATAATCTGCTACTGACCTCTCACCTTGTACCAACTCGCTGAATTTCTTTCTCATCTCAGACTCTACTGCTGGAGGGAAGTACTTGCGGTCAAACCGCACCCAGAATTCAGAAATCGGCATCTAATCCCGCTCCTCAGCGGTGGTTACGGACTCCCACCACTGTAAGGCTGCCCCTGACAGACGAAAGGTAGCCAGCATCTGTTTCTGCACTTCTGTACCCTCTAACATGCATAGATGGCGCTGAATGTTCTTCTTCCAGTCACAAGCCTCGACCACATTGGTGCTACCTCGAAACTCAGGTGGGTGACCCTTCTGAAAGGTCTCCCTCACTCGCTGCCAAGATGGTGGTCCCACTGGAGCCTGAACTGCTGGAGCCAATGGAGGCGGTGCCTGGGGCTGCGGAAAATGAGCTGCCATAGCTTGCATCGTTGTCTCGACCGCTTGGGCCACTATCACTGCCACCTGAGTGGTACAAATCAACTCGGGTGGGGGTGGTGGTGGCGGTACCTGTGGCTCCTGGAGAGCCTCCCTCACCTCATCTCTAGCCTCAGCCCTCTCCGCTCTCTGTCTCTTTGGCGGCATCTGAAATAGATTCAATTGTATAAGTACACAATTTATGCAAAAACTAATAGCAGGAATACGATATCTCACAAGCGGAAAATATAATCAACAGTCCTAATAATAGGGCTCTATAACAACCGAACGCTACGCTGAAACGTAGAAAGCCGTACAGATCCTAAGGACACAAGAACCTGATGCTCTGATACCATCTGTGACACCCCGCCTAATTAATCCCGGGTGATCAGTCCTAAATCAAGTTAGAACAGGTTTCTCATTTGGTCCATTCTTAGCATCACTGTCGTCTTATTATTTACTAACCACCTAAGTGAGAAAAATAGACTGGTGCCAATTTTTATCAATCATTAATTAACAAACACCCATGCAGAAATAAAACTATATAACAATCACAGATAACTGAATTAATCATTCACAAGTAAAAATAATTGACCGAATAAACCAACGGCCCAAATAATAAATCCCATAAAGATAAGACTAAACTCTCAACAAGTCTAATACAAATAAATGGAAAGTGAGCAACATGCTCGAATATTAATTATGAACTTCTACATTTAAGAATGAAGAATGAGGCGTCTATCAAAATCCCGCAACATCCACATATGCTGCAGCAACGGATCCCTGGAATATGGTCAAGGCTGGCGTCCCTGTGGTTGGACACCTAAAAGGTTTTTAAAAGTTTTTATAGCAAGGGTTAGTACCCAAAACATTTGAAAAACATTTAACAAATGATTAACTTGCAGTAATAAATAAATATGCATGCTCTTCATATTTTTAGTTAATAACTCACTCTCTTGAGGACTTCCTTACCCTTCCTCTATTATACCCTACGAATGCTTTAATTAAATTACCTAGTTACTCATCTCATGACTAGATAATTAACAAAGTTACTTTATACCCACCCTACTCTAACTGAGTATGTAGTGATTTTGATATATAAGTTATTGGTAACATCAACTTAACTAAATCATTTCCCTTTTTATATTCATATAACTTCTACATTCGTTATACCTGTGAAATCACTCACTTTTCATTAATATTCCGTATATAATTAATTATAAAATTATATACTTATAATCATATTCCAGCATTCACAATCATACTGTAATATATATAATAACTTGCAACCACCCGAGTAAAAATACTCCCGGAATGTAAATTCTATAAAGTGCTATCCCACTAGGTATACTCACATAGCCTAGTTATCCCAAGTCAGAATTTTCACACCAACTTGATAAAAATAAATAATTGGAGGCGGTCATATTCCTTCCCTGAAAGTGAGTTGTCCCTCACCCATATAACGGACGCTATGACCTCGGGAATATACTCACCCTACTCCTCAAGCTAGGGATTCATCCACTACGCGCAACCTCCCCCTATAGCACTATAGTAACAAATATCTAATCACTGATATTAATTGAGCACACCATATATATATGTACTAACGCCTCCGTATATATAAATATAAAAGTCCCGGCTATATCGTTCACTAAAATCCGTAACATAAGCCTATTAAAATTATTAAGAGTTTATGGTCCAACTCTAAGTATTAATTAAATTGCACTTTAATTAATTTAGTTATTTTTGGTGTCGCCCCCACCATAAATTTGGACTTACTCCCGTAGCCCAAAATAAATTTACCCGAGTCACAATTTCCGACTCTAATTTATTAGCTTCAAACCCTAATTAATCTATCTACAATTAATTAGATTCAAACTCATGTATTTAATTTCTCAATAATTAATTACATAAGGTTTTTATATAAAAATTCCCTTTTATATAACTAACTGGCGGAACTGCCAGATTCTGGTGACCGTCGATCGATCGACCCAGACCGTCGATCGATCGATCGAACAGGTCTTCGTCTTCTTCCCGAAGACAGGGCAGCCATGGCTGGATTTCCTCAACACCTAACCTCTTCTAACATGAGTTTTAAGCCTTCTTATCACCAGAGTATACTAGAAACCTTATTAGGATAACCCAGAAAGACTACAACAACCATCAATTCGTCCATAAACAACTGATTCATAAATTTTTGGGGAAAATCCATCTTTTTCCTTAAACACATTTTTACTCCAAATTTCTTCATCAAATTCGTTCTAATATATCTGGATATCATTCTAACAGATACACATCAATATTCCAATATCAGATTTTACATTACTCCTCATAATTTCGGTCAAAACAGATTCATGTTTTCTTTAGAATTATCAGATCCCCATGTTTATACCAAGAACCCCAAAACGAATTTTAAATTCATAACAGCACACAAATATGAATTGAAAAACAGTTTTCATGCTATTGCAAGTTATTCACTTGCCTTAGGTTTCGTAGTGTCTGAATTTGTGATGGATTCCAAGGTTGAAGATGACCTTGTTGGTTCTTTGAGATCCCCAAAATGGCTTTGGCTGCTGCTAGGGTTTCCTAACCCTTTAATTCATTTCTCTGCTTAAGCTTAGCCAGCCCTTATTTTCTTTTAATTAAGTTAATTAATCCATTCCCGTTTTTTGACTAATGGGCCAAGCCCAAGTGACCAAAATGCCCCCGAGTGGGCCCGACTATGTCTAAAAACGTCCCGTGACCCATTTACTACTCCTGGGTACACTTTTCCGACTATCTCGGACCATTCGGACTCAACTGTACACTCAGAATTTGCATCCGAATTAATTTATAAAAATACTTATCCCCCACCCACTATAGTCTATACCGACTTCCGGATGTGATAAGTACATATCTCGTTATTAATACTCGAAACGACGAAATTACATTATTACTATACACTCAGTAAATAATTTTCCTTAAATATTAACCATTCAATCCCAAATTAATATTTATATAATATTCTTTCATAATTAATTCATTAAATTACAACACACTAGTAATTTAGAATTTCCGAATTAATTAAATTTTAAATGTACCAAAAATACGGGGTGTTACAGTAGTGATTTATCAGGAACATGTAATTTATTTCTAAATTATAGGTTCATTTTCCTACCGTAAGATAACTGTTAGTTATTATTCTGGTTTGTGTTTCATCACAAAGGGATTTTGGAGACTGTTATTTTAAGGTTTTCTTTCTTAATTTCGAATAGGCAATGGTATAGGTGAAATTAAAAAAAGTGCAAAGTTTTGCTAACGTTCACATGGTTATTTGGTATCAACAAAATTTTATAAGGTCAGATGGATAAGTTTTATAGTAAGATCACGATATGAAGTGTCGGCTATAATGTTTATCTTTCTAGATGATAGTCTAACTTGGGATATATCCTTTCTAAAGTCCATTTGGTGTTTCTTCGTCCCACTAGAGCTCTATCAAGTGAGGATGTATTTCAAACATGGGTATCCTAAATTTACTTGGTATTTTAAGTGTCCATCAAAAGATTAAGATCTTCTATTTCTATCCAAAAGATTGGACACATATGAAATTTAGACAGTACTCGTAGAAGAGGCTACCTATATATCTGAAGCACTTATAATAGGGTGAATGTAAATAGATGTCACTGGGTCTGAATCAGTGATTCACTTAATTTGGATGGTTATGGTACACAACTGATAACAAAATATTTAACAATTTCATATGCCAAAGGGTTCAATTTATGTTTGTTCCTAATCTGTCAATGCTTTCGAATTCTAAAGGTCATAAGGGTACAATGTTGAATAGTCAATATGGGATACCTGGTATATATTCGTAGGAAATATTTCTAAAATTAAATCGGTCACTAATTCAACTATCTGTTAAAGGATCTGACATATGTTGCAAGTAATTGAACTATACCGAATAATGGAGCCGATTAATCTGAAGTATATCATAACGTAATAGGAATACATGTTGTCGAATGAAATTTGTCGAATGTGGTCATGGGATCTATACGATTAAAGAATAAGGTTTTAGTACATGTTTATAGATTTGTTTTCTGTAAATGGGTAATTGTTTTTTGACAATTCACAGTAACTTAATAAGAAAAGGAACAGGTAATATAGGACTAAGGATTTTTAGATACTACAAAACTTTGGTTCATTAAAGTAAAAAACTATTAATTCATGAAAAGGCTAGGTCGTTTTGGTAATATATGCCAAAGTCATTAACACGAGTTGTTAACATTCACACGGTTTATTCATATTTCTTCCTATGTAAAAGTATAAGGGAAATTATTTTTCTTCTTACTTACCGGTAGGAATGGAAAAGTCATATTATCTAACAACAAGATTATTGAGTTTCCATATTAGGGTTTGTTTATAAGAATGGTATATAAGAAAGATAAATTTAGGGTATCCAAGTTATGTATAGGTACTAGTTAAGCTTTCATGTAATTACATCTGGGCATGTGGTTTAGGATAAGAATTATATTTTTTTTACGGAGCCCATAGTGTTTCCGGTGAAAAGATTGTCAATAACATTCTAAGCCACAAAAATCTGGGGAAATAGTTAACATTGGTTATAAGGCATATGATGTTTGGTTAATTAATCAAAATTTATAACCAATTCTATGTAAAATTCAGGAAAATTATAATCATGGGATAGGATCCGTAAGTAATATCGTTACATTCTAAAGAGTAGAACGATCAATCGTAATATTTCTAATGCCTTCAACTTTTCTTCTAATGAACTCCCAATATCCATTAACAATATTTTTGAACAGTTGCTTATTTACTCTTGAATAGGTACGATTCTAACATAAGTAATTTTTTCTTGTAATCTAATGGGAGTAGGATGCAGTATACCAAGAGTACAATGCTGAAGCTGATGATAAAAGTTCAACAGAGAAGTGGAATAACTTCTAAGAATGAAAATTTTTAGAATTACAAAGATGTAAATCATTTTTAAGGGGAGTATCAATTGAATAATGTAAACAAAAGAGCAGTGTTGTATGTATAGACTCATGGAGTATAGTGTATACAATCCCGTCTTAAGATAATTTTCTTAGTATATTTCTAAATCCTCAATTACATCATTGACAATCCCAAAATTCTTAATGATTCGTTCAATCATGTACCATCTAATATCGGAACTAATCACATATCTCCAAATTGTATTTCAATAACTTATTCTCGCAATCCCAAAATACATAGCGTATGAATATCCATTATTCTTTATATCCTCCAAAACCGTTTCTTAACCAAGATGCTAGTATTTCACATATAATGTCGAGATTGATTTCCTTACTCAAGTCTAAACATGTAATTCTCAGTATCCTTATGGTCTAAATCACTCATTTAATACGAATGCTCAACTTACATCCTATATTGTCTATTTAACCTGGTTGAGCTTTGATACCAACTTTTCACATCCCGATTTTGTTGAGGGTGAGGGTAATCTGATAGTTACTAAATCATAAATAAATCTGAATACTGAAATAACTGAGGCATTTATTGATTGTCAAATGTATTACAACTGAAATCTAGGTACAATAAAAAAGTATTTCTCCTGCTAACTAGTATCATTTTCTTCTAATATGACCTTTCTTTATCTCTATGTATCAACTGATCTTTGAACTATTCATTATGGCATATGGGTACCTTTGTAAAATAACTAAAATAGAAGGAATATGCCCCGTGCGATTTATACAACAGTATAGAAATGAATAGCTGAAAGAAATACTCACATGCGATAACTACACGCATGAGGAAAATATGTATATAACTACATACGTATACCTTTGGAAAATACACATGCCAATGCATTAACCGTTTTACTTTCGAAAATCTTACTTATCCCGATTAATTTACCTTAATCTTGTAAAAACTTCCTTTATTCATACTTAGCATTTTCACCTTGGTCCACACACCCTGTTCAACACTTTAAACCATTACACTTGATTTATTAAAACAATTCATCTACCGGAATTTACCCTTTTATTTGTTCCAGTACCCCTTCGTATTTTCATTAAAAATTGCCATTCCAACTCACGTAATCCCCATGTTAGAAAATACGCATTTAGTCTTCGGAAATTCTTCTTACAATACATCCCCATGTTAAATATGGGTTTAACCATTTAGTTTGCTTAACCACCCAGCTATCCTCTCCCTTTAACCATTTTTCATTCCTTTATGGACACTAATAGATTTACAAATTTACTTGTCCATTTCACCTTTACCGAAATATTTATTATATTTATTCAAGTTCGGTTGTATTAACACATTTTTACACACGACCCATTTCCTTACACATTCCATATATCCTTCATCTCTTCTCAAAAACTTCCTTTTCACCGTATACTTACACGGGCTCCACATCAATGGCTATGCTCACCATATGCTCTGGCTAGTGATTTAGGGTTTTTCACCGAAGGGATCCGGGACCTTCTTACTTATTCCCGATTGCATCTGAGTCTTGGTTAATGTGTTTATCATTTTACACATGCCCATATTATTCCATTACATTACTTTTACCCGTCCGAAGCCAAAACCCGGATTGACCTGTTCGTTTTTCCACTAATACTTGGAAAATTATTTCTTTTCTTCTTTAATTCCCTTATCCACACACACATACACACACACACACACACACACACACACACACACACACACACACGTGATTTATACTAAGTTCATTCACGTCCTAAGAGTTAATTAAATTTCATACACATTAGTGTAAAGATCTTCTTTAACATTTTTATTCCATAAAAATGTTCCACTTTAAGTAAATTACCAATTTACCCTTTAATTGTCAAGCTCACCATTTAGTTGTTGTGACAACCCGCTCATCAAAAGAAGGGGTGGCCAGCCCGATACTCAAATATAATAGGAATCATGGATGGAATCATTCTCAGAATCAAAACATCATAGTAAGTATACGGGATAACCACTCCAATTCCAGAAAAAGGGGTCGCCAAAAATTTTGGTTTTATAAGTTAAAGAAAGAATTTACACAACACAATTTGAAAATAAAGTGGAGACCCAACAGAACTTATATTACACAACAAGTATAAAATAAGGGGACCGAATATGCTGTCGGTCAACGGACTATACATACCATGTAGAACAAGTTCATTAAGTCACATAGTACATTACATTAGACAATTAAAAAAGCTTGGGCCACACGCCCAAGGAAATGACCCGATCATAACTAGCGTCCAAAAATGAAAGCGTCTATAGAACATATCCTGTAATATCTGCAAAGTATCACAACTCCCCAAAAATCATTGGAATGGGAAAGTCAATACGAGCATCCTTGCGGCGGAGCACCTGAGCGGATGCAAGGTTCATGCACAACAAGGAATATAAACGGGCCAGGACTCGGTTTTATATGATCACCAGATGAATAAAGAGTATGACAGTTATGAACAGATAATCATGATAGGTAAAGATAAGAATCTACCTACACATTTCAAAGCATAAGGTAAGGCAATTTAAATGATCATAATTTTAATTCAGTTATGCAAGAGAATACGAATGATTAATATTAACTAAAATTTCCATGAATTTCCTTATCGCATTCCATCACTCCGTTCCTTATCAGGAAACATAATCACAATTATATGCTCTTTATGGCATTTGTCATCCATCAAGTCCCACTTGATTTAGAATAGTTATATTCGTATGCGTATAACGATTCTAAGACCGTCCCTTTTGGTTTTCCCACTGGACGCGCCCCTAAATGACTATCCTCTTCTAGGGCCTATCAACAAGACAACCTGGGCACCTAACGCAACGTCGGGAAGTGGGAATATGTCTGCCGGAGAGTCATGACCACACCCAGAATCACCTCACCAGCGCAGAAAATATATAATAACCCATCATATGGCCGAGGACTATAGTCTACCTACGTTCATTATCCAGGGGACATCACCTCATGCGCGAACTTCCCTTATGATAGAATTTAGAGATGTGTGTTTAAGTAAATTATCATTTACCATGTTCATTTCCATTTTCATTTCGTTTTCATTCCCATTTGCCATGCGCGTATTTCATTTTATCCGAAACCATTATCCTTTAATATAATCATATTTTATCCGGAGCCATACATAATTCATATTATCATTACGACCTCAAAGAGTGAATAACTCTCAAATCATTTTCCCAACATATTTGGGTGTCATTATAACCCACCATGAGTATCATACCTCAAATGAGCCTCTAAAGTCTCCCAATACGACCTAACAACTCCTAGTCTCATAAAATTTTACTAAAAGAAAAGAATGCCCTAACCTCACCTTGTACATCCCCGAAATAAGACCCCCTTTAATCCATTTCTAAAGTAAGGTAGCTAACTAACTCATCTAAGACTCTAGGACTCTAAGTTTACTTCATACAAGAAGGTTCCTAAGTCCTAAGCCTAAAGAAAAAGGGTTGGAATTGAGTTATAAAAATAACTCAAAACTGTAGGATTTTCGAATCGATTTGGCCTGGCCGAATCGATTCTGTCAGAAAAGCGAATCGATTCGGACCAGCCGAATCGATTGGGTCGGGAAAACCTGACTTTTTGCATAATTTCCAAATCGATTTGGACAGGCCGAATCGATTCGATCAACTCAGACTTGTAAGATGCCCCTATAGCCTGCGATTTTGCCAAGTATGGGTTACGGGTTATGAACCCTAATTTTTCCCCAAACTCAAATCTCTTCCATTATTATACACATCCATCAATATTAATCTACCCCAATTCATCCTACATGATTATCAACTACTATTATCCACAATTTCATCAACATAAACCATAATCAAGGTTCCAATACCATAAATTCCATTTTTGATCCATAAATGCTAATACACAACTATCACACAATTTATTCATCTTAAATCACATATTAGCAAGTAGAAAACTTGCCTTAAGCTTGCAAATTCAGATTCTAGGAAGATGAAAGCAAGATCAAAATCCAAATCTTCAATCTCCAATCCCTCTCTTTTCTTCTCCACCAAATCTCTTCTTCTCTCTATCTCTCTAGGTTTAATAAATGCACTTAAGAGAAATAAATGAAAGGCCAGACATAAATCGTGACTTTTAGTCTAAATTCCCAACTTCAATGGTTAATACTACATTAAAATGACTCGCAACTACACATTTATGTTAAAACCAGTCAAAAGTACCCAAAACATAAAAATACATTATGGCATTTATTTCGACTATCTCGGACATTTCGCGACTAACTACGCCCTCTAATTTGGCATCCGATAATTTTATAACTCATTTCAAGTTCTGGTTTCATTTAAACCATAAAGGTCATTTGATGCACAAGACACTATGAAATACAACAGGATGATATTTACCTACACATACAGTAAATATGCAACAATTATGTAAATATTAACTTTTAACTCATTTAATTAATATTTACTCCATTTCCCAACATATTATATAATTACTTCATACAGTAAATTAATATAAAATAAGCTATCAAAAGCGAGAATTATTACATATTACCCCCCTTATGAGGGAATTTTGCCCTCCAAATTCAGGCGTACCTTGTATAAAGAGCTGCATATATTTTTCCCGCATATCATCTTCATGTTACCATGTTAATTCCTTGGCATCGTGATGACCCCATTGCACTCGTACCAAGGGCACTACCTGCGATCTCAATTTACCTCCCCGTGCTTTAAGATAGCAATCGGTTGTTCTTCATATGAAATATCAGGTTACAAGTTGATATCCTCCAAAGGAATATGCAAAAGGGCTCCTTCACACCTCTTATACTTCTTGAAGGAGGAAACATGGAACACATCATGGATTTATTGTAAGTGTTCCGGTAAGGCAAGTTGATACGCCACCGGACCTACCTTGGCAATAATAAGAAAAGGTCCCACATAGCACGATGCATGCTTCCCTTTATTCCCAAAACTCTTGATACCTTTCATAGGCGATACTCTTACCAACACTTGATCCCCAATCTCCATATCTACATGCCTTCTATTTGCATCGGTATAACTCTTTTGATGGTCTTGAGCTATCCGAATGCGATTCTGGATGAGTTCAATCTTGGAAGAAGTATCCTGGATCATTTTAAGTCCAAGGAACTTATTATCCCCCACCTCTAACCAACAGGTGGGCGATCTACAAGTTCGTCCATAAAGTGCTTCATAGGGCACCATCCCAATTGTAAATTGGAACGAATTATTATAAGCAATTTCGACCAAAGGGAGATATTGTTCCCAACCACCCTTGAAATCAAGCACACACATTCGAAGCATATCCTCCAACATTTGGTTGGCTCTTTCTATCTGCCCATCTGTTTGAGGGTGATAAGAAGTAATCAATTTCAATTTGGTTCCCATAGCTTCTTGGAAACTTCTCCAAAAGTGGGAAACAAAAATCTTATCTTGATTGGAAACTATGTTTATTGGTACCCCATGGAGTCTAACAGCCTCCGCAATAAATAGCCGGGCATAACGAGCAGTATTGTAATCGGTGCGTACCAGTAGGAAATGTACCGATTTAGTCAAATGATCAACGATCACCCAAATAGAATCGTGACCATTTTGCGACATTGGCAAGCCCGTGATAAAGTCCATCGATATACTCTCCCACTTCCACACCGGAATATCCAATGGTTGCAACAAGCCTGTCGATCGCTGATGATCTATCTTGACCAATTGACCAGTGGTTCATTAGGACAGGAACTCAGAAATATTCCGCTTCATGCCTGGACACCAACATTGACGGCGCGAGTCTTGATACATCTTGTTGTTACCCGGATGCACTGCAAACTTGGAACCGTGAGATTCCGTCATTACGGCCCGTCTTAAGTCTTCTTCGTTTGGGACAATGAGTCTCCCGTGGAAACATACCCCACCCTCAGAGCCTATAGAGTAGGATTCTGCTCCCTCGGTCAATAACTTATGTATATGGTCCTGACAACCTTTGTCCCTCCTTTGGGCTTCAACCACCCTTGCCACAATAGTAGGCGTGATGGTCAACACCGACATAAACGCCTTAGCAACCGCATCCTCCTGACTCAGATCCTTCCATTTTTCTTCCCATACCTTCGCTAACTCCCCCTTGGGCTTTCTACTCAAAGCATCTGCCACCACGTTCGCCTTTCCCGGGTGATAGTGGATGTCAAATTGATAGTCTTTCACAAACTCCAACAACCGGCGTTGCCGCATATTTAAATCCTTTTGTGAAAATAAATACTGCAATGATTCATGGTCCATGAAAAGACTAAATTTCTCCCCTAGGAGATAATTCCTCCAAATCTTCAAGGCAAAAACTACTGCGGCAAGTTCCAAGTCAGGCACCGGATAATTCTTTTCACGGGGCTTTAACTTGCGAGAAGCATAAGCAATAGCCTGTCGCTCTTATTAAAGTACACCTCCCAATACTTGTAGAGATGCATCGGTAAAGACTAAATATTCCAATCCCGACCTTGGTAACACGAGGACTGGAGCAGAAGTCAACCTATCCTTGAGCTTGTCAAAAGCTGACTGACAAGAATTATCCCATACAAACCTCACCCCTTTCCGGGTTAAATTTATCAAAGGGCCAAAAATTTTATAGAAACACTTGATAAACCGGCAGTAATAACTCGTCAAACCCAGAAAACTACGAATCTCGGTAGGTGTTGTGGGCTGACCCCACTCCCTCACAGCAATAACTTTACTTGGTTCTACCGAAATACCCTAGTATGTCACGATATGACCCAGAAACTACACTTCCTGCAACCAAAAACCACACTTCTCGAACTTGGCATACAATTGGTGATCCCTCAACCTTTACAGGACCAACCGCAAATGACTAGCATGATCGGTTTTTGACCAAGAGTACACAAGGATGTCGTCAATGAACACAATAACAAACTGGTCCAGGAAGTCTCGAAACACCCTATTCATGATATCCATAAACACGGTAGGGGTATTGGTTAGTCCAAAGGTCATAACCAAAAATTCGTAGGACCTATATCTCGTTAGGAAAGCAGTCTTGGACAAATCTTGTTCTCGTATCCTTAACTGGTGATACCCCGTCCTCAAATCTATCTTATAGAAGTACGATGCTCCCCTAAGTTGATCAAATAAATCATCAATCCGAGGCAATGGGTATTTGTTCCTGATGGTGACTTTATTAAACTCTTTGTAGTCAACACACAACCGGAGAGAACCATCCCTTTTCTTCACAAATAACACTGGAGCTCCCCACGGCGACGTACTTCGCCTAATAAACCCTTACTTTAGCAAGTCCTGAATCTGATCCCTCAACTCCCTCATTTCAACAGGAGCCATACGATATTGAGCTCTCGCAATCGGTCAAGTTCCCGATGCTAAATCGATTACAAACTCAATCTCCCGACTCGTAGGCAAACCCGGTATTTCCCGGAAAACATCTTGGAAATCTCTAACAATCGGAATAGAATCTAAGGAAATAACTACATCCTAAGAAGTCTCCTCCGCAATACAATACAGGTAAGTTCTAGTACCTCCTTCTAAGCGAAGCATAACCACTAAAAACATTTCTTGCCCTGGAATGGAAAAAAATATACTTTTCCCATAGCAATTTACTATCGCATGATACTTCACTAGCCAATCCATACCCAAAATCAGATCATACCCGACCATATCAAGGACGAGAAAATCAACCTCAAAACACAAATTACCAAGATTTATTTCTATTTGTTTACAAATAAAGAAAATAAGTGAACCATCACCTATAGAAGACTCAATACTAGTGAAGGTACTCTCCGCAGATTTGATCAATTCTGTAGTCTGAGCAAAACTTCTAGAAATGAACGAGTGTGTTGCACCCATATCAAACAAAATACGACCCATGTGCCCCTGAATGAGAAACTTACCTTCAATAGTTGGCGACGCCGGCAGAGCAGGGGGAAGCATAGCATCCTGAATATAATAAACATGCCCATATTGTAGCTGTCCCTGCTGTGGAGGAGCAATGAGATTAGGTATCTGTGGTGGTAGCTGAACCTGTGGATGCTGATGAACCCTAGGAAGCTGACCCCCAAATACCTGAGGATACTCCTTTTTGTAATGACCCGCCTCCCAAAATTGGAAGCACCGTCCCGTCATATTCTCTAGATTTCGACCCCGGTTATTTCTAAACTAGGAAATGCCTTGGCCCGGATGGCCCCTACCCCCGTGACCACCCCAACCTGTTTGTTATTGTGTGGCACCCTGACCGTGCCTATTTTTATTACCCACAACATTGAACCCACCAAAACGTTACCGTTTAGACAAGTCCCCCTACGTGGGATCCCTTTCTCTTTGCTTATTTCCTGAATATTGGGACGAGAAAAATGCTCCTCCTCCAGTCCCATTTCCTTCGGGCCTTCCTGCTTGCCCCACCGTTATAGCTTTCTTGCTACTTGGCATGTACAACCAATGTTCTTGGCAATGAAGCAATGCCACATTCATCACATCCCCAAAAGTCTGCAAAGCTAGATTGCCTAGCATATGTTGCCAGATCCTCCAGTTCAAACCTCGCATGAACTTCTAAACCTTCCTCTCTTCTGGAGTTATTTTATCCGGTACAAAACTTACTAACCGGGTGAACTCCTCTTCATATTCCGCCACGGATCTCTCACCTTGCACCACATCCTGAATCTTCCTTCTCATTTCCCTTTGAACTGTGAGAGGGAAATACTTTCTGTCAAACAAAGCCCAGAAATCATTTATAGTCATGGTATCCCTCTACTCTAGTGTAGTCATCGACTCCCACTAATGTAACGCAGATCCGACGAGCTTGAAAGTAGCAAGGACTTGTTTCTTCTCCTCACTACATTCCACCATTCGAAGATGGCGTTGTAAATACTTCTTCCACTGATTAGCTCTAATGACATCGAAACCTCCTTCAAATTTCGGGGGATGGACCTTTAAAAAGGACTCTCTAACCCTCTCCCATAGAGAAGGTCCCGTAGGAGCTTGTACATCCTGCGCTCATTGTTGAGCTTGTGGCAATTATTGAACCACGAAGGTCATCACTGCGTTGATCGCGTAGGCTACGATATTTGCTACATAAGCAGCATTAATATTTACCTATGGAGGCGACGGAGGACCATCATCCTCTTCTACTACTCTATTCCTTCTAGCGGGGCGGCCTCTCTTAGGCGACACCTGAGATGAGGAAACAATAGAGTTAGAATACTGTATAAAATAATCTATCTGGCAGAATATCACAAACATAAGTAACAAAGCATTCCTAACATTAGGCTCTATATCAAAGAACTCTGCAGTAGAACGTGAGAAGCCCTCATAGATCCTAAAGACTCTAGAACCTGATGCTCTGATACCATCTGTGAAAACCCGCTCATTAAAATAAGGGGTGGCCAGCCCGATACTCAAATATAATAGGAGAATCATTCTCAGCATCAAAACATCATAGTAAGTATATGGGATAACCACTCCAATTTTAGAAAAATGGGTTGCAAAAATTTTTGGTTTTATAAGATAAAGAAAGAATTTACACAACCCAATTTGAAAAGAAAGTGGAGACCCAACAGAACATATATTACACAACAATAAGTATACAATAAGGGGACCGAATATGCTGTCGGTCAACAGACTATACAAATCATGCAGAACAAGTTCATTAAGTTACATAATACATTACATTAGACAATTAAAAATTCTTGGGCCACACGCCCGAGTAAATGACCCAATCATAGCTAGAGTCCAAAAATGAAAGCGTTTATACAAAATATCCCGTAATATCCGCAAAGTATCATGGCTCCCCAAAAATCACCGGAATGGGAAAGTCAATATAGGCATCCTTGCGGCGGAGCACCTGAGCGGATGCAAGGTTCATGCACAACAAGGAATATGAACGGGTCAGGACCCGGTTTTATATGATCACCAGATGAATAAAGAGTATGACAGTTATGAAAAGATAATCATGATAGATAAAGATAAGAATCTACCTACACATTTCAAAGCATAAGCTAAGGCAATTTAAATGATCATAATTTTAATTCAGTTATGCAAGAGAATACGAATGATTAACATTAACTAAAATCTCCATGAATTTCCTTATCGCATTTCATCATTCCGTTCCTTATCAGGAAACATAATCACAATTATATGCTATTTATGTCATTTGTCATCCATTAAGTCCCACTTGATTTAGAATAGTTATATTCGTATGCGTATAACGATTCTAAGACCGTCCCTCTGGATTTCCCCACTGGACGCGCCCCTAAATGACTATCATCTTTCAGGGCCTATCAACAAGACAACCTGGGCACCTAACGCAATTTCGGGAAGTGGACATATGCCTGCGGAAGAGTCATGACCACACCCAGAATCACCTCACTAGCGCATAAAACATATAATAACCCATCATATGGCCGAGGACTATAGTCTCCCTGCGTTCATTAGCTAGGGGACATCACCTCATGCGCGAACTTCCCTTATGATAGCATTTAGAGAGGTGTGTTTAAGTAACTTAGCATTTACCATGTTGATTTCCATTTTCATTTCATTTTCATTCTCATTTGCCATGCGCGTGTTTCATTTTATCCGAAACCATTATCCTTTAATATCATCATATTTTATCCGGAGCCATACGTAATTCATATTATCATTACGACCTCAAAGAGTGAATAACTCTCAAATCATTTTCCCAACATATTTGGGTGTCATTATAACCCACCATGAGTATCATACCTCAAATGAGCCTCTAAAGTCTCCCAATACGACCAAATAACTCCTAGTCTCATAAAATTTTACTAAAAGAAAAGAATGCCCTAACCTCACCTTGTACATCCCCGAAATAATCCCCCCTTTAATCCATTTCTAAAGTAGGGTAGCTAACTAACTCATCTAAGACTCTAGGACTCTAAGTTTACTTCATACAAGAAGGTTCCTAAGTCCCAAGCCTAAATAAAAAGGGTTGGAATTGAGTTATAAAAATAACTCAAAACTACAGGATTTTCGAATCTATTCGGCCTGGGTCAGAAAAGAGAATCGATTCGGACCAGCCGAATCGATTAGGTCGGGAAAACCCGACTTTTTGCATAATTACCAAATCAATTCGGACAGGCCGAATCGATTCGGTCCACTCAGACCTGTAAGCTTCCCCTAGAGCGAATTGATTCGGCCTGGCCGAATCGATTCGCCCCTGCAATTTTGCCAAGTATGGGTTACGGGTTATGAACCCTAATTTTTCCCCAAACTCAAATCTCTTCCATTATTATACACATCCATCAATATTAATCTAGCCCAATTCATCCTACATGATTATCAACTACTATTGTCCACAATTTCATCAACATAAACCATAATCAAGGTTCCAATACCATAAATTCCATTTTTGATCCATAAATGCTAATACACAACTATCACACAATTTATTCATCTTAAATCACATATTAACAAGTAAAAAACTTTCCTTAAGCTTGCAAATTCAGATTCTAGGAAGATGGAAGCAGGATCAAACTCCAAATCTTCAATCTCCAATCCCTCTCTTTTCTTCTCCACCAAATCTCTTCTTCTCTCTATCTCTCTAGGTTTAATAAATGCACTTAAGAGAAATAAATGAAAGGCCAGACATAAATCGTGACTTTAGTCTAAATTCCCAACTTAAATGGTTAATACTACATTAAAATTACTCACAACTACACATTTATGTTAAAACCAGAAGTGCCCAAAACATAAAAATACAATATGGCACTTATTTCTACTATCTCTCACATTTAGGGACTAACTACGCCCTCTAATTTGGTATCCAAAAATTTTATAACTCATTTCATGTTTCGATTTCATTTAAACCATAAATGTCATTTAATGCACATGACACTATGAAATACAACATGATGATATTTACCTACACATACAGTAAATATACAACAATTTAGTAAATATTAACTTTTAACTCATTTAGTTAATATTTACTCCATTTCCTAACATATTATATAATTACTTAATGCAGTAAATTAATATAAAATAAGATCTCAAAAGTGAGGGTTGTTGTAGTTGCTTAGAAGTCTTATTTCTCGAAAGGGTTATTAAGTCCCCAACTTAATATTTAAAACATTTTAGTCATTTAAACACTTGTTTAATATCACACTTTTGCCCAACTTTCACACTTGTCACTTTAACTATTTAACACATACATAACACCCTTTACATTTAAGCTCCCAAGTTCCGTTCGTCTTATTTCATGCTCAAATCCAACAAGACTTTCTTCAAACTTGCTTACATATTTATTATCAAAATACTACAAGTTCATATGCATAGAAAGTGGACTTTAAATACTAAAATCCTACCAAGTAGATTAAACATACTTTTCAAGTAATGAAGACATTTTTATGAATTTCTTACACTCAACAAATGCCCATTTGTTCGGAAGACTTCATTTTGCAAAAACTTAAAAATATTGATTTCACAAATATTTCGACAACATTAACATCATTCCACATTTTTATTTCATAAAAATGTCCATTATCTCTTTTGGCTAGAAGTACACCACAACAATATTCCCCTACAGTTTTATTCCATAAAAATGTCCATTATTTCTTTTTACTAGAAATAAACTTAAATATCTTTTTCTCACATTTATATTCCATAAAATGTTCATTATTTCTTTTTATCATAAACACACTAAAATCACATTTTCTTACATTTTTATTTGCATAAAAATGTCCCTTATTTTTTTTACTCGAAGATACACATAATAATATTTTCTAACATTTTTATTCTATAAAAATGCCGATTTTCAATTTTACTAGTAAACACACTACAATAATAATTTCTAACATTTTTGTTCCATAAAAAATTCTTATTTTAATATTTAATAGAAAACACACAAAATAATATTTTCTAATAGTGTTATTTTATAAAAATTCCTAATTTCAGATTGCTAGGAACACGTCGTTTTCCTTACATTCCTACTCTTAATCACACGCAAAAATAATACTACACATATTATAAATGAAGTCTCAAATTCAGTGAGAGTAGGTTACTCACCTAAATGGTGTCCAAAGATGGTGGTGGTGATGGTGAAGATGGGTGACTCCCCCACCTCCAATGGTGGCCTAATGGGAGTCACAAAAGCTCCACCAATAGTCCTCCATGAAAGCGCCAAGACACTCCATTAAAATCCCCCTTCAAAACCTCCAACAATATACATCTTCTTCTTCTTTTTCTTCAAATGTACCACACAAAATAAAACCACCAAGAATGTCTCCTATATTTCATGACTCTATATCGTAATAGTAAGGGAGGATATAAGTATTGTTTCTTTGGTATAGGCCTATGAACTACACTAGAAGGGAAATGGGTTTAACAGATCAAGGGAGAGAGAGTCAGTCGAGGGCTGGTAGCGGGGTTCAACCCCACACCCTTAATTATCTTCTTATAATCCAACAAAAGGAAGGTTTACCAAATAGGAGATCTTATCTTCACAAATAAGTTACCACATCAGGTATTAATCCCTTCCCCAAACGACAACTCATAGCTCCAAGGTGATCAAGCGGTTACCACGATGATAGCATTTTGCCTTTTCTATCAGATGGTTTTACAAATTCACTTTTCTTTCCTTTCCTCGTACAATCAGCAGCCCACCAATCCATTCAATGCACTGTCTAAATCACCTAAGAGGCTTAGGATTTAATCCCACGCATGAGAATTTGACAACATAAAAGGGTTTTGACCTTAAGTTTATCGCTCGAGCGATTGGGAGGTGGTTTGAGCGACATAGTGGCATCGCTTGAACTACACTTCACGTTGTTTGAGCGACCTACTTCTCCTTCCTCTTTTTCATTTTTTCCCCAACTAAGTTTCTATTTTTGTTTTTGCCCCAACTCATTTTCTATAATCCTTGAGAAGGCTTACGTAATTTATAACCTAAAATTTCTAAAATCCCTATATAAGACTTTTATAAATTCCATAACTCCAAAATTTTTGTCCAATTGAAATTTATAACTTATTATATATAATTTGCATATATAATTTGATTAATTTCTCGGGCGGGATATTACAAACTTCCCACCTCAGGGAATTTCATCCTCAAAATTCTTGGCTCATTATAATTTCTTTTCTAGTTACTTGTGACTAACTTCAATTCAAGTGTATCCTTAACATTACGGTCTAAACCCAAGGACTTCAATATCATCGACGAATATTTCTAATCCAATCATGAAAACCTAACATCTTATGGCAAAACCTCAAGCATGTCTAATCCTGTCTACATAAATAAGAACTCGAGATGGTGGATACTCATCAAGTATTGCATTATCGATAATGAATTCCTAAAAAATGATAAATCCTATGTTAGGATTCACAACCTATGTTTCCTAACATAAATTATCAAAACACGCCCAACCCAGGTTGAGACAACCTCAATAATTTCCATAATTCTCATCAATGATTCAGAAGACAATCACATTACCACGTAGGTTTACCTGACCGATGTCTTCTACGAGGTTCTTATACTAACCTAAAGTCATCATAGGTATCAAAATGTAAGAACATACGAGCGATCACATCTCAATTTGTACAATTTCGAACTAAGTGCAACCCTACCATCTAATGGTTTATTAAATTCTAATACTCATAATGTTCTAAAGTCATAACCTGAGGACACACGACCTAGTCTCACTAGTTACACTAGCTAACTAACAAGCATGTTAACTTAAGCAATCAAGTAATATATATACCACTATATGTAGCAAAAGAGAGATCATGCGTATACCCAAACTGGGTAGAATAAAGGTGCATGTGAAGATAACGCACTCACATACCGTGATGCATCAGCCACAACCGGACTAACCCACTTCACTAATGAGCTTAACACAACTCTACTCTTGAATAAACTCTGATAAATAATTTCCCGTTATCGGTATTAAATGAGATATGAGAAATGCAACGAACCAGGCGGCTTCCACGCCTAAAGGAAACAATCCAATCCTGATATTGAATCGAATCATGCGAAATAGGAATCCACGATGTACACTTGAATTTTATAACATTCACCGATGCTTGCTACGAATCTTAGCATTGCCATGTATCCTGTATTGTCCTACTAACCTTGACGAGTTCTACTCAAAGATCATTTGTCCACATCGGACGAACGAAACACATACTAGTTTCCTTCAGAAAGCTGAAATGCTAGGCTTCCCTCCTTAGGACTAATGCTACCTATCTATCACTGGTTATCAACCTGTCACAGATAGGTCTCCAAATTTAAACATGCGGTAGCTAACCTCAATTTTTTTTTACTCTTATCAGGTGAAACATAACACTCACATAGCTTTAACCATGAATTATTTCTACCACCCCAAGCTCTATCATAGTTATTTAAATGGCATCTCAACGTTTAAGCATCACATATTCCCAATGGTTTCCCTCAATGGAGTTATTACTAACAATACAGGTTGCACGTAGGTGCTATAATCAAGATTAACACTTCATCCCAAGTGCTATTTCTAAAGCCATAGCGAACCTCATTGTGTTCTAAGTCTCCCAGGTGCACCACCTAGCATTGATCAACCTATTTCAAAATTATCCTCGAAGGTCATATAATGATACATGCCTATAAATAAAAATCGTAGAACTAACTCTAAGGTTCCACCACAAATCGACATGACCCAATTCATACTACACTCATCGATGGTATACCACCACTTATGTAAACTTCAATATAACAATGATTCTTAATGCCTCATGGTCTACGACATCGAGCTCATTTATTTATTTTTAAACGTCTTATGCTTCTATTTTAAGTAATCCGAAGTCATACCATGACGTATGCCACGCAACCTTGCGTCTGTTGTCATGAGATAGACATCACTACATAAACCTCAATGCATAAATAAATCACAAGGTTTAGAAGAGAGATTCTATAATACATAACCTCATATTCATTATTACCAGGAGATGACTAACCCTCCTATCAATATTTCATCAGGAAAATCTCAACCTATACCTCTAAGGAAAATTGTCAACACTGATTTTACAAGTCTATCCAATTTACTAACCCAAAGTTAATTTCATCAAACCGCCTTAGTGCTTATCTCCAAAGGGCTTTAAACGCAACTCACGTGCGTACCCAGAATGCCAACCTATAGTTAAATTCATTTGACCACATCATTTGATTCTTAATGAGTGTTCATACTCTATAAATGAATTTCCTTACTATGTAAACTTCATACTATGTATTAATTTTCCAATTTCCATTACTATACACTTTGGTAGGATATTGGACGTCAAGCAATGCCTATGACCACTAAGGCCCATGCCCACGAATACCACAAGGGATCCTATTTCTCAATGCCAACTATAATAAATAAAATCTAAATTAATCTCATCAAAGATTTTGGTAGGACACGGGACACCGGGTATTGTCCAAGAGGAGGCCCGCCCTAACAACAACGCAAGAGGTTCGATTCTAAAACGTCAGAACTTAATTACTTAGCACCAAGTCACCACGATTGTTTGCATTCAGTCCTAGGTTACCTCAATCATTAAGATTTTCTAATCCTCATTATAATCAATGTACATGATTTAAGATACACTAAACCCAAGTCTCCAACGGATGAACTTAGTACTTTCTCACCCACAACGATAGCATCACACTTGACTTGGACTGAAGGTGCCTACCCCTAAGTCTTAACCCACGCGGATTTTCATACTTATAGAGTTTATCATAAATCATGGTATTTCCCCAAGGATCAGATTTGCCTAATTATCACATCGATATTGACCTCTCACATGTGTTACCCCCAAGTCTACATATAATTTAATTCATGACTTCCTTTTACGTAGTTTGACTCTCTAACAATTAATCTCTACCATTGATTATCCACAATTTGGTTCCACTTGCCCTATGGGCATCATCACATCCTATCAATATCTTCAGGACTCTATGTCAACAAAGGCTGGAACACAAACACCTCATACTACAAACCATGGTGTCACCACCTATTGGCATAAGTGGACACTTGTAATTTACTACAATTCTATTCAGAAACATGAAAGCGATTTGTAATCATCAATCTGATTGTGTGCCACTTGGCATTAATATAGCTTGTCGTGCTAACCTCTTAGACTTTACCATCGAGGACATGAACTAAACTGCCGTCAAACTAGCATGACCGGACCGAACCACACTGACGTCATAAGATTCATCACCGTCCTCACCACGTCACTGTCAAAAGAAACCTTGAACCTAAAGATCGAATACCATTTGTAATGCCCCAACCCGGATTTATGGGTAACCCGTGAGTTAACCTGATCCAAATCGAGTCGTTAGATGTGAATTTAAATGGAACATCCAATATAATATTGTTAATCCGGTTATATTTTAATTACGTTTCACTTGTTAACATGGGATTCCAATTTTAAAATAAACTACTTGACGGACCTATGAGGAGCACCCCGAAGTCCAAGTAAACAGAGACACTCACAGAAATATAAATAAAATATACTTACCTATAAAACGCCCTCAAATTTCAGAATCGCTCCCAACCTGCTGTAATAAAGTGCGGATATGAGCTTATGCCTCGTGGAATTTATACAACAGTATAGAAACGAACATCATAAAGAAATACTCACATACGATAACTACATGCATGAGGAAAATATGTATATAACTACATGCGTATACCTTTAGAAAATAAATATGCCAATGCATTAACCATTTTACTTTCGAAAATCTTACTTACCCAGATTAATTTACCTTAATCTAGTAAAAACTTCCTTTATTCATACTTAGCATTATCACCTTGTTCAACACACCCTTTTCAACAATCGAAACAATTACACTTAATTTATTAAATTTTTTCATTTATCGAAATTTATCCTTTTATTCGTTCTAATACCCCTTCGTATTTTCATTAAAAATCGCCATTTCAACACACGCAATCCCCGTGTTATAAAATACGCATTTAATCTTTGAAAATACTTTTTATAACACATCCCCCTGTTAAATATGGTTTTAACCATTTAGGCTGCTTAACCACCCAGTTATCCACTCCCTTTAACCCTTTCTCATTCCTTTATGGACACTAATAGATTTACGCATTTACTTATCCATTTCACCTTTACTGAAATATTTATTACATCAATTCAAGTTAGGTTGTATTAACACATTTTACCACACAACCCATTTCTTAACACGTTCCATATTTCCTTCATCTTTTTTGGAAAACTTCCTTTTTACCTCATACTTACATGGGCTCCACACCGACGGCTATGCGCACCATATGCTCTAGCTAGTGATTTAGGGCTTTTCACCCAAGGGCTCCGGGCCCTTCTTGCTTATTCCTGATTGTATCCGAGTCCTGGTTAATGTGTTTAGAATTTTACACATGTCCAAAATATTCCATTAGGTTACTTTTACCCGGTCAAAGGCCAAACCCGAATTGACTCGTCCGTTTTTCCATTAACACTTGGGAAATTATTTCTTTTGTTCTTTAAGTCCCTTATGCACACACACACACACACACACGTGATTTATACTAAGTTCATTCACGTCCTAAGACTTAATTAAATTTCACACACATTAGTGTAAAGATCTTCTTTAACATTTTTATTCCATAAAAATGTTCCACTTTAAGTAAATTACCAATTTACCCTTTAATTGTCAAACTCGCCATTTAGTTCCTTAGCAAGTGTTATTTCTCGAAATAGTTATTAAGTCCCCAACTTAAGATTTAAAACATTTTAGTCATTTAAACACTTGTTTAATATCACACTTTTGCCCAACTTTCACACTTGTCACTTCAACCATTTAGCACATACATAACACCCTTTACGTTTAAGCTCCCAAGTTCCGTTCATCTTATTTCATGCTCAAATCCAACAAGACTTTCTTTAAAATTGCTCACATATTTATTATCAAAATACTACAAGTTTATATGCATAGAAAGTGGACTTTAAATACTAAAATCCTACCAAGTAGATTAAACATACATTTCAAATAATGAAGATATTTTTATCAATTTCTTACACTTAACAAATGCCCATTTGTTCAGAAGTCTTCATTTTGCAAGAACTTAAAAATATTGATTTAATAAATATTTCGACAATATAAACATCATTCCACATTTTTATTTCATAAAAATGTCCATTATCTCTTTTAACTAGAAGTACACTAAAACAATATTCCCCTACATTTTTATTCCATAAAAATGTCCATTATTTCTTTTTACTAGAAATACACTAAAATATTTTTTTCTCACATTTATATTCCATAAAATGTTCATTATTTCTTTTTATCATAAACACACTAAAACAACATTTTCTTGCATTTTTATTTGCATAAAAGTGTCCCTTATTTGTTTTACTAGAAGATACACACAATAATATTTTCTAACATTTATATTCCATAAAAATGCTTATTTTCAGTTTTACTAGTAAACATAATACAATAATAATTTCTAAAATTCTTGTTCCATAAAAAATGCTTATTTTAAGATTTAATAGAAAACATACGAAATAATATTTTCTAGCAGTTTTATTCCATAAAATGCCTAATTTCAAATTGCTAGGAACACATCATTTTTCTTACATTCCTACTCTTAATCACACTCAACAATAAACTACACATTTATCAAATGAAGTCTAAACTGCAGTGAGAGTAGGTTACTCACCTAAATGGTCTCTAAATATGGTGGTGGTGATGGTGAAGATGGGTGACTCCCCCACCTCCAAAGCTGAACCTAAGGGAGTCACAAAAGATCCACCAATAGTCCTCTATGGAATCTCTAAGAAACTCCATTTAAATCCCCCTTCAAAACCTCCAATAATATACATCTTCTTCTTCCAAAATAATCCTCTTCAAATGCACCAAACCAAATAAAACCACCAACAATGTCTCCTATATTTCCTCGTACAATCAGCAGCCCACCAATCCATTCGATGTACCATCTAACTCATCCCGTAGGCTTAGAATTTAATACCACACACGAGAATTTGACAGAACAAAAGGCTTTTGACCTCGACCTGGTCGCTCGAGCGATAGGGAGGTGGTTTGAGCGACGTAGTGTCATCGCTTGAACTACACTTCACGTCGTTTGAGCGATCCACTTCTCCTTCCTCTTTTCTGTTTTTTACCCAACTTAGTTTCTATTTTCGTTTTTCCCCAACTCAGTTTATGTAATCCTTGAGAAGGATTACATATTTTATAACTTAAAATTTCTAAAATCCCTATATTAGAATTTTATAAATTTCATAATGAGACTGTACTTTTTGTTCAACCGAAGAAACTAATTTAATTAAATCCAATTTTAATTATCCATATTTAAACACACACCAAAGTCATGAATCTAGAGGTTATTGATTAAACATTCAACTTGTTCACATTAAGCAAGTATCAATCACACACAACAAATGGGGAAAAATCCCCTAAGGGTGAAAAACCTTTTTATTTTAAAATTATTTGTAAACACTTACACACATACAGAAATACAGTTTGATAAGCAAAGACCCTCAGGTTAAAAATATGATTTTCTTAAAAGGATTTAATTTCAATATAATTTTCGTAAAAGATTTTGTCAGTTAAAAATAGACCCATGGGTAGATAATTTAAGCACGGATAGGAAATCAGTCTAGGATGACTGGTATTGTTGTCGTTAATGTTGTACCTTTATATTTATACCTATGCTCTCTAGGGAGGGAGGTAACAGAGTTGGAGAGTCTATAATAAGAGTAAGATTGGATTTTTAGAGATAATAAGGCATCAAGGGAATGGATACCTAGTAGAGGACCCAAATTCATAACCAAGATAAATGAATTTCTACCTAGTGAAGGTGGGTTCGATTAGGCTAGTCAAGGCCATCAACATGTCTCAGGGGATCAACGACCCCAAAGAGACATTTGAGTAGCAATAAGGTCAAGAATACCAGGTCCGTGAGAAGGACAACACCGACATGTCCGGTGGGGCCAGAAAAGGGTAATGACATAGAGTGGTGTCTCATGTGTAAAATGGAGAAAAAAATTAGTAGATCTTATTCATAGAGAGGAAGGGGGCAGGAGTGAGATGTCTAGTACAAACATCAGTAGAAAAAATTCTGAATTGGTTGGGACAAGGGTATTATGTCTAACAACTGTGATACCCCAATTAATTAAATATCTTGTTGGATCATTCTTGGCATCACTGTCGAAAATAATTTTCTTTATTTATCACCTAATAAATAATTAAGGTAAGTGTCAAAACATTTAATTGTATAGATTAAGTTCCATTGTCATGAGTTTATATAGATGAACAATTTTTATGAACACAGAACATAATATTAAATACTAAACCATCCAAGTGGAATAAACAGGCTAGATTAATCATTCCAAATAAAATATCCCAAATCGAAGGATAATGCAATAATCAGAACAATCTCAACTAAAACTGAATACTGAAATAAATAAAGAGTACAAAGTCTCTCTGAACTAAATATAAACTGGAAATGGGCGACACATGCCCTATTTAAAATGACAAAGTGAAGAGCTGAGATGACGAGGATGAAGTCATCTAAATGCAAATAACTTCCACTCCCACACTAGCTGCTGCACGTCAACAGTCCAAAGATCTAAGTCTGATGCCCCTGTGTCTGGCCACCTATAATACATATATATACACAATAGATAGAGGAGATGATAAGAAACGGTTCAGAGCCCTAGATTTAAAATAGTTTTGCAAGTATATAAATTGCTTACGAGATGATATTACATGCATGTTAGTGCCTCGACACTCACTTGAGAATTCTCACCTCTCAACTAATGTGCACGCCTAACGTAGTACTATATAAAACGAGATAAAGCTAATCCAGTTAACTAATCTAACCCAATCTTATCTCATTTATCTTGAATAACGTGATTGCATAACTATAATTTATACATGATAACCCTTTTTATGAATTTACTAAGACAATTATGTACATCTCAATACAGCCTTAAGTTCTCAAACACTTAATTTATTTAATATGAATTATTCAATTTTTTGTATCTACTTACAAGAATTGAAGATGAATCACAAGTACATATATATATATATATATATATATATATATATATATATATATATCACTCACAATATATATACTAATAGGGAACCCCACATAAAATCTATAGTGCTGTCATACTCTGCTATCAAGTCCCTATACCTCTCGTACAAATAAGTGAAATACTAGTTCGGATCCACTCTCGAACTGTATTAACACAAAATACACACATTGGAGGCAAAGCATAGTTCCAAGTCACTAAGAGGTCAGCATATACCCTCACGTCTCTCAGGACAGTCTAACTATTATTTTGAGATAGCCTGTACTAAGGATCCTATATTCTATGGTACGAGTCAAAGGTCCCCATAAAGGTCACAACAGAATAAGACTGTCCCATCACGAAAACCTCCGTGATAGAAAGTAGCACGGGTATGCTTAAACACAGATATTCAGATAATATATTTTCATTATTCAGATAGGTACATCCATTATCCATAACATGTTCTACCCATATACGTCATGTAATACCCAAATTTTACGTATAATTAGTTCATTATTTTATATTCCCTTTTCCTTGTATGGGATTTTGTTAGTTCTTTTTTATACATTTGTGTTGAATGGTGATGTTTAATTATTTTCCTTTTATGGCGATTACTGTTAATAAGATAACAATTTGACATCAACCTTTTTAAATATCATGTGGTTTGTTTTAATAATAAAGTTTTCGACAGTGATGCATAATCTGAACCAATAGGATATTCTGATTTAATTTTATAAAGGACTGATCGCCCAGTATTTAATTAGGCGGGTTGTCACACTACATCCACGATCCATAACATGTTCTACCCATACACGTCTTGAAATACCCGAATTTTATGTATAATTAGTTCATTCTTTTATATTCCATTTTCATCGCAAGTTCCCAGGTACTTCTCGACCCTAGAAGTGTATCATTTTGAAAATTATAGTATAAGTAGGTGTACTATCTCTACCCTACTGGTCTAAGTCATCTTTAATTCTCACAAGACCTAATTTAACATACATATGATTATCACCCCTTTTTATACCCTCATGACTTCACGGTTAAATATCATATAAAAATCGGACTACCCAAACCTTGCCTACCACACTACTGGTCCTCCTTAAGTCCCATCATGGTATTTAAGTTCTGTCTAAGGGTCCTTATACATTGGGGTTGGGTTAACATTAAAAAGGAAAGAAGATTCAAATTTCAGGAGGAGTCGATCGATCGATGAGAATGGTAGAATGATCGATTCATTTAATCGATCAATATTTTTGAGTCGATCGATCGATCGAATAGTTATTGGCCCAGAAATTCTGTACATAATGCCTATAGGTTTTTTCCATTTTAACCATCAAAACTTCCATTAAAATGTCCCAAACTCCCAACCAAACATCATAAATGTTATAGCAGCAGGTATAAATAATTTCTAACTTAAAATTTGGAGAAATTCATTCAAGGATCATCATTAAATGGTTGTAATTCATGATTTGGTCTCTAACCCTAGTTTACCATAATAATTCAAGTATTCACATGATATTTCCACATTTCCTATTCTAATTATCATTAAAATTCATAGTAGATGTTCTACATGTAATAAGGATATCAGCCTAACATGGTTCCCATTCAAACATGTGAATTCTAGTCTTCTAATTACATTAAATATTCCTAAAACATGGATTTGTTCTTCCTATTATAACATGAATGTTGTATCAACTCAATAATAGCAAGATAGATACTTGCCTAGAAATTAAAGGTATGATATAAAGAATTTTAGTGGTATAGGAATGATCATCTTCTTTTGATCCATGCTTTGTGGTGGTAGAGTTACAAAATGGGTGGTTCTTGACCTTGAACTCCTTGGAAAGCTCTCTCCTTCTTCTTCCTATGGTTTTCCTCACTTTTTGATTCTCAAAACCCTAACTTCGTCGACACACCATCTGATATAGCATAATAATTTCGTCATTAATTAAGTTCCAAAAATGATAAAAACCAAAAGGCCCTCCCAGGTTGCCAGTTAGGCCTAAAAATGTCCTGAGACACAAACTAAAATCCCGGGTAAACTTTTCTGACTATCTCGACACATCCAGACACATTGGCACACTTGAAATGACCATACGATTGACTTAGAATTAATTTACTTTTTATTTCTTGAAATTAGTCCCGACACGACTGACACACGCATCTCGACTTAATTTCGGTAACTGTCGTATTATTCACTCGCGACAATTTTAATAAATTCAATCTCATATATTACTTTACTCATTAAGTAATTAATATTCAACATAATTCTTACCAATGATTACTAACTCTTGTCATGCTAATAAATATTTATTTTAAAATTCAGATTAATATTAAATTAATTTATCCCAATATAATTTAGTTAATCCCATAATTAAAGGACATAAAAATACGGGGTATTTCATACTTCCCCCTAATAACGGAATTTCATCCCAAAATTCAAACAATAAGGCATACCTAGTAAAAAAAATTCTATATACGTTTCGCGCATGTGTGCCTCGCGCTCCTAAGTGAACTCCTCTACATTATGATGCTCCCACTAGACATGTATAAGTGGGAATACCATTTACCTCAATCTCCTCTCACTATGGTCCAGGATAGCAAATGGCCTCTCCTCATAAGATCTGTTGAGTTGTAAGTTAATCTCATCTATAACAATGTGAGTGTGGTCCAACTCATCCCGAAGATACCTCCACAACGACAAAATGTGGAACATATCATGAATACAGTGAAAGTGCTCCGGCAACCCAAGTATGTATGCTGCCAGTACGATCCTCTCGATAATGGGAAATGGTCCTACATACCTCGGAGCCAATTTAACCTTATTCCCGAACCTCATTACGACTTTCATAGGGGACACTCACAGTAATAATTGCCCCCCTACACTAAACTCCCTGACGAACCACTTTGTATCGGCGTAGCTTTTCTGCCTTTCTTAGGCTACTCGAATGTGCCTCCTGATCATCTCAATCCTGGATGACGTGTCCTGAATCACTTTTGTCCTGAGTAAATTATTGTCCCCCACCTCTAGCCAACAAGCGGGAGAACGACAAGGTCTTCCATACAACGCATCAAATGGGGCTATGCCAATCGTAAACTGGTAGGAGATATTATAAGTGAACTTCACTAATGGAAGGTACTGTTCCCAACCCCCTCTAAATTCAAAGACACACATGCATAACATATCCTCCAGCATTTGATTAGTACACTCAGTCTTCCCATCTAACTACTGGTGATAAGACGTACTCAACCATAGCTCGGTACCCATAGCCTCCTTAAAGCTCTCCCGGAAGGGTGACACAAAAATCTTTCGTCTATCGGACACGATATTCAGGGTCACCCCATACAATCTCACTATCTCAGCATTAAATAACTGGGCATACTATCCTGTAGTGTAGTCTATCCGTACCGATAGAAAATGAGCTACCTTGGTCAATCGATTCACCACTACCCATATAGAATCGTGACCCCGCTGTGATGTAGGCAACCTAGTGATGAAATCCATGGAAATGCTCTCCCATTTCGACATAGGGATCTCTAGCGACTGAAGTCACCTTGATGGCTTCTGATAATCCACCTTTACCAAATGACAGGAGCCTCACTTGGATATGAACTCCATAATGTCCTTCTTCATCCCAATCCACTAGTACTGTCGCCTCATATCTTGGTACATCTAATCCTTTTTGGAATGTATCGCAAATCGAGATCCATACGACTCTATCATCACTGCATGACGTAAGTCCTCACCCTCCAGGACCACTAATCTCCCATTAAATCGCAAAACCCCATTGGAACTCACTGAGTACGACTCTGAGCCCTCAGCTAGAAGTTGTGCAATCTGATCCTGGAAAAATGAATCAGCTTCTTGGGCCTGGATTACTCTCGTAACAATCTCTGGTGTGACTATCATGGCAGACATAAAGGATCAGGAAACTTCATCCTGATGTTCCAACTCTTTCCATTTCGCCTTCCACACTTTTGCCACCTCACCTACTCGCCTACGACTCAACACATCAGTAACTACATTAGCCTTCCCCTAGTGGTATTGTATCTAGAACTAGTAATCTTCCACAAACTCTATCCACCTGCGCTGATACATGTTCAACTCTCACTGAGTGAACAAGTATTGCAGTGAATTGTGGCTTGTGAATAGTAAAAATTTCTCCCCCACTAAGTAGTGTCTTCAAATCCATAAGGAAAACACGACCACTGCTAGCTTCAAGTCGCGGGTGGAGGAATTCCTCTCGTGAAGCTTGAGCTTGTGGGAGGCATAAGCTATAGCCCACTGTGACAACCCGCGATCCGAGATAAGGGGTGGCCAGCCCGATACTCAAACGTAAAAGGAATCGTGGATGGATATCATTCTTAGCATCACCAAAAATAAACTGAGTATACGGGAAAGCCACCCAATAAATCAGAAAACGGGTTGCCAAAAGTTTAAAAATTTAAAACCAGTTAAGAAATTTAAATTTAAACAACCCAATTTGATAAGCAAGTGGAGTTCCACAGGAATATATATATAATACAACTAAAATGTATGTACATAAAAGGACCGAATAAGCTGTCAATCCACAGCTACATAAAACACAGTAAAACAGTTTAAATATGTTATGTAATACAGTCATTAATCAAATACAAAAGTTGCGGCCACACGCCCGATGTAAAGACCCGATCATATCGAGAATACCAAGAATGGAGGCGTCTAATTCAATGACCTGTAATAACCCGCAAAAACTTACAGCTCGTCGAAAGCAAAGGAATGGAAACATTAAAACAGGCGTCCTTGCGGGGGAACACCTGAGAGGATACAATCATATATGCAACAAGGAAAGTAAACCGGTCAGGTCCAGGTTCTATATGATCACCAGAAGAAATAAAAAGCATGATAGAAATGAACACTTATGCATAAATGATAAGGATAATAAACTTACATTTCAATTTAACTAAAATGATGAAATTAAATGTCATAAACATAAAAGAAAGAAAAGTAAATAACTTTAATTTAAAACCTTTCCTCATTTATCAAATTTTCCATTTTCTTTTATATTCCTTAATAGGAATAAAACCATTTATTAACCTCCATAGTTAATTATCTTACCATTTCATCTTTCCATTCATTAATAGGAAGATCATTAACATCAAGTACTCTTTATGGCACATAAATCTCAATCCCGTGCCCTTTATGGCACGCATCCATGCTCCTTGTTGCATTTATCATACGCTCTTTGTGGCGTTTAACAACCATCAAGTCCCATTTGATAAAAATATATTTGTAATCATATACATATAACGATTCTAAGACCGCCCGTTCGGGTTTCCCAAGTGTGCGCGCCCTTAAATGACCATCATCTTCCAGGGCCTATCATAAGACAACCTGGGATCCTACAACGCAAGACGTCGAGAAGCGGCCATGTGCCTGCGGGATAGTCAAGACCACACCCGGAATCTCCTACCCATCGCAGAAAATATATATATAACAAATGCTCACATGGCCTAGGACTATATCCACCCTACATTCATTAGCCAGGGGGCATCACCAAGCGCGCGAACTTCCCTTATGATGTCATTTAGAGAGGTGTGTAACATTAAATTTACATTTACATTTTTAATCTCATCATCATATTCAATATTCATTACCAATTTCCATTTCCATTATCCATGTGATTGCTTCTTTTTATTCGAACCTAACATCATTAAACAACTGGGTTCATTTTATTTGAACTTATCATCTTTAAACACATTTGGGTTCACTTTAGTGGAAACTATCATCTTTGAACCATTTGGGTTTATTTTATGCGAACCTAATTCCCATCGAATATTGACATTGATATTCCTCAAATCACAATTTCCGATTTAGTCTCCAAATAGACATTATGATCCTACAATTTACAAAGTTTAGATAATTTCGATAAGCCCCTAAGTCTCCAAACATGGGCAATTAACTTCCAAACTTCAAAAAGTTTGAATTAAAATAAGTAATTCCTTAACATCACTTTAAAACTCCCCGGAATAACCCCAAATGAACCCATTTCTAGTCTAGGGTAGCGACCAAATTTAACTAATATTCTAGGACTCTAAGTTTAGTTCTTTCAAGAACGTTCCTAGATCCTAAACATGTGGAAAAGATCAAAATTTGAAAAGAAAAAAAAAAAAAAATGCAGGATCTCCGAATCGATTCAGCCAGAAAAATGGGGATTCTGCATAAATGCCGAATCGATTCGGTCAAACCGAATCGATTCGGTCGACTCGAACCACGGAACTACCTCAAGGCTAATCGATTCTGCAAATTTTCCTAGTTTTGGTTATGGAGTTCTAAACTCCAAATTTCTACCAAACCCAAAACCAACCAAACCAACCTCAATTACTTCAACTTATACATCATAAATGTATGTAACTACCATCTTCAACCACATTCATCATCCAAATCAACTTCTAAGGGTTAATACCCAAATAATCTAACAAAACACTAACTAAAATAAATCATAACAATCTACAACTAATCATGCTAATTAATCCACTTAATTCATATAATAGCAAGTAAATTACTTGCCTTGAGGTAGGAAAATCAGATTTGAGGAAGATGCAAGCAAAATCCAAGCTCCAATCTTTCTTTTTCTCTAATGTTCTCTTCCTCTCTACTCTCTCTAGGGCTCATTGTGTTTTAAGAGAAATGAGGGGAAAATAATAAGGTTAGCAAGAGTTAATCGGGCCTTAATTCTAAAATGCCCAACTTTAATGACCGATACGCGATATAATAAATTGCAACTACACATTTAAGCTATAATCAGTCAAAAGTGCCCGAAATGCCAAAATACAATATGGCACTTATTTTGACTGTCTCGCACCTACCGGGACTAACTACACCCTCCAAATTATCATTTGGAAATTTTATAACTCATTTTACTTCCGGTTTCTCATTAAACCAAAATGTCATTTTAATTCTTATGAAACAATAATTTACCACATGGACATTTTTACTTACTCATCAGGTAATCATACAACATTTTAGTAAATATTAACCTTTTTCATATTAAATTAATATTTACTCAACATCCATCATTTTATAATTAATTACTACACATAGTAAATAAGTATAAAATAGGCTCTCACAAGAGAGGGTTGTTACATACTCCCCCCCTTATGAGGGAATTTCGCCCCCAAAATTCAGGCATACCTCGCAAGAATAATTGCAGATACTTTTCTCGCATGTCATCCTCTCGCTCCCATGTCGATTTATTGACATTGTGATAACTACATTACAATCTAACCAAAGGTATTACCTGCGATCTCAATTTCCAGTCTCCACGTTCTAAAATAGCAACCGACTACTTCTCATAAGGAACGTCAAGTTGCATCTACTTCGAAAGAGAGGTGCCTAAGGGCACCATCATATTTAATGTACTACTATACAGGAGATATGAAACACGTTATAAATTTGCCGTAAATATTTCAGTCGAGCAAGTTAATAAGCTACCAGACCAACCTTAACATTTATAGTAAAGGTCCAATGTAACGCGGTGCAAGTCTTACTTCTACTCAAAATGCTTAATGCCCTTCATAGGCGATACTCGCACTAGCTCTTGGTCCATCGACCTCAAACTCCACATGCCTTCTCCCCACATCGACTTAGCTCTTTCGTCGATCTGGGGCTATCCGAAAGGGATTCCAAATCAATTTCGAATGAGCTCAATATTCGAAGAAGTATCTCGGATCATTCCAGGTCCGAGAGATTTATCCTCTCGCACCTCTAACCAATAAGCGTGGATCCACAAGGCCTACCGTACAAGGTTTCATAAGGCGTCATCCCCATAGTGAATCGATACAAATCATTATAAGCGAATTCAACTAATGGGAGACACTATTCCCGACTACTATTAAATTCAAGAACGCACATAAGGAGTATATGCCCCAACATATGGTTTACCTATTTGGCCTCGCCATCTGTGGAAAAGGATAAGAAGTTCTTAACCCTAATTCGATTCCCATAGCTTCTTGGAAACATACCAAGAATGAGAAACGAAAGTCTTGTTTCAGTCGGAACTAAAATCAAGGGCACCCCATGCATCCCAACAACCTCTCTATGTCTGGCCACTATTACTAGCGGCGCACAACTTGACACATAAGTCTTTACCATGATGTACCGCAACCTTCGAATCGCGAGATTTCACCCTTTTTGTCTTTCTTAAGTCGTTCTCATTCGGAATAAAAATTATCTTATGGAAACACACCCCACCCTCAAAATCATTAGAGCATGGTTCTGTTCCCTAGATAAGTAGTTTGTGTATGTGGCTTTAACCACCATTGTCTCTCCTACGACATCTTGCAACGAAGTGTTGCTCGCACGAAAGACTAAATTATGCCCAGGAAGTAATACCTTCTTTTCCATACGACGATCACCCTCACGATGAAGTTTAATTCAAGCATGGGATAATACTTCTCACAAGTCTTAGCTTATGAGGCGCATAAACATTAGGTTTATGCTTCAGTATTATTACTCCCCCTCCTAGTAGAGGCTTGTCAGTTGAATCCACCCTCGAGCTTAACTACATGGCTCAGAGGTGAGAGTCAATTCACCCTTTCGTTACCTCCGTAACATTCTACTACGAGAGGCCTCATCTCCTTCGTCCTTAACTACCAAACTTCTTAAAATCTCCCACTTCTCGTGATCAGGGAACCAACCCCTTAGAGAGTTAACACACAATCTGTTCGTGGTCAACTCCCGACAACCCTCCTAGACTAACATCACATGCCCTAAAGTCCTTAAGTACAAATAATCCTAAGGTCTACCTACCTATATCCTATCTAAGTCGTATATACCTAACACTAAGTATATCCCTAGTGCCCAAGACCTTTCTCAACTCCCGACATTTTCTCGATTTCATGTGTGGGACGTCTCGCCGAAGTGAAATCCAAACAAGGAACCATCCCATTATACTACTACCTCACGTTATCAGTCATTGAGATATAAAGGTCTAAGACACGTGTTCGGGACCAAAAAGATTCTAAGTCTCAACCCTACTAATAAGTATCTACTTCTATAACTTATAATTATTACCCCATAACATATATAAATCTTATTAAATAGCCTCCTTATCAAGGCATAACCCGAAGTCTTAATTCGACTTCGTATCTCAGTCTTCCTCACATCGATCAAAGGAGAGAACTATATGCAGTGCTTCTATTTCTCACTTTAATAGCCCTTAACCACTCTTCTATGTGATTCGGCTAAACCTTTCAACCCATCTCTTAACCAACAAAAATGAAATAAAATAAAATAAAATGAAAAGAACTAAAAGAAGAAAGAATAATATCTCCCCACTTCCAACGTTGTCGAGGTTCACGCGTGGAGCGTCCCGCAAAAGCGAAATCCAAACAAGGAACCCCTCTTATACGCTACTACTCAACTTTGTTGGTCGTGGAGATATGGCATACCAATCACATACTCAATATCACATCATACTCGACCATGTCAAGGAAGAGTAAATCGGCCTCAAAGCACAAATTACCAAGAATAATTCCTATAAGTTTACAAACAAGGAAAAATGAGCGAACCATCAACCATAGAAAACCCAACGCTAGTAAAATACTCTCAGCAGGTTTTATCAAATTTGTAGTCTGAGAAAAACTCCCAGAATTGAATGAGTTTGTAGTACTCATATCAAATAACACACAACTGAAATACCCCTATATTGAAACTTACCCTCAATAGCGGGCGGTGCCGGCAGAACTGGAGGAAGTATAGCCTCCTAAATTTGACAATTACGCCCATACTATAGTTGTCCCTGCAACGAAGGAACAACCATAATAGGTACCGGAGGTGGAAACTGAATATGTGGATGATGCTGAGCCCTATGAAACTGTCCCCCTATTAACTGAGGACACTCCTGCTTGTAATGACCTGCCTCCCCACAATGGAAGCACCGTCCCTTCATATCCAACTGACCTCAACCCCTGTTATTTATGAATTGGGTAATGCCATTGCCCGGATGGCCTTTAACTCCATGACCACCCCGACCTGCCTGTTGCGAAGCACCCTGTCCGTGCCTATTATTGTTTCCATCCGCGATATATTCCTCCAAAGCATTATCTCTTAGACGAATCCCCTTGCTGAGGGTCCCTCTCTTTCTGCATACCACTCGAAGATTGGGATGAGGGAAATGCTCCTCCTCCAATCCGATGCCCTCTAGGCTTTCCTACTTGCCCCACTGTGGTAGTTTTCTTGCTACCCTGCATATATAATCGATGCTTTTGGCAATGGAGTAAGGATGCATTCAGAACCTCACCAAAAGTTTCTAAATATGGATTGCCCAGCAAGTGTCGCCGAATTCTCTAGTTTATACCTCCCATGAACTTCGAGATCTTCCTTTCTTCCGGAGTCACCTCATTCGGTACAAAACTTGCCAACCGTGTAAACTCCTCTTCATACTCCGCCCCAGATCTCTCTCCTTGCACAACATCTCGTAACTTCCTCTTCATCTCCCCTCAAATTTTTGGAGGAAAGTACTTACGATCAAACAAAGCCCAGAACTCAGTGATCGTCATTGGGTCTCTCTGCTCTGCGGTGGTCATCATCTCCCACCAGTGTAACGCAGATCCAACAAGCTTAAAAGTGGCAAGGATTTATTTCTTCTCCTCGCTACACTCTATCATTCGAAGGTGGCATTGCATGTCTTTCTTCCATTGATTGGATTTAATAACATCAGCAACTCCCTCGAATTCTAGGGGATTACCCTTTAGAAAGGATTCTCTAACCCTTTCCCACGGAGTAAGTCCCGTAGGAGCTTGGACATCGTGAGTCCATTGTTGAGCCTACGGCAATTGTTGAACCACCGCGGTCATGGCGGTGTTGACTGCTTGAGCCACTATATTTGCTACATCCACAGCATTAACGGTTCCTTGTAGTGGCGGTGGAGGACCTACCTCCTCTTCTACAACCCTATTACGTCTCACCGAGTGACCTCTCTTAGGAGGCATCTGAGATTAAGAAACAATAGTGTTAGAATACTATTTAAATAATCTATCTTGCAGAAGATCGCAAACATAAGCAACAACGAAGTCCGAACATTAGGCTCTACATCAAAGAACGCTACAGTAGAACGTGACAAGTCCACACAGATCCTAGTACTCTAGAACCCGATGCTCTGATACCATCTGTGGCAACCCGCGATCCAAGATAAGGGGTGGCTATCCTGATACTCAAACGTAACAGGAATCATGGATAGATATCATTCTCAGCATCACCAAAAATAAACTCAGTATACGGGAAAACCACCCAATAAATCAGAAAATGGGTTGCCAAAAGTTTAAAATTTTAAAACGAGTTAAGAAATTTAAATTTAAACAACCCAATTTGATAAGCAAGTGGAGTTCTACAGGAATATATATATATAATACAACTAAAACATATGTACATAAAAGGACCGAATAAGATGTCGATCCGCAGTTACATAAAACACAGTACAACAGTGTGAATATCTTATGATATACAGTCATTAATCAAATACAAAAGTTGCGGCCACACGTCCGATGAAAAGACCCGATCATATCTAGAATACCAAGAATCAAGGCGTCTAATTCAATGACCTGTAATAACCCGCAAAAACTTACAGCTCGTCAAAAGTAAAGGAATGGAAACATTAAAATGAGCGTCCTTGCGGGGGAGCACCTGAGCTGATACAATCATATATGCAATAAGGAAAGTAAACCGGTCAGGGCCGAGTTCTATATGATCACCAGAAGAAATAAAAAGCATGATAGAAATGAATAGTTATGCATAAATGATAAGGATAATAAACTTGCATTTCAATTTAACTAAAATGATGAAATTAAATGTCATAAACATAAAAGAAAGAAAAGTAAATAACTTTAATTTAAAACCTTTCCTCATTTATCAAATTTTCCATTTTCTTTTATATTCCTTAATAGGAATAAAACCATTTATTAACCTCCATAGTTAATTATCTTACCATTTCATCTTTCCATTCCTTAATAGGAAGATCATTAATATCAAGTGCTCTTTATGGCACATAAATCTCAATCTCGTGCTCTTTATGGCACACATCCATGCTCTTTGTGGCATTTATCATACGCTCTTTGTGGCGTTTAACAACCATCAAGTCCCACTTGATAAAAATATAATTGTATTCATATACATATAACGATTTTAAGACAGTCCATCCGGGTTTTCCCACTGTGCGCGCCCCTAAATGACCATCATCTTCCAGGGCCTATCATAAGACAACCTGGGATCCTACAACGCAAGACGTCGGGAAGCGGCCATGTGCCTGCGGGATAGTCAAGACCACACCCGAAATCTCCTACACATCGCAGAATATATATATATATAACAAATTCTCACATGGCCTAGGACTATATCCACCCTGCATTCATTAGCCTGGGGGCATCACCAAGCGCGCGAACTTCCCTTATGATGTCATTTAGAGAGGTGTGTAACAGTAAATTTACATTTACATTTTTAATCTCATCATCATATTAAATATTCATTACCAATTTCCATTTCCATTATCCATGTGATTGCTTCTTTTTATTCGAACTTAACATCATTAAACAATTGGGTTCATTTTATTTGAACTTATCATCTTTAAACACATTTGGGTTCACTTTAGTGGAAACTATCATCTTTGAACCATTTGGGTTTATTTTATGCGAACCTAATTCCCATCGAATATTAACATTGATATTCCTCAAATCACAATTTCCGGTTTAGCCTCCAAATAGACATTATGATCCTACAATTTCCAAATTTTAGATAATTTCGATAAGCCCCTAAGTCTCTAAACATGGGCAACTAACTTCCAAACTTTGAAAAGTTTGAATTAAAATAAGTAATTCCTTAACATCACTTTGAACCTCCCCGGAATAACCCCAAATGAACCCATTTCTAGTCTAGGGTAGCGACCAAACTCAACTAATATTCTAGGACTCTATGTTTACTTCTTTCAAGAAGGTTCTTAGATCCGAAACCTGAGGAAAAGATAAAAATTTGAAAAGAAAACAAAAGAAAAATGCAGGGTCTCCGAATCGATTCAGCCAGAAAAATGGGGATTCTGCATAAATACCGAATCGATTAGGTCGACTCGAACCAGGGAACTACCTCAAGGGGATTCTGCAAATTTTCCTAGTTTTGGTTATGAAGTTCTGAACTCCAAATTTCTACCAAACCCAAAACCAACCAAACCAACCTCAATTACTTCAACTTATACATCATAAATGTATGTAACTACCATCCTCAACAACATTCATCATCCAAATCAACTTATAAGGGTTAATACCCAAATAATCTAACAAAACCCTAACTAAAATAAATCATAACAATCCACAACTAATCATGCTAATTAATCCACTTAAATCATATAGTAGCAAGTAAATTACTTACCTAGAGGTATGAAAATCAGATTTGAGGAAGATGCAAGCAAAATCCAAGCTCCAATCTTTCTTTTTCTCCAATGTTCTCTTCCTCTCTACTCTCTCTAGGGCTCATTGTGTTTTAAGAGAAATGAGGGGAAAATAATAAGGTTAGCAAGACTTAATCAGGCCTTAATTCTAAAATGCCCAACTTTAATGACCAATACGCGATATAATAAATCGCAACTACACATTTAAGCTATAATCAGTCAAAAGTGCCCGAAATGCCAAAATACAATATGGCACTTATTTTGACTGTCTCGCACCTACCGGGACTAACTACACCTTCCAAATTATCATTTGGAAATTTTATAACTCATTTTACTCCCGATTTCTCATTAAACCAAAATGTCATTTTAATTCTTATGACACAATAATTTACCACATGGATATTTTTAGTTACTCATCAGGTAATCATACAACATTTTAGTAAATATGAACCTTTTTCATATTAAATTAATATTAATCAACATCCATCATTTTATAATTAATTACTACACATAGTAAATAAGTACAAAATAGGCTCTCACAAGAGAGGGTTGTTAAACCCGCTCTTCCTGCCGAAGTACTCCACCAAGTCCCTATACCTCTCGTACAAATGAGGGAAATACTAGTTCGGATCCACTCTCGAACTGTATTAACACAAAATACACATATTGGAGGCGGAGCATAGTTCCAAGCCACTAAGAGGTCAACACAGACCCTCACGTCTCTTAGTAGCGTCTGACTATCATTCTCAGATAGCCGGTACCAAAGATCATATGTTATGGGCTACGAGTTAATACTCCCCATAGAGGTTACATCAGAATAAGACTGTCCCGGCGCCGAAACCTCCATGACAACAAGTAACGCGGGTATGATTAAACACAAATACTCATATAATATATATACATGCACTCATATATATATATATATATTTACAATATTCATATAGGTATATGTAATACCCCATATTTTTTGCATATTTATTTTATTATGAAACTTTAGAAATTTGGATTAATTAATTTCAGGGAGAAAATTTAATTTATAATTAATCCGATTTTTAATGGTAATAATTACTAGCGTGACGAGAGTTGGTAGTTATCGAAAATCATGATGTCAAATTATAATTATGTTGAACATTATGTAGTGAGTAATGTAATATTGTTTCGAAAATAAGAATATGGCCGGGGACGAGATACTCGGCAGTTAAAATATAATTATTTGGGACGCACAAATGAGTCGCGTTAATTTTTTATTTTGGGGGTCAAAAGGTAAATTATTATTTTTATATATCTCAAATGACTATTTTGAGTGAGCCAGTGTGTCCGGAAGGGTCGAAATAGTCAGAAAATACTACTCAGGTGTTTTAATTGGAGTCCGGGGCATTTTAGCCCGAAAGGACACCTCAGAGGGGTATTGTAGTCATTTTGGATTTTGGTAATTAAATGGACGAAAATAGGATTAAAATAGGAGCATCGAGGGTTAGTGGTTTGTGAGTTTCAACCTACGTGAGAAAGAGAAAGAAAGGGAGGGAGAACCAAGGAGGAAGAATACCCATTGGAGAACAAAGACTAAAGTTGGAGATTTCTCACAAATAGTTGCACCAAAGTGTAGATCACGATGAGAGGACACCAATCACATATCAAATTCAATCAGAGATTAAAAAATTCATCCCAAGGCAAGTGTTTATCTTTCTGCTCTTTTATCATATATTGTTTCGATTAATTTAGGTTTGATGATATAGAGTTGGTGCAATGAAAACTTAAATTTAATTAGACTGAATTGTAAATAAACCTTATGAATTGGAGATGAGTATGAATGTAGAGGTTTTTCCCCTTTGTTAGACTATTAAAATGTGGGAATTTTATGTCTTAATCACGAATTATAATAAGATTTTTGGAGAATTAAAATTTTGGGTTCACATTTAAGAGATTTATTAGAAAATGAGGAGATTGTCGAATTCCATTTGAGCTTACAAGGATTTGACCTTTAATTTGTAGTCAAAAGTATATTAGGGCGCTTTGAAATAGTTTAGGAGCATCAAATTAGAGTTGGGTTAAGTTTTGGATTGTTATTGAAGGTTAAAAGTTGGAAAATTCAAATTTGTAGAAGAATAGGGGTCTATTCGAATTTCTCGTTCGAAGTCTGCCCAGGTCGTTTGAACGGCCTCGTTCAAATGAGAATTCCAAAAACGCTTCTAAATAGATTATCAAGTTCATTTGAATGAGATTCCATTGACTTCTAACTAATTCCACAATGTCTTTTTAGGGTCCGATCGAGTTACAGATCATCCTAACCAAGTGAGAGTAATAACCTATGTGAGTATCGAGCAACGTAAATTCGAGTTACCATTTAGTTTGGAGTGTGATTGTTCTCGGGATATAGAAAGTTTATCTAATTTAGGAAGGAACGTGGGTTCAAGAGAGGTAATTTATGAATGAGTAACGGTGAGAGTATAAATGATAATATTACCTACGTAATATGGGAATTGGGTTGCGTGAACGCCTATGAAGTTATATAAGGTGTGTGAATGCTTGTTACTTGGAATATTATGTGTATAACATACCTAGATACTGGCTATCGAACGTAATTTAGCGCGTTATCGACGACCATATCTTCTGTGCCTTCGGGGGGATTTTGAGTCGTACAATTACAGCATGGAACCTAAATACAGGCTATCTATGAGAAAGATAGTGATGACGGTCATATGGATGTGCAGGTATGTACGTATCCCATAGGCTTGGAACTATGTTCGCCACCAATATGTGTATATATTTTACTAGTTCTTGAGAGATTGAACTTGTTGTCCTTTATGCATGAGCATTGCAATGGGACTAGATAGTTGAGTATGCCTAACACCAAGGGTTTCTTAACCATGGGTCCAGGATTGATGTATATTTATTGTTTACATAGGGAGATTTTATATATGTAAACTGAGTTTTCTATTATGTGGTTGATATTGCCCACTTTATTAATGTATATACTTATTGGGTAACGAGTTGCAAATTAAGAATGTTATGAGAACGAGTTAAAGCATCTTTAAAACTATTCCTAAATAATAGAAGTGTATTGTTTTCGGGTTATTTAGATATTTTATCCGGCATAGTGGTTATACTACGTATAGTTAGGTAGAATATCATGACTAGTATGGGTAGTTAGATTCTCTAGGTGTGCACATTAGATGAGAGGTGAGCATCTGAAAAGAGTATGCTAAGTTAACATGAATAATATTGGTGTTAATTAATCAATTTTTGCACTTGCTATTTAAACTATTTTCTACTCGGGCTCTGACCCGTTTTTTTTTTTTTTGCAAATCTCTTCCCTTGTTACTTTATTTTAGGTGCTCAGCCATAGGGACACTAAGTTTAGGAGAATCCATTCAGTTGCTTAGCTATAGCTGCTGTGGAAGTTATAGGACATTGCTAGTAGACGCTTCATAGTCTATTCTTCTTTATCTATTAGTTGTTTACTTTAGTTGGACATGATGTCCCATCCTATTTTATATTCTGAGATTTAGACGTTTTATTCTGTTAGTAGAATTATATTTCAGGGCTTTGGATTATTGTATGGGATTTTGACTAGATGTGTTCACTCTAGCTCTTCATAATATTTCAGTTTGTTCTTTCTTTATACATTTATGTTGAATGGTGATGTTTAATTATTTTCCTTTTATGGCGATTACTATTAATAAGATAAAATTTTAACATCAACCTTTTTAAATAATTGGTGGTTAGTTTTAATAATAAAGTTTTCGACAGTGATGCATAATCTAAACGAACTGAATATTCTGATTTAATTTTATAAAGGACTGATCACCCGGTATTTAATTTGGCAGGGTGTCACAGGTGGTATCAAATCCAGGTTTTATTGTCGTTTAGGATCTGTGCGGATTATTATGCTTCCAATGTAACTTTCTTTGACAGAGAGCCCTATGTTTATGATTGTTGATTTCTTTGGTGAGATTTTGTTCTCCTGCTACATCGTAGTTATTAGTGACCTGTAATTGCGTTCAAGTTTGTTTGTGTGCAGAACAATAAAGTATGACAGGTGAGGGCCATTGGGCGGATGGCAGGAGGCAGAGCTCAATTGAGGTTATAGGGAATATTCAAGAAGGATGACCATAATTGAGGTCACCATGATTATGGCATGGGAAGCCAGGATGGTAAAGACAGCTAGGACACAACATTTAATTTTCAAGTACCCCTATAATGGGAAGTAGTGCCAAATTTGACTTACCCAACATGATTGGATTTGGGAGAGAGTCGAACGAAACATTTAAGAGAACAATCGGTGGAAATTCTAGAAATACGGAGATTGTGTGTGTTAGCTAACGTAGGTTAATATCCAAAGGTTTGGGCATATGGAGAAGTGTGTCCAACCGAAAGTGAAAATTTGGAGTAAAATTTTTCTTGATTCGTCATTGCAAAATTATAAAGGCGGGAATCAGCCACCACATTTAAAAGTGGAATATTATGTCAATGGAAGGATCTTAGGTACAATTTGACTTCAAGATCCTTCGTCAAATGTTCAGTATAAGATGTGAATGTTGTTTTGAACTCATCACAGGAGGGCCGTATAGAGGTCCAGTTATGAAAATGAATTTAATTTTTCTTAGCGAATCTTGTATCGAAAGAAGTAGATACAAAGGGAGAAGAGAATTTCGAGTGGGAGATCGACTCATAAGAAAACTTAACAACACTTAAAGGGAATTCGGTTGGATGGTTGATTCAGATAGTGAAAATGTCACGCTTTTTCCATGAAGATGTTAACACTTCTTGGTGTGGGAAGCCCAAGGAATTGAAGAATTTAGTCAGAGAATAAGACTGGGTGAAACGGTGTTAGTGAAGTACCACAAGGGGGAGACCCATCAGGGGACCAATTCAAATGATTTGGATAGCTAAATTCTTACCAAGTGATGGTGAATTCAGTAAGGGATATTGAAGCTAGTAGCATGTTCCTTAGGGATAAAAAAGCTAAGGGAACAACAGGGGTAGCCCTCAGGATCAAAACTACCAAGTCTGAGAGACGGACAATACTAACATGGTTAGTATGACAGGTGATAAGTGGATTAGGTGCTGAGGTATTTTGTGGAAGAGTAAAACCACATGCGTAAAATCTTTCCCCGAAGCGAGTAAAGGGACAATGGAATGGTTCTTGAAAGGGCAATGGTTAATGTAGTTTTGATTTCGTTTGGACAGACGTGTTATGTCTGGGAAACCATGTGAACAGCCATGGAAATTGTCAAGGTAGAAGTATGATTTTTATCCTCAGAGGATGAGGCGTATTTTGTGTGACACGAGCGAGTCCCTACGTTCAGACTATTGTGAGATTCGCATGAGAGAAAAGTTTAATGCGTATATCGACAGCGTTATTACTATGTGTATGTTTCTCCCTCGTATAGCGGGGTTATCCGCGGAGGATAAATGGGTGTATTGTTAATGGTATATACTTTATTGAGATTACTTTTTTTAGTGATGTATTATACGAGTATGACATTATACTCGTTATAGACTTATAGTAATGGTAAGAACGATAGTGGGAAATTATCACAAGGACATCAGGGTTGTTGCCCTAGTACAACATGTTTTGTGATGGCGAGACCTCACCCGCGAGAGAGGGTCGGGCTCGCACTTATATTAATTATTATAGAGATTTCGAAGGGTATAGTGGTCTCAAGATATTCGATACCGGTATGTGTGGGGACTTTATTGATATGATTTGGAGTGTTTTGTGTATACCATTGATCGCTCATGACTTAGTAATAGGAGAGAGCATTGTTATAGCACTCGTTTAGAGACGGGGGAGTTAAGACTTGAAGTTATATGTCTGGGAACAAGATTTCAAGAGATCTAATTGTATGTGTACGAGGTTTATGGAATGTGATTACCAACAATGTTCAGTGATAGTGCCTTTGGGAAGGAAAGTTCCTCATTTAAAAGTAATTACGGAAGAAGATATACCTTTTATGTCAAGAGACGAGAATATAGGGGTACATATTATGGACTGAAGGCCTAATGGATTTAGATGGTCGACAATGCTAGGTAGTAGTGTATCAGGTGGTTCCTTATTTGGATTTCTCTTTGTGAGACATCCCATGCATGAAACTTAGCATAAGGTTGGACATAGGGAGATGTTGGGACATTCGTCTATGAGTCCGATACCTCGGTCGTTATAGAAGTATGATGATATAACTATAAGTCAAAAGTTAAAGTCTGATATAAGGCCAGTGGAGACGGGTGTACGGTGAGGATGCATTGAAAATTTTGTCTTATCAGCATGAGTTGTAGGGTGGAGCGATGTTAAGGAGGATTTAAGATCTCAAATTCTAGGGTGATTGAGAATGCCCAAGTGTTATATCCACGTTGTGAATATAGGGGCAATAAAGAATTGGGGGATATGTGTGGAGCATATGGGATGTTTACGCCAGTATGCACGATTTATAGGATGTGTGGGAACCCCGGTTAGCTTAGAATCGCCGGGGTTTAAGGGGCGTGCGAATAGATGTGTGAAATATTCGCTTGTGGGACTAATATAACAAAATGGAAGTGGTGGAGTGGAGTAAGCGTCGAGTGATAATAATGATAATCCATATATATGGGAGTGATTAGAGTAGCATGCCCAAACTTGGTTGAAAGGCTATAGAAGGCCATTTAAAAGGGGTATCCCTTGAGAAGACTAAAATTCAACTATTATGGAAATTTGCCCAGTCGAATGTTGAGAATGACTTGCACATTAGTAGAATGGTGATATCAATAAGGTATAAAGAATCTTGAAGTGCGCATCGTGGCAAAAAGTGCACGGGTTTGAAATTTTGGTATACGCAGAGGCAAGAAGAGGAGTGTTAAGTACCACTTAATGTGAGACGTATTAAGGGGAATTCAGAGTTGGGTGGGACATAGAGAGTACTCTCCGCATGTACCACTCATAGATATAAATTTATTGGAACAAGGTAAGTATGGAATAGGGAAGTATGGAATTTGTATCAAGCCGACGGTTCCAGTATGGAATAGGGCAGTCAAGTTGGAAAATTTCTTTGATTGATTGCCAACCTCAAGATAAGATCACGAGTTCCTTCGAATGTGTGGATAAAGTTGACCAAAATAAATGATCATTGTTATTACTTCGGAGTGAGTACACTATTAGATAGTGTTCCATGAATTTTCTTTCAAAAGAAGCATCGCGCCGGTACGTGGTCCTGCCCAGTGTTGTTGTGAACTAGGATGAAATCCTTGAACTCCACCTTCAATATGGGATTTCAAGAAATGGTGGGGATGACGTTTCATTCAGAATAGCCCATATCACCTATAGCCTAAGGAGTAGGCGAATGGTGATTGACGACTAGTAGAGCGGTATGAAAGTAATTTTGGACTCATTGTGATCATTCAAGTCCACAACGGATATAGTTAGTGAGTTAAGGATAGTACGATAATTGGGATAGGATATTACCTAATGATAGAGTTGTGTGAAAGAACTTGTACCTGTTTATTGTGTACAAGGTTCTTATTAAGGTTTTGTGTGGAAAGACCCTAACGATTCTTCCTCTGGATGCTTAGAGGTGAGTGGATAATTGTAATTTTGGATTAGTCTAAAGTTAGAGTCTGATGGCTATAGTGGATAACCACAAACTGCCTTAGGTGGGATTTGAATGTTGTAAGAGTCACGTTATCGAGAACCGAGATTAGAAGAACGAACAAGAGTAGTCAGAGGTTCATAAGGTTTCTTCCGGGATGGGAGTTTTATGTTTAGATAAATACGGGAGATGATACGAAGTGAGGTGAGGCCTCTCGATGTTATTGATATATTGGGACCAATTATGTATAGGCTAGTCTTATTCGAATGTTGTTTGGTAGGAGCATAAGGTGAGGTGCCATTATTGCGGTGTGACCCTTTAAATGATAAGTGTCAGGAGTGTTAACAAGCTTACTGTGAATAGGGGCTATAGTGATCGAGCCGTACTTGGAAGTTGGTTTTATGCACTGGAGGATACCATTTTTTTTACCAGGTATGCCTTACTTTTCCAAATTTCAGGAAAAAATTCTGTTAATAGGGGGAAAGTATGTAATACCCAGTATTTTTTTGCATATTTATTTTATTATGAAATTTTAGAAATTGGATTAATTAATTTCAGGGAGGAAATTTAATTTATAATTAATCCGATTTAATGCTAATAATTACTAGCGTGGCGAGAGTTGGTAGTTATCGAAAATAATTATTTTAAATTATAATTATGTTGAACATTACGTGGTGAATAACATAATATTCTTTCGAACATAAGAATGTGGGCGGGACGAGATACACGATAGTTAAAATATAATTATTTGGGACGTGCAAATGAGTCGCGTTAATTTTCTATTTTGGAGGTCAAAAGGTAAATTATTATTTTTATATATCTCAAATGACTATTTTGAGTGCACCAGTGTGTCCAGAAGGGTCGAAATAGTCAGAAAACAATACTCGGGTGTTTTAATTAGAGTCCGGGGAATTTTAGCTCGAAAGGACACCCTGGAGGGGTATTGTAGCATTTTGGATTTTTGGGTAATTAAATGGACGAAAATAGGATTAAAATAGGAGCATCGAGGGTTAGTGGTTTATGAGTTTCAACGTACGTGAGAAAGAGAGAGAAAGGGAGGGATAACCAAGGAGGAAGAATACCAATTGGAGAACAACGACAAATGCTGGAGATTTCTCACAAATAGTTGCACCAAAGTGTAGATCGCGATGAGAGGACACCAACCACATATCAAATTCAATCAGAGAATCAAAAATTCATCCCAAGGCAAGTGTTTATCTTTCTCCTCTTTTAGCATATATGGTTCCTTTTGATTTAGGTTTGATGATATAAACTTGGTGCAATGAAAACTTGGGTTCAATTAGACGAAATTATAAAGAAACCTTATGAATTGGATATGGGTATGCACGTAGAGGCTTTTCCCCTTTGTTAGACTATTAAAATTTGGTAATTTTATGTCATAATCATGAATTATAACAAGATTTTTGGATAATTAAAATTTTGGGTTCATATTTAAGCGATTTATTAGAAATTGAAGAGATTATTAAATTCCATTTGAGCATACAAGGATTTGACCTTTAATTTGTATTCGAAAGTTTCTTACGTCTCTTCAGAATAGTTGAGGAGTATTAAATTAGAGTTGGGTTGAGTTTTGGATTGTTATTGAAGGTTGGAAGTTAGAAAAATCGAATTTGGAGAAGAACGGGGGTCTGTCCTGATTTCTCATTCGAAGTCTGCCCAGGTCATTTGAACGACCTCGTTCGAATAAGACTTCCAACGAGAATTCCAATGACCTTTCTAACGAGATTATGAAGTTAATTCGAAGTTTGTTCGAACGAGGTTGTTCAAATGACCTTGTTCGAACGAGATTCACTTGATTTCTAACAAGATTCCATAATGGCTTTTTAGGTACCGGTCGTGTTAAAAATCATCTAAGGTTTATCCAAGTGAGAGTAATAACCTATGTGAGTATTGGGCAATGTAAAGTTCGAGTTAGTATTTAGTTTCAAGTGTGATTGTTCTCTGGATATAGAAAGTTTATCGAATCTAGGAAGGAAGGTTGCTTCAAGAGAGGTAATTTATAAATGAGTAATGGTGAGAGTAGAAATGATAATATTACCTACGTACTATGGAACTTGGGTTACGTGAATGCCTATGAAGTTATATAAGTTATGTGAATGCTTATTACTTGGAATATTATGTGTATGATATATCTAGATACTGGCTATCAAACGGAGGTTAGCGCGTTGTGGATAGCCATATCTTCTATTCCTTTGGGAGGATTTTGAGTCGTACCACTAGAGCATGGAACCTAGGTACGGGATATCCATGAAAAAGATAGTGATGACGGTCGTATGGGTGTGTAGGTATGTGCATAGCCCATCGGATTGGAACTATGTTCGCCTCTAATATCTGTATATCTTTTATTGGTTCTTGAGAAATTGAACTTGTTGTCCTTTATGCGTGAGCGCTGCATTAGGAGTAGATAGTCGAGTATGCCTAGCACCAGGGGTTGCTTAACCATGGGTGAAGTATTGATGTATATTTATTGTTTCTATAGGGAGACTTTATATATGTAAAGTGAGTTTTCTATTATGTGGTTGATATTGTCCACTTTATTAATGTATATACTTATTGGGTCACCAGTTGAAAATTAAGAATGTTATGAGAACGAGTTAAAGCATCTTGAAAACAATTCCGAAATAATAGAAATGTATTGTTTTCGAGTTATTTAGATATTTTATCCGGCATAGTGGTTATACTACGTATAGTTAGGCGGAGTATCATGACTAGTATGGGTAGTTAGGCTCTCTAGGTGTGCACATTAGATGAGAGGTGAGCATCTCAAGTGAGTAAGCTAAGTTAACATAAATAATATTGGTGTTAATTAATGAATTTATGCACTTACTATTTAAATTATTTTCTACGCGGGCCCTAAACCGTTTCTTTTGCAAATCTCTTCCCTTGTTACTAATTTTAGGTGCTCAGCCACATGGACACCAAGCTTAGGAGAATTCATGCAGTTGCCAAGCTGTAGCTGTTGTGGAAGCTATATGACATTGCTAGTAGATCCTTCATAGTCTTTTCTTCTTTATCTATTAGTTGTTTACTTCAGTTGGACATGTCGTCCCTTCCTATTTTATATTCAGAGATTTAGATGTTTTATTCTGTTAGTAGAATTCTATTTCAGGGCTTTGGATTATTGTATGGGATTTTGACTGGATGTGTTCACTCCAGCTCTTCATATTATTTCAGTTAGTTCTTTTTTATACATTTGTGTTGAATGGTGATGTTTAATTATTTTCCTTTTATGGCGATTACTGTTAATAAGATAACAATTTGACATCAACCTTTTTAAATATTAGGTGGCTTGTTTTAATAATAAAGTTTTCGACAGTGATGCATAATCTGAACCAATAGGATATTCTAATTTAATTTTATAAAGGACTAATCGCCCAGTATTTAATTAGGCGGGGTGTCACAGTACATCCACGATCCATAACATGTTCTACCCATACACGTCATGTAATACCCGAATTTTATGTATAATTAGTTTATTCTTTTATATTCCCTTTTCATCGCAAGTTCCCAGGTACTTCTCGACCCTCGAAGTGTATCATTTTGATAATTGTAGTATCAGTAGGTGTACTATCTCTACCCTACTGGTCTAAGTCATCCTTAATTGTCACAAGACCTAATTTAAGATACACATGATTATCACCCCATTTTATACCCTCATGACTTCACGGTTAAATCTCATATAAAAATCGGACTACCCAAACCTTGCCTACCACACTACTGGTCCTCCTTAAGTCCCATCATGGTATTTAAGTTATGTCTAAGGGTCCTTATACATTGGGGTTGGGTTAACATTAAAAAGGAAAGAAGATTCAAATTTCGAGATGAGTCGATCGATCGATCGAATAGTTATTGGCCCAGAAATTTTATACATAGTGCCTATAGGTTTTTTCCATTTTAACCATCTAAACCTCCATTAAAATGTCCTAAAATCCCAACCAAACATCACAAATGTTATAGCAGCAGGTATAAATATTTTTTAACATAAAATTTGGAGAAATTAATTCAAGGATCATCATTAAATGGTCGTAATTCATGATTTGGCCTCTAACCCTAGTTTATCATATTAATTCAAGAATTCACGTGATATTTCCACATTTCCTCTTCTAATCATCATTAAAATTCGTGATAGATGTTCTGCATGTAATAAGGATATCACCCTAACATGGTTCCCATTCAAACATGTGAATTCTAGTCTTCTAATTACATTAAATCTTCCTAAAACATGGATTTGTTCTTCCTAATATAACATGAATGTTGTATCAACTCAAGAACAACAAGATATATACTTGCCTGGAAATTAAAGGTCTGATATTAAGAATTTGAGTGGTATAAGAATGATCATCTTCTTTTGATTTATGCTTTGGGGTGGTAGAGTTGCAAAATGGGTGGTTCTTGACCTTGAACGCCTTGGAAAGCTCTCTCCTTCTTCTTCCTATGGTTTTCCTCACTTTTTGATTCTCAGAACCTGGTAAGATGTGTAAACCCAGGCGAATTAGAAACGAATTTGAGATAAGGAATTGATATTGAGATGGGTTAACGAATAAAATGGATTTTTCCCCAATTTATGAAAACAGTAGAGAACGAAAATTAAATGGTGTTTGTGGACTTTATGGGGGTCCCTTATGAGGTTATTGGTTTCTTTTGTTGAACAAAGGACTTGATTTAGACTATAGAAGAAGTTAGGGCTTTGAGTTTTCGTCCGTGGCTGAAACAGACAACATGGGGAAGACAATGACCTGTACGATCGATCGATCGAGGCTTGGGGATCGATCGATCGATGGTCGGTAAATTCTGGCAGTCGTCCAGTTTATATATATAAAGGGAATTTAAATTAAATTTCCTTCTTATACCTTATGTAATGAGAAATAAACATAGGGATATAATCTAATCAATTATGAAGGAAAATTAATTGGTAATTGGAGGAAATTTATGTGTGTCATACTACGGTTAAATTTTGGAAAGAATATTTCATAATAATTAAATACGGATCGAGTGGGTGAGTCCTGGTATATGGGTTGAGTGATACCAAGGCGTTATATTTATTTAGGGTGAAAGCTAAATAATTTGGAGTCGGGAATTTAGACTCGGGTATTGTTTTATTTCAGGACACAAGAGTAAGTCCGAAGATATTGGTTGAGGCCACACCAAAAGTAATTTAATTAATTAATGTGAGAATTAATTAATAATTAGAGTTGGGCCATAAACTCATAATAATTTGAATAGGTTTGTGTTACGGACTTAGTACACGGAATAGCCGGGATTGTTTATTTTATTTATATACATATATACGGTGTGCGATAGTATATATATATATATATATATATATATATATATATATATATATATATATATATATATATATATATATATGGTGTGTGCATTAATATCAGTGGCTAGATATTATTATTATATCGACTCTAATGCAATAGGAGAGAGGTTGCACATAGTGGATGAATCCCCTAGCTTGAGGAGTAGGGAAAGTATATTCCCAGGTCATAGCATCCATTATATGGGTGAGGGGCACCTCACTTTCAGGGAAGGAATATGATCGCCTCCAATTTTTATGTATTATCCAAGTTAGTGAGCGATTCTGACTTGGGGTAACTAGGTTATGTGAATATGCCTAGTGGGATAGCACTCTAGAGAATTTACATCCGTTGAGTTATTACTCGGTAGGATGTTTAGTATTAATTATTATTTCAGCATGTTTGTAATATAACTATACGTATATAATTGAGGTAAATAACTATATACGGGTAAATTAAAACAGGCCGTGAATTGTATTATATATATAATGGGTGTGAAAGTTATATGAATTTAAAAAGGGAAATGATTAATTAAGTTAATGTTATTAATAACTTAGAAATCATAATTATGGTACACTCGGTTAGAGTAGGGTGGTTGCAAGGGGATTATATCAGTTATCTAGTCATGAGCTAAATAACTAGGTAAATTAATCATGGCGTCAGTAGTGCACATTAGAGGAGGGGTGAGGATGTCCTCAAGGGAGTGAGGCACTAACTAAAATATAGAGAGCATGCATATTTACTTATTACTACAAGTAATCATTTGCTAAATGTTTTCCAAATGTTTTGGGTACTAACCCTTCCTATAAAAAAATTTAAAAACCTTTTAGGTGTCCAACCACAGGGATGCCAAGCTTGACTCATTCCAGGGATCCGATGTTTCAGCATGTGTGGATGTTGCGGGAGTTTGATAGGCTCCTCATGCTTTTTATTCTTAGTGTAGAGACTTCCTATTAGTTATTCGAGCATGTTGCTCACAGTTTCATTCAGTACTTATGTCAGACCTGTTGAGATTTATTACTTGTCTTTACTTTTGTTGGATTTTGAACCGATGGTTTATTCGGCCAGTTAATTAATTGTGAATGGTTGATTTCAATTAATTGTGATTGTTTATATTTTTCTGTTTCCGCATGAGTATTTAATTTTAGTTAATGAAATATAAAACTTGGCACCATTCTAATTTTCTCACTTAAGTGGTTTGTAAAAAAAAGGCGACAATGATGCTAAGAATGAACCAACTGAGAAACCTGTTCTAATTTAATTTAGGACTGATCACTCGGGGTTAATTAGGTGGGGTGTCACAGGCACATTTCTGATGTGATTCAGAGTGGTTGGACTTATTGTCGAGCGGAGAGATATAGCTTGGGTTTTATTTTCGCGCATTAAAACTAGTGATAGTAAGGGAACGGTAGAGTATTTATATATATATATAAGAGTGGATATGTATACTTTCATGCCGAGAGGAGGGTATTTGGAATGTTGCAACTATGGGATTGAAGTTATATTACGGATTAAGGGCAAGTAAATATCGGTTTCATTTCGTGCGTTTAAGCATGGGTACAGGGTGTATGGGAGCTCTGGTTAATTACATTCGCTTAATAACTTTGTGTAGCAATGCTAAGGGTAAGTGATTGTGGCTCTAGTTGAGACTGGGAGTACTAGGCTCATCCCAATTTTGAGGACGAAATTTCGTTTTAAGGGGGAAAATATGTAACACCCCGTAAATTCAAGGACCTTTAATTAAATAATGATTGAGAAGGAATGCATTTTTTTTATTAGGAATAATTTAATTTGTGAGTTGTGATATTTTAATTTGAGGAATTATTATCTTGGAAAATTAAGGATTTATTATTAAGATTATTTTGTGACGCATTTTGAGGTTAAGAATTTGAAGAATGTTATAAATTAATCTGGATGTCGATTTTGAGTGCACGGTTGAGTCCGGTGGGGTTGAAATAGTCCAAAATGAGTGGACATATGTATATATTGTGTTTCGGGATCATTCTAGACATAATTGAGCTCCAAATTAAGAGTTTGTGCCCTTTTTAGGGGGGCATAGGCTCAAAAATGAGATTAGAGTTTTTAACCTTAATGGTGAAAGGGTAAGGCAACTTAAAGTCATTTTAGTAGACTAAAATTGGGGAGAGCTTTAGAGGAGAGCCATTAGAAGAGAATTTGTGGATTTTGGGAGATTGCTTCAAGAACAAGAGGATATCTTTGATTTCAATCCAACATATTCATCCAAAGGATTTGACACTACAAATTAAGGAAAGTGGTTTAATTTGCAATTGTTAATTTGCATTTACCTATTCATATTAAAGGAGGTGGGAATCAATTAAAGTGTTAGGGTTTATGTTTCATTAGAATCAGGGATTTCATTATTGGGTGTTATAAATATGTAAGATATGACAAGATTTGGTTGATTTGTTGCCCCAATTGATGTAATTGATGTGGTTAGATTGAACATATTAAAACAATGGAATTAGGATAAATCTTAGGAAGTTCTGATGAAGAAATCTGTACAAAATGGAGGTTTCAAATATTTTAATGGCGAATTGGACTTCTGTGGACAGATTAGAGAAGAAGATGATATCAGGGTCGTTCGAACAACCTGTTATCTCGTTCAAATGATAGCCAGTATCGTTCGAACGACATGGTTGGTCGCTTGAACGACCTGTTAAATCCTATCATATTTCTTTCTTCCCCTGATTTAGTCCTATTAAATGTTTTGAGATACACAGTTTCGGCATTGGTTGATTCTGAAATTTTGGTTATAATCTCAGATTTGAGTTTGTGGATTTTACCCTTAGGTTAATTATAGGATTAATTAATTTGAAGAATTAAGGTTTCTGATTGAGTGATTTGAAACCTTGTTTATTAAATGGGTAGACATAATTGGATGAAATTGAATGATGGATTGGAAAATTTTGAGTTTCGGGTCGAGAGAGAGAGTCCGGGTATAATTGGTAGAGTGACACCAAGATAATGAAAATTAATTAGTGCATAATTAATTGAAATGAAGTCGGACCATAGACTAGCATGTTTTAGGCTTGTTTAGGGAATTATTACACCGGTAGCCTGGATATATATATATATATATATATATATATAAAATAATAATAATAATAATAATAATAATAATAATAATAATAATAATAATAATAATAATAATAATAATAATAATAATAATAATAATAATAATAATAATAAGGAGTAGAATGTTGGTTACTATTCAATAAGACTATAAGCTAAGTTGAGGTGGAGATTTAGCCAACAAGGCAAAAAAATGAAGGGTTGAGATTAATTTATTCAATTTTACTCTTTTATCCTTCTATTTTTAGTTTCCTTTATTTCTCTCTCTTACTTTAATTCAAAACTATGGCTAAATTGGTAACTTACCAAAAAAATCCCCAAACATCCACCCAAAACCCCCCTCATGCTATTCCTGTCACTCGCTAACGTTAGCTCCAAGCTCCCCCCACAACACAGTTACACAAACCGATTCTCCCTCTCCTATGCATGCTACCGCCGTAACCTCCCCAATGTCACCTCATGCTCCCCCACGGCCACATCACGGGTAATCTTATACTCTCTCTCTCTCTCTCTCTCTCTCTCTCACACACACACACACACACACACACACACACACACATATACATACAATAGCCCTTACTTTTTTTGTTAATTTTTTATGTAGATTAAAATATGGTGCGATCTGTCAACTAATTTTGGTTTGGTTTCATTTTGCAGATCTGTAAACTTCACTCTTTCACCGCCATAGCCTTCCTTTGTTGTTGATTTTGTTTTGTTCAATAATTTGTATATGACTATGTATTCAATATTTTACAGGTTGTATTCTACATGTCTGACAAAATTCCCAAATAAACGTTTTAATCTTCCAATTTCAATGTTGTTAGAGTTTTCATTTTCAACATTACAAAAGGGAAATTCATTACCTTTTTGTTGTTGTTTCTGTGGAGTAGATTTATTAGTATTTTTGGTGGAGAACATATTTTGGTTTTCACTTTTTAGTTTATTTATAGGTGTATGCTACATTAATGTTTTTTATAGTGTGTATGCTATATTAATGTTTGTTGGATCAGTATTGCTCACCTCAGCTAAGCAAGCAATGCTCCGTGATTTTTTATATTTAATATTTTTCCCAGGTCACTCTCTCTAATAGTTCATGTAAATTTAATGAATTCCCTAACCTAATTGCTTTTCTATTTACAAGTAAGAAAATGTAACTTTTCAATGCAGGAATAATTCACGTGTTCATGGAGAGTTGAGGAATTTTTTAAGAACTATGATGATGAATCTAAGGTGATAATGGTAATCCTACTTTTAAGGAGTTAGTTTGTTTCAAAAACTAAGGTGAGAATGTTCATTGTTTCTGGGTTTTATTTGAATTCAACTTTTAGTTTTCCTATTTGATATTTTTTTGAGTTTTGGCTCTTGCTACTATTGTTTGTTTAAGTAGAGATTTGGTGCATCTTGATTTGTTGCGGTGTTAGTATGTTGAGGCCAATTATGTATGAAATTTACATTCAAATTATTGTTCTAATCATTGTAACCTTATTGTATTTACATTATTGTTTTGTCTTATAGTGTGACTTTCTTAGCCCCAACATCACACCTACAAAAAAATTGCACGCATGTGCAAAATATCTGCAAGCAAGGTGTTCGTTGTCAACTTGCAATGACAGGCTTTGGGGACCTAATTTCATGTCTCCTCTATATTAATTCCATTCTCCACACATTCGATTTACTTGCAAACACATTGACTGGTGTTAAAGAACATGGGAGTCGTTCCTATATACTCTTGAGGTTAGATTTCCCATAGATTTCATTGGAGCTTGGGTAAAGAAATATAATGCATATGTACATGTGTACCAAATTGACATCTGTTGTGCAGAAACGGTTCAAGTTTTCAGAAAACTTTGTAGAGTTTTACACTGAAAAAGTCAACTGCAGGGGGCTTTGTGCAATTGCTTAGTCCAAGTCTCTCTGCTAAATGTTCTCGGTGGCCTTACCATCATTATGAGGTAATATAATCATATTCTTTTGTGTCACTATTTCCTGTGATATCTATGTTAAAACATGCATGTTTACTAGTGCACTGTACATGGTTAAACCATAACACACACACACACACACACAGGATTTTTCCCATTTATTAATAATTCTCCCTCTAGCTCCGTGTTGTTTCGATTTAGGTTTAGAACTAAACACTCACCAACCCACACGCACAAACATTCACATACGTACTAAAACCACATATGTGGTTTTTTTAATTTTTTTTAGTTATACTCGCAATATTCCTTTTTTGTTGTAACAATTATACACCGTGGGAGCTCAATTGAGGTGGGTTTATCTCACTTTAATTATTGTAGTCATATTTTCTTTCTTTGTTATTTCATTAATTACATTTTGGGATTTTCTGTTTTTCTGTGTATAGTTTGTTCCGCTTTTACATATTTGGTATATATATTGCTCAAAATTAGATCATAGTTTTAGACTAGGGTTTTCATTATGTTTGTTTGAATTCTCTATTTTTTATTGACAGGTTTGTGGGTGCTACACTTTCATTTTGAGTTTTGCAAGGGCATAACACCAAGGTTAACACAAGGTATATATTTTGCACGGGCGTAGCACATATGATTTTTGGTGGTTTGAGATCTATAGATACTATGTTATGGTCATACCAATTATATGTTATGGCCATCCTAAGTGATAACTATTATAAATTGGTTCCTGCGTCTTTACAAAGTCTCCAATTGGTGTTAGTTTAATAGATAAAACTATTATTGCAAACTAAGGCTACTTTTTACCATTTCCTATTATAAAGTGTTCGTAATTATCATTTTATGACAAATTCGATAGTTATGCGAATCCGATGTTTTGAAAATGTGTTTTTATTCTTGATAAACAATCTCCTTAATTTTGTGTTGGTTTTAGGTGTTCCCATGTCGAACTCAAAACCATTTGTTTCCTTTCGCGCGTGCGTTTGTGTTTCAATTTGAAAGAATTTTTCGTTGTGAGTTTATGTATTATGTTGTCCTGTTTTATTTGCGCCTATTTTTTTAACTGTTCTGTTTTGTTTTGCCTTAAATTAGTGTGTATATTTGATCCTTACAGTTTGGGTTAATTTCTTTTGTTATGCTTCTTTATTACCCCGTTAACATTTTAATTTTTGTTTTAAATTTGAGAATTCAAAATTATTTTCAATTTGGATTCACAATCAATTGAAAAAAACATATATCAAATTAATCATAATCTTGGAGCATTTAATTAATCAGAATCTTTATAATTGGCAATACACTTCAAAACAGTGTGAAAATGGATACATAGTTGTGGACGAATTATTTTAAAAGATCTTCGGTATGTTCATTATTTTTATTTTTTTTATGCATGTCATTTATGTTATAACTACATCTTGCATCATGTTTTGTTTTTGTTATGCATAATATTTATGTTATAACCACAATTTCCATGTTTTCACTCATCGGCCTACTAATAATTGTTAATCACTATGCTGTGGAATTTTTAGCATTATTAGTTCATGTATCTTTATATTACATGTCTTCTCTACCAGTTTTTTTTTCTATAATAGGCTCCATTTGATACTTGCATTGTTAGTTCATGTTTAGTGTGGTTTTCGGGTTAATTAATATCCACTCATGGGACATAGAAGAAAAAATGAATAGTTACTAAAATGCACCCCCTTAGTGAGTTTGAGATTCTGTGCCACTCTTAATTTACTCCATTCTCCTTATTGAGATCATTATAATAATGTTTGAATAGTGTATTATACTTTTACTGTTTCATTTGTGTAGCTGAATCGAAAGTTGACTTTAATGCTTTTTCATGAAATTTTTTCAGAAGTGCAGCATGAAACTGCTTTGTATGAATGGTAGACAGGGTTTGCTTCCTAATCTTTGAATTTTATACTCTAATAGGCTTATTAAGCCTACAATCTCCAATATTTCCTTGCAACAAATTACTTCTTCTGCAAATATGGAGGGAAAGTTATCATTTGTCTATGCTTCAACAGAGTATGCGAATAAAAGGTGACTTTGGTCTGAGTTTGATATACTTAATGTCCAAATATTAGATCCATGAATGACTATTGGAGATTAATATAAAAGTTTGAAGAAATCCACTGGCATGAAATTGCAAGTGAAGGTGAGAGTGGAAAAGTATGCAGAGACGTTGACATGTCTGTTATGGCGGGTGTTGATGGGTTCGAAACTAATATGGCAAGCATTGACGGGTTCGAAACTGATACTGCTATCTTTTTCTAGCAGAATGCCTAGGTTTTTTCAGGTTACATCTTTGTTGGAACGTGTGTGTTCATCTGTATGTTTTGATATGTATATACATGTAGTTATTTATTTTTTATCAATGTGCTTCATATCATATCATAAATTTGTAGGTATTTATTCAGGTCTGTTGCGTAGAAATAATGCAGATCGGATTTGATTATGGCTGTTGATTGTTAAATACTCTACGCATATGTACAGTTAATGTGATATTCACATGCCTGTATGCATTTCCGAGCATGTCTGATGTATCCGTAGAGACTATATTCCATATATTTATTGTATTATAGAGTATATAGTTCTTAGTCTCTACTTTAACTGTTTTTATTTATGATCTACGTTCATGACAAAGGAATGGTAGTTGATGATGAATACGTTCTAATGGGATCAGCAAACATAAATCAGAGATCTTTGGATGGTTCAAGAGACACATAAATTGCTATGGGTGCTTATCTACCAAATCGTACATGGGCTGAGAAGAAGAGTAATCCCCGTGGCCAGGTGTGAAACTCGAACTTATCCTCTTGCTTAATTAAGATAATCGCGAAAATAATGCGGGGCACCCGAAACACGCATAAAATAATGGGGCATGTGTATATTGTCTCGAGCATTGTACATCCCTTCTGACACCCGAAAGATTACATAACTGAAATTCTCAGTCCCTCTTCCATTTTTTAAATTAAAAATCACATAAACTTCTTCATATTCTCTATAATATTTCTCCAAATATCTGATCTCATCTTTTTTTCAAGGTTGATACCAAAGTTTTTGAATGACGACGTTCGAGAGATTGATAAGGTAATCTAAGTTTGTACTTCATTTTTTTGGCATTGTATAATGTGACTCCCACGTTTAATTTAATTGTGATGTTATACATGTTTAATGGGAGAGAGGTTTTTGATTTGGTTTTACGAAAATCTTCTATTCTATTATATTAACTAAATATACATGGTACGCTTTATATTGTTGGTGAGAATGGGTTACGGATGATTTAATTGCGTTTTGCAAACCCACTTTTATGTATATACTCTTATTTGAGAATGTGTTTAATTCAGCGTTTTAATAATTTTTTGAAAAAATAGAAAGTTTGAAATAATAAATAAGACTTCAATCTTCTTTTTATTATATCTTTCGGTTGAGTTTGCTTTATGGTAACTTTCTCAACAGTGTTGATTTTTGTTTATTTGTTTTTTCATGAGCATTCGTAGGCGTGAGGGGTGGGGTATATAAACTCAAGTACAAGCATAAGTCTCTCAGTTGTTTGTCAAAGTTATCTAAATGGTTGTTTTACTTTGTCTCTCGGTTGTTTGTCAAATTGTCTAAAAGGGATATGTATGTAAGCGTGTTATCCTGATTTTTGGTTGCAAATATGATATTGTTCTTATGTTTTGCAGCAGCTACGGAGCTGCTACGGGGATGCTATGGTAATAGCTACCACATGGATGCTATGGGGCCACCATGGAGCTGCTATGGAGTTGTTGTGGACTGCCGAAGGCACGGGCATTTCGCTAGAGACACGGTGTGTTAGCGACACGGTGTATTTGCTATATAATTAATAATTAGCTTTGTTTATATAATATTTGACTAGCTCTTTCAATCTAGTAACTATATTTTCTTTTTTGTATCAGGTCGCATTTGGAAAAGAACAGACAATAATTATAGTGGAACATAATTATTTGGGCTTCCATCCATTGATATATATTTATTTTTTAAAGACATTTGTTTCATTGAAGCTTTTGTTTGGAGAATTTTTTTTTATATTGTTGGATTTGTCGTTATCCCTTGAGAAGGGTGGATAGTCCAATAAACAAAGGAGACTCGGCCCACTTTTTTTATAACTTTGACACTTTTTTTTTGAGACACAATGAGAATTCATTTGATGAATATTATATATTTCATGTTATATGTGACTTTGTCTGATGAATTTAGATTATTTGAATGGTGTTTGACAATTTGTTATTTGTTATAAATAAGGGAGATTGTGACCAATTTTTTTAAAATAACACTTTTGTTTTGTTTTGTTGGGGAACGATATTTTTGTCGTTTTATAATTATGTATTTTGAAAATTTTCGTCGTTTCATGATTATATACTTTCGAAATTGTTGCCATGCCTTTAGGCACGGGCATCTCGCTAATATATATATATATATAGGCAAGTATATTCCCGAGGTCATAGCATCTGTCATTCGTGGTGGGTCGTTATGGTATGGAATGGGCACTTTCGGGGGGGGGGGGGGGGGGGACTATGGTTGCCTCCTACGCATGGGTGATAACATTTATATCCGACATGCGTGTGAATGTTGAGATAGATGATACGTATATATATATATATATATATATATATATATATAGAGAGAGAGAGAGAGAGAGAGAGAGAGAGAGAAGAAGAATTATATATGAGTATATACATGGTGTGAAATGTATAATTAATATAACATGTGAAATGGTTGTATGTAATTAAATGAGAATTGATTTAAATAAGTTAGTGTGAATAATAACTTATAACGTGTATGCTAAACTCACTCGGGATAGAGTAGTGGGGGAAGTAGTGGAATATATGTGACAAGACTAGTTACAGGGTGGTTAGCTACGTGAGTCATGTATAGAACATTAAGAGTTCACATTAGTAGATGGGTGAGGTGTCCTCAAGAGAGTGTACGATACTAACTAATATATGAAGAGCATACTTGCATTTTAATTTCCTGCATTTAAATTCATTTGCTAAATATTTTCAAATGTTTTGGGTTCTAACCCTTGCAATAAACCTTTTAGGTGTCCTACCACAGGGGTGCCAGGACTGATCTTCTTACAAGGTGCGTAGATGTAGTATATGTGGATGGAGGAGGATATTTTCTTGGACGCCTATCTCATTTTCTCTAGATAGGGACATTTAAGTTGTAGCTTCGAACTTATACTCTTATATTCAGTTTGGTATGTATCAGTACTCTCCTTTATACTTTGCACTTGGTGGATTGCTTGTATAGGTTCTGTTATTCGGCTAATACTTTTATTAGTGTGTGGCATGATTAGATTTTCTCTTGTGTTGTTTATTGTGGCTTCCGATTATATTTGTTGGTTTAGGTTTAATTCATAAGATAAAATTTGGCAGTAGCTTAATTTTAGACTAGGTGGTTAGTGATAAATAATATTGCGACAGTGATGCTAAGAATGAATCAGATGAGATTCCTATTTAATTTGGTATAGGAATGATCGTTCGGTATTTTATTAGGCGTGGTGTCACAAAAACATGATTAATTACCTAAAGAATTTTAGCAAAACTCTTCCTACTTAACCTCATTTCAGCATGTGGAACCCCAATTGAACTGCCAACACCTCTATCAATCCATTCCGAAGAGGAATTCAGTGAGATGCTTCTTGCAACAACCCTTAAACTATGTTATCATAAGAAGAAAACAAGTAAAAGAAAATGGAGCGTTTAATTATAAGATGTCAAAAAAGAATCAAACAATCAAATAGAACAAAAAGGTCCTAATCCCATACACTTGTTATAAAAAATAAATCAAACAAACTTAAAGAAAATAAATAAAAAATAAAAAAGGAAATTTCAATGGGCTAAGATACCTGTGAGAAAACTATGGATCTGATGGGCAAAACCACACAAACACGCAATTAGGGTTTTTGAAAGATGTTATTATCATCAAAAAATGAGGTGGCTGTCCTGAGATAAGATCATCAACGGAGCTTAATTGATGATCATGTATACGTATAGATATATATAAGTTTGTATAGAAATAATCTTACGTTTATTTGTTCCTTTCCTAATTTGTTTTCTTACGTTTATTAAGTAGGTGAGGACAGTTGTTGTGCAAATGAATGTGTGAGTGTCTCAATTCAATTTTTCTCAATTATTTGGATTCGAATATGCTACTAATTGAAATTTCTTTATTTGAACATTTTTCATATGATTTATGGGTTATCTGAACCAGCAGTTGAAGTTTTACATGGAGGCCTGTTAATGGTTATAGAGAGCGTAAACAAGTATGGTGTTGACATTCAACTTAAAGAGCATTTTGAGAAGGACTTGCTAGATTCTCCTCAAGCAGCTAAAGTTAGTATTAGAGAGTTTAACAAGGATTCTGCAGTCAACTGAATGAACATTTATGCTTACTTATCATGCCGCCTCTCAATTTCTTAGAAAATTGAAGCCTCTTTTGTCAGCATTTATTAAAACCTTTTTTTAGTGTTTTAAATACCCTTTTTCATCTATTATGTTTCACCTTCCATTTTACTTATTTGAGTCATTTATTCAATGCATAAATATGCAGGTGCACATTTCTAAATAGAGGTGAAAGTCTATTCATGTTTAAATACCGATTCTCATGATGAACATGTGTTCATTTTTCTATCGAAGCTAGCAGTTGATGAGCCACCTGCTGCCATCATTTGCTACTAAGGTAAATTTGCCCGTGAGCCATAAAAGATATCTCATTCTGTTTTGATCTATATATATGGGCTTAGTTAATATTCAATGTACTTTTTTAACTATTTTCACAGCTCTTATTTAGTGTTTTAGATTTTCGTTTATGTATATCTTTATTTTGAGTTCTATTTTATAGAGATTTGTGGTTTAGAATAGACGCAATAACACTTCTTGGGTGAAATACATCTGTTCAAAAAGTTCCTTTTTCCTAATATTGTTATTTGTTTTATTTGTAGACCAGATATGATGGGATCAAACTCGAAACTGCATTTTTGTATAAAATATGTAATCTAATTTGATCCGGCTGAATCAATCTCGAATTTAGACAATTTGGATGTGATTGTATATTTCATTTTACTGATTGTATATTTACTTATGTGATTGTATCTTTGTTCGAGAAACTGATTAATTATGTTTATTGTTTGTCAAATAGTACAGAAAACCGAGAGGGAGAGAGTGATAATGGCCAGAGGTGGGAAGAAGGATGGGAAGACAGCAGTAGTAGCACCTAATCCAGAAGCACCACAGGATATACATTTTGAGGAAGTCCCATAGAAAGAATAAATTCATATTCTCTTTTACCGGCCTTCTAGCTCCCATCTCCGGATTTAGGATTTTTTTTTTTAATTTGGTGGGTTAGTTGTTACCCCTTAAATAGGGTGGATAATCCAATAAACAAAGGAGACTACTGTGAAACCCCGCCTAATTAAATACCGGGCGATCAATCCTTTATTAAATTAAAATCAAGGTGAACAGTTCGTTCATTCTTAGCATCACTGTCGCAAATTAAAATTTTCAAATTTAAACACCCTGATTAATTAAGCTAAGTGTCAAAACCATTTAAAACCTTATTTCCATTTTATTAAATCCAATTATAAAACCTTTAACCATTAACATTTTAAGAGTCACACATTAAGTATAAGAATAAAAATGAACATTCAAGAGTTTAACCATCAATAACAAATCCCAACTTTAAAAACATTAAAGGAAATCATCCTGACAGTAATAAATTCCGAAGTAAAGATATTGAAAGTAAAAGAGTTACAGTCTCCGACAAAAACCAACTAAATAATGGAAAAGGGCGACACATGCCCCACTAGATAAAACTGAACTAGAAGTGGAGTCAACAATGAAGTCGTCTAAGCAATGGCCTGCAACTCCCACAAAAGCTACAGCATGTTCCATCCAAAGAATCCTAATCATGACGACCCTGTGGCTGGGCACCTGTAATACATATATATATATATATATATATATATATATATATATATATATATATATATATATATATATATATATATATATATATATATATATATATACACAAGAGAGCATAGGTAACAACAAATGGGTCAGAGCACGATTGTAAAACAGTTTTAAAATAGTTTAGCAAGTATTTAAAATGCTTACCGGCTAATGCAACAATCATATTAGTATGCGACACTCTCTTGAGAATTATCACCTCTCATCTAGTGTGCACGTCTACCGTAGTAATGAATCTCATATATCTCTCTAACTTATTCTCCATAAGTCTTAACACGTGAAATTAAGGTTATGATATTCACTTTAGAAAATCTATCTCTTCAAGATTTCTTACGTTATTTAGAATAATTCCGTATCGTTATAACGTTTCTGAATACTTATAGTGAAGTGAAACATTTATTCATTTCTTAACTACTTATACGCACATTATAAAGTTATCATATAGACATACATATATATATTAGTTACACATATAATATATATACAAACGGCACCCCACATAAAAATCTATAGTGCAAAGTTTCCATAAATAAGTATATATATACCAATCACTCATATAATATATATATATATATATATATATATATATATATATATATATATATATATATATATATATATATATATATATATATACACTAACGGCACTCCACATAAAAACTATGGTGCTGGCATACTCTGCTATCAAGTCCCTATATCACACATATTTAGGGAAATGCTATCACTCTCGAACTGCATTAACATAAAACACATACATATAGAGGCGAAGCATAGTTCCAAGTCACTAAGAGGTCAGCACATACCCTCACGTCTCTTAGGACCGTCTGACTATCAATCAGATAGCATGTAACAAGGAATCCTATGTTCTTGGGTACAAGTCAATATCCCCCATAAAGGTCCCATCGAGATAAGATTGTCCCGACGCGGAAACCCCCGTGATAGCAAGTAGCTCGGGTACGATTTTTACACAGAAATGGTATATGCACAATTACACTGTCATATATATATATATATATATATATATATATATATATTCACATCCACATTACTAAGTTAGGTGCTTTCACGACCCATAATTATGATTATCCATTATTACACATTTTACTCGATTATTTCGTATAACGGACTCGTTCATTTTATTCTCGTAATTAAGTTTTTCTAAACTCACTTCTCGTCTCTATAAGTATTATCTTTACCTAAGTACAATTTCAGTAGGCCCTCACTTACCTTCTACTCCAACTTCCAAGACATTTTGATTATTAAATCAAGGCACGTACGATTTTCTAAGTACGAATATCTCCCCGTTTACCCTTTATTTCCCTTCACGTTAAAGTTCCACTTAACGGGGTTTATCTTGACCCTACTGGTCCTTTTTATGTTCCATTATGTTCTAGAAACCCTAATCAAGGTTTACTACGCATAAAATTGAATTAAGCTAACACGAGCAAAAATGCTGTTTTCCAGGAGGGGTCGATCGATCGATGAAATGGGGTCAATCGATCGATGCTCTAGGCTCGATCGATCGATCAAGAAGTTTTCAGTCCTAAACTCCCAACCACTTATACTACAAGTATTGTATACCCATATAAACAATATCCTACGTAAAACATGCGAGTTTTCATCAACTATAACAAAATAAAAGGGTAAAATCTATATAAATTTCAATAACACTAATATTTTTCTTTAACTTAGTTTCTTCCATTCTTTTTTCCAGATTTTCTATCACTAATACAATGGAAATTCGTGGTTCAACCTCTACATGTGAAATGGATTTTCAGAATATAATCTTTACCTCTACAACATGTAATTTTTTTGTCTCCAACTAATGTTTTCTTTCAAGAACACTAATTCTAATCAACCCTAAACTAATATAAAAGAAGCATTAACTTCATTAAAGCAATATAGATACTTGCCTGAAATTCAAAGTTCTGATTTGTTGAAGAATTTGGTGTGGTTGAGATCCTCGTTGCGCGATCTACCATTTGGCGGTGACGGCGATGCAACCAGAGGAGTTCTTGGCCTAGAACTCCTTGGAAAGCTTCTCCTCTTCCTCTCCAATGGCCGTCATTTGTTTTTGGTTATGCTAACCCTAGAAGACAATACTTACCATCTGATATAACCCTTGAAGACAATATTTATTCACTTTATATAATAATAATTTAGTCCTGACACGACACAGGCACGTCCCGACTTAATTTCCATAATTGTCCTTTTATTTACACATGACAATTTTTATAAAATAAATCTCATATATTACTATACTCATCCACTAACATTCAACAAATTTTCAATAATTACTAACTCTCGTCACGCTAGTAAATATTTAAAACAACTTTCCAGATTAAAATTAAATTAATTTACCTCAATTAAATTTATTAAATCCCTAAATTTAAAAGCCATAAAAATACGGGGTATTACATACTTCCCCCCTAATAACGGAATTTTGTCCCAAAATTCAAAAAATAAGGCCTACCTAGTAGAACAATTTTGGATATCATTTCAGTACGCAAACTATCTACATAGTAAGGCGCTTAATCACTATAGCTCCCGCCTCACAGCAAGCTTGGTTAACATTTTCATTGGAGACACTTCACATGGTGCTCCTAACCGACAACATTCGCATAGGTCACGCCTATACATTATAAATTTCAATTATCTCACTATCATTGGGAGGCCTCACCTCACTTCAGGACAACTACTCGGATTTATTTACATACAAAACTCCCATTATGAGAAAAACCATACGAACATTTGACCACTCTTGTTCGCCTAAAACAGTCGTGGAATTCCACCATAGTTATCGGATTATTCTCGAACGATCCAAAATTCGGATTATCCACTCACCGCTAAACATACGAAAAGAGAATAGTCGAGGTTCTTCCACACCAAAACCATAATAAGCAACTCGTACATGACAAACAGGTACGAGTGCTTCTACAGATATCGGATTATTCTCGACCGATCCAAAATTTTGATTATCCACTCACCTCTAAACATACGGAAAGTGAACAGTCGAGGTTCTTCCACACCAAAACCTTAATAAGCACCTCGTATGAGACAAACAGGTACGAGTTCTTATACAGAGCACTCCTAAAATCACCTTACCAAGATTCCAAAATTTCCTTAACGTGGCTCCACTAATCTTTAATCACCGTGCGCCTATTCCCTGGCTAAGGGTGATACATCCTACTCGAAATGAAACCTTCTCTCCGCTAGTTCCTGAAATCCCATATCAAAGGTGGGATTTACAAATCTCATCCCGATTCAGAAATTAATATAGTACCGGACCATGTACTGGCGTGATCCTTCCTTTCAAAGGAAGTCTGGGGCACACTAGTTAATATTGTAAACCACCCCAAAGGAATATCAATCACTTCCTTCTTGGGTGACTTAATCCACAAGTTCAGATGAACCCTTGATCTTTCCTTGGAGATGGCAACCCATCCAAGGACTCTACCGACTTTACCGACCTCTTCCAATTATCGGAATTGTCGATAAACACAAACTTCTCTGGTTGATTATCCTCTTCCAACCGAACCATACCTATGGGCGGTGCATGTAGATACTACTCACTACGTCCCGCTAAACATCGATTTTTCCTTAAAATATCTCACATTAAGTGACACATAATACTCCCCTTCCTTCCTTGGTGTATGTCGAAAGTTCCGACCCTTTCTCTTTTCTCCACGATGCACACTTCTGGATCTTTTATACCATACTAACATCATCACTCTTTGTATGCGCAAGTCTCTCTCACACTTAAATAATAACAACTCCTCTCCGAGTGTTCTTCATAATAATTAAATTCTACTCTATTAAAGGAATACACCTTCTTAAATGGCTTCCCACAGCCTTCCAATTAAATTAGGGTGTGTTATTCTAGTTGCACACTTATGTATGGATTATCGCCCCTCATGTGATGTTTAATCCACTCTATCACTTCCACTTCATTATGTTAGTCCCATAAACATATATTTCACTCGTCTATTACCACGTCCCTTCAACTCGAACGATTTTAACATTAGCTAACCAATATGCCCATATTTTGTAACAACCCGATCGCCTTGGGAGAGCGAACAACGCGCTACTCAACTGTAAAACTAACTAAATCCAACAAAATTTATGGAATAGGGCATTCAATTTCCATGACAACAAAAGAGGAACAACAAATCTCAAACTTCTTAAGATAAGTACAACAATTTTCCCAAATAGGTACAACAACCAAAATAAATCAGTAACGCTCTATTCATCAAAATAAATACAAGTCATATCTTTTGTATAATAAAAATTCTTTCCAGATAATCCATGCTAAAAATCATCCCAACTCTTTATTTACCTTGTGTTCTGATTGCGGTTACAACACTTGGATACTCTCAATCACCCTACAAATCAAATTTTCTAAATCCTCCTTATCATCGTTCCACCCCTCAACTCGTGGGGATAACATTCAATGCCTTCTTACCACATAACCGGATCCACTGGACTTAAATCATGATTCAACTTATAACTTAAAGATATAATTACCTACCCCTAGTACGACCGAGGTACCGAACTCGTGGACTAATGATCAAACATCTCCCTAATTCCAACCTTACGATAAGTTTCATGCGTGGGATGTCTCGCAAAGTGAAATCTAAACAAGGAACCCCCCGATACACAACTACCTAGCATTATTGGTTATCAAAATCCGTTAGGTCCTCTGTCCATAGAATGTACCCCTTTATTCTGTCTCTTGACAGAAAAGTTACATTTCCTCCTGTAATTACTCTTAACAAAGAACATTTCACCAATTGCACTATCGTTCAGTATTGGTTGCTGGTAATTGCATTCCATAAACCTCGAATACATACAATCGAAATTCTCAAAATCCCTTTCCCTAATAATAGTGGTATAACTCTTAACTCCCACATCTCTAGAGGATAGATATAACAATGCACTCATTCAATCACCAAGTCCATAGTGCTAAACATAATACTGAGTTAAATCTTTTTGCCCAACAGTAAACCCGATACATACTGAATCATAATGACAAAGTCCATACATACATCGGTATCGAATATCTCGAGCCCACTATCCCCTCTGAAGTCTCTAGGATAGATAATATAAGTGCGAGTCCGACCTTCTTGCAGGTGAAGCCTTGCCAGAACAAAAACATGCTGCACTAATGCAACCACTCCGATAGCCTTGTAATAATTTCCCACTATCGTACTAACCATTTCTATAACGTTGTAACAAAGATAATATCATACTCGCATATCACATCACTACAATGAGTAAGCTCAATAAGGTACATAACACTGTTAATATATACTCATTCATCCTCTGCGGATAGCACTAAAGAAAAAATCCCGCTACACTAGGGAAAAATATTCACATAATAATAACGTTTATAATTATACGCATTAAACTCTTCTCACATGCTAATCTAGTAATGAACAAAATATAGTGGCTCACTCGTGTCACATAAACACGCTTCATCCTCTAAGGATACAACTTATACTTCCACCTTGCCAATCGTCTTGACTGCACAAATGGTTTTTGGACATAACACGTCTACCGAAACCAAAACAAAACTACTTTAATCGTTGTCTTTTACTAGGCACTGTATTCTTGTCCCTTTACTCACTTCAGAAAATATTATCGCGTGCGATTTCACTCCCCACAAAATACCTCAACATATAATCCACTTATCACCTGTCCTACTAACCATTTAGGATTGTCCTTCTCTCGAACTTTAGTAGACTCGATTCCTGTTGGCTACCCCAGTTATTCCCTTAGCCTTTTAGGCCCTAAGGAACATGTCACTGTCTATAATAGTCCTTACTGAATTTACCATTACTTGGTCAGAATTCAACTATCCGAATCATTTAAATGGGTTCCCTAATGTGTATCCACACCCCTTTGTGGTGCTACACCACCACCGTTGTATTCAGTCTTATTCTTGACTAAATTCTTTGATTCTTTTAGCTTCCCACACCAAGAAGAATTATCATCTTCATTGACAAAGTACGATCTTGTCAACCCCTGTATTGAACGTCCAGCAGAATTCCCTTTTTAAGTGTTATCAACTATTATTACGAGTCGATCTCCCACTTGGAGTTCTTTCCTACCTTTGTATCTACATCTTTCGATACAAGATTCGCTAACGGTTTAGACTCATATTCACAAATGGACCTCTGTCAGGTCCTCCTGTGATGAGTTCAGAAGAGCATTCACTTCTCATTCTGAACATCTGATGAAGGAGCTTGCGGTCAAACTGTACTTAAGATTCTGCTATAGGCATAGCATTCCCCTTCTAAAAGTTGTGGCTGACTCCCACCATGATAACCTAATTCCGAAAAGTCAAAAAAATTTGTCTCCAAATTTTCACTTTCAGTTAGCCACACTCAGTCCAATGTCCAAGCCTCTGGATACTTTACCTCCTTGGCTAACACACACAATTTTCGCATTTCTAGAATTTCCACTCATAATTTTCTATAATGCTTTGTCTGACTTTTCCCAGTCGTACCATGTTGGTTGAGTATACTCTCGCACCTCTTTCGACTATAGAAACACTTGGAAATCCTAGGCTACGTTCTATCCGTCTTTACAGTCCTGGGTTCCCGTGCCATAATAAGGGTGACCTCGAGTAGTGTCATCATCCTCGAATATATTTTACAACCTCAAGTGAGCCTTGCCTCCTCATGTCCGCTTAACGGTCCTCTTCTGACATCCGTCATCGCTCGACACACGTACACATCCTAACGAAATTAGAATTCACTAATGTATATACATTATAGCAGGAGAACGAAATCTCATCAAAGAAGTCGACAATCCTAAACATAGGGTTGCATATCAAACAAAGCAACGCTGAAAGCATAATAAGCCGCACAGATCCTAAAGGACACTAGAACCGGATGCTCTGATACCACCTGTGACACCCCGCCTAATTAAATACCGGGCGATATATCCTTTATTAAATTAAAATCAAGGTGAACAGTTGGTGCATTCTTAGCATCACTGTCGCAAATTAAAATTTTCAAATTTAAACACTCTGATTAATTAAGCTAATGTCAAAATCATTTAAAACCTTATTTCCATTTTATTAAATCCAATTATAAAACCTTTGACCATTAACATTTTAAGAGTCACACATTAAGTATAAGAATAAAAATGAACATTCAAGAGTTTAACCATCAATAACAAATCCCAACTTTAAAAACATTAAAGGAAAACATCCTGATAGTAATAAATCCCGAAGTAAAGATACTGAAAGTAAAAGAATTACAATCTCTGACAAAACCAAATAAATAATGGAAAAGGGCGACACATGCCCCACTGGATAAAACTGAACTAGAAGCGGAGTCAACAATGAAGTCGTCTAAACAATGGCCTGCAACTCCCACAAAAGCTACAGCTCGTTCCATCCAAAGAATCCTAAGCATGACGCCCCTGTGGCTGGTCACCTGTAATACATATACATACATATATATATATATACATATATATATATATACAAGAGAGTAGAGGTAATAGAAAACGGGTCAGAGCCCGATTATAAAATAGTTTAGCAAGTATTTAAAATGCTTACCGGCTAATGTAACAATCATATTAGTATGCGACACTCTCCTGAGAATTATCACCTCTCATCTAGTGTGCACGTCTACGGTACTAATGAATCTCATATATCTCTCTAACTTATTCTCCATAAGTCTTAACACGTGAAATTAAGGTTATGATTTTCACTTTAGAAAATCTATCTCTTCAAGATTTCTAATGTTATTTAGAATAATTCCGTATCGTTATAACGTTTTCGAATACTTATAGTGAAATGAAGCATTTATTCATTTCTTAACTAATTATAAGCACAGTATAAAGTTCTCATATAGACATACGTATATATATTAGTTACTCATATAATATATATACAAACGACACCCCACATAAAAATCTATGGTGCAAAGTTTTCATAAATAAGTATATATATACGAATCACTCATATAAAATATATATACTAACGGCACCTCACATAAAAATTATGGTGCTGGCATACTATGCTATCAAGTCCCTGTATCACACATATTTAGGGAAATGCTAGTTCAGAATCACTCTCGAACCGCATTAACATAAAACACATACATATGAAGGCGAAGCATAGTTCCAAATCACTAAGAGGTCAGCACATACTCTCACGTCTCTTAGGACCGTCTGACTATCAATCAGATAGTCTGTACCAAGGAATCCTATGTTCTAGGGTCCAAGTCAATATCCCCCATAAAGGTCCCATCGAGATAAGACTGTCCCGACGCGGAAACCCCCGTGATAGCAAGTAGCTCGGGTACGATTTTTACACAGAAACGGTATACGCAAAATCACACCGTCATATATATATATATATATATATATATATATATTCACATCCACATTACTAAGTTAGGTGCTCTAACGACCCATAATTATGATTATCCGTTATTACACATTTTACTCGATTATTTCGTATAACGGACTCGTTCATTTTATTCTCATAATTAAGTTATTCTAAACACACTTCTCGTCTCTCGAAGTATTATCTTTACCTAAGTACAATTTCAATAGGCCCTCACTTACCTTCTACTCCAACTTCCTAGACATTTTGATTATTAAATCAACGCGCGTATGATTTTCTAAGTATGAATATCTCCCCATTTACCCTTTATTTCCCTTCACATTAAAGTCCCACTTAACGGGGTTTATCTTGACCCTACTGGCCCTTTTTATGTTCCATTATGTTCTAGCAACCCTAATCAAGATTTACTACGCATAAAATCGGATTAGGCTAATACGAGCAAAAATGCAGTTTTCCAGGAGGGGCCGATCGATCGATGAAATGGGGTTGATCGATCGATTCTCTAGGCTCGATCGATCGATCAATCAGTTATGGCGAAACTGCAGAAAATCCATCTACGGAAATCTTACCCCAAACTCATCCAAATCATAATGTTTCAGTCCCAAACTCCCAACCAGTTATACTACAAGTGTTGTATACCATATAAACAATATCCTAGGTAAAACATGTGAGTTATCATCAACTATAACAAAGTAAAAGGGTAAAATCTACATAAATTTCAAGAACCCTAATATTTTTCTTTAACTTTGTTTCTTCCATTCTTTTTTCCAGATTTTCTATCCCTAATACCATGGAAATTTGTGGTTCAACCTCTACATGTGAAATGGATTTCCAGAATATAGTCTTTACCTCTACAACATGTAATTTTTTTATCTCCAATTAATGTTTTCTTTCAAGAACACTAATTTTATTCAACCCTAGACTAATATAAAAGAAGCACTAACTTGATTAAGGCAAGATAGATACTTCCCTAAAATTCAAAGTTCTGATTTGTTGAAGAATTTGGTGTGGTTGAGATCCTCGTTGCGCGATCTACGATTTGGCGGTGACGGCGGTTTAACAGGAGGAGTTCTTGGCCTAGAACTCCTTGAAAAGCTTCTCCTCTTCCTCTCCAATGGTCGTCATTAGTTTTTGGTTATGATAACCCTAGAAGACAATACATACCATCTGATATAATCGTAGCAAATTCGTGGGTTTAATTACCCATAATTAGGAAATGTCCAAAATGCCCTCCCGGGGTACTAATTAAGCCTAAAAATGTCCCGAGACCCAAACTAAACCCCCAGGTACATTATTTTTACTATCTCGACCCTTTCGAACACTTTGGCGCACTCAAAATGACCATACTGGCAAATTGTAATTTATTCACATTATATATTAATAATTTAGTCCTGACACGATACTGGCGCGTCCCGACTTAATTTCTATAATTGTCATTTTATTCGCACGTGACAATTTTTATAAAATAAATCTCACATATTACTATACTTATCCAGTAACATTCAACAAATTTCCAATAATTACTAACTCTCGTCACGCTAGTAAATATTTAAAACAACTTTCCGGATTAAAATTAAATTAATTTATCTCAATTAAATTTAATAAATTCCTAAATTTAAAGGCCATAAAAATATGGGGTATTACATACTTCCCCCCTAATAACGAAATTTCGTCCCGAAATTCGAAAAATAAGGCCTACCTGGTAGAAAAATTTTGGTTATCTTTTCAGTACGCAAACTATCTACATAGTAAGGCGCTTAATCACTATAGCTCCCGACTCACAGCAAGCTTGATTAACATTCTCATTTGAGACACTTCACATAGTGCTCCTAACCGGCAACATTCGCATAGGTCACGCCTATACATTATAAATTTCCATTATCTCACTATCATTGGGAGGCCGCACCTCACTACATGACAACTACTCGGATTTATTTATATACAAAACTCCCATTATGAGAAAAACCATACGAACATTTGACCACTCTTGTTCGCCTAAAATAGTCGTGGGATTCCACCATAATTATCGGATTATTCTTGACCGATCCAAAATTCGAATTATCCACTCACCTCTAAACATACGAAAAGAGAATAGTCGAGGTTCTTCCACACCAAAACCTTAATAAGCACCTCATACGCGACAAATAGGTAGGAATGCTTCTACTGATATCGGATTATTCTTGATCGATCCAAAATTTTGATTATCAACTCACCTCTAAACATACGGAAAGAGAATAGTCGAGGTTCTTCCACACCAAAACCTTAATAAGCACCTCATACGCGATAAACAGGTACGAGTGCTTCTACAGAGCACTCCTGAAACCACCGTACCAAGATTCCAAAATTTCCTTCACGTGTCTCCACTAATCTTTAATCATCGTGCGCCTATTCCCTGGCTAAGGGTGATACAAGTCGAAACAAAAGCTTATCTCCGTTGGTTCCTGAAATCCCATATCAAAGGTGGGATTTACAAATCTCATCCCGATTAAGAAATTAAACAGTACCGGACCATGTACTGGCATAATCCTTCCTTCAAAGGAAGTCTGGGGCACAGTAGTTAATATTGTAAACCACCCTAAAGTAATATCAATCACTTCCTTCTTAGGCGACTTAATCCACAAGTTCGGATGAACCCTTGATCTTGCCTTGAAGATGGCAACCCATCCAAGGACTCTACCAACTTTACCGACCTCTTCCAATTATAGGAATTGTCGATAAACACAAAATTCTCTGGTTGATTCTCTTCTTCCAACTGAACCCTACCTATGGGCGGTGCATGTAGAGACTACTCACTATGTCCCGCTAAACATCGATTTTTCCTTGAAATATCTCACTTTAAGTGACACATAATACTCCCCTTCCTTCCTCGGTGTATGCCGAAAGTTTTGACCCGTGCTTTCTCTCCACGATCCGCACTTCTAGATCTTTTATACCATACTAACATCATCACTCTTTGTATGCGCAAGTCGCTCTCACACTTGACTAATAATAACTTCGCTCCGAGTGTTCTTCATAATAATTAAATTCTACTCTATTCAAGGAATACCCCTTCTTAAATGGCTTCCCACAGCCTTCCAATCAAATTAGGGTGTGCTATACTTGTTGCACACTTATGTATGGATTATCTCCCCTCATGTGACGTTTAGTACACTCTATCACTTACACTTCGTTCTGCTAGTCCCACAAACATATATTTCACACGTCTATTACCACGTCCCTTCAACTCGGATGATTTTAACATCAGCTAACCAAGATGCCCACATTTTGTAACACCCTGACCGCCCTGGGAGAGCGAACGGCGCACTACTCATCAGTAGAACTAACTAAATCCAACAAAATATAAGGAATAGGGCATTCAATTTCCACGACAACAAAAGCGGAACAAGAAATCTCAAACTTCTTCAGATAAGTACAACAATTTTCCCAAATAGGTACAACAACCAAAATAAATCACTAACGCTTTATTCATCAAAATAAATACAAGTCATCTCTTTTGTATAATAAAAATTCTTTCCAGATAATCCATGCTAAAAATCATCCCAACTCTTTATTTACCTTGTGTTCTGAACACGGTTACAACACTTGGATACTCTCAATCACCCTAGAAATCGAAATTTTTAAATCCTCCTTATCATCGTTCTACCCCTCAACTCGTGGGGATAACTTTCAATGCTTTCTTACCACATAACCGGCTCCACTGGCCTTAAATCATGATTCAACTTCTTACTTATAGATATAATTACCTACCCCTAGTATGACCGAGGTACCGAACTCACGGACTAATGACCAAACATCTCCCTAATTCCAACCTTACGCTAAGTTTTATGCGTGGGATGTCTCGCAAAGCGAAATCCAAACACGGAACCCCCCGATACACTACAACCTAGCATTGTCGGTTATCGAAATCCGTTAGGTCGTCCGTCCATAGCATGTACCCCTTTATTCCGTCTCTTGATAGAAAAGTTACATTTCCTCCCGTAATTACAATTAACAAAGAACATTTCACCAATTAAACTATCATTCAGTATTGGTTGGTGGTAATTGCATTCCATAAACCTCGAATACAAATAATCAGAATTCTCAAAATCCCTTTCCCTAATAATAAGGGTATAACTCTTTACTCCCACATCTCTAGAGGATAGATATAACAATGCACTCTTTCAATCACCAAGTCCATAGTGCTAAACATAATACTGAGTTAAATATTTTCGCCCAAGAGTAAACCCGATACATACTGAATCATAATGACAAAGTTCATACATACATCGATATCGAATATCTCGAGCCCACTATCCCCTCTGAAGTCTCTAGGATAGATAATATAAGTGCGAGTCCGACCTTCTTGCAGGTCAAGCCTCGCCAGAACGAAAACATGCTGCACTAATGCAACCACTCTGATAGCCTTGCAATAATTGCCCACTATCGTACTAAACATTTCTATAACATTGTAACAAAGATAATATCATACTCGCATATCACATCACTACAACGAGTAACCTCAATAAGGTACATAACACTGTTAATATACTCATTCATCCTCCGTGGATAGCACTAAAAAAAAACCCGCTACACTAGGGAAAAATATTCACATAGTAATAACCTTTATAATTATACGCATTAAATTCGTCGCACATGCTAATCTAGCAATGAACAAAATATAGTGACACGCTCGTGTCACATAAACATGCCTCATCCTCTGAGGATACAACTTATACTTCCACCTTGCCAATAGTCTTGAGTGCACAAATGGTTTCCCGACGTAAAACGTCTACCGAAACCAAAACAAAACTACTTTAATCGTTGTCTTTTACTAGGCAAAGTATTCTTGTCCCTTTACTCACTTCGGAAAATATTATCGCGTGCGATTTCACTCCCAACAAAATACCTCAACACATAATCCACTAATCACATGTCCTACTAACCATGTTAGGATAGTCCTTCTCTCAGACTTTAGTAGACTCGATTCCTGTTGGCTACCCTGATTATTACCTTAGCCTTTTAGGCCCTAAAGAACATGTCACTGTCTATAATAGTCCTTACCGAATTTACCATCATTTGGTAAGAATTCAACTATCCGAATCATTTAAATGGGTCCCCTGATGTGTATCCACACTCCTTTGTGGTGCTACACCACCACCATTGTATTAAGTCTTATTCTTGACTAAATTCTTTGATTCTTTTAGCTTCCCACACCAAGAAGAATTATCATCTTCATTGACAAAGTACGATCTTGTCAACCCTTGAATCGAACGTCCAGCAGAATTCCCTTTTCAAGTGTTATCAACTATTATTACGAGTCGATCTCCCACATGGAGTTCTTTCCTCCCTTTGTATCTACATCTTCCGATATAAGATTCGCTAACGGTTTAGACTCATATTCACAAATGGACCTCTATCAGGTCCTCCTGTGATCAGTTCAGAACATCATTCACTTCTCATCCTGAACATCTGATGAAGGAGCTTGCTGTCAAACTGTACTTAAGATTCTCATATAGGATAGCATTCCCCTTCTAAAAGTAGTGGTTGACTCCCACCATGATAACCTAATTCCGACAAGTCAAGAAAATTTGTCTCCAAATTTTCACTTTCAGTTAGCCACACTCAGTCCCATGTCCAAGCCTCTGGATACTTTACCTCTTTGGCTAACACACACAATTTTTACCTTTCTATAATTTCCACTAATAATTTTCTACAATGCTTTGTCTTACTTTTCCCAAACGTACCATGTTGGTTGAGTCTACTCTTGCACCTCTTTCGACTATAGAAACACTTGGAAATCTTAAGCTGCATTCTAGCCGTCTTTACAGTCCTGGCTTCCCGTGCCATAATAAGGGTGACCTTGACTATGAATATATTTTATAACCTCAACTGAGCCCTGCCTCCTGATGTCCGCTTAACGGTCCTCTTCTGACATCCGTCATCGCTCGACACACACACACACACATCTGAACGAAATTATAATTCACTAATGTATATACGTTATAGCAGGAGAACGCAATCTCATCAAAGAAGTTGACAACCCTAAACATAGGGCTGTATATCAAACAGAACAACACTGAAAGCGTAATAAGCCGCACAGATCCTAAAGGGCACTAGAACCTGATGCTCTGATCCCACCTGTGACACCCCGCCTAATTAAATACCGGGAGATATATCCTTTATTAAATTAAAATCAAGGTGAACAGTTGGTTCATTCTTAGCATCACTGTCGCAAATTAAAATTTTCAAATTTAAACACTCTGATTAATTAGGCTAAGTGTCAAAACCATTTAAACCTTATTTCCATTTTATTAAATCCAATTATAAAACCTTTGACCATTAACATTTTAAGAGTCACACATTAATTATAAGAATAAAAATGAACATTCAAGACTTTAACCATCAATAACAAATCCCAACTTTAAAAACATTAAAGGAAAACATCCTGACAGTAATAAATCCCGAAGTAAAGATACTTAAAGTAAAAGAATTACAATCTCTGGCAAAACCAACTAAATAATGGAAAAGGGCGACACATGCCCCACTGGATAAAACTGAACTAGAAGTGGAGTCAACAATGAAGTCGTCTAAGCAATGGTCTGTAGCTCCCACAAAAGCTACAACACGTTCCATCCAAAGAATCCTAAGCATGATGCCCCTGTGGTTGGGCACCTGTAATACATACATACATATATATATATATATATATATATATATATATATATATATATATATATATATATTGACACAAGAGAGTAGAGGTAACAGCAAATGGGTCAGAGCCCGATTGTAAAACAATTTTAAAATAGTTTAGCAAGTATTTAAAATGCTTACTGGCTAATGCAAGAATCATATTAGTATGCGACACTCTCTTGAGAATTCTCACCTCTCATCTAGTGTGCCCGTCTACCGTACTAATAAATCTCATATATCTCTCTAACTTATTCTCCATAAGTCTTAACACTGGAAATTAAGGTTATGATATTCACTTTAGAAAATCTATCTCTTCAAGATTTCTTACGTTATTTAGAATAATTCCGTATCGTTATAATGTTTTCGAATACTTATAGTGAAGTGAAGCGTTTATTCATTTCTTAAATACTTATACTCACATTATAAAGTTCTCATATAGACATACGTATATATATTAGTTACATATATAATATATATACAAACGACACCCCACATAAAAATCTATGGTGCAAAGTTTCCATAAATAAGTATATATATATACGTATCACTCTTATAATATATATATATATATATATATATATATATATATATATATATATATATATATATATATATATATATATATATATATATATATATATATATATACTAACGACAACACACATAAAAACTATGGTGCTGGCATACTCTACTATCAAGTCCCTGTATCACACATATTTAGGTAAATGCTAGTTCGAAATCACTCTCGAACCGCATTAACATAAAACACATACATATGGAGGCGAAGCATAGTTCCAAGTCACTAAAAGGTCAGCACATACCCTCACGTCTCTTAGGACCGTCTGAATATCAATCAGATAGCCTGTACCAAGGAATCCTACGTTCTAGAGTACAAGTCAATATCCCCCATAAAGGTCCCATCGGGATAAGACTGTCCCGGTGCGGAAACCCGGAAGGTCCCATCGGGATAAGACTATCCCGGTGCGGAAACCCGCGTGATAGCAAGTAGCTCGGGTATGATTTTTACAGAGAAATGGTATATGCACAATCACACTGTCATATATATATATATATATATATATATATATATATATATATATATATATATATATATTCACATCCACATTACTAAGTTAGGTGCTCTCACGACCCCTAATTATGATTATCCATTATTACACATTTTACTTGATTATTTCGTATAACGGACTCGTTCATTTTATTCTCGTAATTAAGTTATTCTAAACTGACTTCTCATCTCTCGAAGTATTATCTTTACCTAAGTACAATTTCAGTAGGTCCTCACTTACCTTCTACTCCTACTTCCTAGACATTTTGATTATTAAATCAACGCACGTATGATTTTCTAAGTATGAATATCTCCCCGTTTACCCTTTATTTCCCTTCAAATTAAAGTCCCACTTAACGGGGTTTATCTTGAACCTACTGGTCCTTCTTATGTTCCATTATGTTCTAGCAACCCTAATCAAGGTTTACTACGCATAAAATCGGATTAAGCTAACACAAGAAAAAATGCAGTTTTCCAGGAGGGGTCAATCGATCGATGAAATGGGGTCGATCGATCGATCTATCAATCGATCGATGCTCTAGGCTTGATCGATCGATCAAGCAGTTATGGCGAAACTGCAGAAAACCCATCTACGAAAATCTTACCCCAAACTCATCCAAATCATCATGTTTCAGTCCCAAACTCCCAACCACTTATACTACAAGTGTTGTGTACCCATTTAAACAATATCCTACGTAAAACATGGGAGTTTTCATCAACTATAACAAAATAAAAGGGTAAAATCTATATAAATTTCAGGAACCCTAATATTTTTCTTTAACTTAGTTTCTTCCATTCTTTTTTCCAGATTTTCTATGACTAATACCTTGGAAATTCGTGGTTCAACCTCTACATGTGAAATGGATTTCCAGAATATAATCTTTACCTCTACAACATGTAATTTTTTTGTCTCCAATTAATGTTTTCTTTCAAGAACACTAATTCTAATCAACCCTAGACTAATATAAAAGAAGCATTAACTTGATTAAGGCAAGATAGATACTTGCCTGAAATTCAAAGTTCTGATTTGTGGAAGAATTTGGTGTGGTTGAGATCCTCGTTGCGCGATCAACCATTTGGCAGTGACGACAGTGCAACCGGAGGAATTCTTGTCCTAGAACTCCTTGGAAAGATTCTCCTCTTCCTCTCCAATGTCCGTCATTAGTTTTTGGTTATGCTAACCCTAGAAGACAATACTTACCATCTGATATAACCCTAGAAAATTTGTGGGTTTAATTACCCGTAATTACGAAATGTCCAAAATGCCCTCCCGGGGTACTAATTAAGCCTAAAAATGCCCCGAGACCCAATCTAAACCCCCGGGTACATTATTTTTACTATCTCGACCCTTCCGGACACTTTGGCGCACTCGAAATGGCCATACGGGAAATTTATAATTTATTCACTTTATATAATAATAATTTAGTCCTGACACAACACAGGCGCGTCCCGACTTAATTTCCATAATTGCATTATATTCACACGTGACAATTTTTATAAAATAAATCTCATATATTACTATACTCATCCTGTAACATTCAACAAATTTTCAATAATTACTAACTCTCGTCACGCTAGTAAATATTTAAAACAACATTCCGGATTAAAATTAAATTAATTTATCTCAATTAAATTTAATAAATCCCTAAATTTAAAAGCTATAAAAATATGGGGTATTACAACTATGCCCAATTTTTTTTTAAAATTGACACATTATTTTTTTGAGACACAATGTGAATTCGATGGATGAATATTGTATATTTCGTATTATATGTGAATTTATTTGATGAATCTAGACTATTTGAATGTTATTGGACTATTTGATATTGTTTTAAAATTACACTTCGAAATTTATGCATTTCGCTATTACATACTTTGAAAAATTGTCGTCGTTTCTCGATTACGTACTTTGGAAAATTTCTTCGTGCCTTCAGGCACGGGCATACGCTAGTGTGTGTGTATATATATATATATATAATCTTTTTAAAAAGACTCTTTTCACCTTTCATAAAAAAATAATATATATGTACATAATCTTTTTACAAAATTGTTTTAAAAATATAAATTGTTTTGTAAAATAATACCCTTTTGGTGAAAAAAAAATATATCTTTTATAAAAACTATAGTTTTAGCTCTTTTTTCTATAAAGATGTTTTTTTACAAAAGTTGATTTTATAAAGATAAGTATAAATTATTTTATTATATGTAAAAGTTGTATTTTTATAAAGTAATTTTCAAAAAATTGGAGTTTTAAACTTCTTTTCTTTACGTAAATTGTGTTTTAAATGGTTGTTCTTATAAACATAAATATAATTTTTTTTAGAAAAGGATTGTTTTAATAAAACAATGTCAACGTGCAACTTTTTTAAACTGTTTTAAAAAATATAAAAATTTTATTATAAAAAAAATTGACTTATACATTAATAATTAACAAGTTATTATATATAACTCAAAAAAATGTTTTTTTTTAAATATACAATTTATATTGGACTCTGAAAGTTAACATTACTACATAAAACCATCTTTTCCTAAAAAAAATTATATTTATGTTTATAAAGCAACCTTTTAAAGTGCAATTTATGTAATTAAATGAAGTAAAAAACTAGAGTTTTTAGAAAACTACTTTATAAAACAATTTATATAAATAATAAAATATTTTACACTTATCTTTATAAAATCAAGTTTTGTAAAAAGAAATTAAAAACATGCTAAAACTATAGTTTTATAAAAAAAATTATATATTTATATTTTAATAAAAAACTGTATTGTTTAAAAAATAATTTATATTTAAAAAATAGTTTTTAAGATATATGCAGATATGTGTGTGTGTTCTATTCTTTTTATTTGTTTAATTTCGCCTACTTCATCATTAAATATTCTCCTTTTTGCATTTTAATTTTACGTGCAAATATTTGTTTGACCCCAAATATTATACAAATGAAATACATATATTCATTATCCTTTTATAATTTTTTCAACATTAAAGTCATGTATCACACAAATATAAAATAGGTCTTTTAACTTTATATATTTCACCTATATTTTTGTAAGTATGTTCGCATTGCATTACGTGTCCACAATAATGAATATATATCCACAATAATATATATATATATATATATATATATATATATATATATATATATATATATATATATATATATATATAGTACTGCTCTTGTGCATATCAGTCCACATTTTAAGTGTGTGCACCGGACATGTGTCACCTGGCTGTGAACCCAGAAAAGAGAGAGAGAGTGCCAATAATTTCTAGGCTCACTGCCAGGGGACATATGTCCGGTCCGCACACTTAAACTGCGGAATGTTATGCACAAGAGCAGTATTGATATATATATATATATATATATATATATATATATATATATATATATATATATATTGACAGGCTTGTGAGACCCCACCTAATTAAACATCGGGTGATCAGGCCTTTATTAAATTAAAACAGGTCTCTCAAATGGTTCATTCTTAGCATCACTGTCGAAAACTTTTAAATTACTAATCCCCTAAGTAAAATTAGACCGGTGCCAAATTTTATCTTTCTTAAAATAGATAAATCAACCATGCGGAATAAAGTAAAATAATCATGTACTATAACCCAATCAACAAAGTAAAAGTACAACATAACAAAAGTATTACCGAATAAACCATCGGTTAAAAATCCCAAGCAGCAATAGAATAACCACTAGTCTGAAACTAACATCTAAGACTAATACCGGACCACAAGTCCATACATAGAATAGTGTGAGATCCTGTACTAGATCTGAATGAGAGATATCGTCTAGTCAAAATCCTGTAAGCTTCCACTGTGCTACAACTTCGAGTCCCTGGAAGGAAATCATCATACATGGCGGCCCTGTGGCTGGACACCAAAAAGGTTTTGAAACTATTTTATAGCAAGAGTTAGAACTCAAAACATTTTGAAAATATTTAGCAAGCGTTTATCACAATATAAAATGCGGTTATTGATTACACATATTAGGTTCTCATACACTCTCTTGAGTTTACTCACCCCTCATCTCTTGTGCACACCTAACGTTCTACACGTAGCCTACCTAGCCATATCTTCCAAGCTATCTAGGACTAAGTAATCATCTGAACTTATCTATACTTAAGTTCTCATATTTCCCACACCGTACATTCATTACATTAACATCTCGCGAAGGTTAATTAATACACAAGTAACATTTCCTCTATGTTATGTTTCAAAACTTCTCATTTAATTTCACTACTAAATTTCTACAATAATCATAATTTCTCTCTTCCCACATTTGTAATTAAGTTTCAGTACTTAAATTACTAAATAGGTATTCTCTATTTAACGTTATGTTTCGTAATTAAGTTTCACTACTTAACTTACCAGTTCGGTGGTATCTTTAAATACATAATATATATCAATCTACTAATACACATAAGTAGAATATCATCAAGTATATATTTCACACACAATATATACTAAATATCATTCATTACTATCTTGTCCTTTTCACACACGTAAGGACTCTTAGTTCGGAATGATTCATCGACCCCAAGTAAGAATTGGTTTTGAATGATACATCGACCTCAATTATTTATATACACAAATAAAGAACTCTTGGTTCGGAATGATTCATCGACCCCAAGTAAGAATTGGTTCGGAATGATACATCGACCCTAATTATTTATATACACTAAATTCTAGCTCTGACTCATTCATCACACCACCAGTTCAATGGTTTGGTTCGGCATTTTACATCGACCCCAAACATATAATAACCCTATGTTAGTTCGGAATATCACATCGACCCTAACATAGTTACTTTAGGTATAAATCTCTCGACCTAAAAGATCATATAATTCAGTAGGTACATGCCCGACCTATTAACTATATACGTACGTAATATTTTAATCTCTTATATTTACCGTACAATATTCGCTTTACGATTTATCTTATCAGTCGCATTTATTTGAGTATTCACACAACTCTAAGGGTCCTAGATACCCATTACATATAATTTCAGTAGTTATTACTTACCCTACTGGTCTATTACTTAAATTGAATTTACTTCGCCTCGTAACTCAATTTCGAATTCCCCGATACTCTACTAAATCGAATTATCCTCGTCGATCCGTAATCCCAGCTCTACCCCCAATGGAGTTATCGTACCTCAACAATATACCTACTGGTCTTATTCTCACTCCCATATAAGTATATTATAATCCTAGGATACTCACTCATTCCTGAAAATCAACGAAGACTTAAACACGAAAAATTTAAGAAAATTAGCTTGCGTCGATCGATCGACTGATGGGTTCGATCGATCGACCTAGTCGATTGATCGATAATTCGAGATCGATCGATCGATCGATCGAACAGGGATAGACACAGTTCGTCTTCTTCGTTAATCTTTTCCTCCACGAACAAATCTCCAAACTCCATTATAGTCCGCCAAACTTCGACCCAATGATCCTAACATTTTTCCACATATACTAGGACAATTTCTAACGTGTCAAATACATCAAAACTCCAATTTCTTTAAGGAAATAGTGAGTTAAACCCAGAATTTCTTGAAACCCTAGTTATTGTGTTCTTACCATATTTTCATTCAAAATCCAGATTTTATTCTGAAATAATCATCAAGCCTAATCTGAATATTAATCCTCTACATATGTTTAATCATTCTATATGCGATTCCTATCCCAACATGTATAAATATCATCATTCTCCTATCCAGATATTGATTTAAACAAGACTATTCAAAAACCCAACACATGGGTATTATAACTTCATAATTTTTTCAATAAACAACTTGCCTTATGATTAGTAGGGTCTGACTTCGTGCTGTTATTGACGATTGATGATCTCCATCCTTCAATCCTTCTTCCCCAACAAGTTGATAGTGAAAATCTCCTTTGAATCCTACCCACTTCTTTCTTTTACCTTAGAAAATTGTGTCTGTCTTCTCTCTAATGGCATTGGTGTTGTCATGGGTGTTCTAACCTTAACCCCTCTTTCATACGGCTGATAAAAAGCTCTCAAATTCGTAGGTCTCCATACCCTCTCATGTTAAAAGACCAAAACGCCCCCGAACGGTCTCGGTTTAGTCCAAAATTACCCCGAGACCCAACTAGTACCCCCGGGTATACTATGTTGACTAATTTGACCCTTTCGGACTCATCTGTGGCCTCTAAATTATCATTTGAGTCGCTTAAAAATATTACTCGTTCTCACCCCAACACGGTCTACACACGTTAAGTAACTATTTATCACTCGCACTAAGTAAATATAATGAGGCAATATAAATCGGTATCTATCTCTCGATTAATATTCCATAATTACAATTTTAAATAAAACTCATTAAATTACTACTCTTACGCAATTTAAATTAAGCCGTATTTTCTTATTTAACTCTCCAATCTAATTAAATAGAATATTTGGAATATTCAGAAACACAGGGTATTACATACTTCCCCCCTTACAAAGGAATTTCGTCCTCAAAATTAGGATAAGGTTGGTATTAAGACTCAGGACCTTAAACATCATTGCATATTCTAATACCCAAAAATCAAATCATATTATCCTAACGGTTGCCCCAAGTACATGCCTTGCTTCATTATAAACTCTTATCGCATGTTACCCATATCGCAAATATTATAATTAAGTCTCACTACTTAATTTCTCCATAGATTTTTCCCAATCTAACGTTAACTCTTGAAATTAGGTTCCACCTTACTTAATTTTACCCTTTTATGTATATCTCTATATATAACATCTATGTGTCTACTATCACTCTTAAGTAGAATATTATAAGGTATATATTTCGCACACAATATATACTATAAGGAAATTGGTCCGGCAAAATCATCGGCCCTAATAATCCTATAATTTACATTGGTCCGAAAATTCCTCGACCCTAAGGTAAATGTAACGCATATGTTGGTTCAGACCTTCCGTCGATACTAAATTTATCATCGATTTGGTTCGAAAAATCATCGACCCCAAATCGATCCTTCATGTATTGGTCCGGAACATCATTAACCCCAATACATAATTTAGGCATACTTATTATCGCACATAAGCAGGAAATCATAAGGTATATATATGTTACACATAGCATATACTATCAACATTTATTTTATAATCACCCCCCTTTTATAACACTTTTGGGGTTATTGGCTCGGAATCCAACCTCGATCACCAATAGTGATTGGTTATATTATCTCAGAATCACACTTCAAGCACAATATAAGTATATATATCTCATCGCACATGAGTAGACAATTTATGAGCCATATATTTCATACTTCTTATATTCTAAAATGTCATACCCCAATAGATTGTCCTCATATCACGCGTTAAGGACTAAAAGTTCAAAATGTCTCCTCGAACAACACCTCAAAGTACACATAAGTTCTTAATAGGTACCCACGAACCTAATCCTTATGTAAATTACATATAGGCACTCACACTACCTATAAATATGCTCATATACGTATACATTCAACCTATGAATTGATTAGTGGGCTTCTCCAAGATTTCACTATCATAAGGGCATATCATCATCCTTTCTCACTAACATTGAGTCGTAGGTAACACAACATACTCAAAATAAAACTTTATCTCTATTCCTCCCTGACCATCTCTCACAGGGTGGAATTTTAGGATTTCATCCTGATTCACAATCATGTAGGGTGGCATCGTGTACTTGTGCACTCTCCCTTTTCAACTATATACTAATTCATCCCGGCCACCCCATTTCGCTACCCCAACGAAATGTTGGATTAATTATGATGTTCACAACCCATCAATAATTTATAAGTTTGTCTCCTCCTTCCATCATTGGAAACGCAGATTGACTACCACATTCCGGTTACTCATTTCGAGTCTATCTTTCTCCATCAACTAGTGGTGCGTCTGGAGATAATCTCACTATGTCTTTTCCTCAACACCGCTTCCCACTTATGTCATCTTTCCTCAAGTGGTAATCTATTCCCCTTTCTCTACGGGTATATTATACTTCACAATTCGTGCACTCTTCATAATTAGCTCACTTTTGGGGTTGGTTACTTTATAAGAATCAACCTTTTAGTAACGCGTAAGTCACTCTCAACACTCAGTTGAGTAGTACCTTGCATCACTTCTTCACAACAGTTATTCCTCCTAATTCAAGAGATAACTTTTGAACGGCTTCCCACTGATTCTTATCCCCTAGGGTGTGCTGGCTCTCTTAGCATATGATCTTGGATCATCGTCTATCTCTCACGATGTTCAATCCATTTCATCGATACAACTTGCCTCATAACATCCCCACCGACGTACTTAAAAATAATTTTCTGCATCCCTTTATCTCGGACGTCTAAGAAAGCCAATTGACTAGGGTGCCCATACACCCTTTTCTCCGTGTACATTTGCAAAAACATTGCAAATGTCGCACCTATAACATGTTTTTCCTCAACTCTAGCCTAGTCTACACGACATGACTACAATCTTGAGGGTATTCTCAATCCCCTATAGACCAAAAATCAAATCCTTGCCCACAAAGTCCCACTTATCCCTTTGTCGTGAAGTAAGCCTTTTAGTGTTTTCTCCACAACACTACCGGCTCCACTGATGCCCTAGCATCTAACAACGTCTCTTCTCCTGATGTGCATAAAAATTCAGTCGTATCCCCTTTCGCAACCGAACTTAAATAAGGGACTTCTCCCCATGCATTCTTACTGAGCATTGTCAAAACAACACATAGTCGAGATACCTAAATTCCATTCCTCGACAATATGTGCAACCATATTCTAATATTTCTAAAGGAGTCAAGTGGCACCGTGCTTATACTATCACTAAGTCCTTAGAACTAATTACAACAGCGAGCTCGATATCTCCGCTCAACGGTCATACGACATACCTTGACTCACATCATTTAGGTTCCTACACATCGGAATCAATTACTATGAGACGTTCATAATCTCTGAAGTGTCTCACATATTGATGAATAATGACAACTTGACCCTCTTTCAGGTGAGGCATCGTCATATACCCCATTCACTCGAGGCTAAAACCCATATACTTCCTTGTCCATCACTCTGGTGGTTCAGATGGTTTCCAGACATAACACGCTTGTCCTCTCTGGAATGCAAAACTTATTGGAGTTATTATTTCCTCAAATAATTTCAAGCTAAAATAAAACGCGTGGCCCTACAACCCACACTAGACATCTTTTTAAAAATCCCCTTACTCCAGACCATACTGACCAGTTTGGGTATCCCTCCTCTCGGACTTGGTAGTCTCGATTCTGAACACTATCATTTTGGTTCCCTTAGTTCTGCTGACCAAGAGGAACGCACTATGGGACTTAACAGTCCCGACTTAGAATCTAATCATTAAATCCCCTAGTGGGTTTCCACTTATGGCTTGCACCAGCCCCATTACATTTAGTCTTACTCTTTGACTAAATCCTTAAACTCTCTTAGCTCGCCCACCTAGGAGCATTTACCTCAACATTGTAAGAAGTAGCATACTATCTTCATATACATAAGTCGTCTAAGAAGAGTTTTACCAAAATTGTGAACTACAACTCGAGAGTCCATTCTCTCAAGGGATCTTTTTCCCTTATACCTATCTCATCGGTTCAAGTTCACTTCAATGGATGAATTTCTTTCTCATGATCGGCCTCTACCAGGCTTTCATGTGATGGGTTCAGATATTCCCATTCACATCGCTTTTGAATCATCATTGGAGAACTTTGCGGTTAAACTATATGTAAGGTCCCGCTGTTTGTATACGGACCCTCAGTCCGGATGTGGTGATTGGTATCCCCGCCACGTTGCCTCGAAATTTTTTCTCAAATTTTCACTTCTGGATATTTATACTCTATCCCTAAATGCCAAAACCTCTGTACATTCTACTTCCATTGGTTTCCATGTAAGGTCGCCATTTTATCACATTTTACGGCTCGTTCTCATCAAAATTTCTTCAGACCCCTTCCCACTATCACTGCATTGGGTGGGTCTAGATTAACATCTCTCCTTACCATCGCGACACTTGGAGATGCCTGATATGCCTCAACAACCCTTACAGCATCTATTCCTATTACATACTAGGAGTGACCTCGACAACGGTCATCTCTCCTATGATTACCATCTTCGAACACTCCATGATTCGTGTCGAGCTCCTCCCTCATGCAGTCCATCCAACGCCAATGCTGGTACTACCGCCATGTTCGACGTACCATGCCTAGACGAACTCGTATATATAACACTACATCTACTAAATAGCAGGAGAACGTAAACTACGTACATAGAGGAGTACAACAATCCTAAGATAGGGATCTATATCAATCAAGCGATACGCTGAAAATGTACTAAGCCGTACAGATCATATGGACACTAGAACCAGATGCTCTGATACCATCTATGACACCTCGCCTAATTAAACATCGAGTGATCAGTCCTTTATTAAATTAAAACAGGTTTCTCAAATGGTTCATTCTTAGCATCACTGTCGAAAACTTTTTAATTACTAATCCCCTAAGTAAAATTAGACCGGTGCCAAATTTTATCTTTCTTAAAATAGATAAATCAACCATGTGGAATAAAGTAAAATAATCATGTACTATAACCCAATCAACAAAGTAAAAGTACAACAGAACAAAAGTATTACCGAATAAACCATCGGCTAAAAATCCCAAACAACAATAGACTAACCACTAGTCTGAAACTAACATTTGAGACTAATACTGGACCACAAGTCCATACATAGAATAGTGTGAGATCCTGTACTAGATCTGAATGAGAGATATCGTCTAGTCAAAATCCTGTAAGCTTCCACTGTGTTACAACTTCGAGTCCCTGGAAGGAAATCATCATACATGGCGGCCCTGTGGCTGGACACCTAAAAGGTTTTGAAAATATTTTATAGCAAGAGTTAGTACTCAAAACATTTTGAAAATATTTAGCAAGCGTTTATCAAAATATAAAATGCGGTTATTGATTACACATGTTAGGTTCTCGTGCACTCTCTTGAGTTTACTCACCCCTCATCTCTTGTGCACATCTAACGTTCTACACTTAGCCTGCCTAGCCATATCTTCCAAGTTATCTAAGACTAGGTAATCATCTGAACTTATCTATACTTAAGTTCTCATATTTCCCACACCGTACATTCATTACATTAACATCTCAAGAAGGTTAATTAATACACAAGTAACATTTCCGCTATGTTATGTTTCAAAACTTCTCATTTAGTTTCACTACTAAATTTCTACAATAATCATAATTTCTGTCTTCCCACATTTGTAATTAAGTTTCAATACTTAAATTACTAAATAGGTATTCTCTATTTAACGTTACGTTTCGTAATTAAGTTTCACTACTTAACTTACCAGTTCGGTGGTGTCTTTAAATATATAATATATATCAATCTACAAATACACATAAGTAGAATATCATCAAGTATATATTTCACACACGATATATACTAGATATCAGTCATTACTATCTTGTACTTTTCACACACGTAAGGACTCTTGGTTCAGAATGATTCATCGACCCCAAGTAAGAATTGGTTCGGAATGATACATCAACCCCAATTATTTATATACACAAATAAAGAAATCTTGGTTCGGAATGATTCATCGACGCCAAGTAAGAATTGGTTCGGAATGATACATCGACCCCAATTATTTATATACACTAAATTCTGCCTCGGACTCTTTCATCACGCCACCAGTTCAAAGGTTTGGTTCGGCATTTTACATCGACCCCAAACATATAATAACCCTATGTTAGTTCGAAATATCACATCGACCCTAACATAGTTACTTTAGGTATCAATATCTCGACCTAAAAGATCATATAATTCAGTAGGTACATGCCCGACCTATTAATTATATACGTATGTAATATTTTAATCTCTTAAATTTGTCGTACAATATTCGCTTTACGATTTATCTTATCAATCGCATTTATTTTAGTATTCACACAACTCTAAGGATCCTAGTTACCCCTTACATATAATTTCAGTAGTTATTACTTACCCTACTGGTCTATTACTTAAATTGAATTTACTTCGCCTCGTAACTCAATTCTAAATTCTCCGATACTCTACTAAATCGGATTATCCTCGTCGGTCCGTAATCCAAGCTCTACCCCCCAATGGCCTTATCGGACCTCAGCAATATACCTACTGGTCTTATTCTCACTCCTATATAAGTATATTATAATCCTAGGATACTCATTCATTCCCAAAAATCAACGAAGACTTAAACACGAAAAATTTGGGAAAATTAGCTTGCATCGATCGATCGACTGCTGGGTACAATCAATTGACCTAGTCGATCGATCAATCGATTGAACAGGGACAGACGCAGTTCATCTTCTTCGTTAATCTTTTCCTCCACTAACAAATCTCCAAACTCCATTATTATCCACCAAACTTCGACCCAATGATCCTAACATTTTTCCACATATACTAGGACAATTTCTAACGTGTCAAATACATCAAAACTCCAATTTCTTTAAGGAAATAGTGAGTTAAATCGAGAATTTCTTGAAACCCTAGTTATGGTGTTCTTCCCATATTTTCATTCAAAATTCAGATTTTATTCTGAAATAATCATCAAGCCTAATCTGAATATTAATCCTCTACATATGTTAAGTCATTCTACATGCGATTCCTATCCCAACATGTATAAATATCATCATTCTCCTATCAAGATATTGATTTAAACAAGACCATTTAAAAACCCTACACATGGGTATTATAACTTTATAATTTTTTCAATAAACAACTTGCCTTATGATTAGTAGGGTCTGATTTCTTGGTTGTTGTTGATGATTGATGATCTCCATCCTTCAATCCTTCTTCCCCAACAAGTTAATAGTGAAAATTTCCTTTGAATCCTTCCCACTTCTTTTTTTTGCCTTAAAAAATTATGTCTCTCTTCTCTCTAATGGCATTGGTGTTGTCATGGGTGTTCTAACCCTAACCCCTCTTTCATACGGATGATAAAACACTCTCAAATTCATAGGTCTCCATGTTAAAAGACCAAAATGCCCCCAAACGGTCTCGATTTAGTCCAAAATTACCCCGAGACCCAACTAGTACCCCCAGGTATACTATTTTGACTAATTTGACCCTTCTGGACTGATCCGTGGCCTCTAAATTATCATTTGAGTCACTTAAAAATATTACTCGTTCTCACCCCAACACGGTCTACACACGTTAAGTAACTATTTACCACTCGCATCTGACAACTCGCCTACTAAAATGATAGGTGGCCAGCCCAACACTCAAATAATCACAGGAATCATAGATGGTCCATTCTCTACATCACTGTCGATTAAAATAATAGTACGAGATAACCACCAATTATTTTAGAAAATGGACTGTCAATGTAAAAGAATTTGCAAGTAAAAGAAAAACACTTAGACAATACCATTTATAAAAACGGTGGATATCAAAAATCAAAGAATAAAGAGCGACAATGTAATAAATAATCACCGAATAAGCTATCGGTGAACAGACCAATACAAATAATTACACCGAGTATCACATTTCAATATTTACAATATAATAAATAATTGCAACACTGGGGCAACACGCCCGAATAATTTAACTGAACATAACTAGAGTACAATAGATAGAGGCGTCTAAAACAAATAACCTACAACATCTGCAATGTGATGTAGCTCCTTGACATCCGGAATGGAAATGTAAATACAGGTCCCCATGCGGTAGAGCACCTGTACGGCAAGTAGTATATGAAGAAACAAGAAATATAAACGGGGCAGGGCCCGGTTTGATATGATTCCCATGTGACAAAAATGCATGATAGTTAAGTGCGTAATTCTCTCGCAATTAACAATACATTTCTCACCTCTCAATCTAAAAGCAACCTAGCGCAATATCCATGAGATGATCTAGTTAACCCAAAATACTAAGGGCTAACTTCTCCCTAGTCTCAACACTATGCCCTATTCATGCGTGGGGTGTCTCGCAGAGCGAAATTCAAACAAGGAATCCCCCCGATACACTACTACTTAGGCAAGGTTGATCGTTGAGATCCATTAGACCCTCAGTACGTAATCAGTATATATATGTATGTGTGTGCATATGATCTACAGCTACTCAAGAAAACTTAATTTATTCCATTCACCATCTAAAAGAAGAATTCCTAATTCTCTCTTTAGGAATATATATAAATGGTACAACATTTTATCAAATGTTTACCATTTCAATCTCATAACTTCATATGTGCTATTCCTATTTCTTTCTTAGGAATATACATAAATGGTACAACATTTTATCAAATGTTTACCAATTAATCTCATTTATTCAATTTCTTTACCAATTTTATTTCCTTTCTTCCGTCCAGGAAGAATTCATTTTTAAAGCAAGTTTTATTAACATAAAAAAAATGTTTTAACCTTGTTCATAAAATACCACTTCCTTTCTTCCATCCAGGAAGTGTAAATCAGAAGTCATTTTTATTAGCATAAAAATACTTTTGTACCATATATCCCATTTCCCTTCTTCTATCCAGGAAAAGTAATTAAAGCCCAGTCATTATCATGAATTTCTTTAATAATCTAAGATCGTCCCTCCGGGTTTCCCCACTGGACGCGCCCCTAAATAGCTATCATCTTCCAGGGACTTTCTATACAAGACAACCTGGGAACATACCAATGTCGGGAAGCGGCCATATTGTCTGCGAGAAAGTCAAGACCACACCCAGAATCTCCTAACCAGCGCAGTATAATAAATGCCCATATGGCCTAGGGACTATATCCACCCTGCATTCATTAGCCAGGGGGCTTCACCACACGTACGCGACTTCCCTTATGATAGCGATTTAGGGAGGTGTGTAATCATAAATTAACATTTATGAAAACCCTTACTTTTCCTTTTGAAAACATCCAAAGTTTTACGTTCTCAAAATCATTTGTACTTATTCATTTAATACCACATTTTATAATAAGCATTTCTTATGTATTAAGTCATATTTTATTAATGCCTTAAAACCCAAAGTGCCATTGACATCAAACTAGTCTCCAAAAGTTTATACAAATTCGTAAACCATCAAAGTGAGTCTCCCTCAAGTAGTATCCCCCAAAAGTCTCACATTAACCTTTTATCTCCAAATTACTTTTAGGTTAAATTCCTAATTCATTCGGCCATTAATTTATACAAACTAACCCTTGGGTAAGTCCAATGATCCTATTTTAGCCTAGGACATTAGTCTACCCAAAAACAACCCTCTAGAACTCTTAATTACTTCCTTAAGGAAGGTTCCTAAGCTCCAATCATAAATTAAAGAAGCTAGAAGAAACTAAGGAAAATAAAAGTGAAAAATAGGGGACCGGTCGACCGGTCAAGGGACCGCGGTCGACCACCCCTTAAGTATTTTGCCTACCAAAGAAAGCAGTAATCTCATTTTGGCATGACCAGTCGACTGGTCATGGGACCGCGGTCGACTGCGCCTATCAGGTCCTCGAAAATTCTTTTTTCTTCAAAGCCAAATCCGAAACCTACACCATTAATTCTTACAATTCCTTTACTCAAATCACCCCACAGCCTAACCCCTACAATTATACACCAAAATAAATCCTTGTAATTACTTAAATCACAACAACAACAAGATCCAAGGTTAAAACATCAAAATTTTACAAAGCCTAGCATTTTCTCCAAATTTTCCATTTACTTAACAATCACACAATTTATTCACATAAAATCATATACTAGCAAGTAAGAAACTTGCCTAGAGGTTGTAGTCTCTGATCCTCCTCTAGTAGAGACGAATTTCGGCTCAAATCTTCCATTTTCTCCCTTTTTCTCCATTTCTCCCAACTTTCTCCTCTCTCTCTCTCTCTCTCTCTCTCTCTCTTGGCTTCTAACATGAAAAATGAAAAAATAAGAGGCGTGAGGGAACTTATACAGGTTTTAAAACATAATTCCCCACTTTTTAATTGCTAATACACCACTAAAATGACTCGTATCTGCATAATTGAGTCATAACACCGCAAAAGTGCCCGAAACTCAAAAATACAACATGGCACTTATTTCGACTATATCGACTATTCCAAAAACAACCGCACCCCCTATTTTGGCATTCGGGATAACGTGAACAAATTTTATGTTCTATATTCATTTTATTTCATTAATTATACTACAAATTAAATATGAGACATAACCGCCGTTTTTACATATAACGACGCGATAATACACAATATGATGCTATTTACCTTATCGTACGGTAAATAGACAAAACATAGTAAATATTATCCCTTAATATTACGGGAAATTATATTTACTCCAACATACCCTATTTTATCAAATTGGCCCATCGGGCAAAATAATATAAAATAGTCATTCAAAAATCTGGGTTGTTACATACTCCACCCCTTAGAAGGGAATTTTGCACTCAAAATTCAGGCATACAGTATAACCTTAATCATATAAAAGTTATACTACTAAACTATCATTCTATCATTCCTAGTAAACCCCTTGGTAGCGCGGCATCCCCTATTTGAACTTGGACTAAGGTCATCATTATTTGATCTCAGTCTACATTCTCCGTGCTCTAACATAGCACCAAACCGTTCCTCATGAACTAACGATCCTACCTTTCTACTACGGAAGGAGATACCTACACATCTCGGCATACCTTGACTTTCTTCCCGAATCACATTATACCCTTGCTAGGGAATAACTACACTAGGCCACACTCTCGGTACCCTCCTCGCAAGAATCGATCCGAACCATCGTACGAAAATTTGATTCCGAAAAGCTATTACTCCACTCCTTCCTCGTCCCACCACCAGTCTCTTCACATTAGTAGGTGAGTTAGTTAATCACGAACATGAACGCCCTTGCTAAAGCGTCCCCTTGGTGAAACTCGTTCTACTTGGTGTTCCATGCTATAACAAATTTCTTCGACGTTCTACTCGGTGCATTAACTACTCCCATTCGCATTTCTATAGCAGAAAAGGAATATCTAATTGATAGTCCTTCACAAACTCCAACCTGTTGCTAAAAAAAGACTAGTTTTCTGCCCAGAACGTAGTGTCTCAATCCCTTCAAGGTGAATACTGCTGCTACGAACTCTAAATCAAGCGGGGAATAATACTTCTCACAGAGTCTGAGTCTGTGAGATGCATAAATAATGGGTTCATGCTCTAGCATTAATAATTCCCATTTCTGGCAAAGATTCGTTCGTCAAATCCACTTTCAATCATAACAACACGAGTGCAGGAGTAAAAGTCAACTCATACTTCAACTCCTCCAAAGATAGGTTATCGACATAACGTTTTATCTAGAAAAGGCCCCACCTTCTAAGGACTATCGTTTCGAATCACTTAAGATCCCATACTCCTTCATTCTAGGGATCGAATCCCACTTAGAGTTAACCCCCAAACCTATTGTGGTCAACTCCCTACCACCTTCCTAAAATAATACTACATGCCTTAAGGGCATTACGTCCTAAAATCCTAAAGTCAATCTATCAATACTAATCTAGGCGTATAAGTATTATCCTAATTATATCCCTAGTGTCCAAGACCTTTTCCAACTCCTGACATTCGCTCGGTTTCGTGCGTGGGACGTCTCGCCAAGGCAAAATCCAAATAAGGAACCCTCCCGTTACACTACTACCTTCCATCGTCGATTGTCGAGAAGTAACGATCTAAGACATATGATCGGGATCACTAGAATCCTAACTCGTCACTCCACAAATGCCCTTCTACCCCTAAGCCCTACCATCTCAAACAACTTAAAATTTTGTTAACCTGGCATTTACTTTCGATAAAATGCCACTAACATTTTGTATCCCAATATACATACATACATCTTTTATAGATGGCCCTCTCATTAAGGCCTAACCCTAAGTCTCAATTCGACTTTCATATCATAGTCTTCCCCACATCGACCAGAGGAAAACTATCACAGTGCTCATATCACGCACTGTAACTTAGCCCTCAATCACTCATTTACATGATTCTTGGCTAAACCTTTCCAACCCATCATCTTAACCAACAGAAAGTAAAGAAAGAAAAGAAAAGAAAAGAAAATGCGCATCTTTTCACTCCCAACGTCGTTAAGGTTCATGCATGGAGCATCTCGCCGAAGCGAAATCCAAACAAGGAACCCCTCCACACAATCCCCTTAACTAGTTGGCTGTGGAGATCAGGAAACATCATAGACAATCAAGGCAACAAAGCAAGCAATCAATAAAAAAAATAGAAATAAAGGAAACTATCTACATACCGTAAACTACCTCTATAAAATCTCAACCTGTATCCAGGAGAGATATTATAGAACAACTAGTCCTTCTCTAAAACTAGGAATAGGATAGCCTTGCAATTTATTCGCTTCCATTACACCAAATTAAACCAAGAATATCTCTACTCATATATTACATATAATACAAGTAGAACATACCACTCATATCCTCACTCACCCCATAACGAGTGAAAGAAAAACACAAAACTTCCCTATTTTGGAATCTATATAAATACATTCACCATATTAACATCCATAATACCACAAGCTCGATACACACACCCGAATCTAGGGTAAATACGATACTATTCCATCTTATCATAAGTAAATGCTCCACTCTCGTCTACGGTGGAAATTCCTGCCACATACTTGCCAATCCCTTGGCCACTATTAAGTGTTCCTCGACACATTATGCTAGTCTAATCTGAACTAAACTAATTCCATCTCTAGCTATCCTAGGGATCACTTGCGTAGTTCCCCTTAACTCCTTTAGCCAAGAGAACATACTACCAGCCTCCCCGACCTTAGTTCAATGAGTCTTCCCCGGGTGGAGGTCCACGGATGGGGTCCCATGAACACTACTTCTCCAAAAGTGTTAGAACCACTTACTTGTAAGCCCATTATTTCCAGGGAAAGGCTCTCTCTCTTCCTTCTCTCAGCCTTATCTCAGTGTACAGTTTCCTTAATCGTAGCACCCTCTATTCACTGTTGGCCTCTAACCGAACCTTGCATGAATACTAGAGAATCTACTTTCTCATCATTACTGACATCCTAGAGAAATTCGCTATTGAAAATATCTAACGGGTTTCTCTATGGGAAAAACCTCTCGTTCCACCACCATATGGTGACTACCATTCTCGCCACTTCAATCTCACTCCTACTGGTGAAAGACTTTCCTTCAATATTCACACTTGAGCACCTCTATACCTCACTCTAGGCCAAACTCTCAGTCCGTATACTTCCACCGAACGAGGTTACACCTCCTCTACCCAATCGAGCTTCAACCTGTGGTTCTCGTCAAGGACTTCTCATCTTCAAATTAATGTCGCTTGGAGTCCCAAGCTTAGCACCAATCCCTACTTATAGCGGTACTTAAAAAAACTTTTTCTAATGTACCTAGTAGTCGCGGTAGTAATATTAAAATAATGCCACAAGGGAGAGACCTTCAAACGGTCCTTATCCCCGACTACAACCTACAGTTCTTAGTAATCTCGCCTCGTGATGCCTTCACAACGGCCTTCTTTGATGCCCATCATCTGACGACTTACTAGTCTCACACGAACGCACAAAGGATTTTCCGGGTTCTCATAACCTAGAAGAAGAACAAAGTCTCACAAGAGAAAATAAACGATCTTAATCCTAAGGCTCTATATCAAGTCAAAAGAAACGCATAAGTCACAATACATCCGTACGGATTCCTAAGGACTCTAGAACCTGGCTCTGATACCATCTGTGATAACCCGCCTACTAAAATCATAGGTGGCCAGCCCAATACTCTAATAATCACAAGAATCATAGATGGTCCATTCTCAGCATCACTGTCGATTAAAATAATAGTACGAGATAACCACAAATCATTGTAGAAAACGGACTGTCAATGTAAAAGAATTTGCAAGTAAAAGAAAAACACTTAGACAATCCCATTTATAAAAATGGTGGATATCAAAAATCAAAGAATAAAGAGCGACAATATAATAAATAATCACCGAATAAGTTGTCGGTGAACAGACCAATACAAATAATTACACCGAGTATCACATTTCAATATCTACAATATAATAAAGAATTGCAACACTTGGGCAACACGCCCGAATAATTTAACTGAACATAACTAGATTACAATACATAGAGGCGTCTAAAACAAATAACCTACAACATTCGCAATGTGCTGTAGCTCCTTGACATTCGAAATGGAAATGTAAATACGGGTCTCCATGTAGTAGAGCACCTGTACGGCAAGTAGTATATGCAGAAACAAGAAATATAAACGGGTCAGGGCCCGGTTTGATATGATTCCCATATGACTAAAATGCATGATAGTTAAGTGCGTAATTCTCTCGCAATTAACAATACATTTCTCACCTCTCAATCTAAAATCAACCTAGCGCAATATCCATGAGATGATCTAGTTAACCCAAAATACTAAGGGCTAACTTCTCCCTAGTCTCAACACTATGCCCTATTCGTGCGTGGGGTGTGTCTCGCAGAGCGAAATCCAAACAAGGAACCCCCCGATACACTACTACTTAGGCAAGGTTAATCGTTGAGATCCATTAGACCCTCAGTGCGTAATCAATATATATATATGTATGTGTGTGCATATGATCTACAACTACTCAAGAAAACTTAATTCATTCCATTCACCATCTAAAAGAAGAATTCCTAATTCTTTCTTTAGGAATATATATAAATGGTACAACATTTTATCAAATGTTTACCATTTCAATCTCATAACTTTATATGTGCTATTCCTATTTCTTTCTTAGGAATATACATAAATGGTACAACATTTTATCAAATGTTTACCAATTAATCTCATTTATTCAATTTCTTTACCAATTTTATTTCCTTTCTTCCATCCAGGAAGAATACATTTTTAAAGAAAGTTTTATTAACATAAAAAAAACGCTTTAACCTAGTTCATAAAATCCCACTTCCTTTCTTCCAACCAGGAAGTGTAAATCAAAAGTCATTTTTATTAGCATAAAAATACTTTTGTACCATATATCTGTAATACCCCGTAATTTTATCGATAATTATTTAGGGATTAATTAAATTAAATGTGAATTAATTGAGAATTAATCTGGGTATAAATACTAACGAGATGTGAGTTTGTATTTGATTATGACGTGTATATATGACAATATATAAATATTGAAAATATTGAAATTGTCGCGAGACTGAAATACGACAATTTAGGAAATTTAGTTGGGACGCGCATGTTAGTCGCGTCAGGAATGTAATTATTTGAATTAAAAAGTAAATTTTATTTTTATCAACTGAATGGTCATTTTGAGTGCGCGAACGAGTTCGGAAGGGTCAAAATAGTCAGAAAACACTATCCGGGGGTTTAGTCTGGGTCCCGGGGCATTTTTCGGCAGCACCGGCAACTTAAAAGGGTATTTTGGTAATTTTGAAATTTTGGGAATTAAAGCCTACGATTTTTAAGAGTTAATTATACATTATTAATAACCCACTAAGCCCATTACTAGCATTTGACAAGTTAGAGGGCTACGGGTGTTATAGGAAGAGTTGGAAGAGGTTCCCAAGACAAAACTCATAACCACCATCTTCAACCTTCAACCTTGGGAGAAATCTGTAGAGAGGGAAGAGGACAACCTTCAACCTTCAACATCAAATTCTGAAGAATAATCTAAGGAAAGTGATTTAGTATTTTTAATGCATTGAATATGCTTTCCATGCTTAGTGTAGGAATTGTCTCACATTGACCTTGTGAAGAAAACTCATGAAATTTGTGGAAGAAACTTTGAATTTGGGTTAGGATTTGCATGTAGTATGTTAATGGACTGAGTTAATACTTGAATAGATGTATATGATGAATTAAAAACGGATTTTTATGGGTAAATAGGCATAAGAAAATTTGGGAGTTCATGTTCATAGGGTTTGGGAAAAATTTGAAGATTTATATTGATACCATGATAAAGTGTAAGGATTGACCGCTTAAATGTGTTGAGGAATGATCTAGGGTGATTAGAAATGGTTTATATACGTTAAAATACAATTTGGATGGTCTTAGGGGGGATTTAGAGGAGAGAATAATTGAGAAAAACGAACTTGGGGATTTTTGGGCTGAAACTGCCATCTCGTTAGAAGACCTGCCGAGGTCGTTCGAACGAGCTTCTAACGAGATGACATTATGACTTCTAACGACTTGATATTTCGCTAGAAGTCCTTCGTTCAAACGAACTCGTTCAAATGACCTCGTTCAAATGAACTCGTTCGAACGTCCTCGTTCGAACGAGACTTCAAACGAGTTAACAGAATGGCCTTTTTGGCCTGATTTGATTTCTAGCGTCCTTAGGATCTGTACGGCTTGTAATGTTTCCGCTGAGCTTTCTTTGATATAGAGCCCTATATTTTAGGACTGTTGTACTCTTTTGTGTATGCTTCTCTCTTCAGCTATTTTAAGTTATTAACTGCGAAGTTATAAGACTTTACTCTTATTTCAGATCCCTCCACAACGTGCACAGCAAGTTCCTAGGGATGCACAACCAGAACCACAGCCTGGACCCGTTCAGGGTACTATGAATACCGTAGAGGTTGCAGCTATTATAGCCCAAGCGGTAAATGTTGCCCTAGCCGTTGTATAGCAGGCCCCACCCTAGGCGCCGGTAGTTGCGCTAGTTCAGGCTCATGCATTCACGTCTGCTTGGGAATGCGTCTGTGATGCTTTTCAGAAAGCACACCCTCTGGAGTTTGTAGGTAGCTCTGATGTTGTGGTATCCAGTCAGTGGAGGAAGGATATTCAGAGGCACTTAAGGATGTACGAGTGTACAGATGTTCAGAAGCAGATACTATTTACTTTCAAGCTAGTAGGATCTGCATTGCAGTGGTGGGAGTCCATTACCACCGCAGAGGAGAGGGACACCCTCACTATACAGGAGTTCTGGGTGCGGTTAGACCGCAAATATTTTCCGTCAGCTATTTACACGGAGATGAGGAGGAAATTAATGAACCTCAAGCAGGAGGGGAGGACCGTAGCCGAGTATGAGGCTGAGTTTACCAATCTCTTGAACATTGTTCTGGATGAGATACCGACTGAGGAGAAGAAGATTCAGAAATTTACGGATGGATTGACTTGGAGGATACGTCAACACTTGTTGGGGAATCTCTTATTGGCCACTTATTTTGATGTGATTGACGCCGCATTACTTCACTGCCAGGATCATCGCTTCCACATGTTTGAGACCAAGAGATCAGGAGAGTCCAGCCAACAGGGTAGGACCGAGGGAAATGGTGCCAGTGGGTCACAATCTACTCAGGGATAGTACAGGCAGGGTGACCAGGGTTTCCAACAGGGGGATTCTAAGAGATTCGGATCTGGGGGTTTTAGAAGTGGACAGGGAGGTTTCAGGTAGGGCCATCAGGGTCCGAACGGCCATCAGGGCCAACAGGGTCAGAATGGTCAGCAGCAGCAGTTTCAGCAGGGCCAGCATGGCTAGGGGAGGAATGATAACGTCCACCAGGGCCGAGGGCAGTAGGGAAAACAAGGGGGAAACTTCCCGAGAAGTGTTTTGTTTTTGGCAAGACTGGCCACAAACGCCAAGATTGTCCTGATAGGGGCAGGGCCCCACAGCAGCAGCAGCAGGGTGCTCGACATGAGCCACAGAGACCTATGTTTCTCGTCGCCCTACCAGCACCACCACGGATGGCATCACTACCACCCATTCCAGCGGTCCCAATCCAGCAGGGACAGCCCCAGTATGGGAGCGTGTATCAGCTCCAGCATTCTGGAACCCCACAGGATCCACCGGCCATTGAGGGTATGTTCTCTATTTAGGGGACTATGGGGCGCATTTTATTTGACACAGAGGGCCACACATTGTTTCATTTCCATGAGATTTGCACGCACTATTGGGTTATTAGACACCACCGAGAGCACGGTTACTTGTGTAGATTCACCGTTGAGTAGGGGTTCTGTGATTTCCCTTATTTGTAGAGGTGTGGGTATAGAGATCGAAAGGCTTAACTTACCCGTTGATATGTTAGTATTGGAGATGACTGAGTACGATGCGATTATTAGTATGGATTGGCTAGTTGCGTACCGAGCCATGATTGACTGTTTTACTAGGAGTATTATCTTTGCCATTCTCAGGTAGGATATGTTCTTAGTGGCGATGCCTCGCCCTGAGGGAGGATCGTCCACTCACTTGTACTATATAGAGGAGGAGACCTCTAAGTAAGTGGTGATACCACTAGATGCGATTTCGGTTGTGAGAGAGTTCGTCGACGTATTTCAGGATATACCTGGATTACCTCCTAGTAGGGAGATATTTTGTGATCGATTTGATGCCGAGCACTCGGCCTATTGCCCGTGCACCTTACCGTATGGCTCCAGCAGAGATGAGAGAGTTACGGGATCAGATTGAGCAGTTATTGGGTCAGGGGTTTATTCGGAGGAGTACTTCGCCGTGGGGTGCCCCTGTGTTGTTCATAAATAAGAGGGATGGATCATTGAGATTGTGCGTAGATTAGCGGGAATTGAATAAGGTCACGATACGGAATAAGTATCCGTTTCCCCGAATCGATGACTTATTCGACTAGCTGAGAGGAGCTTCTTTCTTCTCAAAGATTGATTTGAGATTAGGATACCATCAGTTGCGTATCAGGGAATAGGACATCTCGAAGACTTCTTTCTTAACGAGATATGGTTCCTACGAGTTTCGATTTATGCCTTTTGGCTTGACCAATGCTCCAGCCATGTTTATGGACTTGATGAATAGGGTGTTCAGAGAGTTCCTAGACCAGTTCGTCATTGTCTTCATTGATGACATTCTGGTTTACTCCCAAAGAAAAGAGAAGCACATCGAGCATTTGAGACAGGTTTTGCAAATGCTACGTCAGAACGAGATGTATACAAAGTATGAGAAGTGTGGGTTTTGGCTGAAGGAGGTACAATTTTTGGGGCATATCATTTTGGATCGGGGAATATCGGTAGCCCCGGGGAAGGTATCCGCGGTGAGGGAGTGGGGACAGCCCACGACACCAACTGAGATCCACAGTTTCTTGGGACTAGCAGGATATTTATTCGGGGTTTCTCAAAGATAGAGGGTCCTTTGACACATCTAACTCGCAAGGGTGTGCCATTAATCTGGAGCGATGCCTGTCAGTTGGCATTCGATGAGTTTAAGGAAAATTTGACCTCAGCACCTGTGTTAGCGTTGCTCAGACCGGGGGTTGAGTATTTAGTTTACAGCGATGCGTCCTTACAAGGACTCATAGGTGTGCTACAGCAGGAGAGTCAGACAATAGCTTATGCTTCCCGTAAGCTTAATCCTCACAAAAATCATTACCCCACCCATGACTTGGAGTTAGCGACAGTTGTATTTTCCCTTCGGATTTGGAGATATTACCTCCTGGGGGAGAAGTTTCGGTTGTTCACGGATCACAAGTCTCTATAGTACCTCTTCATGCGGAAGGAGTTGAATATGCGTCAAAGACGGTGGCTTGAGTTTGTGAAGGATTATCAGTTTGATATTCAATATCACTCGGGGAAGGCTAACGTGGTAGCCGGCGCGTTGAGCCGTAGGTCGGTAGATGATATGGCTGAGGTGTGGAGAGCTAAGTGGAAGGAGTTGGGACACCAGGATGCAGTGGCCCGGTCGTTCATGTCTGTGATGACTGTTACACCACAGATTGTCACGAGAGTGGTAAAAGCCCAGGCAAATGACTCATTTTGTCAGGAGAAGATAGTTCGATTACTAGCAAAGGGAGCCGATTCCTATACCGTTATCTCAAACGGGGGATTACGCTTCAATGGGAAACTGGTCGTTTCGGAAGGGGAGGAATTGCGACACGAGGTAATGGCTGAGTCTCATGGCTCACAATTCGTGGTACACCCTCATGGGGACAAAATATACCAAGACATGAGACGTCAGTATTGGTGGAGAGGAATGAAGAGAGATATTGTCCTGTTTGTTTCTAAATGGGCTACTTGTCAACTGGTAAAAGTGGATCATCAGAGACCGGCAGGACTTCTACATCCATTAGAGGTTCCGATGTGGATATGGGGGAGCATATCCATGGATTTCATCACGGGGTTACCTACGTCACAAAGGGGTCACGACTCCATTTGGGTAATTGTGGACCGATTGGCCAAAGTCGCTCATTTTCGACCCGTAAGGACAGACTACACTATGGGACAGTATGCCCATATTTTTATTGCAGAAATAGTGAGACTTCACGGTGTGCCCCTAAATATCGTGTCTGACTGAGACACGATATTTGTTTCACGGTTTTAGGAGAGTTTCCTGGAGGCCATGGGCACTGAATTGCGGTTGAGTACGGCTTATCACCCGTAGATCGATGGGCAGATCGAGTGGACAAATCAGATGTTGGAGGACATGCTGCGTATGTGCATCCTAGACTTTGGGGGTGGATGGGAACAGTACCTTCCCCTGGTGGAGTTTGCTTATAATAACTCCTACCAGTTCACCATTGGCATGGCTCCATTTGAGGCATTGTATGGTAGACCTTGTCATTCCCCGGCATGTTGGTTAGAAGTGGGGGACAACAAACTACTTGGGCCAGAGGTGATTCAGGATACTTCGACAAGGATAGAATTGATACGAAGTTGCATTCGGGTAGCTCAGGATCGGCAGAAGAGCTATGCTGATGCGAAGAGGTTCTTCAGAGAATTCAAAGTGGGGGACCAGGTTTTACTCAGAGTATCTCCTATGAAGGATATTATGCGTTTTGGGAAGAAAGGGAAATTGGCACCGAGATATGTGGGGCCATTTCCTATTATCGAGCGGATTGGACCAGTTGCGTATAGACTTGGGTTACCGGAGCACTTGCATAAGATTCATGATGTGTTTCATATTTCCTCGCTAAGGAAATATCTTCGAGATGATTTGGTCCATACTCACATTGCTTTGGAGGACATCGATCTCCAGCCCGATAGTTCCTACGAGGAGGGGCCGATTGCTATTTTGGACCGAAACGAGTGGAAACTGCGGTCAAAGATAGTACCATTGGTACGTGTTCAGTGGCGGCATCATAATGCTGAGGAGTCCACATGGGAGCGCGAGGATGAGATGCGCGAACGTTATCCAGAGTTATTTTTACCAGGTATTTTTTATTTAATTCCGAATTTAGGGACGAAATTTTGTTATAAGGGGGGAAGTATGTAATACCCCGTAATTTTATCGATAATTATTTAGGGATTAATTAAATTAAATGTGAATTAATTGAGACTTAATCCGGGTATAAATACTAACGATATGTGAGTTGGTATTTGATTATGAAGTGTATAAATGACAATATATAAATATTGAAAATATTGAAATTGTCGCGAGACTGAAATACGGCAATTTGGGAAATTTAGTTGGGACGCGCGTGTCAGTCGCGTTAGGAATGTAATTATTTGAATTAAAAAGTGAATTTTATTTTTATCAACCGAATGGTCATTTTGAGTGCGCCAACGAGTCCGGAAGGTTCGAAATAGTCAGAAAACACTAGCCGGGGGTTTAGTCTGGGTCCCTGGGCATTTTTGGACCGTACCGGCAACTTAAAAGGGTATTTTGGTAATTTTGAAATTTTGTGAATTAAAGCCTACGAATTTTAAGAGTTAATTATACATTATTAATATCCCACTAAGACCATTACCAGCATTTGACAAGTTAGAGGGCTACGGGAGTTATAAGAAGAGTTGGAAGAGGTTCCCAAGAGAAAACCCATAACCACCATCTTCAACCTTCAACCTTGGGAGAAATCTGTAGAGGGGGAAGAGGACAACCTTCAACCTTCAACATCAAATTCTGAAGAACAATCTAAGGCAAGTGATTTAGTATTTTTAAGCATTGAATATGTCTTCCATGTTTAGTGTAGTAATTATCTCATATTAACCTTGTGAAGAAAACTCGTGAAATTTGTGGAAGAAACTTTGAATTTGGGTTAGGATTTGCATGTAGTATGTTAATGGACTAAGTTAATACTTGAATAGATGTATATGATGAATTAAAAATGGATTTTTATGGGTAAATAGGCATAAGAAAATTTGGGAGTTAATGTTCATAGGGTTTGGGAAAAATTTGAAGATTTATATTGATTCCAGGATAAATTGTAAGGATTGACCCCTTAAATGTGTTGAGGAATGATCTAGGGCGATTGGAAATGGTTTATATACGTTAAAATACAATTTGGATGGTATTAAGGGGGGATTTAGAGGAGAGAAGAATTGAGAAAAAACGAACTTGGGGATTTCTAGGCTGAAACTGCCATCTCGTTAGAAGACCTGCCCACGTCGTTCGAACGACCTCGTTCGAATGAGCTTCTAACGAGATGACAGTATGACTTCTAACTAGTTGGTATTTTGTTAGAAGTCCTTCGTTCGAACTAACTCGTTCGAATGACCTCATTCGAATGAGACTTCTAACGAGTTTCCAGAATGGCCTTTTTGGCCTGATTTGATTTCTAGTGTCCCGTAGACTTATCTAAATGGTGAGATAACTTTTCCTTATTAACTAGTGGATATAGTTGTGATATTTGTTCTACATTTAGGAGTAGAACTTAGATTAGTGTCATAAATTGGACGACATTGGTGGATTTGGGAATCGAGCAATTATTCACGACGTGAGAAGAGTTGATAACTTACAGACATATAAACCGGGGACTTGTGAGTTGTGTGACACTAAATGTTGGTATGAGGACGAGAAGCATACCACTAATGAAATATTGTGATACCTAAAATGTGTGAATGTTTAGTATATGTATTTATCTGTGTATGACATACCTACCGTACTTGCTATCATGGGAGGTTGGTGTTCGTTTAGGACCATCTAATCTTTGTGTGCCTACGGGGGGGATTTAGATTGGTACCTCGAGGACACAAGTCAGACAAGGGCTTATTGAGAAGTTAATAAGTCTGCTGATCATGGGAGCGTAGGTATGTGCGTGACCCATGTGACGTGAACTATGTTCGCCTCCATTGTTTGTGATTGTTGTTAATGAAACGATTCCTGAGAGACTCGGAATGCGTGATCCTTATGTACGTGATGTACCAGGATTTGATAGCAGAGTATGTGAGCACCGAAGCTTAGTCTCGGGGTGCTAGTATTGTATATTTATGATGAGAATAATATACTGTAAATTGAAATGAATTGTCGTGAACAATTATGAGTATAAATAATAGCAATGGTTTTAAAGTGAAAATGTAAGATTTCAAATAATTGTAGTGTTAAAGTGGGAAACTGTGTAATAAGGTACAATACTCTATTAAATGAAAGATGTTGGGACTTAAATTGAATATCTTATAGAAATGTTAGATTTAGCATTGGAGATATGGGAGCAACTAGAAATGGGTATGGGTACGATAGGAGTGCACGATTAGTTGAGAGGTGAGGAATTCATGTGAGTGCACACACTATCATGTACTTTATATTTACTATTTAAAGTTATTAACACTTGCATATTTTTAAATTATTTCACATTCGGGCTCTCACCCGTTTGCTTTCAAATCTGTTTTTGTAAAAACCTTTTTAGGTGCCCAGCCACAAGGACACCATGCATAGGAGTTCTATTCAGGTGACGTGCTATAGCTACTGTGGAAGTTACAGGACCTTGTCAGTAGACGCCTCCATCTTTGATCTTGACTTCATTATCAGTTATTATCATTTGTTGGGCATGTCGCCCATTTCTTTTAGAGACATCTTATTTATTCAGTTATTTTCGATTTTGGGTTGTAATGAATTCTAGTGATGCAGACTTTGTATTTATTTATTTCGGGATTTGGTTGTTGTGAGGCGTTTTTCCTCCAAACTCGTTATTATTGTATGGTTATTCTATTGTGACTATATTGTGTTGGTGATGTTAACTTTTCATAATTCATTTATTGCATGTTAATCGGATTTAATTAAAATGGACATATCACTTTTCAAATACTAGGTGGTTAGAAATTATTAAAATGTTTTCGACAGTGATGCTATTAACTGAACCAACTTGGCATTTTGTATTAATTTAATAAAGGAGTAGCTACCCGGTATTTAATTAGTCGGGGTGTCACAATATCCCATTTCCCTTCTTTTATCCAGGAAATGTAATTAAAGCCCATTCATTATCATGATCTGCTTTAATAATCTAAGACCGTCCCTCCGGGTTTCCCCACTGGACGCGCCCCTAAATGTCTATCATCTTCCAGGGCCTATCTATACAAGACAACCAGGGAACCTACCAACGTCGGGAAGCGACCATATTGCCTGCGGAAAAGTCAAGACCGCACCCAGAATCTCCTAACCAGCGCAGTATAATAAATGCCCATATGGCCTAGGGACTATATCCACCCTGCATTCATTAGCCAGGGGGCTTCACCACACGTACGCAACTTCCATTATGATAGCGATTTAGGGAGGTGTGTAATCATAAATTAACATTTATGAAAACCCTTACTTTTCCTTTCGAAAACATCCAAATTTTTACGTTCACAAAATCATTTGTACTTATTCATTTAATACCACATTTTATAATAAGCATTTCTTATGTATTAAGTCATATTTTATTAATGCCCTAAAACCCAAAGTGCCATTGACATCAAACTAGTCTCCAAAAGTTTATACAAATTCATAAACCATCAAAGTGAGTCTCCCTCAAGGAGTATCTCCCAAAAGTCCCACATTAACCTTTTATCTCTAAATTACTTTTAGGTTAAATTCCTAATTCATTCGGCCATTAATTTATACAAACTAACCCTTGGGTAAGTCCAATGATTCTATTTTAGCCTAGGACATAAGTCTACCCCAGAACAACCCTCTAGAACTCTTAAATACTTCCCAAAGGAAGGTTACTAATCTCCAATCATAAATTTAAGAAGCTAGAAGAAACTAAGGAAAATAAAAGTGAAAAACAGGGGACCGGTCGACCGCCCCTTAAGGATTTTGCCTACCAAAGAAAGCAGTAAGTTCATTTTGGCATGATCGGTCGACCCGTCCTGGGACCGCGGTCGACCGTGCCTATCAGGTCCTCGAAAATTCCTTTTTCTTCAAAGCCAAATCCGAAACCTACACCCTTTATTCTTACAATTCATTTACTCTAATCACCCCACAGCCTAACCCCTACAATTATACACCAAAATAAACCCTTGTAATTACTTAAATCACAACAACAACAAGATCCAAGGTTAAAACATCAAAATTTTACAAAACCTAGCATTTTCTCCAAATTTTCCATTTACTTAACAATCACACAATTTATTCACATAAAATCATATACTAGCAAGTAAGAAACTTGCCTCGAAGTTGTAGTCTCTGATCCTCCTCCAGTAGAGACGAATTCCGGCTCAAATCTTCCATTTTCTCCCTTTTTCTCCATTTCTCCTAACTCTCTCTTCTCTCTCTCTCTCTCTCTCTCTCTCTCTCTCTCTCTCTCTCTTGGCTTCTAACATGAAAAATGAAAAAATAAGAGGGGTGAGGGAACTTATACGGGTTTTAAAACATAATTCCCCACTTTTTAATTGCTAATACACCACTAAAATGACTCCTATCTGCATAATTGAGTCATAACACCCCAAAAGTGCCCGAAACTCAAAAATACATCGTGTCACTTATTTCGACTATCTCTACTATACCAAAAACAACCGCACCCCCTATTTTGGCATTCGGGATAACGTGAACAAATTTTATGTTCTACATTCATTTTATTTCATTAATTATACTCCAAATTAATTATGAGTCATAACCGTCATTTTTACATATAACGACACGATAATACACAATATGATGCTATTTACCTTCTCGTACGGTAAATAGACAAAACATAGTAAATATTATCCCTTAATATTACGGGAAACAATATTTACTCCAACATACCCTATTTTATAAAATTGGCCCATCGGGCAAAATAATATAAAATAGTCATTCAAAAATATGGGTTGTTACATCGCACTAAGAAAGTATAATGAGGCAATACAAATCGGTATTTATCTCTAGATTAATATTTCATAATTACAATTTTAAATAAAACTCATTAAATTACTTCTCTTACGTAATTTGAATTAAGACGTATTTTCTCATTTAATTCTCCAATCTAATTAAATAGAATATTTGGAATATTCAGAAGTACGGGGTATTACAAGGCTCCTCTGTACAATAAGTTTGCACACTAAGTTTGCACATTATTTTTTTAAAATAGTAAAAAAAATATTTTTGAGTTGATTTTTTTTTGTGATATTAAAACATTTCAAGAGACCGATATAAAGAAAATCAGTTCAAAAAACCTTTTTTTACTATTTTTAAAAAATCAGTCAAACATTAGTTATTTTTAAGCACTTTAAAAGGTGCGAAAGTTTGACCGATTTTTTAAAAATAGCAAAAATAGTTTTTTTTGAGTTGATTTTTTTTATACGGGTCCATTGAAATGTTTAAATATCACATACAAAATCAACTCAAAAATACTTTTTTTAATATTTTTAAAAAATTAGTGTTCTCCAGCACATGTGCAAACTTAGTGTGCACAAAAGCTTGCCTCTCTCTCTCTCTCTCTCTCTCTCTCTCTCTCTCTCTCTCTCTCTCTATATATATATATATATATATATATATATATATATATATATATATATATATATATATATATATATATATATACAATCTTTATAAAAAATTACTCTATAAATATAAATTATTTTTTGAAACAATACTCTTTTGGTGAAAATAGAAATAACAATTTATTTTGTATAAAGTATAGTTTTAGCCCTTTTTTCGATAAAAAACATTTTTTTACAAAAGTTAATTTTATAAAGATAAGTATAAATTATTTTATTATATATAAAAGTTGTATTGTTTTAAAGTAATTTCCCCAAAACTAGAGTTTTAAACTTCTTTTCTTTACATAACTTACGTTTTAAATGGTTATTCTTATAAATATAAATATAATCTTTTTAAGAAAAGGATTGTTTCTATAAAGCAACGTTAACGTGAAAATTTTATAAACTGTTTTAAAAAATTATACATTTTATTATAATTTGTTTTTGAGTTATATGTTAATAATTAACAATTTTTTTAAATAGCTCAAAAAATGTTTTTTTTATAAAAAATATTCAATTTATATTAGATTTTGAACGTTAACATTACTTTATAAAAACATCTTTTCCTTAAAAAAAACTATATATATATTTAAAAAACAACCTTTTAGATAGCAACTTATGTAAAGAAATGAAGTAAAAAACTAGAGTTTTTAGAAAACTAATTTATTAAAATACAATTTATATACATAATAAAATATTTTATACTTATCCTTATTAAATCAAGTTTTGTAAAAAAAATGCTAAAAGTATAGCTTTATAAAAAAATTATATATTTATATTTTTATAAAAAACAGTATTGTTTAAAAAATAATTTATATTTGAAAATAATTTTTAAGATATATACATGTATGTGTGCATTTGTGTGTTTGTGTGTGTGTTCTATTATTTTTGTTTATTTAATTCCCCCTACTTCATCATTAATTATTCTCCTTTTTATATTTCAATTTTACATGGAAGTATTTGTTTGACCTCAAATATTCTACAAATGAAATAGATATATTCGTTATCTTTTTATAATTCTTTTGACATTAAAGCCATGTATCACACAAATATAAAATAGGTCTTTTAACATTATATATTTCACCTCTATTTTTGTAAGTATGTTTGCATTGCATTGTGTAATAAGAATTTCAAAGCACCCGTGCATCGTGCGGGACTAAAAACTAGTAAAAAATAATACTAGAAGAATGAAAACTACTAAGTAAATAACTTCAAAATAAGAGCATGTCATAAAAGACCACAAAATAAGACTTTGCCATAAATAGAAGGTTTTTATACCCTGCTTCAATATTTCCCAAAATAATACTTATAGTCAATGAAAATAAAAACTCTCCAATATAAAATATATAACTTTTATAACTTTTTAACAAAAGTTCACTAAAAAAATAAAGGACGAAAGGTAAATAATGCAGTCCTTAATAAACATATGATAGGCGAGGGTTCTTAAAACACATATCTTGTCATCCAATGGGGGAACTCAAGAAGAACCATGTCATCCAAGTAAAAACATAATAGGTTGACTAAAAGGCCTTAACTAAAAGATAAACATTAACCTAACAGTCGGTTGAAAAACTGGTTGCCCCTAATAGTGGGTTGTAATGAATAGTTTAACTTATAACCTTTGCGAACAATTAAAGCGTAAAAACTAAGCAATACATAAGGAATAGAATGGTAGAGGAAATTTGACGTATTAACTATCTAGTTATTTTACCACTCGTGAAGGTGAAGAGTAAGCTATAAAAACTGAGAGAATTATATTAAAATGAAAAGTTATATCAAAATACGGAACTACTAATTTTTAATAAAAAAATACCTTTCCAAGTATATACATATCTTATGCCAGAAATTTAATAAAAACAACCATGAAAATTATTACAAATAATAGAATTTTGAAAAAAAAAGTTGATGCATGATTTAAAGGTCTTATGGGAGCAAGGATATATACTATAATTGATTTCAGCAGAGTTGCTCAACTTGACACTGGCGCTGCCCCTCAAAAAGCTCCATGTTATCCTGAATATGTCCCCGAACCTGCAAAAACTATAAGAGGAAAATTCTTTTATATTGTGAACAATTAGAAGCAATAAATAGATGCACGCCAAGTGAATTGTTAAACTTTCCCTTCAGTGACATTTATCACCTTAATCAATTCTAAAATACAAAATGTTGGAACAATTGGGTTCTTCTTTTATTTCTTTTCTATTCTTCATAGGCCATATTTGATTGTTCATTAAGTTTACGATTTATAGATTTCTTATATGTGAAATTTCGAAACCCTAGTTATTGGAATTAAGAATGATACAAAAAAATCAACTAGCAAAATGAGGTATTTCTGCCAAAAACAAACCTTGTAAATATGTCTCCCTCTTGTGTGTGTGTGTGTATGTGTGTGTGTGAGACAGAGAGAGAGAGAGAGAGAGAGAGAGAGAGAGGCCTAAACCTTAATTATTTTAAAATTACATCTTGACAAATCTAACTAATTAAAAAATGGAGTTCAATGAGAAATTGACCTTTTTAAAGTGCAGACGCCCAATTCGATCAGGGAATACATGGAAAGGGACGTGGAAAACCCCATTTATGGATTTGGAGGGAGGTGAGGAGATGAGAAACGGATGATGGTAAAAAATGAAGAAGGAAGTATAAAGATGTGAGTAATAGAGAGAGAATAGAAAATGGAGAGACCTATCATTAAAAGGGACCTGTCGAGAGAATAAAAAACGATAAGTGTGTGTGTGTGAGAGAGAGAGAGAGAGAGAGAGAGATATGAGAGAGAACAGTGTAATCTACTTGGATGGAAAGGGGGAAAAAACGTGTGAAAGAAACTGAAATTAATTGGTGATCAATTTTAATGACACGTGGCACATCTACACTAAAAGACCCCAATTTTAAATAGCTATATTAAATTAGACCCACACTTCATGTCACTTTCCCCTCTTCTAACAGAACCCCTCCACAAGCTTCCGGGGAGAATTGTAGCACGTTCCACCAACATAAATACTTTAAATATCTAAATTTTGGGCATTTTAATTTGGACCAAAATTTTTATACAAAAAATTGTAGGGACCAATTAAATTTTATGTAACTTGAAAATTTGGGGATGATACAACCTCTTAAAGTTTAATAAAGCCCAAGCCCACTTATTATGTTAGGCCAAAGGAATCTAATCTATATAACTATATATAAATTGTAGACCCAAATCCTCTGAGGATAACACATGAAAGTAATAAAGGCTTAATCTTATTAATTAGCTAACTTCTCATTAGGCAGCGAAACTTATGCACTTAGAGAGCCGTGTTTTGCTTCCAGGTCTCTTGGGATTTCTAAAATCATCTCTGAAAGCACAATACAATGTATTGAAACGTCAATTGAAATAAAGTGCATCCACATGTCTTGGAATGAATTCTAGAGTTTCACTCCTTTTATGGCCTCAATGCACCCTATTTAATATTCATGTTTATCTCATAATGGAAATGAGAGAAAGTTGCAGACCCATGTTTCCATCTGTAGCAACTTCATCTCCCATGTGGCATACACCTTGAATACTACAGCTTCCTGGTAGTCGATTGAAGGTCGCTTTGAGTGCTAGAGATTTTGAGTTGGAAATGAAGTTGTTGGGACTTGAAAGTATCCTGACACAACAACAACAACATCAAAGGCAACACTTGGTGGATGATCTCTCAAGTCTCTCTTCTCCATCCTGGTGGAATAATAATGACTACTATAGGTTTGGTAAAATTAACCCCACTAACCTTGACAGCGTGACATAGTTTTTCTCCTCTGTTGTGTAACTGAGTATACATAGCCCAAGGTTAGTTGAAGCTAGGCTAGATAAAGGCACAAACAATAACATATATGTGTTATAAGTGGGTTTAAATATGTATACCTAATGTTTTTGAGCTAAAACATCTCAAATATTGAAGGATGGAATTAGTTTGTACTATTTCAGTAACTTTTCATTCTAAGGTGCCTATTTACATTTTTCATTTTGAACAATGATATACACTTTCGGTTCATTTTGCACTAACCTTTGGTGTGTGCATCTCTATTTTTTTATTTTTTGAAATTAGTTAGGTGAGTTTAGATCTTGACCTCTCATCTTCTTTTGGTAAAACGTGAAGAATTTAGATCTTAACCTCTCATATCCTATTGGTAGCACTTCACTGTATTATAGTAGTTTTGGCCCGCAACATTTGGGTTAATTATGTTCAGGGGTGAGATATTTCAATTTTAAAACAACTAAAAATAGCAATGGGAAAATAGAGTAATTTTGAAATTATTCAACTTTTAATTGTCTAAAGAGGCTATACTATATTATTTGTAATGTATTTTTTTTATAGCCACTACGAAGGTTTTTCCTCCCTATTTTTGCTTATCTAATAAAATCTCACGAGTGATATCCCACTTTGACAAAATTAAAAATGTTTCCCTGTTTTATAAGCAGTTTTGCTAACAATTAATTTCTGCATTTTTATAATCATACTCTTTTAATATATATATATATATATATATATATATATATATATATATATATATATATATATATAAGTTACAAGTGTGTTTTTACTATTCCATAAGAGATAAGATCTTTAACGGTTTGGATCAAAGCCAACAAGGCAAAAATAGAGGATTGAGATTAAGTTTGGTGGGTTAGTATGTTACGGTTGAGACTACTCTTCATTTGTAAGTTTGGTGGGATATAACCCAGCTAGAGAAAATCATAGAACAAGGCTTGAGGAGGACCTTCCAATTTGAGCACAAGGCTCGAGGTTGCCACTAAGAACTGAAATCAACAGTTAAGATTAAAATTCACACAAGAACTCCCACTTACCCATGCTAAGAAAACAACCTTTCCCACCTACGAAAGCACATCAGCAGGCGGTCGACCTACCCATCTCTCCATTAACTTCACCAACTATCCCATTTTGAAATTTTAAAACCCATTTCCTTTCCCTTTCTACAAACCAAGACAATAACAAGCCACAAACCTCTGCAACATCAATTATATTACTGACTGTCATGTTATCAACCCTCCACCTTCTCAATCGCAGTCTTGCAGTCGCAATCGAGTACAATAACAAGCAACAAACCCTCCATCGTCAGCACCATAACCACTGCCAAGACCCATATCCAATCCTACACCACCACCATACACCAGCTAAAGCATCACCACACCACCATTCTAACCCATAAACGATTTAGATCTGATAAAATCGCTGCTTCTGAGTTTTTTTGCCGTCTAATCCATACAAAAGCTTGTTGTCATCACCATTTTCATCTTCAAGGTGGGGGCTATGAGTTTTTACATGCGTAGCAGTAGGTGTAAGGGGTTGGGTACTGTTGGGTAGACGGTTCACATTGGGAGTTATCTCGATTTGAGAGTGGTAGGGGAAGTAGCAGGTGGGATCAGTGCAGTGGGTATATATATATTCAGCCACGCATCACGTGGCCTTCATGCCAGTATCAAAATATAATTTTGGTGTCTTCTTTTATAGAATTGACACGTTACAACATGTTGCAACACCATCAATTACACTTATTTTCCCACCCCCTTATTCATCTGTGCATCTACCCATTCATTTGCACATCTAAGTGAAACATTTCGTCTCTCTCCATTCAATGAGCTCAAGGCTCTTTCTCTAACTAATCCTGTTATCTCCCTCTCTCCTAATATATTAACGGACCTTCCCGTTCTTGACCCTTCCCCTCCCACCTTAAATCTCAACAGATCCTACCGATTCTATTTATCATTTGTTTGGGCTATGAGAAAACCACTGCTTGGATTTTTTCTTTCTGCCACCGAGTCTGTTTTCGCAAGCGAGTTTCAAATTTCTTTATCTATGGTATGGCTTTACAATAATATGTCATATTTTGTTTTACATCTGTGTACTATTTTTTTTTCTTACTCTAATGCATGGGGTGGGATAACAAGAAAAATAAAAATAAAAAATGGGTTTGGTTTTGGGGCATATACCAAATCGTTCCTCAAACATTTTTTAATACACGTTTACTCCAAGCTTTTTTTATTTGTTTCAAAAAGTCTCTCAACATGCCGCTTCCTCGGACTTTAAAAATAAGAGAATATTGATCAAATGGGTGTTTGAGGGGCTTTTTGAAACAAAATAAAAAGGCTTTAACTAAATATGTATTAAAAAATGTTTGAGGGACTTTTTGGTATTTGATCATTTCGTTTTTTTGGAATCTTCCTATCTTAGCCATGATAATGTGGGTTGGATAGTAATGGGTTAGTGTTATTTTCTTATTTGTTCCGTTTGTTTCCTGGGAAATATGTTTCTTTGAGCTCTGGGTTAGCGTTGTTTTGAAGATTCTTCAATAAACTTTGAGATTTTGATTGACAACAAAAGGAAAAATATTGGGGTTGATAAATGCCGCATGAAGATAGGATTGGTTCTTACTGGTGGAGATAGTAAGTCAATGCATCTCTGGTCAATGGAGGGATACAAATGTTTGGAAGATTATTCCCTTTCAGATAAAACCCCTCTAATTGATTTTGATTTTGACCAAAGCAAGGCTGTCACTATACAACTTCATTAAAGTATGGAAATTTAATAAATAGTTTATTTGTTATTTTTTTGGCCCGGCGATTGGTGGCAATTGAAAGCTCATTGGAAAATATATATTTGACCATTTTTATCATATAAAAGATTTTGACAAACTCATTACTGGAAATTGAGTCATTTTATCATTTTGTTATTTGTTTTTACCGTGAGTTAATTATTATTATTTTATTGTGAATTATTTATAAAAATAAAATATTTTTATCTACTAATTACACTCTGTTCAAAAAATTTCTCATTAAAGCTCCAGAATCCACAAAATCGTATATAGCTTTTATATGTGTTCATTATTTGTAACAAACTTAGGCAATAGGTTTTTCGGGTTAGATATTTTATGTTGCTAAGGTGTCTTTGTTGTTATTTGTTGCGCCCCAATACTAAGGCTGTTGCAAAATCAAGAAAGTGTAAGAAATCTAGAGTAGTTGTAAAGATGAACGTATGTGGAATTTGCGAAAGATTCGCTAAATAGAGATGAGGAATTTTTTTAGAGTGAAAATTTATGCTTAACATGATATTTTTCACCCGTAGAAAAAATTTCAATTTTCTTATTATATAAATTCTAACTAAACCCTAAAAAGTGCAACCTAGTTTAAAACAAAAATTGCCCATTTTATCTTCAACAGAAAAATTTAGACCATTAAAATCGGTCAAGTGGCACCATACCCTAAAGTAAATTGACTCATCACTAGAAATTTCAGGGCCATCCCATCCCACATTAATTAAAATGATTAAGACTCTTATTGGTCTGGGCCATGTTCTCTTCACAATTAAAAGGATAAATTGTCAAATAATTCTTTAGGCCAGCCCATGTTCTCTTCACAATTAAAAGGTTAAATTGTGATATACTTCTTTGGGTTAGCTCATGTTCTCTTCACAAATGAAGGTTTTCGTCCACCATCTCTCCCAATTATACCCACAATTCATGCCAATAGAACACTATTAATTTTTTCTTTTAGTAATATATTGAATAACAATTTACATGTATGTGCTCCATTCAGGGTCGGCTCTGAAATTTTAGGGGCCCTAGGCGAACAATTAATTTAGGGCCCTTTATATTAATTTTTTTAAAAGAAAATGTGTTCTTCTCACATTTTTTGATGCAAAACTATCAATTAAATCTTCAAAATTTATTATTGTTAACAAATCTTCTTCAATTGATATCATGGCTAATCCATTTAATCTTTCTTGTGACATGGTAGAATGAAGGTAAGATTTTATTAATTTTAATTTTGAAAAACTTCTCTCAGCCGAAGCAACCGTAACGAGTATTGATGTTCAAAATCTATTTTTTTGTTTATTAAAATATTTATTTAGTGAACCCGCTAGTTTTGATGTTTCTTCTTCAATTTGTTTTTGTCTTTTTCTTTTTTCGTGACCGTAGGGATATTTTCTAGTAGACATATTCACACAACAACAAGTGTAATTTGCAAAAATAAAAATTAATCATAAAATCACAAGATTCTCAACAATATTTACAAACAATATTGAAGAAAAATGCTAAACAATCTCAAATTTTAATTTGTAAATGCCCAAATAACAAATTGGAATCTACCAAAAAAAACACAACACAAATATTAGAAGTAAAACAAACAAATTTATATAATGGAAATGTAACAAAGCAATGAATAATATATACTTACACAAACAAGCTCCAACCAATCTCCAATTAAGCCCTAACTTTCTGAAATTGAAACCATAGATTTTTAAACCTTATTTTCATGAGGTTAGTTCAAGAAAAAAAAATTGTGTGTGTGTGGGTGGGGGGCTACTCATTTTTGGGGTGGGGGGGTTTCCGAAAATTACATTTTTTGGGGCGGGTGGTGGGTGGTGGGGCAGTGGTTGCTAAGGGTTTGGGGGGGGGGGTAAGAGAGGGTTTATTCTTGCTTTGGTTAGTAGAGAAAATGAGTAGTGTGAGAGAGAGAAGAAGAGAGGAAGAGAAGAAGAGTGAGAGAAGAAAGTGGGTGAGATAAATGGAAGAGTTAGTGTTAGAATAGAATAAGTAAATGGGTTGGGTTGGGTTGGGCTATGATGGTGGGGTTATTATGTGGGTTTATTTTTTAGTGTGTGGGTGGGTTATTATGTTGTTGTTGGGTTTAGTGTATGAGTTTATTTTAAATAGAAAAAATTTATTTTTGGAGGCCTTTTTTTATGTAATAACTCTAATTTTTTTCATAACTGATTTTTTTGGGGGGACCTTTTTTTTTACAACTAATTTTTTTTTGTACTTAATTTTTTTTTATACCTAAATTTTTTTTTCCAGAAGGGCCCCCAATTAATCAGGGGCCCTAGGCGGCGTCCTAACCCACCTATGCCTAGAGCCGGCCTTGGCTCCATTATATAATATATTTCATATGTAAACATGTAATGTCCCATCCCTTACTAATTCGAGGTTGATAGTGTTGAAATCTTCAGTCATCCTGTTAAATTTTGTTCATTTCTGTTTTAGTTAGTTCTCTTTTGCTTCTTGGCTACGAAGAGTTGTTTCAAGAGACAATTGTTATTTGATGGTTTAATATTTTTTTAAATTTTATTATTTTTACTATATATGATGTAATTATCATCTATGTCATATGTAATTATATATGTATTCTTTTATTATAGCATAATATGTTATTTCTATTAGTATAGTATTAACCTAGTTTTCTAGTTGTTAACAAACTATATTTAATTAAATATTTTTTATATTATAATAAACCCATAAACTATAGAGGTTATACATATCCCCCGATTCAAAGTACCCCAAAACTATTGAATGGGTATGACTAACACATTTTTGTTAGAAATTTAGCAATTTTTATAAACAACATCAAACTTTTATTAAGCATTTTTGGTGGAGATATATTTTGAATGATTGGGTATGATGGAGTATTAAGTCTTATATTGTATATCTTTTTCTCATTATATCGATGATACATTAATTTATTAACAATTTTTATTTTATGTTTTATAAGGAAGCCCTGGTGTCTTTTGTATGGGAAGATCATCGGATTTCGAATGTTATGTTGTCCAAAAAAATAGAGATATATATGCTATTACAAAATTTGACGTATAAAATAATTATTTTCAAAATAAGTTGGGCCATATGGATTAATATTAAAACTCTTAATTTAGCCTACCTAAACATAAACACAAACAACAAACTTAAGTCATCCTCCCTCTTCCCTATCCCTACCTCTCTCTCCTTCAACACACACAACAAAACACAACACCATAGCTCAACCAACCACCCTATTGCCATGTCGGCCTACTGCTCTGCTCCTATCCTCCGTCATAGTCTCTCTCTCTCTCTCTCTCTCTCTCTCTCTCTCTCTCTCTCTATCTATCTATCTATCTATCTATCTATCTATCTATCTATTATTTCTTTTTTCTATCTATCTATTATTTCTTTTTTCTATTTAGACTAAAAGTTTTAGTGTTAATTTGTTAAATGGTTATATTAAATAGTTTAGTGTTAATTTGTTAAATGGTTATATTATTTTTTTTAATTTTTTATTAAATTAAATTTAAATTGTTGTATTAAATTTTTTTTATTCTTAGTTAAATTAATGACAGTGTTATTGTGAGACCAAAATATTTCTTAGTGTTATAGTTAAATTAATGTTAATTGGTTAATATTTTTTTTAGTGATATTGTAGGTTTGTTTAAATTGATATTGTTGATGGTATCTTATTGGGCATGTGAGAAGGTATTTTGTAAGTTATCATAGGCGTATGGTGAAGATGTTATTCACCCTGTTTGTTGCCTTCGTGGAGGTTATTTATATACTTTGTTTTTCAATTTCAATTTAAATATAATTCCATGATATGTGTAAGAATTCTTAAATTTCAGTGTTTTTCAAAATATTGGATAAGTTCAGATATAGTTGTCTTTCAATTCCAAATATTTTACATGTCATGTCACCGATATGAGTTATCGGTCTCATATAACAGAATATCTAACAATTAGGGTTATAATGTTTTCGTTTGTTAGAACTTTGGTTTAATGTTGTTGTTGGCTTATATTTTAGGATTAATTTCAGGGGATAATTTGGAATATTGCTTGTTTAAATTTGGGGTCAAAATTCTGATTTAACATTTGTTTCTCTTTCCATTAGATTAAATAAATTACTTTATTTTTTTGTTAATACTAAAACGTAACTTCAAAAATTCAACTGGAGGGCTCCCGCCCACCAACCCTTGAAAATCGTCGATAAATTAACCCCCATTATTGAGAATTCCTGGCTCCATCCCTGGTTGTCCACATGATAGATGTCTTAGCCATGGAATAGCATTTGACTATTGTACTTAAATTTTAGAGTTATCCAAGAAAATAAGGTATGTTCTTCTTATGAATATCACACACACACACACACATATATATATATATATAACCAAAGGAACTCATTCCCTTTCTTTAATGCCATGTGGGTTCCTTACTAAAGGTCACCCGAATTCTCCTTGGATAAGACCCTCAATACCTTATGTGGGTCCCATTCCATATATTACATCCACTCACCTTTGATAACCCTAAAATACCTCATGATGGGTCCCTTCACCAAAAGACACGCTCACCCTTCTTAGATGATATTTTATATCTCATGGGTTTCCCCTCTACTGGGATGATCCCTAAGTTCAACTTGAGTTCCAAGTTCTAATAATCACCAATGTACCACACCTCGAGTCCCAACTTTTGATGTTAGTTCAATCATCGTTATTTGCAACGCTGACCCATTCTAGCTTATTTGGTAATTGATGAATGTAAGTTATACTGAATGCTTTTTCTATTAAACCTTAACTTTTCCTTGCCATGTTGACAGCTGCTAAGATTTAAACTGGGCAAGTTATACCCATATGTGAGTTATCTAAGAAACCCTCACTTTTCCATTATATTTTTCGTTATTTTCATGGAAACGAAACCCTTATGGCCTAGTCGTCGTGGTTATCCACATGGGTAACTTATGCACCGAATGGATTAGTCTTGTGGTGTGCGATAGATGGCCCGGGAATTATCGTTCGTTATAAAAAAAACTTCATTATTTTATATGTCACATGTAAATTCCAAGCAAACAGAATGGAAATATATCCATTTATGAGTAAAATAAAGCACATAAAGTGGATTTGAAGGCGAAAACTAACCTAGCTCATGCGACCCCATTTACAATACCCTTCAACACTCAACTAGTTTTTCACCATAAATCTAGACTGTTATGTGTTATGACCTTTGAAGGGTCCAAATGAGTTAGAGTTGTTGGATCCATGTGGCTATAACATGTGACACTTCGCCTAATTACATATCGGGTGATTAGTCCTTTATTAAATTAAATTAGGATTTCTAAATTTGTTCATTCTTAGCATCACTGTCGAAAACCAAATTAATTACTAATCACCTACTAGTTAATTGAACTAGTGCCAATTTTATCTTTCATTAAACATATAACAATGTGCGGAAGACCAAAATAAACCATACACCAATAGAGTCTAAACCATCACAAGATATAGATAAATAAAGTCTTGTCGTAAAAACCGTCGGCTAAGACCAAACTAAGTAAATCCAACATAATACTAACTAAATCCAACATAAATCTGAACTGAATAAAATCTGAATGGAAAAACATGCCCAAATGAAAACAATAATACAACCATAAGATCCTACACTATGAAATGAGGAAATGAGGCGTCTAACGAAACTCTTGCAAGCATCCACTTGTGCTGCATCTACATATGCCTGGAATAAAATGTCAAGTCTGGCATCCCTGTGGCTGGACACCTAAAAGGTTTTGAAAATATATTTATAGCAAGAGTTAGTACTCAAAATATTTTGAAAATATTTAGTAAGAGTATAGAAGTACAAAATTGGTTATTGATTACATTTGTTAGGTTAACATACACTTTCTTAAGTTTCCTCACCCCTCAACTATTGTTCATGCCGAACATTCTCTACTTAGCCCACCTAGCTGGGCTACCCAAGCTAACTTGACATAAGTAACTATATAGACTATTCACATATCTAAGTCCTCATACCGCCCATACAGTACGCTATTCGAATGAACATTACTCGTACTTTAAGAGTTGAAGTTATCATTTCATTCATCTTCTCATTTATTCAATTAATTCAGTTTCACTATTTAATTCGTTCTTTAGATATACACTATCTGTTAGTCTAATATCGTATATAATTCAGTTTCACTATTTCATTCATCTTCTCATTTATTCAACCAATCCAGACCTTACTGGAAATGTCAAGTTTGGATCGCCCACTATGCGAGAAACTCTGGTGATAGAAAGCCGCGTAGGTATGCTAACTCATAATATCAATCATATAGGTACACACACAAACTATATATATACATATTCAGTTGGTATTCACACGACCTAATTTTCATCGTTCGTACGTAGAATAATTCACTAACATACTCCTCATACTTGTTACATCGCGATTTAACTCACTATCGTATTATCCGAGTATTAATATCTACTCTAAGGGCCCAAGTTACTCCTTTATTTATTTTAGTTGCTAAGTCCCCCTTACCCGGTTGGTTTATGCAATTAATCTTTCTCACGCTTTTCTATAATTGTATTCTCATCTTTTCGAATTAAATTACGTCACAATTAAGCCTATTTAAACATCACTTTAATCCCCTTAATGAGCCAAAGCCCATGACTATATCATAGGCCTATTATAATATAAATAATCCCACATTATATTTCATCAAAGTCCCAAACTTTTCCTCGATAACAATTTTTGGCATTCTAGGCTTAAAAGGAAAAATCTCATGGTCGAATCAATTCGCCAGGAAACCGAATCGATTCAATTTATGGCAGGCCATCTTCTTCGTTGGTTTTCATGCATTTTTCACCATTTTTACACATGTGTCTTACATGATACTTCACCAAAATCAAAACCAACTGTACCAAACCTTTTCTACATGTCTTAGGATGATTTCCAACGTAGATTCCACATCAAAACATTATGATTCATGATCAAGAATAGATTAAATCCTCAAAATTGCTAGGTTTTCATGTTCTTCCTTTATATTTCAACACAAACCCAAATTTATTTCGTAGATAATCATATATCTATTGATTTTCTTCAACAACATTAAATTAAACTAATTCGAAATCCCACCCTTAACATGAGTTTAATCCATTATTTCGTTTCAAGATCGTCAATTTATTCACAAATAAATCAAACCCTAGGTACATGGGTATTATAACTTCAAGAAATCTATATATAATCACATGTCTTAATTTAGATGTTCAGATTTTGTGAATGATATGTTGAATGGTGTGTCTTCTCTTCCAAGCTTCACTCCCAACTTGTTAATGGTACAAGATCACACTCCAAATTCCTCAAAATCTCTCTCTTAGGCTGTACAATTGTACTATCTCTTTCTGTAATCGATTATCAAAGTTTTCTAACCTATAAACCCTAGCCTCAAACCCTTATAAGATGATATAGAGTTTGTAAATTCCTAGATCTCTCAATCTCGTAATATAAAATGACCAAAATACCCTCATATGGTTCCGGTTTAGTAAAATTATCCCGTGACTCAATAGACATCCCTAAGTATACTATTTTGACTAATTCGACCCTTTCGGACTCATCCATTACCTTGAAATCGTCATCTGAGTCACTCTAAATGAATATTCCATCTCGAACTCAAATTAGTCCAAACACGACTCCTGATTGAGAAAAATTCATATTACGCCCATATCACTCGCTATGACGTAATTTCTAATCATCAATGATTTACTATTCACTCAGTAAATATAATTCATAACATTAATTATTATTTCACTCTCGGTTAATATCTAATAATCACATTATTATTCAATTTAATTAAATTACTTCTTTCTTGTAATTTAAGATAAACAATTTAATTACCGAACTAATTAAATCTCAAATATGAAGAAATATGGGGTATTACATACTCCCCCCCTTATAACGAAATTTCATCCCCGAAATTATGTCATACATGTGGTAAACAACCCTGGATACTGCTCTCGCATGTCATCCTTCTGCTCCTAAGTAGACTCATCAACACCGTGGTGCCCCCACTGAACTCTGACTAGAGGTACCGCCTCAGACCATAGCTTTTGATCACTGTGATCTAGAATAGCCATGGGTCTTTCCTTATATGAGATATCTAGCTGCAAATCAACCTCCTCGAGTGGAACATGCCAAAAAACTCTCTTGCTCCTCCTATAATTCTTCAGCGATGCCACGTGGAGCCTGTCGTGTATCCGTTGAAGATGCTTCGATAAACCTAATCCATATGCTACCGGTTCCACTCTCTCAATAATAGGTAAAGGCCCCACATACCTCGATGATAACTTCCCCTTTTTATCGAATCTCATGACACCTTTCATGGGAGACACCCGTACCAACACCTAGTTGCTAACTTTTAAATCAACGTGTCTCCGATCGATATCAACATAACTCTTCTGCCTATCTTGAGCTATCCATATACATCCCTAAATAAGATCAATCTTGGCATTCATCTCCTGTATCATCTCTGTCCTTAATAACTTGTTATCCCCCACTTCTAACCAGCAAGTGGGCGTCCCATATCGATGGTAAATTGGTAAGAGTTGTTACACATAAACTCTACCAATGGAAGGTATCGCTCCCAACCTCTCCCAAAATCTATAATGCACATTCTCAACATGTCCTCCAACATCTGATTAACCTTCTCAGTCTGTCCTTCTATCTATGGATGATAAGAAGTAATCAATCGCCACTCTGTGCTCGTGGCCTCTCAAAAACTCTGCTAGAAGTGAGAAACAAAGATCTTATATCTATCAGATACAATGTTAATCGGCACCCCATGCAGTTTCACTATCTCGATAATGAACAGATGCGCATACTGACTTGTCTTATAGTTGATGTGGACTGGCAAGAAATGGGCCACCATGGTCAACCGATCCACTATCACCCAAATAAAATTGTAACCTCCCTGTGATGTTAGTATCCCTGTAATATAATCCATCAAAATAGTCTCCCATTTACAGATGCGAATCTCCAACACCTATAGCATCCCTGAAGGTCTCTGATGGTAAACTTTCACAAGATGACAGGTAACACGCTTTGAGATCAACATTACTATGTCACTCTTAATCTTAGTCCGCCAATACTTTCTCCTCATATCTTGGTACATCTTATCCCCATCGGGATGTATCGCGAACTTCGAACCACGAGACTATGTCATAACTACATGTCTCAAATTCTTATACTATGGAACTAAAAGTCTCCCATTAAAACGTAAGCCTCCCTCTAAGCTGATCGAGTAAGACTCTTCACCCTCGACTAATAACTTCAGTACTCTGCCCTGATAGGACTGATCCTCCACTTGTGCTTTCACTACATTCATCATAATCTCGGGACTGATAGATAAAACTTCCACGCATTCCTTGGCAACCTCATCATTGTGTCAAAGCTCACTCCACTTCTCCTTCTAGTCCTCTACTATTTCCCCCATATGTCACCAGCTTAACGCATCTGGCACCATGTTAGCCGTACCAGGATGATATTGTATATCAAATTGGTAATCCTTCATGAACTTTACCCACCGCCCCTGCCTTATGTTCAGATCCTTCTACATCAAGAGATATTGAAGTGACTTGTGATCCGTGAACAAATTAAACTGCTCCCTCAGAAGATAGTGGCTCCATATCCTCAAAGCAAAAATGATCGCTACCAACTTTCAGTTATGAGTGGAGTAATTCTTCTCATGGGGCTTAAGATTTCAAGACGCATAAACTATATCCCTCTCCTTCTACTGTAATACACCCCTAAGTCCCTGCAAGGATGCATCGGTATAAATATGGTACTCCAATCCTCCCCTGGGTAAAGCAAGTACGGGTGCTGATGTCAACTTATCCCGTCGCTTCATCAAATACAAACTGATAATGATCGCTCCACACAAATAGTACCCCTTGGCTGGGTAATTATCCCTCTAATATATATATATATATATATATATATATATATATATATATATATATATATATATATATATATATATATATATATCTTTATAGGACCACCGTGAAATAATAGGCATACTCTCCTATTAGTCCAAGTACCTCTCGTACTAAATGGGGACTATTGGTTTAGCATGTCTCCTCGAACCCAAAATAACATAACAATGGTGGAGGCAAACATAGTTCTAAGCCTTTGGGTTACGCACAGACATAACATACCCAAATGACATGTTGGTCTCCCTAATACACGTCCCATAACGAGTCTCCCTAAGTTCTATGTTATGGGGCACCAATCCAGACTTTATTGGAATTGTCAAGGTGGGATCTCCCACTACGCGAGAACCTATGGTGATAGTAAGAAGCGTAGATATGATAACTCATAATATCAATCATATAGGTACACACACAACCTATATATATATACATATTCAGTAGGTATTCACACGACCTAATTATCATCGTTCGTATGTAGAATAATTCACTCTCATACTCCATGTACTTGTTACATTGCGATTTAACTCACTATTGTATTATCCAAGTATTAATCTATACTCTAAGGGCCCTAGTTACACCTTTCTTTATTTCAATAGCTAAGTCCTCCTTACCCTACTACTTTATGGAATTAAGCTCTTTCACGCTTTCCTGTAATTATATTCTCATTTTTTTTAATTAAATTACGTCACAATTATGCCTATTTAAACATCACTTTAATCCCCTCAATAAGCCAAATCCCATTACTTAATCATAGGCCTATTGTAATATAAATAATCTCACATTATATTTCATCAAAGTCCCAAACTTTGCCCCGATAACAATTTTGGCATTCTAGGGTTAAAAGGAAAAATCTCGTCTTTTCTGGGCAGCCGAATCGATTCGGCTCTGGCCGAATCGATTCGATTTATGGCAGGTCGTCTTCTTCGTTGGTTTTTATGCGTTTTTCACCATTTTTACACATGTGCCTTAAATGATACTTCACCAAAATCGAAACCAACTTACCAAACCTTTTCTACATGTCTTAGGATGATTTCTAATGTAAATTCCACATCAAAACATTACGATTCATGATCAAGAATAGATTAAATCATCAAATTATCAAAAGCCCTAGGTTTTCGTGTTCTTCTTCTCTATTTCAACACAATTCCAGATTTATTTCATAGAGATAATCATATATCTACTGATTTTGAATTATCTACAAACATCAAATTAAACTACAGGGAAATCCTACCCTTAACATGAGTTTAATCCATTATTTCCTTTCAAGATCATCAATTTATTCATAAATAAATCAAACCCTAGGCACATGGATATTATACTTCAAGAAATCTATATATAAACACTTGCCTTGATTTAGATGTTCAGATTTCGTGAATGAGATGTTGAATGGTGTGTCTTCTCTTCCAAGCTTCAATCCCAACTTGTTAATGGTGCAAGATCACACTCCAAATTCCTCAGAATCCCTTTCTTATGCTTCATAATTGTACTCTCTCTTTCTCTAATGGCTTGTCTGAGTTTTCTAACCTCTAAAACCTAGACTCTAACCCTTATAAGATGATATAGAGTTTGTAAATTCGTAGGTCTCTCAACCCCCTACTATAAAATGACCAAAATACACTCATATGGTCCCGATTTAGTTTAAAATTATCCCGTGACTCAATCAACATCCCTGGGTATTCTATTTTGACTAATTCGACCCTTTCGGACTCATCCGTTGCCTTAAAATCATCATTTCAAGTCACTCTAAATGAATGTTCCATCTCTACCCCAAGTTAGTCTTCACGCGACTCCCGATTGAGATAAATTCCTATTATGCCCATATCACTTGCTATGACGTAATTTAAAATTATCAATTATTTACTATTCACTCAGTAAATATAAATCATAAATATTAATCATTATTTCACTATTGATCAATATGTAATAATCACATTATTATTTAGTTTAATTAAATTACTTCTCTCGCGTAATTTAAGATAAATAATTTAATTACCGAATTAATTAAATCTCAAATGTGCAGAAATACGGGGTATTACATAACATCTCAAGAAACATGATAGGATCATAAAAAAATAAACCAAGAAAAACCTCTCCACAAAGAAAAAAAACCTCATGAGGCCTGCAAGACCTCTCCTCGAAGCACCGCAAGAGCTCTTACTGAGGTAACACATCTTATCGAGTACCAAGGATCTTTATGGCGATAGACAAATCTCTTAGTGATGCACCAATATGTCTATATGAGGAACCAACAACCTCTCTACGAGGCATTTAAAACCTTTTGTGAGGCACCCATGATTGATTCGCGATTGCACCATTACCTTCCACGAGGTATTCCAATGTGACAAAAAAGGTTTTAACCCAAGTTCTAAACTGACTCGCATGTAATTTCCAAATCTACGTCTTGTTAAGTGGGTCTTTCACCAAAATTCCATTCTTACTCTCGTTAGATGACCTAACCAGTGTTACCTAGTTCTCGGGTCTCTTTGGTAAATGGTACGGGTACATGATATGTTTGTTTAGAAGGTTCACGGTAAGATGGTGGTAGGATTAGCTGGTCCATTACTTCAAATCCTAAGGGAATTTTAGAATTGTTTTCAGGTTAATTTAGTATTATAATCATGTGTTTTCAGGTTAATTTAGTATTATAATCATGTAGTCGATAATCTCGCTACTATATAGTAATATACTAAAGATATATAAAGAATTACCTATATGTATTACTTAAGATGACTTTTTTCTTTGCATATTGCCTTATAACTAATAATAATCGAAGCAATTAACGTTAAATTTAGGAATGCCATTTTTGGAGACCGAGATCGAGAACTAACCATATTTCAAGCTATACAGCCCAGGGTACAAAAGGGATTTAGTGATCTTGGTAACTATAGGCCCAACTGACCTCATGTGGGTTGGGCCCCGCACCAAATCCCACCTTTAATACCCTCACTTAATCATTTATTTAGGAGCTACCCAAATCTGGGGGACAATACTCATAATATTAAGATGTTTTTGTCACCATACTGCATGGACTTAGCTTGCTCAACTACTTTATTTATGGAATCCTCGATAAATTTGCTAGGAATAACAAATTTTAAAAAACATTTGGAAGATCTTAACATATAAAAGAGAAGGTATAACTTGGTCTAGTAACCCATGCAAGTTAAAGAAAATTTTTCATTGGCTAGAGCATGTGACACCCCGCTTAATTGAACCGCGGGTGATCAGTCCTCAATTAAATTAGAACAGGTTTCACAGTTGGTTCATTCTTAGCATCACTGTCGAAAGTTTTTAATTACTAACAACCTAAGTGAAATTATACTGGTGCCAAGTTTTATTTTTCATTAATTCAATGAAATACTCATGTGAAAATAAATAATTAACAATCACAAGCTAACTGAATCCAACCATCACATATAAATAAGAAAATGGCCGAATAAACCATCGTCTAAAATCCAACACAAATGTAAATACATATAATAATGGATCTCAAGTATTTGAAATAAATACTAAATAAATCTGTGAGCAACATACTCGAATATCTGACAGAAAATCCCTACACTAGGAATAGAAGGAATAGAGGCACCTATCCAAATTCTGCAACATCCACATATGCTGCAGTAGAGAATCCCTGGAATGAATCAAGCATGGCGTCCTTGTGGCTGGACACCTAATAGGTTTTGAAAATATTTTATAGCAAGGGTAAGAACCCAAAATATTTTGAAAACATTTAGCAAATGATTAACTTGGAGTAATAAAATATGCATGAATGCGCTTCATATTTTAGTTAGTGTCGCACTCCCTTGTGGACAAACTCACCCCTCAACTAATGTGAACACCTAATTCCTTCTTTATATCCCAACTAGTCCTCTACCCCGAAGCTAGATTTTTGATATAACTCTTGTCAACCGCCCTACTCAATCCCAAATATTTTTAATGTATGACTTATAAGCTATTTATCGCCTTAACTTAGTTAATCATCTTTCCTTGAAAGGCGTATAACGTTCACTAGTTAGATAAATAATACAATTTTCTCCATGTATTTAAACTTCCCGTATATAATTATTCACCCCATTATGTACGTACAATTATCTTATAACTATCACATATGTTGAATGTGAATATAACCCATATATAATTAGTACAATTCACTACATGTATTTAATGACCGGTATATAACTATTTATCCCATTATATACATAGAACCATATTACAACATTCATACATATGTTGAATATAAATATAGCCCATCCTCCCGAGTAATAACTCACCGGATGTATTCTCTAAACTGTTATCACACTAGGTGTACTCGCATAACCTAGTTACCCTAAGACAGAATCGCTCACTAACTTAGCCAAAAACATGAACATAATGGAGGCGGTCATATTTCTTCCCTGAAAGTGAGATAAGCCCCTCACCCATATAACGGACGCTATGACCTGGGATATACTCGCCCTACTCCTCAATCTAGGGGATTCACCCACATCACGAAACCTCCTCCGATAGCACTAGAGTATATATATTAATAATATCTAATCACTGATATTTATATGCACACACCATATATATACTATCGCACACCGTATATATATAAATATAAAATATCCCGACTTTATCATGTACTAAGTCCGTAACACTAACCTATACTTAGTATCTCGAGTTTATGATCCAACTCTAATTATTAATTAATTTTCACATTAATTAACTAAATTATTATTGGTGTCACCCAACCAATATACTCGGGCTCACTCTCCTGTCCCGAAATTTATATAACACCCGATTCTAATCCCCGAATCCAAATTAATTAGTTTTTCATCCATAATTAATTTAAGTGAGTAGTGTCTCCCTACTACTATACCCGAACTTATTCACCCAGTTCGTTATTTTATTTCTCAGAATTTATTCTCAAATTCATACGTAAGTGTTACACCAAATTACCCCACCACTCCCAATTATATGCCCCTATAATTGTGAGGATATTAACCTCCCTAATTAAGTTTTCTCCCTTAATTATTTTTGGTGTTAATTAAACTAAAAGAAAATCCCACCTAAAACTCCCAAGGCCAAACTGTCAAAAATTCCCAACCATCGATCGATCGAACAGGTCTCCATCTTCTTCGACTTTCTGTTTCTGCCATTAACTAATTCCTCTAACCTCCAAACTTGTCTATGGTTCATCTCAAGAACACACAACATTTTTATCATATGGAAACGTGATTAGGACCTCCCCTAGATCCTTAAACACAAATTAAATTTCACAAATCTCTACTTTGCCGAATTTGGGGAATTTTCGGGTCTTTACTCGTTCAGTCCCTATTTCATTTGTTTATCCCAAATTCGTTCATAAATCTTTACTAGATTTTCACATGTGAATAAATTTTCTCATAACTATGTAATAGAATAAATCCCCACATTAATTTCCCATTAATTTCATTCATGTGTTCTATATACAAAAAACCCTTTTTGTACCCTTTTACACCCAAAACAAATTTTGATTTACACATCACAAAAATATGAATTGGATATCATAAATAAACATCACAGCAAGTTAAACACTTGCCTTTTGGGGTTGGTTGGGTCTGATCCGTTGGTGTAGAGGCAAGCTTGATGATGAGCACCCAATCCCTTCCTTGTTTTATCTCCAAAAGACCCCCAAATTGGCTCTAACAGCTACCTCTCACTTTCTCCCCAATTTCTTAGATTTAGGTATATATTTCTTTACCATTCCCCACTCTTAGATTTAGGTCTTAAAACACTAATCCCGTTTTTAGCCTACTGGGCCAAGCCCAAGTGACCCAAATAGCCCCGTGTGGACCAGGTTATGCCTAAAAACGCCCCATGACCCGTTTACTACCCCCGGGTACACTTTTTCGACTATCTCGGCCCATCCAAACTCAATCATGCACTCAAAATTGACATCCAAATTAATTTATAAAAATTATTATCTCACACCCAAATTAGTCTATACCGACTCCCGGCTGAGATAAATAAATGCCATGTCACTAATACACGTTATGACGTTTATTACTTATTACTATTCACTTAGTAATTAAATTTCCTTAAATGTTAACCATTCACTCTCCGATTCGTATCTGGATAAATATTACCATAATTAATTCAATTAAATTACGACACACAAGTAATTTAAAATTTCCCGAATTAATTAAATATTAAATGCACAGAAATACGGGGGGTTACGTACTCCCCCCCCCCCCCCTACAAAGGAATTTTGTCCCCGAAATTTGGTCATTACTACGGTGTATACTTTGGATACTTCTCTCACATATCCTCCTCCTGATCCCACGTATACTCATCAATACTGTGATGACCCCACTCCACTCTAATACCCCGTATTTTTAGGCTTTATAAATTTGGGGATTTATTAAAATTAATGAGTTATTAATTTAATATAAATTCGAAAATTAATTACTTTATAATTATTAACGTGATTTGAGTTAGTAATTATGGAAAACTTGCTTAATATTACTAATGAGTAGAGTAATATATGATATTGGTTCTATTAAATGTCAAGAGTGAATAAAATGACAATTTTAGAAATTTGAGTCGGGATGCGCCCGTGTCGTGTCGGGACTAAATATTGATTAATAAAAGTGAATAAATTATAAGTTGCTCGTATAGACGTTTTTAGTGTGCCAATGTGTCCGTAAGGGTCCAGATAGTCAGAAAAGTCTACCCGGGGGTTTTGTTTGGGTCTCGGGGCATTTTTAGGCCTATTTAGCACCCCGGGAGGGCATTTTGGACATTTTGCATTTTTGGGTAATTATACCCACGAAACTTATTAGGTTATATCAGCCATTTGGAATGGTCCTTTAGGGTTAGAAGACTCAAAAACTTAGAATGGCCATAGGAGAGGGAAGGAGAAATCTTTCCGAGCAATCCAAATACAAAGATTCGCCCGGTTGCACCGCCACCACCACCAACAAGTAGATCGCGCGACGGGGAACGCAACCACACGAAATTCATTCACAAATAAGAACGCTAAAAATTCCAAGCAAGTATTTATCTTGCTTAAATTCATTAATGCATCATTCATGTTAGTCTAGGATTGATTAGATTATAATTAATGGAAGAAAACCCATATTGGAGATAGGAAATCGCATGTAGTAATGATATAAATGGAAATCTGGACCCTTCGTATGTAGAGGTTGAACCACGGATTTATGATTTATTAGGAGTAGAAATTCTGGAAAAAGAATGATTAGAACAAAAGTTAAAGAAAATTCTAGGGTTCATGAAGTTTATATAAGTTTGGCCCTTTTAATCCATGGTTATTGAAGAAAATTCACGTGCTTTACGTAGAAGATTGTTAGTTTAGGTTATTAATGTTTATAGTGCGAATTTATGGTAGTTTGGGTGTTAAAAATCTTGATTTGGTTGAGGTTGAATGTTATAACTCGTAACTGTTAATCTGCAGAATTCGCTATACCTGTTTGATCGATCGATCGAACCAGGAGTGTCGATCAATCGACGCATCGATCGATCGAGCCCCTGAAATCGATCGATCGACCCCTCTTAGCAGACATATATTTCCCTTTCAAATTGTTGAATTCAAATTAAACGAATAGAAATCTTTGGACATCCTTATTAATAAATTTTGGAAGGTAAAGGAGACCAGTAGGACTTATGAATAACTATGAGACCTTTAATCTAAGACGATATTTACATTTTTGGGATGCTTACACATAAGGGACAATGGGGTTGTGTATTAAAGGGAGAGACGCGTGAAATAGTTTCGATGGAAAAAAAATAATAGATGAGTACCTACTGAATTCTACACTTGGGAGGATAGAGTCCATGAGTGTTACGTAGTAAGTTGGATTAATCCCTCAATTAAAGTAAGAGACGAACGGTTATACGTGATAACTAAATAATGAGAAATAAGGACAAATGTCGTAATTATGGGTTATAAGATGTACCTAATTTGATATGGTAATAGTAGTATAGTCATATGACTGTGTTTATGCATATACTATTTATGTGTGAAAATCGTGCCCGCGCTACTTGCTATCCCTATGGTTACCGCGCTGGGACAGTCTTATCTCGATGAGCCTTTATGGGGGATATGGACTCGTACCCTAGAAGATAGAAATCCTTGGTACAAGCTATCGAATCGATAGTTCAGACGGTCCTAAGAGATGTGGGGGCATGTACTAACCTCTTAGAGACTTGGAATCTTTTTTTCGCCTCAATAATATTTGTGTATGTGTTAATACAATTCGAGAGTGATTTCGAACTTGTATTTCCCTTAGTACGAGTGAGATGGGGATTGGATAGCAGAGTATGCCCACACCATAATTTTATGCGGGGTGCTGTTATAATATATATATTATACGAGTACTTAATATATATATTTAATTCTGAAATTTGGAACTTCCAACTGTGCTTATGGTAACTAAGAAATGAATAATTATTTCAATGTGGAAATACTTGTTTTGAAAAGTATAATATGATACTGAAAAACTTTATTAGCGAATAAAGTTAAAATGAGAGTTTTGTTATTAAAAGGAATTTACTCCTTTAACAGTTGAATCGCCAGTTTAAATCTTATGAGCAAACTAAGATAAGATAAGTTAAACCATTGGGGAGGTTAGTACGATAGGTGTGAACATTAGAAGAGAGGTGAGAATTTCTCAAGGGAGTGCCGCAATAATCTGTTGTTGTATTGGCCAGTAAAAATTTTAAATACTTGGTAAACAAATTTTAAATCATTTTTACAATGGGGATCTGACCCGTTTCCATTTTCTTTCCTCTCTTGTATATATATGTATATATTACAGGTGCCCAGCCACAGGGACGTCTTGCAGAGGATCCTTTGGAAGGAACGCGCTGCAGCTTAGGTGGGGGTTGCAGTCCTCTTGCTTAGACGACTTCATTTATTTGAATCCACTCCTAGCATGTTTATTCAGTTGGGCATGTGTCGCCCATTTCCATTATCCAGTTGTTTTATTGGACATTGTGATTCATTTATTTCTAGTATTGTCACTTTGGGATTTATTATTGTCTGGATGTTTTACTTTAAGTTTTAAATGTTGGGATCTAGTTGTTGGATGTTTAATTATTGGATTGTTCAGTATAATTGTTGTGCGATTTCTTTAATTATGAATTATGTAAAGTTTTAAATATTGGTTTTTTATAAATAAAATTTGGAAAGTATTGTCTAAAAATGGTTTTGACACTTAGCTTAATTATTTAGGGTGTTTAAATTGAAAAAATTATTTTTTACGACAGTGATGCTAAGAATGAACCAACTGTTCACCTTGATTTTAATTTAATAAAGGAGTGATTGCCCGTTATTTAATTAGGTGGGGTGTTACAGGTGGTATCAGAGCATCAGGTTCTAGTGTCCATAGGATCTGTACGGCTTATTTCGCTTTCAGCTTAACATTTTTGCTATAGAGCCCTATTTTAGGATTGTTGTATTCTTGCTTTTACGTTAACATCTTCAGCTATTTGAGATTTGATAATAACTATAGACTAATAAATTTCTTCACGTTTCAGATTCCTTCGAGACGTGCCCCAAAGGATAGGCGTGCTTAAGCCGAGCAACCAAAAGCTCCGGCTCAGGGTACGATGAATGCTTATGAGGTAGCCGCTATTGTTGCATTGGCGGTGAATGCAGCGCTAGCGGTAGTACAGCAGGCTCCACCCCAGATTCAGGCAATGGCGCCAATACCTGCACAGCTTCCATCTGCATGGAAGCGGGTTAGGGATGCCTTTTAGAAGGCGCATCCCCCTGAGTTCTCGGGTAGTTTATATATCACCATCGTCAGCCAATGGAAGAAGGATATCTAGAGGCATCTATGTATGTATGAGTGCACAGATGTGCAGAAATAGTTGTTGGCTTCCTTTAAGCTGGTGGGGGACACTTTGCAGTTGTGGGAGTCCACCACCACCTTGGAGGAGAGGGATACGATCCCGATTCAGTCATTCTGGGAGCAGTTTGACCGCAAGTACTTTCCACTCGTCGTGCAGACTGAGATGAGGGGGAACTTACTAAACTTGAAGCAGGAGAATTATACCGTTGCTGAGTATGAAGAGGAGTTCACAAGACTTCTCACCATAGTGCCAGATGAGGCACCCACTGAGGGTAAGAAGATAATGTTGTTTGCGGACGGGTTAGCTTGGAGGATCCGCCAGCACCTTATAGGGAATCTATCTCTGAGTACTTTCATTGATGTACTCAATGCTGCTTTACTACATTGCCAGGATCACCGCTTCCATCTGTAGGGAAGCAAGCGAGCAGGAGAGTCCGACCAGCAGGGCAAGATAGGGGGTAGTAGTGCTAGTGAAGCACCGACATCTCAGGGACAGACTCGTCCGCACGAGCAGAGTTCCCATCAGGGGGACCCTGCCAAGCGATTCCGTTCAGGTGATTCCAGGCAGGGATTTGGGGGATATAGGCAGGGTCAATAGGGACAGCCTAATCAGTAGGGACAACAAGGCCAACACCGTCAGCAGCAAGGCCAATAGGGCTAGTGGTGGGGCGGTAACGGCCAATCGGGTCGTGGTCAGCAAGGTCAGAGGGGAGGAAATTTCAAAGGGCGATGTTTTGTGTGAGGCAAGCATGGCCATAGGCACCAGGATTATCCAGAGGGAGAGAGGTCCCCACAGTAGCAGGGTACCCGTAAGGAGCCATAGGGGCCACTTTTTCCAGCAGCCCTCCCTGCACCAGCACAATTACCAGCCATTCCAACAACTCTAGTGCAGCTGAGGTAGTTACAGTATGGACGTGTCTATAACGTCCACCCGGAAGAAGCTCCACAGGCACCACCCGCGATTGAGGGTATGTTTACTGTCCATGGTACTATGGGTCGGGTTTTATTTGATACTGAGGGGATGCACTGTTTTATAGCTACGCATTTTACGAAGGCCTTGGGGTTATTATCCAGAGCAGAGAGCACTGTGACGTGTGTAGACTCACCACTGGGGAGTGGATCGCTCATTTTCTTTATATGCAGGGGTGTGGGGGTAGATATTGGTAGCTTGGTATTACCAGCAGACATGTTAGTCTTAGATATGCATGAGCACGATGTTATTATCAGTATGGATTGGCTCGCAGCTTACAGAGCCATGATTGATTATTTCGGTGGGAGTATTGTCTTTGCCATTCCGGGGCAAGAGATGTTTGTAGTGGCGATGCCTCGCCCATAGGGAGGCTCGACCGCTCATTTATATTATATAGAGGAGGATACCTCTAAGGAGGTTGTGATTCCCTTAGACTCAATCCCAGTTCTTTGTGAGTATTTCGATGTATTTCAGGAGATACTAGGCCAACCCACTAGTTGTGAGATAGACTTTGTCATAGATTTAATACCGGATACTCGACCTATAGCACGCACTCCATATCGTATGGCTCCGGCAGAGATGCAAGAGTTACGAGATCATATTGAGCAGCTGTTAGGTCAGGGCTTCATCCGAAGGAGTACCTTACCTTGGTGTGCTCTAGTTTTGTTTATGAAGAAGAGAGATGGTTCACTGAGGCTATGTGTGGACTACCGGGAGTTGAACAAAGTCAGGATACAGAACAAGTATCCATTGCCTCGAATCGATGATCTGTTCGACCAGCTGAGGGGAATAACTTTCTTTTCGAAGATAGATCTGAGGTCGGGGTACCATCAGCTACGTATTAGGGAGCAGGATGTTTCTAAGACTGCTTTCTTGACGAGATATGGGTCCTATGAGTTCAGGGTAATGCCATTCGAACTCACAAATGCTCCAGCCGTATTCATGGACTTGATGATCCGAGTGTTCAGAGAGTTCTTGGATCAGTTCGTCGTTGTTTTCATAGATGACATCCTGATATATTCACACTCCGAGGAGGAGCATGCCGAGCACTTGAGGAAGGTTCTTCAGACTCTGCGAGAGCATCAGCTGTATGCTAAGTACGAGAAATACGGGTTCTGGTTACGGGAAGTACAGTTCTTGGGACATGTTGTTTCTGAACAGGGGATAGCAGCTGACCCGAGTAAAGTGTCAGCGGTGAGGGAGTGGGGACAGCCCACGACACCGATGGAAGTGCCTTATTTCTTGGGGTTAGCCGGATACTATAGGAGATTCATTCGGGGATTCTCTAAAATAGCGGGTACGTTGATGAACCTGACTCGCAAGGGGGTACCATATGTTTGGGATGATGCTTATCAATTGGCTTTTGACGAGCTGAAGGAAGAGCTTACTTCAGCACCGGTCCTTGCTTTACCTAAGTCGGGAGTGGAGTACCTGGTTTACACCGATGCCTCTTTACGGGAACTAGGGGGAGTACTTCAGCAAGAGGAGAAGGCTATAGCTTTTGCATCCCGCAAGCTTAAGCCGCATGAGAAGAATTACCCCACACACGACCTGGAGTTAACGGCGGTCGTCTTTGCTTTGAGGATATGGAGGCACTATTTATTGGGGGACAAATTTCACTTGTTCACAGACCACAAGTCATTGCAGTACCTGTTCACTCAACGAGAGATGAATATGCGTCAGTGCAGATGGTTAGAGTTTGTGAAGGACTATCAGTTCGACATATAATACCATCCGGGGAAGGCCAAAGTAGTTGCTGATGCGTCGAGCCATAGACCAGTAGACGATGTAGCGAACATCTGGAAAGCAAAGTGGAAAGAGTTGGGTCACCAGGACGCAGTAGCATGTTCTTTCATATCTGTCATGACAGTGACACTCGATATTGTTACGAGGGTGATACAGGCACAGACCGCAGACCCGTTTGCCAAGAGCAGATTGTACGACTCTTAGCTGAGGGTGCTGAGTCCTATTCTGTTAGTTCTGAAGGGGGTTGAGGTTTAATGGGATATTGGTGGTCCCAGAAGGAGCAGAATTACGTCATGCAGTGATGACCCAATCTCACGGGTCCCAATTTACGGTACATCCTGGACGAGATAAGATGTACCAGGATATGAGCGGCAATACTGGTGGAGTGAGATAAAGAAGGACATCGCTGAGTTCGTGTCCAAGTGTTCTACCTGCCAGCTGGTAAAGGTGGACCATCAGAGACCGTCAGGGTTGCTTCAGCCATTGGAAATACCCACGTGGAAGGGGGAGAGTATTTCCATGGACTTTATTACAGGTTTTCCTACATCACAGCGGAGCCATGACTCTATCTGGTTGATTGTATACCGTTTGACCAAGGTGGCTCATTTTTGCCGGTGCAGACACACTATACCACGGGTCAGTATGCTCAGTTGTTCGTAGCTGAGATTGTCAGATTACATGGGGTGCCCCTGAATATTGTGTCAGATAGAGATAAAATTTTTGTGCTGCGTTTCTGGGAGAGCTTTCAGGAGGCTATGGGTACGGAGTTGAGGTTGAGTTCAGCTTATCACCCACGAACAGATGGGCAAACAGAGCGTACTAATCAGATGCTGGAGGATATGCTACGAATGTGTGTCCTTGATTTTGGAGGAGGTTGGGAGCCACATCTTCCACTGGTAGTGTTCGCTTATAATAACTCTTATCAGTTCACGAATAGCATGACTCCATTCGAGGCTTTTTATGGCAGACCTTGTCGTTCCCAAAATTATTGGCTAGAGGTGGGGGATAACTAGTTTCTAGGGCCAGAGGTGATTCAGGAAACCTCTGCAAGGATTGAGATGATCAGGAGTTACATTCGGGTAGCCCAGGATAGGCAGAAGAGCTACGCCGATGAGAAACGATTCTTCCAAGAGTTTATTGTGGAGGACCAAGTGTTACTACGTGTATCCCCTATGAAAGGAGTGATGAGGTTCAGGAATAAAGGTAAATTGGCCCCGAGGTACGTGGGACCATCTCCCATTATCGAGAGGATTGGGCCGGTAGCATACAGATTGGGACTGCCAGAGCATTTACATCGCATTCACGATGTATTCCACATCTCGTCATTGAGACGATACATTAGGGATGACATGGCTCACACCCACATCGTGATAGAGGAGATAGACTTACATCCTGACAGCTCTTACGAAGAGAGACCGGTGACTATCCTAGACCATAGCGACAGGAGATTGAGGTCGAAGGTAGTTCCACTTGTACGGGTCCAGTAGGAGCATCATAATGTGGAGGAATCAACTTGGGAGCGCGAGGCAGATATACGTGAGAGATATTACCAGGTATGCCTTATTTTCCGAATTTCGGGTCGAAATTCAGTTATTAGGGGGGAAGTATGTAATACCCCGTATTTTTAGGCTTTATAAATTTGGGGATTTATTAAAATTAATATGAGTTATTAATTTAATATAAATCCGGAAATTAATTACTTTATAATTATTAACGTGATGTGAGTTAGTAATTATGAAAAACTTGTTGAATATTACAAATGAGTAGAGTAATATATAATATTGGTTCTATTAAATGTCAAGAGTGAATAAAATGACAATTTTGGAAATTTGAGTCGGGACGCGCCCGTGTCGCGTCGGGACTAAATATTGATTAATAAAACTGAATAAATTATAAGTTGCTCGTATGGTCGTTTTGAGCGCTCCAAAGTGTCTAGAAGGGTCGAGATAGTTCGAAATGTGTACCCGGGGGTTTTGTTTGGGCCTCGCGGCGTTTTTAGGCCTATTTAGCACCTCGGGAGGGCATTTTGGACGTTTTGCATTTTTGGGTAATTAAACCCACGAAATTTATTAGGTTATATCATCCATTTGAAATGGTCCTTTAGGGTTAGCAGACTCAAAACCTTAGAATGGCCATTGGAGAGGGAAGGAGAAAGCTTTACAAGCAATCCAAGGCCAAAGATTCACCCAGTTGCACCGCCACCACCACCAACGCGTAGATCGCGCGATGGGGAACGCAACCACACCAAATTCATTCACAAATCAGAATGCTAAAAATCCCAGGCAAGTATTTATCTTGATTAAATTCGTTAATGCATCATTCATGTTAGTCTAGTATTGATTAGATTGTAATTAATGGAAGAAAACCCATGTTGGAGATAGGAAATCACATGTAGTAATGATATAAATGGAAATCTGGAAATCCCCTTCGTATGTAGAGATTGAACCACGGATTTATGATGTATTAGGAGTAGAAATTCTGGAAAAAGACTGATTAGAACAAAAGTAAAGAAAATTCTAGGGTTCATGAAGTTTATATAAGTTTTGCCCTTTTAATCCATGGTTATTGAAGAAAATTCACATGCTTTACGTAGAAGATTGTTAGTTTGGGTTATTAATGTTTGTAGTATGAATTTCTGGGAGTTTGGGTGTTAAAAATCTTGATTTGGTTGAGGTTAGATGTCAGAACCCGTAACTGTTAATCTGCAGAATCCGCCATACTTGTTTGATCGATCGATCGAACCAGGAGTGCCGATCGATCGATCGAGCCCCTGCCATCGATCGATCGACCCCTCCTGAAAGAATCATATTTCCCTTTTAAATTTTTGAATTCAAATTAAACGAGTAGAAATCTTTGTACATCCTTATTAAAATATGTTGGAAGGTAAAGGAGACCAGTAGGACTTATGAATAACTGTGAGATCTTTAATCAAAGTCGATATTTACATTTTTTGGATGCTTACACATAAAGGACGATGGGGTTGTGTATTAAAGGGAGAGACGGATGAAATAGTTACGATGGAAAAAAAATAATAGATGAGTACCTACTGAATTCTACACTTGGGAGGATAGAGTCCATGAGTGTTACGTAGTAAGTTGGATTAATCCCTCAATTAAAGTAAGAGAGGAACGGTTATACGTGATAACTAAATAATGAGAAATATGGACAAATTTCGGAATTATGGGTTATGAGATGTACCTAATTTGATATGGTAATAGTAGTATAGTCATATGACTGTGTTTATGCATATACTATCTATGTGTGAAAATCGTGCCCGCGCTACTTGTTATCCCTGAGGTTACCGCGCTGGGACAGTCTTATCTCGATGACCCTTTATGGGGGATATTGATTCTTACCCTAGAAGATAGAAATACTTGGTATAGGCTATTTAATCGATAGTTCAGACGGTCCTAAGAGACGTACGGGCATGTACTAACCTCTTAGAGACATGGAATCTATGCTTCGCCTGAATATTGTTTGTGTATGTGTTAATACAGTTCGAGAGTGATTCCAATCTTGTATTTCCCTTATTACGAGTGAGACGGGTATTGGATAGTAGAGTATACCCGCACCATAATTTTATGTGGGGTGCTGTTAGAATATATATATATTATACGAGTACTTAATATATATACTTAATTCTGAAATTTGGAACTTCCAACTGTGCTTATGGTAAGTAAGAAATGAATAATGATTTCAAAGTGGAAATACTTATTTTGAAAAGTATAATATGATACTGAAAAACTTTATTAGCGAATAAAGTGAAAATGAGAGTTTTTTTATTAAATGGAATTTACTCCTTAAACAGTTGAATCTCCAGTTTAAATCTTACGAGCAAACTAAGATAAGATAAGTTAAACCATTGGGGAGGTTAGTACGATAGGTGTGCACATTAGAAGAGAGGTGAGAATTTCTCAAGGGAGTGCCGCACTAATATGTTGTTGCATTGGCCAGTAAACATTTTAAATACTTGCTAAACAAATTTAAAATCATTTTTACAATTGGGCTCTGACCCGTTTCCATTTTCTTTTTTCTCTTGTATATATATGTATATATTACAGGTACCCGGCCACAGGGACGTCTTGCATAGGATCCTTTGGAAGGAATGCGCTGCAGCTTAGGTGGAGATTGCAGTCCTCTTGCTTAGACGACTTCATTTATTTGAATCCACTCCTAGCATGTTTATTCAGTTGGGCATGTGTCGCCCGTTTCCATTATCCAGTTGTTTTATTGGACGTTTTGATTCATTTATTTCTAGTGTTGTCACTTTGGGATTTATTACTGTCTGGATGTTTTACTTTAAGTTTTAAATGTTGGGATCTAGTTGTTTGATGCTTAATTATTGGATTGTTCAGTATAATTGTTGTGCGATTTCTTTAATTATGAATTATGTAAAGTTTTAAATATTGGTTTTTTATAAATAAAATTTGGAAAGTAATGTCTAAAAATGGTTTTGACACTTAGCTTAATTATTTAGGATGTTTAAATTGGAAAAATTATTTTTTACGACAGTGATGCTAAGAATGAACCAACTGTTCACCTTGATTTTAATTTAATAAAGGAGTGATTGCCCGGTATTTAATTAGGCGGGGTGTCACAGGTGGTATCAGAGCATCAATTTCTAGTGTCCATAGGATCTGTACGGCTTATTTCGCTTTTAGATTAACATTTTTGCTATAGATCCCTATTTTAGGATTGTTGTATTCTTGCTTTTACTTTAACGTCTTCAGCTATTTGAGATTTGATAATAACTATAGACTAATAAAAAATTTCACGTTTCAGATGCCTTCGAGACGTGCACCAAAGGATAGGCGTGCCCAATCCGAGCAACCAAAAGCTCCGGCTCAGGGTATGATGAATGCTAATGAGGTAGCCGTTATTATTGCACAGGCGGTGAATACCGCGCTAGCGGTAGTACAGCAGGCTCCGCCCCAAATTCAGGCAGTGGCGCCAGTACCTGCACTGCTTCCATCGGCATGGAAGCGGGTTAGGGATGCCTTTTAGAAGGCTCATCCCCCTGAGTTCTCGGGTAGTTCAGATATCACCATCGTCTGCCAATGGAAGAAGAATATCCAGAGGCATCTGCATATGTATGATGGCACAAACGTGCAGAAATAGTTGTTGGCTTCCTTTAAGCTGGTGGGGGACGCTTTGCAGTGGTGGGAGTCCACCACCATCTTGGAGGAGAGGGATACGATCCCGATTCAGTCATTCTGGGAGCCGTTTGACCGCAAGTAATTTTCACCCGCCGTGCAGACTGAGGTGTGGCAGAAGTTACTGAACTTGAAGCAGGAGAATTCTACCGTTGCTGAGTATGAGGTGGAATTCACAATACTTCTCACCATAGTGCCAGATGAGGTACCCACTGAGTGTAAGAAGATATTGTTGTTTGTGGACGGATTAGCTTGGAGGATCCGTCAGCACCTTATAAGGAATCTATCTCTGAGTACTTTCACTGATGTACTCATTGCTGCTTTACTACATTGCCAGGATCACCGCTTCCATCTGCAGGTAAGCAAGCGAGCAAGAGAGTCCGGCCAGCAGGGAAGGACAGGGGGTAGTAGTGCTAGTGGAGCACCGACATCTTAGGGACAGACTCGTCACCACGAGCAGATTTCCCATCAGGGGGACCCTGCCAAGCCATTTCGTCCAGGTGATCTAGGCAGGGATTTGGGGGATATAGGCAGGGTCACTAGGACCAGCCTAATCAGCAGGGCCAGTAAGGCGAACACCGTCAGCAGCAGGGCCAACAGGGCCAGTGGCGGGGTGGTAATGACCAACAGGGCCGTGGTCAACAGGGTCAGAGGGGAGGAAATTTCAAAGGGTGATGTTTTGTGTACGGCAAGCATGGCTATAGGCGGGGTGTTACATCCACTACACTCTAACTGTGGTACTATCTTAGACTGCAGCTTGCGCTCACATAGCTACAAGTGTCCCCTCATATAAGGTGTCTTATTTCAAGTCATTATCCTCGAGTGGAACATGCCCAAAAAGCTCAATCACTCCTCATGTATCCCTCCAGCTATGCCACGTGGAACACATCCCGTATCTGCTGAAGATGTTCTGACCCAGTCGATAAGCTACCGGTCCCACCCTCTCAAATATAGGGAACGGACCCACATACCTCGACGATAGCTCCTCTTTCTTGCCTAACTTCATCACTCATTTCATAGGAGACACCCGAACCAATACTTGGTCACAAATTTTTAACTCGATGGACCCTGAGAGTATAGTGTCCCAGTAGATGAGCCTATACTCCATCGGCTCCACTACCTCTCAGGAAATTCCCCTCCTATATGGGTGTCAATTTACTTATTTCCAAAATGTGTGACTATCTTCCGGGTAATTACCCGCATCATCCCGGATTAATCCCGTCGGACTTGAATCTTTAACTCACGATGACGTACCCCTCCTTACATCCCTGAACTATACGAAAGGATACAACTTACTTAATTCTCGCGGATGGAACATAACCTGTCTCGTTCCTAGCATCTTATTATTTCCCCACCTCGTATCGACCAAAGGTGGATAATGAAACTTTTCCCATAAAGCCTCCTAAGGTATCACATACACCAAACCGTTACGAGACATCACACGTAACTCTACTTGTGGTAAATACTACTCCTGAATTACCCAAAAATCTAAAATGCACAATCCTCTCTTCTCGTCTACCCATCTACTTATGGGAGACACATTCAACCCAATATGTAACTCTGTCCCTATCACCTACTGATAGTTTACCAACCTGAGCATTAATCCCTTCACTAGAACCATAGAATTTAAAAAATTTCCTGGTTGGTACCCTCCAATCAACCTTTTTCCATCCTTAAATGGTCTACCCAGAGACAAACTCACTATGTCTCCTTCATCACTAATTCCCATGCTCAAGAACTCTAACCCTTGTGCAGTTTTCGTCAGGCAGGAATCTATACCTTGTCTATGTGTAAAACCACTCTAGGTATATGGCTAAGTGATACTCTTTTCTATCTTCCCAAAAATCTGGGTTTCTCCCGTGCCTAGGGATATATTATTACATAGGTCTCCCCCACCTTCCCACTCCCAACGGTGGAGGTAGTTCTCCTTGATATACATATAGTCAGACCATTTCCTTTCTCAAACGAATTTCAGTTCACTACACTTTTCCACTTATTCTCTGACTGCCCTGCAGGTGTAGGTTCAATATGTTTATTTACTCATCCCTTTTATTTAATATGACTCTAAAATCACACTAACCAGGGAGCCCATACACCCTATATCCCGTGCTTAACCTCACAAAAATTACCTTAATTAACCAGGGTGCCCATACACCCTGTCCCCGTGCTCAACCGCACAAAAGTTATCCAACTATGCTAGATGTAACCCATAGTATAACTTCCAACCCGTAGTCATATCACATACATGAATAATAACCGGGATACCCAACCTAGGTACTAACGACCAAACATCTTCCCACTTCCAACGTTGTGCTAAGTTTCATGTGTGGGAAAAAAGGAACCCCCTGATACACTACTGCCTAACATTATCGCTCATTGAGATCTATTAGACCCTCACTCCATAGCACGTACCCCCAAATACTTGTCTCTTAACACAAAAGCATACATGTCTTCTCTTATGCTACAAAAGAAAACATAAAATACCGCGCCCTTACTATCACTAGTTCTTGCGCAAAATAAATCCTGAGCTATCTATCCCCGCTCAAAAATAATTTTAACCGCCCTGAATCACTTCACTATACATCCCTTCTTACTGAGAAAAATATAACAATACAAGACATTATTGTATGTCTATCGTACCTCACAATACAAGCTATATATATATATATATATATATATATATATATATATATATATATATAGGCTAGGCTCCCGGTCAGGTGACACCTAGCAGGAGTCATTCATAACCTGGTGTCACGAACACCAAAACTTACTATCACTATCCGTAATAGTTCCCACCCATTGTTAACAAATCCATACCCGGGAAAAAATCATTCTTTCATAACACTCCTCAAAATGTGTAAATCTCATAAAATATACCCTATCAGTTTTCACACCTGCTCCCCTGCAGATAAGACCAAAGAGAGCCCCATTACCCCGTGGTAACCATATACTTAATAGTAATACTACTATACACCCACTAAACTCGTCCCCCATGCGAATATAGTGCTAACAAGAATATTGTGATCACTCGTGTCACGAAATTCACTCCATCTATTCTAGGATAAAACTCATACTTCCTCTCGCCTATCCATCGACGACCCAAATGGTTCCTAGACATAATATTCTCATCTGATCGAACAAAAATTTCACAATTTTTGTCCGTACTGGGAATTCCAATTCTATCCCATGACTCACTATGGACATAATCAATTATTATGGTTCCACTTCCACACATAAGACACCTCTCTGTGTCAATCCCCTACCTCTGGCCAAAATGGCCATGTTGGGGTTGTCCTTCTTGCGTACTTAGTAGTCTTGACCCTAAGTGCTACCCCTGTTGTTCCTTTGGCTTCCCTAGCCCTATGGGACTCATTATTGGCCTCGATAACCCAGATCAAATCCACCGTCAATAGGTAGAAAGTAACTTAATTTAAAACGTCAAGATGGGTCCCTTACTAGGTATACCCTTCCATCGTTCTTTACTAGCACCATTAAATCTCATTTCATTCCTAGGTTAAACTCTCTAACCTTATTGGCTCCTGCAGCTTAGAAGCGTTAATGTACGCTGGAAAATAAAAGATATTGACGACCTCAACACTAGTCATCCTAGTCAGATTTTCCATCCATTATTGTGTATTCTCACACGGTTCATTAACCATTTACGAGTTCCTTTATCGTTCTCCGTATCCCATTTGTCGGTTACGAAGTTCACTTATACAATTAATCGTCTCTCTCACGATCAGTTACAATCATACCCATTTCATTAACTCTGAAATTTTAGTCGCACCCCTATTTGAATAGCGGATGGACGATCTTATGGTCACACCATACCAAAATTTATCATTTGACTCCATATATTCTCCTTCATATGTGGTGATTGACTCTAGAAAATAATCCTCCCCTACTCTCTATCCTTGCCAACAATGCTGAGTGAGTCCAAAATTGTATCACCGGTCTCTACAACAGTGATTAAGGAAATTTACTGCCCCCGAGTGATTATCCTATTCCACGAATACTCTACATTTTCTGCCTCCCCTCTCCTCTTGCAGTACTTCTAACGGCCCTTGCTGGTCATCCAAAATTATTCAATGTACAATGCCCAATCGAACTTTTATATGAATAACATCAACTATACTTGATATCAGGAGAACGTAAGTCACAGACGTGGCGGAATACATCAATCCTATCATAAGTCTCTACATCAAAGAACGCTGAGCTGAAGCGTGAAAAGATGCACAGATCCTAAGGACACTCGAACCTGATACTCTGATAATATCTGTGACACCCCGCCTAATTAAACCCCGAGTGATCAGTCCTCAATTAAATCATAACAGGTTTCTCTGTTGGTTCATTCTTAGCATCACTGTCGAAACTTTTTAATTACTAACCACCTAAGTGAAATTAAACTGGTGTCAAGTTTTATCTTTCATTAATTAAATGAAATACTCATGCGGAAATAAATCATTAACAATCACGAGCTAACTTAATCCAACCATCACATATAAATAAGAAACTAGCCGAATAAACCATCAGCTAAAATCCAACATAAATGTAAATGCAGATAATAATGGATCTCAAGTATCTGAAATAAATACTAAATAAAACCATGAGAAACATGCTCGAATATATGTTAGAAAATCCCTACATTGGGAATAGAAGGAATAGAGGCGCCTATCCAAATCCTGCAACATCCAAATATGTTGCAGTAGCGAATCCCTGGAATGAATCAAGCCTGGCATCCCTGTGGCTAGACACCTAAAAGGTTTTGAAAATATTTTATAACAAGGGTTAGAACCCAAAAAATTTTGGAAACATTTAGCAAATGATTAACATGAAGTAATAAAGTATGCATGAATACGCTTCATATTTTAATTAGTGTCGCACTCCCTTGTGGACAGACTCACCCCTCAACTAATGTGCACACCTAACGCCTTCTTTATATCCCAACTAGTCCTCTACCCAAAAGCTAGATATTTGATGTAACTCTTTTCAACCGCCCTACTCAATCCCGAATATTTTTAATGTATGACTTATAAGCAATTTATCGCCTTAACTTAGTTAATCATCTTTCCTTGAAAGCCATATAACGCTCACTAGTTAGATAAATAATACACCTTTCTCCATGTATTTAAACTTCCCGTATATAATTATTCACCCCATTATGTACGTACAGTTATCTTACAACAATCACACATGTTAAATGTTAATATAACCCATATATAATTACTACAATTCACTACATGTATTTAATGACCCGTATATAACTATTTATCCCATTATATACGTAGAACCATATTACAACATTTACATATATATTGAATATAAATATAACTCACCAGATGTATTCTCTAAAGTGCTATCACACTAGGTGTACTCGCATAACCTAGTTACCCCAAGTCAGAATCGCTCACTAACTTGGCCAAAAACATGAACATAATGGAGGCGGTCATATTCCCTCCCTGAAAGTGAGATAAGCCCTTCACCTTTATAACAGACGCTATGACATGTGGATATACTCTCCAACTCCTCAAGCTAGGGGATTCACCCACATCGCGCAACCTCCTCTGATAGCACTAGAGAGTATATATATTAATAATATCTAATCAATAATATTTATATGCACACACCATATATATACTATCGCACACCGTATATATATAAATATAAAATATCCCGACTTTACCATGTATTAAGTCCATAACACTAGCCTATAATTAGTATCTCGAGTTTGTGGTCCAACTCTGATTATTAATTAATTTTCACATTAATTAATTAAATTATTATTGGTGTCACCCAACCCATATACTCGTGGCCCGCAATTTATATAACACCCGATTCTAATCCCCGAATCCAAATTAATTAGTTTTTCATTCATAATTAATTTAAGTGAGTAGTGTCGCCCTACTACTATACCCGAACTTATTCACCCTGCTTTTTATTTTATTTCTCAAAATTTATTCTCAAATTCATACGTAAGTGTAACACTTAATTACCCCACCACTTCCAAATATATGCCCCTATGATTGTGAGGATATTAGCCTCCCTAATTAAGTTTTCTCCCTTAATTATACTTGATGGTAATTAAACTAAAAGAAAATACCACCTAAAACTCCCAAGGCCAAACTGTCAAAAATTCCCAGCCATCGATCGATCGATCCCAGTCATAGATCGATCGGTGGAACAGGTCCCCATCTTCTCCGACTTTCTGTTTCTGCCATTAACGGCATCCTCTAACCTCAAAACTCATCTATGATTCATCTCAAGAAGACAAAACAGTTTTATCATATGAAAACGTGATTAGGACCTCCCCTCTAACCTTAAACACAAATTAAATTTCACAAATCTCTACTTTTTTGAATTTGGGAAATTTCCGGGTCTTTACTCGTTCATTCCCAATTTCATCTGTTTATCCCAAATTCGTTCATAAATCTCTACTAGGTTTTGACATCTGAATAAATTATCTCAGAACTATTTAACATAATGAATCCCTACATTAATTTTCCATTCATTTCATTTAAGTGTTCTATATACAAAAACCCATTTTTTGTACCCTTTTACACCCAAAACGAATTTTGATTTACACATCACAAAAATATGAATTGGATATCATAAATAAACATCACAACAAGTTAACCACTTGAATTTTGGGGTTGGTTGGGTTTGATCTGTTGGTGTATAGGCAAGCTTGATGATGAGCAACCAATTCGTTCCTTGTCTTATCTCAAAAAGATCCCCAAATTGGCTCTAACTTCTCCCTCACTTTCTCCCCAATTTCTTAGATTTAGGTTTATGTTTCTCTATCGTTCCCCACTCTTAGATTCAGGTCTTAAAACACTAATCCCATTTTTAGCCTAATGGGCCAAGCCCAAGTGACCCAAATACCCCGAGTACACTGTTCCGACTATCTTGGCCGATCCAGACTCAACCGTGTACTGAAAATCGACATCCGAATTAATTTATAAAAATCCTTATCTCACACCCGAATTAGTCTATACCGACTCCCAACTGAGATAAATAAATTGCACATCACTAATACACGTTATGCCGTTAATTAATTATTACTATTCACTTAGTAATTAAATTTCCTTAAATGTTAACCATTCACTCTCCGATCAATATTTAAATAAATATTACCATAATTAATTCAATTAAATTATGACACACAAGTAATTTAAAAATTTTCGAATTAATTAAATATTACATGCACAGAAATACGGGTTGTTAGAGAGCACCCATCTTTGGACTTCTCTCCTGAGATATACCAGATAAAATAAGATATCCAAGGGACCTATCACCACCTTGTTGGGTTGCTAACAAGTGTGGTGACATAAATTTAGTGATGTATTGAATCTATTTTATATGTCACTAAAAGTGATAAATAACTTGGCTTCACCATCTGATGTAATGGATTATGGTACAACATATAAATCAACCACATCCTTGAAGAACTATGTTGTCTATTGAAACTACGTTGTTCTCCTTATTCCATGATACAATGACCTATCTTAGAATATCAATCAATCATTATAAAGAAAAGTTTTCTCTTTAATGTGTCATCGAGAAACCTAAAATAAAATATCTCATGGGTGTATCCAAAACAAGCCTTTGCGTGTAAAGGCTAATATTGAGAGATTGTCTTTTACTAGAAGACTAAATATTTTCGTACATGTTTCTACACATCTGATTTGAGCTATGGTTAATAATTATTCTCCTTACAAGATCTCACATCTTATTCCTCTTCAGGTGCCCTCCCAATCGTCCTTTGCACCCAATGGACAACTTCCTCTCAAATGATATTTGAGGATGAACAATTGGTTTTCATTAAAAACAAATGTTTCTTGTATATGAAATACTTTATAATAATGGAGCCTTGAGGAATATACAATTGATTTCCATTTAGTAGAAACCCTTATTGTATGCGCAATCCTTTTAAGGATGTGCGGAGACTACTTTAAACTTCCATTGTTTGATCAAAATATCACCGGCCTTGTACAACTCCTGTAAGTTGTGATTTTTGTCCTTATGGTCACTAAGAAAGTAGCTCTTAAAAATCAGATACTTTGTTTTGTTTATCTAACTTGTGTCACCACAAAAAAGTGAATTTTTGGAAAAAAAATCCATCCTTCAATTTTCCCTAACAATTGATTTCAGCACATACTAATTTGTATGCATAAATATTTACAATCCCCATAACTAAGGCATCATATTCCATTTAAAAACTCTCTCAAATATAGATGTACCAAAGCTATAATTGTTATCAAACTCTCTTTAGTTGAAGAAAAACTAATACTCGGTTTATTTCCCCATTTAAACTTTGCTTTCTTCATACACTTTATGATGTAAGTTACAACACTATTAAAGTTTATGATCTACCTTTAGTAGAAAGTAACTAGATAATGGAATGCGTGTACTTCCCCTACAAGTCAATAAATGCAAATGGGTAGGGTTAGTCGGATCTCCCTAAACAAGTCAGTCGGGTGTTAAATTGTTTTCACATCTATAAAATTATTTGATGTAGGAGCATGTGTTGCTCGCGGGTTTGATTTGCTAGCCTTGGGTAAACCCGAGAAGGCTTGGACTCTATGGGTATAACTCACCTCTTGTATATAATAGTAAAGTACAATCTTTATAATCAATTATAACTTTTAATACAATGGTAAGTTCTTGACTCATCAATTGGTATTGGATCAAGATCATGACTTGGAGTCGCAACGGAGGGCGAGGGTTTTAAGCAAGAGTATGCAAGAGCATGTGGTGATCGACGTTATGCTTTGCCCTCCTTAGGCAAACCTATTTGGTCTTAAGGTCCATGGGGAATACTCACCTCTTTTATATGCTAATAAGTTTGCTCCTTTACTCTCAACTATACATTTTGGTACAATAGTAAGCGCTTGACCCGTCATTGTTAGACAAGTTTTCTAGTTGTAAAAGGATCCACTCTTGCTTGTATAGTAATAAAATAGTATTTAATCATTCTCTATTTACACATAACAAAAAAGATTATAGATTCTACTTTCACTGAATCCTGAAACACTTCTAAGCGATTAGCACAACAAAATTTATTTCATAGGATTCGTCTCATCTTTTAATGGAAAAAAATGATTTTCAAACCATTTGTTGTAATGAACTTAAACTTTATCCATACCATGATGATTGACATTAAAATCAAACTAGAAGTGTCTTTCATGATAATTTGACATAAATAGTATCATTCATATTATAGCACGCATCCCTTAAATAAACCTACCATCAAGAGTAAAACAAGGCACATTTCAGTTTTTTTAGGAAGAGGATATTAATCCTCAATTTATTATGGATAGGAGGAAAATCCATGCCTAAGTGGCTTTACGAGACACTTTTCTAATACTTGGGAGACTTAATTTATCTAAATTAAAGAAACATGTAGGCAAAAGAGGTAAATCATAAAAAGAATAGAAAAATGAATATTCTTTTCAAGATGAAGCTAAAGTAGCTAAAGAATCAGCTACACTATTGCATTGTCTCCAAATATGATTAATTTGGCTTTGACTTGTGTTTACCATGTCCATTATATCCTTAATAAGGATCTTAGACTGCCACGGAGTTTTCCAGAGATCTATTATTATGTGGTAAACTGCCTTAGAATCAGTCTCAATAAACAAGTTGCAGTACTACATTTTTCTATACAAAGCTAAAGCCCAGTTTTAATGTCCATAATCTCAGCCATAAGACTAATGATTAATGAAAATAGCCTTTATCATCTCTGAGGACACCTCCAATACCACTAGCACCTGGATTGCCTTTTCTAGAACCATGAACATTCAAATTCAAACTACCTGTATAGGGCTTGGACAACTTGGTGATTATAAATTATGGAGGATTAATCTGAACTTTAATCTGGAAAAGCTGAAGAAAAGTTTATGCTTAAGATATGAAGGGGATGCAGAATGTTTTTGAAGCACTGATATCAGACATAGTGATTTGGATTTGTTTTATTATTGAATTCAAATCCATAGCATTATTGTCAAAAACACTTTACCATCCTGATTTCCAAATTTCCCACATTATTACTATAGGAAGAGTTTGATAGATAAATTTCATCAAATTAAGATGAGTAGAGTGAAGCCACCAAGGCATAAACATTGATTTGATTGAATTGAAAGATGGGATAACTTCCACCAAATTCAGATAATAAGACCAAACTTGAGTGGTGAAATGACTCTTAATCAACAGATGGTTTAATGTGTCTTCTTTATTTCCACAATAATTACATTTATAACAAAGTCTAATACCAACTCCCTTGGCATTATCATCAGTGGTAATTGATATGCCCCAAGTGTGACCTCGGCCCAAAGAGACCAACCTCGACGGAGATTATGGCCGGCACTGGACAAACCTTGGGCACACGATATCAGCCCTCGGCCATAGCAAGGTCGGCCCAGGCCGACACTATCGTAAGCCTCTCCAAAAGACATTACACGCATCATAAGGGTCAGCAGCACTCTCGTACATCTGGGAAAGGCAACCTCTGCCAGATATAGGTCGAGCTCGCAAGAAGCCCTACCAATAACCTCATCAAGACATCAGTCGTTGCAACAAATGCACACCGGCTGAACCTCGGCTCAGTCTGACTTGAACCCACTGTCTCGGCTGAGATCAAGCCGAGACCCCTATGGCACATCTCGGATTGAACGACTACCTAGACTCACCAGCCTCGGCCTCTCCTAGGCCGAGTTCATGCGCTGGTATGGCAGCCGAGCATCTGTTGACATTTCAATAAGGACACGTGGACACAAATCAGTTATAACAAGATTATTCCCCACACATGGGGAGAATATTTCATCATCATTCTCTACATGTGACAGTGACAGGTGGCTCTCCCATACTGGTGAGGCTAACACACACATGCATATTACATGCATAGGGGGTACATTACACCCCTTAGATACTATATATAGAGGTCTTACTCTACCTCGAAAAGGATCCAGAATTAGCAACTCTAGCTGAAACTCTGTTCAAATACACAGTAGAGAGAGAAAGCTTGAGAGATTGTAACTATGGCCATTAGCGCCCTCATACAGTGATACATATCATACACTTGCACAGTGGATGTAGGCCTAATTGGCTGAACCACTTATACTTCAGTGTGAATCCTCTTCTCCTCACCTCCTTCTACTATATGTGTATGTACTCTTATGCTGCCATTGTTAACACTGAATTGAGCTCACAAACACCTTGAAGGGTGGTGCTATTTCCAGCATCATCATTTTGGCACCGTCTGTGGGAACGAGAAGCTATCTCTTCCTCTTCTTCAGGTTAACCTCACCGGAGACTCTGGTGGTGAACCGCGCACCACCCCTTGCGTGGAGATCTTTCACTATTGAAAGAGGTCCTTTAAGGTATTAAGCTCAATTGCTACTCAAGTTCTTTGTTGTTAACACATGGCACCAGAATTACCACTGCCTCTTCCATCGCTCGGTGGAGGAGGGCCTACTTCCAATTAGGCACCGCCCCAGTCCAAAATGGCGGAAGTGGCTGCAGCCTTAAAATCTTTGGCCGCGACGCAACAAGCAATGAAGGAGAAATTCGAATAGCTCATCCAGACTATGATGAGACATCTCGAAGTCTCACCGGATATGATCATTCCGGCGGCTATTCAGCATCATCTAAATGCCAGGGGACCACCCCAGGCACCAATGAAGGATCAACCTGCACCCTAGTGGAGAAGGGACGTTGCTGACCCCAGGCGCTTAAGCCTGGGGAGGCAAGGAAACCCTTGCCCAGAGGACATGTATGACGATCTAGAGGCGGAAGAGGCCTTGGAAGACTGCTAGGAGCCATATGAGGTGTCGAATAATACAATACGACCTCTTCGGCAAAGTCAAGGATGTGTCGGCCGAAGAGATGAAGAGGCTCAAAAGAGAGGGTCATCTTTCGATCGGTTGAGCAGAGGGTCAGCCTTCGAGAGGTTGGGTCCAGTGATTGACCTAAGACACAGGTTATCCAGGACCAGGAGTGTTGTCGGCTCGCAAAGAGGGGACAGACCAGGTCGTCTTGACCAAGGCCGACCCTGTGACAGAAGAGGCAGAGAACAGGAAGAGGTCAACAGCCGACGCGCTGCGGCAGGGGAACCCTCGGTCCATCCCATGGAAGTGGCTGGGGATAACCTCGGCCAGGTCGAGGACGGAAGACCATGAAATGACTCCATCCAGTTCCTCGAGGAGAAGATAGGAGACCTCATTAAAAGTAGAGATCCAGTGCAGAGGGGTTACTCAGAGGGCTCACCGTTTGTAGCTAGGATAGTGAGCTTCCCAACCCCGACTAAGTTCAAACCTCCTGTGGTGTCTCCCAAGTATGATGGAAGCACCAACCCAGTACACCACATAGAGATGTATCAGTTGGCAGCAGACATCTACTCGATACCCTATGAGATGAAGTGTAGGGCCTTCTCTGGGACCTTAACAGGGGCACCACACAGTTGGTTTACCTCTCTTCCGAAGAACTAAATTGAAAACTTCAAAGGATTAGCTGAACGATTCATCCACAACTTTTGCTATGAGGTGAGACCCCAAAAGAAGACCACTCACCTGTTGTATGTCAAGCAGGGCACGGATGAGAGCCTAAGGGACTACATAGCCAGGTTCAACAAAGAGAAGTTAGAGGTCGAGGATTATGAAGAGAATATAGCCATGACCGCCCTCAAAGGGGGTCTACATAAGGGGAAGCTATTGTAGAAACTCACGGAAGACCCCCAAGATCTATGGCAGAGCTCTTAGAAACCGCAGGGAAAGTAATGATTGCAAAAGAAGCAATGCCTGCCAAGTATGAGGATGAAAACCGTGGTAGTAATGGAAAGTCCCAAAAGAAGAAAGATGGGAAGAAGAGGTCCGGTGATGACAAGTTCGCCCACTATACTCCTCTAACTGTGAGTTGTGAGCACATCCTCAACGAGATTAAGAATGACAGGACTCTGAGATGGCCAAAGAAACTAAAAGCCCCACTACACAAGAGGAACAAAAACCTATGGTGTGAGTTTCACCAGGATCATAGTCACGTCATGGATAGATGCTTCGCCTTGAAGGATGAGATTGAGAAGATGTTAAAATTTGGGAAGTTGAGAAAGTATGTAGACGGTAAGGCTCCTAAGAGTGGAAGAGATGACCTTAAGAAAAGGAGAAATGACAGATACCGTGACAACGTCCCAGCCCGAAGAGAAGATGACTCAGAAGGTGAAGATGAAGACGATTCGGATCTTCCACCAAACGATGACAACACCCCGGTGAAGAGGGTTGGTATGATCTCATTCGGTGTCGACACAATATGCGGAGGGTTTGCAGGTAGCGAATCTGAAGTAACTGATAGGAAGTCTCACGTGGAAGAGGCCAAGTCAGTGGCCAAGCTTGAATTTGTGAATCTAACGTCTTCCGATACAGTACAGAAGAGGAAGAAAGTGGACATGAACACCCTCATAGTTGGGTTCTCCAGACTCGATTTCAAAGGTATCTTAGCCCCCATGATGACCCTTTGGTCATAACGACAAGGGTGCATGGATGCGCGGTGCAGAGGATCCTCGTAGATGGGGGGAGCTTGGCAGATGTGATATTTTGTCCTTGCTTCAAGAGGTTAGGACTTAGTATAGCAATACCAGTACCCTATCACCACCCCCTGATAGGTTTTAGTGGGGAAAAGGTTCACCCCTTGGGCATGTATGACATGGACGTACGGATGGGTGATGAGTGGCCCAAGAGGTTGACCAGGAAAATTAATTTCTTCATAATGGACGAGAGTGTCTTCTCAGCCTATAACCTCATCATAGGAAGAGTGGACCTTAAGGAGTTTAAGGTTGTGCCGTCGACGGTCCACCATATGCTAAAATTCCCGACCCCCTATGGGGTAGGGGAAGTGCAAGGTTACCAGACCACAGCGCGAGAATGTTACTTCAACTCGGTCGAAGAGAGAGAGGCCCATAAGAGGGCCACCACCACTTATAGCATTGATACTCTTGATCCAAGATATGAAAAAAATTGAAGACGCGAGAGGCCGCGAAAGTGGTAGAATCCATCATCCTCAATGAGGACGAGCCGGAAAAAACCATCCAGGTCGGCAAATCCCTTAATTCGGAAATCAAGGAAGAGCTGATAAACTTCCTCAGGAGGAGGCAGAGTGTCTTCGCATAGAGTCACGCAGACATGCCTGGCATCGACCCTGAGGTGATGAGTCACAAGCTTAACGTGACCAAGGATGCCAAGCCTATCAAGAAGAGACGAAGAGTCTACTCCAGGGAGAAATACGACGTCATCCGTGAAGAGGTCAAAAAGTTAGAAGAGGCTGAGTTTATAAGAGAAGTCACATATTTGGAGTGGCTATCAAATGCAGTCATTGTGCCCAAGGCTAATGGGAAGTGGAGAATATGTGTTGATTTTACTGACCTGAACAGATCTTGTCCAAAAGATAGTTATCCCTTACCTCGGATAGATCAGATGGTGGATGCTACAGCAGGATATGAGATCATAAACTTCATGGACGTGTATTCAGGCTATAACCAAATCTTCATGGACGCTGAAGATTCAAAGAAGATAGCCTTCATTACTGACAAAGGGACGTACTGTTACAAAGTGATGCCCTTCGATTTGAAAAATGCAGGGGCAACGTACCAACGTCTTGTTAATAAGATGTTCGAAGAGCAAATAGGTAAGACCATGGAGGTGTATGTAGATGATATGCTGATAAAAAGCTTGCACTCATGTAGCAGACCTTGAGAAGACCTTCGATGTTATGGACTCATACAGAATGAAACTCAATCGAGTGAAGTGTGTCTTCGGAGTAGGATCCGGGAAGTTCCTGGGATTCATCGTCAACCAGAGAGGAATTGAAGCGACCCTGAGAAAATTAAGGCATTGCTTGACATGAAGACTCCTAGGAGTATCAAGGATGTCCAAAGACTCACGGGAAGAGTGGTTGCACTTAACAGATTTGTCTCTAGGGCAACGAAAAAGTGTCTTCCATTATTTAAATTTTTAAGAAAGGCCTTCCAATGGGACAAAGAGTGTGAAAAAGCCTTCAACCAACTCAAGTCCTACTTGGGGTCTCCCTTATTTCTATCTCGGCCCGTCGTAGGAGAAAAGTTGTATGTGTATCTGGAAGTCTCTGAATCATCCATCAGCGCGGCCATCATACGGGAAGACGATGGGATCCAAAGGCCTGTATACTTCAATAGTAAGGCCCTTCAAGGGTCTGAACAAAATTATCCCCGTATGGAAAAGTTGGCTTATGCCCTAATACATGCTTCAAGAAAAATGAAGCCTTACTTCCAAGTTCACTCCATGGTAGTCCTCACTAACTCCCCACTAAGACAAGTCCTGTATAAACCTGAGAAGTCCAGGAGATTGATGACCTGGGCCATCGAGTTGGGGGAGTATGATCTCACCTAACAACCCAGGATAGCCATCAAAGGTCAAGCCCTTACGGACTTTGTTGTAGAGTTCATATGGGAAGAGGCCGAGAATGGCTTGGGGGATATCGAAGAGACAAAACCAAGTGTCTTCTGAAATTCGAAAGAGACGACACCAATCATCTTCCGAGATCGGGAAGAGGTCACCTCAGGCAAGGTCTGGGGCAGAGTAGAAGAGAACGAAGAGGATCGGTACCTCTTCAAGCAAGGAGTCATGACAGAAGGGTTCTTCCCATCGGATACAGACGTTTGGAGCCTCTTTGTCGATGGCTCTTCCTGCAACAGTGGAAGCGGTGCAGGGTTAATACTCTCAGCTCTAGATGGTGCCAACATTGAATACGCTTTGAGATTTAACTTCTATGCCTCAAACAATGAGTCCGAGTATGAGGCCATGATAGTAGGCCTCTTATTGGCAAAGACTCTCCGTGTAAAGCGACTTCTGCTACACAGAGACTCAAGGTTAGTTATCAATCAAGTGATTGGAGTCTATGATGCCAAAGATGAAAGGATGGCGAAGTACCTGAAGAGGGTGAGAAAGATATTGGAATATTTTGAAGAGGCAAAACTGAAGAGAGTACCTCGACAAAGTAACAGTCACGCAGATGCATTGGCAAGGCTGGACTAGGCAACGAAGACAGATGTTAGAAGGACCATTCCGATCGAGTTCTTGGGAAAGGCAACCATCGAGGAAGAAGAGGTATGTAACCCTTGTCATAATTTGAACCTAGGAGACTCATGGATTGACCCCCTCGTCAGATATATTAGAGGGGGAGAGCTACCCGAGTCCAAGCTAGAGTGAAGAAAATTAAGATATAGGGCTGCCAAGTTCTCAATAATAGGAGACGTCTTGTACACAAAGGGGTTCCTATTACCTCTCCTCAGGTGTGTGCACCCCACGAAAGTTCCTCGGGTCTTACAGGAGGTTCATGAAGGTTCTTTCTCTAGCCACATAGGGGAAAGACCCTTGCCCAAGAGAATCATCACACAGGGGTACTGGTGGCCAACCTTATCCAAGGACGCTACAGCCTACGTGAAGAGGTGTGATAAATGTCAAAGATTCACCACTATTACTCATTAACCCCATCATCCTATGACGTCAATCACCTCTCCATGACTATTTTTGGTATGGGGAATTGACTTAGTAGGACCCCTGCCAAGAGCTGCCAATAATTATAGATTCTTAATAGTTGCCATTGACTACTTCTCGAAGTGGGTGGATGTAGAGATGATGATAACAATCACAGAACAAAAGACCTTCCAGTTTATTTGGAGGAACATCATATGCAGATATGGCCTCCCAAACACTCTCATATTGGATAATGAGACCCAGTTCAAGAACTCCTCTTTAGAAAAGTACTGCCTAAGAGTTGGGATAAAGCAGTTCTTCTCATCTCCTGGCCGACCTCAGGCGAACAGTCAGACTGAGGTTACGAACAGAACAATTCTCAATGAAATCAAGAAGAGGTTAGAGGATATGAAGGGAAGATGGACTCAAGATGTCTACACTGTGTTATGGGCCTACCGAACCATGACAAGGACACCTACAGGAGAAACCTCGTTCATGCTAGCACACGGCTCAGAGGCTGTCATACCAACAGAAGTAGGAATCCCACCTCATAGGGTTTAGACCTATGACATCGATAAAAATAGGGAAGATATGAGGTTAGACCTAGATCTGATTAAAGAAAGAAGAGAAGACGCTGAGATTAGATAAGCAACCTACCAACAGAGGGCAGCGAAATTCTACAACCAGAGGGTGAAGTCAAGGCCAATTGCAGTGGGGGACCTAGTGCTAAAAAAGGCCTTACAGAAAGCAAATAAGCATCACCCAAACTGGCATGGCCCCTACAAAGTAACAGAAGAGGTTGTGTCTGGCACCTACAGGCTAGAAAACCTAGAAGGAAAACCTTTTGCTAACCCATGGAATGCTGATCACCTAAAGAAATATTACATATGATGTTGCATAGAGTTTATGTAAATGTACCATCTTATTGTGAAGAGGTTATTAATAAAAAGATCAGTTTCCATGACAGTTCTTGCTTCATTCTTATGTCAGAAATTATGAGGATAACATCTTAGGTGATGACCTCAGACCTTCATAACATCACTCAGTGGTGACGAGGTCTAAGCTCAGACACCATAATAGATGACCTCATACCCTTAACATCATTAATTTGGTGAGATTAATTATGGGGATAACATCTTAGGTGATGACCTCATACCTTCATAACAACATTCAGTGGTGACGAGGTATGAGTTCAGACACCATAATAGATGACCTCAGACCCTTAACATCATTAATTTCGTGGGATTAATTACGGGGATAACATCTTAGGTGATGACCTCAGACCTTCATAACATCATTCAATGGTGATGAGGTCTGAGTTCAGACACCATAATAGATGACCTCGGACCCTTAACATCATTAATTTGGTGAGATTAATTATGGGGACAACATCTTAGGTGATGACCCCAGACTTTCATAACATCACTCACTGGTTACGAGGTCTGAGGTCAGACACTATAATAGATGACCTCAGACCCTTAACATCATTAATTTGGTGAGATTAATTATGGGGATAACATCTTAGCTGATGACCCCAGACCTTCATAACATCACTCAGTGGTGACGAGGTCTGAGCTCAGACACCATAATAGATGACCTCAGACCCTTAACATCATTAATTTGGTGAGACTAATTATGGGGATAACATCTTAGGTGATGACCTCAGACCTTCATAACATCATTCAGTGGTGACGAGGTCTGAGATCAGACATCATAATAGATGACCTCAGACCCTTAACTTCATTAATTTGGTGAGATTAATTATGGGGATAACATCTTAGGTGATGACCTCAGACCTTCATAACATCATTCAATGGTGACGAGGTCTGAGTTCAGACACCATATTAGATGACCTCAGACCCTTAACATCATTAATTTGGTGAGATTAATTATGGGGACAACATCTTAGGTGATGACCCCAGACTTTCATAACATCACTCACTGGTTACGAGGTGTGAGGTCAAACACCATAATAGATGGCCTCAGACCCTTAACATCATTAATATGGTGAGATTAATTATGGGGATAACATCTTAGGTGATGACCTCAGACCTTCATAACATCATTCAGTGGTGACGAGGTCTGAGTTCAGACACCATAATAGATGATCTCAAACCCTTAACATCATTAATTTGGCGAGATTAATTATGGGGATAACATCTTAGCTGATGACCTCAGACCTTCATAACATCATTTAGTGGTGACGAGCTCTGAGCTTAGACACCATAGTAGATGACCTCAGACCCTTAACATCATTAATTTGGTGAGATTAATTATGGGGATAACATCTTAGGTGATGACCTCAGACCTTCATAACATCACTCAGTGGTGACGAGGTCTAAGGTCAGACCATTGATTAATTTTAAACAAGATATCATTGCAACAAGACTAAGAGAAAAAACATCACATGACATTCAATAAAAGTATGTGAGGATGATCCTCCAAAGAGGTTGATACATTCAGAAATAATAGATGATTAAGGATTACAGAAGTTTCATAATGTTATGGGTTACAAACAATGTTTAAAAATTATCTAAGGGTTGGAGTGATCGCCCGGTATCTTATTAAGCGGGGGTCACAGATGGTATTAGAGAATCAGGTTCTAGTGTCCTTAGGAATCTGTGCGGACGTACTACGCTTTCAGTGTTGCTCTCGATTTGAGATAGAGCCTCAGGATTAGGATTGTTGATTTCTCTTGTGAGATTTTGTTCTCCTCTCATATTATGAAATTATAGAAATCTTTTGCGCGGTCGTTTGAGAATCGTGTGGGAAGCTTGGATGGTAAAAGGAGGTGAGGCTTAGTTAGGGAAGATGGTAAAAGGTTGGGATGAGGGCCTTAGTACGGTTCACTCCCCTTGTGGCAATTGCTAAGGAGTTTGGTGGCGACTACTGAAGAATAAGTAGTCATGAGTATTGCAGTACCACTATTGTAGAGAGTGGTATTAAGATTGAATTTTCAGTAAAGTTGAGGGTTCGAAAGGGACCTTACGGATAGTTTTAACGGTGAGTCCCCATGATTTAGCCGAAATGAGAAGGATATTGTTATGAGTTTTACCTCAATCGAGGAGGTATATTTGGCATGGTTAGATAAAGTCGTGGTATTAGTTAGACCTAGACTCGTGTGTGTAATTTGAGTTATGGCGGTCACGATAACATAATATCATATGTATGTTTATGTATTTTTCGCAATAGAGGAATTTTATTTTACTTCATTCGCCATTGAGGCGGGTGTTAATATATTGTATATATATATCTGGGTTGTGATACTCGTTTTATATGTCTATACGAGTATGGTGTTATGATGAGTATATATGTACCTGGTAATTTCGGAGCGATAGCAGGCTAAGAATGGCAAGTCTATCGTGTCCATGGTTCCTGGAGGGAACAGGTTATTGTTGCAGTGTCTCACCTAGATATAGGTTGAGTTCACCTTAATTATTGTGGGATACGAAACTTCAATGAGTAGAGGTTTCATTATCGTGATTTGTGTTTATGGCGACCTTATATATATGATTTAAGGTCGTAGGATTAGTGTTGAGGCGAAGACAAAGATCATTATTATTTGTGCAAGGACTTAAAAATGAGTGCGAGCGCAGGGTGGTGTGACTCTTAGTTAGAGATAGGAGTTCAGACCACCTTTTTGTTGGATTAGGGGATAGGATTATCTCGGTTGCATGTTTGAAATAACAAAACTCCATGACCGACTAAGTCAAGTGTCAATGTGTGGAGGGGTTCCTTGTTTGGATTTCGCTTTGCGAGAAGCTCCACACATGACTCTTAACGACGTCGGTCTTGGAGAGATGTTATGGGATGCAAGGATGTTGTTTTGGTGAAAAGTCTTATACTGTGGATGAACCACTATAGACTGTGAGCCCTGCGATGGTGGAGTTCTGATGGAAATATTGTGCTATGGAAAAGCACTAAAGGGGTCCTCTCACCACAAGTAGTTGAGTGGAGTAGGGCTTAGAGAAATTGATTTGAGGTTTATGGTTAGGCCTTAATGAAAAGGAAAATTTTGAGAAGATATGATTTGGGTATGATGTACGTAGTGCTCTTACAGAGATTGGGCACTTCGATTAGTTAGGTTTCCTTTCGTATGGGCGGAAGGATAGAATAGTAGGAATGCGATCTGATAGAAAAAAAAATTGCCTCTAATGTAGATTTTGTTGTCGTTGTTGCAACTTCTCTATCCATCAAAATTTCCCTTGAACCTACAAAATTATAACAAAACTAGTGTAGATGTAAGTAAGGGAGTCAATCCATATCTAAGGGTGAAACACAAAATTGGAGAGGACATAAATAGATTCATTTGAATTTTATTATTATTTATTTATTTTTGCTTTTTATATTTTTTTTTTATGGATTTTTCAATGGTTTTTTTATCTAACTAACTATACTAATTTTTATAACTACTAATTAAGAAGTAAAAGCTAATTTAAGAAAGGTGAGATAAACAAAGTTGTCCTAATAAGTAAACTAACAAAATTGGACTCATGAGGGCTTCAAAATTTCATCCCATAAATGGGAGATTAGCCCTCAATAATCATCATCCAAAAATATGAGATACATAATTGAAAGCATGAGATGATTAAACTAAAAGTAAAAGAGAGGAATAGATCAAACCCATTTAAGCCTTGAATTCGAATCGAATCTTCAATTTCATCATTAATCTCTCAATTACACATCGTAAATCTCTCAATCATAATCCCTCACTCATGTATTTATTGAATCTAAACTAAAATTTACAAAATAAAACTAAAAAGGATAATGGATGAATTCATAATGGACAATTAAATAATAAAAGAGATTTGCTAAAAATGCAAATCCTAAAATTATAAAATTGTACATTAGAATTCACCCAAAGAAATAAATTCTAGATCATTATTTTATATTGAGATAATTGCTAAAAATGCAAAATCTCAACATAAAGTAATGGATTAGAATTTACCTCCCATAAGGGATAAATTTCACTACATCAATTTATTGTGAATAATTTCTAAAAATGCAAAAATTCATAATAGATGGGTGGGGTAAAATTTATCCTAGAGATAATTTTCAACACACAACTCTATATTGAGTATTTGCTAAAAATGCAAATACTCAACATAGAGGGGTGGGGAGAATTTTATCACACCTAGCTTAAAACTAATTTTGAGATCCATTTGCAAATGGGTCTTCATCCTCAATATATAGGAGGCATGGAGCATGAGGGGTAAAAATGAAAATTGGCAAGGGTGTGCATGTGGGAATGGTGAGAGCACATGTGCATGGGGGTGTGAGGTGAGGATAAATTCAGATTTGAGTGAGGGCATTTTGGGGTTTTAATTGTGTTTGGGTAGAAAAGTTTAGTTGGGGGGTATTTTGGTAAAAAGGGGTAAAAGGTGATAAGTGAATTAAATGGTCACATGGGAATTTAGTTGGCATTTGGGTTTGTATTTGTTGGCAGATCGTGGCTTAAGGGAATTGGGTAATGAATGGGTTGAAAAATGGGTTTGGGCTATGGTTGGGTTTGATGGTATTTGGATGTGGGTATGGGGTTTGAAATGGGTTTTTAGAAAATGGGTCTTAGATTTGCATTTGGCAGGAAGTGAAAAATGAGTTTGGATAAGAGGATTTGGGAAATGGATGGGTTTTTGAAGTTGGTTTTTGGGTTGAATTGGTTTGGAGATTGATCTGAGTCGGAGTCGGGTCGAAGAAGGCTTGGTATGGCTGCTGGCCATGGGGAGTCACCGCCGGGTTTACAGGGGACGAGCAGGTGGAGAGAGAGAGGGGCGGCGATTTGGGTTCCGGCGAGTAGGGGGCTGCTGAGGTCGCGAATCAGGTAAGCCACCACCAGCTATGGTGGTGGATTTAGAGGTATAGAGGGAGAGTGATGGGGGGTTAAGAAAGGTGGGTTTGAGTTTGGGGAGAGAGAGGTGTGAAATGGGTTTAATGGATGATAGAGGAGAGAGGTTGAGTTGGAGAAGATGATGGTGTAGGTGTTAGGGTGTGTGAGTGTGTATGGTGTATGGTGGGGATGAGGGTATGGGGAGTTGGGTGTAGGATAGGTGTAATGGGTATTAAGTGTGTGTGTGTGTATTAGTTTATGACCCTACTAAAATAAAACTAAAAATAAAAATAAAATCTAAGTAATAAAATAAAACTTATAAAAACTAAAAATCTAAAAATTAAATTCCTATACTAAAAATTAAAATCAAGACTCAATAAAAATAAAACTAAAAAGAAATAACAATGTAAATCTATCAAACTTAAAAACTAAAATCTTTAAAAAAAATAAAATGTAATAAAACTAAATTCCTAAAAACTAATCCTAAAAAAAATAAGATAAAAACTAAAACTAAAAACTTAATAAAATAAAATAAAATTATATTAATAAAAATAGAAATAAAATAGAAAAATAGAAAATAAAACCTAAAAATTCTAAAATAATCCTAAAATTAAAATGACTCAAACTAAAAATCTAAAAAGTAGTAAAAAGGACACAAACTAAACACACAGAGGGTTTAGGGTAGGTTTAGGCTAGGTTTTAGGCTCGGGTTAGGGTACGAGACAAGGGTATTAACTCCAATGTAACTGCAATTTCCTTGATTTAAGCGTTTGAACACTGCAATGCACAATTGACCTACAAAATAAACATTTGAGCGCATAAGAACCAAATTGCCGAGAATTAGCAACTAAAATACACTATTTGGGGTATAAATTGTACAGTTTTGGGTGCTTATCACGTTCGTAGGCTAGCGGGGTAGGATTTAGGATGTCCCGTTGGTGTGCCTTAGGTCGTTATATCTCGATGACCGACAACGCAAGGGAGTAGTGTAACAGGAGGGTTCCTTGTCTGGATTTTGCTCTGCGAGACGTCCCACGCACGAAATCGAGCAAATGTCGGAATTCGATAGAGGCCTTGGACACTAGGGATATACTTAGGATTATACTCGTTTCGCATAGGTAGGGTAACGCTTAGACCGTAGCATTTTTAGGATGTAGGTTAGATATAGTTAGTGGCGCCGAGGTTAGGGGAATTAAAATTTCGCGGGTTGGGAGGATCCATAGTTGAGTATTACACCGACAAAAGGAGACCCTTATCGGAAAAAGAGTGTTACGTGTCAGATGTTCACTATGGATGTGCAGATGTGCACAAGTTAGAAAGGTGTATGGGCACCTTGGTAAGATGGTTTTGTATACCGCCTAAGATATGATGGGCGTATTATATAAAGTTAAATTTTATGCCGTGAAGCGCTATAGATGATGGGTACAATGTGACGTATTAGAGTCACTTTATGATTGCGGTAGCCGCATAGTATATGGTTGGGAACCATTGGGTTAGTATTGTTTCCCTTGAGGTAGTAGGATTTGGTGGTGTAGGTTATGCCTGAATTTCGAGGACGAAATTCCGTTGTAAGGGGGGGAGTATGTAACAACCCTCCCTTTTGGAGACGATTAAATTCCATAATTAAATATAAATTGGCAATTTGGGGAATTTCCCTGAATAGTAATTTTTGGGATTTTCGAGGATTAAATGATTTTCGAAGGATGTTGTGATTATTTTTAGGACTATATAGGTCGAAATATTTTAATTATATATCGTCGTTGAGTACAGCGACACGAGGTAAGATTTTTAATTGGAAAACCCGCATTTATTTATTTTGGGTTGGAATAGTGATTTGCAATCAAGTACCTCGGATGGAAATTTCGACTGCGCCATGATTCTCGGAATGGCCGAGATAGTCATAAAAGAGTGACCAATTGTCGAAATTGAGTTTCGGGTAATTTTAGAGGTAAAAATAACTCGTAATTGGGTGAACGAGACGTTTTTGGGTTTTAAGGGGTATAACCTTTTTCTTTCTTCATAAAAAGAGAGAGAGAGGAAAAAAAGAAGAAAGAAAGAAAGAAAAGAGAGAGAAGAAAGAGAGGAGGAGAGAAAACGGGAGAGAAATGGAGATATTGGGCCAAACTTCGCCGGATTCGACTCGAGGTTGTCGGATTTTATCCACGAGGCAAGTGTTTACTTGATTTATTTACCTTTTGCATAAATATCTCATACCGTAGTTTGGTATAAACAAACCCTAAAGATTTGGGGTTGGGTTTTCGTGGATAAAACAGGTTTTGGGGAGTGAAAACAAATAAACCCCTAAAAATTTCATATTTGGAGAAACTTTGAAATTAATCGAAATAAATTGGTGGTTTAGGGTTCTAGGATGTTTAGAATTCTTAATATATGTGTATTTGTAGTTGGTTGAGGTTGTCGGATGTTGGGTGAGGCGACAAAATCTTTGGAGAAGCTTTAATGGCCGAAATCGTCTCGAAGAAGATGATGAATAGTAACCCATGACTTTGGGGGGACATTTTGGCCAGGAAGAGAATTGATTTAGCTCTCGGCCAAAACATGAAAGTTGTATATCTTTTCGATACTGTCGCGTGGATGCCGACCGCGTATTTTTTTTATTTTTCTATGATTTGATATGATTTTCACAATATGGAAGTTCCGGGTTGAAATTACCAACTCGAAAATCAAATCGGAAATTGGAAAAATACGGATAGAATTAATCATGTAGATGTTTGCAATTATTTTTGGTGTATTTTAGAAACTCCGATAATGAAATTGGGTTGTTGGTTGGAGGATTTGGGGAAATTAGTGTTGAGGACCTGGTGTGACCGGTCGATCGCGCCCCTATGGCCGGTCGACCGTATCAAGGAAATAGGGCCTACTGCTTTGTTTCGTAGGCTTATTTGCAACCCGCGATCGATCGGGGGTCCAGGAACGGTCGACCGGTACCCTGTTGCAGCCCAAGATTTTGGAGATTGTTATTACTTCTCCTCTTTGAGTTTAAAGCGGGCTTTCTAAATTTGAGTATTAAAGAGGATTGTGATCTAAAGAGATAACATAATCATATTGATATTGGTCGGGTGAATCCTATGAGTGGATTAGTATAAATTTGGTAACTATAGTTATATATTCGCTAAATGAGAAATGGTATGATTGGAGATATCCAAATGAATCTGTAGATGGGATTTTAGTATATATTACTTGTTAAAGTAATAAAATACTTTGGGTTTAGTATCATGCATATATGAATGCATGATTATGATTCTTTGAGAGAATCTTTGGGATTTTTTATCATCGATAGATGGTTTGGCAAATATGGCCATTCTTATATATTCAGGGAGGAATATATGGTATATGTATATATTATGTGATTAAAGTGTATATATATAATTTGAGACAAAGGATTTTGAAAATAAAATATGAATATTTTCAAAATGGGAAAAAGGTAAATGATTTTCATAATTAATAAAATTATGGTTACACGCCTCCCTAAATCGCTGTCATAAGGGAAGTTGTGTGCGTTATGGTGATGCCCCCTGGTTAATGAATGCAGGGTGGTTATAGTCCTATAGGCCATATGGGCGATTATTTGTACTACACTGGTTAGGTGATTCTGGGTGTGATCATGACTATCCCGCAGGCATATGGACACTTCCCGACGTTGGTAGGTTCCCAGGTTGTCTTGTATAGATAGGCCCTGGAAGATGATAGCCATTTAGGGGCGCGTCCAGTGGGGAAACCCAGAGGGGCGGTCTTATTTTATTAAAGCAATTTATCATAATAAATTGTCTTTAATTTACATTTCCTGATTATAATAAGGGAAATGGGATAAAGGTTTGGCTTCGGTAACACACCCGGATGGAAGAAAGGATGTGGAAGCATATGATTGATCAAAGCATTTTTATGATAATGAAAATGGCTTTGAATACATTTCCTGAGTGTAAAAAGGGAAATGGGATGATATAAAACGAAAAAACATTTTTATGATAATAAAGCTCGCTTTCAAAAAGTATATGATTGGTTAAATCAATTCATGATAATGAATTGGATTTTATATTTACATTTCCTGAGTATAAAAAGGGCAATGGGAAGTTTTGAGAAAATGAAAAGTATTGATAAATACTTGATATATGAATTCTCAGTCCGGGAGATAGATCCGGATGTTTATAGTAAAATGAATATATATGGATGAATCGATTACCGAGGGCCTAATGGATCCCGACGATCGACCTTGCAGCGTAGTAGTGTATCGGGGGGGTTCCTTGTTTGGATTTCGCTTTGCGAGACACCCCACGCACGAATATGGCACTGTGTTGAGACTGGGGTGATGTTTAGCCCTTAGTACACTGCTTGGACTATCTAGGGTTGATAGTGGGTTGGGTGATAGACTAGTTTAGCAGGGTAGCTTGACTAGGATGTTTAGAGGGATGCATTAGGAGTGCACTATTAGTGGAGAGGTGAGGGGTATCTCATGGGAGTGCGATACCAAACTTAAATATGAGATAAAACCTTTTTTATTAAATTATGGAATTTATGCACTTGCTAAATATTTTCAAAACTCGGGCTCTGACATGTTTATCTACTTTCCCTTTCTTGCTATATATATATAGTATATACGTGTCCATACATAGGGACGCCTTGATGGCACTTCTTTAGAGTCAGACGTCTGCTGCAGCAGCTGTGGATGCGTGCAGGATTCTTAGTAGACGCTTCTATCCTTGTAATCTAGATAGGAGGTACTGTATACACATTCGGGCCAATGGTCCAATTGCATTTATTTATTCTTTTAGTACAGCATTCGATATGGTTGTATATTTTTGACCGAGTGTTCGGTTATCTTATTTCATTTCAGTTTCATTTACAGTGCTTATCTTATTTCATTTTCGCAAAACTGTGTGGATGTTTTATTTACAGTGGTTAAAAAGAGTTGTAAAGTTAAAATTTTGACACCGGCCTAATAGGTTATTAGTAAATAAATGGATTTTCGACAGTGATGCTAAGAATGATCCATATGAGACTCCTGTTTTAATTTAATATTGGAGTGATCGCCCGGTATCTTATTAGGCGCGGTGTCACAGTTTTGAAAGCTATTATTTTATAAATTATTGGGAGATTGAGGAATGGCCAATTGGTTAGGAGAGATAGGAGCATTATTAGGTAGTTTGTCTTTAAGAAGATAAGTGAGGGATCTTTGATGAGATTTGTTTTAGTCAACTTGGACTTCTTTAGTAGGTTTGGGAGGAAGGGAGATGGTTTCTTCATTATGATTGTCTTGTTTGGCCTTTAGAAATATACATGAACTTTTCTCATGTCCTTTCTTCATATAGTACAAACAATAATGAGGAAGATTTTCGTAATGAACTTTTTGCCAAAAACCATTATCACCCATGCTAATATAGATTCTTCTTGGTTTCTCGTTGATTAGATCAAGCTCTATACACACCATGTCTAAACTAGGTCTGGTTTGAGCCAAAGTAGATGCATCAAGATTAGAAGCTTTCCAATTAGTTGAGCAATGGAAAATAATGATGATTTAACAAATAGATGTATTGGGAGATTAGGAAAATTAATCCAAGCAGGAACTACAAGACTTTCTTCTTCTATTCTCCATTGAGGAGACCATTTGAATGTTCTCTTTAGAAATCTTCCAAAATACTACTGCTCTTTGGTCCATAATCGAACAAAATCCTCGTCATATCAATTACAAGCTAGATTAAGATTGAATTGTAGGATTTTTTTCCGCATATCTTCCAATGAGGGTCTGCCATGTGAAAACTTTCCTATTATTAAAAACTTGAAAGGTTCAACAAGAACTTCATTATCTTCATTGGAGAATAAAACTGCAGATTCCCTTTTAAAACTGACTTGTACCTTCAGTTCAACTTCCTTGAGAAGTTTATTAGTCTGAACATGTGACACCCCACCTAATTAAATATCGGGTGATCAGTCATTTCTTAAATTAAAATCAAGCTGAACTGTTGGTTCATTCTTAGCATCACTTTCGCAAAATAAAATTTCCAATTTAAACACCCTAAATAATTAAGCTAAGTGTCAAAACAATTTAAAACCTTATTTCCATTATATCAAATTCCAATATGAAAACCTTTTTAATAACCAACAGTTTAAGAACCATATAAATACGAAGGATGGAAATTAACAAACAATAGTTAAACCATCTAGATAAACCACACCAAGTTTAAAACTACAAATGAAATCATCCAGACATGAGTTAATTACCAAAGAGTACTGAATACTGGAAATATAAATAAACATAAATCTTTGACAAATCGAAACTGAATAGGGAAACGGGAGACACATGCCCTAACTAAGCAGAACTAAAATAAGAGCAGAATCAACGAAGAGGTCGTCTAAAGCAAGGGCCTACAACTCCCACATAAGCTACAGCACGTCAAATCCAAAGAACCTATGCGTGACTCCACTGTGACTGAGCACCTGTAATACATACATGTATATATACAAGATAGAGAGAGAAATGACAAAAAAAGGTTCAGATCCTAAGTGTAAAGTTGTTTAAAATAGTTTAGCAAGTATTTAAAATACTTACCGGCTAATGTGACAACAATGATAGTATGCGACACTCTCTTGAGAATTCTCATCTCTCATATAGTGTGCACGACTACGGTACTACTAAACTCATAAATTTCTCTAACTTATTTTTCCATAAAGTTTTACCCCGAGAAGTAGAAAGGTTATGATATTTAGTTTAAACAAAATCAATCTCTTCAAGATTTATTACGTTACTTAGAGCAACACCGTACCGTTACAAAGTTCTCGAGCACTTATTATAAAGTTGGAGCATTTATTCAGTATTTAACTAGTTATACGCATAGTAGAAGTTTCCATATATATATATATATATATATACACACACACAAGCAGTTCTTGCCCAGAAACTACCATTTCAACCTACGGATTTCATCTTCCAAATTACTCCAAAATGCCATTAACGATTCTCAAACTCCCAAACAACATTATTACTAGTTACATATACCTATATACATGATTTCCTACATGAAACATGTCCAAATTCATCAAAGGCATTGAATTAATGGGGTAAATCATCATATTTAACAAGAACCCTAATTTTCATAAAACTTTCATTCTTTTGATTCTTTTCCAGATTTCTTGCCTCTAAACTCATACAAATTCGTGGGTTATCCTCTACATATGATTGGGATGTCCAGAATATATCTATTTCCACCAAGACATGTGATTAATTCCTCAAATTCTTTTAAGAAACATGTGTATAGCAATCCTAATCTAACAGGGATGAAACAATAACTAAAAGAAAAGCAAGATAGATACTTGTGTGGAATACAAGGGTGTGATTTGTGGATGAAGAAGGTATGGTTTCATTTCTCGTCGCGCGATCTACGTTTTGGTGGTAGTGGCGGTGCAAACGGATGAATTATTGGCCTTGGATTGCTTGGAAAGCTTCCTACCTTCTTCTCTAATAGCCATTATTAAGTTTTGTGATTGTTAACCCTAAAAACCTAACTCAAATAGATGATGATATACCTTAGGGAAATTCGTGGGTTTAATTACCCAAAAATACAAAATGTCTAAAATACCCTCCGGGAATGCCAATTAGGCCTAAAAATGCCCCGAGGTCCAAACTAAACCCTCGGGCATAATTTTCTGACTATCTCGACCCTTTCGGACACATTAGCGTACTCGAAATGACCATACGGGCGACTTATAATATATTCACTTTTAATAATAATAGTTTAGTCTCGACACGATACAGGCGCGCCCCGACTTAAATTTCCATAATTGTCATTTTATTCACTCGTGACAATTTTAATAAAATCAATCTTATATATTACTTTACTCATCTAGTAATATTCAACAAATTCTCAATAATTACTAAGTCTCGTCACACTAGTAAATATTTAAAAATAATTTTTGGATTAATATTAAATTAATATCTCAATTTAAATTTAATAAATACCCAAATTAAAAGCCATAAAAATACGGGGTCGTACATACTTCCCCCCTAATAATGGAATTTCTTCCCGAAATTCGGAAAATAAGTCATACATGGTAGGAATAGATCTGGATATCTTTCGCGCATATCTGCCTCACGTTCCTAAGTGGATTCCTCCACATTATGATGCTCCAACTAGACCCGTACAAGTGGGACTAACTTCGACCTCAATTTCCTCTCGCTATGGTCTAGGATAACAACTGGTCTCTCCTCGTAACAGCTGTCGGGATATAAGTCAATCTCCTCTATTGCGATGTGGGTGTGGGACATATCATCCCGAAGATATTGTCTCAACGATGAGATGTGGAATACATCGTGAATGCGACGCAAGTGCTCTGGCAGCCCTAATTTGTATGCCACCAGCCCAATCCTCTCGATAATGGGAAGTGGTCCCACGTATCTCGGAGCTAACTTACCTTTCTTTCCAAATCTCATCACTCCTCTCATAGGAGACACAAGCAGTAATACTTGGTCCCCCATGCTAAACTCTCGGAAAGACCATTTTTCATTGGCGTAGCTTTTCTGTTGGTCCTGGGCTACCTGAATGCGACTCCTGATAAGCTAAATCCTAGATGAAGTCTCCTGAATCATCTTTGTCCCTAGTAACTTGTTGTCCCCCAACTCTAGGCAACCAGCGAGAGTACGACAAGGCCTAGCAAACAGTGCCTCCAATGGGGCCATAACGATCGTGAACTAATAAGAGTTATTATAAGTGAACTCCACTAGTGTAAGATACGACTCCCAACCTCCTCCAAAATTAAGGACACGCATGCGTAGCATGTCCTTCAACATTTGATTGGTATTCTCTGTCTTTCCATCCATCTTTAGGTGATAAGTTGAACTCAATATCAACTCTGTACCCATGGCCTCCTAAAAGCTCTCCCAGAAGCGCGACACAAAAATATTATCTCCATCAGACACAATATCCAAGGGCACCCCATATAGCCTAACAATCTCGATAATGAATAACTTTGCATATTGGCCCATGGTGTAGTCTGTCCATACTGGCAGAAAATAATTTACCTTGGTCAACCAATCCACAATCACCCATATAGAATCGTGACCCCGTTGTTATGTAGACAACCCAGTAATGAAGTCCATGGAAATACTCTCCCATTTCCACGTAGGTATCTCCAACGGCTGAAGTAATTCTGGCGGTCTCTGGTGGTCCACCTTTACCATCTGATAGGTAAGACATTTGGATATGAACTCTACAATGTCCTTCATTATCCCACTCCACCAGTACTGCCGCCTCATATCCTGGTACATCTAATCACCTCTGGGATGTACCATAAATTTAGATCTGTGCGATTATGTTATTACGGCATTACGTAAATCATCACTCTTCTGGACTACCAATATCCCATTAAATCTCAAACCCCCATCAGAACTCACTGAATAGGACTCGGTGCCCTTAGTTAAGAGTTGTACAATCTGCTCCTTGAAAAATGAATCTGTTGCTTGTGCCTGTATCACCTTCATTACGATCTCGAGCGTGAATGACATAACAAATATAAAGGAACGCGCTACCGCGTCCTGGTGACCCAATTCTTTCCACTTCGCTTTCTATACGTCCGCTAAGTCACCTATCGGTCTATGACTTAATGCATCAGCAACCATGTTAGCCTTCCCCGGATGATACTGTATCTCGAACTGGTAGTCTTTCACAAACTCTAGCCACCTGCGCTGATGCATGTTCAACTCTCACTGAATGAACAAGTATTTCAGTTACTTGTGGTCCGTGAACAAGCAAAACTTCTCCTCAAACAAGTAATGTCTCCAAATCCATAGTGTAAATAGAACCGCTGCTATCTCCAAGTCGTGGATGGGGTAATTCCTCTCATGAAGCTTAAGCTTGCGAGAGGCAAAAGCTATAGCCATCTCCTCCTGCTGAAGTTCTCCCCTGAGTCCCCATAAAGAGGCGTCAGTGTACACCAGGTACTCCACTCTCGGCTTGGGCAAAGCAAGAACTGTCGTCGAAGTCAACTTATCTTTCAGCTCATCAAAAGCCAATTGACAAGCATCATCCCAAACATAAAAAATTTCCTTGTGAGTCAGATTTGTCAACGGACCCACTATCTTCAAAAAGCCTCGGATGAACCTCCTGTAGTACCCGGCTAACCCCAAGAAACTATGTACCTCTATCGATGTTATGGGCTATCCCCACTCCCTCACTACCTACACTTTGCTCGGGTCAACCGATATCCCCAATTCCGACACAACATGCCCCAAAAACTGTACCTCATGTAACTAGAATCCTCACTTCTCATACTTAGCATATAGTTGATGCACTCGTAGAGTCTGAAGAACCTACCTCAAGTGCTCGTCATGCTCTTCCTCGGTGTGTGAATAAATTAGGATGTCATCTATGAAGATAAGGACAAACTGATCCAAGAACTCTCTAAACACTCAGTTCATCAAGTCCATGAATATGGATGGAGCATTTGTCAGTCCAAAAGGCATGACTCTGAACTCATAGGATCCACATCTCGCCAAGAAAGTAGTCTTCGACACATCTTGCTCCCTAATCCGTAGATCATGGTATCCGATCTCAAATATATCTTCGAAAAGAAGGTTGCTCCTCTCAGCTGGTCGAACAGGTCATCGATTTGAGGCAATGGATATTTATTCCATATCGTGACCTTATTCAGCTCCCAGTAATCCATGTATAACCTCAGCGAATCGTCTCTCTTCTTTAAAAACAACAATGGAGTGCCCCAAGGTGAGGTGCTCCTACGAATGAAGCCATGGACTAACAGTTGTTCTATCTGATCTCGTAACTCCTTCACATTCACTGGATCCATGTAGTATGGTGCACGTGCTATCGACCAAGTGCCCGGTATTAAGTCAATGACAAAATATATCTGTCGACTGGGGGTAGGCCCGGTATCTCCTGAAATAAATCCAAAAACTCATGAACGACTGGAATCGAATATAGGGGAATCACAATATCCTTAGAGGTATCCTCCTCTATGTAGTACAAATGGGTGGAAGATCCTCCCTCTGGGCGAGGCATCACCACCAAAAACATCTCCTGCCCCGGAATGGCAAAAATAAAACTCCTACTAAAACAATATATCATGGCTCTATATGCGGCGAGCCAATCCATGCCAATAATAACATCGTGCTCATGCATCTCTAAGACTAGCATGTCTACCGGTAAAATCAAGATACCAATCTCTATCCTTACACCCTGGCATATAAAGAAAATCAAAGAACCATTCCCCAGTGGTGAGTCTACGCATGTCACAGTGCTCTCTGTCGTGTCTAATAACCCTAAGTCCCATGAAAAATGAGTAGCTATAAATAGTGTGACGCCCCAGTATCAAATAAAACCCTACCCATAGTGCCATGGATAGGAAACGTACCCTCAATCGCGGGTGGTGCCTGAGGTGCTGCGGCCTGGTGGACGTTATATACATATCCGTACTGTAATTTCCCCTACTAAACTGGAGGTTCTAGGATGGCTGGTAGGGCTGGCACTTGAGCTGGTGCCGGGAGGGCGACTGGAAAGAGTGGCCTCTGTGACTCATTACGAGGACCCTGCTACAGTGGGGGCCTATACCCCTTTGGGCAATCCTGTCGCCTATATCCATTCTTGCCAAATCCTAGTTTGGAATAACTTCATCGGAATCTCTTGGCAGGGTCCCCCTAATGGGAACTCTGCTCACTATGACGGGTCTATCCCTAGGCTGCTGGTGCCCCACTAGTACTACTTCCCCCTGTACTGCTCTACTTGCTGGACTCCCCTATTCGTTTGCTCCCCTACTGATGGAAGCGATGATCCTGATAGTGTAACAAAGAAGCGTTGATTACGTCAGTGTAAGTACTCAATGATAGATTGCCTATGAGGTGGTGACGAATCCTCCAGTCCAATCAATCTAAAAATAACAGTATCTTCTTCTCCTCAGTGGGTACCTCATCTGGCACTATAGTTAGAAATCTGGTGAACTCCTCCTCGTACTCAGAAAAGGTCATACTCTCCTACTTAAGATTCAGCAACCTACGCCTTATCTCAGTCTGCACGGTGGATGGAAAGTACTTGCCATCAAACCGCACCCAAAATGACTAAATCGTGATGTTGTCCCTCTCATCCAAGGTGGTGGTGGACTCCCACCACTCTAAAGCATCCCCCACTAGCTTGAAGAAAGCCAATAATTGTTTCTTCACATCGATGCACTCATACATACGCAGATGCATCTGTATATCCTTCATCCATTGGCTGGCGACTACTATATTCGAGCTACCTAAGAACTCCAGGGGATGCGCCTTCTGAAAGGCATCCCTAACCCACTCCCATGCAGTGGAAAGTTGTACCGGTACTGGCACTACTGCATGAACCTGGGATGGAGCTTGCTGCACCACCGCTAATGCGACATTCACCGCCTGAGCAATAATGGCGACTACTTCAGTTGTATTCATCGCTCCCTGAGCCGGAGCTACAAGTTGTTCTAGCAGGGCATTCCTGTCTCAGGGTGCGCATCTCGGAGGCATCTGAAATGAGAAGGAAGTTTATTAGTCTACATTTATTATCAAATCTCAAATAGCTGAAGACGTAAGCGTAAATACGAATACAACAGTCCTAAAATAGGGCTCTAAATCAAAGACGCTAAGCTGGAAGTGAAATAAGCCATACAGATCCTAAAGGACACTAGAACCTGATACTCTGATACCACCTGTGACACCCCTCTTAATTAAATACCGGGGGATCAGTCCTTTGTTAAATTAAAATCAAGGTGAACGGTTGGTTCATTCTTAGCATCACTGTCAAAAAATAAAATTTCCAATTTAAACACCCTAAATAATTAAGCTAAGTGTCAAAACAATGTAAAATCTTATTTCCACTTTATTAAATTCCAATATGAAAACCTTTTTAATAACCAACAGTTTAAGAATCACATAAATACGAAAGATGGAAATTAACAAACAAGAATTAAACCATATAGATAAACCACACCAAGTTTAAAACTACAAATTAAATCATCCTTACATGAGTTAATACCCAAAGAGTACCGAATACTGAAAATATAAATAAACATAAATCTCTGACAAATCCAAACTGAATAGGGAAGTGGGATACACATGCCCTAACTAAGCAGAACTAAAATAAGAGCAGAATCAATGAAGAGGTCGTCTAAAGCAAGGGCTTGTAACTCCCACATAAGCTGCAACATGTCAAATCCAAAGAACCTATGCATGACTCCACTGTGGCTGAGGTAATATATACATGTATATATACAAGAGAGAGAGAAATGACAGAAAATGGGTCAGAGCCCGAGTGTAAAACAGTTTAAAATACTTTAGCAAGTATATAAAATGCTTATCGGCTAATGTAACAACCATGTTAGTATGCGACACTCTCTTGAGAATTCTCACCTCTTATCTAGTGTGCACGCCTACCGTACTACTAAACTCATAAGTTTCTCTAACTTATTTTTCCATAAAGCTTTACCCCGAGTAGTAGAAAGGTTATGATATTTAGTTTAAACAAAATCAATCTCTTCAAGATTTATTACGTTACTTAGAGCAACAGCGTACCGTTACAAAGTTCCTGAACACTTATTATAAAGTTGGAGCATTTATTCAGTACTTAACTACTTATACGCACATTAGGAGTTTCCATATATAAGTATATATATCAGTCACTCATATATTATATATACTATCGGCACCCCACATAAATTCTATGGTGTTGGTATACACTACTATCAAGTCCTCGTATCACTCGTACTAAGGGAAATACTAGTTCAGAATCACTCTCGAACTGTATTAACAAAATACACACAAAATGGAGGCGAAGCATAGTTCCAAGTCACTAAGAGGTCAGCACATACCCCTGACGTCTCTTAGAATCGCCTGACTATCATTCTCAGATAGCATGTACCAAGGAATCCTATGTTCTAGGGTACAAGTCAATATCCCCCATAAAGGTCCCATCGAGATAAGACTGTTCCGGCACGACAATCCCCGTGATAGCAAGTAGCGCGGGTATGACTATTCAAAAATAAAGTATTTAATAAATGTATACAGTCACACGGCCATATATAGATACACAATTTCCAATAAGGTTCGCTCATGACCCATAATTATTATTAATCGTATTTAGTACAATTTTACCAAATTATCTCGCATAAGGGATTCATCTCTTTTATTCCCACTTATAATTTTATTTCATACTTACTTCTCATCTCTCGAAGTATTCTCTTTTCCTAAATACAATTTCAGTAGGTATATCGTCTCTAACCTCTAGTCTAAGTCTTTCACGAGCCCCTTAATTCATTAACGAACTTATGCACAATCTCTAATGTGTAACGAAATTCCCCGTTAACCCACAATTTCATCCCATATTAAGTTTCATTCAACGGAGTCTATTTAGACCCTACTGGTCCTCCTCACGACCCATTATACTTTATAAATAATAATCAAGGGTTCCTACGTATTTAAACTGGATTAAACAAAAAGAAGAAAAATATGCAGTTTTCTAGGAGGGGTCGATCAATCGAGGAAAGGGGGTCGATCGATCGATCGGTGTTCTTGGGTCGATCGATCGATCAAGCAACTCTTGCCCAGAAACTGCAATTTCAACCTACAGGTTTCATCTTCCAAATTAGTCCAAAAAGCCATTAACGATTCTCAAACTCCCAAACAACATTACTACTAGTTACATATACATATATACATGATTTCCTATGTGAAACATGTCCAAATTCATCAAAGGTATTGAATTAATGGGGTAATCATCATATTTAACAAGAACCCTAATTTTCATAAAACTTTCATTCTTCTGATTCTTTTCCAAATTTCTTGCTTCTAAACTCATACAAATTCGTGGTTTATCCTCTACATACGATTGGGATGTCCAGAATATATCTATTTCCACCAAGACATGTGATTAAATCCTCAAATTCCTCAAATTCTTTTAAGAAACATGTGTATAACAATCCTAATCTACCATGGATGAAATAATAACTAAAAGAAAAGCAAGATGGATACTTTCCTGGAATACAAGGGTCTGATTTGTGGATGAAAAAGGTATGGTTGCGTTCCTAGTCGTGCGATCTATGTTTTGGTGGTAGTGGCGGTGCAAACGGATGAGTTCTTGTCCTTGGATTGCTTGGAAAGCTTCCTACCTTTTTATCTAATGGTTGTTCTTAAGTTTTGTGATTGTTAACCCTAAAAGCCTAACTCAAATAGATGATATACCTTAGGGAAATTCGTGGTTTTAATTAACCAAAAATATAAAATGTCTAAAATACCCTCCCGGGATGCCAATTTGGCCTAAAAACACCCCGAGGCCCAAACTAAAACTCCCGGATATACTTTTCTGACTATCTGGACCCTTTTGGACACATTAGCATTCTCAAAATGACCATACGGGTGACTTATAATATATTCACTTTTAATAATAATAGTTGAGTCCTTACACGACACAGGCGCGTCCTGACTTAAATATCCATAATTGTCATTTTATTCACTCTTAACAATTTTAATAAAATCAATCTTATATATTACTTTTCTCATCTAGTAATATTCAAAAAATTCTCAATAATTACTAACTCTCGTCACGCTAGTAAATATTTAAAAATAATTTCCGAATTAATATTAAATTTATATCTCAATTCAAATTTAAAAAATTCCCAAATTAAAAGCCATAAAAATACGGGGTATTACAGAACACTAGCGAATGAATGTGACGATACATTATGAATATCATGAAGTTTACGTTTTGAGGTATGGAATTGGTGGCAGCCGCCATGCAAACCCTAGAGGAATTGAGCGAGGGAGAAGGATGGGGGAGAAGCTCCAATATTATCGGAGCTCATAATTTTTATTAATTATTCTATATCCACCCATTTTAGCCATCACATTTATTATCCTTTATTGATTCATCCAAACTTATAAGAACCAGAATGCTTTTTGATGTAGCACACCAAGATTTCCTTATTGAATGCACATAATTATCAGGTTGACATTTATTCATTTATGTGTTAGTTAGATTCATGGTTTGGGATTCTACAATCATTAAAATGTATTCAAGGAACTTTTCAAGTACTTTCATTATTTTAAATGCATTCACCAATGTATATTCAAGCACAAAGCATACATTAATGAATGTACTTTCTTAGATTGGTTATAAATAGGATCCATGGTATTTTGAAGTGGGCATTCAAATTGTAATATATCTTATTTTTTTTAATCCCTCAAATATTTAAGCTAATTTCAAAGAGTATTTTTATAGATGAGATTGCTAAGGTGTTTTACACATTTTATTTCTTTTGCTACATTAAATGGTATCAATGCCTCATCTTCATTGGCTCAATGGTGCTTAATGAAATTATTGGTTGATGACGCATTTCAAAGAGTACGAGCTTAAATGGTGGAGCGTATTCTTTTCATTAAAGAACAAGTTGGATTTCTTGAAAAAAGTAATGGAAATATTGAAGAATCAAGAAATCAACTTGTTCAAGAATTGAATCAAATGAGAATTCAAAATCAACAGGGTCCAAATATGGGAGTCGCCCATAACTTGCCTCGTGTTGGTGGACAATTTGAGAGCTTGGAAGATGATTCTATCCAGATGGATATTCCCCTTGTATTTGGTCAGGGGAAGAATTTAGGCCAACCACATGGACTGGACATAAACAAAGTTACCCAAGGAGGCATAATGCATAACGATTTTTGGCCAAGATTTCTAGGTCGACAAGCTAATAGAATCTGCAATTGTCAATAACCTCTTTGCCTTATTTTGAACATTAAAGTGGGTTGTTCTAAGATCATTTGATAATGATGAAGATTAAATATGTCACAAATAGATTGAGGGGATGAGCATAAATTTGGCGTAAATAAGTACAAAAAAAATACGAGGGTTGAAGGGGGTAGTTATCCAAACATGGGATATAATGAAACAATTTTTTGTTCTAGATTTAAACAATACATCCATCGTAAGAAAAATCAGAGGACTATTATTGAGTATACAAAGTAGTTTAACAAGTTGGGAGCCCATATAAATATTAGAGAAACATAAGATCAAAGGTTTATTCGCTATTTTAAAGGCTTGAATCTGTAATTCATGATAACCTTTGAATGAGTGACAATTTTAATGTTTCTAAAGCTATAAATAATAAAAACGAAGTGGAGTAATAACTTAGTGCTGGGTCCAAAAATCAAAAAGGAGCTACGGATCAATCTTTTTGAGCTAATCATGTTACAAGTGGAGAGAAATGAAAGTCAAGATGTTCTTATTCTCAATAACTGAATTAAAATAAGCAACATGGTAAGGTCTCTATAATGATTAATCAAACAAAAATAGTCCTTTAAACAAGTACTCTTAAGAATCCTTATAAATGGCCAAAGGGTGTCAACTATGAGTGACGTGGACAGTATGTATCAAGTTACTATTGTTGATGAGGATGATAATGAGGTGCGTAATGATAATGTTCCAGACGATAATGAAGAGGTTGAAATCATAATCAGTAATGAATGAGAGCCTTTAGCCTTGGTTTGTCAAAAAATATTGCCAGCCCCCCAAGAATAAATTAAGAGTCAAAGGCATAAAATTTTAAAAACTTGTTGCATAATTCAACGAAGTGTTTGTTAAGTATAAAAGTTATTGGTAAAGAAACTACATAAGAAGAAAAAACATCCTTCTCCTTGAAAAATGTTGGATAAAGAATGGAAGAAAGAAGTATGCATAGTTCTTTTATCAATTCGTCATAAGCAAAGATGTTACACATGATGTCATAAAAATGGATACTTGTTATGTCTTATTGGGTCATCCTTGGAAATTTTTTGTTGATGCCAAACATAATGGGAAATGGAAAAAATAGGAAATTCTTGGGACAACAAGAAGATTATCTTGTAGCCTTGTAGTAGGGATATAAAATTCCCAAATCTTTTATAAAAAGATGAAATGTTTTAATAGTTGAGGATGAAGATTTTTTCTTAACACTTGGTTTAAGTTAAAAAGGGATTGGAAATAATATCCAAAGAAGATTTGGTACTTGAAAAGATTTTTGATGGATTTTCTCCCATGGAAGATATTCAACATCAAATTGGCCTTATGATATTTTCTAGTTTGGTTAATTTGACACACTACCGAATGAGTCATCAAGAACACGCTCCTATAAGGGCAAGTTCAAATTTTACTGCAAAAAAGGTTGATGGAAGAGACTAAGAAACCATGTGCTATCCTATCTTTACTAGTAACCAAGATATGGAAGTTGGAGAATGTTCATTAACAAATTTCCTAAAAAGTGTAGATTTAATATTCCTAGATTTGAAGTTATTCTTGATCAATTGAGTGGAGTGCAGATTGTTTCTAAGATTGATATATGGAGTGGCTATCACTAAATCCTCATTCCACTTGATGAATGGGAAATAAATTTCAAGCTAAATGAGGGACTATATGAATAGTTGTCAAGCCTTTCGTGCTCGCTATTGCTCCTAGTTATTTTACGTGAATTACGAACCATTTATTGAAGCTATTTTTGAATTTTATTTTACTGGTTTATATTGTTGACATCATGATGAAGAACATGTAGATAATATGAAGCGTATGAATGATGTTTCAAAAGGAAAGTCATATTTATGTAAACTTAAATGTCTACTTTCATGCCTCCTAAATTATTGTTTTAGGGATTCATTGTGGTGGGAAGATGGTACTGATGTGGATGAATTAAAAGTCAAGGATATTTAGGAATCGCATGGACTTAAATCAAATGGTCATGTGTGGATTTTTATGGGATTCACATCATTCTACATAACATTGAACCGTAATTTTATCACAATTATAACACTTATAATTGACATTTTTAAAAAAATGAAGTTCAGCGGGAGGAGTAAAAAACTAGTTTTTGTTTGATTAAAAAGAAGCTATGCGTAACCATAATTTTAGCATTACCACACTTCTCCTAGGTGTTTGAAGTAGAACGTGATGCATCCGCTTTAAGCATATGGGTTATTTTATCAAAAGAATGAAAACCAATTGAGTTCATGAGTGAGAAGATGACTGACGTTAAACAAAAGTGGACCACGTATGAGCTGGAATTCTAGGCTATTTTTAGAGCCTTAAAGCATTGGGAACACTTGACACATAGATGGTTTGTTTTGTAAAAAGACCACCAAACATTGAAAAATATTAATAGCCAGAAGAAATTGAATTCAATGCATTCAATATGAGTCTTACGAAAATTCAATTTTCTTTGAAACTAAGGATTCAAGCATATTTGAGTATATAATATCATAAAAAGTATAAATGCTATTGATTTTGTTTTAATATGCTATACACAATCCCAAAAATCCAGAGTAGAAAATTATGTTTACCCCTTGATTCTTATGTATTTCATAGAAGGGTTGAACTACTATCATCATTGAGGTAACTGAATCTTAATATATGAAAAATATGTAAGTCAAAGATTATGATTTTCATTAGATTTTGGATATTTGTAATCAATTCTAAGAGGTTTGGGGTTTAGGAGTGCTTGTCTTTTTATAGTTGGGAATTTTCAGATTGCTCGAAATTCTACTTGTGCATCCAAATCTAGGTTAATACCAGCAAAAAAATCTCTGAACAATGTTCAAGAACCATGACAAATGTATCTGAAGAAGAAGAGAACCAAATGAAGCATGGACAAAAGTAAAAAAAAAAAAAATTAGGCTTCTATAAAAAAAACACCATTGGATTTCAAAGTAGCAGGATCAGCATTCATGAATCATTCATTTAATTGTCCCTCGAAGAGATGGTCGATAAGACTATGCATGGTTGTCCCTCGCGCGCCCCTTTTTTCTCTCGATCCCACCCAACAAGATGCGACTCAGTAAAAAAACATGAGCACCTAGACGCAAGCCTTATTTTTTAGTTTAATAAAGTCAATCTTTGGCGCCATAAAGACTAAGGAAATGGATTAAAAAAAAGGGGATTCTTCAACGGGCTATGCCACCCAAACCAACTAATGAAGTCTCATCCCTCCCATCGTAAGCTACACGATGGAAGGTTAGGAGGAAACTATTAGAGAGATAAGATGATAACCTTAGTGAAAGAATAATACTATTGGTCTCAAAGTAATTGGGATGTGAGATGATTTGCAACAATATTCACAATCTAAGGGACAAGCTCAAAACACCGAATTATATATGTCGTTGCCCTTTCCTTAAGGTATATAGGAGGAATTGTTCATACACTTTGCATTAGGTTTACCTCGGGGGCGAAGATTATATTTTTGTTGTGGTGGATAGATTCTCTAAAAGTTTTAACTTTATGCCAAAGACCCATGATGCCTATAGTGTTGATAATCTCTTCTTTAAAGATATTGCTTAGTTGCACGGGATTCTTAAATCCTTTATCTCATACTGTGATGTTAAATTTAAGTCATTCAGGTTATTGTTTATGAAAAAGTCTTAATACCATTCTAATTTCCTCCGTGCATGCTCTAGGCAAACCAAAGTTTCTAATCAGACACTTGGTTGCATGTTGAGCCATATTTGTTGGGAGAAGAGAAAGCAATAGGATATAGCATTATCAACAATGGGTATTTTTCTTATAATATCATGATGAATCGATCCACGTGAGATTATTATTTAGCCTAAACTAGCCATTTCAAGGTTGAACATAACATATGGAAGGAAAAATGCAAATAATTTAGTCTGATGTGAAACAAAATTTAGAGAAAGCCATGATAAATATGAATTAGTAGCATACAATAGGAGACTTGGGTCCTGGTTTATCTTCTAAAACAAAGGTCTATAATAACACGTACCAAACATTTTCTGTATTTTTCTGTCTTCAAGGTTCCATACCCACACCATGATTATTTAGAATATTCTAAACTTGTCTATAATTACTTAGTATTGTCTAGTATGTCATGGGGTAGTATAGGATTTTCTAGAATTGTCTAGATCATTCTTGTAAAGTATGGAATACTCTAGAATAGTAAGGAAGTATGTAGCATTTTAGAACGTTCCCATAAGGAGGTGGGATCCTTCTGGAGAATTAATCTAAACCATTGATGTATTTTTTATCTCCATCGTCCATTCAGGAGGTCGATGCCTATAAAAAGGAGGGGTGGTCATTTGATCAAACCATCCTAGCTAACAACTATAATATTTTCTCAAGTAATACAAATATTCCATTATTCTCCTTTCTCTATCACTTGTGTTCAAACATTACTAAATTTCTAGGCTTGTGTAGTAACTGATAGGTTATTATAGTGCTAAGTGCCACACGAAGGAGGAGTATAGTCTAACCATATGACAAAGTGCTCACAACAAATTAAAAAATAATAAGTATGACCATGTAAGATATCACAAAATATAAATGACAATGCTTATGAGGTAGAGATTTTAGACAATATGAGCATTTCAAACACTTTAAACTTAGCTTATTTATTTGAATACCAACCATCGGTTGAACCTATTTTCGTACAATATTAACTCCAAGGTGAGTTTTGTAAAAAGTGGTTGATGTAGCACACTAAGAGTTATTACTTAAACTGCACATAGTTCATATCTATCCAATTGACAGTCAATACTTTTCGTTCTAATAGGATATATTAATTTTCACTCTATAGTCATTATTATTTATTTAAGGAACTTGGCAAATACATGTATTAATGTCAATACATTCATTAATGTTCTAAAAAAATTAATTTAATAAATTTTTGCAAGTTGTCAGTGTACATCTTATCTTGACAACTCATCATCTATAAGTACATCAAATAAAAACCATAGATTCAGGACACTAACTCCAATGACTCACAAACTCAAAGTGTGAAGTATTCATTTTCTCCTCTCTATATAAGTTTTTTACAAGCCCATTTTTACATATAAATTTGGCATTTTATCCCATGATTATTACAAAACGTTCACCTCACTTTAGGTGGTATATAATTGATGGTATCATATATATGTGATCTACATTTGTATCTTTTAAATTTTCATTTTTCTCTTTGTATTTATATTTCAAATGAACGATATAAAGAAATCGAATAAATGATCTTTTTTTATTTTATTTATTTTAAATGTTGTAACCTAGAATCTATGGTGGTGCAGTTTGGATTGCCGACCTCCTCTTGTTGTAAATGATGTCTTCATGGGTATACCAATAACTTTGGTGAGTTCTCCTTCTTTTACTATTGTTGCTTGATAATTTTGAAGATTAGTTTTTTTTATAAAAGAATCTTCATGAAAATTAATATGGTTGAGAGGCCTATACATTGAACATGAAAAGTTGATATCTATGAGCTGAATACTTGAATTTCTTGAAGTAAGAAAGGGAAAATAATTTCACATTTGAGTTCTTTGTCAGAATAAGAGCGGGGAGGGTGAGAACAACACTATAGAACCGATTTTTTTGTTTCTTTATGACATGAAGGAAAAATGGATATCTTGCGCATATGTATTAAAGAAAATGCTTCCACAAAACATCAATATCATTTGGGGAAATGAGGAATCGACAATATTAGACAATGCTTCCACAGAATAATTTCTAATGTGGCCTTTCACACAGAGGAGCTTTACTCCCTTCGTAGCCCTCTTTCATTACTCACTCATAATTTTTTCAATCTAAAACAGACTCACGGGTAATTATTTTTACATGCCCAAATTCTCCAATCAAATAAATATGTATTTGACAATATTCACCATTTTCTTTCTTTCCACCATTTTTCTTTAGAGGAGACATATTTATCTTGTAGGTTTCAAGGTCAACTACAAGTTCTTTAACTCTATTGGTATGAACATCTCCTAGGGAATCTAGGACCATAACTTTGGCATTAAATATTTCAGGGAAAGACCTTAAGATTTTTTGCAGCACTCTCGCTTTGGGGATATGCTCACCCAAGTTAAACGAGGAATTTATAATATTAGACAACTTGGCATAAAACTCGTCAAAAGACTCGTTCTCTAGAATATTAATAGTTTTAAACTTAGTCATCATATTTTGAAACTTGGAAAGTCGTACAGTATAGGTACCCTCGTGTGGATTTCAAAATATCAGAAGAATACTTCGCGCTATTGCATATCATAATTCTTATGAACTCTTCAGTCGTGAATGCATAGAAAATAGCATGAACTCCTTTGGAATTAAATATCGAGGCATTATTTTCATTCGTTGTCCAAGCAGAGAATGCTTTCAGAATACCACCTTCATTGGTAGGATACCACCCTTGTTCAACCACGCCCAACACATTCTCATCAATTGATTTAAAAAAATTGCATGCGTTCCTTCTAATGTGGATAGTTTGAACCGTCAAACATAGGAGGTCAAGTTATGGAACTACCATTATGGTTGAACTCCATCTAAAATAACCCTAACATGCATTAAACAAGTATCTAACATAGTAACTAAACCTATTTTAATATCGATTTAAGAAATGTTATGTGATATTAGGGTTAAATCATATTTCCAAACACACAAATTTTAATTTTTTATACTAATTAAACAAATTTTAACATGCACCAATTCAAGCAAAAATGTTGTGTAAACTTAGGCAATTTTATCTTGCCCTAAAATATTCATCATGGTGATATAAGAAAGCATAAAATAAACAGCACTAGAACACGGTGATGTATGAGGAAGACCCACAAAGGGAAAAATTTCAGATAACCCAGCCACATAAGTCCACTACGATATAGGTCATAGTACAAGAACAACTTAAAATTACTGAATGACTCGATGCCTTCAAGAATTTACACACTTCCTTATTCCTTATTAGCTTCTTCCTAGCCACTGTTGGATGCCTTCCAACATCCAACACGACACATGCACTTCTCGTATCTCGGTATCCTACCTATCTTACTTGTCTATTGATTAGTCCAGTGATTGCACAACTCAAACATGATCTCCAATATGTGAAAAAAACTGCATTGGTACATCACACAAAAGATCTCAAACATACATATGTACGTGAAACTTGGATCTCAAACTTTGGGTGTAAGCTAGGGTTTGGGATGCTCAATATTTTCTATGAATATCATTTTTACAAAGTACTTACTTAAAAATCATTTACTAACCCTAGAATTTATTGAAAACAAGAAAAATGAGGCAACACAGAAATCAAGGAAATTCGTTTGAATGAAAAGCATAGGGTTATTCAAAGTAACTAGGCATTATCATTTTAGCGAAATCAATCTCATTTGAACGAACCTGCTAAACTCATTTGAACAGGATTCTGACAATATTTGAATGACATCTCAATGTAAAATATAAAAATGTCATTTCATCCTCATTGGATGTTCGTTTGAATGAAAACCCACTTCTTAATTGAACAAAACTGTAACTCGTTCAAACAAAAAGATTAAACTCCTTTGAACTACCGAAAGAACTTATTCGAACAACTTTAAACAAAAATAGTTTTTTCTTCAAAAATCTTTTTTACAAAAAATGGCCTTAAAATTTTTTAAAACCTAAAAAAGATATTTAGGTACCAAACATAATATGTATTCATACCTATTAAGATCTAATATATGTTAAAGACAAAACTTGATGCGACATGTACTTGGCTATTACGGTCTTCAATCATACATCATAGGCTTGAAGAACAAACTACTCAAATACTAACATATGACTCAAAAAGGTTCTGTCCAAATGGAATGAAGCCAATATACATATAAATTGACTTGATTGGAAAATTTTCCTTAGACTTATATCTCTCGATTTACAAATCATCCCTTAGATGACAATCACATATACAAGAGAAAATTCATCTCAGTTCGTTGGTATACCCGCTATAAGTTTTGTTTGGGGATATCATTAGTGTGTGTATATAATTACTCTATAGACATTGATAGACTAGTTGTTTACCATGCTACGACCCCTTTGAAATATGAAACATTTTTTTTATTTTATGTCAGAATAGTAGGTTGATTTGTGTCGATCATAATGGTTGTAGTTGTCATTTAATTTATAAGGAACTACTTTTATTTTTGTTTTATGATCGATGTTTAGTTTGATATATGTCTCTTTGTTCTTCAAAGTAGTATACTAAGTTCTTTTTCAAGAAAATTTCTTCCATTATCATAAAAAATAAATAAAAAATATTATTTATTATGTTTAGAATTTCTTGGAAATATCATTTCATATGTTACGATTTATATTACTTGATAAGTTCTTACATAAGTCAATAATTCATGTGATATTTTTATACCTTTTTCTCTAAGATCCTAAATGATATACGTTGGCATTGTTATTAAATGATGAAAATAGGAGGTTCACGAACTTGCTCATGCTTTTTCTAGTGTTTGAACAAAGTATAATGTTTTATTCATGCCTTATTTATATTGATTATAATTTTCTTGATTCATCATTATGATTTTTATACCACATGTATCATTTCTGATCTAATGAAATTTGAAATTTCCTATCCATGGTACCGAGAATATTCTGTTGACTTACTATTTAATGTAACCTTATTGTTGTTTAGTGAAAAATGCTCAAAAACTCCTCCAAACAATATCATGTTATAAGATAGTTAGATCTAACTTTTATGTATTAGTTGCAGTAACACTATCCATTGAGAGAATAAAAGACCGCTCCATCCTCCTTTTCGAACCAATATGGGGTCTAACGCTCTTATGCTTCCATATGGCACTTACATGGAATATAAGTTAACAACACATGCTAGTTTCCCGATTCACCCGAGCATAGTGAAGTTATTTGTTTTTAACTCAAATGGCAAGTGTCGCGGAGATATCAGTGTTGTTGTATTTTCAAATGGAGAGACCATTACAATATTGGGTCGGGCCTATTTCCTATACAATTCTGCATCCTCTGAAATGGATTCTTGAGAATTGCATATATGTCATGGTAGCCTTCAAAAGTTACGATATTATGACAAATGGACCAACTTTCCAAGGTGTTTTAGTGCTAGTCGATTTCTCTTATAATGTTGTTATTTTTGAATTTCATTGTATAAGGAAATTACCAACAACAAACTACTGTTCATCTTATATCTATTAGTTTGGTGTGTATTAACCTTTGGTGTATGATGCAGTATTTCCATGAAACTCCTACTATTTTGTTTGATAAAAGAACTACCTACTTTTCTCTTCTTCTTTGTCGTGTTCTGTTTTCTTTTGTCTTAAAGACAGGTGTTTACTTTTTTTGTTTCCTTACGGAGAGGTCTTTCAAATGAAGGAGTATATGGAGACTTTTTCCTCACGAATTTTCCAACAAGATGGTGGGGGTTATTGATAGTAATTGTTATATTGTTTGTATAATAAATTATTCTTTTATTCTTTTTGTAGAGGTTAATGTTTAGCGTTAGACGAATAACACAGTACATAATTTTCTAATACATTGAGTATATATCTTATACATGTAATATGTTATATATGATCCCAAAATTATAATTTGTTATATTTATAATGTCACATCCATTAATGATAACTAGAGTTTGGTAGTGCTGTAATTTGCATTTAGCCTATGATATTTTGGCCCTTCATTCCCCCTGGATTCATGGTTCAGAGGCTTTCAAAAATTATTATTATTATTATTATTATTATTATTATTATTATTATTATTATTATTATTATTATTATTATTATTATTATTATTATTATTATTATTAAAATTATCATCATCATCATCATCATCATCATATACTCCGTAATTATCTTCTATATTAAATTTAAGTTAAATATGTAATCCGTTACTATAACATAATATGATCGTTATTAATATACCATAAATATATCCTTTTATTAATATCAAATAATTATGAAATAAAAAATAGGAAAGAATAAAAAAAATCATTAATCGTTCAAAATTAATAAACTGTATTTGCTTGTTGCAAATGCAGCACCCATGAAGCTTTAAGGTTCTAAGAAACTCCTTCATTCCGGCAAACATAAGTAGAATTGGACGAATGAATCGATAAAAATGTACATTATAACTTATAAATTATGATTCATCTATTATATATTCTTTGATTCATCTATGATATATACAAAATATGATTTACGATAAATTTACATTAATTTAATGGGGAGAGTACAAAATATGTTTCATCTACGATATATACAAAATATGCCTTTAGTAACGATTACACAAGGCATTATTAGTGAATTATTTCCCCACAAAAGCACTATAACAAATGTGGCGAAACTTGAATCGCTACTAAAATCCAATAATCTATGGCAATTTTACAAATTTTCCATCAAAACAGCCTACGATGATGATTTTGTGGCGATAAATAAAATACCCCTAAATGTGTTTGTGGCAATTTTTTTTACTTTTAATGCCGAAAACATTGCCATCAATAAAGTTTTTTCTTGTAGTGACACCAACTTCCCCAACTTCTCAAGACCACCTTCAGAAGTTTTCATTACTAGTAGAGATGATACTTTACCGATTTAATACATCGGTGAGATGGATAATAAACAACACATACATAACCTTGGTTGTTGGCCAGGAGAACCAAAAATGAATGGTGCAAACAACTTTCTGAGAATTCTACAAAGGCATATTGATGAAGTTTTTGATTCGGAAAAAAATAATATTCGACATGCTCATTTAAAAGTTTATTTTAATAAAATCCTCACTTCTTTCTTCATTTATGGTGAATTTTCCTCTTGGTTAAAGTGGGTTCCTCTTTTAATATATGTTATGGCTAGTTTCATTTGTTTCTTATCTCTTTGTTTCCAGTCTAATCCGCAAAAAATACACTTAAGCACAAACTTCTATTTTTGGAAATGTACAGGCATCGTTTATTTTTTGGCTGGAACAAAAGATGATTTAGGACGTTTATTCTTTCAATGACTATAAGAGATGAACCTTGTTATTATGAGGATTTTAAATTTGTTATAAAATTGAAGAATGAGCTTATTATGAAGGGGGTGATTAAAAGTTCACCATAAGGTTCATTCACATTTGACCATTTAATATCGGAACCATATTAGAGAAAGTTGATGTGATTGAGCATTTTAGTGTGTAAAGAGTTTGAGTAGTTGAATACCTCTTGAAATGCAAGAAAATTTTGGAACATTTCTAAGCTGGATGTTAGATGACATATCGACTTGGTCAAAAAAGCTTTCAGCCCTTCTTTTACACTACATAATCTTTACACAATCTATTTTCACATATTATCATAATTATACACCTCCATGCTCATCATGCGGGTCTATGCTCTATTATATATAAATTTATACTATAATATAAAATACAAGATTACAATCAAGCTATCTTCCCATTTGTGCAGCTACATGACACTAAATGAGAGAAGTGTTAGCATATTTGAAATTCTTGTTATACAATGCAATGCGAGCATACTTATAAAAATAGAGGTAAAATATAATGTTAAAAGACCTATTTTATATTTGTGTGATACATGCCTTTAATATAGATAAAATTATAAAAGGATAACGAATATACGTATTTCATTTGTGGAATATTTGAGATAAAACAAATACTTGCATCTAAAATTGAAATGCAAAAAGGAGAATATTTAATGATAAAGTAGGGGGAATTAAACAAACAAAAAGAATAGAACACACACACACACACACACACACACACACACACATGTGTATATATCTTAAAAACTATTTTTAAATATAAATAACTTTTTTAAACAATACTATTTTCTAGAAAAAATAAATATATAATTTTTTTATAAAACTATACTTTTAAAATTTTTTACAGCACTTGATTTTATAAAGATAAGTATAATTTTTTTTATTATGTATAAAATTGTATTTTTATAAAGTAGTATTCTGAAAAATTTAGTTTTTGACTTCATTTCTTTACATAAATTGCGTTTCAAAAGGTTGTTATATATATATATAAATGTAATTTTTTTTAAGGAAAAGATGTTTATATAAAGTAATGTTAACGTTCAGAATCTAATATAAACTATATATTTTTTTATAAAAAAATATTTTTTGAGTTATATATAAAAACTTGTTAATTATTCATGTATAACTAAAAAAATTATAAGAAAATGTTTAATTTTCTAAAAGAGTCTATAAAATTTGCACATTGATGGTGCTTTATAAAAACAGTCTTTTTCTTAAAAAGATTATATTTATATTTATAAGAACAATTTAAAACACAATATATGTAAAGAAAAGAAGTTAAAATCTCCAGTTTTTTTGAAATTATTTTATAAAAATACATTTTTTTAATAAAAATACAACTTTTATGTGTAATAAAATATTTATATTTACCTTTATAAAATCAACTTTTGTAAAAACACATTTTTGTTGAAGAAAAGAGCTAAAAATATAGTTTTTATAAAAATAATTTTTTATTTATATTTTCACCAAAAGAGTATTGTTTTAAAAAATAATTTATATTTATAAAATATTTTTTTAAAAAGATTATATACATATGAACAAACATATTCTGAATTCTGGTATTCCTTTCTTGGATCCTAGATTTGATAAATTCACATGACACATAAGATATGAGTTTAGTACATATTTTGTCATTCTCTGTGTTTGTGATTTTTCATGAATTATGAGATTTATATATGAATTTACCAATATTGAATTCCTATAAACCATAGTTTTTGGATCCAAAAGGCACTAGGAGATTAGCAACAATTTTGTTTTGTTCAAATGCATCTTCTAGTACCACTGAGACACTGATTTCTCTATTTTGAAGCAAACATGGTATTGGATCAAATTCAATCTTTAACAAGTAACATTTTATTTTCATTACACTAGGGCTGGGTTGAGTTTACAGTTGAGATACAATAAAAAAATATCTTTCTTTTATTATTTTGCTCCCCTTTTATTTTGTAAGCAATGAAAGAAAAGCAACCAATTATTGAAAAATTCATATATCTCATCATATAAAATATATACAATAATATTTCAAAACTATTAACGTGTTACTTTTTATCTTTCAGGATATAATTTGACAAATCTTCCTTACATCACCGTACAATAAAAGTTATATAGAAGTTACAAATGGATAGACTTTGTCCTTTGAATTCAAATCATAACCATACATTACAATATTACTTTGTCAAATATCGGAGAAACTATTTTGAGGTTTATTAGTATTTATATTCATTATATTTGAAGTCGATATACACCATTGGAGTTGATTGTCGAAAAAATAATCTTCGAGTTGGTTTTACCATACAACACTTCAAAGTACGCAATTTATCAAATTAGCTTATCAATCTTCTTATAAGTTGGTTCATAAAAATATATTCCTGCACTTTTCATAATTAAATAAATTTATATATTCAGCCACACATCACGTGGGCTTCATGCTAGTTATATTATAAAATAGAAGACTAAATTTAATTTTTCTTCCCATTTGTGCACCCACGTGGCACTTAATAAGAGAAATGTTAGCATCCGTAGTCATTATCAGAACCAATTATAGAATTAGAGACTAAGGTGTCATTTGTTTTTACCTCTTAAGTCTGAATTTGAACCATTGAGACTTAAGATGTACCAAAAACTGTTTGTTTTTTTAAATGATTAAGATGTTAATGACTATATTTGGCTCTTAATGATTAAGAGGTAGAGTTACATCTGAAGTGTGAATTAGTCTAAATACATCCATTCATAGGTACATTCAGACATAAAAACAAACATATTTTTCTGATTCAGATTTTACTCTTCAGATTCAGTCTTCAGATATATCAAGATATAATAAATATTATACTCACACTTATATATAACCCCAACATTTCCATTTGGTTCCTCAAAATCTCAATCATCACCTCCTCAAACCCAACATTAAAACACATATTACTCTTCACTCCCAACCATATAATGTGAATTTTTTTACTTAAAAAATATTTCCATATTATGAGAAACCAATATATGTTGATGGAAAAATCCTACCCATTTTGAGATTTTTACTCAAATTGATTGTAAAATTAGACACATAATTTCTCACTTTATTTTTGCACGATTCACATACACACAGAAATATTGACTGTTTTTGAACAATTTTTTATTTCTTAATTATTTATGATTCTTCACATAGTAATATCAAAGGCCCAGTCTTGCCCATGCCATTCTTATCTCGCTTATTCCTCTCGTGCCTTTATGTATCTATATTCCCGCCTTTAAATGGGTATAAACTAAACCCAACAGTCATGATCTTTCTTTCAATCCATCTGAGGATAATTTTCTTCATCCCTAGGCAAACCTCTCTCGTGTTCTTCAATTTTAGTAAGATAAGTCTCTCCCCCCCCCCCCCCCCCCCCCCCCATGAGAGAAAGAGAGAGAGTCAAAGTTTTTATTTTTTTAATTGATGGTTGAATCTTCTACCTTCATAGTTAGATTTATTTACGAACCTTTCTATGGTAACCGAAGAATTGATTGAAACATTGAGGATCGAACGATGTCGTTAGTTTTAATTGGTTGCTTTTTAGGTTACACTGGCGTGGACCCCAAGAACCAACCAATAAAAAGTGATCACGTCAGTGTGTCCATGAAAATTATGTCAAAAATTCGGTCATTATGGAATTTTTGTTTATTTACTTCATTCAACATATAATTTCCTTTTCTTAGTTATTTGTTTTCAATCCTTCAATATATAATTTCCTTTTCTCGTTTATTTTTTTTTGTATTTTTAAATTTTTTTTAAACTAAATATCAAATTGTTTAATATTTTTTGGATGCTGAAAGTATTAATCACTTTTTAAATAACCATTACGTATATATCTTTAAAGTTACTTTTTCTTTCTAATTCACACAAACACAAGTGGTGTTCGGGTATTAAAAAGGATGCAAATGATTTGTTCAAAAATGTTGTTAATGGTTATTGGTGAGATTGCGGCCATGGGTATTTTCCTCTCTAATTTTTTAATTTTAGTCCCATTTTTAATATTTGCTGTGTATCCCATCCCATGTGTTTCTTAAGTTGTTTTAAGTACCATAATCGCCCTTAACTTACCTCAACTTCCATGTATCCTCTTATAACCGCACATGTCTTCTTTTGTAGAGAATGACGAGTATAAAAATGTAGGACCAACAAAAAAAATAATAACATGAAATTAAACATACGTATATTAAAAAAGGTAAGACTAAAAACTTGTAATCCATTTCCTCTCTTCCATTTTTTCTTTCTTTTGGTTGATGAGAATAAAAGGTTTTGGGGATTGCGTTCTTCCTTTTGTGCCTTATTTGGTCTTCTGGTACAAATAAATGGATTAAAATAATAACTGAAGTTAAATGTGTTATTTTTGTTGGTTGAATTATGTCTTTAAATACAAAGTTTTCTTTTTATGTTTTGCAACACCCAAAGTTTTATTTTATTTTAAATTGAATTATTTAATTGTCAAAATAAAATTTTATTTTTAGTCATAAAAAAGTATGAATATACATCTTTAAAAAGTTTATACATATATTTATATTGTGTACATTTATAATAAATGTTTTATATTATATTACATCAAACCAAAATTCTAAATTTCTTTTAAATAAAAATAAAAATTAGGTAATGTAAAGTTTAATTTCTAAACTTAAATTTTAGGGGAAAAAATACAAAAAAGAAAAAAAGTTAAAATATTTTACTAGCTGCCCCTTACCCCTTTTGTCCTATTCGATAAGAAACGCAAAAAAAGAAAAAAAAAACTAAGTTATATATATATATATATACCAGACTTAGACGCGTCGATCACTTAGCGAGCTACAACGGTTGTAAGAGTTGCATGCCTTTGCACTTAGATGCTTCTATCATTTCTTTCCACTCTATTCAGATATTCCATTTATGGCATCTTTTTCTCTTTGTCATTCATTTATTAGAGATTGTACCCAGTTTATTTAGTATTTTTATTTCTATTACACCTGAGGATATTATTATCTGTTGGTTGGTGACATTGAACTGGAAGGTTTTATCTAGTCCGATTTATTTGAGTATTTGACTTATGTCCAGTAATTATTTTATTCTGGTGGAATGTGAGTAGATTATATCTTAAGGAATGGAAGTTTAGTAATGGATTAATTGGGTATAATTAAATGGAAAAAAAATGTTTTGACACTTAGCTTAATTATTTATTGGGTGATTAATAATATTAAATGTTTTCGACAGTGAAACTAAGAATGAACCCACCAAACATTCTGTTTTAATTTTAATAAAGGACTGATCACCCGGTATTTAATTAGGCGGGGTTTCACATGTGGTATCAGATCATCAAGATCTAGAGTATTGTACTCTTATTTATGACTTATTATGCTTTCCGCTTAGCGTTCTTTGATATAGATCCCTATCCTTAGAACTATTGTACTCTTATTTATGTGTTTACGTCTTTAGCTATTTGAGATTTAATAATAATTGTGGACTAATAAATATCTTCTCGTTTTAGATGCCTCCGAGACGAGCCCCGAGGAACAGAAATGCCAAGCCAGAGTAGCAAGTAACTCAGGCTCAGGGAATGATGAACACAGCTGAAGTTGTCTCCATAGTTGCTCAGGCAGTAAATATAGCTTTAGCGGTGATGCAGCAGGCCCCACCCCAGGTTCAGGCTGTGTCTCCAGTTCCATCTTAGTTTCCCACTGTATGGGATAGGGTTAAGGATGCCTGTTAGAGGGCACATCCCCTAGAGTTCTCGTGTAGTTATGACATTGTCACCGTGAGCCAATAGAAGAATGACATCCAGAGGCATCTTCACATGTACGAGTGTACCGACATTTAGAGACAGTAACTGGCTTTCTACAAGCTAGTGGGGGCCGCTTTACGGTGAAGGGAGTCCACTACAACCTTGGAAGAGAGGGATAATATGATGATTCAGATTTTTTGGGTGCAATTTGACCGCAAATACTTTCCTTTTGCCTTGCCGACTAAGATGAGGCAAAAATTATTGAATCTCAAGTAGGAAAGTATGACTGTTGCGGAGTATGAGGAGTCCACGAGACTGATTACTATCATGCCAGGTGAGGCACCTACCAAAGAGAAGAAGATTCGATGTTCATGGATGGATTGACCTGGAGGATTCATCATCACCTCATAGATAATTTGTCATTGTGTACTTACACTGATGTGCTCAACGCCGCCCGGCTACATTGCTAGGACCACCACTTCCACCAGCAGGGAAGCAAATGAACAGAGGAGCCCAGTCACTAGGGTCAAACCAGAGGTAGTAGTGCCAGTGGGGCACCAACAGCTCAGGGGCAGGTCCGTCAGGGTGAGCAGAGTTCCCAAAAGGGGGGACCCTGCCAAGAAATTTTGATCTGGTGATTCCAGGCAGGGATATGGGGGTTATAGGCAGGCCTGTCCAGTCAGCATGCCAGCAGGGCCTTTTATTTGTTACATCTTTGTAACCCTTTTTCTGCTCTTTCTTTCTTATACACTTTAAATATCTTTCATCTATTTCCTTTTTATAGGACTATGGCACCCTGCTTATTAAAATAATGGGTTTCCAACCCTCTACTAAAATGAAACAAGAATATCAAATGGCTCATCCTTAGCATCACTATTGAAAACCAATTAAGTACAAACCACCTACTATTTAATCATACCACGTGTCAATTTTAAACTTTAATTAAAGCTTCGTAATTAAAACCATTCACCACAACTCATTAAGATAAATAATTAAATACACCACTATGTAGATCAATCTGAAAAATGAAATATAATAAAATCCACTAATCGAATAACCCATCAGTTTGCATTTCAATACATTAATCCAATAAAACAGAAATAAATAAACCAAAATAAAAACTAACATTGGACAACATGCCCGGATGGTAAATTACTGGATTCTATCTAGAACCGCAGTGATAGATAATCACTACAAAAAAAAGTTGCTTTTAAGACCCTATTTTTTGAGACAGACAAAATATAGTCTTTAAAACATACTTTTTTATACGGATATAATGAGCCGTCTCAAAAACTATTATTTTTTGGGACTGCTAATTATATCCGTCTAAAAAAGGTCATTTTTTTATACGGTTAATTATACCCGTCTCAAAAAAGGTCACTTTTTGATACGATTAATTATATCCGTCTTATAAAGTAAAGCAAATGAGACGGTAAATACTTACTGTATCAAAAGATAAACCAAATAAGACGGCTAAAAAAATTGATTCCCACCACTAATTGTTTTCATCTACCGCTCTAACACTTTAACCTAACTTCCCACCTCAAAAAAAACAAAAAACATAAACAAACCAAAGAATCAAATCTCGTCTCCAACAAACCCAAACCCCCCCCCCACCCACCCACCCACCCACCCACGGCCGTTTCTTCTCCACCCACAGCGGCGCGCTCCCCCCCCCCCCCCCCCCACACCCCCACCCACCACAACTGCGTTCTCTCCCTCCCCCAACTGTGTTATCTCTCCCGTTATTTTCTTTTCATGGTAAGTTTTCATCTTTACTTTTTTTTTAGGAAAACAGCATAGAAATTATTGTTATTAATTTGTTTATTATTTTTGTTCTTCAAAATATGCTACTGTAAATAGTCTGTTGCACAATGGTAACAATGGGTGATCAAAACTTATTCTTTAGACATAATTAATGATGCCATATACATAAAACTGTAAATAAATAACCATATGTGTAATACTTATATAAAATGTAAATAAATAGTGGATGCTTATTTGTTGATTTTAATTTTTTTTTGTAGCTTTCAATGTGACCTAATAAAAAGATCTATAGTAGGCTATTTATTTTGTTTGATGTTATATAGCATTATGATTCATGTTGGCTCAATGATTCTATAATAATTTTTTGTTTAATTTTTAAAGAAATTCTTAAATGCATGAACCAATTATTCAAAGATCCTAAAAGTATTCTTCTCCCAAACCATTAATGTGTTTTTTTTATGTATTTGAGGTTTGTAGAACGATTGATTAGGTTTTTGATGTAAAGTTATGATTGGTAGATCTTTTTTTTTTATGTTTTTCTAAGAATGAAGTTAAATGATATTAGGTTTTATTACTACAAAGCTAAAGGCAAGGATAAAAATGATTTAGGGATCGTTTGGTTAGAGGTTTAGAAAAGGGATGGGAATTCTTGATTCCAGGAATTCTAAGTTCCTGGAATCTTGAATTCCTTTCCATTGTTTGGTTCGAATGGGAATTCTTTTTTTTCGGCATCTAAATTATTTTCCCATATTAGGAATAAATATCATTTAATTAAAATACCCTTCTACTTGATTTGAGTGTGTGCGCGCGAGTGTGTGATGAGTGTGTGTGTGTGTGAGAGAGAGAGTATATATATGTGTGTGTGTGTGTGTGTGTGTGTGTGTGAGAGAGAGAGAGAGAGAGAGAAAGAGAGAGAGAGAGAGAGTGTGTGAGAGAAAGAGAGAGAGTGTGTGTGTGTGTGTGTGTGAGAGAGAGAGAGAGAGTGTGTGTCTATATGTGAGAGAGCGTGTGTGTGTGATAGAGAAAGAGATTATGTGTGTGTGTTGAGAGAGAGAGAGAGAGAGAGAGTGTGTGTGTGTATGTGTATGAGAGAGAGAGAGAGAGAGCGTGTGTGTGTGTGTGTGTGTGTGTGTGTGTGTGTGTGTGAGAGAGAGAGAGAGAGAGAGAGAGAGTATATGTGTGTGTGTGTGTGTAAGAGAGAGATAATGTATGTGTGAGTTTAAGTGAGGTGGTATTTTTGTCTCACCACAAAAGTAAACTAGAATTCCCGGGAATATAGGATTACCCCATTTTAGAGGGGAAATGAGAATTCCAATTTTGTTAGAATTATAAATTACAATAATTCTAAGTTCCTCCCAAATTTCCAACCAAACATTGTAATTCTAGATGAGGGGAATTCTAAATTCCTTTTCCAAACCTCGAACCAAATGAGTCATTAAAGTTCTACAACTACTTTGTGAGCAAGTATAGAAATGAAATTAACATGTTAAAGAAGTTGTATGAGTCTCATTCCTTCTTTAATTACATATCTTTTCTCAGAAAAAGTTTGTGACAATGAAGGAGTACGAGAAAGAAAAGAGGAAGAGAATAGAGCAAAATTGAAGGAATTGGGAATACATGAATTGTATTCGGCACTTCAAAACAAAGATAAAAAAAAAAGTGGTTCAAAGAGTAAAAAAAAATCATTGGTGATGATGACGTGTTTGTGCCACGTGAAGAAGAAAATGAGCATACGGATTCAAACGAGGATGAAAATGGGTATGTGCCTTGTGAGTTTTTTAATGTGTAAATGTTTAGTGACGTAGATGTTAATTAGTTGATTGTGTGAATTTTTGTTTGATACTTTCCATTATCATGCGTGCATTAATACTTCAATATTTCAAATTTGAATTGCTCGGTTTAGTTAGCCATAATAATACTTAAATTGATGTGATGAATTATGTTCTTATTTTATAGTTTGTTCTCCTTTTATCTGCTAATATTTTTAGGAATTCATGTTTGCCATTATTAATCTTTTTATCTTTTCATCATCTTACGAAAACATTATTAATCTCTTTATCTTTATATTATGAAATGGAAATTTACTGACATTTTTTTTTAGATTCATTGATGGGAACCATGGATAAGAGTTGGATTGATTTTCGCAATCGGTGTTCAAAGGAATACATTAATGGGATTGAAGGGTTTCCTAACTATGCATATGCTAATAAAAACATTGAGACAACAAAAATCTATTTCCCCTGTAAGAGATGTGCAAATCGAGTGTACCACGCCCGACAAACTGTGAGAGATCACCTTGAGATGCATGGTTTCGACAAGACATATAAGGTTTGGATTTTTCACGGAGAAACTTTTGGTGGTGTAAGCAGCAATATAAATACTCCGGGGGATGATATGTTAGTTGATGATATACATATACCTGTTGAACTCAGTGCTCGAGATAACATGGTTACAATGCTTCAAGAGGGAATAGGTATTTCCCACGCGCATGACAATATGCGTGAGGAGGAATATAACACCGAAGATGTCTTTGAATCCGACGGAGATGTTACAGAGTACTTTACTCTTATGAAAAAGGCTCAATGCGACTTTTATGAAAAAATTTCGCCTGGGATTACCGAATTATCATTTGTTGTTGAACTCTTGCAAATGAAGCAACTTCATGGTTGGACAAATTGTTCTCTCACGACTTTATTGAAATTTTTGGGGAGGATGTTTCCGCATGCTAGAATTCCCAAGTCTTACTACCAAGCCAACAAGCTAAAAAAGACTTGGGATTCAAGTACGAGACATGGGATGCATGCCCAAATAACTGTATGTTGTTTCGTAATGAAACCAATGGTCTTGAAAAGTGTGGCGTATGCGGATCTTCTCGATATAAAGATGAGGACTCAAGTATTGATGGTGTCCATGGTCCGAAGGTAGCTGTAAAGAAAATGAGATACTTCCCTTTGAAACCGAGATTGCAGAAATTATTTTGGTCATCCTATTCAGCTCCTTTAATGAAATGGCATGCTGAAGAAAGGATCGACGATGGTGTAATGAGACATCCCGCTGACTCTCCTTCTTGGAAAACTTTTAATGAGAAAAACCCTTTTTTGTGAGGGAGATTCGCAATGTTAGACTTGGGTTAGCTGCTGATGGATTTAATCCATTTGGTAATATGAGCATTAAGCACAGCACATGGCTAGTTATCCTCATTATTTACAACATACCTCCGTGGTTGTGCATGAAGCAACCTAACTTGATTTTGTTTATTCTTATAGATGCACCAAAAGGACCCGGAGATAAGATTGATGTATTTTTACAGCCATTGATTAATGAGTTGATTGAGCTATGGATTGATGGTGTACGCACGTACGATGCATCAAGTAAGGAGTTCTTTCAGTTGCATGCATCGTTGTTGTGGACCATTAACGATTTCCCCGCTTATGCGATGTTATCGGGATGGAGCACGAAAGGTACATTTGCTTGCCCTTGCTGTAACGAAGACCACCAGTCAATGCGATTAGATAAGGTAAGAAGTTCTATTATTGGGGTCATCGTTGATTCTTAGACTCACGCCATAGGCTTCGTAGGCAGAAGGCACCATTTAATGGGAGGGTAGAATTACATCCAGCCCCACTTAAACTTTCGGGCTTACAAGTATTGCAACAGTTGAATGATCTTGACGTTGAATGTGAATATAAGATGGAAGATGTCTTTAGAAGGAGGGAAAGAGAGGTGTTAGAAAAAAGTAAATAGGTAGTTCGAAAATGTAGATTGGGTTGAAAAAAAAAGAGAATATTTTTTGAATTTCCATATTGGAAGGATAATCTTATTCAACATAATCTTGATGTCGTGCATATTGAGAAAAACGTCTCCGATAATGTCCTGTTTACATTGTTGGGTACTAAAGGAAGACAAAGGACAATTTACAGGCTCGAAAAGATCTAAAAAAATTGGGTATTAGATCAGAGCTACATCCTCAACCACGAGGGTCAAATCTAGAGTACCTCCCCCCAGCAGAGTATACGATGAGTAACAAAGAGAAGGAGATTTTTTTAAAAGTGTTGAAGAATGTTAAAGTTCCTGATGGCTACTCTTCGAACATTTCACGGTGTGTGAACATGCAAGAAAGAAATATTTCGGGATTAAATAGCCATGATAATCATATTTTAATGCAACAATTACTTCCAATAGCCGCGAGAAGGGTATTGCCCACTCATATTGTCAAAGTCTTGATTGAATTGAGCAATTGCTTTGTTATACTGTGCTCAAAAGCAGTTACCGCAGCTGATTTGGAAAGGTTTGAAGATCGGATGGCCCTTACACTTTGTAGCCTTGAGAAGATATTCCCTCCGAGTTTCTTTGATGTGATGGAACATTTGCCTATACATTTGCCGGACGAACTCTTAATTGTTGGCTGTGTCCTTTACCGTTGGATGTATCCGATTGAAAGGTACCTCCACACTTTAAAAGGCTACGTTGGTAATCGGGCTCATCCCGAGGCCTCGATTACCAACTCTGTTATTCTTCAGGAATGCATAACTTTTTGTTCCCAGTATATGGATGTGGAAACTAAGTCTAACCGACCGGCTAGAAATGATGACTGGGGGCATATAAATGGTCATGCAATTGGGAAAAAAGTTCAATTTGAACTTGATTCTGTAATGTATATGCAAGCTAATCGGCACGTTCTTACCAACACTGAGGCAGTGGCGCCATTTGTTGAGTAAGTTTGATTATAAGTAATTGGTGTTTTTGAAAACCATTTTTATATTTTTTGTGGAATTGACATATGGCTATTTGTTTACTTGTAGAAAGCATCTTGCGGAACTTTTATCAAAGTATCCTCAAGATTCACAAAAGCATCGTGTTAATCGTCTTCACAACGATGAGTTCCACAAATGGTTTAAGGATTATGTAAGAGAAAATATCATAACTAATAGTTGAATTATGAATAAATACTATACTTTTGTATTAACATTTACTTTAATATACTGTAGGTTAATAAATTGGGACGTGACGGTGTGCAAGTATCCGAAGAAATCAAATTCTTGTATGTAGGTCCTCTTAAGGATGCGGTCAGATTCAACACTTATATTGTTAGCGGTTTTAGATTTCGAACAAAGAGACTTGATAAGAGAAAGAAAACTCAAAATAGAGGAGTTTTTATAAAAGCCGAACAAATGAGTTATTCTAGACGGAAGGATAAAAACCCCATTGTGGGTGATATTACATACTATGGGGAACTAACAGATATTATTGAAGTTAAGTATCTTAATGGCATGAAGTTTGTGTTATTCAAGTGTGATTGGGTTAAAAATCGCATGGGTACAAAAGTTGACGAGTTTAACTATACGCTGGTAAATTTTAAGCATTTGAAATATAAAGATGATCGAGAGAGTAACGAACCTTTCATACTAGCATCCCAAGCAGAACAAGTATTTTACGTGCAGGACCCTATCGATACATATTAGCATGTTGTTATTCCCATGACACCAAGAGACCAATTTGATAGGTACACGAAAGTTCAAGAAACTGGAGAAGAATTGTTGTTAAATGGAGATGAGCCGTTTGTCATGCAAAATTTGAATGAAGATGACAACTTACGGTGGGTGAGGGATGGAGATGGATTAATAGTTGACACTAGTGGTGTTCAAGCTAATGATCACGAATATGCAAATGCAGATGAAGACGAAGATGGACATGAAATTTAGAGGGACAATGCTTGAGGGAGATATAGTCATAAACTAGTTATTTTTGTTTCTAAACTGGAGCATTTGTAGTTTGGTTTTGTACTGATGCATAATTGAGTAGTGTTTCTCATAACAAATGCATAACTGAACAAATAGTTTGTTGCATATCTGAACATATATTTTGTTAGTTTTCTGAATTAGTTAGTTTGTTGAATTTGCTTTATGATTACTGAATTCGCTATATCATATGCTTTATAATTAATAGTTGTTGAACGTTCACTACAAACTGATCATACTTCTCCTTAATCTCAGTTTAGGCCTTTTCATAATTAGCTTGCGCAGTCTTCAGTTCCTCAATCATGGATTCATGGTCCCATGGTGGGTAAGGAGAATAGAATTGTCCTATCTCTCGTCCTCATAAGCATTTAGGGACGGTGTTACTTTCTCCCTTAAGATGGTGGCACCCATCACACCTTAAAAGAAAGGCAAAGACACCAGCATAATGCCAAATATTTTAACAAAATTAAAAAAAATACAAGTATGGGTGAGAATTTACCACTTGCATTCGATGCTTCACCACATTCCATACATCGCCAACATTAAAATCCCTAACGAATTGAAAATTAGGGGCATACTCATGATAGTGGACCACATTAACAACATTATTTGTGTGGCAAAAGATAAAGTCTGCATCATTTTTTAGCTGCTCCAGTATGATCGAGTGCTCAGGGTCAAAGGTAAATTGATCCACTTCACTATAAGGGGGGGATGATCCCCCACCATGGACCAAACACCGAGTCATCTGTCTACAGATCTTAACCCTTTCCCTAGTGACATTGGTCCTTTTGTGTTTGGGACTGAACTAAGACGTATGTTCATCTATAGGCCTCTTATTACACGTAGGGCTCACATCATCTGAAGCAATATCTTTTCTTTTCCTTTAGTTTTTGTAATATCTGCAGCATCGGCCTCTGCTTGCCTTCTACCATCATACTCAGCATTCGTTTGAACCATGGCATTCTACCTCTTCGCGATAGCAACTTTCTTACTGGCCCTATCATCAGCAACGGTGCTCTTCATAATAGTCATGCCAAACGATAGCTCAATTCGAAAAGTAGATAAAGTGGAAGTGGAAGCTACACGAGAGCACATCATTTAGCAAAGTCAAAATGGTCAACCAAAGATGAGCTATTAAAGGTAAAAAGTCTTATACATTCTTTGACCTCCTGATCGGATCATCCTTCCCAGTCAGCAGAAACATTACCTTTAACTATGAAGTCTACCTCATCATCTCTAGGGGAAAACTTTTAGAATGGGCAGAATATGCTTGAAAATATTATCTATAAGAAAATAAGTGGTTGAGTCGGCTATTTGAATTGAAGGAGAAATGTACTTTAGTTTATGGGTGACAAACATTTTGTGCAGATATAACTACCACTCAATGCAATGAAAGAATGAATAATTCAGTAAAGAAGTATGTGCGTTACGAGTATGATTTATTGAGGTTCTTCCGTCACTTTCAAAGATTGCTTTATGATCGTCGTTACAATGAGTTAAGAGCAGACTTCAAAGCAATTCATACCTCCCCTGCATTATCATTCCTCGTGAAAATTTTGAGACATACAGCAAAGTGTACACACCAGCAGTGTTAAAGTGGTTTCAAGTTAAGCTATGCAAAGCTCATGTCAGCTCCATGAAGTTATTCGCTGAGATTGAAACAATGAGCATAAATCCATGATCTGTAACTTCATACATGCTCTGGAGCTGACATGGAGCTGACATGAACTCAGGTCCTAAAGAAGGCAATCACATGGAGCTGACATGAACTCTGTACCTAAAGAAGGCAATCAGATGGATATTCCTAAAGCATTTACTTGAAACATCTTGACTCAAGTACTTGAAACATTAACCATGAAAAGTGCAGGACCAGAGTGCAAGTCATTGATAGATAAACCCCGTGGATAAAAAGTATATATTACTGAATTATCACAGGTAAAATTAAAAATAGATATCAAGTAGAGTCAGACATATATCAACCGAGTGTGTGACAGAGTGACACTAAGGGAAGGTGGAACCAGTGGAGGGAGATTCTGTGGGACATCCATGACCACGAGTATTGATTTGCACCTGTCTAGATTAGCTTGAACCAAAAATTTTAGGCTCAATTGGAAATGGTTTCTGAAGAATCTGTAGTAAAATAGTCATAATTCCAGATGTTAGCTACGGAGAAGGGTGGAATGGTTGCAAGTGTTGTGGGAGTAGCAGGACCAGAGGATGTATTAGTAGTAGGAGACATTGTGAACATGGGAGTATGCTGTTTTGAATAAGAAAAAAGGAAGATTTGGCACTGTGGTAAAAGGAAGCAGGTGATACCAGGAGATAATGAGAAAGGTCTAGTGGATCGTGGTCATTATGCTTAAAAGCGGACTGTAACGGGATAATTTCAGGTCATATGGCACTTTGATATCGTGTTAATAACCGTTTATTTTCTGTATATATAGATAGATAGAGTGAAAAATAATAGTTCCAATGATCATAGATCTCTGCAAGATAAATACTATCTATACAATTAGTCTTCGTTTGCTTGAGTTTTTGTGATTTTGGGGAATCGACGAAGTGTCATAACCATCTCAAGACTTAAAAAAACAAGATTAATTTTCTATAGCTCAAAATTTATTTATAAATTTACCAATTTAGAATGTCAGGAATGCAAAAAATCTTGAATGAAACGATCACTAAGAGGACTGTAATGGTCCAAAAAAAGGAATCACATGGACCTGACATGAACTCTGTACCTAAAGAAGGCAATCACATGGATATTCCCAAAGCATTTACTTGAAACATCACGACTTAAGTACTTGAAACATTGACCGTGAAAAGTGTAGGACCAGAGTGCAAGTCATTGATAGAGAAACCCCGTGGATAAAAAGTATATGTTACTGAATTATGTCAGGTAAAATTAGCAACAGATATCAAGGAGAGTCAGACATATATCAACCGAGTGTGTGACAGAGTGACACTAAGGGCAGGTGGAACCAGTGGAGGGAGATTCTGTGGGACATCCATGACCACGAGTATTGATTTGTGCCTGTCTAGATTAGCTTGAACCAAAAATCTTAGGCTCAATTGGAAATGGTTTGGAAGAATTTGTAGTAAAATAGGCATATTTCCAAATGTTAGCTATGGAGAAGGGTGGAATGGTTGTAAGAGTTGTGGGAGTAGTAGGACTAGAGGATGTATTAGTAGTAAGAGACATTGTGAACATGGGAGTATGCTATTTTGAATAAGAAAAAGGGAAGATTGGCACTGTGGTAAAAGGAAACAGGTGATACCAGGAGATAATGAAAAAGTTCTAGTGGATCGTGGTCATTATGCTTAAAAGCGGACTGTAACGGGATAATTTCAGGTCATATGGCACTTTGATATCGTGTTAATAACCGTTTATTTTCTGTATATATAGATAGATAGAGTGAAAAATAATAGTTCCAATGATCATAGGTCTCTGCAAGATAAATACTATCTATACAATTAGTCCTCGTTTGCTTGAGTTTTTATGATTTCTGGGAATCTACGAAGTGTCATAACCATCTCAAAACTTAAAAAAACAGGATTCATTTTCTATAGCTCAAAATTTATCTATAAATTTACCAATTTAGAATGTCAGGAATGAAAAAAAGCTTGAATGAAACGATCACTAAGAGGACTGTAACGGTCCTAAAGAAGGAGTCACATGGAGCTGACATGAACTCTGTACCTAAAGAAGGCAATCACATTGATATTCCCAAAGCATTTACTTGAAACATCATGACTCAAGTATTTGAAACATTGACCATGAAAAGTGTAGGACCAGAGTGCAAGTCATTGATAGAGAAACCCCGTGGATAAAAAGTATATGTTACTGAATTATCGCGGGTAAAATTAGCAACAGATATCAAGTAAAGTCAGACATATATCAACCGAGTGTGTGACAGAGTGACACTAAGGGCAGGTGGAACCAGTGGAGGGAGATTTTGTGGGACATCCATGACCACGAGTATTGATTTGCGCCTGTCAAGATTAGCTTGAACCAAAAATCTTAGGCTCAATTGGAAATGGTTTCTGAAGAATCTGTAGTAAAATAGGCATAATTCCAGATGTTAGCTATGGAGAAGGGTGGAATGGTTGTAAGAGTTGTGGGAGTAGTAGGACTAGAGGATGTATTAGTAGTAGGAGACATTGTGAACATGGGAGTATGTTGTTTTGAATAAGAAAAAAGGAAGATTGGAACTGTGGTAAAAGGAAGCAGGTGACACCAGGAGATAATGAAAAAGGTCTAGTGGATCGTGGTCATTATGCTTAAAAGCGGACTGTAACGGGATAATTTCAGGTCATATGGCACTTTGATATCGTGTTAATAACCGTTTATTTTCTGTATATATAGATAGATAGAGTGAAAAATAATAGTTCCAATGATCATAGGTCTCTGCAAGATAAATACTATCTATACAATTAGTCTTCGTTTGCTTGAGTTTTTATGATTTCTGGGAATCTACAAAGTGTCATAACCATCTCAAAACATAAAAAAAAAACAAGATTCATTTTCCATAGCTCAAAATTTATCAATAAATTTACCAATTTAGAATGTCAGGAATGAAAAAAAGGTTGAATGAAACCATCACTAAGAGGACTATAACGGTCCTAAAGAAGGAATCATATGGAGCTGACATGAACTTTGTACCTAAAGAAGGCAATCACATGGATATTCCCAAAGCATTTACTTGAAACATCATGACTCAAGTACTTGAAACATTGACCATGAAAAGTGTAGGACCAGAGTGCAAGTCATTGATTGAGAAACCCCGTGGACAAAAAGTATATGTTACTGAATTATCGTAGGTAAAATTAGCAACAGATATCAAGTAGAGTCAGACATATATCAACCGAGTGTGTGACAGAGTGACACTAAGGGCAGGTGGAACTAGTGGAGGGAGATTCTGTGGGACATCCATGACCACGAGTATTGATTTGCGCCTGTATAGATTAGCTTGAACCAAAAATCTTAGGCTCAATCGGAAATGGTTTTTGAAGAATTTGTAGTAAAATAGGCATATTTCCAGATGTTAGCTATGGAGAAGGGTGGAATGGTTGTAAGAGTTGTGGGAGTAGCAGGACTAGAGGATGTATTAGTAGTAAGAGACATTGTGAACATGGGAGTATGCTATTTTGAATAAGAAAAAAGGAAGATTGGCACTGTGGTAAAAGGAAGCAGGTGATACCAGGAGATAATGAAAAAGGTCTAGTGGATCGTGGTCATTATGCTTAAAAGCGGACTGTAACGGGATAACTTCAGGTCATATGGCACTTTGATATCGTGTTAATAACCGTTTATTTTCTGTATATATAGATAGATAGAGTGAAAAATAATAGTTCCAATGATCATAGGTCTCTGCAAGATAAATACTATCTATACAATTAGTCCTCGTTTGCTTGAGTTTTTATGATTTCTGGGAATCTACGAAGTGTCATAACCATCTAAAAACTTAAAAAAACAGGATTCATTTTCTATAGCTCAAAATTTATCTATAAATTTACCAATTTAGAATGTCAGGAATGAAAAAAAGCTTGAATGAAACGATCACTAAGAGGACTGTAACGGTCCTAAAGAAGGAGTCACATGGAGCTGACATGAACTCTGTACCTAAAGAAGGCAATCACATTGATATTCCCAAAGCATTTACTTGAAACATCATGACTCAAGTACTTGAAACATTGACCATGAAAAGTGTAGGACCAGAGTGCAAGTCATTGATAGAGAAACCCCGTGGATAAAAAGTATATGTTACTGAATGATCGCGGGTAAAATTAGCTACAGATATCAAGTAAAGTCAGACATATATCAACCGAGTGTGTGACAGAGTGACACTAAGGTCAGGTGGAACTAGTGGAGGGAGATTCTGTGGGACATCCATGACCACGAGTATTGATTTGCGCCTGTCTAGATTAGCTTGAACCAAAAATCTTAGGCTCAATTGGAAATGGTTTCTGAAGAATCTGTAGTAAAATAGGCATAATTCCAGATGTTAGCTATGGAGAAGGGTGGAATGGTTGTAAGAGTTGTGGGAGTAGTAGGACTAGAGGATGTATTAGTAGTAGGAGACATTGTGAACATGGGAGTATGTTGTTTTGAATAAGAAAAAAGGAAGATTGGAACTGTGGTAAAAGGAAGCAGGTGATACCAGGAGATAATGAAAAAGGTCTAGTGGATCGTGGTCATTATACTTAAAAGAGGACTGTAACGGGATAATTTCAGGTCATATGGCACTTTGATATCGTGTTAATAACCGTTTATTTTCTTTATATATAGATAGATAGAGTGAAAAATAATAGTTCCAATGATCATAGGTCTCTGCAAGATAAATACTATCTATACAATTAGTCTTCGTTTGCTTGAGTTTTTGTGATTTCTGGGAATCTACGAAGTGTCATAACCATCTCAAAACATAAAAAAAAAACAAGATTCATTTTCTATAGCTCAAAATTTATCTATAAATTTACCAATTTAAAATGTCAGGAATGAAAAAAAGGTTGAATGAAACGATCACTAAGAGGACTGTAACGGTCCTAAAGAAGGAATCATATGGAGCTGGCATGAACTCTGTACCTAAAGAAGGCAATCACATGGATATTCCCAAAGCATTTACTTGAAACATCATGACTCATGTACTTGAAACATTGACCATGAAAAGTGTAGGACCAGAGTGCAAGTCATTGATAGAGAAACCCCGTGGACAAAAAGTATATGTTACTGAATTATCGTAGGTAAAATTAGCAACAGATATCAAGTAGAGTCAGACATATATCAACCGAGTGTGTGACAGAGTGACACTAAGGGCAGGTGGAACCAGTGGAGGGAGATTCTGTGGGACATCCATGACCACGAGTATTGATTTGCGCCTGTATAGATTAGCTTGAACCAAAAATCTTAGGCTCAATTGGAAATGGTTTTTGAAGAATCTGTAGTAAAATAGGCATAATTCCAGATGTTAGCTATGGAGAAGGGTGGAATGGTTGTAAGAGTTGTGGGAGTAGCAGGACTAGAGGATGTATTAGTAGTAGGGGACATTGTGAACATGGGAGTATGCTATTTTGAATAAGAAAAAAAGAAGATTAGCACTGTGGTAAAAGGAAGCAGGTGATACCAGGATATAATGAAAAAGGTCTAGTGGATCGTGGTCATTATGCTTAAAAGCGGACTGTAACGGGATAATTTCAGGTCATATGGCACTTTGATATCGTGTGAATAACCGTTTATTTTCTGTATATATAGATAGATAGAGTGAAAAATAATTGTTCCAATGATCATAGGTCTCTGCAAGATAAATACTATCAATACAATTAGTCCTCGTTTGCTTGAGTTTTTGTGAATTCTGGGAATCTACGAAGTGTAATAACCATCTCAAAACTTAAAACAACAAGATTTATTTTCTATAGCTCAAAATTTATCTATAAATTTACCAATTTAGAATGTTAGGAATGCAAAAAAGCTTGAATGAAACGATCACTAAGAGACTGAGATAATTTAGGTAGATTATAATCCTCATGTGATATCTCCAATTATATCTGAAAATTATTTCGAAATAACATCTTTTGATTCCAAAATTGTACATGTGTTCACTGTGTATATAACATTCCAAAATTTTATTAAATTTATCAGTAGATATTTTGAGCTTAAGTAAGGATAAGAAAGGGAACTTATGATCTGTGATTAGTTTCAAATGAGACTACATCTCAAATATGGTTGACACCATCCCAATGCCAACAAATTTTGCAACTTCTAAATTCGCAAATTGCAATTTCATCCACTGATTCCCAAACTGATCAATCATTATCATTGAATTTCATTCAATCTAGCAGCACATCTATGACAGGTTTTATTAATTCTACAAAGTCTTTATGTTCATCAGCTATATTTTCTTCCATTAAAGATATGCATATTGAGACTTGAATATCTCAATTTTATAAAAAAACATTTCATGAGTTTTTAAATACTGAGACTTCTAGGATAGTTGAAATTCAACACCTTAAATAAATAAGCACCCTTGAGTGCAGCCCCTTCTTTTTTTACTTAAGTGTGGGCAATTTACTTATTACTTTCTTGTCTTCGATATAACTGTTTGTTTTAAACAGAGATGGATGAAATCAATATCTCTATGACTCAAATTAATAAGTATTTATCAGTAATGGGTTTAAGTTGCTCCTCTTATTCTTGGAAATGATTTTGAAATGAACATGATCATTTTAATGTAATGATCGATCATTATATATTTTGTTTCATGTTTGATTAGTTTTATAACCGATGTTGAAATGTGATATATAACTGAAATGTAACTTCTTGCTATGATAAATGTAAATATACAGATCCATGACATTGAGGCGTCATCGTCATCGTCGGTTGACTATGTCCGACCTCATAGGCGAGGAAAGACTACTCGAGAAGCAACCACTCACAACTCCAGTGAGAAATGATTTAGAGAAGACATCTCAAATTACTCCCGTGCAACACAACATAAGGGACCATAGAAATAGAGAGATGCAACCACAACTTTACCCAAATATTGAATTAACATACCATAATACACACCTCAACACAAGGGCTCAAGTTTCTTTATTTCAAACACCTACAAGTCAACTTTCCCCAAATATTGAGCAGATTGATAATTCAGTTGGGAATGCCAATCCTCCATCCACTTTAGATAGTGAGTATCTCACAGGTGTACTGTGTTATACAGTGTTTGTATATCTCCATTTGTATTACTATTATGTTTATATTCATATTGAATAAGATGTATAAACATTATTTATCAACTTTTTTTCCAGGTAAAAGGGCTACCCTTACTAGTAAAAAAAAGGGTTAGAAAGGGGGTAAGGCCTTGGCTCAAAAGGAATGATAACAAAAAGAAGATATTGGAATGGAATGAACTTTGTCAGCCAGTTTGTAAACTTGAAAGTAAATTGATGTCACATTTAGGTTATTACGCAAGGTGTGGAAATTTATTTCCATTGACAATGTTGGATTGGAGAGAGGCGGATGAGGAAGCACTTGATAATATTTGGAAGGAAGTGAAGGTAACTTATTAGTTTGATTTATTTATTTGTTCTGTTGTACATTAGCTGTCAAGGTTTAACTAATTTATTCTTTTTGTTCTTAGAATAACACAAATGCACCGGAAGGTTTTATACAAATCTGCTTTGCAAGGATGGAACTTGCGTGGAAGCAATGGAAGCATCGAGTGAAGGAAAATCACTATAAAAAGTTGCAAACAGATGAAGAGCGGTTGAGTTATACGCCTGAACGATTCGAAAAAGATCAGTGGCCTGAATTGGTGAAATACTGGGGTCTAAAGAAGATTAAGGTATAAATATCACATTTATTAAGAATTTTATACATACGTTCTTCTTCACTAGTATCATAATTTTTTATTTATTTATTCAAATACTTAGGATATTGCCGATCAAAACACTAAGAATCGTGAAGTTGAATGTGCTTACTCAAGGACAGGACGAAAGCCACGTGCTAAAATAGCCAAGGAGGTTGGAATTTTTATTATTATAAATATTTCTGATTTTAATATAAGAGTATTAATATACATACATTGTTTTTTTCAGAGGATAGAACTGGGGGAGCCCATCGACAATATTAGCATGTGGAAAGCCACTCGAGCTCCAAATAATAAAACTTTTAGTGTTGAAGATGGATCATTTGATAGAGCGGTATGTATAAATATTAATTCGTAAGAGATGATTGAAAGATTGATTTAATATTTGTTATAAATTGTGTTCTTGAAAATTATTTTATGTTCATTAATAATAATATTAATTCAATTGGTAGAAAATGCTTGAAAGACAACTAAATGAGCTACCAGAAGATCAACAAAATGACCCAGAAGTGTGGAACAAGATTTTTACTGATGTAGTAGGATATGGAGGGCATGGGTATGCTTTATTAAAGGGAGCAGGTATTAGGCCAACGTCGACAAAAGCATGTTCATCTCAGTTATTATTGGAAGAAATTAACCAGTTAAAGAAAGACGCTGAAGATTGAGAGACTCGACATCTATAGGAGCTTGAAGAGTTAGATATTCGCAACCAACAAGCTTTATTACAGATGAAGAATGATATGCGAAGTGAAATGCAAAGTTTGTTCCAAAGTTTTACCCTTCAACAAGCTTCCACTACCTCGACGATTCAGTCCGACTAGGTAATACAATATAATTCATACATATAATTACTTATATATATATAATGAAAAATTCTCTTGTTTAAAGTTAAATTTTCAATGGTGGTGGGGAAAATTTGTTATGGTGGTGAGAATTTATTATGGTGGTGGTTAAAATTTTCTGTTGTTAGTGTATATCATTTTAGAATCAATAATTTTGATGTTTAAAACAGGTTGGCTACCTGTGGTTTTCATGAATAAACAAAGGAGACTCTGCCGAATTTTTAAAAAATTAATAATAGTTGGATATTTATATTGTTAATGATGAAAATATACTATATTGATTCATTTTTCACATTGTATTGTTGACGAGGGGTATTAATTCTGACATAATCGAAACTATATTTTTTTTGTGCAGGTGACAATTTTTGTAGAACATGCAAATGTTAATTAGTGGTTTTGGAGGTCGTACGTTTCAGTGTTGCGGAATTAGTTTGATAAAAGCATTTCATGTTTGGAGTATTAATAAATTAATGTATTTTTGTTGTCAAGTCAAATATTTGAACTTAGTGTTATAATTCTTGTTTTGATGAATATTTGGAGATGGTTGTAAGAACTCTATTTATTGTTGAATGAAAATGATTCGTTCTGTTGGTTGAAAAATCATCTTATGTATTACATTTTATGATTATTCGTTGTTTGTGTTGTTTCAAATGTAATTAAATTCTATATTAAACTTTAGCGGTAGATTTTATTCTCCACAAAATATTGGTGCAAAAATTTTAAGATCGCTTCACCTGTTTTGGGATGGATAAAATTGTCCCAAAAATATATTAAAGACGGCTATGCTGCCGTCTCAAAAAGGTTTTTTAAAATAGTAATGTTTTGAGACAGATTTATTTTCGTTTTAAAAACAATCTTTTGTCACAGCTCTTGTGCCGTCTCAAAAGGGTCATATAAAATGAGGACATTTTAAGACGGATATGTTCCTGTTTCAAAAAACTCTTTTGAGACGGTTATGGCGTCACAAAAAGTATTTATAACCCCCTATCAAAAAGACCCCCCTTGCTGTCCCAAATAGCGTCACAAAAAGTATTTGAGACGGATAAATGATCTTTTAGGACTGTTAGGCCACCGTCTCAAAAACTATTTTTTTGTAGTGAATGGATGTAGCAATCCCTGGAAGGACTCTATAGCTGATGCCGCCCCAATAACCTAGAAAGGATACTCATGCCTGGCGTCCCTGTGGCTGGAAATATAGAAGGTTTGGGAATTATTTTTCTACGGATTAGAGCCCAAACCCTTTTGAAAATATTTTGCAAGCAATTAAAATGAATTAATAAATATGAGTGTATTCTTCCATATTTAAACTGGTGTCATACTCCCTTGAGATAATCATTATCCCTCAATTACAGTGCTCACCTAACGTATTCATTTTAAATACTAGTTATGGTACCAAGCCTAACTAGTCTCCACTTACCTTTAAGTCCATACGCTACTTTGTATCACACGTATTTTATATAAATATCTTCCACATCCTCTTAATAATTATAATTACTCAATTCATTTCAAATAACATTCAACAATTATAATTTATCGATTTGTTTCAAATAACTTTAATTAGTTACTAATTCAATATTCACATCTTAGTGTATTATATCCCTATATAACTTTTTTCACTTTTATATACGTATTTTCATATAACATCAAGTATACATACATATATATAGCCCTCACTATATATGTATAATCGAAATCTCTCGAAGTAATAATTCACCAGATGGGAATTACTAGCTTACTATCAAGCTCTAGGGAATACACACCTTTACCCGGTCAACCGTGTCGGAATCTCACCACTGAACCCAAAATATAAACGTAACCTGGAGGCAGTTATAATCATACATCTTTCGGGTCATAACCATACTACATTACCCCCACCAGACTCTAAACTCGCATAGTGTGGTCATGTGATAGACTTATGACCCAGGGGACCAATACTACACTTGTTGGGATTCGCTAGAGGAGATCATCCACAATGCGCAACCTCCATCGATAGCATATCCACTAGGATAGGTATGTTTCATATGTAACACCCCGCCTAATTAAATATCGGGTGATCAGTCCTTTTTTAAATTAAAAATCAAGGTTAACGGTGTGGTTCATTCTTAGCATCACTGTCGAAAATAATTTCCATTTACTCACCCTAAATAATTAAGCTAAGTGTCAAAACAATTTAATTCAATTTATTTATAAAACTTCGTTGTAAAAAATTTTTTAACTTAAACAAATATATGGATGATACAAACGATAAAGATACCAATTATCCAACGGAACATGCCAACTATAATATTCAAATCCATATAAATAACCACAACCACTGACAATGTGATAGATAAAGCAATCCCAACCGAAAATCAAATACTGAAATGATAGAAGTATATGCAATCCCTATCAAGTCTAAATAAGAGTCTGGAAATGGGAGAGACATGCCCTAACTAAACGAACTGAATAGAAGTCCGAGGAACCAAAGGAGGAAGCGTCTACTGTAATGACCTGTAACTCCCACATAAGATGCAGCACGTTCGGTCAAATGAATCTACACCTGACTCCCCTGTGGCTGAGCACTTATAATTTACATATATATATAAGAGAAAAAGAATGACAGGAAACGGGTCAGAGCCCGAGTGTAAAATAGTTTTGCAAGTATTTAAATTTCTTATCGGGTAATATAACCACCATGTTAGTATGAAACACTCTCTTGAGAATTCTCACCTCTCATCTAGTGTGAACGCCTACCGTACTACTAAATGCTTCATAAGTCTATCTAACTTATCCACCATAAATTTTATTTTGAGAAGTCACAAGGCTATGATATTTAGTGTAGAGATCAATCTCTTCATGATTGCTTATGTTACATAATATATCTCAATATCGTTATAAAGTTCCCGAATACTTACTATAAAATTTAAAGCACTTATTCAATACTTAACTACTTACACGCACAGTAGAAGATTTCCATATATACGTATATAAATTAATCACTCATATAATATATATACTATCGGCACCCCACAAAAAATCTAGGGTGTTGGCATACTCTGCTACCAAGTTCCCGTATCTCTCATACTAAGGGAAATACTAGTTTGGAATCACTCTCGAACTGTATTAACATAATACACACAAAATGGAGGCAAAGCATAGTTCTAAGTCACTAAGAGGTCAGCACATACCCCTCACGTCTCTTAGGACCATCTGACTACAATTCTCCGATAGCCTATACCAAGGAATCATATGTTCTAGGGTACAAGTCAATATCCACCATAAAGGTACCATCGAGATAAGACTGTCCCGACATGGCAACCTCTGTGATAGCAAGTAGCGCGGGTACGATTATACATAAACATAATATAAATATATACACATGCACTCGGTAATATATATAAATATTCTCATTTTACAATTAGGTTTGCCCACGACCTATAATTATATTTTAAGCATACGTAATACAATTTTACCAAATTTTTACGCACAAAGAACTCATCTCATTTTATTCTCAATTTTAATCATTTCACAATAACTTCTTGTCCCTCGAAGTATTCCCTCTTCCTAACGGTCAATTAAGTAGGTACACCCTCTTTAACGTACTAGTCTAAGTCATTTATAAACCTCCCAATTCCGTAGCGAATGTGCGAACGATTTCCAATATGTTTTAAACCTCCCCGTTAACCCACACTTTCATCCCATATAAAATTTCGTTCAACGGTATTCTATTTAGACCTTACTGGTCCTCTTCATGACTCATTATGATCATTAAATAATATTCACGGGTTCCTACGCATTTTATTTTAATTAAACAAAGCGAGGAAAAACGTGAAATTTCCAGGAGGGATCGATCGATAGAGGAAAGGGGTCAATCGATCGACACTCTTGGGTCGATCGATCAATCAAGCAGGTATTTCGAATTCTGCCATTATTAACTACGGTTTTCCTTCAACCTCAACCATAACTCCAAAATTGAGTCCCAAACTCCCCAATAAGTTTACTACTGGTTAAATACAACTATATACATGATTTCCTACGTAAAGCATGTACAAATTCATCAACAATATCAAATTAATGGGAAATTCGTCATAATTATCAAGAACCCTAGTTTCATTATAATTTCCAATCTTCTAATTCTTTTTCCATATCTCTCACTTATAAACAAATACAATTTTGTGGGTAATCCTCTACATATGTTGAGATTTCCAGAATGTACTTATTCCCTCTAAAGCATGTGATTTAAATTCCCTAAATCATCAAATTCTTCCATGAAACATATATTTATCAATCCTATTCCAACATGGGAGAAATATTAACTGGAAAAATTGCAAGATAGATACTTTCCTGGGATTCGAAGGTCTAATTGTCACGTGTTGACGGATATAGTTACGTCCGTCGTTTCCCAATCTACGCCTTGGTGGTGAAAGATGGCAACGGTGGTGTTGGTAGGGTGGTTCTCCCCTTTAGAGTCTTCTCCCTTGTCCCTTCCTTAGCCTCTCTACAACTCTACTAAGTTTAATCCTCGAAGACTCTAAATCCCATCAGATATATCCCTTTAATTTTCGTCCATAATTAAGCCTTAAAAAGGGAAATTACTAAAATGCCCTCCCGAGTTACCGGTTAGGCCTAAAAATGTTCCGAGACCCAAACTAAACCCCCGGGTAGACTTTTCTGACTACCTCGACCCTTTCGAACACGTTGACGCACTCGAAATGACCATACGAGAGACTTATAAATTATTCACTTTTATAATAATAATTTAGTCCCGACACGACACAGGTGCGTCTTGACTTAATTTTCATAATTGTCATGTTATTCACTCGTTAAGTAATATTCAATTCTATATATTACTTTACTCATTAAGTAATATTCAAAAAGTTCCCAATAATTACTAACTCTCGTCACGCTAGTAAATATTTAAAAATAAATTTTCAAATTATTATTAAATTTAATAAATTCCCAATTTTAAAAGCCATAAAAATACGGCGTATTACATACTTATCCCCTAACAACGGAATTTTATCCCGAAATGCAGAAAAAAAGGCATACCTAGTAAAAATAGATCTGGATATTTTTCGCGTATATTTGCCTCGCGCTCCCAAGTGGACTCCTCCACATTATGATACTCCCACTGAACCCTTACAAGTGGAACTACCTTTGAAATCAATTTCCTCTCGCTACTGTCTAGGATAGACACTGGTATATCCTAGTAAGAACTTTTGATTGTAAGTCAATCTCCTCTATCACGATGTGAGTGTGGGTCATATCATCCCGAAGACATCGTCTCAACGACGAAATGTGGAATACATCATGAATGCGGTGCAAGTGCTCTGGCAACCCTAATTTGTATGCCACTAGCCCGATCTTCTCGATAACGAGAAATGGTCCCACGTACCTCAGAGCTAATTTCCCATTCTTCCCAAATCTCATCACTCCTTTCATAGGAGACACACGCAGTAATACTTAGTCCCCCACACTAAACTATCGGAAGAACCGCTTTTCATCGACGTATCTCTTTTATCGGTCATGGGCTACCCGAATGTGACTCCTGATAAGCTCAATCCTAGCCGAAGTCTCCTCAATCACCTCTGGTCTAAGAAATTTATTATCCCCCACCTCTAACCAACAAGCGGGGGAACGACAAGGTCTGCCATAGAAAGCCTTAAATGGGGCCATGCCAATCGTGAACTGAAAGGAGTTATTATAAGAGAACTCCACCAGTGGAAGATACGGCTCCCAAACTCCTCCAAAATCAAGGACACATATGTGTAGCATATCCTCCAGCATCTAATTGGTATGCTCTGTCTGTCCATCCGTTTGTCGGTGGTAAGCTGAACTCAATCTCAAATCTGTACCCATAGCCTCCTGAAATATCTCCCAGAAGCGCGACACAAAAATCTTGTCTCTATCCGACACAATATCCAGGGGCACCCCTGTAGCCTAACTATCTTGGCAATGAACAACTGTGCATACTGGACGTGGTTTAGTCTGTCTGTACTGGCAAAAATGAGCTACCTTGGTCAATCGATCCACTATAACCCATATGGAATCGTGACTCCTCTGTGATGTAGGCAACCCAGTGATGAAGTCCATGGAAACACTCTCCCATTTCCATATAAGTATCTCCAACGGTTTAAGTAACCCTGGCGATCTCTGATGGTCTACCTTTAACATCTGACAGGTAGAACATTTGGACATGAACTCAGTAATGTCCTTTTTCATCCGCTCCACCAGTACAACCTCCTCATATCCTGGTACATCTTATCCCCTCTGGGATGTATTGCAAATTTGGATCCGTGTGACTGTGTCATCACTGTATAATATAAGTCTTATCCCTCTGGGACCACCAATCTCCCATTAAACCTCAAACCCCCATCAGAACTCACTGAATAGGATTCAACACCCTCAGCTAAAAGTCGTAAAAAATGCTCCTAGAAAAATGTATCCGTTGCTTGTGCCTGTATCACCTTCGTAACAATATCGGGTGTGACTGTCACCTACCGGTCTACAGTTTAACGCATCAGCAATTACGTTATCCTTCCACAGATGGTATTGTATCTCGAACTGGTATTCTTTCACAAACTCCAACCACTTGCGCTGACACATGTTCAACTCCAGATGAGTGAACAAGTATTTCAATGACTTGTGGTCTGTGAACAAGTGAAACTTATCCCCCAACAAGTAATGTCTCCAATTCCGCAATGCAAACACGACTGCTGCTAGCTCCAAGTCGTGGGTGGAGTAATTCATTACGTGAGGATTAAGCTTGCGGGAGGCAAAAGCTATAGCCTCCTCCTTCTGTTGAAGTACTCCCCCTAGTACCCGTAGAGAGGAGTCAGTGTACACCAGGTACTCCACTCTCGACCTGGGCAAAGCAAGAACTGGCATCGAAGTCAACTTATCTTTCAGCTCATTAAAAGCTAATTGACAATCATCATCCCATACACACGGTACTCCCTTGTGAGTCATATTTGTCAACGAACTCGCTATCTTCGAAAAGCCTCGAATGAACTGCCTGTAGTACCCGGCTAACCCTAAGAGGCTACGCACCTCTATTGGTGTCGTGGGATGTCCCCACTCTCTCACTGCCGACACCTTGCTCGGGTCAACCGATATCCCAAAATTCAACACAACATGCCCCAAAAATTGTACCTCCCGTAACCAAAATCCGCATTTCTCATACTTAGCATACAGTTAATGCTCTCGTAGAGTCTAAAGAACCCGCCTCCTCAATATGTGAGTAAATTAGGATGTCATATATGAAAATGATGACAAACTGATCCAAGAACTCTCTGAACACTCAGTTCATCAAATCCATGAATACAGTTGGAGCATTTGTCAGCCCAAACGGCGTGACTCTGAACTCATAGAACCTATATCTCATCACACATCTTGCTCCCTAATCCATAGCTGATGGTATCTCGATCTCAAATTTATCTTCAAAAAGAAGGTTGATCCTCTTATCTGGTCGAACAGGTCATTGATTCGAGGCAACGGATATTTATTCTATATCGTGACCTTGTTCAACTCTCGGTAATCCACACACAACCTCAGTGAACCATTTCTCTTCGTTACAAACAACACCAGTGCACCCCAATGGGAGGTGCTCCTATAAATGAAGCCCTAGCCCAATAACTGCTCTATCTGATCCCGTATCTCCCCCATCTCCGTTGGAGCCAAATGGTATGGTGCACGTTCTATCGGTAGAGTGCTTGGCATCAATTCTATGATAATATCTATCTCTCGACTGGGGGTAAGCCCGGTATCTCTTGGAATATGTCTGAATACTCATGAACAACTGGAATGGAATCCAGGGGAATCACAACCTCCTTAGAAGTATCTTCCTCTATGTAATAAAAATGGGTGGAAGATCCTCCCTCTAGGCGTGGCATCACCACCAAAAACATCTCTTGACCCGAAATGATAAAGATAATACTCCTACCAAAACAATCTATCATTTCTCTATACGCAGTGAGTCAATCCATGCCAATAATGGTGTCGTGCTCATGCATATCTAAAACTAGCATGTCTGCAGGTAAAATCAAGCTAATAATCTCTATACCTACACCCTGACATATAAAGAAAATCAAGGACCCATTCCCTAGTGGTGAGTCTACGCATGTCACTGTACTCTCTATCGTGTTTAATAACCCTAAGGCCCGTGCAAAGTGAGTAGCTATAAAGCACTGCGATGCCCCAGTATCAAACAAAACCCAACCCATAGTGCCATGGATAGGAAATGTACCCTCAATCGCGGGTGGAGCCTGAGGTGCTACAGCCTGGTGGATGTTATAGACACATCCATACTGCAATTTCCCTTGCTAGACTGGAGCTACTGGGATGGCTGGTAGGGCTGGCATCTGAGCTAGAATTGGGAGGGCGGCTAGAAAGAGTGGCCTCTACAACTCGTTACGGGCACCCTGCTATTGTAGAGACCTATCCCCCTTTAGGAAATCCTAATGACTATGGCCATTCTTGCCACATCCGAAACACCTGTCCCTGAAGTTTCCTCCCCTCTGACCCTACTGACCACAATCATGTTGGCCGTTACCACCCCGACACTGTCCCTGCTAAAAATGTTGTTGGCCTTGATGGACCTGTTGTTAACCCTACTGCTGGCGCTGTTAGCCCTACTGGCCCTGCTGACTGGACTGGCCTTGCTGGACCTATCTATAACCCCTCAAATCGCTACCTGGAATCACCTGATCAGAATCGCTTGGCAGGGTCCCCCAGATGGGAACTCTGCTCACTATGACGGGTCTGCCCCTAGGCTGCTAGTGACCCACCAGTACTACTGCCCCTGCTCGCTGGACTCCCCTTCTTGTTTGCTCCCCTACTGATTGAAGAGGTGATCCTGTCAGTGTAACAGAGCGGCTTTGAGTACGTCAGTGTAAGTACCCAACGATAGATTACCTATGAGGTGCTGATGAATTCTCCAGGCGAATCCATCTAAAAATAATAAGATCTTCTTCTCCTCAGTGGGTGCCTCATCTGGCACTATAGTGAGAAGTCTCGTGAACTCCTCTTCATACTCAGAAATGGTCATACTCTCCTGCTTAAGATTCAGTAACCTCTGCCTCATCTCATTCTTCACGGCGGATGGGAAATACTTGCGATCAAACCGCACCCAGAACATCTGAATCGATATGTTATCCTGCACCTCCAAGGTGGTGGTGGACTCCCACCACTACAAAGATCCCCCCACCAGCTTAAAGGAAGCCAATAATTGTCTCTACACGTCAATGCAGATATACATGTACATATGCCTCAGGATATCCTTCTTCCATTGGCTGGTGATCACAATGTCCGAAATACCCGAGAATTTGGGGGGATGTGACTTCTGAAAGGCATCCCTGACCCGCTCCCATGCAGTGGGAAGTTGTGGTGCTACCGGCGCTACTGCCTGAACCTGGAGTGGATCCTGCTGCACCACCGCTAATGAGTCATTCACAGCCTGAAAAACAATGGCGGCTACTATAGTGGAATTCATCATTCCCTGAGCCAGAACTGCTGGCTACTCGGGCTGGGCATTCCTGTCTTGGGGTGCGCATATCGGAGGCATCAGAAATGAGAAGGAAGTTTATTTGTCTACAGTTATTATCAAATCTCAAATAGCTAAAGACGTAAGCGTAAACACAAGAATACAACCGTCCTAAAAATAGGGCTCTAAATCAAAGACGCTAAGGTGAAAGCGAAATAAGCCATACAAATCCTAAAGGATACTAGAACCTAATGCTTTGATACCACCTGTAACACCCCACCTAATTAAATACCGAGAGATTAGTCATTTATTAAATTAAAAATCAAGGTGAACGGTTCAAAAATAATTTCCATTTAATCACCCTAAATAATTAAGCTAATTGTCAAAACAATTTAATTGAATTTATTTCTTAAACTTCGTTGTAAAAACTTTTTAATCATAACAAATATATGAATGATACAAACGATAAAGATACCAATCATCCAACAAAACATGTCAACTATAATATTCAAATTCAAATAAATAACCACAACCACTGACAATGTGATAAATAAAGCAATCCCAAACGAAAACGAAATACTGAAATGATACAAGTATATTCAATCCCTATCAAGTCTAAATAAGAGTCTGAAAATGGGCAACACATGCCCTAACTAAAATAACTAGATAGAATTCTGAGGAACCAAAGGAGGAAGCGTCTAATACAATGACCTGAAACTCCCACGCAAGCTGCAGCACATCCGGTCAAAAGAATCTACACCTGACGCCCCTGTGGTTGAGCACCTGTAATATACATATATATACAAGAGAAAAAGAATGACAGGAAACGGGTCAGAGCCCGAGTGTAAAACAATTTTTAAAATAGTTTAGCAAGTATTTAAACTGCTTATCGGCTAATATAACCACCATGTTAGTATGACACACTCTCTTGAGAATTCTCACCTCTCATCTAGTGTGCGCGCCTACCGTAATACTAAATGCCTCATGAGTCTATCTAACTTATCCCCCATAAATTTTATTTCGAGAAGTCACAAGGCTATGATATTTAGTTTAGAGATCAATCTGTTCATGATTGCTTATGTTATATAATATATCTCAATACCGTTATAAAGTTCCCGAATACTTACTATAAAATTTTGAGCACTTATTCAAGACTTAACTACATATACGCACAGTAGAAGATTTCCATATATGCGTATATATATATATATATATATATATATATATATATATATATATATATATATATATATATATATATATATTAATCACTCATATAATATATATACTATTGGCACCCCACATAAAATCTGTGGTGCGGGCATACTCTTCTATCAAGTACCCGTATCATTCTTACTAAGGGAAATACTAGTTCGAAATCACTCTCGAACTTTATTAACACAATACACATAAAATGGAGGCGAAGCATAGTTCCAAGTCACTAAGAGGTCAGTACATACCCCTCACGTCTCTTAGGACCGTATGACTACCATGCTCGGATAGCCTGTACAAAGGAATCCTATGTTCTAGGGTACAAGTCAGTATCCCCATAAAGGTCCAACGAGATAAGACTACCTTGGCACGAAAACCTCCGTGATAGCAAGTAGCGCGGGTATAATTACACACAAACATAATATAAATATATACACATGCACTCGATCATTTACATAAATATTCTCATTTTCCAATTAGGTTCGCCAACGACCCATAATAATATTTTAAATATACGTAATACAATTTTACCAAATTTTTATGCACAAAGAACTCATCTCATTTTATTCTCAATTTCAATCATTTCTCAATTACTTCTCGTCTCCCGAAGTATTTCCTCTTCCTAAAGGTCAATTCAGTAGGTACACGCTCTCTAATGTACTAGTCTAAGTCATTTATAAACCTCTCAATTTTGTAGCTAACGTGCGAACGATTTCCAATATGTTTTAAACCTCCCCGTTAACCCACAGTTTCATCCCGTATAAAATTTCGTTTAAAAATATTCTATTTAGACCCTACTAGTCCTCTTCATGACTCATTATGCTCTTTAAATAATATTCAAGGGTTCCTACGCATCTTATCTGAATTAAACAAAGAGAGGAAAAACATGCAATTTCTAGGAGGGATCGATCGATCAAGGAAAGGGGTCGATCGCTCGATTGACACTCTTGGGTCGATTGATCGATCAAGCAGGTATTCTGAATTCTACCTATGTTAACTATGGGTTTCCTTCTTCAACCTCAACTAAAACTCCATAATTGAGTCCCAAACTCCCAAACAAGTTTACTACTGATTAAGTATACCTATATACATGGTTTCCTACGTGAATCATGTACAAATTCATCAACATTATCGAATTAAAGGGAAAATTCATCATAATTATCAAGAACCCCAGTTTCATTATAATTTCCAATATTGTAATTCTTTTTCCATATTTCTCACTTCTAAACCAATAAAATTTTGTGTGTAATCCTCTACATATGTTGAGATTTCCAAAATGTACTTATTCCCTCTAAAGCATGTGATTTAAATTCCATAAATCATCAAATTCTTCCATGAAACATATATTTATCAATCCTATTCTAACATGGGAGAAATATCAACTTGAAAAGTAGAAAGATAGATACTTGCATGGGATTTGAAGGTCTGATTCTCACGTGTTGACGGGTATGGTTGCGTCCCTCGTTTCTCGATCTACGCATTGGTGGTGAAAGATGGCAACGGTGGTGTAGGTTAGGTAGTTCTCCCCTTTAGAGTCTTCTCCCTTATCCCTTCCTTAGCCTCTCTGAAACTCTACCAATTATAATCCTCGAAGACTCTAACTCCCATCAGATATATCCCTTTAATTTTCGTCCGTAATTAAGCCTTGAAAAGGAAAATTACTAAAATGCCCTCCCGGGTTACCGGTTAGGACTAAAAATGTCCTGAGACCCAAACTAAACCCCCGGGTACACTTTTCTGACTATCTCGACCCTTTCGGACACGTTGGAGCACTCGAAATGACCATATGGGTGACTTATAATTTATTCACTTTTATAATAATAATTTAGTCCAGACACGACATAGGCACGTCCCTACTTAATTTCCATAATTGTCATGTTATTGACTCGTGATAATTTAATAAATTCAATTCTATATATTACTTTACTCGTTAAGTAATATTCAATAAGTTCCCAATAATTACTAACTCTCTTCACGCTAGTAAATATTTAAAATAAATTTTCGAATTAATATTAAATTAATAACTCAATTAAATTTAATAAATCCCCAATTTTAAAAGCCATAAAAATATGGGGTATTGCATCATGTAATTATATCACGCACACTGTTATAATGAAAAACACATATATACTATCTCCATACCCATATGTATATCCAATAACACGGCTAACCGTGCATGTCAGTTGTAGAACTAGCCTATATTCCCGAGTGTAAACCCGACTCCTAATAATTCAATAATCACTTATTTTATTAATTTATCTCTCATAATAATATTTTTTACACGTAACCATTTTCAACCATCTTGTATTCCCATTCTAACCAAATTTTCATTCCCATTTCATTTTTCGAGTATAGTTCATCCAAATACTCTAATTTCACCCCGAAAATATCACAACCATTCCAATCATTTATTATTTTCTCAAGAAATTTTCTAGAAATCCTAAATCATTTACAGGCATTCTAAACTATTTCAAAATTAAAAATCCAACAAAATAACAATTCTGGGCAAAACAGGTTGCCCAAACCAGTTTGACTTGAGGGCGAACCAGTTCGCCCCTGCAGAATAGCCCCAATTCTTCTTATTTCGAAAACAAGAAAATTTTCCTCAATCCAATTCACATCTAAAATCAATTCTTACAAAAATTCTCATTATCTATCAATGCTAAATATGATTCTACTCAATTTTCATATTTAAACCCCTATAAACATCATCAAAATCATGGGATTCACTGCTTTTATCAAGAAAGCTACTACTTCTTAATTAAATCACAACTTTAACTAATTTTCAATCTTTCTCATTCAATATTTAATCTTTCTTTCTAGATTAATATCAAAATTCATATTCAATAATTATCACTTTCACGTTTATAACATCATTCCCCCAAATCCCATATTATTACATGTGAATCCCACCCAAAACAATTGTCACCAACTTTAATATAAATTAAATTGCAACCATTAAATACTAAGCAAGTTAATCACTTGCCTTAAAAATTTGTAGGGTCTGAATTTTTTCTTTGGTGATGGTAATCCAGTCCAGAAATCTCCTGCAATTCTCTCCCAATTGATCTCCTCTTGAGTACTTTAGTTTTCTCTTAAAATTCCTTGAGTTTCTATCTCTTTTCTCTCCAACTTCTCTCTAAACTCTTGGTATAATAGACTTTTGATATAATTATATGGCTTCATCCCTTCTCTAAAACCCTTTTGTCTTCCGCTAATCCCAAAATTAGGTCAAATAATAACATTAAAATGACTCAAATACCCCTATAGATGTATAGTTTAAAAAGTCCCGATACCCGATTGCAGCTCTTAGGCACCTAATTTTGACTATCTCGACCCATCCCGAATCATCCGTGCACTTGAAATCACCACCTGAGTCACCTATCATCAATTTACCATCTTAGTCTCGACATGACCTCACACGCATCACCCTAATAAGATACTATCAGCCCACCAATCTTTTCCACTTATGATTTAATATAAAATAAAACAATATCATTTACGTATTGCACAACTAATATAATAACACATAAATATTAATTAACTTTACTCTAATTAATTTTTATATAAATTCACTTTATTTTTGCAAATTAATTAACGTACTACGATAGTGTAATTTAAGTATTCCTAACCCGCATAGGAATTTCGTCCCCAAAATTCGAATATGCCTAATACTCAAAACTTCAGATCCTTACCCGCATGGCATTTGAACCTACCCAAAATCAAATCAGATAACCTTATGGTGCCACAGTTATACACCCGCAAGTGGGACCATCCTGCCCAATGTCCTACTCACTACGGCCCAAGATTAATGACATATCGGTTCAAATAAATTCATACTGATATATTACATAATTATGAAGATCTCACCTTGAGGATGATATGAAAAATCATCATGAACCTCTAATAATGCTCTAAAAAACAATATGATACAACACTGGCTCTATCATCACAATGCTGAGGAAATGCCCCACTTCCTTGGGTGCCAACTTCCCTTCTTGTCAAATCACATAATTGCATTAATGAGGAATATCCACAATAATTTCAGACCACTCATGTCAGAATTTAACTCTTCGGTATGTGATAACGTAACTCTTATGATGTTCCTAAACTATACAAAAATAACATCCATTAACTCAATCCATGATGACGAATTCTAAATCATGTTTGATTCATAAACTTATTATTTCCCCTCTTTTAATCAACTAGAGGGCAGACAACAAACTTTCCCTTACAAAACATCAAAAGGTGTCTTACCATGGTAATTACTCCTCCCCACAGAATATGCATCTCTCGCATTTTATAACATTTTAGTTACCTCACCTATCTATCCCCCAGTCTATGGTAATACGTCTTGCTCCAATGGAAACTTTTCCCCCATCATCTCCTGATAACCCCTGTCAGAGGTGGTATTCAAGGATCTCATCCTAATCCCTAATAATTTTGGGAAACATCTTACACCGAAATACCCTTTTCTTTAATAAAACGATAGACACGCTGCCCGATAGTGTAACTCCCCCAAATTAATAATAACTTCTCCCTCTCAATCAACCCATTTCACCAACCCAAAGGGAGTTTTGACCATTCCAAGATATTGGTAACCTAACAGTGAACTTAATCAGTCTGCATATCCATTCAGTCACTAGAATCATTAGTCATTGAAAAATTCTGGTGGATTACCTCGGGCTCACATTTTCCCATCTACGAGTGGAGTACCTGGATACAACTTCACTATCTCTCACTCTACATCGATCCATATACTCACCACCCCACATCACGAGGTACCTCTTCTTCCCCTGCCTGGTTATACCAAAACCCGTGACCCATACGTCTGCTCCAAAATTGATCCCTTCTTAGGTACTTTTCCTGGTAGAAATGGACATCCTATTATGCTCAAACCACAATCAACATTCAACTGAGTAACAATCTGCTCTACTAATCAAAACTGTTTGAACCTCCACTGGCTAGAGAGATATCCCTTACCTGTGTCTCCATATTCTTTAAACCATTTTAAGTGTGATAACTGTACTTAGACTCAATATTCATCTTTTGAAAAAAACTTTAATTACCATCTCTTGTGAAACTTAACCTTTGGTTTAAAATACCCATTTATACACTTTAATGTGCTTTTCGCTATTCATGCACATTTGTAAAACTTGCATTTTATACATTTTGCCAAAAATTCTATTTTTCATCTTTACTTCATAAAATATGAGTTTTAACTACGAAAAATTCAGTTCTTTAACTACGGTCCTCTTGGTTTGGTAAATCATTACATTTATATTTCACATGAAATTGCACTTTTGTGCTAAAACATCCTTTTTGTCATTTTAAGACTTTAACTTTCAAAATATTAATTTGCATTGTCTACCTTATTTCTCATTATTCTACCTTGTCATTTTCTTCCATTAAAATAAACTTTGTAGGAAAATATTCATTTTGCCAAATGTTACTACTTAATCCAAACTTTTCATAAGATCACACTTTTGGCCTAAAAACTCTTTTTTGACATTTCAAGTCTTATTCTTAGAAATTGAAAAACCTCTCATTTTAGACTTTGTATCTTCATCATTTAATGTGTAAATATTACTATATTATTATTTAAACCTCAGTACTTTACTATTTTCACTTTTAATCCCTTAAACATTAATCCTCTTAAACTTTCTTTATATAAAGTATTGTCATTTTATGTGACTAATATGCTGATTTTTCACATTATTATTTCATATTCCAAGGCTTGTTTAAATCAATTTTCAATATATTAAGCCCATTTATCCCAACTACATGAGTTTATATTCATGAATGTAAGGTTTTATACGCATAAAATACATATATGCATCATAACATTTCTTCATTAAGTTCAACTTACGTTTTGACATGAAATAACTTCATTAAACATTATTTTTGTAAGGAATAACTTCCTGAGACATTTTGAAACTTTAACTTATTTCCATCTCTAACATTTAACCATTTTATTACATGTTTATCAACCTATTTTGATATGTAGTGATAATAAGTATAAATAGTCATGTAAACCATACATATGTAATCATAAAACGAGCATGGTTCATTTTAAAGTTGAAAGTAGCTTAGAACCCTTACCTTTTGAAGATTATAACTTTGATGAAGCTATTGAAAAGAAAACCCAATATGCTCCTAACTTTTTGAATTTTAGTTCTTCTAGAAATCATCTTCCACACCTAAAATAACACATCTATAACACTTGAAAACTTTTGATAAGTGAAGGATAATTGTGTGGGATAGTAATGTTGTAGTATAGAGAGTATAACAAAGCTTTTGTTGAGTTAAAATGATGGAGAGAATGAGTATCTTTGAATTTGACAAAATGCACATTTTCATTCCCATAAATGGAAGAAAGTGGGGTAGGTAACCCCTATAAGCTACCCTATACGAACCTTACTCATCTCAAATGTCTCCGAAACATGTAGTGATGATACCCTCTGCCAAATGGGGTAGAAAAGACTGACAAATTGACGAAAACCATGCAAATTTGGTAGCCACTCAACTCAAATTGCATCATTTCTTCTTCTTTCTTTTACTAATTTCAAACAGAAAATATTCTCAATATGGGTATAAATAGTTTTTTTGACGTCGTTGAAGAAGAAAAAGTTGTCCATAATGTAATTTTACATCTCGTAGAATATTTTTATTTTTTTAGCAATTGTATTATTTGACGAAAACCCATTATTATTCTTTGAATTTCCTTTCTTTATCCTTTTGATATTATGATACATAAATAAATGTAATTATATAATTCATTCCACTTAATTTTATTTAATTATATTTAAAACATGTAACTTAATTTAACACATGTATTGCGGTCCACGATATTTTTTAATTTGTCTCATTAACCTTAATTTCAATGAAAAATAACCTATTTAAATTAATCCTAATAAATTCTCATAAATCCAAGTCCATATAATTTGCAAATTATGCAAGAGTGAAGACTATTTATACCCATATGGCAAGTCCATATAATTTGCAAATCCAAGATCTTAAACTTTAGCTCTGATACCACATGTAAAACCATTTTAAAGAACACCATTATATTAATCAAGAAAACATTAATTTGATTAAATTTTCACATACAAATGTTCTTAATAAAAGGATCTTGGGACTTCATGATTATCACATTTAAACATTATGTGGAACATAAAATTAAAATAGCATACCTCCATAATTGTCACGACTAGAAAGATTGACGGAGCAATCAACCTTAACGATGTCTGATCGGGGGATGAATTTCGGAACATGACTTCTTCTTTTATATGACAAGAACATATTCCAATTTCAACGCATTCCAACGGTTAGATCTCCCAATATGGAAAAAAAACAATTTCAAAATTTATCTCTCATTGAGAATTTAGATTTCTTTCCCTTTCCTATAATTTCATTATGTTGTCTTTCTAGAGTGTCTGAGTGATGGAAATTAGTCACTTATTTATAGGCAGGGACATGATCTAAATCTCCAACAGTCAGTTAATATAAACCACCCATCAAGGTAGATGACCAAGAGTCCTTTTAACTTTTGGTATTTGTAGTACCCTTTCATTAACCAAAGTGACTTTTAGAATTGATATAATTATGGAGCACATAATGGAGAAATATATAAAATAATTCTAACAGTCTTCCACTTAATCCATAATTATCATAAAGTGAGCAATAATCCTTGAGTCATCCTTAAATGATTTTTCCATAAAGACCTTCATCAAACAACTCATTAATGGGAGTCATGGCGTTCACATACAAATTCAATAACATGATCGCTTCCATATACCACAACATTAACAACTCATCCAATAAGGTCTATAAATAGCCTTATTCAATAATGGTCCAATAATGCCTTTGTAAAAGACTATTTCTATCACATTCTTTCATATACATGCATGTGTACAATAACGACATAAATAAATGATTCTGAAACACTGTATGGTATCATATGGTAGTGTCAAAATAAATGCTAAAAAATCAACCACATCAAGATTCTATCGGCTATACTTTAAGACTCGTATCTTAAGCACACTTCATTATTGTCTTTCGTGATAGCCCAATCATGTGGATTTTTTATGTTAACACTTGTACAAATGTGTTAAATGACACTTGTTTCAGAATTTCTTCTTTAAAAGATATTTACATTTAATGTGCTTAGTTACTGACATAATACCTAATGTATCTTAATAAAGAAGATCATGTGTACAATAACGATAGAAATAAATGATTCTGAAACACTGTATCATATCATATGGTAGTATCAAAATAAGCACTAAAAAATCCACTACATCAAGATTCTATCGACTATACTTTAAGACTCATATTTTAAGCATGCTTCATTATTGTCTTTCGTGATAGCCCAATCATGTGGATTTTCGATGTTAACAGTTGTACAAATGTGTTAAATGATACTTGTTTCAAAATTTATTATTTGAAAGGTATTTACATTTAATGTTCTTAGTTACTCACACAATACCTAATGTATCTTAATCAAGAAGATTGCAACAACAATATCATAATATTTCAGCAACATGGAAATAGTGTCGACAACTCTAAGTCTTGAAATTTAAGTTACGTTGTCATAATCAATAAGTTATAGCATCAAAGCATGCTACAAATTCAGATATCCATAATAGCCAATGGATTGTGTTGCACTCCTTCATTATATTGATCGTTAAACCAAAATAAACATAAGTAAATAAGAGTGAACTTCATACTTTCCATAAAACCAGTAAATCTTAGTTGTAATAACTGATCGTCCAAAAAATGAACAATCAACTTTAATGTGAGCATATAATCTTTCAGTATCTCATAAATTCATACATTACATATTAAAAATTCATGTAACGTTTTGTTTCTCTACTTTACAATAAATTGAATATATAAACTTACTCCCACTGATCATAAGTTGTATAAATTGAATATACAATGATTAGAAAATATAATGGTATTACTTTTAAAAATACCATAGGTGGGGAACATAATGAAGTTTATACAATCATTTCAATATAACATGTGTAAATTGTACACAAGCATAATAGTTTTCACATACACTAAATGTAACTTTCATCATAATGAGTTACTCATCTCATAAGAATTTTACGTCCTTGAAAACAATGACGTCATTGAAAAAGGTGAGAATGTTCATTTATAAGATTTTTCTCATTACACAAAATTGAAGGAGATATCGTAGTCCAGTAACTTTACTTCTTATGATTTGTGAAAACAAAATCAAAAATTTATCCTTATGTCAAATTCATATTCATGTAGATACACCACATAATCATTTAGAATAGTAGTCTCCATTTAGGATCTTCTTAATACTATCCCTTGTGATTTTATCTACATTTGTCTCACAGTGACAATATCATGATTTAGTGGTTGATCATTGATTTATTCTTTATTGTTATCGATAATGGGATAAGTACCGTACCTTCATTTATAACCATCTTTTAATATTTTCAACTCCCTCTAATTTCACCATTCATAATGAATTTGACATTCGATTTTCTTTAATGTAATAATTTACATGTCAATGATGGTTATATGATCTATGCAGGTCCACTTTAAGGGAAATTTTCTCATAATCTCCCACTTGGGCCACATAGGCTATCCTTATATTAGATATTGTAATACCTTAAGGGCATCACTCGACTATCAATAGTTATAAGAGATATTCCAAAAATCTTGTCGATAAAAAATTATCAAAAGGAGTGTGAATTTAAATTGGTACAAGATTAAAGAGTTTGATCAATAATACTATGATTATGATGCAGGATCAAAACAATATTTAAAATAAATATACTATGTTATTTTATACAAAACATCAAAGGAATACCATAACCTTTGAGAAGGACTGAAAGATGCTTTTAACAACAATCCCTCACAATCAAAGCTGGACAATATTTTCAAGAAAATTGGAAGCATTAAGTATTTTATGAAAAACAAATGGCTTGATTCCCCAAGAATAAAAGAAAAGGAATCTTATCTGCATTTCTAGTAAACAATCCTTGCATCGAAAGTAAATATTTGATTTCACACAAGAAGTTTACTTGCAAACTCTACTAAGATGAAAACTCATTTCAAACCATAAAAGATACATATTATCTCTATCATTATTAGTCATAGTGTGCAAAATGTAAACAAACTTAATTTTTTTTAATATCTTCAAACTGTATATAAAGTGTGCCACACAATATTAATCATCAATAGTGGGCTCAAAAAACAATACAACATAATAATAGAGAGAAACAAAATCATATCATAACATATTAAAGATATGAGATAAATTGTTCACAACATTAATGCTTTGATTTGACAACACATACATTAATATCTCGCAATACCTAATGTGCATTTTATTTTTCTCATTAGTAACCATTAATTATCAATTATATGATGCTTGTAGATACTGGAGTATTAAATATACATGATATATACACTAATATTGTATATGATATGTCGAGTTCATTCAATCACTCAAAATCAATTCCTTGTAAGGAATAATCTTGTGTGATGATTAAACTCAATATACTCCACATTTATAAGCATAAGAGGTTACTATTGCTATCATCTTTACATTTAATATTCATTTTCATTATAGTTCGGTCACTGTGGTGACTATCAAATATTTCATAATATAAATATTACATTAAGTAAAAGAGTTTCATAGAGAAGTCAATAAATTTTCAACTTATGTTCATTAAATATCGCATGAGCAATGAACTAAATTATTCATGTTTGGGTTCGTAAACTTGATTGATGATATCACGATGAATGAAACAATGGCATCTGCATTTAATGACCATTATTACCTTCCCAAAATATATATATCACCACTTATTTTTTTCTCAATGATTGTAATTGGAGCAGTATGTTATCGAATTACAATAATTGAATAAACGATAATATGTGTGCAATATCATAAATCTTAGCATTCAATATCATACATGGACCGGTAGGCAACCAAAATATGCGTTATATGAACGCATTAGTCCAATATTTATCAGTTATGGAATGGATTACTTTAACGAACGCCAATCTTTACATGATGTAAATATTAGAGATAATCATGCATGTGTAAAATAGCCACAGTCCACGAATAAATTATATAATTGTCTATTTCTTAATTTGAAATTCATGAAAAACTAGCCATGGTGTGAAGATCAAATAAATAATGAGTTCACATGAGATATTATACGAATAATAGTAAATGTAAAGCATGAAACATTTACTTTCACTTCATCACTTATGTATGAGTAACAAATCATAAATATTGACTCAAATCGTTCACGGTTATACTAATGCACAATATGGTTATAATCACAACTACCAAACTAGTGGACTGTGTAAATGTGACTATAACTTTGATGTCAATTATTTAATATTCACAAAAAATTCAATGTTTATTTGATTCAAATTTCAGTATGTATTGCGCTTCAATTTAACCTTATAATAAACATTAGGATAATCTGAAATGACTACAAGTATAATATCTTCACATCTAATCTCGGCCTGTATTTGTCCGTTCATTAAACTGAATGAATACCTACTTATGAGTCTTAAAATTGCAAGTCATGCATTCAAATATGCATGTATGCAATGAAATCATAAATCTAGTATCCGTGCATATGAATTGCAGCCTCTGTTTGGCATTTAATTAAACTTAATGGGAGTACTAGGATTAGAATAAACAATAGTCATGATATTCAACTTCATGAATCGTTGGCCTGTGTTTAGCACGAGACTCATTAAAATAAGAATATCATAATATTCAATAATATTAATCATTGTCCTACGTTTGGCACGAGACTCATCAAAATAAGAATATCATATTATTCAACAATATGAATCATTGGACTATGTTTGGCATGAGACTCATCAAAATATGAATATTAATAATAGCATAATATCCAATAATATGAATCGTTGGCCTATGTTTGGAATGAGACTCATCAAAATATGAATATTAATAAAAACATAATATTCAATAATATGAATCGTTGGCCTGTGTTTGGCACGAGACTCATAGAAACATGAATATCAACAAGATCATAATATTCAATAATATGAATCGTTGGCTTGTGTTTGGCACGAGACTCGTCAAAAATATGAATATTAGCAATAACACAAGTGTGATGTTATACCATATGAAATATATTGGCCTGTATTTGGCATGAATATCCAACTAAAATAGGATCATTAGAACAAGGTTTTATAACAGTTCTAGATAAAACATTAATGAAAAATGGAGAAATTGATTTTTTATTTTAAAAAATGAAAAAAATGAGTTAACCTCATAAAACTGTACAAAATTACTCCAGAATCTCAAAACATTCGACGAAATTCAAAAAAAAATTCGGAAGTCGTAAACATTATTTATGTAAAATCAATGCCCCAAAGATTATTGTACTGAAAACTTAATGTATATTTAAGGGTCAAATATAGATGCATACACAATAATCTAATGTTTACAATAATAGATTAAAACACTTTAATGTCTTCCCAATCTGACATCATATAAATATTAGTGTCGAAACATTGATTACATTAGGACCTTTGGACTACCAAATATAGATTATGCACAATAATCTAATTTACTAAAATGTTATTGTCAAACACATAATCATACATCTAATATTCAAAATTTTATATTGGACCTTTTGGTCAATAAAAATAATACATAACATGAATATTGAAAAACCATTTTATAAAAAAATATATGTAGTGATTCATACCATAAAATACAAAAAATCATTTATGTTTTCAAAAATGGAAAATTTTGAGTTATCATTACAGTAACATAAACAATCTTTTCAAGATCACTCTCCAATTTGTAGAATCTTCAAATCAAATTTTAAGTGAGAGTTTTCCATGGAAGATATTCAACATCAAATTGAACTTATGATATTTTCTAGTTTGCCTAATTTAACACACTATTGAATGAGTCATCAACAACACTCTCCTATAGGGGCAAGTTCAAATTTTATTGTGAAAAAGGTTGATGGAAGTGACTAAGAGACCATGTGTTGTCCTCTCTTTACTAGTAACCAAGATATGAAAGTTGGAGAATTTTCATTAACAAATTTACCCAAAACTTTAGCTTTAATATTCCTAGATTTGAAGTTATGCTTGATCAATTGAGTGGAGTACAGACTTTTTCTAAAATCGATATACAAAGTGGCTATAACTAAATCCTCATTCCACTTGATGAGTGGGAAACCAATTTCAAGTCAAATGAGGGACTATATGAATGGTTGTCATGCCTTTTGTGCCCGCTATTGCTGCTAGTTATTTTATGTGAATTATGAATTATTTATTAAAGCTGTTTTTGAATTTTATTTTAGTGGTTAATAATGATGATATCTTGATGAAGAACATGTAGATCATCTGAAGTGTATGATTGATGTTTCGAAGGAAAGTCATATTTATGTAAACTTAAAAGTGTACTTTCAAGCCTCCTAGATTATTGTTTTGGGGATTCATTGTGTTGGGAAGATGGTATTGGTGCGGATGAATTAAAAATCAAGGATATTTGGGAATGGCCCACACTTAAATCAGATGGTCATGTGTGGAGTTTTATGGGATTCGCATCATTATACAAAAGATTTAACCGTAATTTAAGCACTATTGTAACACTTATAATTGATGTTTTGAAAAAAATAAAGTTCCCGGGGGGGGGGGGGGGAGTAGAAAACTAGTTTTTGTTTGATTAAAGAGAAGCTATGTGTAACCATAATTTCAGCATTATCACACTTCTCCTAGGTTTTTGAAGTAGAATGTGATGCATCCACTATAAGAATATGAGTTATTTTATTTAAAGGAAGAAAACCAATTGAGTTCATGAGTGAGAAGATGAGTGAAGTTAAACAAAAGTGGGCCACGTATGATCTGGAATTATAGGCTATTTTTTGAGCCTTAAAGCATTGGGAACACTTGACACATAGATAGTTTGTTTTGTACAATGACAACCAAACATTGAAAAATATTAATAGCCAGAAGAAATTAAATTCAATGCATTCAAGACGACTCTTGCAAACATTCAATTTTCTTTGAGACTAAGGATTTGAGCATATTTGAGTATGTAATATCATAAAAAGTAGAAATGCTTTTGATTTTGTCTTAATATTCTATACAAAATCTCAAAGAGTTAGAGAAGAAAATTATCTTTACCCCTTTATTCCTATGTATTTCATAGAAGGGTTGTACTCTTATCATCATTGAGGTAACTGGATTTTAATATATGAAAAATATGTATGTTGGATATTATGATTTTCATTAGATTTGGGATAGTTGAAATAAATTCTACCAAGTTTGGGGTTTAGGAGTGCTTGTCTTTTTATAGTTGGGTCTCAAAATGCTCAAAATTCTACTTGAGCATCCAAATCCAGGTTAATACCAGCAAAAACATCTCTGAACAATGTTCAAGAACCGTGCCAAATGTGTCTGCAGAAGAAGAGAAAAGAAAATGAAGCATGTCCAAAAGTAAAAAAAAAACTTACGCTTCAACAAAAAATAGCTTCGGATTTCAATGTAGCGGGATCAGCATTCATGAGTCACTCATTTAATTGTCCCTCGAAGAGATGGTCGATAAGTACTATGCATGGTTGTCCCTCGCCCTTTCTTTCTCTCAATCCCACCCAACAAAATACGATTCAGCCAAAAAACATGAGCACCCCGGTACGAGCCTTATTGTTTAGTCTAATAAAGTCAATCTTTGGCTCCGTAAAGACTAAAGAAATGGATTAAAAAAGTGGGGAATTATGCAACGGGCTATGCCACCCAAATCAACTAACGAAGTCTCATCCCTCCCATCGCAAGATACACGGTGGAAGGTTAGGAAGACACAATTAGAGAGATAAAATGATAGCATTAGTGGAAGAATAATACTATTGGTCTCAAAGTAATTGGGATGTGAGATGATTTGCAATGATATTCCCAATCTAAGGGACAAGCTCAAAACACCGAACTCTATATGTTGTTTCCCTTTCCTTATGGTATATAGGAGGAATTGTTCATGGACTTTGCATTAGGTTTACCTCGCAGGCTAAGATAATATTTTTGTTGTGGTGGATAGATTCTCTAAAAGGGTTAACTTTATGTCAAAGACCCATGATGCGTATTGATCGAGGGTGAAAAGTAGCGTGTGTCAAACATTGATCGTTATTTTATGTTCTCCTACTCAATACAAAAACCTAAACTTATGACTACACTCAACTGGTGAGTATAGCAGCCAAGTCCAGGTATCGAAAATATCCAATGAGACGAGTTGCAAGAATTTATATGATTTAGTGCTCCAAAATAAAAGTGTAAAAGGTGATTACAAACTAAAAAGGAAAATATACATAAAAGGAAAAGATTAATCTAGGCGAGTGTATTGAAACTAGATTAGCGAAGTGAGTAAAACTATAGGTTGCATCGAATATCCCTCACCCGAGTTAATTTGTATAAAATGGATACATGGGTCGACGAGTTATTTAGAATGCGTTTCGTCGACAGTTAATTGAACCAAGGTCTATCACGCCCCTAAATCAGCATAAAAGCCTAATAAGCTTTTGGCGTCAACAAATATCTCAGAAATTGCGCACGCAAGGTCGTAAGCACGGGACATACATGATATGCTCCGTCAAATCTCCTAGGCGCAATTAGGACAACGCACCCGAAATAGACCCATAAACACCATCACCAAAGAAAAGCAACGCGTCAACTCGAGTGAGTTCCATTCAAACACAACCTAATTTAAATTAGCTAGAAAGCATGGTAAAAACGCAGTAAATTAAAGTGATAAATAAACGCGATAAAGCGACACTAGAAAGCAAGTAAATCAAAGCGTGTAAAACTAATTATGAAAGCATATAAATTAACTACAAAACAAGAATAAAGTAAATACACACTATATTAATGGAGATGGAAGATGGTAGCACAAATTACAAGCCCAAATGGGTGTCAATCCAAGAAGAAATGAAGAAATGATCTCTCAAACCTCCAAAACCCTAACCTATCCTACCTAAAAATGAATTATATCTGTTTTTACATAAAAAAATCCTTTATATAGTAAAAGGAATTAAAAGAGAAAAGAAAAGTGAAAAGAAAATAAAAGGCCAAAATATCTCCTAAAAATAGGGGATCTATCGATCGACCCAAACCGTCGATCGATTGATGGTGAATAAATCATCCCACTATCTCAAAGGATTGATCAATCGATCCTTTTGATCGATCGATCGATCAAGAAGGTATCAGCCAAGCTGCTTGCTGTTTTTGCATGTTTGCATTTCTCGTCTGCTGAAACTCCCGTAACTTCTTCGTTCTGAATCGCACTCGTGCACCGTTCTTGACCATGCAAAGCTTGCGAGGAGGGCTACAACTTCCGTGAGATGTTGGGCAAGGTGCCCAAACTGTGAAAAGACTAAAATGTCCTTGAATGTGCGATCGTGTACGAAAATCGAGCGGAATGCATCAGAACTTCACACTTAGCATCCAAATACCTATAAAATCTCAATTAACCCTTGCAAAACATGTTAACATAGAAATCCGAGGTTTTCTGGTTAATGAGCATAAATATAGGGAATAAGATACCCGAGGGGGATAAAATGCATCGGTTCGAGGGATGAAATACGCAATATTTGCATCGTATCACGTATAGTGTTGCTAATCTCTTCTTTAAAGAGATTGTTTTCTTGGACGAGATTCTTAAATCCTTTAACTCATACTGGGATGTTAAATTTCAGTCATTCAGGTTATTGTTTACGAAAAAAGCTTAATACCACTATAATTTTCTCCGTGCATGTTGTAGGCAAAACCGAAGTTTCTAATCAGACACTTGGTGACAGGTTGAGCCATATTTGTTGGGAGAAAACAAAGTAATGGGATGTATCATTATCGACAATGGGTATTTTCTTATAATATCATGATGAATCGATCCATGTGAGATTATTATTTTGCCTAAACTTCAACCATTTCAAGGTTGAACATAACATATGGACGAAAAAATGCAAATAATTTAGTCTGATGTGAAAAAAAATTTAGAGAAAGCCATGATAAATATGAATTATTAGCATACAATAGGAGACTTGGTCCTGGTTTATCTTCTAAAACAAAGGTCTTTAATAACACGTACAAAAAAATTTCTTCATTTTTCAGTCTTAAAGGTTCCATACCTACACCATGATTATTTGGAATATTCCAAATTTGTCTAGCAATACTTAGTATTGTCTAGTGTGTTATGGGGTAGTATAGGATTTTTTAAGAATTGTCTAGATCATACTTGTAATGCACAGAATACTTTATAATAGTAAGAAAATATGTAGAATTCTAGAACGTTACCATAAGGAGGTGGGATCCTTTTGGAGAATTAATCTAAACCATTGATGTATTTTTTATCTCGACCGTCCATTCAGGAGGTTGATGCCTATAAAAAGGCGGGGTGGTCATTTGTCCAAACCATCCTAGCTAACAACTATAATCTTTTCTTAAGTAATACAAATTCTTCCATTCTTCTCCCTTCTCTAGCACTCGTGTTAAAACATTGCTAAATTGCTAGGCTCGTCTAGTAACTCATAGGTCATTATAGTGATAAGTGCCACATGAAAGAGGAGTATAGTCTAACCACATGAAAAAGTGCTCACAACAAATTGAAAAATAATAAGTATGACCATGAAGGATATCACAAAATATTAATGACAACGCTTATGAGGTAGATATTTTAGACAAGATGAGCATTTCAAACACTTTAAACTTAGCTTATTTATTTGAATACCAACCATCGATTGAACCTATTTTCTTACAATATTAACTCTGAGGTGAGTTTTGTAAAAAGTGGTTAATGTAGTACACTAAGAGTTATTGCTTAAAATGCACATAGTTCATATCTATCCAATTGACATTCAATATTTTTCATTCTAATTGGATATATTAATTTTCATTCTATAGTCATTATTATTTATTTAAGGAACTTAACAAATACATGTATTAATGTAAATACATTCATTAATATTCTAAAAAATTACTTTAATAAATTTGTGCAAGTCATCAGTGTACATATTATCTTGACAACCTCAGGGTGTGAAGTGTTCATTTTCTTCTCTATGTATACGCTTTGACGAGCCCATTTTTACATATAAATTTGTCATTTTAGACCATTATTATTACAAAACGTTCACCTCACTTTAGGTGGTATGAAATTGATTGTACCATATATATGATCTACAATTGTATATTTTAAATTTCCATTTTTCTATTTGCATTTATATTTTCAAAGGAACGATATAAAGAAATCAAATCCATGATTTATTTTTATTTTATTTATTTTAAATGTTGTAACCAAGAATCTATGGTGGTGTAGTTTGTATCACCAACCTCCTCTTGTTGTAATTGATGTCTTCATGAGTATACCAATAGCTTTGCTGAGTTCTCTTTCTTTTACTCTTGTTGCTTGATAATTTTGAAGATTTGTTTTTTTTATAAAAGCATCTTCATGAAAAGTAATATGGTTGAGAGGCCTATACATTGAACATGAAAAGTTGATATTTATGACCTGAATACTTGAATTTTTTAAAGTAAGTAAGGGAAAAAAAATCTCATTTGTGTTCTTTGTCAGAATGAGAACGGGGATGGTGAGAACCGAACTATAAAAGATATTTTTTTTATTTCTTTATGACTTGAAGGAAAGAATGAATATCTTGCACATGTGTATTAAAGAAAATGCTTCCACGGAACATCAATATCATTCATGGAAATGGTAATTATATATATGTATGTATATGCATATATAAATTCATATCTTGGTAAAAACAATTTTAACATATGATGATCAAGCTCATCATCTTACATAAATTAATGATTTTAGATGTCGCTTGTTATCTTGTTGAGCCCACTGTCGAGAGTGTAGATATATCTTTAACGCTTCTCGAGATAAAGTCGAAATTAGAAATCATATGCATATGTGTAAAAGAACTCGATTCCGTTCAGTGTTAATTTCCTTTCAGTGACATTTGTATCACTGAAAAGTCTCAAAACTTAAGATTTCCACACTCGTATGGCATAGATGTGTCTAGACAAAATGTGGTACGAAGTGAATGGACAAACATACACAATGCACCCTATCCTAGAAAATATAGATAATTCTCAAATGATTAGTATCAAACATTAAGATTAAATAGGACTCAATGTGAGAACCCATTGATCTTCAACTTATAACACCCTAAAAATAACAAATACAAATATTTCTCTTTTCAAGATATCCTTTTTGAAGAATCATATTAAAAAACAAGGCCTTAAATATTTTATTTTCTTTTCTATCTATTTTACTTTAGGCTCTTGCCAATGTGGCCTTTCACACAGAGGAGCTTTACTCCCTTCGTAGCCCTTTTCCATTACTCGCTCATAATTTTTTCAATCTAAAACAAACTTAGAGGCAATTATTCTTACATGGCCAAATTCTCTAATCAAATAGATATGTATTTGACAATATTCACCATTTTCTTTCTTTCCATTTTTCTTTAGAGGACACATGTTTATCTTGTAGGTTTCAAGGTCACCTACAAGTTCTTTGAATTTGTTGGTATGAACACCTCCTAGGGAATCTAGGACCATTACTTTGGCGTTAAATATTTCAGGGAAGGACCTTAATATTTTTTGCAGCACTCTCGCTTCGGGGATATGCTCACCTAAGTTAAATGAGGAATCGACACTATTAAACAACTTGGCATAGAACTCATCAAAAGACTCATTCTCTAGAATTTTACTAGTTTTAAACTTAGTCGTCATATTTTGAAACTTGGAAATTCATACAGTATAGGTACCCTCATCTCTGGATTCCAAAATATAAGAAGAATACTTCACGCTATTGCATATCATAACTCTTATGAACTCATCAGTCGTGAATGCATAGAAAATAACATGAACTCCTTTGAAATTAAATATAGAGGCATTATTTTCATTTGTTGTCCAGGCAGAGAATGCTTTCAGAACAGCCCCTTCATTGGTAGGATACCACCCTTGTTCAGCCACGTCCAAAACATTCTCATCAAATGATTTCAAGAAAAATTGCATTCGTTCCTTACAATGAGGATAGTTTGAACCGTCAAACATGGGAGGTCGGGTCATGAAATTACCCTTACGGTTGAACTCCATTTAAAATAACCCTAAAACACATTAAAAAGGTATCTAACATAGTAACTAAACCTATTTGAATACCGATTTGAGAAATCTTAAATGATATTAGGGTTAAATCGTATTTCCAGACACACAAATTTTAATTTTTTAAATTAATTAAACGGATTGTAACATGCACCACTTCAAGCGAAAGTGTTGTGTAAACTTAGGCAATTTTATCTTGCCCTAAAATATGCATCATGGTGATATAAGAAAGTGAGAACGTTGGCGCTTGCGTTCAATTAAGAAATAATATAATAAACACCATTTTTAACCCAAATTAACCCTAAGCATGCAACTAGGTGTGATTGAAACAATATGAAATCATGCAAGAATTATTCAACACACAAAGTTAAGGAAAAATCCCCCAAAGGGGCAAAACCATTTGTATATCACTATAATTTGTAAGAGAAACAGCTTACAATCGGATTACACTGAAATACAAGATTTTTTGACTAAGAATTACCCTTAGGTATCGGATTCTGTAGTCGCGGTTGGAATTATCCCTTTCCAGTAGGGCTGCAATGAAGAGGAAGAAACGGTCCACTTCACATGGGTTGAACAACAGCAATGGTGTTCTTGGGTTACCAAACTTGATTCACATAGATATGGAAGATGTGTGAATCTAAAAACCTAGAATCATAGGACTCAATAGGTGAAGACTTTAGGGTTGATATGCTTCTGAAAAACGTGGGAAAGTCTTGAGGAAACCATCTTCTGATCGTGGTATAAATAAGGTAGCCATAGCCCTAAAAAATCTGAATCATGATCTGGGAAATTCTATCCAGGGCGGCCCGGTCCGGGCCTGAGGCGGATCGGTCCGATAACGGATCGGTTCTTTTAATTTGACGCAGATTCGATTTGCAATCGGTTCGGTGCTCTCTAGATACAATTTTCAGGGCGGACCGGTCCGGGACTGGGCGGATCGGTTCGCTGGCGGATCGGTTCCTTTTTTATTTCAGCGGATCGGTCCGGTTGCCTGGGCGGATCGGTTCTTTTTAATTAGAGGCGGACCGGTCCGGATTTCTGGATTTCTGATTCCTTCTTCTTTTGATCTTTGGATTTCGTTGATGATAAATGGACTTTGAATCTTTGCAACGGTGTTACGGCTAATGACATATACAAGTATGTTGGACAAAAATGTCCTTACAAATCTCCCCCTATGTCTATGCCCGAACAAACATAAAAAATCCGAATTATCTATAATCACAATGCCTATACAAATCTACCCTTCCATGAACCCAAAAACTGAAAGTGGTACAAATGACTAAGGCTGCATCGTTTGTTCTTCGAATCTTCAGAACTCTCAAATCTTTTCTCATCAGAGTGTGAAATTCAGCGATCATCAATGTAGTACCTACACACATGAGACAAAGCAAATACCAAGTGACGTATCGAGTTTGAAATGAGATAAACATAAGCATATATATCAATATATATCAATTTAAGATGATATTCTCAGAATTTCAAAACTCCCCCATAATCAGATAATTCATTCTCCCCCTTTTTATGATGTCCCCAAATAGACAAATGAGAGAAATAAATCAAGAAATCAAGAACCGGGGTGACACAAGGCATAAAATCACACCATTAATGAACATAAAACAACTAAGTCGGTGATAGCGTAAAAGAATGGGTGTGATCAAAATTCGATAGGAAAATCAAAGCATACAAACATGACATATGTGCACGACGAATATTGGATATTCCTAACGAATGAACTCAAATGCTTCCTTTGGTGTAAAAGAAATGCAATATATGACATTGACTAAATCAAATCAACAAATCAAAGCTCAAAGTGAATTCTACACCAATAACGTCCAAAATGTTTTTCATGCTTTTTCAGGACTGTTAAGGAAGTACAAACCCGTCTTTCAATCTCCAACCAAACTCCCTCAGATTTATATTTTTAATAGAGGTATACTAAATTCTCAAACTTTGGAGAATTGGGTGAAACCTAAATGGCCCATATTTGGCATGTATTGCTTTTTATTGCCTTTTCAATTTTTTTTCGGCCTCTTTTAACCTCTTAGGACCTCGGATATTAAAATTCCTCCATTTTTTAGGTCCATTTTAACGGTGGCTTTTGCGCAAAGGATAGGAATCAACTTTCGCAGCCCCTCCCCGTTTTACAATTTAACACACAGTCTCACCAAAACGGTTTTCACATGCATTCCAATCTTGTCAAGTTTTATCGCATATTGTTCTTTGTATAGACAGAATTGAGATAGAAACACTCAAGCCAATATGAGATAGACAAGTGAAATAATCAAATAAAGTCGTGCATGTGTGCATTAAAGGATATAGGAGTCAAACATGTAGGAAGATATCACTAATTACATCTCAAGGACTCCAATCAATGTTAAGCACATGGATGAAATGATGTAGCGTCTCAAATCTCTACCAAACAGTCACATGGATATATGAAATGACGTTGTGACTTGGCTATCTTAAATGCTCATCCATAAAAGGCAAATCTCTTTTTGAATTTTTTCAAAAAAAATTATCATAATAAAATCTTTTTGAGTTTTTCTAAAAAAATTTCTAAAAAGAAAATCTTTTTGTATTTTTTTTTAAAATAAGAAGAAAGCAAAAATAAAGCAAACTAATAATACATGCTAACAATAGGAAAAAATGATGTCATGAAAAACAACCTATGCTAGCAAACAAGACTAGATCTCAACCAGGAGTAACGGTGGAGTTTTCCAAAGATGGTGACATCTTTTGAACCAACTCCACTAGATCATGTGTAGTCTTGATCAAAAACTTCACTTGCTCGCGAATATGTGCAAACTCTCTATCAAAATGAGCAGGCAAAGAATCATGAGTGGGTGCATGTGCATGAATGTGAGAAGTGGCATGATGTGGCACAAAACCCAACTTAGAACAGAACTCCCTAAGATGTCCTCGCTTCTTGCAGTGGGAGCAAACATAAACCGGTCTAGGAAGTAATTTATCAACAATTTGGGGATGAACATTCCTAGACGGACACCCATGGGACTCACTCACCACGGTGGATATAGGCTCGGGAGCATTCTCTAATGTGACTTGGACCTCCTGTGCTTGTTTGAGGTCATCCTCGAGATGGGATACACGTGTCGTCAGACTAGACACCGTGTTGGACAAGTCACCTTTTTCCCTTTTTAGCTCATCACTTTCTACCTTTAACTCACGAATTCGAAGACCTAGGATCCTATTTGACCTTTTTGTTTCCATGGTCTCGATAAACAACTTTCTAAAGGCATTTTGGATCAACCTATCATCACCATTCTCATCCTCACTATCGCTTGGAGAGGCGGGCATGGCAACTTTCTTGCGCTCTCTCCTAAGATTAGAAGGACACTCAAATTTCTTGTGCCCTATCCCATTGTACTCAAAACATCTTATCTTCTCACGATCTTTCTTTCTCTTTCTCTCTTTTCCATTCTCACAAACCCTCTCTCTCTCTCTCCAAACAATCTTAACTCTTTCTCTAGGGCAGTGATCCTAAGGACTAAAGCATTGTTTCGCTTCTTGGTTTCAAAAGACTCGGAATATAGTTCAGTGTAGGCGTGTTGAAGATCACACTCGCTCTCACTTGCCTCATCATCCCCTTCACTCTCATCGCTCTTACTGTCGAGGTGTCCTTGTGACGTAGCATCCTCATCGTCGTGAGAAGCATTGGAGGTACTCACATGACTTGCCATGAACGCGGTGAAGTTACGCTCATGCGGTGACTCATCTCCTGAATCCACCGTCTCGACCTCACTGTCGTCACAAAGGGTAGCATTAAGGATAGCTTTCCCTTTCTCTCTATTCAGACGATTGGCACACTCAAAAGCTCTATGACCCCTACCATCGCATTCAAAACATCTCTCACTGTCTTTCTTAGGAGGGTCTTTGGAATCTTTCTCATTTTCCTTTTCAGAAATATTTTTCTCAACATTCCTTTTATCATTGAAATTTCCACTTTTCTTGAATTTGAGAATTCGTTTGAAATTTTTTGCAAACAGGGCCAAGTCATCTAAGTCAAAATCACATTGAGACTTGGACTCAAAAAAAATTTCTTTCTTTTTCTTAAAATGAGTCTTTAAAGCAATCCCATTATCTTTAGCCTTAATGGTTTTGGGGAACATGTCAATCTCATATGTTTGAAGATCTCCTACAAGTTCTTCCAACTTAAGTGATTTCAAATTTCCCAAAGAGTTCAAAACAGTGACTTTAGGAATAAAGCGTTTTGGGAGAGATCTCAAAATCTTTTTAGCGATACGCGTGTTATCAATTACCTCACCCAAATTAAAACTAGTGTTAACGATGTCCGACAAGCGTGCAAAAAACTCATCAAAACATTCGGACTCAGACATGGTGATAGTCTCAAATTGGGTGGCCAAATTTTGTAATTTAGACTCTTTAACAGCGTTCGTACCCTCATGGGTAAGTTGCAAAACATCCCATGCCTCTTTTGACGTGGTGCACGTCATTATGCGTTTGAACTCATCGGGAGTGATGGAACCGGAAATAGCACTCGATCCCTTAGAATTAAAGGAAGACCATCTTAATTCATCTTCGGTCCAAGTCGTGACAGGTTTCAAATTTGTCACGTTATCAACAGTGACGGAGGGAGGTGTCCACCCTCTTTCAACAAGAATCCATACCCGTTCATCAATGGCTTTTAAAGCCGACCTCATACGGGCTTTCCAATACGCATAATTAGTTCCGTCAAAAACAGGCAGTTTATTGTATGATTTCTCCATTTGAACACGCACTTTTTCAAAAATCATTTTTTTAGAAAATTGATGTCGTAGAAAAATTTGGGGGAAGTTAGGAATACGCAACAAGATAGCGTAACCCGCTCTGATACCAATTTGAGAACGTTGGCGCTTGCGTTCAATTAAGAAATAATATAATAAACACCATTTTTAACCCAAATTAACCCTAAGTATGCAACTAGGTGTGATTGAAACAATATGAAATCATGCAAGAATTATTCAACACACAAAGTTAAGGAAAAATCCCCCAAAGGGGCAAAACCATTTGTATATCACTATAATTTGTAAGAGAAACGGCTTACAATCGGATTACACTGAAATACAAGATTTTTTGACTAAGAATTACCCTTAGGTATCGGATTCTGTAGTCGCGGCTGGAATTATCCCTTTCCAGTAGGGCTTCAATGAAGAGGAAGAAATGGTCCACGTCACACGGGTTGAACAACAGCAATGGTGTTCTTGGGTTACCAAACTTGATTCACATAGATATGGAAGATGTGTGAATCTAAAAACCTAGAATCATAGGACTCAATAGGTGAAGACTTTAGGGTTGATATGCTTCTGAAAAATGTGGGAAAGTCTTTAGGAAACCATCTTCTGATCGTCGTATAAATAAGGTAGCCATAGCACTAAAAAATCTGAATCACGATCTGGGAAATTCTATCCAGGGCGGACCGGTCCGGGCCTGAGGCGGATCGGTCCGATAACGGATCGGTTCTTTTAATTTGACGCAGATTCGGTTTGCAATCGGTTCGGTGCTCTCTGGATACAATTTGTAGGGCGGATCGATCCGGGACTGGGCGGATGGGTTCGCTGGCCGATCGGTTCCTTTTTTATTTCAGCGGATCGGTCCGGTTGCCTGGGCGGATCGGTTCTTCTTAATTAGAGGCGGACCGGTCCGGATTTTTGGATTTCTGATTCCTTCTTCTTTTGATCTTCGGATTTCGTTGATGATAAATGGACTTTGAATCTTTGCAACGGTGTTACGGCTAATGACATATACAAGTATGTTGGACAAAAATGTCCTTACAGAAAGCATAAAATAAATCGCACCAGAACACGGTGATGTATGAAGAAGACGCACAAAGGGAAAGTTTTCAAATGACCCATCCACACAAGTCAACTACGATATAGGTCATAGTACAAGAACAACTTAAAATTACTGAATAACTCGATGCCTTCAAGAATTTACACACTTCCTTGTTCCTTATTATCTTCTTCATAGCCACTGTTGGATGACTTTCAACATCCAACACAATACAGGCACTTTCCCGCATCTCGGTATCCTACCGATCTTACTTGTCTCTTGACTGGTAAACTGATCGCACAACGCAAACACGATCTCCAATATGTGAAAGGAACTGCATTGGTACAACAAACAAAAGATCTCAAACATACATATGTATGTTAAACTTGGATCTCAAAATTTGGGTGTAAACAAGGGTTTGGGAGGCCCAATATTTTCTATGAATATCATTTTCACAAAGTACTTACTTAAAAACCATTTACTAACCCTAGTATTTACAGAAAATAAGAAAAATGAGGCAACACAAAAATCAAGGAAATTCATTCGAATGAGAAGCACAGGGTCATACGAACGAACTAGGCATTATCATTTTGGCGAAATCAATCTCATTTGAACGAACCTGCTAAACTTATTTGAACAGGATTTTAACAATATTTGAATGAAATCTCAATGTAAAATATAAAAATCTCATTTGATCCTCATTGGAAGTTCGTTTGAATTAAAACCCACTTCTTGATTGAAAAAAATTGTAACTCGTTCAAATAAATAGATTAAACTCGTTTAAACTACCTAAAGAACTCATTCGAACAACTTTAAACAAAAATAATTTTTTCTTTAAAAATCTTTTTATGAAAAATGGCCTTAAAATATTTTAAAAACTACAAACCTAAAAAATATATTTAGGGATCAAACATAATATTTATTCATACCTATTAAGTTCTAATAGATGTTAAAGATAACTTGGTGCGATATGTACTTGGTGTAGCTTTAACTTAACTATTACCGACTTCAATCATACATCATAGGCTTGAAGAACAAACTACTCAAATACTAACCTATGGCTCAAAAAAGTTTTGTCCAAATGGAATAAAGACGATATACATATAAATTGACTTGATTGGAAAATTTCCCTTAGACTTATATCTCTCGATTTACAAATCGTCCCTTAGATGACCATCACACATACAAGAGAAAATTCAACTCATTTCATCGGTATACCCGCTATAAGTTTGGTTTGGTGATATCATTTGGGTATGTATATAATTACTCTATAGACATTGCTAGACTAGTTGTTTACCATTCTACGGTCCCTTTGAAATATGAAACATCTTTGACTTTATGTTAGAGTAGTAGGCTGATTTGTGTCCATCATAATGGTTGCAGTTGTTATTTGATTTATAAGGAATTACTTTTATTTTTGTTTTATTATCTATGTTTAGTTTGATATATGTATCTTTGTTCTTCAAAGTAGTATACTAAGTTCTTTTTCAAGAAAAGTTCTTCGCTTATCTTAAAAAATAAATAAAAATATTATTTATTATGTTTTGAATTTTCTTGGAAGTATCGTTTGATATGTTAATCTTTATATTACTTGATAATTTCTTACATAAGTTAATAATTCATGTGATATTTTCATACCTTTTTCTCTAAGATCCTAAATGATTTAGGTTGACGTTCTTATTGAATGATGAAAATAGGAGGTTCACTAACTTGCTCAAGATTTTTCTAGTGTTTGAACAAAGTATAATATTTTATTCATTCTTTATTTATATTGATTATAATTTTCTTAATTGGTCATTATGATTTTTATACCACATGTATCATTTCTGATCCAATGGAATTTGAAATTTCCTGTGCATGGTAGCGAGAATATTCTGTTGACTTACTATTCAATGTAGCCTTATTGCTGTTTAGGGGGAAAATGCTCGAAAACTCCTCCAAATAATAACACGTTATATGATAGTTAGAGATAGTTTTCTGTATTAGTTGAAGCAACACTGTCCATTGAAAGAATAAGAGATGGGTCTATCCTCCTTTTCGAACCAATATGGGGTCTAATGCTCTTATGCTTCCATATGTCACTTACATGAATTATAAGTTACCAACACCAGCTAGTTTCTTGATTCACACGAGCATAGTGAAGTTGTTTGTTTTTAACTCAACTGGAACGTGTCACGGAGATATCACTGTCGTTGTATTTTCAAATGGAGAGACCATTACAATATTGGGTCGGGCCTATTTCCTACACAATTCTGCATCCTCATAAATGGATTCTTGAGAATTGCATATATGTCATGGTAGCCTTCAAAAGTTGCGATATTATGGAAAATGGACCAACTTTCCAATATGTTGTAGTGTTAGTTGTTTTCTCGTATAATGTTGTTATTTTTGAATTTCATTGTATAAGGAAATTGCCAACAACAAACTATTGTTCGTCTTATATCTATTAGTTCGACATCAATTAGTGTGTATTAACCTTTGGTGTATGATGCAGTATTTTCATGAAACTCCTATTATTTTGTTTGATAAAAGCATTACCTACTTTTCTCTTATTCTTTGTCGTGTTTTGTTTTCTTTTGTCTTAAAGACGGGTGTTTAATTTTTTTGTTTCCTTACGGAGAGGTCTCTCAAATGAAGTAGTATGTGGAGACTTTTTCCACAGGAATTATCCAAAGAAGATGGTGGGGTTTATTGATAATAATTCATATACTGTTTGTATAATAAATTATTCTTTTATTCTTTTTGTATAGGTTAAGGTTTAGCATTAGACGAATAACACAGTACATAATTTGCTAATACATTGAGTATATATAATGTCATATCCATTAATAATAACTAGAGTCTATGATCCCGTAATTATAATTTGTTATATTTATAATGTCACATCCATTAATAATAACTAGAGTTTGGTAGTGCTGTAATTTTCATTTAGCCTATGATATTTTGGCCCTTCACTCCCCTTGGATTCATGCTTCAAAGGCTTTCAAAAAATTATTATTATTATTAAAATTATCATTATCATCATCATCATCATCATCATCATCATCATCATATACTCCGTAATTATCCTCTATATTAAATTTAAGTTAAATATGTAATCTGTTACTATAACATAATATGATCATTATTAATATACCATAAATATATCCTTTTATTAATATCAAAGAATTATGAAATAAAAAATAGGAATGAATAAAAAAAATTCATTAATCGTTCGAAATTAATAAACTGTATTTGCTTGTTGCAAATGCAGCACCCATGAAGCTTTAAGGTTCTAAGAAACTCCTTAATTCCATCATGAATGAATCGATAAACATGTACATTGTAACTTATAAACTATGATTCGTATATGATATATTCTATGATTCATCTATGATATATACAGAATATAATCTACGATTAATCTACATTAGTTTAATGGGGAGAGTACAAAATATGTTTCACCTATGATATATACAAAATATGCCTTTAGTAGTGATTGAAGCTCTATTAGTGGCGATTACACAAGGCGTTATTAGTGAATTATATCACCGCAAATATCACTAAAACAAATGTGGTGAAACTTGAATCGCTACTAAAATCCAATAATCTATGGAAATTTTGCAAAATTTCCATTAAAATAGCCTGCGCAGTGATTTTGTGGCGGTAAATAAAATACCTCTAAAAGTGTTTTTTTCAATTTTTTGACTTTTAGTGGCGAAAACATTGTCACCATTAAAGTTTTTTCTTGTAGTGACACCAACTTCCCCTACTTCTTAAGACCACCTTCACAAGTTTTCATTACTAGTAGAGATGATACTTTACCAGTTTAATACATCGGTGAGAAGGATAATAAACAACACATACATAACCTAAGTTATTGGCTAGGGGAACCAAAAATGATTGGTGCAAACAACTTTTGGAGAATTCTATAAAGGCATACTGATGAAGTTTCGAATTCGGTAAAAAATAATATTAGACATGCTCATTTGAAAGTTTATTTTAATATAATCCTCAATGCTTTATTCATTTATGGTGAATTTCCCTATTGGTTAAAGTGGGCTCCTCCTTTAATATATGTTATGGCTAGTTGTGTTTGTTTCTTATCTATTTGTTCCCAGTCTAATCCGTAAAAAGTACACCTAAGAACAAACTTCTAGTTTTGGAAATCTACATGTGTCGTTTATTTTTTGACTGGAATAAAAGATGAGCTATGACATTTATTCTTTCAATGACTATAAGAGATGAACCTTGTTATTATGAGGATTGTAAATTTGTTATAAAATTAAAGAATGAGCTTATTGTGAAGGGGGTGATTAAGAGTTCACCCTAATGTTTATTCGCATTTGACCATTACATATAAGTTTATGGAGGTTCTAAGTTTCTATCTCTTTTCCTATGCTTGAATATGTAATCTCCCTTAATTCTGCAAATATCAGGTTATGTACACTGAGGGAAATTTTCATAAAGTTGGGTTCGGATTTGGAGTTTTGGTTTACATATGTTGTAGTTACATATGTTTATTTTCAAACATGTGATCCGATCATCACATGTGTTCAGTGTTAATGCTAAGAAATATTTAATAGAGGTTTTCATTTTTAAATGCAAATTTCAGTAGCAATGCAAATTTCAGTGATGTCTGCTTCAGATGTCTGCGGCTTCATCTTTCAATTATTCAACTATGCATATAGAATGTTAGTTTCTCATTACAGCAGTCCCCTCAAAGCATAATACAACAATTCAATCTAGCATAAGAGGAAAAGACAATACAACCCTCTTCCACCCTCCACCTCTCTCCCTCCAAAACCATCCTTATACAACACGGTCTCTTTGAGTGGAAGGTGTAAACTTCTAAGGAACTTTTTTTTAATCGTAGTTTGTTTCTTTTAGCTGTATAATGCACCATTTGACAGTAAGCTTTTATGTGAAAGTTCAGTGTCTTTATTTGAGTGTACACTTTTTGTAGCGCTATGATTGGTTGCGTACAAGGATAGAGACAAAAGTTATTTGTGACATTAGTTATTTGTAAAGCTTATTGGGTTGGGGGTGCCCTGTTCTTATCCAAAATCACCTTATATCTATATAAGTTTTGAGCATCATTAGTTTTTGAAGTGTTTACTTATTAATGGTTGTCTTGGTTTTGAGGTGTAGATTGTATTTGATTTAGGTACCCAAATTATTCGGATTCGAACTTTTTACCCAAATTATTCGAATACTTATAGCTCATTTGGGTTCCCAAACCATTTGAATACTTATACATATATCAGTTCATATAACTATTTGGGAACTGTTTACTTATATGAACTGATATAAGTGATTTGGTATATGAACTGATATGAACTGATGGACTGATATGAACTCATATGAACATATCATACCTGATATATCAATTTGAATAGTTAGAAATCTAATTTGATACCAATGAACTGTTGGACTGATATACCTGATTTGAACATATCATACCTGAAGTTAAGGTCTGTTGTAAAGTTCGAGTTTTTTGTATTTTTTTTCATTTATTTTTACAAAACGGTGAAATATTTTTACAGGATCATGCTTCCACGAATGGTGAACCATTTTGAAAAGAGATCCTAGGACTCACCCTCCCTTATGCAATGGTGATGATGATCCCAATGCAAGTTGGAATGTGCTTATGAAAGCGTGCATCATCCTGTACTCGACAAAGATGCACAGGAAAAAAGGGAGTGGACTAGAACCTTGGCCACTAAGGCTCACAACAGAGCCCCCTCGGCTTGAAGAAGTTGGTGTCCGTCCAGATGAATATAAAAAAGACACTAGCATATGGTACTACAGAGTGATTGAGTACTGGAAATAGATGAAATATGTTATGCAAAAGAGCTCCATTAAAAATTTAATGGATATGAATTCGAACCTAGGTGGATTTGTTGTTGCTCTTAAAGATAGATATGTTTGGGTGATGAATGTTGCTCCCGTCAATGCGTCTTCCTAATTTAACATTATTTATGATAGAGGCTTAATTGGAACAATTCATGGCTAGTGCGAATCATTTTCTACATACCCACGCACCTACAACCTACTTCATGCATGGACAGTCTTCTCAGAGCTTGAGGATTGTGGCTCTGGCACCGAAGATCTACTGATTGAAATGGATCGCATGCGAAGTCCAAATGTGTTTTTAATCATAAGAGACAAACCCTATGCTATAAACCGTATACAGAAATTCTTGACTCCACATAATCTTGAAGTCATAGATGGCATAAGAATCACACCTGCAGCAGAACCCATATACTCCACATAATCTTGAAGCTTCGAGAATTTCAAATTGAAATATTTCATAAATTGTTCTATTTAGAGTTCCTTTCTTTATCTCTTGATGTTTCGAATCAATGAAGGGCCATGTCTTCATATTTACTATGTTGGGTGGTTTGTTTTGTTTATTGTCAGCTTGATTGGAGAAAATAAATAGAATTGGGGGTAAATTTATGTTTTGTTTGTTGTGATTTCACAGTTGATATTACAAATCTGTTATATTTTTCATATTTGATTAAGGGAATTTTGTGTTATATTTGGAGATTTTTGAGACTTATTTTTCTAAAACAATTTCATTAATTTTGAATCTTTTGCTCTAAAACTAAAATATTAATGGCTCTCCTTCTCTTTCATTACAGAGTTAATGTCGGCCTTCCGAAATTAACTAAGTTTTAAGGGCACCCAATTATATGTTTTTACTTACAAGTTACTTCTGGTGATGTACAACATTAGAAATTGATCTATAAGTGCAGGAAACTCTAATCATAGGAATTAGGTTGTTAACTTTTTGAGTTTTTTAATTGATTTCATGCATTTTATTGTAGGCACATATAGCAACTGTCAAAGACTCAAAATTTAAAATGGCTTCGGCAAAAAAGGTTCCACAATATACAAAGAATTTTTTCATACCTTCAGGCATGGGTATTCGACATGAAGCAATAACACAATAACACGATATGAAATGATAACATGATGCGATGAGGAATGAAATTGACACGGTCTTTCGTGTTCGGGTTGTGTTAAGATCTGTGTTTTCAGACCTCCTTTTAAGTCGTATCGTGTTTGTGTCCAATTTCTTCCATGAAATTGACCCAATAAGGATACGATAGTGACCCAATTAAGATCACGATATAGATTTTATGGAGATCCACTATCGACTAAATTTAGACTCATTATCAACCCACTATTTCGATCCATTATTTTTTTAATTCGTCAACAAATGGTTTAATCGTTTCAATCATGTCGTGTTGGGTCGGATCTTATCGTGTTGTACCTACGTGTTGTATTTTTAATGTGTCGTGTTTGTCTTATTTATACAAGATTCAAAAATTGCTCAATTGCTTTAAGCCAATAGGTTCGAACCATAGGTTATTTAAAAAATGGTTTATCTGTTGCGAGCTATATATGGCGTATGATCCTATCAACGACGTACATTTTCAAAAATTCGCATCATGGCTTCAGGCTTCTCCCATGTTTTGAACCCGAGACCAACCGTAGCTTTGGCGAGGGAACTAGCCATCGTACCAGGGCACGACTTTATGCTTTTTAATATATATATATATATGTGTGTGTGTGTGTGTGTGTGTGTGTGTGTGTGTGTGTGTGTGTGTGTGTGTGTATGTGTGTGTGTGTGTGTGTGTTTAAAAAATGATATAATTTAAAAAGACACTGACACACATACACACAAACATATATTTATATCATTATTTAAACACACACACACAGTGTGTGTGTGTGTGTGTGTACATATTTGTTTGTGCGCATGTGTCATGACGAAATAAATGAATCTGAGTCTTAATAACATTATATGAGTCTAAATAAAGTATTAGCTACATGAATATTTGGTCAAACAAAAAGAAAGAAGGGTGTGTTTTATTGACATGGAAAAAAAATCATGAAAAATAGTTATTTGGACTCATGTTTTCTCTTGTAGTACCTTAATTGCAAAAACTTTACATAAGAACAATCACTATTTAAACAACAAGTGTTCCATCTCAAGCCTCATTTTTATTGAAAAATATTTCTTATCCACTCATCAAGAATTTGATTTCCATGGAAAATAGAAAAAATAAGACCAAAAACTCATATCTTTTTCAGCTCATTTTCCAACTTCTCATCCAAATGAACTATTTTTCACGCATTTTCCATGTTTGCAATCAAACACACCCGAACTGAATATTTTTAAAACAACGATATAAATATAGACGTAAAAATGCGAGTTTTTCTAAAAAAAATTCATATATTTCAAACCTTGATTCAGAAAAATACAAGGAATGTACCGTTGGAATCGCAGTGTCGAAAAGAATATTTTAGTATATAAACCTATTTAATTTGACATTATTTTTTACAGATGTCAAATTTGGGCCATTGTGTTAATTAAGGGACCTAAATACCCGTCAAAATATTATTTTATTATATTTTTCCAAAGAAATTATCAGATAAGTTATAACAGTTCAACAAAGATCGTAACTCCCATTATATATAAATTTTGTAATACAAGTCCACTACCCGAGTACCCACGTCATTCCAGTTTAATTATGATATAAGCTACGTATATAGTAAAACATTTACTTAGGATTATTCGTTGTAAAACTTGGGTTAAAATTCAGAGTTGAATATGACCAAGCAATAAAGAACCAGACAAACTAAGGCCACTCTACTCAAAGATAGTTTTTTACATTTTCATTATTACATCCGGAGTATTTGATATACTGCAATTAATATCACAATGTGATAGTTCTATTTACTCTTAGTATGTGCATGTTATAATACTTCCAAACTACATATGTTGTTAAATACCACTGCTATTTGAATATGGATCAATTTAACCCTTCTCATCTAAAAAATTGATTTCATGATATTATTAAAATGATTGAACCAGTTCACCCTTTCACCTCTGTGCAAATGTTTATATTATAAGCATTAGTATTAATGTAACAACCCGAGGTCTTGGAGACGATGATTTATTTATTTTGGGAGAAATAAATATTATTTTATTGGAGAATAATTAAATTGGCAATTGAGGTCAAAATTTAGAGTCATTAGAAAGTGTTTCGAATGGAGATTCTGAGGGTGTATTTGTGTCCGGAAGGGTCGAGAAAGTCCAAATGACTGTACTTGGGGTCTATTTAGGTTCCGAGATATTTTAAGTACGTTTGACTCGAATTAAATATACCAAGTCATTTAAAGTGTGCATTATCATTTAAAGATGTGTATCTTCGGAGAATAGGCTTAAAAGCCTACAGGAGATTTATTCTCCTTAGAGAGAAAGAGAAATAGAAAGAAAGAAAGAAGGAGAGAAGAAGAGAAAGAAGGAGAAAAGAGAGAGAAAATGGAGATTTCCGGTTAATACGCGATCTCGAGGACGAATCAGAGCCTACGAACCCAAGGCAAGTGATTAAACTTACTAAATAATTGTTGTGTACCATTTATTGCATGATTTGTGGATTAAATCTTTGGGTTTTAGGTTTAGTTTATCAAAACCTAACTTTTGGGTATAATCTTAGATTTGATATTAGATCTTTGATTTGAGGATAAAAATTAGTTTATATGTGTTCTAGGATGAATATTAATGATAAATATGTGATTGGGTTGAAGAGAAATGAAGATAAGATGATTAAAACAAATTTTGAGATTTTTGGCTTACTAAAAAGTAGCTATTTTCGAGCCTCCAGGTAGGCCAAATCGATTTGGCCCCCTAGCCGAATCGATTCGGAAATTTGCATGTGCCCAGGTCTGAGTGACTGAATCGATTCGGACCCCAGCCGAATCGATTCGTCCTGAAACAGAGTCCCAAGTCTGATGACCCGAATCGATTCTCCTTGGAGGCCGAATCTATTTGGAATTGGCCCGAATCAATTCGAAAATAGGTCTTTTTGAGGGATGTTTTTTCTAGGGAGAATTTCATTCCGTTTTGTTCGAGGTTATCAATTGGGAACCTCTATAGGGATCGTATGGAGTATGTTTTGGAGACTTTTAGGGAGTCTCCCTTATAAGAAATTATTGGAGTCATATTGACATAAATTGAGGAATACCGATTAGAAATTATGGTATATTCTAAGTGGGGAAGCCCACCTTAATTGGAGATTCTAGTTGGAGGTAATAATTAAATTTATATGAAAGAAGGAGAATAACCTTGAGATATTGGATCTTAGGATCAAATCCCAAATGGGATAACTTTAAAGGTTCATAAAATGAATTGAACCCTATTATGGATGGAGAATTAGAAATGCTAAATGAAGTGCATTAGGATATAGAGAATATCCTTAACATAAATAGAATTGAGAGACAATTCATAAATAGAAGCGACACGTGAGCTTCAAGCGAGAAAGAGTATAGTGTATACTATGTGGGGAAGATGTGTGAGAATTGACGATTAGTACATCAAGAGGGAAAATATACTAAATAATGACATAAATTCTATTGCGCCTAAGAGTGTACTATAAATATGAAAACAATGTGACAGGTATACCTTATATGATGGTACATATTTATATGATGTGATGATGTATGTATACCTTATGTGATGGTATATATATATATATATATATATATATATAGTGAACCATACCCCCTCCTTGCTATCATTGGGAAGTTGCGTGCATTGAGGGTGAGCATCCTGGCTGAAAGAGCAGGGTGTGGATATTCCCCAGGTCATAGTCATCCATTGTGATTATTATACGATATATATATGCATTCTTCTTTGGGGTGAGAAGTCGTGGGTATGTGTCATTATCACTTGCTGGTTAGTAGCTATGAACGCTTTCTGGGACATTGTGTGCGTGAGTTGATCACGAGGTGGGTGTCGTGGAACCCCACTAGGTGGCCCCAGTTTGCTACGTGGATGGGCAACTGGAAGCTGATAGCATGTGAGCCTGCGTCCTCGAGTTATAGATCGGTTGGATGGATATTATATTGTTGATTGTGCTTGTACTTGAGTACCGAGGGCATAATGGACCACAATGACCAACATTACCAGGATTAGTGTATCGGGGGGGTTCCTTGTTTGGATTTCGCTTAGGCGAGATGTCCCACGCACGAACCGCCGTGTACTGTTGAGAATCGGTAATAATAATTAATTAAAATGGAGTAATAATTTGTGTTTCATGCATCATGAATTGAGGGCCTAATGAATCCCGAAGATCAATACTGCCAGGAGTAGTGTAACGGGGGGGTTCCTTGTTTGGATTTCGCTTCGACGAGACTTCCCACGCATGAAACGCAGTTCCGTAAGGAGAATTGGGAGAAGTTTAGTCCTTATCACTTAGATACTAATAACTCATATATAATTATTTATATATATGCTTACATGCCACATGAGGGCATAACTAGAATATATGAAATTCTAGTAAAAGAGAATGTTGATGTATTGTGATGATGTTATTATGAGGATGATTATGCAACTTTATATGTTCAATAAATGAACAAATATAAAGAGAACTATGACATTAAATATAAAAGTAATGTTTCAGATGGAATCTAGATAAGTGTAGATTGTGGGATAAGTTAGATGATCTTAATCGAATATTTGTTTTTGGGATCTAGTTAGATTTATTTGCCTAATTATATTTGGGCATTCATTCGAAGACCACGTGCATACGTTTAGATGCGCGCTCTAGTTGAGAGGTGAGTTGGATTATTATGGAGAGGGCGATTACATTAAATCATGTCATAATGCATTTATAATTATTATGCATTTTAATGCACTTGCTATAAAATGTTTTAAACTCGGGATTTGACCCGTTTATATTTTCTCCTCCTATGCATATACTTTGTATTATTTTAGGTGTTCCTTCGCATGGACGCCATTGATGTTTATCCATCCAGTGTATTCATGGAGCTGTAGCAGTAGCGGATTGTTGCGGCACCTTATTTTAGTCGATTCCTATCTTTGTATATCTATATTAGGATTCAATTGGTCTATCCGGTTGTACTCAAGTGTTGTAGATTAACACTTTTATATTTTGTTTCAGATTATTTGTATTTGTCTGTGACCCGACAACATATCCGGGTATTTCATTGTTGAGATTTGGTTGCACATTGTATTGTACACTTTTATATTATTGGAGTTTCATGTATCACTCATCATAGTTAGATGTTGTATTGTTGGTTGTTTATGGCATGGTTGGTTTCTTGCGGGGTTAAATAAAAGTTTTAAATTTTTGGCAATTTGCTTTTAATAGTTTTGGGTAGTTAGCCTTATATTATTTAGTATTGTCAGTTGATGTTGAGACTGAGCCATTTGAAATACCCGATTTAATGTAGTATAGGGATGGCCACCCATTATTCTTTTGAGAGGGTTGTCACATATGGTATCAGAGCATCAGGTTCTAGTGTCTTTAGGATACTGCGATCTTCTGTAAGCATTCTTGATGTAGAGCCTTATTATTAGGACAGTTGTATTCACACGTGTATATTTCTTCTGTGATGAGAAAACATTTGGAAGGCTTTCTGATACAATTATTCTTGTTTCAGATGCCACCGAAGAGAAGTCATTCAGTTAGGGAAAATAAAGGGGATGTGTAACCCCAAACTCTTCAAAGTAACATGACTACAGATGAAGTTGCCGATATTGTATCACAAGCAGTAACTGCTGTCATTTCTATGATGGTGCAGCAATCTGCCGTTCAAGCAGCCCAAACCCATTTAGAATCGTCCTTGTGGGAAAGAGTGAAGGAAGATTTTAGTAAGGGGCATCCTCCAGAGTTTTCAAGGGGATTGGATGCAATTACTGCAAGTCGATGGAAGAATAGTATGCAGAGGCACCTCCGTATGGTTGAGTGTAGTGAGGTGCAAAAACAATTTTTAGCCACCTTTAAGTTATCGAGTGGAGCTCTTCAATGGTGGGAGTCTATCACCACATTAGAACAGAGAGATACTTTGCCTATAACAGATTTTTGGGAACTATTTGATCGAAGGTATTTTCCTTCCCCAATTCAGAAGGGAATAAGGGGGAACTTGATGGATGTGTTTCAAGGAAATAGGACGGTGGAGGAATATGAAGAAGATTTTTCTAAATGGGCGAAATTAGTACCTGATGAGGTAAATACGGAAGATAAGCATATATTGAAATTTATTCGAGGTTTAAATGGGAGAATTAAGAAGTATTTGTTAGAGGGTCCCGCAGTAGTGACTTTCGTCGAGGTAGTGAATGTGGCACTATTAAAGTGTCACGGATATCATCTTTATTCGCAAGAGGATAAGAACTTTGGAGATTCGAGTTCATCAAGTAAGTTTGGCGAAGAGAGTTCCAGTAATGCGAGTGGGTATAAGTCGGACTATAAAGCGTCACAACGACATTTTATTCCTCAAAGTGGGATGAGAAGAATTTCGGGTAGATTTTTATTTTGTAAGGAAATAGGCCATAAAAAGAGTGATTGTCCTAAAGGAGGAAAAGGACCATGTTTTGATGAAGTTTTGGAAGTGCAACCCCTACAGCAGATTCGAGGTCAGTTTAGACCGGGGGACTTTGTTTGGGAGCCCAATGATAAGAATGGGCAATCGGACTAGAGATGTATGATGTAAGTTAATTTTCCTTTATGAATGGGATTATTACTATATGAAGTTTTGATATATCGTATTAGAGATATTTATGAAAGGGTAGTGCTAGAACCCTATTTTGTATGTATTGACCCTAAAGGGAAATTTTGAGAAAGTTGGGCTCTTACGTTAATTATCTTTTAAAAGAATAGATAAATTTGTAATGCGCTCAAAGAGAGATATAAACCACGTGGTGAATGTAAGAAATGGTTGTTATATCTTAAGTAGTTATGATAAAGCTACTTCTTTTTATATAGTCATGTAAGAATTATATAATTGTTGTATTCCAGATATGGATGAGCCTTATAAATGGCAATATATTAAAATGGTATAAGATGTTATGTCTGAAAAGAGTTCAGAATTTGTGATTGATGGGACGCAGGAAAATTTTAGCTCATAATTATGCTAATTTTTGTGAGCTATATGTTGTTATATGTATGATGATTGTTAAGACCTTGTGTTGGACATAATGCACTTTATGTAAATATTGTAAAACATAAACCAAAATATTTTTATAACTATTTTCAAAAATAAAACTTTTTATCGGCCTTTGGGCCATATCAAAATGATTTTTCGCCAAAATATTTTCAAACTCTAGTCCGGATTTAATAAACTCTCAATCCCCGATGTCGCTACATAGTAGTGTATTGGGAGGGTTCCTTGTTTGGATTTCGCTTTTGCGAGACGTCCCCCGCATGAAAGTGGCGAATGTCAGGAATTGAGAGGAGTTATTTCTTTGGACCATTCAAATTTTTTACACTATTAATATGCTAGTATACTTTATATACCTATGGAATTGTGGAATTTTGGAGGCAAATGAAGCCTCAACATGATTGGTGCGAGCAAAAAGCTCGAATATAAAGGGTGTATGGGCGCCCTAGTGGTTAATGAATCGATTTTATACAACTTAAAATAAATTCGTCATGGAAAGTTAGAGGTTTGGAGATAGGGTTAGTAAGGATGAGTGTGGTAGGAACTAGTTGAGCTTTGGAGGACTAGGCTTAGCTCAATTTCGAGGAAGAAATTTTTGAAAGTGGGGAAGTTTGTAACAACCCGAGGTCTTGGAGACGATGAATTATTTATTTTGGGAGAAATAAATATTATTTTATTGGAGAATAATTAAATTGGCAATTGAGGTCAAAATTTGGAGTCGTTAGAAAGTGTTTCGAATGGCAATTCTGAAGGTGTAGTTGTGTCCGGAAGGGTCGAGAAAGTCAAAATAACTGTACTTGGGGTCTATTTATGTTCCAAAATATTTTAAGTACATTTGACACGAATTAAATATACCGAGTCATTTAAAGTGTGTATTATCATTTAAAGATTTGTATCTTCGGAGAATAGGCTTAAAAGCCTACGGGAGATTTATTCTCCTTAGAGAGAAAGAGAAATAGAAATAAAGAAAGAGAGAAGAAGAGAAAGAAGGAGAAAAGAGAGAGAATGTGGAGATTTTCGGTCAATATGCGATCTTGAGGACGAATCAGACCCTGGGAACCCGAGACAAGTGATTAAACTTGCTAAATAATTGTTGTGTACCATTTATTGCATGATTTGTGGATTAAATCTTTGGGTTTTAGGTTTAGTTTATCAAAACCGAACTTTTGGGTATAATCTTAGATTTGATATGTAGATCTTTGGTTTGAGGATAGAAATTAGTTTATATGTGTTCTAGGATGAATATTAATGATAAATATGTGATTGGGTTGAAGAGAAATGAAGATAAGATGATTAAAACAAATTTTGAGATTTTTGGCCTACTAAAAAGTAGCCATTTTCGAGCCTCCAGGTAGGCCGAATCGATTCGACCCCCTAGCCGAATCGATTCGGAAATTTGTAGGTGCCCAGGTCTGAGTGACCGAATCGATTCGGACCCCAGCTGAATCGATTCGGACTGAGACAGAGTCTCAGGTCTGATGACCCTAATCGATTCTCCTTGGAGGCCGAATCGATTTGCAATTGGCCCGAATCGATTCGAAAACAGGGCTTTTTGAGGGATGTTTTTTCTAGGGAGAATTTCATTCCGTTTTGTTCGAGGTTATCAATTGGAAACCTCTATAGGGATCGTATGGAGTACGTTTTGGAGACTTTTAGGGAGTTTCCCTTATAAGAAATTATTGGAGTTGTATTGGCTTAAATTGAGGAATACCGATTAGAAATTGTGGTATATTCTAAGTGGGGAAGCCCACCTTAATTGGAGATTCTAGTTGGAGATAATAATTAAATTTATATGAAAGAAGGAGAATAACCTAGAGATATTGGATCTTAGGATCAAATCCCAAATGGGATAACTTTAAAGGTTCATAAAATGAATTGAACCCTATTATGGATGGAGAATTAGAAATGTTAAATGAAGTGCATCAGGATATAAAGAATATCCTTAACATAAATATAATGGAGAGACAATTCATAAATAGAAGCGACACGTGAGCTTTATGCGAGAAAGAGTATAGTGTATACTAAGTGGGGAAGATGTGTGAGAATTAACGATTAATATATCAAGAGGGAAAATATACTAAATAATGACATAAATTCTATTGCGCCTAAGAGCGTACTATAAATATGAAAACAATGTGACATGTATACCTTATATGATGGTATATCTTTATATGATGTGATGATGTATGTATACCTTATGTGATGGTATATATATATATATATATATATATATATATATATATATATATATATATATATATATATATATATATATAGTGAAGCATACCCCGTCCTTGCTATTATTGGGAAGTTGCGTGCATTGAGGGTGAGCATCCTGGCTCAAAGAGCAGGGTGTGGATATTCCCCAGGTCATAGTCATCCATTGCGATTATTATGCGATATATATATATATATATATATATATATATATATATATATATATATATATATATATATATATATATGCATTCTTTTTTGGGGTGAGAAGTCGTGAATATGTGTTGTTCTCACTTGCCGATTAGGAGCTATGATCACTTCCCGGGACGTTGTGTGCATGAGTTGATCACGAGGTGGGTGCCGTTGAGCCCCACCAGGTGGCCCCAGTTTGCTACTTGGATGGGAAACTAGAAGATGATAGCATGTGAGCCTGCGTCCTCGAGTTATATCTCGGTTGGATGGTTATTATATTTATGATTGTGCTTGTACTTGAGTACCGAGGGCATATTGGACCTCAACGACCAACATTGGCAGGACTAGTGAATCGGGGGGTTCCTTGTTTGGATTTCGCTTTGGCGGGATGTACCACGCACGAACCGCGGTGTAACGTTGGAAATTGAGGAGAAGTTAGTCCTTAATGCTCATATTTATATATATATCACCTATCTCTACGATCGACAGTGCCAGAAGTAGTGTAACGGGGGGGTTCCTTAATTGGATTTCGCTTCGGCGAGACATCCCACGCATGAAACGCCGTGTACTGTTGAGAATTGGGAATAATAATTAATTAAAATGGAGTAATAATTTGGGTTACATGCATCATACATTGAGGTCATACTGATCCCGAAGATCAATACTGCCAGGAGTAGTGTAACGGAGGGGTTCCTTGTTTGGATTTCACTTCGGCGAGACGTCCCACGCATGAAATGCATTGCCATATCGAGAATGGGGAGAAGTTTAGTCCTTAGCACTTAGATGCTAATAACTCATATATAATTATTTATATTTATGTTTACATGCCACATGAGGGCATAACTAGAATATATGAAATTCTAGTAAAAGAGAATGTTGATGTACTGTGATGATGTTATTATGAGGATGATTATGCAACTTTATATGTTCAATAAATGAACAAATATAAAGAGAACTATGACATTAAATACAAAGTAAAGTTTCAGATGGAATCTAGATAAGTGTAGATTGCGAGATAAGTTAGATGATCTTAATCGAACATTTGTTTTTGGGATCTAGTTAGATTTATTTTCCTAATTAGATTTGGGCATTCATTCGGAGACCAAGTGCATACGTTTAGTTGCGCGCTTTAGTTGAGAGGTGAGTTGGATTATTATGGATAGGAAGATTCCATTAAATCATGTCATAATGCATTTATAATTATTATGCATTTTAATGCACTTGCTATAAAATGTTTTCAACTCGGGCTCTAATCCATTTATATTTTCTCCACCTATGCATATATATTGTATTACTTTAGGTGTTCCTCCGCAAGGACGCCATTGATGTTTATCCATCCAGTGTATTCGTGGAGCTGTAGCAGTAGTGGATTGTTGCGGCACTTTGTTGTAGTCGATTCCTATCTTTGTATATCTAGATTAGGATTCAGTTGGTCTATCAGGTTGTACTCAAGTGTTGTAGATTAACACTTTTATATTGTGTCTCAGATTATTTGTATTTGTCTGTGACCGGACAGCATATTCGAGTATTTCATTGTTGAGATTTGGTTGCACATTGTATTGTACTCTTTTATATTATTGGAGTTCCATGTATCACTTATCATAGTTAGATGTAGTATTTAGGGGTGGACAAAAACAAGACCGACCCGAATGGACCGATTGGACCGAACCGAACCGAACCGAAAATTAAGGCTATTTTGAAACCGGTCCGAAAATCGGTTCACAAAAACTAAAAATCGATTAATCCGGTCCGGTCCGCGGTCCACTATATTAAAAGACCGATTTGGACCGGACCTAACCGATTCCCATATATATATAATAAAAATAATGTTATTGTGTTTCTTATGTATAGTTTTTGAATTAATGTATATAACTTATGAATTTAATTTGGAACATTTTATATATGTATAGACATTTTTTTAATTTGGGTTAAAAAAACCTATGTAAATATCACTTGGAGTTTCGAGTATTATTTTTTTGTATATATATTTGTGAGAAAAATAGATAAAAACATTCATAAAATGTACATATATATAAAATAGGGTCAGGACGAAATTTTACCCCGGACCGAACCGAAAAAAGCCTGGACCGAATTAGTAGGTTAACCGAATTAATCGGTCCAGTCTCGGTCCAAAAAAATTGAGGACCGAATATTCGGTCCGGTCCAAAAAATAGGCAAAACCCGGACCGGACCGGACCGTGCCCACCCCTAGTAGTATTGTTGGTTGTTTATGACATGGTTGGTTTCTTTCAGTGTTAAATAAAAGTTTTAAATTTTTGGCAATTCGCTTTTAATAGTTTTGGGTAGTTATCCTTATATTATTTAGTATTGTCAGTTGATGTTGAGACTGAGCCATTTGAGATACCTGATTTAATGTAGTATAGGGCTGGCCACCCATTATTATTTTGAGCGGGTTGTCACAATTAACTAGGGAGTAAACTATCGTACTATCCTACAGAAAGTTTTTGCTTGGCCTATAGTCTCAGATGTTTGAGATCCTAGATTATTGCTATATATTTATGGGTATCACTTTTGTGTGCCTAGCCAGTTTCTATTCTTCAAAGGTTTTGGGTTGATTATTATTTGGTTATACTGATGGGTTACTTATTTTTATACCCCCTTAGTGAGCTGGTAAGTATAGGATTACCAGTTTAAAAATCCATGGACTTCTATATGTCATCCTTAATACTGATATAAACATTTGATTACACTTCAATTGACAAACATCGAGTTCCATATACACTCCAACTCTATAAATATATATTTGTTCTAAGACTGGATAAAACTTACTCACTAACTTTGCCGATTCGTTTCTTTCTAGCTACCTTGCACAGGTACCTATAGGCAATGATGAATATTTCAAGAATCATTGTATACATAAAAGCAAGGAAGATTTTTTAGAAGAATGGAATCCTAGAGAAACAAAATGACACTACACCAAAATGGGCAAATTGTCACCTTTCAGCCGGCCAGCCTTGTCAAGGTCATTGACCGTGACAAAAAAACACGCGTTTTATGTCACGGTCATTGACCTTGACACGACCGTGACAACGAATTGTCACGGTCATTGACCGTGACAAGCCCGTGACAATTAAATTTGTCACGGCCTTGTCACTGTCATTGACCGTGACAATTATTTAAATTCTTGTCACGGTCACAGACCTTGACACGACCGTGACAATATTCTCAGCAAAAACCCTACCCCCCTTCTTTTTTCCCTCCCGCGCCGTTCCCTCCATTTCTCTCTCTCTCTCTCTCGACGCTGTTCTCTCTCTCTCTCTCTACTTTCAGGTCCATTTTCTCTCTCTCTCTCTCTCTCTTTCATTTATATATATATTTGTGTGTATATTTGTGTGTATGTGTATATATATATGTGTGTATGTGTGTGCGTGGAGGGGGGCAGGGGGTGGGGGGTGGGGCGGGGTGGGGCAGGGTGGGGGAGGGGGTGGGGACGGTGGAGAGGGGCAGGGGGTGGGGCAGGGTGGGGGAGGGGGTGGTGGAGGGTGGGGTGGGGTGTGTGTGTGTGTGTGTGTGTGTGTGTGGTGGGGGAGGGGGTGGGGTGGGGTGGGGTGGGGTGTGTGTGTGTGTGTGTGGTGGGGCAGGGGGTGGTTAGGGGTGGGGTGTGTGTGTGTGTGTGTGTGGTGGTTTGTGGTGGGGGAGGGGGTGGGGTGGGGTGGGGTGGGGTGTGTGTGTGTGGTGGTGTGTGGTGGGGGAGGGGGTGGTGGAGGGGTGGGGCAGGGGGTGGTTAGGGGTGGGGTGTGTGTGTGTGTGTGGTGGTGTGTGGTGGGGGAGGGGGTGGGGTGGGGTGGCAATTTTTGACACGACACGATACCCGACACGAACTCGACACGAACTCGGATGATAAATTATTTATGTGTTGCAAGAATTTGAAAGTAATTAAATTAAGTTATTGTAGGCGTATGAGTGCTATGATTGGTTAAGAGAGAAGAAAAAAATTATTTTATATTTTACTTAATGGGTTATGCGGGTCAACCCGAACACGACACGATAATAAATAGGTCGGGTTAGTGTTTGCTCATCTGACACGATTAGTTAAATGGGTCGGGTTAGGGTTGACTAATACTTAACACGAACCCGACATGACATCTATTTATTTGAATTGATATCTATTTATTTGAATTGATAGAATTGTTTCTAGGATAATAATCCTACTATAAGATAATTGCTCAAAATAAATATTAAATAATAATTACTAAGATATCAATTCAAATAAAGTCTTAATAACCTAACCAAAAGAAATAAAATAAAATATCAAATAAATTATCATCCACCTCATAGACATTCCCTACCAATCATTTTAAGATAATTTTATCCTTATAAAGATAATAGATTATGTAATTTTAGGACTTAAAATAATATTGATTATGGATATAGGACAACAAACATTTTGTTTCCATTTTTTGTCCCTATTTTCAAATTAAAGGGACACGTGGCATGTTATGATTGGTTAACGTTTTATGAATATGGGTCCGCGCCAACGGTTTTATTAAAAAAATAGGGACTAAAATCATAAATAAAATGTTTGATTGCAAAGCATGCACTTGTATTATTTCGACGTGTAATTTGGAAATGCTTGTTTTTCTTTCTAGAGACCCGTGTCGTCAAAACTTGGTAGTGTTCGAGTGTGTTTTTGTCACTAAATTATTATTGCACTAACAAATACTCCTTATATCCTAGATTAAGAGTCCATATTTAATTTTTGTACTTACTAATAATACACTTAATCAATGGCTAGGATTAACCCTTATTCACTATTATGAGACATCAATTTTATAAATAATTGATATTTTCATTCAAAATATGTGTGTGTGTGTGTGTGTGTGTGTGTGTGTGTGTGTGTGTGTGTGTGTGTGTGTGTGTGTGTGTGCGTGTGCGTGTGGCGGGGGTGGGGTGGGGTGGGTAGGGGTGGTGTGTGTGTGTGTGTGTGTGTGTGTGTGTGTGTGTGTGTGTGTGTGTGTGTGCGTGTGGCGGGGGTGGTATTGACAGAACTTACACATACGTTATAATATAGACGAAACATTTTTTTATCTGTACTAATAACATTTTTTCTATCTGTACTAATAACATTTTTTTTACAGCAAAAATGTCTCCTTCAGATGTTAGGGCGAAGATGATGATGCTGTTTATGATGATGTCGTCGTCTGGGTTCGGTGGTAGCGGAGGCGACGAGGGCTCCTCCGCCCCTAGGCTCCCCAAATATGGAAAATTTGGGATTACCGTCGAAAACAAGTCGGAGCTTTTAGCGAGATCCCTCGAGCTGCTAAAGACGGTCATCGGCCCGGGGTTTATGAGTTGGAAGGAGGTGCCGTATGAGCTCAAGTTAGCTGTTTGGGCGGCACTACAGGTAATATTTATATGAATATTTCAATTTCAATTTCAATTTATATTTATATTTATATTTATATTTATATTTATATTTATATTTATATTTATTCGCAACTAACATTGTATTTGTTGGACAGGAACAATTCAACTTGGATCCAAAGCTACGCGATTCCGTCTTCGAGCAGTTGAGGGAGCAACACAAGACGTGGAAAAAAATATGCGGACACGGTACTTTGGAAAAACACGAGAGACCATTTTACAATGGCGCGGATCCGTCCTGCCCAAGGAGCCGATCTCATTGGCACAATGGCAAAAGTTCATTGACAATGAGATCGAGGATCGACAATTGGCATCTCGCCAATCGGGGAGGGAAAATCGGGCTAAAAAGACGGACGTGCACTACTCCGGCCGGACCTCTTACGCTGAGGTGGAGCATAGGATGAAGGTAATATTTAATTTATCTATAACTACAAAAATATATTATTGGATATTATTTTACTTTGCGGGGCCGATACTAATTTTACTTTACTTTATTTTATTTCAGGGGGTAGGGAGTGGGCCAGGGGGTAAGCCACATAGGCTCGATACTTATGTGGCTCTTCGGACGAAGAAGGGGAAGGACAAGGAGGTGTCCCCGAGCGTCGCGGCCACGATTGTAAGTAATCCGACAGTTTAATTATTGTTAATTACGTTATAATTTTTTAGTTTACTTATTTTGCTAATCATGTGCTTTTTGTCGTTTCAGGCAAAGCTTAAGGAAGTGCATGAGTCGCAGTCTGATGCCGACAAGGCATCTTTGTCCACAGACGCACTCAGCCAAGTGCTTGGCTCTGATCGCAAGGGGAGGACAAGGGGAGTGAGCTCGCAGGTGGCCAAATCTAGGATCATCGGATTGGAGACGAGCGACACCGGGTTGGCTCGAACGGTGGATTCACACGACGCGAAGCTGTCCCGTTTGGAGGCGACGGTCCAAGATATGTACGCATTCATGAAGCGTACGTTGGGTGGAGACCGTAAAGAGAAAGGGAAAGGGAAAGGGAAGGATAAGGCGGTGGAGGAGGAGGTGCGGGAGGACGAGGAGGTGCGGGAGGATGAGGCGCAGGATGACGAGGATGTGGACCTCGCTGCTTCATCACCGACACGTTCGTACTTCGACGATCCACTTCCCTATTTGACGCCTTCCAACAGACCATTATCGACAATTGGTTGGCCGAGCGTGTTCATATTGGACATATTTGATGGCCAGCGGATAGGGCGGGGATTGAGGGACCCGAACATCGTCGAGGGTGGACTAGTCCATGGACGTGTGCTTCAAGAGATGGAGTCCAGGGTGCTCGTCACGCATGTCATACCCGGGAATGAGAACTCCCTATTGTGGTTGCGCGAACAATGCAGCACGACGTACATTAGTGGGTGCGTCAATTCGTATGTCGTGTGGCCTACTCACCTCCTCAGTTTTATCTAAGACATGTAGTAACATTATTTTTAAGTTTGTCCATTTTAATTATATTTGGATTATATCGTCATGTATATTATTTTTACTTTGAAGATTTGGATTATACTGTCATGAATATATATTTGCATTATCTTTAGTTTGTGTTGGATATATGATGTTTGGAACAGGTACAACGTTGCTATAACAGGTACAAATATACTGCTGGGCAGTGGCGGTGGCCATACTGCCCAGCAGATTTTTTTTAAATTCTGCCCAGAATTGTCACGGTCAATGACCGTGACAAGTCCGTGACAAGATTTGTCAAGGACTTGTCACGGTCATTGACCGTGATAATTTTTTTAAAAAGGGTCACGGCTTTGTCACGGTTATAAACCGTGACAAACGTGTCACGGTCATTGACCTGGACACGACCGTGACACAAAACGCGAGTTTTATGTCAAGGTCAGTGACCGTGACACGACCGTGACAAAAAAAGTTGTCTCGCCTCGAAATGTCACGGTCATTGACCTTGACAAGGTGAATTTGTCAAGGTCAATGACCTTGACAAATGGGCAGATTTGGTGTAGTGTGAGATATGCATTGAAGTTAATAGAATTTGGACAATTTTAAATTACAGTGAAAGGCATTTTAAAATTTATAGATTTCATAGTTAGCTTAGTCTGTGTGGCTCATTTATGATTTAACTTTGTTTTAAGACAAAACTCGCCCCCGAGAAATAAAGGTGTGATAAGTTGGTATTAGAGTTGAGCCAGGTTTAAGAGTAGCCTATACGGGATATGAGTTAAGATTATAAAGTTTTCTCAACTTATAAGAATAAATTGCATAGATAAGAATTAAGGAAAATCGATCTTCGACTTATATGATAGATATGCCGGATATTAGGATTTTCTTAGGGAAATATTTTAAGGATAAAAACATAGTTTGCAAGACTGAGATGTCTATATAAGTATTATGGGAAACATTCTATTTTGAGAGATGTGACTAATTCAGATGTTCAGATTTTACGTAGTCAATAAAATCATTAAAGAATTTTAGGATTATCAAGATATTATTGAGGATTCAGAGACATACTAAGTAAGTTATCTTAGGAAGGGATTGCATATATTACACTCCACAAGTATGTATGTACATCATAATTCTTTGCCTAAACTATTCAATTGACACCCTCCTAAAAATGAATTACTTCATTCCAAACTCATTTTTTCATATTTGAAAGTTATCTCATTTTTCTATTGATCTTTTTATTTTCATCTTTCGAATTGAACTCTTGTTATACTGCATAATATTCTTGCTAGATTACGAGACTAGATTACTTATGTTAGAATGATACCTGAATAGGCTTAGATAGAAAAAGTCATAAAAGAATTCCTTTTTCTGCATTAGGAATGCCATGAAGAAGAAGTAGAAGATTAGGAGATATTAAGTTAAACCATTCTACTCTTTAAAACGTAACGATATAACTTACTGGATTATATCCCACAGCTACAATTTTCATATTACACATAACCCTGGCAATGAATTGTGAGCAATTAACCCCCACCATATGTCTTATAACCATTGTTACTTACTTTTTGAAATTAACGTGATTCAGGATATCTTCTGTGGTGAAATATAATCTCTACCCCAATAAAAAACTAAAATAGTTGTGATCGGATGACACCTTACATAAACCCTCTACATGACCTTGGTACCACAAATTTGGTTGCCTTATAAACAATTTTTTCAATGAAGCCCCAATCTGAAACCCAAATGATGTTATTAATGAGTAGCATAAAATTTCACCCATAGTTGGTGAATCTGATTTACTATTATTTCATAAAATGTTCATATCATTATATGATAGCCCCGAATACATGATCTTACTTATGAACTCCTTTGTGTAGTTTAGAATATCGTATGCTTGACTCTATTTTTAAACCCCTATATTAATCTTAAAATAATGAATTCAAGTTAACCTGATTCCATTGAACCAATTCTTACATAACATGTAATATAACTAGGAAATAAACTACCGTTATACCTATGGTTGTATTATTTTCTTGTAGGACTCAGAATATTGAGTGCCTAGTTTATCTACTATATGAATGCCTATCTTAGAAGTTTTTATTCAATATTGTTACTATATATCCAAATGTTTTGGATGGATTTGTTATTTTTATTTCTATTAACCCTAAGCCTTAAGAATAGATAATTATGGGTTATCTTATTTTATAAACCATCTGCAACCTTAATGTTGTAAACCTTATTATTCCAAACATCATCATACTGACTATTGAATAATTCTTCAGATGGATATTGTTATTTTAATTCTTAACATCCACTACTCACCCGATTCTATGGGACTTTTTATCCTAAATAAATAGTTGTTGATCTTAATCAATGAGATATTTATATTTCCTTCTGTTGTATCTAAAACCCTTAGCCTTAAAATACCCTTTCTTTTCTTATTTAATAACCTAAGAAACCACTGGGAAAATATAGCAGATCGGAGAAAGACTCAATACATCCCAAGATACACTGGACCCTTTAGTATTATCAAATGTATTAGCTCTACTGCCTATTAGTTAGAATTACTCGCAAAATGATCTTATATCCATTAGGTGTTCCATACGTCCCAATTGCGCTAATATATTTTAAACCCAATACATGTCAACTTCATGACCACACACACAACTTACCCCTTGCAATTAAACCTCTCCTGAAAACTTATATTTTTGTTACTTCATAACATTAGTTAGCTCATCATTCTCTGTATTTCATTTACTTTGAAATTATACAAATCCCTTAGTGAACGTTTTTGGACCCGATAAGAAATAATTTGATTAAATGGTCTATTAATTTCATAACTCTATTTAAAGTATGTTTAGTTAGCCTCCCGGTAAACTTCTTAAAAATATAAGACCCATATGGCCATTTAGAGTTCTAAGCAGTGTATGTAACCCTTCAAGTTAAGAGAAATCCATAAACCAACCATCATCCTAAGTACTTAAATTAACCCTATTTCAAGTTTATTAGATAACCGGTTGGTACCTATTTAAGAGTACATCCTATTTATCCTTTATATCATCTTTTGCATAAAAAATTGGACACCATAATCTTCTATTATATGGTAAGTAATTCCAAGGTAAATTCAGATTCCAAAAGTTTGAGATACATCTTCACCCAAAAGAACTTGAATTTTACACAGAAACGTTGATTGGAATTTTTAAAATTACATATTCAAGTTAGACAACCATCTAAAAAAAGGAAGCTTTGTTATCAACACCTAAAGTCGTAGCCCTATTGGAAGATTTAACAACTTGATATCGCTGCTGCCATAGAGTAATATGATTTTCATCCAATCTTGCTTTTCTTAAAATTCACCAATACCATTGATTACCCAAACCAGAGAAAGAAAAATTTAAATTAACCACTACAAGATCCCTTTTAGATGAAACAACAAACTAAAATTACACTCGAGAGTATCATACGATAAGGAAACAAGTCTATAACTTAAATAGATTGTATGTACGTAATGAACCGTCATTACGAGAAAATATGTTAAAATAAACTCATCGTTCGAAATTCATGATACATCCTGAAAGCTTAAAAATGAATCATATACTAAAGAAATAGTATTGATGACCCACATGATAAGTAAGATTGATAACCTTATGAGAAAATTTCTTAATTGTAACTGGAACACCAATGTTAGTATTGACTTCTCCAACTTCTTTCGATTATAAAATGGATATGGGATCACATCACCATGGATTTTTTAGTAGACTACCTAGTACGTCCCAAGGATGCAATTTTTTGTATGCCTAACAATGACCGATTCACCAAATCTACCCATTTTCCCAGTAGGAAATTGTTTGTTTTCCCCAAAAGCTCAGCATATTAGCACTCGTAGTAAGGTTATCAGCATTAACAATCCATTCAATGTATATAGAAACTCGAGACATCAACCAAGATATATTTTTTCGATTCTATAAACCAGTTAAAGAGAATAAATTTAGATTGAAAATCATTATGACCTAACGTTATCATGCCTTGAGTACACAAACCATTTTCTAGGAAAGTTCAAACCCTTAGCGCCATGACTTTATAAACATCAATATTTGGACTCCATATACCCCAGAATAGTAGTATCATCCTATTAAAGGATATCGATGATAGTAACCTCCTTCACATAGTTTTATAATCTATATTTAAACCCTTTTACCTTTGTATGTCTATTATATATTACATGCGATGAATTCTACACCATTAGACACCATACCCCTTCATATCCGAAGTAAAACCAAGTAAACCTGAGAACCAATCAAACCAACAAACCTTGTTCAATACTCAAAACTATCAGACGTAACCTTTTGTCCCAAAATATTGGTCAATAAAAAGTCAAACCCTATAGATACATTACTCTGCTATGTAGGAAGTTGAGTTATCCCCATATTAAGATACCAAATACAATCAGTATCCAAAATTTCTTAATAAATCTCGGTACAGACCTATCAACTACATTTAACATTCGATAAATTTTCCCGATTTAACCAACACGTGACTCCACAACCCCAGTGTAACAACTCGAGATTTTTGGGCCAATAATTTATTTATTTTTGGGAGACATAAATATTAACTTAATTGGAGAATAATTAAATTAGCATTTGAGGTCCAAAGTTAGGAAGTGATTCAATGATGATTATGAGGTGCGGTGGTTTCTAAAAGGGTCGAGATAGTTGAAATAATTGTACTTGGGGCTTAATTGGGTTTCAAAATATTTTAAGTTCATTTGGCTCAAATTAGAGGTACCGAATCATTTAAAGTGTGTATTATCATTTAAAGTTGTGTATTTTGGGAGACAAGGCTTATTAAGCCTACGGGAGAAACAATTCTCCTTAGAGAGGAAGAGAAAGAAAGAGAAAAAGAAGAGAAGAAGATAAAGAGAGAAAAGATGGGTTTTCCTGCCAATCCGCGATTTCGAGGACGAATCAAACTCTACAAATTTAAGGCAAGTGATTAAACTTGATAAATAATTATTGTGTATCATTTATTTCATGATTTGTCGATAAAATTGTGAAGTTTGGGATAAAATGTCAAAACCTAGATTTTTGGGTAAATCTTGCATTTGAGGTGTATATATTGATTTGAGAGTATGAAATTAGTTGGGTTGAGTTATACAATGAATTTTAATGTTATATATATGTTTGGGTTGAAGAGAAATGGTTAGAAGATGAAAAATGAATTTTGGGATTTTGGATTTTGGAGAAAAAATGCCATTTTCGTAGCTACTGAACAGACCAAATTGATTCGGCCCCAACCCGAATCGATTCATAATGTTCCATCCATCGATTCGACTTGGAGGACAAATCAATTCGCAATCGATTCAGAAATCGGGCTATTTTGGGGGAGTTTTTCTGGAGTGAGTTTCGTCCGGTTTCGTTTGGGTTTATTGATTGGGAATCTCTATATGAGTTATGAGAAGTATGTTTTGGAGATTTTTAGGGAGCTTCCCTTATGATAAATTATTGGAGTCATATTGACTTAATTCGAGAGGATATCGATTGGAGAGTATCGCATCGACCAGTGGGGAAGCCCACTATCATTGAGATTTCTATTTGGGATATAATTATGGATTTATACGAGAGAGTTAGGATGCAATTCGTGATAATGGATTTTAGAATTAAATCCCAAATGGGATAACTTTAAAGGTTCATATGATTGATTGAACCGTGTTATGGATTGAGAATGATAAATGTTGATCGATGTGCATAGGCATATAGAAAATATCCTTAACGTAAATTGAATTGGGAGATGTTTGATATAGATAATAAATGTTGATCAAGGTGAATATGGATATAGAGAATATCCTTAATGTAAATAGAATTGAGAGATGATTCATACAAATAGAAGTGAGTTGTAAATTTCATCTGAGAAATAGTATAGTGTATACAAAGTGGGGAAGTTTTGTGAGTTATTGACGAATAGTATATCGAGAGTAAAATATACTAATAAATTATACTATCTCATTTACGCCTAAGAGCGTAATAAGAGTATGTAAATAGTGGGATATTTATATATACCTTGTGGATGGTATAAACTTATATGATGTGATGATGTATGTATATCTTGTGTGAATGATATATATATATATATATATATGTGGGGGGGGGTGAAGCAAACCCCCTCTATGCTATCATGGGAAGTTGCGCGGTGTGGGTGAGGCCCCTGGCTTGAGGAGTAGGGTGCATATAGTCCCCAGGTCATAGCATCCATTTATTATTGTGTGATTTTTATTAGGCGTGAGACGTGGGGGGTATGTTTCGTCTTATTTCCGGGGAGGAACTATGACCGCTTCCCGTACGTTTTGATTTATTGTTTAGCCATGGCGGTGTGATAATAGTCAGATATATGGTAACCTGGGATAAAATGATTAATTCCTAGAACATTATTGCATTGAGAACGTGTGTCCTCGAGTTATAGCTCGCTAGGATGGTTATTATTATACTTGTGTGAATAGTATATTAATTGTATATGATTATGTGATATCATATTTATCTCTAGAGTAAAGAGATATAAAAAGATTGATTGAATCTCATTCCGAGAGATTTTGTTCGAACTAAATTGTGATGAATATATGAAAGTGAAAATGTAGAGTAGATAATTATATGGGTATATATATAGTACTTTGGGTATCGAGGGCATAATGGACCTCAACGACCAACATTGTCAAGGAGTAGTGTATCAAGGGGGTTCCTTGTTTGGATTTCGCTTGCGAGACTTCCCACACACGAAACGCAGTGCAATGTTGGGAGTGAGGAGAAGTTAGTCCTTATTGCACATAATTATTATATTAGTGTATGTCGATGATCGATAGTGCCAAGGAGTACTGTATCTGGGGGGTTCCTTGTTTGGATTTCGCTTGCGAGACGTCCCACGCACGAAACGCCGTTCACTGTTGAGAATTGAGAATAATATATTATTTACATTATATAAGAAATTGGGTTATATGCCTCATTCATTGAAGGCGTAATGAATCTTGATAATCAATACTGCCAAGGAGTAGTGTATCGGGGGGTTCCTTGTTTGGATTTCGCTTGGGAGACGTCCCACGCATGAAACGCAGTGCAGTATTGAAAATTGGGAGAAGTTTAGTCCTTAGCACTTAGATGCTAATATGTATGTATGTATATATATATATATATATATATATATATATATATATATATATATGTCAATAACTAGAATATGAGAAATTCTAGTAAAAGAAAATGTTTATCTATATTTTATATGTTTAGAAAGTGGTCGAATAAATGAGAGTGGTAATATTTGAGGTTGAGAGTAATGATTTAGATTGATTTTAATGGAATATATATTTTGGATGTAAGTTAGATTATTTCCCTAGATAGTTTTGGGAAATTATGCGAGGATCATGTGCATACATTTAGTTGCGCGCTTTAGTTGAGGGGTGAGTTGAATTTTATGGACAGTGCGACTCCACTTTAATCATGTTATAATGCATTTATAATTATTATGCATTTTAATGCACTTGATATAAATGTTTTCACACCTAGGGCTCTGACCCGTTTATATTTTTCTCTTGTTGTATATAAGGGATTATTCTAGGTTTTCCTCTGCAAGGACGCCATTGATGTTATCCATCCAGTGTATTCGTGGAACTATGGCAGTAGAGGATTGTTGCGGTATTTTGATATAGTCGATTCCTATCTTTTGTGTATCTAGATTATGATTCAGTGTGTATCAGGTTTATACCCAAGTGTTGTAGTGTAGCACTTTTATATTTTTATTCTCAGAGTATTGTATTGTCTGTGACTCGACAGCATATTCGGGTATTTTATTTTATACATTGTGTTGTACTCCTTTATTAGTCTCTTATATATTAATTGAGTGGGTGTGTGTCTCTTACCATATTTAATAGAAGTTATATTGTTGATTAGTTGTTGAATGGTTTGTTTTAGAATTGTAAATAAATGTTTTAAAAAAATTTGACACCCTCTTTTTGTAATTAATGGGTTGTCAGCTGTGTTTATTTTAGAATCGTCAGTAAATGTTGAGAATGATTCTCTTGACATTCCTGATTATTTTAGTATAGGGCTGTTCACCCGTTATTATTTTGAATGGGGTGTCACTAGTGGTATCAGAGCATCAGGTTCTAGTGTCTTTATGATCTATGTGGGTTTACTGCGATCTTCCGTAAGCGTTCTTGAAGTAGATCCTTATTATTAGGACTGTTGTGTTTATACGTCCATATATTCTTCCGTGATGAGAAAATAATTGAAAGGCATTTTGATACAATTGTTCTTGTTTCAGATGCCACCGAAGAGAGGTGATAAGCACACAAAACTGTACATTTTATACCCTGAATAGACGTATTTTAGTTGCTAATTCTCGATAATATGGGTCTTATGTGCTTAAATGTTTATTTTGTAGGCCGAATGCACGTTGCGGTGTTCAAACGCATATTTCAAGGCAATTGCGCATTTTATGGAGTTAATTGTCCAATCCCATAACCTTAGCCTACCCTAAACTTGTCCTTAAACCGTCACCCAAGCGACGTGTGTTTGTTTGATTCCTTTTTATTTTATTTTAATTTTTTTTAGATTTTTATTTATTGTCGTTTTATTTTTTAGATTTTATTTTAGAATTATTTAGAATTTGTAGGTTTTATTTACTATTTTTATATTTTATTTTTTATTAGTTTTGTTTTATTAGAATTAGTTTTTTTTTAAGATTTCATTTATTTTTAGATTTATTAGATCTTATTTTTTTAGGCTTTTAGTTTTTAGTCTTATAGATTTCTATTTTTATATTTATTTCTTTTTAGATTTATCTTTTTTATTTTTGTGTCTTTTATTTTATAGGATTTTATATTTTTAAGTAGTTATTAATTAAGTTTTTTTAGTTCCTAGTTTTTATTTTAGTTGTGTTTAGTTTTTTTTACAGTTTGTTTAGTGTGTCATGTCGTGTCTATTTTATTTTACTTTTTTATTTTTAGTTTAGTTTAAATTTTAATTTAGATTAATTTTAATTTGTGTCTTGTTATATTTTTAGGGGCACAATTTAAACACACACACACCATACTACCTTACACCTTATCCTACACCCTAACAACCCCTCACCCTCACCCCTACTTCCTATACACCCCACCACACATTAAACCAACCCTTCATCTTCTTCCTAAAACCCACTAACCTAAACCTCCATTAATATAACCCATACATCTCTCCCCAACCTTATACCCCCTCAACGCCGGCGGAATCACCTGCTCCCTCCTGTCTCTCCTGTCGCCGACCAGACACACCCGCTGTCCGTCGACCTCCATTCCGGTAACTCGTCGATCGCTCATCTCCATTCCCGGCGTCCCCTGCAGCCGCGAGCCCTCTCACCCCTGCGACTCCACTTTCGGCAGCGCCCAACCAAATGCCGCCTGAACCTGCTGAAAATCGAACCCACCTGAGCGGCGACCCTTTTTTTAAACCGACCTGTACCCTCCCCGCCTCCTCCGGCGACCTCATCCTCAAACCCTTACTCCGGCACAGACTCCCACTACTCCCGCCGGCGAGAAACCAGACGACTCTTTTTTCGGCCCCCTCTCCCTCCTCGGCGGCACTATACCCGCGGCAGCGCCCCTCCGGCGGCCCGATCCGAACACACCTCCGTCCCTTCTGTCGGCGTCAATTCCTACTCCTAACTCACCCTCCTACTCACCCCATTCAAACCCCATAACCACTTTCAAAGCAAAAACCCATTTCCATTGTCCCTTCTAAGACAAGCCTCACGATTTTCCACCTGCATAAATCCCAAACCAAGCCAAAAGCCAAAATAAACACTAATACCCCCATGTGACTTAAACCCACTTAAATCTAGGGGTGGCAATTCGAGTTAGTCGTGTCATTTTCGGGGCGCATTAATTTTAATTTAAGTATAAGTTTTGGGTACTTTTAAATCTACACAAGCTAATCGTGTCATGTTCGGATCATGTTCGGGTTATTACCATAAACGGGTTATCGTGTCAAAAATTGTCAGCCGTACTTAAACCCTTTATGCCCATTTACCAATTATACCCTTAAAAATCCCAAACTAACCTCTTCTAACCAAACACCCAAATAACCCCTCAATCCAAATCAGATTTCTTCCAAATATCCTCACACCTCATACATCCATGCACACGTGCTCTCACCTTTCCCACATGTTCACCATAGCCAATTCCCAAAAATACCCCCACACCCCCATGATCCATGCCTACTATAAATGAAGATGAAGACTCATCAAGTAAAAAAAGAGCTAGAGATAGGAATTTGTAGAGAGAGAAAATACCATTTTAGTGTAGTTTTCAATTAGAATTTTTATTTTATTATTTTTAGATAGTGAGGAGAAAATAAATTGTTGTGGGGATTAAATTGAGTGAGATTCTTGATGTAATTGTGTTTGAATCATTCAGATTAAGGGATGTGAATTTCAACTCAAGGAATAGAAGTTCAATTTCACTTCAAGAGATTGGGGTTTGATTGTTTTCTTCTCTTCTCATTTATTTTATGCCTATTGAATATTTGTTTATTATGTTTGATACCATGTTAGGCTAAATCCCCTTTCAAGGGGTGGGGTAAAACCCTTATTTGATGTTATTTTATTTTTATTAGTTTAATTACTTGAAAAGTCCCTTTGAATGTTAATTTTGATCCTTCACCCTTAGATTTACGCCTCGAGAGAGGGTAAATGATTTTCGAGAGAAAATCGAAATTCTAGTGATAATACCCAGTTTAGATTCGAACTAGAGATATGGGTTTCTTAAGTGGGGTATTATCATTTGAATTTCAACTCTAAATTTAATTTCTAAGATTGACATAAATTATAATCGATCGATCCTAGCGGGTGATTAATTAAAAGGAGTGTAGATCTAATTTTCTAGAGTTGTGGGGTGTTGATTTTAACTTTCCAAAAGATTACTATTCTAATTACACTTGCAACGAGAGTTGGTTTGTAATTTTAATATTAATTTGGGAGAATTCAAATAATTAAATTAATTAATTAGAATAACTAAAATTTGTGGTGTAATCCCACTCCTTAATTGTTCTCACAATTATTTACCTCACTTTATCTTTTATTTTAGTGTTAGACTTTATTTTTCATTTTAGTCACTTTTTAGTTAGTTGTTTAGATTAGTTTAAATCTCACCTCACCCTATTGTTTTAATATTGAAAAACCTAAAAAAAAAAATAGAAAAGTGAAAAAGAACAAAAAGAAAATAAAAAATGAATTACAATTGAATTTGTCTCTAGCTTACTCCCTAGGAAGTGGATTGATACCCTTACTTACCTCTACACTTGAGTTTATTATATTTTGTAGGTATTTGAGGAATTTTGACTAACTTGGCTTTCATCAACAACGACATATACGCAAAAAGAAAGTTATCAAGAGGCCGTCCAAGCAGTGAAAATAAAGGGGCTAAGAGTGTGGAACCCCAATTTCCTCAAAGGACTATGACTACAGATGAAGTTTCCAGTATTGTGGCACAAATAGTGACTGCTGCCAATTCTGCGATGGCGCATCAACCTGCAGTTCAAGCAGACCAAACCCATTCAGGACCGTCTTTGTGGGAAAGAGTACGGGAAGGTTTTAGTAAGGGGCATCCTCCAGAGTTTTTAGGGGGATTTTATGCGATGGCTGCAAGTCGATCGAAGAATAGTATACAGAGGCACCTTCGTATGGTTGAGTGTAGTGACGTGCAAAAGTAATTTCTAGCCACCTTTAAGTTAACGGGAGCAGCTCTCCAATGGTGGGAGTCTATCACCATATCAGAACAGAGAGATACATTTCCTATAACGGAATTTTGGGACTTTTTGACCGAAGGTATTCTCCTTTCGCGATTCAGATCGAAATGAGGAGGAAATTGATGGATGTGTTTCAAGGTAATAGAATGGTGGCCGAGTATGAAGAAGAAATTACTCGATTGGCGAATTTAGTACCTGAGGAGGTGAATACAGAAGAGAAGCGTATATCGAAGTTCATGCGAGGTTTAAATTGGCAAGTTCGACAGTATTTTTAAGGGAACCCAGCGTTAGTGACTTTCGCCGAGGTAGTGAATGTGGCACTGTTGCAATGTCAGGAATATCGTCTTCGTTCGCAAGGGGGTAAGATATTTAGATATTCGGGTTTATCAAGTAGGTCTGGTAAAGAGAATACCAGTAATGCCAGTGGGTATAAGTCGGACTATAGAGGGTTGCAGCAGCATTTTGTTCCTCAGGATGGGCAGAGAGGTTTTGTGAGTAGATGTTTCTTTTGTAAGGAAATAGGTTATAGAAAGAGAGATTGTCCTAAAAGAGATAAAGGACCACGTTTTGAGGAAGTTTTGGAAGTGAAACCCTTACGGCAGATTCGAGGTCATTTTAGGCCAGTGGACTTTGTGTGGGAACCCATTGAAGAAGAGAGGCAATCAGACTAGAGAGGTATGATCTCAATTTCTATCCTTTGTGATTAGGATGATGCTTTGAGGGGTATGGGGAATATTGTATATAAGGTTTGGATTAGTGGTTAGTTGTTATAACCCTATTATGTATAGTATGACCCGGAAGGGAATATTGAGCAAGTGAGGCTCTTATATTATTATCTTTTGGAGAGAATAGATTATCTTGTGATGTGCTAATAGAGAGCTATGGATTTATTGTCAATGTAAGAATAATTCAAATGTGTTGAGTAGTAATGGTAAAGTTAATTGTTTTATAGTCATGCTAGACTTATATATTTGTTATATTCCAGCTATGGAAGAGCCTAGTGAATGGCAATATATTATTATGATGAGAGAGATTATTACTGAAAAGAATTCAGAATTTAGTGGATTATTGTTGAGCGAGAGAGTTTAGCTCATAACTATGTTAATTTTGAGAGCTATATACTATTATGAGTATAATAATGATTAAAACCTTGTGCCTTGGACATAAGGATAAACTGTTTTCAAAATAAAACTTTTTATAGGCCTTTGGGCAATATCAAAAATGATTTCCATAAAAATATTTTTAAACTCTAGTACCGATCTAACTAACTCTCAATCCCCAATGTCGCTACATATTAGTGTATTGGGAGGGCTCCTTATTTGGATTTCGCTTGCGAGAACTCCCCCGCATGAAAGTAGCGAATATCAGGAATTGAGAGGAGTTAAATCTTTGGACATTTAAAAATTGTTATATTAATAGTATGTTAGTATAATTTAATATATTTTGAGTTATTGTACTATTGAGGCAAGTGAAGCCTAATTATGTTTATACAAGTAGAGCTCAAATTAAGGGTGCATGGGCGCCCTAGTCGATATAATTGGTTTTATAAAATTAAAATAATTCGTCGTGAGAAGTGGGAGGATTGGGTATAGTGTTAGTGAGGATAAGTGTAGTAGGAACTAGTTGAGATTTGTTGTATTAGGTTTAGCTTAATTTCGAGGGCGAAATTCTTATAAGTGGGGAAGTCTGTAACAACCCGAGATTTTTTGGACAATTATTTATTTATTTTTGGAAGACATAAATATTAATTTAATTGGGAAATAATTAAATTGGCATTTGAGGTCAAAAGTTGAAGATGTTAGAAAGTGATTCAATGACGATTTTGAGGGTGCGGTTGTTTTCGGAAGGGTCGAGATAGTCAAATGACTATACTTAGGGCTTAATTGGGTTCCAAAATATTTTAAGTTCGTTTGACTCGAATTAGATTTACCAAGTCATTTAAAGTGTGTATTATCATTTAAAGTTGTGTATTTTGGGAGATAACTCAAAAAAGGAGTTATATACAACGAAAGTTTGCCTAAAATCCATAAAAACCGAAAATCTAAGCAGCAGAATGTTCCATACTTTTCTTCAACATCAAACTACGAAACATTGGGGGCTTCTGTTGATACCAAATTTAGTCTGCTGATGTGGATCAATTATGTGGAGACACGCGTCAATATACATGGCATCCACAAACACTTTTTGAATAACACACTGACTCCAATCAACTTAACCTCCCCGACCAACTCAGACGTTCCGATCAACAAGTGTTCTCCGAGGAACTTCATTGTACCGAGCAACTCATGCATGCCGAGCCACTTAGGCGGTTCAAGCAGCTTAGGCGATCCGATATACATAGCGTACAGATCACTCACATCAGAATAATTAAGGAGACGACTGTGCATTAAATACTCATTATTATCAAACAGATGTACATGTCTACTACAGAACAGCGTATTATCCTTTCATTTGTACAGCCTCAAGGCTATAAATACTTTGTAACCTCCCCATCAAAAGGGGACTCAGAATTTCATGGTAAAATCTACTATCGATAATTCTAAACAAACAATCAGCAATAACAAAAACAGTGGACGTAGGCTATTCTTTCAAGGCTGAACCACTTTAAAAATCTTTTGTCTTATTTATTTTATCTGTGATTAACTACTTAGAGATAATCTAATTTTTTACATCAACACCAACTAAAGTTAAAGACATTTTAGAAATACCACTATGTATACCGAGAAAGAGGTCAGGGGCTTATTAGGAGTCTCCAAAACATCATTAGGTTCATCTCTAATATGAACATATGTGAGCCAGTCTTTAAACTTCTCCGTAAGGATTTTACCAACAGATGGAACTCTTCATGCCAAAAGGCATTTGATAGAATCAAGTAGTATTTGACCAATCTTCCTGTGTTGTCTCCACCTCAACCTGGATATCCACTTATCATATACCTCACCGACATCGTAATTCGATCCATTTTGTTTCAATATGTTGAAGAAATACGAAGGGAGCTGGACATATCCTATGACAGTCGAAAGATCAATGTATGCGAAGAACAATATATATCCTTGGAAAAATCATACATGTCCTCAGTGTAGGCAACACAAAATTTAAGACACTACAAGGTTACAATTTAATCCAACCTTATGGAACTAATATGTATTTAAAAAGGATTTTGTTTGATGACGTCACGGTTTATATAATAACATACTTCATTATCTTCTCTGTAATGTTCTTGAGATTAAAACAATCACTCGGTGCATTATGAGATATATAACCAAGAACACATCATCCAAGCAACCATGGAATTATCCCATGCAAGATAATTCATCCCTCAACCAAGACACTCGAAAACATAAGCAAAGAAAATGAATTGCCTTAAATATTTCATCCAACCACTTCTACGAAACCTCGTGTATTTTTCGCACATCAACCAATTGAAGCAATAAAGTTACATCTCATCCCACAACCTATGATGATCAAACTCATGCAAGCACTATATCACAAGCCATCGATTAATAATTTGAGAAAGTCAAAGAAAATCTCAAAAGCACTGACAACTATTACTTTAATTTATTTTACTTTAGGAGCCATTGTACAAACTCAAAGTAACCTATTTTAACATGGATATGCCCAAAACCTACTAAATTAAACCCACCCTAAATCACCATAAAACTTCCCTAAATCTTGGACCAAAACCAAATAACTTTTAGACTAAAACCTAATAGGCTTAGTCAACTAAAAGTGACCAATAAAAAGATTATCCAAATGAACTTTTGTCATCCAACTAAAAAAAAAATTAACCTACATAATAGAAGGAGTTTTAGTTGACTAAACTCCACTTTTAGTAGATTAAAAGTGCAAGATTACAAGCTTTAATTTTACTAAAATCTTTCAATCATTTTCCTTAAAACCCTAACCTTTCCCAACTGATTACCAACCTTTTTACCCACCTTTGGATGCATCCTACCTCATCTTAACACTATAAATACAACCTTTCAAAAGCACACAAGCATATAACACTAATCCTTTTGAGTAAAGTTCCATCTTCTATATCGTGTCTTTCCATCCTTGAGTTTTCAAGAAAACCCAATTGAGAGATTTAGACATTAAACATTCATTAGAGCCAGAGCATCAAGAAAATACACTTGAACCTAAATATTAATCCTAAATCCCTCTTTAATAAAGTTACAATCCGAACATTCATTCATGCTAAAGCTTTACCCTAAAATCCATTTGAGTTGCATACTTGTTTACTTGTGTTTTTAAAGAAAAAGTAAATACATTACTACATTGTATTAGTAAAGCAACGTTGATTTATGTTTTGGTTATGTAACTCATTATTATAACTCATGGTTAAACTTCATTGTATCCCATAAGTTGATAGTGTCGTTATTGTGAGTAGTCGGGCTGTGGTTACCTCTTGGGAAAGGATGAGTTCAGCATATTGTTAGTTGTGTTTTTCAAGGCATTATTCATTATATGGTTTTTGTTCCACCATAAATGAATTTTAGATAGTGAATTTCTAGAGTACCAGGAGCGTGGATGTTCGCACAGGCCGAACCACATTAAAATATCAATTTCCAAAGTTTCATTAATCCCTCTCTCTTGCATGCTTATATCAATTGCTAACTTATAATCATATTGCAATTAATTATTACATATAACTTAAGAAAGTACTAAATTTTCCATTAATCTCTTATATCCAACCCCCACGGGGGTATATTTTTCGAGGCCAAAAAACATGATCTCTCAAATGGATCCCTTGAGATACTTACTCAAAAGACCTGCATTAACAAAAAAATATGGCCAAATGGTTATTCTTACTTACAGAATTTAACATCGAGTATATCCTTCAAAAGGAAATTAAAAGGAAAGCCATTGTGAATTTTTTGGTTGAGTCCCCCTCAGAATAATAAGACGAGATCACCGTTCAGTTCCCAAATGATGACATTTTGGTGACTATACGCCAACACGAATACAAAAGCAGGTATACTTCAATGGAGCAGCTAATAAGAAAGGATATGGAATTAGAATGTTGTATGTTTCATTAGATGGGAGGCACTAACCTACGGCTATAAAATTAAATTTCCATTTTACCTATAATATTGTTGAGTATAAAGCTTGCATTGTGGTGATGAAGATAGCTCATGACAAAGGAATACAAAAAATCTGCTAGATTCTAGGGCATTGGAAAATTAAGGAGGAAAATATATTGTCATATCAGGAATACTAGGAGGAAGTAGCTTCCCCATTCGATTATGTCTAATTATTTTATCTCCCAATGGATCATAATAGTTTTGTTGATGCCTTAGTTATTCTTACCGTAATGGTAGATATCCCCAAAGAAATGGATAGAGTGCAAGTGGATGTATGCAAACAAGAATGACCTAGATTCATGTACAATTTATGCATGGCTAAAACTAAAGATAATATGCCATGGTATCAACATATAAAAGAACTTTTTCAATATGGAAAGTATCCTTCACAATTTATTAAGAAAGATCAAATGGCGCACAAACAGCGGGCCGCTCAATTCATCATACGCATTAGAAAATTGTACAAAATACATCTTGATGGACCCCATTTATAATGTTTTGATGAGAGTGAAGAAAAAAAGTGATGGAAGAAATCCACGGAGGAGAGTATGACCCTCACATGAATGGTTACATGGTAGATAGGAAAATCATTTTTCAAGGAAACTATTAGAGTAGCCTTCAATATAACTAAAAATAAGTATGTCCAACGAGGTCCAAACAGCCAACGATTCACAAATTTGCAACATTTGCCCAAACCTACAGCGAGGTCACGAGGATGATTGCGAAGATGATCCATACCTACAGAAAAAACCCTAACAACTAGAAATTGAGTTAGTTATGATAAGCTTTGGTTCTTTTGATTGTCATGTCAGTTCAGGTGAGTACGCTGGAGGAGGAAATGAGGTCGCTGAGAGGAAAGGTTACCTGAATAAAGCCCAAGCTTGCTCCTACATATGACGCATCAACTTGAATATGATGACGGTCGGCCCAGAAAGGTGAATAAAGATAAGCTTGTCATCGATTTCTCCAAAAATGACCTATTCGGAGTATTATATCCCCATGACGACCCTTTAGTCATTAAATTTAGAACCCAAGAAGCCATAATTTCCATAGTTTTGATAGATAATGGAAGCTCTATAGATATAATGTTCTATAATTCCCTCAAAATTCTGGGATTAGAGGCAAGTCAACTGGAACCATACCATAGACCCATTATTGGTTTATCGAGGGAAAAAGTCTATCCCTTAGGAATCGTCAAGTTAGATGTGTTATTCGGCACTTGGCTAGTAAGCCGAATAGAGAAGATATGTTTTTTCGTTCTTGATAAGAATGTCTAGTCAGCCTATAATGCAATTTTTAGCATATTAGGTTTAAAGAAATTTAAAGTTGTGTCATCCACTGTCTACTAATGTCGAAAGTTCCCTACCCATTTGGGAGTCGGCGTAGTAACGGATGATCAAAAAGTGGATAGGGAATGCTATTATACTTCAGTCGGGCAGGAAGACTTAATCGATCTGAAGAAAAATACCACCACCTACCAAGTTGACACCTTGGATCCCCGAGATGAAACAGAAGTTGACACCTTGGATCCCGATGATGAAACAGATTTGGTCAAAGGGAAAGTGATAGAAACTACTGAGAGTATAATTCTTGATGACGAAAAGCCAGAAATGACTACTCAAATTTCTTCCACATTAGCACCATCCCTTAAACAAGAATTAATTACATTCCTTGGGGAACAAAAAAGTGTATTTGCTTGGAGTCACGAAGACATGCCCAAGATTGATCCCAATTTCCTCTGTCATGAGCTCAATATCTGTAAGGATTCCAAGTTGATCAAACAGAAGCACAGGGTGTTTAGTCCCGAAAAGAACATGGCTATCCAAGAGGAGGTAGAAAATTTGCAAAAATCCCAATTTATTGAAGATGACAAGTATCCATAGTGGTTAGCAAATGTGATAATGGTTAAAAAGAAGAATGATAAATGGCGTATGTGTGTAGACTTCACTGATATCAATATGGCATGCCTGAAGGACCGTTTTCCTTTGCCCATAATTGATCAACTAGTAGATTCCACTACAAGACATGAGTTGAGTTTTATGGATGCTTATTATAGTTATAACTAGATAAAAATCAAGCCGAAAGATAGAGAGATAACTTATTTTATTACCAACCGATAACCTATAGCTACAACATTATGCCTTTCGGGCTTAAAACTCTGGAGCAACATACCAAAGATTGGTAAACAAAGTGGTCTAAGAACAGATTGGGAAGAGCATGGAGGTATACGTAGATTATTTGTTCACCAAAAGAAAAAAAGCTTCAGATTATATCAAAGACCCCAGTTAAGCGTTTGACCAATTGGAAAAGCACCAGATGAAACTCAAACTGACCAAATACGTATTCGGCATGCAAGAAGGAATGTCCCTTGGTTTTATAATGAACCATAGAGATATAGAAGCTAACCTTGTCAAAATTAAAGATCTGATTGAGATGCAATCTCCAGCCTGCAAAAAAATGTTCAAAAACTTACTAGAAGAGTGGTTGCTTTTAACTGATTTATTTCCCGAGCAACAGACAAATGCTTACCATTCTTTAAGGTACTCAGAAAGACCTTTGAGTGGAACGAGGAGTGTGAAAAGGTATTTTAGGAGATGAAGAAGTACCATTACTTTCCCGACCAATTTTGGGAAAGAACTTATATTTATATTTAGCTGTTTTAGAATCTGCGGTGATCTCGGCATTAATCCTACTAGAAGACGGGGTTCAAACACTAATATAATACACCAGCAAGGCATTCAAAGAGGTAGATATCAGATATCCTGGTCTGGAAAAATTAGCCTTATCTCTTATTGAAGCCTCAAGATGAATCAAGCCTTACTTTCAAGCCCATACTATAATTGTATACAGTGATTTACCTCTTCAAAAACCACTTCACAAACTAGAGAAATTAGGCAGGCTAATGTGTTGGGCAATAGCACTTAGTGAATACGATATCATATATAAGTTGAGCTCATCATTAAAGGGAAAGCTATAGCATATTTTATTAGAGAATTTACAAATCTAGAGGTCATAAACTAACCAAACTTGCCTATCGAGCAGACTTCTCCAGAAGATGGCTCATCTCCAAAGCAAGCCAGGGTTGTAGCCGATCAACCTGAATCATCCATTGCTCAAGAGATCGCCCAAAAATATGACAAAAGAAAGCACGAAGATATGCCGACAAGTATTTCTATCTACAGAAATCTTTGATAAAGATATTCCATTATAAAAACTTTACATGGATGGATCTTCATGTGCTGCAGGCAGTGGAGATGGTATTATACTTAACACTCCTAAAAATATTAATGTAGAATATTCTCTTATATTTTAATTTTAAGCCTCAAATAATGAAGCTGAATATGAGGCTTTAATCAAAGGCCTCGAATTAGCCTTGTTGTTAGGTGCCAAGCAGGTGATGGCACATAGTGATTCTCAGTTAATCGTCAATCAAGTGCTTAAGATATATGGAGTAAAGGGAGATCTAATGATCAGATACTTGGATAAATCTATGGAAGTGATCTCCAAATTTATAGCAATCCAGATGGTTAGAATACCAAGGATAGAGAATGTTCGAGACGACGCACTTTCCCGATTGGCCTCAGCGTCCCGGATAGAGCTCGAGAGAAGCATATTACTTGAAATCTTGATGTCTAGGAGCATAGAGGAGGATCTTATGATCAATTTCATTGTTGTAGATTTGGTGCCATCACGGATGGACCCAATTAAAGATTATATTAATAAAGGGGTCTTACCAACTGATCTAACAGATGCAAGTAAACTCGGATACAAAACAATTGGGTATGTGTTGGAGAGAGGAGTCCCATACAATAGAGGATATACTGTTTCCTTATTACGGTGTGTCCATCCCCTCGAAGTAATTGAGTTAATTAAAGAGGTGCATAAAGGGTCTTGTTGGGCTCATTCAGGTGGTCGAGCGTTAGTCCGACGAATTTCCATATAAGGGTATTATTCGCCTACCATGAAAGAAGATTATAAAAATTTCGCCAGGTAGTGTGATAAGTGCCAAAGGTTTGTAGCCATTCACAGATGACCGGGGGATACTTTAACACCAATCACTTCTCCTTGGCATTTTTCCATTTGGGGAATTGATTTGGTCGTCCCACTGTTGACCATCAAATGAAGGTTCAAATACTTTGTGGTAGTTGTGGATTATTTCACGAAATGGGCAGAAAAAGAACATTGATAGAGATGACTTATGAGAAGGCATTTCAGTTTATATGGAAGAACATCATATGCAGATATGGCATCTCTTATGCCTTCATTACTGACCATGGCACCTAGTTTGATAATCATGAATTTAAAGCATACAATGTTTAATAAAATATTCAAAAATTTCACTCTACTCCCGGACATCCACAATGCAACGATTAAATAGAAGTAACGAACAAAACTTTATTTGATGGACTGAAAAAGAGACTTGATGCTTCCAAGGGCAATTGGAACAATGAGTTATACTCTGTTCTTTGGGCTTATAGAACCACGCCGAGAATAGACACTGGAGAAACATATTATATGCTTGCTTTTAGGACAGAGGCCCTGGTACCAGTCGAGATAGGCCTACCAACTCATAGAGTGTTGAACTTTGATTCTCTCAAAAGTGATCTCATGAGAAGGTTAGACTTGGATCTAATGCAAGAAGTCCGAGAAGACATTTCCCTCAGAGCTACTTCTTATCAATAATGAAATGCTTATTTTTAAAATAAGAGGGCCAATCCGACCAACTTAAAAGAACGGTATTACATCCTCAAGAAAGTCATGCGAAAAAGGTAACAAGTTCGCATTTCATCAATCATTAGAGACTCTTGATGGGGAAGAATTCAAGAACCCTTGGAACGTTGGCTACCTCTGAAAATATTACCAATAAAATGAAGGCATTATGTACCCTTTTTCTTCAAGTTCAATAAAAAATCTCATTTCAGTTCATTTATGCTTTTATTTTTTGATTTTTGGGGGGAGTACGGTGAGATATACATCCCCAACAGAATCAGAACTCAATGTAATCTTTAAGTTTTTGTCTTTCTAGGTCTTCAGCCCTTGCTGACTAAAAAATAACTAATATGCCGACATACTTAATCAGGTTGAACTTATCAAATTCAAAATGCACCAACATCTTAACTAATATGCATATTTACTGATTAAGTTAAACACTAGAATACATATATACATTCCTAATATACTTAATCTCCAATGATCATTACTTCATGTATGACTTCGTCTCGACAACTCACGAACAAGAAGCCCATAAAACTTCATGTATAAACACAATAAGCTTTACCCGACAAAGTTAAAATACAAGAATCCATATATACATTCCTAAAACACCAAAGGAATATACATATATATTTCTAACTACACTTGATCGCTACTGATAACTAATGTCAACACTTAGTTCAAGACTGCCTACAGATTTACCTAAGTGCATTAGTAGATACTGAGGCCCTACAAACTTAGTTAAAGTATTGAACATATCACTTGTTAAATAAGTAAATTACCTAGTTGGCCAGCAAATTAACTAATCATAAGCTTAAAACAAGTATCAAATTAAATGCATAAATAATATTTAAGACAAAGTCTTTTTATTTTCAAATAGCAAGGTGTTATAACCAAAGTTGTGCAAGTACAAAAAGAAAAATTCTTATGTTGGACGTTTCCCTTAGGCCTTGTCCATCCCAGCTAGAGGATCATCAAGGGGATATGAAGAGTTTATATAGTTGAAATCTCTTAACATTTGCCTATTACTGTTGCTCGGACTATCAATCAAATGAGGAGGGTGGACTATTTTATGCTCATCCTGAAGAACATAATCCTATAGATACTTAGTTATCAGACATTGAGGAATAGAATCAAGGGGGATCCATATTGTGTCCAATTTGAATGGAGGCTTGTCATAGTCCAAGAAACCTGCATCACTCCAATGTCACAGGGTACTATTCTGGTTGTACTTCAGTAAAGTCAACAAATTGGTCCATCCCCATTTATTTCCCTCATGATTACTTTGAGCAAAGTTCTCATCCATGTGGGCTAAGGCCTCATGATAACCCTCCAACCAAACTTCCCTCGGATATTTATGGAATTGGAAGGTCAACCTCTCCACTTGGTTTTGAAGTTTCTTGATGACACTATCTTTGGCTGTCAGCTGAGCAGCTTGGTCAACAGTAGCAGTAACTTTGGCTTTCAACTGGGTATATAGGTCGGCAATGGCAGTATTCTTTGCTTTTAATTGGGAACCTGGTCAGACAGAGTTTTCTTGGTTCTTTCTTCATCAACCGTTGATCGAACAACCATCCTTTGCCTAGAAATTTGCCCAGGTTTGGTTTTCTGCTACTATGCTTCCAGTTCCTCTAACAATCTTGCATTTTTAGTCTCCAAAAAGGAAGCACCTTTATGAGGACTATTGGTATATGATTTCTTCAAACTATTTAGCTCACTCCTTAAGGCATTATTTTCATTCTTCAGCATAGCAGTAATTGTTCGGGCACTTTCTATAAACCACATGACCAGATTTGGGACACTATAAGGATTTGAATACTCAGTCGTCAGGAATAGATAAGGGAAAGGGAGTTATCGAAGAACTCCCCATTCCAGAAATGACCGTTGAGGAAAGTAAAATCTTCGACCAACTCAAGATCCTTATTTAACGATAGTTCCTTCTTATTCAAAGCAGAAGTGATGTCCTATAATATATTGTCAAAACCCCATCCTTCATTCAAAGCATTATACTTCACCTCATAATCGGCATAGAATAAGGCTCTGGACTATTTATGGCCTTCTTACAACTACTCAATCATCTCATATTATGCATCATTATTATAAACAGCCCTGTCTAATAAGTAATGGAGATGGATGTATGATTCGTTGACTTGGTCAGCGACATCATGAACGAGAACTCGATCAAATCTTTCTCAAAAATGGGTACATGACCAGCTTCTAGAAGGGTCCTACTTCGACTAAGCAGGTCGGACTCAGTAAAAATTATAGCCTTTTTTCTAGCATCAAACTGGAAGATAAAAAATAAGGATACATATGAGTTTGGAGCATAATTAAAGAGGGTCAAATAAAACAGGAAATGTAACTTCCTGGAAATAATAGCAACCGAGCAAAGAGAAACAAGTACAATCAACAAAATGCATTAAACCAAAAGGATATCTTTTCATTGATAAAATAAAGGTGTTACAAAGGGAAGCTCCTATTACATAACATAAAGTAATATTCTAATAAATTACATAACTAAAGAAAAACTAGACCTTATCCTTGTCTTAAGGATTAACTTGGACAAGAGGCATCTCGAATTGGATAATTGGTACCAAGACGGACTTAACAGGTACCACAGAAAATCCCCCTAATCCTTCTTCATCATTAAAATACTCCTAAGTGCACGAGTCATACCTCTGAAACAACTCTGAGCTTTCAGTTGTGCAGATTTAATTGAGTGCCTCCGATCATTCATCCTTGAAATACTTCTTTTTTACGTACTCAATATGTGCAGAGGCAACCAACGGTGCTTTTTTCCAGCCCTTGTCAAAGGAGGTTTCTCTTATTTTATTATTATTGGCCTTCTCTGTAACAAGATCAACAGTTAGACCTACTATCTTCTTATCGGCAGCTTTGAGAAGGGTCTAATTCCCAAACAGACTGTCCTCATACACCTTCAAACTAGCTTCAGCAGTCTTAACTTGCTGCTCGATAAAGGTTATTTTCCATTTAGCCACATTGGCCCTTTCATTAGCCCTCCTTAACTCTTCTTCCTAAGATTTTTTCTTTGTCTCCAAATCTTATAGGGAAGCTTCCAAAGATTTCCTTGGACCTTCAAAGGCCTCTTCAACTTCACCTGAAGAATAATGCAATTGATCACCCCTTTCCATCAGTTGGTTAAAATCCATTAGAAACTGTAAAAAGGAAAAATATTAAATCAGAAAAAGAAAAATAAGACAGTAAAGACAACTATTGAAAGGAAAAAGGTTACCAAAGCCAAATTTCGGCAATCTCTTTCTATCAATCTTGATCGGGAAATGGGAAAAGCATTTTTTCTATCAGTTGGAAGAGTCCCATCTTTAATCAAATTTCTGGCCAAACTAGAACTGACAGCCTTAGAGGATGAATTAGCAACCTCCAAATCAACCTGAATTTTCTTGACCAACTCTTGTTGATCGGTAGTAGTTTTTGGGGCCTGTTTTTTTGGTAAAATTTTTTTAAACTTCTTTCATTGAGGTGCAGACGTTTTAACTTCCTCCGTATCGATAACCTGAGGTATCTTCTCAGTATTCTTAGGCACCTTCTCAATCACCGCGGACTTCTGGGCATCATCAGCTTTGACAACCCTCTCTGTGATTTTCTTGGAGGTAGGAGACAAGGCCCAACCATTAAGTTGAAGAGCTTTCTCTTACCTATGATAGCTAGTGGGGAAGTAGGAATAGCAAAAATGTCTAAGGATTCAAAAGTAAAGGAAGTCCCCAAATCCTTCTTAACTCTAGTAGATTCTTCAACCGAAGAAGTGGATTTTATTTTTCCTCTAAATTAACAAGGGCTGAAAGTACTGTAATAATGGGTTGGGCAACGAATGAAGTAACAGAATTCTTATAATTAAGAAAATATGAGGCTACTCTTGGGTGTTTTTCGCCAATTCTCTGATGAATGCCCCATAAAAATTCAAGCTCTTTAAGTCTAATATCCCTCTCCTTAGGACACTTTTTCTTACTCTCCACTGCATAAAAGCGAGGCAAGAAGGTTAGTTAACATATCATCAAATAGGTAACTAGTAGAAAAAGAAAAGAAAAAATCTATAACATATGCCTTTCCCTTCTTGGGGACACTTGGGTCCATTATACTCCTCCCCGTTTTGAAGAGGATCATGTTGCCAATTCTTGACCACTACACCATGGTCAAAGTAGTCTTTATTATAATCTGGTAAATTGACTACTAAGGCCCTATTGGAAAATCTAGTCATCATATAGTAAGTATTATCACTGATAATGCCCCATTTATAGCAGAACATTAACTCAAGAATACCAATATGGGTCCCCTGGATTTGGTTAAACCTCTGATTCACATTCACTATTCTCCAGGTTTGGGGGGTTACCTTAGCAGTGAGAACATCAAAGTGTTGACAAAACTCAAGGAAAAAGTGATTGGGTGGAAAATTAATGCCACGCTCAGCTATAAATAGAGATGGGATCCAATGACCTTCGGCCAATGACAAAACGTCAAATGGAAAAATAGCCATCTCTAAATCTACCCAATCAGGGATTTATATTTCCCTTCTAAACTTTTCTAAAGAATCCCCATGAACAATGTAAACCATGTTTAAAACAGAGATAAAAATCAAAGAAGAGGGAAGAAGGCTAAAAGAGAAAACAATTACAGAAGAAAGAATGGTGAAAATAGGGGCAGAAAGAAAGCTTGAAGACACGGAGAAATTCAAAGTTTGAAAAAGTAGTGGTAAAATAATTGGCAAAAACTTTATTTTTATAGCTTACCTCGAAAAAGGTAAAAACAATGATTAACTGTACCAATGAATGACACTGGGATGGTTGCACAGCTTCAAAGGTGGGAAAATGCCAATATGCCCTTTGGCGGTCCGCTAAGTTTTGTATTGTTTACAAAAATGCCATCCTCAAGCAATGTTAATGGAAATTTTACAAGTAAAGGAAGTCAAATGCCAATTAAACACTCAAATAGTATGCCGAGCAAAATCCTGGGCTAAATACTTCATACCTTCTCGCAAGCATCAAGCATGGAGCAATGGGGGCTTTTGTTGTATGTAAAAATTATACTCCCACGTAGACTAATGAGGAACGTACACTTGTATTCCAACGTGGCCAAGCAGCCTACCTGATCGGTTTCATAGACACTTAGTCGGCTAGAATGACGACCAACTCCAAAAGGCCAATTAACAAGAATAGCAATAGTTACTCGGATGGTAATGCCAACTAGCACTGAATTCTAAGAGTTTTACTTATTTTATACAGATGTTGATGCCTGGAATTATAAAGGCGCTGCATCTCTAGGGTTTGAATCCATATAAATACAAACAAATCCCTTATCTCAAGGGACAACTTAAAGCATTGATATATGCACCATACTGAACTACTGTACACCCTACTAAATAACAACAATAGTGGACGTAGGCTATTTTACCACTGAACCACTCTAAATCTTTGTCTCTTGCGTGTGTGGTTTGAGTCGCTTCTCTTATTTTTATCTGTGATTACAAAAATGGAGTTAATCCATTTTTAAACATCAACACTAAAATTGGGGGATCGACTGATATTTGAGGTTTGAAACCAATCATCTCAATCGGGAGAGCTTATAAGACTCTAGCCAAAGTTTTGTATCTTATAGTTAAGAGGGTTATAGACCCTTTCAGTTTGAAATCTCAAAATGCTTTTGTGGGGGGAAGGCATATTCTAGATTCATTCCTGATGGCAAATGAGCGTGTGGAGGCGAGGTCCAGGATGGAAAGTTTGGTATCATTTGCAATTTAGACATTGAGAAGTCATATGATCACATCAACTCGAACTTTCTTTATAATTTCTGAAGAGGATGGGACTAGGTGTGAGGTGGTGTCAGTGGATTAATAATTTCATTTTATGTTCCAGATTCTCGGTCCTTATTAATGAGGTCCCTAAGAAGTTATTTGCAAGATCTCGCGGTCTTCAATAGGGAGACCCTAATAGAGGTGTTTAGGTGAATGATGGCACGAATGGTAGAGGCAGGTTTGATTAGTGAGTTTATTATTAGGTAGCCAAATGTAAGCCTGGTCAGAGTGTCACACCTTTTGTTTGTAGACAATATAATTATCTTTTACAAAGCGAAAGTGGGACTAGTGAGATATCTAATACTTCTGTTTATGTGCTTTGAGGAAGTTTTGGGGCTTCATTTTAATGCCGAGAAGTGTGAAATGTTCCTGATAGTGGGATGTTAGAATGTGGGCAGTTTGGCAAGGACGTTGGAATGCAGGGTGGGCTCTCTCCCTTCTACATATATCGATCTTCCTTTAGGGGTTAAGCGTAAGACTAAGTTTATAAGGGACTCGGTTCTAGATAGTATTAAGAATATATTGAATGGGTGGAAGAATTGTTATACGTCTAAGGGGGGAGATTAACTATAATTAAGAGCACACTGTTGAGTATGCCAAACTACTTTGTATCCATTTTACAGCTACCTTGCTCTATGTGTAATTTTTTGGAGAAAATGACGAAAGAGATTCTATGGAGAGATGCTGAAGACAGTTTCATATACAGTCTAGTAGGGTGGGAGGAGGTGTGCAAGCTAGTTTAGGAGGATAGTGCAGGCGTGAAGAGTCTTGAGTACTTTAATAAATCTTTGTTAGTTAAATGGTTGTGGATGTTCCACCTGTGGAGAATAACCTTTAGTGGATAGTGGTAGTTGTTAGGGGTTGCATTCAGAGGGGGTGGGGAGTGGGAGTGGGGTGCTTTGCCCATGGGGTGGGGATGTGGAAGCATATTTCGAAGTATTAGGGAAATTCTGTAGACACAAGGTGTTTCATTTTTTACTAGTAATAGGATTATATTTTGAAAGGATGGGTGGGGTATGGATGGATCCCTCGAGGATCTTTTCCTAAGGATCTTCAGTATAGGTGGAGATAAGGACGGGATGGTTGTTGATCACATGACGAGGTTGGGGAACCGAGTGGTGGGATCAAAAATTTAAAAGACGCCTGAGGGACTGGGAACTATATGGGACTGAGGGGTTTTTTATACGGTTGAGAATGGCACTTATCCCCTCATAAGAGTAAGATGACCTGAGATGGGGATCGGGTACGAGGGGGAGGTTCTCAGTGAAATATTATTATTCCGTTTTGAGAGGCTGTAGGAACGATGATGATACTTTTCCTTGGAAGGAGATTTGGAGGGCAAAGGCGCCTATGAAGGTAATTTTCTTCGTATGGACCGCGACAAAATGGGAGATATTGACGACTGAGGGTTTACAAAAGAGGAAACATCTGATGTCTAGTCGATGTTGCATGTATTAGGAGGCAAAAAAGATTACCAAAACCTTATCTTGCGTTGTTGGGTAACGAGGGGTATGTAAAAAAATTTTCCCTTAGCCTGATTGCGAGGGTGATGCCCGATTCAGTGAGGACGTTTTAAGAGTCTTGAAAACCCCCGGAGGGCTGGAAAGATCTTAAAGATATTTAAATATGGGTCCCGCATTATATCTTCTAGACGATTTGGTGGAAAAGAAATGAGATATGCTTCGAAAAGAATGAGGTTGCTCCATCTAGACTACGACACCCATTTTTTAGCTCTCTAAGGATTTGGCATACGAAAAATCATAACACGTCGATTCATACCTTTTTGGAGTTCTTGACGCATATGCATAGAGATAGGTAGGAGAGGTTGGGGCCTTAGGTCCCTCTTCTTTTTCTCCATTTTTTTAGCAGTGTATACTTCCTCCGTATAGGTTCAGCCCCCCTTAGCAGTTTTTCTATATATTCTCCTTTACATATTCAAAAAAAGTTTGCACACCGTTAAATAGGTTTGGAAACCCCTGCATTTAGCCTCAAAGAACCCAATATCCAAATTTTTTTCATATCTTAATCAAAACAAAAAACATATTGTTTAATATTTAAATTATTTAGCAATATATTTAATAATCAAGTATGAATTAATTAAATATATTTAATAATCAAGTATTAGGATAGGTGACCCCGTGAGAAGTTCTCGTGTCGCACCATTATTTTTCTAGATTGGAATTTTTAGTTTACTTATTCAAATATGATTCCTTATATTAAATAATTATTTATTAATCATTAATTAATTATTTTTTATTAATTAAATTTTTACCATAGGGTGTTTTTTAATTATTCAAATATTTATTTATGGATTTAAATGATAATTAATTAGGTATTTATATGATCATAACAAATAATTTATTTACAAAAATATTTGAACCACAAAGAAGTCCTCGTATTGCAACACTTTTTTGAACCAAGGGTGTGCAAATACTATTTAAATATTTTTTAGTTAATTTGAACAATTACTAATATAATTATTTATTTAACTATTAATTATTTATTAATTAAATAATTTAAGTACTAGGATAGGCGACCCCATAGAAAATCCTTTTATTACACCGCTTTTTTCTAGACTAGTGGTATTTTTATTTATTTAAGCATTTATTAATTTAAATAATAAATAATTTAAATTTTCTATAATCAATAATTATTAGTAATATAATTTATACTAGAATAATAGACCCTTAGGAAGTACTTATGTTGAACTAATATATATATATATATATATATATTGTAACACCCCGCGCATTCCTAGCGTTGGTCGCCACCAAGACTACGTCGGGGGTCACTAAATTAAATACCATTCTTAGCATGTGACAGATATGAAACGTGTTAAATTTTCATTCCACAAGATAATATTCTGATTATTCCAATAAATAAGATCATCATGGAATAATTAAAATTCATCACCATGCCAAACTCCAAAATAATCCAACTCCATAATTTATTTAAAACTCCAAATGAAATCATCCACTAAAGTAACTGACTGAAACCGTAAACAACTTTGGAACCAAATGCCCAATAAAATCCATAATGAAGTCTCATAATATAAACGACTGAATGAAGGAAATCTAATCTAGTAAAGCGGATAAATAAATGAACTCTAGTTGCACCTCCAAATGATCTCCAATGAATCATATGCACCTACTCCAATACTTATACCTGAAAAGGTTAGTCAAGGCAGAGGGTCAGAGCACTGAGCATGAATATCAACTACTCCCTCCAATTAGGGACCGTGAACCTAGACAATAGCGTTATGCATGATAAATATCATAATAGAATATTTTAAATTAAACGAGACATATATATATATATATATATATATATATATATATATATATATATATATATATATACACATAATATGATAGCATGGTTTTTGAAAATTTTTGAAAAATATCTTCACTTTTTGGATATATGATATTTTCCTCTTTCATGTCCATGCATGAAATGTCACGCTAAAGTGTTTTTTTTTCTTTTTAATAAAAAGGTTTTATTTTTATTTTTTTAAAAGGGAAATAATTATTTTTAAAAAGTGAAATAATTTTAAATAATTTAATTTATATTTTTTATATATTTTTTAATTTATATTTTTAAAATACTTTTTTATTTTTTTATTTTATACTGTTAAAATATTTTTTTACTTTTTCTTTACTTTTTATTTTTTTTATCACAGGGGCAAATTTACGACCGTGCCCTCGGCACGGGCATCCTATATATATATATATATATATATATATATGTGTGTGTGTGTGTGTGTGTGTGTGTGTGTGTATGTGTGTGTGTGTGTGTGTGTGTGCGCGCGCGATAAAAATAAATCGCTATCTACCCACAGTAAAGTCCATCTAATACCAAAGTTCCACTATTTAATTTCCGATAACTTCATTTCATTAATTTACTCAATTTACTCAAATTTATTATTTGCTCATTTAATTATTATCAGTCGCGGTGCTCCCGCATTTAATCTTGTACCATATTAGTTTTGGAACTCCCACTAAGTTTTTCCTCATTTTAGTTGTGGGACTCCTGCTTAAAGTTTTTCGTCATATTCGTTGTGGGACTCCCACATATTTTACTCCACACTCATTCCCCTCGTAATAGTCAGTCAGATCGTATTCTGTCAACCCTGCACTTATTGACGAGGTTCCACGCACGACATGTCACAATAGCCAGCGCGTTTAACTGTCAGTCTTGCACGTATTACACCGCACTTACCCACACCTCGCAATAGCCAGCCAACCCGGTTAACTGTCCGTCCTGCACTTATTAATGACGCCAATATATTTTAATACCCGTTTATTATCGTAGGAATTTATTATCAATTTCTCATGTTTACTCATTATTTTATTGTATTTACCCCACCCTTATTATCGACGTAATATCCTAAAAACCCTTAGACCCATACCTAAGAGCCTCCAAAAAAACACAAATGCATCCTACCCTATTTTTATAGGATGAATTTCTATTGATAATCTATTCCTAGTCTTTTGCTTAGGCTAGCAAATCGAAGGCACGACATTAAAATTAGCTCCACCCCAGAATATTCCATCCATAAAAATCTATACCAACTACTCCCATACCTAGGTAGTGTTAACCGCGATTAAGGCCTGCCCACCAGTCTCATACCTAATGAGCATCCAAAAATATAGGTGAGATCATACTACCCAAAATTATGTCATTCCCGCGATGGCAAATATGAATAAAATCAATCACACAATTCAATATATATATACACATTTTTTCAATTCACTCATAATGTCACAATTTAATTTAATTTAATTAATACCACCGTCGTCGTGCTTAAAACAATAGTTTTCATCTAATAATTGTAGATTAATCAACATGCAAGTTTATGAAATACACAATAATTGTCCACTTTTATTAACTACAAAATTTTATGTGTGCATACGCGCCCCGTTTCCATTTAAATAAACTCTATAAAATCCTACATGCGATTCCACACCCATAAGCACCGAAACCCAATACTTTATCCTACGCACCCAAGGGTTTCAAATCTTATTTCATATTAAAAAGTTCATAAAAACAGTACCAAATTAGTTCTCACTTTTTTTCTAATTAAAGTTACTAATTTCTTTTAAGAAAACATGTAATTAATTGTTTAGGGGATACTTAAAATGCATAATACTAAAGGAAGTGAATAGAGTATCCATGCCTAAGTAAAATTTGAATGAGAAATCTGATTTTAAAGATGTATTACTCGCAAAAAGTTAACAAAGATTCGTTCTTGAATCGTCTTGAGAAAACTCGGTTTATCTTGACAAATCTTGAGTTGAAAGTTGTGTATAATGGGGTTAGGATTTAGAGGTAGAAGGAGATGTAAAAGATGAGAGGCTACTGCTCTTAGGGTTAGTGAAAATATGCTTTAAAATTCTGCACCCCGAGTTAAATATATAAGAGAAACGATTAGAGAATTTAAATGGCATAAGAATCCTATTAAAACTAAAACAGTTCGCCCGTTAGTCACGGTCCAGAACCGTGACTAACGTTTTTTTCCCTAGAGATTTTTATGCTATGAAGACTCTTCTAAACGACCCAAGACTTGTATATACTCATATTAGGAGTCTTTTAAGCTAGTTTTTCGAATTTCGAATTAATTTAATTAATTACTGGATAAAATTGCGAGTTGTTATATATATATATATATATCAAGGTTCTAAAAAACGTGGGGCATGATCGAGGCGTCGACGCCAAGTCTTAAGCCTTATAAATCTAGGCGAGTCTTAGGTGTAAAAAGGCGTCAAAAGGCGTTTAAGTGTTTTTTAATATATTTTAATATTTTTAACTATAACAAGAGTATTAAAATACTAAAATGGCACATACCTTAAAATATGTCTTAATATATGCAAATTAAAATACTATGTTTTTAAATACTAAGAAAAACAAAAAGAAAAAATGCACGTTTTTTTGGACGAGAAGTAGAGAGGTTTGGGATACCATTTGTCTTTTGATTGTTTTGAATGATATATTGGTTCGATTTTTTAAAAAAAGTCTTTAAAAGGCCATATTGTTTCACTAAAGTTTTTTTATTTAAAAAAAAAATATGCACCTTAAGACTTTCACCAAGAATAAAGCGTAAAAGGCTTAAGGCGGGACATTTCTCCCAAGCCTTAAACCTAGGCGCGTCTAGTCGGACCCTAGAGCTTTTTAGAACACTGATATATATATATGGGAGAGAGAAAGTTTCTCCTACATCACACCATGTATCACCTAGTTCTAATCCCTAAAAAACTTTTTTACAGTTTTTTTTATTTATTTTTATTGAAATTAACCTTTCAATCAACACATGTTTAAAAAATTAGGCCAACATATATATTCTGGCTATTTTTAAAAAAAATTGCAAAATTCTAGTGGCGCACACCCTTATAAATAATGTGTTTTAAACATTTTTTTGTCTAAAAATTGTATTTTGACCTAATTTTTTTAATATTTGTTGATTGGAAGGTTAGTTCCATAGGTAAAATAAGAAAAAAAAATTATGCCCTAAAACTAGGTGTGATGAATGAGTAATATAGAAAGTATGATATATAAGAGTCTCTCTCTCTCTCTCTCTCTCTCTCTCTCTCTCTCTATATATATATATATATATATATATATATATATATATATATATATATATATATATATATAGTTTAACCAATTTTATAGAAAATACAAAATTAAGAAATTAGATTTTGTTTACTATTTCGCATCGCATAATGTAATTAATACATGTGAAAAATATGTCTAATCACAAATCATTTAGTCACACAAGCGCAATATATGTCTAATATATGATCACTCGTTAATGATTCTGTGGGAAACAATTATGATCATATGAATGGAGAAAACATAATAGATAATTTAATTTAACTCATAACAATGCACGTCCAAGGAAGGTTGTCTTTTAGGTATCATTTCTCTCCATCACGTAGATGAATCGCTGGTGCACAATAGTTTGATCAAAGTTTATCTTGAGGATACACTGCAATGGGTCTAATGTTTTATTCAAATTATGTGTATTTTATTAAATCAATAATAAAATGAAAAAGAGAGAGAACAGAAAATATATATATATATATATATATATATATATATATATATATATATATATATATATATATATATATATATATATGCCCAAAATAGAGATCTAAAACAAGCGTGCAATGTCAAGGGTGTCAAGTGCGTTATCAAAGTGCTCAATCGCCATTTCACGCGTCTCAAGAACGTGTGTCGTTTTGGTGATGCTTTGAAGAACTTTGAAGTATCGAATCATAACATGTTTGATTACAAGATAATTAGTATATTTTGTCATTTGGTTATATAGCCTCTCTTTATGTAAATTTTTTTATATGGGAATTTAGAAGTTACTTTCATTGCCTTGAGCTCTATACTCATATTGAAAACTTGTTTACTCAAAATTAATATTAACTAATATTTTGAAAATTTCCAACAAATTCTCTTGAAGAATATTTTTTCATGAAATAATAATAATTTATATAGATAAGATTTGTAAACTTTCAGATTAAAATTTTTGTTCATTAGATTTGCACATAACGTTTCGCATTCACCACACGTGAATTTGCTAGCAATATAAAATTCTTACGAAATTATCTGATTTTTGTTCAATTGTCACTAATTGTTAAATTTAATGAATTTTTAGTTTATGACAAACACATGAGTTGTACAATTAGTTAAGAGGGGAAGATAATATTTTACTCATTTGTTCTACTTAATGATTTGCTAAATATTCCCAACATGACACGATTAACACAAGAGAACAAGCATAAGCTACTCATTTTTCAGTCCATGTTTGAGTATCAAAGTTCAAGAATGCTATTGGTACCGATTTGAATGCACCGTATTAGTCTATCGGCTGATGTGGCTATAAATCTCTTTAGGTTTAGCCGACCAGCTGACCACATATATACGTTTGTTGTTTTCTACAAAAAAAATGAGGAATGCTTTTACAAAAACAAAAAAAAAAATAACGAAAATATTTTTTTAGCAAAATACATTTTTTAAACTCATTTTAACACACACAAAAATCATTTTTAGCGAAAAAAATAGTTTGACCGAAATATAAATATCATAAATGCATAAAACCAGTGCAACTATTATTTTCAAATAAAAAAGTTTTTAACCAAGAAAAACAAGTTTTATAAAACAAGTTTCATAAAATGACATTTGATTGCAAAAACAAAAATAATTTTTTAATGTCGACTCGTGATTTTTATGTGTCGATCGCGATATTGATTATTGTCGCTAGCGCAGACCCACATTCATAAGACAATAACCACTTGCAACACGTCATGTCAGCGCGTCACAACCAATACATTTGACACGACACAAACAAAAGAAAAACCATTTTTTAACAAAAGATGTTTTTAGCAATAAAAAACAATTTTGGCAAATTCAAATGATTTTTTTAATGAAAAATATTTTTTTAAACTAGTTTTAACACAAAAAATAGATTTTAGCAAAAAAATATTTTTTAAAATCGATTTATTAGTGCCGTTGGCCCGGACCCACATTCAATAAATGATACCCGCGTCAGCGACAATAACCGGTCTCTAATTTAATATATCAATGCTTTGATGTTTAAGAGACACTAAATTTTTTCCCAAACTTATGTATTAAAAAAATGTATCAATTGTTAACAAATTGATATATAAAAATTGTTTTTTAACAAAAAAAAAAAATCTTACCACAAAATAGTTATTAAAAAAATAGTTTCTAAAAAAATAATTTTTACACTAAACCAACTTATAATGGGAAAAAATTGTTCTTTAAAAATAATTTTAGGAATAAAAAGAGTTTATAACAAAAAAAATAGAATATAATTTTAAAATATTGTTTTTAAGAAAAAAAAAAGATAAAGTAATTGATACATGTAAGAGCATCCTTAGTGAGGGAGTGGGACGAAAGCTATATCTACAAATTCTAAAGGGCTTTTGCCTTTTCTGATCGGTATGTTCTCACAGTGGTGAGATAAAGGGATTTGGTAATAATATTCCAACGAGAAAGTTTTGTTCGTAGAAAATAAAGAGAAGTTTTTTTACGAACAACATTTGTTCGTAAGAATTGTTACGAACAAATATAATTTGTAAAAATCTAAATATTTAATAAAAATTAATTATTTATGACTACTAAATTATTTCTACAAATTTCATTTATTCGTAACAAATATTTACAAATTTAATAACCGTTTCATAAATTTAGAGAATCACTCTCAGTTGCCATGCAAATTTTATAGACTCAAGCTCATCACTACGTTTCAATTTATAAATTTATGGATTCATATGCCTTTTAACTTTATCACTGTGAATGCGCTAACAACCCACAAAAAAACAAAAATCCTCCTCAAACCCACGAACAAGCCACCACAGCCAATAGGCTAATCCGGTGCATATAACCAATAGTAAAAGCATTTCTCATCAAAGCTAAGAGGACTTTTCAATAAAGACAAAATAATAGGTGGCCTCTTTCATATTAACAATATTCCTAGATTTAATACTCACCTGTCACACAAACTATTACCATATTCACAAAGTCATGCATAAAAACAAATTCGCAAGAATAGATCCCTACGAAAGTATATTCTCATCTTCATCGACAAAGCATCTTTGATTGAAGTATTGCCTTTGAAAATAAGAAGGTTTTTGTTCCCGAATTATATACCACCCTATAATATGATTAAAGACAATATATTTATTAAAAATTTAATTTTATATTTTTATCATATATTTGAACTTTAATATTGAACATAGTTCGTGTAGTTGATGATTTTATTTTATACTGTGTATGCAAGTAAGCCAATAGAAAACTAATAGTATATTTAAGTGAGGAGGATAAATTTAATGTGATATGTATTTGAAACACAAATTTAAAAATATAGTTATTAATACACGGTTTGTTTGTCTCTTTATTTTGCTCCATTTAATGTGCATGAGAATAATCTTATTTTATATTGCGTTTGGTGATTGGTGAAAAATAAGATCGAATAATTTATATCAGTTATGTTTTTTCAAATCATATGTTATATGGGAGTGAATCATTTTCGCCCATAAGGAAGAATTAATAGCGTGTGTTACTAAGGAACCACAAATCCTTTAAATGAGAAAGGGCTAGTTATACTTTGGTACCCTCAACTTTGACCCCCAACACATTGCCACAACTTCTTTCAATTTTTTCAATTCCCCACTCTCCTTTTTGAAAGCGGTTACAAGTAGCTCACAAATAATAACACTGTAAGATTTTTGACATAAGATGACATGTGGCACCCCTTTTGACTTTTGTCAAAGGACTTTTTTAGGTATTTTGACCTTTTTAAAAAAAAAGCTAATTGTCTCTCTTTCTCACTCTCTTCTCTCTCTTTTCTCTTTCATCTCCACATTTCTCTCTTCTCTCTCTAGTCCAAGCTTCATCTCTCTCTCTCTCTCTCTCTCTCTCTCTCATACACACACACACACACACATATCCACAAGCGCAAACACATACATACAAAAAAAGAATCGCGACCCGGGGGGGAGGGGGGACTGATAGGGTTTCATATTTTTCTTTTGCTTTTTATTGCCTGAATTTTTTTTTATTTGCTTGAAATTTTCTTTTTCAAAACGAGTTTTTATTTATGAAAATCATTTTTCGTTTGTTGGATTTAATTTCGTTATTACGAAAAAAAAATTGCTGGAAATTATTTTTAATCTTGAGAAAACCATTTTTTTATTTATTGAAATCATTATTTGTTTGTTAAAAATAGTTTTTTAATTACTAAAAATCATTTGTTTATTGCTAAAAAATATTTTCTTATTGCTGGAAATCAAATTTTTTTTACTTAAAATAATTTTTTATTTCTGAAAAAAAAAAATTATTGTTGGAAGGTTTTTATTATTGGAAATAATTTCTTTTTGTGTGAAATATTTTTTAAAAATTTTCAGATTTAAATATTTTTTGCTATTTTCTAGTATTTTTAATATATATACGTATTTTCCAAATGTTTTAAAAATATTGTAAATTTTTTCCACGTTTTTTTTATATTTTTTTGGTATTTTCTTAATTTTTAAATGTTTTTTCTGTTATTTAAAGATTTTTCTTAAAAAACAATTAGGTTTGGACAAAAATGCCCTTACTTAAGGTCATGTGTCACGCACATGACAAACGATTTTTGCCAAAAATTAACGAAGTTAAACGATAAGGGGTTATTTATAGCGGTTTTCAAAGTAAATAGGAGAATCGAAAGAAGTGGTGGCAAAGTGATGGGGGGGTCAAAGTTTAGGGAGGCCAGGTTTAATTAACTCAATAAGAAATTTGCTAAAGGACACCACATTGAACCCTTTTTAATTGCTAAGGGCATCACATTTCTTTCATTTTTTCGGCGTGACGTTTTAACAACACCACCACCAGCCTCCATGGCCACTTTTCAAAATTTGCATTCAAACCAAACAACTTTAGGTTTTAAAAATGATCATTAACAGCATTGTATTAAGTTTTATGAAAAATATGGCCGTTTCAACAATTTAAAAAATCATTATTTTGGTGGTTAGGTGATAGAAGTTTGAGTTCCTTTAAACGAATTAGCACCCCAAGCAATGATATTCATCAATTAATATATTACAAAATCACCATCTAAGCGTGAGTCACTTTGACGAGTTTCAAACCTAACTGCCAAGTTCCTTAAGAGTTTCGACACCCGACATTTTGTCATAGCAAAAAATGTTCAATAATTATTGTAATACATGTAATATCTAAAAACTATACCGTTCAATTTTTTTTTAATTGTAAGATCACGGAGGACTGATGGAGACCTTAGCGTATAGCTGTGAGATTCTTGTTTTGTGTAACTTTAAGAGTATGATGCTTGTATAGATAAGTCACGGTAGCTAGCTCCCGATGACGAGTGCAGATTTGTTGAGAGAGTTTAAAGTGAGTTATGATGATTCTCTCTCGAATTCTATTATTTTTAATGTTTCAACTGATCATGTCAGATGGTCATCATAACTCACTTTTAAAGCGAGTCAACACACACAAACTCCCCGATGATAGTCAAGTCGAAGGGAGTTTATGTCTAGTTTATTAATTATACCATACCTTTTCAGTCATGGTGACCCTTGAGATGAGTTTTGATTAGGTGTTATAGTATATATACTTGGGAGTGTACTTTGGATGTAGTAACTATTGAGATATATTTCATATTGATCATTGTTCTTAAGATATATTTTTCATTATTAACTTTTCAATTACTGTTGAGTTATTTATTAACTGTTGGGCAATCCAATCTTATTTATTTCGAGTTTTTAAAGTAGATAAATTTATCGAGTCATTTGAGTACTCATATGTTACAAGAGTATGGTGGCTACACGCAGGTGTAGGATTTATAGAGAGAGAGGTCTATGATGGCTATTTTGCTTTAGTTACTTTAAAATATAGTACAACATATGATGCATGTATTTGAGGTCTTTATGTTGTTGATATGAGATATTGTGAGGTATATGAGGCTTGTATGTATTTAGAGTTCACCTTTTGTATTTATGCCATAATACATTATATTATGTTATAGTTGTACCCTCCGACTTTTTATAGATATATTTTTGTAATGATCTTGTACCATATATTACTGTGAAAGCTTATACAGAGATAGGGTTGAGTTTCGATCGGTTTGATCGGTAAATGAAGCATATTAATATCAAATCAACTTTGAAAGTATCAAATTAAAATTATTAGTTTTACCGGTCGGTACACCAATCCATAAACCAAAACTAAACCGCGTGCTACATCGGTAAAATAGATTTTTTGAAATAAAATCGATTTTTCAAAAAATACTGTAATTTCGATAAATTTCTCTTTACGGTAATATTGGTAATACCCGCTACATAATGGTATCTTTTGTACCACTTGTCCAAACCTATTCATATGCATATTTAAAAAAATAATAATAATTATTATTATTATATAAAAAAAAAATACATATTTATCTCGTCTCCATAATAACAAATAAATATTAAACTCCAAAATAAACATCACAATTAAATTGTAATAGGCAAAAGCACAAATAAACATCATAATTTGTAAGTTTAAATAAGCAAAAGCACAAATATACCATATTCTAACTGCCCCTATATAGAGATACTGATATTTTGTCTCATTATCACTCATTAAAAGAATGTTTATGATAATAGTGATGTGAATATTTAATTTAAATATAAACTTCGTTAGTCTGGATATTTAGATTGCCTTGTTCAAAATTAAAAATAAAACATTTTAATCTTTATTGAAATATATAAATAACAAACTATTTATGTAATTATCCTACGATATACAAGATATAAAACTTCGATGATACTTACAATATACGTCATCATATCTAAATAAATATAACTCACATTGAGAATTCCTTTTTAGAACTTAAAAATCTCATAATGTAAATAGGATTTTAAAAAGGAACAAATAAAAATAAGGTCATTTCTTATTAAAACTATTACAACTTTCTTCTTACAATTTTTATGGCTATTGGTCTTGTTGATACCAAATTTAACCTGCTAACATGGACTAATCGTAAGAAGACGCGTGTCAATCTACGTGGCACATACAGGCATTCCTACAATCATATTGGTGGCAAGGAACTCTGCCTCCCCGATCAACTCAGACGCTCCGACCAACAAGAGCTCTCCGAGGAACTTTACTGCACCGATTAACTTATGAGTACCGATCTACTTAGGTGATCCGAGAAGCTTAGGCGGTCCGAGCTGCACCTCAAACGAAGCGTTAATAGCAGGATAACTAACAGATTGACTGCGCATTAAATGCTTATTATTATCATGCAGATGTATACGCCTAAGGGGCATTTATGTATTACCCTTTCACATGTACAGCCTAAGGGCTATAAATACATTGTATCATCCTCATTGTAAGGGGACCGAAATTTCTGAAGGATACTCATACTTCGAGAATTCCTAAACACTCAGCAATAACAAAATAGTGGACGTAGGCCATTCTTTTAAGGCTGAACCACTTTAAAAATTCATTTGTCTTATTTATTTTTATCTGTGATTAAATAATTAGAGATAATCTAATTTTTTACATCAACAGATTGGCGTCGTCTACGGGAAACGACTGCAATTTTTATTTTTCATCAAAAATAATTCGTCACAAATGGCTGATAATCCAGAACCTAGCAATCGAAACGCTGGAAACCCCTCAAATCCATATGCTCCGCTAAACGTTCCAGATCTGGCTGGAATAATGGCAAATCTGGCCCAGGGCCAGACAGCCATGCAAGAAACTACGCGATAACTTATACAAACCTTTCATGGCGGTGCACCGACCCATTCAGGACAGCGAAGTGTTCAAAGAAATACTCGTTTACTTTCTTCGCATACTAGGCATACCGATTCATATCGTACTGAGGAATCTGATGATTTTTCTTATCAACCAGGAAGAACTTCGTCGGTACGAGCCACAGATACTGAACAAAAGGTCACTCTCTCTCTAGAAAGGATCAGTGCATTGGAGAGATTGAGTAGGGTTTCTCCTTTCAATCGATTGGGCCCTAGGAGGAACAAAAGTCCTCCTAAGGTTTCATCGAAGAGATTTAGACGACCAACAGACTTAAGGGAAGGATCTGCTCAATCGCGACCAGCTGCTCATCAGGATAGATCCCAAGAAGCCACATTAACGCGATCAGTTGCTCGAACCAACAGGCCCGAGGAAGGAAACGATGCGTGGAAAGGCTCTATTCAGAGGCTGGAGGATAGATTAGGGGAAATGGTTAAAGCCAAGAACCCTCTATAACGAACTTTTGTTCAAGGGACACCTTTTGTCCAGGCCATTGTGGATTTTCCCACACTGTCAAAATTTAAAGCACCTGTTGTGACTCCCAAGTATGATGGAAAGACCGACCCTATCCTTCATATAGAACAATACCAAGCTGCTGCCGACATCTATGCTGTTCCAGATGAGATGATATGCAGAGCATTCTTGGGAACTCTTACCGGATCTGCTCAAATATGGTACAATAATCTTCCTCGGGGTAAGATCTCAACTTTCTTTCAACTGACCGATTTATTCATTGGGAATTTCTGTTTTGGGGCAAAGCCAGTTAAACGAGTAGCGCATTTGTTAAGTGTTAGGCAAAAAGCTGGTGAAAGTACCAGAGATTATATAACTCATTTTAATAACGAGAAACTCGAAGTGATTGATTATGAAGAAAAGACAGCGATTATCGCCTTGATGAGTGGGTTGCTGCCCAGCAAGTTGTATTACGCTTTGGCCAAAGATCCACCTAAAATCGTGTGAGAACTCATGGGAAAAGCGGCCAAGATTATGAATGCCGAGGAGGCTATGGCTGCGAAGAAGAATATGTATGCCAAATAAACCAAGGTGGAGGGTGATAAAACTAAGAATAAAGAGCATAAGAACAATGGTGGTGACAAACAATCAAGAACAAGGTCGTCATGGGAGGTATTGAAGAAATTTGATAATTATACTCCTTTAAAGAAAGACATCAACCACGTTCTAGAAGAAATCAAGAACAGCGAGGAGTTAAGCTGGCAAGAGAAAATGAAGACAGACCCTGACAGAAGGAATAAGGCAAAATATTGCGAGTTTCACAAAGATCATGTCCATATGACCAAAAATTGCATAGCTCTTCAGAATGAGATCGAAACACTCATCAGACAAGGAAAACTGGTAAAGTATGTTGATCGTAGAAATGAAAGAAGAAATAACGACCGAACAAGAGAGAGGTCTAGATCTCCTCGTCGAGCAGAGAAGAACAAGAAAAAAGACCATGAAGATAATCCAGAAGACGGCCCCGACCATCCCAAAAGACCAAGGCATCCAGAACGTGAGGTATTTTCAATAAGTTTTGGGTCATTTGATTGTAATGTTATTACAGGTGGAGATGGAGGAGAATGAGACTTTACCTGCAAAGAGAAAAGCTTACCTCTGTGAGGCTCAAGCTTGCTCATACATTCAACGAATAAATCTAGCTGAGGAGGATCGCCCTAAAAAAGTAAACAACGAGAAATTGGTCATTGGTTTCTCAAAGAACGACCTCGCAGGTGTTCTATATCCTCATGATGACCCATTGGTGATCAAAATGAGGATGAAGGAAGTGATGATTTCAAAAGTACTGGTAGATAATGGTAGCTCGGCAGACATCATGTTCTTCTCGTGCTTCGACAGTTTAAATCTAAAGCTATCTCAACTGGATCATTATCACAAACCCCTCCTCGATTTTCCTGGAGAGAAATTTTTTCCACTTGGGACGATCAAGTTGGATATATTCATTGGTACATGGCCTGCTTGTCGGATAGAAAGAATACGTTTCTTCGTGATGGATAAGAATGTTCAGTCAGCCTATAATATCATCATGGGAAGAGTAGGATTGAAGAAATTTAAAGCAGTACCATCCACGGTACATCAATGCCTAAAATTTCTAACAAATTTTAGAGTAGGAATTGTGAAGGGTGATCAAAAAGTAGCTCGGGAATGCTACTATTCATCTGTCGAGCAAGAGGAACTGGAGGAATCAAGGAAGAAGACTATTACCTATCAAGTGGATGAAGGTGCATAAATTGAAACATTGGATCCTAGAGATGAGTCTCAACTCGTGAAGGGTCAAGTGGTGGAAGCTACTGAAAATATCATTCTGGACGACGAGCACCCTGAACGAACAACTCAAATAGGTTCATCGTTCGAGACCTCACTAAAACAGGAATTGATAATTCTCCTAAGAAGCAGAAAGAAAACTTTTGCATGGAGTCATGAGGATATGTCCGGGATAGACCCAAATTTTTTATATCACGAGCTCAACGTGAATAAGAAGATCAAGCCTGTGAAGCAGAGAAGAAGAGTATTCAGTCCCGAGACGAATCAAGCTATACAGGAGTAAGTCGAGAAGCTCCAGAAAGCTTGCTTTATCAAAGATGTTAAATATCCAGACTGGTTAGCAAATGTGGCGATGGTGAAGAAGAAGAACAACAAATGGAGGATGTGTGTAGACTTCACCGACCTCAATAAAGCATGCCCAAAGGATCACTTTCCGTTGCCCCAAATTGATCAACTAGTGGATGCTACCTCGGGACACGAGCTGCTGAGCTTCATGGATGCTTATTCTGGTTACAATCAGATTAAAATGAAACCTGAAGACAGGGAGAGTACTTCTTTCATTACCCCTAGGGGAACTTATTGTTATAATGTTATGCCTTTTAGTTTAAAAAATACAGGTGCAACATATCAGCGGCTGATGAACAAAGTATTTGCAGAACAAATCAGTTGCAATATGGAAGTCTATGTTAACGATATGATGACAAAGAGCAAGAAAGATGTTGATCATCTAGTTGACTTAGGCCAGACATTTGATCAATTGGATAAATATCAAATGAAGTTGAACCCGACCAAGTGCATATTTGGAGTACGAGAAGGCATGTTTCTCAGGTACATCATCAATCAACGAGGCATTGAAGCAAACCTTGAAAAGATCAAAGCTTTGTTAGGGCTGCGATCTCCAACGACGAAGAAAGTAGTGCAAAATCATACAGGACGAGTAGCAGCACTCAACAGATTTGTATCGCGAGCAACTGATAGATGTCTCCCATTCTTCAAAACGCTTCGAAAGACTTTTGAGTGGAATGATGAATGTGAGAAGGCTTTTCAAGATTTGAAGAAATATCTGGGAGCACTTCCATTATTGTCCAGACCAGTGATGGGAGAAAATTATACTTGTATATTACAGTGTTGGAGAATGCAGTTAGTTCGGCATTGATAAGAATGGAGAATGGAGTGCAAAAACCAATCTATTACACGAGTAAGGTCTTTCGAGGAGCAGAGATCAGATATCCAAAGCTGGAAAAATTGGCACTAGCATTGATCGAGGCAAGTTGAAGAATGAAGCCATACTTCCAGGCTCACACTATAGTAGTATATATTGATATGCCGTTGAGGCAAGCCCTTCATAAACCAAAAAAATTAGGGAGATTGATGTACTGGGCAATAGAACTTGGTGAATATGATATAGTTTATGAACCCAGACCATCGCTTAAAGGGCAAGCAGTAGCCGATTTTATAGCAGAGTTCACCTATCCTGATACCTCCGAGGAGCAAAAGTTGCTCATTGATCAACCCGTGGATGTTACAGAATCATCAAACTCAAGCCCATACCAGTTTAGGTTGGTAAAAGGGCAAGAAAAGATGATCGACGAACAGCAAGAAATATCAGGAGAGGGTAAAAGGAAGTAACAAATTTTCCACCGAGGAACTTTGTCAGATCAGAAATTTGAAGACGAGTTACCTATATGGACTCTATATGTGGATGGCTCATCTTGCTCTACATGATGTGGGGAAGGGATAGTTTTGAACATTCCAAACGAAGTCCACATGGAATACGCCTACGTTTTCAATTCAAAGATTCGAATAATGAGGCTGAATATGAAGCCATGATTGCAGGTCTTAATTTGGCAAAAACCATGGGGGCAGAGCAGGTTATTGTCTTCAGTGACTCGCAATTGATCATAAATCAAATGATGGGAGTATATGCAGCCAAAGGAGAATTAATGATCAGGTATCATGCAAAGTCAAAGGAATTGGTATTGGAATTTGCTGCTATTCAGCTGGTCAGAATACCAAGAATGGAGAATGCGAGAGCAAACGCATTAGCCCGATTAGCATCAGCTACTCGTACCGAGCTACAAAGAACAATCACAATTGAAGTCTTAGGTGGTCGGAGTATAGATGAAGATCTGATAATGAACTTTATTACCCTCGATTTAGGATCATCATGGATGGATCCAATCAGGGCATATATTAAGAAAGGGGAATTACCAACTGATAAACTTGCAACCAATAAATTAAAATTTAAGGCTGCTCGTTATGTACTGACTAATGGTATTTTATACAGACGGGGAATTATAGCAGGTTTACGAAGATGTGTGCATCCCACCGATGTGAAAGATTCGATTAAAGAGGTCCATGAAGGGTCCTGTGGAGCCCATGTAGCAGGTCGGACACATTTTCAAAGAATGATGACTCAAGGATACTACTGGCCGATGATGAGGGCTGATTGTATAGCCTATGTAAAGAAATGTGACAAGTGTCAGTGCTTATCCTCCATCCGAAGAACTCCCCAAACAGTATTGACACCCATTACTTCCCCTTAGCCATTTTCCATATAGGGAATAGACTTGGTCGGGCCACTGCCAATGACCAAGGGAATATTTAAGTATCTCGTGGTCGCTATCGACTACTTTACTAAATGGGTTGAGGCTGAGACTCTCATTGATATAACGTATGACAAGGTGTACCAATTTATTTGGAAGAACATCATTTGTCGATATGGTTCTCCTCATGCCTTCATCACAGACCATGGAACTCAGTTCGATAATGAGGAGTTCGCGACCTACTGTCATCAGTCAAATATCTTGAAGATTCACTCAGCTCCAGGCCATTCCCAAAGCAATGGACAAACTGAAGTGACAAACAGAACGCTACTAAATGGCTTGAAGAAAAGACTGAATGACACGAAAGCAAACAGGATCAATGAGTTGCACTCTGTACTATGGGCTTATCAGACTACTCCCCGAGCAGCAACAGGAGAATCTCCATACATGCTAGCATTTGGAAGTGAAGTTGTTATACCTGCTGAGTTGGGTCTCCCGACACACAGAGTACTGAATTTTAATTCTCCTGCCAGCGATTTAATGAGAAGGTTAGACTTGGACATGCTCGAGGAAGTTAGGGAAGAAGCAGCCATTAGAAATGCTGCTTACCAGCAACGAACAGCTTTGTTCTACAACAAGAGAGTGAAGAAGTGTGACCTGAAAGAAAGAGACTATGTGCTAAAGAAAGTAATTCAAAAGCACAACAAACTGGAAGTAAACTGGCATGGACCCTACCGAGTTAAGGAAGTTGTTCGACCAGGGACATACAAAATAGAAACTTTAGAAGGGGAGGAGTTTAAGAATGCATGGAATGCAGAACATCTGCACAAATATTATCAGTAATGTAAACTCTCATGTAATGCAGTTTCATCAGTATGAATAAAGTGACAACATTCTGCCCAATTCTCTCCTTTTATTGAAATTTTTTCGCGGAATACTAATGTTACACATTCAGCAAAAGTACTACTCAGACTACTCAGAAATCTATTTCCAAAAATGCCAACTAAGGTTGGTCGGGAAGTAAATCTATTTCCAAAAATGTCAACTAAGGTTGGTCGGGAAGTAAATCTATTCCTAAAAATGCCAACTAAGGTTGGTTAGGAAGTAAATCTATTCCCAAAAATGCCAACTAAGGTTGGTCGGGAAGTAAATCTATTCCTAAAAATGCCAACTAAGTTTGGTTAGGAAGTAAGTACATTCCTAAAAATGCCAACTAAGGTTGGTTAGGAAGTAAATCTATTCCCAAAAAAGCCAGCTAAGGTTGGTTGGGAAGAAAAATATTCCCAAAAATGCCAATTAAGGTTGGTTGGGAAGAAAATATTTCCCAAAAATACCAACTAAGGTTGGGGAAGAAAAAATCCACCAACTCAGGTTAACTACAGTTGGTCGGAAGCATTTTATTTAAATAAAGTATGAGTATGTGAAAGTGATCAAGCAAGAATTTTTTGATACTCATAAATTACCAATAAGTTGGTCGAGAAACAAAATATCATCAATTTTGGTTAGTCGTCAAATAATTACCACAAATTTAAGATAGTCGACAATAAGTTTTAACAAACTCTAGTTGATCGACAAATAACACAATTTTGTTATCTTTTTAGCAGATATACATGCACAGATGTAAAGTGTTTTACAATTACAAGACAGTGGCAATCAAGATTTGCAAAGAAAATTATTTCATTAAATGTAGAGCAAAATACATCAAGAATGAAATACAAATTTATTATTACATCAAGATTCCTATTCTAGGGGTTTCTTCCCCTCTGCTTTTAAAACAGGTTCCTCGCCGGCAGGAGGATCATCCAAAGCATAAGGGGACTTTATGAAATTAAGATCTTTAAGCATCCTGATATTCACCACAGATGGTCGATCGAGTATATGCTCGGGACGAGATATCTCAGCATTGGAATAGATATTGTAATCGCCAAGATATTTAGAAATCAAACACTGAGGGATGGGTCGAGCAGGGATCGAACTCATGTCGAGCTTGAATGGTGGCACTGGCAGATCAAGCAGCCCAGGGTTATGGTAATCCCACAAGTAATGACCCTGCTCCAGTTGCAGTACACCTAAGGCATTCAACCACCCTTGTTTGTAACCCTCATTATTCGCATTTTGGATCCGATCATACAAATGGTAGAGAGCCTCATTGTATCCAGCCATCCAGAATTCTCGGGGCTGCTTGTGGAATTGATATGTCAATCTTTCCAACTGCTCGTGAAGACTTTTTGCAAAAATTTCCTTATTCTCCAAGGCAGACTTCTGTGTAGAGAGCTCCTCGTCCAAATTTTGGATCTTCTTATACATCTCGGCCAATGCCTGGTTCTTTGCAATTAGTTGGAAGGCTTGATTCTCCAGAGCCGATTGAGTTCTCTGTTCCTCGACAGTAATCCGAGCAGCTCTTGCTCATCCCCGAGCAGAGGTAAAAGGCCCAATCCTCTTCAAGGTTTCTAGTTCATCCCTCAGGTTGGCATTTTCGACCTCTAAGAAAGAGAATCCCTCATCGTTCACAGGTACCAAAGCGTTTGATGTAGAGGCAGCAGACTTAAACTGAGTTACCTCTCTTTGCAGGTTATTATTTTCTTGCTCCAATAATTCAGCTATCTGCCTGTGCTCCTCGACCTCGGTTTTTAATGTCCTTTCTCTCACTTCATAAGCTGCAAACATTTTATCGTATCCCTTATCAGCATTCAGTTGCTGATACTTCTTCTCGTACCCCTCGTGCAAAAGGGTTGTAGATTCCTTATATTGTTGCTGAAGCTCTTCAAGAGTGCCCTGGAGATCTTCAATCATATCATAGTATGCTACGTTGTTAGCCACTGCACGGTCGAGAAGGCACTTTAAAAACTGATAGGCTTCAATTGCTTGCTCTGAAGCACCTTGACCGAGGATGTCAATGATTTATGCTGCACTCATGTCTGTATGACCAGCTTTGAAATACTCATTGCATTGTCTTAACAGTTTTGTATCATGAGCAGATAATAATTCCATCCTGTCCATAAACTAGTAAAGGAAAGAGAAAGCAAGAATCAATAAGAGTTCAAATAGAGCATGAAGAAGGGAATCAATAGTATGTATAATCAAAAATTCGAATTTTATTATATCATAAAGGAGAAGTATAAAGTTCAGAGTAACATTTGATAAAGAAAAATAAACAGAGAGAAAAATCCGAACAACTCTACACCTTTTCCTTGTCTTCCAAAACTTTCTCGGGAGGCTGGGACAAGGAGGTAGGTTGCTCGGATGGAATAGATGGTTGCTCGGAGAGTGCAGGAGGTTGCTCGTTTGAAACAATGGATGGTTGAAGTTTCTCGCTGGTGGACTGGATAGCTGGGGGATGAGGAATGTGATCTCCCATCACCATGGAGGATTCTTCAAAGGCGATTTCGTCCTCTTCTTCTTCAGGAGTTGGAGGGAGGCTCGGGATGTGTCGCTGAAATAAGTCAGAATTTTCATCAACTTTCATCTCTTGCAGAGCAGCGACCCAGCCATCCCTAAAGTATTTGTGGCTACCATATTCCACCTGTGACATCATGGCAGCCAAACCTTTATTCCACCCCTTATCCCATCCAACGCTGAAAGACTTTTTAACAGTCAATTTCCTTTTCGTCTTCTTCGAGGAAAGCTTCTCAGAATGAAGATCCTCGGCAGCCTTCAACTTATTTTCCACTTCTTCCTTCTGACGACTTACTTCCCAAAGTTGGCCCAACTCTCCTTCAGTAATCTTGAGCCTACTTTCAAGCTCCCCATCATTTTTGAGCTTCCCTTCAAGCTCTTTATTCTTCTCCTCCAAATCTTTTATTTTCTTCTCCAACCCCTTGGAGACCTCAACAACCTGAGCCATCTCCTGCTCGGTCGAAGTGAGCTTCTTCTCCCAAGTGGCCTTATCATCAGCATACTTCTGACGAGAATCCTTCAGAGATTGCGTCAGGCCTATCAAAGCTTCCTCTACACTTGACGAGGAGCTTGAAGCTTTAATAGCTTCATCTTTCTTCAGAATTATATTAAAACAGGCCACCAACTAGGAAAAGAAAATAATAGCAAGTCAGTGTACAGATATAACAATGGAAAGATAAAAGTTTTGGACAATAAGACTTACAAAAGTAGTATAACGAGCTGCTAATGTGGTAACCATGTCCCGAGTAAGATTTTCTTCAATACCTTGGATCTCGAGAATGATCCAAGATTTCACCGAGCTCATGGCAGAGCTCGGGGCAACAAAAGTGGGAACACAACTTCCAGTACTCGGGGGCTGAGAGATGGATTCAGCTAAATTGACCGAGGAGCTTTTCTTCAGCCTCCTCAGAGGAGCATCAACGGTCTCAACTAACTATGTAGTCTTAGTCGGAGAGATGACAATCACCTCACTTGGAGCATCAGCCTTGCTCGGGGACACTGGGGGCTTCTCAGCAACCTTCACAGTAATAGCCGGAGGGGGTACATTAATTTTCTTTATCCCTTCTGGGACATCATGTGTACTTTTCTTGGTCTCTCCAGCAGCAGAGGCAGATTTCTCGAAAAGGGTAGGAGGTCTTCTTTTTTTCATCCTTTCACTCAAAGGAATATGTGACTCGGGTGAAGAACTTGTAGAAGCTGGTATTGGTTCTGCGTCGTTTATCACCGGACGAGCAGTGAAAGATGAGGTGTAACTCTTATACTATAGCAAATACGAAGCTGACCTAATATGCTCGTTGGCAACAGTCTGATGCAAACTCCAAATAAGTTTTAAATGCTTTATGTTAACTTCTGTCTCTTTTGGAGACTTTCTTTTGCTGTCAACTTCAAATAAATGAACATGAAAACATCAGTAACACGTTTTATCAAACACAAAGGAAGCATGGTTTCAAAAATAAAATAAAAACAACATATCCCATTGCCATAGGGAGGGCATCTAGGACCCTGGTAAACATCATCTCCAGTCAGTGGAGGGTGTTGCCAATTTTTCATAACAACCCCGTGCTCGAAGTAATCCCTATTGGCATCCGGGAGATTGACCATTAAAGCTCTATTTAAAAACCTAGTTTTTAAATAAAAAGTATTGTCACCAACAACCCATCTATAACAAAACATAATTTCTGGAATTCCTATACGAGTTCCATGAATTTGATTTAATCTATGAACCCCGTTAACTATTCTTCACGTATTGGGGGCTATTCTTGCAGGAACCACGCCAAAATATTGACAGAATTCCATACATAAAGGGTTTGGGGGAAAAGAAAAATCGCATTCAGCCACAAATAGACTGGGGAACCAATGTCCCTCAGCCAAACGGAAATAATCCGAAGGTTCAGAAAGTTCCTCCAGAACAACCCAAGAAGGAATAGAGATATCAGAATGAAATTTATCAAGCGACTCTACAGGGTATACCATGATGAATAAAGGAAATCAAAGAGAAAGAAGGAAATCTTACAGGAAAAAGATGAGTCTGTTGACAATGAACGATGAAAGGGATGAACGCACAAGAGAGAGAGATAATGGAAAACTCAAAGATACAAATTTGAAAAAGTAAAAGACGATGGGATTTTCTGCAGCGCTTAAATACCTTGCCTTGGGAAGGGATAAAGACAATGATTATAAAAAGAGACGGTTACGCTACCGGTGGCTAAAAAGACAAAAAAGGCGCGGAAACCAAAGTGGTCATAAAAATTCAAAAAATTTGATTCTACAAATTTGGAAGGAGAAATAAATACAAAAGAAAGTATTCCTAAATTTCAGGATGATCATTTAAAACTGCCATATTTCGAGAAAGAATGTTCCACACTCCTCGAATCTCGAACTGTGAAACATTGGGGGCTTCTTTTGATACCAAATTTAACCTGCTCACATGGACTAATCGTAAGAAGACGCGTGTCAATCTACATGTGTAAGGACACAAATTTCCAATTGAGTCCATATATAGTTATGGCTCAATTCCGGACAAAAACATTTATTCATAGGATAGTATTTAATTGTAATATTCTCAAGCCTATGAAGTGTCTGTTGAAGACGTAGAGGCAAAGAGTATAAAGCTTCATCAATATGCCGGTTTGCGTGCCTTGTTTCTACGTCATCAACAATGGTTCCATGCTCCCAAGGTATGAATGCAATATTATATATATAGGAGCTTGGAACAAGTTTTATTGGGTGTTAGGTTTAATAAAAATTGTGTTTTATTTTCAGAAAGAATTAATTAAAACTTTAATATAAGTTTATAAAGTTTTCTGGGCTAAAATCGAATTTTCCAAAATTCTGGAAGTTCATTCGATATGTTGTTCGAACGAGATTGTCGTTCGAACCAGATGTCATTCGAACGAGTTTGCCAACGACTTCCCACTAAGGCATATTGGTCCTTCGTTAGAAATGTCGTTCGAACGAGATTGTCGTTCTAACGAGATTTCCAACGAGTTTCTAACGAGTCCATACTGGAGCTTCGTTAGAAGACTCGTTCGAACGAGATGCCAGGCGGGAACAGTTTTGAGCAGTTTTTTCACCCACTTCCCCACTTAGTTTTTAACCAACTTTTTCAGACTTTATCATGTGCGGGAATCACTTTTGATAACCTATCTTTTTCAAATCTTTTTCACAACCTTCTAACTCCTAGAGAGTGTTTTGAGAGAAAAATAAAATAGGGAAAAAGATCATGTTTTGAGTGAGATTTTTAGAGAAAAATATACATCACTCTTGTTTATACCCAAATGAGTTTATTCCAAGTTCTTATATACATATCAATTGCTTGGAGTTTGGCAACGGTTTTCTCTACACCGAATTGAAGAGAAGTTTGCTTTAACCTACCCACGTGGAGAAAGGCTTCATGTACGGGTGACGGTGACCATATAAAGTCCTATCGATGGATTCCGAGATCGCGGTGGTGTTCCAAGGTTATTCGCTAGGAAGAGGTGTCTACAAGAAGAAGCGTCGAGACTTGTGAGGAATCGAGTCATGTGTTGTAAATCTTTTGTCTTGTACTTGTAATTCCGTATCTAGTGAATTTGTGGCTAGGGCCATCCGAGGTTGTTTCCCGTCTTGGGTTTTTCCTCGTACATCGCGATGTAGTGTGATTGATTTATTTTATATTGCATAATAATTTAGAACGCATGCTTAGGATAATTCAAGATAAAATTTGGTTTAAATTATCACACTTAATTTAATTTGGACTTAAATTAAATATTGGGTAAAGTTAGTTAATTCAAGTCATTTGCTAAAATTGGTTTAGCCTAATTTAGAAATATTGAAAATTATGACTTAGGCAAATTCTAGGGCTTGGATCAATTAAAATTGTTTTAAGTGAAATTAATACTTGTGGGTGTAAGTTAATTTCAATTAAAATTTGATATTTGTTTGTTTTGTTGAACCATCACATCATAACGCTTTCGCATCTCGTGCTTTATAAAAGAAAATTATAAGTTGATTTTAATTGGTGAGAAAATTAAAAACCCGGGGATCCATATCATCACGTTTCTACAACATGGCACATACAGGCATTCTTACAATCATATTGGTGGCAAGGAACTCTGCCTCCCCGATCAACTCAGATGCTTCGACCAACAAGAGCTCTCCGAGGAACTTTACTGCACCGATTAACTTATGAGTACTGAGCTACTTATGAGTACCGAGCTACTTAGGCGGTCCGAGCAGCTTAGGCGGTCCGAGCTGCACCTCGATCGAAGCATTAATAGCAGGATAACTAGCAGATTGACTGCGCATTAAATGCTTATTATTATCATGCAGATGTATACGCCTAAGGGGCATTTATGTATTACCCTTTCACATGTACAACCTAAGGGCTATAAATACATTGTATCATCCTCATTGTAAGGGGACCGAAATTTTTAAAGGATACTCATACTTCGAGAATTCCTAAACACTCAGCAATAACAAAATAGTGGACGTAGGTCATTCTTTTAAGGCTGAACCACTTTAAAAATTCATTTGTCTTATTTATTTTTATCTGTGATTAAATCATTAGAGATAATCTAATTTTTTACATCAACAGGTCCGATAAAGATGGATTGGCTGGGTTATAACTTTCTAATACTAAGGACTCTACTGATAAGTGTTATCTGCAGTTAATTATAAAGGAATTTACTCGCTGAAGAACCAACCCCTCAACGTAATACAATATTAAAGCACCATAATACAATACTAGAACATTTGGAAAATGGGCCCTGTGCAGTCACCCATGTGGCACCTACCCAGGGTCGGCCATGCTTCCATGCTTATTAATTAAACGATCTAAAATTCTAGAAAGGTCGTTATAAGGTTTCGTTTCGAATTAAACATGTGTGCCTAAGTTATTGTAACTTAGAGGCCCGGGAATTAGGTGTTGCGGAGCACTACGAACTTGACGTCCAACCAAATCTTTAAGTTCATTTCATGTGTTTAGGTTAAATAATAAGTACCGAGTTTTTGTTAAGAGTTTTAAAATCTTATCTCCTAGGCAAACAATTGAAAAATTAGTTTGAGTTTATGTTAGTGCACATATGTGTCTAGTAAAAAAACATAGTATCTCATATGATTCATGTATGTGAGCTCTTGATGTTGTTAATATGAGGTATTGTGAGGCATATGATGTTTGGATGTATTTAGAGTTCAAACATTATATTATGTTATAGTTGTATCCCGAGGATTTTTATAGATATATTTTTGCAACGATCGAGTACCTCATATTAATTGTGAATGCTTATATATAGAGATTGATATTTTGTTTCGTTATCACTCATTAAGGGAATGTTTATGATAATAGTGATGTGAATATTTAATTAAAATATACACTTCCGTGTTGATTAATTAAACGATCCAAAATTCTAGAAAGTTCATTATCAGGTTTCGCTTCTAATTAAACGGGTGTGCCTAAGTTATTGTAACTTAGAGGTTAGGTGGGGCGGGGCACTATTAACTTGACGTACACCCAAGTCTTTAAGTTCCTTTCTTGTGTTTCAGTTAAATAAGTGTCGAGTTATTTTTTTAGTTTCAAAACCTTATCTCCTAGCCAAACAATTGAAAAATTAGTTTGAGTTTATGTTAGTGCCCATATGCCATATGTGTCTAGTGAAAAAAATTATATTATACACCTAAAATTGACATCATAATCCAGCGTCGACATTTGTTGCTCTCACTTGTTGGCACGTATACACTTCATTAAGTCATTTATTAATTTCATATTATCTAGATTAATGTAAACACGTATGTACTTGGTCAATACATGCATTTAGTTGGTTCATATATTAGGAGGTTCATGTATAGAAGTTTAAATAAGATATGTTTACATTAAATGTAATAGATACATGTATTTGGGATACATTTTAGAGATCCTGTAAATACCCATGTAATGTTGGCATTTGAATTGAAGTTATAAAAATAAAAAATATTGTGAGACTAATAAAGAAAAAATTTCTCCTCAAATTGAGTGGAATCTCTCAAATATTGAGTGTATTAATATATTTTATTAATTTTTTTTGCAGTCATATATTTGGATAAAGGCATTTACAGAGGGGTTCTCAAGTTTAATGAATATTTTAGCTATTTAAATGAAGCTTCTAATTAAAATTCGTTTCCTGTCTGAATTTTTGGGGTATGATAGTTTTAAATATTAGTAGAGTTCTTAATTTGTATGTTTGTTTCACGCATTAGTAGTGCACTATATTTATACTTACAATTTATCAACTATAGATACTAATATGTTATGCTTATTAGGTTTGTTAAAGTATGTTTTGTATAAACAAATAATGTTACATATTAAGATTTTATAATCTACTTGATGAGTTCATCTTGAATATTTTAAGTCCTATCACAACATTTTTTCCTCAATACATCATATTTGTACAGAGAGTGAATATTCAGAGTGTGAATATTCACTGTATATTTACAAATAGGACCTATTGAAACAAAAATCTTTTTTCATGAGACCTGTTGGAGCAAAACAAAGATGTTAGAACCTATTGAACTACATAATTAATAAATGGCACTAATTGGTAAAAAAATCCATGTTTTAAGATTATTTTACGTTGTTTATTAAATACTTTTAAACATAAAGATCTAACAATTTTTATATATTATTTCAATATTTATTTTTATTTATTTAAAATAATATTAACATATTCAGATATAGTATTTACCATTAAAATATCATTGTATTATGTTAAATATGTTTTCAAGATATCTTAATTATATTTTCTTTCGCAATAAAATTTCTAAAAAGTATTATTTTTTATGGCTACGAAACAGGCCACCTGCAACCTAATGTGGGGCTAATTTTGTGAGCTAGCCTTAACGCCACCCATAACCTTAAGTTAATGATTGAGTATTGATTAAATGTAAGAGTTGCTACCTCATCCTCGTCGATAAGCATCTTTCTTTTTGTGCTTATCATTGGTAGCTCTACATTCACTTAATCTCTCCTCATGTAAATCTCAATATCTTCTGTATCCGGACACCCTAAAATCTCAATCTTGAGTTCAATGCTGTGGTTAATTACATCTGAACTTCATATCATCAAATTAGGTAACAAATCATTGAATTGGATAAAATCTAACTTCAAATCCCTTTCATCCTATTACATATTTCGGCGAGTGGAACTATTTAACGTGTCATGCTCACTCATAAAGATACACTTCTTTTTGGATAAATTGACTAACACTGTGCATGCTGAAAATGTCCTTCTTTTACTAACGCACTTTGAATGGATACTATAGCAACATGTGTCATATATATACACACATTGAACGTTGCTAGAGGGACACACGCTCCTAAACCCACACCATAGACACATAACCCCCCCCCACCCAAAAATCTCACCCAAAAAAAAAACCATTTACTTAGGGATCTTTTTATACTTACACATAAAATTTGAACACATTTTTTAGACACGTTAACGTATTGTATTTTTATTGGTTCGTGTCTGGATTCCACATGCATTCCACTGGCGTGAACCCTAAACACGAGTCAATATAAATGCGACACATCAATATGTTTAAAAGATGTGTCTAATTTTGTGTGTCAGCATATAATTATCATTTACTTAAATCTTAACTACTATATTTTTATTTATAAAAAAAATAATAATAAAAAGGACAAAATATTCTCCCTTATTTCTCCTAATACAAAAAACAGTTAAAAAAGAATTTTTTGTTGAAACCTTATTTTTTGAAATAAAGTTTTGTTAAAAAAAAGTATGCTACATTAATAAATAAAAAGTATACAACATTCATAAATAAAACTATTATTTCTTGTTGGAAGTTGGTGTGGACCCCATTATCGCGATTAGTTAGTGCCGCTGGCGTGGATCCACGTCATTTAATGAATGTGAGTCAACATCAACAAACTGACCAATCGTGAATCTAATACCTCAAAATTTTAATGTCTTAGAGACATCACGTCATTTAATAAATGTGAGTCCACCAAATTCTTAAAAGTTGACGCGGATCCATATCATAGTGCCACTAACGCGGAGCCGCATCATTTAATGAATGTGAGTCAACACCACATCTTATAATAAAAGATGTTTTTCTTGGAAAATTGCTTTTATATAACAAAAATTATTTTTTATGCAAAAAACTCTATATTATTAGACTATTTTTTTTAATACAAAACTCTATGCTAGTTAATAAAATTTTAATTTATTTATTTAACAAACTGTTTTTCACTTTTTTAATAAAAATATTTTTTGAATAAATAAAAACATGGACGGAAAAGCTATTTGTTTTAGTAAAATAAGCTGGGACAAAAAAAAGTAGTTTTTTCATTTTTTTTTTCTTAGCTAAAAATTCTAATGAGAAAAGCAAGAAATCTATTTTAGATTTTTTAATTAATTAAAATGGAATGAAACTAATTTTTTTACCTTTTATTTTGTTCTTTGACTTGGTCAAATAATTAATTTATGTCTTTTACCTAATGTGTCTTGAAAATGGGTCGGCCTAAACTAATCCATACACATTTATATGATGAGTATGACCAGTTACACCAACATGAATAAATGTAGACACTAACAATTCTTTTTAAAGAGTTATAATTTTTAAATGATTTATGTTATTAATGAGTTAATAGCACTTATTTTGAATTTTATTTCATTTTTCACTTTAGCAATACGAGAAATTTTATTTTTTGGACTTGACTTTTTGAACTTTTAAAACGACTTAATGTAAATACTAACACCGTTAATATTTTGGACCGAAAATGACACGTAGCTCCCAAGTGAATTTTTTTAGAGGGGTAATATTGTCTTTTTAATAAAACTTTCTCTCTCTCTCTCTCTCTCTCTCTCTCTCTCTTCATCTTCCTCTCTCTATCTCTATCTCTATCTCTATCTCTCTCTATTTCTCTATCTCTCACACACACACACATGCGCGGATTTCTCTCTCTCTTGGAATTTTTGTTGATGAGTTTGAATGATAATGTATTGATTTGTTTTTTTTTTCTCAAACTCAATATATGATTTGGGACGTGATGAGGTATTGGATATGTTATTTTCCTTAGACATTTGGATTTCTTTGTGTTGGAATCTATTTCTTTTTTCGTGTAAGGATCATTGCACGTGTTTGTATCACGTGAGTTGCCAAAAATACCGTCTGCATGGTAATTGGTTGATAATAAGTTGCAAAACGCATGTGAAATCAATGACAAGACACGTGTTTTTTGTATTTAAGATTATGTGCTGAGATTATCTCCTAAATCTTAACCGGTATCTTTTTTACGTGATTTTTTCCTTTTCGAGATCTTATTTGTATAATTTTTCCTCCTTTCCAATCTTACGTTTCCATTGAGATCTCAATCTTGTTTAACAAGTTTACAATAAAAACAAATATATTTCAAGTGTACGTTATGTCCGGTTCATTCGTATGAGGATTTTAATTAAAAAAAACTAATAAAATGGGAAAAATGTAGATCCACTCTCTTTTATATATGATATGAAGTTTCAGGAATTTCATTTTGTATTCTAGATGGTGCAATTTATTTAGACAACATTAATGGATATAAATATCGTAATCGTTTGGGTATGGTAGACATTAAAATAATACTCCATAGTAATGGCTTTGAGTGTGGATCGGATAAAGTTTATAATTCATGTCACAATGAATTACCATATGTCGAAATTGATAAACAAAAGCAACCTAATTGTTATAACTTGCAGCATAGGAAATTGATGTCATCTTGCAATTTCGCACAGTTCATTGAATTAATTTGTCAGATATTTGAAGTTTTCAATTTATTTTTACTGTTTATTCATAATTGAAGTTCGAAAATAGCACTATTATCAAATTTCTCATTTCAAAATAATAATAAATTCACAGTGTGACATTTCAATATTTTGCAATGTGAACTATTGAAATGTCGCACTATGAAATACTATTTCGCAATGCGATACAAATGTTTACATGATTTTCATAAATATATTATTTTACTAGTCCTCGCTAGGGATAACAACCAATGATTTACATATGAACAATGGGACACAAACGTGTTTTGTATTCCCCTAGCGAGGACATGCACAATATAATACTACATCTGTAATAAAAACAAGAGTTGTCCATATTATATAGTGCAAAAACAAATGGACTTACGAGTTGCTAACATATGAAAAAGGAACATGAACATTAAAAAAATACTAGTAAAAGAAAAAATATTGGAAAAGGGAATTGACTATCTGGATAGTCAAGAGGCACATAAAAACTCCATAAGTCATCAAAGTTTTGAGGCATGTCATCACCTTCAATTAGTGGCGACACTCGAGGTAATCTGATGCAACATTTTTTATATATGCGAAGAATGTGTAGTATACAGGAGTGTACTGTTTGAATTCATCTTTAATGTCTTCAAATTTTCATCTCATTTTTGTTTTCCTTTCAAGGTAGCTCTCCTAGTGTCTAATAAATAACAAAGACTAATAAGATTGACCATTGAAGTTAAAAGTGTTAGAATTTATGCATGAATATTTATCATATAATACATAAATAACAGAGATTGAATATGAATTGGGTCAGTCAATATATAGAGAGAGGTATGCAAGTAAAGACTTCGGTCCCACAAATATCAAATCGTTTTATATTTTCAACCTTTCAGATATAAAATCTCATATTTAAAAATGTTTATAAGGCACACGCCATTAAATATGTTACGAGTCATCATCATTATTCTCTCTCTTTTGTCCCCTAAGATATCATTTCATTTAATGAACTTCAATATGAAACTTATTTTTATTCATATATATATATATATATATATATAACTAAAGTTTCTAAAAGTAAGTAATATTATTTTCAATAAAATAATATTCATTAGGCATAATCATTTTAAACTAACACGTATCATTCAGTGTGAGACATCACTAATATTATTAGTAGTAGTATGTGCTTAAATAGACACTTTGATACAATCGTCAAAATATGTATTTTTCATAAAGAATTTTAACACAAGTGTTGCATCTTTCAAAATGTAGAATTTCTTTATGCATGTTTAAATGTGTGGAAACTATAGGTAAATTGTCACTCTATCTTCACAATTCTACAATTGAATCACAAACCCTCTCACTTCAAAATTCCCCGACTTAAAAATGGCATAACTTTTGTATATTTATGATGAAGTTCTTATAAAGATATTCTATTTATTGTCAATTATGGATATTCTAAGTATAATTGGTGCATCCAAAAAGATTAGGAATTTATGTTTGGATGATCAAACCATATACCATATTTACATGGGAGATAATGGAATTAGAGATTTTCAATTTGGGAAAGACATGGCGAAGTTGTAGGTTTAGCAATCCTATAAGCAACATCGAATATCTAAATGTTGTTTGGAAATTTACAGAAGCTTATCCTAGAAGCCCCGGTAAATCTATTCTCAATGATATTTTGTGATCATGGAGATATATATGCTTGTCATGCTTTCGCAATTTTTTCAGTTAGAACTCGTTCAATAAGTAATAGGGAATTTGCAATTGACGAGTTAAGGCAGAGGGTTTTGAAAATGATTGGGATTTTTTAAAAGAATCATTTCATCATTTTGACAAAATTGCACGTACCTCAATCTATTATCGTCATGATAATTGATTTAAATTATAGTAGGCATTTCTCCAAGGATGAGTATGAGCATTTCGAATAGATTGAATGCAAGTTTGATACAATCTTAAAGTGTAGGACCTTTAATCAGTTGCAATACTTTCAAAGCGATGTAAATATGTATTGTGTTTTGAAAATATGATATTTTAGTATTTATTTTCATTTCATTTCGTTTATTTTATTTTATGTTTTATATTCATATTCGGTTTTATCCCATGGAAATTATTATGGATATAGTCGAGGGATCAACACAATATGAGTTTGACCACATAAAGTGAATAGATGTTTATTTTGCAACGACAAGTAATAAGTATTTCACATTACGTTATACTCATTTCACAATGCGGAGCATCTTATTTCTCACTCTGAGTGGATCATTTCGCATTGCGAAAGTCGTTTTTTGCATTACGAGAGGATTATATCGTAATGTTAAATATTGGATTCCTTAAAGCGATATGGCTACTTCGCAGTATGAAATATTTGTATCACGATGCGAAATTATATTTTGCAGTTAAAACTTACACTTATTTAGTTTGAATATGTTATTTTAAATCACATGTGTAATTAATATAAACTCCCTCAAGAGAGGATTGATGCAAGATAAGGAAAATAATACATTTATGCGTATATTTCATTAAAAAACTATCAATTATAAATAAAATATTAATTATTTCCTTTTATATCACTCAATATATTGCATTTTTATGCTAAATATTCAACTTTTGTTCATGTGTTTTGGTTGTCATTTAAAAACGCATGTATTATTTTAGTCATAAATTAATTCATAAAATTTGTATCCAATTGATATCTAAGTTCAGCTCCTGAATTAACTTCTCCATACGTAGCAAACGACAACCTCCACAATCCAAACTCGAAAACAAATAAAACGAATAAATAAACTATTCATTGAAAACCCATTACCATAATGTCTAAATAAATATAGTTATTTTTGTAGTTAGGCATCACCTCCCTAAGGCTTGTTGTTGCATTGCTAATCGTGAAATATAACTCTTGTGTTTCAATTATGATTGGAGAAGAAATTCATTTAGCTCTTTTGGTAGCGTATGCTTCTTTGTTACTTGATTTCTCGAAATCATTGTAGGAACGTGTTTAAAAATAAAACATGTTTAGTTGACGAAAATAAACCTATGAACAATTGGAATTCATACATTCAGATGCTAAATCAATTATCAAACGTTTAATTGCGCATAGACAACTTCAGTTGCGTCAATAAGGTAAACATCTTTGGATTTTTCTTTCTGACGAAACGAATTGAAAATAGACCATGACCCGTCGTACATGCCATAGCAACCTTAAGTCTAATGACATGTTGTCCGTTTCTTGGAATCTTTCTTATGGTGAATTGGCGGTAAGATATAACGAAAATCTATGAAATCGCCTTTAGTAAAAAACATATACACCATTTCTATACCACCTTCGGGATTCAATTGGTGATAATCCTAGGAGTCATCATAAAAGTAATTATTAGGTTCGAATGAAATAATGACATAAAACATACAAGTACTTTTAAACCATAGTTGAAATGATGATTATTACCCGGAATAACAAAGACATTATGTAATATTTTTTTGAGAAATAATCATTTAATGGTTTTTCTCTCTTCTTTCTTCCCATATTCTGTCTGACTCTATTGACAACATATTCGCAAAAGCATCAATTAGCTGCAGTAATATTTTCATATGGAACTAATTAAATTTACATTACTATTTACATATTTTGCAGTGTGAAATAGCAATGATACTTCACTCTTCAAAATATCTCGTGTTCACAAAAATCATTGTGATTTCATACTGTGACATCATATTATTATTTCACATTGCGAAAAAATAATTTCTCATTTTGATTTTGCTATGCGAAATAATAATTCCACAATGCGATTTAGTGATGCGAAATTACAATTTCAATGTGCGATTTCGCGATGCGATTTCTTAGTGCCAAATCCTGTTATCAATATTTCAAATACTCATAGAACTTAACATATACTTTTTTTCAGTTGAAATATGCCATCAATACAAACTAGAGAATCTACATTGGTCCACATTAGTGTCCTGTCATATGATCACAATAAAGTTAGTAATAAAATCCAAAAATTTAACGTAACAAAGATTAAATATTTTAGTGATACTTATTCCTACTCTTTTCCACTCAATGACATAGCTTTTATAAGAAGTTGCTTGTCTGCATCTGTCAAATCATTATATATGTTTCTGGAAGCTGGTAATGGCATTTCAGGTTTCAAAATTGAAACACCATCAGATTTTTGCTTCTCATTATTTTGAGATTTTGTTTTTGCTTCTTTTATACTCTTGCATGTGCACGTGTTTTTGCCATTGTACATTTTCCTTCTGTAGTGAAATCGTCTCTGGTTGGCTTAACACCATTAATACGATTTTCTTTATCACTCCCCAAACCCAAATCCATTCTAATCATTTGTTTTTATAATAATTAAATCAAACTTCAGCCCACTTAAAGTATAATTCATTTATCAATATTTTCGTGCATAATATACATAATGATCATAATATTGTTCTTTGTACAATAATATAATTAACATCACAGACATAATTAAGCAGACTTAGAATACTATGATTAACTATTACAGTTATTAAGTTAAACCACTCTAACTCAATATATACAATGTGTAAGTTTAGTAAATTTGCAATGTGACAATAACAAAATCTCGATATATAAACCCCAGCACCTTCTAACGGTGCAGCTCTCAAAATCACCAATCATATGGTATCCTAACTGGCAGCGTTAAAACCTGAAAATGTTAAAATATAAATAATAAGCGTTAATCTTTCTGAGGTACTCCTTCCCTGCTATGAAGTAACAGTTCTATATCAAATCTATAAATATACAATCCAAAAAATCCTGCCTATTATGTCATTAACAAATCCTAGAACATAAGTTCCAACAAATCCTTGTCATACGACAAAACAAATCATCGGATCTTTATCCAATTCCAATTCAGGATCATAAGATCCAAACAAATCCTAGATATTTGAATATCAAAATAAATCCTAAATACTGAAGTATTCAAACCAATCCTAGATAATTTAATATCCAAACAAATCTTGCTCTTAAAGTTATATCCATATCCAATATATCATTTTCATATCTATATATGAAACAATCATAAGTACACTCACCCTAGCAACTTATCAGGCTTTTCCTTTTTCTTTGTCTGATACTTGTTCAATTAGTTCTTCTTCCCTTCCAGCCATTCTCACAATATTAGTATCATCATAAGAATATTAATAATCCAAGGAATATCTTAATCATAACTCAATTGATAAGCATCATATGATTCCATTCAAATCCTTTATCATAAATGAAGTTCTATCTAAATTCTTTTTAAGATATTTAACATATCCAAATCATAGTCCAGATATACTTTAATTTCTTCTTGATAATCCAATCCTTGTAATATTAGGTTTCCAACACAAAAGACGGTACATCATTTCAAGTTTTCTAGAGCAAGATATACCCCTTTCTTCACTGCCTGGGAAAACTACCCTAACGGCCCGTCTATCGTTCAGTCAAATTCTAAGAATTTTCACAATTTTTATACATTATAACTTTGTATGAAATTCCACTCAATTTCAAAAAACATATTGAATAATACAAGATTAAAGTTTCATAATTTTTAGAGTTCATTTGCTATGTCAACCGAAACTTCAAACACAAGGTATGCATACTTACCCTTTTGGGGCTAGATTTTACACTTCAACTTCAAACTATCACCCAAGATTCATTCCTTGGTATTTTTATATAATTTTCGGATACAATTTCAATATATGAGTATATTTTAATCTGCAACTAGAATTACGCAATTCGATTAAGTATAAGAAAAGATAAAGAAGTTTGAATACACAAGGTTTATAGTTGAAGCAATATAAAGGGTTTACACCTTAACTTTCTTTAAACTTGTATCTACCCATACATACACATCAAGGCATGAAGTTTAGTAAAAAATTAATGATTTCTATCATTTAAATCAGTAACATAAAAAAAATAAAAAAATTCATGGATAGAATTACCTTAGGACCTTTTACGTAATTTTTTATTGATTTTTCTCAAATTTTCACCTCACTTTCTTCTTCCAAAACTTCACCATTATTTTTCCTCAAGTTCTAACTCTCTCATGGATGAATTTTCTGAAGGAGGAGGTTAATACAAGGGTTTAAAATCAGGCAAACCATTATCCCCTACCAACCAATCAAATTATAACACATCGTGTACTAATAAGGCAAAGTACCACTTAACGAACGGACAGATTTGCCCTTGTTTGTAAAACTACTTACTCGGACCTCTGTTTTACACATCGTTTTTTGTTTTACAAACTTAACTCATATATCTACAACTATATTGTTTTCACCTCAAGTCAATTGTCATATTATAAGCGTCAAAACTAGTCTCTAATATGAACATTCTTATCGAAAATTTCAAAATTTGTGTGTTTGTAACTAATTTGATATTTCATGCTTTATTAAGGTAGGATTAGACTACACATAATAACTTAGCATTAGACATACTAATATCACATTATACATATCGCATAAGGTAAGCATGATTTAAATATAATTAATCATAATTATATCAGGGTTGTCATAAATCTCCCCCTGTTAGGAAATTTCATCCTCAAAATTGACATGCCTTGGTTGTTCAAATCAAACAAATACGAATAACGTATTTTCATGTTATCTTCTCTCTCCCATTTAGCTTCTTCAATAGAATTCCTTCTCTATATAACTTTCACAAGTCAGAGCGCTTTGGATCTCTGTATTTCTTATTTCCTATCCACGATAGCAAGTGGTTCTTCCACATAGATCAAGTCTTCCTTCAACTCAATAGGTTGTTCCACTAATACATGTGAAGGGTCCGCTACATACTTTTTCAGCATAAAAACATGGAAAATATCATTAATCGGGCTAACTCTGACGGTAATACTAATTTGCAGGAAACCATCCCGACTTTCTCGAGAATTTTATAAGGTCTAATGTAGCGTGGACTCAATTTTTCTTTCTTTTCAAATCTCATAACTCCTTTCCATGATGATATCCAAAGAAACACATAATCCCCTTTTTGGAATTCCAAATCTTTCCACCATTTATATGCATAACTTTTTTGTCTCCTTTGAGTTGTTCTCATTCTATCTTGAATAATCTACACTTTTTCAGTGGTGACTTCAATCAACTTTGGACCCTCTATCTTCCTTTTACTAACTTCACCCCAACATATCGGTGTACGACACCGTCTACCATACAATGCTTCATATGGCTCCATACCAATAGTATATTAAAAACTATTATTATATGCGAATTCTATCAAACTCAAATATTCATCCCAATTACCTTTGAAATTGAGCACACGAGCTTTAAGTATATCCTCCAAAATCTGTATGGTTCTTTCAAACTGCCCGTCCGTCTGAGGATGAAAAACTACACTAAACTTTAAGTTAGTACCTATAGCATATTGTAAACTATCCCAAATTTCGGATATAAAAGTAGGGTCCATATCTGAAATAATAGATATAGGTGCTCCATGAAATTGAATAATCTCATTAACATATAATCTATCATACCTATCAATTGTATACGTAGTCTTGACTGCTAGAAAATGAGTTGACTATGTCAATCTGTCCACCACTATCCAAATCAAATCTGTCCCCTTCTGAGATTGAGGAAGCCCAACCATAAAATCCATCGTTACATAATCTCATTTTCATTTCGGTATTGGCAATGGGTGAAGCAAACCCGCAGGTTTCTGATGTTCCATTTTCACTTACTGACATATAAAGCATCTAGCAATAAAATCAGTTATTTCCTTCTTTATATTATTCCACAAATAATGCTCCTTCAAACCATCATACATTTTATAACTATCAGGATGCATAGTATAAATGGAATTATGAGCCTCATCTAAAATTTCCACTTTCAATCCACCCACATTAGGTTCACATAATCGTTTCTTATACAACAAAGTACCCTCATTAATAATACAAAAATCTTCAGACTTGCCATCTCGGACATCTTTCCATTTCTTCTCCAAAAATGGATCCTAACTTTGTAATTCACGAATACGAGTAGCTAACAAAGGACTCACGCTCACATGAGAAAAGAATCTATCCACATCTGTTAGCTTCAATTCTACTCCCATCAATCTCAATTCTACAACATGGGATACTTTGGCACACTGCATATAAGATAACCAGCTTGAATCCTTTCTACTCAGAGCATCTACAACTCCATTTACCTTCCCTGGATGCTAGTGAATTATATAGTCATAATCTTCAATTAACTCCATCCACCACCTTTGCCTCAAATTCAACTCTTTCTGAGTAAATATATACTTAAGACTTTGATGGTCAGTAAAAATTTCACACACTTCACCATACAAATAATGAAGCCATAATTTCAAATCAAACACAATAGCAGCAAGTTCAAAATTATGTGTAAGATAATTACGTTCATGTGTACGCAATTATCTAGAAGCAAAGGAAATAACCTTACCATGCTACATAAAAACACAACCCAACCCCGATGTGAAACATCGGTATAACTAATAAAACCATCTCCACCATGTGGAATAGTAAGAACAGGTGCGGTTACTAAACTCTTTTCAATTATTCAAAACTATTTTCATAATTACAATTCCATTCAAAATTAACATCTTTTTGGTTTAATTTAGTCGTTGGCAAGGTAATCGAAGAAAATCCCTTCATAAATCTCCTATAATACCCATCCAAACCCATAAAACTCCTCACCTCAGTCACATTAATGGACCTCTCCCATTTTACAATAGCTTCTACCTTTTTAGGATCAACACATATACCATCCCCGAAAATAACATGGCCTAAAAATACAACTTATGATAGCCAAAATTCACATTTTCTAAAGTTAGCATACAACTGCTTATTTTTAACACATTCAAAACAGTTCTTAGATGCTTTCCATGTTTAACCATATCACGGGAGTAAATCAGAATATCATCAATAAAAACTATCATAGATGAATCAACAAAAGGATGTAGTACCCGATTCATAAGATCCGTAAATACAGCTGGAGCATTAGTCACGCCAAAAGGCATCACCAAAAATTCAAAATGACCATATCAAACACGAAAATCACTCTTAGAAATGTCGCTCTCCCTCACTCTCAACTGATGATAAATTGATCGTAAGTTTATCTTGAAAAACACTTTAGCACCCTACAACTGATCAAACAAATAATCTATACGAGATAAAGGGTACTTGTTCTTAATTGTAGATTTATTCAGTTGTCTATAATCAATACACAAATCCATGGTACCATCTTTCTTTTTCACAAATAAAATTGGTGCACCCGATGGAGACACACTAGGCTGTATGAACCCCCTATCAAGTTAACCCAGCAATTGAATCTTGAGTTCTTTCAACTCAGTAGGTTCCATTATATACTGTGCCATAGAAATAGGGGTTGTCCCCGGTGCCAATTCAATACTAAACTCAACTTCTCTCTCTGGAGGTAACCCAGGAAACTCACTAGGAAACACCTCTGGAAAATCTCATACAACAGGAACAAAAACTAATTATAAAGCCCCCTTCCTAGTGTCAATAACATATGCAATAAAACCCTCACAACCCTTACTCAACAATTTTCTTGTCTGAAAAGAAGAAATGATGCAACTGGGAACAATTTTTTTGTCCCACATAAATTTAAATTCAGGCTCACCAGGCATACTAAAAATAACTTCCTTATAGAAACAATCCATAAATGCATGATATTTAGATAACCAATCCATTCCTAAAATTATATCAAAATCAAAAATATCCAATTAACTGTGTCTCTAACCCTCCCAATTAAAACACAATCATGAAAAATATTTTCATATATAACCATATCCCCCATATGCATATAAATACCCAACCCCGCATATAAATGAGAACATGGTCTGTTCAGATACATAGCAAAAGTATAGGACACAAAAGAATGTGTGGAACAAGGATCAGTAAAAACATAAGCAATTCTATCAATAACAGAAAGTGTACATGTCAACACATCCAGCGTAACATGAGCCTCTTTTATCGTAAAGAATCGTCCACCTGGTATGGAACTACTAGCTTGTCCTCTGCCCATACTTTTACTCCATTGTCTAGAGGTAACACTCTGATTGCTTCTTCACTAAGTACTGCTAGAGTCTCTGCCAAATGCGAACAATTCTTCTTAACATGCCCCACTTGATGACAATGGTAGAATTCCAGTTCCTTAATCTTAGGACATTCAGATTTATAATGCCCCTCCTCTTTACAAAAGAAATATATAATAACTCTCACCGGTGCCTCACCTCTTCCTGGCCTCCTAACTAGGCTAGAAGATCCTCCATCCCTGTTATCTCTACCATATCTCCCCTGACCTTTACCACTATCTCCACCACCTCTCTAAAATTTATGAGGTTCCATCTTAACGCCACCACCCTCACCTCCCTTAGACTGAGATGAGTCGAATCTACTTTTCTTAAAACTCTCTCTACTCGACAACCCTTGGTTCATTTGCCTTTATGTTATTACGACTTTATTCACCAAAGAATAATAATCTTCTAACTCATAAGTAGCCACTCTATTTTGAATGGGCCAAATCAATCCCTCTTGGAGCTTACTACATTTTTCTTCCTCATCCTCCACATATTTAGTAGCAAATCTAGATAAAGCTGTAAATTTAGTCTCATACTCCCTCACAGACATTTTCTCTTGGGTCAAATTTATAAATTTACTAACCTTCTTTCTCCTATAAACTTTAGGAAAATACTTAACGTACAAAGCTTTAATAAATTCAACCCAAGTAATAACATCAGTACCTTCCATCGTGGGCACCAAATGGTTGTTGGCTTCCCACCAATATTTGGCCTCTCCTTTCAGCCTAAACATAACTAAATTCACTTTTTGGTTATCTAGAACTTTCATCACTACAAAGATAGTCTCTAGATCTCTAACACACATCATAGCTTCTGTAGGTTAAACTGACCCTGAATATTCTGGAGGATTCAACTTCAGAAACTTTTCTTGAACGGAATCTTTCATTTCCTTCCTTGCATCTTTCTCAATTCTAGATACAGTCTTTGATTCAATATATTTAGTCTGTTGTTCTACCATTAATGTCATATTCTTTTCATATTGTTCTTCCATCCTCAGCAGTGCCTGTGCCATTATTTGCATCTCTATAGGGTGCTCATGTTCTCTAGCCCTTCCAGTAACACTCTGAAGCTACTCCATCTCTCTATGTTGTCCATTCCCAGGTTCCATATGTAATTATCTGTAATATGACCTAAATTATTGGTTAGTACATAAGAAATTAAACAATATCAAAGCAAACCAATAACCGCTATCTAACCGTCGCACACGTCCAGAATTTATAACCTAGATGCTCTGATACCACTAATTGTCACTCCCCAAACCCAAATCAATTCTAATCATTTATTTTTATAATAATTAAATCAAATCTTCAACCCAATTAAAGCATAATTAATTTATCAATATTTTCATGCATAATGTACATAATGATCATAATATTATTCTTTATACAATAACATAATTAACATCAAAGTCATAATTAAGCGGACTTACAATACTATGATTAACTATTACAGTTATCAAGTTAAACCACTCTAACTCAATATATATAATATGTGAGTGTAGTAAAATCCCCAGCGTAATAATAACAAAATCCCAATATATAAACTCCATCTCTTCCTAACGGTGAAGCTCTCAAAATCACCGATCATATTGTATCCCAGCCGGCAGCGTACAAACCTGAAAATGTTAACATATAAACAATAAGCATTAAGCTTAGTGAGGTAACCCTTCCCTGCAATGAAGTAACAGTTCTATATCAAATCTATGGATATAAGATCCAAACAATCCTGCCCATTATGGCAATAACAAATTCTGGAACATAAGTTCCAACAAATCCTTATCATAAGATAAAACAAATCATTGGATCTTTGTCCAATTCCAATCATGGATCACAAGATCCAAACAAATCCTGAATACCGATGTATTCAAACCAATCCTGTATAATTTAATATCTAAACAAATCCTTCTCTTAGAGATGTATCCATATCCATCATATCAGTTTCATATCTATATATGAAATAATCATAAGTACACTCACCTTGGCAACTTGTCAGGCTTTTCTTTTCCTCTGTCCGACACTTGTCCAACCAGTTCTTTTTCCCTTTCTATCATTCTTACAATATTAGTACCATTATAATAATATTAATAATCCAAGGAATATCTTACGCATAACTCAATTCATAAGCATCATATGATTCCATTCAAATCATTTATCATAAATGAAGTTCTATCTAAATTCATGTTAAGATATTTAACGTATCCAAATCATAGTCCAGACATACTTTAATTTCTTTATGTTAATCCAATCCTTGTTATATTATGTTTCCAACACAAAATACGGTACATAATTTCAAGTTTTCTAGAGCAAGATATGTCCATTTCTTCACAGCCTGGCAAAACTACCCTAACCGCTCGTCTATCGTTCAGTCAAATTCCAAGAATTTTCACTTTTTTTATACATTATAACTTTATATGACATTCCACCCAATTTCAAAAAGCATATAAAATAATACAAGATTAAGTTTCATAATTGTTAGAGTTCATTTACTATGTCAACCGAAATTTCAAACACAAGGTATGCATACTTACCCTTTTGGGGCTAGATTTTACACCTCAACTTCAACTATCACCCAAGATTCATTCCATGGTATTTTTACATAATTTTTTGATATAATTTGAATATATGAGTATATTTTAATATTCAACTGGAATTACTCAATTCTATTAAGTATACGAAAAGATAAAGAAGTTTGAATACACAAGATTTCTAATCGAAGCAATATAAAGGGTTTACAGCTTAACTTTCTTTAAACTTGTATCTACCCATATTTATACATCAAGGCATGAAAATTTAGTAAAAAATTAATAATTTCCCTCATTTAAATCAGTAACACAAAAAATATAACAAGATTCATGGATAGATTTACCTTATGGACTTATATGTAATTTTCTATTGATGTTTATGAAATTTTCTCCTCACTTTCTTCTTCCAAAACTTCACAATTATTTTTCCTCAAGCTCCAACTCTCTCATAGATGAATTTTCTAAATGAGGGGGTTATTACAAGTGTTTAAAGTCGGTCAAACCAGCCTCCCCTTCCAACCAATCAAATTATAACACACGGTGTACTAATAAGACAAAGTACCACTTTACGAATGGACAGATTTTCTCTTGTTTCGTAATTTCAGCATAACTCGTTACTCGGACCTCTGTTTTACATACAGTTACTTATGTTACAAACTTAACTCATATATCTACAACTGTTTAGTTTTCACCTCAAGTCAATTGTTATATTGTAAGGGTCAAAACTAGTCTCCAATATGAACATTCCTAATTATATCAAGGTTATCACATTCTTTCACAAAATCAACAACGGTCTTGACCTTATTACTCTTGCCTTTTTTTCCTAGCATTTCATGATCTTCCTCCTATGATTTATTCATAACTTATTCATTAAAAGTAATTCATTTTTTAGGATCTTTCAATTTCTCTGTCTCTTTATGATAATTTCAAGATCAGATTTCAACAAATCTATCTCAACTTTACTCACTTATAACTCTTTCTTGTACTTGTCAGTGATGACATTATCATTAGTTATATTGTTATATTGTCAGTACTTATCCTTCTCTATGATTTAACTGTTTTTAGTTTTTCCTTTTAGCAGGACTATAATTTCTTTCAACACGGTTTAGGGTTTAGGGTTCATATATCTATAATAAGCGCTTATTATTATTTTTTTTTTCTACTTCTTCTAATAATTACTACTTCTCTTTCAAGTTTTCCTCATTCTAATTCTTCTCTCCTACGAATTTTATTATTTTTTTTTCTTACAAAGTAATTGTCAATTGCATATCATATTTCTAACTTTTAAGTCTTTCCCATTATGCATCTAAGTTTTCCTTCAATTTATTTACATAGGATTCTTCCTCTTTTGTATTCCTATGTTTATTATAGAGACATTCTACTTCCAACCTTCCAATTATCTCATTTTTCTTGGCCACCTCAGCTAATTGTTTAAACTTTTGCTCCTCTCTCCTTCTGCAAGTCGCTTAATTGTTTCAATAGATCAGCATTTATGGATTCAATATTTTGTTGATATCTTCTTCATGTCAAAATATAAGTTCATCATTTTTTTAAGCAATTGCACTCACTTGTTACATTTTCAACCTCCATTTTCAGATAAGTTTTTACCTCTTTATGTTTTATTTCCTTTTATTCAAACTCTTCCCTTTTATTCTTCTCTACATCATCATCCTCAATAAGATTGTGAGTTGGGTAAACAAAAATTAGATGTTCAAATTGCATTTTTTTGGTTTCCCATCGACAATTACATTATACCTTTAACTGCTTCCGATATGTCTCTCTGGACAGAAACTTCTGTAGTGCTCTTATTTATTATATCACATAATGCTCCAAGTGAGTCATGTGTTGCTATAAAACCATGGAATAGGCTTTGTTCACAATCCATTTCAAACCCCGTCTCTCCAATTATGAAATTGTCATCATCATTATTCTCTCCCTCTTATGTATTGTTATTTCCAGCCCCAACTTCAACCTCGGATTCACTATCCACCTCGTCTTTAGTTTTAACTTCAGCTTCCACATGCTTGGATTTCTTCTTCTTCAACTAAAAAATTCATATAAAAGTATTTTAGTTGCTGCGAAATGGCACTAGTAAATAACGTACGAAATATCGATGCGAAATAGAATTGCAAAATATCAATGTGAAATAGTACTATGAAATCATGTTATTTTTACTATTTTATGGACTTGTCCTGGTTGAATTCTACTAATGTGGCCTTCTTTTATCTTCATCTTATTATGAATAAGCTCCAACGACCATTTCAGGAAAGGGAGATTAAAGATATGGTGATGTTAGTTATACTATTGTTGTTTTCTCATATAACAAATATTGAAATTTAAAAATCATATTAGTATAAAACAAATTGTAAAGACATAAAATTGTAAACTAATATAAATTCATATTAATGGCATACTATTAATGCAGGAAGAAAAAATTTCACCCTACCAGAGTGTTATGCAACTAATTCGATCATTAACTCTGTTGTTTCTTTTGCCCAATTATAGCTTTCATTTTACTAAGGTCCGCTACAAATGAAAGAAAACCCCACCCAACTCTGATTTCTGATGTTGCAAACACCGCAGTAGACATTAATTAAGTTGTTAACAAGCTTACAACATCCTCAATGTCGTCTTATGAGGTTGAATTGATTCGTTCATCAATATTTTTCTTTAGGATTGGTTGGGTGACCCTATCCTTATTCAGAAAGCACTTTTTGACAAAATCATTGTCCTTTAGTTTGGATTGATTTTTGCATTCTTCCATGCTATCTTTTCCACAATTAATCCCAATAATCTTTTTCATATGATTGCTTTTGAACTTCGATGTAACCTCTAATGAAAAATCATTTTCTCTTTTAATCAAATGTATGAATTAACTAGCATTTATCTTCATCAAACCTCTGTGATACCCCGACTAATTAAATACCGGGTAGCTACTCCTTTATTAAATTAATACAAAATGTCAAGCTGGTTCACTTAATAGCATCACTGTCGAAATCATTTTAATATTTACTAACCACCTAGTATTTAAAAAGTGAGTTGTAAAATTTTAAGTTAAATCTAATTAACATGCAATAAATGAATTATAAAAAGTTAACATAACCATTCACAATAAAGTCCCAATAGAGTAACCATCAAATAATAATGAATCTGGAGGAAATACTCCTCACAACAATCCCAATACTGAAATATCTAAAACAGTCTGCATCCTAAATTAATTACAAACCCAATTCTGAATAACTAAAATATAAAATGTCTCTAAAGCAAATGGATGACATGCCCTACAAATGATAAAACTGGTAATGGAGTCAAGACTAGGAAAGGAGGCGTCTACTGTCAAGGCCCTATAACTTCCACAACAGCTACAGCTCGTCACCAGAATAGAATTTCTATGCATGGTGTCCTTGTGGCTCGGCACCTAAAAGGTTTTTACAAAAATAGATTTGAAAGCAAACGGGTCAGAGCTCGATTGTGGAGAATAGTTTAAAAACAGCAAGTGATTTAATGACATTAAAACAATGAATGCAAAATACATGTTAGGACGTGCTCTCACATGAAATACTCACCTCTCGACTAATTGTGCACTCCTAACGTATCCGTACCCATTCGAGTGATTCTCATATCTATCTATTCCAAAAATAAATTCTAACATTTTCTACTCGATTCGCGCTTTAAATTCCAACGTTACCAATTAAATAGAGAGTCTTACTTTAATTCTCGGATTCCTAATTATTCGCAAAACCATTTACTAGAGGTTATCCCCTTTTTACCTTTTCAAAACGTTACTATAATTATACTCACAATTAAACATGAAAAATCTTTCCAATTAACCATATTTTATTCTCATCATAAATATACAGTACTAGCACCCCGAGACTAAGTTGCGGTGCACACATACTCTGCTATCCCATCCCGGTACATCACGTACATAAGGATCACGCATTTCGAATCTCTCAGGAATCGCTCTCAGACAATAGCAAATCACAAACAATGGAGGCGAAAATAGTTCACATCACATGGGTCACGCACATACCTATGCTCCCATGATCAGCAGACTTATTAACTACTCAATAAGTCATTCTCTGACCTATGTCCTCGAGGTACCAATCTATATCCCCCCGTAGGCACACAAAGATTAGATGGCCCTAAACGAACGCAAACCTCCCGTGATAGCAAGTATGGTAGGTATGTCATACACATAAAATCATATATACTAAGCATGCACACATCTTAGTTATTACCATATTTTTATTAGTGGTATATTTCTCATTCTCATACCAACCTTTAGTGTTACACAAATCATATATCCTCAGTTTATAAGTATTTAAGTCATTAATTATCCTCACTTAGTGATTAGTCACTCGCGTCCTAATTCACAAATGTCATCTGTTTCAAGCCACTATTCTATATTTTCCTTCTCAATATATCCCAAATCTTCCAACTATACCTATTAGTTAATAAGGGAAAGTTATCTCATCATTTAAACAAGGTTTCGGGACACTAGAAATCAAATTAGGCCAAAAAGGTCACTCTGTCAACTCGTTAAAAGTCTCGTTCGAACGAGAGTTCGTTCGAACGAAAGGCTTCGAATGAACTACCAACTCGTTAGAAGGCAGACTGTCACCTCGTTAGAAGCTCGTTCGAATGAGTTCGTTCGAACGACCTGGGCAGAGCTTCTAACGAGATGGCAGTTTCGAGCCCAGAAATCTCTAATTCGTTTTTCTCAATCTTCCTCTTCTCAAAACTCATCCAAAAATCATCCCAACGGTGTTTTATGGTTCTTAAACATCACTAATCCTTCTTAGGTCGTATCCTAACATATTTTTGGGGTTTAATCTTCCTAAACAACATATATTTATCATAACTCCCCAATTTTTCCCCAAACCCTATGAGTATGAACCCAGAAATTTAATGTCTTCAATTTCCCTTTATAAATCCGTTTTTACATCATAAAAATTTGTATTTGTTTTAGTAAAATCACCCAATAACATTCTACATGCAATCCCTATATCATGACCTGAATTTCTCTCTCCAATTTCATGGGTTTTCATCAAACTCCCAATATAATGCAATTATTTTAAATTCTAAGCATGGAAGAAACATTCGCTTGAAATTAACGTAATTAAACCACTTGCCTTGGATTGTTCTTCAGAATTTGATGTTGAATGTTGAAGGTTGCTCTCTCTCTTTCTCTCCCTTTTCTCTACAGATTTTCCCAAGGTTGAAGATGGTGGTTTTTGGCTCTTGCAACTCCTCTCCAACTTCCTCCTATAACTCCCGTAGACCTCTAATTAGTTAAGTGCTGGTAATGTCTTAGTGGGTTACTAAATAACCTATAATTAACTCCCAAAATTCGTTGGTTATAATTCCCAAAATTTCAAAATTACCAAAATACCCTTTTTAGTTGCCGGTATGGCCTAAAAATGCCCCGAGACCCAAACTACACCCCCGGCTAGTGTTTTCTGACTAATTCGACCCTTCCGGATACGTTGGCGCACTCAAAATGACCATTTGGTTGATAAAAATAAAATTCACTTTTAAATTCAAATATTTACATTCCTGACGCGACTGACACGCGCGTCTCAACAAAATTTCCCAAATTGTCGTATTTCAGACTCGCGATAATTTCAATATTCACACATCATCATATATATATACACATTATAATCAAATACCAACTCACATCTCGTTAGTATTATATCCGGATTAATTCTCCATTAATTCACATTTAATTTAATTAATCCCATAAATAAATATCAATAAAAATACGGGGCATTACATACTTCCCCCTAATAACCAAATTTCGTCTTGCAATTCGGAACTAGAAGGTACCTGATAAAAACAACTCAGGATAACGTTCGCGCATCTCATCCTCGCGCTCCCATGTTGACTCCTCAGCATTATGATGCCGTCACTGAACACGTATTAACAGTACTAACTTTGACCGCAGTTTCCGCTCGCTTCGATCCTAAGATATTTCCTTAGAGAGGAAATATGAAACACATCATGAATCCTCTGCAAATGCTCCGGTAACCCAAGTCTATATGCAACGGACCCAATCCGCTCGATGATAGGAAATGGCCCCACATATCTCGGTGCCAGTTTCCCCTTCTTCCCAAAATGCATAATCCCCTTCATAGGAGATACTCTAAGTAAAACTTGGTCCCCCACTTTGAACTCCCTGAAGAACCTCTTCGCATCAGCACAGCTCTTCTGTCGATCCTAAGCTACCCGAATGCGACTCCGTATCAATTATATCCTTGCCGAAGTATCCTGAATCACTTCCAACCCAAGTAGTTTGTTGTCCCCCACCTCTAACCAACATGCTGGGGAACGACAAGTTCTACCATACAACGCCTCAAATGGATCCATGCCAATGGTGAACTGGTAGGAGTTATTATAAGCAAACTCCACCAGTGGAAGGTACTGCTCCCATCCACCCCCAAAGTCTATGATGAACATACGCAACATGTCCTCCAACATCTGATTTGTACGCTCAGTTTGCCCATCGGTCTGCGGGTGATAAGTCGTACTCAACCGCAATTCCGTGCCCATGGCCTCCTGAAAACTATCCCAAAACCGTGAAACAAATATCTTATCTTGGTCCGACACAATATTTAGGGGCACATCGTGAAGTCTCACTATTTTTGCAATAAAAATCTGCGAATACTTTCCCGTAGTATAGTCTGTCCTTACGAGTAGAAAATGAGCGACTTTGGTCAGCCTGTCGACAATTACCCAAATGGAGTCGTGACCCCTCTGTGACGTAGGTAACCCCGTGATAAAGTCCATGGAGATGCTCTCCCATATCCACATCGGGACCTCTAATGGCTGTAGAAGTCCTGCTGGTCTCTAATGATACACTTTTACCAGCTGACAAGTGGCGCATTTAGAAACAAACACGACAATATCTCTCTTCATCTCGCTCCACCAATACTGACGTCGCATGTCTTGGTACATTTTATCCCCACCGGGGTGTACCGCGAACCGTGAGCCGTGCGACTCTGCCATTAACTCGTATCGCAAGTCTTCCCCTTCCGGAACGACCAGTCTCCCATTGAAGCATAATCCCCCGTCTGAGCTAATGGTACAGGACTCTGCTCCCTCTGCTAGTAATCGAACTATCTGCTCCTGACAGAACGAGTCATTTGCTTATGCCTTTACCACCCTCGTGACAATCTGTGGTGTAACAGTCATCACAGACATGAATGATCGGGCCACTGCATCCTGGTGTCCCAAATCCTTCCACTTAGCTTTCCACACCTCTGCCATCTCATCTACTGGCCTACGGCTCAACGCGTCTGCTACCACGTTAGCCTTCCCCGGGTGATATTAGATATCGAACTGATAATCCTTCATAAACTCAAGCCACCTCCGTTGTCGCATATTCAACTCCTTCTGTGTGAATAGGTACTGTAGAGATTTGTGGTTCGTGAACAATCGGAACTTCTCCCCCAGGAGATAGTGTCTCCAAATCCGAAGGGCAAATACAACTGCCGCTAACTCCAAGTCATGGGTGGGGTAATTCTTCCCGTGAGGCTTAAGCTTACGGGAAGCATAAGATATGGCCTAACTCTCCTGCTGCAATACACCTCCAAGTCCTTATAAGGACGCATCGGTGTAGACTAGATACTCAACTCTCGGTCTCGGCAATGCTAACACAGGTGCTAAGGTCAACTTGTCCTTCAACTCATCGAATGCCAACTAATAGGCATCACTCCAACTGAATGGCACACGCCTACGAGTCAGATGTGTCAAAGGACACGCTATCTTTAAGAAACCCCGAATAAATCTCCTGTAGTATCCTGCTAATCCCAAGAAACTACGAATCTCAGTCGGTGTCGTGGGCTGTCCCCACTCCCTCACCGCAGATACCTTCCCCGGATCAACAGATATCCCCCGATCTGAAATAATATGCCCAAAAAACTGGACCTCCTTCAGCCAAAACCCGCACTTCTCATACTTTGCATACAGCTCGTTCTGACGTAGTGTCTGCAAAACCTGTCTCAAATGCTCGGCGTCCTCCTCTTTTGTCTCGGAGTAAACCATAATGTCATCGATGAAGACAATGACGAACTGGTCTAGGAACTCTCTGAACACCCTATTCATCAAGTCTATAAAGACGATTGGAGCATTGGTCAAGCCAAAAGGCATAACTCAAAACTCGTTGGAACCATATCTCGTTAAGAAAGCAGTCTTCGAGACGTCCTCTTCCCTGATACGCAATTGATGGTATCCTGATCGCAAATCAATCTTTGAGAAGAAAGAAGCTCCTCTTAGCTGGTCGAATAAGTCATCGATTCGGGGCAACGGATACTTATTCCGTATCGTGACCTTATTCAACTCCCGGTAATCTACACACAACCTCAACGATCCATCCCTCTTCTTTACGAACAACACAGGGGAACCCCACGGTGAACTACTCCTCCGGATAAACCCCTGACCCAATAAATGCTCAATTTGATCCCGTAACTCTCTCATTTCGGCTGGAGCCATTCGGTAAGGTGCGCAGGCAATAGGCCGAGTGCCCGGCATCAAATCAATCACAAAATCTATCTCCCTACTCGGAGGTAACCCAGGTATTTCCTGAAATACGTCGACAAACTCCCTAACAACTGGAATCGCATCAAGTGGTATCATCACTTCCTTAGAGGTCTCCTCCTCTATATAGTACAAGTGAGTGGACGATCCTCCCTCAGGACGAGGCATCGCCATTAAAAACATCTCCTGCCCGGGAATGGAAAAGATAATACTCCTACTAAAACTGCCAATCATGGCTCGTTACGCGACTAGCCAATCCATACCAATAATGGCATCATACTCAGTCATCTCTAACACTAACATATCAGCGGGTAAAGTAAACCTCCCGATCTCTATACCCACACCTCTATAAATAAGGGAAATCATGGAACCCCTACTCAACGGTGAATCTACACAAGTAACCGTGCTCTCAGCAATGTCTAATAACCCAATAGTGCGTGCAAATCTCATGGCAATGAAATAATGTGTGGCCCACGTGTCAAATAAAATACGCCCCATAGTCCCCTAGATAGAGAACATACCCTTAATGGCCGGTGGATCCTGTGGGGCTGCGACATGCTGGAGCTGATACACTCTCCCATACTGAAGTTGTCCCTGCTGAACTGGGACCGCTGGCACGGGTAGTAGTGCTGCCATCTGTGGTGGTGCTAGGAAGGCAACGGGAAACATAGGCCTCTGTGGCTCGTGTCGGTCACCCTGCTGCTGCTGTGGGGACCTACCCCTATCAGGACAATCTTCGAGTTTGTGGCCAGTCTTGCCATAAACATAACACTTCCCCGAGAAGTTTCCCCCTCGCTGTCCCTGCTGCCCTCAGCCCTGGTGGCCGTTACCATTCCTCCCCTGGCCCTGCTGAAACTGCTGCTGCTGACCATTCTGACCCTGCTGGCTCTGATGGCCATTAGGACCCTGATGGCCCTTCCTGAAACCTCCCTGTCCACTTCTGAAATTCCCAGATCTGAACCTCTTAGAATCCCCCTGCTGGGAACCCTGGTCACCCTACCTGTACTGTCCCTGAGCAGATTGTGCCCCGCTGGCACCATTTCCCCCGGTCCTGCCCTGATGGATGGACTCTCCTGATCTCTTTCTCTCAGATATGTGAAAACGGTGATCCTGGCAATGTAGTAGTGCAGCGTTAACCATGTCAGAATAAGTGGCCAACGAGAGATTCCCCAACAAATTCTGACGGATCCTCCAAGTCAATCCATCTGTGAACTTCTGAATCTTCTTCTCCTCAGTAGGTATTTCATCCAGAACAATGTTCAGTAGATTAGTGAATTCGGCCTCATACTCGGCCACGATCTCTCCCTCCTGCTTGAGGTTCATCAAAATCCTCATCTCCGTGTCAACAGCTGACGAAAAATATTTGCGATCGAACCGCACCCAAAACTCCTGTATAGTGAGAGTGTCTCTCTCCTCTGTGGTGGTAATGGATTCCCACCACTGCAACGCAGATCCCACTAGATTAAAAGCAGCTAGTATCTACTTCTGAACATCGGTGTACTCGTACATCCTTAAGTGCCTCTGAATATCCTTCCTCCACTGACTGGATACCACAACATCGGAGCTACCTGCGAACTCCGGAGGGTGTACTTTTTGAAAAGCATCACGAACGCGTTCCCAAGCAGACGGGAATACATGTGCCTAAACTGGCGCGGCTACCGGCGCCTGGGGCGGTGCCTGCTGTACAACGGATAGGGCGGCATTTACCGCTTGAGCTACAATAGATGCAACCTCGGCGGCATTCATAGTGCCCTAAACTGGTGCAGACTGTGGTTCTGGCTGTGCATCCCTAGGAACTCACTGCGCACGTCGTGGAGGGATCTGAAATAAGAGTAAAGTCTTATTAGTTCGCAGTTATCAACTCAAAATAGCTGAAGAGCGAAGCATACACAAAAGAATACAACAATCCTAAAATATAGGTCTCTATATCAAAGAAAGCTCAGCGGAAACATAACAAGCCGTACAGATCCTAAGGACACTAGAACCTGATGCTCTGATACCACCTATGACACCCCGACTAATTAAATACCGGGTAGCTACTCCTTTATTAAATTAATACAAAATGCCAAATTGGTTCACTTAATAGCATCACTGTCGAAATCATTTTAATAATTACTAACCACCTAGTATTTAAAAAGTGAGTTGAAAATTTTTAAGTTAAATCTGATTAACATGCAATAAATGAATTATAAAAAGTTAACATAACCATTCACAATAAAGTCCCAATAGAGTAACCATCAAATAATAATGAATCTGGAGGAAATACACCTCACAACAATCCCAATACTGAAATATATAAAACAAGTCTGCATCCTAAATTAATAACAAACCAAAGTCTGAATAACTGAAATATTAAATATCTCTAAAGGAAATGGGCGACATGCCCTACAAATGATAAAACTGGTAATGGAGTCAAGACTAGGAAAGGAGGCGTCTACTGTCAAGGCCTTATAACTTCCACAACAGCTACAACTCGTCACCTGAATAGAATTTCTATGCATGGTGTCCTTGTGGCTGGGCACCTAAAAGGTTTTTACAAAAATAGATTTGAAAGCAAACGGGTCAGAGCCCGATTGTGGAGAATAGTTTAAAAAAAGCAAGTGATTTAATGACATTAAAACAATGAATGCAAAATACATGTTAGGACGTGCTCTCACATGAAATACTCACCTCTCGACTAATTGTGCACTCCTAACGTATTTGTACCCATTCGAGTGATTCTCATATCTATCTAGTCCAAAAATAAATTCTAACATTTCTACTCGATTCGCGCTTTAAATTCCAACGTTACCAATTAAATAGAGAGTCTTACTTTAATTCTCGGATTCCCAATTATTCGCAAAACCATTTACTAGAGGTTATCCCCTTTTTATCTTTTCAAAACGTTACTATAATTATACTCACAATTAAACATGACAAATCTTTCCAATTAACCATATATTATTCTCATCATAAATATACAGTACTAGCACCCCGAGACTACGCTGCGTTGCACACATACTTTGCTATCCCATCCCGGTACATCACGTACATAAGGATCACGCATTTCGAATCTCTCAGGAATCGTTCTCAGACAATAGCAAATCACAAACAATGGAGGCGAACATAGTTCACATCACATGGGTCACGCACATACCTACGCTCACATGATCAGCATACTTATTAACTTCTCAATAAGTCCTTCTCTGACCTATGTCCTCGAGGTACCAATTTATATCCCCCCCATAGGCACACAAAGATTAGATGGCCCTAAACGAACGCAAACCTCCCGTGATAGCAAGTATGGTAGGTATATCATACACATAAAATCATATATACTAAGCATGCACACATCATAGTTATTACCATATTTTATTAGTGGTATACTTCTCGTTCTCATACCAACTTTTAGTGTTACACAAATCATATGTCCTCGGTTTATAAGTATTTAAGTCATCAATTATCCTCACTTAGTGATTAGTCACTCGTGTCCTAATCCACAAATGTCATATGGTTCAAGCAACTATTCTATATTTTCCTTCTCAATATATCCCAAATCTTCCAACTATACCTATTAGTTAATAAGGGAAAGTTATCTCATCATTTAAACAAGGTTTCGGGACACTAGAAATCAAATCAGGCCAAAAAGGCCATTCTGTCAACTCGTTAGAAGTCTCGTTCGAACGAGATATTTCGAACGAGAGTTCGTTCGAACGAAAGGCTTCGAATGAACTACCAACTCGTTAGAAGGCATACTGTCACCTCGTTAGAAGCTCGTTCGAACGAGGTCGTTCGAACGACCTGGGCAAAGCTTCTAACGAGATGGCAGTTTCGAGGCCAGAAATCTCTAATTCGTTTTTCTCAATCTTCCTCTTCTCAAAACTCATCCAAAAATCATCCCAACGGTGTTTTATGGTTCTTAAACATCACTAATCCTTCTTAGGTCGTATCCTAACATATTTTTGGGGTTCAATCTTCCTAAACAACATATATTTATCATAACTCCCCAATTTTTCCCCAAACCCTATGAGTATGAACCCAGAAATTTAATGTCTTCAATTTCCCTTTATAAATCCGTTTTTACATCATAAAAAGTTGTATTTCTTTTAGTACAATCACTCAATAACATTCTACATCCAATCCCTATATCATAACCTGAATTTCTATCTCCAATTTCATGGGTTTTCATCAAACTCCCAATATAATGCAATTATTTTAAATTCTAAGCATGGAAGAAACATTCGCTTGAAATTAACGTAATTAAACCACTTGCCTTGGATTGTTCTTCAGAATTTGATGTTGAATGTTGAAGGTTTCTCTCTCTCTTTCTCTCCCTTTTCTCTACAGATTTTCCCCAGGTTGAAGATGGTGGTTTTTGGCTCTTGCAACTCCTCTCCAACTTCCTCCTATAACTCCCGTAGCCATCTAATTAGTTAAGTGCTGGTAATGGCTTAGTGGGTTACTAAATAACCTATAATTAACTCCCAAAATTCGTTGGTTATAATTCCCAAAATTTCAAAATTACCAAAATACCCTTTTTAGTTGCCGGTATGGCCTAAAAATGCCCCGGGACCCAAACTAAACCCTCGGCTAGTGTTTTATGACTAATTTGACCCTTCCGGACACGTTGGTGCACTCAAAATGACCATTCGGTTGATAAAAATAAAATTCACTTTTAAATTCAAATATTTACATTCCTGACGCGACTGACACGCGCGTCTCAACAAAATTTCCCAAATTGCCATATTTCAGACTCGCGACAATTTCAATATTTTCAATATTCACACATCGTCATGTATATACACATTATAATCAAATACCACCTCACATCTCGTTAGTATTATATCCAGATTAATTCTCCACTAATTCACATTTAATTTAATTAATCCCATAAATAAATATCAATAAAAATACAGGGTATTACAACCTCTTCACTCATGAAATTGTTGCTCTTCCTTCCTATATAGCTTTGAAAATATTATGAAATATTGTTTTATAGAGATTACGTTCATTGGTAAGCTTTAGCCCATTCATCATTGTAATTTTTCAACCAGTGTTGGACAGTAGACAAGTATAACCTTTTTCTTCTTTGAAGCTTCTGATTTTCCTTCCCTATTACATATTAGATCACACAAAGTTATTTTGCATTTGCAAACATTTATAAATATAATTTCTAATTCTCATTGCGTTTTCATACTTCTATATAGCATTGAGAAATATAAGATCGTTATGAAAAAATTTAATGGAGGATATACTAGATTTTCAAGATCTAGATAGAAATATCAATTCAAGTTCATTTCATTTACAGCCAATACAAGCATTAGATCATTATTAACAAATCAAATAAGTTCTTAAATTGAGTTTAAATATAATTTCCCAAGTAATAACAATGATGAGAAATAATTTAATTACCGCACTCACCTTTTATCGGATTTTTCATTCTCCGTTAGTGTTTCTCTGACGGGTCTCCTTTAGACACATATTTTCCACTTTTTTTTTGTCATGCCGTTTACTAACATAAAGAAACAATGAATTAATATTGACATTTCGACAGCATATGAGCACTATAAATATGAAAGCGAGAAACATATTAGTAACTTACATTTCAATCTTCAAAAGAATTTTCGCGCCATTTGTATCAACGTGGTAGTGTTGCGAAATTCCAAGGTACAACAATGGAGATTTTTTTTGGATTTTTCGAGCAATTGTGATTTTTGAAATCTCAATACACATGGAGAAGATAAAAGTATTATTTTAGTAACAGGTTGTAGCCGATTAGCTGTTTTGACCTATCAGATTTTAAGTTACGTGTTATGCGCATTTTAACGGTATTTTAGTAAGTTGGGTGCGTGATTTTTAATGATTAGGATCTTAGACTAAATATGTTCTAAGAAAGGACTAATATTCTAAATGTATCGTACCAATGGTGGATCGTTGATCGTCTCATCTTTATTTACAAGAAAAAAATTGATGGATATCATTTTTTGCTCGAAATCTATTTTGTTTATGCTTAAAATTTGTAAATATAGAATTTCGATTTTTTATCTATAAATCTTTTTTTCGCTGGAAAACAGTTTTTTTTCTCGAATCAGATTTTTTATTTTTGCTCAAAATATGTTTATGCTTTGCTAGAATTTTTATTTTTTCATCTTGTCAATTCTTTTCCTAGTTTTTTTATCAAACTTCAAGTTTTTTTTTTCGCTAAAAAATATTATTTGCATTTTCCAAAAAATTTAAAAGTTTTTCTCAATATTATCCTCACTTTTTAAATGTTTCATAATTTTTTCAAAGTTTGAAAATAATTTATTTAATTTATAAATATTTTTTATAATTTCCATATTTTCAAAATATATGTAATTTTTAAAAAACTTAAATGTTTTCCTGAAATTTTTAGATTTTGTAAATATTTTTATGGAATTTCGAATTTTTATAAAACTTTTAGATTGGATTAGACAAAAATACATTCATGTGCATGGCACGTTACCAATATTTCATTCAAGAAATTAATGGTATTAGGGTTAAAGGATACTTGATGTCATTTTGGAAGTTGAAGATGTTAAGTTCAGAAAATTAAAATTCACGTGGTCAAGTGAAAAGAGGGTAAAGTTCAAGGGGTAAATTTAATTAATTTTATAATAAATTTAGTAATTGATTGCACAAGTAATACAAACACAGTTAAATTCACATTATTTTTTATACATAGGTCTATAAAACCATTATTAAGAATAACATAATATTAATCAAGAATATACTAATTTGACCAAACTTTAGCATTCAATTGTTCTTAGTATAAAGATCTTTGTATCATTATTTTCATAAAATATGCCTAAATTAATATAAAATGGAGGGCTTTGTAACACCTCGTAATTTCTGGGATATTATTTTTAATTAATTAATTCAGTAATCAGTAAATTCACTTGTGTCATAAACTAATGAGATTTATTAATAAATGGGAATATTTAAAAGTGAATATATTTAAATAAGTTAACGGGTGAGAGTTAATTTTAGAAATTTATTCTGAATGGTGATTTTAAGCGCGCGGTTGAATCCGGTAGAGCACGAAATGAGTGGTTTTATACATATATTGGGTGTCGGGGCCTAATTAGACATATGTGAACTCCATATAGAGAGTATGGAACCTTTTTATAAGGCCCATAGGCCCAAAAACAATAATAGGGTTTTTAACCTCAAATGCGTAAGGGTTAGGCAACATTAAATCACATTAGAAGACTAAAAAGGGACAAGGCTTAAAGGGAGAGCCAAAGAGAAAAAGAACTTGGGAATCTTAGAGAGATTGTTTTAATGGAAATTCAACACCTTCATTAAAAGCCTTGGATCTTCATTTTGAGGCAAGTGGTTTAAATTGTGTTTATTAAATTGCATCTATCCTTTCATATTAAAAGAGGTGGAATTAAATTAAATTCTAGGGTTTGTTCCTGAGCAAATTGGAGATTTTCTTTTAGTGGGAGTTATAAATCTGTAGGGGTTTTGAGAATTGATGATTGAATTGATGAAATTGTTAGGGCTAGATTTGTGATAACAAAATAATGGATTTAAGATAAATCTGGGGCCGTTTTAATGCAGAAATATGTTCAGAATAGAGCTTGAAAACTTGTTAATGGCGGACTGGGTTTTTAGCAAAAGAGAGAGAGAGAGGAGAAATACCAGGGTCGTTCGAACGACCTGGTATTTCGTTCGAAGAAGATCCACTATCATTCGAATGACAGGGCTCTTCGTTTGAACCACCTGTGATGTCTACCAGATTTCTGCAATTCCCCAAATTCAGACCTGTTATGTGTTGGATATTTACAGTTCCTGCCCTAACTGAATTATGAAATTGAGTATTGGATTAGAGTTTAACTTGGGAATACCTAACCTTGAAATTAATTAGAGGACTAATAAAATTTCAGATGTAGTTCAAGATTTAGAATATTGTAATCTTATTATTTAAGTGATTAGACTTAATTGCATGAAAATGAAGGGTGGATTGAAACTATTGAATTTCGGGACGAGAGATAGAGAGTTCGGGTATACGTGAAAGGGTTACACCCAAATAATGAGAATTAATTAGTGTGTAATTGATCAAAATAAAATCGGACCATAGACTTAAATGTTTTAGGCTTAGGTATGGGCACAATACTCGGGTAGCCTGGATTTCTATATATATGTTGGTGTGTAGTACATATATATGATTTATTTATATATATTTGTGTGAATAATATATATAGTAAATCCATACCAATATCAATGATGTCATAGGAGGTTGCGCGATGTGGGTGAGTCCCCTAGATAGCGAATGCAGGGTGAGTATATTTCCCACGCAATAGCGTTTGTATTTAAGGGTGGGACCGTTATGGTATGGAGCAGACACTTTTGGGGGTAACTAAGGTTGCCTCCTATGCGTTCGGTGATAGCATTTATATCCGACATGTGTTTGAATATTGAGATATGATACGTATATATAATGCATATCTATATACGGGAATATATATATATATACACGCACATACATGGTGTGAAATGTATAGATAATATAACTTATGGAAATGGCATATGATATAAAGTGAGAAATGATGCTTTATGAAAGTTAATGTGAATAATAACTCATAAGAATGTACTAACTTCACTTGGGGTATAATAGTGGGGAATTTAGTATAAAATTTGGGATAAGGCTAGTTACGGGGAGACTGGCTAGGTTTATTATGTATAATTCGTTAAGCGTGAACATTAGTTGAGGGGTGAGGTACACTCATGGGAGTGGGCGGCATGAATTTAAATATGAAGAGCATTTTCATTTTTATCTCTTGCATTTAAATACACTTGCTAAATATTTTCAAACATTTTGGGTTCTAACCCTTGCTATAAAATATTTTTAAAAACCTTTTAGGTGTCCTACCACAGGGGCGTCAAGCCTGATCCTTCCTACAGGGTGCGCCGCTGCAGCTTACGTGGATTGCGGAAGGATCTTTGTGTAGACGCTTGTTTCATTCTATCTTTAGATAAGGACTTTTTTGGTTATACTATTGGGCTTGTACTTTTATATTCAGTCTTGGCATGTATCGGTATTCTTTTATACTTGCACTTTGTGGATTTCTTGTAGTCGATGTTGCTCGACAAACTCTTGTACTTATTTTGTGGCATGTTTAGTTTCCTTCTTGTATTAGATAATTTATTTTCCTAGTAGGTTAGTTGAGTTTTATTTAATTCATAAGATAAAATTTGGCATCATCTTAATTTAAGACTAGGTAATTAGTGATCAAAAAAAAATTTCGACAGTGATGCTAAGAATGAACCACATGAGATTCCTATTTAATTTGGTATAGGACTGATCACCCAGTATTTTATTAAGCGGGGTGTCACATATGGTATCAGAGTATCAGGTTCTAGTGTCCTTAGGATCAGTGCGGCTTTTCACATTTCAGTGTAGCGTTCTTTGATATAGAGCCTTATTATAGGATTGTTGTATTCCTTCACGTATGCGATTTACGTTCTCCTGCTATAGGGTATAGTTCATGTGATTCATAAACGGGTTCGATCGAGCGTGGTAGATCGAACATTATAGAACAACCAATGTGGGACATTAGAAGGATTGCATGAGGTAGGACTCAACAGAAGTCGTGGGGCATTCGAGAAATACTGACGCGATAAGAGCCACCGTGATAGTTGTTCGTATAACTGAAGTTGGAGAAACCGCTGGGGTGCAGTAGTTTCCCCAAGAACCGTTAAGAAGGACGATGGAGCAAAGTTAAAACCCCAAGTGTAAACGTAAGGGGGTGAGGGTCGAAGAAAATTTTATTTCAGAAGAACAATCCACTAGGATTCGAGGGAGGTGTTGAAGAGTGATTTACCTGTGGGTAGAGAACATCCAATTTGAATTACATGTAGGGGAGTGTAGTGTCACTCAAGTCAAATTTTGGGCAAGGAAGTTTTCTCTTAGGAGCAGTATGGGGTAACGGGAGCCAGTCACCACGCCCATGGGGTGATACCGTGAATAACGAAGCATGTACGTAAGGATTACTATGAATACTCTCACTAGAGATTAAACTGAGGGACGAGGAAAATTTCAGTAATCTTTCCAAATAGGGTCGAACAGTGGTTGAATGGTAAGGAAAGATGATGGGATTCGCAAACTTTGTAACCAATGAGAGGGATACGAAGAACGAGTGGAGTTTGTAAGTTGATAGTAAACCCATGGGTAGGATATACAAGCATGGTTAGGAGATCTGGCTAGGATGACTAGTGTCATTGTCGCCAAGTTGTACAGTCACATTCGTATCAATTCTCTCGAGAGAGGGGAGCTAAGGGAGTTGAAAAAATCTATCAGAAGAGTAAGATTGGATTTTTAGTGCTAGTAAGGTTCGAAGAGAAGTAATACCCAGTAGAGGAACCAGATTAATGATCGAGATCAATGAAATCTCTACCGAGTGACGATGGATTTACTTAGAATCATCAAGGCCAGTAACCCGTTTATTGGATCAGCGGATCCAAAGGGACATTTGGAGTCACCAATAAGGTCAAGACTACCAGGTCCGTGAGAAGGACAACCTCAACATGGCCGGTGGGTCCAAAGGAAGGAGAAAGGGGAATGACACAGAAAGGTTTCTTATGTGTAAAAGAGTATAAACACATGGGTGGATTTTATCCACAGCAAGTCAGAGAATAGGAGTCAGATGCCTAGTAGGAGCATATGTTGGAGAAGTTTTTGGTTTGGTTAGGACGCGAGTGTATATCTAACAACCGTTGAGCCGAAAGTGTTATGAGTAACTGAAACTACAAGTCTTATTCTGAAGTGATTGGGGTATGTTTTATGTGATACGAGTGGGTCACAACAATGCCTTTATACTATATTCGCGTGAGAAATGGATTTAGTGGAAGTATCGTTAATATTACTAGTATATTTATTCTTACCATGGAGTATCGGGGTACTCTTCGGTTCCACCTGAAAGGAATGGTGGGTACATTGAGACAGTGTAGCTCTTAAAGACTAGCTCCTTTGAGAGGTGATAATTGAGGTATGGTTTTATCTGGGGTACGGATGGGTTCATAACGTCGGGCGATCGTAGCAAGGCTATCGTGTTTGTTGTTTCAGTGATGGATGTATATTCTCTTGAGATGTCTCGCCTGGAAGAGCGTTAAGCAATAACATAGCGGCACTATTTTGTAAAGTAGGATTCATATAGTGCACTTATCTAGTTATGTTGGATCCTCGTGCGTAGGAATTTTACTGATGAGCTTCAAGGGATGTAGGGTTATCGTGGAGCGGAGAGATTTAGCTCATTATTAATATTTAGCACTCAAGGCTTAGTCATAGTACGAGCGCAGTAGTATATAACTCCTTTAGAGACGCGGGAGTCCATGATAGACTTGTGAATATGGGGGCAAGGTTTGAGAGTCTTGGGGGTATTCTTTGGGTTCTGTGGAAATCAAGGACCGACGATGCTGAGGAATTATGCATTGGGGAAAAGTTCGTTTGGGCTTTGAGAGGAAGTGTTTTACGCATAAGCCTGGATATAATGTCAAAAGTGTGGATACGTAATTAGATTTTAGGTCATTAGATCTAATGATAATTAGCGAACGTGTTGAGAAACTACGTTGAGTAGAAATCCACTTAGTGATAGGGCTAGTGGAGCTGGAAGGTATTGCGAAAGAAACACTGCAAAATTTTGGCACCATAAGTTGTTATGTTATGCATATTGAGATGTGTTTTGTGTGATTTATTTTAGCTTCTTTTTCTATCGCATGGACCCTTAGGTATGTGACTAAGGGGGTATTTTGAGGATCTCACATCGATAATAAAGGTGGGGTAATGCCGGGGAGAATTGAATAGTGATGAGTAAATTCATCAGAAGTATTGGTTATAGCCACGCCAAGGTTAAATGTATTTTGGTTAAAAGGAGAAGATCAAATCGTGTCGTGGGTTTATTAGGGAAAATGGTTTAACTGAATCGGTTCGCTTGCAGGGGGCGAACCGATTCACTATTAGTTTCGCTAGACAAGCGAACCGATTTGGTTTGCCTGCATGGTCCCACTTGGTTTTTATGATTTTTTAAGGGTCGTTTATAGTGCGATATAATTGATAAAGTTCGGGAGTTAGGATTGAACTTCTAGGAATGAAGTTGGAAGGTTAGACAACTTTAGGGAAAAAAGTTTTTGTATTCACTTTAAAGTGAAGTTAACGATTAACTAGATGGTCAATCCTCAAAACAGAAATATGAATTGGAATTAAATGATGGATTTTGTGGGGCAATTATTGGGTTAATTACCCATACATATTATGTGGAAAACACATCTCAATATGCATAACATAACAATATGCATAACATAACAACTTGTGGAATTAACATTGCATAACAACTTTTGGCACCTCATCAGTGGACGGCCTATCGTTTAGGGTTGTGTATATCTCGGGATTGGAGCACGGATATCATAGCTAGGCTAGGCATTGTATAGGTCATTCTTTAGGGTCTTACGTAGCAGTGCCACTGATGAGGAAGTAGGTTGTGACTACCCGAATATAATTATGATAAATTATATTTAAATCATACTTATCTTATGTGATATGAATAATGTGCTATTAGTATATCTAATTTTAAGTGATTATGTTTATTGTAATCCTACTTTCATAAATCATGAAAAGTCAAATTATTTACAAATACAAAATTTTGTTGTTTTCGATAGAAATGTTCCTGTTAGAAACTAGTTTTGACCTTTATAACATTGTAAATGACTTGAGGTGAAAACACGATAGTTGTAGACATGTGAGTTAGGGATGTAACACAACAAATGGATCATCAAATGAATGCCCGAGTAAAGAGTTATACCAAATTTACGAACAAGGGGTAAATCTGTCCATTCCCTTTAAGTGGTAATTTGTCTTTTCTTAAACCAAATGGTTTAATTTGATTGATTGGCTTGGGAGGCAGCTTTGGCCGACTTAAAACTCTCCCTTTAGCTTATTTGTTCAGAAAATATAACCCTAGGTTCAGTTTTGAGAGATTTAAGCTTAAGGAAAGAGAAAGTAGAAGTTAAGGAAGAAAGATTACAAGGAAAATCTAGGAAAAATTTCCAACAAAGTCCTTAAGGTATTTCCAAGGTAAAATTATGTGTTAATATTATTGTAATCTTGTATTATACTTATTTCAAAGTATATTAATTGTGAATTATTGATTAAAACCTCATCATCCTTTGTGATAACAGGTATTGGTTCATATGTGAGATAAGTGGTGTTTATATGTCATACTGGTTTGTATTGAAACCCCTTGTATTCAAATCTGCATATATCTTTCTGTGATTACTGGAATTGAGAAATTATAACTCCGCTGGAATTCAGTAAGTGTGAGTTTTGGTTGAATGAAATTGTATTTTTAGGGCACGTTGTCTCGGGAAATGGGATATATGTTAATCCAAAGAAGGTGGAAGAAATTGTTGAATGGGAGAGTCCTAAGAATGTGACAGAAATTAGGAGTTTGCTAGGATTGGCAGGCTACTATCGCAGATTTATTAAAGGGTTTTCATCAATAGCATTACCATTGACAAAGTTGACTCATAAAGAAGTGAAGTTTGTATGGGATGAAGAATGCGAGAGGAGTTTTAAAGAATTAAAGAAGCGGTTAGTTTCAGCCCCTGTACTTACTATTCTATGTGGGAATGAGTCTTTTGTGATCTATACAGATGCTTCATTTCAAGGGTTAGGATGTGTTCTTATACAGAATGGGAAGGTAATAGCATATTCTTCCAGACAATTAAAGACACATGAACGAAATTACCCTACGCATGATTTGGAGTTAGCAGCTATTGTTTTTGCTTTGAAGTTATGGAGACATTACTTGTATGGAGAAACTTGTGAGATATTTACGGATCATCAAAGCTTGAAATACTTATTTACACAAAGAGAACTGAATTTGAGACAGAGACATTGGATAGAGCTGATTAAAGGCTATGATTGTACCATCCATCATCATCCTGGGAAGGCTAATGTAGTAGCAGATGCTTTGAGTCAAAAATCATCAGGGATTTTGGGTTGCATACAGTGTGCACGTGTTGGAAATATTATTGACTTGGCATCGATGGGGATTGAATTAAAGTTTTTAAAAAGAGGAGGATTATTAGCACATGTCACAGTGAGACCTTTATTGGCCGAATGCATACGAAATTTGCAGACCGGTATTCCATTCCTTGAGAAGAAGAAACAAGAAGTTCGGGATGGCAGAGAGAGTGACTTTGAGATTAAGAATGACGAATCGTTGTGTTATAAAAACATGATTTGTGTACCAAATGATCCACCCTTAAAGAAAGCTATATTAGAAGAGGCACATAGTTATATTTACTCTATGCATCCGGGAGGTACCAAAATGTACAGAGATTTGAAAGAGTATTACTAGTGGAACAATATAAAACGTGAGATTGTAAAGTTCGTAGCTAAATGTTTAGTATGCCAGCAAGTAAAGGCGGAGCATCAGAAGCCGGCAGGATTATTACAGTCATTGCCTATTCCGAAATGGAAGTGGGAGCATATAACAATGGATTTTGTTACAGGATTACCGAGGTCACCAAAGGGGCATGATTCTATTTGGGTTATTGTAGACCGATTGACGAAGTTGGCCCATTTTCTTCCAGTTAAGACCACCTACACTGTGGACAAATATGTACGTATGTACATTGATGAGATCATCCATTTACATGGGGCACCAGTGTCAATTGTATCTGATAGAGATCCAACGTTCACTTCTAAGTTTTGGCCTCGTCTCCAGGATGCCATGGGCACAAGTTTGAAGTTCAGCACTGCGTTTCATCCACAAACTGATGGGCAATCAGAAAGGACGATTCAAATATTAGAAGACATGTTACGAGCCTGTGTATTTGACTTCAAAGGTAGTTGGGATGATCATTTTCCATTGATAGAATTTTCATATAATAATAGTTATCAGTCGACTATTGGTATGGCTCCTTATGCAGCTTTATATGGGAGGAGATGTAGAACGCCTCTGTGTTGGGATGAAGTAGGTGAAAGGAATTTTTTGGGTCCAGAATTAATAGATGTGATGACGGAAAAAATCAAAATTATTCGGGAACGGATAAAGATAGCGCAAAGCAGGCAGAAAATTTATGCAGATAAGAGGAAGAATCCATTAGAATTTCAAAAGGGGGATTTTGTTTTCCTACGTATTTCACCATGGAAAGGCGTCATGAGGTCTGGGAAAAAGGGGAAACTAAGTCCAAAATACATTGGACCATATGAGGTGTTGGAAAGAATTGGGAACCTGGCATATAGATTAGCATTACCTCCAGATTTATCCCGTTTTCATGATGTGTTTCACTTATCGATGCTTCGTAAGTATTTGGCGGATCCATCTCATCAGTTGAAAACTCAACCAATTGAACTGAAGGAAGAGTTATCGTACATCGAGGAACCATTGGAAATTATTGATCGTAAGGAGTAGGTATTGAGGAATAAAGTTATTCACTTAGTTAAAGTTATGTGTATGAGCCATGGAGTTAAATAAGCAACTTGGGAAACGGAGGATAGCATGAAGAAACAGTATCCCCATTTATTTGGTAAGTGACCTTTATATTAAATTTCGGGGACGAAATTTTCTAAGGGGGGTGAGTTGTGACAACCCGAATATAATTATGATAAATTATATTTAAATCATACTTATCTTATGTGATATGAATAATATGCTATTATTATATCTAACGTTAAGTGATTATGTTTATTGTAATCCTACTTTCATAAATCATGAAAGGTCGAATTATTTACAAACACAAAATTTTGTTATTTTCGGTAGAAACGCTCCTGTTAGAGAACTAGATAGTTGTATACATGTGAGTTAGGGTTGTAACACAATAAACGGATCATTAAATGGATTCCTGAGTAAAGAGTTATACCGAATTTACGAACAAGGGGCAAATCTGTCCATTCCCTTTAAGTGGTAATTTGTCTTTTATTAAACCAAACGGTTTAATTTGATTGGTTGGCTTGAGAGGCAGCCTTGGCCGACTTAAAACTCTCCCTTTAGCTTATTTGTTCAGCAAATATAACCCTAGGTTCAGTTTTGAGAGATTTAAGCTTAAAGAAAGAGAAAGTAGAAATTAAGGAAGAAAGATTACAAGGAAAAGGTAGGAAAAATTTCCAACAAAGTCCTTAAGGTATTCCAAGGTAAAATTATCTGTTAATATTGTTGTAATATTGTATTATACTTATTTCAAAGTATATAAATTGTGAATTGTTGATTAAAACCTCATCATCCTTTGTGATAACAGGTATTGGTTCATATGTGAGATAAGTGGTGTTTATATGTCATATTGCTTTGTGTTGAAACCCCTTGTATTCAAATATGCATATCTCTTTCTGTGATTACTGGAATTGAGAAATTATAATTGGACATGAAATTAGACTCATATATTCATATCATATCCTAAAATTAGAATTTATCTCCTTGTGGTTAGGCCGTAATGATGATTTTAAGTTAGTACATAGTTTCTGTTTGTATACTTCATTTCGGTATGCCCTGAGTTTAGTCAAGCTTTTGAGATAGCAAATGAAGTCAAACAACTATGAAACTTTGATTATGTACTATTCAGTATGTGTACTGAAAATGGGCTGAAAATAATGGAAAGTTATGCTGGAGATAAATTATGAAAATTCTTGGAAGTTGAAGGAACAATAAAGGAGCTTGTAGGGCAAATTTCTTGTGTTGTAAAGAAATAGTCATTACTTGCTATAGGAAGCTTGAAAAATTACACCATCACTTGTAATGGAAAGTATATTCATATATGTTTTCATATTGATAAGGTTGGACACCTGTATTTGTACAATTTAGGAATATAGGATGGTTAAGTATGTAGGACAATAATTTCAGGCCATAATGGATACCCCTTGAATGAATGTTTGTATTTCGTGCTTACAAAGGGTACTTTGAGTACGTGTTTCATGTGTAGATACATTGAGAAGTATAATTTCATGTTTACTTGACTTTGGTTATAAATTACTTACAAGGTATTTCCTACGGTTGAATGTCCGTAACTTTATCAACATGTATATCATTGTTTTGCCTTTACTTATGTTTTATGGAATGTGACTTAATTGGTATTATATTGTTGATGTATAGTCACGGAAAGTTACATAATTATGTTAGGATAATATTTATGATTGAGGTTTAGTACTTATTTAGCTGGATTGACAGGTGTAAGGTCTAATCAACCAAGTTCATCTCCACCAGAAGGAAACGTGAATACATAGTTGTCAACCAAGGTGAGTGTACTCACTGGAATGATGTGTTTGTATAATGTTATGAATATGATCATAATGTTACGAATATAAAATTGTTCATTTCGATTTACCGAAATGGTAGGTTACTCCTCGACCCGGAATGGGGGAGATTTGTCTATTAATGACAAAGGGGTTACTCCTCGACCAGGAATGGGGGAGAATTGTCTATTTAGACAGGATATGTGAATCTTGACTCGGAAAAGTTGGTCATTCATTATGAATGAGCCGGATAAGTTAATACATGATTATATGGACATGATTTATTTCATTTAAATTCATGCAGTAGTATAGTAGTGATGCATTCACTGTGCTATTTTGCTCATGTTTCCTACGTTCACATTTTTTTCAGGTAACGCGATGTCACTGCCAAATCTAGAAAGTCGGGTTGGGTTAGCCAGGAATGGGAGAAACAAAGATTTTATTTAAATGTAAATGATGTAATTAAGTTAAATTATCCTTCCAGCAAGTTTGTATAAGAATGACTACTCTGATGTTGTAAAAAGATTTTCAGTTAAATGGACTTACAATGATGACTCTGAAATTAAAATTCCTGTTTGTGGTTTGGTTTAATTAATCATAGTTTGACTCACTTGACTTTCAAACTTATTTATAAGTAACTGAGTTGGGGTGTGTCATAGGTGTAGATGATAGGATCCATTGTCACCATCAGGGGTATGGACCGTGCGATGGTTTACTGTATAGGGACCGCCCCACTTGTGTGTGTTTTGTGATGTCCGTTTGGATGAGAGACTCCTTCAGACTTATCGATAGAGGATGAACATGGCACTGAAGTTAGATGCCTATATGTGTCGTATATATGTAAGGACATATATAATTATATAAATTAATTGAGATTAATTAATTAGTCTAATGATGTAGACAATCAATTATGAACTCAATGCTATGTGAATGCATGACAGAAGGTTATGTCACTTTTGCAGGTGGTATATCTTGGGTATTTTGGGAAATGGGAATACAGGTATAGAAAGTTAGTTTTGGTACGTGATTTATACTTGATGCATCAAGCATTAATTATTGGTATGGTTATCCGTCTTTCACAATTGGGGGCCTGGGTTGATATGCATGTGGTATTACACTTGGATGATGGGTGAGGTATTTAACGCATGCGAGTGTCGATGGGTAAAACATTCTTTTAATTAACTGTATTATTTCATCTTACTTTGCATAAGTTAATTCTTGCAACTGACACGACTCAAAATTTGTCTTTAACCCGTATAATTACGGCTTAAGTGTAAGACGGTCGTTCAAGTAATAATTTGATAAATCGGGTATCGAACTCAGGGACTAAGATGATCTCTTATAATAAATACAAAGGAAGATGACTAACCCTAATGATTGACTCACTAAAAAGAAAAGAAAATATGATTATAGTGGAAATCTGTATACTACTTCTCATTAAAGCAAGCTAATCCTATCTAAGTTATCTATGCATGAAATACTAGAGATTAAATGTTTAACTAATATGAGAGAAAGACAAGATTGAGATAATATCCCCTTACCCTTAGTAATTTCATCGGACATAAAATTTTTCAAGAATTAAACATGCGGGGGCGGAATTTGAGACAAATATGGTTACGTAAGTGATGATCGGAGGTTTGTGCAATTATGCACGAGATATAGGATGTATGGACACCCTGGGAGGAGCCAGAGCCTCTACTGTGCAGATACTTAGAAAATTCAGTGAGAAGACGCAAAGGCAATGATGTTGGGTATATTCCGGAGGAATGGGAATAAGTAGTCCCTCGAATTATGGAATAATTAAGCATGGGTGTGTTTGGAAGTGACAGTGAATGCGTCACAACCTATGGTGTGATATCACTAGGATTAGTGAGTGAGACGGATATTAGTGGATGTGTTGGTCGTAATATCCATATATATATATATATATATATATATATATATATATATATATATATATATATATATATATATATAAGTACCGTGGGATAGAGGGGATTCCTTGGTGCTAACCACGCGAGGGTGGGGGTGACACGAAGAGAATGGTTGCATTATACGAGAGATTTCTACTTTCGAGGATTAATGGATTAGTTTGGATGTTTTTCCAAGTTTTAACTATGTAACTATAGTTGGGGCTATAGTGAATGACCATAGTAAGACTGGGTGTCATTGGTACCAGGGTATGAATTATCATTGCTAGGTATCACCTGAGATAGGGTCTAACGTATATATACGGTAATGTATGATAAAATGTGTTACATGCTAATGTACTAATATTGTTAAAATTGAAATCCCGGAGAGTATGGACATCTCTGATGTGATTTCGAGTGGTTGGACTTATTGTCGAGCGGGAAGATATAGCTCGGGGCTTAGTTTCGCGCAAGGAAACTAGTGATGATAAGGGCGCGGTAGTAGGTGTTGTCCTTTTACATAAGAGTGGATATGTATAATTTTATGCCAAGAGAGGGGTATTAGGAATGTTATAACTGTGGGATTAAAGTTATATTACGGTTTAAGTGTTGGTAAAAGTCGGGTTTCATTTCGGGTGGTTAAACACGAGTACAGGGTGTATAGGCGCCCTTGTTAATTAATCCGATTGTTACCAATAATTCATGATTAGAAGTGTATTAGATAATATAACTTGTGGAAATGGCATATGATTTAAAGTGAGAAATTATGCTTTATGAAAGTTAATGTGAATAATAACTCATAGAAATGTACTAAATTCACTTCGGAATAGTGGGGCATTTAGTATAAAATTCGGGACAATGCTAGTTACGGGGAGAGTGGCTAGGTGTATTATGTATAATTCGTTAAGTGTGCACATTAGTTGATAGGTGAGGTATACTCAAGGGAAAGAGCAGTACTAGTTTAAATATGAAGAGCATTTGCATTTTTATCTCTTGCATTTAAATACACTTGCTAAATATTTTCAAATGTTTTGGGTTCTAACTCTTGCTATAAAATATTTTCAAAAACCTTTTAGGTGTCCTACCACAGGGGCGCCAGGCCTGATCCTTCCTAGAGGGTGTGTCGCTGCAGCTTATGTGGATTGCTGCGGGATCTTTGTATAGACGCTTGTTTCATTCTATCTTTAGAGAGGGACTTTTTTGGTTGTACTATTGGGCTTGTACTTTTATATTCAGTCTTGGCATGTATCGGTATTCTTTTATACTTGCACTTTGTGGATTTCTTGTAGTCGATGTTGCTCGACAAACTCTTATACTTATTTTGTGACATGTTTAGTTTCCTTCTTGTATTAGTTAATTTGGTTTCCTAGTAGGTTAGTTGAGTTTGATTTAATTCATAAGATAAAATTTGGCATCATCTTAATTTAAGACTAGGTGATTAATAATTAAAAAAACTCGACGGCGATGCTAAGAATGAACCTGATGAGATTCCTGTTTAATTTGTTATAGGACTGATCACCTGGTATTTTATCAAGCGGGGTGTCATAGGCTTACCTTCATCCAATGCTATGGTACAATTTATTGTAGAAATCCCCTTGAATCATCTTACGAATTACTTAAACATAACCTTAATTATTTTATGAAAAAATAATAATTTTGAAATGTTTGAATTTCTTCATCTTGCCCTATATAACTTTAGTGTGATGGTTTATGTGTACATTGTTTGTGGAATATAATCTACTGTATATGGAGAGGGGACTCAATTTCTTAGTTAAAAATACATTCTACCATTTATCGCACTAGATTTAAATTGCAAAATTATTATTCTTTAAACTCTAATGACTTGTCTAAAGAAATGCTTATCAAATCTAAATTCTTACGTGGACCACATTTAATAGGACACTTATATTTAATTAAATAATTAATTCCAAATTAACTTAATTTCAAAATTGAATAATTTAATAAATAAATCCTATAGGGTCATATACAATCAGTAGACACATTGTATAACCTGGCATGACAAACATATTGTCAAGTCTAAATAGATGTATATAATGGCATTTATAATTCAAATAAAACAAATGGAGTTTGAGCATAACGGAGTCAAGAATTCTAACGAGGAGACCGGCGGTTAGGACCATGACGGGGAGCCCTGGATCAATTATTTTGTTGATCTTTCAGAAAATAATAAATGATTACTAAACTATTTCATCCAATTATGATTATATATAAATTTTGACCGATTGTTTTAATTTTTTTCCGTGATCTTGTAAAAGTTTCAATTTTACCCTCAATGTTTGAAAAGTATTTTAAAGTGACCCATTTGTTCTTAACGGAGGGTACACTTATCAAACTATTACGCTCTCTCTCTCTCTCTCTCTCTCTCTCTCTCTCTATATATATATATATATATATATATATATATATATATATATATATATGGAGACTCTTCTGCACACTAAGGTTGCACATGTGTTGACGTATACCTATTTTTTTTAAATATTGAAAAAATATTTGTGAGTTAATTTTTTTGATGTGATATTTAAACATTTCAATGGACCCCTAAAAATCAGCGCAAAAAAAAAATTTGCTACTTTTAAAAAATGGGTCAAACTTTCGCAGCTTTTAAAGTACTTTAAAGCAACAAAAGTTTGACCGATTGTTTTAAAATAGTAAAAAACGTTTTTTTGAGTTGAATTTTTTCTATGGGTCCCTTGAAATGTTTAAATATCACAGAAAAAAATCAGCTAAAAAATATTTTTTTTACTATTTTTAAAAAATGATGTTCAAACTTAGTGTGCACTGGAGTCTGGATATATATATATATAATAAATCACACACACATACACAATTTGGTTCGAAACACATACCGACATACATATACAAAACACATACACACATATTGATTAGTGAGAGTTGAGGGAAAGGGAGGCAATACTGCTGCCAAGGAAAGTCGTAGCTTGTTACTAGGTGAAAGAGAGGGAAACACGAGAAAGAGAAAGAAAGAAAGAGGACGGTAGGAGAGAACATCTTAATTTGACACGTATACCATCCATTAAGTTTTTTAATAAAGCGGTGACTTTGAAATACTTTTCAAATATTGAGGGTAAAATTGTAACTTTTAAACGATCATGAAAGGAATTGAATTTTTGAAAGTTAGGCTCTCATGAAGCAAAATAAATAAACAGCAACAAAAAAAGAATATAAAAAAATATTGAGAGAGAGAAACTAAACGTAATTGAGAAACAAAATAAAATAACACAAATAAGAGCAATTACATATTTTAACCATAAATTTGTTTGTTTAGCAAGTGTTTGTAATATAATATATTAAAGACTAACATTACCCAATAAAAAAACAAGTAAAGTGGGTTGATATCTATAGAATAATATTTTGAAAAACATGACATGGGCATATATGCTCTTTGCTCAAACGCAACAACAAAACAGCATCAAATAAAGAGGACCCTCCATTTTGCAAATCTCATCATTCAAATAACGACAAACACCCATGCCCATTAAGAACCACCCCCTTCTCTCCTTTTATATACCCTTCTCATAATCTAAGACCATTCATAGGGAAAAAAAAAAAACTCCAACTCTCTCTCCCTCTCAAACACATGGAGTTGGTAAGTGAAGGTCTCGAAAAAATTGTAGAGTTGGGGGTGTATTTAGCAAGTGTACCTACGATGATATCAACAATATGCACCATGGTGGCCTTGTTAGGTGGAGTTATGGGGTATTTCTATGGACCTTATTGGGGTGTCAGGAGGGTACCTGGTCCTCCTGCCTTGCCCTTTGTAGGACACCTACCCTTGCTTGCTAAATATGGTCCTGATGTTTTCTCTGTCCTAGCCAAACAATATGGTCCTATTTTCAGGTTTGATTTTATCTCACTTTGATTTTATCGTCATTACTTCATCCTGTCAGTCTATGACTTTAACATGTACATTTCTTGAACTGAATCTCAAGAATGACATACGTGGCTAAGTAGGTATGTGGGATTTGTGGGAAGTTCACTTAATACATCACCCTGTATTTTTTATTTTTTTTCTTTAATAGCATATCACGTGGTGCTCGGATCAGTATTATACGCATCGCGATTAATTTTCATTCGCGGTTAGTAACTTTCTTTAATCACGTATTATTTTAACAGGATTGGGAGTCGATCCCGGAGCAAACCAGGCGACCCCAAATTTATCCCAGAGGCTTGGTTCATCACCCTATATTGTTGACATTTGACTGGGATGATAAACTGGTTTTGCTGATCCAAAATTATATTACTGCGCGCTTAAAAAAGTGTGATTTTAACTTAGAACTTTGCTGACAATAAAAGTCTTGTTTTAGGCTCGTTAGTAATGTCACTTCCGCAAGATATCACTTCCACGGGTGAAAAAATTACATTCTGGACGGAAAAATGTATTAATTAGTCCAGGCCGTGTTGGAATTTAATAATTAGAGTTAAGGGTATTAATTTTTTAATTTTATTTATATTAAATTACGAAATTTAGAACTCTCCAATACATATGGTCTTAATAAATATCAGATAATTAATTAGGCATGTAATAAATGTAAATTTTAAGGGATTGGATTTATTACTATTTTGTTCGTGGAGGCCTTGAAAAGAGGTCTATTATGACAAAGATTTACCGCACTCTTCACCTTATATGTAGAGTAGTTTTGTGCAATCTAGGGTTATCTCATAACACACAATTATCTAAGGTGAGAAAAAATTTGAAATTCACTTTTTTATATTTTCTCAAAATTCTGGGCACATACAAGTCATACATTCAAGTCATTTTTCTCACATTGGCAATGGACAAAGATTGGTATTCGATCATGGTTATATAGCATAATTAAAATCTGTGATTGTATGAAGATATAAAATTATGGATTCCTGAAAAATTTGTTTTATAAATTTAATAAAACATATAGATTTTGTCATATTTTAATCACATAACAGTTTTGATTAACATACCGACTCCTGATTTTCATGTGTCGGTCGCAACACAGTGATGTGTCATGTCGCGATTGGTTATAGCCTTATGGATGTGAGTCCGCGCCAGTGACATTAATCAAGCACGACACGTCACGTTAGTGTGTCGCCGCCATGCGTCGGCGTAAAAGAACTCAAAATGTATTAAAGATGTACAAAAGTTTAAAATAATACTCGAAGTCTAATTTTAGGTTATTAGCGAGGTTTCTGTGTTAGGAAAAAAAAGTTCCTTCACAATAGTGTGTGGTAATTGTTTTTTGTGTGCAAATATGTGTGACACCCGGGTTAATAAAATACCGGATGATCAGTCATATACCAAATTAAACAGGAATCTCATCTAGTTCGTTCTTAGCATTACTGTCGAAAAAAAATTTAATTACTAATCACCTAGTCTTAAACTAAGCTGATGTCAAATTTTATCTTATGAATTAATTCAAACCCAATCAACATACTAGGAAACCAAATTAACTATTACAAGAAGAAACTAAACATGCCACAAAATAAGTACAAGAGTGTGTCGAGCAACATCGACTACAAGCAATCCACAAAGTGCAAGTATGAAATAATATCGATATATGCCAAGACTGAATATAAAATTACAACCTCAATAGTGTAACTGGAAAAGTCCCTATCTAAAGATAGAATGAGGAAATCGTATAAACAAAGATCTTGCAGCAATCCACATAAGCTGCAGCTGCAACCCTTATAGAAAGGATCAAGACTGGCGCCCATGTGGTAGGACACTTAAAAGGTTTTTGAAAATATTTTATAGCAAGGGTTAGAACCCAAAATATTTGAAAATATTTAGCAGGTACATTTAAATGCAAGAATTTAAAATGCAAATGATATCCATATTTAAATTAGTGTCGCACACTCCCTTGAGTTTACCTCATCCCTCAACTAATGTGCACGCCTACTTAAACTATAAATGACCCACCTAGCTAATTCTCCATAAATGTCTTGTCTCATATATTGCACTTATTCCCACTATCCCAACTCGAGCGAGTATCGTACACATTTTATGGTTTATTAATCACATTAGTTTATTTAAATCATTTCCCATTTAATGTCAGATAGCATTCTCATGAGTTATATCTCTTATACAATTCACATCATGAATACAAGTTATAAGTTATATTTCACACTAAATTATTTATATCCATATCCAACTTGATACGATATAACCATTTCACAAGTTATATTATCTATACATTTCACACCATGTATATATATAAATTTTCGTGTATAATTCTGCACTATATATACGTATCATATCTCAACATTCACACACATGTCGGATATAAAATGCTATCACTGAACGCATAGGAGGCGGCCATAACTCCCGCTGAAAGTGTTCGCTCCATACCATAACGATCCTACCCCTAAGTCACAGACGCTATGGCCTCAGGACTATACTCGCCCTACTCCTCAAGCCAGGGGATTCACTCACATCGCGCAACCTCCTATGATAGCATTAATATTGGTATGACTTTACTACATATATTATTCACACAAATATATATAAATCATATATGTACTACACACCGACATATATATAGAAATCTCGATTATTAGAGTATTATGCCCATACCCAAGCCTAAAACAATTAAGTTTATGGTCCGACTTCATTTTAATTCATTACACATTAATTCCCATTATCTTGGTGTAACCCCTTACAAATATACCCGGACTTTCTGTCTCTCGCCCTGAAATTCAATATTTCCAATTCAATGTTCAATTTCCCCCAATTAAGTCTCCCCCACTTAATTAACAAGGTTTCAATCACTTAATCATAAACCTTAATCTCCTCAATTTAATTAATCCAATGGTAATTTGTCACACCTATCAATCTAGGCAATCTCCAACGGAATAACAACAAAAAAAATATTTCTTAAAATTTACCCCACGAATCTGCCCATATTTTTAAAATGCCGTTTCGGGGTATTTGGAGCCATTTTTGGAGAAAACGTATTAGAGAACAAAAGTTAGAAAACGCAATTTTTTATGGGGCAGTGCTAACATAATCGCCATTAGAGCAGTAAATACCTCAATTCTGTATAGATTTGTTTATCAAAACTTTTCAAGATTTATCCTAAATCCATTCTTTATTATCACAAATCTTGCTCTAAAAATTTCATTAATTCCATCATCAATTTCATCAATTCTCAAAACCCCTACAGATTTATAACTCTCATTAAAAGGAAGTCCCCAATTTACTCAAGAACAAACCCTAGAATTCAATTGGATTCCACCTCTTTTAATATGAAAATGTAGATGCAATTTAATAATCACAATTCAAACCACTTGCCTCAAATGAAGATCTAATGCTTTGAATGAAGATGTTGAATTGAAATTGAAGCAATCTCTCCAAGATCCCCAAGTTCCTCTTCTATTTGGCTCTCCCTTTAATTTTTTTCCCTCTTTAGTCTTCTAATGTGATTTACGGTTGCCTTCCCCTTACCCATTTGGGGTTAAAGATCATATTCACGTTTTGGGGGCAATGGGCCTTATAAAAAGGTTTCATACTCTCTAAATGGAGCCCACATATGCTTAATTAGGCCCCAATACCCAATATATGGATATAACCACTCATTTCGGGCTATTTCGACCCCACCGAACTCAACCGCGGTCTTAAAATTGCCATTCGACATAAGTTTCTAAAATTAACTCACACCCGCTAACTTATTTATATTAACTTTGAAATATTTTCATTAATTAATTCTCATTAATTTATGACACAAGTGAATTATTAAATACCGAATTAATTAAATAAAAATAATAACCCAGAAATTACGAGGTGTTATATACTTCCTCCCTTATAATGGAATTTCGTCCTCGAAATTCGGATAAGCCCAGTACTCCTGGACTCAACTAGCCCTGCAATCACTTACCCTTAGCATTACTACAAAAGCTAATGAGCGAATGTAATTAACCAGAGCGCCCATCCACACTGTACTCGTGCTTAATCGCACTAAATGAAGCAGGGAATTTACTAGCCCTTTGTCCATAATATAGCTTTAATCCCACAGTTATAACATTCCCAATACCCTCCTCTCGGCATGAACGTATATATAACCGCTCTTATGTAAAAAGGCAATACCAACTACCGCGCCCTTAATATCACTAGTTTCCTTGTGCGAAAGTAAAACCCGAGCTATATCTTCTCGCTCGACAATTAATCCAACCACTCAAAATCACATCAGAAATGTCCCTACTCCCTGGGGTTTCAATTTTAATAATATTAGTGCATTAGCATGCAACACATTTTATCATACATTACCGTATAAATATGATATACCCTATCCCAGGTGATATCTAGCAACGATAACTCATACCCTGGTACCACTAACACCCAGTCTTGCTATAGTTATCCACTATAGCCCCCAAACAATAGCTACACGGTTGAAACTTTGAAAACATCCACACTACTCCCATAATCATCGAAAGTAAAAATCTCTCGTAGAATGCAACCATCCTCCTAGTGTTACCCCCCACTCTCTCATGATTAACACCAAGGAACCCTGCTATGCCACGGTACTGAATTATATACATTATGGCTATTACGACCAACACATTCACTAATATCCGTTTCACTCACGAATCCTAGTAATAGCAAATCGTAGGTTGTGACACACTCATTGTCACTTCCAAACACACCCATATATAATCATTCCATAATTCGGGAGATAATTTATTCCCATTCCTCCGGAATATTTCCAAATCATTGCCTTTATGTCTTTTCCCCGAATCTGCTAAGTATCTGCACCATAGAGGCTCTGGCTCCTCCCAGGGTGCCCATACACCCTCTAACTCGAGCCTAATTGTGTAAACCTCCGATCATCAATTACGTAACCATTATTAATCTCAATTTTGGCCTCGCATTTTCAGCATGGCTATATCCTTCAAATATTTTTGATGACTTACTCGTTACCATTTGACTCTCCCCGATATTACCCCACATTTATTATCGATGCGAGATCCTCAAAATATTCCCTTAGTTCCATACCTAAGGGTCCCTGTAATGGAAAAAGTGACTAAAATTAATCACACAAAACACATTTCAATATGCACAACATAGCAACTTGTGGTGCCAAAACCTCGCATTGTTTCTTTCACAACACCTTTAGGCTCCACTAGCCCTATCACTTAGTGGCTTTCCATTTAACGTATTTTCTCCACATCTTCACTAATTATCATTAAATCCAATGACCTAAAATTCAATGACGCCTTCACACTTTCAACATTTTATCCAGGCTTATGCGTATAACACTTCCTAGCAAAACCCAAAAGAACTTTTTCCCAAATGCACAATTCCTCAGCGTCGTCGGTCCTTGATTTTAACAGAACCCAAAGAATACCCCCGGGACTCTCAAACTTTGCCCCTATACTCACAAGTCTATTATGGACTCACACATCTCTAAAGGAGTCATATACTACTACGCTCGTACTATCACTAAGCCCTCAACGCTAAGTATTTATAATGAGCTATATCTCTTCGCTCCACGGCTACCCTACGTCCCTTGAATCTCATCAGTAAAAGTCCTATGCATCGGGATCCAACATAACTAGAAAAGTGCACTTTATGAATCCTACTTCACATAATATTGACGATATGATATTTCTCAACCCTCTTCCTGGTGAGACATCTCAAGCGAATATTCATCCAGCACTGAGACAACAAACAAGATAGCCTTACTATGATCGCCCACCATTACGAACTCCTTCGTACCCTAAATAAAATCATACCTCAATTATCACCTCTCAAAGGAACCTAGTACTCAAGAACTACATCGTCTCAATGTACCCACCATTCCTTTCAAGTGTAATCGAAGAGTACCCCAATACTCCATGATAAAAATACACATATTAGTGACATTAACGATACTTCCACTAAATCCAATTCTCACGCGAATCTAATATTAATATATTATTGTGACCTGCTTGCATCACATAAATCATACCCCCGATCATCTCGCAATAAGACTTATAGTTTCAGTTACTCACAATACTGTTGGCTCAACGGTTAATAGACAAAACATCAACACTACTCCCATAATCCTCGAAAGTAGAAATCTCTCGTAGAATGCAACCATCCTCCTAGTGTAACCCCCCACTCTCTCGTGGCTAACACCAAGGAACCTCTCTATCCCACAGTACTTAATTATATACATTGTGGCTATTACGGCCAACACATTCACTAATATTCGTTTCACTCAGGAATCCTAGTAATAGCAAATCGTAGGTTGTGACGCACTCATTGTCACTTCCAAGCACACCCATATTTAATTATTCCATAATTCAGGAGATAATTTATTCCCATTCCTTCAAAATATTCCCAAATCATTGTCTTTGTGTCTTCTCCCCGAATCTACTAAGTATCTGCACCATAGAGGCTCTGGCTCCTCCCAGGGTGCCCATACACCCTCTAACTCGAGCCTAATTGTGTAAACCTCCGATCATCAATTACGTAAGCATTATTCGTCTTAATTTTGGCCCCTTCATTTTCAGCATGGCTATATCCTCCAAATATTTTCGATGACTTACTCGTTACCATTTGACTCTCCTCGATATTACCCCACATTTATTATCGATGCGAGATCCTCAAAATATTCCCTCAGTCCCATACCTAAGGGTACCTGCGATGGAAAAAGTGGCTAAAATTAATCACACAAAACACATTTCAATATGCACAACATAACAACTTGTGGTGCCAAAACCTCGCATTGTTTCTTTCGCAACACCTTTAGGCTCCACTAGCCCTATCACTTAGTGGCTTTCCATTTAACGTATTTTCTCCACATGTTCACTAATTATCATTAAATCCAATGATGTCTTCACACTTTCAACATTTTATCCAGGCTTATGCGTATAACACTTCCTAGCAAAGCCCAAAAGAACTTTTTTTCAAATGCACAATTCCTCAGCATCGTTGGTCCTTGATTTTAACAGAACCCAAAGAATACCCCCGGGACTCTAAAACGTTTTCCCTATACTCACAAGTCTATTATGGACTCACACATATCTAAAGGAGACATATACTACTGCGCTCGTACTATCACTAAGTCCTTAACGCTAAGTATTTATAACGAGCTACATCTCTTCGCTCCACGACAACTCTATGTCCCTTGAATCTCATCAGTAAAAGTCCTATGCACCGGGATCCAACATAACTAGACAACTGCACTCTATGAATCCTACTTCACATAATATTGACGATATGATATTTCTCAACCCTCTTCCTGGTGAGACATATCAAGAGAATAATCGTCCAACACTGAAACTACAAACATGATAGCCTTGCTATGATCTCCCGCCATTACGAACCCGTTCGTACCCTAAATAAAACCATACCTCAATTATCACCTCTCAAAGGAACCTAGTCCTCAAAAACTACATCGTCTCAATGTACCCACCATTCCTTTTAAGTATAACCGAAGAGTACCCCGATACTCCACGATAAAAATACACATACTAGTGACATTAACGATACTTCCACTAAATCCAATTCTCACGCGAATCTAATATTAATATATTATTGTGACCCGATTGCATCACATAAGACATACCCCCAATCATCTCGCAATCAGACTTATAGTTTTCGTTACTCACAATACTGATGGCTCAACGATTAATAGACAAGACACCCGCATCCTAACGAAACCAAAAACTTCTCCTACAGATGCTCTTACTAGGTATCTAGCTCCGGTACCCTGACTCGCTGCGGACAAAATCCACTCATGTGTTTCAGTTATAACACCTCTCTGTGTCATCCCCCTTTCTTTGGCCCCACCGGTCATGTCGGGGTTACCCTTTTTACGGACTTGGAAATCTTGATCCTAATTGTCGACCCAAATGTCCCTTTGAATCCGCTGATACAATAACTGGTTATTGACCTTATTGGCCCTAACTATTACTAACCGTTATTCGGTATAGGTTTCATGGACCTCGATCATTAGTCTGGGTCCCCTACTGGGTATTTCTTTCCTGGGAATCTTACTAGCACTAAAATCCAAACTTACTCTTCGATAGATTTTTCCAACTCGCTTAGATCCCCTCTCTCAAGAGCATAGATATCGATTATAATTGTACAACTTTAACGACAACAACACCAACCATCCTAGCCAGATCTCATATCCATGTTTGTACACTCTACCCAACGGGTTTAATCTCAATTTACAAACCTTATTTAATTCCTCGTATCCCTGTCATCGGTTACGAAGTTTGTGAATTCCGTTAAGTTTCCTTCCCATCCGGCCACTGCCCGACCCTTTTTGGAAAAAATTTAAAATTTTCCTTACCTTTCTATGTCACCTCGAGTGAGAGGATTCATAATAATACGCACCCTAGATTCCTCATTATTTGCGGTATTTCCCCATAAATGTGGTGACTGGCTCTTATCACTCCATACTGCTTCTCAAAGTAAACTTCTTTCCAAAATTTTATCTTGAGTGATACTACACTCTCCCCACATGTCATCCCAATTGGATGTTCTCTACTCGCTAGTAATTCACTCTTTCGTACCTCCCTCGAATCCTAGCGGGTAGTTCTTCTGAAATAAAATTTTCTTCAACCCTCACCCCTTATCGTCAACGCTTGGGGTTTTAACTTTGCTCCATCATCCTTTCCAACGGTTCTTGGGGCAACAACTGCACCCCAGCGGTTTTTCCAACTTCAATTATTCGTACAATTATTATGGTGACTCTTATCGCGTTACTATTTCTAGAATGCCCCATGGCTTCTGTTGCGTCTTCCTTCTTACAATCCTTCTAACGTTCCACGTTGGTTATTCTATAATGTTCGATCTACCACGTTCGATCGAAACCGTATTTGAATCACATGAACTATACCCTATAGCAGGAGAACGTAAATTTCATACGTGAAGGAATACAACAATCCTATAATAAGGCTCTATATCAAAGAACGCTATGCTGAAACGTGAAAAGTTGCACAGATCCGAAGGACACTATAACCTGATGCTCTGATACCATCTGTGACACCCGGCTTAATACAATACCGGATGATCAGTCTTATATCAAATTAAACAGGAATCTCATCCGGTTCATTCTTAGCATCACTTCTTTTTAACTACTAATCATCTAGTCTTAAATTAAGTTGATGTCAAATTTTGTTTTATGAATTAATTCAAACTCAATCAACATACTAGGAAACCAAGTTAACTATTACAAGAAGAAACTAAACATGCCACAAAATAAGTACAAGTGTTTGTCGAGCAACATCGACTACAACCAATCCACAAAGTGCAAGTATGAAAGAATACCGATACAGGCCAAGACTGAATATAAAAGTACAACTTCAATAGTACAACTAAAAAAGTCCCTATCTAAAGATAGAATGAGGAAAGCGTCTAAAGAAAGATCCCGCAGCAATCCACATAAGCTACAGTTGTGCCCCCTGTAAGAAAGATCAATACTGGCACCCCCGTGGCAGGACACCTAAAAGGTTTTTGAAAATATTTTATAGCAAGGGTTATAATCCAAATATTTGAAAATATTTATCAAGTGTATTTAAATGCAGGAAGTTAAAATGCAAATGCTCTCCATATTTAAATTAGTGTCGCGCACTCCCTTGAGTTTACCTCACCCCTCAACTAATGTACACGCCTACCGAAATTATAAATGACCCACCTAGCTAACCCTCCGTAACTAGTCTTGTCTCATATATTTCACTTATTCCCACTATCCCAACTCGAGCGAGTATCGTACACATTTTATGGTTTATTAATCACATTAGTTTATTTAAATCATTTTCCATTTAATGCCAGATGACATTCTCACGAGTTATATCCCTTATACAATTCACATCATGTACAAGTTATAAGTTATATTTCACACTAACTTCTTTATATCCATATCCAACTTGATACCATATAACCATTTCACAAGTTATACTATTTATACATTTCACACCATGTATATATATATAAATTCTCGTATATAATTGTGCACTATATATACGTATCATATCTCAACATTCACACACATGTCGGATATAAAATGCTATCACTGAACGCATAGGAGGCGGCCATAGTTCCTGCTGAAAGTGTCCGCTCCATACCATATCGGTCCCACCCCTAAGTCACAGACACTATGGCTTGGAGACTATACTCGCCTTGATCCTCAAGTCAGGGGATTCACCCACATTGCGCAACCTCCTATGATAGCATTAATATTGGTATGGATTGACTATATATATTATTCACAAATATATATAAATCATAAATGTACTACACATCGACATATATATAGAAATCCAGGCTATCGGAGTATTATGCCCATACCCAAGCCTAAAACAATTAAGTCTATGGTACGACTTCATTTTAATTAATTACACATTAATTCCCATTATCTTGGTGAAACCCCTTTCAAGTATACCCGGACTTTCTATCTCTCGGCCCGAAATTCAATATTCCCTATTCAATGTTTAATTTCCTCTAATTAAGTTTCCCCCACTTAATTAACAAGGTTTCAATCACTCAATCATAAACCTTAATCTCCCCAATTTAATTAATCATCTAATTAATCTGAGGGTAATTAGTCACACCTATCAATATAGGCAATCTCCAACGGAATAACAACAAAAAAAATATTTCTTAAAATTTATCCCACGAATCTGCCCGGATTTTTAAAATGCCGTTTTGGGGCATTTGGAGCCGTTTTTGAAGAAAACTTATCAGAGAACAAAAGTTAGAAAACGCGATTTTCTATATGGTCCCGCGAACAGAATCGCCATTAAAGCAGTAAATACCTCAATTCTATATAGATTTCTTCATCAAAACTTTTCAAGATTTATCCTAAATCCATTCTTTTGTTATTACAAATCAAGCCCTAACAATTTCATCAGTTTCATCAAATCTTGTAACCCCTACAGATTTATAACTTTCATTAAAAGGAAATCCCCAATTTACTCAAGAACAAACCCTAGAATTCAATTGGATTCCATCTCTTTTAATATGAAAATGTAGATGCAATTTAATAATCACAATTTAAACCACTTGCCTCAAATGAAGATCTAAAGCTTTGAATGAATGTGTTTAATTGAAATTGAAGCAATCTCTCTGAGATCCCCAAGTTCCTCTTCTCTTTGGCTCTCCCTTTAAGCTTTTTCCCTTTTTAGTCTTCTAATGTGATTTAATGTTGCCTACCCCTTACCATTTGGGGTTAAAAATAAATCACGTTTTTGGACCAATGGATCTTATAAAAAGGTTTCATACTCTCTATATGAAGCTCACATATGAATTAGGCCCCAATATCTAATATATCCATATAATCACTCATTTCGGGCTATTTCGATCCTACCGGACTCTACCGCTCGCTTAAAATCGCCATCCGAAATAAGTTTCTGAAATTAACTCTCATCCGCTAACTTATTTATATATTCACTTTGAAATATTTTCATTAATTTACGACACAAGTAAATAAATAAATACCGAATTAATTAATAAAAAATAATAATCCAAAAATTACTAAGTGTTACAATATGAGTTATGACTGTTTTAATAAACCGTGAATAATAGCTTTAATTTGATCAGCCGATATACGTAAAGACAATTTGAGTGACGTTTGGTAACTTGATTTGTTGATTTGACTCTGATTTGTAAGGTGCTAAAGGAAATTCGCACTTTGTTGAATTTATAATAAATTTACTCCTGATTTAAGTGGATGGATGTCACTAAACAGTTGAGTGGGATTAACATGCAAAACTTGAAATAGAAAAGCTGACTTGTAATCGCATATTTTTTTAGAATTCCCCGAAGGCAAGAATAATAATTGATTGAATGTTAGTACTCTTTAATTGGAAGGACTGAAAGTGCTGTTTGACTTATGGCAAAATTGGAATATGTCCTTTTTCTTATTCCTTTTTGGTAAGAACTATATGTTTGAGCATTTTCTTGTATTAAAATGTGCAGCACCAATCATTGCTATGTATTGAGTTTTGATGAAAATAGCCTAATATTTGGAAAAACAGGACATTCTCAGCTGAGTTAATTATTTTTATATTATTTTGGTCCGAATTAAACCATGATAATCATCTAAAATACGTTTTGGTGGATATCTCTTGGGAAAAAAAAAAAGCGAGGGGACATGTTGACTTTAGCTACCGTTTAATTTTATTATTTGATTTTAATCATTATTTTGAGTCATTATTTTGATTTTTACGGTGTGTTTGATTGTAAATATGAAAAATTGTTCATTTGAATGAGAAGTTGAAAAATGAATTAAAAAAATATATATGAGTTTTTAGTCTTATTTTTCCTACTTTCCATGGAAACCAATTCTTTGTTGGGTGGATAAAAAATATTTTCCAATAAAAATGAAATTTGAGATAGAGCACTTGTTACGTGAATAAATGTTGTTCTTACATGAAGTGTTTGCAATCAAGGTACTACAAGGACAAAAATGAGTGCAAACAACTATTTTCCATAGAAATTTTTTTATACCAATCAAACAGACCCGTGGTGATATTTTTCACTTTTTGCATCATTAGAGATCAATATGATGTTAAAGTCAAAATATCTAAAAAAAAAATGAAAGATTTTATAGTGAGTAACCTAGGGAATAGTTTTCGGTCGGTTTGTTCAGTAATGAAGCTTACCAAAATCATATCAAGTTTGAAATCATCAAACCAAAATTATTAGTTTTACCAGCCGGTACATCAGCCCATAAATCAAAATAAAATCGTGTTGTACATTGGTAAAATCGGTTTCTTGCGGTAAAATCGATTTTTCGAAAAATACGGTAGATTTCGATAAATTTCTCTTTACAGTAAATTTTGTAGTACTCGTTACATAATGGTAATTTTTTGTACCACTTAGTTAAACCTTTTTACATGCATATTTAAAAAAATAAAAAAATAACATACATAATTGTGCCATAAGTTGTAAAGTATTACCGGAAAAGTGAGCTTAGGTGAGGATGAATAACTAGGATGATGGGTTGACAGAGAGAGCCGAGTTGAGGGGTTCTGTGAGGTCGGATAGAGGAAAGGGTGTTGTTTTGTGAGATGAGAGAAAGTCGTGACTTGTATTGTTGAATATGAATCATTAACCCCAATCCTTTTATAAGTTGTGTTGGAAATTATCCAAATGCTGTAAAATCTTGTATTAAATGGTTTCTTTAAGGTTGACCACTAAAAAAAAACAAAGAACCTATATAATAAGTGTGGTTGTGTTTGGCTCTAGCCATTGGGTATTCTTGCTTGATTTAATTTGATATTTTCAATTTGGTAAGTTTGATAATATCATTTTGGTATTTTAGGTACATTAATTTCGGTATTTCATTTCAGTATGGTACAGTCGGTAAATCGGTTTAAAATGTTAAAACCAAAACCAACCACAAATTCGGTAAGTTCGGTTTCGATAGTTTTGGTTTCCATAAGTAAAAAATATAAACTGTTACCACTAATTTTAGGTACAAAACGGTATGGTATGGATTTTTACCGTACAGAGAACACTCCTGTAACCCGATGTTGGAAACAAGGGTGACGAAAACTTCTACATGTTCAATAACCGTTCGTCTAAGGTTCAAAAATTCCCAAAGGATACCCGATAATAAGCGAGGCATGTGTTAGGGTGGTTCTGGCACAGTGTCCTCTTGTTTAGCTCGCATGAGGGAGTCCAAAAGGCTCGTTCGTGTGAAGGTTCAGGGTCATCAAAAAAGAATATCGAAATTGACCCGACAAAACCCATTTTTTTTATTTTGAAAAAAACTATCTTCTTTTTGAGAGTTATATCAAATTAAAATACAATGGTTCTTGAGGACTGTGTCTATTTTTGTGACGTGCTTATATGTTTGTTTTTTTGGATTAGATTTCATATGGGCAGACAACCATTGGTAATTATAGCAAATCCAGAGCTTTGTAAAGAAGCTGGGATAAAGAAATTCAAAGATATTCCCAACAGAAGTATTCCATCTCCCATTTCAGCATCCCCTCTTCATCAAAAAGGTCTCTTCTTCACAAGGTATATATGTTCATATTACCATGACATGGGCATATATATACAATTATGCCCATTACTACCATTATGAATATATATTCAAATAAATCTATTTATATAGGTGTTACACCCCAACTTATCTTCCCTTGGGCCCCCATTTGGTTTGAGGTGAAAACAATTCTCAAACATGCATTATTTTCATTTTCATCTAAAAATAAAATATATTACCCCGAACCAAACGGGGCTTTGGAAATTCAATTAGCCTAGATATATGTAATAAAAACGAAGCCATCAAAATTTGGGGCGCATATGAGGTACTGGAACTATTAGTGCTAGTACTACCGATATTTGGAATTATTAGTGCTAGTACTACCGATATTTGGAACTATTAGTGCTAGTGCTACTGATATTAAGGGTGTGTTCGATTGGCATTAAAAAAATTCCCATGGACGAAAACTGTTTTTCCTCGTTTTGTTACTTTTTAAAGTTTGATATTCTATCGGAATAGTAGTCTTACAAGTGACACGTAATCTCATAGAAATGAGCTGTTTTTAATCTTTATGCAAATTGTAATACCTGTCACGAACACAAAACAATTTATTGTTTTTACACCCTGTCAATAAACACGATTTCAAATACAAATAACACTATGACTCGAATACCAGGACTAAAATGAGCCATAACTTCTACATGAACACGACACAACTTGGTTGCAAAAAGTCCCATTACAAATATGATATACCATGTCTATTTCAGGTTAGTTTTTGGTTGAGCAAGAGGAAAGGAAGAAAAAGTAGGAGAAGGAAGTTTTGGAGTAATAATTAATTAAGTATTATATGAATAAATTCTTTGAATACATGCATAGTGAATAAGTATCGCTTATTTTCAGGGATGCAAGATGGTCAACAATGAGAAACACAATATTATCAGTCTACCAGCCATCTCACCTAGCCAAATTAGTGCCCACCATGCAATCATTCATCGAATCTTCGTCCCAAAATTTCCACTCACAAGAAGAAGACATCGTTTTTTCCGACCTATCCCTGAAATTAGCCACCGACGTGATTGGACAAGCTGCGTTTGGCGTTGATTTCGGCCTCTCTAAGCCCCAACAGAGCAACAATATAAACTATTCAACTCCTCAAAAAAACAATAAAGAAGTCCAAGATTTCATCAATGAACACATTTACTCCACAACAATGCTCAAAATGGATTTGTCGGGCTCATTTTCAATCATATTAGGCCTCCTAGTCCCCATTCTCCAAGAGCCATTTCGCCAAATACTAAAAAGAATACCGGGAACTATGGATTGGAAAGTGGAAAAAACTAACCGAAATTTGAGTAATCGGCTTGATGAGATAGTTGCAAGGAAAATGAAAGAAAATGACAGAGATTCGAAAGATTTTTTGTCGCTCATTTTAAAAGCAAGGGAAAAAGAGGCAGCATCGAAGAATGTTTTTACAAGGGACTATATTAGTGCTGTAACTTATGAGCATTTACTTGCTGGATCGGTTACAACATCGTTTACATTGTCCACGATTATTTATTTGGTTGCGGGGCATCTAGAGGTTGAGAAGAAGTTGCTTGAAGAGATTGACGGGTTTGGGTCACGCGATCAAACTCCAACGGCTCATGATCTTCAGCACAATTTTTCCTACCTTGATCAGGTAAATTTCTAGTAGTTTCACTTCTTGAATTCTCAAAGTTCTATGTGATTGAATTTGAACAAATGGGTATCGATCTAACACGTATTGTAGTACAGGGCTGAAATTGTTTTAGATTTTCTCCTATGCTGGGACACCTGATGAACACCAAAAAAAATTCAAAATTTTTGGGGTTTCCAATTTGATAGGACACAATCTGACATGTTTGTGGGGTTAAACGTAATTTTCTTTAAAAAGGAGGTGTCAAAGTGTATTTCGTAGTCAGCAGAGGTCTAAGTGCATTTTTCCAACTTCTCTTGAAGTCTCTACACTCCACTAATATATTTCTATTCCTAATTGAATTCAATTGTAATAATGTTGATTTTTTATGTTTATTAATATGCATCACAATATACAATAATGAGCATGGCTCCGACTTGTCTGTGTCCTCATATTTTTTACATGTGTCGGCATATCGAGTCATATCATGTTGCATGTCGTAGTGTCGTTGCTTCATAGCTAACTGTTCTAACATATGAACATTTGTCCAAAATTTCCTTGGCTCGACTAATCAAATATGGGTTCTCAATTTTTGCCGTTTTGAATTGCAGGTGATTAAAGAGGCAATGAGATTTTACACAGTTTCCCCATTGGTGGCAAGGGAGACATCAGCACAAGTAGAGATTGGAGGTTACATTCTTCCTAAGGTATTATAGAAAAATATATTGAATACAATTTCAATCTATCTCATCATGTACAAGTGCCAGTAGAGTCAGCAATGGTATGTTTGAGTTTATTTTTATCGAGTCTTTGCCACACATGGGTTTAAGTGAGTCTAGTACGTCACCCCATTAATGAATTCATATCATGTTTGTGTTAAAATTTGTCAGCTATATGTACAAGTCTATTTGCTCTTGCATTAGAACATGACAAAAATTGCTTGTAAATTAACAGGGCACATGGGTGTGGTTAGCGCTTGGAGTTCTAGCAAAAGACCCCAAGAATTTCCCAGAGCCAAACAAGTTCAAACCAGAGAGATTCGATCCAAGTGGTGATGAAGAAAAACAAAGGCATCCTTACGCAAACATTCCCTTCGGGATCGGTCCTCGATCGTGCATTGGTCAGAAATTTTCCCTACAAGAAATTAAACTCTCAATGATTCATCTATACCGGAATTATGTATTTCGACACTCCCCCAACATGGAAAAACCTTTGGAACTTGAGTATGGCATTGTTCTTAATTTTAAGCATGGTGTCAAGGTTAGAGCCATCAAACGTGCATGAAAGTTGCTTATATATTTTGAGATTCGCAACATAGGAAGTTTAGTTTTGAGAATCCTTAGTCAAATGAATCTCAATTCATATCGGGTTTCTGGATGTAACTACAAGTATTGTAGATTTTGTGACTGCTATCCAAATATGAAATCAAAAACACATTGGTATGATGATGATAGCAGCAATGTAATAATAAGTAGGTTCTTGAAGACGACAAAAATATATGTCATGTTCTAATATCTAGAATGATTTTAAGGCACCAACTCATGAAAGTAAGAAAATGTTAGTTTGCTGGAGAATTGTTGTGCTCATATTGAACTTTATCTGTTGCTACAAAAATTTCAGTCTACATCAGTTTTTTACCACTCCATGTCAATCAATAGGACAAAAATGCATGTTTGCCACCCAAAATTGAATCAACCACGAATGTTTCTAGTTTGCTGAGATAACAAAAAAAATCTTCAAATTTTGCAAGAATTTTTAGCTAAACATAATGGTGAATAGCAGTTTCCAAGTGCATATGAAACTATGATTTAACTCAAAGTGCACGAAAAACATAAAATGTAAGCACATGTGCGGATGCTCTAGGATCATCTCCAATAAACCCAGGCCAATATGCAAAATTAAAGTAACTTGTTTTTCAACTACTTTTTCAATCAACTTTTTCCAGGAATGTGCAAGCTCGTCTCTACATGTTTCTAACTCCGATGGCACTAGACGTACTTTGCCATCATTTGTCCCTATAGCAGTGCGGCATTACGAGTGCCGCAGGACTCGCGTGCATACTTTCATGTCGTGCCAACTACAAAAATGTCAGTCATCCACACTTGAGTTCAATACACATTTACATTTTCAAAAGGTCAAATTTTGACTATTTTGCAGAGTTAAAGAATTTAGCAAAAAATCTTCCCTTTTGCATTAACATTTTCCAAGTCCATATGAAGCTATAATTTTCTAGATAAAGTCAAGTGCATGAAAGCATAAAAAACAAGCACATATGTAAATACTCAGCAAAATCTAAATTCTCCTCTAATATTCCTCACATCCAAACAAATCATGAAACTAGAAACCAAAATTCTCAACTTACTATTTTTACAAAACAAAGAACTCACCAATCGTCATCAAACTTAGCTGTTCATTGTTGATTAATTTATCATAGGCCAACAAGCGGTTGAATCTTGCAACAACAAAGACGCAATAACAAATCTCATCCAAACATGCAATTCTCTCTCTCCATTTGTCTCGTCGAGTTTTTATCCATTCGCGTAGGTGGCAAAAGCGGCTTCGAAAAATCAGAACCAGCACTGCTCTTCAAATCTCCATTATAAAACGGGGATGACTTTTTAATATGCTGAAACTGAAACTCATCCATCGACTGCCCATAAATCCTATTACCCGAATTTCTCACCTTAGCCTTAGTTGACTCAGTTAGTTTCATATAACTCGGCCGACTGTTATTACTCATGTCATCTGTTCCGGAAATCGGAGTCGTTGATGTGCAAACCGATGACGAAGCTGAGCTCTCAGTGCATCGAAAATCGGAACTTGGGCTCGAAGATGATATTTGGGGAGGCTTTGCTGAAATCCTTGTGGATACATTGTTCTTTCTGATTTTCACATCTGAGGATTTTGAATGATTGCTTATTGTAGAATCTACGCATGTTTTAGAAGGTGGGGTGGATTCGGATTCCATTAATCGATTTTCCCATGGTTTTGCAGCCATCCAACGTTCTAACCAACTCCAACCCCAGTTGTTCTTGTCGAACTCGTTTTTGCGAGAGGAATTTATGGTTTTAGTTCGGGAGTCAGAATTTTGGTTTGATCTCCATTGCTGCAAAAATATTGGAGATTTTGGTTAGTTTATTTAGGTGAAACAAAAGTTGAAAAAAAAAAAAAAAAAAGACCGGAGGAAGGTGTAAAAACTCTCGCCATGTGCAGTTTTCGCAAGTATTTCCTACAAACTATTTTTAATGCAAAACAAAGACCCATCGAGTGAGACAAGAAAACAATACTTTTTAGCGACGCATATGGTAATTGAGACACAGCACGATAGCACAAAAAATGGGTAAATTCTCGACCCTTAGTAGGTCTAAGTCACTAAAGTGTGGACCTATTAGATGCATTAACACAAATGGGCAGAACGAACACGACGATAATGACACGAAATGGTATTTACACAGTGAATACGTGACACAAACCAATATGACATGAAGTGAATTATGCACAACTCTTAACATATCAGGTATGAGCTGGCAATTTTTGTCGCGACCCCAATATGACACAAAACAAATCAGACACAACTCGACCTGTTGCCAGGTCTTATCTCAGGGGAATTTCTTGCAAAAACTACATTATTTAAGAAACTACTGACAAGTGTGTAGTTGGTAATTAGTTCCCAGACAGCTTTAAAAAAAGAAAAGCAAAAGGGAAAAAAAGAAGATCTTCCTTTTAAATCAATCAAACGTAATAACAATAAATAATTAAAAAAGAAAAAGAAAGAAAAACAAGTCAATACCTTTTGAGCAAGGGCGTATGCGAGTGCTCTCTCTCTCTTGAAGGCTCCATCTTGTCTCATTTGTATCTTAGTTTTTACCTGTTCCAGTGTTCCTCTACTATCACACCACCCTTCCTGAAATTTCCAATCCGCAATTTTAAAAAAACAGTCGATACTTTTTTTCCAAATAGGAAAACAGCAAGACAAATCATATTCCAGGGGGGAAAAAAGGTGATTTGGGGTTTGTGCCCCATTGATTCTTTGATAATGACTTTAGCAAATACCAGAAAAAGTATCGTAAAAAGTTTTACAAGATCTCTCAAAAGTCATTTTGGGACCAAACTCAAATAACCCATAAAAAAATGATTGCAACTGCGGCAAAAAAACTGAAGTTGAAATGGAAAATTCAAAAATTACCTCAGCTTCTTTCAAGATATCATCTTTGCTATGACGTTCATTTAGCATATTTTGCACAGCCTGTCCTTCCATGGACATACGCACACGACGTGCCCTGACTCGGGCTTGGACTCGAACAAGGGCCTGCATGCACCTCAGTGTTACAGCAGCCTGTTTCCTCACCTGTCGGCCTCGAACTAAAGCTTGAATCCTCACCACTCCTTTTAAGGCCCTTAAAGCCCTTCTTGCCTACATTTCGAAATAACACAAACTATATAACACGTATCACATTAGACAATTTTTAGTCGATAATATAGACTGGATTTTGAAGTTTTTTCAGTAAACTGGGCTTTCAATCAAGAAGTGGGGAACTGTCAGGAGCGGAATTTATCAAAACCCAAGTGAACAAAAGATGAACGATGATACACCGACATGAAGGTTAAACTGAAAATTGCTGCAGATATGTTTTTTTACACAACTACGATCAAACATACATTCTGTCAAACACACCCTTGATTTTTGTAATTCAAAGTATTATTTCCTCTGTTCCATTTGCCACATTATCTTAGCAACCAAACAGATAAAGAAGGTGGAGAAAAAACAAATCAAACTATTATTTCTTTCACTCCCATGTTTTATGGATACAGACCAACACCCATAAATCATTAGACATAAACTATCATTTCTTCATTTTTCATTCCCAAATCTTCCAAGCGGTAGGTAACAAAAGTGAGAAAATAACAAAGACCCAATTACGATGAAGACTCAAAAAGCAGTTTGAAGCCAGATCGCAGTCAATTCCACCCACCCCGATCGTACAACTTTTTAAAAATATGAAACTTGAATTTTCAAGCATTTGTTTTCTGAAGCCCAAAAGAAAATTTTCCAATGCAAATTTTGATTGGTTTAGCCTAACCAAGTCCATCAGTTCACAACTACATTCAAAGACACAAAAGATGAAACTTTAGCTTGGAATTATTTCATTTTCCATCTTTTCTATGATACACACCCTTAGTTATTCAATTCAAAGCATTTTTATCTTCTGTGCCATTTCAAATTCTCAGCAACCCAAAAGATAAAGGTGGGAAAATATAATAAAATAAAAAATTCAAACCATTATGTCTTTAATCCCCACATTCTGTGACCTACACCCATTAATCATGCAACTTAAATTACCATCTCTTATTTTCCATTCCAAAATTTTCTCAGCAAATCAAACTGACAAAGAAAGTGAGAAAATAAAAGAGACCCAATTACCAAAAAGCCACTAAAATCAGTTTAAATAAGAATATATAATATTTTTGTTTATTGTAAATTTATAACTACATGTGTACGAATATAATTTTTTATTTTTTATTTATAATTTTCTTGCAGTAACTTTCTTTTTCCTTTACTTCAGTTCGGTCCACTTTTCCGGGGAATCATTTTCACGCTCAACTTTCGTGACCTAACAAACAGAGCGTTAGGTTTTTCAAACCAAACTATTGATTTATTCAGTTACATTTCCCAAATATTCTTTCCAGCCAAACAGACAAAGATACTGAGAAAATAAAAGAGATCCAATTACCAAAAATCCACGAAAAGCGGTTTGAATCCGGATTGCAGCCCATTCTTGCCTGACAACCCTAAAATCTTTAGGAGGGGCTCTAACCACAGTGGCCATAGCAGATGTAAAAGCATCAGATGCAACTGATGAAGAATCCGAGGCATCAGATTGAGCCCCTCTAGGGTTTCCCCTAAAACCCTTCCATGCTGACCCCAAATCCATTGATGAACTCCTCCATAGCTTCCATTTTTTGCTCTTACTCCCCACCTTTTCCTAACACACAGAAATATAAATATTAAAGTCTAATTTTTACAGGAAAATAATGAATTTTTGCATGAAATTTCTTAATGTGGTGTGGGTATCATTTCCATCAAATTTTATCATAAAATTCAAATTAGATATTAGCATTTGAAAATTGTGATGATTAGATTTTAATGATGAAAAGAACATTTTCAGCAAATTTCATCAAAAATATACATTTATTTAAGGTGATTTTTTTTTATCAAAAATTGAAACTTTAAATCTTAATGTGTGACTAGAGTGGGTGGAAAAAAAATCCATAAAATATATGTTCAAAATGTGCATTGTCATGTTGTACTTTAGACCAACATGAAAAGAAAAAAACTCAAAAAGGCAAGTTAAAAAACAAGGAATCTTTCATGTGAATATTATGAGTTAATTTCACTGTGAGAAGTATCCTAAAATTAAATAAATAAATAAATAAATAAAAACTTGAACTACTCTAAACTCCTAGCAGATTTAGATTCAAGAGTGAAAAACAAATGGACCCATAAAACTGAAACTATGTCTTTTTATAAATATGTTCAATAAGGTAACAATTATAGAAAAATATACTTGCAACACACACAAGATGATCTTTTTAATATACCCTTTTAAAAATAAGTTTGATAAAGTATCATAGAGCCTCACACACACACACACACACACACATAAAGATGATAGTTTTGGTAGTGAAAATGAGAGAGTAGCTTACATGGTAGTCTTTTTCAGATTTTTTGAGGCCTATCAATGCTTTAACCCATTTTCCTGAAGCACCCATTTGGTGAAATCTCTAGTTTAAAGATGTTTCCCAATTATCATACCAAAACTTGTTTTTTTGGAGAGGAAAAAAAACAGAATGGTGTAGGTTGTAATTTATAAGAAAGTGAAACAAAATGTTGAAAGGTTTTAGAGGGAGAGAGTAGGTTGTAATTTATGAGAGAGAAGTAATGGTGTGGTTTCTTGGGCAGTGGGTATAGTGGGGGGGATGAGGTGGCTGTGAAGATGTAGCGTCGTGTTGTCCAATAAGCCGTTTTGACGTTTGAAATTCAAAACAATAAATGCGAATATCCCGCTCATTGCTGAGGCATGGACTCTCCAATCCTGTCCGAGTTGAATAATGTTTTAGACTTCCAAATAATTGTCTCATATCTTCATTGGTTCGTATTTGATTGAATTAAAAGTGTAGTTTTGTAAATTTTCAATACAAGCAAATAAAAATGCGATACGTTAAAGGTGTTGTACTTTTGTGTCGCGATTTCATATATAAATCTGATAGGGGAGTATTGCATATAAGTCAAGTTTGAAGAATGTTTTTTATTTAATTAATCATTAATTAAGTACTATTTTGAATTTATGGGTTTTTTCACTACTAATATTCCCTTATCCCTAAATTTTCTACAACTTTAAAGTGGTAGTTATTTTTTCCCTTTAAAATTTTAAAGAACTATAACTTTCGATAAAGAAATTCAAAATTTACGAAATTTATAGTTTTGAAAGCTACTATTCGAGCGTTATAAAATAAGACCCATATTCAATATAAAATATTAAAAATTTAAAAGACGTGTTTCATTCATTTTTAGGTAAATAGTAAATATTATTGTATGTGTATTATTAGCACAGTAAATATTTACTGTCTATGAAAACGTCTCAGATATAAAATTATTTTATTTTTTGGTGAACAAAGTAAACGTTTACTATCAGCATAGTTTTTTTTTTTTTTAGAATTTAAAGTTCACGGATCTCGTTTGGTTAATCTCGATGAGTAGATTACAGAAATAGTAATTTTAAGAAAAATAGATTGGTAAATTTATGGCCAATTAAAGATTAAAAATAGGAAGAAAAAAAGTCCAATCATTTATGTAATTTCTCCCAAAAAGTTATGGATAATTGGTTTAAAAGGGATAAATTTTTTCAAAAAAATTCAAAAATTAGAAATATGACTTATTTAATGGTTGACAAATCAATAGAACTTATTTATAGAAAAATCTATTCAAATGGAACCTATATGTAAAAGTTCATCTAAAAATAGGTATTTGGGCATTTTACTATGTCATGATAATTCCCACGAACGGGCTCACCTAGGGTTGCAAATGAATTTTTTATAAGGAATAATGTTATGGGTACAATGAAATTACACAGGAAGTTACATAAGCTAATATGACATTGTAATAGAGTATTGTACATCACTCACTCCAAGATATTGTATAATGTTTTATTGCACTGCCACATCAGGTTTTATAGCTTCTTGTGTAATTTCATTGTACCTATAGCATTTTTCTTTTATAAATAGCTTGAGCTCGAATGAGTCGAGCTTGACACGTTTGTTAATCAAACAAATCGAATTCAATCATGATTTTGAGCTCGTTTAAAAAAATGCGATCATTAGACTCAGGTCGAACTCGAATTTTAAGGCATAAATGATCTCAATTAGAACCCTTAAAACCAAATTGCTCGAGTCGTTTAAAGCTCGAATTCATCTTGTAGTGAAAAAACTTGTCAATATTGGTCGTGGACACACTAATCTACCTTTTTTCTTTTTATATAATAAATAACTTTATTAGTTAAGAGTTTCCAAGCTTGATGTGGCACCCCACCTAATTAAACATCGGGTGATTAGGTTTTTATTAAATTAAAACAGGTTTCTTAGATGGTTCGTTCTTAGCATCACTGTCGAAAACTTTTTAATTACTAATCACCCAAGTGAAATTAGACCGGTGCCCAATTTATCTTTTGTTAACACAATAAAATGTACCATGCGAAAAGATAAATAAAACATTCACAGTATACTAGAGTTCAATCCAACACAATATATATGAATGAAAGACTTGTTGATAAACCATCGACTAAAAGTTCAAAACCACAATCCACAATACTCAAAAGAACTCAATAACTATAAACCGTCAACGGACAACATGTTCATACAAGGAATATAAAATAAGATCCTACACTAGATCAGAAAGGTAGAATCGTTTAATCAAGATCCTGCCAGCATCCACAGTGCTACAGCTCCGAGTCCCTGGAATGAAATCCTCAAGTCTGGCATCCCTGTGGCTGAGCACCTAACAGGTTTTGAAAATATTTTATAGCAAGAGTTAGTACTCAAAATATTTTGAAAATATTTTGCAAGCATTTATCACAATAAAATTCAGTTATTGATTACACAATGTCGCGTGCACTCTCTCTTGAGTTCTCATCGCCTCTCATCTATAGTGCACGCCTAGCGTTCTATACTTAGCCTATTCTATCTATAACTACCCAAGCTATTTAGACTATAGTACTCATCTGAACTTATCTACACGTCTAAGTTCCCGTACCGCCCATACAGTACTAAGTTTCATTAACACCTCTCATATTGTTAATAAATTTCCAAGTAACATTACACATGTTAGTTTCTGATTTGAAAGTTAAGTCTGACCATTTAATCTTATTCATTAGATGCTCACTATCTAATATTATGTTTTTCCCATTAGGCTTTCTCCGCTTAAGTTAATAGTTAGATGTATTCACGTCATCTAATTATCTACTTCTTCATCCTAATAGATTATTCATATAGTATATATTTCACACACAATATAGACTACGACTCCAATTATCCCAATTTATTTATCTTTTAGATGTATACACATCATATAATCATCTACCATTCTACCCAAGTAGATTATTTATATAGTATATATTTCACACACAATATATACTGTAAGGATTATTGGCCCGGTCTAATCATCGACTCTAATTCTCCTATCATTTACGTTGGCCCGGTCTAATCCTCGACTCCAAATGTAAATGAAATAATAGAATATTAGTTCAGTCCAATCATCGACTCCAATATCATATAGGCACTGTAGGTATTCACCCAACCTAAGTAAAAAATTTATAGGTATTCACACAACCAAATTATTCATACTTGTACGTAATATAGTTCTCTCTAATATTCACCGTGCTTTTTTTCTTTACGAATTTATTTCACTTTCGTATTTATTCGAGTATTCTCTCTACTCTTTATTGGCTCGGACTCATACTTTGATCACCATTTTTTATTTAGTATACTATAGGTATTCACGCAACCTATATATTACTATGCATCAAAAGGTGTTCACTCAACCCGATAATACGCATTAGTACGTAGTATATATCTCTCACATATTTGTCGTACTATTTACCTTACGATTTTTCTCACTATTGTATATATAGGAGTGTTCACACAACTCTAAGGGTCCTAGTTACCCCTTATTATATTAATTCAATAGTTACCCTTTTTAACCTACTGACCCAATAAATTTAAGCTTGCTCACGCTTTTTCGTAATTATATTTTTATCATCTTGAAGTAGAATACGTCACAATCAAGCCTATGAATCTCCACTTTAATTCTCTCACAAAATTAAAGTCCAATACTCAATCATAGACCTACCGCCATATCATTATTCCAGCAATATATTTCATCAAGGTCCCAAACACTTCCCCGATAAAATTTTACGCATTTGAGGCTTAAAAAGAAAGATCTCACATTTTCTCGCTGCCGAAACGAATCATAAATTTTCTGGCAGATTAAACACCCTTTCGTAAAATTTCGATTTCTCCATCAACAGAACCCCGATTGACCTGGTTCTAAGTTCATTAGAAATATAAGAGATAGACCTTTCCATATATCTACGATTCATACTCTAATTTGAAGTAAAATTCAAATTGTACACGTTTAAAGTCACGTCAAAATTCTGGCAGATTACTATGCTAGCAGATCAAATACCCTGTAGTAACATGTCGATTACTCCCTCTATAGAACTCCGATTGACCTGATTCCAAGTTCATTGGATATTTAAGAGATATACCCTTCCAGGCATATATGGTTCACACTTTAATTCAAAGTAAAATTTAAATGCATATGATTAAAGCTACGTCAAAAATTCTGGCAGATTGATATCTTGTGTTCATCAATTAAACCCTAAGGCATTAAAGATTCATGTTCTTCAACCAAGAACTCATAAAGATTATATGTTAATCATCAAATATATTCAAATTTCATTTTATCTTTACTTAGGGATTCATTCTACATGCAATCCTACCAAAACATGTGATCAATTCATACATTTAATTCAAGGTTTTTCAATAGAATCAACCAATTCTTAAAACTCCCTACACATCGGTATTATAACTTGAATTTGATTTGAAATAAAAACTTGCCTCATAGTTTGTAGGATGGTCTGATTTTATGTTGTTGATGGTGGATTGATGTTCTTCTCCCTCCATCTTTCTTCCTTGGATGATTTGGGTGCAAGATTCAAGTCCAATTCTTCAAGAATCCCTTCTTAAGCTTTGGAATTGGTTTCCCCCTTTTCTCTAATGGCCTATTTAAGTTTTGTGAGTTATTAACCCTAACCCCCAATTATAATTACAAGATATAGGGTGCTAATTTTCGTAGATCTTTTAACCTTTATTTTTAAAATGACCGAATTACCCTCAAAAGGTGCCGGTTTGGTATAAAATTGACCCGGGACCCAAACTATACCCCCGGGGGTACACTATTTCGACTATTTTAACCCATCCGAAATTATTCGTGACCTCTAAATTGTCTTTCGAGTCACTTAAAATATATTTCTCATTTCTTACCTCAAAACGGTCTACACGCGACTCCTGGTAAGATAAAATAAAATACGCACATATCACTCGTTATTCCGTATATCAAAAATCCACCATTATTTACTATTCATGCACATAGTAAATCTCATAACATAATATTAATCAGTCTCTATATCTCAATTAATATTTAATAATCACTTTTATTATTTAATCACATTAAATTACGTCGCACATGTAATTTAACTAAAACGTATTTATCCAATTATTTTTCAAATTAATTAAATCATAAATATGTAGAAATAAGGGGTATTACACTTGACTTACTTTAAAATGAATGCATATATTTATTACTCGTGTAAATTTCAATAATTGCGATAACTTTAGTCCCCAATGCACTCCGATTGTCACAATAAATCTTTATTTTAACTGTTGTGAACTACCACTACTACAAAAAAAAAAGAGTATTAGGGAAGGGAGTATTTGGAAAGTCCGTGTCATTTTGTCCCTTTTGATATACCAAATGGGACGGTTTTAAATTACTGTCCCTTTTGATAACAATAGGGACAGTTTTTAAAATCCGCCTCTTTTGGTATAGAAAATGGGAGGATTATTAAAAATTGTCCCTTAAAGTGTATGGGAATTTTTAGCCTTTTTTTTCTGAGCTAATTTAAGGGACGGATTTTATACCAAAAGGGACAGTTTTTAAAATCCATCCCAAAAGGGACAGTTTTTAAAATCCGTCCCTTTTGATATACCTTGAATTTTTAGTTTTTTTCCAAACAGATATAAGGGACGGATTTTTAAACCGTCCCTTTTGGTATAGCAAAAGGGACGGATGTTTCAACCCTTTTGATAATTTTTCTTATTTTTCCCTCATTTTTTCACTTTTTCGAATTCCAATCCCACGACCTGACTCAGGTAACTCCCGCTCTGTTCGCTCTCTCTCTCCTCAGACCCCTCTCTCGCGATCTCTCTTTCCTCTCACTCTTTCTGTCGCCCCATCACCTGCACCCACAGAGACATCCTCTCTCTCTCTCTTGACCCCGTCTTTGTCTCCCTCTTTCTCTCGGTTGATCTTAGTTCCCGATTCTTCATCTCCATCATTAGGTACGGTTTTCATCTTCTAATCTTTGAATCGTTAATTTCTTAATTTGATCGTTTTAACCCAACATCTCAATCAGGTACGATTTTCATCTTTTAATTGTTGGTTTCTTGATTTTATTATTTTGTGTTAAAAATGCTTAGGGCTACGATTTGTCATTTAGAGTTGTTCATTTTCATTTAGAGTTTTTCATTTTGTGTTCAAAATGTTTAGGTCTACAGTTTTTTCATTTAGAGTTGTTCATTTTTCATATTTTGCTTTTTGGTTTTGCAAGTACTGATTTGGCGATTATATTTGTGTCTATTTAATTTTACAAATCAGGTATACTCTCATATCTCTTTCTCCCTATTTTTTTGAACGACCATTGCTATACAAGGGGGTTTTGGGTTAAGATGAAGTATCATGATACCAAAATTATTTTAAAGCAAAAATTTGTATTTTCTTTGTAGAAGAGAATAGTAATCCTAGCTCTGGATTAAGTTCAATCACTGTGGTAGTGACGTGGAAGGAATTTAATTTTTTGGCATCTAATGAATGGTTTAGATGTTTAAGATACTACAATTTTTTAATTTTGTTTCAAGTTCACACTTCCTAGCGCTATATCAAGAAGTTAGGTGTGTGTGCCCATCTTGAACAAGCTTTGGTTTTCTTCCTTTGGTTTTAAATTTGTTTTTTTGGTTCTACGATTTTTCTATGAGTATTTATTCAGTGTTATATAAGGTATGTATGCCACTTTGTTGACAAAATGCCCAAGTAGTTTGAGCTTGAATCATTACCAGTTAAAGTTTGAATTGATAAATATATTCATGTTTGGTTGTTTGAAGTGTAGCCGAGTGGTACCATTTTGTTATTTCAGTCTTGAATAGTTGACGCACATTTGTTCAGTTGTTTATAAGTTGTAAGGTTTGTTTTTATCTCATTGTATCATTCAATAGTGCCTACTAACATATAAATTTGATTTTGCTGGCATTGCGGGAGTAAATTGAGTCATTGACAATGATTGATGGGAGCAAAAATCATTGAAACAAAACTAAAAAATAGGAGGTGAACAGACTGCAAAATAAAGCATTAACTATATAAACTAAAAATATTCAATACTTTTTTAAAAGTTTGTATAAATTTCTTCTCCACGGGTTATAGATTTCTTATACACATTTACAGACCTCCACGGGTTTGAGTATTATATTTATTGAGTGAGTTTTACCTTTTGATTTTTAACTTTATTGTGTTTACGTGGATTTAGGTTTGGTTATTGAAATCCCATGTTATTGCAGTTTTCATCATTTTGAATTTGGATTCGATATTGGTGTCGTAGTCATGGATTATAATAAATCAAGATAGTGTTTGATTTTTATTTTTATTTTAAGTTGATAGATTTTTGGACAATTTACATATTTGTTTAGGTTGATAAACTAAAATAGAAATGGTAGTAGTTCAAATTATGCTGATGAGCAAATGACCTGATGCAACATTAGTTACTAAACCATTTATTTTTCGTTTCTTTTTTTGGGGTACAAATAGAGGCTGAAAATAGGAGCGCTTACAGAACCATTTATCTCATTCAAGACCACATGCTAGACACCAGCATGGGCTTCATCCCAAGGAGTAAACATGACATTTTTATACACCGGTAAGGGCTTCCTCCCATGGGTGTTTTTTAAGAGAGTGTAGGGTTGAACACTCCATAGTCGGTCAACGCTCATGTTTAGACCAGGGTGTTGAGATCAAGGTGATCATATCGTAGATTAGAACAATATCTTCCTATTCTCACATTCTTTTTTTAATTGAACAAAATTGTTTGCATAAAATTTATTATTTTTTCACTGTTATAGGATACATTGATGTTGGGGGCGAACTACTATCAAACATAAAATGAAATTGCATCGTTGCTGGCATAGGGAAGGTTCTGATTGGCGTTGGGTGTAACATAATATTCAGGTAATGGACACACCTATGATGAACTTTATTTTAAGGTTAAACATGCATTGATTCAATTTTTTAATTCTTTTGGGTTTGGATCCATTTCATTTATAAACCCCGTAATTTTAATTATTTTATGCATCTAATGGCTTTTAGAAACAAAATGCATAAAAAGCTCTGCCCAGTGTTTTGTGCGATACTTTTTGTGTCTCTAAAACTCATTTTGGAGTTTAACTCCAAGAAGCGAATGATATTGGGGGATAATGTCAATATAAAAGAACTAATGGGGTCCAAACCCTAAAGAACCTTTTTTTACCTTTTAGATGGGTTTCTTATACTTCTAGATTGTGTATGTTCAATAGTGTCTCTTTATTTAACCTTTATATCTTTGGATGCACAACTATTATTACAATAATATGGAGGGACCCTTATTTGGACATAAGTTGGACTATATCGTCTTTTACTATAAGAAGCCAAAGCCCATCATCTTCCTATTAATTTTAATTTGTTCTTTTGTAAATTTTCTTCAACAACAATCCTTTTTTTCATTAATTTTGGACATGACTGGAAGATTATTATGATATAATTTTTTCCCAGTGTTTCATTTTTAGTTGTGTTCTCAATATTTAAGTAATGTATTAAAAAATGTCCATATTATTTGTGAAGGAGATTTTATCGAGATGTTGAAGTAACTATAAATTTAATTTACATCATCTATATTGCAACTTTGTTTTTGTATTTCAGGTTATGATTCATCAACAAGGAATTCATTGCTCCATCTACCTGGATGCTATTGTCAAGAGTTTCTTTATGGTATGGCAGTTATGAGGTGTTTATAGTATTGAAAGCTAAGAGAAATCATTGACTTTTATCTATATTGTTTGTTTCACCCACAATCAAAGTAACAAAAAAGTTATTTTTTATATTGAGTATTGATTTACGATTTCTTTCGATTAGGAAAACCACCTGAGTTTTTTTAAACTACTTATCAGTCACACCCCGTAAAATCCGATAGACGGGGTGGCCAGCCACCGCCGCCGAACTATGCCGAGTGTGATCTAAATAAATACCATTCTTAGCATGAGACAGATATGAGACATAAATAAATCAGTCCATAAGATGAATAATTGAATCAACCTCAAATGATCATAAACAACTAAGCGATAAAAGATCCATCACATGATAACTCCGAAATAATCCAATCTCCAAAAATGATTAAATAAAATCTGAATAATCCAACAGAAATCCTCTAAACAACTTTGGAACCGAATGGCCCAATAAAACTTCAATGAACTCTCATAATTAAATACGACTGGAAAAGAAAGTCTAACTAACTATGCCATAAAATAAATAACTCCAACTGCACCTCCAAACGATAAACTCCAATAAACTTATGCAGCTTCTCCAATTCTAATCCTGAAAAAGGTTTGTCAATGCATGGGTCAGGGCCAAAGTCCCGAGCAAGAATACACACTACTCCCCTAAAATATGATTCTTGAACCCAGACAGTAGCATTATACGCAATAAATATCACAATAGAATATTTTCAATTAAACGGAATAATTAAACGCGATAAATATAAATTACTAACTACCCGTAGGAATCCCCATTTAAAAGGCACATCAATATGATTTTAAAATTTCCAAGTCCCACGATGTTAATTTATTAAATTAACCAATTTTGATTATTGTCCTCATCCTTTTTTTTTAATTAAAGTGACACACTTCCCCTTGTCAATCGTCCTCTGACCCGTTTAAACTGTCGGCCCCGACACATGACAAGGTTCCACATACAACACGACATAAATCGTCCTCTGACCCGTTTAAACTGTCAGCCCCGACACATTATGTCGCCACAAGTTTTAATACCCGTTTTTATCTTAGGCATTAATTCTCAATTTCTCAATTTATAATCACCCCACCCTTTTAATCGATGTGAGATCCTCAAAATCCCCCTTAGTCCCATAACTAAGGGTCCCCAAGTTATTATTAAGTCCTACCCTATGTATAGGAAGAATTTATGTCCTAAACTTCGACCTAGTCTCATGCCTACGCTAGCGTAACGATGAAAAAGTGCCAAAAATCAGCCCACCCCCAAGATGATAAAAACGCGATAATCTACCATCACTAGTCCCATACCTAGAAGGCGTAAATCATTAAAAGGCCTACCCACTAGTCCCATACCTAAAAGGCATCCTAAAATATAGGGAGAGCAAAAATTACCCACCAACCCGTCGTCACAAAGGCAATATAATAATACCAACAAGTCACACAAACAAGCATAATTAATTAACGTATTAAACTACGCATGATAGTCCAATTCAATTAAATCTTAATTTAATTATCACCTCGTCATAAACATCCAATTAATCTCATTTAATTATTTAGATTAAATATACCGTTATTTCATCATTTAAAACATTATAATTCCAATTTCAGTGTTTCGACACAAATTACCTGAGTTATACCCCCCCAAATCCATTTATTTTAAAACTAGAATTTTTCTACATGCAACCTACACCAATAAAACCTAAAATCACTCACGAATCCTACGTACCCAAAGGGTTGTGAATATTATTCAGCTTAAAGGATTTTATAAAAACAGCCCCATAATTAGTGTCCACTTTTTCTAATTAAGCTACTAATTATTTTTAAGAAAACATGTAATTAAGTGTTTAGGCGACACTTAAAACGCATAATACTAAAGAAAAAGAATAGAGTATTCATGCCTGTGAAGATTGTGTTGAAAATCTGATTAGAAATCTGGATTCCTCTCGAAAAATTAGCAAAGAAGTGTTCTTAAATCAATCTTGATTAAGTCCCAATTAAGCCTCCCAAAACTTGTGACAAAAAACTTGATTATGAAAAAGGTTGATGATTATGAGTGAGAGGAAAAATATTTGGAAGTGTTCTCTGGCGAAAAACTTGGGAAAAAGTGATTATGAGAAGTCCCCCTACGGATTAACAAGGTTATATAGTGATTAGGAGTTCTAATCCTACCCAAACTCTAATTAAAAACAACTTGCAACGTACGATTTCTGGGACCATCGATCGATCTATGAAAATCATCGATCGATCGATCATGCATAAAATCTAACAGTTTCCCTTAAAAATGCCATAAGGCAAAATATAAAAAACAAATCATATAAAATCCGTTTTAATTCCGATTTTAATTCCGCTTGAAGTTTTATTCTTCTAAAATCATAACCAACATTTTTAGCCAATAAAAATTATTAAATTCAAAAATTTATTTTTCCCAAATATTCCAATTAATTAATTAAAATAATAAATAAAAACACAGGGTGTTACACTTATCTTTTATCAATACTTCTATCATGGGTGCTTTTTATACACCAAGAGGTGCTTCCTCCTATGGGTGATTTTTAAGAGAATGTAGGACTTAACACTCCATAGTCGGCCAATGATCATGTTTAGACCACGGTGTTGAGATCAAGATGATCATATCCTAGATTAGAACACTGTATTTCTATTCTTATATTGTTTTTTTAATTGAACAAAATTGTTTGCATAAAATTTGTTATTTTTTCACTGTTATTGTATTCATTGATGTTGGGGGCAGACTACTATCAAACATAATCTGAAATTGCATCGCTGCTGGCATAGGGAAGGTTCTAATTGCCATTGGGTGTAACATAATATTTATGTAATGGACACACCCATGATGAACTTTATTTTAAGATTAAATATGCATTGATTCAAAATTTTAATTCTTTTGGGTTTGAATCCTATTCATTTCTAAACCCCATAATTTTAATTCTTTCATGTCCCCCTAATGGCTTTTAGCAACAAAATGCATACAAAGCTCTGCCCAGTGTTTTGTGCAGCACTTTGTATGTCACTAAAACTCATTTTGGAGTTTAACTCCATGAGAGTGCGCCAGCAATTAATGGTTAACTTGTTTAATTAAATTCCAATTTTTAAGACCAAAAATCATAACTCTTGAAAACAAATTGTGATAGACTAAATAAATCAATCCAAGCATGCAAAGTCAATCACAATATGAGAAAAAATCTCCCAAAGTTCGTAACAACTTACAATTACAGAGAAATACAGTGATACACGAATACCCGCAGGCGTCAGTTTGTTGTCGTCGGTGTTATCAGCAAGAGATCCAATTCAGCAATGGAGAATAACCTTCTTCTCCACAAGATTACTCCAGATGAGTAGAACAATTATATCTAGGGTTTATAAGACTCACGTATATGTTTGGGAATGATTTGAGAATCATAAAGGTTGTAAAATCATGAAAAACGACGTCTAGAAATATGCAATTGTTCTGCATAAACATGAGTGCCAAAGACTTGAAAATCATGTAAAATGGGCACTGTTTTAACTACATAAATCGAGGAAGCGCGTCGCTCGAATAAAATAGAGTTGTCGCTCGAACGAGTTGACGTGTCGCTTGAGTGACTTTGCGCGACATGCAGATGTCGCTTGAACGGCCTGCCTCCGTTGTTCGAATGACGTCAGCGTTATTTTTTTCTTCTGCTCAACACTTAGAAAAATCCTTCTTTCGAAGTAAAAACGTTCCAAACCCTTAAAAATATTTTATAAAAATTTTCCAAATATTTATGTAATTAATAAACACTCCAAATAAATTATTTTACCATAATCGTTAGTGGAGTAGTGGGAACGGTTGAAGAGCACGTTGCATGATGCACGTATAAAGATGATTGATGCGAGGATTCGGATCAAGGCCGTCAGGAATGATCATGATGACATCACGAATGTAGCAGTATCAGACATACTAACCGTGATCTAAGATACACAGTAAATTTTCTTGATTCTAACTCGGACATTTATAAAATCACGTCCTTACAAATCTCTCCCTATGTCCATGCCGGTACATATATAAAAATCTGAATTATGCAACCCAAATAAAATCAAATGACATACAATTTAATATCCCCATTAAACCCAAAAACTAAAAATACTAAATGACATGTCTTCAAACAAACTTCAACATATTCAAATCTCAAACTCTCCCATCTTTCTTTGTCATCATCAGGGTGTGGAAAAATAATCCTCAATTAAGTACCTACACACATGAGACAAGAAACAATACCCGTGACGCGCAACATTTTGAAATATAATGATAAGCAAAAGTAAGTATCAATTTATGCTCAAGCAAATCACTATTAAATTAAAACATTCTCCCCATAATTCGTTCTCCCCCTTTTTATGATGTCCCCAAATAGAACAATATAAAGAACATAAAGCAAATGCAAATGGATAATGTCACAAGGTAATCAAACTTTCTCTTTTGTATTTTTTAACATTTTTCTTACAAAATATAGAGCAAAGAATCACATCATGAAAGAACAGAAAAACACCCAAGTCGGTGATAGCGGAAATGTAGAGATGTGAACAAATTCGGCAGGAAAATCACTACATACAATCATAACATATGTGCACGATGAATTTCGGATATTCCTAACGAATGATCTCAACTTTTTCCTTAGGTGTAAAAAATGGTGGAATTATAAGAAATTGACTCAATCAAATCAACTAATCAAAGCTCAAAGTGATTTCCACACCAATAACGTCCAAAACATTGTAACACTTTTTCATGACTTCCAAAGTCGTGCAAACCCGTTTTTCATTTCTTTCCATCCAAACTCCATCATAAATAATTATGCATTATATTTTTCTTTTGAGGTGATGAAACTAAAACCTATTGGCCCATTTTTGGTATATTTTTCTTTTAATTGCTTTTTAATTTTTTCGGGCTCTTTTCAAAAGGTGGATTTCATGACGAGTTGATTTTGTACTATCGCAGCCCTTTCCCATGATTCACTCATCATATTTTGTTACAATTAAATCCTCACGTTAAACGTTTTAAATGCACTACTTTCTTGTCAAGTTTTATCGCATTTTGGTCATTGTATAGACAGAATTGTTATGGAAACACTCAAGCCCATATGTGATAGACAAATACAATACTCAAATAATACCATTCATGTGTGCAATAAAGGAGATAAGGAGCCAAACAAGTAGAGGATATCACTAATTACATCTCAATGACTCCAAAATAATGTAAAGCACATGGATAAAATGATGGAGCATCTCAAATCACTATCAAACAGTCACGTGGAATATGGAATGAAGTTGTGGCTATGGCTATCTTAAATGTTCATCCATAAAACGGTGTAAACAAAAATACAAAAATAAAATCTTTTTGACTTTTTCTAAAAAATTTCAAAAATAAAATCTTTTTGTATTTTTCAAAATTTTCAAAAATAAATAAAAACCATAAACAAATAGTGATACAAATGATACAATCTAGAGATAGGAATCATATGATATGAACATGAAAAATGCATCCTATTCTAGATATGGTGACCACTCCTCAGTCAACTGTGAAAATTCTTAAAGACTTCCTAAGGCTCTAGAATCTAAGGGCATCTGAAGGCTTCGTGAAAATATTGACTAACTGGAGGTCGGTAGATACAAAACTCAAGGATATGCCCTTCTCTTCTACAAGCTCGCGAATAAAGTGCTCATGTATCCTAATGTGCTTTGTGCGCGAATATTGAACTGGATTACGAGATATGTGAATCGCACTCGTGTTATCACAAGAAATAGTCATGGTGTCCTGTGCTATCCCATAATCCTCCAACATCTACTTCATCTACAGAAGTTGCATGCAATAACTCTCGACGACCATGTACTCAGCCTCGGCAGTGGATAAAGAGATGGAGCTTTGCTTCTTGCTTAACCAAGAGACAAGAGCAGAACCAAAGAAGAAACAACCACTAGAAGTTCACCTACATCCATGTGCATTCCCAGCCCAATCGGCATCCGAATAGGCAGATAAACGGTCATTGATATCAAAGGAATACCAAATGCCAAGTGAGAGAGTTCCACTCACGTATTTGATAATACGTTTAAGAACAGGTAAGTGTGACTCTTTCGGGGACGCTTGATATTGTGCATAGACTCAACACTAAAGGAGATGTCGAAATGACTAGTAGTCAAGTAGAGAAGACTACATATCATACTCCGATACAAGGTTTTCTCTACGTCCTTGCCTGAAGTGTCCTTGTTAAGCTTTGTTGAGGTAATCACTGAGGTACGTGTGTGCTTAGCGGAGTCTAAACCAAATTTCTTCACAAGGTCTCTGGTATACTTGGATTGGGATATGAACATCCCATCCTCTATCTGACGAACCTGGAGACTAAGGAAGAAAGTAACCTCACCAACCATGCTGATTTCAAACTCACTCTTCATCTCCTCCTCAAAGTGGTGAGCATGCTGGGAGCACGTGGATCTAAAGATTATATCGTCCACATAAACTTGGGCAACCAAAAGAGCACCATCATCTCTCCTGACGAACTACGTAATATCAACTCCCCCTCTCTTGAATCCACGAGCTAAGAGATAGTAAGTAAGCTTCTCGTACTAAGCACGGGGTTCTTGCTTCAAACCATACAAGGCTTTCCTCAGATAGTAGACGTGATCAGGGTTCTTAGTGTCTTCAAACCCTTTTGGTTATTTCACGTAAACCTCCTCCTGTAGAATTCCATTAAGAAAGGAACTCTTAACATCCATCTAATATAACTTGAAGTGCAGATGACATGCGATGGTGAGTAGTAAGCGGACAGACTCAAGCCTCGCAACAGGAGCGAATGTCTCGTCAAAGTCTACATCCTTTATCCGTGTGTAGCCTTGAGCGACCAACCTAGCCTTATTTTGTATAATAGTACCAGTCTCATCCACCTTATTCTTGAAGATCCACTTGGTACCTATCACATTTATCTCACTAAGTCGAGGAACCAATTCTCAGACATCATTCTTTCTAAACTGAAGCAACTCATCCTTCATAGTGCATATCCAGTGTTCATCTTTGAGTGCGTCCTTATAATTCTTGGCCTTAACTTTGGACGTGTAGCAGACATGGCTAACAACGTTCTCTAGCTAAGCACGAGTCTTGACCCCTAGGGTAGGATCTCCTAAAATAACAGTAGGATCATGACTCTTACAAACTCAAGCAAGAATGTTTCCTAAATCAGGAATAGGATGCACTCTGGGTGTGGGAGGCACAAAGGGATCGTCAGTAGGAAGAGTGTCATCCTCACCCAAAAGGTTAGAATCAATAAACGGCGGCGGTTCATCATCTTGCACGTTGACGTTTATTGACTTCATAACCTTAGAGCTTCTCAGGTTAAAAACCCAATATGCTCTACTCATCGATGAATATCCTAGAAATATTCCCTCACCGCTCAGGGACTCAAACCTCCATAGCTCTCTATCCCGTAGGATGTAACATTTACTCCTAAAGACACGAAAATATGAAAGTTTAGGCTTTTTTCCGGTCCACAATTCATAGGGCATCTTAAGTGTGTGTGGATGAAGGTAAACCCTATTCATCGTGTGGCATGCGGTAGACACCGCATCTACCCAAAATCTCCTAACAACTCTACGACCTAGAAGCATAGTTCTAGCCATATCCTAAATCGTCCGATTCTTCCTCTCAATAATCCCATTTTGTTGAGGAGTCTTCACGACCAAAAATTCAGGTTTGATCCGAAGACTATCACAGTAAAAATCTACTTTATCTTCCTTAAATTCAGTGTCGTTTCTCACTACATATCCTATTGATAGCGACTTCGTGTTGATTTTACAGGACACGACACTTGGTCGTGAGAAATTCCACAGTATCGTATTTCTCTTTTAAAAAAACTACAATCGAGTAACGAGAGAAATCATCTACCATCACGAGGATATACCTCTTACCACCCAAACTCTCAATACGAGTAGGACCCATAAGATCCATGTGTATCTACTCAAGCATTAGTGAAGTGGTAATGGAATTCAACTTCTTGTGGGGGCTACGAACTTGCTTTCCTGACTGACAGGGTCCACAAACTGTGAAAGTTGTCTTTCCAAGTGATGGCAAGCCACGTACTAGATCCTTTTTATAGCTAATTTCTCCAAATCTCTAAAATTCACATGACCTAGAAGTTGATGCCACATATCCATAGGAGTGATAGTGGCGTTGTTGCAAACGAATGAGGACTTAGGCACAATCACATAACAATTATCTTCAGTCGTCACCCCTTGCAATATAATTTTATCGCTTGATCATAAATACTGCATTCGTTCCGGTCAAACTTTACTGCAAAGTTAGCGTCGCACAGTTGCTAATGCTGGGAAGGTTTGCTTTCAAACCTTTGATGTACAAAACATCCTCCAGCTTAAAAAATCCTGGTATTTCTAATGTACCTCGTCCTACTATGCTAGATTTTCTCGTTTCTCTAATGGTGACTTTACTTTCTTTGCGATCCTCTATATAGGTATAAAATTAGACATCACCTGTCATGTGCCTGGAGCACCCACTATTGAAATAACACTCCTGAAGTGTTATGTGCTTTAAGAGCAACATAAGTAACAAGGACTTTTGCATCGAGTTTAGGCACCCAATATGAGATAACCTTTTATTTTCCCTTGTCATTGTTGGCTCTAGTCGGGATATTAGAAGTGTTCACTGATGGCATAGAAATCTGTTAGAACTCTTCCATTAGACTCTGAGACGTGGCGACTAGAAACTCAACTGGCTCTCTAAAACTAAAAAATTGCTAGTGGCACGTGGTGGAGAAAATGTACGTCGTATCCGACCCAAACTATAGAAAAACTCCCTAAGGTGGCCCTTTCTTTTGCAGTAGGTACAGAAGTACACAATCTTTGCCCGACCTTGGTTTACTTTTCTTGGCCGAAATCTTCTTCGAGATTTTTGGTGATGGCCATATGGATTCGTAGTAAACTCAGAAACTAGTTACGGTGTCACATGGGACGTGAAGGCACCATCAAGACCAAGGCCCTACGTTCCACCAAAACCTAAAGCAGGGGCGAGGAGCATATTTTTCATCTTTTAAGATCTATCCTCAATCTTTACCTTGACCTCCCTGGCTATCTGAAGGTCATGAGTAAGATGGGATACAAGGGCTTCAAGTTTCTTTCGAGTGTCCATGGAGGTCTGGAGCTCACTCGTAAGACTAGCCACTTGCTTGGTCAAGTCCCCTTTCTCTTTCTCTAAACATCTCTCTCTCTCTCTCTCTCTCTCTCTCTCTCTCTCTCTCTCTCTCTCTTTATCTCCTAAATCTTTATCTAAGGCAACTGTCCTAAGTGTTAATGCTTTGTTACCCTTTTTAGTTTTAGAATAATCAATATATAAATTAGCGTACGCGCGCCGTAAATCACTCTCGCTCTCACTTGCAGCATCCTTCCCCTCACTCACATTGCTTCCACTGTCGAGGTGTCCCTGTGAAGTAGCATCCTTATCGTCGTGAGGTGCACTGTCAGTACTCACATGACTAGCCATAAATGCGGTGAAGTTACATTCATGCGATGACTCGTCTCTAGAATCCATCGACTCGACCTCACTGTTGTGACTAAGGGAGGCATTAAGAGCAGCTTTGCCTTTGCCTTGACGTCGCAACCTAGGAGGACACTCAAATTCCTTATAACCTCTACCGTAACACTCGTAATATCTCTCCTAATCTTTCTTAGGCGCGATATTTTTATCCTTTTCAGTTTTCTTTTCAAACTTATCTTTCTTAAAATCTTTTTAAATTTGAAATTGCCATTTTTCTTTAATTTTAGAAATTTCTTGAAATTTTTTGCAAACACGGCCAAATCATCTAAGTCAAAATCAAACGGAGAATCAGACAACTCTTCCTTTCTTCTCCTAGATGACTCACCTTTCTTTCTTACTGACCCCTCACTCTTCCTATCATGGGCCTTAAGTGCTACCCCTTTATCTTTTGATTTTATCGTATTAGAAAACATGTCAATTTCTTAAGTCTGGAGGTCTCCTACAAATTTTTTTAATTTCAGACTACTCAAATTTCCTAATGAATTTAGCACGACGACTTTAGGGATAAAACGCTTAGCCATAGATCTCAAAATCTTTTTAACTACTCTAGCATCAGGAATGTGTTCCCCTAAATTGAAACTAGCGTTAACAATATCAGATAAGTGTGCATAAAATTCATCAAAGCACTCAGATTCAAGCATGGTGATTGTCTCAAATTCTGTTATTAAATTTTGCAATTTTCATTCTTTAACTGCATTAGTGCTTTCACGGGTAAGTTGGAGAACATTCCATGCTTCTTTAGACGTGGTACACGTCATGACGCATCAGAACTCGTCGGGGGTGACATTTTCATAAAACACACACAAAACGGTTTAGTAAGAGGTACGAGCACCTCGCATGGGACCAATGTAACTCGTACGAGCTAACCACGTACAAACTGAACTCTTTGTTTGAGTATACGACGGGAATTTACAAAAATTAGACTCGGGATTAAAAACATGACGCCAAAGGGAGAAAACATAAAATAACCATAAAACGATCCCGTAAGAGGCACGAGCACCTCGTATAGGACCAATGTAACTCATAAAAATCAACCGTGTATTCACCGGACTCCCAGTTTGAGTATACGACGAGAATTTGCAAAAAATATACTTAGGCTTAAAAACATGGTGTCAAAGGGTGAAAATGTACAACAACCAAAAAACGGTCCTGTAAGAGGTACGAGCACCTCACAGGGGATCAATGTAACTCGTAGGAACCGATCGTGTAGTCATCGAAGTCCCGATTTGAGTATAGGATGAGCATTTGCAAAATTTAGACTTAGGCTTAAAAATATGCCGTCAAAGGATGAAAATATAAAACAAACACAAAACGTTCCCATAAGAGGCACGAGCACCTCCCACGGGACCAAGGTAACTCGTACGAACTGACTGCATAGTCACTGGACTCCCAGTTTGAGTAAACGATGAGAATTTGCAAAATTTAAACTTACGCTTAAAAACACGGCGTCCAAGGGTAAAACGTAAAATATCCATAAATTATGCCGTAAGAGGAACAATCAACTCGAACGGGACCAATGTAACTCGTACGAACCGACTGCTTAGTCATCGAACTCCTGGTTTGAGTATACGACGAGAATTTGTAATATTTAGACTTATGCCTAAAAATATGTCGTCAAAGGGTGAAAATATAAAACAGCCACAAAATGGTCCTGTAAGAGGCACGAGAACCTTGCACGGGATTAATGTAACTCGTACGAATCGATCGTGTAGTCATCGGACTCCCGGTTTGAGTATTGCAAAAAATAGATTTAGGCTTAAAAACATGGCGTCAAAGGGTGAAAACGTAAAATAACCATAAAACGGTCCTATAAGAGGCACGACCACCTTACACTCTTCCAATGTAACTTGTAGGAACCCACTGCGTAGTCACCGGACTCCCGATTTGAGTATACGACGGGAATTTGCAAAAATTAGACTTAGGGTTAAAAATATGGCATCAAGGGTGAAAATATAAAACAACCACAAAACGGTACCGTAAGAGGCACGATCACCTCACACGGGACCAATGTAACTCGTAGAAATCGACCACATAGTCACCGGACTTTTGGTTTGAGTATACGATTGGAATTTGTAAAATTTAGACTTAGGCTTAAAAATATGGCTTCAAAGGGTGAAAACGTAAAACACCCACAAAACGGTCCCATAAGAGGTACGAGCACCTTATACGGGACCAATGTAACTCATAGGAACCGACCGTGTACTCATCGGACTCTCGGTTTGAGTATACGATGGGAATTTACAAAATTAGACTTACGCTTAATAACATGGCGTTAAAGGGTGAATACGTAAAACAACCACAAAATGTCCCGTAAGAAGCACGAGCGCCCCGCACGGGCCAATGTAACTTGTACTAATCGACCGTGGTTTTAGTATACGACGAGAATTTGCAAATTTTAGACTTAGGCTTAAAAATATGTCGTCAAAGGGTGAAAACAAAAAACAGCCACAAACGGTCCCATAAGAGGCACGAACACCTCGTACGAGACCACGGTAACTCATACGAACTAACCACGCAGTCACTGGACTCCCGGTTTGAGTGTACGATGAGAATTTGCAAAATTTAGAGTTAGGCTTAAAAGTATGGCATCAAAGGGTGAAAACATAAAACATCCACAAAACGGCCCCGTTAGAGGCGCGAGACTCACGCTTAAAAATATGGCGTCAAAGGGTAAAAATATAAAATAGCCACAAAACGGTCCCGTAAGAGGCACGAGTACCTCGCACGGAACCAATACAACTCGTACGAATCGACCGCTTAGTCACTGAACTCCCGGTTTGTGTATACGACAGGAATTTGCAAAAAATAGTCTTACGCTTAAAAACATGGCGTCTGTTAACGCAAATATTCTCCATCTACGAGGACCAATCAGAAAAGGACACATGTCATCCTACGTGGAAATATTCGAAACCCGAGGAGAGTTGGTCGGCATCCGAGGAGAGTTGGTCGGCACCCGAGGAGAGTTGGTCAGTACCCGAGGAGAATTAGTCGGCACCCGAGGAGAGTTGGTCGGCCCCCGAGGAGAGTTAGTCGGCACCCGAGGAGAGTTGGTCAGCATACCAACCAGGAAGATCAAGGGATAACTATGCATTTAATGTGCATTAATGAAGATGATAGCGCATTTAATGAGCCTTAATGTACATTTATACTGTATTAATAGATGACAACACATAGCATACCAAGCAATTCAACAATTAGATTCGTTGAATGTAGACATAATGTATAAATGTCTACATACAATGAATCTCTTTATCTTCCATCACTATAAATACATGTATTCCCTTAGCAAAAAGGGAGAGGAGATCCGACAAGGATGAGAGACACCATACACAAGATCCACACCTTTTTCTCTCTCTACACCACATTGTGCTATTGTAAACCCCTGGGAATCAAATAACAGTGGACGTAGGCTTTATTCATAGCCGACCCACTTTAAAAATCTTTGTCTCTTATGTGCTTGATTGGATTGCTTTCATCTATTTATCTGTGATCATAAAAATGGGATTCGGTCCAGTTTTTTGCATCAACAGATTGGCGCCGTCTGTGGGAACGTGTTACAAGCATTGTTCTCCATCAAAAGCTAAGTTTTTATTTTCTATATGATTCAATCATGATTTTTATATTATACATAAATTAATTATCCAATTTTTATTTGCAAAATATTGCATATCATGATTTTAAAATCATAACTGTTAGATTAATTCTTATTTAGAAATCTGAAAAATAGTGGATTTCATAAATCATAACTTTTGCTTGATTCTCAAGTTTCAATTTTATATCATGGAATAAATATTTTAAATGATTAAATATACCAATATATACGATGATGATAAGATTTGATAATTTTCTTTGTTGATTTTGAAATAATTTGTGAAAGATCTTTGATGACTATTCAAATTCCCATTATATTTTTGTTCAAATCATGATTCTCATATGTTTATATCCATAAACTTAGAGATCAAATCAATTATATATTGTGCATACATCTTTTAATTCAATCATGATTTTATATTCACAAATTGTTGAATCTAATTTTACAAATCTGGATAAATGTACATTTCATAATCACAAAGTTTGAGAAATTTGTGTACATATTATATTATTTCTTCTTTAAGGAGATAAAATAATTTTTCTATATTTATAAATCTCTTTTATATGAGTATATACAAATTTGATTCATTTGGAAATCTTTTAATATAGTCATAATTTTTATATGCACTAACTGTGTGATCGATTTCAATTTGGGGATCTGGTGAATTTTAGACTCATAAATATTATACAAATCCTTGCATCTATGGATCCACTTGAAGATTTTCTGAACAAATATGTTAGGATAGGGATAATCATTAAGAACGATTATGTATTTTCCATTCCGATATTAACATGAATTGAATCAGACTCATTTTCTCTCTCTTCAAGAAAACAATGTTCTCTGCACAAATAATCATATTATGTAATTGTGTAGATACGATCAATTTTATCGATATATGAATAATCAATTATATGTTGTACATACATACATACATCTTTTGATTCAGTCATGCTTTTTATGATTATAAACATAAATTAGTTGTCCAATTTTTCATTTATCAAATCTGCAAAATATTGCAAATCACGATTTTATCAAATTAGTGGATCGGTTTTTATTTCAAATATGAATAAAATGAAAATATTCTGCAAGTCTCTCTATTTATTGAAATTTTTTTGGCAAAACTCGGCAACGCTCAGACTACTCAGCAAAAATATTCCTAAAAATGCCAACCTGTTTGGCTAGGAAATGAAATATTTCAAACTGTATCAAGTGTAGTTGGTCGGGGATAAAAACTCACTAACTGTAGTTGGTCGACGAGGAGAAATATTCCAAACTGTATCAAGTGTAGTTGGTTGGGGATGAAAACCCACTAACTGTAGTTGGTCGATGAGGAAAAATATTCCAAACTGTACCAAGTATGGTTGGCCGGGGATAAAAACCCACTAACTGTAGTTGGTCGACGAGGAGAAATATTCCAAACTGTACCAAGTATGGTTGGTCGGGGATAAAAACCCACTAACTGTAGTTGGTCGACGAGGAGAAATATTCCAAACTGTATCAAGTGTAGTTGGTCGGGGATGAAAACCCACTAACTGTAGTTGGTCGACGAGGAGAAATATTCCAAACTGTACCAAGTATGGTTGGTCGGGGATAAAAACCCACTAACTGTAGTTGGTCGACGAGGAGAAAATATTCCAAACTGTACCAAGTATGGTTGGTCGGGGATAAAAACCCACTAACTGTAGTTGGTCGACGAGTAGAATTTATCGACCTTGGTTGGTCGGACATATTTTATGAAAAAGACAAAAATTTACCAAGTATGGTTAGTCGGGGATAAACTCTCACTAACTATAATTGGTCGACGAGCACAATTTAACAACCTTGGTTGGTTGGAAACATTTTAATCATTTTTACACTCGTGACTTTATTATTAAGTGATCGAGCAACATTTTTGGTACTTGTAACTTTTTTATTACTAAGTTGGTCGATGAACAGCACAATATTATTATCTTTTTAACAGATATGCGTAAATGTAAAGTGTTTGATATTTACAAGACAATAGCAATTAAGATTTGCAAACAAAAATGAAAGTCTTTCATTAAAATCAAAAACAAAATACATCAGGAATGAAATACAAATTTATTACATCAATATTCCCATTCTATTGGTTTCTTCCTCTCTGCTTTTGAAACAGGTTCCTCGCCAGCAGGTGGATCATTTAAAGCAAGAGGAGAATTTATGAAGTTAAGATTTTTGAGCATCCTGATATTCATCACGGATGGTCGATCTAGGAGGTGCTCGATAAAGTATTTGTTCATTTGGGGGCTTCTATTACAGATATATTTGTTCATTTGGTGGCACATTCTTATAACATCTTGCAGTCGAGCACCAAATTCAACTTCACAAACTCACACGGAGGCGTATTCAGAAGTTCAGGAGGTGCATTCAGAAGTTCAGGAGGCATATTCAGGAGTTATTATGCACATACTATTGAAGTTCAAAAGTCAAATTTAGCATCTACAGCACTTGAATCTTTACTACTACTGTCCCGACTAACATTGAAGAAGAAGTTGTATGAAAATGTTTCGAAGTCCACCACTAGCTTGGTACTAATCAGATTGAGGAGTTGGGTTCAAAAGCTAGTATGTTACTCAACAAAGTATTCAGAGGATCATAAATCAGAAGAATCAAGAACGTGAAGTTAGCACTCAGTTGCTCGGCACAGGAGGCAGTTGGTCGGCTAGCAAACCAATCAACATACTTGAAGATTATGATAAGCTACAAGTTGCATACTATGGCATGGCTGCATCCAAATTCCCAGGGGTGATACATAGCACACGGAGTTCCTCAAAAGAAAGATTAGCAACCGTCGATCAGCCTGCATCATATGTCGTCCAGGAGATAATGCACTTTATGTTGAACAAATCAAGAAGGTAGATCAAGAATTTCACGAGCACCGAGCAACACTGCAGAATAAATACTCCATCCTTTCAAGTAAACCATCAAGCATGGAGCATTGGGGGCTTCTGTTAACGCAAAAATTCTCCATCTACGAGGACCAATCAGAAAAGGACACATGTCATCCTACGTGGCAATATTCGACACCCGAGGAGAGTTGGTCGGCATCCGAGGAGAGTTGGTCGGCACCCGAGGAGTGTTAGTCGGCACCCGAGGAGAGTTGGTCAGTACCCGAGGAGAATTAGTCGGCACCCGAGGAGAGTTGGTCGGCCCCCGAGGAGAGTTAGTCGGCACCCGAGGAGAGTTGGTCAGCATACCAACCAGGAAGATCAAGGGATAACTATGCATTTAATGTGCATTAATGAAGATGACAGCGCATTTAATGAGCCTTAATGTACATTTATACTGTATTAATAGATGACAACACATAGCATACCAAGCAATTCAACAATTATATTCGTTGAATGTAGACATAATGCATAAATGTCTACATACAATGAATCTCTTTATCTTCCATCACTATAAATACATGTATTCCCTTAGCAAAAAGGGAGAGGAGATCCGACAAGGATGAGAGACACCATACACAAGATCCACACCTTTTTCTCTCTCTACACCACATTGTGCTATTGTAAATCCCTGGAAATAAAATAACAGTGGACGTAGGCTTTATTCATAGCCGAACCACTTTAAAAATCTTTGTCTCTTATGTGCTTGATTGGATTGCTTTCATCTATTTATCGGTGATCATAAAAATGGGATTCGGTCCAGTTTTTTGCATCAACAGCGTCAAAGGGTGAAAACGTAAAATAGCCACAAAACTGTCCCTTAAGAGGCACGCGCACCTCGAACGGGACCAATGTAACCCGTACAAACCGATCACAGTTTGAGTATACGACGGGAATTTAGAAATTTTAGACTTAGCCTTAAAAACATGTCGTCAATGGGTGAAAATATAAAATAGCCACAAAATGATCCCGTAAAAAGCATGAGCACCTCACACGGGACCACTGTAACTCGTACGAACCGACCATGTAGTCACTGGATTCCCGATTTGAGTATACGATGAGAATTTGTAAAATTTAGACTTAGGCTTAAAAGCACGGCGTCAAAGAGTGAAAATGTAAAATAACCACAAATGGTCCCGTAAGAGGTGCGAGAACCTCGTACGGGACCAATGTAACTTGTAGGAACCGACCATGTAGTCATCGAACTCCCGGTTTGAGTATACGATGGGAATTTATAAATAATAGACTTACGCTTAAAAGCACGGCGTTAAAGGGTGAAAATATAAAACAACCACAAAACGGTACTGTAAGAGGCACGAGCACCTCATATGGGACCAATGTAACTCGATGAACCGACCCCGTACTCACCGAACTCCCGATTTGTGTATACGACGAGAATTTACAAAAAATAGACTTACGCTTAAAAACATGGTGTCAAAGGGTGAAAACATAAAATAGCCACAAAATGGTCTCGTAAGAGGCATGAGCACCTCGAACAGGACCAATGTAACTCGTACGATCCGACCATGTAGTCCCAGACTCTCGATTTGAGTATACAACGAGAATTTGTAAAATTTAGATCGCGACTTAAAAACATGGCGTTAAATGATGAAAACGTAAAACAGACTCAAAATGGTCCTGTAAGAGAAACGATCACCTACCAAGGGACAAATGTAACTCTTAGGAACCGACCGCGTAGTCACCGGACCCCCTGCTTTAGTATACAGACTCCCCATTTGAGTATACGATGAGAATTTACAAACAGTTAGACTTGTAAACATGCAGACTAAGGTTTAAATATTATTTGATTGCTAATATCTTTTTGTTTTGTGTCTTATATTTTTTTATAGGATAACATTTTAGCGTTATATTTTATTCACGTCGAACACATGAACAAATCAGTGGTTTGAGCCAGGTAGATTATTTATTTATTTTGCTGTTGATATGCGAGATTGTTGTTTGAAATTTGTTTCTGGTCATGCAGGCTTTTGTGTTGATTAAACAAGTTGGTTTCCATGTATAAATGAAGGAGGCTCTGCCAAATTGTTTAAAAATTGTAAAGATTTGATGATATGTGAGATTGTTGTTTTCAATATTTTTATGGCTGTGCGGGCTTTTGTTTTGATTAAACAGGTTTGTTTTCATGTATAAACAAAGAAGACTCTGGCGAATTATTTTAGAAATTTAAAGAGTTGTTGATATGCGAGATTGTTATTTTCATTTTTTATGGTCGTGTGGGCATTTCTGTTGATTAAACAAGTTGGTTTTCATGTATAAACAAAGAAGGTTCTGTCGATTTTTTTTTTTAAATTGTAAAACGTTATTGATACGATTAACTAATATATTTGGATATTTGATTTTAGTATAATATTATTTTGATAAAATGATTATTTATTGATTGCAAGTTGTACAAAAGAAGTTGAAGAGACATGTTTTTAAGTGTGTCTAGTATATGCGACACTAAGAGAAGTTTTTGAAGCGTGACAACTATATTTATCATCTTAATTTAGGGTGATATTTTTTTTTGACAATTGTATATCTTATTAATTAGTATGATTTTGTACTCATTTATATATTTCGACTTGAATGTAGTTTAATGGAAGAAATTATTATTGGATACGTATTTCAATGAATGCAGTTGATTTGTTGTGTTTATGATTGGATGATTTGACTTATAATGCAAATTAGACATCATTTATTATTGCAACATAAAGCATATAATAATATAATTGTTTATGATAATTTTTTATTTATCAATTGGGATGGTTATAAACCGTCCCTAATATCCATTTTTTAGACGGTTATAATCCGTCCCTAATACCCATTTTGCATTAATTGAAACTGCCTTTAAGAACCTTTTTTTACCATCCTAATTGGGGTTGCCAGAATCTGAGTAGTATTGGGGATGGTTTATCCGTCCCTAATACTACTCGCGGGAGAGGGAGTTTTTTCGCTGGAACACCTTTTGGGACGAAAAAATTCGTCCCTGATGCCAAATGTAGAGCGTCCATGAATTAACATTTAGAACTGTAAAATCCATCCCTAAAATATTCGCGATGCCTATTATAAGGGACGGATTTTTGCCGTTGCAAAATCCGTTCTAAATACTCTTTTGGGACGGATTTTGTGCTTTTAGGGAAGGATTTTTACCGTCCATAATACTCATTTTTCTTGTAGTGCACTTATATATATATATACCCAAATTATCTTAGACTTTGTATTATTGCATGGGGTGGGAAAAAATTCGTGGCAAAAGTTTTCTTAACCCCCCACCCCCCACCCTACCCTCCCCCCCCCCCCCCCACCTAATAAAGAAAATTATGGCAAATAGCAAAAATTTTCATCGCAAAATTATACCCTATTATAAGTAGTGAGCTCTTAATGTTCAAACACTAATGGGTCGGACTCACGAAGAGGCCCCATGTTAGGCCACGTGTGTATTTTTAGAGGAAGTTATACGATAAGCCAACGAGCAGGCGATACCTTATCACCACAAATAAGCATAAAGAATGTAACTATTAACACCAACACGTACATATTATTTCCCTATAATTAGTAGTGTGTCAACCCGTAGATGGGCATGCCAAACAAAATGTAATAAAAATGTCACACATTATAGACGTAGGCATGTTGTTAAATCACGTACATCGATATGTTTTTATGTGTGTGTGAACACTTTATTTTCTCAATTTTGCTTATTATTATTATTATATTTTTTTTAAACTACAATGAACTCTTGATAGAATGATGAGAATTCTTTGAAAGAATATAAGTCTTCACAATTTACAAAACTGTACAACCATGTCAACCAAGCTATCAGATAAAAGATCTCAACCTACTATAACAGTAGGTTTTGTACCCGATTATGTGCTGCCTCTGCCTCCAGCGAAAAACATTTATGACGACCATGTAATAGTTCTGTGATATAATCCACAACAGTCAGCAGCTACAGGATAAAAACTCTTCCATAGTAGCTCCCCGTTTCGAAAGTTAAATGAATGGTGTACCATCATATTTTCCTTCCATCTTTCTTTTATGATTGAAGCATTTTCTCTACGATATATTTAATGTGCGCCTTCAATATGTTCTTTAATTCTTTACAAGCTGGACTATCAACGGAGCAAGTGGAGCACAAGGTTGAATTAAATTTTGCGCTTCATAATTGATCAGAAATAAAAACAAAGCTTTTGACTGCATCCTAACAGATTTTATGAGGGTGTTACCCATGTAAAATTCTACTTTCTTCCCACATAAGCTGCTAATTTAGACAAGTCTAGAATCCAAAATGATAACTCAGAAGAATCGGTAACAAACATTAGACTTCCCGGTGCCCATTTTATGACTGGAGGTTCGCTTTCAGTACTCATCCAATTGGCAGCTTCTTTGTCGGCCCGGACGCTCCAAGCATAGACACTACCAGCTTCTTTGCCGGTTCGCTTATTATTTAGTCTATATGATTATTACACCTGGTACAAGGATTTTTTTTTGCCTTCTAATTGGTGTCGTTTATGAAAAATGAGTTATTTCATTCTCATTAACTATGCGTTGAATGCAAGATCATGATATATGGTAAACATACACGAGAAAAACCATGTCTTGCACAATATTTAGTAGAATGGAGTTTTATCACCACTAGGGGGAGACATCATATCCGTTATCCATTCAAAGCGAGATGAAAATGAAAATGTAATATTTTGATTTTATAAAAGTTGGATATATCCCGTGTTAAATCTTTGAGTCTTATATCAATTAGATACATAATCCAATCTTCACGTAGAGATATGGGTGTAGGTTCCTAAATCTCATAATATCCTTTAAACATATTTTAAACATCATCTACAAGTGCTAAAGACATTTCAACAAAGATGCGACTACAACAACTCGAAGAACACTTGTATCATGTTAATGGAAGGTTCACACACCCGCATAAGTCTTTCAAAAGCCAATGTGAGAAAATATTTATTTTAAAATGTGAGGAACAATTTTTTAGATTTTGGATCTTACTTGTGAGTCACTGTTTTGGAATAAGCCTTCTGTGCACAAGCGTGTGCACGACTTTATTTTGAAATTGTGCACACGGTTTTGAGATTATTGTTAATGCCCATATCCTCATTTGACACATGGCACTAATATGTCCAGTGAGATCTGGGTGTGCGCATGGTGTCAAATATCAATTGTGTGGACGAAGCCCTAAAGTTTTAATGATAATATAAATAATTATGGCTCTAATTTTCAAGTAGGAAGCTCATTTTGATCTTAATTACCCAATATTTTTAAGAGATTTTAAATAATCTTGAATGATTTACTTTCCCTCTCTACAGTTGAGCGTTAAATCCCTAGGTTCTACCTTTATTTATGTATTTTTCATGAGAGCTTTTATCGAGATCCAATTCATTAATATACCTTCTCATTTAAACCTGTATTGGTCTATGTTAAATGGAGCCTTGAGATTTAGACTTCATATTTGAGTTTGGAATTGAAGTTATCACTTGACCTTTGTTTATTAGGGGAAAGTTTTCGTGTTTAAAGGAGTAACGTGTAAGAGATCTCGAATATAGGGCTCACATCTTACATCGTATAAATTCTTTTTTCATGATTAGTGAGAGAGAGCATACACCCTGAGTGTTTTCCCCTATGTGGGGTTTTTCTTCATAGATATTGTCTTGTATGTGATTTGCATTTAGACTTTCTCTGCACATTACTCCTCACTCTTTATTTTGGGTGAGATTCATTATAGGCGAGATCCATTATTGGGTCAATAAACTTGGTAGTTTGGATGGTGATGATAAGTGTATGGGGAAAGTCATTTATGTAGAGTCCAAGTCTTTGTGTAGAGATTAGTGATACCCACTTAATATGCTTATAAGTTTTGTATATGTCAAATCCTACATGTGAATTACATTAATCTGATACTACAAATAAGTTAATCTTTACTGCTTAAGAAATTAAAAAAATAATTAAAATAAATTATTAGTAATTAATTGATTAAGTTTTAAGTAATTAATAATAACAAGCGCAAAATATAAGTTTGAGTTAAGGAGTGGAATTATAAATACATAGTGGAATTAATCATAATTAATGGACTAAGAATATGATATAGGTTTAATCAGGTTTTTCTAATTCCATTAGGAGCGACACTCTTATCTCTCCTTAGGGCCCATAACATATCTTGTATATATGCACCTAAAGATATCTTGCTCAAAATATTTGACCTTTAGAAAACCTAAATCAGAATAGATAGAGATAGAGAGGGAGATAGGGGGAGAGAGAGAGAGAGAGAGAGAGAGAGAGAGAGAGAGAGAGAGAGAGAGAGAGAGAGAGAGTAAAAGAGTGAATAAAGTGATCATGAACAAAGGTCCCACCCTTTGTTTATGTTTGGTCATAGAAGGAATATAAGATAGAATATTGTGAGGTACATAAAGACCCCATTCTTGATTAGTTTGCATCAAATTTTATTCATGCTGAGAAAAGATCATACCAGAAAGATATCGAAGATATCCACTAGTTCGTCTTATAAAGCATTCACATTTTGGGTAATTAATATTTTTTTATAGTATGCGTGATAAACGATTATTTGGCAGACAGTTGACACGACAAGCCATGAGAGAATAGGTTTCATGAACAAATATTAACGGTACCACAAAATTCTTTTTTTTTTTTGGCATAAATAAAGAAAAAACCTCATTTTTCACCACCTCATCTTTTATTGTTACACCGTTTTGCATTTTGGGTTAAATAGTGCATGAGCGTCCTACTAAGGTATTGTATATAATGTTCAAAGAGAAGTTAGGGGACCCTATGGAGGTTTACGTAAGTAATATACCGGTGAAGAAAAAAAGAAGGGTGATTATGTGGGGGGCGGGGGGGGGGGGGGGGGGGGGGGGGCATAAGCCCTTCAAATTTTACGACATAACATAATGGAGCTCAATTCTTCCAAGTAGTTCTTTGGGGTACCATCAGACACGTTTCTTGGATATTTGGGCAACCAATGGGTGTTAATAGTTCAAATACCAACCATCGTGAGGGAGGTCCAAAAGCTCACTAGAATGCAAGGGTTCAAATAGCAACCATCATGTCCCTTAACCGATTTATCTTAAGATCTTTCGATCGATGCTGACCCTTCTTTCAGGTTGTACGAAAGGGGGTGAAGTAAATATGTAATAAGGAATACATTGTTTGTCATCATCACACGTGGATTGTCACTGGAGCATGCCACACACACAACCTAATTAATGGGCATGCGTGAGAGGGATAAAAACCTATGAATATACTTATCACATATAATTAAAATTGGAGACATAACCCATCAGCTCATAAATATCACATGGGATAATATAAATAAGAGGCACCCGCAAGGGGTGAATTCGAAAATGAGTGTGTGGAACTTATGTCAAATTATATTACTGTCTTCTTGCTGTGATTAATAAAAAAGTTTCTCCCTTTCCCCATGAATGTTGATAAGTCGTCAAAACATGTACATCAAGTGTTTTCTTCGTATGATTTGTATCCTGTGATTATGTTTGTGTTCACAATTTACTTTTGTTATTGTTCATTTTAGACTCTTCATGCACTTACAATAAGTACACACTAATTTGTACCTTACCCAATTGCATATATGTAACTATATTATTATATAAACTTATGTTTAATAATATACAAAATTACCATCTATAATTGTATATACGTAATTATATTATTATATAAAATTATGTTTATATACTATATAAAGTTAAGTCAATTAACACATTATAAAATATATGTATATATATTTATGTAAATACATATATATTCTTGAATATACATATAAATATATTATGTAATTATGTGTTAAAATATTCCTTATTTGTATATATATTTATGCTAATAACATATATGGAAGAAATGGTTTAAAAAAAGAGTAGTTCTACTCAACACACACTTTTGAACCAAATGAGCATATATCAATGATCTGTTATTTTTAACGCCCCAAAAAGTGGATAAATAGTGAATTACAAGCAACCTATAATTGACACATACACCTTCGATTTTACTCTAATTCAAAATATTGGGATATATCAAGTTTTTCCATGAATTTATAATTGAATGTGTTTGTTGAACAATAAATGAAGGGTTTATTAGTTATTTTTGAGTGAAAATGAGGTACAGAGTTACCTCGTTTGTGAGGTTTGACTCAAAATAAAATGTTTAAGGAGGCTGTAGCAAAATAAGCCAAATTCTTATAACACAATTATTTTTCAGGGGCTATATTTTTTTTCGCTTGAGACATTATGCAAACTGCCCGGCATATTGTTTTGGGGGTACTGATTTTGAAGTTTTTTCACATTGATTTGGATTGTTAATTCCTAGGGTGTTAAGTGATAATTGCAAAACTGCAACCCACAGCCTTTCCCGTTGAATCATAGAAAGGCACAACTCCTTTTCGTGCTATTCATGGAAAGAAACAAAAAGGGCCAAAAGCAAAGCAGACAAGAATGGCTAAAATCAGGGAAGTGAATATATGGTGTTTTTGTAACAGTGTCTGTGCCCTCGTGGTCTCAGTATCACCCAGCTTGCAGCCTTTATTTCCATGCGGGGACCCTTATCTCACAGCCTGTTGAACTTTACAATAATTCTACTCCCACGCCCAATTGCCAAACTTTAAGTGCCACGTCTTGACGTGTCGCACTCACACGGTCTCGTGTTTGAGCATTATTAGTGATGGGTTCGAACACGAGCTAATGTAATACGACACATCACAATATCAGAATTTTTTTTGTTGAATTTTAGTGTCAACCTATATTAAGTCTAAACTTAATTTTGAGTCTTGTCAATTTATTGGATTGTTCACGTCCAAAAAGAAATATGTTTTTTGTATAAAACAAAAATTTTAAATCTTGTTTAGGGTGGTAATGGGGCGGAAAAATGCACGAGCCCTCCCTTAAGGAGACCGTATGGAGTAAGCTTATTTTAGTTCGTAACAGGTTCGAGATTACGAGATTACGCTAACCATTCGCATTTAAGAATTATAGGTAAAAAAATTAAAATAGAGTCATTATATTTGCAATGTTAAACTTTATTTCTTATATGTTATATTATTTTATATAATATTTTTAATTAAAAAATATTGTAAATTTATCAAAAATAAAAAAAATTCTAAATGGCGTGGGGTTGGTTTGGGTGTTTAGTTTCACAAGGTGGGACGGTGAGTATAGGAGAAGTTTTGTCTTCCCACCCCCGAGGTGAGTATAAAAGTACACCACTAGTTGAATTTTTTTATTTAGAGCTTTTTTCCATCTAAAAAATGACATGACAAACGAGGCGGGTTCAAAATTGCTGAATGTGATATTAGACTAAACATAAATGAAATAAAATCCAACTATATATATCCACTACCACTACACTTTGATACTCTAGCACTCCAAAATTACTTTTTGTGACACTTTGTGAAGATTTTTTAGAATACTTTTGCCGACATTTGTAGAGTGCTATAATACCAAAATGAAGTGATAATAACAATTCTCTTAATTTTAATATATTTTTATGTGGAATGGGATGAGCTATTGAGATCGTCTCTACAAATTCAAATAGTTCAACTTTGGGTTTGATGTCGTGTTAATGTTTGGGGGCACAATAAAATGTTGACTGAATGCTGAATTTCGAGTTGACTCACCTAAAAATGGTTTATGATAAACTTTCACCAAAGGAAAATGCTAGGTTGACACGCAATCCGAACACAAAAGTGCAACACATTTGACGTGTCGCACCCTCATTCACTCGTGTTCAATCCTCACTAACTTGACTTAGTGACGACAGGAGAACATCCTTGACTAGCCTGGCCCAATAGCTGGGATGAAAGACCTTCCTTCCCTTCTTGCCTTTGGGACTAATGATTGACACCTTTAGTAATCCGTACTTAGTTGATATCCTTGCTTTGCAAGAAGGCTAAAGAAGAAAAAGATGAATTAGATGGACGACTGGAGAACATCTTGCTCTATTGCTAGCCTTAGCTAGCCAGAAGCTTGTTGCTACTCCGTTTGACAACTACTACCTTCTTGGGACTCGAATACGAGCGAGTGAGGGTGCGACACATCAATTGTATCGCATCTTGGTGTCGCAATTTTGTGTCAACATAGAAAGAATCTTTATTAAATTAGCTGAAATTGAAAATAATAAATAAATACTTATACTCAATCTTTTAAATTCTAATGTTTTGATTAATACAATGAGAGAATCACCATTATTTACTTTTGAGACATGTTAACAAATTTGAACTCCTGAATTTGTCATTCCAACACTAACAACATTTTAACTAATGAGCAATGGTGAATGGCTTATATTTTAACAAAAACGATTTGAAAATAAATTTAGCCAATTAGATAGAGATAATATAAGTGTCCGAATAAAATGCAATTCTGCTTATTAAATTGTCACAACCTAATTTTCGTTTGTCTTTATAGAACCTACCTCGACTAAAATCACTTGCACTAAAAACTCTATCAAATGGAATTGGTTAGTTGACAGAAAATTAGTGTAAAAGCCTAGACTACAGGTTCTGTCCAATATCTGCAGGCATGGTTTTTAATACCATAACTCATGCTGCTACATATAATGGGTCAACAATGTGGACCAACATTTGATTCCTTTTCTATTTACAAAAGCACTGCATAATTTAATAACATACCGCTGTGATAGAATGATTACATGAAATATCATCTCTAAACAAATCACTTGAGAAATGGCAAAAAGACAGAAAAAACTAAAAACAATCAAATATTCCCTTGGTCAACACAGTAGCCTCGTTTGGCAAGTATGATTCAATAATGCAAGAAATCATAAACAATAGTAAGATATATTAATTCTGTACTTGAATAAAATTTTGTTGTACTTTGTGTGATATGTTGATGACTGTATTTGCATTTGTTTGTGTGAGGAAAAATATGTCGAAATTCTATGTAAGAATAGAATAAGTCATAAAGATATAATCATGTCTAATGTTAAATTCAAATTCACAGGTCGTATTATATACATTACTTTAGACCTCATTTGATACGTGCGCGAGAAGATGAGATATGCTAATATTATTTGATCTCATATTTAATGTGGGATGAGGTAATATTTCAAATGAGATAAGTTATTTTATCTTATGTTTGGAGTTGGATAAAATATGATTTTAAGTGAGATAAGTTATCCCACTAGTTGTGAGATAAAGTCATCTCACTAAAGATGTGACATTATTTTATCTCTTTGGGAAGAGATAACTCTTATCATATTTCACTTTCTTTATCCCGCGCATCAATCGATACCTTAGTATTTTTGGAAGTGAATTAAATGAGATGCTATTAGTAATTTTTTAAATTAAAAAATATCGTTCTCCCGAGTAAATATTTATTTCATAATTAAATTACTATTATTTTTTCATAGGAATTAAGTATATTTATCCATAAAATGATAAGGAATTCTTTTCCCTCCACAAACAAGTTTAAGTTAAAACATATCATAAGTTATCATAACAAGTGTATTGTATAATTCTTATTCTTCCATCACTGAACTTGTGAAAAATTGTTAGTCATTAGTAGATACTAAACAAAAGATTGTAGTTTTCTTTGAGTTTAGTCTCATTTTCAAAGTTTTCTTAGGATTTTCATGCATTTTTTAAATTCTATCAAGTTTCATAACCATAAAAACTTTCATCAACCGTCTTGTAAATGCCTCAATTCTTTTCGCAAAAAATGGCACTCGTTCAATAGTTATTATAACATGACCGACAATTAAAAAGTAAAAATATTGGAGTAATTATAAATGAATCTTTGAAATTTGGACTAAATGATTGTAATCCCTATATTTTAAATATTCATTTGTAGTCACTCTTATATTTTTATTTTTTTAATTGTTAGTCCTAATTCAATAATTATGAGATAAATGTTATTTTTTTATAAAAAAAAAGATTAAAATTAAAAGAGGATTACAAAAGGATTGAAGATAATTTTGAGTGATTGTTGAAGTGAATACATGAATACAGTGTAAAACCACGTACACAAAAACTCAATCAAATGGAATTGGTTAGTTGACAGAAAATTAATGTAAAAGCCTAGACAACAGGTTCGAGACCAATATCTGCAGACATTGTTTTTAATACCATAACTCATGTTGCTGCTACATATAAAGGGCCAACAAAGCTGCCAGCTAGGCGTGGACCAGCATTTGATTCCTTTTCTATGTACAAAAGCACTGCATATTTAATTAGATACTGCTGTGATAGAATGATTATATGAAATATCATAACTAGTCTTAAAAAAAATCACCTGAGAAATGGCAAAAAAAAAAAACAAAACTAAAATCAATCGGATATTCCCTTGCACAGTAGCCTCGTTTGGCAAGTCCGATTCTATAGATTATGATTCAATAATACAAGAAATCGTAAACAATAATAAGATATATTAATTCTAGACTTTAATAAAATTTTGTTATACTTTGTGGGATATATTGATGTGTGTATTTGCATTTGTTTGGGTGAGTGAAAAATATGTCGAAATCCTACGTAAGAATAGAATTACTCATAAAGATATAATCATGTCTAGTGTTAAATTTAAAATTAGAGGTCGTTATTATATATTACTAGGTGTAAATTCGCGCGATGCGCATGTTAGACGATTCAAAATGTCATTGCGGACATAGTGTTTACTTTTTATTATCTATATTTTTGCTTTATAATGATAAATAATAATAAAAAAAAACAACTTCTAGCATTATATGATATTGTAATTTCCACAAAAAAGCGTTATAACACTTGTTTCCTTTAATTTGACCAAATAACCACAAATCCTCTATTTGTTATAGAAATGAAAATGATATAGAAGAATATAAACAATTTAGAATAGTTTGTGAGTATTATTTTCTTATCTCTTATGGCAAGATCAAAATGTACTATCAATAAATAATTTGAAGTAATATATATATGAATAAGGATTTGATTGTCAAATGTAACAGAAGCCAACAACCCTCTAACATTTTCTCAAATAATAACTGTACACTAAAAGAAATATCCAGGAGATTTTAATGACCTAACAATAACAATTACCAATTGCTAATAAATTTCGAAATATTGGTGTTCAAATCGAACACTCAATAAACCAACTGATAGACCTCAACATTTTTTTAAAAATTAACATAAATGTATTCTACAAATTTTTAGACCTCAAATCCAATTGATCCATTGCTTTATTAGGCCGTTGCCGCGCCCCGATTGTGGCATGCATCATAGTAAAAAGTTTTTTTTTTACAGTTAATTCATATAATAAGAAAGATTCGAGGGAAGAATACACGTTAAACCATGAATCAAAAATAAAGAAAAAAACGAATCAAAACAAAAACTATATGACACATACAGATTGAGCAAGAAATTAAAAACGAATGCATAACAAAAATGTAGAAGATAACTTATTGTTTACTTTGTTTAAGAAAAAAATAATATACCTTCATTTTCTTAGTTTGGAAGATACAAGGGTAGCAGAGAGAGGATGAGAAAGAGATGATTCTACACATTTTTTGAATAATCGATAAGATTGTATTGATACTGTGAACAATAATATAAGGTCTATGACAGAGAAAATTAAACAATAATCGTCAGTTTCATCAAAATCTATGCTAAATAACACATTCAGAGTTCACAATTGTTTACACAAAGTATAGGGGTATAATGTAATCACAGGTCCAAATCAAATTTACAAAAAGTCAAGGGGCCAAAATATAGTTAGGGGTCAAAATGTAATTCTCAAAAATTTCAAGTTCAACAATAATTTATAGAAAACTCAAAGATTAAAATCTAAAAATGTAATTTTAGGACTTTTGAAAATTATGAAAAACTTGATAAAGTGATTTTTCAATTTTCGGGAAAATTAGAAAAGCTCTTTTTCAATTTTTTATAATTAAAAACATCAAACTTGAACACCTATTCTAATTTTCTATTTTTATGAAAAAAGTTGCAAATTTCTTGTTGTTTTCTATAAATAACATGACCTTATTTGTACTATTTTCTATAGATCCCGATGTATATTGAAAAAAAAACTATGCAAGTAAGAGATAACGTTACAACTATAGATCAAAAGAAATCATTCCAAACAGATAACCCTGACCACATAAATTTTCAAAACAATCACACGTGAATAAATAAATAATTATAAAACCATCAAATCTGTAGAAAAATGAAGTTTTTAGATCGATACGTATATATGTATGTATACCTTGTTTGTAGGGTGACAAACGGTTATAGGCAGGTCAAAAATGGATACGGATAAATCTGGATAGGTCACATAAAATAATGTGAGCAGGTCCGGTCGCATCACACTCGGGTCAAGTCAGGTCAAACCCGTTTCAGGTCGGGTTGACCCGTATTTTCCATCTTCTACCGTTGAGTTTTTTTTAATCAAATCCAAAATAGAGTTCAAATTTCGAAATTAAACTAACAAATAATAATGTTAACATGTCTAAATAAAAAATTCAAAAGTAAAAAAAAGCCTAAAAATCATTAATATCATCACACTCTAATTAAAGTCCCTAATCATTAATAATAATCCTTAAGGGCCTGTTTGGTTTGCAACTATAATTCTGTTATCTGTGTTTAAATACAATTCTGATAAAATTCTGTGTTTGTCAAACTGTTTTCAAATACTGAATTATAATATTTCTGTGTTATAATCATATTTTTCAGAAAACAGGTTGAGGGTGTTTTATAACTTCTGTTTTTTATTTTTCAACTCAGAATTATTCATTCTTAATATTTTAATTCATTTATACCTTAATATATAATATACATACATAATACACTAATATATGTGTAATTCTTATAAATAAAAAATATATATGTAGTACATATACACAAATTTAATATTATCAATAGATACATGATACTATATATAGTTTTGTATGTATATATGTATACATTCATGTATCATGTATGCATGAAAGTTTAATATATATATATGTACGTATAGGGTATGCCCGTGCCTGAAGGCACGACGAAAATTTCTAAAAAGTACATAATCGCAAAACGGCAAAAAATTTCAGGAAGTACATAATAGCGAAACAAAAACAATTTCGTTCCCTTAACAAAACAAAATATTAAGTCGTATATAATTTAAGTTATAAAGTTTTATATATAATACATATCGTGTCCCCAGCGAGGGCGTTGATCAACAAAAGCAAAATGAAAACACTTCAATATAATCAAAATCTAAGTGGTGTTTTATAAATATGAAAAAAACTATCCACGTTATAATGCTCTACCTCAATTGTAACTTAAACAAAAATTTCAACAATTTTAGATTTAAAAAATAAATAAAATATGCATAATACTTCAACCTTGCAATATTACAGCACTCAAATTTATAGACATAAAATTTTGGATTTAAATATAATATTCATGTCTAAATAAATATTAGGGAGCACTTAGAATTATTCACTCTTAAATTTTATAATCACAATAATAAGGGGACTAAATTAAATATTTATCATGGACAAATAAATATTAAGTGAACCATAATATTGCAAACAAAAGTATTATTCACAATTTGCCAACAATACAATTCATTATAATCCATGTAACAAAAGTTGACACTGCTAAATGTTATAAGATCCCAACACCGTAACTCTTTGTGGCATGTGCATGCTTGAAGATGAAATTGACGAATTATAATCCATGTAACAAAAATTGACACTCCTAAATGTTATAAGATCCCAACACCCTAACTCTTTGTGGCATGTGCATGCTTGAAGATGAAAGTGCCGAACATCTCTATTTTCACCCGCTCGATCGCGGGTGAGGCCCCGTTCGATCGCTTATTGCGATTTTTTCGTGCACTTGGGACAGAGGCTTTTGCACCATCAAACCGACCGACCTCGATTGGAGATCCGGTCGATTGGGACCCAGAAAAAAAGAGACCCGCTTCCTTATTTTTGTTATACCTGCTCGCCATTTTTTTCCAAGCCAAAGAAGCACTCCTTTTTTTTCAAGCCAAAAGACCACTCTTTTTTTTCCATGCCAAAAGAAAACCGGCTTTTGCCTCTATTTCTTTTCGCAGAAAATGACACTCGTTCAATAGTTGTTATAACATGAGCGACAATTAAAAAGAAAAAATATTGGAGTAACTATAAATGAATCTTTAAAATTTGGACTAATTGATTGTAATTCCCAAATTTTAAAGATTCATTAGTAGCCACTCTTATATTTTTATTTTTTTAATTGTTAGTTTTAATTTAATAGTTATGAGATAAGTGTCATTTTTTGTAGAAAAAAAAATGATTTTTTTTTTGGGAAGACGGGTGATCTCCGGGTCAGCTTGCGCGCACCTCGAGAGTAATCCCTCATTTTTTTGAACAAAACTTTCAATAACAGACGTTTAATTCTTACGATATGTGATCCCAAGATATAGTTATCAAGTTTCGAATCCAAGTCTCTGAATTTACAGTTACAACCTTTACACCCTGGCTCTACAACCCTTAGGGTTTAAAGATGAAAGTTAAAAGATGATTACAAGAGGATTGAAGATAGTTTTGAACGACTATGGAAGCGAATACATGAATATAGTTTAAAACCACTTGCATAAAAACTCAATCAAATGGAATTGGTTAGTTGACAGAAAATTAATGTAAAAGCCTAGACAACAGTTTCTGACCAATATCTGCAGACATTGTTTTAATACCATAGCTCATGTTGCTACATATGAAGGGCCAACAAAGCTGCCAACTAGGCGTGGACCAACATTTGATTCCTTTTCTATGTACAAAAGTACTGCATATTTAATTACGTACCCCTGTGATAGAATGATTATATATTTTTTTTTGGTTACAAAAGGAAACTAAAGGCAGAAACAGAAAACAGGGGGACTAGACCCTAGGATTATCACGCTCGGCACGTTCGAGCAGTTCAAGAAGCTTCTCAGGTGTGCGCCTGTACTCCCTATAAAGATCAGGAGATCCTTTCGCCATCTTTGCCATACAGTCCGCTTGGGAGTTACTTTCACGGGGAATGTGGATGATCTTAGCCTTAGTGCTTTTGTTGAGTTCGCAGCAGTCTTCAATAATGTTAGCTAAAGGGTGGTTCCCATTATCATCGGAATCCATGAGTTGGATGATGTCAAGGCAATCGGTTTTGAGACAAACATTCTTCCAACCCTCTCTCAGAGAAATATTTAAACCATGGAAAACTCCTTCAAGCTCGGCACGAAGAGGGTTTGCATTTCCTTGTAGTCGTCCTGTGAAGCCAATAATCCAACTCCCCTCCTCATCTCTCACAATTCCTCCAAAGGCTCCCGTTCCACTAGTAATGTCAAAACTCCCATCCGTGTGTATGATATAGCTACCTGTGACACAATCGCAAGCATTAGTCTATGTAGTTGGTCTAATCCCTTTTCGGTTTGCATTCTTACCGTGGGTTTGTAATATATCGCAAATCAGTTTATTAGTAAGCATGCAAACCGAAAAGGGGGGTAAATTTCTTTTTTCAAAAATGAGGATGTTACGAGCTTTCCAAATCCACCATAAGCAAGAGATAAAAGTAACATACCACTTATTTTCCACACCCTTCCACACATTTTCAATTACCCAAGCCTTAAAATCAAGTTGCGTACCTTGGCATGGCTTGAAATCCGGATTGATATTATGCCACACATGAGTACTATAGCAACATTCTTTAAAAAGGTGATTAAGATCTTCATCGCTCGAACATCTAGGGCATATGCTATCAGTGGTAAGGCCCCTTTTTCTCCTATGAACATTTGTGAGAAGCTTCTCATGGAGAAGCGTCCAAAGAAAATGCTTGAGCTTAGGAGGTAACCCCAATTTCCATATTCTCTTCCACTCGTTCCAAGGGGGGGTAACCCCATCCTCCATAACAATTTTATTATAGCAAGAGTGTATAGAGAATTTACCTTTGTTGTTTGGTTGCCAAGATGGTTTATCATCCCTTTCCTCCCTAGTGGGAAGAGATGTGTTTATGATTTCCTCCGCAATAGGATCATTGAACCGTTGGTGTATTTTATTAACATCCCAACCACCATTAACATTTATGAGGGTGCTGACCTTTTCATTATTATCAGGTTGTTGGGTAAAGTGTGAGTTAAGTGGTGCATCCCCACTCCACCAATCTTTCATGATGTCAATTTTATTCCCTTTACCCACATTCCATTTAGTGTTCTTGATGAGGATATCTTTACAACTATGAATGCTACGCCATATGTGGGAGTTGTTGGTTCTCTTTTTCCAAAGTCTAGGATTAGGTCCAACTTTGTATTTTTTACATATAACATTTGCCCATAGAGAACTGTTATTATTCATAATATTCCATCCTAGTTTAGCAATCGTTGCTTTATTACTATCAAGAGTATTTCTTATGCCAAGACCACCCCTCTCTTTAGGACGACAAACAATATCCCATTTAACAAGGTGAATTTTTTTTTTATTACTCATATCGCCCCAAAGGAAATTCCGATTAAGCCGATCGAGCTTCTCACAAGTTTTCTTAGGAAACAAAGCGGTTTGCATATTATACGTGGGGATAGTCGACGTAACGGATTGGACAAGAGTGGATCTACCCGCAAAGGATAAGAGATTCGCTTTCCACCCCGCTAACTTATTTTGGACTTTTTGGACAACATTCTTGAGGTGGGTATTATTGAATCTACCATGGACAAGGTTAGTACCTAAGTAAGTTCCAAGGTTTTCAGTAAGTCCCATACCAAACTTATTGCTTAATTCACTCGCTTTAGATTTCGGGATATTGGGAGAGACGAAGATTTTCGATTTAGCATAGTTGATTCTTTGGCCCGAGAGGTGACAGAAGTTTTCAAGAGTGTCTAAGACAACCTCACAAGAACTATTAGAAGTGTTTGAAAAAAGAATAAGATCATCGGCAAAAAACAGATGGGATATGCAAGGGCCATTGGTGGATGCTTTAATCCCTTTCCATTTACCCTTTTCAACTTTGTTGGTAATATTAACTGAGAGATACTCCATACACATCACAAAAAGGTAGGGGGAAAGAGGATCACCTTGCCTAAGTCCTCTGGTGGGGGTGAAAGGAGGCAAGGGGTTTCCATTCCAAAGAATGGAGGTGGAGGTGTTTTTAACACAACTCAAAATGAGTTTACTGAAGTCACTCTCCACATTGAACCAATTTAGGACTTTTTCGAGAAAGTCCCAACTCACTCTATCATAAGCTTTTTCGAGATCAACTTTAAGGATAATCCCTCCCATTTTACCTTTTTTCTTCATAAGGGAGTGGATAATTTCTTGAGTGATAATGATGTTATCCGAAGTTTGTCTTCCCGGAAGGAAGCTAGCTTGGAACGGGTTGATGGCTCGACACAGAATGGGCCGTAATCTATTCACTAAAACTTTCGCCAAAATTTTATACGAAACATTACACAGGGTTATGGGACGGAATTGGTTAATGTTCTCCGAATTATCAATTTTAGGTATCAAAGTCACATAACTTTCGTTAACTGTTATAGGAAAAGTCTTTTGGGTCAAACACCTATTAATGAAATTAAATAAATTTTCTTTTATGTCATTCCAAAAATGTTGATAAAACATAGGTTGAATTCCATCGGGACCGGGGGCTTTAAACGCTTTCATACTAAAAGTGGCATTCCTCACCTCACCCAAAGTGAGGGGGGCGATAAGAGTGTGGTTGTCCCGACACTCAAATTTATAGCTTGGGTATTCAACCATTTGGCTATTAATATCATACGAAAACTCCGCTTGAAAAAGATCTTTGAAATGGGTATTTATATGGTTAGAGATAATGGAAGCCTCATCGGTCCATTCCCCATTAACAAGTATACGGTCAATACGATTTTTTTTCCTCCTAATTATCGTGGACGTGTGAAAGAATTTAGTGTTTCTATCTCCTTCACTAAGCCATTGAATTCTAGACTTTTGTCTCCAATACTTTTCTTCTTGGATTAAAATAGCATTGAAATCCATACGAAGACTTTTTTCCAACATGTCAAGGTTATGGGAGTAGGTATTTTCTTGAGCTTTTTGAATACCATTGAGTCATCTCATAATTCTTTTTTTATTATGGAAGATATTACCAAAAGTGTTTTTGTTCCAACTTTTAATTTTACTGGTACATTCATATAAATTTTCTTCAAGGTCAATATAATTGTTCCAATTATTTTTAACAATAGTTTCAAAATCTTCTCTACCAAACCAACATGCAAGAAAACGAAACGGTTTAATCGTCTTGATGTTAGAGATTTTACCTTCGAAGCGGATAACCATAGGGCAGTGATCAGAGGCATTCCTAGGGATATTTTCGACGGTAGCATTCGGATGTTTCAGCCTCCATTCGTTAGTAGCTAAGCACCTGTCTAACCGAATCATAGTGTTAGCTAATCCCTCACGACTATTAGTCCAAGTTTATCTAGGCCCGTTGCACCCAAGGTCCGAGAGGTTGCACTTGTTAATATTGTCAATGAATCTGGTGCATTTCTCGTTGGCCACACGTTTTAAGTAGGATTTCTTCTCTGAGTCGTCCACGTGGTCGTTAAAATCCCCCGCAACAAGCCAAGGAACATCCACACAATCTGCAATATCAGAAAGGTTCTCCCATAGCCGTTTTCTAAGGCGAGGGAGGGGGCTAGCATAAACTGCTGAGAAAAGCCATTCATCATAATAAGACTTCCTAACCATTACGTGTATAGCTTGGCGCGAAACAGCTAGGGTTTGGAGTTGAATCGTTTGAGGGTTCCAAGTGATCCATATGCCTCCAGATTGACCAACTGGTTCCGAAACAACCTGTTTAGTGAGTCCCACGCTATTGAAAAAGCCAACCACATTAGTGATAGGGATGTGGGTTTCCACAATAACCACAACATCAGGGGTGTAAATGTTCATTAGTTCTTTGAGGGTAGGTTTGAAAAGGGGTTTGTTTGCCCCACTACAGTTCCATATTATAGCAACCATTGATGGTGAAAGGTTGATAAGATGAGCCAGATCCTTACTCGGCCATTCGAGTTTGTCCGCCAACTTCAACAGCGCCTTCTGGGAGTTCATGACTGCTTCTACTCCCGAAACCCATGCTTCCATCATTTTTCTGCTCGGAGACACGCTAGAGGCATGAAGTTTGACCTCCGATATACTCCACCTGGTTTTGAAGATTACTGCTTCCTCTACTTCTTTCTCCAGGTTCACCACCGCCTCCCCCTTTGTTAGAAACTGATTTTTTATTTGAAGGTTTCCCAACATGGCTATTTGGAATGGCTCCATTAGTGTGGTCTGTGATATCTTGGATGTTTGACGGAGGGATGTATTTATGAGTTGTTGTTTTACTTGGTAGTTGGTCTCTAGGTAGTTTCGTGCCACAAGGAGTGGGATTTGACCTTTGAAGAGTGGAGTCAGTGGGCCCACTGTCCAGCTGCTCAACCAACGTCGTCGAAGTAACCCCACTACTCCCAACCCCAGAGTCTGTCAGCCTCCGCCCAGTCCTGTCACCCTTATTTCCCGTGTCAAGACAGCTGCTATTAAACTTAGTTAATGGTGGCTGTTCATTTTCGATTGTCGTTTCAGCCATAGCAGTGTACGAGGATAATCTATTAGAGATATCTCCACTTTGCTCCATACCTCTCTTTGTTGGACCCCTGTTCCTAACAGTTGTGGACGATTTAATGTAGTCAGATAAAGAGATGTTTGAGATTTTTTTTTCTTGATGCCTATTATTGAAATGGCTCTTATAGCCTTGCCTATTCTGCCTAGTACCTGTAAATCCCATACTCTTGTTTTTAACTTTATCCATTTCGAACTGTTGACTTTCTAGACCCGTAAACCTATTTTGGTTTATACCCCTGTGCTGTTCCACGTTAGCATGCACGTTATTTCCTGTGTTACTTCTATGGGAGTTCCTCTTAACAAGCGTCCAAGGCCCATAGGCACTTTCTGCGTTTTTATCCTCTAAACATTGGTTGTTGTTGTGGTTTTCATTGATTTCCAAGGTACTGCAAGATTCCTTCCCATTTTGGCCATTATTCACATTACAGCAGGTGACTGCTCCATTCCCAGTAAGCTGGGCAAGTGATCTTTCGTTGGCTTGGCTGACTTTTTGGTTTGGTGCATTCATAGGACAATACTCACTTTTATGGCCTATTTTTCCACATTTAAAACACAAGTAAGGTAAGAACTCGTATTCTACCCGATATTTTCTACCATCAAGTTTGTAGCTTGGTATTAGTGGCTTGGATAGGTCGACTTCAATGCAAATTCTGGCAAATTTTCCTCTGGTAGATGAGACTGAGTTGAAGTCAGTTTTGATGGGTCTACCCAACTTACTCCCGATTTGGAACAATATTTTTTCATCAAACCATTCAATGGGGAGTCTAGGTAATCTCACCCACAAGGCAGTAGTAACATTGTTTGACTCAAGCGGGTTGAAGTTTGGAACCCAGTTTCTAACTATAAGGTAATGACTGTTAATGATCCATGGCCCCCCTGTAAGGACATTATGATAATCTTCCTTCATTTGAAATTTGAACAAGAAGTGGCCCTCCTCCAGATCAATCACCTCATAGTCGCCTTGTAAGTTCCATAGTGATGGGGCTCTACTACATAGAGCTTTGAAACCAATGTTCTTTCCCAACAGGCTAACTATAACACTGTCTCTCCATTTTTTTCTTAGTTTCTCGATGTGTTTCTCTGGGATAGAAATAGTTGGGCAAAGTGGATCATCTTCTTCCTCTGGATTTTGGTTGAGGTCCAACTCCGATTGCTTTGTGGTAATCATGGTGGTATCCTCATCATCATCAGACCAGAGGCAGGTTGCCTCTTCAAAGTAAATTTCAGCGTTATTGGAGTTTCTGTTACCCAATGAGTCTTTGTAAGAAAGAGGTCCCTTTGTGTTGATATCTTGAGTGTTTTGTTGTTTATCATTGACCACTTCTTTCTCTAACCCATCAATATTAGAGTTCTCTTGGGTTTCCATTATTGTAACCTCTTGTTCGTCTCTTGCCTCTGCCATTACTTCTTGTGGGCTCCCCAGAAGTGGAGGGGCTGGGTCTTCCACTTCCATGTTTTCTAAATGCTTATCTTTTTGTTTTTTCTTGCTATGGAGAAAGAGGACTTCTTCATCGTTTAGTATTTCTGGTTCTGAGTCTGGTGGCCGGCACGACTTACCGGTAGTATCAGTGCCTCTCTCAAAATAGCCGTTGTGCTGCATGTTCATGGAGAGAAGAGAGATAGAAAACATAGAATGATAATATGAAATATCAGAACTAATCTTAAAAAAAATCACCTGAGAAATGGCAAAAAGACAAAAAAAAAAAAAAACTAAAATCAATCGGATATTCCCTTGCACAGTAGCCTCGTTTGGCAAGTCCGATTCTGTAGATTATGATTCAATAATACAAGAAGTCATAAACAATAATAAGATATATTAATTCTAGACTTCAATAAAATTTTGTTATACTTTGTGTAATATATTGATGTGTGTATTTGTATTTGTTTGGGTGAGGAAAAATATGTCGAAATCCTATGTAAGAATAGAATTAGTCATAAAGATATAATGATGTCTAGTGTTAAATTCAAAATTAGGGGTTATTATAATATATTATTTTAGGCCTTGTTTGATACACGCGAGAAAAAGTTGAAATATGATAATATTATTCAATTTCATATTTGATGTGGAATGAGATAAAATTTCAATTGAGATAAGTTATTCCATCTTATGTTTAGAGTTGGATGAGATTTCAAATGAGATAAATTATTCCACTGGTTCTCGGATAAAGTCATATCACCAATGATGTGTGATTATTTTGATGAGATAACTGTTATCATATTTTACTTCCTTATCCCGCGCATCAATCGAAGCCTTAGTGTTTTTGTAAACGAATTAAATGGGATGTTATTAGTAATTTTTTTAATTAAAAAATACCCATTTCCCTAGTAAATATATATTTCATAATTCAATTATGTAAACCCCCATATTTTTATGATTTTTAAATATAGAATTAATTGGATTTAATTTGAGAATTAATTAAGAATGAATCCGGATTAAAATAAATATTAACTAGCGAGTTAAGGGTTAGTATTTATTGATGTGTATTATGTTGAATATTACTAAGTGAATAAAGTAATATATGATTATGAAATTAGTATAATTGTCGCGAGTGGAAAAAAATACGACAGTTACGGAAATTAAGTCGGAACGCGCATGTGAGTCGTGTCAGGACTAATTTAAAGGAATTAGGATGTAAATTAATTATAAGTATTCTGGATAGTCATTTCGAGTGCGCCAATATATTTGGAAGGGTCGATATAGGCTGAAAAGTCTAATTGGAAGTTTAGTTTGGGTCCCCAGACAGTTTTAGGCCAAACCGGCATCCCGAGAGAGCGTTTTGGTAATTTCAATTTTTGGGTAATTAATATGCACGAAAATTAGAGATAGAATATATCTGCTACGTGAGTCCAATTAGGGTTATTATTCACAAGTTTCAAGGGAGAGCTATAGAGGGTGAGGGAGAAACAAACCCAAGGAACTAAGGCCTAGATTCACTACCTTGCAACACCAGGACCACCACCGTGTAGATTGGAGAACGAGGAACACACCCATACCACCTATATCAGCGGATCGGATCATCATAATCAAGGCAAGTGTTTAATACTTGCTTCATTTTAGCAATAATTGTGTTCATGTCATAATAGGGATTAAACTCATGATTTAGAATTGAATTGGGTGGATTTAGAGAATTTAAATTATATGTTAGGAATAATTTTGATGAAAGATAGAATCCCTATTCATGTAGAATAGGAATCCCGAAATTTTAATGTAAAATGATGAAATAATCTGAGTTTGATTTGAAGTTAGTGCATGAAATTAAAGAACTAGGTTTTTTTATAGATTAATTGGGGATTTCAAAATTTATTACTGATTGATGATGATTTGAGGATATTAGGATGTTAGAAATTTAGTATACATGTTGGGTTATCAATTAATATAGTTGTATTGGTGTTTGGGTAAACTCTGTAGAGGATTGGAGGTGTAAAAATGGTGAAAAACGGACTTTTTGGAGGTTAGGGACGAAACTGGTAGAAATCGTTCGAACGACCTGGGGAAGTCATTCGAACGACCTCGTCCGAACGAGATTAAGAACAAAAATTCAGAGTTAAGTTCGTTCGAACGACCCCGTTCGAATGATCTCGTTCGAACGATAATCTGGGCACTTCTAACGAGAGTTCAGAACTGGGAATTTTGCCTTACTTGGCTTCAAACGATACGCCTTAGCTAATTCAAGAGAGGGGGATTTTCTACGATAAATAGTGCCATAGATTAATAGTGAGGTACTTGGGTACACTACTAGAAAAGACTTAAATGGCTGAATCATGTTGCCTAAGGTGCGATAGAGAGAATAAATCGTAAGCTATAATATACCGAAAGTTTTAGAGAAACAATTACTATATATGAACCTACGTTCGGGTTGGGTGTATACCTAATTATATTAATGGGTGGTGTGAATACCTATAGTATGTTTGATTATGTGTATTGACATACCTAGCTACTTGCTATCACGAGAGGTTTTGAAAATGACAGAGGGTAGTCTTATCTTGATGAGCTTTCGGGGGATATTAGATTTGGCACCTAAGAACATAGTATGTCGGTTGGATTGCCATTTGTGAGAACGATGGTATTGAACGATCGTTTGGGGTGCGTAGCCCGAAAGGCCTAGGACTATGTCCGCCTCCAATATGTGTGTTTGATTTTATGGTTCGTGGGAGATTTCTGAACCAATTGTCCTTATTTGAGTACGAGATGTACCAGGACTCGATAGCAGAGTATGCATACACCGCTGCTGAGTCTAGGGGTGCCGTATTAGTATATATATTATAGAGTGATGATTATATATATATATATATATATATATATATATATATATTCTAGTGATGTTATCTACCATGTGATATTTGTAGATGATTAAGATGATGAAATCTTAAGTACCTTAAGATGAGAATACTTAACTTTAGGGTGATAACCCTTAAACGAATTAATAAATGTTAAAACAATTAGTACAAGTGTTTGGGAATGAGGGATACTACTTCGAGATATAGTTAGTGGTGTAAGTCTAGAATCTAGTTAAATGAGATTAGGATAGCTAGATTGGACTAGATGTACGTTCGTCGTGCACAATAGTTGAGAGGTGAGAATCTCATGTGCAAATACGAATAGCTAACATGCACATAATACTTTCTTTAACGCAAATTTTAAATACTTGCTAAAATATTTCTACAACTCGGGCTCTGACCTGTCTCTTGCATATTTTCTTCTCTTGTACTATTTATATCAGGTGTCCAGCCACAGGAACGCCAGGCCTATATGTTCAGACTGATTGACGTGTTGTAGAAGTTGTGGTAGCTGCAGGTCCTCGCGCTTAGACGCCTTCACTCTCATTTCATTCAATTCTCTCTAGACATCTTATTTAGGGCATGTATTGCCCATCCTCAGTTATTTTATTGGAGAGATTGTACTTCCTTCATTTCCGTATTTAGTATTTAGTTGGATTCAATATATTAGTTTATGGTTTGAGACTTTGAATTGGAATTTTTTTATCCAGACTTTTTATTTCAGCAGTTGAGTCATATCCAATTTTTATTTTATTCATGTGTACGGTAAATGGGTTGTGTCTTAATAATTGGAATTTATTAATGGATTATTTGGGTATAACTTAAAATGAAAAATGTTTTGACACTACCTTAATTATTTATTAGGTGATTAATAAGGTTAACTGTTTTCGACAATGATGCTAAGAATGAACCAACCGAGTATTCTATTTTAATTTTAATAAAGGACTGATCACCCGATATTTAATTGGGCGGGGTGTCACAAATTATTATTATTATTCCGTAAGAATCAAATACATTTAACCATAAAATGATAAGAAATTCTTTTCCCTCCTCAAATACACAACAAGTTAAAGTGAAAACATATCATAACCACTGCATTGTATGATTCTTATTGCTACATAACTCAACTTATGGAAAATTATTAGTCATTAGTAAATATTGAAAAAAAGAGTATAGTGTTTTTGGGTTTAGTCCCATTTCCAAAGTTTTGTTAGGCTCCCCTCCTATTTATTTTTTAAATTGTATCAAGTCCCATAACCACCCTAAACTGCCATCAGCCGCCTTATAACCACCCTTCTTCCTTTTCGCAGAGAATGACACGAGTTCCATAGTAGTTACAACATGGCTAACAGCTGAAAAAATAAAAATATGTGAGTGGCTACAAAGAAATCTTTAAAATTGGGACTAAATGCTTGTAATCTCAAAAGACTACTCTAATACCCCGCATATTTATGTATATTATTTAATTATAAAAATTTCTAAAAAATAATTATTATGTGCTTGTCCTGACTGGATATATCACTATTTATATATTTGTGTATTATTTAATTCGAATTTGAAATTGAATCACACACACACACACACACACACACACACACACACACATATATATATATATATATATATATATATATATATATATATATTGATTAAGTGATATGTGGACTCGTATTGGGTGAATAATAAAGGTTTGAGTTGTTAGATATTTGATTTGGCATAATTTGATACTCGGCTTTTGGGACGCGTAGAACGTCCGTTTACGACTTAAAATAGTGGATTTTAGTTCTATTAGGTTAGTATACGGCATAAGGAGTGTTTGAAATCAATTGGAGTTTGTTTTGGGCTCATTTAAATGGGGTATATATTGCCTTATTTTGGGATTAAGAGTCTAAGAGGGGTCACTAGGGTTTCATTAAAACCCATTTCACAAGTTGGGGAGGCAACCTAAAGCTAGAGAGAAAGAACCTCAGGAGAAGAGAAGAGACTTAGAGATGTTAGGGTGTGAGTTCTAAATCTACCAAGAAGGAAGTTCTATTAAATATTGGATTATAATTGCATTTGTGTTATTATGTTCCTATTCATTAAAATCTAAACTAATATTAATTGATTTTGATTAATTAACTTAATTGAGTTTTTAAGTTAAATGTATAGTAAGCCTATTGTGGAAATTGAGATGCAATTAATATGATTTGAGGTTTAGATCAATGTAATATTGTTAGAAGTATGTTTAATAATCAAAAGTATATAAAAGTTCCTTATAAATATCATGAATTCGATTAGAATTGAAGAATTTAGTTGAAATTGACAAAGCTTAAGTCAAAGTTGGAAATTGACCCTTTTAATCTTGTATTTTTGGATTAATAAGTGTATATTTGGTGTTTAGGTGATGATATACCAATTATATATTAAGGGGGAGGGGTTGTAATGAGTTTAAAGGCTTGTAGGTTGATTGGATTTTGAGTTGGGTCACTATTTTTATGAATTTGGGGAACCTTAAATTCTGCTCAAATCCGAATCGATTTGGTCTATTGGCGAATCGATTCGACCCTTAATTTTTTTTAGATATTTTAGCTGCAAATGCGTGACCACTGGTTTTGTATTTTTTGATTTTTTTAGATTTTTGGTGAGTGTTTTACTAAGAGGTGTCAATGATTGATAATTTGAGGACTAAGAGGTTACGAGATTAACGTTGGATGGTCGAGGTGTGTCAGAACTTAGTAAAAGTAAAATGTAGGGCTTATATCCATCGGGGAGATTAAGAATTAGCCGTAAGCCCCAGAGTGAGGGTAGTTTTATATTAATTGTCCATATGTGAGTTAAGTACATTATAAGACCTAGAAGTGGAGCCTCGAGAAAACGGGCTAATGTTACTTGCATTAGGAATATATCTATCATGTGTATGTTATTGCATGAGTTGGGAGGGATGCATACCTGATAGGGGGACCTACTGTTTTGTTCTAGACTCAAAATATGTTGGATATCTAGGAATGTGTATGTGAATACTTAAGGCTAGGGATGGCTTAGAGTATTATCGAGAACTCGTGGTAAAGGGTAACTATTATTCAGATGATCCTCGTTAGTGAGGGGGAATACGATAATAGACTTGAGAGGTCTTGAGGATTAGGTTTAACGTTGTATAGGGACGATTAGGGTTAATCTTTGTAATACCTTTATGTATTATTATGGTTTTATGTGCGATCCGGTAGAGTTTAATCTATTTTCTTTTACCCATTAGTGGGGGTTATACTTGTTTGCGTGTTTTATGTGCAATGCATATCACGCGTGATTTCCCGTTTGGAGACGGACTTAGAGGGATTCCATGATGGGGCACGTACGATGCGGATTGCCCTGGTATCCTGGTGAGTAAAAGATCTCTTCCTTGGTCATATATACCAACGGGTTACACGCTTAGGTACCCGCGATCGAGATTGTTTACTGGGATTTTTTTCATAAGTCTTGGGTATGGTAGGCTTTATGACTGATGGGTAAACATTGTAATGTATCCCTTGCCATGATGAGGTCCTAGGTTTGGGATAACCAATGATTATCTTATTATGTGTGAGAGATCCCCAAAGGTAATAAGAGTAGGCTTTCATTACATGCAGGCGTGCAAGTAACCTTTTTTTGTACATGTCGGGGATTATACCTTTGTATGGGCATTAAACGCGAGTATAGTCTTTCTCCTAATAAATGTGATTATTGTATAACGGTACCATTGATAGTTGTATCGATTTATATGCTATATTAGATATGTATATGCCTTATTGTAGGGATGTCGACTTATATACTTATGTTTAAGATTTGTGTGTTACATATACTAGAGATATGTATATTGCATTATTAGTATGAGATCACCTAATGTGGATAAATTTGAGATGTGAGCCTATTACTGGTATCGTGGTTATTTTATGATAAGTACCTTCGGGTTTGAGACCTTGGTACATCTATGGCTTCCATTAAAAGAGATTAAAATATTATTGTTAACGGTAAATCTTAAAGAATGATGCTGTAAAACCTTAATCACATGGTTTACATATGGGTTTGGGATGCATAATGACTTGATATTTTAAGCTGTTGGGTTGGGTAACTAATAACTTAAAATCTATTAAAACACGAGAGGAAAATGTGTAATTATAATGTGGTCCAAATTCTATTATAATCCGATTCTTCACAAGCTTGTAGTTTGTAATTTCTTTTATAAAATGTTTTTATAGGTCCCTGTTGTGGTAGTTCCTCTAGATGAGGGTTTGTTGGAGGAGCATCTCCAACGATGTTCCATTTCTTACTCATAGTGTTGTAAGAGTGGAGCATATATTGCATTCTTTTTATTTTAAATATGGTTGTACGTATATACTCATATTTGAAGTTGGACCTTTTTGGTCACATTTTATATTCAGATTTAGACTTATGTGGTAGTGGAAGTGATTGGTATCAAATTTAGTTTTGTGTTGATTAAGTATTTCATTTTTGTCATCGTTCATTCGGGTTTGATTTTTTCTTATGCTGCGAATGTTACCAGAAGTTTTTGATTCTCGTGATTTTTATATAAGACTTGATCAATCTATTTATGGATTTTTAGGAGTGTTACATTTGGAATCAGAGCATTCCAAGTTCTATTGTCCTAGGAATCTTGAGTGCATCAATCGCTTTTCCACATTACGTTCTTTGGCTACGTTTAAGCTTTACCGCTTAGGGTTCGTGTTCTCTATAACAATGACAGTTTAGGGGGTTTTCTCCATTATTTGTCAACGAACGACTCGAATAAACCAAGGGTATCGGGTAGGGGTGGCAATTTTTGACACGACACGATAACCCGACATGAAGTTAGCGGGTTAGGGTTGACGATTTCTTGACACGAACCCGAATATGACCCGACCCGCCAACATGAATAATAAACGGGTTAGGTTAGTGTCAAACACGTATAACTCGAAAATGACACGAATAAACCAGTTTAATTCATATTTTATAGAGAATATATTAGATGATTTATATATCTTGATAGACATTGAATGAAATTTATGGAGAATTGGATGATAAATTTTTAATATACCACAAGGAGTTGAAATTAATAAAATTTTAAGTTAATGTAGGCCTATGAGTGGTATGATTGGTTAAGAGAGAAGAAAAGGTTGATTTTATGTTTTACTTAATGGGTTATGCGGGTCAACCCGAACATGACACGATAATAAACAGGTGGGGTTAGTGTTTGATCATCTGACACGATTAGTTAAATGGGTCGGGTTAGGGTTGACTAATAGTTAACACGAACCCGACATGACACGATCCGAACACGACACGACGCACACGAATTGCCACCCCTAGTATCGGGTGGGTTTCGTATTTGAATTTCTCTTGCGAGATGTCCCACGCATAAGGTCAACTTCGATCGAGAGTTGAGGACTTTTGGATGCGAGACCTTTAGCAAGTTCTTAGCATATGGTTTGAGGGTAAATGTTTCCACTCACCATCCGTAATGAAATTAGAAATAAGTTTTGGAAGACCTCGTCTGTGAAATCATATGGTGGACAGTATGAGGAGGAGTTTAATTATCTTTTTCTATTTGAACCAGGGGATATTGATACAAAAGCGAAGAAGGGATGTTCACATTATCAGCTAATACGAGAAAGATTTTTATGGCATTGGTAGAAACCTGGTGATGATGGTTTAGCGTGTGTTACTGGGTAACACGCTCCTCACCACTTGTGCCTAGGTGAGCATTGTAGCTACTGGAGGGATAAAATCCCTAAGATTGGGAAGATCGAGGCTAAAGTAGGCCCATTAAATAGAGTCGGTGTAACGTGGACCCGAGTAGGAACCCTCACCAGCAGAAGGAACCTCATAAGGGGAGATGACCCCAAGATTTTTACAAAAGTAGACTATGCGATCTGATTTGGCTAGTAAGGGCGGGGTAATTATGGAAAGTGGAGCCATGGATTATGAGAGCAGGGTAAACGATAGAAGTTTATCAGGGAGGATAAAAGAAATAAGGTTAGCAGGATCGTCACTAGGGACACCATTTCGATAGTTCCTTTAAAGGAAGGTTACACCTGTGGCAGGTGAGGCCACCTAGTTATAAGATGCCTTAGTGGTAATAAACTTTTTAGGTACCTTAAGGGGATGGTTATAGGTACATTTATGGCTCACTAACATGAGTCTGGTTTAGACATTAATGGTTTGTTGTTATTTATTAGTAGTATGTGCAGTAAGATTATGAGGTATATGGATATTTCTTTGAGCTTTACGTATTTTTGGTTACCCCCAACAAGCAAGGGGGATGCTTTACGCCGTGGTTATAGAAACAGTGCAATTTATTTAGTTAGCTTGGTTTTTAACCACTTTGTTGACTATTAGATGAGATATCATAGTATTATTAATGAGCTTGTGTGTATAACTATGTTTTACACTTATATCGACTACCGGGGGTGGGCTTTTATATGCCATTTTGGGTCGAATTTTGCCTTGGGGGGTTATGATTAGGCTTGGGAGAAGGTCTGGCACACTCGTTTATGTATGGAGGTGAGTATATTAAAAGGGATTATGGTTGTGTAGAGGTATCAGTGATAGTCCGAAGTTCTTTTAATTTTGATTGAATAGATTGTGAGTTATCACCTACGTAAGGGATTTGTTTCTGCCTTGGAGTTGGCATTATCTTTGGATCCACCATGAGGAAATTTTATGAGTCTGACTTAGTCGGCAATAGTAAAAGTTTTGTGGGAGCAGAAAACATAATTTTTGAGACAGAAGAGTATTTAGGGATGGCATTATTACCTTGAGAAAACTCAAAAAGAGGGACGGTTCACTAAGCGGATATGCGGACCACCATGAGAAGGATAAGGTCAAGATATGGGATGAGTGTTTGTTGTCATGTAGCAATGACCTGTTGGAACAGTTAAAGAGAATGTTTAGTTTCAACATGTGAAAGAAGAGCGAGTTATCCTCATTGGTGCAATCGAGCGCATTATTTGTGGATCTTTCACAGTGCGAAGGAGTTGTCGCTATGATTTATGTTGATATCTTTTTAAATGGACATGGTGTAGTAATGGTGTCTCCTACACCTAAATATGTGATTAAGGGTGGTTTATACCCCAACATGGAAGTGTACCGAGAGTGAGCATGCAAATTGGATTAGGAATATGTCCTTTCTCCATTTGATGACATAAGGGGGGTTATATATTTTTGGGACAATTGTTTTGGCAGAGGGAGATCTCAAACTACGAGAAATACTTTTGTTCAAGGTGCATGCTTTGTGGGATGTTATACATTCTAAAAGTGATCGGGTGTACATAATTTGGGAAATTCTGTATGATTGATATGATGAAGTAATTGATAATATGGTTTTAGTCGAAAGGATGTCCCTATCTGTCGAGACAATAAAACACCAGAGATGTTTGTAGGGAAGGGGATGCGGTGTTTAAATTCTCAAAATAGAATTGGGAGAGTAAATCAATTGATTTTTATGGGAATTGGGAGCTCTAAAGAAGACATGGAACCATTTGGGGTCATTTGAGTATTATTAACCGAGTTGCTTAAGGCTAAGAGTTAGCTAGTGCTTCATTTGGGTTGTGTTTTGGACACTCTTTAAGGGAAACAATGTTCATTATTGAAGTGTGAACTATGTCAGAGCAGGCAAAAAATCTTTAAAACCAAGTGGGAGCAAGGTTTGGGGTCCTAAAAGAAAGGGACCAGGTGTTTTGGGTTATCTTTTCTACAAGGGAAAATTCTGAGTTGGGTGATGGAAAGAAAAATTTTCTCTTAGTGTAAGTGTCATTATTGCAAATCCTTTCCAATCAAAATTCCTTCAACCGACAAATACATAAAAATATGCATAGGATAAGTAAGGGTATCAATCCACCTTTCATGTATGAATCACTCAATGCGTGAAGATAATTATATAAAAATCATTTTCATGTTATTATTTTTTTGGTATTTTTACTTTTTTTTAAAAGAATTTTTATTTAACAAAATGTGATGATTTTTTTTAGTAAAAGAAAGTGATACAATATGAATCAACAAAAAAATAAAATATTAAAACTAATCTAACTAATTAAAATATTTACACAATTTTCTCTCAATAAGTAACAATCTCAAAGAGAGAAAACAAATTAAATACTAAAAAGAAAAAGATAAGATTATCTACAATATGTATAAATGAGTGAACTCATAAATACTCATCAATGTATGAATTAAATGCTAAAAATACCAACAATCCCAACAAAGATTTGCATCAAGTATTTCTCCCTCCAAATGAACTCTCAATGCACTATTAAATAATGAGAAAGATTTGCTAAAAATACAAACCCTCTCATTACAAATTTGTACATAAAAATTTATTCATGTGAAATAATTTATCCCACAACACTCTATATTGAGATATTTGTTAAAAATACAAACACTCTCCATAGAGTGTTGGAGCAAAAACTATCTCATGTTTAAAACAAAAAACTACAGTTCTCCTTTTTCCAAATGACGTGGCTCTCCTATTTTATAAGACACGAGTCTTCATTGGGAGAGGAGATATTGTTGGGATTTAAAAATGGTTTTAGTCAAGATTTCTTTTGGAGGGATTTGAGGTTTGGCCAAGTCAAGGATTTTTCTTTATTTTCAAGAGATATGTACGTGGGTTTTTGGAGGTGACTTTGATTTGTTCCTAATTTATAGGAACCGGGTTTTGACAGGTGCGTAGGAGATTGAACCGGGTCTCGGTTGAAGGTGATGCAGGTCGGGTACTGGTTTGTTGGGTGAGTTCGATTGAAATCGGGTTGAGGTGTATGGGAAAATGGATCCGGGTTTGATGGGGGTTTTCGCAGCGGGTTGGACATGGTTTTGGTTGGTGCTGGTGAAACTACCAGGGTTCGAGTTTGGGTTTGGGACGGATCCGGGTTGGAGCTGAGTACGTGGATCGGGTAAGGATTTGGCAGCCCCGGGTTCGTGATTATGGATTTTCGGGTTTTGGAGTTTGTGGAGATGTAGGTGGGAGGTGATGGGAGGTTTGGGTTGGTTTAATGGTGTGGGGTTTGTGTGGTTTTGGACTATGGAGCAAAGTGGAGAGAGAGAAAGGTGTTGGGGAAGAAGATGGGTGAGGGTATTTAGGTGTGTTGAGGTGTATGGGAAAAAGGGTGAGGGTGAGGGTGAGGGTTGTATTAGTGTGTATATGAGTGTAGGATATATGTGTGTGTGTTAGTATCCTAAAAAAAATACTATATAACCAAAAAAAATAAAACTAATAAACTAAAAATTAAAATCTACAAAAAAATAAAATCCTAATCTATATAAAAAAAGCTCAAATAATAAAATAAAATAAAAACTAAAAATCTAATAAAAGTCCTAAAAAAATATAAAATCTAATAAACTAAAAACAAACTCCTAAAAACTAATCCTAATAAAATAAAATAAAATAAAATAAAGATTAAAAATTAAAAACTAATCTAAATCTAAATCTAAATAAAGAAATATAAAAATAGGAAATATATTCTAGAAAATTCTGAATAAATCTAAACAATTCCTAAAAAGGACACGACTCAAATAAAAGTTTAAAAATAATATAAAATACAAAATAAACACACACGGGGCTCGGGTGATGGTTAGGCTTTGGTTTTATTCGGGAACAGGGTTCGGAACATCGGACCACATCGGTGCAAGCTCAAATAGGGACTCTGATTTCGCAGCTACATTGATTTCTTCATTTGATACTTTTAACTGCTTCTGCATCGCAATTGATTGAATTTAGCATCATTTAACACCGCAACTGCGTATTGACCTACAAAGTGATAGAATACGAACATAAGGCCATTTTTAATTAAAATGAGTGACTAAAATGCACATATTCGGGGCCTAAATTATACACTTTTGGGTGCTTATCACACCACCCCCAAACAAAACATTGTTAGTGTTGATACCAAATTTAATCTGCTGACTTGGACCAACCATATGAAGACACGTGGCTATCTACATGGCAACAACAAGCACTTCCGAGATGATCATACGCTCCGAGGAACAAAACCTCTCCGAGGAACTCATTAGCACCGAGAAGCTCAGGCGGTCCGAGCTACTCAGGCGGTCCGAGCTGCATCTCGAACAAAGCATTAATAGCTGGATAACCAACAGTTCAACTGGTTCATTAAATGCTTATCATTCAGACGCACACGCAAAGAGGGCATTAAATGTATTACCCTTTCATATGTATATCATTAAATGTATTACCCTTTCACATTACAGCGTCAGGGCTATAAATACATCGTACAATCCTCATTGTAGGGGGGTTGATTCTGAATCCAAACTTTGGGATCCAGAACGCAATTTTTTGTAATCGAGAATTCCCAAACAACCAGCAATAAAACAACAGTGGACGTAGGCCATTCATATAAGGCTGAACCACTTTAAAAATCTTTTGTCTCATTTATTTATCTGTGATTGAATTATTAGAGTGATATAATTTTTTACATCAACAGATTGGCGCCGTCTGTGGGAAACGACTGGTAAAATCATTTTCTCATAAAAAATAATCCATTACCAATGGCTGATATACCTGAATCCAGTAATCGAAACACTGGAACCCCTCCAAATCCATCTGCTCCACCAATTATTCCAGATCTGACTGGAATGATGGCGAATCTGGCTCAGGGCCAGACCGTCATGCAAGAAACGATGCGACAACTCATCCAAACCCTCCATGGCGGTGCGCCAGCCCATTCCGGATCACGAAGCATTCAAAGAAATACCCGTGCGCCTTCTTTGCGTACTAGGCGTAATGATTCATATCGCAATGATGAATCTCAAGATTTTTCTTATCAACCTGGACGAACTTCGTCTGTGCGAGCCACAGATACTGAACAACATGTCACCCTTTCCCCAGAAAGGGCCAGCGCTTTGGAAAGATTAAGTAGGGCCTCTCCTTTCGATCGATTAGGCCCTAGGAGTAACAAAAGTCCTCTTAATGCAGCGTCGAGGAGTTTTCGACGACCATCAGATTTAAGGGAAGGATCTGCTCAATCGCGACCAGCTGCTCGTCAAGATGGATCCTATGACCGACCAGCTGCTCGTCGAGATAAATACCCAGAAGCCACTTCAACTCGATTAGTTGCTCGAACCAATAGGCCCGAGGAAGGGAATGATGCATGGAAAGGATCTATTCAAAGGCTGGAAGATAGATTAGGAGAAATGGCTAAGGCTAAGAACCCTCTACAACGAACCTTTGTTCGAGGAACACCTTTTGTCCAGGATATTGTTGATTTTCCAACACCATCAAAGTTCAAAGCACCTGTTGTGACTCCCAAGCATGATGGGAAGACTGACCCTGTCCTTCATATAGAACAATATCAAGCTGCTGCCAACATCTATGTTGTCCCAGAGGAGATGAGATGCAGGGCATTCTCGAGAACTCTTACCGGATCTGCTCAGATATGGTATAATAATCTTCCTCGAGGTAAGATTTCAACTTTTCTTCAACTGGCCGAGTTATTCATTGGGAATTTCTGCTTCAGCGCAAAGCCAGTTAAGCGAGTAGCACATTTGTTAAGTGTTAGACAAAAAGTTGGTGAGAGTATTAAAGACTATATAACTCGTTTTAATAACGAGAAACTCGAAGTCATTGATTACGAGGAGAAGACAGCTATTACTGCTTTGATGAGTGGACTACTGCCGAACAAGTTGTACTACATTTTGGCCAAAGATCCACCTCGAACCATGTCAGACCTGATGGGAAAATCATCCAATATTATGAATGCCGAGGAGGCTATGTCTGCGAAGAAGAATATGGATGCCAAAGAAACCAAGGTGGAAGGTGATAAAGCTAAGAAGAAAGAACATAAGAATAATGGTGGTGACAAACATTCCAAAAGTAGGTCGTCATGGGAGGTCTTGAAGAAATTTGATAATTACACGCCTTTGAAGGCAAATATCAACCACGTCCTGGAAGAAATTAAGAACAACGAGGAGTTAAACTGGCCAAAGAAAATGAAGTTAGACCCTGACACGAGGAATAGGGAGAAATATTGCGAGTTCCATAAGGATCATGGCTATATGACCAAAAATTGCATAGCTCTTCAGAACGAGATTGAAACACTCATCCGACGAGGAAAGCTAGCAAAGTATGTTGATCGGGGAGGCGAAAGAAGAAACAACGACCGAACTAGAGAGAGGTCTAGATCTCCTCATCGAGCAGAGGAGAAAAAGAAGAGAAACCATTAAGGTGATCCAGATGATGACCCCGATCTTCCCAAGAAACCAAGGCAGCCAGAACGAGAGGTATTTTCAATACGCTTTGGGTAATTTGATTGTAATGTTATTACAGGAGGAGATGCAGGAGGAGGAGACCTTACTGCAGAAAGAAAAACTTACCTCGGAGAGGCTCAAGCTTGCTCGTACATTCAGCGAATAAATTTAGCTGAGGAAGATCGCCTGAGAAAGGTGAACAAAGAAAAATTGGTCATTGGGTTTTCAAAGAATGATCTTGCAGGAGTTCTGTATCCTCATGATGACCCACTAGTGATCAAAATGAGAATGAAGGAGGTAATGATTTCAAGAGTGCTGGTCGATAACGGTAGCTCAGCAGACATCATGTTCTACTCGTGTTTCAATAGTTTAAATTTAAAGCTATCTCAATTGGAGCCTTACCACAGACCCCTCATCGGTTTTTCTGGCGAGAAAGTATTTCCACTTGGGACGATCAAGTTGGATATATTCATTGGTACATGGACTGCTTATCGCAGAAAGAATACGATTCTTCGTGATGGATAAGAATGTACAGTCATCATACAATATCATCATGGGAAGGGTAGGATTGAAGAAGTTCGAGGCTGTACCATCTACAGTGCATCGGTGTCTAAAATTTCCAACAAACTTTGGAGTAGGAGTTATGAAATGTGATCAGAAGGTAGCTCGGGAATGCTATTATTCATCCGCCGATCAAGAAGAACTAGAAGAATCAAAGAAAACGACTACTACCTATCAAGTGGATGAAGGTGCAAAAATTGAAACTTTGGATCCTCGAGATGAATCGCAACTCGTGAAGGGTCAAGTGGTGGAAGCTACTGAAAACATCATTCTGGACGTCGAGCACCCTGAGCGAACTACTCAAATAGGTTCATCGTTGGAAGCCTCATTAAAATAAGAATTGATAACTTTCCTTAGAAGCAGAAGACAAACTTTTGCATGGAGTCATGAAGATATGCCAGGGATAGACCCAAACTTCTTATGTCACGAGCTCAATGTGAATAAGGAGATCAAACCTGTGAAACAAAGAAGAAGAGTATTCAATCCCGAGAAGAATCAAGCCATACAGGAGGAAGTCGAGAAGCTCCAGAAAGCTTACTTTATTGAAGATGTTAAATATCCAGATTGGTTAGCCAATGTGCTGATGGTAAAGAAGAAAAACAACAAATGGAGGATGTGTGTGGACTTCACCGACCTCAACAAAGCATGCCCAAAGGATCACTTTCCATTGCCCCGAATTGATCAACTGGTGGATGCTACCTCGGGACACAAGTTGCTGAGCTTCATGGATGCTTATTCTGGCTATAATCAAATTAAAATGAAACCTGAAGACAGGGAAAGTACTTCTTTTATTACCCCTAGGGGAACTTATTGTTATAATGTTATGCCTTTTGGTTTAAAAAATGCAGGTGCAACATATCAGAGGCTGATGAACAAGGTCTTTGATGAACAAATCAGTGACAACATGGAAGTCTATGTTGACGACATGCTAACAAAAAGCAAGAAAGCTGCCGATCATCTAGTTGACTTAAGTCAAACTTTTGATCAACTAGATAAACATCAAATGAAGCTGAACCCGACGAAGTGCATCTTTAGAGTACGAGAAGGCATGTTTCTCGGGTACATTGTCAATCAACAAGGCATTGAAGCAAATCCTGAAAAGATCAAAGCTCTATTAGGGATGCGATCTCCAACAACGAAGAAGGAAGTGCAAAGTCTCACAGGACGAGTAGCGGCACTCAACAGATTTATGTCACGAGCAACTGATAGATGTCTCCCATTCTTCAAGATACTCAGAAAGACTTTTGAGTGGAATGATGAATGCGAGACGGCTTTTCAAGACTTGAAGAAATACTTGGGAGCACCTCCACTGTTGTCCAGGCCGGTGATGGGAGAAAAATTGTATTTATACCTTGCAGTATCCGAGAATGCAGTTAGCTCGGCGTTGATCAGAGTGGAGAATGGAGTACAAAATCCAATTTACTACACAAGTAAGGCCTTCCGAGGAGCAGAGATCAGATATCCAAGGCTGGAGAAATTGGCACTGGCGCTGATTGAGGCGAGTAGGAGAATGAGGCCATATTTCCAGGCTCATACCATAATAGTATACACCGATATGCCATTGAGGCAAGCCCTTCACAAGCCAGAAAAATTAGGGAGATTGATGTACTGGGCAATAGAGCTCGGAGAATATGATATAATTTATGAACCCAGATCATCACTAAAAGGGCAAGCTGTAGCAGATTTCATAGCGGAGTTCACTTATCCTGATACCCCCGAGGAGCAGAAGTTGCTCGCTGGTCAACCTGTGGATGTTACAGGATCAACAAACACAATCCCAGACCAATTCTGATTGGTAAAAGGGCGTATGGATGTTACAGGATACGATGCAGAGATAGTTGGGAGGACTCCGGACGAGGAACAAGAGTTGCCCGCTGGTCAACCTGTGGATGTTACGGGATCAACAAACACTGGCTCAGACCAACTCCAGTTGGTAAAAGGGCAAGTGGATGTTACGAGGTCATTAAATTCGAGCTCAGACCAACTCCGGTTGGTAAAAGGGCAAGAAGAAATGATCGACGAGGAGCGAGAAAAGTTCGGGGAAGATAAAAAGAAGCAGTAAATATTTCATCGAGGAACTCTGACTGATCAAAAATTTGAAGATGAGTTACCTATATGGAGGCTATATGTAGATGGCTCATCTTGCACTGCAGGATGTGGTGCGGGGATAGTTCTGAGCACTCCGGACGAGATCAACATGGAATACGCCTTGCGTTTCCAATTCAAAGCTTCCAACAATGAGGCTGAATATGAGAACATGATTGCAGGGCTTAATTTTGCAAAAACCATGGAGGCACAGCAGGTGGTGATTTTCAGTGACTCTCAATTGATTGTAAACCAAATGATGGGAGTATATGAAGTTAGAGGAGAATTAATGATTAGATATCATGCAAAGGCAAAGGAGTTACTGTCAGAATTTACCGCTATTCAGCTGGTCAGAATAACAAGAATGGAGAATGCGAGAGCAGACGCCCTAGCTCGACTAGCATCAGCTACTCGCACCGAGCTATGACGAACAATCCCAATTGAAGTGTTGGATGGTCGAAGTATAGATGAAGATCAGACGATGAATTTTATCACCCTTGATTTAGGTCCATCTTGGATGGATCCCATCAGGGCATATATCGAGGAGGGAGAAGTGCCAATTGACAAGCTCGCAGCCAAGAAATTGAAGTTTAAAGCTGCTTGGTATGTACTAACTAATGGTGTTTTATATAGACGAGGAATAATGGCAGGTTTGCAAAGATGTGTACATCCCTCCGAGGTAAAAGACTTAATTGAAGAAATCCATGAAGGGTCTTGTGGAGCACACGTAGCAGGTCAGACGCTTTTACAAAGGGTGATGACACAAGGATACTACTGGCCGACAATGAGGGATGATTGCATAGCCTACGCCAAGAAATGTGACAAGTGCCAGCGCTTTTCCTCCATCCGAAGAACTCCACAAGCATTATTGACACCCATAACTTCCCCTTGGCCATTTGCCATGTGGGGAATTGATTTGGTTGGACCACTGCCAACGACCCGAGGAAGGTTCAAGTACCTCGTCATCGCAGTGGATTATTTTACTAAGTGGGTAGAAGCTGAGCCACTCATTGATATGACGTACGAGAAGGCGTACCAATTTGTTTGGAAGAACATCATTTGTCGATATGGTCTCCCTAATGCCTTCATCACAGACCATGGAATACAATTTGATAACGAGGAGTTTACCGCCTATTGTTATCAATCAAACATTTTGAAGGTTCATTCAGCACCAGGCCATCCTCAAAGAAATGGACAAACTGAAGTGACAAACAGAACGTTGTTGAACGATTTGAAGAAAAGATTGGATGCTGCGAAAGCGAATTGGATCAACGAGTTACAATCAGTACTCTGGGCTTACCGAACTACTCCCTGAGTAGCAACTGGAGAATCACCATACATGCTGGCGTTTGGAAGTGAAGCTGTCATACCTGCCGAGTTGGGTCTCCCAACACACAGAGTATTGAATTTCAATTCCCCTGTCAGCTACTTAATGAGAAGACTGGATTTAAACATGCTCGAGGAAGTTTGAGAAGAAGCATCCATTAGAAATGCTACTTACCAGTAGAGAACAACTTTGTTTTACAACAAGAGAGTAAAGAAGTGCGACCTGAAAGAAGGAGACTATGTGCTGAAGAAAGTAATTCAAAAGCATAATAAACTGGAGGCAAACTGGCATGGACCATACCGAGTTACAGAAGTTGTTCGACCAGGAACTTATCGAATAGCCACTTTAGAAGGCGAGGAGTTTAAGAATGCATGGAATGCAGAGCATCTGCGCAAGTATTATCAGTGATGTATATGTAACACAGTTTCCATCAGTATGAATAAAATGAAAATATTCTGCAAATCTCTCTGTTTATTGAAAAAATTTCGGGGAATACTAGTGCTATGCACTACTCGGCAAAGCTCGACAGACTACTCAAAGAAAATATTCCAAACTGTACCAACTTAGTTGGTCGACGAGGAGAAAAAATTCCAAACTGTACCAACATAGTTGGTCGACGAGGAGAAATATTCCTAAAAATGCCAACCTGTTTGGCTAGGAAACGAAATATTCCAAACTGTACCAACTTAGTTGGTCGACGAGGAGAAAAAATTCCAAACTGTACCAACATAGTTGGTCGACGAGGAGAAATATTCCTAAAAATGCCAACCTGTTTGGCTAGGAAACGAAATATTCCAAACTGTACCAACTTAGTTGGTCGACGAGGAGAAAAAATTCCAAACTGTACCAACATAGTTGGTCGATGAGGAGAAATATTCCTAAAAATGCCAACCTGTTTGGCTAGGAAACGAAATATTCCAAACTGTACCAACTTAGTTGGTCGACGAGGAGAAAATATTCAAAAATTTACCAAGTATGGTTAGTCGGGGATCAACTCTCACTAACTATAATTGGTCGACGAGCACAATTTAATAACCTTGGTTGGTTGATTTTTTTTTAAACATAGTTATATTCATTACTTGATTATTGAGCAATCAAGCAACATTACTAATACTTGTAGCTTTTCAATTATTATTGAAATGGTCGACAAACAATACAATACTTGTTATCTTTTTAAAGATATGCATAAATGTAAAGTTATTGATATTTACAAAACAATAGCAATTAAGATTTGCATGCAATAATGACAGTCTTTCATTAAATTTGAAATAAATTACAAGTTATATTGATAATGAAAATTACATGTATACTAACTGTTACATAAAAAATTCCTATTCTATTGGTCTTTTCCCCTCAACTTTTGATACAGGTTCCTCGCCAGCAGGCGGATCATTGAAAGACTGAGGAAAATTGATGAAGTTTAAATCCTTCAGCATCCTGACGTTCATCACAGAAGGTCGATCTAAAAGATGCTCGGGACGAGATACCTCAATTTGAGAATACAAATTGTAGTCACCGAGGTATTTTGCAATTAAGCTCCGAGGAATGGCATGAGCTGGGATCCATTCCATGTCCAAATTGTATGGTGGCACAAGCAAGTCGAGCAACCCGGGATCATGGTAGTCCCACGGATAGTGTCCTTGTTCGAGCTTCAACACACCTAAGGCATTCAGCCAGCCTTGTTTGTAGCCCTCATTGTTGGCATTCTGGATACGATCATCCAAGTGGAATAGTGCTTTGTTGTATCCAGCCATCCAAAACTCCCTGGGCTGTTTATGGAATTGATATGTTAGCCTTTCAAGCTTCTCGTGCAGATTTTTGATGAAAAGCTCCTTACTCCCCAAGACTGATTTCTGTGCAGAGAGCTGTTTCTCCAAGTCCATTATCTTCTTCGACATGTCAGACAAAGCTTGGTTTTTCGCCATTAGTTGGAAGGCCTGGTTCTCTAAGGCAGATGCTGTCCTCTGTTCCTCCACAAGAACCCGAGCTGCTCTTCCTCATCCCCGATGAGCTCTTGCTCGTCCTCGAGGAGATGTGGAAGTACCCGACCTCCTCAAGGTGTCCAACTCTTGCCTCAATTTGGCATTATCAACCTCTAAATATGAAAATCCCTCGTCAGTCACTGGGATTATAGCTGTTGAAGAAGAGGCTGCAGACTTCAACTGTGCTAGCTCTTTCTGCAAATTGTTATTCTCTTGCTCCAACAGCTTGGCAATCTGACTACACGCTTCAACTTCACCCTTTAGGGTTCTCTCCCTGACATCGTACCCAGCGATGAGCTTCTCGTAGCCCTTCTCGGCAGAAAGCTGCTGATACCTCTTCTCATACCCTTCATGCAACAGGACAGTTGATTCCTTGTACTGATTCTGAAGGTCTTCCAGGGTACATTGAAGATCCTCTATCATTTCATAGTAAGCCGCATTATTGGCCACAGCTCGGTCAAATAAGCACTTCAAGTACTGATAAGCTTCGACTGCTTGTTCTGAAGCATCATGACCAAGGATGTCGGCAACTTCTGATGCACTCAGGTCTGTGTGACCAGCCTTATAATATTCATTACATTGCTGCATCAGCTTTGTATCATTGGCAGATAGAAGATCCATCCTGGCCAGAAACTAGCAGAGAAAGAAAAGACAATCAGAAGATCAAGACAGAGCACAAATAGAAAAAAGACAATCGTATGGAAGAAAGAACTCATGTTTTATTAGATCATGAAAGTTGAAGTTACAAGTTTTGAGTTACATTTGACAAACAAAAAAGAAAAAGAGAAAGAGAAAACTGAACAACACTACACCTTTTCCTTATCTCCCAAAATCTTCTCGGGAGGTTGGGAAGAGGAGGCAGGTTGCTCGGAGGGAACTGTGACTTGTTCGGAGAGCACCAACTGTTGCTCAGAAGAAGAAACCCCTTGCTCGACAGCATGCTGACTGGTTAGGGCATGTTCTCCTACTACCATTGAAGACTCCTCCGAGGTAGCTTTGTCCTCTTCTAATTCTTCTGGAGTAGGAGGGGGACCAGGGATGTGTCTCTGGAAGAGCTCGGATGACTCGTCGACCTTTAATTCCTGAAGGGAAGCAACCCATCCGTCCCTGAAATACTTTACACTGCCATAATCCACTTGAGAGACCATGGCAGCACATCCCTTATCCCACCCTTTGTCCCAGCCAGAGCTGAAGGTCTTCTTCACGGCAGCCTTCCTTTTGGCCTTCTCCAAGGCAAGCTTCTCGGACAGCAAAACATCAGCAGCCTTCAATTTTTGTTCAGCTTGCTCCTTCTGCCGAGTTACTTCCTGGAGTTGGACCAACCTCTCCTCCGTAGCCTTGAGTTTATTTTCAAACTCTTCAGCAGTCTTGAGCTTCACATCGAGCTCTTTGTTAGCCTTCTCCAAGGCATTCACTTTCCTCTCCAAATCCCTGGAGGCCTCAGCAACTCGAGTTTTCTCCTGCTCGGAGGAAGAAAGTTTATTCTCCCAGACTGCTTTATCAGTATCGTACCTCTGGCGAGATTCCTCCAAAGACTTGGTAGCTTCTTCCAGAGCTCCCTCCACACTGGACGAGGAGCAAGAAGCTTTGATTGCTTCATCCTTTTTAAGGATTATGTTGAGGCAGCTCGTCAACTATAAACAAAAAGAGAAAGCAAAGTCAGAAACAAAAATGAGAAATAACAAAGGAAAATATGAAAAGTTCAAAGTAAAGGTACTTACTGAAGCAAGATGACGAACAGCCAAAGAAGTAACCATATCCCGGGTAAGGTTATTGTGACACCCCGCCTAATTAAATACCGGGCGATCACTCCTTTATTAAATTAAATCAATGTAAACAGTTGGTTCATTCTCAGCATCACTGTCGATAGAAATACATTTTCCAATTTAACACCCTAAATAATTAAGCTAAGTGTCAAAGCCATTTTAATACATGCTTTCCAAATTTTAATTAAAGAAAAAGATTTATTTATTTAAAAACAACATTTCTACAACTTAGAATCACATCACAGTAAACCAAATAATATAATACATTCGTCAATCGAATGTCAACATAAGAAAACTAAAGTCACCAATACAAACTGAATAAAACCCATAGTAACAATACTGAAAACAACTGATATACAAATGTCCCAATAACAACGGGATAAAGGAGAGAGCTACACATGCTCAATTGGTGAAAGTACTAAGAGTAGATCCGAATGAATGAAGTCGTCTAATTCAGAGACCTGCAACTCCCACCTAAGCTGCAGCGCGTTCCTTCCAAGAGATCCTAATCAAGACGCCCCTGTGGCTGGGCACCTGTAATACATACATATATATACAAGAGAGAGAGAGAGAGAGGAAACGGGTCAGAGCCCGAAAGTGTGTTTGATTTTAAAATACGTTTAGCAAGTATTTAAATTGATACAGGCCAATGCAACAACATATTAGTGCGTCACTCTCTTGAGAAATACTCACCTCTCTTCTAATGTGCACACCTATCTCACTAACCTTCCCAACGGTTTATCTTAGCATTTTATTATACTAACCTTCCCAATAATTTAGTGTATCTACTTACTCGTAAACTTTCAAAACCAAACTATATTTTTGTTTACAAAGAATACTTCCAATTAGAAGCACAACTCTCGTTTTAGCTTTTTATTAATATACAAAGTTCCTCGGTGACATATTGTTTTTCACAAACAAGTATTTACTATAAGAGTCATCAACCATGTCCTACTTATCAAATCACAGTAGGCAGTTTCAAATTTCAAAATCTCATATATATATTAACTACTCGTATAATATATATAAAATAACAGCACCCCTCATAAAACTATGGTGCGTGCATACTCTACTATCCAGAACCCCATATCACTCATATTAAGGGGAATACAATCGGAATCAATCTCGAATTGTATTAACATGAATACACAAACAATATTGAGGCGAAGCATAGATTCCAAGTCTCTAAAGGGATGGCACATACCTGTGTCTCTTAGGACCGTCTGAACTATCACATCGATAGCATGTACCAAGGATATCTATCTCCTAGGGTACAAGTCAATATCCCCCATAAAGGTCCCATCGAGATAAGACTTGCCCCAGCGCGGTAACCTCAGGGATAGCAAGTAGCGTGGGCATGCATTTTCACAAGTATATAATATATGTACACACAATCATATAAATATACCCCTTTATCATATTAATATAGGTTCTTCTCGTCACCCATTATTATACTATTTATCCTTAATTTCACATTTATAGAATTACGTATAAGGTTTCATTCCTAACCTTAACTCGAAGGGTTTTCTCACTTATTACCTAACACTCGTGGGCTATATCCTCACAAATCTGAATTTCAGTAAGTGTCTTTATTAGGTTCCAACGTAACTCTCTTACGCACCTCACCCTTTAAATTCATAAATCTACCAACCTAAAGTAATTATCCCATAAATACCATTCTCGTTGAAGATTAAAGGTTCCAACATTTATTCATATACCCTATTGATCCTCAATGTCTCCCAAATCAATTTATCAAGAATACCCAAGAATTATATCACGACAATTAGAATTTAACGCATTTAAAGAGGGAATTAGGAGTCTGCCAGGAGGGGTCGATCGATCGAAGCTTGGGGCTCGATCGATCGAACCTTCGATCGATCGAAGCTCTAGGCTCGATCGATCGATCAAGCAGGTTTGGGCAAAATTTTGCAGAATGCAGTTACGGGTTTCATCACCAAAATTACACCAAATCGATATTTCCAAGTTCCAATCGTCCCAGAATTCTACTACTAACATCATAACAATATACTAGATGATTCTAACGTAAGGCATGTTCATATACATCATTTAAACATGGATTTTCCACCTAAAATTGTCTCCAATTATCAAGAACCCTAGAATTTTCTTAAACTGTTTTCTAATCAATCTTTCTCCAGAATTTATTTCTTATGATCATCAAAATTTCATGATTTAATTTCCTCTACATGGCAAGGGTTTCAGAATTTCATATAAACATTTCTACATGCATTTTCCTAACACAAATTGGGTGTTCTTCCATATTTATCATCTCTAATCAATCCTAAACCAATATGAAGATTGCATTAATGAAAATACGCAAGTTAAACACTTGCCTGGGATTTTTGGTATTCTGATTCACGGCTGATTTTGGTATGGCTGCGTTCCTCGTCTCGCGATCTACGCGGTGATGGTGGCGGTGGTGCAAACCGGTGGTTTCTTGGCCTTGAATTGCCTTGGAGTTCTCTCCTCTCTTCTCCAATGGCCGTCACTTGATTTCTGGATATTCTAACCCTAAAAGCTAACCTAAATGGCTGATATAGGTTGCTGAATTTCGTGGGTTTAATTACCCAATTATGTAAAATGACTAAAATGCCCTCCCGGGGGTACTAATTAGGCCTAAAATTGCTCCGAGACCCAAACTACACCCCCGGGGTACACTTTTCTGACTATCTCGACCCTACCGGACGCGTTGGCGCACTCAAAACGACTATATGGACAACTTATAAAATATTCACTTTTTATTTAACCAAATTAGTCCCGACGTGACACGAGCACGTTCCGACTTAAATTTTTGAAATCGTCATTTAATTCACTCATGACAACATTATAAAAATAAATCTCATATATTACTATACTCATCCAGTAATATGCAACACATAACAAATTTCCAATTATTACTAACTCTCGTCACGCTAGTAAATATTCAAAGCAACATTCCGGATTAAAATTAAATTAATTTATCTCAATTAAATTTAATAAATCCCATAATTTTAAAAGCTATAAAAATACGGGGTATTACATACTTCCCCCCTAATAACTGAATTTCGTCCCGAAATTCGGAAAATAAGGCCTATCCGATAGCACAATTCTGGATATCCTTTTTTCGTACACAAACTAACTACACATTACGGCGTTCAATTACTATAGCCCTTTCTTCACAGCAACATTGTTTTACATTCTCATTAGGGATACTTCACCTTGTGCTCCCAACCGACAACATTCGCATAAGTCACGCTTATACGTTATGCATTTCATTAACTCACTAACATTAGGAGGCCGCACCCTACTATAGACAATTACTCGGATCATTTATATACAAAACTTCCATTCTGAGAAAATATTACGAACATTTGACCACTTGTTCGCCTAAAACAGTCGTGAAATTCTACCACAGTTATCGGGTATTTTCTCGACCGATCCAAAAATTCTGATTATCTACTCTCCTCTAAACATACAGAAGGAGAGTAGTCGAGGTTCTTCCATAACAAAACCTTAATAAGTACCTTGTACGCGACAAACAGGTACGAGTGCTTCTACAGAGCATTCTTGAAATCATCGTATCAAGATTCAAAAATCTCCTTCACGTGGCTCCATAAATCTTTAATCACCGTGCGCCTATTCCCTGGCTACGGGTGGTACATCCTACTCGAAACGAAACCTTATCTCCGCTGGTTCCTGAAATCCCAGTTGAAGGTGGGATTCACCAATCTCATCCTGATTCAGAAATTTGTACTGCGCCAGACCATGCACTGGCGCGATCCTTTCTTTTGAAGGAAGTCTGGGCATACTAGTTAATATTGTAAGCCAGCCCAAAGGAATATCAATCACTTCCTTCTCGGCGACTTAATTCACAAGTTCGGGATAAACCCTTGATCATGTTTTGAGGATGGTAACCCATCCAAGGACTGTACCAACTTTTCCGACCTCTTCCAATTTCAGGAATTGTCGATAAACACAAAATTCTTTGGTTGATTCTCCGCTTTCAACCAAACCTTACTTACGGGCGGTGCATGTAGAGACTACTCACTACGTCTCGCGAAACATTGATTCTTCCCTTGAAATGTCTCACATTAAGTGACGCGTAATACTCCCCTTCCTCCATGGAGTAGGCCGAAAGTTCCGACCCGGGCTCTTCTCTCCACGATGTGCACTTCTGGATCTCTTATACCATACTAACATCCTTACTCTTTGTATGCGCAAGTCGCTCTCATGCTTGACTAATAATAACTCCGCTCCGGTTGTTCTTCATAATTATTAAATTCTACTCTATTCAAGGAATACCAATTCTTGAACGGCTTCCACAGCCTTCCAATCAAGTTAGGGCGTGCTATTCAATTGCACACTTATGTATGGATTATCGCCCCTCATGTGACGTTTAATCCACTCTATCACTTCCACTTCGTCATACTATTCCCACAAACATATATTTCACACGTCTATTTCCACGTCCCTCCGATTCGGACCATTTTAACTGTAGTTAACCAAGATGCCCACATTTTTTTTGCAACACTTCAACCGCCCTGGGAGAGCGAACGACGTGCTACTCATTTGTAGAACTAACTAAATTCAACGGAATAGAAGAAATAGGGCATCCAAATTCCATGACAATAAAAGAGGAATAATAATCTCCACCTTCCTCAGATAAGTACAACAAATTTTTTTTTTCCAAATAGATACAACAACGAAAGTAAATCACTAACGCTCTATTCATCAAAATAATTATAGGTCATCTCTTATGTATAGTATAAAGTTCTTTCCAGATAATCCATGCTAAAAATCATTCCAACTTTTTATTCACTTTGTGTTCTGTACGCGGTTATGATATTCGGGTACTCTCAATCACCCTAGAAATCAGAATTCTTAAATTCTCCTGTGACACCCCTCAACTTGTGGGGATAACTTTCATTGTTTTCCTACCATAAGATCTGGCTCCAATAACCTTAAAATAAAATTCAACTTCCAACTTACATACATAATTACTTGATCCCATTTCGACCAGGGTACCAAACTCGTGGAATAGTGACCAAACGTCTCCCTATTTCCAACCTTACGCTAAGTTTCATGCGTGGGATGTCTCGCAAAGCGAAATCCAAACAAGGAACCCCCCCGATACACTACTACCTAGCTTTGTCGGTCATTGAAATCCGTTAGGACCCCTTTATTCCGTCTCTTGACAGAAAAGTTACAATTCTCCCGTAATTATGCTTAATAAAGAACGTTTCACCAATTTCACTACCGTATTGGTTGATGGTAATAGCATTCCATAAGCCTCGAATACATACAATCGGAAATCTCGAAATTTCTTTCCCTAATAATAGGGGTATGAAGATTAACTCCCACATCTCTAAAGGTTAAATATAACAATGCACTCTTCCTATCACTAAGCCCGGAGTGCTAAACATAATACTGAGTCAAATCTTTTCACTCAACGGTAAATCCCGATACATACGGAATTATACTAACAAAGTCTATACATACATTGGCATCGAATATATCGAGCCCACTATCTCCTCCGAAGTCTCTAGGGTAGATAATATAAGTGCGAGTCCAACTTCCTTACAGGTAAGCCTCGCCAAAGCAAACATGAAACATGTTGCACCAATGCAACTACTCCAATAGCCTCTCAATAAATGCCCACTATCATACTACCCATTTCTATAACGTTTTAACAAGGATAATATCATACTCGTGTATCGTATCACTACAACGAGTAACCTCAATAAAGTTTAAAACACTGTAATATGCTCATTCATCCCCCGCGGATAGCACCAAAGAAAAATCCCGTTATACTAAGAGAAATATTCACATAATGGTAACATTTATAATGATATGGATTAAACTCATCTCACATGCCAATCTAGCAATAAACAAAATATGGTGACTCGCTCGTGTCACATAAACACGCCGCATCCTAAGGATACATCTTATACTTCCATCCTGGCAATTCGTTTTGACTGCACAAATGATTTTCGGACGTAACACGTCTGCCCAACCCAAAACAAAATTATTTTACTCGTTGCCTTTTACTAGGCACCGTATTCTTGCCCTTATTCTTACTTTGGAACATATTATCGTGAGCGATCTTACTCCGCATAAAATACCTCAACACATAATTTACCTATCACCTGTCCTACTATCCAGGTTAGGATTGTTCTTTCCTCGGACATTAGTAGACTCGATTTCTGTTAACCATCCCGGTTGTTCCATAGCCTTCTTAGGCCATAAAGATCATGTTATTATCTATACTAGTACTTACTGAATTTACCATCACTTGGTAAGAATTTAACTGTCTGAAGCATTTAAATGGTTTTCCTGATGTGTATCCACATCCTTCTGTGGTGATATACCACCACCGTTGCATTCAGTCTCATCCTCGACTAAATTCTTCGATTCCTTTAACTTCCTCCACAAAGAAGCGTTATCATCTACTCTGACACAATATGACAATGTCAACCTCTGGATCGTTCGTCCATTAGAATTTCCTCCTCGAGTTTTATCAACTATTATTACGAGTTGGTCTTCCACTTGGAGTTGTTTCCCCCACTTGTATCTACATCTTCTAACACAAAATGGGCTAACGGTTAAGATTCAAATTCACGAATGGACCCCTGATATGCCCTCCCTCGAAGAGTTCAGAACCACATTTGCTTCTCATCCTGAACAGTTAAGGAAGGAACATACGGTCAACACTGTACCTCAAGTTCTCCTCTAGGCATAACATTCCACTTCTAAAATTGGTGGTTGTCTCCAACCATTATAATTTCGTCCCGAAAGCCAAGAAAATTTTCCTCTAAATTTTCACTTTCGGTTTGCCACACTTCATTCTACATTTAAGCCTTTGGATACTTTACCGCCTTAGGTAAAGACACATACAATTTTTGTGTTTCTAAAATTTCCCGTTGATAGTCTTTACACGTTTTTGTAAAACGTTGGGTAAGTTTACCCCCGTACCTCATTTGACTATAACAGCATTTGAAAATCATTGCTGCACCTTAGTCGCCTTTCAAGTCTTGGCTTCTCGTGCCATAATGGAGGTGACCTCGACTACGGTCGTCATCCTCGAATATATTTCCTAATCTCAACTGAGCCCTGCCTCCTGATGTACGCTTAACGGGCTTCTTCTGACATCCGTCATCGCTCGGCACACGCACACATCCGAACGAAATCAGAATTCACTAATGCATACACATTATAGCAGGAGAACGAAATCTCGCCAAAGGAATCGACAATCCTAAACATAGGGCTCTATAACAAACAAAGCAACGCTGAAAGCATAATAAGCTGTACAGATCCTAAGGACACTAGAACCTGATGCTCTGATACCACCTGTGACACCCCGCCTAATTAAATACCGGGCGATCACTCCTTTATTAAATTAAATCAAGGTAAACAGTTGGTTCATTCTCAGCATCACTGTCGATAGAAATACATTTTCCAATTTAACACCCTAAATAATTAAGCTAAGTGTCAAAACCATTTTCATACATGCTTTCCAAATTTTAATTAAAGAAAAAGATTTATTTATTTAAAAACAACATTTCTACAACTTAGAATCTCATCACAGTAAACCAAATAATATAATACATTCGTCAATCGAATGTCAACATAAGAAAACTAAAGTCACCAATACAAACTGAATAAAACCCATAGTAACAATACTGAAAACAACTGATATACAAATGTCCCAATAACAACGGGATAAAGGAGAGAGCTACACATGCTCAACTGGTGAAAGTACTAAGAGTAGATCCGAATGAATGAAGTCGTCTAATTCAGAGACCTGCAACTCCCACCTAAGCTGCAACGCGTTCCTTCCAAGAGATCCTAATCAAGACGCCCCTGTGGCTGGGCAGCTGTAATACATACATATATATACAAGAGAGAGAGAGAGAGAGGAAACGGGTCAGAGCCCGAAAGTGTGTTTGATTTTAAAATACGTTTAGCAAGTATTTAAATTGATACAGGCCAATGCAACAACATATTAGTGCGTCACTCTCTTGAGAAATACTCACCTCTCTTCTAATGTGCACACCTATCTCACTAACCTTCCCAACGGTTTATCTTAGCATTTTATTATACTAACCTTCCCAATAATTTAGCGTATCTACTTACTCGTAACTTTCAAAACCAAACTATATTTTTGTTTACAAAGAATACTTCCAATTAGAAGCACAACTCTCGTTTTAGCTTTTTATTAATATACAAAGTTCCTCGGTGACATATTGTTTTTCACAAACAAGTATTTACTATAAGAGTCATCAACCATGTCCTACTTATCAAATCACAGTAGGCAGTTTCAAATTTCAAAATCTCATATATATATATTAACTACTCGTATAATATATATAAAATAACAGCACCCCTCATAAAACTATGGTGCGTGCATACTCTACTATCCAGAACCCCATATCACTCATATTAAGGGTAATACAATAGGAATCACTCTCGAATTGTATTAACATGAATACACAAACAATATTGAGGCGAAGCATAGATTCCAAGTCTCTAAGAGGATGGCACATACCTGCGTCTCTTAGGACCGTCTGAACTATCACATCGATAGCCTGTACCAAGGATATCTATCTCCTAGGGTACAAGTCAATATCCCCCATAAAGGTTCCATCGAGATAAGACTTGCCCCAACGCGGTAACCTCAGGGATAGCAAGTAGCGCGGGCATGAATTTTCACAAGTATATAATATATGTACACACAATCATATAAATATACCTGATATACCCGTTTATATCCTCGGCTTAGATGAGGATTGCCTCCGAAACGGACGACAGTACGAGGGGACGACCCTTCACCAATCTCTTGACAACCCTTCGCCCAGGCTTCAGACGACAGTACGAGGGGCCGACCCTCCACCAGACTTCAGACGGCAGTACGAGGGGCCGACCCTCTACCAGGCTTTAGACGACAGTACGAGGGGCCGACAGTACGAGGCCAGAATTGGGCCAGGCTCACTACCGGAAGAAACTTTGCCCTCGACCTCGGCTCATAGGCCGAGGGTGATATCATGACGGCGCGTGGTTTGGGAGACGCGTGGAACAGTGCGCGTCAGGCTCATATGACACGTGGCAGACCGTTATAACAAAATCACACCCTCACGTGAGGGAATATTATGTCATCATTTGGCATCTACAGGTGTCAACAGGGAATTGGCTAGATCATCATTCACATGCACCATGCATACTTGGGGGGTACACTACACCCCCCAAGACCTATATATACTTGTCACCTACAACCCTACAAGGGATCGATCCATGAACAGTAGCCCTAGCTAAAACTCTAAATGTACACACAGTAGAGAGAGAGAGAGGGTTATGTGCATTGTATCCAAGGCCATTAGCGCCCATACTTAGTGGATCACACACTCACAGTGGATATAGGCCAAATTGGCTGAACCACTATACATCATTGTCCTAATTCCTCTTATACTCATCCCCTTCTACATACTTATACACTTATTCATCTCCATGGCTGCCATGGCTGCTACTGCTTGAGCTCACTATCACTTATCCGGTGGTGCTGAATCTCAGCATCATCAGTTTGGCGCCGTCTGTGGGAAAAAGAAGACATCTCCTCCTTTGTACAGTTTGACCTCACTGGGCACTCTGGTGGTGAACCAACACTCCCCCTGAGAGGAGGTGTTTCATTATTGAAAGAGACCCACTAAGGTTCTCAAGCTCACCAGTATTTTATTCAGTTTAACTTTTCATAGCTCAAGCACATGGCACCTGAGATGCCACCGCCACTACTTCCCCTGCCGGATGAGGGGGGAAGACCCAGTTCCAGTCAGCCGCCACCCCAGTCTGAGATGGCTGATGTGGCGGCAGCCCTAAAGTCTCTGGCAGCAAGCCAGCGGATGATGCAGGAGCAGTTCACAGCTCTAAGCCAGAACATACTGAGAGCACCAGGGGTTTCACCTGAGATGATTACTCCGGCAGCAGCTCCAGGGCAGCATGAGGCCAGGGGACCACCCCAGGCACCACGCAAAGACCTACCACCCCCTCAGCGGCGTAGGGATGTTGCTGACCCCCGGCGTTTACGCCTGGGGAGGCAAGGAAACCCTTGCCCTGAGGACAGGTATGACGATCTGGAGGGAGAGGAAGCCCCAATAGAATGCTGGGAACCCTATGAGGTCTCCAACAATACTGTACAACCCCTCCAGGACAGTAGAGGGAAGTGTGGGAGACCAAACCCTGATGATCTTCCAAGAGGCTCCGCTTTTGATCGCTTGAGCAAGGGTCGGCCTTTGAGAGGCTAGGCCCGGTAAATGACCTGCGGGAACAGTTGTCCAGACCAAGAAGCGCTGCGAGATCCAGGAGGGAGGCAGAAGATGGCCGACCCCGAGGACGGAATGATGGCCAAAGGGAAGTAAACAGCCGACACAGGCCTGCTGCAGCAGAACCCTCCGTCCACCTCGGAGAGGCAGCAGGGGATAACATCGGCCAGGCCGACCCTGTGAGGCCCTGGAATAACTCAATTCAGCGGCTAGAGGATAAGATTGGTGATATATTGAAGAGCTGAGACCCTCTTCAGAGGGGATACACCATAGGCTCACCCTTTGTGGCAAAGATAGTCAACTTCCCCACGCCATCAAAATTCAAGCCACCTATGGTCACCCCAAGTTATGACGGGAGTACCAACCCCGTCCACCATGTGGAGATGTATCAGTCGGCGGCAGACATATACTCTATCTCAGATGAGATGAGGTGTCGTGCCTTCTCTGGTACCTTGACAGGGGCTGCGCATGTCTGGTACACGTCTCTTCCAAAAAATTCCATTGAAAAGTTTAAGCAGATGGCCGACCTGTTCATCCATAATTTATGCTTTGGGGTGAGGCCACAGAAGAAGACCCCCACCTGCTTTATGTTAAGCAGGGGAAGAGTGAGAGTCTGAGGGACTATATAGCCAGATTCAATAAAGAGAAGCTGGAGGTGGAAGACTATGAGGAGAGCATAGCTATGACAGCCCTGATTGGAGGACTCCAAAAGGGGAAGCTGTTATGGAAGCTTGCTGAAGACCCTCCGAGGACGATGGCCGAGCTGTTGTCGACAGCAGGAAAGGTGATGAACGCCGAAGAGGCGATGGCTGCAAAATATGAGGACGAAAGAGGAGGTGCAAGTGGGAGTAAATACCCCAAGAAGAACAAAGAGGGGAAGAAGAGGTCCTCGGATGACAAGTTCGCGGGGTACACCCCTCTGACGGTCAGCTGTGAACAGATTCTCAATGAGATTAAGAGTGACCGATCCCTGAAGTGGCCCGAGAAGCTGAGGGCAGCCCCCGAGAAGAGGAATAAGAACCTGTGGTGTGATTTTCACCAAGACCACGGCCACGTTACGGACAAATGCTTTGCTCTGAAAGATGAGATTGAGAAGATGCTTAAGTAAGGGAAGCTCAGAAAGTACATCGACAAAGGCGCCTTCAAGAGGGGCCGAGGGGCCGACCCCAGAAAGAAGCGAGGCGACGCATGCAGAGAAGGTCCTCAAAAAAGAGGGGACGACCCTTCTGATGATGAGGACGACCCTGACCTCCCACCGAGAGACGACCACGGCCCTGTTAAGAGGCTTAATATGATCTCGCTCGGAGTGGGAATGATCTCCGGGGGTCTTGCAGGAGGAGGGTCTGAGGTCGCCGACAGGAAGGCCCATGTGGCTGAGGCCAAGGCAGTGACTAAGACGGTACACGCGACTTCTCTGGAGGGCAAGTCAGAAAAAAGGAAGAAGGTTGATATGGACACACTGATAGTGGGATTTTCAAGAATGGACTTCAAAGACCTCTTGGCCCCACACGATGACCCTCTCGTCATCACTACCAGGGTGCACGGATGCGAGGTGCCGAGGATCCTAGTAGATGGGGGCTCATCTTCAGACGTGATGTTTTGGCCGTGCTTCAAAGCCTTAGGTCTCAGTCGTGCTAGACTCGTCCCATACCATCATCCATTGATTGGGTTCAGTGGGGAAAAGGTTCATCCCCTTGGAGTGTATGAGGCTGATGTCAGGATGGGAGACGAGTGGCCGAGATGGCTCACCAAGAAGGTCAGTTTCTTTGTGATGGATGAGCAGGTGTTTTCGGCCTACAACATCATACTGGGGCGGGTGGCCCTCAAAGGGTTTGAAGCCGCGCCCTCTACAGTCCATCAGATGATCAAATTTCCAACCCCTTACGGGGTGGGGGAAGTTCAGGGAGACCAGACGGCAGCGAGAGAATGTTACTACAACTCTGCTGAAGAAAGGGAGGCACACAAGAGGGCTACAGCCACTTACAACATTGATACCCTAGACCCCAGGCACGAGACGAAGCTCAAAAAAGGAGAGGCCGTCGAGGAGGTAGAACCCATCATCCTCGATGAGGATGACCCGGGAAAAACCATCCAAATTGGCAAGTCTCTGAAGCCCAATATCAAGGAAGACCTCATCAAGCTGTTAAGGAGAAGACGAAGCGTCTTTGCGTGGAGTCATGTAGATATGCCGGGGATCGACCCTGAAATCATGTGCCACAAGCTCAATGTGGTAGAGGGAGTGAAGCCGGTAAAGCAGAAAAGGAGGATTTACTCTCGAGAGAAGTACGAGGTCATCAGGGATGAGGTCAAAAAATTGGAAGACGCTGAATTTATCAGAGAGGTCATCTACCCTGAGTGGTTGTCCAATGCAGTCATTGTCCCAAAGGCCAACGGGAAGTGGCGAATGTGTGTGGACTTCACAGATCTCAACAAGCACTGCCCCAAAGACAACTTCCCTCTCCCCCGCATTGACCAGATGGTAGACGCTACTGCAGGCCATGAGCTCATGAGTTTTATGGATGCCTACTCAGGGTACAACCAGATTTTCATGAACCCTGAAGACTCGGAGAGGACTGCCTTCATCACTGATAAGGGGACATACTGCTATAGGGTCATGTCCTTCGGTCTAAAAAATGCGGGGGCAACGTACCAGCGTCTCGTAAACAAAATGTTCGAAGACCAAATTGGGAAGTCCATGGAGGTCTACGTGGATGACATGCTGACCAAGAGTTTGAAGGCAGAGGACCATGTGGCAGACCTGGAAAGGACCTTTAACACGATGGACAAATACCAGATGAAGCTTAACCCGACCAAATTTGTTTTCGGGGTTGGGGCAGGGAAGTTCCTAGGTTTCATTGTCAACCAAAGAGGCATCGAGGCCAATCCTGAAAAGATAAAGGCCCTTGTTGAGATGGAGACCCCCAAGTCCATTAAAGACGTTCAGAGGCTTACAGGAAGAGTGGCTGCCCTGAACAGATTTGTGTCAAGAGCCACAGACAGGTGTTTACCATTCTTCAAGATCCTCAGGAAGGCCTTCGAATGGAGTGAAGAGTGTGATGAGGCTTTCAAGGAGCTAAAATCATACTTAGGGTCTCCCTTGCTGCTGTCACGACCCGTGCAGGGTGAACGACTTTACGTGTACCTCGCCGTCTCAGAGTCGGCCATCAGCGCAGCCATTGTGAGAGACGAAGACGGAATACAGAAGCCTGTGTATTTCAACAGCAAGGCACTCCAGGGGGCAGAGCAAAGATACCCGAGGATGGAGAAGTTGGCCTACGCCTTGATCCATGCCTCGAGGAAGATGAAGCCGTACTTCCAGTCCCATACAATGGTCATCCTCACCGACTCTCCTCTTAGGCAGGTCCTACACAAGCCAGAAAAATCAGGTAGGTTGATGGCCTGGGCTATAGAGCTGGGGGAGTTTGACATTGTGTATCAGCCTAGGACGGCCATTAAGGGGCAGGCATTGGCAGACTTCGTGGCTGAGTTCACTTGGGAAGATGATAAGGCCGAGGGTGAGACTCTCGGGAAGACGGATACAGAACATAGACCCGCTGACACACCCGCAGATAGGGCTGAGACAAGCACCGCTAGAAGAAAAGCAACTGAAAACGAAGAGGGAAGGTACATCTTTAGACAGGGGTCCCTCTCTGAGGGAAATTTTTCAGAGGGAAAGACTCTGCGGAGCCTCTTCGTTGACGGGTCCTCCCGTGACAGCGGGAATGGGGCTGGACTGATACTGTCAGCACCCGATGGCACAGACGTCGAATACGCCCTGAGGTTCAACTTCAAAGCCTCCAACAACGAGGCCTTAGTAGCAGGCCTCTCCTTGGCCAAGTCTCTTAGTGTCGGCCAGATTCTGGTCCATAGTGATTCAAGGCTAGTGGTGAATCAGATACTAGGGGCCTACGAGGCTAAGGACGAGAGAATGGCTAGATACCTCGAGAAGGTGAAGACACTACTAAAAGGCTTCAGAGAAGTAAAATTAAAGAGGATACCCAGGCTAGACAACGGCCGTGCTGATGCCCTTACGAGATTGGCCTCGGCGACTAGGACAGATATCAGGAGGACGGTCCCAGTGGAAATTTTGCTTCAGCCAACTATTAAGGACGCTGAGGGAACACTTGGCAATTGCCTAAATGTCTCTCAAGAAGCTTCGTGGATGGACCCCCTGATCAAATACATTAAAGAGGGGGAGATGCCAGAAGCAAGGCAGGAAAGGAAGAAGCTGAGGTACAGGGCTGCAAAATTCACTGTCATCGGAGACACCTTGTACAAAAAGGGGTTTTTGCTCCCCTTACTTAGGTGTGTGCACCCCTCAGAAGTCCCTTCCATTTTGCAAGATGTGCACGAAGGATCGTGCTCAAGCCATATCGGGGGCAGATCCTTAGCGAAGAGAGTGATCACCCAAGGCTACTGGTGGCCGACCTTGGGGAAAGACGCCGCAGCATATGTAAAAAAGTGTGATAAATGCCAAAGATTTGCTACCATCCCTCATCAACCCCATCAGCCTCTTACCTCCATTACATCTCCGTGGCCGTTCGCAGTGTGGGGGATTGACCTGGTAGGGCCCTTACCAAGAGCAGTCAATAACTATCGGTTCCTCATTGTAGTGATTGACTACTTCTCAAAGTGGGTAGAGGCCGAAGCGATGGTCACAATTACAGAGCAGAAGACCTTCCAGTTCATCTGGAAAAATGTGATATGCAGATATGGTCTGCCCAACACCCTCATTTCAGATAACGGGACACAGTTCAAGAATGCCTCTCTGCAGAAGTACTGTGAGAGGGTAAATATCAAACAATTTTTCTCCACCCCAGGCCGACCTCAGGCCAATGGGAAAACCGAAGTAACAAACAGGACAATCCTAGATGGAATCAAGAAGAGGCTTGAGAAAGCAAAAGGAAGATGGGTCGAAGAGTTACATGCCGTACTGTGGGCATACAGGACGACAGTGAGGACTTCTACCGGGGAGACCCCATTCATGCTAGCCTATGGATCAGAAGCCGTCATCCCCACCGAAGTCGAGTTTCCTACTCATAGGGTCCAAATGTACGACCCCCAGGGAAACGCGGAAGAAAGGAGACTTGACTTGGACCTGATTGGGGAAAGGAGGGAGGACGCTGAGATAAGGCAGGCTTCCTACCAGCAGAGGACCGCAAGGTTTTATAATCAGAGGGTGAAACAGAGACCTATAGCAGTAGGAGACTTGGTTCTCAAGAAGGCTTGGCAAAAGCCCAACAAGCTCCATCCTAATTGGCATGGCCCATATAGGGTCATCGATGAAGTTGTCCCAGGGATCTATAGACTAGAAAACCTAGAAGGGGAACCTTTTTCCAACCCCTGGAACGCAGATCATTTGAAGAAATACTATCAGTAGTGTTGTAAGGTCTTGAAAGGCCATAATTGTAATGAGAGTTGCTCCAACAGAACACTTGAAAAATTAATGAGAAATATCAGTGTTTCCCTAATCCTGTTGACAGTCCTAGCACGCATGGAAACATCTACAAAAAACCATTATGTTGGTAAGTTGAACCATCGGCTATAATGAGGACCAGTGGAGGGGACGACCCCACCACTGTTCTTAAGAAAGACGAGGGTAGACTTAATTTAAAACCATTAAGTTGGTAAGTTGAACCCTCGGCTATAATGAGGACCAGTGGAGGGGACGACCCCACCACTGTTCTCAAGAAAGACGAGGGTAGACTTAATTTAAAACCATTTAAGTTGGTAAGTTGAACCCTCGGCTATAATGAGGACCAGTGGAGGGGACGACCCCACCACTGTTCTCAAGAAAGACGAGGGTAGACTTTATTTAAAACCATTAATTTGGTTACTTGAACCCTCGGCTATAATGAGGACCAGTGGAGGGGACGACCCCACCACTGTTCTCAAGAAAGACGAGGGTAGACTTAATTTAAAACCATTAAGTTGGTAAGTTGAACCCTCGGCTATAATGAGGACCAGTGGAGGGGACGACCCCACCACTGTTCTCAAGAAAGACGAGGGTAGACTTTATTTAAAACCATTAATTTGGTTACTTGAACCCTCGGCTATAATGAGGACCAGTGGAGGGGACGACCCCACCACTGTTCTCAAAAAAGACGAGGGTAGATTAAATTGGGTAACTTGAACCCTCGGCTATAATGAGGACCAGTGGAGGGGACGACCCCACCACTGTTCTCAAGAAAGACGAGGGTAGACTTAATTTAAAACCATTTAAGTTGGTAAGTTGAACCCTCGGCTATAATGAGGACCAGTGGAGGGGACGACCCCACCACTGTTCTCAAGAAAGACGAGGGTAGACTTAATTTAAAACCATTAAGTTGGTAAGTTGAACCCTCGGCTATAATGAGGACCAGTGGAGGGGACGACCCCACCACTGTTCTCAAGAAAGACGAGGGTAGACTTTATTTAAAACCATTAATTTGGTTACTTGAACCCTCGGCTATAATGAGGACCAGTGGAGGGGAAGACCCCACCACTGTTCTCAAAAAAGACGAGGGTAGATTAAATTGGGTAACTTTAACCCTCGGCTATAATGAGGACCAGTGGAGGGGACGACCCCACCACTGTTCTCAAGAAAGACGAGGGTAGACTTTATTTAAAACCATTAATTTGGTTACTTGAACCCTCGGCTATAATGAGGACCAGTGGAGGGGACGACCCCACCACTATTCTCAAAAAAGACGAGGGTAGATTAAATTGGGTAACTTTAACCCTCGGCTATAATGAGGACCAGTGGAGGGGACGACCCCACCACTGTTCTCAAAAAAGAAGAGGGTAGACTTAATTTAAAACCATTTAAGTTGGTAAGTTGAACCCTCGGCTATAATGAGGACCAGTGGAGGGGACGACCCCACCACTGTTCTCAAGAAAGACGAGGGTAGACTTAATTTAAAACCATTAAGTTGGTTACTTGAAACCTCGGCTATAATGAGGACCAGTGGAGGGGACGACCCCACCACTGTTCTAAAAAAAGACGAGGGTAGACTTAATTTAAAAACCATTTGGGTTATTATGATCCTCGACTATGATAAGACCATATGAGGGGACGACCCCACATTGGTCCTCAAAAAAGACGAGGGAGGGGTTAGTAGCATCAACAAGGAGCAAATCATAAAAGAATTAAATATGGAAGACAGCAATTATGGAAGGGAAGAGACAATGGTATTAATAAAACATAAAATATAAAGTGTTTTACAAGGCCATTGAACAAAAATACACTTGAGGGGTATGGGCTACAGGCAGCCACCCTATGGGACGACATCAGAGGGCAGGGCCTCAACATCTATTGGAATGGTCTCCTCAGTTACCAGCACTGGGTGATCTTCAGATGTACCGACCCCCTCGATTTGGACTTGGGACTCCACTTGGTTGAGGGCCTCGGCAATTAGGGGGTCGTCCAGTTGAACACCCTCTAGTGAAGGACGAACAGAGGAGACGACATCGCCGAATTTGAGGACGACTCATCGGCAGGCCATCCTGATCCCCCTTTCCAGATACTCAAGGCCGAAGCCCTGAAATTCATCTGAAGTCTTATAAGCCTCAACAGCATCGGCCTCAACTTTCTTGATGGCTGCTTCCAGATCAGTCTTGTGCTTGACTTCCATGCTCAGTAAAGCCTCATCCCTATCCTTGATGATCAAGTCCTTGGCTTGCAGGTCGGCATCGTGCTGCCTCATCAGCTCATCTAGGACCCTAGCATGCTCGGTCCTAGCACTCTCAAGCTCAGCCCTCGCGGTATCAAGCTCAGTCTTCGCAGTATCAAGCTCTGTCTACAAGACAACCTCATGCTGAATAGCCCTTTCGGCCTCATGGAACTTCATCTGATTCTCGGCCATCCATTTGGTGGCTGAGGTAAGGGCACAAACAGACTGCACGAAAAATGAACAGATATTAAGAGGGGCCGAGGGAACAGTTAGCGAAAGAATGAAATTAAGGAGGTGGGTCAAGACCAATACCTGAGCAAGGGAGTGCAGACCATAGTCGTACACTTTAGCAGGGGTCATCTTTGCTAAGAACTCGAAGTCAGAGGCCGACGGTGCAGAGAACATCGAGGCTTTGGCAGCCCTTAAGTTCGTGATCAGTGACGAGGGGTCGGCCCTCAGATGGGCCAGATTTTGAGACCAGAAGGCCCCCATACTGGACGAAGAGGTCGTCCCCTCAGAGGCGTCGACTCTGGCCCTCGTCCGAGAATCAGGTCGAGGCTCAACTGGGCCCTCAGGCTCCTTCCTTTTGTTACTCTCAGTGGTCGGCTCCACCACTGTCGGCCCAGCGGCCTTTGTCTTCCTCGGAGCCTGCTGAGGCTCCTTCCCCTTCTTCTTAGCCAATCCAGACAGTAAGCTGGGAGCTGTCATTTCCCAAAGATAGTCTGGTGTACCTGCAGAGCGATCTGATAAGAGGACGACATGTCAGAAAAGTTCAGAGATAAAGAGAGAACACTTCAAAAATAAGTAAAGAAGGGAAAATGTTCAGTATAACTCACATAGTTCTGTCAGAGGGCCGACCCTCAGACCAGCTTCTTTAAGGAATCGAGGGGTCATCAAGTCTTCGAATTTTGCAAGCTCACCCTCTCGCCCTCGTCCTCTCAGATAGTCTACTATATCCTTCTCCTCCAGACTAAGTCCAGGGTCTGACCTGGCCTTCATGGAGGGGTTTGACCACTTCCTGGGGACCCTCGGACGATCGGCAACGGGCTCCCACTCCCCGGAGATAAAGAAAAACCTCTTCTTCCAATCATGGTTGGAAGTTTGTGCCACATGGAGGAGTTTCTTCTCAGACCTCCTTGCCCCCAGGTGATAATATCTAGGCTGCTTGGACGAGGAGGTGATGTTGTAGCAGCCCAGAAATAGGTCAGCCGAGGGCTCGTCGGTAAAGGCATTCTTCCACAAGGAAATATAGCCCAAGATCGTCCTCCAAGAGTTGGGAGGAAGTTGAGAGGGGGAAACGCCGAGGGCAACCAGAATATCTGCAATGGCAGGGTGCAGAGGGAGCCTGACTCCAACCTTGAACATCTATTCGTAGACTGCAACCTCTCCCTCTTGGCAATCAAAGACCCTCTCAGCCTCAGAGGGAACCCTCATAGTCATCCCGGAGGGCACTCCATAAATATGCCTCCATATCAGGAGATCTCGATCCCTAACAGAGGAGACAAAGGACGAGGCGTGGGAGGTATCAACCTCATCATCTGTATCATCGTCCTCGTCCTCAGATCTCTCCCCCTCATCACCTGCAGGAGGACCCTGAGGAAAAGCCACTTGGAAGGCATTGGGGGACAGGGTTGTCACAGGGACAGCCTCAGAGGGAGCCGTACCCTCGGCCTCTCGGCCTGGGCTAAGGTCAGGTGTGTCCCTTCTGCCAGAAGTTCCAGCACCAGTTGGTGAGGAGACTCTCTCGTCCATCTCACTTGGGTTAGATGTCTCGAGAGGACGAGGTGACGACCCACAAGACTCAGAAGGTTCGGATGGTCTTATGGTGGCAAGAGGAATGGGAAAGATGGGTCGTACCCAATTAGGGTCGGCCCCTCATCTCCTCTCTTCCTCTTCCTCTATTCGTCTGATTTCGGTAAAGAGCTTCTCTCTAAGGACGGGAACTCAGATACTAAGCTGTAAGGCCTCCTAAGCATTAAGGGGAAGACTCTACACTTAGAGAAATTACACTAGACTTGGTTAATTCAGCTACAAACAAGTGGGGAATTGACCAGGTTTGACTTTTGGATTAAATAAAAGAACTCAAAGGTTTTCGTCAAGAACGTTCAAGAACCTTTAACCGGATAAGGCACCGGAAAAAGCTATGGGGAACTCGAAGAAAATGCAACCCTATGGCCCTAAAAAACAAACAGAATTGAAGACAAAGGAAAGCTCTTAATGAAGGAGAATACCTGATAACGAGGGGGAGTAACGCTGCTGAGACCTGACGAAACGAAGGCTGCAAGTGGCAAAGCTTACTGGTTCTAGAGAGAGAATAGACTTGGGCGCGAAGAAGAAGAAGCTGGAGAGAGAGAGTTTAAAAAACTCTTAAATACCCTGGCAATAAATGAGCACATTTGCCAAGAAGGGTATAATTAGGGCACAAAGCCCCATGCAAGTGTGCAGCCGCCGTGCCTTGGAAACTTGAATTGCAATGAGTACCTGCCCATGTGTCACTCACCTAACTGATCATACACGCATCCCAATTTCAATATTATCCCTCAGCCATCTCAATGGCACCTATGGCTAAGGGCTGGGGGGTGATTGATATACCCGTTTATATCCTCGGCTTAGATGAGGATTGCCTCCAAAACGGACGACAGTACGAGGGGACGACCGTTCACCAATGTCTTGACAACCCTTCGCCCAGGCTTCAGGCGACAGTACGAGGGGCCGACCCTCCACCAGACTTCAGACGACAGTACGAGGGGCCGACCCTCTACCAGGCTTCAGACGACAGTACGAGGGGCCGACCCTCTACCAGGCTTCAGACGACAGTACGAGGGGCCGACAGTACGAGGCCAGAATTGGGCCAGGCTCACTACCGGAAGAAACTTTGCCCTCGGCCTCGGCTCATAGGCCGAGGGTGATATCATGACGGCGCGTGGTTTGGGAGACGCGTGGAACAGTGCGCGTCAGGATCATATGACACGTGGCAGACCGTTATAACAAAATCACACCCTCACGTGAGGGAATATTATGTCATCATTTGGCATCTACAGGTGTCAACAGGGAATTGGCTAGATCATCATTCACATGCACCATGCATACTTGGGGGGTACACTACACCCCCCAAAACCTATATATACTTGTCACCTACAACCCTACAAGGGATCGATCCATGAATAGTAGCCCTAGCTAAAACTCTGTTTGTACACACAGTAGAGAGAGAGAGAGGGTTATGTGCATTGTATCCAAGGCCATTAGCGCCCATACTTAGTGGATCACACACTCACAGTGGATGTAGGCCAAATTGGCTGAACCACTATACATCATTGTCCTAATTCCTCTTATACTCATCCCCTTCTACATACTTATACACTTATTCATCTCCATGGCTGCCATGGCTGCTACTGCTTGAGCTCACTATCACTTATCCGGTGGTGCTGAATCTCAGCATCATCAATACCCCTTTATCATATTAATATAGGTTCTTCTCGTCACCCATAATTATACTATTTATCCTTAATTTCACATTTATAGAATTACGTATAAGGTTTCATTCCTAACCTTAACTCGAAGGGTTTTCTCACTTATTACCTAACACTCGTGGGCTATATCCTCACAAATCTGAATTTCAGTAAGTGTCTTTATTAGGTTCCAACGTAACTCTCTTACGCACCTCACCCTTTAAATTCATAAATCTACCAACCTAAAGTAATTATCCCATAAATACCATTCTCGTTGAAGATTAAAGGTTCCAACATTTATTCATATACCCTACTGGTCCTCAATGTCTCCCAAATCAATTTATCAAGAATACCCAAGAATTATATCACGACAATTAGAATTTAACGCATTTAAAGAGGGAATTAGGAGTCTGCCAGGAGGGGTCGATCGATCGAAGCTTGGGGCTCGATCGATCGAACCTTCGATCGATCGAAGCTCTAGGCTCGATCGATCGATCAAGCAGGTTTGGGCAAAATTCTGCAGAATGCAGTTACGGGTTTCATCACCAAAATTACACCAAATCGATATTTCCAAGTTCCAATCGTCCCAGAATTCTACAACTAACATCATAACAATATACTAGATGATTCTAACGTAAGGCATGTTCATATACATCATTTAAACATGGATTTTCCACCTAAAATTGTCTCCAATTATCAAGAACCCTAGAATTTTCTTAAACTGTTTTCTAATCAATCTTTCTCCAGAATTTCTTTCTTATGATCATCAAAATTTCGTGATTTAATTTCCTTTACATGGCAAGGGTTTCAGAATTTCATATAAATCATTTCTACATGCATTTTCCTAACACAAATTGGGTGTTCTTCCATATTTATCATCTCTAATCAATCCTAAACCAATATGAAGATTGCATTAATGAAAATACGCAAGTTAAACACTTGCCTGGGATTTTTGGTATTCTGATTCACGGCTGATTTTGGTATGGCTGCGTTCCTCGTCTCGCGATTTACGCGGTGGTGGTGGTGCAAACCGGTGGTTTCTTGGCCTTGAATTGCCTTGGAGTTCTCTCCTCTCTTCTCCAATGGCCGTCACTTGATTTATGGATATTCTAACCCTAAAAGCTAACCTAAATGGCTGATATAGGTTGCTGAATTTCGTGGGTTTAATTACCCAATTATGTAAAATGACTAAAATGCCCTCCCGGGGTACTAATTAGGCCTAAAATTTCCCCGAGACCCAAACTACACCTCCGGGTAAACTTTTCTGACTATCTCGACCCTACCGGACGCGTTGGCGCACTCAAAACGACCATACGGACAACTTATAAAATATTCACTTTTTATTTAACCAAATTAGTCCCGACGTGACACGAGCACGTTCCGACTTAAATTTTCGAAATCGTCATTTAATTCACTCATGACAACATTATAAAAATAAATCTCATATATTACTATACTCATCCAGTAATATGCAACAAATAACAAATTTCCAATAATTACTAACTCTCGTCACGCTAGTAAATATTCAAAGAAACATTCCGGATTAAAATTAAATTAATTTATCTCAATTAAATTTAATAAATCCCATAATTTTAAAATCTATAAAAATACAGGGTATTACAGTTATCTTCATTACCTTGCACCTCGGGAATGGTCAAGGACTTTACCGAGCTCATGTCAGAGCTCGGGGGAAAAGATGTGGGAACCTTAGTCCTAGCAGCAGGGGGCTGAATGATGGTGTCAGCCAAATTGACTGAGGAGCTCTTCTTCAGCCTCCTCGGGGGAACAGGTACAACTAAGGAAGAATCCTTGGTCGGTGATATCACAATCACCTTTCCAGGAGCAGCAGAGCTACTCGGAGCCACTGCGGGTTTATCAGCAACCTTCTCGGAGACTTTAGCAGGAGCAGCTGGAGGATCTGCACCAGTCTTCTTTGTCCCCTCCTTTGGGGGATCAATCTTAATCCTTTTTACCTCCCCAGAGCCGGAGGCAGTTTTCTCAAATAGAGCAGGAGTCCTTCTCTTCTTCATCCTTTCGCTCAACGGAACGTGAGATTCTGGCGAAGAACTTGCAGAGGGTGGTACTGGCTCTGCTTCACTGATCACTGGACGAGCAGTGAAAGAAGTTGTATAGCTCTTGTATTGGCAGCAGATAGGAGGCTGATCGAATGTGCTCGTCAGTAACCCTTTGATGTAGACCCCAGTTAAGTCCCAAATGCCTTATATTGACATCTGTTTCTTTTGGGAACTTTCTCTTGTTATCAACTGCAAATAAACAAATATTGTTATCAGTAACACATTTTATCAAACATGAAACAAACATGATTTCAAGATAAATAAAATAAAATAAGTATAACCTATCCCATTGCCATAAGGAGGGCATCTGGGACCCTGGTAAACCTCATCTCCGGTTAAAAGAGGGTGTTGCCAATTTTTTACAACAACCCCATGTTCAAAATAATCCCTGTTGGCATCAGGGAGATTGACTACTAAGGCCCTATTTATAAACCTAGTTTTCAAATAATAAATATTATCATTAACTGCCCATCTATAGCAGTACATGATTTCTGGAATTCCTATACGAGTTCTATGCACTTGATTTAATTTATACACCCCATTAACTATTCTCCATGTGTTAGGGGCTATTCGTGCAGGAACAACATCAAAGTACTGACAAAATTCCAGACACAGAGGATTTGGTGGAAAAGAAAATCCACACTCAGTAAAAAAGAGACTGGGGAACCAATGTCCCTCAGCCAAATTGAAATAGTTGGAAGGCTCAGAAAGCTCTTCCAAGACGACCCAAGAGGGAATGGAAAAATCAGAACGAAATTTCTCAAGAGACTCAACAGGATAAACCATGGTGAATAAAGAAATAAAGATGAAGGAAGAAGATCTTACAGGAAAAGAGTAGAGCTGATGACGACAGACGATGGAAGAGATGAATACACAAGAGAGTAGAAGACGATGAAAAACTCTAAGATGAAAATTTGAAAAGATAGAAGACGATGGAAGTCTCTGTGAAGTTTAAATACTTGCCTTGGGAACTGGCGAAGTAATGATTATAAAAATGACGATTACGTTACCGGCGACTAAAAAGGCATTAAATATTGGCGCGGGAATCAAAGCGAACAACAACGACTAAAAAGGCGAAAAGTTACGTGGGAAACGAAGCGAGCAGAAAAGTCCAAAAAGCATGATTCTACGAATTGAGATGGAGAAATAAATACAAGGGAGATGATCCTAAAAATCAGGAAGAACTATTTAAGGCTACCGTATTCCGAGAAAGAATGTTCCATACTCCTCAAATTTCGAACTATGAAACATTGGGGGCTTCTGTTGATACCAAATTTAATCTGCTGACTTGGACCAACCATATGAAGACACGTGGCTATCTACATGGCAACAACAAACACTTCCGAGATGATCATACGCTCCGAGGAACTCTTACGTTCCGAGGAACAAAACCTCTCTGAGGAACTCTTATGCTCCGAGGAACAGGACCTCTCCGAGAAACTCATTAGCACCGAGAAGCTCAGGCGGTCCGAGCTACTCAGGCGTTCCGAGATGCATCTCGAACAAAGCATTAATAGCTGGATAACCAACAGTTCAACTGGTTCATTAAATGCGTATCATTCAGACGCACACGCAAAGAGGGCATTAAATGTATTACCCTTTCATATGTATATCATTAAATGTATTACCCTTTCACATTACAGCCTCAGGGCTATAAATACATCGTACAATCCTCATTGTAGGGGGGGTTGATTCTGAATCCAAACTTTGGGATCCAGAACGCAATTTTTTGTAATCGAGAATTCCCAAACAACCAGCAATAAAACAACAGTGGACGTAGGCCATTCATATAAGGCTGAACCACTTTAAAAATCTTTTGTCTCATTTATTTATCTGTGATTGAATTATTAGAGTGATCTAATTTTTTACATCAACAGTTAGTCCTCGAGAAAAAATTAAAGAGAAAACATAGACAAGTATCCAAAAGTGTGCCACTTTCGCAGGCACTGGCGATTGCATTTAGCATGTGCAACAAGCCGTTAAACCTATAGGTTGCCCTACAGGATGAGTGGCGTCTCATGAGGTTTTGCAGTGAATGTACCCACAAAATTCAAAAACTTATTTAAATGCAGTATCTGAGTAGATGATGAAACGCTATACAACCCAACTTAAAAGGACTTCAAGGAACATCGTATTCAACTATCAAAATGAGATATTAAATTACTTAATACCAAAAGCGCAATCCTTCCTAAAACTCAGCACGTGTTAATGTAAAATAATTCTAAGTGTCACGAGAGTAATTCTTAGATCCCTTTATAGAATCAAAGCTTTGACTTCAATTCTCATTAGATATATCTCTCTGAATCGAGCTCTCTGAGAATTGGGTAAGTGTATCTCTCTTATGTGTGAGGAGGTGAGTAAATGTAAACAAGTTCAAATGTCTCACACACTTTATAAAAAAGGATGGATACATGAAAAGAATTTTTTTTTTGATCTCATGAACGAATGCTTAACCCCTATGTCGAGAATGTCGAGTTATTCACCATATAGTCTTCTCATTTGCCTGAACACTTTACCAAGGGTGAAAATGGGCTTTATGTAAGGTATGAAGGAGAAATGAAGAAGATGAATGGTGGGGTTTTTGAGAAGAGTGTGACACACTTTGAATAACTAATGTCTTCATCTTTTGAATTTTTGATACCATGCTTTATTTATTTATTTATTTATTTTTTGTCTGTTTTTCTCTTCTTTTTTTTTATTGCGAAGCATTTGTAATAACCCTCGCTTATGAGAACGTATTTTATATTAATTACTAGGATGGCAATTAGATATAAGTGTTGGAGTATGATTTGAATGTTAATTTTATGAAGAAAAGTTAATATTCACTATGAGTTTCCATGTATGCCATAACTATGGGTAAATATTGCAATGTTATGCTTATTAATATCATATGAATTAGAATGATATTTGACTTAATAATGAGACCGGAACTTAAATTGATTTATAAAATGTCCAAATGATAATTTGGAGGCCGCAGTTGATTCCGGAACGTGCGAGATAGTCAGATATTGTGCCATTATGTGTTTTGAGATTTTGGGCATTTTTGACTGATTATACCTTAAATATGCAATTGCGTGTTATTTTATCGCAATAATTTATCAATTGAATTGGGTTTTTGGCTAAAGGCACGATTTGTGTCTTGTGTGAATCACTATTCACCAAATTGTCTTTCCTAAACCTAGAGAACTAAAGAGAGAAATAGAAAGAGTAGAGAGAAGAAAGGGAATTGAAGACTTGAGAAGGATTCTTGATCCCACACCAAGAAAATCTGCATTTTCTTCTTTGAGGAAAGTTTTATACTTGCTATTTGTGGTTAAGATAAATGATTTGTTATGATAATAATGTGTTAATCATGGTTTAGCTATTCTAGGGTTTCCTTTGTATATTTGTGGATTTTGATCCATTGAACAAGATGTTGGATGTTTGATGAAGTTTATGGTAGTAGTTAGTAGCATTAATGTTATGTTGGTGGAAATAAATGAGTTGGTTTTGGGAGTAGCTTGAATAGGAAGATGTGGGTTTGGTATAGGTCTGCGAAGACCGGCCGACCGCGTTTCGCAGACCAGTCGACCGGGTCTACGGGAGAGGGTTCACTGCATTTCTTTCAAAGGCCTAAAATTATAGCGCGGTCGACCGCGGTACCCTGACCGGTCGATCGGTCCTGCCGAAATGACTTTCTGCTTTTCTTCTTAGGCCAAATCTTGAGACGCGGTCGACCACGGTATTAGGACCGGTCGACCGGTTCCCCTGTTTTCTTCCCAAATATTTTATTTTCAGTCCTTAACTTCTTCTTTTCATAGGAACATAGGGACCTTCTTGAATGAAGTAAAAATAGGGACTTGGAGTATTAGTTGAGTTCGGACGACTCCCTAGACTCGAAAGGGTTCATCTAGGGTTCCGGTCAAAGGGGAGATTTAAAGTAATGTTTAGGCATTATTTTGTCAGGTAGTTCTATAATAGTCTAGGAAATCTTAAGGTCGAATTTGGAGACTTTAGGAGTAAATGCGAACTAAATCTCATTTGATGATTATCATAAAGTCCAAGCAAGGACATTTGGGGAGAGATAACTTGGGAGTTTAAATATTCTTCGAGGTTATTATGATGAAGTGAAGTATACCATAATGCATTTGATAAAATGTAAAATGGATAAAGTAAAACATAATTTACTGAATCATGATATGGAAATTAATAAAATGGATGTTACACACCTCTCTGAATACCATCTTAAGGGAAGTCCGTGCGTGAGGTGAAGCCCCCTGGCTAGTGAATGCAGGGTGGATATAGTCCTAGGCCATATGAGCGCCTGTTTCATATTTTTCTGCGATGGGTAGGAGATTCTGAGTGTGGTCTTGACTACCCCGCAGGCATATGGCCGCTTCCCGACGTTTGCGATAGGATCCCAGGTTGTCTTATGTTAGGCCCTGGAAGATGATGGTTATTTAGGGACGCGCACAGTGGGGAAACCCGGACGGGCGGTCTTAGAATCGTTATATTTATATTTATAACTATTCTATTATCGAGCTGGACTCGATGGAACATTAATGCCATAAAGAGCAAAGTATATGCCACAAAGAGCATACTATTGATATAAGTGCCATAAAGAGCACATGGTGATAAATGCTTTCCTGATAAGGAATGGAAAGAAGATGGAATTGAAAATGATGAAAGATGAAAAAGGCTTATAAGTACTTTTAATTCTTGTATAATTGGATTTCATATTTATAATCATTTATCTGTTTTAGTTCTTTATATGATGTTACCATGCTAGATTTTCATCCATGCTTACTTGTACATTATTGTCATACCTGTCATTTATCTAGTGATCAAATAAAACCGGTCTCTAACCGGTTCTTCGTTTTCTTGTGGTGTATGTATCTCCTATATTCGTTCAGGTGTTCCGCCGCAAGGTCGCCCGTAATGACTTTCTTTTCTCGGAGTCTTTTGAGGAGCCGTGACATTTTGCGGGTATCACGGGATATTTTGTGTAGACGCCTCTATTATTGTTTTCTAGTTAAGATCAGTCCTTATTCGGGCGTGTGGCCCAAATGGTTGTAATTGTATAAATGATGTTTTTTGTAAAACATGGAACTTATTGTATGTTGTGTGGACTGTATTGACCGATGCTTTATTCGGTCCTTTCTTGTCTATTTGTATTACACGTATATGTTTGTGGGAGTTCCATCCTCTTTTTCTATTATGGGTTGTTGAAAGTGTTTTCTTTAAATTGCAAACTAAAATTTTGGATAACCCGTTTTCTGGAAAATTGTGTGATTTTTTTTCCTGGTACTCTGTATGATTTTTGTGATGCTGAGAATGGTATCTATCCATGATTCCTGTTTCATCGGGGTATCGGGCTGGCCACCCTTTATTTCGGATAGCTGGTTGTCACAGATGGTATCAGAACATCAGGTTCTAGAGTCTTTAGGATCTATGCGGACTGTCACGCTCTACCGTAGCGTTATTTGATATAGAGCTTAATGTTAGGATTGTTTTGCTGCTTATTTGTGCGATCTTCTGTTAGATAGATTGTTTTATATAATATTCTAACTCTATCTCTTCTCTATCTCAGATGCCGCCAAAGAGAGGACGCCCCGCTAGACGCAATAGGGTTGTCGAGGATGAGGTTGGTCCTTCACCGCCGCCACTGGGGAATATCAGTGCCGCTAATGTGGTAAATATCGTGGCCCAAGCTGTTAATGCAGCGATGACTGCAGTGACACAACAATTGCCTCAAGCTCAAGCGAGGGGACAAGAAGCACCGGTTCCTACGGGACCTTCTCAGTGGTAACGGGTAAGGGAGTCTTTCCTAAAGGGTCATCCCCCAGAATTTGAGGGAGGTTCTGATGTTATAAAGGCAAACTAGTGGAAGAAGGACATGCAGCGTCATCTTAGGATGGTGGAATGTAGTGAGGAGAAAAAGCAAATCCTCGTTACCTTTAAGCTTGTCGGATCGGCCTTACACTGGTGGGAGTCAATGACGACACCCGAACAAAGGGATACAATGTCAATCACAAATTTTTGGGCTTTGTTTGATGGAAAGTATTTCCCTCCCGCAGTTCAAAGGGAGATGCAGAGGAAGCTTCAAGATTTAGTACTAGGGGAGAGATCGGTTGCCGAGTACGAAGAGGAGTTTACCCGGTTAGCAAGCTTTATACCGGATGAAGTGACTCCGAAAGCGAAGAGGATCTCCAGATTTGTAGGAGGTTTGCACTGGCGAATAAAAAAACATTTGCTTGGAAATCTATCTTTGGTAACCTTTGGGGACGTGATGAATGCTGCTTTACTTCACTGTCAAGAGCATAGATTATTTGTGCAGAACAATAAGAGGGCTGCAGAAATGGGGCAAGTGGTGAAATCGAGAGGAAATGGGAGCGGAGGGGGGACATCTTCTTCGTCCCAATCCTCGGGGAACAAGCAGAAAGAGAGGGATCCTCAACAAGGGTATTAGTCCAAGCGTCAACGTTTCGGTGGGTTTAATGCTGGTGGCAACAACAATAATAATAATAACAGGCCGGGTCAAGGCGGTCAACAATAACAACAGGGAGGTAGAGGTGGAAATGGAGGTAGGGGCCAGCAGGGCCGGGGTGCGGGGAAATTTCAAAACAATCAAGGTAAGAATCAGGAGTATGCGACTAATAAATGTTTTCAGTGTGGGGAGTTGGGCCATTATAAAAGGGCGTGTCCTCAGTTGGTTGGAGGGAATCTTCCTAGGGCCCCACAGCAACCGTATGTACAGTTTCCTCCCCAGGCGCCTAATCCGATTGCCCCTCCTCAGTAGGGGCAATTACAGTATGGACGGGTTTACCATATTCAGGAGGCTATGCTTCCTCCAGCTTCTCCGGCACCACCAGCGACCGAGGGTAAGTTTATCATTCATGGGCATATGGGTCGAGTACTATTTGATACGGGTGCTACAAACTCCTTTATTATTAGAAGTTTTTCCCAGACCACAGGTTTGATAAAATCTGCTGAAAGTACCTTCACTAGCGTTGAATCCTCGATGGGCGATGGTTCATTGATTTTCTTTGTTTGTAAAAACATAGGGATTAATCTTGGCAACTTGTGTTTTGAGGCCGATTTACTCGTCCTTGATATGGTCGGGTACGATGTAATATTGGGTATGGATTGGCTAGTGAAATACCGTGCGATAGTAAATTGTTATGGGAAAAGCATAGTTTTTGCAGTTCCGGGGCAAGAAATGTTCCTAGTTGTTATGCCTTGTATGGAAGGGAGTACGAGTGCTTATTTATATTGTATTTCGGAAGATGAATCTAGGGATGTTGTGGTTCCCCTACATTATCTTCCGATTGTTAAAGATTTTGAAGATATTTTTCAGGAGATATCGGGATTACCTCCAAGTCGGGAAATAGAGTTTGTGATTGATTTAATGCCAGGAACTCGACCGATCGCTAAAGCTCCATATCGAATGGCTCCTGTGGAGATGAGGGAGTTGAGAGATCAGATTCAGCAGCTATTGGAGCAGGGCTTTATTAGGCGTAGCACATCGCCATGGGGTGCTCCGGTATTGTTTATGAAAAAGAGAGACGGTTCTCTCCGGTTATGCGTGGACTATAGGGAGTTGAATAAAGTCACCATCCGGAATAAATACCCTTTACCTCGCATCGATGATTTATTTGATCAACTTAGGGGAGCGTCATAATTCTCCAAAATCGATTTGAGGACGGGGTATCATCAACTGAGGATACGGGCGCAAGATGTATCCAAGACTGCATTTCTGACCCGTTACGGATCCTATGAATTCTTGGTTATGCCCTTTGGGCTAACCAATGCTCCGGCGGTATTTATGGATCTTATGAACAGGGTGTTTTGGGATTTCCTTGACCAGTTTGTTATTGTATTCATCGATGACATCCTAGTCTATTCTCAGACAGAGTCTGATCATGCTACTCACTTACAGTTGGTCCTGCAGAGACTGAGGGATCACAAATTGTATACAAAGTTTGAGAAATGTGGCTTTTGGTTGAAGGAAGTTCAATTTCTGTGTCATGTGGTGTCATCCCAGGGTGTGTCTGTGGATCCTAGCAAAGTGATTGCGGTGAGAGAGTGGGGTCAGCCCACGACACCTACTGAGGTTCGTAGTTTTTTGGGTTTGGCGGGTTATTACCGTCGATTTATTAAAGGTTTTTCAAAGATCGCTAGCCCGTTGACGAATTTAACTCGAAAGGGAGTGAGATTTTTTTGGGACAGTTCACGTCAAGCTGCATTTGATGAGCTCAAAGAGAGATTAACTTCGGCTCCAGTCCTTGTGTTGCCAAAACCGGGATTGGAATATCTAGTCTTCACCGACGCATCTCTTCAAGGGTTAGGAGGTGTTCTTCAGTAAGAAAGACAAGCTATTGCTTACGCTTCTCGTAAGTTGAAGCCTCACGAAAGGAACTATCCGGTACATGACTTAGATTTTGCCGCAGACATTTTTGCCTTGAAGGTATGGAGGCATTATCTCTTGGGGGAAAAGTTTAGTCTTTTCACCGACCATAAATCGCTATAATATTCATTTTCCCAAAAGGACTTGAATATGCGTCAGCGTCGTTGGTTGGAGTTTGTGAAGGACTACCAATTTGATATCCATTATCATCCTGGAAAGGCGAACATAGTAGCGGATGCCTTGAGTAGGAGGCCCGAGGGAGTCTTAGCTAATGTGTGGAAAGCTAAGTGGAGAGAGCTCAGTCAGGAGGATGAAGGGGTAAGAGCATTCATTTCCGTGATGACCGTTACTCCTACGATTGTAGCGAGAATTGTGGAAGCCCAGGGAAGAGATAAAGGTTGTCAATACCATATACACCGATTGTTGTCCGAGGGAGCGGAGTCGTACTCGATTAGTTCTGAGGGTGGACTATGCTTCCATGGAAGACTTATTGTTCCCGAAGATGGGGACTTGAGACGAGCTGTGATGGCGGAATCTCATGGGTCAAAGTTTACGGTACATCCAGGTGGGGACAAGATGTACCAAGATATGCGCCGTCAGTATTGGTGGGCTGGTATAAGAGGGATATCTCGGAGTTTGTGTCCCAATGCACTACTTGTCAGTTGGTTAAGATTGACCACCAACGATCGACAGGTTTGTTACAACCGCTAGAGATTCCAGTATGGAAATGGGAAAGCATTTCGATGGATTTCATTACGGGCTTACCTAGATCGCAGAGGGGTCATGATTCGATCTGGGTGATTGTCGACCGTTTGACTAAGTCGGCACACTTCTTGCCTGTATGTACGGATTATGATACCGCTCGCTACGCCCAATTGTTCATCGAGGAGATAGTTAGACTTCATGGGGTACCTTTAAATATTGTTTCTGATCGAGATAAAATATTTGTGTCCCGCTTTTGGCGAAGTTTTTAAGAAGCCATGGGGACCGAGTTGAAGTTAAACTCTTCTTATCATCCTCAAACAGATGGTCAGACTGAAAGGGTAAACCAGATGTTGGAGGATATGCTTCGTATGTGCATACTTGATTTTAAGGGCGGTTGGGAACAATACCTCCCATTGGTTGAGTTTGCTTATAACAACTCATACCAATTCACTATTAGAATGGCACCTTATGAAGCTTTGTATGGCCGACCATGTAGATCGCCTGCTTGTTGGTTGGAAGTGGGTGATAACAAATTCCTTGGACCTGAAATGATCCAAGACACTTCTTCAAAGATTGAACTTATTTGAAATCGCATTCGAATAGCTCAGGATCGTCAAAAGAGCTACGTCGATGCGGGTAGGAGACACATGGAGTTAGAAAATGGAGACCAAGTATTGGTGCGATTTTCTCCAATGAAGGGCATTAAACGTTTCGGGAAGAAGGGAAAGCTTGCACCGCGTTTCGTTGGACCTTTCCCAGTTATTGCAAAAGTTGGTCCCGTAGCGTATCAACTTGCTTTACCGGAGCCTTTGCAACAAATCAATGATGTATTCCATGTCTCCTCCTTGAAGAAGTATAGAAGATGTGAGGGTGCCCTTTGGCACATCCCTTTTGAAGATATCGACTTGCAACCCGATGTTTCCTATGAAGAACAACCGGTTGCTATTCTTGAGTATGGGGAGTGCAAGTTAAGGTCTCGTGTGGTGCCCTTGGTGAGAGTTCAATGGAGTCATCACAATGTGAAAGAATCAACGTGGGAGCGTGAGGACGAGATGCGGGAGAAATATCCACATATTTTCTTATAAGGTACGCCTGAATTTTGGGGACAAAATTCCCTCATAAGGGGGGGAGTATGTAATAACCCTCGCTTATGAGAATGTATTTTATATTAATTACTAGGATGGTAATTAGATATAAGTGTTGGAGTATGATTTGAATGTTAATTTTATGAAGAAAAGTTAATATTCACTATGAGTTTCCATGTATGCCATAACTATGGGTAAATATTGCAATGTTATGCTTATTAATATCATATGAATTAGAATGATATTTGACTTAATAATGAGACCGGAACTTAAATTGATTTATAAAATGTCCAAATGATAATTTGGAGGCCGCAGTTGATTCCGGAACGTGCGAGATAGTCAGATATTGTGCCATTATGTGTTTTGAGATTTTGGGCATTTTTGACTGATTATACCTAAAATATGCAATTGCGTGTTATTTTATCGCAATAATTTATCAATTGAATTGGGTTTTTGGCTAAAGGCACGATTTGTGTCTTGTGTGAATCACTATTCACCAAATTGTCTTTCCTAAACCTAGAGAACTAAAGAGAGAAAGAGAAAGAGTAGAGAGAAGAAAGGTAATTGAAGACTTGAAAAGGATTCTTGATCCCACACCAATAAAATCAGCATTTTCTTCTTTGAGGCAAGTTTTCTACTTGCTATTTGTGGTTAAGATAAATTATTTGTTATGATAATGATGTGTTAATCATGGTTTAGCTATTCTAGGGTTTCCTTTGTATATTTGTGGATTTTGATCCATTGAAGAAGATGTTGGATGTTTGATGAAGTTTATGGTAGTAGTTAGTAACATTAATTTTATGTTGGTGGAAATAAATGAGTTGGTTTTGGGAGTAGCTTGAATAGGAAGATGTGGGTTTGGTCTAGGTCTGAGAAGACCGGTCGACCGGGTCTACGGGAGAGGGTTCACTGCATTTCTTTCAAAGGCCTAAAATTATAGCGCGGTCGACCGTGGTACCCTGACCGGTCGACCGGTCCTGCCGAAATGACTTTCTGCTTTTCTTCTTAGGCCAAATCTTGAGACGCGGTCGACCGCGGTATTAGGACCGGTCGAACGGTCCCCTGTTTTCTTCCCAAATATTTTATTTTCAGTCCTTAACTTCTTCTTTTCATAGGAACATAGGGACCTTCTTAAATGAAGTAAAAATAGGGACTTGGAGTATTAGTTGAGTTCGGACGACTCCCTAGACTCGAAGGGGTTCATCTAGGGTTCCTGTCAAAGGGGAGATTTAAAGTAATGTTTGGCATTATTTTGTTAGGTAGTTCTATAAAAGTCTAGGAAATCTTAAGGTTGAATTTGGAGACTTTAGGAGTAAATTCGAACTAAATCTCATTTGATGAGTATCATAAAGTCCAAGCAAGTACATTTGGGGAGAGATAACTTGGGAGTTTAAATATTCTTCGAGGTTATTATGATGAAGTGAAGTATACCATAATGCATTTGATAAAATGTAAAATGGATAAGGTAAAACATAATTTACTGAATCATGATATGGAAATTAATAAAATGGATGTTACACACCTCTCTGAATACCATCTTAAGGGAAGTCCGTGCGTGAGGTGAAGCCCCCTGGCTAGTGAATGCAGGGTGGATATAGTCCTAGGCCATATGAGCGCTTGTTTCATATTTTTCTGCGATGGGTAGGAGATTCTGGGTGTGGTCTTGACTACCCCGCAGGCATATGGCCGCTTCCCGACGTTTGCGATAGTATCCCAGGTTGTCTTATGTTAGGCCCTGGAAGATGATGGTTATTTAGGGACGCGCACAGTGGGGAAACCCGGACGGGCGGTCTTAGAATCGTTATATTTATATTTATAACTATTCTATTATCGAGTTGGACTCGATGGAACATTAATGCCATAAAGAGCAAAGTATATGCCACAAAGAGCATACTATTGATATAAGTGCCATAAAGAGCACATGGTGATAAATGCTTTCCTGATAAGGAATGGAAAGAAGATGGAATTGAAAATGATGAAAGATGAAAAAGGCTTATAAGTACTTTTAATTCTTGTATAATTGGATTTCATATTAATAATCATATATCTGTTTTAGTTCTTTATATGATGTTACCATGCTAGATTTTCATCCATGCTTACTTGTACATTATTGTCATACCTGTCATTTATCTAGTGATCATATAAAATCGGTCTCTAACCGGTTCTTCGTTTTCTTGTGGTGTATGTATCTCCTATATTCGTTCAGGTGTTCCGCCGCAAGGTCGCCCGTAATGACTTTCTTTTCTCGGAGTCTTTTGAGGAGCCGTGACATTTTGCGGGTATCACGGGATATTTTGTGTAGACGCCTCTATTATTGTTTTCTAGTTAAGATCAGTCCTTATTCGGGCGTGTGGCCCAAATGGTTGTAATTGTATAAATGATGTTTTCTGTAAAACATGGAACTTATTGTATGTTGTGTGGACTATATTGACCGATGCTTTATTCGGTCTTTTCTTATCTATTTGTATTACACGTATATGTTTGTGGGAGTTCCATCCTCTTTTTCTATTATGGGTTGTTGAAAGTGTTTTCTTTAAATTGCAAACTAAAATTTTTGATAACCCGTTTTCTGGAAAATTGTGTGATTTTTTTTCCTGGTACTCTGTATGATTTTTGTGATGCTGAGAATGGTATCTATCCATGATTCCTATTTCATCGGGGTATCGGGCTGGCCACCCTTTATTCGGATAGCGGGTTGTCACAGCATTTTTTCTTTTCATAAAGAAAATGAAGACAATTTACATTGATTATTTCAAACACTCTTTTTCTAAAAAATTATAGTTACGATGGATTGTATTTGGGACATATGGATAAGGGTAATATGGAAAATGATAATGGGTAAATGATAATGTGATAGGGAAAGAGATGAGTGTATGGAAAAATCTGTTTAGTGCTCGGTACAAACTACAAGACACATGTTTCTTACAACTCGAAAGTAATGTCATTCTCAATGATTAAGCCAAATTTGAAAAAATGATGAAACCATGCAACGACTAAATGTGGTACCCAAAGAAAGTTGAGTCAACTTGTGACTCGAAGATACGTAAAAACCCTCAAAAAGGTGAAAAGCTCAAATCTCACGGGTTTAAGTCGCTACTATTGATCTTTTAAGGCTCTCTTGAGAATATAGTTACTCTTCAACTTTTGATTGTAAAAGTGATAGTGTAAAATTGCTGAGTTTAGGAATTCATAGTGCAAATAAGCTTTAAGATGCATTAATTAGTTTAAGGTTAAAAGCGTAATTTTAGGATCGTGTACGGGTATTCCGAGATTTCTAAAAGAGTGATGACAGACAAATCATGTCATAAAAAAATATTTTATAACTGCAAAAAAAGTTTAAAAGCACATGTTTCTGAAAATTTTCAAAAGAGTTGCGATTTTGATAAATTTCCCACCCCTAAACAAAAGAGAACCTCGTCCTCGATGTTTAAAACCATATATAAAAAATGAAAAGTACAAGAGAGGAAAGATATTACCATAATGAACCGCTTATGAAAATGTACCGCATTGTGTAGAGATAAAACCTGAAGAACAAATGCGACACAAAAAGATGTACAAGTCTAAAAGGCATGTGAAAATCATAGGGTGATGTGAAACACCACCCCTAAACAGGGTAAGACTCAAACTCAGAAACAATAAACGACGGGTTGCCTCCCAGTAGCGCTAAGTTTAACATCTTCAGCCAGACCGAGCGGAACTCACCCTAAAAGTAAGAACTATGAAAGCACGGGGTGACAGAAAAATTGGGTGATGATAATCACCCCTAAACAAGACTGAAGCGTCACTCTTGTTGGATAAAGGCGAAAAGAGGTTAATGCACTTGTATAGCAAAGTGCATCACTCGATACAAAGCATCGGTGGACCATGGGTGGGTGGGTGGGTATCAGATTAAGGCGAAGATGGGCAAGGGTGAGGGTGAACAGGCACCGATCACGGGCCTTATTTTTATTTTCAAGATTTTTTTATTTTTTATTTTGAAAAAGAAAGAAAATATTTTTTGATTTGATTTTTTTTAATATGTTGAAAAAGAAAATTATTTTTGGAATTTGTTTTTTTGTGAGAGAAAATGAAAAATATTTTTGGAGTTTTGACTTTTTTTTTAAAAAATGAAAAATATTTTTGGATATTTTTTTTTGCTTGTTTTTTTTTTGGAAATCTGAAATAGAAAGAAAATATTTTTGTGATTTTTGAAAAATATTATGAAAAAGAAAAATATTTTTGGATTTTTTTATATACTTTTTTTGAAAGAAAACACAAGATGTTTTTTTTTATGGAAAAAAAATATTTTTGATTTTTTATGTTTTTTTTAAATGAAAAATATTTTTGGATTTGTATTTTGTATTTTTTTATTTTTATTTTGAAAAAACAAGGAGGGATGGACTCGATTTAAAACAAAAATTATGGAGCGTAAAAGTGATTACCTAAAGACTAAATTAAACACGTACGAGCAAGGTAAAAGTCATAACTAGCACATAGTCAATTTATTTTCTTCAATTAGGTGATGGGGTAGTAAAATTTTAATTAATTCGCGGGCGGAAAAATCACGAAATCTTATACGTTGCCTTTGAAAAATGCGCTCCTACTTGGTTTGCTAGTTGGTTAATTTTAATTATATGCTGGCACGGGTTAAGAAGCAAGTGGAATTAAGTTATTGAGTCGGGTGATGAAATCTCTTCTCTTTACAATGACCAGGTTTAGGTCTTAGGTTCATTAATTGATCAAACCATTCAAATTAAGTGCGATGCGAAAATTAAAAGCACATAGGAGCAAATAATCATACAAAAACTGAACTCACTGGCAGGAGATTAGCGAGGGATAAAGAAATGTACCTCTCACGATTGTTACACATGTGGGGTGAAGACCGAGTTGAGTCGATCGTGAAGAGATCTCGCCTATCTCAGTCGTCCCCGGGAGTCCTACGGACCCAAAATAGAGAGGCTTCAAAATTTCCACTCCAAGGGCTCTCTCTCTCTCTATTTTGTCTCGTTTCCCTTTTCTCTTTTGTTTTTAATTTTTTTTATATGAATAATAATCATAAAAAAATCGGTGTAAAAAAAGCATCCAAATAAATACAAGGCCTCAATAAACCTATACAACCAGTCTAAGGAGGAGGGAGAAAGAATAACTACAACTAAAAAATGAAAAAAAAAATTGCAAGTGTTCAACTTTGTCTCCACGTCAAGAAAGCGGCAATGATGCCATTTGATGGAAAGAAAAATGTGCTCTTAGTGTAAGTGTCGTTGTTGCAAATCCTTTCCAATCAAAATTCCTTCAACCTACAAATACATAAAAAATTGCATAGGATAAGTAAGGGTATCAATCCACCTTTCATGTATGAATCACTCAATGTGTGAAGATAATTGTATAAAAATCATTTTCATATTATTATTTTTTTGGTATTTTTACTTTTTTTTAAAGAATTTTTATTTAACAAAGTGTGATGATTTTTTTTAGTAAAAGAAAGTGATACAATATGAATCAACAAAAAAAAACATTAAAACTAATCTAACTAATTAAAATATTTACACAATTTTCTCTCAATAAGTAACAATCTCAAAGAGAGAAAACAAATTAAATACTAAAAAGAAAAATATAAGATTATCTACAATATGTACAAATGAGTGAACAAATAAATACTCATCAATGCTTTTTGGGTTCGTAATGGAGGTGAGAGAAAGAGGGTTGGGAAGTTGAAGAAGATGGGTTAGGGTGTTTTAGTGTGTATGAGGGTGTAGGCTAGGTTTGTGTGGGTGAAGGTGTTTTAATGTGTAGGTGAGTGTAGTGTGTGTGTGTGTGTGTGATTGTACCAAAAAAGAAAAGAAATAAAACTAAATTATTTAAACTAAAAATAAATAAATAAATAAATAATAAAATTAAATCCTAACTAAAAAATAAACTAAAAAGAAAATAATCTAACCTATTAAACTAAAAAGACTCTAAAAAATAAAAATAAATTAACAATCTATAAAAACATAGGTCCTAAAAACATCAAATAAAACTAAAAATAAATTCCTACAAACTAATCCTGATAAAAAAAAATAAAAATAAAAATAAAAATAAAATATAAAAACATGCAAATAAATTCTAGAAATCCTAATTAAATCTAAAATAAATCCTAAAAATAAAACAACTCAAAATAAAAATCTAGAAAAATAATAAAGGTACAAACACGCACCGGGCTCGGGGAATGGTTTGGGCTCGGTTTAGGATTAGATTTGGTCCGGGACAAGGTTCGAAACATCGGACCACATCGGTGCAAGCTCAAATAGGGACTATGACTTTGCAGCTACATTGATTTCTTCGTTTCATGCTTTTAACTGCTTCTGCGTCGCAATTGACTGAATTTAGCATCATTTAACACCGCAACTGCGTATTGACCTACAAAGTGATAGAATACGAATATAAGGCCATTTTTAATTAAAATGAGTGACTAAAATGCACATATTCGGGGCATAAATTATACACTTTTGGGTGCTTATCATTGGGTTCGAACGGGAGTTAGCGACCGGATGGGAAGTTTCTTATTGATAATCTTGGAAAGTGTGAGGTCAGGTTCTTTAAACTTACCCGATCAACGTTAACCTATGAGCAGTTGGGATCAAGTTGTCATAGTAACTAGTAGATTAGTTTGGTGCGTATTATTAACCGAATGCGATTTCCAATGTAAGTGACCTTTGGATATGGTTAGACTTGGGAAGATTCTTTTGTGGTACTGTGAGGATGCTACGGGAGAGATATTCTTAGACTTTCGTATAAGTTTATAAATAATTAGAATTTTGAGGATGAAATTTCTTGTTTAAGGAGGGAGGAATTTAATACCTCATATTTATTTTTATTATTTAATTATAAAATTTTTTGAAAATTAATTATTGTGTGCTCGTCATGATTGGAGATGTCACTATCTACATTTTTGTGTAATTTAATTTGGATTTGAATTCGGATTAGATATTCATTAATTGATTAAATGATACTTGGACACTTGTTGGGTGAATATTAAATGCCTGAGTTGTCAGATGTTTGATTTGGCATAATTTGCTACTCAACTTTTGGAACGCGTAAAATGTCCGTTTACAACTTAAAATGGTGGGTTTTAGATCTATTGTGTTAGTATAGGGTCTATGGAGTGTTTTTATATCACTTGGAGGTGTTTTTGGTCTCATTTAGATGAGGTTTATATTGAGCCCTAGCCTTATTTTGGGATTAATAATCTAAGAGGGGTCACTGGGGTTTCATTAAAACTTATTTAATAAGTTGGCAAGGAAACCTAAGGCTAAAGGCAAAGAGGCTCAAGAGGAGAGAAGACTTTGAGATTTTAGGGTGTGATTTCTCAATCCACTAAGACTAAAGTTCTATTAAGTTTTGAATTATAATTGTATTTGTGTTATTATATTCTTATTCAATAACAGCTAAACTAATAAGAATTTGTTTTGATTAATTAACTTAATTGGGTTTCCAAGTTAAATGTCTATTAAGCCTATTATTAATTGTGATGACATTCATATGATTTGAGTTTAGAATCAATGTAATATTGTTAGAAGTATGTTCAGTAATCAAAAGTATATAAAGCCCCATATAAATATCTTGAATTGGATTAGAATTGTAGGATTTGGTTAAAATTGACAAAACTAGGGTTATTGAGTGAGAGTTGTAAATTAACCATTGTAATCTCGTGTTTTTAGGTTAAAAAGTTTAGATTTGGTGTTTGGTTGATAATATACCTATTAGCTATGAAGGAGGAGGGGTTGTAATGAGTTTAAACACTTCTAAGTTGATGGGATTTTGAGTTAGGCCGCCATTTCTATGAATTTGAAGAACCTTTAATTTTGCTTAGATTAAAATAGATTCGGCATACTAGCAAATCGATTCAACCCATAAATTTTTGGGTCATTTAAGATTTAGCCCCCATTTAATTCTCTATAATGAGTCAAACCTCCCGAAATTGACTTTCTTAAGGTTTGACCCCCATTTTTAACATTCCGTCCATTCAGCCGTTAACCCACATATTTATTATCGGTTATACCCTTACTTTAATATGGGGGCCAAACCTTAAATTAAAAAAAATGCACAGAAAAAAAAGCAGAGCATAAATAAAAACCAAAAATAAATAAATATTAACCCCAGAATTAATTTAAAAAACACCCCAAAATTTATTAAAAAGTCAAACATTTATTAATTAAGAAAATAAATAAAAAACAGAAAATAAATATTAAACCGAGAATTAATTTAAAAAAACCCAGAAATTTATTAAAAAAAATTATTAATTAAGAAAATAGATAACATAAAATTAACAAAAGCTTAGAAAAAAAAGAAAATAATTAAAAACTACAAATAATTAAAAAAATTCAGAAAATGAATAAAAAATAGAAAATAAATATTAAACCCAGAATTAATTTAAAAAACCACCTAGAAATTTATAATTTTTTTTGTTAATTTAGAAAATAAATAACCGAATATAAATAAAAAAATAGAAAATAAATATTAACCCTAAAATTAATTTAAAAAAATAGTGAGAAATTTATTAAAAAGTGAAAAATTTATTAAATAAGAAATTAAATAATAGAAAATTAAAAAAACACTCAAAAAATTAAAAAAATAGAAAAAAAATAATGAAAAGAATACAGAAGATTAAAAAAAATAAAAAATAAAGTTTTACTTTTTGGCAATTTAAGCTTTAATCACTCCATTTTTTACTCAAATCAAATCGAAACATACCTGTTGATGTAAAAAATTAGATTGCTTCTAATTATTTAATCACAGATAAATATAAATGAGACAAATTTTTTTAAAGTGGTTCAGCCTTATAAGAATGGCCTACGTCCACTGTTTCTGTTATTGCCAAGTGTTTTGGAGTTCTTGATATGTAATTCTATCAAGAAAATCCCGTCCCCCTGAATGAGGGTGATACATTGTATTTATAGCCTTTAGGCTGTACATGTGAAAGGGTAAGCAATTAATGCCCTTTAAGAGTATACGTCTGTATGATAAGCATTCAATGAATAGTTGAACTGTTGATTATCTGGCAATCAATGCTGTGGCCGAGATGCAGCTCGGACCGCCTTAGTTGCTCGTTGTTCAGGAGTTCCTCGGAGCCTCGGAGTTCCTCGGAGTGTTGGAGTTCCTCGAAGTATTAGAGCTCCTCGGAGTATACTTGTTGCTCAGAGTGAGTCTGACTTGGTCGGGGAAATAACCTTCCTCGTTGCTATTGTGCCACGTAGATCGACACGTGTCTTCTTATGATTCGTCTATATCAGCATATTAATTTTGGTATCAACAGAAGCCCCCAATGTTTCATATTTCGAAATTTGAGGAGTATGGAACATTCTTTCTCGGTATATGGCAGTGTTAAATGACCTTCCTGGTGTTTAGGAGCATTTTCTCCGTGTTCGAATGTCTTCCTAATTCGCAGAATCCACCTTTTTCAATTTTTATAAGCGCTTCAATCTTCGTGCACTTTTTGTCCTTTTAGCCGCCGATAGCGTAATAGTTTCTTTTTGTAATCATTTCTTTCGCCGCTTCCCAAGGCAAAGTATTTAAGCTTCATAGGTAGTCCCATCGTCTTCTACCTTTTGCAATTTCTGCTTTCGAGTTTTCCATAGTCTTTCTCTCTCTAGTGCGTTCATCCTTTTCTTCGTTCATTGTCAACAAATCTCCCTTTTTCCTGTAAGATCTTCTTCCTTTCTTTTATTCACCATGGTTTATGTTATTGAATCTCTTGAGAAATTCCGTTCTGATTTTTCTATTCCATCTTGGGTAACTTTGGAGAATCTTTCTGAGCCTTTAGATTATTTTCGTTTGGCTGAGGGACACTGGTTCCCCAGCCTCTTTATTGCTGAATGTGGATTTTCTTTTCCACCAAACCCCTTGTGCTTAGAATTCTGTCAGTATTTCGATGTTGTCCCTGCGAAAATAGCCCCCACCACATGGAGAATAGTTAATGGGGTGTATAGGTTAAAACAAATTCATGGAACCCGCATAGGAATTCCTGAGATTATGCATTGTTATAGATGGGCTGTTCTAGATAATATTTTTTATTTAAAAACTAGATTTTTGAATAGGGCCTTAGTAGTCAACCTCCCTGATGCAAATAGGGATTATTTTGAACATGGGGTAGTTATTAAAAACTGGCAACATGCCCCTTTGATTGGAGATGAAGTATATCAAGGTCCCAGATGCCCTCCATATGACAATGGGATAGGTTATTTTCATCTTATTTTATTTCTGAAATTACGATTTCATCATGTTTGAATAAATGTATGACTGATATTTCACTATGTATTTGTTTGCAGTTGACAGTAAGAGAAAAACTTTAAAAGAATCAGAAGTAAATATTAAACATTTGAAACTTATCTAGAATCTGCATAAGAAAGTTGCAGACGAGCACATCAGATCTGATTTATATTTGTTGCAGTATAGGAGTTATACAACCTCTTTTACTGCTCGCCCTGTAATCAGCACTGGTGAGCCAACTCCTGAGGATTCTTCATCAGATTCTCATATTCCTTTGAGTCAGAGGATGGGCAAAAGAAGAGTTCCTGCTCTCTTTGAGGAGACTACCTCTGCTGGAGATGGAAAAAGGAACAAGGCTGACGTCCCAAAGGGGACAAAGAAAGTAGATGCCGCCCCTTCTGTTGTTCCGCAAAAGGCTGCTGAGAAGCCCCCAGTGGCTCCGAGCAAGAAAAGTGCTTATGTGGAAGTGGTCACCATCTCCCCCACCAAAAGTTCTTTGGTTGAAACTGCTGAAATGCCACCGAGGAGACTGAAGAAATCCTCCTCGGTCAATTTGGCTGAAAACATTTCCCAGCTCCAAGTTAGTGGAGCTGGTGTTCCAACTATCATTCCCCCGAGCTCTGCAATGAGCTCGGTAAAGACTTGGAATATTCCTGAAGTCCAAGGAATCAAAGAGAGTATGTCTAGGGATATGCTTACATCCCTGGCTACTCGTCACATTGCTTCAGTAAGTTTCTCATATTCTAAATTTTCTTTCTTTTCATCAATACATGTATCTCTGTGCTGACTTATTATTATCTCCTTTTTTCAGCTGGTGAGTTATTTTAACACCATTGTGAAGAAAGATAAAGCAATCAAAGCTTCTAGCTCCTCGTCTGGGGTGGAAGATGCTTTGTTGAGGTTAACCAAATCTTTGAAGGATTCCCGTCAAAAGTATGACGAGGATAAGGCTGAATGGGCGAAGAAGTTGGCTGCAGTTGAGGCAGAAAAGGTGCAGCTGGAAAATAAAGTGAAAGATTTGGAGGGAGAGAAGAAGAAGCATGACGAGAAGCTCAAGATCTTTGAGGATCTTGAGGCCAAGATGAAAATGGCAGAAGAAGAATTGTCCCTTCTGCGAGAAGCGAATCGCCAGAAGGAAGAGGTGGAAGCTAAATTGAAGGCCACCGAGGATCTTCTATCCGAGAAGCTTTCCTCGGAGAAAATGAAAAGAAAAATGATGGTTAAAAAATATTTCCGTACTTGTTGGGACAAAGGATGGGACAGGGGGGTAGCAGCAATGATGACCCAGGTCAAGTATGGGAGTTTGAAATACTTCCGAGATGGTTGGGTTGCTGCCCTGCAAGAATTGAAAGTTAATGAGGACTCAGAACTGTTTCAACAACATCTCCCTGGTCCTGCCCTAGTTATTGAAGATGAAGAAGAGGATGAAGCTGCCTCCGAAGAATCTTCAATGGTAGTGAGTGATCCCATCCTTACCCAGCCTGCTGACGAGGAGCTTTCATCTCTGCCTGCTCCTCCTGAACAAATTCCAACTCCAGCCGACCGACTTATTGTTTCAACCAAGCAATCGAGCTCCTCATCCCAGCCTCCCGAGAAAGTCTTGGGAGACAAGGAAAAGGTGTGAAGTTGTTCGGTATTCTCTTTCTATTTTTCTCCTTTTCAAGTGTAACCCAGATCTTTGTAACTTTGCATTATGATCTAATAAAATTTAAGTTCTTTTCTTCCATATGATTGTTTCTTCTTTATCTGCACTCTGTCTTGATCTTATTTTGATGATTACTTTTTCTTTCTCTGCTAGTTTCTGGCTAGGATTGATATGCTATCCTCTAATGATACAAATCTGATGCAGCAATGCCATGAATATTATAAGGTTGGTCACACAGAATTGAATGAATCAGAAGTTGCTGACATCCTTGGTCATGATGCTTCAGAGCAGGCCATCGAAGCTTATCAGTATCTGAAAGACTTACTTGACCGAGCTGTAGCCAACAATATGGCTTATTACGAAATGATTGAAGACCTGCAAGGCACTCTCGATGAAATTCAGCAATAATATAAAGAATCAACTACCCTGTTGCATGAGGGATATGAGAAGAGGTATCAGCAGCTTTCTGCCGAGAAGGGCTACGAGAAGCTCATCGCTGGATATGATGTTAAGGAGAGAACCCTAAAGGGTGAAGTTGAGGCATGTAGACAGATTTCCGAGATGCTGGAGCAAGAGAATAATAATTTGCAGAAAGAGCTACCACAGTATAAGTCTGCAGCTTCATCTTCCACTGCTTTGGTACCGGTCACCGATGAAGGATTTTCATTTTTGGAAGTGGAAAATGCTAAGTTGCGAGAAGAGTTAGAGGCTTTGAGAAGGGTTTGGCCTTCTACTGTTATTGGGGGACGAGGAAGAGGCTCTCGTGGACGAGGAAGAGTTGCTCAAAATGTTGACGAGGAACACAGTACTCAACCTTCTCGGGGACGACCAAGAGGTCTTCGTCGTACTGTTGAAGAAGCTCATACTCAATCAGCATTGGAAAATCAAGCATTCCAGTTGTCGGCAAAAAATCAAGCCTTGTCTGAGATGTCCAAGAAAATTAGAGAACTGGAACAACAACTCTCTTCAAAGAATTCAGTGTTGGAGACTAATGAACTTTTTATCCAGAGTCTTCACGAGAAACTTGAGAGATTGACATTTCAATTTCACAAACAGCCCAGGGAGTTTTGGATGGCTGGATGCAATAAAGCACTATTCCATTTAGATGATCGTATCCAGAATGCCAATAACGAGGGATACAAGCAAGGTTGGCTGAATGCCTTGGGCGTGCTGAAGCTCGAACATGGACACTACCTGTGGGACTATTATGATCCTGGGGTCCTCGACTTGCCTGTGCCACCATATAATTTGGACATGGAATGGATCCCAGCTCGTGCCATTCCTCGGAGCTTAATTGCAAAATACCTTGGTGACTACAATCTTCATTCCCAGATCGAGGTATCTTGTCCAGAGCATCTATTGGACACCCCTTCAATAATGAACGTCAGAATGCTTCGAGACATTAACTTTATCAATTCTCCCCTTTGCCTGGAAGATCCTCCTGCTGGCGAGGAGCCTATTTCAAAAGCAGAAGGGAAAAAACCAGTAGAATAGGAAATTCTGATGTAATAATTAGTACACAATTTAATATCAATGTAATAAATTTGTGTAATTCATTTTGAATTTAATGAAAGAGTTTCATTTTTGTTTGCAATCTTAATTGCTATTGTCTTGTAATTGTCAAACACTTTATATTTGTGCTTGCATAACAATATTGTGTGATTCATCGACCAACTTAGTAATAAAAAATTACAAGTATTAGTAATGTTGCTCGATCACTTAATAATGAAGTAATGAGTACAAAAATGTTGAAATTTTTTCCAACCAACCAAGGTTGTTAAATTGTGCTTGTCGACCAATTATAGTTAGTGGGTTTTTATCCCCGACCAACTATACTTGGTAAATTTTTGTCTTATTCATAAAATGTGTCCGACCAACCAAGGTCAATAAATTCTCCTCGTCGACCAACTACAGTTAGTGGGTTTTTATCCTCGACCAACCATACTTGATTCAGTTTGGATTATTTTGTTCTACGAGGAACTTTTTGTATTTTCTTACCTCCCGACCAACATAAGTTGGCATTTGAGAGTATATCTTGTTTCCTAACCAACCGAGATTGGCATTTTTAGGAGTGTTGTTCTCGCCCTTTTACCAACCGGAGTTGGTCTGAGTTCGAACTATCTTGTCCACTTGCCCTTTTACCAAAATTGGTCTGAGCCAGTGTTGTCAGCCTCCTAACCAAAGGAGTATGGTTTGTTCTCGCTCTTTTACCAACCGTAGTTGGCCTGAGTTCGAACTATCATGTCCACTCACTCTTTTACCAACTGGAGTTGGTCTGAGCCAGTGTACGCCTCCTAATCAAAGGAGTAGGTTTGTTCTCGCTCTTTTACCAACCGGAGTTGATCTGAGCTTGCACTATCGTGTTGTTTTTACTGCCTAGCAGCGTAGTGTTATACACTATATTCCCCGAAAAACTTTCAATAAGATGGCAAAATGTCATCATTTTATTCATATTGATGGAACTGCTTTACATTTTACATCACTGATAATACTTGCGTAGGTGTTCAACATTCCATGCATTTTTAAATTCTTCTCCTTCTAGAATTGCTATTCGGTAAGTTACTGGTCGAACAACTTCTGTAACTCGGTAAGGTCCATGCCAGTTTGCTTCCAGCTTATTGTGCTTCTGAATGAACCTCTTTAACATGCAATCTCCTTCTTTTAAGTCGCATTTTTTCACCCTCTTGTTGTAGAATATGGCTGTTCGTTGTTGGTAAGAATCATTCCTAATGGCTGCCTCTTCTCGAACTTCCTCGAGCATGTCCAAATCTAATCTTCTCATTAAGTCGCTGATTGGGGAATTGAAATTCAGCACTCTGTGTGTTGGAAGACCCAACTCGGCAGGTATTACGGCCTCACTTCCAAACGCCAGCATATATGGTGATTCTCCAGTTGCTGCTCGGGGAGTTGTTCGGTAAGCCCACAATACTGACTGTAGCTCATTAATCCAATTAGCTTTAGCCTCACTTAGCCTCTTCTTCAAACCATTTAATAATGTTATGTTCGTTACTTCAGTCTGTCCATTGCTTTGAGGATGGCCTGGTGCTGAATGAACCTTCAAAATGTTTGACTGATAACAATAGGCGGCAAACTCCTCGTTATCAAATTGTGTTCCATGGTCTGTGATGAAGGCATGAGGGAGACCATATCGGCAGATGATGTTCTTCCAAACGAAATGGTATACCTTCTCGTATGTCATATCAATGAGGGGCTCAGCTTCTACCCACTTAGTAAAATAATCCACTGCGACGACGAGGTACTTGAATCTTCCTCAGGTCGTTGGCAATGGTCCAACCAAATCAATTCCCCACATGGCAAACGGCCAAGGGGAAGTTATGGGTGTCAACAGTGCTTGTGGAGTTCGTCGGATGGAGGAAAAGCGTTGGCATTTATCACATCTCTTAGCATAGGCTATACAATCAGCCATCATCGTTGGCCAATAGTATCCTTGCGTCATCACCCTTTGCAAGAGTGTCCGACCTGCTACATGGGCTCCACAGGACCCTTTATGGATCTCTTCAATCAATTCCTTCACCTCGAAGGGATGTACACATCTTTGCAAACATGCCATAATTCCTCGTCTATACAAAACACCATTAGTTAGTACATACCGAGCAGCTTTAAACTTCAATTTCTTGGCAGCGAGCTTATCCTCCGGTAATTTTCCCTCTTCAATATATGCCCTGATGGGATCCATCCAAGATGGTCCTAAATCAAGGGTAATAATATTCATTGTCAGATCTTCATCTATGCTCCGACTTTCTAATACTTCAATTGGTATCGTTCTTCGTAGTTCGGTATGAGTGGCTGATGCTAGTCGGGCCAATGCGTCTGCTCGTGCATTCTCCATTCTTGGTATTCTGATCAACTGAATGGCATCAAATTCTGCTAACAACTTCATCACCTTTGCATGATACTTGACCATTAATTATCCTTTAACTGCATATGTTCCCATCATCTGATTCATAATTAATTGAGAATCGCTGAACACCATCACTTGTTGCGCTTCCATAATCTTTGCTAAATTAAGATCTGCTATCATGGCTTCATACTCAGCCTCATTATTAGAGGCTTTGAATTGGAATCGAAGGGCATATTCCATATCAATCTCGTCTGGGGTGTTCAAAACAATCCCTGCTCCACAACCTGTTGTGCAAGATGACCCATCTACATATAATCTCCATGTAGGTAACTCATTTTCAAATTTCTTATCTAACAAAGTTCCTCGGTGAAATATTTGCTGTTTCCTTTCATCCTTCCCTGGTATTTCTCGCTCGTTGTCGACCATCTCTTCTTGCCCTTTTACCAACCGAAGTTGGTCTGAACTCGAATTTGATGATCCTTCTACATCCACAAGTCCTTTTACCAACCGGAGTTGGTCTGAACTTGTGTTTGTTGATCCTGTAACATCCACAGGTTGATCAGCGAGCAACTTTTGTTCCTCGGGAGTATCAGGATAAGTAAATTCTGCTATAAAATCTGCTACAGCCTGCCCTTGCAGTGATGATCTGGGTTCATATACAATATCATATTCACCGAGCTCTATTGCCCAGTATATCAGTCTCCCTGATTTTTCCGGCTTATGAAGGGCTTGTCTCAATGGCATCTCGGTATACACGATGATGGTATGGGCCTGGAAATATGGCCTCATTCTTCTACTTGCCTCAATTAATGCCAAAGCTAACTTTTCCAGCTTTGGGTACCTGATCTATACACCTCAGAAAGCTTTACTTGTGTAATAAATTGGCTTCTGGACTCCATTCTGATTAACGCCGAGCTGACTGCATTCTCTGATACTGCCAGGTACAAGTATAACTTTTCTCCCATTATTGGTCTGGACAACAGTGGAGGTGCTTCCAAATATTTCTTCAAGTCTTGAAAGGATTTTTCACATTCATTGTTCCACTCGAAAGTTTTTCGAAGTGTTTTGAAGAATGGGAGGCATCTATCAGTTGCTCGGGATACAAATCTGTTGAGCGCTGCGACTCATCCAGTAAGACTCGGCACTTCTTTCTTCGTTGTTGGAGATCGCAACCCTAAAAGAGCTTTGATCTTTTCTGGATTCGCCTCAATGCCTCGCTGGTTGACAATGTACCCGAGGAACATTCCTTCTCGTACTCCAAATGTGCACTTTGTCGGGTTGAGCTTCATTTGGTATTTATCTAGTTGATCAAAGGTCTGACCTAAGTCAACTAGATGATCAACAACTTTCTTGCTCTTTTTCAGCATATCATCGACATAGACTTCCATATTGCAACTGATTTGTTCGGTAAAAACCTTGTTCATCAGCCGCTGGTATGTCGCTCCTGCATTTTTCAAACCAAAAGGCATAACATTATAACAATAAGTTCCCATAGGGGTAAAATAGAAGTACTTTCCCTGTCTTCAGGTTTCATTTTGATCTGATTGTAGCCAGAGTAAGCATCCATGAAGCTGAGCAGCTCGTGTCCCGAGGTAACATCCACTAGTTGATCAATTCTGGGCAGTGGAAAATGATTCTTTGGGCATGCCTTGTTGAGATCGGTGAAATCAACACACATTCTCCATTTATTGTTTTTCTTCTTTACCATCACCACATTTGCCAACCAGTATGGATATTTCACGTCTTCAATGAATTGGGCTTTTTGGAGCTTCTCGACCTCCTCTTGTATAGCTTGATTCTTCTCGGGACTGAATACCCTTCTTCTCTGTTTTACAGGTTTGATCTCCTTATTCACATTGAGCTCATGACATAAGAAGTTTGGATCTATTCCTGGCATATCTTCATGGCTCCATGCAAAAGTTTTCTTTCTGTTTCTCAAGAAAGCTATCAACTCCTGTTTTATTGAAGCATCCAACGACGAACCTATCTGAGTTGTTCGTTCAGGGTGTTCATCGTCTAGACTAACATTTTTTGTAGATTCCACCACCTGTCCTTTTACAAGTTGGGATTCATCTCTAGGATCCAGTGTTTCAATTTATGTACCTTCATCCACCTGGTAGGTAGTAGTCTTTTTCCTTGACTCTTCAATCTCCTCTTGCTCGGCAGATGAATAATAGCATTCCCGAGCTACTTTTTGATCACCTTTCACAACTCCTACTCCAAAATTTGTTGGGAATTTTAAGCACTGATGTACTGTAGATGGAACTGCTTCGAACTTCTTCAAACCAACTCTTCCCATGATGATGTTGTAAGCTGATTGCACATTCTTATCCATCACAAAGAAGCGTGTTCGTTCTGTTCGACAAGCAGGCCAAGTTCCAATGAATATATCCAACTTGATCGTCCCAAGTCGAAAAACTTTCTCGCCAGCAAAACCCAGGAGAGGTCTGTGATAAGGCTCCAATTGAGATAACTTTAAATTTAAACTGTCAAAGCATGAGTAGAACATGATATCTGTCGAACTACCATTATCTACCAGAACCCTTGAAATCATTACTTCTTTCATCCTCATTTTGATCACCAAAGGGTCGTCGTGAGGGTAAAGAACACCTGGAAGGTCGTTTTTTGAAAAACCAATGACCAACTTCTCTTTGTTTACCTTCCTCGGGCGATCCTCTTCAGCCAGATTTATCCGTTGAATGTATGAGCAAGCCTGAGCCTCACCGAGGTAAGCTTTTCTTTCTGTAGTAAGATCTCCTCCCCTGCATCTCCGCATGTAATAACATTACAATCAAATGTTCCAAAACGTATTGAAAATGCCTCGCGTTCTGTTTGTCTCGGCCTTTTGGGAAGATCGGGGTCATCCTCTGTATCATCTTCATGATCTCTTTTCCTGGTTTTATCTGCCCGACGAGGAGATCTAGATCTCTCTTTTGCTCGGTCTTCATTTCCTCTTTCATTTCTACGATCAACATACTTCGACAGCTTTCCTCGTCTAATGAGCGTTTCAATCTCGTTCTGGAGGGCTATGCAATTTTTAGTCATATGACCATGATCCTTATGAAACTCGCAATATTTATCTCTATTTCTTTTGTCAGGGTCCGACCTCAGTTTCTTTGGCCACCTTACTTCCTCGTTATTCTTGATTTCTTCCAAGACATGATTAATACCCATTTTCAAAGGAGTATAATTATCGAATTTCTTCAGGACTTCCCATGACGACTTATTATTTTTGGAATGCTTGTCACCGCCATTGCCTTTATGCTCTTTCTTCTTAGATTTGTCGACTTCCTCCTTGGTTTCTTTATCCATATTCTTCTTCGCAGCCATAGCCTCCTCGGCATTCATGATTTTGGACGCTTTTGCCATCAACTCTGACATAGTTATAGGTGGATCTTTCGCCAAAGTGTAATACAACTTGTTAGGCAACAACCCACTCATCAAGGCGGTGATTGCTATCTTTTCTTCATAATCTATGACCTCCAGCTTCTCGTTATTGAAACGAGTTATGTAATCTCTAGTACTCTCACCAGATTTTTGTCTAACACTCAACAAGTGTGCTACTCGTTTTACTGGCTTTGCTCCAAAACAGAAATTGCCGATGAACAACTCGACCAATTGAAAGAAAGTTAAAATCTTACCCCGAGGAAGATTGTTGTACCATATCTGGGCAGATCCAGTAAGAGTTCCGGAGAATGCTCTGCATCTCATCTCGTCGGGGACAGCATAGATGTCGACAGCAGCTTGATATTGCTCTATGTGAAGAACAAGATCTGTTTTTCCATCGTATTTGGGGGTCACCACAGGTGCGTTAAATTTCAACGGGGTAGGAAAATCCACAATGGCCTGGACAAAAGGTGTCCCTTGAACAAAAGTTCGTTGTAGGGGATTCTTTGCCTTAGCCATTTCTCCCAATCTATCCTCCAATCGCTGAATGGACCCTTTTCACGCATCATTTCCTTCCTCGGGCCTATTAGTTCGAGCAATTGACTGTTCTGAAGTGGCCTCCTGAGATCTATCTTGACGAGCAACTGGTCGTGATTGTGCTGATCCTTCTCTTAGATCTGATGGTTGTCGAAAACTCCTCGACATGGTCTTAGGTGGACTCCTATTCCTCCTAGGGCCTAATCGGCTGAAAGGAGATGCCCTGCTCAATCTTTCCAAGGCACTGGGTCTCTCTGGAGAGAGAGTGATACGTTGCTCAGTATCTGTAGCCCGTATTGACGAAGTTCGCCCAGGTTGATAAGAGAAATAATTAGATTCCTCATTACGATATGATTCAGTACGCCTAGATCGTGAAGAAAGTAAATAAGTTTGCCTCTGACCACTTCGCTGTCCCGAATGCGCAGGTACGCCACCATGAAGGGTTTGTATGAGTTGACGCATTATTTCTTGCATGGCGGTTTGTCCTTGAGCCAGATTCGTCATAATTCCGGCCAGATCTGGTGGTGCAGAGGGATTTGGAGGATTTCCAATGTTCCCAGCATTTCGATTGCTGGATTCTGGATTGTCTGCCATTGATGATGAATAATTCTTGGTTAAAAATGATAACAACAATCGATTCCCACAGACGGCACCAATCTGTTGATGTAAAAAATTAGATTGCTTCTAATTATTTAATCACAGATAAATATAAATGAGACAAATTTTTTTAAAGTGGTTCAGCCTTATAAGAATGGCCTACGTCCACTGTTTCTGTTATTGCCAAGTGTTTTGGAGTTCTTGATATGTAATTCTATCAAGAAAATCCCGTCCCCCTGAATGAGGGTGATACATTGTATTTATAGTCTTTAGGCTGTACATGTGAAAGGGTAAGCAATTAATGACCTTTAAGAGTATACGACTGTATGATAAGCATTCAATGAATAGTTGAACTATTGATTATCTAGCAATCAATACTGTGGCCGAGATGCAGCTCGGACCGCCTTAGTTGCTCGTTGTTCAAGAGTTCCTCGGAGCCTCTGAGTTCCTCGGAGTGTTGGAGTTCCTCGAAGTATTAGAGATCCTCGGAGTATTAGAGCTCCTCGGAGTATTAGAGCTCCTCGGAGTATACTTATTGCTCGGAGTGAGTCTGACTTGGTCGGGGAAATAACCTTCCTCGTTGCTATTGTGCCACGTAGATCGACACGTGTCTTCTTATGATTCGTCTATATCAGCATATTAATTTTGGTATCAACAATACCCTTTTGTTAAAACTAAATAAACAGATTAAGTTTATTTTAAATAAATAAATTAACATACCCTTTTGTTAATGTTTATTTATTTTCTATTGTTTATTATTTATTTATTATTATTTTCTGAGCGTTTTTTTAATTTAAGGTTTGGCCCCCATATTAAAGTAAGGGTATAACTGGTAATAAATATGTGGGTTAACGACCAATTGAACGAAATGTTAAAAATGGGGGTCAAACCTTAAGAAAGTCTATTTCTGGGGGTTTGACTCATTATAGAGAATTAAATGGAGGCGAAACCTTAATTTAATACCTTGTACCTTTATGGATATTTTAATTACATAAGTGGTAATTTGAGGAATTTTAGTGAATAGTAAATTATGGATTATTAAACATTAGATGATTACCGACGCGTGCAACATTTACTTTGGAGACTGAGTAAATGAGTCGTAATATTTTTATGTCATGTCACAGTTGGGTAAAGCGGCGAAAATTATTTTACGTTGTAGAAAACGCGTATCGAGAAGTGTCGTGTATAACTAGTGAATTTTAGTTAAGTGATTATGATGGAGATTTCGAGTGAACGATTGATTTCAGAATGGCCAAGATAGTCAGAATAGAGTATCCGGGGGCAGTGTTTAGGTTTCGGGGGCTTTTGGAATAGTTGGGACTCGTAATTGAGTAAACGAGACATTTTTGGGTTTTATAAGGGACATGCCCTTATTTCTCTGTTATAAGGCACAGAGAGAGAGAAAGAGAAGAAAGAAAAGAGATAAAAGAAAGAAGAGAAGAAAGGAAGGGACAAGAGGAAGAGAAAGGGGATTTCGACCCAAACTCCGCGGGATTCGACTCGAGGTCGTCAGATTTTATCCACGAGGAAAGTGTTTACTTTCTTTATTCATTTGAGTGTGTGTGTCTCATATTATAGCTGATAAACTATATAATTTTGGGTGAGAACCCTTAAAATAAATTTCGGAAATTTGAGTTTAAGTTTACAAATTGATGTATTGTAAACACTTAATGATTTCTAGTGTTAAATCCATGATAATGGAGTGTAGAAATGTTTAGAAATGGGAGAAAATGATAAACTAGGGTTTTAATGGTTTTAAGGCTTAAATATAAGAGAAATGGTTTAATACCACAAATAAATTGATGTGTTAGTTATAATTCAGTGTTAGGATGATTATAGCGTTGTTGGTTGAGATTAGAAGCCATAAAAATAGAGATTGGGTTGATATTTGGGATTTTTGGAGATTGAGAAATCTCCCAAATAATGCCCTCCGAACAGTGCGAATCGATTCGGGTCTAGACTGAATCGATTTGCATAAGGGGATCTGTAAGGCTATCTCAGGCCGAATTGATTCGAATTGGGACCTAATCGATTCGCCTTTGAGGACCTGCTTGCAGAGAACTTTCCGAATCGATTCGAATTGGGGGCCGAATCGATTCGCCTGCCCGAATCGATTCGTATTTGGGGCGAATCGATTCGCCTTTGTTGAATTTGCCAGTTTTCCTTATTTGAGTTTAGGGGGAGTTAAATTGTAACTTAGAGATTATTGTAGGGGATTCTAAATGTAATATTAGGACTCCTAGATATTGGAATTAAGGGTGAGTAGACCTTGGGTAAATAAGAGGGAACCTTGGATCATTTAAATATATAATACTTATATATTAAGTACGAGAATACTTATATTCTATTACGAGTGGGAAAATTCGGGGTTATTGGCTATCGCTGTAAGAGTTTAGCAATTATAGCCATATATATTGAGAAGTGATATATATTATATACGGGAGTTGTTTCTGTATATATATATATACGGAACTAAATATATCTGTGTGTGATTGGTATATTTGTATCTTAGAGGCTGGTTCCATAGGCTTTCCCGGGCATAGGGATGGATAGTCAGATTATATATTTTTCTCTAGTGCTATCCAAGGAGGTTACGCGATGTGGGTGAATCCCCTGGCTTGAGGATCATGGAGAGTATATCCCCAGGTCATATCATCCCGTATATGAGTGTTATAGCTTTATTCCACTTTTAGGATGGAATATGACCGCCTCCACCGTTGTGTATTTTTACCATGGCCATGAGTGAGTCTGGCTTGGTACCCTGGTCGATTGAGTAGACCCGGATGCGGATAGGAACTATGAGACTGCATCCTCGAGTTATAGCTCAATGGGATGGTTATTATACTTGTGATTGTAATATGTATAATTATACTTGTGGCGTATAGTATATTTCTCGTATATAAAAATGGGATATCATATAAAGTCAACTTGTGTAAAGTGAAAAGAATGAATAAGGTTTTATTCCCATTTCGGTAGATTTATATCCAGATTTATATGAATATGAATCTTAGGTTCTAGTGAGAACTATATATATACGGGATTTTATAATATATGCGTTATGTACTGAGGACCTAATAGATCTCGACGATCAACATCGTCATGTAGTAGTGTATCATGGGGTTCCTTGTTTAGATTTTGCTTCACGCGACATCCCACGCATGAAATGTAGCGCAATATTGGGAATGGGGAGAAGTTTAGTCCTCAGTAATCGGGTTTATGAGGATTTTTAGAAGATGGGTGAAATAAATTAGTTAGGCGGGGTAGCTTAATTAGGTTGTTTAAAAGATATGCGATAGGTGTGCACAATTAGAAGATGGGTGAGGTGTATCTGAAGAGAGTGCGATACCAATTTAAATATGAGAGATTACATATTTTAAAATATGGCATTTATGTACTTGCTAAATATTTTTAAAACTCGGGCTCTGACCCGTTTCCCTATTTTTCCCTGTCTTACTATATATGTATATATATTAGGTGTCCAAACACAGGGACGCCTGGATGTTAATTCTTTCGAGTCAGACGTTTACTACAGTAGCTGTGGATGCCTGCAGGTTCATTGTAGATGCTTCTATCCTTAAGAGATCTAGATAGGAGGTATTGTAGAAACATTCGGGCCGATAGCCCAACTATATTCATTTATTCTTTTACCGCTTTTTTTAGTGCGTCATTCGATTTGGTTGTATTATGTTAAACCGAGTGTTCGGTTATTTTATTTTATTTCAGTTGTCCCTTATAATTTATGTGAATGTTTTATTTAGTTGGTTTGGTTAAAAAGATTAGTTAAATTAAATTTTGACGCCAGCCTACTAAGTTATTACTAATTAATTTGGTTTTCGACAGTGATGTTAAGAATGAACCATATGAGACTCCTGTCTTAATTTGGTATAGGATTGATCACCCGATATTTTATTAGGCGGGGTGTCACAGATGGTATCAGAGTATCAAGTTCTAGTTTCGTTAGGAATCTGTGTGGATGTACTACGCTTTCAGCGTTGCTTTCGATTTGATATAGAGCCTTATAATTAGGATTGTTGATTCCTCTTGTGAGATTTCGTTCTCCTGCCATTATGTAAGATTATAGTAAATCTTTTACGCACTCGTTTGAGATTAGGGTGCTGATCGATGAAGGGCGACCAGGGAAGTCCGTTATGAGGGCAGCAGGAGATGGGGCTTTGTAGGATCTATGATTTGAAGTTGGGGAGAAGGACCACAATAGGGGTCACTCCCTTTGTGTCATCTTCATGAATTGCTACAACGACTACTAGAATATAATAGTTATATTTATTTACGTACCGCTATAGTAAAGAGTGATACTAAACTTGAACTACCCATAAATTAGGAAAAAGTTTGAAAGGGTATTTGATAAGGACCATACATTGAAGTGAAGTCATAGGGAGGTAGCGTGGATTCATTCAGTGGAAGTACAAGGCTCAAAAGCTTTGGCTTAGAGAAGGGTATGGAAATGCCCAGATGTGAAAATTTGAGGAATTTTTTTTCACTCGTTGGAGTAATGTGGGAATGGTGGGAATGGTGGTCACCATATTGGAGGGAGCAAGATGTTTTGCTCGTAGAGGAATCTTACAGATGGTTTTAACCGCGAATTCCTTTGATTTATCAAAAATAAAGAGAATGCAGTTTCTTAACTATTCACATGAGGATCGATCAGAGGCTGACACTGAATAAAGAGTTATATGGTTAAGGGAACTTTGTACCGAAGTAAGGTATGTACAATGAAGAAAGAGTCCTTCAGTGGAATGATAGGCTCACTAGTAAGTAGTGCTAACACTTATGGAGAAATTGTGTTCGTGGAACCCCATTGGTGGACATTCACCTGGGGAATTCATTGAAACAGGGTAGTGAAGGCAGGTAGCATGTTTCCTTTAGTAGGAGGAGATGAGGGAACTACGAAAGTGATTGTCAGGGTCAAGGCTATAGAGTCCAAGTTACTGATAACCTTAATGTGGTCAGGGAGGCCAAAGATGGGGAAATATGCTGATGTGGAACGTAGAACCACACGCTTTGATCTTACCCGATAGGACTTAAAGGACAAGAATAGGGTGCCTAGATGGGGCATCGATTAAAGTAGTTTTGGTTCGATTAAGGCAAGTGTACAAGTGTACTATGTCTGGAAACCAATTGGAGCAGCCAGGGAAATTGGCGAAGTTATTGTTATGAGTTTCACCTCGAATGAAGGAGGTATATTTGTATCGCTAGATAGAGTTGCGATATTTTATTAGCCCTAGATTCGTGTGTGTGATTTAAGTTTCCTGGTAGTATTGGTAACATTATATAGTGTATGTCTATATGTTTTTCCACAGTAGTGGGGTTCTATTTTCCTTCATTCGCTGTAAAAGTGAGTGTTGGTATTTTAAATTTTGAATTTAAATCTGGTATGTACCGCTCGTTTTGTGTGTGCTATATGAGTATGGTACTATTGTAAGTGTAATGTATTGTGGATTATCAGAGTGATAGCAGGCTAATGATTGTAAGACTATCGTATTCATAGTTCTAGGGTGGAACGGGTTGTTGTTGCGATATCTCACATGGGTACAGGTTGAGCTTGCCTTTATTATACATATAGATGGAACTTCGGTGAGTAGATGTTTCATTAGCATGACTTTAGTGCATGGGGACCTTATAGATATGATCTAAGGTATGCAAGATTTATTATTTTATATGTTTTACGCTGACATACCTCCACGATTGACAAAGTTAAGTAGCAGTGTACCGGAGGGGTTCCTTGTTTGGATTTCGCTTGTGAGACACTCCACGCATGAACCTTAATGACGTTGGGAGTGGAGAGATGTTACTGTATGCTAAGATGTTGGTTTTGGTGAAATTAGCTGAGAGTCATGTGATGATTAGGGGCTAATAAAAAGTACATGTGCTATGGAAAAGCGCTGGAAGTGTTTTTCTCACCGCAAGTATGTGGATGAGGCAAGCTAAAGGAAATTGATTTGAGGCTTATAGACAGGCCTTGAATAGAAGGAAAATTCAAAGGAAATATGTTTTGGGTATGATGTTTGCAACACCTTTGCAGAGAGTAAGTGCCCCGATTAGTTAGACTTTCCATTTCGCCAAGATGGAAGGACATAGTGGTAGAAGTGCGTCGATTTGTTAGCGAGGTAGGATTTAGAATGTCCCGATGGTGTGCCTTAGGCCGTTATATGTCGATGATCGATGATGCGAGGAAGTAGTGTAACGGGAGGGTTCGTTGTCTGGATTTCGCTTTGCGAGACGTCCCACGCATGAAACCGAGTGAATGTCAAAATTTGAGAGAGGTCTTGGGCACTAGGGATATAATTAGGATAATACTCATTTTATGTGTGTAGGAAACACATTGATCTTAGGACTACCATGAAATAAGGACAGTGGGACTAGTGGCTCTGATATAAGGAGATTATTGTGAGTTAACCACAAGAAGATGGGTGGCTTGACCTTAAAAAAGATTAGATTTCCATGTATAGGAAGAATTGAATCTTGAGAAGATTATTGAGAATACCCAGGTGTTAGCACTAGGCCAAGATAGTGAGGCCCATTTTTTTAGAGAGAGTGTTACGTGTGTGGCGTTTGCAATAGTGTGCTGATAGGCACGAATTATAGGGTGTATACGCATCTTGGTAAGTTAACTTTATATACCGCTAGATATAGAAGGGGCGTAGTATATAAAGCTGAAGATTATGCCATGAGGCAGTTATAAATGGGATTGGAGTTTATCGGATGGAACGTCGTATGGAGTACGCAATAATCCAATCATGGGTGCAATAATTATAGTCTCATTTTTTAGGGAAATTCAAAGTCTAGAGGTGAGCTAACGGACGCTTAGAGTGTCGGCTTTCTGAGGGGATCGAGACGTTAGAGCTGCGATTATAGGATTGTTCTCTTTTTATGCGATTTTATAAGTACTAGGTAGGATTTGTAGTTGTTAGAGTTAACCTTGCGACCGAGGTAGCGTGTTAGCATGTAGAGATTTAGTTAAGCTTGTTCCTAAATTAGTGCGCTAGAGTATAAGCCTTGAGATATGTGGGTACCATGAACAAGTGTATGGTAGAGTACCTTTGGGTTAGTTCCATTCGACTTTTTGTGCACTAGGATATAGTGTGATTAGCGATCCTGGGGTTGTAGTACCGATCGTATCCGAATTTTGGGGATGAAATTTCGTTGTAGGGGGAGAATGTAATACCCCGTACTTTTATGGATATTTAAATTAGATAAGTGGGCGTAATTTGGTAATTTAAGGAATTTTAGTGAATAGTAAATTCTGGATTAATAAACGTTAGATGATTACCGACGCGTGCTACATTTACTTTGGAGACGGAGTAAATGAGTCGAAATGTTTTTATGTCATGTCGCAGCTGGGTAAAGCGATGGCAATTATTTTACGTTATAGAAAATGCGTACTTAGAAGTGTCGGGTACGACTAGTTAATTTTAGTTAAGTGACTCGGATGGAGATTTCGAGTGCACGATTGGTTTCAGAATAGCCAAGATAGTCAGAATCTAGTATCCGGGGGCAGTATTTAGGTTCCGGGGCTTTTGGACTAGTAGGGACTCGCAATTGAGCAAACAAGTCATTTTTGGGGTTTATAAGGGACAAGCCCTTAGTTCTCTCTTATAAGGCACGGGAGAGAGAGAAAGAGAAGAAAGTAAAGAGAGAAAAGAAAGAAAAGAAGAAAGGAAGGGAAAAGAGGAAGAAAAAGGGGATTCCGACCCAAACTCCGCGGGATTCGACTCGAGGTCGTCAAATTTTATCCACGAGGCAAGTGTTTACTTGCTTTATTCATTCGAGTGTGTGTGTCTCATATTATAGTTGGTAAACTATATAATTTTGGGTGAGAACCCTTAAAATAAATTTGGGAAATTTGACTTTAAGTTTACAAATTGATGTATTGTAAACTCTTATTAATTTATAGCGTTAAATCCATGATAATAGAGTGTAGAAATGGTTAGAAATGGGAGAAAATGATAAACTCGGGTTTTAATGGTTTTAAGGCTTAAATCTAAGAGAAATGGTTTAATACCACAAATAAATTGATGTGTTAGTTATAATTCAGTGTTAGGATGATTATAGTGTTGTTGGTTGAGATTAGAAACCATAAAAATGGAGATTGGGTTTATATTTGGGATTTTTGGAGATTGAGAAATCGCCCAAACAGTGCCCTCCGAATAGTGCGAATCGATTCGGATCTAGAACGAATCGATTCGCATAAGGGGATCTGTAAGGCTATCTCATGACGAATCGATTCGGCTTGAGACCTAATCGATTCGCCTTTGAGTACCTTCTTGCAGAGAACTTTCCGAATCGATTCGGATTGGGGGCCGAATCGATTCTCCAGCTCGAATCAGTTCGCCAGCTCGAATCGATTCGCATTTGGGGTGAATCGATTCGCATTTGCTGAATATGTCAGTTTTCCTTCTTTGAGTTTAGGGGGAGTTAAATTGTAACTTGGAGATTATTGTAGGGGATTCAAAATGTAATATTAGGACTCCTAGATATTAGAATTAAGGGTGAGTAGACCTTGGGTAAAGAAGAGGGAACCTTTGATCATTTAAGTGTATAATCGGGGTTATGGACTTAATGAATGTTCGGGATGATAGACATTCGAGAAAACAATTCGACAAGCATATGTAGATATATTTATGCGGTTAGGATAAATATGGGCCAATTATAATTGAGAAAATCCTAAGATGTGAGTAGGATGGAATTTAGGATACAGGCTAAAGATAATTAAGCGGCTATCCTATACATCTATTGATGACTATTATTATAGGTGAGACGATACCTATGGAATTTAGATACATAGTCCGAATGCTATTTAAATATTACAAATTAGTATATTCCGGTGTATATTATTATGGTGACAATGAAGTTCAACACAAATTAACAAGAAAAGACAATCACCGAAGCAAATAAAGAATGTAAAAAATGCTAAATCACACGACATAGTATTTATGTGGTTCAACAAGAATGCCTACGTCCACGGTGGTGCTCTCAGTATTATTTCTCTATACTTCGGGGAGTGTTTTACAGGAAATACAATACGTGCCTCTTGCCCCAGGCCTAGGGTTTGTTATATACATCTTTGTTTTCGGGGACTGGGGATGTTGGACTTCCCCACATCAAACCGTCATTCCTAGAATATCTCCTTACGAGATCTTAGGAATAGACTAAGTTATAACTGATTTTGGTTGAGGCACAAGGTTCCCTGACTTTGGGTCGTTTTTACTGGGCTACTCATCTGGGCCTGTGGTGATAAATCGAGGTACCCACAATTGCCCCTAAAATTATTGGGCCACAATTTGGGCCCAATAAATTTAAATTATTTATCATAATGGCCTCCTTGTGAATTGTGCAATGCTTCCAAAGATTGAAAACTGATTTAGGCGGTAGCCTGCTTCGTGTACTGTGCGCTATGATTGGAAACGTTTAAAAGTCTTTTGGAGCAGTGTTTCCTTCTTATCGTTTTAAGCTTTATTCAATTTTCTCATCTCCTCTAAGCTCCTACTGTTGCGCTCTCGTTCCTAGGTCTTCATCTTTCAATCTCAATCTCCTCCATCGTCTTTGCTTATGACTTCGCGTTGTCCCAAGCCAAGTTTTTATTTTGTAAGTTCTTCTTGCTCTCTTTCTGTGCTTTTTTCTATTGCAATCTCCTTGCATTTGTATTTAGGTTTTTGTAAATGGAGAAAATAGGCAATAGGTTGGTAACTGAATTTAGGAAGTATTACAACATCCCAGATTGGGTAGACATTGAGTGTACCTCTATCCCTAAAAATGTTAGAGAAATAGAGGGGGCTCACTGGATTCACGTTCTTTTACTGTCTCAAGGAGGGATCACTTTTCCTCCAAGTAATTTGTTTTTGAATTTCTTTGGTTACTTTAATATCGTCCCCGTACAGTGTTCGCCAAACGTCTGGAAGATTATTAATGTTGTCCATAGAATAAACCAGCTCCATGGCACCAATTTAGGGCTTGCTGAGACATGCTTATGTTATTATTTCTCGTGAACAAGTTCTGGTCTTCTTTACCTCAAGTCCAGGAGTCCTGATAGGGTATTGGTAGTAAATCTACCTGATTCCCACAAAGATTACTGGCAAGAGGGGTTTCTTGCTAGAAATTGGCAATTTCCTCCCCATACAGAGGGGTCGAGGTCTGACAGGTTCATGGTCCCCTTTTATGGGGAGGAGTTCATAGGTAGGCTTAATTTTTTCTCTGCTCTTCTATCTTCTTGTTAATGTGTGATTTATCTGATATTCTTCTCTCTTTCTTTTCAGCGAGGACAAAGAACTTGGAACCTTCTCTCAATGAGGTTCAAGCTGCTGAGTTGATCAAAGCTTAGAATATTAGAGAACCTTTGGCTGATGGTGAGCATCCTCGATCTGTTGCTTTTCTTCTGGAGTAAAAGAACATTGCGTCTAGTTTTATCGTGCGACTTGTAGATAGCATCCCCGAGCTAGATATCACTGAAGAAGTTGCTGCAGATCCTATCTAATTGGACGAGGAAGAGAGCCGTTATGGTGAAGGTGATAATAGGGGAGGTACTGAAAGTGGTTCCAGCGAGGCAAGCTCTAGTGGTGAAGGGTCTTCCAGCTCAGAAGAGGTTTCTGAAGCTCGAGAGTATTCCAGTGAGTCGAGCAGTTCCAGCGAGGAAGATATGGATCCTCCCAAGAGGAATGATGATGATTATGATGTTGTGCTTTTTTTTAGGCGGTCGAAGAAGCAAGAGTCTGGCAGTGGAGAAGCTACCACTGGTTCTCAGCCTGCTTCCATCGAGCAGGAAAAGAAGATGAGGGAGGAAGAATGATTGAGAAAGAAAGAGAGAAAGAAGGAAGAGGAGAAGGAGAAAGTTGAAGAGAGAAAGAAGGTGGAAGAGAGGAAGAGAGCTGAGAGGGAGAAGAAGGAGAGGGAAGAGGAGAGAAGAAGAGTGGAAGCGAGGATAAAGGTCGGGCAAGCTTTGGTGCCTATTTTCGCGTTGCCCGATGGGGTCTCTATCCCCATCTCTCCCTAGTTGGCTCCTGCGTTGCTCGAGAGAGCAATTTTGCATATTGATTGACAGAAGTCAATGGGGACCGACCAATTAGCTCTGTAAGTGAGTCAGAGGATAACCTTAGTAAGTCTGTTTCCATTTTTCAATACTTGTAATATTCTATTCAATGCTTTCTTCTAATGCTCCCTCTTTACTTGCAATTCGTGTCTGAATTCGCTGTTCTCTACCATACTCGCGATGAGCTGGTGAGTAGGAATGCAAACTTGGAGAAGAAGAATATTAAGCTGAAGGGGAAAGGCATTGAGTTGGAGGCCAGTTTGAAGACCGCCAGTGAGGCCCAAAAGTCCTTCTATCTCGCCCTTATTGAAGCCAACAGAGCGAAGGAAATGGCAATTAAGGAGCTAAATGACTTAAGGCAGTCCTACGATCTGGTCTGCACGAGCAAGCTGGCTGTGGTCGAGGAAAATAAGGTGATGACAGAGAAGGTGAAGAAGGTGGAGTTTGAGGCAGCTACCATTAAGTAGAGTTCGTACAACTCTGGATGGGCTGCCGCATGTGAGGATGCTGATGTTCAGATAGGCTACATCAACCGGCTGAACTTCAAGAAGGGCTGGAACAAGGCTCTTTTGGCTGCTGGGGTGGATATTGATTCTCCAATATTTGATGAGCATGACCCAGGCCCAAAGCCTATTGTGGATGAGGCTCCTGCCCCGGCCATTGATAGTGGTGTTCCCACATCTCTCACCATTCCTGTTGACACTCCTTTCGTTCAGGGAACAGTAGATGCTCCAACTGAGGGAGGTGCTCCTGCTGTTGTTGATAAGGGAAAGCAACCAACGACCTCTGAACAAACTAAGGTTTCCAGCTAGCCTGCTATTAGGACTTCTTTTGTATTTTTTACTTTATTTACACTGCTCTTTTTTAATTATCGATGTAATTAGACCTCTTTATTTGAATGAAATGAAAATACTTTCCCTTCTGCATACTGATCCTTTTGTTCTTTTAATGCTTGTATGGCTTGTAGTTGATTGATGTAGATGAGTATATACCTTCTACCTCTCAACTGGGAAGGATTCTTAGTCCTAATACGAGCAACTAAGTTCGCCAAGCCTTTGTTAGGACTTGCAAGTCTCTCAGGTTGAGGAATAAGAGCTTTAAGGATCAGTTTGAGCTCGTCGCCAAACTAAAGGATAAACTTAAGGAGATGGAAGAGGTTGGTGCCTAAGTCCAAGAGGAAGTGAATACTTTGAGAGATAAGCTTCTAGATGCCTCCGAAATCAATCAAGTCAGAAAAGTTCTTCAACAGAAGAATGAGACTCCGAGGAGGGAGGTGTCGCGACTCAGGGAGCATGCATCGAGCGTCGCACCTCGAGTTTTGTGAAGTTCCTCTTCATCAGCTGTTCCATGAGCTGGCACAGGGCCGAGCACCGTCCCTCAAGTTTTACAAGGTTCTACCCCATCGGCTGGTTCAAGAGCTGGTACAGATGCAGGGGGTCCGGCTAGGGAGATGGATGAGCTTCGAGAAGACGTTCGTCAAGCATACGTGATTGATTCTGGGCTTTAAAGAAATGTCACACGGGTGAGGCATCTATTTAAGAAAGGCCCTCGACGAGTGTGGGCTGATGGTTATGACCAAGATTGGACAAATGCTCCGACGAGATTGACGGAGTTTGAAGAGTTGTCCATCATTAGGGGATGGTTGAGCGCCCTCAGGGAGTTGCAGGTCCTCAGGAATTTAGTACTCTGGTACCGTCATGAGATTTTTCCTTCAATTCTGAGGCCTAATCCTTTCAGTAGGGATGACCAGTGGGTCCTTATAAGTGCTATCCCCAGGCAGCTATTAGAGCCAGATGCGAATGAAGTTGAGGAAGACTTGGCCCCTCATCCAGACGACAGTCGGAGATCGCAAGTGGCTGATTATCTTACTCATAGGCCTAATCCCCATTAAGATTTTCTTACTGCAATGTAATTTTTTGAAAATGTAACGAAGTAATAAAATATTTATATTCTGGGCATTTTGCCTACTAAACATGTGGTGTATTTTTACTTCATTAATTTTTCATTGATTATCTTGGGCTATTCGTAGCCGACTAGATTTAATGTAGGTAGAGTTGTTTTGTCGTGTGAGTATCCTCCCAGTCCAGTATGCTTATTAGATACCATTATGCCCCACTTTACCTTTTAAGTCATGTCGTAACACTCCCTTAGGCCTAAGTATGGCAATGGCGAGGAAACACCTGGTGTTGGATGTTCTATCTGATCAAGTTTTTTGAGCCAAATAATATTTGGCAACCAATTCGATTTGTTCGAGCTGCCTAAGAGTCCCATGTAGGGCTTCATATATTTCCAGGGGCAATGCTAAGAGGTTGTTCTTGTTTCATAACGAAAACTCAAGGAGGGTGATTCCCTACTTTTTTATACTGAGTAATGTGCCTGTCGCTTAGAAAAGGTGTGCAAGTTATAAAGTTCATAATACAAAATTAACACTTCATAGAATGCCACTGCCAAACAATCTTTTATTAATCAAAAGAAATTAAAAAATGAGTTGCCCATTCCAACAATGCGATAAAAGATTAAGAAAAAAACTAGAAATAAATTTTTTTCAGGTTGGCTGCATTCCACGCTCGGGTATCTCTCTGCCCTCTAATGTTTCTAAGTGATAGACTTCCTATAGGTCATCCCTTGTCACCTTGAATGGTCCCTCCCAGTTTGGACCCAGTTTGCCATCAAATGGTTTTACAGCGCTGCCAAGAACTTTCCTTAGGATGTAGTCCCCAATCTGGAATGTCTTTGGATTGAACTTTTTGTTACTGTTGATAGCTCGCTAATCTTACCAGGGCTAGTTCGCTGCATTCATCAGCTAGGTCAAGTTCGGTGAGTAATGCTGCATCATTCTGGCTTTGGTCGACAAAGGTGGATCTCATGGTTGGGAGGCCAGCTTCTAGGGGGGTGATTTCTTCCATTCCATATGTTAGTGCGAATGGGGTTTCCCCAATTGCTTGTCGTGGGGTAGTGCGGTAAGCCCATAGAATGTGTGGAAGTTCGCTCACCCATGCGCCTTTGGCTTGCTCAAGTCATTTTTTCAACCCATCGATCACTATTTTGTTAGAAGCTTAAGCTTGGCCGTTGCTCTGGGGGTAGGCAACCGAGCTAAAATGGTGTCTGATCCCGTAGTCATTGCAAAAACTCTAGAAGGGGCCGCTCTCGAACTGCATTCCGTTGTCAATGATGATTGTTCTGGGGATCCCAAAGCGGGTAATTATGTTTTTCCATATGAATCTCATCATATCTGGATACCTGATGTTCGCCAGCGGTTCTTCCTCAATCCATTTGGTGAAGTAGTCTGTGGCGACCAACAGATACTTGCGATTACCGGCAGCGATCGAAAGAGGGCCCACGATGTTCATTCCCCATTGGGTGAAAGGCCAAGGGCTGGTAAGTGATATTAGGTCGCTGGCAGGTTGGTGGACCATAGGTGCATGTAGCTAAAAAATTTCACACTTGCGAGCATATACTCCAGAATCTCTCTGCATGTATGGCCCCCAGTAGCCTTCCTTCATTGCTCGGAAAACTAGCGATCTCCCTCTAATATGGCTCCCACAGGTTCCTTCATGGAGCTCGCGCAGTACTTACTCGACATCCTTTGGGTGAACACATTGGAGGTAAGGGCCAGTGAATGATCTCTTATATAGCTTTCCTTCAGGAGATAAGTGAAAGCGGGCAACTTTGACTCTTATCTGATGAGAGGCCTTATTATCGTCTGGTAGTGCACCATCCTTTAAATAGTCCCTCAGGGGGTCCATCCAACTGGGTGCTGATTCAATCTGGAGAATACGACCCATGTATGGAAGCTCTTCGCTCTGGAGGATGCTTGGCTGGGCGAGGAAGCCTATAGGGATTGTTCTCTTCAAGTGAGAGTCGATTGCTGAACTTAAGGCTGCTAGGGCGTCGGTATGACTGCTTTGTCCTCTGGGAAACTGTTGGACACTGACTTCCTCAAAGTTGGACATTAACTTTTTTGCTAAGGTGAGGTAGGCTGCCATTCTTTCATCCCTCACGTTGAAGTCCCCACTTATCTGATTGGAGACCAATTATGAGTCGCCGAACACCTGTAGCTATTTTGCAACCAATGCCTGTGCCTTCTGCAGGCCTGATATCAAAGCCTTATATTCTGCCTTGTTGTTGGAGGCTTTAAATCCAAGTCTGATGCCCTTCTCGAGGATTGTATCTTCTAGAGTAATGAGCACAATGCCTACTCCTGCCCCCTTTGAGTTGGAGGCTCCATCAACAAACAGTCGCCAAACTCCTCTTGTTGAGTGATTTTCCCTTTGGTCCATGGATTGAAGTTGGCCGCGAGGTTGCTCGCCTATGAATTCCGTGATGAAGTCGGCCAGGACCTGCCCCTTGATTGCATTCCTTGGTTGAAATTAGATGTCGAATTGTTCGAGCTCGACTGACCACTTGGATAGTCTCCCAGACAGATCCTCTTTCCGCAGGAATGCTATAAGGGGGTGTGATGTAAGGACGATGATAGTGTGAGCTTTGAAGTAGTGCTTCAGTTTCCTCGAGGCTACCACTAGTGCAAAGACGAGATTTTCCAATGGTAGGTACCGCTGTTCGGCGTCCAATAAGGTCTTGCTCGCGTAGTAGACTGGGTGCTGGATTCTTGTCTTTTCGCATACCAGTGCAGAACCGATGGCGTGTCTAGAGACGACAAGGTATAAGTACGAGGAATCATTATATTGTGGTATTATGAGCAAGGGTGGTATGCCGAGATAATATTTGAGCTCTCCCAATGCTCTCGAGCAATCTTGGTTCCACTCTACCATTTTTCTTCTTTTTAATAGCTGGAAAAATGGCTGGCACTTCTCGGAGGACTTCGAGATGAACCTATTCAAGGCAGTGAGCATACCCGTGAGCTTTTGTACGTCTCTTATTATGCGAGGAGGTTGTACCTTATTTATTGCATTGATCTGGTCCGAGTTGACTTTAATGCCTCTCTCGCTAACCAAGTACCCAAGAAATTTTCCCGGCTGGACACCAAAAGAACATTTTCTCACGTCGAGTTTCATTCGGTATTTCCTGAGGATTTCGAAGGTCCTTGATAGGTCTGAGAGATAGTCCTCTTTGCGCTTTCTCTTGACTACCATATATTCGATGTAGACTTCCATGGTATCTCCCATTTGGTCTTTGAACATCTTGGTGACCAGCCGCTGGTAAGTTTCTCCTGCATTCTTGAGCCCAAAGGGCATAATATAGCAGTATAATCTGACGGTGATAATGAACGTGGTCTTATCTTGGTCTGGTGTATACAGAGGAATCTGGTGATACCCCGAATATGCGTTTAGAAAACTCATTCTCTCATGAGATTCTATAGCATCCACCAATTGGTCGATCTTTGGGGGGGGGGGGGGGGGAAACTATCCTTAGGGCATGCCCTGTTAAGGTCTCTAAAATCGATACAAACTCTCCATTTTTTGCTATTCTTCGGAACCACTACTGGGTTGGACAACCATTTAGGTAATTGAACTTCCCGTATGGATCCTGTATCCAGCAGCTTCTCTACTCCTTTTCTACAGCTTTGGCCTTCTCTGGCGCAGTTCACCTTGACTTCTGCACGATGGGCCTGAAAGTGGGGTCGACGTGCAACCGATAAAAAAACACACTGGGATCAATTCCAGGTAGCTCATACGGTTCCCACGCGAAAACATCTAGGTTGCTCCTTAATAGCACCGTCAATACTTTCTTCTCTTGATCTGTGAGAGATGTCCCAATCAAGAAACTCCTATCCTTTTTGTTATCATCGGTTGCGACTTCTTTTAGGTTTTTAATAACCCGCTAAGAGGGGAGGAGCCTGGTCTACTTCACTCCGGGTCTTCCATAATTTAGATGCTATTTTTAAGGTCTCAAACCTTCTTGCTCCTCGACCTTCTCTTTGGCCTTCTCGACCTTCTTCTCTGGTTTTGAGCAGATGGCTGCTATGAAGCCCCTTCTTGCCATCGCTTGATCTCCGTGGATATCCATCACTCCTCGCTCAATCACATACTTGAGTTTCTGATGGTCGGTTAATGGGACTGCCCTCATTGCATGTAGCCACCCTCTACTGAGGATAGCTTGGTATAGTGAGTCAATGTCGATTACCAGAAACGTGATCATCTTGGAGACACTTCTTGCCCTTACTGGCAACACGATCTTTCCCAATGGGATAGTTACTTTCCCAGCGAAGCCAACTAGAGGGACAGTGGCTTCCTTCAAGTCGGTAATGCTTAACTTTAATTTTCTGAACAGGTCAAGATACATCACCTCAGATGAGCTCCCCTGGTCGATGAGCAACTCGTCGATGTCATAGTTGGCTATCCTGAGGGTAATGATCAAGGCATCATGATGTGGGGTTCTTACCCCCACTAGATCTTCATTTGTGAACACGATGTGTTTGCTGTAATCGATGTCATCTGCTCGCCGACGCTTTCTTGACTGTGTCTTTGCTGGATCGATCTGAAAAGCTTGCATTACTGGTATAAGCTTTTTCACTTCCATCCGAGCTGAATTCCCTTGAATTTGCTTCATATTAGACGCCCCATGAATTACTACAAATTCATGGCCATCATCATCCTCGAGTACATTTTCGGGCCTTGTGTCTCCATTGGCAGTAACCTTTTCTGCCTTTTTCTCCATAAACTCGTTTAGATGCCCGATCTGGGCCAACTCTTCAAGGTGAGACTTAAGAGCCTCACAGTGCTCAGTCTTTTGTCCTCCCTCCTTATGGAAAGAGAATCTTAGTGCATTGTTTCTCTTTGAGGGATCTCCTCCCATCTTTCTGGGCCACTTAACAAATGGCTCATCTTTGATTTTCGCTAGGATCTTGTATATTGGTTCTTTGAAGACAGTGTTTACTACGTGAAATGCTTTCGAAACATCGTTCTTGCCTCTGTTCTTGGAGCCACCCTTGCCCCCATTCTTGCCTCCTCTCTTCTATTTTTTGGCCTTATCGTTACCCTTGGCAGTGAGCTTAGCTCGACCATTGTCCCCTACACTGAGACGGGTCACATCCCCAACTTTAGCGTACTTCTCAATGCGAGCCATCAGGTCATCGATGGTTATGGCTTCCTTATTCGTTAGGGATTTATGCAGAAGGCAAGAGCTGGGCAGGCCTATCTTAAAAGAGGCCACTACTACCTGTTCCGATAATTCCTCGACCTCGTTGAACAACTCCCAGTACCTCTTTGCGTAGTCTCGGAGGCTCTTCTGAGGCGTTTTATTCATTATTAGCAAAACATCCATCCTCTTTGGATGGGAGCTGATGGTAATGAAGTGAGCCCTGAAGAGCTCGGCCAAGGACTCAAAGCTCCTGATGGATCTCTGAAGGAGCTTCTCGAACCACTTTTGGGCCACATCATGTAGACTTGAGGGAGAAATTCGGCACATTAGTGCATCCCAGTGGTTCCAGAGAGTCATGGCCTACCTGTACTGCTTAACGTGATCGATAGGGTCAGTCTTTCCGTCATAGATCTTGAATCTCAGAATTACAAACTTCTTGGGGGATTCTTATTCTTCTATTTCCTTTGATAAAGGGGATTTCATCTGGGTCCTGAGAGCTCATCGAGCAAGCTCTCTGGTCGATCTGGCACCCCGGTGTGCTGGGTGCTGGTCCATTTCTCTCCGGACCAAATTTCGTATATCCTTATCTCCCCGAGCTGGGCTCCTATAACGGCGAGTTGGTCGCTGTTGCTTGAGCAAGTCATCATCATACTCGTGCTTCTCACTTCCCAGGGATCCGCATCAAGGGCTCCTTCCTCGGCTTCAAGACTTGCTCGCCTGAGGGCTAGGAGTGCGGTATGGACGTCGCCTAGTGTTGCGATGGAGTTATTTATCCATCATTTCCGTCTCCTTTTGAGGCGAGCATTATCAGCCTCTTACTTGCGAGCAGCCTGATTACGCATGAAATATGTGTTCGTGTAAGGACACAGTCGTTGTTTTCGTTTCACTGCGATAATACAAACAAACTTAAATTATGGCTACACTTGCGAGGCAAGCACAGTGGTAAGTCGGGTATCGAAAATCCGTAGGGAAGAGATGCTCGAATTTATATGATTTAATACTCCTAAATAAAAGTGTAAAAGGTGATTACAAACTAAAAAGAAAAAGATGCATAAAAGGGAAATATTAATCTAGGCGAGGGTATTGAAACTAGAAGAACAAAGCGAGTAAAACTATAGGTTGCGTCGAATATCCCTCACCCGAGTTAATTTGTATAAAATGGATACATGAGTCGATGAGTTATTACGAATGCATCTCGTTTCGATAGTTATTTGAATCAAGGGTTGTCACGCCCCTAAATTCGCATAAAAGCCTAATAAGATTTTGGCGTCAACAAATACCCCAACAATTACGCACGAAAGGTCGTAAGCACGGGACATACATGATATGCCCCGTCAAATCTCCTAGGCGCAATAACTAGGACAACACACCCGAAATAGAACCGTAAACACCATCACCAAAGCCAAGCAATGCGTCAACTCGAGTGAGTTCCATTCGAACACAATCTAATTTAAATTAGCTAGAAATCGTGGTAAAAACGCAGTAAATGGAAAGCGATAAATAAACACGATAAATCTACCTAGAAAGAAAGTAAAGTAAGCATGTGAATCTAATTAACAAAGCATGTAAATTACACTAGAAAGCATGAATTAATGGAAATACAAGCTATATTAAATGGAGAGGGTAATGAATAGTCAACTTACAAATCCAAAAGGGTGTCAATCCAAGAAGAAATGAAGAAGAACTAACCAAAAAACCAAACCCTAACCTAAACTATCTTCTAAAACTATCTAAAATCGATTATATCTGATATTTACACAAAATTTGGTATTTATACTAACTGGAATAAAAATAGAAAAGAAAAGAGAAAAGAAAATAAATGCCCAAAATATTTCAGAAAACGGGGGATCGATCGATCGATCCCCTGGTCTTCGATCGATCGATGGTTAAATATCATGCCCACTATCTCCCCACGATCGCTGAAAACTGAGGGATCGATCGATTGAACCCTTTGGTCGATCGATCGATCAAGCAGGGGTGAGCCAAGCTGCATGCTGTTTTGGTTGTTTGCATTTCCCGTCCGCTGAAATTGCCGTAACTTCTTCATTATGAATAGGAATCGCGCACCATTTACGGCCACGCAAAGCTTACGAGGAGGGATACAACTTCCGTGTAGATGTTCAGCCAGTGCCCAATCTATGAAATGGATAAATTTCCCTTGAATGTGCGATCGTGTACGAAAATCGAGCGGAATGCGTTCGAACTTCACATTTAGCATCCAAATACGTATAAAAGCTCAATTAACCCCTGTGAAAATGTTAACGTAGAAATCCAAGGTTATCTGGTTAACGAGCATAAATATAGGGAATAAGATACCTGAGGGGGCTAAAATGCGTCCGTTCGAAGGATAAAAATACGTAATATTTGCGTATCACCACACCCCCTAACTTACACATTGCTAGTCCCTAGCAATGAAATAGGATGCAACAAGAACTACAAGCAAACCAAAAGCAGGATGAGTACAATATTTTGGTATTTAAACATAAGGCCACTTTTACGGAGATTCGATTGCATTTAGCATATGCAATAAGCCGTTAAACCCCTAGGTTACCCTAGTGGACGAGTGTCGTCTCGTGAGGGTTTTCAGGGATGATACCCACAAACATCATAAAGTTTCCTCAAAATATGCCCAACCCAACATGCGACAAGCCCAACAATGGCGAAAAAGATTTCATACGCATTATTAGCTAAGTGAGTGAATTAAAACAAAAGTCCAAATCATTAACATTATAGAATGCACCTCATAAAATTGAAACTTTAAAATGTGGGAGGGGAGTGAGCACACGTAAAATATGATTTGGCAAAAACTTAAATAAACCGGATACTAAATAAAGCAAGCATATATTCAATCATCACGGGAATTACACTCATCAAGCAAATTCACTCGAAACAGGGAGGTAACACACGGGACATGCGGGCATAAAGAGTAAATATAAATGAAAACTAGGCCGCACACATGTCACAAATGAAGAATGATATATATAAACTGAAAAACCGTAATCTTAATGAAAGGATACCGCTCATTAAAGGAGGTGAAATGTATTTTCACAGATTATCAAAACTATTATGACTTTTGAATTACATCAACCTAAGATCACATAGGACTTTACTAGGGTTGTAATGTAGGTTAGGCTAGGGTACGAAATCAAGGAATGTATGTACGGATTCAGTGTTCGGGATGAAAACTCGGGATAATGGGAGAATGCGAGAAATATCAAAATTAGAAAACAAGTTCCAAACGAGCATTAAATATATCATCGGGGAGAGTAATCAAAGCTTATTGAACTATATACACAACATATACAACTTTCTCTTTCTTTTCTTTTCTGCTTTTTCTTCATTTTTTCTTTTGTTTTCTTTTGCTTTTTTCTTTCTCTTTTTCATCTCTTTTGTTCACATCTCTTTTTCTTTACTTGTCATACTCTCATATGCCTAAATTGCAACCGACATCACAACAACATCATTCAATCCCAAGTAACATTCCAAACAAAGGTACGGAAAGTGTATGTTTGGTTTATAACTCCAATACGGAGTTGGTTATGGGAGTTAGGTTATGAAACGAAAGGCTAATGTTTAGGCTCAAGGGGGTTAACGAGGGTAAACATATAAGGGTGAGGTCAAGACTAATATGGGTGATATAACAAAGAATGCCTATGATCATTTCCAAAAGTTTACGCAATTCTCGAGTCAAAACAATATATGAAAATCATGATCAAGTAACACATTTCAAGTATGAACTCAATTAATGAACGATCAAATGAAAGAATAGAGATATTACCAACGAATTCAACCTTTTCAATGAAAAAAGAATAGTGTATACACTCACAAAACGACGAAAGGTACAAAGCTTACTCGGTGTAGGTATATACAATGCAACAAAAGATTATCGAGTTATAAAAATTTTAAACCAAATCAATGAAGCAAGGAAAGTGCATGTGCTCGTGGGATTAAAGTTTAATTCATGAATTTATTCATAATATCAATAAGTGAGACTAAAGTCTAATAACTTCTAAAATCGAGAGCATGCATCATTGGGTTGTCTATTGGATCGGACAATTATTGAAATTTATCATCGAAAACAAAGGCAAAATGCCCAAAAAAGGAGAAAAAAGAAAGAAAATATTTTTGAAAATTTTAATTTTTCTAAGAAAAGTATACTAATTAACTAACATGTGAGCAAAAACATGGACTAAACAAGAAATGGATAGAATATCCCACACCCCCTAACTTAAAACCTGAAATTGTCCTCAATGTAAATTAAGAACCAAGTTTAAGAGAGGAAAATAACGATATTACCCAAAATTGGATCGATCCCCATAAGAACAAGTCCAAAGAATCTACAAAACAAGTTAGTACCGAGCATAGCAAAAACAAATAACAAAAAGTTAACTAATTACAAGAGACTAAATTTAGAAGGAAAGAAAAAATAAAAACAATAAAAAGCTAACTATATACAACCTACTATTTAGGCTTCACACTAACTATACACTAGAAGTCTAAATAGCTGAGGGTCCACCATAAGAATGATTTGACTTTGGAGGATAATTGGTGTACCCTCACATACAAGAATGCCCTCCAAAAAATATGAATTTCGTTTTAACAACGGAAGGCATGTGTAAGGCGTAAGATATGAACCATCGTCAATTAAAATTCTTGGAGGGACGCTGGGGGTTTGGATTGAACGGGTGACAAAAATATGTGGGGATCGAGAAAAGCTGAATATCCTCCCAAAGATTTTGAAATTGGAATGGGAGGTGGCACACACAAAGGCAAAGATGCGATCATGGAAGGTGACTCGAGAAAGTACTCCTCATCGGCGAAAAGGTTTAAAACATTAAAGTTTAAAATCGAATCATCGGGTACTTGAGATGGTGTGATAATAGAGAATGAAAATGGGGTTGAAAGAAATTAAATCTCATGAGATGAATCATCATCGCATGAAGATTGAGTTTCGAAGGAAATAATATCATTTTCAATGAAATGTTCTTCTTTGGGGGCAAAAGAGGAAATCATTTCATTGCAATAGTTTTCAAAATTCCTATCATAATGAGTATGGTGGTTTAGATAAGATGGAGGGTGGTTTAGATAAGATGGAGGCGTAACCCCTTTTGAGTATGGTGATGACAAGGTTAATCAGTAAACACTAGTGATTTAGCCACAAGACACAAAGAACAGTTTGGAACGTATGAAACCCAGCTTAACCCCACAAATCTCTCGTGTATAACTCACAATATAATAAAGAACTCAGAAATAACTTAGCTAGAGGGAGAGAGAAGTAAGCATCCTAGATACACCTTAGTAGGCAGGTAGAAAAACACACACACCGAAAAGGTCTTCTTCAAGGATTTCTGTCAAGTTATTAAAGCTCCCTAATAAATGACAAATGGTGGGTGGAAGAACTCTCTGGTTTTTCAATAACTCTTTCTCTAGTAATAATTTCTCAAAATCTTAGAAGAATATCTCGAAAAGAACTCTTTTTGATCGATCCCCTTCCTTGGAGGTGGCTGGGGCCTTAAATAGCCCCCACACCACCCCCGAGGCAGCTAAGTCATTAATGCCTGTGAAAAGACCTCCCTCATACCTTATGTCACCAGCATTAAATACCTGATGCACTAGTTGTCTTTACGTCATAAACATTAAATGCCAAGACATGCCTTTTGCCTAAACACTGTGTGTCAGGGGGCTGTTGCCACAGAGGTTGCTTACCAACCGTATGACAGCTCCAAATACCACGGTGGTTTACTCAAGTGCAGACTTGAAGTTGTCTAGCTGGCTAGTGACATCACCTACAGTAGATGAGACATAAAGTAGAGGGCTGTTTGGTTCACAGCAAAGCTCCCGATGGAACTCGAAGCTACTTTGCTCTAGGTTCCACGGTGAAGATCTTTCGGTGTTTTACCAGGTGTATCTAAGATGGTCAAAGCCCCAACGGTGCCCCACTTCTCAATCCTCCAAACCAAGTCCCTCTAAAGTTCCCACGGTGAGGTTGTTCGATAGAGCATGAAAGCTCTCCCAGGCCCTGCCAAGCCTGATCTCTCGCGAGTACCGTTCGACCTCACACCCATTCATTATTCTCGTTACAACATTACAGTCGTTACAACTCGTAGTCAATATAAACAAAGCTATAATATGACAAAGTAACAATAAGCTAAAGTACGAGTTGCCTCGCCAAGCTTCCACGCTGAGCTGCCTCGCTGAGCTTATCCTCAGAACACTGTTGCTAATTGGTGGATTATACCTAATCCAAGGATTACCTTCAGGCCCCCTCTACATTTTCCCCTTCGTGGAGGGATTTGTTGTGGGAACAAGAAGTGCCTCCACGAAAACTTCTCAATCCGATGAACCTTCTCTGTCTGGCCTGCTACTTTTTCTAATGCCGAGCCTCAATCGTTCTAGCTTGAATATCTGAAATTCTCCCGAAGGACCTGCTAATATTCTCCCAATAATGTTCGAAAAAGCAAAAAATTCTCCCCGATGTAACTGAGTCATAACTAAACAACGTTTGAGCTTCTGACGAGAGCTTCTGACGAGGGGACATCGTGGCTTTTTTGAACCATTGGGACATCTTCTTCGTTGGGGGTTTTTCTGCGCCCCTTCGTGCTGGGGCCTCTTTCGGGAGTCCATCATCTATTCCCAATGAACCCCCTATGCTTGCTTTGGTACCTTATGTGGGCGAGGGAACTTTGCCGATAGTTGAGGTTTCTGCGGCCAGAGACCCCGTTGAGGCTGATGAGGTAACAAGTCCCCTCCCAACGGTTCCTGCCCCTTTAACCTTCGTGGTGACTCCCATTCCTGCCCCTGTTGTGACTCAGGTACTTTCTTAATTCTCTGCATAAACTCCACCATATGTTAGGGTTGTTTTTTTTTTTTTTTTTTTTTTCATAACTCCATCTTATAACGGTGACTTAACAACGAAAACGCTTGTTAAGATTTTTATATATAGTCTCCACCTTATAACGGTGACTTAACAATGAAAACGCTTGTTAAGATTTTTATATAATCTCCACCTTATAACGGTGACTTAACAACGAAAACGTTTGTTAAGATTTTTATATAATCTCCACCTTATAACGGTGACTTAACAACGAAAACACTTGTTAAGATTTTTATATAATCTCCACCTTATAATGGTGACTTAACAACGAAAACGCTTGTTAAGATTTTTTATATAATCTCCACCTTATAACGGTGACTTAACAACGAAAACGCTTGTTAAGATTTTTATATAATCTCCACCTTACAACGGTGACTTAACAACGAAAACGCTTGTTAAGATTTTTTATATAATCTCCACCTTATAACGGTGACTCAACAACGAAAACGCTTGTTAAGATTTTTATATAATCTCCACCTTATAACGGTGACTTAACAACGAAAACGCTTGTTAAGATTTTTATATAATCTCACTGTTTTTTATATCTCTTCTTAGGTTGCTCCTTCTTCGCCGCCTTACCCCCATCTGTTCCTTCGGTGTATCCCACTCGTGGGGGTTGAGGTCTTCCTCCCCCAGGTTGTATCGGCTGCCTGAATATCATAGGCACCGCCACCGGGTTTGGTCGTATGACCAATGAGATGTTCCTTGCAGATTTTAAGAACGCCGAAAAAGTTCCCTCGCGCGTCTCATTGATAAGATGGCAAATGTACTCCGGGAGTAGTCCTTCGGCACAGATTTGTAATAGTTTAGACTCCTTGGCCTCCTCTCTCACATCCAGAGACCTTTCCCTGAACCTCCGAACGTATGCCACCACGTCTTCTCCTGGTCGTTACTTCTCTCTCCCTAGTTGGGTCAGAGTGAATTCATCCTCTGCTAGAAAGAACTTTTGGACAAACAGCACATGCATCTCTTCCCACGTGGAAACACTCTTAGGAGCTAAATGAGAATACCACGTGTATGCTTTATCGGTTAGGGATTTGGAAAACTCCCTCAACCTGAGCTTGTTGTTGTTGCAATGCGCCCCCAAGTGCTCAATAAAACATTTAATGTGCTCTTTCGGATTCCCACCCTTCCCTGTGTATTTTTCAAAGATGGGGGGAATATAATCCCTCGGGTAAGGCTCATCGTTGTATTCCTAAGGATAATGTGTCCTAAAGTCGTCATAGACTGAAGTTACCTCGCCTATAGACTGTGAGGAAGCCTGCATGAACTTCAACATCTCCTTTTGCATTTATCTCCTCATTTCCTCCATGGGCGATGGGGCAACGACCAATGGTGGTGTTGGCTGAATGACCGTTACAGTTGGAGCCATCGTTACAGCTAGCGCCGTTGATACTCCGGAGATTCCCACCACCGAATTCACGACGGAGGGTATGCTTGCCGGGGCTGCTCCCGTTGTACCTACGCCTGGTGGAACCGTTGGAGCTTCCCCTGGTGTTACGAAGGAATTGGTTTCGAGTCCCCCCAGCACTGTTGAAGCTGCAGGAGTTTGCAAAAACTCATAGAACTTGCTCATGAGGAGGGTCATCTGGGCAGGTCCCAGCCCAACGCTCGTGGAAGCCTGCGTCACTCCTTGAGCGCCTGTTGTTGTCTGAACTGGAGGCACTTCTATTCGAGGAGCTCCACTCCTTAAAGCCTCCAATTCTACCGCTGCTTGCTCTTCACTGTGTTGGATATCATCAAAGTTGAGCCTTCGATTAACGTTATCTTGCGCCATACTCCTTCCTTAGAAGAATGCCTCCCCAGCGGAGTCGCCAAATGTAAGAGGGTGGTTTAGATAAGATGGAGGAGTAACCCCTTTTGAGTATGGTGATGACAAGGTTAATCAGTAAACACTAGTGATTTAGCCACAAGACACAAAGAACAGTTTGGAACGTATGAAACCCAGCTTAAACCCACAAATCTCTCGTGTATAACTCACAATATAATAAAGAACTCAAAAATAACTTATCTAAAGGGAGAGAGAAGTAAGAATCCTAGATACACCTTAGTAGGCAGGTAGAAAAACACACACACCGAAAAGGTCTTCTTCAAGGATTTCTGTCAAGTTATTAAAGCTCCCTAATAAATGACAAATGGTGGGTGGAAGAACTCTCTGGTTTTTCAATAACTCTTTCTCTAGTAATAATTTCTCAAAATCTTAGAAGAATATCTCGAAAAGAACTCTTTTTGATCGATCCCCTTCCTTGGAGGTGGTTGGGGCCTTAAATAGCCCCCACACCACCCCCGAGGCAGCTAAGTCATTAATGCCTGTGAAAAGACCTCCCTCACACCTTATGTCACCAGCATTAAATACCTGATGCACTAGTTGTCTTTACGTCATAAACATTAAATGCCAAGACATGCCTTTTGCCTAACCACTGTGTGTCAGGGGGCTGTTGCCACAGAGGTTGCTTACCAACCGTCTGACAGCCCCAAATACCACGGTGGTTTACTCAAGTGTAGACTTGACGTTGTCTAGTTGGCTAGTGACATCACCTACAGTAGATGGGACATAAAGTAGATGGCTGTTTGGTTCACAGCAAAGCTCCCGATGGAACTCGAAGCTACTTTGCTCTAGGTTCCACGGTGAAGATCTTTCGGAGTTTTACCAGGTGTATCTAAGATGGTCAGGACAAGCCCCAACGGTGCCCCACTTCTCAATCCTCCAAACCAAGTCCCTCTAAAGTTCCCACGGTGAGGTTGTTCGATAGAGCATGAAAGCTCTCCCAGGCCCTGCCAAGCCTGGTCTCTCGCGAGTACCGTTCGACCTCACACCCATTCATTATTCTCGTTACAACATTACAGTCGTTACAACTCGTAGTCAATATAAACAAAGATATAATATGACAAAGTAATAATAAGCTAAAGTACGAGTTGCCACGCCAAGCTTCCACGCTGAGCTGCCTCGCTGAGCTTATCCTCAGAACACTGTTGCTAATTGGTGGATTATCCCTAATCCCAGGATTACCTTTACGCCCCCTCTACAATAGGATTATGAGCATTTTGAGAATTATAATAATGGTTACTGAAAGAATTGGAATAAGACATGATTACCCCAAAAATGGCTCGAAATGGCGAATTCCACAAAGTAAGTGCGCACGAAAAAAATTCGAGCGTTTCTAAGTGCTCAAATGTGGAAGTCCTGCAAAAAGTTTAGCAAATAATACAAAAAGAAAGAAAATACTATGAAATACTAAATCGAATAAAGTCTAAAACAAACTCCTCCCTGGCAACGACGCCATTTTGATTACGCGTGAAATGTGTGTTCGTGTAAGGACATAGTCGTTGTTTTCGTTTCACCGCGATAATACAAACAAACATAAATTACGACTACACTTGTGAGGCAAGCACAACAGTAAGTCGGGTATCGAAAATCCACAGGGACGAGATGCTAGAATTTATATGATTTAATACTCCTAAACAAAAGTGTAAAAGGTGATTACAAACTAAAAAGAAAAAGATGCATTAAAGGGAAATATTAATCTAGACGAGGGTATTGAAACTAGAAGAACAAAGCGAGTAAAACTATGGGTTGCGTCGAATATCCGTCACCCGAGTTAATTTGTATAAAATGGATATATGGGTCGACGAGTTATTACGAATGCGTCTCATTTCGACAGTTAATTGAATCAAGGGTTGTCCCGCCCCTAAATCCGCATAAAAGCCTAATAAGATTTTGGCGTCAATAAATACCCTAAAAATTGCGCACGAAAGGTCGTAAGCATGGGACATACATAATATGCCCCATCAAATCTCCTAGGCGCAATAACTAGGACAACACACCCGAAATAGACCCGTAAACACCATCACCAAAGCCAAGCAATGCGTCAAGTCGAGTGAGTTCCATTCGAGCACAACCTAATTTAAATTAGCTAGAAAGCATGGTAAAAATGCGGTAAATAAATGCGATAAATCTACCTAGAAAGCAAGTAAACAAAGAATTTGAATAGAATTAAGAAAGCATGTAAATTACACTAGAAATCAAGAATTAATGGAAATCCAAGCTATATTAAAAAGAGAGGGTAATGAATAGTCAACTTACAAACCCAAAAGGGTGTCAATCCAAGAAGAAATGAAGAAGAACTAACCAAAAACCCAAACCCTAACCTAAACTATCTTATAAAACTATATAAAATCGATTATATCTGATATTTACACAAAATTTGGTATTTATACTAAGTGGAATAAAAAGAGAAAAGAAAATAAAAGCCCAAAATTTCTCAGAAAATAGGGGCTCGATCAATCGATCCCCTGGGCTCGATCGATCGATGGTTAAATATCATGCCCACTATCTCCCCACGATGGATGAAAACCGAGGGATCGATCGATCGACCCCTTTGGTCGATCGATCGATCAAGCAGAAACGAGCCAAGCTGCATACTGTTTTGGTTGTTTGCATTTCCCGTCCGCTGAAATCGCCGTAACTTCTTCATTCTGAATCGGAATCGCGCACTGTTCATGGCCACACAAATCTTGCGAGGAGGGATACAACTTTCGTGTAGATGTTGGGCCAGGTGACCAATCTATGAAATGGCTAAATTTCCCTTGAATGTGCGATCGTGTACGGAATTCGAGCGGAATGCATCCGAACTTCACACTTAGCATCCAAATACGTATAAAAGCTCAATTAACCCCTGCAAAATATGTTAACTTATAAATACGAGGTTCTCTGCTTAACGAGCATAAATATAGGGAATAAGATACCCGAGGGGGCTAAAATGCGTCCGTTTGGAGGATAAAATACGCAATATTTACGTATCATCATAGCCTCCCCTTGCTCTTGGAGCCTTGACTTATAGGTATCGATCAACCTGGAGATTTATGTGGACCTCGCTGGTCCCTAACTTTCTTCTGAGGCCTGCTGCTCTTGGCTACCCCTTTGATCTGAACATCGAACTTCAGATCTGATCCTGCGAGGGACAGGCTGTTCCTGAATATCCCCTGCTTGAGGGGCATTGCTGCTATGACCAGACATTCTAGATTCTTTGTTAGTGAGGGTTTTCTTAAAGGAAGACAAACGTTCCCACAGACGGCGCCAATTGTGGTGGCAATGAAGTTCAACACAAATTAACAAGAAAAGACAATCACCGAAGCAAATAAAGAATGCCAAATCACACGACATAGTATTTATGTGGTTCAACAAGAATACCTACGTCCACGGTGGTGCTCTCCGTATTATTTCTCTATACTCCGGGGAGTGTTTTATAGGAAATACAATACGTGCCTATTGCTCCAGGTCTAGGGTTTGTTATGTACATCTTTGTTTTTGAGGGAGTGGGGATGTTGGACTTCCCCACGTCAAACCGTTATTCCTAGAATATCTCATTACGAGATCTTAGGAATAGACTAAGTCATAACTGATTTTGGTTAAGGCGCAAGGTTTCCAAACTTTGGGCCGTATCTATTGGGCTACTCGTCTGGGCCTGTGGTGATAAATCGAGGTACCCACAATTATAATCCTTAAAAGTGATTAAGGTGCGAGTTATATATTAAGTAAGAGAATACTTATATTCTATTACGAATGGGAACATTTGGGGTTATTGTCTATCGCTATAAGAGTTTGGCGATTATAGCCATATATATTGAGAAGTGATATATATTATATACGGGAGTTGTTACTGTATATATATATATATATATATATATATATATATATATATATATATATATATATATATATATATGATATGATACGGAACTAAATATATTTGTGTGTGATTGGTATATTTGTATCTTAGAGGCTGGTTCCAAAGTCTTCCCCGGGCATAGGGATGGACAACCAGATCGTATATTTTTCTTTTGTGATATCCAGGGAGGTTGCCCGTTGTGGGTGAATCCCCTGGCTTGAGGAGAAGGGAGGGTATATACCCAGGTCATATCGTCCAGCATACGAGTGCGATAGTTTTATTCCACTTTCAGGAGGGAATATGACCGCCTCCACCGTTGTGTATTTTTACCATGGACATGAGTGAGTCTGGCTTGGTACCGTGGTTGATTGAGTAAACATGGATGCATATAGGCACTATGAGACTTCATCCTCGAGTTATAGCTCAGTGGGACGGTTATTATACTTATGATTGTAATAGGTAATATTATACTTGTATCGTATAGTATATTGCTCGTATATGAAAATGGGATATCATATAAAGTCAACTTGTGTAAAGTGAAAAGAATGAATAAGTGTTATTCCCCGTCCGATAGATTTATATGAATTTGAATCTTAGGTTCTAGTGAGAACTATATATATACGGGATTTTATAATATATGCGTTATGTACTGAGGACCTAATAGATCTCGACGATTAATATTGTCATGTAGTAGTGTATCGGGGGGGTTCCTTATTTAGATTTTGCTTCGCGAGATACCCCACGCACGAAATGTAGCGCAATGTTAGGAATGGGGAGAAGTTTAGTCCTCAGTACCTGGGTTTATTTAGAAGATGGGTGAAACAGATTAGTTAGGCGGGGTAGCTTAACTAGGTTGTTTAAAAGATATGCAATAGGTGTGCACTATTAGAAGAGGGGTGAGGTGTATCTCCGGAGAGTGCGATAGAAATTTAAATATGAGAGATTTCATATTTTAAAATATGACATTTATGCACTTGCTAAACATTTTTAAAACTCGGGCTCTGACATGTTTCCCTATTTTTCCCTCTCTTGCTATATATGTATATATATTAGGTGTCCAGAATAGGGACGTCTGGATGTTGATTTTTTCGATTAAGACGTCTGCTGTAGCAGCTGTGGATGCCTGCAAGTTCACTGTAAATGCTTCTATCCTTGAGATATAGATAGGAGTCATTGTAGAAACATTCGGGCCGATAACCCAACTGTATTCATTTATTCTTTTATCACTTTTTAGTGCGACATTCGATTTGGTTGTATTGTGTTAAACCGAGTGTTCGGTTATTTTATTTCATTTTAGTTTTTCCTTATAAACTGTGTGAATATTTTATTTAGTTGGTTTGGTTAAAAAGATTAGTTAAATAAAATTTTGACGACAGCCTAATAAGTTATTACTAATTAATTTGGTTTTCGACAGTGATGCTAAGAATGAACCATATGAGACTCATGTTTTAATTTGGTATAGGATTGATCACCCGGTATTTTATTAGGTGGGGTGTCACACTTAAATGACCCTAAATTTTTAGATCTTTTAAATACAAACATGTGGCTACTGGTTTCGTATTTTTCTCAATGTTTTTGAATTTTTAGTGATTATTTTACTAAGAGGTGTCAAGGATTGATAATTAGAGGGTTGAGAGGTTTTAGGATAAACTTTGGATGGCCATGGTGTGTTAGGACTTAGTGCAAGTAAAATTTGGGGCTTATATCCTTCGGGGAGATTAGCCGTAAACCCTAGAATAGGGGTAGTTTTATATTGATTTGTTCATACACGAGTTAAGTACATTATAAGACCTAGGAGACGAGCCTCGCGAGATCGGACTAGTGTTACATGAATTAGGGATATATATTTCGTGTGTACATTATCGCATGAGTCAGGAGGTATGAATACCTAATAGGGGTACCTAGTGTTTTGGTCTAGACTCGGCATATATTGGATATCTAAGAACGCGTATATGAACGTTTAAGTCTAGGGATATCTTAGAGGATGATCGATAAGCCATGGTAGAGGGTAGCATATGATTTGGATGATCCTTATTAGCGTGGGGAAATACGATAACAAACTTGATAGGTTTTGAAGATTAGGTTTAATATTTTATAGGGTCAATTGGGGTTAATGCATATAATAGCCTTACGTATTGTTATGGTTTTATGTGCAATCCGATAGAGTTGGATCTATTTTCTTTTACCAGTTTGTGGGGGTTATAATTCCTTGCTTGTTTTTTGGAAATACATACCATGTGCGAGTTATCGTTAATAGACATACTAGAGGGCACGTGCAACGCAGATTACGCGGTACTTTGGTGAGTAGACGAGCCATTCCTTGGTCATATTTACCCATGGGTCACACATCTAGGTACCCATGATCGAGATAGTTTACTGGGATATTTCTTTCACAAGTCATTGGTATAGTAGGCTTTATAATTGATGGAGGAACGCTGTGATTTATACCTTACCGTGATGATGTCTTAGGTTTGGGTTGACCTATGATTATATTAGTACGTTCGAGAGATCCCTGAAGGAAATAAAAGTAGGCCTTGGTTATATGCGAGTGTGTGATTAACCCATTTATTTGTGCATGCCGGGGGTTGTACCTTTGTATTGCATTTGACATGAGTAGAGTCTTTATTGTACCATATGTGATTATTGTGTAGCGGTACCAGAGATAGTTGCATTGATTTATATGTTATACTAGAGATGCATATGACTTATAATAGGGATGTCCACATATATACTTATGTTTCGAATTTGTGTTATACATAAACTAGAGATGTGTATATTGCGTTATTGGTATGAAATAGCCAAATGTGTATATATTTTAGACACAAGCCTGGTATTATTACCGTGGTTATTTTAGGAGAACTACACCAAAACAGTCAATTAATAACGGTATTGTAGTGTTACTAAAATAATTACTAACATTAAAAAATCGATTGAAAAAGGCATGGGGAATCAAATTACTAACATTTTTTTACCGTTACTAAATTCTGTGTTACTACACTATTTTATCGTTACTAAAGTATTACGAAATTATGTGCTACTAACGCCATTTTACCGTTAATAAAGTGTTACAAATGAGTCAAATTCCTAACATACTTTTACCATTACCAACATTTCGTAACACATTTCAAACACAATTTTGTAACACATTTAGTAACGGTATAGGTCCGTTACTAATATTAAGAAAAAATAAAAAAATAATATTTATACACACACACATACACACATTAGGGTATACAATATTAAAAAATGATAACATGATGATAAAAAAACAATTATCAATCCGATTTAATTTCAATACAAATAAGTTTAATTTTAAAAAAATGGGATAAATTTTTCGGTATTTATAGTACTATCCACTTGTTTAAGGTATAAAAAATAGTACAAAAATACAAATAGTTCGCAACAATAACACTAATACACATCCAGACAATAACCTCAATAAAAATTAATAGCCTAAATTCCGTTAATAGAAAATTCATCTCAATATATATGAAATTCATCTCAATACATGAGGCAATTTAAGAAATCTAAGAATTGTTCATCTCAATACTAAGCCAATTTGGGATATCTAAGAATTATCATCTTGAAGATGAGTTAGAATCAAGTACACAAGTGGGTTGTAGTTAATTTGAGAATTTAACTTGAACTAATACCACCTCAACTCAAGTCGATGCCTTATTTCGTGGTCTTCAGTCGCTTCTTAGAGGTATAGGACCCAGAACTGAGTAAAACACCTGTATATGATTATCAAAGTTGGTAGAATATATCCAAAACTTTAAGAAAAATTATGATGAGTTTGATGTCCACCTTAATCTTATTTCCTTGGATAAGCGCAGAGCACCAAGGCTGGAACTGCTGCATTTTTACTGCCACTCACGCTTGTCAGTTAAATACATTTGTCATTATATTGATCAAAGGATGGTATTACAAGCAGAAGATATTAAAATTCTATTGGTTAAGGATACCCCCAATACTGATGATGATCAGTCAACCATCAGCGCCTCAACTTCAATGGATGAACTAAATTTCATGTGGCAAGTTATCGGTGGATGCAAAAATGGGCTTAAAATTTTAAAAGGATTATATAACTGGTTAACAAATGATGCTTCCATAGATTTCAAATACAAACTATGCTTCTCATTCGTCTATTCCATGGGAGTTGACTCTGGTATTGGAGATTCCTGAGATAAGAACCAGAATACATTAGAATAAGAGGAGCTGAATGATGTATACACACAGCGGAATAAACAACAAATCTCCTATCACAAAAATCATCATTTTATATGCCGTGCATAAAATATTTTTATTACTCAGAATATTCTGTGTAAATCTTCAATGAATACTATCTTCCGTGTAAATCTTCCGTGTAAATCTTCAATGAATACCATTTTATATGCCGTGCAGTTGGACCACTCAAGTCAACCTAGTCGTGATTACCTTAAAAGTTAGATACAAAATCATCTATATTCTCAATAATCTTCCATTCCTTGTTGGGTTCATGATCAATGGATAATTGCTTTGCCATACTGTTCTTGCATATAACCGCATTTGAAGGCAAAATAATTTCATTTTATGATTGAGTTTAGTCCAATCATCATATTATGTGGATTTGTTTCCTCATACAATAACCGAAGATGATCATTTTTAATTAGCCTCCTAACAAAGTCATTGAAGGGAATAAATTCCCATAAAGGCTTACACTACTTAGAGGCGTTAATGTGGTATTAACATGAATTACTTACTTGACGACTGTAGTAGTGTTGAACAAGTGATTCATATTTTGTAATCAAATAAAAACTCTTTCCCTGAAATCAACATCACAATAATATCAAAGATATTGTCACATTCTCTTGCAAGAAGGAAAAATACACTCAATAGATACATACTTATTATGCATTCAAGATTTTACATTGAATCTACTGCATTCAATAAAATATATAGAAGCTGGAATGCCTGAGAACATGAATACACATATTCGCAATTCAATTTAATCGATTTACTAAGTAGAATTGAGTATACAATGTTGGATTAATTCCAATATTTATTGAGTTTAATTTTTTAGTTGTTAATATTTTATTATATTATTTGTGTTTTAATTTAAACATAGTTTGGGTTTTAATTTAGAAAGTAAAAACATGAGCAAATGGGTGTGAAAGATATGGGGAATGCTCAAAATCCCATATTGTCCCACATTGGAAGAATACTACAAAAGGTAGTGGTATATCAACTAAAGGACAACTAAGATTATTAGTTGACAAGTCAGATAAGAGGCTATGATCCTACGCATCGCGGTGGTGCTTAAGCACCACCAATCGCGACACGCGTAAGCGCGACACGCGGCGCGCGAAAGGGCGATTGGGCGACTTAGGGCGCATTGCGCGCTTTGACGCGCACTTGGCACTTCGCACGTGCGCATCGTCGCTTGGAGCGTGGGAGCCTAAAGTTTTGACGAGGTAAAACAGATCAACGGTTATGATTAAACGATCCGATCAAAGGGTTTTAAATCCGAAACGGCTTGATCTAAACCGTTAGATGAACTCGTAGCGTTTCGTGTAGGGGATGTCCATTCGCTTACGATGGGACGCCTAATCTGAACCGTTAGATCGTAGCTGTTCCAAACAGGCACGATCCAACGGTTGCTGAGTCACTCCATGAAGAGTTGTGACTGTTGAAGAACAGTCACAGAAATGGCTATAAAAAGAGTTCCAGACCTCTGTTTTGGACACCGAAAATTGCTAGTTTCTCCTCTCTCCGTCCTCTATACTTTGGCATTATCAAGTTACAAATTCAGAGTGTTCTCGGGTTTGATCAAACAATACATAGTTTGAATCAAACAACTGTTCATACTGCATTGTATCCTGAAGGCAGGTTCTACAAAACCCATTGTGTACTCGCGGTTCTGGTTCTGTCTCAACCGGATTGGGAGAAATTTTGCCTAAAAGAAAGCGTTCCAAGAACGTGCCTTGCAGAAATTAATTATTATATTTCGTTCTTTCCATAAGAAAATTCCAACAGTTTTAGGCAAAATTTTTATATTCTTATTACTCCACTCAAATGGAAGGAACTGTGGCACAATCTATCCAAGTCATGACTCAAGACTTAATTCGACTCGACCGTTTTGATGGCGGAAATTTCACCCGTTGGCAAGAGAAAGTTATGTTCTTCCTCACATCACTAAAACTTGCATACATTCTAGATGATAACCTTGAACAAATTCCCGAGCCCACACCCGAAGACACCGAAGGAATAAAGCAAAAACGTGTGAAGAGGAAAGAAGACGAATTTATGTGTCGAGGACACATCCTCAATGCTTTGTCTCAAACTGTTTATAGCGCTCATAGAATGATTCCGACGGCAAAGGAATTATGGAAGGCTTTGGAGATAAAGTATCAAAACGAGGAAGCGAGCAATCGTAAGTTTCTAATTTCAAACTACATGAATTTTAGAATGAATAATGATAAATCTGTCGTTGCACAAGCCCATGAACTCCAACAAATTGTTGGTGACCTTAAAGCCGCTGGTATTAATCTTCAAGATGAATTTCAAGTAGGGGTGATTGTTTCAAAACTTCCATCCTCTTGGAATGGCTTTAAGAAGAAAATTAATCATGATGAAAAGACTTATACTGTGGAATCCCTTCTTCGTCACCTTCGTATTGAAGATGATACTCGTATTCGAGAAAAGAAGGATGAACAAAGTGAGGGTCATTCAAAAGCTAATGTGGTTGAGGATCAAAAATCCAAGATTACCAAAGACTCAAAATTTAAAGCAAAGAATGATTCCAAATTCAAGAACCAAGGTGCAAATAAGAAAAAGAAGGGAAAATGCTTCTTCTGTGACAAACCGGGCCATTATTCTCGAGAATGTCGTCTTAAAAAGAAGGCATTTAAAGAAAAACAAGGGTCGAAGGAAACCAACAATGTTGAAGATCTTATTGCTACTGTTTGCGAAGCAAATTCAATTGATAATGAAAGTGGATGGTGGCTGGATACCGGCGCAACGGTCCACATATGCAAAGACCGCGCTTCATTCAAAACATATCAAGAAATTGATGGAAAAGAAGTGAAGATGGCAAATAATCTTCGCGCCAATGTAGTTGGAAAAGGCACAGTGGAATTGAAGCTAACTTCTGGAAAGACACTTACTCTAATTGATGTACTTCATGTACCTGATATGTGTAAAAATCTTGTGTCTGGGGACCTTCTCAATAAGAGAGGTTTCAAACTAGTGTATGAGTCTGATAAGTTTGTATTGTCTAACAATGGCCAATTTATTGGCAAAGGGTACTCTTGTAACGACATGATTAAAATTAATGTAATCAATGATATTAGTTCTGCTTATATGGTTGAGTCTATTTCTTTATGGCATAGTAGATTAGGTCATGTGAATTATAGAAGTATAAAAAATATGACTAATCTCGGCTTAATCTCGGATTGTAAATTTGATAACCTTTCTAAATGTGAAATTTGTGCTCAATCGAAGATAACTAGAAAATCGTTCAAATCTGTTGAGAGGAAATCCGAAATGCTTGATCTTATTCATAGTGATGTATGTGATATGAAGAGTAACTCGTGGTGGAAATAAATATTTCTTAACTTTCATTGATGATTACTCTAAGTATGCATATACATATTTACTTAAAAGTAAAGATGAAGTTTTCGAGAAATTCCTAATTTTTAAAGCAGAAGTTGAAACTCAACAAAATCGAAAAATTAAAGTCCTACGATCCGATAGGGGTGGTGAATATTACCCGAGTGAGTTTATACAATTTTGTAATACTCATGGGATAATCCATCAAGTTACGGCGCCATATACGCCACAACAAAATGGAACGGCGGAAAGGAAAAATAGGACTTTAGTTGAAATGATAAATTCAATGTTAATCAGTTCTGGTTTACCTTTGTCGATGTGGGGAGAAGCGGTTTTATCCGCATGTTATATTTTAAATAGAGTTCCATTGAAAAACAAGGATATTACACCATATGAATTATGGTTTAATCGTAAGCCTAATCTTAGACGTCTTAAAGTTTGGGGATGTCTTGCTTATGTAAGAAAACCCGAACCTAAAAGACCTAAACTAGGAAATAGGACTTACAAATGTGTTTTTATTGGATACTCTAGTAACAGTACGACTTATAGATTTTTAAACCTTGAAACTCAAGAAATCATTGAGTCGGTAGATGTGTAATTTTTTGAACATCTAACAAAGTTTAGTACTTTGAATCAAGGTTTAGAAAATAATAATTCGACTGTTGACTCCTCAAATTTAGAAGAAAATTCACAACCTATATCTTCTTCAGAAACAACGAATGACGTTGAACCACGAAGGAGTAAAAGACAAAGAACTGAAAAAACATTTGGGCCTGACTTTGTTATTTATTTAGTTGAAGGGGATTTAAATGAGACTAAGAACAAAACTAAATTTGTTCTTAATGTAGAAGATGAACCGACCACATTTCATGAAGCGGTAACATCTAGGGATGCTGTCTTTTGGAAAGAAGCAATAAATGATGAAATGAACTCAATTTTGTCAAATCAAACTTGGGTTATTTCCGATCTCCCCCCCGGGTCTAAACCTATTGGGTGCAAATGGATATTTAAAAGAAAATTAAATCCGGATGGTTCTATAAATAAATTTAAGGCAAGACTAGTTGCTAAAGGCTATAAGCAAAAATATGGAATTGATTACTTTGATACATATGCTCCTGTTGCTCGAATCACTTGCATTAGGATATTAATATCTCTTGCTTCTATTCACAATTTAGTTATTCATCAAATGGATGTTAAAACTGCATTTTTAAATGGTGATTTAGAAGAAGAGATTTATATGGAACAGCCCGAAGGGTTTGTATTGCCTGGCCAAGAAAAGAAAGTGTGTAAATTGGTTAAATCTCTTTATGGCCTTAAACAAGCTCCTATGCAGTGGCATGAGAAGTTTAATAATATTGTTATATCCCATGGATATAAAGTTAATGATGCCGACAAATGTATCTATAGTAAATTTGAAAATGGTGTTGGTGTTATTATATGCTTATATGTGGATGACATGCTAATATTTGGGTCTAATCTCAAATATGTTGAAGAAACCAAAAGGTTTCTTTCATCAAAATTTGATATGAAAGATCTTGGAGAAGCTGATGTGATTTTAGGAATCAAAATTGTGAGAAAAGATAATTCTTTAGCGTTATCTCAATCTCATTATATAGAAAAAGTTCTTAAAAGATATAATCATTTTGAACTTAAGCCAGCTGCTACACCAGTGGATCCTAGCATCAAATTAATGAAAAATACTGGGCGTGCTATGGACCAACTTAAATATGCTAGTATTATTGGGAGTCTAATGTATGCCATGCATTGCACTAGACCAGACATTGCTTATGCAGTGAGTATATTGTGTAGATTTACAAGTAATCCAGGACAAGAGCACTGGAATGCAATTTCTAGGGTGCTTAGATATCTGAAGAGGACTTTGGATTATGGCTTACATTACGTAGGATATCCATCTGTTTTAGAAGGATATAGTGATTCAAGTTGGAATAATCTTGAATCAAAATCCAAGTCAACTACTGGTTGGATTTTTACGCTAGGAGGAGCAACTATCTCTTGGGGATCCAAGAAACAAACATGTGTATCAGATTCAACAATGCAATCTGAATTTATAGCCCTAGCAGATGCATGTAAAGAAGCAGAATGGCTTAGAAATGTGTTGTATGATATTCCTTTATGGAAAAAGCCATCACCTTCTATTATGATAAGTTGTGATAACCAAGCCACAATTTATAAAGTTTCGAACAAAACTTACAACGGAAAATCTAGACACATTAGTCTAAGACATCAAATTATAAGAAAATTACTCAAGGAAGGAGTAATTACAGTCGACTATATTAAAACGAACAAGAATTTAGCAGATCCTCTGACTAAAGGTCTTGTAAGAGAGATGATATATATCACCTCAAAAGGAATGGGACTAAGGTCTATTAAATAACACAACTATATTTAATGGGAACCCAACTCATATCTTGAAAATATAGATAGAGTTCAATGTGGTACAAACAAGTTAAATTATAGTTATGGAACACTAGGAATTTATACAAAAAAGTTCCATTCCTATATGCCTAGTGTTGGTTTTCTGCATGTTAGAGGATGAAGTTCACTTCTTAATAAATCATATAAGTGTGACTCGCAGAATCACTAAAGTTGATTTACCTATTCGAGTGTCGAAAGTGTGGCCGCTTTCTATGAAATCAAGACCGATCCTAAAGCGCTCGTGAAATCAGGATTAGCACAAGGCCATAAAAGTGCATGCTAGAAGAACACTTATAAACTCAGAAATCGGTATGTGTGATAGTTCCGGCTAGTCTCAAAAGGTCCTTGGTTCAAGATACGTTCACCACAGCACCTTGATGAAGCTTTGAATTATTTTCACTATATGGAAGTTCAAGTCCGAAAGACACTTCTCATTTATGTACTAGATTTTAGAGATAATGCCAAAAGTTATTTATTGTCTTTTTTGCTTTGCTCTCTTGTGTATATTGAAATTGGTGGGAGAATGTTGGATTAATTCCAATATTTATTGAGTTTAATTTTTTAGTTGTTAATATTTTATTATATTATTTGTGTTTTAATTTAAACATAGTTTGGGTTTTAATTTAGAAAGTAGAAACATGAGCAAATGGGTGTGAAAGATATGGGGAATGCTCAAAATCCCATATTGTCCCACATTGGAAGAATACTACAAAAGGTAGTGGTATATCAACTAAAGGACAACTAAGATTCTTAGTTGACAAGTCAAATAAGAGGCTATGATCCTACGCATCGCGGTGGTGCTTAAGCACCACCAATCGCGACACGCGTAAGCGCGTAAGCGCGACACGCGGCGCGCGAAAGGGCGATTGGGCGACTTAGGGCGCATTGCGCGCTTTGACGCGCACTTGGCACTTCGCACGTGCGCATCGTCGCTTGGAGCGTGGGAGCCTAAAGTTTTGACGAGGTAAAACAGATCAACGGTTATGATTAAACGATCCGATCAAAGGGTTTTAAATCCGAAACGGCTTGATCTAAACCATTAGATGAACTCGTAGCGTTTCGTGTAGGGGATGTCCATTCGCTTACGATGGGACGCCTAATCTGAACCGTTAGATCGTAGCTGTTCCAAACAGGCACGATCCAACGGTTGCTGAGTCACTCCATGAAGAGTTGTGACTGTTGAAGAACAGTCACAGAAATGGCTATAAAAAGAGTTCCAGACCTCTGTTTTGGACACCGAAAATTGCTAGTTTCTCCTCTCTCCGTCCTCTATACTTTGGCATTATTAAGTTACAAATTCAGAGTGTTCTCGGGTTTGATCAAACAGTACATAGTTTGAATCAAACAACTGTTCATACTGCATTGTATCCTGAAGGCAGGTTCTACAAAACCCATTGTGTACTCGCGGTTCTGGTTCTGTCTCAACCGGATTGGGAGAAATTTTGCCTAAAAGAAAGCGTTCCAAGAACGTGCCTTGCAGAAATTAATTATTATATTTCGTTCTTTCCATAAGAAAATTCCAACATACAAGCATACGAATAGTAAGACATGGAGTTTATTTTAGTTCACAAAGTATCATACCTGAATTTGTTTCTGTAACTGATAAGTCATAATTTCTTTACTCCTCTCTAGTGTGCTTTTAAGTTCCACTGTTTCAAGGCTTGCAAGCCAGTCCCAGTATTCAGGTTCTTTCGAAAAATCTCTTTTTAAGCCTGCTGCTTTAAGTATTTCAAAAAAATGCGTTATCAAGATGAAACATGAAGGGAAAGCATCAACTTCACCACTGTAAACAGTTCGAAGGATGCTCAAAGCTTGTTCCCTTAACAAATTTAATATCTTCTGCGACTCCTCTATATAGACGATTTATTCCTTGCCATTCTATTTTTTTCATCAGGGGCCATAAATAATGCTTTATTTTCATCTCTCCATTGTTTGCCCAACTCCTCTTTATGATAGTGAATAAATCTTAAGTCGCAGAAGCAGGTCTGATGTTGTCATGAGGAGAGGTAATATCCACCTAAGATCAACCAATTATCTATAAATTAAATTCTATGTTCTTTTTAAAAGAATTTATTTCACCTCGTGCCAATTGGGGAGGACTAAATACACTTGTCTATTACAGCAGGTAAAGGGGCTGTAAAATCAGTACTGTATATCTGAAGATTGAAGAAAACCTACATAACATGCCAAAATAAGCATCAGAGAAATGCATCCATCACTAGCAATGCTTCATTATAGTAACAATAATAGTGGCGTTAAAATTCTTATACAAAGATCCAAACTTTTGCATATAAAATTTCTAATAAAAAATTTAATTTTTTTCTCATATTTTGCTTTGTTAAATGAACCTATGTAGTGATTTACATATTTATAATCAGATAAAAATTATATTTTATACGGAGACCCAGATTATTGTGTTGTTGTACAATGAAGCAAAAAACAATTATTCCTTATAGTACCAAAAAACCATATATACTGTAAGAATAATTTTTCTGTCATTGTTCATAGCATATCATAAGGCTTGTTTAGCGTATCCCGTTACAAATCGTCACGCACGGAAAAGACGAACTGAACTCAAGCATCTTCAAGTTTGAAGACTTCCCGTCATCCCAAAAGGTATAAAAATATTTAGAGTTTTAATTAATTCATGAAATAATGTTTGGGATGTTTATTTTTATCAACTAAACGAACAATAATGTTACTTAGCGAAATTAGTTTTTGGAATATGTGTAGGCAGAGCTTTCAATTTGGAAAAAGAGTTTGTTTATTCCGTTTAAACGACATTTAGATGTCGTTCAAATGACATATGTAAGTCGTTCAAATGACATGCCATGTCGTTAAATGACATAGAGAAGTTGTTCGAATGACCCGCCGACTCAAGGTTTTATATAAACCTGTTTTATGAATCAGATTATTTAAGACCTTTTCCCATTACGTATCAGCAACAAAAGTTCTTCAAGTTTTTTGTTGTCAAACATTGTTTTAATTCACAAAAAGCATCCTTGAATATTGTTCTTGTGAATTAGTTTAGAACCCTAGAAAGTTTTGTATCTTTTGCATACACCTTGGTGGATAGGATCTCCATTGCTGACTTGTGATACCTACGGGGATTCACTGCTGAAGATGAAGGCTGAGGCTAATGAGGGTTGCGATCCATTTTTGAGTTCTTGCGGGAGTCCATTGCTGATTTTAGACTGCAATATATATGGGCTTGTTGCGAGAAATTCATTGCAGATTTCATTGTGTAATTTATAAGTTGCAATTTACATTATATAGTGAAATAAAGGTTTTTACCCGAAAGTTTTTTTCCAATGAAACTTGGCCTTGTTATATTTGCGTGGTTTGATTTATCTATTTTTATCACCATAGATACATGCATAGGACAAGAAAATAAAATATGTTTATAAGTCGCTTCCACATATTTACATCTTGGTGTTGTAATTTTGTTGAAATCACCCTTTGCGATTATATTTCCCGAACAAGTGGTATTAGAGATTTAAGCTCGGGATTTTTACTCTAACAAGTGGTATCAGTGCGGGTTGCACTAATTTATTGTGTTTGATTTTCTTTACCTGCTTTTAGGGTGGTTGTTTTTCATCGCTCCCGTGCTTTTGATTTTTCTCTCGATGGAGTCTCCTAGTTTTGAAGCATTAAATCGCTTGAATTTGAAGTTTTCCAAAAGAATTGAATTTTTGAAAAAAAATTAAAATCTCGCTTGAAATCCGCTATGGATATTTTGTAAACTGTTCAAAATCAAAGAGATTTTTTTTTTCGTGAAAAGTTTTTTGACTTGGACCATGACTTTGTTGATTTAAAATTGTCCAAAAAGGAGAGCGATGATAGAGTCCTTGTTTTAGAAAACGAATTAGAGGAGTTGAAAAATTCTAGGATTTGTGTTTGTGCCAAAGAGGATAAAAATATTTTAATTAACGATTTTGTGGCACGTGAGAAGACTTTAAGGAAAAGTTTGCTTTTGCTGAGGGTGAGATAACCTTTTAGAAATTGTTGAAAATTTGAAAAAGGCGTCGCTAAAATTGAAAGTGTCAAATTCTTTGCTTGAGTCTAAAATTTTGAAGTTTAAAAATGATTTAAAAGACTCGAGTAGTTTGAATAGTGATGGTAATGGCTCGTCTTGTTCTCATGCTTTGAGTGTTATGGCCAAAACCATTGTTTGTTTTAGAGGGTCAACGAAAACTGAGGATATTAGAAAAGGTCAACCCATAGGTTATATTCCTCCCGTTTATACATGTTCACATTGTAGTGGGAAATATCACCTTAGGCGTTTTTGTTTTGATCTTGGAAGATGTCATAGGAAGTTGAAGTCTGGTGTCCCATTGGTTACTGAAACCCCTATTCGACATTTCACATCTATTTGGATTAAGAAATCACATTTAGAGGCGCTAGATGGTAAATTAGTTGATTCTCACATGCTTGCACAAGATTCTTCTCTTGCCATATCCTATGAGTGATTGCTTGCATGATTTTGTTTGTCATACGCTAGTCGTGCTTCATGATATTTGTTTGCTAGTGTTATGACATGTGTACTTTTTTTTATTATATTTTTCTTTTATTGAGTCATATTGAAAAATACAAAAAGATTTTTGGTTTTATATATTTTCAAAAATATAAAAAGATTTTGTTTTTTGAAAAATATTTTGAAAAATTTAAAAAGATTTTCGATTCTCTGTATTTTAGTTTTACTCATTTGGTGTGGAATATTGATGTGTTTGAATCCAATTCGCTGCACAATTTGCATGTGGGTAGGACATTTGGTTATGACTTTATATACTTGAATTGATCTTAAGCACGTTGGAGTTGCTTCGAACTTAACGTGCTTTATGGATTTGACTTTTTCATGCCTCCACACACACATGCACGAGCTTATTGGGATTTTAACTACATGATGTACATTTGAGCTTTGTGATATATTCTCTTATCAATCTTGTCATCTACATGTTCATTTGACTATGGAGGATTTGTACATATAAGAACTGTTGCCCCTGTGAGGATTTATTTATTATTGAAAAATGATGAGTGTACATGGGAAAGGGCTGCAAGAGTATAATGAACTCGTCGTGAAAGCTACCGTTTGAAAGGAGACTAAGAAAAAATAAAGGCAATAAAAAGAATAATATGCCAAAAGGGCCAAATTATTTACTTTGATATGTTCATTTAAAAGAAAAGAAAAGAATATTATTTTAAGGAAGTTTGGATAGAAATATCAACTTCCACAATGACAATGTATCCTAGTTAAGCTTATTTTGTAATGACGCTATTAATTTGTGGAATCATTAATATTCTAGGCTTGTGTGCATTGTGTTTGTTTTGTTCATTAAGTTAAAATTTATATGTCACTTGAGGCTAAAGCTTAGTTTGATAAAATTTTGCGATCAATTAGAACTTCTTGAACATATTTGAGTGTTTGGCTTATAATTCTTTTGTTTCTAGTTCACACCCTTTAATTCCATTCCACACGTTTGGACACATCGATACTATGCTAGTGTGTAAATCTTATATGTTTTGTGGTCGTTTATACCTATATACGTGTGCCTAATTTTCTTTGATATATTTTGCATATATTATTTATGGTATGTTTGTTGTATTTGTTTTTATTTGAAAAAATTAAAAAATTTCAAAAATAGTTGGTGTATTCGCTTTTGAGATGATCATTACACATGCTTAATTTAAATATTTTGTGATGATATCTAAATAAAGTTCACGGACTAGAAGGGCGTCAACTTATAATGAAGTTAATTGTCCATTTTAATCTAATCTTCGAATTCTTATTACAAATAAAACAACCAAAGTGTAAGTGCCAAAATTGCGTTAGGTTGAACTAAGAAGGAATCTTTATCTTTAATGATTGTCCATTAACATTATTCGTATTAGTATTTAGCAATATTAGCGGATCGAACCTTATAATTTATAAATTAGTTTCTATTGTACCATACCAAATAAAATATATCCCAATTTTGACTAAAAAATTAATATAATCGAATATGTTTAGAAGCCAAAGCTAATAATAAAACCAGGTACTTTAGTCTTCACCATAATCTAAAAATATTTCCAACTACTAATATTGTTGCCTTATTCTTATTTCCTATTAATAGGAACATCTCTCTTTTAATTAGTTTCCTGGTTACCTGGAACCTCTGTAAAGAGTTGCAGTCCTGATTTCTAGTTTCGGAGTCTACAGAAAAGGTTCCTATAGACTAGACTAGAAATCATAAATTACTTTTAAGAGAAAAACCATTATCATGTCCTTTTCCATATAAATCTAAGAAAACCCAGACACATTTCTATAAAAGTTCTAACTACTTGCAATTAAAACACCCACCTTTCAGATTTTTCACCACTGCTAAGGAATATGAACATTCTTAACCCCAAATCGCTACACCTAAGACTTAGCCTTCCACCTTGCCTTTCGGGAAATAACTAAGGAACTTCTTAATAACCAACACCATCATTTGGCTACCAATGATTTTCATTACCTAAATATGAAATGGATTATGGTTTTCACATTATATCTAATCCAAAGAATCCCTTATTCAATTAATGTTGAATATCATTTTAAGAACATAATTTGTACTAAAGCATCATTGACCAACATCAGTGTTGACAAATTCTTAACGATCAATTCTTTAAAATTAAAACTTCCATATAAACTTCCCCGATGGGGGGATTGAATATCATCAACATATAATTTTAAAGAATTACCATAAATTTTAAAATACTGTGATTCCATGATCAGTTTCCTCTGATGGGGCGAAAATACAAATACTAAAAAGAGGAATTAAATTACATCAAAATTTTAAAATGTAAATGGGAATATTGGGTTAAACAAGTTTATCATCCCCTTTAATTTAGAACACTGTCCAAAATCATTTTCAGTCCTAAAAAATCTTTGCAAATAAAACTATTTTACATTAAGACTAAAAATATTGAGAGAAAGTTGAATTCATTTTTAAAATTTTAGAATTTCCAATTACAATACGAGAAGTAATTTGATTAAATTTTAAGTTGTCATGCCTCTAACACTAAAAACAATTAACCCCGTTGAGCACCCTAGTTCCCTTATGAAGTGATATTTCTCGACGGGAGCTTAAATTTCATCACCGTAAACTAAACAGATTTTAATCTTTCATTTTTATTCTCTGGGCAGTCCAGGAAATGTTTTTCATATAGCTAATGACTTTTGGTCCCACATATATTGACAATGACTCTTATGGGGAGGATATCATTACTTATGCTTACAATCGGTTTGTTCATTAAAATTAATTTTTCTCGTGTAGAACTTCCTCGAAAGGAGGACCGAACTCATTCATATTCAATTTTAAGGAACTATTATTTAATAGTCTTAATAATACTGGATGTTGTGATTTAAATCCATCTGATGAGGGGCAGATCAAACTGACACGGGAAAGTAATCACATAACATTCTTAAAGAGACCAATCAAGAATATATAAAATTAGATTTTCCTTTAAATTAATATAAAACTCGAAGATCATAAATTAATATAAAACTCGAAGATCATAAATTAGTTTATACCTTTAAATTAATTAGTTGTTTAAATTCATTTATGAAAAGAATATATAAAATTAGATTTCCCTGAAAACACGTGATCTAGTCCTATTACAATAATAATCTATGTTGTCAATAATATCATGGAATCTTAAGTAATTTATAAATTAGTGCGCAAGTAGATATATCACAATTGTATACATATTCACCACACATGAAAAATAAACAACTATAGTATCCCCGGAATGGCCCCTCGTGATGCTAGCATACTCTGCTATCAAGTCCATGTACCTCTCGTACCATATTAAGAACCAATGGTTAGACATGTCTCCTCGAACCCAAAATAAATTAACACACAATGGAGGCGAACATGGTTTTAAGTCTTTAGGATACACACATACCTAATATACCCAAACGACATGTCGGTCCCTCTAGTACACGACACATAGTGAGCCACCCTAAGTTTCATGTTATGGGGCACAAATTCAGACCTCACTGGAATCGTTAAGGTGGGATCTCCCTCTATGCAGAAATCTCTTGATAGAAGGCAGCGTAACTATGTTCACACACAAAATCAAATCAAATCATAGGTATTCACCCAACCTATATATATATGTATATGTGTGTGTGTTTATGTGTGTGTATCCAGCATAGGTATACACACAACCGTTAATTATATATCCTATACGTAGTGTATATCTCTCGCATACCCAATGTACAATTTATTACAATCATAACGTCTTATTGTAGATTCACGAGTATCGCTCATTACCCGAAGGGTCCTAGTTACCCCTTAATAAATATCAGTACCTAATACTCTCATACGCTACTGTTCTAAACCATAGATTCACTCATACTCCTCGCGATCCATTCTCATTCCCTTGAAATCATTAATTTCATAATTTATATCCCATAAATATTTGCTTTAATTCTCTCGTTATGGCTAAGCCTTTACCCCACATTAGGCTTACTGTAATTTAATATAATCCTCATTATGAATTAAAGATGTCCCAAAAGTCTCCCCGTTAATTAGTCACATTTTTGGGGTTTAAAGAGGAAAAAATTTCATTTCTGGTAAAATCGAATCGATTCTCCCTTGGGCTGAATCGATTCGAAATGTAACAGGTCGTCTAGTTCCCTTACGCAGTTGCATTTTTCACCATTTTTTGTTTATATAACTTTCGTGAAAGACTCCTAAACTCATAACCAACATAAATAATCATCATTCATATGTATATGGATTATTTCTAACATTTTTAACACAAGAAATCCTTAAGGAAACACCCAAAAACAAATCAAATCCGATATTTATCAAAAACCCTAGTTTTTCAGTTCTTAGTCCCAAATCAACCATTTACCCAGATTCCACCCATAATTATTGGCACGTGTAAACTAATTTCGTGTCCTCTACATGTGTGGATACATTCTACATTCAATCTTATTCCAATTCATGAGTTTTATTCACTTAAACTTCAAGAACACAATTAATATCATGATATTATATTCTATACACTACATAGGTATTATAACTGAATCAAAAACATGAGAGATAAACACTTGCCCTATCAAGAAGGTATGATTTCATTATTAGGATGATAGAGTTGGTCTTCCCATGCTCCGATTACGATTCCGACGACATTCAGGGTGATAATTGGTGTGGGAAGCCTTAGTTTTCTCCTCCTCTTCCCCTCTTATGGCCTCCTATCTCTCAACTTTCTATTTACCCTAGAATCTTACCCAAAGGGTCCGATATAAGACTTAGAATTTCGGAGTCCTCTCTACCTTAATCTCTATAATGATCGAAATGCCCTCTCGTAGTGCTGGTTTAGTCTAAAATCGCCCTGGGACCCAAATACTATCCCCAGGTACACTATTTCAACCCTTTCGGAATCAATCCTGACCTCAAAATCATCATCCGAGTTACTCTAAAATAATTTCCTATCTCTACCTCATATAGTCCACACACGACACCCTGTTGAGATATACCACTGTCACGTCACTATCACTCCCTATAATGTAAATACTAAATCACTAGTCACTTAGTAATTTTATTCGATGAACATTAATCATTTCTCTCTGATTTATAATTTAATCAACATATAATACTTTATTTCATTAAATTACCTCACACATGTAATTTAAAATTTTACTGAATTAATTCAATTTTAAATGCTCAGAAATATAGGGTGTTACAAAGATGAGTAATATTACTAAGGCTGGCGCGTGGATAGACTCATATTAAGCTAAAATTAATGTTATATAAAGAATTTCATAATATACTAGCATGCAACTCACGCGATGCTCGTACGCTCTAGTTGAAATTTATACATAGCATTTATAAATTTGTCACCGTACGATGAATATTCTCGATTATAATTGATAAGAAGTAGAAACGAATAAGAAAACAATAAAGAAATCACTTTGAAAAGTAATGTTTACAATAATGGTGAGAAATAATTCTACATCCAATGAGTTTCCATTTTATACGTTCGCAGATCTAACTCGTTTCTAGTAGGCCCATCGATCTAGCTGCTGATGCGTGTTATCGAAGGTTTTGGTTGAACAATTTGTCCCCAATCCTTGTGGTTGGAGTCATTTACATTATTTCCCCATCCAAGTGCATCGTAATGTAAATTAGTCTATTGGTTATTAGGAGTAAACAAATAAGTATACTCCATAGAAGATGAAATGGAAGCATGTATTGCTAGTAATAGTTAGACCCCTTCTGCATCATTTCGTGTTAAGGAAATTTGTGAGTAAAGTCTTTCATAGTCGATGCACTTTCCAAATTGAATTCCTTCTTTATGTATAAAATTAACCCTGTTTGAAAAATGATAATAATCTTCCATGAGTGGGATGTGCTCTTCACTTTGAAGATAATTATATAAAGAAAAACGAATAGACAGTATCCACTACACATCTTAGAATATATATTGAAATCAAAGGAAAAAAGAAAATAGTTTAAATATGTAGCATTTTGAATATTTTCAATCCTTGGCAATCGAAATCTGACAATAAAAAGAGCATGAGAAATATTGGAGTCTTGATGTAAAGTAAGTTTGTTATAAAAACATTGCATACTGGATGTTATACAATAAAAGGTTACCACACCAACAATAGTTGCATTGTAGCATCCTTGTAGTAAGTTACCAACCGCAGTAGCACTAAGAACCAACACAATTATGTTCATCAATCTCTAATATAAATCAAAATACAGTGAACTCTACTTGAATAACCTGTATTACAAATTAAAAATAAAATTATGAAAGAAATACCATTTCATTTCCATGTAATTAGCATACACTATAAATAATCTTTAATCTCTATTCCCCTAAAGGTGATTATAGGAAACAGATTCATGCCGTATTAGGAAAGATGTAAAATCCAATCAAGAGATCGATCAAGATTTTACTACCCTTTTTGAGGAGAAATAAAGAATAAGACTAATATACCCTAGTACTCTTACCTTGTTCTGAAAAGATCTTAAACTATTCCTAGACTCGACATTGAGGGGCTCGGCTTAAAAATGAAAGCAACTCTGAATACATTAGTTACGAGAACAATAAAGTGTTACTACTTATAATTTGTCGTAATAAATTTTACTCATTGAATGTATCATCAAATCGATTGGTGTAATTGATATAGTTATAGCCAAAACAAATTTAAATCGCCTCTAATGGTTAATTTCATATTGGCGGATGCGCAAACAAAGTTAACTCAGATATAATGCTTATTATTTGACCTATCGGGATCTTAGACAAATTCTTCCAAGCATCCATATAATTTAGAATATAAATGAATAGAGAAATTTAAATAGAATAAGTTTCTTATTTCTTCAGTTATAATCAAGCCACCCCTAAAGGTTCTTCACCTTTCAAGACATCACATAAATGATGAAAGCGTTACGTACGCACATCGGAGACATTGCATATTTCATGCAATATGTGAATGTAACTATTTTAGCTCTATCCCAAATTGATCAGTTGTTAATATGTATAGTTCATAATGAAGTTAATTATACCTCATTCATATGAAGTAGAAGGTTCACCTCAAAGGATTTGTGTTCCTCTCGTAAGACCATGTATAATATTTAGTATTTTTGAATGTAGTTTAATTAATAAAACCTCCATGTTTTTGAAACTGATGTCATAAAACTGCAATAGCAAATTAGGTATATATTACTTTATCCATCAAAGTTTAACTAAAATTGCGAAAAAGAGAAGAACTTACTGAAAACGTAATGTATTAAGAAATGAGTTTTTAATGATACAGCTTCCCTGCCATCCTCAGTCGTGTTATCGACATTTTATCCCAATGCCTTCACATGTAGTAGTTGTATTGATTTATCATATTCATAGATAATAAATAAATTCTGATATTCAACTTGACAAAGAGAATGCACAAATTTAAAAAAGGTATGACATTGAAAACATACTTGCTAAAAAATGCCTTATTTGTTACTGAAGTGTAACCTTTCTATTGAAATAGAGATTTTTTCATCATGATAGTTATATAATTTCTGTTAAAGATAAAAATGGCTAAAATCACCAATGTCGGGATAAGAAATATGTTACCAGTAATTTGACTTCTCCAATTTTAAAATCTCGACCTAGCATCTCCAGTCTCCTCTTGTATTGATATATAATTGGATCATAGGCATGTTATGAATTCCATCTTGCTTCGTAGATATATCATCCGATGAGAATCCATATTAATAATAAAGAGAAATCATTTATTCGGTAGCTAATTTATTAAGTGTATTTATATAAAGAGATGTATGGTTAGTTATGAACATTCAATAAGTAGAATGGGAGAAGTGGATTAACCTGTTAAGATTTATAATTCTCTGTAGCAATCAATTTTTAATGTGCAGTTGTTTTAAAAACATAATCCTCAAGACAAAAAAATGTGTTTTGCAATGCGAAGTGAATTAAAATGTCGAAAGTGGACCAAAAATGATAGAAGATCAAAATTTCAATTGCATATTGTGCAAATGAATTTTCACTTATTTGAGTTTTTTCGTTGAGAAACGATTATGGCCCAAAGATTAATTTGTGCCTTCATTAAGATGAAGAAACTTTGTTATAATCATCTTTGATGGAAAGACGGATAATTTAAGTAATATAAGAAGCAGTTTGGAAATGAATAATTTAGAACCGTGCAGTCAATAAGGTAAATGATATCACTTTACTGTTAAAATTTGGAGTCATCGTATTCTTAAAAAGTTGTATGTTCCCTCAACTTGGATTAAATTAAACAAAAAAAATTACATTCGTAGTATGTAAGCAGAAGACTCATAATGTGAGATGGTCAAAGAAATCTTGGGCGAAGGGATATATACATCAATGTAGAGAGTATCAAAATGCATAAATATTTATCATAGAAAGAAATATTCTTCCAACCACTTTGAATTATGACAATATGCCCAATGTATAGACCGATAAGGGCGCGTGTGGGAACCCCAATTCTCTCCCTTGAAGTTGAAGTTTCAAAACAAACCTAAATTTTAATACTTGGAAAGCACATACCTTAATATAACCGAGGTTTAAATGAAGTATGTTAGGCAACATCGGAGCTTGTGATGGCTAGCATCCTGTAAATACTTAGTTTCCATCTTTTGCATAATACGTATCCCATAGAAGAGAAGGAAAAATCACATTTTACAAAGAAGTTTCTTTTAAGGCAGTAATATAATTTGTGAAAGATTATATTGGTAGATAAATATATCATATTTTGTGACAAATACTTCGAATTCTTATTTTTAATGAAATGAGATTTTTTATTACCTTAGAAGTTTTTCAGTATGAACAAAAACAAGAAAAAGTAGATGATATATTTGAAATGCATTGTGTATGTTAAAAAGTATGAAAGTATATATGTAGTAGGTTAAATCAAGGCCAAATATGCATGCTTTTAAGAAGGAGTATATAAGTAGTATGGAATGCATAAATGTAAAATGAGTTCCATATCCTTTAAAGTATTCATGGAGAAATACCAATATCCAATCAATTCCCAAATTAAAAAATCCAGAAACAAAGTGTAAAGTTTATTAAAGATCAATAAGAGGAGGTGGTTGATGAAAAAAACTTTATTTATCATTATCTCATATGCAATTGAATTTATTGTATACATGTGTGTGGTAGACCATTACTCCTCCAGCTTGGCTTTGTTCCTAAAAGTTAGAATAATAAATATTTGGTAATCTAATATGTAGGAGAATCATTTATGATTATGAATACTTATATTCATCATATAAGGAGGGTTAAAATAGTATTTAAACATATAAAAAAGCGAATATGAATTTAGTTTAGATAGCTTTATGTTACCAATTGTTGACGATCTTTAATTTGCATTAGGAATCAATATGCACCCAATTTTACATTGAGTTATAGTGAATTGCAATATAGATTAATTTTAATTTCATATGTAACAGCATAATTTATCAGTTGTAATTAGAAAGATAATTGAATGAGTTATATGATAACTAGAAAAATTAACTCTCTTATGTAGATTTTTGTCGTTGTGCAACTTCTCTATCCATCAAAATTTCCCTTGAACCTACAAAATTATAACAAAACTAGTGTAGAGGTAAGTAAGGGAGTCAATCCATATCTAAGGGTGAAACACAAAATTGGAGAGGACATATATATATAGATTCATTTGCATTTTATTATATTTTTTTCTATTTTTACTTTTTCTATTTTTTTATGTATTTTGCAAGGGAATATTTTAACTAACTAACTATACTAATTTTTATAACTACTAATTAAGATGCAAAAGCTAATAAAAATTAGGTAAATAAAATTGAGCTAAAAAGTAAACTAACTAAATTGGACTCATGAGGGCTTCAGAATTTCATCCCATAAATGGGAGATTAGCCCTCAATAATCATCATCCAAAAATATGAGATACATAATTGAAAGCATGAGATGATTAAACTAAAAGTAAAAGAGAGGAATAGATCAAACCCATTTAAGCCTTGAATTCGAATGGAATCTTCAATTTCATCATTAATCTCTCAATTACACATCCAAAATCTCTCAATCATAATCCCTCACTCATGTATTTATTGAATCTAAACTAAAATTTACAAAATAAAACTAAAAAGGATAATGGATGAATTCATAATGGACAATTAAATAATAAAAGAGATTTGCTAAAAATACAAATCCTAAAATTATAAAATTGTACATTAGAATTCACCCAAAGAAATAAATTCTAGATCATTAATTTATATTGAGATAATTGCTAAAAATGCAAAATCTCAACATAAATGAATGGGTTAGAATTTATCTCCCATAAGGGATAAATTTCACTACATCAATCTATTATGAAATAATTGCTAAAAATGCAAAAATTCATAATAGAGGGGTGGGGTGAATTTTATCCTAGAGATAATTTTCAACACACACCTCTATATTGAGGTATTTGCTAAAAATGCAAATACTCAACATAGAGGGATGAGGAGAATTTTATCACACCAAGCTTATAACTAATTTGAAATCCCCCTCAAATGGCCTTGAGGTATTCTTTTATATGCAATTGGAGCTAAGGGGCATAATTGGAAATTGGCTAGAGGTGCATGTGTTTTGAGTGAGGTCATGGGGGTGAGGGTGGTGAGGATAAAATCTGATTTGTTAAATGGGGATATAATGGGTATTGGAGTTAGAAAGGTAGTTGGGGGGTATTTTGGGTAAAAGGTGGTAAGTTAGTTAAATGGTTTTGTGCCACATGGGGTAAATGTTTGGTTTGCATTTTTGGTTTTTAGCAGGTAGAAGAATCGTGGCTTGGTGAGAAATGGGAAATGGGTTTTGCAAATGGGTTTAAATGGTAAAATGGGAAGGTTACAATCGGGTCTAGGGAATGGGGCACCGCCGGGGTGGTCGATCGGAGATGGGGATCGGAGGTTGGGTTTCTCGCCGGCGATAGGAGACTGGACACCGCCGGCGGCAGCGGAAGGTCGAAGGAGGGCGACGCCGGGTGAAGGGCTGCGTGGACGGCGAAGAGAGAGAAGGTGGACGCGACCGAGAAGAGAGAGATCGGTTGGGGTGGTTCCGGCGGGTATCGCAGGGAGAGAGAGAGGGTTGAGGGCTGTAGGTAGGAGGCGTGAGGGGTAGGTTGCGGTCGGAGGCTTCATCGCCGGCTGGAGGGCGGCGACCGGAGGTCAGAGGGAGATGGGTCCGCAGTGGGTCAACCGGATATGGGGGGTCGAGAGGAGGTGAGGTCATGGGTTAAGGGGGAGGTTAGATGGAGGATTTGGTTATGGAGGTATAAGGTGGGTTTAAAGGAGAGAGAGTGGTGAGAGGTTGAAGATGGGTGAGGGTAGTTAGAGTGTGGTGAGGGTGTAGGGTAATGTTGTGTGACTTAGGGTGTAAGGTGTATGGTGAGGATGAGGGTGTAGGATAAGGGGGTTATGGGTGATGTGTGTATTTAATTTAAACCCTAATAAAATAAAACTAAAAAATAAAACTAAAATCTAAGTAATAAAATAAAACTTATAAAAACTAAAAATCTAAAAATTAATTTCCTATACTAAAAATTAAAATCAAGACTCAATAAAAATAAAACTAAAAAGAAATGAAAAGAAAAATGTAAATCTATTAAACTTAAAACTAAAGTCCTAAAAAAATAAAATCTAATAAACTAAAAAATAAATGAAATCCTAAAAATTAAAATCTTAATAAAATAAAATAAAATAAAATAAAACTAAAAACTAATCAAAATCAAAATCAAAATAAAATTATACTAATAAAAATAAAAATAGAAAATAAAATCTAAAAATTATAAAATAAATCTAAAATAAATCCTAAAAATAAAAAAGACTCAAACTAAAAATCTAAAAAAAATAAAAGGGCACAAACCAACACACACGGGTATTGGGTGACGGTTTAGGGACAAGTTTAGGCTAGGATGGGTTAGGTTAGGGTCAGGGAATTTGGTATATAGCTCCGTAAAATGCACAATTGCCTTGAAATACGCGTTTGAAAACCGCAACGTGCATTAAGCCTGCATATTAAACATTTAAGCGCATAAGACCCATATTGTCGAGAAATAGCAACTAAAATACATCTATTCGGGGTATAAATTGTACAGTTTTGGGTGCTTATCACACCACCCCCAAACAGAGCGTTGCTAGTCCTCGAGCAATAAGATAGAGAGAAAGAGAAAGATAAGTAACCAAAAGTGTACCACTTTCGCGGGAACTTGTGATTGCACTTAGCATGTGCAACAAGCCTTTAAACCTATAGGTTGCCCTACAGGACGAGTTGTGTCTCGTGAGGGTTTGCAGGGAATATACCCACAAAATTCTTATTTGCAAAAATTTATTGAAGGGAAGTCAATCTCTTATTAGATGTAGAATAATCGCACAATCCATCACATGGGAAAATAATTTCAGAAATACAAGCTAGAATGTGTAAAAAGTTTAGCTAAGTAAATACTCAAGGCATATCCTTCCTAGAACTCAACGTGTGTAGTGTGAATCAGTCAAAACGGGTCGAGTATCATAAGAGTAATTCCTAGATTGCCTTGTCGGAATCAACGCTTCAACTTCAAATCTCACTAGATATATCACTCTCAAACGAACTCTCGAGATATGGGTAAGTGTATCGCTCTTGTGTGTGAGGAGGTGAGTAAATGTAAGCAAGTTCAAACGTCTCACACACACATAAGAAAGAACGAACAATAAGAAAGAAAATGATCTCATGAAAGAAATGCTAATCACTATAGTGAGAACGTCGAGTTATTCACCACGTAGACTTTCATTTGCCCGAACACCTAGGGGAAATGTGGATGTATATGGGTGAGGGGGTAAATGAAATGGGATGAGATAGGTAGGATAGTGATGTAAGATATAGTGGTGATATGAATGATGATATATGAATGGATATGATAGAAGAGTGTTCTATACTTTAGGCACAAATGTCTTTATTACTAACTACAAACTCTCTTTTTCTTCTTTTCTCTCTTTTTTTTTCGATTTTTCTTTTCTTTTTCTTTTTTCTTTTCTTTTATTTTTGCTATTTTTATGTTTCTCTTTTTTTTTTTCTTTTTTTCTTTTTCTTTTTCTTTTTTTCTTTCTCACTTTTCAAACTAATAATGAAGACATTTACATTTGAAATCACACTCTTTTATTTGAAATGATAGAAGATATAAATGGAGGTGATAGGTGAATGTATATGGATGGGGAAAATATGGAAAGATAATGGAAATGTAATGGGTGAAGTGTATGGAAATATGATATGGGGGAAAGTGTTAGGTGTATGGATGAAAATCTAGTATTCGGGACAAATTTCAAGACACGCGTTTCTTACAACTCGAAAGTGATGTCATTCTCAGTGATCAAGCCAAAAAATGAAGAATAATGAGATCATACAACAATTTAAAGTGCGGACCCAAACGAAGTTGAATCAACTTATGACTCGGAGATTGCGTAAGACACTCAAAAAGGGTGAAAGGCACAAATCTCACAAGCTAAAGTCTCTACTAGTGATCCTTAAGGTTCTCTTTAGAATTGTAGTACTCTTCAACTCTAAACGTAATGTCGTGATAAGTGCGCAAATTTTGTTGAGTCTAGAAATTCATGGTGCAAAATGCCTTGTTACGTATTACATAAGCTATTAGAAAAAATATTCTATAGCTTGATTCCTAGACTTTTAGAAGATGGATGATTAAAAATTCATATCAATGAGTGAGATGAAAGAAACTGCACGAAATTTTAAAAATCAGGTTCAAAAATTCAAAATTTTTCAAAAGAGGCACGATTTTGATAAAATTCCCCACCCCCAAACAAAAAGGAACATCGTCCTCGATGTTAAGTAAAATGATATTTAAAATTGAGAGCATAAGGTAGGAAAGAGATTACCAGAAATCAACCGCTAATGAAGTAGACATGTGAAGCCAAGAATAAACCTGAGTTAAAGATGTACAAGTCTATAAGCATGGTAAAACATAGGGTGATGTGAAACACCACCCCCAAACAGGATTAGACTAGTACAAGAACAACGGGCTACCTCCCGGTAGCGCTAAGTTTAACATCTTCAGCCAGACCGATGGAATCTCACCCTAAAGATAAGATCTATGAAAGCACGGGGTGGCAGAAAAATGGGTGATGAGAATCACCCCCAAACAAGACTGAAGCGTCAGTCTTGCTGGATAATTTGGCAAAGGTGAGGGTGAAGAAACACCGATCACAGCCTTATTTTTTTATTTTCAAGATTTTCTCTCTTTTTTTTTTTTTTTATGTGTGTGTGGTTTTTGAATAATTTGAAAAAGAAAGGAAATATTTTTTTTTTTTTGAATTTTTAGAGAATGAAAGGAAGAAAATATTTTTGGATTTTTTGGAAGAAAGGGTGGGGAAAAAAAATATTTTTGGATTTTTTTTTTTTCGAAAGGAAAGAAAATATTTTTAGATTTTTCTAAAAAATTAAAGGAAGAAAATATTTTTGGATTTTTTTTTTTGGAAGAAAAGGTGGGGAAAAGATATGGACTCTTAGAATTGGACGGACTAACTAAAATCGACTACCGAAAAATGGAATTGGACACACACACAAGTCAAGAAAAATTCCTAACTAGCACATAGCCAATTTTTATCTTTAGATTTAGCGAAAGGGTAGTTCAATTTTAATTAAGTCCGTGGGCGATAAAAGTTCACGGAAATCTCTTTGTGATCGCCTTTGCAAAAATATTCTCTTATTGGGCTGCCTAGTTGATTGATTTTAAATTTAGTGATGGCTAGGGTAGCACACAATGATAAGCGAGTGAGTCGGGTGATGAAATCCCTTCTCGTGAGTGACCGGGTGTAGGTCTTAGTAATTTAATTCATCACACCATTCAAAAAAATAAATGCGAGAATAAAATCACACAAGAGCACACAAGAGCACACAAAAGAATTGACTCGCTAACAGGAGAGGCGCGAGAGTGTAAGAAATATACCTCCCACGGTTTTTAGGCCGCGGGGTGCCGAAAAATTTGAGTCGACCGGGGGGAGATTACTCCTATCTCAGTCGTCCCCGGGAGTCCTACCGACCCAAGGTAGAGAGGCTTCTAAATCCTCGCCAATGGACGCCCTCTCTCTACCTTGTCCGGTTTCCCTATCACGCTTGACTTGAATTATTACAAATTTAAATGAAAATTTAATGGTGTCTCTATGCACCGCAATACAAGCCAAATAATAAAGTGCTAATACAATCCTTCTAAAATAAAAAAAATTGGTACTAAAAATAAAAATAAAAAAAGGTGTATCGAGGTAGTGGGAAACCTCATTAGGGATGGGAGTTCTATTTAGAGGTCAGAAGTGAGCTTAGATATGACGTAAGGTTAAGGAATCTTTGAGAGAGTTATGAGGATATGGCGTGAAAATTGTAAGATGAATTTTGTGTCGAATCCTTATAGCGATAGAATTCTATTTAAGATATGATTGGGGACCAATGAGAGAGAGAGAGGTCGCCTATCCTTAGTGACGATAAACTCAAGGAATAAATCATAAATGCATAAATGTTAAGGGTTCATAGGAGCAATTGAACCGTAGGCATAATTGTGAACGATTGGATTGTACTATCAACTAGAATAGGTTGCATTGTAATGTTAGTTGGGATAGTTACTATATATATGTGTGTGATTAATAATGGGGATTCCCATAGTTTATGGGGTCGTGGAATGAAATTAGGATTAAGCTTGAGGTTTGCAGATTATTAGTCGTGTGTATACCTATAGTTGGGATTATTATTAGATATATCGATGTGCATTCGGATATAGATGGGATGTATAGTGATTGTTACATACGTTAAACTTTGGGTTAGAAACCTTAATGTTGGATATATTGGAAGACTATTGATATCATAGGGGAAATGGATGAATATGCTTCAAGTGAGGGATCGTATTTATATAACAAATTAGGTTAGTATGCTTGGTACGACGGCTAGTATAATGAGGATTATATACACCCATAGACGAATTTATAAATTTCACACATGCGGACTAGAGATAGTATGTATAGATGTATATATATATATCGATATAGTGATATGTCTATATGTGTATATATGGCGTGAATATATATATACCGTGTGTGAAAGTTTATATATATAATGTGATCATATGTATGTATATATATAATGTGAATGATATATATATTTATTATGTGAGCATACCTGGCACATGCTATCATGGGAGGTTGCGCGATGTGGGTGAAGCCCCTGGCTTGAGGAGCAGGGTGCGTATAGTCCCCAGGTCATAGTCGTCCATTATTATTTGTGTGATTTTATTTTTGGGGGTGAGAAGTCTTGGGTATGAGTCGTTCTCACTTTTTAGTTAGGAACTATGACCGCTTCCCATACGTTAGGATTGATTTTGTTACCATGTCGGTGTGATAATAGTCCGATATGTTGTAACCCGGGAGATAATGAGTAATTCCTGGAAGATGATAGCATGGTGCAATATATTTGTATCTTATAACCGTATATGTGTGAATATGTTAAAGTAAGCATGACGTGTGGTATGTGTACATGGTTATAGGATTGAATGTTTGTGTTTTATAACTAGGGAAAGTTATATAGACCCTAAGGATTCTAGGTGATACCTTACTCAAATACTTGGAGATAGTTGTTCCTAGTAAGTAGCTGGAGTTATAGGTTGTGTGTAGAGGGAACAATCGATCTCAACGATCAAAATTGTCAAGGATTTGTGTATCGGGGGGTTCCTTGTTTGGATTTCGCTTTGCGAGACGCCCCACGCACGAAACGTAGTGCAGTGTTGGGAGTGGAGAGAAGTTCTATCCTTAGTAATCAGATGTATGTTATTTGTTGAATAAATTCTTTATATGAAAACTAATGAAATGTGTGTCATCCTAAGACTAATAACTGGTTTAAGCTAATAACTAGAACCAATAAAGCCAAGTAAGACATATATATATGTGTGTGTATATATTTATGTGTGATTAGAATGAAAAGGATTTTTAGGTTACGTTAGAATGGCGGGTTATGTGGGCATAGGCTGCGTACAGTTAGGTAAGTTATCCTTAAAATGTGTCGGGTAGCTTAATTAAGGTTCAGGGACATGATTTGGTGCGCGTTGTAAACGAGAGGTGAGTTTGGATGTTTCACGAGAGTGCTACTCCACTTTAATTATGAAATATTGCATTTATATTTATTATGCATGATTAATACACTTGCTGCAAATATTTTTACACCTCGGGCTCTGACCCGTTTATATTTCTCTTTTGCTATATATACATATATATGTATATATTGTTTACTACAAGTGTCCCACCGCAAGGATACCATGGATGCTTTTCTATCTAGTGTCTTGGGAACCGTGGCAGTTGCGGACTGTTACGTGATTCAGATTGTAGTCGCCTTCTATACCTTGGTAAATCTAGATAGGGTTCATTTTATAAATCGGGTTTATACCCAAGGTCTATTTGTAGCATTTTATATTCCTTCCCTATGGATGTTGTATTGTCTGTGACCCGACAGCATATTCGGGTACATGTTTTTTTTGTATTTACTTATGATGTATTATGAGTATATCGTTTCTTCACGTGGAGCGTGTATATTATTTATTCATGTAAATAGTAATTCTGTTATTGGTTTGATGTCCATTGTATGTTTTTATTAATTTTTGGCATCCGCTTTTATGGTTTTGGGTAGTTAGCCTTATTTTTTTTTACCATCAATATATGCTGAGAATGATCCATCTGAGATTCCTGATTAAATGTAGTATAGGACTGGCCACCCGTTATTATTTTAAAAAGGGTGTCACCGATAGTATCAGAGCATCAGGTTCTAGTGTATTTAAGATCTGTGCGGGTTTTCTGCGTTCTTCCGCAAGTGTTATTGATGTAGGGCCCTACTATTAGGATTGTTGTGGTCACTACGTTTATCTTCTTCTGCGAGGTGTATTCACTTAAATGACGTTTTGACACGATTGCTTCCGTATCAGACGTCACCAAAATTTAGTCATCCATGTAGGTAAAATATGGGGGATGAAAGTGTGGAACCCCAAATGCCCATAGGGACTGTGATCGCAACCAAAGTTTCTAATAGTGTGGCAAGAACGGTGGATGTTGCCATTGTTATAATGGCACATCATCCTGCAGTTTTTATAAGCTCAAGACCACCCAGGACCATCTGCGTGGGAATGAGTACTAGAAACCTTTAGGAAAGGACATCCTTCAGGATCTTCGGAGGGAGCTGATGCAATATTTGCAAGTCAGCGAAAGAAGGATTCACAAGGCACCTTTGAATGGATGTGTACAGAGTGATGCAATGCCTATAACGGATTTTGGGCACGCTTTCACTAGTAGTATTTTCTTTCTGCAATTCACGCAGAAATAAGGAGGAGACTATTAGCGATGACTCACGGTGATCGATTGTTGGTGAGCACAAATAAAAATCTACTCGATTGGCAAACTTTGCAACCGACAAAGTACATATAGAGAAAAACGAATAGTGAAGTCCTTGGGAGGTTTAGATTGAGAAATTCGTCAACAATTGTTAGAAAAACTTGTGTTGCTAAATTTTACCACTGAAAGGTATGTGGTATTGTCCCATTGTCAGGAGTATCGTCTTCATTTAAGAAGGGAGTAAGAAATTTAGAGACTTGGGTTCATTGAGTTGGACTGAAGGAGTTGTCGGGGGTCACAATAGCGCTTTGTCCTTCAGGATGGTTAGGAAGGATTTTTGGTAGGATGTTTCTCTGAGGAGAATTAGGCCTTAGGAAGAAGTACTTCTCGTGGAAGGAGTAGAGGGACCCAGGGATGAAGTGAAACAATTGGATTATGGAAATATAAGGTAGAATTATTTTCTTTGGGTTTATGATCACACTCTACGCAGTATTAGGAACGTCGCATTTAAGGTATAACGAGTGGTTAGCCGCTATAACCATAGTTTGTACAGAATTTACTTAGAGGAAGGAGTGAGAAAGTGTGGCCTTTGTATGCCATTTTGGGATAATAGATCGTTTCGCAATGAGTTAGTAAAAAGTTGTGCTATTAATTTCTGGAAGTGTGAACTATTAAGGCTTGTTGAGTAGTGACTATAAGGTTATCGTTTTATAGTTAGGGTAGGTGCAGGTAATTGTAGTGTTCCAATGAGGGAAGGAATTACTTTGCAACAATATTTTAATGTGATGTTAAGGATTTCTATAACTGAGGAGGTTCAAAGTTTAGCGAATTCATTGTTGAGCAGGGAATTTAGCTCAGGGTTGTTCTAGTTTTAAGATCTAGGTGTCGGTGAAAGTATTGTATTTGTTGGGACCTTGTGTCTTGAACATAAGGTGTTTGATAGATGGGTCGAAAGACATGAAATTATTTTATATTATATTATTATATAGGCCTTCGGGCAATACCTCTGGTTTGAAAAATATTTTATAAAACCTTAATCCTGGTTCAATTGATCTCAATCCCTGACAAAGCTAGATAGTAGTGTATTGGGAGGGTTCCTTGTTTGGATTTCGCTTACTACAACTCCCCCACATGAAACTAGTGAATGTAAGAATTTAGAAGAGTATAACCATTCGAAATTTCAAACTTTTATATACTTAATACGCTATTCTAGATAAATTTATTGAGAATTATATTACGATTTGAGGCTAGTGGATCCGGGTAATGTTTTTACGAGTTGAGCTCGGGTACAGGGTGTATGGGCGCCCTTATTAGCTAGTTTGACTTTAAAGTTTATATAATTCGATGTGAGAAGGGGGATAGATAGGTACAATGATCTTAATAATAGATGTAAGAACTAGATGAGGTTCGGAGTCCTAGGCATAACTTAACTTTCGAGGACAAAATTTTTGTAAGGGGGAAGTCTGTAATAACCCGCGACTTTGGGACTGAAAAATTAAATTTTGGGAGAAATAAAATATATTTAAATTGGAAAATTTTAGAATTTGGAAATTGAGGTCCAAAAATTGAGGACGTTATAAAGTATTCCGGATGACGATTTTGAGTGCGCTATTGATTCCGGATGGGTCGAGATATTCGAAATGACTGTCCTTTGGATTTATTTCTGTTCCAGAATATTTTTTAGTTAGTTTGACTCGAATTAGAGTAAATGAGTCATTTAAAGTGTGTATTATCATTTAAAATTTGGATTTATGTTTTAAAGGCTTAAGATGCTTACGGATCAGCTTATCTCATTTGTGAGAGAAAGAGAAAGAAAGAGAGAAAGAAGAAGAAAGGGAGAGAGAGGAGAAAGCTTGGATATTTCCGTCCCATACGCGATGTCGAGGACGATTCAACCTCTATAACTTCGAGGCAAGTGTTTAATCTTGCTAAATAATTCATTTGTGTATTTTATTTTATAATTTTTGGAAACTTGATGGGATTAGATATAAGATGATTTTTGGATGTTATAAATATATTTGGGTTAAAGGATGAAGGGGAGAATCTGATTTATGGGGTTTATAATTCGTGGGTTATGCAGAAGTGGGGAAGTTTTGAAGTTCTGCAGACCCGAATCAATTCGCCCAAAAGTGAATCGATTCGGCTTCGGCAAAAGTGTCAGGTATGTATGACCGAATCGATTTGGACCCAAAGAGAATCGATTTGGCTTAAGACAGACTCACAGGTCCTTGGGACCGAATCGATTAGCATAAGGGGCGAATCGATTTGTACTTGAGACCGAGTCGATTCGGACCAGATCGAATCGATTCGAAAACAGGGCTGTTTTGGTAAGGTTTTTCTAGAGCGAGTTTTGCTCCACCTCGACTGGGTTTATCGATATGGGACATTATTATATGATGTGAGATATACGTTTTGGAGATTTATTTGGAGTTTCTCACAAGATGTGATCGTGGCAATGAATCAAGTGATTTTAAGAACTTATGCTCATATGCATTGGAGATGGTGTATCGAGGTAGTGGGAAACCTCATTAGGGATGGGAGTTCTATTTAAAGGTCAGAAGTGAGCTTAGATATGATGTAAGGTTAAGGACTCTTTGAGAGAGTTGTGAGGGTATGGCGTAAAAATTATAAGCCGAATTGTGTGTCGAATCCTTATAGAGATAGGATTCTATTTAAGATATGATTGGGGACCAATGAGAGAGAGAGGTCGCGTATTGTTAGTGATGATAAACTCAAGGAATAAATCATAAATGCGTAAATGTTAAGGGTTCATAGGAGCAATTGAACCGTAGGCAGAATTGCGAACGATTGGATTGTACTATCAACTAGAATAGGTTGCATTGTAATGTTAGTCGGCATAGTTACTATATCTCTATGCGTGATTAACAATGGGTATTCCCATACTCGATGGAGGTCGTGGAATAAATTTAGGATTATGCCTGAGGTTTGCAGACTATTAGTCATGTGTATACCTATAGTCGGGATTATTATTAGATATATCGATGTGCATTCGGATATAGATGGGATGTATAGTGATTGTTACATACATTAAACTTTGGGTTAGTAACCTTAATGTTGGATATATTGGAAGACTATTCATATCATAGGGGTAGTGGATGAATATGCTTCAAGTGAGGGATCGTATTTATATAACGAATTAAGTTAGTATGCTTGGAACGACGGCTAGCATAATGAGGATTATATACACCCATAGCCAAATTTATAAATTTCATTCATACGGATGAGAGATAGTATGTATATATGTATATATATAGATATAGTGATATTTCTATATGTGTGTATATATGGCGTATATATATACACCGTGTGTGATAGTTTGTATATATGATGTGATCATATGTATGTATATATATAGTGGGCATGATATATATATTTATTGTGTGAGCATACCCAGCACATGCTATTATGGGAGGTTGCGCGATGCGGGTGAGGCCCTTGGCATGAGGAGCAGGGTGTGTATAGTCCCCAGGTCATAGTCGTCCATTATTATTTGTGTGATTTTATTTTGGGGGTGAGAAGTCTTGCGTATGAGTCGTTCTAAATTTTCGGTTAGGAACTATGACCGCTTCCCATACGTTAGAGGATTTATTTTGTTACCATTACGGTGTGATAATAGTCCGATATGTGGTTACCCGAGAGAAAATGAGTAATTCCTGGAAGATGATAGCATGGTGCAGTATATTTGTATCCTATAACCGTACATGTGTGAGTATGTTAAAGTATGCATGATGTGTGCTATGTGTACATGGATATAGGATTAAATGTTTGTATTTTATAACTAGGCAAAGTTTTATAGACCCTAAGGATTCTAGGTGATACGTTACTCAAATACTTGGAGATAGTTGTTCCTTGTAAGTAGCTGGAGTTATAGGTTGTGGGTAGAGGGTACAATCGATCTCAACGATCAACATTGTCAAGGAGTAGTGTATCGGGGGGGTTCCTTATTTGGATTTCGCTTTGCGAGACACCCCACATACAAAACGTATTGCAATGTTAGGAGTGGATAGAAGTTTTGTCCTTAGTAATCGGATGTATGTGTTTGGAGAATAAATTCTCTATATGGAAACTAATGAAAATGTGTGTCGTGCTAAGACTAATAACTGAACCAAATAAAGCCTAGTAAGGCATATATATATATATATATATATATATATATCTCTGTGTGTGTGTGTTTATGTGTGATTAGAATGAAAAGGATTTTTAGGTTACGTTAGAATGGCGGGTCATGTTGGCATAGGCTGCGTACAGTTAGGTAAGTTGTCCTTAAAATGTGTTGGGTAGCTTAATTATGGTTTAAGGACACGATTAGGTGCACGCTGTAGACGAGAGGTGAGTATTGGGGTTTCACGAGAGTGCGACTCCACTTTAATTATGAAATATTGCATTTATATTTATTATGCACGGTTAATACACTTGCTGCAAATATTTTTACACCTCGGGCTCTGACCCGTTTATATTTCTCTTTTGCTATATATATATATATATATATATATATATATATATATATATTGTTTACTATAGGTGTTCCACCGCAAGGATACCGTGGATGCTTTTCTATCCAGTGTCTTGGGAACCATTACAGTTGCGGACTGTTGCGGGATTTAAATTGTAGTCGCCTTCTATACCTTTGTAAATCAAGATTGGGTTCATTTTGTAAATCGGCTTTATAGCCAAGGTCTATTTGTAGCTTTTTATATTCCTTCCCTATGGACGTTGTATTGTCTGACCCGACAGCATATTCGGGTATATATATTTTTTGTATTATTATGCTGTATTATGAGTATATCCTTTCTTTATGTGGAGCATGTATATTCTTTATTCATGTAAATAGTCATTCTGTTGTTGTTTTGATGTCCATTGTATGTTTTTATTAATTTTTGGCATTCTCTTTTATGGTTTTGGGTAGTTAGACTTATTTCTTTTTGTACCGTCAGTAGATGCTAAGAATGGTGCATCTGAGATTCCTAATTAAATTTAGTATAGGGCTGGACACCCATTATTATTTTAAGCGGGGTGTTACAAATGGTAACAAAGCATAAGGTTCTGGTGTATTTAGGATCTGTGCGGGTTTTCTGTGTTCTTTCGCAAGCGTTCTTGATGTAGAGACCTACTATTAGGATTGTTGTGTTCACTATGTTTATCTTTTTCTGCGAGGTGTATTCACTTAAACGACATTTTGACATGGTTGCTTCCGTCTTAGACGTCGCCAAAATTTAGTCATCCTTGTAGGGAAAATATGGGGGCTGATAGTGTGGAACCCCAAATGCCCATAGGGACTGTGACCGCAACCGAAGTTGCTAATAGTGTGGCACGAATGGTGGATGCTTCCATTGTTGTAATGGCACATCATCCTGTAGTTTAGATAAGCTCAAGACTACCCAGGACCATCTGCGTGGGAATGAGTACTAGAAGCCTTTAGGAAAGGACATCCTTCAGGCTCTTCGGAGGGAGATGGTGCAATAGTTGCAAATTAGTGAAAGAAGGATTCATAAGGCACCTTTGAATGGATGTGTGCAGAGTGATGCAATCCCTATAATGGGTTTTAGGCACGCATTGACTAGAAGTATTTTCTTTTCGCAATTCAGGAAGAAATAAGGAGGAGACTATTAGAGATGATTCACGGTGATAGATTGTTAGTGAGCACTAATAAGAATCTACTCGATTGGCAAACTTTGCATCCGATAAGGTATATATGGAGATGAAATGAATAGTGAAGTCATTGGGAGGTTTAGATTGAGAAATTCGTCAACAATTGTTAGGAAAACATGTGTTGCTAAATTTTACCGATGAAAGGTATGTGGTACTGTCCCATTGTCAGGATTATCGTCTTAATTTAAGAAGGATGTAAGAAATTTTGTGACTTGGGTTCATTGAGTTGGACTGAAGGAGTTTTCGGGGGTTGCAATAGCGCTTTGTCCTTCAGGATGGTTAGGAAGGATTTTTAGGAGGATGTTTCTCTGAGGAGAATTAGGCGTTAGGAAGAAGGACTTACACTGGAAGGAGTAGAGGGACCCAGGGATGAAGTGAAACAATTGGATTATGGAAATACAAGGTAGAATTCTTTTCTTTGGGTTTATGATCACACTTTACGCAGTATTAGGAACGTCGCATTTAAGGTATAACGAGTGGTTAGCCGCTACAACCATAGTTTGTACATAATTTACTTAGAGGAAGGAGTGAGAAAGTGTGGCCTTTGTATGACATTTTGGGATAATAGATCGTTTCGCAATGAGTTAGTAAAGAGCTGTGCTATTAATTTCTGGAAGTGCGAGCTATTAAGGCTTGTTGCGTAGTGACTATGAGGTTATTGTTTTACAGTTAGGGTAGGTGCAGGTAATTGTAGTGTTCCAATGAGGGAAGGAATTACTTTGCAGCAGTACTTTAATGTGATGTTAAGGATTTGTATAACTGAGGAGGTTCAAAGTTTAGCGGATTCATTGTTGAGCAGGGAATTTAGCTCAGGGTTATTTTAGTTTTGAGATCTAGGTGTCGGTGAAAGTATTGTATTTGTTGGGACCTTGTGTCTTGAACATAAGGTGTTTGATAGATGGGTCGAAAGACATGAAATTATTTTATATTATATTATTATATAGGCCTTCGGGCAATACCTCTGGTTTGAAAAATCTTTTATAAAACCTTAATCCTGGTTCAATTGATCTCAATCCCCGACATAGCTAGATAGTAGTGTATTGGGAGGGTTCCTTGTTTGGATTTTGTTTGCGACACCTCCCCCGCATGAAAGTAGTGAACGTAAGAATTTAGAAGAGTTCAACCATTGGAAATTTCAAACATTTATATACTTAATACGCTATTATAGATAAATTTGTTGAGAAATGTTTTACGATTTGAGGCTAGTGGATCCGGGTTATGTTTTTACGAGTTGAGCTCGGGTACAGGGTGTACGGGCGCCCTTATTAGCTAGTTTGACTTTAAAGTTTAAATAATTCGATGTGATAAGGGGGAGAGATAGGTACAGTGATCTTGAGAGTAGATGTAAGAACTAGATGAGGTTTAAAGTCCTAGGCATAACTTAAATTTCGAGGACGAAATTTTTGGAAGGGGGAAAGTCTGTAATACCCCTCGACTTTGGGACTGAGAAATTAAATTTTGGGAGAAATAAAATATATTTAAATTGGAAAATTTTAGAATTTGAAAATTGAGGTCCAAAAATTGAGGACGTTATAAAATATTCCAGATGACGATTTTGAGTGCGCTACTGATTTCGGATGGGTCGAGATAGCCGAAATGACTGTCGTTGGGATTTATTTCGGTTCCGAAATATTTTTAAGTTAGTTTGACTCGAATTGGAGTAAACGAGTCATTTAAAGTGTGTATTATCATTTAAAACTGGGATTTATGTTTTAAAGGCTTATGGATCAGCCTATCTCATTTGTGAGAGAAAGATAAAGAAAGAGAGAAAGAAGAAGAAAGGAAGAGAGAGAGGAGAAAGCTTTGAGATTTTCGGCCCATACGCGATCCCGAGGAAGATTCAACCACTACAACTTCGAGGCAAGTGTTTAATCTTGCTAAATAATTCATTTGTGCATTTTATTTCATAATTTTTGGACAAAAGAATTGGATTTTGGGTATGTATATCAAAACCTAGATTTTGGGTATTTAAATCTTGCATTTGATGTTCATACTTAGGTTTAAGGGTGTATAACTTGATGGGATTTGATATAGGATGATTTTTGGATGTTAGAAATATATTTGGGTTGAAGGATGAAGGGGATAACCTGATTTTTGGGGTTTAGAATTTATGGATTATGCAAAAGTGGGGAAATTTTGAAGTTCTGCAGACCCGAATCGATTCACCCCCTAAAGCGAATCGATTCGACTTAGGCAAAAGTTTCAGGTATGTATGACCGAATCGATTCGGACCCAAAGCGAATCGATTCGGCTTAAGACAAACTCACAGGTCCTTGGAACCGAATCGATTCGCACAAGGGGTGAATAGATTCTCCCTTGAGACCGAATCGATTTGCATAAGGGGCGAATCGATTCGCCCTTGAGACCGAATCGATTCAGACTAGATCGGATCGATTCGAAAATAGGGCTGTTTTGGTAAGGTTTTTCTAGAGCGAGTTTTGCTCCACTTCGATTGGGTTTATCGATTTGGGACATTATTATATAATGTGAGAGATACGTTTTGGAGATTTATTTGGAGTTTCTCACAAGATGTGATTGTGGGGATGAATCGATCTATTTTAAGAACTTATGCTCATATGCATTGGAGTTGGTGTATCGAGGTAGTGGGAAACCTCATTAGGGATGAGAGTTCTATTTAGAGGTCTGAAGTGAGCTTAGATATGACGTAAGGTTGAGGATACTTTGAGAGATTTATGATGGTATGGCGTGAAAATTATAAGCCGAATTTTGTGTCGAATCCTTATAGCGATAGGATTCTATTTAAGATATGATTGGGGACCAATGAGAGAGATAGGTCACATATCCTTAGTGATGATAAACTCAAGGAATAAATCACAAATGCGTAAATTTTAAGGGTTCATAGGAGCAATTGAACCATAGGCAGAATTGCGAACGATTGGATTGTACTATCAACAAGAATAGGTTGGATTGTAATTTAGTCGGGACAGTTACTATATATCTATGTGTGATTAACAATGGGAATTCCCATACTTGATGGGGTCGTGGAATGAATTTAGGATTAAGTTTGAGGTTAGCAGACTATTAGTCATGTGTATACCTATAGTCGGGATTATTATTTGATATATCGATGTGCATTCGGATATAGATGGAATGTATAGTGATTGTTACATACGTTAAATTTTGGGTTAGTAACCTTAATGTTAGATATATTGGAAGACTATTCATATCATAGGGGCAATGGATGAATATGCTTCAAGTGAGGGATCGTATTTATATAACGAATTAGGTTAGTACGCTTGGAACGACGGCTAGTATAATGAGGATTATATACACCCATAGCCGAATTTATAAATTTCATACATGTGGACGAGAGATAGTATGTATAGATGTATATATATAGATATAGTGATATTTCTATATGTGTGTATATATGGCGTGAATATATATACTGTGTGTGATAGTTTGTATATATGGTGTGATCATATGTATATATATATATATATATATATATATATATATATATATATATATATATATATTTTGTGAGCATACCCGGCACATGCTATCATGGGAGGTCGCGCGATGTGGGTGAGGCCCCTGGCTTGAGGAGCAGGGTGCGTTTAGTCCCCAGGTCATAGTCGTCCATTATTATTTGTGTGAATATACTTTTGGGGGTGACAAGTCTTGGGTATGAGTCGTTCTCACTTTCTAGTTAGGAACTATGACCGCTTCCCATACATTAGGATTTATTTTGTTACCATGGCGGTGTGATAGTAGTCCGATATGTGGTAACTCGGGAGAAAGTGAGTAATTCCTGGAAGATGATATCATGGTGCAGTATATTTGTATCCTATAACCGTATATGTGTGAGTATGTTAATGTATGCATGATGTGTGGTATGTGTACATGGTTATAGGATTGAATGTTTGTGTTTTAGAACTAGGGAAAGTTATATAGACCCTAAGGATTCTAGTGTAATACCCCGTACTTTTATGCTATATTAATTTGGGGATTTATATAATTTAATGAGAATAAATTATTTAATATAAATCCGGAAATTAATTATGTTATAATTATTAACGCGATGAGAGTTAGTAATTATGGGAAATTTGTTAAATATTACTAATGAGCAAAGTAATATATAATATTGATTATGTTGAATGTCACGAGTGAATAAAATGACAATTTCAAAAATTTAAGTCGGGACGTGCTCGTGTCGCGTCGGGACTAAATTTTGATAAATAAAAGTGAATATTTTATAAGTTGTCCGTATGGTCGTTTTGAGTGCGACAACGTGTCCGGAAGGGTCGAGATAGTCAGAAAAGTGTACCCGGGGGTTTAGTTTGGGTCTCGGGGCATTTTTAGGCCTAAATAGTAAACCGGGAGGGGATTTTGGTCATTTTACATTTTTGGGTAATTAAACCCACGAAAATTAGAGGAGTTATATCAGATACCTAGGTTACCTTCTAGGTTTAGAAAGCTCAAAACTCTAGAACGGCCATTGGAGAAGAGAGGAGAGAGCTCTCAAAGCATTCCAAGGCTCAAAACTCAACGGTTTGCACCGCCGCCACCACCAACGCGTAGATCGCGAGACGGGGAACGCAACCATACCGAATTCGGCACCAAACCAGACCTCTGAAAATCCCAGGCAAGTGTTTATCTTTCTTATTTCATTGATGCATCTTTCATATTAGTTTAGGGGTAATTAGAATGAGATTCTATATAAGAAAACCAAAGATATGAGATAGGAATCGCATGTAGTGATGGATTATATTGAAATTCTGGAAACCCTTTCCATGTAGAGGATTTAAACCACGAAATTACGATGTGTATAAGAAGGAAATTCTGGAAATATTTGTTAGAACCATGTTTAAGAGAATTTTAGGATTCTTGAGGTTTTATATGAAATTAGGGCTTGTTAATCCATGTTTAATGTTAGAAATCCACATGCTTTACGTTGGAAATATCTGGTATAATGATATAATGTTAGTAGTAGAATTTTTGGGACGTTTGGAATTAAAAAATATGGATTTGGATGAATATAGGTGTTAGAACCCGTAACTGCAAATCTGCAGAAATCGAAAGACCTGCTTGATCGATCGATCGAGCCCCAGACCTCGATCGATCGACCCCTCCTGGCAGACTCATGTTTCCCCTTATTAATTAGTTGAAATTCAATTTAATGTGAAATAATTCTTGGACATCCTTAATAAAATGTTTTGGGAGATATGGAGGACCAGTAGGACATATGAATAATTTTAGGACTCTTAATATGAGACGAGAATTGTACTTGTGGAATAATTACTTAAGGGTTGATGAATTTATGAATTAACGGGAGAGTTGCCTAAGAGAGTTACATTGGAACATAAAAAGGACACTTACTGAATTTTATACTTGGGAGGATAGAGTCCATGCATGTTATGTATTAAGATGAGAAAATCCTTTGAGTTAAGGTTAAAAACGAACTCTTATACGTAATACTAATAATGTGAAAATTAAGGATGAATGTTGTAATTATGGGTGATGAGAGGAACCTATATTAATATGATAAAAGTGGTATATTTATATGATTGTGTATGCATATATTATATACATGTGAAAACCATGCCCGTGCTACTTGCTATCCCTGAGGTTACCACGTTGGGACGATCTTATCCTGTGTTGCCTTATGGGGGATATTGATTCGTACCCTAGGAGATAGATATCCTTGGTACAGGCTATCGAATCGATAGTTCAGACGGTCCTAAGAGACGTGAGGGTATGTACTGACCTCTTAGAGACTTGGAATCTATGCTTCGCCTCGATATTTTTTGTGTATATGTTGATACAGTTTGAGAGTGATTCCGAACTTGTATTTCCCTTAGTGTGAGCAATACGGGGATTAGATAGCAGAGTATGCCCGCACCATAGTTCTTATGTGGGGTGATGTTAGAATATATATATATTATACGAGTATTTAATATATATATATGAAATCTGGGAAATTGAAACTGTTTACTATGTTATGGCAAGTGAGAAATGAATCCTGACTATAAACCGGAAATACTTGTTTGAAAAGTATAATATGATACTGTAAAACTTTATAAATCAATGAAGCTAGAACGAGGGTTGTGTTACAAATTGGAAGTATCCTTTTAAACAAATATATTGTTCGATTTTGAAATCTTACGAGTAATATAAGGTAAGTACAATTATTGGGAAGATTAGTGCGATAAATGACTAGATAAACCGTTGAGCAGGTAGTACGATAGGCGTGCACATTAGAAGAGAGGTGAGAATTTCTCAAGAGAGTGTCGCACTAATATGTTGTTGCATTGGCCTGTATCAATTTAAATACTTGCTAAACGAATTTTAAATAATACACACTATCGGGCTCTGGCCCGTTTCTATCTCTCTTTCTCTCTTTCTCTCTTGTGTATATATATATATATATATATATATATATATATATATATATATATATATATATATATATATATATATATTACAGGTGCCTAGCCACAGGGGCGTCTTGCTTAGGATCTCTTGGAAGATACGTGCTGCAGCTTAGGTGGGAGTTGCAGGCCACTTGATTAGGCGATTTCGTTTGCTTGATTCCATTCCTATCATTCTCAGACATTGGGGCATGTGTCGCCCTTTCCACTATTTATCTGTTTTGTTGGGACATTTGTATTTCAGTTATTTCTAGTACTGTTACTATGGGATTTATTCAGTATGGATGTGTTACTTTAAATTTTGCATGTTGAGATTCGATTGACGAATGTTTTAAATTAATTGGATTATGTTCCAAGATTATTGTGGTGTGATTCTTATTTATTGAATGCCGTTAATAAATAAATAAATTTTCTTTAAATAAAATTTGGATAGTAATGTTTAAAAATGGTTTTGACACTTAGTTTAATTAATTAGGGTGTTTAAATTGGAAAAACATTTTTTTCGACAGTGATGCTGAGAATGAACCAACTGTTCACCTTGAATTAATTTAATAAAGGAGTGATCGCCCGGTATTTAATTAGGCAGGGTGTCACATCTAGGTGATGCCTTACTCAAATACTTGGAGATAGTTGTTCCTAGTCAGTAGCTGGAGTTATAGGTTGTGGGTAGAGGGCACAATCAATCTCAACGATCAACATTATCAAGGAGTTATGTATCGGGGGGTTCCTTGTTTGGATTTCGCTTTGTGAGACGCCCCACGCACGAAACGTAGTGCAATGTTAGGAGTGGAGAGAAGTTCTGTCCTTAGTAATCGGATTTATGTTATTTGGAGAATAAATTCTTTATACGAAAACTAATGACAATGTGTGTCGTGCTAAGACTAATAACTGCTTTTAGCTAATAACTAGAACCAATAAATCCTTGTAAGGCATATACATATATGTGTGTGTATATACTTATGTGTGATCAGAATGAAAAGGATTTTTAGGTTACGTTAGAATGGCGGGTCATGTGGGTATAGGCTGCGTACAGTTAGGTAAGTAGTCCTACAAATGTGTTGGGTAGCTTAATTAAGGTTCAGGGACACGATTAGGTGCGCGCTCTAGACGAGAGGTGAGTTTGGGGGTTTCAGGAGAGTGCGACTCCACTTTAAATATGAAATATTGCATTTATATTTATTATGCACGGTTAATACACTTGCTACAAATATTTTTACACCTTGGGCTCTGACCCGTTTATATTTCTCTTTTGCTATATATATATATATATATATTGTTTACTATAGGTGTCCCACCGCAAGGATACCGTGGATGCTTTTCTATTAAGAGTCTTGGGAACCGTTGCAGTTGCGGGATTTAGATTGTAGTCGCCTTCTATACCTTTGTAAATCAAGATTGGGTTCATTTTGTAAATCGGGTTTATACCCAAGGTCTATTTGTAGCATTTTATATTCCTTCCCTATGGATGTTGTATTGTCTGTGACCCGACAACATATTTGGGTATATATATTTTTTTTTGTACGTACTTATGATGTATTATGAGTATATCCTTTCTTCATGTGGAGCATGTATATTCTTTATTCATGTAAATAGTCATTCTGTTGTTGGTTTGATGTCCATTGTATGTTTTTATTAATTTTTGGTATCCGCTTTTATTGTTTTGGGTAGTTAGACTTATTTCTTTGTGTATCATCAGTAGATGCTGAGAATGATCCATCTGAGATTCCTGATTAAATGTAGTATAGGGCTGGCCACTCGTTATTATTTTAAGCCGGGTGTCACAAAATGTGCTTTGAAAACTTCAGAAATAAATTATTTCGAACACATTCATGTATGATATCTCCCTGTTAGAAATACCGAAGTAAGTATATATACCTAAAACATAAATTGAAGAACTATATACTCTGTAATAATTGTTGAATTAGATATGTATAATATACACATTTAGTAGAAGAAGTGAAGATATTATATTTTCATCAGTCAACAACATGTCATCCAAAATTTTTTCATCATTATTTTTGAATTTTCGTGACTCCCATGTGAGAGTTATACGTACTTTTAGCATCCAATCATCCTTTCCATTGTGCAGCTTTCTAGAGAGAGAGAGATATAAATATATATGATACACAAACCATTTGTTACATAAACATTTAAAGTGAATTGTGGAAATTTTACCAGTCGTTGAGCAGTTGAGTTCTTCATGGTAGACAATATTTTAGGTGTAGTTGTAATGATTTGGGTTTTCGTAAAGAAAAACCTCAATCTATCCCGAGATTTTACTCGTGAAACAGCCAAATAGGATTGGTCGTGGCTAAAAACTGGCTTCGATAAATGCTAACATGGTCAAGTGTTTAACCTTGGCTTTTTTGATAGTTATTGAGAACGAAACCCGACCAAGAAATTATCTACGCCTCATAATGAAATGCCATTTTGACTCGGATCTAGACATTATTATTAAATGGATGAAGACTTTTGTTCCTATATGAGAGCCTGTTATGATTATGCCTTTAATCACAAATGTTGCTAACTGAGTGAGAATTTATCGAGTTCCATTACAAAGGCCGACTACTTGATTTATATTTCAGAGAAGCATAATTGGGGAACCAATCTTTAATTCAAACTGATGGTTATGTATTTCAGGGAATTTTTAATTTATTAAAAACTCCGTAGAATACGTGATATCTTGATTTGGAATGCTTCCCATAAGTTTACAAACATAATCGGAGCTCAGATATGTTTTAGATTCCCCTAGAATTAAATTCAAAATAAATTCATTTATTTCATCTCCCATTTGATTAATAGGTGTTAAAATAGATCTTTTTCTCAAATAATCGGGTTCTTCATATCTTTCAAGAAAATTGGGATATGTACTAGATATAATATCAACAATGTGGTTATCTGAATCAGGGATAAGGTATTCATCTGGTATTTTGACCCAATATGGATATTCATCATTATCAAAACGTGTAACAGGTAATCTGCCATCACCAAGTGAAAGAACCCGATTGGTAAATAAACTTGAATCTTGGATACGCATGTTTTGATTTAAGATTAAAACTTGTTAGGATTCCTATAGGCTTGACATGTTAATTGAACCCTTTATAGTGTCTTCTTTCCCTCGTTTATGAATAACCGATAATGTTTGTCTAAAATCTCCTCCTAGGAGAACGGTGATTCCTCCAAAAGGTTTATCCGAGGAGCTTTTGCCTTCAAATTGCATTATATCTATAAGTGTTCTGTCAATGGCCTATAATTCATGGTGATGATCCATCGGTGCTTTATTCAATATGATCAAACTTGTCCTTTTTTTAATTCTGGAAGTTTCGTCCCCCGGTGAATATGACATGTTGAGTCAGCGTTTATATTGATGGGAATATCAAACGTCGAATGGGTTGTACGAATTCCTGGTAGCAACAAAGATGTTATCCTTAAGGAAGCTACAACAAGAACTATTTTTCCTTCTGACCTTAAACTGGAAATAATTATCTTGTATAAGTATGTTTTCCCTGTTTCACTAGCACCTTGAACAAAATACAGGCCTCATTTGTCTTCGTATACAGAGGTGAGGACAATATTTTACACATTGAGTTGATATTTATTTAAACCTTTCAAAAATATTTATGTGTTCACGTTGACACTAGTCGGTGTTGTAGGAGAGTTCCTCCCTTAATAGACGGTTATCGCATTCACGGATTAGTGACGGATCCGAAAGGGTTAGCAGTGGAAATTCCTTGAGACTCTTCCCATTTTTAGTCAAAATATCTTCAATCTCATAAAGGGTGTAGTTCTTTAATTATTTTTAGCTCAACATCAGTACAAGAAAATTTAAAGAATTTCTTTGCAGATAAAGAATGTCTTCTGATAAGACTTCCCAATTATTTTCCCAAAGCTTTAGAGGATCACTTACCTCACAAAACAAGAAAATAATTGTAAACGGCTCACGTAATTTATGCCATGTAGCCCACTATGAAGCGTGGGTTAAGGCGTCGTGCCATTCTCTGTCATCTTCGAGCAACCCACGTGCGTAACATGCAACTTTACATGTTGAATAGACAATTCCATTCTCAATTTTAACTTCACTGTAGTTTTTATCGCCTTAAACTACGTTTAATAAAAGTTAAAGGTAAAACCTTTCACCTGAAGATGGATGTTCATATACGATTCAACCAAGGCATGTACTAGACTTTTTTCTTGTCCACTGTTTGTTTAGTGATTGACACACCCATTTTGCGAGAACTCAGCATAGGTTAATTGTCTAGCATCTTAGTGCTTGACATTTATAGCCATCCATTTTGTGAACGTGTTGTTCTCAACGTCTATTCTATCAATGATCGTGTCTAAATTATCTTAGTATTTTAAAGTAACGACTTTCTCCATAGGTAAATGGAATGTAAGATGTTTTACAACAACACTGCAGTACTGTATGTCAAATTGATATATCCTCTATCAAGCTTCACATGCAGATAAATTGAGATAATCCAATTTTTTTATCTCGTTAATCTCTTTTATCTCTTGATTCTCATTATGAGCTCTTCTAAATGTGTTCTACTCCAAGACCATTCTTGTTTTTTCAAAGCCTTTATTGATATACTCGAAATGGTATTTAATTAATCTTGAGTTGTTGCACAATTCGACATTTATATAAACCTGATATTTGAAAACTAAGTCAATATTATGAGGGATCATAAATTTATTATCAAGCTTGACACCCATTTTCTTAACATCTCTTCCATCATCCCTTCGTCTATATATAGGGAACACATTTTCATCTATTATTGTTCGATCTCAATATCTTTTTGGAAAATGTTTTCTGAAACTTATGCTTGACATACATGGAGATTTTATGTAGGCATGGCCGTATGGACCGTGAATCATGAACTGAAAAATAACGGTGTAGCCGATGGGATCACTTTTATCAGGAATTTCAACAGAGATAATTTTGTCAACCTCGACAGGAGAAGGTTGTTTACCATCTGGATGCAAAAATAAAAGTATAAGCGCATGCGAAAGGCCTCTTTTCTGGAATTCAATTGTATATATTGCTATAAAAAAAGGGATTATCAAGTAAAATATTTATAATCTCCTCATATACTTTATACCAAAAAAATTTCTATAAGTTTTGTGTGGGTAAAAACAAATAGAATTTTTCAAACCTGCTAATACTTTACCGAAATGTCGTTGCTTTATCAAGTCATCCATAACATTATGAAGCTTGATTTTGAATACTCTGGTCTTTCATCGGGATGTTGCCTAGTTGAGCTAAAAAATCTTTGTATTTTAGGCCATTTTGGATTTGCTATAAACATGAAGAACAAATCTGGATTACAAAGCCATCGGCAAATAGCCATCACATCTTGGAAGTTTTGAGCCATGTATTGTGGACCTGATGTAAAGGAAGATGGAAGGACAATACGTTTCCCAACAGATGCCGGAGTTGAGTCTCCTTGTAAGACTACATCTTTAATCCTATATAATTCCTCTCGTAACTTCATTTGGTTAGAGAGAACCCATTGTAGCCTTTCTTCTTCCATGCTTGTATACGCAACAACAACATATTGTTGGAAAAATATTCCTCCCAGTAATAGAGTTTTAGCTTCATTTGTTCTTTGTTGGAGCCTGAATGCATAATACTCTCTCATAGTGATGCAATTTCTTTTAATACATCATAGTCCAATGTTATATTTACATTTAATACCCAACTGGAGTTCATCTTTACCATACGAAAATAATAAAGGATATTGAAAGGCCATGAATGAAGTATAAAGATCGCTAATCCTTTCAAGCAATTGGATTTATGCTCAACAACCACATCTCTTCTAATATGTTCTTCACTTATGTCACCGACAATCAGTGCAACAACTTTTGATGCACTGGGTAGATTGAATATCGCTGGATCCTTCGACCGTTGTCCAATAAATCTTATACTTAGGGGCACGATATCTGATTTTTTGAAATGATCTCACGCCATACGAAATACTTTAGCAAGTTCATTATATTCATCAAGCATACTCAATAAATTTGAGATCACTTCACGATCTAATTTTGTTGAATATATGTCACCGCTTAATGACATGAGTATGTTGTTTAACTCATTGTCGGTATCGTAGATATATAACTGTGCAAATTTCGGTAGTTGACCTAAAACAGGGAGTAGTGAGTCGATATGGTGGTGGGTCTGACCAGTAATATGATAAACATAGGGCACTCCTCCAGTAATTATATGATTGTCTACAGTTGCACAAGTAGATGTAAAAGCAAACTTTGAGTTGTATGCTCTAATATTATCTTTAAACCTCGATAATATGTTTTGGTTTGCAGATGTTTGCAAATCAATTAAAAGGGGAGGTGGGTCCCTTAAAAAGGGAAGTTTCACTTTTCCTTCTTGGCAACACAATGAAAATTTTGGATTCCTTGGTTTTTTACCCTTGTCATTCCGTTCTTCATACCAAAGGATTGCTGAAAAATTTGGGCAACTGTGCATCGGCTCCCCAAAATCCCGTGGGTGAAGATACTTCACTAAATAATGGGGAACATTATAAATTATTTTCAATGTTATTAAATATGGGTAATTATTCAGAGTAAAATAACCTATCTAACTGGTACATATGAGAGGCTTACTTTTTATAGTGACTGCGCAACTCTTAGGTAACTCATTTAATTCGTTTGTGGAGATTATATTACTTAAAATAGAATTATGAATCTTCAAATTAATCGTGATTATGATCTATATCAACATATCATTTGGGAGAAGTAAAAATTATAGAATAATAAGATAAATTATAAATAGCTCAATAACTTACATGTGTTATTCAAAACATTTATGGCTTCTAGCGCATTTGTAACAGATGAAATAGGGTAGACAAAATAGTTATTATTAGTAGTGCCAGTTGAAAAGTGGTCACCACACTTGTTAAGGTGACAATATTTCCATCTTCTTAAACCAGAGATCGGGAGGTAATGGCAGTTATTTTTCGCTTCTTCACCGTCTCCTTCTTGGAGGATATGTGATTTTCAAGATGATTATTCTCACCTAATGATTATCACATCACGAAAGTGTGATGAGTTTTAAATATTTGATGGCCTATGCCGTGATTATAATGTTGTAATTGATGTGTTAGCATTGCAAGCCTCTCTGCTTGAATGATGTAATCTCGCAATTCTACATATTGTTGCTTGATCAATCTAAATAGGGAACAATTTCAAATATTTATTATCTTAAATTCATGATTAAATTATAAATCAGAGCAAGAGGTCGCATATGAATTCAAAATATTTTAATAACTCATTATATGGAATTGCTACGTACCTTTGTAAGACGAAAAAAATCTTTCAAAATGCAACCTACAAGAGTTAGAGATTGGAGGAATTAAATTGATAAATATTTTTTAGTTCGATAGAATTCTCATATGTAATATTAAATATAATCTATGTTTAACATAATAGGATGAATGTGGTATTGGATTTAAAACCATGCATATGGACAAAATTGTTCATCGATGATAAATGCATTTGATAAATGTTTTATTATTATAACTCAGTTAGGGAGAAAACATGACAGAACGGGGAAAAAAATAGTGATAATGTGATAATTCATTTTTACAAAGGTAAACGTAATAATTATCAAAACATAAACTGCAAGGCCTAACTGTTATTCCAAAGTCATTTTATTTATTGTCATATATGTTGAAGCTAAATGCTGTCAATAATATAAAAGACATGTGAAATTTAAGTCTACTTGATAGAAATCTTTATTCTTACATAAAAGGAGAAATAATCTCTTGCAAAAAAGATAAATTATTTAAGGACGAATATCAACAAAACATTAAAAGATGAATCCTATAATATCTTTACTCTCCTTCTTTAACGATAAACATATCTTCGTATTCAACAGGGCCATTGCGATCTCCATCATGATCAATCATTTTAAACAGTAAAGACATACGAATTTCCTCTTTAAACTTTTCGTTATCGAGTGAGGTGACAATATTTTGTCTTTGTTGAACGTTTTTATTATAGGGACCTTGTCCAGGTGCTTGTAAATATCATAAAGCTTCTCGGACCATGTCTTTTCTGGTTTGTTCTTAAAGTACTTGGCAAACACATCGAGTTCTCTCGCTCGGAGTCTTGATTGGAAGCATATCTCCCAAGGTGTATGATTGTCAATGTCAATGATATCATTTCGAGCATATATTTGGTTTGCTCGGATTAGGTTTTTACTTTCATTTCTCTTCATTTTGATCCTATAAAAACACAATGCATTTTTACGAGTCATGGTAAAATGAACAAAAATATGGTGAATACTATGTAATAAATATTATTAATACATTTATAATCGGGATTCAAGATCAAACTAATGACTTTCTATGCATATTCTATTGTGGGCATTCCATCAAATATTTAATTGCAGAACAAAAACATATTAACGTCTCTATATAAAACTTATTGTGATACAAAACTATAACAAAATGAGTGGTCTTTCACTCAGATATATCGATTGAAGGTATTTATTATAATGAGAAAATAGGTCAATTATGTTACAGATTGGAGGATTTAAAGCAGATCATGTATATATATACATTATAGAGAAAACATTTTTAATTGACACAAGTTACATGATTCTAATATTAATGACAAATCAAGAATAAAATATAATTATATGCAGGATATATTTTAGTCAAATATATGGTTTAGAGAAAAGTTATTTATGAGTTTACAGAACAACAAAAATTCAGAGATATCAGAATTGTTTTAATTTAAGTGATTGATTAGAAAAAGGGCCTCTTAGCTAAACATTAATTCTAACTAATGTGATTTCATCAAATCTCTGCTCAGTAATACATGTTTTTGTTTAAATTTCTATGGATGCCAATCTTCAATTCAGCAAACATGGACATGAGCTAAACATCTAGTTATATGAGAAAATACAATAGACATTTTATTTTTATCTAGTTTGTAACTTTGTTTTACTCAAGACAACATTTATAATTCATCTATCGTTAGTGTTGTTGAGGATAACCCTGTAGTTTTTTCCTTCCACTAAGGTAGACGCTTCACATCAATCTACATAGTTTTAATATTATTGACAAATTAAGCAAAAAATATATTTATATCCAGGATATATATTGGTCAAATATATGGTTTCGAGAAAAGTTATTTCACAGTTTTTTAAACAACAAAAATTAAAAGATATTGAAATTTTTTAAATTTAAGTGATTGATTAGAAAAACGACCTCTCAACTAAACATTAATTCTAACTAATGTGATTTCATCAAATCATTCCACATTAATAAATGTTGATACTAAATTTAGTCTACTGACGTGGATCAATTATGTGGAGACACGTGTCAATCTACATGGCACCTATAGACATTTTTAAACAACACCTTGACTCCGAGGAGTTCAATCTCCCCAACCAACTCAGGCGCTCCGAGAAACAAGTGTTCTCTGAGGAACTTTATTGTACCGAGCATCTCATGTATGCCGAGCTACTTAGGCGGTTCGAGAAGCTTAGGCAGTCCGAGCTGCATCTCATACAGAGCGCTCATATCCGGATAATTAAGAGGATGATTGCGCATTAAATGCTTATTATTATCATACAGATGTACATGTCTACTAGAGAACAACGCATTGTCCTTTCATATGTACAGCCTCAAGGCTATAAATACATTGTAACCTCCTCATTAGGGGGGGACTCGAAATTTCTTGGTAAAACCTGTTATCGAGAATTCCCAACAAACATCAATAACAAAAATAGTGGACGTAGGCCATTCTTTCAAGGCTGAACCACTTTAAAATTCTTTGTCTTATTTATTTTTATCTGTGATTGAATAATTAGAGATAATCTAATTTTTTACATCAACAGATTGGCGTCGTCTGTGGAAAACAACTGTAATTATTATTTTTCACCAAAACAATTCATCACCAATGGCTGATAATTCTGAATCCAGTAATTGAAACGCTGGAAACTCCCCTGTTCCCCCAAATATCCAAGATCTGGCTAGAATAATGGCTAATTTGGCTCAGGGTCAGATGGACATGCAAGAAACTATGTGATAACTCATATAAACTGTCCAGGGTGGAGTATCTACTTATTCAGGACAACGAAGCGTTCAAAGAAATATCCGGTTACCTTCTAGGCGAATGTTACATTCAGAGGAATCTCGATCCAGACGCACCGATTCATATCGTACTGAGAGATCTCATGATCCTTCTTATCAACCTGGGCGTACTTCCCCGGTATGAGCTACAAACACTCAACAAAACATCATTCTATCTCCAGAAAGAATAAGTGTTCTTGAAAGGTTGAGTAGAGTCTCTCTTTTTGATCGCTTGGGTCCTAGGAGGAGTAGAAGTCCGCCTAGGATTGTAACGAGGAACTTTCAACGACCATCCGATCTAAGGGAAGGTTATGCCCAATCACGACCAACTGCTCGTAATGAAAGATCCCAGGAAGCAAATTCAACACGATCAGTTGCTCGAACCAACAAGCCTAAGGAGGGAAATTATGCATGGAAAGGCTCTATTCAAAGGTTGGAGGATAGACTAGGGGAAATGGGTAAGGCCAAGAATCCTCTACAAAGAACTTTTGTCCAAGGGACACCTTTTATCCAGGCAATTGTGGATTTTCCCACACCATCAAAGTTCAAAGCACCTATTGTGACTCCTAAATATGATGGACCCTTGTCCTTCACATAGAATAATACCAAGCTGCTGCCGATATCTATGTTGTGCCAGATGAGATGAGATGCAGGATATTTTCAGGAACTCTTACCGGATCTGCTCAAATATGGTACAATAATCGTCCTCGGGGGAAGATTTCAACTTTTTTTCAACTGGCCGAGCTCTTTATTGGAAATTTCTATTTTGGAGCAAAACCAGTTAAACGAGTAGCACACTTGTTAAGTGTTAGGTAAAAAGCAGGTGAGAGCACCAGGGATTATATAACTCGTTTCAATAATGAGAAGCTCGAAGTTATTGATTACGAGGAAAAGACAACAATTACTGATCTGATGAGCGGACTATTGCAAGATAAATTATACTACACTCTAGCCAAAGATCCTCCTAGAACCATGGCAGAACTAATGGCAAAAGCAGCAAAGATTATGAATGCCGAGGAGGCTATGGCTGCGAAGAAGAATATGGATACCAAAGAGACCAAGGTGGAGGTTGATAAAACTGAAAAGAAAGAGCATAAGAACAATGGTGGTAATAAGCAGTCAAAAGCAAAGCCATCATTGGAACTGTTGAAGAAATTTGGAAATTATACTCCTTTGAAAGTAGACATAAACCACGCTCTGGAAGAAATCAAGAACAGCGAGGAGCTAAACTGGCCAGAGAAAATGAAGACAGATCCTGACAAGAGGAATAAGACCAAATATTGTGAGTTCCATAAAGACCATGGTCACACGACCAAAAATTGCATAGCTCTTCAGAACGAAATTGAAGCACTCATCAGACGAGGAAAGCTGGCCAAGTATGTTGATCATAGAAATGACGAAAAAAATAACGACCAGGCAAGACAGAGGACTAGATCTCCTCGTCGAGCAAAAGAAGACAAGAAAAGAGATCATGAAGATGATCCAGAAGATGACCCCGATCTCCCCAAAAGACCAAGACAGCCAGAACGTGAGGTATTTTCAATTCGTTTTGGATCATTTGACTGTAATGTTATTACAGGTGGAGATGCAGGAGGTGGAGACCTTACTGCAGAGAGGAAAGCTTAACTCAATGAGGCTCAAGCTTGTTCATACATTCAACGAATAAATCTAACTGAGGATGATCACCCGAGGAAGGTAAACAAAGAAAAGTTGGTCATCGGTTTCTCCAAGAACGACCTCGCAGGTGTGCTATATCCTCATGATGATCTATTGGTGATCAAAAGGAGGATGAAGGAAGTAATGATCTCAAGAGTATTGGTGGATAATGGTAGCTCGGCGGATATCATGTTCTACTCATGCTTTGACAGCTTAAATCTAAAGTTATCCCAGTTGGAGCCTTATCACTGGCCCCTCCTCGGTTTTGCTGGAGAGAAAGTTTTTCCACTTGGGACGATCAAATTAGATATGTTCTTTGGTACATGGCCTGCTTGTCGAACAGAAAGAGTACGCTTATTCGTGATGGATAATAATGTCCAATCAGCTTACAATATCATAATGGGAAGAGTAGGTTTAAAGAAGTTCGAAGCAGTACCATCTACTGTATATCAATGTCTAAAATTTTTGACCAATTTTGGAGTAGGAATAATGAAAGGTGACCAAAAAGTAGCTCGGTAATGCTACTATTCTTCTGTCGAGCAAGAAAAATTGGAAGAATCTTGGAAAAAGAGTACTACCTATCAAGTGGATGAAGGTGCAGAAATTGAAACATTAGATCCTACAGACGAGTCGTAGCTCGTAAAAGGCCAGGTGGTGGAAGCTACTGAAAATATCATTCTGGACGACAAACACCCGGAAAGAACAACTCAAATTGATGCGTCACTAGATGGGTCAATAAAGCAAGAGCTAATAGCATTTCTAAAAATCAGGAAACAGACTTTTGCATGGAGTCACGAAGATATGCCAGGGATAGACCCAAATTTCCTGTGTCACGAGCTCAATGTGAACAAGGAAATCAAGCCAGTGAAACAACGACGAAGAGTATTCAACCCTGAAAAGAATCAAGCAATAAAAGAAGAGGTCAAGAAGCTTCGGAAAGCCTGCTTTATTGAAGATGTCAAATACCCTGATTGGCTAGCTAATGTGGTGATGGTAAAAGAGAAGAATAAAAAATGGAGGATGTGTGTAGATTTCACCGACGTCAATAAGGCATGCCCAAAGGGTCATTTTCCTTTGCCCCGAATTGATCAACTAGTGGATGCTACCTTGGGGCATGAACTATTAAGCTTCATGGATGCTTATTCTAGTTATAACCAGATTAAAATAAAGCCTGAAGATAGGGAGAGTACCTCTTTTATTACCCCGAGGGGAACTTATTGTTATAATGTTATGCCTTTTGGTTTGAAAAATACAGGTGCAACATATCAGCGACTGATGAACAAGGTGTTTGCAGAGCAAATCAGTCATAATATGGAGGTTTATGTTGATGATATGCTGACAAAAAGCAACAAAGCTGCTGATCATCTAATTGACCTAGGCCAGACCTTTGATCAATTAGATAAATATCAAATGAAGTTGAACCCTACCAAGTGCACATTCGGAGTACGAGAAGGCATGTTTCTCGGGTATATTATCAATCAACGAGGTATTAAAGCAGACCCTAAAAAGATCAAGGCTCTATTGGGGCTAAGATCTTCAACGACGAAGAAGGAAGTACAAAGTCTCACAGGGCGAGTTGCAGCACTTAATAGATTTGTGTCACGAGCAACGGATAGATGCATCCCATTCTTCAAAACACTCCGAAAAACTTTGAATGGAACGACGAACATGAGAAGGCCTTTCAAGAATTGAAGAAATACTCGGGAGCACCTCCATTGTTATCCAGGCCAGTGATGGGAGAAAAACTATATTTGTATTTGGCAGTCTCAGAAAATGCAGTAAGCTCGGCACTGATAAGAGTGGAGGATGGAGTGCAAAAACCAATCTATTACACAAGCAAGGCCTTCCGAGGAGCAGAGATCAGATATCAGATATCCAAGACTGAAAAAGTTGGCACTAGCGGTAATCGAAGTAAGTAGAAGAATGAGGCCGTATTTCCAAGATCATACCATAGTGGTGTATACCGATATGCCATTGAGGCAAGTTCTTCATAAACTAGAAAAATCAGGGAGATTGATGTACTGGGCAGTAGAACTTAGTGAATATGACATAGTTTATGAGCCGAGATCATCGCTTAAAGTGCAAGCAGTAGCAGATTTTATAGCGAAATTCACCTATCCTGACACCTCCGAAGAGCAAAAGTTGAATACCAACCAACCTGTGGATGTTACAGGATCTTCAAATTTAAACTCCGACTAGCTTAAGTCGGCCAACGAGCCAGAGGAGATGGTCGATGAGCAGCAAGAAGTGCTGGAGGAGGATATAAGGAAGCATCAAATATTCCACCGAGGAATTCTTTCCGATCAAGAGTTTGATAATGAGATACCTGTGTGGAATTTATATGTAGATGGTTCGTCGTGTACTACAGGCAGTGGAGCAGGGATTATTTTGAACAACCCAGATGAGATCGATGTGGAATATGCTCCGCGCTTTCAATTTAAGGCTTCTAATAATGAAGCTGATTATGAAGCAATGATTGTTGGTCTTAGTTTGGCAAAAGCCATAAAGGCTGAGCAGGTTATCGTATTCAGTGATTCATAATTGATCATAAATCAAATGCTGGGGGTATATGCAGCCAAAGGAGAATTAATGATCAAGTATCATGCAAAAGCAATGGCGATTTTATCAAGTCTGACTGCAGTACAGATAATTAGAATACCAAGATTGGGGAATGCAAGAGCAGATGCCTTAGCTCGGTTAGCCTCAGCAACACGCACTGAGCTAAGAAGAACAATCCCAATAGAAGTCTTGGCTAGTCTAAGCATATACGAAAATCTGATGATGAACCTTATTACCCTTGATTTAGGACCACCTTGGATGGATCCCATCAGGGCATATATTGAAGAAGGGGCTTTGCCAACTGATAAACTCACAACCAAGAAATTGAAGTTCAAAGATGTTCGCTATGTATTGACTAATGGTATTCTATATAGACGAGGAATTATAACAGGTTTGCAAAGATGTGTGCATCCCTCCGAGATGAAAGACTTGATTAAAGAGGTCCATGAAGGGTCCTGTGGAGCCCATGTAGCAGGTCGAACGCTTTTACAAAGAATAATGACGTAAGGATACTATTGGCCAACGATGAGGGCTAATTGTATAGCCTATGCCAAAAAATGTGACATATGTCAACGCTTCTCTTCTATTCGAAGAACTCCCCAAGCGTTGTTAACACCCATTACTTCCCCTTGACCATTTTCTATGTGGGGAATAGACTTGGTCGGGCCACTTCCAACGACTAGGGGAAGATTTAAATATCTCGTGGTCACGGTGGATTACTTTACTAAGTTGGTGGAAGCTGAGCCTCTTATTGATATGGCATATGACAAGGTGTATCAATTTATTTGGAAGAATATCATTTGTAGATATGGTCTTCCACATGAATTCATTACTGATCATGGAACCCAATTTGACAACGAGGAGTTTGCTGCGTATTGTCATCAGTCGAACATATTGAAAACCTACTCTGCACCAGGCCATCCCCAGAGCAATGGACAAACTGAGGTGACAAATAGAACGCTGCTGAATGGTTTGAAAAAACAACTGGATGATGCAAAGGCAAAATTGGATTAACGAGCTACATTCTCTGCTGTGGGCTTATCGTACTACACCGCGAGCAGCAACAGGAGAATCTCCATATATGCTGGCATTCAGAAGTGAAGCTGTTATACCTGTCGAGTTGGGCCTCCCCACACACAGGGTGCTGAATTTCAATTCTCCTATCAGTGATTTAATGAGGCGATTAGATCTAGATATGCTCGAGGAAGTTAGAGAAGAAGCAACAATTAGGAATGCTTCATACCAACAACGAACAACTCTGTTTTACAACAAGAGGGTAAAGAAATGCGATCTGAAGGAAGGAGACTATGCGCTAAAGAAAGTAATTCCAAAGCATAATAAATTAGAAGCTAACTGGCATGGACCCTATAGAATAACAGAGGTTGTTCGACCAGGAACATATCGAATTGAAACCTTAAAGGGAGAAGAGTTTAAGAACGCATGGAATGCAGAGCATCTACGCAAATATTATTAGTAGTTAAAATACCTATGTAATGCAGTTTTCTTCAATATGAATAAAGTTCTGGATGTTTTACCCAATTCTTTCCTTTGGTTAAATTTTTTTGGAATACTAGTGTTACACACTACGCATCAAGTCCAGAATAAAAATCCACCAACTCCGGTCTCCGGTTGGTCGGGAATAAAAATCCATCAACTCCGGTTGGTCGGGAATAAAAATCCACCAACTCCGGTTGGTCGGGAATAAAAATCCACCAACTCTGGTTGGTCGGGAATAAAAATCCACCAACTCCGGTTGGTCGAGAACAGTTGTTTAAATTAAGCAATACCATGGAATGTAAGTTGTTCTATTGCTTAGTATTAAAAAATCACTACAACAGGATAAGTATGTCATAAATATATATACTTAGCAACCAACAAGCAAAGACATTCTGCACATTACTTAGAAGAAAATAAAATGACAAAGGATCAAAACCTTTCATTCAAATCGAGAAGGATTACATATGCTGAAAAAAAACCCATAAAAATCCTATTCGATTGGTTTCTTTTCCTCTGCCTTTGAAACTGGTTCTACTCCAGCAGGAGGATCATCTAAGGCGTCAGGAGAATTTATAAAGTTTAGATCTCGAAGCATCCTGACATTCATCACAGATGGACGATCAAGCAAGTGCTCCGGGCGAGATATCTCAAAATTAGAATGAAGACTGTAGTCGTCGAGATACTTGGAGATTAAGCACTGAGGAATTGCCCTAGCAGGAATCCAGCTCATATCAAGTTTAAAAGGCGGCACGGGCAACTCGAACAATCCAGGGTCATAGTAATCCCACAGATAATGGCCCTGCTCCAACTTTAACACCCCAGTGCATTCAACCATCCTTGTTTATAACCCTCGTTATTTAAATTCTGGATCCGATCATCTAGATGGTAGAAGGCTTCATTGTAACCAGCCATCCAAAACTCTCTGGGATGTTTATGGAACTGGTAGGTCAACCTCTATAGCTGCTCGTGAAGATTTTTCACCAGATTTATTTTATTTTCCAAGGCAGAGCTTTGTGCAGAAAGTTGCTCGTCGAGGTTCAGAATCTTCTTGGACATCTCTGCTAACGTTTGATTCTTCGCCATCAACTGGAAGGCCTGATTTTCCAAGGCTGCCTGGGTTCTAGCTTCTTCAACAGTAACCCGAGCAGCCCTTGCTCGTCCTCGATAAGATCTTGCTCGTCCGCGAGCAGAAGTAGAGGGTCCAGTCCTTTTTAAGGTTTCCAATTTATCTCTCAAATTGACATTTTCTACCTCCAAGAAAGAGAAACCTTCATCATTGACGGGGACCAAGGCTCCCGAAGAAGAAGCTGCAGATTTCAATTGGGATATCTCTTCTCTCAAAACATTATTTTCCTACTCCAATAGTTTAGCAATCTGCCTATGCTCCTCAACCTCAATCTTTAGAATTCTCTCTTTTTTATCATAAGCAGCAATGAACTTATCATATCCTTTGTCAGCATTTAGTTGCTGATATTTTTTCTCATATCCCTAATGCAAAAGGGCAGAAGATTCTTTGTATTGTTGTTGGATTTCCTCGATCATTCCTTGGTGATATTCAATCATCTCATAATATGCCACATTATTGGCAACTGCATGGTCGAGCAGGCACTTCAAATATTGATAGGCTTCGACTGCTCGTTCAGAAGTATCTGGACCAAGGATGTCGATGATTTGAGCTTCATTCAGGTCAGCATGGCCAGCCTCGAAGTAGTCATTGCATTTTTTCATTAGTTCAGTATCGTGAGCTGACAAGAGCTCCATTCTAGCCATAAACTAGTAAAGAAACGAGATAGAAAGAATTAATAAGAATGCAGATAGAGCAAGAAAAGGAAAAATTCAAGATAGATAACCAAAATCTTGAATTTTTATTTCATCATAAAAGAAAATACAAAAGTTGAGGCTACATCCAATAAAGTGACAAAATAAACACCCAAACTACTCTACACCTTCTCTTTATTTCCTATAACTTCCTCAAGAGGTTTCGAGGAAGAGGCTGGTTGCTCGGTGGGCACGAGTAGCTGCTCGGTAGGAGTAATAGTTGGTTGGGACTGCTCAAAGCGAAGTTCAACAGTAGGGACCTGATCCCCAATTATCATTGAAGACTCTTCTGAGGCAGCTTCGTCCTCTTCTTCTTCTCTAGGAGAGGGAGAAGGACCATGAACATGACTCTAAAACAGTTCAGAACTCTCAGAGACCTTTAGCTCCTGCAGAGCTGCAACCCATCCGTCCCTGAAATATTTAAGGCTAGTAAATTCCATCTGAGAGGGCATAGCAACTAGGACTTTGTTCTAACCTTTGTCCCAGCCAACGCTAAAGGACTTTTTAATCGCAATTTTTCTCTTTTCCTTTTCTGAGGAAATCCTCTCAGTATGAAGTTCCTCGACAGCTTTCATTTTCCCTTCTATCTCCTGCTTCTGACGATCAACATCGCGAAGTCTAACAACTTCCTCTTCTGTCTTCTTAAGCTTGTTCTCAAGCTCTCCAACATTCTTAAGCTTCTCCTCATACTCATTGTTTTTCTTATCAAATTCTTTCATTTTTGCCCAACTCCTGGGAGGCCTCCATAGCTCGGTCTTTTTCTTGCTCGATGGACTTGAGTTATTTCTCCCAAGCCTCTTTATCTTCTTCATATTTCTGACGACAATCCTTTAAGGACTGAGTCAGACCTATAAAAGCTTCCTCCACACCTCCCGAGGAGCTCGAAGCTTTAATAGCTTCATCCTTTTTCAGAATAGTGTTGAAACATGTTACCAGCTGGAAAAAGAAAATAACTGTAAGTCATTACAAGGACATAACATTGAAAAATGAAAGTTTAGATTAGTAATACTTACTGAGTCAATATGTTGAGCTGCCAAGGTGGTGACCCTATCCCGAGAAAGAGTGTCTTCAAGACCTTGGATTTCTGGGATAATCCAAGACTTCACAGAGCCCATTGTAGAGCTCGGAGCAACAAAAGTGGTAATACCACTTCCAGCAGTTAAAGGCTGAGATATAGCTTCAACCAGTTTATCCGAGGTTTTCTTTGACTTCTTCAGAGGAGAAGGAATATTTTCAACCGAAGAAGTTTTGGTTGGTGATACGACAATGACCTCACTAGGAGGAGAAACAACAACAACCTTGCTCGGGGCCACTGGGGGCTTCTCAGTAACTTTCTTAGCAGCAACTGGAGGGGGTGCATCAATTTTTCTTATCCCTTCCTCTGGGACATCCTGCTTATTTTTCTTGGCCTCCAGATTGGCAGAGTCTGATTTGTCAAAAAAGTCAGGAGCTCGTCTTCTCTTCATTCGGCTACTGAGGGGAATATTCGATTTAGGAGAGGAACCTTCAGAAGCTGGTACTTGATCGATGTCACTTACCACTGGACGAGCAGTAAAAGATGAAGTATAGCTCTTGTACTGCAGCAAATAAGAGGCCGATCTAATATGTTCCTCGGCAACAGATTGGTGCAAGCTCCAGATAAGTTTCAAATGCTTTAAATTAACCTCTGTCTCCTTTGGAGATTTTCTTTTACTGTCAACTGCAAATCATAAAAAGTTAAATGTCAGTGATACATTTTATCAAACACCAAGAAAATAATATTTCAAAAAATAAAAACAACCTATTCCATTTCCATAAGGGGGACACCTAGGACCCTGATATACATTATCTCCATTTAATGGAGAATGTTGCCAATTTTTCATAACAACCCCATGCTCGAAGTAATCCCTATTGGCATTTGGGAGATTGACAACTAAAGCCTTATTTAAAAACCTAGTTTTTAAATAAAAAGTACTATCACTGACAACCCATCTATAGCAAAATATAATTTCTAGAATTCCTAAATGGGTTTCATGAATTTGGTTTAACCTATGGACTCCATTAACTATTCTCCAGGTATTAGGAGCTATTTTTGCAGGTACAAGGTCAAAATATTGACAGAATTCCAAACACAGGGGATTTGGAGGAAAAGAAAAGCCACACTCAGCCACAAAGAGACTGGGGAACCAATGTCCCTCAGCCAAAGAGAAAAAATCAGAAGGTTCAGAAAGTTCCTCCAAAATGACCCATGAAGGAATTGAAAATTTAGAACGAAATTTGTCAAGAGATTCAACAACATAAAAAATGATGATCAAAGCAAAATAAAAGAGAAGGAAGAAGATCTTACAGGGGAAGGGTGAACCAGTTGACAACGAATAAGGAAAGAAACGAACGCACAAGAGAGAAAATGAAAAGTTCAGAGACGCAGATTTGAAAAGTGAAAGACGATAGGATTTTCTGCAATGCTTAAATACTTTACCTGGGGAATGGAGAAAAACAATGATTACCAGGACGAACGATTGTGTATCCGCCAGCTAAAAAGAAGAAAAAAGGCACGAAAAATGAAGCGTTTATGGAAATTCAAAATACTTTAAAAGCCTGATATTATGCACTCAAAAAAAGAGTTATAAACAACGAACGTCTAAAATCCATAAAGTTTAGGTAGCAGAATGTTCCATACTTTTCTTCAACATCAAACTACGAAATATTGGGGGCTTCTGCTGATACTAAATTTAGTATGCTGACGTGGATCGATTATGTGGAGACACGTGTCAATCTACATGGCACCTACAAATATTTTTGAACAACACCTTGACTCCGAGGAGCTCAATCTCCCCGACCAACTCAGGCGCTCCGAGCAACAAGTGTTCTTCGAGGAACTTTATTGTACCAAGCATCTCATGTATGCCGAGCTACTTAGGCGGTCCGAGCTGCATCTCGTATAGAACGCTCATATCTGGATAATTAAGAGGATGACTGCGCATTAAATGCTTATTATTTTCATACAGATGTACATGTCTACTAGAGAACAGCGCATTGTCCTTTCATTTGTACAGCCTCGAGGATATAAATACATTGTAACCTCCTCATTAGGGGGGGACTCGGAATTTCTTGGTAAAACCTGTTATCGAGAATTCTCAACAAACATCAATAACAAAAACAGTGGACGTAGGCCATTCTTTCAAGGCTGAACCACTTTAAAATTCTTTGTCATATTTATTTTTATCTGTGATTGAATAATTAGAGATAATCTAATTTTTTACATCTATAATAAATTTTTTTGTTTATATTTATATTGATGACAATCTTCATGGACATGAACTAAGCATCTAGTTATATGAGAAAATACAATAGACAATTTGTTTTTATCTATTGTGTAACTTTATTTTACTCAAACAGCATTTATAATTCATCTATCCTTAATGCTGTTAAGGATAACCAAAATGTGAAAGAGGTGTCTAAATTTTCTTTCAATTAGGTTGCAAATGAGGCTCATGTAGAAGTTGACAATGTAAAGAGGCAGAAGTGGCCTATGTAAATGAGGCTCATGTAGTTTCAAAGTGGTTATAATTAACTGTCAAACATGAATCTCTCTTCAATGTTAATAAAACATGGTACATTGATTTACAAAGTGGACTATTAACTATATTGTTTAGCCTAACAGGGATCTTTATCTGGGCAAGAGAAAGTTAAAAATTCATTAAGCTAATATTGAATATAAAATAGCAGTTAGTTACTCATTACCATATTTTGTGTGCTATATAGGTAGTCTCTCCCCACTATCTCCCAATTTTTGAAGGAAATAAACTATAATTTGATCCTTATATATTGGGTATGCCTCTCACTCTTGGAAAAAGATGTGTCTCTGTAGACATGATGTCGATCCTCATATAAGATGCTTGATTAGTATGGGGATGGTTCAATTTTGGAGGCATAATTGGATCACAATCGGATGTTTGGTTGACATTGTCGAGCCTCTTCCTTATTGGAATCAAATGGTTCACTCCTTCATCTCCGATAATCAATGAAATTTATATCTTCTAGTCTCTCTACTCCATATCAATATCATTTATGAAATTGCCCAAATCGACCCCAATACACATAAGAATTATACTGCTATCTGGGATCTCAAGTCCAATCACATATTCTCTGTGAAATTTGAACAAGACTGTATTAGAAGTAGAGGTATCCATATTTTATCCTACTCCTATGTATGGCACCCTAATTAACCATTTAAAATATTAAATTACATGTGGAGACTTCCACGGAGGAATATTCTAGTTGATGTTCAGATTATCAAACACAGAATTAGTATATATTCCAAATGCAAATGTTGCCCAAACTATCCTAAAATGGAAATTGTTCAGCATATCTTCTAAAATGGTGATTGTTTCTCTTCTATTTGTTCTTTTTCAATAAAGAACTTGGTCATCGTGACAGTTCATTTCTCAATCATTTGAGAGTGACTAACGGCTAGCTTCATGTATGTGTTTAGCAAACACTCGACATTTATTCCTAATTCATTTCATATGCTAAATGAGCAAACTTTATTTTATTTTATTTTATTTTATTAAAGCATGCTTATAAATTTATAAGAAGAGGAAGAACATTAATTTTCGAATCATTAAAAAAAACCTGCTAATGAAAAATATGATAAATATCTAAAGTATTAAAAATTATTTCACAAAAATAAAAAAGTAGCAATGTCGTAAAATGCAATACCATACTTGGGATTGCTCTTAGGTTTAAGCACATTTCTTTGATAGAATATAATCATAAAAAGACTAAACAGAGGAAGAACATTAATTTTCCAATCATTAAAAAAAAACTTGTGCAGAAAAACATGATAAATATTATAAAGTATTCAACATTGTTTGAAGAAAATAAAAAGGTAGCAATATCCTAAGCTGCAGACTGTCATTGTTCATTGGTCACCTCCTAAGCATATGGGTTTTAAACTGAATCGTGATCGTTTCTCGAAAGGTAACCCAAGGCCCGGCTTATCTATTTTGAATGGAAATCAGTCTAATTACTTGGTTAAATTACTTGATAAAATTTAAATGTTGGTTTCTACAAATTTTTTAAATAAGCAGTTTATAATTCATATATCCTTGATTTAACTGTTTATCTAAACTCAATCACGTTGGTTTCTAAATATTTTTTTATCTAGGTTCTCTTAATTGATCTATTGGTTAATTTATAATTAAAAATTGTAGGATATCTCATGATATCAATTATTTGGCCTAAAGTGAACAATACATTTTTTGGAAACATCTAGGAGTTCAAAATCATTAGAATACCAATATGTGGAATGTAGATAAATGATTTCTAAGATTTCATAAGATTCACATGAACATGAATCTAAAATGAAAATGCATACTAAAATATAAAGTGCTTCACATAATATAAAAATGCAACATAATATTCACTCAAGAATTTTATCATACATCATACATACATGATCATATACACTTTTGAACCATACTAAAATATAAAGTGCTTCACATAATTCAAAAATGCAAGAAAATATTCAGTCAGACACCATACCTCATACATAAATGATCATATATGCTTTTGAACTACACTATATAAAGTGCTTCACATAATAAAAAAATGCAACAAAATATTCAATCATACATTTTATCATACAACATATATACATAATCATATATGCTTTTACACAATACATACACATTCATAAAATCGGGACATACCTGGCTCGGTAACGGGAATAAGTCCAAAGTCTTGAAATATCAAAGGTTCATACACAAGAAATAAAGGAAATTCATAATTGTATAAAAAAATGTGGAAAAATATTAAAGGAAAGACTGAACAATGAATGAACTTGAGTAGGGAATCAGATTTGTCTCACCTTTTACAAAAAAAAAGCCCGATGATAATGAGGGATTCAAGATGGGAGATCTCCCAATAAATATAAGTTGAGGTTACCATTACCTCTTCCATTGTTGGCAATGGTAAGGGTTGGTTGTAAGGAAAAGGGACTTTGTATCGATTGAGTAGAGTGAAGGCTTCTGCTGGTTTAGTTTGTGTCGATTGAGCAATTATGGTGACGTGGACAACTCTAAAAGAAGTAGACTTAGTTCTTGGTTTTCGATTTAGAATAATAATATTGATAAAATATGATGAAAAACTGTTATGCAACTCCAAATACAACAATACTATAATTAATATTTGGATATCATTTCATTCTCAGTTAAAAAAGTTGATTGTGCGGTCGACAAGTGTAATTTAAAAAAAAATACATTTGATGTTTATTTTTATTATGTTCGTGAATAATATAATATTAAAATATTTTGTTATATTTTCATTTTTAATTATATATTTTTCAACATGCCATCGGCACGGCCATGTGTATGTAAAATAATGAAACTGATTTAGTTTAATGTGTATTTAACATGAAATTATTAAGAAATAATTTTACAATAATTTTTGTTTTGTTTTGTTTTTTTACTAGCTACTGGTTAACATATCTATGTTTTATGTGACATAACATGGAGTATCTTGCGATTTTAAATGATTAAATCAGTTTATCTCACCCCATGATCATCTCTTATTACATCTCTCATCTTATTCTCCTGGGTCAATAACTATCAAAATAGTTCATATATAATTGGTTAATTATTTCTTATCTTGAATGAAATTTGGTATTGAAGATATTTTCTCAAATATATGGGTTAAGACTAATATATCACTTATCAAACGGTGTCTAATTTGGGCTCATCACTTTTTAATATTTTGCAATGACTCTATTTGTGTTAGGTGAAACATTATTAAATCTTAAATGGAAGATTCGTTAGTGTGGTAACAATTGTGGTTTGTCTTGACTTTTTCCATGAAAACCAATGTAGATTTAGTTTATTTGGGTGCACGTGTTATATTCGTTTTATTTCAAATCACTGTAGGTTTAATTTGAGAAATTGAGAACGTATCCATAGAGGAGTGTGTCCTTGTACCATTGGCAAGTGCATACATTAATGTGTGTACATGTACATTTTAATATAAATATCCATGTCTTAGGAAAATATAAATGTATAAGGTCTTGAAAGAAGAGTTGTTAAGACAAATATAAATTGTTCAATTTTCAAAGTAATTAATTTTAGACTCGAATTAGACCGAATTCTCCCCTGATTGGATCGATTTAAATCACTCTCGATAATGAAAAGAGATAACTTCCCCCGATAAATATCTTGATCTAAAGGCAACTAACGCCGCTCACCGTCGTTGCCATTATCAAGACACCTTAATATGTGACATATCATATTTGATGTGCCATAGCTTGGACCTCTAAGATATTTTTGTCCATTATTTAAGTAGTCTACTATTTGTATGCCTCTCTATTGATAGGTAATTTAAAAAAAATCAAACTAAAGACCTAGATTGTTGACTCCATTTTTCTCAAACGCTTAGAGGTTCCTCGTTGATACGATGCAAATATTGCGTATTTCATCCCTCGAACCTACACATTTTATCCCCCTCGGGTAACTTATTCCCTATATTTATGCTCGTTAACCAAACAACCTTGGATTTCTACGTTAACATGTTTTACAGGGGTTAATTGAGCTTTTATAGGTATTTGGTAGCTAAGTGTGAGGTTCGGACGCGTTCTGCTCGATTTTCGTACACGATCTCACATTCAAGGGAATTTTAGTCTTTTCAAACCTTGGACGTGGCCCAACATCTAAACAAAAGTTGTAGCCCTCCTCACAAGCTTCACATGGCCGTGAACGGTGCGCGATTCCGATTCAGAACGAAGAAGTTACGATGATTTTAGCGGAAGAGAAAGACAATTCAACCAAAAGAGGAGAAAAGAGGAGGAAAAGTAATGCAATGTGCTCATACCTGCTTGATCGATCGATCGATCAAAAGGATCTATCGATCGATCCTTCAGTTTTTGCAATTTGTTGGGAGACAGTGGACTTCAATTTTCACCATCGATCGATCAATCCCCTGTTTTCTGCAGATATTTTGTCTTTTCTTTTCTTTTCTCTTTTCTTTTCTAATTTAATTCCACTTACTATATAAATTATTTTTATTGTAAATATCAGATATTAAGTGATATAATCGATTTTAGGTAGTTTAGGTTAGGGTTTTGGAGGTTTGAGAGCTAATTTCTTCATTTCTTCTTGGATTGACACCCATTTGGGTTTGTAATTTGTGCTTTCATCTTCCATCTCCATTAATATAGTTTTATTTCATTACTTCTTGCTTTGTTAATTAGGTTAACATGATTTCATAAATAAGTTTATATGCTTTCTTCCCTTGCTTTCGAGTGTAGCTTTATCGCGTTTATTTATCGCTTTTTTACAATGCTTTCTAGCTAATTTAGTCTAAGTTGTGTTTGAATTGAACTCATTCGGGTTGACGCATTGCTTTGCTTTGGTGATGGTGCTTACGGGTCTATTTTGGGTGCGTTGTCCTAGTTATTACGCCAAGCAGATTTGACGGGGCGTATCATGTATGTCCCGTGATTACGATCTTCCGTGCTTAATTTCCAGGGTATTTGTTGATGCCAAAATCTTATTAGGCTTTTATGCGAATTTAGGGGCGTGACAACCCTTGATTCAATTAACTATTGAAACGAGATGTATTCGTAATAACTCGTCGACCCATGTATCCATTTTATACAAATTAACTCCGGTGAGGGATATTCGACGCAACCTATAGTTTTATCCGCTTTCTTAATCTAGTTTCAATACACTCGCCTAGATTAATATTCCCTTTTGTGCATCTTTTGCACTTTTATTTCTGGAATACTAAATCATATAAATTCTAGCAACTCATCTCAGTGGATCTTTCGATACCCGACTTACCGCTATGCTTGCCTCGCAAGTGTAGTCGTAATTTAGGCTTTTGTATTATCGCGATGAAACGAAAACAACGATCGTGCCCTTACACGAGCACGCATTTCACGCGGGTAATAACTCGTCATGCACGAGATTTTGTTAAGCTTGTTCCATTTTAATTATTACGTTAAAAAATTAACAAAAAGAACCATTTGATTGAAAGTATATATACTATATTGAAATAGTACCCACATTTGAGCAACAAACTGGGCAGGTGGAATAATTTGAGCAATTATCCTCAAATTGCTTCATAAATCATACATATGGCATTATAGTAAAGAAAAAAATTTACAAAATCCATATTTATTAATTAAACAAAACCTTAGAATCTCATATTAGGGTTCTTAAACAAAACCTTAGATTCATAATAAAAGACATAGATTATAAATTAATCCCTAGATTATAATTCAAAAAACTATATTACAAATTAAAAAACCTAGATTACGAATATGAAAAAAACTCCAGATTCATGATACAAAGCCATTGATTACGAATTAAACATTAGATTACAAATAAAATAAATCGTAAATTACTGCCAAATTTGGGCCAGGTTGAGAGAGTGTCAAAGAGATTTATGGGTTATATGACAGAGAGTGTGTGTGTGTGTGTGAGAGAGAGAGAGAGAGAGAGTCTTTGGTCAATTACTTTTAAATTTTAGGGTCAAATGTTATTGGATAAATAGGTAATCCAATACTAAGTAAACCCAACCCTTTTTGAATGGGTTTTAATTGGATGAGCCCAATTATACCCAATTAATTAGTGGTTTAGGGTGTTTTGGATTTTAATGAGTGGTTTGGGTTGGTCTTACTGATAAGCAATATTAAATAATTCAAGATAAAATGCTAGCTTATTCTCTAATGTCGCAAATACTTATTTTAACAAGAATAACATATACAACTTAACCAAATAAATGAATTAAGAGAAGTAATTTATGTAATTTATAGACCAACACTAAATTGCCAATCCTTGCAAGGAGGGCATGCTAATTGAAAAAATACTATGATAAGAATGAGGAATTTTCGCACATATATGAATGTATATTGTTGGCAAAACTATATCACTCTTCCAATTTGATATCTATTTTCATCCTTTTGTGTTTTTTTTTACTTCGATACATTACCAATTGTCATTGTTAGACTTAATACATTTTATGTGAAGGACTTTTTACAAAAATGTTATAAAATCTGTAAATATAAACAGACATGTGGCATTTAAATTTTAAAGTAAAGTAAAGCATTAAAAAATAGAAAAAGAACAAAAAAAAAATTCTACAATGGTTCTCTTTCTCCTCACGACCTCCCACCTCCCCCCCCCCACCCACCCATCCACCCCCAACTTACACCACCATCACCAACCAACCAACCACCTCCCTTGACCACCAAGACTACCCTCTCACCCCTTCACCCCACCACCCACCTCACTCCACCACCACGACAACCAACTCCTCACCCTTTCTTCCTGCTCTATTTTTCCTACACTGACTAAACACCACCTCTGAACCACAAATAGCACCACCGAACACCACCCCCAACCACAACATCAAACGTACCTCCAAACAACACCTTCAATTCTACCCACCAATTTGAATATTCTTTTTTTTCTTCTTTTTTTATTTCTTAACTTTTTAATTTACTTTAAAATTTAAATGACACTTTTCTGTTAAGATTGAAAGAGTATTTAATGTTTTGGGTAATGTCTAATTTTCCGTTTAAAATGTACTAAAGTATAAAAATTAAAATTTAGCATCTCTAATGAATTAATTCTATAAACTAATGTAGATATTTATAAAGAAATAAAACATAAGCCAACAAGCCGTTATTATGTATAATTTGTGATTCTCACCATAATATATGTATTCATCACTAATGACAAACGGGTTTGCACCCCCAAGGTCATGAGTACCGTTCCCCCCGCTAACATAAATTTGGGGCATAGTGTGTGGTGTATAAAAACTGATCGTGATGAATAACCCTCCATATCAACAAAAAAACTTTCAAGTCATGTAAATATCACATTACATTGTGCACTCGGGTGTGAAAACCATTTTCAGTTTTGAAATTTAAAATATATTTAGTATAATATAAATCAGAGTTAAATATTGCAAGTTTTTGTGAGAATGTATATGTTATGTTCACCCTTCATATAAACTTCATGGCCTTTGTACCCCATTTTATTTACGTTATTCGAATAATAACTACTTATGTCTTATAATTTTTCACAAGTTCAATGATGTAGCAATAAGAATCATACAATGCTACACTGGTTATGATAAATTATTATATGTTTCTACTTAAACTTGTTGTGTTCGTGAGGTGGGAAAATAATTCCTTATTATTGTTTTGGTTAAATAAATTTGATTCCTATAAAAAAATATTATAAGATTTAATTATGAAATATAAATTTACTATAGAGAGGCATTTTTTAATTAAAATAAATACGAATAACATCTCATCTAATTCACTTCCAAAGACCCTAAAATGATAAAATAATTTACTCCGATTTTAAATTTGACATCAATCCAAACATTGCACATGATTACATCTTTATGACTAATTCTAAAATCATAAAAGATTTCGATGCATTTTGCGCGATACAATAGTGTGTCATTGTAACACCCCGTAATTTTGAGGATTAAACATTTAATTATCTTTGGGAGTGATAAAAATATTTAAATTGGAGAAACTTAAATTCATGAGTTGTAGAATTTATTTGAGTGAGCCGAATTAATTATAATTGGCGATTTTTAAGTTTAATGGTTAAAAATCTCGTGTGTCACATTTTGAGGTCGGAATTTGGAAATTTTGAAAAGTATGTCGGATGGGAATTCTGAGTGCGCGATTGCGTCCGGATGGGTCGGGATAGACAGGAAAGAGTACCCAGGGATAGTAATTGGGTCTCGGGATATTTTTGGGCATAACCGGGCCACATGGGGGGAGTTGGGCCTTTTTAATTAGGCCCACATGGCCAAAAACGGGAATTGGTATTTTTAACCAAATTGGGAGATTAAGGAATGGCAGCCAACATAACTCTATACCTAGGGTTTGAGAGGGGATTTGGGGGAAAGCAAATCAAGAGAAAATTGGAGGTTATTGGAGCCAAATTAAGGGACATCAACAACGGATCAGACCCTACGAATAATTTCAGGCAAGTGGTTAATTGTTGCAATTTCTAAATTTATGATAATCAATTCATATCATAGTGATGTGTAAGCCAAAATTCGTTTTGGGGATAAATGGGTACAAAATGGGGTTTTTGTTCGTGAAACTATTGAATGAGATTCATAGTATAAATTGTTGTGTTGAACATATCTGAGTATAGATGTTTAATTGGAATACGAATTCGGAATATAAACTGGGAAAAATATGGATTCGGAATTTGGTTTGTAGAACAAGATTAATGAATTTTAATGGAAAACCCATTTCGAAAATTGTGAGATAAGTTGAGAAATTTATATACTAGAGGGTGTACATGATGTATAGGATCAAAGTTCATATGTTTATGTGTTGGGATGACTTGATCAGGGGCTGAAATTAAGGTTTACAAACCTTGAATTTTCGTTAATGGTGTAATGCAGTGGGGAAGAAGAGCTGCCCAGGGATGATCGATCGATCGGGGCCATCGATCGATCAACGGTCACAGGAACTTGACAGTTCGGCCAGTTTGTTTATGAAGAGGATTTTATTTAATATTTAATCCATTGATTTTATTTAGTGATAAATTCATATGGACACATATTTCCTTAACAATTATAGGGTGATATAATTGGGTTTAGGAAGGTGTGAAGGGTATGACATGAGATGAACAAATTTGGAGAAATAATTCATAATTATTGATATTGGGCCGAGGAATAATATTCGGGTATTGTAGTTGGGTGGCACTACATTATTAAAGGAATTTTGGTGAAATATTTAATTATGGACCAAGTGGGAGAGTCCGAGTATGCAAATAATTATAGGTAAATATAATTGGGGAAATTATGGAGATGAATGTGTGACACATTGTGGGCGAATATGTGAGCATGAAATTATGAGATGTAAAATGGAAGTGAGCGAGTCCGGGGATAATGGTTGTGTGACACCAAGTTATTAAATTAATAAGGGTGATAATTAATTTTATTAGAGTCGGACCACAGACTCGAATTTGTGTTGATTAATTAATGTGTAAATTAATTATATAAGGGTCGGATTGTAGACTCGGGTAATTATTAAATTAATGGGTGTCGTAATTAATTTAATAAGAGTCGGATGGTAGACTTGGGTAATTACTAAATTAATAAGTGTGATAATTAATTTAATTAGAGTCGGATTGTAGACTCGGGTAGGAATAAATTAATAGATGTGATAATTAATTTAATTAGAGTCGGATTATAGACTCGGGTAGGATTAAATTAATAAGTGTGATAATTAATTTAATTAGAGTCGGATTGTAAACTCGGGTAGGATTAAATTAATAGGTGTGAAAATTAATTTAATTAGAGTCGGATTGTAGACTCGGGAGGTGTTAAAATAAAATGTGTGTTAGTTAATTTAATTAGAGTCGGGTGATAGACTCGGGAAGGTATTAAATTAATAAGGGTGTTAATTAATTTAATTGGAGTCGGACCATAGACTCGGGGAAAGTATTATATAAATTGAAGTGTGAGTTAAATATATTAGAGTCGGACCATAGACTCGGAAAGACGAGAAATTATTAAGTGAGAAAATTAATTATGTTGAGTCGGGCCACAGACTCAGGAAATTTCAGGCAGTGTACGGGATATTAGTACACGGTAAAGCCGGGGTTTATAATATATGTATACGGTGTAGTGATAGTATATATATACGTGTATATATTGTGTGTGATATTAAATTATAGGCAGTGTACGGGATTTGGAGTACACGATAAAGCCGGGGTTATATTATATATATACGGTGTAGTGATAGTATATATATACGTGTATATATTGTGTATGATATTAAATATCAGTGAGTATATATTTATTTAATTTGTATACTCTAGTGCTATCAAGGGAGGTTCCGCGATGTGGGTGAATCCCCTAGCTTGAGGAGTAGGGTGAGTATATCCCCAGGTCATAGCGTCCGGTATATATGGGTGAGGGATTTATCTCACTTTCAGGGAAGGAATATGACCGCCTCCACTTCGTTTATGTTTTGGGCCAGGTTGGTGAGCGATTCCAACTTGGGTAACTAGGTTATGTGAGCACACCTAGTGAGATAGCACTTTAGAGGGAGTCATCCGGCAAGGGTATACTCGGAGGGATGGATATACGTATGTTATATGTGTGGATATTTTAGTAAAGGTACGTATATAATGGTATTCAATATTATATGGGGTAATAATACAGTGTGTGATGTATTTACTTTATATAAATTATGACACGGTTATATGCTACTATTTAAGAGGAATTAATTAAGTTAATTGTGATATAACTTATAATTCAAAAATTATTATACTCGGGTTAGAGTAGTATGACATGGGAAGGTTATACCAGGACTAGTTGGACGGGGTAGTACAACTAGGTGGGGTTAAGGTAACCGGTAGGTGTGCACAATAGTGGAGGGGTGAGAATGTCCTCAAGGGAGTGCGACACTAACTTAAATATGAAGCGCATTCATGCATTTTAAATTACTGCAGTTAATTCACTTGCTAAATATTTTTAAAATGTTTTGGGTTCTAACCCTTGCTATAAAACTATTTTCAAAACCTTTTAGGTGTCCATCCACAGGGACGTCAGGATTGATATTATATTCCAGGGACACGGAGCTGCGGCATATGTGGATGCTAGCAGGAGTTTGGATTAGACGCGTCATTCATTTTTTTTTCTAGAGTAGGAATCTTGTATCAGTTTCAGTTTTATTTAGGGCCTGTCGCCCAGACTTCTTGGTACAGTTTTCAGGTGTATTTATTCAGGTGTTGAATATTTGTTTTGGATTATTTCACCTTAGTGGCCGATGGTTTATTCGACAAATTGTTTAATTATGATTCAGTTTATTTTCATTCAGTTGTGTGAATGGTTTATATTTTATTTCCGCATGTACTGTTTTGTTTAATCAAAAAGTTAAACTTGGCACCAGCTTTTGGAATACTAGGTGGTTAGTAAGATTTAAAAAGTTTTCGACAGTGATGCTAAGGATGATCCAACTGAGATTCCTGTTTTAATTTGGTATAGGACTGATCACTCGGTATTTTATTAGGCGGGGTGTCACAGTCATATATATATTGATTGGTGTTCGGGGCGATCAACTGATTATTATTTCAAATGTCAAGAAATAAAAACACGAGACGTTAACGTGTCACAAAAATATTTAAAAAGTTTGTAAAGTCTAGAATTAGAATAATTCTATTATTTTATGTAGTTATGACACCCGTAAAATTCATAAATAAATTGATCAAGTCTAATATAAAAATCATGTGAAATTTTTTTTTGGTTACATTCTCAGCATATGAAATAAATAAAAATCGAATGAACAATGAACAATGATAAGATAGTAAAATACTGAATCAACACAAAACTAACTCTCATACAAATTATGGCCAATACTAGAAGAGTCCAACTCTTAAAATAAAATGTGACCATACAAAATTCCAACTCTGAATATAAGTACCACCAGATTTAAAATAAATGAATACAATGAAAGAATGAGCTACACTTGCCCGACTCCTACAATCCGATGACTAGGAAATGAGACGTCGCTAGATATGCTCCTTTAATGAACCTGCATCAACAAGAACTGCCGCAATAAGGACCTCAATTGAATTTGACCCATATTATAACTATACATCTTCCTTTCGAGTTTTAATATATGTTAAGTTATTAGTTACCCAACCCAACAACCTAAAATATCATACGGTTCTCAATTTTGAATCCATATGTAGCCCACATGATTAAAGACTTACAACATCATTTTTTGAGCTTTACCATTAACTATAATAGGTTAATATATTTCAATAGAAGCCGCATAATGTACTAAGGTCTCAAAGTCGACTACACCAAAATGCCCATTTAGTAACACACTATTTTTAGTATTTGTATCACTAGTACACCGTTACTATTTCTCATAAGACATTACTGTTAGGAATCTCATATAAGTTTTATTAGTATTAGTTTACAAATGAAAAAAAATATTTAATACTTTACAAAAAAAAAAAATGTGCCCTTTTTTTTCTTTTTCACACTAATTCATCCCTCCAAAACGAAAGCCCACTTTTCAATCTCTCTCTCTCTCTCTCTCTCTCTCTCTCTATATATATATATATATATATATATATATATATATATATATATATATATATATATATATATATGTATATATCTGTCTGATATTTTCAGAATCATTTTCAATTCTTTCAACGAAACAAGGTATGTTTTGGATATGTTGTTTACACGATTTTGTTTAGAAATCTTTTGTTTAAAGGGATGGTGTTGGATATACAAATAACGATTCTATATATGTCGGTGTTTTTCGTAATACATTTCAATGCTATTCTACTTGTAGGAGGTATAGATCCTTTCATGTTCTTCAAAGTTTGTTATTTGATTGACTTGTTAAAATTTAGGGTTTTTAATTTTGATCACCAAACTATTCATTGCTTCTTAATAATTGTGAATTTGAATTTCAAACTTCTGAGATTTGATTGGTTATGTTGGCTTGTTAAGTGATTTAGGGGTTTTATATAATAATTGAGATCGATTCGCCTTTTTCTTTTGTATTATGTTGGATTTTTTGGTTGTCCTAATTAGTTATGTCGAGAAGAAAAGGTGTGGAAAATTGTAAAGGAATGTTGAGTTTGTAGTTTGAAGAAACAATTGATTTTCTTTCATTACATATACCTAAAAGTTTAATATTTTAGGAAAATGCTGGCTTTTTTTAAGATTGTAATTTTAGGGCTTTGTATAATATAAAATTTGTACCCTAAGATGATGAAAAATAATATAATGGTTATATGTAGGCCCATATATTTTATTAATATTTTTGTGTCAGTATTATAATTTTAGGGCTTTGTTTAATCTAAAAATTGGGTTAGTTATTTATCAAATATTTCATTAATATTTTTCAGTGTTATATGTTGGCATGTATTCTATTTAAGTGGAAAAATTCAAATGCCTAAGGACCCAACATGGGAAGATAACTATGAATTGGAAATCATTGTCATATTTCAATATCTTAAGGGAGAAAGAACGAGATAAGAGACCATATGAAATGATAAAGTAAGTGAACATTCATAAATGGATCTTTTGAGTGAAGTCATGTCATTAAATTTTGTAAGTAAATAGCGTTAAGTGTTTTCATTTGTCTAGTTGTTTATTGTTATTGTGTTATATTTGTTAACTAACACATTTGGAGAGCGTTCTCTATTTTTGTGAGTAGTTTTGAGCAATTTTATTGGCTAACCAATGATTGATTAAGTAGTGATATGAGATAGTGTCTAAATCTAATATTTAGCGAACTAATTGTATTCCCTACATGATCACTCAGTGAACAATCAAATTATCTGATGGGATGAATTGATGAAATATTCAATTGCTTATGGTGCTTTGATGGTAATTTAATTTATCACATATTGGTGTTTTTAGTTTAGAGATTTTGTTTACGCAATATGAATTTGATATGTATTTCATAGTCAGGTGTTGAGGTGTTGAAAGAGGACTGCTAAACACGTGAATATTATCTCTCATGTCGTGCCAAAAGTGAAGAAACATGATAAGAAGAGAAAAATAAAAGGTACAATACGTATATAGATATTGTGTTGAATTTATAATATGTGTGTGTGTCTGTGATTTGGTAATCTAATCTGATGTGTTCTAAAGGTGAGGGAAATCGTACTCAAAGGTTGCATGTGTTGTGAGGAATGTGCTCAGGATGTCAAACAATATATCAATAAGATGGAAGGTATATATGCCTCCGTGTGTGTAAAGACACACTCTCTCTCTCTCTCTCTCTCTATATATATATATATATATATATATATATTGTGTTGAATTTAAAATATGTGTGTGTATCTGTGATTTGGTAATCTAATTTGATGTGTTCTAAAGGCGAGAAAATTCGTACTCAAAAGTTACATGTGTTGTGAGGATTGTGCTCAGGATGTCAAATAATGTATCAATAAGATGGAAGGTATATATGTCTCTTTGTCTGTAGAGACACTATATATATATACGCGAGAGTTCTTGGATTATTTTTTTATATTGATTGAATTATTTGTGTTAATCCATTTTATTTTTTAGTTATGTCAACAGGTTTCATTTTTTAATATTGATTGTTTTGACTGCTGTATGATTGGAGCATATACTGGTATAATGGGGTCGAGAAGGAATGTCGTGGCTGTTGTATGGAAGACTGCTCTTGAAGAATCCTGGTATAAGGTTTAATTTATTATTCTAAGCTGTACTTATTTCTTAGATTATTAATTTCTTATTTATGCTCGAGGACTATTGAATGTGTTAATATATGAGAAAATGTTCAAATCTTTTCATTTGTATAATTTTGTATCTATAATTGTGTAAAATTCACGTTGAAATTTCTTGAGTGAGTAATAAAATTGATATTGATGTGTATCAAGAAATGAGTTTAGAACAATTATTATCTTTAAGAAAATTAATTTATGGTCTATAACTGCGGATATGTGTTGCATTTGATAGGAAAATTAATTATGTTATGCTTCTACACTCTCGATCTTACACACATATTTTTTTAGTTTATTTCACTTGTTTTCTATTTGCATTACTTATTTGTATCAATAAGACTTAACCCTTCATTTGATCATGTCGATCATATTGTATTTAGATTTGTACCCAACTATTTTGATAAAAATAGACATAACTGAGGTCAACTATCAATTTCTGCATATTCCTATGAATAATCCATTTTTTGGTGGCGTTTGTTGGAGATAACTGGTCTTTTATTCTCAACTGTTTTCTACGTCTTTACTTTGGTTTCTGCAAGACGTGGTCATTTTTACCATCTACATAGTGTAACAAAGAGGCTTTACTGCGAGGGGTCACCTAAGGCAGAAAAGGTTCAAAAAAAGATTGTTGTTGGGCCACGTTTTTATCATTACGCAAGAGATTGAAGTTGAGGAGGCACTCTTATCATGAAATCTCAATTGTGGTTGTAATGAAACTATTAAGAGTTAGCAATTTCCTTTCTCACAAAGTTTAGTTTGAAATATTTTTTATGGATATTGTGAAAGACATCATATTTATTTTTTAGATCGATTTAACGTGCTTGATAAGAAAGAAGTAAGCCTTTTGATTATTAATATTTATGACTTACTTTGTTGACTTATGGTTAATGATAGGCTTGCATCTCCATCCGCTGGCGGATGCTTATGGACTGCTTATGCATATGAATGGGCAGTCGGGATGGACTATTGCACCTAGTGTGTCTCCTTCACCAAGGTATCCATATGTTGCGGTAAGTTCATCAGGAGTCCATGTCTGCTGAATTGTTAGTTCCTCTTACCCAATTTCCTCCTTTCTTTCTATAACATTTTTCTATTTTTTTGTTATTTTTTTTAAGAATGGAATTTTCGGAGGACCTTCATCTTTTACTTGAATAATATGGGGGATTAATATATCAGCAAGGTTTAAAGTAAAGGCCCAAGCCTAAAAGAAATTTCCACCTAAGGTTGTTATGGAAGATTCTAAAATTCAGGGGAAGCAGTGTATGGTGTTTGTAGGAACAACTATTGTGAATGGGAACTGTGTATCATCATACGGGTATGAATATATAGATTGGGAAAATACATTATCAAATTCACGAGGCACCCCAGATTGAGGGGGATACGCCGTTGAAGAAATTGAAAGAATTCGGAGAGGCTCTTACTGCTATAATTTGTTTAATTTGTGTGCCTGTTTGGGTTATTAATGTGAAATACTTTCACACTTTGGAGTATGTTAATGGCTAGCCTACGAATTTCAAATTCTCATTTGAAAATTCTTATTACATTGAGATTTTTGTGGCATTGGTAGTTATTTCCATTCCAAAAGGTTTGCCATCGGTTATCACAACACGCTTGGGACTTATCACTCGTATACATTGTCGACAAATGTGGTGCCCATTTGCTTTGCGATATGGCTCATATCAGTGGCCCTGTCGCTGCTCAAGTATACATTCACATTCACATTCACATTTCCATTCCCAATCTCATTCTTCTTCTCTCTTTCTCAGGACTTTTTTCCATATCTCATTTCTTTAGTATTAAATGAAATGTGTGTATATGCTTTTTCGGATTTCTTCATTACTCGACTCGATCAACATATTTGTTTTATATCTTTTTACTATTTCGTCTCTTCAGATATGGGTCTGCTCTTCTTTTATACAACATTATATGAATTTCTCATTGTGGATTTTTAAAAGTATACTTTTGTTTAGTTCTTACCGTACTTCTGTTTCGACATTGTGTCATATAGGAAAGAGGAGAGAACAGTCCACTAGAACACTCCCTTGAAGTATCTCGAAAGTTAAGCAAACATATTGCTACACCCGTTTCGATATTGTCAAGGTGACCTTTACTAACTTCATTACCTTCTGAAGACACAGAATTATAGGAATACGTTGCATATGTTAATTTTGTCTATTATTCGCAACATAAAAGTAGGATGCAAGTTATCTTTCAAAGGCATATATTCTTTTTTGATGATCAATTTATATTTTTCTATGAATCAAGAGTATAATAAGAATGACAAAGAACCATCAAAGTACATAAGGTAGTGGAAAGGTATTAAATCAAAGACTAGGGCTCCATACTCTTGTGATATTGGCTATGAGTGATTTCTTGGCCCTGAGGTCTGCACTCTATTTTTCCTTTTATTCAATGGTTCATTTCAAACACTATAGTTGGTTTATCGAATGCTTTTATAATGTTTATATATATTATTTTTTTGTTGGTAACTTTCCATTGGAATTATTAATGTATTACTCTTTGTAAGTTAAGAATGTGATTGATCTCATAGCCGTCTTAAAGTATTTTCACTGGATCTTTAAGTATATTCATAATTCACTCAACCAACTGGAGGCTTGTTTTTCACATCAAATATCTTATTTCAAATGTTGAATGTGATTGCTTTTCACTTCATATATCTTGTTTCAAAATTATTCCTTAGTATCTTTGTCCTGATTTTACAAAAATTACATTTATATGATTGTTGTAGCCCTTTTGGTTTTATAAGCTTTTCAGTAACAAGAGTCTCTAAATGTTTAATTCGTATGAAAATACGCAATACCAAGATGAATATATATGCTAAAGTAAAAATCCCGAGCTTAAAGCTCTGATACCACTTGTTAGGGGGAAATAATCGGAAAGGGTGATTTCAACAAAAATTGTAACACCAAGTTGTAAATATGCGGAAGCAACTTATAAATAGATTTTATCTTTTATCCTTCGAATGTATCCATGGTGATAAAAAAAAGTAAATCAAACCACGCAAAGATGACAAGGCCAAGTTTCAAGAAAAAAAACCTTTCGGGTAAAAACCTTCATTTCACTATATAATGTAAATCGCAACTTACAAATTACACAATGAAATCTGCAATGAATTTAACGTAGCAAACCCACATATACTGTAGTCTAAAATAAAAAATGGACTCCCGAAAGAACCCACAATGGATCACTGTCCTCCTTCATCCTTAGCCTTCGTCTTCAGCAGTGAATCCCCTCAGGTATCAAAAGTCAGCATTGGAGATCCTATCCACCAAGGTGTACGCAAGACATACAAAACTTTCTAGGGTTCTAAACTAATTCACAAGAAAAATATTCAAGGATGCTTTTTGTGAATTAAAATAGTGTTTAGTTAACACAAAACACGAAAAATTTCTGTTACTGATTCACGAAAAAAAGTCTTAAACAATCTGATTCACGAAACATGTATTTATAAAAAAACTTGAGTCGACGAGTCGTCCGAACGAATTATCTATGTCGTTTGAATGACAGGAGCATGTCGTTAGTAACGACATTGAATTTCACTTGAATGACTTGCACATGTCGTTTGAACGACATTTAAATGACGAAAGGAAAACTTTTTCCAAATTAAAAACTTTGTCGATATGTATTCCAAAAAAATATTTTTGCAAAGTAAAAGTCATGTTCGTCTATTTGATGAAAAATAAACATCCCAAACTTTATTTCATGAATTAATTCAAACTCTAAATTGTTTTATACCTTTTGGGATATCGGGAAGTTTTCAAACTTGCAAATGCTTGAGTTCGGTTGATCTTCTAGGTGCGTGATGATTTGTAACGGGATATGCCAAACTAGCCTAGAGCTATGCTATGAACAATGACAAAAAAATTATTCTTACAAATCTTCCCCTTTGGATATTCCGGTACAAAACAAACAAAATGATCGAACACCAAATTAAAATCCAAATCTCCTATTACAAAGATACTAACAACCTTCCTAACCCTAGAACGGAACGACGTAAGATTCTACATCTTTTAAAATTCATCTTCTTCCCTTAGTCATTGTCTTCATCCTCGTGTCTTTGAATTCCTCTTTAGGAACCTACACACATGAGACAACAAACATATAGACTCGTGACACATCGAGTTTGAAACAAAGTAGGCATAAATAAATACTCCCCCGTAATTCAAACTCATTAAAACTCCATTTTAAATTTCCCTACCCCTTTGTTTATATCGAAATAGAGCAATATCAAAAGAGGTAGAAACAATATACATTAAGTGAAAAACATCATGACGAAGAAAATAGATGGTATAATAAACAAGGATCCCTTCAGGACCAAATGCTATAGGCCAAAAATATGTTTGAAATGGTTCATTTCTAACTATTTTGGCTTATGATTATCCGTTCAGGAGGCGGTTTGAGTCCTTCATTGATTCATTGGTGATTACTCAAAGGTATGGATATATTTACCTCATGCACCACATGTTTAAAGCCTTTGATTAGTTCAAAGTGAATAAGAATAAGGTGGAGCATAAGTGAGATAAAATAATCTAAACGTTACAATCTCATCATGGGGAGTATAACTCTTATGAGAGTTGGGTAATTATTTATCGAAGGTGAAGAATGTATATCAGTTGTCTACATCGAGTATTCCAATTCGCAGTGGTTTAGAGGAAATTAAGGAATAATATTCATTTAGATATGACAAGGTCCATTTTTTGTTATTCAGAAATGCGACATTCATATTGGGATTTTATGTAAGAGATGATGCTATACATTTTGATTTTTTTTCTTTATCTATTTCTTCAACTCCCATGGGACTATGGAGTGTGCGTAAGCTCATTCTGGGACATGTTCAAATTTGGGGGAACCTAACACTAGTATTGTGGAAGGATCCAATGAAGACGAAATTAAGAGCAAATGTACGTCTCTTTGTTGGTTATTTCAAAGGTTATAAATGAAGTTTATATCATCTTCCAAGACGCAAAAAGGTCATTAATTGCATTAATGTTTAGTTCTTGAAAGAAAAATTATAATAAACCACATGCTTAGGAGTATGATAGTCTAAAAAGATAAAAATGACAGTTATATTATCCATGTTACTAGACCACCCGTACATAATGGAGTACAACCTGATATCAATAAACACACTACCTAGAAGTAGTGGGAGTATTACAGATTATGATACACATGTCACTTACATTGGATAACAAGTGGTTCCACAAAATCATGGGAGAATTAGGAGATGAAAGGTTAGTGTTGATGTAAAAAACTAGACTTGAACTAATTTTATAATCACAAATAAAGTATGTAATGGTAAATAAAGGGAGAGAGTTTTTAAAGTAGTTCAGCTATGTAAAAAAAACCTACGTCCATTGTTATTTTATTGATCTTTGTGGTTACAAAAAGCTAGGTACTCTTGTAGATAAGAATATCCCAGAGTCCGTTCGACCATGCCCTTGATTTAAGGGAAATAATGTATTTATAGTGACCTATAGGTCAAGGGTTGGAATGTCAAGGGATGGAATGCTTTTATATAATTAAGCATCTACATCCTTACATAATAAATGTGATGATTGGTTGTATTAATCGTGTGTAGTATGACCCTTCATTATCTTGTTGTGCGGCCTTCCTTGCATTGGTCGACATTCCTTGTGTTGATTGGCAGATTTACTATCTGCAGACTAGGATTTTGGCCATGTAGGAGGACATGTATTTACTTCTGATTGGTCCACGTAGGTGGATAATTTTTGGCATCAAGAGATGCCCCCAATGTTCCATGCTTGACACTTGCGTGAAACTATGGAGCATTTGATTCTAGAAGTAACTCGAAGTATTTTCATGATGCTTAGTCAGCAACCAACCTCCCACACTTATAAAATTTACTAGCACTGTTTGAAAATGGCATTTTTGTAAATAATTTTGAATTTTTACGAACAACCAAAGGGTAAATGGGTATTTTAACCTTCTGATTCATGAAGCTGTCGAAATGCCAATCGTTGGTACATTTATTCATTTCTTTCGCTATTTTCCAGGCAAACTATAAAAAGTGGGAGGCTTTTGCAGGTTTTGCCTTACCCAAAATTTTCAAACTGTAGCAACCATCTCTGAGCTTTTGTGCGATCGTTTGTCATCGTTCCTCATTTTTTTGACAGTTCTTGTTGAATCCTTAATCTTCTATAAGAATTCTTTCTTTTTCTTTATTTTTCCTCATTTCCTTATTTCTGAACCATGGTTTATATAGTTGATGTTGATTCTATAGAGGAATTTTGGGAAAAACAGATAATTCCTTCTTGGGTTGATTTAGAAATACCTCCCAATCCTATAGATGTTTACTCTTTAGCTAAGGGTAATTGGATCCCAACTTTGTTTATAGTTGAGTGCGGTTTTACCTTCCACTAAACCCGTTTATTCTTCATTCTTACCAATACTTTGACATTGTTCCAGTGAGAGTAACCCCCAACACTTGGAGAATTGTTAATGGTGTGAGTAGACTGAACGAAATCTATGGGACCCACTTTAGGATTCTAGAGATTATGTTCTGTTATAAGTGATCTATCGCAGGGGATAACACTTATTATATGAAAACTAGACGAGCCAATAAGGCTTTAGTGTTGAATTTGCCTGATTCCAATATGGATTATTGGGATCATGAATCAATAGTAAACAATTGGCAACATGCTCCACTTGAGAACGGAGTTGCTTATCATGAACCCAGGTGCCCCCAATCTGGGAATATGATGGGTTATTATTTCACTGCTTTTCCCTTCCTTATTGATTTCTCTTTTGATATATGCTTACTGCTGCTATTTATTAATTTTTTTTACAAAGGAACGTAAGAGATAGTGCCCCAAGCCTATTGAAGTGAATTGGGAAGAACTTAAATTTTTGTGGGGTCTGAACCCGAGTGCAGGAGAAGATAATCCCCTATCATCCTCTGTACTACTAGAGTATAAAACTTCCGTCACTTCTTTTATAGCTCGGCCAACAACTGCTATGGCTTCAATCATAATTGATTTGGAGAGAGATCCAATGTTTACTTCCTCAGGCATCGAATATGTTGTTGTTGGTATTGAAGTTGACACATCTTCTTCCTTTGATTCTAACCATCCTCTCTCTGTCAGCATGGGCAAGAGGAAAGTTCCCAGACTTTTAGAGGATGACACTGAAGCTGGTTCCAAAAAACTAGTTTATATTGCTAACCAGAAGAAGAAGGTTGAGGTTAGTAAGAAGACCCTAGTTCCTAAAGGTGACGAGTCTCTTTTCAAGAGACTAAGGAAAGGTCCTGCTGATAAGCAGGTTGAGAAAGTTATTGAAGCTGATCAGCAAGGTTTGGTCGGTATGCCCCTCCTATTGTTAGCTCATCTTTGGCCTTTAGTCCTAGTTTGGTAAGGAAACTGATCAAGTCTGGCACCCTCCCGGTCCATAGAGTTGTTACTGCCTCAAAGTCTAGATCACAACTATCGGTAAGAGCTACTCAAATCTTAGCCTTAGTAAGTTTTCATATTTGAAGTTAGTCGAATACTTTTCATGTCTTCTCTGACTTACACTAACTTGACTTTTTTCTTACAGTTCCTGGTTGATTACAACTAAATGTTGGATAAAGGAGATCTTCTACGTTCTTCTTCGGGAGAAGTAGAGGAGGCCATTGAAGGTATTAGGAAATCTATTTTGGATTCCTAATAAGCTTTAGAGATAGAGAAGAAGGCCTGGGAGGAGAATATCAAGACTGTTGAAGAAGCTCAACAGAAAGCTGATAATGCCTTATCTGTGGCTAACTCAAATATTGCTTAAGATGAGCGTGGGGCAAAGGGTGCTGAAGGATAAATAACCATACTATCCAATGATCTTTCTGCTGAGAAGGCTAAAATAAAGAAGGACGGGAACTAATGCTTCAACAAGTGTTGGGATAAATCCATCTCTGCTACCTCTGCACTAATTGGGTATGCAAAAAAAATTCTTTAAGGAGGATTGGTCGGTAGCGTTGAGGAGGTTGGCACTACAGAGGATTATGATTTTTTTCTTAGGCATGACCCTGGATCTCCCCCCAACTTTGATGAGGAAATTGAGGATGATGCTGGCTTGAGGGAATCCTATTTTGTGTTTGACTCTGCTACCCCTTCTGTTGACCAAGACAAACCTATTATTGACTTAGTTACCCCCCCTTTTAAAGAAGATAAAGTTCCTTTGGACTCAGCTGCTCCTTATGACTTTAAAAAGCATAAAAAGATGGTGTAGGCTTGTTCGACTTTTAATCTTTCTATTTTTCCCCTTTCTTTTAGTATCTTTTTGCCTCTGTTCTTATTTATTTGTAACGTTTCTTATTTATCAATGAAAGAACTTTTCCTTCAATTCACATGTCGTTTATTATTGCTCGACTGTTGCTCTATTTTCTTTTTTATGGTTGATCATTTGTTACTTTATCTTTCTTGTTTTTGGACAAGATGGAATAAATTACCTCCACTGACTTCGATCTATTCAAATACTGTAACAATTTGTTCAAAGCTGGTCACTTGAGCTTGACTGATGAAGAATTAATAGACTTGCTCGGTGCAGACGCTTCTGATCAGCCCAGGGATGCATACACTTATCTCAAGTTTCTTATTGATTGGACTGTGGCCAATAATGTTGCATACTATGAGATGTTCGGAGAATTACAAGCAGAGCACATTGAAGACAAAGTTTTAGTTCATGCCAACTGTGAATCCAAGTACAAGACCTTGAGTGAAGCTTAGGTATTTGAAGAGAAGTTAGAAAAATATGCCTCTTCTTTTAGAAAAAAGGAGTTTTTATCGAACCGTGAAGTTGATGAAGCCAGAGAGATTGCTAAACTTCTGGAAGAGGAAAATAATAGGCTGCACGATGAACTTGGGGCCTTAAAACAATCTTCTACTGCTGGTGCCGATGAAGGTGCCTCTTTTCAAGAGGAGGAAAATGCTAAATTGAGGGAAGCTTGAAGCTTTGAAAAAAATCCAAACTTGCAAAATATTTTAAATAGAGATCTAGCTAGCCAACTGTAGAAGAGACTAGGACCAAGAAAACTTTAGCTAATCATGCTGCCCGACTGAATACGGAGATTCAATCCATTACCAATTTGTCCATAAGACTGGAAGGTAAAAATAAAGCCTTTACTGACCATTCCTCTCAGTTAAAGGTGAAGGATGATATTTTTAAGAAACTTCAACGTAAAGTTGAAAGATTAACCTTTCGATTTCACAAATAATCCAGAGAGGTATGGATGGATTGATACAGTGAAGATTTGGGGTATATAGATGATCATCTTACTCAAACTCATCGTGAAGGTTATAAATGGGGTTGGACTAATTGCTTGACTGTGATGAAGGTTGATCAAGATAGTAAACTATGGTATTGGTATGATCCTAGTTTCTTAGATTGCCAATAACCTCCGTTCAAGTTGGATGTCAGCTAGATTCCTATCGAATCGATTCCCCAACGCTTGATATAGAAATATTTAGGGGATTATGAATTACACGATGAACTTGTGATTGTTCGACCTCCTCATGTGATCAACACACCGAGCAATAGTAACAGAAGGATGATTCAAGATTTCAACTTTATCAATTCTCCTTATACGCTAGATGATCGTCCTACTGGCATGGAAAAGGTGCAATCATCTTCCAAACCTAAGGGAAAATGTCCAGTTGAATGATTATCCTATATTTTATAATTCATTTGAATGTAATACAGTTTGTATGAATAAAATTTGTTTGTTTTTGTCAACTTATGATTATTTTAATCATTCTGTTAACTTGTGATTGTAATTCCTTTGGTTATACTAATACACTTAGATATATCAATCCAAATTTAGTATTAGTTACCAGTGGTAATGCCATTGATTTTACTAATGCACTTATATATATTGATCCAAATTTAACATTAGTTATCAGTGGTGACAAAGTCTATGAGGAATGTATGTTTATATTCTAGCATCTAAGAACTTAGTCGGGTAAAATTTGTTTATAACTTTTTTACTTTTATACAAAGTTTTACACTTCTTGTTCTTGACTTGTTTACACAAAATCATACATGAAGTAATCAACATTTTGTTCGTGATTTTGTTTTTATGAATTCATACATGAAGTAAATTATTTTTGCCAACTAAGTACTGAGGATTATAATCCTATTTTGACTTGGTTGGTTATAACTTTTCTTATTGTCGACCAAGTGCTGAGGGTTGTAATCCTGTTTTGACTTGGTCGGAGCTGAAGATCAAAAGTTATCTCTATTTTGGGAGATGTATATCACCACTGTACTCTGAAAAAAATCAAAAAATTGAAGTGACTGGAATAAACTTTTATTAATACTGAAATAAAATCAAGAGAGAAAAAATAATGGACATCCTTTAAATTACTGATAATACTTTCGAAGATGTTCGGCATTCCAAGGATTTTTAAATTCTTCACCCTGCAAAGTCTTTATCCGCTAGGTCCCTGGTTAGATGACAAATGCTATGCAATATAGGCCATGCCAGTTGGCCTCAAGCTTGTTATTCTTCTGGATAACTTTCTTAAGAACGTAATCACACTCTTTCAGGTTAGTCAGCTTGACCCATTTAATATAAAAGGGAGCATTTCGATGTTGGTAGGCAACATTTCTTAGGGTTGAATCTTCTTATACCTCCTCCAACATATTGAGATCTAATCACCTCATCAAGTTATTAACCGGGGAATCAAAATTCAGTACCCTGTGAGTTGGTAGGACGATCGCGACTGAAACCATGGATTCAATCCCAAACGTAAGCATGTATGGTGTCTCTCCTGTTGCTGTTCTCAGCGTCATTCTGTAGGCCCAAAGAATAGAGTATAGCTCGTTAATCTATTTTCCCTTGGCAGTATCAAGTTTCTTTTTTATCCCATTCAGCAAAGTTCTGTTTGTCACTTTTGTTTTACCATTACTTTGAGGATGGCCTGGTGTAGAATGAAGCTTTTGGATTTTGGACTGGGCAAAGTATGCTTCAAACGCCTTGTTGTCGAACTGGGTGCCATGATTTGTGATGAAAGCATATGGTAAACTATATCGATAGATTATATTCTTCCAGATGAACTGATACACTTTCTCATAAGGCATATCAACCAATGGCTTGTCACACCTCGCTCAATTTTGGCATCGGCCTCCACCAAAACTAAGTCGGGTGTGAGTAAATAAAATACCATTCTTAGCATGAGACAGATATGAAACATATAAAATTAATCCACAAGGTAAATGATAATCAATTCTAAAAGATAAATCATCCAACTAAGCGATAAAAGATTTATCTCATATTAAAACTCAAATAAATTCAATCTCCAATAATATAAACTGAATAAAATCCCATTATAAATATCTGAGTAAAACCGTACAACTGTGAAACCGAATGGCCCACCAAAACCATAAACCGAGTCTCAATACAAATGCGAAGGAATGGAAAACTTATCTACACTACTAAACTCAACTAAAATACTGTGGTTGCGCCTCCAAGATAATCTCTAAAAATCCTGTAATAACTCTAGCACTAAAACCTGAAAATATTAATCAACGCACGAGGCCAGAGCCTCGAGCATGAATACACTCCCCTCAAATAGGGTCCGTGAACCCAGACAATAGCATTATACGCTATAAATATCACAATAGAATATTTTAAATTAAACGGGATAATTAAACACGATAAATATAAATCACTAACTACCCGTAGACATCCCCATTTAAAAAGGCACACCAATATGATTTTAAATTCCCAAGTCCCACGATGCTCATTTTATTTAATTAGCTCATTTTATTATTGTTCTCACTTTTTATTATGACGATCCTCCCATCCCGGGTGGTAATCCACCAAGCTGTCACACTTTTCCTTATCAATAGCCAGCCAAATCCGTTTAAACTGTTGATCCCCCGCAATATAACAAGGTTCCAACTCACGATGCGATATAAATCGCTCAAGGTGACCCGTTTAAACTGTCGGTCACTGACACATTATGTCGCCATCAATTTTAATACCCGATTTTATCTTTAGGCATTAATTCTCAATTTATAAATTACCCCATCCTTTTAATCAATCTGAGATCCTCAAAATACCCCTTAGTCCCATACCTAAGGTTCCCAAGTTATCAATACGACCTACCCTATGTATAGGATGAATTTCTAACATAAACCTCAACCTAGTCTCATGCCTAGGCTAGCGTAACGACGATAAAGTGACAAAATCAACCCACTCCCAACATAATAAAGTCGCAATAATCTACCCTCACTAGTAACACACCTAGAATGCGTAAATCATCAAAAGGCCTACCCACTAGTCCCATACCTAGAAGGCATCCTTAAATATAGGGAGAAAAAAATACCCAACAACCCGTCGTCACAAAAGGCAATTAAATAATACCAACAAGTCACACAACCAATCATAATTAATCAACGGGTACAACTACACATGATAGTCCAATTCAGTTAAATCTTAATTTAATTATCATAACGTCAAAATACCAAATTAATCCCATTTAATTATTTTAACTTAAATACACCGAGATTTCATCATTAATAGAATAAAATTTCAATTTCATTATCTCTACATAAATTACGTGAGTCATACGCACCCAAAAATCATTTATTTTAAAATTAGAGTTTTTCTACATGCAACCTAGACCAATAAAACCCAAAATCCACCCATCAATCCTACATACCCAAGGGTTATGAATAATATTCAGAATAAAAGATTTAATAAAAATAGTCCCATAATTTGTGCCCACTTTCTCTAATTAAGTTACTAATTGATTTTAAGAAAACATGTAATCAAGTGTTTAGGCGACACTTCAAACGCATAATACTAAAGAAAAAGAATAGAGTATTCATGCCTGAATAAAAGTTGGTTTAGAAATCTGATCTTGAATGTGTATTCCTCTAAAAAATTTAACAAAAATTCGTTCTTGACGCGTCTTGAGAAAATCCAGTTAATCTTGACAAAACTTGAGTTGAAAGTTATGTATAATGGGGCTAGGGTTTGGAGGTCGAAGAATATGAAGAAGAAGAGAGGTTTCTGATTTTTGAGACGGTTAAAATGTGTTTTGAAATACCTAAACTCGTCGCTTTATGTTTATATACCAAAAAGAATTAGAGTCCTAATCAAATACAAATACTCGAAAAATCATTACGGATGATCGGACCGTCATAATCGCTTGAGAAGATTCATCAAAGAAGGTGAAGATTTCCCCTTCCGTGGCTTCCCTGAACCTTAGTAAGACCCTATAGACAAAAAGATGAAGCCAATAATGGAGATATTTTCCAAGACAGCCACCTATGGGCTGAATGTTCCCAACAGTGTGTGCAACCACTTACTGAGGAGACTATAGCTGATCAAGGGGATTCTGAGGATAGCGATTCCGAAGACTCTTTTAACTTGCAGATACTGGGGCTGGAACGTTGAATGATCCACTCCGGGACTACTCCATCCAACCTATCCTACCTCATCAAAGATGCTGATACACCTCTTCTTAACTGGCACGCTGCACCTGTGCCACCTGTTGATATCCAACCTAACCCTGTTGTTTACCCCCTTTCCCCTTTAGTTGTTTCCTCTCGTTCGGATGTAATCGAGACCTAATTTGATGAGGTTCTCGATGCTGTTTTTCCTATCAATGAAATAAATGAAGATTTTGAGTATCTTGTTGTGCCTTACATTAATTGTCTTGATTCTAATCAAACTCTTGATGATGATGACTTTGCAAATGAACAAATCTTAACTAGTCTAAATAAGGTTAATGGAAAACAACATAACTGCGTTCAAGTTAATAAAGATGAAACTGTTGTTATTAATCTCGATTCTAGTAGCCAAATGCGCGAGATTAGAATAGGGGCTACCCTTAATGAGCACGAGCTTACGCAACTTGAAGAGCTACTGAAGGAATTCGTGAATGTCTTCGCATGGTCCTACAATGATATGCCCGACATTGACCCTGAAATAGCACAACATGAGATTCCAACACTCCTAGAATGTAAACCAGTCAAACAAGAGATACGAAAGATCCGCACCAACTGGTCACTCAAAGTAAAAGAAGAAGTAGTCAAGCAACTGAACGTGGGTTGCATTCGTGTAATTGAATATCCCACATGGCTAGCCAATATCGAACCCATGCCAAAATCAGGAGGAAAGGTCCGCATGTGTGTCAAATACCGAGACTTGAACAAGTCTTCTCTGAAGGATGATTACCCGCTACCCAACATCGATATGATTATGGACAATACGGCCAGTCATGCTCTTAAGTCATTCATTGACATATTTGCTAAATATAACCAGATCAAGATGTACCCTAATCATCAAGAGAAAATCGCATTTATCACCCCTTGGGGAACCTTTTGCTATACTGTCATGCCATTTGGTTTAAAAAATGCAGGGGCTACCTATCAAAGGGTGACCACAGCCATTCTGCATGATATGATACATAAGGAAGTCGAGGTCTATGTAGATGACATGATCATTAAGTCCAAAACTAAAGAAGGCCATGTTCCCGCTCTCCAGAAATTCTTTGAACGACTGCGAAAATATCAAATGTGGCTTAACCCACAGAAATATGTCTTTGGCATTACCAAAGGGAAAATCTTGGGATTCATGGTCAGTGAGAAGGGGATGGAAGCAGATCCTGCCAAGCTGAAAGCCATACTTAAGATGCCACCTCCCCGAATGGAGAAAGAAGTTCAATGATTCCTTGGGAAATTACAATACATCAGTCGATTCATCAGCCAATTGACTTCCATCTGTGAACCCATCTTCATATTCCTCCGCAAAGATTCAACCAAGTTCTGGAACGAAGCTTGCCAAGAAGCCTTCGACTGAATTAAGCAATACCTAACCCAACCTCCAGTGCTCATGCCACCGCAGCCTGGTCTTCCCTTACTCCTATACCTAAGCGTGACTGATACTGTAGTCGGGGCTCTGCTAGCCCAATACCTTCAAGAAACCCGCAAGGAGAAATCCATATACTATGCGAGTTGGAAATTAGTTGGTTACGAGGTTAACTACACTGCCTTGGAAAAAGCACGTGTCGCCCTCGTCTGGGTTACCCAAAAGTTATGGAACTACATGCTCGCCTTCTCCATCAGACTCGTATCTCGAATGGATCCCATAAAGTACCTACTTGTGAAGCCCTCCTTATCCAGTTGAATCGCCCGTTGGTTGATGCTTCTAGCCGACTTTGATATCACCTGTGTCACGCAGAAGGCCATAAAAGTAAGAGCTATCTTTGACTACCTTGATGACTGCCCTATGGAAGAGGCCAATGTCTAGATTTTTGAATTCCCAAATGAGAATATCCTTTGCACCTCCCACGACGATCTTCAATGGCGATGCAACAAAAAGGGTATGGCATTAGGATTCTCCTAATTTCCCCTGATGACTCTCACACTCCTATTTCCATTAAATTTGATTTCTCTTGCAGTAATAACATGACTGAATATGAGGCATGCACAGTAGGCATCAAAGTTTCCCTCAAGAAGGGAATTCGATGCCTCGACGTCTATAGGGATTCATCCCTTATCATCAATCAAATACTCAGAAAATATAAAGTCAGGGATGAGAAACTCTTAACCTTACATGACCACCTTGAAGAACTGGCTTCCCAATTCCAAGAAATCACCTTCCACTACCTGCCCTAAGTAAAGTACAGTCTGACTAATGCCCTTGCCCCCTTAGCCTCCATGATTGACATGCCCAAAGGAATAACCATGGCTCCCTTACTTGTCCAAAAACAGGATAAACCAACCCACTGCTACCACATCGACCTCTATACAGAGGAAGAATCCAAAATAGTCGGCTGCCGGTACTATGATATTTGGCACCTCCTCAAACATGATGGGTACCCCCAAGGAGCCGACAAGAAAGACCGAGCAACTCTCCGCAGAATGGACGCCCTAGTACATCATCTGTGATAAAGCACTATTTAAAAAAAACTTCGATGGCACCCATTTGCACTACATCGCAGGGGCTAACATTGAAGACATGATGTAAAAAATCCATAGCGAGGAGTGAAGATCCCACATGAACGGTCGTATGATCACCAAGAAGATCATCCGATGGGGATACTAATAGACTACCATGGTACATCACTGCATAGCCTACGTGCAAAGATGTCTCAAATGCCAATAATTCTCCAACTTACAACATCTGCCTCAGCGAGACTATACAACACGACTTCTCCCTGGACGTTTTCCACATGGGGGATCGATATCATAGGGAAAGTTACACCAAAGGCATCCAATGGGAATGAGTTCATCCTAGTCACTATTGACTAATTCACCAAATGGGCCGAAGACGAGTCATATGCAATACTAAATGCTAAGAAAGTGGCCAGATTCATCAAGAAAAACATCATCTACCGATATGGGGTCCTGTACGAGCTGGTATCAGACAACGTGTTACATTTTGAGGTAGAAGTTACAAAATTGGTTGACGAGCATGGAATTAAGAGACATAAATCCTCTCCATACCAACCTCGAACCAACAGAGCAGTTTAAGTGCCAATAATAATCTCAAACCCATCATCAGCAAAATGATTGAGAGTTATTGTGATTGGGCCGATAGGATTTCTTACGCCCGCTAGGGTTACCGTACTTCAGTACAAACCTCTACTGGGGCTACCCCCTACTCTATAGTCTACGGTATGGAAGCAGTCATACCCGTTGAATTGGAAATACCCTTATTGCGCGTCATGCTTGAAAGCAAGGTCAGTGAGGAAGACTGGTACCAAAGCCGTCTTGACGAGGTGACCCTCCTAAATGAAAGGAGATTGAAAGCTCTCTAACACATACAAGGGTACCATCGCCGTATAGTGCGATCATTCAATAAGAGCGTTAAGGACCGTGGTATTTGAGAGGGGGACTTAGCCCTCAAAGAAATGGTAGAGCCCATCTGGGACCCCAGAGGGAAATTCAAGTCCAATTGGAGCTGCCCATATATTGTGAAAAGATCTTGTCCGACGGCGCTGCTGTGCTTAATGACCTCGGCAGGGAGGAAATGGCGCCCCCAGTCAACTAGGACCGTCTAAAGAAATTCTACCCCAAGTCCAAAATCTCGACGCTCTACGACTCTTCTCATCTCCCTTCTATTGTAAAAAAAATCTTCATTGCCCCTTACGCAGAACTACGTGGGCCTGATCCTCTAAAAACATTTCCAAAAATTAATTTCAAAATTTTTCAAAACCGTCAGAGGTACGTAGGTAGCTCATTCACTTCACATGAGCCCGACCCCCTTCCTTTTCATAAAATGCTATTCTTTTCTTATCCCCGAGAACGATAGTTCATTTTGACATAAATATGAACAAAAGGATTATGCATGCCTTAGCGATTGGTATAGATAATTCAAAATGCAAAAAGTCATCAGAAGGCACAACTAGATGATCAAAAACTTATTTATTTCATTATATGAAATTCCCATACGATTACATCGGTATAAAGAGTCAAACGACTTCCCTAGCAAAAAAATCCAGAAAATAACAAGTCTTACTACCAATGAAAATCATTCCAACACCTTCTACAAAAAGCTTCACCAAACCCTACCCACAGCTGCCAGAGGAACCAGTACCACCATTACCTGCATCCTGGACTCCCCAATCTCCCCAAATCAGGGTAGACCACAACGCCCCCTCCATGGTGTCATATATGGGAAACCACCTCTGACCAGTCTCCACAGCTAGCATCTTGGCCACTACCTTCTTTCACAACCACTTCATGTAATTACCAGAGACATGCCAGACTCTCCCAGTAGACTGAGAAGGACTGGCCGACGGACGACGATTCTCCCACAAGGAACCAAGATGTATGCGCATGTGCTCTGTCAAATCCTCCACGGGAAAGAGGTTTGGTGTCCATGGTGGCACAATTTTCTCCCAACCATATTGGTACAGCCGTCGCTAGGGAAAATATAAAGAGGTCTGCCTCAGGCTAACCAATCTAATGTACTAGTACTCTCCAAGCTCCAGAATGGGCAGCAACTCTCCCCAACAAGGCACGTACCAACATAAGTCTCGTGCCCCATTCTCTACAAACCTGTTCCCCCAACTCTCAATGTCCAGGCTTACACTAAGGAAATAGTGAGAGAAGAAGTTTGGAACCATCGACAAGGTAAACCCAGGTGGGATCGCCATAAGAAACCTCTCCGACAACCACATAAACAATAGTATAGGGCTTCCCCTCATAAAGTCAGAATAACCCTCCTGCCAGGCATCCAGGCCATTTAAGGTCTCCGCCAGTATCACCATCGTAGGATTGCGATGGTACGACATCCAAGAAAAAATAGCATCCAGTTAGGGGTCCACTAGCGTCTCTCCGGTCACACACAGAACTTTGGAAATAAGGCCTAGGATGACGGCCCCGGCATATCTAGCATCACCCACGTCCTACAAATGCACGGACTGTAATACCATCGGAAGGGAGATCATTCCTCCCATAACCAGTGGTCTGGCCATCGAAGGAGAAATATGAAGAAGCTCGGCCAATAAATCCCTGGAAGAACTGGAAAACTCAGGCAGAGCCGTAGTAACGGTAGGATTTATCCCCAATATGGCAAAAAATTCATCGTAGGTAGGACAAATCTCTTCCAACCCGAAGCGAAAGACATGATCCTCAGGATACTAAAATTCGATAGTCGCCATCAGTATGTTCCACTCAATGGGTTGATTGGGCCATGAAGAGACTCGCCTCATGTGAAAAGCGTCGTAATCAACATTATAAGAACACATTACTTCCAAGGCTTCGAGGTAGTTAGCAAACTCAATGCTACTAGGGAGAGCCATCTTACAAGACTAAGAGATAGTAATCAAGTAAGAATGTGGAAAAGGAAGAAAGTGAAAGTGTGAGGAGGAAAGACCCATCCACACACCCCTTTTATACTTGGAAACTCCCAAGCCAAGACAAGAAACCCTACAGAAATCGGAGTAAAACTTGCCCCACCAAGTACCAAGCAATTGAAGAAAGTGTAATCAAAGCCTTGGATTGATTGGAGTGGACTGACATGCCGATAGGCAGGACAGGGGTCATGCCGATCGGCAACCCCCCATTTTGGGAACTTGCCCTTTTTCCTTTTTTGTCAAAATAAAAAAACCAACAAAAACAATTTTTATCTTAAGGGAATTCTGAATTTCCTTTATACTTATGCTTTACTAATTTCATTTTAAATAAAATACTTCTCAAAATCAATTTTCAAAGTTCTTTTTACGGTCTCAGTAGCAAAGTAAAAAGAGCATGTGCATTAATCACTAAATAAGAAAATTAACCAAAAAATCTCATTCTTTCATTTGCATATATTTGGCATTGTTACATTATCATTTTGCAGAAAAAGAAGAAAAAACAATGGGACTCAGCCCGAACCCAATCTCCCTCTCTCTCTCTTTCTTCTTCTCTCTCTCTCTCTCTCTAGGATCCCCTATCCTTGTGGCGCGCTTTCTTCCCCCTACGACAAGATGACATGCCCCCACTACCATAGCTGGATATTTCTCGAGACGAGGCAGATGGCACCAAGAAAGAAGAAACCGGAACCGCCTCACAAATATGAGCAGTCGTCGAGGATATGTATTCCCCGATGTCCTTCAATTAGGTGGTCGAAACACTGATATGATGTAAGCAAGAATAGAAAAGATCAAACCAGTCAAGCATGAGGAAAGAGAAAGAAATCAAGGAAATCAAAGGAAAAGACGTACTGCAGGCCAAAGAACCTCCTCCGTCAGACCCAACTCCTTCGGGTCCATCGCATGAGAGAGATGCTATAGACGCACGGATCCCCCATCAGCCCGTCGAAGATTGTAACTAGGGGAATGCAGTCGCACAAAAGAAGGCCCTGAAGTCATCGCCACCGCCGCTGATGTAGTCGCACCACCTGCGCTATAAGAACACCCCACCTGCTGATGCGAGCCCTCTCTAGGGAGAGGCATCACATTATAAATGCTAGGTGGAATCATCCAACTGGCGATGAAGTCCATGTAGTCATACATCACCGCTATGTCAGTATACAGGGAGTATGGTTCTCCCATCATCGCAGCCACCCAAGCATCATCGGACATCTCCCGTACACATCTCATGAACATAGGGGGCCTCGTCGGAGGCACCAGACCGATAGCACGAGCCGATTGCTTCCAAAGAGTAGTACAGGGTTGCCAAAGTGAGGCTCCCCCAATCATAGAGGCGGATGTTCGAAAACATCCTCAGAAATGACAAAAACCATAAATGGATGAAATCACCGCCAAAAAACCTCCCAACACCAGCATGATAAACAGACGGGCAATATGACGCAACTACTGCCCATCGTTGTCATCAACCCTCCTACTCATCAAAAGATCCTTCAGAGAAGACAAACAGTGCGAATCCCCAGAAACCACCCTAGCCACATCACCTAACGGTGTCCTCACCTCCTCCGGCGTCACCCACAGCGCCCTGTCCACCTCAATCTGGGCACCCTCGTAATCCAGGCCTAGCAGCTGCTGAACGTTAATGGGAGTCACCATCATCTCCCAGAAGCTAAAATGGAAGGTGTGGGTAGTGTCCCACCACCTCTCTCCCAGATACTACAGAAACACAATAGAGGTTGTAAAGCAGGACGTCTCATCCAAGGCCGACGCTAGCCTCCCAAAACCCACAGAGGACACTATCTAGCGCACCACATCAGGAAGATGCTCCCAAACATCCTTGAGGCCTGTCGTACCACGGGTATGAATTGTCGTCATGGAGATGTCAGACTATAAAGAAATGAAGAAAATTCTTGTCAGATTCAGGAAATAAATCAATCTCCTCAAGTAAAAAAAGAAAGGAATACCAAGAGTCATGTAAGACTTACATATCCACTAGGGTTCACCACCGTTGAAGAACGATGATGCGAAGGCTCGCGTATAAGAGTTTGATCATCTTCCACAGGCTCAAACGAGTCGAAGGAGTTATCGCTACCCAATCCAAGAGGCACCCTAGCCTTCCACCCCAACCCTGCCCAGTCATCAGCATTGAACCACACCATATGGGTCGCACTGCTTAAGAAGTCGGCCATTTCGAATGTAAGGAAAATTTTCATAGGTTTATAGAAGAAGGAAAGAAGTCACAAAGCTGTGCAAAATGAGGAGAACTCACCCCTTTTTATAGGAGGTTAAGGGTCATGCCAATCGGCAGTTCCCCCATCCACCGATCGACACTGAGCCTTTCACCTGCTCGAGGCACCCCAAAAGTTCATGCCAATGCCGATTGGCACACATCCATCCATGACGATGGGCACACCCCATAAAATTTTGTACAGAAAGTCCAGAAAAATACCAAAAAAATCCTGAAAAATTCCTAGAATTACCAAATCCATTCTAGCACCTTGTTCACCAAGGAACACATTTTTTTACACCCCCGGCAGGAATTCCAGAGAATCATTCTCCCCAGAAACATCTCCAAAGGACAACCCAAATTTTCCCAGCTCATTCACTATTCCCCAGTGAAATCCAAAATCCAATTTGTATCCCCAGCAGAATCATCGATTTTCTCGAAGAAAATGTACACCTCTTTTAGGTCAAAATTGACCTCGGTCTTGGATCGTCACTCGAGTTAGGTAATTGACCTCAGTCTTGGATCATCACTTTAGTTAGGTCATAATTGACCTCTGTCTTCGGTCGTCACCTCTCTTAGGTAAGAATTGACATTGATCCTCGGTCGTCACCTCTTTTAGGTCAGAATTGACATCGGTCTTGGATTGTCACCTTAGTTAGGTCAGAATTGATCTCGGTCATCACCTCCCTTAGGTGAGAATTGACCTCAGCCTTGAATCGTCACCTGAGTTAGGTCAGAATTGACCTTGATCCTCGGTCATCACCTCTCTTAGGTCAGAATTAACCTCGGTCTTGGATCGTCACCTTAGTTAGGTCATAATTGACCTTGGTCCTTGGTCGTCACCGGTTTTAGGTCAGAATTGATCTCGATCTTGGATGTTCACCTTAGTTAGGTCAGAATTGACCTCGATCCTAAATCACCACCTCTCTTAGGTCAGAATTAATCTCGGTGTTGGATCGTCACCTTAGTTAGGTCATAATTGACCTCAGTCCTCGGTCGTCACCGCTCTTTGGTCAGAATTTACCTCGGTCATATATTGTCACCCTAGGTAGGTTAGAATTGACCTCGGTCCTCAGTCATCACCTATCTTAGGTCAAAATTGACCTCAGTCCTCGATCGTCACCTCTCTTAGGTCAGAATTGATCTCGATCTTAGATTGTCACCTTAGTTAGGTCATAATTGACATCGATTCTCGGTCATCACCTCTCTTAGATCAAAATTGACCTCGGTCTTGGATTGTCACCTTAGTTAGGTTAGAATTGACCTCGGTACTCGGTTATCACCTATTTTAGGTTAGAATTGACCTTGACCCTTGGTCGTCACCTCTTTTAGGTAAAAATTAACCTTGACCCTATGAATCGATCATCTGTATTTATTAGGTCTGTAGAACTGTCCTCCTTCCATCATATGGTGTCTATTCAATGGCCATCACTTGTTCCAAGCTCACCCATATAGGGTCTCTATATACACAACTTTCTAGGACCCCCTAAGTCTCTCCTTAGGCTCCTAATGCTTCCCCCTTCCATCGCAAACCTTGGTCGTACTTCGAGTGCCCATCGGGTGCCCTTAGGCCTCAAATCGACCCCATCTGACTCCGATTAACTTCACCATTAGAGAAAAATTTCTTTGAATCTTCAAAGGACACTAAAATCCCTTTCTAAGGGTCTGCCCGTGCATGAAATAACATAATTGTTCGGACGAACGATCAATTTTCACCCGAAAATCTATACGGAAGCCAACGGATACTTCCGAACTCCGTTTGACCAAAGTTAGGTCTTCAAATCTAATGAGACTGAATGAATATTTGAATGTAACTGAATACCCTTTCTAACTATCCGCCCTGTGCACGATTCTGACCTATAGTGCGGACGAACGATCCGTTTTACTCTGAGAGGTCACTGGGCGCTTTCGAGCCCCGATTTACCAAGGTTAACTTTCCGAATGAGCGAAATTATTTGGAATGTTGAAGTACATATCCTAATATTTCCAATGGTCTGCCCTGTGCGAGATTTTGATTTACCATACGAACGAACGATCCGTTTGCGTCTGACGATCTCCCGTCCAAACGATCGACATGCGCTTCGAAGCCACATTTGATCCAAAGTCAACTCCTAAAATTGAGAGAGATACAAAGAACTCTCATAGGCCTTTGAAATACCTTTCTAACGGTATGCCCCGTACACGATTTGGATCAACGTTTTGTGCTCTACAGTCATTTTTCCAGAAAAGTCCGCACGGGACAGCCAATTGGCAGGTCCAGAACCCTGCCAATCGGCACAGTGTCAAGGGTGACCTGTCGATAGGCACCCTCTTGGTTATGGAGATTGGTTAAACCTGACCCTATAAATAAGGTCCATGACCTCATTGCTGAGCAGAGAGAACAAACCCATCAGCATCAGTGATTTCAACAACATTCTCTCGAAGTCAACGAAGCTCCATATGAGAAATCTCATTCAAGCCTAAACACCAATCAATTTCTCACCCAATTTGGTAAATATTACCATCTCTCAACAAAATTCAAAGGAGTTCATCCAAGATCCAAGTTCAAGGTCCAAGAAAGGTCCAATTCTTTCTCCCTCTCTCTTAATTTCTTGTTTTATATAAGTTACCTTAGATTAATAATCTAGTTTCACTCTAGCTCATACATATTAACTTATACACTTTTATTAGTATATCTCACATACTTTATTTTTCATAAAAAACCCATTATAAATAAAAGAGGGTTACATCCGTAAATTCCAAACGGAATTATCCACTACACTTTTTTCCAAAACTAGAAACACATTTTCTACACACACCCCTAATAATATGGTATAAACCCCACACCTATTCTACATTCGAACTACATGGACTTTGATGCCTCTTTAGACTACATAGGCATCCCGGATTAAAATCCGAGACTCGAGTTCAATTTTGCTAATTTCTCTTATTTTTTCATAATCCTCAAAATTACTCATTATCATATATATATATATATATATATATACATCTCATCCCACACATATTAACGTTTCCCAATAACGATCAATATCGCGATGAACGCTCATATTCTATCTTCTATATCTATTATTATTTTGGAATTATTCATATGGATGACCTCACCCTATCTTTTCCATGGTATGGGTCGAACGATTCCAATCTCGATTATATAAACACATGCATACACTTCACGGGGATAAAAAGGAAAATATAAACATTTGCCCATGAGAGATCGAAAAGGCGGGATGGGTGCCTAACACCTTCCCATTCCGTAACTTAGCCCCCGGACCTCCGATCTACTACTTTCGCATGCATCAGTTTTGCCCTTGATGCAGCTCTCTTGAAAGTGGCAACATATTCTTTTGCTTGTTTTGAGAAAAATAGGTTGGCGACTTTATTTCTTTACATTCACCCCACACCAACGACGACCGAAGAACCCTTTTCAAAGACAAGGGTGCAAGACCGCGATGCAGCCTCCATCCCCGGGGAGGGGGATCCTCTTTCTCCTTTCTTCATCCCGGAGCGAGCGCCGCGCCGACCGGGATGGCCACAATATTCACAATCATATATTACTTTATTCACTCAATAATATTCAATATAATTTTCACTAATAAATACTAACTCTTATTTCACTAGTTAATATTTATTTTAATCCGGATTAATTATCAATTAATTTCCTATATTTAATTTAATTAATTCAATATTTAAAAACATTAAAATACGAGGTGTTACAATAGTCTAAAATTCAAAATTTAACTACTCAATTTGAAACAATTACCATGCTTGATTTTAAGTGTTTCGATGACTTTTATGCACGTCTATCTGACATTGTCAACACTAGTTTCAATCTTAGTGAGCACATGCCCGATACACGAGTGGTTAAAAAGATTTTGAGATCGCTGCCTAAATGTTTTATCCCTAAAATGACTATTTAAATATCTTAGACAATTTGAGAAATTTAAAATTAGAAGGCCTAGTAGGATACCTCTGGACATATGAAATTGACATGTTCCTTAACACTATCAAGCCTAAGGATAGAAGGATAGCACTTAGAGACCAGTTTAGGAAGGGAGAGGAAGTGTCCAAGATAGAGAAGAAAAATAAAGTGAAAGTTTGTGAGTCCAACTCTGAGGGTGAGGTAGAGTTTGATATGTCCATGCTTGAATTTTTTTTAAAAAAGTTTCTCAAAATTTCCAAAGAAAATTCTTCCAATAAAAGATTTTTTTAGAAAAATAAAAAGAAAAATAAAGCCAAAGAGATCTGTGAGAAAGAGAGTGGTAAAGAGAGAGAGGAAGAGGAGACAAGTTTTAAGTACGACTGTGATGCCCCGAACCGGATTTAAGGGTTATTAAAGGATCGACTCGATATGATCCGAGTGTCAAGTGTGGAGTGGAATGAACAACCTAGATAATGTTGCTATTCCAATTTTATTATTACATAAAATTTCACTTCTCTTAGTATGCGAATTCAATATAAAGCAAGTACGCGTGGGACCCAAGGGAAGTGACACCAAGGCCATGTAAACAGAGCTACTAACGTTAATGCAAATAAAATATTACATGTATAACTCTCTCAAATACGGAACCGGATACAACCTGCCATAATAAAGAGGAATGATTGAGTGAAAGGCTCAGTGAGAAATATACGAATGCAGTATAGAAACGAACGACAACAAAGAATACTCACATGCTATATGCTCCTGAAAATACGTTTATATCTATATATATACTTTTTAAACTACATGTCCCAATGCATTAAAACGTTTTATTTCAAAAACATTATTTATCCCCGTACATCCCCTTCGACTTTACCAAAATAGTCATTTTGTATAATTTTGCTTTAAAAATAGCATTCTTTCCCATTAACGCACACAATTAATCATTTGTTAGAAAAACCTTTCTTTTCTTGAAAACATTAATCTATTCAACGTTCAATAACTCACGCTAGAGTTACTTTGCCATTATTCTAATATTCTCATTAAAACAATCTTTATGACACGCACACCTCGTTTTGTGAAAATATTCATTTTTATTGAGAAACTTATACACCACAGGACACAAAACATTTATTATTTCAGGAAAACTTTGGTTATTTCCATCTTTCAACATTTTGCAAATCTTAAGATTTATTTGCATTAATTTCAAGAATATTCTCATTCTTAATTATTCATCGCAAGATTTATCAATCTTTTCCCAAGAGTCCAGCCATCAGTCCGGGACTTCACGAGCTCCACACCATCGGTCTTCAGTCGCCATATGTTCTTTTGTACAGGCTTTAGGATCTTTCACCACTAGGGACGTCATGCCCTTCTTGGCATCATGCAAGTATCCTTTCTTATCTTTTCCACATATTTCACATATTTCATAATTGTTAATATTTTCGAGTTCATCATTTCTTTCATTTCATCTTTGTGTCACACTTTATTATTTATCATGTCTTTAAGTTCTTCAATTAAACTCGGCCGAGGAGGCCATAAATGCAACACCGTTTTCGAATATCATTTCGGTGAAACTCATTATTTTCGCTTAGCAAAAATATATCATTAATATCCTTTTACCAAACTCAAATAATACAATTAATTGTCAAATATTTTCTTGACAGCATACTATTCACTATATTTATGACAATGCCACTACTATTTATTTCACACAAATATTATCCTTTTAAATGGGTTTAAACATACTAATTTCGTCAAAAACCAATTTATAACTTCTCAAAGTGTATTTATGATATTTCTAACATAATTTCAATAATAAATTCCAAATTTTATAAAAAGGCTTTATTTCCATTTATGTTTCCAAAATAAGTTGTGCACACTTTAAATACCCATTTGGCCACTATCAACACATTTGGCCTTCTTTACTTTCTTTAATTACACTTAAGTATCAATTTAAAATTAAGCATTTTATACTTTGATTATTTACATATCAACTCCAAATATTTCTTATTATGAGTTTATGCATCTCAAAAATACCCATTTAAGTAAAAGTGCAATTTCATCTTCTACTTCATCATTTTGGTAAGAAAGTCCCATTTTTTATTTCGTAAAAATGGCCTATATTAGCCCAATATTTTTCAAAACATGAAATTACATTATTTACCTTTAAAACGTCATTTTGACACATTTTATTTCATAAAATGTACAAGGCTAATATTTCAAAATTTATCCACCTTTTGAACCCATCAAAATTACTTCTTAAAAACTCATTTCTACACACCAAATGATGATATGATGAATAAACAACATAAAGTTATAAAGTAGCTAAAATACTATATATATCAAGTCTACTATATATAAATATCATCCTAAAAATTATCAAGCTCTAAACCTCAATTAAAATAAGATTTTTCCACCTCTTAAGATTCCAAAGTGGTGGTGTAGGAGGAGCAACCCCCACCTTCAAAGGTTACGTCAAGGGGTTACCAAATGCATCCTCCATGAGAGCTCTATATGTGCTCCAGGAACTCCTTCTTCAAGCTCCATTAAATGCTTCAAAACTTCAACTTTAACTCCAAAATATAAGCTCCGAGATTTCCTTAATCTATATATTCCTTGAGTGGTTGTTTTTGGGTATAAATATGTCACAAATATGAAGTTTTGGTGGTTGTTTAGAGAGGGTAAGGAAGAGCTACGAATTTTCACAAGTGTTTGAGAGTTGCGAAAGTGTGAGAGTGATCAAAATATGATTGCTTTCTTCTCTCATCAACCTACCTGATTAATATATTATACAACCCCATGATTCATTAGTTTATTCATTAATTAACTTCAAAAATATTACACTCATCCAATGTTGGTGAGGTTATTCAAAGGGGCTGATGAGGGAGGTGAGATTAGAGGTTGAATCAATGGATGGCTTATGATTAAACCAAAATAAAAAATAAAACCCCAAATTTATTAATATTTTTACTATTTTTACAACTGAAAATTGCTCTAAAATAGGTTTAATGACGTTTTTTGGAGAGGTCAAAGAAGAGAAAGTTACTGAAAATTAAATGTTAAGTCGATTTGAAAATTTTCAAAATTTTCTGAGCACTTTTATTTTTTGACGAAAAATAATAATATTTTATTTATTTATTCATTTTTTTACTTTTGACCTCATGGCACTCTTAATCTTATTTTTAGTATCCCATAAAGATGGTCAAATTAATTTTTACCCCAATAAAACGTCCTAAAAAAATAACGCAAGTTCGCGTCCTGTGCGACACATTCTGATAAAAGTCGCGTTATATTAAGCATGACCGTGTCACAATCATTCATTGACATTTTTGCATCAAACTTAACCAACATACTTATTAAGACTATTAGGTCTTAAATGCGCATCCATGCGAACCACGTAACGTTGGAATTCTTTTTCTCCTTAATTACGTTTCATAGTGTGTCCCTTTTCGTGCCATTTTGGCGTAATTCCCTTATATATTTATTCCTCAAATTTTTCTTTGAATAAAATATTTTTATTATCCTTAAATACTTATTTATCTAGGGCGAGGTATTACATTCTTCCCTCCTTAGGAAATTTCATCCTCGAAATTGTTAACTCATCCATATTAATCATTCGGTCATCTAAGCAAGCCATTTCTAATTCTTGAGTATCCTTAACATTATAGTTAAAACCCATAGATTTCGTACACGTTAATTATCATCAATTTAACCCAATCACGATGGACATTAAGGTCTTTACTAATAATACCCATGCATGCCTAACTAATTCACCCAACAAATTTTTGAAACAGTCGGTATTCCTCAAACATCATACCATCATTAATCAATTCGTCATCATGAATTATTCCTGTGTTAGAATTTACAAATCTATGTTTTCTCGAATTCTGAATCACTTCAAGACTAGGTCAATACATATTTAGCACTTCCTAGTCATTCATATTGGCAATCTTAAGACAGTCACTTTATCACATTAGCCTGAAAGACCGAAGTCTCCCACGAGATCTTCATATTAACCTCGAAGCATCCTAGTCATTATAACCCAAATTACACATGTGAGTAACTACATTCTCATTCGCATATCTCATGACGGAGTGTAAAGTCTGCACTTAAAGTTTCATTAAGTCTGATATTCACGTAATTCTTAAATCGTATTCTTGAACCTATGACTGAAATGTATTGTAACTCCAACTGTAACTAGTTCTATCAGTTAACTTAATTGTCCATTAACCTGAGACAACTAATTTACCCATGCAAACTATGAGTAACCATGCGCACACACAAACTGATGAAAATATAAGGATTCTTCCAACGAAGTGCGTAGTTATTTATCTTGACGCATCGGCCACAACTGACCTAACCTGCACCACTACTAAATAGTGTCACACCCAGATCTCAACCGAATAACGACTTCCCATTACTGGTATCAAAGAAAATATATGGAATCACAACGAGTTAAGTGATTTACAAAACCAAAGAATAATAATCGAATTTTGGCATCGAATTGTTCTTCACAAAGTACGAACCCATAAGTGCTCTTAAGGTCCACAACTTATGGCCGATGTTCCTCCTTTGAACATTGACTGCTCTCACGCAAATTTTCCATTCTCATTGAAGTATAAACTAATCCTTTTAGGAAGTAAAAACACAAAGCTTCTTTCCTTAGGAATAATATTATGGGTTACACTTCTATATTTGTACGTACGGTGCCAATTCACGCGAGATCACCCTTCTCATCTTTTATCATAAATAGCCGATCCATCATACCTAGATGTCCAAATTTCAATACATGGTATCTAACCTCAAATTTTCAAGTTCAATACATATGCATAGTTTCAAACATCTTAATTTACCAACAACTTCATAACTTTAGCAACATCCTATGCAATCTTGAGTATCACACTTTAGTCGAAGTTGACGCTTCTAATCTCACAGGTAAGATCTATGCTCACCTTGTTCTATCACTAAGGATTTCTCTAGGCGAATAATGATTTTGTTTTTTTACTAGAGTTACTCCAAACGTATCGGTAGAACAACATGGTGCTATGATTAAGCCTATCACCTCATTCCAAGAATTCTTCCTGAAAACATTGGTGCAATTATTTAGGTGCTCTAAATTCTCCTAAGTGTATAACTTAGTTCTCACCATCTTGTTTACAACATAACCTTCAAAGGTCACATTAAGACAGGGTTTATAAATCATGGTGCTAATTCCAAGGCATTGCCACAAGTCAACATGTACGATAATTATTCATCAACACCTAAACAACCCCTAACACTCATATTCTCCAAGGCTTTATGGATAACTTTCGTAAACTTATAAATTTCTCTAAAGGTGAATACACAATCAAGTGTAAGAGTTGTCCGTCACACTAAAATCTTGTCACGCTCGATGTTATAGAAAGCAATGTCTAACTAAGCACATCCAAGTGCTTGTCACAACAATCAAATATAATTACTAACTTATATTCTTCCAATAGTTATATCAAGACACGTGTTCACAATTAATTCATCTTATTGACACCAATTCTGAGGTATTTTCTTCACATCAACATGATTTAGTTACTAATGACCTATTATTATTTTATGAAATCCTCAATGCAATAATTCTCCCAAGATTTAAGGCAACGACATCATATTTAGCCATTTCCAAAACCATCATATGCGACCAAGTACAATAATCATTTTGTCACGAGAAGAGCTTATCGTAACAATTTCCAAAAAAGGTACTCTACTCAAGTCAACCCAATTGTTTATCGTAACGATTTGATTACAATCACTAATCTTCAATATCTTTATATGGTAATCATTGATTTTGACTCTTTTATCGTCACACAAATTTTCTCTTATCATGTACTAGGGAACAACCCATGACATATTCTTGGGTCACCTTAGTTTGTCATTTCTATGCAAGTAAGTAACATTCCTATAACCGAGGAACATTAATCAATCTTAGTTTCATCTATGATATACAATCTCAAACGTATTGCCTCGAAATGATAATCACTCGCATCAATATTTTCTTAGATAAACCTTAGTACCTACTCTTCGGAGCAATTATCATGGAGTCACATACTCATCAAATTACCAACCCATAGAAAAATCACTAAGACGCATCATATAAACCTCAATGAGTGTAAATTTATAAATGTATCTTGTTTCCAATTTGTGATCACAATACCATGCGATAAATCACCCGTTAATATTTACTAAAGGTTTGGTAGGATACAGGACATCGTGTATTTCTTATAAACATCCAAGACCATACCTCAAATGCCATGAGAGATCCTCCTTAATACCGTACTATTATAATCTCCCAAAAATCATTAATTGATATCATTACCAACATTGTGCCAGAAGGACTATTTAATTTAACTCCTAGGTCACCTTAAGTCATCACGATTTTCTAAGTCTATAATATAACCAAAATATATAGATCATGGTATACTAAACCCAAGTCCTTATTCAAGGGACCTACTAATTTCTCATCAGAGGGTCAATACTTACAAACCTACTACCCAATATATACACCCAAATACATTAACCCAAGTCTTCTGTTTAATCTACTCTCACTACGAAGTCAACTCTTATAATATGCACTAAAGTCACCTAATCTCAAAAGTTAAATTCAAGCAATCTTTCCAGCTACAATTTATCTTACACTATTTGATGCATTAACTTCTCTTATTCTTTGTCACCATTATAATTAACACACAATATATCTCTTATACAAAGAAACTACGATGTTGCCGACATTAGCTTAAGCTGACACCCATAATTACTAACACATCTATATCAAAACTGCGGAAGTGATTTATAACTATCAACCTGATTGTGTGCCAGTTGGTACTAACTTAAATTTCATGCTCACCTCTTTGACTTTATTAATGAGGATACAAACCGTCACCAAAGTAGCGTGAACGGCCCAAACCAACATCGACGTCGAAAGATCCACTACCAACCTCACCATCTCACACCCAAAAGAAACATTTAACCTAAAGCACTGATACCAAGTTGTGACGCCCCGAACCGGATTTAAGGGTTATTAAAGGATTGATCCGATCCGATCTGAGTGTCAAGTGTGGAGTGCAATGAACAACCTAAATAATGTTGCTATTCCAATTTTATTATTACATAAAATTTCACTTATCTTAGCATGTGATTCCAATATAAAACAACTACGCGTGGGACCCAAGGAAAGTGCCCCCAAGGCCAAGTAAATAGAGCTACTAACGTTAATGGAAGTAAAATATTACCTGTATAACACTCTCAAATATGGAACTGCATACAACCAGCCGTAACAAAGAGGAAGGAGTGAGCGAAAGGCTCAGAGGGAACTATACGAAGGTAGTATAGAAACGAATGACAACAAAGAATACTCACACGCTATATGCTCGTGAAAATACATATATATCTACATATATACTTTTTAAACTAAGTGTCCCGATACATTAAACCTTTTTATTTTAAAAACATTATTTATCCCCGTACATCCCCTTCGACTTTACCAGAATTGTCATTTTGTATGATTTTGCTTTAAAAATAGCATTCTTTACTATTAACGCACACGATTAATCATTTGTTAGAAAAACCTTTCTTTTCTTAAAAACATTAATCTATTCAACGTTCATTAACTCACGCTAGAGTTACTTTGCCATTATTTTAATATTCTCATTAAAACAATCTTTATGACACGCACACCTCGTGTTGGGAAAATATTCATTTTTATTGAGAAACTTATACACCACACCACACGACACGACACAAAACATTTATTATTTCATGAAAACTTTGGTTATTTACATCTTTCAACCTTTTGCAAATCTCAAGATTTATTTGCATTAATTTCAAGAATATTCCCATTCTTAATTATTCATCGCAAGATTTATCAATATTTGCCTTAGAGTCTAGCCATCAGTCCTGGAATTCACGGGCTCCACACCATTGGTCTCCAATCGCCATATGTTCTTCTGTACATGCTTTGGGATCTTTCACCACTAGGGATGTCATGCCCTGCTTAATTCTTAGTATCATGCAAGTATCCTTTCTTATCTTTTCCACATATTTCACATCTATCATATTTCACATATTTCATAATTCTCATCATTTTCGAGTTCATCATTTCTTTCATTTCATCTTTGTGTTACACTTTATTATTTATCACGTCTTTAAGTTCTCCAATTAAACTCGACCGAGGAGGTCATAAATGCAACACCATTTTCGAATATCATTTCGGTGGAACTCATTATTTTCACTTAGTAAAAATATATCATTAATCTCCTTTTACCAAACTCAATTAATACATTTAATTGCCAAATATTTTCTTGACAGCATACTATTCACTGTATTTACGACAATGCCACTACTATTTGTTTCACACAAATATTATCCTTTTAAATGGGTTTAAACATACTAATTTCGTCAAAAACCAATTTATAAATTCTCAAAGTGTATTTATGATATTTCTAACATAATTTCAGTAATTAATTCCAAATTTTATAAAAAGGTTTTATTTCCATTTATGTTTCCAAAATAAGTTGTGCACACTTTAAATACCAATTTGGCCACTACCAACCCATTTGGCCTTCTTTACTTTCTTTAATTACACTTAAGTATTAATTAAAAAGTAAGCATTTTATACTTTGATTATTTACATATCAACCCCAAATATTTTCTATTATGAGTTTATGCATCTCAAAAACACCCATTTAAGTAAAAGTCCAATTTCTTCTTCTACTTCATCATTTTGGTAAGAAAGTCCCATTTTTATTTTGTAAAAATGGCCTATATTAGCCCAATATTTTTCTAAGCATGAAATTACATTATTTACCTTTGAAACATCATTTTGACACATTTTATTTCATAAAATGTTCAAGGCTAATATTCCGAATTTTATTCACCTTTTGAACCCATTAAAATTACTTCTTAAAAACTCATTTCTACACACCAAATGATGATTTGATGACTAAACAACATAAATTTGTAAATTAGCTAAAAAACTACATATATCAAGTCTACTATATGTAAATATCATTCTAAAAATTATCAAACTCTAAACCACAATCAAAATAAGAATTTTCCACCTCTTAAGACTCCAAAATGGTGGTGTAGGAGGAGCAACCCCAACCTTCAAAGGTGGTCTCAAGGGGTTACCAAATGCATCCTGCATGAGAGCTCTATATGTGCTCCAAGAACTCCTTCTTCAACCTCAAATAAATGCTCCAAAACTCCAACTCTAGCTGCAAAATATACTCCTTGAGTGGTTGTTTTGGGGTGTAAATATGTCACAAATATGAATTTTTTGTGGTTGTTTAGAGCGGGGAAGGAAGAGCTATGAATTTTCACAAGTGTTTACACATATTAAGGAGAAAGTAAAGTTTTTGATCAAAACTTCACATGATTTGATGGATGTTTTTCATAGGATGTCACCACCTTTAAAAAACTCCATCGCACCTAACGGTTAAGGTTTAAACTTGTTTCCTAGCATATGATGATTTTCATGATGATATTTTTTGCCTATTGCTACTATGTACCATGTTTGTATTTATGTTTACCATTTTTGATATGTTTTATAAAAAAAAATTGAAAAGTCCAAAAAGATTTTATTTTAATAAAATTTTTGGAAAAAGATGAAAAGATTTTTGCATTTTGTTTTTCACAGTATATGAATGGACATTCAAGATGAGCGAGTCACAATTTCATTCCATATCCACGTGACTATTTGATAGTTTTTTATATGAGTCATTATTTCATTTTTGTGCTTTACAATATTTGGAGTCATTGAGATGTAATTTGATATTACTACCTACATGTTTAACTCTTAGTTTCCTTTAATGCACACTTGCACGAATTTGTTTGATTATTGTACTTATCAAATAACATGTTAGTCGAAGTGTTTCCATCTGAATCCTGTCTTTAAAATGAACCAAATGTGATAAAACTTAACAAAAAAGTAGTGCATGTAAGAACCATTTGTGTGATATATTTGAAAAATGGGGAAGTGCAACGAAAGGTACTCATTTATCCTTTGCGATTAATCCACCGTTTAAAATCGGACCTAGAAAAAGTGTGGCCAAAACAGAAGCCAATGTCCAAAGAGGTTGAAAAATCGCCCGAAAAAATTCAAATGCAATAAAAAGAAAAATATGCCAAAAAATGGAGCCAATAGGATTTCTTAAAGGAGAGAAAAATAGATCACCTCAAAAAAATAAATTCATTATTATTTATGAGGGTGTTCGGATGAGAAAATATAAAAAACGAGTTTGCACATCACGACAAAGTCTTGAGAAAACATTACATAGTTTAAGTCGTTATTGGTGTGAAAATCCATATACATCATGCACTTATGTTATGTTTGATTGCATTGAATTACCTATCAAATATGTTCACAACCATTCATTATGTTTCCGCGATTTGGTTGCCTTAGTGTAAATTCATGGTGTGTGATTTTTGTAAAATATTTTTGCATTTTTGTATGAAAAAATAAAAAAATAAAAAATAGTTCTGTGGAAGCTTTTTAGTATATCCTTGATGATCGTAGTTGTTTTCTTTCTTTGTCATGACAACTCCATGTTTATTGTGTTTATTCTTTTCCTTGTCTATTTCGGACAAATAAAAAGGGGGAGAACGAATTATGATTTTATGGGAGATTTTTAATTACAAGGGAGATTTGAGATTTTGATCTTAGTTTTGATTTATTCTTATCTCATTTCAAACTCAATATGTCAGGAAGATATTTTCTTTGTCTCATGTGTGTAGGTACAAAAATTGATGATCATATGTTTCACACCTTGATGAGAAAAGGTTGGAGATTTGATGTTGAAGATTTTTGAAGAAAAGTTTGTATATTGCATTTTTAATACCGTTTCTATTTTGGGATCATGGCAGGGTATTAGATTTTTATAGGCATTTTTTTTATAATTCGGATGTTTTTATTTTGTTTCGGCATATACCTAGGGGAAATTTGTAAGGATTATTTTATTGTCTTGTGTACATTATTGTATGTTGTATACCACTACAACCGTTGAAGACTTATTCAAGTTCAATCATGCATCAAGACAGACTCAAATATCAACGTTCTTTCATAAAGACGCCTCCGCAATATTAATTTTGATAAGGTTGTGATTAAGTACCTTAATGGTTCATTATAAGTGTTGGGATATTTTTTCTAAAATATTTTCAAACACTTGAGGTGTTGTTTTTCGTCAAAGAATTTTTTTCTAACTGTTGACGCATTTTTTTAACGAAATAATTTTTTTATTTTTATAACTGTCGTTCGAGCGACATGCAGAGGTCATTCAAAGGACATTGCCTTCTCGCGTGAAGTTCGTTCGAGTGACACGTGTTCTCGTTCGAGCAACAGCCTAATTTCGTTTGAGCGATCTGTCGACTCAATTTTTGCTATATAAAGCATGTTAAATGACTCCATTTTCATGAAGAAGACCTAACGTTTTTCATTCTGCACAAACTGCAAACTAGCAGAATACTGTCTTCTTCATTTAAGGGTTTAATCTATTTTGTTTTCAATTCACAAAACATCCCAATCTTTTAGTGAATTTTTTTGGAACCCAAGATTCAACTTTGGTGAAGTTATTTCTTTGTGGAGTGTTATGTCTACAGCTGACTACGACTGCGTCGATTGGGAGTGTTTATGGGTGTTCTTGGCTAAATTGGACAACGTGTTCTTATGGGCTGCTACGATTGTTCCATTGATGACTCTAGGATGCCTGTCTATGTGACTATCTACACGATATTCATTACGAATTCCACTATGTATGTAAGTTACGATTTATTTTTAGTGAAATAAAAGGTTTTACCAGAAAGATTTTTTTTGCTGAATTTAGCGTGTCAGCAATTTTGTTTGTGATGATTTGATTTCACTCACGTAGTTATATATTTTAGGGCTAAATTAAATTGGTTTAAAAATTAACACTAATTAAATAATTTTACGATTGTAACTTGCAAATTTTACTAAATCGGTATCACACGGCTTTCCTAGAGGTCCTGTCAGTGAGTTCGGGAGAAGAATCACCGCCTGAATGTGACTTTACCACATTCGTGGTTAGTCATGTGAGTACATCTAGTGCACCTCATGACGATGAGGACGCTACTTCAGAGGGACATATTGACAATGAGATCGACGTGAGTGAAGGTGAGGATGCAGTTAGTGAGAGCGAGAGTGATCTACAGAGCATACGTCGAGTTATATGTTGAGTTCTTTAAAACAAAAACAAAACAAAACAAAGGGTTAGCACTAGAGTCCTAGCTCTAGAGAAGGAGTTAGGAGAGACAAGAGAGAGAGTCCTCCACGTGGGTGTCTTTGAAAGAGAGAGAGAGAGTGTTGAAACCTTAACTATGTGTGATAAAGATTCGAATAGATATTCCAACCACAAACTTATTTAATTAGAGTCAATTTATGAATTAAATTAATTCAGCCCTCAAAATCAACTAGCTATGTGCATGAATGTGTCAAACCAACATAAATAAAATATGCGATACAGAGTTCAGGAAAAATCCCCTCAGGGAAAAACCTTTTTATTTCACTATAATTATAAATCGCAACTTACACGGTTACAATGAAATATAGTGTTTTGACACACGAATACCCGCAGGCATCGGTCGGTGTCGTCAGCAATGAATTACACGTAGTAATTCACAAGAACCGCAATCCTATCTCAGCAAAGATCCACACGCAACGAACCTCAATGACACGGAACCATATGATGCATAAATCATCTCCACAAAAGTATGAACACCAGTAAAGTGTGTTCTCAAATTTAAAAACAATTCACATGAATAATTGAGACTTTTGTGAATTGAAAAACAAAAGAGATTAAACTCTAAAAGAAGAAGCCAAAAGGTTCTGAAGATATTGCATTGTTCTACAGAATGAAAAATGTACTACTTTCTTATGGAAAACGGAGTTGAAGAGACCATTTTATAAAAAACTTAAGGCGCTGGGTCGTTCGAGCGAGACACGATGTCATTCGAGCGAGACACGATGTCATTTGAAGTATCGCGTGACATGTAGTGTCGTTTGAACGACGTACGATATCGTCCGAACGAGATGATTAAAAAAATATTTTTTACTTGTTTATCCTTTTAGTAAATGCACCGCCTCAAACACTCCGAAAAATATATTTTTGACGAAAAACATTTAAAGCTCCGCTCCAACACTTAGAAAATATTTTGTGAAAAATATCCCAATATCCTAAGTGAATTATTAAGGAATTAAAAACACAATTTTACCAAATTCATTTCGCGGAGGCTTGATTGTTGATGAAGATCGATATTCGGACTGTCTCATTGCGTATTTGATCTTGAACATCTTCGATGGTTGTAGCGGTATACGACATACATAATTGTGACGGACTATGTCCTTACAAATCTCCCCCTATGTCTATGCCGGTACAAAATAAAAACATCCAAATTATCAATAAAAAATGACCTATATAAATCTACCCTCCCATAAACTCAAAAGTAGAAAGATAAAATGACAAGTCTTCAAACTTTGCTTCAACAATCAAATCTTCAAAACTTTGAACTTTTCTTATCAGGGTGTGCAACATAATGATCTTCAATTGCACCTACACACATGGGACAAAGCAAATACCTCGTGAAGTATCGAGTTTGAAATGATATAAGCATAAACATAAAAGCATAATCAATTCTCCCCCATACTTAAACTCCCCCATAAGGTCATAATTCGTTCTCCCCCTTTTTATTTGTTTGAAATAGACAAGGAAAAAAATAAATCTAATAAATCAAAACGGGGTGTCACGGTAAAATCTGGCAAAAAAGCTATTTTTGATTTTTCAGATTTTTTATATAAAAATGCAAAAACGATGTTACACAAATCACACACCATGAATTTACACTAAGACAACCAAATCGTGGAAACGGAATGAATGGGTGTGAACAAATTCGATACGAAAATTGACTCAATCATGACATGTATGCACGATGCATAAGTGTACTCCTACCGAATGAACATCAAAATAGTTCTTAGGTGTAAAAATTATCGAATTTAGATGACATCGTCTTAATTAAATTAACAAATCAAAGTATAAATGATTTCCACACTAACAACGTCCAAAACTATGTAATGCTTTTTCAAGATTTTCAAGGACGTTCAAACCGTAATAATTCCATCCAAACTCCCTCATTATAATATAATGCTTTTTATTTTTCTTATGAGGTGATATAACTCAAATCTATTGGCCCATTTTAGGCATATATTTCTTTTAATTGCCTTTTAATTTTTTGGGCTCTTTTAAACCTCACTGGGCCTCGGATAATTTTCAATTCCTCACTTTTTTAGGTCCATTTAAACGGTGGCTTTATCGCAAAGGAAAAATAAGTACCTTTCGCAGTCCTTTTCCATTTTTCAAAATAGATCACACAAACTCACAAACGGTTTAAAACATGCACTACTTTCTTGTTAAGTTTTATCGAATTTGGTTCGTTGTATAGAAAGAATTGAGATGGAAACATTCAACCAACATGTGATAGACAAGAACAAAAATTAAACAAATCCATGCACGTGTGCAATAAAGAACAAATGAGTTAAACATGTAGGTAGCAACACTATATATCATCTCAAAGACTCCAAACTTTGTAAAGCACATGAATGACACAACATATTATCTCAAAACACTATCAAATAGTCACATGGATATAATATGATGTTGTGACTCGATCATCCCAAATGTCCATTATTATATGGTGTAAACAAAATACGAAACTCTTTTTGGATTTTTGGATTTTTGGATTTTTCTAAAAAAAAAAATCTTTGTGTATTTTTTAAACACTGTTCAGAATCAACCCAACAGTACCAAATGATATTACAATATGAACCAGGGGACTGCAATTAGAAGAGATAAAATCTCCAGGGCTCGTTCGAACGAAGTGCTATGTCGCTCGAACGACAAGGCTTATCGCGAGAAGAATCTTCGTGCGACATCAGAAGTCGCTCGAACGAAAACTCCTCTCGTTTGAACGAAAAAAATCAAGTTTTCACAGTCTACCCAGAATGACATGCGATTTTGTCCAGTGAAATTTATTCGTGAAAACAGTTCCTGGAATGGGCAAACAGATCCAAAACAGTAGAAAAATAAGAAAACAATGTAAACAACAAAATGATACATACTAGAAATAGGCAAAAAATGTCATCATGTAAATCATCCTATTCTTAAAAAAAGTCTAAACCTCATCCATTAGGTTCTAAGGATTTTTTCAAAGATGGTGACATCTTTTGAAACAAATCCATCAAATCGTGTGAAGTCTTAACTAAAAATTTTACTTTCTCCCGAATATGTGCAAACTCTCTATCATTATGTGCAAGAAAAGTATCATGGGTGGGTGCATGTGTTCGAACATGTGTAGACGCAACTCGTGACACATAACCCAATTTAAAGCAAAACTCCCTATGGTATCTTCTCTTTTTGCAATGGGAGTAAACATAAACAGGCCTAGGTACACCTTACTAAAAAATTCTAGGGCTGCTCTCCTAACAGGTACGGGACGCCTAGGTGGGTCGGGTCGAGAGCCATGGAAATCTCTCATTAAAGCAGGAATCGGCTCGAGTGCAACAAAAGAAGAGGATGCACCATCACATTTTTCTATACTCTCACCACTAGCCACAATGGGATTGAGAACCATCTTTCCAACCTTCTTAGATGCGTTCTCCAAAGTGACTTTAGCCTTTAGGGCGTGCTTATGACCTTTCTCTAATTGTGACACGCGAGCTATAAGTTCACTCTTTTCCCTATTCACGACAATCAACTGCTCACTCAAACTAATCTTCACCTTCTCAAGTTGACTCACCGTAGCCTCAAAACCTCTCACACTCTCTAACTCTCTCTCCAAATCTCTCACCTTAAGACCTAACTCCTTATTCAATTTCTTGATCTATAAGGTCTCGGCGTACAATTCTCTAACAGCAATCTGGATCTCACTTTCATCTCCACTTTCACACTCGCTCTCAGACTCGCTACCAACACCCAAATCCTCCTCGGGGGTCTTACGTGCACAAGTGTTCTCATCGTCGTGGGATAAGGTGGGTATGCTCTCATGACTGGCTAAAAAGGCAATAAACTTTCCTTGTGAAGACTCATCCATGAAATCTTTAACATCTTCCTCACTATCACTCTGGGTTGCTGGCATAGCATCTTTCTTGACCTTTCTCTAAAGTCTAGTGGGATACTCAAACGACTTATTCCCTCCCCCCTCACACTTAAAACATTTCAAAATTTCAAAATTATCTTCACCCTCTTTCTCTTTCTCATCGCTTTCTTTGGCCTTGTCTTTCTTTTTGTTTTTGTTCGAAAACTTTTTATTGGAAGAATTTTGTTTCAAAAACTGGAGAAACTATTGAAATTCTTTGCTCAGACTTGGACATAAATAAAAAGAAATACAAGGCCATGTCAAAATTAGACTCATCCTCACACTCGAACTCACAAAAACTCACTTTCTTTTTCCTATCACTCGTGGACACTTCCTTTACTTTTCTAGTTTGGGATTTAAGCTTTATCCCTCTATCCTTAGGTTTGAAAGTGTCGGGAAACATGTCAATTTCATACGTTTGGAGGTCTCCTACTAACTCTTCTAATTTCAGACGACTCAAATTACCCAAGGTGTTCAAAACAGTTACTTTTGGGATAAAATGTTTAGGAAGCGATCTTAAAATATTTTTGACCACTCGTGCATCACGTATAGGCTCACCAAGATTAAAACTAGTGTTGACAATATCAAATAAACGTGCATAAAACTCGTCAAAACACTCAGTCTCTGACATAGTGATCGTCTTAAATTGAGTGGCCAAATTTTGAATTTTAGACTCTTTGACCGCGTTAGTGCCTTCATGGGTGAGTTGCAAAATATTCCACTCTCTTTTATACGTGGTGCACATCATAATACGTCAGACCTCTTCAGGGGTGACATGTCCAAAAATTGCACTAAGCCCTCGTAAATTATAAGTGCTCCACCTAAAGTCTTCCTCAGTCCAGTCTAACTCAGATTTTAAATTCGTGACATCATTTGCAGTGACAGTGGGAGGAGTCCAACCTCTTTCACAAATTAACCAAGCTATCTCATCGATTTCTTTTAATTGGGATTTCATGCGGGCTTTCCAGTAAGCATAATTATATCTATAAAAAATTGGCAGCTGATTATATAAGTTTTCACTTGTAAACATTGCGACAATTTTAAAAAATATGATTTTAGATAAAAAATCAATATCACACAATTTTGTGAAAAATAGGAATAGACAATAAATTAGCGTAACTGGCTCTGATACCAATTTGTCAAAATCTTAACTATGTGTGATAAATATTCGAATAGATAAGAAAATTCCAATCACAAACTTATTTAATTAGAGTCAATTTATGAATCAAATTAATTCAGCTCTCAAAATCAACTAGCTACGTGCATGCATGTGTTAAACCAACATAAATAAAGTATGCGACACAAAGTTCATGAAAATCCCCTCAGGGTAAAACTTTTTTATCTCACTATAATTGTAAATCGCAACTTACACGATTATAATGAAATACAGTTGTTTGACACACGAATACCCACAGGCGTCAGTTGGCATCATCAGCAATGAATTACGCGCAACAATCAACAAGAATCACAATCCTATCTCAGTAAAGATCCACATGCAGCGAAACTCAATGACACGCAACCATATGATGCATAAATCTTCTCCACAAAAGTATGAACACCAGCAAAGTGTGTTCTTAAACTCCAAAATAATTCACATGAATAATTGGGACTTTTGTGAATTGAAAAACAAAAGAGATTAAACTTTAAAAGAAGAAGACAAAAGGTCTGCTGATATTGCTCTGTTCTGCAGAATGAAAAACGTACAGACTTCTTATGGAAAACGGAGCTGAAGAGACCCTTTTATAAAAACACTTAAGGAAGTGGGTCGTTCGAGAGAGACACGATGTCGTTTGACGTATCACGCGACATGCAGTGTTCCGTGAACGACGTACGATGTCATTCGAACGAGATGATTAAAATAATAATTTTTTCTCATTTTTCCTTTCAGTAAATGCACCGCCTCAAGCACTTTGAAAAATATATTTTTGACAAGAAACATTTGAAGCTCTCTCTCCAACACTTAGAAATATTTTGTATAAAATATCCCAATATCCTAAGTGAATTATTATGAAAGTAAAAACACAATTTTACCAAATTCATTTCGCGAAGTCTTGATTGTTGATGAAGCTTGATATTGGACCGTCTCATTGGGTATTTGATCTTGAACATCTTTGACGGTTGTAGCGATATACGATATACATAATTGTGACATGCTATGTCCTTACAAAGAGAGAAAGAGAGAGAGTGTTTGAGAAAAATGAGAGGCAACATATATATATAGTCTTACAAGTGAGCTCCTTGTATCCGTGGAGACTTGTAAGAAACTTGAAGCTCTTTTATCCCAATTTAAAAGGGATCTCGAGCGAGCCCGAGAGGTTAAGGTGACTATCGAGGACACATATAAGAAGATGGGAAAGATGTTCCTCGGCCCCACTTTAGTGTTTGGTGAGAGTCAAGGAATAGGTTTTAATGATGCATCAACTTCACAAAACGCACTGAAACCTATTCCAAAATTCTTGATAAATTCTTATGACCCTCAACTAAAATTACAAAGAGAAGTTTGACTTAGAAAAGTGAACCAAGGTAGGTAAAAAAATGTCTATTTATTCACCTTTTGCAAGAAAAAGGTCCACCTTAGGGATTTTTTTTATAGTATAGGTCAGACTCGACGTACGCATACTCCATCGCACCACTTTAGCAATTTTGCTAGCCTCAGAGAGGAAGTTGAGTGTCTAGTCGCCACTTCTCCAATTTGATGGAAGAGTTCCAATGGATATCTTTGTCGTTAGTTAATACTTCCAACATCCAAACTAGATCCAACAACGACAAGGGTAAACGAAAGGATACCACTTCTTGGGTGCCTAAGCGTGAAGAGAATGCCCTTGTTGTTCATTTTTTCGTGTTGCTCTTAAGGATCATAAGACTTCCCAGTCATATTTTGTCAATGGTTTCTCCAGGCATATAACAAATGACATCTCATTCTTTACTTTCCTTGTGGATCGCAAGGATGGTAAAGCACCTTCAGAGATGGGAGTCATTCTAGCAAAATAGGATGTGGCACAGTAGAGTTACTCGATTTTCCTAAGTAAGATGATGTTTTGTACATTAAAGGGTTGAAATTAAACCCTATCAGAATTAGCCAGTTGTGTGACGTAGACTTTTCTCTAAAGTTTGACCAAAATGAATGTAATGTCTTTGATCAAGCCGGTACACTTTTACTGCAAGGGGTCAGGAAATAAGATAACTAATTTGGGATTGTTCGGTAGACCTCATTTGTGTGTAACAACGCCACAATATCAGCTATAGATTTGTGGCATCAACGTCTAGGTCACATCAACTTTAGAGATTTAGAGCGATTAGCTAAGAAATACCTAGTATGTGTCCTGTCGTCACTTGGAAATCCAATTTCCATGGTTTGGGTTCCTTGTCAGCAGGAAAAATAAGTCCAGAGTCCCCATCGAAAGTTGAATTCCATTACCACCACAAGTGTGCTTGAGTTGATACATATAGATCTCATGGGTCCTACTTTCACTGAGAGTTTGCGAGGTGATAGGTATATAGTCGTGATGGCAGATGATTTCTCATTTCTCCATGGTTGAATTCCTAAGAGAGGAATCCGATGTTGTAGAGTTACTTACAACCAAGTGTCGTGTCTGGCAAAATCAACATGTTTTTGGCAGAAGTTATCCAGATCCATTCTCCTCAGTCGTAGAGTGCCTCAACGGTTTTTGGCAGAGGCTATGAGTATCGCATAACACATGGTGAATAGGGTATATATTCGTCGACACACACTTTAGTCTCCTTATGATTTGTGGATCGGGAATAAACCCAACCTTTCGTATTTTCGTATCTTTAGGAGTAAATTCTATATCCTGAGGGGTAGAAAGAAATTAGGAAAGTATGACTCTCTAAGAGATGAGGGAATTCTATTAGGATATTCATCGATGAGTAGAGTATACCGAGTTTATAACCTTACTTGCTCTAAGTCTATGGAGTCTTCAAACGTCATAATTAGATATGACGAGTCGCCGAAGTTTATAGATCCTAACCCTCGGTATAAGGATTATGTACCCCCTGGTGGCGATCCCATCCTTCCTCATGCTACCTCGGTGGACCCCATTTCTGAGTTGAGGGAGACACCATCTTAGGTTCACAAGAGTCATGACCCTTATGTCATTTTAGGATATCCCACCCTAGGTTTCAAGACTCGCGCTCAGCTTAAGAACGTTGTTAGCTATCTGTGTTACACGTCCGCAGTCGAGCCCTAGAACATCAAAGAAGCACTCAAAAATGAACACTGGATATTTGCTATGCATGATTAGTTTCTTCAATTTAGGAAGAATGGTGTCGGGTAAATTATCCCCCGACCTAGTGAGACAAATGTGATTGGTACTAAATGGGTCGTCTTTAAGAATAAGATAGATGAGAATGGTACAATAATCTGTAATAAGGGTAGGTTGGAATTTAAAATAAAAATATTTCTTCACCAAACTCGTTCAAATGAGATTAGAATCTCGTTCGAATGAGCGAGCATTCTTGTTCGAAGTCTCGTCACAAGGGCTACATCAAACGAGCACCGAACGAATGTTTCTATTTCTAGCCATTAGAAAGTCATTTGAAGGTCATTCAAATGAGAATGGCTTCTCATTTGAACGAGTCTTGGTCTCATTTTAACGAAGTTCTAATCTTATTCGAATGAGATTCAAACTCGTTTGAACAACTGACACCGCCTCGATTTTTGTGTTTTCCTATAAGTACTTGCTTCATGTAGATTTTTCACAAGACTTTTACAACTATGATTTCTAAAGACCTGTTGCATAAAGTCTCATCTTTTTAAAAGAAAAAACACCATTTGATTCACACACATCACCTCCATAAATAGTTGTGAATCCACTTTGTAACCCTCACATTGTTATTATTTGTGGAGAAAGTGTCTCCACTGCTTTTCTTATGATTCTTGTGGGGAACATTGCTGAAGGAAGACAAGGGTCACCTGCAGGAGTTTTTTAGAAAACGTTGTTGTTCACTTATAGATTTGTAAGTTGCATTTTTTGAATTGTATAAGTGAAATAGAAAAGGTTTTGCCCCGAAGAGGATTTTTCCTGAATCCTTTCCTGCTTGGTTTGGTTCATGTTTTATTGTTTTACGCTTTAAATCACATCGTTGCATGTTTTAGGGATAAAGGGTTTAAAATTAGTGTGAGTTATCATCTGAATTTAATAAGTTAACGGCATTGGACTATTGCGCACTCTCAAACTTTAATCAACTTAATATCGAAGGAAGATAAGTTTTTTTTTAATATTATTATGGACCAAATGTAATGATATTTTTACACTCTATAAACTGTCTATATTTAATCCTCTTCGTGGAGCTCCTTTTCAGGTCCTAGGTCGCAACCACCACAGGCTTGGGTTACTTTCCTTGGAGGATTTTCTCTAGCGTATCACATTTCTATCAATCTTAAGATGTAGGTGTCGAGAGTGTAGCTCTTTTAGATTTTAGTATTTATTTATATTTACTTATTCGAATGACATGTTTATTTATACACTATTCCTTTTTTAGACATGGAGTTGCATGGGACTTACTTATTTATGTTTGATTTTATTCAAAGTTGGATATTATGGTTTATTATATTCCACTAGATGGATTAATCTTATTGTGGCTAAATGGTTAAAGTAGTATTAATTATTTCTCATTGTGATATTTGGCATTGTCATTATGTATAGTGATATTGTATATTTTGGTCATGCTTAGAATGGTATTACTTGTTTGACTCAAGTAAGTTTTATGTGTAGAACTGATCAACCTAATTATAGGTTTTATGGGGTGTCAGGCCATAACAAAGCAAAGCACCGAGTAATGAGGACTAAGATATATCTGTCAAAATAAATATCCTACCCACTGTGAAGCTTTATCCGATAAGAAAGAAGCAAATTGAGATATACCACCTTAAAAAATAGGGAAAATTGAGGATCGATAACTCTCAATTCGTTATATACCCATTAGTCTTTTTCTTTCATAGGGCTTAAAATATTTTCAAAGAAAAAAAAATCTAAGAAAAATTCTAAAGTTTTTGTGTTCTTTATTATAAGAACCTTTTTCTAAAAGAACACTTGTTATTTCCTCTCTTTCTTTCTCTTTTTTGCACTTGATCATCCTTGTCTTAAGATTGATCAATAACAAAGAAGAACAAGTAAACTTTGTGAAAAATCTTTTTAAACTTGAGACATATCATCCTTAGGAGATTTTAGTAATCGTGTGATTCTTTACACGGCAACTTTGAAGTTGGTTAGACACAACCTTGTTAATCCTTTGATCATGACATCGGTGTGTTAAGTTTCTCGTCAATGTTACAAAGATCTTGGCTCGTTAGGATTTAGAGGGAAAATGTGAGGTGTAAGTTAGCGCAGAGTGCGATCATAAAGCGTTTATCCCCTTTGTATGTGTTTTTTCAAATTTTAGTGTAATTGTTACTTTTCCTCGAGGTTTGTCCCATCAGTGGATTTTTCCTCGTACGTCCCGTCTTAGAGCATGATTTACTTTTTCAAATTATTTATATCTCAGATTCTTATTGAAGATTAATAATTTTGGGTTAGATTATATCATTCGTAAATTTTGTCACATATACCTTTAGTTTGTACTGTTTTTAACATCGATTAAAATTATTAAAAAAGAATAATTTTCTATATTATTCTGTTTTGAGTAGTATTTTCCTCAAAATTGTTCAAAAGTGCAAGCAACCTAGGAGTATTTTCCATTTTGAGTCGTATTTTCCTCAAAATTATTGTGAAAACCCTGATAAATTTTGTCACATATATCTTTTGTATTTTAATTTTAAAAAGAAAAACTACCACCGTACTAGAAAGTTTCAAAAAGAAACTACCCATAAAAATAAAACTGTGGCCATACAAGTTAACACACAACGTTTGTGTACAGTGCTCTAGTAATTTGAAAAGGACGGGGGTGTCAAAATATTTCAATTTCCCAGACTTGCGTTATAATCTTGTTTTTATTATTGCTATTTAGATTTTTGTCCCAAAAGGTCTACTATCTGGCATTAACCAAAAACAAACTTTTCTGGACCCATTTTATTTTAATTAACTCATTTTGATTGTTAATTTTATGCTAAATTATTAATTAATATACCCTTATAATATATTATTTTTAAAAACAATAATATGACCCCCAACCCCATTTTCTATTATTCTTTTACTTCCATCTCTCTCATACCCCCCCCCCCCCCCCCCCGCTTTTACCGGCTTATTTTTTAACATCAATTGTCAAAAAGTCCGTCAAAAAATTATAATACACATTTAGTTCAAACTTTTTTTTCTTTTCAAAAAGTCCTTCAAACACCCATTTAACCAATATTATCTTATTTTTAAAGGTTCGCGCTAGCGGCATCCCCCCCCCCCCCCCCCCCCCCTCCCGAAACTCCGGTAACCCTCACTAGCGCTTTTTTTTTTTGTGTTTTTATGTGACGAGGAACTTTTTAAAACAAAATAATAAACTTGAACTAAACGTGTATTAAAAAATATTCGAAAAACTATTTGGTATATGCTCCTATTTTTAAACCCCGCTTATTATAATCGTTTCATTTTAATAGTCTATCAGTCTCGTTGTTATCGTTATTATGTCATGCCCTAATCCTTCAACCTCTTTACTATCGCTAGGTATCCAACAATCTGATATTTTGTGTGTTGATTTTTGTCGGATCGACCTTAGCACTAGGCAACCAATGTGGGTACCAAGGGAGCCCAAAAGATAATTTCCCCACATTTCTAATATATGTGAATGTACTAGTATGCATGTACAAAACTCATTGTGAAACAGTAAAAACATTAAAAGTGATCTTTTAGACAAAATCTCGTTCGATATTATCATAAGCGAAATACTCTTAAGTCCATTACAAACAAATTTTAAACACTAAAGGAAATTTGACAAATTTTAAATACTTAGGTCGACTAATTCTCTTCTTATAGAAGTCCGCACTAATAACATAACAAGTAAACCTAATAATAAATTGTCCTTAAATATTTAAAAATTATCAATAAAGGACCTAATTGTACATTACCCTATTATCATTAACCCCAATTTTAGTCAAATATTAGACTTGACACCAAAATCACACACTACATTAATTGTATGTCCATTTATTTTAGTTTTTGTCCAAACTATCCCGAAGGAATTAGCTCATGTGTAATGAGCCAAAAATGACCTCCCCCATGAATTACCTCATGTGGAATTAACTTCATATATTCCTTTTTGGCTTGAGCCAAAAAGTTACTTCTAAAACGCAATATGAAATCACTAATGCAAAAATATGTTTCAAGCATATAAAATCAAACAATTTTAATTATTTAAAAACATTAATAATTTTATGATAGTATTAATTATATTCATTTTTACTACAAAATTTAATTTTATTAATATATATTAATTTTTCAATGTTCGTTATTTCACATTCACTTTCAAATAGTTTTATTAAAATACATTAAACATATCCTAAAATAAAACATATTAATCTAATTAAGTAAACTACTAAAAACATGAAATCAAACTTACTATATGATGTTTCATAATATTCCCACGATTAGATCGATTTTCGACATAGCCATTAACTTCTCTGTGACGAAAAACTAAAATCAGGAAATGAAACATATTACACTAATTTCATCTTCAACCTTTCTCTAAAATAAAACATATTAAACTAATTAACTAAGCTTTAGAAACCTGAAATTAAACTTACTAAACTATGCTTCATAATATTTTCAGGAAACAAATTAAATTTACAACTAGCAAGAGAGGCTCACAAAAAAGACAATCAAAATCAAATAACAATGAAGAATCCTCATAGTCGGTTGTACATCATCAAATGACTAAAACCCTCCAAATTTGCTTTAAACCCTGGATCCACTAACCTGAAATCAACCATAGTTTAATCATTAAATTTATTTATGGGGTGAAAGACATGTCTCTAGCAGTGAACCTGTAGATGTGATTTAAATGTCCAGTTACTTGATTACCTTCCCTATAAATGTGAGTGCAAAAGAAGTCCATTGTAGCCATAAAAAATCTAAAAAGATGTGTACATAGACATCTAACCAGTGAGAGATAATGTGAAAAACATAGTGGGAAAGAGTATTATATCTCCCCCGCGTTAAACATTTTAGCGTGGAGAACTTTGCCAACTTCTCATGCTAAACTGTCTAGCGTGAAGGCATATTGATATGTATATATTTATAAAAAATTATACAATGTTGGGGGCTAAACTGTTTCCATTATAAACCTATTTGTGGCTCAAGGTTTCGCTCAAAACAGTTTAGCGCGCAAGGGCAAGCCTCTTTTGACAAACCCACTACGCATTTGAACAGTGTATTGTACACCTTTTATTTTGCCAAATGTGAGAATGTATAACCTACCCATTGTGGGTGGATTAAGGTGATTGCTACTCAAACCAAGGTACTTCAACTCCAGATATACAGAAGGTGAGGCACATTAGTACATGAGGCCACCCAAAATCTAAGAATGGTTTGTTGTTTTTCAATTTTTCAATTCTCTAAATACATATTGGAGCATTTCGATTAGTCGAAAATTTTATTTTATTATTATTTGTTTAAATTTTCACAATCCAAATTTTGTGATTTTTACGTTTTGATTATGAAGTACGCAAATTAACAATTGTAAAATAAAGGTTATGTAGCTACTACTCCCTAGTACTTAAAAGTGTTAGAATTAGTCTAATGCATTTTTTGGTTTAAAATAGATCCCTCACTTCAACGTATTTTAAGATGCTGCCCCTCGCTTAACTAAGTATAACCATGTGACACAGTGAATTTTTTGCCCAAGTAAGATCAACCGGAGAGGCACCTTTTTTTACCATCAATAACTCAGGGGTACATCTTCACTCTAAATGAGCTGTTGAAGTGCCCAAGAGTACAAGCTTAGCTCCCGAATCCCGAATTGTGTTCTTTGGCGCTCCAGACCTTTTAAGTATTAAATATACTTAATTTATCAGACAATTTGTAAAATATAACAATGTGAAATGTGAGTCCATATTTTGAATATAACTCAAAATTGGTAAAGACGGAACATCCTCTCATATAATGAATCCCGACAAATTCTCTATAGTATTAATGGCATTCAATGATGTAAACAATCACTAGATAACGGAGTGGTACATGTATACCCATAGTGTTAATGGCTAATTCTTACCAGGTCGCTAGAAATGCCGGGCAAAAGAGATTCCTTCCATATCCATGGACAACAAATCCATTTTTGCCTTCGTTAAACGATACATCAAAAACATCATCTCTTCTACCTTCTCCTTCTCACCCTGTGAAATAACTCAAATGTTAAATTGTTATTCCTTTTTCTTGCTCTAATAAAATTCATCCAAGTATTCAAATCATGAGATATTAACTTCCAAGTTCAATGTATAGGCCTCTTGGCCATCACTTTAAAATCAAGAACATTGGAAAATATTTATAAAAAAAGTAATAGGGAGAGAACTAACAAACTCTACAGGAACACTAGCATTAAGGTAGTGTCGGTAATCCACACTGCACCATCATAGATTCTAGCTTAACAAATTTAAAATTAAACAAAATAAAAATAGATCATGGATTCTGGTACAAAACATGTAGATTCCATTTCTTTATCTTATTCCACTGTTCAAAAAGGGAGAACTAAATTTAAAAGATAACAAAAAGTAGATCAAATAGATGATGCCAAAAATCTTGTAACACGGAAACTGAGTGCGAGTAGAACTAAAAATAAATCAAATGAACACAGATATTCAAGAGGTTCAGCCCAAGTTAGGGCAAAGCAAAGAAAGGTGATATTTTTGTATCAATAATCACTATGAGACCTAGCACCTTGAGTAGAAGTCTTTGTGCCTCACTGTCCCATGAGAGCTTTGTTTCACGTAAATAGATAACTTTACATTGCATTTGTTACTCTACTGCAATCACAGAATCATGAAGGTAATTTTGTTGTTGCTTGAAGGTGTGACATGTGAACTACTTGACTAGTGTGATCACATTGACTAGGTCATAAAGTTGGTGTTACCATGTCTTGCTTAGGCCCAAGTATGTGTGTGTGTGTGTGTGTGTGTGTGTGTGTGTGCGCATGCGTGGCATACTCTTAATGAGACATTCATTTGACTACTTTGTTTGAATTGTTATGTTTACATCAGTAGTAGAATTTTTGTAACATTATATTTTAAAATAAATAAAAACATGCCCAGGCATCCGCCTAGGCTTTAGGTCGCTACTTCCCACCACCCGCCTTCCACTTCTTACCTTTTACACTGTCGAAGATGATCGATATGGGTAACGACTTGCCCGGTTTGAAGTGTGGAAGTTTGATAAAGAATGCACCATGTGTGAGTGGCCTTCGACAATAACAAATTAGGCACAACTTGGCCTTAATAGTTGAACAAATTTCTGTTCATGGTTGTGTCATCATCAAACTGTCAGGACTCCATTTGAGGTACCTTCGGTGATTATGACAACTTGGAGCTGAGGTTGAACTTGGTGACAAGGCACTCCCCCTACTGGAAGTTTAAAACCAAACTCTTGATGGTATTGTTAATGGTTTTATGAATATAAGATGCCAACTAATGATGCTAAAACTTTATACCACCTAAAGTGAGCGAGTACAAGTACAAATAGGCCCCAAAATTGAGGCCCCAACCAAATTAGTGATGTGCGATAGTTTAGACCTCATGGGCCTTGCGTTCTTATACCATGATGGTAAAGGTGATCGGCAGGCTCATTATGTTTTTACAAAAAATAAAAACTAATTTAAAAGACCTTCTAAAATCAAATTTTAACTTTGCCCCAATTCCAGCAATTAACCACCCTCCATCTTCCCCATACGATAATGTCAATTCAACCTTTTTACATTCCATTCAATTTGATTTCCTGATTTTTGTTTTTTAAGAAGATAAGCTTTTTACATTCCCTTCAATTTGTCCATTCAAGGAGATCGAGTTCATAGGATGATCTCTTACAATGTTAGGCGACTGGGCAAGTTCTTTTCCCTTTTTTTGTTATTTTGGTTGACAAAGTGGGATCCAATGGGGTCACTGGATTATGTGAGCATCATCCTTTGGAAGGAGGGCAAGAGTGGTGGGTGTCCAAATCAGTTAAGCTATAACAGGGGCAGTGCCTTTAAAAATTCAGGGCAAATGGGGTAGGGTTCCCATAGAGCTCGGTCTGGACATTTGGTAAGGGCCCTCGTAGCACTCTGCTAAACGAGGTTATACCCCAAAAAATAAATTTACAGAAAATACGACGACACCAATATCTCCACGGCACGTTCCATTTGAGTTAAAAATAGATAACTTCACTATGCTCGGGTGAATCGGGAAACTAACTCGCATTGGTAACTTATAATCCATATAAGTACCATATGGAAGCATACGAGCATTAGACCCGATATTGGTGTGGGTAGGAGGATGAACTCATCTCCTATACTTGCGAAGGATTATTGTTGTTGCAACAAATATAGAAAAACCATCTCCTTCTATCCTATAACGTGATATTTGTTGGAGGAGTTGTTCGAACATTTCTCCCCTAAACAGAAATCAGGTTCATTGAATAATAAGTCACCAAAATATTCCCGGTACCCGGCACAAGAAATAGCAAATTCCATTGAATCAGAAATGAAAAATTAAGAAATTTATTATCAATATAAATAAGGAATGAATAAAACATTATACTATGTTAGAACACTAACAAACTTAACATAACAAACTTAACTTCCAAGCAAATTATAAACATAATAACAGTTTTCTTGCTTTCTTTTTTTCACTAAGCGAAGAAATTTTCTTGATATAGAAATTAGTACACTACTTTGAAGAAGAGAGATATATATCAAACTAAATAACGAGTTGGTCGACACCAACAAAAATCAACATAATTTTGAGACCAAGAGATATAAGAGAGCCGAACTTGATTATTTTAGAGAGAGAGACAGAGAGAGAGAGATAGAGAGAGAGAGAGAGAGAGAGAGAGAGACTGAATTACCTATACTTGAGATGAACTCTTCGCTCCTCATAGGACTTCAACGTGATGTATTGTGTTGCCATGTTTTGAATTTTCCGGAATGAAAGGAATGAAGTAAAGAGTGGCCTGTTTTGTAAAAAACTTTTAAAAACACCCTGTGATGTTTCCAAAGAAGCCAATCCTAATTGATATTTTGGAATTTTTTTAAATCAAGTGTCAAATTCCCCACCATCTAAATAATTTCAAAGGTAAGCTTTTAATTAATTAAAATTATTATTATATAATCATGATTAGCACGTGCGAATATTGCAGAGAGAGTTGAATATGTTGATGATTAGGAAGTATTCATCTCTATGTTCCATGTTTCCTGGAGTGTTTGTGACCATGGAATTATTAATTGGGTGACATTATCCAGTAAGGTTCCCATTTGTTATGATCGCCTATGGTGCAGACGTGTTCAAGCCACTTGCAAGGGATATTAGATCAAACAAATGGGAAAGATTGATAACTTTAACAGTGAATAAGACCCAACTAAAGAAAATTTACATGTATTGATATTGTTAGTTTTAGGAGGTAGTATGGAATGTAGTTAAATGTTTAGTTTAGGAAATTAGGATTGCTAGATATGGCAATCAAGATTTTGGAGGGAGATATTGAGGAGAATTTGGAAATATAGAAAAGAAGAAAAGTTTTTCTATTAGACTTGATGATACAATACTTATTTTTGGATTGAGATGGTTTGGCCAAATGACCTCACCACCTATTTATAAGCATCACACCTCCTTAATGGATGGTAGAGATTAAAGTACATCAATGGTGTAGATCAATTCTCTAGAAGGTTCCCACCTCCTTATGGGAACATTCTAGAAGCCTACATACTTTCCTAATATTCTAGAATATTTTATACTATTCTAGGATTTATCTAGAATATTCTAGGAATTATCTAAAATATTCTAGACTATTCCAGGAATTATCTAGAATATTCTAGAAATTATCTAGAATATTCCAGACTATTCTAGGAATTAGTATCACATTTCAACAAATATTAAAAAGTTGTTCTTAGTAATCAATAGTGCAACTAACCCTTTAATAGGGCAAGTATTCCTTTGATCTGAGGCAACATGGTAACTACCTCTGTCCTAACCTAGAGTGTAGTGTGACATATGAAGATTTGTGAGTGATCAATATAGAATCTATCACCATAACTAAAACGGAGGCTCTCTATGTAATCCTATGTTGTCCGATCTCAACAAATATGTGGTCATAATCGAACCGAAATTTAAAATTGAGTTTCCTCATTTCATCAATGAGTTTTATCATTAAGATTTACACATATAATAGACCTAAGTGTTTGCTAGTTAAATCACCAATGTAATTTGTTTGATCGGGAAATTGCATGAAAATAATGATTTATGTACACGATAACTAATAGCTGAAGGGTTACACGTGACTTGTAGAAGCTTTGAGAATAATTGCTAAAGGTTTTAAAAAATTGTTCTGAGTAAAGAAATGACTAGGAAGAGGGGATGAACTAATTCAAAAGATGAGTCCTAATAAAAAATTGCAGATTACCTATTGAACTCAAGGGATTTACAATTGCAGATTACCGCACTACTACCAGATTGTTGATTACTTACAACACTAGCAAATTGCAGATTACTTACAACACTACCAGACTCAGATTATTATCAATGGATGTGACATTATAAATACAATAGATTATAATTACGCGATCATATATAATAGACCTTATGTATAAGATATATACGCATTGTATTAACAGATTATATACTGTGTTATTAATTTAATGGTAAACACGAACCTAGACAAAAGGATAATTTGTTATACAAACAATATAAAAACTATTATCAATGTACCCTACCATCTTGTTTGGCAAATCCGTGTGGAAAAAATCTCTGCGTGTTCCATTTGAAAGATCTCTACATAAGGAAATGAGAAAAGTAAAACACCCATCTCAAAGACAAAAGAAAACAGAACACGACAAAGAAGAAGAGAAAATAAGGTAGTACTTTTATCTGACCTAACAATAGGAGTTTCATGTAAATACTGCATAAGACACCCAAGGTTGATAGATACCAATTGTTGTCCAATAGAGAGATTAGAAGGTGAAGAGTAGTCGGTTGTTGGTAATTTCCTTATACACGGAAATTTCAGAACAACAACATTATAAGAGAAATCGACATGCACTACAATAACTTGGATAGTTGGGCCATTTATCGTAATATCGCAGCTTTGCAAGGCGACCATGACCTGCATGTTTAATTTAGAATAGATATAAGTATGTGCGTGTGCACTCAAGACGAAATGAAATTTAACGAGACTAACCAGATTTTCATTCAATTTTTGTGAACCCATTTCAGAAGGTGCAGAAATGTATAGGAACCAGGCCCGACCCAATACTGTAACTGGCTCGCCATAAGAAAATACGACGACACCAATATCTCCACGGCACGTTCCATTTGAGTTAAAAATAGATAACTTCACTATGCTCGGGTGAATCGGGAAACCAACTCGCATTGGTAACTTATAATCCATATAAGTACCATATGGAAGTATACGAGCATTAGACCCGATATTGGTGCGGGTAGGAGGATGAACTCGTCTCCTATACTTGCGAAGGATTATTGCAGTTGCAACAAATATAGAAAAACCATCACCTTCTATCCTATAACGTGATATTTGTTGGAGGAGTTGTTCGAACATTTCTCCCCTAAACAGAAATCAGGTTCAATGAATAATATGTCACCAGTATATTCCCGATACCCGGCACAAGAAATAACAAATTCCATTGAATCAGAAATGAAAAATTAAGAAATTTATTATCAATATAAATAAGGAATGAATAAAACATTATACTATGTTAAAACACTAACAAACTTAACATAACAAACTTGACTTCCAAGCAAATTATAAACATAATAACAGTTTTCTTGCTTTCTTTTTTTCACTAAGCGAAGAAATTATCTTGATATAGAAATTAGTACACTACTTTGAAGAAGAGAGATATATATCAAACTAAATAACGAGTTGATCGACACCAACAAAAATCAACATAATTTTGAGACCGAGAGATATAAGAGAGCCGAACTTGATTATTTTAGAGAGAGAGAGAGAGAGAGAGAGACTGGATTACCTATACTTGAGATGAACTCTTCGCTCCTCGTAGAACTTCAACGTGATGTATTGTGTTGCCATGTTTTGAATTTTCCGAAATGAAAGGAATGAAGTAAAGAGTGGCCTGTTTAGTAAAAAGCTTTTAAAAACACCCTGTGATGTTTCCAAAGAAACCAATCCTAATTGATATTTTGGAATTTTTTTAAATCAAGTGTCAAATTCCCCACCATCTAAATAATTTCAAAGGTAAGCTTTTAATTAATTAAAATTATTATTATATAATCACGATTAGCACGTGCGAATATTGCAGAGAGAGTTGAATATGTTGATGATTAGGAAGTATTCATCTCTATGTTCCGTGTTTCCTGGAGTGTTTGTGACCATGGAATTATTAATTGGGTGACATTATCCAGTAAGGTTCCCATTTGTTATTATCGCCTATGGTGCAGACGTGTTCAAGCCACTTGCAAGGGATATTTGATCAAAAAAATGGGAAAGATTGATAACTTTAACAGTGAATAAGACCCCACTAAAGAAAATTTACATGTATTGATATTGTTAGTTTTAGGAGGTAGTATGGAATGTAGTTAAATGTTTAGTTTAGGAAATTAGGATTGCTAGATATGGGCAACCAAGAATTTAGAGGGAAATATTGAGGAGAATTTGGAAATATAGAAAAGAAGGAAAGTTTTTCTATTAGACTTGATGATACAATGCTTAGTTTTGGATTGATATGGTTTGGCCAAATTACCTCACCACCTATTTATAAGCATAACACCTCCTTAATGGATGGTAGAGATTAAAGTACATCAATGGTGTAGATCAATTCTCTAGAAGGTTCCCACCTCCTTATGGGAACATTCTAGAAGCCTACATACTTTCCTAATATTCTAGAATATTTTATACTATTCTAGGATTTATCTAGAATATTCTAGGAATTATCTAAAATATTCTAGACTATTCCAGGAATTATCTAGAATATTATGGAAATTATCTAGAATATTCCAGACTATTCTAGGAATTAGTATCACATTTCAACAGATATTAAAAAGTTGTTCTTAATAATCAATAGTGCAACTAACCCTTTAATAGGGCTAGTATTCCTTTGATCTGAGGCAACATGGTAACTACCTCTTTCGTAACCTAGAGTGTAGTGTGACATATGAAGATTTGTGAGTGATCAATATAGAATCTATCACCATAACTAAAACGGAGGCTCTCTATGTAATCCTATGTTGTCCGATCTCAACAAATATGTGGTTATGATCGAACCGAAATTTAAAATTGAGTTTCCTCATTTCATCAATGAGTTTTATCATTAAGATTTGCACATATAATGGACCTAAGTGTTTGCTAGTTAAATCACCAATGTAATTTGTTTGATCGGGAAATTGCATGACAATAATGATTTATGTACACGATAACTAATAGCTGAAGGGTTACACGTGACTTGTAGAAGCTTTGAGAATAATTGCTAAAGGTTTTAAAAAATTGTTCCGAGTAAAGAAATGACTAGGAAGAGGGGATGAACTAATTCAAAAGATGAGTCCTAATAAAAAATTGCAGATTACCTATTGAACTCAAGGGATTTACAATTGCAAATTACCGCACTACTACCAGATTGTTGATTACTTACAACACTAGCAAATTGCAGATTACTTACAACACTACCAGACTCAGATTATTATCAATGGATGTGACATTATAAATACAATAGATTATAATTACGCGATCATATATAATAGACCTTATGTATAAGATATATACGCAGTGTATTAACAGATTATATACTGTGTTATTCATTTAATGGTAAACACGAACCTAGACAAAAGGATAATTTGTTATACAAACAATATAAAAACTATTATCAATGTACCCTACCATCTTGTTTGGCAAATCCGTGTGGAAAAAATTTCCGCATATTCCATTTGACAGATCTCTGCATAAGGAAATGAGAAAAGTAAAACACCCATCTCAAAGACAAAAGAAAACAGAACACGGCAAAGAAGAAGAGAAAATAAGGTAGTACTTTTATCTGACCTAACAATAGAAGTTTCATGTAAATACTGCATAAGACACCCAAGGTTGATAGACACCAATTGTTGCCCAATAGAGAGATTAGAAGGTGAAGAGTAGTCGGTTGTTGGTAATTGCCTTATACACGGAAATTTCAGAACAGCAACATTATAAGAGAAATCGACATGCACTACAACAGCTTGGATAGTTGGGCCAATTATCGTAATATCGCAGCTTTGCAAGGCGACCATGACCTGCATGTTTAATTTAGAATAGATATAAGTATGTGCGTGTGCACGCAAGACAAAATGAAATTTGACGAGACTAACCAGATTTTCATTCAATTTTCGTGAACCCATTTCAGAAGGTGCAGAATTGTACAGGAACCAGGCCCGACCCAATACTGTAACAGTCTTGCCATCAGAAAATATGACGACACCAATATCTCCACGGCACGTTCCATTTGAGTTAAAAATAGATAACTTCACTATGCTCGGGTGAATCGGAAACCAACTCGAATTGGTAACTTATAATCCATATAAGTACCATATGGAAGCATACGAGCATTAGACCCGATATTGGTGCGGGTAGGAGGATGAACTCGTCTCCTATACTTGCGAAGGGTTATTGCTGTTGCAAAAAATATAGAAAAACCATCTCCTTCTATCCTATAACGTGATATTTGTTAGAGGAGTTGTTCGAACATTTCTCCCCTAAACAGAAATCAGGTTCATTGAATAATAAGTCACCAGTATATTCCCGGTCCCGGCACAAGAAATAGTAAATTCCATTGAATCAGAAATGAAAAATTAAGAAATTTATTATCAATATAAATAAGGAATGAATAAAACATTATACTATGTTAAAACACTAACAAACTTAACATAACAAACTTGACTTCCAAGCAAATTATAAACATAATAACAGTTTTCTTGCTTTCTTTTTTTCACTAAGCGAATAAATTCTCTTGATATAGAAATTAGTACACTACTTTGAAGAAGAGAGATATATATCAAACTAAATAACGAGTTGGTCGACACCAACAAAAATCAACATAATTTTGAGACCGAGAGATATAAGAGAGCCGAACTTGATTATTTTAGAGAGAGAGAGAGAGAGAGAGAGACGGTATCTATTATACTAACCCTACTGGAGTGTCCCTTATTATTATTATTTCACAAAAGTCGGTCATGTTGGGAACTTATGGGTTCGCGACTCTTTAAGAGAGAATTAACTGAATTGAATAATGAAAAATAAAGAATAAGATAAATAAACCCAGCCTCGATCTCATTAATTGAAAGTAATTTTTTATATACTCTAAAATGATTAAAAAAATTAATAGAGAATTAAGATAAATGTCACATTTCTTTCTATATTTGGATTTTTAGGACAATGCTTTTCAAATTTATAAATCTAGTCCCTCTGGTACAATAACATTTATTTGTATGGTTTCTTTCGAGTTATGAGTTCATTTTTTGGGTCCACGCTAGCGGCACCATTTTTCAAGATGTTTTATTCATGTTTTTACTACAGGGATTTTATAAAAATTATGTGTATGTCCTACTTTTATACCCTTTGAGAATTATGATGACATTTTTCCAAAACTCCCAAAATTAATTGTACTTATTAGAGAGCCTATTCACGTGGATACTTTTTTTATTACCTATTTCTCTTTGAACGTCATTTTCTACTTTCTACTACACGCAGGCCACGCGATGCGTGACCGATTTTATCCAAATTGTATTAATTTGTTATTGTAGTTTGTTTCACACAATGTACTCTACGAATATAAGAAGATTGAATTTATGTGAGATTTAAAATTGTTAAATTGTTTAGACTATAATTGGTGCAAAGATAAAATTTTAAAAATTAAATTTATAGTTTGTTTTGCTAACTTATATAACCATAGGGCACTTCCGTTTTTCACATTACAATCCATAATTAAATTAAAAAATGTCAAAACATTAATCTAACATGCCAAATTATATACTGATATTATGTTTTTAAATATAAAATGTTTACAGAGGTTATGGTCATACATACTGGTTGGGATGAAATAATACCTATTAGAGAAATTATTTTAGAAAAAAGAGGTAAACATCTTTATCTTTGGCCAAGAATATATTGACCCTGTGTAGTATTGGGGTGTATTGTTACAATGAGTAACTTCAAAATCTCATTTGATTTTATACCTAATTTTTAGAAATATGACTATTAATTTGCTATGTATCAAAAACAAAAACAAAAAAATTTAATAATTTAGGGGGGAATGGGAAATACTATTTATAAATGGTGGTTGAGAACTCACATTTTCAATTTCAATGTCTTGGAAGAGCTTTCCATAGAGGTACTTGCGTAGCTTCTTCAGATCGTTGGTTTTTGAAGAGATAGATTAGATATATTAGATAGGTCGGTCATCTAAGTTTGAGGAACAGTCGCGTCATAGCTAAAATGAATCTTTAAGGTTAAAAATTATATCCGGTCGAAATGATCAATAGCCTACAGTTGTACGCAACTTTTTAAATCCAAGGAATATTAATCAAATCTGATAGAAAAAGGTGAAGAAACCCTATAATCAAGAACAGGTAGTCTCTTTCTAAAAGCCTTGATATCCTAGATGGTCAAATAAAGGCCAAATAAATTGAGGAAGCGATTAGTTTTGGGCTCGATGCATGGAAGATAAATGGGGATAGGAAGCGATTGGTTGATTGCACATTAAAAAAAAAAAATGAAGTAGCCACGTGGAAAGCTTGAGATGAGGCCAAAGTTAATTGTTGTGTTTAGGCTATAATTTCATATACTAGGTATAAACCCGCGCGATGCGCGAGTTAGAAAAGGAAACAGAAAAAAAGGAAAAAAGAGAATTATAATAAAAATTATAATTTTAGACATAAAATTCACGTTAAAATTATAATTTTAGACATAAAAATTATAATTTTAGACTCAGCATTATAATTTTAGACATAAAATTCACGTTAAAATTTTTTGTCTTCATTGACTACTACTGTCAAATCAAAGAACAATGAACTAAAATGTAACATTTGGAAGAAAAATACATATATAATAAAACGTAAATCTTCTTTCTTTCTCGAGTATATTCTAGGCATTTGATTAGCCAATTTACATAAATCAATGACAAATTGAAGAAGAGTGCTGACATTATGAAACTAAAAGGGGGAGGGGGGGAGGGGGGGAGGAGAGAGAGACTTTTCCTTGGACTTGAAATGACATCGAATTTGAACTTCTAGAAGCCCCAGATGTGGAAGTCTAAATAAGAAACAATAAAATAAAAAATTTAGGACATAAAAATAGAATTTAAGAAACATAATTTCAGAAGACCCATATATGTTTTTTTTTTGCTTCAAAAATCTCAATAACGATTATCCATTATAAACAAAATCACTGTTGGAAAACACGAAAATAAAAAATAGAGCCTACATTTGCATCTTTTAAAAAAAAGGCTAAGCCCACCATTTGTAGTTTAAACTCACAACCAAACTCATACCAACGGAATTTAAACTCACAACCCAATTCATACCATCAAAGTTTAAACTCATTGCTTGAAATGTGATACTATGAGGGAATAACAACTGTGCCACGAACATTTCATAAGTGGAAAATTAAATAGTTGCAGTTGGGTTGTTTTAGAAACTATCAAATTACCGCACAACTTCAGAGAAATTTGGTTGCTATAACAACTACTGATGTTTTAGAAATTATCAAATAAATATATAAAAAACATGTTTTCAAACAACTCTTTCTCTAGTTCTGCTTTGTGTAACTACAGTTGGGTTATTTTAGCAACCAAATTATGTGTGTTTAGTATGCAAGTATTTTTATTTACATTGGATTTTGGTATATCATTTTGTAAAAAAAAACTTTTAACTCACTGCCAAAACTATAAAACCCACCATCGCACCATCTCCATCTCCAAACAAACACACCAAATACCTTCAATCAAGTTTTATTTTTTTACCTTCAACCGACAATGAGATTCTCCATCTCCAACCCAAAACCTAGCAACCTTCAATCCTAACTTGAAAACCTAGTGACAGGCTGTCATTGTGGATTTCTACCCGTAAGTCCACCCTTATAAATCGACCCACCATCTCCCCCAACAAAACATAAAAAATGTAGAATCAATCAACATAAAAAATGAATAAAAGAAATGAACAAAACATTATACCTAATGTCGAGAGAACAAAAAAAAAACTAAATATGTGCTAAATCGGTTAGACCTGGAAAACAAAACATTAAATCGGTTAGATTTGTTGAAATATAAACCAAAAGTTCCATTAAAACATAGACCCTCAAACTTTGAAACACAGATTATCAAACTTATACGGTGTTGGAAACCCAGACTTTTAACTGATCGAAGACTGAGGCTTTGTGGGATTTACTATGGGTACCCTTATTCTCAGTCCAACGATTTGAGGAGCATGGAGACGATGAGGAGAGGAGTGTGAAGTTGTTCTTAGTTAAGGACGAAGACAGGGGTGGGTAGACCAAGGCAAATAGCACATCCCCCAAAAGAGATTTTTTTTCCTATATTAATTTCAAATAAAGATTTGGAAATAAAGATTGAAAGCGTTATTTCCAAATCGATTTGGTTTCTGAAATTTTCTGTCTGATCTTGTAATCAAATGATTTAAAATGGGTTGGTTTTTGGTCATCGTTTCATGGGCTTAAGGGAGACAGATTGTCTAGATGAGAAATATGTGTTGGGTAATACAGGAAAGAGATTGTGATAGAAAGGGGCGTCATTTTATGGAGGTTTAAGGGAGATAGCCTTTGGATTAAAGAGTATATAGTGTTTTGCAGGAAAGAGGAAAGATAGTGGAGATGAAGGGTTGGAAAGATAGATACTATATTGAAATAGTCCCCACATTTGAGCAAAAAACTGGGCAGGTGGAATAATTTGAGCAATTATCCTCAAATTGCTTCATAAATCATACATATGGCATTATAGTAAAGAAAAAAATTTACAAAAGCCATATTTATTAATTAAACAAAACCTTAGAATCTCATATTAGGGTTCTTAAACAAAACCTTAGATTCATAATAAAAGACATAGATTATAAATTAATCCCTAGATTATAATTCAAAAAACTATATTACAAATTAAAAAACCTAGATTACGAATATGAAAAAAACTCCAGATTCATGATACAAAGCCATTGATTACGAATTAAACATTAGATTACAAATAAAATAAATCGTAAATTACTGCCAAATTTGGGCCATGTTGAGAGAGTGTCAAAGAGATTTATGGGTTATATGACAGAGTGCGTGTGTGTGTGTGTGTGAGAGAGAGAGAGAGAGAGTCTTTGGTCAATTACTTTTAAATTTTAGGGTCAAATGTTATTGGATAAATAGGTAATCCAATACTAAGTAAACCCAACCCTTTTTGAATGGGTTTTAATTGGATGAGCCCAATTATACCCAATTAATTAGTGGTTTAGGGTGTTTTGGATTTTAATGAGTGGTTTGGGTTGGTCTTACTGATAAGCAATATTAAATAATTCAAGATAAAATGCTAGCTTATTCTCTAATGTCGCAAATACTTATTTCAACAAGAATAACATATACAACTTAACCAAATAAATGAATTAAGAGAAGTAATTTATGTAATTTATAGACCAACACTAAATTGCCAATCCTTGCAAGGAGGGCATGCTAATTGAAAAAATACTATGATAAGAATGAGGAATTTCAGCACATATATGAATGTATATTGTTGGCAAACTATATCACTCTTCCAATTTGATATCTATTTTCATCCTTTTGTGTTTTTTTTACTTCGATACATTACCAATTGTCATTGTTAGACTTAATACATTTTATGTGAAGGACTTTTTACAAAAATTTTATAAAATCTGTAAATATAAACAGACATGTGGCATTTAAATTTTAAAGTAAAGTAAAGCATTAAAAAATAGAAAAAGAACAAAAAAAAATTCTACAATGGTTCTCTTTCTCCTCACGACCTCCCACCTTCCCCCCACCCACCCATCCACGCCCAACTTACACCACCATCACCAACCAAACAACCACCTCCCTTGACCACCAAGACTACCCTCTCACCCCTTCACCCCACCACCCACCTCACTCCACCACCACCACAACCAACTCCTCACCCTTTCTTCCTGCTCTATTTTTCCTACACCGACTAAACACCACCTCTGAACCACTAATAGCACCACCGAACACCACCCCCAACCACAACATCAAACGTACCTCCAAACAACACCTTCAATTCTACCCACCAATTTGAATATTCTTTTTTTTTCTTCTTTTTTTATTTCTTAACTTTTTAATTTACTTTAAAATTTAAATGACACTTTTCTGTTAAGATTGAAAGAGTATTTAATGTTTTGGGTAATGTCTAATTTTCCGTTTAAAATGTACTAAAGTATAAAAATTAAAATTTAGCATCTCTAATGAATTAATTATATAAACTAATGTAGATATTTATAAAGAAATAAAACATAAGCCAACAAGCCGTTATTATGTATAATTTGTGATTCTCACCATAATATATGTATTCATCACTAATGACAAACGGGTTTGCACCCCCAAGGTCATGAGTACCGTTCCCCCCGCTAACATAAATTTGGGGCATAGTGTGTGGTGTATAAAAACTGATCGTGATGAATAACCCTCCATATCAACAAAAAAACTTTCAAGTCATGTAAATATCACATTACATTGTGCACTCGGGTGTGAAAACCATTTTCAGTTTTGAAATTTAAAATATATTTAGTATAATATAAATCAGAGTTAAATATTGCAAGTTTTTGTGAGAATGTATATGTTATGTTCACCCTTCATATAAACTTCATGGCCTTTGTACCCCATTTTATTTACGTTATTCGAATAATAACTACTTATGTCTTATAATTTTTCACAAGTTCAATGATGTAGCAATAAGAATCATGCAATGCTACACTGGTTATGATAAATTATTATATGTTTCTACTTAAACTTGTTGTGTTCGTGAGGAGGGAAAATAATTCCTTATTATTGTTTTGGTTAAATAAATTTGATTCCTATAAAAATATTTTATAAGATTTAATTATGAAATATAAATTTACTATAGAGAGGCATTTTTTAATTAAAATAAATACGAATAACATCTCATCTAATTCACTTCCAAAGACCCTAAAATGATAAAATAATTTACTCCGATTTTAAATTTGACATCAATCCAAACATTGCACATGATTACATCTTTATGACTAATTCTAAAATCATAAAAGATTTCGATGCATTTTGCGCGATACAATAGTGTGTCATTGTAACACCCCGTAATTTTGAGGATTAAATATTTAATTATCTTTGGGAGTGATAAAAATATTTAAATTGGTGAAACTTAAATTCATGAGTTGTAGAATTTATTTGAGTGAGCCGAATTAATTATAATTGGCAATTTTTAAGTTTAATGGTTAAAAATCTCGTGTGTCACATTTTGAGGTCGGAATTTGGAAATTTTGAAAAGTATGTCGGATGGGAATTCTGAGTGCGCGATTGCGTCCGGATGGGTCGGGATAGTCAGAAAAGAGTACCCAATGGTAGTAATTGGGTCTCAGGATATTTTTGGGCATAACCGGGCCCACATGGGGGGAGTTGGGCCTTTTTAATTAGGCCCACATGGCCAAAAACGGGAATTGGTATTTTTAACCTAATTGGGAGATTAAGGAATGGCAGCCAACATAACTCTAAACCTAGGGTTTGAGAGGGGATTTGGGGGAAAGCAAATCAAGAGCAAATTGGAGGTTATTGGAGCCAAATTAAGGGACATCAACAACGGATCAGACCCTACGAACAATTTCAGGCAAGTGGTTAACTGTTGCAATTTCTAAATTTATGATAATCAATTCATATCATAGTGATGTGTAAGCCAAAATTCGTTTTGGGGATAAATGGGTACAAAATGGGATTTTTGTTCGTGAAACTATTGAATGAGATTCATAGTATAAATTGTTGTGTTGAACATATCTGAGTATAGATGTTTAATTGGAATACGAATTCGGAATATAAACTGGGAAAAATCTGGATTTGGAATTTGGTTTGTAGAACAAGATTAATGAATTTTAATGGAAAACCCATTTCGAAAATTGTGAGATAAGTTGAGAAATTTATATACTAGAGGGTGTACATGATGTATAGGATCAAAGTTCATATGTTTTTGTGATGGGATGACTTGATCAGGGGCTGAAATTAAGGTTTACAAACCTTGAATTTTCGTTAATGGTGTAATGCAGTGGGGAAGAAGAGCTGCCCAGGGATGATCGATCGATCGGGGCCATCGATCGATCCACGGTCACAGGAACTTGACAGTTCGGCCAGTTTGTTTATGAAGAGAATTTTATTTAATATTTAATCCCTTGATTTTATTTAGTGATAAATTCATATGGACACATATTTCCTTAACAATTATAGGGTGATATAATTGGGTTTAGGAAGGTGTGAAGGGTATGACATGAGATGAACAAATTTGGAGAAATAATTCATAATTATTGATATTGGGCCGAGGAATAATATTCGGTTATTGTAGTTGGGTGGCACTACATTATTAAAGGAATTTAGGTGAAATATTTAATTATGGACCAAGTGGGAGAGTCCGAGTATGCAAATAATTATAGGTAATTATAATTGGGGAAATTATGGAGATGAATGTGTGACACATTATGGGCGAATATGTGAGCATGAAATTATGAGATGTAAAATGGAAGTGAGCGAGTCCAGGGATAATGGTTGTGTGACACCAAGTTATTAAATTAATAAGGGTGATAATTAATTTTATTAGAGTCGGACCACAGAGTCGAATTTGTGTTGATTAATTAATGTGTAAATTAATTATATAAGGGTCGGATTGTAGAATCGGGTAATTATTAAATTAATGGGTGTAGTAATTAATTTAATAAGAGTCGGATGGTAGACTTTGGTAATTATTTAATTAATAAGTGTGATAATTAATTTAATTAGAGTCGGATTGTAGACTCGGGTAGGATTAAATTAATAGGTTTGATAATTAATTTAATTAGAGTCGGATTGTAGACTCGGGTAGGATTAAATTAATAGGTGTGAAAATTAAATTAATTAGAGTCGGATTGTAGACTCGGGTAGGATTAAATTAATAGGTGTGATAATTAATTTAATTAGAGTCGGATTGTAGACTCGGGAGGTGTTAAAATAAAATGTGTGTTAGTTAATTTAATTAGAGTCGGGTGATAGACTCGGGAAGGTATTAAATTAATAAGGGTGTTAATTAATTTAATTGGAGTCGGACCATAGACTCGGGGAAAGTATTATATAAATTGAAGTGTGAGTTAAATATATTAGAGTCGGACCATAGACTCGGAAAGACGAGAAATTATTAAGTGAGAAAATTAATTATGTTGAGTCGGGCCACAGACTCAGAAAATTTCAGGCAGTGTACGGAATATTAGTACACGGTAAAGCCGGGGTTTATAATATATGTATACGGTGTAGTGATAGTATATATATACGTGTATATATTGTGTGTGATATTAAATTATAGGCAGTGTACGGGATTTGGAGTACACGATAAAGCCGGGGTTATATTATATATATACGGTGTAGTGATAGTATATATATATGTGTATATATTGTGTATGATATTAAATATCAGTGAGTAGATATTTATTTAATTTGTATACTCTAGTGCTATCAAGGGAGGTTCCGCGATGTGGGTGAATCCCCTAGTTTGAGGAGTAGGGTGAGTATATCCCCAAGTCATAGCGTCCGGTATATATGGGTGAGGGATTTATCTCACTTTCAGGGAAGGAATATGACCGCCTCCACTTCGTTTATATTTTGGGCCAGGTTGGTGAGCGATTCCAACTTGGGTAACTAGGTTATGTGAGCACACCTAGTGAGATAGCACTTTAGAGGGAGTCATCCGGCAAGGGTATACTCGGAGGGATGGATATACGTATGTTATATGTGTGGATGTTTTAGTAAAGGTACGTATATAATGGTATTCAATATTATATGGGGTAATAATACAGTATGTGATGTATTTACTTTATATAACTTGTGACACGGTTATATGCTACTATTTAAGAGGAATTAATTAAGTTAATTGTGATATAACTTATAATTCAAAAATTATTATACTCGGGTTAGAGTAGTATGACAAGGGAAGGTTATACCAGGACTAGTTGGACGGGGTAGTACAACTAGGTGGGGTTAAGGTAACCGGTAGGTGTGCACAATAGTGGAGGGGTGAGAATGTCCTCAAGGGAGTGCGACACTAACTTAAATATGAAGCGCATTCATGCATTTTAAATTACTGCAGTTAATTCACTTGCTAAATATTTTTAAAATGTTTTGGGTTCTAACCCTTGCTATAAAACTATTTCCAAAACCTTTTAGGTGTCCAGCCACAGGGACGCCAGGATTGATATTATATTCCAGGGACACGGAGTTGCGACATATGTGGATGCTAGAAGGAGTTTGGATTAGACGCATCATTCATTTTTTTTTTCTAGAGTAGGAATCTTGTATCAGTTTCAGTTTTATTTAGGGCTTGTCGCCCAGACTTCTTGGTACAGTTTTCAGGTGTATTTATTCAGGTGTTGAATATTTGTTTTGGATTATTTCACCTTGGTGGCCGATGGTTTATTCGGCAAATTGTTTAATTATGATTCAGTTTATTTTCATTCAGTTGTGTGAATGGTTTATATTTTATTTCCGCATGTACTGTTTTGTTTAATCAAAAAGTTAAACTTGGCACCAGCTTTTGGAATACTAGGTGGTTAGTAAGATTTAAAAAGTTTTCGACAGTGATGCTAAGGATGATCCAACTGAGATTCCTGTTTTAATTTGGTATAGGACTGATCACTCGGTATTTTATTAGGCGGGGTGTCACAGTCATATATATATTGATTGGTGTTCGGGGCGATCCACTGATTATTATTTCAAATGTCAAGAAATAAAAACACGAGACGTTAACGTGTCACAAAAATATTTAAAAAGTTTGTAAAGTCTAGAATTAGAATAATTCTATTATTTTATGTAGTAATGACACCCGTAAAATTCATAAATAAATTGATCAAGTCTAATATAAAAATCATGTGAACAAATTTTTTGGTTACATTCTCAGCATATGAAATAAATAAAAATCGAATGAACAATGAACAATGATAAGATAGTAAAATACTGAATCAACACAAAACAAACTCTCATACAAATTACGGCCAATACTAGAAGAGTCCAACTCTTAAAATAAAATGTGACCATACAAAATTCCAACTCTGAATATAAGTACCACCAGATTTAAAATAAAAGAATACAATGAAAGAATGAGCTACACTTGCCCGACTCCTACAATCCGATGACTAGGAAATGAGACGTCGCTAGATATGCTCCTTTAATGAACCTTCATCAACAAGAACTGCCGCAATAAGGACCTCAATTGAATTTGACCCACATTATAACTATACATCTTCCTTTCGAGTTTTAATATATGTTAAGTTATTAGTTACCCAACCCAACAACCTAAAATATCATACGGTTCTCAATTCTGAATCCATATGTAGCCCACATGATTAAAGCCTTACAACATCATTCTTTGAGCTTTACCATTAACTATAATAGGTTAATATATTTCAATAGAAGCCGCATAATGTACTAAGGTCTCAAAGTCGACTACACCAAAATGCCCATTTAGTAACACACTATTTTTAGTATTTGTATCACTAGTACACCGTTACTATTTCTCATAAGACATTACTGTTAGGAATCTCATATAAGTTTTATTAATATTAGTTTACAAATGAAAAAAATATTTAACACTTTACAAAAAAAAAATATGCCCTTTTTTTTCTTTTTCACACTAATTCATCCCTCCAAAACGAAAACCCACTTTTCAATCTCTCTCTCTCTCTCTCTCTATCTCTCTCTCTCTATCTCTGTCTGATATTTTCAGAATCATTTTCAATTCTTTCAACGAAACAAGGTATGTTTTGGATATGTTGTTTACACGATTTTGTTTAGAAATCTTTTGTTTAAAGGGATGGTGTTGGATATACAAATAGCGATTCTATATATGTCGGTGTTTTTCTTAATACATTTCAATGCTATTCTACTTGTAGGAGGTATAGATCCTTTCATGTTCTTCAAAGTTTGTTATTTGATTGACTTGTTAAAATTTAGGGTTTTTAATTTTGATCACCAAACTATTCATTGCTTCTTAATAATTGTGAATTTGAATTTCAAACTTCTGAGATTTGATTGGTTATGTTGGCTTGTTAAGTGATTTAGGGGTTTTATATAATAATTAAGATCGATTCGCCTTTTTCTTTTGTATTATGTTGGATTTTTTGGTTGTCCTAATTAGTTATGTCGAGAAGAAAAGGTGTGGAAAATTGTAAAGGAATGTTGAGTTTGTAGTTTGAAGAAACAATAGATTTTCTTTCATTACATATACCTAAAAGTTTAATATTTTAGGAAAATGCTGGCTTTTTTTAAGATTGTAATTTTAGGGCTTTGTATAATATAAAATTTGTACCCTAAGATGATGAAAAATAATATAATGGTTATATGTAGGCCCATATATTTTATTAATATTTTTGTGTCAGTATTATAATTTTAGGGCTTTGTTTAATCTAAAAATTGGGTTAGTTATTTATCAAATATTTCATTAATATTTTTCAGTGTTATATGTTGGCATGTATTCTATTTAAGTGGAAAAATTCAAATGCCTAAGGACCCAACATGGGAAGATAACTATGAATTGGAAATCATTGTCATATTTCAATATCTTAAGGGAGAAAGAACGAGATAAGAGACCATATGAAATGATAAAGTAAGTGAACATTCATAAATGGATCTTTTGAGTGAAGTCATGTCATTAAATTTTGTAAGTAAATAGCGTTAAGTGTTTTCATTTGTCTAGTTGTTGATTGTTATTGTGTTATATTTGTTAACTAACACATTTGGAGAGCGTTCTCTATTTTTGTGAGTAGTTTTGAGCAATTTTATTGGCTAACCAATGATTGATTAAGTAGTGATACGAGATAGTGTCTAAATCTAATATTTAGCGAACTAATTGTATTCCCTACATGATCACTCAGTGAACAATCAAATTATCTGATGGGATGAATTGATGAAATATTCGATTGTTTATGGTGCTTTGATGGTAATTTAATTTATCACATATTGGTGTTTTTAGTTTAGAGATTTTGTTTACGTAATATGAATTTGATATGTATTTCATAGTCAGGTGTTGAGGTGTTGAAAGAGGACTGCTAAACACGTGAATATTATCTCTCATGTCGTGCCAAAAGTGAAGAAACATGATAAGAAGAGAAAAATAAAAGGTACAATACGTATATAGATATTGTGTTGAATTTATAATATGTGTGTGTGTCTGTGATTTGGTAATCTAATCTGATGTGTTCTAAAGTTGAGGGAAATCGTACTCAAAGGTTACATGTGTTGTGAGGAATGTGCTCAGGATGTCAAACAATATATCAATAAGATGGAAGGTATATATGCCTCCGTGTGTGTAAAGACACTCTATCTCTCTCTCTCTCTCTCTCTATATATATATATATATATATATATATATTGTGTTGAATTTAAAATATGTGTGTGTATCTGTGATTTGGTAATCTAATTTGATGTGTTCTAAAGGCAAGAGAATTCGTACTCAAAAGTTACATGTGTTGTGAGGATTGTGCTCAGGATGTCAAATAATGTATCAATAAGATGGAAGGTATATATGTCTCTTTGTCTGTAGAGACACTATATATATATACGCGAGAGTTCTTGGATTATTTTTTTATATTGATTGAATTATTTGTGTTAATCCATTTTATTTTTTAGTTATGTCAACAGGTTTCATTTTTTAATATTGATTGTTTTGACTGTTGTATGATTGGAGCATATACTGGTATAATGGGGTCGAGAAGGATTGTCGTGGCTGTTGTATGGAAGACTGCTCTTGAAGAATCCTGGTATAAGTTTTAATTTATCATTCTAAGATGTACTTATTTATTAGATTATTAATTTTTTATTTATGCTCGAGGACTATTGAATGTGTTAATATATGAGAAAATGTTCAAATCTTTTCATTTGTAAAATTTTGTATCTATAATTGAGTAAAATTCACGTTGAAATTTCTTGAGTGAGTTATAACATTGATATTGATGTGTATCAAGAAATGAGTTTAGAACAATTATTATCTTTAAGAAAATTAATTTATGGTCTATAACTGTGGATATGTGTTGCATTTGATAGGAAAATTAATTATGTTATGCTTCTACACTCTCGCTTTTACACACATATTTTTAAATTTTATTTCACTTGTTTTCTATTTGCATTACTTATTTGTATCAATAAGACTTAACCCTTCATTTGATAATGTCGATCATATTGTATTTAGATTTGTACCCAACTATTTTGATAAAAATAGACATAACTGAGGTCAACTATCAATTTCTGCATATTCCTATGAATAATCCATTTTTTGGTGGCGTTTGTTGGAGATAACTGGTGTTTTATTCTCAACTGTTTTCTACGTCTTTACTTTTGTTTCTGGAAGACGTGGTCATTTTTACCATCTACATAGTGTAACAAAGAGGCTTTACTGCGAGGGGGCACCTAAGGCAGAAAAGGTTCAAAAAAAGATTGTTGTTGGGTCACGTTTTTATCATTGCGCAAGAGATTGAAGTTGAGGAGGCACTCTTATCATGAAATCTCAATTGTGGTTGTAATGAAACTATTAAGAGTTAGCAATTTCCTTTCTCACAAAGTTTAGTTTGAAATATTTTTTATGGATATTGTGAAAGACATCATATTTATTTTTTAGATCGATTTAACGTGCTTGATAAGAAAGAAGTAAGCCTTTTGATTATTAATATTTATGACTTACTTTGCTGACTTATGGTTAATGATAGGCTTATTTTTGCTCTATGGTTTGTGTTTTATATAGAGGCTTACTCACTGTAGTTCTGTTGTCTGAGTGTATTGGTTGTATGTGTGCATCTCCATCCGCTGGCGGATGCTTATGGACTGCTTATGCATAGGAATGGACAGTCGGGATGGACTATTGCACCTAGTGTGTCTCCTTCACCAAGGTATCCATATGTTGCGGTAAGTTCATCAGGAGTCCATGTCTGCTGAATTGTTAGTTCCTCTTACCCAATTTCCTCCTTTCTTTCTATAACATTTTTCTATTTTTTTTAAGAATGGAATTTTCGGAGGACCTTCATCTTTTACTTGAATAATACGGGGGATTAATATATCAGCAAGGTTTAAAGTAAATGCCCAAGCCTAAAAGAAATGTCCACCTAAGGTTGTTATGGAAGATTCTAAAATTCAGGGGAAGCAGTGTATGGTGTTTGTAGGAACAACTATTGTGAATGGGAACTGTGTATCATCATACGGGTATGAATATATAGATTGGGAAAATACATTATCAAATTCACGAGGCACCCCGAATTGAGGGGGATATACCGTTGAAGAAATTGAAAGAATTCGGAGAGGCTCTTACTGCTATAATTAATTTAATTTGTGTGCCTGTTTGGGTTATTAATGTGAAATACTTTCACACTTTGGAGTATGTTAATGGCTAGCCTACGAATTTCAAATTCTCATTTGAAAAGTCTTATTACATTGAGATTTTTGTGTCATTGGTAGTTATTGCCATTCCAAAAGGTTTGCCATCGGTTATCAAAACACGCTTGGGCCTTATCACTCGTATACATTGCCGACAAATGTGGTGCCCATTTGCTTTGCGATATGGTTCATATCAGTGGCCCTGTCGCTGCTCAAGTATACATTCACATTCACATTCACATTTCCATTCCCAATCTCATTCTTCTTCTCTCTTTCTCAGGACTTTTTTCCATATCTCTTTCCTTTAGTATTAAATGAAATGTGTATATATGCTTTTTCGGATTTCTTCATTACTCGACTCGATCAGCATATTTGTTTTATATCTTTTTACTATTTCGTCTCTTCAGATATGGGCCTGCTCTTCTTTTATACAACATTATATGAATTTCTCATTGTGGATTTTTAAAAGTATACTTTTGTTTAGTTCTTACCGTACTTCTGTTTCGACATTGTGTCATATAGGAAAGAGGAGAGAACAGTCCACCAGAAGACTCCCTTGAAGTATCTCGAAAGTTAAGCAAACATATTGCTACACCCGTTTCGATATTGTCAAGGTGACCTTTACTAACTTCATTACCTTCTGAAGACACAGAATTATAGGAATACGTTGCATATGTTAATTTTGTCTACTATTCGCAACATAAAAGTAGGATGCAAGTTATCTTTCAAATGCATATATTCTTTTTTGATGATCAATTTATATTTTTCTATGAATCAAGAGTATAATAAGAATGACAAAGAACCATCAAAGTACATAAGGTAGTGGAAAGGTATTAAATCAAAGACTAGGGCTCCATACTCTTGTGATATTGGCTATGAGTGATTTCTTGGCCCTGAGGTCTGCACTCTATTTTTCCTTTTATTCAATGGTTCATTTCAAATACTATAGTTGGTTTATCGAATGATTTTATAATGTTTATATATATTATTTTTTTGTTGGTAACTTTCCATTGGAATTATTAATGTATTACTCTTTGTAAGTTAAGAATGTGATTGATCTCATAGCCGTCTTAAAGTATTTTCACTTGATCTTTAAGTATATTCATAATTCACTCAACCAACTGGAGGCTTGTTTTTCACATCAAATATCTTATTTCAAATGTTGAATGTGATTGCTTTTCACTTCATATATCTTGTTTCAAAATTATTCCTTAGTATCTTTGTCCTGATTTTACAAAAATTACATTTATATGATTGTTGTAGCCCTTTTGGTTTTATAAGCTTTTCAGTAACAAGAGTCTCTAAATGTTTAATTCGTATGAAAATACGCAATGCCAAGATGAATATATATGCTAGAGTAAAAATCCCGAGCTTAAAGCTCTGATACCACTTGTTAGGGGGAAATAATCGGAAAGGGTGATTTCAACAAAAATTGTAACACCAAGTTGTAAATATGCGGAAGCAACTTATAAATATATTTTATCTTTTATCCTTCGCATGTATCCATGGTGATAAAAAAAGTAAATCAAACCACGCAAAGATGACAAGGCCAAGTTTCAAGAAAAAAAACCTTTCGGGTAAAAACCTTCATTTCACTATATAATGTAAATCGCAACTTACAAATTACACAATGAAATCTGCAATGAATTTAACGTAGCAAACCCACATATACTGTAGTCTAAAATAAAAACTGGACTCCTAAAAGAACCCACAATGGATCACTGTCCTCCTTCATCCTTAGCCTTCGTCTTCAGTAGTGAATCCCCTCAGGTATCAAAAGTCAACATTGGAGATCCTATCCACCAAGGTGTACGCAAGACATACAAAACTTTCTAGGGTTCTAAACTAATTCACAAGAAAAATATTCAAGGATTCTTTTTATGAATTAAAATAGTGTTTAGTTAACACAAAACACGAAAAACTTCTGTTACTGATTCACGAAACATGTATTTATAAAAAAACTTGAGTCGACGAGTCGTCCGAACGAATTATCTATGTCATTTGAATGACAGGAGCGTGTCGTTAGTAAGGACATTGAATTTCACTTGAACGACTTGCACATGTCGTTTGAACGACATTTAAATGACGAAAGGAAAACGTTTTCCAAATTAAAAACTCTGTCGATATGTATTCCAAAAAAATATTTTTGCAAAGTAAAAGTCATGTTCGTCTATTTGATAAAAAATAAACATCCCAAACTTTATTTCATGAATTAATTCAAACTCTAAATTGGTTTATACCTTTTGGGATATTGGGAAGTTTTCAAACTTGCAAATGCTTGAGTTCGGTTGATCTTCTAGGTGCGTGATGATTTGTAACGGGATATGCCAAACTAGCCTAGAGCTATGCTATGAACAATGACAAAAAAATTATTCTTACAAATCTCCCCCTTTGGATATTCCGGTACAAAACAAACAAAATGATCGAACACCAAATTAAAATACAAATCTCCTATTACAAATATACTAACAACCTTCCTAACCCTAGAACGGAACGACGTAAGATTCTACATCTTTTAAAATTCATCTTCTTCCCTTAGTCATTGTCTTCATCCTCGTGTCTTTGAATTCCTCTTTAGGAACCTACACACATGAGACAACAAACATATAGACTCGTGACACATCGAGTTTGAAACAAAGTAGGCATAAATAAGTACTCCCCCGTAATTCAAACTCATTAAAACTCCATTTTAAATTTCTCTACCCCTTTGTTTATATCGAAATAGAGCAATATCAAAAGAGGTAGAAACAATAAACATTAAGTGAAAAACATCATGACGAAGAAAATAGATGGTATAATAAACAAGGATCCCTTCACGACCAAATGCTATAGGCCAAAAATATGTTTGAAATGGTTCATTTCTAATTATTTTGGCTTATGATTATCCGTTCAGGAGGCGGTTTGAGTCCTTCATTGATTCATTGGTGATTACTCAAAGGTATGGATATATTTACCTCATGCACCACATGTTTAAAGCCTTTGATTAGTTCAAAGTGAATAAGAATAAGGTGGAGCATAAGTGAGATAAACTAATCCAAACGTTACAATCTCATCATGGGGAGTATAACTCTTCTGAGAGTTGGGTAATTATTTATCGAAGGTGAAGAATGTATATCAGTTGTCTACATCGATTATTCCAATTCGCAGTGGTTTAGAGAAAATTAAGGAATAATATTCATTTAGATATGACAAGGTCCATTTTTTGTTATTCAGAAATGCGACATTCATATTGGGATTTTATGTAAGAGATGATGCTATACATTTTGATTTTTTTTCTTTATCTATTTCTTCAACTCCCATGGGACTATGGAGTGGGCGTAAGCTCATTCTGGGACATGTTCAAATTTGGGGGTACCTAACACAAGTATTGTGGAAGGATCCAATGAAGACGAAATTAAGAGCAAATGTACGTCTCTTTGTTGGTTATTTCAAAGGTTATAAATGAAGTTTATATCATCTTCCCAGACACAAGAAGGTCATTAATTGCATTAATGTTTAGTTCTTGAAAGAAAAATTATAATAAACCACATGCTTAGGAGTATGATAGTCTAAAAAGATAAAAATGACAGTTATATTATCCATGTTACTAGACCACCCGTACATATTGGAGTACAACCTGATATCAATAAACACACTACCTAGAAGTAGTGGGAGTATTACAGATTATGATACACATGTCACTTACATTGGATAACAAGTGGTTCCACATAATCATGGGAGAATTAGGAGATGAAAGGTTAGTGTTGATGTAAAAAACTAGACTTGAACTAATTTTATAATCACAAATAAAGTATGTAATGGTAAATAAAGGGAGAGAGTTTTTAAAGTAGTTCAGCTATGTAAAAAAACCTACGTCCATTGTTATTTTATTGATCTTTGTGGTTACAAAAAGCTAGGTACTCTTGTAGATAAGAATATCCCAGAGTCCGTTCGACCGTGCCCTTGATTTAAGGGAAATAATGTATTTATAGTGACATATAGGTCAAGGGTTGGAATGTCAAGGGATGGAATGCTTTTATATAATTAAGCATCTACATCCTTACATAATAAATGTGATGATTGGTTGTATTAATCGTGTGTAGTATGACCCTTCATTATCTTGTTGGTCGGCCTTCCTTGCATTGGTCGACATTCCTTGTGTTGATTGGCATATTTACTATTTGCAGACTAGGATTTTGGCCATGTAGGAGGACATGTATTTACTTCTGATTGGTCCACGTAGGTGGATAATTTTTGGCATCAAAAGATGCCCCCAATGTTCCATGCTTGACACTTGCGTGAAACTATGGAGCATTTGATTCTAGAAGTAACTCGAAGTATTTTCATGATGCTTAGTCAGCAACCAACCTCCCACACTTATAAAATTTACTAGCACTATTTGAAAATGGCATTTTTATAAATAATTTTGAATTTTTACGAACAACCAAAGGGTAAATGGGTATTTTAACCTTCTGATTCATGAAGCTGTCGAAATGCCAATCGTTGGTACATTTATTCATTTCTTTCGCTATTTTCCAGGCAAACTATAAAAAGTGGGAGGCTTTTGCAGGTTTTGACTTACCCAAAATTTTCAAACTGTAGCAACCATCTCTGAGCTTTTGTGCGATCGTTTGTCATCGTTCCTCATTTTTTTGACAGTTCTTGCTGAATCCTTAATCTTCTATAAGAATTCTTTCTTTTTCTTTCTTTTTCCTCATTTCCTTATTTGTGAACCATGGTTTATATAGTTGATGTTGATTCTATAGAGGAATTATGGGAAGAACAGATAATTCCTTCTTAGGTTGATTTAGAAATACCTCCCAATCCTATAGATGTTTACTCTTTAGCTGAGGGTAATTGGATCCCAACTTTGTTTATAGCTGAGTGCGGTTTTACCTTCCACTAAACCCGTTTATTCTTCATTCTTACCAATACTTTGACATTGTTCCAGTGAGAGTAACCCCCAACACTTGGAGAATTGTTAATGGTGTGAGTAGACTGAACGAAATCTATGGGACCCACTTTAGGATTCTAGAGATTATGTTCTGTTATAAGTGATCTATCGCAGGGGATAACACTTATTATATGAAAACTAGACAAGCCAATAAGGCTTTAGTGTTGAATTTGCCTGATTCCAATATGGATTATTGGGATCATGAATCAATAGTAAACAATTGGCAACATGCTCCACTTGAGAACGGAGTTGCTTATCATGAACCTAGGTGCCCCCAATCTGGGAATATGATGGGTTATTATTTCACTGCTTTTCCCTTCCTTATTGATTTCTTTTTTGATATATGCTTACTGCTGCTATTTATTAATTTTTTTTACAAAGGAACGTAAGAGATAGTGCCCCAAGCCTATTGAAGTGAATTGGGAAGAACTTAAATTTTTGTGGGGTCTGAACCCGAGTGTAGGAGAAGATAATCCCCTATCATCCTCTGTACTACTAGAGTATAAAACTTCCGTCACTTCTTTTATAGCTCGGCCAACAACTACTATGGCTTCAATCATAATTGATTTGGAGAGAGATCCAATGTTTACTTCCTCAGGCATCGAATATGTTATTGTTGGTATTGAAGTTGACACATCTTCTTCCTTTGATTATAACCATCCTCTCTCTGTCAGCATGGGCAAGAGGAAAGTTCCCAGACTTTTAGAGGATGATACTGAAGCTGGTTCCAAAAAACTAGTTTATATTGCTAACCAGAAGAAGAAGGTTGAGGTTAGTAAGAAGACCCTAGTTCCTAAAGGTGGCGAGTCTCTTTTCAAGAGACTAAGGAAAGGTCCTGCTGATAAGCAGGTTGAGAAAGTTATTGAAGCTGATCAATAAGGTTTGGTCGGTATGCCCCTCCTATTGTTTGCTCATCTTTGGCCTTTAGTCCTAGTTTGGTAAGGAAAATGATCAAGTCTGGCACCCTCCCAGGCCATAGAGTTATTACTGCCTCAAAGTCTAGATCACAACTATCGGTAAGAGCTACTCAAAGCTTAGCCTTAGTAAGTTTTCATATTTGAAGTTAGTCGAATACTTTTCATGTCTTCTTTGACTTACACTAACTTGACTTTTTTCTTACAGTTCCTGGTTGATTACAACTAAATGTTGGATAAGGGAGATCTTCTACGTTCTTCTTCGAGATAAGTAGAGGAGGCCATTGAAGGTATTAGGAAATCTATTTTGGATTCCTAATAAGCTTTAGAGATAGAGAAGAAGGCCTGGGAGGAGAATATCAAGACTGTTGAAGAAGCCCAACAGAAAGCTGATAATGCCTTATCTGTGGCTAAGTCAAATATTGCTTAAGATGAGCGCGGGGAAAAGGGTGCTGAAGGATAAATAACCATACTATCCAATGATCTTTCTGCTGAGAAGGCTAAAATAAAGAAGGACGGGGAAGAATGCTTCAACAAGTGTTGGGATAAATCCATCTCTACTACCTCTGCACAAATTGGGCATGCAAAAAAAATTCTTTAAGGAGTATTGGTCGGTAGCGTTGAGGAGGTTGGCACTACAGAGGATTATGAGCTTTTTCTTAGGCATGACCCTGGCTCTCCCCCCCAACTTTGATGAGGAAATTGAGGATGATTCTGGCTTGGGGGAATCCTCTTTTGTGTTTGACTCTACTACCCCTTCTGCTGACCAAGACAAACCTACTATTGACTCAGTTACCCCCCCCTTTTGAAGAAGATAAAGTTCCTTTGGACTCAGTTGCTCCTTATGACTTTAAAAAGCATAAAAAGATGGTGTAGGCTTGTTCGACTTTTAATCTTTCTATTTTTCCCCTTTCTTTTAGTTTCTTTTTGCCTCTGTTCTGATCTATTTGTAACGTTTCTTATTTATCAATGAAAGAACTTTTCCTTCAATTCACATGTCGTTTATTATTGCTCGACTGTTGCTCTATTTTCTTTTTTATGGTTGATCATTTGTTACTTTATCTTTCTTGTTTTTGGACAAGATGGAATAAATTACCTCCACTGACTTCGATCTATTCAAATACTGTAACAATTTGTTCAAAGCTGGTCACTTGAGCTTGACTGATGAAGAATTAATAGACTTGCTCGGTGCAGACGCTTCTGATCAGCCCAGGGATGCATACACTTATCTCAAGTTTCTTATTGATTAGACTGTGGCCAATAATGTTGCATACTATGAGATGTTCGGAGAATTACAAGCAGAGCACATTGAAGACAAAGTTTTAGTTCATGCCAACTGTGAATCCAAGTACAAGACCTTGAGTGAGGCTTGGGGATTTGAAGAGAAGTTAGAAAAATATGCATCTTCTTTTAGAAAAAAGGAGTTTTTATCGAACTGTGAAGTTGATGAAGCGAGAGAGATTGCTAAACTTCTGGAAGAGGAAAATAATAGGCTGCACGATGAACTTGGGGCCTTAAAACAATCTTCTACTGCTGGTGCCGATGAAGGTGCCTCTTTTCAAGAGGAGGAAAATGCCAAATTGAGGGAAGCTTGAAGCTTTGAAAAAAAATCCAAACTTGCAAAATCTTTTAAATAGAGATCTAGCTAGCCAACTGTAGAAGAGACTAGGACCAAGAGAACTTTAGCTAATCATGATGCCCGACTGAATACGGAGATTCAATCCATTACCAATTTGTCCATAGGACTGGAAGGTAAAAATAAAGCCTTTACTGACCATTCCTCTCAGTTAAAGGTGAAGGATGATATTTTTAAGAAACTTCAACGTAAAGTTGAAAGATTAACCTTTCGATTTCACAAATAATCCAGAGAGGTATGGATGGATTGATACAGTGAAGCTTTGGTGTATATAGATGATCATCTTGCTCAAACTCATCGTGAAGGTTATAAATGGGGTTGGACCAATTGCTTGACTGTGATGAAGGTTGATCAAGATAGTAAACTATGGTATTGGTATGATCCTAGTTTCTTAGATTGCCAATAACCTCCGTTCAAGTTGGATGTCAGCTAGATTCCTATCGAATCGATTCCCCAATGCTTGATATAGAAATATTTAGGGGATTATGAATTACACGATGAACTTGTGATTGTTCGACCTCCTCATGTGATCAACACACCGAGCAATAGTAACAGAAGGATGATTCAAGATTTTAACTTTATCAATTCTCCTTATACGCTAGATGATCGTCCTACTGGCATGGAAACGGTGCAATCATCTTCCAAACCTAAGGGAAAATGTCCAGTTGAATGATTATCCTATATTTTATAATTCATTTGAATGTAATACAGTTTGTATGAATAAAATTTGTTTGTTTTTGTCAACTTATGATTATTTTAATCATTATGTTAACTTGTGATTGTAATTCCTTTGGTTATACTAATACACTTAGATATATCAATCCAAATTTAGTATTAGTTACCAGTGGTAATGCCATTGATTTTACTAATGCACTTATATATATTGATCCAAATTTAACATTAGTTATCAGTGGTGACAAAGTGTATGAGGAATGTATGTTTATATTCTAGCATCTAAGAACTTAGTCGGGTAAAATTTGTTTATAACTTTTTTAGTTTTATACAAAGTTTTACACTTCTTGTTCTTGACTTGTTTACACAAAATCATACATGAAGTAATCAACATTTTGTTCGTGATTTTGTTTTTATGAATTCATACATGAAGTAAATTATTATTGCCAACTAAGTACTGAGGATTATAATCCTATTTTGACTTGGTTGGTTATAACTTTTCTTATTGTTGACCAAGTGCTGAGGGTTGTAATCCTGTTTTGACTTGGTCGGAGCTGAAGATCAAAAGTTATATCTATTTTGGGAGATGTATATCACCACTGTACTCTGAAAAAAATCAAAAAATTGAAGTGACTGGAATAAACTTTTATTAATACTGAAATAAAATCAAGAGAGAAAAAATAATGGACATCCTTTAAATTACTGATAATACTTTCGAAGATGTTCGACATTCCAAGGATTTTTAAATTCTTCACCCTCCAAAGTCTTTATCCGCTAGGTCCCTGGTTAGATGACAGATGCTATGCAATATAGGCCATGCCAGTTGGCCTCAAGCTTGTTATTCTTCTGGATAACTTTCTTAAGAACGTAATCACACTCTTTCAGGTTAGTCAGCTTGACCCATTTAATATAAAAGGGAGCATTTCGATGTTGGTAGGCAACATTTCTTAGGGTTGCATCTTCTTATACCTCCTCCAACATATTGAGATCTAATCACCTCATCAAGTCATTAACCGGGGAATCAAAATTCAGTACCCTGTGAGTTGGTAGGACGATCGCGACTGAAACCATGGATTCAATCCCAAACGTAAGCATGTATGGTGTCTCTCCTGTTGCTGTTCTCAGCGTCATTCTGTAGGCCCAAAGAATAGAGTATAGCTCGTTAATCTATTTTCCCTTGGCAGTATCAAGTTTCTTTTTTATCCCATTCAGCAAAGTTTTGTTTGTCACTTTTGTTTGACCATTACTTTGAGGATGGCCTAGTGTAGAATGAAGCTTTTGGATTTTGGACTGGGCAAAGTATGCTTCAAACGCCTTGTCGTCGAACTGGGTGCCATGATTTGTGATGAAAGCATATGGTAAACTATATCGATAGATTATATTCTTCCAGATGAACTGATACACTTTCTCATAAGGCATATCAACCAATGGCTTGTCACACCTCGCTCAATTTTGGCATCGGCCTCCACCAAAACTAAGTCGGGTGTGAGTAAATAAAATACCATTCTTAGCATGAGACAGATATGAGACATATAAAATTAATCCACAAGGTAAATGATAATCAATTCCAAAAGATAAATCATCCAACTAAGCGATAAAAGATTTACCTCATACTAAAACTCAAATAAATTCAATCTCCAATAATATAAACTGAATAAAATCCCATTATAAATATCTGAGTAAAACCGTACAACTGTGAAACCGAATGGCCCACCAAAACCATAAACCGAGTCTCAATACAAATGCGAAGGAATGGAAAACTTATCTACACTACTAAACTCCACTAAAATACTCTGGTTGCGCCTCCAAGATAATCTCTAAAAATCCTGCAATAACTCCAGCACTAAAACCTGAAAATATTAATCAACGCACGAGGTCAGAGCCTCGAGCATGAATACACTCCCCTCAAATAGGGTCCGTGAACCCAGACAATAGCATTATACGCAATAAATATCACAATAGAATATTTTAAATTAAACGGGATAATTAAACACGATAAATATAAATCACTAACTACCCGTAGACATCCCCATTTAAAAAGGCACACCAATATGATTTTAAATTCCTAAGTCCCACGATGCTCATTTTATTTAATTAGCTCATTTTATTATTGTTCTCACTTTTTATTATGACGATCCTCCCATCCCGGGTGGTAATCCACCAAAGTGTCACACTTTCCCTTATCAATAGCTAGCCAAATCCGTTTAAACTGTTGATCCCCCGCAATATAACAAGGTTCCAACTCACGACGCGATATAAATCTCTCAAGGTGACCCGTTTAAACTGTCGGTCACTGACACATTATGTCGCCATCAATTTTAATACCCGATTTTATCTTTAGGCATTAATTCTCAATTTATAAATTACCCCATCCTTTTAATCAATCTGAGATCCTCAAAATACCCATTAGTCTCATACCTAAGGTTCCCAAGTTATCAATACGACCTACCCTATGTATAGGATGAATTTCTAACATAAACCTCAACCTAGTCTCATGCCTAGGCTAGCGTCACGACGATAAAGTGACAAAATCAACCCACCCCCAACATAATAAAGTCGCAATAATCTACCCTCACTAGTACCACACCTAGAATGCGTAAATCATCAAAAGGCCTACCCACTAGTCCCATACCTAGAAGGCATCCTTAAATATAGGGAGAAAAAAATACCCAACAACTCGTCGTCACAAAAGGCAATTAAATAATACCAACAAGTCACACAACCAATCATAATTAATCAACGTGTACAACTACACATGATAGTCCAATTCAGTTCAATCTTAATTTAATTATCATAACGTCAAAATACCAAATTAATCCCATTTAATTATTTTAACTTAAATACACCGAGATTTCATCATTAATAGAATAAAATTTCAATTTCATTATCTCTACATAAATTACGTGAGTCATACGCACCCAAAAATCATTTATTTTAAAATTAGAGTTTTTCTACATGCAACCTAGACCAATAAAACCCAAAATCCACCCATCAATCTTACATACCCAAGGGTTATGAATAATATTCAGAATAAAAGATTTAATAAAAATAGTCCCATAATTAGTGCCCACTTTCTCTAATTAAGTTACTAATTGATTTTAAGAAAACATGTAATCAAGTGTTTAGGCGACACTTCAAACGCATAATACTAAAGAAAAAGAATAGAGTATTCATGCCTGAATAAAAGTTGGTTTAGAAATTTGATCTTGAATGTGTATTCCTCTAAAAAATTTAACAAAAATTCGTTCTTGACGCGTCTTGAGAAAATCCAGTTAATCTTGACAAAACTTGAGTTGAAAGTTATGTATAATGGGGATAGGGTTTGGAGGTCGAAGAATATGAAGAAGAAGAGAGGTTTCTTATTTTTGAGACGGTTAAAATGTGTTTTGAAATACCTAAACTCGTCACTTTATGTTTATATACCAAAAAGAATTAGAGTCCTAATCAAATACAAATACTCGAAAAATCATTACGGACGATCGGACCGTCATAATCGCTTGAGAAGATTCATCAAAGAAGGTGAAAATTTCCCCTTCCGTGGCTTCCCTGAACCTTAGTAAGACCCTATAGACAAAAAGATGAAGCCAATAATGGAGATATTTTCCAAGACAGACACCTATGGGCCGAATGTTCCCAACAGTGTGTGCAACCACTTACTGAGGAGACCATAGCTGATCAAGGGGATTCTGAGGATAGAGATTCCGAAGACTCTTTTAACTTGCAGATATTGGGGCTGGAACTTTGAATGATCCACTCCGGGACTACTCCATCCAACCTATCCTACCTCATCAAAGATGCTGATACACCTATTCTTAACTGGCACGTTGCACCTGTGCTACCTGTTGATATCCAACCTAACCTTGATGTTTACCCCCTTTCCCCTTTAGTTGTTTCCTCTCGTTCGGATGTAATCGAGACCTAATTTGATGAGGTTCTCGATGCTGTTTTTCCTATCAATGAAATAAATGAAGATTTTGAGTATCTTGTTGTGCCTTACATTAATTGTCTTGATTCTAATCAAACTCTTGATGATGATGACTTTGCAAATGAACAAATCTTAACTAGTCTAAATAAGGTTAATGGCAAACAACATAACTGCGTTCAAGTTAATAAAGATGAAACTATTGTTATTAATCTCGGTTCTAGTAGCCAAATGCGCGAGATTAGGATAGGGGCTACCCTTAATGAGCACGAGCTTATGCAACTTGAAGAGCTACTGAAGGAATTCGTGAATGTCTTCGCATGGTCCTATAATGATATGCCCGACATTGACCCTGAAATAGCACAACATGAGATTCCAACACTCCTGGAATGTAAACCAGTCAAACAAGAGATACGAAAGATCCGCACCAACTGGTCACTCAAAGTAAAAGAAGAAGTAGTCAAGCAACTGAACGTGGGTTGCATTCGTGTAATTGAATATCCCACATGGCTAGCCAATATCGTACCCATGCCAAAATCAGGAGGAAAGGTCCGCATGTGTGTCAAATACCGAGACTTGAACAAGTCTTCTCCGAAGGATGATTACCCGCTACCCAACATCGATATGATTATGGACAATACGGTCAGTCATGCTCTTAAGTCATTCACTGACATATTTGCCAAATATAACCAGATCAAGATGTACCCTAATCATCAAGAGAAAATCGCATTTATCACCCCTTGGGGAACCTTTTGCTATACTGTCATGCCATTTGGTTTAAAAAATGCAGGGGCTACCTATCAAAGGGTGACCACAGCCATTCTGCATGATATGATACATAAGGAAGTCGAGGTCTATGTAGATGACATGATCATTAAGTCCAAGACTAAATAAGGCCATGTTCCCGCTCTCCAGAAATTCTTTGAACGACTGCGAAAATATCAAATGTGGCTTAACCCACAGAAATATGTCTTTGGCGTTACCAAAGGAAAAATCTTGGGATTCATGGTCAGTGAGAAGGGGATGGAAGCAGATCCTGCCAAGCTGAAAGCCATACTTAAGATGCCACCTCCCCGAATGGAGAAAGAAGTTCAATGATTCCTTGGGAAATTATAATACATCAGTCGATTCATCAGCCAATTGACTTCCATCTGTGAACCCATCTTCATATTCCTCCGTAAAGATTCAACCAAGTTCTGGAACGAAGCTTGCCAATAAGCCTTTGACTGAATTAAGCAATACCTAACCCTACCTTTAGTGCTCATGCCACCGCAGCCTGGTCTTCCCTTACTCCTATACCTAAGCGTGACTGATACTGTAGTCGGGGCTCTGCTAGCCCAATACCTTCAAGAAACCCGCAAGGAGAAATCCATCAACTATGCCAGTTGGAAATTAGTTGGTTACGAGGTTAACTACACTGCCTTGGAAAAAGCACGTGTCACCCTCATCTGGGTTACCCAAAAGTTATGGAACTACATGCTCGCCTTCTCCATCAAACTCGTATCTCGAATGGATCCCATAAAGTACCTACTTGTGAAGCCCTCCTTATCCAGTTGAATCGCCCGTTGGTTGATGCTTCTAGCCGACTTTGATATCACCTGTGTCACGCAGAAGGCCATAAAAGTAAGAGCTACTTTGACTACCTTGCTGACTGCCCTATGGAAGAGGCCAATGTCTGGATTTTTGAATTCCCAAATGAGAATATCCTTTGCACCTCCCACGATGATCTTCGATGGCGATGCAACAAAAAGGGTATGACATTAGGATTCTCCTAATTTCCCCTGATGACTCTCACACTCTTATTTCCATTAAATTTGATTTCCCTTGCAGTAATAACATGACTGAATACGAGGCATGCAGAGTAGGCATCAAAGTTTCCCTTAAGAAGGGAATTCGATGCCTCGACGTCTATAGGGATTCATCCCTTATCATCAATCAAATACTCAGAAAATATAAAGTCAGGGATGAGAAACTCTTACCCTTACATGACCACCTTGAAGAACTGGCTTCCCAATTCCAAGAAATCACCTTCCACTACCTGCCCTAAGTAAAGAACAGTCTGACTAATGCCCTTGCCCCCTTAGCCTCCATGATTGACATGCTCGAAGGAATAACCATGGCTCCCTTACTTGTCCAAAAATAGGATAAACCAACCCACTGCTACCACATCGACCTCTATACAGAGGAAGAATCCAAAATAGTCGACTGTCGGTACAATGATATTTGGCACCTCCTCAAACATGATGGGTACCCCCAAGGAGCCGACAAGAAAGACCGAGCAACTCTCCGCAGAATGGACGCCCCAGTACATCATCTGTGATAAAGCACTATTAAAAAAAAACTTTGATGGCACCCATTTGCACTACATCGCAGGGGCTAACATTGAAGACATGATGTAAAAAATCCATAGCGAGGAGTGAAGACCCCACATGAACGGTCGTATGATCACCAAGAAGATCATCCGATAGGGATACTAATAGACTACCATGGTACAGCACTGCATAGCCTACGTGCAAAGATGTCTCAAATTCCAATAATTCTCCAACTTACAACATCTCCCTCAGCGAGACTGTACAACACGACTTCTCCCTGGCCGTTTTCCACATGGGGGATCGATATCATAGGGAAAGTTACACCAAAGGCATCCAATGGGAATGAGTTCATCCTAGTCACTATTGACTAATTCACCAAATGGGCCGTAGACGAGTCATATGCAATACTAAATGCCAAGAAAGTGGCCAGATTCATCAAGAAAAACATCATCTATCGATATGGGGTCCTGTACGAGCTGGTATCAGACAACGTGTTACATTTTGAGGTAGAGGTTACGAAATTGGTTGACGAGCATGGAATTAAAAGACATAAATCCTCTCCATACCAACCTCGAACCAACAGAACAGTTGAAGTGCCAATAATAATCTCAAACCCATCATCAGCAAAATGATTGAGAGTTATCGTGATTGGGCCGATAGGATTTCTTACGCCCTCTAGGGTTACCGTACTTCAGTACAAACCTCTACTGGGGCTACCCCTTACTCTATAGTCTACGGTATGGAAGCAGTCATACCCGTTGAATTGGAAATACCCTTATTGCGCGTCATGCTTGAAAGCAAGGTCAGTGAGGAAGACTGGTACCAAAGCCGTCTTGACGAGGTGACCCTCCTAAATGAAAGGAGATTGAAAGCTCTCTAACACATACAAGGGTACCATCGTCGTATAGTGCGATCATTCAATAAGAGCGTTAAGGACCGTGGTATTTGAGAGGGGGACTTAGCCCTCAAATAAATGGTAGAGCCCATCTGGGACCCCAGAGGGAAATTCAAGTCCAATTGGAGCTTCCCATATATTGTGAAAAGATCTTGTCCGACGGCGCTGCTGTGCTTAATGACCTCGGCAGGGAGGAAATGGCACCCCCAGTCAACTAGGACTGTCTAAAGAAATTCTACCCCAAGTCCAAAATCTCGACGCTCTACGACTCTTCTTATCTCCCTTCTATTGTAAAGAAAATCTTCATTTCCCCTTACGCAGAACTATGTGGGCCTGATCCTCTAAAAACATTTCCAAAAATTAATTTCAAAATTTTTCAAAACCCTCAAAGGTACGTAGGTAGCTCATTCACTTCACATGAGCCCGACCTCCTTCCTTTTCATAAAATGCTATTATTTTCTTATCCCCGAGAATGATAGTTCATTTTAACATAAACATGAACAAAAGGATTATGCATGCCTTATCGATTGGTATAGATAATTCAAAATGCAAAAAGTCATCAGAAGGCACAACTAGATGATCAAAAACTTATTTATTTTATTATATGAAATTCCCATACGATTACATCGGTATAAAGAGTCAAACGAATTCCCTAGCAAAAAAATCCAGAAAATAACAAGCCTTACTACCAATGAAAATCATTCCAACACCTTCTACAAAAAGCTTCACCAAACCCTACCCACAGCTGCCAGAGGAACCAGTACCACCATTACCTGCATCCTGGACTCCCCAATCTCCCCAACTCAGGGTAGACCACAACGCCCCCTCCATGGTGTCATATATGGGAAACCACCTCTGACCAGTCTCCACAGCTAGCATCTTGGCCACTACCTTCTTCCACAACCACTTCATGTAATTACCAGAGACATGCCAGACTCTCCCAGTAGACTGAGAAGGACTGGTCGACGGACGACAATTCTCCCACAAGGAACCAAGATGTATGCGCATGTGCTTTGTCAAATCCTCCACAGGAAAGAGGTTTGGTGTCCATGGTGGCACAATTTTCTCCCAACCATATTGGTACAGTCGTCGCCAGGAAAAATATAAAGAGGTCTGCCTCAGGCTAACCAATCTAATGTACTAGTACTCTCCAAACTCCAGAATGGGCAGCAACTCTCCCCAACAAGGCACAGACCAACATAAGCCTCGTGCCCCATTCTCTACAAACCTGTTCCCCCAACTCTCAATGTCCAGGCTTACACCAAGGAAATAGTGAGAGAAGAAGTTTGGAACCACCGACAAGGTAAACCCAGGTGGGATTGCCATAAGAAACCTCTCCGACAACCACATAAACAATAGTATAGGGATGCCCCTCATAAAGTCAGAATAACCCTCCTACCAGGCATCCAGGCCATTTAAGGTCTCCGCCAGTATCACCATCGTAGGATTGCGATGGTACGACATCCAAGAAAAAATAGCATCCAGTTAGGGGTCCACTAGCGTCTCTCCGGTCACACACAAAACTTTGGAAATAAGGCCTAGGATGACGGCCCCCGCATATCTAGCATCACCCACGTCCTACAAATGCAGGGACTGTAATACCATCGGAAGGGAGATCATTCCTCCCATAACCAGTGGTCTGGCCATCGAAGGAGAAATATGAAGAAGCTCGGCCAATAAATCCATGGAAGAACTGGAAAACTCAGGCAGAGCCGTAGTAACGGTAGGATTTATCCCCAATATGGCAGAAAATTCATCGTAGGTAGGACAAATCTCATCCAACCCGAAGCGAAAGACATGATCCTCGGGATACCAAAACTCGATAGTCGCCATCAGTATGTTCCACTCAATGGGTTGATTGGGCCACGAAGAGACTCGCCTCATGTGAAAAGCGTCGTAATCAACATCATAAGAACACATTACTTCCAAGGCTTCGAGGTAGTTAGCAAACTCAATGCTACTAGGGAGAGCCATCTTACAAGACTAAGAGATAGTAATCAAGTAAGAATGTGGAAAAGGAAGAAAGTGAAAGTGTGAGGAGGAAAGACCCATCCACACACCCCTTTTATACTTGGAAACTCCCAAGCCAAGACAAGAAACCCTACAGAAATCGGAGTAAAACTTGCCCCACCAAGTACCAAGCAATTGAAGAAAGTGTAATCAAAGCCTTGGATTGATTGGAGTGGACTGACATGCCGATAGGCAGGACAGGGGTCATGCCGATCGGCAACCCCCCATTTTGGGAAATTTCCCTTTTTCCTTTTTTGTCAAAATAAAAAAACCAACAAAAATAATTTTTATCTTAAGGGAATTCTGAATTTCCTTTATACTTATGCTTTACTAATTTCATTTTAAATAAAATACTTCTCAAAATCAATTTTCAAAGTTCTTTTTACGGTCTCAGCAGCAAAGTAAAAAGAGCATGTGCATTAATCACTAAATAAGAAAATTAACCAAATAATCTCATTCTTTCATTTGCATATATTTGGCATTGTTACATTATCATTTTGCAGAAAAAGAAGAAAAAACAATGGGACTCAGCCCGAACCCAATCTCCCTCTCTCTCTCTTTCTTCTTCTTCTCTCTCTCTCTTTCTCTAGGATCCCCTATCCTTGTGGCGCGCTTTCTTCCCCCTACGACAAGATGACATGCCCCCACTACCATAGCTGGATCTTTCTCGAGACGAGGCAGATGGCACCAAGAAAGAAGAAACCGGAACCGCCCCACAAATGTGAGCAGTCGTCGAGGATATGTATTCCCTGATGTCCTTCAATTAGGTGGTCGAAACACTGATATGATGTAAGCAAGAATAGAAAAGATCAAACCAGTCAAGCATGAGGAAAGAGAAAGAAATCAAGGAAATCAAAGGAAAAGACGTACTGCAGGCCAAAGAACCTCCTCCGTCAGACCCAACTCCTTCGGGTCCATCGCATGAGGGAGATGCTACAGACGCACGGATCCCCCATCAGCCCATCGAAGATTGTAACTAGGGGAATGCAGCCGCACAAAAGAAGGCCCTGAAGTCATCACCACCACCGCTAATGTAGTCGCACCACCTGCGTTATAAGAACACCCCACCTGCCGATGCGAGCCCTCTATAGGGAGAGGCATCAAATTATAAATGCTAGGGGGAATCATCCAACTGGTGATGAAGTCCATGTAGTCATACATCACCGCTATGTCAGTATACAGGGAGTATGGTTCTCCCATCATCGCAGCCACCCAAGCATCATCGGACATCTCCCGTACACGTCTCATGAACATATGGGGCCTCGTCGGAGGCACCAGAACCTCGTCCACCACAATCTGACGAACCACCCTCTCCCCAAGATACCGAGAGTGGCCAAACTCATGAGCAAGAAGGCACCGCATATCTGCATATACCCCAGTCACCCCGGTGTGCTGAATAGCCGTCCCCCAGGGATAGAAGGTCACCTGAAAATCCCTAGTGAAAGAGAAGGATCAGTGTTAATAAAATGGCATTAAAGGAAAAGAACAGTCTCAAGGATAAAATAATGCTTACTCGCTCGCTCGTCAGGCCATTTAAAAGCTGACGCACAGCCTGTAGAGAGAGATTCTTCTTCGACTATCGGTGGGCCTCCGCCATCGGAACATCCGGTAAAAGTCCCCAACGAAGTCATCCTTCAGAGAAATCAGTTGGGTTTTTAACTCAATCACCTCGTAGAACCACGTCTGGAAAGGACAATAATCATCATTCAAATCAAAAGGAAATGCATGAATGGAAAATGCGAACGCGTAAAGAAAAATGCACAAAATAAAGAATACCTCCAGAAGATATGTGGCCCCAGTAAAAGTCGACCGATAGCACGAGCCGATTGCTTCCAAAGAGTAGTACAGGGTTGCCAAAGTCAGGCTCCCCCAATCATAGAGGCGGATGTTCGAAAACATCCTCAGAAATGACAAAAACCATAAATGGATGACATCACCACCAGAAAACCTCCCAACACCACCATGATAAACAGACGGGCAATATGATGCACCTACTGCCCATCGTTGTCATCAACCCTCCTACTCATCAAAAGATCCTTCAGAGAAGACAAACAGAGCAAATCCCTAGAAACCACCCTAGCCACATCACCTAACGCTGTCCTCACCTCCTCCGGCGTCACCCACAGCGCCTTGTCCACCTCAATCTGGGAACCCTCGTAATCCAGCCCCAGCAGCTGCTGAACATTAATGGGAGTCACCATCATCTCCCAGAAGCCAAAATGGAAGGTGTGGGTAGTGTCCCACCACCTCTCTCCCAGATACTACAGAACCACAGTAGAGGTTGAAAAGCAGGACGTCTCATCCAAGGCCGACGCTAGCCTCCCAAAACCCACAGAGGACACCATCTAGCGCACCACAGCAGGAAGATGCTCCCAAACATCCTTGAGGCCTATCGTACCACGGGCATGAATTGTCGTCATGGAGATGTCAGACTATAAAGAAATGAAGAAAATCCTTGTCAGATTCAGGAAATAAAGCAATCTCCTCAAGTAAAAAAAGAAAGGAATACCAAGAGTCATGTAAGACTTACATATCCACTACGGTTCACCACCGTTGAAGAACGATGATGCGAAGGCTCGCGCATAAGAGTTTGATCATCTGCCACAGGCTCAAACGAGTCGAAGGAGTTATCGCTACCCAATCCAAGAGGCACCCTAGCCTTCCACCCCAACCCTGCCCAGTCATCAGCATTGAACCACGCCATATGGATCGCACTGCTTAAGAAGTCGGCCATTTCGAATGTAAGGAAAATTTTCATAGGTTTATAGAAGAAGGAAAGAAGTCACAAAGCTGTGCAAAATGAGGAGAACTCACCCCTTTTTATAGGAGGTTAAGGGTCATGCCAATCGGCAGTCCCCCCATCCATCGATCGACACTGAGCCTTTCACCTGCTCGAGGCACCCCAAAAGTTCGTGCCAATGCCGATTGGCACACATCCATCCATGACGATGGGCACACCCCATAAAATTTTGTACAGAAAGTCCAGAAAAATACCAAAAAAATCCTGAAAAATTCCTAGAATTTCCAAATCCATTCTAGCACCTTGTTCACCAAGGAACACATTTTTTTACACCCCCGGCAGGAATTCCAGAGAATCATTCTCCCCAGAAACATCTCCAAAGGACAACCCAAATTTTCCCAGCTCATTCACTATTCCCCAGTGAAATCCAAAATCCAATTTGTATCCCCAGCAGAATCATCGATTTTCTCGAAGAAAATGTACACCTCTTTTAGGTCAAAATTGACCTCGGTCTTGGATCGTCACTCGAGTTAGGTAATTGACCTCAGTCTTGGATCATCAATTTAGTTAGGTCATAATTGACCTCTATCTTCGGTCGTCACCTCTATTAGGTAATAATTGAGATTGATCCTCGGTCGTAACCTCTTTTAGGTCAGAATTGACATCGGTCTTGGATCGTCACCTTAGTTAGGTCAGAATCGATCTCGGTCGTCGCCTCTCTTAGGTGAGAATTGACCTCAGCCTTGAATCGTCACCTGAGTTAGGTCAGAATTGACCTTGATCCTCGGTCATCACCTCTCTTAGGTCAGAATTAACCTCGGTCTTGGATCGTCACCTTAGTTAGGTCATAATTGACCTTGGTCCTTGGTCGTCACCGGTTTTAGGTCAGAATTGATCTCGATCTTGGATGTTCACCTTAGTTAGGTCAGAATTGACCTCGATCCTAAATCACCACCTCTCTTAGGTCAGAATTAACCTCGGTCTTGGATCGTCACCTTAGTTAGGTCAGAATTGACCTCAGTCCTCGGTCGACACCGCTCTTTGGTCAGAATTTACCTCGGTCATATATTGTCACCCTAGGTAGGTCAGAATTGACCTCGGTCCTCAGTCATCACCTCTCTTAGGTCAAAATTGACCTCAGCCCTCGGTCTTCACCTCTCTTAGGTCAGAATTGATCTCGATCTTAGATTGTCACCTTAGTTAGGTTATAATTGACCTCAGTTCTCGATCGTCACCTCTCTTAGATCAAAATTGACCTCGGTCTTGGATCGTCACCTTAGTTAGGTTAGAATTGACCTCGGTACTCGGTTATCACCTATTTTAGGTTAGAATTGACCTTGACCCTTGGTCGTCACCTCTTTTAGGTAAAAATTAACCTCGACCCTATGAATCGATCATCTGTATTTCTTAGGTCTGTAGAACTGTCCTCCTTCCATCATATGGTGTCTATTCAATGGCCATCACTTATTCCAAGCTCACCCATATAGGGTCTCTATATACACAACTTTCTAGGACCCCCTAAGTCTTTCCTTAGGCTCCTAATTCTTCCCCCTTCCATCGCAAACCTTGGTCGTACTTCGAGTGCCCATCGGGTGCCCTCAGGCCTCAAATCGACCCCATCTGACTCCGATTAACTTCACCATCAGAGAAAAATTTCTTTGAATCTTCAAAGGACACTAAAATCCCTTTCTAAGGGTCATCCCGTGCATGAAATAACATAATTGTTCGGACGAACGATCAATTTTCACCTTAAAATCTATACGGAAGCCACCGGATACTTCCGAACTCCGTTTAACCAAAGTTAGGTCTTCAAATCTAATGAGACTGAATGAATCTCTGAATGTAACTGAATACCCTTTCTAACTATCCGCCCTGTGCACGATTCTGACCTATAGTGCGGACGAACGATCCGTTATACTCCGAGAGGTCACTGGGCGCTTTCGAGTCCCGATTTACCAAGGTTAACTTTCCGAATGAGCGAAATTATTTGGAATGTTGAAGTACATATCCTAATATTTCCAATGGTCTTCCCTGTGCGCGATTTTGATTTACCATATGAACGAACGATCCGTTTGCGTCTGACGATCTCCCGTCCAAACGATCGACATGCGCTTCGAAGCCACATTTGATCCAAAGTCAACTCCTAAACTTGAGAGAGATACAAAGAACTCTCATAGGCCTTTGAAATACCTTTCTAACGGTATGCCCTGTACACGATTTGGATCAACCTTTTGTGCTCTACAGTCATTTTTCCAGAAAAGTCCGCACGGGACAGCCAATTGGCAGGTCCAGAACCCTGCCAATCGGCACAGTGTCAAGGGTGACCTGTCGATAGGCACCCTCTTGGTTATGGAGATTGGTTGAACCTGACCCTATAAATAAGGTCCATGACCTCATTGCTGAGCAGAGAGCACAAACCCATCAGCATCAGTGATTTCAACAACATTCTCTCGAAGTCAACGAAGCTCCATATGAGAAATCTCATTCAAGCCTAAACACCAATCAATTTCTCACCCAATTTGGTAAATATTACCATCTCTCAACAAAATTCAAAGGAGTTCATCCAAGATCCAAGTTCAAGGTCCAAGAAAGGTCCAATTCTTTCTCCCTCTCTCTTAATTTCTTGTTTTATATAAGTTACCTTAGATTAATAATCTAGTTTCACTCTAGCTCATACATATTAACTTATACACTTTTATCACTATATCTCACATACTTTATTTTTCATAAAAAACCCAAAATAAATAAAAGAGGGTTACATCTGTAAATTCCAAACGGAATTATCCACTACACTTTTTTCCAAAACTAGAAACACATTTTCTACACACACACCTAATAATATGGGATAAACCCCACACCTATTCTACATTCGAACTACATGGACTTTGATGCCTCTTTAGACTACGTAGGCATCCCGGATTAAAATCCGAGACTCGAGTTCAATTTTGCTAATTTCTCTTATTTTTTCATAATCCTCAAAATTACTCATTATCATATATATATATATATATATATATATATATACATCTCGTCCCACACATATTAACGTTTCCCAATGACGATCAATATCGCGATGAACGCTCATATTCTATCTTCTATATCTATTATTATTTTGGAATTATTCATATGGATGACATCACCCTATCTTTTCCATGGTATGGGTCGAACGATTCCAATCTCCATTATATAAACACATGCATACACTTCACGGGGATAAAAAGGAAAATATAAACATTTGCCCATGAGAGATCGAAAAGGCGGGATGGGTGCCTAACACCTTCCCATTCCGTAACTTAGCCCCCGGACCTCCGATCTACTACTTTCGCATGCATCAGTTTTGCCCTTGATGCAGCTCTCTTGAAAGTGGCAACATATTCTTTTGCCTGTTTTGATAAAAATAGGTTGGAGACTCTATTTCTTTACATTCACCCCACACCAACGACGACCGAAGAACCCTTTTCAAAGACAAGGGTGCAAGACCGCGATGCAGCCTCCATCCCCGGGGAGGGGGATCCTCTTTCTCCTTTCTTCATCCCGGAGCGAGCGCCGCGCCGACCGGGATGGCCACAATATTCACAATCATATATTACTTTATTCACTCAATAATATTCAATATAATTTTCACTAATAAATACTAACTCTTATTTCACTAGTTAATATTTATTTTAATCCGAATTAATTATCAATTAATTTCTTATATTTAATTTAATTAATTCAATATTTAAAAACATTAAAATACGAGGTGTTACAATAGTCTAAAATTCAAAATTTAACTACTCAATTTGAAACAATTACCATGCTTGATTCTAAGTGTTTCGATGACTTTTATGCACGTCTATCTGACATTGTCAACACTAGTTTCAATCTTAGTGAGCACATGCCCGATACACGAGTGGTTAAAAAGATTTTCAGATCGCTGCCTAAATGTTTTATCCCTAAAATGACTATTTTAAATATCTTAGACAATTTGAGAAATTTAAAATTAGAAGGCCTAGTAGGAGACCTCTGGACATATGAAATTGACATGTTCCTTAACACTATCAAGCCTAAGGATAGAAGGATAGCACTTAGAGACCAGTTTAGGAAGGGAGAGGAAGTGTCCAAGATAGAGAAGAAAAAGAAAGTGAAAGTTTGTGAGTCCAACTCTGAGGGTGAGGTAGAGTTTGATATGTCCATGCTTGAATTTTTTTTAAAAAAGTTTCTCAAAATTTCCAATGAAAATTCTTCCAATAAAACATTTTTTGAGAAAAATAAAAAGAAAAATAAAGCCAAAGAGAGCTGTGAGAAAGAGAGTGGTAAAGAGAGAGAGGAAGAGGAGAGAAGTTTTGAGTACGACTGTGATGCCCCGAACCGGATTTAAGGGTTATTAAAGGATCGACTCGATATGATCCGAGTGTCAAGTGTGGAGTGCAATGAACAACCTAGATAATGTTGCTATTCCAATTTTATTATTACATAAAATTTCACTTCTCTTAGCATGCGAACTCAATATAAAACAAGTACGCGTGGGACCCAAGGGAAGTGACACCAAGGACAAGTAAACAGAGCTACTAACGTTAATGCAAATAAAATATTACATGTATAACTCTCTCAAATACGGAACCGGATACAACCTGCCATAACAAAGAGGAATGAGTGAGCGAAAGGCTCAGTGAGAAATATACGAATGCAGTATAGAAACGAACGACAGCAAAGAATACTCACATGCTACATGCTCCTGAAAATACGTTTATATCTATATATATACTTTTTAAACTACATGTCCCAATGCATTAAACCATTTTATTTCAAAAACATTATTTATCCCCGTACATCCCCTTCGACTTTACCAAAATAGTCATTTTGTATAATTTTGCTTTAAAAATAGCATTCTTTCCCATTAACGCACACAATTAATCATTTGTTAGAAAAACCTTTCTTTTCTTGAAAACATTAATCTATTCAACGTTCAATAACTCACGCTAGAGTTACTTTGCCATTATTCTAATATTCTCATTAAAACAATCTTTATGACACGCACACCTCATTTTGTGAAAATATTCATTTTTATTGAGAAACTTATACACCACAGGACACAAAACATTTATTATTTCAGGAAAACTTTGGTTATTTCCATCTTTCAACATTTTGCAAATCTTAATATTTATTTGCATTAATTTCAAGAATATTCTCATTCTTAATTATTCATCGCAAGATTTATCAATCTTTGCCCTAGAGTCTAGCCATCAGTCCGGGACTTCACGAGCTCCACACCATCGGTCTTCAGTCGCCATATGTTCTTTTGTACAGGCTTTAGGATCTTTCACCACTAGGGACGTCATGCCCTTCTTGGCATCATGCAAGTATCCTTTCTTATCTTTTCCACATATTTCACATATTTCATAATTGTTAATATTTCCGAGTTCATCATTTCTTTCATTTCATCTTTGTGTCACACTTTATTATTTATCATGTCTTTAAGTTTTTCAATTAAACTCGGCCGAGGAGGCCAAAAATGCAACACCGTTTTCGAATATCATTTCGGTGAAACTCATTATTTTCACTTAGCAAAAATATATCATTAATATCCTTTTACCAAACTCAAATAATACAATTAATTGTCAAATATTTTCTTGACAGCATACTATTCACTGTATTTATGACAATGCCACTACTATTTATTTCACACAAATATTATCCTTTTAAATGGGTTTAAACATACTAATTTCATCAAAAACCAATTTATAACTTCTCAAACTGTATTTATGATATTTCTAACATAATTTCAATAATAAATTCCAAATTTTATAAAAAGGCTTTATTTCCATTTATGTTTCCAAAATAAGTTGTGCACACTTTAAATACCCATTTGGCCACTACCAACACATTTGGCCTTCTTTACTTTCTTTAATTACACTTAAGTATCAATTTAAAATTAAGCATTTTATACTTTGATTATTTACATATCAACCCCAAATATTTCTTATTATGAGTTTATGCATCTCAAAAATACCCATTTAAGTAAAAGTCCAATTTCATCTTCTACTTCATCATTTTGGTAAGAAAGTCCCATTTTTTATTTCGTAAAAATGGCCTGTATTAGCCCAATATTTTTCAAAACATGAAATTACATTATTTACCTTTGAAACATCATTTTGACACATTTTATTTCATAAAATGTACAAGGCTAATATTTTAAAATTTATCCACCTTTTGAACCCATCAAAATTACTTCTTAAAAACTCATTTCTACACACCAAATGATGATATGATGACTAAACAACATAAAGTTATAAAGTAGCTAAAATACTATATATATCAAGTCTACTATATATAAATATCATCCTAAAAATTATCAAGCTCTAAACCTCAATTAAAGTAAGATTTTTTCACCTCTTAAGATTCCAAAGTGGTGGTGTAGGAGGAGAAACCCCCACCTTCAAAGGTTACGTCAAGGGATTACCAAATGCATCCTCCATGAGAGCTCTATATGTGCTCCAGGAAATCCTTCTTCAAGCTCCATTAAATGCTTCAAAACTTCAACTTTAACTCCAAAATATAAGCTCCGAGATTTCCTTAATTTATATATTCCTTGAGTGGTTGTTTTTGGGTATAAATATGTCACAAATATGAAGTTTTGGTGGTTGTTTAGAGAGGGTAAGGAAGAGCTACGAATTTTCACAAGTGTTTGAGAGTTGCGAAAGTGTGAGAGTGATCAAAATATGATTGCTTTCTTCTCTCATCAACCCACCTGATTAATATATTATATAACCCCATGATTCATTAGTTTATTCATTAATTAACTTCAAAAATCTTACACTCATCCAATGTTGGTGAGGTTATTCAAAGGGGCTGATGAGGGAGGTGAGACTAGAGGTTGAATCAATGGATGGCTTATGATTAAACCAAAATAAAAAATAAAACCCCAAATTTATTAATATTTTTACTATTTTTAAACCTGAAAATTGCTCTAAAATAGGTTTAATGACGTTTTTTGGAGAGGTCAAAGAAGAGAAAGTTACTGAAAATTAAATGTTAAGTCGATTTGAAAATTTTCAAAATTTTCTGAGCACTTTTATTTTTTGACGAAAAATAATAATATTTTATTTATTTATTCATTTTTTTACTTTTGACCTCATGTCACTCTTAATCTTATTTTTAGTATCCCATAAAGATGGTCAAATTATTTTTTACCCCAATAAAACATCCTACAAAAATAACGCAAGTTCGCGTCCTGTGCGACACATTCTGATAAAAGTCGCGTTATATTAAGCATGACCGTGTCACAATCATTCATTGACATTTTTGCATCAAACTTAACCAACATACTTATTAAGACTATTAGGTCTTAAATGCGCATCCATGCGAACCATGTAACGTTGGAATTCTTTTTCTCCTTAATTACATTTCATAGTGTGTCCCTTTTCGTGCCATTTTGGCGTAATTCCCTTATATATTTATTCCTCAAATTTTTCTTTGAATAAAATATTTTTATTATCCTTAAATACTTATTTATCTAGGGCGAGGTATTACATTCTTCCATCCTTAGGAAATTTCTTCCTCGAAATTGTTAACTCATCCATATTAATCATTCGGTCATCCAAGCAAGCCATTTCTAATTCTTGAGTATCCTTAACATTATAGTTAAAACCCATAGATTTCGTACACGTTAATTATCATCAATTTAACCCAATCATGATGGACATTAAGGTCTTTACTAATAATACCCATGCATGCCTAACTAATTCACCCAACAAATTTTTGAAACAGTCAGTATTCCTCAAACATCATGCCATCATTAATCAATTCGTCATCATGAATTATTCCTGTGTTAGAATTTACAAATCTATGTTTTCTCGAATTCTGAATCACTTCAAGACTAGGTCAATACATATTTAGCACTTCCTAGTCATTCATATTGGCAATCTTAAGACAGTCACTTTATCACATTAGCCTGAAAGACCGAAGTCTCCCACGAGATCTTCATATTAACCTCGAAGCATACTAGTCATTATAACCCAAATTACGCATGCGAGTAACTACATTCTCATTCGCATATCTCATGACGGAGTGTAAAGTCTGCACTTAAAGTTTCATTAAGTCTGATATTCACGTAATTCTTAAATCGTATTCTTGAACCTCTGACTGAAATGTATTGTAACTCCAACTGTAACTAGTTCTATCAGTTAACTTAATTGTCCATTAACCTGAGACAACTAATTTACCCATGCAAACTATGAGTAACCATGCGCACACACAAACTGATGAAAATATAAGGATTCTTCCAACGAAGTGCGTAGTTATTTATCTTGACGCATCGGCCACAACTGACCTAACCTGCACCACTACTAAGCTTATTAGTGTCACACCCAGATCTCAACCGAATAACAACTTCCCATTACTGGTATCAAAGGAAATATATGGAATGACAACGAGTTAAGTGATTTACAAAACCAAAGAATAATAATCGAATTTTGGCATCGAATTGTTCTTCACAAAGTACGAACCCATAAGTGCTCTTAAGGTCCACAACTTATGGCCGATGTTCCTCCTTTGAACATTGACTGCTCTCACGCAAATTTTCCATTCTCATTGAAGTATACACTAATCCTTTCAGGAAGTAAAAACACAAGGCTTCCTTCCTTAGGAATAATATTATGGGTTACACTTCTATATTTGTACGTACTGTGCCAATTCACGCGAGATCACCCTTCTCATCTTTTCTCATAAATAGCCGATCCATCATACCTAAATGTCCAAATTTCAATACATGGTATCTAACCTCAAATTTTCAAGTTCAATACATATGCATAGTTTCAAACATCTTAATTTACCAACAACTTCATAACTTTAGCAACATCCTATGCAATCTTGAGTATCACACTTTAGTCGAAGTTGACGCTTCTAATCTCACAGGTAAGATCTATGCTCACCTTGTTCTATCACTAAGGATTTCTCTAGGCGAATAATGATTTTGTTTTTTTACTAGAGTTACTCCAAACGTATCGGTAGAACAACATGGTGCTATGATTAAGCCTATCACCTCATTCCAAGAATTCTTCCTGAAAACATTGGTGCAATTATTTAGGTGCTCTAAATTCTCCTAAGTGTATAACTTAGTTCTCACCATCTTGTTTACAACATAACCTTCAAAGGTCACATTAAGACAGGGTTTATAAATCATGGTGCTAATTCCAAGGCATTGCCACAAGTCAACATGTACGATAATTATTCATCAACACCTAAACAACCCCTAACACTCATATTCTCCAAGGCTTTATGGATAACTTTCGTAAACTTATAAATTTCTCTAAAGGTGAATACAAAATCAAGTGTAAGAGTTGTCCGTCACACTAAAATCTTGTCACGCTCGATGTTATAGAAAGCAATGTCTAACTAAGCACATCCAAGTGCTTGTCACAACAATCAAATATAATTACTAACTTATATTCTTCCAATAGTTATATCAAGACACGTGTTCACAATTAATTCATCTTACTGACACCAATTCTGAGGTATTTTCTTCACATCAACATGATTTAGTTACTAATGACCTATTATTATTTTATGAAATCCTCAACGAAATAATTCTCCCAAGATTTAAGGCAACGACATCATATTTAGCCATTTCCAAAACCATCATATGCGACCAAGTACAATAACCATTTCGTCACAAGAAGAGCTTATCATAACAATTTCCAAAAAAGGTACTCTACTCAAGTCAACCCAATTGTTTATCGTAACGATTTGATTACGATCACTAATCTTCAATATCTTTATATGGTAATCATTGATTTTGACTCTTCTATCGTCACACAAATTTTCTCTTATCATGTACTAGGGAACAACCCATGATATATTCTTGGGTCACCTTAGTTTGTCATTTCTATGCAAGTAAGTAACATTCCTATCATCGAGGAACATTAATCAACCTTAGTTTCATCTATGATATACAATCTCAAATGTATTGCCTCGAAATGCTAATCACTCGCATCAATATTTTCTTAGATAAACCTTAGTACCTACTCTTCGGAGCAATTATCATGGAGTCACATACTCATAATATTACCAACCCATAGAAAAATCACTAAGACGCATCATATAAACCTCAATGAGTGTAAATTTATAAATGTATCTTGTCTCCAATTTGTGATCACAATACCATGCGATAAATCACCCGTTAATATTTACTAAAGGTTTGGTAGGATACAGGACGTCGTGTATTTCTTATAAACATCCAAGACCATACCTCAAATGCCATGAGAGATCCTCCTTAATACCGTACTATTATAATCTCCCAAAAATCATTAATTGATATCATTACCAACATTGTGCCAGAAGGACTATTTAATTTAACTCCTAGGTCACCTTAAGTCATCACGATTTTCTAAGTCTATAATATAACCAAAATATATAGATCATGGTATACTAAACCCAAGTCCTTATTCAAGGGACCTACTAATTTCTCATCAGAGGGTCAATACTTACAAACCTACTACCCAATATATACACCCAAATACATGAACCCAAGTCTTCAGTTTAATCTACTCTCACTACGAAGTCAACTCTTATAATATGCACTAAAGTCACCTAATCTCAAAAGTTAAATTCAAGCAATCTTTCCAGCTACATTTTATCTTACACTATTTGATGCATTAACTTCTCTTATTCTGTGTCACCATTATAATTAACACACAATATATCTCTCATACAAAGAAACTACGATGTTGCCGACATTAGCTTAAGCTGACACCCATAATTACTAACACATCTATATCAAAAATGCGGAAGTGATTTATAACTATCAACCTGATTGTGTGCCAGTTGGTACTAACTTAAATTTCATGCTCACCTCTTTGACTTTATTAATGAGGATACAAACCATCACCAAAGTAGCGTGAACGGACCAAACCAACATCGACGTTGAAAGAGCCACTACCAACCTCACCATCTCACACCCAAAAGAAACATTTAACCTAAATCACTGATACCAAGTTATGACGCCCCGAACCGGATTTAAGGGTTATTAAAGGATTGATCCGATCCAATCTGAGTGTCAAGTGTGGAGTGCAATGAACAACCTAAATAATGTTGCTATTACAATTTTATTATTACATAAAATTTCACTTATCTTAGCATGTGATTCCAATATAAAACAACTACGCGTGGGACCCAAGGAAAGTGCCCCCAAGGCCAAGTAAACAGAGCTACTAACGTTAATGGAAGTAAAATATTACCTGTATAACACTCTCAAATATGGAACCGCATACAACCTGCCGTAACAAAGAGGAAGGAGTGAGCGAAAGGCTCAGAGGGAACTATACGAAGGTAGTATAGAAACGAATGACAGCAAAGAATACTCACACGTTATATGCTCGTGAAAATACATATATATCTACATATATACTTTTTAAACTACATGTCCCGATACATTAAACCGTTTTATTTTTAAAACATTATTTATCCCCGTACATCCCCTTCGACTTTACCAGAATTATCATTTTGTATGATTTTGCTTTAAAAATAGCATTCTTTACTATTAACGCACACGATTAATCATTTGTTAGAAAAACCTTTCTTTTCTTAAAAACATTAATCTATTCAACGTTCATTAACTCACGCTAGAGTTACTTTGCCATTATTTTAATATTCTCATTAAAACAATCTTTATGACACGCACACCTCGTGTTGGGAAAATATTCATTTTTATTGAGAAACTTATACACCACACCACACCACACGACACGACACAAAACATTTATTATTTCATGAAAACTTTGGTTATTTACATCTTTCAACCTTTTGCAAATCTCAAGATTTATTTGCATTAATTTCAAGAATATTCCCATTCTTAATTATTCATCGCAAGATTTATCAATATTTTCCTTAGAGTCTAGCCATCAGTCCTGGAATTCACGGGCTCCACACCATTGGTCTCCAATTGCCATATGTTCTTCTGTAAATGCTTTGGGATCTTTCACCACTAGGGATGTCATGCCCTGCTTAATTCTTAGTATCATGCAAGTATCCTTTCTTATCTTTTCCACACATTTCACATCTATCATATTTCACATATTTCATAATTCTCATCATTTTCGAGTTCATCATTTCTTTCATTTCATCTTTGTGTTACACTTTATTATTTATCACGTCTTTAAGTTCTTCAATTAAACTCGACCGAGGAGGCCATAAATGCAACACCATTTTCGAATATCGTTTCGGTGGAACTCATTATTTTCACTTAGTAAAAATATATCATTAATCTCCTTTTACCAAACTCAATTAATACATTTAATTGCCAAATATTTTCTTGACAGCATACTATTCACTGTATTTACGACAATGCCACTACTATTTGTTTCACACAAATATTATCCTTTTAAATGGGTTTAAACATACTAATTTCGTCAAAAACCAATTTATAAATTCTCAAAGTGTATTTATGATATTTCTAACATAATTTCAGTAATTAATTCCAAATTTTATAAAAAGGTTTTATTTCCATTTATGTTTCCAAAATAAGTTGTGCACACTTTAAATACCAATTTGGCCACTACCAACCCATTTGGCCTTCTTTACTTTCTTTAATTACACTTAAGTATTAATTAAAAAGTAAGAATTTTATACTTTGATTATTTACATATCAACCCCAAATATTTTTTATTATGAGTTTATGCATCTCAAAAACACCCATTTAAGTAAAAGTCCAATTTCTTCTTCTACTTCATCATTTTGGTAAGAAAGTCCCATTTTTATTTTGTAAAAATGGCCTATATTAGCCCAATATTTTTCTAAGCATGAAATTACATTATTTACCTTTGAAACATCATTTTGACACATTTTATTTCATAAAATGTTCAAGGCTAATATTCCGAATTTTATTCACCTTTTGAACCCATTAAAATTACTTCTTAAAAACTCATTTCTACACACCAAATGATGATTTGATGACTAAACAACATAAATTTGTAAATTAGCTAAAAAACTACATATATCAAGTCTACTATATGTAAATATCATTCTAAAAATTATCAAACTCTAAACCACAATCAAAATAAGAATTTTCCACCTCTTAAGACTCCAAAATGGTGGTGTAGGAGGAGCAACCCCAACCTTCAAAGGTGGTCTCAAGGGGTTACCAAATGCATCCTGCATGAGAGCTCTATATGTGCTCCAAGAACTCCTTCTTCAACCTCAAATAAATGCTCCAAAACTCCAACTCTAGCTGCAAAATATACTCCTTGAGTGGTTGTTTTGGGGTGTAAATATGTCACAAATATGAATTTTTTGTGGTTGTTTAGAGCAGGGAAGGAAGAGCTATGAATTTTCACAAGTGTTTACACATATTAAGGAGAAAGTAAAGTTTTTGATCAAAACTTCACATGATTTGATGGATGTTTTTCATAGGATGTCACCACCTTTAAAAAACTCCATCGCACCTAACGGTTAAGGTTTAAACTTGTTTCCTAGCATATGATGATTTTCATGATAATATTTTTTGCCTATTGCTACTATGTACCATGTTTGTATTTATGTTTACCATTTTAGATATGTTTTATAAAAAAAAATTGAAAAGTCCAAAAATATTTTATTTTAATAAAATTTTTGGAAAAAGATGAAAAGATTTTTGCATTTTGTTTTTCACAGTATATGAATGGACATTCAGGATGAGCGAGTCACAATTTCATTCCATATCCACGTGACTATTTGATTGTTTTTTATATGAGTCATTATTTCATTTTTGTGCTTTACAATATTTGGAGTCATTGAGATGTAATTTGATATTACTACCTACATGTTTAACTCTTAGTTTCCTTTAATGCACACTTGCACGAATTTGTTTGATTATTGTACTTATCAAATAACATGTTAGTCGAAGTGTTTCCATCTCAATCCTGTCTTTAAAATGAACCAAATGTGATAAAACTTGACAAAAAAGTAGTGCATGTAAGAACCATTTGTGTGATATATTTGAAAAATGGGGAAGGTCAACGAAAGATACTCATTTATCCTTTGCGATTAATCCACCGTTTAAAATTGGACCTAGAAAAAGTGTGGCCAAAACAGAAGCCAATGTCCAAAGAGGTTGAAAAATCGCCCGAAAAAATTCAAATGCAATAAAAAGAAAAACATGCCAAAAAATGGAGCCAATAGGATTTCTTAAAGGAGAGAAAAATAGATCACCTCAAAAAAATAAATGCATTATTATTTATGAGGGTGTTCGGATGAGAAAATATAAAAAACGAGTTTGCACATCACGACAAAGTCTTGAGAAAACATTACATAGTTTAAGTCGTTATTGGTGTGAAAATCCATATACATCATGCACTTATGTTATGTTTGATTGCATTGAATTACCTATCAAATATGTTCACAACCATTCATTATGTTTCCGCGATTTGGTTGCCTTAGTGTAAATTCAAGGTGTGTGATTTTTGTAAAATATTTTTGCATTTTTGTATGAAAAAATTAAAAAATAAAAAATAGTTATGTGGAAGATTTTTAGTATATCCTTGATGATCGTAGTTGTTTTCTTTCTTTGTCATGACAACTCCATGTTTATTGTGTTTATTCTTTTCCTTGTCTATTTCAGACAAATAAAAAGGGGGAGAACGAATTATGATTTTATGGGAGATTTTTAATTACAAGGGAGATTTGAGATTTTGATCTTAGTTTTGATTTATTCTTATCTCATTTCAAACTCAATATGTCAGGAAGATATTTGCTTTGTCTCATGTGTGTAGGTACAAAAATTGATGATCATATGTTTCACACCCTGATGAGAAAAGCTTGGAGATTTGATGTTGAAGATTTTTGAAGAAAAGTTTGTATATTGCATTTTTAATACCGTTTCTATTTTGGGATCATGGCAGGGTATTAGATTTTTATAGGCATTTTTTTTATAATTCGGATGTTTTTATTTTGTTCCGGCATATACCTAGGGGAAATTTGTAAGGATTATTTTATTGTCTTGTGTACATTATTGTATGTTGTATACCACTACAACCGTTGAAGACTTATTCAAGTTCAATCATGCATCAAGACAGACTCAAATATCAACGTTCTTTCATAAAGACGCCTCTGCAATATTAATTTTGATAAGGTTGTGATTAAGTACCTTAATGGTTCATTATAAGTGTTGGGATATTTTTTCTAAAATATTTTCAAACACTTGAGGTGTTGTTTTTCATCAAAGAATTTTTTTCTAACTGTTGACGCATTTTTTAACGAAATAAATTTTTTATTTTTATAACTGTCGTTCGAGCGACATGCAGAGGTCGTTCAAACGACATTGCCTTGTCGCGTGAAGTTCGTTCGAGTGACACGTGTTCTCGTTCGAGTAACAGCCTAATTTCGTTCGAGCGATCTGTCGACTCAATTTTTGCTATATAAAGCATGTTAAATGACTCCATTTTCATGAAGAAGACCTGACGTTTTTCATTCTGCACAAACTGCAAACTAGCAGAATACTGTCTTCTTCATTTAAGGGTTTAATCTTTTTTGTTTTCAATTCACAAAACATCCCAATCTTTTAGTGAATTTTTTTGGAACCCAAGATTCAACTTTGGTGAATTTATTTCTTTGTGGAGTGTTATGTCTACAGCTGACTACGACTGCGTCGATTGGGAGTGTTTATGGGTGTTCTTGGCTGAATTGGACAACGTGTTCTTATGGGCTGCTACGATTGTTCCATTGATGACTCTAGGATGCCTGTCTATGTGACTATCTACACGATATTCATTACGGATTCCACTATGTATGTAAGTTACGATTTATTTTTAGTGAAATAAAAGGTTTTACCAGAAAGATTTTTTTTGCTGAAATCAGCGTGTCAGCAATTTTGTTTGTGATGATTTGATTTCACTCACGTAGTTATATATTTTAGGGCTAAATTAAATTGGTTTAAAAATTGACAGTAATTAAATAATTTTACGATTGTAACTTGCAAATTTTACTAAATCGGTATCACACGGCTTTCCCAGAGGTCCTGTCAGTGAGTTCGGGAGAAGAATCACCGCCTGAATGTGACTTTACCACATTCCTGGTTAGTCATGTGAGTACATCTAGTGCACCTCATGACTATGAGGACGCTACTTCAGAGGGACATATTGACAATGAGATCGACGTGAGTGAAGGTGAGGATGCAGTTAGTGAGAGCGAGAGTGACCTACAGAGCATACGTCGAGTTATATGTTGAGTTCTTTAAAACAAAAACAAAACAAAACAAAGGGTTAACACTAGAGTCCTAGCTCTAGAGAAGGAGTTAGGAGAGACAAGAGAGAGAGTCCTACGTGGGTGTCTTTGAAAGAGAGAGAGAGTGTCGAAACCTTAACTATGTGTGATAAAGATTCGAATAGATATTCCAATCACAAACTTATTTAATTAGAGTAAATTTATGAATTAAATTAATTCAGCCCTCAAAATCATCTAGCTATGTGCATGAATGTGTCAAACCAACATAAATAAAATATGCGATACAGAGTTCAGGAAAAATCCCCTCAGGGCAAAACCTTTTTATTTCACTATAATTATAAATCGCAACTTACACGGTTACAATGAAATATAGTTGTTTGACACACGAATACCCGCAGGCATCGGTCGGTGTCGTCAGCAATGAATTACGCATAGTAATTCACAAGAACCGCAATCCTATCTCAGCAAAGATCCACATGCAACGAACCTCAATGACACGCAGCCATATGATGCATAAATCATCTCCACAAAAGTATGAACACCAGTAAAGTGTGTTCTCAAATTTAAAAACAATTCACATGAATAATTGAGACTTTTGTGAATTGAAAAACAAAATAGATTAAACTCTAAAAGAAGAAGCCAAAAGGTTCTGATGATATTGCATTGTTCTACAGAATGAAAAATTTACTACTTTCTTATGGAAAACGGAGTTGAAGAGACCATTTTATAAAAAACTTAAGGCGCTGGGTCGTTCGAGCAAGACACAATGTCATTCGAGCGAGACACGATGTCATTTGAAGTATCGCGTGACATGTAGTGTCGTTTGAACGACGTACGATATCGTCCGAACGAGATGATTAAAATAATATTTTTTACTTGTTTATCCTTTTAGTAAATGAACCTCCTCAAACACTCCGAAAAATATATTTTTGACGAAAAACATTTAAAGCTCCGCTCCAACACTTAGAAAATATTTTGCGAAAAATATCCCAATATCCTAAGTGAATTATTAAGGAATTAAAAACACAATTTTACCAAATTCATTTCGCGGAGGCTTGATTGTTGATGAAGATCGATATTCGGACTGTCTCATTGCATATTTGATCTTGAACATCTTCGATGGTTGTAGCGGTATACGACATACATAATTGTGACGGACTATGTCCTTACAAATCTCCCCCTATGTCTATGCCGGTACAAAATAAAAACATCCAAATTATCAATAAAAAATGACCTATATAAATCTACCCTCCCATAAACTCAAAAGTAGAAAGATATGTTGATTTTGGCTCTCCTATTTTTTCAGTTTTGGTTTATTTACAAATTTGCCATTTTGGCTCAAATCTATAAATACAAGTGTCATTTCTAGGTTTTGAGAGAGGACAAGTTTGAGAACTATTTTGTGTGTTATCAAAGCTAAAGAGAGTTCGAGCTCCCATTTGAGGGGTGAGTTCTTGTGAGGTTGTGAGTGACTTTCTAAGAGAGATAAATTGTGTGTGTGTATAACCTTTGGGTTCCTCCATTTATCTATAGAAAGAAGAAATCCTCCTTGGTGGATGTAGCCCAAATTTGGGTGAACCACGGTATATCGTTGTTGTTTTTCTTTGATGATTGCTTGTATGTTCGTATTGTCTCTTCATTGATGTTTGGTTGATTCGATTGGGAGTTTGCACACTAGTTCATTTTGGGAACAAGGTCTTGGGTGTTTTCCGCACACCAAGTGTTTGATAAAATTCCCGAGTGAGTTTTATCGTCTTGGTCGCTAGAGATAGTCTTGCTTTAGCGCAACAAGTGGTATCAGAGCTTTGGTTGCTTGGTTTGCTCGGTATTTTGGTTCGAGGTTGAATCAATTTTGGCATAGCTTTTGTTTTTGTTCCAAATGACGGAAAATGTGGAGAGTACTCGAGAATCAACCTCTACGAGTGGAGGCTCTAAGAGATGGGATTCGAGTTATGGATCGAGTGGCTCAATGAAGACGGACATGAAGGCTTTTGATGAGAAGATCAATTTCGGGTTATGGCAAAGACGAATGCGAGGCATTCTTATCCAACAGAGGTTGCAATTAGCATTGTTGGGGGTAGAGGGATGACCGGTAGGCATGACCGATGCCGAGTGGATTGACATTGATCAAAGAGCGGCTTCGTGTATTGAGATGCTTATCACGGATGATGTGTTGAATAACTTGATAGCGGAGACCACGGCTAAAGGCATGTGGGATAAGCTTGAAGAGATTTATTTGGGAAAGTCGTTGTCAAATAAATTGTTCCTCAAGAAGAAACTCTTCAAGCTTGAGATGAAGGAGGGTGAGGATATGATGAAACATATCAACGTTTTTAATGCCTTGATAAATGACTTGAACCGGATAGACGTTCAATTCATTGAGGAGGATCGAGCATTGTTGTTGCTTGCATCATTACCCGATTCATACGAGCATTTTGTGACCACGCTCATGTTTGGGAAGTCTACGCTCCGGTGCAACGAGGTTGTGCAAGATATTCAATCTCATGTCACGATGAGAAAGAAGGAAGGTGGAGGTGACGGGTATTCCCATAATGAAGGCCTTATGGCGAGAGACGGAGGTGGACAAAATGGCGGGAGGAACTTCAACCGGGGATTTAATGACGGTAGTAGGTCTAGATCGAGAGGTGTTGGTGGTAAAGGGCCGAAATGCTACAAGTGTCGGGTATGGGGTCATATGATCCGAGAATGTCCTTTGTGGAACGACAAGGTTAAGGGCAAGGTTGATTCCGAGAGGGCAACGGTAGCGAGTGCGAATTATGAAGATGAACTTGGAGAACTTCTCACAATCTCCAAGGTTAACTCTCTTTCCCAAGATGATTGGATATTAGATTCGGGATCGTCGGATCACGTTTGCTCCAAGAGGGAATATTTTGAGACTTTCACAGAAAATGGAAAAGGTTCCATGTCTTTGGCTAACGGAGAGAAGGTTTCCGTTGAGGGTGTCGGGATGGTGAAACTCAAGATGTTCGATGGGGTGGAACGCACTTTGGGTGGTGTGGCCTATGTCCCAAAGTTGCGAAAGAATTTGATATCCATTAGCCGTTTGGATTCCAAGGGTTGCCGGGTGTCGGTGGCGGGTGGAGTCTTGAAAGTCACACGCGGTTGTATGGTCCTAGCGAGGGGAGAGGAGAGAGAGGGGTTGTATCGTCTAAATCAAACTTCGAGGAAGATTGGGAAGCGGTGTGCACAAGTGATCGAACGTTCGAGGCATGTCTCGTTTGTGAACAAAGCGGAGACATTGGGTGCTAGCTTTCCAAGAGTAGACGGTAATGATGGGAGAATACCTACTAGTGGAGGGGATGGATCGAAGTCCCCCTCCAGGGCCAACGGGTGATGTTGACCCGGTTTAGTTGCACACATGCATTGGCCGATTCGAATCGAGGAGGTGTAGGACTGTGATGGATTCGAGGTGTGTGTAGCTAGTTCAAGGAAGGTCGATGAGTTATTGTTTGCGAGCATTGGCAAACGGGAGTTTTTCGTGACAAAGACTTGGTATATCTTTCGAGGGTGAGATTTGGAGGGTATGAGAGGTGAGGAATTTTCCCTCTCATCCGTGGTTATTTCTCAAGGTGGAAGATGGTGTTGATGTGTTTGAATGTTTCGTGTAAAGAAGGTGTATGCTATATGTATTGTGTGGGGGTGTACTCACCGGGTTACATGAGGAGCGAGCTTCACCGTATGGTTACATGAGAAGCATTCAGGGGAGTTCTTAGTTTAGAACTTGGTTCCTAGGCGGGTGGAGTCGTTTGGAGTCTTGGAGTGAAGACTTGCGGTATCTCACTTCATGGTTGAAGTTTGAGGTGGCTTAGCGTCGGGTGGAGCGTATTGGCTTGTTAGATGTCGGGATGATCTTAGAGCGGATTTGATGTTTACATTCCGAGTTCGGTTGGATCGTGAGGATCGCCTGGGGGAATCGCATTAGCTTGGTAGATGGTGGGACAGTCTTCAAGCGGGTTCAATTTCAGCATTCTAGAGATTGGTTGGATCGTCAGGATCGCCAAGGTGGAGTTTGTTGATTTTGGCTCTCCTATTTTTTCAGTTTTGGTTTATTTACAAATTTGCCATTTTGGCTCAAATCTATAAATACAAGTGTCATTTCTAGGTTTTGAGAGAGGACAAGTTTGAGAGCTATTTTGTGTGTTATCAAAGCTAAAGAGAGTTAGAGCTCCCATTTGAGGGGTGAGTTCTTGTGAGGTTGTGAGTGACTTTCTAAGAGAGATAAATTGTGTGTGTGTATAACCTTTGGGTTCCTCCATTTATCTATAGAAAGAAGAAATCCTCCTTGGTGGATGTAGCCCAAATTTGGGTGAACCACGGTATATCGTTGTTGTTTTGCTTTGATGATTGCTTGTATGTTCGTATTGTCTCTTCATTGATGTTTGGTTGATTCGATTGGGAGTTTGCACACTAGTTCATTTTGGGAACAAGGTCTTGGGTGTTTTCCGCACACCAAGTGTTTGATAAAATTCCCGAGTGAGTTTTATCGTCTTGGTCGCTAGAGATAGTCTTGCTTTAGCGCAACAAGATAAAATGACAAGTCTTCAAACTTTGCTTCAACAATCAAATCTTCAAAACTTTGAACTTTTCTTATCAGGGTGTGCAACATAATGATCTTCAATTGCACCTACACACATGGGACAAAGCAAATACCTCGTGAAGTATCGAGTTTGAAATGATATAAGCATAAACATAAAAGCATAATCAATTCTCCCCCATACTTAAACTCCCCCATAAGGTCATAATTCGTTCTCCCCCTTTTTATTTGTCTGAAATAGACAAGGAAAAAAATAAATCTAATAAATCAAAATGGGGTGTCACGGTAAAATCTGGCAAAAAACCTATTTTTGATTTTTCAGATTTTTTATATAAAAATGCAAAAACGATGTTACACAAATCACACACCATGAATTTACACTAAGATAACCAAATCGTGGAAACGGAATGAATGGGTGTGAACAAATTCGATACGAAAATTAACTCAATCATGACATGTATGCACGATGCATAAGTGTACTCCTACCGAATGAACATCAAAATAGTTCTTAGGTGTAAAAATTATCGAATTTAGATGACATCGTCTTAATTAAATTAACAAATCAAAGTATAAATGATTTCCACACTAACAACGTCCAAAACTATGTAATGCTTTTTCAAGATTTTCAAGGACGTTCAAACCGTATTAAATTCCATCCAAACTCCCTCATTATAATATAATGCTTTTTATTTTTCTTATGAGGTGATATAACTCAAATCTATTGGCCCATTTTAGGCATATATTTCTTTTAATTGCCTTTTAATTTTTTGGGCTCTTTTAAACCTCACTGGGCCTCGGATAATTTTTAATTCCTCACTTTTTTAGGTCCATTTAAACGGTGGCTTTATCGCAAAGGAAAAATAAGTACCTTTCGCAGTCCTTTTCCATTTTTCAAAATAGATCACACAAACTCACAAACGGTTTAAAACATGCACTACTTTCTTGTTAAGTTTTATTGAATTTGGTTCGTTGTATAGAAAGAATTGAGATGGAAACATTCAACCAACATGTGATAGACAAGAACAAAAGTTAAACAAATCCATGCACGTGTGCAATAAAGAACAAATGTGTTAAACATGTAGGTAGCAACACTATATATCATCTCAAAGACTCGAAACTTTGTAAAGCACATGAATGACACAACATATTATCTCAAAACACTATCAAATAGTCACATGGATATAATATGATGTTGTGACTCGATCATCCCAAATGTCCATTATTATATGGTGTAAACAAAATACGAAACTCTTTTTGGATTTTTGGATTTTTCTAAAAAAAAAAATCTTTTTGTATTTTTTAAACACTGTTCAGAATCAACCCAACAGTACCAAATGATATTACAATATGAACCAGGGGACTGCAATTAGAAGAGATAAAATCTCCAGGGCTCGTTCGAACGAAGTGCTATGTCGCTCGAACGACAAGGCTTATCGCGAGAAGAATCTTCGTGCGACATCAGAAGTCGCTCGAACGAAAACTCCTCTCGTTTGAACGAAAAAAATCAAGTTTTCACAGTCTACCCAGAATGACATGCGATTTTGTCCAGTGAAATTTATTCGTGAAAACAGTTCCTGGAATGGGCAAACAGATCCAAAACAGTAGAAAAATAAGAAAACAATGTAAACAACAAAATGATACATACTAGAAATAGGCAAAAAATGTCATCATGTAAATCATCCTATTCTTAAAAAAAATCTAAACCTCATCCATTAGGTTCTAAGGATTTTTTCAAAGATGGTGACATCTTTTGAAACAAATCCATCAAATCGTGTGAAGTCTTAACTAAAAATTTTACTTTCTCCCGAATATGTGCAAACTCTCTATAATTATGTGCAAGAAAAGTACCATGGGTGGGTGCATGTGTTCGAACATGTGTAGACGCAACTCGTGACACATAACCCAATTTAAAGCAAAAATCCCTATGGTATCTTATCTTTTTGCAATGGGAGTAAACATAAACAGGCCTAGGTACACCTCTCTAAAAAATTCTAGGGCGTGCTCTCCTAACAGGTACGGGACGCCTAGGTGGGTCGGGTCGAGAGCCATGGGAATCTCTCATTAAAGCAGGAATCGGCTCGAGTGCAACAAAAGAAGAGGATGCACCATCACATTTTTCTATACTCTCACCACTAGCCACAATGGGATTGAGAACCATCTTTCCAACCTTCTTAGATGCGTTCTCCAAAGTGACTTTAGCCTTTAGGGCGTGCTTATGATCTTTCTCTAATTGTGACACGCGAGCTATAAGTTCACTCTTTTCCCTATTCACGACAATCAACTGCTCACTCAAACTAATCTTCACCTTCTCAAGTTGACTCACCGTAGCCTCAAAACCTCTCACACTCTCTAACTCTCTCTCCAAATCTCTTACCTTAAGACCTAACTCCTTTTTCAATTTCTTGATCTATAAGGTCTCGGCGTACAATTCTCTAAAAGCAATCTGGATCTCACTTTCATCTCCACTTTCACACTCGCTCTCAGACTCGCTACCAACACCCAAATCCTCCTCGGGGGTCTCACGTGCACAAGTGTTCTCATCGTCGTGGGACAAGGTGGGTATGCTCTCATGACTGGCTAAAAAGGCAATAAACTTTCCTTGGAAGACTCATCCATGAAATCTTTAACATCTTCCTCACTATCACTCAGGGTTGCTGGCATAGCATCTTTCTTGACCTTTCTCCTAAGTTTAGTGGGATACTCAAACGACTTATTCCCTCCCCCCTCACACTTAAAACATTTCAAAATTTCAAAATTATCTTCACCCTCTTTCTCTTTCTCTTTCTCATCGCTTTCTTTGGCCTTGTCTTTCTTTTTGTTTTTGTCCGAAAACTTTTTATTGGAAGAATTTTGTTTCAAAAACTGGAGAAACTATTGAATTCTTTGCTCAGACTTGGACAAAAATAAAAAGAAATACAGGGCCATGTCAAAATTAGACTCATCCTCAGACTCGAACTCACAAAAACTCACTTTCTTTTTCCTATCACTCGTGGACACTTCCTTTACCTTTCTAGTTTGGGATTTAAGCTTTATCCCTCTATCCTTAGGTTTGAAAGTGTCGGGAAACATGTCAATTTCATACGTTTGGAGGTCTCCTACTAACTCTTCTAATTTCAGACGACTCAAATTACCCAAGGTGTTCAAAATAGTTACTTTCTGGATAAAATGTTTAGGAAGCGATCTTAAAATATTTTTGACCACTCGTGCATCATGTATAGGCTCACCAAGATTAAAACTAGTGTTGACAATATCAAATAAACATGCATAAAACTCGTCAAAACACTCAGTCTCTGACATAGTGATCGTCTTAAATTGAGTGGCCAATTTTTGAATTTTAGACTCTTTGACCGCGTTAGTGCCTTCATGGGTGAGTTGCAAAATATTCCACTCTCTTTTAGACGTGGTGCACATCATAATACGTCAGACCTCGTCAGGGGTGACATGTCCAAAAATTGCACTAAGCCCTCGTAAATTATAAGTGCTCCACCTAAAGTCTTCCTCAGTCCAGTCTAACTCAGATTTTAAATTTGTGACATCATTTGCAGTGACAGTGGGAGGAGTCCAACCTCTTTCACAAATTAACCAAGCTATCTCATCGATTGCTTTTAAGTGGGATTTCATGCGGGCTTTCCAGTAAGCATAATTATATCTATAAAAAATTGGCAGCTGATTATATAAGTTTTCACTTGTAAACATTGCAACAATTTTAAAAAATATGATTTTAGAAAAAAAATCAATATCACACAATTTTGTGAAAAATAGGAATAGACGATAAATTAGCGTAACCGGCTCTGATACCAATTTGTCGAAATCTTAACTATGTGTGATAAATATTCGAATATATAAGAAAATTCCAATCACAAACTTATTTAATTAGAGTCAATTTATGAATCAAATTAATTCAGCTCTCAAAATCAACTAGCTACGTGCATGCATGTGTTAAACCAACATAAATAAAGTATGCGACACAAAGTTCATGAAAATCCCCTCAGGGTAAAACTTTTTTATCTCACTATAATTGTAAATCGCAACTTACACGATTATAATGAAATACAGTTGTTTGACACACGAATACCCACAGGCGTCAGTTGGCATCGTCAGCAATGAATTATGCGCAACAATCAACAAGAATCGCAATCCTATCTCAGTAAAGATCCACACGCAGTGAACCTCAATGACACGCAACCATATGATGCATAAATCTTCTCCACAAAAGTATGAACACCAGCAAAGTGTGTTCTTAAACTCCAAAATAATTCACATGAATAATTGGGAATTTTGTGAATTGAAAAACAAAAGAGATTAAACTCTAAAAGAAGAAGCCAAAAGGTTCTGCTGATATTGCTCTGTTCTGCAGAATGAAAAACGTACAGACTTCTTATGGAAAACGGAGCTGAAGAGACCCTTTTATAAAAACACTTAAGGAAGTGGGTCGTTCGAGAGAGACACGATGTCGTTTGACGTATCGCGCGAGATGCAGTGTTCCTTGAATGACGTACGATGTCATTCGAACGAGATGATTAAAATAATAATTTTTTCTCATTTTTCCTTTCAGTAAATGCACCACCTCAAGCACTTTGAAAAATATATTTTTGACAAGAAACATTTGAAGCTCTCTCTCCAACACTTAGAAATATTTTGTATAAAATATCCCAATATCCTAAGTGAATTATTAAGAAAGTAAAAACACAATTTTACCAAATTCATTTCGCGAAGGCTTGATTGTTGATGAAGCTTGATATTGGACCGTCTCATTGGGTATTTGATCTTGAACATCTTTGACGGTTGTAGCGATATACGATATACATAATTGTGACAGGCTATGTCCTTACAAAGAGAGAAAGAGAGAGAGTGTTTGAGAAAAATGAGAGGCAACATATATATATAGTCTTACAAGTGAGCTCCTTGTATCCGTGGAGACTTGTAAGAAACTTAAAGCTCTTTTATCCCAATTTAAAAGGGATCTCGAGCGAGCCCGAGAGGTTAAGGTGACTATCGAGGACACATATAAGAAGATGGGAAAGATGTTCCTCGGCCCCACTTTAGTGTTTGGTGAGAGTCAAGGAATAGGTTTTAATGATGCATCAACTTCACAAGACGCACTGAAACCTATTCCAAAATTCTTGATAAATACTTATGACCCTCAACTAAAATCACAAAGAGAAGTTTGACTTAGAAAAGTGAACCAAGGTAGGTAAAAAAATGTCTATTTATTCACCTATTGCAAGAAAAAGGTCCACCTTAGGGATTTTTTTTATAGTTTAGGTCAGACTCGACGTACACATACTCCATCGCACCACTTTAGCAATTTTGCTAGCCTCATAGAGGAAGTTGAGTGTCTAGTCGCCACTTCTCCAATTTGATGGAAGAGTTCCAATGGATATCTTTGTCGTTAGTTAATACTTCCAACATCCAAACTAGATCCAACAACGGCAAGGGTAAACCAAAGGATACCACTTCTTGGGTGCCTAAGCGTGAAGATAATGCCCTTGTTGTTCATTTTTTCGTGTTGCTCTTAAGGATCATAAGACTTCCCAGTCGTATTTTGTCAATGGTTTCTCCAGGCATATAACTAATGACATCTCATTCTTTACTTTCCTTGTGGATCGCAAGGATGGTAAAGCACCTTCAGAGATGGGAGTCATTCTAGCAAAATAGGATGTGGCACAGTAGAGTTACTCGATTTTCCTAAGTTAGATGATGTTTTGTACATTAAAGGGTTGAAATTAAACCCTATCAGCCTTAGCCAGTTGTGTGACGTAGACTTTGCTCTAAAGTTTGACCAAAATGAATGTAATGTCTTTGATCAAGCCGGTGCACTTTTACTGCAAGGGGTCAGGAAATAAGATAACTAATTTGGGATTGTTCGCTAGACCTCATTTGTGTGCAACAACGCCACAATCTCAACTATGGATTTGTGGCATCAATGTCTAGGTCACATCAACTTTAGAGATTTAGAGCGATTAGCTAAGAAAGACCTAGTATGTGTCCTGTCGTCACTTGGAAATCCAATTTCCATGGTTTGGGTTCCTTGTCAGCAGGGAAAATAAGTCCAGAGTCCCCATCGAAAGTTGAATTCCATTACCACCACAAGTGTGCTTGAGTTGATACATATAGATCACATGGCTCCTACTTTCACTGAGATTTTACGAGGTGATAGGTATATAGTCGTGATGGTAGATGATTTCTCATTTCTCCATGGTTGAATTCCTAGGAGAGGAATCCGATGTTGTAGAGTTACTTACAACCAAGTGTCGTGTCTTGCAAAATCAACATGTTTTTGGCAGAAGTTATCCAGATCCATTATCCTCAGTCGTAGAGTGCCTCAACGGTTTTTGGCTGAGGCTATGAGTATTGCATACCACATGGTGAATAGGGTATATATTCGTCGACACACACTTTAGTCTCCTTATGATTTGTGGATCGGGAATAAACCCAACCTTTCGTATTTTCGTATCTTTAGGAGTAAATTCTATATCCTGAGGGGTAGAAAGAAATTAGGAAAGTATGACTCTCTAAGAGATGAGGGAATTCTATTAGGATATTCATCGATGAGTAGAGTATACCGAGTTTATAACCTTACTTGCTCTAAGGCTATGGAGTTTTCAAACGTCACAATTAGATATGACGAGTCGCCGAAGTTTATAGATCCTAACCCTCAGTATAAGGATTATGTACTTCCTGGTGGCGATCCCATCCTTCCTCATGCTACCTCGGTGGACCCCATTTCTGAGTTGAGGGAGACACCATCTTAGGTTCACAAGAGTCATGACCCTTATGTCATTTTAGGAGATCCCACCCTAGGTTTCATGACTCGCGCTCAGCTTAAGAACGTTGTTAGCTATCTGTGTTACACGTCCGCAGTCGAGCCCTAGAACATCAAAGAAGCACTCAAAAATGAACACTGGATATTTGCTATGCATGATTAGTTGCTTCAATTTAGGAAGAATGGTGTCGGGTAAATTATCCCCCGACCTAGTGAGACAAATGTGATTGGTACTAAATGGGTCGTCTTTAAGAATAAGATAGATGAGAATGGTACAATAATCTGTAATAAGGGTAGGTTGGAATTTAAAATAAAAATATTTCTTCACCAAACTCATTCAAATGAGATTAGAATCTCGTTCGAATGAGCGAGCATTCTTTTTCGAAGTCTCGTCACAAGGGCTACATCAAACGAGCACCAAACGAATGTTTCTATTTCTAGCCATTAGAAAGTCGTTTGAAGGTCGTTCAAATGAGAATGGCTTCTCATTTGAACGAGTCTTGGTCTCATTTTAACGAAGTTCTAATCTTATTCGAATGAGATTCAAACTCGTTTGAACAACTGACACCGCCTCGATTTTTGTGTTTTCCTATAAATACTTGCTTCATGTAGATTTTTCACAAGACTTTTACAACTACGATTTCTAAAGACCTATTGCATAAAGTCTCATCTTTTTAAAAGGAAAAACACCATTTGATTCACACGCATCACCTCCATAAATAGTTGTGAATCCACTTTGTAACCCTCACGTTGTTATTACTTGTGGAGAAAGTGTCTCCACTGTTGTTCTTATGATTCTTGTGGGGAACATTGCTGAAGGAAGACAAGGGTCACCTGCAGGAGTTTTTTAGAAAACGTTGTTGTTCACTTATAGATTTGTAAGTTGCATTTTTTGAATTGTATAAGTGAAATAGAAAAGGTTTTGCCCCGAAGAGGATTTTTCCTGAATCCTTTCTTGCTTGGTTTGGTTGCATGTTTTATTGTTTTACGCTTTAAATCACATCGTTGCGTGTTTTAGGGATAAAGGGTTTAAAATTAGTGTGAGTTGTCATCTGAATTTAATAAGTTAACGGCATTGGACTATTGCGCACTCTCAAACTTTAATCAACTTAATATCGAAGGAAGATAAGTTTTTTTTTTTAATATTATTATGGACCAAATGTAATGATATTTTTACACTCTATAAACTGTCTATATTTAGTCCTCTTCGTGGAGCTCCTTTTCAGGTCCTAGGTCGCAACCACCACAGGCTTGGGTTACTTTCCTTGGAGGATTTTCTCTAGCGTATCACATTTCTATCAATCTTAAGATGTAGGTGTCGAGAGTGTAGCTCTTTTAGATTTTAGTATTTATTTATATTTACTTATTCGAATGACATGTTCATTTATACACTATTCCTTTTTTAGACATGGAGTTGCATGGGACTTACTTATTTATGTTTGATTTTATTCAAAGTTGGATATTATGGTTTATTATATTCCACTAGATGGATTAATCTTATTGTGGCTAAATGGTTAAAGTAGTATTAATTATTTCTCATTTGTGATATTTGGCATTGTCATTATGTATAATGATATTGTATATTTTGGTCATGCTTAGAATGGTATTACTTGTTTGACTCACGTAAGTTTTATGTGTAGAACTGATCAACCTAATTATAGGTTTTATGGGGTGTCAGGCCATAACAAAGAAAAGCACCTAGTAATGAGGACTAAGATATATCTGTCAAAATAAATATCCTACCCACTGTGAAGCTTTATCCGATAAGAAAGAAGCAAATTGAGAAATACCACCTTAAAAAATAGGGAAAATTGAGGATCGATAACTCTCAATTCGTTATATACCCATTAGTCTTTTTCTTTCATAGGGCTTAAAATATTTTCAAAGAAAAAAAAATCTAAGAAAAATTCTAAAGTTTTTGTGTTCTTTATTATAAGAACCTTTTTCTAAAAGAACACTTGTTATTTCCTCTCTTTCTTTCTCTTTTTTGCACTTGATCATCCTTGTCTTAAGATTGATCAATAACAAAGAAGAACAAGTAAACTTTGTGAAAAATCTTTTTAAACTTGAGACATATCATCCTTAGGAGATTTTAGTAATAGTGTGATTCTTTACACGACAACTTTGAAGTTGGTTAGACACAACCTTGTTGATCCTTTGATCATGACATCGGTGTGTTAAGTTTCTCGTCAATGTTACAAAGATCTTGGCTCGTTAGGATTTAGAGGGAAAATGTGAGGTGTAAGTTAGCGCAGAGTGCGATCATAAAGCGTTTATCCCCTTTGTATGTGTTTTTTCAAATTTTAGTGTAATTGTTACTTTGCCTCGAGGTTTGTCCCATCAGTGGATTTTTCCTCGTACGTCCCGTCTTGGAGCATGATTTACTTTTTCAAATTATTTATATCTTAGATTCTTATTGAAGATTAATAATTTTGGGTTAGATTATATCATTCGTAAATTTTGTCACATATACCTTTAGTTTGTACTCGTTTTTAACATCGATTAAAATTATTAAAAAAGAATAATTTTCTATATTATTCTTTTTTGAGTAGTATTTTCCTCAAAATTGTTCAAAAGTGCAAGCAACCTAGGAGTATTTTCCATTTTGAGTCGTATTTTCCTCAAAATTATTTTGAAAACCCTGATAAATTTTGTCACGTATATCTTTTGTATTTTAATTTTAAAAAGAAAAACTACCACCGTACTAGAAAGTTTCAAAAAGAAACTACCCATAAAAATAAAACTGTGGCCATACAAGTTAACACACAACGTTTGTGCACAGTGCTCTAGTAATTTGAAAAGGACGGGGGTGTCAAAATATTTCAATTTCCCAGACTTGCGTTATAATCTTGTTTTTATTATTGCTATTTAGATTTTTGTCCTAAAAGGTTTACTATCTGGCATTGACCAAAAACAAACTTTTCTGGACCCATTTTATTTTAATTAACTCATTTTGATTGTTAATTTTATGCTAAATTATTAATTAATATACCCTTATAATATATTATCTTTAAAAACAATAATATGACCCCCAACCCCATTTTCTATTATTCTTTTACTTCCCTCTCTCTCATACCCCCCCCCCCCCCTTTTACCGGCTTATTTTTGAGCATCAATTGTCAAAAAGTCCGTCAAAAAATTATAATACACATTTAGTTCAAACTTTTTTTTTCTTTTCAAAAAGTCCTTCAAACACCCATTTAACCAATATTCTCTTATTTTTAAAGGTTCGCGCTAGCGGCATCCCCCCCCCCCCGAAACTCCGGTAACCCTCACCAACGCTTTTTTTTTTGTGTTTTTATGTGACGAGGAACTTTTTAGAACAAAATAATAAACTTGAACTAAACGTGTATTAAAAAATATTCGAAAAACTATTTGGTATATGCTCCTATTTTTAAACCCCGCTTATTATAATCATTTCATTTTAATAGTCTATCAGTCTCGTTGTTATCGTTATTATGTCATGCCCTAATCCTTCAACCTCTTTACTATCGCTAGGTATCCAACAATCTGATATTTTGTGTGTTGATTTTTGTCGGATCGACCTTAGCACTAGGCAACCAATGTGGGTGCCAAGGGAGCCCAAAAGATAATTTCCCCACATTTCTAATATATGTGAATGTACTAGTATGCATGTACAAAACTCATTGTGAAACAGTAAAAACATTAAAAGTGATCTTTTAGACAAAATCTCGTTCGATATTATCATAAGCAAAATACTCTTAAGTCCATTACAAACAAATTTTAAACACTAAAGGAAATTTGACAAATTTTAAATACTTAGGTCGACTAATTCTCTTCTTATAGAAGTCCGCACTAATAACATAACAAGTAAACCTAATAATAAATTGTCCTTAAATATTTAAAAATTATCAATAAAGGACCTAATTGTACATTACCCTATTATCATTAACCCCAATTTTAGTCAAATATTAGACTTGACACCAAAATCACACACTACATTAATTGTATGTCCATTTATTTTAGTTTTTGTCCAAACTATCCCGAAGGAATTAGCTCATGTGTAATGAGCCAAAAATGACCTCCCCCATGAATTACCTCATGTGGAATTAACTTCATATATTCCTTTTTGGCTTGAGCCAAAAAGTTACTTCTAAAACGCAATATGAAATCACTAATGCAAAAATATGTTTCAAGCATATAAAATCAAACAATTTTAATTATTTAAAAACATTAATAATTTTATGATAGTATTAATTATATTCATTTTTACTACAAAATTTAATTTTATTAATATATATTAATTTTTCAATGTTCGTTATTTCACATTCACTTTCAAATAGTTTTATTAAAATACATTAAACATATCCTAAAATAAAACATACTAATCTAATTAAGTAAACTACTAAAAACATGAAATCAAACTTACTATATGATGTTTCATAATATTCCCACGATTAGATCGATTTTCGACATAGCCATTAACTTCTCTGTGACGAAAAACTAAAATCAGGAAATGAAACATATTACACTAATTTCATCTTTCACCTTTCTCTAAAATAAAACATATTAAACTAATTAACTAAGCTTTAGAAACCTGAAATTAAACTTACTAAACTATGCTTCATAATATTTTCAGGAAACAAATTAAATTTACAACTAGCAAGAGAGGCTCACAAAAAAGACAATCAAAATCAAATAACAATGAAGAATCCTCATAGTCGGTTGTACATCATCAAATGACTAAAACCCTCCAAATTTGCTTTAAGCCCTGGATCCACTAACCTGAAATCAACCATAGTTTAATCATTAAATTTATTTATGGGGTGAAAGACATGTCTCTAGCAGTGAACCTGTAGATGTGATTTAAATGTCCAGTTACTTGATTGCCTTCCCTATAAATGTGAGTGCAAAAGAAGTCCATTGTAGCCATAAAAAATCTAAAAAGATGTGTACATAGACATCTAACCAGTGAGAGATAATGTGAAAAACATAGTGGGAAAGAGTATTAGATCTCCCCCGCGTTAAACATTTTAGCGTGGAGAACTTTGTCAACTTCTCATGCTAAACTGTCTAGCGTGAAGGCATATTGATATGTATTTATTTATAAAAAATTATACAACGTTGGGGGCTAAACTGTTTCCATTCTAAACCTATTTGTGGCTCAAGGTTTCGCTCAAAACAGTTTAGCGCGCAAGGGCAAGCCTCTTTTGACAAACCCACTACGCATTTGAACAGTGTATTTTACACCTTTTATTTTGCCAAATGTGAGAATGTATAACCTACCCATTGTGGGTGGCTTAAGGTGATTGTTACTCATACCAAGGTACTTCGACTCCAGATATACAGAAGGTGAGGCACATTAGTACATGAGGCCACCCAAATCTAAGAATGGTTTGTTGTTTTTCAATTTTTCAATTCTCTAAATACATATTGGAGCATTTCGATTAGTCGAAAATTTTATTTTATTATTATTTTTTTAAATTTTCACAATCCAAATTTTGTGATTTTTACGTTTTGATTATGAAGTACGCAAATTAACAATTGTAAAATAAAGGTTATGTAGCTACTACTCCCTAGTACTTAAAAGTGTTAGAATTAGTCCAATGCATTTTTTGGTTTAAAATAGATCCCTCACTTCAACGTATTTTAAGATGCTGCCCCTCGCTTAACTAAGTATAACCATGTGACACAGTGAATTTTTTGCCCAAGTAAGATCAACTGGAGAGGCACCTTTTATTACCATCAACAACTCAGGGGTACATCTTCACTCTAAATGAGCTGTTGAAGTGCCCAAGAGTACAAGCTTAGCTCCCGAATTGTGTTCTTTGGCGCTCCACACCTTTTAAGTATTAAATATACTTAATTTATCAGACAATTTGTAAAATATAACAATGTGAAATGTGAGTCCATATTTTGAATATAACTCAAAATTGGTAAAGACCGAACATCCTCTCATATAACGAATCCCGACAAATTCTCTATAGTATTAATGGCATTCAATGATGTAAACAATCACTAGAGAACGGAGTGGTACATGTATACCCATAGTGTTAATGGCTAATTCTTACCAGGTCCCTAGAAATGTCGGGCAAAAGCGATTCCTTCCATATCCATGGACAACAAATCCATTTTGCCTTCGTTAAACGATACATCAAAAACATCATCTCTTCTACCTTCTCCTTCTCACCCTGAGAAATAACTCAAATGTTAAATTGTTGTTCCTTTTTCTTGCTCTAATAAAATTCATCCAAGTATTCAAATCATGAGATATTAACTTCCAAGTTCAATGTATAGGCCTCTTGGCCATCACTTTAAAATCAAGAACATTGGAAAATATTTATAAAAAAAGTAATAGGGAGAGAACTAACAAACTCTACAGGAACACTAGCATTAAGGTAGTGTCTAAAATCCACACTGCACCATCATAGATTCTAGCTTAACAAATTTAAAATTAAACAAAATAAAAATAGATCATGGATTCTGGTATAAAACATGTAGATTCCATTTCTTTATCTTATTCCATTGTTCAAAAAGGGAGAACTAAATTTAAAATATAACAAAAAGTAGATCAAATAGATGATGCCAAAAATCTTGTAACACCGAAAGTGAGTGCGAGTAGAACTAAAAATAAATCAAATGGACACAGATATTCAAGAGGTTCAGCCCAAGTTAGGGCAAAGCAAAGAAAGGTGATGTTTTTGTATCAATAATCACTATAAGACCTTGCACCTTGAGTAGAAGTCTTTGTGCCTCACTGTCCCATGAGAGCTTTGTTTCACGTAAATGGATAACTTTACATTGCATTTGTTACTCTACTGCAATCACAGAATCATGAAGGTAATTTTGTTGTTGCTTGCAGGTGTGACATGTGAACTACTTGACCAGTGTGATCACATTGACTAGGTCATAAATTTGGTATTACCATGTCTTGCTTAGGCCCAAGTATGTGTGTGTGTGTGTGTGTGTGTGTGTGTGTGCATGCGTGGCATACTCTTAATGAGACATTCATTTGACTACTTTGTTTGAATTGTTATGTTTACATCAGTAGTAGAATTTTTGTAACATTATATTTTAAAATAAATAATAAAAATGCCCAGGCATCCGCCTAGGCTTTAGGTCGCTACTTCCCACCACCCGCCTTCCACTTCGTACCTTTTACACTGTCGAAGATGATCGATATGGGTAACTACTTGCCCGGTTTGAAGTGTGGAAGTTTGATAAAGAATGCACCATGTGTGAGTGGCCTTCGACAATAAAAAAATTAGGCACGGCTTGGCCTTAATAGTTGAACAAATTTCTGTTCATGGTTGTGTCATCATCAAACTGTCAGGACTCCATTTGAGGTACCTTCGGTGATTATGACAACTTGGAGCTGAGGTTGAACTTGGTGACAAGGCACTCCCCCTACTGGAAGTTTAAAACCAAACTCTTGATGGTATTGTTAATGGTTTTATGAATATAAGATGCCAACTAATGATGCTAAAACTTTATACCACCTAAAGTGAGCGAGTACAAGTACAAATAGGCCCCAAAATTGAGGCCCCAACCAAATTAGTGATGAGCGATAGTTTAGACCTCAAGGGCCTTGTGTTCTTATACCATGATGGTAAAGGTGATCGGCAGGCTCATTATGTTTTTACAAAAAATAAAAACTAATTTAAAAGACCGTCTAAAATCAAATTATAACTTTGCCCCAATTCTAGCAATTAACCACCCTCCATCTTCCCCATACGATAATGTCAATTCAACCTTTTTACATTCCATTCAATTTGATTTCCTGATTTTTGTTTTTTAAGAAGATAAGCTTTTTACATTCCCTTCAATTTGTCCATTCAAGGAGATCGAGTTCATACGATGATCTCTTGCAATGTTAGGCGACTGCGCAAGTTCTTTTCCCTTTTTTTGTTATTTTGGTTGACAAAGTGGGATCCAATGGGGTCACTGGATTATGTGAGCATCATCCTTTGGAAGGAGGGCAAGAGTGGTGGGTGTCCAAATCAGTTAAGCTATAACAGGGGCAGTGCCTTTAAAAATTCAGGGCAAATGGGGTAGGGTTCCCATAGAGCTCGGTCTGGACATTTGGTAAGGGCCCTCGTAGCACTCTGCTAAACGAGGTTATACCCCAAAAAATAAATTTACAGAAAATCCGACGACACCAATATCTCCACGGCACGTTCCATTTGAGTTAAAAATAGATAACTTCACTATGCTTGGGTGAATCGGGAAACTAACTCGCATTGGTAACTTATAATCCATATAAGTACCATATGGAAGCATACGAGCATTAGACCCGATATTGGTGCGGGTAGGAGGATGAACTCGTCTCCTATACTTGCGAAGGATTATTGCTGTTGCAACAAATATAGAAAAACCATCTCCTTCTATCCTATAACGTGATATTTGTTGGAGGAGTTGTTCGAACATTTCTCCCCTAAAAAGAAATCAGGTTCATTGAATAATAAGTCACCAGTATATTCCCAGTACCCGGCACAAGAAATAGCAAATTCCATTGAATCAGAAATGAAAAATTAAGAAATTTATTATCAATATAAATAAGGAATGAATAAAACATTATACTACGTTAAAACACTAACAAACTTAACATAACAAACTTAACTTCCAAGCAAATTATAAACATAATAACAGTTTTCTTGCTTTCCTTTTTTCACTAAGCGAAGAAATTTTCTTGATATAGAAATTAGTACACTACTTTGAAGAAGAGAGATATATATCAAACTAAATAACGAGTTGGTAGACACCAACAAAAATCAACATAATTTTGAGATCGAGAGATATAAGAGAGCCGAACTTGATTATTTTAGAGAGAGAGAGAGAGAGAGAGACTAAATTACTTATACTTGAGATGAACTCTTCGCTCCTCATAGGACTTCAACGTGATCTATTGTGTTGCCATGTTTTGAATTTTCCGGAATGAAAGGAATGAAGTAAAGAGTGGCCTGTTTTGTAAAAAACTTTTAAAAACACCCTGTGATGTTTCCAAAGAAGCCAATCCTAATTGATATTTTGGAATTTTTTTAAATCAAGTGTCAAATTCCCCACCATCTAAATAATTTCAAAGGTAAGCTTTTAATTAATTAAAATTATTATTATATAATCACGATTAGCACGTGCGAATATTGCAGAGAGAGTTGAATATGTTGATGATTAGGAAGTATTCATCTCTATGTTCCGTGTTTCCTGGAGTGTTTGTGACCATGGAATTATTAATTGGGTGACATTATCTAGTAAGGTTCCCATTTGTTATGATCGCCTATGGTGCAGACGTGTTCAAGCCACTTGCAAGGGATATTAGATCAAACAAATGGGAAAGATTGATAACTTTAACAGTGAATAAGACCCAACTAAAGAAAATTTACATGTATTGATATTGTTAGTTTTAGGAGGTAGTATGGAATGTAGTTAAATGTTTACTTTAGGAAATTAGGATTGCTAGATATGGGCAACCAAGAATTTGGAGGGAAATATTGAGGTGAATTTGGAAATATAGAAAAGAAGGAAAGTTTTTCTATTAGACTTGATGATACAATACTTAGTTTTGGATTGAGATGGTTTGGCCAAATGACCTCACCACCTATTTATAAGCATCACACCTCCTTAATGGATGGTAGAGATTAAAGTACATCAATGGTGTAGATAAATTCTCTAGAAGGTTCCCACCTCCTTATGGGAACATTCTAGAAGCCTACATACTTTCCTAATATTCTAGAATATTTTATACTATTTTAGGATTTATCTAGAATATTCTCGGAATTATCTAAAATATTCTAGACTATTCCAGGATTTATCTAGAATATTCTAGAAATTATCTAGAATATTCCAGACTATTCTAGGAATTAGTATCACATTTCAACAGATATTAAAAAGTTGTTCTTAGTAATCAATAGTGCAACTAACCCTTTAATAGGGCAAGTATTCCATTGATCTGAGGCAACATGGTAACTACCTCTGTCCTAACCTAGAGTGTAGTGTGACATATGAAGATTTGTGAGTGATCAATATAGAATCTATCACCATAACTAAAACGGAGGCTCTCTATGTAATCCTATGTTGTCCGATATCAACAAATATGTGGTCATGATCGAACCGAAATTTAAATTGAGTTTCCTCATTTCATCAATGAGTTTTATCATTAAGATTTGCACATATAATGGACCTAAGTGTTTGCTAGTTAAATCACCAATGTAATTTGTTTGATCGGGAAATTGCATGACAATAATGATTTATGTACACGATAACTAATAGCTGAAGGGTTACACGTGACTTGTAGAAGATTTGAGAATAATTGCTAAAGGTTTTAAAAAATTGTTCCGAGTAAAGAAATGACTAGGAAGAGGGGATGAACTAATTCAAAAGATGAGTCCTAATAAAAAATTGCAGATTACTTATTGAACTAAAGGGATTTACAATTGCAGATTACCGCACTACTACCAGATTGTTGATTACTTACAACACTAGCAAATTGCAGATTACTTACAACACTACCAGACTCCGATTATTATCAATGGATGTGACATTAAAAATACAATAGATTATAATTACGCGATCATATATAATAGACCTTATGTATAAGATATATACGCATTGTATTAACAGATTATATACTGTGCTATTCATTTAATGGTAAACACGAACCTAGACAAAAGGATAATTTGTTATACAAACAATATAATAACTATTATCAATGTACCCTACCATCTTGTTTGGCAAATCCGTGTGGAAAAAATATCTGCATATTCCATTTGAAAGATCTCTGCATAAGGAAACGAGAAAAGTAAAACACCCATCTCAAAGACAAAAGAAAACAGAACACGACAAAGAAGAAGAGAAAATAAGGTAGTACTTTTATCTGACCTAACAATAGGAGTTTCATGTAAATATTGCATAAGACACCCAAGGTTGATAGACACCCATTGTTGTCCAATAGAGAGATTAGAAGGTGAAGAGTAGTCGGTTGTTGGTAACTTCCTTATACACGGAAATTTCAGAACAGCAACATTATAAGAGAAATCGACATGCACTAAAATAACTTGGATAGTTGGGCCATTTATCGTAATATCGCAGCTTTGCAAGGCGACCATGACCTGCATGTTTAATTTAGAATAGATATAAGTATGTGCGTGTGCACGCAAGACAAAATGAAATTTAACGAGACTAACCAGATTTTCATTCAATTTTCGTGATCCCATTTCAGAAGGTGCAGAAATGTACAGAAACCAGGTCCGACCCAATACTGTAACAGGCTCGCCATAAGAAAATACGACGACACCAATATCTCCACGGCACGTTCCATTTGAGTTAAAAACAGATAACTTCACTATGCTCGGGTGAATCGGGAAACCAACTCGCATTGGTAACTTATAATCCAAATAAGTACCATATGGAAGCATACGAGCATTAGACCCGATATTGGTGCGGGTAGGAGGATGAACTCGTCTCCTATACTTTCGAAGGATTTTTGTTGTTGCAACAAATATAGAAAAACCATCTCCTTCTATCCTATAACGTGATATTTGTTGGAGGAGTTGTTCGAACATTTCTCCCCTAAACAGAAATCAGGTTCATTGAATAATAAGTCACCAGTATATTCCCGATACCCGGCACAAGAAATAGCAAATTCCATTGAATCAGAAATGAAAAATTAAGAAATTTATTATCAATATAAATAAGGAATGAATAAAGAATTATACTATGTTAAAACACTAACAAACTTAACATAACAAACTTGACTTCCAAGCAAATTATAAACATAATAACAGTTTTCTTGCTTTCTTTTTTTCACTAAGCGAAGAAATTATCTTGATATAGAAATTAGTACACTACTTTGAAGAAGAGAGATATATATCAAACTAAATAACGAGTTGATCGACACCAACAAAAATCAACATAATTTTGAGACCGAGAGATATAAGAGAGCCGAACTTGATTATTTTAGAGAGAGAGAGAGAGAGAGAGACTAAATTACCTATACTTGAGATGAACTCTTCGCTCCTCGTAGGACTTCAACGTGATGTATTGTGTTGCCATGTTTTGAATTTTCCGGAATGAAAGGAATGAAGTAAAGAATGGCCTGTTTTGTAAAAAACTTTTAAAAACACCCTGTGATGTTTCCAAAGAAGCCAATCCTAATTGATATTTTGGAATTTTTTTAAATCAAGTGTCAAATTCCCCACCATCTAAATAATTTCAAAGGTAAGCTTTTAATTAATTAAAATTATTATTATATAATCACGATTAGCACGTGCGAATATTGCAGAGAGAGTTGAATATGTTGATGATTAGTAAGTATTCATATCTATGTTCCGTGTTTCCTGGAGTGTTTGTGACCATGGAATTATTAATTGGGTGACATTATCCAGTAAGGTTCCCATTTGTTATGATCGCCTATGGTGCAGACGTGTTCAAGCCACTTGCAAGGGATATTAGATCAAACAAATGGGAAAGATTGATAACTTTAACAGTGAATAAGACCCAACTAAAGAAAATTTACATGTATTGATATTGTTAGTTTTAGGAGGTAGTATGGAATGTAGTTAAATGTTTAGTTTAGGAAATTAGGATTGCTAGATATGGGCAACCAAGAATTTAGAGGGAAATATTGAGGAGAATTTGGAAATATAGAAAAGAAGGAAAGTTTTCCTATTAGACTTGATGATACAATGCTTAGTTTTGGATTGAGATGGTTTGGCCAAATGACCTAACCACCTATTTATAAGCATCACACCTCCTTAATGGATGGTAGAGATTAAAGTACATCAATGGTGTAGATCAATTCTCTAGAAGGTTCCCACCTCCTTATGGGAACAGTTTAGAAGCCTACATACTTTCCTAATATTCTAGAATATTTTATACTATTCTAGGATTTATCTAGAATATTCTAGATAATTTCTAAAATATTCTAGACTATTCCAGGAATTATCTAGAATATTCTAGAAATTATCTAGAATATTCCAGACTATTCTAGGAATTAGTATCACATTTCAACAGATATTAAAAAGTTGTTCTTAATAATCAATAGTGCAACTAACCCTTTAATAGGGAAAGTATTCCTTTGATCTGAGGCAACATGGTAACTACCTCTGTCCTAACCTAGAGTGTAGTGTGACATATGAAGATTTGTGAGTGATCAATATAGAATCTATCACCATAACTAAAACGGAGGCTCTCTATGTAATCCTATGTTGTCCGATCTCAACAAATATGTGGTCATGATCGAACCGAAATTTAAAATTGAGTTTCCTCATTTCATAAATGAGTTTTATCATTAAGATTTGCACATATAATGGACCTAAGTGTTTGCTAGTTAAATCACCAATGTAATTTGTTTGATCGGGAAATTGCATGACAATAATGATTTATGTACACGATAACTAATAGCTGAAGGGTTACACGTGACATGTAGAAGCTTTGAGAATAATTGCTAAAGGTTTTAAAAAATTGTTCCGAGTAAAGAAATGACTAGGAAGAGGGGATGAACTAATTCAAAAGATGAGTCCTGATAAAAAATTATAGATTACCTATTGAACTCAAGGGATTTACAATTTGCAGATTACCGCACTACCACCAGATTGTTGATTACTTACAACACTAGCAAATTGCAGATTACTTACAACACTACCAGACTCCGATTATTATCAATGGATGTGACATTATAAATACAATAGATTATAATTACGTGATTATATATAACAGACCTTATGTATAAGATATATACGCAGTGTATTAACAGATTATATACTGTGTTATTCATTTAATGGTAAACACGAACCTAGACAAAAGGATAATTTGTTATACAAACAATATAAAAACTATTATCAATGTACCCTACCATCTTGTTTGGCAAATCCGTGTGGAAAAAATTTCTGCATATTCCATTTGACAGATCTCTGCATAAGGAAATGAGAAAAGTAAAACACCCATGTCAAAGACAAAAGAAAACAGAACACGACAAAGAAGAAGAGAAAATAAGGTAGTACTTTTATCTGACCTAACAATAGGAGTTTCATGTAAATACTGCATAAGACACCCAAGGTTGATAGACACCAATTGTTGCCCAATAGAGAGATTAGAAGGTGAAGAGTAGTCGGTTGTTGGTAATTGCCTTATACACGGAAATTTCAGAACAACAACATTATAAGAGAAATCGACATGCACTATAACAGCTTGGATAGTTGGGCCATTTATCGTAATATCGCAGCTTTGCAAGGTGACCATGACCTGCATGTTTAATTTAGAATAGATATAAGTATGTGCGTGTGCACGCAAGATGAAATGAAATTTGACGAGACTAACCAGATTTTCATTCAATTTTCGTGAACCCATTTCAGAAGGTGCAGAAATGTACAGGAACCAGGCCCGACCCAATACTGTAACGGTCTCGCCATCAGAAAATATGACGACACCAATATCTCCACGGCACGTTCCATTTGAGTTAAAAACAGATAACTTCACTATGCTCGGGTGAATCGGAAACCAACTCGCATTGGTAACTTATAATCCATATAAGTACCATATGGAAGCATACGAGCATTAGACCCGATATTGGTGCGGGTAGGAGGATGAACTCGTCTCCTATACTTGCGAAGGGTTATTGCTGTTGCAACAAATATAGAAAAACCATCTCCTTCTATCCTGTAACGTGATATTTGTTAGAGGAGTTGTTCGAACGTTTCTCCCCTAAACAGAAATCAGGTTCATTGAATAATAAGTCACCAGTATATTCCCGATACCCGGCACAAGAAATAGCAAATTCCATTGAATCAGAAATGAAAAATTAAGAAATTTATTATCAATATAAATAAGGAATGAATAAAACATTATACTATGTTAAAACACTAACAAACTTAACATAACAAACTTGACTTCCAAGCAAATTATAAACATAATAACAGTTTTCTTGCTTTCTTTTTTTCACTAAGCGAAGAAATTCTCTTGATATAGAAATTAGTACACTACTTTGAAGAAGAGAGATATATATCAAACTAAATAACGAGTTGGTCGACACCAATAAAAATCAACATAATTTTTAGACGGAGAGATATAAGAGAGCCGAACTTGATTATTTTAGAGAGAGAGAGAGAGAGACGGTATCTATTATACTAACCCTACTGGAGTATCCCTTATTATTATTATTTCACAAAAGTCGGTCATGTTGGGAACTTATGGGTTCGCGACTCTTTAAGAGAGAATTAACTGAATTGAATAATGAAAAATAAAGAATAAGATAAATAAACCCAGCCTCGATCTCATTAATTGAAAGTAATTTTTTAGATAGTCTAAAATGATTAAAAAAATTAATAGAGAATTAAGATAAATGTCACATTTCTTTCTATATTTGGATTTTTAGGACAATGCTTTTCAAATTTATAAATCTAGTCCCTCTGGTACAATAACATTTATTTGTATGGTTTCTTTCGAGTTATGAGTTCATTTTTTGGGTCCACGCTAGCGGCACCATTTTTCAAGATGTTTTATTCATGTTTTTACTACAGGCATTTTATAAAAATTATGTGTATGTCCTACTTTTATACCCTTTGAGAATTATGATGACATTTTTCCAAAACTCCCAAAATTAATTGTACTTATTAGAGAGCCTATTCACGAGGATATATTTTTTATTACCTATTTCTCTTTGAACGTCATTTTCTACTTTCTACTAGCACGCAGGCCACGCGATGCGTGACCGATTTTATCCAAATTGTATTATTTTGTTATTGTAGTTTGTTTCACACAATGTACTTTACGAATATAAGAAGATTGAATTTATGTGAGATTTAAAATTGTTAAATTGTTTAGACTATAATTGGTGCAAAGATAAAATTTTAAAAATTAAATTTATAGTTTGTTTTGCTAACTTATATAACCATAGGGCACTTCCGTTTTTCACATTACAATCCATAATTAAATTCAAAAATGTCAAAACATTAATCTAACATGCCAAATTATGTAATGATATTATGTTTAAATATAAAATGTTTACAGAGGTTATGGTCATACATACTGGATGGGATGAAATAATACCTATTAGAGAAATTATTTTAGAAAAAAGAGGTAAACATCTTTATCTTTGGCCAAGAATATATTGACCCTGTGTAGTATTGGGGTGTATTGTTACAATGAGTAACTTCAAAATCTCATTTGATTTTATACCTAATTTTTAGAAATATGACTATTAATTTGCTATGTATCAAAAACAAAAACAAAAACAAAAAAATTTAATAATTTAGGGGGGAATGGGAAATACTATTTATAAATGGTGGTTGAGAACTCACATTTTCAATTTCAATGTCTTGGAAGAGCTTTCCATAGAGGTACTTCCGTAGTTTCTTCAGATCATTGGTTTTTGAAGAGATAGATTAGATATATTAGATAGGTCGGTCATCTAAGTTTGAGGAACAGTCGCGTCATAGCTAAAATGAATCTTTAAGGTTAAAAATTATATCCGGTCTAAATGATCAATAGCCTACAGTTGTACGCAACTTTTTAAATCCAAGGAATATTAATCAAATCTGATAGAAAAAGGTGAAGAAACCCTATAATCAAGAACAGGTAGTCTCTTCCTAAAAGCCTTGATATCCTAGATGGTCAAATAAAGGCCAAATAAATTGAGGAAGCGATTAGTTTTGGGCTCGATGCATGGAAGATAAATGGGGATAGGAAGCGATTGGTTGATTGCACATTAAAAAATAAATAAAATGAAGTAGCCACGTGGAAAGCTTGAGATGAGGCCAAAGTTAATTGTTGTGTTTAGGCTATAATTTCATATACTAGGTATAAACCCGCGCGATGCGCGAGTTAGAAAAGAAAACAGAAAAAAAGGGAAAAAGAGAATTATAATAAAAATTATAATTTTAGACATAAAATTCACGTTAAAATTATAATTTTAGATATAAAAATTATAATTTTAGACACAGAATTATAATTTTAGACATAAAATTCACGTTAAAATTTTTTGTCTTCATTGACTACTACTGTCAAATCAAAGAACAATGAACTAAAATGTAACATTTGGAAGAAAAATACATATATAATAAAACGTAAATCTGCTTTCTTTCTCGAGTATATTCTAGGCATTTGATTAGCCAATTTACATAAATCAATGACAAATTGAAGAAGAGTGCCGAAATTATGAAACTAAAAAGGGGGGGGGGGAGGAGAGAGAGACTTTTCCTTGGACTTGAAATGACATCGAATTTGAACTTCTAGAAGCCCTAGATGTGGAAGTCTAAATAAGAAACAATAAAATAAAAAATTTAGGACATAAAAATAGAATTTAAGAAACATAATTTCAGAAGTCCCATATATGTTTTTTTTTTGCTTCAAAAATCTCAATAACGATTATCCATTATAAACAAAATCACTGTGGGAAAACACGAAAATAAAAAATAGAGCCTACATTTGCATCTTTTAAAAAAAAAAGGCTAAGCCCACCATTTGTAGTATAAACTCACAACCCAACTCATACCAACGGAATTTAAACTCACAACCCAATTCATACCATCAAAGTTTAAACTCATTGCTTGAAATGTGATACTATGAGGGAATGACAACTGTGCCACGAACATTTCATAAGTGGAAAATTAAATAGTTGCAGTTGGGTTGTTTTAGAAACTAACTAATTACCGCTCAACTTCAGAGAAATTTGGTTGCTATAACAACTACTGATGTTTTAGAAATTATCAAATAAATATATAAAAAACATGTTTTCAAACAACTCTTTCTCTAGTTCTGCTTTGTGTAACTACAGTTGGGTTATTTTAGAAACCAAATTATGTGTGTTTAGTATGCAAGTATTTTTATTTACATTGGATTTTGGTATATCATTTTGTAAAAAAAAACTTTTAACTCACTGCCAAAACTATAAAACCCACCATCGCACCATCTCCATCTCCAAACAAACACACCAAATACCTTCAATCAAGTTTTATTTTTTTACCTTCAACCGACAATGAGATTCTCCATCTCCAACCCAAAACCTAGCAACCTTCAATCCCAACTTGAAAACCTAGTGACAGGCTGTCATTGTGGATTTCTACCCGTAAGTCCACCCTTATAAATCGACCCATCATTTCCCCCAACAAAACATAAAAAATGTAGAATCAATCAACATAAAAAATGAATAAAAGAAATGAACAAAACATTATACCTAATGTCGAGAAAACAAAAAAAAACTAAATATGTGCTAAATCGGTTAGACCTGGAAAACAAAACATTAAATCGGTTAGATTTGTTGAAATATAAACCAAAAGATCCATTAAAACACAGACCCTCAAACTTTGAAACACAGATTATCAAACTTACACGGTGTTGGAAACCCAGACTTTTAACTGATCGAAGACTGAGGCTTTGTGGGATTTACTATGGGTACCCTTATTCTCAGTCCAACGATTTGAGGAGCATGGAGACGATGAGGAGAAGAGTGTGAAGTTGTTCTTAGTGAAGGACAAAGTCAGGGGTGGGTAGACCAAGGCAAATAGCACATCCCCCAAAAGAGATTTTTTTTCCTGTATTAATTTCAAATAAAGATTTGGAAATAAAGATTGAAAGCGTTATTTCCAAATCGATTTGGTTTCTAAAATTTTCAGTCTGATCTTGTAATCAAATGATTTAAAATGGGTTAGTTTTTGGTCATCGTTTCATGGGCTTAAGGGAGACGGATTGTCTAGATGAGAAATATGTGTTGGGTAATACAGGAAAGAGATTGTGATAGAAAGGGGCGTCATTTTATGGAGGTTTAAGGGAGATAGCCTTTGGATTAAAGAGTATATAGTGTTTTGCAGGAAAGAGGAAAGATAGTGGAGATGAAGTGTTGGAAAGATAGATACTATATTGAAATAGTCCCCACATTTGAGCAAAAAACTGGGCAGGTGGAATAATTTGAGCAATTATCCTCAAATTGCTTCATAAATCATACATATGGCATTATAGTAAAGAAAAATTTTTACAAAAGCCGTATTTATTAATTAAATAAAATCTTAGAATCTCATATTAGGGTTCTTAAACAAAACCTTAGATTCATAATAAAAGACATAGATTATAAATTAATCCCTAGATTATAATTCAAAAAACTATATTACAAATTAAAAAACCTAGATTACGAATATGAAAAAAACTCCAGATTCATGATACAAAGCCATTGATTACGAATTAAACATTAGATTACAAATAAAATAAATCGTAAATTACTGCCAAATTTGGGCCAGGTTGAGAGAGTGTCAAAGAGATTTATGGGTTATATGACAGAGTGTGTGTGTGTGTGTGTGTGTGTGTGTGAAAGAGAGAGAGAGAGAGAGAGAGAGAGAGAGAGAAAGAGAGAGTCTTTGGTCAATTACTTTTAAATTTTAGGGTCAAATGTTATTGGATAAATAGGTAATCCAATACTAAGTAAACCCAACCCTTTTTGAATGGGTTTTAATTGGATGAGCCCAATTATACCCAATTAATTAGTGGTTTAGGGTGTTTTGGATTTTAATGAGTGGTTTGGGTTGGTCTTACTGATAAGCAATATTAAATAATTCAAGATAAAATGCTAGCTTATTCTCTAATGTCGCAAATACTTATTTTAACAAGAATAACATATACAACTTAACCAAATAGATAAATTAAGAGAGGTAATTTATGTAATTTATAGACCAACACTAAATTGCCAATCCTTGCAAGGAGGGCATGCTAATTGAAAAAATACTATGATAAGAATGAGGAATTTCAGCACATATATGAATGTATGTTGTTGGCAAACTATATCACTCTTCCAATTTGATATCTATTTTCATCCTTTTGTGCTTTTTTCCTTCGATACATTACCAATTGTCATTGTTAGACTTAATACATTTTATGTGAAGGACTTTTTACAAAAATGTTATAAAATCTGTAAATATAAACAGATATGTGGCATTTAAATTTTAAAGTAAAGTAAAGCATTAAAAAATAGAAAAAGAACAAAAAAAATTCTACAATGGTTCTCTTTCTCCTCACGACCTCCCACCTTCCCTCCACCCACCCACCCATCCACCCCCAACTTACACCACCATCACCAACCAACCAACCACCTCCCTTGACCACCAAGACTACCCTCTCACCCCTTCACCCCACCACCCACCTCACACCACCACCACCACAACCAACTCCTTACACTTTCTTCCTGCTCTATTTTTCCTACACCGACTAAACACCACCTCTGAACCACTAATAGCACCACCGAACACCACCACCAACCACAACATCAAACGTACCTCCAAACAACACCTTCAATTCTACCCACCAATTTGAATATTCTTTTTTTTTTCTTTTTTTATTTCTTAACTTTTTAATTTACTTTAAAATTTAAATGACACTTTTCTGTTAAGATTGAAAGAGTATTTAATGTTTTGGGTAATGTCTAATTTTCCGTTTAAAATGTACTAAAGTATAAAAATTAAAATTTAGCATCTCTAATGAATTAATTATATAAACTAATGTAGATATTTATAAAGAAATAAAACATAAGCCAACAAGCCGTTATTATGTATAATTTGTGATTCTCACCATAATATATGTATTCATCACTAATGACAAACGGGTTTGCACCCCCAAGGTCATGAGTACCGTTCCCCCCCGCTAACATAAATTTGGGGCATAGTGTGTGGTGTATAAAAACTGATCGTGATGAATAACCCTCCATATCAACAAAAAAACTTTCAAGTCATGTAAATATCACATTACATTGTGCACTCGGGTGTGAAAACCATTTTCAGTTTTGAAATTTAAAATATATTTAGTATAATATAAATCAGAGTTAAATATTGCAAGTTTTTGTGAGAATGTATATGTTATGTTCACCCTTCATATAAACTTCATGGCCTTTGTACCCCATTTTATTTACGTTATTCGAATAATAACTACTTATGTCTTATAATTTTTCACAAGTTCAATGATGTAGCAATAAGAATCATACAATGCTACACTGGTTATGATAAATTATTATATGTTTCTACTTAAACTTGTTGTGTTCGTGAGGTGGGAAAATAATTCCTTATTATTGTTTTGGTTAAATAAATTTGATTCCTATAAAAAAATATTATAAGATTTAATTATGAAATATAAATTTACTATAAAGAGGCATTTTTTAATTAAAATAAATACGAATAACATCTCATCTAATTCACTTCCAAAGACCCTAAAATGATAAAATAATTTACTCCGATTTTAAATTTGACATCAATCCAAACATTGCACATGATTACATCTTTATGACTAATTCTAAAATCATAAAATATTTCGATGCATTTTGCGCGATACAATAGTGTGTCATTGTAACACCCCGTAATTTTGAGGATTAAATATTTAATTATCTTTGGGAGTGATAAAAATATTTAAATTGGAGAAACTTAAATTCATGAGTTGTAGAATTTATTTGAGTGAGCCGAATTAATTATAATTGGCGATTTTTAAGTTTAATGGTTAAAAATCTCGTGTGTCACATTTTGAGGTCGGAATTTGGAAATTTTGAAAAGTATGTCGGATGGGAATTCTGAGTGCGCGATTGCGTCCGGATGGGTCGGGATAGTCAGAAAAGATTACCCAGGGGTAGTAATTGGGTCTCGGAATATTTTTGGGCATAACCGGGCCCACATGGGGGGAGTTGGGCCTTTTTAATTAGGCCCACATGGCCAAAAACGGGAATTGGTATCTTTAACTAAATTGGGAGATTAAGGAATGGCAGCCAACATAACTCTAAACCTAGGGTTTGAGAGGGGATTTGGGGGGAAGCAAATCAAGAGCAAATTGGAGGTTATTGGAGCCAAATTAAGGGACATCAACAACGGATTAGACCCTACGAACAATTTCAGGCAAGTGGTTAACTGTTGCAATTTCTAAATTTATGATAATCAATTCATATCATAGTGATGTGTAAGCCAAAATTCGTTTTGGGGATAAATGGGTACAAAATGGGGTTTTTGTTCGTGAAACTAATGAATGAGATTCATAGTATAAATTGTTGTGTTGAACATATCTGAGTATAGATGTTTAATTGGAATACGAATTCGGAATATAAACTGGGAAAAATCTGGATTTGGAATTTGGTTTGTAGAACAAGATTAATGAATTTTAATGGAAAACCCATTTCGAAAATTGTGAGATAAGTTGAGAAATTTATATACTAGAGGGTGTACATGACGTATAGGATCAAAGTTCAAATTTTTATGTGATGGGATGACTTGATCAGGGGCTGAAATTAAGGTTTACAAACCTTGAATTTTCGTTAATGGTATAATGCAGTGGGGAAGAAGAGCTGCCCAGGGATGATCGATCGATCGACGGTCACATGAACTTGACAGTTCGGCCAGTTTGTTTATGAAGAGGATTTTATTTAATATTTAATCCCTTGATTTTATTTAGTGATAAATTCATATGGACACATATTTCCTTAACAATTATAGGGTGATATAATTGGGTTTAGGAAGGTGTGAAGGGTATGACATGAGATGAACAAATTTGGAGAAATAATTCATAATTATTGATATTGGGCCGAGGAATAATATTCGGGTATTGTAGTTGGGTGGCACTACATTATTAAAGGAATTTAGGTGAAATATTTAATTATGGACCAAGTGGGAGAGTCCGAGTATGCTAATAATTATAGGTAAATATAATTGGGGAAATTATGGAGATGAATGTGTGACACATTATGGGCGAATATGTGAGCATGAAATTATGAGATGTAAAATGGAAGTGAGCGAGTCCGGGGATAATGGTTGTGTGACACCAAGTTATTAAATTAATAAGGGTGATAATTAATTTTATTAGAGTCGGACCATAGACTCGAATTTGTGTTGATTAATTAATGTGTAAATTAATTATATAAGCACACTTTTTTTTCTTTTTCACACTAATTCATCCCTCCAAAACGAAAGCCCACTTTTCAATCTCTCTCTCTCTCTCTCTCTCTCTCTCTCTCTCTCTATATATATATATATATATATATATATATATATATATATATATATATATATATATATATATATATATCTGTCTGATATTTTCAGAATCATTTTCAATTCTTTCAACGAAACAAGGTATGTTTTGGATATGTTGTTTACACGATTTTGTTTAGAAATCTATTGTTTAAAGGGATGGTGTTGGATATACAAATAACGATTCTATATATGTCTGTGTTTTTCGTAATACATTTCAATGCTATTCTACTTGTAGGAGGTATAGATCCTTTCATGTTCTTCAAAGTTTGTTATTTGATTGACTTGTTAAAATTTAGGGTTTTTAATTTTGATCACCAAACTATTCATTGCTTCTTAATAATTGTGAATTTGAATTTCAATTTTCTGAGATTTGATTGGTTATGTTGGCTTGTTAAGTGATTTAGGGGTTTTATATAATAATTGAGATCGGTTCGCCTTTTTCTTTTGTATTATGTTGGATTGTTTGGTTGTCCTAATTAGTTATGTCGAGAAGAAAAGGTGTGGAAAATTGTAAAGGAATGTTGAGTTTGTAGTTTGAAGAAACAATTGATTTTCTTTCATTACATATACCTAAAAGTTTAATATTTTAGGAAAATGCTGGCTTTTTTTAAGATTGTAATTTTAGGGCTTTGTATAATATAAAATTTGTACCCTAAGATGATGAAAAATAATATAATGGTTATATGTAGGCCCATATATTTTATTAATATTTTTGTGTCAGTATTATAATTTTAGGGCTTTGTTTAATCTAAAAATTGGGTTAGTTATTTATCAAATATTTCATTAATATTTTTCAGTGTTATATGTTGGCATGTATTCTATTTAAGTGGAAAAATTCAAATGCCTAAGGACCCAACATGGGAAGATAACTATGAATTGGAAATCATTGTCATATTTCAATATCTTAAGGGAGAAAGAACGAGATAAGAGACCATATGAAATGATAAAGTAAGTGAACATTCATAAATGGATCTTTTGAGTGAAGTCATGTCATTAAATTTTGTAAGTAAATAGCGTTAAGTGTTTTCATTTGTCTAGTTGTTGATTGTTATTGTGTTATATTTGTTAACTAACACATTTGGAGAGCGTTCTCTATTTTTGTGAGTAGTTTTGAGCAATTTTATTGGCTAACCAATGATTGATTAAGTAGTGATACGAGATAGTGTCTAAATCTAATATTTAGCGAACTAATTGTATTCCATACATGATCACTCAGTGAACAATCAAATTATCTGATGGGATGAATTGATGAAATATTCAATTGCTTATGGTGCTTTGATGGTAATTTAATTTATCACATATTGGTGTTTTTAGTTTAGAGATTTTGTTTACGTAATATGAATTTGATATGTATTTCATAGTCAGGTGTTGAGGTGTTGAAAGAGGACTGCTAAACATGTGAATATTATCTCTCATGTCGTGCCAAAAGTGAAGAAACATGATAAGAAGAGAAAAATAAAAGGTACAATACGTATATAGATATTGTGTTGAATTTATAATATGTGTGTGTGTCTGTGATTTGGTAATCTAATCTGATGTGTTCTAAAGGTGAGGGAAATCGTACTCAAAGGTTACATGTGTTGTGAGGAATGTGCTCAGGATGTCAAACAATATATCAATAAGATAGAAGGTATATATGCCTCCGTGTGTGTAAAGACACTCTATCTCTCTCTCTCTCTCTCTCTCTCTCTCTCTCTCTCTCTCTATATATATATATATATATATATATATATATATATATATATATATATATATATATATATATATATATATATATATATATTGTGTTGAATTTAAAATATGTGTGTGTATCTGTGATTTGGTAATCTAATTTGATGTGTTCTAAAGGCGAGAGAATTTGTACTCAAAAGTTACATGTGTTGTGAGGATTGTGCTCAGGATGTCAAATAATGTATCAATAAGATGGAAGGTATATATGTCTCTTTGTCTGTAGAGACACTATATATATATACGCGAGAGTTCTTGGATTATTTTTTTATATTGATTGAATTATTTGTGTTAATCCATTTTATTTTTTAGTTATGTCAACAGGTTTCATTTTTTAATATTGATTGTTTTGACTGTTGTATGATTGGAGCATATACTGGTATAATGGGGTCGAGAAGGAATGTCGTGGCTGTTGTATGGAAGACTGCTCTTGAAGAATCCTGGTATAAGGTTTAATTTATCATTCTAAGCTGTACTTATTTCTTAGATTATTAATTACTTATTTATGCTCAAGGACTATTGAATGTGTTAATATATGAGAAAATGTTCAAATCTTTTCATTTGTAAAATTTTGTATCTATAATTGAGTAAAATTCACGTTGAAATTTCTTGAGTGAGTAATAAAATTGATATTGATGTGTATCAAGAAATGAGTTTAGAACAATTATTATCTTTAAGAAAATTAATTTATGGTCTATAACTGCGGATATGTGTTGCATTTGATAGGAAAATTAATTATGTTATGCTTCTACACTCTCGCTCTTACACACATATTTTTTTAGTTTATTTCACTTGTTTTCTCTTTGCATTACTTATTTGTATCAATAAGACTTAACCCTTAATGTGATAATGTCGATCATGTTGTATTTAGATTTGTACCTAACTATTTTGATAAAAATAGACATAACTGAGGTCACCTATCAATTTCTGCATATTCCTATGAATAATCCATTTTTTGGTGGCGTTTGTTGGAGATAACTGGTCTTTTATTCTCAACTGTTTTCTACGTCTTTACTTTTGTTTCTGCAAGACGTGGTCATTTTTACCATCTACATAGTGTAACAAAGAGGCTTTACTGCGAGGGGGCACCTAAGGCAGAAAAGGTTCAAAAAAAGATTGTTGTTGGGCCACGTTTTTATCATTGCGCAAGAGATTGAAGTTGAGGAGGCACTCTTATCATGAAATCTCAATTGTGGTTGTAATGAAACTATTAAGAGTTAGCAATTTCCTTTCTCACAAAGTTTAGTTTGAAATATTTTTTATGGATATTTTGAAAGACATCATATTTATTTTTTAGATCGATTTAACGTGCTTGATAAGAAAGAAGTAAGCCTTTTCATTATTAATATTTATGACTTACTTTGTTGACTTATGGTTAATGATAGGCTTATTTTTGCTCTATGGTTTGTGTTTTATATAGAGGCTTACTCACTGTAGTTCTGTTGTCTGAGTGTATTGGTTGTATGTGTGCATCTCCATCCGCTGGCGGATGCTTATGGACTGCTTATGCATAGGAATGGGCAGTCGGGATGGACTATTGCACCTAGTGTGTCTCCTTCACCAAGGTATCCATATGTTGCGGTAAGTTCATCAGGAGTCCATGTCTGCTGAATTGTTAGTTCCTCTTACCCAATTTCCTCCTTTCTTTCTATAACATTTTTCTATTTTTTTTGTTATTTTTTTTAAGAATGGAATTTTCGGAGGACCTTCATCTTTTACTTGAATAATATGGGGGATTAATATATCATCAAGGTTTAAAGTAAAGGCCCAAGCCTAAAATAAATGTCCACCTAAGGTTGTTATGGAAGATTCTAAAATTCAGGGGAAGCAGTGTATGGTGTTTGTAGGAACAACTATTGTGAATGGGAATTGTGTATCATCAACGGGTATGAATATATAGATTGGGAAAATACATTATCAAATTCACGAGGAACCTCGGATTGAGGGGGATACACCGTTGAAGAAATTGAAAGAATTCGGAGAGTCTCTTACTGCTATAATTAGTTTAATTTGTGTGCCTGTTTGGGTTATTAATGTGAAATACTTTCACACTTTGGAGTATGTTAATGGCTAGCCTACGAATTTCAAATTCTCATTTGAAAAGTCTTATTACATTGAGAGTTTTGTGTCATTGGTAGTTATTTCCATTCCAAAAGGTTTGCCATTGGTTAGCACAACACGCTTGGGCCTTATCACTCGTATACATTGCCGACAAATGTGGTGCCCATTTGCTTTGCGATATGGCTCATATCAGTGGCCCTGTCGCTGCTCAAGTATACATTCACATTCACATTTCCATTCCCAATCTCATTCCTCTTCTCTCTTTCTCATTACTTTTTTCCATATCTCTTTCCTTTAGTATTAAATGAAATGTGTATATATGCTTTTTCGGATTTCTTCATTACTCGACTCGATCAGCATATTTATTTTACATCTTTTTACTATTTCGTCTCTTCAGATATGGGCCTGCTCTTCTTTTATACAACATTATATGAATTTCTCATTGTGGATTTTTAAAAGTATACTTTTGTTTCGACATTGTGTCATATAGGAAAGAGGAGAGAACAGTCCACCAGAAGACTCCCTTGAAGTATCTCGAAAGTTAAGCAAACATATTGCTACACCCGTTTCGATATTGTCAAAGTGACCTTTACTAACTTCATTACCTTCTGAAGACACAGAATTATAGGAATACGTTGCATATGTTAATTTTGTCTATTATTCGCAACATAAAAGTAGGATGCAAGTTATCTTTCAAATGCATATATTATTTTTTGATGATCAATTTATATTTTTCTATGAATCAAGATTATAATAAGAATGACAAAGAAACATCAAAGTACATAAGGTAGTGGAAAGGTATTAAATCAAAGACTAGGGCTCCATAATCTTGTGATATTGGCTATGAGTGATTTCTTGGCCCTGAGGTCTGCACTCTATTTTTCCTTTTATTCAATGGTTCATTTCAAACACTATAGTTGGTTTATCGAATGCTTTTATAATGTTTATATATATTATTTTTTTGTTGGTAACTTTCCATTGGAATTATTAATGTATTACTCTTTGTAAGTTAAGAATGTGATTGATCTCATAGCCGTCTTAAAGTATTTTCACTTGATCTTTAAGTATATTCATAATTCACTCAACCAACTGGAGGCTTGTTTTTCACATCATATATCTTATTTAAAATGTTGAATGTGATTGCTTTTCACTTCATATATCTTGTTTCAAAATTATTACTTAGTATCTTTGTCCTGATTTTACAAAAATTACATTTATATGATTGTTGTAGCCCTTTTGGTTTTATAAGCTTTTCAGTAACAAGAGTCTCTAAATGTTTAATTCGTATGAAAATACGCAATGCCAAGATGAATATATATGCTAGAGTAAAAATCCCGAGCTTAAAGCTCTGATACCACTTGTTAGGGGGAAATAATCGGAAAGGGTGATTTCAACAAAAATTGTAACACCAAGTTGTAAATATGCGGAAGCAACTTATAAATAGATTTTATCTTTTATCCTTCGCATGTATCCATGGTGATAAAAAAAGTAAATCAAACCACGCAAAGATGACAAGGCCAAGTTTCAAGAAAAAAAACCTTTCGGGTAAAAACCTTCATTTCACTATATAATGTAAATCGCAACTTACAAATTACACAATGAAATCTGCAATGAATTTAACGTAGCAAACCCACATATACTGTAGTCTAAAATAAAAAATGGGCTCCCGAAAGAACCCACAATGGATCATTGTCCTCCTTCATCCTTAGCCTTCGTCTTCAGCAGTGAATCCCCTCAGGTATCAAAAGTCAGCATTGGAGATCCTATCCACCAAGGTGTACGCAAGACATACAAAACTTTCTAGGGTTCTAAACTAATTCACAAGAAAAATATTCAAGGATTCTTTTTGTGAATTAAAATAGTGTTTAGTTAACACAAAACACGAAAAACTTCTGTTACTGATTCACGAAACATGTATTTATAAAAAAACTTGAGTCGACGAGTCGTCCGAACGAATTATCTATGTCGTTTGAATGACAGGAGCGTGTCGTTAGTAACGACATTGAATTTCACTTGAACGACTTGCACATGTCGTTTGAACGACATTTAAATGACGAAAGGAAAACTTTTTCCAAATTAAAAACTTTGTCGATATGTATTCCAAAAAAATATTTTTGCAAAGTAAAAGTCATGTTCGTCTATTTGATGAAAAATAAACATCCCAAACTTTATTTCATGAATTAATTCAAACTCTAAATTGTTTTATACCTTTTGGGATATCGGGAAGTTTTCAAACTTGCAAATGCTTGAGTTCGGTTGATCTTCTAGGTGCGTGATGATTTGTAACGGGATATGCCAAACTAGCCTAGAGCTATGCTATGAACAATGACAAAAAAATTATTCTTACAAATCTCCCCCTTTGGATATTCCGGTACAAAACAAACAAAATGATCGAACACCAAATTAAAATCCAAATCTCCTATTACAAAGATACTAACAACCTTCCTAACCCTAGAACGGAACGACGTAAGATTCTACATCTTTTAAAATTCATCTTCTTCCCTTAGTCATTGTCTTCATCCTCGTGTCTTTGAATTCCTCTTTAGGAACCTACACACATGAGACAACAAACATATAGACTCGTGACACATCGAGTTTGAAACAAAGTAGTCATAAATAAATACTCCCCCGTAATTCAAACTCATTAAAACTCCATTTTAAATTTCTCTACCCCTTTGTTTATATCGAAATAGAGCAATATAAAAAGAGGTAGAAACAATAAACATTAAGTGAAAAACATCATGACGAAGAAAATAGATGGTATAATAAACAAGGATCCCTTCACGACCAAATGCTATAGGCCAAAAATATGTTTGAAATTGTTCATTTCTAATTATTTTGGCTTATGTTATCCGTTCAGGAGGCGGTTTGAGTCCTTCATTGATTCATTGGTGATTACTCAAAGGTATGGATATATTTACCTCATGCACCACATGTTTAAAGCCTTTGATTAGTTCAAAGTGAATAAGAATAAGGTGGAGCATAAGTGAGATAAACTAATCCAAACATTACAATCTCATCATGGGGAGTATAACTCTTATGAGAGTTGGGTAATTATTTATCGAAGGTGAAGAATGTATATCAGTTGTCTACATCGATTATTCCAATTCGCAATGGTTTAGAGGAAATTAAGGAATAATATTCATTTAGATATGACAAGGTCCATTTTTTGTTATTCTGAAATGCGACATTCATATTGGGATTTTATGTAAGAGATGATGCTATACATTTTGATTTTTTTTCTTTATCTATTTCTTCAACTCCCATGGGACTATGGAGTGGGCGTAAGCTCATTCTGGGACATGTTCAAATTTGGGGGTACCTAACACTAGTATTGTGGAAGGATCTAATGAAGACGAAATTAAGAGCAAATGTACGTCTCTTTGTTGGTTATTTCAAAGGTTATAAATGAAGTTTATATCATCTTCCCAGACACAAGAAGGTCATTAATTGCATTAATGTTTAGTTCTTGAAAGAAAAATTATAATAAACCACATGCTTAGGAGTATGATAGTCTAAAAAGATAAAAATGACAGTTATATTATCCATGTTACTAGACCACCCGTACATAATGGAGTACAACCTGATATCAATAAACACACTACCTAGAAGTAGTGGGAGTATTACATATTATGATACACATGTCACTTACATTGGATAACAAGTGGTTCCACATAATCATGGGAGAATTAGGAGATGAAAGGTTAGTGTTGATGTAAAAAACTAGACTTGAACTAATTTTATAATCACAAATAAAGTATGTAATGGTAAATAAAGGGAGAGAGTTTTTAAAGTAGTTCAGCTATGTAAAAAAACCTACATCCATTGTTATTTTATTGATCTTTGTGGTTACAAAAAGCTAGGTACTCTTGTAGATAAGAATATCCCAGAGTCCGTTCGACCGTGCCCTTGATTTAAGGGAAATAATGTATTTATAGTGACCTATAGGTCAAGGGTTGGAATGTCAAGGGATGGAATGCTTTTATATAATTAAGCATCTACATCCTTACATAATAAATGTGACGATTGGTTGTATTAATCGTGTGTAGTATGACCCTTCATTATCTTGTTGGTCGGCCTTCCTTGCATTGGTCGACATTCCTTGTGTTGATTGGCAGATTTACTATCGGTAGACTAGGATTTTGGCCATGTAGGAGGACATGTATTTACTTCTGATTGGTCCACGTAGGTGGATAATTTTTGGCATCAAAAGATGCCCCCAATGTTCCATGCTTGACACTTGCGTGAAACTATGGAGCATTTGATTCAAGAAGTAACTCGAGTATTTTCATGATGCTTAGTCAGCAACCAACCTCCCACACTTATAAAATTTACTAGCACTGTTTGAAAATGGCATTTTTGTAAATAATTTTGAATTTTTACGAACAACCAAAGGGTAAATGGGTATTTTAACCTTCTGGTTCATGAAGCTGTCGAAATGCCAATCGTTGGTACATTTATTCATTTCTTTCGCTATTTTCCAGGCAAACTATAAAAAGTGGGAGGCTTTTGCAGGTTTTGCCTTACCTAAAATTTTCAAACTGTAGCAACCATCTCTGAGCTTTTGTGCGATCGTTTGTCATCGTTCCTCATTTTTTTGACAGTTCTTGCTGAATCCTTAATCTTCTATAAGAATTCTTTCTTTTTCTTTATTTTTCCTCATTTCCTTATTTGTGAACCATGGTTTATATAGTTGATGTTGATTCTATAGAGGAATTTTGGGAAGAACAGATAATTCCTTCTTGGGTTGATTTAGAAATACCTCCCAATCCTATAGATGCTTACTCTTTAGCTGAGGGTAATTGGATCCCAACTTTGTTTATAGCTGAGTGCGGTTTTACCTTCCACTAAACCCGTTTATTCTTCATTCTTACCAATACTTTGACATTGTTCCAGTGAGAGTAACCCCCAACACTTGGAGAATTGTTAATGGTGTGAGTAGAGTGAACGAAATCTATGGGACCCACTTTAGGATTCTAGAGATTATGTTCTGTTATAAGTGATCTATCGCAGGGGATAACACTTATTATATGAAAACTAGACGAGCCAATAAGGCTTTAGTGTTGAATTTGCCTGATTCTAATATGGATTATTGGGATCATGAATCAATAGTAAACAATTGGCAACATGCTCCACCTGAGAACGGAGTGCTTATCATGAACCCAGGTGCCCCCAATCTGGGAATATGATGGGTTATTATTTCACTGCTTTCCCTTCTTTATTGATTTCTTTTTTGATATATGCTTACTGCTGCTATTTATTAATTTTTTTTTACAAAGGAACGTAATAGATAGTGCCCCAAGCCTATTGAAGTGAATTGGGAAGAACTTAAATTTTTGTGGGGTCTGAACCCGAGTGCAGGAGAAGATAATCCCCTATCATCCTCTGTACTACTAGAGTATAAAACTTCCGTCACTTCTTTTATAGCTCGGCCAACAACTGCTATGGCTTCAATCATAATTGATTTGGAGAGAGATCCAATGTTTACTTCCTCAGGCATCGAATATTTTGTTGTTGGTATTGAAGTTGACACATCTTCTTCCTTTGATTCTAACCATCCTCTCTCTATCAGCATGGGCAAGAGGAAAGTTCCCAGACTTTTAGAGGATGACACTGAAGCTGGTTCCAAAAAACTAGTTTATATTGCTAACCAGAAGAAGAAGGTTGAGGTTAGTAAGAAGACCCTAGTTCCTAAAGGTGACGAGTCTCTTTTCAAGAGACTAAGGAAATATCCTGCTGATAAGCAGGTTGAGAAAGTTATTGAAGATGATCAACAAGGTTTGGTCGGTATGCCCCTCCTATTGTTAGCTCATCTTTGGCCTTTAGTCCTAGTTTGGTAAGGAAACTGATCAAGTCTGGCACCCTCCCAGGCCATAGAGTTGTTACTGCCTCAAAGTCTAGATCACAACTATCGGTAAGAGCTACTCAAAGCTTAGCCTTAGTAAGTTTTCATATTTGAAGTTAGTCGAATACTTTTCATGTCTTCTCTGGCTTACACTAACTTGACTTTTTTCTTACAGTTCCTGGTTGATTACAGCTAAATGCTGGATAAGGGAGATCTTCTACGTTCTTCTTCGGGAGAAGTAGAGGAGGCCATTGAAGGTATTAGGAAATCTATTTTGGATTCCTAACAAGCTTTAGAGATAGAGAAGAAGGCCTGGGAGGAGAATATCAAGACTGTTGAAGAAGCTCAACAGAAAGCTGATAATACCTTATCTGTGGCTAACTCAAATATTGCTTAACATGAGCGCGGGGCAAAGGGTGCTGAAGGATAAATAACCATACTATCCAATGATCTTTCTGCTGAGAAGGCTAAAATAAAGAAGAACGGGGAAGAATGCTTCAACAAGTGTTGGGATAAATCCATCTCTGCTACCTCTGCACAAATTGGGTATGCAAAAAAAATTCTTTAAGGAGGATTGGTCGGTAGCGTTGAGGAGGTTGGCACTACAGAGGATTATGAGCTTTTTCTTAGGCATGACCCTGGCTCTCCCCCCCAACTTTGATGAGGAAATTGAGGATGATGCTGGCTTGGGGGAATCCTATTTTGTGTTTGACTCTACTACCCCTTCTGCTGACCAAGACAAACCTACTATTGACTCAGTTACCCCCCCTTTTGAAGAAGATAAAGTTCCTTTGGACTCAGCTGCTCCTTATGACTTTAAAAATCATAAAAAGATGGTGTAGGCTTGTTCGACTTTTAATCTTTCTATTTTTCCCCTTTCTTTTAGTTTCTTTTTGCCTCTGTTCTGATTTATTTGTAACGTTTCTTATTTATCAACGAAAGAACTTTTCCTTCAATTCACATGTCGTTTATTATTGCTCGACTGTTGCTCTATTTTCTTTTTTATGGTTGATCATTTGTTACTTTATCTTTCTTGTTTTTGGACAAGATGGAATAAATTACCTCCACTGACTTCGATCTATTCAAATACTGTAACAATTTGTTCAAAGCTGGTCACTTGAGCTTGACTGATGAAGAATTAATAGACTTGCTCGGTGCAGACGCTTCTGATCAGCCCAGGGATGCATACACTTATCTCAAGTTTCTTATTGATTGGACTATGGCCAATAATGTTGCATACTATGAGATTTTCGGAGAATTACAAGCAGAGCACATTGAAGACAAAGTTTTACTTCATGCCAACTGTGAATCCAAGTACAAGACCTTGAGTGAAGCTTGGGGATTTGAAGAGAAGTTAGAAAAATATGCCTCTTCTTTTAGAAAAAAGGAGTTTTTATCGAACCGTGAAGTTGATGAAGCCAGAGAGATTGCTAAACTTCTGGAAGAGGAAAATAATAGGCTGCACGATGAACTTGGGGCCTTAAAACAATCTTCTAAAACTGGTGCCGATGAAGGTGCCTCTTTTCAAGAGGAGGAAAATGCCAAATTGAGGGAAGCTTGAAGCTTTGAAAAAATCCAAACTTGCAAAATCTTTTAAATAGAGATCTAGCTAGCCAACTGTATAAGAGACTAGGACCAAGAAAACTTTAGCTAATCATGCTGCCCGACTGAATACGGAGATTCAATCCATTACCAATTTGTCCATAAGACTGGAAGGTAAAAATAAAGCCTTTACTGACCATTCCTCTCAGTTAAAGGTGAAGGATGATATTTTTAAGAAACTTCAACGTAAAGTTGAAAGATTAACCTTTCGATTTCACAAATAATCCAGAGAGGTATGGATGGATTGATACAGTGAAGCTTTGGTGTATATAGATGATCATCTTGCTCAAACTCATCGTGAAGGTTATAAATGGGGTTGGACCAATTGCTTGACTGTGATGAAGGTTGATCAAGATAGTAAACTATGGTATTGGTATGATTCTAGTTTCTTAGATTGCCAATAACCTCCGTTCAAGTTGGATGTCAGCTAGATTCCTATCAAATCGATTCCCCAATGCTTGATATAGAAATATTTAGGGGATTATGAATTACACGATGAACTTGTGATTGTTCGACCGCCTTATGTGATCAACACACCGAGCAATAGTAACAGAAGGATGATTCAAGATTTCAACTTTATCAATTCTCCTTATACGCTAGATGATCGTCCTACTGGCATGGAAAAGGTGCAATCATCTCCCAAACCTAAGGGAAAATGTCCAGTTGAATGATTATCCTATATTTTATAATTCATTTGAATGTAATACAGTTTGTATGAATAAAATTTGTTTGTTTTTGTCAACTTATGATTATTTTAATCATTTTGTTAACTTGTGATTGTAATTCCATTGGTTATACTTATACACTTAGATATATCAATCCAAATTTAGTATTAGTTACCAGTGGTAATGCCATTGATTTTACTAATGCACTTATATATATTGATCCAAATTTAACATTAGTTATCAGTGGTGACAAAGTGTATGAGGAATGTATGTTTATATTCTAGCATCTAAGAACTTAGTCAGGTAAAATTTGTTTATAACTTTTTTAGTTTTATACAAAGTTTTACACTTCTTGTTCTTGACTTGTTTACACAAAATCATACATGAAGTAATCAACATTTTGTTCGTGATTTTGTTTTTATGAATTCATACATGAAGTAAATTATTATTGCCAACTAAGTACTGAGGATTATAATCCTATTTTGACTTGGTTGGTTATAACTTTTCTTATTGTCGACCAAGTGCTGAGGGTTGTAATCCTATTTTGACTTGGTCGGAGCTGAAGACCAAAAGTTATCTCTGTTTTGGGAGATGTATATCACCACTGTACTCTAAAAAAAATCAAAAAATTGAAGTGACTGGAATAAACTTTTATTAATACTGAAATAAAATCAAGAGAGAAAAAATAATGGACATCCTTTAAATTACTGATAATACTTTCGAAGATGTTCGGAATTCCAAGGATTTTTAAATTCTTCACCCTCCAAAGTCTTTATCCGCTAGGTCCCTGGTTAGATGACAAATGCTATGCAATATAGGCCATGCCAGTTGGCCTCAAGCTTGTTATTCTTCTGGATAACTTTCTTAAGAACGTAATCACACTCTTTCAGGTTAGTCAACTTGACCCATTTAATATAAAAGGGAGCATTTCGATGTTGGTAGGCAACATTTCTTAGGGTTTCATCTTCTTATACCTCCTCCAACATATTGATATCTAATCACCTCATCAAGTCATTAACCGGGGAATCAAAATTCAGTACCCTGTGAGTTGGTAGGACGATCGCGACTGAAACCATGGATTCAATCCCAAACGTAAGCATGTATGGTGTCTCTCATGTTGCTGTTCTCAGCGTCATTCTGTAGGCCCAAAGAATAGAGTATAGCTCGTTAATCTATTTTCCCTTGGCAGTATCAAGTTTCTTTTTTATCCCATTCAGCAAAGTTCTGTTTGTCACTTTTGTTTGACCATTACTTTGATGATGGCCTGGTGTAGAATGAAGCTTTTGGATTTTGGACTGTGCAAAGTATGCTTCAAACGCCTTATTGTCGAACTGGGTGCCATGATTTATGATGAAAGCATATGGTAAACTATATCGATAGATTATATTCTTCCAGATGAACTGATACACTTTCTCATAAGGCATATCAACCAATGGCTTGTCACACCTCGCTCAATTTTGGCATCGGCCTCCACCAAAACTAAATCGGGTGTGAGTAAATAAAATACCATTCTTAGCATGAGACAGATATGAGACATATAAAATTAATCCACAAGGTAAATGATAATCAATTCCAAAAGATAAATCATCCAACTAAGCGATAAAAGATTTATCTCATACTAAAACTCAAATAAATTCAATCTCCAATAATATAAACTGAATAAAATCCCATTATAAATATCTGAGTAAAACCGTACAACTGTGAAACCGAATGGCCCACCAAAACCATAAACCGAGTCTCAATACAAATGCGAAGGAATGGAAAACTTATCTACACTACTAAACTCAACTAAAATACTCTGGTTGCGCCTCCAAGATAATCTCTAAAAATCCTGCAATAACTCCAGCACTAAAACCTGAAAATATTAATCAACGCACGAGGTCAGAGCCTCGAGCATGAATACACTCCCCTCAAATAGGGTCCGTGAACCCAGACAATAGCATTATACGCAATAAATATCACAATAGAATATTTTAAATTAAACGGGATAATTAAACACGATAAATATAAATCACTAACTACCCGTAGATATCCCCATTTAAAAAGACACACCAATATGATTTTAAATTCCTAAGTCCCATGATGCTCATTTATTTAATTAGCTCATTTTATTATTGTTCTCACTTTTTATTATGACGATCCTCCCATCCCGGGTGGTAATCCACCAAACTGTCACACTTTCCCTTATCAATAGCCAGCCAAATCCGTTTAAAACGTTGATCCCCTGCAATATAACAAGGTTCCAACTCACGACGCGATATAAATCGCTCAAGGTGACCCGTTTAAACTGTCGGTCACTGACACATTATGTCGCCATCAATTTTAATACCCGATTTTATCTTTAGGCATTAATTCTCAATTTATAAATTACCCCATCCTTTTAATCAATCCGAGATCCTCAAAATACCCCTTAGTCCCATACCTTAGGTTCCCAAGTTATCAATACGACCTACCCTATGTATAGGATGAATTTCTAACATAAACCTCAACCTAGTCTCATGCCTAGGCTAGCGTAACGACGATAAAGTGACAAAATCAACCCACCCCCAACATAATAAAGTCGCAATAATCTACCCTCACTAGTACCACACCTAGAATGCGTAAATCATCAAAAGGCCTACCCACTAGTCCCATACCTAGAAGGCATCCTTAAATATAGGGAGAAAAAAATACCCAACAACCCGTCGTCACAAAAGGCAATTAAATAATACCAACAAGTCACACAACCAATCATAATTAATCAACGTGTACAACTACACATGATAGTCCAATTCAGTTAAATCTTAATTTAATTATCATAACGTCAAAATACCAAATTAATCCCATTTAATTATTTTAACTTAAATACACCGAGATTTCATCATTAATAGAATAAAAATTCAATTTCATTATCTCTACATAAATTACGTGAGTCATACGCACCCAAAAATCATTTATTTTAAAATTAGAGTTTTTCTACATGCAACCTAGACCAATAAAACCCAAAATCCACTCATCAATCCTACATACCCAAGGGTTATGAATAATATTCAGAATAAAAGATTTAATAAAAATAGTCCCATAATTAGTGCCCACTTTCTCTAATTAGGTTACTAATTGATTTTAAGAAAACATGTAATCAATTGTTTAGGCGACACTTCAAACGCATAATACTAAAGAAAAAGAATAAAGTATTCATGCCTGAATAAAAGTTGGTTTAGAAATCTGATCTTGAATGTGTATTCCTCTAAAAAATTTAACAAAAATTCGTTCTTGACGCGTCTTGAGAAAATCCAGTTAATTTTGACAAAACTTGAGTTGAAAGTTATGTATAATGGGGCTAGGGTTTGGAGGTCGAAGAATATGATGAAGAAGAGAGGTTTCTGATTTTTGAGACGGTTAAAATGTGTTTTGAAATACCTAAACTCGTCACTTTATATTTATATACCAAAAAGAATTAGAGTCCTAATCAAATACAAATACTCGAAAAATCATTACGGACGATCGGACCGTCATAATCGCTTGAGAAGATTCATCAAAGAAGGTGAAGATTTCCCCTTCCGTGGCTTCCCTGAACCTTAGTAAGACCCTATAGACAAAAAGATGAAGCCAATAATGGAGATATTTTCCAAGACAGCCACCTATGGGCCGAATGTTTCCAACAGTGTGTGCAACCACTTATTGAGGAGACCATAGCTGATCAAGGGGATTCTGAGGATGGCGCTTCTGAAGACTCTTTTAACTTGCAGATACTGGGGCTGGAACTTTGAATGATCCACTTCGGGACTACTCCATCCAACCTATCCTACCTCATCAAAGATGATGATACACCTCTTCTTAACTGGCACGCTGCACCTGTGCCACCTGTTGATATCCAACCTAACCCTGATGTTTACCCCCTTTCCCCTTTAGTTGTTTCCTCTCGTTCGGATGTAATCGAGACCTAATTTGATGAGGTTCTCGATGCTGTTTTTCCTATCAATGAAATAAATGAAGATTTTGAGTATCTTGTTGTGCCTTACATTAATTATCTTGATTCTAATCAAACTCTTGATGATGATAACTTTGCAAATGAACAAATCTTAACTAGTCTAAATAAGGTTAATGGCAAACAACATAACTGCGTTCAAGTTAATAAAGATGAAACTGTTGTTATTAATCTCGGTTCTAGTAGCTAAATGCGCGAGATTGGGATAGGGGCTACCCTTAATGAGCACGAGCTTACGCAACTTGAAGAGCTACTGAAGGAATTCGTGAATGTCTTCGCATGGTCCTACAATGATATGCCCGACATTGACCCTGAAATAGCACAACATGAGATTCCAACACTCCTGGAATGTAAACTAGTCAAACAAGAGATACGAAAGATCCGCACCAACTGGTCACTCAAAGTAAAAGAAGAAGTAGTCAAGCAACTGAACGTGGGTTGCATTCGTGTAATTGAATATCCCACATGGCTAGCCAATATCGTACCCATGCCAAAATCAGGAGGAAAGGTCCGCATGTGTGTCAAATACCGAGACTTGAACAAGTCTTCTCCGAAGGATGATTACCCGCTACCCAACATCGATATTATTATGGACAATACGGTCAGTCATGCTCTTAAGTCCTTCATTGACATATTTGCCAAATATAACCAGATCAAGATGTACCCTAATCATCAAGAGAAAATCGCATTTATCACCCCTTGGGGAACCTTTTGCTATACTGTCATGCCATTTGGTTTAAAAAATGCAGGGGCTACCTATAAAAGGGTGACCACAGCCATTCTGCATGATATGATACATAAGGAAGTCGAGGTCTATGTAGATGACATGATCATTAAGTCCAAGACTAAAGAAGGCCATGTTCCCGCTCTCCAGAAATTCTTTGAACGACTGCGAAAATATCAAATGTGGCTTAACCCACAGAAATATGTCTTTGGCGTTACCAAAGGGAAAATTTTAGGATTCATGGTCAATGAGAAGGGTATGGAAGCAGATCCTGCCAAGCTGAAAGCCATACTTAAGATGCCACCTCCCCGAATGGAGAAAGAAGTTCAATGATTCCTTGGGAAATTACAATACATCAGTCGATTCATCAGCCAATTGACTTCCATCTGTGAACCCATATTCATATTCCTCCATAAAGATTCAACCAAGTTCTGGAACGAAGCTTGCCAAGAAGCCTTCGACTGAATTAAGCAATACCTAACCCAACCTCCAGTGCTCATGCCACCACAGCCTGGTCTTCCCTTACTCATATACCTAAGCGTGACTGATAATGTAGTCGGGGCTCTGCTAGCCCAATACCTTCAAGAAACCCGCAAGGAGAAATCCATCTACTATGCCAGTTGGAAATTAGTTGGTTACGAGGTTAACTACACTGCCTTGGAAAAAGAACGTGTCACCCTCGTCTGGGTTACCCAAAAGTTATGGAACTACATGCTCGCCTTCTCCATCAGACTCGTATCTCGAATGGATCCCATAAAGTACCTACTTGTGAAGCCCTCCTTATCCAGTTGAATCGCCCGTTGGTTGATGCTTCTAGCCGAATTTGATATCACCTATGTCACGCAGAAGGCCATAAAAGTAAGAGCTATCTTTGACTACCTTGTTGACTGCCCTATGGAAGAGGCCAATGTCTGGATTTTTGAATTCCCAAATGAGAATATCCTTTGCACCTCCCACGACGATCTTCGATGGCGATGAAACAAAAAGGGTATGGCATTAGGATTCTCCTAATTTCCCCTGATGACTCTCACACTCCTATTTCCATTAAATTTGATTTCCCTTGCATTAATAATATGACTGAATACGAGGCATGAACAGTAGGCATCAAAGTTTCCCTCAAGAAGGGAATTTGATGCCTCGACGTCTATAGGGATTCATCCCTTATCATCAATCAAATACTCAGAAAATATAAAGTCAGGGATGAGAAACTCTTACCCTTACATGACCACCTTGAAGAACTGGCTTCCCAATTCCAAGAAATCACCTTCCACTACCTGCCCTAAGTAAAGAACAGTCTGACTAATGCCATTGCCCCCTTAGCCTCCATGATTGACATGCCCGAAGGAATAACCATGGCTCCCTTACTTGTCCAAAAACAGGATAAACCAACCCACTGCTACCACATCGACCTCTATACAGAGGAAGAATCCAAAATAGTCGACTGTCGGTACTATGATATTTGGCACCTCCTCAAACATGATGGGTACCCCCAAAGAGCCGACAAGAAAGACCGAGCAACTCTCCGCAGAATGGACGCTCCAGTACATCATCTGTGATAAAGCACTATTTAAAAAAAACTTCGATGGCACCTATTTTCACTACATCGCAGGGGCTAACATTGAAGACATGATGTAAAAAATCCATAGCGAGGAGTGAAGACCCCACATGAACGGTCGTATGATCACCAAGAAGATCATCCGATAGGGATACTAATAGACTACCATGGTACAGCACTGCATAGCCTACGTGCAAAGATGTCTCAAATGCCAATAATTCTCCAACTTACAACATCTGCCTCAGCGAGACTGTACAACACGACTTCTCCCTGGCCGTTTTCCACATGGGGGATCGATATCATAGGGAAAGTTACACCAAAGGCATCCAATGGGAATGAGTTCATCCTAGTCACTATTGACTAATTCACCAAATGGGCCGAAGACGAGTCATATGCAATACTAAATGCCAAGAAAGTGGCCAGATTCATCAAGAAAAACATCATCTACCGATATGGGGTCCTGTACGAGCTGGTATCAGACAACGTGTTACATTTTGAGGTAGAGGTTATGAAATTGGTTGACGAGCATGGAATTAAGAGACATAAATCCTCTCTATACCAACCTCGAACCAACAGAGCAGTTGAAGTGCCAATAATAATCTCAAACCCATCATCAGCAAAATGATTGAGAGTTATCGTGATTGGGCCGATAGGATTTCTTATGCCCTCTAGGGTTACCGTACTTCAGTACAAACCTCTACTGGGTCTACCCCCTACTCTATAGCCTACGGTATGGAAGCAGTCATACCAGTTGAATTGGAAATACCCTTATTGCGCGTCATGCTTGAAAGCAAGGTCAGTGAGGAAGACTGGTACCAAAGCCGTCTTGACGAGGTGACCCTCCTAAATGAAAGGAGATTGAAAGCTCTCTAACACATACAAGGGTACCATCGCCGTATAGTGTGATCATTCAATAAGAGCGTCAAGGACCGTGGTATTTGAGAGGGGGACTTAGCCCTCAAAGAAATGGTAGAGCCCATCTGGGACCCCAGAGGGAAATTCAAGTCCAATTGGAGCTGCCCATATATTGTGAAAAGATCTTGTCCGACGGCGCTGCTGTGCTTAATGACCTCGGCAGGGAGGAAATAGCGCCCCCAGTCAACTAGGACCGTCTAAAGAAATTCTACCCCAAGTCCAAAATCTCGACGCTCTACGACTCTTCTCATCTCCCTTCTATTGTAAAAAAAATCTTCATTTCCCCTTACGCAGAACTACGTGGGACTGATCCTCTAAAAACATTTCCAAAAATTAATTTCAAAATTTTTCAAAACCCTCAGAGGTACGTAGGTAGCTCATTCACTTCACATGAGCCCGACCCCCTTCCTTTTCATAAAATGCTATTCTTTTCTTATCCCCGAGAACGATAGTTCATTTTGACATAAACATGAACAAAAGGATTATGCATGCCTTAGCGATTGGTATAGATAATTCAAAATGCAAAAAGTCATCAGAAGGCACAACTAGATGATCAAAAACTTATTTATTTCATTATATGAAATTCCCATACGATTACATCGGTATAAAGAGTCAAACGACTTCCCTAGCAAAAAAATCCAGAAAATAACAAGCCTTACTACCAATGAAAATCATTCCAACACCTTCTACAAAAAGCTTCACCAAACCCTACCCACAGCTGCCAGAGGAACCAGTACCACCATTACCTGCATCCTGGACTCCCCAATCTCCCCAACTCAGGGTAGACCACAACGCCCCTTCCATGGTGTCATATATGGGAAACCACCTCTGACCAGTCTCCACAGCTAGCATCTTGGCCACTACCTTCTTCCACAACCACTTCATGTAATTACCAGAGACATGCCAGACTCTCCCAGTAGACTGAGAAGGACTGGTCGACGGACGACGATTCTCCCACAAGGAACCAAGATGTATGCGCATGTGCTTTGTCAAATCCTCCACAGGAAAGAGGTTTGGTGTCCATGGTGGCACAATTTTCTCCCAACCATATTGGTATAGCCGTCGCCAGGGAAAATATAAAGAGGCCTGCCTCAGGCTAACCAATCTAATGTACTAGTACTCTCCAAGCTCCAGAATGGGCAGCAACTCTCCCCAACAAGGCACGGACCAACATAAGCCTCGTGCCCCATTCTCTACAAACCTGTTCCCCCAACTCTCAATGTCCAATCTTACACTAAGGAAATAGTGAGAGAAGAAGTTTGGAACCACCGACAAGGTAAACCCAGGTGGGATCTCCATAAGAAACCTCTCCGACAACCACATAAACAATAGTATAGGGCTGCCCCTCATAAAGCCAGAATAACCCTCCTGCCAGGCATCCAGGCCATTTAAGGTCTCCGCCAGTATCACCATCATAGGATTACGATGGTACGACATCCAAGAAAAAATGGCATCCAGTTAGGGGTCCACCAGCGTATCTCCGGTCACACACAGAACTTTGGAAATAAGGCCTAGGATGACGGCCCCGGCATATCTAGCATCACCCACGTCCTACAAATGCATGGACTGTAATACCATCGGAAGGGAGATCATTCCTCCCATAACCAGTGGTCTGGCCATCAAAGGAGAAATATGAAGAAGCTCGGCCAATATGGCAGAGCCGTAGTAACGGTAGGATTTATCCCCAATATGGCAGAAAATTCATCGTAGGAAGGACAAATCTCATCCAACCCGAAGCGAAAGATATGATCCTCAGGATACCAAAACTCGATAGTCTCCATCAGTATGTTCCACTCAATGGGTTGATTGGGCCACGAAGAGACTCGCCTCATGTTAAAAGCTTCGTAATCAACATTATAAGAACACATTACTTCCAAGGCTTCGAGGTAGTTAGCAAACTCAATGCTACTAGGGAGAGCCATCTTACAAGACTAAGAGATAGTAATCAAGTAATAATGTGGAAAAGGAAGAAAGTGAAAGTGTGAGGAGGAAAGACCCATCCACACACCCCTTTTATACTTGGAAACTCCCAAGCCAAGACAAGAAACCCTACAGAAATCGGAGTAAAACTTACCCCACCAAGTACCAAGCAATTGAAGAAATTGTAATCAAAGCCTTGGATTGATTGGAGTGGACTGACATGCCGATAGGCAGGACAGGGGTCATGCCGATCGGCTACCCCCCATTTTGGGAAATTTCCCTTTTTCCTTTTTTGTCAAAATAAAAAAACCAACAAATTTTTTTTTTATCTTAAGGGAATTCAGAATTTCCTTTATACTTATGCTTTACTAATTTCATTTTAAATAAAATACTTCTCAAAATCAATTTTCAAAGTTCTTTTTACGGTCTCAGTAGCAAAGTAAAAAGAGCATGTGCATTAATCACTAAATAAGAAAATTAACCAAAAAATCTCATTCTTTCATTTGCATATATTTGGCATTGTTACATTATCATTTTGCAGAAAAAGAAGAAAAAACAATGGGACTCAGCCCGAACCCAATCTCCCTCTCTCTCTCTTTCTTCTTCTTCTCTCTCTCTCTCTAGGATCCCCTATCCTTGTGGCGCGCTTTCTTCCCCCTACGACAAGATGACATGCCCCCACTACCATAGCTGGATCTTTCTCGAGACGAGGCAGATGGCACCAAGAAAGAAGAAACCGGAACCACCTCACAAATGTGAGCAGTCGTCGAGGATATGTATTCCCTGATGTCCTTCAATTAGGTGGTCGAAACACTAATATGATGTAAGCAAGAATAGAAAAGATCAAACCAGTCAAGCATGAGGAAAGAGAAAGAAATCAAGGAAATCAAAGGAAAAGACGTACTGCAGGCCAAAGAACCTCCTCCGTCAGACCCAACTCCTTCAGGTCCATCGCATGAGGGAGATGCTACAGACGCACGGATCCCCCATCAGCCCATCGAAGATTGTAACTAGGGGAATGCAGCCGCACAAAAGAAGGCCCTGAAGTCATCGCCACCGCCGCTGATGTAATCGCACCACCTGCGCTATAAGAACACCCCACCTGCCGATGCGAGCCCTCTTTAGGGAGAGGCATCACATTATAAATGCTAGGGGGAATCAGCCAACTGGTGATGAAGTCCATGTAGTCATACATCACCGCTATGTCAGTATACAGGGAGTATGGTTCTCCCATCATCGCAGCCACCCAAGCATCATCGGATATCTCCAGTACACGTCTCATGAACATAGGGGGCCTCGTCGGAGGCACCAGAACCTCGTCCACCACAATCTGATGAACCATCCTCTCCCCAAGATTTCGAGAGTGGACAAACTCATGAGCAAGAAGGCACCGCATATCTGCATATCCCCCAGTCACCCCGGTGTGCTGAATAGCCATCCCCCAGGGATAGAAGGTCACCTGCAAATCCCTAGTGAAAGAGAAGGATCAGTGTTAATAAAATGGCATTAAAGGAAAAGAACAATCTCAAGGATAAAATAATGCTTACTCGCTCGCTCGTCATGCCATTTAAAAGCTGACGCACAACCTCTAGAGAGAGATTCTTCTTCGACTATCGGTTGGGCCTCCGCCATCGGAACATCCGGTAAAAGTCCCCAACGAAGTCATCCTTCAGAGAAATCATTTGGTTTTTTAACTCAATCACCTCGTAGAACCACTTCTGCAAAGGACAATAATCAGAATTCAAATCAAAAGGAAATGCATGAATGGAAAATGCGAACGTGTAAAGAAAAATGCACAAAATAAAGAATACCTCGAGAAGATATGTGGCCCCAGTAAAAGTCGACCGATAGCACGAATCGATTGCTTCCAAAGAGTAGTACAGGGTTGCCAAAGTCAGGCTCCCCCAATCATAGAGGCAGATGTTCGAAAACATCCTCAGAAATGACAAAAACCATAAATGGATGACATCACCACCAGAAAACCTCCCAACACCAGCATGATAAACAGACGGGCAATATGACGCACCTACTGCCCATCGTTGTCATCAACCCTCCTACACATCAAAAGATCCTTCAGAGAAGACAAACAGAGCGAATTCCTAGAAACCACCCTAGCCACATCACCTAACGCTGTCCTCACCTCCTCTGGCGTCACCCACAGCGCCTTGTCCACCCTCGTAATCCAGCCCCAGCAGCTGCTGAACGTTAATGGGAGTCACCATCATCTCCCAGAAGCCAAAATGGAAGGTGTGGGTAGTGTCCCACCACCTCTCTCCCAGATACTACAGAACCACGGTAGAGGTTGTAAAGCAGGACGTCTCATCCAAGGCCGACGCTAGCCTCCCAAAACCCACAGAGGACACCATCTAGCGCACCACAGCAGGAAGATGCTCCCAAACATCCTTGAGGCTTGTCGTACCACGGGCATGAATTGTCGTCATGGAGATGTCAGACTATAAAGAAATGAAGAAAATCCTTGTCAGATTCAGGAAATAAAGCAATCTCCTCAAGTAAAAAAAGAAAGGAATACCAAGAGTCATGTAAGACTTACATATCCACTAGGGTTCACCACCGTTGAAGAACGATGATGCGAAGGCTCGCGCATAAGAGTTTGATCATCTGCCACAGGCTCAAACGAGTCGAAGGAGTTATCTCTACCCAATCCAAGAGGCACCCTAGCCTTCCACCCCAACCCTGCCCAGTCATCAGCATTGAACCACGCCATATGGGTCGCACTGCTTAAGAAGTCGGCCATTTCAAATGTAAGGAAAATTTTCATAGGTTTATAGAAGAAGTAAAGAAGTCACAAAGCTGTGCAAAATGAGGAGAACTCGCTCCTTTTTATAGGAGGTTAAGGGTCATGCCAATCGGCAGTTCCCCCATCCACCGATCGATACTGAGCCTTTCACCTGCTCGAGGCACCCCAAAAGTTCGTGCCAATGCCGATTGGCACACATCCATCCATGACGATGGGCACACCCCATAAAATTTTGTACAGAAAGTCCAGAAAAATACCAAAAAAATCCTGAAAAATTCCTAGAATTACTAAATCCATTCTAGCACCCTGTTCACCAAGGAACACATTTTTTTACACCCCCGGCAGGAATTCCAGAGAATCATTCTCCCCAGAAACATCTCCAAAGGACAACCTAAATTTTCCCAGCTCATTCACTATTCCCCAGTGAAATCCAAAATCCAATTTGTATCCCCAGCAGAATCATCGATTTTCTCGAAGAAAATGTACACCTCTTTTAGGTCAAAATTGACCTCGATCTTGGATCGTCACTCGAGTTAGGTAATTGACCTCAGTCTTGGATCATCACTTTAGTTAGGTCATAATTGACCTCTGTCTTCGGTCGTCACCTCTATTAGGTAAGAATTGACATTGATCCTCGGTCGTCACCTCTTTTAGGTCAGAATTGACATCGATCTTGGATCGTCACCTTAGTTAGGTCAGAATTGATCTCGGTCGTCACCTCTCTTAGGTGAGAATTGACCTCAGCCTTGAATCGTCACCTGAGTTAGGTCAGAATTGACGTTGATCCTCGGTCATCACCTCTCTTAAGTTAGAATTAACCTCGGTCTTGGATCATCACCTTAGTTAGGTCATAATTGACATTGGTCCTTGGTCGTCACCGGTTTTAGGTCAGAATTGATCTCGATCTTGGATGTTCACCTTAGTTAGGTCAGAATTGACCTCGATCCTAAATCACCACCTCTCTTAGGTCAGAATTGACCTCGGTCTTGGATCGTCACCTTAGTTAGGTCAGAATTGACCTCAGTCCTCGGTCGTCACCGCTCTTTGGTCAGAATTTACCTCGGTCATATATTGTCACCCTAGGTAGGTCAGAATTGACCTCGGTCCTTAGTCATCACCTCTCTTAGGTCAAAATTGACCTCAGTCATCGATCGTCACCTCTCTTAGGTCAGAATTGATCTCGATCTTAGATTGTCACCTTAGTTAGGTCATAATTGACCTCGGTTCTCGGTCGTCACCTCTCTTAGATCAGAATTGACCTCGTTCTTGGATCGTCACCTTAGTTAGGTTAGAATTGACCTCGGTACTCGGTTATCACCTATTTTAGGTTAGAATTGACCTTGACCCTTGGTCGTCACCTCTTTTAGGTAAAAATTAACCTCGACCCTATGAATCGATCATCTGTATTTCTTAGGTCTGTAGAATTGTCCTCCTTCCATCATATGGTGTCTATTCAATGGTCATCACTTGTTCCAAGCTCACCCATATAGGGTCTCTATATACACAACTTTCTAGGACCCCCTAAGTCTCTCCTTAGGCTCCTAATGCTTCCCCCTTCCATCGCAAACCTTGGTCGTACTTCGAGTGCCCATCGGGTGCCCTCAGGCCTCAAATCGACCCCATCTGACTCCGATTAACTTCACCATCAGAGAAAATTTTCTTTGAATCTTCAAAGGACACTAAAATCCCTTTCTAAGGGTCTGCCCGTGCATGAAATAACATAATTGTTCGTACGAACGATCAATTTTCACCCGAAAATCTATACGGAAGCCACCGGATAATTCCGAACTCCCTTTGACCAAAGTTAGGTCTTCAAATCTAATGAGATTGAATGAATCTCTGAATGTAACTGAATACCCTTTCTAACTATCCGCCCTGTGCACGATTCTGACCTATAGTGCGGACGAACGATCCGTTATACTCCGAGAGGTCACTGGGCGCTTTCGAGCCCCGATTTACCAAGGTTAACTTTCCGAATGAGCGAAATTATTTGGAATGTTGAAGTACATATCCTAATATTTCCAATGGTCTTCCCTGTGCGCGATTTTGATTTACCATACGAACGAACGATCCGTTTGCGTCTGACGATCTCCCGTCCAAACGATCGACATGCGCTTCGAAGCCACATTTGATCCAAAGTCAACTCCTAAACTTGAGAGAGATACAAAGAACTCTCATAGGCCTTTGAAATACCTTTCTAACGGTATGCCCCGTACACGATTTGGATCAACCTTTTGTGCTCTACAGTCATTTTTCCAGAAAAGTCCGCACGGGACAGCCAATTGGCAGGTCCAGAACCCTGCCAATCGGCACAGTGTCAAGGGTGACCTGTCGATAGGCACCCTCTTGGTTATGGAGATTGGTTGAACCTGACCCTATAAATAAGGTCCATGACCTCATTGCTGAGCAAAGAGCACAAACCCATCAGCATCAGTGATTTCAACAACATTCTCTCGAAGTCAACGAAGCTCCATATGAGAAATATCATTCAAGCCTAAACACCAATCAATTTCTCACCCAATTTGGTAAATATTACCATCTCTCAACAAAATTCAAAGGAGTTCATCCAAGATCCAAGTTCAAGGTCCAAGAAAGGTCCAATTCTTTATCCCTCTCTCTTAATTTCTTGTTTTATATAAGTTACCTTAGATTAATAATCTAGTTTCACTCTAGCTCATACATATTAACTTATACACTTTTATTAGTATATCTCACATACTTTATTTTTCATAAAAAACCCAAAATAAATAAAAGAGGGTTACATCCGTAAATTCCAAACGGAATTATCCACTACACTTTTTTCCAAAACTAGAAACACATTTTCTACACACACACCTAATAATATGGGATAAACCCCACACCTATTCTACATTCGAACTACATGGACTTTGATGCCTCTTTAGACTACGTAGGCATCCCGGATTAAAATCCGAGACTCGAGTTCAATTTTGCTAATTTCTCTTATTTTTTCATAATCCTCAAAATTACTCATTATCATATATATATATATATATATATATATATACATCTCATCCCACACATATTAACGTTTCCCAATAATGATCAATATCGCGATGAACGCTCATATTCTATCTTCTATATCTATTATTATTTTGGAATTATTCATATGGATGACCTCACCCTATCTTTTCCATGGTATGGGTTGAACGATTCCAATCTCCATTATATAAACACATGCATACACTTCACGGGGATAAAAAGGAAAATATAAACATTTGCCCATGAGAGATCGAAAAGGCGGGATGGGTGCCTAACACCTTCCCATTCCGTAACTTAGCCCCCGGACCTCCGATCTACTACTTTCGCATGCATCAGTTTTGCCCTTGATTCGGCTCTCTTGAAAGTGGCAACATATTATTTTGCCTGTTTTGAGAAAAATAGGTTGGCGACTCTATTTCTTTACATTCACCCCACACCAATGACGACCGAAGAACCCTTTTCAAAGACCAGGGTGGAAGACCGCGATGCAGCCTCCATCCCCGGGGAGGGGGATCCTCTTTCTCCTTTCTTCATCCCGGAGCGAGCGCCGCGCCGACCGGGATGGCCACAATATTCACAATCATATATTACTTTATTCACTCAATAATATTCAATATAATTTTCACTAATAAATACTAACTCTTATTTCACTAGTTAATATTTATTTTAATCCGGATTAATTATCAATTAATTTCTTATATTTAATTTAATTAATTCAATATTTAAAAACATTAAAATACGAGGTGTTACAATAGTCTAAAATTCAAAATTTAACTACTCAATTTGAAACAATTACCATGCTTGATTCTAAGTGTTTCGATGACTTTTATGCACGTCTATCTGACATTGTCAACACTAGTTTCAATCTTAGTGAGCACATGCCCGATACACGAGTGGTTAAAAAGATTTTCAGATCGCTGCCTAAATGTTTTATCCCTAAAATGACTATTTTAAATATCTTAGACAATTTGAGAAATTTAAAATTAGAAGGCCTAGTAGGAGACCTCTGGACATATGAAATTGACATGTTCCTTAACACTATCAAGCCTAAGGATAGAAGGATAGCACTTAGAGACCAGTTTAGGAAGGGAGAGGAAGTGTCCAAGATAGAGAAGAAAAAGAAAGTGAAAGTTTGTGAGTCCAACTCTGAGGGTGAGGTAGAGTTTGATATGTCCATGCTTGAATTTTTTTTTAAAAAGTTTCTCAAAATTTCCAAAGAAAATTCTTCCAATAAAAGATTTTTGGAGAAAAATAAAAAGAAAAATAAAGCCAAAGAGAGCTGTGAGAAAGAGAGTGGTAAAGAGAGAGAGAGGAAGAGGAGAGAAGTTTTGAGTACGACTGTGATGCCCCGAACCGGATTTAAGGGTTATTAAAGGATCGACTCGATATGATCCGAGTGTCAAGTGTGGAGTGCAATGAACAACCTAGATAATGTTGCTATTCCAATTTTAATATTACATAAAATTTCACTTCTCTTAGCATGCGAATTCAATATAAAACAAGTATGCGTGGGACCCAAGGGAAGTGACACCAAGGCCAAGTAAACAGAGCTACTAACGTTAATGCAAATAAAATATTACATGTATAACTCTCTCAAATACGGAACCGGATACAACCTGCCATAACAAAGAGGAATGAGTGAGCGAAAGGCTCAGTGAGAAATATACGAATGCAGTATAGAAACGAACGACAGCAAAGAATACTCACATGCTATATGCTCCTGAAAATACGTTTATATCTATATATATACTTTTTAAACTACATGTCCCAATGCATTAAACCGTTTCATTTCAAAAACATTATTTATCCCCGTACATCCCCTTCGACTTTACCAAAATAGTCATTTTGTATAATTTTGGTTTAAAAATAGCATTCTTTCCCATTAACGCACACAATTAATCATTTGTTAGAAAAACCTTTCTTTTCTTGAAAACATTAATCTATTCAACGTTCAATAACTCACGCTAGAGTTACTTTGCCATTATTCTAATATTCTCATTAAAACAATCTTTATGACACGCACACCTCATTTTGTGAAAATATTCATTTTTATTGAGAAACTTATACACCACGAGACACAAAACATTTATTATTTCAGAAAAACTTTGGTTATTTCCATCTTTCAACATTTTGCAAATCTTAAGATTTATTTGCATTAATTTCAAGAATATTCTCATTCTTAATTATTCATCGCAAGATTTATCAATCTTTGCCCTGGAGTCTAGCCATCAGTCCGGGACTTCACGAGCTCCACACCATCGGTCTTCAGTCGCCATATGTTCTTTTGTACAGGCTTTAGGATCTTTCACCACTAGGACGTCATGCCCTTCTTGGCATCATGCAAGTATCCTTTCTTATATTTTCCACATATTTCACATATTTCATAATTGTTAATATTTTCGAGTTCATCATTTCTTTCATTTCATCTTTGTGTCACACTTTATTATTTATCATGTCTTTAAGTTCTTCAATTAAACTCGGTCGAGGAGTCCATAAATGCAACACCGTTTTCGAATATCATTTCGGTGAAACTCATTATTTTCACTTAGCAAAAATATATCATTAATATCCTTTTACCAAACTCAAATAATACAATTAATTGTCAAATATTTTCTTGACAGCATACTATTCACTGTATTTATGACAATGCCACTACTATTTATTTCACACAAATATTATCCTTTTAAATGGGTTTAAACATACTAATGTCTTCAAAAACCCATTTATAACTTCTCAAACTGTATTTATGATATTTCTAACATAATTTCAATAATAAATTCCAAATTTTATAAAAAGGCTTTATTTCCATTTATGTTTCCAAAATAAGTTGTGCACACTTTAAATCCCATTTGGCCACTATCAACACATTTGGCCTTCTTTACTTTCTTTAATTACACTTAAGTATGAATTTAAAATTAAGCATTTTATACTTTGATTATTTACATATCAACCCCAAATATTTCTTATTATGAGTTTATGCATCTCAAAAATACCCATTTAAGTAAAAGTCCAATTTCATCTTCTACTTCATCATTTTGGTAAGAAAGTCCCATTTTTATTTCGTAAAAATGGCCTGTATTATCCCAATATTTTTCAAAACAAGAAATTACATTATTTACCTTTGAAACATCATTTTGACAAATTTTATTTCATAAAATGTACAAGGCTAATATTTCAAAATTTATCCACCTTTTGAACCCATCAAAATTACTTCTTAAAAACTCATTTCTACACACCAAATGATGATATGATGACTAAACAACATAAAGTTATAAAGTATCTAAAATACTATATATATCAAGTCTACTATATATAAATATCATCCTAAAAATTATCAAGCTCTAAACCTCAATTAAAGTAAGATTTTTCCACCTCTTAAGATTCCAAAGTGGTGGTGTAGGAGGAGCAACCCCCACCTTCAAAGGTTACGTCAAGGGGTTACCAAATGCACCCTCCATGAGAGCTCTATATGTGCTCCAGGAACTCCTTCTTCAAGCTCCATTAAATGCTTCAAAACTTCAACTTTAACTCCAAAATATAAGCTCCGAGATTTCCTTAATCTATATATTCCTTGAGTGGTTGTTTTTGGGTATAAATATGTCACAAATATGAAGTTTTGGCGGTTGTTTAGAGAGGGTAAGGAAGAGCTACGAATTTTCAAAAGTGTTTGAGAGTTGCGAAAGTGTGAGAGTGATCAAAATATGATTGCTTTCTTCTCTCATCAACCCACCTGATTAATATATTATATAACCCCATGATTCATTAGTTTATTCATTAATTAACTTCAAAAATCTTACACTCATCCAATGTTGGTGAGGTTATTCAAAGGGGCTGATGAGGGAGGTGAGACTAGAGGTTGAATCAATGGATGGCTTATGATTAAACCAAAATAAAAAATAAAACCCCAAATTTATTAATATTTTTACTATTTTTACAACTGAAAATTGCTCTAAAATAGGTTTAATGACGTTTTTTGGAGAGGTCAAAGAAGAGAAAGTTACTGAAAATTAAATGTTAAGTCGATTTGAAAATTTTCAAAATTTTCTTAGCACTTTTATTTTTTGACGAAAAATAATGATATTTTATTTATTTATTCATTTTTTTACTTTTGACCTCATGGCACTCTTAATCTTATTTTTAGTATCCCATAAAGATGGTCAAATTATTTTTTACCCCAATAAAACGTCCTACAAAAATAACGCAAGTTCGCGTCCTGTGCGACACATTCTGATAAAAGTCGCGTTATATTAAGCATGACCGTGTCACAATCATTCATTGACATTTTTGCATCAAACTTAACCAACATACTTATTATGATCCCAGTATAGATATCGACATACATATAGATACACCGACTTTACATTTCAGCCATCTATTAAGACTATTAGGTCTTAAATGCACATCCATGCGAACCATGTAACGTTGGAATTCTTTTTCTCCTTAATTACGTTTCATAGTGTGTCCCTTTTCGTGCCATTTTGGCGTAATTCCCTTATATATTTATTCCTCAAATTTTTCTTTGAATAAAATATTTTTATTATCCTTAAATACTTATTTATCTAGGGCGAGGTATTACATTCTTCCCTCCTTAGGAAATTTCATCCTCGAAATTGTTAACTCATCCATATTAATCATTCGGTCATCTAAGCAAGCCATTTCTAATTCTTGAGTATCCTTAACATTATAGTTAAAACCCATAGATTTCGTACACGTTAATTATCATCAATTTAACCCAATCACGATGGACATTAAGGTCTTTACTAATAATACCCATGCATGCCTAACTAATTCACCCAACAAATTTTTGAAACAGTCGGTATTCCTCAAACATCATGCCATCATTAATCAATTCGTCATCATGAATTATTCCTGTGTTAGAATTTACAAATCTATGTTTTCTCGAATTCTGAATCACTTCAAGACTAGGTCAATACATATTTAGCACTTCCTAGTCATTCATATTGGCAATCTTAAGACAGTCACTTTATCACATTAGCCTGAAAGACCGAAGTCTCCCACGAGATCTTCATATTAACCTCGAAGCATCCTAGTCATTATAACCCAAATTACACATGCGAGTAACTACATTCTCATTCGCATATCTCATGACGGAGTGTAAAGTCTGCACTTAAAGTTTCATTAAGTCTGATATTCACGTAATTCTTAAATCGTATTCTTGAACCTATGACTGAAATGTATTGTAACTCCAACTGTAACTAGTTCTATCAGTTAACTTAATTGTCCATTAACCTGAGACAACTAATTTACCCATGCAAACTATGAGTAACCATGCGCACACACAAACTGATGAAAATATAAGGATTCTTCCAACGAAGTGCGTAGTTATTTATCTTGACGCATCGGCCACAACTGACCTAACCTGCACCACTACTAAGCTTATTAGTGTCACACCCAGATCTCAACCGAATAACAACTTCCCATTACTGGTATCAAAGGAAATATATGGAATCACAACGAGTTAAGTGATTTACAAAACCAAAGAATAATAATCGAATTTTGGCATCGAATTGTTCTTCACAAAGTACGAACCCATAAGTGCTCTTAAGGTCCACAACTTATGGTCGATGTTCCTCCTTTGAACATTGACTGCTCTCACGCAAATTTTCCATTCTCATTGAAGTATAAACTAATCCTTTCAGGAAGTAAAAACACAAGGCTTCCTTCCTTAGGAATAATATTATGGGTTACACTTCTATATTTGTACGTACTGTGCCAATTCACGCGAGATCACCCTTCTCATCTTTTATCATAAATAGCCGATCCATCATACCTAGATGTCCAAATTTCAATACATGGTATCTAACCTCAAATTTTCAAGTTCAATACATATGCATAGTTTCAAACATCTTAATTTACCAACCACTTCATAACTTTAGCAACATCCTATGCAATCTTGAGTATCACACTTTAGTCGAAGTTGACGCTTCTAATCTCACAGGTAAGATCTATGCTCACCTTGTTCTATCACTAAGGATTTCTCTAGGCGAATAATGATTTTGTTTTTTACTAGAGTTACTCCAAACGTATCGGTAGAACAACATGGTGCTATGATTAAGCCTATCACCTCATTCCAAGAATTCTTCCTGAAAACATTGGTGCAATTATTTAGGTGCTCTAAATTCTCCTAAGTGTATAACTTAGTTCTCACCATCTTGTTTACAACATAACCTTCAAAGGTCACATTAAGACAGGGTTTATAAATCATGGTGCTAATTCCAAGGCATTGCCACAAGTCAACATGTACGATAATTATTCATCAACACCTAAACAACCCCTAACACTCATATTCTCCAAGGCTTTATGGATAACTTTCGTAAACTTATAAATTTCTCTAAAGGTGAATACACAATCAAGTGTAGGAGTTGTCCGTCACACTAAAATCTTGTCACGCTCGATGTTATAGAAAGAAATGTCTAACTAAGCACATCCAAGTGCTTGTCACAACAATCAAATATAATTACTAACTTATATTCTTCCAATAGTTATATCAAGACACGTGTTCACAATTAATTTATCTTATTGACACCAATTCTGAGGTATTTTCTTCACATCAACATGATTTAGTTACTAATGAGCTATTATTATTTTATGAAATCCTCAACGCAATAATTCTCCCAAGATTTAAGGCAACGACATCATATTTAGCCATTTCCAAAACCATCATATGCGACCAAGTACAATAATCATTTCGTCACGAGAAGTGCTTATCGTAACAATTTCCAAAAAAGGTACTCTACTCAATTCAACCCAATTGTTTATCGTAACGATTTGATTACGATCACTAATCTTCAATATCTTTATATGGTAATCATTGATTTTGACTCTTCTATCGTCACACAAATTTTCTCTTATCATGTACTAGGGAACAACCCATGACATATTCTTGGGTCACCTTACTTTGTCATTTCTATGCAAGTAAGTAACATTCCTATCACCGAGGAACATTAATCAACCTTAGTTTCATCTATGATATACAATCTCAAACGTATTGCCTCGAAATGCTAATCACTCGCATCAATATTTTCTTAGATAAACCTTAGTACCTACTCTTCGAAACAATTATCATGGAGTCACATACTCATCAAATTACCAACCCATAGAAAAATCACTAAGACGCATCATATAAACCTCAATGAGTGTAAATTTATAAATGTATCTTGTCTCCAATTTGTGATCACAATACCATGTGATAAATCACCCGTTAATATTTACGAAAGGTTTGGTAGGATACAGGACGTCGTGTATTTCTTATAAACATCCAAGACCATACCTCAAATGCCATGAGAGATCCTCCTTAATACCGTACTATTATAATCTCCCAAAAATCATTAATTGATATCATTACCAACATTGTGCCAGAAGGACTATTTAATTTAACTCCTAGGTCACCTTAAGTCATCACGATTTTCTAAGTCTATAATATAACCAAAATATATAGATCATGGTATACTAAACCCAAGTCCTTATTCAAGGGACCTACTAATTTCTCATCAGAGGGTCAATACTTACAAACCTACTACCCAATATATACACCCAAATACATTAACCCAAGTCTTCAGTTTAATCTACTCTCACTACGAAGTCAACTCTTATAATATGCACTAAAGTCACCTAATCTCAAAAGTTAAATTCAAGCAATCTTTCCAGCTACAATTTATCTTACACTATTTGATGCATTAACTTCTCTTATTCTTTGTCACCATTATAATTAACACACAATATATCTCTCATACAAAGAAACTACGATGTTGCCGACATTATCTTAAGCTGACACCCATAATTACTAACACGTCTATATCAAAAATGCGAAAGTGATTTATAACTATCAACCTGATTGTGTGCCAGTTGGTACTAACTTAAATTTCATGCTCACCTCTTTGACTTTATTAATGAGGATACAAACCATCACCAAAGTAGCGTGAACGGCCCAAACCAACATCGACGTCGAAAGATCCACTACCAACCTCACCATCTCACACCCAAAAGAAACATTTAACCTAAAGCACTGATACCGAGTTGTGACGCCCCGAACCGGATTTAAGGGTTATTAAAGGATTGATCTGATCCGATCTGAGTGTCAAGTGTGGAGTGCAATGAACAACCTAAATAATGTTGCTATTCCAATTTTATTATTACATAAAATTTCACTTATCTTAGCATGTGATTCCAATATAAAACAACTACGCGTGGGACCCAAGGAAAGTGCCCCCAAGGCCAAGTAAACAGAGCTACTAACGTTAATGGAAGTAAAATATTACCTGTATAACACTCTCAAATATGGAACCGCATACAACCTGGCGTAACAAAGAGGAAGGAGTGAGCGAAAGGCTCAGAGGGAGCTATACGAAGGTAGTATAGAAACGAATGACAGGAAAGAATACTCACACGCTATATGCTCGTGAAAATACATATATATCTACATATATACTTTTTAAACTACATGTCCCGATACATTAAACCGTTTTATTTTAAAAACATTATTTATCCCCGTACATCCCCTTCGACTTTACCAGAATTGTCATTTTGTATGATTTTGCTTTAAAAATAGCATTCTTTACTATTAACGCACACGATTAATCATTTGTTAGAAAAACCTTTCTTTTCTTAAAAACATTAATCTATTCAACGTTCATTAACTCACGCTAGAGTTACTTTGCCATTATTTTAATATTCTCATTAAAACAATCTTTATGACATGCACACCTCGTGTTGGGAAAATATTCATTTTTATTGAGAAACTTATACACCACACCACACGACACGACACGACACAAAACATTTATTATTTCATGAAAACTTTGGTTATTTACATCTTTCAACCTTTTGCAAATCTCAAGATTTATTTGCATTAATTTCAAGAATATTCCCATTCTTAATTATTCATCGCAAGATTTATCAATATTTGCCTTAGAGTCTAGCCATCAGTCCTGGAATTCACGGGCTCCACACCATTGGTCTCCAATCGCCATATGTTCTTCTGTACATGCTTTGGGATCTTTCACCACTAGGGATGTCATGCCCTGCTTAATTCTTAGTATCATGCAAGTATCCTTTCTTATCTTTTCCACATATTTCACATCTATCATATTTCACATATTTCATAATTCTCATCATTTTCGAGTTCATCATTTCTTTCATTTCATCTTTGTGTTACACTTTATTATTTATCATGTCTTTAAGTTCTTCAATTAAACTCGACCGAGGAGGCCATAAATGCAACACCATTTTCGAATATCATTTCGGTGGAACTCATTATTTTCACTTAGTAAAAATATATCATTAATCTCCTTCTACCAAACTCAATTAATACATTTAATTGCCAAATATTTTCTTGACATCATACTATTCACTGAATTTACGACAATGCCACTACTATTTGTTTCACACAAATATTATCCTTTTAAATGGGTTTAAACATACTAATTTCGTCAAAAACCCATTTATAACTTCTCAAAGTGTATTTATGATATTTCTAACATAATTTCAGTAATTAATTCCAAATTTTATAAAAAGGTTTTATTTCCATTTATGTTTCCAAAATAAGTTGTGCACACTTTAAATACCAATTTGGCCACTACCAACCCATTTGGCCTTCTTTACTTTCTTTAATTACACTTAAGTATTAATTAAAAAGTAAGCATTTTATACTTTGATTATTTACATATCAACCCCAAATATTTTTTATTATGAGTTTATGCATCTCAAAAACACCCATTTAAGTAAAAGTCCAATTTCTTCTTCTACTTCATCATTTTGGTAAGAAAGTCCCATTTTTATTTCGTAAAAATGGCCTATATTAGCCCAATATTTTTCTAAGCATGAAATTACATTATTTACCTTTGAAACATCATTTTGACACATTTTATTTCATAAAATGTTCAAGGCTAATATTCCGAAATTTATCCACCTTTTGAACCCATTAAAATTACTTCTTAAAAACTCATTTCTACACACCAAATGATGATATGATGACTAAACAACGTAAATTTGTAAATTAGCTAAAAAACTACATATATCAAGTCTACTATATGTAAATATCATTCTAAAAATTATCAAACTCTTAACCACAATCAAAATAAGAATTTTCCACCTCTTAAGACTCCAAAATGGTGGTGTAGGAGGAGCAACCCCAACCTTCAAAGGTGGTCTCAAGGGGTTACCAAATGCATCCTGCATGAGAGCTCTATATGTGCTGCAAGAACTCCTTCTTCAACCTCAAATAAATGCTCCAAAACTCCAACTCTAGCTGCAAAATATACTCCTTGAGTGGTTGTTTTGGGGTGTAAATATGTCCCAAATATGAAGTTTTGGTGGTTGTTTAGAGCGGGGAAGGAAGAGCTATGAATTTTCACAAGTGTTTACACATATTAAGGAGAAAGTAAAGTTTTTAATCAAAACTTCACATGATTTGATGGATGTTTTTCATAGGATGTCACCACCTTTAAAAAACTCCATCGCACCTAACGGTTAAGGTTTAAACTTGTTTCCTAGCATATGATGATTTTCATGATGATATTTTTTGCCTATTGCTACTATGTACCATGTTTGTATTTATGTTTACAATTTTTGATATGTTTTAAAAAAAAAAATTGAAAAGTCCAAAAAGATTTTATTTTAATAAAATTTTTGGAAAAAGATGAAAAGATTTTTGCATTTTGTTTTTCACAGTATATGAATGGACATTCAGGATGAGCGAGTCACAATTTCATTCCATATCCATGTGACTATTTGATAGTTTTTTATATGAGTCATTATTTCATTTTTGTGCTTTACAATATTTGGAGTCATTGAGATGTAATTTGATATTACTACCTACATGTTTAACTCTTAGTTTCCTTTAATGCACACTTGCACGAATTTGTTTGATTATTGTACTTATCAAATAACATGTTAGTCGAAGTGTTTCCATCTCAATCCTGTCTTTAAAATGAACCAAATGTGATAAAACTTGACAAAAAAGTAGTGCATGTAAGAACCATTTGTGTGATATATTTGAAAAATGGGGAAGGCCAACGAAAGGTACTCATTTATCCTTTGCGATTAATCCACCGTTTAAAATCGGACCTAGAAAAAGTGTGGCCAAAACAGAAGCCAAGGTCCAAAGAGGTTGAAAAATCGCCCGAAAAAATTCAAATACAATAAAAAGAAAAATATGCCAAAAAATGGGACCAATAGGATTTCTTAAAGGAGAGAAAAATAGATCACCTCAAAAAAATAAATGCATTATTATTTATGAGGGTGTTCGGATGAGAAAATGTAAAAAATGAGTTTGCACATCCCGACAAAGTCTTGAGAAAACATTACATAGTTTAAGTCGTTATTGGTGTGAAAATCATTTTAGACTTTGATGTGTCGATTAGATTGAGTCAATATCATATAAATTCACATTTTTGACACCTAAGGACGATTTTGAGTTCCATTGTTAGGAGTATCCATATACATCACGCACTTATGTTATGTTTGATTGCATTGAATTACCTATCAAATATGTTCACAACCATTCATTATGTTTCCGCGATTTGGTTGCCTTAGTGTAAATTCATGGTGTGTGATTTTTGTAAAATATTTTGCATTTTTGTATGAACAAATTAAAAAATAAAAAATAGTTCTGTGGAAGCTTTTGAGTATATCCTTGATGATCGTAGTTGTTTTCTTTCTTTGTCATGACAACTCCATGTTTATTGTGTTTATTCTTTTCCTTGTCTATTTCGGACAAATAAAAAGGGGGAGAACGAATTATGATTTTATGGGAGATTTTTAATTCCAAGGGAGATTTGAGATTTTGATCTTAGTTTTGATTTATTCTTATCTCATTTCAAACTCAATATGTCAGGAAGATATTTGCTTTGTCTCATGTGTGTAGGTACAAAAATTGATGATCATATGTTTCACACCCTGATGAGAAAAGTTTGGAGATTTGATGTTGAAGATTTTTGAAGAAAAGTTTGTATATTGCATTTTTAATACCGTTTCTATTTTGGGATCATGGCAGGGTATTAGATTTTTATAGGCATTTTTTTTATAATTCGGATGTTTTTATTTTGTTCCGGCATATACCTAGGGGAAATTTGTAAGGATTATTTTATTGTCTTGTGTACATTATTGTATGTTGTATACCACTACAACCGTTGAAGACTTATTCAAGTTCAATCATGCATCAAGACAGACTTGAATATCAACGTTCTTTCATAAAGACGCCTCCGCAATATTAATTTTGATAAGGTTGTGATTAAGTACCTTAATGGTTCATTATAAGTGTTGGGATATTTTTTCTAAAATATTTTCAAACACTTGAGGTGTTGTTTTTCGTCAAATAAGTTTTTTCTAACGTTGACGCATTTTTTTAACGAAATAAATTTTTTATTTTTATAACTGTCGTTCGAGCGACATGCAGAGGTCGTTCAAACGACATTGCCTTGTCGCGTGAAGTTCGTTCGAGTGACACGTGTTCTCGTTCGAGCAACAGCCTAATTTCGTTCGAGCGATCTGTCGACTCAATTTTTGCTATATAAAGCATGTTAAATGACTCCATTTTCATGAAGAAGACCTGACGTTTTTCATTCTGCACAAACTGCAAACTAGCAGAATACTGTCTTCTTCATTTAAGGGTTTAATCTTTTTTGTTTTCAATTCACAAAACATCCCAATCTTTTAGTGAATTTTTTTGGAACCCAAGATTCAACTTTGGTGAAGTTATTTCTTTGTGGAGTGTTATGTCTACAGCTGACTACGACTGCGTCGATTGGGAGTGTTTATGGGTGTTCTTGGCTGAATTGGACAACGTGCTCTTATGGGCTGCTACAATTGTTCCATTGATGACTCTAGGATGCCTGTCTATGTGACTATCTACACGGTATTCACATAATTATAAATCGCAACTTACACGGTTACAATGAAATATAGTTGTTTGACACACGAATACCCGCAGGCATCGGTCGGTGTCGTCGGCAATGAATTACGCGTAGTAATTCACAAGAACCGCAATCCTATCTCAGCAAAGATCCACACGCAACGAACCTCAATGACACGCAGCCATATGATGCATAAATCATCTCCACAAAAGTATGAACACCAGTAAAGTGTGTTCTCAAATTTAAAAACAATTCACATGAATAATTGAGACTTTTGTGAATTGAAAAACAAAAGAGATTAAACTCTAAAAGAAGAAGCCAAAAGGTTCTGATGATATTGTATTGTTCTACAGAATGAAAAATGTACTACTTTCTTATGGAAAACGGAGTTGAAGAGACCATTTTATAAAAAACTTAAGGCGTTGGGTCGTTCGAGCGAGACACGATGTCATTCGAGCGAGGCACGATGTCATTTGAAGTATCGCGTGACATGTAGTGTCGTTTGAACGACGTACGATATCGTCCGAACGAGATGATTAAAATAATATTTTTTACTTGTTTATCCTTTTAGTAAATGCACCGCCTCAAACACTCCGAAAAATATATTTTTGACGAAAAACATTCAAAGCTCCGCTCCAACACTTAGAAAATATTTTGTGGAAAATATCCCAATATCCTAACTGAATTATTAAGGAATTAAAAACACAATTTTACCAAATTCATTTCGCGGAGGCTTGATTGTTGATGAAGATCAATATTCGGACTGCTTCATTGCGTATTTGATCTTGAACATCTTCGATGGTTGTAGCGGTATACGACATACATAATTGTGACGGACTATGTCCTTACAAATCTCCTCCTATGTCTATGCCGGTACAAAATAAAAACATCCAAATTATCAATAAAAAATGACCTATATAAATCTACCCTCCCATAAACTCAAAAGTAGAAAGATAAAATGACAAGTCTTCAAACTTTGCTTCAACAATCAAATCTTCAAAACTTTGAAGTTTTCTTATCAGGGTGTGCAACATAATGATCTTCAATTGCACCTACACACATGGGACAAAGCAAATACCTCGTGAAGTATCGAGTTTGAAATGATATAAGCATAAACATAAAAGCATACTCAATTCTCCCCCATACTTAAACTCCCCCATAAGGTCATAATTCATTCTCCCCCTTTTTATTTGTCTGAAATAGACAAGGAAAAAAATAATTCTAATAAATCAAAACGGGGTGTCACGGTAAAATCTGGCAAAAAAGCTATTTTTGATTTTTTAGATTTTTTATATAAAAATGCAAAAACGATGTTACACAAATCACACACCATGAATTTACACTAAGATAACCAAATCGTGGAAACGAAATGAATGGGTGTGAACAAATTCGATACGAAAATTGACTCAATCATGACATGTATGCACGATGCATAAGTGTACTCCTAACGAATGAACATCAAAATAGTTCTTAGGTGTAAAAATTATCGAATTTAGATGACATCGTCTTAATTAACTTAACAAATCAAAGTATAAATGATTTCCACACTAACAACGTCCAAAACTATGTAATGCTTTTTCAAGATTTTCAAGGACGTTCAAACCGTATTAAATTCCATCCAAACTCCCTCATTATAATATAATGCTTTTTATTTTTCTTATGAGGTGATATAACTCAAATCTATTGGCCCATTTTAGGCATATATTTCTTTTAATTGCCTTTTAATTTTTTGGGCTCTTTTAAACCTCACTGGGCCTCGGATAATTTTCAATTCCTCACTTTTTTAGGTCCATTTAAACGATGGCTTTATCGCAAAGGAAAAATAAGTACCTTTCGCAGTCCTTTTCCATTTTTCAAAATAGATCACACAAACTCACAAACGGTTTAAAACATGCACTACTTTCTTGTTAAGTTTTATGGAATTTGGTTCGTTGTATAGAAAGAATTGAGATGGAAACACTCAACCAACATGTGATAGACAAGAACAAAAGTTAAACAAATCCATGCACGTGTGCAATAAAGAACAAATGAGTTAAACATGTAGGTAGCAACACTATATGTCATCTCAAAGACTCCAAACTTTGTAAAGCACATGAATGACACAACATATTATCTCAAAACACTATCAAATAGTCACATGGATATAATATGATGTTGTGACTCGATCATCCCAAATGTCCATTATTATATGGTGTAAACAAAATACGAAACTCTTTTTGGATTTTTCTAAAAAGAAAAATCTTTTTGTATTTTTCAAACACTGTTCAGAATCAACCCAACAGTACCAAATGATATTACAATATGAACCAGGGGACTGCAATTAGAAGAGATAAAATCTCCAGGGCTCGTTCGAACGAAGTGCTATGTCGCTCGAACGACAAGGCTTATAGCGAGAAGAATCTTCGTGCGACATCAGAAGTCGCTCGAACGAAAACTCCTCTCGTTTGAACGAAAAAAATCAAGTTTTCACAGTCTACCCAGAATGACATGCGATTTTGTCCAGTGAAATTTTTTTGTGAAAACAGTTCCTGGAATGGGCAAACAGATCCAAAACAGTAGAAAAATAAGAAAACAATGTAAACAACAAAATGATACATACTAGAAATAGGCAAAAAATGTCATCATGTAAATCATCCTATTCTTAAAAAAAGTCTAAACCTCATCCATTAGGTTCTAAGGATTTTTTCAAAGATGATGACATCTTTTGAAACAAATCCATCAAATCGTGTGAAGTCTTAACTAAAAATTTTACTTTCTCCCGAATATGTGCAAACTCTCTATCATTATCTGCAAGAAAAGTATCATGGGTGGGTGCATGTGTTCGAATATGTGTAGACGCAACTCGTGACACATAACCCAATTTAAAGCAAAACTCCCTATGGTGTCTTCTCTTTTTGCAATGGGAGTAAACATAAACAGGCCTAGGTACACCTCTCTAAAAAATTCTAGGGCGTGCTCTCCTAACAGGTACGGGACGCCTAGGTGGGTCGGGTCGAGAGCCATGGGAATCTCTCCTTAAAGCAGGAATCGGCTCGAGTGCAACAAAAGAAGAGGATGAACCATCACATTTTTCTATACTCTCACCACTAGCCACAATGGGATTGAGAACCATCTTTCCAACCTTCTTAGATGCGTTCTCCAAAGTGACTTTAGCCTTTAGGGCGTGCTTATGATCTTTCTCTAATTGTACACGCGAGCTATAAGTTCACACTTTTCCCTATTCACGACAATCAACTGCTCACTCAAACTAATCTTCACCTTCTCAAGTTGACTCACCGTAGCCTCAAAACCTCTCACACTCTCTAACTCTCTCTCCAAATCTCTCACCTTAAGACCTAACTCCTTATTCAATTTCTTGATCTATAAGGTCTCGGCGTACAATTCTCTAAAAGCAATCTGGATCTCACTTTCATCTCCACTTTCACACTCGCTCTCAGACTCGCTACCAGCACCCAAATCCTCCTCGGGGGTCTCACGTGCACAAGTGTTCTCATCGTCGTGGGACAAGGTGGGTATGCTCTCATGACTGGCTAAAAAGGCGATAAACTTTCCTTGTGAAGACTCATCCATGAAATCTTTAACATCTTCCTCACTATCACTCAGGGTTGCTGGCATAGCATCTTTCTTGACCTTTCTCCTAAGTCTAGTGGGATACTCAAACGACTTATTCCCTCCCCCCTCACACTTAAAACATTTCAAAATTTCAAAATTATCTTCACCCTCTTTCTCTTTCTCATCGCTTTCTTTGGCCTTGTCTTTCTTTTTGTTTTTGTTCGAAAACTTTTTATTGGAAGAATTTTGTTTCAAAAACTGGAGAAACTATTGAAATTCTTTTCTCAGACTCGGACAAAAATAAAAAGAAATACAGGGCCATGTCAAAATTAGACTCATCCTTAGACTCGAACTCACAAAAACTCACTTTCTTTTTCCTATCACTCGTGGACACTTCCTTTACCTTTCTAGTTTGGGATTTAAGCTTTATCCCTCTATCCTTAGGTTTGACAGTGTCGGGAAACATGTCAATTTCATACGTTTGGAGGTCTCCTACTAACTCTTCTAATTTCAAACGACTCAAATTACCCAAGGTGTTCAAAACAGTTACTTTCGGGATAAAATGTTTAGGAAGCGATCTTAAAATATTTTTGACCACTCGTGCATCACGTATAGGCTCACCAAGATTAAAACTAGTGTTGACAATATCAAATAAACGTGCATAAAACTCATCAAAACACTCAGCCTCTGACATAGTGATCGTCTTAAATTGAGTGGCCAATTTTTGAATTTTAGACTCTTTGACCGCGTTAGTGCCTTCATGGGTGAGTTGCAAAATATTCCACTCTCTTTTAGACGTGGTGCACATCATAATACGTCAGACCTCGTCAGGGGTGACATGTCCAAAAATTGCACTAAGCCCTCGTAAATTATAAGTGATCCACCTAAAGTCTTCCTCAGTCCAGTCTAACTCAGATTTTAAATTCGTGACATCATTTGCAGTGGCAGTGGGAGGAGTCCAACCTCTTTCACAAATTAACCAAGCTATCTCATCGATTTCTTTTAAGTGGGATTTCATGCGGGCTTTCCAGTAAGCATAATTATATCTATAAAAAATTGGCAACTGATTATATAAGTTTTCACTTGTTAAACATTGCGACAATTTTAAAAAATATGATTTTAGAAAAAAAATCAATATCACACAATTTTGTGAAAAATAGGAATAGACGATAAATTAGCGTAACTGGCTCTGATACCAATTTGTCAAAATCTTAACTATGTGTGATAAATATTCGAATAGATAAGAAAATTCCAATCACAAACTTATTTAATTAGAGTCAATTTATGAATCAAATTAATTCAGCTCCCAAAATCAACTAGCTACGTGCATGCATGTGTTAAACCAACATAAATAAAGTATGCGACACAAAGTTCATGAAAATCCCCTCAGGGTAAAACTTTTTTATCTCACTATAATTGTAAATCGCAACTTACACGATTATAATGAAATACAGTTGTTTGACACACGAATACCCACAAGCGTCAGTTGGCATCGTCAGCAATGAATTACGCGCAACAATCAACAAGAATCGCAATCCTATCTCAGTAAAGATCCACACGCAGTGAACCTCAATGACACGCAACCATATGATGCATAAATCTTCTCCACAAAAGTATGAACACCAGCAAAGTGTGTTCTTAAACTCCAAAATAATTCACATGAATAATTGGGACTTTTGTGAATTGAAAAACAAAAGAGATTAAACTCTAAAAGAAGAAGCCAAAAGGTTCTGCTGATATTGCTCTGTTCTGCAGAATGAAAAACGTACAGACTTCTTATGGAAAACGGAGCTGAAGAGACCCTTTTATAAAAACACTTAAGGAAGTGGGTCGTTCGAGAGAGACACGATGTCGTTTGACGTATCGCGCGACATGCAGTGTTCCTTGAACGACGTACGATGTCATTCGAACGAGATGATTAAAATAATAATTTTTTCTCATTTTTCCTTTCAGTAAATGCACCGCCTCAAGCACTTTGAAAAATATATTTTTGACAAGAAACATTTGAAGCTCTCTCTCCAACACTTAGAAATATTTTGTATAAAATATCCCAATATCCTAAGTGAATTATTAAGAAAGTAAAAACACAATTTTACCAAATTCATTTCGTGAAGGCTTGATTGTTGATGAAGCTTGATATTGGAACGTCTCATTGGGTATTTGATCTTGAACATCTTTGACGGTTGTAGCGATATACGATATACATAATTGTGACAGGCTATGTTCTTACAAAGAGAGAAAGAGAGAGAGTGTTTGAGAAAAATGAGAGGCAACATATATATATAGTATTACAAGTGAGCTCCTTATATCCGTGGAGACTTGTAAGAAACTTGAAGCTCTTTTATCCCAATTTAAAAGGGATCTCGAGCGAGCCCGAGAGGTTAAAGTGACTATCGAGGACACATATAAGAAGATGGGAAAGATGTTCCTCGGTCCCACTTTAGTGTTTGGTGAGAGTCAAGGAATAGGTTTTAATGATGCATCAACTTCACAAGACGCACTGAAACCTATTCCAAAATTCTTGATAAATCCTTACGACCCTCAACTAAAATCACAAAGAGAAGTTTGACTTAGAAAAGTGAACCAAGGTAGGTAAAAAAATGTCTATTTATTCACCTATTGCAAGAAAAAGGTCCACCTTAGGGATTTTTTTATAGTTTAGGTCAGACTCAACGTACACATACTCCATCGCACCACTTTAGCAATTTTGCTAGCCTCGGAGAGGAAGTTGAGTGTCTAGTCGCCACTTCTCTAATTTGATGGAAGAGTTCCAATGGATATCTTTGTCGTTAGTTAATACTTCCAACATCCAAACTAGATCCAACAACAACAAGGGTAAACGAAAGGATACCACTTCTTGGGTGCCTAAGCGTGAAGAGAATGCCCTTGTTGTTCAATTTTCCGTGTTGCTCTTAAGGATCATAAGACTTCCCAGTTGTATTTTGTCAATGGTTTCTCCAGGCATATAACCAATGACATCTCATTCTTTACTTTCCTTGTGGATCGCAAGGACGGTAAAGCACCTTCAGAGATGGGAGTCATTCTAGCAAAATAGGATGTGGCACAGTAGAGTTACTCGATTTTCCTAAGTTAGATGATGTTTTGTACATTAAAGGGTTGAAATTAAACCCTATCAGCATTAGCCAGTTGTGTGACGTAGACTTTGCTCTAAAGTTTGACCAAAATGAATGTAATGTCTTTGATCAAGCCGGTACACTTTTACTGCAAGGGGTCAGGAAATAAGATAACTAATTTGGGATTGTTCGCTAGACCTCATTTGTGTGCAACAGCGCCACAATCTCAGCTATGGATTTGTGGCATCAACGTCTAGGTGACATCAACTTTAGAGATTTAGAGCGATTAGATAAGAAAGACCTAGTATGTGGCATGTCGTCACTTGGAAATCCAATTTCCATGGTTTGGGTTCCTTGTCAGCAGGGAAAATAAGTCCAGAGTCCCCAACGAAAGTTGAATTCCAATACCACCACAAGTGTGCTTGAGTTGATACATTTAGATCTCATGGGTCCTACTTTCACTGAGAGTTTGCGAGGTGATAGGTATATAGTCGTGATGGTAGATGATTTCTCATTTCTCCATGGTTGAATTCCTAAGAGAGGAATCCGATGTTGTAGAGTTACTTACAACCAAGTGTCGTGTCTTGCAAAATCAACATGTTTTTGGCAGAAGTTATCCAGATCCATTCTCCTCAGTCGTAGAGTGCCTCAACGGTTTTTGGAAGAGGCTATGAGTATCGCATACCACATGGTGAATAGGGTATATATTCGTCGACACACACTTTAGTCTCCTTATGATTTGTGGATCGGGAATAAACCTAACCTTTCGTATTTTCGTATCTTTAGGAGTAAATTCTATATCCTGAGGGGTAGAAAGAAATTAGGAAAGTATGACTCTCTAAGAGATGAGGGAATTCTATTAGGATATTCATCGATGAGTATAGTATACCGAGTTTATAACCTTACTTGCTCTAAGTCTATGGAGTCTTCAAACGTCACAATTAGATATGACGAGTCGCCGAAGTTTATAGATCCTAACCCTCGGTATAAGGATTATGTACCCCCTGGTGGCGATCCCATCCTTCCTCATGCTACCTCGGTGGACCCCATTTCTGAGTTGAGGGAGACACCATCTTAGGTTCACAAGAGTCATGACCCTTATGTCATTTTAGGAGATCCCACCCTAGGTTTCAAGACTCGCACTCAACTTAAAAACGTTGTTAGCTATCTGTGTTACACGTCCGCAGTCGAGCCCTAGAACATCAAAGAAGCACTCAAAAATGAACACTGGATATTTGCTATGCATGATTAGTTGCTTCAATTTAGGAAGAATGGTGTCGGATAAATTATCCCCCGACCTAGTGAGACAAGTGTGATTGGTACTAAATGGGTCGTCTTTAAGAATAAGATAGATGAGAATGGTACAATAATCTTTAATAAGGGTAGGTTGGAATTTAAAATAAAAATATTTCTTCACCAAACTCGTTCAAATGAGATTAGAATCTCGTTCGAATGAGCGAGCATTCTTGTTCGAAGTCTCGTCACAAGGGCTACATCAAACGAGCACCGAACGAATGTTTCTATTTCTAGCCATTAGAAAGTCATTTGAAGGTCGTTCAAATGAGAATGGCTTCTCATTTGAACGAGTCTTGGTCTCATTTTAACGAAGTTCTAATCTTATTCGAATGAGATTCAAACTCGTTTAAACAACTGACACCGCCTAGATTTTTGTGTTTTCCTATAAATACTTGCTTCGTGTACATTTTTCACAAGACTTTTACAACTACGATTTCTAAAGACCTGTTGCATAAAGTCTCATCTTTTTAAAAGGAAAAACACCATTTGATTCACACACAATACCTCCATAAATAGTTGTGAATCCACTTTGTAACCCTCACGTTGTTATTACTTGTGGAGAAAGTGTCTCCACTGTTGTTCTTATGATTCTTATGGGGAACATTGCTGAAGGAAGACAAGGGTCACCTGCAGGAGTTTTTTAGAAAACAGTGTTGTTCACTTATAGATTTGTAAGTTGCATTTTTTGAATTGTATAAGTGAAATAGAAAAGGTTTTGCCCCGAAGAGGATTTTTCCTGAATCCTTTCCTGCTTGGTTTGGTTGCATGTTTTATTGTTTTACGCTTTAAATCACATCGTTGCGTGTTTTAGGGATAAAGGGTTTAAAATTAGTGTGAGTTGTCATCTGAATTTAATAAGTTAACGGCATTGGACTATTGCGCACTCTCAAACTTTAATCAACTTAATATCGAAGGAAGATAAGTTTTTTTTTTAATATTATTATGGACCAAATGTAATGATATTTTTACACTCTATAAACTGTCTATATTTAATCCTCTTCGTGGAGCTCCTTTTCAAGTCCTAGGTCGCAACCACCACAGGCTTGGGTTACTTTCCTTGGAGGATTTTCTCTAGCGTATCACATTTCTATCAATCTTAAGATGTAGGTGTCGAGAGTGTAGCTCTTTTAGATTTTAGTATTTATTTATATTTACTTATTCGAATGACATGTTTATTTATACACTATTCCTTTTTTAGACATGGAGTTGCATGGGACTTACTTATTTATGTTTGATTTTATTCAAAGTTGGATATTATGGTTTATTATATTCCACTAGATGGATTAATCTTATTGTGGCTAAATGGTTAAAGTAGTATTAATTATTTCTCATTGTGATATTTGGCATTGTCATTATGTATAGTGATATTGTATATTTTGGTCATGCTTAGAATGGTATTACTTGTTTGACTCACGTAAGTTTTATGTGTAGAACTGATCAACCTAATTATAGGTTTTATGGGGTGTCAGGCCATAACAAAGAAAAGCACCGAGTAATGAGGACTAAGATATATCTGTCAAAATAAATATCCTACCCACTGTGAAGCTTTATCCGATAAGAAAGAAGCAAATTGAGAAATACCACCTTAAAAAATAGGGAAAATTGAGGATCGATAACTCTCAATTCGTTATATACCCATTAGTCTTTTTCTTTCATAGGGCTTAAAATATTTTCAAAGAAAAAAAAATCTAAGAAAAATTCTAAAGTTTTTGTGTTCTTTATTATAAGAACCTTTTTCTAAAAGAACACTTGTTATTTCCTCTCTTTCTTTCTCTTTTTTGCACTTGATCATCCTTGTCTTAAGATTGATCAATAACAAAGAAGAACAAGTAAACTTTGTGAAAAATCTTTTTAAACTTGAGACATATCATCCTTAGGAGATTTTAGTAATTGTGTGATTCTTTACACGACAACTTTGAAGTTGGTTAGACACAACCTTGTTGATCCTTTGATCATGACATCGGTGTGTTAAGTTTCTCGTCAATGTTACAAAGATCTTGGCTCGTTAGGATTTATAGGGAAAATGTGAGGTGTAAGTTAGCACAGAGTGTGATCATAAAGCGTTTATCCCCTTTGTATGTGTTTTTTCAAATTTTTGTGTAATTGTTACTTTGCCTCGAGGTTTGTCCCATCAGTGGATTTTTCCTCGTATGTCCCGTCTTGGAGCATGATTTACTTTTTCAAATTATTTATATCTCAGATTCTAATTGAAGATTAATAATTTTGGGTTAGAGTATATCATTCGTAAATTTTGTCACATATACCTTTAGTTTGTACTCGTTTTTAACATCGATTAAAATTATTAAAAAAGAATAATTTTCTATATTATTCTGTTTTGAGTAGTATTTTCCTCAAAATTGTTCAAAAGTGCAAGCAACCTAGGAGTATTTTCCATTTTGAGTCGTATTTTCCTCAAAATTATTGTGAAAACCCTGATAAATTTTGTCACATATATCTTTTGTATTTTAATTTTAAAAAGAAAAACTACCACCGTACTAGAAAGTTTCAAAAAGAAACTACCCATAAAAATAAAACTGTGGCCATACAAGTTAACACACAACGTTTGTGCACAGTGCTCTAGTGATTTGAAAAGGACGGGGGTGTCAAAATATTTCAATTTCCCAAACTTGCGTTATAATCTTGTTTTTATTATTGCTATTTAGATTTTTGTCCTAAAAGGTCTACTATCTGGCATTGACCAAAAACAAACTTTTCTGGACCCATTTTATTTTAATTAACTCATTTTGATTGTTAATTTTATGCTAAATTATTAATTAATATACCCTTATAATATATTATCTTTAAAAACAATAATATGACCCCCAACCCCATTTTCTATTATTCTTTTACTTCCCTCTCTCTCATACCCCCCCCCCCTTTTACCGGCTTATTTTTTAGCATCAATTGTCAAAAAGTCCGTCAAAAAATTATAATACACATTTAGTTCAAACTTTTTTTTCTTTTCAAAAAGTCCTTCAAACACCCATTTAACCAATATTCTCTTATTTTTAAAGGTTCGCGCTAGCGGCATCCCCCCCCCCCCCCCCCCCCCCGAAACTCCGGTAACCCTCACCAGCGCTTTTTTTTTTTGTGTTTTTATGTGACGAGGAACTTTTTAGAACAAAATAATAAACTTGAACTAAACGTGTATTAAAAAATATTCGAAAAACTATTTGGTATATGCTCCTATTTTTAAACCCCGCTTATTATAATCATTTCATTTTAATAGTCTATCAGTCTCGTTGTTATCGTTATTATGTCATGCCCTAATCCTTCAACCTCTTTACTATCGCTAGGTATCCAACAATCTGATATTTTGTGTGTTGATTTTTGTCGGATCGACCTTAGCACTAGGCAACCAATGTGGGTGCCAAGGGAGCCCAAAAGATAATTTCCCCACATTTCTAATATATGTGAATGTACTAGTATGCATGTACAAAACTCATTGTGAAACAGTAAAAACATTAAAAGTGATCTTTTAGACAAAATATCGTTCGATATTATCATAAGCAAAATACTCTTAAGTCCATTACAAACAAATTTTAAACACTAAAGGAAATTTGACAAATTTTAAATACTTAGGTCGACTAATTCTCTTCTTATAGAAGTCCGCACTAATAACATAACAAGTAAACCTAATAATAAATTGTCCTTAAATATTTAAAAATTATCAATAAAGGACCTAATTGTACATTACCCTATTATCATTAACCCCAATTTTAGTCAAATATTATACTTGACACCAAAATCACACACTACATTAATTATATGTCCATTTATTTTAGTTTTTGTCCAAACTATCCCGAAGGAATTAGCTCATGTGTAATGAACCAAAAATGACCTCCCCCATGAATTACCTCATGTGGAATTAACTTCATATATTCCTTTTTGGCTTGAGCCAAAAAGTTACTTCTAAAACGCAATATGAAATCACTAATGCAAAAATATGTTTCAAGCATATAAAATCAAACAATTTTAATTATTTAAAAACATTAATAATTTTATGATAGTATTAATTATATTCATTTTTACTACAAAATTTAATTTTATTAATATATATTAATTTTTCAATGTTCGTTATTTCACATTCACTTTCAAATAGTTTTATTAAAATACATTAAACATATCCTAAAATAAAACATATTAATCTAATTAAGTAAACTACTAAAAACATGAAATCAAACTTACTATATGATGTTTCATAATATTCCCACGATTAGATCGATTTTCGACATAGCCATTAACTTCTCTGTGACGAAAAACTAAAATCAGGAAATGAAACATATTACACTAATTTCATCTTTCACCTTTCTCTAAAATAAAACATATTAAACTAATTAACTAAGCTTTAGAAACCTGAAATTAAACTTACTAAACTATGCTTCATAATATTTTCAGGAAACAAATTAAATTTACAACTAGCAAGAGAGGCTCACAAAAAAGACAATCAAAATCAAATAACAATGAAGAATCCTCATAGTCGGTTGTACATCATCAAATGACTAAAACCCTCCAAATTTGCTTTAAACCCTGGATCCACTAACCTGAAATCAACCATAGTTTAATCATTAAATTTATTTATGGGGTGAAAGACATGTCTCTAGCAGTGAACCTGTAGATGTGATTTAAATGTCCAGTTACTTGATTGCCTTCCCTATAAATGTGAGTGCAAAAGAAGTCCATTGTAGCCATAAAAAATCTAAAAAGATGTGTACATAGACATCTAACCAGTGAGAGATAATGTGAAAAACATAGTGGGAAAGAGTATTATATCTCCTCCGCGTTAAACATTTTAGCGTGGAGAACTTTGCCAACTTCTCATGCTAAACTGTCTAGCGTGAAGGCATATTGATATGTATATATTTATAAAAAATTATACAATGTTGGGGGCTAAACTGTTTCCATTCTAAACCTATTTGTGGCTCAAGGTTTCGCTCAAAACAGTTTAGCGCGCAAGGGCAAGCCTCTTTTGACACACCCACTACGCATTTGAACAGTGTATTGTACACCTTTTATTTTGCCAAATGTGAGAATGTATAACCTACCCATTGTGGGTGGCTTAAGGTGATTGTTACTCATACCAAGGTACTTCGACTCCAGATATACAGAAGGTGAGGTACATTAGTACATGAGGCCACCTAAAATCTAAGAATGGTTTGTTGTTTTTCAATTTTTCAATTCTCTAAATACATATTGGAGCATTTCGATTAGTCGAAAATTTTATTTTATTATTATTTTTTTAAATTTTCACAATCCAAATTTTGTGATTTTTACGTTTTGATTATGAAGTACGCAAATTAGCAATTGTAAAATAAAGGTTATGTAACTACTACTCCCTAGTACTTAAAAGTGTTAGAATTAGTCCAATGCATTTTTTGGTTTAAAATAGATCCCTCACTTCAACGTATTTTAAGATGCTGCCCCTCGCTTAACTAATTATAACCATGTGACACAGTGAATTTTTTGCCCAAGTAAGATCAACCGGAGAGGCACCTTTTATTACCATCAACAACTCAGGGGTACATCTTCACTCTAAATGAGCTGTTGAAGTGCCCAAGAGTACAAGCTTAGCTCCCGAATCCCGAATTGTGTTCTTTGGCGCTCCAGACCTTTTAAGTATTAAATATACTTAATTTATCAGACAATTTGTAAAATATAACAATGTGAAATGTGAGTCCATATTTTGAATATAACTCAAAATTGGTAAAGACCGAACATCCTCTCATATAACGAATCCCGACAAATTCTCTATAGTATTAATGGCATTCAATGATGTAAACAATCACTAGAGAACGGAGTGGTACATGTATACCCATAGTGTTAATGGCTAATTCTTACCCGGTCGCTAGAAATGCCGGGCAAAAGCGATTCCTTCCATATCCATGGACAACAAATTCATTTTTGCCTTCGTTAAACGATACATCAGAAACATCATCTCTTCTACCTTCTCCTTCTCACCCTGAGAAATAACTCAAATGTTAAATTGTTATTCCTATTTCTTGCTCTAATAAAATTCATCCAAGTATTCAAATCATGAGATATTAACTTCCAAGTTCAATGTATAGGCCTCTTAGCCATCACTTTAAAATCAAGAACATTGGAAAATATTTATAAAAAAAGTAATAGGGAGAGAACTAACAAACTCTACAGGAACACTAGCATTAAGGTAGTGTCGGCAATCCACACTGCACCATCATAGATTCTAGCTTAACAAATTTAAAATTAAACAAAATAAAAATAGATCATGGATTATGGTACAAAACATGTAGATTCCATTTCTTTATCTTATTCCACTGTTCAAAAAGGGAGAACTAAATTTAAAAGATAACAAAAAGTAGATCAAATAGATGATGCCAAAAATCTTGTAACACCGAAAGTGAGTGCGAGTAGAACTAAAAATAAATCAAATGGACACAGATATTCAAGAGGTTCAGCCCAAGTTAGGGAAAAGCAAAGAAAGGTGATGTTTTTGTATCAATAATCACTATGAGACCTTGCACCTTGAGTAGAAGTCTTTGTGCCTCACTGTCCCATGAGATCTTTGTTTCACGTAAATGGATAACTTTACATTGCATTTGTTACTCTACTGCAATCACAGAATCATGAAGGTAATTTTGTTGTTGCTTGCAGGTGTGACATGTGAACTACTTGACCAGTGTGATCACATTGACTAGGTCATAAAGTTGGTGTTACCATGTCTTGCTTAGGCCCAAGTATGTGTGTGTGTGTGTGTGTGTTTGAATTGTTATATTTACATCAGTAGTAGAATTTTTGTAACATTATATTTTAAAATAAATAATAAACATGCCCAGGCATCCGCCTAGGCTTTAGGTCGCTACTTCCCACCACCCGCCTTCCACTTCGTACCTTTTACACTGTCGAAGATGATCGATATGGGTAACGACTTGCCCGGTTTGAAGTGTGGAAGTTTGATAAAGAATTCACCATGTATGAGTGGCCTTCGACAATAACAAAATTAGGCACGGCTTGGCCTTAATAGTTGAACAAATTTATGTTCATGGTTGTGTCATCATCAAACTGTCAGGACTCCATTTGAGGTACCTTCGGCGATTATGACAACTTGGAGCAGAGGTTGAACTTGGTGACAAGGCACTCCCCCTACTGGAAGTTTAAAACCAAACTCTTGATGGTATTGTTAATGGTTTTATGAATATAAGATGCCAACTAATGATGCTAAAACTTTATACCACCTAAAGTGAGCGAGTACAAGTACAAATAGGCCCCAAAATTGAGGCCCCAACCAAATTAGTGATGTGCGATAGTTTAGACCTTAAGGGCCTTATGTTCTTATACCATTATGGTAAAGGTGATCGGCAGGCTCATTATATTTTTACAAAAAATAAAAACTAATTTAAAAGATCGTCTAAAATCAAATTATAACTTTGCCCCAATTCCAGCAATTAACCACCCTCCATCTTCCCCATACGATAATGTCAATTCAACCTTTTTACATTCCATTCAATTTGATTTCCTGATTTTTGTTTTTTAAGAAGATAAGATTTTTACATTCCCTTCAATTTGTCCATTCAAGGAGATCGATTTCATAGGATGATCTCTTGCAATGTTAGGCGACTGCGCAAGTTCTTTTCCCTTTTTTTGTTATTTTGGTTGACAAAGTGGGATCCAATGGGGTCACTGGATTATGTGAGCATCATCCTTTGGAAGGAGGGCAAGAGTGGTGGGTGTCCAAATCAGTTAAGCTATAACAGGGGCAGTGCCTTTAAAAATTCAGGGCAAATGGGGTAGGGTTCCCATAGAGCTCGGTCTGGACATTTGGTAAGGGCCCTCGTAGCACTCTGCTAAACGAGGTTATACCCCAAAAAATAAATTTACAGAAAATACGACGACACCAATATCTCCATGGCACGTTCCATTTGAGTTAAAAATAGATAACTTCACTATGCTCGGCTGAATCGGGAAACTAACTCGCATTGGTAACTTATAATCCATATAAGTACCATATGGAAGCATACGAGCATTAGACCCGATATTCGTGCGGGTAGGAGGATAAACTCGTCTCCTATACTTGCGAAGGATTATTGCTGTTGCAACAAATATAGAAAAACCATCTCCTTCTATCCTATAACGTGATATTTGTTGGAGGAGTTGTTCGAACATTTCTCCCCTAAACAGAAATCAGGTTCATTCAATAATAAGTCACCAGTATATTCCCGGTACCCGGCACAAGAAATAGCAAATTCCATTGAATCAGAAATGAAAAATTAAGAAATTTATTATCAATATAAATAAGGAATGAATAAAACATTATACTATGTTAAAACACTAACAAACTTAACATAACAAACTTGACTTCCAAGCAAATTATAAACATAATAATAGTTTTCTTGCTTTCTTTTTTTCACTAAGCGAAGAAATTTTCTTGATATAGAAATTAGTACACTACTTTGAAGAAGAGAGATATATATCAAACTAAATAACGAGTTGGTCGACACCAACAAAAATCAACATAATTTTGAGACCGAGAGATATAAGAGAGCCGAACTTGATTATTTTAGAGAGAGAGAGAGAGAGAGAGAGAGAGAGAGAGAGAGAGAGAGAGAGAGAGAGAGAGAGAGAGACTGAATTACCTATACTTGAGATGAACTCTTCGCTCCTCATAGGACTTCAACGTGATGTATTGTGTTGCCATGTTTTGAATTTTCCGGAATGAAAGGAATGAAGTAAAGAGTGGCCTGTTTTGTAAAAAACTTTTAAAAACACCCTGTGATGTTTCCAAAGAAGCCAATCCTAATTGATATTTTGGAATTTTTTTAAATCAAGTGTCAAATTCCCCACCATCTAAATAATTTCAAAGGTAAGCTTTTACTTAATTAAAATTATTATTATATAATCACGATTGGCACGTGCGAATATTACAGAGAGAGTTGAATATGTTGATGATTAGGAAGTATTCATCTCTATATTCCGTGTTTCCTGGAGTGTTTGTGACCATGGAATTATTAATTGGGTGACATTATCCAGTAAGGTTCCCATTTGTTATGATCGCCTATGGTGCAGACGTGTTCAAGCCACTTGCAAGGGATATTAGATCAAACAAATGGGAAAGATTGATAACTTTAACAGTGAATAAGACCCAACTAAAGAAAATTTACAAGTATTGATATTGTTAGTTTTAGGAGGTAGTATGGAATGTAGTTAAATGTTTAGTTTAGGAAATTAGGATTGCTAGATATGGGCAACCAAGAATTTGGAGGGAAATATTGAGGAGAATTTGGAAATATAGAAAAGAAGGAAAGCTTTTCTATTAGACTTGATGATACAATACTTAGTTTTGGATTGAGATGGTTTGGCCAAATGACCTCACCACCTATTTATAAGCATCACACCTCCGTAATGGATGGTAGAGATTAAAGTACATCAATGGTGTAGATCAATTCTCTAGAAGGTTCCCACCTCCTTATGGGAACATTCTAGAAGCCTACATACTTTCCTAATATTCTAGAATATTTTAAACTATTCTAGGATTTATCTAGAATATTCTAGGAATTATATAAAATATTCTAGACTATTCCAGGAATTATCCAGAATATTCTAGAAATTATCTAGAATATTCCAGACTATTCTAGGAATTAGTATCACATTTCAACAGATATTAAAAAGTTGTTCTTAGTAATCAATAGTTCGACTAACCCTTTAATAGGGCAAGTATTCCTTTGATTTGAGGCAACATGGTAACTACCTCTGTCCTAACCTAGAGTGTAGTGTGACATATAAAGATTTGTGAGTGATCAATATAGAATCTATCACCATAACTAAAACGGAGGCTCTCTATGTAATCCTTTGTTGTCCGATCTCAACAAATATGTGGTCATGATCGGACCGAAATTTAAAATTGAGTTTCCTCATTTCATCAATGAGTTTTATCATTAAGATTTGCACATATAATGGCCCTAAGTGTTTGCTAGTTAAATCACCAATGTAATTTGTTTGATCGGGAAATTGCATGACAATAATGATTTATGTACACGATAACTAATAGCTGAAGGGTTACACGTGACTTGTAGAAGTTTTGAGAATAATTGCTAAAGGTTTTAAAAAATTGTTCTGAGTAAAGAAATGACTAGGAAGAGGGGATGAACTAATTCAAAAGATGAGTCCTAATAAAACATTGCAGATTACCTATTGAACTCAAGGGATTTACAATTACAGATTACCGCACTACTACCAGATTGTTGATTACTTACAACACTAGCAAATTGCAGATTACTTACAACACTACCATACTCCGATTATTATCAATGGATGTGACATTATAAATACAATAGATTATAATTACGCGATCATATATAACAGACCTTATGTATAAGATATATACGCATTGTATTAACAGATTATATACTGTGTTATTCATTTAATGGTAAACACGAACCTAGACAAAAGGATAATATGTTATACAAACAATATAAAAACTATTATCAATGTACCCTACCATCTTGTTTGGCAAACCCGTGTGGAAAAAATATCTGCATATTCCATTTGAAAGATCTCTGCATAAGGAAATGAGAAAAGTAAAACACCCATCTCAAAGACAAAAGAAAACAGAACACGACAAAGAAGAAGAGAAAATAAGGTAGTACTTTTATCTTACCTAACAATAGGAGTTTCATGTAAATACTGCATAAGACACCCAAGGTTGATAGACACCAATTGTTGTCCAATAGAGAGATTAGAAGGTGAAGAGTAGTCGGTTGTTGGTAATTTCCTTATACACGAAAATTTCATAACAGCAACATTATAAGAGAAATCGACATGCACTACAATAACTTGGATAGTTGGACCATTTATCGTAATATTGCAGATTTGCAAGGCGACCATGACCTGCATGTTTAATTTAGAATAGATATAAGTATGTGCGTGTGCACGCAGGACAAAATGAAATTTAACGAGACTAACCAGATTTTCATTCAATTTTCGTGAACCCATTTCAAAAGGTGCAGAATTGTACAGGAACCAGGCCCGACCCAATACTGTAACGGTCTCGCCATAAGAAAATACGACGACACCAATATCTCCACGGCACGTTCCATTTGAGTTAAAAACAGATAACTTCACTATGCTCGGGTGAATCGGGAAACCAACTCGCATTGGTAACTTATAATCCATATAAGTACCATATGGAAGCATACGAGCATTAGACCCGATATTGGTGCGGGTAGGAGGATGAACTCGTCTCCTATACTTGCGAAGGATTATTGTTGTTGCAACAAATATAGAAAAACCATCTCCTTCTATCCTATAACGTGATATTTGTTGGAGCAGTAGTTCGAACATTTCTCCCCTAAACAGAAATCAAGTTCATTGAATAATAAGTCACCAGTATATTCCCGATACCCGGCACAAGAAATAGCAAATTCCATTGAATCATAAATGAAAAATTAAGAAATTTATTATCAATATAAATAAGGAATGAATAAAACATTATACTATGTTAAAACACTAACAAACTTAACATAACAAACTTGACTTCCAAGAAAATTATAAACATAATAACAGTTTTCTTACTTTCTTTTTTTCACTAAGCGAAGAAATTCTCTTGATATAGAAATTAGTACACTACTTTGAAGAAGAGAGATATATATCAAACTAAATAACGAGTTGGTCGACACCAACAAAAATCAACATAATTTTGAAACCGAGAGATATAAGAGAGCCGAACTTGATTATTTTAGAGAGAGAGAGAGAGACTGAATTACCTATACTTGAGATGAACTCTTCGCTCCTCGTAGAACTTCAACGTGATGTATTGTGTTGCCATGTTTTGAATTTTCTGAAATGAAAGGAATGAAGTAAAGAGTGGCCTGTTTTGTAAAAAACTTTTAAAAACACCCTGTGATGTTTCCAAAGAAACCAATCCTAATTGATATTTTGGAATTTTTTTAAATCAAGTGTCAAATTCCCCACCATCTAAATAATTTCAAAGGTAAGCTTTTAATTAATTAAAATTATTATTATATAATCACGATTAGCACGTGCAAATATTGCAGAGAGAGTTGAATATGTTGATGATTAGGAAGTATTCATCTCTATGTTCTGTGTTTCCTGGAGTGTTTGTGACCATGGAATTATTAATTGGGTGACATTATCCAGTAAGGTTCCCATTTGTTATGATCGCCTATGGTGCAGACGTGTTCAATCCACTTGCAAGGGATATTAGATCAAACAAATGGGAAAGATTGATAACTTTAACAGTGAATAAGACCCAACTAAAGAAAATTTACATGTATTGATATTGTTAGTTTTAGGAGGTAGTATGGAATATAGTTAAATGTTTAGTTTAGGAAATTAGGATTGCTCGATATGGGCAACCAAGAATTTAGAGGGAAATATTGAGGAGAATTTGGAAATATAGAAAAGAATGAAAGTTTTTCTATTAGACTTGATGATACAATGCTTAGTTTTGGATTGAGATGGTTTGGCCAAATGACCTAACCACCTATTTATAAGCATCACACCTCCTTAATGGATGGTAGAGATTAAAGTACATCAATGGTGTAGATCAATTCTCTAGAAGGTTCCCACCTCCTTATGGGAACAGTCTAGAAGCCTACATACTTTCCAAATATTCTAGAATATTTTATACTATTTTAGGATTTATCTAGAATATTCTAGGAATTATCTAAAATATTCTAGACTATTCCAGGAATTTTCTAGAATATTCTAGAAATTATCTAGAATATTCCAGACTATTCTAGGAATTAGTATCACATTTCAACAGATATTAAAAAGTTGTTCTTAATAATCAATAGTGCAACTAACCCTTTAATAGGGCAAGTATTCCTTTGATCTGAGGCAACATGGTAACTACCTCTGTCCTAACCTAGAGTGTAGTGTGACATATGAAGATTTGTGAGTGATCAATATAGAATCTATCACCATAACTAAAACGGAGGCTCTCTATGTAATCCTATGTTGTCCGATCTCAACAAATATGTGGTCATGATCGAATCGAAATTTAAAATTGAGTTTCCTCATTTCATCAATGAGTTTTATCATTAAGATTTGCACATATAATGGACCTAAGTGTTTGCTAGTTAAATCACCAATGTAATTTGTTTGATCGGGAAATTGCATGACAATAATGATTTATGTACACGATAACTAATAGCTGAAGGGTTACACGTGACTTGTAGAAGCTTTGAGAATAATTGTTAAAGGTTTTAAAAAATTGTTCCGAGTAAAGAAATGACTAGGAAGAGGGGATGAACTAATTCAAAAGCTGAGTCCTAATAAAAAATTGCAGATTACCTATTGAACTCAAGGGATTTACAATTGCAGATTACCGCACTACTACCAGATTGTTGATTACTTACAACACTAGCAAATTGCAGATTACTTACAACACTACCAGACTCCGATTATTATCAATCGATGTGACATTATAAATACAATAGATTATTATTACGCGATCATATATAACAGACCTTATGTATAAGATATATACGTAGTGTATTAACAGATTATATACTGTGTTATTCATTTAATGGTAAACACGAACCTAGACAAAAGGATAATTTGTTATACAAACAATATAAAAACTATTATCAATGTACCCTACCATCTTGTTTGGCAAATCCGTGTGGAAAAAATTTCCGCATATTACATTTGAAAGATCTCTGCATAAGGAAATGAGAAAAGTAAAACACCCATCTCAAAGACAAAAGAAAACAGAACACGACAAAGAAGAAGAGAAAATAAGGTAGTACTTTTATCTGACCTAACAATAGGAGTTTCATGTAAATACTGCATAAGACACCCAAGGTTGATAGACACCAATTGTAGCCCAATAGAGAGATTAGAAGGTGAAGAGTAGTCGGTTGTTGGTAATTGCCTTATACACGGAAATTTCAGAAAAGCAACATTATAAGAGAAATCGACATGCACTACAACAGCTTGGATAGTTGGGCCATTTATTGTAATATCGCAGCTTTGCAAGGCGACCATGACCTGCATGTTTAATTTAGAATAGATATAAGTATGTGCATGTGCACGCAAAACAAAATGAAATTTGACGAGACTAACCAGATTTTCATTCAATTTTCGTGAATCCATTTCAGAAGGTGCAAAATTGTACAGGAACCAGGCCCGACCCAATACTGTAACGGTCTCGCCATCAGAAAATATGACGACACCAATATCTCCACGGCACGTTCCATTTGAGTTAAAAACAGATAACTTCACTATGCTCGGGTGAATCGGAAACCAACTCGCATTGGTAACTTATAATCCATATAAGTACCATATGGAAGCATACGAGCATTAGACCCGATATTGGTGCGGGTAGGAGGACGAACTCGTCTCCTATACTTGCGAAGGGTTATTGCTGTTGCAACAAATATAGAAAAACCATCTCCTTCTATCCTATAACATGATATTTGTTGGAGGAGTTGTTCGAACATTTCTCCCCTAAACAGAAATCAGATTCATTGAATAATAAGTCACCAGTATATTCCCGGTACCCGGCACAAGAAATAGTAAATTCCATTGAATCAGAAATGAAAAATTAAGAAATTTATTATCAATATAAATAAGGAATGAATAAAACATTATACTATGTTAAAACACTAACAAACTTAACATAACAAACTTGACTTCCAAGCAAATTATAAACATAATAACAGTTTTCTTGCTTTCTTTTTTTCACTAAGCGAAGAAATTCTCTTGATATAGAAATTAGTACACTACTTTGTAGAAGAGAGATATATATCAAACTAAATAACGAGTTGGTCGACACCAACAAAAATCAACATAATTTTGAGACCGAGAGATATAAGAGAGCCGAACTTGATTATTTTAGAGAGAGAGAGAGAGAGAGAGAGAGACGGTATCTATTATACTAACCCTACTGGAGTATCCCTTATTATTATTATTTCACAAAAGTCGGTCATGTTGGGAACTTATGGGTTCGCGACTCTTTAAGAGAGAATTAACTGAATTGAATAATGAAAAATAAAGAATAAGATAAATAAACCCAGCCTCGATCTCATTAATTGAAAGTAATTTTTTATATACTCTAAAATGATTCAAAAAATTAATAGAGAATTAAGATAAATGTCACATTTCTTTCTATATTTGGATTTTTAGGACAATGCTTTTCAAATTTATAAATCTAGTCCCTCTGGTACAATAACATTTATTTGTATGGTTTCTTTCGAGTTATGAGTTCATTTTTTGGGTCCACGCTAGCGGCACCATTTTTCAAGATGTTTTATTCATGTTTTTACTACAGGGATTTTATAAAAATTATGTGTATGTCCTACTTTTATACCCTTTGAGAATTATGATGACATTTTCCCAAAACTCCCAAAATTAATTGTACTTATTAGAGAGCCTATTCACGTGGATACTTTTTTTATTACCTATTTCTCTTTGAACGTCATTTTCTACTTTCTACTAGCACGCAGGCCACGCGATGCGTGACCGATTTTATCCAAATTGTATTATTTTGTTATTGTAGTTTGTTTCACACAATGTACTCTACGAATATAAGAAGATTGAATTTATGTGAGATTTAAAATTGTTAAATTGTTTAGACTATAATTGGTGCAAAGATAAAATTTTAAAAATTAAATTTATAGTTTGTTTTGCTAACTTATATAACCATAGGGCACTTCCGTTTTTCACATTACAATCCATAATTAAATTAAAAAATGTCAAAACATTAATCTAACATGCCAAATTATATACTGATATTATGTTTAAATATAAAATGTTTACAGAGGTTATGGTCATACATACTGGTTGGGATGAAATAATACCTATTAGAGAAATTATTTTAGAAAAAAGAGGTAAACATCTTTATCTTTGGCCAAGAATATATTGACCCTGTGTAGTATTGGGGTGTATTGTTACAATGAGTAACTTCAAAATCTCATTTGATTTTATACCTAATTTTTAGAAATATGACTATTAATTTGCTATGTATCAAAAACAAAAACAAAAAAATTTAATAATTTAGGGGGGAATGGGAAATACTATTTATAAATGGTGGTTGAGAACTCACATTTTCAATTTCAATGTCTTGGAAGAGCTTTCCATAGAGGTACTTGCGTAGTTTCTTCAGATCGTTGGTTTTTGAAGAGATAGATTAGATATATTAGATAGGTCGGTCATCTAAGTTTGAGGAACAGTCGCGTCATAGCTAAAATGAATCTTTAAGGTTAAAAATTATATCCGGTCTAAATGATCAATAGCCTACAGTTGTACGCAACTTTTTATATCTAAGGAATATTAATCAAATCTGATAGAAAAAGGTGAAGAAACCCTATAATCAAGAACAGGTAGTCTCTTCCTAAAAGCCTTGATATCCTAGATGGTCAAATAAAGGCCAAATAAATTGAGGAAGCGATTAGTTTTGGGCTCGATGCATGGAAGATAAATGGGGATAGGAAGCGATTGGTTGATTGCACATTAAAAAAAAAAATTTGAAGTAGCCACGTGGAAAGCTTGAGATGAGGCCAAAGTTAATTGTTGTGTTTAGGCTATAATTTCATATACTAGGTATAAACCCGCGCGATGCGCGAGTTAGAAAAGGAAACAGAAAAAAAGGAAAAAAGAGAATTATAATAAAAATTATAATTTTAGACATAAAATTCACGTTAAAATTATAATTTTAGACATAAAAATTATAATTTTAGACATAAAATTCACGTTAAAATTTTTTGTCTTCATTGACTACTACTGTCAAATCAAAGAACAATGAACTAAAATGTAACATTTGGAAGAAAAATACATATATAATAAAACGTAAATCTGCTTTCTTTCTCGAGTATATTCAAGGAATTTGATTAGCCAATTTACATAAATCAATGACAAATTGAAGAAGAGTGCCGACATTATGAAACTAAAAGGGGGGGGGGGAGGAGAGAGAGACTTTTCCTTGGACTTGAAATGACATCGAATTTGAACTTCTAGAAGCCCCAGATGTGGAAGTCTAAATAAGAAACAATAAAATAAAAAATTTAGGACATAAAAATAGAATTTAAGAAACATAATTTCAGAAGACCCATATATCTTTTTTTTTTGCTTCAAAAATCTCAATAACGATTATCCATTATAAACAAAATCACTGTTGGAAAACACGAAAATAAAAAATAGAGCCTACATTTGCATCTTTTAAAAAAAGGCTAAGCCCACCATTCGTAGTTTAAACTCACAACCCAACTCATACCAACGGAATTTAAACTCACAACCCAATTCATACCATCAAAGTTTAAACTCATTGCTTGAAATGTGATACTATGAGGGAATAACAACTGTGCCACGAACATTTCATAAGTGGAAAATTAAATAGTTGCAGTTGGGTTGTTTTAGAAACTATCTAATTGCCGCACAACTTCAGAGAAATTTGGTTGCTATAACAACTACTGATGTTTTAGAATTTATCAAATAAATATATAAAAAACATGTTTTCAAACAACTCTTTCTCTAGTTCTGCTTTGTGTAACTACAGTTGGGTTATTTTAGCAACCAAATTATGTGTGTTTAGTATGCAAGTATTTTTATTTACATTGGATTTTGGTATATCATTTTGTAAAAAAAAAACTTTTAACTCACTGCCAAAACTATAAAACCCACCATCGCACCATCTCCATCTCCAAACAAACACACCAAATACCTTCAATCAAGTTTTATTTTTTTACCTTCAACCGACAATGAGATCCTCCATCTCCAACCCAAAACCTAGCAACCTTCAATCCCAACTTGAAAACCTAGTGACAGGTTGTCATTGTGGATTTCTACCCGTAAGTCCACCCTTATAAATCGACCCATCATCTCCCCCAACAAAACATAAAAAATGTAGAATCAATCAACATAAAAAATGAATAAAAGAAATGAACAAAACATTATACCTAATGTCGAGAAAACAAAAAAAAAACTAAATATGTGCTAAATCGGTTAGACCTGGAAAACAAAACATTAAATCGGTTAGATTTGTTGAAATATAAACCAAAAGATCCATTAAAACACAGAGCCTCAAACTTTGAAACACAGATTATCAAACTTACACGGTGTTGGAAACCCAGACTTTTAACTGATCGAAGACTGAGGCTTTGTGGGATTTACTATGGGTACCCTTATTCTCAGTCCAACGATTTAAGGAGCATGGAGACGATGAGGAGAGGAGTGTGAAGTTGTTCTTAGTTAAGGACGAAGTCAGGGGTGGGTAGACCAAGGCAAATAGCACATCCCCCAAAAGAGATTTTTTTCCTGTATTAATTTCAAATAAAGATTTGGAAATAAAGATTGAAAGCATTATTTCCAAATCGATTTGGTTTCTGAAATTTTCTGTCTGATCTTGTAATAAAATGATTTAAAATGGGTTGGTTTTTGGTCATCGTTTCATGGGCTTAAAGGAGACGGATTGTCTAGATGAGAAATATGTGTTGGGTAATACAGGAAAGAGATTGTGATAGAAAGGGGCGTCATTTTATGGAGGTTTAAGGGAGATAGCCTTTGGATTAAAGAGTATTAGTGTTTTGCAGGAAAGAGGAAAGATAGTGGAGATGAAGGGTTGGAAATGAAGGGACGAAATCAGTTGTATCGAATGAGATGAATGGTTAACAGGGATACTAAGGGTCGGCTTACGTGGATGCTCTCGTTGAATAGGAGACTTAAATGGTTGTAGAGCGTTTTAGAGTTTAACACGTGGATAGCCTCTTTGTTGAGGAGTCATAAATGTCTTGTTTTGCATTTTATAGAAGTAAGAGATATACACAAGCATGTAATTCGCGCGATGCGCGAGCGTAATATAAAAGTTATTCAAAATACAACAAGTATCTAAACCAATTAACTAAAGAACTATCAATTTTTTCAAATAAAACTATCAATTTTTTCAAATAAAACTGTATTTTTTATAAATTAAAAAAAAAGATTTTTATAAAAAAAATTACAAAATAGCTTATATATTTATAAAAAAGCATAAAAATCAATCTCCACAATGGTAACAATTTCTTCAAAGTCCCCATGAATCATATTCAAATGTTGATCGTAAGGTTACAAAAATTGTGACATCAGCAAAAATGACAATTAATTTTGAGAATCAGCAAAAAAAAATCGAGAGTCTTTTTTTTGAAATTGTTAACGATTTTTATTTATTTATTTATTTTTTATTAGAATTAAGAGCACTGGTGATTTGAGTGAGTTTATTGGCATATAACAGTCCATATAATTGAGGTGCTCTTTTCTTGCTAAATATATGCCAAAAACAAAAGCAATTGTGAAAATAATTTACACAGATATAAATATCCATGAAGAAAAGATAACATCATCAACTATATCAGGAACAAAACAGAGGGGTTTTTCCAACTCTAAGAATCTGTCTCATATTCTTCCATTGGAGAGATGAACAATGCCATTACTGTGAGTAGTAGTACCATTACTAATAATAAACACCTCTTGCCCATCGTAATAGTAAAAAATTATGAAGCATCCAACAAATGGATAATAATTAATAACTGATCTACAATCAGTCAAACAACTGCTATAAATCGAAGAACTAATTTGAAAAGATCTAAAAAATATGAACAAATATGAAGAGATCAAGTGGATCCCCAAGACAACGATCCATATCTAAAAGATAAATACCCATACTCCAAATCAAGAAAATTACATAACAAAAAATGCAACAACATAATAAAATGACCTGGAGCCTGCAGATTACACAGCTGTTAGATTGATAAAAGCATTGAAGAATCCATGAAAGTAAAGGTGTTGTTGTTGGAAAATTGGACTTTAGTTGGAATTAAAAAGCTGTCCAGAATTTTCTGGACAGAATTTGAGCAACTTTGAGCTCAAATTTAAGTGGGACCCACACTATGATAATTGTGGGATCATATACGAACGCATTCTCCTCCGAAAGGAGATTAACGTAGTATATTCATATGTCCGGTTTCAATAAGTTATAAATGATAAATATGTCCCCAAAGTGACTCACAAAGCAATGAAAGTTACTGAATTTGGTATGCTTTAACTCTTGTCCCACATTGGAAGAGTAGTGGAAAAATGATGAGTTAATAAAACAAAAGTGATGGACTATGGCTTTGAAGCCTTGGGGTATCCCAACTCTTTGAAGGGGAGATGACCTACGCTATGCATGTATTGGGCTTGGGTCAAAAGCCCACACGTGCGCGCGCCGTCCGGCCAGCTCGCTTCGGGCTTAGGCTTATTCTCCTACATTTTTGGGCCGAATTAATTAAACTTTCTGGGCTTTTATTAATTAATTACAGAATTAATTAATTATTAATTAACTGTTTGACGGTTAATTGCCAAAAATAAATTAACTGTTTTTGACAATTAATTTCGATTTTGACTGTTCCAACAGTCAACACAAACGCTATAAATACAAACCTTTCCCTCCTGTTTTATTTGCTGTCAAAATAACCCTCCAGAAAAATTTCGAAAATGTTTTTTCATCCAGAAAAATATTTTCTTCATTTCTGCATATCATATCACTGTTCTGGTTGAGTATTAACACATATTTGTGTTCGTTGCGATTAATTATTGTTGTGCTACATAATTAATTCGGAAAATTTGTTCTATCTTGGGAGGCAATTATTCAATAACCTTTGAGCACATTGGAGGGAATAAATTTGCCTTAAGGAGACTGTTCTTCAGGGCTCGGATTTATCTTTAAATTATGTTATTATTTCTGCAAATTCAAGTAAGTGTTAATTTCTGTAATTTAGTTTTATTTCTATAATTATATTAATAATTCATAATTCTGTACAATTGTTTTTAATAAATAGTAAACATAACAGTTGTGACACAAATCGAGAACCTACAGTGTACACATACAAATATTTTTATATAAACAAAACACAGAAAAGAAAGCCATAGAAAATTAAGTAGAGAAAGATGGTAAAAAGAATGACATGTTCTTTCATTTAAAAAGGTGTGAGCCAGGGTAATGAAGTGGAAGAGACGGAAGATAAAAGGTTTGGTTCATTAAAATATACAAAAAAATACGTGGGATAATGAAATTTAAGAGAAAGTGATTCGTTTGCCGGCAAACCCCTCTGATAACTTTGCATCATTAATGCCTATTTATACCTTTAATCTACCGTATTAGAGGTATATAATAGATAATAGATATAAATGTCCAATATTATTTTGTCACTAAGTTATCCTATATTTAGGATTCACTAAGACTTGTTAGCTAGTTTAACTATCTCTTTATATCTTTAGAAAAAAATTGGTCATAATTATAGGTTGCGGAATACAAACAACGCCACTCCCATGAGTGACTTAAGAATCCGTTTGGTTGCCCACTTTTGCCATTGAAATTGCCAAATAAGTTAGCAAATGGTGGATTTACTAACATTTTGATCCGTTTGATTGCATAATTTTTAATGACAAAATTTTCTTTGGGTACCCATGTTTTACAATCATTTGCCCACTTTTTGTGGACAAATTTTGCTTATCTATTTGGTTGAGAAATTTTTTTCAACATATTTGCCAACTTTGAATGAATATTTGTTCTCCCTTTTTTATGTTATTCTCAAATGTTTTCTAATGTAATGTTTAAAATATTTTAATAAACCATTTAAAAAAATAATTTTCTAAAATTTTTTAAAAAACTATTTTAAATATTTTCAAAATACCTTTTTAAAACCTGTTTTAAAAAATTGTATTAAAACTGTTTTTTAAAATTATCTAAAGACTGTTTTAAAAATTGTTTTTAAACAATTTTTAAAAACTATTTTTAGAAAACAATGATTTAATATTTTGACAAAATTTTACTATTTTTAGAAAACTGTTTTTAAAACTATTTTTAAAAATTGTTTAAAACTAATTTAAGACATTGTTTTAAACACTTGAATGCTATTTCAAAAAATGCTTTATACTTTTTCATAACCGTTAAAATTATTTAAATCTTTTAAAAAATGTATTAATTTACTTTTTTGGTAAAATCTATTTATTTTAGTCAAATATATTTTATGTTAGTCAATTTTTTATTCGTTTATAAAATAATTATTTTATTTTTTGACTCATTGAATTAACTTTATTTTTTTAGTCATTGGGTTGTTTGATAGTTTAAAGTGGACAAACTTAACATTTGCCTATTAAATTTTGGGGTGAAGCCCTAATTTCTTAAAAACGTTGCAGCGCACAGTTTAGTTCAAAATCGGTGCTTCTACAAAACTATAAGGTTGGAAGTCTCTGTAGATGAGATTGGATTTAGTACTTTTGAAGCCTGGGTTCGTGTGCATGGACTCCCCCAAAATAGATACAATGTTGAAAGCAGGAAAATTATCGGCCAAATATTGAGCAAGTGCATCCAAGTTGACTTAAAGCCTAGCCTTTATTCATATATGAGGCTGAAGGTTTGCATGCCAATCAAAGACCCACTGGTTAGAGGATTCACACTACAACGTGAAGAAGGCGATAAATGGATCAATTTTTCTTACGAAAAAATTAAAAGATTTTGTTTTAATTATGGGAGGATTAACCACGTTCAAAAATAATGCTCTTCTCATACAATACCTATTCTGGACCACGAGATTGCATTTGGTAGCTGAATGACAGCCTCATCTTCATTCAAAGAGTCCATGGATATTTTCCTTAAGAAACTACAATGCTTCACTTCCCCACAGTGTTCCACCCAGATAATTAATGGCATTAATGTATCCCCAACCACCTAATTACCAAATATATCCAATAACCCATCTCAAGCCATCACTAGCAACCCTATCAGCAGCCCTTTGTTTAATATTGGCCAGCTAAGTAAAGTTCCTTCAAACTCTATGGCCGAGGATAAAGCTTTTAACACAGATAGTTCTTCAATGCACACTAACAACTTGGTCCAATCTGACCATACTATCTCTGATAATGCTTGGGTAGTGGAAGAGGAATGTCTCATCTCATTAAAAACCAAGACTGCAAACTCAGAGAACCTAGAAGGTCAGAATACTAATATAAACACACCACCTCATACCTGTTGCCCTATGCTAACTACCCATTCAATTTTTACATCCCCTAGATTTTATCATATTGAAACAACATCTAAAGAAATCGGATCCCAATAAATAGTTACCCAAAAAACTAACTTTGAACCTGAAATACCTGATGTTCCCAACCCCATCAATATAATCCATGCCATCTCTAAAGCTAATCTTCCATCCTTATCCATCAGACACCCACAAAAAGCCAAAATCCAAGATATTCAAATTCCCAAGGCTAATCGCATCAACCCAAACCTAGAAAACCAATCAGATAAAAAGATTCAACATCTTAAAACTATTTGGCCTAGTTCATCCACAGGAGAAGAATCCCAACCTTTTCAAACACCCAACAAAACCTCCCAAACAGATATGAGTTTCAAACCATCAACAACTATCACAGTAGATTTCCCAGAGATAACAAACATAATATCCTTTGCTCATCACCCTCCCCCACCCATACTCTATAACCTGTCACTAGACTTCATCCCAACAAGCCTTGCTTTGAGTTCTCAGGGCTATGTCAACTCCCAAATTCCTATATATGAGCCAAATATGTAAGAAACCAGTGATGTATCATCTTCTAGCATTAGATTCTCCAATAGCAATAAAGGAAAAGAGGTTGACAGCTTGTGTAGATACCTGTATCATGATTTCGTTAACATGTCTATCCAAAAAAGGAAACTTCCCCCTTCTTTCATGGATCCTGAACCCAACAAAATGCATAAAGAGACATCGTGGAGGCCTGATACTAAAGTTATTATGCAGTCTATCCCTTTGGAGGGGTTGGATGTGATGCAAATCCACCAATCTGAGGCACCTGGTATAAATAAAACAAAGAGGAAAGTTGTCAAAACAAAAAATAGAAAAAAAAAACAATCACTGAAGTGGAGATGGTTGAATATACTGAAGAGAATTTGGTGGAAATTACAGTTAATATGAGCATATCATCAAACATCAATATGATAGAGGGGTGCCCGCCGTGGACCCCTCAAGAGCAATGATTCTTATAGCTTGGAATTGTTAAGGACTTGGCAAGTCTTTGACAATTCAATCTCTTTAAAACCTGTATGTTTTGAAGAGACCGGATGTTGTTTGCCTGTTTGAGACAAAAGCTAATAGTCATAGAATCAATTATGTTAAACAGTTACTCAAGTTTGATGAAGCTACTAGTGTGGAGCCTGTTGATTTCTCTGGAGGTAGTTGTTTATTATGGAAAAATCACATTTCTTTCTCCTTTCTTGAGTGCTCTAAGGATTTTATTGACATCATTATTTCTAATGATGATGTTAGTGTTCCTAATTTGAGGGTCACTTTCACATATGGGAACCCGAATTTTGTTTTCAGAAAAGCGCAATGGGAGACTTATTATGTTAGCTGGTAACATTAACATCCCGTGGATTTGTTTGGGTGATTTCAATGATATTTGTTCCCAAGATGAAAAGGAAGGTACCTTGCCAAAATCAGATAGAGAAATTATTTGTTTCAATAACATGATCAATAGTTTCCACTTATTGGAACTGGAGATAAAGGGATGTAAACTTACCTAGAAAAATAAGAGGAAAGAGGGGGATAATGTTAGGGAAAAGCTTGACAAGGACTTTAATAATGTGGAGTGGAGCATAAATTTTCCCAATACTGTGGTTACAGCTTGTTCGGCTATTGGTTCTGATCATCGCCCCATTGTGGTGGAAAGCAGTCACAAAGCAAGTAGGAAGAAAGGATGTTTCAAATTCGAGGTGTTTTGGCTTGAGGATGAGGAGTGTCATGATGTCGTTAAGAAGGGATGGGCATGCCCTGTCTTGGGATCTGATATGCATAGGCTATCTTCGAAGACTTTTAATACCAAAGTTGCTCTGTCTAGATGGAGTAAGAAGAAATTCATTAACTCGAAGATTCAAATTCTGAAGTTACAGGAGCAATTGGGTGTCATTCAATCTTGCGATAAGAATGATTATTATGATGGTATTTTTAGAACCATTACCAATAACGTCAAAGCTTTATGGATTAGGGAGGAAAATTTCAGGGCTGGTAGATCGAGAGTGAAGTGGCTGAAATGTGGGGACAAAAATACTAAATTCTTCCATGCGACTGCTATTCAAAGAAATCAGAAGAAACTCATCACTAAGCTCAAAGATTCGGAGGGAGTATGGCTGAAGGATTTTAATTCTCTGGAATTTCATATTATTGATTATATCAAGGATCTTTTCTCTTCAGACGGGCCAAAAAACACGAGTTTGGTAAATAATCTGATCCCTTGTGTTGTTTCTGATACTATGAATGCTAATATCATTAAATCTGTTTTAATTAACGAACTTAAAGAAGTTGTTTTTGATCTTGGTCCCTCTAAGGCTCCTGGGCCTGATGGGATGCCGAGTTTTTTCTATCAAACTTTTTGGGAAGACATCAAATGGGATTTACTCAATGTTATTAATAATTTTTTTATATCTAGGCACTTACTTAAACAGTTTAATGATACAAATATTATATTAATCCCTAAAATAATCCTGAAGTTATTAGCTAGTTTAGACCTATCAGTTTGATTAATTTGTCCTTCAAAGTCATTTCTAAAATCATGGCTTCTTGTATTAAACCTATTATTGAACCTTTTGTCTCTCCCCACCAAACTACTTTTGTTCGAGCAAATTTATTCAAGATAACATTATTGTTGCTCAAGAAACTTTTGCTTACCTTAGGAGAAAAAGATTAGGTAATTCTTTTGACTATGCCCTGAAACTTGATATGAATAAAGCTTACGATAGAATTGAGTGGGAGTTTCTTAAACAATCTCTTTTAAGCTTGGGATTTTGCATTAAATGGGTAGAGTTAATTATGGAATGTGTCTCAACTGTCTCTTTCAAAGTCAATATTAATGGGGTGAGTGGGAAGAGTTTCACCTCTTCTAGGGGCCTTAGGCAGGGATATCCCCTTTCTCTTTTTCTTTTGATCATTGTGGCTAATAGCCTTTCCCTTTTAATCAATAAATCTATGGATGAAGGCCTTCTTAAAGGGATCAAGTTAGCTAATTCTTGCCCTCTTTTATCCCATATGTTATTCACTGATGACTCCCTTTTCTTTTTCAAAGGTACTATTGGGGAGTGTGTTAATCTTAAGAATTGTCTTAACTCCATTTGTTATGTATCGAGGCAAAAAATTAACCTTTTGAAATCTGGTCGTGTTTGTAGTAAAAATATGCCTCTTTATCTTTGTCAAGCTATATCCAACATTCTTATGGTTCCTATTCTTGATAAACCCGGTAAATATCCGGGTCTTCCCTCTGATTGGGGGAGATAAAAAAAAGAAACTCTTTTGTGGCTTAGAGATAAAACAATCAACAAAATTGGGGAATGGAAAGAAAAATTTCTTAATCAGGTGGGCAAAGAAGTTCTTATTAAAGCAGTATTGCAGGCTGCCCCTGCCTATGCCATGTCCATTTTTTAATTTCCCAAGGGTTTTTGTAGAGATTTATCGGCAAAAATTTCAAACTTTTGGCGGAATAAGAACATTTCGAGTAAGGGGATCCATTGGAAAGATTGGGGGACAATTTCTAAACCAAAGTGTCAAGGTGGCCTTGGTTTTAAGGATTTCGAAAGACAAAACCAAGCCCTACTAGCCAAGCAAGCCTGGAGGTTGCTTACTAACCCAAACTCTCTTTGGGCTAAGGTCCTCAAAGGCATCTATTTCCCTAATTGCAGTTTTTGGGAGGTTCCTAGCAACAGGAAAGGCTCATGGATTTAGAATAGCATTATGCATGGTAGAAAAATTCTCAAGGAGGAAGTTATTTGGCAGGTGGGTAGCGGGATCCTAAATGGATTGGTAATAAATCTGCCCCTGAGCCTCTTATTCACTCTCTTTGTTCCAAAGTGGGTGACCTAATTTCTGTTTATCCTTTGGAATAAAGATCTTATTGTGTCTATCTTCCCTGAGAGTGTCGCACAAGCAATTTTTAGAATCCCTCTTTTTGATGTTAAGGATGTTGACACTGCTATTTGGCCTCATTCCATTGACGGTTCCATAAATGTGTCTTCTGCTTACCATTCATCTAAAATTCCAAATCCCATTCCTTATAAACATGCTCAGTCTTCTTTTATCCCTAACCCGAGTTTATGGCAGAATATATGGAAAATAAAAGCTCCCTCTAAAGTGCAAAATTTTCTTTGGAGATGCTGTCAAAATAGTTTGGCTGTCAATTTCTCATTATGGAAGAAAAAATTGAAAAATAGTCCCATGTGCACTATTTTCCACAAAGAAAAGGAAACAATTGAACATCTTCTTCTTTTTTTGGAATTGGACATCCCGTCTTTGGCATATTTCTCCCCTACCGTCCAATGTGCTTTTGAAATTTTCTAATAGGGTGGAAGATTGGATGCTTGGGGTTCTGGAATCTTTGCCTATTTGGTGTGGTTTTAATGTGGATGAAAAATCTTTATTTGCTTCTATTTGTTGGATGATTTGGAAGACTAGGAATGATGTTATTTTTAGGTCTTCTGATATCTTTATTTCCAATGTTATTTCTAAAGCTATGTCTTTAGCTGTCAGCTACAGTAAGAGCTGTAAGGATGTTGTGCCCATTTTGAGGACAACTCCTCTTTGTCCCAACTAGAATTTTCGTGTTTGGCAACCGCCCCCTGCAAATTGGATCAAGATTAACTGTGATGGGTCTTTTATTAATAAATCAAATTTTGGATCCTTTGGGTTCATTTGTAGAGACATTGAAGGCAAGATGGTGGATGTACAAGTTTATTCTGGGTTTTTTGCCATCTCTGCCTTGGAGATGGAGGCTAAAGCTGTGGATCTTGCTTCTAATTTTATTATTTGTAATCACTAAGCAAATATTATTATTGAATCTGATTGCAGCAATGTGGTATCGTGCATCAACAACCCGTCAGTAGCTATGCGAAAAATTAAAAAAATTATAAAGAAAGCTAAAGATCTTACCAGGGATAACTCTTCGATTCGACTGAAGCTCGTTCATAGATCGGTCAATTGGGCGGCTGATTGGGTGGTGAAGATGGCTTCCCGGGCTCTCCTTCACTACACCAAAATGGGCAAATTGTCACCTTTCAGCTGGCCAGCCTTGTCAAGGTCATTGACCGTGACAAAAAAACACGCGTTTTATGTCACGGTCATTACCTTGACACGACCGTGACAACTAATTGTCACGGTCATTGACCGTGACAAGTCCGTGACAAATTTAATTGTCACAGGCTTGTCACGGTCAATGACCTTGACACGACCGTGACAACTTTTCCAGCAAAAACCCTTTCCCCCTTCTTTTTTCCCTCCCACCGTTCCCTCCCTCTCTCTCTCTCTCTCTCTCTCTCTCTCTCTACTTTCAGGTCCAATTTCTCTCTCTCTCCCTCTTCCATTTATATATATATTTGTGTGTATATTTATGTGTGTATATGTGTGCGTGTGTGGGGGGTGGGGCAGGGTGGGGCGGGGTGGGGGAGGGGGTAGTGGAGGGGGGCAGGGGTGGGGTGGGGCAGTGTGGGGGCAGGGAGGTGCGGGGTGGGGCAGGGTGGGGGAGGGGGTGGTGGAGGGGGCAGGGGTGGGGTGGGGCAGTGTGGGGGCAGGGCGGTGGTGGAGGGGGGCAGGGGGTGGGGTGGGGTGGGGTGTGTGTGTGTGTGTGTGGTGGTGTGTGGTGGGGGAGGTAGTGGTGGAGGGGGGGAGGGGGTGGTGGAGGGGGGCAGGGGGTGGCGTGGGGTGGGGTGTGTGTGTGTGTGTGGTGGTGGTGTGTGGTGGGGGAGGTGGTGGTGGAGGGGGGTGGGGGTGGGTGTTGACTAATTTTGGCTTAGGGTTTTATCTCGATTTCAGTAATATATGATGAATTGAATTTAATTAGAGTAAAGATTTGTATAATTATATATGGTTTTGTATAAGTTCTGTTATAACACACTTAAATTACCACCTCTAAATTTAATTAGAGTAAAGATTTATAATAAATTTACAACAAAATAATAAGTTATTGAAATAATTTACCCGTGGTATATAAATTCATAAAACATAAAAAGTAAAATTAAAATTGCTTAAAACACCTCATATATATATATATGTATATATATATATGTTGCACACATGTATATATAATCAAACTTTTTTTAGGGTTAGCACACCATCATTCAACTTGCCATAATATTTTAAGTTAAAATGTGTACTATTAACATTTTTTGTTATCTGTACTAATAACATTTATTTTACAGCAATGAATTTATTTGAAACATAGTGCGCATAGATACTAGCATTCTAGTTCTTATGCGTACGCATTCAATAGCCCTTAGACCCGTTCGAGAGTCATTACCCCTGTAATGAGATCTCTCGAATTGTCCCGTTTGGACAGTTTGAGACTGTATAATTTCTGTATAATATTCTTATTGGCTTAAAGTTGTTACTTTTAGAGGAAGTTATGCAGTCGTATCTTAATGTTCTCTGGGTACATACTAGATTGACAAGTGTGACTGTTATTTTAATTGACCAATTGAAATAACACTCACACCTGCCAATCTACGTCGTGTACTTGGAGAACTAAGGGTATATGCTGGCGAATTTTTTTCAAATTGTAACAATGTGCATGAGCTGTTAAGTATATTACAGAAAAATGCATTCTTGAATGGGATAGGACCACTTACCCTTTAATAGGATAATTAAATGATGGGATAATTAAATAAAACATACTATAAATCTAAGTTTTGTTTACCTTTAATAGGTGTTTAGTTGTGGTAGCTGTGATGGGATATCCGAAATACAAAGAGTGGATGGGTGAGACTAATAGAATGGGAGATGTGTTTCGCAGAGATGCTAATGAATTTGTGAAATATGCAAAGAGATGTCCTAATGATAAAGAGTTTACGTGTCCGTGTTCTAGGTGTAAGAATGGTAAGGTGTTTGAGTGGAAAACAGTTGAACTACATTTGTTAAGATCGAGTATGCAAGATAGTTATCGATTTTGGAGTTTTCACGGTGAATTGAAAGTTCCTTTTGTCCCCGACCAACCTTCACAACAACCCTCAACAAGTAGAATAGATGAAGAAGGGGACGACATAGATCATAATATGTTAGAGGATTTAGTTGATGATGCGTACGGAGTTTATGAAGCTGAGGAGAATGAGGTTACTGATGATGTAGAAGATTCAAGTGCTCGTGAAGATAACACGATAAAACTTGACGATGACTACCAAAGTTTAAAATTTAAGGCGACCCAACCGTTATACTCCGGCTGTGAGAAAGATCAAACAACTTTACATGCCATGGTTGGTTTGCACAGTTTGAAGATGCAGTACGGTTTGTCTGGCAATAGCGTGACGGGAATTCTGAAATGGGTGAAGGGCTTATTACTCAAGGTGAATACACTTCCAAATAGCTATCCTGTTATGAAGAACAGTTTGAAAGGTTTGGGAATGAAGTATAAATCGATTCATGCTTGTGTGTATGACTACATACTATACCTAAAGGAGTATGAAAATCTCGATCGTTGTCCGGTATGTGATGAACCTAGATATGTCCAATCTACTAGTAAGGAAGGCACAAGCTCAAAAGTGCCTCAAAAAGTATTGAAATATTTTCCCGTTGGGCCTAGATTAAAGCGATTTTTCACAGTACCATGGATTGCAGAGGCAATGACTTGATATGCTAGGGCAGAAGTAGGGGGTAATATCATGTGTCATCCTATTGATTCTACTGCCTGGCAGAGGATGAATTATGAGTATCCCTATTTTGCTCGAGAACAACGCAACATTCGTTTGGCTATATCAACAGATGGTTTCAATCCATTTGGAAATCTAAGCACCAATCAGAGTGTATGGCCAGTGATCCTAGCCCCACTCAACCTCCTTCCTTCACAGTGTATGAGACCTGAATTTTCGATGATGGCTTTATTGATACTTGGGCCAAAGGCACCAAGTGAAGACATTGATATCTACCTGGCTCCTTTGGTAGAAGAATTAAATGAGTTGTGGGAAGAGGGTGTACAATCATTTGACTCTTTTAGAAAAGAAGAGTTTACGCTGAAAGCTATGTTGATGTGGGCAATTCATGATTTTCCAGCTTATGGGACATTATCCGGATGTGTAGTACATGGTTATTTGGGGTGTCCTATTTATGGAGAGGAGACTGAATCTCTTCGTTTATCCTCTAGCTTAAAAAATATATACCATTGCCACAGGAGGTTTTTACCCCCAGCTCATAGTTTCAGATTTGAGAAAGGTTCCAATTTTTTATTGGGCGGAGTTGAACATAGGCTACCGCCGAGACAACTTTCGGGTTCAGAAATTGAAAGTAAATCTTCTGAATGTGGCCCAAATATGCCAGGTAAGAATCCCAAATTTAAGAATGTCAAGCATAAGAAGACCCCAACTGGGAATGAAACTGAGATAAAAAAGGCATGGTCTCGGAGGTCAATTTTATTTGACTTGCCTTATTGGAAGAAAAACCCAGTGCGCCATGTATTGGATGTGATGCATGCAGAGAAGAACTTCGCTGAACATATTGTGGGTACTTGCCTTGGGGGGAGTCATTCGAAGGATGGATAAAATGCACGAAAAGACCTTAAAACGTTAAAACTTAAACCATAACTATGGTTGAAAGAAGATAGTAGGGGAAGGACAATAATTCCCCCTGGTGCGTTTACTTTGACGAGTGAGGAAAGGAAGGTGCTTCTAGACATAATATATAATTTGAAGGGCCCATCTACTTTTTCGTCCAACTTGCAAAGGATTGTGAATTATGTTACTCATGATTTACATAAGTGTAAGTCCCACGATTGGCATGTGATCATGCAATTGGTTCCTCTATTGTTTAAGCACTATTTCTCCAAGCACAAGGATTTGCGTAGGGCTATTATGCAAATTAGTATTACCTTCTCCCTCTTGTGTGAGAAAGTAGTGAATCGAGAACACATAGTGGCCGCAAAATTGGCTGTGAACGAAGCGATTTGTGTATTGGAGAAGTACTTTCCTCCAGCATTCTTTGACATAAGTGTTCACTTGTTGGTACACCTATGCGACGAGGCACTTCTTTGTGGTCCAGTTAGATATCGGTGGATGTATCCGTTTGAAAGATTGATGAAAGTTTTTAAAGATTACGTCAAGAATACGCGATATATTGCAGGATCAATTACAGAGGAATACATCACCGTGGAGTCATCAATATATACTCGGGAATATATGCCTGACTCGACCAGCATTGATGACACTGATGAATTCCTCGATGATGGTGGTAATGTGATGGGAAAACGAGTGAAATTAACGAGTTTGCAACATGAACAAGAAGCTCGTTATCTATTTGACACACATGAAGATGTCGAAGAATGGAAAAAGTAAGTTTCGAATATTATAATGTTTAACATTATTTGAGATTATTTTATACATGATTAATTTTGTAATATGCAGTAAATATGAAGCCTGTGAGAACAATAAAAGACGAAAAACAATGGTACAATCAGACAGCGAATTTAGGCTATGGTTGACACAAGAGGTAATTATAATGAAAACAGTCGTTATGTAACGTTACATTACACTCAAATTTTACCACTAATATAATTAATTTATCTATATTCTCAGCTCCTAAATATGGGTGATGCGATATCAAGGCTTGCTCGTCTAGCCACTGAACCCTTGTTCGTGGCACAAGAGTACAAAAAGTATCGATTGAACGGTTACATTTTCGGCGCTAAAGTGTACGAGGAAAGTACAAATGTACAGAACTCGGGAATTTCATACAAGGCTCTTACTTTCTTTCGAGCGAGCGCAAAAGATAAAAACCTCGTTGAAGCTGAAATGACTTACTATGGTGTAATCCAAAATATATTTGAATTGGATTATATAAGCTTCAAAGAGGTTGTATTTTACTGTGAATGGGTAAGAGTTGAGGATAAAAATGCTTGTAAAGTTGATCCTGTCACCAATTTGATCATGGTTGACTTGTCCAAGTTGAAGAGCAACGACCACGTGAGCGATGAGCCATTTGTTTGTGCATTTCAAAAGGTTAAGCAAGTGTTTTACTCGGATTATATCAACAACGAGCCGTGGTCAATTGTCCAACACGCGCCAAGGCGTCTAAATAGTAGTGTGGATGACTTGGCTGATCCTACCGAATATCAATCCATTTTTTATGATAACCCGAATTTGAAACAATTTTTCAATTTGTAATAAATATTTCAATTTGTACCGAAACATCCATTTTTAATGCTTTTACTTGATCTGCACTTTATCATTTTCACTCTTGTGTAGTGTGCGTGTGTGGAGAGGAGATTAATACATAAATATTCCAACTACATCTAAGTTTTGTTTATACTAATCCATGAATATACGCTTCTTACCTTTAATAGGTGATTAGTACATAGTTATTTGGGTTGTCCTATTTGTGGAGAGGAGACTGAATCTCTTCGTCTATCCGAACAGTAAGAAATGCCATAATCCTATGGAGTGATGCTCTGCAAATTCCTCCCAACCGTTATGTAGCCAAACATCACCGGTTGAAGTTGTCAATTCCACTTTCCATACCCTACCACTTGGAACTTCTAGCAAAACATGGGAGACCCCGACTAATTAAATACCGGGTAGCTACTCCTTTATTAAATTAATTCAAAATGCCAAGTTGGCTCAGTTAATAGCATCACTGTCGAAAACATTTTTATTATTACTAACCACCTAGTATTTAAAAAGTAAGTGCCAAATTTTATTTAAAGTCTGATTAACATGCAACAAGTGTAAAAAGAATAATAACACCATTCACCATACTGAAGTAAAAAGAATAACCATCGCATAATGTAAATAAGGTCTGGAGGAAAACTCCTCACTACAAATCCCACAACTGAAATAAATAAACCGAATACAAAAACAATGCATGCCAAAGTCTGAAAACTGTAATGGAAATGTAACTCTAATAGAAATGGGCAACATGCCCTACAACTGATAGATAATGAATCTGGAATCCAAGTGAAAGAAGCGTCTACAAGCAAATCCCTGTAGCTTCCACAAACAGCTATAGCTCGTCACCTGAATGAGTATCCTATGCATGGTGTCCTTGTGGCTGGGCACCTAAAATGGTTTTACAAGAAAAGTAGATTTAAAAGCAAACGGGTCAGAGCCCGAATGTGGAGTTATATTTTAAAAACCTGCAAGTGCTTTAAAAACATTTAAAACATTAAATGCAAAGTACATGTTAGGACGTGCACTCACATGATATTCTCACCTCTCGTCTAACTGTGCACTCCTAACGTAAGTACCCATCTACAACGACACAAACCACTAGCTAAGTGACATCATATCTAGCTAGACTGTCATAGGTCCTACCCATATTACTCGGTTCCATTAACATATTAACACTCGTAATTAAATAGGGATTTAACGTAACTCAGATGCTTAATATGCAATATATTTCACTATCTGCTAACCCATTATGTTTCTCGAAACAATACCGTAATTATATTCATAACATTAACATGAAGGTTCCCATTAATTAAGTGTATATTAATCACAACATAAATATACAATACAAGCACCCCGAGAACTAAGCTGTGGTGCACATATACTCTGCTATCCATCCCGGTACATCACGTACATAAGGATTACATATTTCGAATCTCTCAGGAATAGTTCACAGATAACAACATCACAAATAATGAAGGCGAACACAGTCACATAACATGGGTCACGCACATACCTACGCTCCCATGATCAGCGGACTTATTAATATCCCAATAAGTCTTTCTATGACCTATGTTCATCAAGGTAACCAGTCTAAATCCGGGCAACACAAGGATTAGAGGGCCCTAAGCGAACGCAAACCTCCCGTGATAGCAAGTATGGTAGGTATGTCATACACACAATTTATATACCAATACTAAGTAAACACACGTCTTTAGTAATCCCGTAGTTTAATCGTAGTACATACCGCATTCTCGTACCAACTTATAATCATCACAATTTATACTATTCCGGTTTATAATCATACGCGCCATAATTTATTCTCACGTCGTAGTAGACACTCACGTCTCAACCCAAACCGTCCATTTAATTTAACTCTCGTATATAATTTCCTTCTCATAAATACCCAAAAGTCCCAATTCTATCATTACATCATCATCGGAATGTTATCTATATCCTCGAATAAGTTTACGGGACTCCAAAAATCAAAACAGTCCAAAAAGGCCCAAACTGTCAACTCGTTAGAAGTCTCGTTCGAATGAGGCTGTTCGAACGAGATTCCACTGTCGGCTCGTTAGAAGTCTCGTTCGAACGAGACTGTTCGAACGAGATCCAGTTCGTTCGAACGAACTGTACCTTCTAACGAGATCTCGTTCGAACGAAGTTATCGAACGAGGTTACCTTTCGTTAGAAGCGACTGGTCAATTCGTTAGAAGCTCGTTCGAACGAGTTCGTTCGAACGACCTGGGCAGGGGCTTCTAACGACCTACCAGTTTCGTCCCAGATTTTTCTAAATCTCGTTTTTCATCATTTTTACTCCTCAAATCTTCTCCAAAGTTCGTTCCAACAATGTTTTAAGTTCTCTAATCATCCTAAAACATGCTAAGGTCATATACTAACATCTTCTAAGGCATTAATGCATCCCAAACATCATTAAATCACAAGATTATATACTTTTCCCCAATTTTTCAAGAACATGAACCCTAGATTTTTATCATCATCAAATCCCAGAATTAAATCCGTTTTTACACTACATAAAAATGAAATCTCTGAATTCAATCTTCAAACAACGTTTCTACATGCAAACCTATACCCAAAATTAAGCTAATAACTTCCAATTTCATGGGTTTTCCTTTAACTCTTAATTAAGATAGATTATCAAGATTTCTAACATGGAAGAAGCATTCACTGCATAAAGAATGTAATTTAAATCACTTGCCTTGATTTGATTTCTGATTTTGGTGTTGGCTTGGTGAAGATTTCTGCAGAATTCCCTCTCTCTCTCTTTCTCCAAGCTTCTTCTCCAAAGGTGGCTATGGTGGCTAGGGTTTTCTTTGGGAAAGTTGAAAACCTAAATGATAACCTCCGTAGCTTAATGGGTTAATATGGGTTGGTTAGTGGGTTTGGTGGGTTAAATCCACATCAGATTAAGACTCCTAATTTTCGTCACTTTTAATTCCTCAAAATACAAATTTACCAAAATACCCTTTAAGTTGCCGGTATGGCCTAAAAATACCCCGGGACCCAACCTACACCCCCGGCTAGTGTTTTCTGACTATCTCGACCCTTACGGACGCGTTGGCGCACTCAAAACGACCATACGGTTAATAGAATTTAAATTCACTTTTATAATCAAAATAATACACTGTGACGCGACGGTCTCACGCGTCTCAACAAAATTCCCAAATTGTCGTATATAAATCTCACGATAAATTTCATAATTCAATATTCATATAACATCATATATGCTCAATATAGTTAAATACCAACTCACATCTCGCTAGTATTTTACCCGGACTAATTTCCAATTAATATGCATTTAATTAATTAATCCCAAAAATAAATATAGCCAAAAGTACGGGGTATTACATACTTCCCTCCTAATAACTGAATTTCGTCCCGAAATTCGAAACTAGAAAGTACCTGCTAAAAACAACTCTGGATAACGTTCGCGCATCTCATCCTCGCGCTCCCATGTGGACTCCTCGACATTGTGATGTCGCCACTGAACACGCACTAACGGAACTATCTTTGACCGCAGTTTCCTCTCGCTTCGGTCCAAAATAGCAATCGGCCCCTCCTCGTAGGAGCTATCCGGCTGGAGATCGATGTCCTCCACAGCAATGTTAGAATGAGCTAAATTATCTCTAAGGTATTTCCTCAGCGAGGAAATATGGAACACATCGTGAATCCGATGCAAATGCTCCGGTAACCCAAGTCTATACGTAACCGGTCCGATCCGCTCAATAATAGGAAACGGCCCCACATACCTTGGTGCCAACTTCCCCTTCTTCCCGAAACGCATAATCCCCTTCATAGGAGATACTCTGAGCAAAACCTGGTCCCCCACTTGGAACTCTCTGAAAAACCTCTTCGCATCAGCATAACTCTTCTGCCTGTCTTGAGCTACCCGAATGCGACTCCGAATCAACTCAATCCTTGCCGAAGTATCCTGAATCACTTCCGGCCCAAGTAGTTTATTGTCCCCCACTTCTAACCAACATGCTGGGGAACGACAAGGCCTACCGTACAAGGCCTCAAACGGAGCCATGCCAATAGTGAACTGATAGGACTTGTTGTAAGCAAACTCCACCAGTGGAAGGTACTGCTCCCATCCACCCCCGAAGTCAATAATGCACATGCGTAGCATGTCCTCCAACATCTGATTTGTGCGCTCGGTCTGCCCATCAGTTTGCGGATGATAAGCCGTACTCAACCGCAATTCCGTGCCCATGGCCTCCTGGAAACTCTCCCAAAACCTCGAAACAAATATCTTTTCTCTGTCAGACACGATATTTAGGGGCACACCGTGAAGTCTCACAACCTCTGAAATGAAGAGCTGGGCATACTGTCCCGTAGTGTAGTCAGTCCTTACGGGTAAAAAGTGAGCGACCTTGGACAACCTGTCCACAATTACCCAAACGAAGTCGTGACCCCTCTGCGACGTAGGCAACCCCGTGATAAAGTCCATGGATAGGCTTTCCCACATCCACACTGGGACCTCCAACAGCTGTAGCAGTCCTGCCGGTCTCTGATGATTCACTTTTACAAGCTGACAAGTGGAGCATTTCGAAACAAACTCGGCGATATCTTTCTTCATACCGCCCCACCAATACTGGCGTCTCATGTCTTGGTACATTTTGTCCCCTCCGGGATGTACCGCGAACCGTGAGCCGTGCGACTCTGCCATCACGTCGTGTCGCAATTCCTCCCCTTCCGGAACTACCAATCTCCCATTGAAGCGTAATCCCCCGTCTGAGCTGACGGTATAGGACTCGGCTCCCTCTGCTAGTAATTGAATTATCTGCTCCTGACAGAACGAGTCATTAGCCTGTGCCCGTACTACCTTCGTGACAATCTACGGTGTAACGGTCATCACAGACATGAAAGATCGGGCCACTGCATCCTGGTGTCCCAATTCCTTCCACTTAGCCTTCCACACCTCTGCTACCTCATCTGCTGGCCTACGGCTCAACGCGTCTGCTACCACGTTAGCCTTACCCGGGTGATACTAGATATCGAACTGGTAGTCCTTCACAAACTCAAGCCACCTACGCTACCGCATATTCAACTCCTTCTGCATGAATAGGTACTGTAGGGACTTGTGGTCCGTGAACAATTGGAATTTCTCCCCCAAAAGATAATGTCTCCAAATTCGTAGGGCAAATACCACTGCCGCCAACTCCAAATCATGCGTGGGGTAATTCTTCTCGTGAGTCTTAAGCTTACGGGAAGCATAAGCTATGGCCTGTCTCTCTTGCTGTAATACACCTCCAAGCCCTTGCAAAGACGCATCGGTGTAAACCAAATACTCAACTCCCAGTCTCGGCAATGCTAACACCGGTGCTGAGGTCAATTTGTCCTTCAATTCATCGAATGCCAACTGACAGGCGTCACTCCAGATGTATGGCACACCCTTACGAGTCAGATGTGTCAAAGGACCTGCTACCTCCGAGAAACCCCGAATAAACCTCCTGTAGAATCCTGCTAGACCCAAGAAACTACGAATTTCAGTCGGTGTCGTGGGCTGTCCCCACTCCCTCACCGCTGATACTTTCCCCGGATCAACAGATATTCCCCGGTCGAAAATAATGTGTCCCAAAAACTGGACCTTCTTCAACCAAAACCCGCATTTTGCATATTTTGCATACAACTCGTTCTGACGAAGTGTCTGCAAAACCTGCCTCAAATGCTCGGCGTGCTCCTCCTCTGTTTGAGAGTAAACCAGAATATCATCAATGAAGACAATGACAAACTGGTCTAGGAAATCCCTGAACACTCTGTTCATCAAGTCCATAAACACTGCTGGAGCGTTGGTCAAACCGAAAGGCATAACCCGAAACTCGTAAGAACCATATCTCGACAAGAACGCAGTCTTCGAGACATCCTCCTCCCTGATACGCAACTGATGGTATCCCGATCTCAAATCAATCTTCGAGAAGAAAGAAGCTCCTCTCAACTGGTCGAATAAGTCATCGATTCGAGGCAACGGATACTTATTCCGTATCGTGACCTTATTCAACTCTCGGTAGTCCACACACAATCTCAGTGAACCGTCCCTCTTCTTCACAAATAAAACTGGAGCGCCCCAAGGTGAGGTACTCCTACGGATAAAGCCCTGACCTAACAGCCGCTCTATCTGATCCCGTAACTCCCTCATCTCAGCTGGAGCCATACGGTACGGTGCACGTGCTATAGGTCTCGTACCCGATAGCAAATCTATAATAAAGTCTATCTCTCGACTGGGGGGTAAGCCTGGTATCTCCTAAAACACATCCGAATACTCCCTGACTACTGGGATAGAATCTAAAGGAATCACTACCTCCTTAGAGGTATCCTCCTCAATGTAATACAGATGAGCGGTCGATCCTCCCTCTGGGCGAGGCATCGCCACTACAAACATCTCTTGCCCCGGAATGGCAAAAACAATGCTCCCGCTGAAGCAATCAATCATGGCCCTATAAGCTACGAGCCAATCCATACCGATAATCACATCGTGAACATGCATATCTAAAACTAACATGTCTGCAGGTACTACCAAACCACCAATCTCTACCCCCACTCCCCCGCATATAAAGAAAATAAGTGACCCACTCCCCAATGGTGAGTCGACACACGTCACTGTGCTCTCTGCCGTAGCTAACAATCCTAAAGCTTTCGCGAAGTGTGTAGCTATAAAACAATGTGTAGCCCCCGTATCAAACAATACCCGACCCATAGTGCCATGGATAGGAAACGTACCGTCAATCGCGGGCGGTGCCTGTGGAACTGCAGCCTGGTGGACGTTGTAGACACGTCCATACTGTAGCTGCCCCTGCTGAACTGGGACTGCTGGAATGGGTGGCAATGCTGCCATCTGTGGCGGTGCGGGAAGAGCGGCGGGAAACATAGGCCTCTGTGGCTCCTAGCGAGCACCCTGCTGCTGCTGCTGTGGGCCCTTGCCCCTATCAGGACAATCCTGTCGCTTATGGCCAGTCTTGCCACAAACAAAGCACTTCCCTGGGAAGTTCCCTCCTCTCTGCCCCTGTAGTCCCCGGCCCTGGTGGCCGTTACCGTTCCTCCCTTGGCCCTGCTGGCCCTGGTGAAACTACTGCCCATTCTGCCCCTGTTGGCCCTGATGGCCGTTTGGACCCTGATGGCCCTGACGGAAACCTCCATGTCCCTGTCTGTAGTTCCCTGATCGGAACCTCTTCTGATCCCCCTGCTGCGAACCCTGCTCACCCTGTCTCTGCCCCTGGACAGATTATGCCCCACCGGCACCATGTCCTCCAGTCCTGCCCTGATGGCTAGACTCTCCCGACTTCTTGCCCTCAGCCATATGGAAGCGGTGGTCCTGGCAGTGTAACAAAGCACCATTAACCACATCAGAATACGTGGCCAACGAAAGGTTCCCTAACAGATGCTGACGGATCCTCCAAGTCAACCCGTCGGTGAACTTTTCAATCTTCTTCTTCTCTGTTGGTATCTCATCTGGAACGATATTCAACAGATTCGTGAACTCAGCCTCATACTCGGCCACGGTCTTACCCTCTTGCCTCAGATTCATCAGTTTCCTCCTCATTTCCGTATGAACAGCGGACGAAAAGTACTTGCGGTCGAACCGCACCCAAAAGTCCTGAATAGTGAGAGTATCCCTCTCCTCCACGGTGGTAATAGACTCCCACCACTGCAGTGCAGATCCAACTAGCTTGAAAGTAGCTAGCACCTGCTTCTGGACATCCGTGCACTCATACATCCTTAAGTGCCTCTGCATATCCTTCCTCCACTGGCTCGAGACTACCACATCTGAGCTACCTGCAAACTCTGGCGGATGCGCTTTCTGAAAAGCGTCACGTACATGCTCCCAAGCAGACGGGAATGCATTTGCCTGAACTGGCGCGGCAACCGACGCCTGCGGTGGTGCCTGCTGAACAACGGCGATTGCGGCATTTATCGATTGGTCTACTATAGCTGCAACCTCAGCGGCGTTCATCATGCCCTGAACTGGAGCGGGCTGGGGTTCGGGCGTTGCATCCCTGGGAACTCGTCGTGCACGTCGTGGAGGCATTTGAAATACGAACAAAGTTTATAAGTTCGCTGTTTATAAACTTAAGATAGCTGAAGAACGAAGCATACACAAAAAGAGTACAACAGTCCTAAAATATAGGGCTCTATATCAAAGAAGCTTAGCGAAAACATAATAAGCCGTCAGATCCTAAAGGACTCTAGAACCTGATGCTCTGATACCACCTGTGATACCCCGACTAATTAAATACCGGGTAGCTACTCCTTTATTAAATTAATTCAAAATGCCAAGTTGGCTCAGTTAATAGCATCACTGTCGAAAACATTTTTATTATTACTAACCACCTAGTATTTAAAAAGTAAGTGCCAAATTTTATTTAAAGTCTGATTAACATGCAACAAGTGTAAAAAGAATACTAACACCATTCACCATACTGAAGTAAAAAGAATAACCATCGCATAATGTAAATAAGGTCTGGAGGAAAACTCCTCACTACAAATCCCACAACTGAAATAAATAAACCGAATACAAAAACAATACATGCCAAAGTCTGAAAACTGTAATGGAAATGTAACTCTAATATAAATGGGCAACATGCCCTACAACTGATAGATAATGAATCTGGAATCCAAGTGAAAGAAGCGTCTACAAGCAAATCCATGTAGCTTCCACAAACAGCTACAGCTCGTCACCTGAATGAGTATCCTATGCATGGTGTCCTTGTGGCTGGGCACCTAAAATGGTTTTACAAGAAAAGTAGATTTGAAAGCAAACGGGTCAGAGCCCGAATGTGGAGTTATATTTTAAAAACCTGCAAGTGCTTTAAAAACATTTAAAACATTAAATGCAAAGTACATGTTAGGACGTGCACTCACATGATATTCTCACCTCTCGTCTAACTGTGCACTCCTAACGTAAGTACCCATCTACAACGACACAAACCACTAGCTAAGTGACATCATATCTAGCTAGACTGTCATAGGTCCTACCCATATTACTCGGTTCTATTAACATATTAACACTCGTAATTAAATAGGGATTTAACGTAACTCAGATGCTTAATATGCAATATATTTCACTATCCGCTAACCCGTTATGTTTCTCGAAACAATACCGTAATTATATTCATAACATTAACATGAAGGTTCCCATTAATTAAGTGTATATTAATCACAACATAAATATACAATACAAGCACCCCGAGAACTAAGCTGTGGTGAAACACATACTCTGTTATCCATCCCGGTACATCACGTACATAAGGATTACATATTCCGAATCTCTCAGGAATAGTTCACAGATAACAACATCACAAATAATGGAGGCGAACACAGTCACATCACATGGGTCACACACATACCTACGCTCCCACGATCAGCGGACTTATTAATATCCCAATAAGTCTTTCTATGACCTATGTTCATCAAGGTAACCAGTCTAAATCCGGGCAACACAAGGATTAGAGGGCCCTAAGCGAACGCAAACCTCCCGTGATAGCAAGTATGGTAGGTATGTCATACACACAATTTATATACCAATACTAAGTAAACACACATCTTTAGTAATCCCGTAGTTTAATCGTAGTACATACCGCATTCTCGTACCAACTTATAATCATCACAATTTATACTATTCCGGTTTATAATCATACGCGCCATAATTTATTCTCACGTCGTAGTAGACACTCACGTCTCAACCCAAACCGTCCATTTAATTTAACTCTCGTATATAATTTCCTTCTCATAAATACCCAAAAGTCCCAATTCTATCATTACATCATCATCGGAATGTTATCTATATGCTCGAATAAGTTTACGGGACTCCAAAAATCAAAACAGTCCAAAAAGGCCCAAACTGTCAACTCGTTAGAAGTCTCGTTCGAACGAGGCTGTTCGAACGAGATTCCACTGTCGGCTCGTTAGAAGTCTCGTTCGAACGAGACTGTTCGAACGAGATCCAGTTCGTTCGAACGAACTGTACCTTCTAACGAGATCTCGTTCGAACGAAGTTATCGAACGAGGTTCCCTTTCGTTAGAAGCGACTGGTCAATTCGTTAGAAGCTCGTTCGAACGAGTTCGTTCGAACGACCTGGGCAGGGGCTTCTAACGACCTACTAGTTTCGTCCCAGATTTTTCTAAATCCCGTTTTTCACCATTTTTACTCCTCAAATCTTCTCCAAAGTTCGTTCCAACAATGTTTTAAGTTCTCTAATCATCCTAAAACATGCTAAGGTCATATACTAACATCTTCTAAGGCATTAATGCATCCCAAACATCATTAAATCACAAGATTATATACTTTTCCCCAATTTTTCAAGAACATGAACCCTAGATTTTTATCATCATCAAATCCCAGAATTAAATCCGTTTTTACACTACATAAAAATGAAATCTCTGAATTCAATCTTCAAACAACGTTTCTACATGCAAACCTATACCCAAAATTAAGCTAATAACTTCCAATTTCATGGGTTTTCCTTTAACTCTTAATTAAGATAGATTATCAAGATTTCTAACATGGAAGAAGCATTCACTGCATAAAGAATGTAATTTAAATCACTTGCCTTGATTCGATTTCTGATTTTGGTGTTGGCTTGGTGAAGATTTCTGCAGAATTCCCTCTCTCTCTCTTTCTCCAAGCTTCTTCTCCAAAGGTGGCTATGGTGGCTAGGGTTTTCTTTGGGAAAGTTGGAAACCTAAATGATAACCTCCGTAGCTTAATGGGTTAATATGGGTTGTTTAGTGGGTTTGGTGGGTTAAATCCACATCAGATTAAGACTCCTAATTTTCGTCACTTTTAATTCCTCAAAATACAAATTTACCAAAATACCCTTTAAGTTGCCGGTATGGCCTAAAAATACCCCGGGACCCAAACTACACCCCCGGCTAGTGTTTTCTGACTATCTCGACCCTTCCGGACGCGTTGGCGCACTCAAAATGACCATACGGTTAATAGAATTTAAATTCACTTTTATAATCAAAATAATACACCGTGACGCGGCGGTCTCATGCGTCTCAACAAAATTCCCAAATTGCCGTATATAAATCTCACGACAAATTTCATAATTCAATATTCATATAACATCATATATGCTCAATATAGTTAAATACCAACTCACATCTCGCTAGTATTTTACCCGGATTAATTTCCAATTAATACGCATTTAATTAATTAATCCCAAAAATAAATATAGCCAAAAGTACGGGGTATTACAGGTGGAGTTGACAACTTCAACTGCTGATTTTTGGCTACACAACGGTTGGAAGGAATTTGCAACGCATACCTCCATAGGATTATGGTATTTCTTAGTGTTTAGATATGAAGAGAATTATAATTGACACGATTGCCCGGGGTACATTAGTTGGAAGGAGGTGCCATATGAGCTCAAGTTAGCTGTTTGAGTGACACTACAGGTAATGTATTTATATTTATATATCAATTTCGATTTCGATTTCAATTACGATTTATATTTATCTATATTTGAGGGGAGGATACTAATTTTACTTTATTTCAATTCAGGGGACAGGGAGTGGCCCTAAGGGCAGGCCACATATGCTCTATACTTATGTGGCTATTCGGACGAGAAGGGAAGGATAAGGAGGTGTTCCCGAGCGTCGCGGTACAAAATCTCTTTTCCATGCAAATAGTTTGTAGATTTGAGATAAAATGATGGTGATGTTGTTTCTTTTTAAATAGTTTCTTATTTGAATATATATTTGCATTATCTTTAGTTTGTTCGGATATATGATGTTTGGAACAGGTACAACGTTGCTATAACAGGTACAAATATACTGTTGGGCAGTGGCAGTGGCCATACTGCCCAACAGTTTTTTTTTTAATTCTGCCCAGAATTGTCACGGTCATTGACCGTGACAATTCTTTTACAAAGGGTCACGACTTTGTCACGGTTATAAATCATGACAAACGTGTCACGGTCATTGACCTTGACACGATCGTGACAAAAAAAGTTGTCTCGCTTCGAAATGTCACGGTCATTGACCTTGACAAGGTGGATTTGTCAAGGTCAATGACCTTGACAAATGGACAGATTTGGTGTAGTGCTTCCTCCCAACTGGGTTTGTGTTGTTCCTCCTCAATTAGAAGATATTCTGTGTCAAGACCGTGTTAATGGATCTGATCGGACTAGAATTGGCTGAAGTTCCCCTAAAGGGTTTATTTTTCCCATGTTTATTTTGAATTACTAGATCTAGTAGTTGGTTTTTCCCCTAAGTTTTTGCTGCCTATTTTTAGTGATTTTGTTTGGCTATGCCAGTTGTTGAACTCTTGATGAAATCTTTGTAAAGATGTTAAAAAAAAAAAATAGATGATGCTTTTGCCATTCATTATATAGGGCTGCTATTAGACCCACAATTTTAAGCCAACGAATTATTCCATACTTCTCCGCACCTCACTTGCAAGAAACAAAAATAAGACAATAAGGGTGTGTTTGATAAATAAGATGGAAAATAAGCGCCAAGAGTCAAATTCCATGGAATTGAAAACTTGAAAATATTTTCCATGGAAAAAATTTGTTGGTGTTGTTTGATTGCAATTATTTTCCAGGTGGAAAAAGTTCTACTTTCCATCTTTTGTGTTTGGTTCCCAATATTTTACATAGAAAAAAAGTATAAAATATATATATAAAATAGAAAAATAATAAAAATCCCACAAAATTAATAAAAATTCCAAAGAATAAATAAATAAATCTAAAATGTGAATAAAATCCCAAAAATAAGGAGAAAAATCCAGAAAATGAATAAAAACCCAAAAATAATGAAAAAAATCCAAAAAGTGAATAAAACCCCAAAATAATGGGAAAAAATCCAGAAAGTGAATAAAATCCCAAAAATAATGCAAAAAAATACAAAAAATGAATAAAAACCCAAAAATAATGAAAAAAGTACAGAAAGTGAATAAGAACCCAAACCCAAAAATAATGAAAAAATACAGAAATAGAATAAAACTCCAAAAATAATGAAAAAAATCCAGGAAATGAATAAAAACTCAAAAGTAATGGAAAAAAATCCAGCAAAGTGAATAAAAACCCAAAAAAATGAAAAAAAAAAACAAAAAGTGAATAAAAACCCCAAAAAATGAAAAAAAAATCCAAAAAGTGAATAAAATCCCCAAAATAATGAAAAAATCCAGAAAATTAATTAAAATCCAAAAATAATGAAAAAAAATCAAAAAAATGAATAAAAACTCAAAAAAATTAAAAAAAAAAACAAAAAGTGAATACGACCCCAAAAATAATGAAAAAATCCAAAAAATGAATAAAAACCCAAAAATAATGAAAACCAAATCCAGAAAGTGAATAAAAATCCAAAAATAATGAAAAAAAATACAAAAAGTGAATAAAATCCCAAAAATAATGAAAAAAATCTAGATAGTGAACACAAACCCCAAAATAACAAAAAATACAGAAAGTGAATAAAACCAATAAAATAATATTAAAAAAATCCAAAAAGGAATAAAATTCCAATAAATAAAAAATATAGAAAATGAATAAAAAACAAGAAAGTAAATATTAACCTCATAATAAATTTCTGGATTTTCTTCATGATTTCTTGACTTTATTCAACTTCTTGATTTTTTTTAATTATTTTTTTTTATTTTCTGGATTTTTTTATTTTCTGGATCTTTATTCATTTTGTGAATTTTTTTCAATATTTTGGTTTTTTTCATTTTCTGTATTTTTTCCATTATTTTTGGAGTTTTATTCACTTTATGTATTTTTATTATTATTTTTCAGTTTCTTTTTCATTTTTCGTATTTTTTTCATTATTTTTGGAGTTTTATTCTCTTCCTGTATTTTTTACATTGTTTTTGGGCTTTTTCATTTTTTTGGCGTTTTATTCACTTTCTATATTATTTCATTAATTTTTGGTTTTTATTCATTTTCTTAATTTTTTTTTCATTATTTTTGGCGTTATAATCACTTTTTTATTTTTTTCATTATATTTGGGTTTTTAGTCACTTTCTGAATTTTTTTCATTTTTTTTGGATTTTTATTTACAATCTCGTTTTTTTTTCTCATTATTTTGGGGGGTTTAGTCACTTTTTCTAGTTTTTTTCATTATTTTTGGGTTTTATTCACGTTCTGAATTTTTTTCATTATTTTTGGATTTTTATTCATTTTCTGTATTTTTGGAGTTTTATTCACTTTATGTAATTTTTTTCATTATTTTTGGAGTTTTTTTTTTCGTTTTTTGGATTGTTTCCATTATTTTGGGGGTTTTATTCACTTTCTGTATTTTTTCCATTATTTTTGGGTTTTTATTCACTTTATGGATTTTTTTTCATTATTTTCGAATTTTTATTCTTTTTCTGGATTTTTTTTCATTATTTGTGAGGATCACTTTCTAGATTTTTTCCATTATTTTTGGGTTTTTATTCACGTTCTCAATTTTTAAATTTTTTTTTTTTGTGTTTATTCATTTTTTGTATTTTTTTCATTATTTTTGAAGTTTTATTCACTTTCTGTATTTTTTCATTATTTTTGGATTTTTATTCATTTCCTGGATGTTTTTCATTTTTGGGGGGGTTTGATTCACTTTTTGGATTTTTTTCATTATTTTTGAAATTTTATTCATTTTCTGTATTTTTGGAGTGTTATTCACTGTCTGTATTTTTTACATTATTTTTGGTGTTTTTTTTCATTTATTTTGATTTTTTTCATTATTTTTTTTATTTGTATTCATTTTCTTGATTTTTTCATTATTTCTGGGGTTTTAATCACTTTCTGGGTTTTTTCATTATTTTTGGTTTTTATTCACGTTCTGGATTTTTTTTTAATTTTTATTCATTTTCTGTATTTTTTTCATTATTTTTGGAGTTATTCACTTTCTGTAGTTTTTCATTATTTTTAGGTTTTTATTCATTTTATGGATTTTTTTCATTATTTTTGAGGGTTTATTCACTTTGTGGATTTTTTTCATTATTTTTGGGTTTTTATTCACTTTCTGGATTTGTTTTCATTATTTTTGGGTTTTTATTCACATTTTTTATTTTTTAAAATTATTTATGGGGTTTTAATAAGATTCTAGATTTTTTTTTTCATTATTTTTGGGTTTTTATTCATTTTGTGAATTTTTTTCATTAATTTTGGGCTTTTTATTTATTTTTTGTATTTTTTTTAATTATTTTTAGAGTTTTATTCACTTTTTGTGTTTTTTTCATTATTTTTGGGTTTTTAGTCATTTTCTGGATGTTTTTCATTATTTTTAAGGTTTTATTCACTTTTTGAATTTTTTTATATTATTTTTGGGTTTTATTCACTTTCTGGATTTTTTTTCATTATTTTTGAGTTTTTCTTCATTTTATAAGTTTTTTATCAATTTTTTTGGTGTGGTAAGTCTTTTTCCTGAAAAATGAATAACAGGGTGGAAGGAGGTTTTTTAATTTCATCTTTTGTGGAAAAAGTGGTTACGTGATTTGTTTTAAAGAAATCAATTCCATAGAAAATTTTATTTATCAAACGTCCAAAAGATGAGAAATGACTCCATATATTACATTTTTCATGAAAAATTAGTGTTATCCAACGCACCCTAAAAGAATAATAATTGCCAAGAATAATTGAGATTGTGCACTCCTCTCTGGCTCTCTATCCATCCACTTGCTTCTCGTGGGTTTGCCACCGTTGAAGATGACAAAAAGTATGAGTGGATTGACTGGTAAAACGTGGAATATAGAAATGAAGAAATTGAATAAAAAATTTAAAACAAATAAGACATACCTGTTTACTATCAAGGATATCTGAAACACTATCATTGTTTCTCATTCAAAATGATTAATATATAAGCCCCGAACTCTTACCGTTACTCATCGTCCATGCTCTCTCTCATTGTTTATACCTGTCTTATATGGAGTAGTAACATATGGGTTAACATTTTAAGGGGCCCATAACGATCAATTTAAGGTTTTGGAGGGTGTTTACCCATGGATGGGTTTTTGTCTATAATTGGTCCATGTGTTGTTTAAATGCTTGGAGTATAAATTCGTGTTTTTTCGAATTTGTTGGGAGGAGAAATGAGGGATGGTCATCTGAGGCAGACAATAAGTTCACTTACAATTGTGATCAACACACTTTTAACTTCTTAGTTGAATATGGTTAAGGTAAAATAATTCATTCTACCTCCATTTGATAAAGTTTTTAGCTTTACTTTACTTAAACTAAATGAGATCTGATCACTTCTAAGGAAACCATAAATTATTTCTTTTATGCATAAAGTAGAAGTGGGTTTTGGGAATTTTGTTATTTGTTGTTTTTAAAATGGGTTTAGATTTGCTTCTACACCCGGTATGCACAAAATACAAGTGGGTTTCATTATCTTGGGGGTAAAATGGAAAAGAAGCATATTTTTGGGGTCTCAATAATGGAATTTTGGTATGTGGGAATTTTTAGTTCTCTTTTGTTTAGATGCATTTTCTTTGTTAATGTTTTAAATTTTATGTTGGGTTTATTTTGTTTGTGTAGCCTATAGGGATGTTGCTAAATACCAAATTATTTTACAGCATGTAATGGTGTGTCTAATAGTTGAATTGTGTAGGATCCATTAAGATAAGGTTGTATTTATTTAAAAAATTGGTATAAAAATATTTGAAGAGCTAATTGTAACACCCCGCCCGTCCGGGGAGAGCGAACGGAGCGCTACTCATCGATAAAACTAAACTAATCCACAAATAGCAAGGTATAGAGCATCTAAATCCCACAATAAAATAAGAAACCACTATTCTCATCTTCAAAATTAATACAACAAATCTCTCAAAATAATTACAACAATCTAACTATCTCGAAAATAAAATAAATCTCCAAATGCTCTATACATCAAAATAATACAAGTCTTCTCATTTTGTATTAAAAATTCTTCCCCAATAATCCTCGCTAAAATCATCCCAATTGTTCCATAGCACTCAAATCCGTGCTCACCTGCCAACTAAGAAAAAGATGGGGAAGTACACAATACGACAGGAATATGCTCAACAATAATGTTAGCGCTGAATAAAACGTCACAATATGAATACGAATACTCAAATCAAATGCGAATCACATAAGCAATTATATCAATATAATTTCTCAACAACACATTAACCGGGTCATCGGGCCTCACCACCGTACCGCGCCTATGCATTTTTCTAGCATATCCGAAAAAAGAAATATTGGCGGGTGCCCAACTTCAGTGCCATATTAAAATCTCATGACAACATGCTCAACACCAAATATAATACCACATGAATCAAAATTAAATTCCAACAAATATTTTCAGATTCCAATGAATTTAGCAATTCAAATATGAGTCAATAATCAGAAGAAAACAATGAGAATGATACTCGCGAGATTAAGGAGCATATTGTGTAAAACCCCATACCTTAAACTCATCACATGAATCATCGCATAATTTCAGCCTCAAAATCTAATCACACCATCACGTTCCTCTCGCGAAGATAATCAAATCTCGTTTTAGCCCAAACTCGAGAAAACACCAAATAAGCCTTCTAATCTAAGGTGGAAATCTTGAATAAGCTTGGGGCTATGGTTTGTAGATGAAAGGGAGTAATTTTGGAGAGGTCTTCTGGTTGAAAAGTTTGAGAAAAAGTGATTTGAAAAGCCAAGCCACGAATTTGTTGATATATAAATGATTAAGAGTTTGATTAAGAAAAGAGTTCTAATCAGATACAAACACTAAAATTTTTATCCCGGACGATCGGACCGTTGGAATCGCTTGAAATTTTAGTATGTTGTAGCGAACGGCGAGACAGGACTTCTGACAAAAATTCAGCTTGATCGGACGGTCGGATTTCTAAAAATATTATTTTTAATAGAGAGTTTTATGTTCCGAGGATTCTTAGAGAGTTTTATATTTTGAGGACTCTTCTAAATAATAAAAATTCAATTAAAACTCCATTTTAATTCCGATTTCGAAATCGTTTGAAATTCTCTCCTTTAAAAATAATAACCAATATATTTGAGCAATAAAAATAATTTTATCTCAAAATTTATTTTTCCTCTTAATTTCGAAAATACCCAAAAATTACGCGGGTTGTTACACTAATATATTTTAGTTTTAAGCTTTATATGTATGCAACAAGATATAATTCTGAAAATAACATTTATTATTACGTGTTTATTGAGTGCAGAGATAAATAATGCCGATAATGGCTCCAATGGATCATTTGTGTTGGATCAAAGATCGGGTTTTCAGGTATTCAAGGGACGAGCTATTATACTCAAATTCATTATTTGGGTATATGTTTAAATTTGTTATTTTAAAGGATTTGTGAATTTTAACAAGTCCGAAAGGATTCTAAATGAACATTTGTTCATGTTTTTCCAACAATGAACTTGAACCCATATGATGTAAGTTGTAGTTTCTTTGGATATGCCAAGTACATTACAGAAACATAATTATAAACCTCTGTTTTTCTTTATGACATATAACAGTTGGACCTCCCTTTTGGTGGTGTTTTCTTCTTATGTGTTTTTTGTTCTCTTATTGCATGCTTATGGTTAAAAAAGTTGATTTCTTATTCTTTCAAATTTACGGGAAAGGTTGACATTAAAAATCGTAAAAATGTCACACATTGCACCTCGCCCGAGCTTACACCTAGTAAAATTACAAAAATTTGGGGAAAAGATGTCCCCTCGGGCATACACAAAGAAACCTAGTCAAGACGCTATACATAGATCTCCAGTTTGTAAATTTCAATCGCTCTAACTCAACATCAACATTTAAAACAAATAGCCCATGAGGTGGCCGTAAATTTTAAGCAATCCTAAATTGATTATTCTTCCCTTCCCTTGTTTTTAAAATCCTAATAATTCTCTCATTCCAAACAAGCCGAAAGAGGGCATATCTGTACATCTCCAAAAGAAGCTTTTTTTTTTTTTTTTTTACCATGCCTCACCATCTCCAATAAAACAAACAATTGTTTTGCTCTTCCTCGAATATTGAATTCAACCGTAATCTTGTGCCAAAGAAATCTTGCGAAGGAACAATTGTTCTCAAAATTTTAGATATGAATTAAAGATATTTTTTGCGCCATTGAACTCTAAACATAATGTGGTTTTTGTGATGTTAGCAAACCCTCGATGAGATTGTTGTAGAGTATGACTCCTCCAGAAATCACATAAACGTTGCCAACGGTCAAGCAACATCACCTTATTTACCCAGATTTCATTCTCAAAACCCTAGATTTGATACATCAAATTTCAGATCTGATGGAAATATCCCTAACCAGCTATTCCACCCCCCAATAGCCACAAAGATCACAGAAAACCCACGAAGCAGGAAGAATAATCTTCGCCTAACCATCCTCGATTTGTCCCGACCGTCCCCGGACAACTCAAAAGACCCTTCGACCTATTCCGCAGCAAACCAGCCACCGTCAGACTATTTTTCGGCATGCGACCCACCCAGGGATAAATCTGATCCCCAAAACCCAAGCCCAATCCGATCCCTAAATCAACCCCACAGACCCGCGAACCCCTCTTTTTGCCAAACCAACAGTCGCCTAGTCAAGTCGGCCTTCGGATAAGATTTCCAACCAGTTCTGGTGCTCGTCCGGCCTCCAGCAGCTCCCTTAACGACTGGGTCGGGTGGTGAAGGTGTTGGGTTTAAATATGGGGCAACTAGGGTTGCTAAAAAAAAATAAGGGTCCGTTTGGTTCGTGGTGAAATACTTTTCACCGTGTTAAAAGTAAAAGGTGAATTATTAGTGCGGTGATTTTGTTTTCACCATCTCCGTTTGGATGGTCGAGTTTTCACTAGGTGAAAATTTTAACTTTTTCACCATTTGTTGTTTGCATGGTTAAGATTAATATGGTGAAAAAGTAAAATGACCATATTACCCACATACTTCAAATGCATATAACTATTTTGATTTTCATCACACAAGTGTCAATGGCCATTAAAAATATGCATTTACCCCAAGCTAAAATTTGACATAATTACCCCCCCCCCCCCACACACACAACTAGTCATATTTCACTACGCAAGACAAATAAGTAAAAAAACAATACCAATTAAAAATAAAGTCCTTATTAAAAAAGAAAACAATCCCAATTTAAAAAAAAAATTCCAACAATGAAAAAAAACTGTCAATTGTAAAAAAAAATCACAGTTAAAAAAAAGTCAACTATAAAAACAGTAGTTCATAATAAATAAAAAAAGTTCTCAATAATGAAAAAACAGTCCCAAATAAAAGAAAAGTTTTCAACATTGAAAAAAAAGCAATCCCAATTAAAAAAAAAAGTGTTCCAATTAAAAGAATTAAAAAAAAAATAGTTCCCAACTATGAAACCGTCCCAATTAGTAATTAAATTCCCAACACATTACCATGCACCAAACAAATATTCATTTTTTTTATTTTTTTTTATGGGAATAGATATTCTCACACCCTCTATATGTTCCCCCACACCCTTTAAATAATAAATGACAATTGCGCCCTTAAATTTATAAAAGCAAAATGTACAATTTTTTCACCTCCAACTAAAATAATTACATTTGATAAAAACAAAAAAATTATATTTTCAATAAAAAAAATTGTTTTTTATAAGTAATAATAAAAAAAACTGTTTATAAAACGTAAAATCTTATCTATTTGTTTTATTAAAAAACTGTATATAAAACGTAAAATTTATTTTTCTTAAGAAACTCTTTTCTTAGAAAGTGTTTTATTTTTTATTTACAAATTTTATTTTTGGTTAAAAACTGTTTTTTTTTACTATATTAAAAATAATCTTTTTACTATTTTTAAAAAATATTATCTGCGGCAGCGGTATGTATAGGCAGTCTGACCACCTATACATACCGCTGGCGGGGAGCATTTTTGTCTAATATGTTGGTCCGCGCCAACGGTATGTATAAGTGGTCGAACTGCCTATACATACCGCTGACGCGGACCATTTTTTTGCATAGTAAAAAGATTATTTTTAAAATAGAAAAAAAATAGTTTTTAACTGAAAAAATAAATAACGAAACAATTTTTTTAAATAAATAAAAGGAACAGTTTTTTAACTAGAAATGATAAAAAGAATGTCCATTTGTTTATTTTAACGCGGTAACATTTGTTTGGTTGGGCATTTAACACGGTGAAATGGTAAAATAAACAAATGATAAACAAATGGTAAAATATGTGTTTGGTTGGGCATTTAACACGGTGAAATAAAATGAATATGGTGAAAAGTGAGGTGAAACTTTAACCATTTTAAACCATGGGTAAAGTGAATAATTTAACAGGTGAAAACAATTAAATTTATCTTATTACCAAAGTAACCTTTCTTATTTTCACTTACAATTATCACACATTCATTTCTCCCTCTCAATTAATACGATCATCAAATATTCATTTAAAAAAAATATTTTTTTTCTAAATTTCATTTTTTATTTTAAAAAATTATAAAAAATTAAAAAATTAAAAAAAATTAAATAATTTAAATAATTAAAAATAAAAATTAAAAATTAAAAATAGAATAGCTATTCCTACACCCTCTATGTCTTTCCCCACACCCTTTTTAATATTTAAATACTAAAAGATCAAAAGACCCTCTATGCAAATATGATTTGAGCAAATATAATCTTTTGCCCAAAAATCTATTATTTAAAAAAAAAAAGTAATATTAAGAAAAAAATAAAACATAATATTTTGAAAATAAAAATCCTAATATTCTAGAAAATTAAAATTTTAATATTCTAAAAATATAAAAATTATAAAAGTTATTTTTTCATTTAAAAAATATTATGTTATTTATAAAAAAACATATAACTGTTTACCATTTGTTTATCATTCCAACCAAACACATATTTTACCATTTTATTTTAACGCGGTAAAATATATTTCACCACGAACCAAACGGACCCTAAGGAGAGTTTTTAAGGATGGAACAAAATTGGAAAGTAATACCCACTCTGTCCCTTCCTATTTTTATCTTACTTGTAAATAGCACTGTAAATTGAGCGCCCGAGGTCCGAAGTCCGCCCGTTCGCCCGCTATTTTCGGGTCGAGCTTTATTTGAGTTTGAGCCGAGCCGAGCCTGAGCCAAAATTTCAAGACCGAATGAATTTCGGGCCGAGCTTGAGCCGAACCTTGCCAAGCCCGAATTGGGCGCGAAACCCGAACTTCATATTTTCAAATAAATAAATAAATAATTTATATAATTGCTCAAGTCACAATAGGCCTTTGTTAGTGATCAAATTTTGCTAAATGTATGAAATTTAATAGGCATTTGTAGGTTTTCACTCTTATTTCCCTTCTTTTAATTTGATACATTTCATAATTATATATTTTATTTCATGAAATATCAATTAAATTTTAATGTGTAATTTTTTTCATGATGGAAATACAAGAAAAAAAAAATTAATTCGAACTTTTTTAGCACAAAAATTGAAATCGGCCCTGCCCGAAATCAGGCCCGAAGCCCGTAATATATATGAGTCGAGTTCGGGCCTAGGTGGGAAAAAATAATTCGGGCCAAGCTCGGGCTTCAGCATGGGAAAAAATAATTCGGGCCGAGCTCGGGCCGAGCCTGAGCAACCCCAAGCCCGGCTCACCCAACCCGATTTACAGCCCTACTTGTAAACTTCTAGAAATCACATAAACACCCCCAAAAATTTATTTCATCCCCTCCCACTCTCATAACTCCAATTATTCACTCCCCACCATAAAAATAATTGCAAATCCAACCTCCACCACTTTTGAAAATTCCAAATTTGGCCCAAATTGCTTTTCAATCCCTTAACTTTTAAAAAATCGCAAGTCAACCCCAAATTTTCATAAACCTCAAATTTATTCCCACCCCCACCTGAAGCTACTTTCCTTCCGATTTGTCGTGGGACAAAAGTGATGATACCCGGTATGGGTTCGATAGGGAGGGTTGGGTCGAATTTGACAAAGTGAGCTGTACCATCACAAACGAACTCCAAAATCGCCTCGACTGTTGGGAGAGGGCAGGTTCCCTATTTAGGGAGACATTTGAGCCTAGGACCTCATACGGATCAAACGATGGCATAGTGTTTTGATTTTTAAAGGGTCACTTATTAGGTCATTCAAAGCAATTTCAAACGATATCTCAATGACGTTCAAATGACCTTGGGATATCGTTCGAACGAATTACTGCTACCTTAACTTTTTTGTTTGCCTATAAAAACTAATTTTGTGAAGCTTTTCGATTAAGACTTTTTATTTACGCAACTGTTGCAATATAGTCTTCACTTTTAGAGCTAAAAACCTTTTTGATTCACATAAATTAATCCCAATTACTTTTGTGAATCATCTTTGGAACCCAAACACTTTCGTTACGAATTTATACACGTGGAAATCTTTCTATACTGCTGATCTTGGGGATATTCGAGGGTATTCACTGCTACAGGAGGAGGACTACGGTTCTTATGCTTCTCGAGGGAATCATTACTGACTGAAGGCTGTGGTCTTTGTGGGTTCATGCTGGAATTCATTGTAGTATTTCTCTTGTAAGTTTATAAGTTGCGATTTGCAAATTATTACTGAAATAAAGGTTTTGCCCTTCGGGATTTTTCTTGAAATTTGCGTGCTTATTGATTTATTGCTTTCAATCACCTAGTTGCATGTTTAGGGTTTAATAAAAATTGGTTTGAAGATTGACTCTAATTAAATAAGTTAATCCATTAAAAAATTGCGAACTCTCTAATTGGTATCACACACATCACTACACCAAAAACAGCAATTTGGCACACCCTGATATTAAAAATCTGCCACAGTTTAAAACTGTGCCAGATTCTGGCACGGTTTAATGACAATCTGGCACACTTTAAAACAGTGCCCAAATTTGGCACTGCTTTAAAGTGTGCCAAAATTGAGTACACTTCACTAAAATATAAATAACCAAAAAAAAATTTATCCCCTTAATTTTTTAGCCTCCCGCTCTCTCCCTCTCTCGATCGCTCAGCCCCCGCTATCTCTCTATCTCTCTCTCCCTCTCACACGCTCAACAAATTCTCCATCCACCATCGTCGCCGACCTTCGCCATCCTCCACCATCGTCGACCGTCGCCATTCTCGCCATCCACCGTCCTCTACCGCCGCCGTCCTCGCCATCCACCATCCTCGACCATCGCCATCCTCGCCCAGTCCCGATCCGTCGACATCCTCTCCATCCTCCACCATCCACACATCTCCATCTCCATCCTCCACATCCTCCACCATCCACCCACCTGAGCGGAAAAATACAGATAGACGCAACGACGGAGCCCTAGCCAGCCCAGGTAAATCCTCCCATTTTTTTTTTATTAATATATATATGTACACATTGCTGATATTATGAGATTGCTAAGGTTCTAAAAATATTGCTGAGATTAGTGTCGTTTTACCCCTTCTAATATTTGTATAAATGTGAATATTGATTTATAGTAATTATTAGTATAAATGGCACAGCTATTTTACCCCTTTTAGTATCACAGTGTTGTTTTACCTCTTTTTTTTAGATAATTAAATGCTATTAAGAAACCTCACAAAGGGTGCGAACCTATATACAGGGAATATACAACGCGTCTAACATTAGTATAAATGTTGTTTTACCTCCTTTAATATTAGTATAAATGTTGTTATTAGTTTGTAGTATTTATTTTTTAGGCATGAGGTAAGGAAAAACAAAAGTGTACCTGAGCGGCAGTTGTGTGTGAATGAGTTCAGAAGAGCTTAATAATACAAGTTGTGTTAAATCCATGCTCAGGCAGCCCTATTGCCGCTCTGAGGCCGGCACCACCTGCACCTACCACCACCGCATCGTACGTATGATCTACTATAGTATATGATGACCCTCCAACAATATCTTACATTTTATTCAAATAATCAAATGTTTAATCAATAACAGGTTCTTAAATGAAATGACATAAGATCAGAAGATGATTTAGACATACAGATTCGAAAGAGAAGAGTCTAGGTTTGACGGAGATGGATCTCTTTGAACGAATGCTAAGGCCATGAGCAACAGACCTCCGTAGCAACCCTCACACAACCCACGAACCTTAATCAGGTATTACGAAACACTAATATCTGATTTATTATTTGTGTTGAAATATCGATATTCACGGATCTGAGTTAGTGTACCTATATAGGTTATTTTGACATTTATTTACTTTATTTGCAGTTACCAATCTTATGCACCCTTTTTTGCACTTCAAAAGCCTAACAATGGTGCCCGGGGTTCTAGAGCTACTAATATTCCATTTTATCTTTTAGTTTTTGCCCCATGATAAGTAATTTCTAACTAATTTGACATGTATTTTATTCTTTCACTTTTTATTAACTTACAAGATGTTCTGTAATTTACCATGTATTTTGTTGGGACAATATTGTGTTATGCATACTAGACAGACAGTAAAAAACATTCCCAAGTATGCTCCATCACAGTTCTACATTGCAATGTGTTTCCTCGGATCAAGGAGAAAAAGATAATGTTCCTAAAACCTTTTGTTGAACGCCTTCGGTAAGTTTAAGGATGTTATTCAGAATGTTATGTTTTCAATTTAGTACATTTTTTAAAAGTTCAAGTTTGTGTTAGTTTTTTAATCTATTTTTCATCTCATGGCTTGAAATCATCATAACTGCAATTGTATATCATAATGTGCCCATACATTTTTCAGATTCTTAGCTCTGGAGTGGAAATGAGAGAAGGAATAAGGTTTGTAGTTACACTACTAAAGATGGTAGTTTGGTCTTCTGTAAGTTGTTTCTTAAATAATCCCACAATATGATTAATAACGTCTTGATTATTCTCCCAAGTATTACCCTCTTCATCTTTAATGGAGTGAATCCTAAGCTTTTAGTGCTTGGTTTTAACACTAGCCTGTCCATTACCAAACTTACCTCATCTTTGGTTTGGTTTATTTGTATTTCAATATGAGTTGAAATTGATAGATTATGTATATGAATTGACTTCTACTATGAATCGTTCATAAACCCCTTGAATATATGCGTAAATATTTAGAGAATGGGATCAAATTGATTAAGATTGAATTTATAGGGTTCTTGATACAGAATTGGGTTTTATCATTAAATCTTGAATTAATATTGTGTTTTTGATGTTTTAAGCATGTTTAAATCATAGTTACTTTATTTAGATGCTATACCAATTTAATTAAGATCCTACTTCTATGGTAACATTATAGTTCATGCTTATAGACTTTATGACCGTCTTATTTATTTTGTACACTCGCAATTATTTAGTATAATGAATAGGACCCAGGGTGAGGACAATACTCAATATTTCACAATAGGACTCGGAATAAATCGACAAATCGATAGGACCCACATCGAACACATGTGCTTGGTTTGTGGCCTTTCTCAATTACTTACTCATTTTCACTAATTCTTCATGTATGCCAAAATTGAAAAACTGGTAAATAAAACAAAAAACCAAGAACATTTCACAAGTCAGAAAATTAAGTCACATGTTGTAAAATGACTACTTTCCCTACATAATGGTTAATATATCATTTTAAAATATAATTTTGGTATTGCAGGACCTCTTTGTGTCGGGACTGATACAACATCAGCACACTGGTGAAAGCCAAAGCGGAACTCGAAGAAGTGATTGGAAAAGGGAAGATCTCAAGTTGTTTCCACAAATACGCAAGGATCAAGAATGAGGGAGCTTATTCGGAGGATCTCAAGTTGCGAATAAATTTGGTAAGTATTTTATATTGATGATAGAAGATTTTATAATGTAGTGCACCTTTACCAAAGTAAATTCTTCATTTAATTGTGTGCGCGTGTGTGTGTTGTGTAAGATGTGTGTGTTAAGGCCTTAATAAGTGGTTGACATGGAGGAAGGGGCTATATGGATTTATATACTATTTTTAGATGTTAAATCGGTGGAAGGGATCTATTGGTGGTTTAGCTGCGGCTTTGGTGCTTGTTGTTGTTGTTGGGCTTATGTTAATATTAAAATAAGTTGGATTTCATGAATAAACAAAGGAAACTCTGTCGAAACTTTATGAAATAAGTAAGTGTTCTAAATTGATTAAGGCTAGCATACAACATTTGAAAATTGAACATTGGTGAATGAAAACGTAAAACAACTAATAAACATACCAGAATGAGACACGCGTAGTCACGAACACCTCGCACGGGACCAATGTAACTTGTAGGAACTGACCGCGTAGTCCCGGGTCTCTCGGTTTGTGAGTATGACGATAATTTGCAAAAATCAGCACTTAAACTTAAAAACAAGCAGTTAAAGGGTGAAAACCCAAACCAGCCCCCCAAACGACCCCGTAGGGGGCACGAACACCTCGCACGGGACCAATGTAACTTGTAGGAACTGACCGTGTAGTACCGGGACTCCCGGTTTGAGAGTATGACCCGAATTTGCAAAAATCACACTTATACTTGAAAACAGGCCGTTAAGGGGTGAAAACCCGAACCAGCCCCCAAACGACCCCGTAAGAAGCACGAACACCTCGCACGAGACCAATGTAACTCGTAGGAACTGACCGTGTAGTTCCGGGCCTCCCGGTTTGAGAGTATGACGATAATTTGCAAAAATCAGCACTTAAACTTAAAAACAAGCTGTTAAAGGGTGAAAACTCAAACCACCCCCAAACGATCCCGTAGGGGGTACGAACACCTCGCACGGGACCAATGTAACTTATAGGAACTAACCGCGTAGTCCCGGGTCTCCCGGTTTGTGAATATGACGATAATTTGCAAAAATCACACTTAGTTAAAAACATGCCTTCAAAGGGTGAATACCCAAACCAACTCCCAAACGACCCCGTAGGAGGCACGACCACCTCGCATGGGACCAATGTAACTTGTAGGAACTGATCGCGTAGTCCCGGGTCTCTCGGTTTGAGAGTAGGACGATAATTTGCAAAAATCAACACTTAAACTTAAAAACAAGCCGTTAAAGGGTGAAAATCCAAACCAGCCCCCAAACGACCCCGTAGGAGGCACGAACACCTCGCACGGGACCAATATAAATAACTTGTAGGAACTGATCGCGTAGTCCCGGGTCTCCCGATTTGAGAATACGACGATAATTTGCAAAAATCAACACAAACTTAAAAACAAGCCGTTAAAGGGTGAAACCTAAACCAGCACCCAAACGACCCCGTAGGAGGCACGAACACCTCGCTCGGGACCAATGTAACTTGTAGGAACTGACCGCGTAGTCCCGGGTCTCTCGGTTTGTGAATATGACGATAATTTGCAAATATCAGCACTTAAACTTAAAAACAAGCCGTTAAAGGGTGAAAACTCAAACCAGCCCCCAAACGACCCCGTAGGAGGCACGAACACCTCGCACGGGACCAATGTAACTGGTAGGAACTGACCGCGTAGTCCCGGGTCTCCCAGTTTGTGAATATGACGATAATTTGCAAAAATCACACTTAGTTAAAAACAAGTCGTCAAAGGGTGAAAATCCAAATTACCCCCCTAACGACCCCGTAGGGGGCACGAACACCTCTCACGGGACCAATGTAACTTGAAGGAACTGTTCGCGTAGTCCCGGGTCTCCCGATTTGTGAATATGATGATAATTTGCAAAAATCAGCACTTAAAACTTAAAAACAAACCGTCAAAGGGTGAAAATCCAAACGACCCCGTAGGAGGCACGAGCACCTCGCACGGGACCAATGTAACTTGTAGGAAATGACCGCGTAGTCCCAGGTCTCCCGGTTTGTGAATATGACGATAATTTGCAAAAATCAGCACTTAAACTTAAAAACAAGCCGTTAATGGGTGAAAATCCAAACCACCCCCCAAACTACCCTGTAGGGGGCACGAACACCTCGCACGGGACCAATGTAACTTGAAGGAACTGACCGCGTACTCCGGGGTCTCCCGGTTTGTGAATATGACGATAATTTGCAAAAATCACACTTAGTTAAAAACAAGCCGTCAAAGGGTGAAAACCCAAACCACCCCCCAAACGACCTCGTAGGGGGCACGAACACCTCGCACGGGACCAATATAACTTGTAGGAACTGATCGCGTAGTCCCGGGTCTCCCGATTTGAGAATACGACGATAATTTGAAAAAATCAACACTTAAACTTAAAAACAAGCCGTTAAAGGGTGAAAACTCAAACCACCCCCCAAACGACCCCGTAGGGGGCACGAACACCTCGCACGGGACCAATGTAACTTATAGGAACTGACCGCGTAGTCCCGGATCTCTCGATTTGTGAATATGACGATAATTTGCAAAAATCCGCACTTAAAACTTAAAAACAAGCCGTTAAAGGGTGAAAACTCAAACCACCACCAAACGACCCCGTAGGGGGCACGAACACCTTGCACGGGACCAATGTAACTTATAAGAACTGACCGTGTAGTCCCGGGTCTCCCGGTTTGTGAATATGACGATAATTTGCATAAATCACACTTAGTTAAAAACATGCCGTCAAAGGGTGTATACCTAAACCAACCCCCAAACGACCCCGTAGGAGGCACGAACACCTCGCACGGGACTAATGTTACTTGTAGGAACTGATCGCGTAGTCCCGGGTCTCCCAGTTTATGAATATGACGATAATTTGCATAAATCACACTTAGTTAAAAACATGTCGACAAAGGGTGAATACCCAAACCAACCCCCAAACGACCCCGTAGGAGGAACGAACACCTCGCGCGGGACTAATGTAACATGTAGGAACTGATCGCGTAGTCCCGGGTCTCTCGGTTTGAGAGTAGGATGATAATTTGCAAAAATCAATACTTAAACTTAAAAACAAGCCGTTAAAGGGTGAAAACCCAAACCAGCCCCCAAACGACCCCGTAGGAGGCACGAACACCTCGCACGGGACCAATATAACTTGTAGGAACTGATCGCGTACACCCGGGTCTCCCGATTTGAGAATACGACGATAATTTGAAAAAATCAACACTTAAACTTAAAAACAAGCCGTTAAAGGGTGAAACCCAAACCAGCCCCCAAACGACCCCGTAGGAGGCACGAACACCTCGCTCGGGACCAATGTAATTTGTAGGAACTGACCGCGTAGTCCCGGGTCTCTCGGTTTGTGAATATGACGATAATTTGCAAATATCAGCACTTAAAACTTAAAAACAAGCCCTTAAAGGGTGAAAACTCAAACCACCAACAAACGACCCCGTAGGGGGCACGAACACCTTGCACGGGACCAATGTAACTTATAGGAACTGACCGTGTAGTCCCGGGTCTCACGGTTTGTGAATATGACGATAGTTTGCATAAATCACACTTAGTTAAAAACATGCCGTCAAAGGGTGAATACCTAAACCAACCCCCAAACGACCCCGTAGGAGGCACGAACACCTCGCACGGGACTAATGTAACTTGTAGGAACTGATCGCGTAGTCCCGGGTCTCCCGGTTTATGAATATGACGATAATTTGCATAAATCACACTTAGTTAAAAACATGCCGTCAAAGGGTGAATACCCAAAACAACCCCCAAACGACCCCGTAGGAGGCACGAACACCTCGCGCGGGACTAATGTAACTTGTAGGAACTGATCGCGTATTCCCGGGTCTCTCAGTTTGAGAGTAGGACGATAATTTGCAAAAATCAATACTTAAACTTAAAAACAAGCCGTTAAAGGGTGAAAACCCAAACGACCCCGTAGGAGGCACAAATACCTCGCACGGGACCAATATAAATTCTAGGAACTGACCGCTTAGTCCCGGGTCTCCCGATTTGAGAATACGACGATAATTTGCAAAAATCACCACTTAAACTTAAAAACAAGCCGTTAAAGGGTGAAAACCCAAACCTGCCCCCAAACGACCCCGTAGGAGGCACGAACACCTCGCTCGGGATCAATGTAACTTGTAGGAACTGACCCCGTAGTCCCGGGTCTCGCGGTTTGTGAATATGACGATAATTTGCAAAAATCAGCACTTAAACTTAAAAACAAGCCGTTAAAGGGTGAAAACCCAAACCAGCCCCCAAACGACCCCGTAGGAGGCACGAACACCTCGCTCGGGACCAATGTAACTTGTAGGAACTGACCGCGTAGTCCCGGGTCTCCCGGTTTGTGAATATGACGATAATTTGCAAAAATCAGCACTTAAACTTAAAAACAAGCCGTTAAAGGGTGAAAACTTAAATCACCCTCCAAACGACCCCGTAGGGGGCACGAACACCTCGCATGGGACCAATGTAACTTGTAGGAACTGACTGCGTTGTCCCGGGTCTCCCGGTTTGTGAATATGACGATAGTTTGCAAAAATCACACTTAGTTAAAAACAAGCCGTCAAAGGGTGAAAACCCAAACCACCCCCCAAACGACCCTGTAGGGGGTACGAACACCTCGCACGGGACCAATGTAACTTGTAGGAACTGACCGCGTAGCCCCGGGTCTCCCGGTTTGTGAATATGACGATAATTTGCAAAATTCAGCATTTAACTTAAAAACAAGCCGTTAAAGGGTGAAAACTCAAACCACCCTCCAAACGACCCCGTAGGGGGCACGAACACCTCGCACGGGACCAATGTAACTTGTAGGAACTGACCGCGTTGTCCCGGGTCTCTCGGTTTGTGAATATCATGATAATTTGCAAAAATCAGCACTTAAAACTTAAAAACATGCCGTCAAAGGGTGAATACCCAAACCAACCCCCAAACGATCCCGTAGGAGGCACGAACACCTCGCATGGGACTAATGTAACTTGTAGGAACTGACCGCTTAGTCCCGGGTCTCTCGGTTTGAGAGTAGGACGATAATTTGCAAAAATCAATACTTAATCTTAAAAACAAGCCGTTAAAGGGTGAAAACCCAAACCAGCCCCCCAAACGACCCCGTAGGAGGCACGAACACCTCGCACGGGACCAATATAACTTGTAGGAACTGACCGCTTAGTCCCGGGTCTCCCGATTTGAGAATACGACGATAATTTGCAAAAATCACCACTTAAACTTAAAAACAAGCCGCTAAAGGGTGAAAACCCAAACCAGCCCCCAAACGACCCCGTAGGAGGCACGAACACCTCGCTCGGGACCAATGTAACTTGTAGGAACTGACCGCGTAGTCCCGGGTCTCCCAATTTGTGAATATGACGATAATTTGCAAAAATCAGCACTTAAACTTAAAAACAAGCCGTTAAAGGGTGAAAACTCAAACCACCCCCCAAACGACCCCGTAGGGGGCACGAACACCTAGCATGGGACCAATGTAACTTGTAGGAACTGGCTGCGTTGTCCCGAGTCTCCCGGTTTGTGAATATGACGATAATTTGCAAAAATCACACTTAGTTAAAAACATGCCGTCAAATGGTGAAAATCCAAACCACCCCCCAAACGACCCCGTAGGAGGCACGAACACCTCGCACGGGACCAATGTAACTTGTAGGAACTGATCGCGTAGTCCCGGGTCTCTCGGTTTGAGAGTAGGACGAAAATTTGCAAAAATCAACACTTAAACTGAAAAACAAGCCGTTAAAGGGTGAAAACCCAAACCAGCCCCCAAACGACCCCGTAGGAGGCACGAACACCTCGCACGGGACCAATATAACTTGTAGGAACTGACCGCGTAGTCCCGGGTATCCCGATTTGAGAATACGACGATAATTTGCAAAAATCAACACTTAAACTTAAAAACAAGCCGTTAAAGGGTGAAAACCCAAACCAGCCCACAAACGACCCCGTAGGAGGCACGAACACCTCGCTCGGGACCAATGTAATTTGTAGGAACTGACCGCGTAGTCCCGGGTCTCCCGGTTTGTGAATATGACGATAATTTGCAAAAATCAGCACTTAAACTTAAAAACAAGCCGTTAAAGGGTGAAAACTCAAACCACCCCCCAAACGACCCCGTAGGGGGCACGAACACCTCGCATGGGACCAGTGTAACTTGTAGGAACTGACTGCGTTGTCCCGGGTCTCCCGGTTTGTGAATATGACGATAATTTGCAAAAATCACACTTAGTTAAAAACATGCCGTCAAATGGTGAAAATCCAAACCACCCCCCAAACAACCCCGTAGGAGGCACGAACACCTCGCACGGGACCAATGTAACTTGTAGGAACTGATCGCGTAGTCCCGGGTCTCTCGGTTTGAGAGTAGGACGAAAATTTGCAAAAATCAATACTTAAACTGAAAAACAAGCCATTAAAGGGTGAAAACCCAAACCAGCACCCAAACGACCCCGTAGGAGGCACGAACACCTCGCACGGGACCAATGTAACTTGTAGGAACTGACCGCGTAGTCCCGGGTCTCCCGGTTTGTGAGTATGACGATAATTTGCAAAAATCACACTTAGTTAAAAACAAGTCGTCAAAGGGTGAAAATCCAAACCACCCCCCAAACGACCCCGTAGCGGGCACGAACACCTATCACGGGACAATTGTAACTTGTAGGCTAGGAACTGACCGCGTAGTCTCGGGTCTCCCGATTTGTGAATATGACGATAATTTGCAAAAATCAGCACTTAAACTTAAAAACAAGCCGTCAAAGGGTGAAAACCCAAACCACCCCCCAAACGACCCCGTAGGAGGCACGAACACCTTGCACAGGACCAATGTAACTTGTAGGAACTGACCGCGTAGTCCCGGGTCTCCCGGTTTGTGAATATGACGATAATTTGCAAAAATCAGCACTTAAACTTAAAAACAAGCCGTTAATGGGTGAAAACCCAAACCACCCCCCCAAACTACCCTGTTGGGGGCACGAACACCTCGCACGGGACCAATGTAACTTGTAGGAACTGACCGCGTAGTCCCGGGTCTCCCGATTTGTGAATATGACGATAATTTACAAAAATCATACTTAGTTAAAAACAAGCCGTCAAAGGGTGAAAACCCAAACCACCCCCCAAACGACCCCGTAGGGGGCACGAACACCTCGCACGGGACCAATGTAACTTGTAGGAACTGACCGCGTAGTCCCGGGTCTCCCGGTTTGTGAATATGACGATAATTTGAAAAAATCAGCACTTAAACTTAAAAACAAGCCGTTAAAGGGTGAAAACTCAAACCACCCCCCAAACGACCCCGTAGGAGGCACGAACACCTCGCACGGTATCAATGTAACTTGTAGGAACTGACCGCGTAGTCCCGAGTCTCTCGGTTTGTGAATATCACGATAATTTGCAAAAATCAGCACTTAAAACTTAAAAACAAGCCGTTAAAGGGTGAAAACTCAAACCACCCCCCAAACGACCCCGTAGGAGGCACGAACACCTCGCACGGGACCAATGTAACTTATAGGAACTGACCGCGTAGTCCCGGGTCTCCCGGTTTGTGAATATGACGATAATTTGCATAAATCACACTTAGTTAAAAACATGCCGTCAAAGGGTGAATACACAAACCAACCCCCAAACGACCCCGTAAGAGGCACGAACACCTCGCACGGGACTAATGTAACTTGTAGGAACTGATCGCGTAGTCCCGGGTCTCTCGGTTTGAGAGTAGGACGATAATTTGCAAAAATCAATACTTAAACTTAAAAACAAGCCGTTAAATGGTGAAAACCCAAACCAGCCCCCAAACGATCCCGTAGGAGGCACGAACACCTCGCACGGGACCAATATAACTTGTAGGAACTGACCGATTAGTCCCGGGTCTCCCGATTTGAGAATACGACGATAATTTACAAAAATCACCACTTAAACCTAAAAACAAGCCGTTAAAGGGTGAAAACTCAAACCAACCCCCAAACGACCCCGTAGGAGGCACGAACACCTCGCTCGGGACCAATGTAACTTGTAGGAAGTGACCGCGTAGTCCCGGGTCTCCCGGTTTGTGAATATGACGATAATTTGCAAAAATCAGCACTTAAATTTAAAAACAAGCCGTTAAAGGGTGAAAACTCAAACCACCCCCCAAACGACCCCGTAGGGGGCACGAACACCTCGCATGGGACCAATGTAACTTGTAGGAACTGACTGCGTTGTCCCGAGTCTCCCGGTTTGTGAATATGACGATAATTTACAAAAATCATACTTAGTTAAAAACAAGCCGTCAAAGGGTGAAAACCCAAACCACCCCCCAAACGACCCCGTAGGGGGCACGAACACCTCGCACGGGACCAATGTAACTTGTAGGAACTGACCGTGTAGTCCCGGGTCTCCCGGTTTGTGAATATGATGATAATTTGCAAAAATCAGCACTTAAACTTAAAAACAAGCCGTTAAAGGGTGAAAACTCAAACCACCCCTCAAACGACCCCGTAGGAGGCACGAACACCTCGCACGGTATCAATGTAACTTGTAGGAACTGACCGCGTAGTCCCGAGTCTCTCGGTTTGTGAATATCACGATAATTTGCAAAAATCAGCACTTAAAACTTAAAAACAAGCCGTTAAAGGGTGAAAACTCAAACCACCCCCCAAACGACCCCGTAGGGGGCACGAACACCTCGCATGGGACCAATGTAACTTGTAGGAACTGACCGCGTAGTCCCGGGTCTCCCGATTTGTGAATATGACGATAATTTACAAAAATCATACTTAGTTAAAAACAAGCCGTCAAAGGGTGAAAACCCAAACCACCCCCCAAACGACCCCGTAGGGGGCACGAACACCTCGCACGGGACCAATGTAACTTGTAGGAACTGACTGCGTAGTCCCGGGTCTCCCGGTTTGTGAATATGACGATAATTTGCAAAAATCAGCACTTAAACTTAAAAACAAGCCGTTAAAGGGTGAAAACTCAAACCACCCCCCAAACGACCCCGTAGGAGGCACGAACACCTCGCACGGTATCAATGTAACTTGTAGGAACTGACCGCGTAGTCCCGAGTCTCTCGGTTTGTGAATATCACGATAATTTGCAAAAATCAACACTTAAAACTTAAAAACAAGCCGTTAAAGGGTGAAAACTCAAACCACCCCCCAAACGACCCCGTAGGGGGCACGAACACCTCGCACGGGACCAATGTAACTTATAGGAACTGACCGCGTAGTCCCGGGTCTCCCGGTTTGTGAATATGACGATAATTTGCATAAATCACACTTAGTTAAAAACATGCCGTCAAAGGGTGAATACACAAACCAACCCCCAAACGACCCCGTAAGAGGCACGAACACCTCGCACGGGACTAATGTAACTTGTAGGAACTGATCGCGTAGTCCCGGGTCTCTCGGTTTGAGAGTAGGACGATAATTTGCAAAAATCAATACTTAAACTTAAAAACAAGCCGTTAAATGGTGAAAACCCAAACCAGCCCCCAAACGACCCCGTAGGAGGCACGAACACCTCGCACGGGACCAATATAACTTGTAGGAACTGATCGCGTAGTCCCGGGTCTCCCGATTTAAGAATACGACGATAAATTACAAAAATCAACACTTAAACTTAAAAACAAGCCGTTAAAGGGTGAAACCCAAACCAGCCCCCAAACGACCCCGTAGGAGGCACGAACACCTCGCTCGGGACCAATGTAACTTGTAGGAACTGACCGCGTAGTCTCGGGTCTCCCGGTTTGTGAATATGATGGTAATTTGCAAAAATCAACACTTAAATTTAAAAACAAGCCATTAAAGGGTGAAAACCCAAACCAGCCCCCAAACGACCCCGTAGGAGGCACGAACACCTCGCTCGGGACCAATGTAACTTGTAGGAACTGACCGCGTAGTCCCGGGTCTCCCGATTTGTGAATATGACGATAATTTGCAAAAATCAGCACTTAAACTTAAAAACAAGCCGTTAAAGGGTGAAAACCCAAACCAGCCCCCAAACGACCCCGTAGGAGGCACGAACACCTCGCTTGGGACCAATGTAACTTGTAGGAACTGACCGCGTAGTCCCGGGTCTCCCGGTTTGTGAATATGACGATAATTTGCAAAAATCAGCACTTAAACTTAAAAACAAGCCGTTAAAGGGTGAAAACTCAAACCGCCCCCCAAACGACCCCGTAGGGGGCACGAACACCTCGCACGGGACCAATGTAACTTGTAGGAACTGATCGCGTAGTCCCGGGTCTTTCGGTTTGAGAGTAGGACGATAATTTGCAAAAATCAACACTTAAACTGAAAAACAAGCCGTTAAAGGGTGAAAACCCAAACCAGCCCCCAAACGACCCCGTAGGAGGCACGAACACCTCACACGGGACCAATATAACTTGTAGGAACTGACCGCCTAGTCCCGGGTCTCCTTATTTGAGAATACGTCGATAATTTGCAAAAATCAACACTTAAACTTAAAAACAAGCCGTTAAAAGGGTGAAAACCCAAACCAGCCCCCAAACGACCCCGTAGGAGGCACGAACACCTCGCTCGGGACCAATGTAACTTGTAGGAACTGACCGCGTAGTCCCGGGTCTCCCGGTTTGTCAATATGACGATAATTTGCAAAAATCAGCACATAAACTTAAAAACAAGCCGTTAAAGGGTGAAAACTCAAACCACCCCCCAAACGACCCCGTAGGGGGCACGAACACCTCGCATGGGACCAATGTAACTTGTAGGAACTGACTGCGTTGTCCCGGGTCTCCCGGTTTGTGAATATGACGATAATTTGCAAAAATCACACTTAGTTAAAAACATGCCGTCAAATGGTGAAAATCCAAACCACCCCCCAAACGACCCCGTAGGAGGCACGAACACCTCGCACGGGACCAATGTAACTTGTAGGAACTGATCGCGTAGTCCCGGGTCTCTCGGTTTGAGAGTAGGACGAAAATTTGCAAAAATCAACACTTAAACTGAAAAACAAGCCGTTAAAGGGTGAAAACCCAAACCAGCCCCCAAACGACCCCGTAGGAGGCACGAACACCTCGCACGGGACCAATATAACTTGTAGGAACTGACCGCGTAGTCCCGGGTATCCCGATTTGAGAATACGACGATAATTTGCAAAAATCAACACTTAAACTTAAAAACAAGCCGTTAAAGGGTGAAAACCCAAACCAGCCCCCAAACGACCCCGTAGGGGGCACGAACACCTCGCACGGGACCAATGTAACTTGTAGGAACTGACCGCGTAGTCCCGGGTCTCCCGGTTTGTGAGTATGACGATAATTTGCAAAAATCACACTTAGTTAAAAACAAGTCGTCAAAGGGTGAAAATCCAAACCACCCCCCAAACGACCCCGTAGCGGGCACGAACACCTATCACGGGACCAATGTAACTTGTAGGCTAGGAACTGACCGCGTAGTCCCGGGTCTCCCGATTTGTGAATATGACGATAATTTGCAAAAATCAGCACTTAAACTTAAAAACTAGCCGTCAAAGGGTGAAAACCCAAACCACCCCCCAAACGACCCCGTAGGAGGCACGAACACCTCGCACGGTATCAATGTAACTTGTAGGAACTGACCGCGTAGTCCCGAGTCTCTCGGTTTGTGAATATCACGATAATTTGCAAAAATCAGCACTTAAAACTTAAAAACAAGCCGTGAAAGGGTGAAAACTCAAACCACCCCCCAAACGACCCCGTAGGGGGCACGAACACCTCGCACGGGACCAATGTAACTTATAGGAACTGAACGCGTAGTCCCGGGTCTCCCGGTTTGTGAATATGACGATAATTTGCATAAATCACACTTAGTTAAAAACATGCCGTCAAAGGGTGAATACACAAACCAACCCCCAAACGACCCCGTAAGAGGCACGAACACCTCGCACGGGACTAATGTAACTTGTAGGAACTGATCGCGTAGTCCCGGGTCTCTCGGTTTGAGAGTAGGACGATAATTTGCAAAAATCAATACTTAAACTTAAAAACAAGCCGTTAAATGGTGAAAACCCAAACCAACCCCCAAACGACCCCGTAGGAGGCACGAACACCTCGCACGGGACCAATATAACTTGTAGGAACTGATCGCGTAGTCCCGGGTCTCCCGATTTGAGAATACGACGATAATTTACAAAAATCAACACTTAAACTTAAAAACAAGCCGTTAAAGTGTGAAACCCAAACCAGCCCCCAAACGACCCCGTAGGAGGCACGAACACCTCGCTCGGGACCAATGTAACTTGTAGGAACTGACCGCGTAGTCTCGGGTCTCCCGGTTTGTGAATATGATGATAATTTGCAAAAATCAACACTTAAATTTAAAAACAAGCCGTTAAAGGGTGAAAACCCAAACCAGCCCCCAAACGACCCCGTAGGAGGCATGAACACCTCGCTCGGGACCAATGTAACTTGTAGGAACTGACCGCGTAGTCCCGGGTCTCCCGGTTTGTGAATATGACGATAATTTGAAAAAATCAGCACTTAAACTTAAAAACAAGCAGTTAAAGGGTGAAAACTCAAACCACCCCCCAAACGACCCCGTAGGGGGCACGAACACCTCGCACGGGACCAATGTAACTTGTAGGAACTGATCGCGTAGTCCCGGGTCTTTCGGTTTGAGAGTAGGATGATAATTTGCAAAAATCAACACTTAAACTGAAAAACAAGCCGTTAAAGGGTGAAAACCCAAACCAGCCCCCAAACGACCCCGTAGGAGGCACGAACACCTCGCACGGGACCAATATAACTTGTAGGAACTGACCGCGTAGTCCCGGGTCTCCCTATTTGAGAATACGTCGATAATTTGCAAAAATCAACACTTAAACTTAAAAACAAGCCGTTAAAAGGGTGAAAACCCAAACCAGCCCCCAAACGACCCCGTAGGAGGCACGAACACCTCGCTCGGGACCAATGTAACTTGTAGGAACTGACCGCGTAGTCCCGGGTCTCCCGGTTTGTGAATATGATGATAATTTGCAAAAATCAGCACTTAAACTTAAAAACAAGCCGTTAAAGGGTGAAAACTCAAACCACCCCCCAAACGACCCCGTAGGGGGCACGAACACCTCGCATGGGACCAATGTAACTTGTAGGAACTGACTGCGTTGTCCCGGGTCTCCCGGTTTGTGAATATGACGATAATTTGCAAAAATCACACTTAGTTAAAAACATGCCGTCAAATGGTGAAAATCCAAACCACCCCCCAAACGACCCCGTAGGAGGCACGAACACCTCGCACGGGACCAATGTAACTTGTAGGAACTGATCGCGTAGTCCCGGGTCTCTCGGTTTGAGAGTAGGACGAAAATTTGCAAAAATCAACACTTAAACTGAAAAACAAGCCGTTAAAGGGTGAAAACTCAAACCACCCCTCAAACGACCCCGTAGGAGGCACGAACACCTCGCACGGTATCAATGTAACTTGTAGGAACTGACCGCGTAGTCCCGAGTCTCTCGGTTTGTGAATATCACGATAATTTGCAAAAATCAGCACTTAAAACTTAAAAACAAGCCGTTAAAGGGTGAAAACTCAAACCACCCCCCAAACGACCCCGTAGGGGGCACGAACACCTCGCATGGGACCAATGTAACTTGTAGGAACTGACCGCGTAGTCCCGGGTCTCCCGATTTGTGAATATGACGATAATTTACAAAAATCATACTTAGTTAAAAACAAGCCGTCAAAGGGTGAAAACCCAAACCACCCCCCAAACGACCCCGTAGGGGGCACGAACACCTCGCACGGGACCAATGTAACTTGTAGGAACTGACCGCGTAGTCCCGGGTCTCCCGGTTTGTGAATATGACGATAATTTGCAAAAATCAGCACTTAAACTTAAAAACAAGCCGTTAAAGGGTGAAAACTCAAACCACCCCCCAAACGACCCCGTAGGAGGCACGAACACCTCGCACGGTATCAATGTAACTTGTAGGAACTGACCGCGTAGTCCCGAGTCTCTCGGTTTGTGAATATCACGATAATTTGCAAAAATCAACACTTAAAACTTAAAAACAAGCCGTTAAAGGGTGAAAACTCAAACCACCCCCCAAACGACCCCGTAGGGGGCACGAACACCTCGCACGGGACCAATGTAACTTATAGGAACTGACCGCGTAGTCCCGGGTCTCCCGGTTTGTGAATATGACGATAATTTGCATAAATCACACTTAGTTAAAAACATGCCGTCAAAGGGTGAATACACAAACCAACCCCCAAACGACCCCGTAAGAGGCACGAACACCTCGCACGGGACTAATGTAACTTGTAGGAACTGATCGCGTAGTCCCGGGTCTCTCGGTTTGAGAGTAGGACGATAATTTGCAAAAATCAATACTTAAACTTAAAAACAAGCCGTTAAATGGTGAAAACCCAAACCAGCCCCCAAACGACCCCGTAGGAGGCACGAACACCTCGCACGGGACCAATATAACTTGTAGGAACTGATCGCGTAGTCCCGGGTCTCCCGATTTAAGAATACGACGATAAATTACAAAAATCAACACTTAAACTTAAAAACAAGCCGTTAAAGGGTGAAACCCAAACCAGCCCCCAAACGACCCCGTAGGAGGCACGAACACCTCGCTCGGGACCAATGTAACTTGTAGGAACTGACCGCGTAGTCTCGGGTCTCCCGGTTTGTGAATATGATGGTAATTTGCAAAAATCAACACTTAAATTTAAAAACAAGCCGTTAAAGGGTGAAAACCCAAACCAGCCCCCAAACGACCCCGTAGGAGGCACGAACACCTCGCTCGGGACCAATGTAACTTGTAGGAACTGACCGCGTAGTCCCGGGTCTCCCGATTTGTGAATATGACGATAATTTGCAAAAATCAGCACTTAAACTTAAAAACAAGCCGTTAAAGGGTGAAAACCAAAACCAGCCCCCAAACGACCCCGTAGGAGGCACGAACACCTCGCTTGGGACCAATGTAACTTGTAGGAACTGACCGCGTAGTCCCGGGTCTCCCGGTTTGTGAATATGACGATAATTTGCAAAAATCAGCACTTAAACTTAAAAACAAGCCGTTAAAGGGTGAAAACTCAAACCGCCCCCCAAACGACCCCGTAGGGGGCACGAACACCTCGCACGGGACCAATGTAACTTGTAGGAACTGATCGCGTAGTCCCGGGTCTTTCGGTTTGAGAGTAGGACGATAATTTGCAAAAATCAACACTTAAACTGAAAAACAAGCCGTTAAAGGGTGAAAACCCAAACCAGCCCCCAAACGACCCCGTAGGAGGCACGAACACCTCACACGGGACCAATATAACTTGTAGGAACTGACCGCCTAGTCCCGGGTCTCCTTATTTGAGAATACGTCGATAATTTGCAAAAATCAACACTTAAACTTAAAAACAAGCCGTTAAAAGGGTGAAAACCCAAACCAGCCCCCAAACGACCCCGTAGGAGGCACGAACACCTCGCTCGGGACCAATGTAACTTGTAGGAACTGACCGCGTAGTCCCGGGTCTCCCGGTTTGTGAATATGACGATAATTTGCAAAAATCAGCACTTAAACTTAAAAACAAGCCGTTAAAGGGTGAAAACTCAAACCACCCCCCAAACGACCCCGTAGGGGGCACGAACACCTCGCATGGGACCAATGTAACTTGTAGGAACTGACTGCGTTGTCCCGGGTCTCCCGGTTTGTGAATATGACGATAATTTGCAAAAATCACACTTAGTTAAAAACATGCCGTCAAATGGTGAAAATCCAAACCACCCCCCAAACGACCCCGTAGGAGGCACGAACACCTCGCACGGGACCAATGTAACTTGTAGGAACTGATCGCGTAGTCCCGGGTCTCTCGGTTTGAGAGTAGGACGAAAATTTGCAAAAATCAACACTTAAACTGAAAAACAAGCCGTTAAAGGGTGAAAACCCAAACCAGCCCCCAAACGACCCCGTAGGAGGCACGAACACCTCGCACGGGACCAATATAACTTGTAGGAACTGACCGCGTAGTCCCGGGTATCCCGATTTGAGAATACGACGATAATTTGCAAAAATCAACACTTAAACTTAAAAACAAGCCGTTAAAGGGTGAAAACCCAAACCAGCCCCCAAACGACCCCGTAGGGGGCACGAACACCTCGCACGGGACCAATGTAACTTGTAGGAACTGACCGCGTAGTCCCGGGTCTCCCGGTTTGTGAGTATGACGATAATTTGCAAAAATCACACTTAGTTAAAAACAAGTCGTCAAAGGGTGAAAATCCAAACCACCCCCCAAACGACCCCGTAGCGGGCACGAACACCTATCACGGGACCAATGTAACTTGTAGGCTAGGAACTGACCGCGTAGTCCCGGGTCTCCCGATTTGTGAATATGACGATAATTTGCAAAAATCAGCACTTAAACTTAAAAACTAGCCGTCAAAGGGTGAAAACCCAAACCACCCCCCAAACGACCCCGTAGGAGGCACGAACACCTCGCACGGTATCAATGTAACTTGTAGGAACTGACCGCGTAGTCCCGAGTCTCTCGGTTTGTGAATATCACGATAATTTGCAAAAATCAGCACTTAAAACTTAAAAACAAGCCGTTAAAGGGTGAAAACTCAAACCACCCCCCAAACGACCCCGTAGGGGGCACGAACACCTCGCACGGGACCAATGTAACTTATAGGAACTGAACGCGTAGTCCCGGGTCTCCCGGTTTGTGAATATGACGATAATTTGCATAAATCACACTTAGTTAAAAACATGCCGTCAAAGGGTGAATACACAAACCAACCCCCAAACGACCCCGTAAGAGGCACGAACACCTCGCACGGGACTAATGTAACTTGTAGGAACTGATCGCGTAGTCCCGGGTCTCTCGGTTTGAGAGTAGGACGATAATTTGCAAAAATCAATACTTAAACTTAAAAACAAGCCGTTAAATGGTGAAAACCCAAACCAGCCCCCAAACGACCCCGTAGGAGGCACGAACACCTCGCACGGGACCAATATAACTTGTAGGAACTGATCGCGTAGTCCCGGGTCTCCCGATTTGAGAATACGACGATAATTTACAAAAATCAACACTTAAACTTAAAAACAAGCCGTTAAAGGGTGAAACCCAAACCAGCCCCCAAACGACCCCGTAGGAGGCACGAACACCTCGCTCGGGACCAATGTAACTTGTAGGAACTGACCGCGTAGTCTCGGGTCTCCCGGTTTGTGAATATGATGATAATTTGCAAAAATCAACACTTAAATTTAAAAACAAGCCGTTAAAGGGTGAAAACCCAAACCAGCCCCCAAACGACCCCGTAGGAGGCATGAACACCTCGCTCGGGACCAATGTAACTTGTAGGAACTGACCGCGTAGTCCCGGGTCTCCCGGTTTGTGAATATGACGATAATTTGAAAAAATCAGCACTTAAACTTAAAAACAAGCCGTTAAAGGGTGAAAACTCAAACCACCCCCCAAACGACCCCGTAGGGGGCACGAACACCTCGCACGGGACCAATGTAACTTGTAGGAACTGATCGCGTAGTCCCGGGTCTTTCGGTTTGAGAGTAGGATGATAATTTGCAAAAATCAACACTTAAACTGAAAAACAAGCCGTTAAAGGGTGAAAACCCAAACCAGCCCCCAAACGACCCCGTAGGAGGCACGAACACCTCGCACGGGACCAATATAACTTGTAGGAACTGACCGCGTAGTCCCGGGTCTCCCTATTTGAGAATACGTCGATAATTTGCAAAAATCAACACTTAAACTTAAAAACAAGCCGTTAAAAGGGTGAAAACCCAAACCAGCCCCCAAACGACCCCGTAGGAGGCACGAACACCTCGCTCGGGACCAATGTAACTTGTAGGAACTGACCGCGTAGTCCCGGGTCTCCCGGTTTGTGAATATGATGATAATTTGCAAAAATCATCACTTAAACTTAAAAACAAGCCGTTAAAGGGTGAAAACTCAAACCACCCCCCAAACGACCCCGTAGGGGGCACGAACACCTCGCATGGGACCAATGTAACTTGTAGGAACTGACTGCGTTGTCCCGGGTCTCCCGGTTTGTGAATATGACGATAATTTGCAAAAATCACACTTAGTTAAAAACATGCCGTCAAATGGTGAAAATCCAAACCACCCCCCAAACGACCCCGTAGGAGGCACGAACACCTCGCACGGGACCAATGTAACTTGTAGGAACTGATCGCGTAGTCCCGGGTCTCTCGGTTTGAGAGTAGGACGAAAATTTGCAAAAATCAACACTTAAACTGAAAAACAAGCCGTTAAAGGGTGAAAACCCAAACCAGCCCCCAAACGACCCCGTAGGAGGCACGAACACCTCGCACGGGACCAATATAACTTGTAGGAACTGACCGCGTAGTCCCGGGTATCCCGATTTGAGAATACGACGATAATTTGCAAAAATCAACACTTAAACTTAAAAACAAGCCGTTAAAGGGTGAAAACCCAAACCAACCCCCAAACGACCCCGTAGGGGGCACGAACACCTCGCACGGGACCAATGTAACTTGTAGGAACTGACCGCGTAGTCCCGGGTCTCCCGGTTTGTGAGTATGACGATAATGTGCAAAAATCACACTTAGTTTAAAACAAGTCGTCAAAGGGTGAAAATCCAAACCACCCCCCAAACGACCCCGTAGCGGGCACGAACACCTATCACGGGACCAATGTAACTTGTAGGCTAGGAACTGACCGCGTAGTCCCGGGTCTCCCGATTTGTGAATATGACGATAATTTGCAAAAATCAGCACTTAAACTTAAAAACAAGCCGTCAAAGGGTGAAAACCCAAACCACCCCCCAAACGACCCCGTAGGAGGCACGAACACCTCGCACGGTATCAATGTAACTTGTAGGAACTGACCGCGTAGTACCGAGTCTCTCGGTTTGTGAATATCACGATAATTTGCAAAAATCAGCACTTAAAACTTAAAAACAAGCCGTTAAAGGGTGAAAACTCAAACCACCCCCCAAACGACCCCGTAGGGGGCACGAACACCTCGCACGGGACCAATGTAACTTATAGGAACTGACCGCGTAGTCCCGGGTCTCCCGGTTTGTGAATATGACGATAATTTGCATAAATCACACTTAGTTAAAAACATGCCGTCAATGGGTGAATACACAAACCAAACCCCAAACGACCCCGTAAGAGGCACGAACACCTCGCACGGGACTAATGTAACTTGTAGGAACTGATCGCGTAGTCCCGGGTCTCTCGGTTTGAGAGTAGGACGATAATTTGCAAAAATTAATACTTAAACTTAAAAACAAGCCGTTAAATGCTGAAAACCCAAACCAGCCCCCAAACGACCCCGTAGGAGGCACGAACACCTCGCACGGGACCAATATAACTTGTAGGAACCGACCGCTTAGTCCCGGGTCTCCCGATTTGAGAATACGACGATAATTTACAAAAATCACCACTTAAACTTAAAAACAAGCCGTTAAAGGGTGAAAACTCAAACCAACCCCCAAACGACCCCGTAGGAGGCACGAACACCTCGCTCGGGACCAATGTAACTTGTAGGAACTGACCGCGTAGTCCCGGGTCTCCCGGTTTGTGAATATGACGATAATTTTCAAAAATCAGCACTTAAATTTAAAAACAAGCCGTTAAAGGGTGAGAACCCAAACCAGCCCCCAAACGACCCGGTAGGAGGCACGAACACCTCGCTCGGGACCAATGTAACTTGTAGGAACTGACCGCGTAGTTCCGGGTCTCCCGATTTGTGAATATGACGATAATTTGCAAAAATCAGCACTTAAACTTAAAAACAAGCCGTTAAAGGGTGAAAACTCAAACCACCCCCCAAACGACCCCGTAGGGGGCACGAACACCTCGCATGGGACCAATGCAACTTGTAGGAACTGACTGCGTTGTCCCGGGTCTCCCGGTTTGTGAATATGACGATAATTTGCAAAAATCACATTTAGTTAAAAACATGCCGTCAAATGGTGAAAATCCAAACCACCCCCCAAACGACCCCGTAGGAGGCACGAACACCTCGCACGGGACCAATGTAACTTGTAGGAACTGATCGCGTAGTCCCGGGTCTCTCGGTTTGAGAGTAGGACGAAAATTTGCAAAAATCAACACTTAAACTGAAAAATAAGCCGTTAAAGGGTGAAAACCCAAACCAGCCCCCAAACGACCCCGTAGGAGGCACGAACACCTCGCACGGGACCAATATAACTTGTAGGAACTGACCGCGTAGTCCCGGGTATCCCGATTTGAGAATACGACGATAATTTGCAAAAATCAACACTTAAACTTAAAAACAAGCCGTTAAAGGGTGAAAACCCAAACCAACCCCCAAACGACCCCGTAGGGGGCACGAACACCTCGCACGGGACCAATGTAACTTGTAGGAACTGACCGCGTAGTCCCGGGTCTCCCGGTTTGTGAGTATGACGATAATGTGCAAAAATCACACTTAGTTAAAAACAAGTCGTCAAAGGGTGAAAATCCAAACCACCCCCCAAACGACCCCGTAGCGGGCACGAACACCTATCACGGGACCAATGTAACTTGTAGGCTAGGAACTGACCGCGTAGTCCCGGGTCTCCCGATTTGTGAATTAGACGATAATTTGCAAAAATCAGCACTTAAACTTAAAAACAAGCCGTCAAAGGGTGAAAACCCAAACCACCCCCCAAACGACCCCGTAGGAGGCACGAACACCTCGCACGGTATCAATGTAACTTGTAGGAACTGACCGCGTAGTACCGAGTCTCTCGGTTTGTGAATATCACGATAATTTGCAAAAATCAGCACTTAAAACTTAAAAACAAGCCGTTAAAGGGTGAAAACTCAAACCACCCCCCAAACGACCCCGTAGGGGGCACGAACACCTCGCACGGGACCAATGTAACTTATAGGAACTGACCGCGTAGTCCCGGGTCTCCCGGTTTGTGAATATGACGATAATTTGCATAAATCACACTTAGTTAAAAACATGCCGTCAAAGGGTGAATACACAAACCAACCCCCAAACGACCCCGTAAGAGGCACGAACACCTCGCACGGGACTAATGTAACTTGTAGGAACTGATCGCGTAGTCCCGGGTCTCTCGGTTTGAGAGTAGGACGATAATTTGCAAAAATTAATACTTAAACTTAAAAACAAGCCGTTAAATGCTGAAAACCCAAACCAGCCCCCAAACGACCCCGTAGGAGGCACGAACACCTCGCACGGGACCAATATAACTTGTAGGAACCGACCGCTTAGTCCCGGGTCTCCCGATTTGAGAATACGACGATAATTTACAAAAATCACCACTTAAACTTAAAAACAAGCCGTTAAAGGGTGAAAACTCAAACCAACCCCCAAACGACCCCGTAGGAGGCACGAACACCTCGCTCGGGACCAATGTAACTTGTAGGAACTGACCGCGTAGTCCCGGGTCTCCCGGTTTGTGAATATGACGATAATTTTCAAAAATCAGCACTTAAATTTAAAAACAAGCCGTTAAAGGGTGAGAACCCAAACCAGCCCCCAAACGACCCGGTAGGAGGCACGAACACCTCGCTCGGGACCAATGTAACTTGTAGGAACTGACCGCGTAGTTCCGGGTCTCCCGATTTGTGAATATGACGATAATTTGCAAAAATCAGCACTTAAACTTAAAAACAAGCCGTTAAAGGGTGAAAACTCAAACCACCCCCCAAACGACCCCGTAGGGGGCACGAACACCTCGCACGGGACCAATGTAACTTGTAGGAACTGATCGCGTAGTCCCGGGTCTTTCGGTTTGAGAGTAGGACGATAATTTGCAAAAATCAACCCTTAAACTGAAAAACAAGCCGTTAAAGGGTGAAAACCCAAACCAGCCCCCAAACGACCCCGTAGGAGGCACGAACACCTCGCACGGGACCAATATAACTTGTAGGAACTGACCGCGTAGTCCCGGGTCTCCCTATTTGAGAATACGACGATAATTTGCAAAAATCAACACTTAAACTTAAAAACAAGCCGTTAAAGGGTGAAAACTCAAACCACCCCCCAAACGACCCCGTAGGGGGCACGAACACCTCGCATGGGACCAGTGTAACTTGTAGGAACTGACTGCGTTGTCCCGGGTCTCCCGGTTTGTGAATATGACGATAATTTGTAAAAATCACACTTAGTTAAAAACAAGCCGTTAAAGGGTGAAAACCCAAACCAGCCCACAAACGACCCCGTAGGAGGCACGAACACCTCGCTCGGGACCAATGTAACTTGTAGGAACTGACCGCGTAGTCCCGGGTCTCCCGGTTTGTGAAATTGACGATAATTTGCAAAAATCAGCACTTAAACTTAAAAACAAGCCGTTAAAGGGTGAAAACTCAAACCACCCCCCAAACGACCCCGTAGGGGGCACGAACACCTCGCATGGGACCAGTGTAACTTGTAGGAACTGACTGTGTTGTCCCGGGTCTCCCGGTTTGTGAATATGACGATAATTTGCAAAAATCACACTTAGTTAAAAACATGCCGTCAAATGGTGAATACACAAACCAACCCCCAAACGACCCCGTAAGAGGCACGAACACCTCGCACGGGACCAATGTAACTTGTAGGAACTGATCGCGTAGTCCCGGGTCTCTCGGTTTGAGAGTAGGACAAAAATTTGCAAAAATCAACACTTAAACTGAAAAACAAGCCGTTAAAGGGTGAAAACCCAAACCAGCCCCCAAACGACCCCGTAGGAGGCACGAACACCTCGCACGGGACCAATGTAACTTGTAGGAACTGACCGCGTAGTCCCGGGTCTCCCGGTTTGTGAGTATGACGATAATTTGCAAAAATCACACTTAGTTAAAAACAAGTCGTCAAAGGGTGAAAATCCAAACCCCCCCCCCCAAACGACCCCGTAGCGGGCACGAACACCTATCACGGGACCAATGTAACTTGTAGGCTAGGAACTGACCGCGTAGTCCCGGGTCTCCCGATTTGTGAATATGACGATAATTTGCAAAAATCAGCACTTAAACTTAAAAACAAGCCGTCAAAGGGTGAAAACCCAAACCACCCCCCAAACGACCCCGTAGGAGGCACGAACACCTCGCACGGTATCAATGTAACTTGTAGGAACTGACCGCGTAGTCCCGAGTCTCTCGGTTTGTGAATATCACGATAATTTGCAAAAATCAGCACTTAAACTTAAAAACAAGCCGTTAATGGGTGAAAACCCAAACCACCCCCCAAACTACCCTGTTGGGGGCACGAACACCTCGCACGGGACCAATGTAACTTGTAGGAACTGACCGCGTAGTCCCGGGTCTCCCGGTTTGTGAATATGACGATAATTTATAAAAATCATACTTAGTTAAAAACAAGCCGTCAAAGGGTGAAAACCCAAACCACCCCCCAAACGACCCCGTAGGGGGCACGAACACCTCGCACGGGACCAATGTAACTTGTAGGAACTGACCGCGTAGTCCCGGGTCTCCCGGTTTGTGAATATGACGATAATTTGCAAAAATCAGCACTTAAACTTAAAAACAAGCCGTTAAAGGGTGAAAACTCAAACCACCCCCCAAACGACCCCGTAGGAGGCACGAACACCTCGCACGGTATCAATGTAACTTGTAGGAACTGACCGCGTAGTCCCGAGTCTCTCGGTTTGTGAATCTCACGATAATTTGCAAAAATCAGCACTTAAAACTTAAAAACAAGCCGTTAAAGGGTGAAAACTCAAACCACCCCCCAAACGACCCCGTAGGAGGCACGAACACCTCGCACGGGACTAATGTAACTTGTAGGAACTGATCGCGTAGTCCCGGGTCTCTCGGTTTGAGAGTAGGACGATAATTTGCAAAAATCAATACTTAAACTTAAAAACAAGCCGTTAAATGGTGAAAACCCAAACCAGCCCCCAAACGATCCCGTAGGAGGCACGAACACCTCGCACGGGACCAATATAACTTGTAGGAACTGACCGCTTAGTCCCGGGTCTCCCGATTTGAGAATACGACGATAATTTACAAAAATCACCACTTAAACCTAAAAACAAGCCGTTAAAGGGTGAAAACTCAAACCAACCCCCAAACGACCCCGTAGGAGGCACGAACACCTCGCTCGGGACCAATGTAACTTGTAGGAACTGACCGCGTAGTCCCGGGTCTCCCGGTTTGTGAATATGACGATAATTTGCAAAAATCAGCACTTAAATTTAAAAACAAGCCGTTAAAGGGTGAAAACTCAAACCACCCCCCAAACGACCCCGTAGGGGGCACGAACACCTCGCATGGGACCAATGTAACTTGTAGGAACTGACTGCGTTGTCCCGAGTCTCCCGGTTTGTGAATATGAACGACCCCGTAGGGGGCACGAACACCTCGCACGGGACCAATGTAACTTGTAGGAACTGACCGCGTAGTCCCGGGTCTCCCGGTTTGTGAATATGACGATAATTTGCAAAAATCAGCACTTAAACTTAAAAACAAGCCGTTAAAGGGTGAAAACTCAAACCACCCCCCAAACGACCCCGTAGGAGGCACGAACACCTCGCACGGTATCAATGTAACTTGTAGGAACTGACCGCGTAGTCCCGAGTCTCTCGGTTTGTGAATATCACGATAATTTGCAAAAATCAGCACTTAAAACTTAAAAACAAGCCGTTAAAGGGTGAAACTCAAACCACCCCCCAAACGACCCCGTAGGGGGCACGAACACCTCGCACGGGACCAATGTAACTTGTAGTAACTGACCGCGTAGTCCCGGGTCTCCCGGTTTGTGAGTATGACGATAATTTGCAAAAATCAGCACTTAAACTTAAAAACAAGCCGTTAAAGGGTGAAAACTCAAACCACCCCCCAAACGACCCCGTAGGAGGCACGAACACCTCGCACGGTATCAATGTAACTTGTAGGAACTGACCGCGTAGTCCCGAGTCTCTCGGTTTGTGAATATCACGATAATTTGCAAAAATCAGCACTTAAAACTTAAAAACAAGCCGTTAAAGGGTGAAAACTCAAACCACCCCCCAAACGACCCCGTAGGGGGCACGAACACCTCGCATGGGACCAATGTAACTTGTAGGAACTGACCGCGTACTCCCGGGTCTCCCGGTTTGTGAATATGACGATAATTTACAAAAATCATACTTAGTTAAAAACAAGCCGTCAAAGGGTGAAAACCCAAACCACCCCCCAAACGACCCCGTAGGGGGCACGAACACCTCGCACGGGACCAATGTAACTTGTAGGAACTGACCGCGTAGTCCCGGGTCTCCCGGTTTGTGAATATGACGATAATTTGCAAAAATCAGCACTTAAACTTAAAAACAAGCCGTTAAAGGGTGAAAACTCAAACCACCCCCCAAACGACCCCGTAGGAGGCACGAACACCTCGCACGGTATCAATGTAACTTGTAGGAACTGACCGCGTAGTCCCGAGTCTCTCGGTTTGTGAATATCACGATAATTTGCAAAAATCAGCACTTAAAACTTAAAAACAAGCCGTTAAAGGGTGAAAACTCAAACCACCCCCCAAACGACCCCGTAGGGGGCACGAACACCTCGCACGGGACCAATGTAACTTATAGGAACTGACCGCGTAGTCCCGGGTCTCCCGGTTTGTGAATATGACGATAATTTGCATAAATCACACTTAGTTAAAAACATGCCGTCAAAGGGTGAATACACAAACCAACCCCCAAACGACCCCGTAAGAGGCACGAACACCTCGCACGGGACTAATGTAACTTGTAGGAACTGATCGCGTAGTCCCGGGTCTCTCGGTTTGAGAGTAGGACGATAATTTGCAAAAATCAATACTTAAACTTAAAAACAAGCCGTTAAATGGTGAAAACCCAAACCAGCCCCCAAACGACCCCGTAGGAGGCACAAACACCTCGCACGGGACCAATATAACTTGTAGGAACTGATCGCGTAGTCCCGGGTCTCCCGATTTGAGAATACGACGATAAATTACAAAAATCAACACTTAAACTTAAAAACAAGCCGTTAAAGGGTGAAACCCAAACCAGCCCCCAAACGACCCCGTAGGAGGCACGAACACCTCGCTCGGGACCAATGTAACTTGTAGGAACTGACCGCGTAGTCTCGGGTCTCCCGGTTTGTGAATATGATGATAATTTGCAAAAATCAACACTTAAATTTAAAAACAAGCCGTTAAAGGGTGAAAACCCAAACCAGCCCCCAAACGACCCCGTAGGACGCACGAACACCTCGCTTGGGACCAATGTAACTTGTAGGAACTGACCGCGTAGTCCCGGGTCTCCCGGTTTGTGAATATGACGATAATTTGCAAAAATCAGCACTTAAACTTAAAAACAAGCCGTTAAAGGGTGAAAACTCAAACCGCCCCCCAAACGACCCCGTAGGGGGCACGAACACCTCGCACGGGACCAATGTAACTTGTAGGAACTGATCGCGTAGTCCCGGGTCTTTCGGTTTGAGAGTAGGACGATAATTTGCAAAAATCAACACTTAAACTGAAAAACAAGCCGTTAAAGGGTGAAAACCCAAACCAGCCCCCAAACGACCCCGTAGGAGGCACGAACACCTCACACGGGACCAATATAACTTGTAGGAACTGACCGCGTAGTCCCGGGTCTCCTTATTTGAGAATACGTCGATAATTTGCAAAAATCAACACTTAAACTTAAAAACAAGCCGTTAAAAGGGTGAAAACCCAAACCAGCCCCCAAACGACCCCGTAGGAGGCACGAACACCTCGCTCGGGACCAATGTAACTTGTAGGAACTGACCGCGTAGTCCCGGGTCTCCCGGTTTGTGAATATGACGATAATTTGCAAAAATCAGCACTTAAACTTAAAAACAAGCCGTTAAAGGGTGAAAACTCAAACCACCCCCCAAACGACCCCGTAGGGGGCACGAACACCTCGCATGGGACCAATGCAACTTGTAGGAACTGACTGCGTTGTCCCGGGTCTCCCGGTTTGTGAATATGACGATAATTTGCAAAAATCACACTTAGTTAAAAACATGCCGTCAAATGGTGAAAATCCAAACCACCCCCCAAACGACCCCGTAGGAGGCACGAACACCTCGCACGGGACCAATGTAACTTGTAGGAACTGATCGCGTAGTCCCGGGTCTCTCGGTTTGAGAGTAGGACGAAAATTTGCAAAAATCAACACTTAAACTGAAAAACAAGCCGTTAAAGGGTGAAAACCCAAACCAGCCCCCAAACGACCCCGTAGGAGGCACGAACACCTCGCACGGGACCAATATAACTTGTAGGAACTGACCGCGTAGTCCCGGGTATCCCGATTTGAGAATACGACGATAATTTGCAAAAATCAACACTTAAACTTAAAAACAAGCCGTTAAAGGGTGAAAACCCAAACCAGCCCCCAAACGACCCCGTAGGCGGCACGAACACCTCGCACGGGACCAATGTAACTTGTAGGAACTGACCGCGTAGTCCCGGGTCTCCCGGTTTGTGAGTATGACGATAATTTGCAAAAGTCACACTTAGTTAAAAACAAGTCGTCAAAGGGTGAAAATCCAAACCACCCCCCAAACGACCCCGTAGCGGGCACGAACACCTATCACGGGACCAATGTAACTTGTAGGCTAGGAACTGACCGCGTAGTCCCGGGTCTCCCGATTTGTGAATATGACGATAATTTGCAAAAATCAGCACTTAAACTTAAAAACTAGCCGTCAAAGGGTGAAAACCCAAACCACCCCCCAAACGACCCCGTAGGAGGCACGAACACCTCGCACGGTATCAATGTAACTTGTAGGAACTGACCGCGTAGTCCCGAGTCTCTCGGTTTGTGAATATCACGATAATTTGCAAAAATCAGCACTTAAAACTTAAAAACAAGCCGTTAAAGGGTGAAAACTCAAACCACCCCCCAAACGACCCCGTAGGGGGCACGAACACCTCGCACGGGACCAATGTAACTTATAGGAACTGACCGCGTAGTCCCGGGTCTCTCGGTTTGTGAATATGACGATAATTTGCATAAATCACACTTAGTTAAAAACATGCCGTCAAAGGGTGAATACACAAACCAACCCCCAAACGACCCCGTAAGAGGCACGAACACCTCGCACGGGACCAATGTAACTTATAGGAACTGACCGCGTAGTCCCGGGTCTCCCGGTTTGTGAATATGACGATAATTTGCATAAATCACACTTAGTTAAAAACATGTCGTCAAAGGGTGAATACACAAACCAACCCCCAAACGACCCCGTAAGAGGCACGAACACCTCGCACGGGACTAATGTAACTTGTAGGAACTGATCGCGTAGTCCCGGGTCTCTCGGTTTGAGAGTAGGACGATAATTTGCAAAAATCAATACTTAAACTTAAAAACAAGCCGTTAAATGGTGAAAACCCAAACCAGCCCCCAAACGATCCCGTAGGAGGCACGAACACCTCGCACGGGACCAATATAACTTGTAGGAACTGACCGCTTAGTCCCGGGTCTCCCGATTTGAGAATACGACGATAATTTACAAAAATCACCACTTAAACCTAAAAACAAGCCGTTAAAGGGTGAAAACTCAAACCAACCCCCAAACGACCCCGTAGGAGGCACGAACACCTCGCTCGGGACCAATGTAACTTGTAGGAACTGACCGCGTAGTCCCGGGTCTCCCGGTTTGTGAATATGACGATAATTTGCAAAAATCAGCACTTAAATTTAAAAACAAGCCGTTAAAGGGTGAAAACTCAAACCACCCCCCAAACGACCCCGTAGGGGGCACGAACACCTCGCATGGGACCAATGTAACTTGTAGGAACTGACTGCGTTGTCCCGAGTCTCCCGGTTTGTGAATATGAACGACCCCGTAGGGGGCACGAACACCTCGCACGGGACCAATGTAACTTGTAGGAACTGACCGCGTAGTCCCGGGTCTCCCGGTTTGTGAATATGACGACAATTTGCAAAAATCAGCACTTAAACTTAAAAACAAGCCGTTAAAGGGTGAAAACTCAAACCACCCCCCAAACGACCCCGTAGGAGGCACGAACACCTCGCACGGTATCAATGTAACTTGTAGGAACTGACCGCGTAGTCCCGAGTCTCTCGGTTTGTGAATATCACGATAATTTGCAAAAATCAGCACTTAAAACTTAAAAACAAGCCGTTAAAGGGTGAAAACTCAAACCACCCCCCAAACGACCCCGTAGGGGGCACGAACACCTCGCACGGGACCAATGTAACTTGTAGTAACTGACCGCGTAGTCCCGGGTCTCCCGGTTTGTGAATATGACGATAATTTGCAAAAATCAGCACTTAAACTTAAAAACAAGCCGTTAAAGGGTGAAAACTCAAACCACCCCCCAAACGACCCCGTAGGAGGCACGAACACCTCGCACGGTATCAATGTAACTTGTAGGAACTGACCGCGTAGTCCCGAGTCTCTCGGTTTGTGAATATCACGATAATTTGCAAAAATCAGCACTTAAAACTTAAAAACAAGCCGTTAAAGGGTGAAAACTCAAACCACCCCCCAAACGACCCCGTAGGGGGCACGAACACCTCGCATGGGACCAATGTAACTTGTAGGAACTGACCGCGTAGTCCCGGGTCTCCCGGTTTGTGAATATGACGATAATTTACAAAAATCATACTTAGTTAAAAACAAGCCGTCAAAGGGTGAAAACCCAAACCACCCCCCCAACGACCCCGTAGGGGGCACGAACACCTCGCACGGGACCAATGTAACTTGTAGGAACTGACCGCGTAGTCCCGGGTCTCCCGGTTTGTGAATATGACGATAATTTGCAAAAATCAGCACTTAAACTTAAAAACAAGCCGTTAAAGGGTGAAAACTCAAACCACCCCCCAAACGACCCCGTAGGAGGCACGAACACCTCGCACGGTATCAATGTAACTTGTAGGAACTGACCGCGTAGTCCCGAGTCTCTCGGTTTGTGAATATCACGATAATTTGCAAAAATCAGCACTTAAAACTTAAAAACAAGCCGTTAAAGGGTGAAAACTCAAACCACCCCCCAAACGACCCCGTAGGGGGCACGAACACCTCGCACGGGACCAATGTAACTTATAGGAACTGACCGCGTAGTCCCGGGTCTCCCGGTTTGTGAATATGACGATAATTTGCATAAATCACACTTAGTTAAAAACATGCCGTCAAAGGGTGAATACACAAACCAAACCCCAAACGACCCCGTAAGAGGCACGAACACCTCGCACGGGACCAATGTAACTTATAGGAACTGACCGCGTAGTCCCGGGTCTCCCGGTTTGTGAATATGACGATAATTTGCATAAATCACACTTAGTTAAAAACATGTCGTCAAAGGGTGAATACACAAACCAACCCCCAAACGACCCCGTAAGAGGCACGAACACCTCGCACGGGACTAATGTAACTTGTAGGAACTGATCGCGTAGTCCCGGGTCTCTCGGTTTGAGAGTAGGACGATAATTTGCAAAAATCAATACTTAAACTTAAAAACAAGCCGTTAAATGGTGAAAACCCAAACCTGCCCCCAAACGACCCCGTAGGAGGCACGAACACCTCGCACGGGACCAATATAACTTGTAGGAACTGATCGCGTAGTCCCGGGTCTCCCAATTTGAGAATACGACGATAAATTACAAAAATCAACACTTAAACTTAAAAACAAGCCGTTAAAGGGTGAAACCCAAACCAGCCCCCAAACGACCCCGTAGGAGGCACGAACACCTCGCTCGGGACCAATGTAACTTGTAGGAACTGACCGCGTAGTCTCGGGTCTCCCGGTTTGTGAATATGATGATAATTTGCAAAAATCAACACTTAAATTTAAAAACAAGCCGTTAAAGGGTGAAAACCCAAACCAGCCCCCAAACGACCCCGTATGACGCACGAACACCTCGCTTGGGACCAATGTAACTTGTAGGAACTGACCGCGTAGTCCCGGGTCTCCCGGTTTGTGAATATGACGATAATTTGCAAAAATCAGCACTTAAACTTAAAAACAAGCCGTTAAAGGGTGAAAACTCAAACCGCCCCCCAAACGACCCCGTAGGGGGCACGAACACCTCGCACGGGACCAATGTAACTTGTAGGAACTGATCGCGTAGTCCCGGGTCTTTCGGTTTGAGAGTAGGACGATAATTTGCAAAAATCAACACTTAAACTGAAAAACAAGCCGTTAAAGGGTGAAAACCCAAACCAGCCCCCAAAGGACCCCGTAGGAGGCACGAACACCTCACACGGGACCAATATAACTTGTAGGAACTGACCGCGTAGTCCCGGGTCTCCTTATTTGAGAATACGTCGATAATTTGCAAAAATCAACACTTAAACTTAAAAACAAGCCGTTAAAAGGGTGAAAACCCAAACCAGCCCCCAAACGACCCCGTAGGACGCACGAACACCTCGCTTGGGACCAATGTAACTTGTAGGAACTGACCGCGTAGTCCCGGGTCTCCCGGTTTGTGAATATGACGATAATTTGCAAAAATCAGCACTTAAACTTAAAAACAAGCCGTTAAAGGGTGAAAACTCAAACCGCCCCCCAAACGACCCCGTAGGGGGCACGAACACCTCGCACGGGACCAATGTAACTTGTAGGAACTGATCGCGTAGTCCCGGGTCTTTCGGTTTGAGAGTAGGACGATAATTTGCAAAAATCAACACTTAAACTGAAAAACAAGCCGTTAAAGGGTGAAAACCCAAACCAGCCCCCAAAGGACCCCGTAGGAGGCACGAACACCTCACACGGGACCAATATAACTTGTAGGAACTGACCGCGTAGTCCCGGGTCTCCTTTTTTGAGAATACGTCGATAATTTGCAAAAATCAACACTTAAACTTAAAAACAAGCCGTTAAAAGGGTGAAAACCCAAACCAGCCCCCAAACGACCCCGTAGGAGGCACGAACACCTCGCTCGGGACCAATGTAACTTGTAGGAACTGACCGCGTAGTCCCGGGTCTCCCGGTTTGTGAATATGACGATAATTTGCAAAAATCAGCACTTAAACTTAAAAACAAGCCGTTAAAGGGTGAAAACGCAAACCACCCCCCAAACGACCCCGTAGGGGGCACGAACACCTCGCATGGGACCAATGCAACTTGTAGGAACTGACTGCGTTGTCCCGGGTCTCCCGGTTTGTGAATATGACGATAATTTGCAAAAATCACACTTTGTTAAAAACATGCCGTCAAATGGTGAAAATCCAAACCACCCCCCAAACGACCCCGTAGGAGGCACGAACACCTCGCACGGGACCAATGTAACTTGTAGGAACTGATCGCGTAGTCCCGGGTCTCTCGGTTTGAGAGTAGGACGAAAATTTGCAAAAATCAACACTTAAACTGAAAAACAAGCCGTTAAAGGGTGAAAACCCAAACCAGCCCCCAAACGACCCCGTAGGAGGCACGAACACCTCGCACGGGACCAATATAACTTGTAGGAACTGACCGCGTAGTCCCGGGTATCCCGATTTGAGAATACGACGATAATTTGCAAAAATCAACACTTAAACTTAAAAACAAGCCGTTAAAGGGTGAAAACCCAAACCAGCCCCCAAACGACCCCGTAGGGGGCACGAACACCTCGCACGGGACCAATGTAACTTGTAGGAACTGACCGCGTAGTCCCGGGTCTCCCGGTTTGTGAGTATGACGATAATTTGCAAAAATCACACTTAGTTAAAAACAAGTCGTCAAAGGGTGAAAATCCAAACCACCCCCCAAACGACCCCGTAGCGGGCACGAACACCTATCACGGGACCAATGTAACTTGTAGGCTAGGAACTGACCGCGTAGTCCCGGGTCTCCCGATTTGTGAATATGACGATAATTTGCAAAAATCAGCACTTAAACTTAAAAACTAGCCGTCAAAGGGTGAAAACCCAAACCACCTCCCAAACGACCCCGTAGGAGGCACGAACACCTCGCACGGTATCAATGTAACTTGTAGGAACTGACCGCGTAGTCCCGAGTCTCTCGGTTTGTGAATATCACGATAATTTGCAAAAATCAGCACTTAAAACTTAAAAACAAGCCGTTAAAGGGTGAAAACTCAAACCACCCCCCAAACGACCCCGTAGGGGGCACGAACACCTCGCACGGGACCAATGTAACTTATAGGAACTGAACGCGTAGTCCCGGGTCTCCCGGTTTGTGAATATGACGATAATTTGCATAAATCACACTTAGTTAAAAACATGCCGTCAAAGGGTGAATACACAAACCAACCCCCAAACGACCCCGTAAGAGGCACGAACACCTCGCACGGGACTAATATAACTTGTAGGAACTGATCGCGTAGTCCCGGGTCTCTCGGTTTGAGAGTAGGACGATAATTTGCAAAAATCAATACTTAAACTTAAAAACAAGCCGTTAAATGGTGAAAACCCAAACCAGCCCCCAAACGACCCCGTAGGAGGCACGAACACCTCGCACGGGACCAATATAACTTGTAGGAACTGATCGCGTAGTCCCGGGTCTCCCGATTTGAGAATACGACGATAATTTACAAAAATCAACACTTAAACTTAAAAACAAGCCGTTAAAGGGTGAAACCCAAACCAGCCCCCAAACGACCCCGTAGGAGGCACGAACACCTCGCTCGGGACCAATGTAACTTGTAGGAACTGACCGCGTAGTCTCGGGTCTCCCGGTTTGTGAATACGATGATAATTTGCAAAAATCAACACTTAAATTTAAAAACAAGCCGTTAAAGGGTGAAAACCCAAACCAGCCCCCAAACGACCCCGTAGGAGGCATGAACACCTCGCTCGGGACCAATGTAACTTGTAGGAACTGACCGCGTAGACCCGGGTCTCCCGGTTTGTGAATATGACGATAATTTGAAAAAATCAGCACTTAAACTTAAAAACAAGCCGTTAAAGGGTGAAAACTCAAACCACCCCCCAAACGACCCCGTAGGGGGCACGAACACCTCGCACGGGACCAATGTAACTTGTAGGAACTGATCGCGTAGTCCCGGGTCTTTCGGTTTGAGAGTAGGACGATAATTTGCAAAAATCAACACTTAAACTGAAAAACAAGCCGTTAAAGGGTGAAAACCCAAACCAGCCCCCAAACGACCCCGTAGGAGGCACGAACACCTCGCAGGGGACCAATATAACTTGTAGGAACTGACCGCGTAGTCCCGGGTCTCCCTATTTGAGAATACGTCGATAATTTGTAAAAATCAACACTTAAACTTAAAAACAAGCCGTTAAAAGGGTGAAAACCCAAACCAGCCCCCAAACGACCCCGTAGGAGGCACGAACACCTCGCTCGGGACCAATGTAACTTGTAGGAACTGACCGCGTAGTCCCGGGTCTCCCGGTTTGTGAATATGATGATAATTTGCAAAAATCAGCACTTAAACTTAAAAACAAGCCGTTAAAGGGTGAAAACTCAAACCACCCCCCAAACGACCCCGTAGGGGGCACGAACACCTCGCATGGGACCAATGTAACTTGTAGGAACTGACTGCGTTGTCCCGGGTCTCCCGGTTTGTGAATATGACGATAATTTGCAAAAATCACACTTAGTTAAAAACATGCCGTCAAATGGTGAAAATCCAAACCACCCCCCAAACGACCCCGTAGGAGGCACGAACACCTCGCACGGGACCAATGTAACTTGTAGGAACTGATCGCGTAGTCCCGGGTCTCTCGGTTTGAGAGTAGGACGAAAATTTGCAAAAATCAATACTTAAACTGAAAAACAAGCCGTTAAAGGGTGAAAACCCAAACCAGCCCCCAAACGACCCCGTAGGAGGCACGAACACCTCGCACGGGACCAATATAACTTGTAGGAACTGATCGCGTAGTCCCGGGTATCCCGATTTGAGAATACGACGATAATTTGCAAAAATCAACACTTAAACTTAAAAACAAGCCGTTAAAGGGTGAAAACCCAAACCAACCCCCAAACGACCCCGTAGGGGGCACGAACACCTCGCACGGGACCAATGTAACTTGTAGGAACTGACCGCGTAGTCCCGGGTCTCCCGGTTTGTGAGTATGACGATAATTTGCAAAAATCACACTTAGTTAAAAACAAGTCGTCAAAGGGTGAAAATCCAAACCACCCCCCAAACGACCCCGTAGCGGGCACGAACACCTATCACGGGACCAATGTAACTTGTAGGCTAGGAACTGACCGCGTAGTCCCGGGTCTCCCGATTTGTGAATATGACGATAATTTGCAAAAATCAGCACTTAAACTTAAAAACAAGCCGTCAAAGGGTGAAAACCCAAACCACCCCCCAAACGACCCCGTAGGAGGCACGAACACCTCGCACGGTATCAATGTAACTTGTAGGAACTGACCGCGTAGTACCGAGTCTCTCGGTTTGTGAATATCACGATAATTTGCAAAAATCAGCAATTAAAACTTAAAAACAAGCCGTTAAAAGGTGAAAACTCAAACCACCCCCCAAACGACCCCGTAGGGGGCACGAACACCTCGCACGGGACCAATGTAACTTATAGGAACTGACCGCGTAGTCCCGGGTATCCCGGTTTGTGAATATGACGATAATTTGCATAAATCACACTTAGTTAAAAACATGCCGTCATAGGGTGAATACACAAACCAACCCCCAAACGACCCCGTAAGAGGCACGAACACCTCGCACGGGACTAATGTAACTTGTAGGAACTGATCGCGTAGTCCCGGGTCTCTCGGTTTGAGAGTAGGACGATAATTTGCAAAAATTAATACTTAAACTTAAAAACAAGTCGTTAAATGGTGAAAACCCAAACCAGCCCCCAAACGACCCCGTAGGAGGCACGAACACCTCGCACGGGACAAATATAACTTGTAGGAACCGACCGCTTAGTCCCGGGTCTCCCGATTTGAGAATACGACGATAGTTTACAAAAATCACCACTTAAACTTAAAAACAAGCCGTTAAAGGGTGAAAACTCAAACCAACCCCCAAACGACCCCGTAGGAGGCACGAACACCTCGCTCGGGACCAATGTAACTTGTAGGAACTGACCGCGTAGTCCCGGGTCTCCCGGTTTGTGAATATGACGATAATTTGCAAAAATCAGCACTTAAATTTAAAAACAAGCCGTTAAAGGGTGAAAACCCAAACCAGCCCCCAAACGACCCCGTAGGAGGTACGAACACCTCGCTCGGGACCAATGTAACTTGTAGGAACTGACCGCGTAGTCCCGGGTCTCCCGATTTGTGAATATGACGATAATTTGCAAAAATCAGCATTTAAACTTAAAAACAAGCCGTTAAAGGGTGAAAACTCAAACCACCCCCCAAACGACCCCGTAGGGGGCACGAACACCTCGCACGGGACCAATGTAACTTGTAGGAACTGATCGCGTAGTCCCGGGTCTTTCGGTTTGAGAGCAGGACGATAATTTGCAAAAATCAACACTTAAACTGAAAAACAAGCTGTTAAAGGGTGAAAACCCAAACCAGCCCCCAAACGACCCCGTAGGAGGCACGAACACCTCGCACGGGACCAATATAACTTGTAGGAACTGACCGCGTAGTCCCGGGTCTCCCTATTTGAGAATACGACGATAATTTGCAAAAATCAACACTTAAACTTAAAAACAAGCCGTTAAAAGGGTGAAAACCCAAACCAGCCCCCAAACGACCCCGTAGGAGGCACGAACACCTCGCACGGGACCAATATAACTTGTAGGAACTGATCGCGTAGTCCCGGGTCTCCCTATTTTAGAATACGATGATAATTTGCAAAAATCAACACTTAAACTTAAAAACAAGCCGTTAAAAGGGTGAAAACCCAAACCAGCCCCCAAACGACCCCGTAGGAGGCACGAACACCTCGCTCGGGACCAATGTAACTTGTAGGAACTGACCGCGTAGTCCCGGGTCTCCCGGTTTGTGAATATGACGATAATTTGCAAAAATCAGCACATAAACTTAAAAACAAGCCGTTAAAGGGTGAAAACTCAAACCACCCCCCAAACGACCCCGTAGGGGGCACGAACACCTCGCATGGGACCAATGTAACTTGTAGGAACTGACTGCGTTGTCCCGGGTCTCCCGGTTTGTGAATATTACGCTAATTTGCAAAAATCACACTTAGTTAAAAACATGCCGTCAAATGGTGAAAATCCAAACCACCCCCCAAACGACCCCGTAGGAGGCACGAACACCTCGTACGGGACCAATGTAACTTGTAGGAACTGATCGCGTAGTCCCGGGTCTCTCGGTTTGAGAGTAGGACGAAAATTTGCAAAAATCAACACTTAAACTGAAAAACAAGTCGTTAAAGGGTGAAAACCCAAACCAGCCCCCAAACGACCCCGTAGGACGCACGAACACCTCGCACGGGACCAATATAACTTGTAGGAACTGACCGCGTAGTCCCGGGTATCCCGATTTGAGAATACGACGATAATTTGCAAAAATCAACACTTAAACTTAAAAACAAGTCGTTAAAGGGTGAAAACCCAAACCAGCCCCCAAACGACCCCGTAGGGGGCACGAACACCTCGCACGGGACCAATGTAACTTGTAGGAACTGACCGCGTAGTCCCGGGTCTCCCGGTTTGTGAGTATGACGATAATTTGCAAAAATCACACTTAGTTAAAAACAAGTCGTCAAAGGGTGAAAATCCAAACCAACCCCCAAACGACCCCGTAGCGGGCACGAACACCTATCACGGGACCAATGTAACTTGTAGGCTAGGAACTGACCGCGTAGTCCCGGGTCTCCCGATTTGTGAATATGACGATAATTTTCAAAAATCAGCACTTAAACTTAAAAACAAGCCGTCAAAGGGTGAAAACCCAAACCACCCCCCAAACGACCCCGTAGGAGGCACGAACACCTTGCACAGGACCAATGTAACTTGTAGGAACTGACCGCGTAGTCCCGGGTCTCCCGGTTTGTGAATATGACGATAATTTGCAAAAATCAGCACTTAAACTTAAAAACAAGCCGTTAATGGGTGAAAACCCAAACCACCCCCCAAACTACCCTGTCGGGGGCACGAACACCTCGCACGGGACCAATGTAACTTGTAGGAACTGACCGCGTAGTCCCGGGTCTCCCGGTTTGTGAATATGACGATAATTTACAAAAATCATACTTAGTTAAAAACAAGCCGTCAAAGGGTGAAAACCCAAACCACCCCCCAAACGACCCCGTAGGGGGCACGAACACCTCGCACGGGACCAATGTAACTTGTAGGAACTGACCGCGTAGTCCCGGGTCTCCCGGTTTGTGAATATGACGATAATTTGCAAAAATCAGCACTTAAACTTAAAAACTAGCCGTTAAAGGGTGAAAACTCAAATCACCCCCCAAACGACCCCGTAGGGGGCACGAACACCTCGCACGGTATCAATGTAACTTGTAGGAACTGACCGCGTAGTCCCGAGTCTCTCGGTTTGTGAATATCACGATAATTTGCAAAAATCAGCACTTAAAACTTAAAAACAAGTCGTTAAAGGGTGAAAACTCAAACCACCCCCCAAACGACCCCGTAGGGGGCACGAACACCTCGCACGGGACCAATGTAACTTATAGGAACTGACCGCGTAGTCCCGGGTCTCCCGGTTTGTGAATATGACGATAATTTGCATAAATCACACTTAGTTAAAAACATGCCGTCAAAGGGTGAATACACAAACCAACCCCCAAACGACCCCGTAAGAGGCACGAACACCTCGCACGGGACTAATGTAACTTGTAGGAACTGATCGCGTAGTCCCGGGTCTCTCGGTTTGAGAGTAGGACGATAATTTGCAAAAATCAATACTTAAACTTAAAAACAAGCCGTTAAATGGTGAAAACCCAAACCAGCCCCCAAACGATCCCGTAGGAGGCACGAACACCTCGCACGGGACCAATATAACTTGTAGGAACTGACCGCTTAGTCCCGGGTCTCCCGATTTGAGAATACGATGATAATTTACAAAAATCACCACTTAAACTTAAAAACAAGCCGTTAAAGGGTGAAAACTCAAACCAACCCCCAAACGACCCCGTAGGAGGCACGAACACCTCGCTCGGGACCAATGTAACTTGTAGGAACTGACCGCGTAGTCCCGGGTCTCCCGGTTTGTGAATATGACGATAATTTGCAAAAATCAGCACTTAAATTTAAAAACAAGCCGTTAAAGGGTGAAAACCCAAACCAGCCCCCAAACGACCCCGTAGGAGGCACGAACACCTCGCTCGGGACCAATGTAACTTGTAGGAACTGACCGCGTAGTCCCGGGTCTCCCGATTTGTGAATATGACGATAATTTGCAAAAATCAGCACTTAAACTTAAAAACAAGCCGTTAAAGGGTGAAAACTCAAACCACCCCCCAAACGACCCCGTAGGGGGCACGAACACCTCGCACGGGACCAATGTAACTTGTAGGAACTGATCGCGTAGTCCCGGGTCTTTCGGTTTGAGAGTAGGACGATAATTTGCAAAAATCAACACTTAAACTGAAAAACAAGCCGTTAAAGGGTGAAAACCCAAACCAGCCCCCAAACGACCCCGTAGGAGGCACGAACACCTCGCACGGGACCAATATAACTTGTAGGAACTGACCGCGTAGTCCCGGGTCTCCCTATTTGAGAATACGACGATAATTTGCAAAAATCAACACTTAAACTTAAAAACAAGCCGTTAAAAGGGTGAAAACCCAAACCAGCCCCCAAACGACCCCGTAGGGGGCACGAACACCTAGCACGGGACCAATGTAACTTGTAGGAACTGACCGCGTAGTCCCGGGTCTCCCGGTTTATGAGTATGACGTTAATTTCCATTCATATATGTAATTTTTTGTTTTGAGTATTTTTTTTTTGTAAATTATTGGGTTACTAATATCGTATCTTTTTTGTATTCTATTTTTTTGCAGGATAACAGTTTATCGTTGGATTTTATTCACGTGGAACACACAAAGAACTCAATGGTTTACAACAAGGAGTTTATTAATGAATCCATTTTTTTTATGTCATGACCGTACGGTCTTTTATTGTTTTATTATTGACTTTTATGGCCATGAGGGCTTTTGTAAGTTAATTGTTATATTTTGTGGCCGTGCGGGTTTTATGTTAGGCAGGTTTTGTATTAACAGGTTTTGGAATGTCCAGAAAATAGAGGAAATTCTGCCCAATTTTTGTTGGGCCTATGAGCAGTTAAAGACTTGTAATATTTTGAAGTTTGTATGTAAATTAGTTTATTAATAACGCGCAATATTATTAATTTATGAATTTTGTGCTTTCAAATATTTTTTTTAAAATTAAAAAAAATTGGCACAGTTCAAAACCGTGGTAAAAGTGTATCATATTTTGGCACGGTTTTAAACTGTGCTATTTTTTTTTTAAATTATGCTGAATCTGGCACAGTTAAAAACTGTGCCAAAAGTGTGCCAGAAATATCAAATTCTGGCACGGTTTAAAAGTGTGCCAGAAGTGTTCCTATTTTGCTGAATCTGGCATAGTTAAAAACTGTGCCAAAAGTGTGCCAGAAATATCAAATTCTGGCACGGTTTAAAAGTGTGCCAGAAGTGTTCCTGTTTGAGTGATTCTGGCACACTTTTAAACCGTGCCAGAAAAAAATTCCCATTTTGGAACACCTGATTCTGGCACAGTTCAAAACCGTGCCAGATTTGATCTGGCACGGTTTTGAACTGTGCCAGAATCCTGTTTTTTGTGTAGTGCATCCCCGTTTACAATAGTGATTGTAATAAAGTATTGTACATTATTCACTTTAAGACAATGTACAACACTTTATTACATTGTCGCATCACCTTGTAACTTTTTATGTAAGTTCATTGTACACGTATAATTTTTCTTCAAATTTACGACAATAAATTTCTTTTGAAACTGCACCAATCCCATAATTTATTGGTAATATTATTGGTGGGTCCTAAATTTTGTTCATATATTGCACTATGTTCTTCATTTTGTTTTCTTTTGTGATAAGTCCTATATTTTTTTCGATAAGTCCTTCCAGAGTAAATTTATATTTTACCGGAATTTTATATAACGGTGTTTTGTCAATAGTTGGTATATATATATATATATGTGTGTGTGTGTGTGTGTGTGTGTGTGTGTGTGTGTTTAGTTTAAGAAATGTTAGTCTCTCACAGATAACGTATAAAGAGGGATTTTTAGATATATTGTAAATTTATCTGAGTCCCTAAATGTTGTTGAGTTTTTTTTCTTCATATAATTACATTAAGGGAATGATTTTAAATCAGATAAATATATGTATGCTATAATTTATTAATGTATTTTGTGGAGTATAAGCCAAATGGACTAGCCCAATACTTAACGGGTAAGGAACATTATGAAAGATAATCCCAAAGGGACTATTTAACAAGCATTGATTTCGAAGGAGATTAACATAAATCAAGAAGCACCCTAATCAACAATTCAAAGGATTCCAATATGATTCTACCTCCTCCATTTCTATAAATATAACCCTCGCCCTAAGGAAAAGGGGACATGTAACTTTTTTATATAAAATTAGAGAAAAGTAATAAAAAATAGAGAAACACCCCATGGACATAGGTTACTGTCAAACCAAATAAATTCTTGTCTTGTGAGATGATTTACTTTATGTTTGGCCTTAACTACTTAGATTTAGTTTTTGTGAGAAGGGGAAAATCTTGAGACGTACTACGACTTTGGTGCAAGCTTGATCATTAAATATTTTTCACGCCTCCTCGAACTCGCAAATGTGTATATAATGCTTCCCCGACTCCATGACATGAAAATTAGAAAGAAATCAGATCATCTCGTTCCTAAAGAAAACATTTCTTGCATTATATGGGACTATCATGCATCCTGGAGCGATGGTTCGCTCTGGGTATAAGATGTCTCTTATTGGGCGATACATCATGTTACCATCTCTCATTCTGAAACTAGCGTTGTTTGACATTGCACCTACACTTGAAGAATCACTACCCTCAACAGAATTTCTAGATGTTCTAGTCATGGTGTGTTTACTCGGTGTAGGAGGTGGTACCCAGAAATTTGGAGTATTATTGCTAGAAAGAGGGAATTCTATCATTGTCTCGGGATTTGGGTGGGTTGAGTAATTTGCATTTAAGGACTTGAGAGAATTTTTTTTTTATTTTTTAGGATATTTGATTTCTTTATTTTTTTTGTATTTTTTGTATTTATGATTTTTTTTGGCTTTTTGGGAACTGGGGTCAACTTAAGATCAATTCGAACTAATCTCCAATCTACCCGATCTATGGCAACGGTGCCAAAAACTTAACGAGACACAAAAGGTATGTGCTCATTGTGTACCTATAGATGAGGTTTAAGTTGATCGCTGAAGTAATAATCTGGTAAGACGGGCTCGAATCCTCAGGTTGCTAAACGATGACGGTAGTGTTGGCTTGTTAGATCTAGGAAAGAAAGAAAAAGATGATGATTTTGTATTTTGAGAACTTTCTAATTATCTATGCAATTTAAGTTAAACAAGTGCAAATTAAACGATGAAAAGCAAAAAAAATGAATTTTTGGTTTTAAAAACACTTTCGGGAAAATGGGAGATCCAATCCCGTAACCGTAGAGTATCTCTAACAAATATAAAATTCTAAAAAATTATGTAATTAATTAAAAGAAAGGAACAAACTACTTAGAAGCACAAAATATTATCTGGGCATTAACCTGCGAGATAATTGGTTAACAAATTAATTAGCACGAATGGTAAATTTACCGACACATATAATGCATCCTTAAACACTTCGGTTGCTTTTAACAAACTAACTTAAAAGGCCTACAATATTATTCTCGATTAAAATATCAAACCCCAAGAATTAATTATTTAATTACGTTGAATTTTATATTTAACATTGAAAACTCGAGGTTGGGTTCATGTTCCCCAACCCATAAATAGCTTAGCTAGATATGGATTCGAATTCTACTATTCATAATGAAATAATAAGAGAAAAGAGATGGAAATTTTATACCAAGTACTAAGAAACAAAGATGAAATAATAAAGCTTCACACAAATGGAAAAATTTATGGAAAAGGGTAAATTTTCAATTAATTTGATGTAGAAAGATCCAAGCTTTATTCTCCAATCAATAATGGTTAAGTACTTGCAGAAAAAAGTGTAAAGTATTGATAATTATACTCATAAATGACTTAAACAAGTGCCAAAATTCGACCAAAGAGGTAAGCATTGACCCAAACTACTTTAGCTAATATAAGAAAATATAATAAATCCCACTGGATACCAAACCCTCAGACCAAACCGAACCCTGAGGCCAAATAAATTAGTTTTCTCCCAGAACCGAATCGGTTCGATCTCTAGGTTTGGAAATTATATTTCTTCTTTCATCTTTTCCCGACTTGAAGTTTCACCCATTGAACTTATCTTCAACTTCAAATGTCCATAACTTATTCACCATAGCTCGAATTGAGGCATCGTTTCTTCATGCATTCTCATGAACTCGAGATATTCATATTTCATGTTTGCTCCTTCTTTGGATTCTGGTGGAAAACTTACTATTTGGTCGTGATTTCCTTTCTCACATTATTTTCACTGTTTGAATTTTCTCTTTCATTCAATTGCATGATTAACCTCTAAACACATGATAAATACACAAAACACCAAAATACTTACCAAAAAGGTTAGTTTTAATAAATATGAGATAAATCTGGGATAAATGTGATGTTCGGGACCATATAAATACATAAATTTCGCTGGTAAATATGGAATATTTGTGCCGAATCATAGCATAAAGTGGTTTGAGAGGTTGACACATAGGTCAGTTAAGTATTTCAAGTCTCTTGTCGAAGTCTTCATAGCTTGATTCATTACAGGAAGTTTTCACCCAAAGAGAGTGGATTCTCTCCTAACTATGAGGAAGAAATTCTAAGAGACTTTATAGGATTATGCCAAGAAGATATTGTGAAGCCTACAACAAAGTAGAAGATTTCTCAGAGGAGGTCATCGTGGCATCATTCAAGATAAGGTTACCCCCTAACACCATGTTGCACCAGTCCCTCACCAAGAATGAGTTAGATACCATTGATGCTATTATGTCTCATATAAAGAAGTACACCAAGTTGGAAGATGTGGTCACCCTCAACCAAGGTGATAATGGTCGCGCGAAGGTGGCCAAAGGAAACGATGAATAGAGCGCCCTCGGGAAAGGAGTAAAGAAGCATAACATAGGTTATAAAAATGGGGACAACTACACTTTAGTTGATATTTCGGAGAGTGAGAGAGAGAGAGAGACTACTCCATTTTGGTTGATATTTTGGAACGAGACTACTCCAGTCGATGAGGGTTGAAGGTTAAAGGTTTAATGATTTGCAGCAAGAGATCATAAATCAATACCTAGAGAGGTTCTTAATTTAGCTATTTTTTTTTAGTTTTATCTTATTTTGTTGTACTTGTAACCTAAATTTTATGTGGATTTTTATTTGTTTCGTAGAGGACACTGTGGATGTTTCCCTACACATTTAAGGGGTTTACCACGTAAACAATCACATGTGTTATCTTATTTTCCTCATCTCCTTCTGTAGAGTGGGGTCAAATAAATTAACCACCAACGCTCTGATAAACTAACCCCACGGGTTTGATTAAATATTGATTTATAATTTATCAAGTTTTACTACAATCGAGACCCTACACGGGCTGAGATATTATTATGCCTGATTTAATATATTGCGTATATTCCACGATTGATGAAATACACTTGACAATACTCTAGTAATGATTTAATTTACTCATTTAAATATGCCACCACATATATTGTGACAAGTAACACCATAAATTTAGGACATTTGGTTCCATAGAGAACATGACATGTATCAAGCCCACTTGAGGTACTTTTTCTATAAAAGGAGGTTCTCCCCTCATTTGATGGATGATGGTCTTAAGGGAAAAGTAAGGAGTGGAAATCTAACTCTCTTCCCCCACGAACCTCTTGAGCTCCGTCACTAGTTCAATAGTAATGAGCGGATTTGCATAGTTTCATTACGATATATGGGAGTTTGAGAGGCGACTATCTAGATTTGGAACCCCCACCCCCATGCACCAAAACTGGGCATTTGAGAGGCGAATAACTGGATTAGGCACCTCCACTCACTAAAACCATGAAAAAATGAGCTCTCTCTGGCATATCATAGAGACCCACGAACTACACCGACTTTGATTCCGCAAAGATAGATACGTAGGTGCAACCACATTGCTCAAGTCTAAAACATGCTCAACGTGGTGCTTCCTCAAATTTGCATTCACATATTACATTTGACGACTCTACTTGGGAGGAATTCTTTATTTCGATTGCGTAACGCCTCGTGCGAACACACTGAGAACTCGGTGGAGGCGGGGCATTTTTATTCAATAAAGATATGTATCATTACTTATACTCTTTATTCGTGATATTAAATATTCTGTGTATCATTCTTTATGATGAATATCACAAATCATATTTGCAAGAATGCACATAAAATCTATTAGCATGTATCTTCAATTAGAATTTTTAAAATACTCAGCTGAAAAAAATATGCGCATGAATGATTCTGCTGAAAAAATAATTATTGTGGTTATTTTCAGCATTAGTTTGGTTATAAGTTTTGCTAGCCATAGTTTTGGTCACAGAAAGAAAGATAGTATGTTTGTGTGTAGTCCACGAAGAAAAATGGTGCAGATTTTTTAATAGTTTGTGTGTGTCAGTTATATGAAATTAACTATTCTCTATCAGTAGCCGAAAGTAAAAAAGATATATTTTATGCAAACCGATTTTGAGCCTCACTCTATACTGCCACATGCATGCTTTTAAATATGTACAAATGTACTCAATAAAAATGTAAATACAATAGATATCTCACGAAAGATCTCCTCAGAATTTTCTGTACAAAATATCAAAAGATGAGCCTAAGCGCTTTAAATGCAGTCTTGTCTTGGGTTTCGTGTTTTATTCTCTGATCTCCATTTTCTTTTTCGACGGCACCAAATTGATTTCCACACAACGGGCTAACACACTTTTAATATTAGTGAGGTAAAGGTCAAAAGAGGGGTCGAAGACACTAAAGTCATCCATAAAAACCTCAAAGCCCCATTTAACCATATCGCTAAAAAGACTAAGCATGCATCTTTAAAAGATGGCGGGTGCATTACATAATCCAAAGGGCATACATTTGTAGTCAAACGTGCCAAAAGGACATGTGAATGTCGTCTTTTCTTGATCTAGTGCATCTACCTCAATTTGGTTATAGCCGGCATAACTGTCAAGAAATTAATAGAATGGGTGTCCCGCCACTCGCTCTAGCATTTAGTTGATAAATAGTAAGGGGAAATGATATTTCCTCGTGTCGGAATTGAGCTTCTGGTAGTCAACACAAATGAGCCACCCGGTACTGGTGCGTTGGGAAATTATCTCACCCTTGGTGTTTTCGGCCACAGTCATTCCCGACTTCATCGGGACGACTTGTATAAGACTCACCCACTTGCTATTCAAAATGGGGTAAATGATGCCTGCGTATAATAGCTTAATAGTTTCCCCTCTCGCGATATCTTTGATCGTGAGGGTTCAATCGCCATAGTATCTCCCTCGAAGGTTTCACGCCCTCCTCAAGGTGGATTTTATGGGTACAAATTAAGGCACTTATACCCTTCAAATTCGCGATGCTCCAATCAAAAGCACAATGGTGCTTCCTAAAAATTAATAATATTTTATCCTCTTGCTCTTTATTTAGGCTCGAGGAGATGGAAATGTCTTCATATAACGGTCCGCGAGTTGGAGAGTGATCTTAGTGGGCTTGAGGTCCCCCAAATCTAATTTCTTATAAATGGAGTAAGGGATAATGTTAACACTCAGCCTTAAATCTAATAAGGATCTCTCAATGCGGTTCTCTCCAATGATACACGAAGTAGTCGGTGCACCCGTATATTTGAACTTTATTGGGAGGTCACTTGGTAGAACTCAGTTCACATTTTGTGATAGTAAAACGTTCTTTTTAACTTTTAGTCTACGTTTCACCATCAATAAGTCTTTTAGGAACTTTCAATAGGAGGGAATTTGCTTGATTGACTCATGAAAAGTTAAATTAATCTTGACTTGCTTTAGCACATCTTGAACATCTTCATGGGAGGCCCCTTTAGGAGGAGGAACCAACTAATGAGGGAAGGGCGCACCAGTGGGCGGTTTCACTACAACTTCGGTCCTAGTCGTGTCATGGTCTTCACTCTCATTCAAGGGAGCATCATCGACCTTTTTCGTTTCAGGAGAAACCTCCTTGCCTTTAGGTTCATCATGTAGGGGAGGTGATAAATCAATGATTCTCCCACTACATAGAGTGGTAACGACCTTATAGTGCTATTTATGATCGTCGGACGTAGAGCTAACACTAGGTTGACCTTAGAGGGGTCTTTAGCCTTGGGCCGAAAACTTGCCCTTTTCTTGGACACTTAAGGAAGATTGTGATCTCAAAATTTTCAGATTTATATAGGTAAACGTTCGAGCATTTTGAGCATTGGTTGTCTATTGAGCTTGCATAAACTGGTTCAAAGTATCCTCGAGATTTATCCGTTGTGCGATGATATAGGGCGCATAAGGTGGTTCTTGTATTTGTGTATCTTATTGGAAATGTGGAGGCGGTGGTGGAGGAGGGCCAACGTGTGAATTAGGATTCAAGGTAGCATATTATTTCCCATAAATACAATCAGGATTGTTCTTCCATGAAGGGTTATAAGAATTACCATGAAGGACATTAAAATTACCCTTAAATGCTCTTATCGCTTCCACTTGCTCTTGAAGCATGGATTTATCGGCGGGTATCATCGGGCATTCCTTTGTTGAATTTCCCTCCTCACAATTCACACACACCTTCTCTCTCACTGCTCGAGTGGAGTTAGATGTTTCTCTTCCTCGTGACTCAATTACATCGTCTAATCTTTTAGCAAGTTGGTTGATTTAAAGTGTCAACTCGGCTTCTCTGTCCAATTGATAGAGTGCGGACGCAAAATCAGTTATGGACGTTTGTCGAGCTCGGGTTTGTGCATTTGGATTGGATATGTTTCATGCTTGAGTAATCTCGACGACATACTTAAGGTGAGCCTTGGCATCGTCCGCGTCTAATGCTAAAAATTTCCCTTGGCACATAGTTTCCACGAGTTGTTTGGAACTTAGGTTTAGCCCTTGATGAATGAAGGATATAAGTGTCCACTTCTTAAATCCATGGTGTGGGCACATATTAAGAAACTCGTTAAAATTTTCCTAACATTTATCGAAAGGCTCATTTTCTTACTGTTTAAACGTTTGAATTTGAGCTTTTATGGAATTGTTTTGATGTTGGGGAAAGAATTTCAGGATAAACTTATCTTGCATATCTCTCCATTTTCCAATCGAGTTCGGTGCCAAAGACCATAACCAAGTCTTGGCCTTATCCTTCAGGGAGAAGGGAAAACGTTTGAGGCAAATAACATCTTGGGTGCACACTTGATCGCTAAAAGTTTCACATGCCTCATCGAACTTGCAGATGTGGAGGTATGATTTTTCTAACTCTAGGCCATGGAATGTGGGAAGAATCTGAATCATCCCATTGCAAAAATGGAATTTCCCTATTTTATACGGGAATATAATGCATCCTGAAATGACGATTCGCTCGGGATATAAAAGGTCTCTTATGGGGAGAGACGACATCTCACCCTTACCCGTACCATAACTAGCATTGTCAGACATCACGCTCTCTTTAAATGACTTGATATCGTCACTCGACGTTCTATAAGTATGACTCATAGTTTGACTCGTGATGGAGTTTAGTAGTGTAGGAGGTGGAACCCAAAATTGTGGAATGCGAGGAGTATGTGGGTTATCGGGATTGTACTCTACTATAGGATTTTCATGAATTCTAGTAGGAGTGGATTGAGGAGTTTGCACGTAATGACTAGGCAGATTCTATAATTTTTTTTATCTTTTTATTTATCTTTATTTTTTTTTATTTTTTTGTTTTTCTTGGTCTTTGTAAGAATTAGAGTCAAATTTTGGATTAATTCGATGTAAGCTAAATGTCTACCTAATCCCCAGAAACGGCGCCAAAAACTTGGCACGACGTAAAAAGCGTGTCTCAAGTACAAGTCGGTCACTCAAGTAATATTCCAGTAAACCTAGTGTCAAACTCAGGGAATAGGAAGCAGAACGTGACGACAGATAGGAAGGACGATAAACCTTTTGGTGGACTCATAAAAAGAGAGAAGATGATTATTTGTGAAACTTCCTATCAACTAATGCAATTTAATTAAACTTGCAATTTAACTACGTATGAGAGAATAATTAAGTGAGTTTTAAATCAATATGGAAAAATGAAGTTAGGGTACACTCACCCGAAACTCGTTAGTGATTATATAGAATATAAAAACTTAAAAAACCTAAATCTCAATTCAAAGAAAAACCAAATACTCTCTATGCATTTGACATATGTGTATTTTACCCCTCACAATATCAAATCAAAAAATTTATTTGACGAGAATGATAAATTACCAAAATGCCAATTACACCCTTAAACATTCCGATTACATTGGGCAAATGGAATTAAAAGATATACAACCTTTATTATGATAAAATTCAAACCTTTGAATTGTTAATTACATTTTTTTAGCTTTTAAATTCATTCTTAACACCTAGGTTGGGTTCAGATACCCCAGCCCGCTAAAAACTTAGTCGAACATAGCTACGTGTGGAATAACAAAAAATCTAATGTTGCATGTGTTAAAAGTCATGATGAAACTATTGCTAAACTTGCATTGAAGTCTTAAAATCCTAAAAAAATAAATAAAAATACATAGATGGAGAATATGCAAGAACAAGATAGAGAAGACAAACTTGATATTAAACTCTTGAGAATTGATCCACAATAATATAGCTTTTATGCATGAATTAAAACTAGGGTTCTTTACCTCTTCTTCTCTCTAATTCTAAGGTAAAAACTAATTAAAACTTGGCCTAATGTCAAATTACAATAATCCAAGGTCATTTTTGCAAGAGTCCTAACCTCATTCAACTTCTAAGAAAATTCGGCAATAAAAGAAATTTCGCGCATCAGTTCGGTCGAACTGGTTCAGGTGCATATGCGAACCGATTTGCCTCCGAACCGGTTTGAGGTTCAGTTTGGGGAAACTTCTTGCATTGCTTGGTTCTTCTTCTTTTTTTCTTTAGATTTCCTTCTCAACTTCGATCGCTCATAATTTCTCTACCCTAACTCAGAATGGGACGCTGCTTCTTCTAGTATTCTCTTGATTTCGTATACTTCGACTTTTATTTTGGCTCCTCTTTCGGACCAAGGTTGAAAATTATTGAAATGCCCTTCAACTCCCTATTTCTTGGTTTCTTTCACTGTTTCAAGTTCTCGCTCGCACTAACTTGCATGAGATACCTATAAAACATACGAGAGATACATAAAAACATGAAATACTCGTCAAGGAAGGTTAGTAGCATAAATATGAGGTAAATCCAAGTTAGTTACAATGCACGGGATCGTAAAAAGACTGAAATTAAGGGAATACATATGAAATATTTACGCCTTATCAGTTTACTTATACATAAATGTATAATTATATGTATATTTGACTTGTAATCTATATATAAAGTATTTTATTTTATTATTTTTAAGTGGGAGGGGGAAGGGTGGGGAATCAAGCCCACAATATATATATATATATATATATATATATATGATCATATTCTATCTTATACATACTTACAATATACTTAAAGTACACATGCATACTATATGCACATATTATCATGTTATTACATGTATAATACATAATAAAGATTATATACATTCATAAATACCTTTCTATGAGTTTTCTTTCTATTACTCTTATTGTCTCATATTTTGCAATCTACTTGATTTTTTTTTTAAAATATCTTGAAAAAAATTATGGTTGAGAGATCTACATATTGAACTTGGAAGGTCATGAGTTTAATACTCAAATAAGATGACTAATATAATTTTTGTTCAACCACAATTATAACTCGCATATGCTTTTTCCCATAGTTAGTGATTTGTGAGTAAACAATCAAGCAAAACAAATTCATTTTTGAGTTATTTGTTATTTTTTAGAATGCGAGGGAAAGAAGAAGAGACGTTTATATGCATATAGAATAAATTGCTTCTGGCCAATGTCAACTTCCAACAATACAGTAAGTGAATATCAAGTTTACTAGTTTAGCATAATGTTTTACTAAAAATTTCATTAGAAATAATTAGATTTATTTATTTTCTTGTCATTAAGGTAGCACTCATTAGTTATTGGTTTGTCATTTGTATATAGATAGAAATTAAAGAAGGGTTATCCAAATCTAAGGAAAAAGTTAAAAAGGTTTTTTTCATAAGCCTCATTTTCTTGGAGACAACCAAGATTATTGCAAAACGCGAGTTAGTAAGACAAATCTCATGAGTTAGTGAACAATTGAAGAATACCAGACATACTTTGCATTTTTTTTAACTTTAAACTTTGCATTTTCATTTGAAATATGAAATCTGAATCAATATATGAAATACGTGTAGGTTTTTATCATCACTTATAGATACTCAAATCTTGAAAAAATTATTTGACTTTACAAAATTTGATTACATGAAAATTTTAAAGATGAATTAAATCTTAATTTTCCCTTAGTCAAATCAATATATCTCATTATTAGATAAAGTTTTTATCATGTTTGATAAATATCCAAGATGATGTATCATCCAAAATCAATCGTGTTGATTGCATAATATTTTCTTTCCATTCAAACACATATAGAAGGTGTAAGATGTGGGTGAAGATTTGAGTAGGCACTATTTTGAACATGTTTTAGACTTGAGCAATGTGTTTATGCCTACTTATCCGTCTTTTGGGAATCAAATTTTGTGTAGTTTGTGGGTCCATACAATACACCGAAGAGAGCTCAGTTTTTGGTGTTTTTGGTGCGTAGGGGATGCCTAATTCTACTATTCGCCTCTCAAATGACCAATTTTGGTGTGTGTTAGGTGCCAAATCCAGATAAATGCCTGTCAAATGCCCATATACTGTAATGAAACAATGCAAATTCTCTCATCACTATTGAACTAGTGATGATGAAGCTTAAGAGGTTCGTAGGGGAGGAGAGTTAGATTTCCTTTGCTTACTTTGCCCCTAAGACCATCATCCATCAAATGATGGGAAAACCCTCATTTTATAGAAAAAGTGTCTCAAGTGGGCTTGACACATGTCATGTTGTCTACGGAACCAAGTGTCCAATATTTATGGTGCCATTTGTCACAATATATGTGGTGGAATATTTAAATGAATAAATTAAATCATTACTAGAGTATTGTCTAGTGTATTTCATTGATCGCAGAGTATACGCAATATATTAAATCGTGCACAATAATATCTCAGCTCGTGTAGGGTCTTGATTATAGTAAAGCTTAATAAATTATAAATCAATATTTAACCAAACCCGTGGGGTTAGTTTATTAGAGCGTTGGTGGTTAATTTATTTAAGCCCGCTCTACATTTTCCCCCTTGTAGACATAGTTGGTGTGTTGATGCCTCGGCTGAGACATATCAACTATGTGTACAAAATAAATCATTTAGCCTATTTGACTAGAAAATCATCACATAACCATGTGCAGTCTATTAATCATGCATATATATGCATATATCATCTATAAGTAGTTTTGAGGGCTATCTTTTCTGTCTCTACTTTTCATTTCGGAGGAATATTTTGGGGGCCCCATTCCTCTTGAATGACCACGTCTCCACAATTTTATTGTCATTTTAAACATTTTTGAACAACAAACTTGCCAGATGTACTGGCCCTGGCAACCATTTGGTAGTTATCTGAGTATAGTAGATCTTTTACAACATGATATCGAAATCTGTCGAGAGTACTCGATCGAACAACCATTAGTGCTTTGAGTGAACTGGTTTTTTAAGTGATCCTAGTAATGTAACACCCCACAATTTTTGGGACTGAGAAATTAAAATTTTGGGAGAAAGAAAATTTATTTAAATTGAAGAATTTTAAATTTGGAAATTGAGGTCCGAAAATTGAGGTTGTTATAAAGTATTCCAGATGACGATTTGGAGTGCGCCATTGATTCCGGATGGATTGAGATAGTCAAAATGACTGTCCTTGGGTTTTATTTCGGTTCTGGAATATTTTTATGTTAGTTTGACTTGAATTGGAGTAAACGAGTCATTTAAAGTGTGTATTATCATTTAAAACTGGGATTTATGTTTTAAAGTCTTAAGAGGCTTACAGATCAGCCTATCTCATTTGTGAGAAAGAGAGAAAGAGAAAAAAAGAGAGAAAGAATAAGAGAGGAAGAAAGAGAGAGGGGAAAGCTTGGAGATTCCGACCCGTACACGATTTCAGGGATGATTCAACCTCTACAATTCTAAGGCAAGCGTTTAATCTTGCTAAATATTACATTTGTGTATTTCATTTCATAATTTACGAATAAAAGAAATGGATTTTGGATTGTATGTAAAAACCTAGACTTTTGAAGATTAAATCTTGCATTTTAGGTTTATAAATGGGTTTGATGGTGTAGGGATGGTTGGGATCTTATTTGAGATGATTTTAAGATTAGAATCATGAATTGGTGAATCTTTAAGGATTAGAAGTGGTGATTTTGGGGTTTACAATTCGTGGGTTTTTGTACAGAAGAAGAAACCTTCAAAGTTCTGCAGACCCGAATCGATTCGCCCCCTAAGCGAATCGATTCGGCTTAGGAAAAGTGTCAGGTTTGTATGACCGAATCGATTTGGACCCAAGGTGAATCGATTCGGCCTGAGACAGACTTACAGGTCCTTTGTACCGAATCGATTCGCATGGGACGAATCGATTCGCCTTTGAGACCGAATCGATTCGGACCAGTCCGAATCGATTCGAAAATAGGGTGAGATTGTTTAGAATGATGTCTACCCCCTTATGATTGGGTGTATCGATAAGGGACCTTCCTATATGATGCAAGGGATATGTTTTGGAGATTTATAAGGGGTTTCTCATATTATATGATGGTGGGGATATATCGACCCATTTTGGAAACATACACACATATGGAATGGAGTTTGTTGCATTGGTGTAGTGGGGGAATTTCATTGAGAATGGGAGTCCTATTAGGAGATTAGAAGTAAGTAAATACATAATGTGAGGTTGAGGATTCTTCGAGGAAGTTGTGATGGCATAACGTGAGATATAGATGTCGACTTTTGTGTTGAGTCATTTTATTGATAGGACTTTATCTAGATTTGATTGGGAGAGACCAATAAGAGATAGGTTATGTATCCTTGGCAACATTAAACTTAGGGATCCTATCAAATGGAATATTGCTGAAGGTTCATAATGAGCCAATGATCCGTAATCTAACATGAGAGTGATTTAACGTATTGCCGACCAACAGTTGTGAGTATACTTATTGTTGGGATAGTTTACACATGTTGGGGTGTGATTAACTATGGGTGTCCCAATATACGATGGGATCATAAAATGAATTTAAGTTTAATCTTGAGGCTTGTAGACTATTAGTTAGGTGTATACCTATAATCGGGATTATTATGTGATATCTCAATGTTCTTTCGGATATAGATGGGTTGTATAGTGATTGTTACATACGTTAAACTTTGGGTTAGTAACCTTAATGTTGGATATATTGGAAGACTATTCATATCATAGGGGAAATGGATGAATATGTTTCAAGTGAGGGATCATATTTATATAATTAGAATTAGATTAGTACGCTTGGGAATGACGACTTGTATAATGAGGATTAGGTACACTTATAGCCGAGTTTATAAATTTTGTACATACGGACGAGTGATAATATGTATAGATATAAATATATAGGTATGTGAATAATTCTATTTGTGTGTATATATCGCGTGAATATATATACAGTGTATGTTGAGGTTTGATTATATGATGTGATCATATGGATTTATATATATAGTGTGAATGATATATATACTTATTGTGTGAAGCATACCCGACACATTCTATTATGGGAGGTTGCGCGATGAAGGTGAGCCCCTGTTTTGAGGAGCAGGGTGTGGATAGTCCATAGGTCATAGTCGTCCACTTTTATTTGTGTGGTTTTATTTCGGGGGTGAGAAGTCTTGGGTATGAGTCGTTCTCACTTTTCGATTAGAAACTATAACCGCCTCCCATACGTTAGGATTGATTTTGTCGCCATGGAGGTGTGATAATAGTCCGATAAGTGGTGACCCCAGGAGAAAGTGAGTAAGTCCTGGAAGATGATAGCATGGTGCAGTATTTTGGTATCCTATAACCATTTATGTTATATGGATTACAAAGTGTACATTATGTGTGTTATGTATACGTGGTTATAGGAATGAACGATTGCTTATTTATATTTAGAGTAAATATAAATATATTTATATATATCCTATAGGTGAAGAGGATATGGAGTTTCTAAGGTGTACATCTTGTGTGATTTTGGTATACTAGTTTATGAGGGTCGAAGGATTGTACTTAGAGACAATTGCAGTTATATCGATCCCAAGGATTTAAATAGAGTTTCAATTTTGTTTTTAGAGATGTTATTAAATAATTAGGTAGTTGCAGTAGTAGGATTGGTGTGGATGACATAATGGATCCCTACGATCAACATTGTCAAGGAGTAGTGTATCAGGGGGGTTCCTTGTTTGGATTTCACTTTGCGAGACGCCCCACGCACGAAACGTAGTGAAATGTTGGGAGTGGAGAGAAGTTATGTTTTTAGTACTAGGATGTATGCTATTTAGAGAATGAATTCTTTACGTGTAACTTATGTTAATGTGTGTCGTGCTAAGGCTAGTAATTTTGTTTAAGTGAATAACTAGAACCAATAAAGCCTGGTAAGACATATATATATGTGTATATATATATATTTATGTGGGGTTATAATGGAAAGGGTTTTTGGGTTATGTTAATATGGTGGGTCATGTGGGTATAGACCATACATAAAGTTTAGTAGATTGTCCTTAATTGGGCCGGGTAGCTTAATTAAGGTTTCAAGACGCTATTAGGTGCACGCTATAGATGAGAGGTGAGTTTGGAATTTCACGAGAGTGCGACTCCACTTTAATTATGAAATATTGCATTTATATTTATTATGCACGGTTAACACACTTGCTGCAAATATTTTTACACCTCGGGCTCTAACCCGTTTATATTTCTCTTTTGCTATACATATGTATGTATATTATACTACAGGTGTCCCACCGTAAGTATATCATGGATGCTTTCCTATCCAGTATTTTGGGAGTCGTAACAGATGCAGACTCTTGCGGGATTTAGATTGTAGTCGCTTCTTATTTCTGTGTAAATCTAGATAGGATTCTTTTTGTATATCGGGTTTACACCGAAGGGTAATTTGTAGTTGTTTATAGTTCTTCTTTATGGATGTTGTACTGTCTGTGACCCGACAGCTTATTCAGGTATATTTCCTTGTATGTACTCGTTTTATTTTTATGTTAACACTTTCTTTTATCATGGTAATTGTGTATATTCGACCCTTGCTAGTAGTTGCATATTGTTGGTTTGATTTCCATGTTATGTTTTGTTTAAAATTTTGGCATCCGCTTTTATAGTTTTGGGTAGTTAGCCGTATCTATTTTAGTATAGTCTGTTGATGCTGAGAATGAGCCATCTGAGATTCCTGATTTACTGTAGTATAGGTTTGGCCACCCGTTATTATTTTAAGCAGGGTGTCACAAGTAATATAGGAATTTAGTCTTCTGTAAATCATGCTTATGCCTAGTAATGTAGGACTTTAAATCTCCCATATCTAAGGGTCAGGAGGGCCAAGTTATTTTTGACTTTAATCTCCCATATCCGAGGGTCAGGCGAGCCAAGTTATATTGGACTTTAAATCTCCCATATTCGAGGGTCAGGCAGGCCAAGTTATATTGGTCTTAAATCTCCCATATCCGAGGGTCAAGTTATATTGGACTTTAAATCTCCCAAATCCGATGGTCAGGCGGGCCATGTTATATTGGACTTTAATCTCCCATATCCGAGGGTTAGACGAGCCAAGTTATATTAGACTTTAATCTACTATATTCGAGGGTCATGCGAGCCAAGTTATATTGGACTTTAATTTCCCATATCCGAGGGTCAAACGGGCCAAGTTATATTGGACTTTATGAGAACTCTAATGACTCACTTTGGGCAGATTACCACAATACTAGTAAGGTTTGAGAAATCTTATAATGCACCTCTGTGGGAGACTTACCATGATATAGGTAAGGTTTGTGAGAAATATAATGCACCTTTGTGGGTGACTTACCACAAAATTGGTAAGGTTTGTGAGTAATATAATGCACCTCTATGGGTGACTTATCACAATACTGGTAAGATTTGTGAAAACTATAATGCACCTCGGTGGGTGATTTACCACAATACTGGTGGGCAACTTGTTTCCCCCTATCACTTTGCTGGAAGTAATTTCATATAGTTAGTGCTATATATGAGCCATCCGGTGGCTATGTTGAACAACTTTGATATTTCTTTTGGGGATGCTTCATCAATGATGGATATTCTAGGACCGAATCTGAGCATGTTTGTCACATGTGTTTATGTCTAACAATAAGCGATACATCATACAATACTTTTAACCCTCTTTACTTTGCTTTGTCTTTTATCTTGAGATAAAGTGAAGTAAAGAAAAATATAGCTACTAGTTACAACACCATCTAAGAGTTGAAAGCATTTAAATAAATTTCACGAGGTATTTGCCCCCCAATTAAAATAAAATCTCTTGAGCATTGGACTTTGTCATCTGTAAAGCCTGATGTAATTACTTAAGCTCGATTTGATCATGAGCGTTCAATATCTGCAAGGATAAGAAATCGACTTGGATTCTGTCACAAAAAATCATTAATAACTTTTGAGGCATATTATGATGCCATATATAATCATGTGGGGTATATATTTCCCCCTTTATTTTACTTTATGTCATTAGAATAAAATAAACTCGAAAACATGCTTTGAGGAATCATAGACAAATTGTTCTGTGAAATTTCATGATGCTAATTTGATATGCTATAATATACAGTTGATAGCGTGTGGATATATCACGCAGTGAGCTATTTATCTCATTCCCCCACTATATTATCAAAGCTGAGAAAACTCAGAAGTTTTGCGATCTATTTAAGTGATATGAGAATAATTAAGTCAATAAGCATGTTGAGTCATCTCGAGGTGAATAATAAATACTCATTTGAATTTTTTCATGTAATTAATATCACAATGTGATTAAATCATATTTCAGCATAAATTGAATACAAGGCAGCGCAAAAAGTTATTCTGGGCGGCCATGGTTGCGGTTGCTCAGGAGGTTGCTCCGAGCAACCGTGAATAAGGCAGCTTGAGTCACAAGGGTGAGTCTTCTTAAAGTACTAGGATGAGGCTGCTCGAGGCACTAGGATAAGGTAGTTGCTCGAGGTACCACGGATGAGGCCACTCGAGGTACCTGCTCGAGTTACCATGACTTGAGCAAATTGCTAAGTTTCAAAAAGTATTTATTTGTGACAAGCTGCTTGAGGCACTAGGACGAGGTGCTCAAGGCACTATTATTGAAGCCACTCTAGGCACTTGCTCGAGGGATGTCATTTTTGATATAGTTGTTTGAGTACATGCTCGTACTAATCTTTAAATGGTCTCACGTGGGATAACATAAAATGTTCCCAATTTCAAGGGGTATATTACTTTTTTCAGAAATAAATGTTTTTCTACTCGAACAACTTAAATTCATGCGAGACTACAAATATTTTCAAGCCTCAAAGAGTATTTTTCAGGGTGTGTAAAGTAAACAAGAATAAATAAAAATACCATAACATTAGCGATTAATAAAATGGGCAATATGCTTTATTTGACCTAATTTTCAAAATCACATACTAATAATTTTTTAGCAACTGTTTATTTCCATACTTATTCGAGTAACTATACAATCTGGGAATGATTTTTGAGATATTTCCCATGTGGTTTAGTGCCACCGTACCCATGTTTTAAAAGAGGTATCTCGAGTAACCGTGCTTACTAATTTAAAACCAAAAAAAAGTCCACTATCTTGAAACTTGGGTTCCCAATTGGTCTGCATTTGCATATATTACCGAAGATAAGTATTAAAACCCCAAGATGGGTCCAAAATTGAAGCCGTCGAGGATATTTCCAAGTTACATGCTTAGAGATCATGATCGCTCAAGGATCCGTGGTGGTTTAGAGGTATCTGTTGGGAATACATCTTCGGAAGTACCTGCTAGGAGGTTAGTTTGTTCACATATAGTTGTTCGGAGGTGAGGTTTTCGGAGATACCTATTAGGATTTCGATGATGTTCATAGATAGTTAGCTGGGTGTGTTTGTTTGGATTACCTGTTCAGAGGTTAAGCCTCCTCGGAGGTTTCTGAACTGGATCGGAGGTTCCCAAGTGGCTCATAGTTTAATGATGCTTCGGTTTGGAAAAAACGGAAGTGGGTAGTTTTTTTGTCATGGGGTCAACCATGGTGAATCACCAGAGCATAGGATGGGTCATCTAGAGCATGGTGAATCACGATTTCTTAAGTTTAAAATACTTTTGTTTCTTTGAGTTTAATCAGATTTACTACGTTCCTTTGGGGTTTTTTTCACAATTACGTTGGTTCAGTTTAGATTTATTTTGGTGAATCTCATTTTATAAACCTCTATGTGGTTGAGATGGGTCGAACCAAGGTTACTTGGGATGAAAATCTTGAGGTTTGTAAAAGATCAATGGTTTTTTGGATCATGGCATCTCCGAGGACGTAAATGTTTTTTTGGGTTTATGCTGAGGTAAATCTCCCATAGCAGGATGGTTATGATTCTTATCACGTGATTAAATTGGTACCCATTTGGGATTTTGGGAAGATATGATCCCACCAGGAAGGTTGAGAAATGTAAATTGGGAGAACTGTCATTTAATTATTACTAAAGGCCACATAGTGTCGTCTAAAGGTATTAAGGTAGGTATATCAAAAATAGATGTCATAGACAGTCTTCCCCCACCTAAGTCACTAAAGGGCATGCACTATTTCTTGGGTCGCGCGGGTTTCTATCGGAGGTTTATTAAGAATTTTAGTTCCATCGCTAGGCCGTTGAGTAACCTACTTAAGAAAGATGCCCCCTTTGAGTGGAATGAAGCATGCCAAAGTGCTTTTGAAAAATTTAAAAGCATGCTCGTGTTAGATCCTATTATGCAAGCTCCGAATTTGTCCCTTCCATTCGAGCTCATGTGTGCTGTGAATGATTATGCTATAGGTGTTGTTTTGGGCGAAATAAAAAGATAAGAAGTCTCAAGTCATCTACTATGCTATCCGGACATTAACCGAACCACAACTCAATTAGTCCACCACGAAGAAAGAATTGTTAGCCGTACTTTTTGCTCTAGACAAATTCCGCTCTTACCTCGTTGGTTCACTGATTACTTGCTTTATCGACCATGCGGATCTTAAGTATCTCCTTTCCAAGAAGGATGATAAACCGTGCCTCATAAAGTGAATCCTACTCCTACAAAAGTTCAATATCTCCATAAAAGACATGAAAGGAGTAGAAAATGTCGTAGCTGACCATTTGACCCAAATTTCATCGACGTGCCTAGTGATCCCATACCCATAGACGAATATTTTCTAGATGAGAAATTATTTTCCACTTCTTCTATCCCTTGGTTTATAGATATAAGGAATTACCTTGTCAGGGGGCCGTTCCCTCCGTTTGGACACCGCAGAAAAAGAAGAAATTCTTAACATGGTCGTATATATTCATCTATAACGATCCCTACTTTTTCAAATATTGTGCGGATCAAATCATCTGAAGATGTTTATCAGATGAAGAGATACCTAACGTCATTCGCTTTTGTCATGCGAAATCTTGTGGAGGTCACTTTTCGATGAATAAGATGACCGATAAGATTTTTCAAAGTGGTCTTTATTGGCCCATTATTTTTTTGGATGTTAGCACGTATTGGTCGCGGTCCCTTAAATTCTGGGTTTTATCCTCCACGGATTTATAAGACGTATGCGTGCTGTGTCAGGTACCCTGAGCACGTGACATATATCAAGTCTGGAGTACTTGTGAATGGGAGGGATGCGGCCTGCAAGGCAAGCAATGTGTTGTATCATGTGGGGCTAGAGACAAAGCTGCCGCGCCCTGTACCGAGTTGTGCCGTGGCTTCTTCTTGGTGAATAATTACTATGTGCCACACCCTATAATTGACAGGGCTGCACTGTGTTATCCCTCTCCATGGCGTTTTGTTGGGGGCCGCGCCCTTTGATGAGGAGGGCCGCGCTCTATATTCTTTAGGGTCGCGCCCTGTATTTCTTTAGGGTCGCGCCCTGTATGTGGTATGAGGTATGGCCGCACCCTGTATGTGGAGTAGAATTCCATCTGTGGCAGGGTGATATATTTGTACTATCAATAAGCCCCTAAGCCGTAGTGCCAAGAGAAATCCATTGGGGTTGCGGGTTAGATCAGTCTGCTTAGGTGCCGTGGTGCCTCCAAAGCGACGATTCGTCTTCCGCGCTCTCTTATATAAATTATTTATAGCCGTGGACTTCATTATGTTTCCAAAACTTTGAGAACAAATCGAGAGCGAATCTCTGCGTGTGCAACTTAATCATCCATTGGGTGTTGCAGGAGATGATGTCGCGAAAGTTATAGATAACCCAACGGGTACGTCTGGGAGGGCTGAGAGACCCTTAGCTGCACTTGATATCCGCAGCGCCATGACCCAAGACTGGGTTGAGCAGGTGGCTGAGGCTTTCGAATTTCCAGAAAATTTGATTTGCTCGGCACCTGCCGCGAACTAAATACCTTGCACGGTTTTGGCCGATGGAGTTTGCTTCCCACTCCATGCCTTTATTTACGAGCTGCGACTGCCTGTTCCTGTTCCCATCTGTCGCCTTTTTCAGACAATGAAACTGGCCCTAGCCCAGTTAGATCCTAATGGATGGAGAGCCATTCTTGCTGCGGTTGTCCTTTGGGAGAATCTATTAAAAAAGGACATCACTCCCATATAATTCTTTCATTTCTACCGCCCAAAGGAGAACACAGTGAAGTTCGCAGGTTACTACTACTTCTCTGTCTGCGGCAGGGACGAGACCCTTTACACTGGGAGGCCGACCAGCGTGAAGAACTGGAAGGGAAAATATTTTTACATCTCCGGCGAACGCTGGGAGATTCAACCTGAGGAGAATGAGAGGGAAACGTCATATAGAATGCCGCGGCAATGGGGGTCTCCCTCTAAATTAGGTACTAAGACTATAGTCGCATCCTTTCATCATGCTTTGTATATTAACTTCCACTAACCATTGTCTTTTCTGTAGTTCTTAACAATTTGCATTTGAACAAGCGGCAAGAGAAGAGAGACGCCGAGGCCGCGATAGCTCCTGCTGAACATAAAAAGTTCAGCACACTAGTCACATCAGCGACCATATTTGAAGCAGGGTTTTTCCCCAACAAGTTCATTCCTCAACAGATGGCTGCGGAAGGTAATATCCTGACCGTCATAACTTTACTGCGCGGTAACTTATGCTCCCAGCAATTTTATTTCCAATATTTGTTGTTATTTTTTTTAGGTGAGGAGGTTGATCGAGAATTACTGGCTGCGCAATTGGCAGAAATGGACGAGGACGCAGTCGTCCTTAATAATACTGCACGGAGCAGGAAGAGGAAAAGGCCCAAAGCTAAGGCACCTATCGCGGCTCATTCCGCAAAAAAAAAAAAAAAACTCCTATCGTGGCTCATTCCGCAGACAAAAATACAACTCCTGTCGCGGATAAAATGGGAAACATTGAGAACCCCCCGCAGGATGAGTTTGATGATGACATAGGGGCAAACCTGGTCGCGGTGGGATTGATGTCTGCTGACACACCCCTTCATTCAGCATCTTCTCCATTACCACCTGTGGCTGCAATAAATGCAAACCTGGCACCCCATTTCCGCAACGGAGCCGGTCCCGACGATTGACCGCGGCCCCAATTGAGACAGCCTGACCTAAAGTCTTCATGGGACACTATCGCAAAGGCTGCGCAAAGAATGAAAAGAATTATTGATGCCGTGGACCTGGATATGTTGGTGGGGGTAGACCACGACGACTTGGAGGATTGTGGTCTCCATAGCCTTCTGAGGGTAAGTGCTATCATTCTTTGATTTTTCTACTAACTTTTTTGCCTCCCATATTTTGCTTCTAACTTGTTTTATTTCAGGCCACGGATGTTATGGTAGCCCTAAAGAGGAAGTATGAGGCCCTTTATAAAGTGAAAGAGGCTACGGATAGGGTGCACACTTCTGACTTGGAAACTGCACGGACCTCGTCTTTTGAAGCTGGCAAGAAGTCTCCTGCCGCGGCTCTTTAGGCAGCCCACATGGACTTGGAGAAAGCAAACAAGGCGAGGGAGGAAGCGGAAGAGAACTTCAAACAGGCCGCAGACTCCCTTAAAGCCTCCCAGACTGCTGAAGCTGCTCGTGCCACGGATATTACAAGTAACAAGCTCGCCCTCCTCCAGAAGAAGAATGAAGAGCTAGAGTCCAAGTTCGCTCAAGAAGCACTAGACCATGCCGCAACACTAAAGAAGATTGAGGAATATCACGGTGACGCTCTTAAGTTGGCTATTGACCACGTCGTGGAGTCATTCAAGGGCTCTAGGGACTTCTTCCTCATCAACAACAGGGCTTACCTCCGCGGCTATCAGGAGCTTCGACAGTGATTCATAAAAAAATTCCCTGAGACCAAGGATTCGGTTATTGCTTGGAAACTCAATGATGCCGAGCATCAAGAATGCATTGCTGAGCTTAAGGCCGCGGCCAATGAAAAAGCGAGGCTGAGGGAAGAGACAAAAGCAGCAACCGCGGATGGAGAAACTGAGACAGCCGTGGATGGCGAGGAGGGTGATGAGCATGATGACGCAGCTTCTTGAACTTGCAATCATCTTAGTTTTTGAACTGATCATTAATACAGGGCTGCATCCCTTCTGTTACTTTACTTTTGTTGTGGCTGCGGCCTACTTTTCTGTAATCTCAACTGCTAATTTCAAAGCTACAGCCACATTTACTACTTTGTACATATTTGATTGCTTGCAACTCTTTGGTCTTTTACTTTGCTTGATTTAATGAATGGTTGAACATAACTGCTCTCATATTTGAAAATGCACTTGATTGGATGAACATAATATTTTCAGTCCGCAGATAGCATTCGATTTCTTCATAGGATGATTATTTGCTAATGTTCGCATCCACATAAATAGTGCTATTGCACCTTCAGAAGTACAGGCCATAGGCTGCGCTGTTTCATATGGCTGTTGTATACGGGCCGCGGCCCTTTCTCCATTTTCAACGAATGCTTGGACTGCCCCTTGAATACAGCTGCGTCCTCTAAACGATTTCACTTGATGGCCACAGACGTGCTTACAAGGCTGTGGCACTTTAAGTACATGGATCTTCACAGGATACTTTCATTGCACTTGGTTGCCTGAACCGCTTAACCTCTTAGTTATTGTCATCCCATAACCAATATGGAACATGTAGAGAAGGCCTTTCTTCTAGTGCTTCAATTGCCAAATCAGTGTGCCAGAGAAGAACAGATTTGGGGATGTTATACCTTTTCTATTTTTCCCAGTCTTAATACAATTGATCCTCTTCTACCGTGGTATTTGACATTGTAGCTTTCTCATGCTTCAAGATGCCAGTGCCTCATCACTTTCATGAATGAATGGCTCCTAGATATCTGCAACCATATCAGTGGGCTGTGACACATTTTTGGCCCTTGCATCTGAACAATGCGCCTCTGTAGACATACATGGTATTTTCAAGCCTTCCCGAGACGGGTTATGTTATTAAGCCACCCACAGCTATCAGATAGGATATTTTCAAGCCTCCTCAGGCTGGGTTATGTTATTAAGCCACCCACAGCTATAAGTATATTTAAAGCCATCTTTGGCTAGATGTTATAAGTCTCTCGACTTAATGACGCATCCCGAAAGCTAAGAATGGTCAATGGAAGCCCTTATGAGAGACGTTGCAGTCCGATCTTGCATAACTACTTCTAATATTTGCTATTGCCCTTTTTAAATATCATAAACTTTCGGGTGATCAGATGTCTTGTCGGTCAACACCGCCCATTTAGATATCACTATTCCTGAAATATCATATTGCCTCGGATTGGGATCTGTTTAAGACGAAAGTGGTCTTTATAAGATAACATTTCATGGAAATAAGAATCAAAATATGACACTATAAAAGTGAACTCAATTTTATAACTATTCATATATATGACTTTGTAGAGATAACACAAAGTTTAGTTTAAAACAACATAAGCGAAAGTTGTCATTGTAAAGTAGGGACAAATGGAACATAAGAAGTAAGCATGAAAAAAGGGCATCTGGCCTGTGAGATTGGAATGCATCCCCTAATCATCTTTAAGGAACCTCCTCAGCATCCCTTGCCCAATTAGCCTTCTAATTTCATCCTTCAAAGCATAGCATTGCTCAGTTTCATGGCCATGGTCCTGGTGGAATCTGCACCAGGTAGCTTTGTTCCTCTTGTGGGGTGGAGGTTTCAGTTTTTCTGGCCACCTCAACAGCTTGTCCTCTTTGATGGACTCAAAGATATGTTCAATCGGGAAGGTCAACAGAGTGTAGGCCCCAGACCTCTTCTCTACCTGCCCAGTTCTCCTTTTCTGGCACTTTTTGATTGCCTTCGCGGCTTGACCCTCTTCAACTGCTGCGACATCAAAGGCAGGTGGAGTTATTTTCTTTGGTGCCGCACCTATATTGGGAGAGGTCGCGGCCTCTAGCATTAGGACCCTCCGAGTTAGATAATTGACCTGGGTCTGAAGTGAGGCATGGCTGTCATAGAATTGGTTGAGGTGATTGTACAACTGCATGATAAGCACCCAAAACTGTACAATTTATACCCCAAATAGACGTATTTTAGTTGTTAATTCTCGACAATATGGATTTTATGCGCTTAATTGTTCAATATGCAGGCTTAATTGCAGTTGCGGTGTCAAAAGCTATATTTCCAAGCAATTTACAGTTAAAATGGAGTTAATTCCCTTATCCCGTAACCCTAGCCTACCCCAAACCTACCCCAAACCCTTCGTGTGTTTTGTTTGTGTCTTTTTATCATTTTTTAGATTTTTAGTTTGAGTCATTTTTATTTTTAGGATTTATTTTAGATTTATTTAGTATTTTCTAGGTTTTATTTTATTAGTATAATTTTATTTTATTTTGAATTTTATTAGTTTTTAGTTTTATTAGGATTAGATTTTTTATGATTTCATTTATTTTTTTTAGTTTTATTTGATTTTACATTTATGTAGGATTTTAGTTTTAATTTTGTTAGATTTTATTTTTATTTCGTTTTTAGTTTCATTTTTTTGATTGAGTCTTTATTTTATTTTTAGAATAGGAGTTTAATTTTTAGATTTTTAGTTAGATGTTATTTTTATTTTTTATTTTTATTTTTATATTTATTTTTATTTTTATTTTTATTTTAGTTGAGTCTTTGTTATTTTAGGAGTCACAAATTAAACACACACACTACACCCAAACCTTTCACACATATACCCAAATACTCACTCACACATATCCTACGATCTTACACTCAGCCACACACAACCACATACCCCTAGCTTCCATACACCCTACGTCACCCAATTACACCCCCTATCATCTTCAAGCTTTCACTTTCTCTCTCCTCCCTAACCCACCATTAACAAACCAACCCATCTTCTCTCTCTCCAAATTCCATAATCATGCAACCCACTCACCACAATTAACACACCTCTTTCCTTTCCCTCACCAAACCCCCAGCATCTCCGATCTGAACCTCCTGCCTCCGGCAGCATCCTAGCTCCGGCCGACGACCTTCAACCAATCCCAATGCCACTGCCATAACCCAAAATCTCAGGCGCCCCATACCCGAACCCGCCTGTCCGACCCCTTCGGCGCATGCGTCGTCACCCCACCGGCGCGATCCCAGCCATCCCCCTCCGGCGGCGACCCTCTCCCTCCTGCCCGCGACCTTGACCCCCCTCCAAACGGAGCCTCTGAAACCCGATTCACCCAAAACCCATTTGTCCCACCAAAATCGAAACACGATTTCTCCACCTACTTTCAAGCTAAGACCAAATGCAAACCAAGGCCAACTTAAATGCTGACATGTGTTTTAAGACTTATACCCACTTATATCCATTTCACCCATTTAATCCAAATCGTGCATCTGCCAAACAACCAACCTCTTACACCTTTTCCCTTATTACCCCCCAACTACCTATCTTTCACCCAATACCCAAAAATACCCTTTTAACAAATCATATTTTTATTCCATTTAACCCACATGCCCTCACACCACACCATATCCACATGCACCCCCTAGCCATATACCCAATATACCCCTTTGCTCCATGTGCCTACTATATAAGAAGACCATGCTCATTCAAGGGAAAAAAAAGTTTTTAGATAGGAATTTGTAGAGAGAAAATACCATTTTAGTGTAGGTTTTAGATTAGAATTTTTATTTTATTATTTTTTAGATAGTGAGGAGAAAATAAATTATTGTGAGGATTAAATTGAGTGAGCTTCTTGATGTAATTTTGTTTGAATCATTCAAATTAAGGGATGTGAATTTCAACTCATGGATTGAAGATCAATTAAGCATCAAGAGATTGGGGTTTGATTGTTCTTTTCTCTTCTCATTGATTTTATGCCTTTGATTATTAATTTGTCATATTTCATATCATGTTAGGCTAAATCTCCTTTCAAGGGGTGGGGTAAAACCCTTAATTGATGTTATTTTATTTTCATTAGTTTAATTACTTGAAAAGTCCCTTTGAATGTTAATTTTGATCCCTCACCCTTAAATTTACGCCTCGAGAGAGGGTAAATGATTTTCGAGAGAAAATAAAAAATTCTAGTGATAATACCCATTTTAGATTCGAACTAGAGATAGGGGTTTCTTAAGTGGGGTATTATAACTTGAATTTCAACTCTACATTTATATTCTAAGATTGACATAAATTTTAATTGATCGATCCTAGCGGGTGATTAATTAAAAGGAGTGTAGATCTATTTTTCTAGAGTTGTGGGGTGTTAAACTTAATTTTCTAAAAGATTACTATTATAATTACACTTGCAACGAGAGTTGGTTTGTAATTTTGATATTAATTTGGGAGAATTCAAATAATTAAATTAATTAATTACAATAACTAAAATTTGTGGTGTAATCCCATTCCTTGATTGTTCTCATAATTATTTACCTCACTTTATCTCTTATTTTAGTGTTAGACTTTATTTTTCACTTTTAGTCACTTTCTAGTTAGTTGTTTTCATCTTATTTTAGTTTATTGTTATTTTCACCTCACCTCACCCAATAGTTTTAATATTGAAAAAGCTAAAAAAAATTAGAAAAATGAAAAAGCACGAAAAAAAATAAAAAGTGAATTATAATTGAATTCATCTCTAGCTATCATTGCTTGTATTGCGGTGCTTAGAGACACCTTTATTTTATTTTTCATTTTAAAAATTGTAATAATCGAAGCAAGCGTGATTGGGAAATCGAACAAGGTAGAGAGAGGGCGTCCAAAGGCGAGGATTTAGAAGCCTCTCTACCTTGGGTCGGTAGGACTCCCGGGGACGACTGAGATAGGCGTGATCTCCCCCGGTCGACTCAAATTTTTCGGCACCCCACGGCCTAAAATCCGTGGGAGGTACATTTCTAAACGCTTGCGCCTCTCCTCTTAGCGAGTCAATTCTTTTGTGTGCTCTTGTGTGATTTTGTTCTCGCATTTATTTTTTGAATGGTGTGATGAATTAAATTACTAAGACCTACACCCGGTCACTCACGAGAAGGGATTTTATCACCTGACTCACTCGCTTACCATTGTGTGCTACCCTAGCCATCACTAAATTTAAAATCAATCAACTAGGTAGCCCAATAGGAGAAATTTTTTTGTAAAGGCGATCACTCATATAAATTCCGTGAATTTTTATCTCCAGCGGACTTAATTAAATTTTGACTACCCTTTCATTAAATTTAAAGATAATAATTGGCTATGTGCTAGTTAGGAATTGTCTTGACTTGTGTGTGTGTCCAATTCCAATTTTTGGTAGTCGGGTTTTAGTTAGTTCGTCCAAATGAAAGAGTCCATATCCCCCCTCCCTTTTTCTTCCAAAAAATCAAAAATATTTTCTTTCTTTCATTTTTATAAAAAAAAATCCAAAAATATTTTCTTTCATTTTTATAAAAAAAAATCCAAAAATATTTTTTTTCTCATTTTTAGAAAAATCCAAAATTATTTTCTTTCCTTTTGAAAAAATTTAAAACTCCAAAAAAATATTTCCATCCCCATGGCCGAAGAACGTCCTTTACAGGACTACTTTGGTCATTTTCCATTGACACACGACACGTGTGAAAGTCATCCTGAACCGTCTCTTTATGATATTTTTAATGGTTCCACCTCTCTCACGAGTCCCCTTGATACTCTTGACTCGTCCGTGCACGCACCTCCTATTCCATCAACCTCGGTGTCAAGTGTCGACGTGTTTCCTCCTTTGTTGTGCACCCATTGTTATTATGCCGATCACATGTCCCATGAGTGCCCTTACATTCCATATCCATCTGAACCCACCGTGGAACATGTGTATCCATATGACTCTGTTCCGGAACCCACGTCGGCCCATTGTCATGATATACCCAATCCCGAGTTGTGTGAGTACCCGAGCTATTCGTGGAGGCTTAATCACCCTTCCACGCAATACGAATCCCAATCCGATGTTGTGGATCCTCACACGTTCCAACAGTCGTCATGGCAACCTTGTGCACCCTTTCACGATCAGTTCCCTCACTATGCACCCCATGAGTATCAACCAATTGTCCATCACGAAAGCGATCATTTGTGTATGATGAACTTGTCCCCACTCCACCCACTTCATTTTAGTATTCTCCATATAGCCATGATCATAGTGAGTTGTGTCCACCTCAACCACCACCACCCATCACTCCACCAACACCTTTATCCACATCCGCTCTCGAAACCCTCTTGCAAAAGTTCATACTCAAGCAAGAGCAAGACACTCAAATTCAAACTCAAGCTCTCCAAAGGCATGAACAACGATTAAATGATTTGGAGTGTGTAAGAGAGTCGGACATTCCCATGGATCCACCCATCGTTGCACCCGAGTGTGACGATGATGTGTCCCCTTGTGACACAAATTTTGAGTGTGACCAATCCTATCCTCTCGAGAATCTCAAAGTTGAGACCATTCCATGGTCTGGACCCCAAGTTGACACTTGTGTTGATTTATCCATCAATCGTCAGCGTGATCCAATCCCACCATATCCAAATGAACCCATTATTTCGGTTCACCTCCCTTTCCCGTCGAATCCAAAATAATTCCCGAGTCTACACCTATCGAGCTTCACCTTTGTGTTCCTGAGGAACCACTTCATCCTAGGTTAGCTCCGGCTACGAGTGTTCACCATTTTCCCGAGATAGAATCCGTGACAGTTCCTAACTATCCGAATATGGATCCTGCCCCACCATGCATGGCTCATCTTGAGCCCAATATTTCTAGTGATCCCTCTATCTTCGATCTTGGTGCCTCGTTTGAACTACCCACCACATTTACTAATGCTACTCTTATGGAGAAGTTGATCACTCCATCTTTAGAGACCACACTCCCTTGTGAGTATTCCTTTACTCCTCCCAATAAGGAGTGTGTGTCTCCCACTCTTGAGTTGGATCATCTTCCTCCACCATTTATCCCACCCGACCCACCCATTATCCCTTCCATCCCACCACCTGGTTTGGATCTTGATTTTACACCTTGCCTGTTTCCATATACATTTTTAGACCTGAAACCATCATCCACCACCCATGAGAGTATTTGTGGTGCTACTCTCCACCGTGACACTGAGCTTGTTATTCCATGCACACCACTTCCTTGTGGTGTTGATTTTTCTTCTTAACAGCTCCCTGGCGTGTCACGGCCCGACCATTATCATCGCCCATTCATAGAACGGTCGTGTGATTTTTATGAGGCCCACCCCATTCCACTTTTTACACCTTTTCGCCTCCCTCACCAATTAGAGCACCATGCTTATAGGGCCCTTGTTGCCCTCACCTTTAAGCTCAACAAGACCCGTGGCCAATACCTCTTCACCCTTTCTCACCCTTTCCCTAACACTCACCCACCCATGATCCACCGATGCTTTGCATCGTGTGATGTACTTTTCCATACAAGTGCATTGACCCGTTTTAGTCTCTATCCAACAAGACTGACGCTTCAGTCTTGTTTGGGGGTGATCTTCATCACCCAATTTTTTTGCCACCTCTTGCTTTCATAGATCTTATCTTTTGGGTGTGAATGGTTCGGTCTGGCTGAAGACATTAAACTTAGCACTACCGAGAGGCATCTCACGTTTCTTGTACTAGTCTCATCCTATTTGGGGGTGGTGTTTCACATCACCCAATGCTTTACCACGCTTATAGACTTGTACACATTTTTTTTCTCACTTGTATTCAAGTTTACTATTGGTGATATCTGTCCACTTCATTAGCGGTTCATTCTGGTAATCTATTTCCTACCTTATGCTCTCAATTTTAAAAATCATTTCACCTAACATCGAGGACGATGTTCCTTTTTGTTTGGGGGTGGGGAATTTTATCAAAATTGGGCCTCTTTTGAAAAATTTTGAGTTTTAAACTTGATTTTTAAAATTTCGTGCAGTTTCTTTCATCTCAATCAATGATGTGAATTTTCAATCATCCATCTTTCAAAAGTCTAGGAATCAAGCTAGAGAATATTTTTTCTAAATAGCTTATGTAATACGTAACAAGGCATGTTGCACCATGAATTTCTAGACTCGACAAAATTTGCGCACTTATCATGTCACTACGGTTTAGAGTTGAGGAGTACTACAATTCTAAAGAGAACCTTAAGGATCACTAGTGGATACTTTAGCTTGTGAGATTCGTGCCTTTCACCCTTTCAGAGTGTTTTACACAATCTTCGAGTCACATGTTGATTCAACTTTGGGTCCGCATTTAATTGTTGTATGATCTCATTATCATTCAATTTTTGGCTTGATCACTGAGAATGACATCTTTTTCGAGTTGTAAGAAACAAGTGTCTTGAAATTTGTCCCAAAGACTAGATTTTCATCCATACACCTTCCACTTTTCCATATATCATCCCCATTACATTCCTATATTCTTCCATATTCCCATTTATTCCTCTCATCATCCATACACCTACCATTTTTCCATATTACATTTACCATTCACTTCACCCATATTCCCATATACTCATGTAAGGGGGACTCGAAACTTCATTTATGAGAAATTTTGAGTCCCCTTTACATGAGGATGTTACAATGTATTTATAGCCTTGAGGCTGTACATGTGAAAAAGTGATGCCCTGTATTTTGGCAGCCGAATATATCTGTATGGAATTAAATGCACATTTAATGCGTAGTTGTCTTCTGGCATACTTGATGCGCACGTAACAAGTATTTGAGTTGCTCGGACCGCCCTGAGTTGCTCGGACCGACTTAAGTTGCTCGGACTAATTTAGTTGCTCGGATCTCCCTAAGTTACTCGGGCCTGTGGAGTTCCTCGGACCTTATTTGTCAAAAGTCTTTTTAATTTACCCTGTGAATGGACACGTGTCTTTATCTGATTGATCCATGTCAGCAGATTAAATTTGGTATCAACAGAAGCCCCCAATGTTTCACAGTTCGAGGTTGAGGAGGAGTCTGGAACATTCTTCTCGAAATATGGTGCTTTTAAGTAGTCATCCCGAATTTTAGGAATGTTTTCCTTGTATTTAATTCTTCTTTGAGTTCATAGAATCGGACTTCATTGATATTTTGAATTTTTCCACCTACTTTGGTTTTCGAGTCCCTTTTTCTTTTTTTAGCCGCCGGTAACGCAAACATCTTTCTCTATAATCATTACTTGTCTTCATTCCCGAGGCAAAGTATATAAGTGCTACAGAAAACTCTATCGTCCTTTACTTTTCAAATTCGTATCTTTGGACTCTTCACCTTCTCTCTGTCTTGTGCCTTCATTTCTTCTCTCGTTTGTTGATAATTGATCTCTATTTCTTCTGTAAGATTTTCTTCCTTTTTCTTTAATTTCTTTATTCGTCGTGGTTTACCCTGTTGAATCACTAGACAAGTTTCGAACCGAGTTTTCAATCCCTCCCTGGGTTATTTTGGAAGAACTCTCTGGTCCTTATGATTTGTTTTCTTTATCTGAGGGACACTGGTTCCCTAGTATTTTTGTAGCCGAATGTGGCTTTTCTTTCCCGCCTATTCCACTGTGTTTGGAGTTTTGCCAATATTTCGATATTGTACCTGCAAAAGTAGCTCCAAATACATAGAGGGTAATTAATGGCGTATATAGATTGAATGAAATCCATGGGACTCGCTTAGGAATCCCATAAATCATGTATTGTTATAAATGGGTTACTAGTGATAGCACTTTTTATTTAAAAACTAGATTTTTAAATAGAGCTTTAGTCGTCAATCTCCCTGATACCAACAAGGACTATTTTGATCACGGAGTAGTGATGAAAAAATGGCAACATCCTCCTCTTGATAGAAACGATGTGTACCAAGGTCCCAAGTGTCCTCCTTATGGCAATGGGATAGGTTGTTTTTGTTTTTACTTTATTTTTGAAATTATGTTCTTTTTGTGTTTGATAAAATGTTTCACTGACATTCAATTTTATTTATTATAGTTGACAGTAAAAGGAATCCCCCAAAAGAGATTGATGTTAATATAAAAATTTTAAAACTTATCTGGAGTTTGCATCAATCTGTAGCTGGGGAGCATATTAGATCAGCATCTCATTTGCTGCAGTATAAAACTTCGAGCTTGTCTTTCATTACTCGTCCCGTGGTAGTTGAACTTGACCCAATACCAGCTGCAGATACTAGTGTGTAAGGTTCTTCTTCAGAGTCAAATATTCCAATTGGTGATATAATGAAGAGGAGGCAAGCTCCTTCTTATTTTGACAAGTCTTCCTTTCCTGTTATGGAGGCAAAGAAAAGAAAGAAAGATATCCCAGAGAGGGGGTGAAAACTGTAGAGATACCTCCTCTTGATATTTCCAAGAAAGTTAGTGAGAAGACCCCAGTGGGTACGAGCAAGACTGTCACTATCCTACCTGCAAGTGATGTTGTTGTCATCTCTCCACCAAAAACAACATCATTGGTTGAAGATGCTCCTGTCAGAGAAACCTACTGAAACTATCCTTCAACCTTCAAATGTTGAAGGTAGTGTTCCATCCTTTATTACTCCGAGCTCCGTTGTGGGTTTGTTACAATTTTCGACTATCGCAGAGGTCCAAGACAATGAAAACACTCTTACTCGTGAGAGAGTTGCTGCTTTGGCTGCTCAACACATTGCCTATGTAAGTATTATTCATTCGAACCTTCTATCCTTAATACTATGTTCATACATTGACCTAGAATTATTTCTCTTTTCAGTTGGTGACGTGTTTCAATAGCATCGGGAAGAGAGATGAAGCCATCCGAGCCTCCAGTTCCTCAGATGGAGTAGAAAAGGCTTTTACTGGATTAACCCAGTCTTTAAGAGATTCTCATCAGAAGTACAAGGAGAATAAAGTTGCTTGGGAGAAGCAGATTAAATCTGTTAAGCAAGAGAGAGATAGGGTTGTAGATGCCTCCAAGAAATTAGAGAAAAAATTGAAGGAATTTGAGAAGAAAAATAAAAAGTATGAGGAGAAGCTTAAGAATGCTGAAGAGCTTGAGAACAAGCTTAAGAAGACTGAAGAGGAAGTTATTAGACTTCATGATGTTGATCGCCAGAGGCAGGAGATAGAAGGGAAAATAAAGGCTGCAGAGGAACTTCTTGCTGAGAGGATTTCCTCGGAGAAGGCAAAGAGAAAACTTGCGGTTAAAAAGTCATTTAGTGTTGGCTGGGACAAAGGTTGGAACAAAGGCCTAGCTTCCATGTCTTCCCAGATGGAGTTTGCTAGTCTTAAATACTTCAGGGATGGATGGGTTACAGTTCTATAGGAGCTAAAGGTCGCTGAGAATTCTGAATTGTTTCAGCGTCATGTTCATAGTCCTCCTCCCTCTCCTGAAGAAGAAGAAGAAGAAGACGAAGCTGCCTCAGAAGAATCTTCAATGATAATTGGGGATCAGGCCCCTGTTGTTAGACTTTGCTCCGAGCAGCCCCAACCAGCCAACATGTCTTCTGAGCAACTTTCTCTTCCCTCCGAGCAACCTACCTCTTCGTCCAAGCCTCCCGAGGAAGTCTTAGGAAGCAAGGAGAAGGTGTAGAGTTGTTCAGACCTTTCTCTTTGCTTTTTTGTTAAATGTAATTTTAGGCTATGTACTTCTTTTTATGATGTAATAAAATTTGAAGTTTTGGTTGTCCATATTAACTCTCTTCTTCTTACTCTGTCCTTATCATTATTGATCCAGTTTATGGATTCTCTTTGCTAGTTTATGGTCAGGATGGAGTTATTATCAGCTCATGATACAGAATTGTTGAAAAAATGCAATGACTACTCCAAAGCTAGTCATGCAGATCTGAATGAAGCTCAAATCATTGACATCCTTGGTCCAGATACTTCTGAACGAGCAGTAGAAGCCTACTAATATTTGAAGTGCTTGCTCGACCGTGCAATTACTAATAATGTGGCATATTATGAGATGATTGAAGGTCTCAGGGTACCATCGAGGAACTTCAACAACAATATAAGGAGTCTTGCACCCTTTTGCATCAGGGGTATGAGAAAAAATATCAATAACTAAATGCCGACAAAGGATACGATAAGTTTATCGCTGCTTATGAGAAGAAAGAGAGCACTCTGAAACTTGAAGTTGAGGAGCATAGGCAAATAACTAAACTGCTGGAGTAGGAAAATAATGTTCTGCGAGAAGAGATATCCAAACTACAATCTGTAGCATCTTCCTCGGGTGCCTTGGTCCCTGTCAATGACGAAGGTTTCTCTTTCTAGGAGGCAGATAATGCTAACTTACGAGATGAGTTGGAGACTTTAAAAATGATTGGACCCTCCTCGTCTACTGGGGGATGAGCAAGATCTTCTTCTCGGGGACGAGCAAGAGCTTCTCAGATTTCAATTGAAGAACAAAGAACTCAATCAGCCTTGGAGAATCAGGCATTCCAATTGATGGCGAAGAATCAGGCCTTAGTAGAGATGTCCAAGAAGATTCTGAACCTCAACGAGCAACTTTCTTCACAAAGCTCAGCCTTGGAAAATAAAGAAAATCTGGTAACGAATCTTCATGAGTAGTTGGAGAGGCTAACATATCAATTCCATAAATAGCCTAGAGAGTTTTGGATGGATGGTTACAATGAAGCCCTCTACCATCTTGATGACCGGATCCAATAATAAAATAACGAGGGGTACAAGCAAGGATGGCTGAATGCGCTGGGTGTGCTGAAACTAGAGCGGGGTCACTACTTATGGGACTATTATGATCCTGGGTTGCTTGATTTTCCAGTGCCTCCTTTTAATCTCGACATGAGTTGGATTCCTGCTCGGGAAATCCCTCAGTGCTTGATCTCAAAGTACCTCGGTGATTACAGCCTCCATTCTAATTTTGACATATCTCGTCCAGAGCATTTACTTGACAGGCCATCAATGATGAATGTTCGAATACTTCGAGATATAAATTTTATAAACTCTACTTATGCTTTCGACGATCCTCCCGCTGGAGTAGAACTTGTTTCAAAGGCAGAAGGGAAAAAACCAATAGAGTAGGGTCTTCGATGTAATGATTTCTCATGTAATATGTATTTTATTCTCTATATAATTTGTTCTGAATTTAATGAAGAAACTTTGAGTTTTCTCTGCAATCTTGATTGTCATTGTCTTGGAAATATTTTATAAAACATCTCTTTTATTCACAAAAATGTCCTGTGTTATTTTAAATTGCCGACCAACAGGAGTTGGTGAAAATTCATTGTTGACCAACCGGAGTTGGTGATAATTTTTTGACGACCAACCGGAGTTGGCGATATTTTTCTTCCCGATCAACTTAGAGTACCAACTTAGATTTTGTGATATTTTGATATGCCATTCTATTTTTTTTTTTATTATAGTGACTTATCACTCTTTGATTCCAAGTAATGAAATGACTTACATCCCATGATCCTGCTCAGTTTAATCAATCGAAGTTGATTGTAAATTGATTTGCCGACCAACCGGAGTTGGTGGAGATTGATTCTCGACCAACTTAGTTGGATTTTATCTACCAACCGAAGTTGGATTTTATCAACCAACCTTAGTTAGATTTTATCTACCAACTGGAGTTGGATTTTATTGACCAACCGTAGTTGGATTTTGTTGTCGACCAATCGGAGTTGGAATATATTTATTTCCCTACCAACCGGAGTTGGATTTTATCAACCAACCGTAGTTGGATTTTATCTACCAATCGGAGTTGGACCGGAGTTGGATTTTATCTACCAACCGTAGTTGGATTTTGTTGTCGACCAATCGGAGTTGGAAGAGATTTATTTCCCGACCAACCGGAGTTGGAGGAGATTTGTTACCGACCAACCGGAGTTAGAGGAGATTGATTTTGAACTTGATGCATAGTGTGTAGCACTAATACTCCGAAAAAATTTCAACAAAGAGAGAGAACTGGGCAAAAATTTCAACATTTTAGTCATATTGAAGAAAACTTCATTTACATAGGAATCCCCACTACTGATAATACTTGCGTAGATGCTCTGCATTCCATGCGTTCTTAAATTCTTGTCCCTCTAATGTTTCAATCTTGTATGTTCCTGGTCGAACAAAATCTGTTACTCTGTAGGGTCCATGCCAGTTAGGTTCCAGTTTATTGTGCTTTTGAATTACTTTCTTTAGCACATAGTCTCCTTCCTTCAGATGGCACTTCTTTACCCTTTTGTTGTAAAATAGGGTTGTTCGCTGTTGGTATGCAACATTTTTTATTGCTGCATCTTCTCTGACTTCTTCGAGCATATCTAGATCTAATCGCCTCATCAAATCACTGATAGGAGATTTGAAATTTAGAACCCTGTGTGTGGGGAGGTCCAGCTCATCAGGCATAACAGCTTCGCTTCCAAATGCCAGCATGTATGGAGATTCTCCTGTTGCTGCTCGCGGTGTAGTACGATAAGCCCACAACACAGAATGTAGCTCGTTGATCCAATTTCCCTTTGCAGCATCTAATCGTTTCTTTAAGCCGTTCAACAGCGTTCTGTTCATCACCTCAGTTTGTCCGTTGCTCTGGGGATGGCCTGGTGTAGAGTGGGTCTTCAATATGTTTGATTGATGACAATATGCGGCAAACTCCACATTGTCGAACTGAGTTCCATGATCTGTGATGAATGCATGAGGAAGACCATATCTACAAATGATATTCTTCCAAATAAATTGATACAACTTGTCATACGTCATATCAATAAGAGGTTCAGCTTCTACCCATTTAGTAAAATAATCCACAGCAACCACGAGGTATTTAAATCTTCCTCGGGTCGTTGGAAGCGGCCCGACCAAGTCTATTCCCTACATGGCGAATGGCCAAGGAGACGTGATGGGTGTTAGACATGTTTGGGGAGTTCTTCGGATAGAGGAGAAACATTGATATTTATCACATTTCTTGGCATAAGCTATACAATCAGCTCTCATCGTCGGCGAGTAATACCCTTACGTTGTCATTCTTTGCAAGAGTGTCCTTCCTGCTACATGGGCTCCACAAGACCCTTTATGGACCTCTTCAATCAAATTTTTCACCTCGGAGGGGTGGACACATCTTTGCAATCCTGCTATAATTCCTCGTCTATATAAAATACCATTAGTCAATACATAACGAGCAGCTTTAAACTTTAATTTCTTGTCAGCGAGTTTATCAATTGGTAATGCCCCCTCCTCAATATAGGCCCTGATGGGATCCATCCAAGATGGTCCCAAATCTAGGGAAATGAAGTTCATCATCATATCTTTATCAATGCTCCTGCTAGCCAAGATTTCTATTGGGATTGTTCTTCGTAGCTCGGTGTGTGTGGCTGAAGCTAACCGAGCTAAGGCATCTGCTCTTGCATTCTCCAATCTTGGTATTCTAATTAATTGCACCGCGTTAAAGCTCGATACAATCTCCATTACTTTTCCATGATACTTGATCATTAATTCTCCTTTCGTTGTGTATACCCCCTGCATTTGATTTACGATCTACTATGAGTCACTGAATACAATGACCTGCTCTGCCCCCATGGTTCTTGCTAAACTAAGACCTGTAATCATAGCTTTATATTTAGCCTCATTATTAGAAGCCTTGAATTGAAAGCGCAGAGCATACTCCACATCGATCTCATCCGGGCTGCTTAAAATAATCCCTGCCCCACAGCCTGTAGTGCAAGATGAGCCATCCACATATAGATTCCATATTGGTACCTCATCCTCAAATTTTTGATCGGACAGAGTTCCTCGGTGGAATATTTGTTGCTTCCTTATATCCTCCTCTAGCATTTCTTGCTGCTCGTCGACCATCTTCTCTTGCTCGTCAATCGACTTAAATTGGTCGGGGTTTAAATTTGATGATCCTGTAGCATCCACAGGCTGGTCGGTATTCAACTTTTGCTCCTCGTAGGTATCAGGATAAGTGAACTCTGCGATAAAATCTTCTACTGCTTTCCCTTTAGGTGACGATGTAGGCTCATAAACTATATCATACTCACCAAGTTCTACTGCCCAGTACATCAATCTCCCTGATTTTTCTGGTTTATCAAGAGCTTGCCTCAACGGCATATCGGTATACACGACTATGGTATGATCTTGGAAGTACGGCCTCATTCTTCTACTTGCTTCGATCAACGCTAGTGCCAATTTTTCCAGTCTTGGATATTTGATCTATGCTCCTCGGAAGGCCTTGCTAGTGTAATAAATTGGTTTTTGCACTCCATCCTCTATTCTTATCAATGCCGAGCTAACTGCATTCTCCGAAACTGCTAGATACAATTACAATCTTTCTCCCATCACAGGCCTGGACAACAGTGGAGGTGCTCCAAGGTATTTCTTCAATTCTTGAAAGGCCTTCTCGCATTCATCATTCCATTCAAACATTTTTCGGAGTGTTTTGAAGAATGGGAGACATCTGTCAGTTGCTCGTGACACAAATCTATTAAGTGCTGCAACTCGCCCTGTGAGACTTTGTACTTCATTCTTCGTCGTTGGAGATCGTAATCCCAATAGAGCCTTGATCTTTTCAGGGTTCGCTTCAATACCTCGTTCATTGACAATATACCCGAGAAACACTCCCTCTCGTACTCCGAATATGCACTTGGTAGGGTTCAACTTCATTTGATATTTATCTAATTGATCAAAGGTATGGCTTAGGTCAATTAGATGATCAGCAGCTTTCTTGCTCTTCGTCGGCATATCATCAACATAAACTTCCATATTGTGACTGATTTGCTCTGCAAATACCTTGTTCATCAACCTCTGATATGTTGCACCTGCATTTTAAAGTCCAAAAGGCATAACATTATAACAATAAGTTCCCCTTGGGGTAATAAAAGAGGTACTCTCCCTGTCTTCAGGTTTCATTTTAATCTGGTTATAACCAGAATAAGCATCCATACAACTTAATAGTTCGTTCCCCGAGGTAGCATCCACCAGTTGATCAATTCGGGGCAAAGGAAAATGATCCTTTGGGCATGCCTTGTTGAGGTTAGTGAAGTCTACACACATCCTCCACTTGTTGTTCTTCTTCTTTACCATCACCACATTTGCTAACCAGTCTGGATATTTGATGTCCTCAATAAAACAGGCTTTTTAAAGCTTCTCGACCTCTTCTTGTATAGCTTTGTTCTTTTCAGGGCTGAACACTCTTCGTCGTTATTTCACTGGCTTGATTTCCCTGCTCACATTGAGCTCGTAACACAGAAAATTTGGGTCTATCCCTGGCATATCTTTGTGACTCCATGCAAAAGTTTGTTTTGTGCTTTTTAGGAAGACTATCAATTCCTGCTTTAGTTAGGCATCCAACGACGAACCGATTTTAGTTGTTCGTTCCGGGTTTTCATCGTCCAGAATGACATTTTCAGTAGCTTCCACCACCTGACCTTTTACGAGCTGCGACTCGTCTCTAGGATCTAATGTTTCAATTTCTGCACCTTCATCTACTTGATAAGTAGTAGTCTTTTTCCTAGATTCCTCCAGTTCTTCCTGCTCGGCGGATGAATAGTAGCATTCCTGAGATACTTTTTGGTCACCCTTCACTATTCTTACTCCAAAATTGGTTGGAAATTTTAGGCATTGATGTACAGTAGATGGCACTGCTTCTAATTTCTTCAAACCTACCCTTCCCATGATGATATTGTAAGCTGATTGGACATTCTTATCCATCACGAAAAAGCGCAGTCTTTCTGTTCGGCAAGTAGGCCATGTACTGATGAACATATCCAACTTGATCGTCCTAAGTGGAAAAACTTTCTCGCCAGCAAAACCGAGGAGGGGTTTGTGATAAGGCTCTAACTAAGATAACTTTATATTTAAGTTGTCAAAGCATGAGTAGAACATGATATCCGTCGAGCTGCCATTATCCACCAGTACTCTTGAGATCATTACTTCCTTCATCCTCATTTTGATCACCAATGGATCATCATGAGGATATAACACACCTGCGAGGTCGTTCTTAGAGCAACCGATCACCAGTTTATCTTTATTCACCTTTCTCGGGCGATCATTTTCAGCTAGATTTATACGTTGAATGTATGAACAAGCTTGAGCCTCATTGAGGTAAGCTTTCCTCTCTGCAGTAAGGTCTCTACCTCCTGCATCTCCAGCTTTAATAACATTGCAATCAAATGATCCAAAACGAATTGAAAATACCTCACGTTCTGGCTGTCTTGGTCTTTTGGAGAGATCGGGGTCATCTTCTGGGTCATCTTCATAATCTCTTTTCTTGTCTTCTTTTGTTTGAAGAGGAGATTTGGACCTCTATCTTCCTCGTTCTCTGGTTCGACCACCATTTTGACGATCAATATATTTGGTCAATTTTCCTCGTCTAATGAGTGCTTTGATTTCGTTCTGGAGAGCTATGCAATTTTTGGTCGTGTGACCATGATCCTTATGGAACTCACAATATTTGGACGTATTCCTCTTGTCAGGTTCTGTCTTCATCTTTTCAGGCCAGTTTAGCTCCTCGCTGTTCTTGATCTCTTACAGAATGTGGTTTATATATACTTTTAAAGGAGTATAATTTCCAAATTTCTTCAATTGTTCCAATGCTTGCTTTGATTTTGATTGCTTGTTACCACCATTGTTCTTCTTCTCCTTCTTCTCACCCTTATCCGCCTCAACTTTGGTCTCCTTAGTGTCCATGTTCTTTTTCGCAGCCATAGCTTCCTCGGCATTCATGATTTTGGTTGCTTTTTCCATTAGTTCTGACATGGTCCTAGACGGGTCTTTGGCCAAAGTGTAGTACAATTTATTGGGCAACAGTCCACTCATCAAAGCAGTAATTGTAGTTTTCTCCTCATAGTCAATCACTTCCAGTTTCTCGTTATTGAAACGAGTAATGTAATCCCTGGTGCTTTCACCTGCCTTTTGTCTAACACTTAACAAGTGTGCTACTCGTTTAACAGGTTTTGCTCCAAAGCAGAAATTTCCAATAAAGAGCTCGACCAGTTCAAAGAAAGTCGTAATTTTTCCCCGAGGAAGATTGTTGTACCATATTTGAGCAGATGCGGTAAGAATTCCTGAAATTTCCCTACATCTCATCTCATCAGGAACTGCATAGATATCAGCAGCAGCTTGGTATTGTTCTATGTAGAGAACAGGATCATTTTTTCCATCGTACTTTGGTGTTACTACTGGGGCTTTGAATTTTGACGGTGTGGGAAAGTCCATAATCTCTTGTACGAATGGTGTTCCTCGGACAAAAGTCCTTTGTAGAAGATTCTTGGTTTTGTCCATCTCCCCTAATATATCCTTTAGCCTTTGAATTGATCCCTTCCATGCCTCATTTCTTTCTTCGATCCTATTACCTCGAGCAACTGATCGTGTTAAATTAGCCTCTTGGGATCTTTCATGACGAGCAGCTGATCGTGATTGGGTAGAGCCTTCCTTTATATAAAATGATTATTGAGAGTTCTTCGACACAATCCTAAGGGGACTTCTATTCCTCCTAGGACCTAGACGATCAAAAGGAGAGACTGTACTCAACCTTTCGAGAGCACTTGTCCTTTCTGGAGATAAAGTGATGTTTTGTTGAGTGTCTGTAGCTCGTACTGAGGAAGTCCGACCAGGTCGATAAGAGGGATCATTAGATCTCTCAATATGATATGAATCGGTGCGTCGGTACCGAGATTCCTTTGAGAATAACATTCGCCTAGAAGGTACCCGGGTATTTCTCTGAATGCTTCGCAGTCCTGACTGGGCCGGCACTCCACCTTGGATAGTTTGTATGAGCTTTTGCATTGTCTTTTGCATGGCCGTCTGGCCCTGGACCAAATTGGCCATTATACCAGCCAAATCTTGGACATTTGGAGGAGTGGATGGATTTGGAGAAATCTCAGCATTTCGATTACTGGATTCTGGGTGATCATCCATTGATGAATGGTTTTGGTGAAAAATGATGATTACAGTCGTTTCCCACAGACGGCGTCAATCTATTGATGTAAAAAAATTAGACTATCTCTAATTATTCAATCACAGATAAAAATAAATAAGACAAGAATTTTAAAGTGGTTCGGCCTTGAAAGAATGGCCTACGTCCACTGTTTTTGTTATTGCTGACAGCGTAATTGTCTTCTGGCATACTTGACGCACACGTAACAAGTATTTGAGTTGCTCGAACCGCCCTGAGTTGCTCAGACCGACTTAAGTTGCTCGGAATAATTTAGTTGCTCGGATCTCCCTAAGTTACTCGGACCTGTGGAGTTCCTCGGACCTTATTTGCCAAAAGTCTTTTGTATTTACCATGTGAATGGACACGTGTCTTTATCTGATTGATCCATGTCAGAAGATTAAATTTGGTATCAACATGTCCGCTCTTTATTATGTGTGTGTGAGACGTTTGAACTTGCTTACATTTACTCACCTCCTAACACACAAGAGCGATACGATAACCCTAATCTCGAGAGTTCGTTTGAGAGAGATATATCCGTGCGATTTGAAGTTGAAGCGTTGATTTTGAAAAGTCTATCTAGGAATTACTCTTGTGATACTCGACCCGTTTTGACTGATTCACACTACACACGTTGAGTTCTAGGAAGGATGTGCCTTGAGTATTTACTTAGCTAAACTTTTTACACATTCTAGCTTGTATTTCTGAAAATATTTTTCTTGTGATGGATTGTGCGATTATTCTACGTCTAATAAGAGATTGACTCCCTTTCAATAAATTTTTGCATATAAGAATTTTGTGGGTATATTCCCTGCAAACCCTCATGAGACACAACTCGTCCTGTAGGGTAACCTATAGGTTTAAAGGCTTGTTGCACGTGCTAAGTGCAATCGCAAGTGCTCGCGAAAGTGGTACACTTTCGGTTACTTATCTTTATATTTCTCTCTATCTTATAGCTCGAGGACTAGCAACGCTCTGTTTGGGAGTGGTGTGATAAGCACCCAAAACTGTAAAATTTATACCCCAAATAGACGTACTTTAGTTGCTGATTCTCGACAATATGGGTCTTATGCGCTTAATTGTTCAATATGCAGGCTTAATTGCAGTTGCGGTGTCAAAAGCTATATTTCCAGGCAATTTGCAGTTAAAATGGAGTTAATTCCCTTATCCCGTAACCCTAGCCTACCCTAAACCTATCCCAAACCCTTTGTGTGTTTTGCTTGTGTCTTTTTATCATTTTTTAGATTTTTAGTTTGAGTCATTTTTATTTTTAGGATTTATTTTAGATTTATTTAGTATTTTCTAGGTTTTATTTTATTAGTATAATTTTATTTTATTTTGATTTTTATTAGTTTTTAGTTTTATTAGGATTAGATTTTTTATGATTTCATTTATTTTTTTTAGTTTTATTTGATTTTACATTTATGTAGGATTTTAGTTTTAATTTTATTAGATTTTACTTTTATTTCCTTTTTAGTTTCATTTTTTTAATTGAGTCTTTATTTTATTTTTAGAATAGGAGTTTAATTTTTAGATTATTTTTATTTTAGTTGAGTCTTTGTTATTTTAGGAGTCACAAATTAAACACACACACTACACCCAAACCTTTCACGCATATACCCAAATACTCACTCACACATATCCTACTATCTTACACTCAGCCACACACAACCACATACCCCTAGCTTCCATACACCTTACATCACCCAATTACACCCCCTATCATCTTCAAGCTTTCACTTTCTCTCTCCTCCCTAACCCACCATTAACAACACAACCCATTTTCTCTCTCTCCAAATTCCATAATCATGCAACACCCACCACTATTAACGCACCTCTTTCCTTTCCCTCACCAAACCCCCAACATCTCCGATCTGAACCTCCTGCCTCCGGCAGCATCCTAGCTCCAACCGACGACCTTCAACCAATCCCAACGCCACTGCCATAACCCAAAATCTCAGGCTCCCCATACCCGAACCCGCCTGTCCGACCCCTTCGGCGCCTGCGTCGTCACCCCACCGGCGCGATCCCAGCCATCCCCCTCCGGCGGCGACCCTCCCCCTCCTGCCGGAGCCCTGACCCCAGTCGCAACCAAGCCCATCGCCTGAACCCGCGACCTTGACCCCCTCCAAACGGAGCGTCTGAAACCCGATTCACCCAAAACCCATTTGTCCCACCAAAATCGAAACACGATTTCTCCACCTACTTTCAAGCTAAGACCAAATGCAAACCAAGGCCAACTTAAATGCCGACATGTGTTTTAAGCCTTATACCCACTTATATCCATTTCACCCATTTAACCCAAATCGTGCATCTGCCAAACAACCAACCTCTTACCCCTTTTCCCTTATTACCCCCAACTACCTATCTTTCACCCAATACCCAAAAATACCCTTTTAAAAAATCAGATTTTTATTCCATTTAACCCACATTCTCTCGCACCACACCATATCCACATGCACCCCCTAGCCATATACCCAATATACCCCTTTGCTCCATGTGCCTACTATATAAGAAGACCACGCTCATTCAAAGGAAAAAAATTAAGTTTTTAGATAGGAATTTGTAGAGAGAGCAAATACCATTTTAGTGTAGGTTTTAGATTAGAATTTTTATTTTATTATTTTTTAGATAGTGAGGAGAAAATAAATTGTTGTGAGGATTAAATTGAGTGAGATTCTTGATGTAATTTTGTTTGAATCATTCAAATTAAGGGATGTGAATTTCAACTCATGGATTGAAGATCAATTAAGCATCAAGAGTTTGGGGTTTGATTGTTCTTTTCTCTTCTCATTTATTTTATGCCTTTGATAATTAATTTGTCATATTTCATATCATGTTAGGCTAAATCCCCTTTCAAGGGGTGGGGTAAAACCCTTATTTGATATTATTTTATTTTAATTAGTTTAATTACTTGAAAAGTCCCTTTGAATGTTAATTTTGACCCCTCACCCTTAAATTTACGCCTCGAGAGAGGGTAAATGGTTTTCGAGAGAAAATCAAAATTCTAGTGATAATACCCATTTTAGATTCGAACTAGAGATAGGGGTTTCTTGAGTGGGGTATTATAACTTGAATTTCAACTCTACATTTATATTCTAAGATTGACATAAACTTTAATTGATCGATCCTAGAGGGTGATTAATTAAAAGGAGTGTAGATCTATTTTTCTAGAGTTGTGGGGTGTTAAACTTAATTTTCTAAAAGATTACTATTATAATTACACTTGCAACGAGAGTTGGTTTGGAATTTTGATATTAATTTGGGAGAATTCAAATAATTAAATTAATTAATTAGAATAACTAAAATTTGTGGTGTAATCCCATTCCTTGATTGTTCTCACAATTATTTACCTCACTTTATCTCTTATTTTAGTGTTAGACTTTATTTTTCACTTTTAGTCACTTTCTAGTTAGTTGTTTTCATCTTATTTTAGTTTAGTGTTATTTTCACCTCACCTCACCTCACCCAATTGTTTTAATATTGAAAAAGCTAAAAAAAATTAGAAAAGTGAAAAAGCACAAAATAAAAATAAAAAGTGAATTACAATTGAATTTGTCTATAGCTATCATTGTTTCTATTGCGGTGCTTAGAGACACCTTTATTTTATTTTTCATTTTAAAAATTGTAATAATCGAAGCAAGCGTGATTGGGAAATCGAACAAGGTAGATAGAGGGCATCCAAAGGCGAGGATTTAGAAGCCTCTCTACCTTGGGTCGGTAGGACTCCCGGGGATGACTGAGATAGGCATGATCTCCCCCCGGTCGACTCAAATTTTTAGGCACCCCACAGCCTAAAATCCGTGGGAGGTATATTTCTAAACGCTTGCGCCTCTCCTCTTAGCGAGTGAATTCTCTTGTGTGATCTTGTGTGATTTTATTCTCGCATTTATTTTTTGAATGGTGTGATGAATTAAATTACTAAGACCTACACCCGGTCACTCACGAGAAGGGATTTCATCACCCGACTCATTTGCTTAACATTGTGTGCTACCCTAGCCATCACTAAATTTAAAATCAATCAACTAGGTAGCCCAATAGGAGAATTTTTTTTGCAAAGGCGATCACTCATATAAATTCCGTGATTTTTTATCGCCCGCGGACTTAATTAAAATTTGACTACCGTTTCATTAAATTTAAAGATAAAAATTGGCTATGTTCTAGTTTGAAATTTTCTTGACTTGTGTGTGTGTCCAATTCTAATTTTTGGTAGTCGGGTTTTAGTTAGTTCATCCAAATCAAATAGTCCATACGCAAAAGGCTCTGGCTAGATTCTCCTTTCATTTCTGCTTTTGTTAGTCTTTATAAAGTATATAGAATCTGAGACAAAACTAACATAAGTGAGTAATCACAGAAATATTGGGAAGCAGTGTTTGAACTGCTTCATGATATGCAGACGAGGTCGCGGCCAGTATGGTACACAAGTGCACTGCCGCAGCCCTTGAATGGTATTCACCAAGGTTGAGCTGAAGGCCACTCGAGTCCTTTCCCCGTTGATTTTGAACTGTTGTAACAGAACCGCACTAGTAGGGGTCGCGGTATGAGAGGCAGTTGAACTGACAGGCCGCATCCCTGTCTAGGCAGTGAAGGGAAAAATCCCAAGATAGGAACCCAAAAACTAAGTTTTTCTCCCCCAACATGTGAAGAATGCCTACTACGGTCTATCGATGAGAGAATACCCTTGCGGTGCACAAAACGGCATGATTTCAATGATAAACCCAAGATCATAAGCCGATAACAGCAAAAAGGGAGTAAATATAACCCTTCCCTAATCATCCATCTTTTCGGGACTAAAGTCCACCATGCTTTTCAGCATTATCTAGATGAAATGATATCACAGGGGTATGTAGAATAGATCTAAAGTCATCAAATGAAGACCCAAGAGCAGATCCGAATAAAAGAAATACCCATTTAAGGGTGTAAATATAGAATGGAGCTCAATAACCAGAATCAACCCATGAGAAGATGATACACAGGATCCTCGTGGATCAAGTAAGGTGTTTAAGAACTCAAATATATAGAGAAGCAAGACTGAAATATCTCGTTTCCCACAGACGGTGCTAGATTGATGATACGAGAAATCATCCATTAGTTGCTCTCGTATAAACAAGTCAATGTGTGAAATATGTAATGAATAAACCAAGCAAGTAAGTAGAGAGAAAACAAGATATAGAGTGGTTCAGCCCCTAAAACGGGCCTACGTCCACTGTGTTGCTCCATTCTCATTATATGTGTGGTATTATACAACATAATCATGCCTAAAGAGGCGTATAAGTATGAGAATAAAGGAGAATACATGATGACTGAGGATTACGGTGTGCCGGAGAGGTAGTAGCGATGTGGATGAACAGTCCTCAAACTGTATACTGAGGTTGTGTAGAGAGAATTGGTACTTTGGAACCTGCCCCGGGTCTATGTTGAGGTGTGGTCCTCTATTTATAAGAGGTATGCATTCTGTGTCACGTACCCTGAGCACGTGACATATATCAAGTCTGGAGTAGTTGTGAATGGGAGGGATGCGTCCTGCAAGGCAAGCAATGTGTTGTATCCTGTGGCGCTGGAGACAAAGGTGTTGCGCCCTGTACCGAGTTGTGCCGTGGCTTCTTCTTGGTGAATAATTACTATGTGCCGCACCCTATAATTGACAGGGCCGCACTGTGCTATCCCTCTCCGTGGCGTTTTGTTGGGGGTCGCGCCCTTTGATGAGGAGGGTCGCGCCCTGTATTTCTGTAGGGCCGCGCCCTGTATGTGGTATGAGGTATGGCCGCACCCTGTATGTGGAGTAGAATACCATCTGTGGCAGGGTGCTATATTTGTACTATCGGTAGCTCCCATTAATGATAAATTAAGATAAAGTAGACTTAGGTGGTATAGACATGAATTGTGTAGACCAGTAGATTCCCCTATAATAAGAGGAAGATTTTTGAAAATAAAGGGTAAAAGAAAAAGAGGTCAGCCTAAGCTATCGTGGGAAGAAAATATTAGGAGAGGACTTAAGGAATTAAACTTGAATGATAATAATGCATATAATAGTTTAGAATGGAAAATGAGAATCTATGTGGTCGAGCCCATATGATGGGATTAAGGCAAGGATGATGATGATGATGATGTGAGGAGTAAAATCTGCATATGTCAATTGCTTCGAGAGTATTTGGTGTTTCTTTGAATTGAGAATTAGGTTTTTTAATTTTTTATGTTCTACGTAATCACTAACGGTTCGGGGGAGTGTACCCTAACTCCAGTTTTCCATATTGATTTAAAACTCACTTAGTTGTTCTCACATGCATAGTTAAATTGCTAGTTTAATTAAATTGCATTAGTTGATAGGAAGTTTCACAAACAATCATCTTTTCTCTTTTTGTGAGTCAACCGAAAGGCTAATCGTCCTTCCTATTCATCGTCACGTTCTGCTTCCTATTTCTTGAGTTTGACACCCGATTTACCGGATTATTACTTGAGCGACCTACTAGCACTTGAGCCGTAATCACACGCATTAGAGGCACACTTTTTACGTCGCGTCATAAACACATGACATATTAATGACTATATGTATAATGTTATAAAATAAAGGGATAAAGAGAATTTTGAGGGAGAAAAAACTATTTATTTCATTGTGTGGTATACTCAAAGGGTACCACCCATATTTATGTTACAAAGTATTATCAAATATAGAATATAAGTTGACACCCATTGAATTGTATATTTTACAATACTCCCCCTTGGATATAACCTATTTTAACCATTCAATGATTTTTGGCTAATTAAAACTTTACTCAGGAAAACCCAGTGTGAAAAAACTGAAGTGAAGGAACAAGAGAATAACTTTTATTTCATTGAATCGGTGTTGGACGCGCTTAGTATTTCATCGTTAAAACCTTTAGATGGAAAACCCATGTAATACCCAACACTTTTATGGATAATTAAATTTCATAAGTTGGCATAAATTTGAAGATTTGAGAAATTTCTCTGAATAATAATTTTTGAAGTTTATGAAGATTACAAAATTTTTGGTGCACGTTATACTTACTTTTGGGATTAAGTAAATAAGTCGAATTATTTTAATTACATGTCGCAGATGGATAAGGCGACAAAGGATAATATTTTAATTGAAAAACCCGTATTGATATGTGTTGGGTTTAATTAGTGATTTGTAGTTAAGTGACTCGGATGGAGATTTTGAGTGCGCGATTGGTTTTGAAATGTTTGAGATAGTCAGAATAAAGTATCCGGGAGTAGTGTTTAGGTTCCGGGGATTTTTGGACGAATAGGGACTCGCATTTGAGTAAACGAGTAATTTTGGTGTTTATAAGGGATAAACCCTTATTTCTCCCTTTATAAGGCAAAAGAGAGAGAAAAAGAGAAAAAGGAAGAAAAGAGATAAAGAGAAGAGAGGAAGGAAGAAAGAGGAGAGAAAGGAGATTCCGGCCAAACTCTGTGGGATTCGACTCGAGGTCGTCGGATTTTAAACCCCGGACAAGTGTTTACTTGCTTAATTTAATTTAGTACGTGTATCTCATATTATAGTTGGTAAAACATTTGATTTTGGGTTAGAACCCATAAATAAATTTGGGAAAATTTGATTTTGAAATCACATGTAGATGTGTTGTTAACTCTTGATGATTTTTAGTGATAAACCCATATTAATGATGTGTTTACATGATTAAAAATGGGTTAAAATGATAAGTTAGGGTTTTAATGCTTTTAGGGTTTAAATCTAAGAGAAATGGTTTAATACCATAAAATAATTGATGTGTTAGTTGAAAAACATAGATTAGATGTTTATTGAGTTGTTGGTTGAGATTAGAAACAACAAAAATGGAAATTGGGATGATATTTGGGTTTTGGAGAAGTTAGAAAACGCTAGCAAATTTTTGGATTCGGTATGATATAGTTAGAAAGATGAACCTTTTCGAATCGATTCGGACAGGACGAATCGATTCGGTCCTGGCATATTTTTGAGATTTTCTCTTTTAAGTTAAGGGAAATTAAATACTAATATTTGGAGACTATTGTAGGGGATTCTAGATATGATATTAGGACTCTTAAATGATGGTTTTGAGGGTGAGTAAACCTTGCGATGAAAGAGGGAACCTCAGATTAATTAGTGTACGATCTGGGGTATGAATTCAATGAATGTTTAGGACGAGAGAAATTCGAGAGAATCATTCGGCAAGCGTTTATATATATATTTATGCTGTTAGAATAAATATGGGCCGATCGAAATTGAGAAAATCCTAGGATGGAATTTAGGATATGGGCTAAGGAGAATTGAGCGGTTGTCCTATACGTCTATTGATGACTATTATTATAGGTGATTCGATACCTATGGAATCAAGATAAGTAGTTAGTATACTTCTCTAATTGTCGCGAGTTATACTTAAGTAAGAAAATACTTATCGATTTAGTATTTTAAGTGTGCCAATAGTTAAATACTTTTACGAAGGGGAGCATTCGGGGTTATTGGCTATTGCTATATGAGATTAGCAATTATAGCCATATATATATTTGAGAAGGAATATAGATTATATATACGACGTTGATACAGTATATATAATATAATATGTATAAATATATCTGTGTGTGATTGGTATATTTATATCTCAGAGGTTGATTCCACGGGCTTTCCTTTGGCGTAGGGTTGGAACATCCAGATTATATATTTTATCTAGTGCGATCCGGGGAGGTTGTGCGATGTGGGTGAATCTCCTGGCTTGAGGAGCAGGGAGAGTATATCCCCAGGTCATCTTGTCCCGCGTTCGAGTGCGATGTGTGCAATCCACTTGCAGAGGGAAAATGACAGCCTCCACCGTTGAGTATTTTTTACCATGACCATGAGTGAGTCTGGCTTGATACCGTGGTTGAGTGAGTAAACCCAGATTCAGGTAGGCACTATAAGACTGCATCGTCGAGTTATAGCTCGGTGGGATGGTTATTATACTTATGATTGTGATAGGTATAATCATATACTTGTTGCGTATAGTATGTTTCTTGTATTTGAATACGTGACATCATAAAGTCAACATATGTATATAAAGTGAAAAGACTAATAAGGTGTATTTCCCCTTCGAGTAGATTTATATCCAGATTTATATGAATATGAATAAGAAGTTCTGGTAAGAACTATATATATATGAGTTTTTATATACGCGTTATGTGCTGGGGGCCAATGGATCTCGACGATCAACATTGCCATGTAATAATGTATCGGGAGGGTTCCTTGTTTGGATTTCACTTGGCGAGACACCCCACGAACGAACGTAGCGCAGTTTTGGGAATGGGGAGAAGTTTGGCCCTTAGTACCCAGGTTTATTGGGTTTTTCATAGATTGGGTGAAACGGATTAGTTAGGCAGGGTAGCTTAACTAGGTTGTTTAATAGGTATGCGATAGGTGTGTACTATTAGAAGTGGGGTGAGGGGTATTTCTTGGGAGAGCGATATCAATTTAAATATGAGATAAATCATATTTTAAAAATATAGCATTTATGCACTTGTAAAATATTTTCACAACCCGGGCTCTAACCCATTTATCTATTTTCCCCTCTTTTTCTATATATATATATATATATATATATATATATATATAGGTGTCCAGACACAGGGACGCCTGGATGATGATTCCTTTTAGTCAGACGTTTACTTCAACAGCTGTGGATTCATGCAGGCTTCTTGTAGACGATTATATCCTTGAGATCTAGATGGGAGGTACTGTAGAAACATTCGGGCTAATATCCCAAATGTATTTATTTATTATTTTACCGCCTTTTGTGCGGCATTTGATTTGATTGTATTATGTTAAACCGATTGTTCTGTAATTTTATTTCATTTCTGTTTTGTATTTATAAATTGTGTGAATGTTTTATTTATATGGTTTGGTTAAAAAGGTTAATTAAGTAAAATTTTAATGCCAACCTAATAGGATATTAGTAATTAAATTGGCTTTCGACAGTGATGCTGAGAATGAACCATATGAGACTCCTGTTTTAATTTGGTATAGGATTGATCGCCCAATATTTTATTAGGCGTGGTGTCACAGATGGTATCAGAGCATCAGGTTCTAGTGTCCTTAGGAATCTGTGCGGACGTACTACGCTTTCAGTATTGCTCTCGATTTGATATAGAACCTTATGATTAGGATTGTTGATTCCTCTTGTGAGATTTAGTTCTCTTGCTATTATATAAGATTATAGTAAGTCTTTTAAGCGCTCATTCGAGATTCGTGTGCTGACCGATGAAGGGAGACTAGGGAAGGTCATGATAAGGGCAGCAGGAGGCAGGGCTTAGTAGGAGTTATAAGTTGAAGTCAGGTATGAGGACCGCAGTTGAGGTCACCTCCTTTTGTGGCATTGTCAAGGATTCTATAACGACTACTAAAGTGTAGTAATTATAATTATCCAAGTACCACTATAGTAGAGAGTGGTGCTAAAGTTGAATTTTCCAGTGAAGTTGAATTTGAAAAAGGTTCGAAAGGTCTTTGATAAGGACCATAAAATGAAGTATGGCTTATACGGAGTTAGTGTAACGTGACTCAGTGGAAGTAGAAGGCTCAGAAGTTTTGGCCTAGATCAGGGTATGGAAATACCCATATGTGAAAATTCGAGGAAAATTTTTCACTCGTGGGAGCAATATTGAAATGGTGAGAACGGTGGTCACCATGTTCGAGGGAACAAGATTTTTTTCTTATAGAGGGATCTTACGGATTGTTTTAATCGCGAGTTCCTTTGGTTTATCAGGAATGAATAGAATGTAGTTTCTGGATTATTCACATAAGGATCGGTCAGAGGCCGACAGTAATTGAGGAGTTATAAGGATAAGTGAACCTTGTACCGAAGTGAGGTAGGTACAATGAAGAGAGAGTCCTTCAGTGGAATGATAGGCTCACTCGTAAGTGTTTCTAATGTTTAGAGAGATTTTACCCGAACTTCTTATATATGTGAGGGTAAGGTCATGCCTCTTATACAAGGAATGTAAACTGCTTCCATGAGAGTGGGGCTGGAGGAATTAAAGAATAAAGTCCAATGGGTAAAGACTGAGAATGTGTGTTCGTAGAACCTCATTGGTAGACATCCACCTGGGGAATTCATTGAAATAGGGCTGTTGAGGCCGGTAGTGGAGTTTCCTTTCGACGAAGAAGTTAAGGGGACTATGCAGGTGATTGTCAGGATCGAGGCTATAGAGTTTCCTTTCGACGAAGAAGTTAATGGGACTATGCAGGTGATTGTCAGGATCGAGGCTATAGAGCCCGATATACTGATAACCTTAACATGGTCAGGTTGGCCAGAGACGGGGAAATGTTGCGATGTGGAGTGTACAACCACACGCTTTGATCTTTCCCAGTAGGAGTTAAAGGGGACGAGTAGGGTGCCTAGATGGGGAACTGATTGAAGTAGTTTTGGGGTTCTATTGGGGCAAGCGTACCATGTTCGGGAACCATTTGGAGTAGCTAGGGAGATTGGTGAAGTTGTTGTTATAAGTTTCACCTCAGATGGAGGAGGTATATTTGGTGTGACTAGATAGAGTCGCAGTATTTTGCTAGCCTTAGATTCGTGTGTGTAATTTGATCTTTCTGTCACTATGAGTAATATTATATAGTGTATGTCTATATGTTTTTCCGAGGTAGCGGGGTTCTATTTCCTTCATTTATTTTGGAAACGGGTGTTGGTATTTTGAATTTATGTCTGATTTCTGCTGCTCGTTTTGTATGTTTTATACGAGTATAGTACCCTGATGAGTACAATATGTGTTTATTAATGATCAGAGCGATAGCAGTCTAATGATTGCAAGACTATCGTATCCATGGTTTTAGGGTGGAACTGGTTACTGTTGCGATATCTCACCTGGATATAGGTTGAGCTCGCCTTTATTATGCGTCTAGATGGAACTTTGGTGAGTAGATGTTTCACTAGCATTACTTTAGGTGCATGGGGATATGTAGGATTTACAAGTTTTCATGTTTTACGTTGACATACCTACACGACCAACAAAGTTAAGTAGTAGTGTATAGGTGGGGTTCCTTGTTTGGATTTCTCTTGCAAGACGCTCCACGCATGAACCTTAACGACGTTGGGAGTGGAGAGATGTTACTGTATACTAAGATGTTAGTTTTGGTGATATTAGCCGAGAGCCATGTGATGACTAGCGGCTAGTAGATAGATGTGCTATGGAAAAGCACTGGAAATGTTTCTCTCCCCGCAAATATGTGGGTGAGGCCGAAGTTAGAGGAAAGTGATTTGAGGCTGATAGGTAGGCCTTGAATAGAAGGAAAATTCAGAGGAAATATGTTTTGGATAAAATGTTCATAACAACTTTACCGAAAGTAGGTTCCCTGATTAGTTAGAATTTCCATTTCGCTAAGATGGAAGGGTATAGTGGTAGAAAAGTGTTAGTAGGTTAGTGAGGTAGGATTTTAGAACGTCTTATTGGTGTGTTTTAGACCGTTATATCTCGATGACCGATAATGCGAGGGAGTAGTGTAACGGGAGGGTTCCTTGTTTGGATTTCGCTTTGCGAGACGTCCCACGCATGAAACCGAGCAAATGTCAGAAGCTAAGAGAGGTCATGGGCACTGGGATATAATTAGGATATTACTCATTTCATGTGGGTAGGAAAATACATTAATATTAGGGTTGTTAGGGAGTTAGGTCAATAGGACTAGTGGCAATGTTTTAGTAAGATGGTAGTAAGTTAACCGCGAGAAGATTGGTGGGTTAACTTTTAGAAGGATGGGACTTTCGGGTATAGGAAAAATTGAATTTCAAATTTTCGGGTTAGGAAAACCTAGGTGTTAGCACTAGGCCGAAAAAGTGAGGCCCATCTTTAGAGAGAGTGTTACGCGTGTAACGTTTGCAAAAGGGGTGTATGGGCAACTTAGTAAGTCGATTTTATATACCGCAAGGAATAAAAGGGGGCTAGGTACATAAAATGGAAGATTGTACCGTAAGGCAGTTATAAGTGAGATTGAAGTTTGTTGGATGGAACGTCGTAGGAGGCATGCGATAATCCAAAGGTATAGGTGCAACAAGAGTTTGTGCACCTAAGATAATCAAGAAGATTGACGGGAGTAGTCAATCCTTAGTGAAATTTCGTGGATGTCAGTTGTCCTGTTGTAGATGAGTGGACGCCTGGAATAGAGAGTCTCCGATAGGATTAATAAATTAGAGCGGCGGTTATGGGCTCGTTATGTGAGATTATAGAAGCACTAGGTGCGCTGTGACATGAAATTCAACCTTACGACTGAGGTAGTGTTGTATCCCATAGAGACATAGTTAAGATTGTGGTTAAGCTACTGCGCGGGTACCGCGAGAGAGTATATGATAGGGTACCATTTGGATTAGTACCTTTGACTTGTGTCTATAGGATGAAGTGTGAGTAGAAATCTAAGGTTGGTAGTACCAGACGTATCTGAATTTCGGGGACAAAATTTCGTTGTAAGAGGGGGAGAATGTAATACCCCGCACTTTAATGGATAATTAAATTTCATAAGTGGGCGTAAATTTGGAGATTTGAGAAATTTCTCCGAATAATAATTTTCGAAGTTTATGAAGATTAAAGGATTTTCGGTGCGCGTTATACTTACTTTTGGGATTAAGTAAATAAGTCGGATTATTATAATTACATGTCGCAGCTGGATAAAGTGACAAAGGATAATATTTTAATTGGAAAACTCGTATTGAGATGTGTTGGGTTTAATTAGTGATTTGTAGTTAACTGACTCAGATAGAGATTTCAAGTTCGTGGTTGGTTTCGAAATGACTGAGATAGTCATAATAGAGTATCCGGAAGTAGTGTTTAGGTTTTGGAGATTTTTGGACTAATAGGGACTCGCATTTGAGTAAAGGAGTCATTTTTGGGTTTATAAGGGATAAACCCTTATTTCTTCCTTTATAAGGCAAAAGAGAAAGAGAAAAAGAGAAAAAGTAAGAAAAGAAATAAAGAGAAGAGAGGAAGGAAGAAAGAGGAGAGAAAGGAGATTCTGGCCAAACTCCGTGGGATTCGACTCAAGGCCGTCAGATTTTATTCTCCAGGCAAGTGTTTAGTTGCTCTATCTAACTTAGTGCATATATCTCATATTAGAGTTGGTAAAACATTTGATTTTGGGTTAGAACCCTTAAAATAAATTTGGGAAATTTTGATTTTGAAATCACATGTAGATGTGCTGTTAACTCTTGATGATTTCTAGTGATAACCCCATATTAATGATGTGTTTAAATGATTAGAAAAGGGTTTAAATGATAAGTTATGGTTTTAGGGTTTAAATCTAAGAGAAATGGTTTAATACCATAAAATAATTGATGTGTTAGTTGAAAAACATAGATTAGATGTTTGTAGAGTTGTTGGTTGAGATTAGAAACAACCAAAATGGAGATTAGTATGATATTTGGGTTTTGGAGAAGTTAGAAAACCTTAGCAGATTTTCGAATTCGGTATGAGACAGTTAGAAAGTTGAACTTTCGAATCGATTCGGACAGGTCGATTCGATTCGGTGGTCAGCGAATCGATTCAGACAGGCCGAATCGATTCGGTCCAAGCAGATTTTTGAGATTTTCTCTTTTAAGTTAAGGGAAATTAAATACTAATATTTGGAGATTATTGTAGGGGATTCTAGATATGATATTAGGACTCCTAGATGATGGTATTGAGGGTGAGTAAACCTTGGGATGAAACAGGGAACCTCGGATTAATTAGTGTATGATCCGGGGTATGAATTCAATGAATGTTTAGGACAAAAAATATTCGAAAGAATCATTCGCCAAGCGTGTATGTATATATTTATGCGGTTAGAATAAATATGGGCTGATCAAAATTGAGAAAATCCTAGGATGCGATTAGGATGGAATTTAGGATATGGGCTAAGGAGGATTGAGCGATTGTCTTATACGTTTATTGACGACTATTATTATAGGTGATGCGACACCTATGGAATCAAGATAAGTAGTTAGTATACTTATCTAATTATCGTGAGCTATACTTAAGTAAGAAAATACTTATCGATTTAGTATTTTAAGTGTGTGAATACTTAAATACTTTTACGAAGGGGAGCATTTGGGGTTATCGTCTATCGCTATATGAGATTGGCAATTATAGCCATATATATACATTTGAGAAGGAATATAGATTATATATACGACGTTGTTACAGTATATATAATATGATACATATAAATATATTTGTGGGTGATTGGTATATTTATATCTTAGAGGTTGATTCCAAGAGCTTCCCTTTAGCATAGTGTTGGAACAGCCAGATTATATATTTTCTCTAGTGCGGTCCGGGGAGGTTGCATGATGTGGGTGAATCCCCTGGCTTGAGGGGCAGGGAGAGTATATCCCCAGGTCATCTTGTCCCACATTCAGTGTGGATTGTGTACTCCACTTACAGAGGGAAAATAACCGCCTCCACCGTTACGGAGGATACTTCTCGAGATGTAGTTGTTTCCTTAGATTCTATTCCGGTTGATAGAGATTTTGAAGATGTTTTTCAGGAAATACCGGGTTTGCCTCTTAGTAGGGAGATTGAATTTGTGATTGACTTAGCGTCGGGAACTCGACCGATTGCTAGAGCTCTGTATCGTATGGCTCTTGTTGAGATGAGGGAGTTAAGAGCTCAGATTCAGGACTTGCTAGAGCAAGGGTTTATTAGGCGTAGTACATCGTCGTGGGGCACTCCAGGGTTGTTTCTGAAGAAAAGGGACGGTTCTCTCCGGTTGTGTCTTGACTATAGAGAGTTGAATAAAGTCACCATCCAGAACAAATACCCGTTGCCTCGGATTGATGATTTATTTGATCAACTTAGGGGAGAGTCGTACTTATCTATGATAAACTTGAGGATGGGGTATCACCAGTTGCGGATACGGGAGAAGGATGTGTCCAAAACCGCTTTCTTAATAAGATATGGGTCCTATGAAATTTTAGTTATGCCTTTTGGACTAACCGATGCCCCCATCATGTTTATGGACCTCATAAATAGGGTATTTCGGGACTTCCTGCACTAGTTTGTCATCGTGTTCATTGATGATATTCTAGTGTATTCTCAGACAGAATCCGATCATGCTACTCATTTGCGATTGGTCCTGTAAAGGTTGAGAGACCACCAATTGTATGCCATGTTTGAGAAGTGTGGTTTTTGGTTGCAGGAAGTGCAGTTTCTGGGTCACATTGTGAAAGCCCAAGGTATTTCGATAGACCCAAGAAAAGTGGTTACGGTGAAGGAGTGGGGTCAGCCCACGATACCTACCGAGATTCGTAGTTTTTTAGGTTTGGCGGGTTATTACCGCTGGTTTATTAAGGGTTTCTCTAAAATTGCTAGCCCTTTAATAAATTTAACCCGGAAAGGGGTGAGGTTTGTTTGGGATGATTCCTATCAGTCTGCTTTTGATGAGCTCAAGGATAGGTTGACTTCTGCTCCAGTCCTCGCGTTACCAAGGGCAGGATTGGAATATTTAGTCTTTACCAATGCATCTCTACAAGGATTGGGAGGTGTAATTCAAAAAGAGTGACGGGCTATTGCTTATTCTTCTCGCAAGCTAAATCCTCATGAAAGGAATTATCCTATTCATGATTTGGAACTTGCCGTGGTTGGATTTCTCTTGAAGATTTGGAGGCATTATCTCATAGGGGAGAAATTTAGTCATTTCACGGACCATAAATCGTTGCAGTATTTATTTTCACAGAAAGATTTAAATATGCGACAACGCCGGTGGTTGGAGTTTGTGAAAGACTATCAATTTGACATCCACTATCACCAGGGAAAGGTGACTGTGGTGGCGGATGCTCTGAGTAAAAAGCCCGAGAGGGAGTTAGCGGAGGTATGGAAAGCAAAATGGAAGGAGCTTAGTCAGGAGGACGCAGTTGCTAGGGCGTTTATGTCGATGCTGACCGTTACGCCTACTATTGTGGAAAGGGTTGTAGAAGCCCAAGGAAGGGACAAAGGTTGTCAGGACCATATACGCCAATTGTTTACTGAGGGAGCAGAATCCTACTCTATCATCTCGGAGGGTGGATTGTGTTTCGACGGGAGACTCATCGTCCCGGATGAAGGGAATTTAAGACAGGCCGTGATAACAGAATCCCATGGGTTTAAATGTTTAGTACATCCTGGTGGGGATAAGATGTACCAAGACATGCGCCATCAGTATTAGTGGGCGGGCATGAAGCGGGATATTTTTTAGTTCGTGTCCCAATGTACTACTTACCAATTGGTCAAGATAGATCATCAGCAACCGACAGGTTTGTTGTAACCGTTAGAGATACCGGTGTGGAAGTGGGAGAGTATATCGATGGACTTTATTACGGGCTTACCTAGGTCACAGAGTGGTCATGATTCTATTTGGGTGATTATCGACCAATTGACTAAGTCGGCACACTTCCTACCCGTGCGCACAGATTATGATACTGCTCGCTATGCCCAGTTGTTCATTGCGAAGGTTGTTAGACTCCATGGGGCGCCCTTAAATATAGTTTTCGATCGAGATAAGATCTTTGTTTCCCACTTTTGGCAAAGTTTCCAAGAGGCTATGGGAACCGAATTGAAGTTAAGCACTTCTTATCACCTTCAAACAGATGGGCAGATAGAAAGAGTCAACCAAATATTGGAGGATATGCTCCGAATGTGTGTGCTTGATTTCAAAGGTGGTTGGGAATAATATCTCCCTTTGGTAGAATTTGCTTATAACAATTCATACCAATTTACTATTGGGATGGCGCCCTATGAAGCCTTGTATGGTAGGCCTTGTAAATCGCCCACTTGTTGGTTAGAGGTGGGGGATAACAAATTTCTTGGACCTGAAATGATCCAGGATACTTCTTTCAAGATTTAACTCATCCGAAATCGCATTCGGATAGATCAAGATCGCCAGAAGAGTTACACCGATGTGAATAGACGGCATATAGAGTTGGAAGTTGGAGATCAAGTTTTGGTGCGAGTGTCACCAATAAAAGGTATAAAGAGTTTTGGGAAGAAAGGAAAGCTTACACCACGTTATGTTGGACCTTTTCCTATTATTGCCAAGGTAGGTCTAGTGGCGTATCAACTTGCCTTACCGGAACACTTACAACAACTCCGTGATGTGTTCCATGTTTCCTCTTTGAAGAAGTATAAGAGGTGTGAGGGAGCCCTTTGGCATATTCCTTTGGAGGATATTGATTTGCAACCCGATATTTTGTATGATGAACAATCGGTTGCAATCTTAGAGCATGGGGAGCGTAGGTTGAGGTTTCAAGTGGTGCCCTTGGTGAGAGTCCAATGGAGTCATCACAATGCTAAGGAATCGACGTGGGAACATGAGGAGGATATGCGGGAAAATTATCCGCATCTCTTCTTGCAAGGTACGCTTGAATTTTTAGGGCAAAATTCCCTCATAAGGGGGGGAGTACGTAACAACCCTCGCTTTTGAGAGAATTATTTTATATTAATTCACTGCATGAAGTAATTATATAAAATACATATAATGGAGTAAATATGAATTAAATATGTTAATAGAGCATATTTACTGAGATTGTTGCATATTTACTGTATGTGTATGTAAATATCATCATGTGCGTTTTATAGTGTCGTATGTTTTAAAATAACATTTATGGTTTAAAATGAAACCGGAACTTGAAATGAGTTATAAAATTTCCAAATGATAATTTGGAGGGCGTAGTTAGTCCCGAAATGTGCGAGATAGTCGAAATAAGTGCCATATTGTATTTTTATGTTTTGGGCACTTTTGATTGGTTTTAGCATAAAAGGGTAGTTGCGAGTCATTTTAATGTGGTATTAACCACTTAAGTTAGGAATTTATACAAAAGGTACGATTTATGTCTTGCCTTCCATTTATTTCTCTTAAGTGCATTTATAAAACCTAGAGAGATAGAGAAAAGAAGAGAACTTTGGAGAGAAAGAGAGAATTGGAGATTGAAATTTGGGGTTGCTTCCACCACAAAGAAATCTGAGATTTGCAAGTGTAAGGCAAGTTTTCTACTTGCTAATATGTGATTTAAGATGAGTAAATTGTGTGATAGTTGTGTATTAGCAATTATGGATAAAAAATGGAATTTATGGTATTTGAACCTTGATTATGGTTTATGTTGATGAAATTGTGGATAATAGTAGTTGATAATCGTGTAGGATGATTTGGGGTAGATTAATGTTGTTGGATGTGTGTAAAAATGGAGAACATTTAAGTTTTGGGGAAAAACTAGGGTTCATAACCCGTAGCCCCGTTCTTGACCAATTCGCAGGGGCGAATCAATTCTGCCCTAAGGCGAATCGATTCGCTAAAAGGGTAGCTTACAGGTCTGATTGGACCGAATCGAGTCAGCCAAGCCAAATCGATTCGGCAGTTTACAAAATGTCAAGTTCCTTAGTCTGAACCGATTCACTTTTTGGGCGAATCAATTCGGCCCTAGGGCGAGTCGATTCAATTTCCTGTTGTTTTTTAGTTAGTTTTATAACTGAATTCCAACCCTTTTTCTTTAGGCTTAGGACTTAGGAACCTTCTTGTATGAAGTAAACTTAGATTCCTAGAGTCCTAGATGAGTTGGGTAACTACCCTTGAATAGAAATTCATTAAATGGGGCTTATTCCGGGGATGTATAATTGATGTTAGGGCATTTCTTTTCCTTAGTTAATTATTAGGGGTCTAGAAGTTGCAAGGTCATGTTTGGGGACTTTAGAGGCTCAATCGAGGTACAATAGTCTTTATGGTTTATTATAAAACCCTAAAAGGGTTTGAAGAATAAATTGGGAGTTTATTTATTCATTGAGGTTGTAATGATGATATGAATTACGTATGGCTCAGGATAAAATGGGATATATCCATTAAATGAACATGTACATGGAAAATGAAAATGAAACGGAAATGGTAATGATGATGGTAAACGATAATTTACTTAATCATGAATATGGTAAATGATAATTTACTTAAACACACCTCTCTAAATGCTATCATAAGTGAAGTTCACACATGAGGTGATGTCCCCTGACTAATGAACGCAGGGAGACTATAGTCCTCGGCCATATGATGGGTTATTATATGTTTACTGCGCTGATGAGGTGATTATGGGTGTGGTCATGACTCTCTCGCAGGCATATGGCCACTTCTCGACGTTGCGTTACGTGCCCAGGTTGTCTTGTTGATAGGCGCCGAAAGATGATAGTCATTTAAAACCCGGAGGGACGGTCTTAGAATCATTATATGCAAAATAATATAACTCTTCTAAATCAAGTGGGACTTGATGGATGACAAATGCCATAAAGAGCATATAATTGTGATTATGTTTCCTGATAAGGAACGGAATTATGAAATGCGATAAGGAAATTGATGGAGATTTTAGTTAATGTTAATCATCCGTATTCTCTTGCATAACTGAATTAAATTTATGATCATTTAAATTGCCTTAGCTTATACTTTGAATTGTGTAGGTAGATTCTTATCTTTATCTATCATGATTATCTGTTCATAACTTCCATACTCTTTATTCATCTGGTGATCATATAAAATCGGCCCCTGACCTGTTCATATCTCTTGTTGTGCATGAATCTTGTATCCGCACAGGTGCTCCGCCGCAAGGACGCCCGTACAGATTTTCCCATTCCGGTGAATTTTGGGGAGCCGTGATACTCTACGGATATTACGGAATATTTTGTATAGACGCTTTCATTTTTGGACTCTAGTTATGATCGGGCTATTTACTCGAGCCTGTGGCCCAAGCTTTTGTATTTGCTTATTGTAATGTATTATGTAACATTAACTAAATTGTTGTTATACGTTGTATGTACCTGTTGACCGATAGCATATTTTGTCCTCTTATTGTATACTTGTTGTGGATGTAATATATGTTCTTTTGGGGTTCCACTTTCTTTTCAAATTGGCTTGTTTAAAATGCTTTCTTTAAATTATAAAACAAAATTTCTGGCAACCCATTTTTCTGAATTATGGAGTGGTTATCCCGTATACTTATTATGTTGTTGTGATGCTGAGAATGATTCCATCCATGATTCCTGTTATATTAGAGTATCGGGCTGGCCACCCCTTATTTTGGTGAGCGGGTTGTCACACTACATCCTGCTTAACATTTCAATCTTTTGATTTTGCACATGGGTTATTTTAATATTAAAAATTATTGTTGAATGGCTATATTTATTATGTTTCTAGAAAATCGATCATATTCGTTCTCAATTGTGGATTCCATATTTACATTTAAGTTGATTCCATTTTTATCTTGGAACCCTGATAAATGAAATGCTATGAGGAGTTAAGATAATGTTATTGGCCTGTCATATTATGGGTTCATTTTTGTTGATTTAAGCAAAAAATATTTAATTATTTGTTTTTTTAAAATTGATTATATGATGTGTATTACTGATTTTTTTGTTAAGAACAAGTATACTTAAAAAATAGTGAATGGACTTTTAGCTACAGGCTATATGTTTGTGTTTTGGATGTACAATTGATTTGATTTGAAGTACACCACATCAAAATCTTAAAAGAGGGATAAGGTTGGTATGTTGGGTTTATGGGTAAGAGAGAGAGAGAGAGGGGGGGGGGGGGGGGGAGGGGGGAGAAAGAGCAAGGTGGGCGAGGGTGATGGGTTGTCTCTCTCTGTGTGTGTGTGTGTGTGTGTATAAAGGTGTTTAGTGTAGCATATATGGTTAAGTCATTACATGAAATATATATTGGACAATAATTTTAGTTACACAAGTTATAAATTAATAATAGTCACATGTTTTGTAAAACTGATTTTTATTTTCTTTTTCTACTTAAGAATAAATTCTTATATACCTCAAAATGTGTATGCTCATGTCTATTTTTGAAGATATATGCTGGATGAATTATGCACGTCATTGTGGTCATTTTTTATGTTAGTGGGGGTGTGTTCACTATGGTATATTAAAAGAAAATGGAACTATTGTTTGTTTTCAATATATAACTCTCAAATATAGTTTGTTTTAAAGACACTAATAAAAAAAGGGATTAAATATAGTTTCTTTTCAATTTTAATAATTTTGTTTTTATAGGTGATCAACTAAGTAAAAGAAATAATGATAAAAAAGTAATTAATAATCCATTTAGACAGAAGGAAACAATAAACTTGCAATTTTTTAACATTATCATGTTAATCTATTTAAAATTCTAACACTCTTACACCATTAACACGAGTCAAAATTTTAAAACAAACATGATACTTTCATGTAAGTAAATTCTAATTGAAATACATCTTCATAAATATCAATTCCGAATTAATGTTTTGATTTTTCTTTCGTGTATAAAATTATCAACAACTCTATCATGATTAAAACTAATAAGTTGAGAAATAATAAATTTATAAAAACTGATTCAGTAATGTTTGAAATGTTATAATAAAAGAATACTAATTGGAAATCTAAATAAGATATTCCTAAGGCACAAATGCACCATATTAAAATCGCAACCATGTCACGGGCATTGGATATATATGTTAACCATGCTACTAACACGGTGTATACCTAGCCATGATGACTAAGTGTACCATAGGATGACCAACCATATTAATATTTGTACTATTGTCCAAATGTTTAAAATACAAATTATCATGGGAATACATTTATTGTGGGAACAAATTTAGCATCGTTCCATCGGCACGGATACAAAATGTTACGGGAATAAATTTATCGCCATGCCATCGGCACGGGTACACCCTAGTGTGTGTGTGTATATATATATATATATATATATATATATATATATATATATATATATATATATATATATATATATATATATATATATATATATATACTGTGATGAAATCTAATATGTGAAATTGTAGATGAAAATGAATAATAAAATCTGATTGAATTAAGTAAGCGAGTACTTAATCCTAAAGCTGTGAAAGCCTAGTTCATATTAAAGAGAAATGAACATGTTTAATTATCTTACGTATTATGTGGTAAATAAGGGGAAATGATATAGGATAGAATCATAATTGAAAACCTTAATTTGGGAGATGATAAGGTACGTTAGGTGTGCACACTAGATGAGACGTGAGAATTCTCAAGCGAGACCCCGGGAAGCTAACAGGTACATAATAATTACTTAATTTCACTTGTTAAGCACTTGCTATTTTAAGAATCTTTTACAATCGGTCACATTTCCTTGCATATTCTCTTCTCTATTGCATCTTTTACATCAGGTGTACAGCATCAGGGATGTCAGGCATAGAATATGGATATCTCTTCTCTATTATATCTTTCACACTAGTTATATAAGAAATTACCTTTTTAAATCATATAACTTTCACACTAGTTATATAAGAAATACATTTACACTTTTGTATTAATCGCGTAGATAATTATCTACTCATATTATATGCGTACTAGTATACTACAACATTCATACGCATGTCGCGTATAAGAACCATCAATTCCCAAGTAATAATACACCGGATGCTTTCTCTAAAATTTTATCATGTTCCAGGCATGATCACTATAACCCAACCACCTCAAGTCGGACTAGCTCACACCGGACTTGGGAAAAAATATCGTAAACATAGTAGAGGCGGTCATATTTACCCTGAAAGTGAAATCAAATCATATCCAAAGCGTCTCACCTTGAAAATAAATCACAAAATAAAAATTCTAGACGATATGACCTGGGGACTATACTCTTCGTGATCCTCAATACAGGGGATTCACCCACATCTCGCAACCTCCTATGATAGCACTATAGGGATATGTGTTCCTATAAATATCATGCGCACTCATATCTATAGAGCACACGCACACACACACACACACACACACACACACACACACACACACACACACACACACATATATATATATCACACATAACTGTGTACATATAAATAATATAGTCCGACAAACCCATGCCTAACACCCGTAGCACTAGCTCAAAATACCCCAAGTCTATATCCCGACTTGTAATTTAATTAATCACACAATAATTATTTCTCATTCAAGTTGTGTCATCCAACTACAATACTCACACTCACTCATTCGATCCCTAACTTCATCTGTTAGAATTCATTACAAATAATCCCATGATTTAGTTTGACACCCCTTGTTAAATTTAATATTCAATAATTTATTATATAACTCTATAATAAACTAAATCGACTACCTCGTGCTTAACTCCCGTAGCTCTTCGCCTAAAAATATCCAAGTCACAACCCCGACTCTTAATTCCATAAGTATTAACTTACATTCATATTTTTATTCAAGATACTAAGCACATCTCAATCCACCCCGTATCCTAATTTCATCCAAAATTTCCATTTGAACCCATTCATATATTTTCGAGTGTTGTTCATCGTAAAAAGTCTAGATCCATACCTCGAATTCAATCCCATCCAATTCCAAGGCAAAATTAATGTTCCTTACTATTTTCCAAAGTCCTAAACTCATCTACGAACATCCCTAAATAATACCGATTTGATATCACACAAAGGATTTCGATTTTAGACACCCTTCCTTAATAAATTCATAACTAATTAAAAAAATCAGATTCGAAACTGGCGACCATGCGTTCATAACGAAAATATCTATCTTCATGTCCAAAACCTAGGGCCATTTGAATGAGATAATAATCTATTCAAAGGAGATACTAATCTTGTCTGAATGACTTCCAGTGTCGTTCGAACGACCTTCTGCGCTTAGCCACTTCTCCTTCTTCCCCACGACGCTGGTTTCCTCCATTAACACTCAACTAAGTTTTCTGGGTTTCTTCCCAGTATCAACCCAATCGAATCTAATTTCAAACATAGTTTTAATATGGTTTTTATTCATCATAATAGCCTAAAACATCTTGGATTAACATCAAATTTTGTCCAATTCCCGAATTGGGTTACACAGTTTCATACGATTGTCTCTCACAAATTAAAATCTTAAAATTCAAACTAAACAACATTAACCACTAGGTTCCTCATATAAATCACTTTTCTACGAGTTTGAACTATATTCCATCATCAATCAACCTCTAATGTCTATAAATGGTCCAATTCAGAAATACCCATTTTTCATGTGAGAACCCACCCAAAAATGAATTTCCATTACACCCACCATGATATGAATCACAATACCACACTTCAAATTGAAAGAAAGTTTAACTACTTGCCTAGATAATTTTGTAGGGTCTGATTTCCTTTGTTGTAGACGAAGATTTAACGAAGAACACACCCCTCTTCTTGGTTTGGCTCCCAAAAGCTCTCCTAATTTCTCCCTCTTTTATCCTTTGCAAAGATAGAGTTTTCTTATTGAGTTATGTATGGAAAAGACTCCCTAATGTAGGTTTTGTATCACTAATCCCGAAATTAATCATACGGACCAAATTAAAATGACCCAAATACCCCTGTGTGAGCCCGGTTGTGCCTAAAAATGTCTTGAGACCCAATTACTACCCTCAGGTACTCTTTTTTTTTACTATCTTGGCCTATTCAAAATCAACCGTGTACTCAGAATCATCATTCAAGTTACTTTACTAAAATTCTCCAAATCTCAACCTCAAATTATGACACATGCAAATTTAAAAAATAACTCAAACTAAATAAATCTTAATTCACTAAATTAAGTAAATCCTCCAGATTAATTAAATCCTCCAGATTAATTAAATCCTCTATCACCAATTCAATTAAATTCTATATCCTCATAAATACGGGGTCTTACAGCCTCCTCCATGAGAAGTTACTCACTAATGCCGCGAGGAAAATAAGAGGCCTCACCATGGATAGCTTATGCCCTAGATGCTTAAGCGAAGAAGATCTTAATCACCTTTTTAGAGATTGTTATTCTAGTTTCCAAGTGTGGCAAAACATCAACGCATATCAAGCTTAGCCAAGGTACGCATCTCGAATTTAAATCTTGGGTGATTGAAAATGTGTGTAATAATATGGAAAATAAATGGTATGTTAGTTTTGTCTATTTCTTAGGGTGGATTTGGAAAGCACGCAACACCCTTATTTTTTATAAGAAAATTATAACCCCTTTAGGGTTAGAATTCTTTCAAATAAACATACTTATGATATTTTACAAACCCATAGAAAGGGTGAAAACCAAAAGGGGATGGATTAACTTCATCCTCCAAAATGTGCGAGTGTGTCACAGGTAAATATATCATACATACGGATGGGAGCTTCGATATTAATAGTGAGATGGCAGCTTTTGGAGGAGTTCTCAGAAATAAAGATGGAAGATGGATTGTTGGCTTCACCGAAATACTATAAGGAATCGCAAGGCCTCTTCGTGCCAAACTTGAAGGAGTTTTCCATGGATTGAGCATATCCCTTAAAAAGAAGTGGAAGAATGTATGTTTCAAAACCGATTTCCTTGAAGTTATACAACTCATGGAGTCTAATAATAATGGAAATCACCTTTGGTTGACGTCATTGAGGATTGCCGCGAGCTCATCAATTTCACCAAAGAAAAGATCATCCAAATTCCTCGTGAAAGCAACACTCAAGTAGATTGTATGGAGAAAATGGTAAAAGGCACACTTGATCTCTACATGGAGTATAAGCACATCCAGAAAATCTTCTTGAATTGCTCGAACGAGCCAAGCTCGATAATCCTATAGTCTAGACTTATGTCTTCTGTGTTTCTGTTTGTTGTCTTTTAATTCCTGTTTATAACCAAAAAAAGTATAATGTGTCATTTGTTATTACTTTTGACGACAACAGATGAGTTGGAGAAAACAAAAGGAGATAATAACGTAATGTCCTTTTTTTTCTTGAGTCTTGTGCGCGGTCTTCTTCTTACCTTTGCATGCATCTCAACTTTTGAAGTAAATTACTCCATACCATTACTATCACTTTCAGTCATAGAATATAAAATATTAATCCCAACTGTTAGTTGGGGAGACCCAAACACCTCATCCTTTATTATATAAATATATTAATAAATATACATGTATGGTGCATCTAGACTAAATTTAATAATGCAATAGTAACATGTACATATGGCACTTCTTGATCAAATTTATATTTGTCATCCTCTTTAGGATGATATGTATATTTTAATATCCAAACATTGGAGACCATGTGTATACTAAAATTGTGTTCTCAATATATGTCAAGTATTACGAGACTTTTCAATCCATTTGACTAATGGATCTAGTTTTGTGCTCGATCTGCAGGCCGAGACAATAACTACTTACCCCAAGGTCATTTATTTTGTAATTCCTTATTTGAATATTTTGTATTTCAATTGATCTATTCACAATCACATGAATTTAAGGATATGATGGCACATTAGCATATATGATTATTTTGAAACCTTTATTTAGACAAATATTTACTAAGATGGTTGTATATATCCTTAAGGATTATCTGTTGTACAATGAACGTCTTATTGTATTTAAGTAGGTACTCCTTATCTTTCCTTCAGGCAAAGAAAATCCTTATAGGATTTTTATACGTATTAAGTTCCGTATAAATAAGCAGTTTTAGTATTCATGGGTCTCATATATAATATATTTCAAAACCTTCTATGAACTGAAAAAGTATTTACGATCATAACGGGATAATATGTTTGTATATAATTAATTTTTAGTTTCTTTTGAAAACCTTATGCCATAGGTTATGCATTTTTTATTAGCGATTTTATCACTTTGCTTTCTTATAAACACCCATTTGTAACCTTAAGGTTCAACATCTTATAAGATTTGTGCTATAGGTCCGAAAAACCACGTTTATTTATAAACTCAAATTATATCATCATGATATTTTCTCATTTTTCCCAATATATTCTTTGTCAACATTCATTTATAGTACATGGATTTTTAGTATCATTGCCCTTTAATATATATATATATATATATATATATATATATCATTGATGATCATCTTTGGCGATCCCACTTTTCCCTTATATATGTATAAAACATAGCGATTTCATTTAATATTAGGTATCTTTGCATACTTCAGGTCTTTATAGTCATATCAAGGACATGTGTCTTTTCATAGACAATAACCTCTTCTAGAGTTTTAGAGAAAATTAATCTTTAGTTCAGAACCTATTCTTGAGTGTTATGTATAACCTCTTATAGAGTATTATTTGGACATGATTTTATTTGACCTCCATTATTAGGGAGTCAAGTATTTGGAGCCTATAGGTTTGCCACACTTCTAGTGTGCAATAAATTTATTTGTTGTCAAATTATTTTGTCCTACCGGGATAATGATTTTTTCAAGCATATTTGCAACATCTAACATTTTAATTTTCATATTCATTTGATCTTACAATATCGTTTTCACTTCATTTTCGTGTTAAGTGATACGGGGGATTGGATGAGACAAAGTGGAAGTATTCCACGGTAACTCTCATCGTTCTTTAGAAATAATTTGTACCTCATGTGCATTTTATACTCACCTAATGGTGAGAAGAGTGTCTCGTCAAACTGTGGCCATCCCCGATCCTCGCGGCGGGCGGGCAGCGTGAGGGTGAGGATCCTTAGGTCCCGTGCGTCCCTCTCGGGAGCGCTTTGGCCGGCGTCATTTGAGGTGACGTGAAAAATATAGAGAGATTAGAGTCGCTAGTCTATTTTACTCAAAACAGACAAAAGAAAAGGGGACGCCATCCCGAAGGAAAGCATCCCAAGACATATTGATGCATACGAAACCAAATGATTCGAGAAGGGTCCGGAGGCTAAGTTACGAAATGGGAAGGTGTTAGGCACCCATTCCGCCCTTTCAGTCTCTCATGGGTTTTTGTTATTTTCCTTTTATTTTTCCCGTGATGTGTGTGCATGTGTATATATAGTGGGTATATGAATCATCGACTTATACCATGGAAGAGGTAAAGCGAGTCATCCGTAGTAAGGTATAAAAGTATTAAAAAATAGGATTTACGCGATTATCCTTACGTTGATCGTTATAATGGAACGATAACGCATGTGGAATAATACACCGCTAAGAACAAATATATATATATATATATATATATAATATAAGAGAGTAGAGTTTAAAGAAAATAGAAAATGAGAGAAAAATTAAAAATAGGACTCGAATCTCGAGTTTTAACCCGAGACGCCTACGTATCCTATAGAGGCGTCAAAATCCACGTAGTTCGCATGCAAAACGAGGGGTGGGGTTATACCATAAATCCAATCGGTGGATTCTCTTATTTGTGTGTGTGTGTGTGTGTGTGTGTGTGTGTGTAGAAAAAGTGTTTTAATTGTGAGAAAAGTGTGAGAATCCCCGTTTGGAATTTATGAGCAAACCCTCTTTTTCTTTTTCTTTTTGGGTTTTTATTTATATGAAAATAAGAGATGTTCAATAATACTAAATAAAAAGTATATTAGGATGTGTGAGATGAGATAATAAAAGCGTTAAGTAAGAAAATAAGTTATTGTGAATTTATGAGAATTTAAGGACAGAGTTGAGAAAATTGGACCTTCTGGAAGATCTTGAGCTTGATATTGAATGTTGGAGAGCATCCCTTAGACTTGGATGATGATGGAGGGTAGTGAATTCACCAAATTTGAGGAAAAGGATGATGAAAAGTGAAGGTTGAAAAGGGATTTGGGTGTGGAAACCACGCTGACCACGAGAGAGGTTTTTTGGATTTACTGAGGGTGATATGTTTCAGATCTGGGCTCCATTTGCAAGTGAGGTCAAGGCCTCCTTTTTATAGGCACAGGGCATTGCCGATCGACATAGCCCTATTCCTGCTAATCGACAGGTGCATTTAGGCACACTACAGATAGGCAGGGTCTCGGACCTGCCATTTGGCAATGTCTTTCAGGCCTTTTTAGAAAATCGGTCGCAGAACGCAAACCGTTGATCAGAATCATGAATGGGATGGATCGTTGGAAAGGGGTTTCAGTTCCCTTTAAATATTCATTCAGTCTCGATCGATCTTAAGACTTTGACTTTTGGTCAGATGGAGCTTGAGAGTGCCTGATGGCTACTAGGTCAGTACTCGGTGTATGACCTGGGTTTATGGTGATGAAGGGAGGTGTTAGGGACCTAAGGAGAGTTTAGGGAGTAACAGAATGGGGTGTCTACAGAGCCCTTCGACGGGTGAGTTTGGAACAAACGATAGCCGTCGAATAGACATCGCATGATGCTTTTGAGAGAGGATGACCAATTAAGAGGGTCGAAGCGGATTCTGAGGACCTATGGAGTGTGTTGGAGATAACCAATTATGTGGGTAGAAGCCAATTCTGCGGGGTTAAGTTGAGATGACCAATTTTGCGAATCGAAGCCAATTCCCCGAGATTAAGGTAACGATTCGAGACTGAGGTCAATTCTGACCTAAGAAAGGTGACGATCGAGGATCGAGGTCCATTCTGACCTAACTAAGGTGACGATCCAAGACTGAGGTCAATTATGACCTAAGAGAGGTGACGACCGAGGATGGAGGTCAATTCTGACCTAACTAAGATGACGATCCAAGATCGAGGTCAATTCTGACCTAAGAGAGGTGACGACCGAGGACAGAGGTCAATTCTAACCTAACTAAGGTGATAATCCAAGACCGAGGTCAATTCTGACCTAAAAGAGGTGACGACTGAGGATCGAGGTCAATTCTAACATAACTAAGGTGACGATCCAAGATCGAGGTCAATTCTGACCTAAGAGATGTGACGACCGAGGATCGAGGTCAATTTTGACCTAACTAAGGTGACGATCTAAGACCGAGGTCAATTCTGACCTAAGAGAGGTGAAGACCGAGGACTGAGGTCAATTCTGACCTAACTAAGGTGACTATCCAAGACTGAGGTCAATTCTGACCTAAAAGAGGTGATGACCGAGGATCGAGTTCAATTCTGACCTAACTAAGATGGCGATCCAAGACCGAGGTTAATTCTGACCTAAGAGAGGTGACGACTGAGGACCGAGGTCAATTCTGACCTAACTAAGGTGACAATCCAAGACCAAGGTCAATTCTGACCTAAGAGAGGGGACGATCGAGGACCGAGGTCAATTCTTACCTGACTAAGGTGACGATCTAAGACCAAGGTCAATTCTGACCTAAGAGAGGTGAAGACGGAGGATTGAGATCAATTTTAACCTAACTAAGGTGACGATCCAAGACTGAGGTCAATTTTGACCTAAGAGAGGAGACGACCGAGGACCGAGGTCAATTCTGACCTAACTAAGGTGACGATTCAAGACCGAGGTCAACTCTGACCTAAGAGAGGTGACAACCGAGGACCAAGGCCAATTCTAACCTAACTAAGGTGACAATCCAAGATCGAGGTCAATTCTGACCTAAAAGAGGTGACGATCGAGGACCGAGGTCAATTCTGACCTAAGAGAGGTGATGATCGAGGAGTGAGGTCAATTCTGACCTAACTAAGGTGACGATCAAAGACCGAGATCAATTCTGACCTAAGAGAGGATGAAGATTGGATTTTGGATTCCGCTGGGGATAAAGATTAGACTTTGGATTCCACTTGGGAATAACGAATGAGTTGGGGAACATGTAGTGTCCTCTGTAGTTCCGCTGGGGAAATCCTTCTGATTTTGTGTCGAGATGAGGAGCCGATTGCTAGGGAAATCCTTGTGATCTTGTGGATTTTACGGAGGAAAGGCAAGTCTGATGCCTTAAACTCCACTGGGTAAGTGATTAGGTGGTCCAAGGTTTGGATGTATTGCTCGGGGAAAATTGAGACCCTTGGGGTATAGAGGGTGATCTTTAGAGATCCTCTGGGGACGTTGTCGGGAGGAGTTTTACTTAGTTTTTGGGAGTTTTGATGGGGAAATAAGGGTTCCACTTGAGGGAGTGCGAAAGTTTCTTGGTGAAAATGTTCTAAATCCTTCCGGGGATTTTTAGGAATTTTCTGAGGTTTTTTTAGGATTTTCTGGGAATTTTTGCACGAAATTTCAAGGGGGTGCCGGTCGGCATGGTGCAGAGGGTGCCATTCGGCAGTGGCACAGATTTTTAAACTGCCTCGGGAAGGTAAGGGGTCAGTGTGGATCGGGGGGTGGGGGGTCAATGCCGATCGGCATGACTCTTGGCATCCTATATAAAGGGGGTGAATTCCCCTCATTTTTCATAGATTCTTGCTTTCTTTCTTTCTGCGATTTTCCTCTGCAAATCGTTCTATCATTTCGATCTCTAAGAAATGGCCACCTTTGTGAGCACCGCAGCGCATAGGGAATGGTTTACTGTTGATGACTAGGCGAACGTGGAGTGGAGGGCCAGGGCGCCTCTTTCTTTGGGGAGTGAGAACTCCTTTGACTCATTTGAGCCGGTTGCGAATGAGGGGAATTTTCTATGGGAGTCGTCGCGTCATCGGTCTTCTAAGGTGGTGAGCCCCGGCGGTTATGTATGTAACCTGACTTTTGGCATTCTTCTCTTTTTAGGGATTTTGCCTTCCTTCTTAAATTTTGACATGGTTTCTTCTTTTGACAATCTGATATCTCTTTGAAGAATATGCATGCTCATGCGACGACGGGGCTTAAGGACGTCTGGGAGCATCTTCCACCCGTAGTGCGTTGGGTGGTATCATCAGCAATTTTTGGGAGGTTGGCGTCTGCGCTAGATGAGAAGCCTCGTTCGATGGGGGTCTTATCGCTTTGGGGGAGAGATGGTGGGATACTACCCACACCTCCCGTTTCGGTTTTAGGGAGATGACTGTGACCCCCATAGACGTGCAGCAGCTACTGGGGCTGGATTACGATGGGGAGCGGATAGAGGTGGATCGCTCTTTGAGGGTGCTGCCGGAGGCGGTGAGGGCAGCTCTTGGTGACATGGGGAGGATAGTTTCTGGGTATTCCACTCAGTTGTCCTTGTTGAAGGATGTGGTTGATGTGTAGGACAAGCTGTAGGTGAGGCAGATGGCCCGTCTGTTCATTTTGCTAGTGCTGTGAGGTTTCATGGTGGCGTCGAGCGGCGACGTCATCCATTTTTCATTCTTGCCGTACTTTAGGATGTTTTCGAACACCCCTCACTATGATTGGGGGAGTCTGACTTTGGCGACCTTCTATTTTTCTTTGGATGCATTCAGTCGGTGCTGCTAGCAAACTTTTACTTTAGCCGTGTATCTCCTCGAGGTATTCTTTAATTTTGCGCATTTTCCTGTCATGCATTCGCATTTTCCTTATGCGTCTCTTTTTTATTGTGAATTCCTGTCTTTGGCAGACGTGGTTCTATGAGGTGATTGGGTGCAATACCCAACTGATCGCTCTAAAGGACGATACTGTTGGGGACTTCTGCCAATTATATCGATGGAGGAAGGCCAATCGGCAGTCGAAGGGATCTCTTTCTCTGGAGGCAGTGCGTCAGGTCTTGAATGGCCTGACCAGTGGTAGGGTAAGACTCTTTCCTTTTCAGTCTTGGTTTTGGAATGTTCTAATTTTGTATTGACTTATGCCTGCTGGGAATTTCAGGTGACCTTTTACCCTTGGGGGACAGCCAGTCAGGATATGGGGACAACCGGGATAAATGCGCAGATGAGGCATTTACTGGTGCATGAGTTTGTCCATTCTTGGTATTTGGAGGACCGGGTGGTTCGACAGATTATTGAGGAGGAGGTGGTAGTGCCACCTGCGCAGCCTCCTACATCCATGAGGCAAGAGCGGCTACTGCCGGAGGATGCGAGGATCGCGGCGATGATCGGCGAGTCCTACCTGTTGTATACTGATATGGCCGTGCCATATGATTATATGGACTTTATGACAAGCTGGTTGATGGCTCCCAACATATATGATGCCTTGCATTTTCCTCCGACGGGTTCAAGTCGGGTCGTGGGGTCTTCCAACAACGGTAGTGGCCCGAAGGCGTCTGGGGGACTTCAGAGGTTCCCTTTGTTCGATTACACACTCCTTCATACAACATTCGGCGGGTCGAGGGAGGGATGGTACCTATATTTCACCGACCTCATGCGATGGATCCGGAGGAGTTGGGCTTGACAAAGGAGGTTCTTCGTCCTATGGTATACCTTCTTCCTCTTTTTAGTTCCTTTTCTATTTTGATCCCTCTTTGCTTGATACTAATTTTTGCCTTTTTTTTTTTGCATCAAGTTCGGGTGTTGACCACTTGCTGAGGGACATCAGAGATTGGATATCTTCGGCGACTGCCCATATTCGGGACGCGATCCCGATTCCTTCTTATTTGGTGTCGTCCGCTTCATTCGGGGAGGACTCTGGCTCGAGTATCGGTGGTGCATCGTCTCACCATAGGGGAAAGAGAGTGCGTCACAGGGATGGAAGCTCTTAGAGAGAGGGGTGAAGGGTAGGTGAGAGAGAGAGAATGTGGGTTCGGGCTGAGTCCCATTGTTTTTTGCTTTTCTTTTATTTTCTACAAATTTTATGTAACACAGAAGAATATATTTATGCAATGCAATGCAATGGGATTTTTTTTATTATCTTTTGTTAATGATGAATGAGTGAATGCACATGCGCTTTTTACTTTGCTGCTGAGACCGTAAAAAGAGATATTTTTGGGATTTTGAAGGAAAGTTAAAAATGGGAAATTATATAGGGGTGGAAGAGGATTTTTGAAATTCTGTTGAGAATATAAATTTATTTTTATTGAGCATTCAATTTTGACAAAAGAGGAAAAAAGGAAAATTTCCAAAAATGGGGGGTTGCCGATCAGCAAGCCCCTTGCCCTGCCTATCGGTAGTCAAGTCCAGTCCCATCAATTCAAAGCTTCGATTAGTGCCCTCTTCAGCCTTTTGTACTTTGTGGGGTAGGATTCCCTCCGATTTTTGTAGGAATTATGTCTTTTGTGAGGGTTCTCAAGTATAAAAAGGGGTAAGGGTGGAGTGTTTTAATCACACCTTCACATTCTTACCTACTTGCCTACTATCTCTTAGTCTTGCAAGATGGCTCTCCCTAGTAGCATTGAGTTTGCTAACTACCTCGAAGCCTTGGAAGCGATGTGCTCTTATAACGTCGATGATAAGCACCCAAAAGTGTCTAATTTATACCCCGAATAGACGCATTTTAGTCACTCATTTTAATTAAAATTGGCCTTATGTCGTATTTTATTATATTGCAGGTTAATACGCAGTTGCAGTATTAAACAATGTTAAATCCAGTCAATTGCAACACAATAGCGGTCAAAAGCATGCATCGAAGAAAAATAAATGAGACCGCGAAGTTTGGAGTCCAATTTGAGCATGCCGAGATGTGTTTCGAATACCCCAAATCAGTCCCGTAACCCAAACCTAAGCCTACACCGAGCCCAGACCATTCCCTGAGCCCCGTGAGTGTTGAGTTTGTACCTTTATTGTTTTTCTAGATTTTTATTTTGAGTCATTTTATTTTTAGGATTTATTTTAGATTTATTTAGAATTTTCTAGGATTTATTTTCTATTTTTCTATTTCTTTATTTTTATTTTTATTAGTTTTTAATTTTTAATCTTTATTTTATTAGGATTAATTTTTAGGAATTTATTTTTTTAGTTATTAGATTTCATTTTATATATTTTCTTTTATTTATTTTAGTTTTATTTTATTACGATTATATATTTTTAGTTTCAATAGAGTTTTATTTTATCTCTTTTATTTTATTTTTTTACTATCTTTTAATTTTATTGAGATGTTAGTTTTTTTAGGTCTATTAGATTTTAAGTTTTTATTTGAGTTTTAGTTTTATTTTTTTAGGTTGTGTTAATTTTTAGGTGTACAAATGACACACACAATAAACTCAAATATACCACCACTCACACACTAACTTAAATCCACACCCTAAGTTACCTACACTCACACACACCAAATCCACTACCCATAACCCTATTCACCATCTTCTTCCCCAAAACATCTCACCTTTACTCTATCATCACCCCATAACCAACCAAACAAGCCCCTAACCTGGACCCCCATACTAACTAGCATACCCACTTGTCGGAACCAACTTCGGCGCCGAAACCCTCCAGCCCAGCCACTTCCGCCGTCGCCTGAAAACCGCGACCCCAACCTCCTCTCTCTCTCCTCGATCCACCTGAAAACTAGCCCGGTGACCTCCCTCCAGCCTGAACTCGCGAGCCGGACCCAACCCCGTTACCCATATACCAACAGACGACCCACCTGCTCCAGCTGTAGCCCGCGCCACCGTCATGCCCATCCCGGCGCCGGAACACCTCCGTCGGCAGGCAGACCCCCCATACCCGTCGCTAATACCGGATCCAACCCAAACTCGCCGAGCTCGGTACAACCCGAGACCAGCCCTACAACCCAAGCTCGACTCCTTTTTCAAACTAAAAACCCGAAATCAAGCTACCTGCTTAGTTTTCAAATCCTAACAATATCGGAATCCATCTTCAAGCCAAAATCAAATCCCAAAAACATCTCTCATCCAAACAACAAAGCTTCGTGGCTTATAAGAAAAGGGGAAGGCCACTTTAAAAAGGAGAATCTCATATCAGAAGAAAAAAGTGAGACGTAGAGAGAGAGAAACATAGTGTATATTATGTACAGTTTAGGGTCATATAAAAAGTCTAGAAAAATACAAAAAAAAATTAGTTTAGCTTTAGGATAATTTTTAGGTTTAGTTTCTACTCTTCTTATTGTAATCAAGTGCTTAAAATTGTGAAGAAGTTGGACGCATGTCAAGGCGCATTTCAAGACAAATTTGTGGAAAAAATTGCGTATTGTATTTCTACATTCTCTTTTCAATTTATTTCCTTTTTGACATATTATTTATTATTGTTTATGCAGACATGAGAATGTTTGGCTAAACACCCCGTTCAAGGGTGGGATGCACTACTTATGATGTTACTTTAATTAATTGGTTTCATTAACTTTATATTTCTAGGTAAATTAATTTTAAGTGTCACCAATTAATTTATGTAACGAGAGTTAGTAAATTAATTGAACAAATTAATGTTTAAATTAACGAATCGAACTAGAGATAGGTTTTTCCGATATTTGAATATTAATTCGGTGTTGAAATTTGAGGATTGATATTTTTTTTTGTTAAATTGATCCTAGCGGGTGATTTTCTTAAAATAGTGTAGTCCTAATTTTTCATCGTGTGACATTTTAAAATTGATTTTCTGAAAAATATTTTATTAAATTTATAATTATAACGAGAGTTAGATTATCAATTTAATATCATCTCGAAATATTTCAAATTAATAAATTGAGAAATTAAAATAATTAAAAATACAGTGTAATCCCATCTCTTGACCTTCTCACATATTTCACACTCGGTTGCACATTCTTTTACATTTTTTAGTCATTTTATTTTTTTTTTTTTTTTTTTTTTTTTTTTTGATAACCCTGAACCTCCACACGAACGAGCCCTTTGGACTCCCTCGTGCAAGCTAAACAGGGGGGGCACTGCGCATGTCCACCTCACACACGAGCCCCGCCTAAATACTGGTAAACCCTGCGGGGGATCGAACCCACGACCGTGCGCCTAACCACACAGCCCTGAGGAAGCCCTCCAACAGGGGTAGGTATCCGTGGGGAGGGATCGAACTCATGACCTATGGTCAGAGTGAACTCATGACCATTAGCATTTAATTAGTTAATTTTGTTCTTTAAATTGTTTTAAAAAAATAATAAAAAAATAATTAAAAAAATTGAATTGCACGTTTTCACATTAATTGTTTCACCTTGGAAGTTGGATTGATACCCGTGCTTACCACAATACAAGTTATTTTTTAGACAAGTTTTGTAGGTACTCAAGAAAATTTTTAGAGTGGCTTTTGAAGACAACGATATACCCAAAAAGCTTCTTATCAATCGACTACGATGCTTTCAACATGCATTGAGTCTCTTTGTGGCGCAATCGGCCCATTGAGTGGAATATGCTAATGGAGGCGGTACAATTTTGGTACCCCGAAGACCATGTATTCCGTTTTGGGTTGGATGAAGTTTGTCCTACCTACGAGGACTTTTCTGCCATGCTGGGGATAAATCCCAGTCTTGCTGCGGCTTTACTCGAATTTTCCCATTCTCCCAGGGGTTTGCTGGCTGGGATTCTTCGCATTTCGCCTTCGGCGACTATATCACTGGTTATTCCAGGAATGATCTCCCTCTCGGCGGTGTTGCAGTCCATGCATTTGCAGGAAGTAGGTGATGCTGGTTATACTGGAGCCGTCGCTCTGGGCCTAGTTTCAAAATTACTACCGGTGATTGGGGAACTACTGGTGGATCCGCAACTTGCAGCCATTACTTCATGGATGTCATATCATCGCAATCTGGCGGCGGTGATACTGGCGGAGACCCTGAACGGTCTGGATGCCTGGCGAGAAGGTCATTCTGACTTCCTGCGGGGTAGCCCCGTGATGCTATTCATGTGGTTGTCTGAAAGACTCCACCTGGTGACTCTTCCAGAATATCCTTTGTCGGCTATACCCAACTTCTTTTCGCGTCACTTCTTCAGCGTTGGCCTGGATATTGAAAGCTGGGAGAATTGGATTGTAGAGCATGGGGCTCAAAATCTGTATTGGTCAGTGCCTTGGTGGGGACAGTTGCTACCATTTCTGGAGCTAGGAGAATACTCGTATGTGCGGCTGGTTAGTCTCAAATAGACCTCTTTTTATCTTCCTTGACGGTTTTTGAACCAATTTGGTTGGGCACAGGTCGTCCCACCTCGGACACTAAATTTCTTTCCGGTAGAGGATTTGACCGAGCGTTTGCGCCTACGTCTTGGCTCTCTGTGGGAGAGTCAGCGTCCGTCGACCCGTCCCTCTCAGTCTGTTGGGAGAGTTTGGCATGTCCCTGGGGATTATATAAAATGGTTGTGGAGGAGAGTAGTCAGCAAGATGTTAGCAGTGGAGACTGGACAAAAGTGGCTTGTCTCTTTTGACACCATGGAAGGGGGTGTTGTGGTTTTTTCAAAGTTGGTTCGAGCTTATCGGTTCATGGAGTGTCTGCGACACTCTGTTCAGGCAGGGGAAACTTGGGGACCCCAGGATGCGGATGATGACGACGGAGAAGGCTCCTCTGGTAGCTGTGGATAGGACTCCTGGAGAGTTTATTGTGTAATGGGGGATAAATGTGGGGATTTTATTTGGCTTTTTTAGGAAGGTAGGGGCAAGGGGAGTTATCCATTCCTTTTCTTATGTAATATGTACCGTAATTTCTTATTAGTGAAATAAACAAGTTTCTAATCATCTAATTGTTCCTTTCGATGAATTTTGTGTTGTTTGAATTATCTATACCAATCACTAAGGCATACATAATCCTTTTGTTCAAGTATATGTTGGAATTGACTGTTGTTCTCGGAGATAAGAAAAGAATAGTATTTTGTAAAAAATAAAGGGACGTGCTCATGTAAGGTGTATGAGCTGACTACGTACCTCTAGGGTTTTGAATAATATATATATATATATATATATATATATATATATATATATATATATATTGTTTGAAAATGGTTTTTTTACAGAGGATCAGGCCCACGTAGTTCTGGGTATAAGGAAATGAAGAGATATTTTTTTTTAGAATGGTGTAGAGGGGGATTAAAGGTAATTCTGAGATCAGGGATATTTCCCTAATTGGAAATAGTATTTGAGATTAAGTAACCGAGGCAGCTCAAGCGTGACAACTCAGCGAGGCAGCCTGGCATGGCAACTTATACTTTAGCTTGTTGTGTTAGTCATATTGTATATTTTTTTATATTGACTGAAATCTATAACGGTTGTAATGATGTAACGAGAATAATAACCAGTTTATGTGAGGTCAAACGTTACTTGCGAGAGACCAGGCTTGGCAGGGCTTGGGAGAGCTTTCATGCTCTATCGAATGACCTCGCCGTGGGAACTTTAGAGGGGCTTGGTTATGGAGGATTGAGAAGTGAGGCACCGTTGAGGCTTGTCCTGACCATCTTAGATACACCTGGTAAAACACCGAAGGACCCTGATCGTGGAACCTCGGGCGAAGCAGCTTGGTGTTCCATCGGACGTTGAGCTATGAACCAAACAACCCTCTACTTAATGTCACATCTACTGTAGGTGATGTCACTAGTCAGCTAAACAATATCAGACCTTGAGTAAACCGCTGTGGTATTTGGGGCTGTCAGGCAATTGGTGAGCCACCTCTGCGACCACAGCCCCCTAACACAATGATTGGGCAAAAGGCATGTCTTGGCATTTAATGTTTATGACGTGGAGACTACTAGCGCATCAGGCATTTAATGTTGTGACATAAAGTATGAGGGATGTCTTTCATAGTCTTTAGTGACTGAGTTGCCTCGGGGGTGGGGGGGGGGCTATTTAAGGACCCCAACCACCTTTGAGGGGAGGAAAGGATCTTCTGTGAGCTTAGGAGTTATTACTAGAGAGAATATATACATTCAGAGAGAGAGTTATTGAAAACTAGAGAGGTTTACTCACTCACCATTGTTATTTATTACGAAGCTTTTAATACTTGACAGAGATTCTTGAGGGTATTTTGTGTGTTTCTACCTGCCCACCAAGGTGTATCTAGGGTGCTTACTTCTCTCTCCCTCTAGCCAAATCACTTCTAAGTTCATTATTATCTCCTGAGTTATACACGAGAGTTTTGTGAGTTTAAACGGAGATTCTCTTCATTAAGGTCTGTGTTTGTATGTCCTATCATTAATCCGGAGTTGTGACCAAATTAGCTTATCATTACCATACTCAAACAGGGGTTATGCCTTCATCTATAATCTAAAGTACCCTCTTACATTTGGAGACTCCACTGCGGAGGAATTCTTCTAAAGTAGGGAGTATGGCGCAAGATAATGCTAATCGAAGGCTCAACTTCGATGACATCCAACATAATGAAGAACAAGCCGCACGAGAACTGGAGGCCCTAAGGGATGGGGCTCCTCGAGTAGAGGTACCTTCAGTTCCGATGACGTCAGGCATTTCGGGGGTGACACAAGCGTCCATGAGGCGGGGTTGGAACCCACTCAGGTCGCGCTCCTCATGATCAAGTTTTATGAGTTTTTGCAAACTCCATTAGCTTCAACCATGCTGGGAGGATTGGAGGCCCATGCCTTCATAACACTAGGGATAGCTCCAAACTCCCCACCAGGTGCAGGTGTAGTGGGAACAGTCCCGATGAGCGTACCCTCTAATGTTAATCCAGTATGGGGAACATCAGGAGCATCAACGGCCCCAACCGCGATGCCTGCTCCAGCTGCAACGAGCACGCAACCCGTGGTACCATTGGTTGTCGCCCCAGTAGCATCACCCCTGGGGGAAATGAGAAGGGAGATGCAAAAGGAGATTCTGAAGTTCATGTAGACTTCCTCGCAATCTGCTAGCAAGGTAGCTTCGGTTTTTGATGACTTTCGAACACCGTATCCACAGGAGTACAATGACGAGCCCTATCCGAAGGACTATATTCCTCCTATTTTTGAAAAATACACGGGAAATGGTGGGAACCCGAAGGAGCATATTAAGCGCTTTATTGAACATTTGGGGGCACATTATAATAATAAAAGGCTTAGGTTGAGGGAATTTTCTAAATCCTTGACCGATAAGGCATATACCTGGTATTCCCATTTGGCTCCCAACAGCGTTTCTACATGGGAAGAGATGAATGTGCTGTTTGTCCAGAAGTTCATTCTGGCAGAGGACGAGTTTACTTTGATCCAACTGGGTAGGGAGAAGCAAAGACCTGGGGAAGAAGTGGTGGCCTATGTTAGAAGGTTCAGGGAAAGATCCCTTAACGTGAGGGAGGAGGCCAAAGAATCCAAACTATTGCAGATCTGTGCTGAGGGGCTGCTTCCTGAGTACATCTGCCATCTTATCAATGAGACACGCGAGGGGACTTTTGTGGCATTCTTAAAGGCGGTGAGGAATATCTCCTTGGTGGTGCGTCCCAATCCGGTGGTGGTGCCCATGATGTTTAGGCAGTCGATGCAACTTGCGGGGGGGAGGTCTCAGCCCCCACGGGTAGGGTACACCGAAGGGGGAGATAGGGGCAAAGCACCGAAGAAGGACAATAAGAGGAAGTTCAAAACAGACAGGGAAGACCCACCACCATTGCCTTGTATAGTGGAGGAGGTTGTCAGCTGTTATAACGTGATGGTTCGAGGGGGAACGGTCTATGAGCCAAAAGATGTTCCCGCTGAGGAGCCTGATGCGGTAACAAAGGTGGATCCAAAGTATTGTCAGGTTCATCGGAGGGTCCAGCATCCAACAGAGAGTTTCTTCACACTGAGAAGAATTATTGACAAATACGTGAAGGCAGGGACATTGCAAATCCCTCCACAGAATGTCAATAACAACCCACTACCAGCACATGGGGCCAATCTCATGGTGGCCTATGATGAAGAAGCAGAGAGAGGAGAATAGAGAGGAATATGAGGAAATTTTAGAGATTTGTACCAAGGGAATGGCTAATGTCGTGTTGTCTTATGATGAAGCAAGTGCCAAGGATGTGGAGGATGTGTACAGCGTTGAAGGTGAAAAAGCAGATCTGGGCTTAGAGTACTGTGCTGTCTTAAAATCCCCAAAGTTCACCTGGTTCTTCGAACAAGTGGGGATTCCAAAGGAGAGTAGGTTAGAGATAACCCAGGAAATACTTGATATCGCGAGGAAGGATGCGGTCCCTTCGCTAAAATAGAAGGGACCCATGGCCAGGTTGATAAAGAGGTTCTTTTCAGAGGTGACCTTCAGCGATGCCGATAGGGATGTGAGATTCCCTCATAACAGGCCATTGTACGTAACTGCCAGTGTCAACGGATTTAGCTTTGCAAGGACTCTCATAGATGGGTGAGCTTTCATCAATATCATGCCAATCAACTCCTTTCATGCAGCCAACATTCTAGAAGAAAGGTTGGTCCCCATGCCTTTGGTAATTTCGGGGTATGATAACCAATCCTCCAAATCCATTGGGTATGTTAATGTGGGGATTATGATGGGAAATTTGAGTTCCCATATAAAATTCCACGCAATAGAGAGTACAACTTCCTATCATCTGCTAATAGGAGGGTGTGGATGCACAACCGAGGACTAGTTCCTCCTACGTACCACCAATGCACTAAGGCGAATATCAAGGGGACAGAGGTGACCATTAGGGCCATAAAAAGGCCCTTCTCTATCGAGGAAGCTCACTTGGTGGACGTGGCATTTTATACTGAGTTGAAAGAGGATGTCCGGGTCCTAACAAAAAGGATGGAGGGAGCATGGGTGCCCTCTATCAGAGAAAGGATGGGGCCCTTAAACGAGCAAGGTAAAGTGGTTAGGAGCAGCGCAAGAGTAATGACTGAGGAAGGTCACCAGGCGGTCCCTCGGCCCCAAGGCATCTTGAAGAAACTAAAAGACACAATGAGGCCCAGAGCAGATCCGATGGATCTTGAGTCCCAACGACAAAGCGTGTTGAGACAGTTCTCAGGGAAAAGAGTGGCCGAGGCGTCTAGAGAGAAGAAGAGGAAAGAAGTCGTCGCTACTAGCAGACAATGCAAGAAAGTCATTACTGAAGAAGGAAAGGTGGTGTATCGATTGTAAAGGTGTGAGCGGGCGATCGAGGAAGATGATGATGAGGTTGGCCCGATTTATGAATGCTTTCTGGTGGATCAATGGGGGACGTGCATTGGGATAGATAATTCCAGCATACAGGAATTTATGGAGGAAGTCGTCGAGGAACCAGATTACATGGAAAGTTAGCCGAAGCCCCAGGCACAAGAGTTAGAGAAACTAAACCTGGGGAAGGAAGGAGAGGATTCGAGGCCCATCTTCATCTCAAAGGATCTCAGTAAGGAGAAACGAGGGGCCTTGGTTGAGTTGATTCGGGAGTTTATAGACGTCTTCGCATGGAAATACACAAAGATAGACGAACTGGATGAGGAAGTAAACTGCCATAAGTTGAATGTATTGCCTTCAGCCATTCCAGTAAAACAGGCAATGAGAACATAGAAGCCCGAGCTAGATTTGAAGATCAAGGAAGAGGTTCAATGCTTACAAACAGCAGGGTTCATCAAGCCGATACAACACCCGATCTGGATGTCTAGTATTATCCCAATAGCGAAGAAAGAGAAAAACCAAATAAGGTTCTGTGTGGACTTTAGAGATTTAAATAGAGCTTGCCCCAAAGATGAGTTCCCTCTACCCTCCATTGATAGCTTGATAGATTCAACAGCGGGACATGAGATGTATAGCTTTATGGATGGGTATGCGGGGTATAACCAGATCAAGATGGACCCCTCGGATGCAGAAAAGACAGGATTCAGAACCCTGTTGGGTAACTTTATCTATAAGGTGATGCCGTTTGGACTCAAGAATGCTGGGGCGACTTACCAGAGAACAATGATGGCCAGTTTCCATGACTTCTTTCACAAGTTTGTGGAATTCTTTGTGGATGATTTGGTCATCAAGTCGAGGATGGAGGAGTCCCATCTGAGCGATTTGAGGAAGGTGTTTTTCCATTCTAGGAAGTTTAAACTAAAAATTAATCCACTGAAGTGCATTTTTTGGGTGACAAGCGGGAAATTCCTAGGCTTTGTGGTTGATCGACAAGGAGTGCAGATGGACCAGGAAAAATAGCGGGCGATATTGGAAATGCTATGTCCTAAAACGGCGAAAGAGCTGAAGAGTTTCCTCGATAAAGTCTCCTACCTTAGGAGATTTGTGCCTGGCTAAGACGAAATAACACATCCATTGATGCAGCTGCTGCGAAGGAACACGAAGTTCAAATGGGAGGCAATTCACCAGGAGTCTCTTGACGGACTGAAGAAGCTGTTCATTTCACCACAGACTATGGTTCCACCAAAGGCAGGAATACCGTTGCAACTATATCTTCCGTGGGAGCTTTGCTGGCACAAGAGATCGAGGGGTAAGAACGGCCAGTTTATTACCTCAGCAGGATCATCCATGGGCCATAAGTCAAATATAGTAGCTTAGAAAGGCATTGTTTAGCCTTAGTATTTGTAGCGCAAAAACTTAGACATTATATGTTGTCTTTTACAATTCATATTGTAAAGATATGGTTCCTTATCCTCTCTGAATATTACTTAAAGGGTGTGGTTCCTCGCGCAATCAGAAGCCGGGCGTACGTCGATCTATTGGCTATTTTCCCTTCAGGAATGTTTGAGCCTCCCAAATAAAGCATTCCAGGAGATGACTTGCAGGCCAATCACCTAGATACAACGGATGAAGAATGGATAATGCAGTTCGATGGGTCATCTGCAGAAAAAAAAAGGAGGAGCAGGGGTTATTCTTTCGAAAGGAATAGAGGATATTTTACTTTCTTACAAGTTAGATTTCCCTTGATCTAACAACGAGGCAGAATATGAAGCATTGGTATTGGGATTGATAGAGGCTCTTCGAAGAGGGATCCATTCACTTTGCATCAAGGGGGATTCGAACTTGGTGGTTCAGTAAGTGAATGGAGAATACGCATTGAAACACATGAGCCTAGAACCATACAGAACGATTATTCAGAGGCTCCTTGGCCAGTTCCATCGGACCAAGATCAAGAGGCAGCCCAAAATGATGAACCGTCACCCAACGCCTACGCCACCATTGCCCAGAAGATGATCATGAGGAGCGATACAACTACTATCGTGATTCAACGAAGAAAATCTCCTTCGATGGTACAGTCAATTTTACCAATGGAAGAAGACGAGGATTGGAGGAGAGATTAAGAGGAAACTGGAGTCTGGGGAAGGAACGATGGGGCTTAGAGAATTGGCCCAGTACTTTACCAACCAGAGAAACCTTTACTTCAGAAACGCAGGAGGATGGTTGTCAAGATGCATCGGTCCAGAAGAAGCAGGGCGAAGGCTGAAGAAAATGCATGAAGAGCACTGCGAAACGACTGAGATCCCTCTTTATAGAATAATTCAAAGGGAGGGATATTTCTGGCCTAGCATGAAGCAGGATACAGCCGAGTTATAATGGAAGTGCGATAAATGCCAGTTATTTTTTAAAGCAGCGGAATGTCACTTTGTGGAGACTCAACCTGACTAGAGACAGCCCTATATTGACTTCATTAAAGATAGAGTTGTCCCAATGGAGAAAATTGATGCGATGGGGCTCCGGTGAAGAGCCCCGAGATTCTACGTACAGGAGGGTCAGCTTTATCGAAGAGGATACTTACAGGCCGTTGCGTTGCATCACAAAGGAAGAGACGGCCGAGGTTCTCAAACAGGCGCACGATCCAGCTCATATAGGAGGGGCCAAGTTATATAACCAGTTGATGACTTTTGGGTACTATTGGCTAACGATGGAGAAAGATTCCACTGAGTTCGTTCGAAGGTGCAAGGCTTGCCAGCTTCATGGAAATATGACCTATGCCCCGTCAGTGGACCTACACTCCCTAGAAACGCCTTATCCTTTTCATACTTAGGCGTTCGACCTGGTAGGGGCAATACACCCTTCTTCGAGGGGGAGGATATGGATCCTAGTTGCAATAGAGTGTTTCACAAAGTGGGCCAAGGCTATACCACTGAGAAGGGCAACAGCAAGAGTAGTGAGCAACTTCATCAGGGAATACATCATTTGTTATTTTGGGATCCCAAAGGTTATCCTTTCAGATAATGGAACCCCTTTCATCAATTCGGAGGTAACGATGCTCACAGAAAAATACTCCATTGTCCATCACACTTCGACAGTGGCATACCCAAAGGGGAACGGTCAAGCCGAAGAAACTAACAATACTTTGATCAATATCTTGGCTAAAATAATGGAGGATTTCCCAGGATCGTGGGATAACAAAATACCAGTCATTTTATGGGCCTATCGAACGACTAAGAGGAAGCCTACAGGGTATACTCCGTTCTCTCTTGTTTACGGGGTTGAGGCAATTCTCCCAGTAGAGTCAGAAGTTCCCTCGGCTCAATATGCTTTGCGAAGCAGCATGCTCCCTCAGAATAAACACGTGCAGTTAGAAGCGTTGGACGAACACAGGGATAATGAGATGAAATATTTTCAAATGTATACGAGGCAGCTCTCCAGGGCATATGATAACTTGGTGAGACCAAGGTAATTTGTGGAGGGAGATCTTATATTAAAGGCAGCAGTTAAACATAATAGGAGGCTTCCTCTACCTAAGTTTGTAGCGAATTGGGAGGGACCTATACAGGTGGATTTTGAGAAGTTGATAAATACAGAGAAATTATAGAAGCACCTCAGCAGCAGCAGGAGCGAGAGGGGTAGATACCACGGGAGCCATAATGCTAGAAATCGTGGGAGGCGGGATCATTACCTCAGCAGCCTCAACGGTAGGCAAACTCCCCTCACCGACGTAGGTTACTATGGCCAGCATGGGCACATCATCCGATGGAGATGTTGGACCTTCGAGAGATTCCCCAACGAGAGCAGCTGCTCCAACCTGGGCTTGAGAAGGGATAAGGCAAATCAACGCAAAAGGCGAACAAAGACTTGGAGAGAGCTACAAATGTAAATACAAATGTTAGATTAAAGGAGTAATCACAGAGGGATAAGAGACAGAAATGCACTTAGCTTACCCCCGTTATGGAACTAAAGAAAGGAACTGCAGTAATAGGTCTTGACAATGCGGGAGGAAGGAGAATGTTGGCTATCAGCGACAGCACTTCCACCTGCAGTGGCCCAACAGGGTAGAAGTGATAAATAAGCCAATGGGATAAATAAAAGATTACAGGCTCGAAAAGACATTTACCTGTGGGACACTCTCTTCGACCACAACTAGGGGGAGAGAGACCTCCTGCCCCGAGGGCGACTCAGGGGAAGCTGGAAAAGGTGCCTCGGGCGGGCTAGCCAACTCAGCAGCACCCATGGCGGCATTTCTGGCCTGGTGGGAGGAGGAACGACGTGATTATGTAAGGCTTATTAAAGGAGATCGTGGAAGGGCGGCAGTGGCTGGCGGCATTTCGGTATCTTTGATAAGCAGTTGTACTTGGTGTTGGGAATCTTCGGCCCATGGGCAGCTATCTTGGAAAAATATCTCCATTTTAGGCTTCATCTTCTTGTCTGTATGGTCATACCATAATTCTGAAAAGCCGTAAAAGGGGAAGTCCTCACCCTCTTTGATGAATCGTTCGTTCAAGGAATCACCTGGGATAGTCTAGACACGGTCTAGCCTTCTCTTTGGTCGAGACTGGCGGATCATTTTGAGATCATGTTCTGACAGTTGATACCCCAAACCAGAAGGAGGGAAAGCCTTCTTTAGTTCAATCGTCTCAAGTATCCCTTATTGTCTTTGTCCTAGCCCTAGTCCGGGCATGAAGTGCATGTTTCTGAACATCTGAATCACATTGACGTTGCCATGAGGGTCGTATTCTGGACAAACCCTTTCTTTGAAGTTGTCCCCTATTAGAAGTGGAAGTGGTTTAACTCAGAATCCTGATTGGAGCATACCATTTGACCCGTGCTGTATCTCAAGGATTGGACTGTTGGTACTTGCACCATCGGCATTGTCATCGTTGCCCAAGATGGTAATGACCCGTCCATCGGTGAAGAACTTTAATTTAAGATGGAGTGAGGAAGACACTCCCTTGATACTATGCAGCCAAGGTCGTCCTAGTAGTAGGTTGAAACAGGCTGGGATGTCAATAACTTAGAATTCGACGACAGGGTTTATAGGGCCAGTCCCTATTATAAGATTTATGGATCCCATCACCTCCCGATGGGTATTATCATAGGCACGAACAGCAGCGGAGGTTAGAGTGAGGTCGCTTTCTTTCAGGCCTAAACATTTTAAGGTTCTCAGTAGACAGACATTCAAGGCTGATCCATTATCGACAAGAGAGAGTGGTACGATTTTCCCCACAACTTCGACGGAGATGTTTAGTGCATAATTGTGGTTTGGCCCAATCTTAGGGATTTCTTCTTTAGAAAAGGATAGAGTTCGGGTAGAGGTCAAGGATCCGAGTAAATTTATCTCTTCTTCTGGTGTGGTAGAAGGAGGAACTGTGCGTCCAGTGAGCAACTTAATCAAAGCATTTCTGTGAATTTGGAAAGACATGAAAAGCCCCCATAGAGTGATGTTCGCTTGAGTTTTATTCAGTTGATTGAGGATCTTGCTCTCCTCGAGGGTCATCTCCGACATAAGAAGGTTTTTAACGCGCTTCCCTTTGTCATTGGCTGGTAGTGAATTTGGGATCTGGTAATGCCTCCCTGATCTGGTCATGTGATTTACTGAAGAAGAGAAAAATTTGAATCTCGTTTCCTCATCGATCTCGGGTTATTCTTCCACCTTGCTTATTTCTCCGAGGAGTTCCTTAAATGATATCATCCCACACATGTCGGCTACTGGGCCAATTTTCTCGAAAGCTTGCTCTTCATTCGAATCTCCGAATTCTTCCCCCGTCTAGTGGCAACAATTCTGTCTTTCTATGTAAAGTCGATGCATTCCACAACTTCAACGACTTCTTTATATAGGTCTTCTAAATCGGTGGGGATGTGTAAGGGTGAAGGGACCAGGCGCCCTTGTAGCTTCAGAGCATCAAGTAACTCGATCACACTGAAAATGTTGTTGGTTTTCTTGGATAATTCTACGATAATCTGGACGACATCATCTAGGCTGACTTCATCGGTTGGTACCACCCAACTATCTGACTATCGGGCCCATTTTTGTGCTTCCAAGAACAGCGTACTGAACCTTTGGCAATCAATGACCATCTATGAGGGCAATTTTAGCCCGAACTCTAGGAGTTGGTTTAAGACTTCTGATAATTCCATGCTTCGATTTTCAGAATGGGTACGGACATCAATGCATGCAGTGGTAAGGAGTGACAGTGCCTGATTAACGAGGCTAGTAGGGTCTAGGAGGAAATGAGGGAAAATTTGGAGAAGTTTAGGAGAGTATATGGATGTGATTCGAGTTGAGGGATCGAATTCTGGGTTCTCTTCTAGAAAGATGGCAATGGCATGATTTGGAAGTGGGTTGTGAGTAATGTTTGGCTTAGGATTGGCTGGTGGGGCAATGGTACCCCACTCAATGAGATCTAGGATTATTTTTCGGAGGAGAAAGAATTGGCCGGTGGTATGGCCAGCAGTTTGGTGAAAGGCGCAATGGGCATCTGCCTTGAAGTTTCTTGGGAGTGGATTTGGCAATGGACGGGGATCCAAAGGTTTGATAAGTTTTCGGATTAACAAGGCCTGATAAACTTTGGAGAGGGGAGCATGGAGCTCGGTGTATTCATTTCAGACTGGGACAGGGCAGCTTTCTGGCACCCATGATGTGGTTGGTTGAGAGATGTTGTTGATGGTTGAGACTGTAGCACTGGAAGGTTTGTCATATCTTCTGGGGGTGAACTTTCCGAACACCTTCTTTGGTTAGACATCTATCTTGGCAAGAACCTCCTTGATTTTTTCTCCTGCTTCTCTGAGCGCTCGAAAGTGAGGATAGTATTGTCCTCCCATCATTGCTCGGACATGGGGTAAGAAGTTCTTCTTCACTATGCTGACTTGTTCTTCCTCGGAAGGTCGATTGGTCATAGTAGTTACTTTTTCCCTCTATCGGGCTATGAAGTTACTGATTGATTCACCAGGGTTCTGTTTGAGCAGCTGTAAATCATGGCGGGTGACCTCAAGCTCTTCATTATATTTGTATTGTGATATGAATTCCCGGGATAAATCCTTCCAGCTATAAATTTTGGACTCTTCGAGAGATAAAAAACATCAGAGGTCGGTGTCCTTCAAAGTTCGTTGAAATAATTGGGCCATCACTTCTTCAGAAGCCCCTAGTAGAGTCATGGAACGGTAATAGCTACGGAGATGAATAATTGGGGGTCCACTTCCTCCGAATTTCTTGATATTTGGCATCTTGAACTTCTCGGGTAACCTCGCTTTAGGATAAGGAGACATGTGGGTGTAGTCCATATAATTTCTGAGATTCTGACTTGGTTAAACTTCTTAGTGAGCATCTTGAGGTCCTCTTTGACTTTGCTCAATTCTTCTTCCTTAGGATCAATGATCATAGGTAAGTTAGCCCCATGCTGGGCAAGATTCGGCATCGAAAGCTGGGCAGGCAGCTGCCCATTAGCAGGAGGGGCACGTGGAGCGTGCTGATATTCTTTGGGAACCTAAATAGGGTCGGGTGGACCCATAGCACGAGGGAAGAGGGCCTCAGTCTCTTGAGGAATGGGAACCTGGTTTAGTTGCATTTCTCGCACCTCAGTTTGGAGATTGTCAATCTTGGACACAAGCTGAGCTAGGACTGCCGCCAGATCCGACTGTACAACGTGTACTTGATCTATGTTCTCCATGGAAAGAGGATGGATTCTGGACTCGGAAGGAGTAATAGGGGAATGAACGAAACTCCAGGGTGACTTGACTGAAGACCGAAGCCAATAAGGAGCCAGGCTAAGGGTTTGCGATCGACCTGAGAAGGCACAAAAATAGGATTTATTTTTTAGAAAAAGGGATGAAAAATTTTTTACACATTTTTTTTTAGATTGAAAGACAAAATTTTTTGGGATTTTTGATAAAGAGAGGAGAAATGTTTTTGGATTTTTAATAAGGAAGGGAAAAAATGTTTTTGGATTTTGGATAAAGAAAAAGGAGAATTTTCTTTTTGGAAACGGTCTCAGCATGATTATTATAATTATTATGTTTTCACTTGTATTATTCTCCTAAATGAAAAATGAAATGTCGGACGAAACCCGAGCCTGAAAAAATTGGGTTTGTAATATATGCAAAGCTATGGCTGGACTTGTGACCCGGCTCACGGATAAGGTTCCGTTTTAAAAATGTGTGAAAATTTGGGCGGCAGGCCGACCCCGGAATTTCGGCAGAGTTTCGGGTTGAAACTGGCAATCTAACATGTGTGTCCTAGGCTTGACACCTATATGCGGGTATGCAGTTGGTTGGGTGAATCGAAAAGGGTCCCCCCCTTTGGAGTGACTTCCACGATATACGTCTTGCTCTTGCGGGCAATCGGTACGTGTGGATAAGCCATTTGATATACCTGAGTGTATGTGAATTGCCTCACCATATACCTCGTGGGGACGGTACGTGTGAGAGAAAATTCGATATACTCGACGTACCTGAATGAGTTCCCTGCGATATACCTCCCGTCATGACTTCGGTCAAGCGGTACGATGAGGGAGAACCATTAGATATACGTCGAAGGTACTTGGCCAATGGAAGGTGAGAGTCATATCACTTAGGCTAACTGTGCCCTGCCGGACCAACGCCCATCACGAAGTGACTCTCCAGTTACTGGGTAAATTTTGGTCAATAACAATGCTCTTTGGTGATGTCGTGTGAATCATGCATGATTCTCTTATTAGTATCTTATGAGAATGTCTTTTTTTTATTATGCCAAACAGGGAGCAAACTACAAGCACCAATGGTACACCAAGTATTTATGGTGATGCATGCAACATGTGGGTGCGAAGTGTACATGGAGAATTTTCTACAAGTATGTGAATAGAAGCATAAGTATGGGATATACATGAAAAAGGGGAACACGCAAAATTGGGGGAAAATATAAACAAACATAACATCCATCTAAATAGAGTCTAGCCCTCATGTATAAACTCCCCAGCAGAGTCGCCACTGTGTCCATCCCCGATCCTCGGGATGGGCGGGTAGCGTGAGGGTGAGGATCCTTAGGTCCCGCGTGTCCCTCTCGGGAGTGCTTCGGCCGACGTCATTTGAGGTGAGGTAAAAATGTAGATAAATTAGATTCGCCAGTCTATTTTACTCAAAACAAATAAAAGAAAAAGAGAAGCCATCCTGAAGGACAGCATCCCAAGACATACTGATGCATACGAAACCAAATGATTCGAGAAGGGTCCGGAGGCTAAGTTACGAAATGGGAAGGTGTTAGGCACCCATTCCGCCCTTTCGGTCTCTCATGGGTTTTTGTTATTTTCCTTTTATTTTCCCCGTGATGTGTGTGCATGTGTATATGCAGTGGGGATAGGAATCATCGACTTATACCATGGAAGAGGTAAAGCAAGTCATCCGTAGGAAGGTATAAAAGTATTAGAAAATAGGATTTATGCGATTATTCTTACGTTGATCGTTATAATGGACCGATAACGCGTGTGGAATAATACGCCGCTAAGAACAAATATATATATATATATATATATATATATATATATATATATATATATATATATATATAAGAGAGTTGAGTTTAAAGACAATAGAAAATAAGAGAAAAAGTAAAAATAGGACTCGAATCTCAGGTTTTGACCTAAGACGCCTACGTAGCCTATAGAAGCATCAACGTTCACGTAGTTCGCATGCAAAACGAGGGATGGGGTTTATCCCATAAATCCAATCGGGGAATTCTCTTATTTGTGTGTGTGTGTGTATGTGTGTGTGTGTAGAAAACGTGTTTTAGTTGTGAGAAAAGTGTAAGAAAAGTGTGAGAATTTCCATTTGGAATTTATGAGCAAACTCTCTTTTTCTTATTTTTTTGGGTTTTTATTTATATGAAAATAACAGATGTGAAATAATACTAAATAAAAAGTATATTAGGATGTGTGAGATGAGATAATAAAAGTGCTAAGGAATAAAATAAGTTATTGCGAATTTATGAGAATTTAAGGAGAGAGTTGAGAAAATTGGACCTTCTTGAAGATCTTGAGCATCTTGAATGTTGGAGAGCAGCCCTTAGACTTGGATGATGATGGAGGGTAGTGAATTCACCAAATTTGAGGGAAAAGATGATGAAAAGTGAAGGTTGAAAAGGGATTTGGGTGTGGAAACCATGCTGACTTCGAGAGAGGTTTTCTAGATTTGCTGAGGGTGATATGTTTCAGATCTGGGCTCCCTTTGCAAGTGAGGTCAAGGCCTCCTTTTTATAGGCCCAAGGCATTGTCGATCGGCATAGTCCTGTTCCTTCCAATCGGCAGGTTCTTTTAGGCACGATGCCGATAGGCAGGGTCTAGGACCTGCCATTTGGCAGTGCCTTTCAGGCCTTTTCAGAAAATCGGTCGCAGAACGCGAACCGTTGATCAGAATCGCGCATGGGATGGACCGTTGGAAAGGGGTTTCAGTGACCTTCGAAGATTCATTCAGTCTCGATCGAGCTGAAGACTTTAACCTTGGGTCAAACAGAGCCTGGGAGTGCCCGATGGCTACTAGGTCAGTACTCGGGGTATGACCTGTGTTTGTAGTGATGAAGGGAGGTGTTAGGGACCTAAGGAGAGTTTAGGGGGTAACAGAATGGGGTGTCTACACAAACTAAAATCGCTTATATATGGAAAACACTATATTTGTCAATGGTTCAATAGAGAGTGAATCATAAAAATCATATATATACCAATGTCATAACAATAGTAAATATAAACATCAATTCAAATCATAAATATTTTGTAAAAAAATAACAAGATATCATTTGCAATTTTAAAGGCTTATGAAAAACAAATGAATTAATCAAAATGGTCATCGTATAATATCACCTAATTGAACCATGGAGCATTAGGTTTATGACAAAGTGCATTTCTAAAATAGTAAATAGTGTATAGTATAACCTATGAATAATGAAATGATTGTTTACTAGTGCAAGATTATGGCTTCCAACACTAAAAGTGATGCAAAATTACTTTTCATTATTTATTTCAATAGGGTACCCATGTATTCTTATGCCCATAAAATGAAGAAAAATTCTTGAGGAATTATTTTCATATAACTCATCGCATATAAATGGTCGGGTACCAATAACAACATCATATAAGAACTTTTGGATCCTTACTTTAAACTATGATTGAAACCTTTACTATATTACATTCCAAGTTTGAAAAAAGACTTATGGGTTTTCATAATATTATAGGATGTTCATTATCTATTAGACAAATGTCATCATATAATGACAATTCATAAGAGACAATATAGATTGTGAACGACATGTGAGTCTAAATATATAAATACACAACAATACAAAAATTTTAACATAATTGAATTTTAATATTACAAACTATATAAGCACTGCAAAGATAAATGTAATAACCATGTCATATATTAAAATAATAATTTCAATAAAAATATAAATATGTCTTAGTCATAATGGAAAAAAAATATTATTGTGGCAATATTAAGCAAAAAGGCAAACATAATTTATTTAGTTCTTCGGGTTCTTATTGGGGGGGGGGGGGAATCATAGCATAAAATGTCTCATTATCAATGGTATTTTCATTCTCATCTTCACAAAAGTCACCAATATTGAGATGGGTATCACTAATTTTTATAGGTCTTTGTAACGTTCCAAAACATTTGCCTTCACTCCCATTTTTCAGGCATGATATTGTTCCAACACTTCTTGGACGAACGATAATTTTATGTCAAATGTCCTTTACGGCCACATCTAGTACAAATACCTTTTGGATTTGGTGGAGTTGACTGAAGGTTCCTGTTATTATTGCGGTTATTCCACTATGTGGCTTGAAGTTTGTATTTTGGCGTGGATCATAATTATACACTACAACAAAACTGCCCACTAATAAAGGTCTAAAACCATGACAAGTCAAAGTTGTCAAAGTTTAAGATTGTGAGAAGTTTGGGGGTGACAAAGGCATTTGTCACGATCAAAGTTCGTGACAAGTTTTCATATTTGTCACGGACTATGACCGTGACAAGTCCGTGATAAGGGAGACTTGTCACGGTCAAAGTCTGTGACAAATCTGTGCAGTATGGCCCCTGACACTGCCCAACAATATATTTGTACCTGTTATAGCAAAGTTTAACCTGTCATTTGCCTTTCTAGTCAAAATATGGGTGACGAGAACCTTTTCCTTAAAGTGTGGCATGACACATCCATGAACTACCATACCCGGGAGGGTACCCGGGTCCCTCAACCCCCTCTCCATCGGCGTGCCACAAAATACGCCTAATAAAAATAATCTCGACTAATCGATTGTTGATATAGGTCGTTTGACGGTGGTCAAGATGGGAAATGTATCATATAAAGGAGGTGATTCTGTGTGTATCGGCGATGTAGCAGTGACATCCTCATCTACCTCCTTCCCCTTCCCCTTTCCCTTGCCATTAAAGGTGCCCTTATCGGAGGTGGACCCCCACTGATGCTTCAATAAGGCGTACGTATCTAGGACCGTCATCTCTAACCTTGATAGATTATCGTCATGGGTGTCCACCTTACGATCCAACCCCGGGTTTCTCATCTCTATCCCTATGATCCTGGACTTGTGCATGATTTGAATTTAGATATTGCGCTCGACGACCGTTTTTTCAAAAAAATCTTCACGAGGCTGCCGATTGGCAGGTCCATTTCCTTACCAATCGACAGTGTGTCTCAGGTTACATATTGATTGGTAGGGCTAGGGGTATGACGATCGGAAGTCTCTTACCCTATTAAAGGAGGGCATGAGCTCACTCTCAAGAGACACCTTAGATCCATCAGTATCAGTGATCTCAGCAATATTCTCTTGCAATCAATGAAGTTTCCTTGTGTGAAATTCCTTCCCATATTTTATTCCCATCATTTTCATACCCAATTTAGAAAAATTTCCTTCTCTCTCATCCAACATTCATCCCAACATTCGAGGGAGCTCATCAAGGATCAAGATCAAGCCTCAAATCTCCAAAGGAGGTCCAAACATCCTCCTCTTTCTTTAAATTTCTTTCTTTTTGCATTAGTTACATAAGTTCTAATCCAGTTTTTACTTTAGTTCATACACATTAAAATATCATCCTTACTAGTTATATTGCACATATTTTATTTTTCTATAAAAAAATCCAAAACAAAGAAAAATAGGGTTATACCTATAAATTCCCACAGAATTATTCATCACATTTTCTCAAAACTAAAAATACATTTTCTACTGACACACATATAATAAACTCCCATTTTAATTTATGGGATAAATCCCATCTTTAGGCCGCAAGCGAACTACATGGACTTTGATGCCTTTATAGGCTACATAGGCGTTTCGGGCTAAAACCTGAGACTCAAGTCCAATTTTACAATTTTCCAATTATCCATTTGCATCCTTTTTATTTATGCATTATTAAATATATCATATTTTGATTCATATCAGCTTTTTATCTAACAATATTATCGTTCCATTATAAAGATCAATATCTCGATAAACACATACATCGTAATTTTTAAATATTATTTTAGGAACATTCATATGGTATCTCACTCTATCTTTTACATGATATGAGTTGGGCGATTCCGATCTCCATTTATATATACACGCACATATACTTCATGAAAAAATTAAGGAAAATAGTAACACAAGCCCATGAGAGATCAAAAAGGCGGGATAGGTGCCTAACACCTTCATATTTCGTAACTCAGCCCCCGACCCTCTGAACGATTGGTTTTGTAAGCATCAGTTTGTCTTTGATGTCACTCTCTCGAGGAAGCGACATGTTATTTTGCCTATTTTGAGCACAATAGGCTGGCTACTCTATCTCTTATATTATCCCACATCGACGATGGTCGAAGCGCTCCAAAAAAAGGGGGCGAGACCTTTTCTCCCTCCTCGAGTGTGCGATCGGGAGGGTCGGAACCCCGAGACGGTAGGAAAGAGCCAAAAAGGAATGGATGTCCACAGTGGCAACTCCGCTGGGGATCTTGTTTATCATAAGAGGGCTAGGCTTTATTTGCATGGGTGTTATCATTTTCTGCTTGTGTGCGTATACACCTACCTGCATGTCCCTTTTTCTCTACTCTATTATTTTTAGTATATATTTACCTCATGCTTAAGTACTCCTCACTCACACACTTGTAGATACTCTCCATGCCCACTTCACTCCACTCACATGTAGGATCACTCATACCCATATGTTGCACACACCACTTAGAATATCCATGCTTAGGTGTCATTAACACACACCTCCACTTATCACACTTGTAAACTTTTCAAAATTGATTCACCATCCTTCATCTTGAATAGTTAATAACTATGTATGAGCATGCTAATTGTGTCTTCCTTGACTTTACTTGTTCCTATATACGTAATTTCCAATCTATGCCAGATTTCTTTCACTGAATCACAGCAAGAAATTTTATTATATTCATTTGCGTCTAAGTCACGGTGTAAGATATTCATAGCTCTAGCATTAATTTGAATTGTTTTAATAGCTGAGTCATCCCATTCATTTTCATCTTTTGGAACTCGAACTTCATTAATATTTTCATGGGAACACTTGGACCATTTAGAATAACTCTCCACACATCATAGTCGTGAGATTGAATAAAAAATTTCGTTCTATTTTTCAGTAACTATAATCTTTTCCAGTAAACAAAGGAGGTCTGGTGATGGATTGACCTTCACTAAGATATGTAACAGAAAAGTTTTTCATGATCTTTAGACTATAAGATGGTTAAATAAAAAAATATTATAGAGCCCTGCTATGTTACCAATTGTTACCCAGAAAAATACCCAAGAGGGGGGTGAATTGGGATTTTTGCAAAAAATTTTGGCTGAATTAAAATTTCAAAAAATATTTAATTTAAAAACACTTAACCAAAATACCGATTAATAAATCTTTAATGAAGGAAAGAGAGAATATCAAATAAATACTGCCAATTGATGAATCAAGTTATAATTGCAGATTGTAATGCCCAATAAATATATGATTAATATTCATATTTATTATTAATTAATATTCTGGAATAAATTATTTACTTCAGAAATAATTATTTTAGTCTTAAAATAATTTTACCAAACTTTGGATATAATTTGTTTAAAAGTTTAGGTGTTGAAAATATAAATGCAACAAACACAAGTAAACATGCAAATAAAATGCGGAAAGTAAATGACATCAAAATTTAACGTGGTTTGGCCAAATCATGGTCTACGTCCACTCACCTAGAGCGTCCATCTTCTTGATCTTCACTACTGTGATCCACTTGCGGGTAGGATCGAATCACCGCGAACAAGTCCGTTGTAGCTAAAACTGAGTTGCAATGGTACTCTCCGAGTAGCTAAAACCGAGCTACTTAGTACACTCCGTGTAATTAAAAATCGAGATATAATTTGTACAAAAGGAAGCTTAACATTGAGCTTCAATGTTACATATGTGTGTAGTAAATGTAGATGAAATATTACTCAGTAGATGCAAAATATTTCTTTTAGAATCTTGCTTGCTGTAGAAGTATTGTTTGTATATCCCTTTGAATATTTTTTTTAGCAGAATATCTCTTTGTAAGTTCTCAGATGTTGAATGTTATTGTTCTGTCTCTAATTTCTTTTTGGGTGGTATTTGTAGTCATCAAGAAAGAATATATCGGTTGAATAGAAAGTGAGTTGTAGTCATGAAAAACATTACACTGTTTGGCATTGAGAACATATGTCTGCAGAAAGAGAGTTAGTACAAAAATACCAACAATAATGAAGCTTTATTCTTCTTGTAGTGGCATAAATTTTCGGCTGATCTGATATAAAGGATAATAATTCTTGATGATTGATTAAAAATATTTTGTCTTATGAAGAATGATTGCCAACTAAATAATGTAGAGAAGCTATTTGGTCCAGATATTGCTAGTTCATAAACGTGTAGTGATTGAAACAAAAGGAATCATTCAAGTTGTTAATTATTACCAAAAGGAAGTGAAGGCTATTAAAAAGAGTGCACCATAAAAAATTGTGGGGCTTTTTTTCTTTCAAAGAATCAAAAGTTATATGATGATGAGGGGCTAAATAAAAATTATTTGAATGGCAACTTAACGCATTTCATGATAAAAGAATACGAAATTAACATCTGGGTGAAAGTGCAACCCATAGATTTCGGACCAACTTATTGACATGTAGTCTTTATATAGTTTATATAATATAAGAGAAATGGGACATACCCAACCCAAGGATAATCATGTTGTCATTCAAGGGTACAGTCCAAAATAATATGGCCTAGGTGTGGGAATTAACTGCCCGAGGAAATGTTAATGCACTTTGAGTGAATTTGGCCCAAAACAGCCATAGGTGTAAAAATAAAGTTTTAACAGATGGAGGAGCTACGGGTATCATATTGGAGCATCCGGTTATATACATAGTAATAATATATATAGTACAATATGTATAGAAAGAAACTATCCAAGATTTAAGATCAGTATGCACTGTTATTAACAATTGAACACTGCCCATGTATACAACATGGTAGGAGCTTTAGCACTGTCCGAGATGGGTGTTAGGTTAGTTTCGGGTCATGGGTGGTGGTAATAACTGGTACCAAAACCGAAAAGGAGTAAGAAGAACACTTTGTATATAATGTGGTGGTAAGGAGATATAACTTATCTTGGAGCTTGAAACAGTTAAAGCAAATGTATATGTATATAATGTGGGGTCAGATACCTGAAATGAACAACATCTATAAGGCAGCGTGGCACAAAAAAATCACTTTGTATAGGTGTAAGCTTTTGTATAAGAAAGTGTAAGTTTAACAGACAAAGTGTCTTTGTTTTTATTGTAGTAAAAATTATATAATGATATGTATAATAATAGTAAACAAAATGAAATATATTCAAAACTTTTTTTTAGTGGTGCGTAACTTATCAATGCAGTGTGTATAACAATATAGATGTACATATGATTAAAATTATACATATTGAGAGTTAAGAAGCATTTATATAATACTTTAAAATATTTGTTGAAAATCATCAAAATTAATATATAACATTAAATTAAAATGTATAACTATAATAAATAATATGATAATATAACATAATATTGATTAAATATTAATTAGAAGTTTATTAAATATATTTTCATTTAACAACAACAACAACAACAACAACAACAACAATAATAATAATAATAATAATAATAATAATAATAATAATAATAATAATAATAATAATAATGTAAGGACCAAATTTTCAATTGAGTTTTAATGTAGCTTGAACTTATTCTCGGAACAAAACTCGTTTGAGTCATATGTTGATTATTATTGCTACGATCCACTCAGAGACTATGTCGTGTCGAAGATTAATTGAAGATGTTGCGGCAAAACTTCAAGGAATTAATTATGTCGAAGTTTAATTGGTGCGAATTTTTCGTCTTCAAAGTTTAATTTCATTTCGAGATCACTCGGGTATGAATGCATAATGTTAATGAAACTCGGAATTTTATTCTACAAAAATAAGGATGTTGTGTTTTAAAAGAAAATGCTTTTAATGTTTTAAAAGTGTTTTACTTGTTTACACTTCGTTTAGAACTGATAAGGTTGGATTAGAGTTTAAGCTAATTTGAACTCTAATCAGGGGAGTGTCGCTCAAATGACAAACGTTGTCGTTCAAACGAGAGTTGCAGTCGTTAGAACGATGCAGTATCTCGCTCGAACGAGATGTGCCACCGTCTTAAAATATTTATAAATAGGCGCGTTCAGTTTTCTCGAAGGGTGTGCAGTACGAAAAATAGTTTATGATACAGAGAGTTTTCTGCACAAAGTTTTTGAAGTGTTTTCACCATAAAACAATCTTAAAGTTTACAAAGATCTAAGTTATCATTATCATATGTTTATGTGATCTTTGTTGCACCATGTTGGGTTTGTTCAACACTTAAACATAATTGGTTATGCGGTGGAGAAGTGAAGAAGGTTACTTTCGTGTTCAACATCGTAGATGACATAAGGCTGTATTGGTGGATACCGAGGCATTCGTGGAGGCGACTACTGTGGACGAGCATCGTTGAAGAAGGTTACTTTCTGCGTGGGCGCTGTTAAGATTGGTAGAAGATCAGAGGAGCGTCAAGTCTCGTGGGTGGATCGAGTCATCGTATAAGACTACCGTCTGACTTTGTAAAACCATTGTCATAGTGATTGTCTGGCCAGGGTCGTCCGAGATTTTTCTCGTTTGTGGTTTTCCTTGTACATAAGCATTGTGAGTATTGCTTTACTTTATTTTACTTGCTTTAATCACTGTTACATGCTTAAGGTTAAACAAGATAAAATTAGGTTAAGTTAATGTGTGTCATAATTTTTTGTGGTTTAGAAAAATTGAAAAAGAGTTTTTCAAAAGATCAAATTAGTTTATATTCATCCTTAACTTAATTCCGCTCAAGCAAAAAAAAATTATTGAAAGTTATATATACAGATAGACCTGTCAACGGGTCGGTTTGGGTCATGTACGGGTTACGGGTTACGGGTCAAAACATCCTAACCCATACACGACCCGTTAAGCCTAACGGGTCCAATAACAATACCCAAACACGACCCGTTAATATTAACGGGTACACAACCCAAACCGTTAACACCCGTTAATATTAACGAATCATTTTGGATCGAAATGGGTAACGGGTTGGGTGACCCTATAATACCCGTTAGTCTTCAATACTTTAAAAATAATGGGTTTTAATTGTAATTTTTATTGGGTATAGATTGGGTGACCCTATAGCACCCGTTAGTCTTTAAAGATTTAGAAATAATGGGTTTTAATGGTTATTGTTATTGGGTACGGGTTGGGTGACCCTATAGTACCCGTTAGTGTTAACGGGTGTTAACGGGTAGAAACGGGTTAAAACGGGTACAAGTAAATTTCCAAACCCGAACCGTTAGTGTTAACGGGTCTACCGTGTCAACTCGTTAATGACCCAAACCCAATAAGGGTAAACCCATTAACTTATAATTTCGTGTCGAGTCTTGTCGTGTTAACGGGTTATCGTGTATTTTGACAGGTCTATATACAGAGACCTATAAATTAGAATCAGATCTAGAAATACATTTTTATTGTGTTTGATCCCTTCTTGCTTGTAAGGATGAATTTTGAAAATTGTGATAGCTTTTGCACTCCTGTTTTTATTGCACTAATTATGCTTATTAAAAAATGCGAATGAGAAGTGTTTTAAAATCCATTGATGAGAGTGTTAGGTTAGAGGTTGAAAAAGGTTGGATACCACCTGTCACACGAGAGGGTGAGGTCACTAGTTTGAAACTCGTTGAGTCATGGACTGAGACTGAACATAGGCTTGCACTGTATAACTCTAAAGGTCTGCACATTATTTCATCACATGTCACACCTGAAGAGCATAATCGTATCATGACTTGTGAAACTTTGAAAGAAGCTTGGGATACATTTGCACTCACTCACGAGGGCACAAGCACGGTTAGGTTGTCTAAGTTGAAAAATCTCACTACACAACTTGGGACGATTAAGATGTTAGAGAGTGAGAAATTTGATGAGTTTTACACTAGGTTATCCACTATTGTTATGCGGCGTTTAACCTAGGTGATAAGATTCCTGATAACTGAGTGATTAAGAAATTTTTGAGATCGTTGCCAAGTAGGTTTGATGAGAAAGTGACCGTTATGAATTCCCTTGGTTTGCTTAACTCGTCGAAACTAGCAGAGATTGTAAGAGATATTCAAACCTATGAACTCGATATGTTTACCTCCAAGAAAGTGCCAAAGAAAGAAAAGGGCATTGTTTTGAAAGACCAGAAGGAGGAGACTAAAGTTTCGAATGACGATTTCGATTCCGACTTTGAGGATGTCGTCTTGTTGTCAAGAAAGTTCAAAAAGTTTTTTCAAATTCAAAAGCAATCGAAAGATGCCAAAAAGTTTGATAAATTCAAGAACAAGGGAGACTTCACCCCTAAAGATAAGAGTGAGAAACCTAAGAGAGATGAGTCTGATAGGTGTTTAGGGTGTGAGGGTTTTGGTCACAAAGTAGCTGAGTGTCCCACTAGACTTAAGAAAGAGGGCAAGAAATCGATAGCTTACAACGCCACCTTAAGTGATAGTGAATCGAAAGAGGGAGAGAGTTCCCCCATTGAGCGTAACTTTGTTGCGTTTATGGCATGTTATGTGAGCGACGATGATATATCTTCCCCCGTGGATACTCATGTGCATGACACTTCCGAGGCTGTTGAGAGTGCTTCTCGAGAGGGTGAGGATGATGAGAGCGAGGATGAGGAGATCGACGTAGGAGAGTTGCAAGTTGCATTTCGAGAGTTTTTTGAGGAGGCGGTGAAGGTGAAAAAGGCTAACTTGAAATTGCAAGATAAGTTGAATGAGCGTATCATATAAAATAATGATGTGTTGATTGAGGATTTTGGGAACGGGAGAAGAAGCTTAGGGATAAGATAGAGTACATCGAGAAAGTGAGAGAGATAGCCTTAAAGGTTTTATGGAGGCTTTGAAAAAGGAGTTGCTAGAGTTTGAGGAGTCTAGGTGTCTACTTGAGTCTAGTATTAAGGAGTTGGAGGAGAGTTTGAGAGACTCATTTAGAGTTAAGTTTGACTTTTGAGTCTGGGTCGAAGAAATTGGATAGGATGTTAGGCACCGTCCAAGTCAAGAAAGATAGGTTTGGTATAGGCTACGACGAGAGAGTTGTTCCCAACCCCAAAGTCAATACCATTCGTGTGAGAGAGCTCACTAGAAAAGCGAGGAGAGGTCGATATTTTGGTAATCATTCCCACCATGTTTACACTTGCACACATTGCGGTAGGAAAGGTCACCTTAGACGTTTCTACTATGACCTTAGGAATGCTCCTAGGAAGTTTAAAAATAAAGTCGTGTCGGTTCCCAAAACCCTCACCCATTATGTTACACCTACTTGAGTTAAGAAATCGGACTTAGCTGGTTTAGGACTAAAACTTGATGGTTCTCATTTGGTTGCACTTGATTCTTCCCATGCTAGATCTAAAGTTGAGTGTGTTACCATGTTTATCATTTTGTATTATACTTTTCATTTATTGCATCTTATTTGAAAAATACAAAAAGATTTTGTTTTTGATAAAATTTTTGAAAAATACAAAAAAGATTTTTGGTTTTGAAATATTTTGAGAAAAACACAAAAATATTTTACTTTTATTTGAGTCAAAATATTTTGAAAATGCCAAAAATATTTTCGATTTTTTTTGTGTTGTGGGTTAACATGTTTGATGTGGCATATTGGTGTGCTTGGACCCCTTTCCTTCCATTATCCATGTGGCTAGGGCATTTGGTCATTATTATTGATGTTTAGATTGATCTTAACCATTGTATTATGGGCTTGTTTCGAAGTTGATATGCATTTTGATTCGACTTTGTATATATGCCATCTTTGTACACATGCACGAGTTTTTATGGATGTTTGACTACTCTTGCATATTTGAGTTTGGTGAGATGTTCTTATCTCAATATTTTCATCTATGCGTAAGTAGACTTAAGGAGTAGGTGTTCATGTAATAACCGTTTACCGTAATGATTAAATTAAAAATATGATGAGTGTTCACGGGAAAGGGCTTCGAGAGTGTAAAATTGACTCGTCGTGAAAGCCACTGTTTAAAAGAGCCTGAAAAAATTATAAGGCAATAAAAAGAATCATATGCCAAAAATGGGCCAAATTAGTTTAGTTCATTCAAAACAAACTATGATATATTTGAGGGAGTTTGAATGGATTAAAAATTTAAACGGGTTTGCACAAAGAATGTTATCGTTGAAAATCGTGTCATTACGTTATTGTTTGTAGAATCGTCAATATTTTGAATTCGTGTGCATGGTGTTTGGTTAGTTCATTAAGCTCGCACTTTAATTGTCATGTATGGCTATGATAAAGTTTGACGATACATTGTTATCAATTAGAGCTTCTTGATCATTTTGATGTGTTGGAATTGTCATTCATTTTTTGTAGTTCACACACATTCATTCCATGATCATGGTTGAGCACATCGGTTCTATGTTATCATGTTACTCATATTTGTTTATTTTTGAGTTTTCTTAGTTTAACTACTATTTTAACACTATTTTGTCAGTTTTGAGCCCCTTTCAGTTAGAATTTTCATGAAATTTTTTCGCTGGGCAACACTGTTTAATATTTATGGGAAACTGTGTAAGTTTGATCTGCTCGTTCGAGCGAGATCCATTGTCGCAAAAATTCACATAGCTTTTCGTTTGAGCGACATCTCGTTTCATTCAAACGACATCCCTAGCTCGTTCGAGCGACATCTGGATTTTCTGCTTCAATACCCTGTTGTTGCATATTGCTCATATTTTTGGTACTGGGTTGCTTCTGGACATATTGTTTATACAGTCTTATTTTAGAGATTTGATATTTTACTGCATTGGTTCGTTTAATCGCACCTGCTTTGATTGATATATCCTTTGTGTGATTTTCATGTTTTCTAGCTACTGATTTGACATTGATTAATCATATTTAGTTGGTTGTTTCATGTTTATCTAGTTGTTCTTCAAAGTTGATTTAATCACATTGGTATCGTATCATGCTAGATATGTTTGTCTTTTCATCGGATTGTCTATTCGAGACAAAAAAAAGGGGGAGAGATGTCTGTGATGTAGGGGGAGTTTTGTGAGTTTCATACTTATATTCAAAGTGGTATCATGATTACATAAAGTGTTTTCATATTTACTCGCATAAAAAATGATTCTGATTTTGTGTTTTCATATTGAATCATATCATTTGTTCCTCCATACTTCACTGGGTACTTGTTTGTTTCATGTGTGTAGGTATGCTTAAAGAGATTCGAGATTCTAAGTCTACATCACATTCAGACATTCAGAGACAGTTTCATGCTTATCGGTCCGTCTTTTATAAGTCTTATCCTACATTGATGATGTAATTTTTGGGCGGGTTTATGGGATGGGATTTAGGCATCATATGGCTTGACGGCCCGATTTAGGCATTTCACTCTTGGTTTTGTCCCGGAATAGTCAAAGGGGGAGATTTGTAAGGACCAAATTTTTCGATTGAGTCTTAATGTAGTTTTGACTTATTCTCAGAACAAAACTCGTTTGAGCCATAGGTAGATTTTTATTGTTACGATCCACTCAAAGACTATAACGTGTCGAAGATTAATTGAAGACATTGCGGCAAAGCTTTAAATAAATTAATTATGCCGAAGTTTAATTGGTGTTAATTTCTCGTCTTCAAAGTTTAATTGCATTCCGAGATCGCTCGGGTATGAATGCATAATGTTAACTCAAAATTTTATTCTACAAAAATAAGGATGTTATTTTTTAAAAGAAAATGTTTTTAATGTTTTAAAAGTGTTTTACTTGTTTACACTTCATTTAGAACTGATAAGGTGGGATTAGTGTTTAAGTTGGTTTGGACTCTAATCAGGGGACTGTCGCTCAAATGACAAACGTTGCCGTTCAAATGAGAGTTGCTGTCATTAAAATGATGCAGTATCTCGCTCGAACGAGATGTGCCACTGCCTTAAAATATTTATAAATAAGCGCGTTCAGTTTTCTCTAAGGGTGTGCAGTACAAAAAATAGTTTACGATACAGATTGTTTTCTGCACAAAGTTTTTGAAGTGTTTTCACCATAAAACATCCTTAGAGTTTACAAAGATCTGAGTTATCATTATTATATGTTTATGTGATCTTTGTTGCACCAAGTTGGATTTGTTTAACACTTGAACATAACTGGTTTGGCGGTGGAGAAGCGAAGAAGGTTACTTTTGTGTTCAACGTCATAGACGACACAAGGTCCTATCGATGGATACCGAGGCGTTCGTGGAGGCGACTGCTATGGACGAGCATCGTAAAAGAAGGTTACTTTCTACGTGGGCATTGTGAAGATTGGTAGAAGATCAGAGGAGCGTAAGTCTCATGGGTGAATCGAATCGTTATATAAGCCTACCATCTGACTTTGTAAAACCATTGTCATAGTGATTGTCTGGCCTGGGTCGTCCGAGGTTTTTATTGTTTGTGGTTTTCCTCGTACATCGGCGTTTTGAGAATTGCTTTGCTATATTTTACTTGCTTTAATCACTAGTTGCATGCTTAGGGTTAAACAAGACAAATTTGGGATAAGTTAATTTGTGTCACAATTTGGTGTTGTTTAGAAAAATTGAAAAAGAGTTTTTTAAAAGAGAAAATTAGTTTATATTCATCCTTAACTTAATTCCGCTCCAGCAAAAGTTTTTTGTTAAAAGTTATATACGTGGGGCCCTATAAATAAATAAATTAAAATTAAAATAATAATAATAATAATATTGAGACCCTTTTCTCGTTTTTTCCACTTTCTTTACCAAAAGTGTAAAAAAAACATTTTTCCTCCTTTTATTAAAATACCCGAAAACATTTTGTCCTCATTTTTTCCAAAAATATCAAAAACAGTTTCCTCCTATGATAAGAGTTTTTTCCTCTTCTCTTTCAAAAATAAATTTCCAATTTTTTTCCTCTCAGGTCGATCGCATACTCGACCCTTAACCTAGCTCCCTATTCGCTTCGGTCTTTCTTCGAACCACCCCAAGGCTCCACTAGTTCCCTCGTTACTTCCTCCGAGTCCGAAATTACCCTTCACCCGCTTTCCATGGAGAAGATCGACCAAGTATAGAATGTGCAGCCTCATTTGACGACGGTTCAAGCCCAACTTACTGCCAATATTTACAACCTTCAAACTTAGGCTCACGAGATTCAATGAAATCGAATCCCTATTCTCAAAAAGCCTGCGGTCCTCTTCCCTCACACTATGGGTCCGCCCTCACCTGAACATATTTGGGTCCCTAAGGAACATCAGCATGCTCCACGTGCCCCTCTTGTCAATGGACAACCTCCAGCTCAGCTCCCTATGCCGAATATTTCCCATCCAGGGGCTAACCTGCCAGTGATCATTGATTCGAAGAAGAAAAATTGAACAAGGTCAAGGAAGGCCTTAAGGTGTTGACCAAGAAGTTTAATCGAGTCTGAATCTCTTGTAACTACATGGATTGCAGCCACATGTCCCCCTATCCTAAAGCAAGGCTTCCAAAAAACTTCAAGATGACAAACAATGAGAAGTTTGGGGGTAGTGAACCCCAATTTTCCATCTTCAATGTTACCACCGAGACATGACTCTCTTATGTGCCTTCGAGGAAATAATGGCCCAGATGTTCCAACAGACCTTGAAGGAAAATACTCTTCGCTAGTTCTTATCTCTCGAGGAATCCAGAATTCATAGTTAGGAGGATGTTTCTCGAGAATTTATGTCACGATACAAGTACAACGAAGAGTTTGAAGTTACCCATCGTGATTTAAAACTTTTCAAGAAGAACACTGGAGAATCTGTCAATAATTTCATAGCAAGATGGAGAGAGAAAGCATCCACCATGACCAACTAGCCTTTCGAAGAAGAACAGAAGAATAATTTCTTACCCCATGTCGAGCAACGATGGGAGGAGTATTACCCCCATTTTCGAGTACTCCGAGAAGAAGGAGTGGACATCGAAAAAAGTTTTGCCAAGACAAAAACTGAGCCAAATAAAGTATCAGGACAGTTCATTCCCATAAAGTATGAGAAGCCTTCCAGTATCACAGTTTCAACCATCAATAACATTTCTTAGCCTGCCACTTTATGGGCACTAGAAAGTCGCCCTAACCCAGTCAGAAAATAATACATCGAACTTCACACTCCCCTCTCCAAAGTTTACCAAGCCCTTTTGAGACAAAAGCTTATCAAGTCATTGGACCATCATCCATTACAAAATTCGCTTCCCAAAAATTTCAAACCAGATGCCCATTGTGATTTTCATTAAAATGCCAGCTATACCACTGATCAATGTTTCCATCTCCGGAATCTAATCCAAGGTCTGATTGACCGGGGTATCATCACCCCACCAGCTAATCCTAAAACAAAAAATACCTACAATCCACTCCTAAATCATACAAATGCTATCTTCCTAGAAGAAGATCCTGAATTTGATCCATCTACCTAGATTGTACCCAGCAAATCACCCACCATACCTATATATTTGCCTAAACCCCTTAAAGTTTGCCCATATTTTCTCCTACACCCTACCTATTTTTCCAATCAGGCCCTATCACTTCTTACTAGAGTATGCATTGGTGTTCGTATTCATTTCGGAGGAAACGACATGGAATTGCCAACGGTATTAGACCAACTCCTAGAGTTCGTACTAAAATTGCTCTTAGAAATGACCATTAATTGCCAAAAAATTCAGTACATTATTCTTAGAATCTCAGAAGTGGGATCGAGAGTCAGATAATTGGGTGGTACCTACCGACGTAGTTAACTTAGATGATGTCGTCCAGATCATGGCAGACTTATTTCGACACACCGATGAAATTTGTAGTATGTCTGAGCTACTTAATGCTTTGAAACTAGAAGGTCACTTGGTCCCTTCACTTCTACACCTCCCCGTTGAGTGGGAAGATCTATACGAAGAGGCCATTGAGTTTGCAGAATGCATTGACTTCTCATTGAAGGATGACATCGCTACCACTGGATGAGGAGATGAATTCGATAGTTCAGATGAAGATACAAGCCCAGAAAAGATTAGCCCAGTAGTCCGTATATGTGGAATGATATCGTTTGAGGAGCTTCTAGGAGAGATCAACAAAGTGGCCGAACAGCCTAAGATAGATGAAGAAGAAGGGTTTCTATTTTTCCCCTCTTCTGTGAACTATATAACTGGATCAGGGAGTCACTACCAAGTTTTGAACCCGCAATCAGCAATGATGGATAAGGGAAAAGGTGTTGAGAATCTTCCTATGCTGGAAATTACCCTTGAGGAGAGAAAGATCCCCGATCAGTTGACGAAAAATCAAGCTAACATCACCTTGTGGGGACTTTTATGTCTTCCCAGCTACATCGAAATGCCTTGATTAAACTACTTATCGGTCCCACAGTCCCTCCTCATGCCAAAAGAAGCAATGAATCTGGTCGGATATCTAACCTCTACCAGAATGCTCTCATTCTCCGAAGAAGAAATCCCTAAATTTGGTCCAAATCATAACTATGCTCTCAATATCTCTGTTGAAGTCATGGGAAAGACCGTCCCACTTTCGCTTATTGGCAGTGTATCAGCACTTAATGCTTGCCCATTAAGAACCCTCAACTGTTTAGGACTGAAAGTAAGCGACCTTGCTCCAAATTCTATCATGGTGCGTGCTTATGATAATACTCGTGATAAAGCTTACTGTTGTCAATTTATAAAATACCGCAAGTGCACGGGCTATTATAAATAGCGAGTGTAAGTACGGGTCGAACCCACGAGGATTTGTCAATTTTAATTATTAAAAGAATTGCAACTGTCCAACTAGATCAAATGGGGTAGAGAATAATTATAAATTATACAAAATAAAAGCAACTACGATAAATGAGAGTAACGCAAGAGATTTGTAAACAATTAGGAAATAATTAGGATTCGGGGTCCATTTATCACGTAACTAATATTGCACACTAATTTAATGTTGCCATTCCCTTTTTATAACTCAAATTAAACCGACTCTCGCCGTGTTTAATTCGGAAAATATGACAGTTATGATCAAAATATTTTTAACGTCTCTAATAGACGACTAAAATCCCTATTCCCTTAGAAAATACAAGTTTTAAAATTCGCAAATGTATTTAAGCATGGACTATCAAAACAATCAAAGTGCAAGCATAATTCATCAAAAATTACTATTTTTAAATCTCAAAACTTGATTTGACAAAACAATCTTGAAGGTTCTAAAACACACTCTCGTGTCGCTTTAAAATGAATACCGAATCTTTAATAACAATTAAAACAAGTAGGGAATAAACAACGATAAAATTAACGTGACAATATTAGTTAACTATGATAAACTTCACCCTACTCCTAATATAAGAATCAAGCTACCATAATAAAAGAGAAATTGCAAGAATGAGTAGAGATCTTCATTAATAAACCAAACTTACAAATAGTTCTCTCACAACAATCTTGAATCCTCTAAAAAAAATGATAAAAACTTGGCCCTCAAATTGATTATAATCACTCAAAGTTGCTTCCCAAAATCCTCCACGAAAGTCCTCTTTAAATTGTCCCCGAAATTATGATCCCAAGGGTCCTTTTTATAGGACAAGTGGTGAGGTATTTGAGTTGTGGTGGGACTCTTTCTGATTGGCCGAATAGTGTTGGTAGCTATCTCTCCACCTCTTTAATCTTTGGATCGTGATAAGGGACGGAATTTCCCCCCACTCGAAAACTCTTATATTTTCTTGTTGAACACGCATGCCGAGTTTCGTCCAAATCGGAGAATAAAAATTTCCGATTTCACAAGGGTAAAAACAGCATTTTTTCGAACGACCGTAAAAATCAGCTTTTTCGCGCCTTTTTTGAATTGATCGTCAATTTGCACCAATTTCCATCATTATCTGCAAAAATTTCACTAGGCAACTTTTTTTACAAATTAGCACAAGAATATTATAAAATTATCGAAGTGCCCATTTTTGATTTAAAATTGCCATTTTCAATATGAATTCAATCATTCTCGCATTTTTTTCTCCTTTTAATAAAATAGTCCCAAGAAATTATTAAATACACTAAAATGGGACTAACAAAGTATAAATTTGGGTATAAAATATACAAAATAATGCAATCATCACTTACAATAAGGGCTTGCCTTATAAATTTCGCTACTAAATTCCAGGTCATCGGCATCCCGACTTATTTTAACTTATTTCTCGGATGACCATGGCTCCACAGTATCAGGGGGTGTTTTACTCTCTCTAAGATGAAGTTCTTCGTCAATGGAAAAATCATCACCATCTTGGGCGATGATGATAACACTGAGAATGCAAGCACCTGTAACTCGGTACTGGAAACACGGCATGAGGTGAATGACATGCTTCTGTTAGGTTTTCAAGTCGAACCACTTCTACTTCCAGCAGAGGATGATTTTAAATACCGAGTTTGTCTAGAACACATCCCTCACGGTAATGTTAATATGATACAGATGTTCAAAAACATGTACTTCATGCCCGAATTGGGACTGGGACGTCGACAATAAGGAATACTGGAACCCATAGTGTTGAAGAAGGCCTTTCCTACTTATGGCCTGGGTTATTAACCATCGTCAGAAGAACTCAAAATGCTCTGCCAACCTCGGTTGAAGAGAAGGCTAGAAAATACCAAGACTGTCTCAGAAGATTCCTTTAACAGAAGATTCATTAAAGAGGGTGAAGATTTCCCATTTTGTGTCTTTCCCAAACCGTGGTATGATCATGTGGACAAGAAGATGAAGCCAGGAATGGAGATCTTCTTCCAAGAAAGTTACTCATGGGCTAAAATTTCCCAGCTTCATGTGCAACCACTTATTGAGAAGACTATAGTTGCTACCAATGATTGTGAGGGAAGCGACTCTGAAATTCATTCAACTTGCAGGCACTGGGGCTGACACTCTGCATGGTCCACTCAAGACCTAAATCATCGGATCCATCCCGCCTGATTAAAGTTATAAATGAACCTCTCCTCAACTGGAATGATATACCACTTCCACCCGCTGAGATTCAACCCAACCCAAATATTTATCCCATTTCTTCTTTTTTTAATTCCTCCTTGTTCTGATCATAATGTAATCGAGACCTCCTTTGATGAGGTTCTCAACACTGTTTTTCCCAACGATGACATAAATAAGGATTTAAAGTATCTTGTTGTGTCTTACATTAATTGCCTTGATTCTAATCAAACTCTTAATGATGATGATTCTGCAAATGAACAATTCTTAACTGATATAAATAAGGTTAATAATAAATAAAATAATTACGTTAAAATTAATGAAGATGAAACTATTGTTATTAACCTCGGTTTGAGTAGTCAATTAACAAGCATGAGAGCGGGAAACTCGAGAAACTTCTGAAAGAATTTATGGATGTCTTTACATGGTCCTACGATGACATTCTTGGCATTGATTTCAAGATAGCCCAGCACGAAATTCCAATGCTCCTTAAATGTAAATCGTTCAAACAAAAACTATGAAACCTCCGCATCGAATGATTGCTCAAGGTTAAGGAAAAAATGGTTAAACAGTTGAATGTGGGCTTCATTCGTGTGATCGAATATCCCACATGGTTATTCAATATTGTACCCGTACCCAAATCTGGAGGAAAGGTTTGCATGTGCATTGATCATCGAGATTTGAACAAGGCCTCTCCAAAGAATGATTACCCACTACCCAATATCGACATGATTGTAGAAAATATGGTCACTCATGCTCTCAAGTCATTCGATTATGGTTTTATCAGATACAATGAGATCAAGATTCACCCTGGTCTTCAAGAAAAACTCGTATTCATCACCCCTTGGGGAATTTTCTGTTACACAATTATGCCATTTGGTCTAAAAAATACAGGGGCTACCTATAAGAGGGATGCCACAACCATCTTTTATGATTTGATACACAAAGAAGTCGAGGTCTATGTAGACAACATGATCATAAAGTTTAAGACTCGGGAAGGTCATGTTCCTACTCTCCATAAGTTCTTCGAGCAACTACGGCAATACCGGATGCGACTTCACCCACAAAAATGTATTTTTTGGCGTTACCAAAGGAAAGCTCTTGGGATTCATGGTTAGCGAGATGAGGATTGAAGCAGATCATACCAAACTGAAAGCCATACTTGAAATGACACCACCTCAAACAGAGAAGGAAGTCCAAGGATTCTTTGGAAAATTACAATATATGAATCGGTTCATCAGTCAGTTGACCTTTATTTGCAAACCCATATTTAAACTCCTCCGAAAGGATTCCACTAAGGTTTGGGACTAAGCTTGTCACGAATCCTTTGATCGAATTAAGAAATATCTAACCCGACCTCTGGTACTCATGCCACCGCAGCTAGGTCTCCCTCTATTCCTATACTTGACGGTAACAGAGACCACAATCGAGGCATTGTTAGCCCAATACCTTAAAGAAACCCGTAGAGAGAGAGACTTCTTCTATGCCAGTTGTAAATTGATCGGATACAAAGTCAACTACACTGCCTTGGAGAAAGCATGTGTCTCCCTTATCTCAGTCACTCAAAAGTTACGGCACTACATGCTCCCCTTTCCCATCAGACTTGTATCCCGAATGGATCTTATCAAATATCAACTCGAGAACCTACTTTATCCAGCCGAATGACCTGATGGTTGATGCTATTAGCCGAGTTTGATAGTGTTTATGTAACAAAGAAAGCCATGTAAGGGAGATTTATCTCTGACTACCTTGTTGACTATCCCATGGATGAAGCAGATATTTGGATCTCCGAATTCTTGGATGAAGATATCCTTTGTACATCCTAAGAAAACCTCTGATGGAAAATGGTCTTTGATAGTTCTACCAATAAGAAAGGATATGGTATTGGGATACTCCTAATTTCCCCTGATGACTCTTACACTCCTATTGCCATCAAGCTATAATTCCCATGTACCAACAACATAATAGAATACGAGGCATGCACGATAGGCCTCAAGGTCGCTCTCAAAAAAGGAATCTGATGCTTACATGTCTACGAGGATTCAACCCTCATCATCGGCCAGGTCCTTAGAAGATGGAAAGTTAAGGACGAGAAACTTTTACCCTTATAAGACCACCTAGAAGAGATGGCCTCTCGATTCTAAGATATTACCTTCCACTACCTGCCCTAAAAAAGGAACAGCTTAGCCGATGCCCTTGCTACCTTGGCCTCCATGGTCGATAAGCCCGAATGAATAATGATAGCCCCTTCTTGATTCAAAAGAAAACTAAACTAAGACACTACTACCATATTGAGATAGTCACCGAAGAAGATCCTGATATGGTCGATTGTTGGTATTATGATATTTGCCACCTCCTTAAGCATGGTAGGTACTCCTAAGATTCTAACAAGATAGACCAAGCAACCCTCCGCAAACTGAATGCCTAGTACATTTTCTGCGAAAAAGCATTGTTCAAAAGAAATTTTGATGGAACCCACTTACACTGCATCGCAGAGGCTGACATTAAAGAAATATGCAGAAGATCCACAACGGTAAGTGCGGACCCCAAATGAATGGCTATATGCTTGCTAAGAAAAATATCTGACAGGGTTATTATTGGCCTACCATGGCTTAAGATTACACCGCCTATGTTCGAAGATGCTTTAAATGCCAACAGTTTTCTAATCTCCAACACTTGCCTCCGTAAGAATTGTACAACATGACCTCTCCCTGGTCGTTCTCCACATGGGGCATCGATATTATAGGGAAAGTTACATCCAAATCCTCAAACGGGCTTGAGTTCATCTTGGTTTCCATTGATTACTTCACCAAATGGGTTAAAGTTGAGTCATACACAAACTGACTGCTAAAAAGGTGGCCAAGTTCATCCAAAAAACACCATCTGTCAATACAGGGTCCCGCATGAGCTAGTGTCAGATAATGGGTTAAATTTTGAGGCAAAAGTCCCAGAATTGGTCTACGAGTACTGGATTCAGAGACAAAAATCTTCTCCCTACCGACCTCAAACCAATGGTGCAGTCAAAGCCGCTACTAAGAACCTCAAAGCAATCATCAATAAGATGCCTGAGAGTTGTTGAGATTGGGATGATCGGATCCCCTATTCTCTCTAGGGCTATCGCACTTCAATTTGAGCATCTACTGGGGCTACCCCTAACTCTTTGGTATACAGCATGGAAGGAGTCCTACCCGTCGAGCTAGAAATACCTTCATTACGCGTCATGCTTGAAAGCAAAGTCAGCAAGGAAAATTGGCATCAAAGCCATCTTGACGAGTTGTCACTCTTGGACGAAAGGAGACTAAAATCTCTATATCATATACAGGCGTATCATCGTCGAATAGCACGATCATTAAATAAGAGAGTTAAGGACCATGGTGTCCGAGAAGGGGATTTAGCCCTTAAAAAATCGTAGAACCTGTCTGGGACCTGAGAGGAAAATTCAAGCCCGATTGGAGCAGCCCCTACAAAGTGAAGAAGATCCTATCTGGTGTCCCCGCTATGCTCACCAACCTCGATGGGGGAAGAGATGGCTCGTCTAGTCAACCTGGACCGTCTCAAGAAATTCTACCCCTTAGTCTGAAATCTCAACGCGCTACAACTCTTCTCACCCCCTTCTATTCTAAAAAAATCTTCATTTCCCTCTACTCATAACTATATGGACACGGATCCTCCAAAAATATTTTTTACTTTCGAAAAAAAAACTCAAAAAATTTCGAAACCCTATAGGTATGTAGGCAGCTCATACGCTTTACATGAGCACAGCCCCCTTCTTTTTCATAAAATGATATTCTTTTGTTATCTCTGAGAACGATAGTTTATTTCATCATTTACATGAACAAAAGGATTATGTATGCCTTTGAAATTGGTATAGATAATTCAAATGCAAAACTCATCAAGAGGCACAAAGATATAATTAAAATCTTCTTCATTCCATTAGTGAGAAATTCCAGTTCAATTACAAATATTGGCATAGGGAGTCAAACAACTTCCCTCACTAACCTAACCTTATTTTCCTCAAAATAAATCAAAATCTAAGAAAACTTACCAAACCTTCCCAAATTATTCCCACACAATAAAAAACAACCATATATATAACCAAACAACAAAAGCTTCATAAATAACACCAGCTTCACAAAAAGGCCATAACCGCAGTTGCCAGAAGATCCAGCCCCATCATCATCTACATCTTGCGATCCCCAAACTTTTACTGCTTTGATGGAATATCGAATGCGATCCATGGAACGATAAGCCTGGACCAACCTAAGGAAAACCACTATGCCTCCCTCCATGGTGTCAAATTTGGCAAACTATCTCTGCCCGGTCTCCTCGGCCTGTATCTTAGACACTACTCTCCTCCACAACCATTTCATATAGTCCCCAGAAATGTGCAAAACTCTACCAATAGACTGGTAAGGACAGGTCAAAGGCCGATGATTCTCCCACGGAGAGCCTAACCACATGTGTATGCCTTCCGTCAAATCCTCCAAAGGAAATAAGTCTAGCGTCCGAGGTGGCATAATCTGCTTTTATCCTACTTCACGAAGGAGCTACTAAGGAAAGTAAAAAGAGGTCTATCGGAGGCTAACCAACCGAACATATTGGTATTCCCCCAATTCCATAATAGGCTGCAACTCCCCCCAATAAGGTACTGACCAGTGCAGACATCGAACCCCGTGCTCCACAAACCAGTTTACCTAGTTCTCGATGTTCGGACAAAGATGATGAAATAACAGGTGAAGAAATTTAGCATAGATACCAAGGGATATTTAAGGGAACCGCCAAACAGAATCTCTCAGACAGCCACATGAACAGCATAACGGGGTTGCCTCTCAGAAAGATAGAACGGCCTTCCCACCAAGCATCGGTAGCATTCAAGGTCTCTGCCAATATCACTGTCATATGATTGTGGAGACATGACATCCACGCAGTGATGGCAGCAAGTTAAGGGTCCACCCATAAATCTCTGGTCACCAATGGTAACTTTAAAGTTAAGCCAAATGTGACAACTCCGATATAGCCCGCATCACCAATGTCCTGCATGTGCACGGACTACAACTAGCTTGGAGAGAAATCATCCCTCTAGTAACCAATGATCGAGCCATCAAGAGTGAGATATGGAAAAGTCCTGCTAATAGCTCCCGAGGAAAGCAAGAGAATTCAGGTATGGCCGCCGCCACATTGGGATTTGCCCCCAGCATAACAAAAAACTCCTCGTAAGTCGGGAAAACTTCATCCAAGCCAAATCGAAAGACATGATCCTTAGGGTACCAGAATTATATCGGCTCCATCAGTATGTTCCAGTCAATAGGCCGATTGCGCCATAAGGTAACCCGGTGCAGGTTGAAGGTGTTGTAGTCCACATTATACGAGCACATAGGTTCTAAATTATCGAGGTAAGAGGCAAATTTAGTGCTTACGGGAAGAGCTATTTTGGAAGAAACGAAACACAAGTAAGAAGTAAGAAAGAGAAGGAAAATGTGGATGGGTGAAGAAAAATCCTCCCCCGTACCCCCTTTTATACTTGAAAAACTTGGCTAAGGACAAAGGAACTGCAAAATCTGGATGAAATCCTACCCCATCAAGGATAAAGTAGTTGAAGAAAGGGCAATAAATTCGAGGTGATTGGACTGGACTGACCTGCCGATAGCCTAGATAAGGGGCATGCTGATCGATATACCCTTCTTTTTAGAAAATTCCATTTTTTCCTCTTTTGTCAAAATCTAAAAAACTCAATAAAAATAAAATTTTAATTCCAAAAGAATTTGGAATTTTCCTTTCCTTTCCGTATAAACTTATCCAATTTTAAAATAAATGTCCACATAAACATTCTCCCTCTTTCACCTTCTCTTTCTTTCTCTCTCACTCTCTCTCTATGATCCCCCATCCTAGCGGCGCATGCACTTCCCCAATGAGGAGCTGAGGAGCCTCCGGTACCTGATCTAGACCCCTCCTCAAACGAAGTAGATGGAACCAAATAGGAAGGAAACGGGATTAACTCCTGAAATGAGCAGTCCCAGAAGCCAACCAGTCTCAAATGTCTCTCAGCCAAGTAGTCGACACCCGGACATGTTGTAAGAGGAACAAAAGAAAAATCATATCAGTCAGTCTGAGGCAAAAAAGAGAAATTAGAAAAGAAAAAAGATAAAGGATGAAGATATACCTCTTACTGAAGGACATCCTCCGTCAGCCCCAGCACCTATGGATCCATCGCATTGGGGAGATGCAGCATACACATTGATCCTCCCCCAAGTCGTCTGAAGTTATAGGAGGGAGAAGCAAACCATAGAAAAGGAACCTCTTACGTTGTTGCTGCTGCTGACGTCGACACACCACCCACCCTGTGGGCGAACCCCACTGGTCGACTAGTATCCTTGCCCGAGGTCTTAGGATACAGAGGCATATTCACCACATCATAAATGCATGATGACATCATCCATCTCATCACAAAATCGAGGTAGTCATAGGTCACCACCGTGTTCGTGTATAGCGAATAGGGCTCGTCGATCATCACCGTCACCCGGGCATCCTTCGACATCTCTTGCACATGCCTCATATATCTCGGGGGCATCGATGGTAGGACCTCCAAAATCTTCCTGACTACTCTCTCTCCCCCAGATACCAGGAGTAGCCAAACTCGTGCGCTAACAATCGGCGCATCTGCGCAAGCCCACCGGTCATCCCTGTATGATGAATGGTTGTCCCCCATGGATAAAAGGTAACTTATATTTTACCAAGATGAAGTCAATACTTGCACAAAGGAAAATGATTAAAGGAAAAATTCAAAAGAGAAAAGAAGGAGTAACCCGATCACTCATCAAGTCATTTAATACCTGATGTACCACCCCCAAGGAAAGGAACTGCCACAACTGCCGATTGGAATTCCACCACCGGTACATTCGACAGAAGACCCCCATTGACTCATCCTTCAAACCAACCAAATCGGCATTAAGCCCAATCACCTCATAGAATCACGTCTATAAAAGGACAAGGGTCATAAATCAGAAGAAAGCAATCAATAAATCAAGGAGGAAATAAAACGCATAAAGGAAAATGCAAAAAGAATACCTATAAAAGATACATGGATGTAGTAAAAGTTTTCTAGCAACATCGTCTAAAATCATCCAAAGATGAATAAAGGGTCACCAAAGTTAGCCTTCCCCAGTCAAAGAGAGGGATATTAGAAAATACCCTCAAATATGCTAAAAACCACAAACGGACAACATCGCCGCTCGACGCCACTAGAACACCTCCCATGAACAAAAGAATGAATAAACGAGCCATCTGACGAACCTGCAGCCCATCACTCTCATCGATCTACTGGCTTAAAAGAATCTCTCGTAAAGCAAAAATGCAGATCGAGTCGGCAGAAACTATTCACCCAATATCACCCAGCACCGCCGCCATCGTCGTCGGTGTCACCCTTAGCATACGATCCACCTCTATCTGGGTCCCCTCACAGTCTATCCCCAGTAGCTGTTGTACATCGATGGGATTCATGGTCATCTCCCCAAAATCCAAATGTATGGTGTGGGTGGTATCCCACCACCTCTCCCCCAAAGGACATAGAATAGTCATTGAACGTGGCGTTTCATCCAATGTAGATGCCATACTACCAAAACCAACTGAAGAAACCACCCAATGCACCACCGGAGGAAGGTGCTCCCACTCGTCTCTAAATCCCGCATCCCCCAGGAGAGAAGACTTGATGCAGAGATGTCAGTCTGTCAAAAGAAAAACCTTTTGTCAAAAAATTGAAGAAACAAAGAGAATGAAAAAGAAAAATATGAAAAGGAATACTAAAAGTCATGCAATACTTACATAACCCTCAAGGGTCCTCACCCTAGATGATCGATGGTGCGCAGGCTCATGCAGAAGAGTCTGATTGTTAGAAATAGGCTCAAACAGATCAAAGGTATTCTCATTGCCCATCACTAAGGGCACCCTGTCCCGCTATTCCAAATTATCCCAATCATCAACACTTAGACACAGCATGTGTACATCGCTTCTTGAAAAGTCCGCCATTTTTTAAATACAATGGTAGAATGGACGCCAAAATGAATCGCAGAAAAGAGAAGTAGAAAAGGAGAAGGATAGAAGCTCTCAAAAAATGAGAAGAACTTGCCCTATTTTTATAGGAGGTTAAGGGGTATTTCGATCAGCAGACTCCTGACATTAGCCTATCGACACTGTCCTTCCCCTTCCCTAGGAAGTCCAAAAGACCGTGCCACTACCGTTTGGTAACTCACACCACTTATTGGCTAGCACCCCTTGAAATTTCGTACAAAAAATACCAGAAAATTGACAAATGAGTTTTAAAACATTTCTTTGCTAAGAAAATCATTTTTCAAAATCCCAAATCCCCATCCGGATTAATACCTCCTTTTATTCCCAATTTTAAAATCCCAAAAAAATAAGCACATCCATTAGAGAAGACCCGATAACTTCATCTTCAGCAAAGCTACCCATCCCCCCAAATTCTCTAACTCTTTCCAAGAAGTTTCAGACAAATTCCCCAGTGGAATACCAAAATCTCAAGTCATCCATTGTTTCCCCATCGGAACTTACAAATTCAACTTCCCCAATGGAGTTATGAGCCAATCGGATATCTCTTCTAGGCAACACCTCAGAGAAACACGTTCCCTAACAGAATCCCAAAACCTCAAGATACTAATTATTTCCCCAAAATGGAATTTTTATACTAAGATTTTCAGCTCTTCTCGAAAGGACATATTCCCCAGACAAATGTCTCTTAGTCTATAAAATTCAAGATTCCCCAAGAAATTTATCCCCACTTAAGGTCCCCAAAATTAACCTCGGCCCTCACAATTAGTCAGTCCCATTTAATGTCCTCAGAATTGACCTCAACCCTCAGAATAGGTCGCTCCCCACTTAAGGTCCTAATAATTGACCTCGACCCTCAGATTTGGTCGCGCCCACTTGAGGTCCTCAGAATTAAACTCGACCCTCATAATCGGTCGCTCCCAATTAAGGTCCTCAGAATTGACCTCGACCCTCAGAATTGGTCGCTCTCACTTAAGGTCCTCAGAATTGACCTTGACCCTAAAAATTGGTCGATCCCACTTAAAGTCCTCAGAATTAACCTCGACCCTCAGAATTGGTCGTTCCCATTTAAGGTCCTCAGAATTGATGTCGACCCTTAGAATTGGTTGTGCCCACTTAAGGTCCTCAGAGAATTGGTCTCTCCCATTTAAGGTCCTCAGAATTGACCTCGACCCTCAAAATTGGTCGCTCCACTTAAGGTCCTCAGAATTGAACTCGACCCTCGAAATTGGTCGCTCTCATTTAAGGTCCTCATAATTGACCTTGACCCTCAAAATTCGTGGCGCCTAATTAAGGTCTTGAGAATTGACCTCGACCCTCAGAATTGGTCACTCCCCACTTAAGTCCTCATAATTGACCTCAACCCTCAGAATTGGTCACTCCCCCTACCCTCGGAATATGTCGCTCTCATTTAAGGTCATCATAATTGACCTCTGCCCTCAGAATTGGTCGATCCACACTTTAGGTCCTCAGAATTGGTCTCTCCCCTTAAGGTCCTCTGAATTAACCTCGACCCTCATAACTGGTCTCTCCCATCTTTAGGTCCTCGAAATTGACCTCAGTCCTTAGAATTGGTCATCCCATACATTACCCTAGGTCCTCAGAAAAGTCATCGACCTTCTGAATCGGTCATCCTCGTTCCTTAGGTTCGCAGAATTGACCTCTTTTTCAAAACATCATATGGTGTCTATGATGATACCAGAGATGGTATCACCAGGTCAAAGATATATGGAGATCAAACAGGTATACAACAATGGCAATAATAACACAGTAACTTGACAGAGAAGGAGATGAGGTGAAGAGGCTGAACACCTGGATTTGAGTGGTTCGTCCGGAGCCTACGTCCACTGTGTATGTGTGAGTGAAATCCACTAGTAAATATGGCTCTAATGGCCTGGTTACAAAACAAGATTTCTCTCTCTCTCTTCTGTATACAATCAATCAGAGTTTTAGCTAGGGTTTGAATTAATCCACCCTTTACAATTGAGAAGGTGAAAGGTATATATAGTGCTTAGGGGGTGTAGTGTACCCCCAAAGAATGTTATATGCATGAATATGTTGCTATTAGACAATCCAATGTGGACATCTGGTTATGCCACATGTAGATCATGATGACCAAATATTCCCTCATGTGAGGGAATTATCCGGTAGTAATGATTTCACCCACATGTAGTCTGTATCCCACGGGCACTGATCCACATGTCTCCCAAACCACGCGCTATGATGATGTCACCCTAGGCTAATATCCTGAACTAAGGCTGAGGCTAGTGATCCAGGAGTTACCTATATCATTGGTACTACAAAGTACCAATATCATTGGTAAGATTTAACCGTAGTCTTCCACTTTCTTGAAGACGAGGCTGAGGCCTTAGACAAGGCCAAGGGATCATGCTTATCAGTTGCTGGGTAGATGGATCTTGGCTTATTATTCAAGCCGAGGTCGATCATGATCTCAGGTACGACCCACGGATGAGGTAAGGCCTAGCTTAATTGCCTTGTCATCATAAGTCGAGTATCTATCAGCTAGGATGAGGATGTATTCTGGCATATCAATCACCCCTAGTCCTTAGCCATTGATCTTATGAGAAGGCTGAGGCGTATTATTGATTCCTCAGTAGACAAGTAGATGAGACTTCAAATTGACATTTTTCAATCATCGCGTTGCCTCTTCTAAGAATGGCGACTGTCAGGTATACTTCGGCGTAGTGCCCTAATGATGGTATGCATAGAGAACTTTGTGTCGCCTGTGTCATTGTGCTAAATCATTATGTGACATTTAAGTTTTGAGAAAACTTACACTTTCTCTTTCTTCTCCAAACACTTCAAGTGTTTCCCTCTTTCTACCTTCTGCCATTTTCTTTCCTCTATTTCTGTTTTCAGGCGAGGTATTGTGCTTATTCCAAGGTCTTAGCTTCTCTTGCATTTTCCAGGTAACTTTTACTTGTCGTACTCTATCATTTTCCACCTTTGTTACATAGTATTTGATATTTTTCCCATTGTTGGCAAATTTGAATTTTTCGGTGACCTTTAGTTCGTTTAGCAATCGCATGTGGTGGCCTTAGGGATTATTTTCGGGTGTCAATTGGTGGTTGTCTAGTTGTAGGAAGCCTTAGGATTTTGCCCTAGCTGCCTAAAGACCAGAAATTTTATCTTTATGATTTTCGGCGATTTATCCATTCAACTTCTCCTATGACCTATCTCCATTGTTCTTGGTTGTGTTCAACTAAAATGGTTCATTTCCTCCACTTTGATCTTGCGATCAAACTGGTCAAAGCTCCAAGTTGTTTATATCTTACAAAGTTTTGTTCTCCAAACTCTCTAAGCCTAAACTGGTCCTTTGGATGCTACAAAGGATTTATACGTTGGCCGAGGAGTTTCCCCTACTGAGGGAGAGGTGTTTCCAAGAGATTCGTAGGATCGAAGAAGAGTTCGAGGACAAACGTAGGCCCGACCCTATTTGGGTACGATCCATCTTTCTCACTCCTTTGGCCAATACCACCCTCTTCTTCAGAGGTCTTCGAGTCATCTCTGCCTCAATCCAAGGGTTAAAATTTTGAAGAGGCGATGGAGGCAACACAGCCTCGGGATGAAGGCAACACAGCCGAGACATGTGGCCACGCTAATCTAACACCCCGTATTTTTTATGATTTAAATAATTATGGGATTAATTACTATTGTTGGATTAATTAAATTAATAGATTATCTAATTTTAGGACATAAAATAATATTGATTATGTATATAGGACAACAAACATTTCGTTTCCATTTTTAGTCCCTATTTTCAAATTGAAGAGACATGTGGAATGCTGTGATTGGTTGACGTTTTATGAATATTGGTCCGCGGAAGCAGCTTTATTCAAAAATAGGGACTAAAACAATCAATAAAATGTTTGTTTTCCAATTTCCAAAATACATATTACAACAGGTCCTAAATTTACAAAGCCCTTTAAATTAAATTGTGAGAAATTAATTGTTAATTAATCCGAATTAAAATAATTATTAACTAGCATGCCAAGGGTTAATACTTATTGATGGAAAATTATTGAATATCACTGTGTGGATATGTAATATGGAATTATGAAATTCTATAAATTGTCGAGAGTGAGAAATATGACAATTTCGTATATTAAGTCGGGACGTGCATATGAGTCGTGCCGAAACTAATTTAATAGATTAAAGAAGTAAATTATTTTCATGTAACTCATATGGTCATTTCGAGTGCTCCATTGAGTCCGAAATGGTCGAGATAGTCAGAAAACTCTACCTGGGTATTTTATTTGGACTCCGGAATGTTTTAGGCATAACCGGCACCCCGTAGAGGTATTTTAGTCCTTTGGATTTGGGGGAATTAATATGGACAAAAATTAGAAAAATAAAAGGGAGTGTACGTGGGTGAGAGGAAGTCTGTCAGTTTCTAAACCTAAGAGAGAGGGAGAGAGAACCACAGAGGAAGATGGAGAGAGAGTCCATAGGTGTTCTTGGTGCCAAACTCAATAACTCACACCACAAATCCCACCAAAGCGTAGATCGAAAGACGAGGAACAAGTCTATGCCAATTTTATCAACGGATCAGAATATCATAATCGAGGGAAGTGTTTATTACTTGCTTTGTATTAGCAATAATTGTGCTCATGTTAGTATAGGAATAAAATACATGATTTAGAATTTATTTGGGTGAATTTAGAGAATTTAAATCATGGATTGTGAGATTATTTTGATGAAGAATATAAATCTCGGAATTATATGTTGAAATTGAGAAACGAATCTGGGTTTTAATGGTTCTTGAATTGAAATTTGAAGAACTAGGTCTTTAATGTTAAATTTGGGGATTTTATATCTAATTGACGTATTATAGAGTTCTAATGATTCTACGTTGTTAAAAATCATCTAAACTTGTTATAATATCAATTTGGGTTGTTGTTTTGGTGATTGGGAACGAGCAGTAGAGGTTCTTTAACTGTTAATGGTGGGAAAACATAGCAGGTCTATTTGGGTAAGGGAATTGCTAAATCGTGTTCAAATGATATTGAGCCTAGTTCGAACAAGAAGGGATCTCGCGAGATGTCGTTAAAACGACATCACACCTAGCTCGAGCGACAGTTCCAAAAAAATTAGGAAAAATCATGTTTCAGTCCAATTCGAGTTACACGGTTAATTTGACTGAGGAAAATTGTTATTTGATGAATTTAGTATATTGTCAAATTCTTAGGAAGTATTTGGGAAATAATACTCTAAATATTGGCACGGTAGGTTAAACTTGGAAATTTCGAGAGAGAGCAATCAAAATAATTGTGTTATAAGTAGTAATGAGAAAATACTACGTATGGAAAATATGTACGGGTCGGTTGAATACCCTTTAATTTTAATAGGATGTGTGTATGCCTATTATATGTTTATTATTATGTGTATAGCAACCCTAAGTTGCTTGCTATCATGTGGAGGTTTTCGCGTAGTGGACAGTCTTATCATGTGTGCCCATTGGGGGATATTTGACTTGTACCCAGAGCATATGAACTTGGTTACGTGTTATCTGAGATGTAGGATAGTTTCGACGGCTGAATGGGAGTGTAGGTATGTGCGTAACCCATTTGGTGGGAATTATGTTCGCCTCCAATATTTATGATTTGAATTTTATGGTTCGTGAGAGATTGAACCAACAGTCCTTTATACATTGAGCGATGCATCGGGACATAATAGTAGAGTATGCATTGCGCCAAGTGGCCTTAACCAAGGGGTGCAGGATTAGTATATATATGTATAGGGATGATGTGACTATGTGTGTGTGTGTGTGTGTGTGTGTGTATGTATGTGTGTGTGTGTATACTTGTGAATATGTCTACTATGTGTATCTAGTAGATATGGTAATAATAATAAATGCTTTGCTCCAAGTGGTATTAACCAAGGGGTGAAGGTTTAGTATATATATATAGGGATGATGTGACTATATATATAGGAATAAACTTGGGAAAATTCTACTGTGTGAAATTAGTAGATAAAGTAATAATGATAAATAAAATAATCTTAGTGGGTAAAATATTAATCAGTCGAACGGTGAATAATGAAACTTAGTTATGTTAGATAAACTATTTCAATAACGTATTTATGGGCAATACGGGTATACTACTAGTGACGTAGATAGTGGTATGGTGACTTCGAACTAGTTAGGTTAGTTAGCATAACTAATATGTCGTAGATGTACGTTAGGCGTGCACAATAGATGAGAGATGAGAATCTCATGTGAGAGTTCGACAATCTAGCATGCACATAATACTGACTTTATTGCAAATTTTAAATACTTGCTAAAATAAATATTTTTATAACTCGGGCTCTGAGTTGTCTCTTGCTATTCTTCTCTCTTTTGCTATATATATGTATTATATCAGGTGCCCAGCCATAGGGTTACCAGACTTGGACGCTTGGATTGTTTAGCAGCTGCAGCGATTGGGGGATTTGCAGGTCATTGCATTTAGATACCTCTATCGTTTCTTTCAATTCTATTCAAACATTTCATTTAGGGCATGTGTCGCCCATTCTCGGTCATTTTATCATAGAGATTGTACTCTGTTTATTTTAGTAGTTCATTTCAGTTGGATTGGGTATTTTATGGTTTATTGATTTGAGGCTTTAAACTGGCATGTTTTATCCAGTCAAATTTATTTCAGCAATTGCGTTCTATCCAATATTTATTATATTTCTTGTGAATGGTAAAGAGTTGATGTTTTAATATTTAGAAATTATTAATGTATTCCTTGGGTATAACTTATAATGAAAAATGTTTTGACACTAGCTTAATTATTTATTAAGTGATTATTAATGTTAAATGTATTTCGATAGTGATGCTAAGAATGAACCAACCAAACACTTTCTTTTAAATTGAATAAAGGACTGATTACCCAGTATTTAATTGGATGGCGTGTCACATGTGGTATCAGAGCATCAGGTTCTAGTGTCCTTGGGATCTGTACAGCTTTTCACGTTTCAGCATAGCGTTCTTTGATGTAGAGCCTTATTATAGGATTATTGTTTTCCCTTACGTATGCGACTTACGTTCTCCTGCTATAAATTATAATGGATGTGACTCATTATACAAAATCGTGTGTGCTTCGAGAACCAAACATTATAGGAAGACCAGCGATGGCCATAAGAAGGACTGCAAAAGAAGAATCCCGAAAGAAGACATAGAATAATCTAGGAATGGTGATCGTGACAAAGTCACCGTGAGTAATATTTAAGAAAGTGATAATAGAATTATCACTGTGGAATAGTGGTATCCCCAAACACAATCATAGATAACAGTGGAGTGATTTCAGAATCACCTGGCATATTCGATAAAAAGGACATCAGAGGAACTCTTTTGAAAATTCATGGGTGAAGATGCGGAGAAGAAAGAGAGAAAGTGAAACAGTCCAATGGAAGTAGAAAATCCAAAGGCAATTGTGTAGAGTGGAGTGTCGCGACACTCAGAATTAAAAACAAAGTTAAATTGTAACTCTTAGGAGTGACAAAAAGTGATTAGAGTCAATCACCACATATAAAGAACTGTGTTTGAAATTTGAAGAGAAATTTGGGTACAGTTTGACTGTGAGGTCTTCCATTCGATGTCGTAACAGAGTTGCAAGTGAAATTTTGAAACTTAGCACATTGGGTAAGTTAAAGACCAATCGTGTGGGAAAGGTTCAATTGCAAATGAACTTTGTACCTGGAAAAGGGGCGTATTATATAAAAGGGTCTATAGTTGATAAAGGGCCGTGTGAAAAATACGAGGATGGATGAGAAATCCAGCTAGGTTAACTAATTTTGATGTTATCTAGGTTATTCATTTGCAAGTTATTTCAGCGCTTCCAAAAGAAGTGAGCCATTGGGTTTAGAGAATTTGGTCGAAAGGAAAAACTGAACTCAACAGTGTTAGTGAAACACCACATGAGAGTATGCCCAATAGGGAACTCATTTAGATAATTTTGATTGATTAACTTCTACAAAGTAACGATGAAGTGAATCAAGGTTGTAGAGGCCAATAATATTTTTGAAAGGCCCTCATAGCCAAAGGGACAATTGGAGGACAATTTTGAGCTAAGACTGCCTGATTTGAGAGAAGGGCATTCCAAAATGGTCAGTGGGACCAGTGATGGGAAATTGCACGGGAAGTTTCCCTATGTGTAAAGAATGGGCCTACCAGGGTTGAATGTGTCCACGTTGAGAAGTGAGACCGATAAGATTAGAAATGGTAAACCATGCCTGTTAGGCATAACAACTAGAGGAATGAGATTTCTAGAGGAGGAATTGTGTCAAGATAATTGGGCCCAAGAATTCACAACCCGAGAGTGGTGGGTTCAGGCAGGACTAATGGAGTCCTCGATAACAATAGCATACTAATCCTCAGGTTCATTGGGGCCCAGGAAGAAATTGGGTGGCCAGTAAAACCATAAGTGAGGCATAGAGATGTTAGGCTAACGTTTCAGTAATGGGTGTGTAAACCACAGAACAGAATAATTTTCCCACAATGAGGAGGGGGCAACTATTAGATAAAATCCTTGATGTATAACGAGTTCAAGTGATCATGGGTTGTTTTGGCCACAAGAAGTGCATGTAAGAACCATACGATTAGTCGAAATTGGTGAGATTTTTTTTCATCCTTGTGAGTAAAGGGTTAATTCAAGTGACATGGTGTGTCACAGCTTATACATAAATTGTAAACCCTGAAATTCGCGTGCGAGTCTAGTTTAGTGGGAGCGTTAGTTTTAACGTCTTGTTACAAACGTATTTCTCATTGATAGCGGGGTTTTTGTTGCCACCTTTGAGTGAACCGGGTGGTCCCTTAGAGTATATATTGTTATTACAAGTTGCATACTTATAGTAGAGTTTATTATGGTAATGTGGAGTGATTAATTACCGAATGCTTGAATGGTAGTAAATTAAGTGATAAGACTATTTTGCTGAATATTTCGGGGGAGTAATAATAATTTTGTGCGCAGTCACCTGAAATAGGGTTGGGCCCATATATATGTACATATGAAAATTTCATGGTATCATAGACCTGAGGGAGTATGTATCTAGTTATACGTAATCCTGGTGCGTAGGTATTTATTTACTGATGTGACTCAGGATGCATTGTGTTTTTTATCAATAAGAGAGATATATATTGTCATATATATAACGCCGAAACTTGGGATAGTGAGAGCGACATGTTTCATGTTATTTTAAGGACAAATGTAGATTAATATATCAACATACGGAGATTGTGGAAAGGTACATATTATGGACTTAGGACCTTACGAATCTCGAAGACTGATAATGTTAGTGTATCGGGGGGTTCCTTATTTGGATTTTGTTTTGCGAGACACCCCACACATGAAACTGGTGAACGTCGGGAGTTGGAGAGAAGTTTGGTCGATAGTACATGGGTTTCGTACCTTAGTTATTGTAGATATGTAAAAATAAAATTAAGAGTTGATAATTCTATTAGGACTTGTGGTCGGTAGAGCCGCCTAGTCCAAATATCATTATGAATAGAATAATGACGTCACTGAAAGAGTGATTAAGTTAGAACTGGTGGGGTGGTTGAGTACACCCCTTCCTTATTAGAATGTCGAGTGCACGAAGATTGATTTAAGTGTAGTATATTTCATTTGTGCATTAATGCGCGAGATCTAGGGTGTATGGGCGCCCTAGGTAATGGAAAATATTTTATTAGGCAGTAGATTATGAGTGTCATGTGAATTAGACAACATTTAGCGGGGGAAGTCGAAGCTTATTCCGTAAGATCTGACAAAGGCCTTCTTTTTTGAGAAACAGATTTTTGAGCGGGGGAGGGACTTGTGACACGCGATGAGGCAAAGTTACATGGATCACGGTTAGAGGCATAATTAAGAGAATAAAAGATGTATCATGTCATAAATGACAGTGGTGATGGGATTTAATGAAGGGAAATATTGCAAAATTTGCAATGGTCACATGTCCGTTGGAAAGGGTGGACCACCTGAAACTGTTGTGGGATTTGCAATGGTCAGATGTCCGTTACAAAATTAGCGAGCTACAGCGGTTGTGGGATTTGCAGGACCTTGCATTTAGACGCCTCTATCATTTTTTCAGTTCTATTCAGACATTTCATTTAGGGCATGTGTCGCCCTCTCTCGGTTGTTTTATTAGAGAGATTGTACTCAGTTTATTTTAGTAATTCATTTCAGTTGGATTAGTATTTTATGGTTTATTGATTTGAGGCTTTAAACTGGCATGTTTTATCCAGTCTTATTTATTTCAGTAGTTACGTTATATCCAATATTTATTATATTTCCTGTGAATGGTAAGGAGCTAATGTTTTAATATTTAGAAATAATTATTGTATTCTTTGGGTATAACTTAAAAAGGAAAATGTTTTCACACTAGATTAATTATTTATTAAGTGATTATTAATGTTAAATGTATTTCGACAGTGTTGCTAAGAATGAACCAACCGAACACTTTATTTTAAATTGAATAAATGACTGATCACCTGATATTTAATTAGGTGGGGTGTCACAACTGATCCATCAAATGCCATTCATCCTGATCACCGAGCCGACACTTCATCCGAATGTTGTTCCTATATCGATTATGTCCCCTGTTGAGTTCCAGGTAAGATTCCCAAAAGGTCCCCCTAATACTGGGGAGGCCTAGGTCGTCAATGGGGAGGCTGAGGAGGAATCTGCCAAGGACGAGGATGAAGAGATCGAGGACCAGGAGGAGGTTGACGCTTGGTATGCCTCAGCCTTCTTCTCTTCCATCAAAGAGTGCGACCTCCTTGTATCGAGGAATTCATTCGGCATCAAGTCCGATATCATAATGAGGGTCCCAGAAGAGGAGGAGAAAGTTTTCCAAGTCCAAGAGGGAGAGGTCGTTGTTTATGATCAGATTTTCAGGGTCAGAGTCAAACTTCCCTTTCATCCCGCTATTAGGGATATCCTTTCTTCTCTGGGGTTGCTCCTACTCAATTACCCCCAACTCCTGGAGAATCATCCTGAGGAATATTTCCCTATGGAAGAACACTCTTATGGATGAGCCATCCACTGGACTCTTTCTAGACTTCTACAATATCTCATCCTCGTCCAAGCAACCAAGTTATTTTCATCTAGGTGCCAGGAAATCATATAATAAGCTCATCCACATGGCCCAAACATCGAACTATTATTGGAAAGAGAGATTCTTCTTTATTTTTGGGGCCTCAGAATTACCTTACTCGATCGACCCTAAAGAGGACGATCCGAGGGTTGCACGAACTTGGCCAAATCCTTCTATGACGGTAATATCAGACCCTGGTCTCAACCTTGAGGAAAGGGACGTGGATGATTATCTGAGAGAGTAAGGAGTAGAGAGTGCTCTTCCCAAGTTTGAAGACCTCATGACCCCTAAATACCTTAAAGAGTCTAGTCTGAGGGTTGATCCCCTTGGAGAGTTATGTGAGTTGTTTTTTCCTTCAAGTCTACCCTCGTCCCATATATTAATTATACTAACATGTTGTATTCTCTTGCAGATCGTCCTCCTAACATACCGGACGATATTTGGGAAATTACGGCACCAAGTCTATTAGATGGCTTAGGAAAGAAGAAGAAGTACAAATAACTTCAGCCAAAGAAGACCACTATTGGGGGGCCTACTTCTGATGTTGCTTATAAGAGGAAGGGAACTCAGGTTCCTGTTGACACTTGTCTTGACCCCAACACAAGGGCGAGGGTGGGAATCATCGAGACCGCATCAGGCTCGGATGTCGGCTCATCGTCATCTCTCAGCTCTTTCTGGTCATCTAACTTGACCCAACTGAAGGCCAACCCTACTTCCTTGATCACCAATACCAGGGATACTAAGGTTGCCATGTTTGTATCTCCATCGATGGCCGACTATGAATTTTTGGCCAAGATGCCCCCTACCAAGATTTATGATTTTGGCCTCCATCATATGGCACAGGTGTCATCCCCATACCTTTAATCCTCATCCTACATTTTATGATATTTCAGTTTGGAGGACGGTAGTGATAGTGGGGTCTATGAATATCTGGAAAGGGTGGGGAGTGACCCACTCCAATGGACACTACGTGCAAGGTCTCCAAGGTCTTCAGGTGCAGCTTCTTAAGAAACCTTCTCCTTCTGGTAACAATGGAGCTTAAGCTTCAACTCAATCCATTCAAGAAGATGAACTTTCACAACGAACATAGTAATTTTCTCAAGGGAAACACCTGAGAATGAGGGCAGTCAGTTGAGGAATCAAAAAACAAGGCACTTAGCACTAAGAGAATGAGCAAGGAGAGAATACTAGATAGGTTCTGGTGTGATTTTGACAGAGTAACAGTGCTATTGAGTTTTTCTCTATGTCTCTTGACCTTGCCCAGGGGTCCTATTTATACTTAGGTACCAGGGCTGGGTTGGCACTCTTGGGGCCGAAATTGAGAGGGTTGGTGGGGGACAATATCTTAAATGTACCATTTTTCCTTACCTGCAGGCAACTCTGCATGTCCCCTCCTGCAGGCGCCACCTGGCGCCAACCAAAGTCAAAAAGCAAATGTGTCTCCCAATGAAGACAAAATATTTTATTTGGTAAATATCCTTTGAAACGGTAACTTGTGGTGCAATCTCTGCAAATCTTGAGCGAGGAGGCCTTAAGGACCCCTCTCTTATAAAATCATTATTTTTCTTGAGAGGGACATAGAGGACCCCCTTTTCTGAAAAATTCATGTTTTGTAAAGAGTTTATTCCTTGCGAGTAGCCATCTCGTTGGCTGCTCACTTCACTTGTGACCAAGTGTGAGGTGTGTGTAGTCTTGAGTGACTTCTGGGTCTTCCTACTAGTATTCTCTCAATCCTATAGTGCTAAGTGGTTGAGCTTGCTCAATATACCTTTTCCCTCAGCCACCAAGCCAAAACTCCCAATAGATCCCAACTGGCCTACTTGAACTTTGCTTTCTCAACTAGGCAACCTGTACAAGAAAGTAAGTGTTAGTACTTCTATTCTTTTTCATGATGGAATTGCTTATGGTAGACACCCCATCATCCTAACTTGGTTTTTTGGGAGTTGAGGGGGGAGGACCATGCGGGTCCCACCTCCCATGTAAGTTTCTGTTGTTGAGGAACCATGAGGGGTTCTTTCTCAAACATCATTTTTGCTATTGAGGATCCATGGGGGGTTCCTTCTCAGATGTCAGTTCTGCAGGGACCCTGGGTGGAGTCCTTCTCAACCAGGGCTTCTGGCGCCACCTAAGTGAGGTTTATTCTCAACGTGAGTTTATGCGAAGACCTTGGGGGAAGTCCCTCTCAACAGAGGTTCCTTCTCAACTTGAGTTTCTATAGGGACCCTTGTGGGGGTCCCTCTCAACATAGGCTTCTGCTGCCACCTTGGTGGGGTTCCTTCTCAATGTGAGTTTCTGCGGAGACCTTGGGGGAAGTCCCTCTCAACACAGGTTCCTTCTCAACTTGAGCTTCTGTAGGGACCCTTGCGGGGGTCCCTTTCAACATAGGCTTCTGGTGCCACGTTAGTGGGGTTCCTTCTTAACGTGAGTTTCTGCGGAGACCTTGGGGGAAGTCCCTCACAACAGAGGTTCCTTCTCAACTTGAGTTTCTGAAGGGACCCTTGTGGGGTTCCCTCTCAACATAGGCTTCTGCCACCACCTAAGTGAGGTTCCTTCTCGACTTGAGTTTCTGCAGGGACCCTGGGGGAGTCCCTCTCAATATGGATTTCTGCGGCCACCTAGGTGAGGTTTCTTCTCAATATGAGTTTTTGCCGGGACCCTAGGGGGTCCCTCTCAATATAACTTTTTGTCGGGACCCTGGGTGGGTTCCTTCTCAATATGAGTTTCTATCGGGGCCCTGGGGGTTACGCGTCCAAATATTTTCTTGTAGTTGAGGGGGAGGACCTTGACTGCTCCTCACCCCAACATTTTCTGGAAGCTGAGGGGAAGGAACTTGACTGCTCCTCACCCCCACATTTTCTGGAAGCTGAGGAGGGGGGGTTATAAGGGACCCTCACCCCAAAATATAGTGGGCAAACCAGAAACACCCTTCCACGTTATAAATTCAATTTTCAATTTTGAGGTACCCTAGGGTTTCCTCATATTTACCCCTATGGTCTTTAAATGCTCTGTCACTTTATCCCAAGTTTTGTAGATGAGGCCACTTATGGTGGACCTCCTTATCTGGGTATCGACTTGAGCAGAGGGGTTGCTCGTGGTGAGCCCCTCGTCCTTGGCCTTTTTTTGTGGCCTTGTATGTTGGGTAGAGGGGTTGCTCATAGTGATTCCCTCATCCTTGGCCTTTTTTCGGTGGCCTTCTATCTTGAATAGAGGGGTTGCTCGCGGTGAGCCCCTCGTCCTTGCCTTTTTTCTGTGCCCTTCTATCTTGAGTAAAGGGGTTTCTCGCCGTGAGTCCCCTCGTCCAGGTTTTATACCTCGTCATAGGGCCATTCAAGGTTTACCCCTGCTATAAATATTTTCATGTTAACATGGAAAGTGGGATCCCTCTAGGTAGGCTCACTCGCCCTTGGCTATTTTCTATCAATCTTCCAATCGTGGCCGGCAGAGCCACTCTAAGTGAATCCCCTTGTACCAGGATATTTTACTATTTGTTCACTTGCTTGAGGACTTGTCAACGTTAGCCCTTTCGTGCAGAAGTGTCTTGTAGGCCCTCCTTTGAGCGAAATATAGGTTAATAGTATGAGCACTCCGGTGCCCTTAGAGACTGTGGTAGTAAACTTTCGTACCTTTTATTTACACTCATTTGCTCAATACTGTGAGTGCTCCTATGCTCTTGGAGCCTGTGGTACAAAAATCTCGTATCTTATATTTATACTTGGCACTTGCTCAATACCGTGAGCGCTCCGGTGCCCTTGGGGCTTTAGGTACTAAATTGTTGTACCTTACATTTATACTTGGCCCTTGATCAAGACTGTGAGTGCTCTGGCGCCTTTGGGTACTTAGGCACTAAACTATCATACCTAACACTATACTTGGCCTTTGCTCAGGACTATGAGCGCTATGGCGCCCTCGGAGTCTTAGGTGCTAAATTGTCGCACTTTATACTTATACTTGGCACTTGCTCAATATTTTGAGCGATCCGGTGCCCTTGGAGCCTTAGGTGACAAATTACCAAACCTTATATTTATACTTGACACTTGCTCTATACTGTGAGAGCTTTGGTGCCCTTGGATCCTTAGGTACTAAATAGTTGTACCTTATATTTATACATGGCAATTTCTCAATACTGCGAGAGCTCCTATGCCCTTGGAGTTTGAGGTACTAAACTGTCATACCTTTTATTTACACTTGGCAATTGCTCAAAACTGTGAGTGCTCTGCTGCCCTTGGATCCTTAGGTACTAAACTATCGTACCTTATACTTGTACTTGGCACTTGCTCAAGACTGTGAGCGCTACTATGCCCTTAGAGCCTTAGGTACTAAAATGTCGTACCTTATATGAATACTTGGCACTTGCTCAATACTATGAGCGCTTCGGTTCCCTTGGAGACTTTTGGTACTAAACTGTCTTACCTTATATTTATTCTTGTCACTTGCTCAAGACTGTGAGCACTCCGGTGACCTTGGATCCTTTAGATACTAAACTAGCATACCTTATATTTATACTTTGCATTTGCTCAATACTCTGAGTTGCTCTATTCTCTGTGAGAACTTCAAGATTGAACTTCCCCGTGGTCTTTGGGGTACTTGCTTATGGTCTGAGGAAGTTATCATTTTAGAGTTGCCCCCTCTAACTGTGGGGTACTTGCATATGAGATGAGCAAGTAAAAATTTAGAACATGCCCCTCTAGCTGTGGGGTACTTGCATATAACCGAGCAGGTTAAAATTTTGGAGCTACCCCTCTAACTGCGGGGTACTTGGATACAACTAAGAAAGTTATTATTTATGGAGTTATCCCTCTAACTGTGGGGTACTTGCATATGAGCTGAGCAAGTTATTATTTCTGAAGTTACCCCTCTAACTGCGAGGTACTAGCATATGAGCTGAGCAAGTTATTATTTCTGAAGCTTCCCCTCTAACTGTGGGGTACTTTCATATTATTGAGCAAGTTAAAATCTAGAAGTTGCCCCTCTAGCTGTGGGGTATTTACATATAACTGAGCAAGTTAAAATTTGGAAGCTTCCCCTCTAGCTGTGGGGTACTTACATATAACTGAGCAAGTTAAAATTTTGAAACTTCCCCTCTAACTGCGGGGTACTTGCATTTAACTGGGCAAGTTAAAATTTTGAAGCTACCCCTCTAACTACGGGATAGTAGCATATAATTGAGCAAGTCATAGTTCTGAAGCTTCCCCTCTAACTGCAGGATACTTGCATATATCTTAGCAAATTAAAATCTGAAAGATGCCCCTCTAGCTGTGGGGTACTTGCATATAACTAAGCAAATTAAAATCTAGAAGTTACCCCTCTAACTATAAGGTACTTGCATACAACTGAGCAAGTTAAAATTTGGAAGTTGCCCCTCTAGCTGTGGGGTACTCGCATATAACTGAGCAAGTTAAAATCTGGAAGCTACTTGCATATGAGTTGAGAAAGTTTTTATTTATGAAATTTCCCCTCTTAACTGCGGGGCACTTGCATATAGGATGAGCAAGTTAACATTTAATAGATTCCCCTTTAGTTGTGGGGTACTTGTCCTATGCCTATTCTTTTAGTACTTTTATTCAAACATAACTTAGAGGGAGGGGTGAGCCCCCCTCAACTTTTTTTTTCAGCATTTGAACTAGAACATAACTTAGAGGGGGGTGATCCCCCTCTATATTTTTCCATTTTTTAATTAAAAGATAACTTGGAGGGAGGGTGAGCCCCCTCAGTATTTTTTTCAACATTTGAACCGAAACATAATTTAGAGGGGGGTGAGCCCCCTCTGCATTTTTCCATGTTTTGATTCAAAGATAATTTAGAGGGAGGGGTGAGCCCCCCTCAGCATTTTTTTTTATTCAAGCATAACTTAAAGGGAGGTGTGAGCCCCCCTCGGCATTTTTTATTCAACATTTGAACCAAACTATAAGTTAGAGGGGAGTGAGCCCCTCAACAATTTTTTTTATTTTTTTGATTCAAGCATAACTTAGAGGGAGGGTGAATTCCCTCAACATTTTTTTCATTTTTGTTGAATGGACAATACCCCATATCGGACTCTTATCACTATTTAACTTTCATAGACTTTTTAATTTATTTATTTTTTTCGAGTGAGTTCCTCTACCTTTTATAGTGCTCAACTACATTTTTATGCTAGTCGAATTTCTTTTGTACTGTTTGGACATAGTTGTTCCTCATTTTGGGTTCCTCGCAAACTTACTTTTTTAAACCCCCCTATTATTGTTTTTTTTAACTTTTAGAATTGTATTGCGAGAGCACACCATCTGTTGGACACAGCTATTCCTCGTTAAGGGGGCCTGTGCTTCTCCATTACCACACTCAACATTTGTTCCCCAAATAAATTTTAATGATTCTAAAACATTGGGAGAGTTTGCGTTCTAAAGACTTCTCACGCCTGTTGATCAAGCAGTAATCACCTTCTGCTTTTTTATCAATTGGAGTGAGTTTGTCTTTTAAGACTTCTCACAACCGTTGATAATCCACTCAAGTCTCTTATTTATGGAGAGAAAATCTTTGTCTGGTCGTTTGATTTTTTTTTTAGCTTGTGAAATTAATTAATCAAAACAATTTGGTGTTATTTTAGTCCTGGTTCGTGAAAATCAGCCAACAACCCTTGATAATACCTGGATTTTCTTGTATGTGGGATTTTCTTCTAAACGAGGTGTATTGTTTTCTTGACAGTACGAGGTATACTCAAGTCTCCACTTTCTTTTATGATAAATAAGAGAAAGTCAAGTGGTTTCACCGACTTTTTTTCAAGTGGGTTTCGACCTTCTCTGTCCTCTCAACGTAACAGATATGCCCCTGGTGGATCAGACTAAAACGCTCAGCGTAACATACGTTTTTTATTTTTTTACTTTTATAATTCGAGAAGTAGTGTTAGTCTGAGAAGTCGAGCAGTACCTACTAGTACTAATAGATTTCATTTCAAAGCAAACCCAAGAAAGTGTCTGGTTCCTCGTGTTATGTACGTGAATAGCGACACAGGTAAATGTGGAGAAAGTCTAAAGTTTCTCATGTATTTTATCTCTCTCCCTTTTTTTTAGACGTCCTCCAGATTTACGTTTGACGTGGAGGGTAGTGTAAACTATATAAGCGAGCAACTGGTAGTATAAACTATAACTGCGAGAAAATGGTATATTTGTTTTCTTTGTCTGGGTAAGGGGATCTCCCATAGTTACTCAAATTCTGTATTTTGTGGCTGTATATATGTTATAGTTCGTAATCTTGAGTCAAGTTGTCAAGAATGGAATATTTTTTTTTTTTTTAAAATCGAGGAACTACACCGATGGAATCTTTTGCTGTTGAGTAAAAAAAGGATAAATTTTCTATTATGCCTTGGTACAACAAGTGTACGCATGCCTATGCTTTCAAGATATTCTCTTAAAAGCTAAATGATCTTTTTACAGATCCTATCAGGCTAGGCCTGTCAATGGGTCGGGTCTGGATCCGAACCCGATCCGTATAATAGGATTTGAGTATATTTTTTTGGACCCGAGACCCGAAGACCCGAATACCCCAAGACCCGTTTATTAAACGGGTAGGGTCTGGATCTTATACAAGATCCAGACCCGAAGACCCGACCCGAATGGTACATTATTCTTTTTTAAATATATATACATATACTATAAATTTATATATATTTATAAATATATCTTATCAATATAACATGTAAGTAATATATTTCTTACATATAGAAATATATATTTATGTATATAATAAATATAAATAATATATGTTTTATTTATACTAATAATATTCTATAATACATTACAAAATATTTTACTTTATTTTATTTATACTAATAATATTCTATAATACATTACAAAATATTTTAATTTATTTTATTTATACTAATAATATTCTATAATACATTACAAAATATTTTAATTTAAGATTAAAAAATAAAGAAGGGGGATAATATAAAATAAATATATATATTTGGTCAGACTCGGACCCGAACCCGAGACCCGAAGACCCGAACGGATCCGGGTCTGGATCTAATATTGTAGACCCGATGAAGACCCGAACCCGATGAGGACCCGATTACACGGATCTGGATCTATATAAACCCGACCCGGCTCCGACCCGTTGACAAGCCTATATCAGGCATAATAAATGGGGGGTTTCAAATCCCACGAAATCTTAGTACTTTGATAACTAAACCAGTAGGAGGTTTTGCATACATATGGTGGGTAGCCTATTAAAAAGGCTGTAAATGTGTCTCACTTGTCAAGACTACTATATCAATGTACTTTTCGTTGATGTTAATAGATAACAAATCAAAAATGGGTCCTAAGTCCTAAAGAGTGCAGCACTTTAACAGTTATTAGGCCTATTAACACTAGATGTATCTACTTACGAACAACATGACGTCACCCACAACTTTTGATAAAATAATAATTAAAATCAATGAGTAAGTATAATTTTTCATATTTTATTACTTACCATCGTGGGATGGCTGTCAGTGGCTATTAGTGGGGAGCCCAGCTGAAGGCCAACCCTACTTCCTTGATCACTAATGTCAGGGCTTCCATGTTCATAGATCCATTGACGGCTGACTACGAATTTTGGCCAATATGCCCCCTACCAAGATTTATGATTTTGGCCTCTATCATATGGCACAGGTGTCATCCCCATACCTTTAATCCTCATCCTACATTTGATGATATTTCATTTTGTAGGAGGGTAGTGATAGTGGGGTCTATGAATATCTGGAAAGGGTAGGGCATGACTCACTCCAATGGACATTAACTGCAAGGTCTTCAAGGTCTTCTGGTGCAGCTTCTTAAGAAACCTTCTCCTTCTGGTAATAATGGAGCTCAAGCTTCAACTCACTCCATGCAAGAAGATGAACTTTCACAACAAACATAGTAATTTTCTCAAGAGAAACACCTGAGAATGATGGGTGTCAGTTGAGGAGTGAAAGAACAAGGCACTTAGCACTAAAAGAATGAGAAGGAAGAGAATACTAGATAGGTTCTGGTGTGATTTTGACAGAGTAACAGTGCTATTGAGTTTTTCTCTATGTCTCTTAACCTTGCCCAGGGGTCCTATTTATACTTGGGCACCAGGGCTGGGTTGGCACTTTTGGCGCCAAAATTAAGAGGGTTTGTGGGGGATAATATCTTAAATGTACCATTTGTACCTACCTGCAGCCAGCTCTGCATGTCCCCTCCTGCAGGCGCCGCCTGTCGCCAACCAAAGTCAAAAAGAAAATATGTCTCCCAATGAAGACAAAATATCATATTTGGTAAATATCCTTTGAAACGGTAACTTGTGGTGCAATCTTTGCAAACCTTAAGAGAGGGGTCCCCCCTCTCTTCTAAAATCATTATTTTTCTTGAGAGGGACATCGAGGACCCCCTCTTCTGAAAAAGTCATGTTTTGTAAAGAGTTTATTCGTTGTGAGCAGCTAGCTATTTGGCTGCTCACTTCACTTGTGACCAAGTGTGAGGTGTGTGTAGTCTTGAGTGACTTATGGGTCTTCCTACTAGTATTATCTCAATCCTATAGTGTTAAGTGGTTGAGCTTGCTCAATATACCTTGTCCCTAAGCCACCAAGCCAAAACTCCCAAGAGATCCCAATTGGCCTACTTGAGCTCTGCTTGCTCAACTAGGCAACATGTACAAGAAAGTAAGTGTTAGTACTTCTGTTCTTTTTTCATTATGAGGGGTTGCTTATGGTAGACACCCCATCATCCTAACTTAGTTTTCTGGGAGTTGATGGGGGAGGACCTTGCGGTTCCCACCTCCCATGTAAGTTTCTGCTGTTGAGGAACCCTAGGGGGGGTTTCTTCTCAAACATCATTTTTGTTGTTAAGGAAGACATGGGGGGGTCCTTCTCAGATGTCATTTCTGCAGGGACCCTGGGAGGAGTCCTTCTCAACCAGGGCTTCTGCCGCCACCTAAGTGAGGTTTCTTCTCAACATGAGTTTCTACGGACACCTTAGGGGAAGTCCCTCTCAACAGAGGTTCCTTCTCAACTTGAGTTTCGATAGGGACCCTTGCGGGGGTCCCTCTCAACATAGGCTTCTGCTGCCACCTTGGTGGGGTTCCTTTTCAATGTGAGTTTCTGTGGAGACCTTGGGAGGAGTCCCTCTCAACAGAGGTTCCTTCTCAACTTGAGTTTCTAAAAGGACCCTTGCGGGGGTCCCTCTCAACATAGGCTTCTGGGGCCACGTTGGTGGGGTTCCTTCTCAACGTGAGTTTCTGCGAAGACCTTGGGGGAAGTCCTTCTCAACTTGAGTTTCTGTAGGGACCCTTGCGGGGGTCCCTCTCAACATAGGCTTCTACCGCCACCTAGGTGAGGTTCCTTCTCCACTTGAGTTTCTGCAGGGACCTTAGGGGGTCCCTCTCAATATGGATTTCTACGGCCACCTAGGTGAGGTTTCTTCTCAATATGAGTTTCTGTCGGGACCTTAGGGGGTCCCTCTCAATATAACTTTCTACCGGGACCCTAGGTGGGTTCCTTCTCAATATGAGTTTCTATCGGGACACTGGCGGTTCCGCGTCCAAATATTTTCTTGCAGTTGAGGGGGAGGACCTTGACTGCTCCTCGCCCCAACATTTTCTGGAAGCTGAGGGGCAGGAACATGATTGCTCCTCGCCCCCACATTTTCTGGATCATAAGGGACCCTCACCACAAAATATAGTGGGCAGACCAGAAACACCCTTCTACACATTTTTATCTAACTTCGTCTTTATTTTTTCAGTATGTTTGTGCTTTGACCTCAGCCACCAAATGGATGGCTGAGAACCATCAAAAAAGTTTGGACACCGATAGGGTGATCCAAGTTGAGGACGACCTCAGAACTCAGCTGGCGAACCTTCAGGCCAACCACAAAAGGGCCATAGATGAGCTGAAACTTTAGTTGGAAACCAAGGATGGCATCATCAAGGAGAGGGGTGAAGCTTTGAAGAAGCAAGCCTCAAATTTCATGAATGCCCTTACTGCAGCGGTCAAGAAGGTAAAGGTTGATGTTGTTGAAGCTTATAAGACCTCAACGTGTTTTAGGGTTTCGGACTTGAATACTTGAGATAGGGATAAAGACGGCCTGCGAATGGGTCATCCTAAAATTTATTGATGCAGTGTCTTTGATTCGACTGTCGTTAGAAATGCTGACCCTGAGGACCTCCTTATAGAAGAGGCTTTGTCATACGTTGAGTCTTTGGCCACGGTTGAGGGAGAGGGAACATTGGATGACCCTAATTTGGCTGAGGGAGGCAATGTTGATAGGCCTACAGTTGCAGCTAATGGTGGGGTTGAGGTTGTCGTTCGTACTGAGCTGACACAATAGGGTGGTCGTCTATGGCCGATACCCTTCTTTTGTAATACTTATGATTGTTTTATTCATGAACTCTTTTGTTGTCTCTGTACTTAACATTTTATAGAATGAAATCTTTTATTGCCCTCTTATTTGTATATCCTCTTTCTTTTGCTTACATGCCTTAATTGTGCTATTGTGTTGTCCCCTAAATGTTTGAATGTTACAAATTAACCACAAATTGCTCATAATAAAGTCCTCCCTCGTCGCATCCATGAGCTATCGTTCTGTCCGAGGGAGTAATTTCACCAAATCAATGACGTCTATAAATAATAACCATGATTAGTGATTTTAAAATTTGCATCCACCAAATTATGGTATTTAGTCAAAAGTCCTCCCTCATCGTTTTGAGAGTGTATGGGGGATCGTCCCATCCATGCACTGTCGTCTCGACCGAGGGAGTAAATCCACCAAATTAATTATGTTTAATAACAACCACAACTAAGTGATTTCAAAATTTGCATCCACCAAATTATGGTGTTTAGGCATAAGTCCTCCCTCGTCATTTTGAGAGTGTGTGGAGGGTCGTCCCATCCATGCACTATTGTCTCGGTCGAGGGAGTAGATCCACCAAATGAATGATGTTTAATAACACCCACAACTAAGTGATTTTAAAATTTGCATCCACCAAATTTTGGAGATTAGGAAAAAGTCCTCCCTCATCGTTTTGAGAGTGTATGGAGGGTCGTCCCATCCATTCACGGTCGTCTTGGACAAGGGAGTAAATTCACCAAATTAATGATGTTTAATAGTAGGCGCTTTTCGATGTTGTTGGAAGTCCCTGGACGAGGTTGACCCTCTCTAGGTTGTCATATCACCGATGAAAACTTAAGCTTACTTCACTAAGAATGATGTTTTGTAGCTCAAGGTGAGTTTCTACAGGAAAATAGATGTCTGAGTAAATAAACAATCATATGAGGGAACACTTAAACATCTCATTGCTAATATTTCCTAGATTTCATTTAATTTCTTTCATTTGAGTCTCATACACATGTATTACAATAGAGCGCAAATAAGATAATAAAACTATAATCTCATTGGTAATATTTCTTGAGGTGGTCGACATTCCATGGGTTAGAGAAGGGCTCCCCTTCCAGGTTTTCCAATCTGTAAGTTCTCGGCACCACCTCTTCGACTACTTTGTATGGGCCATGCCAATTTGGATGAAGTTTATTGTGTTTTTTCCATGCCTTCTTTAGTACCAAGTCCCCCACCTTTAGTGGGAGCGCCTTCACTCGCTTATTGTGGAATCTTTTTGTTCTTTATTTGTAGGAGGCTCATGTAACCTCAGCGTATTATCTTCTTTCTTTTACAATATCTAAATCGAGCCTCAACTCATCACTATTCTTTTTAGGGTTGTAGGTCTGAACCCTATGAGTAGGCAGACCTATTTTCATTGGTGCGACTGCCTCCGAGCCATAAGCAAGCATAAATAGGGTTTCCCCGATAGTGGTCCTCTCTGTTGCTCTGTAGTCCCATAAGATAGCATACACTTCCTTGATCCATTTCCCCTTTACATCCTCTAACTTCTTCTTAATTCCATTAATAATCGTTCGGTTTGTCACTTCTGTCTGCCCATTAGCCTGGGGTCGGCCGGGAGTGGAGAAGAATTGCTTAATGTCGACCCTTTTGCAGTACTTTTCCAGGGAGACATTCTTGAATTGTGTTCTGTTATAAAAAATCAGAGTGTTAGGTAGGCCATATCTGTAGATGATATTTTTCCATATGAACTAGAAGGTCTTCTGATCCGTGATTGTAATCATTGGCTTAGCCTCCAGCCACTTCAAAAAGTAATCTATTGCTACGATAAAGGAATAATAGTTATTCAGAACTCTGGGTAAGGGTCCTACCAGATCAATTCCCCATACCACAAACGAACAGGGAGATGTGATTGAGGTCATAGGTTGGTGGGGAATGGTAGCGAACCTCTAGAACTTGTCGCACTTCTTGACATATGCTGCAGCATCCTTGGCCAACGTTGACCACCAATACCCTTGTGTAATAATCCTCTTAGCCAAAGATCTTCTTCCCACATGGATGGAGCAGGAGCCTTCGTGCATGTCCTTCAGGATATATGTTACCTCAGATGAATGGACATATCTGAGCAGAGGAAGCAGAAACCCTTTCTTGTATAAAGTGTCTCCTATGATGGAAAACTTAACAACTTTATATCTCAACTTACTTTTCTCAACCTTGGATTCTGGAAACTCCCCGTCCTTTATGTACCTAATGAGGGGATCCATCCAGGAATCTCCCATGTTTAAATTTAGACGGGACTCTGAATCACTCTCCTCTTCTTCAATGGTCAGTCGATGTAAGATTTCTACCATTGCCGTCCTTCTTATCTCCGTTCTTGTAGCTGAGGCTAGTCTTGCAAGTGTGTTAACTCGTCCATTGTCTAGTTAAGGTATCCTCTTCAGCTTCACCTCTTTGAAACTCTTCAATCTTGACCTTACTCTCTCTATATATTTGGCCATCCTATCGTCTTTCACCTCATACGCCCCCAAGATATGGTTCACCACCAGTCTTAAATCACTGTAAGCTACGAGCTGGATGACATTCAGAGCCCGAGCCAAGGAAAGGCCTGCTATGAAAGCTTCAAATTCTGACTCATTATTGGAGGCCTTAAAATTGAACCTTAATGCGTATTTAATATATGTCCCATCTGGTTCCAACACTATCAAGCCTGCACCGCTTTCACTCTCATAAGAGGACCCATTGATGAAGAGGCTCCACACTATTCCATTCTCGGAGAAACTATCTTCTACGAAGGCTCTATTTTTTAAGAGTTATCATTCCTCTTCATTCTCAGATACTTTCCCCCATTATGAATTTGTCTCGACCTTATCCGGGGGAGAGACTGCACATTTTCCTTACCCATAGCCAATGGTCTCAAAATTTTCACTGTCGGCCTCGTCCTAGGTGAACTCAGCCACGAAATCTGCTAAATCTTACCCTTTGATGGACACTCTAGGCTGGTTGATGATATCAAACTCTCCTAGCTCTATTTCCCAAGCCATTAGTCTCCTTGACTTCTCAGGCTTGTGGATAACCTGCCGAAGTGGAGAGTCCGTTAGGATGACCATTGTGTGGACTTGGAAGTACGGCTTTATCTTCCTTGGAGGGTGACTCAGAGCATAGGCTAATTATTCCATCTTAGGGTACCTCTGTTTGGCCCCCTGGAGCGCCTTATTGTTAAAATATATCGATTTCTATACTCCATCCCCGTCTCTTATGTGGGCAGCGCTAATAGCCTATTTTGAGACTGCTATATATACATAAAGTTTTTTCCCTTGGACTAGGTGTAACAATAATAAGGGAGATCCGAGGTAGGACTTCAACTCTTGGAAGGCCTTGTCATATTCCTCATTCCATTCGAAATCTTTTCTAAGAACTTTAAAAAATGGAAGACATTTGTCGGTGGCTCTGGATATAAATATGTTAAGTGTCGCCACTCTCCCCGTCAGCCTCTGCACATCATTGATCGAAGTTGGAGTCTTCATCTCCATAAAGGCCTTGATCTTTGCTCGATTGGCCTCTACCCCCTCTGATTTATGATGAAGACCAAGAATTTACCCGCTCCTACGCTGAACACGCACTTTGCACGGTTAAGCTTCATCCTATATCTACCATCGTGTCAAAAGTTTGCCTGAGGTCGACCTCATGGGTGTTAGCCTTGAGACTTTTAGTAAGCATATCATCAGCATAGATTTCCATCATCTTCCCAATTTGATCCTCAAACATCTTGTTAACAAGCCTCTGATAGGTGGCTCCAACATTCTTCAAACCGAAGGGCATGACTTTGTAGCAGTAGGTTCCATTGTCAGTTATAAAGACAGTATTCTCCTCATCGATTGGGTGCATGGATAACTAGTTGTAGCCCGAGTAAGCATCCATAAAACTTATCAGTTCATGGACTTTTTTGGCATCAACCATATTTAACCTTGGTAAGGGCCTTAGCCTCGGCCACAAGCGCCTTACGGTCAAACACTTTTGCACCACCCCCTGCCAGGCCTCCACAGATCATCTTCACATCGAATGAGATCATGTAGAGTTGACCTTTTGGATCATCATCCTTTGGTGGCAGGTCTGGGTCTTCATCATCATCTTCATCTGAGGACTCATCATTTTTCCCTTGTACATCTCCCCTTCACTTATCAGCCCTTCTTTTTCTGGGGTCGTCTCGTCCTCTCTTTGGGCCATGACTGCTCACATACTTCCTTAGCTTACCAGCCTTAAGCATCTTCTCAATCTCCTCTTTTAGGGTGAAACACTTGTCAGTTAAGTGCCCATGAGCTTGGTGAAATTCACAACATAAGCTTTTATTTCTCTTGTGAGGGGGAGATTTTAACTTCTCTGGCCATCTTATGGACCGATTATTCTTGATCTCATTCAAAATGTGCTTGCAGATGACCGTGAGAGGAGTATACCTAAAAACCTTATCATCAGCTGATGTCTTCTGTCCATCTTTACTCTTCTTCTTAAACTTGTTCCCACTGTTAGTCCCTTTCTCATCCTCATACTTAGCATCCATAGCTTCCTCGGTATTCATGACCTTATCAACCGTTGCTAATAGTACGGCCATAGACTTTGGTGGGTCCTCTGTAAGCTTCCAAAGAAATTTCCCTTTCTGCAGGCCTCCTATTAACGATGTCATCGCAATACTTTCCTCATAATCCTCCACTTCCAACTTCTCCTTATTGAACCTCGTGATGTACTCTTTAAGACTCTCATTATTCCCCTACTTAATGTACATCAGGTATGTTGTTTTCTTTTGGGGTCTTACCCCAAAGAAAAATTTGTGGATGAATCCTTCTGCAAGTTGCTTGAAATTTTCAATGGATTTATTTGGGAGTGAAGTTAATTATATATGGGTGGCTCCAGTCAAAGTGCTTGAGAATGCACGTCATTTCATCTCATCAGAGACAGAGTAGATGTTCGTAGCCGACTAGGGTTGGTACTCCCATCATACTTTGGAGTAACCACTGGCGGCTTAAATTTGGCAAGGGTTGGGAAGTTGACTATTTTTTCCACAAAAGGAGAACCTTCTGAGTATCCCCTGTATAAGGGGTCACGGCTTTAAGGATGTCTCCAATCTTGTTTTCTATCCTTTGAATTGAGTCATTCCAAGGCCTCTCGACCACTTCAACAACGTCGATCTGGCCAATGTTATCCCCTGCTACCTCAACCGGACGAAATGAGGGTTCCCCTATCGCTGACCGGTATTGGCTATTTACCTTTCGCTGGCCCTCATCTCAGTCACACCGGGGTCGGTCGTTTACCCCCACCCTCCTTGAACCAGTATTGCTCCTTAACGTGGACAGCCTTTCTCTTAAATCACCAACTGGGATGAACCTTTCAAAGGCCGATCCTATGCTTAGTCGGTCAAAAGCTGAACCCCTTAGTCAGGCATCAGGGCTCGTCCTCCTACCATGACCTCGGCTTCCTTAGATGGGGCGTACTGTATTCTCGGATACTTTGTATGGCTCTCATTAATCAATTATATTATATTCAGCCTCATAATCATCATAACGATCCTCCGGGCAGGGTTGGCCTTGCCTCCCCAGGCGTAAACGCCTAGGGTCAGCAACGTCCCTCCGCCATTGAAGAGGAGGTAGATCCTTGCGAGGTGCCTAGGGTGGTCCCCTGGCCCCCTGATGATGCTCCCCAGCTGTCGGAGGAATCATTTTTGGCAGGGCTCCAGCTGGCCTGATTACCACGTTATGGCTGAAGGCAACCAGCTGCTCTTTTATTTCCTATTGGCTTATCGCCAAGGATTTCAATGTCGCCGCTACCTCGGCCATTTTTTACAGAGGAGGTGTGTTACTGTAACTAGGACCACCAGCTGCTGGTGGTGGTGGTGGTGGTGGCGGTTAAAATTCTGATGCCATGTATTAAACCTTATAGATGAGCTGCAGTCGAAGAGAAAAGTCCTTGTAGCTCGACAGGAACTCTTTCAATGGTGAAAGAGCTCCACTGGGAGGGGATGACTGGTTCACCACCAGATTCCGGTGAGGACAAACTAGAAAAGGGAAGAGATGATGTTACGCGTCTCCTAAACCACGTTCTATGATCATGTCACCCTCGGCCAATATCTTGAGCCGAGGCCGAGGCTAATGATCCAGGAGTTGGTTATATCATTAGTACTACAAAGTTGGGTGAGGGTCGGTCATAGTCTTGCACTTACTTAAAGACAAGGTCGTGGCTTTAGACAAGGCCGAGGGCTCATGCTTATCAGTTACTGGGTAGCTGGAGCTCGGCTTATCATTCAGGCTGAGGTCGATGATGATCTCAGGTATGACCCACGGATGAGGTAAGGCCTAGCTTAATTTCCTTGTCGTCATAAGCCGGGTATATTTTCGGCTAGGACGAGGGTATATTCTGGCATATCAGTCTATTCGACATCTTTCACTTGTTCCAAGCTCACCGGTTGAGGGGCTCTGTAGATAGCACATTCTAGGACCCCCTAAGTTGAAGCACCCTATATTTTTTACTCACTTGAGTCTATACTATATAGGCGCTTATCTAGTTTAGAAATTGGGGAAAAATTATAGCCACATCCTTTGCTATCAAAGAGCCTCAGACACTACATCAAATTACTCTAAATGGTCTCAAAGGTAGTATTCCAACACTGCACCTAGGCTTGCATATTTCATGTTGCATTTATATCATTTTAGGTGTGTGAGTGTTAATTCCCATCAAATAATTTTCTAAATATTTTCGGGATTTTTTATGGATTTTTTAAACATTTTTAAACATTTAAAATTAAGGTTTTAAAATGTTTTGCGCTAATTTGTAATATCATTTTATTCCTGAAAAGTTGGTTGGGTAGAAATCGAAAGCGACAAGAACTTATGGGGTAGAAAATGGGATTTTTAAAACTCCAAGAACACGCGTTTCATTTGAGATCTTAGCCCTACACGTGTTTGATTTTTCATCGGTTAAGATTGCATTTTTTTCCTCTCTCATAACTAAGAACCCTTATTAGCTGTTGGATTAATCTTATCAATGGTCTACATGTTACCTATCTTAATCCAGGCCTTAACCATTTTAACCAATCAGAGTGTGTTTAAATGTGGTGCCTTTACAGCCCTTGGATTTAAAATCGATTTATTAGACTTAATCCTGATCGTTGATTTAGTTATTGTTTCCAAACCCTTCCATTGTCTAGTATAAATAGAGGCTATGGGTTATACGTTTACAATCTTTGGTGAGTCTGAGCTTAAAAGATAAAAGAGAGAGAGAGAGAGAGAGAGAGAGAGAGAGAGAGATTTAAAAAAACTATCCAAACTCTTGCAAAAAAATTCCTAGAAAATTCCTTTATGAGTTTGAGAGTGGTTTTTGTTCGTAGATTTATTCCTCTCTGGTTTTAAATCTTTTTTCCAACCAGTCACTTAGTTGGATCTTGTTTTCTTCTTCATAGAAAAAGTATATCTGACTTCTGCTGTGATACAGCTCACCTAGATCTACTTAGGTTGATTTATATTTCAATAAATCTTTATTTGTTGCTATTTTTTCTCAAATGTTTCTTTTAATCGATTTACCAACAAATCCATCTTATGTTTCAAGTTTTGAGAAAAACAGACTTCAAAACTTTTAAAGATCTTGAGACGTTTTCACTTTCAAGTTTATATTTCACATTTAATGAAATAGAAGTGTAAATAAATAAAAAGGAAGTGTATAGGACCTTGGCTCTTTTGAATGGCAAGGTTGTCACTCAATCTGTCACAAAAAAAAAGTGAAGTCTAAGTTTTTCAATAAACTGTGATTCAGAATCTTATACACAAAATTAAACGAAAAGCGTAATTTGTAGGATTATTTGTTTGTATAAGTGTGTGTTTTCATGCATGTGTTAGGCATAACACCACAATACACGTTTCACACTACAACACTAAAACATTGTTGGCTAAGAGATTTCTGGCCTTAGAGTCGACGTAAAACATTATTTGTTCTCCCAGCTTTGCACATCCTCCTAAGTTTATAGTTTGTAACATGTTAACTCATTTTTAGTGGATTTTGTTTTTGAGGTGTAAAGACCTCCGTGGATGTTTCCCCAATTGCATAGGGTTTTACCACGTTAAAATACCTGTGTACTTGCATGTTTAATCTTATTCTCATCCTCTTCTGATTGTCTGCTAATTTATAACTCTATTAGTTTTGGTTTTCAAAAGTTGGTCACCTATAACTGAAATATCTCGTTCATAACTATTTCCATACACATCTTGTGTTAGTAATTTGTTTTGTAAAAAAAGTTTCTCAAACAAAGTGTTCGGAACCATATAAAATGTCTTAAACCTTTTAAACAACTTAAGTGTCATATTTTTTTCAATTGGTATCAGAGCGTTGGTTTTATAAAATCTTTTTGATCCTGAGTTTTTGAAATTGTTTTTTCAAAACAAATAATAGACGAGAAATTTGAAGATTAGGTAACCTTTCCAGACCCCCACTCTTTGATGGAACCAACTTCCCTTACTAGAAAGTGAGGATGGTTTCTTTCATCCAAGGTACATTGGGAGATGATGTCTGGGATGCTATTGAAAATGGATACACTTTTCCTACTAAACCAGTCGCAGAAGGAAGTACTGTGAGGATTAGGAAACTGCTAAGTGAATACACAAAAGAAGAGAAACGTACCTCCCTTAATAATAATAAAGGCAAAAATGTCATATTCATGTCTATCAATGAACACGAGTTCAAAATGATATCTTTCTATACTACCTCTAAAGAAGCATGGGACACTTTAATGACTGGACATGAAGGAGAAACACGTGTTAAAGCTTATAAAACCCAAATGTTAATCCAGCAATACAACACTTTGGTCATACAGATTAAGACTGAGTCACTGGATGAATTCTATATTAGATTAAAGGACTGACTAAGCTGCATGCTAATGGAATAATCTATGATAGGAAGGAAATTGTTTCTAAAATTCTAAGGTCACTTCCTCAAAAATTTGATAACAAACGTTATGCCATTCAGGAGATGGATGACCCGAATTTAACACCTGAACTCCTCAGTAGCAAGCTAAGAACAGTGGAAATGGAATTGGAATTTAAGAAATAGTTAACTCAGTCCCAAAACAAATAGTTGAGCTCCAATCTTATCTTATCCTCTAAGTTGACCAAACCTGAGTTCAAATTACCTGATATTGACTTAGATTCTGATAAGGACTATAATTTAGATAATTTATATAATCACATTACCTTAATGACTAACAGTTTAAGAAAATATTGAAATTTTAAAATAAAATTGTAAATAGACAAGGCAAACTTGCTTATTCAAAATTCTCTAATAATAGGCCTCATTAGAAAATATGGGACAAACACCAGACTGATAACCAAAACAAATCTGGAAAATACCTCAAAAATGTTGAGTGTTTTAGATGTGGGAAATTAAGACATATACCCAATGATTATAGAGTCAATTTTAATAAGAATAACAAAAATAATAGGGCTGATGTATGCAAGACCTGGGATAACTCAAGTGAATCAGAAACTGATGAGCCTGAGTCATCTAATTCTTTTGACCCTTGCATGTCATTCTTTGCCAAAATTATTTACACTGATGAACTTATGATTACTACTGAATCAGTTAGTAGTATCTTTAATCATGATATGCTGAACTTAGTGACTCCGACAATGAAAACCTCCCGGACATTCACAGACTATACAGGAAAACCCTCAAAAAGAGTACTAAACTTGAAAAAGTAGTCAAGGACCTTACCCAGAAAATAGAAGTTCTAAGACAAATGGTGAAACAGAATGCTGAAGAGTACACCTCTCAATGTTTATATCATGAGAATAAGACTAAGACTTTTGTTCAAAAAATCAAGGAATTATCTTAATCAAATGAAATTCTGGAAAAGAAATATAAAGGAACTGTTGATGAAAAAAACTAGACTAGGCTAATTAATTTATCACAGATAAATAGAAATAAGATCCAAGAGATTTTTAAAGTGGTTCGACTTAAGGGAAGAGCCTACGTCCACTGTTGTATATTGTATTGGGATTGTTCAATTGCCTTTCTTTTTGTGTCTCCCTTGGATGTAGGGTTTACAGTGTATTTATAGCCTCGGGGGTGTATAAGAGATGGAATATAAAAGGATGGAAAGTCTTTGTATCATACACATTTACATTTGTACAATCATTAATGTATACAACTGTTGGTGTTTTCCTGTCAACGTTGGTCGGCATTCCTGGCATTGGTCAGTATTCCTCACGTTGGTCGGCATTCCCGGTGTTGGTCGGTATTTCATCCTTAATGACTAGGATTAATCTTCCATTGTACAACACGTGTCAATATCTAAATGGTCCACGTAGATAGACAATTTTTTGTATCAACAGAAGCCCCCAATGTTTCATGCTTGAAGTTTTTACAAGAGTATGGAGCATTTGGCTCTTAAAGTTGCTCGGGTGATAATTTTAGGCCTGGTCGGTTGCCGACTTCCCCTACTTGTAAAATTTATGGTTTAATTATGGAAATATAATGTGTGTGGCATTTGTGAAGTTATTCACAACTTTAAACGAATCGTTTTTAGGCAAATCCGTCTTTTCTGTCATTTAGCCTCCACCAATTCAATTGACGCTGCCTTTTAATCATTATGTTTCCAATTTTTTAGGCAACCTATGATAAGCACCCAAAACTGTACATTTTATACCCCGAATAGTTGTATTTTAGTTGCTATTTCTCGTCAATATGGGTCTTATGTGCTTAAATGTTAAATATGCAGGTTTAATGTACGTTGCGGTGTTCAAACGCGTATTTCAAGGCAATTGTGCATTTTATGGAGCTAAATACCCTTATCCTGTACCCCAAGAACCTCACCCGAGACCTAATCCTACCCTTAGCTGTCCCAAACCCTCTGTGTGTTTTGTTTGTGTCCTTTTTATTAATTTTTAGATTTTTAGTTTGAGTCTTTTCTATTTTAGGATTTATTTTAGGTTTATTTTAGAATTTTTAGATTTTATTTTCTATTTTTCTATTTTATTTTTTATAATTTTATTTTATTTTGATTTTTATTAGTTCCTAGTTTTATTTTATTTTATTAAGATTTTAATTTTTAGGATTTCATTTATTTTTTTTCTAGTTTATTAGATTTTCTATTTTTAGGACTTTAGTTTTTAAGTTTAATAGATTTACATTGTTATTTCTTTTTAGTTTTATTTTTATTGAGTCTTGATTTTAATTTTTAGTATAGGAATTTAATTTTTAGTTTTTAGTTTTTTTAAGTTTTATTTTATTACTTTGATTTTATTTTTTTATTTTTAGGTCTTAGTTTTTATTATTTTAGTTGGGTCTAAATTGAACACACACAACCCTTATTACACACTCACCCACTCAAACCTATCCTACACCCACTAACCTATCCTACACCCTAAGCCTCACCACACTTCCCTACACCCTCAAACACCCAAACCCCCCTTCATCTTCTTCCCTACACCTTTTTCTCTCTCCTCTCACCAACACCCACCTACTAAAACCCGCGATCTCACAACCACCACCAGCAGGTGGTGGCTTGAACCCAGAAACGCAGCCAACTCCGACCCTCTCTCTCTCCTTCTGCGATACCCACCTCCGTTTTTCCATGCCAAGAAATCCTCCAGAACCCAGGCCCCCATGCCGCCGGCGACGCCCTTCCGATCCACCCCCTCGCTGCTCCTCTCTCCCTCTCTTCGCAGCCGCGACGGCGACGCTGCCACACCTCCGGTCGAGACTCCGACCCCTCTCTCTCTTGATCCCAGTGCTGGCAATCCTCACCTCCCATGCCAGCCGCGACCTACACCACCTGCTCACCTCGCCATCTCCAGCATACCCAGCCCCTGCGACACCCCTCAACCCAGATCCGGCCAGCCCCTTTTCCAAAAACCCATACCCATTTCATTTCAATCAAAACCCAAACCCATTTGTACCCAAGCCAAAATCGTGGCCATTTTTACCTGCCAAAAATACAACCAAAAGTCAACCCACCTAATACCCACTTAAATCATTTTTCCCTTATTACCCTCCAACCTACTCTTTTACCCAACACCCAAAAATACCCTTATAACCAAATCAGATTTATTCCCCCATTTTCCCACTTGTCCCCACACCTCACACAATCCATGCACAATTGTGCATTCTCTCCATATTACCCTCACCCATATATCCTCATACCTCACACCCCTCATGTGCACATCCTTATTTTCCCAAATTAACCCCTTAGCTCCAATTGCATATAAAAGAAGACCTCAAGGCCATTTGAAGAAAAGAATCAACTAGAGAGAAAATTCTAGAGAGAGATAGGTTAGAGTAGAAAATAAATTAGGTAGAATATTTTTGTAAATAATTTTATTTTTATTTTTTTAGATATTTGTGAGAGATTAATTGTTGAGTGATTCAAATGAGTGTTTGTATGTAATTGAAAATTGTGGAAAGCTCATTTTGAATGGAAGTTGCTCAATTTCAATGGGGGATTAGAGTCCAATTTTGCAAATCAAGGAGACTTGTTTGAAGATTTGTCCTCTTACCCTTCTATTTTATTTGTTTATGCCTTTGATTATTAATTTGTCATATTTCATACCATGTTAGGCTAAAACCCCTTTCAAGGGGTGGGGTGAAACCCTTATTTGATATTATTTTAGTTTAATTAGTTTGCTTACTTGAAATATCCCTTTGAATGTTAATTTTGATCCCTCACCCTTAGATTTACGCCTCGAGAGAGGGTAAATGATTTTCGAGAGAAAATCGAAATTCTAGTGATAATACCCATTTTATATTCGAACTAGAGATAGGGGTTTCTTAAGTGGGGTATTATCATTTGAATTTCAACTCTAAATTTAATTTCTAAGATTGACATAAATTCTAATTGATCGATCCTAGCGAGTGATTAATTAAAAGGAGTGTTGATCTAATTTTCTAGAGTTGTGAGGTGTTAATTTTAATTTTCTAAAAGATTACTATTCTAATTACACTTGCAACGAGAGTTGATTTGTAATTTTGATATTAATTTGGGAGAATTCAAATAATTAAATTAATTAATTAGAATAACTAAAATTTGTGGTGTAATCCCACTCCTTGATTGTTCTCACAATTATTTACCTCACTTTATCTTTTATTTTAGTGTTAGACTTTATTTTCATTTTAGTTACTTTCTAGTTAGTTATTATCATTTTACATTTAGTTTATTTTAGTTTAGATCTCACCTCACCCTTTTGTTTTAATATTGAAAAAGCTAAAAAAAATAGAAAAGTGAAAAAGCACAAAAAGAAAATAAATAGTGAATTACAATTGAATTTGTTCCATGTGTTTTACTCCCTAGAAAGTGGATTGATACCCTTACTTACCGCTACACTTGAGTTTATTATATTTGTAGGTATGTGAGGTTTTGATTAACTTGGCTTCCAACAACGACCATATACAAAAGTCAAGTTATCAAATGGCGCCGTTGCCATTCTTGGGATTGTGAAGCTCGGAGCGGATTTCATATTGTAGTTCATTTATATTTTTTGCACTTTATTATTTTTTGTACCATTTTTATATTTTTAGAAGGCTTGTATTAGGAATTTTTATCATTGCTTGTATTGCGGTGCTTAGAGACACCATTTATTTTTCATTTAAAATTGTAATAATTGAAGCCAAGCGTGATAGGGAAACCGGACAAGGTAGAGAGAGGGCGCCCATTGGCGAGGATTTAGAAGCCTCTCTACCTTGGGTCGGTAGGACTCCCGGGGCCGACTGAGATTGGCATGATCTCCCCCCGGTCGACTCAAAATTTTCGGCACCCCACGGCTTAAAAACCGTGGGAGGTATATTTCTTAAATCCTCGCGCCTCTCCTGTTAGCGAGTCAATTCTTTTGTGTGCTCTTATTTGATTTTATTCTCGCATTTATTTTTGAATGGTGTGATGAATTAATTAATTAAGACCTACACCCGGTCACTCACGAGAAGGGATTTCATCACCCGACTCACTCGCTTACCATTTTGTGCTACCCTAGCCATCACTAAATTTAAAATCAATCAACTAGGTGGCCCAATAGGAGAAAATTTTGCAAAGGCGATCACAAAGAGATTTCCGTGATTTTTATCGCCCGCGGACTTAATTAAAATTTGACTACCCTCTCACTAAATTTGAAGATAAAAATTGGCTATGTGCTAGTTAGGAATTTTTCTTGACTTGTGTGTGTGTCCAATTCCATTTTCGGTAGTCGGTTTTAGTTGGTTCGTGCCAATTCAAGAGTCCACACTTTTTCCCACCTTTTCTTCCAATCCAAAAATCCAAAAATATTTTTCTTCCTTTATTTTTCAAAAAAAAAAAATCCAAAAATATTTTTTCCTTTATCTTTTTATAAAAAATCCAAAAATATTTTTCTTTCTTTAATTTTTAGAAAATCCCAAAAATATTTTCTTTCCTTTTGAAAAAATTCCAAAAAATCAAAAAAAATATTTCTCCCCTCATGGCCGAAGAACGTCCTTTACGGGACTACTTTGGTCATTTTCCATTGACACGTGACACGTGTGAGAGTAATCCCGAGCGATCTCTTTATGATATTCTTCACGATTTCACCTCTCTCACGAGTACCGTTGGTACTCTTGACCCATCCATGCATGCACCACCTATCCCATCACCCTCGGTGTCAAGTGTCACTGTGCCTCCTCCCTTGTTGTGCACCCACTGTTCTTATGCCGATTACATGTCCCATGAGTGCCCATACTCTTCATATCCCTACGCACCCACCACGGAACATGTGTATCCATATGACACTGTTTCGGAACCCACCTCGGCCTACTACCCTGCTATACCCAATCCCGAGTTGTGTGAGTACCCGAGTTATTCGTGGAGGCCTGATCACCCTTCCATGCAATACGTATCCCAACCCGATGTTGTGGATCCTCACACGTTCCAACAGTCGTCATGGAAACCTTGTGCACCTGTTCACGATCAATCCCCTCACTACGCACCCCATGCGCATCAACCATTTGTCCATCACGAAAGCGGTCCTTTCGTGTATGATGCACTTGGCCCCACCCCACACACTTCCTTTGAGTATTCTCCATACACTCCCGATTATAGCGCGTTGTGTCCACCTCACCCACCACCACCACCCATCATTCCACCAACACCTTCATCCACATCCACTCTCGAAACCCTCTTGCAAAAGTTCATACTTGAGCAAGAGCAAGCAATTCAAACTCAAGCTCTCCAAAGGCTTGAACAAAGGTTAAATGAATTGGTGTGTGCGAGAGAGTCGGATATTCCCATGACCCCACCCATCGTTGCCACCGAGTGTGACGATGATGTGTCCCCTTGTGACACAGAATTTGAGTGTGACCAACCCTACCACCCCGAGAATCTCGAAGTTGAGACCATTCCATGGTCAGGGTCCCAAGTCGACAATTGTGTTGATATACCTTTTATTAGTGAGCCTGATTCAACCCCACCCTGTCCTTATGAACCCATCATTGCGGTTCCCATTCACCTTCCCACTCCCGTCATATCCAAAACAATGCCCGAGTCTATACCCATTGAGCTTCACCATTGTGTTCCCGAGGAACCAATTTATCCTAGGTTAGCTCCGGCTACGAGTGCTCACCAATTTCCCGAGATAGAATCCGTGATAGTTCCTAACTATTCGGATATGGATGATGCCCCACCATGCATGGCTCCCATTGAGTCTGATATTTCTAGTGAGTCCTCTATCTCTGATATTGGTGCCTCGTTTTACCCACCCATCCCATTTACCAATGCTACTCTTGTGGAAAAGTTGATCACTCCATCTTTAGAAACCACACTCCCTTGTGAGTATTCCTTTACTCCTTCCAATGAGTGTGTGTCTCCCACGCTTGAGTTGGATCATCTTCCTCCACCGTTTATCCCACCCGATACACCATTTGTCCCACCCGACCCACCTATTGTTCCGTCCACCCCACCACCCGGTTTGGATCTTGATTTTACACATTTCACGTTTCCATCTACATTTTTAGATCCTCACCTAAAACCATCCTCTATCTACGGGAGTATTTGTGGTGCTACTCTCCACCGTGACACCGAGCTTGTTCCTCCATGCCCGCCACTCTCTTGTGGTGTTGATTTTTCTCAACAGCTCCCTGGCGTGTCACGGCGCGACCATTACCATCGTCCATTTATAGAATGGTTGTGTCCTTTCTATGAGGCCTACCCCATTCCAATTACTACACCTTTTCGCCTCCTTCACCAACTTGAGCACTATGCTTATAGGGCCCTCGTTGCCCTCACCTTTACGCTCAACAAGGCCCGTGACCGATACCTCCTCACCCTTACCTTAATACCCACCCGCCCTTGGTCCACCGATGCTTTGCATCGTGTGATGCACTTTGCCATACAGGTGCATTGACCATTTTAGCCTCTATCCAGCAAGACTGCCGCTTCAGTCTTGTTTGGGGGTGATCTTTATCACCCAATTTTTCTGCCGCCCTGCGCTTTCATAGATCCTATCCTTAGGGTGAGATTCCATCGGTCTGGCTGAAGACATTAAACTTAGCGCTACCGGGAGGCAGCCCGCGTTTCTTGTACTAGTCTCATCCTGTTTGGGGGTGGTGTTTCACATCACCCTATGTTTTACCATGCTTATAGACTTGTACACCTTTTTTTTTCTTTTCTTTTCTATCCCTTTCTCAGGTTTATTCTTGGATTCACATGTCCACTTCATTAGCGGTTCATTCTGGTAATCTCTTTCCTACCTTATGCTCTCAATTTTAAAAATCATTTTACTTAACATCGAGGACGATGTTCCTTTTTGTTTGGGGGTGGGGAATTTTATCATAATCGTACCTCTTTTGAAAAATTTTGATTGTTGAACCTGATTTTTAAAAATTTCGTGCAGTTTCTTTCATCTCACTCATTGATGTGAATTTTCAATCATCCATCTTTCAAAAGTCTAGGAATCAAGCTAGAGAATATTTTTTCTAAATAGCTTATGTAATACATAACAAGGCATTTTGCACCATGAATTTCTAGACTCAACAAAATTTGCGCACTTATCACGTCATTACATTTAGAGTTGAAGAGTACTACAATTCTAAAGAGAACCTTAAGGATCACTAGTAGAGACTTTAGCTTGTGAGATTTGTGCCTTTCACCCTTTTTGAGTGTTTTACGCAATCTCCGAGTCACAAGTTGATTCAACTTCGTTTGGGTCCGCACTTAAATTGTTGTATGATCTCATTATCTTTCATCAAAAATTGGCTTGATCACTGAGAATGACATCTCTTTCGAGTTGTAAGAAACACGTGTCTTGAAATTTATCCCGAATACTACATTTTCATCCATACACCTACCACTTTTCCCCCATATCACACTTCCATTCATTTCACCCATTACATTACCATATCCTACCCTTCCTACATATTTTCCCTCACTATCCATACATTCCCCACACCATCCATTTATCATTCCATTTATATCATCCATCATCATTTTCAAATAAAAGAGTGTTGATTCCAAATAGTAAATGTCTTCATTGTTAGTTTGAAAAGTGAGAGAAAAACAAAAAAAAAAAAAAAAAGAGAAAAAAAGTAAGAAAATAAAAAAAGAAAATCGAAAAAAAAAGAGAAAAACAGAAAAATAGCAAAAAAATAGAAAAAAGAAAAAGAAAAGAAAAATCGAAAAAAGAGAGAAAAAAAATATAAGAGAGTTTGTAGTTAGTTGTAAAATAAAGACATTTTGTTCTTCAAGTATAAAACACTCTTCTATCATATCCATTCATATATCATCATTCATATCACCATTATATCCTACATCACATATCCACCATCCATCATATCATCACCCCATCCTATTTCACTATCACCATCCATATTATCCCTCATCTCATCCCATCCTACCTCATTTCATGTCCCCCTCACCCATATACATACATGTTCACCTAGTTGTTCGGGCAAATGAAAGTCAACGTGGTGAATAACTCGACGTTCTCACTATAGTGATTAGCATTCTTTCATGAGATCATTTTTCTTTCTTATTATTCGTTCTTTCATATATGTGTGTGAGACGTTTGAACTTGATTACATTTACTCACCTCCTCACACACAAGAGCGATACACTTACCCATATCTCGAGAGTTCATTTGGGAGAGATATATCTAGTGAGATTTGAAGTTGAAGCGTTGATTCCGACAAGGCAATCTTGGAATTACTCTTGTGATACTCGAACCGTTTTGACTGATTCACACTACACACGTTGAGTTCTAGGAAGGATGTGCCTTGAGTATTTACTTAGCTTAAACATTTTACACATTCTAGCTTGTATTTCTGAAATCATTTTCTCATGTGATGGATTGTGCGATTATTCTATGTCTAATAAGAGATTGACTGCCATTTAATAAATTTTTGCAAATAAAGAATTTTGTGGGTATATTCCCTACAAACCCTCACGAGACACAACTCGTCCTGTAGGGCAACCTATAGGTTTAAAGGCTTGTTGCACATGCTAAGTGCAATCGCAAGTGCCCGCGAAAGTGGTACACTTTTGGTTACTTATCTTTCTCTTTCTCTCTATCTTATTGCTCGAGGACTAGCAACGCTCTGTTTGGGGGTGGTGTGATAAGCACCCAAAACTGTACATTTTATACCCCGAATAGTTGTATTTTAGTTGCTATTTCTCGTCAATATGGGTCTTATGTGCTTAAATGTTAAATATGCAGGTTTAATGTACGTTGCGGTGTTCAAACGCGTATTTCAAGGCAATTGTGCATTTTATGGAGCTAAATACCCTTATCCTGTACCCCAAGAACCTCACCCGAGACCTAATCCTACCCTTAGCTGTCCCAAACCCTCTGTGTGTTTTGTTTGTGTCCTTTTTATTAATTTTTAGATTTTTAGTTTGAGTCTTTTCTATTTTAGGATTTATTTTAGGTTTATTTTAGAATTTTTAGATTTTATTTTCTATTTTTCTATTTTATTTTTTATAATTTTATTTTATTTTGATTTTTATTAGTTCCTAGTTTTATTTTATTTTATTAAGATTTTAATTTTTAGGATTTCATTTATTTTTTTTCTAGTTTATTAGATTTTCTATTTTTAGGACTTTAGTTTTTAAGTTTAATAGATTTACATTGTTATTTCTTTTTAGTTTTATTTTTATTGAGTCTTGATTTTAATTTTTAGTATAGGAATTTAATTTTTAGTTTTTAGTTTTTTTAAGTTTTATTTTATTACTTTGATTTTATTTTTTTATTTTTAGGTCTTAGTTTTTATTATTTTAGTTGGGTCTAAATTGAACACACACAACCCTTATTACACACTCACCCACTCAAACCTATCCTACACCCACTAACCTATCCTACACCCTAAGCCTCACCACACTTCCCTACACCCTCAAACACCCAAACCCCCTTCATCTTCTTCCCTACACCTTTTTCTCTCTCCTCTCACCAACACCCACCTACTAAAACCCGCGATCTCACAACCACCACCAGCAGGTGGTGGCTTGAACCCAGAAACGCAGCCAACTCCGACCCTCTCTCTCTCCTTCTGCGATACCCACCTCCGTTTTTCCATGCCAAGAAATCCGCCAGAACCCAGGCCCCCATTCCGCCGGCGACGCCCTTCCGATCCACCCCCTCGCTGCTCCTCTCTCCCTCTCTTCGCAGCCGCGACGGCGACGCTGCCACACCTCCGGTCGAGACTCCGACCCCTCTCTCTCTTGATCCCAGTGCTGGCAATCCTCACCTCCCATGCCAGCCGCGACCTACACCACCTGCTCACCTCGCCATCTCCAGCATACCCAGCCCCTGCGACACCCCTCAACCCAGATCCGGCCAGCCCCTTTTCCAAAAACCCATACCCATTTCATTTCAATCAAAACCCAAACCCATTTGTACCCAAGCCAAAATCGTGGCCATTTTTACCTGCCAAAAATACAACCAAAAGTCAACCCACCTAATACCCACTTAAATCATTTTTCCCTTATTACCCTCCAACCTACTCTTTTACCCAACACCCAAAAATACCCTTATAACCAAATCAGATTTATTCCCCCATTTTCCCACTTGTCCCCACACCTCACACAATCCATGCACAATTGTGCATTCTCTCCATATTACCCTCACCCATATATCCTCATACCTCACACCCCTCATGTGCACATCCTTATTTTCCCAAATTAACCCCTTAGCTCCAATTGCATATAAAAGAAGACCTCAAGGCCATTTGAAGAAAAGAATCAACTAGAGAGAAAATTCTAGAGAGAGATAGGTTAGAGTAGAAAATAAATTAGGTAGAATATTTTTGTAAATAATTTTATTTTTATTTTTTTAGATATTTGTGAGAGATTAATTGTTGAGTGATTCAAATGAGTGTTTGTATGTACTTGAAAATTGTGGAAAGCTCATTTTGAATGGAAGTTGCTCAATTTCAATGGAGGATTAGAGTCCAATTTTGCAAATCAAGGAGACTTGTTTGAAGATTTGTCCTCTTACCCTTCTATTTTATTTGTTTATGCCTTTGATTATTAATTTGTCATATTTCATACCATGTTAGGCTAAAACCCCTTTCAAGGGGTGGGGTGAAACCCTTATTTGATATTATTTTAGTTTAATTAGTTTGCTTACTTGAAATATCCCTTTGAATGTTAATTTTGATCCCTCACCCTTAGATTTACGCCTCGAGAGAGGGTAAATGATTTTCTACCTCAAATATTCTGAGTGTTTTTTGCTACAGTGTCTTCAAGATTTCTTTTTCTCTCTTGGGCGATCATTTTATGTTCTTCAGTTCTTGCTGAATCCTTAATTCCTGTAAGAATTCTTTCTTTTCTCTTTTATTCTTCATCATGGTTTACTCTGTTGATTCTCTTGACAAATTCATAAATGAATATGAGATTCCATCCTGGGTCGTGTTAGGACACGCTATTTTACTTGCTAATTTTTTCTCACTTGCTGAGGGTCACTGATTTCCCTCTATTTTTATAGCTGAGTGTGGTTTACCTTTCCTCCCAACCCACTGTGCGTTGAATTTTTTCAATACTTTGATATTGTCCCAGCTAGGGTAGCTCGCAATACTTGGAGGGTTGTAAATGGAGTGTAAGGGTTGAATCAAATTCATGGAACCCATTTTGGGATTCCAGAAATAATGTTTTGTTATAAGTTACTAGTGACACCACTTTTTATTTGAAGACTAGGGTTGTAAATAAAACGTTAGTAGTTAATCTTCCAGACTCCAATAGGGATTATTTTGATCATGGAGTTGTTGTAAAAAGTTGGCAATACTCCCCTTTGACTGAAAATGCCGAGTACTAAGGGCCTAGTTGCCCTCTTTTTGGCAATGGGATAAGTTATTCCTCTTTTAACTATTTTGCCTTGTACATATCTGTTTAAATGTAACACTAATTGTTTCTCTGTAAATTTTTAATGGAGTTGACCAGAACAGAATGTGTCCCAAGAAAAGTGAAGTGAATCTTAGGGAATTGAAGTTCATTTGGGGACTTCATCAAAGGATTGGCGAGGAGCACATCAGGTATGCATCTTATTTATTACAGTACAAGAACACATTTTCTTCCTTTATTGCTCGTCCTACTCCTTCCCCTGTAATTAACCTTGAGCAAGAACCTCTTTCTACTTCCTCAGCTACTGCCTCTGGCAGTGGTGATCTTTCTGCACTTTCTCCCTCTTCCTTAGATTCAAATTTTCCCTTTGTCGTATCCATGGGGAAGAGGAAAATTCCTAACATTTTGGGAGACATAGCTGCAATCCCCCTTCTAAATAAGCTGATGCAGGGTTGAAAAATAAAAATGAGATTAGGAAGAAGCCCCCAGCTAAGCAAATTGAAAAGAGCCCCCTTAAAATAATAAAGAAATGGCTGCTTTCTAAGTTAGCAGAAGGTTTTTTTGCTCTTCTCGACCAACGTGAGTTGGTCGATATATCTTCTTCTGCCTCTCCAGTGGTCCTTGGCCCTGGATTGGCTAGACAACTAATAAATTTTAGGATTTTTCCAGACCACGGGAATGTTGCTGCTGCATTACCTCATTCCAAGAGTTCTAACAGGACTACTCAAAGCCTTGCTCTGGTATATTCTTTTGCCTCCTTTAATTTTCTGTCTCTTGATTTGTTCTTCATAATACTGACTTTCTTTGTTATTTTTGTGCAGTTCCTCGTTGACTTCAACAACATATTGGAGAAAGATGTGGCTTTTAGAGCTTCTTCCTCTGGTGAAGTTGAAGAAGATTTTAATGAGATGAAAAAGTCATTGCTTGATTCCCAACAAGCATTGGCTAATGAATAAAAGAAATGGGAGAAGATTAAAGTTGTTGAAGAAGCTGCTGAGACTGCTTGGGGTTTGGATGACAAGTTGCAGAAGGACTTAGATGCTGAGAAAGTCAAGTCTGCCCAACTATAAAAAGACTTGGGTGCAGAGACGGTGAAGAGGGATAAGGCCAGAGAGGCTGGCTTCAACATAGGCTGGGATAAGGCCTTTGGAGAGGTTTCTTCATAAATTACGTTTATGAAGAAAAAGTGCTTCAAGGATGGCTAGTTTGCTGCTCTGGTGGGGGTCGGCACTCCAACGGATTCTGAGTTATTCTTGTGGCATGGTCCTGGGACTCCTCCAAACCTGGACGAGAAAGTTGATGATGGGGTTCCAGTGAATCTTTGATAATGGTGGAGTCTGTCGATTAACACCAGGATGTTGATTCTACTGCGCCTTACAAAGTTAATCCTCTTCTTCCCTCGGCTCTCGTTTCTTCTTCAGCTAATCCTGAGGCAGATAAGAAGGTGTAAAACCAAGCAACTTTTGTTTTCCTTTCCTTTTTCAATAGTTGTACTTTTTTTCTTTTATTTGAAGATGTATCGGTACTTCCTTTTTTATTAATGAAAAGGGAAATATTTCTATTCCTCTGCTTGTGTTTTTCAATACTCTGCACTTTGTTGAGTGATGGCTTTCTTCTTCTTAATAGTTTACAGATAAATTAGAATACTTCTCATCCATTGACTCCGAGATACTATAGAGGTGTAATGATCCTTTCAAATCTAGTCACTTATCTCTAACTGATGTTGGCCTACTGAACTTGCTAGGGGAATGGGGTATCCGAGAAAGACAAAGAAGCCTATGTTCATTTGAAGTTTCTTCTTAATCGGGCAGTAGCCAACAACATTGCCTACTAGTTTATCGAAAGTTTGGTTGAGGTCTGCGATGTGTTCGAACGCCTTTTTGCTTTTTTTAGCATATTATCTATGTAGACTTCCATATTCTTGACTATATGTTCCTCGAACACCTTATTGACCAGCCTTTGATATGTAGCACCTGCATTTTTCAAACCAAAAGGCATAACATTATAACAGTATGTTCCTCGGGGAGTGATGAAAGACGTGATTTCCTATCCTCAGGTTTCATTTTTATCTGGTTATAACCAGAATAAGCATTCATAAGCTGAGTAACTCATGTCTTGATGTTGCATCCACGAGTTGATCTATTCGGGGCAAAGGAAAATGATCCTTTGGGCATGCTTTATTTAAATACATGAAGTCTACGTACATTCTCCACTTATTTTTTTTTCTTTTTGAGCATAACTATATTGGTCAACCAGTCTGGGCATTTCACTTCATTAATAAAAGCTACTTTCTGAAGTTTTTGACTTCTTCCTGTATAGCTTGATTCTTCTCAGGGCTGAACACTCTTCATCTTTATTTCACTGGCTTAACTTCTTTGTTTACATTGAGCTCATGACAAAGGAAGTTGGGATCTATCCCAGGCATATCTTCATGACTCTAGGCAAACACATGCTTTCTCTGTTTAAGTAAGCTCACTGGTTCCTGTTTAAGAACATGATACCATGGTGTCCCTATTTGAGTGATGCACTTCGGTTTTTCATCATCTAACACAATGCTTTCAGTTTCTTCCATAATCTTTCCCTTTACCAACTACGTTTCCTCCCTTGGATCTAAGGTTTCAACCTCAGAGTCTTCATCCAGCTCAAGAGTATCCACTTGGTAGGTAGTGGTTTTCTTCTTTATTTCTTCCAAGTCTTCTTGCTTGGTACAAGAGTAGTGACATTCCCGAGCTACTTTCTGATCACCCTTCACAATTCTCACATAGAAGTTATTTGAGAATTTTAAGCATTGATGAACAGTGGATGGCATTACTTCGAACTTCTTTAGACCTACTTTTCTCGTGATTATGTTGTAAGCCAAATGGACGTTTTTATCCATTACAAAGAAATGGATCTTTTCTGTTCGGCTAGCTGGCCAGGTGCCTATCATCACCTCAATTTTAATGGTTCCCAAAGGAAAGACTTTATCACTTGCAAAGCCTATTAGTGGTCGATGATAAGGCTCTAATTGACTAAGTTAAAAATCCAAGTTGCTAAAATAAGGATAGAACATGATATCTGTCGAGCTACCATTATCTACTAATACTCTAGAGACAATGATTTCTTCCTTTCTAACTTTGATTACTAATGGGTCATCGTAAGGATACATTACTCCTGAAAGGTCATTTTTAGAGAAACCAATTACTAGTTTATCTTTGTTAACCTTCCTTGGTCGATCTTCCTCTTCCAGATGGATCATCTGTATGTATGAGAAAGCTTGTGCCTCATTGAAGTAAGATTTACGCTCTTTTGTATGATCTCCTCCTCCTGCACTTCCACCTGTAATCATTTGGCAATCAAAGGAACTAAAATTGATACAGAAACCTCACGTTCTGGTTGTTGGGGTTTTTTTGGGAGATCAGGATCATCGTCTTGGTCATCTTCATGATCTCTTTTCTTTTCCTCTTTGGGATTCAGGGAGATTTTGATCTACGCCGAATTCCTTCATTGTTCTATCGATCAACATACTGATTTAACTTTCCTCTTCGAATGGGAGTTTCAATCTCATTTTGAAAAGCTATGCAATGTTCCGTCGTGTGGCTATAATCCCTATATAATTCGTAGTACTTAGTTTTATCTCTCTTGGTCGGGGAACTTCTCAACTTATCAGGCCAACGTACATCTTTATTATGCTTGATTTCCTCCAAAACATGATGAATTCCCATGGTTAGCGAAGTATAGTCGTTGTACTTCCTAAGTAACTTAAAAACTCATTTTTGTCTTGATTCCCTGTGTTCTCTAGGATCTTTATGATCTTTCTTATCATTTTTTCCATCAACTTTTTACCCGAGCTACGGTTGGATGCCATTGCTTCCTCGGCATTCATGATCTTTGCTGCTTTAGGCATCAATTTTGCCATTGTCTTTGGAGGATCCTTGGCAAGAGTGTAATATAGTTTTTCTGGGAGAAATCCACTCATGAGGGCAGTTATTGCAGTCTTTTACTCATAATCTACGACTTCTAGTTTATCATTATTAACACGAGTGATGTAATCCTTAGTGCTTTCTCCTTCTTTCTGTCTCACACTAAATAAGTGTGCCACCCTTTTCATCGGCTTTGCTCCAAAGCAAAAATTATTAATGAATAGCTTGGCCAGTTAGTTGAAGCTAGAAATTTTTCCCCGAGGAAGACCATTGTACCAGATTTGGGCAGATCCAGTAATGGTTCCAGAAAATGCTCTACACCTTATTTTATCGAGGACGGCATAAATATCAGCAGTTTCCTGGTATTGTTCTATATGGAGCACTGGATTAATTTTTTCATCATATTTAGGTGTTACTACTGGAGCTTTGAACTTTGCCAGAGTAGGGAAATTCATAATTCTTTGCACAAATGGAGACCCTTTTACAAAACTTCTTTGTAGTGCATTTCTTGTCTTCGCCATTTCTCCCAATCTGTCTTCTAATCTTCGTATGGATCCTTTCTGTCCATCACTGGCAACACTGGATTTATGCGTTGCAACTTTATTAGTTGATGATCTTTCTTCTTGAAGCCGTTGCTCGATCTGAATAACAGTTTGTTGGGCATTTGATCTGGATTGATTTGTGTTTTCCCTTCGATCAGATGGTCGTCTAGTATTACCAAATCTTGCCTTAGGAACATTTTTATTCCCCCTGGGTCCCAAACGATCGAAGGGAAAATCACGACTTAATCTCTCTAAGGAACTTGGCCTCTCTGGAGAATAAGACTGTGTATGAAAATATTTCAATGCCCTGAGTAATGAAGTTAACCTTATATAGTAGGAGACATCTCTTATTGATATCGAGTGGCTGCGACGACCACCTCTTGGTGGAGGTGGTGGAATATTTCCTTGGGCAGATAGAGTAGGTGCCCCGGCTTGAAGGGTTTGTCCAAGTTGCCTGATAGTAACTTTCATGGCCTCTTACAAGACTGGCCAGAATCCCAGTTAAATCATTTGCAGATGGAGGAACAGAAGGAGAAGGTGGAATACCTTCGTTCCTGATACTTGATTCAGGAATTTCATCCATTTAGATGTTTGATTGAGTGAGGTCGATTAGAAATATCGTTCCCACAGACGGTGCCAATCTGTCGATGCAAAAAACTAGACTAGGATAATTCATTGGTCACAAATAAATAGAAATAAGAGACAAGAGATTTTTAAAGTGGTTCGGCTTAAGGGAAGAGCCTACGTCTACTGTTTTATATTGTCTTGGGATTGTTCAATTGCCTTTATTTTTGTGTCTCCCTTGGATGTAGGGTTTATAATGTATTTATAACCCCGGGGGGTGTACAAGAGCTGGAATATCGAAGGATGGAATGTCTTTATATCATAGACATTTACATCTGTACAATCATTAATGTATACAACTGTAGGTGTTTGTCTGTCAACGTTGGTCAGCATTCCTGGCATTAGTCGGTATTCCTCACGTTGGTCAGTATACCTTGTGTTGGTCGGTATTTCATCCTTAATGATTAGGATTAATCTCCCACTGTACAACACATGTCAGTATCTGAATGGTTCACATAAATGGATAATTTTTGGTATCAGCAGGGACGTTGTTAGAATTAGAACAAACAAAGGAAAAGACATCAGCAGTCTTCAAAAAAATTACTTAATTTGAAAATAATTCAAACTATTTTGAAAACTTTGTTGCTGAAAGTAAAACCAATTCCGATGACGGAACTGGAATAGGATTTTTCCCCAATACTAACAAACAAACTAAAAATATTGAAACTATTAAGTTTGTGTTCGGTGGCAAAAGACCTATTGAAACCTGTCCAGACTTTCAAGCCTAGAAAAATGATTTTGATTCAAAATAACAAATGATAGAAAATGGTGAGTCTAGTACTTCTCAGTCTAATGTTGAACATAAGGCTAAATACGTCTGTCCTCCCATAAGAAAATGTAAATCATCTTTCCAACCTGTGCTCCCTAAAAATAAAGCTAGATTCCAACCTTTAGGCAAATCCATGTTTAACAGCTTTCCTAAGGATAAGCCTCCTACAACCCATCTTTATTGCTCATATTGCGATTTCTATGGACATTATATTGATGGATGTTTTTCTAAACATCTATATAAATCGATCTTTCGTTTACCTGCTTATCATAACTTCAACTACTCTAGGAAATCCAAAAATAACTATATTCTTCTTAGGCAACCAGATAAGAACTCTAACTATCGTAATAGGAAGAAAAGATTTAGTATTAAAAGATCATCAACAAGAGGAAACCCTAGATTCACAACTAAACCAAATGCTCAGAGATTTGAGAAAAATAAATTTGCGCAATTTTTTTTTAAAGAAAAAGCTAATGCTCGCAAATTTTACCTTATTCTAGCTAATCAGCGCAAACGTTTAAAAACCAAAGCAATTTGGGTTAGAAAGGATGAATTAATATCCCAGATGAGATGTAATATTGTGATCAGTGCTTTGAAAATAGAGCATACAGAATCTGGATGGTATTTAGATTCGGGATGTTCTAAACACATGACTGGGGATGATACCAAACTTTCAAATAAACTATATTCTCAGGAGGTAAAGTTTTGTTGGAAGATGGGGTATCATCCCTGATCATTGGTAAAGGGACACTTCATGAAAAAGGGTTACCTACTTCAGAAGATGTACTTCTAGTAAAAGGTCCAAAATCAAATTTACTTAGTATATCATAATTTTGTGACTCTAACCATACTGTCACGTTTTCAAAGAATAATTGCAAAAATTTTAAATGAAAATAGTGACTGCATTATTACAGGCCTTCGTACTCCAGATAACAGTTACAAAGTTAATCCAAGTAATGAGGTTTGTAACTTTGCCAAAATGGATGACAATGAGATTTCGCATAATAGGTTGAGTCACATAACTTTTGATAGCCTTGATAAATTATGTTCTCAAGAAATAGTTAGAGGTCTTCCTAAGATAAAGCCTATATCAAACATTGTTTGTGGGCCTTGCCAAGAAAGAAAAATGGTTAAGTCTGTACATAGGAAAGTTAAAGATGTATTAACTTCTAAACCTTTATAACTCATTCATACGAACCTTATGGTTCTTGCTAGAACAGTTAGACTATGTGGCAACAGCTACATCTTAGTTATGGTCGATTATTTTACCCTTTTTACTTGGATAGCTTTCCTTAAACAAAAGTCCGACACCTTTCAAGAATTTCTAAAAATTCTTCTACGTATTGAGAACGAAAAGGATAGTTAAGTAAATCATATATGAAGTGATTGAGGTGGAGAGTTTAAAGACTTAGGAGTAACTAAATATTGTACCTATAATGGATATCAACACGAATTTAGCGCTCCTAAAACCCCTCAGCAAAATGCTATTGTTAAAAGAAAGAATAGGACTATTCAAGAAATGGCACAAGTAATGATTCATGCCAAAATCCTCCCTAAGTAGTTTTGGGTAGAAGTTGTTAGGATTGTCTGTCATATTATAAACCGTGTCTACCTTAGAAAAGATACAAAATAGACTCTTTACAAACTTTGGTACAGCAAGAAACCTAACCTAAAATATTTTAGAAAATTTGGCAGTGCTTGCCATGTGTGTAAAGACAGAGAACAATTGTCCAAATTCAAAACTAGAGGTGATAAATCTATCTTCTTAGGTTAGTGTCCTAATAGTAGAGCCTATCGTGTCTGCAATATTTGTACCAAAACCCTCTTGGAATCTATTAATGTGATTGTTAGTGACACTAATGTTGAGAGTAAACCCACAGGACCAACTATCGTGGATGAGTCTGAAAATATTTTTAACTGTGACTCTCCAGAGATAGATGATTCTTTACCACCTGAGATACCTGAGGTGCCTAAATGGGTTTCTAAAGATCACCCCTTAGACAGCGTGGTTGGTAACCTTACAGAGCTTGTTCGTACAAGATCCCAGCTATGTAATTTTGCTCATTATGCATACTTTTTGTCTCTCGTAGAACCAAAGAATGTAAATGAATCCCTAAGTGACTCCTTGTGGATAAGTTCTATGTAGGAGGAAATTCTTAAATTTGTCGCTCATGACATATGGTATCTTGTACCCACCCCAGAAAATAAAAAGGTTATTGGCACACGCTGGGTTTTCAAAAATAAAATAGATGAGACTGTGATGGTCATTAGAAATAAGGCTAGATTAGTTGCTCAGGGCTACTTTCAGATTGAAGGAATAGATTTCGAGGAAACATTTGCACCAATAACTCGCCTTGAGTCTGTTCGCTTACTCTTAGCGATAGCTTGTCATTTCCAATTCACTCTCTATCAAATGGATGTAAAATCTGCATTTCTTAATGGTATTTTAACTGAGGAAGTCTACATAAAACAACCCAAAGGGTTCATTGACCCTCACCATTCGAATCACGTCTTTCGATTAAAAAAGGCCTTATATGGCCTAAAACAAGCACCTCGTGCTTGGTATGATAGATTATCTATGTTTTTATTGAATAACGACTTTAGGAGAGGTGGTAATGATCCAACTCTATTTGTGAAATATTTTGACAAAACTGTAGTTATAACCCAAGCCTACGTAGATGATAGAATCTTTGGATCTACATCCTTAACTGAAGTTGAAAATTTCTCCAAAGTTATGCATGGGGAATTTCAAATATCTCTTATGGGGGAGTTACATTTATTTTTATATGACTTAAGTGGCATATTTTTTTCATAAGTCTCTATTTAGGTCCCTAGTACCTCCCCATTTCACTACAAATCCTAGGTCGTACTCCGATTTGCGATCTAGAGGCACCAGGTGCTCCCGGGCCCCGTTGGACCCGATCAACTCTATCGTCAGAGAGAAAGCTCAATGAATCTTTGAAGGGCTCTCAATCCCCTTCCCAATAAATTGGAATAACGGTTCAGATGAACGGACCATTTTACCACCGAATATCGATCTGGAGTCCATAGGGTGCTCTCGGGTCGAGCCCCGATTTGACCCCAATCAACTCCATCATCAGAGCAAGTGCTCAATGGATCCTCTAAGGACACTGAAGTCCCTTTCTAGTTGTCCACCCCGTGCATGAAATGTCATAACCGTTCGAACAAACGATCCGTTTTTCCCCAAAAACTTATATGGATGACACCGGGCACTCCCCAGGCTCCATTTAACCAAGGTCAACTCTTCAGCTCGAATGAGATCAAGCCTCAATTCTCCAAAGAAGGTCCAAACATTCTCCTATTTCCTTAAATTTCTTTAATTTTTCATTAGTTACATAAGTTCTAACCTAGTTTTTACTTTAGTTCATACACATTAACATCTCATCCTTTTCTAGTTATATTGCACATACTTTATTTCTTTATAAAAAAAATCCAAAACAAAGAAAAATAGGGTTGCACCTATAAATTCCCACGGGATTATTCACCGCATTTTCTCAAAACTAAAATTACATTTTCTAAACACACACATATAATAAACTTTCATTTGAATTTATGGGATAAACTCCATCCTTAGGCCGCATGCAAACTACATGGACTTTGATGCCTTTAAAGGCTACGTAAGCATTACGAGCTAAAACCAGAGAGCAGAGTCCAATTTTCCAATTTTCCAGTTTTCCAATTTTCCAATTTTCCCATTTTCATCCTTTATATTTATACATTATTCAATATATATCATATTTGTAATTCGTATTGGCGTTTTATCTAACAAATATTACCGTTCCATTATAACGATCACTATCTCGATAAATGCATACATCGTATTTTTTAAATATTATTTTGGGAACATTCCTATGGATGACCTCACTCTATCTTTTTCAAATTATGAGTTGGGCGATTTCGATCTTCATTTATATATACACACACACACACTTCATGGAGAAATTAAGGAAAATAATAACACAAGCCTATGAGAGACCGAAAGAGCAGGATGGGTGCCTAACACCTACCCATTCTGTCACTTAACCCCCGAACCTCTGAACTATTGATTTTGTAAGCATCGGTTTGTCATTGATGTCGCTCTCTCGAGACGGCGACATGTTTTTTTGCCTGTTTTGAGAAAAATAAGTTGGCGACTCCATCTCTTATATCACCCCACATCGACAACGGCCAAAGTGCTCCCAGAAAAAGGCACAAGACCTTCTCTCCCTCCCCTAGTGCAACAGCAGAAAAGAGCCAAAAAGGAAGGGATTGCCACAGATACGACAAAAAGTACTTGATTACTTACTTAAGTTAATTAAAAAAACTATAACGTGATTAAAAAATATTAAACAATTATAACTTACAATCGTGGTTGCCACGCTTGGGGACACCTCCTTATCTTTCCCCTTCTTCGTGCGGATTTCCACATAGGCATCGAGCCTATGTGGCCTACATCCAGGGCCACTCCCCTTCTCCTGAAATAAAATAAGACAGAATTAGTAAGTAACGCAAAGTAATGCTAATTTAAATAACATAAAAATAAAATTAAAGAAAAATAAAAACTTACCATCCTATGCTCCACCTCGGCGTAAGACGTCCTCCCGGAGTAATGCACGTCCACTTTTTTTGCCCGATTTTCCCTCCCTGATTGACGAATATTAATTGCCGCTCCTCGATCTCATTATCGCAAAACTATTGCCACTGTGTCAATGAGATCGACTCCTTCGACAGGACGGTGTCGCGCACTCTCATAATGGACCCCGGGTCTACCCAAAGTACCATGCCCGCATGTTTTTCCTCTACGTCTTATACTGATCTCTCAATTGGTCCAACATGGAGTCACGGACATGTGGGGGAAGGACGAATTGATCCTATCAAACAAATACAAACCAAAAAGAAGGTAAATGTTATTTGTTCGAATTGATCCTATCAAACAAATACAAACCAAAAAGAAGGTAAGTGTTATTTGTACTTATATTATAAAATATAATATAAATAAACTACCTGTAGTGCCCCCAGATGGCGATCTTGGCACCTTCCTCCAATCAGTGTACCCTAAGCCGATGATCGCCTTCAGAAACTCCAGGGATCTAGCCAGTAATGTCGTCTTGTTCTCGATAACGGACCCTAATTTGCCCCATTTTAGGAGCCTAGTGGCCGAGGAGCCCTCGTCGCCTCCGCTACCGCGATGCCCTGATGAAGACATTTTTTGCAAAAATTGTTGTTATTAGTACAAATATATATGTGAGAAAATGATCAAAGCCAAATGAATTAAAATATTGTACAAACATGTATATGCAAAAATTGTTGTTATTAGTCATGGACTTTGAATTAATGGTTAAATTGATTAAAATCCAAATTAACATATTCACTAACCAAAAAATGAATTTTGATTCAAATCTGATAATAACAACTCACTAGAAGAATACAAGTTAACAACATTATAAATCTAAATATTGTTTCAATATCGGGTCATCTCATGGACTTTGAGTTAATGCTTAAATTGATTAAAATCCAAATTAACATATTCACTAACAAAAAAATCAATTTTGATTCAAATCCGATAATAACAAAGCACTAGAAGAATATAAGTTAACTACATTATAAATCTAAATATTGTTCCAATATCGGTTCATGTCATGGAGTTTGAATTAATGCTTGATTTAATTAAAATCCAAATTAACATATTCACTAACCCAAAAACCAATTTTGGTTCAAATCTGATAATAACAAAGCACTAGAAGAATACGAGTTAATGACATTATAAATCTAAATATTGTTTTAATATCGGGTCATGTCATGGAGTTTGAATTAATGCTTAATTTAATTAAAATCCAAATTAACATATTCACTAACTAAAAAATCAAAAATTTCGATAATAACAAAGCACTAGAAGAATACACCCACCGGTTCTTACAAGCAATAAACTGATCAAGTACAAATGAATTAAAAGCATTAAACTGTCATCCGATAATAATAAAGCACTAGAATAATACACCGCCTGGTCATTATAAATAATTGGAATACTTATTACAAATCTAAAAATTGTTTCAAATTCAGGTTATCATCAAGAATTGATTGATATTCGGTAGGAGCAGCCAAGTCATCCACACTACTGTTTAGATGCTTTGGCGTATTTAGGACGATTTGCCATGGCTCGTTGTTTATATCCTTCAAGTAAAACACTTTCTTGACCTTTTGAAAAACACAAACAAATGGCTCATCGTTCACGTGTATGTTGCTCTTTAACTTGAACAAGTCAACCATGATCAAATTGGTGTCAGGATCAACTTTACAAGAATTTTTATCCTCAACTCTTACCCAATCACATTAAAACAAAGCCTCTTTGAAGCTTATATATTTCAATTCAAATATATTTCGGATTACACCATTGTACGTCATTTCAGCTTCAACGAGGTTTTTATCTTTCACGCTAGCTCAAAAATAAGTAAAATCCTTGTATGAAATGCTCGAGTTCTGTACATTTATATTTTCCTCATACCCCCTTTCACTGAATACGTAACCATTCAATCGATATTTTTTGTACTCCTATGCCATGAACAAGGGTCCAGTGGCTAGACGAGCAAGCCTTGATGTCGCATTACTCGTCTTTAAGAGCTGAGAATATAGATTAATTAATTAAGTTAGTTGTAAAGCTTTCTTGTAACGTGACATTTAATAATGAACATTTTTATTATAATTACCTCGTGTGACAACCACAGCCTAAATTCGTTGTCTGATTATGCCATTGTTTTTCGTCTTTTATTGTTTCCACATGCTTCATATTTTCTGCATTGATCGTGATGAACATATTACAAAATTGATCATGTATAAGTATTAAAATAGTGTAAAAGTTAAAATAATATAAACTTACTTTTTTCATTATTCGACATCTTTATGTGTGTCAAATAGATAACGAGCTACTTGTTCATGTTGTAAACTCGTTAATTTCACTCGTTTGCCAATCACATGACCACCCTCATCGACGAACTCATCAATGTCATCCATGCTGCTCGGGTCAGGCATATATTCCCGAGTGTAGATTGATGGCTCCACGGTGATGTATTCCTCTACAATTGATCCTTCAATGTATCGTGTATTCTTGACATAGTCATTGAAAGCTCAGTTTCATTCCCAGTTGGGGTCTTCTTATGCTTGATATTCTTAAATTTAGGATTCTTACTTGGCATATTAGGGCCAAAATTGCTGAAAGTTTTCTCAGAGGTAGCCTATGTTCAACCCCACCCGGTAAAAAATTAGAACCTTTCTCAAATGTAAAACTATGAGTGGGGGGTAAAAACCTCCTATGGAAATGGTATACATTTTTTGAGCTACAGGGGAGACGAAGAGATTCATTCTCCTCTCAACAAATTGGACACCCCAAATAACCATGTACTACACAACCAGATAATGTCCCATAAGCTGAAAAATCATGAATTGCCCATATCAACATAGCTTTCAGTGTAAACTCTTCTTTTTTAAAAGAGTCAAATGCTTGCACACCCTTTTCCCATAACTTATTTAATTCTTCTACCAAAGGAGCCACGTAGACATCGATGTCCTCGCTTGGTGCCTGTGGCCCAGGTATCAACAAAGATAACATTGCAAATTCAGGTCTCATACACTATGAATGAGGGAGGTTAAGTGGGGATAGGATTACTGGCCATACACTCTGATTAGCGCTTAGATTTCCAAATGGATTGAAATCATCTATTGATATTGCCTAATGAATGTTATGTTATTCTCGAGCAAAATCGGGATACTCAAAACTCATCCTCTTCCAAGTTGTAGAATCAATAAGATGATGCATGAGATTATCCCCTACTTCTGCCCTAGCATGCCAAGTCATTGCCTCCGCTATTCATGGTACTATAAAAAAACCACTTTAATCTAGGACCAACGGGAAAATATTTCAACACTTTTTTAGGCACTTTTGAGCTTGTGTTCTCCTTTCCAGTAGATTGGACATATCTAGGTTCATCGCATGCCGGACACCGATCGATATTTTCATACTCCTTTCGGTATAGTATGCAGTCATACACACAAGTATGAATTAATTTATACTTTACTAAACCTTTCAAACTTTTCTTCATAGTAGGATAGCTATTTGGAAGCGTATTCTCCTTGGGTAGCAAGCCCTTCACCCAATTCAAAATTCCTATCACGCTATTACCAGACAAACCATATTGGGTCTTCAAATTATGCAAACCAACCATGGCATGTAAAGTTGTTTGCTATTTCTCATAGCCAGAGTACAATGGATGGGTCACCTTAAATTTTAAACTTTGGTAGTCATCGTCAAGGTTTATCCCGATGTCTTCATGAGCACTTGAACCTTGTACATCGCCAGTGGCATCATTTTCTTCCACTTTACCAACTCCATACGCGTCATCAACTAAATCCTCTAGCATATTACAATCAACATTATCCTCCTTCCCTTGTACATCTATCCTACTTATTGAAGGTTATTGCGAAGGTTGCTGGGGGACAAAAGAAACTTTCGATCCCCCATGAAAAATCCAAATCGATAACTATCTTGCATACCCCATCTTAACAAATGTAGTTAAACTATTTTCCACTTAAACACCTTACCATTCTTACACTTAGCACACGGACACGGGAACTCTTCATCATTACGACATCTCTTTGTGTATTTCATAAATTCATTAGCACCTCTGTAAAACACATCCCCTAATATATTTGTCTCACCCATCCACTCTTTGTATTTAGGATATTCCATCATAGATACTACAAACAATCACCTATTATGGGTAAGAAGCGTATATTCATGGATTAGTATAAACAAAAGTGTGAACATTAAGTTCTCATTAAATAATTTACTAAAAGATTAACATTTCATTTTTCGGTGTTATATTATAAAAATAATATAATTTTTATTTCTTCCATCTCCTCTAAAGGGTGAGTGGTCATATCCCATTCAAGATCGCATATTTCTGTAATATACCTAACAGCTCATGCATATTGTTCCAATTTGAGGGAAATATGGCAGCATATCCCCATAGTTCTCCCAGTACACGACATAGATTCGCAAGTGTAAGTGTGATTTCAATTTATCAATTGAAATAATACTTAACATCGCATCATCTAGTATGTACCCGGAGAACATTAAGATACGGCAGCAGAACTTCCCCAAAAGTAACAAGATTAAGCCACTAAAAATATTATTATACAGAAACTATGCAGTCCCAAAATGTCCAAACGGGACAATTCGAGAAATCTCATTATAGGGGTAATGACTTTCCAACGGGTCTGAGGGCTATTGAATGCATACGCATAAGAACTATAAGGTTAGTATCTATGTGCACTATATGTAATTTAAGTTAGTTATAAATGTTACAGAACTGTTATGTTATGCAGTCACATGAGAATACATGCATGCATGCACCCCCCAAAAGCAAGTGTTATATAGCAAGTTGACTTAATATAAATTTACACATGCATGCCTAGATTATGGTAACGAGAACCGCAATAGATAGTCAATGGCTATATATTGCGGTTCCCGTTATTACCTTTTGCCCTTGTTACTTGTTATATAATACTTGCTTTGTGGGCTACATGCATGCGTGTATTCTCATGTGAATGCATGATTACTTATTACTTGTTATATAAAATTTATAGAATGTTTCAATTGATTATGACTTATTTATATTCGATTTTTACATAGTTATGTTTCATTTCGCATCACAACCCTAAATGTTAAAAAAGTGTAGGGCCAACCAACTCAATGGCCATCTAAGTGTTCAAATCCACCAGCCAACAACAATTCAAGAATTCAAAACAACAATGCAAATAATAGTGCGATATATTAGAAATTCTTAGGGCCAACCAACTCAATGGCCATCTAAATGATCAAATCCACCAGTCAGCCACAATTCAAGAATCTCAAATAATTCAACAATCTCTATGTGTGTGTGTGTATATATATATATATATATATATATATATATATATAGAGAGAGAGAGAGAGAGAGAGGGGGATGTACTGAAATGTGTGTAGTGAAAGAGAGATGGTCGATGACGTTGCAATTAGAGAGAGAAACCAAATTTTAATTTCAGAATTGAGTACCAATTTCAACTTATACCAATACTTAAATAAACATTATACCAAATATCAAATACCAATTTCAATTTTAAATTTAATTTCAATGTTAATTTGAAATACTAATTCTAAATTATGATACCAATTTCAATTACATTAGTGATCCCAAAATTCACACACAATTTCAATTTAAAGACACACAATTTCAATACATAAAAATTTCAATACACACAATTTTTATAAAAAAAAATCATTTGGAAATAAATGTCAATTTCAATACCACTCACAATTTCAATTTCAATACCAGAGAGAATCGTAACAGTTTAGAGAGAGAGAGAAAAAAAATAAAAGAGGGAAGAAAATGAGGGAAAGAAAAAATGAAGCGACTAGGTCTTTTAGTTTTTAATGTTATCAAGGACTTGTCACGGTCGAAGACCGTGACAACTTTACAAAGTTGTCACGATCATTGACTGTGACAAGTTCGAGACAAACAGATGTCACGGACTTGTCACGGTAAAAAATCGTGACAAAAAATGCATATATTTTGTCATGGTATTTGACTGTGATAAGGGTGGTTGGATCAAGGGTGGCATTTTAGGCTTTTTGGTGTAGTGATAGTGGCCTCCTCTTCTGAGTTTCCACGGCCTCTTCACATGTAACCTTGACCTCTTGGATTAATTAAAGTAGAATTAACATTTATTCTGGGAATGCTACAACTCAAGATGACCGAGATGTATGATTTTTCACTAATAAATCTTTGTTTTACTCAGCGACTAGGAGAGCTGAGCTAAGAGATTTTAGATTAACTATGAGTACTTTTTGAATCCTCGCTGTCGATATTGGTTATGGAGGAGCATATTCGTAGAATAAAAAGTGAAGAAAGTTTTCTCCAACATATCTGCATCCTCTGCCTCTTCTCAGTATAACTTCAGCTTGGAGGTAATTTTGAACATAACAGAATTGTATTCAGATACTGTAGTAAAATTCTCAAATATCAGTTTAAGCCATTCATGACTTGAACATGGAAGTATGACCAATTTTTGTGTCATACCCCTCCTCCAGGGAGTTCCATAATTCAACAGGATCTTTAACAGTCAAGTACTCAGACTTTAAATTATTGTGGATGTGGTAACTTGGCAAAATAAGAGTCTTAGCTTTGTCCCATCGAGACATAGTATTATGAGGTGTTATGACATCACCAAAATTTCATGCTCGTAGATAGAGATCCGTATCTTGGAACCAGTTAAGATAATTTTCCCAGAAATGTTGAGTGCTTCAAATTCAAGTTTAGAAATATATGGCTTCTTAAAATGTTCAATTAATAAATTATAATTAGAAAAGATATCATGCATAATTAAAATAATCGCAAAGAATAATTCAATATTTGAAACTTTAGGTTCACAATTAGGGATTTGAGGTACTTAATTAAAAAATAGAACTTTAAGTTGTTGTTGTTTGTTTGTTGGTGAGAATATCTGGTTCTAGACATAAAATAAAAGAACGTTTGGGTGCAATTTTATTATAATTAAATACAAAAAAATGAATACTCAAATTAACCGAAAGATTAAACGATACAATTTTAATGGTAAAACCATTAGTGAGATAGTTAAAAGGACTTTAACCATTAAAATGGTATATAAAAAATATTTCTTTTAATAAAAAAAATGACAAGCCAAAAAGTTGAAAAGTCATATTGTAATATTTAATTTATTTTTAAACTAATTCAATTAAACAAAAAAAAATGTGATGCTTCACGTCCAAAATAATAATTTGTGGGCTTTTAATGCCCTTCCCTTATAATAAGAATAATCAAAACATCGGGTTTGATTATAAAAAATTATTGGAACTGCAAGTCCAATAAATAATTGTTAGGGTACTTTTAGTATCTCTTATACTATTATAGAAATAACCAAAACTTTAGGTTTGATTTTAAGGCATCTTTTATTGAAATTGTAAGTCCGAAATTTAAATAACGATTGAGAACTTCATGTTTCAAATGTCAAATAATACTGGGGATATGAGATACATTATAATTTAGAAGTTTTTGAATCCCAAAAGAAAACGATGAATGAATGAATTTCCTCAAAATTATTTGAGAAAGTAAAAACACATTAGAGTAATATAAAAAATCAATAATTTGAACTAACAGAATAAGAATAAGTAGCATTGCCAAAGTCAAATACAATAAACAAATTTATTTTATTAATTTTATTTTATTTTTTATTTTTTATTTTTTATTTTACTACTATTATTATTAGTTTTTTAGTTGATATTTAAAAAATTCATGTCTAAGATTTTGAGATTAATACAAAAATTAAAAATATGTATATCACACTTAAATGTTAAAGGCTATTATTATCTAAAATAATAATGTTATATGATCAGCAAATTATATCTTTGGAAAGGAAAGTTAAGAACGTTTACACGCTACTGCTATTTGGAGTATGCATATTGCATTGAAAGTGTTATTTCAATAATGATAGATTTCATAATTTTATTCTTTATTTTATTGTTTTGTTTTATTCAAGAAACTATTCAAATCATTGTGTACACAATTGTAAGTATAGAGGGTTGAAAATATTTTCTTATGAACTGTTTTCATTTCTATTCAAATTCTAGATAATTACTACCAGGTAGAAGGATAGTATGAATCCTATTTATTTCAATTGTCTCTATGAAAGTTTCTACCTAAGTTTCATTTATGAATGAAAATGAAAAAAATAATTTGATTGTTCCACGATATATCCCATTTAAAAAGGATTGTACATTTTAAATAAGTAATCTTTTTTAGTCTCGTCATTACACAATCGAGTCCTTTTTTTAGTATATCCAAAGAAATTTGTATAAGTCCGTGTCTTAAATGGTCTTAAGACACGGACCAATATGAACACAACACGTTAGTCTATACATACAATTCTGTACAAATCCTACGTACAAATAAAATTGCTCAAAGGGGAAATAGTTAAGAAAAAATTCCCTGTATGGTGGTGTTGGGACTTTGGTCTTAACCAAAGCAAGGAACATAGTGAATTACACTTATAGATCATATACATGGTGACTATCAAAGCTTTATGGGAATCTTTTCATGGCACAAAAAAGAACAAATTAAATAACACAAAACATACTTATAGTTTGAGAGGAAATTGTGACAAGGCCGTCACTGGGAAGCTTAGATGGAGACTAATAAATGACAAGGATGCTCTGTGGGTTAAAGTCATGAGGAAATATATCAAAAATTCTAACCACGGAACATGGCTTAGGAAGAATAAATCCTCTCACATTTGACATGGAATCTACAACAATAAGGACATTCTCAAAAAAATATTAAATGGAATATTGGAAATAATGACACCGTTAATATTTTTGTTGGCTGGTGGTGTGGTGACACTCCCCTCACCCCACCCACAGGAGTTAGCATGGAGGATTTCCCTAACTTAAATGTTTTGCTTAACCAATAGGGGAAATGAGACCCCGCCGCCATCTCACACTGAATTCACCATGCGAAAGTGAATAGGGTAACTAACACTGATATCCCCATAGTCGCACGACATGATGATAAATATGTTTGGATACCTCATAATAATGGGAAGTTCACTATAAGCTCTTATTATAGGGAACTCATACGCAGGGACCTCAACATGGCTGGTCGTAATAAATGGAATTTGATATGGACTCGAAAGATACCTCAAAAGCTTAAAAATTTCCTGTGGACCATCCTTCATAAAAAGCTCCTCACTAATCAGCATCGCATGCTAGAGGTATGACTAATGACCCAGGATGCAAATACTGCGGGCAAATTGAGGGCATGGAGCACGTTTTCTGGTACTGCTCCATTGCTAAGCAAACTTGGGAACATCTCGAGTCCAGGCAGGACACAATCAGACACGACCATAATAGCTTCATTGAGTGGGTTATAGACAACGTCCTACTTAAAGATGATTACGCCATCCTTTTCATCTCCACTTTATGGCACCTCTGGAAAGCAAGGAATCTTCTAATCTTTGAGGAAAAGGATACTTCGCCTTCAATGATTACCCAGATTAGTGTAAACTATGCCTTGGAGGTGGTTCAGGCGTACACTAAACCGGTATCTCAAAAAAGTTGTCAAATTAAAGAGTTTACTAATTGGTTATGTCCTTGTGCGGGTTCTCTGAAGATTAATACGGATGGCACCTGGGATGCAAATACGAAAGTGGGAACCTTTGGAGCCATTGTGCGCGATCACAAGGGGAATGGATCACTGGCTTCTTCAAGAAGATTATTGGAGCTACACCACTACGGACAAAGCTCAAGGCCATATTTTATGGGACCATCGTGACCAAGGACAGAGGATGGCTTAACGCTACACTCGAAGCTGACTGCAAGAATGCTGTGGATATGATCAATGATGGTGAGTGGGAGAACCATCCTCACTCAACCATCATATTGGACTATCGGGACATGAAAGAAGAGATGAACTTGACTGTGAAATACATACCTAGAAAGGCCAATAGATAAGTTAACTGGCTCGCCAAGTTTGCAAAGACCTGCGCTAAAGACTTCTTCACTCTTCTGGAACCTCCCGAACAATTGAATAAGCTTATTGAAAAAGAGAAACCGAAAAGCCAATCTGAAGGAACCACTCGCAACTAGCTCTTTTTTATATTCCCTGCGTGGAGACGAACATCGTTCATGTGATCTTTATGGTTTGTTTAATGTCGCCTATGTGTATCTCGTTTGTAAACCCTATGTTATTGTTATTAATTTCCTACTTCACAAAAAAAAAAAGTTGATTTGACACGGGATTATTAATAGAAGTGATGCCTTGCTGTAAATTGTCTTCGCTACTTTTGTGAAAATGGAGAGTCGTGCTCTATTAAGGTATTATAAAGTAAAAAGATAATTTTGAGGAAGAAAAAATTATTTATTTCCTAGTATGATATACTCAACGATATCATTCATATTTATAGTACAAAGTATTCTACTTCAGGATATCCCTTATTAAGAGGAGAGTTAAGGACACCCTAAAAATAACTCCCAAATACCACAATTTTTCATATCATATTTGGGTCGGGGTAAACACTTGTTGAACAATAATAATGTGTTAATTTGTTTGTGCAAAAAACGTTTAATACCCTTCATATGTTGAGAAAACACCACATAATCAATAAACCCTAACGTACAAAACCCTAGCTGATAACCCAGTGGTTCGGTATCCCAACCCCAAGTAAAGACACATTCGTCATGTTTGTCCCGAACCAAATATGGTATGGAAAAATTGGATTCAAACATCATTCGGTATAATTACCCGAGTATATGCGTTTAATTTGGCATAATTATCCCTAGTATATGTGTTTAATTCGACATAATTATCTCGAGTATGTGTGTTTCATTCACTATAATTACCTCGAATGAGACATTTTAACAAAAAAATATATATGCATTATATTTGGAATAATCACCTCGAATATATGCATTAATTCGCCATAATCACCTCAAATATATACATTCCATTCGACATAATCATCCTAAATATATGCATTCTATTTGACATAATCATCTCGAATGAAAAAATTTCTTCAAAAAAAATTTAATTTTGATTCGGGATAATCAGCCAAAAATCATCTTCTTCTTCGAGGACCTGATTCCGAACCACTGTAAAGTTCCATTTTCGAATTTAACTTTTTCTAGGTTTCAAAAATATATTTTTTTTTAAGTATTTGTGCAGCAAAAATTACCTCAAACATAATATTTTGACATTTTTTATTAATTTTAGAGTTATCACACCCATTGTTACACCTCAATTAGTTATTGTAACTTTAATATAATAACTTCAATGACTAAAAACCTTAGTTATTATGTTGTTTCAATAATTAATATGGTAATTTCTTGATGAAGTTTGTATAGTTATTGAATGAAAAATTTATATAAGGCTTTAAGTGAGAGAATGATTGAAGATAAAATTGTCTCGAGAGAAAAAATATTTTTAAAGAGTTGTTGAGAGAAAGTTAAAATATATATATATAGTGACCCTTAGCAAAAAAATGTAAACAAGCATTTTTTGTGGTGCTCTTGAAAACACCCCTTATTAAATATGAAATACAAGTGGACATCAACTAAATTATATATTTTACAACATATAATATATACATATGTTACACATATACACACGTGGTGTTTATATGTATATTTTAAGTTCTTCAAATTGAGTTTGCCTAAAAAAACAGGCTTTAACCATGTTTTCAAAAACATAACCAAGCTACCTCCAGAAGTGCGAGAACTATTACTCTTATAATCCTATTTGTCAAAATATCAGAGTTAAACACTTGAAATGAGATTTTAGTTTAAAATTACATTTTGAAAATGTTTTTTCTTTTTTATAAAATAACATTTGGAAGTGGATTTTAAACCAGAAATCGCATTCAAGCTTAACATTTTGACTAATAAGATTAAGATTGTAATATTTTGAATAATAAATATAAATGTATATTTTTACATTTGGAAAAAAAATACCCAAATATCAATGGTTACTAGTTTTCTTTGTTGTCCACCAGAAAATCATGAATAAGAAACAAAATTCACTCTCATTCTCTATTTCATAGTCTATCTCTTCTTTCTAAACTATGGAGTTATTTGTTTTTTATTCTTATGTCTAAATCTGACCCGTTTAATTCTATTTCTAATTCAAATTCAAATACAGGGTTCTGATTTTTTATTTAAAATGCAAACTATTTTATAATCTTCAATTTTGACCCTTCCTTTCTTTCTTTTTTCTCTAACTCGTGAGATTTGTCTTGCTGATCGACGTTTTGCAATACTCTTTACTGTCCCCGCGAATTTTCTTTAAGTTCTTCCTCTTTGGACGACCCTTCTTTAATTTCTCTCTGTATACGAAAAACAAATCAAGAACTATTTAGTGCTACCTTAACGACAAGCAAAAAAACAAATCAAATTGGTTTTAATGGAAATTTAGTAAAACACTAAGCTAAAGTAATAAACTCAATATTCACTTGCCAACAAATCAAATTGATTCTAATGGAAATTTAGTAAAACATAGTAATAAACACAATACTCACTCTCATTAAATAGTAATGAGAGCTTATTGTATATTCTTTGCTTACATCAAAATCATTGAACAAACAAGTCTTAAAAAGTAAAAGACTACAACATGATAAGTACAAGGCGTGGGATGTTTGAATGATTTCTTAAAAATCACTTACAGCATTATGTGAAAGGTATGCAATGTCTTAATTGAAACTTAAGTAGAAAATAGAAAGTTAAAAATTATAATAGTGGTTTAACAAACTTTATATAGCCATCTAATTCAAGTATTGAACTCATGACCTTCCAAATTCAATCCGTAGGCCTCTCAACCATCAATTTTCTTTTCAAGATATTTTTCAAATAAAATCAAGTAGATTGCAATATATGAAGCATTAAAAGTAACAGTAAGAAAAGTTACCAAAGGTTTAGGAACACCCAACGCCTTGTCACCGAGCCCGACAGGAGGAGGTCGGCAATCATAGATTCAAGATTAAAAAAATATAGATAAACAAAATAAAAACAGATTATAGATTCAAGTTCAAATTCCAATGAAAATAATAATGCCAAAGAAATAAAGTTAATTTGAAAAGGAAAGAAAATAAGATCCATTATACGATGCAAAATTTTGGTTCCACCTAAAGTGTGAATGTGAGTAGAGCTAAAGATTAATAAAATTGACAAAAATATTTAACAACGCACCCCAACTTAGGGCCTACGTATAATGGAAAGGGGGTGATATTAGTGTATAAATAATGGGTTGAAAGGCCACATCACAACTAAAAATGGGCTTGTAGTGAAAAAAAATATATAGTATAGAGAGCAACGAATACTTCACACTTTTGAGTTTATAGTCGTGATGACTTGCGAACATTAGCAGAAATACCCTTAATTTCTTTTGATAGTGTACTTTTGAGAACTCCTTATCAACCACCAACGAACCTATACTCGTGGCCACAGAAACTGTCTCAACTAAGACGATCAACTGTATAACCTAGCCAAGGTCCCTAACTCTCCCGAATCAAAAGCAGTACACTCGGACTCTATAAATAAAATTTCTTGATGTAGAAAATTATGATTTGGCACAAATACTATAGCGACAAGTGAAATAACTTTAAGGGGCCCAAATTTTGATGAAAATTATTCCAACGCAAAAATTGAAGAGGTCAAGTTATTCAAAGTATTTGTGTATGGCAGGGGTGGCTCCAATTGACCCGAAAGCTCTTTCCCGAGCTTTGTCCAACCCAATGAGAATTATATATGCAATGGTGGATTTGAAGCATGAAAGGGGGCCGAAATGATAGTTTAGTTTTTAACTGTGATTTGTATTTCAATTCAATGCTTCATCAGTAGTATAATAGGGATTATTCTAGTGGATTAGTGTTACGAAGAACGGACACTCTCCCGGAAGCCACGAGTCAGCTTCATTTATGATTTTTAATGTTAAAAGTGTTTTATGGGAAAAATCTATTTTATTTCCTTAATACATATATTTAAATATATATTATAGATAATACGTATCCTAGAATGTCATATCCTAATTTTTGAAAAAATTACGTGTCGCGTGTTGTGTCGGAACACGTATTACGTGTCGAATCCGTGCTTCACTGACTAAAGGATAGTTTAAACTATATAGCTATTAGGTTACTTGGTGGCCTCATATATGGTCCCGTATACATATTGAAATTTTATCGCATTCATCATAAACTAGTTGAATCCAATTGAGTACTGAATGAGAGAAATTATCTGCCTGGGATTTGTAAAATTACAGTGGATAATAATAACCTCTCTTACTGTACAACTTATTGCTGATCTCATCTATCATAATGTTGTGATTGAGGGTTGACTGTGTCATTCCCATTAGAGACTGATGAGACCCTAAAACTAGTATGGCACTGAGCCCTTATAGAGGGTATGAAAGTAGGCGCTACCTATGACTTACAAGTGTTGCAAAAATCTGCATCTGCGGCCGCGTAGGTGCTAAGCAGTGGGAGGGGAACTCAACGGGACTTAAAACTGTTAAGACAATCATACACCTGATTAGGAGGTTTATGAGGGCTACAAGTCTAAGCAAATCGAGGTGGTTAACCAATTTGAAATTTTTTAAAGCTTGTTAATCTTTTGGTCAAAGAATTCTCGAAACTTATAAAAATAATTAAAACAAGAGGAAAGCCACCCAATGTTGATTCGCCATCATCTCTCTCTCCCCCCCTCCACCATTACCATGTACGATGTTGTCACGGTGGGAGAGAGGGCCAAGTCATTGCTCAAAAGACTGGAAGTGTAGCTCATGTGAACTTGTACAATGTTGTAACGGCAGTGATGACGGCGATTTTAACCCCACCTATGAGGAAGACCAGTTTATTGAAGGGGACGACTACAAGTTGGCCCATTCATTAGTGGTAAGGAGGCTGATGTGTACATACCTAGAAAGTAAGAACATCCACAACGTCGAAACGTGTTTCGTATATGTTGAACTGTCAATCGGACGTATCAAGTATGTAATGTTATTATTGATATTGGCGGTAGTGAGAATATTTTTTCTTTAACAATGGTTCACAAAATGGGGCTGAAGACTAAAAAAGCACTAGTGAGCGACGAAAACCTGCTGTGGTCTATTCTCGATTGATAATTTATGTCAACGATGTACACTACAATACGATTGATATTTATGCATGTCACATTATCTTGTAGTTTGATGTCGATGCCACTCATTGTGGTGGACACAATGGTTATAATGGTTTGAAAATCAATTTTGGTCTGTTGAAAAAGGTGTTATCTAAGGCTATCCCTGCCAAAGGAATTTTTTTATGCTGATCAATTGAGAATAGTTCCTGTACAAGTAGCCCCTAAGATCTTTGTTGCTACGTTTGAATAGGAAGTGGTTTAACAACCTCTTGTTGGTGGAACCTTTATGGAAGGGGTTCAGTGATCCTAGGAGTGACATTCAACACCACATTAACTTGGTGTCTGGGGCAAGCCTACCAAGCCTACCCCACTAGACAACTGCAGGATTAATCCCAGTGAGAACCATATTCTGCAGAAGCAAATGTGCATGACTTATTGTACAAGGGGTTGATACAAGAAAGTACATGTCCCTGTGCTATTTCAGCCTTACTAGTTCCCAACATAAACATTGGGAACAATGTTTTAAATAGCACTCCATAGTAATCACAATAGCGCACTATTGCGTTTTGCTGGGTAAAAACACAATATAGCGCATTCTATTTCACGGAACTTCTACATAGCGCACGCTATATGACGACGTGACATGCAATTGGCTATTTTAATTGAAGTCTCTTCTTAAGCATGAAATCCTATCCTATTTTCATGAAAACTGTAGTAAACCTCCATTAGCCGGACCAGAACCAACTCGCTGAAGGAACCTGGTGACAAAACCGAACTCGCTGGAGCTAATCGATTTCAAGATCAAAGTTGCCTGAGGGTCCAATTGAGGGATTAAGGCAAGCCAAGAAGGGTTCATCTTTGAGATCGGGGCGTTGATTGAGCGATTAAAACAAGGGTCTCTGTCAATGGGACCAATGCAAGTCAGCAACAATGATTTCAATTCAAATTGTAAGCATACTAACTAATTTATGATTTTCCCCTGCTTTATGAGATTTGTCTCAGTGACCGGCCTTTTGCAATTCTCTCCAAGAAAATCAGGCTTAAGAAACAAAACTTTTTCCTTAGCTTTGGATGACTCTTTCTTTAATTTTTCTGTGTACAAATGATAAATCAAGAACTAATGAGTGCTTCCTTAATGAAAAGCAAAGAAACAGATCAAATTGTTTCTAATGAATTTATTAATATAACATTATGCTAAACTAATAAACTCAATATTCACTCACCATGTCACTGGGGCAGAAACAATTTCTTTTATATGCATGCGCATGGTTTCTATTTTCTCCTTCATGTCATGAAGCATAGAAAACATATCTTCTTCCTTCCCTTTTGCATGCTGAAAAATAACAAATAACTCAAATGCGAAATTGCTTTTTTTCTCTCTTTCTTGCATAATTTTTTTACTCAAAACTCACAAACTCACAAACTCACAGGAAAAATGCATTTATCAGTTATAATTGTAGTTCAACAAAAACTACATTAGTCATCTTAAGTATTCAACTCATGACCTTCCAAGTTCAATCTGTAGGGCTCGGAACCATATATTTGCTTTTCCAGATTTTTTCAAATCAAATCAAGTAAATTGCAACATATGAAACAAAAAGAGTAAGAGAAAGAAAATTCACCAAATGTATAGGAACGCCATACATCATTTCAACCGTCCCAACTAGAGGAGTTCGGCAATCCACACTGCACCATCATAGATTCAAGTTCAAATTCCAATGAAAATACAAATTACAAAGAAAAAAAAGTAAATTTATTAAGTTAAGAAAATAAGATCCAGTATACGATGCTAAAAATTTGATGCCACCTCAAGCGTGAATGCGAGTAGAGCTAAAGATATATAAAATTGACACAAATATTTAATAATGCAGCCAAACTTAGGGCTTATATATAATGGAAAGGGGGTGATCATTTTGTATTGATAATAGGCTGAAAGGCCACATTAGAAGTAAAAATGGGGCCGTAGTGAAATAAACACATAGTATAGAGAGAGAAAAGCAACAATTACTTCACACTTTGTTTATAGTCCATGAGTTGTGGAGAGTTGATGTACGCTGATGACGTACGAACATTAGAAGAAATTAGGGGCTAACTCCCAACACATTCTCATTCATTCATATATATATAAGTAATTAGTGAGTAAAAAAGGAAGTCGATGCAACAAAATATAGGCCTGACCTAGCGCGGGTGAACACTAATAGATGCTAAAAGACTAATCTATCCAAGCTAACTAATGAATATCCGAAAGGAATATCCCTTGTTTCACTAGCATAAAGACATTAAAATAATATAAAGAAAAAAGAGTTATTCATCAAGGCGTCATACACATCATTCTACCCCGCTTGAAAAAAGCTAGGCCGTGAGTATAAGGGCATGAAGAGGCTGCATGAACAAGGGGGAGAACAATCACTGATGGACTCCCCCACTTCAAAGGGGATTCGTCCACGAAATTTCCCGGCACGTCTGGTATCAAGTATACGAACACGAGATATCAAAGCTCCCAAACCGCAGTTGCAAAAAGAAATACTTTCCTCCATTTTGCCAACATGTGAAACTAAACTAAACTAAACATCAATGGAGGGAGAATTGGCCACCCCGGGGCTGGAACAAACATGATCAATGCCTTAAGCTCTAAATGTTTAAGCACCAACTCAGAATGGGAGCGTCCAAAAATGGGTCCACATAATTTTGATCACAAAAACAAATGCAATTCAATGTGCTCCCTAAACGAGGTTACCAGAGGAGTCAATATCAGGAAATCATTTTCTTTCTCAAAAAGCCAAAACAAACCACCATCACAATAAGACTCTCGTACAACGGAATTTCGTACGAGTCACCCATCTCTCCTCAGCAATTATATCGAAGAAGTCTCCGATAGTAGGACTCCTCATCAACCACCAATGATCCCGTAACTGGGGCCACAGAAATGCCTCATCCAAAGAAAAATAACTGCATAACCTAATGAAGGCCCCTCAATCTCCTGAATTGAAAGTAGTGCACTCCAACTAAATAAATTTTATTGATGTAGAAAATTATGATTTTGTCCCAAATATTATAAGACTATAGTGACCAGTGATTAAAATTTAGGGAATTCAAATTTTGCTCCAAGGAAAAGTTGAAGAGGTCAAGATATTCAAAGCATCTGTGTATTACAGAGGTGGCTTCAATATACCCCAAAACTCGTGCCCATACTTTGTCCAAACTGAGGGGAATGATGTATGAAATGATGGATTTCATGCACCGAATGGGGCCAAAGATATAGTTCACCTTTTAACTGTAATTGTATTTCAATTTAATACTTCGTTATTATAATACGGATTATTCTACCTAGTGCATATTGAATTAGGGTTATTTAAACAATATAGCTATTAGGTTACATGGTGGCAGGTGTAACGTCCCAAATAAATATCCATATTTTCTCTAATTCGGCAGTAACTAGTTACATGAATGAAAGAACATTATTTCTTTGTGTGTGTGTAAGTGCGTGCGTAAGTTGTGTTTGTATCTAGCTGGTTATCTCAAGAGTAAGGTATCATTTGGCAAAAGATCTGAGCAAGCTGCTCTTGAAGATGTCATGAGTGGTGACCTCCACTTGAAGACCGGGGACAATTGTCAGGCCGACCACGTTCACCACCTACAACTCAATAGTTACTTAGGTTTAGGGGAAAGTCATTCTTGTATGATCAGTATGTAAGGCCACGGGGAGATCATTAAAGATATGGTCAATTGGCAGACAATTTTTGTAATCACTCCAAGTTAATATAAAACTCCCCACTCCCCTTACCCGTGGACGTATGCATCAGATCGAACCAGGTACATCTTGGTTTCATTGCTTGCATGCTTTATTTTTCCCAATATTTATAAATCTCTAAGGTGTCACTTCAACATCTTTGGTGCCGTCAATTGGAACGACGTTTCAAACCATGAATCGACACCAAGTTACCCAGGCCATCAATGGCCTCGTTGAGCAACAAGGAGCCCTTCAAGAGCAGCTTGCTCTAATCAGTTACAAGTCAACCCTGTACAAGCACCTCCTTCGGCGAATGAACAACAGCAGGAGCCAGTGCCCGTCACTGATCAGAATGGAGAAGACCTACCTCTGCAACAAATGGCTCAATCCTTTCAATAAAGATACATTTTCTATACTGTACTGTATGTTTTGTTACAACACAAATCAGCCGAGCTTAAAAGACCTAAGCGGCAACCTTAGGCATAAGTAACCTTAATAATGGTAATATCACACGTTTTGTTATATTAACACAAAACGGCCGAGTTGTCCATCCAGGCAGCGACAACGACCTAAGGGGGACACATAAGTAATCAACCAGGTTGGTTGAGGGGGGGAAGAACCACTCATAGGGGCATCCTTGCTAATTGTGACTAAGCCTAAGGAGGCGTGTGACGACACCTCTCAACTCTTTTAGAGTATACTAAAATACCATTCACCACAACCAATCCACTGTTATTTCTCACTCTACCTTAACCCACCCCATGTCTCCGATGACCCTATGTAAAACCTCCCGCTTTGCATCTTCAGCACGACATCTCCGGAGTTCAGACGACACATTAGCGACACTCCAGTGGCTCCGACAACACTCGTGCGACACCCCTGTGACTCTGGCGAGTACCCAACGACATGCAGGTGATTTCATCGATGCTTCGGCAACTATTGAAATTTCTCATTGCGAATTCACAATGTGAAATTAGTAAAAATAGGCATTTCACTACAAATCGTAGTTTCACTATAAATTTCGCACTGCGATTTCACATTGTGAAATTTCACCACCGTAAAACACGTCGGAAATTGCAATGCAAAATTTATAATTTCTAACTTCAAACTCTTTTGATAGTTCTCTTCGAGACATTTCCACATATATAAATTTTCTCAAACAAATTTATATTTTGGGAGATATTTAATTTTAGGACTTTTATTACTTAACCCCCCCGTAATAATGTCATATTTTGACATAACCCCCTTAATGTTAAAAAAATTAGACATAACCCTCTAGATTCTAACACCGTTACTTTTTCTCAAGGTTCTAAAAAACGCGGGGCGTGACCAAGGCGTCGAGGCCAAGCCTTCAGCCTTAGAAGTCTAGGCAGAGCTTAGGCGTGAAAAGGCGTGAAAAGGCGTTTAGACCTTTTTAACTATAACAAGACTATTAAAAATACTAAAATGGTACATACCTTAAAATATGCCTGAATATAAGCAAACTGAAATACAATTTTTTTTAAATACCAAGGAAAAAACAAAAAAAAATGCGCGTTTTTTTGGATGAGAGGCAGAGAGGTTTGGGATACCATTTGTCTTTTGATTGTTTTGAATGAGATATTGGTTCGATTTAAAAAAAAAACTTTTTAAAAGGCTATATCGTTTCACTAAAGCGTTTTTGTTTTTAAAAAAAAGTGCGCCTTAATCCATTTACCAAGAATAAGGCGCAAAAGACTTAAGGCGGGGCGTTTCTCCCAAGCTTCAAGCCTAGGCGCGCCTTTTAGAATACTGTTTTTTCTAATTACAAATTGCTCTAATTCATATTTTGACTTAACTCCTATATTTTATGGACAAAAATACCCTTCTTCCCCGCATCATCTTCCAACAACTCTTAACCCTAATTTCAAAAATCCTAAACATTAGAAAATGGCAGCACCCCAAATGCTCTTTCTTCCCAAAATGCTCTTTAATCCCACCATTAACTAGGTTTATTGGCCATTGAATATTTTATAGTTGGCCAAAATTGATGTCTTCCGTTTGCCAGATCCTTTGTGTTAAGCAGTGATTATATTCGGTACAGTAATACAAAATCCATTTTTGGGTTGATAAGATGAGACTTAGTTTAGAAGATGAGGAGAGGTTCAAAGCCGTAAAGATCATATTAATGGGACCTGATCATCCTAACAAGTCAGGGCAAACAGCTTTATGCATTGTACTTGAGTGACTTTCTTGCCATTGTAAAATCCTTGGAAACTAGCAACTGCATAACTAGGCAACGGTAATCTAAGTTTGTAGCAACCCTCCCTTGCCAGATTTTGATAATCCTGATGTGAGTTAAAGAGAATGTGATTGAGATTGTACTGATTATCACACCATTTCTATCACAAGAAACAATCTGTGGAGCTACTCTTAACATATAACATATATATTCTTCTACACATAGCAGAATGACAAAACGTAAACCAACTAATTTGAAGGGATCGTGGTGGAGACAAGGGGGTGACGCACTAAGCCTCCCATGGCCATTAATAGTGGGATTAAAGAGCATTTGGGGTGCAGCCATTTTTTCTAATGTTTAGAATTTTTTAAATTAGGGTTAAAAGTTGCTGGATTTAGGGAAGAAGATGAAGTGCGCAAGAAGGGTATTTTTGTCCATAAAATATAGGGGGTAGGTCAAAATATGAATTAGAGCAATTTTTAATGGAAAAGTAACAGTACTGAAATCTAGGGGGTATGTCTAATTTTTTTAATATTGAGGGGTATGCCAAAATACGGCATTATTACAAGGGAGTTAAGTAAAAAAAAGTCCTTAATTTTAAAATATGGGCAGAAAAAGACAAGGATCAGGGGCAAATATGCCCAGAGAAAAAGGGTTAAGGCTGATTAGGGGTTTCTCACCAAGAATATTTTTAGGTTGGGTTGATTGTTCTACAATCACTCAAAAAGCACTATAAAATATAATATTCAAAGGCATACCTCATTTTCTTCGATAACTCTAAAAGTTTAGTACAATACTCAAATGATATTCCATGGCCAAGATTTTTATCATGTGGACAACACAACATTCGGAATCCGATGAGTTTCCCATCAAAATCAAAGACACCAGGACTTCCCTACAAAACATAAAATAAAATTGTTAATAAAGTAGTGTATCATCAATATAGCAAGAAAAAAAGTTAAATGATACAACACTTAAAGTAGTGCATCATAACCTATCATTAAAAAGATTTCTCTTTTTTCATTTGGGTGGTTTGAGTCCACTCATGCCTTGTGATTTTTTTATGACTGAAAAACGAGGTTTATGTTATATACAAATACCAATAACATATTATGCTACAACAGCAAACTACATATATATTTTACATATAATATACAAGATCATGACAGGATCTGTACCACAAACAACCACCACAATAATAATAATAATAATAATAATAATAATAATAATAATAATAATAATAATAATAATAATAATAATAATAATAATAATAATAAACAAATTTTTAAAGCATCAAATACCAATTGTAACTCGGAAAAACCTCTTCGTAGCCAAGAAGCCAAGACAAAAGGAACACAATAGAAAGGGGCAAAAGTTAACGGGCTGAATGCGGATTATAGCACTATCAGCCTCCAAATTAGCAATTGATGGGACATTACATCTTTACATATATGAGAGATGATAAATATATGATCATATATAAATCTTTACATATATGAGAGATGACAAATATATGATAATATATAACAGACAATGTAAAAATATTTATACAAATTGTATTAACAGATAATACCATACCATTTCGCTTGGCATATCTACATGGAACAAGTCTCCACATATTCCACCATCTGGAAGACTCCTGCATAGGGAAACTAGATAAGTAAAACAGCAGCCTCCAAAACAAAACAAACACACAGAGAGAAAAAAGAGCGACCACTTTTATCTATCTTACCTAATAGTATGAGTTTCATGAAAATGCTGCATAGAAACCCCAAGATTGGTAGACACCAGTTGTTGCCCAATAGAGAGTTGTTGCCCAATAGAGAGATCAGAAGATGTACAGTAGTCTACTATTGGCAATCGCCTTGAACAAGTGAATTTTAAAACAGCAACATTACAAAAGAAATCGACATGCACTACAACAGCTTGAAAAGTTGGCCCATCGAAAGAATTCTCGTTGCTTTGCAAGGCTACCATGACCTACATGTTAAATTAAAAATGTAAGTATGTGTGGGTGAGTGGGTGGGTGTAACACACAAAATGAAATGAGATGAGATCTATGAAGCACAGACACTGTGACCCAACACGATTTGACATGCTGACACGGTGTTTTTTTACAAACACGGACAAGTAGATTGTTATTCATAATATTGTGGGTATTAAAATATTGTTCCATTTATGTTAAGTGTGGATACAATTGCGAGAGTTGGTGGTCGAGTTCAGCTAGAGGAAGAGAAGCATTAATTTTTATTTTTTCATATAATCTTAATTTTAGGAAACTAACTAGCAGATTTAGGTACATAACAACGTAGTTTCCTTATTATTAATTTTCTTAGTTTATCAGACTCCTTGGCCCCAAGTTTTGTAATACCTATAAGAGAGCCCCTTTGGGTGGTGCTAAAGGCACCACCACATGCTTTAAAATGGCTGTACATTATGTTTAAAAATGTTGTGCAGTGGTGTCGGGTATAAATTTTTGCACCACCCATTTTGATAGTTATTTTGGCTTAAGAGATCAATGTTCGAAAACCGGCCTAGGCGGAATAGGCACAATGTGGTGACTTGCCTATGGGCCTAGGCGTAAAAAAAAAAATCCAGGGAAAAATCATCGATTAATTTAAAATCGCCAATTAATTGAAATAATCAGATTTTTCCAGCTGATCTAAAAATAATAATAAATCACTAAACAATGTTGCTTAGGAAGGTTATAAAAAAATAAAAGCGAAAGAATAAGATTTAAATGAAGAAACTCAAAACCAAAGGTGCAAAACCTTATCTGGCCTAAACCCTACACGGTTGAAGCTTATCCCTCTCTCTCTCTCTCTCTCTCTCACGCACGCGCGCACTCGCAACCAGCACCTTACTCTTTTGGATAAGATATATGTATATAACTACGCATCTCTCTCCGACACAATAAAAAACACATTTTTAGAGCATTGCTTGCATTTGTTGTTGTCATTCCGATCCATGTGTAGTGTTCACATCATCAATATACTTTCATCCCTTTAAAAATAGGATCAAATACCAAACGTGTATTAAAAAACGTGTATCAAATCCCTTTAAACTATTATTCAGCGGCATAGTAAAGGACTTTTTAGAGGCTTTGACTAAACGTGTATTAAAAAATGTTCGAGGGACTATTTGGTATATGCCCCTTAAAAATAATACATTTAGACCATTTTTTCTTATATTATAGTGCCCAAAGGGTGTTTTGAGCCTATCCTATGTCTCGATCATTAGATGTCTTTGAGTGTCTCGGAGAGTGTTGGTGTCCACGTGACCTCCCAGGAGTGATAATGCTGCATAGGGTGACACTAACCTGGCCTTGATGAAATTCTCTGGAACCACATTCAAAGGGCGAAGAACTGTACAGAAAGTAGGCCCGCCCCAAAATTTTCACACTTTGGCCGTCTGAAAACACAATTACCCCAATATCTTCCTGGCATTTTCCTCTGTCGGTATAAAGGAACAACCTCACTATTCTGGGGTTGAATGGGATACTAGTGGTAGGTTGAAGCCCACGAGAATCTAGATTCATGTCAGAACCAAGAGGAGGAACCCGTCTTCTATGCTTGCGAAGGAGCCTTGCTGCAGCAATTAACACAGAAAAAGCAACAGCAACCCCAAACCTGACCCCAACCATCCTATAACGTGGTTGTGGCTGGTGATCTACCTCAAAAAATGGATGAAGGGGGAGAGTATATCACTGTATGTATGGTACAAGACCTGCCAGAACAAGTAATGGGCAATGTTAAGTAACGCTCAAACAATATATTAATCCAAGATAGGAAACAGAAGTACCTATTGTCAAATTGAAATGAAATACAGATTTTAACATAAAGGTTGTGCAAAGATGCAGATACTATCTTATCATGATTAATTCATACAATAAAATATTGGCACAGACCAATTAGTATTGAGGTCATTCATTCGTATCTAAATGTCTTTACTTCAAGTAATTACGCAGCATATTCAATTAATATTTTAACAATGCACTAGCAGATGCAATTGTCCTATTAATGTAATGAAAACAGTATAGAACACAGACCCACCCTTGCATTCACAAGGAAACCACAATTGAGAGGGGAGAAATTCAAAATTGTAATAAGTCCATCTCTTCCCAAAACATTATATAATGGAGAGATAGAAGAAGAAAAAAACTTCTCTGCCAAAAAAAAATCCAATTGTGTTGCACTTTGACGCAAGCAATAGCACGATTCTTGTAAGCAATCTGAGCATTCATTTTTTATAACAAAAAAAGGGTGCAGATAAAGGAAAATATTAAACTAATAAGTACACCTCTATTTCAAGGCACCTCTTATCTATTATATTATTATAAAACGGAAGACTACAGCTGGATATATATAAGGTGTCCACGTGAGATCGTTTTATTTGTTAAAATGTCATAACAAATAAATTTTCATTGTTAGTGCTCATTTCTCTAAATTATCCGATTTCGGCATATTATGTTTGAACCCAAAAGGCTAACTATGTGCTTAGAGTAACTTTGATAAGTAATGTCAAGATACAAAATAACCTTTTACATTTCTAACATTAATGTTCTTATGCACGTTTTTTTATTTCGTTGTATCCTTTAACTAATTGCATGAAAAGTATAAAATTGTTTGTATCTTCTAATCATTCTGGCACATCGGCCCTCAACAATAAGATTTATAATATATTTTTCACCGATTTCATGGTCTAATAATATCCTTTTATGCAGTAGTTTATCAATGGAATTGAGAGATTTTCGTCTTTAATTGTTTACACAGCAAAAAGATATAACAATCTTGAAAGTTCGGTACTCAGATTTCTCAACTTATACAGATTTACAAAGCCATGTATGTACAAATAATCTCTACAGAGTGATACGTAAACAAATGTTCCATTTGAATGGGGAACAATGCCCATGAAGTATGATAGTAAATTCTCTCTTCAAATTTTATAGACTCCACTTTTTTAGTTTGTATCTCTAACCGTGGATATTCTTGTTTCAGCCAAAGTTCTCCAGTTTATAGAGGTTATTTGAGGTAATTTGTGCATGTTCCTCTCATATTTTTCCTTACTTTTGGCTATGTTTCTCGAATTTTAAGTTCTTAGTTACAACATTCTAAGTGGGTTCGTATATATATATTGGCAAAAACATCTCTATTCATATATGCATTTTTCTAATGGTAACTTGCAAATTTTTTTGCGTCAGCGATATTGGAATATGAAAGAGTGAGACTGGTTTGGAACAACATTGCTTTTGTATTAAATATGAGTAAGCATAAAATTAAATCAACTATTCTTTAGCCAAAATTTGGAATATAAATTCAGTTAAAACATACAAAATTGTCATTTCCACCAATTACCAACCATATCCCTTAAATGAAGTATCAATAAGAATATGTACCATATTTTATTACATTTGTTTTCAAATGAAGTGGCAAGTGATCTTTGTATATTTGTACCTCACAAAATTGATGTTCCTATTTCATAGATGGTGCCTTCATGTTCTATTTTCATAGCCCATAAGCGGTTGATATTCTATATTCCTTTGTTAATGGTAAATCTAGAGCAGTTGCCATAGCATTAGTTTTTAACTTGTACTCTATCGATTTGGAGGTTGCTAACCAAAGAAAAATGTTCTTTTATTAAAGAAATGTGTTGAAGCATTTATAGTTGCGTGAGCTTTTCTTTCCTTCATTTCTTACACACATTTTATGTCTGTAAATGTTTGAAATGATTATGTAATGTAATATGCATTTTAAATGTAAGATTTATCTTTTTTTGATAAAACATATAGTTATATTTACTATTATACGGCCGCGCATCGCGCGAGTTACATGCTAGTATATTTTAAATTTTGTAAGTAAAACTTATAATAAATATATCTTTACCTTAAATATATAAGTTATCAAACAAGAGGGGTGCTCAAATAACAAACAAAAGGTGCCTTCATCGGCACCCTTATAATACCAAGAGGAGAAGAAAAAATAGTAATTTAAGGCCACCAGTGTACATACACCCAAACCATTATTTTAAATAATGTTTACACGATCAACTTAAATAAGTCATATTACAATTAGGGGTAGCAAAATTGTCACGCTGCCGGATAACATGACACGATCCACACGACTATTTAATCATTTCAAATAATGTTTACACGATCAACTTAAATAAGTCATATTACAATTAGGGGTGGCAAATTGTCACGCCGGGCAAAACTTTAATTAATACGGATACTTAACGGTGGGCGTGGACCTGCAAAACACGACAACTTAACGAATCGAATTTGGATTTAGCCATTTAACATAAATAATGACACGCTCGTTAAGGCACACAGCTTGAACACGATCCAAACACGACACGAATCCGATAAGACATGACACGGTACACACAAAAGGCTTAATGGGTCAGGTTTGGGTAGAGGTGATTTTGACACGAGCCCGATTTGACCCGGCACGAAACCGACACGTTCCAACACATTGCCACCCCTGACATTAACAAATACCAAAAGACTCTTTCCACATACCATCCATAGTTTCGTTCAATAATATCAACGATATCAAAAAACCCATATAACGTACTAATATTGAAATTCAAATGGAAACTGAATAAACTTACTCGAGTTTAGAAGACCCTATTTGCTATAAAGCACTCTATGCCGCAAAACCTAGAAACCCTTTATAAAACCCTAATCGAAATATAGAGAAGGGGAGGTTTGAAACCCCTTTAGGATGAAAAAATGTTGGTGCATCAAACCGTGTGTTGCAAAACCTGGAAGAACTCTCTAAACCCCTTAAAACCGACTGTCGAGGGGAGCAGTTTGGGAAACGCACGTCTATGATCGGTACAGATCCAATTTAAATGTTAAAATGAACGGCTTCGGATTTAGGGATAACTAGGTTTAACCCTCGCGCGATGCGTGAGCGTGTTACAAAACAGTTAAATAATTACAATTATAAAAATTATCAAATATTATAATATATATAAAATACCAACTTTATGCGTACACACACACATGTCACGTGTCCCAAAATCGTGTCACCGTATCATTTTCCAAATTCAATATACAAATTCTCTTGTGAATACACAACTCATCTTCTCATTTATTAGATTCTAATCACAAAAACATTTGGTCTTACTTCTCTATCATAAATTTTTGTTGATTATAACAAAAAAAATTACTATTTAAAAAAAGACATAAAGTTGATTTTAACAAAAAAAAATTATTACCTAAAAAAACTGAAACTTAGGTGGTATAAAGCTCTTAGAGGAGAACATATATAATATACAATTAATTTTTTGTGCCAATTTCATTAAACAAATCTATACATATAATAGCAACTCTAACTAAGGCTAAACAAAGGTAAAACACCTAAATTGAGAAAAAAGTTTTTGTAAACTAACCTATTTGTAATGTATTCTTAAAATGCGCATAGAAACACAGGGAGGATAGTAGAGAAAGTGTGGTGAAAACTTTTGAGGGATTTGGGTTGAATTGACCTTGATTTTTCGGTGCTAGAGGGTCTATTCAATGAATAACTTCATTTTCATGTCATAAACGATTAAAATCTTGCGATTAGTATTTTTCAATTCCAACAAATTATAAGATTACATAATGTATTTATTGAAAATTACATGAAAATCAATATAGCAACGTTATAAAATTTAGAAAATGGGGATAGTTAAGATTTAGGAATTTACATAATTGGTTATAACATACTATTCTCATTGAAAAAGTGACCTAAAATCATTTTCTATAGAATTAAAAAAAAGTATTACGACTTTAGAAAAGCGCCTAAATATGAAGAATAATTGTCAAAAATTCACATAAAATCATTTAGATATTTGAATAATAAAAACAACAAACATATTAAAGAATGTAAACAACAAAACAAACCTAGTACAAAAAAGTTAAGTCAATGTGAATTATGCGCTAGCAAAACTTAAGAGATTGAGAATGATAGTAAATTAACCAAAAAAAAGAATGATAGAAAAACTCATTGATTTTCATACCATTACCCTTTACCTAAACTAAAAAAAGTATTACAAACGAAATGGATTATAATTTCTTAATATTCAAAATGTTGAGAGTGCACTAAGATTGCAAATACCCCTTTAACAATGCAAATAAACTCCTAAGGGTCTATTTGATATACGTGATTTTTCATGACAAATGCAAAAGTGGCAAATGAACAATTTATCTACTTTTGTATGCATTTGATAGGATAACTTGTCATAACATGTGAACCCTTGATTTTGGTGGCAAGATTTGCTCACCTCTAATCCACAGTGAAAAAGTTTCTCCTCAATTTACTATTTTTCTTTTTGTTAAAATATTTTTGTATATTATTGAAAGCAACCACTTTTATAACATACTATTCTCAACCACTTTTTATTGAAAGCAACCACAATTTACAACCACTTTTTATTAAAAATAAAAATATTTGTTATTTTAAAAAAAGTTTATAAAAATAAAAAGCGTTTTTATTATGAAAGCAAAAAAGTTTTGACAGTTTAAAGAAATTTCTTTTATAAAAAAATAGTTTTGTTTAAAAAAAATTGTTTTCAATGTTTTTCTAAAAAAATTATTTGTATAAAAAAGCAGTTTCGTATAATAAAAAAAAAATATAGAACCAAAAATGTCTTGTTTTAAGAAAATTGTTCTAAGTTTTTTTAGGACATCAAAATTATACTAATCCTGAAAAAAATTCTTTTGATACAAAGAACTCTTTTGTTTTAAAAAAATAGATAAGAAAAATAGTGCATTTTAAACTATTTTACAGTATTTTTATAAAAAAAATATCTTTTTGATAAAAGCCCACTTTTATGTTTTTTAAAAACGCCAAAATTAGTCTAATCCTAAAGACAATGGTTTAAAAAAACTGTTTTTATATAAAATTATATAAATCCAAGATCAATATTTTTTTTTAAAATTTGCCATATTTTTATGCGCTAAATACTTATACATTCTTAATGACAAACGTACTTTCTTCACAAAAAGGAAAAATGCAATAATTCAGGAATCTAATCCAAATGAGAAAAATCATTTTTATTGGAGATAATAAAGGAAAAACAAAACATAAGGTGTAAAAGCATATTGTGAATAGGAAAGAGGAGATAATACCTTGATTTTTTTAGTAGTAGCGTTCATTTTGCACAGATACATGATTTGACTGTATGGGTGTATAAATAGTTGAAGTCTCTTGAGATTTGAGGAATTTAATTAGGTAGTTTTTAGGGAAGTGGAAGTGGGCATTGGAAAATGGAGGGGTGGGGAAGAGGGAACGGGCAAGAGAGAGACCTTTAGATTTAAGTTAAAGCTATTGATAGAGATTTAATGATATTTAATGCATTTAATGCATTAGTCTTTATTGCTTGACACGTGTCCATTCTCTCTAAAGAGACACCAAAATTATATTATGTTATTAGATTATATTTAGGGCTCATTTATCGGGTTAATATTTTTATTGACTTTTCAATTATTCTATAGGCCTATTCTAACTTTTTAGAAAAAAAAATCACAATTTTACCCTTTTAAAATCAACCATTCGTAAGTTATATAAGTGGTTGGACTTTTTTTTTTAATCTTTAAATGATCATAACTTTTGATTCACAAATCCGTTTTTCGCAAAATTACTATTTTTGAAATCTGCTCGACGAGATCTATCAAACAAGATTCATGAAGGCTATAAAGTTCCAAAGAAAAAAATTTACACAAACAGTAAACTTTAGTTTATGCACTAGAATATGAAATAGTTTTATATATGTGTCATTTTCACAAACAGACGGTAACATTTACTGTGATAATATTACACATTATATATATATATATATATATATATATATATATATATATATCCGGTGGATCCAAACCCTTTTTTTCAAAATTACCTTATATTTAAAGGTTCGCGCTAGCAGTATCCAATCCTTACTGTAACACCCCGCCCGCCCGGGGAGAGCGAACGGAGCGCTAATGCGATAAAATAAATCCAAATCCATAAGTGACAAGGTATAGAGCATCTAAGTCCCACAACAACAAAAGAGAAACTACAAATCTCAATCTCCTCAAATTAAATACCAAATCTCTCGAATTACATACAACAACTAACTCGAAAATAAAATACGAATCTCCAAAGCTCTATACATCAAAATAATACAAATCTTTCAAAAATATTCTTCTCAAAATAATCCACACTAAAATCATCCCAATTGGTCCATAGCGCTCAAATCCATGCTAACCTGCCAACTAAAGAAAATATGGGGAAGTACACAATACGATAAGAAAGATGCTCAACAAATATATGTTAGCGGTGAATAAAGCGTAACAACACGAGTACGAATATTCAAATCAAAATGCAAATCTCAATAGCATTTCATCATTATAATTTCTCAACAACACTTTAACCGGGTCACCAGGCCTCACCACATCCGTATATGCTTTATCAAGCCATACCCCGGAAAACGGAAAACAGGAATTTTGGCGGGTGCCCAACATCCGTGCCATATTAAAATCTCATGACAACGTGCTCATCAACAATATAATGATACCACATGAATCAAAATAATTTCAACAATTATTTTCCAGATTTCAATGAATTTATCAATTCAAATATGAGTTCAATTAAACAAGAATTCAAAGAGAATGACACTCGCGAGATTTAAGGAGCATATTGTGTAAAACCCCATACCTCAAACCATGATGAGAAACCAACTATAGATTTGCCCAGAAATCATAATCACATCCTCAAGGTCAACACAAAATATTTACAAAAGCTCCTCCAAGAACCTCCAACAAAATAGCCCAACACCTCTAATCTAAGGTTGGAACTCACAAATCTCAAGGGCCAATGTATATATAAAAAGTGTCAGAAGTAGGTTAAAAGGCTTGCCCACGACTTCCTTTTATAATGCAAAGAAATAAAGAGTTGGAATCCAAAAGATTCCTTTAAATAAGGCAAATAAATGAAGAGTTGGAAGTCAAAACAACTCCAAGAGTTAAAAACATTTAAAAATCATTTTAAAATCCGTTTTAACTCCGTTTTCGAAACCGTTTGAAATTCTCACCTCTAAAAATAATAACCAACATATTTGAGCAGTAAAAATAATTTTATCAAAAACTTTATTTTCCTCCATTTTCCAAAAATTAATTAAAATAGTCCAAAATTACGCGGGTTGTTACACTTACCACCATTGTTGGAGCTTCAACGACCTTCGTCAAAGCTCCAATTTGGGGTGGGTAAGGATGGCATGTGGCGCCGCTGGCGCGGACCTTTGAAAATAAGGGACTTTTGAATAAATGGGTTTTGGATCCACCGGAGTATCATGGGATGCCGCTGACGCGGACCTTTGAAAATAAGATTGGATAAATGGGATCGGGATCATCTGGAGCACCGATTTGGGGTGAGTAGGGGTGGCACAGAACTATAAATATTGGAGCATATTGGAGATATATATATATACATACATACATATACATTCATATACATTCATATATATATATATATATATATATATATATATATATATATATATATATATAATTTGTAAAAATGCCATAGATATTAAACTTTATTGTATATACCAGAAAATGAAATAATTTCATATTTGTGACATTTTCACAAACAATAACATTTACTGTGTTAATATATTTATGAAATAGTTTTATATATATATAACATTTTCACAAACAGTAGTATTTACTGAGTTAATATCACACAATATATATATATAACATTTTCACAAACAGTAACATTTACTGAGTTAATATTATATATATATATATATACACATATACACGGTAGATCCAAACCTCTTTTTTTTTAAATTACCATATTTTTAAAGGTTTACGCTAGCGACATTCAATCCCCACCACTACCCACCCCCATTGTCGAAGTTTCAACGACTTTCATCAGAGCTATGATTTAGGTGGGTAGTAGTGGCATAGGGTGCCGCTGGCGCGGACCTCTGAAATTAATAGAATATTAGATAAATGGAGTTTGGATCCACTAGAGCTCCGATTTGGGGTGAGTAGGGGTGACATTGGGTTAGGTTTATTGATATGCCCGAAGTGTAACCTCGGCCTAGAGGCACCAACCTCGGCCTAGAGACACCAACCTCGGCCGATATTATGGCCGACATTGGGCATGTCTTAGACACGCGATATCATCCCTCGGCCAGACCAAGGTCGGCCCAGGCCGACACTACCAGGAGCCTCTCCAAGGGACCTCATAAGGATCAACAGCACTCGCATATAACTTGAAATGGCAACCTCGGCCATACGTAAGCCGAGCCTGCAGGATGCCACCAGATCAACCTCGTATCAGGCAGATCATGCCCATTGTCTCGGCTAGGATCAGGCCGGGACCTCCATGGAGCACTCGGACTGAACAGGTATCAAGACTCACCAACCTCGGCCTCACCAAGGCAGAGGTCATATACGAGGCGCGATGGCCGAGCACCTGCTGGCATCCAGATAAGGACACGTTGACACAAATCAGTTGTAACAAGATTATTCCCCACATGTGGGGAGAATATTGCATCATCATTCTCTACATGTGACAGTGACAAATGGCACTCCCACATTGGTGAGGTTACCACACACATGCTCATTACATGCATGGGGGGGTACATTACACCCCCTAGGTACTATATATAGGGGTCATCCCCTACCTTGCAAAGGGATCCCAGTCATTCAACCCTAGCAAAAACTCTTTCTAGATCCACAGTAGAGAGAGAAAGCTTGAAAGATTGTATCCATGGCCATTAGTGCCTTCATTCAGTGATATTACTCACACACACACACGGTGGGCGTAGGCCAATCTAGGCTGAACCACTTACATCCTGGTGTATTCTCCTCTTCTCCTCATCTCATTCTCTTACTTCTTTACATAATTGTGTTGCCATTGTTGTCCTTAGATTGAGCTTGCGAACACCTTATCCGGTGGTGCTAATTCCAGCATCATCATTTATATCTATAACATTTTTACAAACGCTAACATTTACTGTGTTATAACACAGTATATATATATATATATATAAAAGGTGGATCCAAGCCTCTTTTTTCTGATATTGTCTTATTTTTAACGGCCCGCGCTAGCGGTATTTAATCCCGACCACCACCAACCCCAATTGTCGGAGCTCCAACAACCTTCGTCAGAGTTCTGATTTGGGGTGACATGGAGTGCCGCTGGCGCGGACCTTAAAAAATAAGAGAATATTGGATAAATGGGGTTTGGATACACCGGAGCTCCAGTTTGAGGTGAGTAGGGGTAGCATTGAATTAGGTTTATATCTGTAATATTTTCATAAATAATAAATGTTACTGTTTGTGAAAGTGTTACGTAGGCATCCCATGCCACCTCAAATCAGAGCTCTGATGAAGGTTGTTGTAGCTCCGATAAAGGGGGTGGGTGGTGGTAGGGATTGGATGCCGCTGGCGCGGACCGTTAAAAACAAGATAATATCAGAAAAAATAGGTTTGGATATATATATATATATATATATATATATATATATATATATATATATATATATATATATATATACTGTGTTATATGAACACAATAAATGTTAATGTTTGTGAAAATGTTATAGATATAAAGCTAACTCAATGCCACCCCTACTCACCCCAAATCGGAGCTCCGGTGGATCCAAACCCCATTTATCTAATATTCTCTTAATTTCAGAGGTCCGCGCCAGTGGTACCCTATGCCACTACTACCAACCCAAATCATAGCTCTGATGAAACTCGTTGAAGCTCCGACAATGGGGGTGGGTAGTAGTGGGGATATAATGTCGTTAGCGTAAACCTTTAAAAATATGGTAATTTTGAAAAAAAAAAGTGGTTTAGATCTACCGTGTGTTTATATATATTATGTAATATTAACTCAGTAAATATTACTGTTTGTGAAAATGTTATATATATATTGTGTAATATTAGCTCCGTAAATATTACTGTTTGTGAAAATGTTATATATATAAAACTATTTCATAAATATATTAACACAGTAAATGTTATTGTTTGTGAAAATGTCACAAATATAAAACTATTTCATTTTCTGGTGTATACAAAAAAGTTTAATATCTATGACATTTTTACAAACAATAGCATTTATTGTGTTATTACATTATATATATATATATATATATATATATATATATATATATATATATATATATATATATATATTTAATATGCTTTTATTTTTAAAGCTCTGCGCCACCGGCACCTAATGCCACCCCTACTCACCCCAAACCGGTGCTCAAGAGTATCCAGATCCCATTTATCCAATCTTATTTTTTCAACGGTTCGCGCCAGCGGCACCTCATGACACTCCGGTCGATCCAAAATCCATTTATTCAAAAGTCTCTTATTTTCAAAGGTCCGCGCCAGCGGCACCACATGCCACCCTTACCCACCCCAAATCGGAGCTCTGGCGAAGGTCGTTGAAGCTCCAACAATGGTGGTAAGGATTAGATGTCGTTAGCGCGAACCTTTAAATATAAGGTATTTTTGAAAAAAGAGGGTTTGGATCCACCGTATATATATATATATATATATATACTGTGTAGTATTACCAAAGTAAATGTTAATGTCTGTTTGTGAAAATGTCACATATATAAAACTATTTCATATTTTAGTGCATACAGTAAAGTTTACTGTTTGTGTAAATTTTTTTCTTTGGAATTTTATAGCCTTCATGGATCTTGTTTGATAGATCTCGTCGAGCAGATTTTAAAAATAATAATTTTGCGAAAAATGGATTTGTGAATCAAAAGTTATTATTATTTAAAGATTAAAAAAAAAACTCCTACCACTTATGTAACTTCCTAAAGGAACTTACGGATGATTAGTTATAAAAGGGTAAAATTGTGAAAAAATTCCCTAAAAAGTTGGAATATGACCTATAAGATTGTTGAAGAGTCAATAGGACTTATAAGAATATTGACCCGACAAATGGGACCTAAATATAATTGTCCCTCGGATTTATTATGCAGAAGCATAATCTGGTACGGCTCGTCCCATTTACTTTTTATATTTATTTAAATATCCTTTTCTCATATAGAGTGTGACCCACACCCTTAAATTCTTCTCCACACCCTAATTATATATTCAATATACAAAGATCAAAATATCTTTTTTTCCTTTAAAATATAATATAATTTTAAAACATAATATTAATATAGATAAAATAAAATAAAATTTACCCTTTATGACAAAATATAATTTATTATTATTATTATTATTAGTCGTAGTAGTAGTATTATTTCGATTTTTAACTTTAACACATTACTATTTAAATTATATTATAGTACATTTTTATGAATTTATTAAACTTTGTAATATTTTTCGTCACTAAATATGAGACTTTTTTCACTAAAAAGTGATAATTGGTGACATATAAACAGTATTTAACACAAAAATCTTATAATGGAAAAATTGCATTTTAACAAACAAAAAAATAGTTTTTAACAAAATAAAACAGTTTTAACGAAAAAACTTTTTTTAAACAAAATAAAAATTGTTTATAACAAAAAACAGTTTAAAAAAAACTTTAAAAATTGTTTATAACAAAAAAACAGTTTAAAATGAACCTTAAAAATTATGAAACTTTAATTATGTATTGTTAAATATGTTTATTGACGTTGGGTTAAATATCATAGAAATTTATGATGTAGAAAAATTATGAAAATTCCTGGAAGCTGACTGAACGATAAAAGAGCCTATAGGGCAGATTTGCTTTGTAATAAAGAAATGGACACATCTTGCTCTAGGAAACTTGAAATGATGTGTTGTATTTTATATTGGGAACCTAATATGATGAGAACTGGATTACCAAGATTAAATTAAAGTATGTTTGGTCTATGGATCGGATATGTTAGATATATTAACATGAAATTGGATGGGACTTCATTTACGATGTATGATTGGAATGGGATCATATAATGCTTATAAATTGGGTTAAGTTTAAGTTATTCTTTGGATTGTTAATATCTTATGATGATAATAATATTTTAAGAATTTATATGTGAAAGGTGAAGAAGAACCGGTTGAACAAGTGCCAGACACAGGCAAGGGAAAAATACATGAAGTGGTCAAGGTGAGTGTACTCACTGGAAAAAGATGTATTATACATGGCTATGGAGATGATTTGAATATCACTCACGGGTAAGATGTATTACACATGGTTATGGATATGATATGGATATCACTCACTGGTAATATGTATTATACATGGCTATGGAGATGATTTGAATATCACTCACGGGTAAGATGTATTACACATGGTTATGGATATGATCAGAATAATATTGAATATGAATTTGTTCATTTCGGTTTACCGAAATGAGGGGTTACTCCTCGACCAGGAATGGGGGAGATTTGTCTATTAAAGACAAGGGGTTACTCCTCGACCAGGAATGGGGGAGAATTGTCTATTGCAGACAGGATATATGAATCATGATTCGGATAAGTTGGTCATTCTATATGAATGAATCGGATAAGTGTATAATTGATAATTCTTTATGAATGAGCTGGATGAGTATATAACTGGTAATTCTTTATGAATGGACCGGATACGTAATACATAATTGTTAATGAGCTGGATAAGTACATATGTATCAACATATGTATATGATTTATTGCATTTAATTTTATGCAATAGTTTAGTAGTGATGCATTCACTGGGCTCTTTTGCTCACGGTTACTATGGTTATGTGTTTCAGGTAACATGATGTCACTGCCAAATCTAGGAGGTTTGGTTGGCTTAGAAAGGGATGCATAAAACCATAATTTTGGTCAAATAAAAAAGGGGTAATTTAATTTTACTTATCCTTGAAGCAAGTTTGAATAAGCATAATCACTTGAAAATATGTGAAAACTTTTGGCTTTATGGCCTCATGTTGTTAACGAAAAAGAATATTCGTGAAGATGGTTTGGTTAAGGTAATTATGATTCGACTCACCTTGACTTTCAAACTTAATTATAAGTAACTTGGTTGGGGTGTGTCAACTTTGGTATCAGAGACTAGGTTTTAGAGGTTCTGGGGTGAGGAGCGCCTAGATTTGGCAGTGGAAGTATAAATATTTTTGAGTCATAAGCAAATTGGCTTTATTGACTAACATCTGTTAGTTATACATATATATTGTTGCATGGGATATGAAATGTAATGATCTTGCAGGAAAGAAAATGAGATGTTAAGGTTTATTCGAGGATGACAACAGGTATTTTAATTTGAATCATTGCATTGTTTTATTTATGGTATCGACAAACATGTCATTGAAGGAAAATTTTTAAAGACAAAATGTGGTATACGAAAATTGTGAAGTATTGGAAGCAATCTCTTCTTATACTGGAATATGTAGACTTGAGTTATATCACTTATTAAACCATGTTTGGGTGTGTGCCCATTTATATGGGAGAGTGAGGTACGGGAACCCATATTCCGTTAAAGGATGGGATAGTAAATTGTTAGAGTGTAAATAAAATGAAGATTCACATGGTAAGGTGAAGTGAGACGATTAATAGTTGTATATGTTTAATTTTAATATGTGAAATGGTCTCAAATTCAATTACTAGTCAATATATAATAATTTATCCGAATATGGGTTCATACTGAATTATGATAAGTAGAAGAAAAGAGTGATAAGAGTTGAGATGTAAATTTTTTTAATAGTATGAGTATATGTGGTGAATATTACTCTTGGGATGTTTTGAAATGCTTATATGAATAGTAAAGTTGAGACGAGGTGTTAAAGAGTTGGAAGTTTAAAAATATTGGGGAGCCCTTTTAAGTGTATATGTTGTTTATGAGTATGGAAAAGATGCTAATCGAGTTGGACTATCGACAACTGGTTTGGGTGGATATTGAGTTGTATTTGTCATTGTATGTACGTGTTATCACTAAGAGTATGACATATAATGAATATGATTGACATGATATGGAGCCACCAAGAAGTATGTGTAAGGATAAGATGTTATGTGAGATACCATAATGGGATACATTAAGGTATTTGTTCAAGTTATTTGAAAGAAATACGATATATAATAGTTACCATAAGTATTATGGGGTTGATATGTGTGGTTAAAAGTTTTAGTGGTGGTGTTATGTTTAATGTCCATATTACCAAACGGGTAAGGTGAGTGTATTAATAATGTTGCATAAAACTATAATGTTAATAAGGATTGGGGTAAGATTATGATTGTAAAGCTATTATGCCAGATAAATGACTAGTTAAAGTCGTTGTATGTTTAGTTAAAAAATAATCATACGATACTAAAAAGGGCAATATAGTGAGAAGTTATATTGAGTTCATAGTGCATGACTGCACAATATACATGAACGTGAATATGAAAGCTTGGTTAAGAATAAACATTTAGCGAAAGATTGTACAGTTTTGATATATGAAAAGTAGTGAGGATATATTTAAATTAAGAAATTGTAAGGACGAGATTTAACATACTCTTAAACATCAGAAATGATATGGATAGTAGTTAAAGTCAAACACATGTATTTGGTGTTGAATGGAAGATAGAAATATGACGTGTAATAAACCAATATGGTAATATGATATCTATGAATTGAAATATTACACGATGATAAGGATAAACTATAGGAATGAAGGAAGAAAGGTAAATAACGATACTAGGTTGTTAAGAATATTCACTCATTGTGAATATACGATGATATAACTGATAATCTAGTATGTGTGAATGTTTGATATACGTATATAAAGGTATGAAGTAATATATGAGTTGGGGTTTGATTTTCATTAATAAGAAATCATTAGACGATTATTCTTACGGGTAATGATAAGGATACTGAAGTTATTATGAAAGAAGATGTGTCGTACATCGAGGAACCGATTGAAATTCTTGGTCGTAAAGAGCAAGTATTAGGGAATAAAGTAGTTTCGTAATTAAAGTTTTGTGGAGTATCCATGAAATTAAATAAGCAACTTGAGAAAGGGAATATGGAATGAGAAAATAGTATCCCCAATTGTTTGATAAGTGGAATTCATCCTAAATTTCGGGGATGAAATTTTCTAAGAGGGGAAGGCTGTGACGACCCGGATATGATTATGATAAACCATGTTTAAATCATGCTTATCATATGCGATGGGGATAATGTGTTATTAGAATATATAATGTTAAGTTATTGTGTTTAGTCTAATTCTACTTTCATAACTTATGAAATATTAAATTAGTCACAAACACAAATTTGTGAAGTTTTCGATAAAAAAATTTCTGGTTGGAGGCTAGTTTTGACCCTTATAATGTAATAATTGATTTAAGGTCAAAACTATATAATTGTATACATGTGAGTTATGTTTGTAACACAACAAACGGTGTGTTGAACGGAGGTCCGAGCGAGAAGTTATGCTGAAATTACGAAGCAGGGGCAAATTTGTCCATTCGTTAAATAATATTTCGTCTTATTAGGCTAACAAATGGTGGATATTGATTGGTTGAGGAAGGACGTGGGTTTTTGCCGACTTTTAAGGCTTAAAATAAGCTATTCATTCAGCATATTTCAGCCATTAAAGATTTTGACTTGAGAGGAAGAGAGAATTGGAAAGTTAGGAAGAAAAAGTGAGGAGAAAAATTCGTAGAAATTACGTAAAACCCTCGACGGTAATGCTAACTTCGAATCTTGTTACTTTTCTTATATTACTGTTATAGATGATAGAAATCATCATTTGTTTACTAAACTTTCATCCCTTAATATATATGTGTGGTTAGTTGAAAGTTTAAGATAAGTTGAATGTGTAAACCCTTGAAATTGTTTTGTTTAGAAACCTTATTTATTCAAACTTCCATATCTTTTTGTATACTTACTGGAATTGATTGATTACATTTGTATATTAACAAGGACTCATATGTGTGTGACATATCCGAAAATTATGTGAAAATACCAAGAAATGAGGCTTTGGTGAGAGTTTGAAAGTTCGGGTATGAAATCGGCCCCAAGAGTGAAAGTATTCCCGGCATGTGTTCGATGTTTTGCTTGACCTAGCAAATGAACCTTAAAAATTATGAAACTTTAATTATGTATTGTTAAATATGTTTATTGACGTTGGGTTAAATATCATAGAAATTTATGATGTAGAAAAATTATGAAAATTCCTGGAAGCTGACTGAACGATAAAAGAGCCTATAGGGCAGATTTGCTTTGTAATAAAGAAATGGACACATCTTGCTCTAGGAAACTTGAAATGATGTGTTGTATTTTATATTGGGAACCTAATATGATGAGAACTGGATTACCAAGAATAAATTAAAGTATGTTTGGGCTATGGATCGGATATGTTAGATATATTAACATAAAATTGGATGGGACTTCATTTACGATGTATGAATGGAATGGGGTCATATAATGCTTATAAATTGGATTAAGTTTAAGTTATTCTTTGGATTGTTAATATCTTATGATGATAATAATATTTTAAGAATTTATATGTGAAAGGGGAAGAAGAACCGATTGAACAAGTGCAGACAAATGCAAGGGAAAAACACATGAAGTGGTCAAGGTGAGTGTACTCACTGGAAAAATATGTATTATACATGGCTATGGAGATGATTTGAATATCACTCATGGGTAAGATGTATTACACATGGTTATGAATATTGATGATGCTAAGATTTAGCACCACCGAGTAAGTGATAAGGATCTCAAACAGTAGCAACCATGGCAGCCATAGTGATGTATAAGTGTATAAGTATGTAGAAGGGGATGAGTATAAGAGGAAATAAGACAATGATGTATAGTGGTTAAGCCAATTTGGCCTACATCCACTGTGAGTGTGTGATCCACTAAGTATGGGCACTAATGGCCTTGGATACAATGCACATAAGCTCACTTTCTCTCTCTACTGTGTGTACAAGTAGAGTTTTAGCTAGGGTTACAATCAATTGATTCATCCCTTGTAGGGTTATAGGTAACAAGTATATATAGGTCTTGGGGGGTGTAGTGTACCCCCCAAGTATGCATGGTGCATGTGTATGATGATCTAGCCAATCCCCTGTTGACACCTGTAGATGCCAAATAATGACATAATATTCCCTCACGTGAGGGTGTGATTTTGTTATAACGGTCTCCCATGTGCCATGTGAGCCTCACGCGCACTGCTCCACGCGTCTCCCAAACCACGCGCTATGATGATGTCACCCTCGGCCTATGAGCCGAGGCCGAGGGCAAAGTTCCTTCCAATAGTGAGTCTGGCCCAATTCTGGCCTCGTACTGTCGTACCCTCGGAGGGTCGTCCAGAGCCTAACGAAGGGTCGGCCCCCTGAGGGGTCGTCCGGAGCCTGATGAAGGGTCGGCTCCCTGAAGGGTCGTTCGAAGCCTGATGAAGGGTCGGCTCTCTGAAGGGTCGTCCGGAGCCTAATGAAGGGTCGGCCCCCTGAGGGATCGTTTGGAACCCGATGAAGGGTCGGCCCTGTGAGGGGTCGTCTGAAACCTGATGAAGGGTCGGCTCCCTGAAGGGTCGTATGGAACCTGATGAAGGGTTGGCTCCCTGAAGGGTCGTCCGGAGCCTGATGAAGGGTCGACCCCCTGAGGGGTCGTCTGGAACCTGATGAAGGGTCGGCTCCTCGAAGGGTCGTCTGGAACTTGATGAAGGGTCGGCCCCCCGAGGGGTCGTCTGGAACCTGATGAAGGGTCGACCCCTGAGGGGTCGTCTGGATTGGAGGGTATATATGGGTATATCAATCACCCCCAGCCCTTAGCCATAGGTGCTGTTGAGATGGCTGAGGGATAATGTTGTAATTAAGATGTGTATGATCAGTTAGGTGATTGACACCTGGGCAGATACTCATTGTTGTTCTAGTTTCTAAGACATGGCGGCTGCATACTTTGCCTGGGGCTTTGTACCCTAAGGATGCCTTCCTCGTGGGTTGTTCCCTGCCTTGGTTAATGGGCCCACTCATTACTAAGGTATTTAAGAGATTTTTGAACTCTCTCTCTTCTTATTCTTCTTCACGCCCAAGCTCTCTCTCTCTAGCCTTTCACCAGTCTTCATTGCCATTTTTGCAGTCTTCGATCCTCCATGCTTAACAACTTTGGCAGTCTTGCTCTCTCTTTATCAGGTAATCCCTTTGCCCCAGCGCTCTCTTTTATCTTCATTTCTGTTTGCTTTTTAGGCTCGTAGGGCTGCATTTTCCTTGGGTTGTCTCATAACTTTTTTCGGTGTCTTCTCCGGCAACTGGTTTTTGAGTGTTCTTGATCAAAATCCTTGAATTCCTTTGTTTCAATCCAAAAGTCCAATCTGGTCAACTGCCAACTTGTTTGTAGCTAAGTTTAGTTAAATTCTCTAAGTGTAGGGTCCTCCCTTTAATGCTTAGGAGGCTTTATAGTTTAGCATCTGAATTCCCATCCTTGAGAGAGAAGCTCTTTGCAGAGATCAGACGAATAGAGCAAGATGAGGAGAGAAGACGAGGGGCCGACCCTAATTGGGTACTACCCATCTTTCCCATTCCTCTTGCCACAATAAATCCATTTGAACCGTCTGAGTCTTGTGGGTCGTCCCATCGTCCAGTCGAGTGTCATTTAAGTGAGATGGACGAGAGAGCATCTTCGCCAACTGGCGCTGGACCTTCTGGTAGGAGAGAGACATCTGACCTAAGCCCAACGACATACCGAGGGTATGGTTCCCTCCGAGGCTGTCCCTGTGACAACCCTATCTCCACATGCCTTCCAGATGGCCTTTCCCCATGGCCCTCTGGCAGATGACGAGGCCGAGGGAGAGGGGACCGAGGACGAGGGCGATGATACAGATAGCCAGGTTGATACCTCCCATGCCTCGTCCTATATCTCCTCCGTTAGGGATCGCGACCTCTTGATATGGAGGCATGCCTATGGAGTGTCCCCCAATATAACTATGAGGGTTCCCTCTGAGTCTGAGAGGGTTTTTGGTTGTGAAGAGGGAGAGGTTGCAGTTTATGAACAGAAGTTCAAGGTTGGGGTCAGATTCCCTCTGCATCCTGCCATCGTAGATATCTTGTCAGCCCTTGGTGTTTCCCCCTCTCAGCTTCCTCCCAACTCTTGGAGGACGATCCTGGGCTACATCTCCTTGTGGAAGATTGCTTTCACGGATGAGCCCTCGGCTGACGTATTCTTGGCCTGCTACAATATCACCTCCTCGTCCAAACAGCCTGGCTACTATCCTCTAGGGGCGAGGAGGTCTGAGAAAAAACTTCTCCACGTGGAACAAACCTCCAACCACGATTGGAATAAGAGATTCTTCTTTATCTCTGGGGAGTGGGAGTTCACCGCCGAGGCTCAACTTGTAGCCGATGGTCCGATGGTCCCCAGAAGATGGTCTAACGCTTCAATGAAGGCCAGGTCAGACCCCGGACTTAGTCTGGAGGAGAAGGACATCGTTGAGTATCTGAGGGGACGAGGGAGAGGTGGTGAGCTTACAAAATTTGAAGATTTGATGACCCCCCGGTTCCTCAAAGAAGCTGGTCTGAGGGTCGGCCCTCTGACAGAACTATGTGAGTTATACTGAACGTTTTCCATTCTTTACTTATTTTTGAAGTGTTTCCTCTTTATCTCTACATTTTTCTGACGTGTAGTCCTCTTTCCAAGTCATCCTGCAGGTATATCAGACTCTCTTTGGGAAATGACTGCTCCCAGCTTATTATCAGGCTTGGCCAGGAAGAAAGGAAAGGAGCCTCAGCAGGCTCCGAGGAAGACACAGGACGCAGGGCCGACCCCTGCTGAGCCGACCGTCGGTACGCAGAAAAGGAAAGAGCCCGAGACTCCCGTAGACCCTCGACCAAGATCACGGACGAGGGCAAGGGTTGAGGGGTCTGAGGGAACCGCCTCCTCTTCTACCATGAGGGCCTTCTGGTCTCAGAACTTGGCACATCTGAGGGCCGAGCCCTCATCACTCATTGCAAACTTGAGGGCAGCCAAGGCCTCAATGTTTTCTTCTCCCTCGGCCGCTGATTACGAGTTCCTGTTAAAGATGCCTCCTGCCAAAGTGTACGACTATGGTCTGCACGCCCTTGCACAGGTATTGGTCTTGACCCACTTCTTTAATTTCATTCTTTCACCAACTTTTTCCTCGGCCTCTTGATATCTGTTTATTTTTCTTGTGCAGTCTGTGTGCGCCTTTACCTCGGCAACAAAATGGATGGCTGAAAATCAGGAGAAATTCCATGACGCCGAGAGGGCCATCCAGCATGAGGCCGACCTGCAGGCTGACTTAGATACTGCAAAGGCTGAGTTAGAGAGTGCCAGAACTGAGCATGCACGAATTATGGATGAGCTAACGATGCATCATGATGAGGATCTAAAGGCTAGAGACTTGCTTTTGAAGGAGAAGGATGAAACCATGACCCATCGGGAGGCCCAGTTTAAGATTGAGCTGTCTGAGGCTGTGAAGAAAGCCGAGGCCGACGCTATTGAAACCTATAAACTCTCAGATGAGTTCCAAGGTTTCGGCCTTGAGTACTTGGAGAGATGGATAAGGACGGCCTGTCGGTGGGTCGTCCTTAAGTTCGGCGACGTCGTCTCTTCGGTTCGCCCGTCCCTTGAAGCAGTCCAACTGGACGACCCTCTGATCGCCGAGGCTCTGACCCAGGTGGAATCCCAACATGCAGAAGGCACAGGCACGTCTGAGGCTCAGCCTGTCATAGTCACAGAGGAAACCTCTCTTATAGATGTTGAGGCCCTGCCCTCTGATGTTGTTCCATAGGGTGGCTGTCTGTAGCCCATACCCTCTTGATGTAATTAGCATTTTTGTACTCTACTTGTAGAACACTTGATATTTCATTAATACTATCGTCTCCTTTGTTGTCTTCCATATTTGCTTCTTGTACTATTTGTGTTGTCTTTGTTAATGCCACTAACCTCTCCCTCGTCTTTCTTGAGGGCAGTGGTGGGGTCGTCCCCTCCACTGGCCCTCATTATAGCTGAGGGATCAAATTACCAAACTAATGGTTTTTAATGAAGTTTTCCCTCGTCTTTCTTGAGGACAGTGGTGGGGTCGTCCCCTCCACTGGCCCTCATTATAGCCGAGGGATCAAATCACCAAACAAATGTTTTTAAACAAGTATTCCCTCGTCTTTCTTGAGGACAGTGGTGGGGTCATCCCCTCCACTGACCCTCATTATAGCCGAGGGTTCAACTTACCAAATTAATGGTTTTTAACAAAGTTTTCCCTCATCTTTCTTGAGGACAGTGGTGGGGTCGTCCCCTCCACTGGACCTCATTATAGCCAAGGGTTCAACTTACCAAATTAATGGTTTTTAACAAAGTTTTCCCTCGTCTTTCTTGAGGACAGTGGTGGGGTCGTCCCCTCCACTGGCCCTCATTATAGCCGAGGGTTCAACTTACCAAATTAATGGTTTTTAACAAAGTTTTCCCTCGTCTTTCTTGAGGACAGTGGTGGGGTCGTCCCCTCCACTGGCCCTCATTATAGCCGAGGGTTCAACTTACCAAATTAATGGTTTTTAACAAAGTTTTCCCTCGTCTTTCTTGAGGACAGTGGTGGGGTCGTCCCCTCCACTGGCCCTCATTATAGCCGAGGGTTCAACTTACCAAATTAATGGTTTTTAACAAAGTTTTCCCTCGTCTTTCTTGAGGACAGTGGTGGGGTCATCCCCTCCACTGACCCTCATTATAGCCGAGGGTTCAACTTACCAAATTAATGGTTTTTAACAGAGTTTGCCCTCGTCTTTCTTGAGGACAGTGGTGGGTTCGTCCCCTCCACTGACCCTCATTATAGCCGAGGGTGGTTCTCTGTAGATGTTTCCATGCGTACTATAACTGATAACCACAAGATGAGGGGAAGCAATGATATTTCTCATTAATTTTCCAAGTGTTCTGTTGGAGCAACTCTTATTACAATTATGGTTTATCAAGACCTTACAACACTACTGATAGTATTTCTTCAAATGATCTGCATTCCAGGGGTTGGAAAAAGGTTCCCCTTCTAGGTTTTCTAGTCTATAGGTCCCAAAGACGACTTCATCGATGACCCTATATGGGCCATGCCAATTAGGATGGAGCTTGTTGCGCTTTTGCCAAGTCTTCTTGAGGACCAAGTCCCCCACTGCGATAGGCCTCTGTTTCACCCTCTGATTGTAAAACCTTGCGGTCCTCTGCTGGTAGGCTGCTTGCCTTATCTCAGCGTCCTCCCTCCTTTCCTCAATCAGGTCTAAGTCGAGTCTCCTCTCTTCCGCATTTTTCTGGGGGTCATACATTTGGACTCTATGCGTAGGAAACTCAATCTCGATGGGGATGACGGCTTATGAGCCATAAGCTAGCATGAATGGGGTCTCTTCGGTAGAGGTCCTCACTGTCGTCCTGTATGCCCATAGCACGGCATATAACTCCTCGACCCATCTTCCTTTTGCCTCCTCAAGCCTCTTCTTGATTCCATCTAGGATTGTACTGTTTGTAACTTCTGTTTGCCCATTGGCCTGAGGTTGTCCTGGGGTGGAGAAAAATTGTTTGATACTCACCCTTTCACAGTACTTCTGTAGAGAGGTATTCTTGAACTGAGTCCCATTATCCGAGATGAGGGTGTTGGGGAGACCATATCTGCATATAATATTTTTCCAGATGAACTGGAAGGTCTTCTGCTCTGTGATCGTCACCATCGGCTCCGCTTCCACCCACTTTGAAAAATAGTCAATGGCTACGATGAGGAACCGGTAGTTATTGACGGCCCTAGGCAAGGGTCCTACTAGGTCAATTCCCCGTACTGCAAATGACCATGGGGATGTAATGGAAGTAAGAGGCTGATGGGGCTGGTGAGGGATGGTGGAAAATCTTTGACATTTGTCGCACTTTTTTACATATGCCGCTGCATCTTTCCCCAAGGTCGGCCACCAGTACCCCTGGGTGATCACCCTCTTCGCTAAGGATCTGCCCCCGATGTGGCTTGAGCACGATCCTTCGTGCACATCTTGCAAAATGGAAGGGACTTCTGAGGGATGCGCACACCTAAGTAAGGGGAGCAAAAACCCCTTTTTGTACAAGGTTTCTCTGATGACAGTGAATTTTGCAGCCCTGTACCTCAGCTTCTTCTTTTCTTGCCTTGCTTCTGGAATCTCCCCCTCTTTAATGTACCTGATCAGAGGGTCCATCCATGAAGCTTCCTGAGAAACATTTAGGCAATTGCTAAGTGTTCCCTCAGCGTCTTCAATAGTTGGCCGAAGCAAAATTTCTACTGGGACCGTCCTCCTGATGTCTGTCCTCGTTACCGAGGCCAACCTAGCCAGGGCATCAGCACGGCCATTGTCGAGCCTAGGTATCCTCTTTAATTTCACTTCTCTGAAGCCCTTCAGTAACGACCTCACTTTCTCAAGGTACCTAGCCATCCTCTCGTCCTTGGCCTCATAGTCTCCTAGTATCTGATTCACTACTAGCCTCGAATCACTATGGACCAAAATCTGGCCAACACTAAGAGACTTGGCCAAGGAGAGGCCTGCTACCAAGGCCTCATATTCAGCCTCATTATTGGAGGCCTTAAAATTGAACCTTAGGGCGTACTCAATGTCTGTGTCGTCGGGTGCTGATACTATTAACCTAGCTCCGCTCCCGCTTTTGCAAGAGGACCCATCGATGAAGAGACTCCACACGGTACGTTCTTCTGAGAAACTTCCCTCGGTGAGTGACCCCTTTCTAAAGAGATATCTTCCCTCTTCATTTTCAACCACTTTCCTTCTAGCGGTGCTCGTCTCAGCCTTATCTGTAGGTGTGTCGGTGAGCTCACCCTGTCGGGTATCTATCCTCCCGAGGCCCTCATTCTCGGCTTCATCATCTTCCCAAGTAAACTCAGCCACGAAGTCTGCCAATGCTTTCCCCTTAATGGCCGTCCTAGGCTGATACACAATGTTAAACTCCCCCAGCTCTATAGCCCAGGCCATTAGCCTGCCTGATTTTTCTGGCTTGTGTAGGACCTGCCTAAGAGGAGAGTCGGTGAGGATGACCATTGTGTGGGACTGGAAGTACGGCTTCATCTTCCTTGAGGCATGGATCAAGGCGTAGGCCAACTTTTCCATCCTCAGGTATCTTTGCTTTGCCCCTTGAAGTGCCTTGCTATTAAAATATACAGGCTTCTGTACTTCATCTTCGTCTCTCATAATGGCTGCGCGGATGGCCGACCCTGAGACGGCGAGGTATACATAAAGTCGTTCACCCTGCACGGGTCGTGACAGCAGCAAGGGAGACCCTAAGTATGACTTTAGGTCCCTGAAAGCCTCATTACACTCTTCACTCTATTCGAAGGCCTTCCTTAGGATCTTAAAGAATGGCAAACACTTGTCTGTGGCCCTAAACACGAACCTGTTCAAGGCAGCGACTCTCCCTGTGAGTCTCTGAACGTCTTTAATGGACTTGGGGGTCTTCATCTCAACAAGGGCCTTTATCTTTTCAGGGTTGGCCTCGATGCCTCTTTGGTTGACAATAAACCCTAAGAACTTACCTGCTCCAACCCCGAAGACACACTTGGCCGGATTAAGCTTCATCTGGTATTTGTCCATCGTATTAAAGGTCCTCTCCAGGTCTGCCACATGATCATCTGCCTTCAGACTCTTAGTCAACATGTCATCTACATAGACCTCCATAGACTTCCCAATTTGGTCTTCAAACATTTTATTTACCAGGCGTTGGTACGTTGCCCCCGTATTTTTTAGGCCAAAGGGCATGACCCTATAATAGTATGTCCCCTTGTCAGTGATGAAGGCTGTCCTCTCCGAGTCTTCAGGGTTCATGAAGATCTGGTTATATCCTGAATAGGCATCCATGAAGCTCATGAGCTCATGGCCTGCAGTAACGTCTACCATCTGGTCAATGCGGGGGAGAGGGAAGCTGTCTTTGGGACAGTGCTTGTTGAGGTCTATGAAGTCCACACACATTCTCCACTTCCCGTTGGCCTTTGGAACAATGACTGCATTGGACAGCCATTCGGGGTAGATGACCTCTCTAATAAACTCAGCGTCTTCTAATTTTTTGACCTCGTCCCTGATGACCTCATACTTTTCTCTAGAGTAAATTCTCCTCTTCTACTTTACCGACTTCACACCCTCTACCACATTGAGCTTGTGGCACATGATTTCAAGGTCAATCCCCGGCATATCTACATGACTCCATGCGAAGATGCTTCGTCTTCTCCTCAACAGTTTAATGAGGTCTTCCTTGATATTGGGCTTCAGAGACTTGCCGATTTGGACGATTTTTTTCGGGTCATCCTCATCGAGGATGATGGATTCTACCTCTTCCGCGGCCTCTCCTTTCTTGAGCTTCATCTCGTCCCTGGGGTCTAGGGTATCAATATTGTAAGTGGTCGTAGCCCTCTTGTGTGCCTCCCTTTCTTCAGCGGAGTTGTAGTAACATTCTCGCGCTGTCGTCTGGTCTCCCTGAACTTCCCCCACCCCGTAAAGGGTAGGAAATTTGATCATCTGATGGACCGTAGACGGCACAACTTCAAACCCCTTGAGGGCCACACGCCCCAGTATGATGTTGTAGGCTGAAAATACATGCTCATCCATCACAAAGAAACTGACCTTCTTGGTGAGCCATCTCGGCCATTCGTCCCCCATCATGACATCAGCCTCATACACTCCAAGGGGATGAACCTTTTCCCCACTGAACCCAATCAATGGATGATGATACGGGATGAGTCTAGCCCGACTGAGACCTAAGGATTTAAAACACGGCCAAAACATCACGTCTGCAGATGAGCCCCCATCTACTAGGATCCTCGGCACCTCGCACCCGTGCACCCTGGTAGTGATGACGAGAGGGTCATCATGTGGGGCTAAGAGGCCTTTGAATTCCATTCTTGAAAATCCCACTATCAGAGTGTCCATATCAATCTTCTTCCTCTTTTCTGACTTGACCTCCAGAGAGGTTGAGTGTACCGTCTTCGTCACTACCTTGGCCTCAGCCACATGGGCCTTCCTGTCGGCAACCTCAGACCCTCCTCCCGCTAGACCCCCGGAGATCATTCCCACTCCGAGCGAGATCATATTAAGCCTCTTGACAGGACCTTGTTCGTCTCTCGACGGGAGGTCAGGGTCGTCCTCATCATCAGAAGGGTCATCCCCTCTTTTTTGAGGACATTCTCTGCATGCATCGCCACGCTTCTTTCTGGGGTCGTCCCCTCGGCCCCTCTTGAAGGCACCTTTGTCGACGTACTTTCTTAGCTTCCCTTCTTTCAGCATCTTCTCAATCTCATCTTTCATAGCAAAGCATTTGTCTGTTACGTGGCTGTGGTCTTGGTGAAATTCACACCACAGGTTCTTATTCCTCTTATTGGGGGCTGCCCTCAGCTTCTCAGGTCACTTCAGGGACCGATCACTCTTTATCTTATTGAGAATCTGTTCACAGCTGACCGTTAGAAGGGTGTAACCAGCGAACTTGTCATCCGTATATCTCTTCTTCCCATCTTTATTCTTCTTAGGACCCCCACTAGCACCTTCTTTTTCGTCTTCATATTTTGCGGCCATCGCCTCTTCGGCGTTCATCACCTTCCCTGCTGTCGACAGCAATTTAGCCATCATCCTCAGAGGATCTTCAGCAAGCTTCCATAACAGTTTCCCCTTTTGGAGTCCTCCAATCAGGGCTGTCATAGATATGCTCTCCTCATAGTCTTCCACCTCCAGCTTCTCCTTATTGAATCTGGCTGTGTAGTCCCTCAGGCTCTCACTCTTCCCCAGACATGTGCAGCCCCTGTCAAGGTACCAGAAAAGGCACGACACCTCATCTCATCTGAGATAGAGTATATGTCTACTGCTGATTGATACATCTCGACATGGTGGACAGGGTTAGTGCTCCCGTCGTATCTTGGGGTGACCTCAGGTGGATTGAACCTTGATGGCGTAGGGAAGTTGACTATCTTCACCACAAAGGGTGAGCCTATGGTGTATCCCTTCTGAAGAGGGTCCCGGCTCTTCAGTATATCACCGATCTTATCCTCTAGTCGCTGGATTGAGTCATTCCAGGGGCTCACAGGGTCGGCTTGGCCGATGTTATCCCCTGTCGCCTCTTTAAGGTGGACGGAGGGTTCTGCTGCGGCAGGCCTGTGTCGGCTGTTTACTTCCCTTTGGCCGTCATCCCATCCTTGGGGTTGACCATCTGCTGCCTCCCTCCTGGACCTCGCAGCACTTCTTGACCTGGACAATTTTTCCCGCAGGTCATTTACTGGGCCCAGCCTCTCAAAGGCTGACCCCCTGCTCAAGCGATCAAAAGCAGAGCCTCTCGGGCGATCATCGGGGTTTGGTCTCCCGCACTTTCCTCTACTATCCTGGAGAGGTCGTACAGTATTGTTGGAGATCTCATACGGTTCCCAGCATTCTATAGGAGCCTCCTCTCCCTCTAGATCGTCATACCTGTCCTCAGGGCAAGGGTTTCCTTGCCTTCCCAGGCGTAGACGCCGGGGGTCAGCAACATCCCTACGCCGCTGAGGGGGTGGCAGGTCTTTGCATGGTGCCTGGGGTGGTCCCCTGGCCTCATACTGTCCTGGAGCTGCTGCCGGAGTAATCTTCTCAGGTGAAACCCCTGGTGGTCTTAGTATGTTCTGGCTTAGAGCTGTGAACTGCTCCTGCATCATCCGTTGGATTGCTGCCAGAGACTTTAAGGCTGCCGCCACATCAGCCATCTCAGACTGAGGCGGCGGCTGACTGGAACTGGGTCTTCCCCCCTCATCCGGCGGGGGAAGCGATGGCGGTGGCATTTCAGGTGCCATGTGTTTGAGCTATGAAAAGCTGAACTGAAGAAAAGACTGGTGAGCTTGAGAACCTTCTCTTTCAATGGTGAAACATCTCCTCTCAGGGGGAGTGCTGGCTCACCACCAGAGTGCCCAGTGAGGTCAAGATGTACAAAGGAAGAGATGTCTTCTCGTTCCCACAGAAGGCGCCAAACTGATGATGCTAAGATTTAGCACCACCGGGTAAGTGATAAGGAGCTCAAACAGTAGCAACCATGGCAGCCATAGTAATTTATAAGTGTATAAGTATGTAGAAGGGGATGAGTATAAGAGGAAATAAGACAATGATGCATAGTGGTTCAGCCAATTTGGCCTACATCCACTGTGAGTGTGTGATCCACTAAGTATGGGCACTAATGGCCTTGGATATAATGCACATAAGCTCACTCTCTCTCTCTACTGTGTGTACAAGCAGAGTTTTAGCTAGGGTTACAATCAATTGATTCATCCCTTGTAGGGTTATAGGTAACAAGTATATATAGGTCTTGGGGGGTGTAGTGTACCCCCCAAGTATGCATGGTGCATGTGTATGATGATCTAGCCAATCCCCTGTTGACACCTGTAGATGCCAAATAATGACATAATATTCCCTCACGTGAGGGTGTGATTTTGTTATAACGGTCTCCCATGTGCCATGTGAGCCTCACGCGCACTGTTCCACGCGTCTCCCAAACCACGCGCTGTGATGATGTCACCCTCGGCCTATGAGCCGAGGCCGAGGGCAAAGTTCCTTCCAGTAGTGAGTCTGGCCCAATTCTGGCCTCGTACTGTCGTACCCTCGGAGGGTCGTCCGGAGCCTAACGAAGGGTCGGCCCCCTGAGGGGTCGTCCGGAGCCTGATGAAGGGTCGACCCCCTGAGGGGTCGTCTGGAACCTGATGAAGGGTCAGCTCCCTGAAGGGTCGTCTGGAACCTGATGAAGGGTCGGCTCCCTGAAGGGTCGTCCGAAGCCTGATGAAGGGTCGGCCCCCTGAGAGGTCGTCTGGAACCTGATGAAGGGTCGGCTCCCCGAAGGGTCGTCTGGAACCTGATGAAGGGTCGGCCCCCCGAGGGGTCGTCTGGAACCTGATGAAGGGTCGGCCCCTGAGGGGTTGTCTGGATTGGAGGGTATATATGGGTATATCAAATATGATATGGATATCACTCACTGGTAATATGTATTATACATGGCTATGGAGATGATTTGAATATCACTCACGGGTAAGATGTATTACACATGGTTATGGATATGATCAGAATAATATTGAATATGAATTTGTTCATTTCGGTTTATCGAAATGAGGGGTTACTCCTCGACCAGGAATGGGGGAGATTTGTCTATTAAAGACAAGGGGTTACTCCTCGACCAAGAATGGGGGAGAATTGTCTATTGCAGACAAGATATGTGAATCATGATTCAGATAAGTTGGTCATTCTATATGAATGAACCGGATAAGTGTATAATTGATAATTCTTTATGAATGAGCTGGATAAGTATATAACTAGTAATTCTTTATGAATGGACTGGATACGTAATACATAATTGTTAATGAGCTGGATAAGTACATATGTATCAACATATGTATATGATTTATTGCATTTAATTTTATGCAATAGTTTAGTAGTGATGCATTCACTGGGCTCTTTTGCTCACGGTTACTATGGTTATGTGTTTCAGGTAACATGATGTCACTGCCAAATCTAGGAGGTCGGGTTGGCTTAGAAAGGGATGCATAAAACCATAATTTTGGTCAAATGAAAAAGGGATAATTTAATTTTACTTATCCTTGAAGCAAGTTTGAATAAGCATAATCACTATAAAATATGTGAAAAGTTTTGGCTTTATGGCTTTATGGCTTTATGTTGTTAACGAAATAGAATACTCGTGAAGATGATTTGGTTAAGGTAATTATGATTTGACTCACTTTGATTTTCAAACTTAATTATAAGTAACTGGGTTGGGGTGTGCCAGTTTTTATTTTATTAAAAACTATTTTGTTTTGTTATAAATTGTTTTTTTAACTATTTTTTGTTATAAACGGTTTTTATTTTTTTTAAAAAAGTTTTTTCGTTAAAACTATATCTATTTTTTAACAAAACAAAACTATTTATTTTCATATTTAACAATTTTTAACAAAACAAAACTATTTCTAACAAAACAAAACAATTTTTGTTAATTTTTTTTTATTTTGTTAAAAAAAATAATTTCTAACAAAACAAAACAGTTTTTAACAAAATAAAAATAGTTTATAACAAAGAAACAATATCTTTAAAAAAATCATAAAAAATAGTTTTTTGGGGGGTTGGGTTGGGAGGGGAGGGGGGTGTTAAAAAAAATCATAAAATGAAAAAATATATTTTTAACCAAAAAAACTGTTTTTGAAAATTAAATTGTTTTTAATAAAATAAAAACAGTTTCTAACAAAGAAATATTAAAAAAACATTTTTCAAAAAATAATAACACTGTAATGAATAAAAAACAACTTTTAAAAATATTGTGTTTTACATGTATGGTTATTATTGCAATTATTGTTATACTTTGGTACATTTTTCATTGTTGAATATGAAAATTTATCCACGGAAAGTTTTTAGTATTAATACTGTTTTTTATTTATTTTAAATATTTTTGGAAAACAATTTTTATTCTTTTAAAACTGATTTTTTGTTAAAACTGATTTTTTTTCACTAACGTGTTTTTATTTTCTAAAAACTGTTTTTTTAATATTTTTATTCTTTTTAAACTGATTTTTTTTATAAAGATATTGCTTCTTTGTAATAAATTGATTTTATTTTTGTTAAAAACAGTTTTGTTGTGTTAGAAGTTTTTTTAAAACTGTTTTGTGTTAAAAACAATTTTTATTTTGTTAAAAAAAAGTTTCCTTCGTTAAAATCATTTTATTTTGTTAAAAACGGTTTTTTTGTTTGTTAAAATGCATTTTTTTCATTATAAGATTTTTTTGTTAAACACTTCTAAATGTCACCAAATATCACTTTTCGTGAAAAAGGTCTCATGTGTTAGCAACTAAAAATGTTACAAAGTCTAATAAATTCATAAAGATGCACTATAATATTATTTAAATTAATGATATGTTAAAGTCAAAAAATGAAATAATAATAATATATTTTGTTCTAAAGTGTAAATTTTATTTTATCTAAAATGATATTATGTTTTAAAGTCATATTATATTTTAAAGGAGGAGAGGGTATTTTGGTCTTTGTATATTAAATATATATGTAGGTAGTGGGGGAAGAGCTTAAGGGTGTGTGGATAGCCACACCCTTGATATATTATTTATATCAAATTCTTATATGCAAATATATTTAAAACGGAATATCAAGGGGAGTAGTTGGGAAACCCACGTCTATGATTGGTACAGATGGCAATTTAAATGTTAATTAAAAGGAACGGCTTAGGATTTACTACGCAGAAGCATAATAGGCCTCGTCCCGTTCTGACCCGCCTCATTTATTTCTTATATTTATTTAAATGTCCTTTTTTGATATATTACTTACATCCAATCCTTATATATATATATATATATATAAGTTATGTGTGCGGTATATGAGTTTAACATGCGAATTTTAACACGTCCCGAGTAAGTTATTGACCCGTGTAATGTAAAAGGGGCGAGTTTAAAGAGTTTACACTTAATCATATTCGGAGCAGGTTAAACTAAACTCGGGGGGGGGGGGGGGGGGGGAGGGGGAGGGATTGGGTTTTGGCAAATCCGTTTCAAATCCGACTCTTTGCCATTCCTAATCATGTGTATGAGAGTGTGGCACAACCGTAGATCAAGGCAACAATAACACATTTTTAATTGTAATTATTGTTTTTTTATTTATTAATAGTAGAATAAAATAGCATTCTTTTATCGCTCATGAGACATAACATTACACATGATATCATGATTATCCTTCCCACTAAGTCTTAATGGCCCTATAAATACATCTTTATTCCTCTCATTTTGCATTACACAACTATTATGAATACGTGAGGAGGAGTGAGTTTTATCATTAATTATTTTCCTCTCTGTGTGTAGACCAGATGGTGGGCGAGGCATTATTTTCTTCTAGATCAAGGTGGGTCAGGAAACCCCAACAAAGAATAATATATTTTTCCAGTACTTGGAGCATTATGTGACAACCCGGATATAACTATTGTGGGCGCCCATTTTTTACAAGTCCATGAGAGTTAGGGGTGGACAAAAAAAGACCGACCCGAATGGACCGATTGGACAAAACCGAACCGAACCGAAAATTAAGGCTATTTTGAAATCGGTCCGAAAATCGGTTCAAAAAAACTTAAACCGATTAAACCGGTCCGGTCCACGGTCCACTATATTAAAAGACCGATTTGGACCGGACCGATTTCCATATATATATATAATAAAAATAATGTTATTGTGTTTCTTATGTATAATTTTTGAATTAATGTATATAATTTATGAATTTAATTTGGAACATTTTATATATGTATAAACATTTTTTTATTTGGGTTAAAAAACCCATGTAAATATCACTTGGAATTTCGAGTATTATTTTTCTGTGTATATATTTGTGTGAAAAATAGATCAAAACATTCATAAAATGTACGAATATATAAAATAGGGTCAGGACCGAATTTTACCCCGGACCGGACCGAAAAAAGCTTGGACCGAATTAGTAGGTTAACCGAATTAATCGGTCCGATCATGGTCCAAAAAAATTGAGGACCGAATATTCGGTCCGGTCCAAAAAATAGGCAAAACTCGAACCGGACCGGACCGTGCCCACCCCTAATGAGAGTAACCGCCAAGATAACTTGAGTTATTTAGCCCGGCCCAAACCATGACTTAATTTCTACATGGGTAGCGTAGTTAAAGAAGGATACTCGCAGATATGGTCAAATCAAGTGCTAAGAATCTCGGTCGAGATATTTGTTGTCAAATTTTAAAAGTTAAAATTACCGCAAGTGCACGGGCTATTGAAATATAGCGTGTGTAAGTACGGGTCGAACCCATAGAGATTTCGTCAACTTTTATAAAATATCGATTGTCCAACTAGACATATGAGTGTGTCAATGTGATTGAGTGATGGAACAAAATAAATAAATAAATGCGTGACACAAATTATGTAACAATAAAAATAAAGACGGAATAAACGAACAAGTACAAGTGATAATATTAAATGTGGAAGAATCTAGAACGTCGGTTCCGTTTGTCAATTTTAATTAAATTAACACATCAATTTAATTTCGTACTTCCGAATTTATAACACAAAATATACCGACTCTCGTTGCGTACATTTCTTAGAATATAACATTACATGCGCTCAAAATATTTTAGCGTCTCTTAAATTAGACACCATAAATCCCTATTCCCTCGAAAATATCACGTTCTAAATTTTTAATGTGTATTTAAGCATGGGATATCAAAACATCTAAGTGCAAGCATAACCCATCAAAAATGACAAATCTAAATTTTTAAATCATGAATTTATAATTAATTCTCGAGGTTTAAAAATACACTTCGTGTATTTTTAAGCGAATACCGAATTTTTTTATTTCAAATTAAAAAATGTCGGAATATATACGAAATTAAATTAACATGCATGGTTTAATTAGTCATGACAAACATCACCTAAGTCCTAGTAATTAAACTACTCACACAACATATTTGACACACAAATATTGCAAGATGAAAAAATAATTTTCATTAATAAATGTCAACCTACAAAATTTTGGGTCCAAGACTTGAATTACAATAAACAATATGCTCCTCCAAAGTGTGCCTCAAAAATACACTCTACACAAATTTTTTCTATCTCTCAAAGTGTGTCTCTTTTTTTTTTCTTCAAAAGTAAAGTCCACCCCTTCATGTGGGAATTGGCTTATGATTTATACCCCAAAATGGGGTACAAAAACGTAGGAAAAATAAGGTGGAGTTGTGGGAAGAAACATGGGTTGGTGGAGTAATGGTAATGGGTTTAGTGGGCAAGTGGGTTATTGGGCAAGTGGCAAGTGGATTTTCGCCAAAAAAATATAGGGGAGAGGCAGGGGTCGAACCCCTGACCTCGCGCATAACTCTCCTTGCCCCAACCAGCTCACCTAACAGCTCTTTCTAATATAAATATACACCCAATTATATTTAACAACATATTACAACCCAAATTTCATAATTTGCACAATAGCTCAAATCACCATAACTTCTTCATTCGGAGCCCGATTAACATGCCGTTTGAACCGACGTGACCCTCATTTTGGTGCCAACAATATTTCAGTAGTGTTCAGGTCTCGGGATTGACTTTGGGCGTTGACCCGGGGATTTGACTTTGACTTTCTTTTGAATTCGAACTTTGCACGGCCATAACTTCTTTGTTTCAACTCTGATTGATACGCCGTTTGAGCCCAGTCGTTCCTTGATTCAAGGCCTTCAATTTCCATGGTTGGTCCGAGTTCGAAATCAGCCATTTAAATTTACAATTTTTGCCCCTGAAGGTGCGTAAGTGACCTTTTCATGCTCAATTTGTGTTCGGACTTCACCGCTTTCTTTTTAAACCTGTCAATACTAAAAAATAACTTGAACAAGAGATTAGCAATGAATATAAGATGTGAGCTTGAAGTTACCAAAATTGCATTATTAACCCCATTTATTCTTAAATTTATATTTTTCTCTAAAATAATAAAAATATCTATAAAAGCTCTTTATTTATGATAAAATGGGAATAACAACACTTAGAATTGGGTGTAAATAATACAAAATAATGCACTCATCAAATACCCCCAAACCTAAACTTTGTTAGTCCTCGAGCAAAACTAAATTTTTAAAATCTAACTCACTTTCGTAGGAATCACGGTTGCACTTAGCATGTGCAACAAGCCGTTAAACCCCTAGGTTTCCCTAGTGGACGAGTTTTGTCTCGTGAGGGTTTGTAGTGAATATAGCCACAAAATTCAAAAACTTGACTCTATTTACAAAAGACTCAAATGTAATATAACCAAGTTTGAATGCAAACTTCATAAATATAGCAGAATTTCACTTTTCAATCTCAACTTATCGTGTGTGTGTGTGCATGGACAATATAACCGTCCATTTCAAAAGATTTGATCGTTACATTTCTTAGCCGAAAGTTCGTTTTGATTTCAAAGTCTCACAGAATGCACTCACAATCGAACACTCGGAAATGGGTTATTTTCTCTTGGTATATGTGAATAAAAGAGTAAATTTATATGAACAAATTTTACATATACATGATCAAAACGAACTTTTTATAATGGATGAATATGATCTCATGAACGAAAAATCGATTACTTTTTGAAAACATTGAATCACACCATAGATCCTATTCATCTTCTATCCACACTTTAACTAACTTCACTTGAGATCGATTAGGACTTTCTTTGGTTTTATTGTAGGCTCGAATTTTGGCTAGAAAGAATGGCTTTTCGAGTTCAAAATTTCTGAGAATATAGAGATTTTTCGGTATTTTGACTTTTAGGCACTTTTCTCACCTCCAATTTTCTTTTCTCTTTCCTTTTTTTTTCTTTTCAAACTCACATTTTTTTTCTTTCTTTTTGTTTCAAATATTATTCTTGCAACCTCATTTTCTTTTGGCCTTTTTCCAACCGTAATTTTACCCTAGTATTCTCAGAAAATGGGCATGGTTTCTTTTTATGGGTTTTAAACTCCTAGTTGGAGTTGGGTAGGATAGTGGGCTTTCAACAAAAGACTTATCTTCTTTTTGGCTCAAATGGGCTTGCAATGTAATAATGTAAAAAATGTTGGAGTTTGAGCTTAATTTTGGGCTTTCAAACGAGGGCCTAATCTCATTTCTCAAGTTTTATTAAGTTGATTTGTGTCTCAAGACGACTTACTAAGACTTCTAGTGCGTAAGATTCTGATTTTGACTTTTTGTTTTCAGTAATCGAACAAAACAATGAATTTGAGATCATCAACGAATTTATCACTCAAGGAAAGTTTGAGTTATTTTAACTCGGATTGATTTAAATCTCTCGAAAACGACGAATGGCACAATATCTCACCGGGCTAAAATCTCCACATATATTCTTTAAGCATATTAACTGTCGCCTCAATATCCATTTTCGATCATATTATATGGCTAAGTGTAATATATTATAAGTTGAGAGATTTGTGAATTAATTCTATATTAAGAAATTGTTTCAAAACTCATTTATATTGAAAATCTTTTTGGATTTTTGATTTTTTTTTTCAAAAATACTATCCTTACCCCCAAACCTAAATTTTACATTGTCCTCAATGTATACAAAAATCAAAATATGGACAAATAAAATAAAGTAGAGAAGTAAAATGAGGATATTACCTCTGAATTTCCACTTGTGTCACCTACTTACAAACTATACAAGTGTATGTTAGCCATAAAATAAAGCTAAACAACCTAAAAAAATCTAAGAAGGAGGAACAAAAAAAAAAAATATATATATATATATACAAAGTTGTGACAATTATCACCATCACCATAAATTAATAATCGAAATAGTTGTGGGTCATTCCAATTAATAATCTTTATAGTACTAAGTAAAAAAGTAGTATAAACTAGTGAATTTGACCGCACAGCATAAATCCAAAAATTAAAGTCACGGTCATAATGGTGATCACCGACATCATCACAAATAAAGAATTTCAAAGCACGTGAATCATGTGTCGATGCATCACATTGGGGTAACAAATCACAATAAGGATCCACATATTTACTATCCCTATTCTTAAAATAGTCATGTAAAATTGGAGATGCATTCTCCAATCCTAAATGTGAGACTTTACAAAAAATACGGGACGAAGATGTATAACACGGGAATGTATTCTCTTCGTCAAAAATGGGAGGACCATCATAATCACTAGAATTATCGAGAAAATCGGGTAACAAATCCTCCACTAGATTTTCCCACAGATAAGGTGAAGTAGCAATTTTATCAATTGAATTATAAGAAGAAACTTGACAAAAGCCAACATCTAAATAATCACAATTATTACTTGTGTCAAGTTTGTCAATTTTCTTCAGACAAAATTGATTATCTTAAATTATTTCATGACTATTTTTAGAAATCTCGTCATTACAACGTTGGTTCACTTCTTCCCAGTTGATACACTTTGGCGGGCAAATTGTGATTAAAGGAGTTGGACTCTCGCCCATGCCATCTTTAATTTCTTTAAAAATTATTACTGACCCATCCGACTCAAATCGAAATATGTAGTCATCCGGATTTTCAATATTTTCTAGCCACACATCCAAATGATCAATATAGGAATCCAAAAAATATGATGGGATAACAATATTGGGATCGCTCATTGTAGTTTATTACGTCAATCTCTTTTTTTTTTGCATTTATTTAGTGTGCTACAGAAAAATAACACAAAAATAAATACACCATTTGTAAAGTGCGACACACACAAAAAAATAGTGACAAGGAAAGAAAAAAAAAATTAACATGACACGCGCACTAATGGTGTATTCAACACACAAACAAAAATGACCAAGCACACTTATGAAACAATTTTTTTTATTGCTTTTATTCTGGAAATTACTACATTTTTTTTTAATAAAACTAATCCGAAAATCAATATTCTTAAAATCGACCGAAATCCCCGTCAACGGCACCAAAAACTTGTTGTCAAATTTTAAAACTTAAAATTACCGCAAGTGCACGAGCTATTGAAATATAGCGTGTGTAAGTACGGGTCGAACCCACAGAGATTTCGTCAACTTTTATAAAATATCGATTGTCCAACTAGACATATGAGTGTGTCAATGTAATTGAGTGATGGAACAAAATAAATAAATAAACGCGTGACACAAATTATGTAACAATAAAAATAAAGACGGAATAAACGAACAAGTACAAGAGATAATATTAAATGTGGAAGAATCTAGAACGTCGGTTCCGTTTGTCAATTTTAATTAAATTAACACATCAATTTAATTTCGTACTTCCGAATTTATAACACAAAATATACCGACTCTCGTCGCGTACATTTCGGAGAATATAACATTGCATGTGCTCAAAATATTTTAACGTCTCTTAAATTAGACACCATAAATCCCTATTCCCTCGAAAATATCACGTTCTAAATTTTTAATGTGTATTTAAGCATGGGATATCAAAACATCTAAGTGCAAGCATAACCCATCAAAAATGACAAATCTAAATTTTTAAAGCATGAATTTATAATTAATTCTTGAGGTTTAAAAATACACTCTCGTGTATTTTTAAGCGAATACCGAATTTTTTTATTTCAAATTAAAACATGTCGGAATATATACGAAATTAAATTAACATGCATGGTTTAATTAGTCATGACAAACATCACCTAAGTCCTAGTAATTAAACTACTCACACAACATATTTGACACACAAATATTGCAAGATGAAAAAATAATTTTCATTAATAAATGTCAACTTACAAAATTTTGGGTCCAAGACTTGAATGACAATAAACAATATGCTCATCCAAAATGTGCCTCAAAAATACACTCTACACAAATTTTTTCTCTCTCTCAAAGTGTCTCTCTTTTTTTTTCTCCAAAAGTAAAGTCCACCCCTTCATGTGGGAATTGGCTTATGATTTATACCCCAAAATGGGGTACAAAAACGTAGGGAAAATAAGGTCGAGTTGTGGGAAGAAACATGGGTTGGTGGAGTAATGGTAATGGGTTTAGTGGGCAAGTGGGTTATTGGGCAAGTGGCAAGTGGATTTTTGCCAAAAAAATATAGGGGAGAGGCAGGGGTCGAACCCCTGACCTCGCGCATAACTCTCCTTGCCCCAACCAGCTCACCTAACAGCTCTTTCTAATATAAATATACACCCAATTATATTTAACAACATATTACAACCCAAATTTCATAATTTGCACAATAGCTCAAATCACCATAACTTCTTCATTCGGAGCCCGATTAACATGCCGTTTGAACCGACGTGACCCTCATTTTGGTACCAACAATATTTCAGTAGTGTTCAGGTCTCGGGATTGACTTTGGGCATTGACCCGGGGATTTGACTTTGACTTTCTTTTGAATTCGAACTTTGCACGGCCATAACTTCTTTGTTTCAACTCTGATTGATACGCCGTTTGAGCCCAGTCGTTCCTTGATTCAAGGCCTTCAATTTCCATGGTTGGTCCGAGTTCGAAATCAACCATTTAAATTTACAATTTTTGCCCCTGAAGGTGCGTAAGTGACCTTTTCATGCTCAATTTGCGTTCGGACTTCACCGCTTTCTTTTTAAACCTGTCAATACTCAAAAATAACTCACGTACTATGATAGAGTTCCTTAAACAACACAAACTCTGTAATAAACACACCTATAAATTGTAAACCCTGACCCGGGGCAAAGGGATGAAATATTGTAATCATTGAGAAACACCATAGAAGAAATTCAAATTATTCTCTCCAATTGTAAGTTCACTTTGAATCATATTTATAGGGAATCAAACATGGTAGGAGATAAGCTAGCCAATTGCGGGATCCACAATCAATCTTGTCAAATTTTTGAAAAATTGCAGCATCTTTCTCAGATTGTCAGAGGTGCATTGAAGGTGGATAACATGGGATGTAAATACTTTAGGATCTCAAATATAGTAGCGTAGATTATTTTTCTGTAATGGGGCTATTTATAAAGTCCCAAGTTTAAATTCTTGATTTTTTCATCTTTCTTCTTGAACTTGTATTAGCCATCTAGGAGAGTCTATTTCTCCTATTTCTTAATAATCTGGGGTTTTTGTCCCTCTTCCAAAAAAAAAGTAACCTCTTCGTGGACGTAGGCAAGTTGCCAAACCACATACATCTTTGTTGTGCATGATTCCGTTTACTTTCTGCAATTTGTAATTGTTATCATAGATTCTTTTATTGTGAATTTTCTGCACCCATAATTGGCGATGTTTGTGGGAAACGACTTGTATTCCTACGAAAGCATTCATTGCCAGAAAGCCATAAATGTCTCACCACTATAGTAATATTCCACAAGTGGGTGGTGTTTAGGAAGAGCCAGCCCCTCCTAGGTCCAGGTCTGAAATTCGCCAACATGAAAACCTAAGGTTTTGCCAAGAAAGACAACCTTTAGAAGAGAGCTATGGGCCTCCAAGGTCCACTCAGATTTATATTTAGTCGATGCCTATGAAGCCCGACTTCGAGAACAGGAAGACGCAACTCACCGCCAAGTAGAAGAAAATGCTCGCCTTAAGAGGCGACTTGAAAGAATGGAGAGTGATCTCCCCAGAAACATAAGGCGATGACGTGTAAGGACGTTATTTTACACTGTTCGTTCACAATTAAGTATGTCGTATACCGCAACAACCATAAAAATATTATTCAAGATCATTCAAACATCAAGATGGATCCGAATATCAAAGTTCTTCAACATTCAAGCCTCAGTGAGACCGATAAAATTGTGTTTAAAGTACCTTAGCATTTCACTCAGAGTATTGGGATAAGTTTTCTAAAATATTTTGTAAGTGTTGGAGAAGATTTTTTCGTCAAAGAATTTTTTCCAAGTGTTGAGGCGGACTATTTTCTGACAAAACAAAAATATTAATTTTTAATAGCTCGTTCGAGCGACAGAGGACATCGTTCGAGTGACATCCTTATGTCATGCGAAGTTGTTTGAGCGACAGATGTCATCGTTCGAACGACACTGACATCTCGTTCGAGCGACGCGCCGCCTTGATTTTTTTTATATAAATAGAGTTGTCCAACTCCATTTTTCACAAGAAGACCTGCATTTTTATCAGCTACAAAAACTTCTTTGGCAGAATTATTGTCTTCTCACTTTTAGGGCTTTAATCCCTTTTGTTTTCACTTCACAATATCCCAATAGTTTATGTGAATTATTTTGGAATCCAAGAACATATCTTGTGTGAAGTTTCTCTTGTAGAGAGAATCTCTACTGTTAATCTATGTTCCTCTTGTCAAAGGGACTAGTGCTTGCGGGTGTTCCTGGGTTGATTCAAGACTGCGTATATTTGTGGATCTTCTGCGGTTGATTCATTGTTGATTCAGGACTGAGGTTCTTGAGAGTTTGCTACGGTAAATTGTTTGCAGATTTCGCTTGTAATCCTTGTGAGTGTTATTAGTGAAATAAAAGGTTTTGCACTTTAGGGATTTTTTACTGCAATCAGTGAGTCAACGATTCAATTTTATTTGTGATGGAATGATACACTACATCTAGATGTTTGTTTAGGGCTAAAATAAAATTGGACTTAATTAATTTGGTTTAAAAAATTTCAATTGATTAAATAAGTATTTAATTGGAAATTTGCGAATTTAGTTTAATCAGTTTCACACGGCGCATTCGATTTTTACAAATTGGTATCAGAGTTGGTTACTCAAATTTATCGAGTATTCCTATTTTTCGCAAAAATTGTGTGATATTGATTTTTTGTTTAAATCAGTTTTTGAAAAATCGTAATTTTTTTCAATGGAGCACTTATATAATCAGATGACCATTTTTTTACGGGTCTAATTATGCCTACTGAAAAGCACATATAAGATCAAAGTTCAAGGCCATTGATGAACGCATTTGGGTAGTTTGTGAAAGAGGGTGGACGCCTCCCACTGTCACTGTAGATAACGTAACATCTTTAAAACTTGTGACTACCTTGGCTGAGGATGAATTTAAATGGAGCACTTATAATTCATGTGGGCTGAGTGCAATTTCTAGTGCCGTCACTCCAGAGGAGTTTTGACGTAATATGACGTGCACCACGTCAAAAGAAGTGTGGGCATTTTACAACTTACCCACGAAGGCACTAATGCGGTCAAAGAGTCTAAAATTCAAATTTTAACTACTCAATTTGAAACGATTACCATGATTGAATCTGAGTGTTTTGATGATTTTTATGCACGTTTATCTGACATTGACAACACTAGTTTCAACCTTGGTGAGCCCATACCTGATGCACGAGTGGTTAAAAATATTTTGAGATCGTTGCCTAAACGTTTTATCCCAAAAGCGACTGTTTTGAATACCTTAGGTAATTTTGGCAATTTAAAACCAAAAGAGCTAGTAGGAGACCTCCAAACATATGAAATTGACATGTTTCCTGACACTGTCAAGCCTAAGGATAGAGGGATAGCACTTAGAGCCTAGTTTAGGAAGGAGAGCAAGTGTCCTTGAGAGAGAAGAAAATGTAAGTGAAAGTTTGTGAGTCCGACTCTGAGGGTGAGGTTGATTTTGATATGGCCATGCTTGCGAATTTTTTTAAAAAGTTTCTCAAATTTTCAAAATAAAATTCTTCCAATAAAAGATTCTTTGAGAGAAATAAAAATGAGGCCAAAAAGAGCGGTGAGAAAGAAGATGAGAAAGAGGAAGAAGAGAAGTGTTTTGAGTATGAAGGTAGGGGGCATAGAGCGTTTGAGTGTCCCACTAGGCTATGGAGAAAGGGTAAGAAAATTGTCATGTTATCCACTCTTAGTGGTAGTGAGGATGAGGTTAATGATTATGGGGATGAGTCTTCACATGGGAAGTTTGTTGACTTTTTAGTTAGCCACGTGAGCACACCTAGTTTGTCCCACAACGATGAGGATACTTGTGCACATGAGACCCACGAGGAGAAGGATAGTTTGACTATTTTGAGTGAGGGTGATAGTGAAAGTGTAATGAGAGTGAGATCCAAATTGCTTTTAGAGATTTACATGCCGAGACCTTAAAGACTAAGAAATTTAACAAGGAGTTAGGTCTTAGGGTGAGAGATTTGGAGAGAGAGTTAAATATTTTGAGGGTGTTTGAGGTGAAAGCAAATCAACTCGAGAAGGTGAAGGTTTCTTTGAGTGAACAGTTAATTGCTTTAGATCGAAAAAAGAGTGATTTGACCAACACGGTGTCTAATCTAACGACACGTGTATCCCAACTCGAGAGTGATTTTGAACGTACCCGGGAGGTCAAATTCCCTTTAGATAACGCATCTAAGAAGGTTGGAAATATGGTTATCAATCCCGTTTTGGGTGATGTTGAGAGACAAGGAATACGTCATGACGGTGCGTCCACTTACCATGTTGCACCCGAGCTATCCAAGTTAGCGATAGATCTACATGGTTCTCAACCCCACACACCTAGGCGTCCCACACCTGATAGGATAGTGTGTCGTAGATGTTGTGAGAGAGGTGTTCCTAAGCCATTTTATGTTTCCACTGATTGGAAAAAGAGAAGACACCTTAATTAGTTTTATTTTAAGTTGGGTTATGTATCACGTTTTGCTAATTCACGTGGTCACACACACGCACCCACACATGATGCTCCAGATGATTACACGAGAGAGTTTACACATCTTAGGGAACATGTAAAGTTTTTAGTCAAGACTTCACATGACTTGATGGATGTTTTTCATAGGATGTCACCACCTTTGGAAAACTCCACCGCACCTAACGGTTGAGGTTTAGACTTGTTTGCTAGCATAGGATGATTTGCATGATGATGCTTTTGCCTATTGCTAGTGTGTACCATTTTTGTAGTTATGTTTTCCTTTTTGATATATTTTGGAAAAGTACAAAACAATTTTCTATTTTTTGAGAAAAAATTGAAAAACCCAAAAAGATTTTATTTTGATAAAATTTTTAAAAAAGACAAAAATATTTTTGTATTTTTTTTGCACCGTATATGAATGGACATTTAGGATGACCGGGTCACAATTTCATTCCATATCCATGTAAAGATTTGATAGTGTTTTGATATGCGTCATCATTCCATTTATGTTCTTTACAATGTTTTACAATGTTTGGAGTCATTGATATGTGATTAGTTGTTACTACTTACATGTTTGACTCATGAGTTCCTTTATTGCACACTTGCATGGACTTTTTTTACTATTTGTACTTGTTTATCACTATTGGTCAGAGTGTTGTCATCTCAATTCTTTCTTTAAAACAAACCATATGCAATAAAACTTGACAATGAAAGTAGTGCATGTAATAACCGTTTAACGTGAGGAATTAAATTGAAAAAATGACGAGTGTTCACGGGAAAGAGCTGTAAAAGTACAAAATTAACTCGTCGTGAAAGCCCCCGTTGGAAAAGAGTCTGAAAAATTGAAAGGCAATAAAAATAATCATATGCCAAAAATGGGTCCAATAAGATTCCATTAAGGAAAGAATTTAGTTTCATCACCTCAAAAGAAAAATAAAAGCATTATTATTTATGAGGGAGTTCAGATAAAAAAATATAAAAATGGGTTTGCACGTCCTGACGGTGTCATGAAAAAGCATTACATAGTTTTTAGACATTATTGGTGTGGGAATCATTATTGACTTTGATACGTTGATAGATTGGGTCGATGTCATTTAAATTCAACATTTTTTTACACCTAAGGGCGATTTTGAGATTCATTCGTTAGGAGTACACATATTCATCTTGCACATATATTATGTTTGATTGCATTGATTTGCCTATTAAATATGTTCACACCCATTCATTTCGTTTCCACGATTTGGTTGTCTTAGTGAAAGTTCATGGTGTATGTTTTTTATAAAATTATTTTTGCATTTTTGTATGAAAAATTGAAAAATAAAAAATAGTTTGTGGAAGCTTTTGGGTTACTCCTTTGCATGAGCGTAGTTTGATCCATGTTTGATACGATTTTTTTTTGTGATAACTCCATGTTTGCTTTTGTTTATTCGTTTCCTTGTCTATTTCAGACAAATAAAAAGGGGGGGAACGAATTATGGGAGAGTTTTTGCATTATGGGGGAGATTTGATTTGATTATTGATTTATTCTTATGTCATTTCAAACTCGATGCGTCACAAAGGTATTTTCTTTGTCTCATGTGTGTAGGTACAAGATTGAAGATCATATATTTGCACACCCTGATGAAAAAATCTTAAAGATTTGATGTTGAATATTTTGAAGAAAAGTTTGATACTTGCATCTTTAGTACCTTTTCAGTTTTGGGTTCATAGAAGGGTATTATATTTGTATAGGTTTTTTGATTTGATAATTCAGATGTTTTTATTTTGTACCTGCATAGACATAGGGGGAGATTTGTAAGGACATTATTTTACATTATCCGTTCACAATTAAGTATGTCGTATACTTCTACAACCGTCGAAGAATTATTCAAGATCATTTAAACATCAAGACAGATCCGAATATCAAAGTTCTTCAACATTCAAGCATTCGTGAGACAGATTTTGGTAAGGTTGTGTTTAAAGTACCTTAGCATTTCACTTAGAGTATCGGGATAAGTTTTCTAAAACATTTTCTAAGTGTTAGAGTGGAGTTTTTCATCAAAGAATTTTTCTAAGTTTTGAGGCGGACTATTTTCTAACGAAACAAAAATATTATTTTTTTAATAGCTCGTTCGAGCGACATCTGTCACTGTTAGAGCGACACTGACATCTCGTTCGAGCGACGCGCCGCCTTGATTTTTTTTTTATATAAATAGAGTTGTCCAACTCCTTTTTTCACAAGTAGACCCGCGCTTTTATCAGCTACGAAAACTGCTTTGGCAGAATTATTGTCTTCTCACTTTTAGGGATTTAATCCCTTTTGTTTTCAATTCACAAGATCCCAATAGTTTATGTAAATTGTTTTGGAACCCAGGAACACATCTTGTGTGAAGTTTCTCTTGTAAAGATGATCTCTACTGCTGATCTAGGTGCTGCTTGAGGGAGGTGCTGGGCTGACGTTGACTGCGTGTCAAAGGGAGTGCTTGCGGGTGTTCCTGGGCTGATTCAAGACTTTGCGTCTTTGTGGATCTTCTGCGATTGATTCATTGCTGATTCGGGACTGAGGTTCATGAGAGTTTTCTGAGGTAAATTCTTTACAGATTTCGCTTGTAATCCTTGTAAGTGTTATTAGTGAAATAAAAGGTTTTTCCCTTCGGGGATTTTTTCCTGAAATCTGTGAGTCAGCAATTTAATTTTATATGTGATGGCATGATTCACTACACCTAGATGTTTGTTTAGGGATGAAATAAAATTGGACTTAATTAATTTGGTTTAAAAAATTGTCAGTTGGTTAAATAAGTATTTAATTAGAATTTGCGAATTCGGTTTAATCAGTATCACACGACGTTTTCTATTTTTACACATCGAGACAGGTCTCTTATCCCTTAGAAGAGAGATTCCTCCAGTCGAGGAAGGAGTACTAGGCGTGACCAGGAGAGAACTGAACGTAACAGATCAGAGCAAGCACGATTAGAGCGTGGCGGCCAGGAGAGGCGCCACATGAATAATGATCGACCAAGTGAGGATATAAGGATTCTGGTCCGTAGGGAGATAGACCAACATCCGTCGCACCGAGGAGCCAAACCAACCACAGAGCTTTCTAGAAGATCTCTAAATTCTTAGATAAATATCCCTTCCCCTCCAAGAAATTTTTTGTCCCCAGGTTCCATGTTTATGATGAAAAATCTGATCCTATAGACCATGTCAGGCAGTATCGGCAAGCGATGACCTTATAGAGCCACAATTAAGAACTGATGTGAAGGATATTCCCCTCTAGCCGACATTATGTAGAACATAAGTGGTTTGAAAGGCTTCCCCACAACACTGATAGAGGCTTTCTCGGCACGGTTCATAACGAACAACTCCCATCCTAAGAAGATGGATGCACTGCTCACTATGAAAAAGAAGCCACAGGAGAACCTCAAAGATTATGCCAAGAGATACTGAAATTTTTTTAATGAGATCGAGGACTGCTTGGATAAGGTTGCCATAGCATCCTTAAAGATCATCTTACCGACCACCTCTCTGCTGCACCAATCCCTCACCAAGAAGGAAGCTATAAGCATCGATGATCTTATGGCTCGTATCAAGAAGTACGCTAAGGTCGAAGACGTGTTCCATCCTAATGGGGGAGGCAATGGTCGAGCAAAAGTGAACAAGGGGACGGAGAAGAATGGCACCCAGAAGAAGGGAACCAAGAATACGGGTAAGAATGTCTCCAAAGGTAGAAATAAGAATGACCCCTCTAAGGTGTTATAGGATGTTAACACAGTTTTTAAGTAACCTATTTACAACAAATTTTAGCAAGATCAAGGATGAGGCCATAATCAAATGGCCCAAGAAGATGGGCGTTAATCCGACGAAAAGGAACAACGCGCTGAGATACGCGTTCCACAAGGAGGGCAATCACTGAACTAAGAATTCAAAGCTCTAAATTCACATTTGGAAGAGCTAGTTCAAGCAGAGCACCTCAGGGGGTATGTTGAAAAGAAGACAGAGAAGGTCGCAATCGACGATGACCAAAATCCAGGCAATGTCCTTGATGATGATACAGGACACGAGTTTGCAGTAATTCATGGGGCATAAAATCTTAAACAGATTTAGGGCAATGTCGTTCAAATGGAACTCAAGAAGGTGACTGTCATGAAGGAAGCTTTTCAGATCGATCCTGCTAAAACTCAAGAAAGAAAGCGATCGACGAACAGAAGACGTTGATTACACGAAGCACATCGTGTTCACTAAAGAAGACTTGGTCCGAGTAAGGACCCCCATATCATGACATATTTGTGATCATACTCAGGGTTGTTAACTGGGATGTCGACAAGCTAGTTGTGAACCAGGTGAGTTCATCCGAAGTGATGTATCTAGACCTGTTCCATAAACTAAAATTAAATGTCATCGACCTCAAAGAATCCATTATTCCACTTGGCTGCTTCGCAAGAAGGATCAGAACGCTCTGTTAAGAAATATCACATTGCCAGTAAGGGAAAGAAACATCTCGAAGTTAATCGAGTTCCTAGTAGTGGACATCGAGTCCCCATATCATGCTATTTTGGGCAGTGGTTGGCTCCATGCCATGAAGGTCGTTCCATTCACTTATCATTAGAAATCGAAATGCATCACAAATTATGGAGTGGTCGAGATTTATGATTATCAGCTTGCAGCCTGAAAATGCTTTATCGCATCTATCTGCCTAAGGAAAGAGAAGAAGAAGCTCGAGGATGCCCATGAGAAAGCCCAATAGGAGTTACTCCAAATAGAAACTATGGTTTAACTAGGGATGAAGGAGACCAGGGTCCACCCCGCTGACAGGGTTATTGTAGTCCATGACAACTTGATAAAAAGGAAATTTCTGATTGGATCTGCCCTCACCAATCAAGAGAAAAGGGAGATGGTTGCACTCCTTAAAATTAACATAGATGTTTTCGCATGGGAACCTTACAAGTTGCTAGGGATTAACCCTATCATGGACTGTCACAACCTACATATAGATCCTACTTTTAAGCCCATCACTCAAAAGGCTCGTCGAACGTCACCCAAGAAGGCTAAGGCAGTGGAGAAAGAGGTAAGGAAGATACTGGATACATGAACCATCAAGGAAGTTCAGTTACCTATATGGTTATCCAACGCCGTGGTGGTCCCCAAGAATAATGGTAGTTGGAGGGTGTGCATCGATTTTATCGACCTCAATCGGGCATATCCTAAGGATGACTTCCCTCTCCCAAAGATAGATCAGCTGGTGGACGCCACAGCGACACATGAGAGGATGAGCTTCCTTGACCCTTACTTAGGATATCATTAGATCACCCTCTACGGGCCCAGCCAAGATAATACCTCCTTTATAACCTCGATTGGGTTGTATTTTATAAGGTCATGTCGTTTGGCCTTAAGAACGCAGTGGAAACTTACCAAAGATTGGTAACCAGGATGTTTAGTAAACAGATGGGAGAAACGATGGAAGTGTACATCGACAACATGCTCATTAAAAGAAATAATAAGGCCGATCACCTCTTTGATTTAGCAGCAACCTTCGAAATCCTCAAGAAGTATTTAATGAAGCTTAATGCAATCAAGTGTTCATTCGGTGTCCAGTCATGAAAATTCTTAGGTTACCTAGTGAGTAAAAGGGGAATCAAGGCCAACCCCGATCAAATCGATGTTATCACCAGGGTTCAACCTCCTCAGACATTGGGAGATGTTTAGAAGCTTAATGGGATGCTTACGACACTCAAGTGCTTCATCTCCAAGTCTTTAAAATGCTGTTGACCATTCTTCCATCTCTTGAAGAAAGTCAAAGGCTTAATATGGAATGACTATTGTTCACAAGCCCTGGGAGAGATCAAGTCTTACATTAGTAAGCTCCCACTGTTGGTGATTCTGAATTATGGGGAACAACTGTACCTGACAGTATTAGACCATGCTGTGAGCTCTGACTTAGTATATAAAAATGAGGGAGAACAACACCTGATTTACAACGCTAACAAGATGCTCCTATACGCTTAACATCATTATTTGCCTCTGGAAAAGCTCGCCTATGCCCTAGTGATCGCTTCAAGAAAGTTAAAGCACTACTTTGAGGCCCATTCCCTAACAGTAATCACCTCTTACCCACTTAAGGTCGTTCTACAAAGGGATGACCTTTCTAGTCTTCTTTCGAAGTGGTTGGTCGAGCTCAGGATATTCAACACCCACGTCTAACCCAAAACGACAATCAAGGGACAGATCCTAATAGATTTTATTAATGAGTTCACAGGAGATTAGCTAGCAGATCAACTGAACAAAGAGCAAGTGATTACATGTGAAGAAACGTCCAAAGATTGGACACTATATGTTAATGGAGCCTCAAATTCTAAGGGGACAAGAGTGGGGATTATTCTCATTACCCCCGACAACACCATAATTGAGTAAGGAATTCGACATGGATTTAAAGCCTCTAATAACGAGGCTGAGTATGAAGCATTGATCGCTAGTTTGCAAAAAGATAAGCTACTGGGGGTAAAACGCCTCAATATATTCGATGATTACAAACTGGTCTCTAATCAGGTAAGTTGAGACTTCAATGCCAAAGACGATCGAATAACAACATACCTCAATATAGTAAGAGGACTCGTGGGAGACTTTGAGCAGGTGAAAATTTAACAGTTCTTGCGCAGACAGAACAGTCACACTGATGCTTTAGCACCACTAAACTCGGTGATTGACTCTGACCTAAAATGGACAATCCTATTAGATTTTCTCACACAGCCCAATATCAATCATACAGTCATAGGCAAATAAGTCCTCCTCACAGATAAAGCCCCAAATTGGATGGACCCCAACATTAATTATCTATAAAGCTATATACTGCCAAATGATAAAAGGTCAGCCCATTAAATCAAAGTCAAGTATGATCATTTCTACTTTAACCTTGAAGGAAAACTTTCTAAGAAGTCATTCACATGCCCTTTACCCCAGTGCGTTCACCCATGAGATGTCGAGCAAGTATTTAGTGAACTTCACAAAGGCATATGTGGGATTCACGTAGGTGAAAGATCTCGCTAGCCTTTTGAGCAACCAAGGAAAGATATTGGTGGCCTCACACGTAGAAAAACACTAGCACATATGTTCGTAAATGTGATAAGTGTCAAAATCACTCACCTATAGTTCACCAGAATGTCAGCGACCTAAAATCACTTACTAGTCTACAGCCTTTCACTCAACGAGGATTAGACATCGTGGATCCACTACCTACAGCATCTGGAAATTGCAAGTATTCGTCGGTCGCCACTGACTAGTTCACCAAATGGGTAGAGGTAGAACTATTAGCAAACATTCGAGACTTTGACATGACCAGGTTCATATGGAGGAACATCATAACTCGCTTTGGGATACCAAGGACTATTATCACCGATAACGGTACATAATTTGAAACTGGTTTCTTTTAAGTTTTCTGCGACGAGCACAACATCAAGCACCACTTCAGTTATGTGACGTATTCCCAAAGCAATGGGCAAGTGAAAGCTTATAACAAAACCATGATCGATGGGATGAAAAAATGATTGGAAAAAGATAAGGGTGCTTGAGTGGATGAACTCCCCCATGTTTAATGGGACTATCACACAGCACCCATGAGACCAACTAGGGAAACACCGTTTTCACTCGCTTATGGAATGGAGGTTGTCATCCCTCTGAAAAAAGGCCTCCCTACTATGAGAACCACTCTGGTCGACCAAGGCCACAATGATGAAGCACTATGAACTAAACTTGACCTAGCAGATGAGCGACGAGATCTAGCTTTTATCAAGTTGGCATCCTACCAACAACAACTAGCCAAGCAATACAATAAAAGAGTCAATTCGAGGAAATTTTCAATATGGGACTATATACTGTGAAAAGTCCTTGAGAGTGTTATAAAACCATCAGACGGTAAACTGGGACCAAACTGGGAAGAGCCATTTAGAGTAATCAGAGATGATCTCCAAGGACCATATCATTAGGAAACGCTGGAGGGCAGGGAGATACCAAGAGCATGGAATGCAACCAATCTTAAGAATATCTACTTTTAGATCTTCTTTTTTATCTTTTAAGTTAGCAGAATTTTTATTTTTTGCTGCTTGATTAGATAATTTTCAATGAATAAAGGCCGGGTTGGCCCATCTATTCTCGAATTTTACATTGGTTGCTTAACTTATCTTGATTATATCTCACTAATTTATACATTTTTCAATGATAACTCCTTTGTGCATATCTAAAATGCTTAACGAATTGGGTTAGCAAGTTAAATACAAACACTTCAAATTATCCTCAGGCCCTTGTTGCCAACATGAGAGGCCTCATAGGTTACCCTGGCAACAACAAAATCCCTACAAGGGATCCTTAGGCAATAAAACTAATTGTGGTTGGTCGCCAACTTTTGTTGGTTGGAAAAATCTTGCTCGAGCTAATTGCCCACTAGCCAGGTACATTCTCACCATCATCTCACTTAGGCCTAAGAAAGTGTGACGATACGACCTAAAAGGTAAAGTGAATGGAATGATACTGCTTAGGCATATTAGACTGGGAGAATGTTTAAACATATAAAAGGTATAATGTCAATACTTAAACATCATTTAGTCGGTTGTAAAAGCCCAAAATGATTCAAACTAAGTATAAGCCTACCTAAAGCCTACAATAGATCAATTAATATCATTTTGGTCAATAAAAGTACTAAGTAACCTTTGAGCAGACAAAACCAAAATATGTTTAGTCAGCATATGCTCAAAACATAAGAAAACTCTTTATTAGAATACAAGGTTACAATCCCAGACCAAAAAAGAAACACATAAAGGCATAAGAAGGACCAGGGCGGCAAGCAAGATAATCTGGTACAATCACCCTCTGGCCATCAGCTGGCTTTGGGGAAAATTCTTTGACATCTTCATCAATATCTTGATCCAAGAGTTGGGAGGGAATAACATCGATTGGGATCCATTCATCATCTTTTGAAAAAGGGTTATGGCTATAGGCAGGACATTCAATCTTGTACTTATACCAAAGCTTGTATTCTTTTGGAGTTCTCATCTCCTTAAGAGCACTTAGCCATCCTCGAGAAAAGGTAATGCTTTGAGCCTCCTTAAGTTTTGTTGGGCATCTGCCTAACCAACATTATAACGTTCCCCCTAGACCTCTTTGGGTCCCACCTTGAATGAGTGTCTTAACTTCTTGACGTTGTCTTTGGCACACCTATAAAAGACTTCAAACTCGCAATCTCTTTTCTCAGAGCATCATTTTTAGACTACAAGACCTCACCCACTTAGTCAACGTCAGTCCACTCCAATAGTTGGGCCCTCAAGGAATTCACTTCCTCCTGAATAGAGGCACCTATTTTTTCCATCTCCAGGAGATCATCTTTCAGTTTGTCAATCACTTTAGTTTAGTTTTTATACAGCTCGTTCCTCGCTCTTAGTGACTTGTAGATTTTCACAAAAGCTTTACGAGCCTATAGACCGATGTCAGGTTCAAGAATTCTTCCCAGCTACAAATGATACACATCAAACTAGAATCAAGTATATTATCATATGATAAAACCGATCAATATATGAGAAAGGAGAAGAATTCCATTACCATATAACATAACAAGAAGGCTAATGGCTAATACATGCAGTTATCAAAAGATGGGTAGAGACTGATAAGGCCAAAAATAGTACAAGGAAAATGAAAACTCCTAGTCTATAGATCCCCAGTCTTTCACTTGGGCTCCCTCAACTATGGCTTTCCCCTTGTCGACCACCTGTTGTTCCTAGTTAGCACCAGCACTCTTACTAATCGTAGCAGGAACATTCTCAGTGTTACCAGTATAGTGGTTGCCACCTTCTCCTTCTTCTTATCAAGACTAAGAAAGTGAATACTGAAAATATCAAAATTTACAGGAGTCCTAACAGTCTTCAAACCCTAGTCCCGTCCCTTCTTGAAAGAGACCTTGCAAGTATAAGCCATATGGCGCTCAACATCCTCATAAGCCTTATAAAAACCCTTACAATAGCTGTCGTCCTTGGCTTGGGGAAGATCACCCTCCAAATTGGTAACTTTGTCAATAAAATTTTTATTGTCCTCCACCAGATCGAACTTCTCAGCAATCATCACATTCTGAGTAGACCCAAGAGCATCATAGGCCTTAAACATCTCATTCTTTTCATGCTCCCACTCTTGGAGAGCATTGACAAAGGCCACCTTCTCGGCCTCGAAGTCTTTCTTCAGCTCCTCCTCCCTTTTAAAGTTACCAGATTGAGTTAGCATCTGCGAACAAAAGAGAACAACAAAGAATCGAAACAGAAACAAAAATAGAAATAACAAAGGATAAGAAACAAGTAGGAAAGACTTACTAGCGTCATTACCTGTGCATTCTTGAGGGCGAGTTGAGCTGACCCCAGTTTAGAGGAATGCTCGCGATCAGCCGCGAGCACTGACCTCTTCAGGAGGTCAGGGGCCAAAAAGGGAGAATTATCCACACTAGACCCCTCCAGACTAGGGAAAGTGGGCACTCCAGAGGATTGCAGGGCTAACTTCCTCTTAGCCTCAACCCTCTCCTCATCTTTCCTCTTTTCTTCTTCTTTTCTCTCTCTCTCTCTCTCTCTCTCTCTCTCTCTCTCTCGCTCCTTTTTTCTTCTTTTTATCTTTTTGTTTATCTCTCTTTCTCTTTCTCTCTTCCCTTATCAGATGGTCCAGAACCACATCCCTTGGAAGAGTTTGCTGCAGAAACCTTCAAAGCTAGAATCCTGACCGAAAGGACCGCATGATCATCATCATCAATAGAAAGCCTTAACCTCAACTTCTTAACTAGAGGAACCATGTCTTCTTCTTCTTCTTCTTCTTCTTCTTCTTCTTCTTCTTCTTCTTCTTCTTCTTCTTCTTCTTCTTCTTCTTCTTCTTCTTCTTCTTCTTCTTCTTCTTCTTCTTCTTCTTATTATTTTTCTTCTTCTTCTTCTTCTTCTTCTTCTTCTTCTTCTTCTTCTTCTTCTTCTTCTTCTTCTTCTTCTTCGATCTCTTCCTCTTCTTCAGAAATTTCCTCTTCAATAACCACTGGATCAGAAAGACCTACCTCTGGAGTTCTTAAAGTTGGGACCTTATAAATCGGTTGAGCAAAAAAGTTTATACCTTTATTCTTTTATTCTAAGAGAAAGGTTATCGACCTTAGAGGTTCACCGTCTGCTAATCTCTCCCTTATGCTTCAAGCCTTCACAAGCTCGTCAACATTGATTTCACTAATATCGGGCTCTTGATTCTTGGCACGAGCTACAATAATAAAGAGGAGGATTATCACCCACAAGAATGAGAAGAATTCACAAGAAGTTAGTAGAAAAAAAAAAGAGGAAGCGACTTATTTCGGCCTCTCCATATTAAAAAATGATGGGACCACGTGGTCTATCCCCTTTAATGATGGAGGGCGTTGGTAGTTCCTAGCAATGAACCCACTTTCCTAGTAGTCTTTGTGGAAATCTGAAAGATTTACCACTAGAACTAGTTTGGCCTTTCTGGGTTTTATATATAATCGACCCTCTTTAGTCTTTGAGAACACGCAACAGTAACATATCTTAGCGAGTCCCAACCTTGTTCCATAAAGTGTATTTATCCTGTGGACACCATTTATTATCTTCCACACGTTGGGGGTACATTGAGCAGAAACAATGGTGAAGAACTTAAAAATCTAAAAAAAAACTCATTTGGGGGAAACTTTAAGCCCCCTTGAGTTATCAGGAAGGTGTGAATCCAGTGTCCCCCATCAATTTCTGATACGGCAGGAATATTGCATTTTTCACCCATTAACTTATGCATTTTTATTCCCATAGGTACCGTAATTGCTATATTTATGCTCGTTAATTAGACAACTTCCGTTTTATACGATAATACTTTATTTGAGATATTATTGAGCATTTATAGGTGTTACGGTACTTAGTGTGAAGTTTCGCGGCGTTCTGGTAAAGTTTTGTTGGAGTTCGCACGTTCAGGGGCATTTTTGTAATTTCACACTTTGGGATTTTTGCCCGAAGTATTCATGGAAGTTGTAGCCCCCAGGTCAAGCTTCGCATGGCCATGAACGGTGCTCGAATCGGAGTCCGAACGAAGAAAACATGGACCTTTAATTGGAGGAAGAATTAAAAGAAATAAATAACAATTTTATTAATTCCCCCCATGTCCCTTATCTCTTTTACTAACAATTTCATAAATACCTTCCATGTCCCTAACTCGTTTTTGCAGCAAACAACAAACACAAATGGCAATTTTTTGCTTTAGCTCGGGTTTAGCTCGGGTTTGGCTCGGGTTTTGGTTTTGTCCAAAATTGGAGCATTTCGTTCGAAATTGGAGCTTGGGTTTTGTTACGCGCATATCGAAATGGGTCCCGGGTTATCTAATTTTGGAAATGGGTCTCGACTATGGCATTCATGGAGTTTTTTGGCCATTTTTGGACACGTGGGTCTTGACTATGGCAGCTCTCGGCATGGCAAGTCTGGGTATGTGGGTTGTGCGATGTGAGCTTGGGAGGTCTTGACTTTGGGTTTGTGGGTTGTGAGATGTAAAGCTACGAATCGGTTTTTGGATTTCCACTAATGGGTGTTGGCTTAACATCGCATAGCAGCAATCATGAAAAAAAATATATATCAGGTGCGAATCGATTCACAAGTGCGAATCGATTCGCAAATCAGCAGTGCTCAGGTCTCCCACCACCGAATCGATTCGGTGCCTGTTTTCAGATTTCCTTTTAATTACTAGTTTGCCATTTTGCCTTTTTGTATAAATAACCTTTTTCTCATTTTGAGAGATATCCTTCATAATATTAGCTTAGTTATAGCGTTTGGATTTTTGGGGATATTTTATGGAGCTCAACCCCTCTCCCCCACTTTGGGTGTATACCCATTTGTTTGTAAGTATAGTCTTTTATTACTATTCCTTGTCTCCTACCTATTGTTTAGTGCTTTATTTTCCTTCGTGTATTTAATTTAATGCCTAGATAAATTAGTGTAGTTTATTTATTCCTCGTTTTATTTAGTAATTAGTGTTTAATTAGTTTATTCATGTGTAGTGAGTAGTTAAATAGGGTTTGGATCGTGTGTCCACCATTGATGGCCGCCGACCTCCGAAAATTAGGTTTTGTGTAAAATTACATTTAATTGAAATCTCGCGTATTAAAATTGGTTTATTATGCGTTTAACTTTCTTTGTCACGCAATGTTAGTGTTTATAGCGATAACTCGATTTTAAGACGAGTGTGACCATTTTGAATTAAATGTTTTATCTCGCAACTTTGAGTTAAATTTCTTCTTGCGTGATGTTTATGATTAACTAAAAATGCTCAGTTAAATGTTTTCGAACATAAATTCTAATTATTAGTTGTTTAGCCTATGGCGGGTACGCGATCTCGACTCTCGTTTTAATTAGTTGTAATTTAGCGTTAACTTCTTATTTTTCCTTTTTCACCATTTCAACCCATCACCTTTTACACTTTTATTTTTGAAGTAGCAAAACAATTAAAATCTAAAATTCAATCACTCCCTGTGGATTTCTTACGATACCCGACTGACAGTCTTGCTTTCTTTTCAAGTGTAGTTGTAGTTTAGTTTTTTTTTGCATTGAGTTGTTAAACCGATAACAACGATTTGCGTATTACATGATGCACGGTTCACGCTTAATCAATTTCATGAACATTACGAGGAAGGGGGGCATGGTCGATAATCACCCAATCAGGAATATTATATTGACGCCTAAACTCTTCTACAGATTTATTATCTAGCATCGCCATAATTGAATAACCACGAAGAAACCCTAGCTAAAGTAACAAGCAAATACAAAGAAAAATAACTAAAAGGGTGGAGACTAAAACTTACAGGTAGCAACAAAGCTTTGAGAAAGCACAGACGAAGAAGAACTTCGAATTTTGAAGCAGAAGAGAAGCTTAAGAACAAAGTAGGCGCAAGAACGACCAGAGACAGTGAACTTACGTTTGAATATACACCAACTAATCACCAGACCACTCTAATGATAAGTTTTGTCTTCCCATAAAGATTTTGGTGCTTTAATTTCTTTTTTGAGACAAACGTGCCCCTTGTGCAAGGCTTTCTATTACAAAGATGCCATCACGGACACTCACTACATTTTAAGGCCTTAGGCCTCCGATACAGTTGAAATCTATTGGCCCGTAGTTATTAGCCCAAAGATTTCAGAGGCAATTGTGGGAGCCCATTTTTTACAAGTCCATAAGAGTAGCTGACAAAGATAACTTGCGTTATTTAGCCCGACCCAAAGCATGACTTAATTTCTACATGGGTAGATTAGTTAAAGAAGGATACTCGCAGATATGGTCAAATCAGGTGCCAAGATCTCGATTGAGATATTCAAGAACCTCATGCCCAACCCACGTACTATGATGAAATTCCTTAAATAACTCAAACTCTGTAATAAACACACCTATAAATTGTACACAATGACACAAGGAAAAGGGATGAAAAATTGTAGACGCTTAATGAGAATAAGTAACCTAAGTTGTCGAACCACGTACATCATTGTTGTGTGTGACTGCATTTACTTTCTACCATTTGTGATTATTTTCGTAGATTCTTTTATTATGAATTTTTCTGCACTCACAACAATGATAAATTATATTTGAATTATGATTATCTTATGTGACATAGATAATGGGTTATTAAGATATATAATTTTAGGTTATTACATTTAGTCTAATCCTACCTTTAAAAATCATGAAAAACTAAATTGGTTACAAATATAACATTTTGAAGTTTTTGGTAAGATTATTCATATTGGAGACTAGTTTTGACCCTTATATTATAACAATTGACTCAAGGTGAAAACTAGATAGTTGTAAATATGAGAGTTATTTTTGTAAAACAATAAATGCTGTATCAAACGAATGTCCGAGTAAAGAGTTATACTGAATTTACGAACAAAGGGAAAATCTATCCATTCCTTTTCAGTGGTTATTTGTCCTTTACGAAAACAAATTGTTTAATTTGATTGGTTGGAAAGGAAGGCAACCTTTGCCAACTTAAACTTCTACTTCTAACTTATTTCTTCAGCAAATTTAACCCTTGGTTTAGTTTCAAGAGTTTTTAGCTTAAGGAAAGAGAAAGTAGAAGTTTAAGGAAGAAAGAATTCTAAAAAAAGCTAGGAAAAAATTCAAGTAAATCCTTAAGGTGTTTCCGAGGTATAAGTATGTGTTAATATTAGTTTATTCTTGGATTATACTTATTGAAAAGTATATATATCATCAATTATTGATTAAAATTCCATCCTCCTTTGTGATTATATGTATTTGATCATACGTGAGATAAGTGATATATGTAAGCCATATTGCTTTGTATAGAAATCCCTTGTATTCAAACTTATATATGTTTTTTTATCCTTAATGGAATTAAGAAATTACAATTGGATATGAAACTAGACTCACATATTCATATCATATTCAAAAATTAGAATTTAACTCCTTGTGGTTAGGCCTTAGTTATGGTTGCAAATTGGTACATAGTCGCTATTTGTATAATTCATTTTGATATGCTGTGAGTTCGGTAAAGCTTTTGACATATAAAATGAACTCTAAAAATTATGAAACTTTAATTCTCTATTATTCAGTATGTGTATTAAAAATGTGTGGAAAATCATGGAAAGTTATGATGTAGAAAAAATTATAAAAATTCTTGGAAATTGAAGGAACAACATAGGAGCTTACAAGGCAAATTTAATATATTGTAAAGAAATGGTCATATCTTGCTCTAGGAAGCTGAAAAATTACACCGTCACTTATAATGGAAAGTATATTCAGATATGTTTTCATATTGATAAGGTTGGACACTTGTATTTGTACAATTTATGAATATAGGATGGTTTTAAGTATAAAAGACAATAATTTGAGGCCATACTCGATACCCCATAAAACATGCTCTTATCTCCACCTTCCAAAGGGTATTTTGAGTACATGTTTCATATGTATATACATTAAGAAGTATAATTTTATGTTTACTTAGTTTTAGTTATAAACTCCTTACGAGGCATTTTCTATGGTTGAATGTTCATAACTTTATCAACATATATACCATTGTATCGTTTTTACTCATGTTTCATGGAATTATATTGTGGTTGTATAGTCATTTAAAGTTACATAAATATATTAAGATAATATTTTTTATTGGGATACAGTACTGATTTGGTTGGATTGACAGTGTAAAATCTAACCCACCTAATTCAGCTCCACCCCAAGAAAGCGTAAATATATAGTTGACAACCCAAGGTGAGTGTACTCACTGGAAATATGTATTTGTAAATTGTTATTGATATGATCAGAATATTATGAATATGAAATTATTCATTTTAGTTTACCAAAATGGGAGGTTATTTCCCGACTCGGAATGGGAGAGAATTGTCTATTAATGACAATGGATTACTCCTCGACCAGGAATGGGGGAGAATTGTCTATTACAGATGTAACTCCCCACTCTTCCACCACCAACATTGTCCCTACTTTAACCACCGTACCCAAAGGTATGGAGTTTTAATATCTCTATATCCACAAACTGGTGTCAGTGGGGTTTGAACCCCTCATATGTGCATCATCAATCACATGCCTTACCAGTGGAGCTAAAAGGCCTCAGTGTTAGAAGAGTGCAAATTCACATAGATGAACCATTACTTTCCCTCACCCAGGCAATGTGGAATGTAACTCTCTGACTACCAAATCAACCATGGCCCAGTCTGTTACAGTCCACCCCCCTTAGGGAGCCTAACGTCCTCGTTGGGATGGAATCAACCATCACCCGATATGTTGGCATACTTATTCCGGTTGGATACTGGCTCTGCTACCATTATGTAACACTCCACTCTTCCACCACTAATATTGTCCCCACTTTCACCACCGCACCCAACAGTATGGGGTTTTAATAACTCTATATCCACAAACTGGTGTTAGTGGGGTTCGAACCCCTAACATGTGTATCATGCCTTACCAGTGGAGCTAAAAGGCCTCGGTGTTATGTAAGGACATTTTTGTCCATTATCAATTTGTTATGTCATACGCCGTTACACCGTTGAAGAAATTCAAAGATTCATACATTCATCAACGGATCTGAATATCAAAAGAAGAAGAGGAATCAAAGTCTGATAAGAGGAATCAAAGTCTGACAGGCCGGACCGATCCGCCTTGGAAAAAGAACCGATTCGCCTGCAAACCGGTCCGCCTCAGACCCGGACCGGTTCGCCTGCTGAAATTCCAGTACACCTCGGACCGCAAGCGAACCGAAGAAGCCAGAAATAAAAAGAACCGGTCCGCCTACCCTGATCGATCCGCCTCTGACCCGGACCGGTCCGCCTGGGATAATCTTCAGCAGATCGTGGTCAGATTTTCTAGGCTAAACGTTTCCTTTATAAACCCACTACGGGAAGCGGTTTTCTAAGACTTCGATACACGATTTTCAGAGTACAAAAACTCTAAGTCTTCACCTGTTGAGTCCCAAGACTCTAGTTTTTATTGATTCACACAACCTCTCATACATTTGTGAATCTATTTGTAACCCTAGAACACAACCAGTTGCTGTTCAACCCTTGTGGAGAAGACCGTTCTGCTTCTTCATTGCAGCCCTCCTGGAAAGGGATATTTTCAGCCGCCGACTACAGAATCCGACACCTGAGGGTAATTCTTAGTCACTTGTATTTTCATTGTAATCCGAAATTGTACAGTTACAATATTATAATGAAAATAAATGGTTTTTGCCCCTTTGGGGGATTTTTCCTCAAATGTGTGTGTTTAATTAATCTTCATGATCTACTTCTTGATTAAATCACACCTAGTTGCTTGTTTAGGGTTTATTAGGGTTAAACTAAATTTAATTATATAATTTCTGATTTGAGCGCACGCACAATACTCTTTCAAATTGGTATCAGAGCAGGTTACGCTAATCTATCGCGTATTCCTATTTTCCGCAAAATCTTTTCTAAGATATCATTTTTCTGAAAAAAATGATTTTTGAAAAGTGCGTGTTCAAATGGAGAAATCATATAATAAATTACCTGTTTTTGACGGGACAAATTATGCTTATTGGAAAGCCCAAATGAGGTCGGATTTAAAAGCCATAGATGAAAGGGTTTGGATTTTAGTTGAAAGAGGGTGGACACCTCCCTCCGTCACTGTGGAAAACGTGACTAATTTAAAACCTGTCACCTCTTGGACTGAAGATGAATTTAGATGGTCATCTTTTAACTCTAAAGGTTTGAGTGCTATTTTTGGTTCCATCACTCCCGATGAGTTCCGACGTATCATGACGTGCACCACGTTAAAGGAGGCATGGGATGTTTTACAACTCACCCATGAAGGAACAAATGCTGTGAAAGAGTCTAAATTGCAAAATTTGACAACTCAATTTGAAACCATCACCATGTATGAGACTAAATGTTTTGATGATTTATATGCTAGACTTTCTGACATTGTTAATACTAGCTTTAATCTTGGTGAACATATTCTTAATGATAGAGTTGCCAAAAAGATTCTTCGTTCTTTACCTAAGCATTTTATCCCTAAAGTCATTGTGCTAAATTCTATGGGCAATTTAAATACGCTAAAATTGGAAGAACTTCTAGGAGATTTGCAAACTTATGAAATTGATATGTTCCCTAAAACTGCTAGGTCTAAAGATAAAGGAATTGCACTTAATGCCAAAGAGAAAAAGAGTGAGGGGTCGGATAGAAAGAGGGAAGAGTCATCTAAAAAGAGAGAGACTGACACGTTAGATTCTGAGTGTGATTTTGACTTGGATGATTTGGCTCTTTTTGCAAAAAAATTCGAAAGGATTCTCAAATTTAAGAAAAATGGCAATTTTAAAGATAAAAAGAAATTTGAGAAAAATAAGTTTGAAAATAAAAATGAAAAAGATTCCAAAAATCCTCCTAAGAAAGAAAGTGAGAGATGCTTTGAGTGCGATGGTAGGGGTCATAGAGCTTTTGAGTGTGCCACTCGTCTGAATAGAGAGAAAGGGAAAGCTGTCCTTAATGCTACTCTTAGCGACGACAGTGAGGTCGAGACGGTGGATTCAGGAGATGAGTCACCGCATGAGTGTAACTTCAGCGCATTCATGGCCAGTCAAGTGAGCACTCTTAGTTCTCTTCACAACGATGAGGATGATTGTAAGGACACAAATTTCCAATTGAGTCCATATGTAGTTTTCGTTCAATTTCGGAAAAAAACATTTATTCATAGGATAATATGTAATTATAATACTCTCAAGCCTATGAAGTGTTTGTTGAAGTCGTAGTGGCAAAGAATATAAAGCTTCATCAAATGTGCCGGTTTGCGTGCCTCGTTTCTACGTCATCAACTATGGTTCCATGCTCCCAAGGTATGAATGCAATTATATTTATATAGGAGCTTGGAACAAAGTTTATTGGGTGTTAGGTTTAACATAAACTGCGTTTTGTTTTAAGAAAGAAATTATATAAAACTTTAAATTAAGTTCATAAAGTTTTCTGGGCCAAAATCGAATTTGTCAATCTTTCTGGTCGTTCGTTAGATATGTCGTTCGAACGAGTTTTTTCGTTCGAACCAGATGTCGTTCGAACGAACCTGCCAACGAGTCTAAACTGGTCTGTCGTTTGAAATGTCGTTCGAACGAACTTGTTCGTTCTAACGAGATTTCCAACGAGATTCTAACGAAGTCCATACTGGTGTGTCGTTAGAAGTCTCGTTCGAACGAGAGTTCGTTCGAACGAAATGTCGTTCGAACGAGCTGTCAGGCGTGAACAGTTTTTGGCAGTTTTTCACCCACTTCCCCACTTGGTTTTTAACCAACTTTTTCAGACTTTATCTTGTGCGGGAATCACATTTTCCAATCTAACTTTTCCATCCTAGTTTATCTCTTAGAGAGAATTTGAGAGAAAAAATTGTTTAGGAAAATGTTCATGTTTTGAGTGTTATTTTTCAAAGAGAAAATCCTTCACACCCCAGTTTACACCCAATTGTGTTTAGTCCAAGTTCTTATTTATATATCAAATTGCTTGGAGTTTTGGCACCGGTTTATCTCTACCGAATTCAAGAAGAGAAGTTTTGGTTTGCTTCTACATCCATTAAAGAAGAAGACTTTGAGTTGCGATTCTACCCACTTGGAGAAAGGCTCCTTGCTCGGGTGACGGTGACCATAGAAAGCCCCATCGGTGGATTCCGAGACCGCGGTGGAGTTCCGAGGTTGTCAACTAGAAAGAGGTGTCTACGAGAAGAAGCGTCGAGGCTTGAGAGGGATCGAGTCAGTCGTTGTAAGTCTATCTGTCTTGTAATTGTAATTCCGTATCTAGTGGACTTGTGGCTAGGGCCGTCCGAGGTTTTTTTCCCGTCTTGGGTTTTTCCTCGTACATCGCGGCATAGTGTGATATTATTTATTTTATCTTGCATCATAATTTAGAACGCATGCTTAGGATAAATTCAAGATAAAATTCGGTTTAATTTATCACACTCAATTTAATTTGGACTTATATTAAATGTTGGGTAATGTTGTTTAATTCAAGTCATTTGCTAAAATTTGGTTTCGCCTAATTTGCTAATATTGATAAATATGTCTTAGGCTCATTCTAGAACTTGGATTAACGTATTTTAATTTGTTTTGAAGAAATTAAAATTTGGCTTTGTTTATTTGTGAACCATCATTCAACGCTTCCGCATCATCTCTTGAATTTATACAAAAGGAAATTACTTTGCGCTTTCAAATTGGTATCAGAGCCAAAGCGATAAATTATTTCGTTAACGATCCTTTTTAAATAATTTTTGGCTAAAATGGATTTTTCCCCATTTTCAAAATTTCCTATTTTCGATGGTTCAAACTACGCGTATTGGAAAGCGCGAATGAGATCGGCACTAAAATCTATCGACGAGAGAGTTTGGATGTCTGTTGTTAACGGTTGGTCCCCACCAACTTATTTAGTTGAAAATGAACGTGTTATCAAACCCGTCGATAGATGGACTGAAAATGAGTTGCTAATTTTAATTCCCGTGGTTTAAATGCCTTGTTTAGCGCTGTCACACCGGATGAATTCCGACGTATTATGACGTGTGAAACCGCTAAAGAAGCTTGGGATATTTTACAAATAACTCATGAAGGAACCAATGTCGTTAAAGCTTCAAAACTCCAAAACCTCACCACTCAATTTGAAACTATCAAAATGAATGAAAAAGAAACTTTTGATGAATTTTATGCTAGACTTTCTGATATTGTTAATTCATCTTTTAACTTGGGAGAGAAAATACCTGACGACCGTGTTGTAAAGAAAATTTTAAGGTCCCTACCCAATAGATTTATTCCAAAGGTGACCGTTTTAAATTCTTTACCCACTTTAGCCTCTACGAAATTAGAAGAGCTTGTAGGTGATTTACAAACCTATGAACTAGATATGTTTCCCTCTAAAACTGAAAAGAAAATCGAAAAGGGCGTTGCTTTAAAAGCCCGAAAAGAGGTCAAACAAGTAGTAGAGAGCGATAGTGATAGTGACTCGGAAGATATGGCTTTGTTTGCTCGTAAATTTAGAAAATTTCTTAAATTTAACAAAGATAAATTTAAAAATGATTTTAAGAAATTTGATACTTCTAAATATGATAAAAGCGAGAAGATTTCTAAAGCCGAGAAGATCCCTAAACCTAGCAATGACAATTTAGATAGGGACGAGTCTGATAAGTGTTTTGGTTGTGAAGGTTATGGCCATAGGGCTTATGAGTGCCCCACTAAACTAAGGAAAGATGGTAAGCGACCCATTTCATATAATGCAACCCTTAGTGATAGTGATAAGGAAGAGAAGCCCGATTCCCCCACTAAGAAAAATTTTGTGGCTTTTATGGCTAGTCATGTGAGTGATAGTGACAACTCATCGATTGATGAAACGATAGCACATGCCACTTCCAAGGTCATTCTACATGATTCTCTTATGTTTGATGATAGTGAGAGTGAAGAAGAAAGTGAGAGTGAAAATGAAGAAGAGGTTAATGTGAGTGAACTTCAAAATGCTTTTCAAGAACTTTATAAAGAATCTATTAAATTGAAAAGAGATAATTTGAAGTTAGAAGCTAGTTTAAGAGAGAGTGTCAAGGTCATTGATGAAAATGTTTTAATAGAAGACCTTAGGACACATGTGAGGACTCTTCAAGAGAAGCTTGAATATGTAGAAGGCGAAAGAGATAGCCTTAGGGGTTTAATGGAATCCTTGAAAAAGGAGCTTCTTGCGTTTGAATAGAGAAATGTTTTACTAGAATCTAACATTTTAGAATTGGAAATTAAATTAAAAGATTCTAGAAATGTCAAATTTGATTTGGAATGTCGTTCCCAAAAACTAGATAAAATGTTAGGAACGGTCCAAATTAAAAATGACACCTGTGGTTTAGGCTTCAATACTTGTAATGAATTTACCCATAATGCCCAAACCAATGTTTTAGGAGAATCTACTAGGAATACATTTAAAGATCACTCCTTAAGTAAATCTTTTTGACATATTCTCTCTTGTACACATTGTGGTCGAAAAGGTCATCTTAGGAAATTTTGTTTTGATCTTAAACGAATTCCTAGAAAATCCCAACGCAATGCATCAAATGTTTTTAATATTCCTATACCCCAAGATAATCATTCTTCATTAATTTGGTTTAGGAAATCCGACTTGGTTGCCTTGCAAAATAGGGTTGATGATTCTCATTTACTTTCACATGCTTCCTCCCTTGCTAAATCTAAAGGATGAATGCGTTAGTATTTGCATACTTTAGCTGTTGTACTTCATGCTATATTCACATGCTAAATGTATGCTTGTTTAGTCATTTTCTAGTCATAGCCTTATTTCATATCCCATGCTAGCAATTATGACTTGTTTATCTTCTTGTATTATATTTTGTGTTTGTAGTAACTGAAAAATATAAAAAGATGTTTTGTTTATCATTTGTGTTTTATTTATTTCATTTAAGCTTAATGAAAAATACAAATGATTTTTGTTTGTCCTTTTGAGTAAATATTTATTTTTTATGAAAAATGTTAAAAACTCAAAAAGATTTTATTTTGTGTGTATTTTAGTTTGACACACTTTATGTGGCATATACTTGTGTTTGAATCCCATATTTTATGCTCCCACGTGGCTAGAACTTTTGGTTTAGATTTTTAATCCTTAAAATGTTCTTTACCATGCTTTATATGGAGTAGATGGATCTTGTGTTGTTTAAATGGATTCTATTTTTATATGCCTCTATTCACACATGCACGAGCTCCTTTGAAATCTTAATGTCACATGTTATATTTGAGCTTTTTGAGGTGTTCTCCTACCAATCTAGTCATCTACATATATATGACCTAGGAGGACTAGTGCAGGTCAAAATCCGTTGCATGTGAGATTTGTGTGAAAATGAAAACATGATAAATAAAAATGTGCACGGGGAAGGGCTCCGAAAGGATGAATTAAATCCTTTGCGTTAGTAAGCCACCATTTATTGGATCTAAAAGAAATACGTGATCCAAAGGCCTAAAAACAGAATATATGGCATTAAAAAGAAAACATTTGCCAAGGCCTATGTTTGTTTTATATATTCATTCAAAAGCAAAAGAATATATATGCTTATTGAGGGAGAATTGGATGGTATATCAACGGTTTGCACAATGTCCGTTTATCCTAGTTGTCTTTAATGTCATGACTCTATTTGGTTTGTAGAATCATCATCATGCTAGGCTTGTATGCATTGTGTATGTTTGTTCATTGAGTTCAATCTTCATATTGTCACATGAGGTTATATTTAAATGTGATAAAGTTTGCAATCAAATGAGAACTCCGTGAATGTTTATTAAGTGTTTGGGTCTAAATTTAATTGTTGCTAGTTCACACCCCTACACTTACGTTTCCATATGACACATTTTTGCCATACGAGTGTGCAAACTTATTGTATTTTGTGTCATGTGTGTGTTTATATCTATCTATATATGCAAGTACTTATTGTTATATTTATAGTATATATATATATATATATATATATATATATATGATATTTGTTTGTCTTTGCCTTGCTTTTATTGCCCATATGCTTTAATGTCTTAACACTTTAAGCTTCAACGTGTTTATTAGTTCTTTATCATTTGCCTATTCCTGAACAAAAAGGGGGAGAATGATGATAGGGGGAAAATGGTATCTAATCCTATTGTTATCGTATCTTAGTTTGGGGGAGATTTATCTCAGGGGGATATGTCTTTCTAAGTAGGTCATGTGTTTGATAAAGGGGAGAATTAATTTAGGGTGAGTAATTAATTAATTGTATTTAATACTTTGATATTCCCTATGCATTTGATGAGTTTGCTTAAGTGTGCAGGAATTCTTCTAAAGCGGCATCTTTCAATGGCAAATCGTTATCTTTCAATGGCAAAGCGTTTGATCCTTGGGTTGAGTCAAGTTTGGGTGGGTTATGTTTTGAGTCTAGTGAGCTTGACGGCCCTTTAGGATTTTTGTTTGGTTTTTGTCCCGGAATAGCCAAAGGGGGAGATTTGTAAGGACACAAATTTCCAATTGAGTCCATATGTAGTTTTGGCTCAATTCCGGACAAAAACATTTATTCATAGGATAGTATATAATTATAATACTCTCAAGCCTATGAAGTGTTTGTTGAAGTCGTAGTGGCAAAGAATATAAAGCTTCATCAAATGTGCCGGTTTGCGTGCCTCGTTTAACGTCATCAACTATGGTTCCATGCTCCCAAGGTATGAATGCAATTATATTTATATAGGAGCTTGGAACAAAGTTTATTGGGTGTTAGGTTTAACATAAACTGCGTTTTGTTTTAAGAAAGAAATTATATAAAACTTTAAATTAAGTTCATAAAGTTTTCTGGGCCAAAATCGAATTTGTCAATCTTTCTAGTCGTTCGTTAGATATGTCGTTCGAACGAGTTTTTTCGTTCGAACCAGATGTCGTTCGAACGAACCTGCCAACGAGTCTAAACTGGTCTGTCGTTTGAAATTTCGTTCGAACGAACTTGTTCGTTCTAACGAGATTTCCAACGAGATTCTAACGAAGTCCATACTGGTGTGTCGTTAGAAGTCTCGTTCGAACGAGAGTTCGTTCGAACGAAATGTCATTCGAACGAGCTATCAGGCGGGAACAGTTTTTGGCAGTTTTTCACCCACTTCCCCACTTGGTTTTTAACCAACTTTTTCAGACTTTATCTTGTGCGGGAATCACATTTTCCAATCTAACTTTTCCATCCTAGTTCATCTCTTAGAGAGAATTTGAGAGCAAAAATTGTTTAGGAAAATGTTCATGTTTTGAGTGTTATTTTTCAAAGAGAAAATCCTTCACACTCTAGTTTGTTTAGAGAGAGAGAGAGTCCTCCACCTTCACTGCCCTGAGAGAGAGAGAGTCCTCCACCTTCACTGCCCTGAGAGAGAGAGAATTTGCCTGTGTCGAGAAAGAAAGTTTGTTTAGAGAGAGAGAGAGAGAGTGTTTTTAAGAAAGAGAGAGGGGACTTGACTAAACAAGTGGCTACTCTTACGAGTCAGCTCCATTCCTTCGTGGAGACTCGGAAGAAACTTGAAGCCCTTGTTGCCTAGCTGACTCATGATCTTGAGAAAGCACGGGAAGTAAAGGTACAAATCGAGGACAGGTCTGGGAAGATGGGAAAGATGCTCCTCGGCCCCGCTTTAGGTTTTGGTGATCGGCAGGAAATTGGGTATGATGGTGGTTCCACCTCTCAAATTACACCTGGTCCAGTTCCTGAGTTTACTACTACTCCTTATGGTCACCGTCAAAAACCTCGAAGGAGAGTTTGACCAAGAAAATCAAACCAAGGTCCGCCTTTGACTGTGTTCTTCTGTACTTATTGCAAAAGAAAAGGCCACCTCAGGGAGGTTTTCTATAATATGGGTTGGACACGACGTACTGCTGCTCCACCATGTCATACTGATGAGTTTTCTAGTCTGAGAGAGAGAGTTGAGTTCTTAGCTGCCACATCTCAGAGTTTGATGGAAGAATTCCGACGGGTGTCCTTGCCGGTAGTGAATGCTTCTCACATTCCAGCTAAAACCAACAACAACAAAGGAAAACAAAAGGTCACCACCTCTTGGGTACCTAAGAAATATAAAAAGGCTTTCGTTGTTCATGTTGCTCTCAAAGCACATAATACCTCACAGTGGTATTTTGACAGTGGGTGCTCCAGACATATGACAGGTGATGCCTCATTTTTTACATCTCTTGAGGATTATCAAGACGGCAGAGTCACCTTTGGAGATAAGAGCAAGTCTAGCATTATAGGACGAGGTACTATCGAGTTACCTGGTTTTCCTAAGCTAGAAAATGTTTTGTACGTCAAAGGTTTGAAAGCAAACCTTCTCAGCATTAGCCAGCTGTGCGATGATGACTTTGCAGTAAAGTTTGACCGGGACACTTGTAAGGTCTATAATCAAGCCGGTAAACTATTAGTGCAAGGGGTGAGGACAAAGGATAATTGCTATGGGACTGAGCCCACATCCTCACTTGTCTGCAACAGCGCCACGATCACTCCTATGGATCTGTGGCACCAACGTCTAGGTCACATAAATATTAGAGATCTCAATCGCTTAGCTAGAAAGGACCTAGTACGTGGCTTACCATCTCCTGGAAGGCCAACTTCGACGGTTTTTGGACCCTGTCAGATGGGAAAACAAATTCGTAGTCGCCATAGGAAGTTGCATTCCATTACCACCTCTCGTGTTCTTGAGCTTATACATATGGACCTTATGGGTCCCACTCGTACCGAGAGTCTAGGTGGTAAGAGGTATATCCTAGTGATGGTAGACGATTTCTCCAGGTACTCCATTGTAGGTTTTCTGAGAGAGAAATCCGATGCTGTAGAATTTTTAACGACCAAGTGCCGTGTCCTGCAAAATCAACACGGTGTCACTATTAACAGGATACGTAGTGACAATGGCACTGAATTCACAGAAGCAAAGGTAGATCTTTACTGTGATAGCCTCGGGATCAAACATGAGTTTTATGCTGTTAGAACTCCTCAGCAAAATGGAATTGTTGAGAGAAAGAATAGAACGATCCAAGAGATGGCTAGATCTATGCTTCTAGGTCATAAAGTGTCTAGGAGATTTTGGGCAGAGGCAATGTCTACTGCATACCACACGGTGAATAGGGTTTATTTGCGTCCTCACACACTTCAGACTCCTTATGAGTTATGGACTGGCAAGAAGCCCAACCTTGCATATTTGCGTGTCTTTGGGAGTAAATTCTACATCCTACGGGATAGAGAGCAATTAGGGAGTTTGACTCCCGGAGCGACGAGGGAATATTGCTAGGATATTCATCGACTAGTAGAGCATACCGGGTTTTTAACCTGAAGAGCTCTAAGGTTATGGAATCAATAAACGTCACCGTGCAAGATGGCGAACCTTCGACGATTATTGATCCTAACCTTCAGTGTGAGGATGAGGACTTTTCTGACAGTGATTTACTTGTCCCTCTCTCACACCCTGTGGACCCTACTCCTGTGCTAGGGGACACACCTGCTTGGGTTCGCAAGAGCCATGACCCTTCTGCCATTGTTGGTGATCCCACTCTTGGGGTCAAGACTCGTGCTCAGCTAGAGAACGTCGTTAGCCATTTTTGCTACACGTCCAACGTCAAGCCCAAGAATCATAAAGAAGCACTCAAGGGTGAACTCTGGATATCTGCTATGCAGGAAGAGTTGCTTCAGTTTAAAAAGAATAATGTCTGGGAACTTGTTCCCCGACCTAGTGAGTCTAATGTTATAGGTAACTGGTGGATTTTTAAGAATAAAATGGATGAAAATGGTACCATAATTCGAAACAAGGCTAGGTTGGTCGCTTAAATCTATACACATATAAAGGGTGTAGACTTTGGGGAGACATTTGCTCCTGTTGTGAGGCTTGAGTCCTTCCGTCTACTACTCACCATCGCATGTCATCTGCGCTTCAAGTTATATCAGATGGATGTCAAGAGTGCATTTCTGAATGGCATTCTACAGGAGGAGGTTTACGTGGAACAACCAAAAGGGTTTGAAGACCCACAGCACCCGGAGCACGTCTACTATCTGAGGAAAGCCTTGTATGGTTTGAAGCAAGCACCCCGTGCTTGGTACGAGAGGCTTACTTTCTATCTCTTAGCTCGTGGCTTCAAGAGAGGGGGAGTAGATATGACGTTGTTCGTCAGGAGAGATGACGGTGCTATTTTGGTTGCCCAGGTCTATGTGGATGACATAGTCTTTGGATCCACATGCTCTCAACATGCTCATCACTTTGAAGAGGAGATGAAAAGTGAGTTTGAGATGAGCATGGTTGGTTTCTTCCTTGGTCTCCAGGTTCGTCAGCTAGAGGATGGGATGTTCATCTCCCAATCCAAGTATGCTCGCGACCTAGTGAAGAAATTTGGTTTAGACTCCGCTAAGCATGCACGTACACCTATGAGTACCACTACCAAGCTTAGTAAGGACACTTCAGGTAAGGACGTAGAGAAAACCTTGTATCGGAGTATGATAGGTAGTCTTCTCTACTTGACTGCCAGTCGTCCCGATATAGCCTTTAGTGTTGGAGTCTGTGCGCGATATCAGGCGTCCCTGAAAGAGTCACATTTACTTGCTCTAAAACGTATTATTAAATACGTGAGTGGGATTCTCTCATACGGTATTTGGTATTCCTTTGATACCGATGATCGTTTGTCTTCCTATTCGGATGCCATTGGGCCGGGGATGTAGATGGTTGTAGGAGCACTTCTGGTGGTTGTTTCTATTTTGGTTCTGCTCTTGTCTCCTGGATGAGCAAGAAGCAAAATTCCATCTCTTTGTCCACTGCAAAGGCTGAGTACATAGCCGCCGGGAGTTGTTGCACGCAACTCTTGTGGATGAAGCAAATGCTTGAGGATTATGGGATTTCACAGGACACCATGACCATTTCCTGTGACAACACGAGCGCGATACACATATCCCGCAATCCAGTACAACATTCGCGCACCAAGCACATCAGGATACGTGAGCACTTTATACGACAGCTAGTTGAGGAGAAAGTCATTTCCCTGAGTTTCGTTCCCACCGATCGTCAGTTAGCCGACATTTTCACGAAACCTTTAGATACCCTTAGATTTGAGAGTCTTAGGAAGTCTTTGGGAATTTGCACAGTTGACTGAGGGGTTGGTCTATGTCTAGAATAGGATGCTTCTTCATGTTCATATCATATGCTTCCTATTGCTAGTCTGTTTTATATGTACCATTGCTTAGTTGTATAGCTATTTATTTATTCTTTTTTCTTTTTATATTTCTTTTGAAAAATACAAAAAGATTTTCCTTTAAGAAATTTTTTAAGAAAAGCACAAAAATATTTTATTTTGATAAAATTTTTGAAAAATCCAAAAAGCTTTCTGTTTTTGATTCTTTTATGGATGAGCATTTAAGATAGCCAAGTCACAACTTCATTCCATATATCCATGTGACTGTTTGATAGAGATTTGGGAGGCTACATCATTTCATCCATGTGCTTTACATTGTTTGGAGTCTTTGATATGTAATTAGTGATATCTTCCTACATGTTTGACTCCTATATCCTTTATTGCACACATGCACGTCTATATTTGATTATTGAACTTGTCTATCTCATATTGGCTCGAGTGTTTCCATCTCAATTCTGTCTATACAAATTTCAATATGCGATAAAACTTGACAAGATTGGAATGCATGTAAAAACCGTTTTGGTGAGACTGTGTGTTTTTGTATAACGGGGAGGGGCTGCGAAAGGTAATCATCTATCCTTTGCGCAAAAGTCACCGTTAAAAAGGACCTAAAAAATGGAGGAATTTTAATATCCGAGGTCCAAAGAGGTTAAAAGAGCCCAAAAAATTTAAAGGCAATAACAAGCAATTCATGCCAAATATGGGCCATTTAGGTTTCACCATAAATTCTCCAAAGTTAAAGAATTTAGAATGCCTCTATTCAAAATTATATCTGAGGGAGTTTGGTAGGAGAATATAAACGGGTTTTCACTTCCTTGAAAGTCCTGCAAAAGCATAAAAAGTTTTGGACGTTATTGGTGTAGTAATCATTTTTTGCTTTGATTTGTTGATTTGATTGAGTCAATATCTTATATATCCATTTTTTTTACACCGAAGGAAGCATTTGAGTTCATTCGTTAGGAGTATCCGATATTCGTCGTGCACATATGTCTTGTTTGTATGCATTGATCTTCCTATCGAATTATGTTCACACCCATTCATTAACGCTATCATCGACTTGGTTGCTTTGTGTTCATTCATGGTGTGATTTTGTTTGAAAATTTTTTAAAAATTCAAAAAAATAGTTGTGTATTTCCTTGTGACACCCCGTCATTGCTTGTTTGCATTATTTCTCTCATTTGTCTATTTGGGGACATCATAAAAAGGGGGAGAAAGAATTATCACATTAAGGGGGAGTGAGTTTTAGCATATTGGCATATCTGTTTATTTTATCTCATTTTAAACTCGATACATCACTTGGTATTTTGCTTTTTCTCATGTGTGTAGGTACTACATGGATTATCATTGGATTGCACACCCTGATGAGAAAAGTGTTGAGTGTTGAGATTCCTGAAGAGTTGAAGAACAATCGATGAAGTCTTATTCAATTGTACCTTTTCAGTTTTGGGTTCATGGAAGGGTAGATTTGTATAAGCATTTTTAGTTAGTTGATAATTCGGATGTTTGTTTTTTATGTATGTACCGGCATAGACATAGGGGGAGATTTGTAAGGACATTTTTGTCCATTATTAATTTGTTATGTCATACGCCGTTACACCATTGAAGAAATTCAAAGATTCATACATTCATCAACGGATTCGAATATCTAAAGAAGAAGAGGAATCAAAGTCTGACAAGCCGGATCGGTCTGCCCTAGAAAAAGAACCGATCCGCCTGCGAACCGGTCCGCCTCAGACCCGGACCGGTCCGCCTACTGAAATGCCAGTACACCCCGGGCCGCAAGCGAACCGAAGAAGCCAGAAATAAAAATAACCGATCGGCCTACCCGGACCGATCCGCCTCTGACCCGGACCGGTCCGCCTGGGATAATCTTCAGCAGATCGTGGTTAGATTTTCTAGGCTAAACGTTTCCTTTATAAACCCACTACGGGAAGTGATTTTCTAAGACTTCGATACACGATTTTCAGAGTACAAAAACTCTAAGTCTTCACCTGTTGAGTCCCAAGACGCCAGTTTTTGTTGATTCACACAACCTCTCATATATTTGTGAATCTGTTTGTAACCCTAGAACACAACCAGTTACTGTTCAACCCTTGTGGAGAAGACCGTTCTTCTTCTTCTTCATTGCAGCCCTCCTGGAAAGGGATATTTCCAGCCGCCGACTACAGAATCCGACACCTGAGGGTAATTCTTAGTCACTTGTATTTTCATTGTAATTCGAAATTGTACAGTTACAATATAGTATAATGAAAATAAATGGTTTTGCCCATTTGAGGGATTTTTCCTCAAATGTGTGTGTTTAATTAATCTTCATGATCTACTTCTTGATTAAATCACACCTAGTTGCTTGTTTAGGGTTTATTTGGGTTAAACTGAATTTAATTATATAATTTCTGATTTGAGCGCACGCGCAATACTCTTTCATGTTAGAAGAGTGAAAATTTACATATATGAACCATTACTTTCCCTCACCCAGGTGATGTGAGATGTAACTCTATACCTACCAAATCAATCATGGCCCAGTCTGTTACAACAGACAGGATATGTGAATAATGATTCGAAAAGTTAGGTCATTCATTATGAATGGACCGGATAAATTAGTACTTAATTATATGAATATGATTTTTTGCATTTAATTTTATACATTAGTGTAGTAGTGATGCATTCACTGGGTTATTTTGCTCATGGTTCCTATGTTTATATTATCAGGTAACGTGATGTCACTGCCAAATCTGGGAGGTCAAATTGGGTTAGACAGGAATAGGTAAAACTATGAGTTTTTTTAAATGTAAATGATGTAATTAAGTGTAATACCCCATATTTTTCTTAAATTGAGAAATTAATTTAATAAAAATCCGGAAATTATTTTAAACATTTACTAGCATGATGAGAGTTAGTAATTATTGGGAGTTTGTTGAATATTACTTAATGGGTAGAGTAATATGTATAATTGAATTTATTAAAATTGTCACGAGTGAATAATATGACAATTATGGAAATTAAGTCGGGATGCACCAGTGTCGTGTCGGGACTAAATTATTATTATAATAAGTGCATAAATTATAAGTAATCCGTATGGTCATTTCGAGTGCGTAAAAGTGTCCGTAAGGGACGAGATAGTCAGAAAAGTGTACCCGGGGATTTAGTTTGGGTCTCGGGGCGTTTTTAGGCCTAATTGGCATCTCGAGAGGGTATTATAGTCATTTTGTACTTTTGGATAATTAAACCCACGAATTTTCCTAGGTTACATCAGCTATTAGAGGTTATCTTTTAGGGTTAACAATCACATAAACATAAGAACGACCATTAGAGAAGAAGGTAGGAAGCTTTCCAAGAAATCCAAGGCCAAGAACCCATTTGATTGCACCACCATTACCGCCGAAACATAGATCGTAAGACAAAGAAGGTAGCCATATCCTCATCATCAACAAATCAGACATTAGAATCCCAGGCAAGTATCTATCTTGCTTTTCTTTTAGTAAATGTTTCATCCATGTTAGACTAGGATTGTTAAACACATGTTTCATGGGAGAATTTGATGATTTAGAGAATTTAAATCACATGTTTTATAGGAAATAGATATATTCTGGAAATCACAACAAATGTAGAGGATTACCCACGAAATTTTATTGTTTTAGAAGTAAGAAATCTGGAAAAGAATTAATAGAATGGAAGTTTTATGAAAAATTAGGGTTCTAGAAAATTATGATGATTTACCCCATTAATTCAATACCTTTGATGAATTTGGATAGGTTTCATGTAGGAAATCATGTGTATAGGTATATGTAACCACTAGTAATTTTGTTTAGGAGTTTGGGGATCGTTAATGGAGTTTCGGTTGAGATTGGAGAAGAAAATTCGTAGTTAACAATGGAAGAATTCGAAATACCGGATTGATCAATCGATCGACCCAAGAGCATCGATCAATCGATTGATCGATCGACCCCTCCTGGAAAACTGCATATTTTTTCCCCTTTTTGATTAATCCGTATAAAATACGTAGGAACCCTTGAATATTATTTAAATAGTATAATGGGTTATGAGGAGGACCAGTAGGGTCTAAGTAGACTCCGTTAAATGAAATTTATTATGGGATGGAATTGTGAGTTAACGGGGGGTTTAGTCACACATTGGAAATTGTGGGTACGTTCACTAAAGAATTTAGAGACTCGTTAAAGACTTAGACCAAAAGGTTAGTGAGGGTGTACCTACTGAAATTATATTTAGCGAGAAAGAATACTTCGAGAGATGAGAAATAAGCATGAAATGATTATAACTGAGAGTAAAAGAGATGAATCCTTTATGCGAGATAATTGGGTAAAATTGTACTAAGTACGGTGAATAGTAATTATGGGTCTTGAGCGAACCTAATTGGAAAATGTGTATCTATATATATATATATATATGGCCGTGTGACTGTGTTCATATATTAAATACTATATTTATGAATAATCATACCCGCGCTACTTGCTATCACGGAGGTTGTCGCTTTGGGACAGTCTTATCTCGATGGGACCTTTATAGGGGATATTGACTTGTACCCTAGAACATAGGATTCCTTGATACATGCTATCTGAGAATGATAGTCAGGTGGTCCTAAGAGACGTGAGGGGTATGTGCTGACCTCTTAGTGACTTAGAACTATGCTTCGCCTCCAATTGTATGTGTATTGTGTTAATACAGTTCGAGAGTGATTTCGAACTAGTATTTTCCTTAGAACGAAAGATACGAGGACTTGATAGCAGAGTATGCCAGCACCATAGATTTTATGTGGCGTGTTGATAGTATATATATTATATGAGTGACTAATATATATACATATACATGGGAACTTACTACTGTGCGTATAAGTAGTTAAGTATTGAATAAATGCTCCAAACTTTATGATAAATGTTCGGGAACTTGGTAACAGTACTGAGATATTCTAAGTAACGTAAGTAATCATGAAGAGATTGATTCTCTAAACTAAATATCATCGCCTTGTTATTTCTCGCGATAATGGAGAATAAGATAGATAGACTTATGAGGTTTAGTAGTACGGTACGCGTGCACACTAGACGAGAGGTGAGAATTCTCAAGAGAGTGTCGCATACTAACATGGTTGTAACATTAGCCGGTAAGCATTTTAAATAGTTGTTAAACTATTTTAAAACTATTTTAAACTCAGGATATGACCCGTCTTCTGTCATTTTTCTCTCTCTTGTATATATATGTATGTATTACAGGTCCCCAGCCACAGGGGCGTCATGCACAGGTTCTATGGATTGGACATGCTGAAGCTTATGTGGGAGTTGCAGACCCTTGCTTTAGACGACCTCTTTATTGATTATGATCTTGTTTTAGTTCTGCTTAGTTAGGGCATGTGTCGCACGTTTTCCTATTCCGTTTGGATTTGTCAGAGATTTATGTTTATTTATATTTTCAGTATTCAGTACTCTTTGGGAGTTAACTCTTGTCAGAATGATTTCATTTATAGTTCTTAAACTCGGTTTGGTCTATCTAGATGGTTTAATTCTTGTGTGTTAATTTCCATCCTTAACATTTATGTGATTCTTAAACTGTGGTTTATTAAAAAGGTTTTCGTATTGGAATTTAATAAAAATGAATATAAGACTTTAAATTGTTTTGACACTTAGCTTAATTATTTAGGGTGTTTAAATTGGAAATTATATTTTACAACAATGATGCTAAGAATGAACCAACCGTTCACCTCCATTTTAATTTAATAAACGACTGATCACCCGGTATTTAATTAGGCGGGGTGTCACAGGTGGTATTAGAGCATCAGGTTCTAGTGTCCTTTAGGATCTGTACGGGTTATTTCTCTTCCAGCTTAGAGTCTTTGATATAGAGCCCTATTTTTAGGACTGTTGTATTCTTGTGTTTACGCTTACGTCTTCAGCTATTTAAGAGTTGATAATAATTTTAAACTAATAAACTTTGTTCTCGTTTCAGATGCTGCTCCGGCTCAGGGAATGATGAACGTAACTAAAGTAGCCGCCATTGTTGCTCTGGTAGTGAATGCTGCATTAACGATGGTGCAGCAGGCTCCACCCCAAGTTCAAGCAGTAGAGCCAGTACCGGCACAACTACCCACTGCATGGGAGTGGATCAGTGATGCCTTTTAGAAGGCACATCCCCCGAAGTTCTCGAGTAGCTCGGACATAGTGATCACCAACCAATGGAAGAAGGATATCCAGAGGTATCTGCGCATGTATGAGTGCACTGATATGTAGAAATGTCTACTGGCTTCCTTCAAGCTAGTGGGGGCCACTTTGCAATGGTGGGAGTCCACCATTTCCTTGGACGAGAGGGACAACATCTCGATTTAGTCATTTTGGGCGCAGTGTGATCGTAAGTATTTCCCATATGCCGTCCAGACTGAGATGAGGTGGAGGCTATTGAATCTTAACCAGGAGAGTATGATTGTTGCTGAGTACGAGTAGGAGTTCACCAGACTTCTCACTATAGTGTCGGATGAGGCACCCACTGAGGAGAAGAAAATACTGTTGTTTTTAGATGGATTGTCCTAGGGGATTCGTCAGCACCTCATAGGCAATCTATCGTTGGGTACTTACACTGATGTACTCAACGCCTCTTTGTTGCACTGTCAGGATCACCGCTTCCATTAGCAGGGGAGAAAAAGAGCAGGGGAGTCCAGCCAATAGGGTAGGACAGGGGGCAATAGTACTGTTGGGGCACTAAAAACCCAAGGGCAGACCCGTTACGGTGAGCAGAGTTCCCATCAGGGGTACCCTGCCAAGAGATTTCGATCCGGTGATTCTAGGCAGGGATTTGGGGGATTTAGACAGGGTCAGTCCAATCAGCATGGCCAACAGGGCCAACACCGTCAGCAGCAAGGCCATTAGGGCCAACAACGTTCTCAACAGGGCTAGTGGCGGGGTGGTAATGGCCAACAGGGCCGTGGTCAGTAGGGGCAGATAGGAGGAAACTTCAGGGGCAGATGTTTTGTATGTGGCAAGAATGTCCATAGGCGTCAGGATTTCCCAGAGGGGGTTAGGGCCCCACAGCAGTAGGGTGCCTATAGTGAGCCGTAGAGGCCACTATTTCCAACTGCCCTCCCAGTGTCAGCTCAGATGCCGGCTCTACCAGCCATCCCAGAAACCCCAGTCCAGTAGGGGAAATTGTAGTATGGACGTGTCTATAACATTTACCAGGTAGCATCACCTCAGGCACCATCCACGATTGAGGGTACGTTTCCTATACATGGCACTATAGGTCGAGTTTTCTTTGATACTGGGGCGTCGCACTGTTTTATAGTTACTCACTTTGCACGGGCCTTAGGGTTATTAGACACTGTAGAGAGTACAGTGACATGTATAGACTCACCACTGGGGAATGGGTCTTTGATTTTCTTTATATGCCGTGGTGTAGGTATAGAGATTGGTAGCTTGATTTTACCTACAGACATGCTAGTTTTAGATATGCATGAGCACGACGCCATTATTGGCATGGATTGGCTTGCTACGTATAGAGCCATTATAGATTGTTTTGGTAGGAGTATTATCTTTGCCATTCCGGGGCATGAGATATTTTTGGTGGTGATGACTCGCCCAGAGGGAGGATCTTCCACCAATTTCTATTACATAGAGGATGATACCTCTAAGGAGATTGTGATTCCCCTGGATTCGATTCTAGTCGTTCGTGAGTTTTCGGATATATTCTAGGAAATATCGGGCCTACCCCCAGTCGAGAGATAAATTTCATCATAGACTTGATGCCGGGAACTCAACCGATAACACGTACACCGTATCGTATGGCTCCAGCTGAGATGAGAGAGTTACGGGATCAGATAGAGCAGTTGTAAGGCCAGGGCATCATTCGTATGAGCACCTCGCCTTGGGGAGCTCTGGTGTTGTTTGTTAATAAGAGAGACGGTTCACTGAGGTTATGCATAGATTACCGGTAGCTCAACAAGGTCATGATATAGAATAAATATCCGTTGCCCCAAATCGATGACCTGTTCGACCAGTTGAGAGGATAAACCTTCTTTTCGAAGATAGATTTGAGATCGGGATACCATCAGCTACGGATTAGGGAGCAAGATGTGTCGAAGACTGCTTTCTTAACGAGATATGGGTCCTATGAGTTCAGAGTCATGCCGTTTGGGCTGACAAATGCTCCAGCCGTATTCATGGACTTGATGAACTGAGTGTTCAGAGAGTTCTTGGATTAGTTTATCATCGTCTTTATAGATGACATCTTGATTTATTCACACACTGAGGAGGAGCATGCCGATCATTTGAGGAAGGTTTTTCAGACTCTACGAGAGCATCAGCTGCATGCAAAGTATGAGAAGTGCGGATTTTGGTTACGGAGGGTACAGTTTTTGGGGCATGTTGTGTCGGAATTGGGGATTTCAATTGACTCGAGCGAAGTGTCGACAGTGAGGGAGTGGGGATAGCCCATGACACCGACAGAGGTTCATAGTTTCTTAGGGTTAGTCGGGTACTATAGGAGGTTCATCCGAGTATTTTCAAAGATAGCGGGTCCGTTGACGAATCTGACTCTCAAGGGAGTGCCGTATGTATGGGATGATAATTTTCGATTGGCTTTTGATGAGCTAAAAGATAAGTTGACTTCGACACCAATTCTTTCTTTACCCAAGCCAGGGGTGGAATACCTGGTGTACACTGACGCCTCTTTACGGGGACTCAGGTGAGTACTTCAGCAGGAGGAGAAGGCTATAGCTTTTTCCTCCCGCAAGCTTAAGCCTCACGAAAGGAATTACCCCACCCATGACCTGAAACTTATAGAGGTCGTGTTTGCATTACGGATTTGGAGACACTACTTATTGGGGGAGAAGTTCCTCTTGTTCACAGACCACAAGTCACTACAATACTTTTTCACTTAGTGAGAGTTGAACATGCGTCAGCGCAGGTGGCTAGAGTTTATGAAAGACTACCAATTCGAGATACAGTACCATCCAGGGAAGTCTAACGTAGTTGTTGATGCGTTAAGTCATCGATGGGTAGGTGACGTAGCGGAAGTATGGAGAGCGAAGTGAAAAAATTAGGTCAGTAGATGCGATAGCCCATTCCTTTATATCGATTATGTTAGTCACACCTGAGATTGTTACGAGGGTGATATAGGCACAAGCAGCAGATATGTTTTATTAGGAGCAGATTTTACGGCTCTTAACTGAGGGCGCTAATTCCTATTCAGTGAGTTCTGATGGGGGCTTGAGATTTAATGAGAGATTGGTGGTCCCGAAGGGAGAGGACTTACATCATACAGTTATGACGCAGTCGCATGGATCCAGATTTGCGGTACATCCTGAAGGGGATAAGATGTACCAAGATATGAGGCGACAGTACTGATGAAGTGGGATGAAGAAGGACATTATTGAGTTCATGCCCAAATGTTTTACTTGTTAGATGGTAAAGGTGGACCACCAGAGATCGCCAGGATTACTTCAGCCGTTGGAGATACCTACGTGGAAATGGGAGAGTATTTCCATGGACTTTATTACTGGATTGCCTATATCACAGCGGGGTTATGATTTCATATGGTTGATTGTGGATCGGCTGACCAAGGTAACTCATTTTCTGCCAGTACGGATGGACTACACCATGGGCGAATTGCACAGTTATTCATTGCCGAGATCATTAGGCTACATGGGGTGCCCATGGATATTGTGTTTGATAGAGATAAGTTTTTTGTGTCGCACTTCTAGGAGAGCTTTCAGGAGGCCATGGGTACAGAGTTGAGATTGAGTTCAGCTTATCATCCACAGACAAATGGACAAACATAGCGTAACAATCAGATGATGGAGGATATTCTACGCATGTGTGTCCTTGATTTTGGAGGAGGTTGGGAGCCGTATCTTCCACTGGTGGAGTTATCTTATAATAACTCCTATCAGTTCACGATCGCCACGGCCCCATTTGAGGTGTTGTATGGAAGGCCTTGTCGTTCTCCCGCTTGTTGTCTAGAGGTGGGGGACAATAAATTTCTCCGACCAGAGTTAATTCAGGAGACTTCGGCTAGGATTGAGCTTATCAAGAGTCGCATTCGGGTAGCCCAAGACCAGTATAAAAGCTACGTCGATGCAAAATGGTCTTTCCGAGAGTTTGGCAAGGGGGACCAAGTATTACTGCGTGTCTCTCCTATGAGAGGAGTAATGAGGTTTGGAAAGAATGGGAAGTTGGCTCCGAGATATGTGGGACCATTTTTTATTATTGAGAGGATTGGGTGGGTGGCATACAAATTAGGGTTGCCAGAGCACTTGCATCGCATTCACGATGTATTCCACATCTCGTCGTTGAGACGATATCTTCGGGATGATATGGCACACACTCACATCGCGATAGAGGAGATTGACTTACAGCCCGACAGTTCTTACGATGAGAGACTAGTGGCTATCCTAGACCATAGCAAGAGGAAATTGAGATCGAAGGTAGTTCCACTTATACGGGTCTAGTGGGAGCATCATAATGTGGAGGAGTCCACTTGGGAGCGCGAGGCAGATATGTGCGAAAGATATCCAGATCTATTTTTACCAGGTATGCCTTATTTTTCGAATTTCGGGATGAAATTCCGTTATCAGGGGGAAGTATGTAATACCCCCTATTTTTATGGCTTTTAATTTGGGGATTTATTAAATTTAAATCGAGAAATTAATATAATATAAATCTTGAAATTATTTTAAATATTTACTAGCGTGATGAGAGTTATTAATTATTGGGAATTTGTTGAATATTACTTAATGGGTAGAGTATTATGTATAATTGAATTTATTAAAATTGTCACGAGTGAATAATATGACAATTATGAAAATTAAGTCGGGACGCGCCTGTGTCGTGTCGGGAATAAATTATTATTATAATAAGTGAGTAAATTATAAGTCGCTCGTATGGTCATTTCGAATGCTCCAAAGTGCTCGAAGGGGTCGAGATAGTCAGAAAAGTGTACCCGGGAGTTTAGTTTGGGTCTCGGGGCATTTTCAGGTCTAATTGGCATCCTGAGAGGGTATTATAGTCATTTTGTATTTTTGGGTAATTAAACACACGAATTTTCCTAGGTTATATCAGCTATTAGAGGTTAGCTTTTAGGGTTAACAATCACAGAAACATAAGAACGACCATTAAAGAAGAAGGTAGGAATCTTTCCAAGAAATCCAAGGCCAACAACCCATTCGATTGCACCACCACCACCGCCGAAACATAGATCGTAAGATGAAGAATGCAGCCATATCCTCATCATCAACAAATCAGACATTGGATACCCAGGCAAGTATCTATCTTTATTTTCTTTTAGTTAATGTTTATCCATGTTAGACTAGGATTGTTAAACACATGTTTCATGGGAGAATTTGATGATTTAGAGAATTTAAATCACATGTTTTAGAGGAAATAGATATATTCTGGAAATCTCAACAAATGTAGAGGATTACCCACGAAATTTTATTGTTTTAGAAGTAAGAAATTTGGAAAAGAATTAAAAGAATGGAAGTTTTATGAAAAATTAGGGTTCTTGATAATTATGATGATTTACCCCATTAATTCAATACCTTTGATGAATTTGGAAAGATTTCATGTAGGAAATATTGTGTATAGGTATATGTAACCAATGGTAATTTTGTTTAGGAGTTTGGGGATCGTTAATGGAGTTTTGGTTGAGATTGGAGAAGAAAATCCATAGTTAACAATGGCAGAATTCAGAATACCTGTTTGATCGATCGATCGACCCAAGAGCATTGATCAATCGATTGATCGATCGATCGACCCAAGAGCATCGATCAATCGATCCCCTTTCCTCGATCGATCGACCCCTCCTGAAAAACTGCATATTTTTTTCCCTTTTTGATTAATCCATATAAAATACGTAGGAACCCTTGAATATTATTTAAATAATATAATGGGTTATGAGGAGGACCAGTTGGGTCTAAGTAGACTCCGTTAAATGAAATTTATTATGGGATGGAACTATGAGTTAACGGGGGGTTTAGTCACACATTGGAAATTGTGGGTACGTTCACTAAAGAATTTAGAGACTCGTTAAAGACTTAGACCAAAAGGTTAGTGAGGGTGTACCTACTAAAATTATATTTAGTGAGAAAGCATACTTCGAGAGATGAGAAGTAAGCATGAAATGATTATAACTGAGAGTAAAAGAGATGAATCCTTTATGCGAGATAATTGGGTAAAATTGTACTAAGTACGATTAACAATAATTATGGGTCGTGGGCAAACCTAATTGGAAAATGTGTATCTATATATATATGGCCGTGTGACTGTGTTCATATATTAAATACTATATTTGTGAATAATCATACCCGCGCTACTTGCTATCACGGAGGTTGCCGCACCGGGACAGTCTTATCTCGATGGGACCTTTATAGGGGATATTGACTTATAACCTAGAACATAGGATTTCTTGCTACAGGCTATCTGATAATGATAGTCAGATGGTACTAAGAGACGTGCGGGGTATGTGCTGACCTCTAAGTGACTTAGAACTATGCTTCGCCTCCATTTGTATGTGTATTGTGTTAATACAGTTCGAGAGTGATTTCGAACTAGTATTTCCCTTAGTACGAGAGATACGGGGACTTGATAGAAGAGTATGCCAGCACCATAGATTTTATGTGGGGTGCCGATAGTGTATATATTATATGAGTGACTAATATATATACGTATATATGGGAACTTTCTATTCTGCTTATAAGTTGTTAAGTATTGAATAAATGCTCCAAACTTTATGATAAATGTTCGGGAACTTGGTAACAGTACTGAGATATTCTAAGTAACGTAAGTAATCATGAAGAGATTAATTCTTTAAACTAATTATCATCGCCTTGTTATTTCTTGAGGTAAAACTTTATGGAGAATAAGATAGATAGACTTATGAGGCTTAGTAGTACGGTAGGCGTGCACACTAGAAGAGAGCTGATAATTCTCAAGAGAGTGTCGCATACTAACATGGTTGTAACATTAGCCGGTAAGAATTTTAAATACTTGCTAAACTATTTTAAAACTGTTTTACACTCAGGATCTGATGCGTCTTCTGTCATTTTTCTCTCTCTTGTATATATATGTATGTATTACAGGTTCCCAGCCACAGGGGCATCATGCAGAGCTTCTTTGGATTGGACGTGCTGCAGCTTATGTGGGGGTTACAGGCCCTTGCTTTAGACGACCTCTTCATTGATTCTGTTCTTGTTTTAGTTCTGCTTAGTTAGGGCATGTGTCACACGTTTTCCTATTCTGTTTGGATTTATCAGAGATTTATGTTTATTTATATTTCGAGTATTCAGTACTCTTTGGGAGTTAACTCTTGTCAGAATGATTTGATTTATCGTTCTTAAACTTGATTTGGTTTATTTACGTGGTTTAATTCTTGTGTGTTAATTGCCATCCTTAACATTTGTGTGATTCTTAAACTGTGGTTTATTAAAAAGGTTTTCGTATTGGAATTTAATAAAAATGAATATAAGACTTTAAATGGTTTTGATACTTAGCTTAATTATTTAGGGTGTTTAAATTGGAAATTTTATTTTGCGATAATGATGCTAATAATGAACCAACCGTTCACCTTCATTTTAATTTAATAAAGGACTGATCACCCAGTATTTAATTAGGCGGAGTGTCACATTAAGTGAACTTATCCTTCATGTAACTTTGCATACGCTTAACTACTTTAATGTTGGAAATTTTTTTTATTGTATAGACTTACGTTGACGACTCTATAATTAAGACTCGTTTTTGTGATTTTGTTAATTTAATTATTGTTTGACTCACTTTGACTTTCAAACTTAATTATAAGTAACTGGGTTGTGGTGTGTCATATTATGTCTGTCATTGGCAAAGACAAATGTGGCTTTAGGGGCAAAGTACTTCAGCCATTTATCCCTGGGTTTACTTTGCTCCTGAAACTTGTAGAATTCGAAGAACTAAGTTATAATAATATCTTATTTGCCCTCGTTAGACTCCCTAAAATCCAAAGTTGTAGCCATCAAGATCTTACAGGAGTTGTCCATTAGGTGAGATGGGGTTATCCCAATAGCCTTTAGAACTTTCAACACCAGTAGAGGTAGAAGAAATCTATCCCCGAATTATAGGAAGCACTCATTAAAATTGATGTGATTGGACATCGAGTAACACGCCCTCTATTACGACCTTTTAACTATGAGGGTGACAGATTTGGGAATTTGGTATGTTTACCTAATCTCCATCGGGTCATGCTCAGTGATCCATGATGTAATTTGTGCTCCCCCCATAAAATTTGGGATCGTGAGGTCCTGAGTAGTTAATCACAAGAGAACCAAAAGTAATGGTCTATATGGGCAATGGAATCAAAGACCAAGCCTTTTTGTTGATCTAGAAGGAACGGATATATGAGGTCCCACTGCTGAAAGTGGTATGAAGTCCAAAACGTTTGAGGGGGGATATTTCAGAAGACATTTTGGGCAAAAGGAGGGAATGAAGGAAGCCATTTGCTTAAAACTCTAGAGAAAGAGATAATAGTTGGAGTGAAAAGTGAATTATTCAAACCATCCAAAAGGGCTCCTTTATAGCCTCCAATTCAAGACACTTCAATCCCTTCAGCCCCAAGGCACGCAACATCAATACTCTCGCCATCTAAACACTCAATGCAAGTTCCTTCCTAACGCAATCTCATAATGGCAAGAATCTCAGTGGTTATTTAGGTTGTTACCACCAACTTATTTAATGAATAAATATTTCCCCTTATAATTCTTGTAAATAAGAATAAGGGCTACTGATGACAATATGATTAAGTATAAGGGAAATATCAATATTTATGATTCCCTGTGACCATATTAACAAGGGATAAGGTCATGTGGTTAACATAGACCTCTAACAACCCATAGTCAATCTCATAAGCCCTCTAACACACAATAGAAAGGGTCATATTGATTTTACCAAGCCTCAGTTGTCATTCTACACCTCCAAAGTGATCAATCATTCTAGTACACCTTAGAAAGCAGGCTTAAAAACCTCAACACCCGCATCCCATTATCTTTGACACGCTCAACAGACCTTAGTCTGAAGATAAATAGACTTCAAAAGTCATTTAACCCTCATCCCAAAAAAGTATTATTACAATAGACCTCAAGATCATCCTATAGCAAGCCAACAATAATTCCAAACCTGCTAGACGTTTGGTTGAACCTCTGCAGTTTGTCTGATAGGCAGATGAAAAGGGCATCCACTATTTCACCTATCGCCACCACTTATTTCCATTATCATTGATGACTCACATCCACATTAAATGAGCCCGTTACGTACCTTACATCACATGTAAGCTTTCTCCCATAATTCACATTTCCACCATTATAGTTAGACTTTTGAGGGATCCCCAAACTTACGATGACAGTCCATGCATTCTATATTAGAGAGAATGCATAAATATGTAAGGCTTGTGAATAGTTGGGGACGTGGTCAAATCATCATACACGATCATAACAAAGGGAAATAGTTAATACAATTGTTTCTCTTATTGTGGTATATGCTCTCAACCCACTATTGTGAGCACTTAGTCTTAGTTTAAATCATTTCCAACTACTTTACTTATCGTATATCCGGTTGATTCCTACATTAATACTTACTAACCCATGGACAAGTCCATATGTTACTTCCTAAGGTCCTCTGATTTAGTAACAAAGATCGTAGGGATCTCAGACCATCTTGACCAAAGTTCAAGAGGTCTCATTGATTGTAATAATCTTTTGTGAACTAATATATAGTTAAACATACTTTCAAAATGGACGTAGGAACCTTAAATGAGGTCCTAACCACTTTATATATTTGTTTATCACTTTGACATATCCCCGCTTAACCTGTCTGAGGTTTTGAGGGGAGCGCCTGTTGGGTCTGAAGTCTCACACGATTTAGACACCCACCACTTTGTGTTCTTTATCAATGTAACCCACTCTTGGAAAAAAGGGCATGTAATCTTTATTATATGAAATTGATTAATAAAGAAAGAAAATCACTATATGGGCATAGGATTGTCGAACTAGTTACATGCTTTGTTCTTATGTTCTTGTGATTTTTTTATTATTTCTTGGCTTAATTGTGTTGGTTCCTTAATAGTAATATTTTTCCACCTATAAGTCATTATCTTCATGAACGAGAGATTATGATCGGCTCAATGGAGTATGTGTCCTCCTCTCACGTGCGACCAAATTATTTTTGTTACAATTGCCCCATAAGATCTACACTTGGTTGAGGTCCCGAAGGTTTGTTCGTATCTTTAAATTAACCCGTGTTGTGGTCATGGTCAGTTTTGGTCGTCTAATTGTGTTGTAGTCCGATATGGTAGTAATTTTACTTGATAATGAAAAATAATTTTACCTGTTAACTTCTTGGGATATGCTGATCTTTTGCTCCACTTATTTGAGGGGCATGTCGGCCATTTAATTGCCCTAAGCCGAAGGGGTGTTTATGTATCAGCCATCAAAAAAGGATATATATATTCTTCCTTTTGCCTTGAAGTTTCTCTGTTATTTTCAAAGATTTTGTATATTCTTATTATCTCTCATTTAGATTTTAAAAATGGTGTATGTCATAAATGAAAACATCATTAAATATTTTGATTGTCGCTATATCCCTTAATGAGTAACTGTTGAGTTAGATTCTGATCCCATAGACTGTTACAATGGTGATGGTGGCCATTAGATTCTTCACAGTTCGTTGTTGAGGTTTGGGTCACATTTCCCGTTAATCTCCTTTTTATGGAATTATGTGAGTATTTTAATGTTTTTCATTCTCAATACTCGCCCAATACTTGAGGAGTAATAAATGGTGTGAATCATTTGATTACGATTTATGGGACCCATCTAGGGTTACCAAAACTTTTTTGTTACTACACATCGGTTATGACCTCTGAGAAGGTATATTATTTAAAATAAAGGAAATCTAAATGAGACCTAGTCATCAACTTGCTAGACTCCGACAATGAATATTGGACCCATGGCTTTCTGATTAAGAAAAGGGATCATTTGTCCATACCAGAGGGGGTTGAGTCCTATAATGTCCCTAGATGGCCCAAAAGGGAGCATGAAATAGGTCTACCTATTTTTTGCTCATATTGTTTTATATAGGTGTGTCTCTTAGCCTTTATACCATTTTTACTATTGTGATGCCTTTTCTTTTGTGTGAAGTTCCTCGAAAAAGAGAAAACCCAAGCCAAAAGATATAAATTTTTCTGCCTCAAAGAAAGTTTGGTCGATTAAACATGGTCTCAAATATCCCAATTATCCAAGATCACCTATTATTTATTATTCTAGACTTCGTCAACAGCTTCCTTTGTTTCCCCTCTTGTGGCTAGAGAGCTCGGGATCCCAAAGGAGTTTGTTGACCACAACCTCTCTACTGACAGTACTTCGAGCTCTTTTGAGTTCATCACCATCTCCACATTTCCAGTCGTTACCCCGACTTCATTAAAAGAAAATATGGCTCCTCATAAAAAAATATTCCCAATTAGATGGGCATGTCCGTACATCCAAATGGAAGTAGGTCAAGGGTACATTCTACCCTGTTATAAGGGACTCACTCAAAAGATGCATATCAATCCTACACAGAAGAATAAGTCAGGAAATGGCCCAGTTGTCCACTGTCGAATCGGGGTCGGGAGAAGCCCATTGGCAAGGGGAAGGCTACTATCAAGGGACCAGTTGCCAAGCAACCAGAACTGGTTCTGAGTCTTCTAACGGGAGCTTGTCTCCCAATGAACAATCTATGGTCGCAAACCTAACCTCTGAGAGGTTTGTTATGCACGTTGCCTAGACATTCTCTCTTGTAAGTACTAGCTCCTTTAAGTAGAAATTTGTTAATATATGTTATTTATTATTAAACAAATAGTGGTTTGATTATTAAATACATAGTGGTTTGATTATGTTATTGAATATAAAATTGTTCGAGTTTTATAATTAAATGTTTAATGATGATTAAAAGATTCTACTACAATATTTACTTCATTTAGTAGTCATGGTTGTGTTTTTGTTACCCTATTTGGGATCACGTAGTTGGTATTCTTACAGTGGGCCTCATCCATCATTATCGTGAACTAACATTTCAGGTTGGGATTACGTTTCTAGGAGCAGTTGGATGTGGGAGTGTAGGATTTAGCATTTTGAGCTTATATCATGTAGATAATACTTTTCCTTTTTCTTGCTTACTTTATATGAGATAGTTATATGAATTGGTGGGTCTTTTATGATTTTAGAGTTGTTTTTGGACTTTATTGCAAACTCTTGATGATGACATATCATATTGAAGATTTTGATAATATTAGATCTTATAGTTGAGGGTTATTCATATTGTCATCTCTCACAACATACATTAGTGTTGGAAATATTTTAAATTGCCATAATTTTGTCATGTGATAAGAATGATATTTTAATTGTTTAGCAATTTTAATATCCTTATATTTGTACTGGATCAACCTAAGTATTAAAATATAAAGGTTGTTACACGGTGATATACCCGTTTATATCCTCGTCCTGGCTGATGATAACCTCCAAACGGACGACCCTACGAGGGGCCGACCCCTCTTACAGGCTCCATACAACCCCTCAGAGGGCCGACCCTTCACCAGGCTCCAGATGACCCTACGAGGGGCCGACCCTTCTCCAGGCTCCAGACGACCCTACGAGGGGCCGACCCTTCACCAGGCTCTAGACGACCCTACGAGGGTACGACAGTACGAGGCCAGAATTGGGCCAGGCTCACTACTGGAAGAAACTTTGCCCTCGGCCTCGGCTCATAGGATGAGGGTGACATCATGACAACGCGTGGTTTGGGAGACGCGTGGAACAGTGCGCGTGGGGCTGACATGGCACGTGGAAGACCGTTATAACCAAATCACACCCTCACGTGAGGGAATATTATGTCATCATTTGGCATCTACAGGTGTCAACAGGGGATTGGCTAGGTCATCATTCACATGCACCATGCATACTTGGGGGGTACACTACACCCCCCCTCCCAAGACCTATATATACTTGTCACCTACAACCCTACAGGGGATCGATCCATTAACTGTAGCCCTAGCCAAAACTCTGCTTGTACACACAGTAGAGAGAGAGAGAGAGGGTTATGTGCATTGTATCCAAGGCCATTAGTGCCCATACTTAGTGGATCACACACTCACAGTGGATGTAGGCCAAATTGGATGAACCACTATACATTATTGTCTTATTTCCTCTTATACTCATCCCCTTCTTCATACTTATACACTTATACATCTCAATGGATGCCATGGCTGCTACTGTTTGAGCTCACTATCACTCATCCGGTGGTTCTAAATCTCAGCATCATCAGTTTGGCGCCGTCTGTGGGAACGAGAAGACATCTCTTCCTTTGTACAGCTTGACCTCACTGGGCACTCTGGTGGTGAACCAACACTCCCCCTGAGAGGAGGTGTATCACCATTGAAAGAGACCCACTGAGGTTCCCAAGCTCACCAGTATTTTCTTCAGTTCAACTTTTCATAGCTCAAGCACATGGCACCTGAGATGCCACCGCCACCACTTCCCCCGCCCGATGAGGGGGGAAGACCCAGTTCCAGTCAGCCGCCGCCTCAGTCTGAGATGGCTGATGTGGCGGCAGCCCTAAAGTCTCTGGCATCAAGCCAGCGGATGATGCAAGAGCAGTTCACAGCTCTAAGCTAGAACATACTAAGAGCACCAGGGGTTTCACCTGAGATGATTACTCCGGCAGCAGCTCCAGGGCAGCATGAGGCCAGGGGACCACCCCAGGCACCACACAAAGACCTGCCACCCCCTCAGCGGCGTAGGGATGTTGCTGACCCCCGGCGTCTATGCCTGGGGAGGCAAGAAAACCCTTGACCTGAGGATAGGTATGGAGATATGGAGGGAGAGGAGGCTCCTATAGAGTGCTGGGAACCCTACGAGGTCTCCAACAACACTGTGCGACCCCTCCAGGACAGTAGGGGAAAGTGCGGGAGACCAAACCGTGATGATCACCCAAGAGGCTCTGCTTTTGATCGCTTGAGCAGGGGGTCGGCCTTTGAGAGGCTAGGCCCAGTAAATGACCTGCGGGAACAGTTGTCCAGGACAAGAAGCGCCCCGAGATCCAGGGGGAGGCAGCAGACGGCCGACCCCAAGGACGAGATGACGACCAAAGGGAAGTGAACAGTCGACACAGGCCTGCTACAGCAGAACCCTCCGTCCACCTCGGAGAGGTGGCAGGGGATAACATCGGCCAGGCCGACCCTGTGAGGCCCTGGAATGACTCAATCCAGCGGTTAGAGGATATGATTGGTGATATATTGAAGAGCCGAGACCCTCTTCAGAGGGGATACACCATAGGCTCACCCTTCATGGCAAAGATAGTCAACTTCCCCATGCCGTCAAAGTTCAAGCCACCTATGGTCACCCCAAGGTATGACGGGAGCACCAACCCCGTCCACCACGTGGAGATATATCAGTCGGCGGCAGACATATACTCTATCTCAGATGAGATGAGGTGTCGTGCCTTCTTTGGTACCTTGACAGGGGTTGCGCATGTCTGGTACACGTCTCTTCCAAAAAATTCCATTGGAAACTTTAAGCAGTTGGCAGACCTGTTCATCCATAATTTCTGCTATGGGGTGAGGCCACAGAAGAAGACCACCCACCTGCTCTATGTCAAGCAGGGGAAGAGTGAGAGTCTGAGGTACTATATAGCCAGATTCAATAAGGAGAAGCTGGAGGTGGAAGACTATGAGGAGAGCATAACTATGACAGCCCTGATTGGAGGACTCCAAAAGGGGAAGATGTTATGGAAGCTTGCTGAAGACCCTCTGAGGACGATGGCTGAACTGTTGTCAATAGCAGGAAAGGTGATGAACGCCGAAGAGGCGATGGCTGCAAAATATGAAGACGAAAGAGGAGGTGCTAGTGGGAGTAAATACCCTAAGAAGAACAAAGAGGGTAAGAAGAGGTCCTCGGATGACAAGTTCGCGGGGTACACCCCACTGACGGTCAGCTGTGAACAGATTCTCAATGAGATTAAGAGTGACCGATCCCTGAAGTGGCCTGAGAAGCTGAGGGCAGCCCCCGGCAAGAGGAATAAGAACCTGTGGTGTGAGTTTCACCAAGACCACGGCCACGTAACGGACAAATGTTTTGCTCTGAAAGACGAGATTGAGAAGATGCTGAAAAAGGGAAGCTTAGAAAGTAAGTCGACAAAGATGTCTTCAAGAGGGGCCGAAGGGATGACCCCAGAAAGAAGCGAGGCGATGCATGCAGAGAAGGTCCTCAAAAAAGAGGGGACGACCCTGACCTCCCGCCGAGAGACGACCACGGCCCTGTCAAGAGGCTGAATATGATCTCGCTCGGGGTGGGAATGATTTCCGGGGGTCTTGCAGGAGGAGGGTCTGAGGTCGCCGACAGGAAGGCCCATGTGGCTGAGGCCAAAGCAGTGACGAAGACGGTACACGCGACTTCCCTGGAGGTCAAGTCAGAAAAAAGGAAGAAGGTTGATATGGACACACTGATAGTGGGATTTTCAAGAATGGACTTCAAAGACCTCTTGGCCCCACACGATGACCCTCTCGTCATCACTACCAGGGTGCACGGATGCGAAGTGCCGAGGATCTTAGTAGATGGGGGTAGTTCTGCAGATGTGATGTTTTGGCCATGCTTCAAAGCCTTGGGTCTCAGCCGTGCTAGACTCGTCCCCTACCATCATCCATTGATTGGGTTCAGTGGGGAAAAGGTTCACTCCCTTGGGGTATATGAGGCCGATGTGAGGATGGGGGACGAGTGGCCGAGATGGATCACCAAGAAGGTTAGTTTCTTTATGATGGATGAGCAGGTGTTTTCGGCCTACAACATCATACTGGGGCGTGTGGCCCTCAAGCGGTTTGAAGCCGTGCCCTCTACGGTCCATCAGATTATCAAATTTCCAACCCCTTACGGGGTGGGGGAAGTTCAGGGAGACCAGACGGCAGCGAGAGAATGTTACTACAACTCCGCTGAAGAAAGGGAGGCACACAAGAGGGCTACAGCCACTTACAACATTGATACCCTAGACCCCAGGGATGAGACGAAGCTCAAAAAAGGAGAGGCCGCCGAGGAGGTAGAACCCATCATCCTCGATGAGGATGACCCGGGAAAAACCGTCCAAGTTGGCAAGTCTCTGAAGCCCAATATCAAGGAAGACCTCATCAAACTATTAAGGAGAAGACAAAGCTTCTTCGCGTGGAGTCATGTAGATATGCCGGGGATCGACCCTGAAATCATGTGCCACAAGCTCAATGTGGTAGAGGGAGTGAAGCTGGTAAAGCAGAAAAGGAGGATTTACTCTAGAGAGAAGTACGAGGTCATCAGGGATGAGGTTAAAAAATTAGAAGACGCTGAATTTATCAGAGAGGTCATCTATCCTGAATGGTTGTCCAATGTAGTCATTGTCCCAAAGGCCAACGGGAAGTGGCGAATGTGTGTGGACTTCACAGATCTCAACAAGCACTGCCCCAAAGACAGCTTCCCTCTCCCCCGCATTGACCAGATGGTAGACGCTACTGCAGGTCATGAGCTCATGAGTTTTATGGATGCCTACTCAGGGTACAACCAGATCTTCATGAACCCTGAAGACTCGGAGAGGACTGCCTTCATCACTGATAAGGGGACATACTGCTATAGGGTCATGCCCTTTGGTCTAAAAAATGCGGGGGCAACGTACCAGCGCCTCGTAAACAAAATGTTCGAAGACCAAATTGGGAAGTCCATGGAGGTCTACGTGGATGACATGCTGACCAAGAGTTTGAAGGCAGAAGATCATGTGGCAGACCTGGAGAGGACCTTTAATACGATGGACAAATACCAGATGAAGCTTAACCCGGCCAAATGTGTCTTCGGGGTTGGGGCAGGGAAGTTCCTGGGGTTCATTGTCAACCAAAGAGGCATCGAGGCCAATCCTGAAAAGATAAAGGCCCTTATTGAGATGAAGACCCCCAAATCCATTAAAGACGTTCAGAGGCTTACAGGGAGAGTGGCTGCCCTAAACAGATTTGTGTCAAGGGCCACAGACAGGTGTTTACCATTCTTCAAGATCCTCAGGAAGGCCTTTGAATGGAGTGATGAGTGTGATGAGGCTTTCAAGGAGCTAAAATCATACTTAGGGTCTCCCTTGCTGCTGTCACGACCCGTGCGGGGTGAACGACTTTACGTGTACCTCGCCGTCTCAGAGTCGGCCATCAGCGCAGCCATTGTGAGAGACGAAGACGGAATATAGATGCCTGTGTATTTTAACAGCAAGGCACTCCAGGGGGCAGAGCAAAGATACCCGAGGATGGAGAAGTTGGCCTACGCCTTGATCCATGCCTCGAGGAAGATGAAGCCGTACTTCCAGTCCCATACAATGGTCATCCTCACCGACTCTCCTCTTAGGCAGGTCCTACACAAGCCAGAAAAATCAGGTAGGTTGATGGCCTGGGCTATAGAACTGGGGGAGTTTGACATTGTGTATCAACCTAGAACTGCCATTAAGGGGCAGGCATTGGCAGACTTCGTGGCTGAGTTCACTTGGGAAGATGATGAGGTCGAAGGTGAGACCCTTGGGATGACGGATACAGAAGACAGACCCGCCGACACACCCGCAGATAGGGCCGAGACAAGCACTGCTAGAAAGAAAGCCACTGAAAACGAAGAGGGAAAATACATCTTTAGACAGGGGTCCCTCTCTGAGGGAAATTTTTTGAGGAAAAGACTCTGTGGAGCCTCTTCGTTGACGGATCCTCCTGTGACAGTGGAAGTGGGGCTGGACTGATACTGTCAGCACCCGATGGCACAGACGTCGATTACGCCCTGAGGTTCAACTTCAAAGCCTCCAACAACGAAGCTGAATATGAGGCCTTAGTAGCAGGCCTCTCCTTGGCCAAGTCTCTTAGTGTCGGCCAGATTCTGGTCCATTGTGATTCAAGGCTAGTAGTGAATCAGATACTAGGAGCCTACGAGGCTAAGGACAAGAGGATGGCTAGGTACCTTGAGAAGGTGAGGTCATTACAGAAGGGCTTCAGAGAAGTGAAATTAAGGAGGGTACCTAGGCTCGACAATGGCCGTGTTGATGCCCTTGCTAGGTTGGCCTCAGCAATAAGAACAGACATCAGGAGGACGATTCCAGTAGAAGTTTTGCTTCGGCCAACTATTGAGGACGCTGAGGGAACACTTGGCAATTGCCTAAATGTTTCTCAAGAAGCTTCGTGGATGGACCCCCTGGTCAGATACATTAAAGGGGGTGAGATGCCAGAAGCAAGGCAAGAAAGGAAGAAGCTTAGGTACAGGGCTGCAAAATTCACTGTCATCGGAGACACCTTATACAAAAAGGGGTTTTTGCTCCCCTTACTTAGGTGTGTGAATCCCTCAGAAGTCCCTTCCATTTTGCAAGATGTGCATGAAGGGTCGTGCTCAAGCCATATCGGGGGCAGATCCTTAGCGAAGAGGGTGATCACCCAAGGCTACTGGTGGCCGACCTTGGGGAAAGACGCCGCAACATATGTAAAAAAGTGTGATAAATGCCAAAGATTTGCTACCATCCCTCATCAACCCCATCAGCCTCTTACCTCCATTACATCTCCGTGGCCGTTCGCAGTATGGGGGATTGACCTGGTAGGGCCCTTACCAAGAGCAGTCAATAACTATCAGTTACTCATTGTAGCGATTGACTACTTCTCAAAGTGGGTAGAGGCCGAAGCGATGGTCACAATTACAGAGCAGAAGACCTTCCAGTTCATCTGGAAAAATATGATATGCAGATATGGTCTGCCCAACACCCTCATTTCAGATAACGGGTCGCAGTTCAAGAATGCCTATTTGTAGAAGTACCGTGAGAGGGTAAATATCAAACAATTTTTCTCCAGCCCAGGCCGACCTTAGGCCAATGGGCAAACCGAAGTAACAAACAGGACAATCCTAGATGGAATCAAGAAGAGGCTTGAGGAGGCAAAAGGAAGATGGGTCGAGGAGTTATATGCCGTGCTGTGGGCATTTCCTACTCATAGGGTCCAAATGTACGACCCCCAGGGAAACGCGGAAGAAAGGAGACTTGACTTGGACCTGATTGAGGAAAGGAGGGAGGACGCGGAGATAAGGCAGGCTTCCTACCAGCAGAGGACCGCAAGGTTTTATAATCAGAGGGTGAAACAGAGACCTATAGCAGTAGGAGACTTGGTTCTCAAGAAGACTTGACAAAAGCCCAACAAACTCCATCCTAATTGGCACGGCCCCTATAGGGTCATCGATGAAGTTGTCCCTGGGACCTATAGACTAGAAAACCTAGAAGGGGAACCTTTTTCCAACCCCTGGAATGCAGATCACTTGAAGAAATACTACCAGTAGTGTTGTAGGATCTTGATAGACCATAGTTGTAATAAGAGTTGCTCCAACAGGACACTTGAAAATTAATGCGAAATGTGTTTCCCCTCACCATATTTATCAGTTCCAGCATGCATGGAAACATCTAGAGAACCATTAATTTGGCGAGTTGATCCCTCGTCTATAATGAGGACCAGTGGAGGGGACGACCCCACCACTGTTCTAAAAAAAGACGAGGGTAGACTTCATTAAAAAACCATTAATTTGGTAAGTTGAACCCTCGGCTATAATGAGGACCGGTGGAGGGGACGACCCCACCATTGTTCTCAAGAAAGACGAGGGTAGACTTCATTAAAAAAACCATTAATTTGGTAAGTTGAACCCTCGGCTATAATGAGAACCGGTGGAGGGGACGACCCCACCACTGTTCTCAAGAAAGACGAGGGTAGACTTCATTAAAAAAACCATTAATTTGGTAAGTTGAACCCTCGGCTATAATGAGGACCGGTGGAGGGGACGACCCCACCACTGTTCTCAAGAAAGACGAGGGTAAACTTCATTAAAAAACCATTAATTTGGTAAGTTGAACCCTCGGCTATAATGAGGACCGGTGGAGGGGACGACCCCACCACTGTTCTCAAGAAAGACGAGGGTAGACTTCATTAAAAAACCATTAATTTGGTAAGTTGAACCCTCGGCTATAATGAGGACCAGTGGAGGGGACGACCCCACCACTGTTCTCAAGAAAGACGAGGGTAAACTTCATTAAAAAACCATTAATTTGGTAAGTTGAACCCTCGGCTATAATGAGGACCAGTGGAGGGGACGACCCCACCACTGTTCTCAAAAAAGACGAGGGCAGACTTCATTAAAAAACCATTAATTTGGTAAACCCTCGGCTATAATGAGGACCAGTGGAGGGGACGACCCCACCCCTGTTCTCAAAAAAGACGAGGGTAGACTTTATTAAAACCATTAGTGGTAAGTTGAACCCTCGGCCGACCCTCAGATCCTCAGACCAGCTTCTTTGAGGAACCGAGGGGTCATCAAGTCTTCGAATTTTGTAAGTTCACCCTCTCTCCCTCGTCCTATAAGGTAATCAACAATGTCCTTCTCCTCCAGGCTAAGCCCAGGGTCTGATCTAGCCTTCATAGAGGGGTTAGACCACTTCCTGGGGACCCTCGGACTATCGGCAACGGGCTCCCACTCCCCGGAGATGAAGAAAAACCTCTTTTTCCAATCATGGTTGGAAGTTTGCGTCACATGGACCTCCTTGCCCCCAGATGATAATACCCAGGCTGTTTGGACGAAGTGGTAATGTTGTAATAACCCAAAAATAGGTCAGCCGGGGGCTCATCGGTGAAGGCATTCTTCCACAAGGAAATATAGCCCAGGATCGTCCTCCAGGAGTTGGGGGGAAGTTGAGAGGGAGCAACACCAAGGGAAAAAAGGATGTCTACAATGGCAGTATGCAGAGGGAATCTGACTCCGACCTTGAGCATTTGCTCGTAAACTGCAACCTCGCCCTCTCCACAATCAAAAACCCTCTCAGAGTCATAGGGAACCCTCATAGTTATGCTGTAGGGCACCCCATAGGCATGCCTCCATATCAGGAGGTCACGATCCCTAACCGAGGAGATAAAGGACGAGGCGTGGGAGGTATCAACCTCGTCATCTGTATCATCTTCCTCGTCCTCATCCCCTTCCCCCTCATCACCTGCAGGAGGACCCTGGGGAAAAGCCACTTGGAAGGCATTGGGGGATAGGGTTGTCACAGGAACGGCATCAGAGGGAACCGTACCCTCGGCCTCTCGACCTGGGCTTAGGTCGGATGTCTCCCTCCTACCAGAAGGTCCAGCACCAGTTGGCGAGGATACTCTCTCGTCCATCTCACTCGAATGACTCTCGACTGGACAAGCGGACGACCCACAAGACTCAGATGGTTCGAATGGTTTTATAGTGGCAAGAGGAATGAAAAAGATGGGCCGTACCCAATTAGGGTCATCCCCTCGTCTCCTCTTTTCCTCTCCCTCTATTCGTCTGATCTCGGCAAAGAGTTTCTCTCTCAAAGATGGGAATTCAGACACTAAGCTGTAAAGCCTCCTAAGCATTAAAAGGAAGACTCTACACTTAGAGAAATTACACTAGACCTAGCTAACTTACTACGAACAGGTGGGAAATTGACCAGGTTTGACTTTCGGATTAAACAAAGGAACTCAATGGTTTTTTTGTCAAGAACAACCAAGAACCAGTCACCGGAAAAGACACCGGAAAAGGTTATGGCACAACTTAAAGAAAATGGCTGCCTTCGAGCCTAAAAAATAAACGAAAGTGAAAGGAAAAGAGAACACTGGGGAAAAAGGATTACCTGATGAAGAGAGCAAGAACTGCCCAGGTCGCTAAGCTCGAAGGCTGCAGAAAATGGCGATGTAGGCTGATAAAATTCTAGAGAGAGAGAATGCTTAGGTGTGAAGAAGAATAAGGAAGAGAGAGAGTTTGAAAATCTCTTAAATACTTTGGTAATGAGTGGACCATTTACCAAGAAAGGTATAATTAGGGCACAAGGCCCCAAGTGCACTGCGCAGCCGCCATGCCTTGGAAACTGAAACAGCAATGAGTACCTGCCCAGGTGTCACTCACCTAACTAACCATACATGCATCTCATTTAAAACACTATCCCTCATTCATCTCAACAGCACCTATGGCTAAGGGCTAGGGGTGATTGATATACCCGTTTATATCCTCGGCCTGGCTGATGATAACCTCCAAATGGACGACCCTACGAGGGGCCGACCCCTCTTACAGGCTCCATATAACCCCTCAGAGGGATGACCCTTCACCAGGCTCCAGATGACCCTACGAGGGGCCGACCCTTCTCCAGGCTCCAGACGACCCTACGAGGGGCCGACCCTTCACCAGGCTCTAGACGACCCTACGAGGGTACGACAGTACGAGGCTAGAATTGGGCCAGGCTCACTACTGGAAGAAACTTTGCCCTCGGCCTCGGCTCATAGGACGAGGGTGACATCATGACAGCGCGTGGTTTGGGAGACGCGTGGAACAGTGCGCGTGGGGCTGACATGGCACGTGGAAGACCGTTATAACCAAATCACACCCTCACGTAAGGGAATATTATGTCATCATTTGTCATATACAGGTGTCAACAGGGGATTGGCTAGGTCATCATTCACATGCACCATGCATACTTGGGGGGTACACTACACCCCCCAAGACCTATATATACTTGTCACCTACAACCCTACAGGGGATCGATCCATTAACTGTATCCCTAGCCAAAACTCTGCTTGTACACACAGTAGAGAGAGAGAGAGAGGGTTATGTGCATTGTATCCAAGGCCATTAGTGCCCATACTTAGTGGATCACACACTCACAGTGGATGTAGGCCAAATTGGCTGAACCACTATACATTATTATCTTATTTCCTCTTATACTCATCCCCTTCTTCATACTTATACACTTATACATCTCAATGGCTGCCATGGCTGCTACTGTTTGAGCTCACTATCACTCATCCGGTGGTGCTAAATCTCAGCATTATCACACGGTATACCCATGGCGTCGCACGTGGGTGCCATGAGACCACATTAACCTTTTCAAAATCTTATGTGTTAAGAATGGTTTTATTATTTTTAATTTTTTTAAAATTTACTAAAGCGATTTGGGTTGCGAATGGATAACATTTTGATTAGTCAATAATTTTGACAAAATCAATTCTCTTATTTTTTTCCTTTAAAAAACCTACTTCAAATCATTTCGTTTTTAAAGTACACATTTTTAATTGAATTAACAAATTTAAATTAAAGGGGTGTGTACATATTAGTCCCTAATACTTAAAAGTGTTAGCGTTGCCCCATCTAGGATGCATATGTAATACCTCGTCTTTTGGGGCATTATTTAAGTTGTGAAATTATTATATTTTGCCTCCAATGACATGTGATGTTACTATTTATATTTTATATGTGTTATATTATCCACAGTAAAATCATTATTTAAATATATGGAAATGACTTAGTATTATGGGAGACTATGAAGTGGTCAGTGATTTATATTAGGAGCTTTCCTATCTGGATTATCCCCCCGGTGTCGGGTCCCACCGACCGTGAAGTAGTTTCTTATAATGTTGTGTCGCGCTTAATAAATATACATTAAATAAGCTATATTTGGACTCGTACCAATTAATAAATTAATTTAATGAGTTGATTAATTAGTTGGTTTATGTCATCTTTTGGGTTGGCATTTGGGACGCTTAAAATGTTCGTTTTTGACTTAAAATAGTCAGGTTTAAGTCTATAGGATTAGTATATGGCCTCAATAGAGTTTTGTACCATTTTGAGTTGTATTTGGGGTGATTGGGTTGAGACCCATATGGGGCCAAGGCTAATTTCGTGGGTAACACTAATAGGGGGTCATTAGGCTAAACCCAATTCACGTTAGTAGCTTTTGAGAGAGACCCCAAGGCTTAGAAAGAAAAGGCACTATAAAGAGAAGAGGATTTTGAAGGTTTTTGGCTTAGAATCAACCTTATGCTCTAATGGAAGCGTACATGATGCATGAATTTAATTATCTTTGTGTATACTAGTAATTATTCATTTGAATGTGAACTAATTTATATAATAATAGGAGTTTATGATTTAAATCCTAATTTTTTTAATTAATCTAGGGTTAAATTAATATTAAACATCATATTAATTATATAGACTAATTTTAGTATTAAATCCCATGAATCTGACTTTGATATCGTCTATAATGGTTAGAAATAAGTTTGTTATGTTGAATCAATTAAAATCCCCCTAACTAATTTGAAGAGTTGTTGTAATATGATATTTTTTTAAGAAGCTTTGAAACTAGGGTTCTTAAGGTTATAGTTGAATTTAAAACCCTTAAAACATGATATTAGTGATTGAAACTTAGACTAAATGTTAGCACTGTTGTTGGAAAATTTATAACTAAAGGAGGATTAGTTTGTTGATGATTAAAGGCTTCAGAGATAGGTTATTAAGTGATCAATGGTGGATTTCGAAAATTTAAGAATATGTTCATATTGTTCAAATGAGAATTGGACTTCGTTCGGATGAGAATTGGGTTATCCTTAGAATGGTAATAGGCAATTCGTTTGAATGACTTAGGGATGTTGTACGAATGAGATGGGGTATCCCGTTAGAATAGGACGAGACTCTATTTGAATGATATTGGTTTTGTTTGGCTATTTAATTCTTAATTAAATAAGATAAATTAATTTAAGAACTTTGGATTAAGATTTAAAAAATCTTCGAGTGATTGGAATTGTTATTATTTTGAACTTATGTGCAACGCATACCATGTGTGAGTGATCGTGGGTGACATACTAGGAGGGATTGCATTGAGGCATGTATAACGTCGATCGCATCGGTACCTCTGTGATAGCGACGGGCTTACCTTAGTCATTTTTACCGTAGGTCCTACTGTTGACGTAGTTATATCCCAAGATGGGGAATACATAGGGGTTGTCACCGTATTGTCTTGGGTATGGTGTTTTATAAGAATAGTGGGAAAACATAGTGATTTATCCCTATATTAATGCTTAAGTTTATAGGTGTGGGGCGATTTATAACTATTCCTGGTACACACGAGTGATCCATTAGGGTAATAGGAATAAGCTTTTGTTTTATGTGCATGATTGTGCATAGCCTATTTACGTGCATGCGTCTGAGACCATACTTATGTGGATATTTATACTTGAGATTGTCTTCCTTTCATTTACATGCTAGATTTAGAGATTGTCTTTCTTTATTGATATTATACGGGAGATGTATACACTCGCACTTAATATGGAACCAGTTTAATTGTATTCAATAGAGAAGGATAATAATAATCATGGGGTTCACATGGGCTTGAGATCAAATACAAGTTATATTTAGGGTTGTTTGGGTTTGGTAACTTAAAAACAACTAAAATATGAGAGGAAAATACGTACTTATTATTGTGCCCAAATTCCATTAAATGTTTACTGTATATAAACTTAATTTTTACATTATTGTTGATTATGTTTTTAAAAACCTAGGTCGTTGTTGCATCCATAACCTGATTTATCTATTCTAATTATCTTCAATTAACAATCTATTAGGACGTAGGTCTCGAGCCTGCATGCTCATTCACTTTACTTTTATGTATATTTTAGTCGAGTGAGATGTTGTAGTTATGATTTCAGTTGTAGTTAGTTGGAGTCAGTTTTATTTGAGACAATTTTATTATCTTGTGTCGAATTTTATTACTATTTAGTTTACGGTATCAGAGATTTATGTTGGCTCATTTACGTTGTGTTGCTTAGTTATTAACTTTTACACATTTTAGTTCGTTTCAATCATGCTTAAAATGATACTCAATTTCTATAAACTCTTGTATTATTTGTATTAGAATTGATCAAGGTATAGTGTCACGGTTGGTATAAGAGCATTTCAGTTATTGTGTTTTAGGGTTTTGAGTGTGTCCATCACTTTTCTATAGAGCTTTCTTCGATAATTTAAAGCTTTGTTGATTAGATTGTTGTAATTTTTCCTCATACGTTCACTGATACATTTTTTCTTTAGTATGTTTTAGGTGGTGACCACTAGGAGACGCATTAAAACACAAATACCATCCATGAGTGCTGATTCAGATATAACCGTACCTCAGTGGTAGCAACCGTAACAATCTCAATAGGGGAAGACACCAACTTTAGCATCGAGAGACCTAACTTACATTGTCTCACACAGTGTAGCAACAACGATGGCATCCATGTTCCAGGATCATCCACCGACACCATCATTAGTGGTCACACCTATACCCACCCCTCATGTTACTTCTTCATGGTAGAACGCTAAGAGTAATTTCATAAAAGACAACCTACCAGAGTTTTTGGGGTCCACAAATACCATTATCGCATTACAATAGAGGCATAATGAGAGGCTCATACATCTGGTACAATGTTTAGACGTTCAGAGGTAGATGGTTTCCGACTTCAGACTTGTGGGAGATGCATTGTATTGGTGGGAATATTTTACCAGAAGGAGGATAAGTCGCTAACCAATGAGGAGTTTTAGGTGATGTCATAGGGGAAATTTTTTCCTTCATCACAATAAATGTATTTGAGACTCATTTTGGTAGGCACAAGCAGGAGGACCGTACGATTGCTAACTACGAGCGAGATTTTACTCGCCTTGGACACTTTGCCTTAGGGATCATGAGTCTGAAGGTGAGGAAGATGGATACATTTATTCGAGGTTTGGCATTGAGGATCAAGGACAAATATGATCGGGCTAGTAGGGCCTCTGTACCCCGTTTAATTAAATACTGAGTGATCAGTCCTTTATTAAATTAAAATAGAATATACAGTTGGTTCATTCTTAGCATCACTGTCGAAAACTTTTATTTATTTACTAATCACCTAGTATTTGAAAAGATGATGTCAAACTTTTCTTTATTTATTTCTTTATCTTTTTATTATTTTTATTTTTACACAAACAAAGATTTAAAACAATTAAACAATTAAGTATCACATCCACCATACTAAATAAATTAACACCACAATGAATGAAATACGAATCATATAAGACATTACGGGAGTAAACACCCCAGTATAAAACTCCAATTCAATAACCCATATAACAATTAAATTCGCAATTCAACAATAAAAGAAATACAATGTCTCTGGACCCAACACTGAATAGAAGAAAGGGTGACATGCCCAACTGAGATAATAATAAAGGATGTATCAAAGATGAAAAGAATAATATTTTAATTCCTAATAATCCAAACTCGTTATAACAAGCCTGAATAATATTTTAATTCCCAATAATCATTTTTCTCGATAAAGTTACATTCTGTCCAGAAATATAAAACTATAATTTGAGGCTTTTTTTATCCGATTTTGGAAAAACTTAAAACTACAAAGTTATGCAGAACATGATTTTATACAAAAATGTGTGTGCACACTACCAGTTATCGCTTAAAACAATCCTAAAATTATCATACAATTTTGTCCTTTTTTTAAACGATTTTTCATGCGTTTTCTCCATTATTTTTTATGTTCAATCTTTTATTCTACAACTCCAAACTCCCAAAAAATATACCCAGTAATATATTAATCTATATACATGATTTCTAATATTTTATATTCACTAAATCATCAAAAACTCAACTTAAATTAGATTAATTCATGGTTGTTCTCTAAAACATTATTTTACCATTTATCATCAAGAACACACGTAAAACCCATATTTCTCCCAATTTTAATTGTTAGAATTTCACCAATATTTATCTTCTAAGATAAGAATTATATACTTCTATCAATTCTCCCAAAAATATAATTTTCAATTCCTCAATTTATTATAACCTTTCACGAATTCCAAAATAGTAAACATCCTATTCTAATATGAATATGACATTCAACTAAAATTCAACAAGATAAACACTTGCCTTTTAATGTAGATATGATCCGTTGAAGAATAAATATAGCCTCCAAGAATTTCATTCCTAAATCTTCATTCCAAGTATGTTCTTGCACAAATTCTTCAAATCTTCCCTTAGACTCTTGAAATTCCTTCTCAATTCTCTCAACTTTCTCTCTAACTCTTTGTATAGTTCACCTAACCTTTGGTTTAGTGAAAATGACTATTCCCTAAGCCCAACCTTTCATTTTATAAGTGTAATCCAATTTTTGGCTTTTCAATTACCATTAAGAAACCCAAAAATCACCTAAATAAGTCCTGATTAATCTCAAAAGCCCCCGAGATCCGAACATAACCCCCCGAGTATTCAATTTTGACTATTTTGACCCCTCCAAACACACTGGAGCACTAAAAATGACCATATGGATTACCAAAAATTAAAATATATTTTATTTCATAATTTAAGTTCCGACACGACTAACATTCATGTCCCGACTAATTTATCATAACTGTCGTATTTTTCACTCACGATAATTTAATCATCTCATATCATTGTTAATACTCATTAACTAAGTAATATTAAATATATATAAATATTAACCCTTATCTCGCTAATTAATATTTATTTAAATCTGAATTAAACTCTAATTAATTTTTCCCCATTATTTAAATTAATCCCAATAATTAATCAAATTAATCCCATATTTAAAATCATTAAAAATTACGGCGTATTACATACTTCCCCCTAATAACGGAATTTTGTCCCGAAATTTGAAAAAATAATTGGTATAGATAACTCTGGATATTTGTTGCACAAATCATCTTCGCGCTCATAAATAGACTCGTCGACATTATGATGCCCCATAATATTACCTCAGATTTTTTTTACACAACTGTGTTCAAATGTGTTCTATACTTACTCATAATGATCTTTTGGTATTTCCACTCTATCTACACCAACGGGACTGTTTTGATCGAAGGTTCACTTACTACAACTGACGATTTGGCGATACATTCCTTCAAACTATTACATACCAATACGTTTCCTTACACTGAAGGTCTCAATTATATAATAACATGCAAAAATATTGTGAATTCAATAACAATGTCTCAAAAGACGAGCCTATACTTATTGATGGAAATTGTTGACACGATAATTTGTTTATGGTAATAACCCGAACATGACCCTGAAATTGACATGACGAGTCCGAGTTTCCATCCATGCCTATACCCCACTGGCTCTATCATATTTATGTTAGAAAGGACCTCACTTCTATAAGTTTCAATTTCACTCATTGTCGTACGTCCATGCTTACTCATTTCAGACCTTAAAACTTTGGTTCCCATTAAAGTACTCTCACTATGGAAAGGATGTGGATTGATTTAATCCTAGTCGACGGATTATGAATCACTTCGGATCCGAGAAATTTGTTATGTTCCCTTTTTTCAACTATTCAATGGGTAAGCGAAATTTTTTTCCTCCCTATTAAGCCTCAGAAGTTACTTAGCAGTTTACACCATGCTACGGGTAATCACACGTAGCCTTACCAGTTGTATTTAACATTCCCAATTACTCCCCAAAGTCCAAGATATGTATTCTCATTTTCTGCCACATTTTATAGCACTCCTCTCAACTATACATCGGCCTATAGTTGACACACCTAGCTCATGGTTCAACTCTGTCTTATTGCCTCTTGATACTCCCTATTTAATGTGGGACTCAAGGGTCTCGTCCTGATTTACAACAGTATTAAGCGTCACCTTGTGCTGATTCATTTTTTTAATAACATGTTGGGCACACTGTCCGACAATATAACACACCCTAAACGAATAACAATTATTTTGTTCCTGGACAATCCACTTCACATCCCCCCAAAAAATCCTTCCCACTCCGCAATTTTTAAAATCCAATAATGGACTTTATCAATATGCAGATCCATTGTCCCTGGAGTCATCAATCTATCACCACATTCAAGTTGCTAGTATCGAACCAACCTCTTTCTTTTACGAGTGGTGAACTTGAAAAAAATTCACTATGTCTTACTCAACCCGATATCATCACACTCAACATCTCACATCACGTGAAACATCTTACTACCCTTATTCTAGGATATACAAAAATTATGCCCCGTGCGTTCACTCCAAAACTGCGAACTTCCTAGACCCTTTTTCCATCTATTAGAATTCTTAACAACCTATCTATGCGCGAACCACTCTATGTATTCAACTAGGTGAGAATTCGCTTCCCCTCCAAAAGTTGCGGGGTTCTCCTTTGTCAAAGGACACCTTTTGCATTTTATTCCAATATCTTTCTACTCACCTCGATTGTGGGAGTTTTCTGGTGACATACACACAGTCAGAATATCTCCTCTCCTCGAATTAGATTTATTCCCTCACACTGTTCAATTTGTTTCTCTGATTGTTCCACAAATATATTTATAATATCTTTAGAAGTATCCTTATCATGGGTGATGCTGAAAGTCAAAATTAACCAGGGTGCCCATACACCCTATATTCCATGCACAACTGCACTGATTAGGTATAAATTCTTCCAAATTTACCCCTTAATTTATAGGCTTTTATTACCTTGAACAACGTAAAATGAATTAGTTTATCTCATATCTTTGCTAACGGTTTCATCTAACAAGTATCCCGAGTTTCGTGTATTTCTTATTAATTTTACAGGTATTTATTACATGAAAGAAAGAAAGAAACTGGAAGAAGCAAGAGAAAAGAAAGAGGACAAATCAAAAAGGCAAAAGTGTAATCTCCATCAGGAATCAGGTTGAGGACCCAAAAGAAAAGTCGAAGATCTCGAGTTTATGAACACGTTGGAAGAAACGATGTCCCAATCTGAATTCTGGATCAGAAGTTATGAAGACCCGAAAATGCGAGAAAATTATGAGATTTTGAAGAGATATTCAGGATAAGTTGAGAGGCCAGCCCGGACCAATCCAGTTTAATTGAAAAATGAATCAATTTCGATGTCCAAATTCCTTGCATAAGAAGACGTCTAGCGAAAAAATCCGGTTTTCCAAAAAAACGGATTGGTTCAGCCCCCAAATCCCACTGTAAAGAAGTGCGTCTAGCAGATTGATCCGTGTGTTTTGAAAAACGGATCAGTCCGATTTCTGACCGGACCAGTCCGGTATGTCCTGATCGGATCGATCCGGTGTTCGAGATTTGATTTGATCTTCTTCTTGACAGAGTTTTTTCATTCATCCAACTCTTGTAATTTACGTAAGGTATAAATTAAAAATAACTCCCAGATAAAAAGGGGGCTGCCAATTCATTTTTAGAGGAGCTTTTGTAATTAGCTTAGGGGAGAAAATAACAAAACCCTAGTTTGATTCCAGTTTTGCAATCTAAGTAAATTTATTCCAATCCTTGCTTTCATTATTGCAGTAGTTAATGCTTTAGTATTAATTTCATTATTCTTCATCTTCCATTGTTAGTAAACATGTTTTCTTTCTTTAAAAACATGCTTTCTTCCAGTTTTAATATGTCCGGATAAGTTTTCAAGGGTTGGGGTGCATGAACCGCACCCGATGTAATTCATGATAGTGGAAATAGAAGTTGGAATTAAAATTTTAGATGAATTGTATCGTATTAATACGATACTGCTTTAATTCTTCCTTTGCTTACATACTGTGCGGGCCACGATCCCTCGTATATGTAATACTTAGGAGAAATAAAGACCAAATTTTAATACATCCTTTACTTACATACTGTGCGGGCTACGATCCCTCATATATGCAATGCTTAGGAGCATTAAAAAGTCGGATTCTTTTAAAGCTTTAATTCTGAATCTAGTATCCTACGAAGTGAATTACTAGGGTGTGGGGGATTGTAACCTGACCTATCTTTCCCATTTCATAAGTAAAGTTTTAGTTAAATCGTCATTCATCTTTAGGTTAATTAGAAATAGTTCCATTTCATTCATTTATAAATTCAATAGTTAATCATTTTCAAAATTGCATCTAGTTATAGTCATTTCACAATCTAAATCATCTGTTCGTTCTTCTTTAGCAATCAAAGTTAGGTTACCTTCATCTTCCCAACGTCGTTACGACTTTGTTCGTCCTGTTTCCCTAATGATCGATACCTGACTTATCGGATTATTACTTGAGCAATATGCTTGCACTTGAGCCTAAATAGCACGCACACTAGACATATTTTTGGTCACGTCAATTTTTTAGCGCCGTTGCCGGGGAATTAGGTAGACTTAGGTTAGATCAAGTCAATCTAAAACTTTAACCAAGAAAACCCAAAAATAAAATCATAAGAAAAAAATAATAATAATATAAAAATTTCATCATCTCTAAAAAGCCTTTAATGCAAAATACAGAACATACTCAGACTCCTCACAATACTCCAATCAGAATCCACAAAAACCCTATAATTGAGTATAACTCTGAAAGCCCCCACACACCTCGTGTCTCACAATTCTAGTTTCTAATTCCTACTCCCGAGCACTCTATCAGTAGCTACACCCTGAGTCAAAATTCGAGTCACACATCTAGGACACTGAGTGAGTACACGGAGTCATTTTCGAGTGCGAGTGAAATATCTGACGCAACGAGTTTCGGTACTAGAGAGGGAGAGATTCCCTATCGTCCCATGAAAGACTTACTCTTTCCTGAGTGGACTGTCACCCTGGTTGCATTTTACTTTCGTATACTGCCGTTCAGTTCCTTTTTCGCAATAGGATGATACCGATTCTCCCTACATTTCATGCTATGGATTCGGAGAAACCATATCTGCATATTCATGAGTTCGAAGACGAGTGTGACACATTTAGTGATCAAGCTTGCACCCAAGTTGTCGTTCGCCTAAAGCTTTTTCCTTTTTCCTTAAAAGATAAAGCCAAGACCTGGCTATGGTTCTACCTCTGAACTCCGTCACTTCCTGGAGAGATATGCAGTATAAGTTTGTCTCAAAATTCTATCCGCATCACAAGACCAATTTTGCCAAGACTCAAATCCAAGCTTTTCGACAACACGATAATGAGTCTTTTGACAAATGTTGGGAACGGTTTCTAGAGTTAGTAAGCACATGCCCCCATCATGGTTTTAACAAACACTTACTGATATTTTTCTTCCATAATGGGTTGACAATAGCTTCCAAATAACTTGTGCAAACAATGTGTGAAAGACCCTTTTGGGATTTAGACGCATGCGATGCTGAGACCCATCTTAAGTATGTCGTAGAGACTACGAAAGCATATGATACATCTGATCCTAACAAAGCTCGACCTAGACAACCATCTATCAATCGAATTTCCTCCGTTCTATACCATTTGGATAGCAATACCTTAATAGACTGTCGATTCGATCAGTTTCAGAGAGATATGAAAGAGTGGTTTGATGGTCAGTTGAGAAATATATCCGGATCCAGCCATAGTTTGAACGAAAAGGTGTGTGCTATCTGTGAGGCGGGCCACTCCAAAAATGCTTTCCCAACGATTTCTACCTACAAGACCATGCACACCGAGCAGGTGGATGCTATAGGAGGATTCAAAGGGAATTTTAATTCCCCGCATGGGAACTCTTACAACCCTTCATGGAGGAACCATCCTGGTTTCAACTATGGACAACCACAAGCTGCGACGAATCCACATTCATAGGTTATCCCACCTCCACCACCTCCTCAATACCAACAAGCACTAGCACCTCCAGTCCCATATGTAGATCCATCGCGGACGAGCCTCGAGGATACAATAAACCAATTCATAAATTCCCAAAGTGCAACCAATGCTAGAATTGAACGCATGTTCGCCGAAATAAATGCGAACATCTCCAAGAAGCAATCCGCATTGAGTATCCAAGAGAAGGGCAAGTTTCTTGCCTAAGGCCAAAGACCTCCTGACACGACTCAGAATGTGTCTCTAAATTGTGTGCTCTCTAGGCTCAAGTGCAAGCCTGTCGTTCAAGTAATAATCCGACAAGTCAGGTATCGATCCTCAGGGAAAAAGGACAACGGAGTTGTGACGACGGGATAAGATAGAGGAATCCTAACGTTGACTCTAAGAAGAAAAGAAAAAAATTGATTTGGTCTTTTGGGATTGATTAAACTAAATGCAATTACGAAAGTATAATGAAAAATGCAACTAACTAAACTACCTAGATTAAGAATGAAGGATTGAATTGACACTTTTAACTAAATGATGAGAAAACAGGATGGGAATACAATCCCCCAACCCTAGTGTAATGCAGTGACAACGTCCATTATAAATTTATTCGATTAATTCAAACCCGGAATTTAGTACTCCCAAGCATTATGTATACGAGGTTCAAGCCCGCGTCATACCTAATCTGAGGATGAGTAAATCGGTATCGCGGTAATTACACTCAAATTGTACTCTAAATCATCACGAGTACCCATAGGCAAACGAGATATAAAGATCTACAATTCTTATGAAATTACGCGATACGATCAAAATTAATCATTACATTCATCGGATCGACGTTATACACATGCACTAACACATCAGGTTGGGTTCATGCATCCCAACCTTGAAAAAAAACCTAGCCGGACATGATACTTTGACTAATGCATGAAATAATGACGTTGCATGTGTAGGAATTCATGATGAAACTAGCTAGAAACATGTAAATACGTATTATGAATGCGAAAACAAGTTGAATCTAATGGGAAAACAAAGCATGCAAGAGCAATAATAAGAAACAAGAATCTTGAATTAAAACTTGCAAAAACAAACCCGAAACAGTGAATTCTTGAAGTAATTTGTGCCCTTGATGTCCCTAGATATTTCTCTCCTTTTTCTCCATCAAAAACTCTCTAAAAATCGCCCTAAAAGCTGCCCCTAGGTTAATACCCCCGTTACCCACAAGTTTTGAGTGTTTTAAACCTATCAGGAGACTTGGAGACCAATCAAAATAAAAGACAAAATTCACGTGTCAGGTACATATGAACCGGTTCGGAGGTACAGCGAACCGGTTCGCCCCTCCGAACCGGTTCAGGTTGGGGTTCGCATGTACCAGCCTGGTCTTGCTCTCAACACTTAAATTTTTTCTGGTTTTTCTCTTCTTTTCTTGGATTTTTCTTCAACTTCAACTGAGCATAACTTTTCAACCGTAGCTCGAATTTGGGTGCCGTTTCTTCCAGTGTTCTCGTTGTTCCGAGCTCTTCAACTTCCCAGTTGACTTCTTCTTCCGGATCGGGCTGTAAAATTACCGACATGCCCTTGAACTTGCCTTCTTAACTTTTCTTGCACAGTCTTGTTTCCTCCTTTGCACTGCTTGCATAATTAACCTGTAAAACCAATAGGAGAAGCACGAAACACGCAACACTCGCCAAGAAGGTTAGAAGCATAAAAGTGAATCAAATCCATATATGTTACATCATTCGGGTTCACAAAAGTACTGAAATTAGGGGGATAAATGTACAATATTTATGCCCAATCAAACCCCCCTAACTTAGAACTTTGCGCGTCCCGAGCAATGTAAAAGAATGAAAGTAAGAGTTAAGGACACTTCAAGGACTTTATTGGGATAGAATACCACTTTCGCGGGCAAGCGATTGCATTTAGCGTATGCAACAAGCCTTTAAACCTCTAGGTTACCCTAGTAGGACGAGTTGTGTCTCGTGAGGGTTTGCAGTGAATATACCCACAAAATTCGACTCAAAGAAAATTCAAAATACGTAAAAATTGTACAATTCAAACTTTTCCATAAAATAGTCATCATCAAGTCATATTTACAAGTCTCAAACCGTAGTGTGTGTGTGCGAAGCCAGAAATATAACCGCCAATTTCCATCGATTGATCATTACGTTACTTATCCGAAAATTCGTTTTGATTTCAATTTCTCACGGAATGCACTCACAAACGAATCTCTCGGATTATGGCTATTCTCTCGGCATGCGTGATATAAGGAGTAAATATAATGAAAGCAAATACACGCATGCATTTAGAAAGACGGAAATTTTATGGTGAAGGGATCTCTTCAACGGATTACGGTTTTAAAAACAGGAACATCGCCTCTACTTCGCGCATTTAACCTCTTATATTATCTTTTGGTGTATTAACTCTCCACGCGGTACTCAATTTTCGCAATTTGGACTCGGTTAGGACTTTTTCAGGTTGTAGGGTGTATAGGGTAAAATGAAGGAGGTATGGAAGGTTGGAATTGGAAAAGTCATTCGTGATGTCCGTTTGTGCATTTTCCGGGCTATTGCTCATTTTTTTTTTCTTTTTCTATTTTTTTTTCTTTGTTGCTATTTTTGTTGAGCATTCTTCTATTTTTTTTTCTTGTCCCCTTTTTGTTGCACTTTTCGGACTTAAATTCTGAATTTTTTTTCATTTTTCACAATTCCAGCTATTTTGGGTTTTTCGGGTTGTCAAGCGAAATGGAAAATTATTCGGCTCAATTTGGGTTACAAAAAGGGTAATTTTTCGCTACTTTTTCTGGCCAATATTTTTGGGGTGACAAACGATGGCCTACTTCATTGTCCGAATTGCCAATTGCTTACCATATGCGTTTCGAGGTGAATTTAAGTTTAGAGACTAATTTGGCACATTTTTCAAGGCAATATTGCACACATTTTTCAAAACCGATCAAAATGAAAGAATTGAGATCCTTGACAACTTATTAGCGCTAAAAAGAACTTTGAGTTAACCATTAACTCGGATTGATTTCAAATCTCGCAAAACGTGATAGGCTCGAATCTCACCGGGTTTTGTTAATCTCCACATTTATTCGTTAAGTCGTCAATTTTCGCACAATTTCCATCTTTGGTCAATTTCGGCCTTGTGTATGTTGGGTGTTTACAATTTGAGACTCCAATTTGACTTTTAATGATATTTTTGAAAAATTTGAATTCTAATTTTTATTTATTTTGAACAAAAATATTTTTGAATTTTTCAAAATTTTATGATTTTTTTGGAAATTTTGGGCATTTTTGAAAATTTGTGAAGTTTCAGAAATACGCACTTGTGACCCCCCCTAACTTAGACTTTTGCATTGTCCTCAAGCAAAAAGGACTAAAATCTAACTTAAGGCGAATAAAAAGTGCGGAAAAATAAAACCAACAAATATGAAAAAAATGCAAGATTGTATAATAACAAATAGAAGCCTGTGTTACATAAGAAAAGGAAAAATCAACGGTGAACAATGTGAAAGCCCTACCACCACTAACAATTAAACCAAAAGATAAAGACAAGAAAAGCTCATGGGGGAGGTGGGTGGGAGGAGCTCGGTGCATTTGAGTCATATGGGTCATAAAAGAAGGGGGGAGGAGGACCGCCAAAGTTGAGCTGGTGAAGGTGGACTTGGAGTTGATACATCATCCGGGTGTCCTTCCGGTAAGCCGCTTGATCTTGATTGTATTGGTTGATGAACCCGTCGAGACGGGACTCAACCGCTGAAAGGCGCCTATCGAAGTTTGCCCCCGGGGGCTCGAAATCGGAATCCTCCTCATCATCCTCAATTTCTTCCTCGTCTACATCCATCATCGGGTCATCGGGAGCTTCCTCGGCCACGTCCTCCTCGTGAATAGGACGGTCGGGGTGAGCTACGCGCATTTGGCGCTCACTTCGAGTTGTGGACGTGCCGCCTACGGGGCGAGGAAGTCGAATTTGGTTTCCGGGTTCATCCACTCCCGCATCCATCAAGAGCTCCGTAATGAAACGGGCGTTTGGGAGTGCCGCCTTGCCAGTTTCGTCATAGGCGGCATTGAGGATATCCGCGTAGAAGACTTGGGCAAGGTTGATGGTGCTCTCGGGGTCCAAAAAATAGTAGAGGAAATTGGCGTGACGGGACCGGACCACCGAGTCATTGGTGGTTTGGTGGATGGCACCACAAACAATGATGTGTGTGAAGCGGACCGTGGCGGCCAAACCACCAATGGGGAAGGATTCGCATGTCCATTCAGCCTCGGGTGCCATGCGGGCAACGTATTCGTCTTTTGTGTGTGGGGAACCATTGTTGGGGTATTGGAAGGGCACGGGGAGGATCACCCCTTTGGCACGCATTTTGCGTGCAATAATAGCTGCCGAGAAGGGAATAGTGATACCGTCGAGATAAGCCTCATGAAGTGTGGAAGATTTGCGAACCAAGGTCGCACAGAATTGACGAATGGCGGTATCAAAAACGTTATTGCACGTAGGGGCGAGGAAAGAGCACCACCCACGGCGGTAAAAAAGGGCAGTGACTTCGCCCGAAAGGGTGTTCCAATCCACGAAGCGCTCGATGTGAATGGTGCGCGTGGAGGAGAAGTAGTGCTCGGACCAATGGCGTTCTTGGACGCATCGGAATACCCCCTTGCCCGGGTCATCAAGTATGGTGGTCTCATCATATTTCTTTGGGCGGAGAGCGGGGCGGCGCGGCATTTTGATGGAAAAGAGGGAGAGAGAGGGAGAAAATATGGGAGGAAATATGAGAGAAAATATGGGAGAGAAGAGAGTGAGGGAGAATGTTTTGGTGTGAAAAATGGAGGAGGGGTGGGGTGTATTTATAGGTGTGAAGGGGTGTGTTTTTGGTGGGAAATATGAAAGGTTGGGAAGGAGAGGGTGGAGGGAATGAATTGGGATGAATTTGGGAAGGAGGGGAGGATTTGGAGGGAAGAAAAACGAAGGGGGAAGAAGGGGAAAAGAATGGAGGGAAAGGGAATGAATTTGGAGTAAAGGGGAGAAGAACCTGTCAGGTACATGTGAACCGGTTCGGGGGTACAACGAACCGGTTCGCCCCTCTGATTCGGGGGTACAGCGAACCGGTTCGGGGGTACCAGGCTGGTCCAAACGCTGAAATTCACTCTTCTCTCCATTTCTAAGTGCTCTCTCATCCCCTAACTTGTGCATAATGCCCCTAAAAACCTTCTAGACCCTCGGGCTCTCAAAAACTTCCTCGAATACGACCTCGAATAGCGTACTAGCACCCTCAAAAAACGTGCTAACCTATCTCTCATGCAACGCAGGTTCCTGACTCCTAACTAACCTATTTACACACGACTATTTTACACACCAAATTACCCCATACGCGTCGGGGGTGCGACGACCTCACTCGCTTAGCTCAATTGACCCCGTAAACAGGGTCCGACAACCAAATCGTGTCGATCTCATCCACAAACGCCTCTAGGTATGGCTTTAGGCGTTGTCCATTTACCTTGAATATGTTTTCCCCTTTTAAATCGTTTAGTTCAACAGCTCCATGGGGAAAAACGTTCTTTACGACGAACGGGCCAGACCATCGTGACCGCAGCTTGCTTGGAAAGAGGTGGAGCCGAGAGTTGTATAGAAGAACTTTTTGCCCGGGATGAAACTCTTTTCTTCGAATGATGCTATCATGAGCAAGTTTCATCCTCTCCTTTGAAATTTTAGCATTCTCATACGCATCATTGCGTAGTTCTTCTAACTCAATCAATTGTAGCTTACGGGCTTCACCGGCCTTGTCCAAGGCATAGTTCAATTGCTTAATTTCCCAATACGCTTTGTGTTTGAGCTCAACAGGAAGATGACAAGGTTTGCCATACACAAAACGGAAAGGGGACATTCCAAGTTGATTTTTAAACGCGGTACAATAGGCCCAAAGTGCATCGGTCAATCTAAGGGACCAATCTTTTCGGGTAGGATTGACGGTCTTTTCAAGAATGTTCTTGATCTCCCGATTCGCTAGCTCGGCCTGCCCATTCATTTGTGGGTGATATGTCATCCTAACCTTGTGGACGACCCCATACTTTCTCATGAGCTTCTCAAATGGCCTATTGCAAAAGTGCGTGCCATTATCGTTAATTATCGCTTTCGGTGCTCTGAAGCGAGAAAGTATGTGTTCCTGTAGAAACTTTATCACCACTTTGTTGTCATTAGTCTTAGTAGCTATAGCTTCTACCCATTTAGAAACGTAGTCTACCGCGACTAGGATGTATAGGAAACCAAAGGATGGGGGGAAGGGACCCATGAAGTCAATACCCCAACAATCGAATATCTCAATGATGAGTATGGGGGTAAGGGGCATCATGTCGCGTCGAGAAATGGCTCCCATTCGTTAGCACCTATTACATGACTTGCAAGCGTCATTTGCATCCCGGAAGATTGTGGGCCAATAGAGGCCGCATTGCAGAATTTTAGCGGCCGTCTTTTTCGCCGAGAAGTGGCCTCCACATGCTTCCGAATGACAAAACTGGATGACCTTTGGAATCTCGTCATCCGGTACACATCGTCGGATGATTTGGTCGGCGCAATATTTAAAAAGGAAGGGATCATCGTAAAAGAACATGCGCGACCAATTAAGAAACCTCTTCTTATCTTGCGGTGTCCAATCGGGAGGGACGGCTCCCGTGACTAGATAGTTTACTATATCCGCAAACCAGGGATAGGAAGAGGTGGCAAATAGTTGCTCATCCGGAAAGTGCTCGTCTATGGGTATGGGATCACTAGGTACGTCGGACGAGAGCCGAGATAAGTGGTCGGCCACGACGTTTTCTACTCCTTTCTTGTCTTTGATGGAGAGATTAAACTCTTGTAGGAGTAGGATCCACCTTATGAGGCGCGGCTTGGCGTCTTTCTTCGCAAGTAGATATTTTAAAGCCGCGTGGTCGGTGAAGACAGTGATAGGAGAACCAATAAGATACGATCTGAACTTATCAAGGGCAAAGACTACCGCTAGCAACTCCTTCTCCGTGGTAGAGTAGTTGAGTTGAGGTCCGGCAAGGGTCCGGCTAGCGTAGTAGATGACATGAGCTTGCTTATCTTTACGTTGGCCCAAAACGGCCCCAATCGCGTAATCGATTGCATCACACATAAGTTCGAACGGTAAGGACCAATCCGGAAATTGCATGATGGGAGCGGACACGAGCATGTTCTTTAATTTATCAAAGGAGCTTTGGCATTCCTCGGTCCACTCAAACGGGTTATCCTTCATGAGAAGGTTGCTTAAGGGTCTAGCGATAGCGCTAAAGTCCTTAATGAACCTTCGATAAAACCCGGCGTGACCCAAGAATGAGCGCACGTCTTTAAGCGATCTCGGTGGGGGAAGGTCAGCTATGACATCTATCTTAGCCCTATCAACCTCTATGCCCTTGGATGATACTATGTGACCAAGAACTATTCCCTCAGTGACCATGAAATGGCACTTCTCCCAATTCAGCACTAAGTTCTTATCCACACACCGGGTAAGTACTTTTTCCAATTTTTCTAAACAATGATCGAAAGAGGTGCCAAAAACGCTGAAATCGTCCATGAACACCTCGAGTCCTCTCTCGACCATGTCGCTAAATAAGCTCAACATGCACCTTTGAAAGGTCGCGGGTGCATTACACAAGCCAAATGGCATACGTTTGTAGGCAAACGTACCAAAAGGGCAAGTGAAAGTCGTCTTCTCTTAGTCAAGTACATCTACCTCAATTTGGTTATATCCGGAATAACCATCAAGGAAGCAATAATAAGGGTGGCCCGTAACTCTCTCAAGCATTTGATCAATGAATGGCAAGGGGAAATGGTCTTTTCTTGTTCCCGCATTGAGTTTCCGGTAATCAATGCAAACACGCCAACCGGTGGTGGTGCGTTTGGGAACAAGCTCTCCCTTGGTATTCTCAATCACAGTTATACTCGACTTTTTCGGGATGACTTGAATAGGGCTCACCCATTTGCTATCCGAGATTGGGTAGATAATCCCGGCATCCAATAGTTTAATGATCTCGGTTCTCACAACTTCTTTCATATTGGGATTCAGTCTTCTTTGCATTTCTCTAGAGGGCTTGACATCCTCTTCGAGATGAATCTTGTGGGTGCAAATCAAAGGACTTATCCCCTTCAAATCAGCTATACACCAACCAAAAGCACCCTGGTGCTTCCTCAGAATTCTCATTAATTTTCCCTCCTGCCCTTCATCTAGGCTAGAGGAGATAACAACAGGAAATGTCTCATCCTCTCCTAGGTATGCATATTTGATATGGGAGGGGAGTTTCTTTAATTCGAGGGTTGGAAATTTTTCACTGGAAGGATCCATATGTGTATCCCTCGGAGGTAGTTCCTCGAATCTAGAAACCCAATCAATCTCTCTCACGTCCTCATCCGACGCACTCTCATCGAGTAATTATCTCAACCTTCCAACATCCCTCTCGAAGTGGGTAGACGTCCCCTCACACTCATAGCTCGTCGCTAAACATGACTCTAAGGCGTCGCCACAAAAAGTTTCTTCGAAGTACTCTTCTACTACCTCATCTATGAGGCTCACCGCGTGAAGATCATCTTCCTCCCCTGCATTTTGGGCTATGTGGAAGATGTTGGTTTCCAAGGTCATGTTCCCAAAGGTGAGCTGCATTCGCCCATTTCTTGTGTTGATGATTGCATTAGCTGTAGCTAAGAAAGGGCGACCAAGGATGATGGGAACATGGTTGCTTGAGTTAAAGGAGGGCTCCGTGTCCCAAATGACAAAGTCTACCGGGAAGTAGAAAGTGTCCACTTGGACGATCACGTCCTCGACTATGCCTCGTGGAATCTTCACTGATCGATCCGCCAATTGGAGAGTAACCTTTGTGGGCTTGAGGTCGCCCAAGTCAAGTTGCCTATAAATGGAGTAAGGAAGTATGTTTACACTTGCTCCCAAGTCAAGTAAGGCTTTCTCAATTTTATTATCTCCAATGATGCATGATATGGTGGGTGCACAGGGATCTTTAAATTTAGGCGGGAGATCATTTAGCAGAATGGAACTCACGTTCTGAGCTAGAAAGACGTTCTTTTTAACTTTTATCCTCCTTTTTACCGTCAACAAGTCTTTGATAACTTTGCCGTAGGCTGGAATTTGTTTGATGGCATCAAGGAAGGGTAGATTCAGCTTCACTTGCTTTAGTACTTCTAGCACTTCATCACGTGGAGTCCCTTTTTGAGTAGGAATCAATCTTCGAGGAAATGGTGCTGCGGAGGGTGGTTTCACTACCACCTCAGGCTCACTAGTGTCTTCCTTATCACTCTCGTCCAAGGGGACATCTTCGGCCTCTTTCGTGCCGGGCGAAATCTCCTTGTCTTTTGTTGTGTCGTGTGGAGGAGGTGATAAATCAATGACTCTTCCACTACGAAGAGTGGTCACTGCTTGACATTGCTCCTGATGTTCAGTGGATGTGGATCTAACACTAGTTTGACTTTGGGGAGGTCGTTGGCCTTGGGCAGGGAATTTGCCCTTCTCTTGAACACTCAACGAGGATTGTATCTTAGACAGATTTGCATTTAGGTCGCCAATGAGACGATCATACTTGGCATTGGTTGCGGCCTGGCTTGCGATGAATTGATTCACAGTATCCTCGAGAGTTCTCCACTGTGGCGGGATATAATTTCCATGAGGTGGTGGTGCTTGCACATGTCCTTGCATGTGTGGAGCTTGTTGAAATTATTGTGGAGGAGGAGGGGCAACATGCGAAGGAGGGTTCATTGCGGCATGTTGTTGCCCGTAGCTAAATCCGAGATGATTTTTCCACGAAGGGTTGTATGAATTCCCGTGAGGGGCACCGAAATTTCCCTTAAAGCCTCCTATACCACTAACTTGCTCTTGTAATATTACTTTGCAGGCGGGTATCGTCAGGCATTCCTCAGTTGAATGTTCCGCCTCACAAATCGCACACACCTTCTCGACGGGATTTTTGATAGATCCAACTACCTCACATAAGTCTCGAAGTCCTTTATCAAGAGTGTCCAATCGACTGTCCGACACAGAGGTCTTATCTACATGGTATAGGCCGGACGCCGATGGAGTGGTGGTCGCTTGACGATTTCGATTTTGAGCATTAGGATCAGAAATATCCCATGATTGGGCAGTCTCGACGACATACCTCAGGTGAAGCTCATCATCGTGGCAGTCTAGCTCGATAAACGGACCACTACCCATGGTTTCAATGAGTTGCTTGGAGTTAAGGTTCAACCCATTATAGAGGAAGGAAATGATTTGAGCTGCATCAAATCCATGATGGGGGCATGAAGCAGTTAACTCATTGAAACGCTCATAACATCGATGGAATGGCTCATTATCCAATTGCCTGAACGATTGAATTTGAGCCTTTATGGAGATTGTTCGATGTGTTGGAAAGAACTTCTTGAGAAATTTGGATTGTAACTCGTTCCAAGATGGAATCGAGCTCGGAGGTAAAGACCATAGCCAGGTCTTAGCTTTATCCTTGAGCGAGAATGGGAAGAGTTTGAGGCGAATCACCTCTTGTGTGCAAGTTTGATCGCTGAGAGTATCACACACATCCTCAAATTCCCTAATATGGAGGTATGGCTTTTCAGAATCCATCCCGTGGTAATACGGTAGCATCTGGATCATCCCATTTTTGAATCGGAACTGCCCGGCATTATACGGGAGTATAATGCATCCCGGAGTGACAGTGCGCTCGGGATATAAGTATTCTCTCAACGGGCGATATGGAGGATCTTCCTCACCTGTAGCTGCATTGCTATATTGCGACATCTCTATCTCACTTGACGATTCGGTGCTCTCACTAGGTGTGCGCGAAGTGTGTCCTACGAAGGAGAAGGGAGTGTTGCTAGAGATGGAGTGTGACGGTGTGGGAGGTGGGATCCAGAACTGTGGGGCGTTTGGAGTGTGGGGACTATCTGGGTTATACTCCACTATAGGATTTTCGTGAATATGGGTAGGAGTATTATGAGGTGTGGGAGTGGTTTCAGAATTTTGCATTAAGCTCAGGAGAGATTCGTTTGTGAATTTTTTTTTTTTTTTTTTTTTTGGTCAAAGTTTTGGATTAACTCGATCTAATCCTAAGTCTACCTAGTTCCCCGGCAACGACGCCAAAAACTTGACACGACTCAGAATGTGTCTCTAAAATGTGTGCTCTCTAGGCTCAAGTGCAAGCCTGTCGTTCAAGTAATAATCCGACAAGTCGGGTATCGATCCCCAGGGAAAAAGGACAACGGAGTTGTGACGACAAAGTAAGATAGAGGAATCCTAACGTTGACTCTAAGAAGAAAAGAAAAAAATTGATTTGGTCTTTTGGGATTGATTAAACTAAATGCAATTACGAAAGTATAATGAAAAATGCAACTAACTAAACTACCTAGATTAAGAATGAAGGATTGAATTGACACTTTTAACTAAATGATGAGAAAACAGGATGGGAATACAATCCCCCAACCCTAGTGTAATGCAGTGACAACGTCCATCATAAATTTATCCGATTAATTCAAACCCGGAATTTAGTACTCCCAAGAATTATGTATACGAGGTTCAAGCCCGCGTCATACCTAATCCGAGGATGAGTAAATCGGTATCGCGGTAATTACACTCAAATTGTACTCTAAATCATCACGAGTACCCATAGGCAAACGAGATATAAAGATCTACAATTCTTATGAAATTACGCGATACGATCAAAATTAATCATTACATTCATCGGATCGACGTTATACACATGCACTAACACATCAGGTTGGGTTCATGCATCCCAACCTTGAAAAAAAACCTAGCCGGACATGATACTTTGACTAATGCATGAAATAATGACGTTGCATGTGTAGGAATTCATGATGAAACTAGCTAGAAACATGTAAATACGTATTATGAATGCGAAAACAAGTTGAATCTAATGGGAAAACAAAGCATGCAAGAGTAATAATAAGAAACAAGAATCTTGAATTAAAACTTGCAAAAACAAACCCGAAACAATGAATTCTTGAAGTAATTTGTGCCCTTGATGTCCCTAGATATTTCTCTCCTTTTTCTCCATCAAAAACTCTCTAAAAATCGCCCTAAAAGATGCCCCTAGGTTAATACCCCCGTTACCCACAAGTTTTGAGTGTTTTAAACCTATCAGGAGACTTGGAGACCAATCAAAATAAAAGACAAAATTCGCGTGTCAGGTACATGCGAACCGGTTCGGAGGTACAGCGAACCGGTTCGCCCCTCCGAACCGGTTCAGGTTGGGGTTCGCATGTACCAGCCTGGTCTTGCTCTCAACACTTAGATTTTTTCTGGTTTTTCTCTTCTTTTCTTGGATTTTTCTTCAACTTCAACTGAGCATAACTTTTCAACCGTAGCTCGGATTTGGGTGCCGTTTCTTCCAGTGTTCTCGTTGTTCCAAGCTCTTCAACTTCCCAGTTGACTTCTTCTTCCGGATCGGGCTGCAAAATTACCGACATGCCCTTGAACTTGCCTTCTTAGCTTTTCTTGCACAGTCTTGTTTCCTCCTTTGCACTGCTTGCATAATTAACCTGTAAAACCAATAGGAGAAGAACGAAACACGCAACACTCGCCAAGAAGGTTAGAAGCATAAAAGTGAATCAAATCCATATATGTTACATCATTCGGGTTCACAAAAGTACTGAAATTAGGGGGATAAATATACAATATTTATGCCCAATCACCTCCCTAAGGTCAACCTAGTGTTAGTTCCACATCCATAGAACAACAGGAGCATTGCCAAGTTGTCACACACCAAACCTAAATGTATTCTAATCATTTAATTTGTATTGTGATTAGATCATAATCTTCAGTCGCTTCAAAATATAACTCATTTATCAATATTTTTTTTCCATGTACAATAAACATAGTCATGCTCTCTGTACCATAACGTCATTAACATCAATGTCATAACTAAGCGAGCATGCCATACTATGATTGACTATGATTAAATATTTCACTCATTAAATAAATCCATGCTAACTTTGTATATAAGATGTACGAGTGCAGTAAAACCACAGTGTGACAATGACAATACCCCCATGTCTAATCCCCAGCTCTTTTTAACGATGTAACTCTCCAATCACTAATCATATGATATCCTAGCTCGCAGCATACAACCCTGAAAATGTCAAAATATAAACCATAAGCATTAAGCTTAGTGAGGTACTCCTTCCCCGAAATGAAATAACAATTATATATCAAATCTGTGGATATTTAATCAAACAAATCCTGCCATACAATGAATTAATAATTATATATTAAATCCGTGGATATTACATCCAACCAATCCTGCCATACAATGAATTAACAATTATATATCAAATCCGTGGATATTAAATCCAACCAATCCTACCATACAATGAATTAACAATTATATATCAAATCTATGGATATAAATGCAAACAATCCCGCCCTGCTATGAAATAACAGTTTTATATCAAATCTGTGGATATGAAATACAAACAAATATTGTCCTACTATGAAATAAAATTTTAATATCAAATCCATGGATATGAAATCCAAACAATCCTTCCCGTTGGCAATAACAAATCCTGGAACATAAGCTCCAACAAATCCTTGTCATAAGACAAACCAAATCATTGGATCTTTGTCCAATTCCAAACCTGGATCATAAGACCCAAACAAATCCTGGATATTTTAATATCCAAACAAATCCTGAATACCGATGTATTCAAACCAATCCTGGATCATAAGGCCCAAACAAATTCTGGATATTTTAATATCCTAACAAATCCTGAATACCGAAGTATTCAAACCAATCCTGGATCATAAGACCCAAACAAATCCTGGATATTTTAATATCCAAATAAATTCCAAATACCGAAGTATTCAAACCAATCCTGGATCATAAGACCCAAACAAATTCTGGATATTTTAATATCAAAATAAATCCTGAATACCGAAGTATTCAAACAAATCCTGTCTTAGAGCTATATTCATATTTATATATGAATCAAATCATAAGTACACCCACCTTGGTAATTTAACAGGATTTCCATTTTTCCTTTGTCTGGCACTTGTTCAACCAATTATTCTTCCATTCCTATCATTTTTACAACATTAGTATCATCATAAGAATATTAACAATTCAAAGAATAACTTGAACATAACTCAATTCATAAACATCATATGATTTTATTCAAATCATTCATCATAAATAGAGTCGCATCTAGATTCATGCTATGATATCTAACATATCCAAATTATAGCCCAAACCTACGTTAATTATTCTTGATAATCCAATATTCATCATATTAGTTTTCCAACACAAAAGATGGCACATCATTTCAAGTTTCCTAAAGAAAAATATGCCCATTTCTTTATCACATAATAAATCTCCCCTATAGTCTCCTCTAATGTTCAATCATCTTCCAGGAATTTTCATAATTTTTCTACATCATAAATACCTATGATATTTCACCCAACATAAATAACCATATTGAACAATACAAAATTGAAGTTTCATAATTTTTAAGGTTCATTTGCTATGTCAAGCAAAACATCAAACACATGGCGTTCATACTTTTACCCTTGGGGCAGATTTTGTACCCGAACTTCAAACTCTCCCCAAAGATTCATTTATTGGTATTTTCATATAATTTTTGGATATGTTACACATATATGAGCCTATTTTCATTTCCAACTAGAATTAATCAATTCCAGTAAATATACAAAAAGATATGAAAGTTTTAATAAACAAGGTTACTAAACGAAGCAATTTTAAGGGTTTATACATTCAACTTAACTTAAACTTGCATCTAACTATACATATACCTCAAGGGATGAAAGTTTAGTAAACAAATGATTATTTATATCATCTAAATTAGTAATATAATAAAAACAAGATTTGGGGTTAGGATTACCTTCGGGACTTTTACGTAATTTCCACAGATTTTTCCCCAAATTTTCTCCTCACTTTCTTCCTAAACTTTCCAACTCTCTCTTCCTCTCAAGCCAAACTCTTTAATGGCTGAATTATGCTGAAGGAGGGGATTATTTTGAAGCCTTTAAAGTCAGACAAAACCAACCTCCTTCTTTAACCTATCAAAATCCACCATTTATTAGCCTAATAAGACGTAATATCATTTAACGAATGGACAAATTTGTCCCTGCTTCGTAATTCCAGAATAACTTCTCGCTCGGACCTCCGTTTAACACACTGTTTGTCGTGTTACAAACCTAACTCATATATATATATACAACTATCTAGTTTTTACCTCAAGTCAATTGTTGTCATAAAGATCAAAACTAGTCTTAAACATGAACATTCCTACCAAAAACTTCAAAAATTCATATTTGTAACTAATTCGATATTTCTTGCTTTATGAAGGTAGGATTAGACTAAACATAATGACTTAACATTATATATACTAATAAAATATTATCCATATCACATAATCTAATCATGATTTAGAAATAATCTATCATAATTATATTTGGGTTGTCACGATTCTCCCCCCGTTAGGAAATTTTATCCCTGAAATTGACATAGCTTGGTTGTCTTAATCAAACAAATACGGATAATGCATATTCATGGTATCCTCACTCTCCCATGTAGCCTCTTCCATGGAATTCCTTCTCCACACAGCTTTCACAAGTGCGATGACTTTTGAACTTAATATTTGTTCTTTCCTATCGACGATTGCAAGTGCTTCTTCCATATAGCTCAAATCTTCCTTCAACTCAATAAGTTGTTCCACCAATACATGTGAAGGATACGCTACATAGTTTCTCAACATGAAAACATGGAAAACATTATGTAATCGCGCTAACTCCTGTGGTAACAATAACTTGTAGGTAACCATCCCTACTTTCTCAATAATTTCATAAGGTCCAATGTAGCGTGGACTTAATTTACCTTTCTTTCCAAACCTCATAACTCCCTTCCATGGCGATATCCGAAGAAACACGTAATCCCCTTTCAGGAATTCCAATTCTTTCCTTCGTTTACCCGCATAACTTTTCTGTCTACTTTGAGTTGTCTTCATTCTATCTTGAATAATCTTCACCTTTTTAGTGGTGACTTCAATCAATTTTGGACCCTCTATCTTCCTTTCACCAACTTCATCCCAACACACTGGTGTTTGACACCGTCTACCGTACAATGCTTCATATGGAGTCGTACCAATATTAGACGAGAAACTATTATTATATACGAATTCTATCAAAGGCAAATATTCATCCCAATTACCTTTGAAGTCAAGCACATAAGCTCTAAGCATATCTGCTAAAATATGTATTATCCTCTCAGACTGGACATTTGTCTAAGGATGAAAAGTCGTACTAAACTTTAAGTTAGTACCCATAGAATATTGCAAACTATCCTAAAATCTATATGTAAAAGTAGGGTCCCTATCTGAAATAATAGAAACAGGTGCTTCATGTAATCTAATAATTTCATTAACATACAATCTAGCATAGTTATCAATCGTATACGTAGTCTTGACTGCTAGAAAGTGAGGTGACTTGGTTAACCTGTCTACCATCACCCAAATCAAATCTGACCCCTTATGAGATCGAGGAATACCAACCACAAAATCCATCATTACATGATCTTATTTCCACTCCGGTATTGGCAATGGTTGAAGCAAACTCGCAGGTTTCTGATGTTCCACTTTTACTTGCTGACATATAAGGGATATAACAACGAAATCAGCTATTTACTTCTTCATATTATTCAGCCAATAATGCTCCTTCAAATCCCTGTACATTTAGTACTACCAGTATGCATAATATAAATGGAATTATGAGCCTCATCTAAAATATCCGCTTTCAATTCATCCACATTAGGCACACATAATCACTTCTTATACAATAAAGTTCCATCACTAACAATACAAAAATCATCAAACTTACCATCTCAGACATCTTACCATTTCTTCTCAAGAAAAGGATCCTGACTTTGTAAACCGCGAATATGGGCAGCTAACAAAGGCCCCCCACTCACATAAGCAAATAATATGTCCCCATCTGCTAGCTCAAATTCCACTCCCATCGATCTCAATTCCATAATATGAGAAATTCTAGCACACTGAATACAAGATAACCTGCCTGAAGCCTTTCTACTCAAAGTATCTACAACTACATTCACCTTCCCCGAATGGTAGTGAATTGTACAATTATAATCTTTATTTAACTCCATCCATCGCCTCTGCCTCAAATTCAACTCCTTTTGAGTAAATAAATACTTAAGACTCGATGGTCAGTAAAAATTTCACATACTTCATCATATAAATAATGACGCCATAATTTCAAAGAAAACACAATAGAAGCAATTTCCAAATCATGTGTAGATAATTACCTTTATGTGCATGAAACTATCTAGAATCATAAGCAATAACCTTACCATGCTGCATAAAAACAGAACCAAACCCCCGATGTGAAGCATCGGTATAGATAACTAAACCATCCCCATCCTGTGGAATAGTAAGAACAGGTGCAGTTACCAACCTCTTTTTGAATTCTTCAAAACTATTTTCACAATTAGAATTCCATTCAAACTGGACATCCTTCCGGGTGAATTTAGTCATTTGCAAGGTAATCGAAGAAAATTCCTTTATAAACTTTCTATAATACACAGCCAAACCCAGAAAACTCCTCACCTCAGTCACATTATTGGGCCTCTCCCATTTTACAATAGCTTCCACCTTTTTAGGATCAACACATATACCATCCCCAGAAATAACATGGCTTAAAAATACAACTTATGATAGACAGAATTCATATTTTCTAAACTTAGCATACAACTGCTTATCTTTCAGCACATTCAAAACAGTTTTGAGATGATTTTCATGTTCAACCATATCATGTGAGTAGATCAGAATATCATCAATAAAAACTATCACAAATGAATCAACAAAAGGACATAATACCCGATTCATAAGATCCATAAATACAGTTGGAGCATTAGTCACCCCAAAAGGCATCACCGGAACTCAAAATGTCCATACTAAGTACGTAAAGCAATTTTAGAAATATCATTCTCCTTGACCCTCAACTGATGATAACCCGACCGTGAGTTTATTTTTTTGAAAACACTTTAGTACCCTGCAACTAATCAACCAAATCATCTATAAGAGGTAAAGGATACTTTTTCTTAATCGTAGCTTTAATCAGTTGCCCATAATCAATACACAAACGCATAGTACCATTTTCTTTTCACAAATAAAACTGGTGCACTCCATAGGGATACACTAGGTTGTATGAACCCCTATCAAGTAAATCATGTAACTGAATCTTGAGTTCTTTCAATTCAACAGGTGCCATAGAAATATGGGTTGTCCCCGATGTAAATTCAATACTAAATTCAACTTATCTCTCTTAACCCAGACAACTCACTAGGAAACACTTTTAGAAAATCTCGTACAATAGGAAAATCAACTAATTATAAAGCCCGCTTCATAGTGTCAAGAAAATATGCAATAAAGCCCCCATAACCCTTACTCAACAATTTCCTCGTCTGAATAGCAAAAATAATGCAACTGGGAACACTTTTCCTTTCTCCCATAAATTTAAATTCAGATTCACTAGGCTTATTAAAAATAACTTCCTTACGGAAACAATCCATAGATGCATGATATTTAGATAACTAATGCATTCCCCAAATTATGTCAAAATCAGCAATATCCAGTGGAAGTAAGTCTATAACTGTATCTCTAACCCCGACAGTCAAAACACAATCATGAAAAACATATTCAGCTACGGGCATATCTCCCATGGGCATGGAAATACAAAAACCCACATCTAAACGATTACATGGTCTATTTAGATATATAACAAATTCAAATGACACAAAAGAATGTGTGGAACTAGGATCAATCAAAACATAAGCACTTATATCAGTAACAGAGAGTGTACCTGTCACCACATCCGAAGTAACCTGAGCTTGTTTCATCGTAAAGACTCATCCACCTGGCCTAGAACCACTAGCTTGTCCCATGCCCCAGGTTTCATCTATAATAACCGAGTTATAACAACCAACACAAACAGTTTATAATACTAAGATTATTGGTTAGTCCATAGAAAAATCATAAATATCAAGTCAACTCAATAACTACTATCTAACCGTCACACACGTCCAGAATTAATAACCTAGACGCTCTGATACCACTAATTGTCACACCCCAAACCCAAATCTATTCTAATCATTTCATTTGTATTATAATTAGATCATAATCTTCAGTCGCTTCGAAATATAATTCATTTATTAATATTTTTTTCCATGTACAATAAACATAGTCATGTTCTCGGTACCATAACGTAATTAACATCAGTGTCATAACTAAGCGAGCATTCCATACTATGATTGACTATGATTAAATATTGCAATCATTAAATCAATCCATGCTAACTTTGTATATAAGATGTATGAGTGCAATAAAACCTCAGTGTGACAATGACAAAACCCCCATGTCTAATCCCCAGCTCTTTCTAACAGTGCAACTCTCAAATCACTGATCATATGATATCCTAGCTCGCAGCATACAACCCTGAAAATGTCAAAATATAAACCATAAGCATTAAGCTTAGTGAGGTACTCCTTCCCTGAAATCAAATAACAGTTCTATATCAAATCTGTGGATATTTAATCCAACCAATTCTTCCATACAATGAATTAATAGTTATATATCAAATCCGTGGATATTATATCCAACCAATCATGCCATACAATGAATTAACAATTATATATCAAATTCGGGGATATTAAATCCAACCAATCCTGCCATACAATGAATTAACAATTATATATCAAATCTGTGGATATAAATGCAAACAATCCTGCCCTGCTATGAAATAATAGTTTTATATCAAATCTGTGGATATGAAATACAAACAATACTGTCCTGCTATGAAATAAAAAATTTATATCAAATTCGTGAATATGAAATCCAAACAATCCTTCCCATTGGCAATAACAAATCCTGGAACATAAGTTCCAATAAATCCTAGTTATAAGACAAATCAAATCATTGGATCTTTGTCCAATTCTAATCCTGGATCATAAGACCCAAATAAATCTTGGATATTTTAATATCTAAACAAATCACGAATACCGAAGTATTCAAACCAGTCCTGTATCATAAGACCCAAACAAATCGTGGATATTTTGATATCCAAACAAATCCTGAATACCGAAGTATTCAAACAAATCCTGAATACCGAAGTATTCAAACCAGTCCTGTGTTTCTTCCAGTGTTCTCGTTGTTCCGAGCTCTTCAACTTCCCAGTTGACTTCTTCTTCCGGATCGGGCTGCAAAATTACCGACATGCCCTTGAACTTTCCTTCTTAGCTTTTCTTGCACAGTCTTGTTTCCTCCTTTGCACTGCTTGCATAATTAACCTGTAAAACCAATAGGAGAAGCACGAAACACGCAACACTCGCCAAGAAGGTTAGAAGCATAAAAGTGAATCAAATCCATATATGTTACATCATTCGGGTTCACAAAAGTACTGAAATTAGGGGGATAAATATACAATATTTATGCCCAATCACCTCCCTAAGGTCAACCTAGTGTTAGTTCCACATCCATAGAACAACAGGAGCATTGCCAAGTTGTCACACCCAAACCTAAATGTATTCTAATCATTTAATTTGTATTATGATTAGATCATAATCTTCAGTCGCTTCAAAATATAACTCATTTATCAATATTTGTTTTCCATGTACAATAAACATAGTCATGCTCTCTGTACCATAACGTCATTAACATCAATGTCATAACTAAGCGAGCATGCCATACTATGATTGACTATGATTAAATATTTCAATCATTAAATAAATCCATGCTAACTTTGTATATAAGATGTACGAGTGCAGTAAAACCATAGTGTGACAATGACAATACCCCCATGTCTAATCCCCAGCTCTTTTTAACGATGTAACTCTCCAATCACTAATCATATGATATCCTAGCTCGCAGCGTACAACCCTGAAAATGTCAAAATATAAACCATAAGCATTAAGCTTAGTGAGGTACTCCTTCCCCAAAATGAAATAACAATTATATATCAAATCTGTGGATATTTAATCAAACAAATCCTGCCATACAATGAATTAATAATTATATATTAAATCCGTGGATATTACATCCAACCAATCCTGCCATACAATGAATTAACAATTATATATCAAATCCGTGGATATTAAATCCAACCAATCCTACCATACAATGAATTAACAATTATATATCAAATCTATGGATATAAATGCAAACAATCCTGCCCTGCTATGAAATAACAATTTTATATCAAATCTGTGGATATGAAATACAAACAAATACTGTCCTGCTATGAAATAAAATTTTAATATCAAATCCATGGATATGAAATCCAAACAATCCTTCCCGTTGGCAATAACAAATCCTGGAACATAAGCTCCAACAAATCCTTGTCATAAGACAAACCAAATCATTGGATCTTTGTCCAATTCCAAACCTGGATCATAAGACCCAAACAAATCCTGGATATTTTAATATCCAAACAAATCCTGAATACCGAGGTATTCAAACCAATCCTGGATCATAAGTCCCAAACAAATTCTGGATATTTTAATATCCTAACAAATCCTGAATACCGAAGTATTCAAACCAATCCTGGATCATAAGACCCAAACAAATCCTGGATATTTTAATATCAAAATAAATCCTGAATACCGAAGTATTCAAACCAATCCTGGAACATAAGACCCAAATAAATCCTGGATATTTTAATATCCAAATATATCCTGAATACCGAAGTATTCAAACAAATCCTGTCTTAAAGCTATATTCATATTTATATATGAATCAAATCATAAGTACCCTTACCTTGGTAATTTAACAAGATTTCCATTTTTCCTTTGTCTGGAACTTGTTCAACCAATTATTCTTCCCTTACTATCATTCTTACAATATTAGTATCATCATAAGAATATTAACAATTCAAAGAATAACTTGAACATACCTCAATTCATAAACATCATATGATTTTGTTCAAATCGTTCATCATAAATGGAGTCACGTCTAGATTCATTCTATGGTATCTAACATATCCAAATTATAGCCCAAACCTACTTTAATTATTCTTTATAATCCAATATTCATCATATTGGTTTTCCAACACAAAAGACGGCACATCATTTCAAGTTTCCTAGAGAAAAATATGCCCATTTCTTTATCACATAATAAATATGCCCTATAGGCTCCTCTATCGTTCAATCAACTTCTAGGAATTTTCATAATTTTTCTACATCATAAATTCCAATGATATTTCACCCAACATCAATAAACCTATTTAACAATACAAAATTAAAGTTTCATAATTTTTAAGGTTCATTTTCTATGTCAAGAAAAACATCGAACACATGGCGTTCATACTTTTACCATTGGGGCAGATTTTATACCCGAACTTCAAACTCTCCCCAAAGATTCATTTCTTGGTATTTTCATATAATTTTCGGATATGTTACACATTATGAGTCTATTTTCATTTTCAATTGGAATTAATCAATTCCAGTAAGTATACAAAAATATATGAAAGTTTGAATAAACAAGGTTACTAAACGAAGCAATTTTAAGGGTTTGTACATTCAACTTAACTTAAACTTGCATATAACCATACATATACCTCAAGGGATGAAAGTTTAGTAAAAGAATGATTATTTATATCATATAAATTAGTAATATAATAAAAATAAAAAGATTTGGGGTTAGGATTACCTTCGGGACTTTTACGTAATTTCCACGGATTTTCCCCCAAATTTTCTCCTAACTTTCTTCCTAAACTTTCCAATTCTCTCTTCCTCTCAAGAAAAACTTTTTAATGGATGAATTATGATGAAGGAGGGGCTTATTTAAAGCCTTTAAAGTCGGCCAAAACCAACCTCCATCTTTAACCAATCAAAATCCACCATTTGTTAGCCTAATAAGACGAAATATCATTTAACAAATGGACAAATTTTTCCCTGCTTCGTAATTCCAGAATAACTTGTCGCTCGAACCTCCGTTTAACACACTATTTATCGTGGTACAAACCTAACTCATATATATACAACTATCTAGTTTTCACCTCAAGTCAATTGCTATGTCATAAAGGACAAAACTAGTCTTAAACATGAACATTCCTACTGAAAACTTTAAAATTTCATATTTGTAACTAATTCGATATTTCTTGATTTATGAAGGTAGGATTAGACTAAACATAATTACTTAACATTATATATAAAAATAACATATTATCCATATTACATAATCTAATCATGATTTAAACATAATTTATCATAATTATATTCGGGTTGTCACACAAGGTGTAACCACTCTTCGTAGTGGGAGACTTGTTTATTTATCACCTCCCCCACACGACATTTCAAAAGACAATGAGAATTCGCTCGACACGAAAGAGGTCGAAGATATCTCCTTGAACGAGAGTTAAAATGAATACACTAGTGAGCCCGAGGTAGTTGTGAAACCACCCTCCGCTGCGCCATCTCCTCAAAGATTGGTTCTTTCCCATAAAAGGACCATAAGTGAAGAAGTGATTAAGAACGTGAAATTAAACTTACCTTTCCTAGATGCAATAAGGCAAATACCATCCTATGCAAAAGTCATAAAAGACTTATTGACAATCAAGAGGAGGATGAAGGTAAAAAAGAACATGTTTCTAGCACAAAATGTGAGCTCAGTCTTTCTTAATGATCTCCCACCTAAATATAAAGATCCCGGCGCACCCACTATTTCCTGCACCATTGAAGAGAACAAATTCGAAAGAGCCTTACTCAATTTGGGGGCTAGTGTCAATATCCTCCCCTATTCGATTTATAGGAAATTTTATCTGGGTGATCTCAAGCCCACAAGGACCACTCTCCAGTTAGCGGATCAAACCGTGAAGATACCAAGGGGTATAGTTGAGGACGTGATTGTCCAAGTTGACACTTTTACTTCTCGTTAGATTTTGTCATTTGGGACACGGATCCCTCCTTTGCCTCGAAAAATCATGTTCCCATTATCCTTGGACACCCATTCTTAGCTACGACTAACGCAATGATCAATACTAGAAATGGGAAAGTGCAACTCACTTTTGGGAATATGACTTTAGAAACAAACATCTTCAACATAGCCCAACAAGCAGGGGAAGAAGAGGATCTTCACGCAGTGAGACTAATTGAGGATATTATAGAAGAACACTTTGTGGAAAATTACCGTGGAGACGCCTTAGAATCTTGCCTAGCTTATAATCATGAGAGTGAAGGAGCTTACACCGAGTTTGAGAGGGATATATAGGAGTTAAGAAGTTTACTCGATGAGAGAGCATCAGACGAGGATGCGAGAGATGTTAATTGGGTTTCTCAATTCGAAGAGTTATCGCCAAGGGAAGCACGCATGGTAAATTAAATATTGGGGAAAATTTTAATTAGAGTTTAATCTGAATTTAAATAAATATTAATTAAATAAATAAATATTAACCATTATTTAATTTAATCCCAATAATTAATTAAATTAATTCCATATTTAAAATCATTAAAAATTACGGGGTATTACATGAATAAATATTAATTAGCGAGATAAGGGTTAATATTTATATATATTGAATATTACTTAGTGAATGAGTATTAATAATGATATGAGACGATTAAAATTGTCATGAGTGAAAAATACGACAGTTGTGATAAATTTAGTCGGGACACGAATGTAGTCATATCGGGACTTAAATTATCATAACTGCCATATTTTTAACTCACGACAATTTTAATCGTCTTCTATCATTATTAATACTCATTCACCAAGTAACATTCAATATATATAAATATTAACCCTTATCTAGCTAACTAATATTTATTTAAATTCGAATTAAACTCTAATTAAGTTTTTCCCCATTATTTAAATTAATCCCATATTTAAAATCATTAAAAATTACGAGGTATTACAGGGCCAAGGTCAGAGCCAGCAGGATAGGCCCTAGGGGCAAGGCTATCAGGTCTGCAAGTAGGGCTGCCCATTTCATGGGATACTTGATTTGTGTAGTGATCATGGACACTATTTTAGAAAGTGCCCTAAAGGATTTTAGGCTAGATATGTCCAGGTCCAGTAGGGGCAACATAATTTTGGGCTAGTTCCATAGTAGTACCAGCTATTGCTACGAACACAACAGTACCCGACATTGCCTTAACTTAAAGATCAAACGAAGGGACTCCTGTAGTTGCATTATGAACGTGTGTTTAACGTCTATTAGTTGGCCCATCAAGCACAACCTTAGGCTATTGAGGTATGTTTTACATTTACAAAAGTTGTACACGATTTCATTTCACATAGGATCATCACACTCGTTTTCTAGTTGTATTTCTACTTCTACATTAGGTATGTTAGAGAATTCTACCAATGTGTCTATACACGTGGATACCCCAATGGTTATGGGTGATGCTTTATGTTAAGTTTGTAGGGACATGGTAGTAGAGATAAGTTGGTTGTGTTTTTTCGTTGATTTGTTACTTTTGGATATGTTGATGCATGACGTCATTTTGGGTATAGGTTGGTTAGTAACGTACCATGCATAAATTGGCTATAGTGGGAAGGTGATCACATTTTCCATTACCGAATAGGAGATGATCCTTATTTCTATACCTAGGGTCAAGGAAGTAACTAGAGCACTTGTATTATATACGTGAGTATGTATGAGGATGTCACCGTATCTTTGAATTCAATAGTAGTTGTCCATGGGTTTATGGATGTATTTGAGGAGGTGTCGAGGTTACCTCCCACTGAAAAAATTAACTTTTGTATTCATTTAGTTTCGAGCACAAGCCTAGTGCTGGGTCCCCACACCGTATGGCTCCATTAAAGATGTGGGAAATTGGTGAGCCGATATAACAGTTGTTGAGCCATAGGTTCATATAGAGGAGCATATCTTCGTAGGGATCTCCTGTGTTTTTTGTGAAGAAGAAGGATGGTTTACTCCGATTGTGTGTAGATTATGAGGAGATGAACAAAGTCACGATACGGAACAAGTATTTGTTATCACGTATCGATGACATGTCCGATCTGTTGAGGGTCTTATAATTTTTCTCCAAGAATAACTTACGCTTGGGTTATCACTAGTTACATATTCGGGAGGAGGAAAAACTGAATATAAATTTTTTAATGCGCTATGGATCGTATGAGTTCCATGTCGTTTGGACTAACCAATGCACTAGTGGTGTTCATGAATTTAATGAATCGCATGTTTCTCCCATTCTTGGAATAATTCACCATAATGTTTATTGATAACATCTTCGTGTATTCTCGATTGAAGGAAGAGCACGTGCAACATTTTAGGGTACTTTTGCAGACATTACGGGAATACAAAGTGTATGCTAAGTTCTCTAAGTATGGGTTTTGTCTATGTGAGGTACAGTTTTTGGGGCACATTGTATCTAAAGTTGGTATTTCGATGGATACTACAAGGAAACTTGGATTTAGTGACATTTTATAAACGTTGACATAAATTCTAAAAACGCTGGGAAAAGTATTCCCTACATGTGTATGACATTTTTGAAAAATATCAGTGTATCCACTGTTGGGAAATAAGTGTCGTTTGTCAAAAATACCGGGAATATTTTTTCCGACATTTGTTGCGACTTTTCTTAACCGTAGAGAATTCTACCTGCCCTCTTGATATGCTTGAGACCATTTTGATAAATCATTGGTTATGTTCCAATGTTTCTCCAAAAGCATCCAGAATGTTCGAATAAGTATTAACCCATCCTTTCATCATTTATTTAAAAACATCATAATGTTAACTATTTTTTCCCATACTATAATCCAAATTTTTTTTGTAAATCGTAAGTATTTTAACTACCATATAATATGAAAATTGAAACCTAAATTGTAAAATTTATACCTACTTTTAACTTTAGATGAAAACATCAAATTTCTCAAACTAAATATAAACTAAATTAAATATAATATGATTGTAATTGATCCCTCAATACATTGTGAATCAGCAAAAGAAAAACTAGGTACTATAATAACCAATCATCCCAAAACAAAATTAAGAAATTATTTCTTCATTGTGCCAAATATCGGCCACATCCTTATTAGAAATATTGCAAAGAACCTTTAGAGACGTATTAACTAGATAACAATTTTCCGTTGTTCCAGTATCCTTCAAAATGTATTTAACCTTAAGATCAAGAACTTGACATTCGTTCATTATAACAATAACATTATGATGCCCATCACACATTTGACTAATGCTAATTAAGTTAACCTTCAAGAAATCAATGAAAAGGACCTTGTCTAACCTGGTGATGTTTCCTTTCCCATTAGACATACTCAAATCTACAAAATTATCTGTACCAGTTTATCTTCAACGAGTTTTGAAAACAATGATATATCCCCGATCTTATGCCTTAAACACCCATTATCGAAGTGTCATATAATGAATTTCGTGCAACTAATGAAATGTGAATAACAAAACATTTAACATCTTTCTTTTGAGCTGGAAAAGGTTTTCCACCAGGCTTAATGTTAGGATAAATTTCCAATTGAGTTCACTTGAATGTATTGGATTAATTCTAGAAAAAATATGTTGTGGCATAAGTTAATATTTGAGTTATTGACCTTTCAAGCCTATGATGTGTTTTATTGAAGATGTAGCGAGAAAGCTTCCGAGATTACATATCGTGTCATGTTTTGTGCCATATTTGTCTTCGTGTTTCCAAGGATATCTCAGGTATGAATGCATATGATTTTTTATCCTTAGAATTTATTATTTTTGGGTGCTTATTTTTATCAAATTGTTTTGAGCTTATTTTAAAAGAAAAATATTTTTTGTTTTAAATTTGTTCGAACGAGTTTATGTGTATCGTTCAAATGAGAATGGTAGTTCTTTCAAACGAACTTCAAATGGATATCAAATGAGGATTTTTGTTTACATAATAATTTCATTTGAAGCTCATTAGAAGATGGTTTGAATGAGTTTGGGGTTTTGTTCAAATGAAGTTTGATTTAGTTTGAACGAGTTTGCAATTTCATTCGAACTAAGCGTAGTTTTTGTTTTAACGAACATTCTCAAAAATTATGTCGCCTAAAAAATTATGTTTTTAAAGGGGTCCTGACTTCCGTTATTTGAGAGGCTTTTAGAGAAATTTGTTTTCTAATAGATATCTAAAAGCTTTCAAACCATAATTTCACTCGAAGTATTTAAAGATCCAAGTTTCTTTAAGATCCAAGTTTCCTATTTCTATATGCTTTGAGATCTTATTTTGTGGGCACCAAGAAGGTTTATAATTATCTTTGTTGAGTACAGTTCATACAATGGATTCCGTGTTTTCTATTTACACACAGTGGACTCCATATTTATGGTGTTGCAGTAAAGAAGTAGTGCATTCGTGTTTCAGATCCATAGATGGTTGATGAGCTTGTTCGGTGGATACTGAGGCGTGTGTACCTCACAAGTTATGGAATATCACGTGGGTGAATTATTTTGTTGCACCGTTGAGGAGAGGTCTAAGATCGAAGATGCGTTAACGCTTTAGAGGACGTTAAGTCGTTGAATAAGTCATATGTCGACTTTTGTAAAATCTTATCATAGCGAATTTGTGTGGCTGGGCCGTTCGAGGTTTTTCCCGTTGTGATTTTTCCTCGTACATATGCATGTTGTGATATTGATTTATTTATCTGCTATCACCTATATGCATGTCTTAGGTTAAGATAAAATTTGGTAAAATTGTTTATCACAATAACTGTTTAAAATTGGTGCTTAGGGTTAATTTTATTTAAGTTTATATATTTAATTTGAAAAATAAAAAAAATAACCTATGATGTTTAGGCCATCCCTCCTTACCCCTACTTTTTTAGGGATTTTAATTTGGTATCAGAGCTAGAACATTAAGTTATCACGTTTAGGTCGGTGTTTAGGCATGAATTTTTGTGGTTTTTATTCGGAGGGTCATTCGGTTTCTAGGCCACATATAATTAATGGGTCTAATTATCCATAATAGAAAATGCGTATGAAATCAATAGTTAAGTCGATAGATAAGCGGGTAAAGCAAGAGGTTCTTAATGGCTGGTCCCCACCCAAAACTATAGTTGGTGACTATGGGATTCCCAATCCCATAAAATTATAGAGAGAAATAGCACATGTTAGAATATTATAATTCTCAAGTTTTAAAGGCTCCATTTGTTGGCCACACCGGAGGAATTTCACCGTATTATGACATGTGAAATGTCAAAAGAGGCTTGAGATATACTCCAACTCACGTATGAAGGAACAAATGCTGTTAAGACTTCCAAACTCCAAAACCTCATCACATAGTTTGAGAAGATTTAGATGGAGGAAAATGAGACCTTCGATGAGTTATACGCCAGATTGCCTGATATTGTGAACTCGTCTTTTAACATGGGAGAGAGAATACCCAAAACTGAGTAATCAAAGAAATATTAATGTCCTAACCTGAAAGATTTAATTCAAAAGTGACTGTTTTGAATTCCTTGGGAACTTTTAGACTCTACAAAATTTGAAGAGCTTGTAAGTGATCTTCAAATTTATGATCTCGACATCTTCTTGTACGTCCTTAGTAATCTCATCTAAAACTACGATAAATAACTAAGGACTTAAGGTCGATCCTTGATGTAGACCCACTTTAAACGTAAAGTCATTAGTTTAACCACATATAGTCCTTACTCTAGTCTTTGTGTTATCATACATATCTTCAATAACTTTAATATAACTCATAGGAGAGGAGTGTTGGGCATTAAGAAAAACATGAACAAAGTCTCCATGTTAGTGAGATGAGAATGCTCTGATGGATGATAGGAATTATTAGAAAGGACAAAATTAAAAACTAGTACATGAGATAAAAATTAGTAGTCGCGCTCCCATTAGTGATAAATTAATTAAAAGTAGACTTAGGTGGTACGAACATGTGTTGTGTAGATCAATAGATGCCCCTTAGAAATAGAGGGTAAAAGAGGAAGAGGTCGTCCTAAGCTATCATGGGAAGAAAGAGATATATTAAGGATTTAAACTTGAATAATAATAATATTGCATACAATATATTAGAATGGAAAAGAAGAATCCACGTTGTCGACCCCATATGATGGGATTACGGTAAGGATGATGATGCTTTGAAAGATCAGAACGAGGAAACACTTAGTTTGAATGATGAGTTTGATGTTAATTATGATGATATGGTTATGTTTGCGAAGAAATTTATAAAATTTCTCAAGTTTCAAAAACAATCGAAAGACGTGAAGAAGTATGAGATAAAACAAGTATAACAAGGTCGATCAATTTCCTAAAAATTGTAATGATAATTTTAAGATGATGGGTCGAATTGATGCTTTGCGTGTGAGGGTTATGGCCATAGGACAACTGAGGGTTCCACTAAATTAAGGAAGAGGGAAATAAATCGAAGGTGTATAATGTCACTCTAATTATAGTGATCCAAAAGAGGGATACGATTCCCCCATTGAGCGCAATTACACCGCGTTCGTGGCTATTCATGAGAGCCTTAATGAAAAATCTTCCTATAAAGATTGTTCGAAGCATGAAACTTTCGAGGCCATTATTTTTAGTCCCAGGTGAGTGATGGTGAAGAGAGTGGAGAAGTAGATGAGGATGAAGAACAAGAGGAGGAGAGTGAACTCCAAGTTGCAAGTTTTTTTGGAAGATAGGTTGGAAGAGAGTGATATAGGTGATAATAATGGTAAATTTATTGAGGACCTTGGGGAACATTAGAGGATTCTTCAGGAGAAGCACAAGTTTATTAAAGGCGAGACAGACAGCCTTTGTGGTTTGATGGCAGTCTTAAACCATGAGCTTTTTGAGTTTGAAGAGTCTAAGAATTTACTCGAGTATATGATAGTGGAGATAAAAGAGATATTGAGAGTCTAGAGTCATGTCAAATTTGATTTGGAATCTAGATTAAAAATATTGGATAAAATGTTAGGCACCGTCCGACTAAAAGATAACAAGTATGGGATTAGCTTCGATGATCAATATGCTTCCACTGCCCATGTCAAGGCCATGTGTTTGAAAGATTCAATCGTTGTTAGGAACGTTAGAAAAGGTCAAACCTTAGGTAACATCCCACGTCATGTCTACGTCACCTTAGTTTTTTTTATTTAGATCATAAAAATGGTTGTAAAAAGTCAAAGTCTAGAGTCACCAAGGTTTTCAAAATGCTAAAGCATCATGTCACACCTATGTGTGTTAGGAGATTTGTTTTGGAGGCTTTTCATGTTAGACTTGCTGACTCTTAAATGCTTACACATGATACTCCTCATGCTATATCTAATGGTTGATTGTGTTCCCATGTTTGTAATACACTACTTTTGTGCTTTATGTTACGTTATTGCTGTTATGATTTATATATCTTTTATATTTTGAATTTTCATTTATTGAGTCTTAATGAAAAATAAAAAAAGATTTTGTTTGTATTTTACACATTTTTATGGCATATTGGTGTGTTTGAATCCACTTCATTCCTTGTTTTCATGTGGCTAGGACATTTTATTATGATTTTCAATGCTTAAAATGTTCTTAATCATACTTGGTGTTGATACCAAATTTAGTTTGCTGATGTGGATCAATTATGTGGAGACATGTGTCAATCTACATGGCACCCAAAATATGTTTTTTGAACAACACACTGACTCTGAGGAACTTAATCTCCCCGACCAACTCAGGCATTCCGAGTAATAAGTGTTCTCCAAGGAACGTCATAGTACCGAGTAACTCATACATGCTGAGATACTTAGGCGGTCCGAGCAGCTTAGTCGGTCTGAGCTACATAGCGTACAGAGCACTTACATCAGGATAATCAAGGAGACGACTGCGCATTAGATGCTCATTATTATCATACAAATGTACATGTCTACTAGAGAACATCGCATTGTCCTTTCATTTGTACAACCTCAAGGCTATAAATACTTTGTAACCTTCTGATCAAAGGAGGACTCGGAATTTCTTAGTAAACCCCATTATCGAGAATTCCAAACAAACAGTCAGTAATAATAAAAATAGTGGACGTAGGCCATTCTTTCAAGGCTGAACCACTTTAAAAATCTTTTGTCTTGTTTATTTTATCTGTGATTGATTAATTAGAGATAATCTAATTTTTTACATCAGCAGATTGGCGCCGTTTGTGGGAAACGACTGTAATTATCATTTTTCACCAAAACCATTCATCATCAATGGCTAATCATCCAGAATCCAGTAGTCGAAATGCTGGGATTCCTCCGAATCCATCCACTCCTCCAAATGTCCAAGATCTGGCTGGTATAATGGCTATATTGGCCTAGGGCCAGACGACCATGCAAGAGACCATGTGACTACTCATGCAAACTATCCAAGGTGGTGGCTGGCCCAGTCAGGACATCAAAGTATTCAGGGAAATACCCGGTTACCTTCTAAACGAATGTCATTCCCATAGGAATATCGATCCAGACACACCGATTCATATCGCACTGAGAGATCTAATGATCCTTCTTATTAGCTTGGACGGACTTCCTCGGTACGAGCTACAGACACTCAACAAAACATCACTCTATCTCCAAAAAGGACAAGTGCTCTTGAAAGGTTGAGTAGGGTCTCTCCTTTTGATCGTTTGGGTCTTAGGAGGAATCAAAGTCCCCCTAGGATTGTGTCGAGGAACTCTCAACGACCATTTGATTTAAAGGAAGGCTCTGCCCAATCATGACCAGCTGCTCATCATGAAAGATCCCAAGAGGCAAATTCAACACGATTAGTTGCTCGAACCAATAGGATCGAGTAAAGAAATGATGCATGGAAGGTCTCAATTCAAAGGTTGGAGGATAGATTAGGGGAGATGGCTAAAACTAAGAATCCTCTACAAAGGACTTTTATCCGAGGAACACCATTCGTACAAGAGATTGTGGACTTTCCCACACCATCAAAATTCAAAGCCCCAGTAGTAACACCAAAATACGATGGAAAAACTAATCCTGTTCTCCACATAGAACAATACCAAGCTGCTGCTGATATCTATTCAGTTCCAGATGAGATGAGATGCAGGGCATTTTTAGGAACTCTTACCGGATCTGCTCAAATATGGTATAACAATCTTCCTTGGGGAAAGATTGCGACTTTCTTTCAACTAGCCGAGCTCTTTATTGAAAATTTCTATTTTGGATCAAAACCTGTTAAACGAGTAGCATACTTGTTGAGTGTTAGACAAAAGGCAGCTGAAAGCACTAGGGATTACATTACTCGTTTCAATAACGAGAAAATAGAAGTAATTCATTATGAGGAGAAAACTGTGATTACTGCTTTAATGAGTGGGCTATTGCCCAATAAACTGTACTACACTTTGGCCAAAGATCCGCCCAGGACCATGGCAGAACTAATGGCAAAAGCAACCAAAATCATGAATGTCGAGGAAGCTATGGCTGCGAAAAAGAACATGGACACTAAGGAGACCAAAGTTGAGGCCGATAAGATTGAGAAGAAGGAGCAAAAGAACAATGGTGGCAACAAGCAATTAAAAGCAAAACAAGCATTAAAACAATTAAAGAAATTTGGAAATTATACTCCTTTGAAGGTAGATATAAACCACATTCTGGAAGAGATCAAGAACAACGAGGAGCTAAACTGGCCTGAAAAAATGAAGGCAGATCCTGACAAGAGGAATAAGTCCAAATATTGTGAGTTCAATAAGGACCATTGTCACACGGCCAAAAACTTCATAGCTCTCCAGAATAAAATTGAAGCACTCATTAGACGTGGAAAATTGACTAAGTATATTGATCATCAAAACGGTGGTCGAACCAGAGAACGAGGAAGGCAAAGGTCTAAATCTCCTCTTCAAAGAAAAAAGACAAGAAAAGAGATCATGAAGATGACCCAGAAGACAACCCCGATCTCCCCAAAAGACCAAGACATCCAGAACGTGAGGTATTTTCAATTCATTTTGGATCATTTGATTGTAATGTTATTACAGGTGGAGATGCAGGAGGTGGAGACCTTACTACATAAAGTAAAGCTTACCTCAATGAGGCTCAAGCTTGTTCATACATTCAACGAATAAATCTGACTGAATATGATCGCCCAAGAAAGGTGAACAAAGATAAACTGGTAATCGGCTTCTCTAAGAACGACCTCGCAGGGGTGCTATATCCTCACGATGACCTACTGGTAATCAAAATGAGAATGAAGGAAGTAGTGATTTCACGAGTATTGGTGGATAATGGTAGCTCGGTAGATATTATGTTCTACCCATGTTTTGATAGTTTGAACCTAAAGCTATCCCAGTTGGAGCCATATTATCGACCCCTCCTCGGTTTTACTGGCGAGAAAGTTTTTCCACTTGGGACGATCAAGTTGGATATGTTCATCGGTACATGACCTGCTTATCGAACAGAAAGAGTGCACTTTTTCGTGACGGATAAAAATGTCCAATCAGCTTACAATATCATCATGGGAAGGGTAGGTTTGAAAAAGTTCAAAGCAGTACCATCCATGGTACATCAATGTTTAAAATTCCCAACCAACTTTGGAGTATGAGTGGTGAAAGGCGACCAAAAAGTAGCTCGGGAATGCTACTATTCATCTGCCGAGCAGGAAGAACGTGAAGAATGCAGGAAAAAGACTACTACTTATCAGGTAGATGAGATAGAAGATGTAGAGATTGAGACTTTAGACCCAACAGATGAGTCTCACCTCGTTAAGGGTCAAGTCATGGAGGCTACTAAAAATATCATTCTGGACGAAGAACATCCAAAACGAATAACTCAAATTGGTGTGTCACTAGATGTGTTAATAAATCAAGAGATGATAGCATTTCTAAGAAGCAGAAAGAAGACTTTTGCATAGAGTCATGAAAACATACCAGGAATAGATCCAAATTTCTTGTGTCATGAGCTCAATGTGAACAAGGAAATTAAGCCAGTGAAACAGCGAAGAAGAGTGTTCAGTCCTGAGAAGAATCAAGCCATACAGGAAGAAGTAGAGAAACTACAAAAAGCTTCTTTTATTGAAGATGTCAAATATCCTGATTGACTAGCAAATGTGGTGATGGTGAAAAAGAAAAATAACAAGTGGAGGATGTGTGTAGACTTCACCAACCTCAATAAGGCATGCCCAAAGGATCATTTTCCTTTGCCCCAAATTGATCAACTGGTGGATGCTACCTCGGGGCATGAACTATTACGTTTCATGGATGCTTATTCTGGTTACAACCAGATTAAAATGAAGCCTGAAGACAGGGAGAGTACGTCTTTTATCACCCCCAGGGGAACTTATTGTTATAATGTTATGCCTTTTGGATTGAAAAATGCAGGTGCAACATATCAGCGGTTGATGAATAAGGTGTTCGCAGAGCAAATCAGTCACAATATGGAGGTTTATGTTGATGATATGCTGACGAAGAGCAAGAAAGTTGTTGATCATCTAATTGACCTAGGCCAGACCTTTGATTAATTAGATAAATATCAAATGAAGTTGAACCCTACCAAATGCATATTCGGAGTACGAGAAGGCATGTTTCTCGGGTATATTATCAATCAACGAGGTATTGAAGAGAACCCTGAAAAGATCAAAGCTCTATTGGGGCTACGATCTCCAATGACGAAGAAGGAAGTGCAAAGTCTCACAGGGCGAGTTGCAGCACTTAATAGATTTGTGTCACGAGCAACTGATAGAGGTCTCCCATTCTTCAAAACACTCCAAAAAATGTTTGAATGGAATGATGAATGCGAGAAGGCCTTTCCAGAGTTGAAGAAATACCTAGGAGCACCTCCATTGTTGTCCAGACCAGTGATGGGAGAAAGACTATACTTATATCTAGCAGTTTCAAAAAATGCAGTGAGCTCGGTGTTAATAAGAATGGAGGATGGAGTGCAAAAATCAATCTATTACACTAGCAAGGCCTTCCGAGGAGCAGAGATCAGATATCCAAGACTGGAAAAGTTGGCACTAGCGTTAATCGAAGCAAATAGAAGAATGAGGCCATACTTCCAAGCTCATACCATAGTCGTGTATACTGATATGCCGTTAAGGTAAGCTCTTCATAAGCCAAAAAAATTAGGGAGATTGATGTACTGGGCAGTAGAACGTGGTGAATATGACATATTTTATGAACCTAGATCGTCGCTTAAAGGGCAAGTAGTGAAAGATTTTATCGCAGAGTTCACCTATCCTGACACCTCTGAAGAGAAGAAATTGAATACCGACCAGCCTGTGGATGTTACAGGATCATCAAATTTAAACCCCGACCAACTTAAGTCGGTTGACGAGCAAGAAAAGATGGTCGACGAGCAGCAAGAAGTGCTAGAGGAGGATATAAATAAGCAACAAATATTCCACCGAGGAACTTTATCCGATCAAAAATTTAAGGACGAGGTACCTATATGGAATCTATATGTGGATGGCTCATCTTGCACTACAGGTTGTGGGGCAGGGATTGTTTTAAATAGCCCAGATGAGATCGATGTGGTGTATGCTCTGCGAGTTCAATTTAAGGCTTCTAATAATGAAGCTGAATATGAAGCTATGATTGTGGGTCTTAGTTTAGCAAAAACAATGAAGGCAGAGCAGGTCAGTGTATTCAGTGACTCACAGTTGATCGTAAATCAAATGCTGGGGTATACACAACAAAGGGAGAATTAATGATCAGGTATCATGCGAAAGCAATGGAGATTGTATCGAGCTTTAATGAAGTGCAGTTAATTAGAATACCAAGATTAGAGAATGCAAGAGCATATGATTTAGCCCGGTTAGCCTTAGCCACATGCATCGAGCTACGAAGAACAATTCCAATAGAAATCTTGGCTAGCAGGAGCATTGACAAAGATATGATGATGAATTTCATTACCCTTAATTTAGGTCCATCTTGGATGGATCCCATCAGGGCCTATATTGAGGAGGGGGCATTACCAACTGATAAACTCGCAGCCAAGAAACTAAAGTTTAAAGCTGCTCATTATGTATTGACTAATGGAATTTTATACAGACGAGGAATTATAGCAGGTTTACAAAGATGTGTCCACCCCTCCGAGGTAAAAAATTTGATTAAAGAGGTTCATGAAGGGTCTTGTGGAGCCCATGTAGCAGGTCGAACACTCTTACAAAGAATGACAATGCAAGGGTATTACTGGCCGACGATGAGAGCTGATTGTGTAGCTTATGCCAGGAAATGTGATAAATGTCAACGTTTCTCCTCTATCCAAATAACTCCCCAAGCATTACTAACACCCATCACATCTCCTTAGCCATTCTCCATATGGGGAATAGACTTGGTCGGGCCACTTACAATGACCCGAGGAAGATTTAAATACCTCGTTGTCGCTGTGGATTATTTTACTAAATGGGTAGAAGCTCAGCCTCTTATTGATATGATGTATGACAAGGTGTATTAATTTATCTGGAAGAATATCATTTGTAGATATGTTCTTCCCCATGAATTCATCACAGATCATGGAACTCAGTTCGACAATGAGGAGTTCGCTGCATATTGTCATCAGTCAAACATATTGAAGACCCATTCTGCACCAGGCCATCCCCAGAGCAATGGACAAACTAAGGTAACGAACAGAACGCTACTGAACGGTTTAAAAAAATGACTGGATGATGCGAAGGCAAATTTGATTAACGAGCTATATTCTGTGCTGTGGGCTTATCGTACTACACCGCGAGCAGCAACAGGAGAATCTCCATACATGCTGGCATTTGGAAGCGAAGCTGTTATACCTGCCGAGTTGGGCCTCCTCACACACAGGGTGCTGAATTTCAACTCTCCTATCAGTGACTTGATGAGGCGATTAGATCTAGATATGATCGAAGAAGTTAGATAAGAAGAAACAATCGGAAATGCTGCATACCAACAACGAATAACTCTGTTTTACAACAAGAGGGTAAAGAAGTGTGATTTGAAGGAAGGAGACTATGTGCTAAAGAAAGTAATTCAAAAGCACAATAAACTCGAAGCTAACTGGCATGAACCGTACAGAGTAACAGAAGTTGTTCGACCAGGAACATATAGGATTGAAACATTAGAGGGAGAAGAATTTAAGAATGCGTGGAATGTAGAGCATCTACGCAAGTATTATCAGTAGTTGGGATGAGCATCTACGCAATTCTTTATTTTTATTGAAAATTTTTGGAGTATTAGTGCTACACACTATGCATCAAGTTCAGAATCAATATCCACCAACTCCGGTTGGTCAGAAAATTAATCTCCTCCAACCACGATTGGTTGGAAAATTAATCTCCTCCAACTCCGGTTAGCCGGGAACAAATATCCACCAACTCCGGTTGGTCGCCAAATTAATCTCCTCCAACTCCGGTTGGTCGGGAACAAATATCCACCAACTTCGGTTGGTCGAAAAATTAATCTCCTCCAACTCCGGTTGGTCGGGAACAAATATCCACCAACTTCGGTTGTTCGGTAAATTAATCTCCTCCAACTCCGGTTGGTCGGGAACAAATGTCCACCAACTCCGGTTGGTCGACAAATTAATCTCCTCCAACTCCGGTTGGTCGGGAACAAATATCCACCAATTTCGGTTGGTCGGCAAATTAATCTCCTCCAACTACGGTTGGTCGGGAACAAATGTCCACCAACTCCGGTTGGTCGGTAAATCAATTGCAATAAACTCTGATTGGTTAAACTAAGCAGGATCATGGGATGTGAGTCGTTTCATTGCTTAAAACCAAAAAGTGATAAGTCACTCTAATAAAAAAGATAAAACAGAGTGGCATATCAAAATATGTATGTATTCACAAACAAAGACATTCTGCAAAATGCTTAAAAGAAAATAAAATAGCAAAAGATATGAAAAAATTTCTTCATTCAAATTAAGAAGAATTACATATGCTGTAAAAATTACAAGTTGTTACATTAAAGACCTTACTCTATTGGTTTTTTCCCTTCTGCTTTTGAAACAGGTTCTACTCCAGCAGGAGGATCGTCTAAGGCATAAGTAGGGTTTATGAAATTTACATCTTGAAGCATTCGAACATTCATCACTGATGGCCGATCAAGCAAATGCTCTGGGTGAGATATGTCAAAATTTGAATGAAGGCCGTAATCGCCGAGGTACTTTGAGATCAAGCACTGAGGAATTGTCCGAGCATGAATCCAACTCATGTCAAGTTTAAAAGGAGTCAAGGGCAACTCAAGCAATCCAGGATCATAATAATCCCATAAGTAGTGACCCCGCTCCAATTTCAGCACACCAAGTGCATTTAACCATCCTTGCTTGTACCCCTCGTTATTTGACTGTTGGATCTGGTCATCAAGATTGTAGAGGTCTTCATTGTAACAAGCCATCCAAAACTCTCTAGGCTATTTATAGAATTGGTAAGTTAACCTCTCTAGTTGCTCGTGAAGATTCTTCACCAGAATTTCTTAATTTTCCAAGGCAGAGCTTTGTGTGGAAAGTTGCTCATCGAGGTTCAAAATCTTCTTGGACATCTCTGCTAAGGCTTGGTTCTTCTCCATCAACTGGAATGCCTAATTCTCTAAGGCTGATTGGGTCCTCGCCTCTTCAATTGAGATTCGAGCAGCTCTTGTTCGTGAAAAATGTTGCTAATGTCGTTTAATACAAAAATTAAACTGTATAAGCAACTCCGAGATGTTTGTTGAAGAAATCCTTTTTCTTTTGAAAATAAAAATGACAAACAACAAGATGTGTTTACAAAAAAACTTATGTACGAGAATAACCAAGACTTTGTAATCAGTTTTTAAAACAAGATAGTTTCAAAAATCAGCACACTATAAAATGAGATGAGGAGATGAAGATAATCAGAACACACTATTTTTAACGTGGTAAAACCTCTCCCAATAGAGGAAACATCCACGGCGACTTCTAAGTCACGAAAGTAAAAATCCACTAAAAACAAATAATAGTTACAAACAATACAACATACATGCACACAACTCAGCCTATTCTAAGTTTAGGAATATACCCCACTTTGTGTCCTTCTAACTTCTTGTAGATCTGATTGTTGATGATGTTCTTTCAGTTTGATAACTTCCTTTGCTTTAGCTTTCCTTGCGTCGACTCGATAATCTTTGATCTTATACCCAACACTTTCAGTGTGGTAGTGTGTCAAGTGTTTGTGATGTGATTTCTAAACACATGCATGAACTCACACACACTTAGTTTTTACAGACAATCCTAGAAAATTACATATAAAGACTATATGCTGTGATTTTCTTTTCTTTCTTTCTTACAGAACTTAAAACCTTTTTGACCTTTTAATCTATCCCAGATTCCACGGATATCTTGCTTCAAAATCGGTCAAGATCTTAATCAATCTCAGTTTTAAAAATATTTTTGAGATCGAAAATCTCCAAGTGAGAATCCAACTAGGTCAAGGTTTAGTTTCGTAAGAACAGAAAACATAAAACATTTAGAGATTTAAATCAGCAAAGATTTTCTTAAAATGAGAAACAAATATGCAGATCTAGTGATATGTGACATGCAAAGTGTAGATCTAAGATTTCTATGAAAAAGAAATACAGATCTCACCAAAACTGTCTAAGTTGGTAACAAGATCACAAATCAAGAGGTTACAGCTACAAACGATCAACCCAGTAATGCCAATCTCTCTCAAACACTCAAGGTTGTGTTTGGGGTTTTGAATATACGAAGGTTTGAAGATGGTTTGAAGTTGTTAGGGTTAGGGTTAGGGTTTCTCTAACACAATTTCCCTTTCTCTCTATTCTTTTCTCTCTTCTCTCTCACTTCTTTCTTCTCTCTTTTTTTTTCTCAATTTGGACGACTGCCAAAAGTTCCAAAAGGTTGAGAATAAGAGGGTTTATATAGGAGCCAAGGAAGGTTCTGGATTGCTGATCGAAATCAACGATTGAGATTCAGTCTTCCTTACATTGACTTGATCCAAGGGCGATAAAACAGCGGTGGTTAAAAAGAAGGTGATTGGTCTAAAGGGATAGCACACGGATAGACTATAAACACATGCAGGCCATAGATTAGGTTTGATCTAACGATCCACAACACACCAGGCAGTCCTCTCACAAAACAAACACAAAATGAGATAACAGGAAGAGGACAAGTGTTGGCATTCCATTGGCTGGCAAAGCGTGTCCTAAAATAATTACAGGCGACACCCTGAAGTCTCTGGCGCATTGATATTCTACCCAATCAAACAATTTAATGAAAAATAAAATTTTCATAATAGGATTTTAACCCCACAAAGTTTATAAACACACTTTTATTTAAGATATCATTATTTTAAAAATGATTAAAAAATTCCCAAAAATTATTAAAACAATATTTTAAGGGGAATTTAACATACAATCAATTATGAACAATATATACACATGTATGCACTTCTAATGTGTGTAGTGTGATTCAATTTATACCTTGATTGGATCATTGAAGAGGATTAGAGGGAAAAATTCTGAGGTTCTTTGGATTCTAGGTTAGACAACCAATTTTGTCACTATTTCCAAATTAGTTGAACACTTATACAATATAGACTTAAGTAAGTCAAAGGTATAAGGTGCTTCAATCTCCCCCTTTGGAAATATGAGACAAAATCTCCTTTGAATTAGCTTAAACTCTTAGGGAACCAAAACAAATAAAACCTAGTCCTATACAGAAGATACTATCTACCCATTTCCTAGAAAGTTAAAAATTACATAACTCAACTATTTACAAATTTGTACACTAGAAAGAAATGGTAGAAAACCAGTAGAAACGGTTCCTGCAAATATGCACTAAGATCAAGCAGATTAGATGAAATGTGAACAAAACATTGAACCCAAGACTCAAATTTCTCCCCCATTTTGTCTCAAATGGACAAAGGGTAAAAATTAAGGTCTTAAGAGATTAATCAGCACATACCATACCTATAGAATTACGCAAATACAAAAATCTGTTATAGTCTAGAGGTTTAGTGAACATGTCTGCAAGTTGCAGATCAGTAGGCAGGTAATGGATTTCTAACTCCTTAGTCTCAACAAGTTCGCGTATAAAGTGATGTCTTATTTTAATATGCTTAGTTTGCGAGTGTTGAACCGGGTTTTTAGATATGTTAATGGCGCTTTGATTGTCAAAATACAATTGTAATTGATCTTCTTTAATCCCATAGTCACTTAACATTTGTTTTATCCATAACAATTGAGCACAAAAACTTCCTGCTGCTATATATTCGGACTCAGCCGTAGATAAAGATGTGCAATTCTATTTTTTGCTACTCCAACCTACAAAATTATTGCCGACATAATAACAGGCACCTGATGTACTTTTACTGTCATCAGTACAACCGGCCCAATCAGCATCAGTATACCCTATGATGGTGTTGCAGGTATCATTAGTGTACCTAAGTCCAAGATTAAGAGTGACCTTTATGTACTTTATTATACGTTTTACACAAGATAAATGGATCTCTTTAGGATTATTCTGGTAACGAGCACACAGACATACAACATACATTATATCTGGTCGTGAGGCAGTTAGATAGAGTAGACTACCAATCATACTACGATAAAGTGTGGAATCAACTGACTTCCCATTTTCATCCTTACATAATTTAACAGTAGTACTCATAGGCGTTTTGGCAACTTTAGCATTATCTAAACCAAATTTCTTAATAAGATCTAAGGCATACTTAGTTTGAGAGACAAATAATCCATCAGAATTCTGTTTCACTTGAAATCCTAAGAAAAGCTGTAGCTCCCCCAAAAGGGACATGTGAAACTCTTTATGCATAATAGCAGAAAAGGATTTAACTTCAGATGTTGAAGTAGACCCAAATATGATGTCGTCTATATAAACTTGGGCTATAATAATGTGTTTGTCAAAATGTTTGACAAAGAGGGTCTGGTCATTTCCTCCTCTCTTAAAACCCTTATCCAACAAAAAGTTGGATAGGCGTTCATACCAAGATCTAAGAGCTTGTTTTAAGCCATACAAAGACCTTTTTAGACGAAAGACATGGTCTGGGTATTTTGGGTCAATGAACCCTTTGGGTTGTTCTACATACGTTTCTTCGGATAGAATTCCATTGAGGAAGGCAGACTTGACATCCATTTGATAAAGTGTAAATTTTAAGTGACACGCTATGGCGAAAAGAAGTCGAACAGATTCAAGACGAGTGACTGGGGCAAATGTCTCGCTAAAATCTATCCCTTCTATTTGTGAGTAACCTTGAGCAACTAGTCTAGCTTTGTTTCTAAGGATTACCCCATTTTCGTCAGATTTGTTCTTAAAGATCCAACGTGTCCCAATAACATTTTTGTTTTGAGGCCGCGGTACAAGATACCAGACATCCTGAATGACAAATTGTAAAAGTTCTTCCTGTATAGCCGAAATCCAGTGTGTGTCATTCAATGCTTCATTAACATTTTTCGGTTCCACAAGGGAGACGAAACAAGCATAATTAGCATAATTTCTTAACTGGGATCTAGTACGGACAGGCTCATTAGGATTACCGACCACGTTGTCAATGGGATGATCTTTAGGGACCCAGCCAGGTACTTCTGGACTCTCAATAGGTAATGAGTCATCTATTTCTGGTGAATCATTTTTGAAATCATTTTCAGATTCAACCACAATAGGTGATTCAGATATCTTATTTTCAACAATAGTGTCGCTTACAATTACATTTATCGACTCCATAAGGGTCTTAGTACGCAGATTGTATATACGATAAGCATGACTGTTTGGTGAGTAACCTAAAAATATGGCTTTATCACCGCGCGTCTCGAATTTAGACAAATGTTCTCTGTCTTTACAGACATAACACTGACTTCCGAAAGTCCTTAGATATTTCAGATTAGGCTTCTTACCGTACCACAACTCATAAGAGGTTTGTTTAGTGTTTTTCCTAAGGTAAACCCGATTAATGATATGACATGCTGTTCTAATAGATTCTACCCAGAAATACTTAGGTAGAGATTTGGCATGCAACATGACACGTGCCATCTCTTGAAGAGTTCGGTTTTTCCTTTCGTCAACACCGTTCTGCTGAGGTGTCTTAGGGGCACTAAATTCGTGTTTGTAACCATTGTAGTCATAATATTCAACTATTCCCATGTCTATGAACTCTCCCCCTCTATCGCTACGAATGCGATTGACTCGTGTGTCCTTCTCATTTTCAATTCTTAGTAAAATTTTCAAAATTTCTGAAACGTATCAGATTTATGTTTCAAGAAGGCAACCCAAGTAAATCTTGTGAAATCATCAACCATGACTAGGATATAACTGTGTCCACAAAGACTAACAGTTCTAGAGGGACCAATAAGGTCCATGTGGATGAGATCTAAAGGTCTAGAGGTGAGAATGTCTTTAACCTTTTTATGCGAAGTCTTAACTATTTTTCCTTCCTGGCAATGACCACAAACAACACTGGAAATAGGTTTAATTTTAGGAATTCCTCTAACAATCTCTTGACTAGACAATCTGCCAAGGATATCATAACTTAGGTGACCCATACGATTATACCAGATTTCATTGTCATCCATTCTGACAATGTTACAGGTTTCAGAACTAGTCTTGACAGTATAGCAATTGTCAGGTGTTCTAAATCCGGTAATGATGCATTCACCTTTATCATTTAGAATTTTGCAATTGTTCTTTGAAAAGGTAACTGTATGGTCTGAGTCAAAAAATTGTGATATACTTAGGAGGTTGGCTTTAAGGCCTTTAACTAAAAGTACATTTTCCAAAATAGGCATTCCCTCTTCTTTTAGGATTCCTTTACCTATGATCTGGGATGAAACTCCGTCGCCATAAACTACTTTTCCTCCAGCAAATCTGGTTTTGTTTAAGAGTTTGGTTTCATCTCCTGTCATATGTTTGGAGCATCTTGAATCTAAGTACCAACCAGATGAACTGTGTTCAACCTTTAAGGCAGTGATAACAATGTTACACTTCATTTGGGGTACAAGATCATCTTTTCTAACCCAAATAGCTCTAGTTTTAATTTTGCGCAAGTTTGCTCTCATTTGATAAAATTTTCGAGAAACAACTTTTTGTCAAAAAACATTTGGAGCAACAAACTGATTTTTGTGAAAAAGTTGAGCTTTTGGTTTAGGGAAGTTTCTGGGAGCCTTTCTCTTAAATGAAATCTTAGTTTTGGTCTTTCTATTCCTGTAGTTAGAGTTTTTGTCAGGTTGTCTTGGAAGGACATAATGGTTACGATTTTGCCTAGAATAGTTAAAGTTCTTATAAACAGGAGTGTTGCACACAGGGGTGTTTAGACGCCTAGCATAACAACCTTCAAAAAATGACCATAAACGTCACAGTAGGAGCAATATTGATTGTTTGAGGGATGTACTTCCTTAGGGAAACTTCTAAAGATGGGTTTAACAGGATTCTGTTCAGAAGTCTTATTCCTAGGAGGTATGGTTTTAAAGGTAGATTCAGCCTTTCTGATCAAAGGACAGACGTATTTAGTCTCAAGTGTAATGTCAGCCTTAGAGTTACTAGACTCTCCAATGTTTTTATGTTGTTGCTTTTGATCATATTCCTTTTTAATAAAATGAAAATCTGGACATGTTTCGATTGGTCTTTTGCCCCTAGACACAAACTTAATAGGTTCAAGATTTTTAGTTTGTGGTTTATTCTTAGGGCATAATCCAATACCGGTTCTATCATCAAAATTGGTCTTGGATTCAACAACAAAGTCAGTGAAACAATTTGAATTGTTTTCAAACTTAGAATTTTTTTTTAAAACAGTTGTTGTCTTTGTTTTTGCTTCCTCCAGTTCTAATAATGTTCTCTTGTATTTCATTTCCAGGGTTTCATTAGTTTTGGTCAACTCTTTTAATTTTTGATCAAAAGTTTCAATCTCAGATTGATGTGTCAGACACTGGTTAGTGTACTCTTCGGCATTCAGTTTCACAATAAGACTTAGATCATCTAATTTCTTAGTCAGATCTCTAACAGTCTTCTCCAGTCTAATGCCTTTTTTAAGAGTTTTAGCATATAAAGTATGAATATCTGGGAGGTCATCTGTGTCTGAGTCGCTAAGTGAAGTATGTACCGTGACCCCTAACGATTCAGTTTTAGTACTCACGCACCCATTTACATCGTCGTTATCGAGAGCACTTTGACTCACACACACGGAACTAAAGCTAGCAACATTTTCAGATAACAAGGCATCTAGGCCAGTCAAAGAAGTATTCACAAAAGCAGGAGTAGAAGTATTATTATCACACACAGGCATATCGTCATTGTAAATGATCTTAGCAAAAAAGGACATGCAAGGGTCAAGTACATTTGATGACTCAAGTTCTTCTTCATCAGAGTCACTTGAATCATCCCAAGTTTTACAGACATTGGCTCTATTGTGTGTGTTAGTTTTATTCAGATTAACTCTGCAATCGTGAGCAATGTGACCTAGTTTCCCACATCTAAAACATTCAATCTTTCTAAGATCTCTGTTAGATCTGAAGTTGTTGTCCTTAGGATGTTTGTCAAGACCTATCTCATGAGGTTTGGGATTAGACACAGTTGGATAATTAGGCTTGCCTTGTTTAGATGCCTGTTTGTTTCTAAATTTAACAATTTTCTTAAATTGTTTGGACATTAAGGCAATCTGATTATCTAGTTTGTCTATATCACACTCCTCATCAGAGTCACAGTTTGTCAAATTAGTCTCATGTTTAGATATTTTAGAGGAAAAACTCAAGTTAGAGTTGGGTTGTTTTCTTTGAGACTGATTTAATTGTTTCTTAAAGTCTAATTCCATTTCCACAGTCCTAATTTTGCTACTGAGTAACTCAGGGGTGAGGTTTTGATCACTCATCTCCTCAATAGCATACCTCTTGCTGTCAAACTTTTGTGGTAATGATCTTAGGATTTTAGAAACAATCTTATTACTATCATATGTTATACCATTAGCATGCAACTTAGTAACTATATCATTTAGGTTCATGTAAAAGTCATCAAAAGACTCAAAGTCAGACATAATTAAAGAGTTATACTACTGGGTGAGCATTTGAGTTTTAGCCGCTTTAACTCTGGAGTCTCCTTCATGGGCAGTGATTAATGTGTCCCAAGCTTCCTTGGAAGTGGCACAAGATGAGATTACCTTGAACTCATACTCATTAATAGACATAAAGATGGCATTCTTGCCTTTATTGTTATTGCGAGAAATTATTTTCTCTTCTTGGGTAAACTCACTTAAGATTTTCTTTACCCTCTCATCACTTCCTTCAGTGGCTAGTTTAGTAGGATAAGTATATCCATTTTCAATAATGTCCCAGACATCATCTCCTAAAGTCCCTTGGATGAAGGCAACCATTCTTACTTTCCAGTAAGCAAAGTTGTTTCCATCAAAGAGTGGAGGTCTGGACAGATTACCAAACCTTTCATTCTTCTCGTCCATAGTTAGGATTTTCAGAAAACGATTTCAGAAACACAAGATCCTTTTTGAAATAAAAGTTTACAGGGCTCTGATACCAATTGAAAAACGTTGCTAATGCCGTTTAATACAAAAATTAAACTGTATAAGAAACTCCGAGATGTTTGTTGAAGAAACCCTTTTCTTTTGAAAATAAAAATGATAAACAACAAGATGTGTTTACAAAAAAACTTATGTACAAGAATAACCAAGAATTTGTAATCAGTTTTTAAAACAAGATAGTTTCAAAAATCAGCACACTATAGAATGAGATGAGGAGATGAAGATAATCAGAACACACTATTTTTAACGTGGTAAAACCTCTACCAATAGAGGAAACATCCACGGTGACTTCTAAGTCACGAAAGTAGAAATCCACTAAAAACAAATAATAGTTACAAACAATACAACATACATGCACACAACTCAGCCTATTCTAAGTTTAGGAATATACCCCACTTGGTGTCCTTCTAACTTCTTGTAGATCTGATTGTTGATGATGTTCTTTCAGTTTGATAACTTCCTTTGCTTTAGCTTTCCTTGCGTCGACTCAATAATCTTTGATCTTATACCCAACACTTTCAGTGTGGTAGTGTGTCAAGTGTTTGTGATGTGATTTCTAAACACATGCATGAACTCACACACACTTAGTTTTTACAGACAATCCTAGAAAATTACATATAAAGACTATATGCTGTGATTTTCTTTTCTTTCTTTCTTACAGAACATAAAACCTTTTTGACCTTTTAATCTATCCCAGATTCCACGGATATCTTGCTTCAAAATCGGTCAAGATCTTAATCAATCTCAGTTTTAAAAATATTTTCGAGATCAAAAATCTTCAAGTGAGAATCCAACTAGGTCAAGGTTTAGTTTCGTAAGAACAGAAAACATAAAACATTTAGAGATTTAAATCATCAAATATTTTCTTAAAATGAGAAACAAATATGCAGATCTAGTGATATGTGACATGAAAAGTGTAGATCTAATATTTCTATGAAAAAGAAATACCGATCTCACCAAAACTGTCTAAGTTGGTAACAAGATCACAACTCAAGAGGTTACAGCTACAAACGATCAACCCAGTAATGCCAATCTCTCTCAAACACTCAAGGTTGTGTTTGGGGTTTTGAATATACGAAGGTTTGAAGATGGTTTGAAGTTGTTAGGGTTAGGGTTAGGGTTTCTCTAACACAATTTCCCTTTCTCTCTCTTCTCTCTATTCTTTTCTCTCTTCTCTCTCACTTCTTTCTTCTCTCTTTTTTTTCTCAATTTGGGCGACTGCCAAAAGTTCCAAAAGGTTGAGAATAAGAGGGTTTATATAGGAGCCAAGGAAGGTTCTGGATTGCTGATCGAAATCAACGATTGAGATTCAGTCTTCCTTATATTGACTTGATCCAAGGGCGATAAAACAGCGGTGGTTAAAAAGAAAGTGATTGGTCCAAAGGGATAGCACACGGATAGACTATAAACACATGCAGGCCATATATTAGGTTTGATCTAAAGATCCACAACACACCAGGCAGTCCTCTCACAAAATGAGATAACAAGAAGAGGACAAGTGTTGGCATTCCATTGGCTGGCAACGCGCGTCCTAAAATAATTACAGGTGACACCCTGAAGTCTCTGGCGCATTGATATTCTACCCAATCAAACAATTTAATGAAAAACAAAGTTTTCATAATAGGATTTTAACCCCACAAAGTTTATAAACACACTTTTATTTAAGAAATAATTATTTTAAAAATGATTAAAAAATTCCCAAAAATTATTAAAACAATATTTTAAGGGCAATTTAACACACAATCAATTATGAACAATATATACACATGTATGCACTTCTAATGTGTGTAGTGTGATTCAATTTATACCTTGATTGGATCATTGAAGAGGATTAGAGAGAATAATTCTGAGGTTCTTTGGATTCTAGGTTAGACAACCAATTTTGTCACTATTTCCAAATTAGTTGAACACTTATACAATATAGACTTAAGTAAGTCAAAGGTATAAGGTGCTTCAGTTCGTCCCCGAGAAGAAGATCTTGTTCGACCACGAGTGGAAGTGGAGGGTCCAACTCTCTTCAAAGTTTCTAACTCATCTCTTAAGTTGGCATTATCTACCTCTAAGAAAGAGAAACCTTCGTCATTAACAGGGACCAAGGCTCCCGAGGAAGATGCTGCAGATTTTAGTTGGGATATCTCTTCTCGCAAAATATTATTTTCCTACTCCAACAGTTTATCGATTTGCCTATGCTCCTCAACCTTAACCTTTAGAATTCTATCTTTCTTCTCGTAAGCAGCAATTAATTTATCATATCCTTTGTCAGCATTTAGTTACTGATATTTTTTCTCATACCCCTGATGCAAAAGGGTAGAAGACTCCTTATATTGTTGTTGGAGTTCCTCGATGGTACCCTAGAGATCTTCAATCATCTCGTAATATGCCACATTATTGGCAACTACACGGTTGAGCAAGCACTTCAGATATTGGTACTCTTCGACTGCTCGTTCAGAAGTATCTGGACCAAGGATGTTAATAATTTAAGCTTCATTCAGATCTGCATGACCATCTTTGAAGTAGTCATTGCATTTTTTCATTAATTATGTGTCATGAGCTGATAATAGCTCCATCCTGGCCATAAACTAGCAAAGAAAAGCCATAAACAGGATCAATAATGATAAAGACAGGGCAAGAAGAAGAAAGTCAATACGAACAGCCAAAAGTTTCAATTTTTATTCATCAAAAGGTAAATACAAAGCTCCAGGTTACATTCAGAAGAAATAACAAAATTAAAATCCGAGCAACTTTACACGTTCTCCTTGTGTTTTATAACTTCCTCGAAAAGCTGGGATGAGGAGGTTGGTTGCTCGGTAAATAGTGGCAGTTGCTCGGCTGAAGTACTGGTGGGCTGAAGTTACTCGTAGAAAGTCTGAACAACTGGAACAGGAGGAACTTGATCTCCAATCATCATAAAATATTCCTCTGAGGAAGCTTCGTCCTCTTCTTCTTCTCCAGGAGAGGGAGGAGGACCATGAACATATCGCTGGAACAGTTCAGAATTCTCAGCGATCTTTAGCTCCTGCAGAGTTGTAACCCATCCATCCCTAAAGTATTTAAGGCTAGCAAACTCCATCTGAGAGGACATGGCAGCTAGGCCTTTGTTCCAACCTTTGTCCCAACCAGCGCTAAAGGACTTTTTGACAGCCTTTTTTTCTCTTTTCTTTCTCCGAGGAGGTCCTTTCCCTAAGGAGATCCTCGATAGCCTTCAACTTCCCTTCCACCTCTTCCTTCTAGCGATCAACCTCACGAAGTTTACCAACTTCCTCTTCAGCAGTTTTGAGCTTCTCCTCAAGCTCTTTATTATTCTTCTCATACTCTTTCATTTTCCTCTCCAACTCGTGGGAGGCCTCCACAGCTCGATCTTTCTCTTGCTCAATGGACTTGAGTTGTTTCTCCCAAGCCACTTTATCTTCTTTATACTTCTGACGAGAGTCCTTTAAGGAATGAGTTAGACCAACAAAAGCTTCCTTTATACCTCCCGAGGAGCTTGAAGCTTTAATAGCCTCATCCTTCTTCAGAATACTATTAAAACATGTTACCAACTGAAGAAAGAAATAATTTTGAGTCAATACAGGAACATGTCAGTGAAAAGTGAAAACTTAGACTAGTAATACTTACTGAGGCAATATGTTGAGCTGCCAATGTAGTGACCCTATCATAGGAAAGAGTGTCTTCGATACCTTGGATTTTTGGAATAACCCAAGACTTCATAGAGACCATGGCAGAGGTCGAAGGAACAAAAGTGGGAACACCACTTTCAACATTTAAAGGTTGAAGGATAGGCCCAACAGGTCTCTCAGATGAACTTTTCTTCAATCTCCTCGGGGGAACAGGAACAGTTTCAACTAAAGATGATGTCTTTGTTGGAGATATAACGATAACCTCACTTGGAGGAGAGATAGCAACAACCTTGCTCGAAGACGCAGGGGGATTTTCAACGATCTTGCTCGAGGCAACAGAAGGCTTCTCACTAACTTTCTTGGCATCATCTGAAGGAGGTACCTCTATAGTTTTCACCCCCTCTTTTGGGATATCTTTCTTGCTTTTCTTTGCCTCCACAGCAGGAAAGACAGACTTGTCAAAATAAGCAAGAGCTTTTCTCCTCTTCATTATATCACCCATTGGAATATTTGGCTCTGAAGAAGAACCTTCCACACTAGTATCAACAGTTGGTACTTGGTCGATGTCAACCACCACTGGACAAGCACTGAAGGAGGAAGTATAACTCTTGTACTGCAATAAGTAAGAGGCTGATCTAATATGTTCTTCAGCAACGGATTGGTGTAAACTCCAAATAAGTTTCAAATGCCTTAAATTAACATCAGTTTCTTTGGGAGACTTTCTTTTACTGTCAACTGCAAATAATCAAAAATTAAATATCAGTGAAGCATTTTATCAAACATGAAGAAAACATAATTTCAAAAATAGAATAAAAATAAAAACAACCTATCCCATTGCCATAAGGAGGACATCTAGGACCTTGATATACATCATATCCACTTAATGGAGGATGTTGCCAATTTTTCATTACCACTCCATGTTCAAAATAATCCCTATTGGCGTCAGGAAGATTGACAACTAATGCCCTATTCAAAAACCTAATTTTGAAATAAAAAGTATTGTCGCTAACAACCCATCTGTAGCAATACATTATCTCTGGAATCCCTAAACGGGTTCCATGAAGTTGGTTCAACCTATGAACTCCATTAACTATTCTCCAAGTATTTGGTGCTATTTTTGCTGGAACAACATCAAAATACTGACAGAACTCCAAAAATAAAGGATTTGGAGGAAAAGAAAAGCCACATTCGACCACAAAGAGACTTGGGAACTAATGTCCCTCAGCCAAAGAAAAATAGTCAAAAGGTTCAGAAAGTTCTTCCAATATGACCCATGAAGGAATTGAAAATTCAGAGCGAAATTTGTCAAGCGATTCAACAAGGTAAACCATGATAAACAAAGTAAATAAAAGAGAAGGAAGAAGATCTTACAGGAAAAGAGTGAATCAGTTGACAACGAACAATGGAAGAAACAAAGGCACAAGATAGAGAAGAAATGAAGAATTCAAAGATACAGATTAAAAAAAGGAAAGATGATAGGATTTTTTCCGCGTTTAAATACTTTACCTCGGGAATAGAGAAAAACAATGATTACCAGGACGGACGATTGCGTATTCGGCGGCTAAAAAGAAGAAAAGGGCACAACAACGAAGTGGTTATGGAAATTCAAAACACTTTAAAAGCGTGATACTATGCACTCAAAAAATGAGTTATGTACAACGAAAGTTTGCCTAAAATCAATAAAAATAAAAAATCTAAGCAGCAGAATGTTCCATACTCTTCTTCAAACATCAAACTATGAAACATTGGGGGCTTCTATTGATACCAAATTTAATCTCCTGACGTGGATCAATTATGTGGAGACACTTGTCAATCTACATGGCACCCACAATCTGTTTTTTGAACAACACACTGACTCCGAGGAACTTAATCTCCCCGACTAACTCAGGCATTCCGAGCAACAAGTGTTCTCCGAGGAACTTCAATGTACCAAGAAACTCATACATGCCGAGCTACTTAGGCGGTCCGAGCAGCTTAGTCAGTCCGAGCTACATAGCGTACAGAGCAGTCACATCAGGATAATCAAGGAGACGACTGCACATTAAATGCTCATTATTATCATACAAATGTACATGTCTACTAGAGAACAACACATTGTCCTTTCATTTGTACAGTCTCAAGGCTATAAATACTTTGTAACCTCCTGATCAAAGGAGGACTCGGAATTTCTTGGTAAACCCCATTATAGAGAATTCCAAACAAACAGTCAGTAATAACAAAAACAGTGGACGTAGGCCATTCTTTCAAGGCTGAACCACTTTAAAAATCTTTTTTCTTGTTTATTTTATCTGTGATTGATTAATTAGAGATAATATAATTTTTTACATCAACACTTGGATTGAGTTGTTTGACTTTGATTTGCTTAATGGATTTACTTTGTATATGTATCCACCCACACATGCACGAGCTCTTTTAAATTTTAAATTTTCATATTATATTTGAACTAAGTCAGGTTTTCTCCCATTAATCTTGCCATATACATATTTTTTTACTATGGGGGATTTTTGCATGTAAGAACCATTTCCCATTAGTACATTGATTTTTATTGAAAATGTGAGGGTGCACGAGAAAGGGATACGAAAGGATCAAATCTGCTTTATGGAAAAGCTACCATTGGCACGAGCGTAGAAATGAGAGGCAAAAAGAAAAGATTAAGGCCTAACAAGTTTGTTTGTTTGATTTTCAAAAGTCACATCTTCAAAAGAATTGACTGAAAGAATATATGACATCTTTAGCTTTTGAGGGTATTATAGTTAAAGATCAACGAGTTTGCACAACGAATCCTAGTTACGCTCATGACGTTATGATGTTATTGATTTGTGAAATCATCAATATAATAAGCTTTTGTGCAATGTGCATGTTTGTTGATTGAGTTGACTTTATCTATCACCTAAGGCTAAATCTTCGTTTGAGTTTTACGGTAAAATATAACTCCTTGAACATTATTGAGTGATTGGGTCATAATTCATTTGTATATAGTCCATGCCCATTCATTCCATCCCACGTGTTTAAACACATAAATACTATGGTAGTGTGTAAAGCTTATGTGTTTTGTGTCAGTTTTATTATCGTTTGTACATATATGTATGTGCAAGTGTGTCATTGGTATATTTTGCATATTTATATATATGGTATCATTTCATTTTGAGTCTTTGTATTTGCATCTAATCCACATTTTTCGTATGTTTTATCTCTGGATTAATTTTTCATGTTATATGATCATATTGGTATCTCTTACTGCTTGTTTGCATTGATATCTTATTTTTTTTATTGTGTATTCAAGTTGGTATCATCTTTGCATCAATATTGGCATTAATTAATCATTGTATGGATTATTTGTGCCTATGTATTCATGTTTTGTTTGTTTCACTTTATGCTATTGCGTGATACAATTCATTCTTCCTTAATTTCTATTGGTAACATATGTTCTCATCTTTAGGGGGAGAAATGGTTTATGGGGAGAAATAGTTTTATTTGTCTATTCCTGAAAAAAAAGGGGAGGGAGGGGGGGGGAATGGTATTTTTCACTTTAGCTTTATGAGGAGATAATTATTTTAGGGGCAGATGTATTACCTAGGTTGGGATTGTTAAACACATGAGGATTCTTATTCGTATGCAGATTTTATACTTGTTATACTATGCTTGCATTTGAAGGTGTGTTTAAGCGTGCAAGTTTACAACATTCAAAAAAATTTATAAGCGTACAAAGCTACTCAGCATTTACAATATGTGGCAAAGTTTACAAGCGTGTAAAGATACTCAACATATGTGTCTGTCAAGCATCTATACTTTTTTTCTTTTGGGGTTGGGATTGAGTCTTTTAGAGAGATAGCTATAGGTATTTTGGTTTTGGTTTTGTCCTAGAATAACCAAAGGGAGAGATTTTTAAGGACAAATTTCTAATTTAGTCAATTTTTATGTATTTAAAATATTCCAGTCAAAACATTTTGAGCCATAGGATAGGCTTTAAGTTGTTGAAATTTTAAGCCTATGACGTGTCTAATTAAAGTCGTAGTAGCAAAGCTTCAGAGATTACATATTGTGTCGTGTTTTGTGCCACATTTAATCTTCTTGTTTCTAAGGATCTCTAAGGTATGAATGCGTATGAATTTTGATCCTTGGAGTTTTTAACTCTGGGTGTTATTTCTATTAAATCTTTTGGATCTCATTTTAAAACACAAAAATATTTTATGTTCTAAATGAGTTTATGGGTTTCGTTGAAATGAAAATGGAAGTGCGTTCAAACAAAATTTGATTTATGGGTTTCGGTCATATGAGGTTGGCATTTTGTTCGAACGAAATTTGATTTGGTTCGAATGAGTTTGTAGTTTTCTTCGAACAAAATCTAGTTTTTGTTTTAACGAACTTTTTTTAAAATTGTATCGCCTCAAAAATCAAATTTTCTATTTAAATGGGTCATGGCTTCAGCTTTTAAGAGAATTTTGGAAAAAAATAATTTCCAATACATATCCAAAAGCTTTTGAACCCTAATCTCAGCTAAAATGTTTAAGATTTAAGTTTATTCTTTCCATATGTTTTGTGATCTTATTTTCAAGGCACCAGGAAGTTCTTTGCTCATCATCATCTTTGTTGATTACATTTTATATGGTTGATTTCATGTTTATTTTTTACACACGGTGGATGCCATCTTTGTAGTGTTGTGGTGAAGAAGCGGTGTGTCCGTATTCCAAATCTATAGATAATTGTTGATCTTGTTCGTTGGATACCGAGACGTTTATGGACTCACACTTTGTGGTAAATTACGTGGGTGGATTCCTGCATTGCACTGTGGAGGAGAGGTTGAAGATCGAAGATGTGTCAGGGCTTGTGAGGGCATCAAGTCATTGAGTAAGTCATTTATCGACTGTTTTAAAACCTTGTCATAGTGAATTTATGTGGCTAGGTCGTTCAAAGTTTTTCTCGTTATGGATTTTCCTCGTACATCGGCGTGTTGTGCGATTTATTTATTTATTTATTTAATGCGCTATCAAGTAGATGTATGTTTTAGGTAATGATAAAATTTGTTAAAATTGTTTATCACAACATCTGTTTAAAATTGTGGCTAGGGCTACTTTTGATTAAGTTTATATATTTAATTTAAAAAAATTTAAAAATTGACTTTTTTTTATTTAGACCATCCCTCCATACCCCTGCCTTTTTAAGTGCTTCTCTTAGTGTTGATGTTCATACCCAAATCCTTCTTCACACTTTGTTTAACATTTATTGTGAAAATTTTCTCAATGTAGGAGAAAATTATTATAGAATTTGAACAAGGATCTTAAAATCATGCTTTGAAGTGGAAATGTCATCACCTTTTAAAACACGTGGGTTTCTTGGTGACTTTGATTTCATGAAGTGTATAGTCAAATCCTCCAAGCATCCCTGATTTTTGTAAAATGTGAACTCCTACACAATGCGTTAGACTTTGTCATTATGATGTTTCAAGAACTTTTTCTTCTTATGTTACGGAGGAGAATTTATAAAAATAATATTCTCTTAATAAGCTTTGACAAATGTGATTTTGTGATTCACATTGGGTTTTTCTTTAAAATTTATCGAACACTGTAAAACACGCCCATGCGATTTTAACCATACTCGTATAATTTGGTGACTCGGTACAATCCAATCGGGCTTTGGATTTAGTAAGGTGGATTATGAGTCATATTTGGGTAATGTAGTGGACCCGTTGCAATTGAACTGGATTTGTACAGCTTAAAGATGATATATGGAAATTTAGTTGTCATTCAAACGAGGTGATGATGTCATTCAAACGAGAAAGGTCTAGTCATTCGTACGAGGTTCAAACGACCTTCTAACGATAAAGACCTAAATGATTTCCATCGTTCTTGTAATCACTTTGGAACGCTCTCGTTCAAACGAGGTACTTTATCGTTCAAACATGGGTGGTTTCGAGTTTGAAAGAGTTGTGGTGTTACCCTTTTAAGTCTACGTTTTACCCTCATTATATCCCTTATTGGAACTCTCATTCGAACGAGAAGGGATATCATTCGAACGAGGTCCAAGTCGTTTGAACTACTGAAATACATTTTGATTTTTTTTATATTTTAATGTGTTGTCACAACATAGATCGTCAAATTGGATAACGTGTAGAGCTCTGAGCGGTTCAGATCAAAACATGGGTTAAAGGCTTAATGGACCAATGGATAAAGGATTGTGTTTAGGTGCATATTTGGGATTTAAACCTTAGGGTTTTAGGAATATTTAAATGGGGTTTTGTCCCATTTGGGGCATACCTAATCAGATTTCGCATCTCTCTCCAGATCTTGGTGCTTATCCTCTAGCAACCACGACAAACCACCCTAGCACCACTATCCCTCTACCCCAAATCACCACAGTCTAACCCTTTTATACCATATTTAAGCTTATAAAACCTATATACACCACACGTTTAAGGAAGATGAGTTTTCTTGGAGATATCGTTGGGATTTTTAAAGAAGAAGAAGAAGAACAAGGGAGCGAAAAAGGGCATTTTGCTTGGGAATTTCATGGAGCACATTTGTGGAGCTAGGCAACCTCCTTGAGGCCACCTTAGGAGGTCAGAGGTTTCCATTAACACATTATTTATCTAACCATTGATGGACCTTAATTGATGTGGGAAACTCTACTCTTTAGTCTATTTTCCATATTATTATTCTTGCAGTTGGAGTTTGTAAGAGTAGAATGCATTTATGATTTCAGAAGGTTATTTCTTATAGTTTTGTGAAAAATGATTTCAAGAGTTTTGAGTAAAATGATATATTTCTAGAAAACTTTATATTCAAGAATTTTATGGAATAAGATGTTTGGAAATAATATACATCTGGTTAAAGATATTTTATGAATATAAATCTCAAGGTTTTCTTGTAAAAATTGGAATTTTTATGAAAATAAACATTTATTCAAGTTTGGGAGAAACAAAAATGTATTATGGTCTTGAAAAACATGTTTTTGCAAGTACTATTAAATTTATAGAATAAATCAAGTGTTAAGCCCATTTAATGGGATTTTTGGACTTAAAATCCCTCTTCATATGTATATGAACTTGTAGTAACTTAGTAGTGAGCACATAGACAAGTTTAATGAAGGTTTTATTGGGTTTTAACATAAAACAAAGAAAATTGAAATTTCATCCCTTAAGGTGTGTTAATAAGTGTGGAAAATGTGATAAGTTGGTATTTCAAGACAACGTGTGAAGATACAGAAAAAATGTTGTTTGGAAAGTAGTCTCCGAAATGCCAAAGAGTTTTCTTTGTAAAGAAAGTAATAAAATAAAGAAATTTTCAACTTGAAAAGGGTGTTGAATTGAAAGTGTGAAATGAGTGTTAATAAGTAAAAATATTTGAGAATTCGGTATGTATAGCTTAAAAATATTTTTGGGAAAACAACACTTGTGAAAATGGAGGAAAATGTATGCTTGGAAATAAATGGGTAAACTCGTAATTTTATGTAAATGAAATATCTTTATGAAATAAACATATTGAAAAAAGGTGTTACACACATGGACCTAAATGAAAGTGATTTTAGGAATAAAATCAATACAAGTATGCAAAAGACAAGAAATGGTGATTTTCAAAGTGTAACAAAAGGTGGGGTGAAAATCATTGAGTTTTGGCGTCGATTGATAAAAGTGGAATAAAATGGGCATTTGTTAAAAGATAAAATACATTAATATGGACTCCGATAAGATCAAAAAATAATTAAAAAAAGGCCCGGAGCCCTAGGGTGAAAGACCCAAAACATTGGCCAGGGCATATGGTAGCGTAGCCGGCGGTTTGGAGCCCGTTAAAAGTATGAGACTATTTAAAAGATTCCGATAAAAGATAATAAAAAAACGGAACATGTTAAGAAACGAGTTATGTGATGAATATAGAAAAAGACAGTCTAACTTGAAATGAAATCAATAAATGTTCCGGTCGAAAGTCAATGTGGATAAGTAATATGAGAAATTCGCTAATGTTCATGTAAAGTGAAAAGGATAGTAAAGTGATTAAACGGGTAATAAGAAACTTAAGGGTGTTATAAACCATAATTAACACATATGTGTGGTTGCGAAAATTTTTCAATTGAAAATAAGTATCTTCTAACACAGAGCATGCGTGCGTTGAAAGGTGATTTCAAGGAAAATATTAGGGTAAATTTGCAATGAGTAAATGGGTGATTTTGATGAAAGAAGTGATTTTCGCTAGTAAAGTGTATTTTGTTTAAGGTATAACCAGGTGCATTAAATCGTGAAATAAATCCTAAGTCAAGTAAAAAAGGGTCTTTATAATATTAATGCAACTTAATTAAACCAAGTAACGTTTTTGGAATAAAAACGGTCTCATGCATTCGTGTACGAATATGTATATATACGAGGTAGTTTCATGTGCACGTAGGTATAACATGTTGGAGTTTTTTTTCTACCGTTAGATTCTATATTTTATTGCTATATTTCTCACTGGGCAATCGGCTCATTCCTTATTCTTTGTGATGACAGTTTGTGAGCAGTTTTGTATTTTAATGGCGTTACGCAGGTAAGTATTCTTTTTATTAGTAACTTTGTATAATTGGATTCTGGGGACACTTTCCACGTGTTACTCACGTAGATTAATTTAAATTGGAATCACATGTTAAACAAGCGAAATGTTAATTAAATAAAACTCGACCAACAACATTATTTAGGTTGTTTCATCACACTTCACACCTAACGTTTGGGTCAGATCGAGTTGACCACAGGTAACCCATAAATCTGGGCCAAGGCATTATAAATGGTATCAGAAATCTTGGTTCAAGGTTCCTTTTGGTATTGATGTGCTGAGGTCGGTAGTGGATCTTTCGACCTTAGTGTTGGTTTTGGTTGATCACAATGGACAGGGGACAATTTCAGTTGGTGTTCTTGATGATAGAGTCAAGGAGATTAGCACGACTGGCAATTTATTGCCATGTAGCAAGTGGACAAGATAATGCTGCTAAAAGATTTCAATTTGGAGGTCAGGGGTTTAGGCAGGGCCAGCAGGGCCCAAATCAGCAGCAAGTTCCTCAGGGCCGCCAGAGACAGGGGAAAAATGGGGGTGGCCATCAGGGCTAACAACCAAGACAGGCTAACCAGGGCCAACCTCAGGGACCACAGCGTCAGGGCCAGCAGGGTCAGTATCAGAGAGATGGACCGAGGCATTGCTATACTTGTGGCCAGATGGATCACATCAAGAGAGATTGCCCGCAAAGAGTTAGGGGCTAGTATCAGGGTGCCCCATTCGGATTTCAGGACAGCACCCCCGATTTAGCAGCGGTTGGGATAGTTGTAGTACGAACGTGTGTACAACGTCCGAGATGATCCGATCCCTCCCGCACCACCTGTACCGCCAATAGTTGAGGGTATGTTCCCTATCCATGGTTATGATGGTAGAATTTTTTTTATACTAGTGCGTCGTATTCATTTGTTAGGACCCATTTTTCTAGAGTGGTTAGACACAACCGATAGTCTACTCATGTGTGTGAAGTCACTAATAGGGGGTGGATGGCTTATTCACTCTATTTGTAGGGGGTAGACGTTGTGATTGGGGGTTTAAGTTTTACGGCGGATCTCTTGGTTTTGGATTTGGAGGGATATTATGTGATCTTGTGTAGAGATTGGCTATCCAGTTATAGAGTGATGGTTGATTGTTATGAAAAAGCCATAGTGTTCGGTATCCCAGGGTAGGATATGTTTTTAGTGGCGATGCCCTTTCCTGAAGGAGGATCGCGCACTTATTTATATTACCTTGAGGAGGAGACCTCACAGGAGGTGGTGATTCGAATATGCTCAATTTCGGTAGTGAGGGACTTTGAGGATGTATTTTAAGACATATCAGGGTTACCACCCAGTCAGGGGATTGATTTCATCATTAACCTAGCACCGCGTACTAGACTGATAGCCTGAGTGCCTTACCGCATGGCCCCTTCGAAGATGTGTGAATTGAGGGAACAGATTCAACAACTCTTGGATCAAGGATTTATTCGGTGGATCACGTCACCATGGGGTGCTCCCATGTTGTTTGTGAAGAAGAGAGACAGCTCACTCCATTTATGTATTGATTATCGAGAGTTGAATAAGGTCATAATCCGAAACAAGTATCCACTTCCTAGGATTGATGATCTTTTTTACCAGTTACGAGGGTCGACATTCTTCTCCAAAATTGATTTACGATTGGGGTACCATCAGTTGAGGATTCGAGGGGAAGATTTACCAAAAATTACTTTTCTATCACGGTATGGTTCTTATGAGTTTCGGGTGATGCCATTGGGGCTCACCAATGCACCGGAGGTATTCATGGACCTTATTAATCGAGTTTTTAAATATTTTCTTGATCAGTTTGTCATAGTGTTCATAGATGACATTTTGGTCTATACACGCATGGAGGATGAGCAAGCCGAGCACCTCCGTATGGTCTTGCAAACATTGCGGGATCACCACCTATACACCAAGTATGAGAAATATGGGTTTTAGCTTCGAGAAGTACAGTTCTTGGGTTATATTGTGTCGGAGCAGGGGATTTATGTGGACCCAAGCAAGGTGTCAGCAGTGAGGGAGTGGGGTCATCCCATGACACCGATGAATATTAGGAGCATTTTGGGGTTAGCTGCTTATTATCACTGTTTCATCAGAGGTTTCTCCAAGATAGAAAGGTCGTTGACCAATTTGACTCGAAAAGGGGTACCCTTTGTATGGAGCGATCAGTGTCAATTGGAGTTCGACGAGTTAAAGGACAAGCTAACATCGGCCCCTGTTTTGGCATTACCGAAAGTATGAGTGGACTATCGGGTGTATACCGATGTGTCCTTACCGGGACTAGGAGGTGTGTTGCAACAAGAGGAGCGATTTATAGCTTATGAGTCCCGAAAGCTAAAGCCCCATGAGAGGAATTACCCCACCCATGATTTAGAGTTGGCCGCAGTTGTTTTTGCCTTGCGAATTTGGAGGCATTAACTTTTAGGGGAGAGGTTCACCTTGTTCACGCACCATAACCTATTACAATATTTGTTTACTCAAAGGGACTTGAACATGAGGCAAATGAGGTGTTTTGAGTTCGTGAAGGATTATCAGTTTGATATTCAATATCATTCTGGTAAGGCCAATGTAGTTGCGGATGCGTTAAGCCGACGGCCTAAGGAAGATTTGGTGGCAGCTTGGAAGGCAAAATGGAGCGAACTTAGGAACGACGATGAGATCTCCAGGGAATGTATGACGGTTTTAGCAGTCACACTCGAGATTGTTATGCGGGTTGTACGAGCTAAGGCGGTTGATCCTTTGTGCTAGGATAGGGTGAAACAGTTGCTAGCGGAGGGTGCCGATTCCTACTCCATTAGCTCCAAAGGTGGGTTACATTTTAATGGGCGATTAGTCATGACAGAGGAAAAATATTTGAGACACGCTATGTTAATGGAGGCTAATGGCTCCAAGTTTGTGGTACATCCCAGTGGGGACAAAATGTACCAAGATATGAGAAGGAAATACTGGTGGACGAGGATGAAACGAGACATTATGGAGTTCGTCTTGAAGTGTGCCACGTGTTAGCTTATGAAGGTAGATCACTAGAAATCATCTAGGATGTTACAGCCACTTGAAATCCCGGTGTGGAAATCGGAGAGTATCTCTATGGACTTCATTTTTGGGTTACCTATTTCACAGAGAGGGCACGATCCCATATGGGTCATAGTGAACCGTTTGACCAAGGTGGCCCATTTTCTGCCGGTTCGTACGGATTTTGAGACTTTTTAGTATGTGAGACTGTTCATCACGGAGATAGTCAGATTGCATGGGGTCCTGATTAGTATAGTGTCCGATAGGGACAAGATTTTTGTATCGCATTTTTGGCAGAGTCTCCAGGAGGCTATGGGCACTGAGTTGAGGTTGAGTACTGCCTATCACCCCCAAACAGATGGGTAAACAGAGAGGGTGAATTAGATGCTCAAAGATATGCTACGGATGTGCATTCTTGATGTTGGGGGAGGTTGAGAGCAGTACCTTCCTTTTGTGGAGTTCATGTATAACAACTCGTACCAATTTACCATAGGCATGTACCCATTTAAGGCGTTGTACGGTAGGCCTTGTCGCTCACCAGTTTGTTGGTTGGAGGTGGGGAACAACAAACGTTTGGGACCGGAGATGATTCGAGATACCACTGCGAAGATTAAGTAAATTCAGGGGAGTATTCATATAGCTTAAGATAGGCAAAAGAGCTACGAGGATGCGAATTGGAAGCATGTAGAGTTGGAGATCGGGGATCAGGTGTTAGTTCGGGTATCCCTTATGAAAGGGGTGATGAGATTTGGTAAAAAGGGGAAGTTAGCGCCAAGGTATGTGGGCCCTTTCCCCATCATTGAGAGAGTTGTACTGGTAGCGTACCGCTTGGGTTTTCCCGATCATCTTCAGCGTATCCACGATGTATTTCATGTTGTGTCGTTGAAGAAATATAAGAGTAGTCCAAGGGCATTTTGGCGTGTCCCACCTGAGGAGATAGATTTGTAGCCCGATATTTCTTACGAGGAGAGGCCAGTAATAATCTTAGATCGCAGTGAGCTCAATTTACAATCCAAAGTAGTACCGCTTATTCGGATTCAGTGGGGTTATCATAGTGCTGACGAGTCCACTTGGGAGCGTGAGGAGGCATGCGGGAATAGTATCCAGAGCTATTTACTGCAGGTGCGTCCGAATTTCGGGAACGAAATTCCCTTCTAAGGGGGGAGTATGTAACACCTCATAATTTTTGGGTTATTATTTTAATTAATAAGTTCGATAATTAGTGATTCATTAATTAACGAAAAATTAATTAATGGGAATATTTAAAAGTGAATATATTTAGATAAGTTAACGGGTGAGAGTTAATTTTAGAAATTTATTTCGGATGGCAATTTTAAGCGCGCGGTTGAGTCCGTTAGGGTCGAATAGTTCAAAATGAGTGGTTACATGCATATATTGGGTATTGTGGCCTAATTAAACATATTTGAGCTCCATCTAGAGAGTATGGACCTTTTTTATAAGTCCCATTGGCCCAAAAATGTGAATAGGGTTTTTAACCCAAATGTGTAAGGGTTAGGCATCATTAAATCACTTTAGAAGACTAAAAAGGGAAAAAGCTAAAGGGAGAGCCAAAGAGAAGAGGAACTTGGGAATCTTGGAGAGATTGTTTCAATTGCAATTCAACACCTTCATTCAAATCCCTAGATCTTCATTATTGAGGCAAGTGGTTTAAATTGTGTTTATTAAATTGCATCTATCTTTTCATATTAAAAGAGGTGGAATTCTATCAAATTCTAGGGTTTGTTCTTGAGTAAATTGGGGATTTACTTTTAATGGGAGTTATAAATCTATAGAGGATTTGATAATTGATGAAATTGATGATTGAATATGTGGAATTGTTAGGGATAGAATTGTTATAATGAAAGAATGAATTTGGGGACGTTTTAATGCAGAAACTTGTTCAGAATAGAGGTTTAATAACTGTTAATGGCGGACTGGGTTTTTAGCAGTAGAGAAAGAGAGGGAGAAATACTATCATCGTTCGAACGACATGGTATTTCGTTCGAACGAGATCCACTATCATTCAAATGATAGGGATCTTCCTTCGAACCAGTTCTGATGTTTGCCATGTTTTCGCAATTCCCCTGATTCAGACCTGCTATGTTCAAAATTTGTAGTTCCTACCCTAACTAAATTATGAAATTTAGTATTGAATTAGGGTTAATTTTGGAATACCTAACCTTGAAATTTATTTACCTAAATTGCATGAAATTGGAGATGTAAGTTCATGATTTGCATATTGTAACCCTGTTGTTTAAGTGATTAAACTTGATTGCATGAAAATGAAGGGTGGATTGAAACAATTAAATTTCGGGTCGAGAGATAGGAAGTCCAGGTATACTTGAAAGGGGTTACACCAAAATAATGGAAATTAATTTGTGTGTAATTAGTTAAGATATAGTCGGACCATGGACTTCATTGTTTTAGCCTTGGGTATGGGTATAATACATCGGTAGCCTGGACTTTATATATATACGATGATCTGATGCATATATATGTTTTATGAATAATTGTTTGAACTATATTTATAGTATACCCAGTCTAGTGCTATCGAGGAGGTTGCGCGATGTGGGTGAATTCCCTGACTTGAGGAGCAGGATGAGTATACTCCCCAGGTCATAGCGTTCGGGTTCAAGAGTGAGACGAATGGTGCCTAATTCTAACTCACTACCATGGGAAACTATGGCCGCCTCCATAGAATTTGTATGTTTGTTCTGGAATGGGGAGCTAACCATATCAGAGTTTCGGGTGGATGAGAATACCCGGTTATGATAGCATCTAGAGAATACCTATGAGTGCCTACTCAGGGGAATAGTTATATATATATATCTACGGTATATACGTGTGAATGTTATAGTATGATTTCGTATATATGGTATAAGTATATACGAGTTAGTACAGGATGAGAGTGGTATTAATTATATAACTTGTGAAATGGTTATATGGTATTAAATAGGAAATGATGCTTTTTGTAAGTTAATGTGAATAATAACACATAAAGAAATGCACTATAATCACTTGGGGGTAATAGTGGGGTAATTAGTATAGTATTTTTGGGATAAGGATGGTTACGAGGAGAATAGCTAGGTGTATTATGTATAATTCGTTAGGCGTGCACATTAGTTGAGGGGCGAGGTAAACTCGAAGGAGTGCATGACACTAATTTAAATATGGAGAGCATTTGCATATTTATTTCTTGCATTTAAATACACTTGCTAAATAATTTTCAAATGGTTTTGGTTCTAACCCTTGCTATAAAATATTTTCAAAACCCTTTTAGGTATCCTACCACATGGGCGCCAGGCCTGATTCTTCCTACAGGTTACGCAGCTGCAACTCATGTGGATTGATGCGGGTTCTTTGTGTAGACGCTTGGCTCATTCTATCTCTAGATAGGGACTTGTTCGGTTGTACTTTTATATTCAGTCTTGGCATGTATCAGTATACTTTTATACTTGCACTTTGTTGATGGCTTGTAGTCGATGTTTTTCAACAAACTCTTGTACTTACTTTGTGACATGTTTAGTTCCTTTCTTGTATTAGTTTATTTGCTTTACTAGTATGTTTCTTGGGATGGATTAATAAAAAGATAAAATTTGGCACCATGTCTTTTATATACTAGGTGGTTATTAAGTTCTAAAAAGTTTCTGACAGTGATGTTAAGAATGAGCCATATGGGATTCCTGTTTAATTTGATATAGGACTGATCACTTGGTGTTTTATTAGGCAAGGTGTCACATAGGTTTCCTTAGAGAACCAGTTATTTTGGTATTATGGATTGAATGTTACCTAGTGATAGTTGTACTGAAGGTCATGTGATGATCTAAGGTTATAGGCTTAGAGGATTTGAATATGTGTAAATCTTTTGTGTTGTCGTTCGAATTGGCACGAATAGGTGATATAACCTTCTAAGGGAAATTAAAGATTGGTATGATAATTGGGTATGATTCTCAGTTATCATAGGATGACTAGTGGGGAAAGTGCCGTACTTAATTTCGATGAATATTAGGAAATGCACTGGAGACTTAGACTAATGATGTCGTAATTAAGGTCTTGCAAATATCACCCGCAATGGGATATAAAAGCATGATTAAGGCATTGACATGTGTCCATTGTGAGAGTTAGAATAGCCCTTGCAGGCCAAGGATTAGTCTTGGCATGTCTTTCCATACTTATATGGATTAGGAGGTGTAGACCTATGTAGTACTTGTTATCCTTATAGGGCCAACAATGATTGGTGTGACCACCTTATAGATTCAGTTTGAATAGAATTTGGAAATAAGCACATGGATAAACTGTGATTTTTATGGTTATAATAAGGTGATTGTTTCGCCAAATTTGGCATTGCCTAAGGAGATGTTGAGTTACAAACACTGTGTGATAAAGTAGACAGTAACCTAGATGTGTTAGGCTGGTCACGATGTCACTTTGACTAGAGATATGGATAAATCATCATTGAGAAAGGTGTTTTCTATTCATCGTCTGAAATTTTTCGTATTTGTCTACAATGAAAGGAGGAGGCGTTACTCCAAAGGAGGGAATCCGACTTTAATTTTCCAAGGGACAATAGCTTCCTATGTTATTTTTATCTCGTTGAGATGAATGGCTTGTGATCCAATTCATCACGATTAGTAACCCAAGCCAGGGTGTGTGGTTATGTTAGGACGCGATGGGAACATCTAGGAGGTGTTGTATACTTCAAAGTGTATGGTGTAGGTACGCACTCATGAATGGTGGTTCATTGCATACAAATGGGATCCTCTTAGAACAGTTGATCATCCATTCTGATTCATCGTGTTCTTTTAATTTTGGTAATCGAGGTTTGTATTCCCTCTGAGGTAGCAGCCAGGTATGGTATCGTGTTGTGGTTACAGGGTGGTTTGACTTAGCGAGAGTGCGGTTGGACCTGACATGTTCATTGCTTCTTGGCAATAAGAAGCGCCTTTATTTTAAGTATCCTTTATTGTGCACAACTCCTATGTGCGTGTGGCTGCGCGTTCTGCCATATGGTTTGCTCGTAGTATCCCCTTTCCTTAGTATTATCAAACTTATGGATTGGCCAGTATGACGATTATCGGCTCTAGTTATAAGGATCATGATTTTTATTTGAGGATACCGTAAAGTATTAGAATTCGAGGAAGCTTAGCTCAATGTGTCATTTTACCTCGGTGAGTGTAAGTGGGTTAGTGTAATACCCGAACGAGTGTTCTATAGTTGGATGCCTCGAATGATCCTAGGTTCACGGAAGGATCCCGTGGGAGGTATTAGTAAAATATATGATCATGACTTAGTTGGTATGTCGATGTAATACCTTATTATCTTAAGAGTATTTAAATCAAGGAGTAGCTTAAAAAAAATAATAACAACCATAATTTTTTCAACGGACCATATTTAACTTTAAAAAATGTTGTGTGTTACTAAATTAGAATGAGTTAATGAAAAATATTAAAATTATAAAGTTGAATAAAGGTAAATATTTTGAATTCATGAGACTTATATTGGTGAATAGTATTTTTAATAGAAATTTGTTTAATATGTTTAATTGGACGAAAGATTGTTTAATTTATTTAATTGAGTTAGTAGCTTTAATTGCTAACTAATGTAAGTGTTAATATTTTTATGTAAAATTGATTAAGTGGTTTAATATTATAAGGTAATAAGTTAATTAAACCATGTGATTTAAACTTGGGCTCAAAGATAAAAAAAAAAGTGAATAACTTATTTAGGATAAAGAAAAAATTTATTTGGGTCGTAATATGAATGGGTCCAAACGTTAAATATGAATAGCTAATCGTATGGTTTCTTTTCTCTTAGGAGGTCCAAGCCTTTTAGGCCTCATTCTTTTTTTTAAGACGACGGATATATTGATGTGTGAGAGGATGATACCTTTAACTGAGAGAGAGAAAAAAAAGAAACAAAAAAAATAAACTTAGCAAGGACGAAAGGCACACCTCCCTTGGTTTTTATGAAATTACCAGCATTATGGGAACAAAGCTCCCCGTTTTACCTTCCTAGGTACAATACTGAGAGCATCCACAATGGTGTAGGGTATGGAGAAAGAAAGAGGCAAAGATGCAAATTCTGTGTCTCGCACTAGTGGAGGAAAGTTAGAATATTTGGTAGAGGAAATGGTAGTGGATTTGCAAAGTTACTGAATGCATGCAAATTCAGTAAAAATTTCCTACGAAGTTCTATTGTTCGTAGGATTTTTTTTACTAAATGGTAAATTTAACGGCAACCCAAACAGACTCTTAATTTTGCATTCCCACCCCCATTTTCTTCCACTTTAATTCCTCTCCTTTATTTTATTATTTCCATCCAAATTATATATAATTTCCATAGAAAATATGTCTTCCTCTCAACCGACTACTTCCAGTACAACTCGACAACCTAATATGACTCCGTTTGAGGACGAAGTGTTATGTATCGTTTATGCAAAATATACTTGTCGAGGTATTGAAGGGAACTTGATAACTTTAGACACATTTTGGGATACCGTGATGAATGAGTATAACGTCACGCATGGAATTACAATTATTCATACGAGATCCATGCTATGAACACATTAAAATTATATATCACATCTCGTAATGATATATATTATAAAAGATTTCTCACCAACTCAATAATATGGGAAGCAAGATGAAGGAGTTCCAAGCGGTTACAAATGCACGCAAAGCGTGCCGCATTGAAACCAACAAATAATTCACGTTCGATAAATGCGATCAAATTTTGAAAGAATTTCCAAAATTTGACTTGTGAAACACAGCGGGAAGCGACGATAACCCTAGACCGTAGGAGAAGATGAAAGTATGGGGGTACGGGACGTACCGGATAGAATCCCAAGCAAAAAGGGTGAGACACAACATGCACGTCAACGAGCACATTCCAACATCTTGCATTGTAACACCACGGTACTCAAACATTATGAATACTTCAATGCAATGTTTAAAAACAAGCAGGAGTGGAAGAATAATCGTGCCCTTAAATTTGACTCTCAAATGGATGCGTTCATTGAGATGAAGCGAGTCGATCAACTTAACAAAAAATAAGATCAGCTCGTGCACCTAGGCCGAAAGCAGTCGCACGTCATGGAGTTGGATGTGGTCAATATGAATGCGGTACAATAACAGTTTCATTTTAAAAGGTTCAATGACCTCACAATGATAGTTGCTGCGATCGAAGCTGCGATTTTCGAGTTGTAGTCGAGCTCTAACGGGTCCTCAAACCCTTCGTCTGCTCCAACCGATTCAATCAATGATGATTAGTATTTTTTTATAGTTGTATTGAACCCACATTATTTTTTTCGTCATTTTCCTTCAATATATGTACTGTGACCCACATTTCGTTTCAATAAATCAAATGTCACTGTTTAAATATATGTAATGTGACTACTGTTTAATAATTTTTGTCACAATAAAATAGTCGGTTCAAACCTTATATCAATTATAATAACAACTATATGATCACAACGACAATCGTACAATTACAAAATGAAAATGTAACTAAGAAAGCGATTAGACACAATTACAATCATAAGTACTTTAAATTCTTCAACCCACCATTTCATCACCCTAGGTGTTCCAAATGTGATCCACCAAATCATTACGTAACGGTTGATGTTTAGTTATGTCTCTTATCTTAGCATCCCACGTGAGGTAGTCATAGAAATTAGTTTGGCCCTTCAAAATTTCAGGTGTTTAATCACTTTGTTCGTATTCATTTTTCCATGGACAGTCTCTACGTTCATCGTCAATAATCATATTGTGTATTATAATGCAAGATTTCATAATGGTTAATAGTGATGCCCTATTCCATAATTTACAAGGTTCTCGAACAAAAGTGAATCGTGCTTGTAGTACACCAAAATCACGTTGCATGCTTCTTGGTACTTGTAAAATAATTTCTATTTTTGTGTAATCCCATTTTGGTTTAAAAATGTTTTTACGATTGAAGCATAGAGAGGGTAAATGCCATCACCAAGGTAGTACCCCATATCGTATAAGTTTTCATTAAAAGTGTAATTAACGGGAGGTGTCATCCCATTGCACAATTCCTGGAAGACGTTAGATCGTTGCAAGACATTTAAATCATTGTAAAATCCAGGCACCCTAAAGAACAATTTCCAAATCAAGATGTTGTAATAGGCAACTGCTTCCAGAATTATAGTAGGTGATTCTTTACGTTCATTATATTGAGTGTGCCATGCCATGGGGAAGTTTTTCCAATGCCAGTGCCTGCAATCTATGCTGCCTAGCATTCCCGAAAAACCTTTGTTTCCATTTTGTTCGAGTAACCTTGTGATGTTGCCTTCTGTCGATTTCTTCCGTACTGGAGATCAAAATTCTTCATAATTACCTCTGTGAATCTAATAAAAGTTTCTAATACTGTTGTTTCACTCATTGTGTACTGATCAGACCACGCGTTATGGGACCCCCACTAACTAACATTTGAATTTCCCCCAACACTTTCTGATGAGAGCTTAAACCTTGATGACTGCACACATCCTTCTTTTGAACAAAATAGTTATCATAAAGACAAATAGAATCAAAGATGCAATTGAAAACACTATACCGCATCCTAAATCTCCTTAAAAAAATGCTCGTTATATACATTATCTTCACCAAAGTAATCTTCCCATAGTGTTACTTGTCCCCTTTCTCTCCTTCGATTCACTCGACATATGGTTTCGAGTTCTTTCCTATTGCGAATTATATTTTTTTCACCAAATCACCAGGTAATCTCCATAAAAATTATCATCTCCTCATCTGAATCATCGAATGATCTGCCTTCATTAAATTGATCATATTGGAGCATTAGATTTCGGCCCTCATCGCAAGAACTGGAGGAGTCCATGATTTAGTTTTTCTCGGAATAATTTAGAAATTTAATAAGTTATATTGTAAATTTTATAATCTGCTGAACTATTTATAAATATGATAGTCTACGATTTTTCAAATGTTGTCCATACAATATTTTTTAAATTGTGTGCGAGAGTATTGTTTAAATTGTGTGCTAGAGTACTGTTTAAAGTTACTTTTCAACATGTGCCTTTTGTCAATTATAGGTTGGTATGTGTGCCCTGATTTATCATTGCATGCAGAACAAAAATGTATTGTGGTCTTGAAAAGCATATTTTTGCAAATATTATGAAATTTCTAGAATGAATCATGTGTTATCCCCATTTAATGGGATTTTTTGACTTAAACTTCCTATGTAGATGAACTTCTAGTAATTTGGCCTTGAACATATAGAAAAGTTTAATGAAGGTTTTATTGGGTTTTAACATGGAATAAATAAAATATAAATTTTAGCCCTTAAGGTGTGCTAATAAGTTTAGAAAATGTAGTAAGTGGGAATTTCAAAACTATATGTGAAGATAAAGGGAGAATGGTATTTTTTGTAAAGTAGTCTCCAAAATTGCAAAGGGTTTTCTTATTAAAGAAAGTAATGAAATAAAGAGATTTCTAACTTGAAAAGGGTGTTAACTCTAAAATGTGGAATGAGTGATAATTAGTACAAAAATTTGAGAAGTTAGTACGCAAAACGTAATAATATTTTTAGAAAAATAACATTTGTGAAAATGAAGGAAAATGTAATCTTGGAAATAAGTGGGTAAAATGGTAATTTTACGTAAAGTGAAATTTTTTATGAATAAAAATGTTTAAAAAAGGTGTTACATAGTCCTAAATGAAAGTAATTTTTGGGATAAATTCAACACAAGCATGTAAAGGACAAGAAATGGTGATTTTCAAAGTGTAACACAAGGTGGGGTGAAATCCCCAAATTTTGGCTTCGACCGATAAAAGTGAAATAATGTGGACAGTTGATAAATGTTAAAACATGTTAATATGGACTTGGATGAGATCGAGAAAGAATTAAGAAGGACCCCAAGCTCTAGGGCGAAAAACCCCAAATACTATCTAGAGCATATGGCAGCGTAGCCGACGGTGCGGGGCCCATTAAAAGTACGCGATTATTTGGAGGATTTCGAGAAAAGATAATGGAAAAAGCAACTTGATAAGAAGTGGGTTGTGTGGTGAATATAGAAAAAGATAACTTAACTTGAAATGAAATCAATAAATGTTCCGATCGATAGATAATGTGGACAAGTAATATAAGAAATTGGCTAATGTCCATGTAAAGTGAAAAAGGATAGTAAAGTGATTAAATGGGTGATAAGGAACTTAAGGGTGTTATAAACCATAATTAACACATTGCGAAGTATTTTCAATAGAAAATAAGTATCTTCTAACACGGAGCACGCGTGTGCTGGAAGGTGATTTTAAGGAAAGTAATAAGGTAAATTTGGTGGGAGTAAATGGGTGATTTTGCTAAAATAAGTAATTTTCCCTAAGCAGGTATTTAACCGGGTGCGTTAAATCATGAAATAAATGCTAAGTCAAGTAAAAAGGGGGTATTTGTAAGATTAATGTGACTTAATCAAACCAAGCAACATTTTTATAATAAAAACAGTCTCATGCATTGGTGTACGAATATACATACATACATATATATATATACATACATATATATATATATATATATATATATATATATATGTGTGTGTGTGTGTGTGTGTGTGTGTGTGTGTGGAGGTTCAAAAGTAAACATTTTAATGAACCTTAACAAAAAACAGCTTAACAACCCATTAATTTTAATTCCTATATTGTAATTGGTCCGCGCCAGCGGCAACAGACATGCGTGTGACATGCGTGTGGAGGGTGGGGTTGTGGGAGGGGGATGGGGTAAGGGGTGTGTATTAAAAAACACTCGTGTCACACGTTTGTCCATTGTTTTTGGCGCGGACCAATTACAACATAGGAATAAAAACTAATGGGTTGTTAAGGTATTTTTTTGTTAAGGTTCATTAAAATGTTCATCTTTTGGGTTCACTTTTGAACCTCTTTTATATATATATATATATATATATATATATATATATATATATATATATATATATATATAGAGAGAGAGAGAGAGAGAGGCTCCTATGCACACTAAGTTTGCACATTATTTTTTAAAATAGTAAAAAATTATTTTTGAGCTAATTTTTTTTGTGTGATATTTAAATATTTCAGGGAACAAATATAAAAAAATTCAGCTTAATTTTTTTTTTTTGCTATTTTTAAAAAATCGGTCAAATTTTCGCTACTTTTAAGCACTATAAAAGCTGTGAAAGTTTGACCAATTTTTTAAAAATCAGAAAAAAAAATTGAGTTGAATTTTTTTATATAGGTCCGTTGAAATGTTTAAATATCATATAAAAAAACAACTCAAAAATATTTTTTTAATATTTAAAAAAAAATTGGTGTGCGCCAGCACGTGTGCAAACTTTGTGCGCAAAGGAGCCTGCCTCTCTCTCTCTCTCTCTCTCTCCCTCTCTCTGTATATATATATATATATATGAGGTAGTTGTGTGTGCACATAGGTATAACCCGTTGGAGTCTCTTTTTTGTCATTCGATTCTATATTACATTGTTGTATTTCTCACTGTGCATTCGACTCATTCCCTCTTCTTTGTAAAGGCAGGTTGTGTGCGGTTTTATATTTTGAGGGCGTTATGAAGGTAAGTATTCTTTTTATTTTACATTAGTAGCTCTATATGCTTGGATTTCGGGGATGTTTACCCATTTTTAATTGAAATCGCAAGTTAAACAAGTGAAATGTTAATGAAAAAAACTGGACTACCAACATTATTTAAGTGGTCTCATCGCACTTTACACCTAACGCTCAGTTCGGATTAGGTTGACTATGGGTAACCCATAAATTCGGGTCGGGAAGTTACAAACACAATACCACTTTTGCCATTTAAAGATCAATTGTGAGATAAATATATTTTCCCTAATCTTCGGGACTAAGCTTCCAAATCAACTTTCATCTTTCAACGGAGAAAATATCATTTTCAAGAATAATGATCTTTACATTTAAAAACTATAAGATGTGGGTTCTTGCAATATAGTTAGTATTAAGTGAGGCGTAACCCCTTATCAATATCGGGTTTGACACCGTGCAATATTAAATGATGACAATGAATACAGGTGAATAATAAGCAAAGGGATTCAATATTTAGACTTGTATTAAATGATATGTTGGAACAATTAATAGACAAGATGCATAATAAATAGATGATACCAGCAGGTAGCTTGGTCGGAGGGAGAAAGATCAAGCACCCTAAACACAATAAAGGCAAGGCAGGAACTTCAATCTCAATTAATGTTTACTGATATGGGTATTGAATGGGCATGGGAAATAATGTTCTTACAATATCTCTCATGTATGGAGAAAGTTGGGAAGTAATTCTAGGCTCCGAATGCTCTCCCTGTTAAACTATTTGTGTGGTGTATTTATATGAAGGACAGGCTACTCGAGTAAACTTTCTCGTGTTTAATATGATTGATTGCATTCAATGCACAAGTACCTCCCATTAATGTAGAATATATTGCATTAAATGCATGGGATCACATAATTTGGTGAGAAACTATTTCATTGGTCGGAGGTATGAAGGGCATTATTGGGGGGTGTGACGTGGCAGCTTGGGGCTTATCCTAGAACGACTAAAGGGTCACGTTTGGTGCACTAGACCTTCCATCCTAGGGATAAAACCACTTGAGTGCTGTAACTTCGAGTCCCTCAATGCCAGACGTTATGACGTCAGAAAGTGGGTAAACAGTGACTCTAATAGGTGTATAGTCACATCAGTCAGGCGGGATGGCGTCTGCTTTAAGGTTCTTCCGCTGGTAAGAAGCTCGAGTGTTTAGTTTTCTGTTTGTTAGTTAAGAATTATCTTAATACCAAGGTTACAAGATTGAGGTACCTCGAGGAGGTTCCCTCGAATAAGTAGGAGTTGAGGTAGCTCGACTATAGTGGGTCGAGAAACCATATGTACTAAGTTATGTTTTGCCCAAGTGTGCCAAGAGGGTTGGTAATTGTATTCCCAACGTTGCCTCTCTCCCAATCCTCCAAACCATGTCCCTGAGAGGTTCCCAAGAGGAGGTTGTTCGATAGAGAAAGTTAGTTATCCCATGCCCTGCCTGGTATGGTCTCTCGTGGGTACCAAATAACCTCGCTCAAAATATAATCATAAGATAAAGTACATGATACAATTCATTATATTTCTTATTATAAACTATCGTCATTCAAGTGAGTTTGATCAACAAGTTGGATCTTTCGAACCAGGTCCGTAGGAGAATCTTCGAGGTAGGTAATTCGAGCCAGCTCTATGGAGAATCTTCAAGGTGGGTCTTCGAGCCACTACTGTGGAGAATCTTTGAGGTAACTTTCTCGGGTGACCTTCATCCTCCTTATCCATCTGCCAATTAACAGATTAAATAAGTTAATCACTCTTTCATTGGGACTCCCCCTAATTTTCCCCTTTGTAGAGATATTTGTTTAATATATGAAGAAATATTTGTACGAAACCCTTAGTTGATCTTCAATCCTTTCCTGCAACAAGTCTTCAATATCCCTGGGCAATTGATTCATAAGTAATATCAAATTATTAGTAGTGGAGGAGTTATATCTTCCTCTATCTTTTGAACCACCTAGTATGTTTAATAAATATCTTGCCATACTTAAGATAAAATCTCTTCCCTTTGTGGTGCTTCACAAATACTTGTGGTAGATGCCTTGGGAAAAGTGAAGAGGTTTATTAAAATTTCCCCCAAAATTCTTCATTTCCCCCAAGATGAAAAGACTCTAAGCATGTCTCATTTAATGAGGTTGTCATTTGTGCTTCGACTTATCACATATGGCTGCACCAGGGTATGCGCGTGTTCCCCACATTTCTCATTCGTGTGTTTGCTCCCCGAAACGTCATCATTGCAACCCGTAAACTCTGATGTAATGCGTGCGTGTTGAACATGCAAATTGATTTGATCATAATCACGCTTCTCTAAGCGTTGCCTTTTTTCACCCATTAGGGTCTGTATTGCCCCTATAAAAGGGGTTGTGCCTTCATTTCAAATTTCCACCTTTGGGTTTTCGTCTTTGAGTTGAGATTTTGTGAGAGAAGACTTTGTCTTCTTTTCCAACTTCATTCCTTTCAACTTACCTTATTCTCAAAAGTTACCTTATTCCTTTCAACTCACTTTGTTAGGGGCGCTTCCCTCGAAACTCAAGCGGGCCAAAACCAATGGGCACGTTACCGTCATGCTCTCTACTTTGGGGAGTCCAATCTCTTCTGGCAGATGGTGGAGAGGTTTCCCGATGAACTAAAGTAGGTTAAAAACCCTAAATTGTTGATGGAAGAGGACAAGGATGCCGAGGACTTTGCCTACATCCCTACCGCCACCGTTACCTGATTTTGTGTTGAGCGTGGTGATTTCCCATATTCCAAGGTGGAGTTTGAAGCTTATTATGGTGCTTGTGATGGGTTAGGTCCTTGGACGGACTACATCCACTCCAAATACTATGTTCAACTTGCTCTTATTGGCCTATCCTACTCCAGTTGGATGGGTGATCTCACTCTTGCCAAAAATAACACTTCCCTCCAGATACTCGTTTCTCGTTGGAGCCATATGTCACACACCTTTGTGGCCTCTTGGGGTGAATTTACTGTCACCCTCGAAGACATTTGTGAGCTGCTAGGGTTAGAGGCGACGTGATTTGATATATTTTTCGAAGAAGCGGTTTCTAATAAAGAGAAGGTTTTGAGGGCAGATTTAGCAGCAATTATGAAGGACTGAATGGTGGCCTATAATCAGTTTACCAACTCATAAGTAATTAGGTACTTCTACTTTATTAAAAAAATAAGGCAGTGATTAGGGATCATAAGGCATTAAAGGAAAATCCTCATGGAAAGCATGTGTTCGAACAACCCATGACTAGAAAGGGTTTTAATTCTCAAATCGAGCTAGTTGATTACATCTAGATGATGCTGTAAAAGATCTATCTCCCGGGAAAGCCCCATGATTTCCCTCAAAAGGACTTGATAAATATGGTTGTCCGAATAGCCAGCGGCGTGAAGCTTCGTCTCACGGCTATCATACTTGGTTTATTATACACTTGGTTGGATCGTGTGATGGTGGATTCATCCAGGAGCATCAGCAGGTTTGATGACTCCAACTACGTGAATCATGTTGTTTTAATAGCTTTCCTTTATGCTCACTTTTCGAACTATGCCCCAGTCGGTAACTATCCCGATTCTCAGCCCATCAGAATCCCCAAGATCTGTTGATGGAATCATAAGAATGTCAACAAGCCTCTCATCTCTTTGATCGATAGAGCCGAAAGGTTCTTACCTCTCCCCTATGTTGGGGTGAACCAATTTTTTACCAATGATTTTTTCGCTGAGGTGCAACATCCTGTCACTCCCTTCAATGAAGCACTTGCTAGGAACTTCCCATCGAACAACGTCCCCCTTTTGCCGATCTCTTATTATTTACCCTCTTACACGAAATGGTCTTCATTTTATTCCGTCTGCAGCCCCCATTGTGTATCCTTGCAATTTGGTTACGATCAAGGAACTCCTCTACTAAGACACTTTACCCGCGAGAAGCCTACGAACTTTTTTTTTACTCGTTCTAATTATCTAACTTCAGCTGTGGTAAATCTTTACACTAGCTGCCCGATTAATCCTGTCATTCCAATCAAGGAAGCTCGAGGGAGTAGGCCAGTTATATACATAACGGTGTTCAGGAAAAACCAGCTTGTTTCCTTTTAAAGTAACATTCTGAAAGAACCTCGATATCCTAAGGTTGAGAGATACCTTCCCACAGAGTTGGGTTTAAGGAATTATACAACATTTTCTTCTGTATTTCCTCTTAGAACTGCCAATAACTCTGTCCCTTTCAAGTTGCCTCCAATAGCTCCAGTGGACGAAGTCGTAGTCAAGAAGAAGAAAGCAGCTCAATCCTCCATTCTATCCAAGGTAGCTGCTATTGCCCCTGGTCCTTCGAGGCTAGTTGAAGGAAGTGATACTTCGCGCATTGCCTCGACCAGAGTAGCTGTGAGGGTTACAAAAAAAGCCCCAATGAAGAAGCTAAAAACTTCCCAACAAGATCTAGTGGCCCGTACTCCTGACCTCGAAGTCGCCCAAGATGTTAGTCTAATGTTTAATCAGCTTCGATTAACCTTGGAGAACTTTAGTGAAGAATTAGGCTTTTATGTCAGTCGTTATGGCTTCCCATGGTTTCTTGTACATTTCTCATCCTGTCGGAAGTAGTAAAAAGAGGAAATCAATTAGCCCTCTTAAACTTGTACTAAAGGGATCAGGAGAATCAAGCGAGGAGGATCTGCCCGAGAAGCATGTAGCTGCTAGTTTTGATGATGATGATGATGATGATGATGATGATGATGGTGATGAAGGATAAAGGAAAGAAGAGGAAGAGGAGGAGGAAGAAGAAGAAAAAGAAAAATAGGAGGATACTGCAATGGTCTGACGATGAAGATTGAGGATAATGGTTTCCCCTTCTAAACCTGCCTCACCTTCTCAGGATTTTAAAGTTTTAGAGGATGTATTGGAAGAAGAAGAGGTATACTTTCTATCATTCTTCTAAGTCTTTAACTTTTCCTCTTTTACCTTGTGATGATGACTCTATTTTGTTCCAACTCTCCCCTTTTTCAGTTTCATGCACAAAGAACTGTGGCTTGTGCGATGATGTTGAGGAGAGAAATCTGTTAGAAAAGCGTGGTGAATTTTTACCTGCCTAGAAAGAAACTGTGTCGCGGGAGATAGCTGCCCCTATTGCTTCCCAGGTAACCTCCAATTTCCCCCTAGGGGAAGTTATTTTTTATACTTCAACAAAATCAAGTAGCGGCTATTCACCTGACTCTACTTTTTTACGCGAGCAGACTGGTCTTGAGAAAAGTGTTCGAGATGTGAGGACTATTGAAGTTGTTCCTAAATCCCATGTTCCTGTTAGTTTGATACCCATTGATAAGATTTTTTTCTTGATATTCTAAATTATTTTGTTCCTTTTGATTTGATATTCTAACTTGCTCTACATTGTGCTTCATAGGTATCTTTACCTAAACCCAATTCTCCATTAGTCCCCACAACCTCTTATGACCAAGTTCTTGTTACCCTTTTTGGTCCCTCAATCCACAGTCAGGAGCGAGTCGAAGTTGCTGTTACGGGCCAAGGAGAAGGGAGATTGGAAAAGGTCACTGAAGTAGGGGGTGTGATTTCCCTCAAGAACAATGTCCTTTAGTGGAACCTATTTTGGCTGAGGAAGAAGATGTAGTTCAAATGTCTACTCGTGAATTTGCTGATGAGCAGCATCCAGAGGTATACTTTTCTTCTTATGTATATCACCTATATTTAAACTTTATTAGTTTTTCCAAGTCGTATTGGTCTTAGAAATATCCCATAACCGAGGGTCGGTCGAGCCAAGTTATATTGGTCTTATAAATCTCCAATAACCGAGGGTCAGGAGGACCAAGTCTTATTAGCATAAAATATCCCATAACCGAGGGTCAGGCGGGCCAAGTCTTATTGGAATAAAATCTCTCATAACCGAGGGCAGACCGGCCAAGTCTTATAGACATAAAATCTCCCATAACCTAGGGTCAGGTGTGTAATGACCCCAATTTCTTATGCCAATGATGAAGAAATACGTATAGAGTAGCCTTCGCCCCTGAGCTCTCTAGTGTGCATAACGTGTTCCATGTGTCAATGATACACAAATGCGTACCAGATCCAACACATATCCTAAGTCACGAACCTCTTCAAGTTAGAGAATATTTGCCATACATTGAGCATCCGATATAAATTTTGGACAATAAAGATCAAATATTAAGAACCAAGGTAATTCCACAAGTCAAAGTATTATGGTGAAATCATTCCATTGAAGAAGCAACTTGGGAGTGGGAATATGAAATAAAGGAGCGATATCCATACCTGTTTGAAAATTAATGTAAGCCAAGTTTGGGAACCAAACGTTTTATAAGGAGCGTAGGATGTAATGACCCCATTTTCTTATGCCACTATATAATTGCTTTCTTTCAATTTCATCTCACTTACTATCTGATAATATTGTATTATTACATATGTGATATTCTATATTCTTAATACAATAAAACCCATTTTTAAATTTGAAGAATTAAATGTAAAATAAATCAAATTGATATTTTATGACACATCCTAAGCTAAATTATAAGTTACATAACTATGATTAATTATGTTTGAATCATGTTTATCCTTTGTGATATGGTTAATGTGTCCTTAATATATATAATTTAAGTTAATATACTTTCATAAGGCATGAAATATTGAATTAATTGCAACTACAAAATTTTAAAGTTTTTGGTAAAAATGTTCATGTTGAAGCCTAGTTTTGACCATGGTAATATAACAATTGACTTGAGGTATGAACTAGATAGTTGTAGGTATATGAATTAGGTTTGTAACACAACAAACTTTGTATCAAACGGACATTCGAGTGAGAAGATATCATCTTTTTACGAACAAGGGGTGATATTTTGTCTTACATAGTTACCACGTGTCATACTTTGATTGAACCAAGGGGATGTGCCTTATGATGACCTAAAACCTTTGAAATAAGCTCCCCCTTTATCATATTTCATCCATGGAAGAGTTTTATCCTAAGGAGAGAGAAACGAGAAGTTTAGGGAGAGAAAGGCGAGGAACAATTCGGGGAAATTCATAGGAAATTATGTAAAAGTCCCGAGGGTAATCCTACCTACAAATCTTGTTATATTTTTGGTATTATTGATTGGAATGATAGAAATTATAATTACGAAGAATCAACTATAAATTTGATTAAATCAAAGTCTTATAACCTATCTTAAGCGAAAGGATAATTTTTGGGGTAGAAATTGTAATTTTATGAAACTTTAAGGACTTGGTTTTAATTAAGAAGGTTTCAGGGATTAAAATGAAAATATAAAAAGGATCATTTTGTGAATAAATATTTTCAGGAACCTTTATGAAATATTAAAATTATATAGTGTGAAATTACAAAAATGCCCTTTATGTGTAAAATGACCTTTATACCGTTAATAACTTTACACCTCGTACTGGTTTTAACACCTCCACCGCACACGTGTTGCCTTAATAGGAAAAGATAAAACACATGTCAATCCTTTAGAAAAATTTAAAACACGTCTCGTCGTTTGGTGAACTAAGACTGGAAGGCTGCTCCGTTACGCGACACGTGAACGCCGACTCACCAAAATGAAAGCCTGATCGCCTAGACACGTGTCAACACCTAAATAGCTTTGAAAAACTATAAATAAAGCCTTTGGATCAGCCAGCCATTACACGAAATTATACCAAAATCTTACAAAGAAATAGTGAGAGAAAGTGCGGGGAAAATTTAAGAAGAAGTTTCCTCTCAAGATTAACGAGCGATCCAAGACTCTGTATCTATAACTTCAGACTTCTGCTCTAGGTGAGTACTCTGACATTCCTTGTGCGTTGTAATTATACGATATTATGCAAATTATATATATTTTTTGAACTATTTTTATTCTCAAAATTCATCTGATACCGATGATTGATTCCTTGTGATATGTTTATATTTGTCCATATAGACATACCGATTAAAAAGAGTTTTCAAAATGATATTGAATATTGGAAATAAGATTTGGCCTAAGAAACCTCTTTTACTGACTGACCTTCCCGGTGGGTTATCGTTGGTGTTCCCTAAATAAGTCATTGTGACGAACAAGTTCGATTTACCCTCAATTATCGGGGAATAATACGGTATTATAGTGTACTTAGACATTAAAATGATATGATTGAAAGAAAAAATTATTACCTTTGATTTGTTGCATCCATTCTATTCTGAGCTATTCATTTTTATATACTGTCATTCCAAATTATATACTGCAAGTTCCTATCCATATATGTATATGACTTCTCTTTTTATTTAAATATGTATCAATTTTTTGAAAAACCTTGGAGTGTATAGAGATTGAATCTCACTCAGCTTTTATTTGATGTTGTATAACTAACCATTTTCAGGAAATAAGTAGGCTTGGAGGGAACGTAAAAGGACTATATGGAAGATTTAGCTTTTAGAGCTCTTTTTGTTATTTTAAGTAAAAAGTTTGTTATATCATATAGAGCATGTTTGGCTCTCTTATAATAAGTTTTAAATTTCGTCTTAAGTTGTAACTCGTTGTTACTTGTAATAAATGAAGTTTCCTTTAGAAAGCTCTAATGACGTAATTCCTTTAATTTCAATATTTTACGATTCATAACCATGTAATTGTATTTTTGTTGCATTTAATTAAGGAAAAAATTTAAGTCATAATATTTGTTGCCTTGGTGGAATGTTAAGACACTCGTTCCCCACTATTATTTTGGGATCGGGTCGTGACAGAGGTGGTATCAGAGCATTGGTTATGAACCTGTAGACTACTGAACATAAGTTTCAAACGTTATAGATTTTGAGTTTCCATACATAGGATATAGGATGAAAAATCCGACTCATGTGATAACCCTCCATATGTCTTACATTCTATATAATTGTTTATATATAATTCATCTTCTAATTTGCAATTTGGAGATAGTATAATACATCTTACATTTGGCCATGATTGTAGAAAATGACCAAGACAAAATCAACTGCGGGAACTAGTGGTTCAAATATGGAAAGACTGGAACGTGCATACAAGGCAATTGAAAGTCTAACAAGAATTGTGGAGCATCAGGTGAATAATGGAGTACCAAGGAATATTGAACTAAGTAGTTGTACTATTGAACAGTTCAAGAAGTTGAACCCGTCATCTTTTAAAGGTACTCCTAACCCCACTGAAGCAGAAAATTGGGTGATGCAAATGGAAAAGATGTTCGATGTTCTTAAGTGTACAGATGAACAACGGGTTTCATTTGGAACATTCATACTAGAAGGTGAAGACAAACATTGGTGGAGAATGACTAAGAGAATACACGAGGAAAGGAATAATCCCATAGGTTGGAATGAGTTCTTGGTGATCTTCTACGATAAATATTTTCTCAAAACGGTGCAAGACCAAAAAGCAGCTAACTTTATGAGTCTGGTTTAAGGAAATATGACGGTTAGTCAATATGAGGCAAAGTTTACTAAGTTATCCCATTTTGCACCTCATGCTGTGATAACCGATGTTTTAAAAGCCAAGAAGTTTGAACGTGGGTTGAGATTGAATATTCGTAGTCAAATTTCCATCCTGAATTTGACATCATATAATGACGTGGTGGCTAGGGCAATAATAGCTGAGAAGGATAATGAATAATATAATCATGTTAGAGAGGGGAAGAGGAAGTAACCCCAATAACAAATCCTTTAGGACTATACCTAATATAGGACAACCTTTAGTAAATAAACCCTTTAATGTTGATAGATGCCAACGATGTGGTAATATTCATAGAGGGCAACCATGTTACTTGGAGACGGGAAGTTGCTTTGGGTGTGGCCAAAAGGGACATAAAATGAAATATTTCCCTAACAAAGGGAAGGCGCCAACAAATAACTTTAATGACAACAAGGATCATGGAAGACAAGGTAGAGTTTTTAATCTTTCCGATGCAAAGACTTCTAATGCAGTTGTGTCAGGTATACTTTCTATATGTGCACAACATTTTTAAGTTTTAATTGATCCTGGTTATACCCATTCATTTGTGTCTGTATGTTTTGTTAATCGTTTTCCTAATATTGTTGAATCCTTGAATCATAACATACACATTTCTACTCCTTCGAGTGAGTTATTGATGGGAACATTAGTATATAAGGCTTGCCCCTATAGATGTTAGTAGTCATAAACTATTCGCCTATTTGATAGTTTTAGACATAAGAGACTTTGAAGTCATTTTGGGGATGGATTGGTTAGCATCATATCATGCTAAGGTAGATTGTTTTGAGAAGAGAGTTACTTTCCAAATTCCTAACCATCAAGAATTTATTTTTGAAGGAATTGGAATCCTATCTCCCATACGTATTATCTCTGTAAAGAAAGCTTGTAGTTTTCCTAAGAAGGGATGTCAAGGATTCCTTGCAAGTGTTATTGATTTGAAAATAAAATATCCTAGTTTAGAAGATATTCCCATAGCTAAACATTTTCCAGATGTTTTTCCAGATGATTTACCCAGTCTTCCTCCTAGTAGAGAAATATAGTTTACGATTGAACTTATTCCTGGAACTATACCAATCTTAAAACCACCTTATCACATGGCACCTTTAGAATTAAGGTAATTAAACGTTCAATTACAAGATCTTTTAAACAAGGGTTTTATTAGACCAAGTGTATCCCCTTGGGGTGCTATAGTGTTATTTGTTAAAAAGAAGGATGGGACGATGAGGTTATGTACAGATTATCATGAACTAAATAAGGTGACCATTAAGCAAAAATACCCATTACCTCGTATAGATGATTTGTTTGACCAACTGCAAGGTGCGCAAGTATTTTCTAAGATTGACCTTAGATCAGGCTATCACCAATTGAAGATTAAGGAAGGTGATATTTCGAAATCAGCTTTCTGTACTAGATATGGTCACAATGAATTTCTTGTGATGCCATTTGGACTAACTAATGCATCAGTCGCTTTTATGGATAGGATGAATAGAGTGTTTAGGAAGTATTTGAATCAGTGTGTGGTTATTTTCATTGATGACATCCTTATTTATTCCAAAAGTATTGAAGAACACGAAAAGAATTTAGAGACAGTATTAAAAATCCGTAGGAGGGAGAAATTATATGCAAAATTAAAGAAGTTTGAGTTTTGGTTGCCTAGCGTATCTTTTCCAGGACATATCGTTTCTAAGGAAGGAGTGTCGGTTGACCCTCAAAAGATCAAAGTTATACTGAATTTGCCTAAACCAACTAATGTGATGGAAATTCGTAGTTTTCTTGGATTAGCAGGTTATTATCGAAGATTTGTCGAAGTATTTTCCAGTATTGCCAAACCTCTATCTAGGTTAACACAAAAGAATGTGAAATACGAATGGTCTGAGGAAGTTGAGAATAGCTTTCAAGAAATTAATAATCGATTAGTAATTGCCCCAATTTTGACTATTCCTTTTGAGATAGGGGGATTTGTGATTTATAGTGATTCTTCTAAAAATGTTTTGGGATGTGTGCTAATACAAAATGGAAAAGTAGTAGCTTATGCCTCGAGACAATTAAAACCACATGAGAAAAGTTATCCAACCTATGACCTAAAATTAGCAGTTGTAATTTTTGCTCTTAATAATTGGAGACATTATTTGTATGGTGAGACATGTGAGATTTATACCGATCATAAGAGTTTGAAATATATCTTTACTCAGAAAGAGTTAAACATGAGACAAAGGAGGTGGTTAGAATTGATGAAGGATTATGATTTAAATATTCATTATCACCCGAGGAAAGCAAATATAGTAGAGGATGCTTTAAGTAGGAAGTCTACACCAAAATTTAGCATGTCTTATTACAAGCCATGAAGCTCTGTTGAAGGATTAAAAAAGTATGAAAATAGATGTATGTATTTATAGCAAAGGAGGAATAATCGCTAACTTACAAGTACAATCCATGTTGATGGAAGGATCAAAATTGCATAAGTAAATGACCCATAACTGAAGAAGATTAGAGAAGAAGTTATTGAACGTAAGAGAATTGAATTTGTGATACAAGATGATATATTGAGATTTGGAAATAGAGTGTGTGTACCATGTGATGCCCAACTAATGAGGAAAATTTTAGAGGAAGGCCATTACTCGAGATTCACATTTCATCCCGGATGTACAAAGATGTATATGGATCTTAAGATGTATTTTGGTGGAATAAAATGAAAAGGGAGATAGATGAATTTATATCTTAGTGTTTGGTTTGTCAACAAGTAAAAGCTGAACATCAGAAACCATCAGGATTACCACAACCCCTACCTATCCCTGAATGGAAATGGGAACATAATACTATGGATTTTGTGACAAGTTTACTAAGGAGTTTAAATGGCAATGATTCTATTTGGGTAATTATTAATAGGTTAACTGAATCTGCTCATTTTCTTGCCAGTAATATTACCCATTCTTTAGAAAAGTTAGCTAAGTTATACGTGCGAGAAATTATTAGGCATCATGGAACCCCGGTTTTAATTATATATGATCGTGACCCTAGATTTGTGTCTCGCTTTTGGAAAAGCCTACAAGTATCCACGGGAACATAATTGAATTTTAGCACCTCTTTTCATGCTCAAACGGATGGACAATCTGAGAGAACCATTTAAACCTTAGAGGATATGCTTAGGGCATGTGTGCTTGATATAAAGGGTAATTGGGATGATCATTTACTGTTAGTGGAGTTTTCATATAATAATAGTTATCAAGTAAGTATTCAAATGGCTCCGTATGAGGAACTTTATGGTAGAAGGTTTCATTACCCTGCATGTTGGGTAGAAGTTGGAGAAAGAAAATTATTGGGACCAGAATTGATCCAGATCACAACAAAGAAGGTAAAATTGATACAAGACCGACTTCGAAACGCTCAAAGCCGTCAAAAGAGTTCCGTTGAATCGACACCGCCAAATAGAATTCCAAAGAGGAGATTATGTGTTCTTGTGAGTATCACCAGCAAAGGGAGTAATCCGATTTAGAAGGAAAAGGAAATTAAGTCCAAGATACATAGGACCTTTTGAAATCCTTGAAAGTATAGGAGCTGTTGCGTATAGAGTAGACTTACCCCCTGAACTCTCTAGTGGGCATAACATGTTCCATGTGTCAATGATGAAGAAATGCGTACCAGATCAAACACGTATCCTAATTCACGAACCTCTTCAAGTTAGAGAAGATTTGTTATACATTGAGCATCCGATATAAATTTTGGACAATAAAGATCAAATATTAAGAACCAAGGTAATTCCACTAGTCAAATTATTACGGTGAAATCATTCCATTGAAGAAGCAACTTGGGAGCGGGAAGATGAAATAAAGGAGCGATATCCATACCTGTTTGAAAATTAATGTAAGCCAAGTTTCGGGACCAAACGTTTTATAAGGAGCGTAGGATGTAATGACCCCATTTTCTTATGCCACTATATAATTGTTTTCTTTTAATTTCATCTCACTTACTATCTAATAATGTTGTATTATTACATATGTGATATTCTCGATTCTTAATATAATAAAACCCATTTTTAAATTTAAAGAATTAAATGTAAAATGAATCAAATTGATATTTTATGACACATCCTAAGCTAAATTATAAGTTACATAATTATGACTAATTATGTTTTAATCATGTTTAGCCTATGTGATATGGGTAATGTGTCATTAATAAATATAATTTTAAGTTATTATACTTTCATAAGGAATGAAATATCGAATTAATTGCAACTACAAAATTTTAAAGTTTTTGGTAAAAATATTCATGTTGAAGCCTAGTTTTGACCATTGTAATATAGAAATTGACTTGAGGTATGAACTATATAGTTGTAGGTATATGAATTAGGTTTGTAACACAACAAACGTTGCATCAAACGGACATTCGAGTGAGAAGATATCATCTTTTTACGAACAAGGGGTAAGTAGTCATTTAACCTTAAATGATATTTTGTCTTACATAGTTGACATGTGTCATACTTTGATTGGACCATGGGGAGGTGCCTTATGCCTACCTAAAAGCATTTAAATCAGCTCCTCATTCATCATATTTCATCCATGGAAGAGTTTTATCCTAAGGAGAGAGAAACGGGAAGTGTAGGGAGAGAAAGGCGAGGAAAAATTCGGGGAAATTCATAAGAAATTACATAAAAGTACCTAAGGTAATCCTACCTATAAATCTTGTTATATTTTTGGAATTATTGATTGAAATGATATAAATAATAATTATGAAGAATCAACTATAAATTGGATTAAATCAAAGTCTTATAACATATCTTAAGTGAAATGATAAGTTTTGGGGTAGAAATTGTAATTTTATGAAACTTTAAGGACTTGATTTTAATTAAAAAGGTTTCAGGGACTAAAATGAAAATATAAAAAGGATCATTTTGTGAATAAAATATTTTCAGGAACCTTTATGGAATATTAAAAATATATAGTTTGAAATTACCAAAATGCCCTTCATGTGTAAAATGACCCTCATACCCTTAATAACTTTACACCTCGTGCTTGGTTTTAACACCTCCACTGCACACGCGTTGCCTTTATAGGAAAAGATAAAACACATGTCAATCCTTTAGAAAAATTTAAAACATGTGTCGCCGTTCAGTGAACTAAGACTATAAGGCTGCTCCGTTACGCGACACGTGAATGCCGACTCACCAAAATGAAAGCCTTATCACCCAGACACATGTCAGCACCTAAATACCTTTGAAAAACTATAAGTAAAGCCTTTGGATCAGCCATTACACGAAATTATACCAAAATCTTACAAAGAAATAGTGAGAGAAAGTGCGGGGAAAGTTTAAAAAGAAGTTTCGTCTCAAGATTAATGAGCGATCTAAGACTCTGTATCTATAACTTTAAACTTCTGCTCTAGGTGAGTACTCTGACATTCCTTGTGCATTTTAATTATACGATATTATGGAAACTATATATATTTTTTGAACTATATTTATTCTCAAAATTCATCTGATACCGATGATTGATTCCTTGTGATATGTTTATATTTGTCCATATAGACATACCGATTAAAAAGAGTTTTCAAAATGATATTGAATATTGGAAATAAGATTCGTCCTAAGAAACCTCTTTTACTGACTGACCTTCCTAGGTGGGTTATCGTTGGTGTGACCTAAATAAGGCGTTATGACGAAAAATTTCGATTGACTCTCAATTACCGGGGAATAATACGGTAGAAGAATATGGTATTATAGTGTAACTGGCCATTAAAATGATATGATTGAAAGAAAAAGTTATTGCCTTTGATTTATTGCATCTGTTATATTCTGAGCTATTCATTTCTATATACTGTCATTTCAAATTATATACTGCAAGTTCCTATCCATTTATGTACATGCCTTCTCTTTTGATTTGAATAGCTATCAATTTTCTAAAAAACCTTGGAATGTCTAGAGATTGAATCTCACTCGGATTTTAGCTGATTTTGTATAACTAACTATTTTTCATGAAATAAGTAGGCTTGGAGGGAACATAAAAGGAATGTATAGAAGATTCAACTTTTAGAGCTCTTTTTGTTATTTTAAGTAAAAAGTTTGTTATATCATATAGAGCATGTTTGGCTCTCTTATAATAAGTTTTAAATTTCGTGTTAAGTTGTAACTCGTTGTTACTTGTAATAAATGAAGTTTCCTTTTAGAAATCTCTGATGACGTAATTCCTTTAATTTTAGTATTTTACGATTCATAATCATGTAATTGTATTTTCGTTGCATTTAATTAAGGAAACAATTTAAGTCAGAATATTTATTATCTTGGTGGCATGTCAGGACAGTCGTTCCCTACTATTATTTTGGGACGGGGTCGTGACAAGGTGGGCTAAGACTTATTAGCATAAAATCTCTCATAATCGAGGGTCAGGCGGGCCAAGTCTTATTGGCATAAAATCTCCCATAACCGAAGGTCAGGTGGGACAATTTATATTGGACTTAAAATTCAGTCTTGCAAGCCAATTTTTATGTGTCTTTTCTCACTTGGAAATTTCTTTTATTTTAGGTAGAGGTCGAGCAACTTGCAGCACGCGAATCAGAAGTTGAGCTTGTTGCTCGTGAAGTTACGCAGGCGAGGACTCTAACTGAATTGTCCTCTTTGGGTGGGGCTCCTGCTGCTGTACAGGTTTGAGAAATGATGCCTAATGTTGGTGAAGTGCACGAGGTGGTTTATTCTAGGGTTCAAGAGAGTGATAATGCATCACACACCAGACGCCCTTCTGTAAGTGATAGAGTTTTCAATGCACATCCTCCCGAGGCAGCCCTTGAGTTAGTTGTAAGGCAAACTTTTGTCAATTTCCCCCACATACTGACTGAGGGTCCTCGTGTGTTGATTGAGCAACTCTTGTCCCATTTTTCTTTAACTTTCACTTCTCGCAATATTCAGCCTATTGAGGGGATGATGGCTCGCCACTTGCTCAGGCTCATCATTATTTTGGAGGAGATCCTCAGCACCCCTCTCGAGTCACTTAGTTCTGATACAATCAAGTCATTGTTGGGGAAGGTTAATGTGCTCATCAATGATGGATTATCACTATCTTGGTTGGTAAAGTTGCTCCGTGACTTCAAGACAGCTGACCTACCTACCCTCTATCATCAGTCACATAACTCTCATTGCTCAGAGGTAGCTATTTCGGAGGAGCTTGTATGTTTGGAGACCCAACTGGTAATGTCTGAGCAAAAGGTACATGAGTCTTGTGAAGCTGTTGCTCAGGCGGAGGCTGAGCTTCTCAAGAAAGAAAAAGACTTGGAGTCTATTGAGTAAAAGTTGGAGCTTTATCAGAAGGGTTTGGCCGATCTTATTGCAGACTAAAGAAGCCTTGAGCAAATTCTCCCCTAACATCACCATCAGTTGCTTAGATCGATGAACCTTTGTTTCATTATGGATAGCCCATATCCACCCTTGTTTAATGTTTCCTTTGTTGGTGTTCCTTAGTTTGGGGTTTTGATCCCCCTATTTATTTTATTTTCATGTAATCACAGTACTTCTCTATTAAATAAAAAAAAGGTTTATGACCTTTGGTGTTTTATTCCTTTCCCTTTTTTTGTTCTTTTTACATTAATACAAGTCACTCCATGCAAGATAAGGTTAACATTTTCCACATAAACATTTACTTCACATTAGATTAAACGAATAGGCCCAATCATTTACGAGGGACATCCTTTCGAACAAACATTAACAAGATACAATGCAATAAACTGGGGTATTGGAAAAATGTACATTTAAACATGGTATATCTTCAGCCACTTGTTGTTCAGTTTGAAAGTAACATTGTCTTCCACCTTGGATATCTCGAAATAACCCGAATCATGAGCTATTCGAACGATATACGGTCTTTCCCAATTAGCCTCAAAATTTGGCAATGATAAACCCCTGATGTGCTTGGTGCTTTCTTTTATAACCAAGTCCCCCTCTTTAAAATTCCTCGGTCTAATCAATTGGTCGTAGGATCTAGATAATCTATACATCGCAAAGTGTCTTGCTTCATTGTCCCGGTGCTCTTATAGTGCTTCGAGTTGCACGTGCTGACTGTGTGGAAGAATGTCACCTCGCAAGTTGTAGCGGGCGGAAGGTACCTCGAGTTCAACCGATAAAACTGCTTCTGCCCCAAACACTAAGGAAAATGAGGTAAATCCCCTTGGTTTCCTCTTTGTTATTCGGTAGGCTCAGAGTACTTCGGGGATCTTATCTTCCCATGTGGTCAGAAAATATTTTAACATCTTTGCTAAGATATTTACTAAGGTCTTGTTGGTGGCCTCTACCTACCCGTTGCACTTCGGGTACGCTACTGTTGGCTTATGATGGATAATGGAGTACTTGTCCATTAGAAAACTCACTTCGCTATTCACGAACGGGGTGCCATTATCTAATAAAAACACTTTCGGGATACCAAGTCGGTAGATAATGTATTCCTTCATGAATCGGGACACTACCCCTGTTGTGGCTTTCTTGAGCGGTGTGGCTTCTGCCCACTTTGTAAAGGACTCTATGTCTACTAGAATCTAGATCTTTCCTTACGACGAAGGGTTTATGGCCCCCGCCAGATCAAATGCCTAAGTGTGAAATGGAATAGGCATAGAGAGAGAATGTAGGCCATCGAAGGATTGTGGATTGTATTCCCGTGTAGTTGACAAGATTTACACTTACAAATGTACTCCATCGAATCTTTATCCATCATAGGCCAATCGTATCCTAAGGTCATGAGTTGATCATAGAGTTTGGCCCCTCCGATGTGGCCTATCTCGTGAGCTTGCTTTAGCAACTCTTCGGCCTCCTCTCCTCTTATGCACCTTAGGGGCCTGTCATGGTAGCCTCGTCAGTATAATTACCCTTCTTGCACAAAGTACATGGGTACTCGCCTCTTCACTTTGGTGGCATCCTCTTTGTTCGTAGGCATTACTCCATCTATCAACAAATCCATATACGTCTGCCTCCAATCTTAGAGTTGGTCAATGAAATTGCACTCTGCTTCCTGATAGAATAGACAACACTTCGCACACTCTCTTTCTACTTCCGCAGAGTCTTATGTCATCAAAGACTAAAAATACCCTTCCCGCTGTACTCTTCTGTACAAAGGGATCTCGGTGCATTCACAGTTTGGCTTCCTCGGGGTCCACGCATTTGGACAGCCAACCCCCTTTATTTTTGTAGTATAAGTGGACCCTGGTGACAAAGTATTATTCCAGCTCAACTAAACTCATTGGACCTTCACCTCTCTTTATTTTCTTTCTGGTCTCACCCCTCCAATCATACTTGTCGTATGTGGGCAACATTTCTAACACCGTCCTCTTTGTGATTCGAACCACCGTTGATTCTTCGTCAAAAGTAATATTTGGGGAAATTGTGGCATAATTGTCAGCATGTCGGTTCATCGTTAGAGGATGCCTCTTGATTTTACCACTTCGAACTGCCCAAGAAATCACTGTATGATCATTCTATAGGGTTCCAGGCTCATATGCTTCAGGGAGAATTCACCAGTTACCTGTTTCACCACCAATTTGGAGTCCCCCTTTATTGTCAGTACCTGGATAACTCTTCTGAGAGATTCAAGAAACCCCAAGACCAGTGCCTCGTATTCGGCCTCATTATTCGAGCATTCATATTCCAGCTTGAAAGATAGGTGAACCTCTTTACCATCTCTTCGTAGAATGACTCCCGTTCCCCCTTCTTCTTGGCCAAACAGAGCCATCAAATTCCATACTCCACTCGTTCAGGATGGATGCTATAAAGTTTTCCTAGAGATCGTCACCTGGGAGTTCTTCCACAGGTGGCTCAAACATTCTCGATGGAAAGTGTAACACCCCTCCTAATTAAATACTGGGTGATCAGTCCATTATTAAATTGAATCAGAATATCCAGTTGGTTCATTCTCAGCATCACTGTCGAAAAAAAAATTCCTTATTAATAACCTAATAGTTAATTAAGCTAAGTGTTAAACTTTTCAACATTTAATAAACCATTCCACACAACAGAATAATAATGAAGTACTAACGCAACACATATGAACTATATACCACCAAATAAATCAGACTAGGAAACTCTCCAGTTAAAATATCTTATTACCACTAAAAAAAATTGATCTCAACTGTATGGACATAAGTACTTATAATTCTTTGGAATATAAATGAAATAACTAGAATCCTGGACAACATGCCCTAAATGAAAATAGACACTACAGATATGTGAATCAACAGAATGGAAGCGTTTAAATAAAATCTGCATCTCTGATAGCAGTTATAATCCATCGATACATCCATAATATATACTGGGCATCCCTGCTGCTGGATACCTAATGACAAGGATACAATAGAGAAGAGAATATGCAAGTGTTAATACCAAATTTAGTCTGCTGACATGGTCCAATTGAGTGAAGACACGTGGCAATCTGTGTGGCAATAACAAACACTTCCGAGCAATAGATACCATCCGAGGAGCCATACTGCGACAAGGAACTCTGCTTCCCTGATCAACTCAAATGCTCCGACCAACAAGAGTTCTCCGAGGAACTTTAATACACCGAGCAACTTATGACTACCGAGCTACTTAGGCGGTCCGAGCAGCTTAGGCGGTTCGAGCTGCACCTCGAACAGAGCATTAATGGCAGGATAACCAACAGATTAACTGCACATTAAATGCTTATTATTATCATACAGATAAATACGCCTAATGGACAGCTATGTATTACCCTTTCACATGTACATCCTGAGGGCTATAAATACATTGTATCATCCTTATTGGAGGGGACGGGGAATTTCTTGATAAAACTTGTAATCGAGAATTCTCAAACAGTCAGCAATAACAGAAACAGTGGACGTAGGCCATTCTTATAAGGCTGAACCACTTTAAAATTTCTCCGTCTCATTTTATTTTATCTGTGATTAAATAATTAGATATAATATAATTTTTTACATCAATAGATTGGCGCCGTCTGTGGGAAACGACTGGTAATATCATTTTTCATCAAAAACAATTCATTACAAATGGCTGATAATCTAGAACCCAGCAATCGAAACGCTGGAAGCCCTCCAAATCCATCTGCTCCGCCAAACGTTCCATATCTGACTGGAATAATGACAAATCTGGCCCAGGGCCAGACATCCATTCAAGAAACTATGCGACAACTCATACAAACCCTTCATGTCGGAGTATCGACCCATTCAGGACATCGAAGTGTTCAAAGAAATACCCGTTTACTTTCTTCGCGTAATAGGCGTACCGATTCATATCGTACTGAGGAGTCTGAAGATTTTTCTTATCAACCTGGACGAACTTCGTCAGTACGAGCCACAGATACTGAACAACATATCACACACTCTCTCCAGAAAGGACTAGTGCGCTAGAAAGGTTAAGCAGGGTATCTCCTTTTGATCGATTAGGTCCTAGGAGGAACAAAAGTCCTCCTAAGGCTGCATCGAGGAGCTTTCAACGACCATAAGACTTAAGGGAAGGATCTGCCCAATCGCAACCAACTGCTCGTCAAGATAGATCCCAGGAAGCCACATCAACGCGATCAGTTGCACGAACCAACAGACCCGAGGAAGGAAACGATGCGTGGAAAGGCTCTATTCAGAGGCTGGAGGATTGATTAGGGGAAATGGCTAAAGCCAAGAATCCTCTACAACGAACTTTTATTCAAGGAACACCTTTTGTCCAGGCCATTGTAGATTTTCCCACACCATCAAAGTTCAAAGCACCTGTTGTGACCCCCAAATATGATGGAAAGACCGACCTTGTCCTTCATATAGAACAATACCAAGCTGTAGCCGACATCTATGCTGTTCCAGATGAGATGAGATGCAGAGCATTTTTGGGAACTCTTACCGAATCTGCTCAAATATGGTATAATAATCTTCCTCGGGGAAAGATATCAACTTTCCTTCAACTGGCCGAGTTATTTATTGGTAATTTCTATTTTGGGGCAAATCCAGTTAAACGAGTAGCGCATTTGTTAAGTGTTAGACATAAAGCTGGTGAGAGTACCAGAGATTATATAAATCTTTTTAATAACGAGAAGCTCGAAGTCATTGATTATGAGGAAAATACAACAATTACCGCCTTGATGAGTGGACTACTGCCCAACAAGTTATACTACACCTTGGCCAAAGATCCACCTAGAACCATGTCAGAACTGATGGGAAAAGCGGCCAAGATTATGAATGCCGAGGAGGCTATGGCTGCGAAGAAGAATATGGATGCCAAAGAAACCAAGGTGGAAAGTGATAAAGTTAAGAAGAAAGAGCATAAGAACAATCGTAGTGACAAACACTCAAAAACAAGGTCGTCATGGGAAGTATTGAAGAAATTTGATAATTATACTCATTTGAAGAAAGACATCAACCATGATCTAGAAGAAATCAAGAACAATGAGGAATTAAACTGGTCAGAGAAAATGAAGGCAGACCCTGACAAAAGGAATAAGGCAAAATATTGCGAGTTTCACAAAGATCATGGCCATATGACCAAAAATTGCATAGCTCTTCAGAATGAGATTGAAACACTCATCAGACGAGGAAAACTGGCAAAGTATGTTGATCATAGAAATGAAAGAAAAAACAACGACCGAACAAGAGAGAGGTCTAGATCTCCTCGTCGAGCAGAGGAGAACAATAAAAGAGACCATGAAGTTGATCCAGAAGATGACCCCGATCTTCCCAAGAGACCAAGGCAGACAGAACGTGAGGTATTTTCGATACGCTTTGGGTCATTTGATTGTAATGTTATTACAGGTGGAGATGCAGGAGGAGGAGACCTTACTGCAGAGAGAAAAGCTTACCTCTGTGAGGCTCAAGCTTGCTCATACATTCAACGAATAAATCTAGCTGAGGAGGATGTCCCTAGAAAGGTAAACAAAGAGAAATTGGTCATTGGTTTCTCAAAGAACGACCTCGCAAGTGTTCTATATCCTCATGATGACCCGTTGGTGATCAAAATGAGGATGAAGGAAGTGATGATTTCAAGAGTACTGGTAGATAATGGTAGCTCGACAGACATCATGTTCTACTCGTGCTTCGATAGTTTAAATCTAAAACTATCTCAACTGGAGCCTTATCACAGACCCCTCCTGGGTTTTTCTGGTGAGAAAGTTTTTCCACTTGGGACGATCAAGTTGGATATATTTATTGGTACATGGCTTGCTTGTCAAACAGAAAGAATACGCTTCTTCGTAATGGATAAGAATGTTCAATCAGCATATAATATCATCATGGGAAGAGTAGGATTGAAGAAGTTCGAGGCTGTACCATCTAGGGTACATCAATGCCTAAAATTTCCAACAAATTTTGGAGTAGGAGTTGTGAAAGGTGATCAGAAAGTAGCTCGGGAATGCTATTATTCATCCCCCGAGTAAGAGGAACTGGAGGAATCAAGGAAAAAGACTATTACATATCAAGTGGATGAAAGTGCAGAAACTGAAACATTGGATCCTAGAGATGAGTCGCAACTCGTGAAGGGTCAAGTGATGGAAGCTACTGAAAACATCATTCTGGACGACGAGCACCCTGAACGAACTACTCAAGTAAGTTCATCGTTGGAAGCCTCACTAAAGCAGAAATTGATAACTTTCTTAAGAAGCAGAAAGAAAACTTTTGCTTGGAGTCATGAGGATATGCTCGGGATAGACCCAAATTTCTTATGTCACGAGCTCAATGTGAATAAGGAGATCAAGCCTGTGAAGCAGAGAAGAAGAGTATTCAGTCCCGAGAAGAATCAAGATATACAGGAGGAAGTCGAGAAGCTCCAGAAAGCTTGCTTTATTGAAGATGTTAAATATCCAAACTGGTTAGCAAATGTGGTAATGGTGAAAAAGAAGAACAACAAATGGAGGATGTGTGTAGACTTCACCGACCTCAACAAAGCATGCCCAAAGGATCACTTTTCGCTGCCCTGAATTGATCAACTAGTGGATGCTACCTCGGGACACGAGCTGCTGAGCTTCATGGATGCTTATTCTGGTTACAATCAGATTAAAATGAAACCTGAAGACAGGGAGACTACTTCTTTCATTACCCCTAGGGGAACTTATTGTTATAATGTTATGCCTTTTGGTTCGAAAAATGCAGGTGCAACATATCAACGGCTGATGAACAAAGTGTTTGCAGAACAAATCAGTTGCAATATGGAAGTCTATGTTGACGATATGCTGACAAAGGGCAAGAAAGATGTTGATCATCTAGTTGACTTAGGCCAGACCTTTGATCAACTAGATAAATATCAAATGAAGCTGAACCCGATGAAGTGCATATTTGGAGTACAAGAAGGCATGTTTCTCGGGTACATTGCCAATCAGCGAGGAATTGAAGCTAACCCTGAAAAGATCAAAGCTCTGTTAGGGCTGCGATCCCCAACGACGAAGAAAGAAGTGCAAAGTCTTACAGGACGAGTAGCAACACTCAACAGATTTATATCACGAGCAATTGATAGATGTCTCCCATTCTTCAAAACACTCTGAAAGACTTTTGAGTGGAATGATGAATGTGAGAAGGCTTTTCAAGACTTGAAGAGATATCTGGGAGCACCTCCACTATTGTCCAGGCCAGTGATGGGAGAAAAATTGTACTTGTATCTGGCCGTGTCAGAGAATGCAGTTAGCTCGGCATTAATAAGAGTGGAGAATGGAGTGCAAAAACCGATTTATTACACTAGCAAAGCCTTCCGAGGAGCAGAAATCAGATATCCAAAGCTGGAAAAATTGGCACTAGCATTGATCGAGGCAAGTAGAAGAATGAGGCCATACTTCCAGGCTCACACTATAGTCGTATATACCGATATGCCATTAAGGCAAGCTCTTCATAAACTAGAAAAATTATAAAAATTGATGTATTGGGCAATAGAGCTCGGTGAATATGACATACTTTATGAGCCCAGATCATCGCTTAAAGGGTAAGCACTAGCAGAGTTCACCTATCCTGATACCACCGAGGAGCAAAAGTTGCTCACCGATCAACCTGTGGATGTTACAGAATCACCAAACTCAAGCCCAGACCAACCTAGGTTGGTAAAAGGGCAAGAAGTGATGATCGACGAACAACAAGAAATATTAGGAGAGGGTGAAAGGAAGCAACAAATTTTCCACCGAGGAACTTTGTCAGATCAGAAATTTGAAGACGAGTTACCTATATGGAGTTTATATGTGGATGGCTCATCTTGCGCAATAGGTTGTGGCACAGGAATTGTTCTTAATAGTCCAGACGAGGTCGACATGGAATATGCCTTACGCTTCCAATTCAAAGCTACGAATAATGAAGATGAATATGAAGCCATGATTGCAGGTCTTAGTTTGGCAAAAACCATGGGGGCAGAACAGGTTATTGTCTTCAGTGACTCGCAATTGATCATAAATCAAATGATGGGAGTATATGCAGCCAAAGGAGAATTAATGATCAGGTATCATGCAAAGGCAAGGGAATTGGTATCAGAATTTGCTGTTATTCAGCTGGTCAGAATACCAAGAATGAAGAATGCAAGGGCCGACGCCTTATCTTGATTAGCATCAGCTACTCGTATCGAGCTACAAAGAGCAATCCTAATTGAAGTTTTAGCTGGTCGGAGTATAGATGAAGATTGGACTATGAATTTTATTACCTTTAATTTAGGACCATCTTGGATGGATTCCATTAGGGCATATATTGAAGAGGGGGAATTACCAACTGACAAACTTGCAGCCAAAAAACTGAAGTTTAAAGCTGCTCGTTATGTACTGAATAATGGTATTCTATACAGACGAGGAATTATAGTAGGTTTGCAAAGATGTGTGCATCCCACCGAGGTGAAAGACTTGATTGAAGAGATCCATGAAGGGTCCTGTAGAGCCCATGTAGCAGGTCGGACGCTTTTACAAAGAGTTATGACGTAAGGATACTACTGGACAACGATGAGGGCTGATTGTATAGCCTACGCCAAGAAATGTGACAAGTGTCAACGCTTCTCCACTATCCGAAGAACTCCCCAAGCGTTGTTGACAACCATTACTTCCCCTTGGCCATTTGCTATGTGGGGAATTGACTTGGTCGGACCACTTCCAACGACCAGAAGAAGATTTAAATATCTCGTCGTCGCAGTGGATTATTTTACTAAGTGGGTAGAAGCTGAGCCTCTTGTCGACATGACGTACGAGAAGGTGTATCAATTTATTTGGAAAAATGTCATTTGTAGATATGGTCTTCCCCATGCATTCATTACTGACCATGGAACACAATTTGATAACGAGGAATTCGCTGCCTATTGTCATCAGTCAAATATCTTGAAGATCCACTCGACATCAGGCCATCCCCAAAGCAATGGACAAACTGAAGTAACAAACAGAACGCTACTGAATGGCTTGAAGAAAATATTGAACGACGCGAAAGAAAATTGGATCAACGAGCTACAATCAGTACTATGGGCTTACCGAACTACTCCCTGAGCAGCAACAGAGGAATGTCCATATATGCTGGCATTTGGAAGCGAAGCCGTTATACCTGCCGAGTTGGGTCTCCCGACACACAGAGTACTGAATTTCAATTCCCCTGTCAGTGACTTAATGAGAAGATTGGATTTAGACATGCTCGAGGAAGTTAGAGAAGAAGCATCCATCAGGAATGCTGCTTACCAACATCGAACAGCTTTATTCTACAACAAGAGAGTAAATAAGTGCGACCTGAAAGAAGGAGACTATGTGCTAAAGAAAGTGATTCAAAAGCATAACAAATTGGAAGCAAACTGGCATGGACCTTACCGAGTTACAGAAGTTGTTCGACCAGGAACCTATAGAATAAAAACTTTAGAAGGGAAGGAGTTTAAGAATGCCTGGAATGCAGAACACTTGGCAAGTATTATCAGTGATGTAAGCTCTCATGTAATACATTTTCGTCAGTATGAATAAAGTGACAGTGTTCTGCCCAGTTCTCTCCTTTTGTTGGAAATTTTTTGCGGAATAATTGTGCTACACACTACTCAGCAAAACTCAGACTACTCATAAATCTATTCCTAAAAATGCCAACTAAGGTTGGTTAGGAAGTAAATCTATTCTCGAAAACGCCAACTAAGGTTGGTTGGGAAGTAAATCTATTCCTGAAAATGCCAACTAAGGTTGGTCGGGAAGTAAATCTATTCTCGAAAACGCCAACTAAGGTTGGTCGGGAAGTAAATCTATTCCTAAAAATGCCAACTAAGGTTGGTTAGGAAGAAAATCTATTCCTAAAAATGCCAACTAAGGTTGATCGGGAAGTAAATCTATTCCTAAAAATGCCAACTAAGGTTGGTTAGGAAGTAAATCTATTCCTAAAAATGCCAACCAAGGTTGGTTAGGAAGTAAATCTATTCTTAAAAATGCCAACTAAGGTTGGTTAGGAAGAAAAACTATTCCAAAAAGTGCCAAAGTTGGTCGGTAAGAAAAATCCACTAACTATGGTTGATCGGGAATAAAAACCCACTAACTGTAGTTGGTCGAGAAGAAAAATTTACCGACCTTGGTTGGTCGGAAACATTTTATGAGTACGAGAAAGTGATCGAGCAAAATTTTTGATACTCGTGACTTTTTAAATTACTACTAAGTTGGTCGAGAAACAAAGTATCATCAATTTTGGTTAGTCGTCAAATGATTACCACAAATTCAAGATAGTCGACAATAAGTTTTAACAAACTCCAGTTGATCGACAAATAACACAATGTTGTTATCTTTTTAACAAATATACATGCACAGATGTAAAGTGTTTTATGATTACAAGACAATGGCAGTCAAGATTTGCAAATAAAATTATTTCATTAAATGTAGAACAAAATACATCAAGAATGAAATACAAATTTATTACATCAAGATTCCTATTCTATTGGTTTCTTCCCCTCTGCTTTTGAAACAGGTTCCTCACCAGCACGTGAATCATTCAAAGCATAAGGGAAATTTATGAAGGTAAGATCTTTAAGCATCCTGATGTTCATTACAGATGGTCGATCGAGTAGGTGCTCGGGACGAGATATCTCAAAATTGGAATGGAGATTGTAATCGCTGAGGTATTTGGAAATAAAACACCGAGGGATGGCCCGAGCAGGGATCCAACGCATGTCAAGCTTCAATGGTGGCACTAGTAGGTCGAGCAACCCAGGATTATGGTAATCCCACATGTAATGACCCTGTTCCAGTTGCAGTACACCTAAGGCATTCAACCATCCCTGTTTATAACCCTCATTATTTACATTTTGGATACGATCATCCAAATGGTAGAGAGCCTCATTGTATCCATCCATCCAGAATTCTCTGGGCTGCTTGTGGAATTGATATGTCAATCTTTCCAATTGCTCGTGGAGACTTTTTATAAAGAGTTATTTATTCTCCAAGGCATACTTCTTCACAGAAAGCTGCTCGTCCAGATTCCTGATCTTCTTAGACATTTCAGCCAATGCCTGGTTCTTTGCCATCAGTTGGAAGGCCTGGTTCTCCAGAGCAGATTGAGTTCTCTGTTCCTCGACAGTAATCCGAGCAGCTCTTGCTCGTCCCCGAGTAGATGTAGAAGGTCCAGCTCTCTTCAAGGTTTCTAATTCATCCCTCAGGTTGGCGTTTTTTACCTCCAAGAAAGAGAATCCCTCGTCGTTCACAGGGACCAAAGCGTTTGAGGTGGAAGTTGCAGACTTCAACTGAGACACCTCTCTTTGCAGGTCATTATTTTTTTGCTCTAACAACTTAGCTATCTGTCTGTGCTCTTCGACCTGAGCCTTCAAAGTTCTCTCCCTCACATCGTAAGCAGCAAACAGTTTATCGTATCCCTTATCAGCATTAAGTTACTGATACTTCTTCTCGTATCCTTCGTGCAAAAGGGCTGTAGATTCCTTATATTATTGCGGAAGTTCTTCAAGAGTTCCCTGGAGATTTTCAATCATATCATAGTATGCTACGTTGTTAGACACTGCACGGTCGAGCAGGCATTTCAAATACTGATAGGCTTTAATTGCTTGCTCTGAAGCACCTTGACCGAGGATATCAATGATTTGAGTTTCACTCATGTCTGAATGACCAGCTTTGAAATACTCATTGCATTGCCTTAACAGTTTTGTATCGTGAGCAGATAATAAGTCCATCCTGGCCAGAAACTAGTAAAGGAAGAAAAAGCAAGAATCAATAAGAGTATAAACAGAGCATGAAGAAGAGAATCAACAGTATGCATAAGCAAAAGTTCAAATTTTATTACATCATAAAGGATAAGTACAAAGTTCAGAGTTACATTTGACAAAGAAAAATAAAATAGAGAGAAATCCGAACAACTCTACACCTTTTCCTTATCTCCCAAAACTTTCTCGGGAGGTTGGGACGAGGAGGTAGGTTGCTCGGATGGAACAGAGGTTTTCTCAGGAAGTGCTGGAGGTTGCTCGGATGAAGTAACGGATAGTTTAAATTCCTCGCCAGTGGGCTGGATAGCTGGGGGATGAGAAATTTGATCTCCCATCACCATGGAAGATTCCTCAGAGGCAGCCTCATCCTCTTCTTCTTCTTCTTCGGGAGTTGGAGGGGGGCCCGGGATGTGTCACTGAAATAGTTCAGAATTTTCATCAACTTTCATCTCTTGCAGAGCAGCGACCCATCCATCTCTAAAGTATTTGAGGCTGCCATATTCCACTTGCAACATCATGGCAGCCAAACCTTTATTCCACACTTTATCCCAGCCGGCGCTGAAGGATTTTTTGACAGCCAATTTCCTTTTTGTCTTCTCCGAGGAAAGTTTCTCGAAAAGAAGATCATCAGCAGCCTTCAATTTATTCTCAACTTCCTCCTTCTGACGACTTACTTCCCGAAGTTGACCCAACTCCTCCTCAGCAGTCTTGAGCTTATTTCAAGCTCCCCAGCATTTTTGAGCTTCCCTTCGATCTCTTTATTTTTCTCCTCCAAATCATTTATTGTTTTCTCCAACCTCTTGGAGACCTCAATAATCTGAGCCTTCTCATGCTCGGTCGAAGTGAGCCTCTTCTCCCAAATCACCTTGTCATCAGCATACTTCTGACAAGAATCCTTCAGGGATTGCGTCAGACCTACCAAGGCTTCCTCTACACCTGATGAGGAGCTTGAAGCTTTAATAGCTTCATCTTTCTTCATAATTGTATTAAAACAGGTCACCAACTGGGAAAATAAAAGCAACTCAGTGCACAGATACAAAAAGGAAAGAATGAAAATTTAAGACTATAGGACTTACAGAAGCAATATGACGAGATGCTAATGTGGTAACCATGTCCCGAGAAAGGTTTTCTTCAATACCTTGGATCTCAGGAATGATCCAAGTCTTCACCGAGTTCATAGCAGAGCTCGGGGCAACAAAAGTGGGAACACCACTAGTCGGGGGCTGAGAGATGGATTCAGCCAAATTAATAGAGGAGCTTTTCTTCAGCCTCCTCAGAGGAGCATCAACGTTCTCGACTAACGATGTAGTCTTAGTCGGAGAAATAACAATCACCTCGCTTGGAGTAGCAGCCTTGCTCGGGGCCACTGGGGGCTTCTCGAAAACCTTCACAGGAGCAGCCGAAGGAGGTGCATCAATTTTCTTTGTCCCCTCTCCTGGGACATCAAGCTTACTTTTCTTTGCCTCTCCAGCACCAGAGGCGAATTTCTCAAAAAGGGTATGAGGTCTTCTTTTCTTCATCCTTTCACTCAAGGGAATATGTGACTCAGGCGAAGAACTTGTAGAGGTTGGTATTGGTTCTGCATCGCTTATCACCGGACGAGCAGTAAAAGAGGAGGTGTAACTCTTGTACTGCAGTAAATATGAAGCTGACCTAATATGCTCGTCGACAACAGTCTGATGCAAACTCCAGATAAGTTTTAAATGCCTTATGTTAACGTCTGTCTCCTTTGGAGATTTTCTTTTGCTGTCAATTGCACATAAATCAAAATTAAAATATCAGTGACACATTTTATCAAACACAAAAGAAGCATAATTTTGAAAATAAAATAAAAACAACTTATCCCATTGCCATAGGGAGGACATCTGGGACCCTGGTAAACATCAGCTCTAGTTAATGGAGGGTGTTGCCAATTTTTCATAACAACCCCGTGCTCAAAGTAGTCCATATTGGCATCTGGGAGATTGACCACTAAAGCCCTATTTAAAAACTTAGTTTTTAAATAAAAAGTATTATCACCCACAGCCCATCTATAACAAAACATAATCTCAGGAATTCCTATACGAGTTCCATGAATTTGATTTAATCTATAAACTCCATTAACTATTCTTCATGTATTGGGGGCTATTCTTGTATGAACCACGTCAAAGTATTGACAGAATTCCAGACATAAAGGGTTTGGGGGAAAAGAAAAACCACATTCAGCAACAAAGAGACTGGGAAACCAATGTCCCTCAGCCAAACGAAAATAGTCTGAAGGCTCAGAAATCTCTTCCAAAATAACCCATGAGGGAATAGAGAAATCAGAGAGAAACTTATCAATCGATTCTACAGGATAAATCATGATGAAAGAAGGAAATCAAAGAGAAAGAAGAAAATCTTACAGGAAAGGGATGAGTCTGTTGACAACAAATGATGAAAGAGATGAACGCACAGAAGAGAGAAACAATGGAAAACTCAAAGAGACAAATTTGAAAAAGTAGAAGACGAGGGGATTTTCTGCAATGCTTAAATACCCTGTCTTGGGAATGGGTAAAGATAATGATTACAAAAAGAGACGGTTACGTTACCGGCGGCTAAAAAGATAAAAAGGGCACGAGAATCGAAGCGGTTATGAAAATTCAAAAAGTCCGATTCTACGAATTTGGAAGGAGAAATAAATACAAAAGAAAATACTTTAAATTTTAGGATGACCATTTAAAACTACCATATTTCGAGAAATAATGTTCCACACTCCTCAAATTTCAAACTGTGAAACATTGGGGGCTTCTGTTAATACCAAATTTAGTCTGCTGACATCGCCCAATTGAGTGAAGACACGTGGCAATCTGCGTGGCAATAACAAACACTTTTGAGCAATAGATACCATCCGAGGAGCCATACTACGACGAGGAACTCTGCTTCCCCGATCAACTCAGACGCTCCGACCAATAAGAGTTCTCCAAGGAACTTTAATACACCGAGCAAATTATGAATACCGAGCTACATAGGCGGGCCGAGAAGCTTAGGCGGTCCGAGCTGCACCTCGAACAGAGCATTAATGGCAGGATAACCAACAGATTAACTGCGCATTAAATGCTTATTATTATCATACAAATGTATACGTCTAATGGACAGCTATGTATTACCCTTTCACATGTACAGCCTGAGGGCTATAAATACATTGTATCATCCTCATTGGAGGAGACGGGGAATTTCTTGATAAAACTTGTAATCGAGAATTCTCAAACAGTCAGCAATAATAGAAACAGTGGACGTAGGCCATTCTTATAAGGCTGAACCACTTTAAAATTTCTCTGTCTCATTTTATTTTATATGTGATTAAATAATTAGATATAATCTAATTTTTTACATCAACAACAAGGAAATGGGTCAGAGCCCGAGTGTAAAATATTTTGTTAAAATAGCAAGTGGTTAACCAGTACAATTAAGCATTTATTATGTACATAATAGTTCCACAGCTCTCACTTGATATTCTCATCTCTCTTTTAGAGTTCACACCGAACGTATACTCTTAGCCCATTCTAGTTACGCCACTACCTAACTAGCCTGTACCAATCCTGTCTAAACGGTCTTCCTTAAGATGCCCACCCGTATTACCCAAATAAGCCATACTTACTTCACACATTTTCATTAATTAAATTACTTGTCTCAAGTATTATTTAAGTTTTTCACATTCTTAAACCATATTAGTATCTTAGTCATTATCAACTACTAAGCAACAGTGAACAATCACAAGTATATATATAAATCACTCTCAGTACATATATACATATATGGTACCCCTAGGCTAAGTTGCGGTGCATGCATACTCTGCTATCAAATCCTGGTACATCACATACATAAGGATCAAGCGTTCTGAATCACTCAGGAACCGTATTAATACAAATCACACATATTGGAGGTGAACATAGTTCACATACCTATGGGTCATGCACATACCTATGCTCCCATAGTCAGCTGACTTATCAACTCACAAATAAGTCTTTCACGCTCCTATATTTTGAGGTACCCAATCTAAATCCCCCCGAAGGCACACAAGATAAGATTTTCCTCTTCCTATAACCTCCCGTGATAGCAAGTAAGGTCATACACACAATAAATAATAATAATAATAATAATAATAATAATAATATAGATACAAATTCCACCTATATAAGTATAACATCATGTAACATCCCGCCCGCCCGGGGAGAGCGAATGGAGCGCTACTATCGATAAAACTAACCAAAATCTACAATATAACAAGGTATAGAGTATATAAATTCCAAACAACAAAAGAGAACTACGAATTCCAAATCTCTTCAAAATACATATACAACAATTCTCTCGAATAAATACAACAACTAAAATGAATCTCCAATGCTCTACACATCAAAATAAATAAATACAAGTCTTCTCTCTTGTATTAAAATTCTTCCCAAAATAATACAAGCTAAAAATCCATCTCCAATAAATCCCAAGCGCCCAAAATCCGCGCTAACCTGCCACTAAAAAAAATATGGGGAAGTACACAATACGACAGGAAAGATGCTTAACAAATATTAGAGGTGAATAAAGCGTAACAATACGAGTACGAATATTCAAATCAAATGCGAATCTCAATAGCAATTATATCAATATAATTTCTCAACAACACATTAACCGGGTCACCAGGCCTCACCAACGTACGACGCCTATGCATTTTTAGGGTGCCCAACCTCAGTGCCATATTAAAATCTCATGACAATATGCTCAACACCAAGTATAATACCACATGAATCGAAATTAGATTCCAACTAATATTTCCAGATTCTAATTGAATTTAGCAATTCAAATATGAGTCAATAATCACAAGAAAACAAAGGGAATAACACTCGCGAGATTAAGGAGCATATTGTGTAAAACCCCATACCTTAAAATCATCACATGAATCATCACATAATTTCAGCCTTAAAATCTAATCACACCATCATGTTCTTCTCGAGAAAATAATCAAATCTCGTTCTAGCCCAAACTCGAGAACACCAAATAAGCCTTTTAATCTAAGGTTGAAATCTTGAATAAGTTTGGGGTTATGGTTTGTAGATGAAAGGGAGTAATTTTGGAGAGGTCTTCTAATCGAAAAGTTTGAGAAAAAGTGATTTGAAAAGCCAAGCCACAAATTTGTTGATATATAAAGGATTAAGAGTTTGATTAAGAAAAGAGTTCTAATCAGATATAAACACTAAAAAATTTATTCCGGACGATCGGACTGTTGGAATTAGATGAAATTTTATAGAGAATTAGCTGAAGACGAAAGGAAGCTACAGAAAAAAATTCAGCTCGATCGGATCGTTCAATATTTTTAACTATTTTTTTTTCTAGAGAATTTTATGTTTTAAGGACTCTTAGAGAGTTTTATGTTTTGAGGACTCTTCTATATAATAAAAAGTCTATTAAAACTCCATTTTAATTCCAATTCCAAAACCGTTTGAAATTCGCATCTTTAAAAATAAAATCCAACATATTTGAGAAATAAAAATAATTTTATCTCAAAATTTATTTTTCCTCTTTATTTCGAAAATACTCCAAAAATTACGTGGGTTGTTACACATCAATAGGGTATTCACACAACCATATGATACCAATAGGTATTCATCTCACCTATATATATAATAACAAAAGGTATGCATCTCACCTATATATAATCACCATAGGTATTCATCTAACCTATATATATAATACCATCAGGGCATACGCACAACCCATATAATAAATCCCATACGTAGTATATTTATATCCCGAATATCCTACGCATTTTTTTATTATGACTAATCCTCAATATATTACTTCCGAGCTTTTCTTATCGCAAGATGATTATCATTTAATCCTCAAACTAATTTAGTAGGTAAACATCACGCCTTACTAATCCATGTCATCACAACTCCCGAATATCTATGAATTAAAATACTTCAATTAGGTTTATTTCTCGATAAAACCTAATTCAATATAAACCCTTGATTTCATCTCTTAAGGTTAATCCCAAATAAACCTAAGGTTATGCCAGTAATTTGTAACCCTCTTATAACTGGTCCTAACCTTAAATCATCTTTCATTTGAATTGAACCCCAAGTTATACAATTCTCCAAAATAACCCGTTTAACTAATCATTCGATAAATTTCCCCCATTCAAAATTCCAAAATAAAATATTTTTTGGGTCTTAATTATATTCTACTGCCCTTACCTAAGTCCCATTAGGTTCATTTATTCATCATCAAAGATTCCTCAAAGTTTGGGATTTAATCAACAATTAAAAAGGAAAATACTTCACATTTCCAGGGGGAGTCGATCGATCGACCGTTTCTGGTTGATTGATCGACAGTCTTGAGTCGATCGATCGACCAGATATTGCCCAATTTTTCTGCTTAAAATTCCTACGGATTTCACACTTTAATATCCTCAACATCAATACTAAATGTTACCAAATTCTTCATTGTTCATCCCAAATGATATAGCAAAGTATATACATGATTTCTAGCATCTAAATCATATAAATCATCAAGGGTTTCAATTAATCATGCTAATTTTCATCTTAAATTCAGAAATTCTACAATAGATAATTCTTCATCAAAAACACATTTAAATCTCAGAATTCTTCATCAATTATAACTCAATTTTCGTAAAAACCTCTTCCTCTCCTTGGTTGTCCCTTGGTTTACTCCAAAAACCTCTTCCTCTCCTTGAAAAGCCTCTCACTCTGTTTTTGGGTGAATCAACCTAATATATCTAATCTCCCCACTAACATAATAAAATCTAATTTCGAAGTTTACTATTCACTTCCCAATTAAAAAGACCAAAATACCCCTCTGGAGTGTCCTTTCGGTTCCAAAGTTCCCCGAGACCCAAATCAAACACCCAAGGAGACTTTTTCGACTATTTGAACCCTTCTGGACACTTTGGCGCAGTGAAAATGACCATACGGATGATATATACATATTTTTTTTCTATTCCATTTAAATCTAGTCCCGACACGACATACACACGCGTCCCGACTTAATTACCAAAATTATCGTACACATAATTTGCGACAATTTATAAAGTCATAATCATATATATTACTTTTAATCACTAAGTAATATTCAACATACATCACATATTGATTTATTCTCGAGTAATATTTAAATCCGGATTAATTTCCAATTATAACACAATTAATTCTAATTAATCCTATTTTTAAAAGTCATAAAAATACGGAGTATTACAGACTTCTCCCCTTAAAACGGAATTTCGTCCCGAAATTCGTAAAATAAAATTATATTTGGCAAGAACAATCATGGATAAATATAGCGCATCGCATAGCTGTGCACCCAAGTAGACTACTTCATACCGCCCATACAGTACGCTATCGACCTCCCCCCCCCCCCCCCCCACCCCACCCACATAATGAAATCCTCACTTATGATCATTTTAATCTCCGGTTAGCCTGTCACGTAAGTTCTTATCCAAGCCTTACAGTTAAAGTTTCACTACTTATACTGTATTCTAGATATTCACTATCTAACCTTCTACTATTGCATATAAGTAGATTACTAGTTCTTTAGATACATACGATCTCATCTTGTGATTATCATACACAAGTAGAATACTTGTGTTGTATATATATCACACACAATATATACTATAAGTTTCAACTCATCTTTACTATTCTTAATAGTTCCTGCCCCCCTAACAAGCAGGAGAAACAATAAGACTTACCGTACCATACTTCGACTGGTACCAAGCCACAAGTGAATTATAGGAGTTATTCTGCAAAGTCTCACTAGTGGAAGGTATTGCTTCCGTCCTTCCCTAAAATCCAAGGTTATATATAGAATCTATCTTTCAACATCTGATTACTCCGCTTGGTTACCCATTTGTCTACGGATGATAGGCCGTACACAATCACAACTCGGTACACATGGCCTCGTGAAGGCTCTTCCTAAAATCGGAAGACAAAGATATTGTCTCAATCGAACGCAATAATAATCGGAACCCCATGTAACCTCACTTTCTTGGCTATGTAAAGATATGTGCATACTATCTTATAGTATGATTAGTCTCAACTAACATCAATTTCTTGTCAACACTATTATTTATAACCTGATACATTTTTTGTTCACCCGAATGTACCTCTAACCGTGATCCATGTGACTTTGCCTCACTGTATGTCACAAGTCATTCCCTAACTCTAAAAATTAGTTTCTCGTGAAATGTAAGCCTCTACCATATCTTACGGAATAAACTTCAACCTCCCCGACTAAATGTTGTCGAATTCACATGACAAGAATATGACCTTGTCGTATACAATACCATCCTTGTAGACAGTTAGGGAAAGATGATCTTTATAAATGATCGGACAATCAAGTCCCAATATTTAAACCTCAATATTTATTTTCCTTATCCCATACCTCCAAAATGGGGTCAATATCCATATTCAATTACCTAGGGCGCCCATACACCCTATGTCTTGAGTATTATATTACAAATGAAATACGCTATTTTGAAATCAATTTTCGCGCACCAGGCATACTGATGAATTCATTCCAAGACTAGGCGACTCTACCGGCCTTAAGCCATAATGGAATTATCAACTCTCAATTATATACTCATATAATTACCAATGTAAGAAACCCATGTACTATCCTCCAAACTTATCTCCAACTCTCGACGTTCGCTTGTTTCATGAGTGGGATGTCTCGTAAAGCAAAATTCAAACAAGGAACCCCCCTAATACACTACTACCTAACGTAGTCGGTCGTCAAGATCAGTAAGGATCTCAGTCCATAATATGTACCTTCCCATAATTATTTTTTATATGTTAACATGAAATTCTACTCATCCATTCTTGTGTCCCTTACAGATAACATGAAACGTGGTACTTTCAATATCCTAAGTTCTTAGCGCAATATATACAACGAGCTATATCTCCCTATTCGGTAAAGAACATAATGTATCACGAGTCATATCAATAAATAAGGCTCTACACAGCAGAATCACATATAGCTAAACAAAATACTCACTGAAGTCTACGATACCATGAAATTTCCATATATCTACAAATATATAGGCCCATTCCTATTTTAGGTGGCACCTCACCAAAGTAATATTACTCACTCGGAGTATCCAGCATGATAGTCTTATCACTCAATCTACCATCGTTCAAACATTTGGTAATTAATCACTACACATTACCATAATAATCTCTTCTTTGCTAACTCATTGTAGTAATACAATATAACGATAAAAACACGATCTTATTTCCCACCTTGGTCACTCACGAGTGACATCGACAAACCCCGTTATCAATGAGAAACACGTTTGTACCCAAACTATTAAAACTAACGTTCCCACTAAACGCTACTTGCACGCGAATGTTAGCGTTTTAAATAATTCACATATATTTTGTGTCCTACCTAAGTCACCAGAATTAATCCTTCATTCACAAGGATGAACAAAACTTTATCAACCTCGCCTAATCTTAAAGTCCTTACATGCACTTCTTACGGCCAAAACAACTCATGATCACTCGCATTCGTTATACTTCTTGGATTTAATCCAGTAGTTACCCTCTCTTACTTGTGGTAAATTTATTCCTTCCCGTGGCTTACCTTCCTTTCAATGAATCATTGTCCGAATTCTCTTGGCTTCAAATATGGCCTTTGTTGGCCTCCCTATTTATTCCCGGGCCCTGACAACCCTAAGAAAACGGTATACTATAGTAGTTGAGGACTCCACTGGTCCTGCCTATACTTACCACTCTCTGGTTGTAAATTCCTGGGCCCAATTGTCCCAACCCAAAATTCTCTATCAGAAACTTTCACTCCTCCAATTGTTATGCCTCACTGGCATAGTTTAACATTTCTAAATCTCTATCGATCTCACTTCTCCACGTGGACATATTTGGTACTGGTAGTTCCACTCTCTACCCCAGGGAAATTTCCCGTGCCATTTCCCGTCACTGGTACCACAAACCTTTTTGGGAAGTCCTTATCTTGGGCTTGGCAGTATTAACCTCCAATTGCTATTTCCATTATTCGTTTGGCTCTATAAGTCCTAAGAAACACGTTGTCAACCTCGCTAGTCTTAGTTTAATTCATCAGTACTTAGTAAGGATTTTAAATAGGTCCCCTACCGGGTGTACCTTCCAGTAACGTTTCACAAACACTTTTGAATTCAATCTTGCCCTTCGGCTAAGTTTCCAAACCTTTCTGGCTCCCCTTCATTTGGAAATGTTAACAAATTTATCAGCATACATACTTATCATCGTTAACCCTAGACGTCTTTGTCATATTTCCATCCACACTAGAGTGTTTAACTTCAGAGTCCTTTTTATCACAATGAACTCTTTTTATCTACGATATACCCCTTCTTCACTGGGTAAAGATTTCATTAAGCTAGTTAACTTCTATCTCGCATTTGGGTTTTCCTTTTTGGCCATAAAAGATAAGTTTCGAGATTCTTTCATATCCCAATTAAAACTGTAGATGGGAAATTCACGATCAAGCAAACCCAAATTCTCGTTTAGCTACTCACAACTTTTTTATATAAGATGTCTAACTTACATCATTTTAGATTGCTCCGATGAGAAAAAATTTTGCTCGAAATAATCAAGTCCTCGGTGTTACTACACTTCACCCTACATAATTGCCTCTGGATTTCTTCCTTCACAAGAGTCCTTCCAACCTCGCACCTTTCGCAGACTGTTTTGGGTGGGTTTGGAACGGTAAAACATCTTCTATGACGGTGCTTGGGAAACTACATCTCCCACGCGACTTCCTTAATGTTCACAAGCCGAACAACAATTATGGTGAGGTCTATCTCGATCACCATTTCAAACTTCTCCAAGTCTTCGGTTGAGTCCTCCTCCTGCTATCATTCCAACGGCCCTTTCTGGTCATCCCATTATATTTGGCGCGCGATATCAGACCGAACTCGTGTAAGCATAACATCTCACATGCTTCATGGTAGGAGAACATAAGTCAGAATACGTAGAAGAATTCAACATCCTAATAATAGGGCTCTACATCAAATAATGCTACGCTGAAACGTAGTAAGCCGTACAGATCCTAAAGACACTAGAACCTGATGATTTGATACCATCTGTAACACCCCACCTAATTAAATACTGGGTGATCAGTCCATTATTAAATTAAATCAGAATATCTAGTTGGTTCATTCTCAGCATCACTGTCGAAAAACAATTTCCTTATTAATAACCTAATAGTTAATTAAGATAAGTGCTAAAACTTTTCAACATTTAATAAACCATTCCATACAATAGAATAATAATGAAGTACTAACGCAACACATGTGAACTATATACCACTAAATAAATCAGATTGGGAAACTCTCCAGTATGGACATAAGTACTTAGAATTATCTGGAATATAAATGGAATAACTACGATCCTGGGCGATATGCCCACAGATATGTGAATCAACAGAATGGAAGTGTCTAAACAAAATCTGCATCTCTGATAGCAGCTATAATCCATCGATACATCCATAATATATACTGGGCATCCCTACTGCTGGATACCTGATAACAAGGATACAATAGAGAAGAGAATATGCAAGGAAACGGTTCAGAGCCCGAGTGTAAATTTTTTTGTTAAAATAGCAAGTGGTTAACCAGTACAATTAAGCATTTATTATGTACATAATAGTTCCACGGCTCTCACTTGATATTCTCACCTCTCATCTAGAGTTCACACCTAACGTATAATCTTCGCCCATTCTAGTTACGCCACTACCTAACTGGTTTGTACCAATCATGTCTAAATGATCTTCTTTAAGATGCCCACCCGTATTACCCAAATAAGTCATACTTACTTCACACATTTTCATCAATTAAATTACTTGTGTCAAGTATTATTTAAGTTTTTCACATTCTTAAACCATATTAGTATCTTAGTCATTCTCATCTACTAAGCAACAGTGAACAATCACAAGTATATATAAAAATCACTCTCAGTATATATATAACTTATATGGCACCCCTAGGCTAAGCTGCGGTGCACGCATACTCTACTATCAAATCTCAGTACATCACATACATAAGGATCACGCGTTCCGAATCACTCAGGAACCGTATCAATACAAATCACACATATTGGAGGTGAACATAGTTCACATACCTATGGGTCACGCACATACCTACGCTCCCATAGTCAGCTGACTTATCAACTCACAAATAAGTCTTTCACGCTCTTATATTTTGAGGTACCAAATCTAAATCCCCCCGAAGGCACACAAGATAAGATTTTCCTCTTGCTACAACCTCCCGTGATAGCAAGTAAGGTAGGTATGACATACACACAATAAATAATAATATAGGTACGCATTCCACCTATATAAGTATAACATCAATAGGGTATTCACACAACCATATGATAGAAATAGGTATTCATCTCACCTATATATATAATAACAACAGGTATGCATCTCACCTATATATAATCACCATAGGTATTCATCTAACCTATATATATAATACCATCAGGGCATACGCACAACCCATATAATAAATCCCATACGTAGTATATTTATATCCCGAATATCCTACGCATTCGTCGATTATGACTAATCCTCAATATATTACTTCCGAGCTTTTCTTATCGCACAATGATTATCATTTAATCCTCATATTAATTTAGTAGGTAAACATCACGCCTTACTAATACATGTCATCACAACTCCCAAATATCTATGAATTAAAATACTTCAATTAGGTTTATTTCTCGATAAAACCTAATTCAATCTAAACCCTTGATTTCATCTCTTAAGGTTAATCCCAAATATACCTAAGGTTATGCCAGTAATTTGTAACCCTCTTATAACTGGTCCTAACCTTAAATCATCTTTCATTTGATTTGAACCTCAAGTTATACAATTCTCCAAAATAACCCGTTTAACTAATCATTCGATAAATTTCCCCCATTCAAAATTCCAAAATAAAATATTTTTTGGGTCTAAATTATATTCTACTACCCTTACCTAAGTCCCATTAGGTTCATTTAATCATCATCAAAGATTCCTCAAAGTTTAGGATTTAATCAACAATTAAAAAGGAAAATACTTCATATTTCCAGGGGGAGTCGATCGATCGATCGTTTCTAGTCGATTGATCGACAATCTTGGGTCGATCGATCGATCGACCAAATATTGCCCAGTTTTTCTGTATAAAATTCCTACGGGTTTCACATTTTAATATCCTCAACATCAATACTAAATGTTACCAAATTCTTCATTGTTCATCCTAAATGATATAACAAAGTATATACATGATTTCTAGCATCTAAATCATATAAATCATCAAGGGTTTCAATTAATCACGCTAATTTTCATCTTAAATTCAGAAATTCTACAATAGATATTTCTTCCTCAAAAACACATTTAAATCTCAGAATTCTTCATCAATTATAACTCAATTTTCGTAAAAACGATTGTCTAATAAAAAAGGGTTTAATCTACTCTTAGTTATCATCACAGGGATCAATCTTAAATCATCAAAATTCATCTTTTGATTCGTAAAACAATCCATAATTTTATTCTATTCTAATATGAACATTATACATGCTAGATTTGCAGTAATTAATCACTTTCATTGAGATTGTAGGTCTGAACCGTTGGGGATGATACTCTACTGATGGTACTCCTTTTTTCTAGCCAATTTTCGACAGTGGTGGTGGTGGCACTTGGTGGTGCAAGGTGGTTGTCCTTTTAGTTTGCTCCAAAAACCTCCTCCTCTCCTTGAAAAGCCTCTCACTCCCCTCACATACCTTTCCTCTATTTTTGGGTGAATGAACCTAATTTCTCTGGTCTCAACACTAATATAATAAAACCTAATTTCTGAGTTTACAATTCATCTCCTAATTAAAATGACCAAAATACCCCTCTGGGGTGTCCTTTCTGTTCCAAAGTGCCCCGAGACCCAAATCAAACACCCAAGTAGACTCTTTCAACTATTTGACCCTTCCGGACACTCTGGCATAGTCAAAACAACCATACGGATGACATATAAATAATTCACATCTATTGCATTTAAATCCAGTCCCAACACGACATACACACGCATCTGGACTTAATTACTGAACTTGTCGTATACATAATTCGTGACAATTTAAAAAGTCATAATCATATATATTACTTTTAATCACTAAGTAATATTCAACATAAATCACATATTACTTTATTCTCGAGTAATATTTAAATCCGGATTAATTTCCAATTATAACACAATTAATTCTAATCAATCCCATTTTTAAAAGTCATAAAAATACGGGGTATTACAGAAAGATGGCCAGTAAATCTTCATATGCTTGGCTCTTGATAGCTCGAGGCACCACACACTTGAGATCATACTCCGAGAGGACTAAGAACCATCGAGTTGTTCTACCTTTTATCATAGTTCTAGCGAGCAAATACTTTATAGGATCACACGTAGTTGTAATATATGATATGAATGATACTAGGTAGTGCTAAAGTTTTTGCGTTACAAATACAAGGGCTAAACAATGCCTCTCAATACTAGTATATCTCGCCTCAGGCCCATGTATGATTCTGCACAGGTAATAAATAGGTTTCTCTACACCGTCCATCTCTTGGGCCAACAAAGCGCCAATAGATCGTTTGGTTGATGTAAGATATAGACGCAAAGGTATACCTGCCTTCGGGGGGATCATCCTTTAAGGAGAAGTAAGGAGAACATTCAGCTTGTCTATGGCATCTTGGTGCATCACCTCCCATGCGAACTTCACATCCTTTCTCAGTAACTCCATTAACGGGTGCATTACTTCGGCTAGCCCTGGGACAAACCTCCTCAAGTAGGAGACTTTACCAAGGAATCTTTTTAATTACCTTATTGACTTCGGTCTTGGAAAATCAAGGATGGCCTGACGCTTGTCCAAGTCCATTTGCACCCTTGACGGTTTACCACAAACCCAGAGAATTTCCCGCTCGTTACTCTAAACGTGCATTTAAGGGGGTTCATCTTTCGTTTGTATTTTCTGCATTGAGTGAACACTCTTCTCAAGTCATCCATGTGGGACCCATCCTTCTTGGATTTGATCACTAGGTCATCAACATAAAATTCCACGGTCTTGTGGAAAAGATCGTGAAAAATAGCCATTATTATCCTCTAGTAAGTGGCTCTTGCGTTCTTCAACTCGAAAGGCATAACCGTGTACATGAAGTTACCCAAAGAAATTTGAAAGGCGATCTTCTCTACGTTAGTCGGAACCATCTTTATCTGGTTGTATCCCACATAATCGTCCATGAATCTAAACATCTCGTGGCCCGCAGTTGCGTCAATCAAGCTATCAATGGAAGGCGGTGGGAATTCATCTTTATGACATGCTCGATTCAGATCCCTGAAGTCCACGCATATTGTAATATGGCTCTTATCCTTCTTTCCCATAGGTACGATGCTAGAAAGATAAATTGGATGTTGTATTGGAACTTTGAAACCGACCGTAAGTAGTCTTTAAACTTCCTCTTTGATCTTTAGATCCAATTTTGCCTTGTACGTTCGGGTGGCCTGCTTTACTGGGATGGCTGATGGAAAAATGTTCAACCTGTGATAACTCACTTCCTTATCTACCCCCAGAATCTTGGTGTACTTCCACATGAAGACGTCTTTGAACTGTAGTAGCAATTTGATTAACTCCTACCGAGGCGCTCCCACCAGCTCCTTTGAGATAAAGATGGGGTTAGGATCATTGCCTTCTTTGGCTAGGTCAATTTTCTCCAACTCTTGGATCTGTGGCCTGGGACTGTCCTTCATGCACTCACGTTCTTCTTTTATCTGTTCTACAAACTCTTTCACTCCAGAGTTATCAATCACCAAACATTTTCCTTGGTTATCCACCAGGAATCATTTATAAACTGGGTCAACCTCATTGTCTAAACCTTCAGCTGCTCGCTCACACCTTTATAACTTGTAGATAATTCTTCCGCTAGGCAAAACTACCCACTTGCATTATCGGGCCACTTATTCTTTGAAGGGCCTCTTCTTGTGATTCTCGTTCGCCTCTCTCAATGTTTACCTGCTAACGCTCTGAGTCTGAAATTGGTGTTCGATTGGATCAATGTGCTGGTCATTCGGTCTTGAAGCTACCTCAATAGACTAGGGGGCCTTGCTTCACTCAAGTCACGTTCCTATTCGTAGGCCACCATCATTCGGGCTGGTGCTTGCACCCTCTCTCAAGTGGACAGGACCCTTTATCCCTTGGTGTACCTTGTTACAGTCGTAGCTTCTTTTTCCGTATCATTAAAGAAAGAAGCTTCTACCATATGAGTTTCCTCCTTTGCAAAGGGTTTCTTGGTAGCTCGAATCACCACCTCTTTGCCTTTTATGTTCGCCTTAGCGTACTGATGGTATGTAGGTTGTGCATCCATACCCTGCCTACTTGATGGCTTGCATTTCATGATTTGGAATTTGATATGAGAGGTGATATTTCCAATCATGATGCCTACGTTGATGTAACCCATCGATATAGACGACTGATTATCATACCCTGAGATTGACAATGAATGGGATACTATCCTTGTTTCTGACAGTTCGGTAGCGTAAAAAGACCCAATAGGCATTATATTGATGGATTCTCCCCCGTCCACCAAAACAGGTGAGAAAACACAATCATTTACAGACGCCGTAATATACAAGGGTCTATTGTGGGGATACCTGATTAATCTGTCAGCTTCCAAGAACGTGACTTCAGAGAGGTACCTTCTCATAAGCTTGGCCATAGTCCCCTTCCATTTCAGGTGTGGCGCCATATTTTTCTTTGCGATTTCCAAGATGGCTCGCATAACCTCCAGTCGCGAGTCCTCGAGGAGGCCAACCTGATTAAAAAAAAAACTTTGGTGAGCGAGCAACTGCCACGCATTCGACCCACAAGTCTGCTTATTCATCTTCAAAATCATAAAGTTCTTCTACATCTCTATACGCAACCTTATCATAGGCTATCATTGCATTTACCTCCTTCAAAGAGAAAGCTCACATCTGCCTGCTAAGTCCCTTGAAGGGGTTATGTACTTCTTTCTCTTGTTCCTCTACCTCATCTAATTCATCATCTAGATGGAACTGAGTCAGGTCGAAGGTGCATTCCTCCAGAGATTCTTTAAAGTCACCCTCTTCGAACCACTACTTTCTCATCAATCGTTCAACCTCTTTATCAAAAGCGCTGGCCATGTGGGCTCCATGTGGTGGTAAATGGTTATCGTTCACATTAGTTTGTGGAAAACCAATGTCTCCATTCTTCACGTGATGGTCAATCAACCTCCTTAGTGAAAAAACCCCTTTGGTAGGGTGGTTCACCCTATTGTGAAGTGCACAATAGTGAGGTTTCTCCCTATCCTCCCGTGGAAGTTACGATGTGTTAATGTTGACTGACCTGCAGACCTTGTCATGAACCATAAGATCATACAGGTATAGAGCTTGTTCCACCGTGTAAGGTAGCTCAGGGGGATCTTCCTAACCTTTGAATCTTCTCTTGTTGACTCTCCCCCTTCTGTCTCCTCGGCCGCCACTGCTTTCCTCCTTAACCCCATCGTCTGCGTAATTAACCCTCAAGGGTAATCCCCTCCCCGAGGCAACCGCTGGCCTTAGTATCAAGCTTGAAAAGGCAGGTGGGGGTAGTACGGGCTTAACCACCAAGGTACTGTTCCTCGCTGCTTTTAAGAACACTGCGAACGTACCCTCTCGTGTTTCATTAATCAAATGGCATATATACTCAAGCAACAAACCTTCTGCGCAAACTTGCAAAAGTTTATCCTCTCGTGTTTCCTCCCTCGCGTATAGAGAGCGCTAGCGAAACCTCCTAATATAGGCCACAACATCCTCCCTCGACCTCTGTTTCTTACGCGCTAACTGCGTGAGTGTAAACTCATCCTCACCCAAAAAGAACTTGTGTATGAACAAAACGTACAATTCCTCCTAGGAGCCCACGCTACCTGGGGACAGGTGGGAGTACCACGTGTATGCTTTCTCTGTCAAGGACTTTGAAAATTCCCTTAACCTCAGCTTTTTATTGTTGGAATGGGCCCTCAGGGTTTTGATTAATCTTTTCACGTTCTCCTTTGGGTTTTCACCTTTTCCCCGTGTACTTCTCAAATATTTGTGGAATATATCCTACTGGGTAGGGTTTATTGTTGTATGCCTCAGGGTATGGAGTACGAATTTCGTCATACATCGAAGAACTATCTCCCCCTTTGGACACTGCAATGAACTTTAACAGCTCGTTCTTTATTTCTTCCAAGCTGGCCGGTAAAGAGATAATTGGTTGCACTATTGCTACTGCCGGAATCCCCGGAGCGGGTGGTGCACTTTTTCCCGTGCCACCCATCATAGACTGAGTCACCGAAGTCGTTCCCCCATCTTGCGACGTTAGCCCAATTTTCATGAGTGGGACTGAGGTGGGAGGTACGCTACCAAAGGTTGGTGGAGCGGTAGGGAGAGCGCCGTTAAAAGTAGGTGTAGTAACACCCCCCGTAATAGTAGGGGTAGGTATTGTCGTCGGTGGTGTAGTGAAGGAGTTCCCTCTCATAGGGATCCCCAATATTGCCTAGGCCAATGGAGTCTTGATGAACTCTGTGAACTAAACCATGAGTCCTTTCATTTGTGTCGGGCCTATTCCTATCTGTGAACCCATCATTTCCGTCACACCGATAGTGGACGTACTAGGCTTCGTTCGTGATGTTCTCACTCCCTTAAGTAACGTGGAGAGGTTGGCCTCCTCCTCACATTGTATGGCGTCAAAGTCAATGATTCTGGCGGTGTCATCCTTTGGCATCTTTTCAAAAGAGAATACCTCCCCAGCGGAGTCACCAAATATAAGATGTGGATTGTTGGAATACAGTTAGTATCAAGTGAGGCGTAACCCCTTATCAAGATCGGGATAGTATTAAATGGTGACAGTGAATACAGGTGAATAATAGGCATACTTATATTAAATGATATGTTGGCACAATAAATTTACAACAGGTATTGTAAATAGATGAGACCAACATGTAGCTTGATCAGAAGGAGAAATAGCAAGTACTCTAGACACAATAAAGGCAAGGGAGGAACTTCAACCACAGTTAATGCTTACTGATATGGTTATTAAATGGGCGTGGGAAATTATGTTCTTACAATATCTCTCGTGTATGGAGGAAGTTGAGCATCAATTCTAGGCTCCGAATGCTCTCCCTGTTAAACTATTTGTCTGGTGTATTTATATGAAGGGCATTTTACTCAAGTAAACTTGCCCGTGTTCAATATGATTGATTGCATTAAATGCACATGTACCTCCTATTAATGTAAAAGATATTGCATTAAATGCATGGGATCTCATAATTTGGCGAGAAACTATTTTATTGGCCGGAGGTATAGCGGCATTAATGAGGGGCATGACGTGGCAGCTTGGGGCTTATCCTAGAACGGCTAAAGGGTCAGGTTTGGTGCACTAGACCTTCCATCCTAGGGATAAACCCACTTGAGTGCTGTAACTTTAAGTCCCTCAATGCTAGACGTTGTGACGTCAGAAAGTGGGCAAATAGTGACTCTGGTAGGTGTATAGTCACATCAGTTAGGCGGGATGGTGTCTGCTTTAAGGTTGCTCGGCTGGTAGGTAGCTCGAGTGTTTAGTTTTCTGTTTGTTAGTTAAAAATTATCTTAAGACCAAATCTGCAAGATTGAGGTACCTCGAGGAGGTTCCCTCGAATAAGTAGGAGTTGAGGTTGCTCGACTGTAGTGGCTCGAGCAACCATGTGTACTAAGTAATGTTTTTCCCAAGTGTGCCAAGAGGGTTGGTAATTGTATTCCCAACGTTGCCTATATCCTAATCATCCAAACCATATCCCTATGAATTTCCCAAGAGGAGGTTGTTCGATAGAGCATGTTAGCTCTCCCATACCCTGCCAGGTATGGTCCCTCGTGGGTACCAAACAACCTCGCTCAACATATAATCATAAGATAAACTACATGATACAATTCATTCTATTTCTTATTGCAAACTATAATCATTCATGTGACTTTGATTTACAAGTTGGATCCTTCGAACCAGGTCCGTAGGAGAATCTTCGAGGTAGGACCTTCGAGCCACCTCTATGGAGAATCTTCAAGGTGGGTCCTTCGAGCCACTACTGTGGATAATCTTCGAGGTAACTTGATCGGGTGACCTTCATCATCTGCTAATCAACAGATTAACTAAGTTAATCGCTCTTTGATGGGGACTCCCCCTCTACAAAAAGTCATTGGGATTTTGACTTTCTTTAAACTCTATTTTCAAAACATATATTATTTCTTTGATATCATTTCTCTCTTTCTAAATAGGAGATTTCTATAAAGGGGATCATTAAGCATCCACATTCCTCAAATTAGATTTTTCTCTTTGAATGAAATCATATATTTTTTGGCCATTCTTAATTTCAATGAAGCTTTCAATAAATGTTCATATGATAAACATTTTTAATGTACAATTTATCAAAAGCAAGATGTAAATCACAATCTTCCTACTCACCCAATTCTTCACTGAAATAACTAGAGAAAGATAAAGTCTCAATCTTATATACGCTTTCATCACTTAAGAGTGATGATTTACACACCTCTTTTTTATTTGGATTTACACCATAAAAAGATTAAAATATCTTAGGGAGAGTAAAATCATCTAAAAACATTCACCCCCAATAACCTAACAATATCTTCCATAGTAACCCAAAAAGCAATCTTGCCTCTTGGTAATTAAACCCAATAAAAAGAGGAATAACTCTGATACCAATTAAAAGTATACTTTGGGCTATTATTACTTGAAATGGAAAAACACACAAATTAAAAAAAAGTTTCAATTTTGATCGATGCTAAAACAACGAATACAACCTGAAGGTCTATGTGATAAGATTTATGAATGATATAATCAATACATCAAATTTTAATATTCATTGAGCATTTAAGATGTGCGAAAGTAAATCACGTCACAAAACCCGATGTACAAGAAAAAAACCACTAATGAAAAAAACTTTAGGCCAAATCAACATTCTCACTAAAAGCATGGTAAAGACTTGTAGAGGAGACAAACGTCCTATGATCACACACCACACTAACTCACACCTAGCCCTTTTTTCACCAATACCTACCGAGTCATATACCTCTGTAACATCGATGAGAATCCCATCACATCGATGTAAGGATCAACATTGTAACCAATTGTCTTGATTTTGCTCTTAACAAAACCCTTAAGAGCCACATGATCATAAAATTTCATAAGGGAGATATATCCTAATTTTAAAAAGGTATAGGTGAAAAACAGTATTTTATAAGTTCACAAATTTTACTTCTTTCATAATGATCAAACTAAAACAAGGATGATCAAGCGCAAAGAAGATAAAGAAGTAAAAGAAAGAACAAGTGTTTTTTTCCTAAAATTCTAGGTTCTTAAAAATGAAGAACACAAAAACATTAAAAAAAATCTTGAAAAATATGTTAATCCCTATGAAATAGAACTACTAATGGGATATTTAACATAGAGAGACCACGCTCCCACTAGTCTTGGCAAAGAAGAAAAGAACAAACAAAAATATCCCATAAGAAAAAAGTGCCTTTTGGAAATACCTATAAAAAAAGATCTTTTGTTTTGTAACAAAAGTAGATCTGGTGACCACATTCGTTGACCCTTCGATGCACCGAAGTGGTCACTCCTCTGGAGTGAACCATCAGCGAAGCTAGGTTACATGACCTTCTAGAGTTTTTTTACGAGACAAGACAATTGATAATTTTTCGCAACCCATGAGATATTTCGCTAGAAAGAATCGCTTCTTCGCTACAATGAGATATCAGGAAAGTCAATTCGTTAATACCTCCAACGGTTTTTCCAAAGAACCAATGCAGTTCGCGACCAATAAAGGCATTGCAGTAAAATTCTCTGGAACATCAGCTAAATGCCTTTGAAACATATATTTTCATAGACAAATATACTGTGATATTTGGAGAAGGAAAAAAGCACAAAAACACGCTACAAGGTTTTAAAAAAGAGTTCAATATTTTATATTTCAAAACCCATGAAAACTAAGTCTGCTAAATCATGCTTACCTTAATCCTGAAGTTATCGCTGTGATAACGAGATGAAAGAAGTCGTCTTCAATATATTAAATGTTAATGAATCTATCCAAAAACCTCTTGGACAAAATATATTTTGAAACCAATAATAAGATAATTTATCTAAGTGAGGGCATAATGAGTGTAATATACTATTACAAGAGTTATATGGGAGTGGAGTCATGTGATTCGTATGTTTTCTATGAATTAGTTGATAAAAATAACTCCAACAAGATGATAACATTAAATAACTTATCTCCCTGAGTTACATTTCCATAAGATGGTTCAGTAGAAGATCTTATTAAGTTGATTATGAATCTATCTGTAAAACATCCCAAATCTATAATTTTTTACTTATGGAATGGGATAGTAGCCTCACTAGTGATAAAAAAAAAGAGTAAGGACAATTATACCGATGATATAAGTAACCAAACTCGAGAGGTAAAGAAGTGAAGGGTGAAATAATGGGAGTAACCCATTGATGAGTCTCAATATTCCATATTTATATTAAATATATTAATTATTTTTTTAAAAATTTAAGAGGATAAACTTAAATGAAATTAAATTTTGATTCAATATGAATTGAGGCTTGATTTTAATCAAAATCAAATTACTAAGGGACTTTACGTAAAAGTTACCGAGTTGGGTTTGTAAATAAGAATGTAATATTGATTGGATTTTCGACTTGATAATAAGTTCGACTAAGGTTAGGATAAAACCCTAGGGTTATAAAGCGCCTTGGAGATTACATGAAATGTTATTCTTAATAATACATAAAGAGTAGTTATATTTGTACATAGAAGTCGTACATAATCACATGATGTACAAACTAATGTGTCGTGTCGTATCTGTATTGGTCCTTATCGTGGGTCCACTCAAGACATGGACTAATACAAACAAGACACGTCATTTTATACATACGATTTTGTACGAATCCTATATACAAATAGAATCTTCCATGGGTAAATCGCAGATAGAGAAAATAATTGTTGTTTAGAATGTACTAGGTGTAAGGGCAAATTTCCAATCGAGTCAATTTGTAGTATTGACTTAATTACGGTCAAAACAATTTGAGTCATAGGATAGAGTATAAAGTGTATACATCCAAGCCTATGACGAGTATGTGTTGAAGACGTAGCGGCCCAGATTTTAAAGCTTCATCATTGTCGAGTTTCTAGTGCCACATTTCACGCCAACAACATGAGGATTCCAATGTCTCCAAAAGATATGAATCACTTTTATATATGTAGGAGACTTGGAATATTTTATGGGTGTTATTTTTGTCTAAAAGGACTTTTTATTATTAGAAAATATTTTAGAGCTTTGTGTGGTGACAATTAAGTTCAACACAAATTAATAAGAAAAGACAATCACCAAAGCAAATAAAGAATGTAAAGAACGTCAATCACACTACATAAAATTTTTACATGGTTCAGCAAGAATGCCTACATCCACGGTGTTGCTCTCAATTTTACTTCTCTATACTCCGGAGAGTGTTTTACAGGAAATACAATGCGTGCCTTTTGCCCCAGGCTTAGGGTTTGTTATATACGTCTTTGATCTCAGGGAGTGGGGGTGTTGGACTCCCCCACGTTAGTCCATAACCCCTAGAATATCTGCATTCGAGATTTTAGGAACTTGACTGAGTCGTAACTGAATTGGTTGGGATGCGTGGCATCCAGACTTTGGGCCGTTTTCACTAGGCTACTCGTTTGGGCCCGTGGTGACAAATCGAGGTACCCACAATTCTTGCTAAAGTTGTTGGGCCAGAATTTGGGCTCAATAATTTTAAATGATTTGTCATAATGGCTATCTTGTAAATTGTGCAACTCTTCTCAAGATTAGAGCGCTTCTTCCAAACTGATTTAGGCGGCAGCCCGCTTCATGTCCAGTGCGCTATGATTGGAAACGTTTAAAAGTCCTCCGGAGCAGTGTTTCCTTGTTGTTATTTCAAGTTTCTTCATACTTCTCTCCTTCTCTAAGCTCCCGTTGTTGCACTCTCGTTCCCAGGTCTTCATCTTTGAATTTCAATCTCCTTCATCGTCTTTGCTTGTGACTTCGCGTCGTCTCAAGCCAAGTTTGTATTTCGTAAGTTATTCTTGCTCTTTCTCTGTGTTTTTTCTGTTGAGATTTCTTCGTATCTCGTAAGCCAAGGTTCCAAATTATTTGTCCTCGCTGAAAAGAAAAGAGAAGAATGTTGGAAAACTCATACATTAACAAGAGGAATAATAAGCAGAGCAAAAGGCACACATTGTATTTCCTGTAAAACACTCCCCGGAGTATAGAGAAATAAAATTGAGAACGACATCGTAGACGTAGGCATTCTTGCTGAACCACGTAAATATTGTGTCGTGTGATTGGCGTTCTTTACATTCTTTATTTGCTTTAATGATTGTCTTTTCTTATTAATTTGCGTTGAACTTAATTGTCACGACACTTCGTATAAAAGTGTTTGGGCTTAAAAATGAAAAATTGGATTTTCTGAATTTTCATTCGAAGTGTCGTTCAAACGAGAATTCGAACAAGTTTTCCCACGACTTTGCCTTTTTAATCCCTGTTTTGTCGTTAGTAAAGTCGTTCGAATGATGTCGCAGGAAAACTTATTTTTGGCATTTTTTTGGAAACCTCCCACTATCCCACTTTTTGTACCTACTTTTAACTATTTTGTGGAAACAATTTTCTAGCAGAACTTTTCACTTTTCAAGAGAGTTTTGAGAGAGAAAATCTTCCAAGAAAAGTTTCCCTTTTACGTGTTTGATTTTCATGTTGTTAAATACTTTCAAAACACATATGTTTTACACCCAATATGTTTTAGTTTAAATCCAAGTATCTTCATATATATATATATATATATATATATATATATATATATATATTTGTTGCTTGGAGTGTTTGGCACCGGATTCTACTCTACCATTTGAAGAGTTTGTTTGTGTTTGCTTATACATCCCATAAAGAAGAATATTTGTTGCTGGGACGTTCCCACTTGAAGAAAGGCTTCGGGTGCGGATTGACGGAGACCAAAAGCCTCATCAGTGGATTCCGAGACCGTGAAGGAGTTCATGGTTGTCGACTAGGCGAAGGTATTTACAAGAAGACGCGTCAAGGCTTGGATGGACTCGAGTCGAGGAAGTAAGTCATCTGTCTTGTAAAATTAAATCCACACTTAATGGACTTAAGGTTAGGGATCGTCCGAGATTTTTTCCATTTAGATTTTTCTCGTACATCGTCGTGTAGTGGTTATGATTTTATTTTATCTTGCAAATCACCTAGAATGCATGCTTAGGATAATCAAGATAAAAATTGGTTTAAATCACACATTTGTTTAAGTTGGTGCTAAATTAGTTTGGGTTAATTTTAGGTTAATTCAATTCAGGTCAAGATAATTTAATTTGATAAAATTTGGTTTGGCCTAAATAGAAAAATGTATTAATCTTGTTAGGCAAATTTCTAGGACTTGGATTGAATTAATTTGATTAAGTGAAAATTTATTTGTTGTTTAATTTAATGTCACTTTTAGTTTAGTTTAATTTTGATTTTGAAGAAATTAAAATTTGAAGTTTGTGTGTGTTGTGTTGAACCATCTTATTTCGCACATGAAAATTTAAAATTTAAAATTTGGGGGCTTCCGCGTTTTCTTTAGGCATACTAGTTGTAAGTATTTCATTCACACGTATATAAAATGACAAAAGCATAACATGTGGAAGCCTAGTCCTATCCACGGGTCGATGCGTGAGTGTACACATACTTATCGACTTGGCTTGATTCACGTGTGGCAAAATCAATCATTGGTTAAGAAATTCCTAGTTTCCTCAATTATCATATATTAATTATGTTGGTATACGAGTAATTTTTACTTTTTATAGGTTATTTTAAATCTTCTCCTAGCATTGTAAGACAAAATTTACTAGTTCAAAAATTAGAGGGCCTGAACTTTTGGTTAAAATGTTTCAAGGAGTAATCTATCCGCTCTCGAAACATCAATATAGTTTAATGTAATTTAGCCTATAAATTATGAAAATCTTATATATGAATTTATTGATTTAATTTTTTAAGAAAATCAAAAACTGAGAACCAAAACAACCTATAGGAAGAAACTCTTATCTATATCTGCAAAAGTCTAAATTTCAAGCCATAACTCATGGTACACTAAAATTATCACCCAAGCAGCAAATGGGCCAACATCTGATTCAATTTATATGCACAAAAGCTTTGCAAAATTTGATACTACACCACCTAGTTTGATTGATTATAATATACCTTATAAACTGAGAATATGCAAATAACTGATGTTACTAGTTAAAATATTAATTCGGCCAAACATTGTGCTTGGTATTAATGGAGATGATGTGATAGGCATTGGACACCTAATATATTTGTTTATATATGTTTTGGTGGGCTTGTTATAGCCACAAATTTGGTGATTTCAAAGATCAACTAAAAAATATTTTCCGTACAATCATTTGCTTCACAATAAAATTTGGGGTAAACATTATTTTACTTTTCTCATATAGAATTAGGCCCTATGACACATTGTTTCCGAGTTAAAATGAGAAAAATGGGTCACAAGACAATTTATTGATATTTACCATAAGAATCAAAGAACAAAACAAATTAAGGGTAGTCCCTTCACATCCCTACCAAAATATCTTTATTACAGCCTTACATCATTTAGGACACAAGGAATGTCCTATTGGTCTTTTGACTTTGTACCTCACTAATTTTGAATAATAAAGATTTTATACTTTTTTCAAAATTCGTTTTAGACTTTAATAATAAATAAAATTGGTGAATTGTTAAAGTTATAACGATAGACGATGAAAAGGCACCGTAGTCTATATTTTTTTGTGTAATTTAGCTTTGGTCCCCGTTTGTTATGCCTTGTCACTTTGGTTGGCAAAAATTAACGTATTATCACTTTTAAGTACCATTTCGTTTTTTTGCGACATTTCGTTAGAAAATTGGTGCAAAAAGTGAAAATGGTACTCACAGTATCAACGGGTACCAAATGCCAAATTGCATAAAAAAAATTAAAAGTAACAAAATTTAGTTATTCAGAATTATTGAGGTACTAAAAAGTCTATATTATCCTAACCAAAAGCTCATTTGGTGGAGCAAACTTAACTAGAAGGGGAAGCACACACCCTTGGGCTAGGAAGGCCCATATATGCAAGCCTAGGTGAGACCCGAATTTTCGGGCTAGGCCTCGGTGAAGGGATCGGGCACCGGTTCCACGATGGTCCGGGTTCAACCCTAGGTGATAGATTGACGTGCTCGAGGGCCTGTGATTGTAGTTCCATTGGGTAATCCCTAACGCACCCGATGCGGGCCCCAACCCCACTAGACCAGTTGCAAGACAGACGCTTTGACAAGTCGAAAACTGGTGTCTTAACTTTGGCTTTGTTTTCGACAGCGGCATTTTCTTGATAAGAAGCTGGGTCCAGGAAGTTATTGGCGGTCCCCGTCTCTTCAGATGTCGTATTCTCCGATGTAGACACCTCACCAATAACTGAGGGACTGTCATCATCTACAGCACACCTCTGCAAAAAGTATGAAGAGGACTGATTAGACAAGAAAGTGAGAGCACACTCAAGTCTAGGTCTCGTTTGGCTCAAGGTAAAATATTTTCACCAAAATTAAAAGTAAAACATTTTTTACTATATATATAAAGAGGGGGCAGTAGATAGAAAGTGAAAAAAACTTAAACTATGAATATTTTGTCAATATAAAAAAAATGCAACCATTTTCAATTCGTAATAAAATAAGAAAAATCAAATAACTACAAATTTTGTTGGAAAAACCCCTATGTATAGCTAAAAACATTTAATTAGTGCTAAATAATCCTCAGAATGGAGTTTTTGCAACAAATATTTATTTCAAGGTTGTCTTGTGAAAGTTCAAAAGCCCATTGACTACTTTTAATGTCAAAATATCCCATGAGTATGACTAGAATTTGTTGGGAAGACTGTGTGGCTAAATACATGTTTTCTATAGCTAAAATGTGAGTTTATTTTAGACAAAACCTATTACGTATATATATTAAAATACATAAATGTGGTCATATAATCGTCAATAAAAAATATGAAGAATTATTGTATGACCAAAAAGGTAAATTAATTACCTTAACATTGGTCAAGTCTACATGGTGGTCTCCCAAAAAAGTAATGAATTCCTTGAAATTGTCCTCTGTTGGAAGATAGTGACCACTGTATGGCCATATTGCCTGAAGCACACGGAAAACGAATGGAGTCAAACATTAGACCAAAACAAAATTGCTTACATAATAGATAAATATATATATATATATATATATATATATATATATATATATATATATATAATAATGCTCCTGTGCGGATTAGTTCGCATTTTAAGAATGCGGACCGAACATGTGTCACCTAACGGTGCACTTAGAAATTATCGCCTAAATTATAGACACACTCTTTCTCTTTTCAGGGCTCACCGCCAGGTGACACATGTCCGGTCCGCATTCTTGAAATGCGGACTAATCCGTACAAAAGCAGCACTGTATATATATATAAAGAGAGAGAGAGAGGCTTTCCAATATACACCATTTAACATAATTAAAGAACATACCTCCACTCTTTAAATGAAGAGTAGTTCTATAGAGCCTGAATTTTTGACCGAATTTTGGCCGACACACTGACGTGTCGGCCTGCTATTGGTTGGTTTTGAGGTCCCGCTGGCGCGGACCCCACAAATCAACCAATAGCAAGCCGACACGTCAGTTTGTCGGCAAAAATTCGGTCAAAAATTCGGGCAAAATAGAATTTTTGTTAAATGAATAAATTCGGGATTATTTTACTTTGGTATTTGGAGTCAACCCCTACATGTTCATTAGTTAAGTTACCCGCCCCCGCCCCCAACCGCACATGCGACAGATAATCCATAAGGTATAAGTGGCTGATGCACATATGGGGTTAACTCTAACTAATGAACATGTGGGGGATATTTTAAAATACCAAATTTTCTACGGACTTAAGTGAGAAAAACCCATAATTTTTTTGGTTTGGTGTCATCTCCCCTCAATTTCATTAAAAAAATTCAATCATTAGTGGGAAATACGAATTAGATAGAATTTTTTTTATCACCTACTGATCCGTTGAAATCTACCAAATTTCATGAAAAACCCGTTTACTCGTCTCTAAAACGTAAAGTACAAAAATTAGATTGCATTTTTTTTATCACCAACTGATCTGTTTTTTTTTTGGATCAGTAATCTTGGTATATTGCCCTTCAAATACTCAAACCAAAACCAATTAATTAAATTTCAGCGACTTTCAGTGAAGACTGATCTGTTAAATCCATCAAATTTCATGAAAAAATCGTTTAAGTATCTCTAAAAGGTGGAGATTTTTTGTACGCATGTTAAAAAAGGTATGTTGGAGAGTCGGCCAGTAAATTCATACATACATATATATATATATATATATATATATATATATATATATATATATATATAGAGAGAGAGAGAGAGAGAGCGGTTCTCATTCATATCCCAGTTTGCATACCGTTGGCGCGGACCATTTTTGATAAAATAGTAAAAAAAATATTTTTGATCTAATTTTTTTTTTAGTTTTTAAACATTTCAGTAGGACCATAAAAAAAATTCAGCTCAAAATGAAGTTTTTTGCTATTTAAATTTGACCGATTTTTTTAAAATAGCAAAACAATTCATTTTGAGCTGATTATTTTTTCATGGTCCTACTGAAATGTTTAAAAACCATAAAAAAAAATCAGCCCAAATTTTTTTTTTTTACTATTTTAAAAAAATGGTCCGCACGGTGGGTATGCAAACTGGGTATGCATGAGATCCTTTCTGTATATATATATATATATATATATATGTGTGTGTGTGGGGGGGGGGGGGGGGGGGCGCGCGCGCGCATGTAATGAATAGTTTTGAAGTACCTCAAGGATTCCATCATGGGCAACCAATCTACCAGCCGCCGTTGTGGCACCTCCGGATAGAAAACTAGAGTGCTGAAACACACCTTTCTTTTTTTGCCCCACATACAAAGCCCGAGAGGTGCTAAGTACGAAAATCCACTTGGAACCCTCGGCAGTTTCTAACAGCGTCCCATTTTGCTTGTATACGAGCTTACCGCTCTCTACAATCACTTCATAGGATTCCCTCTCCATCTGTAAAGATTAAACAACCAAGGTCTATAAGAAATTAGAAATAAACTCTAATATTCACATGATTTCCATCACTCTCAAAGTCCTACTTTCCTTTTTTATACATCCACCAAATTTCGCAATATTCAAGTAAGGTTAATATTGATCGTTGATTAAGTTGAAGTCAATGTTCTCTTAAAAAGTTTGACTTTAAAACCAGTACTCCTGACATAGAACAAAGGGAATATATAACGATTCATAAAAATCTTACGGGTCCGAGATACTTGATGCATTGACGTTGCAATTCGATTCTTGGGCATCTTCCGACATTTACTTCTTTTCCATCCCCAACATCCAACCTTCATTTTGAGGAATAAATAAATTAATTAAAAAAAATTTTAAAAATGTACAATAAGGCAAGCTTCACATACATATAATTGTTTCGAAGGACAAAAATCGGATTCATGAAAAGTGCGCTTACCAATAGAAGAAAGGTTGGGTGCTCTTGCTATTGGACCATATATCATAGTAGAAGTGTAAATTGTGTCCGTATCGATGACGTGGATCAATCTGCAAGAATAAATATACCCTTTTAAGTTCAGCATACCAAAATAAAAAATAAAATTTGAATTTGTAATAAAAATCCTATGAATAAGTCTTAGCCAAAAATTAAAAGGAACTGTGTGTGCAAGGGTACATAAATGGAGTCGCAATCCTAATTTAAGCCATACAACTGGTAATTTAAGTGGTAGAATAAAATCAGGTTATTTTGAGTTATACCCCCAATTTTATGCTAATCTTTTAGTTAACCCCACATTTTTAGTTACACCTCCATCCATCTCTTTTGCGACACATTTGTAACTTTTGTGATGCTTTTGGGTTCAAATTCAAATTTTTTAAAAGGGTAACTCAAAATTGGATGCAACACAAAATAACCCTATAGATTCATATAAATATGACAAGAACCACAAGGGCTTACAGCTTCAAGCCAATGTTGCAAAGCTAGTTTCTGAGCTTTCTCGTCCTTGGATAAACCCTTTCCAACCTGCGAAATGCAAAAGGTTTAATCGATATCATTATGTAATTATAATTCCCATTCAAAAAAATCATAATATGACTATTAGCACACCTTGGCAGCCCTTGTCCTTGCACGTGACCACCGTGACGCAGCAGTTTGCGGTTTCTTAATGTTGAAAAAGGAGACCGAGCTTTGTTTTAGAGCAGCAAAATCTAAGGCCTTCCACCTAAAATATCAAGATTACATATATATTAGATAATTGATACCATATGAGTTATTGTATTTTGGGATCTAGCACCTATGCCTATTTTTCACTATGGGGCCAAGAAATTTATATACGGAGAGTTTTGGGTCCTAAACTGTCATATAAATACTCGAAAAACATCATAAAATATTTTCAAGTCGTCATAAAAAAATTTATGACCCTTTTGGGCTGCAAAGTGCTTATATGAAAAATCTGGACCCTAAACCTCATATTACGAAAAGATACTCATAACGCAAATAACGCATATTTGCAGAATTTTCAATATTACGAGACGGGGGTCCAAAAATGTCAAAAACACTTGAATAAAACTATAAAGGATTTTCAAAAACGCCATAAAAGTTTTTGTGGCACTTTTTGGCCCCCAACTGCAATTATGAAAACTTTGGACCCTGCCCACATACCTTGAAGTGAATAACTATTGAACCCCAAAATGCAAACAATGCATGCTTGAACACCGGTGTCTAGAAGTTCTCATATTATGAGTTTGGGGTCCAAAAGTGAAGAAAATACTCGGGATAAACAATGTAAACGATTTTCAAAAAGCGCAATAAAAGCTTTTGCAATGCTTTTGGACTAAAGTAAATTATGAAACACCACCGAAAAAAGTGCAAATGTATTAAACTTTTGGAGCTTAACATCACACTACAACTAACTACTAAACCCCAAAATACAAACAAATATCAAATAACCCTATTGTTTTTTATTAGACACAACTAAATTAAAAGAGATTATGAAAAAACAAACCAGAGTTCTTCAACCACAACTGCACAATCTGCTAAATTCCTTCGAGTCCGATAACTCTTGTACACTTTTTGAACCTTAGTGGCGGCAGCGTCAAGCTCCCAATCTGGTCTCGGGGTATAAAATACCGCGGGGGACATTGGGGGTTTCGACAAACCAAATGGTTTGTGATCATTCCCCATCAGAGACATTGAATCCAAATTCCCTCTATCAAGAACCAAATTGGTTAACGGAAGGGACGACTTCAACTTGGGCTTTTCGGTTTTCCCTGATTCATTAGGCATAGTAGCAGTTTTGGAATCTTTCATCTCAAAACTAACGGTTCTCACGGGTAATTCTCCATCGTTTCTTTCGCAAATTATATCGATTGTGTCGGATAGGGAGAGACCCATTGGTTTTTCAATCAGCCAAGGACTTCAATCTGTGATATGAGTAATCAAACCTGCTAACAAAAATTGAAAAGAAATTTTTTGTGAGGTTTAAAGACAGTAAATTGAAGGGCTATAAGGGCTTAAAGTTAGCGAAAATGATAGGCCGACACAATTTCGTGACACAAAAGCGCGACACAATTGACGTGTCGCACCTTCATTCGCATGTCTGGACCCCTCTAAGAGTGTAGCCTTGTGATGCTAAGACACGAGGGAACGAAGGTGCGATAGCGATACATCAATTATGTCAAACTTGTGTGCCCGATTTTGATGAAAATTGGTTCCCAGAAAAGCACAAAAAAAGCAACACTATAATTAAAACAAACATAGTAGTAATTTTAAGGGGTGTTCATTTTCAACTTTTGGGACACTATTATGAAAAAGTGCAAGAAAAATTATTACAAAGCATCACAAAAGGCGAAAGAAAAAAGGGTGACTGCAAGTACAAAATTTTCAAAAATTATCACAAAATTTCAACTCATTTTGAGCTGATTTTTTTAGGAGCTGAAATATCTAAAACCAAATAAATAACTTAAAAAATGGGTCCCTCTCTCTCTCTCTAGAGAGAGAGAGAAAAAAATCAAGAAAACAGGGAATCCCAACTGAAATCAAGAAACCCAATTTAGAATGCCATAGATTTGCAACAACACAACAGTTATCAGAACACAAAGAACCATATGATATGATCCATATTAGCTTAACACAACAAGATGAGGTATTATACCAAATAACAAAACAACCCATATAAGGATTTAGCAAAGAAATGGTTTATTCAAATTCCTATACCTCCAACAGAAACCCTTCAGATTTCAGAAGCTCTCTCTCTCTCTTAGAAATGTGCCAACTGCCCACCACTTACATGGTTGTGAACACCCATACTCTCTGTTATATACTACTGCTGGTTGGGAAAATCCAAATTGGTGTCTGGAAAAGTAAACGCATGTGAAGAAAAAAGTATACAGATAAAAAATAATAATAAAATTTTGGGGTTTACTGAACCTTCAATGAAGCTTGACAGAAGGGCGTTAGGAAAAATACCAATTGACCCTGTGCCACCATTATTTGACTAAAATAGTAAAATAGTAAAGAATAAATCTAGGGAGACCCACAAAAAAAAACCCATTTCATAAATCCACTGCATGAAAAGCTTATACTTTATTAAAAACTTGTACTCATTTTTGTCTTATTCACTGGGTTTATCAAATGGGTTTTTTTCTTGGTCTCCCTAGCTTTACTCAATAGTAAAATAAAATGTGAGGACGGCACCACATGTGTGTCTTCAACACTATCCTGGCGAAAATTTTAAGGGATAATTATATTTACGGTCCATTTGTTGGGTCAATATTTTTATAAGTTTTATTCACTTTTAAACAATTTTATAGGTTCGTTTCCAATTTTTTAAGGAATTTTTTTACAATTGTACTCTTTTATAACTAATCATCCGTAACTTTCTTTAGGAAGTTACATAAGTGGTTGGACTTTTTTTTAATCTTTAAATTATAATAACTTTTGATTCACAAATCCGTTTTTCGCAAAATTACTATTTTTGAAATCTGCTCAACGAGATCTATTAAACAAGATCCATGAAGGTTATGAAATTCCAAAGAAAAAAATTTACACAAACAGTAAACTTTACTGTATGTACTAGAATATGAAATAATTTTATATATGTGACATTTTCACAAACAGACAGTAACATTTACTGTGGTAATACTACACAGTATATATATATATATCCGGTGGATCCAAACCCTCTTTTTTTCAAAAATACCTTATATTAAAAGGTTCGCGCTAACGGCATCCAATCCTTACCACCATTGTTGGAGCTTCAACGACATTCGTCAGAGCTCCGATTTGGGGTGGGTAGGGGTGGCATGTGGTGCCGCTGGCGCGGAGCTTTGAAAATAAGAGACTTTTCAATACATGGGTTTTGGATCTACCGGAGTGTCATGGGGTGCCTCTGGCGCGGACCGTTGAAAATAAGATTGGATAAATGGGATCTGGATACTCTTAAGCACCGGTTTGGGGTGAGTAGGGGTGACATTAAGTGCCGATGGCGCAGAGCTTTAAAAATAAAAGCATATTGAATATATATATATATATATATATATATATATATATATATATATATATATATATATATATATATATATATATATATAATGTGATAACACAATTGTTTGTAAAAATGTCATAGATATTAATTTTTTTTGTATACACCAGAAAATAAAATAGTTTTATATCTGTAACATTTTCACAAACAATAACATTTACTGTGTTAATATATTTATGAAATAGTTTTATATATATAACATTTTCACAAACAGTAATTTTTACGGAGTTAATATTACACAATATATATATAACATTTTTACAAACAGTAACATTTACTGAGTTAATATTACATAATATATATATATATATATATACACACACACACACGGTAGATCCAAACCACTTTTTTTTTCAAAATTACCATATTTTTAAAGGTTTACGCTAGCGACGTTCAATCCCCACCACTACCCACCCCCATTGTCGGAGCTTCAACGACTTTCATCAGAGCTATGATTTGGGTTGGTAGTAGTGGCATAGGGTGCCGCTGGCGCGGACCTCTGAAATTAAGAAAATATTAGATAAATGGGGTTTGGATCCAACGGAGCTCCGATTTGAGGTGAGTTGGGGTGGTATTGAATTAGGTTTATATCTATAACATTTTCACAAACATTAATATTTACTGTGTTCATATAACACAGTATATATATATATATATATATATATATATATATATATATATATATATATATATATATATATATATATATATATATATATATATCCAAACCTCTTTTTTCTGATATTATCTTATTTTTAACAGTCCGCGTCAGCGGCATCCAATCCCCACCACCACCCACCCCCTTTATCGGAGCTCCAACAACCTTCATCAGAGCTCTGATTTGAGGTGGCATGGGATGCCGATGTAACACTTTCACAAACAGTAACATTTATTATTTGTGAAAATATTACAGATATAAACATAATCCAATGCTACACCTACTCACCTCAAACTGGAGCGCCGGTGTATCTAAACCACATTTATCCAATATTCCCTTATTTCCTAAGGTTCGCGCCAACAACACTCCATGTCACTCCAAATCAGAACTCTGATGAAGGTTGTTGGAGCTCCGACAATTGGGGTTGGTGGTGATCGGGATTAAATACCGCTAGCTCGCGCCGTTAAAAATAAGATAATATCAGAAAAAAGAGATTTGGATACACCGTATATATATATATATATATATATATATATATATATATATATATATATATATATATATATATATATATATTGTGTTATAACACAGTAAATGTTAACGTTTGTAAAAATGTTATAAATATAAATCTAACCCATTGTCACCCCTACTCACACCCAAATCGGAGCTCTAGTGGATCCAAACTCCATTTATCTAATATTCTCTTAATCTCAGAGGTCCACGCCAGCGGCACCCTATGCCACTACTACCCACCTAAATCATAGCTCTGATGAAAGTCACTGAAGCTTCGACAATGGGGATGGGTAGTGGTGGGGATTGAATGTCGCTAGCGTAAACCTTTAAAAATATGGTAATTTAAAAAAAAAAAGAGGTTTGGATCTACCGTGTGTGTGTATATATATATATATATATATATATATATATATATATATATATATTATGTAATATGAACTCAGTAAATGTTATATATATATTGTGTAATATTAACTCAGTAAATCTTACTGTTTGTAAATGTTATATATATAAAACTATTTCATAAATATATTAACACAGTAAATGTTATTGTTTGTGAAAATGTCACAAATATGAAACTATTTCATTTTCTGGTGTATACAATAAAGTTTAATATCTATGACATTTTTACAAACTATATATATATATATCCGGTGGATCCAAACCTTTTTTTCAAAATTACCTTATAACTAAAGGTTCGCGCTAGCGGTATCCAATCCTTACCACCATTGTTGGAGCTTCAACGACCTTCGTCAGAGCTCCGATTTGGGGTGGGTAAGGGTGGCATGTGGTGCCGCTGGCGTGGACCTTTGAAAATAAGAGACTTTTGAATAAATGGGTTTTGGATATATATATATATATATACTGTGTAATATTACCACAGTAAATGTTACCGTCTGTTTGTGAAAATGACACATATATGAAACTATTTCATATTCTTAAATTTTTTTCTTTGGAATTTTATAGCCTTCATGGATCTTGTTTGATAGATCTTGTCGAAGAGATTTCAAAAATAGTAATTTTGCGAAAAATGGATTTGTGAATCAAAAGTTATGATCATTTAAAGATTAAAAAAAAGGTCCAACCACTTATGTAACTTCCTCAAGGAAGTTATGGATGGTTGGTTTTAAAAGGGTAAAATTGTGAAAAAATTCCTTAAAAAGTTGGAATAGGACCTATAGGATTGTTGAAAAGTCAATGGGACTTATAAGAATGTTAACTCGACAAATGGGACCTATGTGTAAAGACCCCAAATTTTAAATATGTACACGTCCTCTTTTTATTTGCGTTGAGTACGTACACACAATATCATTTATTAAATTTGTCAAAATATAACACGACACGATAGAATATAAAATTATAAGTTAACAAGTTTTTTCTTATCGGGATCGAGTCAATAACAAGTCAACACTATACACTTGTAAAGATAACGATGTCTAGACTTTCCATTCATTAGATAGAGAACATCGTCAAGATTTCGTGATTTGCTGTCGAACTTATTCCAATTCCAAGAACTCGGATCGAATTGGTATATTGATATTGATTCGATCTGAGGTCTCTTATTGAATTGCTCATTCAACGAACATTCTCAATATTATGCCTTGAAGAGTACTCGAACCTCCACGCTCTTTAGCGGGAGAATACACATGGCTTTACTCGTTAATACCTGTTGATATTAATAAATTATATAGGAAGAGACTTAACGAATTCATTAAAATGTGTTTGGCCAAGGTTATTAGAAAAATATAATATATGTAACTCAACCCAAATTTTATTAGAAAAATATAATTTATGTAGCTCAACCCAAACAATTAAGAAAAAGTTTTAGTAAGTATATTTCAATGTATAAATAATGTCTTATTGTATAAATATATGTGTATATTTTTAAAACATATTGCGACCACAAGCATATACATGTGTTTTTGCTGAAATTGTCAAATTTTCTCGTTATTTAAATTTGAAAAAAATATTTAACGGGTGTTAATGGTTTGAATCATGTAATTTGTTAACATTAACGAGCGAGTTCTGGTTTAATCTTTGGAACCATTAAGGTTAACGGGTCGTGTACGAATTATGAGTGTTTTTTACACGAATCTGGTGTCACATGATATGAACATGACCCGATACAACCCGTTAACAGGGTTTATCCTCCACACATGCTACTATTTCTCAATTCTATGGGACATATGATTCACATACATTTTGGTATACACGTTGATGTGTCATGTCTGAATTGGTTGATGTTTTGAATAATACTCAGTGAACCCTAAATATCAACCAATACAGACACGACATGACACTACATGTCTACCGAAATATGTCTGAACCATGTGTCCCTATAGAATTACTCAAAAACTTATGTACATCGTTAAATGAAGCACATCAAAAGCATATTAAAAGGTGAAAAGTGTCAAAAAATATTATTTTTTTCCTAGCCCATCTTAAAACCATTTAAGCCTTTTTATTTTCTGAAAATGTTCCAATGCAATTTTGCTCCCCCTGAATAATGTCTTGCTCCAAGGCTGAATATGCAAGTGTAACTTTGGCGTGACCAAAGGACTATCAGGCGTATTCATTTCACCGTTTCGTGAGCTTACTGATGGAACAACTGCCATTTATTTTATCCCTTTTTATATTTTGGGTAATAACTAGTTTTTTATATTTGACGACTAGTTTTCTGAATTCCCTATATATAACAAATTTACCAATTGTGAAAATTTTAACTTGCATTATTAGTTGTGAAATTTAATATACTTTCTTTCAGGATATAATATATTTCTTCATCGAATGATTCTCTCAACAATTCATCGGGTGAGTCTGACTACAATGAACAAATGCTTTGATTGATGGGAAGTGTGATTCTGACAAAGAGGTCGTGGACGAAAGGTTGTCGATATATATACAGAGTGAGGACATCAACGACTAATGCAAGATTTTTTTTTTGCAGAACCAAGATACGATGCCAAAATATTTTCGCGTCATTTACGCATGTGGCATTCGTTGTTCCTCTATATCCTTAAGGGGATATTTTCTAATGATTATTTCGTAGGAAAGAGAAACGCTCATGAAAAATAAAGTTTTTCGGTGTACAAAAACTGAAGACAACTCTTTGAATACTTGAGTAGGGGTCCTATGCCAATTAAGTTGACGAGTACATACGAATCGGTGAGGGCACTTCCATTGAGATGGTGAATAGGTTTTATTACGATGCATACAATGTGTATTTGACTCAATACTTGAGAACACCTACTGTTAAGGTTGTCTGGTGATTGCTTGCAAAAGGGGAGTAATGTGGTTTTTCGAGATGTTAGGTAGCATAGACAGTGGGCTGGCAAGTTTTGACATGATAACCTGTTTACGGTAATAACCAGAACATGACAAGATTAGCTTGTATAGATTTAAGAGTACCCAAAACTTATACTTAAATAAAAATTAATGTGACCCGAAAATGACACGACTAACCCGAATTGCCACCCCTCACTCGGAGTGAAAAAATTATTCGGTGACTTGGCAGGAAACACATCAAAGTTATCACAAAAAGGCTATGATCATATTGCACGATTGTATATACCAAAGTGGTCCACATTTGTTTTGTTAGCGGCATATACTCGGTGTCTTAAAAAGAAACGTTACTTTGCTAATGACATCTCTCTCTCTCTCTCTCTCGCAACTCCCACCATCACCCTCTTTATATGTTTTTTATTGGTGGTTGCCTCCCACAATTATTTATTAATTGGGCAACTCCCCAATTTTTAAACTTATATGACTAAATTGTTAAATTTGAAAACTCCTTTTAAATATATTATCTAATAATTTATCGCATATAATCTATTTATACTTTATTCAAATGTAAAGTATAAAAGGCCATATTTATGTGATTTTAAGTAAAAAAAAAATGTAGAGTAATCTGCACAAACGCCAAACTTCTTCAATGAGAAGCCCAAATAATTATTTTGTATAAAGATTTTACTATGATCTATATTTTGTCTTTTCGCTCCTAAACTTTAAAATTAAATGTCTCCTAAAATATAAGTCCATTTGTGATTAAATTTATATCCATGAAGGATATTTAATTTTGAAGTTTTAAATTAATAATTTTACAGTTCAATATTCAACGTATTTTTCAAGCTATGAAATTTCACACTCATATTTCCCAATGAGAATTTGGATTGTTAAATTTTGTACCATAATTTCATAGTGAAAAATTGAATTTGCAAAATTATTGGTGTTATTTCAGAGTGAAAATTTTCAATATTTATTAAAATTTTGTTTATACAGATTTTTATTTTTTATTAATCTTGTATTTTTTGAATGATTATGTTAATTTTTACCAAATGAATTTAATTTATATGAGAATTTTGAAGAAAAAAATTAAATGTGAAATTTTTGCAGTGAGAAATATCAAAGCAAAACTACACACTTTAAATTTGCAACGTGAAAATTCTATAATCACAAATTTATAGTGTGAAATTTTATATTGAGATTTTTGGCGAACTAATTGCTGGAGACTTACGGAGTGCCAGCGAAGACTCGTTAGAGGGTCATCCAAAAGGCGATCAAAGAATTGTCGGGGAGTCGACGGAGATGTAGCATCGGAGATAAGGAGGGAGTTAGTTTAGAGAGAGAAAATAAATTATAACTGAACTTGTTATAGTGAAGTGTAGTTTGGTCTAATCTAAGATACATTATTCTTCTCATTAAACATGTTTTGCCATTAGGCTGCATATGACACATATTTATTATTAAGGCGATGAGTAAATACCTCTTTTTTTATTGTCAGATCACATACAAGCAATGAGTTTTGTAAAAGCAAATTACCTGAACCAATATTATCTTAATTTTTTCCATGTCATATTGTGAACACAAGTTAAGTATGTATATACATGCCTTTAAGATAACTCACGGCTAGTGGGAATCTTAATGGATTGTAAAAGAAGTAAATGTACAAGTATTTAATATAACATTAGTTTATCAATCATGCAAAAAGGTAAATGATCTTTCTAAGCACACTAATTCAAATGATTGATTAATTATTTACTTCGTTTATAATGAATGAATAATAACCTTTTAATTTAATTAAAATATATGTGATGCAATATTTAACAATATTAATTGAAATTACATAAAGAATTTAGACTTGCTTTTAATATTTTCACAAACTTATATTTTATATATGAATAAATATAATCTTACATAATAATTCAGATATTTTGACCGCCTATTATTTTTGTTGTTGTTGTTGGCCGCTCGGAATATATCCCAACAGGGGGTAATTGAGATTTTATGGAAAATCATAGTTTTTTTTTATTGCTTGAAATATAGAGATAATGGGTATGAATAATTAAATGAGCAACAGTGTAGATAATAGTAGGGGTGTTTTGGAGAGTTTGCAAGCCAATATTTTTTTACGTTGTTCGATCTTGCCTACATCCACGCTCTAGGCAACTTTCGATAATCTTGATATCTTTGATTCACTTAGGAAGAATAAAACCCTTATAAGGAATCATCACACCTTGCAACCACAACTGGTAAGAGTACTACGCCATTCCTTACCAAAGCGTATATAAGAAAACTCGAAGGAACTATCTCCTTCTTTAACTCCTCACAACTATGGAATTACTATCCATGAATATAGGATGAAGTTTATAAATTGTAAACAAAATTTTATTTAAGAAAAAAAAGTAGTTGTTCAAGGTCAATCTTTTATTTCAATAAAAATCCTTTGTACAGAAGTATATTTTGTTTAGTCGACTAGATGTAGTTAAGTTGATGTTTTTATTATGTATATGTTTAAATGTATGAGAAATGTTTTATAAATGTGTTTGAGTTTATGCCAATAGTTTGAGCAAATCTATAAGTGTTAGAACTTTAATTTTTTTGTAAATCACTACTAAATATTTTGAAGTTGGTTAACTTGTTATGTTAAAGACTTTCTTAACAAAAGTTGTCTTTTATAGAATCAATAGTCGATGTAATGATTTCATGGTGTTAGTGGCTTCTTTAGTTGAATTCATCTTGAGAATAAGTTTGTTTAATCTTCCATTTTTATCTTGATTCTTCTCTTCGTGTAGTTTTTTCTTGGATTAACTTTTGTTACATAGATGTGTTTTGTTGGTTTTCCTTATGAATGCCTTATCCCATTTTGAGTGTATTGATGTTTACACAAGATCATTAGACTAAGATAGTGGAGTGAGAAATGAATCAATCCAATTCTTGTCATCAAAAGTTATTTAATTGTACTTTTTTCAATCTTTCAATTTTAAAATCTCTCCCATATAATTATGAGAATTCAATTGATTGGATTTTGAAAATATACTGAAATCTTCACCTTTCGTGGAGACGCGAGTTAGGAAAAATGATTTGTATTCCCTTGCTTATATATCTCCCCCGTTGTCATTATCAAAATGAATTGTTAGGCTATATACAACAAGGAGAAAATGAAGATAAGATGATAAACTATACACGTGTAATACCCCACATATTATTGCATTTATTTAATTATTTAATTAATTATTATTTACATGTTAATTAGATATTTCTTATGACATATGATATTCCATTTAGTAGTTATATATATTGCTTATGTAGTAATGTTACATAATTATTATTGTGCTGTGTGAATACACATCCTTTAAAAATTAATGAACACACATTAATTCACTAAGTTAAATATTTAACTGACTTAGTATTATACGTAGCTATGAATTGGTCAAGGGCTAGGTGCTGGAGGTCTTCTTGTTTGGATTATGCCCTCAGTATGAGGTTCCTCCGATTGTAAAGTAGGTTCTTATAAAATTGAGTCACTCTTAATTAATTAATTATTAAAATTTAAACTTAATCTACGTGTATCAGCTAATTAATTGATTTAATGAGATAATTTACTTATAGAATATTTTCTTTTTTGGATTTGGTTGTAGAAACATTTAGAAGGCCTGGGTTGGGTTTAAAATGGTGGAATATTTGGCCGTTAAATTAGTATAGGCGTTGGGCCAAGTTTTGGGCCATTTGGAGCTTATTTGGGGCCTTTTGGGTTGGGTCTACTTTGGAGCCTAATATCAATTTAGAGCTTAATGAATATAATATCCTAATTAGGTAAACCTATTTCATATAATACAATTAGAGAGGAACCCTAGTTGCTAAGGAGAAAGAGGGGGAACCTAGGCTTAGAAGAATTAGGGGATTTTGGGGATTGATTCTGCAATCATCGAAAGGCATTTCTATTTTGTATAAGCATATAATCAGGTTTGTGTGAATTCATATAATTTGATTGTATTAACCATTAAACTTAAGTTCGTGATTTAGATTGATCATATTATAAACTTTATTTTATGTATTGAAGAACTATTTAAGATTTGTTATTCAATCAATTACTTAACCCATAAATCCATGTAATTTGATCTCAAATCTACAAATATGAATCTTTTTAGTCACAATCTGTAAAGGCCCTCATTCCATTTTGTTAATTAATTAGCATTCGTAGGTTAATTAAATCAATATTGTATAGATCGTGAACATAGCGTTAATTTTATAAATTTGTAATTTGACCCTTAAAGGTGTTGTTAGTCATCTAAAGCTTATCAAAACATGTTGTTATTATTTGTAGTTCGTTATATTTGAAGGAGAATGGTAAATTTTGTGTATTATAGTCAATAGGATTGAAGAAGCTTTGGATATGGTTACTATGGGAAAATAAGGAAGAAGACCCCCCACTGGCCCGTCGGATCGATTCGGCCTCAGACCATGCCTAGTGGGGGTTATTTGGGCGATTTTGCGTGGGGTTTTGAGGTTAGTTTAGTTTGGGGACCTTTTATATTATAAAAATACTTTATAACGAGTAGGTTTGGAGATTGATTTCTATGTTTGGTAACCCTAGATGTTTGGGGGTGAAACTCATAAGATTTATTATCATTTAATGCATATATTAATCGAGTGGAAAGAGGTTGTGTTGATAACCCATACTGTAGGCTTGATTGCTAATTTACTCGATTTATATGAATCATACCAGGGGTGTGTGCGTGATCATGGGTAACCTACTAGTAGGGTTTTGATAGGGCGTATATGACGTGACTGTGAGGATGTCTTGGTGAGCTCATGAGTTCTGTCTAGGTCTTATCACCCCGATCCTAGACGTTGAGGTACCCATCTCCGGAGAAGGAACAATGGGGTCAGATCCTCTCATATAGCCTTAGATATGAGTCGTACAGTTGGTGTGATGACGTGGTGATTTACCTCTTATTTTGTTATGAGGTTATATGGTTGGGACGTCATATAACTGTAATTATTAGTGTCACGAGTGATCCCCAAAGGGAATAATGATAGGCTTTCATACTTTGGATTTTAGCCCATATGATTTGTATGTGAGTGGGGCATACTCACTTAGATATCAGATTGTGTGATACCCATTATTATACATTGTTATTATATTAAAGACGTATAATTGTGATTATGATTTGGAAACTATTAAAAGTAAGGAGCACTTGAGTGAAGTATGTAATTATCTAATATGGGTCTCATTTAGGGTTATAATTAAAACTGCATGCTTATTTAGGTTTTTTTGGTTGGTATAACTTAAAATCCAATTAAATATTAGAGGAAGTTATATTATTATTATTATTATTATTATTATTATTATTATTATTATTATTATTATTATTATTATTATTATTATTATTATTAATTATTATTATGGCCTAAATCTGGTAATATTCGTATGCACTCTAGATTTATTAGGTTTAATCCTCTATGTGGGACTATTTTTATAGGTCATAGGCCTCAACCGTCACCTCATACTTGAGAATTTTTAGTTGGAGATTGTTCTAACTTCCAATTCCTATTATATACTTATATGATGTAATATTGTAGATCATATTTTCTTTTAGTATATATATCTTTCAGATATTCAGTTTCATTTTTATCTATTAAGTTTTGGGTCAGATATTGTATTGATGATAATTTATATTTGTGTCAGGTTTATTTATAATTCAGAGATTGGATGTTGGTTTATATAAGTTATCTATATTCCAGTGTTGGAGCTATGTTTCATTATGGTTTGAATGGCATACGAGATGTGTCGCTTATTAATTCATTATTCTATTTTAGTGCTGTATCATTTTATTTAGTTTAGTCATGATTGGAATGTTACAAATTATTTTGTATCTTCTATTATTTATGTTTAGAACTGATCAATTTATATATGAATTTTATGAGGTGTTGCACTTGGTATAAGACCATTCCAAGTTTTATTGTCTTAGGGTCTTGAGTGCGTCCATCATTTTTTAGTGTTGTGTTCTTTGAGTACTTTAGACCTTAACCATTTAGGCTTTGTATTATTTTCTCATACTTTTACTGATACGCTTTTGTTTATCAAATTTCAAGGGCGATGAGTATGGGTTCCTACGACAACTAATGGAATATGTCTAAGCACTACACTAAAAGAGGCCAATGGCAAATGTTTTGGCCCATGACCAAAACCTATGGGTCACGATTTTGGCCCGTGGCCATATGGAGGTTGAAAAAATTGTAGGTCACTATCCATCGAGGGTCACAATCCAAAACCATGACCCAGCGGTCACAGAACCGTGACCACTTGTGTGCTAATTTAAAAACATAAACTATTTAGCCACGGATTTGAACCGCGACTAAATATTTTATGTTTTTAAATTGTCACACTAGGGTTCAAGGTTTTGGATCGTGAGTAATACTGATACCAAATTAAAAAAATATATAGTTGGTCATGGTTTTGGATCGTGACCAAATTAGAAAGAATAAAAATAAAAATTTTAATTTTCTGCATCCCAAAAAATTGGTACATTTTTCAAACCTGTTTACATTTATGGAAATAAATATTAAACCAATATGCCATCCATAAATAAAAATATAATAATGCAACACAAGTTAACTAACTACAGCTATCAAATTGTACACCACAGATAATAATACAACGCATGCTTACGTGACTATGTTAATAACATTGCAATATCCTGATCGAAATTCAATGCAGTGATTGTTTCCTTCCATAAAACAGGATTTCAAAATGTTCCTTCTCAGACTAGACTTGCAAACAAGACTTCAAGATGTTCCAAATGGTAAGTAAGAAATGACTTAAATAAAAAATATAACTTTAGGATGCCTATATAGCCAAAAAGGGCATGAAAGTCTACGTAGTTCATAAAATGAACAAGGTTGGGGTGTAACCCATAATCCAAATCTAGGGTGTTTCTTTTGATTTATGAAAATATATGTAAAATGTGTTGAAAGTGTAGAAAATTGTGAGAACACTCAAAATTGAGAATTATGATATAGTCCCCCTTTTTTAGTTTTTTATTTATGAAAGTATATGTGAATGTATATATGATAATAAAAAGAGTGGATCAGTTATACAAGCTAAAAATGGAATAATATAAGAAAATGAAATTAGTGTTACCAATAAGAGAGATTAATGTCTTGTGTCTCGGTGAACATCACATGACACAAATTAGCAATCGAGGCAACCACACATATATTAAACATCAATAAAATCCATGACCTTTTATTTGGTTACCTCAGATTGGCGATTTATTATCAGTATCGCATTCAAAACTTAAGAAGATCCACATAATGATATTTGGTAAAATGTGAACGATAGGGAAGCAAATGTAAGATAACTAAATATATGAGTAGAAGATACATAACCGTAATTAAATATGAGGGTTTTTCCAATACATACAATACAAATAGGGTCGTCATAGAATAATTTAATGTTTTGAAATTTAATATTCGTCTAAATCAACTAAAAGAACAACCAAATTAGGATTGTCTTCAAGAGTAGACTGGAACTCTTTAGGGGCCTTTAATGCATCTGCTTGATTATTTAAACTCTTCGGTGCGTGCATAACAACATATCAATTGTCGTCATTTATGCACTTTGAGTAGAATACCTTCTTAACATTTTGAAAGGCATAAATAAAAGGCTCGTTAACCAGCCGATCTTTACTCTTCATCTTAGATAAATCTACAATTACAAGTTTTGAGGGAATATCAACTTTACAACCATTTTTGGTGTCCTCCACCTTCACCCAGTCACAATAGGAGACGCTTTCCTTAAAGTATAAGTAACTTATAGGTCAACACCATGTCCTTTGGATTTTTATCACTTTTGCTAGCTACACAATAAGTCGAGGTAGAAATTGATATTTCGCTGTTTTGTTTCAATAGTTTTTCCTCGCACAATTGTGAGATGAAGTCAACGCCATTGATGCCTAATTTTTTAAACTCCTTCGCATAAAAAACCAAGACCTTTGGTTAGGCGTGAAAGCCTTGAAGACACATCACCTTTTGTTAAACATTTCATTTTGTAATGGATTTGTATTAGGCCATGCTTTACAACACATACATAAATAACTACAACATAAGAGGTTGGAATTACCTCTTTTGATACCCATATCCTAAAAATCACCCCTCTTATGATTTTTTGCCATTTTGAGCTCATACTTTCTAAACGTGTTCATGAAATTATAGAGTTTAAATGGTAATATAAGAAATACAAGTAATCAGATAAAAATAATTTATATATGCAGTTACTTACTCTCTTCAATCTTCAATCTTCACCTTAGGATTCGAAGACATAACGAGCTTCTTACTGGTATTGCAGATTGGTGAGTCCCGCATCTTTAGGGATCCTGAAAGGAAATTCATCCTTAAACTCGTAAAGTTCCTCAATCACTCGTTCTCCATGAGGATTGGATCTTCTAAGCTCTTGTTCCAGACTATGTTCCTTGAGTGTATAATGATGATTTTGCTGTTATGTATTCTTTCGCAATTGACCTTCCAATATACCGTGATTTCTTAACGAAGTCTTTGAAGGTTTTAATCAATCACTCGAAAGGATATATCTCGCTATATCTGACGGATCCACACAACAAACCCTCATTGGATAAATGCACAAGATGGTGGACATTGATATCAAAGAATGACGGAGGAATATAATTCTTTAAATCACAAATTGCCTCGGTGAAAGTGGATTTCGTAGTCATAATGTGTGTTTTGTTTACCACTTTTACACGTAGTAAGGTGAAGTACAAACTAATCTACATAATTTCCCTACGAAGATCTTTTTGCTCAGAAAAGCAATGCCTAAATAACAGAGGGATTAATTGGATGATGACATGCTAGTCGTTAGACTTGCACTGTTTCAATTCATTAGTCTGGTAACTAACAACCCTACATTAATTATTGGAATAACCGTTCAGAGTCTTCAAATTAAATAACATTTCTAGAAGGATCTTTTTCTCACTAGTAGTCAAAGTGAAAGCACTAGCGGGAATCGAATTTCTTCAAGTTGTAAGATCAGTATTTAACTCTATATTTTTTTTATTTTCATATCCTTTAGATCGCGACTCGCCATCTCTCTATCTTCCTAATGAGATGCACCAGACATGTTCCTACCTAATGTTCTGCAAAAAATTTCTCTGTGTGCATTGATTCGGCGTAAATATTTCATATTTATCCCCATAATTTCAGTTCTTTTATGATCCTTCGCATTGTAATTAACCTAGATTTATCTCATATTTATGTTACTAACTCTTTTTTGGCGAGTATTTCTTATTTTGTATATTTCTCGGGCATTTTATAGGTATTTCATGTAAGTAAATGTGGGAGAGAAATCGAAACAGTGAAAAAAGCTAAGAAAAGAAAATTGAAGGGAATTTTCGTAATTTTGCAGCTATAGTCCGATGGTGGAGCCAACTAGAAAGTTAAAGAATATGAAATCACAACACTGGAAGAAGCAACGCGTTAATTAGAGCTACGGTGAAGAAGTTGCGCAAATTCAAAGTTGAGAAAAAAATCCAGGGGCAAAAGAGGAATTTCAAAAATATATACATGTGAACCGGTTCGATCCACCTGAGCGTGAATTTTAATTATTTTGATTTTTTCCCTAGAGTTGTATGGGTTTAGGACTCTTGTAAAAACGACTTCATTGAGTTGTAAACTAACATTAGATATATCTAACATAGTTTTAACCTAGTTTTGAGAGGAGAAAAGGAGGCAAGAACATAAGAGATTATTTTTGCACAAAGTTTATGCTTTATGGATCTTTTTCATGCAATAATAAAGCTAGCTTGACTTCTTATCCTTCGATATTTGCTTTTAGTTATTTTACTGGTTTTCTTGCATCATTTATAATTATGAATTCATTCTTGCATGCTTAGATACACATTAATGATGACTAAATTCACATGCAACGTAAAAATAATGTCTTTGATTTGTAACATCATATTTGGCTAGGTTTCCAATTCCAAGGGGATACATGAACCCAACCCTATGTGTTTCGCATGGATATAAAACATGTTCTTGAGCTAAATAATTAATTGAAAACGTGGTATTTTGTTAATACAACTGTCATAGGAATTTTAGCTCCCTTTGCCTTAGGTAATCAGAGTGTTTAAGAATGTGATGCGCGTGTTAACAATCTTATCACGCACTTTATTTTTATTGTTGATTTCGTATTATGCAGGTTAATTCTTTCATATATGTAATGCTTGAAATAAATAAAGTCTTTGTTTCAATTAAGTGTTTAATTATAAACTAGTTTTATATCCGATGAAATTACTAGGCGCTAGGGGATTGTATTCTGACTTATCTTTCTTTCGTATTAATTAATCAGTCAAATCTTTAATCTTGCATGCGTAGTTAATTTAGATAGGATTTCATTGCTTTCGTTAGAAGTAGGATATAAGTTCTTCTCATAATCATCTTTTCTTTTTCTTTTTCGTGAGTCACTCGTTAGGGTTAGTCTTCGTATTTAGTAATCGTCTTGAGTAATCGTCTTAGTCTCTGAGTTGGACACCCGATTTATCGGTTTATTACTTGAGCGCCCAATTTATACTTGAACAGTATTTACACACGTTAGAGACATTTTTTGAGTCGCGTCAAGTTTTTTGCGTCGTTGCCGGGGACTAGGTAAATATTTTAGGTTAGATCGAATCAATCCTATAATTTGACTCTGATTCTTTAAAATAATAAAAAAAGATTAAAAAAAAATCAGAAAAGCCAAAAAATTCATTATATAAAAAAAATCCCCAAAATATTCTCCCTATCCTTAAATGCAAAACACTCCTCCTAATCCCATAATTCCTAGAGTACACATGAATCATGTGATAGAGTTTAACTCCGATAGCCCACGTACTCCAAATTTCTGGGTCCACCCCTTACAGAGCCCAAGTCCATCACGAGTCACACGTCTAGGGCGTCTAATGAGGATATTGAGTCATTAAGAGGGAGCGCGATGTCAGACGACACACAATTCACATCGAGCGTCGAGTTAAGTGGGAGGAGATCCCCGTTAAGGTCACCACCCTATTCAACCATCGAGGGTGGTGTAATTTCTTTAACCCTCCGCTCGATAAGGTATATGAAGAGGCAGTGCGCATTTTCTATGTTACACTAGCCCAAAAATCGTCCATGCTTTACAAATTTTATGTGGAAGCGATTCACATTTCCTTCTCCCTTGCAATTATCCAAAGGAAAATGCGGGAAAAAGAGATGATTCTTCCCCAACCCTTTGCCTACCCGAACAATGGATCCCCCCGCACCAAATTTGAATGCATCTCTCAAATGGCCTCGAATGAGGAATGAATTCAAGACACTTTCCCGGTGGGAAAACTCCCGGAGCCGATGCTCTATGCCCATCTATTCACTTGTGGTACCATTATCCAAACCACCAACGACTTTGTGGTACATCTCCAACACGGTAACTTTTTATATCATTTTCTCCATGAGGCGAGCGCAGTCAACCTCGCCCCACTCTTCTACGCAGAAATTATACATGCCACGTATGAGACTATCGACAAAGTTTCTCTTCCCTATGCGTGCCTTATTTTTGAAATTGTGCATGACGCCGGGGTGCGGGCCCCTAACTTGCACACCAAATTTTTTAGACCGATTGGGCTATCTTCCACCAATCGGAGTGTTCGTAAAATGTGAGTGGCCCACCCTCCACCCCCGATGATAAAAGAAGAATTTATGGAAGAGGATGCCCCCGTGGATGAAGGTGGGCAAAGCCGAAGAGGAAGTGAATAAGGATGTTTAAAAGAGAGACAGGGGATGAAGAGGGCGACTCGGACTATTTGCCCAATTGAAAGTAATTTTCAAATGACGATCATTAATTGCCGAATTGATGAGTTAGAGTCACGCATTGATGGGTTTATCATCGAGCTCCGTACTGAGAGAGAGTTGGATAGGCGGGACTATAAGCGGGACACGAGTATGATGATGAGATTATAAGTGGTCATGTACCGCTTGCAATTGGGGTCCAACGCATAATTTCCATCCTACTTCTACGACCCATACACTCGTGATCCCAATGCTCCCATGCCGACTCAATAAATATTTATCGGTTAATTGTGATTCATCTTTATGTAGTTCTTGGGTTTTAATGTAATTTCTCTTGTAAGAACTATGTAATCCCTATATCCTTTCATTTTATACTCATGTGGTGTTTTTAATGAAATATTTGCATTTTAAATATTTCACTTGTTCTTTTTCTTCTTTAGATTTTAGTCCTTTTGATCGAGTACAATGCAAAAGTCTAAGTTGGGGGGGGGGGGGGGGGGAGGGGGTAACAAGTGCGTCATTTAAAAACTTCACAAATTTTTAAAATACCCCCCCCCCACACACACAAAAAAAAGAAAAATGTCAAAAAAGTTCCAAAAAATTAGAAGACTTCAAAATTCCCTAAAAATTGAAAATTTTCGAAAAAAATCAAAAATAAATTTCTTCAAAATAAATAAAAAATTGAATTTAAAATTTTCAAAAAATCACTAAATTTTTTATTTGAAGTTTCAATTTGTAAAAACTAAAAGAACACAGCCGGAATTGACCAAAAATAAAAATTGAGCGAAAATTGACGACTTTACGAATACATGTGGAGATTATTAATCCCGTGAGATTTTGAGCCTATCATCTTTTGTGAGTAATTAAATCAATCCGAGTTAGTGGTGAAATTTCAATTTAGCGTTAAATAAGTCGTTGAAAATCTCTAATTTTTTTTGTTTTGATCGGTTAAGGCCATCGATTATTATCCAAAAATATTATCCTTAAAAATAAATGAAATATTATCATGTTGCTAGATATTTTGAGCCTAATAAAAATTTCCAATTCCGTTTGATAACCTGAGAAAAACCATTGAGCCCGGAGTTGTGAATATAAAAATTCATCAATCAAGTCCAAATGGTGAAATAAAAGTGGCAAGGAAAAAATATCAAAATACCCAACAAAAATAGCAAGAAAAAAAAACAATAGAAATACGGGAACAAAATTAGAAAAGAATAGTGTGACAGCCCACCTAATAAAATACCGAGTGATCAGTCCTATATCAAATTAAATAGGAATCTCATTTGGTTCATTCTTAGCATCACTGTCGAAACATTTTAAAACTTACTAACCACCTAGTATTAAAAAAAACGGTGTTAAATTTTATCTTTTTATCAAACAACAACAACAACATGCAAATGAATCATTCACTCAATCACTGAGTGAAACAATACTAAAAATGAATAAATACAATTCTTGCCGAATAAACCACAGACTACAAAACCCAAGTCCGAAAATATAAACCACCACAATAATAAATTGAGTACATCATCTGATTGAAACAAGTGAAATAACTAGGGCGACATGCCCAAATGAAATACAGACTGCATCCTACTCTAGGATTGAAGTAACTGAAGCTACTAAGTCCAAATCCTGCAACATCCACATATGCCGCAGTTGCGTAACCCTGGAGTAGAAATAATCCTGCAACATCCACATATGCCGCAGTTGCGTAACCCTGGAGTAGAAATAAGTCTGGCGTCCCTGTGGCTGGACACCTTAAAGGGTTTGAAAATACTTAAAACAAGGGTTAAAACCCAAAATATTTTGAAAATATTTAGCAAGTGATTAAAACGCAGTAATTAAATGCATGAATGCTCTTCATATTTGAGTTAGTGTTGCACTCCCTTGAGGACCTACTCACCCTTCAACTATTGTGCACACCTAACGCTTTTCTTTATAACCCACCTAGTCATCTACCCCATAACTAGTCCTTGTTATAACTCCTTCCTGACACACTACTTTAGCCCGAGTATGTTTAATATATGATTCCTAAGTTATTGATCACATTAAATTAAGTAATTATTTTCCATCTAAAACCATATAACATTATCAATAGTTATATATAACAATACAGTTCACTTCATGTATTTTATCCGTATATAATTATCTGCACCATATATACGTATCATCATATTAGAACATTCATACATATGTCGTAAATATATAACCATCCTCCCGAGTAGACACTCACCGGATGTTCTCTATAATGCTATCAATCCAGATGTACTCATCCACCCGGACACCCTAACACAGTTAGTTCCCCGAATCAGTGAAACAAAATAAACGCAGCGGAGGCGAACATAGTTCCTTCTAGATATGAGACTGAATCATACCCAAGACATCTCACCCTTAAATACGGACACTATAACCTGGGGACTATACTCACCCTGCTCCTCAAGCCAAAGGATTCACTCACATCGCGCAACCTCCTATGATAACACTAGAGGGGTATGCTTTTACCAAATATCTAATCACCGATATTTATGAACACACACACACACACACACACACACACATATATATATATATATACACTATCACACTATTGTATATATATACATTAAAGTTAATCCCAGTTGTACTGTGCACAAAACCCTTAGCACTAGCGCAAATTATACCCGAGTCTATATCTGACTCAAATTTAATTAATCACGCATTAATTAATTTTATTACCTTGGCGTCACACGACCAATATACCCGGACTCGCTCACTTGGCCCAAAAATACAACATTCAGAATTTATTATTCAAGATTCTCTTTAATAAGTTTTGCACACTTGTTAATCTAATGTTTCCAAATCTTTCAAATTTCAACCTTAATTACCTTTATATAATATCTCCCTAATTATCCTACTAGAGCTTTCACACAAATACCCAAATAACCAAAATCTAGCCCTCCAAATCATATTCCAGGTCAAAAAATTAGGGGAAGAAGGAGTTTCCGACCTTACCACGTCGTTCGAACCATTTCGCCGGTCCTTCGAATGACTTTGGCCGTCGTTCGAACGACTTTGGATGCACTCGAACCAAATCCAGTTCGTTCGAATGACCCTGGATCTCCCCTATTCTTCTTCGTCAACTAGTATGTTCTGCCATTAACAATTTCAATAAATCCATCTGCCCAGATTCTTACGAATAAACCTTTAAAAATACTTACACCAATTCTAATATTTTAAAATCCCCAATCTTAATAAAAACTCCCACACAGATCGAAGATTAATCTATCAAATCCCCAAATCCTTTAGTTAATAAATCTAAATTAATTGAAACCCAAGTTAGATATCAAACCAACCCAAAATCATATATTCTTATCACACCCATTATGATATGAATTGAAAACTGCAGTTAATTTAAAAGCAAGTTAACCACTTGCCTTAGGGTTCGTAGGGTCTGAATCGTTGGTGTAGATGATGATTTGATGAAGAACACACACATTTGTTCTTGATTTTGGCTCTTAAGGTTTCTCCAATTGTTCCCTCTTTTGTCCTCTACTTGATTCGGTTTTCTTAAATGAGTTATGGTTCTCACACCCTCACTTTTAGGGTTTAATAACTCAATCCCCTTTTAGGCTTGTGGACTTTATTGAAAGGGCCCAAACACTCCCATATGGGCTTAAATATGCCTAAAAATACCCCGAGACCCATTTACTACCCATGAGTACTCTTTTCGAACTATTTCTACCCATCCCAACTCAACCGTACACTCAGAATTTCCATCCGAATTATTTTACTAAAAGTTAATATTCACCTATTAACTTATTGAAATTATTACTATTCACCTAGTAACTTTAATTCTCATAAATACTAATCGTCTACTCATAGGATTAATAATTAAAGAATATTAAAAATAATTAATTAAATTAAATTACGACACATAAATAATTTTAAATTTTCTAAATTAATTAGTTAATAAATACAAAAAAATACGAGGTGTTACATACTTCCCTCCTTGCAAGGGAATTTCGTCCACGAAATTAGGTTGTACCTATGGTGAATACCTCTGGATACTGCTCTCGCATGTTATCCTCCCACTCCTAAATGGACTCGTTAATGATGTGGTGTCTTCACTCAACTATAACAAGTGGTGTCACTTTAGATCGCAGCTTGCGCTCACTACGATCCAAAATAGCTACAGGTCTCTCCTCATATGAGACATATGGCTACAAATCAAACTCCTCAAGTGGAATATGCCATAAGATCTCACGCTCCTACAAAAATATCTTCAACGACGCCACGTGAAACACGTCTTGTATCCGTTGTAGATGCTATAGTTAACCTAGTCTATAAGCTACCGGTTCCACTCTCTCAATGATAGGGATGCCCCCCACAAGTCTCGGTGATAGCTTTCCTATCATGACGAACCTCATGACCCCTTTCATGGGAGACACTCTAACCAACACCTGATCATCAATCTCCAACTCAAAGGTCTCCGGCCATGTAGTGCCTCAAAAGATGAGCCTATGCTCCGTCAGCTCTATGAAAAAGGCCGTACCTTTTATGGGTGTAAATTTCTTGTTGCCAAACCGTGACGCCCTCAGGTTAAATACCCACAACAATCCTTGACTAATCATGTCAGACTTCAAACCCTTAACTCATGGTGACGTAGTTTTCCTTACGTTTATGAGCTATCTGGAAACGACGCGATTTACTCAATTCCTGCCGATAGACCATAAATCTCAACGATTCCCGGAAGTTCGTTACTCCTCAAAACTTATCAATTAAAGGGTGGATAACAAAAATCTCTTTACAAAGTCTTAAAACATGTTACGTAGATAATACACTGCCATGAAGTATCACAAGCAACTCTTTTAGTGGTAATTAATACTCTCAATCACCCACAATCAGGAATTACGCATTTCTCAATTTCTCCACCAACCTAGTCGCTTCGCCTACTATTGACTAAAGGGGTGTATGCAATTTCGTACCCATCACCTCCTGACACTTTCGATCAGAGGTGGGATTGAAAGGTCTTATCCCAATTCACAATAATTTTGGGCAGCACCTAGTTCCGTTTCACTTCTTTCTTCAAGAGAAAAGTTGAGTATAGTGCTCGATATAATATTCCACTCCAAAATAACCAATATTCCACTCTGGTCAATTCATTCTGCAAACCCGATGGAAACCTTTACCTCTCCATGATTTTGGGTGACCCAAATATGAATTTCACCACTCATCACGAATCCCGTTACTGGGGACATCAACTTACAAACGCCTAGTTGAAAAATCGCGGATCAACCTTTTTCCATACCTAAATTGTGTAACTTGAAGACAACTCCATTATGTATTATTCACCACCGATCCCAACGCTTAACGTTTCACATTACGAGGGACATCTTTCTCCCTATTTTCTAAAATATACCTAAAATTGTTGCCCCTGCGTTTACTCCCAAAACTGTTCGACATCTGACTAAGTGAGACTTTGCTCCACCTAGGGTGCCAATATACCATATATCCCATGTATATTTGCACAATCCTCAAATCATCACATACGTAACATAATTATCTCAAGTTCATCCCCCTGCATTCTCGACGTGTCTATATCCTCCGGGTATTTTCAATTACCCCACTAATTACTATAATTTTTTTCCTGATATTGCCCCACCCATAAACTTGTGGTGCAATTATTCCCAGTGGTTCTCTCGAAACACTTCCCGGCTTCACCGGTCCTATTTCTTAATAGCTCTTCGCTCAACGTGTTTCTCCACACGATCATTAATTCTCATTAAATTCGATGTCCTCGCATCCAATGATGCTTCTCCACTCCCGACATTTATTAAGGCTTATGTGTATAATATCTCAGAGCAAAGCCCAAAAGAACTTTTTCCAATGCATTATTCCTCAGCATTGTCGGTCCTCGATTTTTATTGAACCCAAAACATACACTTGAGGCACTCAAACCTTGTCCCTGTACCCACAAGTCTAATAGTTGACTCCCGCATCTCTAAAGGAGTCATATACTACTGCGCTCGTAATATCACTAAGTCCTTGGCGCTAAGTTAATAACGAGTTAAATATCTCCGCTCCACAATAACCCGATATACCCTGAATCTTATCTGTAAGAGTCCCTACGCATCGGGATTCAATATAACTAGACAACTGTACTCCCTAAAGTCTACTTCATAAAATACTGTCGCGATCTCGCCCCTCTTTCAGGTGAGACCTCATAAAAGAATATACATCCTATCCTGGAATAACGAACACGATCATCTTGCGATAACCGCCCACCATCGTTAACCCATCCGTACCCATAATAAAATCAGAAGTGCATAATCACCTTTCATCATGGGATTACCTTGAAAAATATAGCCTCTCAGTGTCCACACCTGATCCCCTGTAGGTGGGACTAAAATGAGCCTCGCTACTCAAGGGTAAACATATATAAACTATAGTACTTTTAATGATATCTCTACCAAACCCGTTTCACTTGCAAATTTAGTACTCACAGACTACTGTGACTCGCTTATCTCACACAATATAGACTTCAATCACTCTGGGATAAAACTCGTGGTGTCAGTTACCCATACCACTGGCGGCTCAAACGGTTCCTGGACATGACACTCTCTTCCTAACCGAATTGAAACTTCTCTAACTTTTTCCCCTACCAGGCATCCTGCTCCTGTCCACTGACTCGCCGCGGATAAGATCCTCACATGTGTTTCTACTTTTTAGTCGTAAGACACCTCATTGTTCCCTTCCCCTTTCTCTGTCTCCACTGTCCATGTCGGGGGTGTCCTTCTCGTGGACCTAGTAGTCTTGACCCTGATTGCTACCCCTATTGTCCCTTTGGCTACGCTGGCCCTATGGGACTTATTGATGGTCTTGACAACCCTGACTAAACCCACCGTCACTTGGTAGAAATTCTATTGACCTTGAACATTAATCTGGGTCCTCTACTGGGTATCCCTTCCCTTGGTGCCTCACTAGCACTGAAAAAATCCAGTCATACTATTTTGTTAAATTCTCTAACTCCCTTAGCTCCGTTCTCATGAGAGCATTGATATAAATTGTAAATGTACAACCTTTGTGATAATTACGTCAATCATCTTAGACATAACTCCTATACACGCTTATAATTTTTACCCACGGGGATATTATCAACTTACGAACCCTTTTTTATTCTTCATATCCCTCTCATCGATTACGAAGTTTACGAATGCCATCAAATTTCCTTCTCATTCGGCCACTGTTCGACCCTTTAGGAAAATTACTGAAATCTCCATTGCCTATCTATTTAACCTCTTGTGAAAGGATTCGTTATACTCCGTACCCCAAATTCCTCGTTATTCATGGTAATTTTTCTATGTCTGGTGATTGACTCCCATCACCTTACGCTGCTCCTATGAGCAAACATATTTGCCTGAAATTTTGATTTGAGCGTTACTACACTCCCCCCATGTGATTCCAACTGGATGTTCTCCATCCATTGGTAAATCACCCTTCCGCACCTCCCTAGAATTCTAGCGGATTGTTCTTCTGAAATAAAAAGTTTCTTCGACCCACGCCCCTTGTCGTCTACACTTGGGGTTTTAGCTTTGCACCATCGTCCTCCAAGACGGTTCTTGGGGCAACTACTGCGCCCCAGCGGTTACTCCAACTTTAATTTTTAGAACAATAATCATGGTGAGTCCTATCGCGTTATAGTTCTCGGAATACTCTATGTCTTCTGTTGAGTCCTCCCTCTTGCAATCAACGTCCCACGCTTATCGTTCCATAACGTTCGATTGGCCACGCTCAGCCAAAACCGTATATGAATCATAGTAACTATACTTAATAGAACGAGAACATAGGTCACATACGTAAAGGAATATAATAATCCTATAATAAGGCAATATATCAAAGAATGCTACGTTAAAATGTGAAAAGCCACACAGATCCTAAGGACACTAGAACCTGATGCTCTGATACCATCTGTGACACCCCTCCTAATAAAATACCGGGTGATCTGTCCTATATCAAATTAAACAGGAATCTCATTTGGTTCATTCTTAGCATCACCATAGAATTTTTTTAAAACTTACTAGCCACCTAGTATTCGAAAAGAAACGATGTCAAATTTTATCTTTTTATCAAACAACAACAACATGCAAATGAATATAATTTAAACCATCCACACAATTACTGAGTCAAACAATAATGAAAATGAATAAATACAATTCTTTCCAAATAAACCACCAGCTACAAAACCCAAGTCCAAAAATATAAACCACCAGAATAATGAACTGAGTACATCATCTGATTTAATCAAATGAAATAACTAGGGCGACATGCCCACATAAAATATTGACTGCATCCTACTCTAGGTTTGAAATAACTAAAGAGGCTAAGTCTAAATCCTGTAACATCCACATATGCCGCAGTTGCGTAACCTTGGAGTAGAAACAAGTCTGGCATCCCTGTGGCTGGACACCTAAAAGGTTTTGAAAATATTTATATCTAGGGTAAGAACCCAAAACATTTTGAAAATATTTAGCAAGTGATTAAAATGCAACAATTAAAATGCGTGAATGCTCTTTATACTTAAGTTAGTGTCGCACTCCCTTGAGGACCTACTCACCCCTAAAGTATTGTGCACACCTAATGCTTTTCTTTATAACCCACCTAGTCATCTACCCCGTAACTAGTCCTTGTTATAACTCCTTCCTGACACGCTACTCTAGCCCGAGTATGTTTAAAATAAGATTTCTAAGTTATTTATCACATTAACTTAAGTAATCATTTTACATCTAAAACCATATAACATTCTCATCATTTATATATGACAATACAATTCGCTTCAAATATTTTACCAGTATATAATTATCTGTACTGTATATACGTATCATCATATTACAACATTCACACACATGTCGTAAATATATAATCATCCTCCCGAGTAAACACTTATCGAATGTTCTCTACAATGCTATCAATCCAGATATACTCATCCACCCGGACACCCTGACACGGCTAGCTCCCCGAATCAGTGAAACAAAATAAACGCAGTAGAGGCGATCATAGTTTCCTTTAAAAATGAGACCGAATCATACCCAAGACGTTTCATCCCTAAATACAAACGCTATGACCTGGGGACTTTACTCACCCTGCTCCTCAAGCCAAGGGATTCACCCACATCGCGCAACCTCCTATGATAGCACTAGAGGGTATGCTTTTACCAAATATCTAATCACCAATATTTAATCCCAGCTATACCGTGAACAAAACCCGTAGCACTAGCCCAAATTATAATTGAGTGTATATCCGACTCAAATTTAATTAATCACGCATTAATTAATTTTATTACCTTGGCGTCGCTCAACCATTATACCCGAACTCGCTCATTTGGCCCGAAAGTACAACATTCAGAATTTATTATTCAAAATTCTCTTTAAAAAGTTTTGCACACTTATTAATCTAACGTTTCCAAATCTCTCAAATTTCATCCTTAATTCCCTTTATATAATACCTCCTTAATTATCCCACTAGAGTTTTCACGCAAATACCCAGACAACCATAAATCTAGGCCTCCAAATCAGATTCCAGTTCAAACAATAAGGGGAGAGGGAGTTGCTGGGCTTACCATATCATTCAAACCATTCCGCCGATCATTCGAATGACTCTGGTCGTTGTTCGAACCAAACCCCTGTCGTTTGAATGACTCTGGATGTCACTCGAACCAAATTCAGGTCGTTTGAATGACCCTGGATCACCCCTGTTCTTATTAGTCAACCAATCTGTTCCACCATTAACAATTTCAATAAATCCACCTGCCCAGATTCTTGCAAATAAACCTTTAAAAATACTTACAACAATTCTAATAATTTTAAGATCCCCAATCTTAATAAAAACTCCCACACAGATCGAAGATTATTCTATCAAATCCCCAAATCCTTTAGTTCATAAATCTGAATTAATTGAAACCTAATTTAGATATCAAACCAACCCAAAATCATATGTTCTTATCACGCCCACTATGATATGAATTGAAAATTGTAGTTAATTTAAAAGTAAGTTAACCACTTGCCTTAGGGTTCGTAGGGTTTGAATCTGTTGGTGTAGATGATGATTTGATGAAGAACACACACATTTGTTCTTGATTTTGGCTCCTAAGGTTTCTCCAATTGTTCCCTCTTTTGTCCTCTACTTGATTCGATTTTCTTAAATGAGTTATGGCTTTCACACCCTCTCACTTTTAGGGTTTAATAACTCAATCACGTTTTTAGGCTTGTGGGCTTTATTAAAAGGGTCCAAACACTCCCATGTAGGCTTAAATATGCCTAAAAAAATCTGAGACCCACTTACTATCCATGGGTACTCTTTTTCAACTATTTCGACCCATCTGGACTCAACCGTATACTCAGAATTACCATCCAATTTTTTTTTAATAAAAGTTAATGTTCACCTATTAACTTATTTAAGTTATTACTATTCACTTAGTAACTTTAATTCCCATAATTATTAATCCTCTAGTCATAATATTAATAATTAAATAATATTAAAAATAATTAATTCAATTAAATTATGACATATAAGAAATTTAAATTTTTTTGAATTAATTAATTAATTAATTAATAAATACCCAAAAATACAAGGTGTTATAAAGAAAAAGTGAGCAAGTGCCCAAAAAAGTGTCTAAGGACATCGTATGCAACAACTCTGAATTTTCTGACCGTTTTCATTTCACCCAATACACCTTACGACCTGAGAAAGTTCTAACTGAGTTTGAATAAAAAAATTAATTATCACGTGGAGTGCTAAGACACGAAAAGATAACAAGAGAGATTAATTGGTGTAGATAAGAGTCGATGTTTTTCATTTTCCAAAAATCGTATTCCGATGATGATATCTATTCACCTCAAATATTTCTTCTTTCTAATTGTATGCATGAATTTGTGTCCATTATATTTATTCTTTATGTCATGCATATTGAGATTAATAGCCACATTCCGAGTGATTCGTTTGTGAGTGCATCCGTGAGAAATTGAATCAAAACGAATTTTTGAAAAGTACTGTAATGATCAATCGGTGGAAGTTAGCAATTTGATTTTCGATTTTGCATACAAACACACTATGATTTGAGATTTATTGAAAAGAAATTTAAAGTAACTATTTTTAAGAAATTTAAATTTTGCGGTATTTAGTAATTAATATTTTTCTTGAGTCGAAAAATGAATTTTGCGGTTAAATTCTCTACAAAACATCATGAGACACCATTCCTCCTACTAGGGTAGTCTAGGGGTTTAACGGCTTGTTGCATACGCTAAATGCAATCGCTTGCCCGCGAAAGAGGTATTCTATCCCAATAAAGTTTTTGAAAGTTTCTTTAACTCATATTATTATTCTTTTACATTGCCCGAGATGCGTAACGTTTTTAGTTAGGGGGATTGGGTTCGACATAAATATTATATACTTATCCCCTTAATTTCGGTTCTTTTTTAACCCCGTGCATTTTAATTAACCTGTATTTATCTCATATTTGTTATACTAACTCTTTTTTATGAGTATTTCTTCTTTTTTTTTTATATATTTTAGGTGTTTTACAGGTATTTCACCCAAGTAAATGAGGGAGAGAAATCGAAAAAGTGAAAGAAACCAAGGAAAAGAAGTTGAAGGGCTTTTTTATAATTTTGCAGCCGAAGTCACGAGGGAAAGTTAAAGAATATGAAATCAAAAGAACACTGAAAGAAACGACGCCTTAATCCAAGTTACGATAAAGAAGTTACACGAATTTAAAGTATAGAAGAAAACCCAGGGGCAAAAGAGGAATTTTAGAGATACGTACCTGCGAACCGGTTCGGAGGTGCAAGCGAACCGAATCGATCTACCTGAGCACGAATTTTAATTATTCTAATTTTTTTTCTGTAGAGTTGTATGGGTTTAGGACTCTTGTAAAAGAGATTTCATTGAGTTGTAAACTAAGATTAGACATATCGAACATAGTTTTAACCTAGTTTTGAGAGGAGAAAAATGGGCAAGAACATAAAAGATTATTTTTGCCCCAAGTTTATGCTTTGTGGAACTTTTTCATGGAATAATAAAGCTAGTTTGTCTTCTGCTCCTTTAATTTTTGCTTTTAGTTATTTTTCAAGTTTTCTTGCATTGTTTATAAGTACGAATTCATTCTTGCATGCTTAGGCACACATTAATGATGACTAAATTCACATGCAGCGTAAAAATCATGTCTTGACTTAGTAACATCATGTTTGTCTAGGTTTCCAAGGGTTTGGATTCATGAACCCAACCCTATGTGTTTCGCATGGATATAAAACATGTTCTTGAGTTAAATAATTAATTAAAAATGTGGTATTTTTTAATACAACCGTCGTAGGACTTTTAACTCTGTTTGACCTAGTTAATCAGAGTGCTTAAGAATACGACACGCATGTTAATAATCTTATCACACACTTTATTTTTATTCTTGATTACGTATTATGCGGGTTCATTCCTTCATATATGTAATGCTTGAAATAAATAAAGTCTTCGTTTCAATTAAGTGTTTAATTCTAGACTAGTTTTGTATCCAGTGAAATTACTAGGGGTTGGGGGATTGTATTCCGACCTTATCTTTCTTTCATATCAATTAATAATTCAATCTTTAATCTTTCATGCGTAGTTAATTTGGATAGGATTTCATTTCTTTCATTAGAAGTAGGATATATGTCCTCATCATAATCATCTTTTCTTTTTCTTTTTCATGAGTCACACGTTAAGGTTAGTACTCTTATTTAGTAATCGTCATGAGCAATCATCTTAGTACCTGAGTTCGACAACCAATTTACCGAATTATTACTTGAGCTACCTGTTTACACTTAAATCGTATTTATACGCATTAGAGACACTTTTTGAGTCGCATCGTGCATCACATTAATTACATGTCTTACACGGCGCTTTTTCCCATACAACTAGTCAAATAAAATTAACCGTATGGACTATGCCTTCATTTTAATAGTATCTGGTGAATCCTCCCTAGATTTACGCTTTTGTCCTATAAACTGAGGGTGTTTTCCTATAATTTTTTTCCTCCAAGTCCCAGCCTTCACCTTCTCCTCAATTTGATAATCGAAAAGACAAGTTATTTTTGCACTATGTTCTTGACCTATAGGTTGAAATTTAGACTTGTCGTTCCTAAAAGAGTGACTACTCGATAGAAATATACGATGATCGGCATAACTTATCTTCCCACTATGATATGGCCGAGTGGATTTAGTTTCCTTCCCATAGATGGGATATCCATAATAACCATGAATATTGCAACCAAATAAGGTCCCATAAGTAGGAAAGTCATGGATTGCCCACATAACCATTGCTTTAAGTGTAAATTATTTACCCTTGTGAGCTTTAAACGTCCTCATGCCTTCATCCCATAATTCTTTAAAATCTTCGATTAACTGGGATAAGAAAATATTAATATCGCCTCCGAGAACCATTGGCCCGGGTATCAACAACGACAATAATGTGAACTCTTTTCTCATCCATAGTGTTGGAAGGAGACTTAAAGGTTCCATGAGAATGGACAATAACTCTGATTAGTGTTTAAATTATCTAAATGGTTAAACCCATTGATTGATAATGCAAGACAGACACTGGGTGGTTCTTTTACAAATTCAGGGTGTCGTGCATTCTAAAGCTGCTAGATAAGTGAATTAATCGGATGAGGTATGACATTACCACCCACCTTGGATCTAGCGTACCATGTCATGGTCTCTACTATCCACGGTACAATTAAAATCTTTTTAATCGTGTCCGAAGGGTAAAATGCTTTAATATTTTATGTGGAACGTACGAGAACTTGCAAAATTTTGTTGTACTGTCTTTTCGACTCTCACAAACCATATATCTTGTCTCCTCGTATACAAGACATTCATTATTTATTTCATTTTCATTATAGTACAATATGTAATCATAATTGCATGCATGAGTATATTTGTACTTCAAATCAAAACCCTTCATGCTCTTTTTTATGCTCGATTAACTATCTGGTAACGTGTTCTCTTTCGGGAGAATGTTTTTAGCCCACTTAACAATTGCAGTTATGCTATTGCCCGACAACCCAAATTAACTCTTCAAATTATGAAAACTTATCAATGCATAATATACCGAGTGATCTTCTTGCCAATTTTTATACAAAGGCCTAGTCGCATCGACTTTCAACCATATGCACTCCTTATCTTCGGTTAATTAAGCATCAACTTGTTTATTGACTTAGTAGTAATGCATATTATCCATATCCATAGGCTAGCAATTTTGATGGTGGTGGACTCTATAAGCATCATTAATTAGGTTGATCAAAGGACGATGTATCGGCGAATTATTCACCACTTTCACCTGGTGGTGTTCCATCACGCGGTCATGTACTAGTAATTCTTCCGGAACAGATTGTACATTCTTTTCCCCATGGAATGTATATATCTTATAGTCTATCATCATATCCCATATTAGTAATTTAATTCAATGTCATTCAAAGACTTAAATTTTCTGTTTATACAATGATTGCACAGACACGGAATCTTATCAATATTAAGATTTCTATCTGTATATTTAATAAATTTCCAAGCGCCCTTTACATGATTATAGGATTTTCTATGACTCTTTCCCATCCACTCTTTGTATTATGGGAAATCCATTAAGCAGTCTTCAAAATTTAAGTCACCTATTTATATTAAATAGGTTGAAACGAAGGTCACGTTGGATACAAAAACTCTTAGTTTATAATTCAAAGAAATTCATTCAACCCTAATAAATTCAAAGAAAATGCATTCGATTTGATCATTCAATAAATTTAGAATAAAACTAAATAGATATCCCAGATAATTAGAATATTACAAATTTGTTCGAAAAGAAAAAAATGTTTTATGCATTGACTTTTCCAACAAATGTACTGGTCAGGTAATAAAATAATTTTTATAGTTTCTTAACAAAGGCCCTTCCTCGTGGTCAATGTACAAAGATGCATCTCCACGACCATCGTATATTTTATCAACCAATATATAAGCCTCAATAATCCTCAAATGAAGATTTTGTATATTTGTTCTAATAATAATGGAAATAAGAGTGCACATGACAATAACCCTTTTTTTGGACACCCCTTATATAATATCACTCGCTAAAGTCACAGTGCGTGAATGGCGATGATCCACATAATTTTGGAGGAGGCATTTGGGAGGGGAATATTCCGGGGAAGGAATGATCCATGGGGAGCCATTTAGGAGGTGAATGTTCCAAGAGGAGACATTTGGGAGGGAAAACATTGAGGTAACGGATAAGGGAATGTTTAAGGAGGCATCTGAGGGGGATAACCCTATTGTTAAGTAAAGAATCGAACCAACCTGTGGATTTCATTCGTTAGGATTTTTATATTGTTTCAAACATATTTCCCACCTCCCTCCGAAGCTCGGACACCTCTCATTTAGTCCTTGTATGGTTTTCAACCTCGTTCGACACATGACTCCTCACCGAAGAAATCTCATCAAATAGAGGTGCACTGTGCTGTAATTTATTACTTGGCATACATGAGCCCACACCTCTTATCCTCCCCTCTTTGTCCCTCCTAAATACGTTGGTTAAGGAACCTACTTCAATGTCATTGGGGATGCACTCAAACTGAGTGCTCAACATGCCTTCTATCATTTCCTGTAATATAATATTATATCATATCCTGTAACATAATATTTTATTTAGGACTATGATTTTAATAATATTTTATTATAACTTATATATACATAATAACTAAATTCAAACTCATTAGAGTTGGAGCCAATTTGTCTGGAAATTTATTACTCCTTTTTTATGTCGTGCATGCAAGTACAAGTTGACCTGATTAGCATCTCTACCTCCTTTTGGAGTCCCCTTGGTCCGTTCTGCCATTTATCCTTCATATCATCATAAGATTTTGCCCTAAGTTTGTGGACATTAACTTTTTTGACCGTTTCAATTTATTTCTCTTACTCTTAATCAGTTTTCCCTCATTGTCCTCATTCTCTAAGAAGTCGTTCCATTGCTTAGTGGGCATTTTAATATTTTGGGGAACTTTGTCTTTCAACCCTAAAATATCAGAACTTATTGCCCCCTTTGAGAATTTTTTTCCCGAAGATTCTTCCAATATGTTTTTAATTAATTAGCTACTCGAGAAAGAACCTTTGCATTTGAACTGCCTGATAATGAAAATGTCTTATCAAGTTACTGCCAAACGACTTCCTTTATGGGAGGATCAACTTTCTTTCAATTTTTTTTTGCTCATGATTCCCACAATCACCTTTTTGAGAGACATAAAGTGATTTTTAAAAACTTGAAGGTCGATTTTATCACCGATTAGATGATTCCCGCCAAAGGAGAACCCAATGATCTTTTTAGGGTTTGCTTGGGATCCCTCGGTAGCAAGAGGTGGGGGTGTTGGATTAATATGAGGTTCTTGAGTTCGGTGACTCATAGATGGAGTAGTATATTTAATCATCGATAGAGTAGAGTATTGAGAACCTGGAGGAGATGAGAATTGAGGTTGGGGTGTAGGAGAGCGCTTAATTGGCGGTGTTTCACTAATTGGTTGACTATTTTCATTTTTGTTCAACATTTCTTACAATTATAAAAATTAGCGGTATATGTAAGAAAGTAAGGTTTAATACTATATGTTGATACCAAATTTAGTCTGATGACATGGATCAATTGGGTGAAGACACGTGGCAATCTGCGAGGAACTCGACTTCCCCGACCCACTTAGATACTCCGAGCAATAGACGCTCTCCGAGGAACCATACTGCAACGAGGAACTCTGTTTCTCCGATCAACTCAGACGCTCCGACCAACAAGAGTTCTCTGAGGAACTTTAATACACCGAGCAACCTATGAGTACCGAGCTACATAGGCGGTCCGAGCAGCTTAGGCGGTCCGAGCTGCACCTCGAACAGAGCATTAATAGCAGGATAACCAACAGATTAACTGCGCATTAAATGCTTATTATTATCATACAGATGTATGCGCCTAATAGACAGCTATTTATCACCCTTTCACATGTACAGCCTGAGGGCTAAAAATACATTGTATCATCCTCATTGTAAAGGGACCGGAATTTCTTGATAAAACTTGTAATCGAGAATTCCCAAACAGTCAGCAATAACAGAAATAGTGGACGTAGGCCATTCTTATAAGTCTAAACCACTTTAAAATTTCTTTGTCTCACTTTATTTTATCTGTGATTAAATAATTAGATACAATCTAATTTTTTACATCAACAGATTGGCGCCATCTGTGGGAAACGACTGGTGATATCGCATTTCATCAAAAACAATTCATTACAAATGGCTGATAATCCAGAACCCAGCAATCGAAACGCTGGAAGCCCTCCAAATCCATCTGCTCCGCCAAATGTTCCAGATCTGGCTGGAATAATGACAAATCTGGCCCAGGGCCAGACAACTATGCAAGAAACTATGCGATAACTCATACAAACCCTTCATGGCGGAGTATTGACCCATTCAGGACATCGAAGTGTTCAAAGAAATACCCGTTTACTTTCTTTGCGTACTAGGCGTACCGATTCATATCGTACTGAGGAGTCTGAAGATTTTTCTTATCAACCTGAACGAACTTCGTCAGTACGAGCCACAGATACTGAACAACGTATCACTCTCTCTCCAGAAAGGACTAGTGCGCTAGAAAGGTTAAGCAGGGTAACTCCTTTTGATCGATTAGGTCTTAGGAGGAACAAAAGTCCTCCTAAGGCTGCGTCGAGGAGCTTTCGATGACCATCAGACTTAAGAGAAGGATCTGCCCAGTCGCGACCAGTTGCTCGTCAAGATAGATCCCAGGAAGCCACATCAACGCGATCAGTTGCTCGAACCAACAGGCCCGAGGAAGGAAACGATGCGTGGAAAGGCTCTATTCAGAGGCTGGAGGATATATTAGGGGAAATGGCTAAAGACAAGAACCCTATACAACGAACTTTTGTTCAAGGAACACCTTTTGTTCAAGCCATTGTACATTTTCCCACACCATCAAAGTTCAAAGCACCTGTTGTGACCCCCAAATATGATGGAAAGACCGACCCTGCCCTTCATATAGAACAATACCAAGCTGCAACCGATATCTATGATGTTCCAGATGAGATGAGATGCAGAACATTCTCGGGAACTCTTACCGGATCTGCTCAAATATGGTATAATAATCTTCCTCGGGGAAAGATCTCTACTTTCTTTCAACTGGCCGAGTTATTCATTGGGAATTTCTATTTTAGGGCAAAGCCAGTTAAACAAGTAGCGCATTTGTTAAGTGTTAGACAAAAAGATGGTGAGAGTACCAGAGATTATATAACTCGTTTTAATAACGAGAAGCTCGAAGTCATTGATTATGAGGAAAAGACAGCGATTACCGCCTTGATGAGTGGACTACTGCTTAACAAGTTGTACTACACTTTGGCCAAAGAAACACCTAGAATCATGTCAGAACTGATGGGAAAAGCAGCCAAGATTAAGAATGCCGAGGAGGCTATGGTTGCGAAGTAGAATATGGATGCCAAAGAAACCAAGGTGGAAAGTGATAAAGCTAAGAAGAAAGAGCATAAGAACAATGGTAGTGACAAACACTCAAAAACAAGGTCGTCGTGGGAAGTATTGAAGAAATTTGATAATTATACTCCTTTGAAGAAAGACATCAACCATGTTCTAGAAGAAATCAAGAACAACGAGGAATTAAACTGGCCAGAGAAAATGAAGGCAGACCCTGACAGGAGGAATAAGGCAAAATATTGCGAGTTTCACAAAGATCATGGCCATATGACCAAAAATTGCATAGCTCTTCAGAATGAGATTGAAACACTCATCAGACGAGGAAAACTGGCAAAGTATGTTGATCATAGAAATGAAAGGAAAAACAGCGACCGAACAAGAGAGAGGTCTAGATCTCCTCGTCGAGCAGAGGAGAACAAGAAAAGAGACCATGAAGTTGATCCAGAAGACGACCCCGATCTTCCCAAGAGACCAAGGCAGCCAGAACGTAAGGTATTTTCGATACTCTTTGGGTCATTTGATTGTAATGTTATTACAGGTGGAGATGCAGGAGGAGGAGACCTTACTGCAGAGAGAAAAGCTTACCTCTGTGAGGCTCAAGCTTGCTCATACACTCAACGAATAAATCTAGTTGAGGAGGATCGCCCTAGAAAGGTAAACAAAGAAAAATTGGTCATTGGTTTCTCAAAGAACGACCTCGCAGGTGTTCTATATCCTCGTGATGACCCATTGGTGATCAAAATGAGGATGAAGGAAGTGATGATTTCAAGAGTACTGGTAGATAATGGTAGCTCGGCAGACATCATGTTCTACTCGTGCTTCGACAGTTTAAATCTAAAACTATCTCAACTGGAGCCTTATCACAGACCCCTCATGGGTTTTTCTGGTGAGAAAGTTTTTCCACTTGGGATGATCAAGTTGGATATATTTATTGGTACATGGCCTGCTTATCGAACAAAAAGAATACGTTTCTTCGTGATGGATAAGAATGTTCAATCAACATACAATATCATTATGGGAAGAGTAGGATTGAAGAAGTTTGAGGCTGTACCATCTACGGTACATCAATGCCTAAAATTTCCAATAAATTTTGGAGTAGGAGTTGTGAAAGGTGATCAGAAAGTAGCTCGAGAATGCTATTATTCATCCGCCGAGCAAGAGGAACTGGAGGAATCAAGGAAAAAGACTACTACCTATCAAGTGGATGAAGGTGCAGAAAGTGAAACATTAGATCCTAGAGATGAGTCGCAACTCGTGAAGGGTCAAGTGGTGGAAGCTACTGAAAACATCATTCTGGACGACGAGCACCCTGAACGAACTACTCAAGTAGGTTCGTCGTTCGAAGCCTCACTAAAACAGAAATTGATAACTTTCCTAAAAAGCAGAAAGCAAAATTTTGCGTGGAGTCATGAGGATATGCTCGGGATTGACCCAAATTTCTTATGTCACGAGCTCAATGTGAATAAGGAGATCACGCCTGTGAAGCAGAGAAGAAGAGTATTCAGTCCCGAGAAGAATCAAGCTATACTGGAGGAAGTCGAGAAGCTCCAGAAAGCTTGATTTATTGAAGATGTTCAATATCCAGACTGGTTAGCAAATGTGGTAATGGTGAAAAAGAAGAACAACAAATGGAGGATTTGTGTAGACTTCACCGACCTCAACAAAGCATGCCCAAAGGATCACTTTTCGCTGCCCCAAATTGATCAACTAGTGGATGCTACCTCAGGACACGAGCTGCTGAGCTTCATGGATGCTTATTCTGGTTATAATCAGATTAAAATGAAACCTGAAGGCAGGGAGAGTAATTCTTTCATTACCCCTAGGGGAACTTATTATTATAATGTTATGCCTTTTGGTTTGAAAAATGCAGGTGCAATATATCAGCGGCTGATGAACAAAGTGTTTGCAGAACAAATCAGTTGCAATATGGAAGTCTATATTGATGATATGATGACAAAGAGCAAGAAAGCTGCTGATCATCTAGTTGACTTAGGCCAGAACTTTGATCAACTAGATAAATATCAAATGAAGCTGAACCCGATGAAGTGCATATTTGGAGTACGAGAAGGAATGTTTCTCGGGTACATTGTCAATCAGCGAGGCATTGAAGCTAGATCAAAGCACTGTTAGGGTTGCGATCCCCAACGATGAAGAAAGAAGTGAAAAGTCTTACAGGACGAGTAGCAGCACTCAACAGATTTGTATCACGAGCAACTGATAGATGTCTCCCATTCTTCAAAACACTCCGAAAGACTTTTGAGTGGAATGATGAATGTGAGAAGGCTTTTCAAGACTTGAAGAAATATCTGGGAACACCTCCACTATTGTCCAGGCCAGTGATGGGAGAAAAATTGTACTTGTATCTGGCAGTGTCAGAGAATGCAGTTAGCTCGGCATTAATAAGAGTGGAGAATGGAGTGTAAAAACCGATTAATTACACCAGCAAAGCCTTCCGAGGAGCAGAGATCAGATATCCTAACCTGGAAAAATTGGCACTAGCATTGATAGAAGCAAGTAAAAGAATGAAGCCATACTTCCAGGCTCATACTATAGTCGTATACACCGATATGCCATTGAGGCAAGCTCTTCATAAACCAGAAAAATCAGGAAGATTGATGTATTGGGCAATAGAGCTTGATGAATATGACATAATTTATGAACCCAGATCATCGCTTAAAGGGCAAGCAGTAGAAGATTTTATAGCAGAGTTCACCTATCCTGATACCCCCGAGGAGCAAAAGCTGCTCACCGATCAACCTGTGGATGTTACAGAATCATCAAACTCAAGCCCAGACCAACTTAGGTTGGTAAAAGGGCAAGAAATGATGATCGACGAACAACAAGAAATATTAGGAGAGGGTGAAAAGAAGCAACAAATTTTCCACCGAGGAACTCTGTCAGATCAGAAATTTGAAGACAAGTTACCTATATGGAGTCTATATGTGGATGGCTCATCTTGCACAATAGGCTGTGGGGCAGGGATTGTTCTTAATAGTCCAGACGAGGTCGACATAGAATATGCCCTACGATTCCAATTCAAAGCTTCGAATAATGAGGCTGAATATGAAACCATGATTGCAGGTCTTAGTTTGGCAAAAACCATGGGGGCAGAGTAGGTTATTGTCTTCAGTGACTCGCAATTAATCATAAATCAAATCATAGGAGTATATGAAGACAAAGGAGAATTAATGATCAGGTATCTTGCAAAGGAAAGGGAATTGGTATCAGAATTTACTGTTATTCAGCTGGTCAGAATACCAAGAATGGTGAATGCGAGGGCGGACGCCTTAACTCGATTAGCATCAGCTACTCATACCGAGTTACGAAGAACAATCCCAATTGAAGTTTTAGCTTGTCGGAGTATAGATGAAGATTTAACGATGAATTTTATTACCCTTAATTTAGGACCATCTTGGATGGCCTCCATCAGGGCATTTATTGAGGAGGGGGAATTACCAACTGACAAACTTGCAGCCAAAAAACCGAAGTTTAAAGCTGCTCGTTATGTACTGAATAATGGTATTCTGTACAGACGAGGAATTATAGCAAGTTTGCAAAGATGTGTGCATCCCACCGAGGTGAAAGACTTGATTGAAGAGATCCATAAAGGGTCCTGTGGAGCCCATGTAACAGGCCGGACTCTTTTGCAAAGGGCGATGACGTAAGGATACTACTGGCCAACGATGAGGGCTGATTGTATAGCCTATGCTTAGAAATATGATAAGTTTCAGCGCTTCTCCTCTATCCGAAGAACTCCCCAAGTGTTGTTGACACCCATTACTTCCCCTTGGCCATTTGCCATGTGGGAAATTGACTTGGTCGGACTACTCCCAACAACCAGAGGAAGATTTAAATATCTCGTCGTCGTAGTGGATTATTTTACTAAGTGGGTAGAAGCTGAGCCTCTTGTCGACATGACGTACGAGAAGGTGTATCAATTTATTTGGAAAAATATCATTTGTAGATATGGTCTTCCCCATGCATTCATTATCGACCATGGAACACAATTTGACAACGAGGAGTTCGCTGCCTATTGTCATCAGTCAAATATCTTGAAGATCCACTCGGCATCAGGCCATCCCCAAAGCAATGGATAAACTGAAGTAACAAACAGAACGCTATTGAATGGCTTAAAGAAAAGACTGAATGACGCGAAAGAAAATTGGATCAACGAGCTACAATCAGTACTATGGGCTTATCGAACTACTCCCCGAGCAGCAATAGGGGAATCTCCATATATGTTGGCATTTGGAAGTAAAGTCGTTATACCTGTCGAGTTGGGTCTTCCGACACACAGAGTACTGTATTTCAATTCCCCTATCAGCGACTTAATGAGAATATTGGACTTAGAAATGCTCGAGGAAGTTAGAGAAGAAGCAGCCATCAGGAATGCTGCTTACCAACAGCGAACAACTTTGTTCTACAACAAGAGGGTAAAGAAGTGCGACTAGAAAGAAGCAGACTATGTGCTAAAAAAAGTGATTCAAAAGCACAACAAATTGGAAGCAAACTGGCATGGACCTTACCGAGTTACAGAAGTTGTTCGACCAGGAATCTACAGAATAGCAACTTTAGAAGGGCAGGAGTTTAAGAATGCATGGAATGCAGAACACTTGCGCAAGTATTATCAGTGATGTAAACTCTCAAACATTTTCGTTAGTATGATTAAAGTGATAATATTCTGCCCAGTTCTCTCCTTTTGTTGGAAATTTTTTACGGAAAACTCGTGCTACGCATTCAGCAAAAGTACTACTCAGACTACTCAGAAATCTATTCCCGAAAATGCCAACTAAGGTTGGTCGGGAAGTAAATCTATTCCTAAAAATGCCAACTAAGGTTGGTTAGGAAGTAAATCTATTCCTAAAAATGCCAACTAAGGTTGGTTAGGAAGTAAATCTATTCCTAAAAATGCCAACTAACTATTCTAAAAAGTTCCAAAGTTGGTCGGTAAGAAAAAATTCACTAACTATGGTTGATCGGGAATAAAAACCCACTAATTGTATGTGGTCAAGAAGAAAAATTTACCGACTTTGATTGGTTAGAAACATTTTATGAGTACGAGAAAGTGATAGAGCAAAATTTTTGATACTCGTAACTTTTTTTACTACCAAGTTGGTCGAGAAACAAAGTATCATCAATTTTGGTTAGTCGTCAAATGATTATCACAAATTCAAGATAGTCGATAATAAGTTTTAACAAACTCCAGTTGATCGACAAATAACACAATGTTGTTATCTTTTTAACAAATATACATGTAAAGATGTAAAGTATTTTATGATTACAAGACAATGGCAGTCAAGATTTGTAAATAAAATTATTTCATTAAATATAGAACAAAATACATTAAGAATGAAATACAAATTTATTACATCAAGATTCCTATTCTATTGGTTTCTTCCCCTCTACTTTTGAAACAGGTTCCTCGCCAGCAGGAGGATCGTCTAAAGCATAAGGGGAATTTATGAAGTTAAGATCTTTAAGCATCCTGATGTTCATCACAGATGGTCGATCGAGTAGGTGATCGGGACGAGATATCTCAACATTGGAATGGAGATTATAATCGCCAAGGTATTTGGAAATCAAACACCGAGGGATGGCCCGAGCAGGGATCCAACTCATGTCAAACTTGAATGGTGGCACTGGTAGGTCGAGCAGCCCAGGATTATGGTAATCCCACACATAATGACCCTGTTCCAGTTGTAGTACACCTAAGGCATTCAACCATCCCTGTTTGTAACCCTCATTATTTGCATTTTGGATACGATCATCCAAATGGTAGAGAGCCTCATTGTAGCCAGCCATCCAGAATTCTCTGGGCTGCTTGTGGAATTGATATGTCAATCTTTCCAGTTGCTCGTGGAGACTTTTTATAAAGAGTTCTTTATTCTCCAAGGCAGACTTCTGCACAAAAAGCTGCTCGTCTAGATTCCTGATCTTCTAAGACATTTCAGCCAATGCCCGGTTCTTTGCCATCAGTTGGAAGGCCTGGTTCTCCAGGACAGATTGAGTTCACTGTTCCTCGACAGTAACCCGAGGAGCTCTTGCTCGTCCCCGAGTAGATGTAGAAGGGCCATCTCTCTTCAAGGTTTCTAATTCATCCCTCAGGTTGGCATTTTTGACCTCCAAGAAAGAGAATCCCTCGTCGGTCACAGGGACCAAAGCGTTTGAGGTGGAAGCTGTATACTTCAACCGAGACACCTGTCTTTGCAGGTTATTATTTTCCTGCTCTAGCAACTCAGTTATCTGTCTGTGCTATTCGACCTCAGCCTTCAAAGTTCTCTCCCTCACATCGTAAGCAGCAAATAGTTTATCGTATCCCTTATTAGCACTAATTTGCTAATACTTCTTCTCGTATCCTTCATGAAAAAGGGCTGTAGATTCCTTATATTATTGCTGAAGTTCTTCAAGAGTGCCCTGTAGATCTTCAATCATATCATAGTATGCTACGTTGTTAGCCACTGCACGGTCGAGCAGACACTTCAAATACTGACAGGCTTCAATTGCTTGCTCTGAAGCACCTTGACCGAGGATGTCAATGATTTGAGCTGCACTCATGTCTGAATGATCAGCTTTGAAATACTCATTGCATTATTTTAACAGTTTTGTATCGTGAGCAGATAATAAGTCCATCCAGGCCAGAAACTAGTAAAGGAAGAAAAAGCAAGAATCAATAAGAGTACAAACAGAGCATGAAGAAGAGAATCAACAGTATGCATACGCAAAAGTTCAAATTTTATTACATCATAAAGGAGAAGTACAAAGTTCAGAGTTACATTTGACAAAGAAAAATAAAATAGAGAGAAATCCGAACAACTCTACACCTTTTCCTTGTCTCCCAAAACTTTCTCGGGAGGCTGGGACGAGGAGGTAGGTTGCTCGGATGGAACAGAGGCTTGCTCGGGAAGTGCTGGAGGTTGCTCGGATGAAGTAATGGGTAGTTGAAGTTCTTCTTCTTCTTCTTCTTCTTCTTCTTTAGGAGTTGGAGGGGGGCCTGGGATGTATCGCTGAAATAGTTATGAATTTTCATCAACTTTCATCTCTTGCAGAGCAGCGACCCATCCATCTCTAAAGTATTTGAGGCTGCCATATTCCACTTGCGACATCATGGCAGCCAAACCTTTATTCCACCCTTTATCCCAGCCGGCGCTGAAGGATTTTTTAACAGCCAATTTCCTTTTTGTCTTCTCCGAGGAAAGTTTCTCGGAAAGAAGATCATCAGCAGCCTTCAATTTATTCTCAACTTCCTCCTTCTGATGACTTACTTCCCGAAGTTGACTCAACTCCTCCTCAGCAGTCTTGAGCTTATTTTCAAGCTCCCCAGTATTTTTGAGCTTCCCTTCGAACTCTTTATTCTTCTCTTCCAAATCCTTTATTTTCTTCTCTAACCCCTTGGAGACCTCGACAACCTGATCCTTCTCCTGTTCGATGGAATTAAGCTTCTTCTCCCAAATAGCTTTATCATCATCATATTTTTGACGAGAATCCTTCAGAGACTGCGTCAGGCCCACCAAAGCTTCCTCTACACCAGACGAGGAGCTTGAAGCTTTAATAGCTTCATCCTTTTTCAAAATTGTATTAAAAGAAGTCACCAACTGGGAAAAGAAAATGATATCAAGTCAGTACACAAATGTAATAGAGGAAAAATGAAAGTTGAGGACAATGATACTTACAGAAGCAATATGACGAGATGCTAATGTGGTAACCATGTCCCGAGAAAGGTTTTCTTCAATACCTTGGATCTCAGGAATGATCCAAGTCTTCACCAAGTTCATAGCCGAGCTCGGGGAAACAAAAGTGGGAACACCACTAGTCGGGGGTTGAGAGATGGATTCAACCAAATTGATAGAGGAGCTTTTCTTCAGCCTCCTCAGAGGAGCATCAATGTTCTCGACTAACGATGTAGTCTTAGTCGGAGAAATGACAATCACCTCGCTTGGAGCAGCAGCCTTGCTCGGGGCCACTGGGGGCTTCTCGACAATCTTCACAGGAGCAGTGGAAGGAGGTGCATCAATTTTCTTTGTCTCCTCTCCTGGGACATCAAGCTTACTTTTCTTTGCCTCTCCAGCACCAGAGGCAGATTTCTCAAAAAGGGTAGGAGGTCTTCTTTTCTTTATCCTTTCACTCAAGGGAATATGTGACTCAGGTGAAGAACTTGTAGAGGCTGGTATTGGTTCTGCGTCTCTTATCACCGGACGAGCAGTAAAAGAGGAGGTGTAACTCTTGTACTGCAGCAAATATGAAGCTGACCTAATATGCTCGTCGACAACAGTCTGATGCAAACTCCAGATAAGTTTTAAATGCCTTATGTTAACGTCTGTCTCTTTTGGAGATTTTCTTTTGCTGTCAACTGCAAATAAATCAAAATTAAAATATCAGTGACGCATTTTATCAAACATGAAGGAAGCATAATTTCGAAAATAAAATAAAAACAACCTATCCCATTGCTATAGTGAGGACATCTGGGACCCTGGTAAACATCAGCTCCAGTTAATGGAGGGTGTTGCCAATTTTTCATAACAACCCCGTGCTCAAAGTAGTCCCTATTGGCATCTGGGAGATTGACCACTAAAGCTCTATTTAAAAATCTAGTTTTTAAATAAAAAGTATTATCACCCACAGCCCATCTATAATAAAACATAATTTCAGGAATTCCTATACGAGTTCCATGAATTTGATTTAATCTATAAACTCCGTTAACTATTCTCCATGTATTAGGGGCTATTCTTGCAGGAACTACGTCAAAGTATTGACAGAATTCCAGACATAAAGGGTTTGGGAGAAAAGAAAAGCCACATTCAGCGACAAAGAGACTGGGGAACCAATGTCCCTCAGCCAAACGAAAGTAGTCTGAAGGCTCAGAAAGCTTTTCCAAAATAACCCATGAGGGAATAGAGAAATCAGAGCGAAACTTATCAATCGATTCTTCGGGATAAACCATGATGAAAGAAGGAAATCAAAGAGAAAGAAGAAAATCTTACAGGAAAGGGATGAGTCTGTTGACAACAAATGATGAAAGAGACGAACGCACGGGAGAGAGAAACAATGGAAAACTCAAAGAGATAAGAGTGAAAAAGTAGAAGACGATGGGATTTTTTGCAACGTTTAAATACTTTTCCTTGGGAATGGGTAAAGATAATGATTGCAAAAAGAGACGGTTACGTTACTGGCGGCTAAAAAGATAAAAAGGGCGCGGGAATCGAAGCGGTTATAAAAATTCAAAAAAACCGATTCTACGAATTTGGAAGGAAAAATAAATACAAAAGAAAATACTCCTAAATTTCAGGATGATCATTTAAAAACCGCCATATTTCAAGAAAGAATGTTCCACACTCCTCAAATCTCGAACTGTGAAACATTGGGGGCTTCTGTTGATACCAAATTTAGTCTGCTAACATGGCTCAATTGGGTGAAGACACGTGGCAATCTGCGAGGAACTAGACTTCCCCGACCCACTCAGATACTCCGAGCAATAGACGCTCTCCGAGGAACCATACTGCAACGAGGAACTCTGCTTCTCCGATTAACTCAGACACTCCGACTAACAAGAGTTCTCCGAGGAACTTTAATACACTGAGCAACCTATGAGTACCGAGCTACATAGGCGGTCCGAGCTGCACCTCGAACAGAGCATTAATAGCATGATAACCAACAGATTGACTGCGCATTAAATGCTTATTATTATCATACAGATGTATGCGCCTAATAGACAACTATTTATCACCCTTTCACATGTACATCCTGAGGGCTATAAATACATTGTATCATCCTCATTGTAAAGGGACCGGAATTTCTTGATAAAACTTGTAATCGAGAATTTCCAAACAGTCAGCAATAACAGAAACAGTGGACGTAGGCCACTCTTATAAAGCTGAACCACTTTAAAATTTCTTTGTCTCACTTTATTTTATATGTGATTAAATAATTAGATATAATCTAATTTTTTACATCAACACTATATATATATATATATATATATATATATATATATATATATATATATATATATATATATATATATATATACCCTTTCAACAGCTTTTAAAACATGCTCGATGTGTGTGATTTCCATCCAATCACTATTACTTTTTAAAAATCTATAAAATTTTACAAGCGGCCAACCGAGCGGAAGCGTATTTATGATTAATGTATAAAGTTTCGCGACACGAACTCGGAATCCTTTAGTCTTTAACTTATTTGCAAGATATTTTTTAATATGCATATGTCGTGAGACGTCGCAATCTGGGTGAATAATCTCTTTACGAAGTTGTATCCACAATAAATGGAAATTTTTTCAGCCTTTTCTAGAAACGTTAGTACCCTGTCGGGATTATTCAGGCAAAATATATTCTCTACTGCTTTATTTCAGCATTCTGAAAAGGAAAGTAGAATACAGTCGAATAGGTACTCTTGCGATAGATCAACTTCACGATTTGTAAGGTAATTAAATTGTTCAATTTTTCTTTTCCCATACTTGTAGATAGGATTTCTAACTATATATGGCTCGCACTAATGAAAGATATTTTAGTGCGGTGAAATTACACCCTCTCGTACTCTTATCGAAAGTAATTACTATCGTGACTTATTTTTTTTTTGAGAAAATATATAGAAGAGTGTGAATATGAATGGCTCTAAATAATCCTAAAACAATTATGGTTTTCCATCTGGTCAATTAGACATAACAAGTCTAATTTAAGTTAATTATAATTTAATTAAACCTAAAATTACTATTCATTCACTAATTGTGCAAGCCCTTCAACCAATTTGTGTTCACCCCAAAAGCGAACACTTATGAAAGGAGTGAACACGGCCGTAACAAGTTAACCAAATGACTCTATTCTAAACATTGAATGTATATATGTGCGTGTGTGAGTCTGTGTGCATGAGTATGGGTATGTATGTTTTAAGGACATTTTTGTCCATTGTCAATATGTATGTCGTACTCCCTTACACCGTTGAAGAAATTCAAGATCGCATGTTCCATCAACGGATCCGAATATCAAAGCGTCATGAACTTGGTAAAGATTTTTTGGTAAACCGAACCGATTCGGCCATTATAAAAAACGAACCGATCCGCCATCGGACCGATCCGCATCAAATCAGATCGATCCGCTTTTCACCAAAAATAGTAAACTCCGGATCGAAGCCAAACCAAAGAGGCCATTCCAAAAAATGAACCGATTCACCATTGGATCGATCCGGCATCAAAATCGGACCGATCCGGTTCTGATAAACTCGAACAGATCTTTTAGATTTTTTTACCAAGTTTCTTATAAATATACTTATTTCGTGGGTGTATTTTCCAAAACTTTTAGAGACGAATTTAAGAGTCCTAATTTCTCTAGTCTTCACATTTTTTGAGTCCCAAGACTCATGTTTTGATTCACACAACTTTGTCAAACCTTTGTGAATCTGTTTGCAACCCAAGAACACAACCTTGTGTTTGTTTATACTCTTGTGGAGAAGACCGTCCTCCTTCTTCATTGCTGCCCTCCTGGAAAGGGAAAGTTCCAGTCGCCGACTATAGAACCGACACCCGCGGGTATTTCTGTGTCACTGTATTTTCATCGTAATCCGTGTAATTGTGTCTTACAAAATTATAGTGAAAATAAAAGGTTTGGCCCCTTTGGGGGATTTTTTCTTAAGCTTGTGTCGCATGCTTTATTTATTTTATAGTTTGACACACGCACACACGCACACACGCAGTTGAATGATTTGGGGATGATTTATTTTGGTTTAAAAATAGACACTAATTAAATAAGTGTGCCAACGTAGAAAGTTGTGAATTTAATCAATTATCACACAGTCGCACTCTTCATATGTGCATATGAGCATTTGTGAGAGTGTGTGTGTATCAATGTGAGTAATTGTTAAGACAAATAATTAGTTAAAGGTTTATTATGAAGAATTAATAGAGTGAGCATTTTAAATATCCATCATCCGTATCCAACCCTGATCATTCAACACAACAATCCAACACAAGTTTATCATTCACTCCTTCTAAATTATCTAATCAATTGATTCTTAACAACATATTTCCAAGAGCATAATATTCAAACATAAAATCTTCTCATACCAACAATTTTACATTTTCATACTTAGAGTAACATTATACAAGCATTTGGTATCAAGGGTACTACCCATGGAGTTATAGAATTAATTATACCTAACATAAACTTTATCATATTTTAATTAAACTTTTAACTATATCTCAATTACTCAATATTTATTCCAATTAGCATAAATCCAAAAATAAGTCTAAAATCTTAACAAGTCAATTCTATATTAAGGGTTTCATATACAATTTCTAACAATAAATAGGACCATATTTCAATATAAAACATATGACAATAATCAAATAGATAGACATAAATATACACACAAACACATACATTTGTTATGTACATTGATATAAATTTCTATATTTGAAAATTTAATGTTTAACTGTGTATATAGAATATTTTTAATTAACTTGAGAGTTTTTTAAAAATTATTTTTCGTTCATTTCAAACTCGAATCAATTTGAGTTTATTATATTTAATGAAATATTTTTAAAAATATGTTGAGCTCCAAATAATTTCGTGCATTTCAAATATTTCAAACTTTGCCTCAATTTAATCTCCAAACAATTTTGTGCATTTCAATTCCACCATTTTGTATATATATACACACACACACCCCTAAAATTATTTTTCGTGCCTTTTAAACTTCGACTCAATTTGAGTTTATTATATTAGATGAAATATTTTTAAAAATATTTTGAGCTCCAAACAATTTTGCGCATTTCAAACAATGCGTACATTTCAAACATTTTTAACCTCAATTCATTCTGAGCTCTAAATAATTTCGTGGATTTTGTGCATTTCAATTCTGCCACTGTGTATGTATGTGTGCATATATACACACACACACACACACATACACATATATACAGTCTTGCTCTCCAACATACCTCACTTAACATACCTATGAACATAAGCATTTTTCAAATATAGTAAAAATATGTATTTTTCAGCCAAATTTGGTATACATGATCTACTTAGTGAGAAAACTATTTAACAAAAAATCATCAAAAAATTCAACCCGGAAGTGAGTGAGATGATAAAAAAAATTGATGGTAACAAATCTACATATATATCCACTTTTTATTTCACCCACTTATGGGTTGAATTTTTTGATAATTTTTTTTTGTAGATGATCTCCTCATTCTGTAAATCATGTATACTAAACTTGGTTGACAAATACATTTTTTTTACTACTTCTAAAAGATAGGTATATTAATAGGTATGTTGGAGAGCCTGACACACACACACACACACACACACACACACACACACACACACACACACAAACACACACATATATATATATATATATATATATATATATATATATATATATATATATATATGAAAATGCACACAAACACTGAAACCCACACATAATCAAACAGACATACACACATTGAATTAGTGGAAAGAGAGAGAGATGTGTGCTCCCCTAACATCACCGAAATTGATTAGTGGCGAGAGAAAGAAATGTGCATTGCTGGTGAAATGAATACTATCTTAATTTCTAGAATTTATACCCAAAAATTGGCCATGATTTGGAATCGAGACCCTCTTGTAACTAATCAATCACTTAAACTTTGTCACAGTTCTAGACTGTGACCACCACGTGATTGATTAAAGTTTGAGAAATGGTCACGATTTTAGACCATTACCAACTTGACACAACCATTTTGAACTAGGGTTGGGGGTCATAGTTCATTACCATGACCATTATTGACTGGTATTGGTCATGGGTGTGTCACGATTTTGGACCAGGACCATTCTGGTGACCATTATGGTAAGAAGTTTGGCACCTAAAGGGGTCATGGGTGGGTTACGATTTTGGACTGTGACTCCTCTGGGCACAACTTCAGACCGTGACCATCTGCTAATTATAGTCACCCTTTAACCTGGTCACGTTAATGGTCATGGTATTTTGTAAGGGGTCACGGTTTTGAATTGTGACCACCTATCATGGCTTTGGACCGTGATCAATTAACTGTGACACTCTGTCTGTTTTGGTGTAATGAAGGGGCTCAGAGGAAAAATTGTTATTATACTCATGAATTCCCCTTAATACCCTTTCTACCCAATCATAAAGACTCATAAATGGTTAATAACCAGAAGGAAAAACATTATTTAGGGAAACCTACAGTCGCGATTGAAGAATTTAGGCAAGAAACTAGAACCCTAGAAACTACAAATCCCTAGGCCAACCAACCCAATGGCCGCCTAGACACCCAAATCCGCCAATGAAACCACAATATAACAAACCAAATAGAAATATCCATAATTATTTAGAAAATTGCAACAAACAAGTAAAAGAATCTAGAAAAAGCTCTAGAGAAATTACAAGAAAAGGGGAAAAAGGATACCTGATGTCGCAGAAAATGAAAAAAAAGTGAGAAAATCGTGAATGCAGGCCGCGGTTGCTGGAAAAGGATGTTCTTATCTAAAATTATGTATTCAGATGTATGATAACTAAAAGTAGAGAAATTTAAAAAGATATAGAAGAAGTTTCTCTCTCTAAACTTACATTTTAAGGTTTGAATTGCGAAAGGTTTGAAATGACAAAAAATCCAGCATTTATACCTAATCGAGGGTAATGATTACAGTTTTGAAAAAGGTATGACAAAAGCACCCTGGGAAGGGGTTGGCGGTTCAAAATTACGCACTCATGAACAATAATAATTACATGTCACCCAGCCGATGATCGACACGTGGCAAGCCCAATAACTAAAAACATTTCAAAATTATACAAGGGAATATGGTCAATAAGTGATGAGTCGATGAGTATCTAATCCTATAATACTTCACTCACTCAAATCAACAAATATCCACCTATAAGAGACTACTCTATAAAGAACCAATTATGGGCTTAAATAATGAGCAACGTCTTAGGAGATATTATTATACCATAAATATGGGATAACCCGTGGACTAACCAAAAGGTGAAACCTATCCTCATTAATAAGATAGCTAAATGTATCTCTACTGTAGGATCCTACGATACCCATGTAGGCGGCTCATATAATGGTCGACTCGGCTTAGGCAGACAAGTAGCCTTGACTCTGTCTGTAGACAGTATTAGTTGACAACGTTAGAGTGAGCATGTAATTCGTGTTGAATGATGTCAATAGCTTATTACATATGCACATGAAGAAGATGTAAAAATATTCTCCCCTATTTGCAAATAATTAATTTATAATTAGTCTATCACTATGATGGTAATGCATGCGCTCACCTCACCTATAAAGGTGAGACGCGTGTCTTCCTCTCTTCTCTCTCTCTTAACAACCTATAAATAGCACGCAATAACCTCATGTGAGACATGCGACATTACTTTACTGCTATGTTTTCCAATTCCAGAGAGAACATGAGATCTTGTATTATGCACTCTTCAATGACGTTAGCCTAGTAATCGGTATATTCACTCGCACCTGTGTACGTAGGCACCAAGTTGGGTAGACCCACATAAATATGGTTATTATCTTTTCTCTTGTTAATCTCTAGTTTATTTATGTGTTTATATCTTAGCAATTCCGTCTCTTATATGTTTATCTATTGGTAATTAGTATATTTAGATAATTTTAAACCATATACCAATTTTTAGCGATAACAGGTGGGTTAGTACAAGTTATAATGATGAACACTTAAGAGATGAAACTCCATTGTTTCTCTGGTGAGAGTGCACCAGCAATCAGTGTCAAAATTATTTAATTAAATTCTAATTTTAGTACCAACAAGTCTTAACTCTTGCAAACAAACACAATTGAATAAAGAAATAATCTAAGCATGCAAGACAATCACAGTTGAGGAAAAATCCCCCACAGGGGCAAAACTATTTTATTTTCACTATAATTTGTAAAGTACGAATTATAAGGATTATAATGAAAATACAAGAAGTGACATACGAAATACCAGCAGGCGTCAGTTTCGATGTCATTGGCTAGAATTCCCGCAAGAGCTCTAGAAGGTCAGTAATAGAAAAGCTTCATCTTCTCCACAAGTGTACTCCAGATGAGTGGTATAATCTTCCTTGGGTTTAGAGGATTCGCATAAAGGATTGGGAATTATTTGTGAATAAGAAATGTACGAAAACCTTAAAATATGAAGTCTGAAAAGAGGTACTATTTTGCAGAAATGGAGGTATGTAGACTTGGGAAAACGTGTAGAATCAGCACTGCTTAAATACACATTTTGAGGCAGTGCATCGTTCGAGCGACATACGATGTCATTTGAATAAGATGGCATCTCGTTCGAACCATATACGATGTCGTTCGAACCACATTAGTGGCGTGTTTCAAAATGCCCCTTAAATAGATCTTGCGTGTTTATCATCTTTCAGACTTCAAAACTTATTTAGGATATATTCCCAACTATTTATGTAAATAAATAAAAACTCCAATTAAAATTATTTTACCATAAGTACGTGGAGAAGTTGGAACGGTTGAACTGTACGTTGCTTGACCCATGATGCACGTTCGAAGATGATGGATGCATGAATTCGGATCAAGGCCCTCGTGGATCATCATGGAGATGTTCCAAATGTAGCGGTATCAGATATACTTAGTTATGATCTATGGCACTTGAAAATTTCCTATATTCTACCCCAAATATTGATAAAACATGTCCTTACAAATCTCCCCTATGTCTATGCCGGTATATACATAAAAATATCCGAATTATGCTGCCAAAATAAACAAATAGATATACAATTTTATATCCGCATTAAACCCAAAAATGATTCTCCATTTTCATACCTACACACATGAGACAAGAAGCAAATACCCTTGATGCGCAAGAGTTTGAGATATAATGATAAGAAGAAACAAATATCAATTATGTGCAAGAAAATTATTATAAAAACAAACAAGCAATTATCCCCCATAATTCGTTCTGCCCCTTTTTACGATGTCCCCAAATAGACAGATATGAGGAACATAAGCAATGCAAATGGAGAATTTCACAAGGTAATAAACTTTCTCTTTTTGAATTTTTCAAAATTTTAAAGCAAAAAAAAATCACACTATGAAAGAACACCAAAACAACCAAGTCAGTGATAACGGAAATGTAGGGATGTGAACAAATTCAACATGAAAATCTATACATACATCCATAACATATGTGCACGATGAATGTTGGATATTCCTAATGAATAAACTCAATATCTTCCTTAGATGTAAAAATTGTGGAATTAAAAGAAATTGACTCAATCAAATCAGCAAATCAAAGCTCAAAGTGATTTCCACACCAATAGCGTCCAAAAAGTTTGGAACGCTTTTTCATGACTTTTAAGGAAGTGCAAACCCATTTTTCATTTCTTTCCATCCAAACTCCCTCATAAATAATTATACATTATATTTTTCTTTTGAGGTGATGAAACTAAAACCTATTGGCCCATTTGACTTGGCATGTTTTTCCTTTTATTGCCATTTAATTTTTTTGGGCTCTTTTTTAAACGGTGGCTTTCTCGATGAGTTAATTTTAAACTCTCGTACCCCTTTCCCCTGATTCGCTCATCATATTTTGTTGTAATTAATTCCTCACGGTAAACGATTTTTACATACACTACTATCTTGTCATGTTTTATCGCATTTTGGTCGTTATATAAATAGAATTGAGATGGAAATACTCAAGCCAATATGTGATAGACAAGTACAATACTCAAATAATACCGTGCATGTGTGCAATAAAGGAGATAAGGAGCCAAACATGTAGAAGATATCACGAATCACATCTCAAAAACTCCAAACAATGTAAAGCACATGGACAAAATGATGTAGCATCTCAAATCACTATCAAACAGTCACGTGCAATATGGAATGAAGTTGTGACTATGGTTATCTTAAATGTTCATCGATAAATGATGTAAATAAAATACAAAACTCTTTTTGTGTTTTAAAAAAAATTATAAAAAGAAAATCTTTTTGGGTTTTTCTAAAAAAATTTCAAAAAATAAAATCTTTTTGCCTTTTTCATTTAAAAAAAATAAAAATAAAAATCAAACAAATAAATATACAAATGATACAATCTAGAGATAGGAATTAAATTATATGAACATGAAAAATGTATACTACTCTAGACATGGTGACCACCCCTCGATCAACTGTGCAAATTCCCAAATACTTCCTAAGACTCTCGAATCTAAGGGCATCTAAAGGCTTCGTGAAGATATAGGCTAACTGGAGGTCGTAGATACAAAACTCAAGGATATGATATTTTCCTCTACAAGCTCACGGATAAAGTGCTCACGTATCCTAATGTGTTTTGTGCACGAAAACTGGACTGGATTACGGGATATGTGTATCGCGCTCGTGTTATCAAAGAAAATAGTCATGGTGTCCTGTGATATCCCATAATCCTCCAATATCTGCTTCATCCACAAAAGTTGCATGAAACAACTCCCGGTGGCTACTTACTCAGCCTCCATAGTGGATAAGGAGATGGAGTTTTTCTTCTTGCTCAACCAATAGACAAGAGCAGAACCAAAGAATAAATACCTACCAGAATTGCTCCTACATCCATATGCATCCCCGACCCAATATGCATCCGAATAGGCGGATAAATGGTCCATGTTATCAAAGGAATACCAAATTCTAAGTGAGAGAGTCCCACTCACGTATTTGATAATACATTTAAGAGCGAGTAAGTGTGATTCTTTCGGGGGAGCCTGATATCGTGCACAGACTCTAACACTAAAGGCTATGTCGGGATGACTGGCAATCAAGTAGAGAAGACTACCTATCATACTCCGATACAAGATTTGCTCTACGTCCTTGCCTGAAGTGTCCTTGATAAGATTAGTTGAGGTACCCATCGGTGTACGTGCGTGATTAGCGGAGTCTAGACTAAATTTCATTATAAGGTCTCTAGCATACTTGGATTGGGAGATGAACATCCCATCATCTAGCTGACGAACCCGGAGACCAAGGGAGAAAGTAAACTCACCAACCATACTCATCTCAAACTCAATCTTCATCTCCTCCTCAAAGTGCTGAGCATGCTGGGAGCACGTGGATCTAAAGACTATGTTGTCCACATAGACCTGGGTAACGAAAATAGCACCATCATCTCTCCTGACGAACAACGTCATATAAACTCCCCCTCTCTTGAAGCGATGGGCTAAGAGATAGGAAGTAAGCCTCTTGTATCAAGCATGGGGTGCTTGATTCAAACCATACAAGGCTTTCCTCAGATAGTATACGTGATCAGGGTGCTTAGGGTCTTCAAACCCTTTTGGTTGTTCCACGTAAACCTCCTCCTGTAGAATGCCATTAAGAAAGTCACTCTTGACATCCATCTAATATAACTTGAAGCGCGAATGACATATAATGGCGAGTAGTAAGCGAACGAAATCAAGCCTCGTAACAGGAGCGAATGTCTCATCAAAGTCTACACCCTCAATCTGTGTGTAGTCTTGAGCGACCAGCCTAGCCTTATTTTAGATAATAGTACCAGTATCATCCACTTTATTCTTGAAGATCCAATTGGTACCTATCACATTTTTCTCACTAGGTCGGGGGACCAATTCCCAGACATCATTCTTTCTAAATTGAAACAACTTATCCTGTATAGCACATATTCAGTGTTAATCTTTGAGTGTTTCCTTATAGTTCTTGGGCTTGACTTTAGGCGTGTAGAAAACATGGCTAACAATGTTCTCTACCTGAGCACGAGTCTTGACCCCTATGGTGGGATCTCCTAGAATAGTAAAAGGACCATGACACTTGCGAACCCAAGTAGGAGTGCCCCCTAAGTCAGGAATGGAATCCACTCTGGGTATGGGAGTAATAATGGGATCATCAGTAGAAAGTACGTTACCCTCACCCAAAAGGTTAGAAGCAATAAATTTATGTGGTTCGTCATCTTACACGGTGACGTTTATTGACTCCATAACCTTAGAGCTATTCAGGTTATACACCCAATAAGCTCTACTGGATGATGAATAACCTAAAAATATCCCCTCGTTGCACCGGGAGTAGGCCTGTCAATGGGTCGGGTCTGGACCCGGACCCGACCCGGACCCGATCCGTATAATAGGGTCTGAGCATATTTTTTTGGACCCGAGACCCGAAGACCCGAATACCCGAAGACCCGTTTATTAAACGGGTAGGGTATGGATCTTATACAAGACCCGGACCTGAAGACCCGACCCGAATTGTACATTATTATTTTTTAAATATATATACATATACTATAAATTTATATATATTTATAAATATATCTTATCAATATAACATCTAAGTAATATATATAAAAATATATATTTATGTATATAATAAATATAAATAATATATGTTTTATTTATACTAATAATATTCTATAATACATTACAAAATATTTTAATTTAAGATTAAAAAATAAAGAAGGGGGATATTATAAAATAAATATAAAATAAATGTATATATCTGGCTAGACCCGAACCCGAGACCCAAACGGATTCGGGTCTGGATCCAATATTGTAGACCCGATGAAGACCCGAACCCGAACCCGATGCAAACCCGATTACACGGATCGGGATCTCCCTAAACCCGACCCAAATCCGACCGTTGACAGGCCTAACCGGGAGTCAAACTTTCCTAATTGCTATTTATCTTGTAGGATGTAGCATGTGCTACCAAAGGCACGGAAATATGAAAGGTTGGACTTCTTTTCAGTCCATAATTCATAGGGCGTCATAAGTGTGTGTGGACCAAGATATACCCCATTCACCGTATGGCATACGGTAGACATCGCCTCAGCCAAAAATCTTCTTGAAACTTTACGACCCAAAAGCATAGATCTAGCCATCTCCTGAATCGTTCGTGATGATGCTAAGATTTAGCACCACCGGATAAGTGATAATGGGCTCAAATATTAGTAACCATGGCAGCCACAGAGATGTATAAGTGTATAAGTATGTAGAAGGGGATGAGTACAAGAGGAAATAAGATAATGATGTATAGTGCTTCAGCCAATTTGGCCTACATCCACTGTGAGTGTGTGATCCACTAAGTATGGGCACTAATGGCCTTGGATACAATGCACATAAGCTTACTTTCTCTCTCTACTGTGTGTACAAGCAGAGTTTTAGCTAGGGTTACAATAAATTGATCGATCCCCTTGTAGGGTTGTAGGTGACAAGTATATATAGGTCTTGGGGGGTGTAATGTACCCCCCAAGTATGCATGGTGCATGTGAATGGTGATATAGCCAATCCCCTGTTGACACCTGTAGATGCTAGATAATGACATAATATTCCCTCACATGAGGGTGTGATTTTGTTATAACGGTCTCCCATGTGCCATGTGAGCCTCACGCGCACTGTTCCACACGTCTCCCAAACCACGCGCTGTGATGATGTCACCCTCGGCCTTTGATATGAGGCCGAGGGCAAGGTTCCTTCAGGTAATGAGTCTGGCCTAATTTGGGCCTCGTACTGTCGTACACTCAGGGGGTCGTCCGGAGCCTGATGAAGGGTTGGCCCCCTGAGGGGTCGTCCGGAGCCTGATGAAGGGTCGGCCCCCTGAGGGGTCATTTGGAACTTGATGAAGGGTCGGCCCCCTGAGGGGTCATCCGAAGCCTGATGAAGGGTCGGCCCCTTGAGGGGTCGTCTAGAGCCTGATGAAGGGTCGGCCCCCTGAGGGGTCGTCTGGAGCCTGATGAAGGGTCGGCCCCCTGAAGGGTCGTCTGGTTGGAGGGTATATATGGGTATATCAATCACCCCCCAGCCCTCAGCCATAGATGATGCTGAGATGGCTGAGGGATAATGTTGCTTTTGAGATAAGTGTACTGTCTGTTGGATGAGTGACACCTGAGCAGATACTCGTTGCTGTTCCAGTTTCCAAGGTGAGGTGGCTGCACACGACCTAGGACTTTGTGCCCTAATGATGCCCTCCTCGTGGGCTGTGCTCTGCCTTGGTTAATGGGCCCACTCATTACTAAGGTATTTAAGAGATTTTTGAAACCTTTCCTTTCCTTCTCTTCTTCTTCTTCGCGCCCAAGCTCTCTCTCTCTAGATTTCCAACAGACAGACCTGCACATTTCGACATTTCGAGTTTGGCACCCTCTTTCTCCTTCCTTAGGTAATCCCTCTACCCCAGTATCCTCTTTTACTTTCATTTCTTTCTTTGATTTAGGCTTGTATGGTCGGACTTAGGCTGTTTTATATTATTTCCTGCATCTTCTCCGACGACTAGTTTTTGAGTGTTCTTGAGCTTTCTTGAGTAAAACCCTTGATTTCTTTTGTTTCGATCCAAAAGTCCAACATGGTCAACTGTAAACTTGTTTGTAGCTAGATTAGTTAAAATCTCTAAGTGTGGGGTCTTCCCTTTAATGCTTAGGAGGCTTTATAGTTTAGCATCTGAATTTCCATCCTTGAGAGAGAAGCTCTTTGCAGAGATCAGACAAATAGAGGAAGAGGAAGAGAGGAGACGAGGGGCCGACCCTAACTGGGTACGACCCATCTTTCCCATTCCTCTAGCCACAATAAAACCATTTGAACCGTCTGAGTCTTGTGGGTCGTCCTCTCGTCCAGCTGAGAGTTACTTAAGTGAGATGGATGAGAGAGCGTCGTCCCCAACTGGTACTGTACCTTCTGGGAGAAAAGAGACGTCTGATCTAAGCCCAGGCCGACAGGCCGAGGGTATAGTTTCTTTCTAGGCTGTCCCTGTGACGACCCTATCTCTACATGATTTTCAGATGGCCGTTCCCCAGGGGTCTCTGGCAGATGCTCAGGCCGAGGGAGAGGGGACTGAGGACGAGGGCGATGATTCAGATGACCAGGTTGATACCTCCCATGCCTCGTCCTATATCTCCTCAGTTAGGGATCGCGACCTCTTATTGTGGAGGCATGCCTATAGAGTGCCCCACCGCATAACTATGAGGGTTCCCTCTGAGGACGAGAGGGTTTTTGAGGGTGAAGAGGGTGAGGTTGCAGTATATGAACAAATGTTCAAGGTAGGTATCAGACTCCCTTTACATTCAGCCGTCGTAGACATTTGTTCGGCCCTCGGCGTTACCCCCTCTCAACTTCCTCCCAACTCTTGGAGGACGAGCCTGGGATACATCTCCCTGTGGAAGAATGCTTTCACTGATGAGCCCTCGGCTGACGTATTCTTGGCCTGCTATAATATCACCTCCTTGTCCAAACCGTCTGGGTACTATCATCTAGGGGCGAGGAGGTCTGAGAAAAAACTTCTCCACGTGGCTCAAACCTCCAACCACGATTGAAAGAAGAGATTCTTCTTCGTCTCAGGGGAGTGGGAGTTCTCCGCCGAGGCACGACCTGTAGTCGATGGTCCGAGGGTCCCCAGAAGATGGTCTAACCCGTCAATGAAGGCCAGGTCAGACCCCGGACTTAGCTTGGAAGAGAAAGATATAGTTGAATATCTGAGAGGATGAGGGAGAGGGGGTGAACTTCCAAAGTTTGAAGATATGATGACCCCTCGGCTCCTCAAAGAAGCTGGTCTGAAGGTCGTCCCCCTTACAGAACTATGTGAGTTGTACTTTTCTTTACTTTTTTCAAGTGTTTCCTCTTCATCTGTGTACTTTTCTGACGTGTCGTCTTCTTTTCAGATCGTCCTCCTGGTATATCAGATTCTCTCTGGGAAATGACTGCTCCTAGTTTATTTTCAGGCTTGGCCAGGAAGAAAGGCAAGGAGCCTCAGCAAGCTCCGAGGAAGACGAAGGTCGTGGGGCCGACGGTTGTTGAGCCGACAGCTGATAGCCACAAAAGAAAAGATCCTGAGATTCCTATTGACCCTCGGCCAGATTCTCGGACGAGGTCAAGGGTTGAAGCATCTGAAGGGACTTCTTCTTAATCTAGCATGGGGGCCTTCTGGTCCCGGAACTTAGCACATCTAAGGGCCGAGCCATCATCGCTCATCGCAAATTTGAGGGCAACCAAGGCATCAATGTTTTCTGCTCCCTCGACTGCTGATTACGAATTTCTGTCAAAGATGCCTCCAGCCAAAGTGTATGACTATGGTCTGCACGCTCTAGCCCAGGTTTTGGTCTTGATTCATTTCTTTAATTGCATTCTTTCACCAACTGTTTCCTCGGCCTCTTGACATCTGTTTATTTTTTTGTGCAGTCTGTATGCGCCTTTACCTCGGCAACTAAATGGATGGCTGAGAATCAGGAGAAATTCCATGAGGCCGAGAGGGCCATCCAGCATGAGGCCGACCTGCAGGCTGACTTAGATACTGCAAAGGCTGAGCTAGAGAGTTCCAGAACTGAACATGCACGAATTATGGACGAGCTGATGAGACAGCATGATGAGGACCTGAAGGCGAAAGACTTGCTTCTGAAGGAGAAGGATGAAGCCATGACCCATCAGGAGGCCCAGTTTAAGATTGAGCTATCTGAGGCTGTAAAGAAAGCTGAGGCAGGCGTTGTGGAAGCCTATAAACTCTCCGATGAGTTCCAAGGCTTCGGCCTTGAGTACTTGGAGAGAGGGATAAGGATGTCTTGTCGGTGGGTCATCCTCAAGTTCGTCGACGTCGTCTCTTCCGTCTGTCCCTCTCTGGAGGCCGTTCAATTGGACGACCCCCTGATTGCCGAGGCTCTAACCCAGGTGGAATCCTAAGTGCAAGTCGAGGGGGTCGGCACGTCTGAAGATCAGCCAGTTGTGGTCATTGAGGAAACCCCTCTTGTGGATGTGGAGACCCTGCCTTCTGATATTGTCCCATAGGGTGGCTGTCTGTAGCCCACACCCTTCTGATGTAATTAACATTTTTGTACTCAATCTTGTATAACATTGATATTTCATTTATACTATCATCTCCTTTGCTGTTTTCCATGTTTTGCCTTTTGCATTATTTATGTTGTGAATCTTTGTTAATGCTACAAGCCTCTCCCTCGTCTCTCTTGAGGGTGAATCGAGAGGTCGTCCCCTGGATTGGCCCTCATTATAGCCGAGGATTAATCACTAAATTAATGGTTTTAAACACAGTATTCCCTCGTCTTTCTTGAGGACAGTGGTGGGGTCATCCCCCCCACTGGCCCTCATCATAGCCGAGGGTTAATCACCAAATTAATGGTTTTAAACAAAGTATTTCCTCGTCTTTCTTGAGGACAGTGGTGGGGTCGTCCCCTCCACTGGCCCTCATCATAGCCGAGGGTAAATCACCAAATTAATGGTTTTAAACAAAGTATTCCCTCGTCTTTCTTGAGGACAGTGGTGGGGTCGTCCCCTCCACTAGCCCTCATCATAGCCGAGGGTTAATCACCAAATTAATGGTTTTTAATAAAGTCTTCCCTCGTCTTTCTTGAGGACAGTGGTGGGGTCGTCCCCTCCACTGGCCCTCATTATAGCCGAGGATTAATCACCAAATTAATGGTTTTAAACAAAGTATTCCTTCGTCTTTCTTGAGGACAGTGGTGGGGTCGTCCCCTCCACTGGCCCTCATTATAGCCGAGGGTTAATCACCAACTTAATGGTTTTAAACAAAGTATTCCCTCGTCTTTCTTGAGGACAGTGGTGGGGTCGTCCCCTCCACTGGCCCTCATCATAGCCGAGGGTTAATCACCAAATTAATGGTTTTAAACGAAGTATTCCCTCATCTTTCTTGAGGACAGTGGTGGGGTCATCCCCTCCACTGGCCCTCATTATAGCCGAGGGTTAATCACCAAATTAATGGTTTTAAACAAAGTATTTCCTCGTCTTTCTTGAGGACAGTGGTGGGGTCGTCCCCTCCACTGGACCTCATCATAGCCGAGGGTTAATCACCAAATTAATGGTTTTAAATAAAGTCTTCCCTCGTCTTTCTTGAGGACAGTGGTGGGGTCGTCCCCTCCACTGGCCCTCATTATAGCCGAAGGTTAATCACCAACTTAATGGTTTTAAACAAAGTATTCCCTCGTCTTTCTTGAGGACAGTGGTGGGGTCGTCCCCTCCACTGGCCCTCATTATAGCCGAGGGTTAATCACCAACTTAATGGTTTTAAACAAAGTATTCCTTCGTCTTTCTTGAGGACAGTGGTGGGGTCGTCCCCTCCACTGGCCCTCATCATAGCCGAGGGTTAATCACCAAATTAATGGTTTTAAACAAAGTATTCTCTCGTCTTTCTTGAGGACAGTGGTGGGGTCGTCCCCTCCACTGGCCCTCATTATAGCCGAGGGTTAATCACCAACTTAATGGTTTTAAACAAAGTATTCCCTCGTCTTTCTTGAGGACAGTGGTGGGTTCGTCCCCTCCACTGGCCCTCATCATTATCGAGGGTTAATCACCTAATTAATGGTTTTAAACAAAGTATTCCCTCGTCTTTCTTGAGGACAGTGGTGGGGTCGTCCCCTCCACTGGCCCTCATTATAGCCGAGGGTTCCAATTACCAGATTAGTGGTTTTTAATAAAGTCTTCCCTCGTCTTTCTTGAGGACAGTGATGGGGTCGTCCCCTCCACTGGCCCTTATTATAGCCGAGGGTTAATCACCAACTTAATGGTTTTAAACAAAGTATTCCCTCGTCTTTCTTGAGGACAGTGGTGGGGTCGTCCCCTCCACTGGCCCTCATTATAGCCGAGGGTTAATCACCAACTTAATGGTTTTAAACAAAGTATTCCCTCGTCTTTCTTGAGGACAGTGGTGGGGTCGTCCCCTCCACTGGCCCTCATCATAGCCGAGGGTTAATCACCAAATTAATGGTTTTTAATAAAGTCTTCCCTCGTCTTTATTGAGGACAGTGGTGGGGTCGTCCCCTCCACTGGCCCTCATTATAGCCGAGGGTAGTTCTCTAGTAGATGTTTTCACGCGTACTAGAACTGATAACCACAGGATGAGGGGAAACACTGTTATTTCTCATTAATTTTCCAAGTGTTCTGTTGGAGCAACTCTTATTACAATTATGGTCTATCAAGACCTTACAACACTACTGATAGTATTTTTTCAAATGATCTGCATTCCAGGGGTTGGAAAAGGGTTCCCCTTCTACGTTTTCTAGTCTATAGGTCCCAGGGACGACTTAATCGATGACCCTATATGTCCCATGCCAATTAGGATGGAGCTTGTTGGGCTTTTGTCAAGTCTTCTTGAGGACTAAGTCCCCCACTGCGATTGGCCTCTGTTTCACCATCTGATTGTAAAACCTTGCGGTCCTCTGCTGGTAGGCGGCCTGCCTTATCTCAGCGTCCTTCCTCCTTTCCTCAATCAGGTCTAAGTCGAGTCTCCTATCTTCTGTACTTCTCTGGGGGTCATATATTTGGACCCTATGAGTAGGAAACTCAATCTCGGTGGGGATGACGGCTTCTGAGCCATAAGCTAGCATGAATGGGGTCTCTCCGGTAGAGGTCCTCACTGTCGTCCTGTATGCCCACAACACGTCATATAACTCATCGACCCATCTTCCTTTTGCCTCCTCAAGCCTCTTCTTGATTCCATCTAGGATTGTCCTGTTCGTAACTTCTGTTTGCCCATTGGCCTGAGGTCGGCCTGGGGTGGAGAAAAATTGTTTGATACTCACCCTTTCACAGTACTTCTGTAGAGAGGTATTCTTGAATTGAGTCCCGTTATCCGAGATGAGGGTGTTGGGGAGACCATATCTGCATATAACATTTTTCCAGATGAACTGGAAGGTCTTCTGCTATGTAATTGTCACCATTGGTTCGGCCTCCACCCATTTTGAGAAATAGTCAATAGCTACGATGAGGAACCGATAGTTATTGACTGCTCTTGGTAAGGGTCCTACGAGGTCAATCCCCCATACTGCAAATGGCCATGGGGATGTAATGGAGTTAATAGGCTGATGGGGTTGGTGAGGGATGGTGGCAAATCTCTGGCATTTATCACACTTTTTTACATAAGCCGCGGCGTCTTTCCCCAAGGTCGGCCACCAGTACCCTTGGGTGATCACCCTCTTCGCTAGGGATCTGCTCCCGATGTGGCTTGAGCACGATCCTTCGTGCACATCTTGCAAAAGGGATGAGACCTCAGATGGGTGCACGCACCTGAGTAAGGGGAGTAAAAATCCCTTTTTGTACAAGATATCCCCAATGACGGTGAACTTTGCAGCCCGGTATCTCAACTTCCTCCTTTCTTGCCTTGCTTCTGGCATCTCCCCCTCTTTAATGTACCTGATCAGAGGGTCCATCCACGAAGCTTCCTGAGAAACATTTAGGCAATTGCCAAGTGTTCCCTCAGTGTCTTCAATAGTTGGCTGAAGCAAAATTTCTACTGGGACCGTCCTCCTGATGTCTGTCCTAGTTGCCGAGGCCAACCTCGCAAGGGCATCAGCACGGCCATTGTCGAGCCTAGGTATCCTCTTTAATTTCACTTCTCTGTAGCTTTTTAGTAATGACCTCACCTTCTCAAGGTACCTAGCCATCCTCTCATCCTTAGCCTCGTAGGCTCCTAGTATCTGATTTACTACTAGCCTCGAATCACTGTGAACCAAAATCTGGCCGATACTAAGTGATCTGGCCAAGGAGAGGCCTGCTATCAAGGCCTCATACTCGGCCTCGCTGTTGGAGGCCTTAAAGTTGAACCTCAAGGCGTACTCAATGTCTGTACCGTCGGGTGCTGATACTATTAACCCAGCTCCGCTCCAGCTTTCGCAAGAGGACCCATCGACGAAGAGACTCCACACAGTGTGTTCTTCTGAGAAACCTCCCTCAGTGAGTGACCCCTGTCTAAAGAGATATCTTCCCTCTTCATTTTCAACCACTTTCCTTATAGCGGTGCTCGTCTCAGCCTTATCTGTAGTCGTCTCGGTGAGCTCACCCTGTCGGGTATCTATCTTCCCGAGCCTCTCATCCTCGGCCTCATCACCTTCCCAAGTAAACTCAGCCACGAAGTCTGCCAATGCTTGCCCCTTAATGGTCGTCCTAGGCTGATACACTATGTCAAACTCCCCCAGTTCTATAGTCCAGGCCATTAACCTCCCTGATTTTTCAGGCTTGTGTAAAACCTGCCTAAGGGGAGAGTCAGTGAGGATGACCATCGTATGGGACTGGAAGTATGGCTTCATCTTTCTTGATGCATGGATCAAGGCGTAGGCCAAATTCTCCATCCTTGGATATCTTTGCTCTGCCCCCTGGAGTGCCTTGCTATTAAAATACACAGGTTTCTGTATTCCGTCTTCGTCTTTCACAATGGCTGCACTGATGGCTGACTCTGAGACGGCGAGTTACACATAAAGTCGTTCACCCTGCACGGGTCGTGACAACAGCATGGGAGACCCCAGGTATGATTTTAACTCCTTGAAGGCCTCATCGCATTCTTCATTCCATTCGAAGGCTTTTTTGAGAATTTTAAAGAATGGTAGGCACCTGTCTGTGGCCCTAGATACGAACCTGTTCAAGGCAGGAACTCTCCCTGTGAGCCTCTGAATGTCTTTAATGGACTTGGGGGTCTTCATCTCAATAAGGGCCTTTATCTTTTTAGGATTGGCCTCGATGCCTCTTTGGTTGGCAATGAACCCCAAGAACTTCCCTGCTCCGCCCCGAAGACACTTGGCCGGATTAAGCTTCATCTGGTATTTGTCCATCGTATTAAAGGTCCTCTTCAGGTCTGCCACATGATCGTCTGCCTTTAAACTCTTAGTCATCATATCATCTACATATACCTCCATAGACTTCCCAATTTGGTCTTCGAACATTTTATTTACGAGGCGCTGGTACGTTGCCCCCAAATTTTTTAGGCCAAAGGGCATGACCCTATAACAGTATGTACCCTTGTCAGTGATGAAGGCAGTCTTCTCCGAGTCTTTAGGGTTCATGAAGATCTGGTTATACCCTGAATAGGCATCCATGAATCTCATGAGCTCATGTCCTGTGGTAGCGTCTACCATCTGGTCAATGTGGGGGAGAGGGAAGCTGTCTTTGGGACAGTGCTTGTTGAGGTCTGTGAAGTCCACACACATTCTCCACTTCCCGTTGGCCTTTGGAACAATGACTGCATTGGACAGCCATTTGGGGTAGATGACCTCTCTGATAAACTCAGCGTCTTCTAATTTTTTGACCTCATCCCTAATGACCTCATACTTTTCTCTAGAGTAAATTCTCCTCTTCTGCTTTACCGGCTTCACTCCCTCTACCACATTGAGCTTGTGGCACATGATTTCAGGGTCAATCCCCGACATATCTACATGACTCCATGCGAAGACACTTCATCTTCTCCTCAACAGTTTAATGAGGTCTTCCTTGATATTGGGCTTCAGAGACTTGCCGACTTGGACGGTTTTTTCCGGGTCATCCTCATCGAGGATGATGGATTCTACCTCTTCCTTCTTTTATTGAGCTTCGTCTCGTCCCTGGGGTCTAGAGTATCAATATTGTAAGTGGTCGTAGCCCTCTTGTGTGCCTCCCTTTCTTCAGCGGAGTTGTAGTAACATTCTCGTGCTGTCGTCTAGTCTCCCTGAACTTCCCCCACCCCGTAAGGGGTAGGAAATTTAATCATCTGATGGACCGTATACGGCACAACTTCAAACCCCTTGAGGGCCACATGCCCCAGTATGATGTTGTAAGCCGAAAACACATGTTCATCCATCACAAAGAAACTGACATTCTTAATAAGCCATCTCGGCCACTCGGCCCCCATCCTAACATCGGCCTCATACACTCCCAGGGGATGAACCTTTTCCCCACTGAATCCAATCAATGGATGATGGTATGGGACGAGTCTAGCACGGTTGAAACCTAAGGCCTTGAAGCACGGCCAAAACATTACATCTGCAGAACTGCCCCCGTCGACCAATATCCTCGGCACCTCACACCCGTGCACCCTAGTTGTGATGACGAGTTGGTCGTCGTGTGGGGCTAGGAGGCCTTTAAAGTCCATTATCGAGAACCCCACTATCAGGGTGTCCATATCAACCTTCTTCCTCTTTTCTGACTTGGCCCCCAGGGAGGTTGAGTGTACCGTCTTCGTCACTGCCTTGGCCTCAGCCACATGGGCCTTCCTGTCACCGACCTCAGACCCTCCTCCTGCTAGACCCCCGGAGATCATTCCCACTCCGAGCGAGATCATATTAAGCCTCTTGACATGACCTTGGTCGTCTCTCGGTGGGAGGTCAGGGTCGTCCTCATCATCCGAAGGGTCGTCCCCTCTTTTTTGAGGTCCTTCTCTACATGCATCGCCTCGCTTCTTTCTGGGGTCGTCCCCTCGGCCCCTCTTGAAGGCACCTTTGTCGACGTACTTTCTGATCTTCCCTTCTTTTAGCATCTTCTCAATCTCATCTTTCAGATAAAATCATTTGTCTGTTACGTGGCCGTGGTCTTGGTGAAATTCACACCACATGTTCTTATTCCTCTTGTTAGGGGCTGCCCTCAGCTTCTCAGGCCACTTCAGGGATCGGTCACTCTTTATCTCATTGAGAATCTATTCACAGCTGACCGTTAGAGGGGTGTAACCAGCGAACTTGTCATTCGTAGACCTCTTCTTCCCCTCTTTGTTCTTCTTAGGGTATTTACCCCCACTAGCGCCTCCTTTTTCGTCTTCGTATTTTGCGGCCATCGCCTCTTCGGCGTTCATCACCTTTCCTGCTGTTGACAGCAATTCAGCCATCGTCCTAGGGGGGTCTTCAGCAAGCTTCCATAACAGCTTCCCCTTTTGGAGTCCTCCAATCAGGGCTGTCATAGCTATGCTCTCCTCATAGTCTTCCACCTCCAGCTTCTCTTTATTGAATCTGGATATGTAGTCCCTCAGGCTCTCACTCTTCCCCTGCTTAACATAGAGCAAGTGGGTGGTCTTCTTCTGTGGCCTCACCCCAAAGCAAAAGTTGTGGATGAACCGGTCTGCCAACTGCTTAAAGTTTTCAATGGAATTTTTTAGAAGAGACGTGTACCAGACATGTGCAGCCCCTGTCAGGGTACCAGAAAAGGCACGACACCTCATCTCATCTGAGATAGAGTATATGTCTACTGCTGATTGATACATCTCAACATGGTGGACAGGGTTGGTGCTCCCGTCATATCTTGGGGTGACCACAGGTGGCTTGAACCTTGGTGGCGTAGGGAAGTTGACTATCTTCGCCACAAAGGGTGAGCCTATGGTGTATCCCTTCTGAAGAGGGTCCCAGCTCTTCAGTATATCACCGATCTTATCCTCTAGTCGCTGGATAGAGTCATTTTAAGGCCTCGCAGGGTCGGTTTGGCCGATGTTATCCCCTGCCGCCTCTTTAAGGTGGACGGAGGGTTCTGCTGCGGCAGGTCTGTGTTGGCTGTTTACTTCCCTTTGACCGTCATCCCGTCCTTGGGGTCGACCATCTGCTGCCTCCCTCCTGGACCTCGCAGCACTCCTTGACCTGGATAATTTTTCCCGCATGTCATTTACTGGGCCCAGCCTCTCAAATGCCAACCCTCTGCTCAAGCGATCAAAAGTAGAGCCTCTCGGGAGATCATCAGGATTTGGTCTCCCGCACTTTCCTCTACTATCCTGGAGTGGTCGTACAGTATTTTTGGAGACCTCATATGGTTCCCAGCATTCTATAGGGGCCTCCTCTCCCTCCAGATCATCATACCTGTCCTCAGGGCAAGGGTTTCCTTGCCTCCCCAGGCGTAGACGCCGGGGGTCAGCAACATCCCTATGCCGCTGAGGGGGTGACAGGTCTTTGCGTGGTGCCTGGGGTGAACCCCTGGCCTCAGGCTGTCTTGGAGCTGCTGCTGGAGTAATCATCTCAGGTGAAACCCTTGATGGTCTTAGTACGTTCTGGCTTAGAGCTGTGAACTTCTCTTGGATCATCCACTGGCTTGATGCCAGAGACTTTAAGGCTGCCGCCACATCAGTCATCTCAGACTGAGGTGGCAGCTGGCTGGAACTGGGTCTTCCCCCATCATCCGGCGGGGGAAGCGGTGGCGGTGGTATTTCAGGTGCCATGTGTTTGAGCTATGAAAAGCTGAACTGAAGAAAAGACTAGTGAGCTTGAGAACCTTAGTGGGTCTCTTTCAATGGTGAAACATCTCCTCTCAGGGGGAGAGCTGGCTCACCACCAGAGTGCCCAGTGAGGTTAAGCTGTATAAAGGAAGAGATGTCTTCTCGTTCCCACAGACGGCGCCAAACTGATGATGCTAAGATTTAGCACCACCGGATAAGTGATAATGGGCTCAAACAGTAGTAACCATGGCAGCCACAGAGATGTATAAGTGTATAAGTATGTAGAAGGGGATGAGTATAAGAGGAAATAAGACAATGATGTATAGTGGTTCAGCCAATTTGACCTACATCCACTGTGAGTGTGTGATCCACTAAGTATGGGCACTAATGGCCTTGGATACAATGCACATAAGCTCACTTTCTCTCTCTACTGTGTGTACAAGTGAAGTTTTAGCTAGGGTTACAATAAATTGATCGATCCCCTTATAGGGTTATAGGTGACAAGTATATATAGGTCGTGGGGGGTGTAATGTACCCCCCAAGTATGCATGGTGCATGTGAATGGTGATCTAGCCAATCCCCTAATGACATAATATTCCCTCACATGAGGGTGTGATTTTGTTATAACGGTCTCCCATGTGCCATGTGAGCCTCACGCGCACTGTTCCACACGTCTCCCAAACCACGCGCTGTGATGATGTCACCCTCGGCCTTTGATATGAGGCCGAGGGCAAGGTTCCTTCAGGTAATGAGTCTGGCCTAATTTGGGCCTCGTACTGTCGTACATTCGGGGGGTCGTCCGGAGCCTGATGAAGGGGCGGACCCCTGAGGGGTCGTCCGGAGCCTGATGAAGGGTCGTCCCCCTGAGGGGTCGTTTGGAACCTGATGAAGGGCCAGTCCCCTGAGGGGTCGCCTGGAACCTGATGAAGGGTCAGCCCCCTGAGGGGTCGTCCGGAGCCTGATGAAGGGTCGGCCCCTTGAGGAGTCGTTTGGAGCCTGATGAAGGGTCGGCCCCCTGAGGGGTCGTCTGGAGCCTGATGAAGGGTCGGCCCCCTGAACGGTCGTCTAGTTAGAGGGTATATATGGGTAGATCAGTTCGATTCTTCCTCTCAATAATCCCATTTTACGAAGGAGTCCTTACGGCCAAAAATCTGTGTTTGATTTCGAGGCTATCACATAAAATATCTACTTTTACTTCTTTAAACTCAGTGCCATTGTCACTACTTATTCTATTGATAATGACACCATGTTGATTTTGTAGGACATGACACTTGGTCGTAAGAAAGCCCACATCATCGAATTTCTCTTGCAGAAAACCTACAATCGAGTAGCATGAGAAATCACTTACCATCACTAGAATGTACCTCTTACCACCTAAACTCTCAGTACGAGTAGGACCCATAAGATCTATATGTATCAACTCAAGGATGCGTGAGGTGGTAATGGAATTCAACTTCCAATGGGGGCTACAAATCATGTTTCCCAACTGATACGGTCCACAAACTGCGAAAGTTGTCTTTCCAAGCAATGGTAAGCCACGTACTAGGTCCTTTTTAACTAACTTTTCTAAATCTAAAAAATTCACATGACCTAGACGTTGATGCCACATATCCATAGTAGTGATCGTGGCACTGTTACAGATAAATGAGGACTCAGGCATGATCCCATAACAATTGTCTTCAGTACTCACCCCTTCCAATAGAAGTTTACTGGCTTTACCATAAACGTGGCATTTATTCTGGTCAAACTTTACTGTAAAGTCAGCGTCGCATAGCTGGATAATGCTGAGTAAATTTGCTTTCAATCCCTTAATGTACAACACATTCTATACCTTAGGAAATCCTGGAAACTCTACTGTACCTCATCCTACTATGCTAGATTTTTTCATATCTCTAAAAGTGACTTTACCTTCCTTACAATCCTCTAGGGAGGTAAACAGAGAGACGTCACCAGTCATGTGCTTGGAGCACCCACTATCGAAGTACCGCCGTAGAGAATTATGTTCTTTAAGAGCCACATGAACAACAAGGGATTTTGTGTTGTGTTTAGGCACCCAAGGTTTGGTAACCTTCTATTTTACCTTGTCATTGTTGACTCTAGTCGGGATTTTAGAAGTGTCCACTGACGGCATAGAAATCCGTTGGAACTCTTCCATTATACTCTGAGATGCGGCGACTAGAAACTCATCTCGCTCTATAAGACTGTCCAAATCTGTAGTGGCATGTGATGGAGCAAAAGTACGTCGTGTCTGACCCAAACTATATCAATACTCACGAGGATGGCCTTTTCTTTTAAAGTAAGTACAAAAATATGTAGACTTAGGACGACTTCGATTTGCTTTTCTTGGCCGAACTCTCTTCTAATTTTTAGGTGGGTGGCCATATGGATTTGTAATAAGCTCGGGAATCGATTCCAATGTCGTATGGGACATGGAAGCTCCATCAAAACCTATTCTTGGCCTATCACCTAAACATAAGCAAGGGCGAGGAACATCTTTCCCATCTTACCAGATCGGTACTCAATTCTTACCTTGACTTCCTGGGGTCTCTCAAGGTCATGAATGAGTTAGGATACAAGGGATTCCATTTTCTTTCGAGTGTCCAGGGAGGAATGGAGCTCACTCGTTAGATCAACCACTTTCTTAGTCAAGTCCCCCTTTTCTTTCGTAAAAACACTTTCTCTTTCCAAAAACGTTCTCTCTCTCTCTCTCTCTCTCTCTCTCCGAACTCCTTTTCTAGAGATTTTATCCTAAGATATAATGCTTTGTTATGCTTTTTGGTATTCAAAGTATCATCATATAAATCAGCATACGCACATCGAAGATCACTCTCGCTCTCACTTGCTTCTTCCTCCCCCTCGCTCACACTGCTATCACTGTCGAGGTATCCCTATGAGCTTGCATCCTTATCGTCGTGAGGAGCATTGTCAGTACTCACATGACTAGCCATGAATGCAATGAAGTTACATTTATGCGGTGACTCATCTCCAGAGTCCACCGACTCGACCTCGCTATCGTCACTAAGGGTGGTGTTTATCGCAACTTTGGATTGTTCTAGACGTTTCAACCTAGGTGCACACTCAAACCCCCTATTACCTCTGCCATCGCACTTAAAGCATCTCTCACTTTCTTTCTTAGGGGTGTCCTTTTTATCTTTCTCAAATATCTTTTCAGATTTATTTTTTCAAAATTCTTTTTATCTTTAAAATTCTCATTTTTCTTTAATTTGAGATTTTTTTTTGAATTTTTTTAGCAAATAGGACCAAATTATCTAAGTCAAAATCAGAATCAGAATCAGACATCTCTTCCTCTCTTTTCTTAGACGACTCACCTCTCTTTGACCCCTCACTCTTTCTGGCCTGGGATTTAAGTGTTACCCCTTTGTCTTTTGATTTTATCGTGTTTGGAAACATGTCGATTTCATAGGTCTTTAGGTCTCCAACTAACTCTTCTAATTTTAGCCTACTCAAATTACCTAATGAATTTAACACAATGACTTTGGGGGTAAATCTCATAGGCAGTGATCTCAAAATTTTCTTAACTACCGTAGCATCAAGAATGTGTTCTCCTAAGTTGAAACTGGTATTCACGATATCAGATAAGCGTGCATAAAATTTATCGAAACACTCATTTTCATGCATGGAGATAGTTTCAAACTATGTAGTTAAGTTTTACAATTTAGATTCTTTCACTGCATTTGTGCCTTCATGTGTAAGTTATAGAACATCCCATGCCTCTTTAGACTTGGTACACGTCATGATGCGCCAAAAATCGTCAGGAGTGGCGGCTCCAGAAATGACACTAAGCCCACGTGAGTCACATATACTCCATTTAAATTCGTCCTCAGTCCATGCAGTCACAAATTTTACGATAGTTACGTTATTTACAGTGACAGTAGGAGGCGTCCACCCTCTTTCACACACAACCCAAACATGTTCGTTTATGGCCTTTAAGTGAGATTTCATACGGGCTTTCCAATATGCATAATCAGACCTGTAAAAAATTGGGACTCTATTATATAAGTTTTCCATTGAAATTGCGCTTTTTCAAAGATCAATTTTTAGAACAAAATTGATATCCAGAAAAATTTTGCAAAAAAATTGCACGATAAATTGTGTAAATGGCTCTGATACCAATTTGAGAGTGTGCTAGCAATTAATGTCAAAATTATTTAATTAAATTCCAATTTTAGTCCCAACAAGTCTTAACTCTTGTGAACAAACATGATTGAATAAAGAAATAATCTAAGCATGCAAGACAATCACAGTTGAGGAAAAATCCCCCACAGGGGCAAAACCATCTTATTTTCACTATAATTTGTAAAGTACGATTTACACGGATTACAATGAAAATACAAGCAATGACATACGAAATAATCGCAGGCGTCGGTTTCGATTTCGTCGGCTAGAGTTCCCGCAAGAGCTCCAGAAGGTCAGCAATAGAAAATCTTTGTCTTCTCCACAAGTGTACTCCAGATGAGTGGTATAATCTTCCTTGGGGTTTAGAGGATTCACATAAAGGATTGGAAATTATTTATGAATCAAAAAGGTATGAAAATATTAAAATATGAAGTCTGGAAAGAGCTATTGTTTTGCAGAAATGGAGGTATGCAGACTTGGGAAAAAGTGTAGAATTAACACTGCTTAAATACACATTTTGAGGTGGTGCGTCATTCGAGTGACATAAGATGTCGTTTGAATGAGAAGGCATCTCCTTAGAACCACATACGATGTCGTTCGAACCACATCAGTGGCGTGTCTCAAAATGCCTCCTTAAATAGATCTTGCGTGTTTATCTTCTTTTAGACTTTAAAATTTATTTAGAAAACATTCCCAACTATTTATGTAAATAAATAAAAACTCCAATTAAAATTATTTTACCATAAGTACGTGGAGTAGTGTGAACAGTTGAAGTGTACGTTGCTTGACCCATGATGCACGTACGAAGATAATGGATGCATGAATTTGGATTAAGGCCGCCGTGGATGATCGTGGAGATATGCCAAATGTAGCAGTATCAGACATACTTGATTGTGATCTAGGACACTTGGAAAATTCCTAGATTATACCCCGGACATTTATAAAACATGTCCTTACATCTGGTATTAGTTGGGTGATTTCTAACTATATGAGTTGAATTATCTTTTTTCAGATGTACTCGATGTATTCTAATCATTCACAAGCCTTGTATATATAAGCATTCCCTTGGGGAGAGAATGAGTGGGTTGAAGATATTGGGATTCGATATGCATGGAATAAAAACTAGGTGTGAATAATAAACCTAGAGTTAGAGTTTAGAACACAATACCTTTGCGGATTCGGTTGCAATCCGATCAGGGAGAAAAATAATTATTGATGATGGGGCTGCCTCGTTTTGGATCTCCCAAACCTTGCTAAACCTTAAGAATTTTATGATCTTCGAGTGTATGATCCTCCCTAAAGTTTGGTAGATGGGTGGACACCTTTCAAGATAAGAACCTTTTTCTAAAACTTGAGATATGGAGGTCTCTTTCTAGACCTCTTCATAAAAACATGAATAGTATTTTTTCCCACCCCTCTCAAAATCTAATCTGATGAATAATGAACTAAAACCCCTTCCTACCCCTTTACATATAAGTATAAGAGGTGGGCGTGGGCTAAATTGAGTTTCTTGAGAGTCCTTGCCTAACTACTTTGGTATATGAACTACACTAGGGACTAAAAAAAAGAATTAAATTGGCTTGAAATAAATACTAAAAAATATTCAATTACAATTACCGCAATTTATTTATTTTATATAATTATAATTAATTCCACTAAATAATTATGATTGCATTCTAATTTAATTATCCCAGAAATCCTCATAATGAGGTCTTATTTGCAAAGTTGATTATGGTACATAATATGATTCACCATGTTAAGATTTTGATGCCAATTTGGTCAATTCAATTTGCTGTCAACCGACTTTAACCAGCATCTAATAAATTTCCTTGATTCTCGTACTTAACTTATTTGCTACTTTCACCCGATTGTAAATAATCCATTGATCATGCCTACTAGTGGAAACAAAAACTTGTAAGTCAATCAGAGGTATTGCAACCCTAGGTATCCCCTAATACGAATTCCTCTGAAATAAGACCTCAGACCTACTTGTATAATTATCACCCAAATATGTGGGGATCATTTGATTCAATCTAATAATGAATTTCACCCATAGCAATCAAAGTGACAACTATATATGCATCACAATCCTCATAATTATCGGGATTAAAAATCTTAGAACCCTTTGCAAATGGTGTGAGATTTGTCGAGTCTAATTTAAACAACCTTTAGACTTTAATCTCACGGGTGGTCCCATCCAATACATTCCTGGAATGTACTGATCACAACCTCCTGTTGAACTATCTCACAAGTGCTTGAGTCATCGCTGGTTCCCCGTAGTTTGAGATTAACTACTAAGACTGTGTCATAACCCTTCTTATAGGATGTCAAGTCTCTATATAGGTTGGGAACATTTCAATAGTTCTAGAACCATAATTCCAATATCCTTGTGATTAGCCCGAAGTCAACTCACTGGAATTCCTACTAAGCTTTATTTATTGACATTAAATGAAGCAATATATTTAAAACAATATAAAGCATTATCACAAACTTGATTCTCATTTCAAAATGAATAAAATAATCTTTTTATTAATCAATAATATAATATTTTACACATGGTTTTATGAACAAGCCCCAATAATATCCCAATTAGTCTTAAAGCCTTGTGACCATGCAATTGACTCCCATTCTTTCTACATGACTCTCAAAATTCCAAGATGGTAAGCTCTTAGTAAAAGGATCTTCCAGGTTATCCTTAAATGCAATCTTGGTCCCTATTACATTGCTCACCTACATGATCTTTCGAATCAAATAATACTTGCGTTTAATGTGCTTTGCTCTCTTATGAGTCCTTGGTTATTTTAAATTAGTAACAAAACCACTATTATCACAATAAAGTGTAATAGACTACTGTACTAAAGGAACCACACCCAAATCAGTTAAGAAGTTTTGAAGCCAAACAAACTCCTTTATTGCCTCCGAAGAGGCAACATAATCAGCTTCCATCATGGAATCAATAATATAAGACTTCTTGATACTCCTACAAATTATGTCTCCACCTTCTAGGGTAAACATATATCCCGAGGTTGATTTTTTGGAGTCCCTATCTGACTGAAAGTCTGAGTCTGTATACCTATTGGGTAGTAGACTCTCTGTTGAGTAAACGAGCACATTATCCTTTGTCATCTTCAGGTACTTGATAATGTTCTTCACAACTTTCTAGTGCTCTTCCCCTAGATTAGACTGCAATCTACTGGCCATGTCAATGACATAACATATATCCTATCTAGTAATACCATAACACCTATGAGGTTGCCCTTTTGTCGAAGCATAAGGTATATTCCTCATTCTCTCTATCTAATCAGGTATCTTTGGACGTTGATCCTTAGATAAAGAAATTCCATGACTGAAAGGGAAAACCCTTTCCTAGAATCATGTATGCTAAATATAATGAGCACTATATCAATATAAGTGGCTTGGGATAAGCTCAAAATTCCATTTTATCGATCACGTAAAAGCTTGATCCCGAGGATGCGACTGGCTTCTCCTAATTACTTCACATTAAAATGACTATATAACCACACTCTTACACTAGACAATACACCCACATCATTAACTATTATGAGAATATCATTTATGTATAGTACTAAAAATACCACCACACCTACGTCATTCTTCTTATACACAAATTTTTTATCTAAACATTGATCAAAACTAAAAGATTTTATTGCCTAATCAAATCAGATATTCCAAGACCTTAATGCTTTCTTAAGACCATAAATGAATATCTTAATCTTTGACACATTGTTTTCTTATCCTTTTGTTATGAATCCCATGGGTTGCATCATATAGATGCACTCGTCAAGATTGTAATTTAAAAATGCGGTCTTTACTCCTATTTTCGAAAGCTCAAAATTGAGATGTTCAGTAATGGATAAGAGAATCCAGATATACTTAATCATGGATAACAGTAAAAAGGTCTCCTCATAGTCGATCTCCTCTTTCGGAGTGAACTATTTCACAATAAGACATGACTTGAAGGTTTTCACCTTCTCGTATACAACTCTCTTCCTCTTGATGATCCACTTGTGCCGGATGGGTTTTAGCCCATCTAGTAAGTCTATAAGTTCCCACACTTGATTCTAATACATCGAATTCATCTCGGTATCCATAGCCTTTAGCCAAATCTTGGTATTCTTATCTCGGAGAGCTTCTTTATAGGTGTCGGGATTTAGTTCATATTCTCTTGATACTTTAATTAAAGTTTTCTCCTAAATACACTAACTATCAGGTCGATACCTGACCCTCCTACTACAACGTGGCTCCACTTGTGATCTAGTATAAGTGATACAGGATCCTAATCATTATTAATACTCCCACTACCATTAGGTAGTGTATTATCGTGATCAACCTATATTTCTTCCTAGAAAAGTGGTCCCAAAGAATTTTCTTGCTCTTATCCTCTTAGTTGTTGGAAGATAATATTGCTTTTGGGCTTATGGTTTATCATATAAGCTTCCTCTAAGTACTGGGCTTGTGTGTTAATAATTACCCTCTGGGCCTTAGGATTATAAAACTAACCACCCTTCGTTCCCTTATGGTAACCAACAAAGAGACACTTTTATCCTTGATTCTAACTTCCTAGACTCCTTCAATAGCACATGTGTTGGGAAACCCCATATTCGAACATGTCCTAGACTAAGTTCAGTAAATAAGTGGTTATTTATAATGAATAACCCTAAAAGCAATCCTACATATCTGAATAGTTCATTATGGACCTAACCATATATAAAGAGTCTTGTTCATTATTTTCACTACACCATTTTGCTATGGAGTGCCCTTTGTAGACAATTGGATTAAAAGCAATAGATTTTCCCTAAACTCTCCGAAGAGGTATTCTCCTCCCTGATTAGATCATAGAATATGGATTAGTTTACCCTGCCTATGCTCTGCCTCAACTGATAAGCATCCAAAATTGTTCAATTTATACCCCGAATAGATGTACTTTAGTTGCTAATTCTCGAAAATATGGGTCTTATGTGCTTAATTGTTCAATATGCAGGTTTAATTACAGTTGCGGTGTCAAAAGCTATATTTCGGAGCAATTTGCAGCTAAAATGGAGCTAAATACCCTTGTCCATAACCTTACCCGAGCCTAATCCTAACCTAAACCTACTCCGAACCCGTGTGTGTCTAATTTGTCCCTTTTTAATATTTTTTAGATTTTTAGTTTGAGTCATTTTTATTTTTAGGATTTATTTAGTATTTTCTAGGTTTTATTTTCTATTTTTCTATTTTATTTTTATTAGTAAATTTTTATTTTTATTTTATTTTTATTTTTATTAATTTTTAGTTTTATTAGGATTAGTTTTTAGGAGCTTATTTTTTAGTTTATTAGATTTTATATTTTTTTAGGACTTTAATTTTCATTTAGAATTTTATGTTTTTATTTCTTTTCTTTTATTTTAGTTTTTAATAGCTTAGGATTTTATTTTTAGTTTTAATATTTTTATTTTTTTAGTTTGTTTTATTTTTTAGTTAGATTTTATTTTTTAGTTTTAATTTCATTAATTTTAATTAAGTCTTGTTATATTTTTAGGGGTCTAAATTAAACACACACACACACATTAAACACACCCTAACACTCACTCACACACTTAATACCCTACACCTATTATATACACAAAACAACCCCCTCACCCTCACCCCCTTACCATACACCTCACCTACACCTTAACCCCACCTCATCATCTTCAACCTCCCAACTAAAAACCCTCTCTCTCTCTTCCTCTCTAAACTCCATAGCTACAAAACCCACCACCTCCATTCTCTCTCTCCAAGCCCGGCGACCTCAACAGTCCGGCGCCCTCCTACCGAAACCCGAAACTGGCGACGAACCCCTCCTCTCTGGCGAACCCGCGGTTTACCTCCGGCGGGCTTCCCAGTAGAACCCGATCCGGCCTCCTCTCTCTACCTCACTCCATGTCCAACCAACCCATTTCTATCTTCAAAATACCTCTCACAACTATAACCCATGAAACCCCAAACCCATTTGCAAAACCCATTTTGCCATTTCCCCTTAGCCAAAAATCGTGTTCTCACCACCTGCCAAACAAACCAAACCAAATCCAAAAAGCCAAAGCCAATTAAATCCCATGTGACACTTTAACTAACTTTAACTCTTTTACCCAAAATGCCCCCCAACCATATCTCTTAACATCAATCCCAAAATTACCCCTTCCCATATCAGATTTTTATTCCCATTCACATGACACACCCAAACCACATGCACACTTATACCAATTACCCTATATACCCCTAGCTCCATGCCTTGTATAAAAGGAAGATAGAAGACTCCATGAAAAGGAGTTTTTTAGAAGAGAGCTTAGAGAGAGAAAAATTCTAGAGAGAGAATTGTAAGGAAAAACACCATTTGTAAATAGTTTTTGTTTTATTCTTTTTTATTTTTTTAGATATTTGTGAGGATAAATATTGATTGAGATTTAATTGAGTGTTGATTTTAATTTCATATTACTTGGATTCTCAATTGGAGGGTTGTATGCTTCTCATTCAAGGATTGAAGTTTATTGAATTCAAGAGATTGGTTTGATTATTCTTCTCTCTACTCTATTATATTAAATGCCTATTGAATATTTGTTTATTATGTTTGATACCATGTTAGGCTAAATCTCCTTTCAAGGGGTGGGGTAAAACCCTTATTTGATGTTATTTTATTTTAATTAGTTTAATTACTTGAAAAGTCCCTTTGAATGTTAATTTTGATCCCTCACCCTTAGATTTACGCCTCGAGAGAGGGTAAATGATTTTCGAGAGAAAATCAAAATTCTAGTTATAATACCCATTTTAGATTCGAACTAGAGATAGGGGTTTCTTATGTGGGGTATTATAACTTGAATTTCAACTCTAAATTTATTTTATAAGATTTACATGAATTTTAATCGATCGATCCTAGCGGGTGATTAATTAAAAGGAGTGTAGATCTATTTTTCTAGAGTTGTGGGGTGTTAAACTTAATTTTCTAAAATATTACTATTATAATTACACTTGCAACGAGAGTTGGTTTGTAATTTTGATATTAATTTGGGAGAATTCAAATAATTAAATTAATTAATTAGAATAACTAAAATTTGTGGTGTAATCCCACTCCTTGATTGTTCTCACAATTATATACCTCACTTTATCTTTTATTCTAGTGTTAGACTTTATTTTTCATTTTAGTAAATCTCTAGTTAGTTATTATCATATTACATTTAGTTTAGTTTAGTTTAGACCTCACCTCACCCTATTGTTTTAATATTGAAAAAGCTAAAAAAAAAATTAAAAAAGTGAAAAAGCACAAAAAGAAAATAAAAATTGAATTACAATTGAATTTGTTCCATTTGCTTTACCCCCTAGAAAGTGGATTGATACCCTTACTTACCGCTACACTTTAGATTGTTATATTTGTAGGTAATTGAGGATTTTTGACTAACTTGACTTTCAACAACAACGAACAATATATACAAAAAGTCAAGTTATCATCAACCTTTTACACTCTGAACTTTTCAAAGGCTTCTGACTTGTGGTGAATAAGGTAAATGTAACCATATCTTGAGTAATTATTGATGAAAGTGATGAAATACTGGTAACCACCCCTTCCCCGAATAGTCATAGGCCAACAAAAATCAGAATAAACTAATTCCAACACATCGTTAGCTCTATATTCGTTGGTTGTAAATGAATTCTTGGTCATCTTATCCTCTAAATATGATCACAGTGCCTCCATTTCATACAAATTTAATTTTCCATTTGAAACATGTCTTTGTATCCTTTTTAGATTAATATGACCTAACCGCAAGTGCCAAAGATATGTATGGTTCAATTTAGAAGGTTCTTTCCTTTTTGTGTTACTTCCATTTAAGTTATTCAATTCAGTATTATGCAGTAGTGCTGAGCTATGTATTAGAATATAAAGCTACTACTGCTGCTGCTAGATCCTACCAGGGTTTTTCCTCCACCCCGGGGCTTTAAGTTTTTCTTGACTATGTTAGGTTATCCATGAGACTTTCGTTCCTTCTTCTTCTTACCTTTCGAAATAAAAGTAGATGGACCTTTCTCAGTAACCTAAATCACGCCCTTTTTCCCATTGATGTTCTCTGCTGCCCAGAGTTCCTTAAGAAATTTCACTAGAGAGTAATCAAATTTGTTTATAGAATAGTTTAGGAAAAACTATTTAAAGGACTCCAATATTGGATCATGAAATCAACTTGGGTTTTCCCATCGATTTCAGATCCAAGCACCTCCACTTCTCCTAATATGGACATCATCTTTAGAATATGCTTACGTATGGTAGTACCCTCAAAGGTCTTGGTGTTAACAACCTTTCCATTAATCTAGCCTTGAGACACGGTTATGATCCTCAAACATATTCTTGAGGTTCAGAATCATGTCATAAGTAGTGGACATGTGTTCATGTTGGTGTTGTAACACATTAGACAAAGAGGCCAATATGTAATAGCGATCCATGTGATCAGCCTTTTACCACCTATGGTAGGATTAGACATCCTTTTACAGTGCCACTTCATCCAGTTTAGCAGGGGAGGTCTCTGTTAAGACAAATATAAAGTCCTCAGCAGTCTAACAATGTCTAGTTTTCTTTTCCAGTCAATATAGTTCATGCCAGTAAGTTTATTAAGATTGAAGAAAGTGGATTGAATGAGGATCCTAATCTGAAATATGTGAATATTAAATTTTGAAAATAAAATTCATTTGGAAATGACATGTGAGAATTTAACTTCGATTTTATTTTAAAGTGGCATCCCTCACCGCCAATTCTAAAAGAAAAATCCCATCGAACATCCTAGTTCCCTTGTGAAGTGATATTTCTTTATGTGATCTTAAATAACCTCACACTGTACTAGACAAACTTCATCTTTTAATTATTTACCTAGAGAGTTCTGGATCCTCTGTCATATATAATTGAATAGTCAGAGACTTTTGATCCCACAACTTGTGGTAGTGACTCCGATGGGAAGTATATCAAAAGTTATGTCTAAGTGTCCCGCTCATGTAAAACTTCCTCAATGGGAGGACCTAACTCACTCAAATTTAATTTCACTAAACTATCACTTAAGAATTTTGAAGTGTGACACCTTTCCAATTCTAATACCGGGTGATCAATACTTTATTAAAAGAAAACAGGAGTTCAATATCATTTCATTGTTAGCGTCGTTGTGACAACAAGTAATATAATACAAAACAAATGTGTAGAAGGGTACCCATCTAACCTCTTATAAAAAATAAGTTTGGGCATAAGCGGATCCAAAATAAAAGTAAAAAATATTAAACACGCAAACCCAAGCCAGCAAGGGGGTGCCAAGAGAGTGGAACCAAGCCAACAAAAGGTTGATAAGAGAAAGGACCCAAACGAGTGAGTGGGTGCCATGCGAGCAAACCTAAGACAATAAAGAAATTCCATGCAAGAAATCCTAAGCTAACGAGGGGTGCCAAACAAGCATCCCTAAAATAGTAAAGAAATGCCATTTAAATAACCCCAGGTCAGGGAAGGGGTGCCATATGAGTACATTCAAGTCAATGAGGGGATGCCAAGAGAGCAACCTTAAAAATTATAAGAAGGGGTTCTGTGAGCAGCTCTAAGGCAATGAGGGAGTGCTCTGTGAGCAACCCTAATCCTATGTTACAAGACATATCTACGTAGATTATATTTGCTAACACTTTTTTCTCATTGTACATAGGAATACTTAGCAAGAAGCCTTAGCCGAGCAAGCATATCTTGAGCAGATGGCCAATTGGGATCCCTTAAGAGCTTTGGTTTGGAGGCTGAGAGGCAATTCTTGTTGGGCAAGCTAGGTGCTTACAACTTCAGTGCCTTAGGAAATAGATAATACTAAAAGGATGGAGCTAAGAATTCACTTACACAATTACAAAGCTCACACTTAGTAAAATAGGCGAGTAGTCAAGGTACTGCTCACAAAACCATTTCCAGCTATAACAAGGGCGATTGGCTGTCAAGGCCACTCATAAAATTTAAAAATTATTTACCAAGTAACCGTTTTAAATATTCACAAAATTGTAGTTTTTGGCATTATGCTCGATATATTTGCTTTTTGATTTTGGGTTGCACCAGATATCGTCTGTCAGAATAGACAACGGCAAGCGGTAAAATAGGACAAAAAGTAAAACTTAAATATTATCGTAAGGAATATCCTTTTATCGCAAACATGCCACATCAACCCTAACATTTAACTATAAATAGAGAACCTGAGTAAGGTCAAATCAAAATATCACTGACGCGCTGTTAATCTTCCCTATCTCACACATAAACTATTTTCTCCCTACTCTCTCCTATGTACTTGAGGTGCTTGTCTCTTCATTTTCAAAAGAATCGTCACTATCAAATGAATCCATCCCTTTTATTCTTAATAAAATTTTTATGTTCAATCATTGTCTTCTTCATATTTTAATCATGAAATTGTAATTATATTACAAAATTTAGCTTTCAAATGCTTGCTTCCCTTGAAGCTTTAAACACCTTGAAGGAAGTTTTCATTCGAGTGGGTCATGCCTCACTCGATTAAGTATATTGATAGACCCCAGTACCACTATCCTCATATAAAATGAACCCATACATATAATGAAATAATAGAATAACTGAAGCATAAATATAAATAACATGAACCAAATAAACCAGCGGTCACTATGAGTAATCATCCATCATAAATTAAAAATGATAAATAATGATTATTATTCACATAAATAAATCCTATCCAACTATGGAAAACATGAACAAAAGGAAATACTGGAAATAAAACTGAGTCCTATATAGATTGAAAGAAGCTGAGGTGATCGATCAATCTCATAGCATCCAAAGCTACTACTCGCAACGACATGAAAAATCTACCCCTGTTGTCCCTGTTGATGCTGCTGCACACCTGGGGTTTTGAAAACAAAATAGATTTTTCAGCGGGTCATAGCCCGAAAAACATTTGAAAATATTTTCCAAGTATTTAAATGTTTTAAATAAGAACATGTAATGTATTACCTTCATAGTTAATTTACCGGTCGCACCCACATGCAACCAACCTCACCTCTCATCTACAATGCATACCTTGCACGTTCATTTTATCATCCTAATTATGCTACCCGGTCTAACTAGGACAATAACCTCTATCAAAGCCCATCTTGATAATAATCACCATTACCCAAGTATATACTACCTTCACTAGGTATATTTTTATAAATAATAACATAGCTACACACGTGCTATAAATGTATACACACAATATAACAACATAGCTACACTCCTGCTATAAATAGGTATACACATCATATCTCGTATACACACACACACACACACACACACACACACACACACACACGTATATATATATATATATATATATCACTCACTATATACGTATGAACCCCATCCCTTGAGCCGGAACCTCGCGGATGCATCCCTTGTGTGCTATCGGGCTCCATGTATACCACTTACCATAACTGGGCCACCGGGTAAGAATCTTACCACCTATCCCAAACGTGAACACATACAACGAAAGCGGTTATAGACATATGTCCGGGGGTAGCAACCATACCACATCACACCCAACTGGTCTCTTAACCAACAACTATTCTCATATATCGATAGTGGCCATGCAACTATACTATGAACTGGGGAATCAATCCAGCACCTACGCAACATCCTAATGATAGCACTATCAAGTAGGTATGTTCGATATAAACAAGTAACAATCATATACACACACACACACACACACACACACACACACACACACACATATATATATATATATATATATATATATATATATATATATATATATATATATAAATTATAGACTATATACGGAAATCCCACAACATACTAGTCTACTGATCCCTAAGTCCGAATCGACTTCTCGAATATATTAATTAAGTGTTCACTCACTTGAATTTTCGTTTCCTCTCACCTCAAACCATCTAACCGTTGGCCTAACACATGTACCAAACCCTGAATATATTTCCTAGTAGTCCCACTCTACCCCGAAAGCCCGTATGCCCATTCCCCAAGCACTAGTGGGTCAAAACATCGCGTAACAAAATATGGGCAAGTCAACAAACCAAATCGGTTCGTTTAGCAAACCGAACTAGTTTGTTAGATTGAACCTATTCGCTCCCCTAGCGAACCGATATAGTTTACTAGGCTGCCAATCGTCTTCTTCCTCGAGGTTTTACCTCTTAGACCCTCTAATAGAGGTCCCAAGCCTCCCAAATCACAAAATGATATCCCATATCAATATATAGCCAACCTAGAAGTATTCTAACATCAAATTAGACCCGAGTCCATCATTAAAACCCTAGGATTACTAAACATTAATCAATTTTTACAACTAAGAATTAATCAAACCTTGAAATTTCATTGATTCTAACACCTTATCAATATTCTCATGTTTATAATCATAAACCCATATTTTAATCACAAAATTCTGATTTATTCATTATCAGTTAATATCAACTATAATCAGAGGTCAAACATGACTTAAATCTCTTCAATTAATTCTCAAAGTTTTCATCTTTCAAATCTCAGATTTGTTCTTAATCAATTATGAACATAATTAACCGCATAAATTGCAATCTAAAGCAAGTAAACTCATGCCTTTTGGATATGAATCCGAAATCTCTACTCGATGAATGAATCTGAAGATGTTCTTCCTATCTTCTCAATGGTTTCTTCTATTTTTTCCTTCTTTTTCTATTCTCTTAATTTTTTCCTTAATCACAATTATGCAGAGGCCAAAAGTGAGGCTTTAATCCACCTTCCTAAACCTTATATATTCCTTAACTACACGCTAATTCCATTTTAAGTGTATCCTTAAGGGTAAAAAGACACTTATACCCCTATACAATCCCTATTACATCTAAAAAGCTCTCGAAACTCGACTATAACTCCCGCGTACCTATTTTGGACTATTTTAACCCATCCCGGATTATTGATGCACAAAAAAGGTCATTTGAGTCACCCAACTACAAATATACCATCATCTAATTAACCCATCCCGACACGTGCTTGTAGTAAGCGTAGCCCATAACTATTTAAATCTGCCGATATAACTCTCTATCGACATAATATAATAAACTGTCGTTTTTCACTCATAAAAGACATATAACAGTTCTCATCTCTATTTACTTATCACACGCAAGTAGATAATAATAATAATAATAAATATTAATTCTTAACTCGCTAATTAATATTTATCGAAGCCACTTTAATTTCCCCTAATTAAATTAATAATTAAATGCACACACGTAAGTTAAATACTCATAAAATTACGGGGTATTACATTCTCCCCCTAATAACGGAATTTCATCCCCGAAATTAGAATGTACCAGCCATAAAGAACTCTAGATAGTTTTCCTGTATGTCATCCTCGTGCTCCCACATCGACATGGTGACATTGTGGTGTCCCTACTATACACGCACTAACGGTACCACCTTTGATTGAAATTTTTGCTCACTGTGACCCAAAATATCAACATGCCTATCCTCATAATAAATGTCCGACTGTAGTATATCTCCTCCAATGCTATATGCTGGTAAGACATGTCATCCCTAAGATACCTCCTCAATGACGACACATGAAACATATCATGAATCCGCTGCAAATGCTCTGGTGTGGCTAGCTTATACGCAACTCTCCCTACCTTCTCAATGATGGGAAAAGGAACCACATACCTAGACGCTAACTTACCCTTATTCTCGAACTGCATCACCCCCTTCATGAAAGATACCCACAATAGCATCTGATCACCCACATCAATCTCTAAGAATCTCCGATTTGCATCGACGCAACTCTTCTATTGGTCTGGAGCTATCTGAATACAATTCTTGATCAACTCAATCTTTGTTGACGTCTCCTGAATCATGTCTGGCCTGAGAAGCTTGTTATCCCCCACCTTTATCCAATAAGAAGGAAAACAAGAAGGTCTCCTATATAAAGTCTCAAAAGGTGGCGCGCCAATAGTGAACTGGCACAAGTTATTACACACAAACTCTACCAAAGGTAAATTCTACTCCCAATTACCCTTAAAATATAAAATACACATCCTCATCATATCCTCCAACATTTGATTCACCCTCTCCATCTGCCCATCGATTTGCGAGTGATACGTCGTGCTCAAATGATCCTCCATCCCCATCGCCTCCTAAAAATTCTGCCAAAAGTGGGACACAAAGATCTTATCGTTATCCGAAGTAATGTTGAGAAGCATCCCATGCAGTGTCATTATCTTCGCAATGAAAAGTTAGGAATATTTACCTATCATGTAATCCACCCAAACTGGTAAGAAATGAGATACCTTAGTCAATCGATTCATAATAACCCAGATGGAATCGTGACCCCTCTGAGATGTCAGTAACCTCATGATGAAATCCATAAATATACTCTTCCACTTCTACACCAGAGTATCCAATGGTTACAAACCCCGAGTTATTCTCTGATGATCAACCTTCATAATATGACAAGTGGTACACCTGGAGACAAATTCTTTTATGCCCCGCTTCATTTGACCCATAAATACTGCCTCCTCATAACCTGGTACATCTTTTCCCCTACAAGATGCACCAAGAATTATGATCCATTCACCTCCTCCATAACTTCATGCCATAGGTCCTCATCGTATAGGATAATCAAACTCCTATTGAAGAGTAATCCATCCTAAAAAATGACTGAGTAAGACTCCCCTCCTCCTCCTAATAACTTTTGTATCCTCTCTTGACAAGAACAATCCTCTGCCTATGCCTTCACTACCTTTAAAATAATCTCGAGTGTGACAACCATCATTACTATATAGGCTCAGACTACTTCCTCTTCCTAATGAAGCTCATCCCACTTTTCCTTCCAAACTATTGCCAATTATCCTGTAGGCATACAGCTCAATGCATCTTCCATCATGTTAGCCTTTCTCGAATGATACTTAATATTAAACTGGTAATCCTTTACGAACTCAAGCCATTTACACTACCTCATATTTGGTTCTTTCTGCATGGAAAAAATTGCAGTGACTTGTGACCTGTGAACAAACTAAATTTCTCCCCCAACAAATAGTGCCTCAAAATCCTCAAGGCAAAAAAAACTGTCTCTAACTTCAAATCATGCATGGGATAGTTCTTCTCAAGGGGCTTAAGCTTGCGAGATGAAAAAGCTATAGCCTTCTCCTCCTGTTGTAGAACTCCCCCAAGTTCCTGTACAGACGCATCGATAAAAACAAAGTACTCCACTCCTCCTTTAGGCAATGCAAGCACTGATGAAGAATTCAAATTTTCCTCACCTCATTAAGGGTTAACTGACAGTGGTCATCCCAAAAAAAAGATACTCCCTTACGAGTCAAGATCTTTAAGGGGCACGTTATTTTAAAAAATCTTATAATAAATCGACGATAGTGACCCGCTTACATTAGAAAAATATGAACCTCCATTGATATCATGGGCTGGCCCCACTCCCTAATTGCTGAAACCTTAATCAGACCCTTAAAAATACCTTTTTTGGAGACTATATGACTTAAGAACTTCACTTTCCACAATCAAAATCCACACTTTTGGAACTTGGCATAAAACTGATGGTCCGCAAAGTTTAAAGAACGATACGCAAGTGCTTTTCATACTCGCCCTCTATCTAAGACTAAACCAAGATGTCATCTACAAGGATAATGACAAACTGATCCAAAAAATCCCTGAACACTCTTTCATGAGATCTATGAAAACTACTAGTGCATTGGTTAGCCCAAACGACATAACCGTGAACTCATAAGATTCATATTTCATAAAAAATATGGTTTTAGGGACGTGATATTCCCTGATATGTAAGTGATGGTACCTAATCTCAAATAAATCTTTGATAAGTAGGCTTCTCCTTTCAACTGATCGAATAAGTCATGAATACGCGACAATGAATACTTATTCCGACTCGTGACCTCGTTCAACTCTTGGTAGTCGATACTAACCTCAATGACCCATTTTTCTTTTTCACAAACAGTACATGGGAACCCCAAGGTGATGTACTCCTACAAATAAAATCTTGTCCTAAAAGTTGCCGAATTCGATCTCTCAGTTCCTGTATATCTAAAGAAGCCATATGATATGATGCACGCACTATCGACCTAGTACCCGACACTAAGTTGATCATAAACTCAATCTCTCGACTCGACAGTAACCTTGGTATGTCCTAAAATACATCAGTAAAGTCCCTAACCATAGTGAGTGAATCTAATAAGATAATAATACCCTTCGTAGTCTCCTCCTTGATATAATACAAATGCATGATCGACCCTCCCTTATGGTTAGACATCTTCACCAGAAATATATCCTACCCAAGAATATTAAACATGATAGTCCTACTATAACAGTCCACCATCGCTCTATGCATCGCTGACGAATCCATACCCAAGATAAAATCATACTCGTACATCTCCAGAATGAGTAAACCCGCTACTAAGTATAACCTCCCAATGTCCACACCTACTTCCCTGCAAATGGAATTAATGAGAGCCTCGCTACCTAATGGTGAATATACGATAACAATAACATCAAACATTATATGCATTAAATTCATCTCACGCACGAATCTAGTGCTAACAAAAGAGTGTGATGCTCCCGTGATAAATAATATCGGCCCCATGTGCCCATCGATTGGACCATGGATTATAAACATACCCTCAATGACTGGTGGCACTAATGGAAAAACTTGCCAATGAATGTTATAAATACGCCCAAACTGTAATTGTCCTATAGAGTTTACAATGATGGAACTACTAATGGGGTTGAAAGCTGCGATAGTTGTCGCTCCTACTAGGCATCCTGTTACTGACCCCTCGCTCTATTTGGCATCCACGCCGCATGTGGACATTATCCCCACATACAAAACATCTCGCCATAAAGTATATTGACCTCTTTCCCTGATAGCACTAGCAAGTCTCCCCTATCGCTGGCCCTGCTGGCCTTGATAACCACAACCCTGTTGGCCTCCAATCTGGTTCCGCTGGCCCTGAGGAGCATGCTGTTGGACCTAAAGGCTCTGCCTGTAACTAGCATTACTCAACCTAAACCCTTTAGCTAAGTCCCCCTACTAGGAACCTCATTGATGCCACCTACTCTACTGCTGCAATGCCCTGCTAGCACCATTGCTTCCAGTCTTACCCTACTGGCTTGACTCTTCAGTCCATTTAGATAAAAATGATGATTCTGGAAGTGACATGATGCTGCATTAACGACATCAGTGTAAGTCCTCAATGCCGGGTTCACCAATAGATGTTGGCGGATCCTCCAAGTAAGCCCATTCCTAAACTTGAAATTCCTTTTCTCATTAGTGTTCACCTCATTCGGAATAAAGTATGTCAAGAGAGTGAACTCCTTCTCATACTAGACCATTATTTGGCCCTCCTACATGACATCTAAGAATATCCTCCTCATTTATGTCTTAATAGCTGAAGGAAAGAACTTGTGAGAAAACTGTAATTAAAACTCCGGAATAGTCATAACATCTCTCTTTCCAATGTAGCAACTGAATCCCACCGCTGTAGAGCTTCCCCAACTAGCTTACACGTGTATAGTACTTTCTTTTGAGTGTCACTGAACTCAATTATATGGAAAAAAATGTATGGATATGCTTCTTCCATTGTCTTGTTGCTATAACATCCACACTTCCTGAAAACTATAGTGGATGGCCCTTTTAAAAGGCCTCCCTGAATCGCTCCCACACGGACGACAATAGATAAGTTTGTCCTGGTGGCTGTGGCTATGGTTGGATCAAGTGATATGTAATGGCTATCATAGAAACATTAATTATCTGCGCTATTATGGTTATGACCTCTGTTGCGATCACAGTCCCCTGACTACCTGTGGCTCTGTGTGAGCCTCGCCCTTTGCAACCCTCCTCACTGTACAAGATCGTTTACATCTCCTGGTGTTTTGAATTTGAAACCAAATAGAAATTATATGAGATTCCACTTAAATATATATATAATAGCAGAAGAACGTAAATACGCAATACGAGATAACATTCCTAAGAATAGGGATCTACATTGAAAAAATGCAACGCTGATAACGTAGCAAGTTCATATAGATCTGAACTGACATTAGAGCCTCATGCTCTGATTCCAACTGTGATACCTTGCCTATTCTAATGATGGATGATCAATCCTTTACTAAAATAAAATAGGAATCCATTATGATTTCTTTTACAGCATCACAGTCGTAACAAGTATTATAAAATAAAACAAATGAAACCATACATACAATGAAATGACAAAATAACTGAAGCATAATTACAATAATGTGAACCGAATAAAAAACCGGTGACTAAGGATAATCATCCAACATAAATGATAACTGATAAATAATGCATATCCCTAACATAAATAAATCGTAACTACTACAATAAATCCTGCGAATGTTCACGATCGAAATCCCTGACCAGGAGTGTGGGTCACGACCAAGGGTCGTGACCATTTTCAGGGGTCGCGGCCCAAATCCCTGACCAAACGATGGGTTACAAACCTAAAGGGTCACGATATATGGTCGCGAAATTTGGTAATGAGCCACTCAATCATCGGGTCATGACCCTCAGCCGTAACTCATCCATTGGAAAAAAAAGATGGTCACGATGCTGGTCACGACTCTCTGTCACGACTCATCCTTTGGCATAAAAGTATGGTCACATCATGAGTCATGGGGCTTAGCCGTGACCCATCATTTGGAATAAAAGCATGGTCACGTCTCTGGTCACAACCCTCAGTTGTGACCCATCCTTTGGAAGAAAATTATGATCACGGCTCTTGTCACGACCCTAGGTCGTGACTAGTTTTAAGTATAATTAAAAAAAATGGGCATCATCGGGGGTCCCGTGATCATGCGATCAGTTCCTAGGAGTTATATTGATCCTGTGTGAGGTATTGGTGCCTCTTATGGGGCCGTTTCAGGGATGTTTTGGGGTTTCACCCTTTGACGCCATGCTTTTTAAGCCTAAGTGTAGATATTATCAAATTATCATCGTGCTCCTAAATTGAGGGTCTCGTGATCACGCGATCAGTTCCCACGAGTTACATTGGCCCCGTGCGAGGTGTTGGTACCTCTCATGGGGACGTTTGGGGGGTGTTTCGAGGTTTCGCCCTCTAACACCATGTTTTTCAAGCATAATTGTAGATATTCTCAAACTATCACCGTTCTCTCAAACTAGGGGTCCCGTCATCATGCGGTCAATTCTTACGAGTTATATTGCCCTGTGAAAGGTGTTGGTGCCTCTTACGGGGTCATTTGGGGGTTGCTTCGGGGTTTCTCCCTCTAACGCCATTTTTAAGCCTAACTATAGATTTTCTCAAATTATTGCCTGGCTCTTAAACCGAGGGTTCCTAACCATGCGGTCAGTTCCTACAAGTTACATTGGTCCCGTGCGATATGTTGATGCCTCACGCGGGGCCGTTAGGGGAGGGGGGGGGGGTCGGGTTTTTGACCTCTAACGCCATATTTTTCAAGCCTAAGTGTAGATATTATCAAAGTATATCCATGATCTCAAACCAGGGGTGCTGTGATCACGCGAGCAGTTCTTACGAGTTACATTGATCCCATTCGAGGTGTTGGTGCCTCTCACTGGACCGTTTGGGGAGTGTTTCGGGGTTTCGCCCTCTAACGCCATGTTTTTTAAGCCTAAGTGTAGACATTCCCAAATTATCATCGATCTCTCAAATTAAGGGTTCCGTGGCCACACGATCAGTTCCTACGAGTTACATTTGTCCCGTGCAAGGTGTTGGAACCTCTCACGTGGCCGTTTGGTGTGTGTTTCGAGCTTTCGCCCTCTAATGCCATGTTTTCAAGCCTAAGTGTAGATATTCTCAAATCATCGTCATGCTCTCAAATCGAGGGTCCCCTGACTTCGCGGTCTATTCCTACGAGTTACATTGGTCCTGTACGAGGTGTTGATTCCTCTCACGAGGTCGTTTGGAGAGTGTTTTGGGGTTTCGCACCCTAACGTCATATTTTCAAGCCTAAGTGTAGATATTCTCAAATTATTGTTGTGATCTCAAATCGGGGTCCTGTGGTCATGCGGTTAGTTCCTATGAGTTACATTAGTCCCGTGCGAGGTGTTGGTGCCTCTCACGAGGCCGTTTGGGGGGTGTTTCTAATGCCATGTTTTTCAAGCCTAATTGTAGATATTCTCAAATTATCATTGTTCTCTCAAACCGAGGGTCCCGTGATCATGCGATCATTTCTTACGAGTTATATTGGTCCCGTGCGAGGAGTTGGTGCCTCTCACGGGGCCATTTGGGGGATGTTTCAAGGTTTCACCTTCTAATGCCATGTTTTCAAGCCTAAGTGTAGATATTCTCAAATTATCTCTGTGCTCTCAAACTGGAGGTCCCGTGAACACGTGGTTAGTTCCTACGAGTTACATTGCCCTGTGTAAGGTGTTGGTTCCTCTCACAGGGTCATTTGGGGGTTGTTTCAGAGTTTCTCCCTCTAACGCCATTTTTAAGCTTAAGTGTAGATATTCTCAAATTATTGTCTTGCTCTCAAACCGAGGGTCCCTAACATGCGATCAGTTCCTACGAGTTACATTGGTCGCGTGTGAGGTGTTGGTGCCTTTCACGGCGCCGTTTAGGGGGTGGTTCGAGGTTTCTCCCTTTAACGCCATGTTTTTTAAGTCTAAGTGTAGATATTATCAAATTATTTCCATGCTCTCAAACCGACGGTCCCGTGACAACGGGGTCAGCTCGTACGAGTTATATTGGTCCCGTGAAAAGTGTTGGTGCCTCTCACGGGGTCGTTTAAGGGGTATTTCGAGGTTTCGCCCTCTAACACCATATTTTTCAAACAAAAGTGTAAATATTATCAAAAGATTATTGTGCTCTAAAATTGAGGGTCCCGTAACCACACGATCAGTTCCTACGAGTTACATTGGTACCGGGTTTCTCCCTCTAACGCCATGTTTTTCAAGTCTAAGTTTAGATATTCTCAAATTATCTCTGTTCTTAATTCGAGGGTCATGTGACCATGCGGTCAGTTTCTATGAGTTACATTGGTCCCGTGTGAGGTGTTGGTGCCTCTCATGGGACCGTTTGGGGGTGTTTCGGGGTTTCGCCCTCTAACACCATGTTTTTCAAGCCTAAATGTAGATATTATCCAATTATCACCATGCTCTTTATACGAGGGACCCGTGACCACGCGGTTAGTTCCTACGAGTTACATTGGTTTCGTGCGAGGTGTTGGTGCCTCTCACGTGGCCGTTTGGTGGATGTTTCAGGGTTTTTCCCTCTAAAGCCATATTTTCAAGCCTAAGTGTAGATATTCTCAAATTATCTTTATGTGCTCAAATCGGGGGTCTCGTGATCATGCGGTCAGTTCCTACGAGTTACATTGGTCCCGTGCGAGGTGTTGGTTTCTCTTACAGGACCGTTTGGGGAGTGTTTTGGGATTTCTCCCTCTAACACCATATTTTCAATCCTAAGTGTAGATAGTCTCAAATTATTTTCATGCTCTCAAATCGGGGGTCCCGTGATCATGTGGTTAGTTCTTATGAGTTACATTGGTCCTGTATGAGGTGTTGGTGCCTCTCACAGGCCGTTTGGGGGGTGTTTCAGGATTTCGCCCTCTAACACCATATTTTCAAGACTAAGTGTAGATATTCTCAAATTATCATCGTGCTCTTAAACCAGGGGTCCCGTGATCATTCAGTCAATTCCTACGAGTTACATTGTTCCCGTGCGAGGTGCTGGTGCCTCTCACGGGGCCATTTGGGGGGTGTTCCGGGGTTTCGCCATCTAATGCCATGTTTTCAAGCCAAAGTGTAGATATTCTCAAATTATTTCCGTGCTTTCAAACCGGGGGACCCGTGATCACACGATCAGTTCCTACGAGTTACATTGGTCTCGTACGAGGTGTTGATGCCTCTCACGGGGTCATTTGGGGGTTTAGGTTTTCTCATCACGGTGATTTTAAACCCGGGATCCCGTGATCACGCGGTCAGTTCCTAAGACTAACATTTGTCTCATGCGAGCTGTTGATGCCTCTCACGGGGCTGTTTAGGGTGTATTTCGAGGTTTTGCCGTCTAACGCCATATTTTTAAAGCCTAAGTGTATATATTGATAAATTATCGCCGTGCTCTCAAACCGAGGGTCTCGTGATCACGTATTCAGTTTCTACGAGTTACATTTGTCCCGTGCGAGGTGTTGGTGCCTCTCAAGGGGCCATTTGGGAAGTGTTTTGGGGTTTCTCCCTCTAAAGCCATGTTTTCAAGCCTAAGTGTAGATATTCTCAAATTGTCATCATGCTTTCAAACTGGGGGTCTCGTGACCATGTGGTCAGTTTCTATGAGTTACATTAGATCCGTGAGAGGTGTTGGTGCCTCTCACGGGGCCGTTTAGGGGGGGGGGGGGGGGTTAGGGGTTTCTCCCTCTAATGCTATATTTTCATCCTAAGTGTACATATTCTCAAATTATCGTGGTGCTATCAAACCGAGGGTCATGTGACCACGCGGTGAGTTCCTATGAGTTATATTGGTCCCGTGTGAGGTGCTGGTACCTCTAACGGGGCCATTTGGGATAAGGTATATTTTCCAACTTGTACTGCAAACTAAATCCCCATTTTCTTGGGCTTTTACCTTTTTTGAAGTATTTTCTCTTTGACTAGAAAATAGGTCCTGTTTGGCGAGAAAATCTTCCTTTTCTGGCCTTACCAAATGCAGTGGGTTGTAGAGCTCATTGAAATTATTCTGCAACGGAGTCCCGAATAATATGATGCATTTTCCCGCTTGGAGTTTGATAGAGTATTCCAAATATGAATCCTCTCATTTCGGGGAGTGTGGCCTTTATTAAGAACCTCCAATCCAGGACACTCCAATAGTATTTTCTCCCATTCTTAATGTTTCTCATTTACAACACTCATTTTACCTTTCTTTGATTGTTCCTTCTTCGTGATTTTCCCTCCGAAAAGCTTCTCATACAAATTATAGATCAGTCCCAGGATGCTTTGATCTTTCTACCACAAATACACCTTCGTCACGCGTACAACTTCTTTACTCGCACACCTCTTCTATATGAGAAGCTTAAGATATATATTTTCATTTTAATATTTCTCGGGATTGTTGAGGTTATGAAATGGGTATTTACAGATTTCCATTTTTTTTAATAAAAAATGAAAAGTTAAATTCCCATTTCATAACCTTAACAGTCCTTAGAAATCTAGAAATGAAAATATAGATCTGAAACTCTTTCGCATGAAAACTAGGACCTTTTGCTAGACGTGCAAGTCTGGAAGAGACATCACCACTTTTTAAAAGCTGCATTTATCAATGAATTTGTATTAGGGCATGTTTTACCACACATTAAATACACACACATTCACACACATATACACACATATACTTAGGGTTTAACATAGAAATATAAAAATTAGGGTTTACCTTTGAGATTGAGAGAAAGATTACGGTTTTACGGTGGGAATGCAAATCGTTGAAATGCAATAGAGAGAAAGAAAGAGAGAGAGATTGACACAGAAAGAAATGAAATGGAGGCAAAGGGTTTTATTATAAAGACCCGGGTCACGGTCTAAAGCCATAACCCAATACCATGACCCTTAATTTTTTTCCACATCAGCGTGTAGGCAACCATGTGGTCATGGCTCTCAGTTGTGACCCACACGCGTGAGAAAATTAAGATGGTCATGACCCAAAGCCGTGAATCGATGGGTGTGCATTGTGACCTTGGTCACGAACCTCGTCTATGACCTTAAACTGACCAAACTTGGATGGAACTTTGGCGTGAATTTGGCACCATGATGGTCACGCCCTGGTCACGACCGAAGTTCATGACCCATGTTGGTCAGGGATTTGGTCCGTGAACACTTCCAAGAGCATTTATGACCACACTGAGTCATGGATATAGTCACACCAAGTTGATGCTGTCACGACTTTGGGCCGTGACCCCCTAGGGGTGACCATTCGCAGGGTTTGGTGTAGTGATCCAACTAGGGTCAACACGCCCAAAAGGAAACACACAAAATGAAACTGAGTCCTGTCTATATAGAAAGAAGTTGAGGCGACTAAATCACTCTTGTAGCATCCACAACTACTGCTTGCAATGACATGAAAGATCCACCCTCGCAATCCCTGCTGCTACTGCTGCACACTCGGGGTTTTGAAAATAAAAATAGATTTGCTAGCGGGTTAAAGTTCGAGAAACATTTGAACATATTTTGCAAGTATTTAAATGATTTAAATAAGAACATGCATTGTATTACCTTCACAATTAATTCACCGGTTGCACTCACATGAAACCAACCTCACCTCTTATCTACAGTGTGCACCTAATGCATTCATTTTATTATCCTAATTATGCTACCCAGTTTAAATAGGATAATAACTGCTATCAAAGCCCAACCCACTAATAATCACCATTAGCTAAGTGTATACTGCCCTCTCTAGGTATATTTTCATAAGTAATAACATAACTATACACGTGCTATAAATGGGTATACACATAATATAATAACATATCTACGCTCGTGCTATAAAGTAGTATACACATCATATCTCGTATGAGAAAGCGAAAATCTAAGGAATGATGCGTATCTTAGGCTAACCATACATAAATTCAATTTTAACAAATTTTATCTTGAATTAATTTAGTGTGCATGCAGTGATGTAATCCAAATTAATTATGCTAAACCAAGAAGGCAAACATGCGAAGAAGTACGGAAAAATTGCTGTTAACCTTGATAAACTCCAGCTGAATTCTCTCAGCCTCAATAATAACCTTGTCGTTGGCAACCGTATCCTCCTTCAGCATGGCTTAGAGGTCATTGACTTCTTATTCTTCTTGATAATAAAATTACTCAAAACATTGTTCTTATCAAGAAGAGCATCATTATGATTGTCCAGGTGATCAGTCCTGGTGGCGACCTTCTACGTGGCCTATGGAAGATAAAAAATTAACTAATTAAATGAAGAATGAGTGCTTTAAAAGCTGTAAAACATGAACGAAAGTACGGTTTATCAGCACACTGTGATGTATCCCTTCTTTGTCAAGGCACTCCAAGGATAAACTCCATAGGGAGCCCATATCAAATGATAACATGGTTGCTTGAGTAACTAATTATCCAACCTCCAAGTCATGGTAAGTCGAGTCGACAAGTGTCATTGGCTCCTTATCTTTCGTGAAGGAAATCATCTAGGGGTACTCCTTGGAAATGGTTGATAGCGGAGTCCTTTGACAACTTTACGGTTGAGAATGAATAATCGTAGGTCCGTTGAATGTCATTGGTAGAGGTGGGGCAAGGGCATTCGGGGTATATTTCTAGTCCTCCTCTTTTCGGCTCTTTTGATCTTCCTCTATTTCTACCTCTGTTGCTCTAGTTTGAGGGCTTCTATTTTCTCTGATGGCGATGAACCTCTTTTTTCCCCGACGATGCCTTTGGCAACTTGGATATATTGGCCGCCTCATTTCTTTTGATTAGCCCAAACGATGACCAAGTTAACTATTTACCGTGGGTGATTCATCATTGTCACACCCCGGGCATGAACTAAATAAATACCATTATTAGAATGAGACAGATATGAGACATAAATAATCAGTCCATAAAATAAATAATTGAATCAATCTCAAATGATCATAAAAGACTAAGCGATAAAAGATCCATCACATGCTAACTCCGAATAAATCCAATCTCCAAAAATGATTAAAAAAAATCTGAATAATAAACAGCTGAATGATCCAACATAAATCCTCTAAACAACTTTGGAACCGAATGGCCCAATAAAACTCCATTGAAGTCTCATAATGAAATACGACTGGAAAAGAAAGTCTAGGCTAAACTATGTCATAAAATGAATAACTCCAGCAGAACCTCCAAATGATAACTCTGATAAACTTATGCAGCTTCTCCAAATCTAATCCTGAAAAAGATTAGTCAACGCATGGGTTAGAGCCAAAGCCCCGAGCAAGAATACACACTACTCCCCTCAAATAGGATCCTTGAATCCAGACAGTAGCATTATACGCAATAAATATCACAATAGAGTATTTTAAATTAAACGAGATAATTAAACGTGATAAATATAAATCACTAACTACCCGAAGGAATTCTCCATTTAAAAAGGCACACCAATATGATCCAAGTCCCATTATGTTAATTAAATTAACCAACTTTTCTTATATCCTCAATTAATTATGGCGGTCCTCCCTCCTCGGGTGATTTCTCCACCAAAATACACATCCCCTCGTCAAAACGTCAGCTGGCCGGTTTAAACTGTCGGCCCTCGCTGATTGAAGAGGTTTAACACACGACATGACATAAAACATCGGCTGACCCGTTTAAACTGTCGGCCCTCGCTGATTATGTCGTCAATATATTTTAATACCCGTCTTATTATCTTAGGTATTAATTCTCAATTTTCTCAATTCACAATTTCAAATTACCCCACCCTTTTATCGATGTGAGATCCTAAAAATAACCCTTAGTCCCAATGATATTTAATAATACCAACAAGTCACACCAATATGCATAATAAATCAATGTTCCAAACTACGCATGATAGTCCAATCCATTAAATCTCAATTTAATTATCATCACGACAAAATATCCAAATACTCCCATTTAATTATTTTAACTTAAATATACCGCTATTTCATCATTAATAAAACAAAATTTCAATTTCATTATCTCTACATAAATTTCGTGAGTTATACGCACCAAAAAATCATTTATTTTTAAACTAGGGTTTTTCTACATGCAATCTACACCAATAAAACCCAAAATCACTCACGAATTCTATGTACCCAAAGGGTTATGAATATTATTCAATTTAAAATATTTTATAAAAACAACCCCATAGTTAGTGTCCACTTTTTCTAATTAAGTTACTAATTATTTTTAAGAAAACATGTAACTAAGTGTTTAGGCGACACTTAAAATGCATAATACTAAAGGAAAAGAATAGAGTATTCATGTCTGTGAAGATTGTGTTGAAAATCTGATTAGAAATCTGGATTCCTCTCGAAAAATTAGCAAATAAGTGTTCTTGAATCAATCTTGATTAAGCCCCAATTAAGCCTCCCAAAACTGGCGACAAAAACTTGATTATGTTGGAGGTTGATGATTATGGTGGAGAGGAAAAACTTTTGGAAGTGTTCTCGGGTGAAAAACTTGAGAAAAAGTTATTATGAGAAGTCCCCCTATGGATTAACAAGGTTATATAGGGATTAGGAGTCCTAATCCTAAACAAACTCTAATTAAAAACAACTTGCAACGCACGATTTCTGCTGGGGTTGATCGATCAACTCCCTAGGTCGATCGATCGATAGAACAGGTACGCCGCCATTTTCCTTCTCCTTCGTTTAATACCATTTAACTAAAAATCAATTTTATAATTAGTCACGGACTGAATCCGTGATAAATGTTTTTCCTTCTTTTTTTTTAAGGCTAAACTTAAAACTCTCATTAAAACTTCATTTTAAATCCGATTTCGATTCCGCATGAAGTTTTTTTCTTCTAAAATCATAACCAACATATTTAACCAATAAAAAGTATTAAAAACAAAAAATTATTTTTCTCGAATATTCCAATTAATTAATTAAAATAATTAATAAAAACACGGGGTGTTACATACTTCCCCACTAGCAAATAATCTTGTCCTCGAAATTAGACGAAGCATACACATCAACGCGTAAATCTCACAAAAAAAATAAGGCTCACATATGCCTTCCCCATAGAATACCATAATTAGGCGCCCATATACCTAATCTACCCGAACGTAATCCTTAACGAAAATATAATATATATAAAGCCTACATATATAGGTATCTAAGAAGGTATTATGTACCGCGATATTCCACTAGCCACGCAACCTATCCTACTCTGACTGAACTTGAGGTACATTGTACCTCCCATAACTGAGATTGGTTGATGAAGTGACCACCCCCTGCGCACCTGACGCTGCCGGTGCTGCTGGTGCTGCTGGCACTCCCTGAACGCTAACTACTGCTAAGACTGGAGGCCTCATCCCTAGCTGCCCCTGAACTTCTTTCCCTTGTTGCCCTTACATAACCTTCCCTAATTGGTCCTGTGCCGCTTGGCTTTGTTGGCCCTCCCTCTTGTTACACGATGTCCTATTTTTCCACATACAAAGCATTCACCCCTAAAAGGTCCGAAACGCCTAGTATTGGTTTGCTCCTCTCCTTGACCTTGTTGTTCCTGATTGGTCCTCTGCCTCTTCAATGTTTGATCATTGCGACCTTTATTCTCGCCTCCCTGTCCATTAGACTCTTGTCTCTTTTCCAACTTTTTTTGATAACGGGCCTTCTCTTGCCATATCAACGTTGCGATATCCACCACCTGAGCATACGTAGTTCATGTAGGATTCCCCAATACCATTTGCCTAATCGACCAAGACAACCCCTTAATGAAACACTCCATCTTCTTCCTCTCAGTGCTAACCTCCTCTGGTACGAACATAGATAAATTTGTGAACTCCTGTTCATACTCGACAATCGACTTTGAACCTTGCTCAAAGTCCATAAATTCTCTCTTCTTTGCGTTCCTAATTGCATACGGAAAGTACTTATTATTGAACTTGATCAAAAACTCTGCATAGCCTAACTGATCTCTCTCCTCTGATGTGGTGTCACTCTCCCACCATTGTAATGCATCCCCTATCAGCTTAAATGTTGCTAACACCTGCTTTTGCACATCCGTCCAATCCACCATCCTCAAATGCCTCTCCATATCTCTCCTACACTGGTGAGCAACCGTTGGGTCAGATCCCCCTCCAAAGGTGGGAGGATTGACCTTAAAATACCCCTTAGTCCCATACTTAAGGGTTCCCAAGTTATCGATACGTCCTACCCTATGTATAGGAGGATTTTTTAACATAAATCTCTACCTAGTTTCATACCTAGACCAGCGTAACGATGATAAAGTAATAAAAATCAGCCTACCCCCAACATGATAAAACCATGATAATTTTACCCTCACTATCCCCATTCCTAGAAGGCATTATAAAATATAAGGAGAGCAATAATACCCAACAACCCATCGTCATAGTGATATTTAATAATACCAACAAGTCACACCAATATGCATAATAAATCAATGTTCCAAACTACGCATGATAGTCCAATCCGTTAAATCTCAATTTAATTATCATCATGCCAAAACATCCAAATACTCCCATTTAATTATTTTAACTTAAATATACCGCTATTTCATCATTAATAAAATAAAATTTCAATTTCATTATCTCTACATAAATTTCGTGAGTTATACGCACCCAAAAATCATTTATTTTTAAACTAGGGTTTTTCTACATGCAACCTACACCAATAAAACTCAAAATCATGAATATTATTCAGATTAAAATATTTTATAAAAACAGCCCCATAGTTAGTGTCCACTTTTTCTAATTAAGTTACTAATTATTTTTAAGAAAACATGTAATTAAGTGTTTAGGCGACACTTAAAATGCATAATACTAAAGGAAAAAAATAGAGTATTCATGCCTGTGAAGATTGTGTTGAAAATCTGATTAGAAATCTGGATTCCTCTCGAAAAATTAGCAAATAAGTGTTCTTGAATCAATCTTGATTAAGCCCCAATTAAGCCTCCCAAAACTGGCGACAAAAACTTGATTATGTTGGAGGTTGATGATTATGGTGGAGAGGAAAAACTTTTGGAAGTGTTCTCTGGTGAAAAACTTGAGAAAAAGTGATTATGAGAAGTCCCCCTATGGATTAACAAGGTTATATAGGGATTAGGAGTCCTAATCCTAAACAAACTCTAATTAAAAACAGCTTGCAGCGCACGATTTCTGCTGGGGTCCATCGATCGACTCCCTAGGTCGATCGATCGATCGAACAGGTACGCCAATTCCCTTCTCCTTCATTTAATACCATTTATCTAAAAATCAAATTTATAATTAGTCACTAATATTCTAATTAATTAATTAAAATAATTAATAAAAACACGGGGTGTTACAATCATCTTTTCAATTTTATCTAGAAGAGGGTGAAGGTGAAGTGATCTAGGTGGTAATTCTCCTTATCTTGAACCTTTTCCCATAGGCGACTAAAAACATTGACCTCTTTGTATGAGAAAAGAGGATTAAAACATCAAATAAAGGTTATCCTTTTAAGTTCTGATCCTCCTCCGCTCCTCTCTTTTTTCTTCCTCCTACTAGTGTTCACTAGATTCCATCGATACAATTTAAATGGGGGAAGATTCCCCAAGTTACACACCCCTTTATGATTCACTTAGAATTGGGGTGGTTGTTGGAATAGAAGGATCACCGACAATAGTGTAATCGATCGTGGTTACTTTTGGTATCGTTGTGAAGTTATTGGTGGATACGACAGTGAGATCATAGCTGAGTAATACGTGTTCACCTCTCCAATGTGGCCTTACACCGCCTGAAGTTCAACTTCTCTAAATGATCTAAATATCTCACAAATTAAATTCAAAATCTATAGGCTTTATTTTATAATAAGGATCTTCACACAAGATAGGCCCATCAGAAACATAAAAGATAAAATGTGACTTTAACACAAAAATGTTAAACAGGCTACCAGGAGATCTCCCCACAACAGGCACATGAAGACCTATGTATCCCTCACCATAAGGAGCCCAAAAAACATTAAAAAACCTTGTCTATGACTTTTTGTGATTTGGGTATCCATATAATCAAACCGCGAGACTTATTCCTAGCTTGGAAATTGTACACGTTAGACCCATAAGAGCTCCTTTGGTCATAACAATGCCTAATCTTATTTAATCTAAAGTTTTACCTATAATTTTTTGTATGTCATCTGTACCCATAACGATCTGGTAGAAGCTACCATTTGCGTGGGTTGGAAGTATTCCATCAAAGTCGGGTACTTCAACCATCAATAGGTGTATGGGAAAATGAACTCTCCCTGTATTATTGTAACCATCATAAAAGCAAACTCACTATTAATGTCGAAGGAACCCTCGTCCTCCAAAAAAATACTGGTACGACCATTATCAGGTATAAGATATATAGTATGAAATTCTTCAAAATTATCTTTTTAAGTCACTTCGTACTTTGTTAAATGTGTGGACATGGCGACAAGGTTAGCAAGGAAAGTTGAACAAAGAAAAGGATATATAGTCTCTGGTTTTTTCAAACTCTAGAGAGAGAGAGAGAGAGAGGTAGAAATAGAGTTGGACCTAAAAATATGATGAAATGGGGAAGGTATAAGGCTCCACAGACCTTATAACTTGTATTGCCAAAGAAAATGAAATGACGACTTGGTATTGGACAGGGAGCACTGCACCGATTGTTGTGACACCCCAACTAATAAAATACCAGGTGATAAGTCCTATATCAAATTAAAATAGGAATCTCATTTGGCTCATTCTCAGCATCACTGTCGAAAAACTTTTTAAACTTACTAACCACCTAGTATTCCAAAAAGACGGTGCCAAATTTTATCTTATAATAACCAAGTCATTAAATACAATGGAAACTAAATAGAACCATCTGAAACAAAATCTTGCTTAATTAACCATCGGATAAAATCAAAAACCAAATAAATCTAACAGATAGTAAATAAATCCCATACAATCTGAACTGAAATAATCTGAATAAATACCGTGGGCAACATGCTCAAAATAAAACTGAGATATAATTCCTATACTAGGAATAGATAAAAGAGGCGTCTACTATAACTCCTGCAACATCCACATATGACGCAACTGCGTAACCCTGGAATAGAATCAAGTCTGGCGTCCCTGTGGATGGAAACCTAAAAGTTTTTAAAAATATTTTATAGATAGGGTTAGAACTCAAAACCTTTTGAAAATATTTAGCAAGTGATTAAATTGCAGCAATTTAAAATGCATGAATGCTCTTCATATTTAAGCTAGTTTCACACTCCCTTGAGGACTTGCTCACCCCTCCACTATTGTGCACACCTAATGATTTTCTTTATAACCCACCTAGTCATCTATCCCGTAACTAGTCCTTGCTATAACTCCTCCTTGTCACACTACTCTAGCCCGAGTATATCTCAATATATGATTTATAACTTATTCATCACATTAACTTAACTAATCATTTTTCTTTTAAGACCATATAACATTCTCACTATTTATATATAACTAATAGAGTTCACTTCATGTATTTTACCCGTATATAATTATCTGCACCATATATACGTATTATCATATTACAACATTCACACACATGTCGTAGATATATAACCATCCTCTAGAGTAAACACTCACCAAATGTTCTTTACCGTGCTATCACCCCAGGTATACTCATCCACCCAGACACCCTGACTCGGTTAGCTTTCCGAATCAGTGAAACAAAAATAAACGTAGCAGAGGTGGCCATAGTTCCTTCACCGGAAGTGAAGCCGAATCATACCCTAAAGCGGTTCACCCCTAAAAATAAATCACACAATAAAATACCGAACGACTATGACCTGGGAATTTTACTCGCCCTGCTCCTCAAGCTAGGGGATTCACCCATATCGCGCAACCTCCTGTGATAGCAGTAGAGGGGGTACATATTCCTAAAAATATTATTCACACCAACCCACACACACACACACACACACACACACACACACATATATATATATATATATACACACACACTACACATAATCACTGCATATATACATATTTAATTAATCCCGGCTACTCCGTGCACAATTACCGTAACACTAGCCTAACATTCCCAAGTCTATATACCGACTTCTAATTAAAATAAATCCCACATTTATTTATTTATCACTCAAATTGTGTCACCCAAGTAAAATACCCAGACTCACTCCTTAGGTCCGAAATTCTATCTCTCAAAATTTATTCCTTAAAATACCATTATTCCGGTTAACACCCTTTTTATTTTTAATATTCCATAATTTATTATATAACCCTATAATAAATTAACCCGGTCAAATATGTGCCTAAGTACTCGTAGCACTAGCCTAAAATATCCGAGTCAACTCCCCGACTCTAAACTTTAATTAACGTTCCCATAATTAATTGGTTATCACGGCGCCACTCATCTAAAATACCCAAACACACTCCCTTGGTCCGTAATTCAATTCTTAATATTTATCACCAAAACTCCCATAAATAAATTGATACACTTGTCCCACTTTTATTTTCATTAACCCCTATCACTTTTAGATTTTATTAAGCCAATCTCATTTTTTGGGTTGTGGGCTTTATTAAAATGGCCCAAACACTCCCGTGTGGGCTTGATTATGCCTAAAAATATCCCGAGACCCATTTACCACCCCGGGTACTCTTTTCTGACTATTTTGACCTATTCGGAATCAACCGTACACTCAGAATTATCATCCGAATTATTTTACTAAAAGTATTTATCTCAACCTCAATATAGTCTATACCCGACTCCCGGTTGAGATAAATAAATGCCAGGTCACTATCACCCGTTTTGACGTAAATATATCATTACTATTCACTTAGTAATTTAAATTCCATAAATATTAACCATTCACTCTCCAAATTAATATTTCAATATATATTAATAATAATTAATTCAATTAAATTATGACACATAAGTAATGTAAAATTTGCCGAATTATTTAAATATCAAATGCACTAAAATACGGGGTGTTAGAGTTGTTCCCTAGTCCACGTGGTCATACATAATCATTACCTTGGGTACATTACTGATGACACACGAAACCCTAGTCGTGGGGATCATGCACGTCAGAATCAAATGATTACACTCCCACTCATGTAAGTGGCCACGTGGGGCACTGTCAAGGACGTCTTGAGCAAACACATGTGAATATGTGTTCATGTAAAAACAAGATTAGTTTAACCTAGTCTAAAGATCAATCACACCAATCATGGAGGCAATTGAAGGGAATTTTAGTTTATCATGCCGTGTGGGTTGACATATAGAACCTAAAAATCAAGACAGTGAAGTCAAACGAACAAAAAGGGAAGGCTAATAATGAATCGAGGGAGATCATTATGCATCATGGACGATTAAACCTATCACGATTATACTAATACAAATTTAAGCAAAAAGATAAGAGACCTAGATTTATAGGGACATTATACTTATAAATAAGGCCAAACCCATATTTTTTGTGGATATTTATTGGTATATTATTCACGGTGACTTATAATCTCATCTAATAACCCTGGCACTCCAACCGGGTTTTATTATTCTCAACTAATAAACAACTCCCCATCTCTTTCCCATGGATGTATGCAGGACGATATGTCGAACCATGTGTAACACCCCGTATTTTTAATGCATTTTATAATGGGATTAATTAAATTTAATTGTGAGATAAATTGAAAATTAATCCGGATTTAAATATTACTAATGAGTAAAGTAATATGTGATTTATGTTGAATATTACTTGGTGATTAAAAGTACTGCATATGACTATGGCTTTACATACACTACACCAAAATGGGTAAATTGGCACCCTTTCAGTGGCTAGCCTTGTCACGGTCATTAATCGTGATAAAAAAACACGTATTTTTTGTCACGATCATTGATCGTGACAAGTCCGTGACAATGACTTGTCATGGTCATTGACCGTGACAATCCTTATAATGTTTTCACGGTCAATGATCATGACACGACCATGACAAATGTCGCAGTAAAAAACCCTTTTCCCTTCTTTTTCCCCCCGCCGTTCTTCCCTCCTTTTTTCTCTCTCTCTACGCTGCTCTCTCTCTACTTTTAGGTTACTCTCTCTCTCTCTCTCTCTCTCTATCTCTCTCTTCCATTTATATATGTGTGTGTGTATATATATATATGTGTGTGTGTGGTGGGGAGGGGGGTGGGGCAGGGTGGGGGTAGGGGGTGGGGGGGTTGTGCGTGTGTGTGTGTGTGTATATGTCTGTGCGTGTGTGGTGGGTGGGGGGTTGGGAGGGGGTGGGGCAGGGTGGGGGGTGTTTGTGTGTGTGTGTGGTGTGTGCGCGTGTGTGTGGTGTGTGGTGGGTGGGGGTGGGGAGGGGGGTGGGGCAAGGTGTGTGGTGTGTGTGTATGTGAGACAATTGTATTTCCAGAGTTGGGTTTATTATTGATGGTTACATTGGTATCATAGATTATGCGGTTCACTCTTATTATGTTCATTTATTTATTTTATGCATTGTAGTTTTAATTCAGTCATGCTTGGAATGATATTCAATTGTTTTAGAATCTTGTATTATTTATTTTAGATCCGATCAATTATGCTCCAATTGTTTTAATTCAGTCGAGCTCGCGTGATCATTTATTTTACTTTCCTATTCATTCATGTCGAGTCGAATTTTGTATTTAGTTTTATTGGAGTCGGTATTACTATTTCAGTTGTCATTGGGTTTATTATTGTTGACTATATTGGTATCAGAGATTATGTGGTTCACTCTTATTATGTTCAATTATTTATATTATTCATTGTAGTTTTAATTCAATTATGCTTGGAATGATATTCAATTATTTTAAACTCATGTATTATTCATTTTAGACCTGACCATTCTAGCTTAGATTTATGGGGTATCAAACATATCTATAGTGAAAGTGACTTCGAGCTAATTTAATTTACCATGTTAAAAAGAAAATGAAAAGACTATATGTTCGAACATCGAAATTTGAAGCTTTTTTTATCTGAAACTAAAAAAATAAAAATACGATAAAGTTAATTGAGTACAAGATACATTTATATTTATCTATCCATCTCTCTCTCTCTCTCAAAGAAAGAGAGATAGAGAGCTCACACATTAATAAAGATATGGTTGATAATATACAAGTGAATATATAGGTGAATCTCATGTACAAGACTATACAATTACAATATTCAAGACTAATCATATCCCCTAACTAACATATTTATAGGCCTAATAAATAAAGACATTGATCAATAATATACTATATTAATTATACACATGAATGAAGAACCATTTTCAAGTGAAATACAGTTGCATCTAGTGTATGCAATAAGCCATTAAACCTTAGTTGTCCCTAATGGAAGAATTATATATTGTAAGGTTTCAAGATGATAACCAAAAACATCATGCTTCCTTAAGATATATTCTCACCATTCGAAGCATAATTCTCAATAATGTTTATGATTATAAAAAATCATAACAATGCAAACATAGTTTCCCATAAGTTCTCATACTGGCAACAGTATTGGGAATACTTCATCAAATTCAAATATTAAACAAACTTTTATTAGATTAGATTTCTTATAACTCATATTAAAATTAAGTGCACTTAAACTTTATTCTCATTGGTGACTACTCTCTACAAATGAAAACACTTTTGAAGTGGTGTAAAACACTTGTGACATGGAGGATGGGGGGTGGGGAGGGGGTGGGGCAGGGTGGGGGGGCTGTGCGTGTGTGTATGTATGTATGTGTGTGTGCGTGTGTGTGGTGGGTGGGGAGGGGGAGGGGGAGGAGGTGGGGCGTGTGTGGTGGTGGGTGTGGGTTTGTTGTTGACATTTCTATTGGATTATAGTGGATCGATGTTGGGTTAGTTAATTTTAAAAGTGGCATGACCACTGGATTATTGTCCATATGGGGGTGAGATTTTTTTACTTTTTTGAAAATTACTTTGTTTATACGTTTCGTACCTTCAATATACGCTTCGTACTTTGAAAATTATTGTCCATGAATATACGCTTCGTACCTTTAATAGGTAATAAATATTCCAATTTGTACCGAAACATCCATTTTTAATGCTTTTAATTAATTTTCACTTTATCATTTTCACTCTTCTGTAGTGTGCGTGTGTGTGGGCAGTAGGGGTGGGGGTGAGGATGTTTCACTCTTGTACATATTATGAGCTAGATGTTGTTGTTTTGAATGTCTTCTTTTAATTCATTTTGATATGTACTAATAATATTTTTTTTTACAGAAAATGTCTCCTTCAGGTATTAAGGCGAGGATGATGATGCTAGTTATGATGATGTCGTCTGGGATTGGTAGTAGCGGAGGGGACGAGGGCTCCTCGGCCCCTAGTCTCCCAAAATATGGCAAATTAGGGATGCCCATCGAGAAAAAGTTGGGGCTATTAGCGAGATCCCTCGAGCTGGTAAAGACGATCATCAGCCCGGGATACATTAGTTGGATGTAGGTGCCATATGAGCTCAAGTTAGCTATTTGGGTGGCACTACAGGTAATATATTTATATTTATATGAATATTTCAATTTCATTTTATATTTATATTTATATTTATATTTATATTTATTTGCAACTAATATTGTATTTGTTGGACATGAACAATTCAATCTGGATCCAAAGCAACGCAATTCTGTCTTGGAGCAGTTGAGGGAGCAACACAAGACGTGGAAGAAAAATATGCGGACCCGGTAGTTTGGGAAGACACGAGATTCCATTATCCAAAGGTTTGAATCCGTCCCGCCGAAGGAGCCGATCTCATTGGAACAATGGAAAAGGTTCATTGACAATGAGATCGGGGAGCGACAATTGGCATCTCGCCAATCGGGAAGGGAAAATCGGGCAAAAAAGACGGATGTGCACTACTCCGGCCGGACGTCTTACGCCGAGGTGGAGCATAGGATGATGGTAAGATTTAATTTTTCTATAACTACATAAAATATATTATTCTGCATTATTTTACTTTGCAGGGATGAGACTAATTTTACTTTATTTTATTTCAGGGGACGGGGGGTGGCCCTGGGGTAGGCCACATAGGCTCGATACTTATGTGGATCTTCGGACGAAGAAGGGGAAGGACAATGAGGTGTCCCCAAGCGTCACGGCCACGATTGTAAGTAATATGACAGTTTACTTTTTATTAATTATGTTATAATTTTTTAATTTACTTATTTTACTAATCATGTGTTTTTTGTCATTTCAGGAAAAGCTTAAGGGAGTGCATGAGTCACAGTCTGATGCCGACAAGGCATCTTTGTCCACAGACGCACTCAGCCAAGTGCTTGGCTCTGATCGCAAGGGGAGTACAAGGGGGTGAGCTTGCGGGTGGCCAAATCTAGAATCATCGGATTGGAGACGAGCGACACCGGGTTTACTCGAATGGTGAATTCACATGACGCGAAGTTGTCCCGTTTGGAGGCGACGGTCCAGGATATGTACTCATTCGTGAAGCATTCACTGGGTATAAACCATAAGGGTAAAGGGAAGGAGAAGGCGGTGCGGGAGGAGGAGGTGTGGGAGGACAAGGACGAGGATGTGGACCTCGCTGCTTCATCGCCGACACGTGCGGACTTTAATGAACCACTTCCCAATTTAGCCCCCTTCAATAGATCGATGTCGACACTTGGTTGGCCGAGCGTGTTTATAATGGACGTATTTGATGTCCAGCGGATAAGGCGGGGGTTGAGGGTCTCGAATATCGTCCAGGGTGCACTAGTTCATGGACGTGAGCTTCAAGACATCGAGTCCAGGATGCTCGTCATGCATGTGATGCCCGGGAAGGAGAACTCCCAATTGTGGTTGCGCGAACAATGCGGCACGACGTATATTAGTGGATGTGTTAATTCGTATATCGTGTGGCCTACTCACCTACTCAGCATTAACCATATTCCATACATTTAGTGACATTGATTTAAGTTTGAATTGAATTGTTTTAAATTATTACATTTGAATTATATTTGGATTATATGGTGATGCATATTCTCTCTATTTTGAATGTATATTTGCACTATCTCTATTTTATCTGGATATATAATGTTTGAACATGTACAACGTTGCTATAACAGGTACATATATACTGCTGGGCAGTGGCCATACTGCCCAGCAATTTTTTTTTCAATTATGCCCAGAATTATCACGGTCATTGACCGTGACAAGTCCGTGACAAAGGATTCTTGTCACGAACTTGTCACGGTCAATGACCGTGACAATTTTTTAAACATTATCATGGGTTTGTCCCGGTACTTAATTACGACAAAGCTTGTCACGGTCAAGGCCCGTGACATGCCCGTGACAATTCTAACGAACTTGTCACGATCAATGACCGTGACAATTCTAACAAACTTGTCACGATCAATGACCGTGACAATTCTAACAAACTTGTCACGATCAATGACCGTGACAAGTCCGTGACAAAAATATTTGTCACCCTCAGAATTGTCACGATCATTGACCTTGATAAGTCCAACTTGTCAAGGTCAATGACCGTGACAATTCGACAGATTTGGTGTAGTGATATGATTATGATCTTATAAATTATCGCGACATACGAATACGACAATTATGATAATTAAGTCGGGACGCACGTGTGAGTCATGTCGGGATTATATTTTAGTGAAATGAAAAGTAAAATATTTTAATGTCATCCAAATGGTCATTTTGACTGCACTAAAGTGTCCGAAAGCATTTGAATAGTCAAATAAGTCTACTTAAGTGTTTGATTTGGGTCTCGGGGCATCTTGGAGCCGAACCCAGAGGGGTATTTTAATCATTTTGCAAGGGAGGTGAATAGTACCCACAAATTTTAGAGCTTTTATATAATTTGGAGAGTTGTAAATAATGAGGTTCATTCACCAAAAATAGAGGAAGAGACTTAGGGAGATTTAGAGAGTTCTATGGAGAAAGGAAAAGCTACCTCTAGGAAACCAAGAGTCAAAGGCCATTCTACACCATCACCGCCACCGGAAGTTGATCGAAAAAGCGAGAGGACCACCAGTAGACAAACATCCTCAAAGGTCCGTACCTTCAATTTATAGGCAAGTGATTAACTACTGCAAGTTCTAGCATATATTTTGTCCATGTTAGGTTGTTTAGAAAATTCTGAAAAGTTATATTAATTAAAATACTATTTGATGAATCCTTGAAATGAGAATTATGAAGGATAAATCTCTTTTTAAATATATGGTTTAGATCACGAAATTTGGGAATCATTTGGTGAAAGAAAATCTGGGATTTTTATATTGTGCTCGGAGAAATAGTAAAATAAGTATTTTCTGGAAATTAGGAGAATTGGCTTGTTTAATCCAAACCTATTGATGTTTTAGGTTTGTTTAATGATTGGAAATCATTTATATATGTTTCCATATCATGTAGAATAAATTATGAGATGTTTGGGACTTTAAAACATATGATTTTAAAATTGAAAATGATTAAACCCGTAGGCTAGTTTATGCATAATCGCCAAAACCTGTTGGATCGATCGATCGCCTCAAGAATGTCAATCAATCGACTGGATCGATCGATCGACCCCTCCTGAAAATTTGAAAATTGTTTGGTTACAAGGTTTGATTAAATCCTATCTTGTATAAATCTTTTGTGGTGACTAATGGAATAAATTGGGACTTAATGGGGGGCAATAGGGTATACTTAAGACCCGAAAAATATTATTTTGTTTGGATGAAATAGGGGAATTTAACAAGTAAGAATTAAATTCGTTACAATGGAAAATATATATATATATATATATATATATATATATATATATATTAACAAGAATAACCTTAGGCTTAGATTGAATTAGGGATTAATGAGAAATAAACCAAATTGAAGATGATTTTAATTCAGAGAAATTCGGATGTTGTGATGACATAGACTTGTAGGTTGTGAGTGATTACCTACTGAATTTAAATGAGAAATAAATGATTACCCTTCGAGTGATGAGAGAAGCTCGTGAATATAATTTAAAAAGGAAAGTCATAATCTGTAAATATGTAGAATATGAGATAAAAATGCTACATATGGAAATGTTTATAAGGGTTGTGTGTGCGCCCTATTGTTATTATATATAGGTGGGGTGAATACCTATATTATTTATATTGTGTGTATAATATACCTACGCTGCTTGCTATCAAGGTGGAAGTTTCACGTTGTGTACGGCCTTATCTCGATTGGACCCATTTGGGGGGATTTAGATTCGTACACTGAGCATAGGAACTTGGTACGTTCTATCATGATGAATGATAGTTTCGACGGTTTAATGTGAGCGTAGGTATGTACGTGACCCATTTAACTAGGGATTATGCTCGCCTCCAATAATTGTGTTATGAGATTTATGGTTCGTGAGAGACGCCGAACCAATTGTCCATTTTGCAGTGAGTGATGCACTAGGACATGGTAGCAGAGTATGCATGCACCGCAGCTGTGTTTGAGAGGTTCCGCATTAGTATATAGAATAATGTGATGTCTCACACTGATAAATTTGAAAATCATAAAGTCATGCCTTGGTGTGATGGCAAGTGCCCTCGCCAAAGCTACGGCTGGTCTCGAGATCGAAACATGGGAGCAGCTTCTTCATATATTCCCGTGCTGAAAGGCACGATGAAAATTCCAAAGTATATAATTACAAAATGACGAAAATTTCCAAAGTATGTAATTGAAAAATGGTGAAAATTTCGTTGCCGGAAAAAATTTCCAAAGTACGTAATGCTTTTTAACTCCAAAAAAATAAAAGAACATAATGTTTATAGAAAATAGTTGAAAATTGTTTTGGAAATGTTTACCGTTTTTCTATTAAAAATGCTAAAGAACAATTTTTAATAAATAAACTAAAAAAAACATTTTGGGATTGTCACTATTTTTTTTTGTTAAAAAAATTAAAAACAACAAAGAGAAAATAAAAATAAAAACATTTTTTAATTATTATTTTCGGATAAACTATTTTTATCTCCAAATAATAATAATAAAATAATTTATTTTTCAAATTTTTTAACACCCATTTTGTTATTTTTCAATAAAGAGGGGTAATTCATAATATTTTCCCGGGGGTGGGGTTATAAAATATTTTCTCCATTTAATGTCAAGATATATTTTCTTCATTTAACTCATTATTTTTCTTTGTTTAAATCTTTATGTTAGTTTTAACTCCTTTTGGGCAATTACAAAGGCCACATCTGGCCAAAATACAAAAAAGGAGCTATATCTCTATGCTATGAGAGTTATGGGGGCCTGCTCACCTTGAGAAGCCAAACTAAGATTTCCTTTTTTGTTGTGGTCGGCGTGTGTACTGTGTGTGGGGCCAAAAAAATAATATATATAATTTACCCTCTTTAATTTTGATAACAAAATGTGGTTGGCGTGTATACAGATAGCAGGTGTACTATCGCTGCAATCAGTTATTACAGTACCACTTTATGAATGTGAGGCTCAAGGATGGAATTGTGAGGCTCGAGGAAAATTAATTAATATTTACACCACCGATATTTTTAATATAAATTTATAAACATCATACGTGACTCAACTCAACTCAACAAAGCCTTTTCCCAATTATTTGGGTCGGCTACATGAATCCTATTTTTCCATTCCATTCTGTCCAGTGCAAAAACATCATACGTGACATTCATGTTTATTCACAATTGCAAAATTGCAACTACACACAATGATACAACCATAAATTTTTCGAACTAAAACAAATTTAAACAAATTCTCTGGAAAGAATGAAGGAGATACAACAATCGCTCGCATAATACTCAATAAAACATTTACTCTTGGTAAATAAAAATGACAATTCTTTATTGGCTCTTTCAAAATCTGCAGATGACAAATGTGAATACCACAAAATAGCGAAAAAATCATTTTCAGATTTCAAATGTTAATACCTATTACAAAAGAGAGAAAATATATTTCAAATTCAGAAAACAAAAAAAATAATGTATAATCTACTAGGCGAGAATTGTAGATTAAACTATATATGGTAATGCAATCTACTATGTGAAATTTGTAGATTAACATATATGTACTATGAGGTAATCTACAAATTGTAGATCAAAATGGATAATGAAATTTGATTTAATTAAGTAAGTGAATACTTAATTCTTAAAGCTGTGGAACCCTAATTCATTATAAAGAGAAATGAACATGTTTAATTATCACTAGTATTATGTGGGAAATACGGGAACTGATATGGGATAGAATCATAAGTGAGAGAACTTAAATTAGGAGACAGTAAGGTACATTAGGCGTGCACACTAGATGAGAGGTGATAATTCTCAAGCGAGAGCCCGAGAATCTAATATGTACATAATACCTGCTTAATTGCATTTGTTAAGCACTTGCTATTTTTAAAATCTTTTACAATCAGGCTCTGACCCGTTTCCTTGAATATTCTCTTATCTATTGTATATTGTACATCAGGTGTCCGGTTTCTGGGATGCCGACATATAATATGGATATCTCGACGGGTTATAACTGCTATTGGAGAGGCAGATTTATTTAGACACTTCCATTCAGTTGATTCACACATCTATAATGTTTATTCTCATGTAGGGCATGTCGCCCAGGATTTAGTTATTTCATTTCCATTCCTGACTATTGTAAGCATTTATGTCGGTACGGTTGATTTTGGATTTATTTGATAGTAATGAAATATATTTTAACTGGAGAGTTATCCAGTCACATTTATTCTGGTTATCTTTAGTTCTGTTATGATGTGTTGTTACTTGTGAATATTTCGTATCATGAAATATTTTTAATTAAATTAAAAATGGGAAAGGTTTTTACACTAGCTTAATTATTTATCAGTTGAATTAATAAAGAAAATGTTTTTCGACAGTGATACTAAGAATGAACCAACTATATACTCTGATTTAATTAGGTATAAAATTGATCACCCGGTATTTAATTAGGTGGGGTGTTACAGGTAGTATCAGAGCATTAGGTTCTAGTGTCCTTAGGATCTGTACGGCTTACTACGTTTCAGCGTAGCATTCTTTGATGTAGATCCCTATTATTAGGAATGAGTATTCCTCTGCGTATTACGACTTACGTGATCCTTCCCGGAATAAAAGCCATGAAATTATTTTACGAACTCGACCGGGCATCGAGGACTAGCGAGGGTCGTTAGAAGAATAGCAGGAGGAGGATACAACCAAAGATTTATAGCCTTTTGGGAAATAGAGATTGAGATAGAACTGACCAAAATTGTTGTTCAAGCTGAGGATAATAAAGAAGATGTTCGGGAGATGTAGATTCCCAAAACACCGTCATGGGTGACGTTATGCCGTTCCAAACTTACCCAACACTGTTAGTGAAAGGTGAGGAAGTCTGAAGGACTTTTGTGAAGGGAGAAATCCAAAGGCAATTTTGTAGGGTGAAGTGTAGTAACACCCAGGACTTGAAAATTTTGAGTGAAATTTTTGCTCATAGGAACAATCTAAAGTGATGAGAGACAAACATCTCATATAAAGAAGTATGTGTGAAGCTAAAATGAGAAATTTGATACGATTCGATCGTGAAATTGTCCAGTGGTTGTTTTAAATGGGATATGTATGGAACTTTAAAATTGATCTCATATGTGTAAGAAAAAAAATCCAACGCGAGAGATCAGTGAACTTTCTTAACGAACTCCTTACCCAGCGACTAAGGGGTATATAGAAGATAATAAGAGTTCCTTGTTGTGAAAGTAATCATGAGATAAATACTAAAGTATGGGCGAGATATATGACGAAGACGACTAGGGCCAATGTCATCAAGGAATTTGTAACTGCTTCCAGAAGCAGGGGAGCCTGGAGGGTTGGGAAAACCTAGCTGAAGGATAAGATTGAATTCAATGGTTATAGTGAAATATTATCAGAAGGTATACCAAGTAGGGGGAACCTATTTAAGTCCTTACTATGCAGCGATGAATTTATCCAAGACTAGTGTGGTCGATAACGTGTTCCATGGGACTAGTGAGCCAAATGAACAACGGAGATAGCAATGGGAAGCTTAGATTACCAGGTCCGAGAGAAGGACATTCCAAAATGGTAAGTAGGACCAGTGATGGAGAAATGGCTCAAAGAATTTCCCTACGTATAGCGAGTGGGTCTACCAGTGTTGAATGTGTCCATGTTGAGAAGTGGGACCGATGAGTTTGAGAATGGTAAACTATAGCAGTTAAACATAATAATTGGAAGAGTGAGATATCCAGCGAAAGAATTGGTTCAAGCAAATTGGACCAAGGAATTTACAACCCGAGAAGTGGTAGTTTTAGGCAGAAAATTGAGGCCTAGAGTTGTTAGGCCAACATTTCAGAGATGGGAATGAAAGGCACCAATCAGAATGTTTTTCCCAGAACGAGGAGGGGCAACCAATGAGCGAAATACTTAGTGCATAACGAATTTAGATACTCATCGGTCGTGTTGGAAGCTACGTACTGGGACCCTACGAATCAGGTCAGACTGATGAATCTTTGTTTCATTCTTGTGAGTAAATGATTAATTCAAGTGAAAAGTGTCTCACAGTATATATACATGAATTATTAACACTAAAGTTTGCTTGCGAGTCGAGTTTAGTGAGTATGTTAGTTTTAATAGTCTGGTTACATACGTATTTATAAGTATCTATATTCTGATGTCACCGTGAGCAAGCCAGGTGCGCACTACGAGCATTTTTATCGTTATAGTATACTATTTCTTTGAGTTCGCAAGTAGAGCCTATTATGGTAATGTGTAGTGATTAATTACCGAATGTTTGAATGATGGTAGATTGAGTGCTAAGACTATAGCGCCGGATACTTTGGGAGAGTAATATTACTATTGTGAGGCCACACCTAAAGTAGGGTCGGGCCAAGATATATATATGAAATTTTTTATGGTATCATAGGCTTCAGTGAGTGTGTTGTCTAGTAAACGTAATCCCAGTGTGTAGGAATTAATTTCTGATGTGACTTAGGATACGATGTGTTCTTTATTGAGCAATGAGTTATAGATCATGATATATATATATATATATATATATATATATATATATATATATATATTGACACGAACTTTGGATAGTGAGAGCGCCATGTTTCATGTGATTTCTAAATGACATAAGTAGATTAATGTGTCAACATACAGAGAGTGTGGGAAGGTATATATTACGGACTGAGGGCCTTACGGATCTCGATAACCGATAATGTTAGGTAGTAGTGTATCGGGGGGTTCCTTGTTTGGATTTTGTTTTGTGAGATATCCCACGCATGAAACTAACAAACGTCGAGAGTTGGAGAGAAGTTTGGATGGTAGTTCATGGGATTCTCACCTTAGTTACTCTTCATATACGAGAATATAATCGAGAATTGATAATTCCACTTTGATGTGGGAACATATCTCATTTATGAAATAATGAACGAAGCATAGGGTTTATTGGCGCCCTAGGTAAGTGAAACTTCATTTTGTTCCCATTTGGACGTATGGGATAAGGTAAATGAATATAGAAGTAGAGATATTAGGACTTGAGGGTACAATTATGAGAACGATATTGTATTAGGCAGTAGATTATGATTGTCATGGGGATTTAACAACATTTAGCCAGGGGAGTCGAAGTTTATTTCTTAAGATTTGACAGAGGCTTACGTTTCATGAGAAACTAATTATAGAGTGGGGGAAGGATCTGTGACACGCGGTGAGGCAAGGTCGCATGAATCACGGTTAGAGGTACATTTACGAGACTATAAGATGTATTATGTTATAAATGACAGTGGTGATGGGATTTTATAAAGATAAGTAATTGCTAAATTTGTTTTGCAAAGGGTCATCTGACTGTTGGTAAAAAGGGTAGACCACCCGAAACCAGTAGAGGTATGTTCAACCGTTAGGTATTTTGAAGTAGTAACGGGATAGTATTACCAAGGATATTATTTGCAAAGAGTTGGTTACTATCCTATATGGGTGATAATGGATCGGTTGATTGAAGTAGCTCACATTATGGTAGTTAGGACTGATCATACTTCGAGATAGTATGCGATATATTTATAATAGAGTTAGTGAGGTTAAATGGGGTACCGTTTAATGTTTTGTACGATTGGGATGAGATTTGTGTCTTTTGATTTTGGAAGAGTGTGCACGAGGCCATAGGTACCCAGGTGTGATTGAGTACGGCCAATTATCCGCAGGTGAATGGGCAGTACAAGTGGACTAATCAGATGTTGGGACAATAAATTATATGTGTACCCTTGAATATTAGGGGAGGAGGAGAGAAATACCTTCCACGAGTTGAGTTTGTGTACAATAACTCATATAAGTTCACTTTTGGGCATAGTGTCAATTGAGGTATGGCATAGTAAGCCTCGTTGTTCTCCTGCTTGTTAGTTAAAGGTGGGGAACCAAGTACTATTGTCCCAGTTAAACATGGGCTAATATTTAGAGTATATAATGTGTGTAAAATATCGAATTATTCATAATGTTTCCACGTGTTAATCACTTATGATAATTGTATATTGACTAAAGGACATTGATTCATAACCATGGTTAAATATTTTCTTAAATTAAAAATTACTCTAATTTAACCTTGTAGTTTTGATATTTTTTTAAATACATGATGTTATATTCTTCCTATATATAAAACTTATCTTTTGAATGGATCATTTGTATCGTGAATTTTCTTAGTCATAGGTTGGACAAAAAAAATTTCAGTATTGGGAAATTCCACAAAATAGACGAACTTTGACTCTGTTTGCGACCATGGTTATTGAGTGTTCACCTCAACTATTAAGGACTTCGCATTTGCAAAGCATCTTTGTCACTGTTGCGATATTTTTGAAGACCCGTAAAAAAATCTATCTTATAGAGTGACCTTGTGTCGTTGAGAATTTGCGTCAACAAAGACTTTTTTTTTGCGATCGTGAAGCATCCATAAGCCTGCAGATTTCTTACTTTTTAGAATATATTTTTAAAAGATTCCTTTCGTATTTATGCCAAGACAAAATCGTGGTTGGGCAACCACATTAATATTTTATTCACTTACGTATTTAATAACACTTTAGTGTAATCAAAAGATGATCCAATGCTCTAAATAAGAGGTGAAAACTCAAATTTTAAGAGAGAAAATATCTTATCTTTCAAGAAAAAAAATATTTAATCTTCTCATTTTGTTCTTCAAGTTTTTTTTTTGGATTCATTCTTTAATCAAATAAAGTTCAACTTTCATATTCAGCTTGTTTTGATTTATTATTTTCCAAAATAGTTTCGTTCTTGAACATAGTCTACTTTAAAAACCCTTGAAAAACACTTTGTGAGCATGTTACCAAAAATCTAACATTTACTCTATCTTTTATAAACATAAGATATACTCACACATTCTAGATTGTGGTCGATAGTTCCATTGCCTTGGAACAAAAGTTCTCTTCCACTTCAAAAAATAATTTAGTGATATAAGATTTGAGGATATTGGTTGTAGATCTGACCAAAGCCGATTGCGATTTCGTAACTTACGTTTTGCTGTTGGTATTATCCTTAAATAAAATGATTCAAAATAGTTGATGGGAAGTTAGTACATTTTGTAATTGTAAGTAATTTTTTCATACTTGTCTAAATCGTTATCATAATATACTTTTCATTCATTTCAGATCAAGGTTTCTTTTCGCTAGTGAGTTTTTCTCGTAAATCCAACGTTGTGTGAACTATTTTACGTTTCTGCCTTATTAAATCTACTTGTCTTAATAAGAAGATAAAACTGATTAGATTCTTATATTAATAAAATATATGTTACATAGACTTTTTTTATGCTTTGCGACGCGACCACAAATGTGTCTAATGTGCGTGCTATGTAGGCTCAAGTGCAAGCCTGTCGCTTAAGTAATAATCCGATAAATCGGGTATCGATCCTCAGGGAAAAGGGACGAACGAAGTCGCAATGACGTTGGAAAGACGAGAGTAACCTATTTTTTACACTAAAAAGATGTGACACCCCGCCTAATTAAATACCGGGTGATAAGTCCTTTGCTAAATTAAAAACAGAATGCTCGGTTGGTTTATTCTTAGCATTACTATCGAAAAACATTTAATAAGTAAAACCACTTAATACATAATTAAAATAGTGTAAAAAAATATTTTCCTTTTTAAACTATAACAAAATAATCAATTTTTCACTTCAAGTAATAAAATATAAACCATTCACCATACACATGGATATAATAAATATTGAGTCTGAATCAAATACTAAAATAAATAAGACTGGATAAAATACACCAGTTCAAAATCTCAAGCCAAAGAGCCATAGTAAAACCCAATCCAACTAAAATAACCGGAAAGTAAACTAAATATAATCTCTGATAAAAATGTCTAAGAATGAGCCGCACATGCCCTAAATAAAAGTCTAAATAGAACTGAATGAAAATGATAGAGGCGTCTAATGCAAGGACCTACAACTTCCACAACAGCTGCAGCACGCCAAGTAACCCAAGTCTCTAAATCTGGTGTCCCTATAGCTAAGCACCGGATATATTACATATATAGCAAAAGAAAGAAGAGACGCAAGAGACGGATCAGAGCCCAATGTTTAAAAAATATTTTAACAAGTATTTAAAACTATATTAAAGCAAGTATTACGCGCATGTTAGATATCGAACTCTCACATGAGATTCTCACCTCTCATCTATTGTGCACACCTAACGTACATCTAATCTAACCTAGATATGCAACCCAACCTAACTAGTTTGAAGTCATAATGATACTAACTATACTCACCAATAGTATTCCCGTATCTCCCATACAATATGCTATTAAATACGTCTATACCGAAATAGCTAATTAACATGTTTCTCAATTCATAATAAATCCATTATACATTAAGATTTATTTTATATAACCACTTTCGAATCTACAAATTTCACACAGTAGAATAATTAACAAGTTCCTGTATATATATAAATATAGTCACAACATCCCTATACATATATATACTAATTATGACCCCCGGGCTAAGACCCATTAGTGCACCTAACCATATTAATCCTGCACTCCCGGGTTATCACCCATTAGAGCACTTATTAATAGTATTCTCGCACCCTCGAGTTATCACCAATTAGCGCACTTAACAATAATATTCCAGCACTCCCGGGTTATCACCCATTAGTGAACTTGACAATAATATTCCTGCACCCCCAGGTTATCACCCATTAGTGCACTTAACAATAATATTCCTGCACCCCCAGGTTATCACCCATTAGTGCACTTAACAATAATATCATATAATAGGCATACACATATCCTATTAAAATCCATAGGTATACACCCAACCTAATCATATATTTTCCACATATTGAAATCTCTTATTACTATCTCAATATAATTATTTCAAGTATTCTCTCTCCAATTTCTAAGATTAATACATCCCACGTATGCCCAATTCTTACGCCACACTTGCCTTAATGTATCACCACTTCAATTCTCAGTGTACTTCATTAAGATTCCCGCATTACAAGTCCTGAAAGATATCCTAAGGGTCCACAAATAAATTTCAGAAAAATTTGTAGGGAAGTATGGACCCACTAGGAAAGCGATTCAGACCTTTTTTTATGAAAAGTGGTCCGGACCTTTTTATGAAAAATGGTCCTAACCTTTTAATAATAAAAAAAGATCCTAACCTTTTTATGAAAAACGGTCCAAACCTATTAATAAGGAAGGCAGTCCGGACCTATTAGAAAGCGGTCCGGACATCTACCTGTAACAAGGCAACCCAATCTGAGAGACATTCTCTTCACCATTTCAACACCTCTAACCTCTACGGATCATTTCCAATCACCAATCAACCATTATAAACCATCTTCCTAACATGTATGTATGATTTCCACTAATATAACATCTGTAGATCATCACCCATCATCATTATAATTCAAAATCCCAAAATTTAGATCATAAGAACCCTAGTTTCCCAATTTTCAATTAAAGAACCTAACCAACCAAGATTTGTTCATCTATATAATTTTTCAATTTCGTGATTAATCCTCTACATACATCAAGGAATTAAACTACTAATCAAATCAGTCCATAATCATAAATTAAACCTCAATTTTTCACCAATTTCGTATGTAATTCATGATCAAATTCACCTACACTAACATGAGCATGATTATTGCTAAACGAATGCAAGTAATAAACACTTTCCTGATTGTGAAGGTTTGATTCGTCTCTTGAAATTTGTATATATGTGTTCTCCTCTTTTCGATCTACACGTTGATGATGTTTTTGGTGAAAGATGACTAGGCTTGGCCTTGAAACTCCTATGAACCTCTTTTTCTCCTTCCTCTGGGACTCTTTCTTTTCTTTTACAGATAAAACCCTAACTGTAACTACATAAGGGATATTAAAGCACTCAAATTTTCATCCATTAATTAACCCCAAAAATGCAATTTACCAAAATGCTCTCTCTGGACACCGATCAGGCCTAAGATTGCCCCATGACCCAAACTAAACCTCCGGGTACACTATTCTGACTATCTCGACCCTTTTGGGCTCAACAGTGCACTCTAAATGATCATACGAGTTAATAAAAATGAATTCTCTTTTTATTCCCCTAAATTAGTCCCAACACGACTCACACGCGTGTCTGACTTAAATTACCAAACTGTCGTATTTCTCACTTCTTGATAATTTATGAAAGTGCATAAACCCATATTACATATTCACACAGTAATATTCAATCAAAAAGATATTACGTATCACATAGTAATATTCAATCAATAAGTATTAACCCTTGGCACACCAGTTAATATATTTTAATCCAGATTAATTAATAATTAAATCTCACATTTTAATTCAATAAATCCAATAATAATAATCACTCCCATAATTATTTAAATCATAAAAAATATGGGGTGTTACAAAATAATGAAAAGGTGATTTGGAAGACAAAATACTACAACTAGATGCAAATTTGAGAATAATTAACTAATGAAACTAAGAACGAACAAAATGCAACTACGCTAATTAAATGAAAAAGCTGATCACAAATGGTTTTATGAATTAACTATGAAATGAAAATAATAGGTCGGGTTACAATCCCCCACACCCAAAAAATTCACTTCGTAAGATACCAGACTCATAATTAGAATTTTAAACGAACCCAGTCTTTAGTACTCCCAAGCATTACATATATGAGGGATCGTAGCCCGTACAAAATGTAATCAAAGGACGAGTAAAGCAGTGTCGCATTAACCAATACGCACGTCACATTCTTAAGCATCCCGGTTACCTAGGAAAATGAGATCAAAAGTCCTACGACGGTTGAACCAGCTGTGCAACATGGTTCATCTAAGATTTTAATTCAAAATTCTATTTTCCATTATCGTGAATTACATCGGGTGGGGTTCATGCACCCCAACCTTTAGAAAATTAGCTAGACATGATTAAATTAAAAGAAAACATGGATTGAAAAGAAGAAAACATCATTATTAATAGAAACTTAGAATTAAAGAGATGCGGGATTAATAAGTAACAAACCAAGGCAATTATGAACGAAGGAATGGAAAGAAATTACTTGAATTAAAGAATCAAACTTGAAATCCTTACAGCTAAATTCTTATTGAAATCTAGGGTTTTTAAACTAGGTGAGAGAGCTTTTCTCTCTCTAAAAACTAAACTAAACTAAAACTTATAAAAATTCAAACCCCTTTGGCTAACAATAACTAGAAGTTAAATACATCACAAAAAATTTGGAGTTGTAGCGGAATCAAACTCTAAAATCGGAACAAGAAAATCAAGTTTAGCCTTGGCAGACCGATTCGGGTCTTCAGTGGTTGATCGGTCCTTAATCAAATCCGGATCGATCCTTTTTCTGGGAAATAGGATTTCCTCAATGCCAATTTTCCAGTGAGTTATAGAGATTTGGATCAGTCCTTTTTTTTTCTAGAAATAGGATCGGTCCGCTATGTGATTTTGGCCAGTGAGTTTCAAGGGATCGAACCGGTCCTTTTCTTTGGGAAATGGGATAGGTCCTCATTCCATTTTTATCTTCCCTTCAATTTCTCTTTAATATTTCTTTTCTTCAGAACCTCGTAACTTCTTCTTCGGAACTCGAATTTGGACGCTATTTCTTCGTACGCATTCGTAGACTCGAGATCTTCAACTTTCATTTTGGGCTCTCATCCAGATTCCATAGAAATTATGCTTTTGCCCCTTGGAATTTTATTCCTTAATTCATTCATTTGCTTTAGCTTTTTTCTTTCTTCACTTAACAATAAATACTGTAACTATCATGAAAATGCACAAAACTCAAGATACTATGTAGAAAGGTCAGTAGCACATAAGTGAGATAAATTAAGATGAATTACATTAACCGAGGAGTTAAAATCCCTAAATTAAGGGGGTAAATTCAGAAGAATTTTCACCTAATCAAACGCCCCTAACTTAGAACTTTGCGCGTCCCGAGCAATGTAAAAGAATTCAACTACAGCTCAACTCGTGAAAATCATTTTACTAGGATAGAGTACCACTTTTGTGGGAAAGCAATTGCATTTAGAATATGCAACAAGCCTTTAAACCCCTAGGTTATCCTAGTAAGACGAGTTGTGTCTCGTGAGGGTTCGCAGTGAATATACCCACAAAATTCGACTCAATGAAATTCAAAACACCTAAAAATTTTACAATTTAAACTCCCCATAAAATAATCAACCTAAATTTGTATTCATAAGTCTCAATTTTTTGTGTGTGTGTGAAGCCAAAAATTTAACCGTAGATTTCCACCGATTGGTCATTCCGTTACTTTTCGAAAATTCGTTTTGATTCAAATCTCACAGGATGCTCTCACAAACGAATCACTCGGAGTGTGGCTATATCTCTCGATGTGCCTGATTTATAAGAGTAAATATAATGGAATGCAAGTTCCCGCACACAATTATGAAGGACGAACTATTTAAGGTGAAAGGATCTCGTCATTGGAATATAATTATTGGGAAACCGAAAACATTGTCTCTAATTTACGCATTCAATCTCTTTTCTTTTCTTAGTATGCCTTAGCTCTCCACATGGTAACCAATTTTGCAATTTGGGCTCGGTCAGGAATTTCTTGGGTTTAAGGTGTATTTGGGTAAAAAAATGGGAATAGTTGGGAAATTTGGAATTGAAAATTGTTCTTATGATGTCCGTTAGTGCTTTTTCGGGCTTTTGCTCATTTTTTTTCTTTTACTGCTATTTTTGTTGAGAATTCTTCTATTTTTTTCTTTCCCCTTTTTATGCACTTTTTCAGACTTTATTTGATGAGTATTTGATTTCCACAATTCCGGGCTAATTGGGTTTTTTTGGGTTGTCAAACGAAGGAGAAAAACTTATTCGGATCAAATTAGGTTGCAAAAAGGTTAATTTTTCATGATTTTTTATGGCTAATCTTTTTGGGTAACAAACGAGGGCCTACTTCATTGCCTGAATCACTAATTGCGTTACCATATACGTCTCGAGGTCAATTAAATTTAGAGATTTATTTAGCGCGTTTTTTAAGACAACCTTCCATTTCCCATAATCGATCAAAGTGAAGGAATTGCGATCCCGACGACTTATTTTAACCGCTAAAATGAACTTTGAGTTAACTATTAACTCGAATTGATTTTAGTTTCTCATAAAAATTGATAGGCTCAACATCTCACCAGGTTTGTTAATTTCCGCATTTATTCATCAAGTCGTCAAGTCATGCTCAATTTCCATCCTTAGTTAATTTTGGTTTTGTGCATTTGATTGTTACAAGTTCGAGACATTAAATAAAATGAAGGTGATATTTTCGAAAAATTTAAATTCATTTTTTTTTATTTTGAAGAAAAATATTTTTGGCTTTTCAAAAATTTTCATTTTTTTTTTGTGTGCATTTGGACTTTGTGAAATGTAAGCACGCGTGCGTACCCCCCCCCCCTCCCCTCAACTTAGGCTTTTGCATCTTCCCGAGGCAAAAAGGACTAAAAACCGAATTAAAGAGAGTGTAACAACCAATGAACAAAGTACACAAATGAAAGACTTTAAAAATAAGCACAAGACACACAAGATAATCAGTCCAATTTCCATTGAAATATGGTAAAAGTTACATAACTGTGGAAAATGGAAAGAAAATAGGGCTAAAACATCCGCACAACAAGGAAACTACAATGGGGGCCGGTTGGAGGATCCGGGGGCGTTGGGGTCATAGGGATCATAAAAGTAGGAGGGGGAGGGGCATTAAAAGACATTTAGAACATTTGAGTCTGAAGGCGGTGCATCATGCTCGTATTGCGCCGATATGCGCATTGGTCCTCCTCCCTATTAACGTCGTAGCGCGCTATGAACCCCGAAAGTTATGTTTCATGCTCAAAGATGCATGCATCAATGTTGCTTCCCGAAAGCTCATAGTCGGGATCCTCCTCTTCCATGTATTCGGGATCCTCACCCTCGGCCATGCTCACGTCATCTTCTGCCACCTCATCGTTCGAGGACTCATCAACGGACTCCTCCTCATCGCTATCGTCACTAGCAGTGGCAGCATGTCTATATTGGTGCATGGCCCTTTGCAACGCGCATTTGGTGCGGGTAAGATGTCCAAAAGTATTTGGCAGACGTGGAAATCCGGTGGGTGGTTGAATGCCCGCGTCGGCGAGAAGATATGAGATGAGCCTCGCATATGGGAGTGGGACAATGCCTTTTTCATCCGTGGCGGCGTCGAAAACATATCGGTATATTGTGCAGGACAAGTGGATAGTGGATTTTGGGTCATAGAGGTGGTAGATAAGGGTTCCTTGACGAGGGCGCATGATGGAATCGTTTGAAATTTATAGAATGTTGGGGCAAACGATTTGGAAGGTGATGCTCACTTTATCGTCCAGTTGGCTAACAGGAAAAGGGCCTCGGAGCCACTGTTGGCCAAGGGTGATACGGGCAATGCAAACATCTTTGTCTAGGGGCGGGATGTTGTTGGGGTATTGGAATGGGGATGGGCGAGGGACATCCTTCTCTGTCAACTTGCGAATGAGGATGTCGAGTGAGATCGGGACGGGGGTTTGATCAACGTACGCCTCGACTTGAAAATTGCCGGTGCGCATGAGGGACCCATAGAAGGAATGCACCTCGTTGGCCCAGACGGCATCGAACGGCTCATTTAGGAAATGACACCACCCCTTTGCGATGAAGAGGGTAGTGGCATTAGCGGGAAGCTCCTCCCATAGAACCTGCCTCTCAATGTGCAGCTTGTGGGCGTGACTGAAGAAGCGGCGACACCAACGTTGCACCTTATAGGAACGGAATGGGACCGGCCTTTTTTCATCCATGACTATGGAGTAGTATTTTTTTGGGCGTGGTTGGTTGGCCATGAAGGGTGATTTTGTTAGAAATAGAGGGTGGAATAGAGAGGGAGAGAGTTTGGGTAAATGAAAGGTTTGGTGAAATAGGGTGGAAGAGGGTTTTATTTATAGGTGGGGGAAGGGAAAGGGATAGGTTTTGGAAGGAAGGGTTTGGGAGGCAAAGGGGTGGGTTTTTAGGAGGGAAATCGGGCTGGGAAGAGGGAAGAGACGAAATGGAGGGACATGAATAGATTGGGGAGATGAATATAGGGAGTTTTATAATTGCAAGAACCGAACCGGTCCGCGTGCCTAGGGGCAGATCGATCCGCATTCCACTTTTTTTAATTTTTTATAAATTATTCCCGTGTATACCGATTCGCGTGCCCAGGGACAGATCGGTCCGTGTTCTTATTTTTTCCAGAATCCTCCAACTACAAGAATGCTCTTCGGAATTGGTGCTTAGTGCTTACCCTTAACTTCTCAAAATGCAAAACTAAGACTCTAACGACCCTAACTTATTCACATCTATGATACAAAATATTTCACCCCATACACGTCGGGGGTGCAACGACCTCTCAAATTCAGCTCACTCTACCCCGTAAACGGGGTCCGACAACCAAATAGTGTCGATCTCTTCTACACACACCTCTACATATGGCTTTAGGCGTTGTCCATTGACTTTGAACGTGTTCTCCCCTTTTGGATCATCCAACTCCACAGCTCTGTGGGGAAACACGGTCGTAATAGTGAATGGGTCAGTCCAACGGGACAGCAATTTACTCGAAAATAGATAAAGTCGAGAGTTATAGAGGAGTACCTTTATCCAAGTTGAAACTCTTTTCGTCGAATAATCTTATCATGCACGAGTTTCATCATTTCTTTTAAAATCTTGGCATTCTCATGTGTATCTCCTCCAACTCATTCAGTTGAAGCTTGCGAGCTTCACTGGCTTTATCCATATCATAATTTAACCTCTTGATAGCCCAGTAAGCTTTGTGCTCCAACTCAACATGAATATGGCAAGGTTTTCCATACACAAAGAGAAACGGGGACATTCCAAGTGGGTTCTTATATGCGGTATGGTAGGCCCATAGCAAAGCGTTCAATCGAACGGACCAATCTTTCCGGTTAGGATCGATGATCTTTTCGAGGATGTTTTTAATTTCACGATTGGCCAATTCGTCCTGCCCATTCATTTGTGGGTGAAAGGTCATTCAACCCTTATTAACGACACCATACTTTCTCATGAGATTCTCGAATGTCCTGTTGCAAAAATGCGTGCCATTATCACTGATTATTACTTTTAGAGCACCGAAGCGATAAGGTATGTGTTCCTGTAAGAACTTTATCACCACTTTATTATCATTAGTTTTGGTAGCTATAGCTTCCATCCATTTAGAGACATAGTCTACCGCAACTAGGATGTATATGTATCCAAAGGATGGGGGAAAAGGGTCCATGAAGTCAATACCCCAGCAATCAAAAACCTCAATAATGAGAATCGGGGTTAATGGCATCATGTCTCATCGGGTAATCGCCCCCATCTGTTGACACCTGTCGTAAGATTTATAATAATTATTTACATCCCGAAACATTGTGGGCCAGTACAAACCTCTTTGGAGAATTTTAGCGGCTGTCTTTTTCACGAAAAAGTGGCCTCCATATTCTTCCTAATGACAAAATTGGATGACTTTAGGAATTTCCTCATCCGGTACGTATCATCAGATGATTTGGTCGGCGCAATATTTAAACAAAAGGGGATCATTGTAGAAAAATATGTGCGACCAATTGATAAACCTCTTCTTATCTTGCGGTGTCCACTCGGGAGGGACGACTCCCGTGATAAGATAGTTCACTATATTCGCAAACCAGGGCAAAGAGCTGCTCATCCGGTAAGTACTCGTCTATGGGTGTACACTACACCAAAAACAGGATTCTGGCACGGTTTAAAACTGTGCCAGATCAAATCTGGCACGGTTTTGAACTGTGCCAGAATCAGGTGTTCCAAAATGGGATTTTTTTTCTGGCACGGCTCAAAAGTGTGCCAGATTCAGCCAAACAGGAACACTTCTGGCACACTTTTAAACCGTGCCAGAATTTGATATTTCTGGCACACTTTTGGCACAGTTTTTAACTGTGCCAGATTCAACAAAATAGGAACACTTCTGGCACACTTTTAAACCGTGCCAAAATTTGATATTTTTGGCACACTTTTGGCACAATTTTTAACTGTGCCAGATTCAAGATGGTTTAAAAAAATTTGACACAGTTCAAAACCGTGCAAAAATATGATACACTTTTGCCACGTTTTTGAACTATGCCAAATTTTTTATTTAAAAAAAAATATTTGAATGCACAAAATTCATAAATTAATAATATTGCGTGTTATTAATAAACTAATGTACATACAAACTTCAAAATATTACAAGTCTTTAACAGCTCACAGGCCCAAAAAAATTGGGCAGAGTTTCCTCTATTTTCTGGACTTTCCAAAACCTGTTAATACAAAACCTGCCTAACATAAAGCCCGCACGGCCACAAAATGTAACAATTAACTTACAAAAGCCCTCATGGCCTAAAAGTCAATAATAAAACAACAAAAGACCGTACGGTCATGACAAAAACATGGAATCATTAATAAACCCCTTGTTGTAAACCATGGAGTTCTTTGTGTGTTCCACGTGAATAAAAACCAACGATAAACTGTTATCCTGCAAAAAAAATAGAATACAAAAAAGATACGATATTAGTAACCCAATAATTTACAAAAAAAATACTCAAAAAAAAAAAATTACATATATGACTGGAATTTAAGTGTTGATTTTTGCAAATTATCATCCTATTCGTAAACCGAGAGACCCGGGACTACGCTGTCGGTTCCTACAAGTTACATTGGTCCCGTGTGAGGTGTTCGTGCCTCCTACGGGGTCGATTGGGAGCCGGTTTGGGTTTTCACCCTTTAACGGCCAGTTTTTAACTCTAAGTGTGATTTTTCCAAATTATCGTCATACTCTCAAACCGGGAGACTCGGGACTACGCGATCAGTTCCAACAAGTAACATTGGTCCCGTGCGAGGTGTTCGTGCCTCCTACGGGGTCGTTTGGGGGCTGGTTTGGGTTTTCACCCTTTAACGGCTTATTGTTAAGTTTAAGTGTTGATTTTTGCAAATTATCATCCTATTCACAAATCGGGAGACCCGGGACTACGCGATCAGTTCCAACAAGTTACATTGGTCCCGTGCGAGGTGTTCGTCCCTCCTACAGGGTCGATTGGCGGCCGGTTTGGGTTTTCACCCTTTAAAGACCTATTTTTAACTCTAAGTGTGATTTTTACAAATTATCATCATACTCTCTAACCGGGAGACCCGAGACTACGCGATCAGTTCCTACAAGTTACATTGGTCCCGTGCGAGGTGTTCGTGCCTCGTACGGGGTCGATTGGGGGCCGATTTGGGTTTTCACCCTTTAATGGCATGTTTTTAACTCTAAGTGTGATTTTGGCAAATTATCGTCACTCTCAAATCGGGAAATCCGGGACAACGCGGTCAGTTCATACAAGTTACATTGATCCCGTGCGAGGTGTTCGTTCCTCTTACAGGGTCATTTGGGGGCCGATTTGGGTTTTCACCCTCTAACGACATGTTTTTAACTAAGTGTGATTTTTGCAAATTATCGTCATACTCTCAAACCAGGAGACTCGGGACTACAAGATCAGTTCCTACAAGTTATATTGGTCCCGTGCGAGGTGTTCATGCCTCCTACGGGGTCGATTGGGGGCCGGTTTGGGTTTTCACCCTTTAGCGGCCTGTTTTTAACTTTAAGTGTGATTTTTCCAAATTATCATCATACTCTCAAATCGGGAGACTCGGGACTACGCGATTAGTTCCAACAAGTTACATTGGTCCCGTGCGAGGTGTTCGTGCCTCCTACGGGGTCGTTTGGGGGCTGGTTTGGGTTTTCACCCTTTAACGACTTGTTTTTAAGGTTAAGTGTTGATTTTTGCAAATTATCGTCCTATACACAAACCGGGAGACCCGGGACTACGCGGTCAATTCCTACAAGTTACATTTGTCCCGTTCGAGGTGTTCATGCCTCCTACGGGGTCGATTGGGGGCCGGTTTGGGTTTTCACCCTTTAACGGCCTGTTTTTAACTTTAAGTGTGATTTTTCCAAATTATCATCATACTCTCAAATCGGGAGACCCGGGACTACGTGGTCAGTTCCTACAAGTTACATTGGTCCCGTGCGAGGTGTTCGTGCCTCCTACGGGGTCGTTTGGGGGTTGGTTTGGGTTTTCACCCTTTAACGACTTGTTTTTAAGGTTAAGTGTTGATTTTTGCAAATTATCGTCCTATACAAAAAATGGGAGACCCGGGACTACGCGGTCAATTCCAACAAGTTACATTGGTCCCGTGCGAGGTGTTCGTGCCTCCTACGGGGTTGATTGGCAGCCGTTTTAGGTTTTCACCCTTTAACGGCCTATTTTTATCTCTAAGTGTGATTTTTGCAAATTATTATCATACTCTCAAATCGGGAGACCCGGGACTACGCGGTCAGTTCCTACAAGTTACATTGGTCCCGTGTGAGGTGTTCGTGCCTCGCACGGGGTCGATTGGGGGCCGGTTTGGGTTTTCACCCTTTAATGGCATGTTTTTAACTCTAAGTGTGATTTTTGTAAATTATCGTCATACTCTCAAATCGGGAGATCCGGGATTACGCGGTCAGTTCCTATAAGTTAAATTGGTCCCGTGCGTGCCTCCTACGAGGTCGTTTGGGGGCCGATTTGGGTTTTCACCCTTTAACGACATGTTTTTAACTAAGTGTTATTTTTGCAAATTATCGATATACTCTCAAACCGGGAAACTCGGGACTACAAGGTCAGTTCCTACAAGTTACATTTGTCCCGTGCGAGGTGTTTGTGCCTCCTACAAGGTCGTTTGGGGGCCGGTTTGGGTTTTCATCCTTTAACGGCCTATTTTTAACTCTAAGTGTGATTTTTCCAAATTATCGCCATACTCTCAAACCGGGAGACCCGGGACTACGCGGTCAGCTCCTACAACTTACATTGGTCCCGTACGAGGTGTTCACGCCTCGTACGGGGTCGATTGGGGGCCGGTTTGGGTTTTCACCCGTTAATGGTCGGTTTTTAACTCTAAGTGTGATTTTTGCAAATTATCGTCATACTCTCAAACCGGGAGGCTCGGGACTACGCGGTCTGTTCCTACAAGTTACATTGGTCCCGTGCGAGGTGTGCGTGCCTCCTACGAGGTCGTTTGGGGACTGGTTTTGATTTTCAACCTTTAATGACTGGTTTTTAAGTTTAAGTGTGAATTTTGCAAATTATCGTCATATTCACAAACCGGGAGACCTGGGACTATGCGGTCTGTTCCTACAAGTTACATTGGTCCCGCGCGAGGTGTTCGTGCCTCTTACGGGATCATTTGGTGGCTGGTTTGGGTTTTCACCCTTTAACGGCTTGTTTTTAAGTTTAAGTGTTGATTTTTGCAAATTATCATCCTATTCACAAATCGGGAGACCCGGGACTACGCTGTCAGTTCCAACAAGTTACATTGGTCCCGTGCGAGGTGTTCGTGCCTCCTACGGGGTCGATTGGCAGCCGGTTTGGGTTTTCACCCTTTAACGGCCTATTTTTATCTCTAAGTGTGATTTTTGCAAATTATCATCATACTCTCAAACGGGGAGACCCGGGACTACGCGGTCAGCTCCTACAAGTTACATTGGTCTTGTGCGAGGTGTTCGTGCCTCGTACGGGGTCGATTGAGGGTCGGTTTGGGTTTTCACCCTTTAATGGCATGTTTTTAACTCTAAATGTGATTTTTGTAAATTATCGTCATACTCTCAAACCAGGAGACCCGGGACTACGCGGTCAGTTCCAACAAGTTACATTGGTCCCGTGCGAGTGTTCGTGCCTCCTATGGGGTCGATTGGCAGCCGGTTTGGGTTTTCACCCTTTAACGGACTATTTTTATCTCTAAGTGTGATTTTTGCAAATTATCATCATACTCTCAAACCAAGAGACCCGGGACTACGCGATCAGTTCCTACAAGCTACATTGGTCCCGTGCGAGGTGTTCGTGCCTCGTACGGGGTCGATTGGGGGTCGGTTTGGGTTCTCACCCTTTAATGGCAAGTTTTTAACTCTAAGTGTGATTTTTGTAAATTATCGCCATACTCTCAAACCGGAAGACCCGGGACTACGCGATCAGTTCCTACAAGTAACATTGGTCCCGTGCGAGGTGTGCGTGCCTCCTATGAGGTCATTTGGGGGCCAATTTGGGTTTTCACCCTTTAACGGCATGTTTTTAACTAAGTGTGATTTTTGCAAATTATCGTCATACTCTCAAACCGGGATACTCGGGACTACGCGGTCAGTTCTAACAAGTTACATTGGTCCCGTGGGAGGTGTTCGTGCCTCGTACGGGGTCGATTGGGGGCCGGTTTGGGTTTTCACCCTTCAATGGCCTGTTTTTAACTCTAAGTGTGATTTTTGCAAATTATCGTCATACTCTCAAACCGGGAGACCTGGGACTACGCAGTCAGTTCCTACAAGTTATATTGGTCCCGTGCGAGGTGTGCGTGCCTCCTACGAGGTCGTTTGGTGGCCGATTTTGGTTTTCACCCTTTAACAGCATGTTTTTAACTAAGTGTGATTTTTTCAAATTATCGTCATACTCTCAAACCGGGATACTAGGCACTATGCGGTCAGTTCCTACAAGTTACATTGGTCCCGTGCGAGGTGTTCGTGCCTCGTACGGGGTCGATTGGGGGCCGGTTTGGATTTTCACCCTTTAATGGCCTGTTTTTAACTCTAAGTGTGATTTTTGCAAATTATCGTCATACTCTCAAACCGGGATACTCGGGACTACGCGGTGAGTTCCTACAAGTTACATTGGTCCCGTGCAAGGTGTTCGTGGCTCGTACGGGGTCAATTGGCGACCGATTTGGGTTTTCACCCGTTAATGGCCTGTTTTTAACTCTAAGTGTGATTTTTGCAAATTATCGTCATACTCTCAAATCGGGAGACCCGGGACTACGCTGTCAGTTCTTACAAGTTACATTGGTCCCGTGCGAGGTGTTCGTCCCTCCTACGGGCTAGTTTGGGGGCTGGTTTGGGTTTTCACCTTTAACGGCATGTTTTTACGTTTAAGTGGTTATTTTTGCAAATTATCATCCTATTCACAAACCGGGAAACCCGGGACTACGCGGTCAGTTCCAACAAGTTATATTGGTCCCGTGCAAGGTGTTCGTGCCTCCTACGGGGTCGATTGGCTGCCGATTTGGGTTTTCACCCTTTAACGGCCTATTTTTAAGTCTAAGTGTGATTTTTGTAAATTATCATCATACTCTCAAATCGGGAGACCCGGGACTACGCGGTCAGTTCCTAAAAGTTACATTGGTCCCGTGCAAGGTGTTCGTGCCTCCTACGAGGTCGATTGGGGGCCTGTTTGGGTTTTCACCCTTTAACGGCCTGTTTTTAACTCTAATTGTGATTTTTCCAAATTATCGTCATACTCTCAAACCGGGAGACCAAGGACTACGCGGTCAGTTCCTATAAGTTACATTGGTCCCGTGCGAGGTGTTCGTGCCTTGTACGGGGTCGATTGGGGGCCGGTTTGGGTTTTCACCCTTTAACGGCCTATTTTTAACTCTAAGTGTGATTTTTGCAAATTGTCATCATACTCTCAAACCGGGAGACCCGGGACTACGCGGTCAGTTCCAACAAGTTACATTGGTCCCGTGCGAGGTGTTTGTGCCCCCTACGGGGTCGTTTGGGGGCTGGTTTGGGTTTTCACCCTTTAACGACTTATTTTTAAGGTTAAGTGTTCATTTTTGCAAATTATCGTCCTATTCACAAACCGGGAGACCCGGGACTACGCGGTCAGTTCCAACAAGTTACATTGGTCCCGTGCGAGGTGTGCGTGCCTCCTACGAGGTCGTTTGGGGACTGGTTTCGATTTTTAACCTTTAACGAGTTGTTTTTAACTTTAAGTGTGAATTTTGCAAATTATCGTCATATTCACAAAACGGGAGACCTGGGACTACGCGGTCAGTTCCTACAAGTTACATTGGTCCCGTACGAGGCCTCTTACGGGGTCATTTGGTGGCTGGTTTGGGTTTTCACCCTTTAACGGCCTGGTTTTAAGTCTAAGTGTTATTTTGACAAATTATCGTCGTATTCTCAAATCGGGAGACCCGTGACTACGCGGTCAGTTCCTACAAGCTACATTGGTCCCGTGCGAGGTGTTCGTGCCTCTTACGAGTCCGTTTGGGGGCTGGTTTAGGTTTTCACCCTTTAATGGCCTGTTTTTAAGTCTAAGTGTTTTTTTTGCAAATTATCGTCGTATTCTCAAACCGGGAGACCCGTGACTACTCGGTCAGTTCCTACAAGGTACATTGGTCCCGTGCGAGGTGTTCGTGCCTCTTACGATTCCGTTTGGGGGTTGGTTTAGGTTTTCACCCTTTAACGGCTTGTTTCGTTTATTTACTCATATAAAATTTTGACATAGTTTCATTTCTTTATTCATTAAAACCAACCTGTTTTAACATTTAAAATAAACTCAAGAGCAGCAGCAAATTCCAAAACCAAACCACCAGCAAATCCATTCCACCAATTTAACTAAATAAGCTCATAAAGTAAGCCATTTTATGTTTGGCTACTTATTGTCGCTATTTCAGACCGATTTTCTATTTAATGCTACTGCAACTTTTAACATAAATTGCTTTTGAACATATTTGGGAATAGCAGGAAGTAGATTTTTCAAAAAGTCAATATGAAACTATCAACTAAGTAAAGAATTGCAGATACAATAAACGCATAACAAAACTATTAATATATACTCAAAACTTTACCTCGATGAATGTAGTGGTTCAATTCAATCAAACATGTTAGTACTGAAGTTTGGAAACCCTACATTTAAATTAGTCAAAAGGTTAATAAATAAAGATAAAATTTATACTCAACTTCTTAATAGAGAAAAGAATCAAAACCTCATGGAAATAATTGTATATTCATCTCAATCAAATCAATTGTTCAATTCACACTTTTATACTCATCTTACGTACCATTAGGTACCCAAGAAACAACACATCATTTCAAAATCAAACTTCACAATAGTCATAGATACAAATTAATCCTAAAATATAATTTTGAAACAAACCAAAGTAAAATAAATTAGGGGTTAAAACCTACTTTAGATTCCGATGGTTGGTTCCCTTTTACTTTTACCTGTGACGTGATCAATTCAAACGTAGATGGAAAGCATTAGATAATAAGAAGACTGAAAATAAGGTAATAATGTAATAATGTGACATGAGTTCTCATTTCCTTACTTTGTATTCAAGAAAATATTGGCATTAGTTCTGTAGATACCTAGACTGTGAATAACACAACCTGTGATTTGTATAGAGTATAGAGATTTATACAAACATAAACGGTGTATAACAAATGTATAAAAAACCTACAAACATGCCCAAATTTATTTTTGTTCATGCTAGATAGTTAGGCATTAAGTAGTTATTAGAACTTGAGTGAAATAGAGTGTGAGACTAATCCTAAACAAGGTCTATTCAATAAGGTTTTTATATCAGCTAGAATGTATAAACTTATTTATAGACATAATCAAATAATAAGTAAGAAAGGGAGCAGAGAAAGACAACACAAGTATATATATATATATATAATCTCACACACACTTATTAAATTAAACAAAACCCAAAACTAATCAACACTGAAAACACACAAATCATCACAATCCAAAAAATTACGCCGTTAAAGAACACGAGGTTTCCTCCTTACGTAGTTCTTCCAATCAATCCCTCCAACCCCAATCATTTTCCTCCATTTTCTAATTCTCCTTTATTCCCTAAATTATTTAGTTATCCACAAAGAGAAAAGTAATAAATACAAATGTCAAACCAAAAATTGAAAGAGTTACAATGTGGTCGATCTCTTTAGTTAATGACATTAAAAATAAAATCAGTACAAAATTGATACCTCTCATACTCAAAAGCTAACCTTCTCCTAATTAAACCTTCAGGAGAGTTGAGATCCTCGTGTAATCTTAATAATACTATTTTTAGAAACACGAACACAACTACTAATATGGGATAGTGATGATGCAAAAGTAACATAAACAAGCAAAGATAAGAGGACTTACAATCCCATTCCAGAATCAAGTCCATTATCTACAAACATCAAGAGCCGAAAAACGTATACCGTCGTATAGTCCACCTTATTCAATACACATAGAAATTCATTAATTAGTACAAGAAACTAAGCAGTTTCAGTTAGTAAAATTAATAAACCCACCACGATTCATATATGCAATGGATATGTACAAAGATGGTAACGCTTCCAGTTGATTGCAACAATGATTCTGATATCCAATTCGTCAAAGAACCAACACAAACAAACCCTTGTAATAAAAATAGTACAATACAAGCATAAATATATTTCCAAATAACAATCAAGGATACATGCTGGTGGCAAGCGTTGATAAGAAGAACCCATCGTACCTGAAACACCAAAAATTGGAACGCGTGTTGTAATCGATAAGATGAAAATAAATTACATTTGGGGTAACAAATAAATAAACATTCAGGTTGCCTGTCATAGCTATAGGTTATCCATAACATCAATCACCCTCCTCGTTAAGGTCTCCATCAGGAAGGGCACCTTCATCGACTCTCCTAAACCCACTAGACCAATAGGTCTAGTGTCACCCGAATCGCCACCTTTGTCAAGTGAAGGGATAATCCACCAAAATCTTCTCCCGGTCACAAGAATATCGCATGACTTGGTGCACGTGTATAGACATGACTCTTATCTTTTTCACACCTAGATGGATAGTGTCGGTGGTATCCAAGCATCGCTCGTCGAGAGTGAAAATCACATCAGTCGACCAAGAAGTATCGTCTAAATCCCTCGCCAGGTAATCAAACCTAGAAATATCCAACATAACCCTCAGTTCCTCAGGAAGCAACGTACATTCCTTAAAGAGATGTTCATCTGCAAAATTCAATCAATAACATGAATCAGTCGAGAAAACTTAACAAAATTTAATCAAAACTAAAAAAAAATTAAGAAATTAAAATAAAAAAATTCTCACATAGCCTTCAGGGTTTTCACCAAAGGAAAATGGCGAGTCTCAGGTTCTCGTAATAGGGATCTGATCATCAGCCACAATGTTGGCATGATAGTATATATTCTCTACTCCCACCAACATTTCTCTGGGGTGGTCCCACTCAATGTTTTCCTAGTCATCGATGTCTATAATATTGGCCATTTCTTTGAAAAACTCAGAAAAATGCTCCCGAGAGTTTTCTAGAGAGAGAAAAAGAGCGAGAAATTTTCTTACCACTTGAAATCTACACCTCTAATAGCCATTTAGGAGAGAACTACTTTGAAACCTTAAATTCACTCCGAGGATCAGCTCTCTTGTAGGAACTGCAACTGGTCTCTCTCTCTCTCTCGCTCTGCTTCCCCTTTTCTTCAGGTGGTGGATCAACCCAAACAACGTTTCTTGTGATGGGGTTGATGCCGGTGGTGGGTCGACACTTTCTGATTGATCAGGTGATGGGGTTGATGCCGGAGCAAATAGAGCAACGGGGTGGGAGCCGATGAGCGGTGAGGGAGAGGGTCTGCGTTTTGGTCTAGAGAAAGAGAGAGGGGGAGCGGGAGATTGAAGATGAGAGAGGAGAGAGAAGAGGGAAACTAAACATAGGGTATTTTATATTTTAGTGAAGTGTACTCAATTTTGGCACACTTTAAAGTAGTGCCAAATTTTGGCACCGTTTTAAAGTGTGCCAGATTTTCATTAAACCGTGCCAGAATCTGGCACAGTTTTAAACTGTGCCAGATTTTTAATATCAGGGTGTGCCAAATTGCTGTTTTTGGTGTAGTGGTAGGATCGCTAGGTACGTCGGACGAGAGCCGTGATAGGTGATCAGCTACGATGTTTTCTACTCCTTTTTTTATCTCTAATGGAGAGGATGAACTCTTGTAGGAGTAGGATCCACCTTATGAGGCGCGGCTTTACGTCTTTCTTTGTAAGGAGATATTTTAAAGCCACGCAATCGGTGAAACAAGTGATGGGGGAACCGATAAGATAGGACCGAAACTTGTTAAGAGCGAAGACTACCGCTAAAAATTCCTTTTTTGTGGTGGAGTAGTTGATTTGTGGTCCGGTAAGAGTCCGGCTAGCATAGTAGATGACATGAGATTTTTATCTTTCCTTGGGCCAAAAACAACCCCTATCGCATAATCGCTCGCATCACACATAAGCTCGAATGTTAAGGACCCATCCGGAGCTTGCATGCCACTTTGGCATACTTCAGTTCACTCGAATGGGGTGTCCTTCATAAGAAGGTTACTTAAGGGTCTAGCGATGGTGGTAAAGTCCTTAATGAACCTTCAATTAAAACCCACATGGCCCAAGAAAGATCGCACGTCCTTAAGACATTTTGGTGGGGGTAGGTTAGCTATGATATCAGTTTTTGCTCAATTAACTTCGATCCCTTTGGATGACACGATGTGGCCAAGAAATATACCCTCAGTTACCATGAAATGGCATTTCTCCCAATTCAGTACTAAGTATTTTTCCACACATCGGGCTAGTACTTTTTCAAGATTGGCTAGACGTAGATTGAAATAGGTGCCAAAGACACTAAAGTTGTCCATGAACACCTCTAGCCCTCTCTCAACCATGTCACTGAATAATCTCAACATGCACCTTTGAAAGGTTGCCGATGCATTACATAAGCCGAATGGCATACATTTGTAGGAAAACGTTCCAAAGGGGCAAGTGAAGGTTGTCTTCTCTTGATCAAGTACATCTACCTCAATCTGGTTATATCCGGAATAACCATCTAGAAAGCAATAGTAAGGGTGGCCCGCTACTCTTTCAAGCATTTTATCGATAAATGGCAAGGGAAAATGGTCTTTCCTAGTTCCAGCATTGAGTTTCTGGTAATCAAGGCAAACGCGCCACCCAGTGGTGGTACGTTGGGGAACTAACTCTCCCTTGGCATTTTCGATCATAGTCATGCCCGACTTATTCGGGACGACTTGAATGGGGCTCACCCACTTGCTATTCAATATTGGGTAGATAATCCCGGTATCCAATAACTTTATAATTTTGGTCCTCACCACATCTTTCATTATGGGGTTTAGCCTTCTTTGCATTTCTCTTGAAGGCTTAACATCCTCCTCGAGGTGAATATTATGGGTGCAAATTAGAGGGCTTATCCCCTTTAGATTAGCTATACACCAACCAAAAGCACTATGGTTCTTCCTCAAAATCTTTAAAAGCTTAACCCTTGCTCTTCATGTAAGCTAGAGGAGATGACAATAGGAAATGTCTCACCCTCTCCTAGGAAAGCATATTTAACATTAGAGGGCAGTTTCTTCAATTCGAGAGTCAGGAATCTGTCTCTAGAGGTAACCATATGTGTCTCTCTTGATGTCAACTCTTCGAATCGAGAAAACCAACTAATATCTCTTGCGTCCTCATTCGACGCTCTCTCATCGAGTAAGTCTCTCAACTCCTCAATCTCTCTCTCAAACTAGGTGTAAGCTCCCTCACTCTCATGACTAGACACTAGGCAAGATTCTAAGTCATCTCCACAGTAATTTTCCTCAATGTGCTCTTCTACGATCTCATCAATTAAGCTCACCACGTGAAGATCATCTTCTTCCCCTGCTTGTTGGGATATGTTAAAGATGTTTATTTCTAAAGTCATATTCCCAAAAGTGAGTTGCATCTGCCCATTTTGAGTATTGATCAATGTGTTAACCGTAGCTAAGAATGGGCATCCAAGGATGATGGGAACATGATTTTTTGAGGTGAAGGAGGGCTCCATGTCCCAAATGACAAAATCTTTCGAGAAGTAGAAAGTATCCACTTGGACTATCACGTCCTCAACTATACCCCTCGGTATCTTCATGGTTCGATCCGCTAATTGGAGAGTGATCCTTGTGGGCTTAAGATCACCCAGATAAAGTTGCCTATAAATTTAATAGGGGAGAATATTAACACTCGCCCCCAAGTCATGTAAGGCTCTTTCAATTTTATTCTCTCCAATGGTGCAAAAAATGGTGGGCGCACCAGGATCTTTATATTTAGGTGGGAGATTGTTAAGAAGAACAGAGATCACATTCTGTGCTAGAAACACGTTTTTCTTTACCTTCATTCTCCTCTTTATAGTCAATAAATCTTTAATAACTTTTGCGTAAGCTGGGATTTGCTTTATTACATCGAGGAAAGGCAAGTTCAATTTCACGTTCTTAAGGAATTCGAGCACTTCATCACTTATGGTCCTTTTATGGGAAGGAACCAATCTTTGAGGAAATGGCGGAGCAGAGGATGGATTTACAACTACCTCAGGCTCACTAGTGTCTATTTTATCACTCTCATTCAAGGAGATATCTTCAGCCTCTTTCATGCGGAGTGAATTCTCCTTGTCTTTTGATGTGTTGCATGGGGGAGGTGATAAATCAATAACTCCCCCACTACGAAGAGTGGTTACCGCTGGACACTACTCCTGATGTTCAGTAGATGTGGAGCTAACACTAGTTTAACCTTGGGGAGGTTTTTGGCCCTGGGCAAGAAACTTTCCCTTCTCTTGGATACTCAATGAGGATTGTAACTTGGATATGTTCGCATTCATATCAGCGAACATGCGATAGTATCTAGAATTTGTTGCAGTTTGAAAATTTATAAACTGATTTATGGTATCCTCGAGATTCCTCTGAGGTGGAGCTACATATGGAGCTAGAGGTGGTGGTGCTTGTTGGTATTGAGGAGGTGGCGGAGGTGGTACAACCGGTGAGTTATGATTCATCGCAGCATGTGGTTGTCCATAGTTAAAACTAGGGTGGTTCCTCCAAGAAGGGTTGTAGGAGTTCCCATGCGGGGCGTTGAAATTCCCTTTAAATCCTCCTATAGCATCCACCTTCTCGGTGTGCATTTCTTTGTAGGTGGGGGTCGTTGGGCATGTCTTTTTGGAATGACCCGCTGTACAAATAACACACACCTTCTCTTTCGAACCACAGTTGGATCTAAAGATGTCTCTCAACCGTCTATAAAGTAAATCTTTCATGTGCCTCTGAAACTAATCGAATCGACGGTCTATTATGGTATTACTATCCAAATGGAATAAACCGGATGCAGTAAGTGTGGTAGATACTTATTTAGGCCGAATTTAGGTACTAGGATCGGATGAGTCCCATGTTTGAGTAGTCTCTGCGACATACTTAAGATGGGATTCGGCGTCGGTAGAGTCTAAGTCCCAAAATGGTAGTTCACACATCGTTTGCACAAGTTGTTTGGATGCCACCGTCAACCCATTATGGAAGAAAGATATCAAATGGTGTTTTTCAAATCCATGATGGGGGCATGCGCTTACCAATTCTTGGAATCATTCCCAACACTTGTCAAAAGGCTCACTATCTTGTTGTCAGAAACCTTGGATTAGAGTTTTGACAGAATTAGTCTTGTGCGGTGGATAGAACTTTGAGATGAACTTGGATCGCATAACCCTCCAGGAAATAATAGAGTTCGGTGGTAAAGACTGTAGCCATGTCTTGGCTTTATCCTTTAAGGAAAGAGGGAAAAGCTTTAGGCGAACAACATCCTTCGTGCAAGATTGGTCGCTAAATGTGTCGCACGCCTCCTCGAACTCGCGGATATGCAGGTATGGTTTCTCCAAATCCATGCCGTGAAACGTAAGGAGAATATATATCATCCCATCGTGAAAGTGGAACTGATCGGCATTATACGGAAGTAAAATGCAACTAGGGGTGACAGTCCTCTCACGCAAGAGTAAATCTTTCATGGGACGATAGGGTAGATTTCCCTCTCCATTGTCCAAACTCGTTGCATCAGACATCGCGCTCGCGTTCTATTCAAATGATTTCGACTCCTCACTCGGTGTCCTAGACGTGTGACTCATAGATTGACTGGACGTGCGACTGGAGGTGGATTGTTCGGGTGTAGGGAGGGGGACCCATAATTGAGGAACACGATGAGTGTGGGGGCTTTCAGAGTTATACTCAACAATTGGATTTTCATAGATTCGATTCAGAGTATTTTGAGGAGTTTGAGTATGTTCAGGATTTTGCATTAAAAGGCTTTTGAGAGATGATATTTCCTTTTGGACTTTTTTTATTCTTTTTTTTTTTGGATTTTTGGTCAAAGTTCTAGATTGACTCGATCTAACCTAAGTCTACCTAGTTCCCCGACAACGGCGCCAAAAACTTGATGCGATCACAAATGTGTCTAATATGCATGCTATGTAGGCTCAAGTGCAATCCTGTCGCTCAAGTGATAATCCGATAAGTCGGATATCGATCCTCAGGGAAAAGGAACGACGTTGGAAAGACAACGGTAACCTAGTTTTGACTCTAAAAAGAATGAAAAGGTGATTTGGAAGACGAAACAACTACAACTAGATGCAAATTTGAGAATAATTAACTAATGAAACAAAGAACGAACAAAATGCAACTAAGCTAGTTAAATGAAAAGATGATGACAAATGGTTTTACAAATTAACTATGAAATGAGAACAATAGGCCGGGTTATAATCCCCCACACCCTAGAAATTCACTTCTTAGGATACTAGACTCGAAATTAGAATTTTAAATGAACCCCGATCTTTAGTACTCCCAAGCATTACATATGTGAGGGGTCGTAGCCCGCACAGTATGTAATCAAAGGACAATACGCACGTCGCATTCTTAAGCATCCCGATTACCTAGGGCAAACGAGATCAAAAGTCCTACGACGGTTGCACCAGCTGTGCAAGACAGTTCTTCGACGATTTTAATTCAAAATTCTATTTCCCATTATCGTGAATTACATCGGGTGGGGTTCATGCACCCCAACCCTTAGAAAATTAGCTAGACATGATTAAATTAAAAGAAAACATGGATTGAAAAGAAGAAAACATCATTCTTAATAGAAACTTAGAATTAAAGAGATGCATAATTAATAGTTAACAAACCAAGGCAATTATGAACAAAGGAATGGAAAGAAATTACTTGAATTAAAGAATCAAACTTGAAATCCTTACAACTAAATTCTTATTGAAATCTAGGTTTTTTAAACATGGTGAGAGAGATTTTCTCTCTCTAAAAACTAAACTAAACTAGACTAAAACTTATAAAAAGTCGAAGCCCTTTGGCTAACAATAACTAGAAGTTAAATACATCACGAAAAATTTAGAGTTGTAGCTGAATCAAACTCTAAAATCGGAACAAGAAAATCAAGTTTATCCTCGGCCGACCGATCCGGGTCTTCAGTGGTGGATAGATCCTCAATCAAATCCGGATCGATCCTTTATTCTGGGAAATATGATCGGTCCGCTATGCCAATTTTTCCAGTGAGTTATAGAGATCTAGATCAATCCTTTTTTTTTTCTAGAATTAGGATCGGTCCGCTATGTGATTTTGGCTAGTGAGTTTCAAGGGATCGGAACGGTCCTTTTCTTTGGGAAATGGGATCGTCCCTCATTCCATTTTTAGCTTCTCCTTAATTTCTCTCATCTTCAAAACCTCGTAACTTCTGCTCTGGAACTGGATTTGGACGCCGTTCCTTCCTACGTACTTGTAGACTCGAGATCTTCAACTTTAATTCGGTCTCTCATTCGGATTCCTTATAGAAATTACACTTTTGCCCTTTTTGACTTTTCTTCCTTAATTCATTCTTTTGCTTTGGCTTTTGTCTTTCTTCACTTAGCAATAAATACCTGTAAATATCATGAAAAAGGCACAAAACTCGAGATACTATGTAGAAAGGTCAGTAGCATATAAATGAGATAAATCAAGATGAATTACATTAACCGAGGCTATAAAAATCCCTAAATTAAGGAGGTAAATTCAAAAGAATTTACACCTAATCACTTTGCACGCATTATATTTAAAAAAGGAAATTATGTTTTCAAAATGGAAATTAATTTTTTAATTGGGTAGTTAACTTCGAGGGATCTCACTCTCAATTACATCAACATGTTTGCATATGATGAATATGTATAGATATTTCTCTTTAAGATGTTAATTACAAGTGTAATCTCCTTAGTTTTTTATATTGTTTCTTAAACTATTTTTTTTATCACCGTCGAATATGTTTATCATAATTTTATAAAAATGAATGACCGTGTATATAAAACAAACTCGAACATAAATCTAAAACACAATTATTTGATTTGGTTTTGCACACAATGTGTCCCAAGAAGTAGATATAATTTCAGCATAACTCTCATGTAATTGGAATTTTCCAAACAATTTTTAATATACACTTAATAATGTAGTAATTAAAAATAAAATTCCATGATAAACTATAGTATGTCATTTGGTGAATATGAGTAGGACTATAAAGAATGCCATATAAGTTTGTCTTAACATTGATTCAAGTTTGTTCTTCCTAATTTTCTTCTAAAATTTTATTATGCACAATAATTACAATTTGTGTTTGTTGATGCATCTCGAATTGCACCTTCACACATTTAATACATGTGTGTATCGATTATTATATTTAAAAACTTACATATGAAATACATATATAAATATAAAAATTTATCAGTCAAATTTACATAGACAATACGTATTTCTAGTTTCCCCCAATTCATAATGCATAATTAGAGAAAATACCTTATTTTATAATTCTGTTGACATACCCCCAAATGAGCAAATTTTAGCATTGTCTACTTACCATTAAAAAACCATATTTTGTTATTAGATTTAAATTTTGTATAAAAATACCATTGAATTAATTACACACCGCTCCCTCTCAACATCTTCTTCTTCTTCTTCTTCTTCTTCTTCTTCTTCTTCTTCTTCTTCTTAACATATAGAAGAAAAACACTAAATTCCAAATGAGTACATCAAACTCAAGATTTTGATAAGGTAGAATAGAATACTATATATATTAAGACATAATTTTAATCAAAATATGATTTATTCGTAGATATATTGATGTGATTAAGAATATGTATGATGTTGTTATGATTGTAATACAATAATAGGAGAAAGTATTAACCTTCTAATAAATATAGGACTAAATTAAAACTCAACCCTAAGTCCTTCTCTTTTATGGATGAATTGATTGGACAAACACAACATGAAGTTCTATGGATCATTTAATTTGCAGATGATATAATTCATGTGAACGAAACAAAGGTGGGGATTAATGTTGGATTAAAAGTGGAGATACCCCCCCCCCCCCCCCCCCCCCCCCGCGCAAAGAGAGTTTAAAATAACTAGGACTTATATATAGCATATGAATTGCAACTTTGATAATAGCAAGAAGACGTGGTGTATTTGGAGGTTCAAGAGATACCTAAAAATAATCATTTTTTTTTTATCAATTAAGCTCTATCTTCCAAAGAGATAGAGATATTAAAGATTTTGTAACCCACAAGATTGAATCAAGTGGAGAAGTGCTAAAAAGTTATTATATGATGACATGGTATATGTGATAGAATGTTGGATAACTAAGAAATAACATGTTCATAGAATGAGTGGGGATTAAATGCAAATGTTAAAATAGATGTGGGGGTAAATTCGAAGTGATAAATTAAAAAATGAACATATTTGTAAAATGGTAAAAGTAACTCCTACAAAAAGTAAATTAAGACAAAATCATGTTAAATGGTGTAGACACACTAAACGTAGACCAATAAGTTACCACGTAGGGATGACTTGGTGGAAGATTGTACAAAAACACATGATATCATGCCATTTAATTGACTCACTAAATACAACGAAATATAAAAATGACATTTTATATAGACTCCAAATTATTGAAATATGCTTTATTGAGTTGAGTAGAATTGAAATAAGTTACAACAATTATAACAATAATTGTATTACTCTAACTACATTACAAGATAGATAAACACAAAGCTACAATGATCGGGATTACAATATTACAACATTATCCATCTATTAAATTAAATTGGGCTAGTTAAATAGATCATCTTGACAGTCTCATTCATAAAAACTTATGAGTTTTAATTTGAAAATAATTTATGGTGGCAAATGAACAGAAATTTGCACCTAAGTACAACGCACAACCAAATTACAAAAAACATATTAATGTCACCGTTTTTATTAAAAGAAAAAAGTTAAATTGTTTATTCGGATCCAGATACATTAATATCTCAATTTGTATTAATATATATATATAGAGTCAGACTATAGTACATCATGCTGTATACATCACACATGCATCACGCCTAATTCTAGCGCCTAAAAAACTTTTTTTTCTTCAAATTTTATATTTTTTTCTTGAAATTAACCTTCCAATCAATCCATATGCAAAAAATTAGGTCAAAATACATTTTGTATCTATTTAAAAAAAAACTGCTAAAAATACCTTATTTATAAGGGTCTGCGCCAACAGTTTTTTGTGGAGTTTTTAAAAATAGTTACAAAATGTATTTTGACCTAATTTTTTGCACATGGGTTGATTGGAATGTTAATTTCAAGGAAAAAATATAAAATTTGAAGAAAAAAAAGTTTTTTAGACCTTAGAATTAGGCGTGATGCATGGGTGATGTATAGAGCATGATGTATGTGAGATTTCATATCTCTCTCTCTCTCTCTCTCTCTCTCTATATATATATATATATATATATATATTCAATTATTTTTTCAGATCAGTTCAGCAATTCACCAACTTTGTTTATTCCTCTCTCATATCTTCTTTATATATATCATTGTCTCGACATGCTGTCAAGCAAGTATTTAATTTGTAACTATTTGGACCACCCTTGCTAGTTATAACCAAGGTTCTAAAAAACGCGAGGCGTGACCAAGGCGTGGAGGCCAAGCCTTAAGCCTTAGAAGCTTAGGCGGGCCTTGGCGTAAAAAGGAGTGAAAAGGCGTTTAGGCATTTTTTAATATATTTTAATATTTTTTTTACTATGACAAGGCTATTTAAAATACTAAATTGGTACATACCTTAAAAATATGTTTAAATATTTGTAAATTAAAATACTATTTTTTAAAATACAAAAACAAAACAAAAAAATTGCCTCTTTTCACGCCTTACTTCTAAAAAACTCGCGTTTTTTCACGCCTTACCCCCAAAAAACGAGCGTTTTTTCACGCCTTGCCCCAAAAAACGTTGACCATCGTTGACCACGCCTTGATCCACGCCTAGGGCCAAAACTTGGCGTATCTAAAAAGCCTCGCGCCTAGGCGCGCCTTGGCGCCGCCTAGGCGCGTTTTTTAGAACACTGGTTATAACATAAAATCCCCTTCACCTACATAATGTGTTTTTCCCACACTTTTTTGTCGTCTACCCTGCCAATTGACACTTCACAGCTAATCTTTTTATAGAGTTATCTTTGTATTCTAAATTGATTACACAAACTTTTTATATATTCTAAAACATTACAATAATATAATCATAGATTTAGATTTTTTAGTAATGATTCTCACTGACATTCGAGGTATGATAACAGTAATCTCATTGTGAACATTTTTTCATAATATATTAGTTATATAAGATTAATTTTGAAATTGGCTCGCATTTATTCCCTAATTCCTAAAATGAATATTTATAGGGTCAAAGTAGATATCAAATTGTTAATGAGGGTCATACCTCATAATAACCTTTATATAAAAAGGAAAAAACATATTTTACCATTGTAAGAACTTTTCAATTTGATAAAACAGAAAAGTCAACTGAAATTTTCCTTTTAACATAAGGAAGGTCATTGTAATTTTTTAAAAGACACTTAAGTGTATGTAATAAATATAAGGGTTAATTGGGTTTTGACCTATCAAAGGGTCTTGCTCCGATGGTTATCGGCCGACCCTTGTTTGCAAGAGGTCGTGCATTCAAGTCCCACTCTCCCCTCCCCCCCCCCCCCAACGGGATTGATAAAAAAAATTGGGGTTTGACCTCTATTAGTTATACCTTTTTAGGAATTGAACCCTTGAAACACTGGTATACCATTATTCCAATTTGTGATACATATGTTGATTGATTTATTTGATCGCTATTGTTTTGTTAAGTTACTAACATACCGTTACTAAAAATTTAAAAAGGAAAAATAAAAATTACAAAACCCTAATTATATAAAAAAAAACATTTCCCCCCCTCTCATGATCTCATCTCTGCACACCTCCAAACATGCATAATTAATAACGACGAAAACTAAATAACCCTGAATATAAAATACAAGTGGTCACTATAATTATCCACCGTACAAAAAACAAAAAAAAATTGTTGTACCCCTAATTCTCGAGATTTTTTTTTATAGCAATAGTTGACTATTCCATTGTCTTATATTAGCAGACTGGTTGACAATACATAGATATCGGTCCCCATATATAGAATAGTTCAATATATGCAATTAACAATCAACCCCATTTGCATGAGAACGCCATATATGGACAGGCTCATGCGTTATTTCATGACAGTATGTTTTTAATGAAGGTTGTTGCAACAACTCTAGTTGCTATATAAAATTGTACGTGAGAAAGAGACTACATTGAGATCAAGCTTATCGAGTCTCTCTAGAAAGTCAACAACAAGATAACAAATTAATAAACTTATTCCCTAGAAAATATAATAGTTAGGCTGGATATCTTTTACATAGGTTACATAGTTAAATTTGGTTATAAATTATAGGGCAATTTACAAATAGGTTACTTGGTAATAATTTTTAAATATTTAAGGACAATTCATTTTTAGGTCCACTTGCTATACCACTAGTGTGAACTCCTACAAGAAGAGAATTACTGGACCTAAGTGTTTAAAATTTATCAAAATTCCTTTAGTATTTAAAATTTATTTGTAAGGGACCTACGAGTACTTTTCCCTAAATTATATATTGAGGTTGGTTTAATTAAAAGCTCTAGCCCATAGTTTGGAGGGCATTTCATATTGTTAACTCATATATTGTGTACGCCTGAATTCTCAAGGAATCTTGCATGATAACTGTTTCTTGAATATTGGGTTGTGGATTTTGTTAGACTAAGATTATAATTCAGATTAATAATACTCTAGTTCACTTAAGTTTGATCGAATTTGTACTTCAATATCTAAAGTTTCAAAAGTGAAATATAAAACCCAAAAGTTTGCAGTTGATGCACTTTCGTCCAAATCCAAAGGACTGTTAAATTTTGGACGGAAAGTGGCATGTGCGCTGCACATGCTTCAAATTTAAAATTCCATTAATTAATTAAAGTCTTTGAAAATCATGATTTTTTATATAAAATTCAGAAAATTATGAGAATATTGCAATATTCATGACGTTGTGTAGATGATTTTAATATATAAATTTCTTAAATTTGACATAATTTTAATGTACGTTATATTTTTGACTTTGTGATAGTTAAAAGTCACCGTAGACTACAATATTTACCAAGTTTTGGTTCATTGTTTTTTATTCTAACATGTCATAACCAATAAATAGATATTTTTATAAGAAAAATGTAATTTTAACTTTGGTTTTAAACAAGGAGTCCTACATGACCATGTTAAATCTACTGTGTATTGGTAACATTACTTTATTACCAAAGTTAAAAGTTGGACCCTTTATTAAAGATGTTTATTATTGCTAAAAGAGTTCAAAACATAATTCTAATTATTCATTTTCTATATTATAGCTATTATTAAGATATTAAAACTATTATTAAAATATTGAAAATAAAGTAAAAAATTATACCTTTTCTTAAAAAAATTGGGCACTAAAAATATTATATATATTATTATAATTTTGGGAATTATAGAAAAATATTTTAAAATTAAAAAAATATATTTAAAAAACATAAGATAGTAAAAATATTTTAAAATTTTAGATATATAGAAAATAAGTAATATAAAATAATTTTTGAAATATTTAGGCAATAATAAACATCTTTAATAAAGGGTGAAATTCTTAAAATTCCTAAAAAATATAGTAATCAATACACCATAGAATTAACATGGTAGTGTATGACTCCTTATTTAAAATTATAAATAAAATTATATTTTTTTATAAGAATATCTATATATTGGTTATAACATATTAGTATAAAAATAAACCAAAAATTAGTAATTAGTGTAGTCCATGATGGCCTTTAACTAACACAAATGCAAAAATATAAAAGTATATAAAAATATGTTAAATCTAAGAAATTTATATATTAAAATCATCTTAGCGAAGTCACAAATCCGACGGTATTTTTCTCATAATGTTTTGAATTATATATAAAAAGTTATGATTCTCCAAAGAAATTAACTAATTAGTGAAATTTTAAATTTGAAGCATGTGCTCCGCACATGCCACTTTCCTTCCAAAATTTAACGGTCCATTAGATTTTGGACAAAAATGCATCAACTGGCAAATTTTGGGATTTTATGTGCCACGTTTGAAACTTTAGGTACTGAAATGCAAATTCAGCCAAACTTCAGGGGATTAAAACGATATTAACCCTTATAATTTTATTTTTAAAGTAATTTTTTTTTGTTTCTCGAAACAAGCATACCATATTTTGCATATTAATTGTAATATTTTGCATATTAGTATAAGAACTCAATCATAACTACCCGATGCATTAAATACTACAATAGAGTCTTTTAATTAGGCATATGCATATAACTACATGCATAATATAATTTCTGTAAGTAAAAGACATCCTATTATAAACGAGTCATCACAGCCTATTCTTATGAGAATGAGAATCAATCATCCTTATGAATAATGAGTCCATAATTCACCCAAACTTACATATCAATAATTTGGAATCTATTAGTTTAAATGCTCACTACAAGAATTGTGGATTTTAGCAAGGAAAAAAATCGTTGCAAAAAGTATCTTTTCGTTGCAAAACACCATTTGCAACGCTTTTTTTTCCTTGCAGCGTTCCTCGCATTAACCATCATGCTATAGATCTTTTGCAAGGAAATTTTGTCATCGTCGCTAAACATATTGTGCAATGAAAGTTTTCGTTGGAAAAAATAAAACATTTCATTGCAAAAAAGTTATCATATCTTGATTAAAAAGATTTTGCAAGGAATATTTCGTTGCAAAAAATACTAATAAATCATCGCAGAAGATATTTTGATAGAATTAAAATTTTTTGGTAAATGTTAATTTTACATTGCTAGAAGTATTTTGTAACACTTTTTTTCGTTGCTAAAAAGTTCTCGTATTTTGACTAACAATCCTTTACAACGAATATTTCGTTGCAAACGATACTAACAAATCCTTACAAAAAATATTTGGAGAGAATTACAATTCTTTGCCAAATATTAATTATACATTGCTAAAAGTTTTTCGTAACACTTTTTTTACTTGCAAAAAAGTTCTCGTATTTCAACTAAAAATATTTAACAATAAAAATTTCGTTGCAAAAGATACTAATAAATTCTCGCAAAAGATATTTTGAGGAAATTAAAATTCCTTGTCAAATGTCAATTATTCGTTGCTAATAGTCTTTTGTAACACTCTTTTTCGTTGGAAAATTATATTAAATAATGAAACAAATAAAAAGAAAATTAAGTAAACACACATAATTAAAAAAAGATGTTATATTATATTCAAAACGTAAATGTACTACTGTTCGTGTCACAAAGAAGCTAAAAATAATACTTCATAACTAAGAGATGAGTTTATACTAGTTTTCTCATCACAAATAAACTGATAAAATCAACACTTGAAATCAAGCAACTTGGTTAGTAGGGACAGAAGATCCTTCATGAACATCTTCCTCAGGAGCATCGTCTTTATCTGACAATAATGTGGCCTTCATTGTAGCCATCTCTGACACGAGACCTTGGACTAGAGTTTTCAAACCTACGATCTCTGTTTGTAATTTTTTGTTCTCCAAATCAAAATTCTTCTTGCATAGTGATTTCAAAGGTCGGGTACCAAGACCCTTCACGTATCCCGACCTCTTTCCAAGGACTTTTTGACAGATTAATGCTTCATCAGAATCTTCAAAGCTTTTTTGTAATTCAATCATCTCTTTCTACAAAGAAAAAGAAAATAATATGTTACACTATCGATTTGACTATTTTTTAAACTTTAAAAAATAAAATTGATAAAGTTTCCTTTGTTTATTTAAGAAATCCAACATGTTGTGACACACAAATCACTAATTCAACAACTATAGATACAAGTAAAATGCATCACTTCCACCGATTTCACTATATTTTTTTTAAAAAAATCGACAGAATTTCCTTTATTTATTCATGAAATCCAACCTGTTGTGATACAAATCAATAATCCAATGACTCCCGTCCACTCATTTCAACAAAAATCAATCCATCCCACACGACTTGGGAATAATACTTTATGTTTAATCATGTAAAATTATCTTCTTTTATATACTTACATAGTCAGACTCTGCTTTTTCACTAATCCACCCGTTGTCCTTCGTCCAATGAGTATCATAAAATACTTCAATTTGTCCTTTTGGCGTCTCATATGCATTACCTGTCTATTAACATACGAAAATAAAATACATAAGTACAAGTATCCACATAAATTAAAATTTAACAAATTTTAAGTGTTAAATAAATTACCCCGTCTTCATACAAGTATTGGACAAAAGACTTTGTTCCACCGCGATGAACATACTTGGCATTTGAGCGACTAGTAGAGCAATCATCAGATTTTTTCTACAAAAAAGTGATATACTTCAAGTTAATTTACTGAAACTTAAGAAAACATAAAATTTTAACATAAAACATACATAGAAAATTATTACCTTATGTTTCTCTGTACAAAAAAACAAGCAAAGAAATTTCCAATCATCGTCCTTTTCCACATCACTAGGTTTGTTCTTATTCGCCTCCTCAATATTCGAAAATTTAGCAAAATGTTTCTTCAATGTGTTACGGAATCCACTATAACGTGCGGACATTGATGTATGCAAATAGCTCACAACTGCCGGATTTGTGATGTCTAACTCAAATTTTGATTGCACAAGTTTTAATGAGTTAAGAATATAAAATCACAAATTTTTAGGGGAATAGAACACAAAATTAAATATACCAAAACTCGATCAATCATTGATGTCTTCTCCTTCTCTTCAATATTTCCCCATTTTTCCACCTTTAACGGAGCAAAATTTCGTACGACAAAGCCAATTTCATTAGCCAAAGAGGTAGCAGTACGTCCAATCGGTTTATTATGCATAGAGTCCCATTGAATTGGAATTTTAGAACCCCCAAAACTTTTAATAAGAGCATCAGTCGCTATCCCACGTGTTCTGCCACAAACTTTTTTCTTGGAGGTGGATCCAGATTCTGAAAAACAAAACAAATTTATCTAATAAATTTTGTATTCACAATAGCATAAACATGAAAGTATACCATTATAATACAAAAGTCAACTATATTAAATTATACCGAAGTCAGTTAATTTTGTATAAAGGCTGTTATTAATTTGTTTAAAGGCCTGTTACTAATTTTGCTATTTTTTTTAGTTATTTTGCTGTTATAAAACGATTATCATATGTTTATTTATTTTTAGTTAGGATAACATAAGTTATTTTTGCTGGTTTATTTGTATTTTTAGTTATTTTTGTCGTTTTTTCATTTGCTGTTTTTTTTTATATTCTTTTGTTGTTTTATTTTTTTGAAGTTTTTTTCTTCCGTAGTCTGGCATGACATTTATTTCTTTTCCCTTGATTTTTTTGGTGTTTATTTTTCAAGCAAGCCTACATAATTCCAGAAATAGTTCAACTGATCTTCCCTTGAAAATAACTTACTAGGATCTATTGTTTCAAGAAGGAAAACATGAGTCTTGATGCAATTAAAGTAGATGCTAAGAAGATTGACAAGTATAATATAAAGTGGAAATCGCAATTAAATAATATGACATGTACCGTTAGAATTAGGCTCAAATGTAGAATTTGCACGCGTTATTTTTGCTCCATTCGATGTCCTAGATGCAATTTCATTAGGTATTGGATCCTTGTGCGTAGTTGAATCTTGCGTACTACGTGGCTCTACAAAAGAATTAGTTGAAGAACCATGTCCACCTCCACGTCCACGTCCGCGTCCACGTCCACCAGGTGCCATAAAGATGGTAATATTCCTGATCAATTAATCAAAATAATTAATTTACAAATATAAAATTAGAAAAGCAATGATAATGGAACCAACTCAGTTAAGTAACATATAATTTAGTTTTAGCACATCTCTCGTTCTTTTAATTCTTTTAAACTAAAGACTTCAACACACAAATTCACTATCTCTCACCGAAATTTCAAATCCCTAATTTCAAATTAATTGTTAAACGAATTAACACCAGAGCATTATCATCACATATATAAAACATAAAACAGGGCTTTAGCAACCAAAACACACCGCCATCATTTACCTACAACTTTTGTGACTTTAAGCAAACCATAATCCACTATCTCCACTTCTTTACACACTTTTGTAGTATTTAATAGGCAGTTTTGCCCATGGCAAATTTTGCCCAAAAAAGGTCACGTGACTTCTATTTGCCTAAAATTGTGGAGAAAATTTGCTTTGCTCCTTTGGTGGGAAATATTTGCCATGGCATTTGCCTAAAACTGTATATTATTTAATAAAAAAGTTGTAAATAAAAAACTGATATTTTGTGTTAAAAAATTGTATATTTTATTAAAACAAAGTGGACATTTTTATAAAATAAGATTTTCTAAAATGTTTATTTTTTATAAAAAAATAAAATATTTTTAAACTGTTTATAAAATTGTTTTCGTTATAAAACAGTTTTCATTTTTTTTATGAAAACTATTTTCTTTATTTTTTTAAAAAAAAATTGGACGTTACTTTTATATTAGATAAAAAGTTTAACATTGTTTATAACGTTTTTTTTAAAGCGGTACAAAGAGTTGTTTTGTAAAAAGATAAAAATGTTTTAGTTATCTTTTTTTTAAATAAAAATAAATATTCTTTTATTGGATGTTGTAAAAAAGTTATAAAAAGTTGGACGTTGTAAAAAAGTTATAAAAAGTTGTACGTTTATAAACAATAAGTTGGACCTTGTAAAAAAGTTATAAAAAAACTGTTTTCATTTTTTTTTAACTGGGAGTAATTTTAATTAAGAAAAAAAAGTAGAATGTTTTTTTTAAATTGCTAGATTTAACTAAAAAACAGTTTTTTTATGAACTTAAAAACATTTTTTTTTATAATGTTTCAAGAAAACAGTTTTTTTTTAAATTGCTAGATTTAGCTTTTAACTTAAAAAGCTGGAAGTTATAAAGTTATGTTAAAAGTGTTTTTTTTATTGTTATAAGTTCATCGAATATTTTTTAATATACATTTAGTCCGAATTTTTTTATTGGTTATTACGCAAATGGGTAAAAATGATAAAAATTTGTCAACATTATATGGGTAAAGTTTGTATATACCAGGATAAATTTTGGGTATCAAACAATATGAGTAGACAAATAAATGTGTTTCACTAGGCAAACTATGCATATCAAACACAAAAAAATGGCAAATAGAGTTTTTGCCAGCGTGCAAATAAAGCCTATCAAACATGACGAAATTATCTTTGCCACAGCAAAATTTGCCTAGATAAAATTTATCAAGACAAAATTTGTCATGCCAACACTTTTGCCCAACGTCAATCAAACGGATCATAATAGTTCTAGAGGCGAATCAAAATGAATAAATTTGGAGGGACAATTAAAATGTAATGATAGTTTGAGGGATATAAGTATAACCAGCTGTTGATATAAAAAATTAGATCATTTCTAATTATTCAATCACAGATAAATAAATGAGACAAATAATTTTTAAAGTGGTTCAGCCTTATAAGAATGGCCTACGTCCACTGTTATGTTATTGCTGAGTGTTTGGGAATTCTCGAATACAAGTTCTCTCAAAAAATTCCCGTCTCCTTCCAATGAGGATTGTACAATGTATTTATAGCCCTGAGGCTGTAATGTGAAAGGGTAATACATTAAATGATATACATATGAAATGATGATACATTCAATGCCCCTTAAGCGTGTGCGTCTGAATGATAAGCATTTAATGAATAGTCAAACTGTTGGTTATCCTGCTATTAAAGCTTTGTTCGAGGTGCAACTCAGACTGCCTGAGTTGCTCGGACCGTCTAAGCTTCTCGGTGTTTAGGAGTTCCTCGGGGTGTATGAGTTCCTCGGGGAATTCTTGTTCCTCGGAGCGTCTGAGTTCCTCGGGGAGTAGTGTTCCTCGTTGTAGTATGGTTCCTCGGAGCGTGTGAGTTCATCGGAAGTATTTATTGCTGCCATGTATATTGCCACGTGTCATCATTCAATTGAGCCATGTCAGCAGACTAAATTTGGTATCAACAGAAGCTCCCAATGTTTCATAGTTAGAAATTTGAAGAGTATGGAACATTATTTCTCGGAATATGGTAGCTTTAAATGGTCTTCCTGATTTTTAGGAGTGTTTCCTTCGTATGTATTTCTCCTTCCAAATTCGTAAAATCATGCTTTTTTGAATTTCTATGCCTGCTTCGATTCCTGCGCCCCTTTTCGTCTTTTTAGCCGCCGGTAACGTAATCGTCTCTTTTTGTAATCATTACTTTTCCTTTTCCCAAGGTAGAGAATTTAAACGCTGCAGAAAATCCCATCGTCTTCTACTTTTTTAAATTTGTATCTTCGAGTTTTCCGTCGTCTCTTTCTCTCCTGTGTATTCATCTCTTCCATCGTTCGTTGTCATCAGATCCACTCATTTTCTGTAAGATTTTCTTCCTTCTTCTTCATTTCTTTTATTCATCATGGTTTACCCTATTGAATCTCTTGATAAGTTTCGCTCGGATTTTTCCATTCCCCCTGGGTTATTTTGGAAGAACTCTCTGAGCCTTCTGATTATTTCCGTTTGGCTGAGGGACATTGGCTCCCCAGTCTCTTTATTGCTGAGTGTGAATTTTCTTTTCCACCCAATCCCTTGTGTCTGGAATTTTGTCAATATTTTGACATTGTTCCTGCAAGAATAGCCCCAAATACATGGAGAATAGTTAATGGGGTTCATAGGTTAAACCAAATCCATGGAACTCGCCTAGGAATTCCAGAAATCATGTTTTGCTATAGATGGGCTGTAGGCGATAATACTTTTTATCTAAAAACTAGAATTTTGAATAGGGCTTTAGTGGTTAATCTCCCGGATGCCAATAGGGACTATTTTGAGCATGGGGTTGTCACAAAAAATTGGCAACATGCTCCTTTATCTGGAGATGAAGTTTATCAGGGTCCCAGATGCCCTCCTTATGGAAATGGGATAGGTTATTTTTATTTCATTTTATTTATTTTGAAATTATGCTTCTTTTATGTTTGACAAAATGTGCCACTGATATTTTAATTTTGATTTATTTGCAGTTGATAGCAAAAGAAGGTGTCTAAAGGAAGCAGATGTTAACATAAGACACTTGAAACTTATCTGGAGTCTGTATCAATCTCTTACCGACGAGCATATTAGGCCGGCCTCATATCTGCTGCAATACAAGAGCTACACCACCTCTTTTACTGCTCGTCCAGTAATAAGTGAATCAGAACTAGTACCAGCTTCCACCAGTTCTTCGCCTGAATCTCACGTCCCTTTAAGAGAAAGGATGAAGAAGAGAAGACCTCCCACCCTTTTCGAGAAACCCGCCTCTGGTGCTGGAGAGGCAAAAAGAAGTAAGGTTGATGTCCCAGGGGAGGGGACAAAGAAAATTGATGCGACTTCCTCGGCTGCTGCTGTTGTGAAGGTTGTAGAGAAGCCCGCAGTGGCTCCGAGCAGGTCTGCTGCTCCTGGAGAGGTGATTGTAATATCACCGACCAAGGGTTCTTCCTTGGTTGAATCTGTTCCTGTTCCCCTGAGGAGGCTGAAGAAGAGCTCCTCGGTCAATTTGGCTGACACCATCACTCAGCCCCCAACCACTGGAACTGGGGTTCCTACTTTTGTTCCCCCGAGCTCTGTCATGAGCTCGGTAAAGTCCTGGATCATTCCCGAGGTCCAAGGTACTGAAGAAAACCTTACTCGGGATATGGTCACTTCCTTAGCTGCTCGCCACCTTGCTTCTGTAAGTCTTCTTACTTTGAACTCTTCATATTTCCCTTGTCATTTCTGTTTCTGACTCGTTTTCTTTTTATTTTCACAGTTGACGAGCTGCTTCAATATAATTTTGAAGAAGGATGAAGCAATTAAAGCTTCCAGCTCCTCATCTGGTGTGGAGGAGGCTCTAGTGGGCCTGACGAGGTCTTTGGAACATTCTCGCCAGAAATATGCTACTAATAAGGCAATCTGGGAGAATAAGCTTGCTTCCACCGAGCAGGAAAAAGCTCAGGTCGTTGAAGTCTCCAAGGAGTTGGAGAAAAGAATAAAGGATTTGGAGGGAAAAAATAAAGAGCTCGACAAGAAGCTCAAGAATGCTGGAGAGCTGGAGAATAAGCTCAAGGTTGCTGAAGAGGAGTTGTCTCAACTTCGGGAGGTAAATCGGCAGAAGGAGGAGGCTGAGAGAAAACTGAAAGCTGCTGATGACCTGCTGTCCGAGAAGCTTTCATCGAAAAAGTTGAAAAGGAAAATGGCTGTGAAGAAGTCCTTCAGCGCTGGCTGGGACAAGGGGTGGAACAAGGGATTGGCTGCCATGGTGTCGCAAGTGGACTATGGCAGCCTCAAATACTTTAGGGATGGATGGGTTGCTACTCTTCAGGAGATGAAAGTGGATGAAAATTCCGAACTCTTTCAGCAACACATCCCTGGTCCCCCTCCAACTCCTGAAGACTTAAAAGAGGACGAAGCTGCCTCCGAAGAGTCTTCTATGGTGATGGGAGATCATCCCCCAACCATCAAGCCTGCTGCCGAGGAAATAGTTACTTCTTCCGAGCAACTGCTGGCGCTCCCCGAGCAACTTTTTACTCCTTCCGAGCAACCTACTTCCTCGTCCCAGCCTCCCGAGAAGGTTTTGGGAGACAAGGAAAATATATAGAGTTGTTCGGGTTTATCTTTATATTTTTCTTTTGTCAATTGTAACCATGAATATGTAGCTCTGAAATCTTGTACTTCTGACCTTTATGATATAATAAAACTTGAACTTATGTTTATTCATACCGTTGTCTCTTCTTCATACTCTGTCTTGATTCTTATTGATTATTGCTTTTTCTTTCTCTGCTAGTTTCTGGCCAGGATGGAATTACTATCTGCCCATGATACAAAGCTGCCACGACAATGTAATGAATACTTTAAGGCTGGTCACACAGACCTGAGTGCAGCACAAGTCGTCGATATCCTCGGCTAAGATGCTTCAGAACAAGCAGTTGATGCATATCAATATCTGAAGTGTCTACTTGATCGAGCAGTGGCCAATAATGTGGCCTATTATGATATGATCGAGGATCTCCAAGGCACCCTCGAAGACCTTCAGCTACAATACAAAGAATCCACTGCCCTGTTACATGAGGGGTACGAGAAGAAGTACCAGCAGATCATTGCCGACAAGGGTTACGAGAAGATTTTTGCTGGGTACGATGTGAGGGAGAGAACCTTGAGGGGTGAGGTCGAGGAATGCAGACAAATAGCCGAGTTGCTGGAGCAAGAAAACAACAACCTGCAAAGGGAGATGTCACAGTTGAAGTCTGCAGCTTCCACTTCAAAAGCCTTGATCCTAGTGACTGATGAGGGATTTTCGTTCTTGGAGGTCGAGAATGCCAACTTGAGGGATGAGTTGGAAACCTTGAAAAGGTATGGCCCTTCTTCTTCTTCTCGGGGATGAGCAAGAGCTCCTCGGGGTCGAGCAAGAGCAGCTTGAATTCCTGTCGAGGAACAGAGGACTCATTCTACCTTAGAGAACCAAGCCATCCAGTTAATGGTGAAGAACCAAGCGTTGGCTGAAATGTCAAAGAAGATCAGGGACCTGGAAGAGCAGCTCTCTGAGCAGAAATCTACTTTGGAGAACAAGGAACTCTTCATAAAAAATCTCCACGAGCAGCTAGAGAGACTAACATATCAGTTTGACAAACAGCCCAGGGAGTTCTGGATGGCTGGATACAATGAAGTGCTATACCACTTGGACGATCATATCCAGAATGCCAATAATGAGGGCTATAAGCAAGGCTGGTTGAATGCCTTAGGTGTGCTGCAACTCGAACAGGGTCATTACCTGTGGGACTACCATGATCCCGGGCTGCTCGACTTACCTGTTCTATCATATAAACTGGATATGAGTTGGATCCCTGCTCGGGCCATTCCTCGGAGCTTGATTTCCAAATATCTCGGTGACTACAATCTCCATTCAAATGTTGAGATATCTCATCCCTAGCACCTCTTAGATCGACCATCCGTGATGAATATCAGGATGTTAAAGGATCTTAACTTCATAAATTCTCCGTTGGCTTTAAATGACCCGCCTGCTGGCGAGGAACCTGTGTCAAAAGCAAAGGGGAAAAAACCAGTAGAATAGGAATATCAATGTAATAAATTTGTATACATTTCCTTATCAATGTAACTTTCGTTTCATTATCAATGTAATTTATTTTGAATTCAATGAAAGACTTTCATTTCTATTTGCAAATCTTAATTGCTATTGTCTTGTAATTATCAAACACTTTATATTTGTGCATGCATATCTGTTAAAAAGATAACTTATTGTCGAATAACTTGAATTTATGGTAGTCATTTGGCAAAAACAATATTTTGTTTCTCGACCAACTTAAAAAGTTACGAGTACCAAAAATGTTGCTCGATCACTTAATAATAAAGTTTTGTTTCTCGACCAACTTAGCAATAAAGTTACGATTATCAAAAATGTTGCTCGATCACTTAATAATAAAGTTACGAGTATAAAAAATATTGCTCGATCACTTAATAATAAAGTTACGAATATCAAAAATGTTTAAAAATATTTTCGACCAACCAAAGTCATTAAATTTTACTTGTCGACCAACTATAGTTAGTGAGTTTTTATCCCCGACCAGCCATAGTTAGTAGATTTTTCTCTTAAATGTTTCCGACCAACCAAGGTCGGTAAATTTTCCTTGTCTACCAACTACAATTGGTGGGTTTTTATCCCCGACCAGCCATAGTTAATCTTTTTGAAATAATTTTACCTCCCGACCAAATCAAGTTGGCATTTTCGAGAAGATATTTACTTCCTAACCGACATAAGTTGGCATTTTTAGGAATACTTTTATTTCCCGAGAAACATATAGTTTTATTTCCCTTAGGAATACAAATTTTATTTCCCGAAGGAATACAAATTTTATTTCCCGGAGGAATACAAGTAGCTTTACTTCCCGGAGGAATACAGGTAGCTTTACTTCCCGGAGGAATACAGGTAGCTTTACTTCCCGGAGGAATATTGGTAGCTTTACTTCCCGGAGGAATATTGGTAGCTTTACTTCCCGGAGGAATACATGTAGCTTTACTTCCCGGAGGAATATTGGTAGCTTTACTTCCCGGAGGAATATTGGTTTCTCGACCAACCTTAGTTGGCGTTTTCGAGAAAAAATTTGAGTAGCCTGAGCTTTGCCGAGTTTTGCCGAGTAGTGTGTAGCACTAGTATTCCCTGAAAAACTTTCAATAAAAAGAAAGAATTCGGCAGAATATCTTCATTTTATTCATCACTGATAATACTTGCGTAGGTGCTCTGCGTTCCATGCATTCTTAAACTCCTCCCCTTCTAGAGTTGATATTCGGTAAGTTCCTGGTCGAACAACTTCAGTAACTCGGTATGGTCCATGCTAGTTTACCTCCAGCTTATTGTGCTTTTGAATTACTTTCTTCAGCACATAGTCTCCTACTTTCAGGTCACACTTCTTCACCCTCTTGTTGTAGAACAAAGTTGTTCGCTGCTGATAGGCAGCATTTCTAATGGCTGCTTCTTCTCTAACTTCCTCGAGCATGTCTAAATCCAATCTTCTCATTAAGTCGCTGATAGGGGAATTGAAATTCAGTACCCTATGTGTTGGGAGGCCCAACTCGGAAGGTATAACAGCTTCACTTCCAAACGCCAGCATATATGGTGATTCTCCAGTTGCTACTCGGGGAGTAGTTCTGTAAGCCCAAAGTACTGACTGTAACTCGTTGATCCAATTTGCTTTTTCATCGTCCAATATTTTCTTCAAACCATTCAACAGCGTTCTGTTTGTCACTTCAGTTTGTCCATTGCTTTGAGGATGGCCTGGTGCTGAGTGGACCTTCAAAATATTTGACTGATGACAATAGGCAGCGAACTCTTCGTTATCAAATTGTGTTTAATGATCTGTGATGACAACATGAGGAAGACCATATCGACAAATAATGTTATTCCAAACAAATTGGTACACCTTCTCGTACGTCATATCAATGAGTGGCTCAGCTTCTACCCACTTAGTAAAATAATCCACTGCGACGACGAGGTATTTGAACCTTCCTCTGGTCGTTGGTAGTGGCCCAACCAAATCTATCCCCCACATGGAAAATGGCCAAGGGGAAGTTATGGGTGTCAACAATGCTTGTGGAGTTCTTCGGATGGAGGAAAAGCGCTGGCACTTGTCACACTTCTTGGCATAGGTTATACAATCAGCCCTCATCGTCGGCCAGTAGTATCCCTGCGTCATCACCCTTTGTAAAAGCGTTCGACCTGCTACATGGGCTCCACAGGACCCTTTATGGATCTCTTCAATCAATTCTTTCACCTCGGAGGGATGTACACATCTCTGCAAACCTGCCATAATTCCTCGTCTATAAAGAATACCGTTAGTTAATACATACCGAGCAGCTTTAAACTTCAATTTCTTGGCTGCGAGCTTGTCAATTGGTAATTCTCCCTCCTCAATATATGCCCTGATTGGATCCATCCAAGATGGTCCTAAATCAAGGGTAATAAAGTTCATCGTCAGATCTTCATCTATACTCCGACCAGCTAAAACTTCAATTGGGATTGTTCGTCGTAGCTCGGTGCGAGTAGCTAATGCTAGTCGAGCTAGGGCGTCTGCTCTCGCATTCTCCATTCTTGGTATTCTGACCAGCTGAATAGCAGAAAATTCTGACACCAGCTCCTTTGCCTTTGCATGATATCTGATCATTAATTCTCCTATAAATGCATATACTCCCAACATTTGATTTATAATCAATTGAGAATCACTGAAGACAATAACCTGCTGCGCCTCCATAATTTTTACCAAATTAAGACCTGCAATCATGGCCTCATACTCAACCTCATTATTGGAAGCTTTGAATTGGAAATGCAGGGAGTATTCCATGTCGACCTCGTCTGGAGTGCTCAAAACTATCCCCGCGCCACATCCTGTAGTGCAAGATGAGCCATCTACATATATCCTCCATATAGGTAACTCGTCTTCAAATTTTTGATCTGTCAGAGTTCCTCGGTAAAATATTTGTTGCTTTCTTTAATCTTCCCCTGATATTTCTTGCTCCTCGTCGATCATCTTTTCTTGCCCTTTTATCAACCGGAGTTGGTCTGAGCTCGAATTTGATGATCATGTAACATCTACTTGCTCTTTTACCAACCGGAGTTGGTCCGAGCTAGTATTTATTGGTCCTATAACATCCAAAGGTTGATCAGCGAGAAACTTTTTCTCCTCTGGGGTATCAGGATAGGTGAACTCTGCTATAAAATCTGCTACAGCTTGCCCTTTTAACGATGATCTGGGTTCATAGACTATATCGTATTCACCGAGCTCTATTGCCCAATACATCAATCTCCTTGATTTTTTTGGTTTATGAAGGGCTTGCCTCAATGGCATATCAGTGTATACTACTATGGTATGAGCCTGGAAGTATGGCCTCATTTTCCTACTCGCCTCAATCAGCGTCAATGCTAACTTTTCCAGCCTTGGATATCTGATTTCTGCTCCTCGGAAGGCCTTACTTGTGTAGTAAATTGGTTTTTATACTCCATTCTCCACTCTTATCAACGCCAAGCTAACTGCATTCTCCGATACTTCTAGATACAAGTACAATTTTTCTCCCATCACTGGCCTGGACAACAGTGGAGGTGCTCCCAAGTATTTCTTAAAGTCTTGAAAAGCCTTCTCACATTCATCATTCCACTCAAAAGTCTTTCGAAGTGTCTTGAAGAATGGGAGACATCTATCAGTTGCTCGTGACACAAATCTGTTGAGTGCTACTACTCGTCCTGTAAGACTTTGCACCTCTTTCTTCGTCGTTGGAGATCGCAGCCCTAATAGAGTTTTGATCTTTTTAGGATTTGCTTCAATGCCTCGTTGATTGACAATGTACCCGAGGAACATGCCTTCTCGTACTCCAAATATGTACTTCGTCGGGTTCAGCTTCATTTGATATTTATCCAGTTGATCAAAAGTCTGACTTAAGTCAACTAGATGATCGACAGCTTTCTTGCTTTTCGTCAGCATATCGTCAACATATACTTCCATATTGCAACTGATTTGTTCAGCAAAGACCTTGTTCATCAGCCGCTGATATGTCGCACCTGCATTTTTCAAACCAAAAGGCATAACATTATAACAATAAGTTCCCCTAGGGGTAATGAAAGAAGTACTTTCCCGGTCTTCAGGTTTCATTTTGATCTGATTGTAACCAGAATAAGCATCCATGAAGCTCAGCAGCTCGTGCCCCGAGGTAGCATCCACCAGTTGATCAATTCAGGGCAGTGGAAAGTGATCCTTTGGGCATGCTTTGTTGAGGTCGGTGAAGTCTACACACATCCTCCACTTGTTGTTTTTATTTTTTACCATCACCACATTGGCTAACCAGTCTGGATATTTAACATCTTTAATGAAACAAGCTTTCTGGAGCTTCTCGACTTCCTCCTGTATAGCTTGATTCTTCTCGGTCCTAAACACTCTTCTTCTCTGCTTCACAGGCTTGATCTCCTTATTCACATTGAGTTCGTGACATAAGAAATTTGGGTCTATCCCAGGCATATCTTCATGACTCCACGCGAAAGTTTGCTTTCTACTTCTTAGGAAAGTTATCAATTCCTGTTTTAGTGAGGCTTCCAACGACGAATCTACTTGATTAGTTCGCTCAGGGTGATCGTCGTCCAGAATGATGTTTTCAGTAGCTTCCACCACTTGACCCTTCACGAGTTGAGACTCATCTCTAAGATCCAATGTTTCAATTTATGCACCTTCATCAACTTGATATGTAGTAGTCTTTTTCCTTGATTCTTCCAGTTCTTCTTGCTCGGCGGATGAATAATAGCATTCCCGAGCTACTTTCTGATCACCTTTCACAACTCCTACTCCAAAATTTCTTGGAAATTTTAAGCACTGATGCACTGTAGATAGTACAGCCTCGAACTTCTTTAATCCTACTCTTCCCATGATGATATTGTATGATGATTGAACATTCTTATCCATCACGAAGAAGCGTATTCTTTCTGTTCGACAAGCAGGCCACGTACCAATGAATATATCCAACTTGATTGTCCCAAGTGGAAATACTTTCTCGCCAGCAAAACTGATGAGGGGTCTGTGGTAAGGCTCCATTTGAGATAGCTTTAGATTTAAACTATCGAAGCACGAGTAGAACATGATGTCTGCCGAGCTACCATTATCGACCAGTACTCTTGAAATCATAACCTCCTTTATCCTCATTTTGATCACCAATGGGTCATCATGAGGATACAAAACTCCTGCGAGGTCATTCTTTGAGAAACCAATGACCAATTTCTCTTTGTTCACCTTTCTCGGGCGATCCCCCTCAGCTAGATTTATTCGTTGAATATACGAGCAAGCTTGAGCCTCACCGAGATAAGCTTTTCTCTGCAGTAAGGTCTCCTCCTCCTGTATCTCCACCTGTTATAACATTATAGTCAAATGACCCAAAGCGTATTGAAAACATCTCTCGTTCTGGCTGCCTTGGTCTCTTGGGAAGATTGGGGTCGTCTTCGGAATCAACTTCATGGTTTCTTTTCTTGTTCTCCTCTACTCGACGAGGAGATCTAGACCTCTCTCTTACTCGATCGTTGTTTCTTCTTTCGTTTCCACGATCAACATACTTTGACAGCTTTCCTCGTCGGATGAGTGTTTCAATTTCATTTTGAAGAGCTATGCAATTCTTGGTCATATGGCTATGATCTTTATGGAACTCGTAATACTTCGCCTTATTCCTTTTATCAGAGTCTGCCTTCATTTTCTCTGGCCAGTTTAGTTCCTCGTTGTTCTTGATTTCTTCTAGAACATGATTGATATCCTTCTTCAAAGGAGTATAATTATTAAATTTCTTCATTATGTCCCATACCGACCTAGTTTTTGAATGTTTGTCATTACCATTGTTCTTGTGCTCTTTCTTCTTGGCTTTATCACCTTCCACCTTAGTTTCTTTAGCATCTATATTCTTCTTCCCAGCCATAGCCTCCTCGGTATTCATAATCTTGGATGCTTTTCCCATCAGTTATGACATGGTTCTAGGTGGATCTTTGGCCAAAGTGTAGTATAACTTGTTCGGCAGTAGTCCACTCATCAAGGCGGTAATCGCTATCTTCTCCTCATAATCAATGACTTCCAGTTTCTCGTTATTAAAACGAGTTATATAATCTCTGGTGCTCTCACCAGCTTTTTGTCTAACACTTAACAAATGTGCTACTCGTTTAACTGGCTTTGCCCCAAAATAGAAATTCCCAATGAATAACTCGGCCAGTTGAAGAAAATTTGAGATCTTACCCCGAGGAAGATTATTATACCATATTTGAGAAGATCCGGTAAGAGTTACCGAGAATGCCCTGCATCTCATCTCATCTGGAACAGCATAGATGTCGGCTGCAGCTTGGTATTGTTCTATATGAAGGACAGGGTCAGTCTTTCCATCATATTTGGGGGTCACAACAGGTGCTTTGAACTTTGATGGTGTTGGAAAATCTACAATTGACTGGACAAAATGTGTTCCTCGAACAAAGGTTCGTTGTAGAGGGTTCTTGGCCTTAGCCATTTCCCCTCATCTATCCTCCAGCCTCTGAATAGAGCCTTTCCATGCATCATTCCCTTCCTCGGGCCTGTTGGTTCGAGCAGCTGATCGCGTTGATGTGGCTTCCTGAGATCTATCTTGACGAGCAGCTGGTCGCGACTGGGCAAATCCTTCCCTTAAATCTGATGGTCATTGAAAACTCCTCGATACGACTTTAGGAGAACTTCTAATCCTTCTAAGTCCTAATCGATCAAAAGGTGATACCCTGCTTAACCTCTCTAACGCACTAGTCCTTTCTGGAGAAAGAGTGATACATTGTTCTGTATCTGTGGCTCGCATTGACGAAGTTCATCCAGGTTGATAAGAAAAATCTTCAGATTCCTCATTGCGATATGAATTGGTACGTCAGTTCATGAGGATGGTGCACGAGTGTTTCTTTGAATACTCCGCAGTCCTGAATGGGTTGGTGCACCGCCATGGAGGGTTTGTATGAGTTGTCGCATTATTTCTTGCATGACAGTTTGGCCCTGAGCCAGATTTGTCATTATTCCAGCCAGATTTGGAATATTTTGCGGAGCAGATGGATTTGGAGGGGTCCCAGCATTTCGATTGCTGGATTCTGGAATATCAGCCATTTGTGATGGATCGCTTTTGGTGAAAAACGATATTACCAATCGTTTCCCACTGACGGCGCAGATAAATAAATGAGACAAAGAATTTTTAAAGCGGTTCAGCCTTATAAGAATGGCCTACGTTCACTGTTATGTTATTGCTGAGTGTTTGGGAATTCTCGAATATAAGTTCTCTAAAAAAATTCCCGTCCCCTTCCAATGAGGATTGTATAATATATTTATAGCCCTGAGGCTGTAATGTGAAAGGGTAATACATTAAATGATATACATATGAAAGGGTGATACATTCAATGCCCCTTAAGCGTGTGCGTCTGAATGATAAGCATTTAATGAATAGTCAAACTGTTGGTTATCCTGCTATTAAAGCTTTGTTCGAGGAGTTGTTCGGACCGCCTGAGTTGCTCGGACCGCCTAAGCTTCTTGGTGTTTAGGAGTTCCTCGGAGAGTTCTTGTTCCTCGGGGTGTATGAGTTCCTCGGGGAATTCTTGTTCCTCAGAGCGTCTGAGTTCCTCGGGGAAGTAGTGTTCCTCGTTGTAGTATGGTTCCTCGGAGCGTGTGAGTTCCTCAGAAGTATTTATTGTTGCCATGTAGATTGACATGTGTCACCATTCAATTGAGCCATGTTAGCAGACTAAATTTGGTATCAACACCAGCACTTTTGTGTATGGTGGTGACATAAATGGTTAACTGGGATTTCTTGTACATGGATGGATTTTTGGCACTTTGAATCCTCAAATATTGTGGGTCCATGTGAGCTCAACTTGAAACAATTCATATTGCCATTCAGTTCTCGTGTGACTGAAGGGCAAAGAAGACAAATTCAACCAATTGTTTCTCTCTTATACTAAAAGTAAATACAAAGTGACACATCTTCCGTTCTATTGGAATGAGCAGTGTTTGAGCGTACTGGTTTTGCTCTTTTCTTTCTTTTTGCTTTATGTTTTATCGGCATCTGTTACATAGGGGTGACAATTTTAGATACGACACGAAAAAATGACGCAGAATAACACGAAATTGACCCTAAATTAACACGATTTGTCATGTTTATGTCATGTTTGTGTCATATTTTTTTGACACGAAGTCGTGTTATGTCATGTTCATGTCGGAATTATGAGTCGTGTCGTGTTGTCGTATTTTTTAGGTGTGAAATTTAAGAAATTTTGATATTCGTGTCGTGTTATTTTTCATTCGGGTCGTGTTCGTGTCGTGCTCGTGTCTGAAAAAAAGTGTGTCGTGTCGTGTCGGTCCGAAACACGACCCCGTTCACCCAAATTTCGACCCCTATTGTTATGTCATTATTACCCATTAAATACTTAACACGTTAGCTCAGATTAAAGACAATAAGAAACATTAGTTTAATAAGATTCATTATGACTAAACTTATATTAAGGAAAGATTAGACAATACTTTTTATTTACTTAAATTCAAGAATCTTAATGTGTGAAAAGAGTGAACACCAAAACCATGGAAATATTATCAGGTCTTTTCCGGAGGTGTCACTATTATCGGCAAAATTATTAAAAAATCATTTATTAACTAATAGCTTGTTCTTAGTGAATCCATGTGTCTTATTGTGAGTTTAGTCAATTTCATCTTTATTTGGTGTCGTATGGTTAAGAGCATGCAAGTGTCCCATTGTGAGTTTAGGTAATTTGGTCTGGTATTGTTAAGAGCGTGTCAGAGCATCTCTTATTTTCAAAGTGCGTTTTTGTAGATTTAAAAGGAGGAAAAAGTTGCAAAATGCGTAGTATAAGACGCTTTCACCGCTCTTTTTTCAAAACCATGACAAAAAAGCTAGGATTTTGACAGTATGTTGTCCCCACGCAACATGATCAATCCCGAAAATCAACCTTGAAAAAACCACGGCAGGCACTGATAAATGATGAAGAAGATTCCAAAACAAATTCAACAGAGTGGGTTTCAAACATATTCATCCATGTCAATTTTTGTAATATATTAGGCGACCATTGCTAACATTCAATACACAGCGACTTTCAACAGATATGGAACCGAAAAAAAAAAAAAGGGAAAAACGATGGTACCAGTGGCTTTGAACTTCTTCAGCGCCAACGGATTGAGAGGGGGGCAGAGAGGATATGCCATCTGAGATTGAGAGAGTTGGGGGATTGAAATTGGATTTCTTTACCCTAAATTTTTAACCGTCTTACAATTTAAGCTTTTATCTTTTTTATTTTTTTAAATACATGTTTTATTTTTTGCAAGGAAAATAATTAAAAATGTTGCAATAAATATTTGGGATACTAAAAAAAGGGCGGGAAATTTTACCTCCATGTTTTTTTGCAAGAATTCTAAAATTTCCTTGCTAAAAGTTACATTTTGCAAGGAAATATATCCTTGGAGAATGTGTATGACAAGATTACAGTTTTAGCAATGTTTTTTTATTTCCCTTGCTAATAATACATTTTTAGCAATGAAAATTATTGTCTTGCTAAAAAATTCGTTGCTAAAACTATTTTTTCTTGTAGTGGCTATACCCACACCTTTACCAGTGTTATTTAATTTAGAAGATATGTTTTTAATGAACACATATATAATAACCACTAGTTCTCATTAACAAAAAGTTAACTAGTATACACAATGACAATAATAACATAACAGGATTTATCCAAACAGTTGTATAACATACACCATCCTTATCGGTGTTAATTCCTTTAGAAAGTGTATATACATATATAATAAACCACTAGTTCCCATTAATGAAGTGACAACTAGTAACTATAATGTACAGAATATCAAAACTAGGATGTATCCCAAATAACCACGCCATAAGGTTATATATATACACAGAGTCTCTTGTAGGGCCTTCTTATCTATATGCTCCGATACATAATATTTTTTTAAATAGTAAAAAATAAAAAATTTTGAATAAACTTCTTGGATATCATCTACATAGCGAGAAGATCATTTCCAATTTTTTTCATCCAAAATTTCAATAAAAAAGTGGGTGGGATGATGTGATATGCAAAAATGGTTTAAATATGCAATTTCGATTGTTGAAACTTTTGATTGAATTTTTTGATGAAAACAAATTGTATATGATCTCGACACTATGGAGATAATGCCCAAGAAGTTTCATAAAAAAATTCATTTTTTTACTATTTTACAAAAATGGTATGTACTGGAGCATGAAGATTACCCATATAAGAGACTATATATATATAGTGGCGGGAGCCAGAATTGTGAGTTAGTGGGTGTGAAACATGTCTGACGTATCCCGGGGGTTCGGGGGCGGGAGCCCCTGAGGCGATTTTTTTTAGTTATTTTAACTATATTAGGCATAAATCTAGTACTAAAGTAAATTTAAAAAAAAACATGCATTAATATTCATTTCAACAAAAAAACCATGCATTAAAACCATTATCAAAATATCATATGATAATTATTACAATGCAACTCTCTTAGACTTCATTTTCTGGAAAAATTAAATGATATCTTCAGTGTCAATATCATCCAAGACATCTCTTTCGATATATGCCACCAAACAATCATTCATCACCTCATCCCCCAATCTGTTACGAAGTGAAGTCTTAACAATCTTCATAGCAGAAAAAACTCTTTCAACTGTCGCAGTAGCAACGGGTAAAAGTAATGCAAGTTACATGAGTAAATATATCAACGGATATAAAGTATGCTTCTTTGTCTGAACAAGTACTTTAGCTAGACCACCAATCCCCTCAACTCTATCAAATCGATCGTCAGAGCGCACATCCATAATATAGGTTCCAAGTTGACGCTTAATATGCATTAAATCCATAGGAGTGAAATCTGATGGGTAAAATTCAGCAAATCGAAGCAATTTTTCTGCATCATATTTAACAAATGAATCAAAGGGATCAAGGTAGGCCATACACAACAACAGATCCGTATTTGCCTCAGTAAAACTATTGTTCAACTCTTGAATTTGTAAATCTATCACCGCTTAAAACATTTCAACTCGATAATGGTGGAGATTTGTTTTTCCATGAACATTACGCTTTGACCTTCCACAAAATCCATACAATTCCTCCATTTGTATAATATCCAACTCATATTTGGCACAAAATAATGAGACTTCAGCTAACAATAATTCCCACTCATTATCTCTCATATCTTGCAATTGTTGTTTTGTTATTCTCACTAGATTCATTACATTAACAATTTCTTGATATTTTCTCTGTAAAGCTTGGGACAAATCGTTTGTAATTGACAAAGTATTTTTCATTAAATGTAAAATGAATGCAAAGTCATAACATTGCACATTCTTCAAAATCCCCTCAACATGACCTCTTTGCTTGTCATTTGTCCCTCCATCCTCAACAATTAAAACAACATCAATGACCGACGAGAACAAATGAATCAAACTTAAAAGTGTACCGTAATGAGAACCCCAACGTGTGTTTGCAGCTCGTCTCATTGCCATTTCTTGATTCATGCCTTTGCCAGTCAATATATCACCATTGCAGATTCCTTCAACAACTTTCTCAAATTGTTTCTCTCGTAGTATGTCTCTTCACTTACATGAAGCTCCAACAATATTTGATAAAAGGGAAATAATATCAAAAAATGTAGAAATAGTTCTATGTCCCTCCGCGACAGCTACAAGTGTTAATTGAAGTTGGTGTGAAAAACAGTGTACATAATAAGCTTCTTCATTCTCTAACAATATCAAACTTTTCAAGCCATTAAATTGGCCTCTCATATTGCTAGCTCCATCATAGCCCTTGCCCCGTAAACTCGAAATGCTCAAACCATGACGGGAAAAAAGAGATTAAATTGATGCCTTTAGTGATAAGGCAGTCGTATCTCTAACATGTGCAATGCCAAGAAAATGCTCAACAACACACCCTCTTGAGTCAATAAACCGCATAGCAATGGCCATTTGTTCTTTCACTGATACATCACGCGCCTCATCAACTAAGATAGAAAATAAACCATCACCAAGTTCATGAAGAATATCCCTTGTAGTCACATCCGCTAGGGCACTAATTATGTCTTTTTGAATCATGGGTGATGTTAGCGTATGATTTCCAAGGGCATTCTAAAGTGACACTCTATTGACCTCCTCATTGTGCCTAGAAAGAAATCGTAACAGTTCGAGAAAATTTCCCTGATTAAAAGATTCCTGAGACTCATCATGACCACGCAAAGCCATCCCTTGGCGCAAAAGGAATTTAATACAATCAACTGTTGCAGTTAGACGAATACGATAGTCCATTCGAGTCTGATTGGAATGGTTAGACAACACAATGTCAATGTGTTGTTTTTGGTTCATTAGATCTTGACACGCCCTCAAACATTGATTATGAACACTAGGTGGTTCTCCAACATGCACATTAAACCTATCTTTCTTTCTCCAATTTGTATACCCCCTCAATAACAAACGCATCACCACCGCCTTGATCACCATTCTCACATTTGAAAAGATAACAACACAAACAAAATGCCGCATATTTTTATATGATATATTCCAACCAATAAGAGTGATCGCTAAACCATGATGATATGAATCTACGTCTTTCATTGCCGCATAAACGCCAAGGGAACACATGATTCTTAGGTTGACATGGGCCTTTTTGCAAGTAATACGTTCGAATATTTTTTTTCTCTTTAGCACCAAAGCTATACATGCTTTTTATTAACCCCAAATCGAATGGATACTCCTCAAAATTTATCTCCACTATGGGCGGTGGAGGCGAAGATGGAGGCGGAGGAGGCGGAGTCTAGGATGACTCTTTAGCTTTTTTAAAATACTTCAACATATTATGAAATTAATAAAAAAAACAGAATTAATCTAACATAAATAAGTTATACACCAATTTTATACACCAATAACATTAAAAACAGAATATGTTATACACTAATAACATTAAGAGTGCTTTAACAATTTCAAAATATGCTTTAACAATTTTCCAACAATTTTATACACCAAAAAAAATAAGGCACAAATTTTATATTATTATTGTTTTTAAAAAGGGACGAACCAATGTTTAAAAAGGCGTGAGGCGTTTTACCTTGGCGAGGCGAGACGAGGCGCATTAAGGCGTAAGCCTAAACTTTTTTGGAAAAAAATCAGCAAAATATTATAAAAAGAATCCAATAAATCACAAAATAATGTAATATCACAATCATCACAAAAAAGATCCATAATTAACATCACTAACACTAAAAAAGGTCTAAAATCAGTTTTATTAACGGAAAACAGTGTATCATCACCACATAATTAAATATTTAGTATATGTCAATTAGAATTGTCTACCAAAAAAATATTGATTGATAATTGTGTACCAACATATTTTTAAAATAACATTTAGTCCTTGGTAGTGAGATTAGCAATAAATAGAACATTTTTTTGGGGACTCAAAATTACTTTTTGAAAATGTATTGGACTAAAAATTAAATGAAACTTTTTTTAAAGAATAAAAATTATTTTTGAAAATATATTGTACCAAACATTAAATGGAACATTTTCTAGGGACTAAACATTAATTAAACTCCAAAATTAATTACTAAATATATAGATATATAAAGAAACTTAACACAACATTTATCCATCAAAAAATAAATGAATAATAAAGTATATATCTCTAAAACAAAGCATCTAAAAAAAACTTTAAAAACAACCTCTAAAGAACCCATCGGATCTATCCATATAATTTATGAGAGAGCAGATATGAGATAAAGAAATGACATAACATGGCATATCTCTCTTTTATATAAACTGAAACAAAAGAATATCAAGTTACCTTAGAGTTTTCGCATGGGAGAGAGAGAGTGAGGGAGAGAGAGAGAGGGCACGTACCTTAGAGTTTTCGCATGTGGGTTATTTGTTTTGGAAGGGAATGAAGAAGGAAGTAACTTCAAGAGGTTTATTAGGGCCGGCTACTGCTGTTTGTGGGTATAGAGTTAAGTTTCCAAAATTATGATTTTTAACCTCAACATTTAAGTTATTACACATAGGTATATATATATTCAAAAAAAAAATCAGAATTTCAGTGAGTGCGCCCGCACCCACTCGTTACACTGTAGCTCTGCCCCTATATATATATATATATATATATATATATAAAATCCAGACTAGCCCCCATTACTAAAAAGTCATTAGTACACTAAATAACTCATAACTAGACCTTATATATCGAGTCACTAGTACGTAAGTCTGTCGTATAAGCTATCACGAATAATATACCATCACACCCCTCCGCCGCCTCCATAAAATAAACAATATAAAAGACCATGATTCCTAAGTGATACATGCAATACTTATAGTATACCAGAATAATCACATTGAATCATTTATGCATAAATGGATATAATGTTCCTCCTCGTAAAACAAACGTGTATTTAATGCTCATTAGTATTCATTCCAAATTCATTTTATCGTAAGAGCTTAAGATAACTTCGAAACTGGAAATATTTCATAAAATCTCAACTCTCGATCTTTCCTAGACTCCATGCGTGCGATGTCTAATAAATGAAAACCAAATAAGGAGACCCTCGGCACACTTCTCTCTAAGGCGAACGACTGTCAAAACTTTATAATCATGAATTAAATAGTCACTATTTAAACCACAACTCAATATACACCTCTTATATATCTTTGACTTTAATATTTTAATTAACTCTTAAAATTACCATTCACTAACGATCATAGTCTCATTAAAAAAACTCGGCCATTCTATATGATGAACACTACAGTGAAGTCTCAATCAATTCCTCTTATTATTACAATTATTCTTAACACAACATTTATTCACACCTCACGTGGACATAACCTTTAAATTATAAAATTCCTAATGCATCAATGCAAAATCCTAAGTATCGTAAGTCAATATCATTTCCTAACTCACGTAACTATACCTTACTTCACGTATACATAACCCTTATATTAATAACTCTAAAAGCACTGATAACAGAATCCCAATTATCATAACTCCAAAAAATAAATACCGTAAGTCAATATTACATAATCAACAATGTAACTATACCTAGCCTCATCATTATCTAGTGACTATATTATCACCATTAACATCATACATACTGTCACAACAACATCATCCCACCTGAATTCCAACACTAATGACCATCGAGGACAAATCCATATATATTATTTTTTATCACCAACCAAAATCATAAATTTCATCTATGGCGTATCTCTTATCCACCCAATCATTCAATGGTATCAAAAACCCAATAATCATAACTTTCTAAGATAATTACGAGTGTCTTACTACGTAATATTCCCAAATAAATCAACTTAAGACTTATAACTTTAACTACATAGTTCTAGAATTATCAAATCAACTTCCCAAATGGACTGACTACACATGTCAATGGGTCATGTACGAGTTGGGTTAATGGGTCAAAACATTCTTAACCCATACACGACCCATTAAGACTAACAGGTATAATGACAATACCCAAACACGATCCGTTAATATTAATGGGTACACGACCCGAACCGTTAGCACCATCTAATATTAACGAATCAGTTTAGGTCTAAATGGGTAACGGGTTGGGTGACCCTATAATACATGTTAGTCTTCATTAGTTTAAAAATAATGAGTTTTAATAGTCATTCTTATTAGGTATAGGTTGGGTGGTAACCGTTAGTCTTTAATGATTTAGTAATAATGGATTTTAATGGTTATTCTTATTGGGTATGAGTTGGGTGATTCTACAGTATCCATCAATGTTAACGGGTATTAACAGGTAGAAATGGGTAAAAATGGGTCTAAGTAAATTTTCAAACCCGAACCGTTAGTGTTAACGGGTCTACCATGTTAACCCATTAATGAACCAAACCCAATAAAGATAAACCCATTAACTTATAATTTCGTGTCGAGTTGTATCGTGTTAACGGGTTATCGTGTTTTTTGACAGGTCTATATATAACTTTCAATTTTAAACAATATGAGTTTGGGACCCTCAACTCCGATATTATAAAAATTTATAGTCTCAAAGAATGTATTATTTTATTTAGCCAACTTATGATTTTTAATTATTTGAATATAAGGAAAATTTCTAAAGTTCCAAGTAAGATTTCCATAATACGCTATTCTACCCATATTCAAATGGGATTCATGTGAATTGCCCAATATTCAAAGTATACCTAGAGAAACTTAACATTTCTTAACACCTAACACAGTTTACTATTACATCAATGGGTTTAACCTTATAGATATCATTTCTCCATATTTGACCTAGCATACCAAATCATTCACAACAAATCTTTTCATTTCATTATTTGATTGATACAAGATCCATATCCCTATAATACTATTTCTCATATGATGACTACTTTAATGTAGGATTAATGATTCCCAATGAAACTACCAAATTATAAATTATACCACATTGATCGAGGTTGAAACCAAGCGCCGTGTAAATTTGTTAGTCGTTGTTATCGGCTTCCAACTGCAATACAAAAACCTAAACTTTAACTACACTCTTATGGAGTATAGCGGCGAGTCTGGGTATCGAATCCTCAGGGAACTAGGACGAGTGAACGTGACGACAAATGTAAGACAGTTAACCGTAACTTGACTCTAAAAAGAATGAAAAGGTGATTTGAATTGTGAAATAACTACAACTAGATGCAATTTTAAAAATGATTAATTAATGAGACTATAAATAAATGAAGTGAAGAACCAGTAACGAATTGACTACAACTTTAACTATGAAATGAGAATGATAGGTCGGGTTACAATCGCCCACACCCTAGTAATTCACTTCGTAGGATACTAGATTCAGAATTAAAACTTTAAATGAACCCGATTTTTAATGCTCCTAAGTATTACATATATAAGGGATCGTACCCCGCACAGTATGTAGGCAAAGGATGAATTAAAACCCGAGCTTTATTTCTCCTAAGTATTACATATATGAAGGATCGTAGCCCGCACAGTATGTAAGCAAAGAATGAATTAAAATAGTATTGTATTAACTACGATACAATTCATCTAAGATTTTAATTCCAACTTCTATTTCCACTATCATCAATTACATCAGATGGAGTTTATGCACCCCGACCTTTAAAAACCTAGCCTAACATGGTGAAATTAATGAAAACTACATAATCTACGTTGCATGAACTCATAATTGCTTGGAAAAAAAGATGAAACATGAGAAATAATAATAAAAGTGCTCGAAATAAAAGTTACCAAGATTGAAGAACAAGAACATGCAAGAAGAAATCAAAGGTTGAAAAAAAACTGGAAAAACTCTTGAATTAAAGGTGTAAAATATCTAAATTCTTCTCCTAGATGTTCCTACTTGATTAGGAGCTTTTACATGAATGAAATTTGAATAAAAAGAGTCATAATGACTAAATATATAGGCTAGAAGTCGTTTAGAAGAGTTTCCAAAACATAAAACTCTTTTGGCTAAAAGATAAATAAAAATCTCGCATCTAGCAATTTGTCACACTTAGAAAGCGTGACTAATTTTGTAACGGATCTGGTGCGTGCCAAATGGGTGAACCGGTTCTTTTTTCTGAGCTTCGGTTTGGTTTGGGGCTGACAGCCTTTTTTCCTTCATTCCTCTCAACTTCAAATGATCCTAATTTCTTCATCGTAGGTCGGATTGAGGTGCCGTTTTTTCCATTGTTCTTATAATTGAAAGCTATTCAACTTTCCAGTTGGCCCCACCTCCGGACTATGGCGGAAAAGTTATGAAAATGCCCTTCAACTCCTCATTTCTTAATTTCTTTCACTGTTTTGAGTTCTCTTTGGCACTAACATGAATGAAATACCTGTAAAACACATAAGAGATACACAAAATACGAAATACTTGCCAAAAAGGATTAGTATCATAAATATGAGACAAATTCAAGCTATTTACACCGCACGAAAATACAAAAATATCGAAATTAAGGGAATAAATATGAAGAATTTATGCCTCATCACATATCCAAAGGAATTTTCAATTCATTCACATATCAATCAAAGCCTAACATTATCATCATGATTCCATATTTCGATTTCCAATTCCCAAATCTCAACATTTCAAATTTCATTCGAAAGTATGAAATGAGTAATCATTGTCAATCCCTAAATTTTTAACATTTTCAATTTCAACCAATCATATGAATATTCATAATTAGGTTATTATTTCCTTATTTAGGTGTCTGATCATTTTTAATCCTAATTCATATCAAATTTAGGAAATATTTAACACAAATAATAGTTAAGGGGAAAAGTAGAAGTATACTTGTCTCTAAGACTCCCAATTCTGAAATGATGGTAATTTTGGTGTGAGATTTCTTTGTTTCCAAAATCCAACTCCAAAATTAATATCTAAGAAAAAAAATTGAGTCAGGTCTATGTTTTTTTTTCCTAAAATCCCAATATAAGGTCCTTCAAATTTCAACTGAAATATGTAGAATTCACAAATTTAAATCTCCCAGAAAACCTCCCCTGTATCCATCCTTAGCGTTCTTGATGCACCACTATAGTGTCCTGGTGACCCGTTATAGTGGTTTCAAAGCCCGCTATGCCATCCTGGTGACCTGCCCCACTTCTTCTTCTTCTTCTTCTTCTTCTTCTTCTTCTTCTTCTTCTTCTTCTTCTTCTTCTTCTTCTTCTTCTTCTTCTTCTTCTTCTTCTTCTTCTTCTTCTTCTTTTATTTTTGTTTTATTCAATTCACTCGCTTATTTTATCTCTTCCTTTTTTCTTTCCTTTCATCTGTGTTTTTCTTCTGCACTTCTCTCTTTTGGATTTTTCTCTTTTCCTTTATTTTCTCTCGATTTTTCTCAATTTTCTTTCGTTTCTCTTCTATTCTCTTTCGCTTCTCCTTTCTTCTTCTAAAACCGTACTAGTTATATACGTGGGTTTTGCTTTTCATTTTTACCCTAGCTTCGATCTAAAGACACTCCTAATTACTTATTTACGCTTAAGTTACCCTTATATTTCATTAATGCCTATTTTGTTATTTTAATTGTTATGAAATATTTAAAATTTATAAAAATTCATTTTGACTTACTTAAATTTATTACCAATCAAAATTAACCAAAATAAATAATTTCTCATCCCAATATCGATATTATTTAATTTCAAACAACTCCCAAAATTTTTTAAAATTTCCAAAATTACTTTTTAATTAATATAAAATCCCAAAAATTTGTATACAGTGTAATTACATTATTTATTTAATATATTAAACTAATAATTCGTTACTCAAGATTTTATCAATTATTTTATTCCTTTATAATTATAATTAAACGATTTATTTATTTATTATTTGGGGTATTACAATCTTTCCCCTAACAAAAAAAATTATATTCTTGGAATTCACACAAAACCTAATCGTAGTTGCAATATAAATTTACATGTACTTATATTGGTCATAACTTTATGACGCGACTTAATATTTGTCTCAAAAGTGCGTATTTATCTAGGCTCAAGTGCAAGCCTTGTCGCTCAAGTAATAACCCGGTAAGTCGGGATCGTCTCCACAGGGATCAAAATTGCCAAACAATTACAAGGAAAATTACCAAACCTTGAAATGATTTCTTGAAAGAAATAAAAAGATGATTGATTTTTTTGAGAAAATTTCTAAAACTTTACTTATGAAGAACAAATGGAAATTAACAGCAAAATTTTGGTTTAACAATTTAGAGAAAATTAGGGTAGGGTACAATCCCTCAATCCTTAACAAATTATCCTTTAGAATACTAGAATTATAAATCAAAATTCTTGATTAAATCCAGTCCTTATCATCACTAAGCATTACATATATGAGGGTCAAGCCCGCATCATATGAAATCAAAGATCAATATAAAGCGGTGAACGATAAATTATACATACAACGCATTCTTAAACATCTCAAGTACCTAGGGCAAGAGAGATTAAAAGATATGACAATGCATATATGATTTTCATTCACGATTCAACCAACATTTTCGTTTATTTTCTAATTTTCCATACAAATAATTTACCTTGGATTGAGTTCATGTACCCCAACCCTTGAGAAATTAGCTACTCATGATTTGATTGAAAAACAAATTCACATATGAAATTATGAAACTGCAGAACATTGTAAGAACTTTGCAAAAATTAAAGCAAAAGAGAATAGAATGATATTACTTGAATTCAGCACAAAAACGGAATTGATATTCAGAATACAAACTAGGGTTCCAGCCAATCTTGAAGGAAATGGAAATTTTACCTAAAAATCTGATCTGAAAACTCTCTCTAAAATTCTTAACCCTAGCCTCTTAACCTAGCTGCTCAAATGATGTAGAGTTTGGCTTTTTATAGCACAAATCATCCAAAGTCGGTATCCAATTGTGCTTGTGGAACAAGATTCACAGCTACGCACTCATCAAATCTGCACAATAAATGGCAAATTAATGTCAGGCTTTCGCATACCAGGATCGGTCCGGGTCTTAATCGGATCGGTCCGATATCCATCGGATCGGTTCTTTTATTTTCTTCCGGATCGGTCCGATAGTGTCCGGATCGGTTCGATTATTGCTTCCATCGGTTTGCCATCCATCCGGGGTGCACTGGACTTGGGCAGATCGGATCGGTCCGACTCCTACCCGGATCGGTCCGAATTTCTTCTTCTTTGACTTTTTTCTTGCAGCTTTGACTGGCCATATCTTCTTATCTAGACCTCCGATTTAGATGCCGTTTCTTCCTATGCTCTTGTGAACTCATTCTCTTCAACTTCCCTTTTGGTGTCACTTTCGAATTCTGAATGGAATTACACTTTTTCCCTTAGACATTTCTTGCTTGCATCTTTTCTTTTCTTTTGGATTCTTTCTTGCATTCCATTCCTGAAAACTTCATCCAACTTATACAAAAACTAGGGAAAGTTGTTAGGAATAGACAATGAAGTGATATGGCATAAAAATGGTTCAATTACATTGTTCGAGATATTAAAATCACTAAATTAAGGAGCTAAATTCTGAAGAATTTATGCTTGGTCAAATCCCCCTAACTTAGGACTTTGCACGTCCCGGGCAATGTATTTGAATCTAACCAACATTCATTTCTTGAAAACTTCTTTATTGAAATAGTATTCCACTTTCGCAGGCATGCGATTGCATTGAGCGTATGCAACAAGCCTTTAAACCTCTAGGTTACCCTAGTAGGACGAGTTTTGTCTCGTGAGGGTTTGCAGTGAATACACCCACAAAATTCTTTATTGACTCAAATAAATATCAAAATACTTAAAAATTGTACAATTTAAACTTTTCTAAAAATAATCACCATAAATTCATATTCAACTGTCTCAAACCATAGTGTGTGTGTGCAAAGCCAAAAATTAAACCTCCAATTTCCACCGATTGAGAATTACGTTACTTTCCGAAAATTCGTTTTGATTCAAATTCTTACGGATGCACTCACAAACGAGTCACTCGGAATGTGGCTATTTTCTCTCCGTATGCATGATATAAAGAGTAAATATAATGGACACAAATTCATGGATACAAAATTGAAAAGAAGGAAATATATGGTGAAAAGATCTCATCATCGGAATACAATTATTAGGAAATGGGAACATCACCTCTAATTCACACCATTTTAATCTCTTATTTTATCTTTTCATGTCTTAGCTCTCCATGCAGTAATTAATTTCGCAATTCGGACTCAGTTAGGTCTTTCTTGGGTTAAAAAGGGTAAAGGGTAAAAATGGGAATGGATGGAATGTTCGGAATTGGAAAATGTCCTTATGATGTCCATTTGTGCTTTTTCGGGCATTTACTCATTTTTCTCTTTTTTTTTTTTTCTTTTTTCTTTTTGTTGAGTATATCTATTTTTTTTCTTGCCCCTTTTTGTTGCACACTTTGGACTTTATTTGATGAACTTTCTCAATTTTCACAATTCCGAGCTATTTGGTTTTTTTGGGTTATCAAACGAAAGGATAAATTTTATTTGGCTCAAAATTGGTTGCAAAGGGATAATTTTATTTTTCACAACTTTTTCTGGCTAATATTTTTGGGTAACAAACGAGGGCCTACTTCATTGTCCGAATTGCTAATCACATTACCATATGCATCTCGAGATTAATTAAGTTTAGAGATATATTTAGCACGAATTTCGAGACAACAATTCACACATTTCCCATAGCCGATCAAAACAAAGGATTGAGATCATCAACGACTTATTAAAACGCTGAAAAGGACTTTGAGTTAACCATAAACTTGGATTGATTTAAAAACTCATAAAAAATTGAAAGGCTCGAAATCTCACCGGGTTGGACTAATCTCCACACTTATTCGTAAAATCGTCAATTTTCTTTCAATTTCCATCTTCGGTCAATTTTGGCTTAGTGCATTATGAATTTTACAATTTGAGACTATAAATAGAATAAAGGTGATATTTTTGAAAAATTTAAATTCCAATTTTTATTTATTTTGAAGAAAAATATTTTTGGATTTTTTTCAACATTTTTCAATTTTTTTTATATATATATGAATATAAGCGAAGTTTTATGAATACGCACCTGTCATCCCCCCTAACTCAATGATTTGCATTGTCCTCAATCAAATAGATAAGAGATAAAAAGAAGACAACATAAAGAGTGCGATAAATAAAACATGCCAATATCATATTAAAACTGTAGAGTACAAACAAACTGTGGAAATAACTGTATAAGCAAAACTACAACATAGGGATAAAAATCCTAATAAGGGAAAGGTAGCCTAAGGGGCGGGTGGGGGATGGGAAGTACTCGGAGCAGAAGGATCATATGGATTATAATAGTAGGGAGGAAGAGGGGCCTCGGGTCCCTCTTGGAGGCGATACAAGTCGGCCTGCATACGCAGGACCAAACTCATATCCCTCTCGTAGGAGGACACATGTGCGTCAAATCGCGTCTCAAGAGAGAGAACGCGCTCATACAAGATCGGATCCTCCGGAATGTAATCCGGATCCGCTCTCTCATCATATTCTGCCTCTTCACCCTCCGCCATTTCCACGTCCTCCTCGGCGATGTTCTCCTCTTCATCGTCGTCTTCCTCACTAGAATCGTCGCCGTGCCGAGCACGCACGAGCTGAATTTGCCGCTCACTTCGAGTGCGGGACTCTTGTCCTAAAGGTTTAGGAAGTTTGACAAGATCCTGAGGTGGTACGATACCGACATCTCGAAGCATTGAGGTGATGAGTCGACCATACGGAAGAGGAGTGCATCCCTTTTTATCATAGGCCACAAAAAGGATATCGGTGTAAAATGTTCGGGCCAAATTGATCACGGTCGCCGGGTCGAAGAGATGGTATACCATGGTGTCTTGGCGAGGCCTCATCGCCGAATCATTAGAAGTTTGCAAAATGTTGGCACAAATGATATGGAAAGTGAATCGTGCCTTGTCGGACAAGCGGCCGACGGGAAATGTCTCGGTGGTCCAAACCGCACCGGGTTGGATTCGCGAGATACAAACTTCTTTTGTGAGGACGGGATCGGGACTCGGATAGTCAAACTGATCGGGAGTGAGCACACCATATGATTCGAGTTTGTGCACGACGAGGTCAAGTGAGAACGGGATAGGTATGGAATCCACAAAGGCTTGGGATTCAAATTCAGCCGTACGGACGAGAGATCCGTAAAACTGACGAACTTCATTTTCCCACACAGCCTAATATGGTTCATTAAAGAAACGGCACCAGCCCCGTGACTGAAAAAGGGCGGTGACCGAATTGGGCATTTGATTCCATAACACTTGGCGCTCGATATGGATTTTGCGAGTAGGGCTGAAAAACTTTCGGCACCAATTTGCCTCTTGGCGGGAACGATACTCCCCATTGCCGTTGGGGAGAACTTCAATGTAAGTGTACTTCTGGGGAGCAGCCATGAGGTATGGAGGAAGGAGATAGCTATGGAGATATAAGAGAGAAGATAGGTGGAGGTGTGAACAAAATGGGTAGTGGAGGTATGTATTTATAGGAATGAATGGGTGAAATGGAGGGAATGAATGGGTGGGAAATGGGGGGACGAAATTTTTAAGGAAGGGTTGGATTGGGTGAAGTGAATGGGTGGGGATTGAGGAGGTGGAAATGAAGAGGTGTGTCTCTTGGGAATATAAACCTGCAGAAAATTGGACCGATCCGGTTTTGGGCCGGACCGATCCGCCTCACCGGATCGGTTCTTTTTTACCCCGGACCGATCCGGATGACCGGATCGGTTTTTTTTTTCCACCGGGCCGATCCGGTTTCAGGATTCCAGAATTCTTATTCTCTCTTCCTAAAAATGCTCATACTCCACTCCAATGATGATTTTTTATCCTCGCAAACTTCCAACTAACCTCGCAACTCATTGATAACGAACAACCCGCACCCTTCGGATTCTCAACCCTCAGAACGGACTCTAACCTATAACCACTACATCCTACGACTCAAATGTAAAACAATCACCCCATACATGTCGGGGGTGCGACGACCTCACTCTCTTCTTTCAATCAATCCCCATAAATGGGGTCCGACAGCCAGATTGTGTCGGCTTCTTTAACCATGGCTTCCAAATAAGGCTTGAGACGATGCCCATTAACTTTAAAAGTGGTTCCCCCTTTCTCATCCATTATCTCAATGGCTCTATGGGGAAATACCTCTTTCACAATGTAAGGACCAGACCATCGAGACCGCAATTTACCGGGAAACAAGTGCAACCTCGAGTTGTAGAGAAGTACTTTCTGTCCCAAATGAAACTCTTTCTTACGAATGATTCCATCATGAGCTCGTTTCATTCGGTCCTTGGAAATTTTGGCACTTTCATACGCATCATTTCGCATTTCTTCCAACTCATTCAACTGAAGTTTACGTGTTTCACCGGCTTTATCCATTTTGAAGTTCACCCTTTTGATAGCCCAATACGCTTTGTGTTCGATTTCAACCGGAAGATGACAAGATTTTCCATACACAAAACGAAATGGGGACATCCCAAGGGGATTCTTGTATGCGGTTCTATAAGCCCAAAGAGCATCAGTCAACCTAAGAGACCAGTCTTTCCGGTTAGGATCAACTGTCTTCTCCAATATAATCTTGATCTCCCTATTAGCAAGCTCGGCTTGGTCATTCGATTGGGGGTGATAAGGGGTGCTAACCTTGTGGACAATTCCATACTTTCGCATTAGTTTATCCATCGGCCTATTGCAAAAATGAGTTCCATTATCACTAATTATAGCCTTAGGCATACCAAAGCGAGAAAGTATATTTTCTTGAATAAATTTGATCACCACCTTGCTGTCATTCGTCCGTGTAGCTATAGCCTCTACCCATTTTGAGACATAATCTACAGCGACGAGAATGTATAGAAAACCAAAAGAAGGGGGAAAGGGCCCCATGAAGTCAATTCCCCAACAATCAAACAACTCCAAGACTAAAATAGGGGATAATGGCATCATATCACGGCGAGTAATAGCTCCAATTCTTTGGCATCTATCGCAAGTCTTACAAAAAGCATTCACATCCCGGAAGATTGTGGGCCAATAAAGACCACTTTGAAGGATTTTCGCAACAGTTTTATTTTTAGAAAAATGACTGCCACATGCTTTCGAATGACAGAATCGAATCACCCCTTGGATTTCCTCATCGGGTACACATCTCCGGATAATTTGGTCAGCACAATACTTAAACAAGTATGGATCATCATAAAAGAACATGCGTGACCAAGTAATGAACCTCCTTCTCTCTTGCGGATTCCAACTAGAGGGAACAACTCCGGTGACAAGGTAATTGACAATATCCACAAACCAAGGGAGAGAAGAGGTAGCAAATAGATTCTCATCCGGAAAATACTCGTCTATGGGAATGGGATCAATAGGTACGTCGGACGAGAGTCGTGACAAATGGTCAGCAACGACATTTTCTACTCCTTTCTTATCTTGAATCGAGAGATTAAACTCTTGTAGGAGTAGGATCCACCTGATTAAACGAGGTTTGGCATTTTTTTTTGCTCAAAAGATACTTCAATGCCGAATGATCAGTGAAACAAAGGATAGGCGACCCAACAACGTAAGAGCGAAATTTGTCGAGAGTAAAAACGATAACTAGCAACTCTTTCTCTGTAGTAGAGTAATTCAGCTGAGGGCCAGATAATGTACGGCTAGCATAGTAAATAACATGAGCTTTCTTGTCTCTTCTCTGTCCAAGAACAGCCCCAATCGCGTAATCACTTGCATCACACATAAGCTCAAAGGGAAGCGACCAATCCGGAGCTTGCATGATAGGTGCAGAAATAAGCATGCTTTTGAGTTTATCAAATGCTTCTTGACATGCTTTACTCCACTCAAATGGAGTGTCCTTCATGAGAAGATTACTCAAAGGTCTAGCGATGGCGCTAAAGTCTTTGATAAACCTCCTATAAAATCCAGCATGGCCTAGAAAGGACCTCACATCTTTAAGTGATTTTGGCGGGGGTAACTCAGATATTACTTCAATTTTTTCTCGATCAACTTCAATTCCCCTAGATGAGACTATGTGGCCCAAGACTACACCCTCGGTAACCATGAAATGGCATTTTTCCCAATTGAGGACTAAGTCTTTTTCCACACATCGGAATAGAACTCTCTCAAGATTAGCTAAACAATGGTCAAAAGATGAACCAAAAATGCTGAAATCGTCCATGAACACCTCAAGACCTTTTTCAATCATGTCGCTAAAGAGATTTAACATGCACCTTTGAAAAGTAGCCGGCGCATTACATAACCCAAATGGCATACGTTTATAGGCAAACGTACCAAATGGACATGTAAAAGTATTCTTCTCTTGATCAAGAACATCCACTTCAATCTGATTATAACCGGAATACCCATCTAGAAAACTATAATAAGGATGGCCCGCTACTCGTTCAATAACTTGATCGATAAATGGTAAGGGAAAATGATCCTTTCGAGTTCCGGCATTGAGCTTTCGGTAGTCAATGCAAACACGCCACCCAGTGGTGGTGCGTTGAGGTATTAATTCTCCCTTAGCATTTTCAACCACAGTCATCCCCGATTTCTTTGGAACAACCTGAATTGGGCTCACCCATTTACTATCCAAAATGGGATATATAATTCCAGCATCTAGCAATTTGATTATTTCCGCTCTTACAACATCTTTCATGGTTGGATTTAACCGCCTTTGCATCTCACGCGAGGGCTTCACTTCTTCCTCAAGATGGATTTTATGGGTACAAATCAAAGGACTTATACCCTTCAAATCTGCTATGGTCCATCCAAAAGCACTTCTATGCTTTCTCAACACATTTAACAACATACCTTCTTGCCCTTTTTCTAGATGGGAAGACACAACAACAGGAAATGTATCATTCTCACCTAAAAAGGCATATTTGACATGGGAAGGTAGTTTCTTCAACTCAAGACTAGGAAATCTATGTTCAGAGGGGACCATGGGTGTCTCCCTCGGAGGCAATTCTTCATACCTAGAAATCCAGTCAACCGCTCTCAAGCTCTCAAAACTCTCTTCCACTTGTAACCACATTTTTAATTCTTCCACCTCTCTCTCAAACTCAGTATAATCACTCATTTGAGCACCACTTTGCCCTAAGCACACTTTCAGAGCATCTCCTCCTATGATTTTTTCAATATTTTCATCCACCACTTCTTCAATAAGATCCACTTCAAGAATCTCATCCTCATCACCCATTTGGTTAGCGACATTGAAAATATTTTTCTCGAGAGTCATGTTTCCAAAAGTGAGTTGCATTTGGCCATTCCGTGTATTGATCAAAGCATTAGCGGTAGCTAAGAACGGTCGGCCCAATATAATTGGAACATGATTTCTCGTATGGTGAACAGGCTCGGTGTCCCAAATAAAAAAATCAACGGGAAAGTAGAACGTATCTACTTGAACAATTACGTCTTCTACAATCCCACGAGGTACTTTGACTGTTCTATCCGCTAACTGTAGGGTGATTCGGGTAGGTTTTAAATCACCTAAATCAAGCTTCTTATAGATGGAGTATGGGAGGATGTTTACACTCGCACCTAAATCAAGCAATGCTCTTTCCACTCTCATTTCTCCAATGATACACGAAATGGTAGGTGAACCTGGATCTTTGAATTTTGGTGGAAGATCATTGAGAAGAACTGAGCTCACATTTTGAGCCAAGAAAACATTTTTCTTCACCTTAAGACGTCTCTTGACAGTCAAAAGATCTTTAATAACCTTCGCATATGCTGGAATTTGTTGAATAGCATCAAGGAATGGCAAATTCAATTTTACTTGCTTCAACACATCCATCACCTCGATACGCGAAGCACCTTTCTGGCGTGACTCTAAGCGTTGAGGAAATGGAGCAGCAGTAGGCGACTTGACTTCAATATCAGGCTCAACTTCCGCATCTTTCAATTCCTTTTCTAAGGAAGGTTCTTCAGACTCGGAAATTTCAGATTCCTTCACAATCTCGGGTTCGACTCCATCATCATTCACCTTTGGCAATTTAGGTGCTAGATCAATTTCGCTGCCACTACGAAGAGTAGTAACAGCTTGACATTGTTCTTGCAGATCTAATGATGTGGAGCAAACCGTGGTTTGACCTTGAAGAGGTGGCCTTTGGCCTTGGGCTGGAAGTTTACCCTTCTCTTGAGTATTCACCGCAGACTGCAACCTAGAGATGTTAGTATGCATTTCAGCGAACATTCGCTCAAATTTAGCATCTCTCTCTTTTTGGGATTGGATGAATTGATTGAAATTATTTTCAAGAGATCTCCTAGGTGGAGGTACATAAGGCCCAGGATTTGCCACCTGTTGAAATTGAGGGGGTTGTGGTAGAGTCATCTGTGGGTTAGGAACCATCCCACCTTGGGGTTGTCCATAATTGAACCCGGGATTCCTCCACGATGGATTATATGCATTCCCTTGCTGAGCATTATAATTACCTCGATAACCTCCTATTGCATCAACCTGTTCAGTGTACATGGCCTTGTATGCAGGAATAGTAGGACATCCTTTGGTAGAATGACCTGCATTAAAAATGGCACATACTTTCTCCATCTCGGCTTTTACGGGTCCAGACACATCTCTCAATCGCATATCTAGCATATCTCTAAAGTTCTTTTCCATTTGATCAAGTTTTAGATCCAACAAAGTGTCCTTGTCCACGTGATAAATACCGGACGCAGCAGGCAAGTTGGACACTTGTCGATTTCTATTTTGAATATTTGGATCAGAAGTATCCCATGCTTGGGTAGTTTCCGCCACATATTTCAAATGAGCCTCAGCATCGCTCGTACTTAACTCCCAAAAAGGTCTCTCACACATGGTTTGAACAAGTTGTTTAGACGCTACAGTAAGGCCTTGATGGAAAAATGAAATCAGATGATGAGTTTCAAAACCATGATGGGGGCACGCATTAACTAACTCCTGATATCTCTCCCAACACTTATCAAAAGCCTCATTCTCATTTTGACGAAAAACTTGAATTTGGGCTTTAACAGAATTGGTTTTGTGTTGTGAAAAAAATTTAGAGATAAACTTGTTTTGCATATCTCTCCATGATAAAACAGAATTTGGGGGCAGGGTCCATAACCAAGTTTTTGCTTTATCCTTTAAGGAAAAAGGAAAGAGCTTTAACCGGATTACTTCTTGTGGACAAGTTTGGTATCCAAATGTCTCACACGTATCTTCGAATTCTCGAATATGGAGATATGGTTTTTCCGAATCCATCCCATGAAATGTAGGAAGAATTTGGATCATTCCATTCCGAAAGTGGAACTGACCGGCATTATACGGGAATAAAATGCAACCAGGGGTAGCAGTTCTCTCCGGAAATAAAAGATCTTTCATGGGAAGATAGGGTGCATCATCCTCTCCAGCACCAACTTCGACACTACCATGATTCGACATATCGCTACCGAAAGGTTCCGAATTCTCACTCAAGGTTTGACTCAACGAACGACTTGTGATGGAATTATTAGGCGAAGGGGGTGGAATCCAAAAATGAGGAGACTCAGAATTTTCAGATCCGGCTTCGGCAATAGGATTTTCTTGAATTTGGGTGGGAGATGAATTCTGCATATAAGCACACAAGAGAAAAAATGAAAAATATTTTTTTTTTGTTTTTTTTTATGAAATCACTTGTAGATAACAATAACTTTCTTAAAAATTTAACAATTTTAGATCCCCGGCAACGGCGCCAAAAACTTGACGCGACTTAATATTTGTCTCAAAAGTGTGTATTTATCTAGGCTCAAGTGCAAGCCTTGTCGCTCAAGTAATAACCCGGTAAGTCGGGATCGTCTCCACAGGGATCAAAATTGCCAAACAATTACAAGGAAAATTACCAAACCTTGAAATGATTTCTTGAAAGAAATAAAAAGATGATTGATTTTTTTGAGAAAATTTCTAAAACTTTACTTATGAAGAACAAATGGAAATTAATAGCAAAATTTGGGTTTAACAATTTAGAGAAAATTAGGGTAGGGTACAATCCCTCAATCCTTAACAAATTATCCTTTAGAATACTAGAATTATAAATCAAAATTCTTGATTAAATCCAGTCCTTATCATCACTAAGCATTACATATATGAGGGTCAAGCCCTCATCATATGAAATCAAAGATCAATATAAAGCGGTGAACGACAAATTATACATACAACGCATTCTTAAACATCTCAAGTACCTAGGGCAAGAGAGATTAAAAGATATGACAATGCATATATGATTTTCATTCACGATTCAACCAACATTTTCGTTTATTTTCTAATTTTCCATACAAATAATTTACCTTGGATTGAGTTCATGTACCCCAACCCTTGAGAAATTAGCTACTCATGATTTGATTGAAAAACAAATTCACATATGAAATTATGAAACTGGAGAACATTGTAAGAACTTTGCAAAAATTAAAGCAAAAGAGAATAGAATGGTATTACTTGAATTCAGCACAAAAACGGAATTGATATTCAGAATACAAACTAGGGTTCCAGCCAATCTTGAAGGAAATGGAAATTTAACCTAAAAATCTGATCTGAAAACTCTCTCTAAAATTCTTAACCCTAGCCTCTTAACCTAGCTGCTCAAATGATGTAGAGTTTGGCTTTTTATAGCACAAATCATCCAAAGTCGGTCTCCAATTGTGCTTGTGGAACAAGATTCACAGCTACGCACTCATCAAATCTGCACAATAAATGGAAAATTAATGCCAGGCTTTCGCATACCCGGATCGGTCCGGGTCTTAATCGGATCGGTCCGATATCCATCGGATCGGTTCTTTTATTTTCTTCCGGATCGGTCCGATAGTGTCCGGATCGGTTCGATTATTGCTTCCATCGGTTTGCCATCCATCCGGGGTGCACTGGACTTGGGCAGATCGGATCGGTCCGACTCCTACCCGGATCGGTCCGAATTTCTTCTTCTTTGACTTTTTTCTTGCAGCTTTGACTGGCCATATCTTCTTATCTAGACCTCCGATTTAGATGCCGTTTCTTCCTATGCTCTTATGAACTCATTCTCTTCAACTTCCCTTTTGGTGTCACTTTCGAATTCTGAATGGAATTACACTTTTTCCCTTAGACATTTCTTGCTTGCATCTTTTCTTTTCTTTTGGATTCTTTCTTGCATTCCATTCCTGAAAACTTCATCCAACTTATACAAAAACTAGGGAAAGTTGTTAGGAATAGACAATGAAGTGATATGGCATAAAAATGGTTCAATTACATTGTTCGAGATATTAAAATCACTAAATTAAGGAGCTAAATTCTGAAGAATTTATGCTTGGTCACTTTAACCATAGGCTTTCATAGGCCTAAATACCATAGTCAAATCCGACTAACATATCCATTTCATTGATATGAAATATATTCTAGGGTTCATAAGAACCTATCATCACAATCATTACTTGGGTTGAAACTAACCCATACATATACCGAAACTTTCATAGCTCCAACATGGTTCATTGAATCAATACCATGTTCCACCTCATAATTACTTTCTTAAAATCATCATTTGGACAACTGTAAGTCATACTCATTCATTTAGTTGAAGTTCTCAAAGGTTTCATTATCATTATTATTTTTAGCGCACCACTATGTTTTATGACAACCGATACAACTATTCTCTTTACACCCCCATCGGAATACATATACTCTTAATACCTCCTTTGTATAAATATTACGATACCCATACTTATAAAAGGTTTATAATTTTTTCATCAAATACTTGTTCTTGCTGTCATAACCCGCTTATTTTAATACCTGGTGGCCAATCCTCTACTAAAATATAACATGAAACTCAGTATGGATCATTTTTAGCATCACTATCGCAATAATAATATAAAATAAAGAATAAGAGTAATCCATATAATCATAATAAATGAATTAACCACTATGCATAAATAAATAAAAAGGGCGAACTGAATAAACCATTGGTCACCAAATAACATCCACAATATAAAGTGAATAATAACTGAATATGGAAGTACAAGTCTGACAAAATATAAAAGTCTGTAGTAAGATAAATAATATCATCTAAGGGCAACATGCCTAACAATAAATGGGAATAACTGATCCTATCTAGAGCAAAAATGACTGAAACGTCTAAGCAACCATCCATAACTACTATCAGCAATAACTGATCTATCCTTGTTGTCCTGACTGCTGCTACTGCACACTCGGGGTATAAAAAGGAAAATAAGGAAAGAAAAAAATATGTGGGTTAAAGCCTGTAGCAGAGAAAATATTTTCTCAAGTCAATAATTGTTTTAAATCGTTTAAAACCGCAGTGTATTACTTTCAAGATTAACCAGTTGCAGTCCCTTGAGATAAGTGTCACCTCTCAACTGCAGTGCGCACCTAATGTGTTCATTTATTTATCCTAATTAAAATACCCGGTCAAACTAGGACATATAACCGCTTTTTAAGCACAACCCCGCTAATACTCTCTATTAGCTAAGTCTAACTACCTTCACTAGGTAATCAATTAAAAACAATATTCACTTGCTATAATTAAATAATCACATGATGAAAATACATAGCTACGCCGTGCTATTAATAGATATTCACATAGTAACATAAAGCATACATATATCTCTCTCACTATATATGTATAATCGTATCCCAAAATCTTGGACCTCGCGGATACATTCCTCCTGTGCTATCCGACTCCAAGAATCATGCCTCACACTGAGCCATCAGGCCGAAATCTCACCACTGATCCCAAACGAATACACATACAATGGAGGGGATCATAGACATACATCCGTGGGTCGCAACCATACCATGTCGCGCCCAACCGGACTCGAAACCAATATTTATGCTTACACACAGAAAGTGGTCATCCCTAAAACCTATGGAATCAACCCAACACCTATTGGTCAATGCCTGGGTGGGCTACTCACTACGCGCAACCTCCTACGACAGCACTCCCGAGTAGGTGTATTTAAATAAAACAAGTAGCATGCACACACACACACACACACACACACATATATATATATATATATATATATATATATATATATAACGACTGAACTCGTACACATATCCCACATCACACGATTCACCCAAATCTTCAAGTTCGTCTCAACTTCCCGATTTAATTATTTAACTTGTCCCTTATCTGAGCGCCCCAGTTAATTATACAAATTACCACTAAAAAATAGCGACACAAAACTATTTTTTTCATTAAATATCCACTCACTTGGATAACCTCACACATACTCTCTTAAGTTCAAAAAAATATCTGGAACATATCCATGATCCAAACCTGACCCAAACCCACTAGTCGTTCGAACGAAAAAGCCATCTCGTTCAAATGAAAAGTGGTATCTCGTTCGAACAGGGTTCAAAAGAGGTTCGAAAGAGATTAGAGAGAATAGACCTAAAGCACTTTTTTAGGCAAGATTCATCCCAAACATCCCAACTATGTCCCTTGGGTTCTTTCCACCCAAGTCCAAGAATTTTAGTTTATATATCATCCAGAAAACACAATCCCATCAATATATATTTGACTCTAACATAGAAATCACCATAGATTCAATATTACATTTCTTATACCAAGTTGATTATTAATGATCTCACTCTTCATCTAAGTTCATCCCCATCCATTAAGAAATGATGACACCAAATATATTATCAAGATAAGAGCTCAACCCAAAACAGCTTTGAAGTTACAACAATGGTGTTTAAATAGGTATATAACTAAATAAGGAGGTGAGGCAAAGAGGAGAGAGATAATAAAATAAGAGGTTCAGCCATTTAACCTACTCCACTGTGCATGTGAGTGTATGTTTCACTATAGAAAAGGGCTCTAATAGCCTTAGTGATACAATCCACTCAATTTTCTCTCTCTACTGTGATAGCAACATAGCTCTGGATAGGGTTTCAAATATTTGATCCTTCATATTGATGAAAAAGACAAGTTTATATAGTGCCTGGGTGGTGTAATGTACTCCCCAAGCATACAATACGCGTGTGTAGTATGCATTCACCAATAAGGATCAACCACCTGTCACTAACACATTTAGGCCATGATGAAAGTTGAGGGATAAAATATTTTTGGGAAAAAGTTGATGAGTTATCTTTGATTGACGTCTGAATTCTTTTCATGTGTCAGATTTGTGATGTCGGACATGAACCCTGGATTGACATTTGGAAGTCATCTTGTGGATTAGCGTGTTGCCCAAGAATGATGGCTGTAAGTGTTCTATAGGGGCCTGTGCCCTAATAATGACTTCCTTGAAAGTTATGCATAATGATTACAAATTTTTAAATGCTTTTCAACATTTAGTTTCTCTTTCTTACTTTTTTCCTCCTTCGCGCTAAAACCTTTTGATCTCTAACAGAAATTAATTTCATTCTTTTCCACCATTCATGCTTTTCTCAATAAGGTTCTTAGGATTTCTTTAATTCTTCAGGCGTATTTATCTTCCCAGGCTTCCTTTCTTCTCCTTTTTCCCATTCATTTGTAGTTTTTTCTGCCATTTAAGCTTTTTTATTTTTTCGGTGAGCTTTAATATTTTTCGGCCATCTTCATTGGAGGAATTTGTATAGTATCAAATTTGATATCTCCATGAGGGTCCCAAATGAGGGCGAGCTAGTATTTGATGTCCGATAAGGTGAAGTTATCATGCATGAGAAAATGTTTAAGGCCTTTTTTTGACTCCCCGTTCATCCCTCCATTCGAGCTATTCGGTCCAGCATAGGGATTGCTCCTTCTCAACTCGCCCCAAATTCATAAAGAATTATACTCGGCTACGTCTCCCTCTAGATGAACAAATATGAGGACAAGCTTTCTACTACACTATTCAAAGCTTGTTATAATGTCTCATCGTCAAGGACTCAACCCAGTTATTACCACTTAGGGGCCAAAAAGCCCGACAAGAAGATTATACATGTCAATTAAACATCAAATCACCACTAAAAATTGAGATTATTTTTTATCTCTGGGTCCTAGGAATTCTCGATCGATGTTGATCGATCCAAGGATGAGCCAAGAGTTACCTATTCTTGGGCAAACCCTTTTATATTAGCCAAGCTGGATCCTAGCCTCAAAGTTATCGACAGGGAAAAACTTGCATTTTTGAGAGACCAAGGGAAGGATGGGGCCCTTACTGAGTTTGAGGATTTAATGTCTCTTGATTTTTTAGAGAATTCTGGTCTAGGGGTTGACCCCCCCAGATGAGTTGTGTGAGTTACTAAACTTTTTTTTATCACTAGTCTTTCCCTATCTTCTAGTTTTATTACTAAATATTTTTCTTTCTTCTTTTCAGATCGTCCATCTCATATTTTGACGAGCTTTGGAATATTATGTCTCCAGGCCTTTGAAATGCTTTTGTCAATAAGGGTAGTAAATAACCTGCTAAGAAGACGATCGCTAGTGGCCCGACCAAACTTGAGGTTGGCTAGAAAAAAAAAGGAGCCAACTGCTCCCTTGGATACTCATCGTTACCGTGAGACGAGGCCGAGAATTAATCCACCTCCTCCTGAGCTGGTGTCAAGTTCCTATGGGCCAAGTACATATTCTCGAGATTGTTTTAAAAAACTTTTGGCAGCTAACATAGCCTAGCTTAAGGTATGTGCTGAGGTCAAAGGATGCTATGTTTGTTGTTCCTTCAAAGGGAGATTATGAGTTCATGGGGAAGATGCACTCCCTGAAGACCTATGACTTTGGTCTTCATCATCTGGCGCAGGTATCTTCTTTATCCCTAATTTGAACCTCATCTCATTTAATATTTTACTTCGTCTCTTCTGACATTTATACATTTTATTTTTCAGCGGTCAGCGGTTGCCTTTACCTTTTCCACCAAATGGGTAACTGAGAACTTCTTAAAGATTCAGGATGCCAAAAAATCTCTCCAACCAAGGTAGACCTTAAAGAAAAATTTAAAGGACCGTAAGGTCGATTACAAGAATGCACTTAATAAGATGAAGTTGGATCATGATAATTCCTTGAAGGCTAATGAAGAGGCTTTTACTTCCCATACTACGAAGCATAAAAATGATAATATTGCAACCTTCAAGAAGGAAAAGGACGAGGCCTTTTCAGCTAAGGTAATTAAAAATATCTAGGATGAGGCCGTCGAGGCTTATAAAGCATCTGACGAGTTCGATAACTTCGGCGTTGAATACCTTGAAAGTGGTATTAAGACATCCTGTCAGTGGGTCGTCATGAAGTTTTCAGAGGCCATCTCATCCAGAATTAGAGGCCCCTAATTTGGAAGATCCTCTTTTCACCGAGGCCTTAGATTATGTTGAATCAATGGTCTCAACCAAGGGAGAGGGAGCTATAGTCGAGGTCCCGATTAAAACTGACATCAATACTACTGCTGTTGCTGGGGATACTCAAACTGAGGATGATGGTGATGGGTCGACTATGAATAATGAACTAACTTTATAGGGTGGTCGTGTGTGACCAATACCCTCCTCCTTGTAATTTTTTGTTCTGAACATTTAATCATTTGTAATATTTTGTACTCAATTGAATGTTATTGATTCCTTGAATGAAGTGTTGCCTCGTACTTGAACTTTAATTTTCTTTTTGTTGATTGTCTGTAATGGTTTTGCCAAGTTTGTTTCTCGTCTTGACTTTTATGTTCGAGCTCTCCCTCGTCTTAAAATGGGGGATAATAACCAAATCATAAGACTTTTTAAACAAAAGGTCACCAAGTTAATGATGTTTATCGTAAGCTCTATGTCGTCCTTAGACGAGGGTACAATTAACCATAATTAAATGATTTTTAAATTTGAATGCACCAAATTAATGATGTTTAATTGCAAGTCCCCTCTTATTATTTTGATAGTGTATGGATGAGTGTGGTCTCGCCGAAAGAGTTTGACTATCATACCACCAAATTAATGATGTTTAAAGAAATCATAATTAAACGATTTTTGAATTTGAATGCACCAAATTAATGGTGTCTAGTTGCAAGTCCCCTCTTGTCATTTTGAGAGTGTATGGATGAATGTCGTCTCGTCCTACACTGTCGTCTCTCCGAGAGAGTGACTCTTATACCACCAAATTATAATGTTTAAATAAACCATAATTAAATGCTTTTCAAGGTTGCCTTTTGTTTTTCACCACCTTAGCAATGTTATCCCACTTCCTCCCTCTCGATATTATTGAGAATCCATGGAGGAGGTGGGCCCCATTTGGATTTTCATGTCACCGAGAGCGACTTAATGCTAATTCACTATATGAATGATGATTTGTAGCTTAGGACGTCTTGTAACATGGAGTTTGATCAATTCATATAACAAAAATATGAGGGAACACTTGATAGTTTTCATTCACCACTTTTTTAGTACATCTCTCATACAATGGTAAAACAAAACATTTACAAAACCCTATTAATAATATTTATTCAAATGATTAACATTCCATGGGTTGGAGAATGTCTCTCCCTCCAAATTTTCAAGCCGATATGTGTCTGGAACCACTTCTCCTGTGACTCTGTATGGGCCATGCCAATTTGCGTGGAGATTATTCGACTTCTGCCAAGTCTTGTTCAAAACTAGATCTCCAACAACTATCGGCCTAACCTTAATCCTCTTATTTTAGAACTTTCCAGTTCTCTAAAGGTCCAATCTTCGTTCCTCTGCATTTGCCTCTGGGTTGTATGTTTAGACTAGATGACTTGGCATACCAATCTCAATAGGTATCACAACCTCTGAGCCGTAGGAAAGAATGAAAGGGTATCACCCGTTGGTGTTCTCACCATCGTCCTGTAGACCCAGAGGACAACATGAACATTTTTCGTACACAGACCCTTGGTGTCTTCCAATCTCTTTATGATCCTGTATAAGATAATTCTGTTGGCCACTTCAGTCTGGCCATTTGCCTGAAGTCATCTTGGAGATGAATAAAATTATTTAATGTCGACTCTCTTGCAATAGGCCTCCAGAGATGAGCTTTTTAACCATTTTCCATTATCAAAGATCAAAGTGTTGGGCAGACCATACCTATGGACGATATACCTCCAAATAAATATGAAAGCCCTCATCTCGATTATAGTGATCATGGCCTCAGTCTCAACCCACTTAGAGAAATAATCAATCGCCATAATAAGGTATTTATAATTGCTTGTTGCCGTGGGTAGGGGTCCTACCAAGTCAATCCTCTAAACTAAAAATGGCCACGAGGAAGTAATAGATGATAGGGGTTGATGAAGTTGATGAGGGATGAAGGCATATCTTCGACATTTGTCACATCTTTTCACATAATTGGTTGTGTCTTTGGCTAAGGTCGACCACCAATACTATTGAGTAACTATTCTCTTTTCTAAATACCTTCATCCTATATGTCTTGAAGAGGAACCCTCATGTACATCTTTCATTATGTACTCCACCTCTATAGGATGAACACATAGCAGTAAAGGGAGGAGGAACCCTTTTTTATACAAGACATCACCTATGATCGAGAACTTGCCTGTCTTGTATCTCAACTTCTTTCTCTCCACTTTGGACTTGGAAACTCTCCATCTCCGATGTTTCCAATGAGGGGATCCATTCATGATGCCCCTAGGTTCAATTTTAAGTTGAACTCCACTATATTGTCCTCTTCTTCATTGGTCGACTAATATAGGATCTATACTAGCATAGAATGCCTGATCTCAGTTCTAATTACTGTTACCAACCTCGCTAGGGCATCAACTCAGCTATTGTCCAACCGAGGGATCCTCTTCATCTTGACCTCTTTGAAGTTTTTCAACATTTTCTTCACCCTTGCTAGGTATTGGCCATCCTATCATCTTTGGCCTCATACACTCCCAAGATCTGATTTACTTTTAACCTAAATTCACTATGAACCAACAGTGGGCCGACATTTAATGCTTTGATGAGGGAGAGTCCTATTAAAAGATATTCGTACTCCGACTCATTGTTAGATTCCTTGAACCTAAATCTCATAGCGTATTCGATGTCAGTTCTATCTGGTATCGATACTATCAAGTCGACTGCGCTCCCTGTCTCATAAAAAGATCCATCTACAAATAGGCTCCAAACCGTGCCTTTTTTTAAGAAGGTCCCTTAATCCAAAACTTCATTTTTAAATAAAAACAATTCTTCTTCATTCTTGGCCATGATAGGTCTTGAAACTCTCGTCTCGGGCTCAATCGGGCTTCCACTCTCTAGCTCAGTGGTTGGTGCTACAAACTTTTTGCTATCGACTTTATACCAAGTGAACTCGACTAAAAAGTCGACCAAATCTTGGCCATTGATTGTTATTCTTGGCTGGTATATAATATCAAATTATCCCAACTCAACAGACTAGACCATCAACCTACCCAATTACTCGGGTTTATAGATGACCTGTCTTGAAGGGGAATCAGTGAGGACGACCATTGTGTGAGCCTAAAAATAGGGTTTTATTTTTGTCGATGCATGTATTAAAGCATAAGCTAACTACTCCATCTTTGGGTACCTCTACTCGGCCCCATAAAGGGACTTACTACTGAAGTAAACTGGATTTTGCATCCTGTCTTCATCTTGCACAATTACTGCATTAATGGTCGACTTAGATACAACTAAATATATATATAACTTCTCTCACTGAACAGGCTGTGATAATAGAAGTGGGGAGCCCAAGTAAGTCTTCAACTCCTAGAAGGCTTTTTCATATTCTTCATTCCATTCAAAGTCTTTCCTCCAACACTTTGAAAAAAGGAAGATATTTATCTGTAGCGCCCTTGATACAAATATATTCAATGTTATAACCCGTCTGGTCAGCCTCTGAACATCCTTAATTATGTTTATAGTCTTCATCTCCACCAAGGCTTTAGTATTTTCTGGGTTAGCTTCTATTCCTCGCTGATTGACAATGAACCTTAGGAATTTGCCTGCTCCAACCCCCACCACACATTTTGGGGGATTGAGCTTAATTCGATACTCGTCCATTATGTTAAAAGTGTGCTTAAGGTCGATCACATGCATCTTGGACTTGAGGCTTTTAGTTAACATGTCATCCACATATACTTCTTTGGTTCTGCCAATATGCTCCTCAAATATCTTTTCCCCTATCTCTGATATGTTTCCCCGACAATTTTAAGGCCAAAGGGCATGACCTTGTAACAATGCGTGAATTTTTTAGTGATGAAAGAGGTCTTCTCAGCATCGAGTGGGTCCATAAAGATCTAATTATAGACTGAATAGGAATCCATGAAACTCATCAATTCATGCTCAATCGTGGCATATACCATTTGATCAATCCTCAGGAGGGGGAAGCTGTCTTTTGGACAAGATTGGTTCAAGTCGATGAAGTCTACACACTTTCTCCATTTTCTATTAGGCTTAGGAACAATGACTGCATTAGTTATCCACTTCGGTTAACCACCTCCCGGATGAACTTAGCCTTCTCTAGCTTTTTCACTTCATCTCTTATCACATTGTATTTTCCCCTGGAGTAGATTCTTCGCCTTTGTATGACCGTCTTGACTCCTTCATTTACATTTAGTTTGTGGCAGAGGATCTTTGGATCAATTCCCAGCCTATCCTCGTGACCCCAGGCAAAAATACTTTGTCTCTCCCCCATCAGCTTGATTAGCTCATCTTTTATCTCTTTTTTCAAGGCTTTGCCAATTTGGACGGTTTTTTCAGGCTCGACCTCGTTGAGAATGATGGATTCTACCTCCTCAGTGGCTTCACCCTTTTCATCTTCATCTTGTCCCTTGGAGAGAGAGTATCAATGTTATATGTTGTGGTGGTTCTTTTATGGGCTTCTCTTTCTTCAACCGAATTAAAGTAGAATTCTCGCGCCTCTACTTGATCACTCTGAACCTGCCCTACTCCATAGGGAGTCGAGAATTTTATCATTTGGTGAATAGTAGAAGCCACTACCTCAAATTCCTTGAGGTCTAGTCATCCCATTATGATATTGTAAGCCAAATAAACATTCTCATCCATCATAAAGAAATTTATTCTTTTTGTGAGACACCTCGGCTAGGTCTCCCCCATACTAACATCCATTTCATATATCCCAAGAAGGTGGAATTTTTAAACACTAAATACAATTAAAGTATGATGGTATGGGATGTGTCTTTTCTTTCTAAGACCCAACTCTTTGAATCATTCCTAAACTATCACATCAGCCAAACTCATATATTCGACTAATATTTTGAGAACGTTATACCCATGAACTCTCGTAGTGATCACTAGAGGGTCATTATGAGGGGCTAGAATTCCCTTGAAGTACAACCTCGAGAAGCCTATCTCTAAGGTGTTCATGTCAATTTTCTTCCTCTTACTCAGCTTTGAGTCAACTACAACCGAGTTAACCACATCATTTTTTAAGAGATCTTTAGCCTTTGCAACATGGGCCTTTCTGTCAGGTATGTCTTTACCATCAACTAGAAAATTGTCGCATATCATCTTCACTCCCCGAGAAATTATATGCAACTGACCTTTGGGTGCTGGCACCTTCCTCGCGAGGTCAGTGTAGTCCTAATCATCGTCATCATCTGAGATATTATCATTTCTATTTACTTGGACATCCCGTTTACACTTGTCATCTCATCTCTTTTGGGTGTCATCTCGATCACCTCGTATACCTCTCTTATCCACATATTTCCTAATCTTTCCCCGCTTTAGCATCTTTTTAATTTCATCTTTAAGTGCAAAGCACTTATTAGTGGTGTGGCAGTGATCCTGGTGGAACTCGCACCATTTTTTCTTATACCTCTTGTGAGGAGGGGCTCTCAGCTTTTTAGGCCATCTCAGAGACCTGTCATCTTTTATCTCATTCAGGATCATTTTTGGACTGGCTGTTAATGGAGTATAGTCAGTAAACTTGTTATTCGCTGACCTCTTATTTCCTTCTTTCCCTTTGGGCTTCTAAGACTTACTTCCACTTGCTCCTTTTTTATCCTCTCCTTTGGCTTCCATGGTCTCCTACGCACTCATGACTCTCCCAGTCATGGCCAGGAGTTTTACTATGGATTTTGGTGGATCTTCGGATAGCTTCCACAGGAGTTTTCCTTTTTATAATTCACCCATAAGGGAGATCATATCAATTCTCTCATCATTGTCTTCAACCTTTAGTTTTTATTTATTAAATCAGGATATGTAGTCTTTCAGAGGATCCATTTTTCCTTAGTTTACATTCAGAGAAATTGTGGATGAACCTCTCAACCAATTTCTCAAAATTTTCAATTGAGTTCCTGAGGAGAGAGGTGTACCATACATACGCAAAACCAGTAAGGGTTCTTAAGAAAGCTCAACATCTCATCTCGTCAAATACTGAATAGATTGTGGCTGTCAACTGGTACATTTCCACGTGATGTATTAGGTTTATACTCCCATCGTACTTTGGCATCACCACTGGAGGCTTGAACTTGGCTGGTGTTGGGTAGCTCGCTATCCTGACAATAAACGAGGAACCTTCTATGTAGACCCTCTGCATGGGGTCTCAGCCCTTCAGAATATCTCTAATTTTATCTTCAAGCCTCTATATGGAACTCTTCCATGGCTTGTCAGCCATTACTGCATTGTCTCATTGAGCCGCTATAATATTGTCACCATCCCCTTCCCTATCGGACGGACACTTCCCAGGTTCTTGACGAGCCATCCTCTAATGACTATTAACTTTGCACTATTCCTCATCTCGTCCATGTGATGGCCATCGATCAGCACAACTGCCATTCCTCCTAGACGCTGCCTTTCTATGAGACCTGGAGAGTTGGTCTTGGAGGTCACCGATTGGGCCGAGTCTATCAAAAGGTATATCTTCTACTGAGTCTGTCAAGTGCTGAAGCACGAGGTTGACGTTCTCGGCTTGGCCTTGCACTGTTTCCCTTAGTGGCTTAAATTGGGCACACAGTATCTCTTGGAATGTCATAAGGTTACTAGTATTCCTCGTCATCATCACACTAATCGTCTTGAAACTCTTAGCCTTGTCTTCCCAGGTGCTGTCGCTTGGGGTCGGCCACATCCCTTCATCTTTTTTTTTTCACTTCCTTCAGTAGGGTCGGGGGTGGTGCCGCTATCACCTGATTGACACCCTCCCTAGCGGCCGGAGTTATCATCTCTGCTACCATGCCAGTGGGCCTAGTCAATATGTTTTGGCAGAAAGAAGCGAGTTGCTCTTGTATCTTCATTTGGCTGGCCGTCAGCGAGTCCAGCTCCGTCACGACCTCAGCCATCTCTGAATGAGGTTGGAACTAGGGCCCGTGCCATGTGGTAAATCTGAAGCCATAAATTCCGACAGATGAATAGAAATAGAATGGATGCACTAGGTGAGCTGAAAAAAATTAGAAAAGAGCTTGGATAGCTTGACTGAATATTTTTTAATGGTGATTCAAGTCCAGTGGATCACCACTAGATAATTCGATGAGGAACAAGATATAAATATAAGGAAGAAGAAGAATCTTCATTTCCCACAGATGGTGCCAACTGATGATACCAAATATAATTCCAAGATAAGAGCTTAACCCAGAACAACTTTGAAGGTGCAACAATGGTGTTTAAATATGTATATAACTGAGGATGGAGGTGTGGCAAAGAAGAGGGAGACTATAAAATAAGTGGTTCAACACCATTTGGCCTTACTCCACTGTGCATGTGAGTGTATGTTTCACTATAGAAAAGGGCTCTAATGGCTTTAATGATATAATTCACTCAACTTTTGCTCTCTACTGTGATAGAAATAGAGTTCTGTCTAGGGTTTCAAATATTCGATCCTTTACATTGATAAAGAAGATAAGTTTATATAGTGTCTGGTGGTGTAATATACCCCCTAGCATACAATAAATGTGTGTAGTATGCATTTTCCAATAGGGAACAACCACCTGTCACTAGCACATATAGGTCATGATGAAATATTTCCTCACGTGTGAGGGAGATCTGGTTATAACGGTTTTGTGCACGTGGATTTTAACCCACGCGCTCTCTTCCATGCTTTCCCCAATCCACGCACTCTGTCAACTATCAACTGTTGTCCATGAGTTTTTAAGTTGAATCCTCTATTGGTACACTAATTGTCATGTTGAGTTGAGTCTTCATTCGTCCTTCGTCATCCAGGTTATGGACAAGGCCGAGGGGACTTAAGTTACATGACAAGTGATGCTAATATCATTAACTCCATTCTGAGACGAGGATGAAGCCTCTTGTGATGGGTCCACAGCCGAGTCATAACTTTCCCGAACTTATGGTGTGCCACTGGTCGGCCTTGGCTAAGGGGGTCCAGCTATAGGATGAGGATGTACCTGGTATATCAATAAATCCAAATTTTTTTCTCTATTTACACGCGTAATCAATCCTAGTTTACCTATTTATTCAAGATCAATCAATATAGTAAGACCATATATTCTGCCATTCCTCAATAGGTTAGGCTTACATTAATTTTTGCATATCCCATTACCATTCGACTTGAGCCGTTACAAAGATCCTAATATCCAACATCTCCAACTTTCAGGGATCCCCACACTTTGAAGGTATAATGCTATTAAGAGTTTAAATTTATTCCTTGAATGTATTTTGAGATGTTTTAATTTTACTAAAACTGAAACCTGATTTTTTTCTTAAAAAATAGAGGTATTTTTCTATGTTTAAATTTTTTCAAAATTCGCCCACTTCATTCAAATTAGATGGTATTCTCGTTCGAACGAGTTACCCTCTTCGTTCAAAGTCTCATTTGAAGTTTACATCGAACGTGTATCGAATAAGGGCGTACTGTTTTAGGTCTTTGAATGTCGTCTGAAGCTGGTCCAAATGAGATAGTTATATTATTTGAACGAGATCCTATTGCGTTTTAACGAACTTCTATTCTTGTTCGAACGAGTCTTATTTTCGTTTGAACGAGACTCCGCCTCAAAATTTGGGTTCATCTTATAAATGCCTATTTCGTGTCTATTTTTGTCAAGACTTTTGCTAGAACTGTTTCTGCACATATTTTGCAAAAAATTTCAACCTTTGAGATCGTCACATTATGACGTGCACTATCTCTATGGAAGCATGAGATACCTTCCAGCTCAGTCACGAGGGTACTAATCACTTTATTAGAGTCCGAGTCATTCGATGAGTTTTATGGATGTTTATCAGACATTGTTAATTCAACATTAATTTGGGGGAGAAAATTCCGAAGACGAGTGTTGTGAAAAAGATTTTGAGGTATTCCTAAGGTCACCATGCTTAATTCATTAGGGATCCTAGACACTCTTAGGTTAGAAGCACTTATAGGAGATCTTCAAACATACGAGATATATATGTTCCCTAAAACAATTAAACCTAAGGATATAGGGGTAGCTTTAAAGACTCAAACTAAGAAAAAGGAGAAAGAGAAAGTTGTGAGTCTAATTTTGTGAGTGATTGTGATTTTGATGACTTGGCCTTGTTTACGATTTTTTTTGAACGTTTCTCAAATTTTAAAAAAATAATTCTTCAATAAAAAGATTTTTGAGAAAAAAAAAGAATGAGGTCAAGTATTGTGGTGAGAAAGAGGAAGCTATAAGGTATTATGAGTGTGATGGAAAAGGTCACAAGGCATATGAGTATCCTAGTAGGCTAAAGAGAAATGGCAAAGATATTGAAAATAAATCCACTCTTAGTGATAATGACATCGAGTCGGTTGATTCAGGGGAAGAATCACCACATGAACTGTGAATTGCATTCATAGCTAGTCACGTTAGAACTTCTAGATTGTCCTACCCCGATGAGGACATATCTAAACGTGAAAGCCTCCATGATGTTTCGATTCATTCAGGTGATAGTGAGTGTGAGTATGGTACTTTAAGTGAGGGAGAAGGTGGTCTCCAAAAGGCATGTAGTGATATTTACACCGAAACGTTGAAGACGAAAAGGACTAATAAGGATTTATCTCTCAGGATGTTAGATTTGGAGATAGAGGTGAAAGCTTTAAGGGTGTGTGAGGTGTCTTTATGTGACTAGCTGATCATGTTAGGACGGGAAAAGAGAATTTGACCAACACCGTGGCTAGTTTTACGGGACATCTTCAATCTTTATCAGAGATTCATGAGAAACTTGAAGCGTGTACATCCCAACTCGAGAAAGATATCGAACGTTCTCGGGACATCAAAGTTACTTTAGAGGACATATCTAAGAAGGTAGGAAAGATGTTCCTTGGTACCACTTTAGATAACGTTGAGAGGCTAGGAATAGGTTATGATAGTGCATCCATTTCCCATATTGCACTCGAGCTGATTCCCGAGTTTGTTTTAGATCCATATTGCCCTCGACCGAACCCACCTAGGAGAGATTGTCCTAGATATTTTAAGAGAGGTGGACCCAAGACCGTGTATGTTTGTTCCCATTACAAGAAAAGAGGTCACCTTAGAACATTTTTCTTTAAGTTAGGTAGAGTGTCTCATAGTTATCTTCCATGATATGCTACCACACGAGTTCCCGTACGCATTCCCACACATGTTACTCCACATGGTTTGGCACATCACATGAGAGATTTTTAGATTTTTCGAGAGCAAGTAGATTATTTAGTCAAGACTTCAAAAGATTTGATGGAGGTTTTTCATAAGATGTCATCTCCTTTGGTGAGCTCCTCCGGGTCTAATGATCGAGGTTAAGACTTGTTTCTAGCATAGGATACTTTTCAGGTTCATATCTTACATGCCTATTGCTAGATTGTGCTATCATTTTACTTATGTTTTTCATTTTGATATATTTTCTGAAACATCTAAAAAGAGTTTTATTTTTCTTGATTTTTTTTTAAAAATACTAAAGATTTTCTGTATCTTTAAGAAAAAGTGAAAAAGACAAAAAGATTTTATTTTTGATAAAATTTTTGAAAAATTCAAAAGATTTTTGTATTTTTTTGACACCATATGTGGATGAACATTAAATATGTCCGAGTTACCCATTCATTCCATATCCACGTGGCTATTTTGTTGTATTTTGAGACGTGACATCATTTCATTTATGTGCTTTATAATTTGTGGAGTCATTAAGATGTGATATGATGACTACTTGCTACATGTTTGACTCCTTGTCACTTTTAATGCACACGAGCACAAATTTATCTGAGTATTACACTTACATTTTCACGTGTCTATTGTAGTATTTTCATCTCAATCTTGCTTTTAAAATGAACCAAATGTGAAAAACGAGATAATAAAAGCAGTGCATGTAAGAACCATTGCCCGGATTGAAAAAAAATCATTTATCCGATAAATTTGGTATATTTTAAGCAATATAATTAGGATGCAAAAGACAGGTTGACTTTGCATGAATAGCTACCATTTGTCAAAAAAAAATCCAAAAAGATTAAAGGCAAATAAAAATAGAAGTGCAAGGCCAATCTCTAAGAACGTTGAGGCTTCGCTACATATGATCATTAATTTCTTCAAAACGAATTGAGAGAAAAATTCAATATGTGAGTTTTGAGGGAGTTAAGTCGAAGATTAATGGGTTTGCATTTCCTATGAAAATATCATAAAGCATTACATAGTTTTAGACATTATTGGTGTGAAAATCACTAATGGTCTTTTTTAGTTGAATAGGTTAAGTCAATTTCACTTGAGTTCATCATTTTTACACCTAAGGTAGACTTTGAGATCTTGCATTAGTGGTGTCTCATTCCTTTCTGTACATATATTATGTTTGTCTATGTCGTTTACCTATAGAATATGTTCACACCCCTACATTCCGTTTCCATGATTCAATAATATTTATGTTTCTCTATGGTGTGTTGTATTTGTAATTTTTTTTACTTTAAAAATTGAAAAACAAAAGAAAAAATTAAAAATAGTTTGTGGACCCTTTGAGATGATCATTTCATGTATATATATTTTTGTGATGATATCTTTTTTTAGATAAAAGATCACACTTAATTAAGAAGGAGAAGATGAAGTGCCCATCTTCTAGGGCTTACAAATTAAGGTAAAAAAAATTCTTTGTACAAGTAACCATTCATTCTATCTATAGGACTAACAAAAGGAATGGCTTTAAAAATAAAATAGACATGAGTGTGTATGGAGGCAATAATATTATCATAATCATTTGAAGTCCGTTAAAGGTCTTCTTATTTCTTGCGCACCAAATATCCCAACAAATGTAGAGTGGTAAAATATGAGTGAGGATAGCTTGAAGAGAGGAACCAATAATAAGAATCCAAAAACTCATGAGGCGAGATTTCATGGAGTATCCTTTAGTTTGGCAGCCCAAAATATTACCAAAGTGAGTCCAAATCTGAATAGCCGCCTCTCCATTAGAGAAAAGATTATCCAACGTTTCCATTTGTCCATTAGCACAATATTTACACTTAGTGACTAGAGGTATTTTTAGGCCTTGAATAATCTCATCAAGAGGGAGTCTGTTATGAAGTAAACTCCACATAAACACAGAGATCTGAGGGAATATATATTTACTCCAGATCATGTTAAAGGATAATTAGGTCTGGTGTTTACGTCTAATAGTATTCCAAACCTCATTGAATTGGAATTTATCATATTTCCACGAGGATTCCGTATCGGTAATAAAATTCCCTGGAACTAAGTCCCAAACTTGTTGCATACGCTTCCAGATTGGACTATAGTATGTTGGAACACCCTTATATTCAGACACCACTAATATTTTATACTTAGAGTGCATGAATTGGGTCCAAATATTTTCAAGGTTCTTGAACTTGAACCATAATTTGCAAGAAAAAGTTAGGCAAATATCACTAAAGTCTCTAATGCCAATCCCCCTCCTGTTTGGGATGAACCGTATCCAACCATGGAACCCAATGATGTTTATGTTGATCATATGAACTCCCTAAAAATTTGGAACACATTTCCTCAAGTCATTGAATAACCCTTTTAATCGGATGGGCCGCTACTAGGAGGCTATATATCGGATGTTTACATGGGGCATATAGAGAGCTACTGATCGGAGCATCACGGGAAGGGGGGGTTCAGATGCTGCTTTGTACCTTATTTGCCTGGGACTGAAAAAGCAAAAGAGATGGCTTAGACCACTATTGCTAGGAATGGCTTTGCAGGCTTGACTATATATCCATAGATCAGCTAGCAGAACTAGGAGAGCTCAGGGGACCAGAAGTCATGCGTCATGCCAGTGCTTATGGTTGACCCTTTTATTCCGTAATTCCGTATTTCTAGTAATCCGTCATTTCCTCAAGTCATTGAATAACCCTTTTCATTGGATGCGCCGCTACTAGGACATGAGAAAATGACGGATTGCGTTAGTGATTTAATAAAAGTTATCTGACCCGCCAAATTGAGTTGAACATGGTTCCAACTCGTAATTTTACTGCTGAGTTTGTTTAGAACAATGGAAAAATCAGGCATATTCCTCTTACCAACTGTAATTGGCACTCCAAGATATAAGAACATAAGAGATTTGTAGTTATAACCAGTAGCATGTTTAATAATGTTCCTCCTAGAAGTAGATGCTTTTGATGATACATATAAACAGCTTTTATCGTGGTTAATACGTTGGCCTAAGACTTGTTAATGTTTGTCTAAAAAGACCATGCAAGCACACATACGTTTTTTGGTGCCGTTTGTAAATAAGGGAAAATCATCTACAAAAGAAAGAGAAGATACCAATGGGGTATTAGTTGGATGTGAAAAGGGTTGAATTTTCCCAAAAATCATGAGATTATGGACCCCATGACTAAATACCTATGAAGCTATAATGAAAAGGGTGGGAGGGAGATGATTCCCTTGTCGAACCGCCCTTTTAGATTTAAAATATCCACATGCCTTCCCATTGATTAACGTTGAGTACCAATAATTCGATAAGAGTCACCAAATAATGTCAATCCAGTGTTCAGAAAACTCAAAAGCCCTTAAACCTTTGATGATGAAAAACCAGAAAAACCTATCGTACGCCTTCGACATGTCCATTTTTAGAATAACATTGGATCCTCTAACTCGTTTGTTGAAAGAAGTCATCAAATCCTGAGCCAATAACACATTATCTAAAAAGTTCCTTCCTTTAATAAAACCTGCCTGAAGAGGGAAATAATCAGAGGTAAAATATTGGCAATACGATTAGGTAAAATTTTAGAGATAATTTTATTAGAGAAGTTGCAAAGACTAATAGGTCTGTAGTCACTGCATTTGGATGGATGATTCACTTTTGGAATAAGTATAATATTGGTAGATGACCAACTATTTGGGATAACATCCCCGAAAAAGAATGACTCCACTTCTTTGAGAAGGTCTGAGCAAATGATATCCCAACATTTTTGGAAAAAATACCCAAAGAAACCATCGGGGCCAGCTGCACTGTTCTTGTCCAGGAAAAAAACACCTCTTTAACTCCATCGAATGATGGAATGGCGCATAGAACACTATTTATTTCATCCGAAATGAGGCTGGGTATGTGTTCAAGGATGTCGTCATACATGGGCAACTCTGAATTGGTTTCGAGCAGCTCCTGAAAATAATCGGCTATTAGATTCTCCAGCTCAGTAGGTTCTGTTACCCAATCCCCCTGATCATCCTTGAGTTTATGAATGTGTAACTTTTTATGCTTCTTTTTAGTGAGGGAGTGGAAGAATTTTGAGCTAACATACCTATGTACTGCCCATTTCAACCGCAATTTTTTGTGCCAACAGTCCTCCTCCAGTTTCAAATCTTGAAGATATGTTTCCCTTCCTTGATGGAATTCTACCCTAGACTTTTGGGTTATATGATCATCAAAGGCTAGTTCTTTAAGTATCAAATCATCTTCTGCTTTTTGCACCCTCGAAAAAATGTTATCGAATGACTCCTTACTCCAAACAATAAGAACTTTCTTGAGGTTTTTGTGACAGTAAATCTAACCATGGGCCTTCCCTCAACTACTGAGTTCCAATAAGAATTCATCATCTCCAGAAACTTGTCATGATTGACCCAAAAATTAAGAAACCTAAAGGTTTGGAATACCTATCAACATCAGTTTTAATTTGTATCACAATAGGACAATGATCTGAAGTTGTCCTATGTAGATGGAAAGAAGATGTAATAATACCCTATGAGAACCAATTACTAAACCCAATAACACGATCAAGTCTAGCCCAAATTCGGGCGGAGTCATCCCTATTGTTACACCAAGTGAATCGGGAGCCAGAAAAAGGGAATTCCAAGAGACTTATTTGATTAATTGTAGTGGTAAAGTCTGATACCACATCAAGATCAATTAGATTACCCCCAGGTTTCTCTTCTTAACATCCAATAATGTTAAAATCACCACCAACAATCCAATCAAATATGCCCAGAGAAGACACTCTTCGTAATTCAGACCATAACTCTATTCTGTCCACCTTATCACATATGGCATAAGCACAAGAAAAATTTATAGGAGCATCAAGGACATCATAACTGACTTTGAGAGACAAAAGTTGTTCTGTATTACCTACTGTTTCAACCAACTAGTGATGCCTCCATAAACCCAAATCTTATTATTGATGTTAGCTATGCCCCCTTCAAATTTAATCCTTGAACAAAGATGAACTATATTTGTCTCGTCAATTTTTGATTCTTGAAGCGCCACGACACTAATATTATGCACTTTTATAATTATTTTAAGTCTATAGATTTATGGGGTATTACCAATACCCCTCACACTCCAAAATAATAGCCCAATCATTGAGAATTTTTTTTGACCCCATCTTGAGTTAACTTCATTCTAGACCTAGTCACAATACTGGATGAAGAGTTATAAACCTTATTTTTGTTGCCTTTTCGTAGGGCCTACTGAAGGGGGGGGGGATTTTTTTCCAAGAAAAGGGTGCTTAGCAGCAAGAGAATAAGAAAATTCTACCCAATCATCTTCAGTATTATCCCCCAACAGGGGTTCATCATCATCAGAAGCCCATAGAGGTGACCAATTGAAGGAGCATTTAGGTTTGACACGAAGTCTCAATGGTAGAGGTCTGTGAGAGATATGAAGAGAGTCAAGTAAGAATTTATTGTTAGGAACATTCCTCAGCTTTGGGACATCCAACATGTCAATAAGTCTACCCTTATCCACCCTTTGGTCACTTGAAAAACCGAACTCTAAATCAGGAGGCCTTGGTTCAGGAGGTATAGGTTTGGAGAAACTAGTGAGAGGCATATAATAAGTAAGAATATCAGTGACAGGCTGCCTCAGTTCTTCGATAGCATTGCGAATAGATGGATTGGTCTTGTGTGATTGACTGCCAGATATATACTCTTATTGATCAGAGGATATAATTTCATGGGAAGGGGAGGGAGTTTTATTCAGGGGAGGCCTATTAGCATTTGGCACTAACGTTTTAGTTAGCATAAGGGTAATATTTGGTTGTAAACTCTTTTGTCTAAGGGAAGAGACTTTAGATTTTTCAAGATCAATAGGAAGGAAAGAATTGTTAAGAGTTGCCTCTTTGATAGAACTTGGAGAGGATTTGGACAGAATTAGATAAGGAGGGAAATTGATAACATTGTTCTTCTTGTTGGTGTTATGGGTCCCTTTAAATTCAGGTATAATTATAGGCTGATTTTGATTTGATTTCTGAATCCATGTAGGTTTATTTGTATGAACTTGATCAATAGCCTTACCTTTGTCAATTCGCGTAGGAGCCTTATCACTAATTGACTCCATCAAAATCGGCCTAACATCTTGCATCACTCTACCATCCACGACATTGGGGCACCCATTGACAGAATGCCCAAGATGAGGCAACTTCTCATAACAAATAACCTGCTAAAATCCCTTACCACCATATTCGATCCATACCCTAGAGGGAAAGCTCTTAAACCCATCCACTTCAACACATATACGCGTTTGATAGGGTCTTAAAACCATAGCAGTAGCCTCGTCTAATTTTAACGGGACTCTAATGAGTTGGGAAATAAAAAAAGGTTACTTTATCCAAAAATGAATAGGGAGACATGGAAATGAAATCCATAATGAAATAATTGAACAATTAATATCTGATCAGAATTCATGGGTCCATTTCATAATACATATTTGAGCTTTGAAGATATACCAATTTTCACACATCCAAAGTCACAAATAATCCTCCTCACAAAATAATTTGATCATCACATGTTTATCATCCAGTAGGCCTACTGAGAACGAGGATTTGAGTGAGAATGAATAAAAAGCCTTCGTAATAGCCTCAAGAGGTGGCCTACCATAAGAGAATCTCCCAACGAGAGTATATTTATAGGGTTGAATTAGTTTTTCCACATCCTCGTCTGAGAAAATTACACCCGGTTCGCCTTTATAAGCAGTTGGAAGGACAATTGTGATTGATTCAACGTTTGAGGATCTAAAAAGGGAAGCAAAAGATTTGGTTCGGTAAATGTCTAGTGGTTTTTCCTTGTCCAGTGGCCATGAAACGACATCCATAAGGGTTTGAAAAAAGGGGAAAATTAGTTAGTTTTCTCCAATATTCTTGGAGCATTCAAACCACCAGCTTTAAAAAAAATTTATATTTTTTAATGATATCTTATTTGTCTTTATGATGCTTTGCATTGTCTTGTTTAGTTTATACTCCTTGTCTATTTCGAACAAAATAAAAACGGGAGGATAAATTTTCGGGGAGTTTGGTTGATTTATGGGGGAGAATTTATGTTTATGAGTTTTATTTTATATGTAAAACTTGATGCATCACGTGTATTTGCTTTGTTTCTTGTGTGTAGGTAATTTTGGAAGATCATAGTCATATTACACTAGATGAAGACAAAGTGCTAAAGCGAAGACAAATAAGAAGTGGAAATTTGAAGACTTTATTTTGAAGACATCATTATTCTTGTGGCTATCCATTTTAGGGTTTGGGAGGGTACTAGGATATTGTTTTATGTATATGGTTCATTATAATTTGGATTTCGGTTTTATGTTTGTATCAGAATAGCCAGAAGGAGGATATTTGTAAGAGCATATTTTCTATCATTGCTCAATAGCTTAGGCTTATATAGATTTTGGCGTATTCCGCTACCATTAGACTTGAGCCATTACGAAGACCCGAATATCCAACATCTCCAATTTTCAAGATCTCCACATTAGGAAGGTATAGTGCTATTAAGAGTTTAAATTTATTCATTGAATGAATTTTGGGATGTTTGAATTTTATTAAAACTAAAATAGGATTTTTTTTCCTTAAAAAATAGTGGCATTTTTCTGCGTTTAAAAATTTTCAAAATCCCACTGGCTCATTCAAACGAGAAGGCATTCTCGTTCGAATAAGTTACCATTTTTTTTCGAAGTCTCATTTATAGTTTACATCAAGCGTGTATCGAACGAGGGCATACTATTTTAGGTCGTTTGAAGCTGGTTCAAACTAGATAGTTGTTTTGTTCGAACGAGATCCTATTTTGTTTTAACGAACTTCTATTCTCATTAGAATGAGCCTCATTTTCGTACGAACGAGATGTCATCGCAAAATTTGTGTTCATCGTATAAATACATGCCTCGTGTTTTTTTTTTACTAAGACTATTGCAGGAACTGTTTTTGCACATATTTTGCAAAAGTTTTCAACCTTTAAGTTTAGAAAACCTTTTTTATTCACAAAATTCACTCCTAAAATATATTTGTGTTAATCTGTTTAAACCCTATAGTTTTGTATCATTACATACACAATTCTTGTGGAGAGAGTTTCTTCACGGTGGACCATTGTGATTCTCAAGGGGATCATTGCCGAAGATAAAGTCTGATCGGTGGATACCGAGCATGGAAGGCTACGTATGGAATGCTCCCCCCGAGTAGTATTCTTTGGAGATTCTATGAAGACACTACGCATTATACTTATGACTGGTATCAAATAGTATGTAAGTCGAGAGTCTTGTAAACTCTCTAAAGTTCTGTATGTAAAAGGTTTTTCCCGAAAGGGATTTTTCCTCAAATTTGCCTTTATTGGATGCATGTTTTACTTTTATCACCTTGATGCTTGTCTTAGGGTAAAAAGATTAAATTTGGATCGCATTGGACACTTCAGTTTATAAATAATCCATTAAGATAGAGATAACTCACTCTCAAACATTTATCAAAAGGTATCTTTATCCAATCATCAATTTTAATTTTTCATGATCAAATCCCCAATCTAATATCAATCAAGAATGTAATTAACTACCAATTGAAAAGAATATATAAAAAAAAATTTGCTTGTCTTGATGGATTATATATCCTAAGTCTCTAAAATCAGGTTGAATCATCTTTTCTCCTCTTTAAGATCCCTCCTCTTTTCCTCTTTTCTATTCTCTCAACCATTTGTTTGGAATGTGAGAGATGGGATGTTATCCACCTTCCCAAACCCTTAAGAGTCTTCCCAAAAACCTAATCCCATTTCCCCTTTAACTTTAGTTATAAAAAAACCTTCCTACCCTTATACGGGCCATTTTATGTCTAAAAGGCCCTCGTAACCCTAACACAAAACCTAGGAACCTATTCTGGACTATTTCGATCCTTTTCGGATTATCGGTTCACTCGAAAAGGTCACGCGAGTCAACCAACTCCAATTATGTCCACTTTTTTTAACCGGGCTAGACATCTATGTAACTTATATGTAACCCATAAATTATATCTATCCGTCGATATCACACCATCACCAATTTAAACCGTCATTGTCACTCATACGTGGTATATAATAAATGATATAACTATTTACTTATCACAGACAAGTAAATAATAATTCTAATAAATATTAATCACTTATCTCGCTTATTAATATTTACTAAATCCCAATGTAATTTTCTCACAATTAAATTAACAAAAAAGTTAATTAATTAATACTAAAATTATAGGGTATTACACTTACATACATTAACTAGGTATTTCGCACATTCATGCTTATATTTATAACTCATAATGAATTCACCAATACTTACACATATGCAAAGATGTCCTTACACATTTATCATCACATGTCAACATATTCCTTCACTCTTAAAGTTCATATGTAATCCCATGCTAACCTTCTGACTAAAGTTTTTCAAATATCATTTGATCATCTTCTAGTGTTATCATATAACTCATACTTCCTATAATATAGAAAACATCCTCAAATCATTATACATAATCCATTAAGTCTCACCTATACATGGCGTGTCACCAACGCCATAAGTAATCATATATCACATTTTCAAATGCATATACCCCTACATAACTTAAAATCAAATGAAGTCTTGTTTTAGCATCGAGTTGGAATATTATTATTATATTACATTTCTAATATATGTCATAGCTGGATAACTCCTTAGTTTTTAATTATACTTTAATCTCTAATAAGAAAATCATAGATCCAAGTTATCAACTCAATCGATATTCCTATTTCCTATCAAGATATCTAACTTTTGAGACACCCTAAATTATAATTCTCTAGGATTCTCGTACGATAGAGAAAAACCTACTAGAGTACAAATCTGAAAATGTATGAAAGATCGACACAGGATAAACTATATGATCTTACAACCCTAGAGACCTAGAACCATGCTCTTATACCGTTTGTAATACCTCGAATAATATTAGTTAAGGTGGATATGTTTAATTACTAAATACTAAGAAGTGGAACAAATAAAATATCATTCTCAGCATGTGATAGACGAAGACGAAAATTTAAAACTTTTCCTAATAAGAAATAATCGATGAGAAATAGTACTATAAATACAATTTTTTCGTTTACTTAAATACTCCAATTACATTCCATATAATTTAAAAAAAAATACGAATTACTTAAACTCAAGACTATGTCTTATATACAACGATGATAAATAAACTAAAGGACAAGAGATCCCTAAATGTCTGAGCGTACCAATATTGCTCAATAGTTCTTATGTGCCTGAAATCCAACATTACTTCATAGGTGCAATCCAACTAAAACTAAATGTGAAATGTTAGTCAAGGAAGAGAAGGTTAAAACCCCACAAGTACACTATATAGATGATCCCAATTAGGGTATAAAAACCCAATCTTTACTACTGGATGCAGTAAATACTACAATAGAGTATTTTAGTTAGGAATGCGTACATAACTATAGGCAAAATAAGATTTCTACGAGTAAAAGACATCCTATAATAAAACGAGTCATCATAGTCCATGATTATGAAAATAAGGATTAATCATCTTCTTGTATAACTATCCCCAATTTGTTTACAGGTCGCTAGTACACCAAATGACCTATGACTAGACCCTATATACCGAGTTGGTAGAATATAACTCCATTGTATTAGTTCTCACTGCGCATCTCTCCTCCCTCACTCCATAATCGATACACCCATTTTCTCGTCTCCATAAAATAAACAATATAAAACACCATCACTCCTAATGGATACATGCAATTTATATAGTACAATAGAATAATCATATTGAATTATTTTATGCATAAATGAATAGAATGTTCTTCCTCATCATACAAATGTGTATTTAATACTCATTAGTATTCACTTCAATTCATTTTATTCTATTAGTCTAAGAAAGTCTATAAACAGTAAATATAGAATAAACTCTCAACTCTGATCCTTCTTAGACTCACATTTTGGAATGTCTCATAAAAAAATCCAAATAAGGAACCCCCTCTATACTTGTGTCTAGGTTGTATGCCAAGACTCTATAATCATGTCTTAAATAGTCACTATTTAAACCACAACTCAATTTATAGCTCATTTATATCTCTGACTTTAATATTTTAATTTACTTTTAAAATTTTCATTCTCTACCAACCCATATTCTCGTTAAAACAACACGATAATTCTATATGATGAATATTCCAGTGAAGTCTGAGTCATTTCCATATATTAATACAATTTTCCTTAACACAAAATTTATTCACACCTCACACGCACATAACCTTTATATTATAATTCCGAATGCATCAATGTAAAATCCTAAGTACTGTAAGTTGGTATCATTTTCTCACTCATGTAACTATACCGAACTTCACATATACATAACCCTTATATTAATAACTCCAAAAGCACTGACACCTAAATCAAAATTATCATTACTCCCAAAGATAAATATTGTAAGTCAAAATTATATAATCAACAATATAACTATACATAGTTTCATCATTATCTAGTGACTACATTATCACCATCAACATCATACATAATGTCAAAACACCATCATTCCACCTAAATTCCAACATTAATAACCATCGAGGAAAAATACATACATTATATATATATACATACATTATATATATATATATATATATATATATATATATATATATATATATATATATATATATATATATATATATATCACCTATAAAAATCATAAATTTTGTGGATTGTGTATCTCATATCTACCCAATCATTCAACGATACCAAATTCCTGATAATCATAACTTTCTAAGATAATTACTAGTATACCAAATTTCACTTGAAATCTCTAGAATCAGTAAATTTAAACCACCTAAAAAACCTCTCGTGCAGCCATCCTGCCGCCCATCCTTAACAGCTATAGCGGCTTCAAAGTCCTGATATGGCGGCCTGGTAACCTTCTTTAACACCCTGTAATTTTGAGGATTTAGTATTTAATTATTTTTGGGAGAAATAAAATTATTTAAATTGGAGAAAATAATGATTTGGAGAATTTATTGGAGTGGGAAGAATTATTTTAATTTTTAGTGACTTTAAGTTTAATTGTTCAAATTATTATGTGTCACATTTTTCAGGTCAAAATTTGTTTTGTTATAAAGTATTTTGGATGATAATTCTGAGTGCACGGTCGAGTCCGGATGGCTCAAGATAGTCAGAAAAGAGTACCCGAGGGTAGTAATCGGGTCTCAGGGCATTTTTGGGAAAAGTCGGGCCCACACGAGGGGGATTTTGGCCATTTTAATTAGGCCCATGTGACTAAAAATGTCATTTGGGAATTTAAACCTAATGGAGAGAGTGTTGGATGGTAGTTAAAACAATTCTAAACCTAGGGTTTGAGAGAGAAATAGACGAAACAACTCAAGAGCAAATTGGGGATCTTTTGTAGACAAATCGAGGGACAAATTGGGTGTTCTTCATCAACCCTTTCTCTACACCAACGGATCAGACTCTACGAACAATTAGAGGCAAGTGGTTAACTGTTGTGATTCTTAAATATGTGATAATCAATTCATATCATAGTAGGTATATATAAAATTCATTTTTGGTTGTGTGTCCACAATTAAAAATGGGTTTTTCTGAATTGGACTAATATGGGTAGAGTAATTACTCAATTGATGTTAGATTATGATATGGGACTGTTGAAATTGGATTTTAGGGTGAATTACAGTATGTTTTGGTGATTATTTCATTTGAGAATGATGAAATTGATTTCGGTTAAACAAAACCCAGATGAAAACCCAAATCGGGTATACATGGATTTATATGTAAATTAGTTGATAAATTAAGGTCTCTAGGATGTTTAGAAGCTTTTTCCTATATAGATTCATTGTAACTTGTGCTTGGGTTTGACCAGGGGAAGCGATAAAACCTAGGAGAAACACATCAATGGTGAAACAGAAAATCAGGGAAGACAACAACCTGTTCGATCGATCGATCGACATTTGGAGTCGATCGATCGACCCTTCAGAAATTCCGGAAGTTTGGTTTGGGATTTATATGGGTTAAAATTTTGGGTTAGATTTCCTTCCATATATATAATAGATGAGAATTAAATATGGAACCTTTCTCCTAACAATTACAAGGGAAATATAATTAGGTTTAGGAGGATGATAATTGTATGTCACAAAATGGATGAATTTTGGGAAATAAATTTTAGTAGTAAATTCGGGTCGAGGAAAAATGTTCGGGTATTATAGTTGAGTGAAAATACATTATTAAATGAATTGAGGCGTAATTAATTAATTAGGAAGTGAAATATAGACTCGGGTATTAACGATGGTACGTGCCAAGTGAGCGAGTCCGGGTATATTGCTTGCGCGACACCAAGTATTAAATTAATTCATGTGTAAATTAAATTAAATTAGAGTCGGGAAATAGACTCGGGAATATCCAGTCTAGTGTTACGGATTTTAGTACACACTAATGTCGGGATTTATAATATATATGTACGGTGTGGTGATAGTATATATATACTATGCGTGCTATTAAATATCAGTGACTAGATATTTATTAAATTTATATACTTTAGTGCTATCAAGGGAGGTTGCGCGAAGCGGGTGAATCCCCCTAGCTTGAGGAGTAGGACGAGTATATCCCCAAGTCATAGCATCCAGTATATGGGTGAGGGGCTTATCTCACTTTCAGGGAAGGAATATGACCGTCTCCACTAGGTTTATATTTTGGGCCAAGTTGGTGAGCGATTTCGACTTGGGTAACTAGGTTATGTGAGCACACCTAGTGAGATAGCACTTTAGAAGAAATCATCCAGTGGGGGTATAATCGCAGGGATGGATATACATATGAAATATGTGTGGATGTTGTAGTAAAGATACGTATATAATGGTATTAAATATTATATGCGGGTAATAATACAGTGTGTGATGTATTTGCTTTATATAACTTGTGTCACGGTTATATGGTATTATTTAAAAGGAATTAATTTGGTTAATTGGAGAGATAACTTATAACCCAAATATAATAATACTTGGTGAGAGTAGAAAGGCAAGGGAGGATTATACTAGGACTAGTTGGACGGGATAGTACAACTATGTGGGGTTAAGGAAACCGTTTGGTGTGCACATTAGTGAAGGGGTGAGTATGTCCTCAAGAGAGTGCGACACTAACTTAAATATGAAGCGCATTCACACATTTTTTTAATTATTGCAGTTAATTCAGTTCCTAAATATTTTCAAAATATTTTGGGTTCTGACCCTTGCTAAAAAATTATTTTCAAAACCTTTTAGGTGTCCAGCCACAGGGACGCTATACTTGATATTCTATTCTAGGGACACATAGCTGCGGCACATGTGGATGCTAGCAGGAGCTTGGATTTGATGCATTGTTCATTCTGTACTAGAGTAGGAATCATCTATCAGTTTCAGTTTTACTTAGGGCTTGTCACCCAGGCTTTTCAGTTGTAGTTTTCTGATTAATTTATTCAGTTGTTGGACGAATGTTAATAAATTATTTACTTTTGTGGCCGATTGTTTATTCGGCATGTAGTTTATTTATTTATTCAGTTGATTTGATTCAGTTGTTGTGAATGGATTATAGTAGATTTCCGCGTGTTAATGTTTTTGTTTAAATAAAAATATAAAATTTGACACCGGCTTTTTGGAATACTAGGTGGTTAGTAAGTTTTAAAAAGCTTTTCGACAATGATGCTAAGAATGAACCAACTGGGATTCCTATTTTAATATGATACATGACTGATCACCCGATATTTCATTAGGCAGGGTGTCACAGATGGTATCAGAGCATCAGGTTCTAGTGTCCTTAGGATCTGTGCGGCTTTTCATGTTTCAGCTTAGGATTATTTGATATAGAGCCCTATCATAGGATTGTTGTATTCTTTTACGTATGCGCATTTACGTTTTTCTGCCAATTACTTTATATTTGATGGTGAACTCATACGATTCGATTCTCATTTCAGATGCTGCACAGGAGAGAGAGAGAGAGAGAGAGAGAGAGAGAGAGAGAGAGAGATAGAGAGACAGCAACTTGGGCAACAAGGGGAGATGAGATTAGAGAGGCTCATCAGGAGCTAGAGTTACCACAACAACTGGCAAAGATGATGTTTGCTGCAGAGGTAACTGAATTAGTGGCACAGGCAGTTAAAGCGATGATGATCGCAATGGAAAGATACTTTCCACAAGATCAGCCACAGTCGTTAGTGGTACTAGATGTTCAGGCCCACCCGGGGCCGTCGGAGTGGCAGTAAGTACGGGAGGTCTTTCAAAAAGGCCATCCACCAGAGTTTTACGGGGGTTCGGATGTGGTGCTAGCGTGTCAGTGGAAAAGAGATATTCAAATTCACCTATGCATCGTAGATTACAATGAGGTGTAGAAGCAAAGTTAACCACTTTTAGATTAGTGGGAGCAGCGCTACAGTGGTGGGAGTCGATCACCACCTTTGAGGAAAGGGATACATTAACTATTGCAGAGTTTTGGGTTCCCTTCAACCGCCAGTATTTCACGCCAGCAGTTGAGGCTGAAATGAGGCAAAAATTTAGTATGGTCACTTATAGGGACCGTTCGGTGGCTAATTACGAGGAAGAGTTCACTCATTTGGCAAATTTTGTACCGGATGAGGTAAACAACGAAGAAAGAAAGAAGTTGAGGTTCATGGATGGGTTAGTCTAGAGGATCAGGCAACATTGAATTGGTAATCCCACATTAGTATCTTATACATACGTCGTTAATGCAACACTCCTACACTGCCAGGACCATCGCTTCCACATGAAAGGAAGTAGGAAGGTAGTGGAACCCAGCCAGTCAGATAAAGTAGGTGGGAACAATACCAGTGGGGTATTCCAATAGCAGACAGTGGGACATCAGGGGCAGGATTTTCGGTAGGGGAATCAGGCCAAGCAATTTTGATCTAGGGGCTATCGACAGGATGGCCAGGACTTCCAACAAGGCCAGCATGGAAGGGATCAGTGTCAGGATGAATTTATTAGGAGGTGTTTCGTTTGTGGGGAAGCGGGACATGTGAAGAGAGATTGTCCTAAGCGAGGCAGGGGTCAACTACAGGACGAGATTCCGGATGTACATCCCCTACAACAAGTTATGGGTGCGTTCAGGCAGGAGGAAGCCGCTCAGGAACCCGAGGATTAGCCATGATTGCTAGAGGATGGAGGTAATTATCCTTATCCTATGGGTATGGGGTATGTTTTGGGTGACAGTGAGGGTATCACAATATAAAATTATTTTCACTAGAGTTTGCGGGTAAGTCAAAGTTAGTGGGTGAGCTGGCTGTAGCAGGCATATTACGTATATAAAATTTTTCATGGGGGTATAGGAGTCCTTTGATGTTAACCACGAGAGAGTAGAGGTGTACACTGAGAGAAGGTTTGAATTATGTGAGGGGTTACTACTTTCGAGAATTATGGGAGTAGGGTAGATGATTTTTCCAAGTATCGGATGGATAGCGAGGGATTTGAACTATTGTGGATAGTGATAGTAAGTTTTGGTGTTCGTGGCACCAGGGTGTGAATGACTTCTGCTAGGTGTCACCTGAGAGGGAGTCTAACCTATATATATGTGTATATATATTGCATTGTGTGGTACGATAGACATATAAGAACGTTTTGTGTTATTATATTTTTCCCGATAAGAAGGGATGTATACTGAGGCGATTCAAGGCGGTTATAATTATTTTCGAGCGGGGAGAGATATCTCGGGATTATTTTGCCAAAGAATGGGTGATTGTAAGGGCGCGGTATTTTATGTTGTCTTTTGTAGCACAAGAGTAGGCGTGTATGCTTTTGTGTTAAGAGATAGGTATTTGGGGGTTGATACTGTGGACTGAGGGCCCAACAGATCTCAACGTCCGATAATGCTAGGTAGTAGTGTATTGGGGGGTTCCTTGTTTGGATTTCGATTTGCGAGACATCCCACGCATGAAACTTACCGAAACGTTGGAAGTGGGGAGATGTTTGGTCATTAGTACATGGGTTAGGTAGCCCGGTTCTTATTCATATAAGTGATATGACTACGGGTTAGAAGTTATATTTTAGGTTATGACTAGCATAGTCGGGTAACTTTCGTGCGGTTAAGCACGGAAACAGGGTGTATGGGCACCCTGGTTAATTAGGGTAACTTTCGTACGATTAATCACGGGTATAGGGTGTATGGGCTCCCTAGTTAATTAAAATGCATATTTTTGTAACTCATAGTTAGAAGCGGGAGAGATAGATGTAGCGATCTTAGAGGCACAGGACTAGGGAGTGATATTCGAAGCTTGGTGCAATATGCTTATCTTAATTTCGAGGATGAAATTCCTTTGTGAGGGGGGGGGGGGGGGGGAGTATGTCAGACCTCATAATTTTGAGGATTTAGTATTTAATTATTTTTGGGAGAAATAAAATTATTTAAATTGGAGAAAATGATGATTTGGAGAATTTATTGGAGTGGGAAGAATTATTTTAATTTTTAGCGACTTTAAGTTTAATTGTTCAAATTATTGTGTGTCGCATTTTTCAGGTCGAAATTTGTTTTGTTATAAAGTATTTTGGATGATAATTTTGAGTGCACGGTTGAGTCCGGATGGCTCAAGATAGTCAGGAAAGGTACCCGGGGGTAGTAATCGGGTCTCGGGGCATTTTTGGGAATAGTCGGGCCCACACGAGGGGGATTTGGGCCATTTTAATTAGGCCCATGTGACTAAAAATGTCATTTGGTAATTTAAACCTAATGGAGAGAGTGTTGGACGGTAGTTAAAACAATTCTAAACCTAGGGTTTGAGAGAGAAATAGACAAAACAACTTAAGAGAAAATTAGGGATCTTTTGGAGACAAATCGAGGGACTAATTGGGTGTTCTTCATCAACCCTTTCTCTACACCAACGGATCAGACTCTACGAACAATTAGAGGAAAGTGGTTAACTGCTGTGATTCTTAAATATGTGATAATCAATTCATATCATAGTAGGTGTATATAAAATTCGTTTTTGATTGTGTGTCCACAATTAAAAATGGGTTTTTCAGAATTGGACTAATATGGGTAGATTAATTACTCAATTGATGTTAGATTATGATATTTGACTGTTGAAATTGGATTTTTGGGTGAATTATAGTATGTTTTGGTGATTATTTCGATTGAGACTGATGAAATTGATTTCGGTTAAACAAAACCCAGATGAAAACCCAAATCGGGTATACATGGATTTATATGTAAATTAGTTGATAAATTAAGGTCTCTAGGATGTTTAGGAACTTTTTCCTATGTAGATGTATTGTTACTTGTGCTTGGGTTTGACCAGGGGAAGCGATAAAACCTAGGAGAAACACATCAATGGTGAAACAGAAAATCAGGGAAGACAACAACCTGTTCGATCGATCGATCGACATTTGGATTCGATCGATCGACCCTTTAGAAATTCCGGCAGTTTGGTTTGGGATTTATATGGGTTAAAATTTTGGGTTAGATTTCCTTCCATATATATAATAGATGATAATTAAATATGGATCCTTTCTCCTAACAATTACAAGGAAAATATAATTGGGTTTAGGAGGATGATAATTGTATGTCACAAAATGGATGAATTTTGGGAAATAAATTTTAGTAGTAAATTCGGGCCGAGGAAAAATGTTCGGGTATTGTAGTTGAGGGTCACTACATTATTAAATGAATTGAGGTGTAATTAATTAATTAGGAGGCAGAATATAGACTCGGGTATTAACGATGGTACGGGCCAAGTGAGCGAGTCCGGGTATATTGCTTGAGCGACACCAAGTATTAAATTAATTCATGTGTAAATTAAATTAAATTAGAGTCGAACAATAGACTCGGGAATATACATGCTAGTGTTATGGATTTTAGTACATGCTAATGCCGGGATTTATAATATATATGTACGGTGTGGTGATAGTATATATATACTGTGCGTGCTATTAAATATCAGTGACTAGATATTTATTAAATTTATATACTTTAGTGCTATCAAGGGAGGTTGCGCAAAGAGGGTGAATCCTCCTAGATTGAGGAGTAGGGCGAGTATATCCCCAAGTCATAGCATCTGGTATATGGGTGAGGGGCTTATCTCACTTTCAGGGAAGGAATATGACCGCCTCCACTACATTTATATTTTGGGCCAAGTTGGTGAGCGATTTTGACTTGGGTAACTAGGTTATGTGAGCACACCTAGTGAGATAACACATTAGCAGAAATCATTCGGCGAGGGTATACTCGGAGTGATGGATATACATATGAAATATGTGTGGATGTTGTAGTAAATATACGTATATAATGGTATTAAATATTATATGCTGGTAATAATACAGCGTGTGATGTATTTACTTTATATAACTTGTGTCACGGTTATATGATATTATTTAAAAGGAATTAATTAGGTTAATTGGGGAGATAACTTATAACCCATGAAAAATAATACTCGGTTTATAGTAGAAAGACAGGGGAGGATTATAATAGGACTAGTTGGACGGGGTAGTACAACTAGGTGGGGTTAAGGAAACCGTTAGGTGGGCACATTAGTGGAGGGGTGAGTATGTCCTCAATAGAGTGCAACACTAACTTAAATATGAAGCGCATTCATATATTTTTTTAATTATTGCAGTTAATTCACTTGCTAAATATTTTCAAAATGTCTTGGGTTCTGTCCCTTGCTATAAAACTATTTTCAAACCTTTTAGGTGTCCAGCCACAGGGACGCTAGACTTGATATTCTATTCTAGGGACATGTAGCTGCGACACATGTGGATGCTTGCAGGATCTTTGGATTAGTTGCATCATTCATTATTTCCTAGAGTAGGAATCATCTATTAGTTTCGGTTTTACTTAGGGCTCGTCGCCCAGGCTTTTAGGTTGTAGTTTTCAGATTTATTTATTCAGTTGTTGGACGAATATTGCTGGATTATTTACTTTTGTGGCTGATTGTTTATTCTAAATGTAATTTATTTATTTATTCAGTTGTTGTGAATGGCTCATTGTAGATTTCTACATGTTAATGTTTTTGTTTAAATAAAATGATAAATTTTGACACCGATATTTTAGAATACTAGGAGGTTAGTAAGTTTTAAAAAGGTTTTCGACAGTGATGCTAAGAATGAACCAACTGGGATTCCTATTTTAATTTGATATATGACTGATGACCTGGTATTTCATTAGACGGGGGATCACGGATGGTAATAGAGCATCAGGTTCTAGTGTCCTTAGGATCTGTGCGACTTTTCACGTTTCAGCTTAGTGTTCTTTGATATATAGCCCTATCATAGGATTGTTTTATTCTTATGCGTACGCGCATTTATGTTCTTCAGCCAATTACTTTATATTTGATGGTTAACTCATACGATTCTATTCTCATTTCAGATGCCGTCCAGGAGAGAGAGAGCAACTAGGGAAGCAAGGGGAGATGAGAGTAGAGAGGCTCATCAGGAGCTAGAGTTACCACAACAACTGCCAAAGATGATATGGGTTGCACAAGTAACTGAATTAGTGGTACTGGTAGTTAAAGAAACGAAGATCGTAATGGCAAGATACTTTCCACAAGATCAGCCACAACCATTAGTGGTACCAGGTCATTGGTGTGTTTGGGCAGGAGGAAGCCACTCAAAAACCCGAGGATTAGCCACGATTGCTAGAGTATGGAGGTAATTATCCTTATCCTATGGGTATGGGGTATGTTTTGGGTGACAGTTGTGACACCCCGCTTATTAAAATAAGAGGTGGCTAGCCCGATACTCTAATAAATACAGGAATCATAGATGGTTCATTCTCCGCTGTCGAAAATATAACAGCACGAGACAACCACCAAATATTTTTAAAACGGATGTCAAATAATTTTACAAGTTTGATAAAAACAAATTCGATAGTCCAATATATAAGAGATGGTGGATACAAGAGACATGAAATAGTTTAACCATCATACAATCAAATAATAACCGAATCAGTGATCGATTAACAGAATCATACGAGCAGGTTACACCGAGTATTATATTTAAATACCAACAATAAACAAGATTACAAAATGTGGGCAACACGCCCGAGTGTACAGACTAATCATAACTAGATTATACAAAAGAGTGATGCGTCTATCACAAAAGTCCTATAACATTCGCAAAAAATGCTATAGTGCCCGGACACTAGTAAGGAAGGATTAACACTAGCGTCCTTATGGAGGATCACTTGAGCATAAATAGGATCCAAACAAAACAGAGAAATATAAACGGGTCAGGGCCCGATTTGATATGATACAAGTGTGAATAAAATGCATAACAGTTATGAATGATAAATATCATAAACAGATTTAAATTTACTCAATAATATAAGAATCATACTTACCTCTCATCTAAATGCACATCCTAATTACATACTAGATCATTATAAGTCTAACTACGCATCAAATTAAGAGAAATAGTTTAATTCAATTTACATGCTAAATTAGCCATTGGGAAACTTGTGCCATAATGTTGATTTATAAATGCATTACTCATTTATAAAAATTCCACATTCGTGAGAATAGTTACACTCAAAATATAACTATTCTAAGTATCCTTCCGGGAGTCACCCCACTGGATGTGCCCCTAAATGGCTATCATCTTCCAGGGCCTATAACCAAGACCACCTGGGCATCCTAAATCGTGTCGCATGGGAAGCGGCCATATACCTTCGACAATGAGTCATAATCATACCCTAAATTACCTCACTTCGAATAAAACAATAACACAAAATAACGATCGGTCCTATGGCCGATCACTATATCCTCCCTGCATCACAAGCCAAGGGATTTACCTCATGCGCGTGACTTCCTTTATGATAGAATTTAGAGAGGTATGTATATGAATGCCATAATTCATGAGATATTCCGGTTAAAAGTACATTTTATTATATCCAGAACCATGTGTGTCTAACGACATGAGTTACCAAGTTAAATTTCCCTCATACTAACTTTTGAGAATTTTACAACAACAGTAAAGGCTTCCAAGTGTAATTTTCTCATACCAGTCTCTAAAACCCCCATAACAATCCTACCAAAATTCTATTAATAAACCCCCCCCCCCCCCCCCCCCCCCGAGGTAAGCCCAATTTCCCCCTTTCTAGTCTAGGGTATTAGTCCCCCTAATTTAAGACTCTAGTACTCTTTATTACGTCATAAGAGAAGGTTCCTAAGCCTCAAACCTAAAGGAAAAGGGATAAAAACTAAGTTAGAAAAACATCCTAAAATAGCAGGATTTTCGAATCGATTCGCCCCTGATAGAGAATCGATTCGCTCAAAAGAGAATCGATTCGACTGAGGAAACCAACATTTTGTCTCAAGCCAAATCGATTCGTCCTTAACCCGAATCGATTCGGTTCCTCAGACCTGTAGCCACCCTTTTTAGCGAATCGATTCTCTAGGGAGGGTGACTCGATTCGCCTTGGTCGATTTTCCCAGTTGGGGCTACGGGTTATATGAACCCTAAATACCCAAATCCTATCTTCTTCCTTCAACTACCAACATCATTAACTTTTATCATCACCCAATAATCTAACCAAGTTAATCAACTAGAAAAGACCATTAAAAAAACAAGTCTAGATCCTAATACATTTGATTTAACCAACAAAATAAAAAAAATCCATTAATGGTTCAAACTCAAAGCACAACTATAAATACACATTATTCACACTCAATCATATAAATTTGCAAGTTAGAAACTTGCCTTAAGATCGTAGTCTCGGATTATCTTCCGGTAGCAACAATTCCAAGCTCAAATCTTCAATTCTCTCTCTTTCTCTCCTCTTTCTCCAAAGCTCTCTCTCTCTTCTCTCTAACTCTCTCTAAGTTAACTTAGAAACATAAATGAGAAATAAATTCCCTAGGAAGACTAAAAATGCCCAAATTCATTAAGTCCAGTTTTAAATGCTACTACACAATTAAAATGACTCGTAACATCATAATTAAGTTATAACCGGTCAAAAGTGTCCTGGAACCCAAAATACAACTTGGTACTTATTTTGACTCTCACAACCATTTTCAGACTAACCGTGCCCTCTAAATTGGCATTCGGGATAACATAATGTATTTCATGCTCCAACGTCATATTAATTCATTAATAATGATCCAATTGGAATATAAGTCATAACCGTCGCTTAAAGCACAACGACGCAATAACACATAATATGATGCTATTTACATTCACTTAACAGTAAATATGCAAAACTTAGTAAATGTCATCTTTTAAATCGCTTACAGTAATATTTACTTTCACTTCCTTTATTTTATATAATTAACCCACTAGGCAAATTAATATAAAAATAATTACTCATAAATAAGGGGTATTACATACTCCACCCCTTACAAGGGAATTTTTCCCCCAGAATTCAGGCGTACCTTGTAAAAAGAGGTGTGCATACTTGTCTCGAATATTTTCCTCTCGTTCCCACGTTAATTCCTCGGCATTCTGGTGTCCTCACTGGACTCGGACCAAGGGTACCACCCTTGACCTTAGCCTACGCTCTCCGTGATCTAGGATAGCAACCGGTTGTTCCTTATATGAAATATCGGGTTGCAACTCGATATCATCCAAAGGAATGTGCCAATGATCTCCTTCACACCTCTTATAATTCTTCAAGGATGAAACATGAACCACATCGTGAATCTATTGTAGGCATTTCGGCAAGGCCAGTTGATAAGCTATGGGGCCTACCTTTGCAATAAGGGGAAAAGGTCCTATATAGTGCGGCGCAGGCTTGCCTTTCTTCCCGAATCACATCACACCCTTCATCGAGGATACCCTCACTAAAACTTGGTCCCCCACTTCCAATTCCACATGCCTTCTATTCACGTCGGCATAGATTTTTTGGCGGTCTTGCGCGATTCGAATGCGGTTTCGGATAAGCTCAATCTTAAAAGAGGTATCTTGGATCATTTCAGGTCTAAGGAGCTTATTATCTCCTACTTCTAACCAATAAGTAGGTGATCTACACGGTTGGCCATACAATGCCTCATATGGTGCCATACCTATTGTGAATTGGTACGAATTATTATAAGCAAATTAGACCAATGGAAGATGTAGCTCCCACCCTCCTCCAAAGTCAAGTATGCACATTCGAAGCATGTCTTCCAACATTTGGTTGACTCTTTTAGTTTTTCCATCCATTTGTGGGTGGTAGGAGGTACTCAACTTGAATTCGGTCCCCATATCCTCTTGGAAACTTCGCCAAAAATGGGACACAAAAATCTTGTCTCGATCAGATTCTATATTGATAGGCACCCCATGAAGCTTCACAATATCCGCAATAAAGAGCTGGGCGTAATGTGCCGTATTGTAATCCGTTCGTACCGGTAAAAAGTGTGCCGATTTGGTCAGACGATCGATAATAACCCAAATAGAATCATGACCGCTTTGTGACGTAGGAAATTCGGTGATGAAATCCATTAAGATACTCTCCCATTTCCACACCGATATTTCTAACGATTGTAACAATCTAGTTGGTCGCTGGTGGTCTACCTTCACCAGTTGACAAGTGGTACATTGGAAAACAAATTCAGAAATGTCCCTTTTCATATTCGCCTACCAATACTAATGGCGCATGTCTTGGTACATTTTATCCCCACCTGGGTGTGCCTCAAATCTTGACCCATGAGCTTCTGTCATGACGGTACGTTTCAAGTCTCCCTCATTTGGGACTATAAGCCTTTAGTGGAAACATAACCCACCCTCAGAACTAATAGAGTAGGACTCCGCTCCCTTAGTTAACAACTGACGTACCCGGTCTTAACAATCCTTATCTCCTCCTTGCGCCTTTACGACTCTCATCACCATAGCAGGCATAATGGTTAGCACTGACATAAACGCTCTTGTTACAGCATCCTCCTGGCTAAGATCTTTCCATTTAGCCTTCCATACCTTCTCTAGTTCCCCCGCGGGCTTTCGACTCAGCACATCCGCTACTATATTTACCTTGCCTGGGTGGTAATGAATATCAAATTGATAGTTCTTCATGAACTCCAACCATCGACGTTGTCACATATTCAGATCTTTCTGTAAGAACAAATATTGCAACAATTTGTGGTCCGTGAAAAGAATAAACTTCTCCCCCAGGAGGTAATGTCTCCGTATCTTAAAGGTGAACACTACCGCGAAAAGTTCCAAATCATGCACAAGATAATTCTTCTCATGGGGCTTTAGTTTGTGAGATGCGTAGGCAATGGCCCTATGCTCCTGTTGTAACACACCTTCCAATTCTTGTAGAGACGCGTCTGTGAAAACTAAATAGTCCACTCCTGGTCTTGGCAACGCGAGTACAGGAGAATAAGTCAACTTATCCTTCAGCTCGTTAAAATCTAGCTGACAGGAATCATCCCAAACAAATTTCACCCCCTTTCGGGTCAAGTTTATCAAAGGGCTAGCAATCTTGGAAAAAACCTTAATAAAATGATGATAATAACCGGCCAAACCCAGAAAACTACGAATCTTCGTGGGCATCATGGACTGACCCCATTCTCTCACCGCTACAACTTTACTCGGGTCTACAAAAATACCCTTAGCCGTCATAATGTCCCCCAAAAACTGTACTTTCTTCAACTAGAAACAACACTTCTCGAACATAGCATAAAGTTGATGATCCCGTAGCGTCTTCAGGACCAATCGTAAATGTTCGGCATGCTCAGCTTCAGTCCAAGAATATACTAGAATTTCGTCAATAAACACTATGATAAACAGGTCTAGGAAGTCTTGAAACACTCGATTCATAAGGTCCATTGTAAGGACATAATTCTATAAATGTTCGGGGTAGAATCTAGGAATTTTTTGTTTTCTCCTAGATCACAGTTCATATGTCTGATACCGCTACATTCGGCACGTCAACATGATCATACTCGATGGCCTTTATCCGAATTCATTGCATCCACTTTCTTCAAGTGCATCATGCTACATGCAACGTGCTGCTCAGCTCATTCCCACTACTCCACTATGCTCTATCGGTAAAATGTTATATTGGAGTTTTAAATATTTGGGAAATTATTTTTGAAGTCTGGGTTAATTTTTTATCAAAAGAAGAATTTTTCTAAGTGTAGAAGCGAATGGCCTCGATCGACGAGATCGCTCGAGTGACTTTGCAAGTCGTTCGTGCGAGATAGACATGTCATTCGAACGACTTCTATCCTTCTTTCGAGCGACATGCTATCTCGTTCAAGCGACATGCTATCTCGTTTGAACGAGCCACCGCCTCGAGTTTTGTATAAATATCTGATCTCCTTCTACACGTTTTTAAAGTCTTTTTGCAATCTCGAAAATCTGCGAAAACTGCCCAGAACAAGACTTCACCTTTTAAGGTTTTCAAAACCTTTTTTTTATTCGCAAAACCGATCCCATATATGTGTGTGAATCTTTAAACCTTCAAGAAGATCGTTTACTCATCTCGAGTACTTTGTGAGGAAGTCGCTCTCTTTGTCACTGCTGCCCTACTAGAAAGGGATTGTTCCAGCCGCCGATAACAGAACCGACACCCGGGGGTATTTTTGTGTCACTGTATTTTTATTGTAATCCATTGTAAGACGTTCTCTTACAAATATTATTGTGAAAATAAAAGGTTTTGCCCCGTTGGGGATTTTTCCTCATATATGTGTTCTTGCATGTTTCATCATCATATTTAATCATATATAGATGCATGTTTAGGACTTGTTTGGTAGAAACTGTGTTTAATTAAATAACTTCATTATTTGAACGCAAGCGCACTCTCCCCTTTCAAATTGGTATCAGAGCCAGTTACACAAATTTATCGTGTAATTTTCCGCAAAATTTTTCTAAGATATCAATTTTCTGAAAAATTGATTTTTGAAAACGAGTGTGTTCATTATGGAGAAGTTATATAATAAAATGCCAGTTTTTTACGGGACAAACTATGCATATTGGAAAGCCCGCTTGAGGTCTGCTTTAAATGCCATTGATGAACGTGTCTGGATTTTGGTTGAAAGAGGGTGGACCCCTCCCTCAGTCACCGTTGATAATGTGATCAATTTAAAATCGGTCACTGCTTGGACTGAAGACGAATTTAAATGGTCATCATTCAATTCTAAGGGTCTAAGTGCTATTTCTGGGTCTGTCACACCTGATGAGTTCAAACGCATAATGACGTGCACCACGTCAAAAGAGGCATGGGATGTTTTACAACTCACCCATGAAGGAACTAATGCTATGAAAGAGTCTAAATTGCAAAATTTGACAACTCAATTTGAAACCATCACCATGCATGAAACTGAATGTTTTGATGATTTTTATGCTAGACTTTCTGACATTGTTAATACTAGCTTTAATCTTGGTGAACATATTCCTAATGCTAGAGTTGTTAAAAAGATTCTTCGTTCTTTGCCTAAACATTTTATCCCTAAAGTCACTGTACTAAATTCCATGGGTAATTTAAATACGCTAAAATTGGAAGAACTTGTAGGAGATTTGCAAACATATGAAATTGATATGTTCCCTAAAACTGCTAGGTCTAAAGATAGGGGAATTGCACTTAATGCCCAAGAGAGAAAGAGTGAGGGGTCGACTAGAAAGAGGGTAGAGTCATCTAGAAAGAGAGAGACTGACACGTCAGATTCTGATTGTGATTTTGACTTGATGATTTAGCTCTTTTTGCAAAAAATTTCAAGAGGATTCTCAAATTTAAGAAAAATTGAAATTTTAAAGATAAAAAGAATTTTGAGAAAAATAAGTTTGAAAAAAAAATCAAAAAGATTTTAAATTCCTCCTAAGAAAGAAACTGAGAGATGCTTTGAGTGCGACGGTAGGTGTCATAGAGCCTTTGAGTGTGCCACACGTCTGAACAGAGAGAAAGGGAAAGCTGTCCTTAATGCTACCCTTAGCGACGACAGTGAGGTCGATTCGGTGGATTCTAGAGTCGAGTCACCGCATGAGTGTAACTTCACCGCATTCATGGCTAGTCATGTGAGCACTTCTTGTTCTACTCACGACGATGAGGATGATGCTTCACAGGGACACCTCTACAGTGAGAGCGATGTGAGTGAGGGGGAGGATGACACAAGTGAGAGCGAGAGTGATATTCAACGTGCCTACGCTGAGTTATATTCTGAGTCATTTAAAAATAAAAAGAATAACAAAGCATTAGTTCTTAAGATCACCGGATTAGAGGAAGATGTAAGAAAAGCGAGAGAGAGAGAGAGTCCTCCACCTGCACCGTCCTGAGAGAGAGAGAATCTACCCGTGTTGAGAAAGAGAGTTTGTTTAGAGAGAGAGAGAGAGTAATTTTGAGAAAGAGAGAGGGGACTTGACTAAACAAGTGGCTAGTCTTACGAGTGATCTCCATTCCTCCATGAAGACTCGAAAGAAACTTGAAGCCCTTGTTTCCCAGCTGACTCATGATCTTGAGAAAGCACAGAAAGTCAAGGTATAAATCGAGGACATATCTGGGAAAATGGGAAAGATGCTCCTCAGCCCCGCTTTAGGTTTTGGTGATAGGCAGGGAATTGGTTATGATGGTCCCTCCACCTCTCAAATTGCACCTAGACCAATTCCAGAGTTTACTACGACTCCTTATGGCCATCGTCAAAAACCTCACAGAAGAGTTCGACCAAGAAAAGCAAACCAAGGTACGCCTTTGACTGTGTTCTTTTGTACTTCTTGCAAAAGAAAAGGGCACCTCAGGGAGTTCTGCTATAGCATGGGTCGGACACGACGTACTACTGCTCCACCACGTCATATTGATGAGTTTTCCAGTCTGAGAGAGCGAGTTGAGTTCTTAGCTGCCACGTCTCAGAGTTTGATGGAAGAATTCCGACGGATGTCTTTGCCGTTAGTGAATGCTTCTCAAATTCCAGCTAAAACCAACAACAACAAAGGCAAACAAAAGGTCACCTCTTCTTGGGTACCTAAAAAAGATAAAAAGGTCTTCGTTGTTCATGTTGCTCTCAAGGCACATAATACCTCACAGTGGTATTTTGACAGTGGGTGCTCCAGACATATGACAGGTAATGCCTCATTTTTTACATCTCTTGGGGATTATCAGGATGCAAGAGTCACCTTTGGAGATGGGAGCAAGTCTAGCATTATAGGACGTGGTACTGTCGAGTTACTTGGATTTCCTAAGCTAGAAAATGTCTTGTACGTCAAAGGTTTGAAAGCAAACCTTCTCAGCATTAGCCAGCTGTGAGACGCTGACTTTGCCGTAAAGTTTGACCGGGACACTTGTACGGTCTATAATCAAGCCGGTAAACTTTTAGTGCAAGGGGTGAGGACTAAGGATAATTGCTATGGGACTGAGTCCACATCCTCACTTGTCTGCAATAGTGCCACGATCACTCTTATGGATCTGTGGCACCAACGTCTAGGTCACGTGAACATTAGAGATCTCATCTGCTTAGTTAAAAAGGACCTAGTACGTGGCTTACCATCGCTTGGAAGGCCAACTTTGACAGTTTTTGGACCCTATCAATTGGGAAAACAAATTCGTAGTCCCCATAGGAAGTTGCATTCCATTACCACCTCTCATGTTCTTGAGCTTATACACATGGATCTTATGGGTCCCACTCGTACCGAGAGTCTGGGTGGTAAGAGGTATATCCTCGTGATGGTGGATGATTTCTCCAGGTACTCCATTGTAGGTTTTCTGAGAGAGGAATCCGATGTTGTAGAGTTTTTAACGACCAAGTGTCGTGTCCTGCAAAATCAACACGGAGTCATTATTAACAGGATACGTAGTGACAACGACACTGAATTTAAGGAAGCAAAGGTAGATTTGTATTGTGATAGCCTTGGGATCAAACATGAGTTTTCTGCTGTGAAGACTCCTTAGCAAAATGGGATTGTTGAGAGAAAGAATAGAATTATCCAAGAAATGGCTAGATCTAGGCGTCTAGGTCGTAAAGTTTCTAGGAGATTATGGGCAGAGGCAGTGTCTACTGCATGCCACACGGTGAATTGGGTTTATTTGCGTCCACACACACTTCAGACACCTTATGAGTTGTGGACTGACAAGAAGCCCAACCTGGCATATTTCCGTGTTTTGGGGAGTAAATGCTACATCCTACGGGATAGAGAGTAATTAGGAAAGTTTGACTCCCGGAGTGACGAGGGAATATTGCTAAGATATTCATCGAATAGCAGAGCGTACCAGGTTTTTAACCTGAAGAGCTCTAAGGTTATGAAATCAATAAACCTCATTGTGCAAGATGACGAACCTCCGATGGTTATTGATCCTAACCTTCAGTGTGAGGATGAGGACACGTCGGACAGTGATCCACTTGTCCCCCACCCACACTCTGTGGTCCCCACTTCTGTGTTAGGGGACACACCCACTTGGGTTCGCAAGAGTCATGACCCATCTGCCATTGTTGGCGATCCCACTCTAGGGGTCAAGACTCGTGCTCAGCTAGAGAACGTTGTTAGCCATCTTTGCTATACGTCCAAAGTCGAGCCCAAGAATCATAAAGAAGCACTCAAGGATGAACACTGGATATCTGCTATGCAGGATGAGTTGCTTCAGTTTAAAAAGAATAATGTCTGGGAACTTGTCCCCCGACCTAGTGAGACTAATGTGATAGGTACCCGATGGATTTTTAAGAATAAAATGGATGAAAATGGTACCATAATCAGAAACAAAGCTAGGTTGGTCGCTCAAGTCTACACACAGATAGAGGGTGTAGAATTTGGGGAGACATTTGCTCCTGTTACAAGGCTTGAGTCCATCCGCCTACTACTCGCCATCGCATGTCATCTGGGCTTCAAGTTATATCAGATGGATGTCAAGAGTGCCTTTCTGAATGGCATTCTACAGGAGGAGGTATACATGGAACAACCAAAAGGGTTTGAAGACCCTCAGCACCTGGATCACGTCTACTATTCTGAGAAAAGCCTTGTATGGTTTGAAGCAAGCACCCCGTGCTTGGTACGAGAGGCTTACTTCCTATCTCTTAGCCCGTGGCTTCAAGAGAGGGGGAGTTGATATGACGTTGTTCATCAGGAGAGATGACGGTTCTATTTTGGTTGACCAAGTCTATGTGGATGACATAGTCTTTGGATCCACGTGCTCCCAACATGCTCACCACTTTGAGGAGGAGATGAAAAGTGAGTTTGAGATGAGCATGGTTGGTGAGCTCACTTTCTTCCTTGGTCTCCAGGTTCGTCAGCTAGAGGATGGGATGTTCATCTCCCAATCCAAGTATGCTAGAGACCTAGTGAAGAAATTTGGTTTAGACTCCGCTAAGCATGCACATACACCTTTGAGTACTACTACCAAGCTTAGTAAGGACACTTCAGGCAAGGACGTAGAGAAAACCTTATATCGGAGTATGATAGGTAGTCTTCTCTACTTGACTGCCAGTTGTCCCGACATAGCCTTTAGTGTTGGAGTCTGTGCGCGATCTCAGACGTCCCCGAAAGAGTCACATTTACTTGCTCTAAAACGTATTATTAAATACGTGAGTGGGACTCTCTCATACGGTATTTGGTATTCCTTTGATACTGATGATCGTTTGTCCGCCTATTCAGATGTCGATTAGGCCGAGGATGTAGATGGTTGTAGGAGCACTTCTGGTGGGTGTTTCTATTTTGGTTCTGCTCTTGTCTCCTGGCTGAGCAAGAAACAAAATTCCATCTCTTTGTCCACTGCGGAGGCTGAGTACATTGCCGCCGGGAGTTGTTGCATGCAACTCATGTGGATGAAGCAAATGCTGGAAGATTATGGGATTTCACAGAACACCATGACCATTTCCTGTGATAACACGAGCGCGATACACATATCCCGCAATCCAGTCCAGCATTCATGCACAAAGCACATCAAGATACGTGAGCACTTTATACAACAGTTAGTTGAGGAGAAAGTCGTATCCCTGAGTTTTGTTCCCACCGACCGTCAGTTAGCCGATATTTTCACAAAACCTTTAGATGCCCTTAGATTTGAGAGTCTTAGGAAGTCTTTGGGGATTTGCACAGTTGACTGAGGGGTTGATCTTTGTCTAGAATAGGATGTTTCTTCATGTTCATATCATATGCTTCCTATTGCTAGTCTGTTTTATATGTACCATTTTGTTGTACATCTATTTATTTATTCTTTTGAAAAAATCCAAAAAGATTTTTATTTTTTTGTATATAAATTTTTCAGAAAAGCCCAAAAAGATTTTTGTATTTTTTTTTATATATACACCTTTTATGGATGAACATTTAAGATAGCCAAGTCACAATTTCATTCCATTTATCCATGTGACTGTTTGATAGAGATTTGAGACACTACAACATTTCATCCATGTGCTTTACATTGTACTTGTCTTTGGGATGTGATTAGTGATATTTTCCAACATGCTTGACTCTTATCTCCTTTATTGCACACATGCACGACTTTATTTTATTATTATACTTGTCTATCACATGTTGGCTTGAGTGTTTCCTTCTCAATTCTGTCTATACAACTTGCAATATGCGATAAAACTTGACAAGATTGGAATGCATGTAAAAACCGTTTTTGTGAGTCTGCGTGTTTGATTAAGAACGGGGAGGGGCTGCGAAAGGTAATTCTCTTCTTTGCGCAAAAGCCACCATTCAAAAGAACCTAAAAAATGGAGGAATTTTATTATCCGGGGTTCAAAGAGGTTAAAAGAGCCCGAAAAAATTTAAAGGCAATAAAAAGCAATTCATGCCAAATATGGGCCATTTAGGTTTCATCTTCAATTCTCCAAAGTTTGAGAACTTAGAAAGCCTCTATTCAAAATTAATATCTGAGGGAGTTTGGTTGGAGAATTCAAACGGGTTTGTACTTCCTTGAAATTCCTGAAAAAGCATGAAATAGTTTTGGACGTTATTGGTGTGGAAATCACTTTGAGCTTTGATTTGTTGATTTGATTGAGTCAATGTCTTATATTTCCACCTTTTTACACCAAAGGAAGATTTTGAGTTCATTCGTTAGGAATATCCAATATTCATCGTGCACATATGTCATGTTTGTATGCATTGATTTTCCTATCGAATCTGTTCACACCCCTTCATTTTCGCTATCATTGACTTGGTTGTTTTTGTGATCTTTCATGGTGTGATTCTTTGTTATATACTATGTATGGAAATTTTTGAAAAATATAAAAAAATTGCAGTTTATTCCCGTGTGTCATTCTCCTTGTGCTGTCATTTCTGCTTCTCATATCTGTCTATTTGGGAACATCATAAAAAGGGGGAGAGGAATTATGGGGGAGAATTATTTTGGTGTTTGGTTGATTTGGTTGATTTATGAATGATTTGCTTAAGCTTAATTGATCATCAATTTTTTCATATCATTATATTTCAAACTGTTGCTTGTCACGGGTATTTGCTTTTTCTCACGTGTGTAGGTACATCACTATTCATTATTGGATTACACACCCTGATGAGAAAAGCTTTGAAAGTTTCTGAAGAGTTGAAGATTTGGGAGACATGTCATTTAGTATTCTCAGTTTGAGGGTTTAATGGGGATATTATCTTATATGTCATTTGATTGCATAATTTGGATTTTTATGTATGTACCGGCATAGACATAGGGCGAGATTTGTAAGGACATAATTCTGTAAATGTCCGGGGTAGAATCTAGGAATTTTTTGTTTTCTCCTAGATCACAGTTCATATGTCTGATACCGCAACATTCGGCACGTCAACACGATCATACTCGACGGCCTTTATCCGAATTCATTGCATCCACTTTCTTCACGTGCATCATGCTACATGCAACGTGCTGCTCAGCTCATTCCCACTACTCCACTATGCTCTATCGGTAAAATGTTATATTGGAGTTTTAAATATTTGCATAAATATTTGGGAAATATTTTTGAAAATTATTTTTGAAGTCTGGGTTAATTTTTTATCAAAAGCAGTATTTTTCTAAGTGTAGAAGCGAATGGCATCGATCGACGAGATCGCTCGAGTGACTTTGCAAGTCGTTCGCGCGAGATAGACATGTCATTCGAACGACTTCTGTCCTTCGTTCGAGCGACATGCTATCTCGTTCGAACGAGCCACCGCCTCAATTTTTGTATAAATATCTGATCTCCTTCTACACGTTTTTAAAGTCTTTTTGCAATCTCGAAAATCTGCGAAAACTGCCCAGAACAAGACTTCACCTTTTAAGGTTTTCCAAACCTTTTTTTTATTCACAAAACCGATCCCATATATGTGTGTGAATCTTTAAACCTTCAAGAAGATCATTTACTCATCTCGAGTACTTTGTGAGGAAGCCGCTCTCTTCCTCACTGCTGCCCTACTGGAAAGGGATTGTTCCAGCCGCCGACAACAAAACCGACACCCGAGGGTATTTTTGTGTCACTGTATTTTTATTGTAATCCGTTGTAAGACGTTCTCTTACAAATATTATTGTGAAAATAAAAGGTTTTGCCCCGTTGGGGATTTTTCCTCATATATGTGTTCTTGCATGTTTCATCATCATATTTAATCATATATAGATGCATGTTTAGGACTTGTTTGGTAAAAACTGTGTTTAATTAAATAACTTCATTATTTGAACGCAAGCGCACTCTCCCCTTTCATCCATAAAGATGGCAGGAGCGTCGGTTAGCCCAAAAGGCATGACCAAAAACTCACAGGACCCATATCTAGTCAAGAATGCAGTCTTTGACACGTCCTGCTCTCGAATTCGCAGTTGATGATAACCATTCTTTAAATCTATTTTAGAGAAGTACGACGCTCCCCTTAATTGATCAAACAAATCATCGATCTGAGGTAACGGATATTTATTTTTGATGGTGACCTTATTCAATTCTCGGTAATCAACATATAATCGGAGGGAACCATCTCTCTTCTTCACAAACAACACAGGATCACCCCATGGCAACGTGCTACACTGAATAGACCCTTGCTCCAACAGCTGCTGAATTTGACCCCTCAACTCCCTCAATTCCAAAGGAGCTCTCGCAATCGGTCGAGTCCCTGGTGCTAAATCAATTACAAACTCAATCTCATGGCTCGGAGGTAAGCCCGGAATCTCCAAAAAAACATCCTCAAATTCTCTAACAACAGTAATTGAATCTAGGGAAACATCTATTTCTCGTAAAGTCTCCTCCTCAATGCAATACAAGTGTGTGCTATAACCTCCTTCTAGAAGAGGTATAGCCACTAAGAACATTTCTTGCCCCAGAATGGAAAATACTATGATCCTCCCATAACAATTTACCATAGCACAATATTTCACTAACTAGTCCATACCCAAAATAACATCATACCTGACCATATCCAGGACGAGTAAATCGGCCTCAAAACGCAAATTACCGAGGTCCACACCTACCCTTTTGCAATTAAAGAATATAAGTGAACCATCACCCATGGAAGACTCCACACTAGTAAACGTACTCTCAGCAAACTTAATCAACCTCGTCGAATGAGCAAAATGTCTAGCAACAAACGAGTGCATTGTGCTCGCATCAAATAATACTTGACCCACATACCCGTGAATGGGAAACTTACCCTCAATAGCCGGTGGTACACCGTGGGCTAGAGGAAGTAAAGCATCATGAATATGATACACATGCTCGTACTAAAGTTTCCCATATTGTATAAGGATGGCTGGAATAGGCGTTGGAGGCTGTAGATGCACCTGCAGATGCTGAGGACCGCTGGGCAACTGTCCCCCGATCAACTCTGGACAAGCTTTCTTAAAGTGACCCTTTTCACCACACTGAAAACAGCGGCCCACAAAATTCTTCAAAAATCATCCCCGATTATTAGTTTGAAGCTGTTCCATGCCTTGGCCCTGATGGCCTCGACCTCCATTATTACCTCGGCCTACCGGGCCCTGTTGGCACACCGGCTGCTGCTGGGCACCTTGATCGTGCCTAAAACCACCTCCATTAAAATTAAAACCCCTATAATGTTGTTTCTTCGACGAGTTCCCTTGCTGTGGGTCCCGCTCTTTCTATTTACTTCCCGACTGTTGTGGCTAGGGTAGTGCACCACCGACACCGTTACCTCTCTTCTTACTAGCTTGATGCAAATCCGTACTCTTCTTACTTCCTTTCACATGAAGACGGTGATCTTGAAAATGGAGAAAGGTTGTATTCATCACGTCACCAAACGTTTGCAAAGCTGGATTTACCAATACGTGTTGTCTTATTCTCCAATTTAAACCTCCGATAAATTTCAAAATTCTCCTCTCTTTCGGAATTACTTCATCCGACACAAAGTTCGCTAGACGCGTGAATTCTTCTTCATATTCAGCCACCGACCGTTCCCCTCGAACAACATCATGGAGCTTCCTTCTCATCTCCTCTTGGATTGTTGGAGGAAAATACTTTCGGTCAAACAAAACCCAAAATTCTGAAATGGTCATGGTATCCCTCTGCTCCGGAGTTGTCATCGACTCCCACCAATGTAAAGATACTCCTACCAGTTTCAAAGTGGTGAGGATTTGTTTCTGTTCCCCGCTACACTCTACCATTCGGAGATGGCGTTGTATATCTTTCTTCCACTGGTTTGCCACAATCACGTCAGCACCACCCTGAAATTCTGGAGGATGACCTTTTAAGAAAGATTCTCTAACTCTCTCCCAAGCGAAGGGTCCCGCATGTGCTTGGACTTCCTGTGCTACCGGTTATTGGGCTTGGGGAAACTGTTGGGCCATAGCAGTCATTGCAGCGTTGACTACCTGGGTGACAATATTAGCCACCTCCGTTGCATTTATCGTTCCTTACGGTGGTGGGGCTTCTACATCATCTCCTAAAACTTGATTTCTCTTTACTGGGAGACCTTTTCTAGGCAACATCTGAGATGAATACTAACTGAATCAGAATACAAATTAAAACAATCTATCTTTGTAGAAAATCGCAAGCATGCTTATACAAAACAGTCCAAATAATAGGGATCTATATCAAAAATGCTACAGTAAAATGTGATAAGTTCGCATAGATCCTAAGGACTCTAGAACCTGATGCTTTGATACCATCTGTGACTCCCCGTTTATTAAAATAATAGGTGGCCAGCCCGATACTCTAATAAATATAGGAATCATAGATGGTTCATTCTTAGCACCACTATCGGAAATATAACAGCACGAGACAACCACCAAATATTTTAGAAAACGAATGTAAAATAATTTTACAAGTTTGATAAAAAAAGAATCGACAGTCCAATATATAAAAGATGGTGGATAAAAGAGACATGTAACAATTTGACCATCATACAATCAAATAATAACCGAATAAGTTGTCGGTTAACAGAGTAATACAAGCAGGTTAAACCGAGCATTATATTTAAATACCAACAATAAACACAATTACAAAATGTGGGTAACATGCTCGTGTGTACATACTTATCATAACTAGATTATACAAAAGAGTGATGCGTCTATCACAAAAGTCCTATAACATCCGCAAAAAATGCTATAGTGCCCGGACACTAGTAAGGAAGGATTAACAATGGCGTCCTTATGGCGGAGCACTTGAGCATAAATAGGATCCAAATAAAACAGAGAAATATAAACGGTCCAGGACTCGATTTGATATGATACAAGTGTGAATAAAATGCATAACAGTTATGAATGCTAAACATCATAAACAAATTTAAATTTTCTCAACAATGAGTCATAACCATACCCAAAATTACCTCACTTCGAATAAAACAACAACACAATGTAACCACTAGTCCTATGACAGAGGACAATATTCTCCCTTCGTCACAACGCGTGGCTTCCTTTATGATAGAATTTAGAGAGGTATGTATATGCATGCCATAATTCACAAGATATGCTAGTTAAAAGTGCATTTTATTATATTCGGAACCATGTGTGTCTAACGACATGAGTTACCAAGTTAAATTTCCCTCATACTAACCTCCGAGAATTTTACAACAACACTAAAGGCTTCCAAGTGTAATTTCCTCATACCACTCTCTAAAACTCCCATAACAATCCCACCTAACTCTCCCTTAGTCCTAAGCTAGCTTACTAGATGAAAACGAAACTAACTTATATTAATAAGGCCCCCGAGGTAAACCCAATTCCCCCCTTTCTAGTCTAGGGTATTAGTCCCCTTAATTTAAGACTCTAGTACTCTTTATTACTTCATAAGAGAACGTTCCTAATCCTTAAACCTAAAAGAAAAGGGCTAAAAACTAAGTTAGAAAAATATCCTAAAACAGTAGGATTTTCGAATCGATTCGCCCCTGATAGCGAATCGATTCTCTCAAAAGAGAATCGATTCGACTGAGGAATCCAATATTCTGTCTCAGGCCGAATTGATTCGGCCTTAACTTGAATCGATTCGGTTCCTCATATTTGTAGCCTCCCTTTTTAGCGAATCGATTTGCTAGGGAGGGCGGATCGATTTGCCTAGTTAGGGCTACGGGTTATATGAACCCTAAATACCCAACTCCTATCTTCTTCCTTCAACTCCCAACATCGTCAACTCTTATCATCACCCAATCATCTAACCAAGTTAATCAACTAGAAAAGACCATTAAAAAATAAGTCTAGATCCTAATGCATTTGATTTAACCAACAAAATCAACAAATTCCATTAATGGTTCAAACTCAAAGAACAAATATAAATGAACATTATTCACACTCAATCATATATATTTGTAAGTTAAAAACGTGCCTTAAGATCGTAGTCTCAGATTATCTTCCGGTAGCAACATTTCCAAGCTCAAATCTTCAATTCTCTCTCTTTCTCTCCCATTTCTCCAAAGCTCTCTCTCTTCTCTCTAACTCTCTCTAAGTTAACTTGGAAACATAAATAAGAAATATATGCCCTAGGAAGACTAAAAATGCCCAAATTCATTAAGTCCAGTTTTAAATGCTACTATACAAATAAAACGACTCGTAACATCATAATTAAGTTATAATCGGTCAAAAGTACCCCGGAACCCAAAATACAACTTGGTACTTATTTTGACTATCCCAACCATTACCGGACTAACCGTACCCTCTAAATAGACATCTGGGATAACGTAATTTATTTCATGCTCCAGCGTTGATGATGCTAAGATTTAGCTCCACCAGATAAGAGGAGATGAGCTCAAACAGTAACAACAATGGCAGCAATAGAGTTACATATGTGTATAAGTATATAGAAGAAGATGGGGATAAGAGGAGTGAAGGTAATGATGTATAGTGGTTCAACCAATGAGGCCTACATCCATTGTGAGTGTGTGATCCACTAAATATGGGCACTAATGGCCTTGGATACAATGCATATAAGCTCACTCTCTTATTACTGTGTGCACAAGCAGAGTTTTAGCTAGGGTTATAAATATCGATCCTTTTACAAGATTGAAGATGACAAGTATATATAGGGCTTGGGGGGAGTAGTGTACCCCCCAAGCATGCATTGAGCACGTGAATGATGATCTAGCCAATTCCCTTTTGACTCCTGGCTGTGCCACCTATAATTAAATGATGACATAATATTCCCTCACGTGATGGAATGATATTGTTATAACGGTCAGGTCCACGTGCTATATGAGTCCCACGCGCATTATGCCACGTGTCTCCTAAATCACGCACCTTCGGTGATGTCACCCTCGACCTTTAATGTTAGGTCGAGGCTAAAGTTCATGCTGGCACTGGATCCTGTTAAAGGTGGGCCTCGTACTGTCACCCCCTCTTAGGGTCGTTCGGCCTATGATGAAGGGTCAGCCCCTTATAGGGTCGTCTGACCTATGGTGCAGGGTTGGCCCCTTATACGGTCATCTGGCCTGTGATGAAGGGTCGGCCCCTTATAGGGTCATCTGGCCTATGGTGAAGGGTCGACCCATTTTTGAGGTCTCCCGTTCTCTAATAAGACCCCCGATGTAATAAAGTTGGACCCTCGTCTTATATCGGGATACCCTCAGCTAGGCTGAGGATGTATCTTGTTATATCAATCACCCCTAGCCCTTGGTCATCAATGCTATTGAGATGGCTGAGAGGTAATGTTGCCTTGAAATGCCAAATGGTGGTCAGGTTGATGAGTGACATTTGTCAAGTTTATTGACATCTTGTCAGGCGTTAATCATCATTTGTGTTTCCTAGATATGACGGCTTCACACTATGCTTGGGGCTTTGTTCCCTAATGATGCTTCACCTCGTGGGCTATGCACTGCCTTGATTAATGGGCCCACTAATAAAAAAGTATTTAAACCATTTTTAAACAATCATATCTTTTCTTCTTCTTCGCGCGCACGCTCTCTCTCTAGATTCTTAACAGCTCCAATCGACATTTCTGCCATTTTTCCTGTATTCCAAGCTTCACTCAGTCTCACTCTTCACCCTAAGGTAATCTTTCTTCCCTAAATTCATTTTTAATCTTCCATTCTCGCCTGTTTCTTATTTTGATTTCTTTTCCATTTTCTTGATTGTTTATACTTTTCCATCGTGAGAACCCGCCCTCCGGTGGTGGTTATGGGGCTTGATATTAGGCTTTAGGCTTTCTCAAATTCCTCTTCCACCGCTTAAAGATGGTTCTACCTTGAGTTTTCATGCTTTGAGGTTATCCGAGGAACCTTCAATTTCCTTCTCTGGTGTGCTTTGTTCTTCCTGTTCTTGAGTGCTCATCAATAAAAAGATTTCATTTTTTTAGGTTTGATCCATAAGTTAACTTGGTCAACTGTTTAATTTATTTATAGATCATTTGAGAAAATTTTTGCCAAGTGTAGGGTCTCCCTCTTCATGCTCAAAAGACTTTATGATTTAGCCTAGGAGTTTCCAACTTTGAGGGAGAGGTGCTTTACGGAGATTAGACGAATAGAGGAAGAGGTCGAGCCTAGACGAAGGGCTGACCCTATTTGGGTAAGACCCATCTTCCCAATTTTGTTAGCCAAAATTTTACCCTCTGAGCCCTTTGGATCTTCCTATCGTCCAACCGAGTGTCAGACATAAGAAGGAGAAATGAACGAAAGAACATCGTCACCAATGGGTGTTGGGCCTTCTGGGAGAGGAGAGACATCAACACTTAGCCCAAACTGATAGGCTGTGTGTAGTTAATTCTGAGGTTGTCCATGTGATAACCCTGTCCCCTTTTGCCTTCCAAGTGGCCTTTCCAGATGGCCTACCGACTGGCAATGAGGCTGAGAGATCTGGGGATGAGAGGGATGAGGACGATAGTGAGAATTCTGATACTAATCAAGTTGACACTTCTAGTGCCTCGGCCTACATATTGTCTGTTCAGGATCGTGACCTCTTACTGTGGAGGCACCTCTTTTGTATACAACCAAATGTTAGTATGAGGGTCCCAAATGAGGATGAGAGGGTCTTCCTGGGGAATGAATGGGAAGTTACTGTTTACGAGCAGATGCTCAGAGTAGGCGTTAGGTTCCCTCTTTATCCTACAGTAGTTGATATACTTTTTGCCCTTGGGGTTGCTCCTTCTCAACTTCCTCCTAACTCCTGGAGGACCAGCATCGGCTATGTCTCCCTCTGGAAGAACACTTTCATCGATGAGCCCTCGGCCGATTTGTTCATAGCCTCCTATAATAGAACTTCCTCGTCCAAGTAACCTGGGTATTTTCATCTAGGGGCGAGGAAGTTCGATAAAAACTCCTTCATGTAGCACAAACTTCCAAACATGATTGTAAGAAGAGGTTCGTTTTCATCTCTAGGGATATAGAATTCCCTATTGGGGTTGAGCACGTAAAAGACAGTCCGAGGGTCCCAAGGGCATGGTCCAACCCCTCAATGAAAGCACGGTCAGACCCCAGACTTAGCTTGGATGAGAGGGATATTATTGACTACCTAAGGGAACAAGAGAAAGAAGGTGGACTTGCCAAATTTGAAGATTTAATGACCCCTCATTTCCTCAAAGAAGCTGGTCTGAGGGTCGGCCCCCTGACAGAACTATGTGAGTTGCTTTTTGTTCCATTTCTTTCCACGTGTTTCCTCGTTATTACTACTTGTTTATGATTTATCATCTCTTTTTCAGGTCGGCCTACAAACGTGTCTAATCAGCTTTGGGAAATGACTGCTCCTAGCTTGATGTCTGGCCTAGGCAAGAAGAAAGGCAAGGAACCTCAGCAGCCTCATAAAAAGACAAAGGCCGTGGGGCCGACACAGGTAGATCCGATCGTCGATAATCTCAAACGTAAGGAGACAAAAGTCCCTGCTGGCTCTCGACCTGACTCTCGAACAAGGGAAAGGGTAGAGGTCCCTAAGACACACACTGAGGGGACCAACTCCTCTTCATACATGGGCGCCTACTGGTCTCAAAATCTGACCTTCTTGAGGTCTGAACCCTCCTCCCTCATATCCAACTTGAGGAGAGCCAAGTCCTCTATGTTTTCGGCACCCTCGGTCGCGGACTATGGATTCTTATCCAAGATGCCCCTGTCCAAGGTTTATGACTACGGTCTTCATACCCTAGCTCAGGTATTTCATTCGTCTCTCAGCTTTTGATTTACTAATATTTTATAATTTTTTCCCTCGGCTCTTTAGTATGACCTTTGTTTTTTCTTATACAGTCTGTCTGCGCCTTCACATCTGCCACCAAGTGGATGGATGCAAACCAATAGAATTTTCATGAGGCTGAGAGAGCTATTCAGAATGTGGCCGACTTGAAGACTGAGTTGGAGACTACTAGGCCTGAGCTGGAGAGTGCAAGGACCTAGCATACAAGGGTCCTGAATGAGCTTGTGAAGCAGCATAAGGCCGACCTAAAATCAAAGGACGACCTCATAAAAGCAAAGGAAGAGGACTTGACCAATCATGGGGTCTAGTTCAAGAGTGAACTTGCTGAGGCAGTGAAGAGGGCTAAGATCGATGTTGTGGAGGCTTACAAACTCTCCGACGAGTTCCAATGCATCGGTTTTGAGTACTTAGAGAGGGGAATTAAGACGGCCTCTCGGTGGGTCGTCTTGAAATTTGCTGACGCCGTGTCATCTGTTTGCCCCTCTCTTGAAGCAGTGGAGTTGGATAACCCCCTTATTGCTGAGGCTCTAGACCATGTAGAGTCCCAAGTGCATGTCGAAGGAACCAACACATCTGAGGATTGGCCCCCTGTTTTGGTCACCGAAAAGACTCCTCTTGTTGATGTTAAAGCCTTGCCTTCCGATGTTGTTGAATAGGGTGGCCGTCTGTGGCCCATACCCTATGCTTGTAAAGTTTTCTGCATTTTACTTTCTTTTGGACAAATATTGTAACACTTGATTTTATAGTGGAATTGCTCTCCTCTTGTCTTCTATATTTGCCTCTTTTACGATTTGTGCCTTGGCTATGATATTTTTCAACCTTAAGTTCCCCCTCGCCTTTCTTGAGAGTGAATGGAGGGTCATCCCTACCATTTACCCTCATCCTAGCCGAGGCTAGTTTCCACCAAACTAATGATGTTTTAAAATAAAAATCCCCCCTTGTTTTTCTTGAGAGTGAATGGAGGGTCGTCCCTACCATTCACCCTCATCCTAGCCGAGGGTGGTTTCCACCAAACTAATGATGTTTTAAAATATAAGTCCCCCCTCGTCTTTCTTGAGAGTGAATGGAGGGTCGTCCCTACCATTCACCCTCATCCTAGTCGAGGGTGGTTTCCATCAAACTAATGATGTTTTAAAATATAAGTCCCCCTCGTCTTTCTTGAGAGTGAATGGAGGGTCGTCCCTACCATTCACCCTCATCCTAGTCGAGGGTAGTTTCCACCAAACTAATGATGTTTTAAAATGAATTAACCAAGAAAATGTTTAAACTGACAAACAAAGGATGAAGGGACAATATAACATTCTCATTAACATTCCAAGTGTTCTATTAGAGCAACACATTCATTACAACTGTGGTCCGATAGGACATTACAATATTATTGATAATATTTCTTCAAATAATCTCCATTCCAAGGGTTCGAAAAGGGTTCCCCTTCAAGGTTCTCTAGTCTGTAGGTTCCAGGGATAACTTCATCAATGACCCTATATGGGCCATGCCAATTTGGGTGGAGCTTGTTAGGTTTCTGCCATGTCTTTTTTAGGACTAGGTCCCCCACATCGATTGGCCTTTGCTTCACCCTCTGGTTATAAAACCTGGCAGTCCTCTGCTGATAGGCCGCTTGTCTTATCTCAGCGTCTTCTCTTCTCTCCTCGATCAAGTCTAGATCAAGTCTCCTTTCTTCCATATTTCTCTGGGGGTCATACATTTGGACTCTGTGAGTAGGAAACCCAATTTCAGTGGGGATGATGGCTTTTGAGCCAAACGCCAGCATGAACGGGGTTTCTACGGTAGGAGTCTTTGCCATTATTTTGTAGGCCCATAATACAGCGTATACCTCCTCAACCCATCTTCCTTTTGCCTCCTCGAGTTTTTTCTTGATCCCATCTAGGATTGTTCTGTTTGTAACCTCAATTTTCCCATTTTCCTGAGGTCGGCCAGGGGTAGAAAATAATTATTTAACACCCACTCTATCGCAGTATTTCTCCAGTGATGCATTCTTGAATTGAGTCCCGTTATCTGAGATGAGGGTGTTGGGGAGACCATATTTGCATATAACTTTTTTCCAGATGAACTGAAAGGTCTTATGCTCGGTGATCATTACCATCAGCTCCGACTCCACCCATTTTGAGATATAGTCAATTACTACGATCAAATATAGATAGTTATTGGCAGCCCTAGGCAAGGGTCCTACTAGATCGATTCCCCATACTATGAATGGCCACGGGGATGTGATGGAGGTAAGAGGCTGATGGGGGATGGTGGCGAACCTTTGACATTTATCATACTTCTTTACATATGCCGTAGCATCCTTCCCCAAGGTGGGCCACCAGTATCCTTAGATAACTATCCTCTTTACTAATGACCTTCCCCCAATATGGATTGAACAAGACCCCTCGTGCACATCTTGCAAGATGTGTGCAACTTCATTCGGATGCACACATTGAGAAAAGGGAGCAAGAACCTCTTTTTGTACAAGGTGTCTCCGATGACAGTGAACTTCATCGCTTTGTATCTTAACTTCTTCCTTTCTTATTTTTGCTTCTGGAACCTCCCCCTCTTTAATGTATCTGACTAGGGGTCAATCTACGAAGTTTCCCTGTTAATATTTAAGCAAGATCCAAGTGCTCCATCTGCATCTTCAATCGTTGGTCGAAGAAAAATTTCTACTGGGACTGTCCTCCTGATATCTATCCTAGTTGCGAGGCCAGCCTAGCAAGTGCATTGGCTCGGACATTATCAAGCCTAGGTATCCTCTTTAACTTTACTTCTTTAAAGCTCTTCAATAGTGACTTCACTCTTTCAAGATATTTGTCCATTCTCTCATCCTTAGCCTCGTATGCTCCTAGTATTTGATTCACTACAAGTCTTGAATCACTATGGACCAAGATCTAGCCAATACTAAGAGACCTATCCAAGGAGAGGCCTTCTATCAGGGATTCATATTCAGTCTCGTTGTTGGAGGCTTTGAAGTTAAACTTCAAGGCGTACTCAATGTCTGTGTCGTCTGGTGATGATACTATTAATCCAGCCCCACTTTCGTTCTCGTAAGAGGACCCGTCAATGAAGAGGTTCCACACAACCTGTTCTTCTGAGAAATTTCCCTCGGTGAGGGACCCCTATCTAAAGAGATATCTTCCCTCCTCATTTTCGATAACTTTTCCTCTAGCGGTGCTTTGCTCAGCCTCATCTATGGGTGGGTCAATAACTCTGCCTTGATGGGTATCTGTCTTCTTGAGGTTCCCATCTTTAGCCTCATCATCTTCCCAAGTAAATTCAGTCACGAAATTAGCTAATGATTTCCCCTTAATGGCCACCCTAGGTTGATACACATTGTCAAACTCTACCGGATCTATAGCCCACTCCATTAGCCTCCCCGATTTTTCTAGCTTGTATATGACCTACCTAAGAGGAGAGTCAGTGAGGATGACTATTGTATGGGACTAGAAGTATGGCTTTATCTTTCTCGACGCATGGATCAGGGAATAATCTAACTTCTCCATACTAGGGTATATTTTCTTTTCCCCTTGGAGTGCCTTACTGTTGAAATATACAGGCTTCCGCACCCCATCTTCTTATCTCACAATGGTTACGCTGATTGCTAACTCAGAGATGGCTAGGTACACATATAATTTTTTGCCCTGCACTGGTCGTGACAACATCAAGGAGTACCCTAGGTATGACTTTAGTTCTTTGAAAGCCTTGTCACACTCTTCGTTCCATTCAAAGGCCTTTATGAGAATTTTGAAGAACGGTAAACACTTATCTGTGGCTCTGGATACGAACCTATTCAAAGAAGCCACTTGTCTTGTGAGCCTCTGAACGTCTTTAATGGTACTGGGGGTTTTCATTTCTAGCAGGGACTTTATCTTCTCAGGATTTGCCTCAATGCCTCTTTGGTTGACGATGAACCCCAAGAATTTCCCTACTCCGACCCCAAAGACACATTTGGCTGGGTTGAGCTTCATCTGGTACTTGTCCATCGTGTTAAAGGTCCTTTTAAGGTCGGCCACATGATCCTCAACCTTTAAAGTCTTGGTCAACATGTCATCTACATAAACCTCCATGGACTTCCCAATTTGGTCTTCGAACATTCTATTCACAAGGCGCTGATACGTTGCTCCCACATTCTTTAGGCCAAAAGGCATGACCCTATAACAGTATGTTGCCTTATCGGTAATAAAAGTCATTTTTTCTGAGTCCTCAGGGCTCTTGAAGATCTGGTTGTAACCTGAATAGGCATCCATGAAGCTCATTAACTCATGGCTTGCGGTAGCATCTACCATCTGATCAATGCGAGGGAGAGGTAAATTGTCTTTGGGACAATGTTTGTTGAGGTCAGTGAAGTCTACACACATCCTCCATTTCCCGTTGGCTTTGGGGACTATGACTGCGTTGGATAACCATTTGGGATAGATGACCTCCCTGATAAACTCAACATCTTCTAGCTTCTTGACCTCGTCCCTTATGACTTTATATTTTTCTCGAGAATAAATTCTCCTCTTCTGCTTTATCGGCTTTGCGCCCTCTACCACATTGAGTTTTTGGCACATGATTTCGGGGTCGATCCTCGGTATACCTACATGACTCCATGCAAAAATATTCTGTCTTCTCCTTAGCATCTTGATGAGGTCTTCTTTTATGTCTATCTTTAGAGCTTTGCCAACTTGGATGACTTTTTTTGACTCATCCTCATTGAGGATGATGGATTCTACCTCTTTCACGAGTATTAATATTGTAAGTAGTTATTTCTTTCTTGTGCACCTCTCTTTCTTCGGCGGAGTTGAAGTAACATTCCCGTGCCGTCGTCTAGTCTCCCTGAACTTCCCCTGCCCCGTAAGGGGTCGGGAATCTTATCATCTGATGAACCATGGACGGTACGGCCTCAAATTCCTTGAGGGTCACTCGCCCCAGTATAATATAATAGGCTGAGAAGACATATTCATCCATCACAAAAAAAGTTGACCTTCTTGGTAAGCCATCTCGTTCACTCGTCCCCCATTCTAACATCGGCCTCGTACACTCTTAGAGGATGAACTTTTTCCCCACTGAAACCAATCAAAGGGTGATGGTATGGGATGAGCCTAGCACGGCTGAGACCTAATGCTTTAAAGCACAACCAGAACATCATATATGCAGAACTACCCCCATCTATCAAGATCCTCGGCACCTCGCATCCGTGTACCCTGGTAGTGATGACAAGAGGGTCATCATGTGGGGCTAAGAGGCCTTTAAAGTCCATTCTTGAGAATCCCACTATCAGAGTATCCATATCAACTTTCTTTCTCTTTTCTGGTTTTGCTTCTATAGAGGTTGAATGCATAGCTTTTGTCACTACCTTGACTTCAGCTACATGGGCCTTTCTATCTGCGACCTTTGATCCTCCTCCTGGTAGTCCCCCGGAGATCATCCCAACACCGAACGAGATCATATTAAGTCTTTTTACAGTGCTGTGGTCATCTCTCGGTGGGAGGTCAGGGTCGTCCTTATCATTTGAAGGGTCATCTCTTCTCTTTGGGGATCCTCTCTCCATGTATCGCTTCTCTTTTTCCTAGGGTCGTCCCTTCGGCCCCTCTTGAAGGCACCCTTTTCCACGTATTTTCTTAACTTCCCTTCTTTTAGCATTTTTTTAATTTCATCTTTTAGAGAAAAACACTTATCGGTCAGATGACCATGGTCTTGGTGAAATTCACACGTGAGGTTTTTATTCCTCTTGTGAGGAGGTGCCCTCAACTTCTTAGGCCATTTCAAAGATCGGTTACTCTTTATCTCATTCAAAATATGTTCGCAACTGACTGCCATAGGGGTGTAATCAAGGAATTTGTCATCTGCTAGCCTCTTCTTCCCCTTTTTATTCTTTTTCTGGTACTTACCCCACTACTGCTTCCTTTTTCATCCTCGTATTTGGCGGCCATCGCCTCTTCGGTGTTCATCACCTTCCCTGCTGTGGCTAGTAACTCCACCATTATCTTCGGGGGGTCTTCAGTAATCTTCCATAATAGCTTTCCCTTTTGAAGTCCTCCGATGAGGGCTGTCATGGCTATGCTTTCCTCATAATCTTCGACCTCTAACTTCTCTTTGTTAAACCTGGATATGCAGTCTCTCAAGCTCTCTCTCTTCCCCTACTTAACATAGAGCATGTGTGTGGTCTTTTTCAGACATGTGCGGCCCCAGTCAGAGTGCCGAAAAAGGCACGACACCTCATCTCATCTGAGATAGAGTATATGTCTACCACTGATTGATATATCTCAATATGATGGACAGGGTTGGTACTCTCGCCATACCTTGGGGTGACCACAGGTGGCTTAAACTTGGATGGCATTGGGAAATTAACTATCTTTGCCACAAAGGGTGAGCCTATGGAGTATCCTCTTTGAAGGGGTCCCTTCTTTTCAGGATATCACCAATTTTATCCTCCATCCTTTGGATCGAGTCGTTCCAGGGCCTCATAGGGCCGGCTTAGTTGATGTTATCCCCTTTCGCCTCTTTGGGGTGAACTGAGGGTTCTGCTGCAGCAGGTTTGTGACCGTTGTTTACTTCTCCTTGACTATCGTCTTATCCGTGGGATCGGCACCCGTGGGGTCGTCCGTACACTACCTCTCTTCTGGACCTCGCAATACTCATCGATATGGACAATAATTCCTTCATGTCATTTATAGGGCCCATCCTCTCGAAGGTCGACCCCCTGCTCAGACAATCAAAAGTTGAGCCTCTCGGGTGATTGTCGAGATTTTGCCTCCCACACCTCCCTTTTCTTTTCTGGATAGGTCTTATAGTATTGTTGGAGACCTCATACGGCTCCCATCAATCTATGGAGGCCTCTTCCACCTCCATATCATCATATTTATCCTTCGAACAAGGGTTTCCTTGCCTCCCCGGGCGTAGATGCCGGGTGTCAGCAACATCCCTCCGCTGTTGTGGTGGTGGCAAGTCTTTGCATGATGCCTGGGGTGGTCCCCTGGTCTCATGCTGCCCTAGAGTTGATGCCGAAGTAATCATCTCCAGTGAGACTCCGGGTGGTCTCAATATATTTTGGCTAAGAGCTGAAAATTTCTCCTGCCTCATCTGCTGACTTGTTGCTAAGGACTTCAGGGTGGCAGCCACATCTGCCATCACAGACTGAGGTGGTGTTTGACTAGAAGAAGGTCCTACTCCACTAGCTGGTGGAGGAGGTGGTGGTAACTCCGGTCCCATATGTTTGAGCTGGGATGATCAAAAGATCTTAATAACCTTAACGGGTCTCTTTCTCTTTCCTGGTTTTGCTTCTATAGAGGTTGAATGCATAGCTTTTGTCACTGCCTTGGCTTCAGCTACATGGGCCTTTCTGTCTGCGACCTTTGATCCTCCTCCTGGTAGTGCCCCGGAGATCATCCCAACACCGAACGAGATCATATTAAGTCTTTTTACAGTGCTGTGGTCATCTCTCGATGGGAGGTCAGGGTCGTCCTTATCATTTAAAGGGTCATCTCTTCTCTTTGGGGATCCTCTCTCCATGTATCGCTTCTCTTTTTCCTAGGGTCGTCCCTTCGGCCCCTCTTGAAGGCACCCTTTTCCACGTATTTTCTTAACTTCCCTTCTTTTAGCATTTTTTTAATTTCATCTTTTAGAGAAAAACACTTATCGGTCAGATGACCATGGTCTTGGTGAAATTCACACGTGAGGTTTTTATTCCTCTTGTGAGGAGGTGCCCTCAACTTCTTAGGCCATTTCAAAGATCGGTTACTCTTTATCTCATTCAAAATATGTTCGCAACTGACTGCCATAGGGGTGTAATCAAGGAATTTGTCATCTGCTAGCCTCTTCTTCCCCTCTTTATTCTTTTTCTGGTACTTACCCCACTACTGCTTCCTTTTTCATCCTCGTATTTGGCGGCCATCGCCTCTTCGATGTTCATCACCTTCCCTGCTGTGGCCAGTAACTCCACCATTATCTTTGGGGGGTCTTCAGTAAGCTTCCATAATAGCTTTCCCTTTTGAAGTCCTCCGATGAGGGCTGTCATGGCTATGCTTTCCTCATAATCTTCGACCTCTAACTTCTCTTTGTTAAACCTGGATATGCAGTCTCTCAAGCTCTCTCTCTTCCCCTACTTAACATAGAGCATGTGTGTGGTCTTTTTCAGACATGTGCGGCCCCAGTCAGAGTGCCGAAAAAGGCACGACACCTCATCTCATCTGAGATAGAGTATATGTCTACCACTGATTGATATATCTCAATATGATGGACAGGGTTGGTACTCTCGCCATACCTTGGGGTAACCACAGGTGGCTTAAACTTGGATGGCATTGGGAAATTAACTATCTTTGCCACAAAGGGTGAACCTATGGAGTATCCTCTTTGAAGGGGTCCCTTCTTTTCAGGATATCACCAATTTTATCCTCCATCCTTTGGATCGAGTCGTTCCAGGGCCTCATAGGGCCGGCTTAGTTGATGTTATCCCCTTTCGCCTCTTTGGGGTGAACTGAGGGTTCTGCTGCAGCAGGTTTGTGACCGTTGTTTACTTCTCCTTGACTATCGTCTTATCCGTGGGATCGGCACCCGTGGGGTCGTCCGTCCACTACCTCTCTTCTAGACCTCGCAATACTCATCGATATGGACAATAATTCCTTCATGTCATTTATAGGGCCCATCCTCTCGAAGGTCGACCCCCTGCTCAGACAATCAAAAGCTGAGCCTCTCGGGTGATTGTCGAGATTTTGCCTCCCACACCTCCCTTTTCTTTTCTGGATAGGTCTTATAGTATTGTTGGAGACCTCATACGGCTCCCATCAATCTATGGAGGCCTCTTCCACCTCCATATCATCATATTTATCCTTCGAACAAGGGTTTCCTTGCCTCCCCGGGCGTAGATGCCGGGGGTCAGCAACATCCCTCCGCTGTTGTGGTAGTGGCAAGTCTTTGCATGATGCCTCGGGTGGTCCCCTGGCCTCATGCTGCCCTAGAGTTGATGCCGAAGTAATCATCTCCAGTGAGACTCCGGGTGGTCTCAATATATTTTGGCTAAGAGCTGAAAATTTCTCCTGCCTCATCTGCTGACTTGTTGCTAAGGACTTCAGGGTGGCTGCTACATCTGCCATCACAGACTGAGGTGGTGTTTGACTAGAAGAAGGTCATACTCCACTAGCTGGTGGAGGAGGTGGTGGTAACTCCGGTGCCATATGTTTGAGCTAGGATGATCAAAAGATCTTAATAACCTTAATGGGTCTCTTTCTCTTTTCTGGTTTTGCTTCTATAGAGGTTGAATGCATAGCTTTTGTCACTGCCTTGGCTTCAGCTACATGGGCCTTTCTGTCTGCGACCTTTGATCCTCCTCCTGGTAGTCCCCCGGAGATCATCCCAACACCGAATGAGATCATATTAAGTCTTTTTACAGTGCTGTGGTCATCTCTCGGTGGGAGGTCAGGGTCGTCCTTATCATTTGAAGGGTCATCTCTTCTATTTGGGGATCCTCTCTCCATGTATCGCTTCTCTTTTTCCTAGGGTCGTCCCTTCGGCCCCTCTTGAAGGCACCCTTGTCCACGTATTTTTTGAACTTCCCTTCTTTTAACATTTTTTTAATTTCATCTTTTAGAGAAAAACACTTATCGATCAGATGACCATGGTCTTGGTGAAATTCACACGTGAGGTTTTTATTCCTCTTGTGAGGAGGTGCCCTCAACTTCTTAGGCCATTTCAAAGATCGGTTACTCTTTATCTCATTCAAAATATATTCGCAACAGACTGCCATAGGGGTGTAATCAACGAATTTGTCATCTGCTAGCCTCTTCTTCCCCTCTTTATTCTTTTTCTGGTACTTACCCCACTACTGCTTCCTTTTTCATCCTCGTATTTGGCGGCCATCGCCTCTTCGGTGTTCATCACCTTCCCTGCTGTGGCCAGTAACTCCACCATTATCTTCGGGGGGTCTTCAGTAAGCTTCCATAATAGCTTTCCCTTTTGAAGTCCTCCGATGAGGGCTGTCATGGCTATGCTTTCCTCATAGTCTTCGACCTCTAACTTCTCTTTGTTAAACCTGGATATGCAGTCTCTCAAGCTCTCTCTCTTCCCCTACTTAACATAGAGCATGTGTGTGGTCTTCTTCAGACATGTGCGGCCCCAGTCAGAGTGCCGAAAAAGGCACGACACCTCATCTCATCTGAGATAGAGTATATGTCTACCACTGAATGATATATCTCAATATGATGGACAGGGTTGGTACTCTCGCCATACCTTGGGGTGACCACAGGTGGCTTAAACTTGGATGGCATTGGGAAATTAACTATCTTTGCCACAAAGGGTGAGCCTATGGAGTATCCTCTTTGAAGGGGTCCCTTCTTTTCAGGATATCACCAATTTTATCCTCCATCCTTTGGATCGAGTCGTTCCAGGGCCTCATAGGGCCGGCTTAGTTGATGTTATCCCCTTTCGCCTCTTTGGGGTGAACTGAGGGTTCTGCTGCAGCAGGTTTGTGACAGTTGTTTACTTCTCCTTGACTATCATCTTGTCCGTGGGATCGGCCCCCGTGGGGTCAGCCGTCCACTACCTCTCTTCTGGACCTCGCAATACTCATCGATATGGACAATAATTCCTTCATGTCATTTACAGGGCCCATCCTCTCGAAGGTTGACCCCCTGCTCAGACAATCAAAAGCTGAGCCTCTCGGGTGATCGTCGGGATTTTGCCTCCCACACCTCCTTTTGCTTTTCTGGATAGGTCTTATAGTATTGTTGGAGACCTCATACGGCTCCCATCAATCTATGGGGCCTCTTCCACCTCCATATCATCATATTTATCCTTCGAACAAGGGTTTCCTTGCCTCCCCAGGCGTAGATGCCAGGGGTTAGCATCATCCCTCCGCTATTGTGGTGGTGGCAAGTCTTTGCATGCTTCCTGGGGTGGTCCCCTGGCCTCATGCTGCCCTAGAGTTGATGCCGAAGTAATCATCTCTAGTGAGACTCCGGGTGGTCTCAATATATTTTGGCTAAGAGATGAAAATTTCTCCTGCCTCATCTGTTGACTTGCTGCTAAGGACTTCAGGGTGGCAGCCACATCTGCCATCACAGACTGAGGTGGTGTTTGACTAGAAGAAGGTCATACTCCACTAGCTGGTGGAGGAGGTGGTGGTAACTCCGGTGCCATATGTTTGAGCTGGGATGATTAAAAGATCTTAAGAACCTTAATGGGTCTCTTTCTCTTTTCTGGTTTTGCTTCTATAGAGGTTGAATGCATAGCTTTTGTCACTGCCTTGGCTTTAGCTACATGGGCCTTTATGTCTGCGACCTTTGATCCTCCTCCTGGTAGTCCCCCAGAGATCATCCCAACACCGAACGAGATCATATTAAGTCTTTTTACAGTTCTGTGGTCATCTCTCGGTGGGAGGTCAGGGTCGTCCTTATCATTTGAAGGGTCATCTCTTCTACTTGGGGATCCTCTCTCCATGTATCGCTTCTCTTTTTCCTAAGGTCGTCCCTTCGGCCCTTCTTGAAGGCACCCTTGTCCACGTATTTTCTTAACTTCCCTTCTTTTAGCATTTTTTTAATTTCATCTTTTAGAGAAAAACACTTATCGATCAGATGACCATGGTCTTGGTGAAATTCACACGTGAGGTTTTTATTCCTCTTGTGAGGAGGTGCCCTCAACTTCTTAGGCCATTTCAAAGATCGGTTACTCTTTATCTCATTCAAAATATGTTCGCAACTGACTGCCATAGGGGTTTAATCAACGAATTTGTCATCTGCTAGCCTCTTCTTCCCCTCTTTATTCTTTTTCTGGTACTTACCCCACTACTGCTTCCTTTTTCATCCTCGTATTTGGCGGCCATCGCCTCTTCGGTGTTCATCACCTTCCCTGCTGTGGCCAGTAACTCCACCATTATCTTCGGGGGGTCTTCAGTAAGCTTCCATAATAGCTTTCCCTTTTGAAGTTCTCCGATGAGGGCTGTCATGGCTATGCTTTCCTCATAGTCTTCGACCTCTAACTTCTCTTTGTTAAACCTAGATATGCAGTCTCTTAAGCTCTCTCTCTTCCCCTACTTAACATAGAGCATGTGTGTGGTCTTCTTCAGACATGTGCGGCCCCAGTCAGAGTGCCAAAAAAGGCACGACACCTCATCTCATCTGAGATAGAGTATGTGTCTACCACTGATTGATATATCTCAATATGATGGACAGGGTTGGTACTCTCGCCATACCTTGGGGTGACCACAGGTGGCTTAAACTTGGATGGCATTGGGAAGTTAACTATATTTGCCACAAAGGGTGAGCCTATGGAGTATCCTCTTTGAAGGGGTCCCTTCTTTTCAGGATATCACCAATTTTATCCTCCGTCCTTTGATTTTAGGTCGGCCTTATGCTGCTTCACAAGCTCATTCAGGACCCTTGTATGCTAGGTCCTTGCACTCTCCAGCTCAGCCCTAGTAGTCTCCAACTCAGTCTTCAAGTCGGCCACATTCTGAATAGCTCTCTCGGCCTCATGAAAATTCTATTGGTTTGCATCCATCCCCTTGGTGGCAGATGTGAAGGCGCAGACAGACTGTATAAGAAAAAACAAAGGTCATACTAAAGAGCCGAGGGAAAAATTTATAAAATATTAGTAAATCAAAAGCTGAGAGACGAATGAAATACCTGAGCTAGGGTATGAAGACCGTAGTCATAAACCTTGGACAGGGGCATCTTGGATAAGAATCCATAGTCCGCGACCGAGGGTGCCGAAAACATAGAGGCCTTGGCTCTCCTCAAGTTGGCTATGAGGGAGGAGGGTTCAGACCTCAAGAAGGTCAGATTTTGAGACCAGTAGGCGCCCATGTATGAAGAGGAGTTGGTCCCCTCAGTGTGTGTCTTAGGGACCTCTACCCTTTCCCTTGTTCGAGAGTCAGGTCGAGAGCCAGCAGGGACTTTTGTCTCCTTACATTTGAGATTATCGACGATCGGCTCTACCTGTGTCGGCCCCACGGCCTTTGTCTTTTTATGAGGCTGCTGAGGTTCCTTGCCTTTCTTCTTGCCTAGGCCAGACATCAAGCTAGGAGCAGTCATTTCCCAAAGCTGATCAGACACGTTTGTAGGCCGACCTGAAAAAGAGATGATAAATCATAAACAAGTAGTAATAACGAGGAAACACGTGGAAAGAAATGGAACAAAAAGCAACTCACATAGTTCTGTCAGGGGGCCGACCCTCAGACCAGCTTCTTTGAGGAAATGAGGGGTCATTAAATCTTCAAATTTGGCAAGTCCACCTTCTTTCTCTTGTTCCCTTAGGTAGTCAATAATATCCCTCTCATCCAAGCTAAGTCTGGGGTCTGACCGTGCTTTCATTGAGGGGTTGGACCATGCCCTTGGGACCCTCGGACTGTCTTTTACGTGCTCAACCCCAATAGGGAATTCTATATACCTAGAGATGAAAACGAACCTCTTCTTACAATCATGTTTGGAAGTTTGTGCTACATGAAGGAGTTTTTATCGAACTTCCTCGCCCCTAGATGAAAATACCCAGGTTACTTGGACGAGGAAGTTCTATTATGGGAGGCTATGAACAAATCGGCCGAGGGCTCATCGATGAAAGTGTTCTTCCAGAGGGAGACATAGCCGATGATGGTCCTCCAGGAGTTAGGAGGAAGTTGAGAAGGAGCAACCCCAAGGGCAAAAAGTATATCAACTACTGTAGGGTAAAGAGGGAACCTAACGCCTACTCTGAGCATCTGCTCGTAAACAGTAACTTCCCATTCATTCCCCGGGAAGACCCTCTCATCCTCATTTGGGACCCTCATACTAACATTTGGTTGTATACAAAAGAGGTGCCTCCACAGTAAGAGGTCACAATCCTGAACAGACAATATGTAGGCCGAGGCACTAGAAGTGTCAACTTGATTAGTATCAGAATTCTCACTATCGTCCTCATCCCTCTCATCCCCAGATCTCTCAGCCTCATTGCCAGTCGGTAGGCCATCTGGAAAGGCCACTTGGAAGGCAAAAGGGGACAGGGTTATCACATGGACAGCCTCAGAATTAACTACACACAGCCTATCAGTTTGGGCTAAGTGTTGATGTCTCTCCTCTCCCAGAAGGCCCAACACCCATTGGTGACGATGTTCTTTCGTTCATTTCTCCTTCTTATGTCTGACACTCGGTTGGACGATAGGAAGATCCAAAGGGCTCAGAGGGTAAAATTTTGGCTAACAAAATTGGGAAGATGGGTCTTACCCAAATAGGGTCAGCCCTTCGTCTAGGCTCGACCTCTTTCTCTATTCGTCTAATCTCCGTAAAGCACCTCTCCCTCAAAGTTGGAAACTCCTAGGCTAAATCGTAAAGTCTTTTGAGCATGAAGAGGGAGACCCTACACTTGGCAAAAATTTTCTCAAATGATCTATAAATAAATTAAACAGTTGACCAAGTTGACTTATGGATCAAACCTAAAAAAATGAAATCTTTTTATTGATGAGCACTCAAGAACAGGAAGAACAAAGCACACCAGAGAAGGAAATTGAAGGTTCCTCGGATAACCTCAAAGCATGAAAACTCAAGGTAGAACCATCTTTAAGCGGTGGAAGAGGAATTTGAGAAAGCCTAAAGCCTAATATCAAGCCCCATAACCACCACCGGAGGGCGGGTTCTCACGATGGAAAAGTATAAACAATCAAGAAAATGGAAAATAAATCAAAATAAGAAACATGCGAGAATGGAAGATTAAAAATGAATTTAGGGAAGAAAGATTACCTTAGGGTGAAGAGTGAGACTGAGTGAAGCTTGGAATACAGGGAGCTGTTAAGAATCTAGAGAGAGAGCGTGCGCGCGAAGAAGAAGAAAAGATATGATTGTTTAAAAATGGTTTAAATACTTTTTTATTAGTGGGCCCATTAATCAAGGCAGTGCATAGCCCACGAGGTGAAGCATCATTAGGGAACAAAGCCCCAAGCATAGTGTGAAGCCGTCATATCTAGGAAACACAAATGATGATTAACGCCTGACAAGATGTCAATAAACTTGACAAATGTCACTCATCAACCTGACCACCATTTGGCATTTCAAGGCAACATTACCTCTCAGCCATCTCAATAGCATTGATGACCAAGGGCTAGGGGTGATTGATATAACAAGATACATCCTCAGCCTAGCTGAGGGTATCCCGATATAAGACGAGGGTCCAACTTTATTACATCGGGGGTCTTATTAGAGAACGGGAGACCTCAAAAATGGGTCGACCCTTCACCATAGGCCAGATGACCCTATAAGGGGCCGACCCTTCATCACAGGCCAGATGACCGTATAAGGGGCCAACCCTGCACCATAGGTCAGACGACCCTATAAGGGGCTGACCCTTCATCATAGGCCGAACGACCCTAAGAGGGGGTGACAGTACGAGGCCCACCTTTAACAGGATCCAGTGCCAGCATGAACTTTAGCCTCGACCTAACATTAAAGGTCGAGGGTGACATCACCGAAGGTGCGTGATTTAGGAGACACGTGGCATAATGCGCGTGGGACTCATATAGCACGTGGACCTGACCGTTATAACAATATCATTCCATCACGTGAGGGAATATTATGTCATCATTTAATTATAGGTGGCACAGCCAGGAGTCAAAAGGGAATTGGCTAGATCATCATTCACGTGCTCAATGCATGCTTGGGGGGTACACTACTCCCCCCAAGCCCTATATATACTTGTCATCTTCAATCTTGTAAAAGGATCGATATTTATAACCCTAGCTAAAACTCTGCTTGTGCACACAGTAATAAGAGAGTGAGCTTATATGCATTGTATCCAAGGCCATTAGTGCCCATATTTAGTGGATCACACACTCACAATGGATGTAGGCCTCATTGGTTGAACCACTATACATCATTACCTTCACTCCTCTTATCCCCATCTTCTTCTATATACTTATACACATATGTAACTCTATTGCTGCCATTGTTGTTACTGTTTGAGCTCATCTCCTCTTATCTGGTGGAGCTAAATCTTAGCATCATCAACGCTGGAGCATGAAATAAATTACGTTATCCCAGATGTCTATTTAGAGGGTACGGTTAGTCCGGTAATGGTTGGGATAGTCAAAATAAGTACCAAGTTGTATTTTGGGTTCCGGGGTACTTTTGACCGATTATAACTTAATTATGATGTTACGAGTCGTTTTATTTGTATAGTAGCATTTAAAACTGGACTTAATGAATTTGGGCATTTTTAGTCTTCCTAGGGCATATATTTCTTATTTATGTTTCCAAGTTAACTTAGAGAGAGTTAGAGAGAAGAGAGAGAGCTTTGGAGAAATGGGAGAGAAAGAGAGAGAATTGAAGATTTGAGCTTGGAAATGTTGCTACCGGAAGATAATCTGAGACTACGATCTTAAGGAAAGTTTCTAACTTGCAAATATATATGATTGAGTGTGAATAATGTTCATTTATATTTGTTCTTTGAGTTTGAACCATTAATGGAATTTGTTGATTTTGTTGGTTAAATCAAATGCATTAGGATCTAGACTTATTTTTTAATGGTCTTTTCTAGTTGATTAACTTGGTTAGATGATTGGGTGATGATAAGAGTTGACGATGTTGGGAGTTGAAGGAAGAAGATAGGAGTTGGGTATTTAGGGTTCATATAACCCGTAGCCCCAACTAGGCAAATCGATCCGCCCTCCCTAGCAAATCGATTCGCTAAAAAGGGAGGCTACAAATATGAGGAACCGAATCGAATCAAGTTAAGGCCGAATCAATTCGGCCTGAGACAGAATATTGGTTTCCTCAGTCGAATCGATTCTCTTTTGAGAGAATCGATTCGCTATCAGGGGCGAATCGATTCGAAAATCCTACTGTTTTAGGATATTTTTCTAACTTAGTTTTTAGCACTTTTCTATTAGGTTTAAGGCTTAGGAACGTTCTCTTATGAAGTAATAAAGAGTACTAGAGTCTTAAATTAAGGGGACTAATACCCTAGACTAGAAAGGGGGAAATTAGGTTTACCTCGGGGGCCTTATTAATATAAGTTAGTTTCGTTTTCATCTAGTAAGCTAGCTTAGGACTAAGGGAGAGTTAGGTGGGATTGTTATGGGAGTTTTAGAGAGTGGTATGAGGAAATTACACTTGGAAGCCTTTAGTGTTGTTGTAAAATTCTCGGAGGTTAGTATGAGGGAAATTTAACTTGGTAACTCATGTCGTTAGATACACATGGTTCCGAATATAATAAAATGCACTTTTAACTAGCATATCTTGTGAATTATGGCATGCATATACATACCTCTCTAAATTCTATCATAAAGGAAGCCACGCGTTGTGACGAAGGGAGAATATTGTCCTCTGTCATAGGACTAGTGGTTACATTGTGTTGTTGTTTTATTCGAAGTGAGGTAATTTTGGGTATGGTTATGACTCACTATAATGCACCTCTATGGGCGACTTACCTCACAACCGGTAAATTTTGTATGCAAACTCTGTATCTATGCTTCAGGTTTTGCGGGGTATTTTTTTGCCCCCTGTCGCTTTGCTGGAAATAATGTAATGTAGCCAGTGCTATATATGAGCCATCTGGTGGCTATGATGAACAACTCTGATGTTTTTTTTGGGGATTATTCATCAATGATGACCATTCTGAGATCAAATTCGAGCATGCTTGTCACCTGTGTTTACATCTAACTACAATTTGTACACTATACATTACTTTTTCCCCTCTTTACTTTTCTTTGTTTTCTATCTCAAGATAAAGTAAAGTAAATAAAAATAAACAATTGGTTACAACTCCATATAAGAGTTGAAAGAATTTAAATACATTTCATGGGGTGTTCGACCCCAATTAAAATAAAATCTCTTGAGCGTTTGGCTTTGACATCTGTAAGTCCTGATGTAATTGCTTAAGCTCTATTTGATCATATGCGTTCAATATCTGCAGGGATAAGAAATCATCCCTAATTCTCGCACAAAAATCAATAGTAACTCGTGAAGCATATTGTAGTGCCATAAATAATCATATGGAGTATGTCTTTCCCCCTTTATTTTATTTTATGTCATTAGAATAAAATAAACTCGAAAACATGCTTCCAGGAATCATAAACATATTATTCTGTAAAACTTTGTGATGCGAATTTGATATGCTACAATATGCGGTTGATAGAGTGTGGATATATCAGGCAGTGATCTATTTATCTCATTCCCCCACTATTTTATCAAAGGTAAGAAAACTCAAAAATGGTCCATCAAATCATTTATGAAATAAATTAGTCAATAAGCATGCTCGGTCACCTCGAGGTGAGTAATAAATATCAATTTTCAAATTTCATGTAGCTAACATCATCATGTGAATAATTCATAGTTTAGAATAAATAGAATACAAGATAGCATAAAAAGTAATTCCGGGCTACCACGGATGCTGTTGCTCAGGGGGTTGCTCCTAGAAACCGTGAATGAGGCAGCTCGAGTCACTAGGATGAGGTTGCTCGAGCCACTACGACAAGTCCTCTCGAGCCACTAGGGCAAGGCAACTCGAGCCGCGAGGGCGAGGTTGCTCGATCCTCTAGGATGAGGCTGCTAGAGCCACTAGGGCGAGGCAACTCGACCACTAGGAGAAGGTCACTCAAGGTACCTACTCGAGGTACCGCGGGTGAGGTCGCTCAAGGTACCTACTCGAGGTATCATGACTTGAGAAAATGCTAAGTTTCAAAAAATATTTTTATTTCTTAGCTGCTCGAGGAAGTCCCTCCGAGGCTGCTCAAGGAGGTTCCCTCGAGGCTGCTTGAGGAGGTCCCTCTGAGGCTGCTCAAGGAGGTTGCTCGAGGGGGTTCCCCCGAGGCACTTGCTAGAGGTACTAGGACTTGAGTAAATTTTCCACAAAAATATTATTTCGTGAAATTCACTCTAAAAATACTTCATAAACATCTTACATCAATTTCTTTTGGACAGCCTGTAAGAACGTGTAATACTTAATAAATAATGTAATTTCTCAACTTGCGTGTTGCTGGCTTTAGTTTCCATTATGCTAGTAATTATTTGGTTTTGTCAGTTGAAATGCCGAAATGGATCTACTTTTTTTTGTTGTAAGTGATCCCAACTGGGAAAGTGGAGAAATCTACGCCGGAAAACAAACACGGGAACCAGCAGCATATTGTACATGAAGCGCGTGGGCTCATTTTTTAATATTTTGTGCAGAAAAGATCTGAGGAGATCTTTAGTAAGATATCAATTGTATTTAAAATATTATAAAGTACATTTGTACAGTTTTAAAAGCATGCTTTGTGGCAGTACAGTGTGCGGCTCAAAATCAAGTTGCATAAGAGATTTCTTTTACTTTCAGCTACTGATAGAGTGTAGTCAAGCTAATGTAACTGACACACGCAAATTCTTAAAATCTGCACGTCCTTTTTTTGTGGACTGTACACAATCAAATAATATCTTTATTCATGAGGTCAAAATTATGGCTAATAAAACTTTTAGCCCAACGAATGCTGAAAATTAACAATAATAATTTTTTTTTCTCAAGAACAACTCCATGTGTATATTTTTTTCATTTGAATATTTCAAATATTCTTGTTGAAGATAAATGAAATGCTAACAGATTTTATCTTGTATTCTAACAGACATGATTTGTGATATTCATTATAAAAAGAAAGATATATGGAATATCTCGGCAAAGCATACGTTAAAATAAAAGTAATATTACTTATCTTTGTTGAAGAAAAGTGTTCCACCGAAACGAGTTCTCCGTGTGTGCGCATGAGGAGTTACGCAACCGAAATCATGAATACCTCCCCGGGGGAGTTGCCAAATGTAAGATGTGAGTGCAGATTTGAGGAGACACTGCGTCGAGCTTGTTTTAGACTTGAGCAACGTGGTTGCGCCTACATATCCGTCTTTGTGAAATCAAAGTCTGCATAGTTCATGGGTCCATATGATACGCAGGAGAGAGCTCGGTTCTTAGTGGTTTTAGTTCGTGCGGGTGCCTAATCCGACGAGTCGCTTCTCAAACGCCTAGTCTTGGTAGTTTCAGTGCGTGGGGGTGCCAAATACGGCTATCCGCCTCTCAAATGCCCATATAACGTATAATGAAACAATAAAAATCTTCTCGTCACTATCAAACCCATGACGGAGATCCAAAGGTGTGGGGGGGAGGGGATCTATATTTCCTCTCCTTACTTTGCCCCCAAGACCATCATCCATCAACTGAGGAAGGAGACCCTCGTTTATAGAAAAAGTTCCCCAAGTGGGCTTGTCACATGTCATGTTCTCTATGGAACCAAGTGTCCAATAATTATGGTGCCACTTGTCACAATATATGTGGTGGCATATCAAATAATTAATTAAATCATTACTAGAGCAATGTCTAGTTTATTTCGTCAAATGCGGTGTATACGTAATATATTAAATTGCGCATAATAATATCTCAGCCCGTATAGGGTCTTGTTTGTAGTAAAACTTGATAAATCATAAATCAATATTTGATTAAATATGTGGGATAATTTATTAGAGTGTTGGCGGTTAATTCATTTAACCCCACCCTAGAAGAAAAAATATAAGAAGAAGAGAAAAATGAGCAAAAGTCGGAAAAAAACACTAATGGACATCATAAGGAAATTTTCCAATTCTGACCTTCTCAACTATTCCGTTATTTTACCAAATACACCTTATCACCCGGAAAAGTCCTAACCGAGTCCGAATTGAGAAATTAATTACCGCGTGGAGAGATAAGACACGAAAAGATAAAAAGAGAGATTAATTCGTGTGAATAAGAGATGGTGATTCCCATTTTCCAATAACTGTATTTTGATCGAAAGATTTTTTCACCATAAACATTTTGTCTTTCAAATTGTGTGCGTGAATTTGTGTTCCATTATATTTACTCTTTGATATTGCGCATACCAAGAGAAAATAGCCACATTCCGAGTGATTGTTTGTGAGTGCATCCATGAGAAATTGAATCAAAATGAATTTTTGAAAAGTAATGTAATGATGAATCTGGGGAAATTAGCGTTTAAATTTTCGACTTCGCACACATACACTACGAATTGAGACTTATGAATATTACTTTGTGGTGGATATTTTTAGAAAGGTTTAAATCGTACAATTTTTATGTATTTTGAATTTTTCTTTGAGTTAAAAAACATCTTTCATCGAGTGCATCGAGTTTCGTGTATTTCTCGTACATTTACAGATATTTTATGCAAGTGAAGAAAAGAGAAAATTCAAAATCAAGAGAGAAAGAAAAGAAGAAAAGTCAAGGGCAAAACAGTAATTTTACACTAGGAATACGGACACGGAACCTAAAGAAAAGTTGAAGCCTCAAGTCCATAAGCACGTAGGAAGAAACAACATCAAAATCCGAGTCCTGGGTGAAAAGTTATGAAATTTTGAAGTTGAGAAGAAACTTAGGAAAAAAAGAAAGAAAAATATAAATAAGGAGAACCAAGTTGTTTCGCCCTGGATGGAATTTTAATTTTCTTTTCCCTAAAAAAAGAGTTGTGCATGGTGCAAACACTAAAAATAACGTGATGTATTATCATACCAGACATTAGGTGGCTTCTTTTTAGTTAGTTTTGAGAGATTTTTGAAGCCAAGAACTTTAGGATTCATGTTGTTCAACATTTTGTTCATATTTTTGGATTAATTCAAGGTTCTTCTTCATTCCAAGTATTTTTTTCTTCGTTGCTTTCAATTGCTTTCGTATTTTCAATTAGTGATTCATTATTTCTTAGTTAAAATTCCTCTTTGCATGTTTCATTACACTTTTCACATAATTATGACTTTCGTCGCATGCAACTTCAAGATTTGTGTTATTTCTCACGTAACCATGTCCGACTGGACTTCTAAGGGTTGGAATACATGAACCCAATCCGATGTGTTTTGCATGGATATAAAAGTAATTCCTAGAATTAAATAAATGATTAAATTGTGTTGATTAGGTTTTACAACCGTCGTTGGACTTTTAACTTCATTCGCCCTAGCTAACCGGGGTGTTCAAGGGAGCGACGCGCGTGTCAGCTATTACAACACCGCTTTATTTCTATTATTGATTATGTATGATGCGGGCTTATACCCTCATGCATGTAATGCTTGAAATTAATAAACTCTGTGGTTTTATTAATGATTTAATTCATAATTAATTTTTATATCCGGTAAACATACTAGGGTTCAGGGGATTCTAGTCCAACCTAAATTTCTCCTTCGTATTTTGATGTGACTAAAAATATCTCTCTAGTGCGTGCTTATATCGGTTCAAGTGAAAACCGGTCGCGTAAGTAAAAAACACAGTAAGTCAGGGTCGAATCCTCAGGGAAATAGGACAAATGCTCATCACGACGATAGGAAAGCTAACTAACCCAAAACTGAATCTAGAAACAGAACAAAAAGATGATGATTTGGAGATTGATTTCTACTAACTAATTGAAACTAAATTAAACTTACGAACTAAATTACGTGAGAAGAATTAAAACTACCGGAATTGATTAAATATGAATAACGAAAAATAGGTTGGAATACACTCCCCCGAACCCTAGTATGTTTACCGAATACAAAACTAGTTGTGAATTAGATAATTGATTAAACCCAGTCTTTATTATCTCAAGAATTACACATATGAGGGTACTAGACAGCATCATATGTAATCTAGAGTAAGAATAAAGAGGTGTTGAAATAGATAACATGCACATCGCATTCTTAAACACCCCGATTACCTAGGGTAAATGACGTTAAAAGACCTGCGATGGTTGTGATCATTACACAACATGATTCAATCATTATTTAATTCAAAGAACTAATTTTCTATTCGTGAAAACCACATTGGGTTGGGTTCATGCACATAGTGCGTGCTTATAAGTAGGGGTGACCAATTCTGCAGTTCAAAGCCAATTCTGAGGGCTTAAGTTTCCTTTGGGAAATTTAGGGGTTTCACTGGGGATGTGTAATTTTTCTCTGGGGATTTGGGGAAGCCTTTGGTTTTCAGTTCCGCTGGGGAAGAGGGAATGATCCGAAGATTTTGAACTGTGGAATTTTTGGAATTTTGGAGTCTTTACTGGATACATTACTGGGGAGAATTTCTTTCTGTAATTCTGCTAGGGATGTAAAAAAAATGATTTTCTTGGTGAAAAGGTTCTAAAATTAATCTGGTGATTTTCTGGAATTTTTTGGTGATTTTTCTGGATTTTCTGGTGATTTTTTGGACTTTTTATATGAAATTTTAAAGAAGGTGCCGACCGGCATAGATGGAGGGGTGCCAAATCGAAGTGGCACGTTCTTTTGGGGTACCTCGAATAGGTGGAGGGTCAGTTCCGATCGATAGTGGCAGGGAGATGCCGATCAGCATGCCCCTTACTTCGTATAAAAAGGGGCGGGTTTTCTACATTTTTCATAGTTTTTCGACTTGTCTTCTTCTGTAATTTTCTTCTGCAAATGGCTTCGACGTTACAAAGTCAATTGATGGATGAGTTTTCAAGCATCGCTGCTCACACGGCATGGCTTAATGCTGACGATTAGGAAGGGTTGGAATGGAGGTCTAGAGTGCCCCTTGCACTGGGCAGTGAGAACTCATTTGACGAATTTGAGTCAGTGGTGGATGATCCGATTCTTCTATGTGATCCCTCGTATCATCGTTCTTCTAGTGTGGTGAACCCTGATGGATTTGTAAGTATTTAATGGCCTTTGGTATTCTTTTCTTTTTTCTTGGCGAGGTTGCTTTATTTATTAAATTTGACAATGGTTTTCTTTGTTTCTTCGATAGTCTGACGTCTCCTTGTCGACTATACGTGCCCGAGGGACGATGGGGCTTAAGGTTATTGGGAAGCATCTTCCATCTTTGGTGCACTGGATGGTATCATCAGTTGGCTTTGGGAGACTGGTGCTTTCTATGGATGAGACGCCTCGTTCTACGGTCGTTTTGTGTGCTCTGGGAGAGAGGTGGTGGGACACTACCCACACTTTCCATTTTAGATTTGGGGAGATGACGGTGACTCCCATTGATGTGTAGCATCTGCTGGGTCTAGATTACGATGGTTTGCAGATTGAGGTGGATAGGACGCTGAAGGTGACGTCGGAGGCGGTGACAACGACATTAGGTGTTGTGGAGAGGGTGGTTTCTGGGGACTTTCTCCATTTGTCTCTATTGAGGTATTTGTGGTTGAGGAGGAGGACCAATGAGAGCGATGGGTAGCAGGTGCGTCAGATGGCTCGCTTGTTCATTCTGTTGGTGCTGGGAGATTTTCTGGTGGCAACGAGTGGAGACGTCGTGCACATGTGGTTTTTGCCATTTTTGAGGGTGTTCTCGAGGATCCGTCTTTATGATTGGAGGATCTTGACTTTGGTGACTCTTTATTATTCTCTTGATGCATTCAGTCGGTGTTGTCGGCAGTCGTTTACTGGAGCCACGTATCTTCTGGAGGTATTCTTTATTTTTTTGAATTTTTCTTTATGCATCCGCATTTTCCTTCATGCATTTTATTTTTAATTTCTTAATTACTGGCCTTTGACATTTGTAGATGTGGTTTTATGTGGTGATTGGGTTAAACACCTAATTGATATCTTTGAAAGATAAGTCTGTTGGGGACTTCTGTCGGATGTACCGGTGGTGGAGATCCAACCGGAAGTCGAAGAAATCTCTCTCTCTGGAGGCAGTACGTCGGTTCTTGAATAGCCTAACAAGTGAGCGGGTAAGTCCTCTTTTACCTTGAGAATGTCCTTTCCTTTGATGATATTTTATTGATATTGATCTTTTTCTCTTACTGGGGATTTGCAGGTGACCTTTTATCCTTGGAGGACGGCCATTCAGCATACTGGGGTAACTAGGGGACATGCGCAGCTGCGACGTCTGTTGGCGCATGAGTTTGGCTACTCTTAGTACCTTGGGGAGAGGGTCATCTGACAGATCATGGATTACGAGGTTGCAGTGCCACCAGCGAAGCCCCCTATATTTATGAGGCCAGTGCGGGAGATATCAAAGGATGCCCGGGCGACGGTGATGATGGGAGAGCCTTACACGCTGTATACTGACATGTCTTTGATGTATGACTATATGATTTCATGTCGAGATGGTTGATGCCTCCCAGTATATATGATGTGATGCATCTTCCTCGTGTGGGTTCGAGTCGGCAGGTGAGGTCCTCCCACAGTACGAGCGGTGCAACGACGTCAGTGGTGGCGACAACTTTAGAGGCTCCCTTTGTATGGTTGTTCTCTCTTGGTTACAACATCCAACAAGATGATGGAGGGTCAGTGGATTTACCGCATCATCCAAATGCAATGGACCCTGAGGAGTTGGGCCTGACAGAGGAGGTTCTTTGACCTGAGGTACACCTTTTTTTTTCGTCTTTATCTTTTGGTTTCCTGATTCCTTTCTTTTCCTTTCGGACTTGACCGATTTGCTCTTTTCCGTTTTCTTTTATAGCACATCCGGGTCTCCACCCCTTGGCTGATGGATATTAGGGATTGGATATCTTCGATGACTTCCTATATCCGTGAGGTGGTTCCGTCCCCTTCTTACTTGGTGTTGTCTGCCTTGTCCGGGGAAAGGTCGAGCACTGGAAGTGGTGGCACATCATCTCGCCACAAGGAAAAAAGGGCGTGCTAAAGGGATGAAGGATCTTAAAGAGAGAGAAGAGAAAAGATAAAGAGTAGGTGAGAGAGAGAAGATAAGAGAGAGAAATAGTAGGCACGAGAGAGAGACAAAAAATGTGGGTGTGGGTTGCTCCCCGTTTTTTTTCCTACAAGACATCAATGTAACACAGAAAAATATATGCAAATAAAAATGAAGTTTTTATTAATTCATGCTTTTTTGATTAATGCGCGTGATCTTTTTACTTTGTTGTTGAGACCATAAAAAGAATTTGAAAATCGATTTGAGAAGGATTTTATTTTAAAATGGAATAAGTAAAAGCATGAGGAAATTCGGGATTTCTTAAGATAAAATTATTTTTTTTAATTTTTTTTATTTTGGCAAAAGAGGAAAAAAGGAATTTTCCCAAAAATAGGGGGTTGCCGATCGGCATGACCCCTGTCCTACCTATCGACATATCAGTTCAGTCCAATTAACCCAAGGCTTTTATTGCACTTTCTTCAATTGCTTGGTACTTGGTGGGGCAAGGTTTACTCCGATTTCTGCAGGATTTCTTGCCTTTGCTTGAGAATTTTCAAGTATAAATAGGGGTGTGAATGGGGATTTTTCTTCACACTTTCATTTTCCTTCTCCTTTACATTCTTATTTGCTTATTATCTTCTTGTTTTACAAGATGGCTCTCCCTGGTAGCATTGAGTTCGCCAACTACCTCAAAGCCTTGGAAGCAATGTGTTCTTACAATGTTGATTATGACACCTTTCAATTGCGGCAAGTCTCTTTATTATGCAATTGGTCCATTGAGTGGAACATGTTGATGGAAGCCGTGGAATTTTGGTACCCCGAGGACCATGTTTTTTGCTTCGGGTTGGATGCAATTTATCCTACCTACGAGGAATTGTCTACCATGTTGGGGATAAATCCCAACGTTTCTTTGGCTTTGCCTGAGTTTTCTCGTTCTCCTAGGGAGTTGTTGGTTGGGCTTCTCCATATTTTTCCTTAGGCAGCCAGGTTGTTAGTCACGGGAGGTATGATTTCTCTTTCGAGGGTGTTGCAGTCTGTGCATTCACAGGATGTCGGTGATACAGACTTTGTTGGGGCCGTTATTCTGGGTCTGGTTTCAAAACTATTATTGGTAACTGGGGAAGTACTGATGGACCCCCAACTTGTAGTTATTGCTTCTTGGATGTCGTATCATCGCAATCCTGTGGCGGTGATACTGGCGGAGACTTTGAATGGTTTGGATGCCTAGCGGGAAGGTCGTTTTTACTTTCTGAGGGGTAGCCTTGGGATGTTGTTCATGTGGTTGTACGAGAGGTTCCGTATGGCAGTTCCACCTGAGTATCCTTTGCCGGTGGTGAAAAACTTCTTCTCACACCATTTCATTAGCGTAGGCCTGGACATTTAGAGTTGGAGGAAATGGTTTGTAGAGCACGAGACTCGAGGCTTGTGATGCTCACTGCCTTGGTGTGGGGAGCTTCTATCCATTCTGGAACTCAGGGAGTACCAATATATCTGGTTGGTTGGCCTCAGGCAGACCTCTTTTAACTTTCACTGGCGGCTGCTACACCAATTTGGTTGGGAACAAATTGTGCCACTGTGGACACTCAACTTCTTTCTTGGGGAGGACCTGACGGAGCGTATGCACATGCAACTTGGATCTTTGTGGGAAAATCATCATCCACCGACCCGTCCTTCGCAGTCTACTGGGCGAGTCTGGCATGTCACCGGGGACTACATAAAGTGGTTGTGGAAGAAGGTAGTGGTCAAGATGCTGACTGTGGAGATTGGGCAAAGGTGGTTTGCGATATCTAACACCATTGAGGGAGGCGTTGTGGTTTTCCCCAAGCTAGTTTGGGCTTATCTCTCTATGGAGCATTTTCACCACTCCATTCAGGCATGGGAGGTTTGGGGACCCCATGATATGGGTGATGATTGGGCTGGTTCCTTTGGTAGTTGTGGGTAGGATTTGTGAAGATTTTTGTAATGGGTGTGGTTTTGTTCTTTTAAGGGAGTAATTGGAGGGTGATTTTCAGGAGTAGTGGGGCTTGTTTTTATCCGATTTTTTTAGGGAGGTAGGTGTAGGCTGGTAAAGGAAGTCATTTGACTCCCTATGACGATGTGATCGTACTGACATTTTGAATAATGAAATAAAGAAGTTTTTTATTATCTAGTTGTGCCTCTTGATGACTTTTGCATTTTGAATTATCTATACCAATTGATAAGGCATACATAATCATTTTGTTCATGTATAAGTTAAAATGAACTGTCATTCTCGAGGATAGGAAAAGAATAGCATTTTGTGAAAAAGAAGGGGGTCATGCTTCTGTAAAGCGGATGAGATGCCTACATACCTCTTAGGGTTTTGAAAATTTTCTAAAATTTAATTTTTTTGAAAGCAAAAAGGTTTTTAGAGGATCAGGCCCCACGTAGTTCTGATTCGGGGAAATGAAGAGTTTTACTCTTTTTTAAGAATAGAATGGAGATGATAAGATTTATAGCACCGAGATTTTGGACTGGGGGTAGAATTTCTTGAGATGGTTCAGGTTGATTGGACGCGCCATTTCTTCTCCATTAAGGTCGGTGAGCATAGCGGTGCCGCCCGACAGGATCTTCTTCACGATGTACGGATCACTCCAATTGGGCTTAAATTTCCCTCTAGGGTCCCAGATGGACTCTACAATTTCTTTGAGTGATAAGTACCCTTCTCGGACACCACGATCCTTGACTCTCTTGTTGAATGATCGCTCTATGTGGTGATGGCACCCTTGTATGTGATATAGGGCTTTCAGCCTTCTTTCATCCAAGAGTGACAACTCGTCAAGACAGCTTTGGCGCCAGTCATTCTCATCAACTTTACTTTCAAGCATGATGAGCAACGAAGTGATTTACAGCTCCATGGGTAGGGTTGCTTTCATGTCGTAGACTAGAGAGTAAGGGGTAGCCCCAACAGAGGTTCGAACTGAAGTGCGATAGCTCTATAGTGTGTAAGGGATCCTCTCATCCCAATCTCAACAACTCTCGATCATCTTACTGATAATGGCTTTAAGGTTCTTATTAGTTTCTTTGACTGATTCATTAGTTTGAGGTCGGTATCAAGAATATTTGCGTCTCTAAATTCCATACTCGTCAACCTACTCTGTAACTTATGCCTAAAAGTGTAACCCATTGTCTTATACCATCTTGTGCGGGACCCCATATTAGCAAATGCTATTTTTCTTGTTGAACTTGGCCACTTTCTTGGCATTCTGGATTGCACATGACTCGGTTTTAACCCATTTGGTGAAGTAGTTAATGATGAATAGGATGAAATCATTCCCGTTGGATGCTTTCAGTGTAATTTTACCATATAATGTCAATGCCCCATATGGAGAACAGCCAGGGAGAAGTCATGTTGTACAATTCTCGCGGAGGTAAGTGTTGTAGGTTGGAAAACTGTTGGCATTTGAGGCATCTTCGAACGTAGGCTGTGCAATCTTAAACCATGGTAGTCCAGTAGTAACCCTATCATATTATCTTCTTGGCAAGGTTATGGTCATTCATATGTGGTTCGCATTCCCTGATGTGGATTTTTTGCATTATTTCTTAAATATCAGCCCCTGTGATGCAGTGCAAATGGGTTCCATCGAAGTTTCTCTTAAATAATGCTTTATTACAGACGATGTACTGGGTAGCCAGTTTGTGAAGAGTTGCTTAATTTTTCTTATCAAATACTTGGGGATACCTACCATGTTTCAGTAGGCACCATATATCATAGTACCAGCATTCAGCTATCTCGGGATCTTCCTTCATGATAAGCTCAATATGATAGCAGTGGGTTGGTTTGTCTTGCTTCTGGATATGTAAAGGGGCATTGGTTATTCCTTCGAGCATGCCAATCATGTAGGCTAAGGTAGCAAGGCATCAACTAGGTTATTCTTTCTCACGGTAGGTAGTGGAAGGTGATTTCTTTGAATTGGGAAGCCAGCTCTTCTAGGTGGGCATGGAAGGGTAAGAGTTTCTCATCCTTGACTTTCCATTTTTTAAGTACTTGATCGATGATGAGGGCTGAATCCCCATAGACATCAAGGTATCGAATTCCTTTCTGGATGGAAACTTTGAGGCCTACCATGATGGCAATGGGAGTGTGAGAGTCATCAGGGCAATTAGGAGGATGCCAATGCTATACCCTTTTTAGTTGGCAGTGCCATCAAAGAATATTTTCCATCGAAGGTATTATTGGGAGGTACATAGGATATTCTCATCAAGGAACTCAGAGATCCAGACATCGACCTCTTCCATAGGGTAGTTAGCATGGTAGTCAGATATGGATCTTCCTTTCATGGCCTTTTACGTGATATAAGTGATATCAAATTCAGCTAGGAGTATCAACCAACGGGCCATTCAGTTGGACAGGGCAGGTTTCTCGAGCAAGTACTTGATGGGATCCATTCAGGATACAAGCTTGATGGGAAAGGAGAGCATGTAGTGCCGTAACGTTTGGGTAACCAAGAAAATAGCGACACATGTTTTTTCCATGGCGATGTAATTAACTTCATAAGTGGCTAACTTTTGACTAGAATAGTAGATAGCTCTCTCTTTATGGGTTTCTTCGAGCTATTGGGCTAGCAAAGCCCCAATGACAGTATCGATTACGGTTAGGTATAGGAGTAAGGGAATATCAAGTTGCGGCGGCATGAGCATCGGAGGTTGGGTTAGGTATTGCTTGATTCTGTTGAAGGATTTTTGGCGAGCTTCATGCCAAACTTTGGTTGAATCCTTTCGGAGGAGCTTGAAGATGTTTTCACAAATGTAAGTCAATTGGCTGATGTACTGTAATTTCCCAAGGAATCCCCAGACTTCCTTCTGCGTTCGAGGTCGTGGCATCTCAAGTATGGCCTTTAGCTTGGCAAGAACTTCTTTTATCCCTTTCTCACTAACCATGAATCCTAAGAGTTTTCCTTTAGTAATGCCGAAGTCATATTTTTGTGGGTTAAGAAGCGTCTAGTACTGTCGTAGTCGTTCGAAGAACTTCTGGAGAGCAAGAACATGGCCTTCCCTAGTCTTGGACTTAATAATAATGTCATCTACATATACCTAGACTTCTTTATATATCAAGTCATGCCGAATGGTTGTGGCATCCCTCTGGTAGGTAGCTCCTGCATTTGTTAGACCAGATGGCTTGACAGTGTTGCAAAAGGTTTCCCAAGGGGTGATGAATGTGGTTTTCTCTTAGTGATCTGGATGCATCTTGATTTTATTATATATGGAAAACTCGTCAATGAATGACTTGAAAAGGTAACCAGCCATTTATCCATAATCATGTCGATGTTGGGTAGGGGTAATCATCCTTCGGAGAGGCTTTATTTACATCTCGATAGTTGACACACATGCGAAACTTCCCTCCTGATTTTGGTACTGGTATGATATTGGCTAGCCATGTGAGATATTCGATAACACGAATGAAACCCATGTTCATTTTCTTGACTACTTACTCTTTAACTTTGAGTGACCATTCGGTGCGGAGCTTTCGTAGCTTTTGTTTGACCAATTTGCATTCCGGGAGAGTTGGAATCTCATGCTATGATATCTCTTCGTCACTACCGGGCATATCATCATAGGACCATGCAAAGACATCCATGAATTCCTTTAGTAGTTCTTTGAGTTGCGAACGCTCATTCTCATTAAGGGTGGCCCATATCCTAATCTTGCACATTTGGCTATTAGAACCTAGATTAATAATAACAGTTTTATCTTCATTAACTTGAACGCGGTTAGGTTGTTTGTTATTAACCTTATTTATATGAGTTAAGAATTGTTCATTTGCAAAATCATCATCATCAAGAGTTTGATTAGAATCAAGACAATTAATGTAACGCACAATAAGGTACTCAAAATCTTTGTTTATTTCATTGATGAGAAAAACAACAATGAGAACCTCATTGAGGGAGGTCTCGATTACATCAGAGTGAGGGGAAACAACTAAAGGGAAAAGGGTATAAACATTGGGGTTAGGTTGAACATTAGCAGGTGGCACAAGTGTAGCTTGCCAGTTGAGAAGAGGTGCATATGCATCTTTGATGAGGTATGATGGATTCGACGATGTAGCCCCTGAGTGGATGATGCAGAGTGTCAGCCCCAGTGTATATAAATTGAATGAATCCTCGGAGTCACTGCCCTCAGAATCCTCGGTATCAGTTGTGGTCTCTTTACTGAGTGGTTGTACACGGTGCTGGGAACTCTCGACCCATGGGCAGCTATCTTGAAAGAAGATCTCCATTCCTGGTTTCATCCTCTAGTCTACATGATCATACCAAGGTTCAGGGAATCCACATAAGGGGAAATCTTCACTTTCTTTAATGAATCTTCCATTTAGGGAATCACTCGGGATAGTTTGGGCACATTCTAACCTCCTTTTTAGTCTAGGCTGATGGATCATTCAAAGTTCTTCTTATGACAGTTGATAGCCCAAGCAACAGGGAGGAAAGGCCTCCTTCAACACAATAAGTTCAATTGTCCCTTGTTGTCTTCGCCCTAGCCCCAGTCCGGGCATAAAGGGCGTGTTCTTGAACATCTAGATTACATTGACATTTCCATGAGGGTCATATTTCGGACAAAACCTATCTTTGAAGTCATCTCCTGATGGGAGTAGGAGTGGTTCAACTTGGAATCCTGACAGAAGCATATCATTCACCCCGTGTTGTATTTCAAGTACTGTATTACTGGTGCTGGCATTCTTAGTGTTGTCACTATCTCCCAATATAGTAATAATGTAACACCCCGTATTTTTATGGCCTTTAATTATGGGATTAATTAAATTTAATTGGGACAAATTAATTTAATATTAATTCGAATTTTAAATTGAATATTTACTAGCATGACGAGAGTTAGTAATTATTGGTAAGAATTATGTCGAATATTACTAAATGAGTAAAGTATTATATGAGATTGAATTTATTAAAATTACCGCGAGTGAATAATACGACAATTACAGAACTTAAGTCGGGACGCGGGTGTGTTCGGGACTAAATTAATGGAATAAAAAGTAAATTAATTCTGAGACGCCCATATGGTCATTTCGAGTGCACCAATGTGTCCGGAAGGGTTGAGATAGTCATAAAAGTGTTCCCGAGGATTTAGTTTGAATCTCGGGACGATTTTAGGCCTTAATTAAGGACGAAAATTGAGAGGTTATATCTGATGGAATTGAGATTCCTCGAGGGTTAGAAATACTGGAGTTGCGTAGAGGCTAAGGAAGAGAGAAGTCTTCCAAGGAGGAGAACCACCAACCTTACACCATCCTCACTAATTACACCACCAATGCGTATATCGAAAAAAGAGGATCGTTCCTATACCACTCAAATTCATCGTATCAGACCTTTGATTTCCAAGAAAGTATATGTCTTGTTGTTCTTTAGTTGATAACACATTCATTCTAGTGTAGGAGATGATAATCCTATGTTCCCATGAAAGTTAAATGTTATTTGGGAGATTATTATTGCAATTTGGAGTAGAAACTATGTTAGGATGAATATCTTGTTATATATAGAATATTAACCACGAAATTTGATGCCCAGTAGAGATAGAAATCTGGAAACTAATGGAATTCTTGTGAAAATTAGATAAACTAGGGTTAAATGATAAATTCTTGGATTAATCCATTTGATGACAATTCTTGAGGAATTAATGAATGTTTTACATTAGAAATCATCCCTATTGGTTTATATAACGTTCATGATGTTTGGTTGGGAATTTGGAACATGTTAATGGAGGTTTGATGATTTAAATTGGAAGAAACTCATAGGCTTGATATGCAGAAAACTGGGCCAAGAACTGATCGATCAATCGATTGACTCAAGAAGGTCGATCGATCGAATGGATCGATTGATCGATCGACTCCTCCTAGAATGGAAACTTTTTCCCCTTTTTAATGTTAATTCGATCCAGATGTGTAAGGACCCTTGGACATTATTTATATATCATAATGGGACTTGGGAAGGACCAGTAGGGTCTGGCTAATACGAATTTATATAAGATTTAATCGTGGGAGTTCGGGGGTATAAATTAGATCTTATGAGAATTAAGAAGGACTGAGACCGGTAGGGTAGTGAGGGTACACCTACTGATTTTATATTTATCCAGATGATACACTTCGAGAGTCGATAAGTACTTAAGGACTTACGGTAATTGAGAAAGTAAGAGTGAATTCATTATACGTAAGACTCGAGCGCTATGTGTCGCGTATGGTCAGACTATAATATGGGTCGGTGTGCACCTATTTGAATGATTAATGTATATATGTGTGTGAATATTTATTGTATCTATGTGTAATCATACCCGTGCTACTTGCTATCATGGAGGTTTCCGTACCGAGACAGTCTTATCTAGATTGGACCTTATGGGGGATATTGACTTGTACCCTAGAACATAGCATCCGTGTTGCACACTATCTGAGAATGATAGTCAGACGGTCCTAAGAGACGTGAGGGTATGTGATGACCTCTTAGTGACTTGAAACTATTCTTCGCCTCCAATATATGTGTTTTATGTTAATACAATTCGAGAGTGATTCCGAACTAGTATTTCCCTTTTACACTAGAGATATGGGGACTTGATAGCAGAGTATGCCAGCACTATAGATTTATGTGGGGTGCCCTATTAGTATATATTAGGAGTGATAAAATTATATACTTGTTATTAATCTACTGTGCTTGTAAGTAGATAAATTATAATTATTAATATGAAATGAATTAAGTGGTTGTGAACTTAAGACTGTTTTGAGATGAACATAGCTGGCTTAATAAAATTCATAAGAAAAGGTTAACAGTTATAAACTTTAGTCATGCGATTACTTGAATCGGGATTTGGTGAGGGGAAATTGGGTTAGAATAGTTAAATGGGTTAGCTTTATCTAGATTAATTAGGTAGTACGTTAGGCATGCACACTAGTTGAGAGGTGAGAATTCTCAAGTGAGTGTCAAAGTACTAACATGTATGCAATATCAACTGGTAAGCATTTTAAATACTTGTTAATCTATTTTTAAATTTGTTTTACACATGGTATCTGACCCGTTTCCTGTCATCTCTTTCTTCTCTTGTATATATATATATGTGTTACAGGTGCCCAGCCACAGGGGTGTCAGGCTTAGATCTTTGGATTGTTGACGTGCTGCAGCTAGTGTGAGAGTTGCATGTCCTTGCAGTAGACGCCTTCATCCTTGTCTTCTTAGTCTTCTATTTATTCATAATTAGATATGGCATGTGTCTCACATTCCCAATTTTTATCTAGTTCAGAGAGATTTGTACTCTTTATTTATTTCAGTATTCAGTTTTAAATGGGATTTATTTTGATTATTACTTTGTCCTTCGATTTGGGATATTCTATTTGGATGATTAATCTAGCATGTTTATTTCATTTGGATGATTTGGTATTCATTATTATCATTTGTGTTCATGAAAATGGTTTCGTATATTTAATCATAATAATAGGACTTAATCTATAAAATTAAATGTTTTGAAACTTAGATTAATTATTTATTAGGTGATTAATAAAGAAAATTGTTTTACGACAGTGATGCTAAGAATGAACCAACCGGACACTTTGATTTAATTTAATAAAGAAATGATCACCCGGTATTTAATTACGCGGGGTGTCATAGGTGGTATCAGAGCATCAGTTTCTAGAGTCCTTTAGGATCTGTATGGCTTATTATACTTCCATCTTAGCGTCTTTGATATAGATCCCTATTTTTAGGACTATTGTATTCTTATATATGTGATTACGTCTTCAGCTATTTAAAATTTAATAATAACTATGGACGAATAAATTCCTTCCCATTTCAGATCCCTCCGAGAAGAGCCCTGAAGGACAGAAATGCCCAACCAGAGCAGCCAATAGCTTTGCTTAGGGAACAATTAACGTAGTCTAGGTCACCGCCATAGTTGCTCAGGCGGTGAATGCATCTTTAACGGTTGTGCAGAAGGCCCCACCCCAGGTTCAGGCTGTGGCGCCAGTTCTAACTCAGTTTCCCACTGCATGGGAGAGGGTCAGGGATGCCTTTCTGAGGGCACATCCCCTAGAGTTCTCGGGCGGTTCTGATATTGTCATCGAAAGCCAATGGAAGAAAAACATCCAGAGGCATCTTCGCATGTATGAGTGCATGGATATTCAAAGACAGTCACTGGCTTCCTACAAGCTAGTAGGGGCCGCCTTACAACAGTGGGAGTCCACTACCACCTTGGAGGAGAGGGATAATATGACGATTCAGAGCTTTTGGGTGCGATTTGACTGCAAATACTTTCGTTCCGCCGTGAAGACTGAGATGAGGCAAAAATTGTTAAATGTCAGGCGGGAAAATATGACTATCGCGGAGTATGGGGAGGAGTTCACAAGACTGATTACTATTGCGCCAGATGAGGCACCTACCAAAGAGAAGAAGATTCGAATGTTCATGGATGGTTTGACCTGGAGGATTCTCCAGCACCCCTTGGGTAATTTCTCATTGGGTACTTATACTGATGTACTCAATGCCGCCCTATTGTATTTCCAGGACCACTGCTTCCACCAGCAGGGGAGTAAATGAGTCAAAAAGTCCTACCAGTAGGGCCGAACAGGAGGTAGTAGTGCCAGTGGGGCACCAGTAGCTCAGGGGCAGGTCCGTTAGGGTGAGAAGAGTTCCGATTAGGGGACCCTGCTCAGCGATTTCGATCTGGTGACTCTAAGCTGGGACATGGGGGCTATAGACAGGGCCAGCCCAATCAACAGGGCCAACATCATTATCAGCAGGGCTAGCAGCGGTATCAGCAGGGCCAGTGTAGGGGTGGTAACAGCCATCAGGACCAAGGACAGCAGGGACAGAGGGGAGGAAATTTCAGGGGTAGTTGCTTTGGTTGTGGCAAGAATGGCCATAGATGTCAGGATTACCCCGAGTAGGATAGGTCCCCACAGCAGTAGGGTGGCAGTCAAGAGCCACAAAGACCGATCTTCCCAGCCGCCCTCCCAGCACCACCTTAGATACCAGCTTTACCATCCATCCCAGCCGTCCCAGTTCAACAGGGATAATTACAGTATGGATTGTTTATAACGTCCACCAGGCAGCAGTACCGCAGGCGATACCCGTAGTTGAGGGTAAGTTTTCTATCCATGGTACTATGGGGTACATTTTATTTGACACCAGGGCATTACACTGCTTCATGTCCACTAGTTTTGCACGGTCGACGGGGTGGTTAGACTTTGTAGAGAGTACAGTGATATGTGTAGACTCACCACTGGGTAATGGGTCATTGATTTTATTTATATGCCGGGGAATAGGTATAGAGATTGTGTGTCTGATTTTGCCTGCAAATACACTTGTCTTAGATATGCACGATCATGACTCCATTATTGGCATGGATTTCCTTGTTGCGTATAGAGCCATGATAGACTGTTTCAGTAGGACCATTATTTTTTCTATACCGGGTCAGGAGATGTTTCTGGTGGCGATTCCTCGTCCTGGGGGAGGATTGTCCACCCATTTATATTATATAGAGGAGGATACCTCTAAGGAGGTAGTGATTCCCATTGATTCGATTCCCGTAGTTCGCAAGTTTTTCAATGTGTTCCAGGAGATACCGAGACTACCTCCTAGCTGAGAGATAGACTTTGTTATAGATTTGATGTCGGGCACTCGACCGATAGCCCGTGCACCATATCGTATGGCTCCAGCTGAGATAAGAGAGTTACTAGATTAGATTAATGAGTTGTTGGGATAGGGATTCATCCATAGGAGTACCTAGCCCTGGGGTGCTCCCGTGTTGTTTGTAAATAAAAGAGATAGGACATTGAGGTTGTGTGTGGACTACCGAGAGTTGAACAAAGTCACGATACGTAATAAGTATTCGTTGCCCCGAATTGATGACTTGTTTGACCAGTTGAGAGGAGTTTCCTTCTTCGCAAAGATAGACTTGAGGTCAGGATACCATTAGTTATGAATTAGGGAATAGGATATGTCGAAGACTACTTTCTTGACGCGATATGGATCCTACGAGTTTCGGGTTATACCATTTGAGCTAACCAATGCTCCCACCATGTTCATGGATTTATTGAACAGGATATTCGGAGAGTTCCTGGATGAGTTTGTCATTTCCATCATAGATGACATTCTGATTTATTCTCAGACTGAGGAGGACCATGCTGAGCATTTGAGACGAGTTCTTCAGACTCTGCGAGAGCATCAACTGTATGCTAAGTATGAGAAGTGCGGGTTTTGGCTACGTGAGGTCCAGTTCTTGGGGAACATTGCATTCGCCAGAGGGATATCTATGGATTCGAGAAAAGTGTCCACAGTGAGGGAGTGGGGGAAACCCAGGACACCATCAGATATTCGTAGTTTCTTGGGATTAACAGGGTACTACAAGTGATTCATTCAAGGATTCTCATAAATAGCGGGTCCATTGACTAATTTGACTCGCAAGGGGTACCGTACGTATGGGATGATGCTTGTCAGTTGGCTTTCGATGAGCTAAAGGACAAGTTGACTTCGGTGCCAGTTCTTGCTTTACCCAGGCCAGGAGTGGAGTACCTGGTGTACATTGACGCTTCCCTATAGGGACTTGGAGGATTACTTCAGTAAGAGGAGAATGCTATATCTCATGCCTCCAGTAAGCTCAAGCCTCAAGAGAAGAATTGCCCCACCCATGACTTGGAGATAGCAGCAGTCGTATTTGCCTTACGGATATGGAGACACTACTTGTTAGGGGAGAAGTTTCGCCTGTTCACAGACCACAAGTCACTACAATACTTGTTCACTCAGCGAGAGTTGAACATGCGTCAACGCAGGTGGCTGTAATTTATGAAAGATTACCAATTCATGATAGAGTACCACACGGGGAAGGCTATCATAGTTGCTAATGCGTTGAGCCGTAAGCCAGTAGGTGAGGTGGTGGAAGTGTGGAAGGTGAAGTGGAAAGAGTTGGCACATCAGGAGGCAGTGTCCCGATCCTTTATGTCCGTCATGATAGTCACACCAGAGATTATTACGAGGGTGGTCCAAGCCTAAGCAGGTGATTCATTTTAACAGTATCAGATTGTACGGCTTCTAGCCGAGGGTGCGGAGTCCTACCAAGTGAGTTCAAATGGAGGATTGCAATTTAATAGGAGATTAATGGTCCTGGAGGGTGAGGACTTACGTTATGCAGTGATGATAGAGTCGCATGGATCTCGATTTTTGGTACATCCCAAAGGGGAAAGATGTACTAGGATATGGCGACAGTACTGGTGGAGTGGGATGAAGAAGGACATTACGGAGTTTGTGTCCAAGTGTGCCACCTGTCAGCTAGTAAAGGTAAACCATCAGAGACCGCCAGGGTTACTTCAGATGCTAGTCCCTATGTGGAAATGGGAAAGCATTTCCATGGGTTTCAACATTGGGTTGCTGACATCACAATGGAGTCACGATTTTATATGGGTAGTGGTGTATCGTTTGACAAGGTAGCGCATTTTCTACCGGTGCAGACAGACTACACTATTGGACAGTATGCCCATTATTTATTGCTGAGATAGTGAGGTTGCATGGGGTGCCCCTGGATATCGTGTCTAATAGAGATAAGATTTTTTTGTCATGCTTCTAGGATAGATTTTATGAGGCTATGGGTACCGAGCTGCGATTGAGTACGGCGTATCACCCACAGATAGATGGACAAACTGAGCGTACTAATCAGATGTTGGAGGATATGCTATGCAAGTGAGTCCTTGATTTTGGAGGGGGTTAGGAGTAGTACCTTCCACTGGTGGAGTTCGCTTATAATAACTCCTACCAGTTTACGATTGGCATGGACCCATTTGAGGCGTTGTACGGAAGACCTTGTCGTTCTCCAACTTATTGGCTAGAAGTGGAGGACAACAAGTTACTTGGGCCAGAGGTGATTCAGGAGACGTGAGCCAGGATTGAGTTGATCAGGAGCCGCATTTGGGTATCCCAGGACAGGCAGAAAAGCTACTTCGATGCAATGTGGTTCTTCAGGGTATCATGGGGGACCAAGTATTGCTGTGAGTGTCTCCTATGAAAGGAGTGATGAGGTTCGGGAATAAATGGAAATTGGCTCTGAGATACGTAGGACCATTCCCCATTATCGTGAGGATTGAACCGGTGGCATACAGACTTGGGTTGTCGAAGCACGTGCATCGTATTCATAATGTGTTACACGTTTCGTCATTGAGGCAGTATCTTCGGGATGATTTAGCACACACTCATATTGCGATAGAGGAGATTGACTTGCATCCCGACAGTTCTTTTGAGGAGAGCCCAGTGAACATCCTAGACCGTAGTGAGAGGAGATTGAGGTCGAAGGTAGTCCCACTTGTACGGGTCCATTGGGAGCATCATAATATGGAGGAGTCCACTTGGGAGCGCGAGGAAAATATGCGTGAAAAGTATCCGAAATTATTTATACTAGGTATGCCTTATTTTCCAAATTTTGGGACCAAATTCCGTTATTAGAGGGGAATTATGTAATACCCTGTATTTTTATGGCCTTTAATTATGGGGTTAATTAAATTTAATTGGGATAAATTAATTAAATATTAATTCGAATTTTACATTGAATATTTACTAGCGTCACGAGAGTTAGTAATTATTGGTAAGAATTATGTCGAATATTACTAAACGAGTAAAGTAATATATGATATTGAATTTATTAAAATTGTCGCGAGTGAATAATACGATAATTTTAGAAATTAAGTCGGGACGCGCGTGTGTCGTGTCGGGACTAAATTAATGGAATAAAAATTATATGAATTCTAAGTCGCCCGTATGGTAATTTTGAGTGCACCAATGTATCCAGAAGGGTCTTGATAGTCAAAAAAGTGTACCCGGGGGTTTATTTTGGGTCTCGAGACGATTTTAGGCCTAAACGGCAACCCGGGAGGGCATTTCGGTAATTTCCCATTTTAGGCCTTAATTAAGGACGAAAATTGAGAGGTTATATCTGATGGAATTGGGAGTCCTTGAGGGTTAGGAATACTGGAGTTGCAGAGAGGCTAAGAAGAGAGAAGAGAGAAGGAAGGCTTCCAAGGAGGAGAACCACAAACCCTACACCATCCTCACCAATTATACCACCAACGCATAGATCGGAAGAAGAGGATCATTCCTATACCACTCAAATTCGTCGGATCAGGCCTTTGATTTCCAGGAAAGTATATATCTTGTTGGTCTTTAGTTGATAACACATCCATACTAGTGTAGGAGATGATAATCTTATGTTCCCATGAAAGTTAAATGTTGTTTGGGAGATTATTATTGCAATTTGGAGTAGAAACCATGTTAGGATGAAGATCTTGTTATATATGTAATATTAACCATGAAATTTGATGGCTAGTAGAGATAGAAATCTGGAAACCAATGGAATTCTTGAGAAAATTAGATAAACTAGGTTAAATGATAAATTCTTGCATTAATCCATTTGATGACAATTCTTGAGGAATTAATGAATGTTTTACGTTAGAAATCATCCCTATTGGTTTATATAGCGTTCATGATGTATGGTTGGGAATTAGAAACATGTTAATGGAGGTTTGATGATTTAAATTGGAAGAAGCCCGTAGTCTTGATATGCAGAAAATTGGGCCAAGAACTGATCGATCGATCGATCGATCTACTGAAGAATGTCAATCGATCGATTGGATCGATCGATCGACCCTTTTCATCGATCAATCGACTCCTCGTGAAAATGCAAACTTTTTCCCCTTTTTAATGTTAATTCGATCCCAATGTGTAAGGACCCTTGGACATAATTTATGTATCATCATGGGACTTGGGAATGACCAATAGGGTATAAGTGGGGTCCGGGTAATATGACTTTATATGAGATTTAATTATGGGATTTCGAGGGTATAAATTGGAGTGGAAATCATGCGTACGTTAAATTAGATCTTGTGAGAATTAAGAAGGACTTAGACCAATAAGGTAGTGAGGGTACACCTACTGATTTTATATTTATCTAGAGGATACACTTCGAGAGCCGAGAAGTACTTAAGGACTTACGGTAATTGAGAAAGTAAGAGTGAAATAATTATACGTCGGACTCGAGCGCTACGTGTCGCGTATGGTCATAATATAATATGGTCCGGGTGTGAACCTATCAGAATGACGAATATAAATAAATAAATATATATATATATATATATATATATATTGTGTGTGTGTGCGGATATTTATTATATCAGTGTGTAATTATACCCACACTACTTGCTATCACGGAGGTTTCCGCATCGGAACAGTCTTATCTCGATTCGACCTTATGGGGGATATTTACATGTACCCTAGAACATAGCATCCTTGGTACAGGATATCTGAGAATGATAGTCAGACGGTCCTAAGGTACGTGAGGGTATGTGCTGAACTCTTAGTGACTTGGAACTATTCTTCGCCTCCAATATGTGTGTTTTATGTTAATACAGTTCGAGAGTGATTCCGAACTAGTATTTTCCTTTCGTACGAGACATACGGGGACTTGATAGCAGAGTATGCCAACACCATATATTTATGTGGGGTGCCTTATTAATATATACTATGAGTGCTAAAATTATATACTTGTGATTAATATACCGTGCTTTAAGTAGATAAATGGAATAATTAATATTAAATGAATTAAGTGGTTGTGAACTTAAGACTGTTTTGAGATGAACATAGTTGGGTTAATAAAATTCATAAGGAAAGGTTAACAGTTATAAACTTTAGTCATGTGATTACTTGAATCAGGATTTAGTGAGGGGAAATTGGGTTAGAATAGTTAACTGGGTTATCTTTATCTAGATTAATTCGGTAGTATGTTAGGCGTTCACATTAGTTGAGAGGTGAGAATTCTCAATTGAGTGTCGAGATACTAACATGTATGTAATATCAACTGGTAAGCATTTTAAATACTTGTTAAACTATTTTTAAAGTTTTTTTACACGCGGGCTCTGACCAATTTCCTGTCATCTCTTCTTTCTCTTGTATATATATATATGTATTACAAGTACCTAGCCACAAGGGTGTCATGCTTTGATCTTTGGATTGTTGACGTGATGTAGCTAGTGTCGGAGTTACAGGTCCTTGCAGTAGACACCTTCATCCTTGTCTTCTCAGTCTTATATTTATTCATTAGATAGGGCATGTGTCGCCCATTCCCAGTTTTCATCTAGTTCAGAGAGATTTGTACTCTTTATTTATTTTAGTATTCTATTTTAGATGGGATTTCTTTTTATTATTACTTTGTCCTTCGAATTGGGATATTCCATTTGGATGATTAATCTAGCATGTTTATTTCCTTTGGATAGTTTGGTATTCACTATTATCATTTTTGTTCATGAAAATGGTTTCATATATTTAATCATAACAATAGGACTTAACCTATAAAATTAAATGTTTTGACACTTAACTTAATTATTTATTAGGTGTAATAAAGAAAATTATTTTATGACAGTGATGCTAAGAATGAACTAACCAGACACTTTGATTTAATTTAATAAAGGACTGATCACCCGATATTTAATTAGGCGGGGTGTCATAAATAACTTGCCCGTTGACAAAGAACTTTAATTTTTTATGAAGGGAAGAAAACACTCCTTTGATGCTATGGAGCCATGTTCATCCAAGCAGCATATTGAAATGGGATGGGATGTCGATGACTTGGAATTCAACAACAAGATTTATAGGGCCAGAACCTATTGCAAGCTTGATAGATCCCATTACTTCTCAGCAGGTGTTATTGTAGGCACGTACAGCAACAGAGGTTGGATCAAGGTAACTCACTTTTAATCCCAGAAAATTGAGGGTTCCTAATGGGCAAACATTCAGAGCTGACCCGTTATCGATGAGAGAGAGGGGACAGTTTTCCCCATAACTTTAATAGAGATATTAAGAGCATTATTTTGGTTGGGACCAGTCTTGGAGATTTCTTCTTCAGAAAAGGAGAGCATTCCAGTAGAGGTAAAGGATCTGAATAGGTACACCTTTTCCTCTGGTGTGGTTGAGGGAGGAACTGTGAGTTCTATAAGTAGCTTGATTTGGGCATTTTGGTGCACTTGAAAAGACATAAAAATACCCTATAAAGTGATGTTTGTTTGGGTTTTCTTCAGTTGATCGAGGACTTTACTTTCTTCGAGGATTTCTGGCACGGGGAGATTCTCAACACTCTTTCCTTTATTGCTCACTGATGGTTATAGACTTGGTATTTGGTAGTGTCCTCCTGACCTGGTCATGTGGTTTACAGAAGGAGGGAAAAATAAAAATCATGTTTCTTCATCGATATCGAGTTGTTCAGCTACATTCTTGATTTCTCCTAGCAACTCTTCGAATGATATCATCTCGTATATGTTAGCTATCAAACTAGTCTTTTCTGAATCTTGTTTTTCATCTGAATCTTCAAAATTGTCCCCCCATCCGATAGCAATGATATTGTCTTTCCATGTAAATTTAATGCACTCCACAACTTCCATGGACTTTTTATATAATTCCTCCCATTCAGTAGGATAATTCAGAACTAAAGGGACCAGGCACCCTTGTAATTTCAAAGAATCGAGTAACTTGAATACACTACAAATATGACTTGTCTATTGAAACAAATCTGCCATGATCTGGACTATGACATCTAGACTGATTTCATCAGTTGGCACAACCCACTTATCTGACTCTCGGGCCCCATTTCGCTTCTAAGAATAACCCACTGAATCTCTGACAAACGATGGTCATTTGGGAGGGCAATTTCAGCCCAAATTCTAAGAGTTGGTTCAGCACTTCTGATAGTTCCATGTCTTTACCTCCAGAATGGGTACGGACAGAGATACATGCTCTGGTGAGAAGGGATATGGCTTGATCGGCAAGGTTGGTAGGGTGTAAGAGGAAATATGGGCATGTTTGGAGAGGTTTAGGAGAGTATATGGGTATGATTGGTGATTCACTCGGCATGATTCAGGTAGATGGGTCAAATTCTAAGCCTTCATTTTGGAAGATGGCATTTACATGATTCGGGAGTGGATTATGGGTAGTGTTTGGTTCGGGATTAGCTGGTGGGGTGATGACACCCCGGTCAATCAGGACTTGGATCACATTTCGAAGATGGAAACATTAGTCGGTGGTATGTTCAACAGGTTGGTTAAAGTCACGATGGGCATCAAGTTGAAGTTTTTCGAAGTGGGTTTGGTAATGGATAGGGTTCCAATGGTTTGATCAGATTTTGGCTCAAGAGGTCCTGGTAGACTTTGAAGAGAGGAGCGTGAAGCTTGGCATTTCCTTTTAGGATCGGGTTTGGGCAACTTTCTAGTGCCCATAAAGCGGCAGGCTGAGGTATATTGTTGATGGTAGAAATCATGGTACTTGCAGGTTTTTCAAACTTTCTAAGAGTAATATATCCAGAGGTTTTCCTCGTTTTGACTTCATCCTTGGTAAGACCTTCTTCGATCTCTACTCCTATTTATTGGAAGGATCGGAAGTGAGGGTAATACTATCCTCCCATTATTGCTCAGACATGGGGCGGGAAGTTCTTCTTCATAATACTGGCATGTTCATCTTCGGAAGGCCGATTGGTCATGGTAGCAGTTATTTCTCTCCACCTTGCTATGAAGTTACTAACTTATTCCCCAGAGTTCTGCTTAAGTAGCTCTAAGTCGTGGTAGGTAACCTCTAACTCTTCGTTGTACTCGTATTGTGACATGAATTCGTGGGTAACATCTTCCCAACTACGAATCCTGGATTCCTCAAGAGATAAGAACCAACGGGGAGCGCTATCTTTCAAAGTCTGCTAGAACATCTGGGCTATTACTTCTTTAGAAGCCCCTAGTTATGGTTTGGTGATAGCTACGAAAATGAACGATTGGGGGTTCACTGCCTTCGAACTTCTCGATATTGGTCATCTTGAATTTTTTTGGTAATCTGGCTTTAGAATAGGGAGACATGTAGGTGTAGTCCATGTAGTTCCCAAAGAGTTTGACTTGATCTAATCTATCGGTCAATATATCTAGGTTTTCCTTGACTTTATTCAATTCTTCCTCTTTCAGGTAAACAGTCATGGGTAAGTTAGCCCCTGGATGAGCAAGATTTGGCATAGGCAGATGGGCTGGAGACAACCCATTAGTAAGAGGAGCACGGGGAGCGTGTTGGTATTCTTAAGGAACCCAAATGGGCTCGGGTATAGGCGAACCTATAGCGCGGGGGAAAAAGGCCTTGGGCTCTTCGAGGATAGGGACCCAGTTTCTTTTCATCTCATGAATCTCGATTTGAAGGTTGTCAATTTGATAGTGAGCTAAGCTAGAACTGTTAACAAATCCAGTTGTACATTCAGCACCTGGTCCTTGTTTTCCATAGGAGGCGAGTTAATCTCGGACTCGAAAGAAGTAAGGGGACTGGCAAAACTTTGGGGTGGTTAGACTAAAGACCAAAGCCAATAAGGAGCCAGACCAAAGGTATGTGATCGACCTGATAAGGAGAAAATTTGGGATTTATTTTCGAAAAAAAGAAGGGGAATTTGTTACTTTTAGAAAAGGAGGACAATGACATTTTTGTAAAACATGAGGACAAATATGTTCTTTTTTTGTGTGTGTTTTGGATAAAGGAGGAAAAATGTTTTTGGACACTTTTGAAAAGAGATTGGAAAAGACGAGAGACGTGTCTCAGTCTGATTATTTTGTTTATTATGTTCTTACTTGTATTAATTTTTTCTAGATGCAAAACAGAAATGTCGGGCGGGACCTGAGCTTGGAAAAATTGGGTTTGCAACATATGTAAAAACTAGGGTTGGACTTATTACTAAGCTCACGGGCAGGGTCCCATTTTAAAAATTGCACAAAAATTTGGGTGGTAGGCCGACCCGAAATTTCAGTAGAGTATCGGGTCAAAATTGGCAATCTAATATGTGTGTCCTAGGCTTGACACCTATATCTGGGTATGCAGTTGTTGGGTTGATTGGAAAGTTTTCCCCCCTTTGGCATGACTTCCATGATATACGTCTTGCTTTTGAGGGAAATTGGTACGTATGGACAAGCCATTTAATATACCTGAGTGTACGAGAATTGCCTCACTATATACCTCGTGGGGACGGTACGTGTGAGAGGAAATTTGATATACTCGACATACATGAACGAGTTCCCTGCGATATATCTCTCATCATGACTTCGGTCAAGTAGTACAATGCGGGGGAACCGTTCGATATACATCAAAGGTACTTGGCCAGTGGAAGGGGAGAGTCATATCGCTTAGGCTAACTGCAACCTGTCGAACCAGCGCCCATCATGAAGTGACTCTCCAGTTACGGGACAAAATTTGGTCAATAGCAATTGCTCTTTGGTGATGTTGTGTGTACCATGCATGATTATTTGATTAGTAACTTATGGAGAGAATATCTTTATTGATCATGCCCAACCGAGAATAAGGTAAAAGTACAAACAGTAGAGCAGGTATAACAAGTGAGAGTGGTTGGTGTGTGTTAGTGACACCTAAGCATGGATTTCTTTATGGTGTGTGCAACATGTGGATATACGTGATCCTAGGTGCACGTGATGTGAAGTGTACATTGAAAAAATTTCTACTAGTGTGTGAATAGTGGCATAAGCATGGGGTACATATGTACAGTGAATAATAAGAGGAACATGAAAAATAAGGGGGATATACAAGAAAAATGAAACACCCATGAAAGTAGAGTCTAGACCTCTTAAAAATAGTCCCCAGTAAAGTCGCCATTTTGGCCATCCCGGGTGGCACCGGGGGGAGAGAAAGAAATGCATCTCCCTCGGGAAGGCTGCACCGCGGTCTTACATCCCTCATGGGAAGGTTGCTTCGGCCATCATAGGAGTGGGGGTAAATGTGAAGAGATGGAGTCGCCAGCCAATTTTACACAAAACAGGCAAAAGAACATGTCGCTACTTCGAGAAAGCGGCATTAAGGACAAACTAATGCATACGAAACCAATAGTTCGAAGGTTCGGGGGATAAGTTATGAAATTAAAAGGTGTTAGGTACCCATCCCACCCTTTCGTTCTCTCATGGTCTAGTGTTATTATCTTCCTTTATCTCCCCGTGAAGTTTTTGTACATGTTTATATAATGGGGATCGGAATCATTCAACTCATACCATGGACAAGGTAGAGTGAGTTCATCTATAGGAATGTTCCCAAAATGATATATATAGAAAGTATGATTTGTGAATTTATCACGATATTGATCATTTTTAGGAAACAATAATATGTGTTGGATAAACGCAAACAAGCATGATATATATATATATATATATATATATATATATATATATATATATATATATATATATATATATATATATATATGTGTGTGTGTGTGTGTGTGTGTGTGTGTGTGTGTGTGTGTGTGTGTGTGTAGAAGGGGCTTGACGATAATCCTGAGATTAGGGATAGTTCCCTAATTGACAATAGTGTTTGAGATTAAGCAAGCGTGGCAACTCAAGAGTGGCAACTCAGCGAGGTAGCTTGGCGCGGCAACTCATACTATAGCTTGTTGTATCAGTCATTGCATTTTTGTTTATGTTGACTGTAAGCTATAGCTGTTGTAATGTTGTAACGAGAATGATAACGATTTTGTGTGAGGTCAAACGGTACTTGCGAGAGACCAGGATTGGCAGGGCCTGGGAGAGCTTTCATGCTCTATCGAATGACCTCACCGTGGGAACTTTGAAGGGACTTGGTTTGGAGGATTGAGAAGTGAGGCACCGTTGGGGCTCGTTCCAACCATCTTAGATACACCTAGTAAAACACCGAAGGACCCTGACAGTGGAACCTCGGGTGGAGCAGCTTGGAGTTCCATCAGGCGTTAAGTTGTGAACCAAATAACCCTCTACTTAATGTCACACCTACTGTAGGTGATGTCACTAGCCAGCTGAACAATGTTAGACATGCACTTGAGTAAACCACCGTGGTATTTGGGGTTGTCAGGTAGTTGGTGAGACACCTCTGCGACAACAGCCTCCTGACACACAGTGGTTAGGAAAAAGGCATGTCTTGGCATTTAATGTTTGTGACGTGGAGACAACTAGTGCACAAGGTATTTAATGTTGTTACATAAAGTATGAGGGATGTCTTTCATAGTCTTTAATTAGCGAGTTGCCTCGGGGGTGGCGTGGGGGGCTATTTAAAGACCTCAACCACCCTTGAGGAGGGAATCTTCTTTTTGGAGAATCCAGAAGTTATTACTAGAGAAAAATACACATCAGAGAGAGTTATTGCAAACCAGAGAGTTTACTCACTCACCATTGTTATGTATTACAAATCTTTTAATACTTGACAGAGATTCCCAAGGGTATTAGGTGTGTTTCTACCTGCCTACCAGGGTGTATCTAGGGTGATTACTTCTCTCTCCCTCTAGCTAAGTTACTTCTAAGTTTTATTACTATTTCCTGAGTTATACACTTGGTTTTGTGAGTTTAAACTGAGTTGGTCTTCATTGGGTTTATGTTTGTGTGTCCTATCATTAATCCAAAGCTTTGGCCGAGTTAGCTTATCATTATCATACTCAAATAGGGGTTACGCCTCCATCTATAATCTAAAGTATCCTCCTACATTTGGCGACTCTGCTGGGGAGGCATTCTCCTAGGAAAAGAGTAAGGCGCAAGATAATGCCACTCGAAGACTCAACTTTGATGATATCCAGCATAGTGAAGAACAAGCCGCGAGGGAGCAAGAGGCCCTGAGGGTGTGGGTTCCTCGAGTGGACGTATCTTCGGCTCTGACGACGTCAGACGCTCCAGGGATGACACAAACCTCCATGAGCACAGGGTGGGGACCCGCCCAGATTGCGCTCCTCATGAGCAAGTTTCACGAGTTTTTGCAAACACCAGTAGCTTCGGCTATGCTGGGAGGATTAGAGGCTAATGCTTTTATAACCCCAGGGGTAGCTCCAACGGCCCCACCAGGTGTAGGTATTATAGGAACGATCCCGGCAAGCGTACCCTCGGTTGTGAATCCAGCAGTGGGAACCTCAGGAGTTTCAACAGCACCACCAGTAACGTTCATTTCAGTTGCAACGAGCGCTCATCCCATGGCCCCGCTGTTGGTGGCCCCTATGGCCTCGCCCATGGAAGAAATGAGGAAAGAGATGCAGAAGGAGATGTTGAAGTACATGCGGGATTCCTCACAATCAGCTGGCGAAGTGGCTTCGGTTTATGACGACTTCCGAACACCCTATCCTCAAGCTTACAACGATGAGCCTTACCCAAAGGACTATATCCCCCCTATCTTCGAAAAATATACAGGGAAAGGTGGGAACTCGAAGGAGAACATTAAGCGGTTTGTTGAACACTTGAGAGAACATTGCAATGATAAGAAGCTTAGATTGAGGGAGTTTTCCAAATCCCTAACCGAGAAGGCATACACCTGGTACTCCCACTTTTTGGCGGAAGACGAGTTCACCTTGACCCAACTGGTAAGGGTGAAGCAAAGACCTGGGGAAGAAGTGGTGGCCTATGTTCGAAGGTTCAGGGAAAGTTCCCTCGATGTGAGGGAGGAGGCCATAAGTGTCCAAGTTATTACAAATTTGTGCTGAGGGACTGCTTCCTAAATACATCTGCCATCTTATTAACGAGACACGCGAGGGGACTTTTGCGGCATTCTTGAAAGCAGCAAGAAACATCTCTTTGGTGGTACGACCCAATCCGGTGGTAGTGCCCATGATGTTCAGTCAACCAATGCAACCCGCGGGGGGGAGGTCTCATCCCCTGCGGGTAGGGTACGTCGAGGGAGAAGATAGGGGCAAGACACCGAGGAGGGACAACAAGAGGAAGTTTGGAAAAGATAGAGAACACCCTCCACTGTTTCCTTGCACGATAGAAGAGGTTTTGAGTTGTTATAACGCGATGGTCCAAGGGGGAACGGTTTATGAACCAAAAGGCATTCCGATGGAAGAACCTGATGCTGCAACGAAAGTAGATCCTAAATATTATCAGATCCATCGGAAGATCCAACATCCGACAGAGAGTTGTTTCACACTAAGAAGAATCATTGGCAAGTACATGAAGGCGGGAACGTTGCAGATCCCTCCACAAAACGTTAACAATAACCCCCTACCAGCGCATGGGGCGAATCTCGTGGTGGCCTATGATAAAGGAGATGAGTACGAGGAGGCTTTAGAGATTTGCACCAGGGGAATGGCTAATGTCGTGTTAGCTTACGATGAAACAAGTGCCAAGGATGCGGAAGAGGTGTATAGTGTGGAAGGCGAAGAAGTAGATCCAGTTCTGGAGTGCTGCGCAGTCTCAAAGTCCCCGAAGTTCACTTGGTTCTTCGACCAGGTGGGGGTACCGAAAGAGATTAGACTGGAAATAACCCAGGCAATACTTGATATTGTAAGGAAGAACGCAGTCCCTTCGATAAGGTGGAGGGGACCCATGGCCAGGTTGGTGAGAAGGTTTCTATCAGAGGTAACCTTAAGCGATGCAGATAGAGCTGTAAGGTTCCCTCATAATAGGCCATTGTATGTGACGGCCAGTGTCAACGGAGTCAGTTTCGCAAGGACTCTTATGGATGGAGGAGCTTCCATCAATATTATGCCAATCAACTCCTTTCACGCGGTAAATATTCCAGAAGAAAGGCTGGTCCCCATGCCTTTTGTAATTTCGGGGTATGATAACCAATCTTCCAAATCTATCGGGTATGTTAATGTGGGGATTGTGATGGGAAACTTGAGTTCCCATATAAAGTTCCACGTGATAGAGAGTGCAACTTCCTATCATCTGTTAATAGGAAGGGTGTGGATGCACAACCAAGGCCTGGTTCCTTCTACATATCACCAATGCGCTAAGGCAAATGTCAAGGGAACAGAGGTAACCATTAGGGCCACAAAGAGGCCCTTCGCGGTTGAAGAAGCTCACTTGGTGGACACAGCGTTTTACACGGAGCTAGAGGAAGATATCTGAATCTTAATAAGAAGAATGGAGGGAGCGTGGGTTCCCTCGATCAAAGAGAGGATGGGGCCCTTAAATGAACAGAAGACGGAGAGCGTCCCAAGGGAAACAGTCGAGGAAGCTCAGTAGGTGACCCCTCAGCCCAGGGCATCTCGAAGCAGCTTAAAGACAGGTTGAGACATAGAATGGACCCAATGCAGCACGAGGCCCAACGCCAGTGCGTGTTGAGTCGGTTTTCAGGAGGAAAGATTGCTGAGGCTTCCAGAGAAAGGAAAAGGAAGGCAGTCGTAACAACCAGCAGACAATGCAAGAAGGTCATCACCGAAGAAGGAAAGGTGGTCTATCATTTGTGATGGTGTGAACAGGCGGCCGAAGGGACCAATAATGAGGCTGACCCGGTATATGAATGCTTTCTGGAAGATCAAAAAGGGCAATATATGGTGATAGACAACTCTAACATATAAGAATTTGTGGGAGATGTGGCTGAAGAGCCTGATTGCATGACAGATAGACCAAGGCCGCAGGTGCAAGAGTTGGAACGGTTGAACCTGGAAAAAGAAGGAGAGGACCCAAGACCCATCTTCATCTCTAAGGATCTCAGCACTCAGAAATGAGGGGCCTTTGTCGAATTGATTCGGGAGTTCATAGATGTTTTCGCGTGGAAATACACAGAAATAGAAGGGATGGATGAGGAAGTAAGTTGCCATAGGTTGAACGTAATGCCTTCAGCCATTCCGATGAAGCAGGCAACAAGAACGTACAAGCTCAAACTGGATCTGAAGATTAAAGAAGAGGTTCAGCGCCTACTAACGGCAGGATTCATCGTACCAATACAACACCCACTCTGTCTATCCAGTATTGTCCCAGTGGGAAAGAAGGACAAAAACCAGATAAGGATCTGTGTGGACTTTAGAGATTTGAATAGAGCTTGTCCTAAAGATGAGTTCCCTCTACCCTCCATTGATAGCCTGATAGACGCAACGGCTGGTCATGAGATGTATAGCTTTATGGATGGGTATATAGGGTATAACCAGATCAAGATGGACCCCTCGGATGCAGAGAAAATGGCATTCAGGACGTCGTTGGGTAAATTCATGTACAGGGTGATGCCGTTTGGACTCAAGCACGCTGGGGCTACTTACCAGAGGACAATGATAGCTATTTTTCATGACTTCTTCCATAATTTTGTAGAGTTCTACGTAGATGACTTGGTCATCAAATCGAAGAAGGAGGAGTCCCATCTGAATGATTTAAAGAAGGTGTTTGTTCGATGCAGGAAGTACAAACTAAGGATAAACCTGTTAAAGTGTGTTTTTGGAGTAACGATTTGAAAATTCTTGGGTTTTGTGGTTGATCGGCAAGGGGTGCAAATGGACCAGGACAAACGACGAGCGATCTTAGAAATGCCGAGCCCTAAGATAGCGAGGGAGTTGAAGTGCTTCCTAGATAAAGTCTCCTACCTCAGGAGATTTATGCCTGGATTGAACAAAGTAATACACCCGCTGATGCAGCTGTTGCGAAGGAGCACAAAGTTCAACTGGGGGGAGGTTCACCAAGAGTCTTTCGATGGGCTGAAGAAGGTGCTGGTTTCACCACAGACCATGGTTCCCCCACGGGTAGGAACGCCGTTGCAGTTATACCTTACATCCACCACGAGGTCCGTTGGAGCTTTGTTATCACAAGAGATTGATGGGAAAGAACGACCAGTCTAATACCTCAGTAGAATCATATATGGCCCAGAGATTAGATATAGAAGCTTAGAAAGGCATTGCTTGGCCTTAGTCTTTGTAGCACAAAAACTTAGGCATTACATGCTATCTTTTACGATTCATATTGTGACTAAATGTGAACCCATTAAGTATTTGTTGGCAAGAACTATATTAATTGTCAGGGCAGCTAGGTGGTTCCTCATCCTTTCAGAATATGACTTGAAGTGTGTAGCTCCTCGCGCAATCAAGAGCCAGGCGTATGCCGATCTATTGGCAATATTTCCATCAGGAACGTTTGAGCCACCTAAAGAAGACATTCTGGGAGACGACTTACAAGCTAATTATCTGGGTGCAACTGAGGAGGAGTGGACGATGCAGTTCGATGGATCTTCGGCAGAGAAGAAGGGAGGAGCAGGGGTTATTCTTTCAAAGGGAGTAGAAGAAATTTACCTTTCCTACAAGTTAGATTTCCCTTTCTCCAATAACGAGGTAGAGTATGAGGCATTGGTGCTAGGGTTGCTAGAAGCTCTTCGAAGGGGAATTCGTTCACTCTGCATTAAGGGTGATTCAAACTTGGTGATCCAGCAAGTAAACGGAGAATACGCGTTGAAGCACATGAACCTGGTACCATATAGAACGATCATCCAGAGACTCCTCAACCAGTTCCATCGAACTAAGATCAAGAGATATCCCAGAACGATGAATCGCCACCCAGATGCGTACGCAACTATTGCCCAGAAAATGGTCATGAGGAACGATACAACTATCGTCATGATCCAACGAAGAACAGCTCCTTCGGTAGTACAATCAATTCTACCGGTGGAGGAGGACGCGGACTAGAGGGGAAAGATTAGGAAGCAGCTGGATTCTGGCAAGGGGGCAATGGGGCTAAGAGAATTTTCCCAATATTTTATAAACCAGGGAAACCTCTACTTCAAAAATGCAGGAGGATGGCTGTCAAGGTGCATCGGTCCAAAAGAAACAGTACAAAAATAAAAAAAATGCACGAAGAACACTGTGAAATAACGGAGATTCCCCTTTATAGAAGAATTCAAAGGGAATGGTATTTCTGGCCTAGCATGAAGCAGGATGCAACCGAGTTGCAACGGAGGTGCGATAAATGCCAGTTGTTCTTCGAGGCAGCAAAATGTCATTTCGTAGAGACTCAGCCTGACTGGAGACAACCTTATATTGACTTCATTAAGGATGGAGTCGTCCCGACAGAGAAAATTGATACGATGGGACTCCGGCGAAGGGCCCCGAGATTCTATGTCCAAGAGGGGGCAACTTTATCGAAGGGGGTACTTCAACAGGCCATTGCGTTGCATCACAAAAGAAGAAGTGACCGAGGTTCTCAAACAGGCGCATGACCCAGCTCATATAGGAGGGGCCAAGTTGTATGACCAGTAGATGACTTTGGGGTACTATTGGCTAAAGATGGAGAAAGATTCCACCGAGTTTGTTCGGAAGTGCAAGGCTTTCCAGCTTCACAGAAATATGATCCATGCCCCTTTAGTGGACCTAAACTCCCTGACAACGCCTTATCCTCTTCACACATGGGCATTTGACCTAGTAGGGGCAATACACCCCCCGTCGAGGGGGAAAATATGGATCCTAGTGGCAATATAGTGTTTCACAAAGTGGGCCGAAGCGATACCGCTGAGAAGGGCGACAGAAGGGGTAGTGAGCAACTTCATCCGAGAATACATCATTTGCCATTTTGGGATCCCAAAGGTCATTCTCTCAGATAACGGAACCCCTTTCATCAACTTAGAGGTAACGATGCTCACGGATAAATACCCCATCATCCACCACACTTCGACGGTGGCATACCCGAAGGGGAACAGCCAAGCCGAAGCAACTAACAAGACTTTAGTCAATATCTTAGCTAAAATGATGGAGGATTTCCCAGAATCATGGGATGACAAGATACCAGTCGTTTTATGGGCCTATCGAATGACTAAGAGAAAGCCTGCGGGGTATACGCCGTTCTCTCTTATTTATGGGGCTGAGGCAATTCTCCTAGTAGAGTTAGAGGTTCCCTCGGCTCGATATGCTCTGCGAAGCAGCATGCTCCCTCATAATAGACACGTATAGTTGGAAGCATTGGATGAGCACAGGGATAATGCGATGCAACACTTTCAAATGTATACGAGGCAGCTATCCAGGGCGTCTGACAACTTGCTGAGACCAAGGAAATTCGTGGATGGAGATCTCATGTTAAAGGCAGCAGTTAAACATATTAGGGGACTTACTCTACCTAAGTTTGTAGCAAATTGGGAGGGACCATTCATCATAAAGGAGGCTCATGACTCAGGTTATTATTTAATTTCTAAGATAGAAGAAGACATGCCATTTAAGATTAATAACAAATGGTTGAAGGTCTATCACGTGTAGGCCATTACGTTTGGAGTCACCAATGTACTTAACTAATATGAACATACGAGTTCATTTTGTTTATTAAGGTCCCATTTATTCTATTTATTTCCTTTCTAGAGTTAAAAGGAACTACAGAACTTCATGTCATGATCTATGTAAGTGACTGTAACACAAAGAGAGAAAATGGGAATAAGTTTTCCTTTCCATTCATATACTTTGGGGTCATTACAAAAATGGGAACAATCACCCAAGGATTACATATGAGAAAAGAAAAAAATATACATATACAAGAAGCTCAATAACCCAGGAGGAACCACAGATCAGGGGAAGAAAATAAATCTCCAGGGATACCCACAGAGGCTGCTTGATAGGACCGTTGGGCGCTGATAGAAACCTCTAACCTTATCTGTGACTGTGTACGTTCGATTAGGAGTTTCTCTCCTTTTAACTTCGCCAAACACAGAGATTCCTCGAGGTTCTCGACCTCCTTGTCAACAGCTTCGAGGAGAGGTACTAGCTCGGCCATCTTGGCTTCCTCGGCTCTCTGATCCTCCTGATGTTTTTGCAAAAGCTCTCGTTGCTTGTCCAACTGCTGGCTCTTCAGAGTCTTCAAGTGTGAAATGAGCCAGTCAAAATGGAACCCGTCACGACCCAACTCTCTAAAATAGCCCAAGAACTGATTAAGGAGGGGCCTGGTCACATTCACAGTCGAAGTGTCCACGATATCAGCAACAACGGTGGCCATGCCTTGGAGCCTATGACTCATAAATACAATGTTGGAACAAAGGCAGTCCACCGTAAAGGTCCCAGGATGATGTCTCACGAGTCGCTCAATGACCAAACGATGGTTGGCAGCCATTTGAGGAGAATATTGGAGTACCATCAGGCAGAAGGCGGGAGGAGCCAAGTCAGGCAGAGGAAGCTCGCACCCAGATTCGCTATCCGTGGCAGCACCGATCCTGGAACCTTGACCATTATGACTCGATTCTTCGGAGGATACAAGTTCATGAGGAGCGAGGCAACAGGCGAAGGAACTGGCGGCGAATCCTCCCGAGCAACCTGGAAACAGAGGCGAAATAATGAGAGTTTATTAAAAATCTTAACAAGCATTTTCGTTGTTAAGTCACCGTTATAGGTGGAGTTTATTAAAAATCTTAACAAGTGTTTTCATTGTTAAGTCACCATTATAGGTGGAGTTTATTAAAAATCTTAACAAGCGTTTTCGTTGGTAAGTCACCGTTATAGGTGGAGTTTATTAAAAAATCTTAACAAGCGTTTTCGTTGTTAAGTCACCATTATAGGTGGAGTTTATTAAAAATCTTAATAAGCGTTTTCGTTATTAAGTCACCGTTATAGGTGGAGTTTACTAAAATTCTTAACAAGTGTTTTCATTGTTAAGTCACCAGTAGGTGGGAGTTTATGGAAAATAACTTAAAATGCTTTCTTCGATTAAGTCACCCATAAAGGTGGATTTTGAGGAATCGAGAAATATAGAGAAATTAAAGAAGCACCTCAGCAGCAGTAGGAGCAAGAAGGTTAATCACCACGGGGGTCATAACACCAGAAACTATAGGAGGCGGGCTCATTACCTCGGCAGCCTCAACGGAGCCCTTAGGTGTAGAAGCCTCGAAGGAGGGAGCACCTCCCTTGCCAATGTAGGGTATTATGGCAAGCATGGGTGCATCGTTAGAAGGAGATGTTGGCCCTTCGAGGGATGCCCCAACTAGAGCAGCTATTCCAACCTGGGACTGAGAAGGGATAAGTCCACTTAGTGAGAAAGGCGGAGAAAGGCTTAGAGAGAGCTACAAAGATAAAAACAAATGTTAGACAAAAGGAGTAATTGCAAAGGGACAAGAGACAGAAATGCACTTAGCTTACCCCCGTTATGGCACTAAAAAGAGGAACTGCAGCAAGGGGTCCTGACAGTACAGGAGGAAGGAGAATGTTGGCTACTAGTGATGCCACATCCGCCTAAAAACAGCCCAACATGTTACAATTAAGGAATGAATGGGACAAATAAAAGATGCAAAGATCGAAAAGAAACTTTACCCATGACACACTCTCTTCGACAACAACCAGGGGAAGAGAGACTTCCCGCTCCGAAGGTAATTCAGAGGAGGCTGGAACGGGTGCCTCAGGCTGGCCGGACAACCCAACAGCACCCACGGCGGCATGTCTGGCCTGGTGGGAGGAGGAACAGCGTGAATAAGTGAGACTTATTAAAGGAGAACGAGGAAAGGAGGAAGTGGCTGGAAGATCACCGCAACGTCCCCCCACGAAATGACTCACTGGAGGGCTGGGGGGATTGCGAGGACTGACCCTCATTTCTTCAACTCCCTGCACCAAAGATATCAGGCAATAAGTAAAAAAAACACTACGTCAAGAGAAGAATGAGAAATAAAGAATGCACATATACCTCAGATCCAAAGGGAGAACAAGATGATACAACCACTGTTGAAGATGGCAAAAAAGCAGGGACAGAAGGAGCTGGTGATGAAGGACGCTCAGATGTTGGTTTCTTTTGGGGCTTGGTACCCAACGTCTTCCTTCTTGATCCTGTGGCACCGCCAATTTCAGGCACCTTCGACCTTTTTATTCTCTTTGTAGGGGGCTCACTAGGATCTACCACTATTTTTGGAAATGTACAAGAAGGAGGAATGACAACTGCGCGTCGTTCGAACTCAGCATTTATTCAGGAAACTTCGGCCTCTACCCGCCTCCTCAGCTCTTCAGCTAATTTCGGGGGCATGGAGGGGGGAACAGAGGTAATTGGGAATGCCTCTAGTGGAGTATTCGTTTGATCTTTGACCTTGGCCTTCTTAGACTTGGACTTCCTGGCCCTCTTGGCAGGTGGCTCAGAGGGGCCTTCTCCCGTGGTGGCTTTGGCCGTGGAGACAGATGGTTTGGGGGTCGCAGTGGCCTTGGGTTTTAGGGTGGCAGTCGGGATCAAGGGGAAATAACGGGGTAGTTCATCAAGAGACTCCTTGACATTTTTTCTCAAGGGAAACTCAACCCCAAGCACGGAGTTCATTTTTAGACCCAACTCAGAGGAGGAAGAGGAAAGCACTGGGGGATAGCAAGGAGGGGACTGGCTATACTCATGAATCATGGCCAACTGCTCCAGATGGAACTTCGTGGCAAAGGATGTGGATACGTCTCCTTTCCTGGTGGCACTTGGGAGGGTGACGTGCCCATCAATGGTCGATGTCACGCCAAGCACCACAACGGCAGTATAGAAGGTGCATGCCTCAGCAAAGGTGGCCTTGGAATGATTATTCCGGAACACAGGTCGAGGAGCCCCCTGGTTGAACCCAAATTGTCTGCTGCATCTATCAGGGTTGTAAGGCTCAGAAGCATATCCCCATTCAGTGTAAGAGGGGAGGAACCATGGGGTAAAAAGAAGCACTACGACTTGTGAAGGATCCTCTACAATCGGATTAAATCTGACCGTTGTGGCTGCAGTAGGAAAGAAGTCCCAAGTATGGGCGAAGGTGGGCTCACTGTATGGCCTCATTACGAAGGAGTCCGAGTGGTCAAAAAACTCCATTATCTCCTTTCGGCTCTGCTTCTTGTGGAAACATAGGAGGTGTGGAGGCTTGATACCTTGGCTCACATGCAGAGAAACTGACTTCGCAGATATGGCAGGAAATTGGGTATAGAGTAAGCCCATCAAGATGATGGTGTTGGAAAATTTTGCCAAATTATAGCGGCCCAGTGATCGTTCCATGTCAATATGGGTTCGATCCAACCAAGTGTAGAGGGACCCCAAGGAAATGGCAGCTAGAGGTAGGCTGAATCCTCTGGACAAACGAACGGAGATGTTTATCAGGTCCCTCCTGGGCTGATCGTTGGGATTTCCAGTAAGAAAGAAGCATGAAATTAGTATGAGTATGTAGGCCGAAAGTTCCAAGGGGGTACCTCTACCACGTCCCATTACATCACTAGCATCCTTCGGCGTCGGAGCCTCAAAAAAATAATTTATAAGAGGGGCAAAGGTAGCTTTGTTTGAGGACCATTGCAACTGCGGCAGATCCGATCCAACTCAACCCGATCAGCAGCCTTTTCGGCGTCCAGAGGCTCGTCGTGATAAGTATACTCGCCCATGGGATCAAACCCAAGGAGTTCGCAGACATCCTCCAACGTAACAGTAAACTCCCCCACGCAGCGAAGAAGGTGTGGGTTGTGATGTTCCATCGGGAGACTAGCACTTGAAGTGCCGCGTTGTGCTTCGAGAGAGTGAACTCGCCAAACCAGTAGGCTCGATGCAGCCCAACCTTCGTAAGAGCATCAGCGTGGGAGCTCTGCATATGTGTGTGCCACGCAGTAAAAAGGGCTGGTGACCCCCCAGGTGCTTCGAAGTCGATCTGGGAATAGGGAAAGTCACCATGATCCAGACGAAAGTGCATAGTTCCCTCGGGTGGAAGATAACCCCACTTCGACGAATCCACTTCTTCATCACCCAACAGTAATGGATCGAACTTGGATGAGAAATGGCAGGTCTTGCATGCCTCAGAAAACTTATCGGCTTCTTCTTCAAAAATGGGCGCACGACGGTAGAAGCGTAGTTGTTCTTAACGAGCAACGACCAAAGCAGTGCCGTTAAGGGTGGTGGCAGCGCCAGCAGCGGTAGAGGGGGAACCAGGCTGGGTAGTGGCAGCAACCTTGAAAATACTGGAAGAAGCCATGATAAAATGATAATAAGTGGTGTAGATAGGAGAACAGGGCTAAGAACAAGAAGAGAGGAGCACAGCCGCAGGTGGTGGTGCAAAAGATGAGAGAAAGAGAGGAGGTTGAGCAAAGAAAAGGGCAACAATGGAGGTCGAACAATCTTTCTCTCTCTAAAAGAAGCGGGAGTGTTGAAGGAGATGAAGAAGACTAAGATATATTAAGAGTTTTGAAATAAAAAAGAAACGTTTGAAGGGTTTCAAACAGGACGATTGACGTTCCCCACGAGTGCACGTGCAAGGGCGGCCTCTAATCATTTCAAAAGAACACGTGGCACATTGGGAAGGGTCTCGGCAGCTGAAAAGACAACATTACGTCAAATACGAAGCGGCGTCTGGGGAATAGAAGGGGTTGCCTTCTTAACCAAGTTTATGTTTTGGCACCAAATTGATGTCAGACATATCTAATAACTCCCAACGGAAAAGATGTCCCAACGTTTCAAGAAGTCTACGATGTCCCCTCCCCACAAGTCCAAACGTTGTTTAATTTGTGACTCAGTTACATTGGGGAGAATTTATGTTTTTCGAACATATCGAAGCATTACAAGGGATAATTTCACTTACCAAGAGTCCAAACGAGTATTTCAGAAGAATAATAGGCCTTTCGGGTGATTTTCAAATAATAATGCTAGAACGGTTGAGGCTCAGCATGAGGAAAAAGTGGCGATGTACCTTTGCCCAAGTCCCAGTAAGTTATGGCGCTTCGGCCCATGTATCAGCAGAGAGGGCTATTCGGATTGAGAAGTTTCGTGCAGACATTTCTTGTTCTAACAAATCTCTCCACGAAGGGGCAAATGTAGAAGGGGCTTGACGGTAATCTTGATATTAGGGATAGTTCCCTAATTGACAATAGTGTTTGAGATTAAGCAAGCGTGGCAACACAAGTGTGACAACTCAGCGAGGAAGCTTGGCGCGACAGCTCATACTATAGCTTGTTGTATCAGTCATTGTATTTTTGTTTATGTTGACTGTAAGCTATAGCGGTTGTAATGTTGTAACGAGAATGATAACGATTTTGTGTGAGGTCAAACGGTACTTGCGAGAGACCAGGATTGGCAGGGCCTGGGAGAGCTTTCATGCTCTATCGAATGACCTCACCGTGGGAACTTTAGAGGGACTTGGTTTGGAGGATTGAGAAATGAGTCACCGTTGGAGCTCATCCCAACCATCTTAGATACACCTGGTAAAACACCGAAGGACCCTGATCGTGGAACCTCGGGTGGAGCAGCTTGGAGTTCCATCGGGCGTTAAGTTGTGAACCAAACAACCCTCTACTTAATGTCACACCTACTGTAGGTGATGTCACTAGCCAGCTGAACAATGTCAGACATGCACTTGAGTAAACCACCGTGGTATTTGGGGCAGTCAGGAAGTTGGTGAGCCACCTCTGCGACAACAGCCTCCTGACACACAGTGGTTAGGAAAAAGGCATGTCTTGGCATTTAATGTTTGTGACGTGGAGACAACTAGTGCATCAGGCATTTAATGTCATGACATAAAGTATGAGGGATGTCTTTCATAGTCTTTAATGACTGAGTTGCCTCGGGGGTGGCGTGGGGGGATATTTAAAGACCTCCACCACCCTTGAGGAGGGGATCTTCTTTTTGGAGAATCCAGAAGTTATTACTAGAGAAAAATACACATCAGAGAGAGTTATTGCAAACCAGAGAGTTTACTCACTCACCATTGTTATGTATTAAAAAGCTTTTAATACTTGACAGATATTCTCAAGGGTGTTAGGTGTGTTTCTACCTACCTACCAGGGTGTATCTAGGGTGATTACTTCTCTCTCCCTCCAGCTAAGTTACTTCTAAGGTTTATTACTATTTCCTGAGTTATACACTTGGTTTTGTGAGTTTAAACTGAGTTGGTCTTCATTGGGTTTATGTTTGTGTGTCCTATCATTAATCCAAAGATTTGGCCGAGTTAGCTTATCATTATCATACTCAAATAGGGATTACGCCTCCATCTATAATCTAAAGTACCCTCCTACAATATGAAAATGTGAAATTTTATAAAATTAGGGAATTTGGGAAATTGAGAAAATTGGAAAATTGGACTCGAGTCTCGGATTTTAATCTGAGACTCCTACGTAGCATCAAAGTCCACGTAGTTCGAATGTAGCATAGGGGTGGGGGTTATCCCATAGATCCGAACGGAATTTTATTATATGTGTATGTGTAGAAAATGTGTTTTTTAGGTTTTGGAAAAAGTGTGATGGATAATTCCATTCGGAATTTACGGGTGTAACCCTCTTTTATTTGTTTTTGGGATTTCTGTAGAAAATATAGTATGTGCAATATACTAATAAAAAGTGTAGATATTAATGTGTATGAACTAAAGTAAGAACTAGATTAAGAATCTAATGTGTATTATGCAAAAACAAGGAATTTAAAAAGTGAGGGAATGAATTGGACCTTCTTTGAAGCTTGATATTTGATCTTGGATGAACTCTCTTGAGTGTTGATGAATGTTGATGAGAGAGAAGGATATTTTTCCAAATTGGGTATGAAAAGGATGGGAATGTAAGCTTAGATGGAACTTCACATGAGGACCTTCGCTGATTTCGAGGGAATATTATTGAGATCACTAATGCTGATGGATCTGTTGTGTTTATTGGGAGTGTGGTCATGGCCCCTATTTATAGGGCCAGGTGGTGCCGATCGACCTACCCCAGGGGGTGCCAATCGGCATGTGATCCCATACATAGTACCAATATGCAGGGATCTGGACCTGCCAATTGGCAGTCCCGTGCAAATTTTCTCGAAAAAATGGACGTAGAACACAAACCATTGATTCGAATCATGAATGGGGTATACCATTAGAAATTTATTTTAGATACCTTAAAGAGTCCTTTGGACCGCTCCCGGGTCCGGGAGTTGACTTTAAGTCAAACGTGGCTCGAAAACGCAGGTCGATCTTTTGAACGGGAGATCATCGGACAGAAACGGATCATTCGTCAGCATGATAAGTCAGAATTGCACACGGGGCAGACCGTTGGAAATTTTAGGAGGTGTACTTCGACATTCCAAAGAGTTTCGTTCGATTCGAAAAGTTGATCTTGGTCAACCGGGGCTCAAAAATGCTCGAAAACTTGTTAGAGTAAAATGGATCATTCATCCGTACCGTAAGTCAGAATCGCTCACGGGGTAGACCGTTAGAAAGGGTATTCAGTGTCCTTAGGAGATTCATTCAGTCTCGTGCAAGATGAAGAGTTGACTTCCGTCAAATGGAGCTCAGGAGTGCTTGATCGCCACTGGATCAATTTTTGGGGGAAAACTGATCGTTTGTCCTAACGGTTATATTATTTTATGCACGGGGTGGACCGTTGAAAATTGGTTTCAGTGCCCTTCAAATATTCAAAGAGCTTTCGCTCTGACGGTGATGTTGATTATGGTCAAATCTGTGCCCGGTGGCCTCCAAATCGATCTTGGATAGTAAAATGGTATGTTCGTCAAAACCATTATGTCGATTCATGCACGGGGTGGACCATTGGAAAGGGTATTCAGAGCCCTTCAAAGATTTAAATATCTTTCACTCTAATAATAGAGTTGATCGGGGTCAAATGGAGCTCGGGGGCGCCAGATGGGCTCTAAATCTATACTCGGAGTGCAACCTAGCATTTGTAGTGAGATAGGGAGGTTCTAGGGACCTAAGGGGAGACTTAGGGGGTCCTAAAAGGTGGTATCTACTTGGTTTATTGCAAAAATTCTTACCGTTGTCACTAATTATTGACTTCGGAGCACCAAAGCGAGAGAGTATGTGTTCTTGCAAGAACTTGATCACCATTTTATTGTCATTCATTTTGGTAGCTATGGCCTTTACCCATTTAGACACGTAATCTACCGCAACGAGGATGTATAAAAATCTAAAGGACGGAGGTAAAGTGCCCATGAAGTCAATATCCCAACAATTAAATATTTTGATGATGAGAATAGGGGTTATTGGCATCATGTCTCATCAGTTGATAGCTCCCATCCTTTGACACCTATTGCAAGATTTATAATAAGCGTTCACATCCCAGAAGATTGAGGAACAATAAAGACCGCATTGAAGAATATTAGAGCCCATCTTACTCGTGGAAAAATGGCCTCCACATGCTTCCGTATGACAAAACTCGATGACGCTAGGAGTCTCGTCATTCGGTACATAACGTCGGTTGATTTGGTCTGCATAATATTTAAATAGGAATGGATCTTCATAGAAAAACATGAGTGAATAAGTACTGAACTTCTTCTTCTCTTGTGGTGTCCAATCGGGAGGGACGGCTCCCGTGACAAGGTGGTTAACTACGTACGTAAACCAAGGGAGAGAAGAAGTGGCCAATAGTTGCTCATCTGGGAAATACTCGTCTATAGGTATGGAATCACAAGGCACGTCAGACGAAAACTGGGATAAATTATAGGCAACGATGTTTTCTACCCCTTTTTATCTTTAATGGAAAGATTTAATTCTTGTAGGAGTAGGATCCACCTTATGAGGCGCGGCTTAGCATCTTTCTTAGCAAGGATATTTTTCAATGCTGCGTGGTCAGTAAATCAAGTGGTGGGCGAACCAATGAGGTACGAGGAAAATTTGTCTAGGGCAAACACTACCACTAGCAATTCTTGACCTGTGGTGGAGTAATTGAGTTTCGGTCCGGTTAAATTCCGGGTAGCCTAGTAGATGACATAAGCTTTCTTATCCTTTCTCTGGACCAAAATAGCCCGTATAGCGTAGTCACTCGCATGACACATAATCTCGAATGGAAAGGACTAATCTGAAGCTTGTACGATGGGAGTGGAAACAAGCATGATTTTTAATTTATCAAAATCACCTTGGCATGCTTAATTCCACTCAAAGGGGGAATCCTTCATAAGGAGGTTACTCAATGGTTTAGCGATGGCACTAAAATCCTTGATAAACCTTCTATAAAATCCCGCATGGCCCAAGAAGGAGCGCACGTCCTTTAGTGATTTAGGTGGGGGAAGCTCGGCTATGACAACTATTTTGGACCTATTGACTTTGATTACCTTGTAAGACACTATGTGTCCAAGAACTATTCCTTTGGTATCCATAAAGTGGCATTTTTCCCAATTAAGCACTAAGTTCTTTTCCACACGTCGGGCGAGTACTTTCTCAAGATTCGCAAGACAAAGGTCAAAAGAGGGGCCAAAAATGCTAAAATCATCCATAAATACCCCAAGGCCTCTTTCAACCATGACGCTAAAGAGACTAAGTATGCATCTTTGAAAGGTCGCAGGCATATTACACAATCCAAATGGCATACGTTTGTAGGCAAACGTGCCAAAAAGGCATGTGAAAGTCATTTTCTCTTGATCAAGAACATCTACCTCTATTTGGTTATATCTGGAATAACCATCGAGAAAGAAATAATATGGGTGTCCTTCTACTCTCTCTTGCATTTGGTCGATGAATGGTAAGGGAAAATGATCTTTCCTTGTGCCCGCATTGAGTTTCTGATAATCAATGCAAATGCGCCACCCGGTGGTGGTACGTTGGGGAATTAACTCATCCTTCGCATTCTCGACCAGAGTCATTCCCGACTTCTTCAGGATGACATGGATATGACTCACCCATTTACTATCTGAGATTGGGTAGATGATCCCGACATCCAATAACTTAATAATTTTGGCTCGCACTTGTGGGGTTCGATCTTTTTTACATTTCCCATGGGGGATTCACATCCTCCTCAACGTAGATTTTATGGGTACAAATCAAGGGACATATACCTTTCAAATACTCTATGCTCCAACGAAAATCACTTATGTGCTTCCTCAAGATTTCTAGTAATTTACCCTCTTGCTCTTTATCTAGGCTTGAGGAGACAACAACAGGAAATGTCTCATCCTCTCCCAAGTAAGCATATTTTACGTTAAAGGGTAGTTTCTTTAATTCGAGGGGGGGAAATTTTTCTTTAGAGGGGATCATGTGTAACTCCCTCAGGGGTAATTCCTCGAATCTAAAAACCCAATTAATCTCTCTCAAGTCCTCAGTCGACACTCTCTTGTTTAATAGTGATTTTAACCCCTCTACCTCTCGTTCAAACTCGGTGTACGTACCCTCTCTCTCATTACTCCTCACAAGGCATGTTTCTAAGGCATCCCCCCAATGGTTTCCTCTATGTGCTCTTCTACTATCTTATCTATGAGATCGACCGCGTGAATTTTGTCTTCTTCACCCACCAATTTAGTGCAATTGAAAATTTTGTCTCGAGAGTCATGTTCTAGAAAGTAAGTTGCATTTTCCCATTACGTGTATTGAACAAAGCGTTGGACGTAGCTAAGAATGGGCAACCTAGAATGATGGGAACATGATTGCTATAATGGATGGAGGGCTCTACGTGCCAAATAACAAAATCTACTGGGAAGTAGAATGTATCCACTTGAACTATCACGGCCTCGAAAATCCCTCGAGGTATCTTCACTGTACGATCCGCTAGTTGGAAAGTGATTTGTGTGGGTTTAAGGTCACCAAAATCGAGTTGCCTATATATCGAGTTGGGAAGAATGTTAACACTCGCCCCTAAATCAAGTAAGGCTTTTTCTATGTGATTTTTCCCAATGATGCATGAAATCGTAGGTGCTTCCGAATCTTTAAACTTTGGTGGGAGGTCATTAAGTAGAACGGAACTCACATTTTGTGCTAGAAGGACATTATATTTCACCTTTAGCCTTATTTTCACCGTCAATAAATCTTTAATGACTTTTTCATAGGGGGAATATGCTGGATGACATCAAGAAATGGAAAATTCAACTTTAGTTTAAGGACATCTAGCACATCTTCGTGGGAGGCTCCTTTTTGGGGTGGAGCTAACCATTGACGGAATGGTGTGGCGGTGGGCGGTTTCACTAAGACTTCAGGCTCACTAGTGTCATCATTTTCACTCTCTTTCAAGGGGCATCTTCATCATCTTTCGTGTCGGGCGAAACCTCCTTGTCTTTAGGTGTGTCGCATGGGGGAGGTGATAAATCAACAACTCGCCCATTAAGTAGAGTGGTGATGGATTGCCATTGCTTTTGATAATAATGGGAGGTAGAGCTAACATTAGCTTTACCTTCAGCAGGTCTTTGGCCTTGAGCCGAAAACTTGCCCTTCTCTTGGATATTTAAAGATGATTGCAACCTAGAGATATTCGCATTTATCTCGGTGAACATGCAATCATACTTAGCATTGGTTGCATTTTGAGATTGGATGAATTGATTTAAACTATCCTCGATATTTCTCCATGGTGGGGTGATATAAGGTGCGGGAGGTGGTACTTGCATATGTATTTCCATCTGAGGAGCTTGTTGGAAATGTGGAGGTGGAGGTGGGGCAATGTTTGAATTAGGATTCAACGCAGCCTATTTTTGCCCATAGCTCAAACAAGGATGGTACCTCTACGAAGGGTTATAAGATTTCCCCTACGGGGAATTTAAATTACCCTTAAATCCTCCTATTGCATCCACTTTCTCGTGTAAAATTACTTTGTAAGCAGGTATCTTTAAGCATTCCTTCGTTGAATGGTCCACCTCACAAATAGTACACACCTTCTCTTTCATTGGTCGGATGGATCCGGTAGTTTCTCTTGATCGGGATTCGCGGACATCCTCTATTTGTTTAGCAAGTTGCTTGAACTTATAGTTCCACTAGCCATCCTTTTCCAAATTGTAGATTCTGAATGCAAAAGGAGCAGTGGACGTCTATCGGACCCAGTTTTGGGCATTAGGGTAGGATGTGTCCCATGCTTGAGTAGTCTCAGCGATGTACTTAAGATGATACTCGGTATAATTTGCATCTGACTCCCAAAACGGTCTTTCACACATAATTTGAACGAGTTGTTTAGATGCTATAGTTAGCCCTTGATGGAAGAAAGAGATAAGGTGATGCTTCTCAAATCCATGATGGGGTCAAGCGTTAGCTAACTCTTGGAAGCGTTATCAACACCGATCAAATGCCTTATTATCTTATTATCAAAAGGCTTGAATTTGCGCCTTGGCGAATTTGGTTCTATGTTAGCGAAAGAATTTCAAAATAAACTTGAATTGCATATCCTTCCACGATGTAATTAATTTCGACGATAAAGACCACAGCTAGGTCTTAGCTTTATCCTTTAAGGAAAACGAAAAAAGTTTTAGGCGAACGACGTCTTGCGTGCAAGCATGATCACTAAACGTGTCACATGATTCTTAAAACTCACGAATGTGAAGGTATGGTTTCTCCGAATCCACGCCGTGAAACATGGGAAGGATTTGTATCATCCCATTATGAAAGTGGAACCGTCCTGCATTGTATCGAACTAGAATGCACCCAAGGTGACAGATCGCTCGGGATATAAGAGTTCTTTCATGGGACTATACGGTAGATCTCCCTCACACGTTCCAAAACTAGCATTATCAGACACGTCTCTCTCTCCCAATGACTATAAATCCTCATTCAACACGCTCGGAGAGTGACTCAATGTGTGACTTGCGATAGAGTTAGGCGGTATAGGAGCTGGAACCCAAAACTGCGATACGTTAGGAGTGTGTGGGTTATTGGGGTCGTACTCAACTATAGGATTTTCATGGATGCGGGTGGGAGTAGATTGAGGATTTTGTTGTGGATTTTGCATGAACGGACTTTGAGAGATGTTAAAAAAAAATTATTTTTCTTCTTTTCTGAATTTTTTTGGATTTTGGATTTTTTTTATTTTTATTTTTTCAATTTTTGTTTTAGATTTGGAATCAATTTTTGGATTAAATCAACCTGACCTAAAGGCTACTTAATTCCCCGAAAACGGCGCCAAAAACTTGACGGGACAATAAATAATTCTCTAGTGCATGCTTATGTCGGTTTAAGTGCAAACCGGTAGCGTAAGTCATAAACCCGGTAAGACGGGGTTGAATCCTCAGGTAAATAGGACGAATGCTCACGACGACGATAGGAAAGATGACTAACCCTAAACTCACTCTAGAAAAAGAACAAAAAGATGATGATTTGGAGATTGATTTCTACTAACTAAATGCAAACTAAATTAACTTACTAACTAAATTACGTGAGCAGAATTAAAACTTCTGGAATTGATTAAATATGAATAATGAAAAATAGGTTCGAATACACTCTGTAATACCCCGTATTTCTGAATATTCCAAATAATTCTTTTTAATTAGATTGGAGAATTAAATGAGAAAATTAGGGCTTAATTTAAATTACGTAAGAGTAGTAATTTAAAGAGTTTTATTTAAAATTTGTAATTATGGAATATTAATCGAGAGATAGATACCGGTTTATATTGCCTCATTTTATTTACTTAGTGCGAGTGGTAAATAGTTACTTAACGCATGTAGACCGTGTTGGGGTGAGAACGAGTAATATTTTTTAAGTGACTCAAATGATAATTTAGAGGTCACCGATGAGTCCGAAAGGGTCAAATTAGTCAAAATAGTATACCCGGGGGTACTAGTTGAGTCCCGGGGTAATTTTGGACTAAACCGAGACCGTTCGGGGGCGTTTTGGTCTTTTAACATAAGAGGGTATGGAGACCTACGAAATTGAGAGTTTTATATCAGCCGTATGATAGAGGAATTAGGGTTAGAACACCCATGACAACACCAATACCATTAGAGAGAAGAGAGGCACAACTTTCTAAGGCAAAAGAAAGAATTGGGAAGGATTCAAAGGGATTTTTACCATCAACTTGTTGGGGAAGAAGGATTGAAGGATGAAGATCATCAATCATCAACTACAACCACGAAATCAGACCCTACTGATCATAAGGCAAGTTTTTTATTGCAAAAATTATAAAGTTATAATACCCATGTGTAGGGTTTTTGAATAGTGTTGTTTAATTCATTATTTTGATTGGAGAAAGATGATATTTATACATGTTGGGATAGGAATCGCATGTAGAATGATTTACCTTATGTAGAGGTTTAAGATTCAGATTAGAATTGATGATTTTTCGGATTAAAATCTGGATTTTGAATGATAATATGGGAAGAACACCATAACTAGGGTTTCAAGAAATTCTGGATTTTAATTCATTATTTCTTTAAAGTAATTGGAGTTTTGATGTATTTGACACGTTAGAAACTGTCCTAGTATATGTGGAAATATGTTAGGATCATTGGGTCAAAGTTTGGTGGACTATAATGGAGTTTGAAGGTTTGTGAATGGAGGAAAAATCTTAACGAAGAAGACGACTGCGTCTGTCCCTGTTCGATCGATCGATCGATCTCGAACTATCGATCGATCGACATAGTCGATCGATCGAACCCAGCCGTCGATCGATCGACGCAAGCTATTTCCCAAAAATTTTGTTTTTAATTCTTCGTTGAGTTCGGGAATGAATGAGTATTCTAGGATTTACATTATACTTATATGGGAGTGAGAATAAGACCAGTAGGTATATTGTTGAGGTCCGATAAGGCCATTGGGTGTAGGGCTTGGATTACGGACCGAGGAGAATAATCTGATTTAGTAGAGTATCGGGGATTTCGGAAATTGAGTTACGGGGCGAAGTAAATTCAATTTAAGTAATAGACCAGTAGGGTAAGAAATAACTACTGAAATTATATGTAAGGGGTAACTAGGACCCTTAGAGTTGTGTGAATACTCAAATAAATACGATTAATGAGATAAATCGTAAAGCGAATATTGTACGGTAGATATATGAGATTAAAATATTATGTACGTATATGATTAATAGGCCGGGCGTGTACCTACTGAATTATGTGATCTTTTAGGTAGAGAGATTATACCTAAATTAATTATGTTAGGGTCGATGAGACATTCCGAACTAACATAAAGTTATTATATGTTTGGGGTCGATGAGAAATGCCGAACCAAACTTTGAACTGGTGTCGCAATGAGAGAGTCCCGAACCAGAATATGTGTATATATATATTTTTAAAAATAGTTGGGGTTGATGGATAATTCCGAACCAACTCTCACTTGGGGTCGATGAATCATTCCGAACCAAGAGATCTTTATTTGTGTATATAAATAATTGGGGTCGATGTATCATTCCGAACCAATTCTTACTTGGGGTCGATGAATCATTCCGAACCAAGAGTCCTTTACGTGTATAAAAAGGGCAAAATAGAAATGACTGATATTTAGTATATATTGTGTGTGAAATATATATACTTGATGATATCCAACTTCCGTGTGTTAGTAGATTGATACATATTATGTATTTAAAGATACATACTGAATTGGTAAGTTAAGTAGTGAAACTTAATTACGAAATGCACCTTTAGATAGAGAAAATCTATTTAGTAATTCAAGTAGTGAAACTTAATTACATAAGTGGGAGGTCAACAATTGTGAGAATTTTAGTAATTTTAGTAGTGAAACTAAATGGGAAGTCTTGAAAAAAAAACATAGATGAAATGTTACTTGAGAATTATTTAACATACGCGAGATGTTAGTGAAACGGTTGTACTGTATGGGCAGTACTGGAACTTGGGTACAGATAAGTTCAGTTGACTACTTTGGTTTTAGTTAGCTTGGGAGGTATGGCTAGATAAACTAAGAGTAGAACGTTAGGTGTGCACAAAAGATGATGGGTGAGTAACTCAAGAGAGTGTACGAGAACCTAACATGTGTAATCAATAACCGCATTTTATATTGTGATAAACGCTTGCTAAATATTTTCAAAATGTTTTGAGTACTAACTCTTGCTATAAAATATTTTCAAAACCTTTTAGGTGTCCAGCCACAGGGATGCCATGTATGATGATTCCATTCCAGACTCGGAGCTGTAGCACAGTGGATGCTTATAGGATTTTGACTAGACGATATCTCTCATTCAGATCTAGTACAGGATCTCACACTCTTCTATGCATGGACTTGTGGTCCGGTATTAGTCTCGGATGTTAGTTTCAGACTAGTGGTTGTTCTATTGTTGTTGGGATTTTTAGACGATGGTTTATTTGGTAATACTTTTGTTCTGTTGTACTTTTACTTTGTTGTTTGATTTATAGTACATGATTGTTTGTACTTTGTTCCACATGGTTGATTTATCTGTTTTAAGAAAGATAAAATTTGGCACCGTTCTAATTTTACTTAGGGGATTAGTAATTAAAAAGTTTTCGACAATGATGCTAAGAATGAACCATTTGAGAAACCTGTTTTAATTTAATAAAGGCCTGATCACCCGATGTTTAATTAGGTGGGGTGTCACAGATGGTATCAGAGCATCAGGTTCTAGTGTCCATAGGATCTGTACGGCTTGCAACGTTTTCAGCGTATCGTTTGATTGATATAGAGCCCTACCTTAGGATTTTTGTACTCCTCTACGGACGTAGTTTACGTTCTCCTGCTATTTAGTAAATGTAGTGTTATATATACGAGTTCGATTGGGCATGATACGTCGAACATGGCGGTAGAACAAGTATTGGCGTTGGAAGGACTGCAGGAGGGAGGAGCTCAGCATGAAGCCTGGAATGTTCAAATATGGTAATCATAGGAGAGATGACCGTAGTCGAGGTCACTCCTAGCGTGTAATGGGAGTAAATTCTGCAAGGTTTGTTGAGGCATAGCAGGCATTTTTCAAGTGTCGCGACGGCAAGAGGACTGCTAGTCTAGACCGCCCAATGCAGTGATAGTGGGAGTAGGTCTGGAAAAAAAAATTGATGAGAACGAGCCGTAAAAATGTGATAAAACGGCGACTGTACATGATAACCAATGGAAGTAGTATGTCCAGTGGTTTTGGTGTTTAGGATAGAGTAGAAATACTCAAAAGTAAAAATTTGAGTAAATTTTTAGAGGCAACGTGGCGGAGATACCAGTCACTACATTCGGACCGAGGGTCCGTATAAAAATAGAGGAACCTTACAAATAGCTTAACCGCAAAGTTCTCCAATGATGATTCAGAAGCGAAGTGAATGGGAATATCTGAACCCCTCACGTGAAAGCCTGGTAGAGGCCAATCGTGAGAGAGAAATTTATCCTTTTAAGTGAACTTATACCGATGAGATAGGTATAAAGGAAAAAGAGCCCTTGAGAGAATGGACTCTCGAGTTATAATTCGCAATTTTGGTAAAACTCTTCTTGGACGACTTATGTTTATGAAGACAATATGGTACTTCCGACAACGTTGAAGTAAATGATCCTAGGTGGGCGTAGCTAAGGGAGTTTAAGGATTTAGTCAAAGAGTAAGACTGAATGTAAAGGGGCTGGTGCAAGCCATGGGTGAAAACCCACTAGAGGATTTAATGATTAGATTCTAAGTCGGGACTGTTAATCCCCATAGTGCGTTCCTCTTGGTCAGCAGAACTAAGGGAACCAGGATGATAGTGCTCAGAATCGAGGCTACCAAGTCCGAGAGGAGGGATACCCCAAACCGGTCAGTGTGGCCTGGAGTAAGGGGATTTTTGTAAACATGTCTAGTGTGGTTTGTAGGGACACGCATTTTATTCTAGCTTGAAGTTATTTGAGGAAATAATAACTCTGATAAGTTTTGCATTCCGGAGAGGACAAGCGTGTTATGTCCGAAAACCATCTGAACCACCAGAGCGATGGATCAGGAAGTATATGGGTTTTAGCTCGGAAACCATCGGATTTGGATGTCATTTCTTCCTATATGCTCGTAGACTCGAGGTCTTCAACCCTTATTTAGGCTTTTCATCCGAATTCCAGATGAAATTTACTCTTTTTCCCTTTGAATTTTCTTCTTTTCTCTTATTTCTTTTTTCCGATTTCTTTCTTTCTTTGCGTGCATTAAATACCTACAAAATCGATGAGAAATACACAAAATTCGGCGAACTCGTTAGAAAATGTTAGTAGCAATGATATAAGACGCAACATCATCGATTTGATTCTTCATTTACAAAAGATTTTTGCACTACCGGACCGGTTCGTTCTCTTCTTTATGGGATTAATTCTACATTAGAGAAAGATTGACAAGCACCAGCCGGTTCCTTCTCTTCTTTATGGGTTTGGTTTGGTTTATGCAGAACATTTTTCTTCCTTGTAATTTTCTTTCATCTTCAAAGCTTCATAACTTGTGGTCCGAGACTCAGATTTGGATGTCAATTCTTTCCATGTGGTCGTAGACTCTAGGTATTCAACTCTTCTTTAGGTTTCTCGTTCGTATTCCAGCTACAATTAACTCTTTTTCCCTTTGAGTTTTCTTCTTTTCTCTTCTTTCTTTCTCCAATTTCGTTCTTTCTTTGGGTGCACTAAATATCTGCAAGATCGATGAGAAATACATGAAACTCGATGTACTTATTAGAAAATGTCAGTAGCAATGATATGGGATAAATCAACTCGAATTACATCGCACAAAATGTTAAAAGACTCTAAATTATGGGGATAAATATGAAGAATTTATGCCTAATCATATTCATTAATTCATAGTTAGTTTACTTTTGCATACGTAGTTTAATTACTAGTCTAATTAATTTGCATTAGTTCTTAGATAAAACTCAAAATTTATCACTTTTTTCTGATTCAGTTGAGGGTTAAGCACTCTTTCCTATCTGTCATCACGTTCTACATCCTATTTCCCTGAGGATTTGACCCCGTCTTACCGGGTTTATTACTTACGCGATCAGTTTGCACTTGAACTATAATTAGCATGCACTAGACACACATTTTAATCCGCGTCAATCCTCCTAGAAACTCCCCCAAGAACTAATAAACGCTTTATTTAATTTGTCGATGATGACGCAAAAGGTATCATGTCACCTTTGGGACCTCTGTAATCCCCATGATGAAATCCATCGATATACTCTCCCACTTCCACACTTGGATCTCTAACAACTGCAGCTCTCTATATGCCTTTGGTGATCTACCTTCACTAACGGACATGTGACGCACATAGATACAAACTCCTTTATATACCTCTTTATACCTAACCAGTAATACTATCTCCTCATATCATGTTTTATCTTGCCACCCCCATGTAGCAGAGTGGATTTCCAACTATGTGCCTTTATCAAAATTTCCTTCCATAATTCGAGACCCTACAGAACATCCAATCACACCTAACAACACAACGTTTTCTTGAGTCAGTAAAATGAAAAGGAACTCCCTTTGAAGGTAGCTCTTGTGTCTTCTCTTGACAAAAGGAGTCCATCATTTGGGCCTGAATGACCCATGACTCAATATCAGGTGTAACGACCTCTACTTCTATAAATTCCTCTACCGCATCTATAGTACACAAAGTAGGTTTTTATAATTTTGATAAACACACCCCTTCATAAGAACCCTCCTAGTCCATATAATAGATGCTTTTATTTAAGACATGTGCCCACCTAACCGCATGTAAGGGCAAGTCTGTGTGTGTGTGTGTGTGTGTGTGTGTGTGTGTGTGTGTGTGTGTGTGTGTGTGTGTGTGTTCATCATCCTCTCCTCTTACTACCCCAAATCCCTTAAAAATTCTCATCACAAACAAATGGTAACCCTTTCTATTTGGGTTGGGTCAGCTGATAAACCTAAAATCTAATGACCTCAGTAGGTGTTATGGGTTTCCCCCACTCCATCACTACCTACATTTTGCAAGGGTCTATAGAAATACCTTCCTTCGATATGATGTGCCCTAAAAACTACATCTCACGTAACTAGAATCCACACTTGGAGAATATAATGTATAACTTATGTTCTTGATGTGTCTGTAGGATCGCTCTCAGAAGATATGTATTCTCATCCTCGGATCGTGAGTATACCAAGATGTCATCGATAATCAAAATAATGACCTAGTACAAGTACGGTCAGAATACTCTATTTATCAATTCCATGAACATGGATGGTGCATTGGTAAACACATATGGTATCACCTAATACTCATATGATCCATATTGTCCAAAGAAATTTCTTCAGGATATTATCCTCTCAAATTCACAATTAGTGATAACCATAATGTGAGTCAATCTTCAAAAAGAAAGATACACCCATCAACTGATCAAATCTGTTGTCAATACGTGGAAATAAATACTTAATCCATATCATAACCTTACTCAACTATCAATAGTCCACAGATTAATGTAATGAACTGTCATTATTTTTAGCAAAGAGAATTGGACTTCCCACGATGACGTACTCATATGTATAAACTTCTAGCTCAAAAGATGTTGTATCTACTCCTGCAACTCTCTCATCTCTAATGGATCTATTCTATAAGGTTCCCTCACTATGGGTTTGGTTAATGATGCCAAATCTATGATAAAATCAATCTCATGAGTAATCAATAAATCCGACAACTCCTCAAATACATCTGGAAAATCCCAAACTATCGACATCGACTCTAAAAAAACTGTAACCTCCCCTAATGTGCTTGCATATGTATAATAGTAAAGGTGTGTGATAGACCCTCCCTCAAGCCTATACTTAGCTATGAGAAACATCTCCTTTCTAGGAATAACAAACATAATAGCCTCCCCACTCCAGGCGATTTTTGCATAAGATTAAGCTCATGAATCCATGTTCAAGATAAAATCATATGATCTCATCTCGAAAATCAATTAATCGGCTGAAAAATAAAGTCTACAATCTAAATTGCTACATCTCTACAAACATATATTTAAATAAACACCCCTACCCACTAGGGTATTAACGTGTAAAGAAAAATGGTGGAAAAAATATAAGGGAAAGTACTCTTAGGTCCCTCACAAACAAATTTTAAACGTTAAAGGAATTTTGACAAATTTTAAACACTTAGGTCCACTAATTCTCTTCTTGTACAAGTCCACGCTAGTGGCATAACAAGTGGACCTAATTGTAAATTGTCCTTAAATGTTTAAAAATTGTTATCAAGGGACCTAATTGTAAATTGCCCAAAAATATATAAGTCCCAAAGTCAAGGAGATTATACTACTAACAAAATAATGAGACCCCACCTCGATGTCAAATAAGCCTCGCGCGTTTGAGCCACGAAATAAATGTAACAATTTTCACAGTGTCATATCTATAAATCTTGGTTTACCTCAAGTCATATCCTAAATTAGTGTCCCCATTCTCCACATGTATAATGATTCCCTCTAAATGTACTATAAAAATGGTGACCCAACGGGTGGCCCTATTGTCCCTACCCCTATGGTCAGTCCTACTTGATGATGCTAAGAATCAGCACCACCGGATAAGGTGTTTCCAAGCTCAATATATGAATAACAATGACAGCACAGCTATATAAAGAGATAAGAGAAGGAGGTGAGGATATGAGGAATCAACACCGAAATTTAAGTGGTTCAGCCAATCTGGCCTACGTCCACTGTGAGTGTGTGAGTAATATCACTGAATGAAGGCACTAATGGCCATGGATACAATTCTCTCAAGCTTTCTCTCTCTACTATATATTTAGACAGAGTTTCAGCTAGGGTTTAATAACTGGGATCCCTTTGCAAGGTAGGGTATGACCCCTATATATAGTACCAAGGGGGTGTAGTGTACCCCCCATGCATGCAATGAGCATGAGTGTGATATCCTCACCAATGTGGGAGTGCCATCTGTCACTGTCACATGTAAGGAATGATGATGAAATATTCTCCCCATGTGTGGAGAATAATCTTGTTACAACTGATTTGTGCCCAGGTGTCCTTATCCAAATGTCAATAGATGCTCGGCAGTCATATTTGTGAATGACCTCGGCCTGGGAGAGGCCGAGCTGTAAAGGCTTGATGTCCGTTCAATCCGAGATGTTTCATAAGGAGTCTCGGCCTGATCTCAGCCGAGACATATGATGGTGTCGGCTCGAGCCGAGGTTGGACGTATAGCATGCTGATGATTACTAATGCTTCTCGTCACCTCGGCCCAAGCCGAGGTAGGACTGGTTCCATGTTGAAGGTGATCAGGGCTCCTTGTCACCTCGGACTACTATTGGCTGAGGTTGCTAAACCCAAGTACATAAGGATGCTGTTGATGCCTGCGATGCGAGTAGTGTCCATTGAAGTGTATATGGTAGTGTCGGCCTGGGCCGAGGTTGGTCTGGCCGAGGGATAATATCGTGGGCCCCTGGCCTACATAGGGTCGATCAATGTCTCGGCCATCATCTCGGCCGAGGTAGGTGTCCCTGGGCCGAGGTTACACTTGGGCATATCAATCACCCCCCAGCCCTTAGTCATATGCGAGAGCGGGTGGCTAGGGGATTACTTTCCCTCCGAGGCCTGTCCGTCCCAAGTTAACACATGTATGACATCTGTCCCAAGCTAGAGGGTGCAAATTTGGCTGGCGTGTGCTGTCAGTTGTCCCTTGGGTTTCCCAAGGCAATGATGGGCCTTGGGAAGTGTGCCCAAGTACTTAAGGGTTTAAACCCTTCCTTTCTCTTTCTTCTTCTTCATTTCGTTTCCCGCGCATGCAAAGCTCTTGCGATTTTCTCTCTCTAAGCTCCTCCACTCAACGCCCTTCTGCAGAGGATTTCTTACGAGTTTTCCTCACTTTTCCTCATCGTTCCACTTCCAAGTATCTTCTCCCTTTCATTTCCTCTGTTTCTCATATTTGGTTTGCATTTTCCGGCCTGTGTTTGAGTTTTCCGGCGAGCTTTTGAGTTTTCCGGCGAGCTCCATTAACTTCTGGCGAACTGTGTTTTCTTGAAACTTCTAAGTTTGAGCGTTTAGGCTTCTTCATTTTATAAGACAAACGTGTTTGTAGCTGTTGGAGTTTTTCCCAAGTTTAGGGTCGTCCCAAGTTTTAGGTCGTTCTCTGATGCTCAGACCCCTGTACCAACTTCTTGAGGACTTCCCTTCTCTTAGAGAGAAGACCTTAGAAAAGATTAGGCAAATAGAGAGAGCTCAGGAAGAAGATCGTAGGTCCCAGGAGTTCCTTATTAGACCTATCTTTCCCCCACCTCTCAAGGTGGTATATCCTGATCCTCCTGAGAACTTTTATCCCAGGAGTTCGCTCAGAGATTCCCTGGTCCACCATCTACATCTGCTCAGGATGATGATGAGGATGCTGAAAGTGATGTTGACATCTCTGAAGCAGCCGAGTTTGAGAGCACAGTCACTGAAGTGGATCTTTTGCACTTCAAATATTTATACTCCATCAGTCCCTCAATCAGATTAAGGAGACCTCTGAGGGAAGAGAGGGCCTATCATAGCCGAGATGGAGAAATATGCTTGTACGAGCAGATGTTTAAGTTAGGGATTCGCCTACCCATTCATCCTATCATCAGATCCATTCTTTCCTTCATCAACTTGGCCCCCTCACAGCTCTCTCCCAATGCTTGGAGAGTCATTATTGGGTCATCATCTTGTGGAGGGCAGTCCACCACTCTGACCTCCCAGTTCAGGTCTTTGCTGGTTGCTATGTCCCTACCTCGGCCAAAAATCATCCTAGCTACTATCACTTCGTGGCTCGGAGGCCTAAGAAGAAGATGATCCAGGTGACTCAGACCTCGAATCACAATTGGAAGCCTCGATATTTTTTTACCTCAGGGCCATGGGAGTTCGGCTCATCTGTTCCTTCTTCCACTCTTGGGCCGAGGATACCCCTCAGATGGGGTAAGGTGACCATGTCTGCAAGGGCCGATCCTGGTCTAAGCCTTCAAAATATCCAAAAGGTGAAGGCCCTGCAAGATCAAGGGGCACACGGCTTGTTTGTTAAGTTTGAGCATTTGCTGACCCCTCAGTTTCTCTCAGGGACGAGCCTGGGTGGGAGCCCCCTTGTTGACTTTGGTAAGGATTTTTTCTTTTTATTTCAAGTCTAACCCCTGATCATTCATGTTTGATTTCTGACTCTTATCTTTTCACTTTTGCAGAGAGACCACCAGGTATCCCAGACGAGCTGTGGGAGATGGCAGCTCCAAGTTGGGCAAGGCTTGCGAAGAAGGTTGGTCTGAACGCACCTCTTCCAGCTCCCACTACATCCAAATCCCAAGCTTCAAAGAAAAGGGCCCCTGAAGTCCCGGCCTCTGAGGATCATAGGCCGACCTCAAGACAAAAAAAGACCTCAGACGTTGCGATCCCAATTTCTTCGGCTGACATTCTGAAGGCTCGTCTGGAGCAGTTGAAGCTAACTGACAGTGCGATCGGCAATAGCAGACAGGCCATGGACGCACTCGCCTCTGTGATGACCGAGGCAGACAAGCATTTCTACAGAGCCATGGACACCTCCGTGCTGGTTGAGTTCGGCCTTCACAGAGCCGTCCAGGTATGAATTGTTCCTTTGTCAGAATTTTATAAGTGCAACGTCTGATTTTACTCCCACCTAACCTCTTCATTAACTGTGCAGGGTGTGACTGCCATGTACCAACTTTCTAACTGGGCTATAAGGAAATTGCCTCTCATTCAGAAGGGGCAGGAGGCTGAGAAGGTCGAGAGCGCCCTCAATGCCGAGGTTGACCGTCTGAAGTCAGAGTTGCAGAATTCTGAGAATAAGGCCAAGAACTCTGAAAATAAAGCCCAGGGTTTGGAAAAAGATATCTCTGCGCTCGTCAAAAACCATGCTAAGGCTCTGAAGGACAAGGACGATGCTCTACAGTAGAAGGTTAATGCGGCTGTGAAGGCTGCCCTTGCAGATACCTCAGAGAAAATAATTTCTAACTACAAAGTCTCTGAGGAGTTCATGGGTTTTGGTTTTGAATACCTCGAAAGAGGTATCAAAGCCACTACCAAATGGGCCGAGGTCAGAGAGAAGGAGGTCGGCACTATAAAGGCCTCCGACTTTGTGGGCCTCGGCTTCGCCGACCCTCAATTTGCCCAGGCACTGCAAGAGGTAGAAGACGAGGCCGTTGCCCCAGCCGATACTGCAACTCTGGGATGGACCAAGCTCAGAGGGACAGATCCTGTTGATGAGGTGGCCGAGGTTACTAATGCTGAGTAGACCAATCTGGCCGAGACTGTCAATGTCCCCCCCCCAACCAGGAGTGATTTGTAACAACAAACATTTTGTAATTTGTAATTTGTAATAATGAACATCATATGTAATCTCTTCTTTTTACTGAATGCCAATCCTCTTATTTTGATCTCTAAATGCCTCTGAATGCTATTAGTCTCTGAAGTCATTACTTAATACGCTGTGCTCATAACCAACTTCACCAAATTAATGATGTTAAGGGTCTGAGGTCATCTAACCCAGGTGTCTGAGCTCAGACCTCGTCACCACCGAGTGATGTTATGAGGGTCTGAGGTCTTCATCTAAGAGGTTAGCCTCATAATAAATATCACCAAATTAATGATGTTAAGGGTCTGAGGTCATCTAACCCAGGTGTCTGAGCTCAGATCTCATCACCACCGAGTGATGTTTTGAGGGTCTGAGGTCATCACCTAAGAGGTTAGCCTCATAATAAATATCACCAAATTAATGATGTTAAGGGTCTGAGGTCATCTAACCCAGGTGTCTGAGCTCAGACCTCGTCACCACCGAGTGATGTTTTGAGGGTCTGAGTTCATCACCTAAGAGGTTAGCCTCATAATAAATATCACCAAATTAATGATGTTAAGGGTCTGAGGTCCTCTGCTAGGGTGTCTGAGCTCAGACCTCGTCACCACCGAGTGATGTTATGAGGGTCTGAGGTCATCACCTAAGAGGTTAGCCCCATAATAATGTCATCAAATTAATGATGTTAAGGATCTGAGGTCATCTAACCCAGGTGTCTGAGCTCAGACCTCATCACCACCGAGTGATGTTATGAGGGTCTGAGGTCTTCACTTAAGAGGTTAGCCTCATAATAAATATCACCAAATTAATGATGTTAAGGGTCTGAGGTCATCTAACCCAGGTGTATGTGCTCAGATCTCGTCACCACCGAGTGATGTTTTGAGGGTCTTAGGTCATCACCTAAGAGGTTAGCCTCATAATAAATATCACCAAATTAATGATGTTGAGTCTGAGGTCCTCTGCTAAGGTGTCTGAGCTCAGACCTCGTCACCACCGAGTGATGTTATGAGGGTGTGAGGTCATCACCTAAGAGGTTAGCCTCACAATAATATCACCAAACTAATGATGTTTAGGGTCTGAGGTCCTCTGCTAAGGTGTCTGAGCTCAGACCTCGTCACCACCGAGTGATGTTATGAGGGTATGAGGTCATCACCTAAGAGGTTAGCCCCACAATAATAAACTTCTGGTCTAAAGAACGAAGCAATAACTTGATATGGAAACTGATCTTTATTAACAACTTCTTCTCAGTAAGATGTACATTTTCATAAAATTCTATACAACATCATATGTAATATCTCTTGAGATGGTCAGCATTCCATGGGTTAGTGAAGGGTTCTCCTTCTAGGTTTTCTAGCCTGTAAGTGCCAGGCACAACCTCTTCCGTTACTTTGTAGGGGCCATGCCAGTTTGGGTGTAGCTTGTTTTCCTTCTGTAGAGTCTTCTTTAGCACTAGGTCTCCCACTACAATGGGTCTTGACTTCACCCTCTGGTTGTAGAATTTTGCTGCCCTCTGCTGGTAGGCTGCCTTTCTGACCTCTGCGCCTTCCCTTCTTTCTTCGATGAGATCCAGGTCTAGCCTTCTCTTTTCCCCATTGTTGTCAGGGTCGTAGGTCTGAATCCGATGAGTCGGCAGTCCTACCTCCGTTGGTATGACGGCCTCTGAGCCATGTGCCAGCATGAATGGGGTTTCTCCCGTTGGTGTCCTTGCCGTAGTTCTATAGGCCCATAACACTGCACAGACCTCTTCTTTCCATCTACCCTTCGCATCTTCTAACCTCTTCTTGATTTCGTCCAAGATGGTCCTGTTTGTGACCTCGGTATGGCCATTAGCCTGAGGACGACCAGGAGATGAGAAGAATTGTTTAATCCCCACCCTTAGGCAATATTTTTCTAAGTAGGAGTTCTTGAATTGGGTCCCATTGTCTGAGATGAGAGTGTTCGGGAGGCCATATCTGCATATGATGTTCTTCCAAATGAACTGGAAGGTCTTCTGCTCTGTAATTGTTATCATTGGTTCTGCTTCCACCCACTTTGAAAAGTAGTCAATGGCAACTATCAAGAATCTATAGTTATTGGCAGCTCTTGGCAAAGGTCCTACTAAGTCAATTCCCCATACCGCAAATGGCCATGGAGAAGAGATTGACGTCATAGGCTGATGAGGTTGATGAGGGATGGTGGCGAACCTTTGACATTTGTCGCACCTCTTCACATAGTCTGCAGCGTCCTTAGACAAGGTAGGCCACCAGTATCCATGAGTGATGATCCTCTTGGCTAAGGGCCTTCCCCCTATGTGGCTAGAGCAAGAACCCTCATGAACCTCCTGTAAGACCTGGGGTACCTCCATGGGATGCACACATCTGAGGAGAGGCAATAAAAAACCCTTTTTGTACAGGACGTCTCCTACTATTGAGAACTTGGCAGCCCTGTATCTCAACTTTCTCCTTTCCATCTTGGACTCAGGTAGCTCTCCGTCTCTTAGGTATCTGACGAGCGGGTCAATCCATGAGTCTCCCAGGTTCACATTGTGACAAGGGCTACATACCTCGTCCTCCTTGATGCTTGCTTTTCCTAAGACTTCGATTGGAATGGTCCTTCCCAAATCTGTCTTCATTGCCGAGGCCAGCCTTGCCAATGCATCAGCGTGGTTGTTGCTCAGCTGAGGCACTCTCTTCAGCTTTGCTTCTTCAAAATACTCTAGCAACCCTCTTACCTTATTTAGGTATTTGGCCATCCTTTCGTCTTTGGCCTCGTATGCCCCCAACACTTGATTGACAACCAACCTCGAGTCGCTATGGAGTAGGAGTCGCTTTACTCGAAGAGTTGTTGCCAATAAGAGACCTGTTATCATGGCCTCATACTCAGACTCGTTGTTGGAGGCCTGGAAGTTGAATCTCAAGGCGTACTCAATGTTGGCGCCATCTGGAGTCGAGAGTATTAGCCCTGCGCCGCTTCCACTATCACAGGAAGATCCATCAACGAAGAGACTCCATACGTCTGCATCTGATGAGAAGACCCCTTCTCTCATAACCCCCTTCTTGAAGAGGTATCGATCCTCTTTATTCTCTTCCACTCTGCTCCGGGTTTTACCTTGGATAACCTCTTCTCGGCCTCGGAAGACGTTTGGTGCAGTCTCTTCCGAATCTCGGAAGACACTACGGTTCATCTCTTCGCCATCATCTGAACCTTTCTCTGTCTCGGCCTCTTCCAAACCTCTATCGGCCTCTTCCCAAGTGAACTCTGCGACGAAGTTTGCGAGGGCCTGCCCCTTGATGGCTGTCCTAGGCTGGTAGGTAAGATCATATTCTCCTAGCTCGATGGGCCAGGTCATCAATCTTCCGGACTTCTCAGGCTTGTACAGAACCTTCCTTAGTGGGGAATCAGTGAGGACTACCATGGAATGAGCTTGGAAGTAAGGCTTCATCTTCCTTGAGGCATGTATCGGGGCATAAGCCAACTTCTCCATCCGGGGATAATTTTGTTCAGACCCTTGAAGGGCCTTACTGTTGAAGTACACAGACCTCTAGATTCCATCCTCTTCCCGTACGATGGCTGCGCTGATGGCTGACTCAGAGACTGCCAGATACACGAACAACCTCTCCCCCGTGATGGGCCGAGACAGCAACAAGGGAGACCCCAGGTAGGACTTGAGTTGGTCAAAGGCTTTTTCACACTCTTCGTCCCACTGGAAGGCCTTTCTCAGAACTTTAAAGAATGGAAGACACTTGTCCGTTGCCCTGGAAACAAACCTGTTAAGGGCAGCCACTCTTCCGGTGAGTCTCTGGACATCCTTGATACTCCTAGGAGTCTTCATGTCGGGCAAGGCCTTGATCTTCTCAGGGTTTGCTTCAATCCCCCTCTGATTAACGATGAACCCCAAGAACTTCCCGGCTCCTACCCCGAAGACACACTTCGCTGGGTTGAGCTTCATCATGTACGAGTCCATGACATCAAAGGTCTTCTCAAGGTCTGCTACGTGAGTACACGCTTTCAGGCTCTTCGTTAGCATCGTCCACATACACCTCCATGGTCTTACCTATCTGCTCCTCGAACATCTTATTAACAAGACGTTGATACGTTTCCCCCGTATTTTTCCGACCAAAGGGCATCACCTTGTAATAGTACGTCCCCTTGTCAGTAATGAAGGCTGTCTTTTCAGAGTCTTCGGCATCCATGAAGATTTGGTTATAACCTGAATAAGCATCCATGAAACTCATGAGCTCATGCCCTGCCATTGCATCCACCATCTGGTCTATCCTAGGTAAGGGATAGCTGTCCTTCGAGCAAGACTGGTTTAGGTCTGTGAAATCTACACACATTCTCCACTTTCCATTGGCCTTGGGCACAATGACTGCATTTGAGAGCCACTCCGGATAGGTAACCTCTCTTATGAACTCGGCCTCTTCTAACTTTTTCACCTCTTCCCGGATGACCTCATACTTCTCCCTGGAGTAGACTCTTCGCCTCTACTTGATAGGCCTGGCATCTCTGTCCACGTTGAGCTTGTGGGTCATGATCTCAGGGTCGATACCAGGTATGTCTGCGTGACTCCATGCGAAGACACTCTGCCTCCTCCTGAGGAAGTTTATCAGCTCTTCCTTGATCCTTGGCTCTAGGGCTTTGCCGACCTGGACGGTTTTTTCCGGCTCGTCCTCATTGAGGACGATGGATTCTACCTCTTCCGCGGCCTCGCCCTTCTTCAATTTTGTTTCATCTCTCGGGTCAAGAGTGTCAATGCTGTAAGTGGTGGTTTCTCTCTTATGGGCCTCTCTCTCTTCGGCCGAGTTGAAGTAACACTCCCGCGTCGTGGTCTGGTCCCCTTGCACTTCCCCTACTCCATAAGGAGTCGGGAATTTTAGCATCTGATGGACCGTCGACGGCACGACCTCAAACTCTTTTAGGGCCACTCTTCCGATGATGAGGTTGTAGGCCGAGAAGACATTTTCGTCCATAACAAAAAAGTTGATCTTCTTGGTCAACCTCTTAGGCCACTCATCCCCCATCCGTACATCCATTTCATACATACCTAAGGGGTGAACCTTTTCACCACTGAAGCCTATCAATGGGTGATGGTAGGGCACCAGCCTCGCCCTGCTAAGACCCAGGCTCTTGAAACAAGGCCAGAACATCACATCTGCTGAGCTTCCCCCATCTATGAGGATTCTCCCTACCTCGCACCCATGCACCCTTGTTGTTATGACCAAAGGTTCATCATGGGGGGCTAAGATGCCCTTGAAGTCGAGTCTGGAGAACCCCACTATGAGGGTGTCCATGTCTACCTTCTTCCTCTTCTGCACTGCGTCAGAAGACGTTAGATTCACAACCACGGTCTTGGCCACTGACCTGGCCTCTGCTACATGGGCCTTCCTATCGGCTACCTCAGAGCCACCTCCTGCAAATCCCCCACATATGGTGCTAACGCCAAAGGAGATCATGTCGACCCTCTTCACCAGGGTGTTGTCATCCTTTGGCGAAAGATCTGGGTCGTCTTCATCATCGCCCTCTGAGTCATTGTCCCTTCTGGCCTGGACATCGCCATGGCATCTATCATTCCTTCTCTTCTTAGGGTCCTCTCTTCCACCCTTTGGGGCCTTGCCATCCACATACTTCCTCAGCTTTCCAGACTTCAGCATCTTCTCAATCTCATCCTTTAGAGCGAAGCATCTATCTGTGACATGGTCGTGATCCTGATGGAATTTACACCATAGGTTTTTGTTCCTCTTATGTGGTGGGGCCTTCAGTTTCTCTAGCCACCTCAGAGAATGGTCAGTTTTAATCTCGTTGAGTATGTGCTCACAGCTCACAGTCAGGGGAGTGTAATGAGCGAACTTGTCATCTCCTTACCTCTTCTAACCCTCTTTCTTACCCTGGGACTTTCCTGTGCTACCGCGGTTCTCCTCCTCATACTTGGCTTCCATTGCCTCTTCTGCATTCATCACCTTCCCTGCGGTGGACAGCAGCTCTTCCATAGACCTGGGGGGTCTTCCGCCAGCTTCCACAATAGCTTCCCCTTCTGGAGGCCTCCTATCAGGGCGGTCATGGCTATGCTCTCTTCGTAATCTTCCACCTCCAACTTCTCCTTGTTGAATCTTGCTATGTAGTCTCTTAGCCTTTCACCCTTAGCCTGTTTGACATACAGCAGGTGGGTGGTCTTCTTTTGAGGTCTTACCCCAAATCAGAAGTTGTGGATGAACCGCTCAGCCAAGCCCTTGAAGTTCTCAATCGAGTTCTTCGGGAGGGAGGTGAACCAACTATGAGCTGCTCCTGTCAAGGTCCCTGAGAAGGACCTTCACTTCATCTCATCAGGTATCGAGTAAATGTCTGCCGCCGACTGATACATCTCGATATGGTGCACAGGTTTAGTGCTTCCATCATACTTAGGAATCACTGTAAGAGGCTTGAACTTGGCTGGGGTTGGGAACCCCACTATCCTAGCCACAAACGGGGATCCCTCTGAGTAACCCCTCTGTAATGGGTCCCTGCTCTTAACGAGGTCTCCTATCTTCTCCTCTAGGCGTTGGATAGAGTCATTCCAGGGTCTTCTTTCTTCAACTTGGCCGAGGTTATCCTCTGCCACCTCCCTGCGATGGACAGAGGGTTCCCCAGCCACAACACGCTGACTGTTGACCTCTTCCTGTTCCCTGGCTCTTCCTGCACAGGGTCGGCCTTGGTCTGGCCGACCTTGCCTTCCCCCTCTCTAAGATCCTGCTGTGCTCCTCGACATTGATAGCCTCTGCCTTAGGTCATTCACCGGGCCTAGACTCTCGAAGGCCGACCCTCTGTTCAACTGTCAAAGGCCGACCCTCTTTGTCGGGCCTCATCTCTTCTTCGGCCGACACATCCTTGACTCTGCCTAAGAGGTCGTACAGTGTTATCTGACACCTCATACAGCACCCAGCAGTCTTCAGGGGCCTCTTCAGCTTCTAGGTCATCATACCTGTCCTCTAGGCAAGGGTTTCCCTGCCTCCCCAGGCATAAGGGCCTAGGGTCAGCAACATCCCTCCTCCGCTGAGGTGTAGGCTGGTCCTTCATGGGTGCCTGGGGTGGTCCCCTGGCGTCGGGATGAGGCTGAACTGCCGTCGGAGTTATCATGTCCGATGAGACTCCAGGTGGACTCATCATTATGGTTTGGCTGAGCTGGGCAAATTGCTCCTTCATGGCCTGTTGTGTAACAGCAAAAGATTTCAAGGCTGCTGCTACCTCCGCCATTTCGGACTGGGGAGGAGCCTGACTGGAGCTAGCCCCTCCACCTCCGGGCGGCGGAAGAGGCGGTGGTAATTCTGGTGCCATGTGTTAACAATAAAGAGCTTGTGCAGCAAGTGAGCTTAATACCTTTAAGGACCTCTTTCAATGGTGAAACAGCTCCACGCAAGGGGTGGTCCCTGGTTCACCACCAGAGTCTCCGATGAGGTTAAGCAGAAAAAGAAGAAGAGATAGCTTCTCTTTCCCACAGACGGCGCCAAAATGATGATGCTAAGAATCAGCACCACCGGATAAGGTGTTTCCAAGGTCAATATATGAATAACAATGGCAGCACAGCTATATAAAGAGATAAGAGAAGGAGGTGAGGATATGAGGAATCAACACCAGAATTTAAGTGGTTCAGCCAATCTGGCCTACGTCCACTGTGAGTGTGTGAGTAATATCACTGAATGAAGGCACTAATGGCCATGGATACAATTCTCTCAAGCTTTCTCTCTCTACTGTATATTTAGACAGAGTTTCAGCTAGGGTTTAATAACTGGGATCCCTTTGCAAGGTAGGGGATGACCCCTATATATAGTACCAAGGGGGTGTAGTGTACCCCCCATGCATGCAACGAGCATGAGTGTGATATCCTCACCAATGTGGGAGTGCCATCTTTCACTGTCACATGTAAGGAATGATGATGAAATATTCTCCCCATGTGTGGAGAATAATCTTGTTACAACTGATTTGTGCCCAGGTGTCCTTATCCAAATGTCAACAGATGCTCGGCAGTCATATTGGTGAATGACCTCGGCCTGGGAGAGGCCGAGCTGTAAAGGGTTGATGTCCGTTTAATCCGAGATGTGTCATAAGGAGTCTCAACCTGATCTCAGACGAGACATATGATGGTGTCGGCCCGAGCCGAGGTTGGACGTATAGCATGCTGATGATTACTAATGCTTCTCGTCACCTCGTCCCAAGTCGAGCTAGGACTGGTTCCATGTTGAAGGTGATCAGGGCTCCTTGTCACCTCGGCCTACTATTGGCCGAGGTTGCTAAACCCAGGTACATGAGGATGCTGTTGATGCCTGCGATGCGCATAGTGTCCATTGAAGTGTATATGGTAGTGTCGGCCTGGACCGAGGTTGGTCTGGCCGAGGGATAATATCGTGGGCCCCTGGCCTACATAGGGTCGATCAATGTCTCATCCATCATTGCGGCCGAGGTAGGTGTCCCTGGGCCGAGGTTACACTTGGGCATATCACTACTGACCTTGACCCTATCCCCGGTGGTCGTGGCACAATGTACCTATTATCCTTGGCCATTCTTGCCTTATTTTCACTGGATCCTCTGGTCATCTGATCCTTAAAACCTCTTGGGGGTGATATTCCCCATGTGTCGGTCCCATAAACAAGTGGAAGCCTCTATGGTTGAGACGACTCTCCATTATCTATAGTCTTTGGTCCCTGTACAACCCCCATCATTCTCCCTCTTAGGTTCTCTATATTTCTAAAAGTCATGGAGATCCTAGCAATGTATGAGGGAAACTTCCACCACCTGAGCACGAGTGGCGACTGTTATTTTACCCAATAATACTTGTTGAATCATCAACATGAGTCACATAAATAAATGCTCAATCTTCTTTGCTTTTGTATCAATATCTTCTGGTGAAAAAAAAAAGCTCCGGTTCTCCTCATGTTGAACTTTCATAAACTTTCTCCTCATCTTGTTATGAATGTCAAGTGGAAAACACTTCCCCTCAAACCATTCAATGGGTACATTATAAGAGTACCACATTCAATATGTTTGAACTCTTGACCGAATAAACACCATATGTGGTACCTCTCATAATGAAATACAAGAAGAAGAAAATACCTCCCAATAAACTTCGGTCTAGTCTGATCATTTGTCCGAGTCAATGGCACAAGACTCCCCAAGAGGTTACCGTGATTAAGAGTACAAATTTTATAGAGTTTATCTCTAAAAATAGTCAAAGAATGCAACCCACAAAAGCGGTGGACGCACTCAAGACCCTAAGACATTATAACCATCAATTATTTGATACTAATTATCACACCCCGTAAAATCCTTACTTAGATTGATCAGTTTTAATATAAAACTCGCGGGAGTCAAACAATTAATAACATTATAAGCATGACCGCAATAAATGATAAATAAAGATAATGCTATCAAATAATAATGATAAATAAAATAAAACTTTGATTCCATCTGAACAATAATAGAATAATATTCCAGCACTGCAATATAATACATAACAATAATCCAATTTCCAAGTCTGAATAACACTCCAACATATTTAAATGTATCTCATACAAATTTTTGACTTGGAAAACTGTATAAATACAAAATTATCTATAACTGAATATAAAAAGAGTACATGACTGTAAATGACCTGCACAATCGATCCCTACATCCTATGAAATTATAAATGGAAATGATTTTGGATAAATTCATACAACGGATAGCTCAAGTATGTGACGATGGCTCCAACCTAGGACCTGTTACGATAGTTCCACTTAGATTATTAAACCTAGAAAGTCTATAGTGTATTGAAATATAACTAAATTTGTGCTATAATAATAAAAATGTATCTTCCTACGATATTAATTAGATCTTTATGTTAAGTTATCCCCAACCCAGCAACCTATAAATATGTGGTACTAAACCCAATCCCAAAATGTATCAATAATATCTGATTCAATATTTTAATAAATTATTCTCTTACTTTAAAAGTGTTACGTTACTTTAGCGTATATAAATTATATTTCCAGATAATCATATCTAGGGTTCCATATTTTAATATTTTTGAGTCGTAGTTTTGTATGTACATCTCTAATATATTTTATTTAAACATTATCGAGTCATAATTTCGAGTGTGTATATATGTGGTATAATCATCACGTTGAATAAAGTAATGGAAAATTACACAATTTAAAGTTCCCACTTAAGTACCCTAAGAAGAAACCACACTAGTCCTAGCCATAGTGCCAGATCGATTCGGGCCCGCACCGAATTGATCCGATGGGACCAGTGTTGGGTCCTTCTTCTCGATTTCATCAATGGTGTCCATAACCAAAAATTATAAATTCTTCAGCATCTATTCATCAATAATATAACATCTCCTCAAGTTTAATCAACATATAAGTTTAGAGAAACAAGTTTATAAAAGATTTAGTGTGACTATAACTCAATTAAAAGTCTGGTTCAATAAATTATTAAACGAACCCTAACTTCATCTTCTACATAAGAATGGGTTGAATTGGCCTACAATTGCTAATACATTTACGTAATAAACTTAGGAATTTTAAATATTACAACAAATATAATTCAAATATAATTATTTCCAGTACATATTACAAGGATTCATACGCTTTGAGGGAATGTGCGTCTAGAGATGAACTATCAAAATAAAAATTATTACCAAAATGAAGGTAATGTTTGCTTTAATCCAAATTCGGGCAAAAGTTAATCCTGACATCTAAGTGAAAAAGTAATGATTTACAAGTTGATTTAACTTAACAATATATGTTTTTGAGGCATATAAGATAAATCAAAATTCAAAAAAGTAAATCATGCCCTTGATACAAGGATTTATACGAGGGAAAACCCCTTACGAAAAAAACTTCATAACAAACTCACACTTTCCACTATATAGTAAAAGTTTTATTAAATGGAGAAATAGCTTATGAGAGTGCTCTTTCGGGATCTTAATGGATTATTTATATACTTAAATGTCCAACACACACAATATCCAAATTTTATCTTTTTATCCCGAGAGATGCATCTAAATGATAAAACAGATAAATTAAAACATGCATTCAACAAAGGCAATTTGAGGAAAATTCCCTTACGGGCAAAAACCTTTTATTTCTAGTACTTTAGAGAGTTTACAAGACTATCGACTTATAGACTACTTGATATCAGTCACAAGTATAAAGCGTATTGTCTTCGTAGAATCTCCAAAGAATTCTACTTAGTGAGGAGTAGTCCACACGCAGACTTCCAGGTTCGGTATCCACCGATCAACCTTTGTCTTCAGTTGTGATCCCCTTGAGAATCACAATAGTCTATCGTGAAGTAACTCTCTCCATAGGAGTTGTGTATGAAAGGATACAAAACTATAGGGTTTAAAAAAATTTACACAAATATATTTTGGGAATGAATTTTGTGAATCAAAAAAGGTTTTCTAAACTCAAAAGGCAAAAACTTTTGCAAAATATGTGTCGAAACAGTTCTGGAAAAATATTTAAAAATTGAACACGAAACATGTATTTATAAGGAAAACACGAATTGTGAGATGGGGTCTCGTTCAAATGAAAATGAGGCTCGTTTGAACGAGAATAGCAGTTCGTTATAATGAAAATGATCTCATTTGAACGATCAAGCTATCTCATTTGAACCAACATCAAACGACCTAAAATAGTACGCCCTCGTTCAATACATGTTCAATGTAAACTTCAAAAAAGACTTCAAACGAAACTGGAAACTCATTCGAACGAGAATGCTTTCTCGTTTGAACGAGGCAGAAGAATTTTGAATTTTTTTTAACACGGAAAAATGCCTCAATTTTTTTTAAACAAAAAATCTTTGTTTCAGATTTAATAAAAATCAAACATCCCAAATTAAATTTAAGGAGTAAATTTAAACACTTAATAGCATTATACCTTCATAATGTGAATATCCTTGAAACTTGGACATGTTGGATATTTGGATCTTCGTGATGGCTCGATTCGAAGTCTAACGGGGTACACCAAAATTTATGTAAGCCAAAGATATTCATAAATGATAGAAAATATGCTCTTACAAATCTCGCCCTTTTGGCCATTCTGGTACAAACATAAAATCGAAGTCAAAATTACATGAAAATCCACTATGATAAAAATAATATCCTAATACGCTCCCAAACTCTATAATGGATAGGTACGAGAATAATGATGTCTTCAAATCTCCACTTCTTCTTGTTCTTCTCTTGGTCACTATGTCTTCATTCAATGTCATATTAATATGAACTTCCAAAGCTTCTAAAAGTACCTACACACATAAAACAAAGAAAATACCCGTGATGCATCGAGTTCAAAAAATAAAATAAAATGCTTAACAATTCTCCCCCATAATCAAACTCACGTAATCTCCCCCATAATTTGTTTTTCAACTTTTATTCTGTCTGAAATAGACAAGGAGTAGAAACTAAACTTGAAATGTAAGGAACATCCTTGAAAAGAATAAGATATCATCATAAAAAGATATTAATGATAAACATGCAATGTTATCTCAAAGCTTCCACAAACTATTTTTGAAATATTTTGATTTTTTCAAGTAAAAAATTATTACAAATACAACACACCATGGAGAAACACAAAAATACCATAATTATGAAAAAGAAATGTAGGGGTATTGTTGATGTAAAAAATTAGATTTGACCTAATTCTTTTAATCACAGATAATAATAATAATAATAATAATAATAATAATAATAATAATAATAATAATAATAATAATAATAATAATAATAATAATAATAATAATAATAATAATAATAATAATAATAATAATAATAATAAAGAAATATTAGACAATGGATTTTTAAAGTGGTTCAGCCTTGTAAGAATGGCCTACGTCCATGGTTTTTATATTGATGATTGTTTGCCCAGAATTCTCGATAATAGGTTTACCAAGAAATTCCAAGTCCCCTGCTAATGAGGAGGTTACAATGTATTTATAGCCTTGAGGCGATACAAATGAAAGGACTATGCGCTGTTATCTAGTAGACATATACATTTGTATGATAATAAATGGCATTTAATGCGCAGTCGTCTCTCTTGATTCTCTTGATTTGGGTGCGCTGTACACCAAGTAGCTCGGACCGCTTGAGTTGCTTGGGCCGCCTAAGTAGCTCGACACGCTTAGAGTTGCTCGGGGCCCCTGAGTTCCTCGTGGCTTCTTAGTTGCTCGGTGGACTTGAGTTGCTCGTCTGTAGTATCGATATTTGCCATGTAAGCTGACACGTGTCTTCAGGTGATTGGTCCATGTCAGCAGATTAAATTTGGTATCAACAGAAGCCCTCAATGTTTCGTAGTTTGATGTTGAAGAAAAGTATGGAACATTCTGTTGCTTAGATTTTCGGTTTGTATGGTTTTTAGGAAGGTATTCGTTGTATACAACTCCTTTTTAAATGCACAGTATCAGTCCTCATAAATATTTTAAATTTCCATAACCGCCTCGTTATTTGTGCCTTTTTTCTTCTTTTTAGCCGCCGGATACACAATCGTCTGTCCTGGTAATGATTGTTTTTCTCCTTTTCTGAGGTAAAGTATTTAAGCGCTACAGAAAATCCTATCGCCTTTTACTTTTTCAAATCTGTATCTTTGAACTTCCATTTCTTCTCGATCTTGTGCGTTCATTTCTTCCATCGTTCGTTGTCAACTGATTCAGTCTTCTCATGTAAGCTCTTTTTCTTTTTCTTTTAATTATTTTGTTCATCATGGTTTACCCTGTTGAATCTCTTGACAAATTTCGTTCTGAATTTTCAATTCCTTCATGGGTCATTTTAGAGGAACTTTCTGAACCTTCTGACTATTTCTCTTTGGCTGAGGGACATTGGTTCCCAAGTCTCTTTGTGGCCGAATGTGGCTTTTATTTTCCTCCCAATCCTTTATGTTTGGAGTTTTGTCAATACTTTGATGTTGTTCCTATAAAAATAGCACCGAATACTTGGAGAATATTAAATGGAGTCCATAGGTTAAATCAACTCCATGGAACCCACTTAGGAATCCCAGAGATTATGTTCTGTTATAGATGGGCCGTTAGTGATTCCACCTTCTATTTAAAAACTAGGTTTTTGAATAGGGATTTAGTTGTTAATCTTCCAGATGCCAATAGAAATTACTTTGAGCATGGGGTTGTTATGAAAAATTGGCAACATGCTCCATTAAATGGAGATGATGTATATCAGGGTCCCAGGTGTCCCCCTTATGGCAATGGAATAGGTTGTTTTATTTTTTGAAATATTGTTTCCTTGGTGTTTGACAAAATGTATCGATGACATTTAATTTTGTTTTTTACAGTTGACAGCAAAAGAAAATCTCCAAAGGAGACAGAGATTAATTTAAAGCACTTGAAACTTATCTTTAGTTTGCACCAGTCTCTCGTCGAGGAACATATCAGATCGACCTCTTATTTGTTGTAGTACAAGAGCTATATTTCCTCTTTTACTGCTAGTCGAGTGATTGTTAGTCTTGATCAAATACCAGCTGCTGATTCTAGTGTGGAGGGTTCTTCCTCTGAATCAAGTATTCCCATTGGTGAGATAATGAAGAGAAGAAAAGTTCCTTCTTTTTTCGACAAGTCTGATTCTTCTGTTGTGGAGACAAAGAGAAGTAAAAAAGATGTCCCAGGAGAGGGGATAAGGACTGTAGAGGTACCCTCTTCTGATGCTACCAAGAAATTCAGTGAGAATCCCCCTGTGGCTCCGAGCAAGGTCATTGAAAAGCCCCCAGTGGCCTCGAGAAAGGTTGTTGCTATTTCTTCTCCCAGCGAGGTCATCGTTATATCTCCTACAAAGACGAGTTCTTTGGTTGAGAATGTTCCTGCTCCTCCGAGGAGGTTAAAAATAAGTTCTTCTGAGAGACCAGCAGATCCGATCTCTCAATCTTTAAATGTTGAAGGTGGTGTTCCCACTTTTGTTCCTCCGAGCTCGGCTATGAGCTCGGTGAAGTCTTGGATTATCCCAGAGGTCCAAGGTATCGAAGACTCTCTTTCTCATGATAGGGTCACTACCTTTGGTGCTCAACATATTGCCTCAGTAAGTATTACTAGTCTAAGTTTTCATTTTTCAATGTTATGTCCCTGTACTGACTTACAGTTATTTTCTTTTTTCAGTTGGTAACATGTTTCAACACCATTATGAAGAAGGATGAAGCCATCAAGTCGTCAATCTCCTCGGGAGGAGTAGAGGAGGCTTTTACTGGATTAACCCAGTCTCTAAAAGATTCTCGTCAGAAGTATGACGAGGATAAAGTTGCTTGGGAGAAGCAGGTTAAATCTGTCGAGCAAGAGAGAGATGGAGCTGTGGAGGCCTCTAAGGATTTGTAGAATAAATTGAAAGAATTTGAAGAGAAGAATAAAGATCTTGAGGAGAAGCTCAAGAACGCTGCAGAGTTGGAGAACAAATTCAAAACTGCTAAAGAGGAGGTTGGTAGACTCCGTGCTGTTGATCGCCAGAAGCAGGGGGTGGAGGAGAAGCTGAAAGCTACCGAGAAACTTATTACTGAGAGGACTTCCTCGGAGAAGGTTAAAAGGAAGAAAGCTATCAAAAAATCCTTCAGCGTAGGTTGGGAAAAGGGTTGGAATAAGTGTTTGGTTTCCATGTCCTCACAAATGGAATACGCCAGCCTTAAATACTTCAGTGGTGGATGGGTGGCAGCCCTTCAAGAGCTAAAAGTTGCTAAAGATTCTGACCTATTTCAGCAACACACTCATGGCCCTCCTCCCTCTTCTGGAGAAGAAGAAGAGGACGAATCTTCCTCAGAAGAATCTTCCATGGTAATTGGAGATCAATCCCTTTCTGTTCCAGCTATTCCACCATGCTCCGAGCAATCCCAACCAACCAATAATCCTGCCGAGCAACTACTCTTGCCTTCCGAGCAACCCACCTCCTCGTCCAAGCACCCCGAGGAAGTTTTAGGAAATAAATAAAAGGTGTAGAGTAGTTTGGGGTGTTTTGTTTTGTTATTTCTGAATGTAATCTCCGACTTTATATTTTCCCTTATGATGAAATAAAAATTCAAACTTTTGGTTGTTCATCTTGACTTTTTCTTACTCTGTCTGTATTCTTATTAATTCTTTCTATTTCTTCTCTTTGCTAGTTTATGGCCAGGATGGAGCTCTTGTCAGCTCACGATACTAAATTGATGAAAAAATGCAATGACTACTTCAAGGATGGTCATGCAGACTTGAACAAGGCTCCGCTCATTGACATCCTTGGTCCAAATACTTCTGATAATAAAGAAATATTAGGCAATGGATTTTTAAAGTGGTTCAGCCTTGTAAGAATGGCCTACGTCCACTATTTTTGTATTGATGATTGTTTGCCCAGAATTCTCGATAATAGGTTTACCAAGAAATTCTGAGTCCCCTGCTAATGAGGAGGTTACAATGTATTTATAGCTTAAGGCGGTACAAATGAAAGGACTATGCGCTGTTATCTAGTAGACATATACATCTGTATGATAATAAATGGTATTTAATACGTAGTCGTCTCTCTTGATTCTCTTGATTTGGGTGCGCTGTACACCAAGTAGCTCGGACCGCTTGAGTTGCTCGGGCCGCCTAAGTAGCTCGACACACTTAGAGTTGCTCGAGGACCTTGAGTTCCTCGTGGCTTCTTAGTTGCTCGGTGGACTTGAGTTGCTCGTCTGGAGTATCGGTATTTGCCATGTAAGCTAACACGTGTCTTCAGGTGATTGGTCCATGTCAGCAGACTAAATTTGGTATCAACAGGTATGAACATATTCTATTGGTTAATCAATGTAGACAAAAATAACATATGTGCACAAAGGAATGAGACACCACTAACAAAAGAGCTCAAAGTCTACCTTAGGTGTAAAAATGGTGAAATCAAGTGAAATACTTAATTTAATCAATTAATCAAGATCGTAAGTAATTTTTAAACAAATAATGACCAAAATTTTCTAATGCTTTACGAGATTTTTGTCGGACGTGCAAACCCATTGATCTTCGACTAAACTCCCTCAAAATATTACATATAGAACTTTTTTTCTCTTAATTCTTTTTGAAAAATTAATGCTCATATGTAGTGAAGCATCAATGTTCTTAGAAATTGGCCTGGAACTTCTATTTTTATGTGCCTTTGATCTTTTTGGCTCTTTTCTTTGCAAATGGTGGTTATTCACACAAAGTCAACCTGTCATTCACAGCCCGATTCCCTTGATTAAAAGATACCAATTTTTACCGAAAAATGATTTTCTATTTTTTTAATTCAGATAATGGTTCTTACATGCACTACCTTTATTATCTCGTTTTTCACATTTGGTTGGTTTTAAAAGAAGGATTGAGAAGAAAACACTACAATCGACACGTGACAGGTAAGTGTAATACTCAAATAAGTCCATGCTCAAGTGCATTAAAGGTGACAAGGAGTTAAACATATAAAAAGTTGTCATTAAATCACATTTTAATGACTGCACACATTATAAAGTACATAAATGAAATGATGTCACAACTCAAAACACTAGAAAATAGTCATATGGATATGGAATGAATGGTGACTCGGACATGTTTAATGTTCATCCACATATCATGTTAAAAAAATACAAAACTCTTTTTTTTATCAAAAATAAAATCGTTTTGTCTTTCACTTTTTCTCAAAAGAAATCAAAAATCTTTTTGTGTTTTTCAAATATTTTCAAGAAAAACAAAAACCTTTTCGGATTTTTTGAAAAATATATCAAAATGAAAAAATATAAGTACAATGAATGTACACACTAGCAGCATGGATATATGATATGAGCATTGAAAACACCCTATTCTAGCAAAAGTTTCAACCTAGATCATTAGGGTGAGGAGTTCTCCAATAGAGATGACATCCTATGAAAAGCATCCATCAAATCTAGTGAAGTCTTGACCAAATACTCTGTTTGCCCTCAAAATCTATCATGTGGTGTGCGGGAGCATACGGAGTAACATGTGTGGGAGTGCATACGTTAACTCATATGGTAGCATATCGTGGAAGATACCTATAAGAAAGTCTACCCATCTTAAAACAAAATTCCTTAAGGTGACCTCATTACTTGCAATGGGAATAAACATACATGGGTGCGGGTTCACCTTTCTCAAAACGTATAGGTTGAGATCTCCTAAGTGGGTTAGGTTGAGGGACATATGGATCTAACACACACTCAGGAACCGGGTCGGGTTCAACATGAGAAGTGGATGCACCATCATCCTCTCAACGTTACCTAAAGTGGGACCGAGGAACATCCTTTTTACCTTATTAGATTTGTCCTCTAAAGTAACCTTTATCTCTAGGGCACAATCAAGATATCTCTTGAGTTGAGATACACGGGCTTCAAGTTTCTAATGAGCCTCCAATGAATATTGAAGGTCTTTTCCCAGCCTAAAACAATCAACTATTCACACAAAGAAGCCTTCACCTTCTCGAGTTGACTCGCCGATGCCTCACACACCCTAAAAACTTCACCTATCTCTCCAACTCTAACACCCTAAGAGATAAATCATTTCAATCTTTTTTTCATTTTCAACGCCTCGGTGTAAAGATCACTAAACGCTTTTTGGAGATCACCTTATCCCTCACTCAAAATCTTATCCTCACTCTCATTCTCTCCCGAATGAATCGAAACATCATCAAGGATCTCATATTTATATATGTCCTCATTGGCATGGGACAATCTTGAAGTGCTAACGTGACTGTCCATGAACACAACGCATGGTTCATGTGGTGATTCATTACACCCAAAAAGCAAAAGTATCACACTTCACATGGCCACCCTTTTCACGGTCAAAGACCATGATAAAAAAATTCCATTTTTTGTCACGGACGTGACACGATCAAAGACTGTGACATGTAGGGTTATCACGAAAGTGTCACGATCAAAGACCGTGACATACTTACAAATTTATCCCGGCATTTGATCATGACACATCCGTGACAAGTCTTATAACTTAATACCCTAGCCGCTCTTTTTTCTTCTCCCTCATTTCGGTTCCTCTCTCTCTTTCTCCCTCTCTCTCTATCCCCCCTCTCTCTCCCTTAGCTTCTCTCTCTCTCTCTCTCTCTCTTAGCTTGTGACTCTCTCTCTCTCTCCTTTATGTGTGTTGGGGGGGTCATTGTGCATGTGTGTGTATTTTGGGGTCAGTGTATGGGTGTTCACAGGTCGATTCGAGTCGGTCTTGGACCGTAATTCAAATCAAATCGATCGGTTCATTTTTGGAAAAAGTTAGACTGAAACCGTACTGGCTATAAAAAAAAACGTCGTTTCAGTTCACATCGGTTTCGGGTCAATTATTGACAGTTTTTTATTTTGGACGATTTTTTTAACGTCGGTTTTCGGTTTGAGTCAGTTTTTGAAGGTGGTTAATGGTTTTTGGATATAAAAGGGTTTTATTAATATAAATATTGGTTTCGGGTCGGTTCGATTTGAATCATTTTTTCCCATGTCTAAATCGTCAAACGAACCGACATGGTTGGTTTTTTTTATCCGTAAACCGTAGGCCGAACCAGGCTAAAAAAAACCGCCGATTTCGATTCGGTTCGGTTTAGTTTTTGGGTCGGTCGATTTTTTTGCACACCCCTAGGTCAGTGTGTGGGCCAAGTTTTGAGTGTGTGTTGGGGGGGTCAGTGTGTGTGTATGTGTGGGTTGTAACACCCCGTTGTTTTAGACCGTTTATTTATATCGTCGTAAATAAAAAAGTTGGAGAAAATATTTTTTGGTCAAAAGTTGGAGAATTTTTTTTTTTTTACTCCAATTAATCTTTTTTACATATTTAAAATGTTGGTTTTATTATTGAAAAAATTGGGTTTTAATCGGATTGAAAATTCGATTTTTAATTGCATATACATATTTTTGGGGCGACCTGGCACCTGTTCAGGGACAAATCGATTCAGCCTTAGGGACGAATCGATTCGCCTCGGACAGTGCCAGCAGATTTGCTTGGTTTTCTTAGAGTTTGGGTTATATTAAAACTCTTAAACTTTTTCCATACAAAAGTAACTCGGGGTTAGGCTTTTTCTAAGCACTTTTTCATCAACTCTTAAAAAAGAAACCTCCCATACCTTTACCTCTTCTCATCTACAAAACCCTACCCCCATTTCATATCAAAATTCAACCCAAGTTTTGAAGGCTCAAACAGTATTTTCTCAAGATCGTTCAAGAACGAGTCTTATTAATTTTTCGAGAGAAGCACAACCATCCAATCAAAATTTTCAGCCGACGTTTCTGAGGACATGAATACTTAAATATTGCTTAAACACTAATTATCATGTTTTCTTAAAATAAACGTAGAGACTAATTAAGGAAAGTGAAAATAAATTTTGGGACTGCTTTATTCAATTTTTTAAAAAGAATTAAGACTCAAAACCCTTGCATGCTTAGATTAGAGATTGGGTTTCCACTAGAATTTATGACGTTCACATGTAGAATAAATCTTCAGGATGTTATAAATTTAATTCAATTCATAAAATCATGCTATTTTTTGTGCATCGTGTAGAAGAGGTACTTATTGTGGTGTGTGCCCCTCAATACGTTTACAGAAAAAAAACTATATAATTTGTTGAAATATGGGTTGCTTAATAAATATTACAATTAAACGGACACTAATTGGGTAAATAGAAAGCTTGTGATTAATTTAAAGAAATGTTATTATAAGTTGAAAATATGTCTTATGTGAAAATTAATTGCGTTAATAATTGACACCGTGGGGGAGATGGGATTTGGGATAGTCTTTGCTCTCACCTTTTCTTTAGGATGCTTGTTACGTATGGGCCTTGGTGGTGTTATCTCTTTCTAGGTTTGGGACAAGTTCGTGTAGATTTTGACAGATGGAAAATTCAGGGTTGGGGTTGATTTGTACTTATATTTCGTTGGATCGTAAGCCTGAGTGTGAGGCTAAGTAGTAACTTTTGGTGGGCCTTTTTCCTAAAAGATAGGTTATGGTATATGTGGGTTTTGGAGACCTCTAGGTATGGGACTAGAGGTGGTTTGAGGATTTGTGATAGTTTAAAGAGTGGGGATAATAAAGAATAATGAGAACTTGACGGTAAGTTGAGAATTAATGCCTAAGACTTAGAATGGTTATTAAAATGAATTTGCGTCATAAATAAGTGAAGGGCTAACGAAATTGGGTTGGTTGTCTATAGCGACATGGGTGTGTGTTGACATCACCAATAAGTGCAAGGTTGATAAAACATGGGTTGGGTGGCTATTGTGATGTGTCGTACATGGAACGTCATCCATAAGTAAAGAAATTGGGTCGGCTAGCTATAGCGCGAGGATTGTGTATAGCGTAAAACTTTAGGCGGGACCGAATAAGTGCAAGAGATATGGAAGGGATCGAATGGCTATGATGGTGTCTCCATAATAATAATTTGGTTAATCAATTTAAATTGATAGTTAACATAATTAAATGATCGAAATATCATAATTAGACTTAAACCTTTGGGGTGACTAAGTGATGTGGGTAAATGGTAGTAGATTTTTTTACTCCCGTGTTAATTTATATCTCATTTAACTTAAAATACTCAATCGTGATGTTTATCATGTAGAATGCTATTGTCTGGGTTCACAGACTCTAATTAGGAGGAGTAGCTAGTATTCATGCAGTAGGCTCTAACCCATTTCGTTGACTACCATTTCAGGCATAGCGCCGGATAGCTGCATAGGAATGATTGGAGACAATTTTGGAGATGCAGTTGGAGATTTATTTTAGTTGCTTTAGTAGTTTATATTTACTTTCCATTCTGTCGCTTTTATTATGAGACTTTTATTTGTGGATTCGGTGGGGCAATCGGTTCCACAGTTTTTTACGTCTTCTGTAAGAGATTTATAGTTGGATTATTTTATTGGGATATATATTTATTTAAAGTGGGATTTGTTAGGGAGATTTTCATAGTGATAGATTTTTATATTGCATGAATGGTTATATATTTTTTTGGATACAAAAACTGCTTATTATCTTCTGAAATTTTTTTCAATGTCACATATATTTGTCACATACTGAGAATGATAACTTATTTAGTAATGCACAACGTAGTTTGGCAGCGGAGGATGGACACCTCGCTTTCCAGAATGCGTAGGGTGTTACAGATGGTATGAGAGCATGGTCTTAGGTCTCACAGGTTGTGAGTCGGTTTTAGCTTCCACATTGCCTGGCTTTGATTCGTTTTGATGATTTGTATTTTTAGTCATTACGAATCTAATGTTATTTCTTTACTGTCTTTTCAGATGGAAAACACTAGGAGATCTGGATATAGGAGAGAGTGCTCAATTTTTTATCCCACGGTTCAGGAGAGACAGCCCATAGGGGCCGAGGAGTTAGCGATTATCGTACATGAGGACATAGCAGTCAATATTGAGATAGGGAGATAGAGGTGGGTGACTTTAGAGGCACAAGAACAGGCAACACCCGCTTCAGTTTGGGACAGAGTGAGATCTAGTTTCCATAAGGGCAATCCTCCCACCTTCGTAGGGGGATCTGACACAATGGTTGCTCACCAATGGAGGAGACACGTGGAGAGACACTTGAGGATGCTAGATTTTACTGATGTGCAAAAGCAGATGTTGGCTACGTTCAAGCTGACTGGGGATGCATTACAGTGGTGGGAGAGTGTCACCACATCTGAGGATAGGGATCACCTAAACTATGGAGATTTTCTAGTGAAGTTTAATGACAAATAATTTATGTATTCGATTAGGAGCGCGAAGAAGAGGGAATTTTTGGACTTGGAGTAGGGTTCAAAATCAGTTGCTGAGTATGAAAAGGAGTTCACAAATATGTCAATGTTTGTACCGAAGGAGGTGAAAACTGAGGCAAAGAAGATTGAATTCTTCATTAAGGGTTTATTATGGACTATTAAGCAAATAATGTTAGGGAATTAGGCGTACACTACTTACACCCAGGTATGGACGTTGCACTGTTGTTGTGGTAAGAGAAAGTGAACTACCAAAATAGGTTAGGAAAGTGACTGGAGTCGAATGGTTAGGGAGGGGAGAACAAGGGTCACAATGACCAGTCGTGGAAGAGACAACGAGTATGTTAGGAGTAGCAGGGTGTCCAGCAGGACCCTCAGGGGCAGGGACAAGGACAACAGGGTGAGAAAACTCTAGGTACGCATCCTGGACCTTTTTGGGGTGCGTGTTTTATTTGTGGAGAGGTAAGGCACCGATCTTTTAGGTGTCGGGACCAATAGAGAAAAATAGCACAGGGCCAGCAGAGCCAAGGGCCTCCAGCACCAGTAGCACTAGGTACCCAGGGAGCGCCAGTAGCACCCGTAGTGGGTAGTTATTATTTGCTTCTGACTCGAGAGCCTCAGGCAAGGCAGGAGCCAAGACGTACCTAGTGGGTAATAACGGTACATATTATTTTCATAGATATATTTGTATAAATAGTGATACGTATTGTATTTTGTTCACGAGGTAGGTGCGTGTAGGATTGGGTGTATGGGCGTCCAATTATGAAATTTTACAGGTAGGCATATGTGAGCCTTATTTTATTTTTGCGCATTTATGCTTCATCGAATTTCGAGGAAGAACTTCATGTGCTAATTGCGAAGTATGTAACACCCCGTAGTTTTAGACCATTTATTTAAATTGTCGTAATTTGAAGAAAATATTTTTTTAGTCAAAAGTTGGAAAAAATATTTTTTTTACTCAAATTAATTCTTTACATATTTAAAATGTTGGTTTTATTATTAGAAAAATGGGGTTTAAATCGGAATTGAAATCGGTGGAAAAATTCGGTTTTAAATTGCATATATATATTTTTGGAGCGACCTGACACCTGTTCAGGGACGAATCGATCCGGCCTTAGGGGAGAATCGATTCGCCTCGGACAATGTCGACGGATTTGCTTGGTTTTCTTAGAGTTTGGGTTATATTACAACTCTTAAACTTTTCCATATAAAATTAACCCAATGTTAGGCTTTTTTAAACACTGTTTCATCAACTCTTAAACTAGAAGTCTCCTATACCTTTACCGCCTCTAATCTATAAAACCCTAACCCCATTTAAAATCAAAATTCAACCTATTTTATAAAGGCTCAAACCGTGTTTTCTCAAGATCGTTCATGAACGAGTCATTATTGATTTTTCGAGAGAAACACAACCATCCAATCAAAATTTTCAATCGACTTTTCTACGGCATGAATACTTTGATTGTTCCCCTTTAGTGTTACGGGTTTTAAATGTTTCTTAAACACTAATTATCATATTTTCTTAAAATAAATGTAGAGACTAATTAGGGAAAGTGAAAACAAATTTCGGGACTGGTTTATTCAAATCTTTAATACGAATTAAGACTCACAACCCTTGCATGCTTAATTAGAGATTGCGTTTCCACTAAAATTTATGACGTTCGCATGTAGAGTAAATCTTCGGGATGTTATATATTTAATTCAACTTATAAAATGATGTTATTTTATATGCATCATGTAAAATAGATATTTATTGTGGTGTGTGCCGCTCAATACATTTACGGATAGAAACTATATAAATTGTTGAAATATGGGTTCCTTAATAAATATTACAATTAAACGTACACAAATTGGGTAAATGGAAAGCTTGTGATTAATTTAAAGAAATGTTGTGATAAGTTGAAAATATGTCATATGTGATCATTAAATGCGTTAATAATTGATGCCGCGAGGACGAAGGGATTTGGGAGAGTCTTTGCTCTCACTTAATTTTTAGGATGCTTGCTAGGTATGGCACTAGTAGGATGCCTTAGTGGTGTTATCGCTTTCTAGGTATGGGATTAGTTCGTGTAGATTTTGACGGATGGAAAATTCAGGTTGGTGTTGATTTGTACTTCTATTTCGATGTATCGTGAGCCTAGGTAGTAACTTTTGGTAGACATTTTTCCTAAATGATAGGTTAGGATATACGTGGGTTTTGGAGACCTCTAGGTATGGGACTAGGGGTGGTTTGAGGATTTGTGATCGTTTAAAGAGTGGGGCTAATAAAGAGTAATGAGAGCTTGACGATAAATTGAGAATTAATAACTAAGACTTAGAACGGGTATTAAAATGAATTTGCATCGTCATTAAGTGTTGGGATAACAAAATTGGGTCGGTTGTCTATAGCGATGTGGGTGTGTGTTGGAGTCACCAAAAAGTTCATGGCTGACAGAACTCGGGTTGGCTAGCTATTGTGACGTGTCGTGTGTGAAACCTCGCCAATAAGTGCAGGGCTAACCAAATTGGGCCTGATGGCTATAGCGAAGGGGATTATGTGTGGTGTAAAACTTTAGACGGGCCCGAATAAGTGCAGGACATATGTAAGGGTCACCTGGCTATGACGGTGTCACCATAATAATAATCTGGTTAATCGATTTAAATTAAATTGATAGTTAGCGTAATTAAATGATTTAAATATCATAATTTGACTGAAACTTTTAGGGTGGTTAGTGATGTGGGAAATAGTAGTATATTATTTTACTCTCAGTTAATTTATATCTCGTTTAACTTAAAATACTTTGTTGTGATGTTTATCATGTATAATGTTATTGTCTAGGTTCACGGACCCAAATTGGGCGGAGTAGCTAGTATTCATGTGGTGGGCTATGACCCATTGCGTTGACTAATTTTTTAGATATAGCACTGGATTAGTTGCATAGGAATGATTGGAGACAATTTTGGCTATGCAGCTTGAGATTTATTTTAGTTGCTTTAGCAGTTTAGATTTACATTCCATTCTGTCGCTTTTATTATGAGACTTTTATTTATTTGGTGGGTAATGGCTTCCACAGTTGTTTACAGATTCTGTCAGAGATTTATAGTTGGATTATTTCATTGGAATTTATATTTATTTAGAGTTGGATTTATTCTGGAGATTATCATGGTGATGGATTTTTATATTGCATGAATGGTTATATCTTTTTTGGATAAAAAAAAATTGCTTATTATCTTATGGAAATTTTTTAAATGTCTCATATATTTGTCACATGCTGAGAATGATAACTTATTTAGTAACTCCCAAAGTAGTTTGACGGTGGCAGCTGGCCACCTCGCTTGCCAGAATGCCCGGGGTGTTACATAGGCCAAGATTTCAATGTGTGTGTTGTAACACCCCATATTTTTTAGTAATTAAAAATTAATTAATTAGGTGATTTTTAAATTTTAGGTTTGCCGTAATTTAGATGAATTAATTATTATGGATTGATTAAAATATTAATCAGGTGAAAGAAAGATTAATATTTATGGAATAAAATTACTAAGTGAATAGTGAACAATTATTTTTATGTCATAGCGAGTGATAGTGACGTGACATTGTTATATCTCAACAGGGATTCGCGTTTAGACTATATGAGGTCGAGATGAAAATTATTGTAGAGTGACTTGGATGGCGATTTCGAGGTCACGATTAATTCCGAATGGATCGAAATAGTTAGAATAGTGTACCTGGTGTGCTGATTGGGTCCGGAGGTGATTTTAGACCAAATAAGGGTGTTTCGATCATTTAAGAGTCTAGGGTAAATGGAACTCCGAAAATTGAAGAGGTATATCATCCATTTGAGTGTGAGGCTAGGGTTAAAAGACTTTAGAGAGAGAGGAGGCCATAGGAGAGGAAGAAGAGAAGTAAACTAATACTTCCCACACCGTTTTGCACCACGGACATCGTCGAAATCAAGATCGGAGCAAGGGAAGATCAACTTTATCACCAATTAATGAAAATCAGACCTACTGGATCAAGTCAGGTGTTTATCTTGCACTTTTTTTAAGCATGTTATATTAACCATGTAGCATAAGAGTTGAAATTACATGATTTGGGTGTATTCTTGGAATTTCTTTTGGGGAAATTCATGATTTGGAGTAGGATTCATGTAGAATTAATCCCTTTATATAGATAATACAAAATTTGAAATTATGTGATGAGTAACTTGAAAGAAATCTGGGCATATTGATGAATATGCACGAAGAACACTATGAACTAGGGTTTTGAGAATTTTGCAATTTAATCTATTCTTGGGTAGATTTCTTATAGATTTGATGCAGTATTTATGTTACAAATTATCCCTAGACATTTCTTTGAGGTTTGGGTATGTTGAATACGAGTTTGGGAGAGTTTCATGAAGGTTTGAGGTGTTAACCATGAAAAAACGAGTCTGGGACGAAGCTGTCAAAAATTGTTGAGATTGTTCGAACGAGATTTGGATCTCGTTCAAATGATATTAGTATGTCATTAAAACGATCCTAGTTTTTAGATCATTTTAGATAAATATTTTCTTTATGAATGCGTGGCCACCAGTTTCGTATTTTTCTAACTTTTTTTAATTGGCTATGAATTTTCTACAGAAGGGTGTCCGAGATCGAAATTTTTTATCCAAAATTAAATCAGGGTATAGGATGGTCTATGAATTATATGAGGACATTGGAAATTTCAATAGACCTATAGTCGGAGCTTAGGCTTAGTCATAATGAACGTAAAATGAGACTAGGGCCTACGAGATTGAAATAATTGTGTTAGGTATCAGGAACTTAAAACGGATTACGGGAAGTGTAGATGATAACCCAGAATTTATACCAGTAGGTTAGTGATGTTTTAACTACTAAAATTTCTTAAGGGATAATTGAGACCCTTCGGGTAGTGAGTGATACTCGAAAAATACAAATATAATATTATGTGTGAATCATTAGTACGTTGAGTATTTGAGATATATAAATACTACGTACGAAAATTAGTTCGGCAAGTCTCCTCGAACTCAAAAATCAAATAACAAGGAATGCAGGCGAACATAGTTCTAAGCCTTTAGGCTACCCACATACGTAACATACCCAAACGACCTGTCAATCTCACAAATACATGGAACATAGTGAGCCGCCCTAAGTTCTATGTCTGGGGGTACAAATCAAGACCTCCCTAGAATCGGCAAGGTGGGATCGCCTACTACGCGGGAACCTCCGAATAAGCAAGCAGCGTAGGTATTGTTCACATTTAACACCAATCAAATAATAGGTATACACACAACCTAGATGTATATGAAATCATTAGGTATACACACAACCTAATTCTCATACTTTGTACGTAGTATTTATTTCTTGAATACTCATCGTACTGTCAAATTACAATTATGCTCACTACCGTGTTAACCCGAGTATCACTCTCTACTCTAAGGGTCATATTTGCCCCTTGAATATAATTCAGTATCTAGCTCTATCTTATACGACTGGTCTTTACATAAATTCACTTAAGTTCCCCGTAACTCATTCTTCTTCTCTTGAATTAATTACTCCTTAAGTTAAGTATATTAAATCTCATCTTAATCTTCGCATTAAGATTAAGTCATAATCCGATTACAATCCTACTGGAATATAAAAAATCTCTCATTATATTTTAACAAAGTCCCAAAAGTTTCCCCAACCAAAATTTTAGGAGTTTTAGGCTTAAAATGGAATTTCACATTTTCTGGGAAAATGAATAGATTCTCAAGGAGGCCGAATCGATTTTCTCTCCAAATCGATTCGCCTATGGATTGAATCAATTCGAACTTAGGCGGATCATTTTTTTCCTCAATACGCAAATGCGTTTTCACCATTTTTCTCATTCAATTCTCTATGGTTCTTTTCCAAACTTCAAACCACTTGTCCTAAACATTGTCTACATGCATTACGATGATTTCCCATGTAATACAATCCTTAAAACATTAAAATCTATAATAAAACATGGATTATAACCTCTATTCATCAAAACACTAAATTTTCATATTCTTCATTCATATACAACATAAAGTCCAGATTTTTCTCATCTAGATTATCACCCATGATCTGATTTCATAACCTCTACATGCATATAATCAGTCTACATGAAATCCTACCCATAACATGGATTTAAATTATTCTTTTCCTCCAAGAACGTGACTTTAATCAACATATTTCAAAACCCAATTAACATGGGTATTACAAGTTCAAAGAAAACTGTAAATAAACACTTGCCTTGGCTTATGTGATCTGATTTCATGGTTTTGATGTTGAATGGCATGCATTCTCTTCCAATCCTCACTCCAAGATTTATAATGGTGCAATATCACACTCCAATTTCTCAAAAACTCTCTCTTTGGCTTAATAAATGGTTCATATTCTTCCCTAATGGATTCTTTGAGTTTTCTAACCTTTAAACCCTATCCTCTCCCATCTATATGCCGATAAAGATGTTTTAAATTATTAGGTCTCTTAACCCTTAGTTACCATATGACTAAAATGCCTTTGTATGGTGTCGATTTAGTCTATAATTGCCTCAGGGCCAAATCAACATCCACATGTATACGATTTTTACTATTTCAACCATTTCAGAGTCATCTGTGAGGTCAAGATCATCATCTGAGTCACTATAAACACTTATCCTATATCTACCTCAATTTATTCTACATGTGGCCCCCGGTTGAGATAAATTCAATTACGCCAATCTCACTCGCTATGACGCATAATAATTTCTATAAATCAATTACTATTCACTTAGTAAATTTGACACGTAATATTTAATCACCATTTCTTTCTCTTGATTAAAATTTAATTACCACATTTTTATTTAATTCAATTAAATTACTTCACTCATGTAATTTAAAATAATATGATTAATTTACCGAATTAATTAAATTCTAAATACGTAAAAATTTAATAAAAATTGAATAATTGAATAAAAAGATCCATAAAAGAATTATGGGTCCAAAATTGAAAAAAATAAAAAGAAAAAGGAAAGTCAGTTTGTTCGAATGACCAGGGGAGGTTGCTAGAAGCGAGATCAGAAACTCGCACGAAGGTCGCGAGATATAGGGATCTAAGCCAGATGCCACTGTATTATAGGTACAGGTTGCATGAAGGTCGTGCGAAGCTAAACTTCGAATGATATGGAGAAGTCCTTTGAGAAAGATGGTCATGTCATTCGAACTACGTAGATTGAAAATCTTTAATCATATTTCCCTTGTGCGCTGTCATGATTTCAACCCTTGGATCTTTAAGGGGTCGAGCTCAGATGAGCCCAAAAGGGGCAAAATGGGAATTTAGGCTTTGGGATGGTTTTATAAGGGTGTGTTTGGGGAATTTATTGGGAGAAAATGGAAGAAGATAGAGAGAGATGTGGGTGGTATTCCATCTCCTCCCACCACAAACCAACACTCCTCCACCATTCCTTCACCATCCTACCACCATAAAACACCATTTTTCGTATGTATTCCACCATGTTTGAATTGTCTATATCCATTTTTACCATTGTTGATAAAGAGCTACAAATTTGTAAGGTGTTATTGGAGAACATGAAGAGAGCTTCCACGGAGTTTGAAGTGGGTCTTGTTGGAAGCTTGGATGGAGCACATTTTAGAGCATTTTGGAGGATGCATTTGGTAATACCGTAAGGCCACATTTGGATATGGGGTTGCTCCTCCCAGGCCAACATTCCTACCACCATTTGGAGCTATTAGAGGTGGAAAAATATTACTCTTATTATTAAGATTATGTATTGCATTATTTGTAGTCTTGTAGTTAGATTACATGAATAGGGTACATTTGATTAAATGATGAGATTATTTGTAGTAATTAATAAAATGTTGGTGAAATGTTATTTTGTTAAAAATAAAGAATGAATAAATATTTCAAGGTTTTGAAATATTGAAATTTCGTATTTTTTGAAAATGGTGTATTTTCTAGAAACAATGATGTTAAGCATTTTTTTGAAATAAAATGTTTTGAAAATAATGATTTATTTTGCTAAATATTGGTGAAATAATGTTTCTTGCAAAAATGAAGATTTCATGAAAATGGACATTTGTTGAGTTTGAAGAAATTAAATGTCTTTTATGCATTGAATGTGTATTTTTGTAAGTATGATGAGTTTCTATAATGAAAAATATGTTTATTTCATTTAATAGGATTTTAAGGTTTAAAGACCATCTTTTCATGCATATAAACTTGTAGTATTTGGATACTGAATATATAAACAAGTTTAAAGAAGATTTTATTGGGTTTAAATATGGAATAAGAATAGTAGAAATTCTTATCTTCAAAGTGGGTGAAAGGGGGGCTAAAAGTGTAATAAGTACAAAGTTGTAAGACTACTTGTGTTGATAAAAAGAAATGGTATTTTATCGTAAAAGTAGTCTTTAAGTGTGATTAGATTTCTTGAATAAATAAAGGAAAGAAATTTGTATTTTGTAAAATGGTTAATAAAAGTATTGAATAAGTGTTAATGGTTAAGTATTGGAAAGTTTGTGTGTATAACCTAACAATGTTGTAAAGATTAACACTTAAGAAAATGGAGTAAAAGGTGATTTTGGAAACAAATGGGTAAAATGATAATCTTACTTAATGTGAAATATTTTTATGAAATAAAAATGTTGAAAAAGGTGTTACACAAAAGTGGTCCTAAATTAATGTGATTTTTTGAATAAAATCAAGGTTAAAGTGTAAAAGACATGAAATGGTAAATTTCTAAATGTAACACGAGTTGGGGTGTAACCCCGGATTTGGCTTCGATCGGGTAAAAAGGGGAAATAAGGAATAGTGAGGAAATTTATAAAATGTTAAATCACATGTAAAGAAACTCATATGACACTAGGATAATTAAGGAGGACTCGAAGCCCTGGGGTGAAAGACATAAAATAATTGGTCAGAGCATATGGTGTGCAAAGCGGACTGTGTGGAGCCCATTGAAGTATGTGGTAATTGGAAGATTCTGAAAAGAAAAAAAAGATATTAAGGAACATGTCAAGAAATGAGTTATGTGGTAAAATGTGTTAATAAAACCTAACTTGAATGAATTAATAGATGTTTCGATAATTGTTAAAATGGACAAGTAAATATGTAATTGATTAATATCCAAAAGGTAAGGAAAATGATAAAGTAAGTGAGTAAATGGGTGGTTAATCAACCTAAGTGGTTAAGCCCATAATTAGCACAAGAATGTGCTGTGAAAGGTTTTCAAAGGCTAAATAAGTATTTTCTAACATGGTGAATGCGTGTGTTGAAAGGGTGGTTTGCAACGAAAATACTAATGTGTATTGGTTAAATTAAAAAGGGTAATTTGGGTAAAGAAATGGTTGTCGGTCAAATCAAGTGTAATGGCTTCAAGCATTGAACTATGTGTGTTAAATAAAGGTGACAAATGCTAAAATGAGTAAAGGAAGGCTTTTATCAGTTAAGGTTAATTAATATGGATAAATTAGGTTTTTGAAATCTAACTATTTCATGCATTAAGCATGTGTGTGTGTGTGTGTGTGTGTGTGTGTGTGTGTGTGTGTGAATAAAAGGTAGATGCATGTGCATATAGGCATAGCGTGTTAGAGTCCCCTTTATGCTGTTCGTTTCTATACTTCATTTGTATATTTCCCACTAAGCATTTGGCTCACTCCCTCGCTTTGTTACGACAGGTTAGGAGTGGGTTCACGTTTTAAGATCATTATACAGGTAAATACTTTCTTTATTTTTACATTAGTATCTACGTATGCTTGGACTTCGGGTGCTCCCCATGGGTCCCTCACATAGTTTAATTCAAAATTGTAATCGCATGTTAAACAACTTAAATGTTAATTAAAATAAAATTGAACTAGCAACATTATGTAAGTTGTTTCATTGCACTTCACTCCTAATGCTCCGATCGGACCGGGTTGACTACGGGTAACCCATAAATTCGGGTAGTTGCGTTACAAACAAAATGTTTAAGCCTAAGTTTACAGATTTGTGAATTATCATCAAATTCTCAAACTGAGAGTCTTGTCATTATACGGTCAGTTCCTACGAGTTACATTAGTCCCGTGCAAGCTGTTGAGACCTCTTAGGTAGTTATTTTGTAGTTGTATTGTGTTTTTTACCTTTAACAACATGTTTTCAAGACTAAGTCCACAGATTTTCAAATTATCATCGTATTTTCAAACTGGAAGTCTCATGACTATATCGTCAATTCCTAAAAGTTATATTGATCCCGTGCAAGGTGTTGGTTCCTTATTCGGGGCCGTTTGGTAGTTGTTATGTGTTTTTCCTTTTAATAACTTGTTTTTAAGCCTAAATCTAGATATTTTCAAATTATCACCATATTCTTAAACAGAGAGTTCCTTGGTTATACGATCAGTTCCTATGAGTTATATTTGTCCTATGTGACATGTTCATACCTAACAAGGCTGTTTAGTGGTTGTTTGGGGTTAATGGCCTTTAATGGCATATTTTCAAGGTTAAAACTAGAGATTTGTGAACTATCATCATATTATCAAATAAGGAGTCACGTGGCTACATGTCAGTTCTTACGAGTTACATTGGTCATTTGCGAGGTGTTCGTGCCACTTACGGGGCCATTTGGTGGTTGTTTTAGACTTTTGACCTTTAAGGACATGTTTTTAAGTCAAAATTTTGAGATTTAAAATTATCATCATATTCTCAAACCAGAAGTCTCGTGACTACACACTCAGTTCATGCGAGTTACATTGATCCAGGGCCTTTTGGAGGTTGTTTTGTATTTCTCCCTTTAATGACATGCTTGTATGTCTAAGTCTTGAGATTTACAAATTCATTATTTTCTCAAACCTAGAGTCCCGTGACTAGACAGTTAATTCCCACAAGTTACATCGGTCTCGTGCGAGGTGTTAAAAACTCTTATGGGGTCGTTTGATGGTTGTTTTGCATTTTTGCTCTTTAACGACATATTTTCAAGCCTAAGTATTGAGATTTGAAAATTATTATCATATTCTCAAATTGGGAGCCCCGTGGCTACACGGTCCATCCCTATGAGTTACATTGGTCCCGTGTGAGGTGTTGATGCCTCTTACGGGGACGTGTGGTAGATGTTTTACATTTTTGCCCTTTAATGACAGGTTTTCAAACCTAAGTCTCAAAATTTACAAATTATTGGAGATTTATGTCCCCACGATCAGTTCTTATGAATTACATTGGTCTCATTCATGGTGCCCATGCCTCTTATGGGGTCGTTTCGTGACTATTTTACATTTTCGCCTTATAACGGAATGTTTTCAATCTTAAGTATTTAGATTGGTAAAATATCACCATATTCTTAAACCAAGAGTCTCATAACTACATGGTCAGTTCCTATGAGCTATATTGGTCCCGTGTGAGGTGCTCGTGCTTCTTGCGGGGACTTTTAGTGGCTATTTTACATGTTCTCCTTTTAAAAACATATTTTTAAGGTTAAGTATTGATATTTATAAATTATCATGATATTATCAAATCGGGAGTACTGTGACAACATGTTTAGTTCCTACGAGTAACATTGGTCCCATGCGAGGTAGTGGTGACTCTAATGGGGCCGTTTGGTAGCTATTTTTCATTTTTTTCCCTTTAACGACATTTTTGTAAGACTAAGTATTGATATTTGAAAATTACCATTATATTTTAAAATCGGGAGTCTTATGGATACACGGTCAGTTACCAGTAGTTACATTGGTTCCATGCGGGTGTTAATGCCTTGAACGGGGTTGTTTTGGGTTCTCATCCTTCAATGACATATTTTTAATCTTAAGTTTTATTATTTGCAAATCATCGTCACATTCTCAAACCATGAGTATTGTGACTACACGGTCAGTTCGTACGAGTTACATTGGTCTTTGCAAGGTGTTGGTGCCTCATATGGGGACATTTTGTAGTTGTTTTTAATTTTCACCCTTTAATGGCATATTTTTAAGCCTAAGTCTAGAGGTTTCAAATTTATTATTATGGCCATTCGAAGGGTTTTTATAGGGTCCGAGCGATTCTCCTGAGGCGAATCCCTCCCTTTTTCCCCTTTTTAGCATTCACCTAGGATTCCATCCTTTCTCGGAGAGCTCTATCATCCTCGATGTGGGGTGATATGTAGAGATAGAGTGGACAACCTATTTTGCACAAAACAAGCAAAAGGAATGTTGTTGATTTAAGAGAAGGACATCAAGGACGATATTGATGCTTGTGAAACCAAGTAGTTCAAGGATAAAGTTACGTAATAGGAAGGTGTTAGTCACCAATCATGTGGTTTCGATATCGCATGGGCATGTGTTAATCTTCTCCGTGATGTATGTGTTTTTTTAAATAATATAAATGAAGGACATAATCGCTCGACTCACGTCATGGATAAAGGCGGGGTGAGGTCATTCTTATGAGTATTCCCAAAATATTAATTCAAAGTATGATGTAATTGTTTGTCAATTCAATTATCGTTATAAAAGAAAATTTTCGTATATCAAGCAAGACACAAGAAAGCAAGCATATAAAACATACATATATTATGAATATATGATAAAAAGAAAGTAACAAATGTTTGTGGGAGGACTTGAGTCTAGATTTTTACCCAAGATGATCACGTAGACCGAGGGGTCATCAAATTCCACATAGTTAAAAGAAAGTACGAGGTGGGGTTTAACCCATTAGTCTAACTAGGGACTTTGCTTATGTGTGTGTAGAAAAAAGGTGTGTTAGTGTGATGAGAATTCCCTATTCAGAATTTTCAAGTAAACCCTCTTTTTTTAGGGGGGGGTATATGAAAACAAAGCATATGGGAATGCTAATAATAAAAAGTCTGAAGTTAATATATATGATGTAATGAAGTCGAGTACTAAAGTGAAAATGAAGTAATTAATGCAAAAATAACATAATTTAAAGACAGAGGGGAAGAACTAGACCTCCTTGTGAAGACTTGAAATGGATCTTGATTGTAGTACACTGATCTGAATGATAGATGACGGTGGTTTAAGGAGAAGAGTGGGAATTTACTCAAAAGGTATGAAAAGGATGGAAGGAATATGGGAAATGGGCTTTTAAAGAAGGAATAACCCTGAATTTGAGAGAATTCTCTCTAAATTGCTGAGAGGGATGTTCAAGCGTGATTTTCAAAGTGAGGTCATGGAATCTATTTAAAGAGCCAAGGGGGTGGTGGAGGGCATAGTCCTTAACCTACCTATTGGCATAGAACACCAGATACACTGCCGATTGGCAAGATCTTGGGGATGCCTTTCGGCAGTCTGAGGCTGATTTTTTAGAAAATGGCCATAAAATGCGAATCATGAGTCAAAATCATGCACAGGTTGGACAGGTGGAAAGGGTATTTAGTGCCTTTTGAGATTTTATTTATCTTCGTTCGGTTCGAAGTTTTGACCTCGAATAAATAGGTCTTGTAAGTTCCCAATGACCTTTCGGAGTAAAATGTGTCGTTCGTTCATACTGTAAGGGTGATTTTCACATGGGTCAGACCATTAAAAAGGGTTTTCAAGGCCCTTCAAAGATTTATTCAGCTTCGTTCAAGCTGAAGAGTTGGACCTGACCTCAAATAGGGCCCGGGAGTTCTCGGTGGCCTCCAGATAAGTTTTCAACGTAAAATGGATCGTGTGTCCATATCGTAAGGCCAATTCGCACACGGGATAGACCTTTGGAAAGGTTATTCAAAGACGTTCAAAGATTCATTGAGCTTCCGCTCAAACAAGAAAGTTTTTCAGAGTTAAATGGGGCTTGGGAGCATAGAGTGGCCTCTAAATCAGTTTTTAAAGATAAAATGGATCGTTTATCCAAATCGTAAGGCCTATTCATTCATGGTTGAACCATTATAAAGGGGATTTGTAGACCTTCAAAGATTCATTGAGATTCTAATCATATGAGAAAGTTGACCAGAGTCAAATGGAAGAGCACCTGATTGCCTCTAGATCTATACTCAGAGTATCACCTAGGGTTTCTGGTGAATGAGTGAGTGTTAGGAACCTAAGGAGGTGCTTAAGGGGTCCTAAGATGGGGTGTGTATAGAGGGAACCTAGATAGTCAAGCTTAGAAAAAGTGAAGGTCGTCAAATGATAGACACCACATCAATGTTGGGGAAGAAGATTTTAGGTCGATTATGTGGACTAGAGGATAATGTTGACCATTTCTAAGGGTTGAGGTCAATTCTATGGACCTAAGGAGATAAAGGTGATCGAATCAACGGGTCAAAGTCAAATTTGAGGACCTAAGGAGATGAGGATGACCGATTTAGTCGATTGTGGTTAGTTCTGATAAGATTAATTCAACGGGTCAAGGTCAGTTCTGAGGACTCAGGGAGATGAGGGTGATCGATTTAGTGGGTCGAGGGTGTGTTATAATTGGTTCTAATGGGTTAGGCAGACCAATTCAATGGGTCAAGGTTAATTCTCAAGTTATGATGGGGATGACCAATTCTAAGGGTTAAGGTCGATTTTGAAGACCTTAAGCTTGTAGCGACCAATTCTGGTGGCCCAGGTCAACTATGGGAACCTTCAGTTGTGATGACCAATTTTGAGGGTCGAGGTCAATTCTTAGGACCTTAAGCTATAACGGCTAATTTTAAGGGTTGGGGTCAATTCTACAGACCTTAAGTTGTAGCGATCGATTCTGTATGCCGAGGTCAATTTTGAGTACTTTAAGTTGTGATGACTAATTTTGTGGGTCAAGGTCAATTCTGAGGAGCTAAAGTTGGACGACCAATACTGAGGATCGAGGTCGATTATAAGGACCTTAAATTATGATGACTAATTCTGATGGTCGTAGTCAATTCTTACGACCTTAAGTTGTGAAGATCAATTCTACGGACCGAGGTTAATTTTGAGGACCTAAAGTTATGATGACCAATTCAGAGGGTCGAGGTCAATTCTGAGGACCTTGAGTTATGACACCCAATTATGCGGGCTAAGGTAAATTATGGGGACCTAAAGTAGTGATGACCAATTCTATAGGTCGAGGTTAATTCAGAGGAACTTAAGCTTGTAACGACCAATTTTAAGGGTTGAGGTCATTTATGAGGACCTTAAGTTTGGACGACCAATTATGACGGTCGAGGTCAATTATAAGGACCTTAAGTAGTAATGCGTGGAATTGCTCTCCTGGGCAATTTTAAATTATCTTGGGGGTGCAGATGCACATGTGGTCTTGTTAGGGATCATCTTATTTAGGGACTCCATTGGGGGATGTTTAAGCTGGGGAATTATAAAAGACTTGGATTCGGGCACATCGTTGGTTCTTCTTGTGGATTATGTTGAGGATAATTGTGTAGGATTAATCCAGTTGGGGATTATTCTAGGGATAAGAGTGTAAGTTTAGTCTTGCTAAGGATTTAAAGATTTTATAAGTGGCTTAGTGCTCCAAAAAATGAATTTCTAAAGGAAAATGATGTTCCATATTTTTTAAGGATTGTTTGGAAATTTTAGGGCAATTTTTTAGAATTTTTGTATAAAGTTTAAAAGGGGGTGCCAATAGGCAGTCTTGGGAGGTTGCCAATCGATAAGGGTAATGACTCACGTCGATCGATATGGATTGGGGTTTCAAAACATTGCTTTTGGGTAGATTATTGAATCTTTGTCAGGTATACAGGTGACCTTCTACCCTTGGAGTCTTCCTTCGGGGCAGTGGGGGCTACAGGTATACAGGTGTAGATAAGGAGGTTACAGGCGCGTGAGGTGGTGTACGAGTTGATGGGGCTTACGGATGAGGTGACGACCATTTTCTATTCTTTCATTATGGGATTTTCTCGCAGATTTGTCATTGTGACTAGAGGAACTTGTTGCTCACCACGATGTATGCTTGATTTAGCAGTCTTGTACCTAAAAAGAGACTTAAAAAGAGATGCATCTTTTTTTGTTTTATTATCTTGATTTAGTGGCTTACAGGCACTTTAATTTTCTACTGAGTTTTTGTTTTGAGAAAAAGTAGGAAAATTGTTTTTTTTTGGAATTTTTGAGTATAGGAAGGCCTTGGAGGCAAGGTTGCAAAAAGATTCCCTTTAAAGGGACTTATTTTGAGAAAAATATATTTTTGGGAATTTTTTTATAGTGGAAGGCCTTGGAGGCTTGGTTGGTATATATATGAAGAGATGGAAAACTTGATGTGAAGTGAAGCTTTTCGCCTTTATTGGGTTATGTTGATTCTTGTGTGTCAGAAATACTGTACTGATGATGGTTTTGCTAGAGCTGTTGGCTGGAGTCTTCTAGTATAAGCGGTACAATTCTGGTACCTTGAGGATCATCACTACACCAAAACTAGAGATTTGTCACGGTATAAAACAATATCAAGGCAGACTTATCATGGTAAAAAACCATGACAAGTTGTGGGGTCACAACTTCATTGTCATTGTCAAAGTCCGTGACATGATTTGTACTTGTCACGGACTTTGGTCATAACAAGTCTGTGATAAAAATAAACTTGTTAAGGACATGTCATGGCCCAATTTCGTGACAATTTTTTATGTAAGGACAATTTTTCAAAAAGTGTCCATTTGTATGTATTGGCATTATTCGGGACAAAAACCAAGTTTTCATAGATATATTTTTATCTTGTCATGTTTCCCACATAGTTAGTGATGTTATTTTGAAGACGTAGAAGCCAAGCTTCAAGATAGATCATGTCGTGTTTATTGGTGCACATTTCATGTCATCATATTATATTGCATTCCGAATATATCTCAGGTATGAAGGCATAATGTTTATGAAACTAGAAAAAATGTTTGAAGGATGTTATTTTATTCAAAAATTATTTTAAAATGCTTTAACTCCGTTTATTCTGAGATAAATACATTTTAGAGTCGTCTAGATCCTTCCTTTGACTTTAGAAGGATCAAACGACATTTACTGTCTTACAAATAACATCAGTATTTCGTTCTAACGACATGTATATCTCGTTCGAACGAGATGTGTAATTCATTCTAACGACAGATCAATATCGTTCTAACGATGCACTAGCTTAAGTTTTTTATTTAGGGATTCTTTTTCTCAGAATTTTGAGGGGTGCAGAACCAAAATTACAGAACAAAACCCTTTCATTTTTCTACACTTGTTTACAAAGGTTTTAAAAGTTAAAAACATCCTTTGTGTGTTAAGATCTGATATTTTATATACATATGCAATAGAGATCTTGGTTTAGCACCATGTAGAGTTTGTTCATATCTTTGAACAAAATTGTTACGTTGAGTTTTACGATGAAGAAGCGGTGGACTCCAGTTTTTGAATCGTATGCTGTTATCGTAGCTGTATCGGTGGACACCGAGACATACATTGACTAGTGTGTTATGTTCTTGGCATAGGTGGACTCTTACGTTGTACTGTGGAGGAGAGATTGAAGAATAGAAGAGTGTCGAGACTTGTGGTTTCTCGAGTCATTGAGTAAGTCTATTGTCTGTACTTTATAAAACCGTATCATAGTAATTGTCTGGCTTGGGCCGTTCAAGATTTTTTCCCTTAGTGGTTTCTTCCTACATCGGCGTTTTGTGGACTTGAATTACTTTATCTTTCTTAATCTCACCTAGATGCATGTGTTAGGATTAACATGATAACATTGGTTTAATTAAAATTGGTTCACAAAATCGGTGCGTATTAAAATTGGAAAAATTATTTTCATCTAAAGCACACATAAAAAGGGAACCTACAAATTGGTATCAGATCTAAAAACACTATTTTATTATGTGTGGTCCCGTGTGCTTGTAGGTATGAATTTCATAAAATTTGATGTTTTTAGAGATCTTATTTTTACTGGCAAAAGTTATGCTTATTGGAAAATGCATATGAAAGTGCACCTAAGGCTATAGATGAGCGTGTTTGGCTAGCGGTAGAAAAAGGGTTATCACCATAGGTAAATAGAGATGGAGAGGACACTAGTTTAAAACCAATTGAGTCATGGACTGAGGCCGAACATAGACTTTCACTTTATAATTTTAAAGGTTTAAATATTATTTCCAAGTCTATCACCCCTGAAGAGTATAATCGTATTATGATGTGTGAAACATCTAAAGAGGCTTGGGATGTTCATGGACTTACTCATGAGGGAACTGGCACGGTTAGGGTGTCTAAACTTCAAAACCTCACTACCCAATTTGAGGCAATTAAGATGTTAGAGAGCAAGACATTTGATGGGTTTTACACTAGATTTTCCCATATTGTCAACTCATCGTTTAATTTGAGAGAGAAAATACCCGAAACCGTGTCATAAAGAAAATCTTAAGGTTGTTGCCTACTAGATTTGATCAAAAAGTGACCATTTTAAACTCATTGTGTATGCTTGAATCAATAAAACTATAAGAGATTATAGGCAACTTATAAACCCATGAGCTTGGCATGTTTACCTCCAAGCAAGTGCTAAAGAAAGAAAAGGGCATTGCTTTGAAAGCCCGGAAGGAGGAGACTAAAGTTTCGAATGACGAATCCAACACCAATTTTGAACATGTAGCCTTATCGGCAAAGAAGTTTAAAAAATTTCTTAAGTTGCCAAAGCAATCAAAAGATTCCAAAAGACTAGAGAAATTTAAGACCAACAAGACTGATCACGTCCCTAAGAATCGAAGTGATACTGATAAGAAGGATTAGTCGGATAGGTGTTTTGGTTGTGAGGGTTATGGCCACAAAGTAGCGGAGTGTCCGACTAGATTTAAGAAGGAGGTCAAGAAACCGATTTCATATAATGCCACCTTAAGTGATAGTAAACCATAAGAGGGAGGAGATTACCCCATTGAGCGCAACTTTATCGCGTTTATGGCATGTCATGTGAGCAATGATGATAAATCTTATCATAAAGAAACTCATGTGAATGACATTTTCGATATCATTGTGTGTGAGTCTCAAGTGAGTGAGGGTGAATCTAGTGAGGAGGAGGAGATAGATTTCAGCAAGTTACAAGTTTCCTTCAATGATTTGTATGAGAAAATGGTTAGGGTTAAGAAAGAAAAATTGAAGTTGCAAGCTAGGTTGAAAGAGCGTGCCTCAGAAAATAATGATTCATTGATTGAGGATCGTTGGGCATGGGAGCAGACTCTTTGAAAGAAACTAGAATGCGTTGAGGGTGAGAGAGATAGTCTTTGCAGTTTTATGGAGGCTTTGAAGAAAGAGATTCTAGAGTTTGAGTAGTCTATGCATTTTCTTAAGTCTAGGATTAGTGAGATTGAGGAGAGATCGAGATACTCGAGTGGAGCGATGGTTGATTTGGAGGCAAGGTTAGAAAAGTTAAATAGGTTTTTAAGCACCGTCCAAATCAAGGATGATTTGTGTGGCATATGCTTCGATGATCGCGCCACACCCATCCAAAGCCAATACCAATCATGTGAGAGGTTTAACTAGGAACATTTGCAGAGGTCCACATTTAGGTCACATTCCTCGCTGTGTTTTCACTTGCACTCATTGCAGTAGGAAGGGTCACTTTAGGCGTTATTGTTATGAACTTAAAAATGCTCCTAGAAAGTTTAAGAATAAAGTTGTTTTGATTCAAAAAAAACACTGAGCGCAACTTTGTCTCGTTTATGGCATGTTATGTGAGAGACGACGAAAAATATTCTCATGAAGATACTCATATGAATGACACTTCTGAGGATGTTATGTGTGAGTCTTAAGTGAGTGAGGGTGAAGCTAGTGAGGAGGAGGAGTTATATGTGACCAAGTTGCAAGTTTCCTTCAATGATTTGAATGAGGAAACATTAAAGGTTAAGAAGGAAAAAATGAAGTTGTAAGCTTGGTTGAAAGAGCATGCCTTAGAAAATAATGATGCATTGACTGAGGATCTTAGGTCATGGGAGAAGACTTTTTTAGAGAAACTAGAATATGTTAAGGGTGAGAGAGATAGTCTTCGCAGTTTGATGGAGGCTATGAAGAAAGAGATACTTGAGTTTTAGGAGTCGAGGTGTTTGCTTGAGTCCAGTATTAGTGAGCGTAAGGATAGATTGAGAGACTCAAGTATGGTGAAGTTTGATTCAGAGGCAAGGTCAGAAAAGTTAGATAGGATTTTAGGCACCGTCCAAATCAAGGATAATAGGTGTGGTATAAGCATTAATGATCGTGTTGCACCCATTCCCAAAGCCAATACAATCGTGTGAGAGAGCCAAATAGGAATGTTATGAGAGGTCCACATTTAGGTCACATTCACCATCGTGTTTTCACTTGCACTCATTGCGATAGGAATGGGTCACCTTAGGCGTTATTATTATGACCTTAACTTGCTCCTAGGAAGTTTAAGAACAAAGTTGTTTCGATTCCAAAAACTCCTCATGCGTCGTTACACACCTCATTGGGTTAGAAAATCGGACTTGGTGGCTTTAGGAATTAAACTTCATGACTCTCGTTTGCTTTCACATGATATTTCTTACGGATGATTGTGTTAGCCTTATTTGTCATATACTAGTCTTTGTTTCATAATATATATTTGCTAGTGTTATGACATGTGTATCATTTTGTATTATATTTTTTTCGCATAATTGTGTCTTATTGAAAAAATACAAAAAGATTTTATTTTGATAAAATTTTTGAAAATACAAAAAGATTTTTGATTTCATATACTTTTGAAAAATACAAAAAAGATTTTGTCTTTTGAGTAAAAATATTTTTGAAAAACAAAAAAAGATTTTCAATTTATTTTTTTGTCGTGAGTTTACATGTTTGATGTGGCATATTGGTGTTCTTAGACCCCCGTCATTTCATTATTCATGTGTCTAGGACATTTGGTCATAATTATAGATGCTTAGAATGATCTTAACCAAATGGGGTTGTTTAATTTTATTGGCATTTGGATTCGACTTATTATATATGCCAACGCGGGACACACATGCACAAGCTTTTACGAATGTTTAACTTCTCATGCATATTTGAGTTTGGTGAGACGTTCCCCTCTCAATTTTATCATCTATGCATAATTAGACTAAGAAAGAGGTGTGCATGTAAGAACCGTTGCTCGTGAGGTTAGATTTTTTTAAATTGAAAAAATGATGAGTGTGCATAGGAAAGGGCTACGAGAGAATAATAATCTCGTCGTGAAAACCGCCGTATAAAAGAGCCCGAAAAAAAATTAAGGCAATAAAAAGAAACATATACCAAAATGGGGCCAATAGGTTTTCTCTAAGGTGACAAAGTAGAAACCTCAAAAGAACTAGAGAAAATAAAATATGAATATATGAGGGTGTTTGGATGGAAAAGTACAATGGGTTTACACCACGAATCATAATGTTGAAAAATCGTGTCATGATGCTATTGTTTATAGAATCGTCAAAATTCCAAATTTGTGTGCATGTTATTTTTTTAGTTCATTTAGATCAATATGTTAATCGTCACATATGGATAAAACTTAGTTTGATGACATTTAGCTATCAATTAGGTCTTCTTGATCGTTTCGATGTGTTTAAATTGTGATTCATTTGTTGTAGTTCACGCCCATTCATTCCGTATCTTTGTTTAGGCACATTGATACTATGTTGGAATGTAACTCAAAATTTATGTTTTGAGTCTATTTTGCTACTATTTTGTATTTCCAATTGTTGTTTTGAGAAAAAAAAATCACTGGAAAATCTAGATCATATTTTAAGATGGAATCCAAAAAAAATTTAAGTCATTCAAACGACTTCTGGATGTAATTAAAATGACATATCCATGTCATTCGAAGTATGGATCTAACGACCCCAGTAACGAGATGATAAAAGTGTTAGGTCTGGTCATTTTTAATGTCATTACTTAGGTTCATCACACGACATCATTCAATTTCATGTCGTTTCTTCCCTGGGTCTAACAACATGCCAATGTCGTTCAAAAGACCTCGCATTATCGTTCGAATGACCTAGGAATAATTTTTTCCATTCTTTCTGATTTTAGTACCTGCTTCGTAAATATGCTAATATTACACTGTTTTGGTACTTATGGGTTTGTTTTGGATAGTTTACATGCAGTTGATATTGATTCTTTGTGCTTGATTCTTATACTGCATTGTTTCATTTAGTCACATCATTTCTCATATTAATGATTTATTTTTGTGACTGTTTGCTATCTACGATTTGGTATATTATGATTATTATTAGCTAGATACCCATGTTTATCTAGATATGCTTCATGTGAGTTTTCTCATGCTAGATATGTGCATGTTTGTTTATCAATTTCAATTGTTGTCTATTCAAGACAAAAAGGGGGAAAGATAGAATGCGATGTAGGGCGAGTTTTGCGAGTTTTGTTTGATGAGCACATATGTTTTTACATGCTTATATTTTGATATCATGTTTCTGATCGTGTTGTTTACATATTGGTATCATTGATTTGAGCTATATTGAAAATTGTGTATACTTTTCGGTATTATATGTCTTGCTCACATGTTTAACAAATGGTTTGTTTTAAAATTTGGTATTATAAGGTTTTAAACCGTTTCTACCTCCATACTTCCCGTGGTATTTGTTTGTTTCGTGTGTCTAGTGATTATTTAGAGATTGGAGATTCCATGACTACATCACATGGAGACAGGTCATGCTGTCAGTCCGATATTTATTTACTAGATTATATCCTGTATTTTCTTTTTGGGATTATGGGATGGCATTTATGTCATACGTCTTGACGACCTGACTTTGGCATCTCACTGGTTTTTGGTTTTGTCATGGAATAGCCAAAAGGAGAGATTTGTAAGGATAAATTTCAAAATAGTGTCAATCTGTATGTATTGGCATTATTCTTAACAAAAACCAAGTTGAGTCATAGATACATTTTTATCGTTTTATGATTCCCCCATAGTCTATGACGTTGTTTTGAAGACATAGCGGCCAAGCTTCAAGGTTGATCATGCCGTATTTATTGGTGCACATTTCACGTCTTCATATCATATTGCATTTCGAATATCTCTCAGGTATGAGCGTATAACATTTATGAAACTCTAGAAAATATGTTTTAAGGATGTTATTTTATTCAAAAATTATTTTAAAATGTTTTAACTTCGTTTATTCTGAGACAAAAACATTTTGGAGTCGTATAGATCTTTCCCTTGAGTTTAGAAGGATCAAACAACATTTACTGTTGTTCAAATGACATCAGTAACTCGTTTTAACGACATGCATATCTCGTTCGAATGAGATGTGTAAGTCATTCTAACGATAGGCCAATATTGTTCTAACGACACACTAACTTAAGTTTTTTATTTAAGGCTTCTTTTGCTTAGATTTTCGAGGTGTGCAAAACCAAAATTACATAATAAAAAGTTTTTCAACATTTGGTTGCAAAGGTTTTAAAACTTGAAAACATCCTTTGTGTTTCAAGATCCGATCTTTCATATACATATGCAATGGAGATCTTGGTTTAGTACCATCTAGAGTTTGTTCATCTCTTTGAAAAAAATTGTTTCGTTCAGTTTTACGGTGACAAAGCATTGGACCCCGGTTTCTAAATCATAGGCGGTTGTCATAGATGTATCGATGGATACTGAGACATACATGGAAGCGTGTGTTGCGGAGTTAGCATAGGTGGAATCCTACGTTGCACGGTACAGGAACGGTTGAAGCATTGAAGAGCGTTAACACTTGTGGGTGATAGAGTCATTGAGTAAGTCTACTATTTCTCCTTTGTAAAACCGTGGCTTAGGCCTTTCGAGGTTTTTTTTCTTAGTGGTTTCCTCGTACATCGGCGTTTTGTGGACTTGATTTACTTTATCTTTCTTAATCTCACCTGGATGTATGTTTTGGCTTAATAAGATAAAATTGGCTCACAAAATCAATGCATTTTAAAATTGGAAAAAGTTTTTGGAAAAATTGTTTTCACCTAAAGCACACATAGGAAGGGCACCTACATTTTCTTTGTCATAAACTTGTCATGGTCAAAATCCATGACAATTTTGGGCAGATTTAAAAAAAACTACTGGCTAGTATGGCCACTGCCACTGCCACTGCCCAACAATATGTTTTAACCTATTACAACATGTTTAACCTGTTAAAGCAGTATATATCTCAAGCAACATTCATCCATTCATAAAAAATAAAGCCATACACATTAATTCAATTATAATATCAAACAATAACAAAAAAAAATATTCAACATTTAATATTCATAACTATGGCTGTGCCTTTTCCCGAACATCCAATTTTTTTAATTTACCATCCAAATTTTTTCGAATTTGGAATGAAACTTTATTTTGTCGATTTTCGATTTCTTCGAAAAAAATTGTATCGAAAATCGAAATAAGTTTTTAATTTTTATTTTTTTCGATCCGATTTTTTCGAAACTATGTCGATTCGATTTTTTCGAATTTTTTACCATTTTTTCTGATTTCCCATTTTTTCGATTTTTTCCCCATTTTTTGGAAGTTTTCCATATCCCACATTGGTTTGGAAAGGGAGAGGGCTCCAAAGTGTGCTCTATAAAAGTAGATTATGCTCCTAACTTTTACACAAATGAAAACAAGGTCAAATCCTCATGTATTTACATGCTGGGTTAAACCCTTTTCTTTATTTATTTAAAATGAGAATTTCGAGTAATAAAAAATCCTAAATTTATTTTTTTTTAATTATGGAATTTCCAAAATTTCTGAATTTTTATTATATTTTATGAATTTTCAATTTTTTGAATTTGATTTTTTTTTTATTTTTTTGAAAAAATTGGATCGAAAATCGGAATAATTATTTTATTTTTGAGAAATCATATTTTTTTTTCGAAATGACATTTTCGATCCTATCCTGTCGAAACACAAGGCTATTCATAACCAACCAACAAATAAAAATGAAATTATTACAAAAAATTGTCACGGGGTTGAGTTTGCAACAAGTCTAAGGAGGAAGGTAGGCCACACTATAAACAAATTGAGACAATCCTCAATTCATTAAACGTCACATTATTTGTCCAACCACAAGGGTTCATTCCTTAAACCCCCTAGCTATGGTCCTGCCACCCTGTGTGTCTATTATATACACACTCGGCCAACCAATTGTTAACATAGGCCATTCGATGGGGGTAAAAATGGTGAATGAATCATATAGAGTCAACGAGTAAGGGAATCTGTAAGGGGGTGTATCGGCGGTGAGGGTGAGAGAGATGGGGCAGTGGCATCCTCCTCTATCGTTTTCCACTTGCCCTTACATGAGCTAGACCCCATCAGACGCTTCATGTGTCGAACATATTACGGATCGTCGCCTTCAACCTATCTAACTTATCGTCGTGGGTGTCCACCTTCTAAGTCGGACCTGTGTTGCTCATCTCAATCCCAGTGATCCTCAACTTCCCCACCTGAGAGCTCACCCCCAAGTCCTCCCCTTGTGATCTGCCCCGAGTATATGGCTTAGTGCATCCATAGCTAAAGATGCCTTGTCGATATCAGACTAGGAGTTGTGAACTTCCTTAAGCTTTGCTTGAAACGACAAAAAGTACACGATTAGATGAGTTAATTAAAAAATTATAACGTAATTAAAAAAACGTAAACAATTGTAAGATATTTTTATAACTTACAATTCTGATTTTTCAATTTACCATCCCAATTTTTTCAAATTGGGAATGAAATTTTACTTTGTTGATTTTCGATTTCTTCGAAAAAAATCAGATCGAAAATCCGAAATAATTTTGAGTTTTTGATTTTTCAATTTTTCCGATCCATTTTTTCCGAAACTATGCCGATTCGATTTTTTCGAATTTTTCTTCGATTTTTTTTCGATTTTTTGAAAGTTTCCCATTCACCACATCGGTTGGGAGAGGGAGAGGGATCCAAAGTGTGCTCTATAAAAGTAGATTATCCTCCTAACTTCTACACGAATGAAAAAATGGATCAAATCCTCATGTATTTACATGTTCGGTTAAACCCTTTTCATTATTTATTTAAAATGAGAATTACGAGTAATCAAAAATCCTAAATTTTATTTTGAAATTATGGAATTTCCAAAATTTATGGATTTTTATTATGTTTTGTGATTTTCAATTTTTGTCGATTTTTTTATTTTTTCGAACTGGAATTTTTTTTATTTTTCGAAAAAAATCGGATCGAAAATCGTAATAATTATTTTATTTTTGAAAAATTAGAATTTTTACAAAATGGCATTTTTCGATCCAATCCGACCGAAACACAAGCCTATTTATAACCAACCAACAAATACAAATGAAATTATTATAAATAATTGTCACCAGGTTGAGTTTTCAACAAGTCTAAGGAGGAAGGTAGGCCACACTACACACAAATTGAGAAAACCCTTAATTACCGAACGCCGCATTATTCGTGCAACCGCAAGGGTTCATTCTTTTTTTTTGCCACAATATGTATGACGCAGACCCTTGCCTCAATTAGTTACAACAGACGTCCATGAACCCAACCACCTAGGTGTTTGTTCGAGTCCCTAACAACCTAGCTATGGGTATGCCACCCCGTGTGTCTATTATATACACACTTGGCCAACCCATTGTTAACATAGGCCATTCGACGGGGGTAAAGATGGTGAATGGATCATATGGAGGTGATGAGTAAGTGGCCATCTGTGAGGGGGCATATCGGCAGTGAGGGTGAGAGAGATGGAGTAGTGGTGTCCCCGTCTACCGTTTTCCACCTGCCCTAACATGAGTTGGACCCCAACTGAAGCTTCATATATTCGAACATATGTTAGATCATCACCTCCAACCTATCTAACTTATCGTCGTGGGCATCCACATTATGACCCATCCCTATGTTTCTCGTCTCAATCCTGGTGAGCCTCAACCTCCCCACCTGAGAGCTCACCCCCTTGTTCGCGCCTTATGATCTTCCCCGAGCATATGGCTTAGTGCATCCATAGCCAGAGATGCCTTGTTGGCATCAGACTAGGAGTTGTGAATTCCTTAAGCTTTTCCTGAAACAACAAAAAAGTACATGATTAAATAAGTTAATAAAAAAATTATAACGTAATTAAAAAACGTAAACAATTGTAAGATATTTTTATAACTTACAATTGTTGTTTTCATGATCGGGGACACCTCTTTATCAACTAATTATATCCCTCCAAATCCTTGGTTGCCCATATCAATCTTAATCCTAGCAATTCCAATTTCGTAAACTAAACATTTAACTAGATTACAAACTTCTTTTAAAACTAACAGTGGTATCAGAGCACGGTTCCGTCACCAACAGGGAGTAACCAATTTTTCCTATGTACATCCCTTCACCATAAACCCACTATAATATTTCATCTAACATTCCCAATTCATTTATTCAAATCCATACATTTGATGGGGACAACTATGACTTTTAGATTTTTAAATTGAAGACATTTCTTGAAGCCTATGATACATGGGATGTCGCTAGTGAAGGTTTTGTCCATCCTAAAGACACCGCTACCCTCACAAACGCACAAAATAAGAACTAAAGGAGAATATAGTGAAGGATGAAAAAGCCTAGTTTTCTTCAACAAGCCGTTAGAGATTTAATATTTCCAAGACTCACCGGAGCCATAAATTCCAAAGAAGCAGGGGATATCTTACAAGAAGAGTTCAAGGGCAATGAAAAGATACGAACAATTAAACTACAAGCTTTGAGAATTTAAAAAAGAAGGAATCTAAGACCTCCAAAACATATTATTATAAAATAAAGGAATTACTAAATCAAATACGAGCCTATGGGGAAGATATATCCGTTAAAAGAATTGTTGAAAAAATTCTTATTAGTGTCACTGCAAAGTTTGATCCTATTGTAACCACGGTTTAAAGTACAAAGGATCTAAAAACACTTTTAGTGCCCGAATTACTGGGATCTCTAAAACCATATAAGTAGGCATAATGAAGATTCTACAGGAACTGTCTTCTAGTCCAAGTTCAATTCAAGGACTCTGAATTCTAAACAAGATGATTGGAGAAAATTCAAAGAAATTTCTAGAAAGGGGGAAACATCAGAAATAATGGAAATTTGAAACATCAAGGTGAAATAAAAAAGAAAATTTCCACCTTGCGTTGTTTGTAAAAAGACAAACCATTTGAAAAAAGATTGTTGGTTTCTTGACAAATCAAAATGCCGAAACTGCAATAAGTTTGGGTATAAAGAAAAAGACTGTCGTTTAAAGGAAAAACATCAAGCCAACTTCTCTAAAGAAAAAGACGAAGAAAGAGTTCTTTTATATGCTTGCCAAACAACAAAAAAGGATAAGGAGGATACTTGGTACATTGACAGCGGCTATATCAATCACATCACTACAAAAGAGGACATTTTCCAAGATATTGACATGTCAGTTAAGTCACAAGTCCGATTGGAAAATGGTGCGGTTTTAGAGACAAAGGGAAAAGTCACAATAGTCATGCAGATAAAGAAAGGTACGCGCCTCATCAAAGATTTCTTACTTGTGCCTAGTTTACAAATAAGTCTACTTAGTTTCGATCAAATGATGGAAAATGGGTTCTCTTTATACTTTTCTAGATACTCATCTATGGAAAGAAGAATAAAAATCTAGTAATAGCCTTGGTAAAAATGAAGAACAATTGAAATTCTCCAATTGAGTGGAGATATGCAAAAGACACAGCTATGAAAGCATAATTAGATGACTCGTATATATGGAACCAAAGATTCGGTCACTTCATCTTCAACGCATTAAAGTTACTTCATCAGAAGAACATGATATGAGATATGCTGCTGACAAAAGAGATAAATCATGTTTGCGTGGGTTATATGCTCAAGAAGTAACAAAGACAACCTTTCTTATCAGTCAAGGCATGGAAAGCCAAGTCATTGCTGGATCTGGTGCACACTGATGTGTATGGTCCTATGCAAACATCCTTTCATGAGAATAACAGCTACTTCATCTTATTCATTAATGACTATACAAGAATGACATGGGTTTACAAAAAATTTAAAAACTTCGTTGAGAAACAAAGTGGTCACCTTATCAAAGTATTGAGAAGTGATATAAGAAAGGAGTATAACTCAAATTAATTTGATAAGTTCTACGAAGATGAAGGAGTAGAGTACCAACAAACTTTCGGGTATGCTCCAGAGTAGAATGAAGTTTTTGAAAGAAAAAATAGGACAATTAAAAATATGGCCAGAATGAAGCTCAAGGATAAAGCCTTCCCAAGACTTTCAAGGTGGAAGTAGTATACACTACAGTATACCTCCTAAACAGGCTTCCCACCAAGGTTGTTCAAAACAAGATGCCGATCGAAGCTTGGAGTAGTCAAAAGCCATCAGTAAAACTTCTCTGAGTATTCGTATGTTATGCTCATGTCCCATACCAAAAGAGAAGCAAGATAAATGACAAGTCAGAAGAAGGAATATTCTTAGGATATAGTACTCAATCAAAAGGCTATCGAGTCTACAACCTAAGAACTAAGAAGTTGATGATTAGTCACGATATGGAGTTCGATGAGAATTTTACCTAGAACTGTCTACACCTTCATAACAAAGTGAAGCTACGGAGACTATCTTTGCCCCGAAACCAAAAGTAACACTTACAGCATCCCCAAGGGCTAGAAGACTCATCTCCAGAATTAACTCGTAGATGGACAAGAACATTAGAAGAGATCTAGAGAAGTTATAACTTTGCAATTCTAGAACTGGAGAGTTATCGAGCTGCCACAAAATAAGAAGTCTAGGTCAAATCTATAAAAGAAGAGATTAAGGTAATTGATAAGAACAGGACTTAGGAGTTGGTGGATGGACCAAAGGACAAAGATGTCATAGGGAAAAAATGGGTCTATAAAACCAAACTACAACCAGATGGCTCAATCAGAAAACACAAAGCAATATTAGTGGTGAAAGTCTACTCACAATAATTCGGAGTTGATTACAATGAAGCCTTTGCACCAATGACGCAATTAAACACCATTAAAGCACTAGTAGCGCTAGCAGCTCAAACTTGTTGGAAGATTCATCACCTAAATGTCAAATTAGCATTCCTCAATGAATATCTCGATGAAAATATCTACGTTGGATAACCACAAGGTTTCGAGGTGCAAGGAAAAGAAGATAAAGTTATTCGACTAAAGAAATCCTTGTACGGTCTAAAGCAAGCTTCGAGAGCTTAGTACAGCAGAATTGATGGATACTTCACCAATCAAGGATTCAGGAGGAGCCAGAGCGAACCGACTTTATATATCAAGACCCAAGGTCAGAACCATACTATTATCATTTCCCTTTATGTTGATGGTCTAATCTATACAGGCAATGACACTAAGATAATCAAAGAGTTTAAAGAAGACATGATGAAGAAGTTTGACATGAGCGACTTGGACCCAATGCACTACTTTCTTGGCATTAAAATAAGCCATGAAAATGGTGGAATCTTCTTGTCACAAAATAAATACATTGAGAACCTCCTAAATAAGTTTCGGATGTACGACTACAAATTCGTCGCTACACTGCTCATGACAAATGTAAAACTTAGAAAGGATGACGATTCACTAAAAGTAGACACCTCTTTTTATAAAGACCTTATTGGCTGATTACTATATCTCACAACTACTTGTCCGGACATGATGTACGATATAAGTTTTCTATCTAGATTCATACAGAGTTCAAGTCAGATTCACTATGGAGCGGCTAAGAGAATACTGAGATACTTATAAGTCATTAGAGAATATGGTATAAGGTACAAGTCTACTACCTATTCAAGACTGATCGGGTACACGAATAATGATTGGGTCGGATCGGTGGATGACATAAGAATCACTTGTGGCTATATATTCACACTTGATTTTGGATTCTTCTCATGGGCATTAAAGAAGCAAGAGACGGTTTCTCAATCCTCAGCATAAGCCGAGTATATAGCAGCGTCAAGATCAACATGTCAATCAATTTGGCTAAGGTGAATACTTGAGGATATGGGAGAAATGAATAAGGAACCTACAAAGATCTACTGCTATAGCAAATTTTCAATTGTAACGGCGGAGAATGAAGTTTATCATAGACGAATAAAGCGTAATGCAATCAAGTACCATTTCCTACGAGAGGTAACGACAAACAAAGAGATCGAGTTGAATTATTACAAGAGCAAAGAGTAAGTTGCATATATTTTCACAAACGCACTACCAATGACTAAGTTCAAACAACTATGGATCATGCTTGGGATTTCAGGAATTAGCATCAAGGAGGAGTGTTGAAATGTGATAGTAATTCCTAAAATATTCTAGAAAATGTCAACTATTAAATATAAGTTAATCCATATTAGATAATCTAGAAGCATACTTGTAATCTATAGAATATTCTAGAATAGTAAGGAAGTATGTAGGATTTTGGAATGTTTCCATAAGGAGGTGGGAACCGTCTAGAAAATTAATATACACCATTGATGTATTTTAATCTCCACCATCCATTGAGGAGGTGGGATGCCTATAAATAGGTGGGGAGGTCATTTGGCCAAACCATACCAATCTAAACCAAGTATTGTAATCTATCATCAAGTCTAATACAAAAACTTCTCTTCTTTGTTTATATTCTCATAATCTCCTCAAATATGTTACCAACTAATTTCCTCCATCCAAATCCTTGGTTTCCCATATCAATCTTAATCCTAGAAATTCCAGTTCCTAAACTAAATCTCTTTATCAGCTTTTCTTCTTAATATATTTCTATCCGTATTTAAAACCTCTGTTATCACAAACTTTAAACTTTAAAAAAAAAAAAGAAAGATACTCTACTTACACAAGAAATACTCTGTGGAGATGGAAACATATGGTCATGTATAAGACACAAGACGGTTGGTGTGAAACTTCTCTTCTTTGTTTATATTCTCAGAATCTCCTCAAATATGTTACCAACTAATTTCCTCCATCCAAATCCTTGGTTTCCCATATCAATCTTAATCCTAGAAATTCCAGTTCCTAAACTAAATCTCCTTATCAGCCTTTCTTCTTAATATATTTCTATCCGTATTTAAAACCTCTGTTATCACAAACTTTAAACTTGCAAAAAAAAGAAAGAAAGAAACTCTACTTACACAAGAAATACTCTGTGGAGATGGAAACATATGGTCATGTATAAGACACAAGACGGTTGGCGTGAACATAAAAGCAGTGCCCTCCCTGCCATAATCACCCGCTACAACTCCTTTCACACGAATGAAAATATTATAAATGCACTTCTTTGCATACTTGATAAATCTGTGAAACATGAATACGAAACTTTAATTTTTTAACATATTACTCTTAAAATTAAAGGCAACTGAAATGGGTGAGAGAATGAGAATATATGAATCAATGTAATAGTAAAGAGAGACAAAGAAATAAGATTAGCCATGTTTAGATGAAAGGCAACAGGAGGTATCGGTTTGGTTAAGTCCTCTAGGGAAATATTTTTTTGATAGTAGAGAGAGAGAAATTTCTATGAGTAAAATAGAGGGCTTGTCCATGTGAGCGTGATGTGGAGAAGGAAATGTTTTAAGAGTTAAGAGTGATAAAGAAGTGGGAGATTGGAGCAACATTTTTGGTATTTACGAAATGTAATCGAAGGTTTTCAAACTTTCTATGTTTTACCCCTAACAATTATTTTATTTTTGGGGGAAAATCGTGGGGACTTGAGCCCTCACCACTGATTTTAAAAAATTGATGACACATAAAATTATATGCTTAGGGTTAGTTTAGTTAACATTGAGTATTTAAAAAAATAGTAATGCTACTCTTATAAAGAAATCACTCCCCGAATTTATCAAAATATGTTTTAAGGGTATTGTACCATGGTGGGACCCACACCATGGTAAAATATCTTTAAAGAACATTCAGTAAATCCTTCATTTGTCTCCATTTGTCCTATTTTTCATGATACATAGAGTGTATAAAACGAACCTTAAATATATTTTCATTTTAAGTCTTAATTAATCAGATAAAAATCTTTTTTAAAGACAACATGGTCAAACTATCAAATCAAAAGGTTTGTAATAATTTTTGCCTCCACATTTTATTTTGAAAATTTTGTGGCATATAACATTTTCTTATTTATATGCTTGTTAATTGCTTAATGTTGTGCTATATGTTGATATTTGTTTCCTTCATAATTGAGGTGTATAAGTTTGCTTTCATTTAATATTTAAATACATTCCGTGCAATTTTGTATAAATTAATGATTATGACATTTTTGTATCACCTTATGCTACATAACGTTATGTGATATCTATGTTGTCACGAATCGTGTAATATTCACCTTATTATCATGTTGCACCAATATTATTTAAATTTATCTTTAGGATATTTTTTAGTTTCTATGAGAATATAAATCAAACTCTTAGTTTGATACGATATAATGTGAAAAAAATACCAAAATTGTGGGGGTTGATATTTTTTAGGTAAATATGTTTTGAATTTTACATTAGAGTGTATATCTTACCTAAATGTTTAACTTTTATATCTCTAATGGCTCTCAATAATGCGATAAATAATAGTAAGTTATTTTGTCTCCTTCGATGAGAATCTTATGTATGAGGCATTATTTGAATGTTCGATTTTATTTTTATGATTTCAAATAGGATATAAAAAAAAATATTGGTTTCTAGTAGATATAAAGGCTACTGACCATACATGATAAATAGTGGATCTTAGTAGGTGCATAGACTACTAGCCACATTTGTAAAGTGTGGTTCTTAGTAAGTGCAGAGACAGCTGACCACTTTCGATAATAATGGTTCTGAGTAAGTGAAAATACTACTGGTCATATATTGCCTCGATTCAAAATATTGGACCATATTCATTTGATTAAAATTTGTATATTTATTTTGTCTCATGGAGACTTGTGAAATGGAAAAAAAATATTGCAGATCAGCTTACCCATGTGGTATTTTCTAGGAACATAGTTCTAGATATGCCGAGGGGGTGAGATTAAATCCTTATGTGAGTCACTTAGGGAGCTAACCCATCTTCCATGATTGGCGACCCATTAAGGAAGTTCAATGGGTAAAAATTGTGTGATTCAATGATGTCACATTTTTTATGAGGTGACTCGTGATGACTCTATCATATACATCCCTATGGCATAGTGTTATATTTAGTGTGAACGTTAAGGTTGGGTTTTGCCTTTAATGCGAATGAGGCGGTTAAAGTCCTGCAATATGTTAGGTCACATATACCCTTGGAAAGTAACCCAAGTAAGAGGCCTCATGAGGCCTCACCGGTGAGATAATGGTTGCTCTCTAAACCCTCCGATGAGAATCAAAATTAAGTGCATGACCAAACATAACAAACCTTCGCACCTAGATTATAGTTTGTTTGTGATATGTCTAAATTTGACCCAGGAGAACTAATTCCAGGCATAATCCAATATGATGATCTCTAATGGAAACTTTAAAACTAAGGGCAATTTCAAGTCGAAAGACAACTGCACCGATTGCATAGTATAAGTCTTCCATTAGTTTCTTATATAATGGCATGTTTTTTTCTTAATATCATTTTTAATATTATTTTATAGGTTTAAAACTTTGTAGGGGATTGCTATGTATTTTTTTGAAGTTTTAAACACCGTGTCATCATACAAATTTATCAACCATTGTGAATTAGTTATTTGCCATTTTTCTTTTATTTCAACAAGTCTTCAACCGTTTGTGAAAGTTATAACTACAGTAAGTTTGCAAACCTCCTCATTTAAATATTAGTGGGTAACTGTTTCCTTTTGACTATAAATTGATATGTTGTTTTCTTTTTAAATGATAGAGTGAACAAGTATGTATTATATTCTATTTCTCACAAACTGCCTTCATGAGTAAATGAATGTCCTATGTGTAAATTATATCATGAATAAGAATTATATGTATAACAACAGTTAATTCTTATTAGATCTTCAATATTTCATGTAATCACCACATTAATTTTAACTACAAACTTTAAGTAAAATTACTTTTCTCCATTGAGATTTGATTCATTTGTTGAAGTTGATGTGGCTCAAGAATAACTTCCAAATTCCAAGCTCTTCCTTCTTTAAGCTCCAGAAAATGCTCTTAGAAAATAGCCAGAATGTTGATTTATTGAAAATTTTGGAAAAAAAAAATTTCCCTTCCAGGCCAGATATATTTTGTGTGTTATTGCGTACCAATGGGTGGAGAAATGGTTCACTATATATAGGGTGAAAGGGAACTCAAAATTTCCTTTAAACTCGTCATCGACCATCCACTAAAGTAGCTAAAGGGTCTCACAAATATACCAAAAGTCATGTGACCTTTGGAATAATAAATTTCTAAGATTAATTCATTAATTTAATCAAATTCGTCCCCTTATTTGGACCACACTAATTAGGAGCAAAATTTTATTTAATTTATAATTACAAAATTTTGCCGAATTTTGTAAATCATAAATAATTGAATATTAATTCCAACAGTCTCCCACTTGGTCCTAGTAAGGCTATACATAATGATTTGATTAACATAAGTTGCGCAAGTATCTTAGTCTAAACTACACGTGCGTTAGGAATGTGCTCACCAAGGTTGAAACTAGTGTTAATTATATCAGACAATTGTGCATAGAATTCATCAGAACATTCAGTCTCAAGCATAGTTATAGTCCCAAATTGTGTAGTTAGGTTCTGCAGTTTTGATTCTTTAACAGCGTCCGTGCCTTCATGGGTAAGTTGAATAACATCTCATGCTGGTACACGTCATTATGCGTCGAAACTCGTCAGGAGTGACAGATCCAGAAATGGCACTAAGACCTTTAAAATTATACGTGGACAATTTAAATTTATCCTCGGTCCATTGAACCACAGATTTTAAACTTTCCACGTTTTCAACAGGGACAGTGGGAGGTGTCCACCCATTTTCAACAAGAATCCACACACGTTCATCAATGGCTTTAAGAGCAGATTTCATGCTGGATTTCCAGTATGCATAGTTAGACCCGTCAAAACTGGAATTTTATTAAATGATTTTTCCCTTTGAACAAACGCCTTTTCAAGAAATCAATTTATAAAGGAATTGATATTCAGAAGAAAAAAATTGAGGAAAATTACACAGTAAAGTTGTGTAAGTGGCTCTAATACCAATTTGAAAGTGAGCATTTTGTTCAACCGGAGAAACAAATTTAATTACATCCAATTTTTTATTATCCAGATTTAAATGTTACACCCCGCTTATTAAAATAAGAGGTGGCCAGCCCAATACTCCAATAATTACAGGAATCATAGATGGTCCATCCTTAGCATCAACATATAGCAATAAGTATACGGGATAACCACAATTATTTTAGAAAACGGATTGTCAAAATTTTATTTTGTAAGTTAATGAAAAACATTTAAACAATTCAATAGAAGAGATGGCCAATACAATTAGAGTAATATCCATACAACCAAACAACCGAATAATCTGTCGATTGACAGACCAATACAATTAGAGTTACACCGAGTATTACAGTCCAATATCACATAATATAATACAAGTACAAAACATGGCCAACACGCCCCAACGTATAACCGATCATAACTAGAATACCAAAGGGGAAAGCGTCTATATCAAAATATCCCGTAATATTCGCAAGGTGTTACAGCTCTAAAACACTGTGATGGAAAATTCAATACGGGCGTCCCTGCGGTGGAGCACCAGGTCGTATAAAAGGTTCATGCAAAACAAAGAGGTATGAACGGGTCAGGGCCCAATTTAATATAATCACCGAATGAATAAAATTCATGATAGTAATGGACAACTTAATTATCATGAATGGGCTAATTAAGATCATCAAAATAATTATAAAGAAAATAACATCTCAATTTAAAAGCATAACCTATCGCCAATAATATTGACATGATCACCATTCAATTTTTGCTAGAGAAATGAATAGCATCATACTCATTAAGGTTCCTTTTCAATTTTACACAAATTCATTTCACCTCTTTTTATCTCATTAGGAAACGTATGCAAGGAAATTTATTTCTTAAAATGTCGTATAATCATTAGGATTTCTCCTTTAACAAGAATAGTTATATTACACGTCATATAACGATTCTAAGACCGTCCTTCCGAGTTTACCCCTTGGACGCACCCCTAAATAGCTATCATCTTCCAGGGCCTATCAAACAAGGCAATCTGGGCATCTTACATCGCGTGACGTCGGGAAGTGGCCATATACCTGCGACAATGAGTCATAACCGCACCCGAAATTACCTCACTTCGCATAATAATCACATAGTATAATAACCAGTCCTATGGTTGAGGATTATATTCCCCCTGCATTCACTAGCCAGGATACTTCACCTCATACGCGTAACTTCCCCTATGATAGCATTTAGAGAGGTGTGTATATACAAATTTTTATTCATAATTTATTCTCATTTTAAGATATGCCTTACATTTTTATATCCGGAGCCATACGTAATTAATGTCATCATTATAAACTTCAATATTTAATAACTCCCCAAAATTAGTCTCCGAGAGAAAATGACGTCACTATATGCCACCAATTATAATATACCTTAATTACCTCTCTAAAGTTCCACAGTTATATGATCGACATCTCTTAATCTCAAATTAGCTTGCTAAAGGAAGAAACTACCTTATCATCTATTTGATAACTCCCAGAATAAGCCCCATCTATTCCCTTTTTAATGTAGGGTAGTTACCTAACTATTATAAGACTCTAGAACACTAATTTTACTTCATAAGAGAAGGTTCCTAGGTCCTAACCCTAAAATAAAAGGGGTTAAAAATAAGTTAGAAAAATACCTTAAAAAAGAAGGAATTCTGAATCGATTCGCCCTGGCCGAATCGATTCGGTCTTGAAAAGAACCGATTCGGGTGGTCCGAATCGATTCGGTCAAGAGAACCCAAAATGATACATACTGCTGAATTGATTCGGATGGCCGAATCGATTCTCTCATCACAGACCTGTATCTTACCCCCTTAGCGAATCAATTCGCTAAGGGCGAATCGATTCGCCTGGCCTAGATTTTCTGATTTTGGCTATGGAGTTTCATGCCTTATTTTTCCCAAACTCATATCTAACCACAACAACCATCTTTAATCCAACCCAAAACAATCATAAATGCATCCAACTACTATAATTCACAAAATAACTTTCTAATCAAAGATTTAGGTCTCAAACACTACAATTTCCCTAAAACCCCATATTTGTTCAATTCATTCCAATACACACTATCAATACAATTTATTCATCCAAAATCATATCATAGCAAGTAAGAAACTTGCCTTAAGGTTGTAATATCATATTTTCTTCTGGTAGTGACAAATCCAAGCTTCAATCTTCACTTCCCTTCCTTTTCTTTTCTTTTTCCCCAAATTCTCTTCTTCTCTCTTTCTCTCTAGGTTTAGTAGGAACACACTTAAGAAATAAAAGGGTTTGCAAGACATCATCGTGAACTTAGCATTAATTCCTATCTTTAAATGCTAATACACCCTTAAAATGACTCGTAAATATATAATTGAGCCATACTCGGGCAAAAGTGACTGGAACCCAAAAACACAATATGGCACTTATTTTGACTATCTCGACTATTTCGGGAATAACCGCGCCCTCTAAATTAGCATCCGCGATAATATAAATCATTTTAAGTTCCAACTTCATTTAAATCATAAATGTCGTTTAAAACACAACGACAACATGAATCGCAACATAATGCCATTTACATTCATATAATAGTAAATATGCACAATCTAGTAAATATTATATATTAACTCTCATAAAATAATATTTACTTCATCATTCATTATTTTATATAATTTCCTCTCATGGCAATTTAATATAAAATGAATTACTCAACAATAAGGGTTATTACATACTCCCCCCCTTATAAGGGAATTTTGCCCTCAAAATTAGGCATACCTTGCAAAAAGAGATGTGGATACTTTTCTCGCATATCATCCTCACGTTCCCATGCTCCTCGTTATTGTGGTGCCCCCATTGGACCCGAACAAAGGGTACTACTAGAGATCTTAGCCTACGCTCCCCGTGATCTAAGATTGTAACTGGTTGTTCCTCATATGATATATCGGGCTGCAATTCGATATCATCTAAAGGAATGTTCCAGTGAGCTCCTTCACACTTCTTATACTTTTTTAAGGATGTAACATGAAACACATAATGAATCTATTGCAAATGCTCCGGTAAGGCAAGTTGATAAGCTACGGGGCCTACTCTAGAAATAATAGGAAAAGGACCCACGTACCGCGGCGCAAGTTTTCCTTTCTTCCCAAATCGCTTTATGCCCTTCATTGGTGAAACTCGCACCAAAACTTGATCTCCAAATCCACATGCCTTTTATTCGTGTCAGCATAACTCTTCTGACGATTTTGAGCAATTCGGATGCGATTACGTATAAGTTCAATCTTTAAGGAAGTATCTTGGATCATTTCAGGTCCGAGAAACTTATTATCTCCTACCTCCAACCAATAAGTAGGTGATCTATACGGCCGGACATACAATGCTTCATAGGGTGCCATTCCGATAGTGAATTGGTACAAATTATTATAAGCAAATTCGACCAAGGGAAGGTATTGTTCCCAACCTCCCTTGAAATCAAGCACACACATTCTCAGCATATCCTCCAACATTTGGTAGACTCTTTCCGTCTGCCCATCTGTTTGAGGGTGATAGGAGGTACTTAACTTCAATTCAGTTCCCACAGCTTCTTGAAAACTTCGCCAAAAATGGAAACAAATTTTTATCTCGATCGGAGACTATATTAATGGGCACCCCGTGGAGTCTAACAACCTATGCAATAAATAATCGAGCATAACGAGCGGTGTTAAAATCTGTACGCACCGGTAAGAAATGTGTCGACTTGGTCAAACGATCGACAATCACCCAAATATAATCGTGACCGCTTTGTGATGTTAGCAATCTTGTGAGAAATCCATCGAGATGCTTTCCCACTTACATATTGGTATTTTCAAGGGTTGTAATAATCCCGTCGGTCGTTGATGATCTACCTTCACCAGTTGACAAGTAGTGCATTGGGAAACAAATTCAGAAATGTCCCAATTTATACCCGCCCACCAATATTGACGGCGCATGTCTTGGTACATTTTATCTCCCCCAGGGTGTACTGTAAATTTGGACCCGTGAGATTCTGTCATCACGGCTCGTCTTAAATCCCCTTCGTCTGGGACAACAAGTCTCCCGTGGAAACATAACCCACCCTTAGAACTTATTGAGTAGGATTTCGCTCCCTCGGTTAATAATTAGTGTTTACGGTCCTAACAACTTTTATCCCTTCCTTGAGCGTCGACAACCCTTGCCACTATAGTAGGCGTAACGGTCAACACCGACATAAACGCCCTAGCAACAGCGTCCTCTTGGCTAAGTTCCTTCCATTTACCCTTCCATATCGTGGCTAACTCCCCCTCGGGTTTTCGACTCAACGCATCCGCCACTACATTCGCCTTGCCCGGGTGATAGTGAATATCAAATTGGTAGTCTTTCACAAACTCTAACCACTGGCGCTGTCGTATATTTAAACATTTTTGTGAAAAAAAATACTGCAACGATTTGTGGTCCGTAAAAAGACTAAATTTCTCCCCCGGGAGGTAATGTCTCCAAATTTTCAAGGCAAAAACTACTGCTGCAAGTTCCAAATCATGAACCGAATAGTTCTTTTCATGGGGCTTGAGCTTGCTAGAAGCATAAGCAATAGCCCGCTGCTCTTGCTGTAATACACCTCCCAATCCTTACAGAGATGCGTCGGTAAAGATCAAATATTCCAACCCCGACCTCGGTAATGCAAGGACTCGAGCAGAAGTTAACCTATCTTTTAGCTCATCAAAATCTAGCTAACAAAAATCATCCCAAACAAACCTCACTCATTTTCGAGTTAAATTGATCAAAGGGCTAGCAATCTTAGAAAAGACCTTGATAAATCTGCGATAATATCCAGCCAAACCCAGAAAACTACGAATCTCAGTAGGTGTTGTGGGCTGACCCCATTCCCTCACCGTAATAACTTTACTTGGGTCTACAGAAATACCCTGTGCTGTCACAATGTGACCCAAAAATTGTACTTCCTGTAGCCAAAAGCCACACTTTTCGAATTTAGCATATAACTGATGATCCCTCAACGTCTGCAGGACCAACTGTAGATGCATAGCATGATCAGCTTCTGATTGAGAGTAGACGAGGATGTCATCAATAAACACAATAGAAAACTGGTCCAGAAAGTCTCTAAACACTCTATTCAAAAGGTCCATAAACACTGCAGGAGCGTTGGTTAGCCCGAAAGGCATAACCAAGAATTCGTAGGACCCATATCTAGTTAGGAATGCAGTTTTGGACACATCTTGATCTCGTATCCGTAACTGGTGATACCCCGTCCTCAAATCTATTTTAAAGAAGTACGACGCTCCCCTAAGTTGATCGAACAAATCATCAATTTGAGGCAGTGGGTATTTGTTCCTGATGGTAACTTTATTTAACTCCCGGTAATCAACACACAACCGAAGAGAACCATCTCTCTTCTTCACAAATAATACAGGAGCTCCCCACGGCGACGTACTACGCCTAATAAACCCCTATTCTAGAAACTTCTGAATTTGATCTCTTAACTCCCTCATCTCAATGGGAGCCATACGGTACGTAGCTCTAGCAATCGGTCGCGTCCCCGGTGCTAAATCAATTACAAACTCAATCTCCTTACTTGGAGGTAAACCCGGTATTTCTCGAAAGACATCTTCAAAATCTCTAACAACCGGGATCGAATCTAAGGAAACGACTACATCCCGAGAAGTCTCCTTCGCAACACAATACAAATAAGTGCTAGAACCTCCCTCTAGACGAGGCATAGCCACTAAAAACATCTCTTGCCCCGGAATGGCAAAGACTATACTTTTCACATAGCAATTTACTATCGCACGATACTTCACTAGCCAATCCATACCCAGAATTACATCATACCCGATCATATCAAGAATGAATAAATCGGCCTCAAAACACAAATTACCGAGATTTATTTCTATTCTTTTACAAACAAAGAAGATAAGTGAACCGTCACCCATAGAAGATTCAACGCTAGTGAAAGTACTTTTCGCAGATTTAATTAGCTCCGTAGACTGAGCAAAACTTCTAGAAATAAACGAGTGTGTCGTACCCGTATCAAATAGTACACGACCCATGTGCCCATGAATGGGAAACTTACCCTCAATAGCTGGCGGGGCTGGAGGAAGCATAGCATCCTGTATGTGGTAGACACGCCCATGCTGTAGTTGTCCCTATTGAAGAGGGACGACTGGGTTAGGCACTGGTGGCGGTAGCTGTGCCTGTTGATGCTGTGGAACCCTAGGAAACTGTCCCCCAATCAACTGTGGACACGACTTCTTATAATGACCCGGCTCCCCACACTGAAAGCAACAACCCAATATATTTTCTTGATTACGGCCCCTATTATTCCTGAACTTCCCAAAACCTTGGGCCGGTTGGCCTCGACCTCCATTTTTACCCTGACCTGCCTGCTGCTATTGCGGGGCACCTTGACCATGCCTGGAACCACTGCTACTGAAATTAGATCCACCGAAACACTGCCTTTTGGACAAATCCCCTTGTTAGGCGTCCCTTTCTTTCGACTTACCTCCCAATAATTGGGACGAGGGTAGTTCTCCTCCTCCAGCACCATTGCCTCCTGGCTTACTTGCTTACCCCATAACTGAAGCTTTCTTACTACCTTGAACATACAATCGATGTTCTTGACAATGGATTAACGCGGAATTCATCACATCCCCGAAAGTTTGCAAAGTTGGATTGCCCAGTAAATTTTTTATTGTATCCTCCTATGTAAGACTCCAATCAACTTAGACATTCTCCTCTCCTCCGGAGTTACCTCATCCGGCACAAAACTGGCCAAACGAGTGAATTCCTCCTCATATTCCGCCATCGAACGTTCACCTTGAACTACATCTTGAAGCTTTCTCCTCATTTCCCTTTGGACTGCCAGAGGGAAATACTTTCGATCAAACAAGACCTAAAAGTCAGTGATAGTCATGGTATTTCTTTGCTCTGGCGTGGTCATCGACTCCCACCAATGTAAGTCTGCTCCTACTAGATTAAAAGTAGCAAGGATTTGCTTCCGTTCCTCACTACATTCCACCATACGAAGATGGCGTTGCATATTCTTTGTCCACTGATTAGGTACTATCACATCGGAGCCACCCTGAAATTCCGGAGGATGACCTTTTAAGAAAGATTCTCTGAATCTTTCCCATGGAGAAGGTCCCGCGGGGGCTTGCGCCTCCTGAATCCTCGATTGTTGGGCTTGGGGAAATTATTGAACCACGGCAGTCATCGCAGCATTGACTGCCTGGGCCACAATATTAGCTACTTCAGCGACATTTATAGTCCCTTGATGTGGCGGTCGATGACCTACATCATCCTCTACAACTCTATTTCTTCTCGCAGGGTGACCTCTCTTGGGTTGCATCTGTGATGAAGAAATAACTGAATTAGAATACTACAAGAGCAATTTATTTTGGAGAAGATCGCAAGTATAGGCAAACAAAACAGTCCTAACATTTAGGCTCTATATCAAAGAATGCTACGGTAAAACGTGACTAGTCCGCATATATCCTAAGGACTCTAGAACCTGATGCTCTGATACCATCTGTGACACCCCGCTTATTAAAATAAGAGGTGGCCAGCCCGATACTCCAATAATTACAGGAATCATGGATAGTCCATCCTTAGCATCAACATATAGCAATAAGTATACGGGATAACCACCAATTACTTTAGAAAACGGATTGTCAAAATTTTATTTTATAAGTTATTGAAAAACATTTAAACAATCCAATAGAAGAGATGGTGGATCCAAACACAGATAGATAGTCGATTAATATTCACACAACAAAACAACCGAATAAGTTGTCGATTGACAGACCAATACAATTAGAGTTACACCGAGTATTATAGTCCAATATCACATAATATAATACAAGTACAAAACATGGGCAACACGCCCCAACGTATAACCGATCATAACTAGAATACAAAAGGGGAAAGCGTCTATATCAAAATATCCCGTAACATCCGCAAGGTATTACATCTCCAAGACACTGTGATGAAAAAGTCAATACGGGGTTCCTTGTGGTGGAGCACCTGGTCGTATAAAAGGTTCATGCAAAATAAAGAGGTATAAATGGGTCAAGGCCCGATTTGATATAATCACCGAATGAATAAAATGCATGATAGTAATGGACAACTTAATTATCATGAATGAGATAATTAAGATCATCAAAATAATTATAAAGAATCGAACATCTCAATTTAAAAGCATAACCTATCGCCAATAATATTGACATGATCACAATTCAATTTTTGCTAGAGAAATGAATAATATCGTACTCATTAAGGTTCCTTTTCAATTTTACACAATTTCATTTCACCTTTCCTTATCTCATTAGGAAACGTATTCAAGGCAATTTATTTCTTAAAATGTCGTATAATCATTAGGATTTCCCCTTTAACAAGAATAGTTATATTACACATCATATAACGATTCTAAGACCGTCCTTCTGAGTTTTCCCACTGGACGCTCCCCTAAATAGCTATCATCTTCCAGGGCCTATCAAACAAGGCAACCTGGGCATCTTACATCGCGTGACGTCGGGAAGTGGACATATACCTGCGACAGTGAGTCATAACCACACCCGTAATTACCTCACTTAGCACAATAATCACATAATATAATAACCGGTCCTATGGCCGAGGACTATATTCAACCTACATTCACTACCTAGGGGACTTCACCTCATACGCGTAACTTCTCCTATGATAGCATTTAGAGAGGTGTGTATATACAAATTTTCATTCATAATTTATTCTCATTTTATGATATGCCTTACATTTTTATATCCGGAGCCATACGTAATTAATGTCATCATTATAAACTTTAACATTTAATAAATCCCCAAAATTAGTCTCCGAGAGAAAATGACGTCACTATATGCCACCAATTATAATATACCTCAATTACCTCTCTAAAGTTCCACAGTTATATGATCCTACATCTCTTAATCTCAAATTAGCTTGCTAAAGGAAGAAACTACCTTATCATCTATTTGATAATCCCCAGAATAAGCCCCATCTATTCCCTTTTTAATGTAGGGTAGTTACCTAACTATTATAATACTCTAGGACACTAATTTTACTTCATAAGAGAAGGTTCCTAGGTCCTAAGCCTAAAAGAAAAGGGGTTCAAAATAAGTTAAAAAAATACCTTAAAATAGCAGGAATTCCGAATCGATTCGCCCTGGCCGAATCGATTCGGTCATGAAGCGAATCGATTCGGGTGGTACGAATCGATTCGGTCAAGAGAACCCAAAATTCTGCATACTTCCAAATTGATTCAGATAGGCCGAATCGATTCGCTCATTACAGACCTGTATCTTACCCCCTTAGCGAATCGATTCGCCTGGCCTAGATTTTCTAGTTTTGGCTATGGAGTTTCATGCCCTATTTTTCCCAAACTCATATCTACCCACAACAACCATCTTTAATCCAACCCAAAATAATCATAAATGCATCCAACTACTATAATTCACACAATAACTATCTAATCAAAGATTTAGGGCTCAAACACTACAATTTCCCTAAAATCCCATATTTGTTCAATTCATTCCAATACACACTATCAATACAATTTATTCATCCTAAATCATATCTTAGCAAGTAAGGAACTTTCCTTAAGGTTGTAATATCATATTTTCTTCCGGTAGTGAAAAATCCAAGCTTCAATCTTCACTTCTCTTCCTTTTCTTTTCTTTTTCCCCAAATTCTCTTCTTCTCTCTTTCTCTCTAGGTTTAGTAGGAACACACTTAAGAAATAAAAGGGTTTGCAAGACATCATCGTGACCTTAGCATTAATTCCTATCTTTAAATGCTAATACACCCTTAAAATGACTCGTAAATATATAATTGAGCCATACTCAGGCAAAAGTGCCCGGAACCCAAAAACACAATATGGCACTTATTTTGACTATCTCGACTATTTTGGGACTAACCGCACCCTCTAAATTAGCATCCAGGATAATATAAATCATTTTAAGTTTCAACTTCATTTAAACCATAAATGTTGTTTAAAACACAACGACAACATGAATCGCAACATAATGCCATTTACATTCACATAATAGTAAATATGCACAATCTAGTAAATATTATCTATTAACTCTCATGAAATAATATTTACTTCATCATTCATTATTTTATATAATTTCCTCTCATGGCAATTTAATATAAAATGAATTACTGAACAATAAGGGTTATTACATTAAACACACACCAAAGTTATGCATCTAAAGTTGATTGATTAGACATTCAACATAATCACATCAAGCAAGGATCAATCACACACAGCAAATGAGGAAAAATCCCCCAAAGGTGCAAAACCTTTTTGTTTCAATATGGTTTGTAAACACTTACATACATAATGAAATACACTTTGACAAGCGAAGACCCTCAGGCACCGGTTCATTGTCGTCAGCAAGAGCTCCCTCAAGACGCTCCAAGTTCAGTAGTGTAGAGAACCCTCTTCTCAAGACAAGATGTTCCACGAATGGGTATGACATGGTTTAGAACGATTCACACATATGATTCTGAGTGTTTGTGAATCTCAAAGTATTTGTGTTTGAAACATATGAAGACTTGACATATTAGGTCAATAAAGTGTTCCCTCAAAGTCGTAAAAAAAATCTCCATAAGTGAGATTTTATAGAAGCAAACAGAAATCTGGTACGCCGAATTTTTCTGAGCCCGTCGGACCGGTTCAAAAAGTATCATCGGATCGTTTTGCCATCCGGATCGGTACGATTTTCTTCTTTAATGGATCGGTCCGGTTAGAAAACTTTTCCTGTATAAAATTACCAACCAGATCGGTCCGGTTTCCTTCTTAAACGGATTGGTCTGGATTTTGCTTTCTTTTCGTTCCTGTATGAGAGGACTTATGAACCGAAGAATCAATACCATAAAGCCACGATGTAGATAATGAGCAGGATGCACGATATTGATGATAATGGGCACGTGAAACCTAGAATTCGAATTGAGGTCGTCAAGATATGATCATGATGAGACGAGCCGACTGTAGCGGTATACGACATACATGTTGAGATCTAGTATAAAACTAAAAAGCCTAGATACTAACCCGGACATTTATAAAACATGTCCTTACATGACCAAAAGCATAATAAATAAAAATTACGTTTACAAGAATTTTAAAACAACACAAGAAACTCGACCAACTTGCATGGATATTTTGTGCCCTATTTTCCTACCAAAATAGTAAACTACGTTACACAACAAGTGAATATACAAAAACATAAATGATGATAGGTTATAGAAAATAATATATAATAATTCATGCAGCAACATATCTTAATTATAACTATCATGTGATTCAATTCACAGAATATATATACTCTAACACATATAAAATATGAAAAAAAATAAGCACACATATATTTTGGGGATTGGCATGTGTGGAAAAAACTTTGAAAACTTTATTGCCCCAAAACCTTGATTGATCATGCAATAGAAAGATAAAATAAGAACTATGTTTAAATTATAAACCTCGGGTTTCGAATCACGATACCTTAGTAGATATTGTATGTGATCTTAATGAGGAAAAATATAATTTGAAGAAGATGAAGGGGCCTCCTTTTCTTGTTATCAAAAACCTTGTTAGAATCCATCAAAAGCCTCAAATCCTATAGTATATGATCCTCCTAAAGTAGGCTATGCGTACTTGGGGTTTTGAGTGAGATATAACCTTCTCTTTCCATACCCCTTCACAAAAATGTGAATAGTAATTTTTCTCTCTCCCTTTATCTCTCTCTAACCCTCAATAATGAGTTAAAAGCTTAAAATCCTAGCTTATACAAATATATATAGGTATAAGTACTAGGCTTGGGCTAAACTGGATTTTTAGAGATTCTGAGCTTGCTACTTGGGTAAATGGACTACACTAGGGACCCAAGACTAAATAATTAAAGTGGATTCCAAATAGGTACTCAGAAATCCCAAATTACATCCACGTAATTTATTTTTTTCTCCATTTAATCACAATTAATTCAACTAAATAATTACTACTCAAATTTAATTATCTCTAAATTACTAGAATGATGAGGTTTTGTATGTAAAGTTGTTATGCTACATAATGTGATTCCCCACATTAATTATACAATACCCACTTGGTCAAATCAATTCGACGCTAATCGATTTTAACTAACTTTTTATTTTTTCTTGATCTCAGGCTTATCTTATTTGATACTCTCTCTCATGTAAATCTACTGTCCAGGTTTACAGGTAGAATCAAAACTTATAAGCCTATCAAGGGGGTATCATAATTCAATATATTTCTTATATGGGATTCTTTCGAATTATGATCTCAGACCTAACAATACAATGATTTCCTAAGTTAAGGAGATTTAGATCCAATAAGATTGAGTCAGAACCATAATAAAAAGGAAATAATTTTCTAAACATTCCAATTATCAAAACCCTCGAAATTAAGAACTTATGCACCCATTGTAAACTTTGAGATTGTGAAAGTCTAATATAGTCATCACCTCGACTTGAATCTCACACATGGTTCTATTCAATATATTCTTGATGTATCGGTCACGATCCTCTTTGAACTATCAAATAAGTTTCCGAACCATCACATATGTTCCTTTAGTTTAGATAGGCTGTTAGGATTGCACTCGCATCTTTACCGATAGGATTCCAACTCCCTATCTAAGTTATGAACTATTCAATTGTACTAAAATTAAAATTTCAATCTTCGATGATCACTCTAAACCCAACTTACCAAAATTTAAACTAAATCCAATTTACCAACATCAAATACAATATATTGAAATCAAATATAAGGCATTCTCATAAATATGATTCTTATTTCCAATTGATGTTGACAAGCCTTTATTGAAAAATAAACACCATACATGGTTTTAAGAATAAATCCAACAATATAAACGACTTTCCCTTAACTAAGAAATAACCCAACAAAATATTACTCCACCTATCTCAGAACATCCCCCATTTTTTCAATGAAAATAAAAAGGAAATGAAGATCGAAACTAGAAAGGAATGATAATGAAGGTATAAAATGAAGCAATTACTAGGATAGAATAAAAAACACAATAGGATGTAAAGAGAATTTGATAACAAAATTCTCACATAACCTATCTCTACACAAAAATGGTTTTATAAGTAGACACAAGAATATAAGTGCAATAATAGAAGAACTCATTTAACACTTATGGATAAGTGAAAATATAAGAAAATTTATGTCACCAGTAAAATATGCAACTTTAAAAGAAAGGTTTATAGCCAAGAATGACTATGCAAAAAGGATAATAACATTAGGATATCATTAACCAATGACATAAGATCATATATTTTTCATGTAAAAAGAATATTAAAACCATTGAGAGATTAAAATCAAGTTCAAGTTCCATTAACATAGTGAATCATAAACAAAGAACTCAAAAATTTGATTATAATGATATCTTCAACCACCTTTTATAATTATTTTTAATTATACATTTCTCTCTCGCTAAAATAATTTTAGTGAAAACCATTAGTCTCATATTATTTGTGTTACTTAATTTTATATAGTATAAATCTTTAAGATATCATCTCTATTCAAAATTATTTTTTATATGTCAACTTTCACACGAACTAAGGTAGGTAGCTTTTTCCATAAATAATAACTATCCCACTATCCAAAGACGCAACTTTTTTATATCATCTAATAATTTTTTTACAGAGCATAATTTTTTTAACTTTTCTCTAACTCACATACAAATTTTTTAAGGAGTTTCGTGCACTCTTTAGACGAAATAAATTTTACGAACACTGTAGAGTATCAATTTTTTTCCAGTTCTCATAAAGTGAAATCTATTTAATGTGTACTATGATGTAAAGTGAAATCAAGATAAACCATTTCATATACAAAAGTATTTTAAGTAGTATATCATCAAAAGGGCATACATGTGATTGCATATATTGTTTTACAATTTTTAATATTCTATACAACTAAACCTAAACAACAAGTCATACAATATAGCAAATATGTAATAAAGACCAAATTCAGAGACATGTAACTCCTAGATCAATTAAAAATACAAATTCTTAATGATAACCTAAGAAACTCAAACCTAGAACAATCGAAATGATTGTTCAAATACTCAACTAATTGATTCTTGGCGTCTAGATAACTCAATTTTTTTATTATTTTCTTGAGACTCTAAATTTTTTATCTAAAAAAAACTTTGAGAGTTTATTTTGAGTAAGAAAGACACCTTTAACACCTCCTTTAGCCATTAGGACGCTCACGTCATAGGAAGTAAAAATACATGTTGTGATTTATTATGGGTCCATTCACTTGGATAAAGTTCTATCTTCAATTACAAAGAAGATTTTAGTTTTGAAGTTGATTCGAACGCTTTGATTGCTGACTGAAACCCGTTATAAATGTGAAGCATTATCTAGATGATGGTGCCTTCTTGAGCCAAAAGATATAATTTGAAAGAGTATTAGTGGTGTTATGAATAAGTGAGTGTAAGACTTAGTTCATTTCTTAAGTCTTTATAATAGTTCATTTTTTGTTGACTTGATGTTTTTCTTTATGGATTTTTTCCACGTACATTTTATGTTGTATAATTGCTTATCTTTCCGTATTTTGATTCATCACGTTAATATAAGAAGATAGGTTTGGATTAAGTCATTTTGGTCAACTTTATCAAGTAGATATATAATTGTTCTTTTATTTAAAAATGAGATAACAAAAGTATTACCGCAAACTTATTATTAAATTTCTAATTGAATAGTTGAGTTGAGTCTGTCACATTTTGACATAATTTTGATCTTCAATCAGTACACTCAAACTCTCATATAATATCAAAGCGATTACTCATTAGTAAGTTTAATTACCTTGAGTATATCTTCTAATTATGTGCGTAAAAATGGTATTTGGCACAAAGGACCAATATACATATATGTGGTTTGTCATAGTTATAATCATGTTTTCACTAGGTTTATACCCCTCTCAGATTTCTTGAATATCTCACCTTTTCAAAATTATAAGGTGTTCGAAAAAGACAGTGACATTGTGTAAGATGTGAGTCCAGATTTGGGGAAGCATCGCTTTGAGCGTATTTTATATAATTAACTTTAATAGAATAGAAAGGATTGTTAAAAACCAATTTGATTCTCACATCTCAATGAAAGAAATAGAGTTCAAAGTGTCATAAAAAAATGAAGATCGTGCATGTTGACGAGTATTTAATTATTCAATTAAATTGAATTAAACCACCACAACACTCTCATTAATAAATGAGTTTTACTTTCAAACTGATTTTATGGTGGCAAGTAAAAAGAAGGTGTATGTTTTTGCCACATAGCGACCTCAAAAACATATTAATATCTTTGTATTTATTAGAATAAAGTTCACATCCATCTACGAAGATTAATATCATCACTAGCAGATACCCCATGCGATGCACGGGCGCCTTTAGCGCGTTTTTAATAATGATATGCGCTCAAAAAGTATTCCGATAGTAAATGTAACATAAGTCAACTAATACTCTCGGGATATTTTTACCGGGACATTTATTTTGACTTACGTTACATCCCGAGATTAAATTTTTTTGGGTGTATATATCTTTGTGGAACTCATGCACGAAAACAATGCTATTAAAATTATTTTGTTGCACATGTACTCGTCTCACTCATCAAGTTTACACGCTACATGCTACGACATACCATGCATAACGAAAACTCGTATATATAAATCATCATGTACGACGTTAAAATTTAATACGGTTGTAACAAAATAATATTGCAAGCCCGGTTCAATAAGTAGATGCCAATGACATGTTTAGTACAAATATAAACTATTAATTTGCACTTGGAACAAAAAAAATTGAGGCTTTAAACTTCTAACATAAAAATCATTGTGCAAGTTCAAAGAACATCCATCTAAATAGTTATCCAAACACACAACTTTTGGCCAACTTGAAATAAGCATTGCTGACCCAACTTGATGTTTAAAATTGCCACTACGTTCTCAATGTACTAAAATATTAAATTAAATATGTTATAAAAACACTCATAATTCATTTCAAACTCCTCCAAAGAATGCCTTAGCAAATCCACCATGCGCAACTTGTTAAACCAACTCCATACAAAAAGGAGATAAATAGTAGATTCAAGATCAAAAGTATGACTATTATAATAGAAAAAATTACTTAAAAGGTGATTTGAATGATAACACAAATATTTACATGTCTATATATTTTAAGATTTACCATTCAAATGACAACACAAATATTTACATGTCAAATGATAACACAAATATTTGCAATTCATGCCAACATTTAATATTTACATGTATATATATATAAATAGTTTTCTTAACAAAAAAATTCAAAACCTATTTTTATGTGTTAAAATTATTGTACGTTTTTTAAATAAAATATTTTTTTTATTTTTTTCTAGATAACGAACAAATTTGTTTTAATACTAACTTTATTTTCAAAATCATTTTAAAATATTGTATAAAATTAGAAAAAAAAATGTTCTATAAATATAAAGTACTATTTCATATATGTATATTTAAACTGTAGTCTATTTTATTTAGTTGTTTTTTAAAATAAACTTTTAAGGCTTTTTTAAGTGTAGATTTTAAAACCGTACACACACCCGATATAATCAATATTAGCAATGTGCATTCCGTCTCCAATATGATATTGGCACACCATAAATCAATTATATTGACATATCAAACCCAACTTTACAGTGTGCACATGCTCACACACTCCCTCACAGTATGTCTAATGTAGCCTCACACACCAAACTCAACACTGTTCACTGTATTATAACACTAAAAAAAGAGAGATGTGGGTCTATGTACCATAACACACCTTTATAAACAAAGCTACCATTTATTGTTAAATTCTATACAAAATCGAAAACAAAAGAACTATTTTGAGAGCACAGGAGTCGTTGTACTATTACATCTCATGTAAAGGGAGAAATGAGCAACATTTTAACCGTGGTGCAGATAGTCTGGATTTGGTTACATTTTTTTTTTTAAATAATATGAGACCCACATTTGCTCTAGTTTTTTATTACTAAACATTTTTTTAGTTTTTTACTAATTGTAGAAGAAAATTTTTAATTGATCAAGTTGTAGTTGATCAGATTTCAATTATTGAAAATTTATTTTCAGTTACTAAAATTTATGAGACCCACTCCCTCTCTTAAAAATATTACTAAAAATGTATTTTTTATTTTTTATTTTTTATTTTTTACTAATTGTAAGAGCAATATTTACACAAAATCTTTATAAGGTACATGGACATTACTTCTCTCTGATAAGTAGTGTGAGAAATAATATAGAAAAACAAGCAAACCCAGTTTAAAAAACAACAAACCTATTAACATACTAACCAAAATAATGTTAGTATGTAGCCACTTCTATATTCGTTGAATCGATCTATTCACTCGCCCTTCTCTCTCATCTGGAAAACTATCTCCATGGTTTACAAATACAGAATGGGTTCCATATATACTAATTCAATAATCGAATATCAACATCATTATATCACAACCCCCTTGAAAGGTATGCCTCTTTTTAAATTTTCTGATATCAACACTAATATGCTATACAACCGTTAGAATTTTTACTCCTATGAAAAAAATTGTTTAGCTCAGTCATTTGTTAGATTAAAAACACAACATGCTACAATATTTGACGCCTTCTTTAATTTACGTTGTTTACTACTTTCAATCCATAAAACCAAATTGTGAAAATATTTTCATAGCTATAAAAATCTTCGATGTTAATAAAAAATTTACGACGGCAAGTGATTTTAACAAGTTTGTGCATATTTTATCTATGATTTATCTTAGAGTCTAACTTTTTATAATTCTATTTGATATTCCAACACGAACCTTATTCAATGTAATGTTTTGACAAATTTCTAAATTTTATGTTCCTAGCTTAAATCAATCCGTAAAGTTAATCCAATTTTTTCAAATCATAAAACAAATTGTAAAAATATTTTCGTCACTCTAATATCTTTGCTTTTACTAAAAATTTATGCATGTGTGTGCTTTTAATACATTCCTGCATATTTTATCTCTGAAATAGAAAATGGGGGCTAATGATGGTGAAAGTAAATTTATATTTGTGAATGCAAAGCCTTCATGGCCGGAACACTACAGGTACCTATGATTTTTTATTTATATTTTTGCCATTTTTACTATTTTAGTCATTTTAATGTATTGAATTTATTTGTATATTAATTCTTTAATTGTTTCCAACTTATGTACAAGGTTTTAGAAAAAAATCTTCCATATAATATACTCGGTTTTGTTATTCAAAAAAGGGAAAAAAAAATCCACCCATGTATCTCTCTCTCTCTCTCTCTCTCTCTCTTATGGATTTTGAGTCTAACATATTTTTATTTATTTTCTTTTTGTTCAAATCACTTGCTAGACAAAAAAATTGTATTTGTAAGTTGTGATAGAAAATGAAAGCTAATGGTGGTGAAAATAACTTTTAACATGTGGACGCAAAACATTCATGGTCGGAACACTACAGGTACCTATGATTTGTTTTTTTAGTTTTTGTCATTTTTATTATTTTAGTCATTTTTACAATCAAATTTATAATTTCAGTAGCAATATATAATTTTTAAAGGAGTTATTTTTTTCAAATCATCTCTTACAACTTAGTGTTTTTTGTTTTTGTTTTTGTTTTTTTTTTTTTGGCGGGTGGCGGGGGGTTAAGTTGAGACAACCATAGATGAAGCTTCCAAAATCGGGTATGATTTTTTTCTGTTTTATATATATATATATATTCGGCAATGCATCGCGTGGGCTTCATGCTACTACTATCATATTAGAGGTATAATATAAATTTGTATTAAAAAAATATTCATTTATTTATTCAGATCCGTACTATCCACCAATATTGTTTATTTTCCTATCATGTTTTCTTTACAATGTATCATTGTCTTGACTACTAATTGATTTGGTAACGTTATGACATTTTTAGGGTTATAAACAAAAAATTAGGATTGTTAAGATCAAATGTGGTCAAACCCCAAATCAACCCTTTTGTTAAAAACATAAATAAATAAATAAATAAAGACTTGCCGTTATAAGAACTGTCAAAATGAAAAAAAAAAATCCTTCAACGTAAGGAAGATGTTGTAATTTGGGTTTTGGCCTTTATCAATTTTGTCTCTTTGAGATTGACACCTAAAAATGTTATTGTACCTACTATAACTAATATTGATTGTTATTTATTTGGTAACGATATTAGATTATCCTCACAAATTACGTTACCCTAATAAGCCCGTGACTGCATCCAAATGCCTCCAAATAGGCATAACTTACGAGGACAGAAATCTACATAACCTAAATTTAAAATAAAAGGGAAGTCTAATAAGCCTCTGTCTCACCCACCCGCTTTTCAAAAAAAAAAAAAAAGGTGTTGCTGCAATGACCAAAAAAAAATGCGCTGTTGTGCTCGTTTTGACTTAGATCCGAACCTAATAATAATGAAATTTATATATGAATCAATGTAAATGCGACACGATATAACTATATATTTTTATTTATTTATTATGAAATCGGCCTTAGATAATTACCCTTTCAAAAGAAAATTGTTTTAGCCCCAATCTCAAGAATTTCTTTATAGCAGTAGTTGACTAACCTTCTCTTACGTTAGCCGCCTGGTTGACAACACACAGAAATCTGTCCCCATATATAAAATAATTCAACAAATGAAAATTAACAATTAGGAACCATTTTGCATGAAAACGTCATACATGGAATTGTATAGTAGCAGTCACTCATTTATGTTTTTAATGAAGGTTGTTGAAGCAATAACTTCAGTTGCTATTGTACGAAATAGGTTACATCAAGATCCAGCCCATTGAGTCTCTCTCGAAAGTCAACGACAAGAAAACTAATAAATAAACTTATTCCTTTTTTATTACGGGAATTTCCTTTATAAATTAAATGAGTGTCAATGTATATTGAGTTGTGACTAAATTGACAGGATACCTTTTACGTAAGATAGATATTTAAATCTGGTTCCAAATTATACACGGGCTTTGTAAATTTAGAATTTATTCTCATTTATAATTTTAATCTTTATTTTTTAATAACACATTCATAAAACGTCAATAAATTACAACATATCACGTCAATCGATAAATTAAATTTAAGGATTAAAAATAAAAATCAAATATTTATTGTTCTATATTCATAATTGATATTATTTTATGCTCTAAAAATACATAAACTAATTATATATTGAGATTGGTTTAATTAGAAGATCTTAAGTCATATATTGTGTATGCCTAAATAGAAGGAATTTGGCGATATGATATGACTATTTTCAAAATATTGGGGTGGGGATTTTGCTAGAGAGGGATTATAATTTTGAGTTTAGGGTAAAATTTTGTTGTTTCTTGGATCAAACATAGTGTATTTTGCATATTGATAGCCATATTTTCTTTGTTTAAAAATGGAATTTTTTTATCAATTAGTCTCGTTTACCAAGTTTGTAGTTCAATAGACTCTAACATCTTTTTTTTACTTCAATAGGTCTCATTAAAAAGATTTTTACTCCAATAGGTCATATTTGTAAACATATAGTGAATATTCACAATATGCATAAGTAAGACCTATTAGGAAAAAAATATTGTGATATGACCTATTAGAAATGTCTTATGTAAATAGGATTTATTTGTCAAACTCCCTAAAAAAGGTGCGTTGGAGTGTGTAAAGCGTTTGGGGGAAAAAGTCTAAAGAAACTTTTTAGCAAGACGCATGCTTTAATAATTTCAAGTTTTATGTTTTAGTTTTGGGTTTTGTTAAATTTAGGCACAATTTGCCTCCTTCATCACATGTCAAATAATGCATTATGAAACCCACATAAATTGCAAATTATGAGTGGGTGTTGTCTAATGAGAAAATGAGATACACCATTTTAACATTATTTCTCAATTTTAGTAGTGTTAAAATATGGAGCATATCTTAAAGGACAATTATGACAATATATACCAACAATTTCTCATACATACAAACATTTAATTTTATTGCACATTAGATTGATAAATCATTTGAATACGATAAATCAACACATAACATAGGATATATGAAAAAAAATCCCAACGAGTAAAACCTCAGGCGAATCTAATAGTCTCACTAACAACTTAATAAATACTTACACATGATATCAAAATGTATTGTAACGCCCCGTATATTTTAGAATATTTAAATTACACGTGTGCTCGTATTTCCCCCTGTTCCCCATCATTCTTCCACAATTTCTATTTAAAATTACTTTTGTACTGTGTTTTCATTATCTTCTGTATATTGTGCAACTCATCGAACATTGACAAGTTACGTTCAATTCATACGAAATAAGACATATTTAAATATCTTCTCATCGTGATTGATAGAGAAAACTTTTCGGTATATTTCGTCGTTGCTTGAAAAGATCCTCCAGTCGAAATCCTCAAATACCTACAAAATATATATCAAACTCAAGTGTAGAGGTAAGTAAGGGTATCAATCCACAGAAAGGGGGTAAGCTAGAGACAAACTCAATTGTAATTCAATTTTTTATTTTCTTTTTGAAATTTTTCTTTTTCTAATTTATTTTTTTCCAAATAAGCATCAATGTCTGAGATAAATCTGCTAAAAATACAAATAACCCCAATATAGACTTATATTTAATTTTTCTCCATCTGAATCGAACTTTGGGGAGAAATATTCGCTAAAAATGCAAACACTCTCTTTGACGGATCTTCTCCTTTTACTTTCAACACTCTTCCCTTTTTCAATATGGTGGGTGGAAAATGGAATTGATATGGAAATGGGTGGTATGATATATAGTGATGATATGGAAAATGGAAGGTGTATGGATGTATGATAAAATGAAATTTGATTGGTGTATGGGTGAAAGTATGGTGATCGGGACAACTTCAAGACACTTGTTTCTTACAAATCGAAAGTGATGTCGTTCTCAGTGATCAAGCCAAAAATTTAGTGAAGAATAATGAGATCATATAACGATTTAAAGTGTGGACCCAAATGAAGTTGAATCAACTCGTGACTCGGAGATTGCGTAAAACACTCTAAAAGGTGAAATGCACAAATCTCACAAGCTAAAGTCTCCGCTAGTGATCCTTAAGGTTCTCTTGAGAAACGTAATACTCTTCAACTCTAAACCGTAGTGACGTGATAAGTGCGTAAATTTTGTTGAGTCTAGAAATTCATGGTGCAATATGCCTTGTGACGTATTATATAAGCTATTTAGAAAAAATAATATATTCTACCTTGATTCCTAGACTTTGAAAGATGGATGATTGAAAATTCACATCAATGATTGACATCAATTATTATCGTTAAATTTAGTGAAATGGGTAGCCAAATTTTAATTAAGTCTGCGGGAGATAAAAATCATGGTGATCGCCTTCGCAAAAATGTTCTCCTATTGGGCTACCTAGTTGATTGATTTTAAATTTAATGATAACTAGGGTAGCACACAATGGTAAGCGAGTGAGTTGGGTGATAAAATTCCTTCTCGTGAGTGACCGAGTATAGGTCTTAGTTGATTAAATCATCATACACATTCGAAAATAAAAGTGAGAATAAAATCAAATAAGAGCACACAAGCACACACCATAATTGACTCGCTAACAGGAGAGGCGCGAGGGTTTATAAATGTACTTCCCACGATTTTTAGGCCGTGGGGTGCCTAAAAATTTGAATCGAACGGGGGGAGGTCACGTCAATCTCAGTCGTCCCCGGGAGCCCTACCGACCCAAGGTAGAGTGGCTTCTAAATCCTCGCCTTTGGAAACCCTCTCCCTACCTTGTCCGGTTTCCCTATCACGCTTGTCTTCGATTTATTACAAATTTAAAATAAACAATAAATGGTGTCTCTATGCACCGCAATACAAGCAAGGTAATAAACTCCTAATACAAGCCTTCTAGAATATAAAAATGGTACGAAAAGCAACTAAATAGGAAAAGTAAATGAACTACAAAATGAAATCCGCTCCAAGTACTTCACGCTACCAAGAATGGCAACGGCGCCATTTGATAACAAGAAAATGTGCCTCTATTATATTTGTGTGTGTCGTAGTTGCAACTCCTCTTTCCATAAAAAATCTTCACAAACCTATAAAACTATAACAAAACTAGAATATAGCGGTAAGTGAGGTATCAATCCACATCAAAGGATGAAACACAAAATTGGAGAGGACATATATAGATGCATTTGCATTTTATTATTATATTTCTATTTTTGCTATTTATATTTATTATGGATTTTTCAAATGATTTTTTTAGCTAACTAACTATACTAATTATTATAACTACTAATTAAGAAGTAAAAGCTAATTTAAGAAAAGTGAGATAAACAATATTGTGCTAAAAAGAAAACTAACTAAATTGGACTCATGAGGGCTTCAAAATACATCCCATGAATGGGAGATTAGCCCTCAATAATCATCATCCAAAAAAATATAAGATAAACAAATGAAGCATGAGATGATTAAAATAAAAGTAATAAGAGAGGAATAGATCAAACTCATTTAAGCCTTGAATTGAAATGAAAACTTCAATTACATCAACAATCTCTCAATTACAATCCCTCACTCATGTATTTATTGAATCTAAAATAAAAATAAAAAGGATAGTGGATGAATTCATAATGGACAATTAAATAATCAAAGAGATTTGCTAAAAATGCAAATCCTAACATTATAAAATTGTACATTAGAACTCAGACAAATAAATAAATTCTAGATCATTAATTTATATTGAGAATTACTTTTAATGCAAAATCTCAACATAAAGGAATGGATTAGAATTTACTTCCCATATGGGATGAATTCAACTACATCAATCTATTTTGAAATAATTGCTAAAAATGCAAAAATTCATTATAGATGGGTGGGGTGGAATTCATCCTAGAGATAAATTGTACTACACACCTCTATATTTAGATATTTGCTAAAAATGCAAATATCACCTATAGAGGGGTGTAGAGAAATTTATCACACAAGGTTTAAAAACTAAATTGGAGATCATTTCTCAAATGGTCTTCATATCCCTTAAATAGTAGGCATGGCGCTAAGGGTAAATTGGGTAGGAATTAAATGGACATGAGGGGTGTGAGGATAAGTTGGGATCAAAATAGAAAAATGCACAAATATGCATGGGTTGTGTGAAGTCATGTGAGAAGTGGGGTAATGAAGTAATGGCGATAAAAACAAATCAGATTTGGTTAAAAAGGGTTTGGGGATATTTATGGAAAAAGGGTTAAAAGAGGTTTAATTAACATGTGGGGTAAATGGGTTTTGGTTTGAATTTTGTTTAGTTTGTCTTGTAACAGGTACACATCCTGACTTTTGGGAGAAATGGATTTGGGGCTTTAAAAAGGAAAATGGGTTTGGCTTGGGGTGAAGTTGGGATGGCTCGGGTTTTCGAATTGTGGTCGGATTAGGGGTCGCACAGAAGTCGCGGTTTTTAGAGGGTGTACCGCATTGAAGTGGGCAGACCCGGAGATGGGTCTCGGGTCAGGGGTGTTGAGGTTCTGGGTTCGGGTTCGGCACGTGGTGTAAGGGGCAGAGGGTTTTGGGTCGGAGTTGGTTGGGTTTGGAGGTCTGGCATTTTGGAATCGAGTTTGGATGATCTGAGTTTGGTGTAAGGCAGGTCGTGGCAGCGGGTTGAGGTATGGGGTAGGGAGATGGGTCGCTCGTTTTGTGTTTTCGGGTTTGGGCAGGTACGGGGTAGGGAGATGGGTCGCTCGTCGGAGCAGGTGCTGCTAGACGCCACCGGGTTATGGTTGGTTTGGGGTGGCTCCGGGTATGGGACGAAAATAGGTTGTGGGGTTTTGGATATGAGGATGAGAGAGAGTGGGTGTGGTGTTTAATGGAGGTTGGGTGAAGAGAGAGAGAGAGGCTATAGGTTTGTTGGAGAAGATGAAGTGGGATGGTTTGTGTGTGTGAGGGTGTATGGGATTATGGTGTAGGTGAGGATGATGATAGGTAGGTGCGTGGGTGTTTATGGTATTGGGGTGTGAGGGGTTGTATGTTTGTTTAACTTATGATCCCTAAAAAAAATAAACTAAAAATAAAAATAAAATAAAACAAAATAAAAATTTAACGAAACTAAAAAAAATAAAAATCAACTAAAAGAAAAATGACACGACACACTATACAAACCCTAAAAAAAACTACACACGACTAAAATAAAAACTAACAAATAAAAATAAAAGAAAATAATAATGAACTAACTAAAAACTAAGAAAATAAAAGAAAATATAAAAACTAATACACGACGCGCTAAAAATTAAAATATAAAAATCCTAAAAATATATACATGACTCAATAAAATAAAATAAAATAATAAACTAAACCCTAAAAATAAAATGACACAAATAAAATAAAATGGGACAAACTAAACACACACGGTTCGGGACAGGGTTAGGTAGGTTTAGGGTAGGCTAGGGTACGGGACAAGGGTAATTAGCTCAATAATCCGCACAATTGCCTTGATATACGCGTTTGAACACTACAGCGTGCATTTGGCTTACAAAATAGACAATAAAGCGCATAAGACCCAAATTGTCGAGAATTAGCAACTAAAATACGTCTATTCAGGGTATAAAATGTACACTTTTGGGTGCTTATCAGTGATTATTCCTTCAGTAATGTGTTTGAAACAATGGATACTTGATATATACACCATACCATATTCAAATTAATATGCTTATCAGGTTCAAATCAGTTTTTCCAAACCGACCTTTATTAGGTCTCATTTTGTTATTGTAAGGACATTTTTGTCCATGAGCAATTTATATGTCGTACGCCGTTACATCGTTGAAGAAAATCAGGATCATACACTCATCAACGGATCTGAATATCAAAAGCAGAAGAGGAATCAAAGGCAGACAACCGGACCGGTCCGCCTGAATAAAAGAACCGATCCGGTCACAAACGGACCGATCCGTTATGCTGAAGGCCAGTATACCCCGGATCGATGGCAAACCGATGAAGCTGATAACCGAACCGATCCGATGTCAACCTGACCGATCCGCCTTCAATAAAAGAACCGATCCGATGTTAACCGGACCGATCCGCCTCAGACCCGGACCGGTTCGCCAAGGATAACTTCAATCAGATCGTGTTCAGATCGTGTTCCGAATTTTATGTCTCAAGTTCTCTTATTTAATCCCACTACGGGAAGTGGTTTTCTAAGACTTATTCACACGATTTCCAGAGTAAAGAAATCCCTAAGTCTTCACCTATTGAGTTCCAATACTCTAGGTTTTTTATTCACACAAATTCCATACCTTTGTGAATCACTTTGCAACCCAGGAACGCATTTTTGTTGTTCAACCCTTTGTGGAGGAGACCGTTCTTCTTCTCCATTGCAGCCCTACTGGACAGGGATAGTTCCAGCCGCCGATTACAGAATCCGATACCTGAGGGTAATTCTTAGTCACTTGTATTTTCATTGTAATCCGATTGTAAGCCGTTTTCTTACAAATTATAGTGAAAATAAATGTTTTTGCCCCTGCGGGGGATTTTTCCTCAATTATGTGTGTTTGAATGTCTTGCTTAGATTATCATCTTATTCAATCACATATTGTTGCATGTTTAGGGTTTGTTTGGGTTAAAAGGCGTTTAATATATAAGTTGCTCATTTGAACGCAAGCACATACGTTCTCAAATTGGTATCAGAGCAGGTTACGCTAATCTATCGCGTATTTCTATTTTCGACAAAAAAATTTCTAAGATATCATTTTTCTAATAAAATTGATTTTTGAAAAAGTGCGTGTTCAAATGGAGAAATTATATAATAAAATGCTTATTTTTGACGGGACAAATTATGCTTATTGGAAAGCCCGAATGAAGTCGGCTTTAAAAGTCATTGATGAACGTGTCTGGATTTTAGTAGAAAGAGGGTGGACTCCTCCCTCCTTGACTATTGATAATGTGATTAGTTTGAAACCTGACACTTCTTGGACTGATGAAGAATTTAAATGGGCATCTTTTAATTCTAAAGGTCTAAGTGCTATTTCTGGGTCTGTCACACCTGATGAGTTCAAACGCATAATGACGTGCACCACGTCAAAAGAGGTATGGGATGTTTTACAACTCACCCATGAAGGAACTAATGTTGTGAAAGAATCTAAGTTGCAAAATTTGACAACTCAATTTGAAACCATCACCATGCATGAATCTGAATGCTTTGATGAATTTTATGCTAGACTTTCTGACATTGTGAATACTAGCTTTAATCTTGGTGAACATATTCCTAATGCTAGAGTTGTTAAAAAGATTCTTCATTCTTTGCCTAAGCGTTTTATCCCTAAAGTCACTGTGCTAAATTCTATGGGTAATTTAAATATGCTAAAATTGGAAGAACTTGTAGGAGATTTGCAAACTTATGAAATTGATATGTTCCCTAAAACTGCTAAATCTAAAGATAAGGGAATTGCACTTAAAGCCCAAGAGAGGAGTGAGGGGTCGACTAGAAAAAGGGTAGAGTCGTCTAGAAAGAGAGAGACTGACACGTCAAATTCTGAGTGTGATTTTGACCTAGATGATTTAGCTCTTTTTGCAAAAAATTTCAAGAGAATTCTCAAATTTAAGAAAAATGGCAATTTTAAAGATAAAAAGAAATTTGAGAAAAATAAGTTTGAAAAGAAAAATGAAAAAGACTCCAAAAATCATCCTAAGAAAGAAAGTGAGAGATGCTTTGAGTGCGATGGTAGGGGTCATAGAGCCTTTGAGTGTGCCAATCGTCTGAATAGAGAGAAAGGGAAAGCTGTCCTTAATGCTACCCTTAGCGACGACAGTGAGGTCGAGACGGTGGATTCACGTGATGAGTCACCGCATGAGTGTAACTTCACCGCATTCATGGCCAGTCAAGTGAGCATTCCTAGTTCTCCTCACGAAGATGAGGATGATGCTTCACAGGGACACCTCGACAGTGAGATTGATGTGAGTGAGGGGGAGGATGACACAAGTGAAAGCGAGAGTGATATTCAACGCGCCTACGCTGAGTTATATTCTGAGTCATTTAGAACTAAAAAACGTAACAAAGCGCTAGTTCTTAAGATCACCAGCTTGGAGGAAGATTTAAGAAAGGCGAGAGAAAGAGAGTCCTCCACCGTCACCGCTCTGAGAGAGAGAGAATCTACCTGTGTCGAGAATGAGAGTTTGTTTAGAGAGAGAGAGAGAGTGTTTTAGAGAAAGAGAGAGGGGACTTGACTAAACATGTGGCTAGTCTTACGAGTCAGCTCCATTCCTCCGTGGAGACTCGGAAGAAACTTGAAGCCCTTGTTGCCCAGCTGACTCATGATCTTGAGAAAGCACGGTAAGTCAAGGTACAAATCGAGGATAGATCTGGGAAGATGGGAAAGATGCTCCTCGGCCCCGCTTTAGGTTTTGGTGATCGGCAAGGAATTGGATATGATGGTGCCTCCACGTCCCAAATTGCACCTGGACCAGTTCCTAAGTTTACTACCACTCCTTATGGTCACCGACAAAAACCTCGAAGTACAGTTCGACCAAGAAAGGCAATCCAAGGTCCGCCTTTGACTGTACTCTTTTGTACTTATTGCAAAAGAAAAGGCCACCTTAGGGAGTCTTGCTATAACATGGGTCGGACACGACGTACTATTGCTCCACCACGGCGTACTGATGAGTTTTCTAGTCTGAGAGAGCGAGTTGAGTTCTTAGCTGCCACGACTCAGAGATTAATGGAAGAATTCCGACGGATGTCCTTGCCGTTAGTGAACGCTTCTCACATTCCAGCTAAAACCAACAACAACAAAGGCAAACAAAAGGTCATACCTGTTTGGGTACCTAAGAAAGATAAAAAGGCCTTCGTTGTTCATGTTGCTCTCAAAGCACATAATACCTCACAGTGGTATTTTGATAGTGGGTGCTCCAGACACATGACAGGTGATGCCTCATTTTTTACGACTCTTGAGGACTATCAGGATGGCAGAGTCACCTTTGGAGATGGGAGCAAGTCTAGCATTATAGGACGTGGTACTGTCGAGTTACCTGGATTTCCTAAGCTAGAAAATATTTTGTACGTTAAAGGTTTGAAAGCAAACCTTCTCAGCATTAGCCAGCTGTGCGACACTGACTTTGCAGTAAAGTTTGACCGGGACGCGTGTAAAGTCTATAATCAATCCGGTAAACTTTTAATGCAAGGGGTGAGGACCAAGGATAATTTCTATGGGACTGAGCCCACATCCTCACTTGTCTGCAAAAGCGCCACGATCACTCCTATGGATTTGTGGCACCAACGTCTAGGTCACGTGAACGTTAGAGATCTTAATCGATTAGCTAAAAAGGACCTAGTACGTGGCTTACCATCTCTTGGAAAGTCAACTTCGACCGTTTGTGGACCCTGTCAGTTGGGAAAACAAATTCGTAGTCCCCATAGAAAGTTGCATTCCATTACCACTTCTCGTGTTCTTGAGTTGATTCACATGGATCTTATGGGTCCTACTCGTACTGAGAGTTTGGGTGGTAAGAGGTATATCCTAGTGATGGTAGATGATTTCTCTAGGTACTCCATTGTAGGTTTTCTGAGAGAGAAATCTGATGCTGTAGAGTTTTTAACGACCAAGTGCCGTGTCTTACAAAATCAACATGGTGTCACTATTAACAGGATGCGTAGTGACAATGGCACTGAATTCATAGAAGCAAAGGTAGATCTTTACTGTGATAGCCTCGGGATCAAACATGAGTTTTCTTCTGTGAGAACTCCTCAGTAAAATGGGATTGTTGAGAGAAAGAATAGAACGATCCAAGAGATGGCTAGATCTATGCTTCTAGGTCGTAAAACTTCTAGGAGATTTTGGGCAGAGGCAGTGTCTACTGCATGCCACACGGTGAATAGGGTGTATTTGCGTCCACACACACTTCAGACTCCTTATGAGTTGTGGATTGGCAAGAAGCCCAACCTGGCATATTTCCGTATTTTTGGGAGTAAATGCTACATCCTACGGGATAGAGAGAAATTAGGAAAGTTTGACTCCCGGAGCGACGAGGGAATATTTCTAGGATATTCATCGACTAGCAGAGCGTATCGGGTTTTTAACCTGAAGAGCTCTAAGGTTATGGAATCAATAAACGTCACCGTGTAAGATGACGAACCTTTGACGGTTATTGATCCTAACCTTCAGTGTGAGGATGAGGATTGTTCTGACAGTGATTTACCTGTTCCTCTCTCACACTCTGTGGACCCTACTCCTGTGTTAGGGGACACACCTGCTTGGGTTCGCAAGAGTCATGACCCGTCTTCCATTGTTGGCGATCCAATCTAGGGGTCAAGACTCGTGCTCAGCTAGAGAACGCTGTTAGCCATCTTTGCTACACGTCCAAAGTCGAGCCCAAGAACCATAAAGAAGCACTCAAGGATGAACACTGGATATCTGCTATGCAGGATGAGTTGCTTCAGTTTAAAAAGAATAATGTCTGGGAATTAGTCCCCCAACCTAGCAAGACTAATGTCATAGGTACCCGGTGGATTTTCAAGAACAAAATGGATGAAAATGGTACCATAATCAGAAATAAGGCTAGGTTGGTCGCTCAAGGCTACACACAGATAGAGGGTGTAGACTTTGGGGAAACATTTGCTCCTGTTGCGAGGCTTGAGTCCGTCCATCTTCTGCTCGCCATCGCATGTCATCTGCGCTTCAAGGTATATCAGATGGATGTTAAGAGTGCCTTTCTGAATGGCATTCTACAGGAGGAGGTTTATGTGGAACAACCAAAAGGGTTTGAAGACCCTCAGCACCCAGAGCACGTCTACTATCTTAGAAAAGCCTTGTATGGTTTGAAGCAAGCACCCCGTGCTTGGTACGAGAGGCTTACTTCCTATCTCTTAGCTCGTGGCTTCAAGAGAGGGGGAGTACTTATGACGTTGTTCGTCAGGAGAGATGACGGTGCTATTTTGGTTGCCCAGGTCTATGTGGACGACATAGTCTTTGGATCCACATGCTCCCAGCATGCTCACCACTTTGAGGAGAAGATGAAAAGTGAGTTTGAGATGAGCATGGTTGGTGAGCTTACATTCTTCCTTGGTCTCCAGGTTCGTCAGCTAGAGGAGGGGATGTTCATCTCCCAATCCAAGTATGCTAGAGACCTAGTGAAGAAATTAGGTTTAGACTCCGCTAAGCATGCACGTACACCTATGAGTACCGCTACCAAGCTTAGTAAGGACACTTCAGGCAAGGACGTAGAGCAAACCTTATATCGGAGTATGATAGGTAGTCTTCTCTATTTGACTGCCAGTCGTCCCGACATCGCCTTTAGTGTTGGAGTCTGTGCGCGATATCAGGCATCCCCGAAAGAGTCATATTTACTTGCTCTAAAACGTATCATTAAATACGTGAGTGGGACTCTCTCATACGGTATTTGGTATTCCTTTGATACCGATGACCGTTTGTCCGCCTATTCGGATGCCGATTGGGCCAGGGATGTAGATGGTTGTAGGAGCACTTCTGGTGGGTGTTTCTATTTTGGTTCTGCTCTTGTCTCCTGGCTGAGCAAGAAACAAAATTCCATCTCTTTGTCCACTGCGGAGGCTGAGTACATAGCCGCAGGGAGTTGTTGCACACAACTCTTGTGGATGAAGCAAATGCTGAAGGATTATGGGATATCACAGGACACCATGATCATTTCCTGTGATAACACGAGCGCGATACACATATCCCGTAATCCCGTCCAGCATTCGCACACAAAACACATCAGGATACGTGAGCACTTTATTCGTCAGTTAGTTGAGGAGAACACTGTATCCCTGAGTTTTGTTCCCACCGACCGTCAGTTAGCCGACATTTTCACGAAACCTTTAGATGCCCTTAGATTTGAGAGTCTTAGGAAGTCTTTGGGGATTTGCACAGTTGACTGAGGGGTTGGTCTATGTATAGAATAGGATGCTTTCTCATGTTCATATCAAATGCTTCCTATTGCTAGTCTGTTTTATATGTACCATTGCTTAGTTGTACAGCTTTTATTTATTCTTTTTGCTTTTTATTTTATTTTTATTTTTAAAATACAAAAAGATTTTCCTTTAAGAAAATTTTTGAAAAGCACAAAAAGATTTTATTTTGATAAAATTTTTGAAAAAGACCAAAAAGATTTTTCTGTTGTGGATGAGCATTTAAGATAGCCAAGTCACAACTTCATTCCATATCTCCATGTGACTGTTTGATAGAGTTTTGAGAGGCTACATCATTTCATCCATGTGCTTTACATTGTATGGAGTCTTTGAGATGTAATTCGTGATATCTTCCTACATGTTTGACTCCTATATCCTTTATTGCACACATGCACGGCCATATTTGATTATTGCACTTGTCTATCTCATATTGTCTTAAGTGTTTCCATCTCAATCTTGTCTATACAATGTATAATATGCGATAAAACTTGACAAGATTGGAATGCATGTAAAAACCGTTTTGGTGAGACTGTGTGTTTTTGTATAACGGGGAGGGGCTGCGAAAGGTAATCATCTATCCTTTGCGCAAAAGCCACCGTTAAAAAGGACCTAAAAAAATGGAGGAATTTTAATATCCGAGGTCCAAAGAGGTTAAAAGAGCCCGAAAAAATTTAAAGGCAATAAAAAGCTTTTCATGCCAAATATGGGCCACTTAGGTTTCACCATAAATTCTCCAAAGTTTGAGAATTTAGAATGCCTCTATTCAAAATAATATCTGAGGGAGTTTGGTTGGAGAATATAAACGGGTTTGTACTTCCTTGAACGTCCTGAAAAAGCATAAAATCATTTTGGACGTTATTGGTGTGAAAATCATTTTTGAGCTTTGATTTGTTGATTTGATTGAGTCAATATCTTATATTGTCATTCTTTTACACCAAAGGAAGCATTTGAGTTCATTCGCTAGGAATATCCAATATTCATCGTGCACATATGTCATGTTTGTATGCATTGATTTTCCTATCGAATTTGATCACACCACTTCATTCACGCTATCATCGACTTGGTTGCTTTGTGTTCATTCATGGTGTGATTTTATTCAAGTGACACCCCTCACTTGCTTATTTGATTTATTTCTCTCATTTGTCTATTTGGGGACATCATAAAAAGGGGGAGAAAGAATTATCTTATTATGGGGGAGTTTTGAAAGTTTGAGAGTTTGCTCATAAATTGGTATATATGTTTATCTCATTTCAAACTCGATATGTCACTTGGTATTTTGCTTTGTCTCATGTGTGTAGGATACTACATGGATTATCATTGGATTGCACACCCTGATGAGAAAAGCGTTGAGATTCCTGCAGAATTGAAGAGCAAACGCTGTAGTCTTATTCAATTGTATCTTTCCAGTTTTGGGTTCATGGAAGGGTAGATTTGTATAGGCATTTTTCATTTCTTTGATAATTCGGATGTTGGTTTTTATGTATGTACCGGCATAGACATAGGGGGAGATTTGTAAGGACATTTTTGTCCATGAGCAATTTATATGTCGTACGTCGTTACATCGTTGAAGAAAATCAGGATCATACACTCATCAACGGATCCGAATATCAAAAGCAGAAGAGGAATCAAAGGCAGAAAATCGGACCGGTCCGCCTGAATAAAAGAACCGATCCGGTAAACCGGACCGATCCGATCACAAACGGACCGATCCGTTATGCTGAAGGCCAGTATACCCCGAATTGATGGCAAACCGATGAAGCTGATAACCGAACCGATCCGATGTCAACCGGACCGATCCGCCTTCAATAAAAGAATCGATCCGATGTCAACCGGACCAATTCGCCTCAGACCCGGACCGGTCCGCCAAGGATAACTTCAATCAGATCGTGTTCCGAATTTTATGTCTCAAGTTCTCTTATTTAATCCCACTACGGGAAGTGGTTTTCTAAGACTTATTCACACGATTTCCAGAGTAAAGAAAGCCCTAAGTCTTCACCTATTGAGTTCCAATACTCTAGGTTTTTGATTCACACAAATTCCATACCTTTGTGAATCACTTTGCAACCCAGGAACACATTTTTGCTGTTCAACCCTTTGTGGAGGAGACCGTTCTTCTTCTCCATTGCAGCCCTACTAGACAGGGATAGTTCCAGCCGCCGACTACAGAATCTGATACCTGAGGGTAATTCTTAGTCACTTGTATTTTCATTGTAATCCGATTGTAAGCCGTTTTCTTACAAATTATAGTGAAAATAAATGGTTTTGCCCCTGCGGGGGATTTTTCCTCAATTATGTGTGTTTGAATGTCTTGCTTAGATTATCATCTTATTCAATCACATATTGTTGCATGTTTAGGGTTTGTTTGGGTTAAAAGGCATTTAATATATAAGTTGCTCATTTGAACGCAAGCACATACGTTCTCAGTTATTCACCCGAAATACATATATAGTTACGTAAATAGAAACAAAGATACTTATTTTTCAATTTCCTCTTCTATTAGGACCGGAATTAAATTTTGGTATCTAATGAGTGTCGTTTAATATGCACTAAGAAATTAGCATGAATGAGTCAATTAAGTCAATAAACAATTACTTCAGATGATAGACAATGATTTTCCCTACATAGGTAAAACATAAGCTAAAAAATTCATCACATTATCCAAATAGTTTTCTCAAACTATTCATCAAGGAAACATAACCCAAAATGTGTGATTGACTGTTTAAAAAACAACAAAATTTCATGCAAAAACTCTCAAACAATCATACAAAACATATATATTTTACATCCTCAAGGACAACATTTATAAAGTAAAGTTTTCAGCGTTCTCGAAATAATTTTTATAGAACCTTGAACCCAATAGGCTCTGTAATGAAAAATCGTCTCCTTTTTCACCGTTCCAAATCATTTCTGAAGTACTGCTGCCACAATTTGATGATCGTGTTGATTTTAAAAATATTTTGTTGTTCGGACTAATTACTTTGTTCAGATTATATATTTTTACTCGTGTTGGTAGTTTGAAATTAGTTTGATGTTTGGTAATGTTCGTGGATATATAGTTGAAACAAGCGATAAAGTAGGGGATATATGTTTGTTCTTAAAATGAATGTGAAGTTCTAGTTGTCTTAAGATACTCTACAAATAATGTTGAGGTCTATATACTATATAAGAGACCAGTTGTCTAAAACAGGCAGAAAATCTGATGCTCATGTACCCAATAAAATATATGTGGCTTAACTATCCCTCTATTCTCTGCTAGAATATAATGCCATATTCTTTAAGGGTGGGGTTGGGTCCGGAATTTCATTATTTTTGTTTAGATGAGAACTTTCAAACTTGGTAGATTTCATACAAGCGATATATATTTTACATCCTCAAGGTCAACATTTGAAATATAATGCAGGCTCTGTGCCTACCGGTATGGTTGTGGTCTTTTTCTTTATAATGACCTCTTATTATCCAATTGTGGCGTGCTCACTGGAGATGGTCACCTCTCTTTCTCCATTACTCTTTTGTCGTATAAACCTTTCCAGCCTTGACACATTCGCTATTTGCATTTACTTGGAGACATAGTTTTTAGATCTGCTCAATTGACATTATTTAACATGGATACTTAGAATTGTAAATTCTAATTTCATAACAAATCATTGGTATGTAATACCCCGTGATTTTAATGACTTTTAAAATGGGTTATATTTTAAATTAATGGATTAATTGGATTTTATTATAAATTAATTCATTTGGGTTTTATCCGAATCGTGGATATTAAAATGGATGATTCTGAATATTACTTAAAGATATTTAGGTAATATATGAATGTGATGTCATTGATATGACGGTATGATATAAATTCGTTAATTTGAATTTTTAGTCAGACGCGGTATGGGACGTGTCGGGACTAATTTATTAAATTAAAAAGGAAATTTATTTTACATCGACCTTATAGTCATTTCGACTGCGTCGTCGCGTCCGGAAGGTTCGAAATAGTCAGAAAAGTCTATTTGGATGTTGATATTGGGTATCGGGTCATTTGGAAATGAAAAGACAACCCAAAAGGGCATTTTGGTTATTTTTACAAGGGGGATGAATAGTGATTTCGGGTTTTATCTTATTATAAGTATTTAGAGATTAGTTGAATGTGGGTTCATTCATCTCTTCTACACAAAATTGAAAGGTCATCTTCTTAGAGAGAGTGAAAGGTTGCTTGGAAAGAAAAAGAAGTTTGCTTGGGAAGGAGGAGAACCAAAGGTCAAAGGTCACCACCACCATCACCACCTATGTTATTCAACCCCAAAGGATCAGATCTTCATTAGAGGCAAGTGTTTGATATTTGCAACTTAAGTTCGTATATTGTCCATGTTAGGATAGTTATAAAAAGAGATGATTTTCATGCTTGGAAGATGAAAGGATATAGTTGTTAATGGATTTTTGGAATCTAAAAATATATAGGAATTAAACTCATGTTGTAGGTAGTTAGTATTCCAATAAATATTCATCAATTTGTGGAAGAAATTCTGAAAATAATTTAGTGTTCTTGAAGATAATATGTTGATAATTTTCTGGAAAAAGAGGCAAAAACGAGTGGAATGAGAAGAGCCAATTTGGAATGTTTAGATCTTCTTTTTGAGTGAATTTGGATGAGATTTAAGAAAAACTCAAAACACATACCTGACTCAATTTTTCGTGTAGAATCCAAATCTGAAGTCGGATTGATGATTTGAATATTTTTTGGATCTGATTTTTCTGAGTATTTAAAATATGAGAATTCATGATGTTGTTTCTTTTTAATGTTGGTTCTTATCCCAAAAATTTTGTAGATCTTCGGTGATTATTAATTGGATATTATGGGACTTAGAAAATATCAGTAGACCCTTGATAAGATTTGAATTAATTTGATTGGGATTTAAATTGATTAGAATGATGATAATTAAATTAAAGAAATTTCGGTTGCTAGATTCATTTGTTGGATTATAATTGGTTTGCTTGAGGATTAAGGATAGGTCCAGTAGTGGTGATTGAATGTAACACCTGGGTAGCCTTAGGATTACAATATGAACATCAAGGACTGAGTTTAAGCTCATTATTGATTGTGCAAGGACTAAGTGTAATACGAGCGCTTAGCAGTATGACTCTTGGATAGAGATGGGAGTTTAGAACACATTTGGTTGAAAGAGGGGATGAGGTTATTCCGATCGCATATTTGAAGTTGACGAACCTCCTCGATCGACAAAGTTAAGTAGTAGTGTATTGGAGGGGTTCCTTGTTTGGATTTCGCTTTGCGAGACGCTCCGCGCATGAACCTTAACGACGTCGGGAGTGGAGAGTTGTTATAGGATGAAAGGATAATTAAATTATGAAGTAAAGATATGACATTTTAATACGTGGGATTTAAAGAGATATAATGCTACGTAAGGGAATAATCTAAGGTTAATGTGAGTACCTTGTTGTTAGTATACTATAGGTATGATAATACCTATTTGATTGATTGATGATTTATGTGTATGACATACCTAGCTTACTTGCTATCGGTGGAAGGTTTGCGCGTGAGGGCAGTCATATCCTGATGAATCCATGGGATCTTTGATTTGTCGCTCGAGAACATAGGTCTATGAAAGACTTATCGGGGAGTTGATAAGTCCGCTGACTATGGGTACGTAGGTATGTGCGTGACCCATGGGTATGAGAACTATGTTCGCCTACAATGATTGTGTTGTTGTTTGTGGTTCGAGAAATCCTTACCGAACCTTTTGTCTCTTATTCGACGACCAGCGATATTGGGACATGAGAGCAGAGTAATGCATTGCACCGCAGCTGTGACTCGGGGTGCCGTATTATATATGAATATATATATAATGGATTAAATGAATGAATGGATATTTATTATGGTTAAATCTATCTACGGTGATAATTGTAGATAACGGTGAATAGAGAAAGATAATTGAATTAAGTTAATGAATGTTTATTGAAAAAATTAATTCATATTAATGAGAAATGATTCATGTTAATGAGAAACGATGAGAAATGTAAATGAATAATAATGTGACGTATGGTATGGGACATACGTGGATTATGATATTGGGATGGAATTATAATATGGAGACTAGAAAAGAGGAACCATTAACTAGGAGGTTAATAGGAAACGTTAAGTGTGCACTCTAATTGAGAGGTGAGAATGGCAAGTGAGATTTGGGTCTAACATGTACATAATAAAAGATTTATTGCACTTGTTAAATACTTTCTGTTTTAAAAATCATTTACACAATCGGGCTCTGACCCGTTTCCTTGCATATTTTCTTTTCTATTGTATCTTCTATATCAGGTGTCTAGCAACAGGGACGCCAACCTTAGTTGATTATGACAGGCTATGGATTTATGGAGTTTTGCTTAGACGCCTATCATCTTTTTGATTCACAGTATTCTCTTAGTAGGGCATGTCGCCCAAAGGATTCAGTTATCATTTTCTATCGGAGTCAAATACTATGGTATCGTGTCATTTTAATACATTTAATATTGTTGGGATTGCTGTAATGGATTAATATTATTTGGGAATGTTTATTCCAATTGCATTCAAATTCTTTTGTGTTATCTATTCAGTTAAGTGTTGTAGAATAAAATGTGTTATGTTATTCTTAGACTAAAAATGGATTTTGTTGAATTAAAAATTTGGAAAGTTTTTTTTACACCAGCTTAATTGAGTATTGGGTGAGTTGTAAATGTTTTCGACAGTGATGCTAAGAATGAGCCAACTGTATATTCTGTTTTAATTTGGTATGGGATTGGCCACCCGGTATTTAATTAGGCGGGGTGTTTCAGGTGGTATCAGAGCATCAGGTTCTAGTGTCCTTTAGGATCTGTACGGCTTACTGTGTTTTCAGCTTAGCGTTCTTTGATATAGAGCCCTATGTTTAGGATTGTTGATCTCTTTGGTAAGATTCTGTATATATCAGTGAATCTTATTTACATTCGGGAGTGATCGAACAAAGAAGTATGGAAGATGAGGGCCATTGAATGGATAGCGGAGATCGTACTTAGGAGGTTATGAAGTATGTTCGAGTATGATGACCATAGTCGAGGTCACCCCTATTATGGAAAAATTGAGGAGAGTCATCAGTAGAAGTTCTTGAAATGCGAGAATTATGTGTGTTACCTAACGAAGGCAATATATTCAAAGGCTTGGGCATGTTGATACCAAAATTAGTATGTTGATATGGACGAATAATAAGAAGACACGTGTCAGTCTACGTGGCACTATATCGACGAGGAAGTCCATTTCCCTGACCAAGTCATGTATTCTCCGAGGAACTCCAACACTCCGAGGAACTCTTGAACGACGAGCAACTAAGGCGGTTCGAGCTGCATCTCGACCACAGCAGCTGCACCTCGTCCACAGCATTTATTGCCAGATAATCAACAGTTTAACTATTCATTGAATGCTTATCATCTTGACGCACATGCTTGAATAGCATTAAATGAATTACCCTTTCATGTACAGCCTAAGGGCTATAAGTACCTTGTATCACCCTCATTCAAGGGGGACCGGAATTTCTTGATAGCACTTGTAATCGAGAATTCCCAAACACTCAGCAATAACATAACAGTGGACGTAGGCCATTCATATAAGGCTGAACCACTTTAAAAATCTTTGTCTCATTTCATTTATCTGTGATTGAATTATTAGAGTGATCTAATTTTTTACATCAACAGATTGGCGCCGTCTGTGGGAACGATTTGTTATTATCATTTTTCACCAAAAATCATTCATCATCAATGGCGGATAATCCAGAATCTAGCAATCGAAATGCTGAAAATGCTGAAAATCCTCCAAATCCTTCTGCACCTCCAGATCTGGCTGGAATTATGACGAATCTGGCTCAAGGACAAACCGTCATGCAAGAAATAATGCGGCAACTCATACAAACCCTTCATGGCGGTGCACCTGCACATTCAGGACAGCGAAGTGGTCAGAGGCAAACTTATTTACTTTCTTCACGATCCAGGCGTACAGATGCGTATCGTAATGAAGAATCCGATGATTCCTCTTATCAACCTGGGCGAACTTCGTCAATACGGGCTACAGATACTGATCAACGTATCACTCTCTCTTCAGAGAGACCCAGTGCCTTGGAAAGATTGAGCAGGGTATCTCCTTTCAGCCGATTAGGCCCCAGGAGGAATAGGAGTCCACCTAAGGCCATGTCGAGGAGTTTTCGACAACCATCAGGTTTAAGAGAGGGATCAGCACAATCACGACCAGTTGCTCGTCAAGAAAGATCTCAGGAGGCCACGTCAGAACAATCAATTGCTCGAACTAATAGGCCCGAGGAAGGAAATGATGCTTGGAAAGGATCAATTCAGCGGTTGGAGGATAGATTGGGAGAAATGGCTAAGGCGAAGAATCCCCTACAACGAACTTTCGTTCAAGGGACACCTTTTGTCAAGGCTATTGTGGATTTTCCTACACCATCAAAGTTTAAAGCACCCGTAGTGACCCCCAAATATGATGGAAAGACAGATCCTGTTCTGCACATAGAGCAATATCAAGCTGCTGCCGACATCTATGTTGTCCTCGACGAGATGAGATGCAGAGCATTTTCAGGAACTCTTACTGGATCTGCCCAAATATGGTACAACAATCTTCCTTTGGGAAAGATTTTAACTTTCTTTCAGTTGGTCGAGTTGTTCATTGGCAATTTCTGTTTTGGGGCAAAACCAGTAAAACGAGTAGCACACTTGTTAAGTGTTAGACAAAAACCTGGCGAAAGTACTAGAGATTACATAACTCGTTTCAATAACGAGAAGCTAGAAGTCATATATTATGAAGAAAAGACAGCAATCACCGCCTTGATGAGTGGGTTGTTGCCTAACAAGTTGTACTACACTTTGGCCAAAGATCCACCTATAACTATGTCAGAGTTGATGGCAAAAGCGGCCAAAATCATGAATACCGAGGAGGCTATGGCTGCGAAGAAGAATATGGATAAAGAAACCAAGGTGGAAGTCGACAAATCTAAGAAGAAAGAGCATAAGGGCAATGGCGGTGATAGGCATTCCAAGAATAATAAAACATCATGGGAAGTCCTGAAGAAATTCGATAATTATACTCCCTTGAAAATGGGTATTAATCATGTCTTGGAAGAAATCAAGAATAGCGAGGAAGTAAAGTGGCCGAAGAAACTGAGGTCAGACCCTGATACGAGGAACAAGGATAAATATTGCGAGTTTCATAAGGATCATGGTCGTATGACCAAAAATTGCATAGCTCTTCAGAACGAGATTGAAACACTCATCCGAAGAGGAAAGCTAGCAAAGTATGTTGATCGAGGAGGGGAAAGAAGAAATAATGATCGAACTAGAGAGAGGTCTAGATCTCCTCATCGAGCTGAGGAGAAAAAGAAGAGAAATCATGAAGATGATCCAGATGATGACCCCGATCTTCCCAAGAAACCAAGACAGCCAGAACGAGAGGTATTTTCCATACGTTTTGGGTCATTTGATTGTAATGTTATTATAGGAGGAGATACAGGAGGAGGAGACCTTACTGCAGAAAGAAAGGCTTACCTCGGAGAGGCCCAAGCTTGCTCGTACATTCAGCGAATAAATTTGGCCGAGGAGGATCGTCCGAGGAAGGTAAACAAAGAGAAGCTGGTCATTGGCTTTTCAAAAAATGACCTGGCAGGTGTTCTTTACCCTCACTATGACCCTTCGGTGATCAAAATGAGGATGAAAGAAGTAGTGATTTCAAGGGTGCTGGTAGACAATGGTAGTTCGGCAGATATCATGTACTATTCATGCTTTGACAGTTTAAATTTGAAATTATCTCAATTGGAACCTTATCACAGACCTCTTCTGGGTTTTGCTGGCGAGAAAGTTTTTCCACTTGGGACGATCAAGTTGGATATATTCATTGGAACTTGGCCTGCTTGTCGAACAGAGAGAATACGCTTCTTTGTGATGGATAAGAATGTGCAGTCAGCTTACAACATCATCATGGGAAGAGTTGGTTTGAAGAAGTTCGAAGCAGTCCCATCTACAGTACATCAGTGCTTAAAATTCCCAACAAATTTTGGAGTAGGAGTTGTGAAAGGTGATCAAAAAGTAGCTCGGGAATGCTATTATTCATCTGACGAGCAAGAGGAGCTTGAAGAGTCAAGGAAAAAGACAACTACCTACCAGGTGGATGAAGGTACAAAAATTGAAACATTGGTTCCAAGAGATGAATCCCAACTTGTAAAAGGACAGGTGGTGGAATCTACAGAAAATGTTATTCTGGACGACGAGCACCCTGAACGAGTAACCCAGATAGGTTCGTCGTTGGATGCCTCGATAAAACAGGAGTTGATAACTTTCTTGCGAAACAGGAAGAAAACTTTTGCATGGAGTCATGAAGACATGCCAGGAATAGATCCAAACTTCTTATGTCATGAGCTCAATGTGAATAAGGAGATCAAACCTGTAAAGCAGAGAAGAAGAGTATTTAGTCCCGAGAAGAATCAAGCTATACAAGAGGAGGTCGACAATCTCCAGAAAGCTCAATTCATTGAAGATGTGAAATATCCAGACTGGTTAGCCAACGTGGTAATGGTAAAGAAGAAGAACAATAAATGGAGAATGTGTGTTGATTTCACCGATCTCAACAAGGCATGCCCAAAAGATCACTTTCCACTGCCCAGAATTGATCAACTAGTGGACGCCACCTCGGGACACGAGTTGCTCAGCTTCATGGATGCTTACTCTGGTTACAACCAGATCAAAATGAAACCTGAAGACAGGCAAAGTACTTCTTTTATTACCCCTAGGGGAACTTATTGTTACAATATTATGCCTTTTGGTTTGAAAAATGCAGGAGCGACATACCAGCGGCTGATGAACAAGGTTTTTGCCGAACAAATCAGTTGCAATATGGAAGTCTATGTCGATGATATGCTGACAAAGAGCAAGAAAGCTGCTGATCATCTAGTTGACTTAGGTCAGACCTTTGATCAACTGGATAAATACCAAATGAAGCTCAACCCGACGAAGTGCACATTTGGTGTACGAGAAGGAATGTTCCTCGGGTACATTGTCAACCAGCGAGGCATTGAGGCGAATCCAGAAAAGATCAAAGCTCTTTTAGGGTTGCGATCTCCAACGATGAAGAAAGAGGTGCAGAGTCTTACAGGACGAGTTGCAGCGCTCAACAGATTTGTATCCCGAGCAACTGATAGATGCCTCCCATTCTTCAGAACACTTCGAAAAACTTTCGAGTGGAATGATGAATGTGAAAAAGCTTTTCAAGACTTGAAGAAATATTTGGGAGCACCTCCACTGTTGTCCAGACCAGTAATGGGAGAAAAGTTGTACTTGTACCTGGCAGTATCAGAAAATGCAGTCAGCTCGGCATTGATCAGAATGGAGAATGGAGTCCAGAAGCCAATTTATTACACAAGTAAGGCTTTTCGAGGTGCAGAGATCAGATACCCAAAGCTGGAAAAATTGGCATTGGCATTAATTGAAGCAAGTAGAAGAATGAGGCCATATTTCCAGGCCCATACCATCGTCGTGTATACCGACATGCCACTAAGACAAGCCCTTCATAAGCCAGAAAAATCAGGGAGACTGATGTACTGGGCAATAGAGCTCGGTGAATATGACATTGTGTATGAACCCAGATCATCATTAAAAGGGCAAGCTGTAGCCGATTTCATAGCAGAGTTTACATATCCTGATACCCCCGAGGAACAAAAATTGCTCGCTGACCAACCTGTGGATGCTACAGGATCATCAGACATAAGTCCAGACCAACTCCGGTTGGTAAAAGGGCTTGTGGATGTAGAAAGATCATCAAATTCAAACCCAGACCAACTCCGGTTGGTAAAAGGGCGAGAAGAGATGGTCGACGAGGAGCGAAAATTACCAGGGGAGGATGAAAGAAAACAGCAAATATTTCACTGAGGAACCTTGTCAGAAAAGAAATTTGAAGACGAGTTACCTACATGGAGATTATATGTAGATGGGTCATCTTGCACAACAGGTTATGGAGCAGGGATTGTTTTGAACACCTCAGACGAGATTGACATGGAATACGCCTTACGATTCCAATTCAAAGCCTCTAATAATGAAGCCGAGTATGAGGCCATGATAGCAGGTCTTAATTTAGCAAAGATTATGGAGGCGCAACAAGTGGTGGTATGCAGTGATTCTCAATTAATTGTGAATCAGATGATGGGAACATATGCAGTTAAAGGAGAATTAATGGTCAAGTATCATGCAAAGGCGATGGAGTTGTTAGCAGAATTCGATGCCATTCAATTGATGAGAATACCAAGAATGGAGAATGCGCGAGCAGACGCACTGGCCCGATTAGCATCAGCTACTCGTACCGAGCTGCGAAGAACGATACCAATTGAAGTATTAGAAAGTCGGAGCATAGATGAAGACCTGACGGTGAATATTATTACCTTTGATTTAGGACCATCTTGGATGGATCCCATCAGGGCATACATTGAAGAAGGAGAATTACCGGAGGATAAGCTTGTTGCCAAGAAATTGAAGTATAAAGTTGCTCGGTATGTACTAACTAATGGTGTTTTGTATAGACGAGGAATTATGGCAGGTTTGCAAAGATGTGTACATCCCTCCGAGGTGAAAGAATTGATTGAAGAAATCCATGAAGGATCCTGTGGAGCACATGTGGCAGGTCGGACACTTTTACAAAGGGTGATGACGCAAGGATACTACTGGCTGACGATGAGGGCTGATTGTATAGCCTACGCCAAAAAATGTGATAAAGGCCAACGTTTTTCTTCCAATCGACGTACTCCACAAGCATTGTTGACACCCATAACTTCACCTTGGCCATTTGCCATATGGGGAATTGATCTGGTTGGACCACTGCCAACGACCCGAGGAAGATTCAAATACCTCATCGTGGCAGTGGATTATTTTACTAAGTGGGTAGAAGCTGAGCCACTTATTGATATGACGTACGAGAAGGTATACCAATTCGTTTGGAAGAATATAATCTGCCGATATGGTCTCCCTCATGCCTTCATCACAGACCATGGAACACAATTCGATAACGAGGAGTTTGCTGCCTATTGTCGACAATCAAACATTTTGAAGACTCATTCAGCACCAGGCCATCCTCAAAGCAATGGACAAACTGAAGTGACGAACAGAACATTACTCAATGGTTTGAAGAAGAGGCTAAGTGAAGCTAAAGCTAATTGGATTAATGAGCTACGGTCAGTATTGTGGGCTTACCGAACAACTCCCCGAGCAGCAACTGGAGAATCACCATATATGCTGGCATTTGGAAGTGAAGCTGTAATACCTGCCGAGTTGGGTCTTCCAACACATACAGTGCTGAATTTCAATTCACCAGTCAGCGACTTAATGAGAAGATTGGATTTGGATATGCTCGAGGAGGTTAGAGAAGAGGCAGCCATTAGGAATGCTGCTTACCAACAACGAACAGCTCTGTTCTACAACAAGAGGGTGAAGAAATGCGACTTAAAAGAAGGAGATTACGTGCTAAAGAAGGTCATTCAGAAGCACAATAAATTGGAAGCAAACTGGCATGGACCTTACCGAGTCACAGAAGTTGTTCGACCAGGAACTTACAGAATAACGACTCTAGAAGGAGAGGAATTTAATAATGCATGGAATACTGAACACCTACGCAAATATTATCAGTGATGTAAAATGTAAAGAAATTTCATCAATATGAATAAAACGATGATGTTTCTCCATCTTCTTTCTTTTTATCGAAAGTTTTTCGGGGAATACTAGTGTACAACACTACGCTGTTCAGCAATAAAAGCAACACTGATAGTTCAAACCCACGACCAACTCCGGTTGGTAAAAGGGCGAGAACAAACTATACTCCTTTGGTTAGGAGGCGTACACTAGCGTGACCAACTCAGGTTGGTAAAAGAGCTAGTGGACATGATAGTTCAAACCCACGACCAACTCCGGTTGGTAAAAGGGCGAGAACAAACTATACTCCTTTGGTTAGGAGGCGTACACTAGCGTGACCAACTCAGGTTGGTAAAAGAGCTAGTGGACATGATAGTTCAAACCCACGACTAACTCCGGTTGGTAAAAGGGCGAGAAAAAACTATACTCCTTTGGTTAGGAGGCGTACACTAGCGTGACCAACTCAGGTTGGTAAAAGAGCTAGTGGACATGATAGTTCGAACTCAGACCAACTCCGGTTGGTAAAAGAGAGAGAACACGAGACTCCTAAAAAGGCCAATCTCGGTTGGTTAGGAAACAAGATATGCTCTCAAATGCCAACTTATGTTGGTCGGGAGGTAAAATTATTACAGAAAATACAAAAGTTCCTCGAAGAACAAAATATTCCAAACTGAACCAAGTATGGTTGGTCGGGGATAAAAACCCACTAATTGTAGTTGGTCGACGAGGAAAATTTATTGACCTTAGTTGGTCGGACATATTTTATGAAAAAGACAAAAATTTACCAAGTACGGTTAGTCGGGGATAAACTCTCACTAACCACAGTTGGTCGACAAACACAATTTAACAACCTTGGTTGGTTGGGAAAATTTTTAAACATTTTTATACTCATTACTTTATTATTAAGTGATCGAGCAACATTACTGATACTTGTAACTTTTTATTACTAAGTTGGTCGATGAACCACACAATATTGTTATGCAAGCACAAATATAAAGTGTTTAACAAGCACAAGACAATAGAAATACAGATTTGCAAACAGAAAATGAAAGTCTTTCATTAAAATTCAAAACGAATTACAAGTTACATATGTGTACTAACTATTACATTGAAATCCCGACTCTATTGGTTTCTTTCCCTCAGCTTTTGAAATAGGTTCCTCGCCAGCAGGCGGATCATTTAAAGTCTGAGGAGAGTTAATGAAGTTCAAGTCCTTCAGCATCCTAACGTTCATCACAGAAGGTCGATCTAGAAGATGCTCAGGACGAGATACCTCAAACTGGGAATGCAAACTGTAGTCACCAAGGTATTTTGAAATTAAGCTCCGAGGAATGGCACGAGCTGGGGTCCATTCCATGTCCAAGTTATATGGTGGCACAGGCAGGTCAAGAACCCCAGGATCATAATAATCCCATAGGTAGTGCCCCTGTTCGAGCTTCAGCACGCCCAAGGCATTCAGCCATCCTTGCTTGTAGCCCTCGTTATTGGCATTCTGGATACGATCATCTAAACGGAATAACGCTTCGTTGTATCCAGCCATCCAGAACTCCCTGGGCTGTTTATTAAATTGAAATGTCAACCTTTCAAGCTTCTCATGAAGGTTTCTGGCAAGAACATCCTTATTATCCAGAGCAGACTTTGTCGAAGCAAGTTGATCCTCCAGAGTTTGGATTTTCTTAGACATTTCAGACAAAGCCCGATCTTTTGCATTCAATTGGAACGCTTGGGTTTCCAATGTTGATTGAGTACGAGCTTCTTCAACAGAACAACGAAGAGTTCTTCCTCGTCCCCGAGTAGGTGGAGTACTCTGTTCCTCGATAATATCCTGGGTAACTCTTCCTCGACCACGAGAACTTCTTCCTCGTCCCCGAGTAGCAGTAGAAGTACCCGACCTTCTCAAGGTATCCAACTCTTGCCTCAATTTGGCATTCTCAACCTCTAGAAAGGAAAATCCCTCGTCAGTCACTGGGATTACAGCTGTTGAAGAAGATGCTGCAGACTTATACTGTGCCAGCTCTTTCTGCAAATTGTTATTTTCTTGCTCTAGCAGCTCGGTGATCTGTCTACAAGCTTCAACTTCACCTTTTAGGGTTCTCTCTCTAACATCGTACCCAGCCAGGAGTTTGTCGTAGCCCTTCTCGGCAAAAAGCTGCTGATACCTCTTCTCATACCCCTCAAGCAACAGGGCAGTTGATTCCTTATACTGATTTTGAAGGTCCTCTAAGGTACATTGAAGATCCTCGATCATTTCGTAATAGGCCACATTATTGACCACAGCCCGGTCAAGTAAACCCTTCAGGTACTGATAAGCCTCAACTGCCTGCTCAGAAGCTTCATGACCAAGGATATCAGCAACTTCAGATGCACTTAGGTCTGTGTGACCAGCCTTATAATATTCATGGCATTGCTGCATCAACTTTGTATCATTGGCAGATAATAATTCCATTCTAGCCATAAACTAGTAAAGAATAAAAGGCAAGAGTTAATAAAAGAAGAAGACAGAACATCAACAACGCAGAGGAACAAAAAAGGTGATTTTATTACATCATCAAAAGGAGTACAGCGTTCAGAATACATAGTATAAGTAAAAGAAAAATAGAAAGAAAATACCGAACAACTTCACACCTTTTCCTTGTCTCCCAAGACTTTCTCGGGAGGCTGGGACGAGGAGCTTGGTTGCTCGGTGGGAACAATGAGTTGATTGGCAGAAGTTGAGACTTGTTCAGGAGGAGCAGGCAAAGACGAGATCTCCTCGGTGGCTGTCTGAATGGGTTGTGGAGCAAGGACTTGATCACCTCCTATCATTGAAGACTCCTCGGACGCAGCTTCGTCTTCTTCCTCATCTTCAATTATAGGAGGGGGGCCAGGAAGATGTTGTTGAAATAGTTCAGAGTCTTCGCTAACCTTCAGTTCCTGCAGGGCAGCAACCCAACCATCTCGGAAATATTTCAAACTTCCATACTTGACCTGGGTCATCATGGCTGCTACCCCCTGTCCCATCCTTTATCCCAACCGGTGCGGAAAGATTTTTTCACAGCCACTTTTCTTTTCATTTTCTCCGAGGAGAGCTTCTCGGATAGAAGATCCTCGGAGGCTTTCAACTTGGCCTCCACCTCCTCCTTCTGGCGATTTACTTCTCGCAGAAGGGTTAGCTCTTCCTCAGCCGATTTCAACTTATGTTCAAGCTCCCCAAAGTTTGTGAGCTTCTCGGCATATTTCTTATTCTCTCTCTCCAAGTCTTTTACTTTATTTCCCAACTGCACCTTCTCTGCCTCAGATGCAGCCAACTTGTTCTCCCATTCACCCTTATCCTCGTCATATTTTTGACGAGAATACTTCAAAGACTGGGCCAAGCCCTGAAAAGCATCCTCTACTCCAGACGAGGAGCTGGAAGCCTTGATTGCTTCATCTTTCTTCACTATGGTGTTAAAGCAACTCACCAGCTGAAAAAGAAAATAATGATAAGTCAATGCCGAGATACATATATTGACTAAAAGAAAGAAAAATTCAGTATAAGAGAAACTTACTGAAGCAATGTGACGAGTAGCTAGGGATGTCAGCATATACCTAGACATGTTTTCCTCGATTCCTTGGACTTCAGGAATGGTTCAAGTCTTTACTGAGCTCATTGCAGAACTCGGGGGAATAATGGTTGGAACGCCAGCTCCACTAGCTTGAAGCTGGGGAATGGCTTCAGAAAAACTGATCGAGGAGGATTTCTTCAGTCTCCTCGGTGTCTTCTCAACAATCTCAACCAAAGAAGAACTTTTGGTTGGAGAGATGGTGATTACTTCAACAGGTGCATCCTTCTGCACAGGAGCCACTGGGGGATTCTCGGCAGCCTTCTGATGAGCAACAGAAAGAGCAGCATCCACTTTCTTTGTCCCCTTTGAGACATCAGCCTTGCTTCTTTTTCCATCTCCAGCAGAGGAAGCCTCCTCGAAGATAGCAGGAACTCTTCTCTTGCCCATCTTCTGACTCAGAGGAATGTGAGATTCTGGTGAAGAATCCTCAGAAGCTGGCAATGGTTCACTAATGCTGACCACTGGACGAGCAGTAAAGGACGATGTATAGCTCCTGTACTGCAACAAGTATGAAGCAGACCTGACGTGCTCGTCTGCAACTTTCTGATGCAAACTCCAGATATGTTTCAAATGCTTGATATTAACTTCTGATTCTTTTGGAATCTTTATCTTGTTGTCAACTACAAACAAATACATATTGAAATGCCAATCATGCATTTATTCAAACATAATGAAATCATAGTTTCAGAAATGAAATAAAATGAAAATAACCTATTCCATTGCCATATGGAGGGCATTTGGGACCCTCATATACTTCATCTCCAACTAAAGGGGCATGTTGCCAATTTTTGATAATTACCCCATGTTCAAAATAATCCCTATTTGCATCAGGAGATTGACTACTAAAGCCCTATTCAAAAATCTAGTTTTTAAATAATAAACATTATCTAGAATAGCCCATCTATAACAGTACATAATCTCAGGAATTCCTATACGAGTTCCATGAGTTTGATTTAACCTATACACCCCATTAACTATTCTCCATGTGTTGGGGGCTATTTTTGCAGGGACGACATCGAAATATTGACAGAACTCTAAGCACAGAGGGTTTGGTGGAAAAGAAAATCCACATTCAGCAATAAAGAGACTGGGGAACCAGTGTCCCTCAGCCAAACGAAAATAATCTAAAGGCTCAGAAAGATTCTCCAAGGTTACCCAAGATGGAATAGAAAAGTCAGAACGGAATTTATCAAGAGATTCGATAACATAAACCATGGTGAATAAAAAGAAATGAAGAAGAAGGAAGAAAATCTTACAGGAAAAAGGAGACTTGTTGACAAACAAACGAAGAAAGGGATGAACGCACAAGAGAGAGAGAGACTATGGAAAACTCGAAAGCAGAAATTGGAAAAGGTAGAAGACGGTGATAATGTCTATGAAGTTTAAATACTTTGCCTTGGGAAACGGCGAAAGAAATGATTACAAAAAGGAAACTATAACGCTACCGGCGGATAAAAGGACAAAAAGTACACGAAGATCGAAGCGCTTATAAAAATGCAAAAAAGGCGGATTCTGCGAATTTGGAAAGAAATTCAAATACGAAGAAAATGCTCCTAAAACCCAGGAAGGTCATTTAATATTGCCATATACCAAGAAAAAATGTTCCATACTCCTCAAAGTTCGAAATATAAAACATTGGGGGCTTCTGTTGATACCAAAATTAGTATGCTGATATGGACGAATAATAAGAAGACACGTGTCAGTCTACGTGGCACTATATCGACGAGGAAGTCCATTTCCCTAACCAAGTCATGTATTCTCCGAGGAACTCCAACACTCCGAGGAACTCTTGAACGACGAGCAACTAAGGCGGTCCGAGCTGCATCTCGACCACAGCAGCTGCACCTCGGCCACAGCATTTATTGCCAGATAATCGACAGTTTAACTATTCATTGAATGCTTATCATCTTGACGCACACGCTTGAATAGCATTAAATGAATTACCCTTTCATGTACAGCCTAAGGGCTATAAGTACCTTGTATCACCCTCATTCAAGGGGGACCGGAATTTCTTGATAGCACTTGTAATCGAGAATTCCCAAACACTCAGCAATAACATAACAGTGGACGTAGGCCATTCATATAAGGCTGAACCACTTTAAAAATCTTTGTCTCATTTCATTTATCTGTGATTGAATTATTAGAGTGATCTAATTTTTTACATCAACAGGGCATATAGTGGAGTGTGGTGAACTAGAACTGAAAATTTGGGGGTAAAATTTTTCTTGACTCATCGGAGAAAAGTTATAATATTGGGATTCAACAACCATCACCCGCAAATGAGGGTATGTTTCCTATATAAGGAATTATGAGGCGTATTGATTTTTGTAGCAATTAATATTGTGTGGGAAAAAAGGGTTGCTAAACTTAGCCTATAGCATCGTTATTTACGTAGACTCACCGAGGGGTGTGGGACACCTATATCTTACATGTTATCACGTGGGTTTGATTTTTATCATGGGATTACTTAGTTTGGGCATGTCCGAGCATGATGTGACTATCGACATGCATTGACTTGTGGTATACGAGAGCGTATGTACTACTATTAACCAGCATCTTGTCTTCTAGAGAAGAGTAGATGAGTAGACTCTATTTGAAATCAATAAAACCTAAATTTTTTTTTTGTTTGTTTAAATTGATAAACCTGATATTTTTTTTTCGATAAACCAAATTTTTATACACTATTGAATAAGGACCTTAGGAGTTTCGATGACCGACTACTTTAGGAAGTAGTGTATCGGGGTGGTTTCTTGTTTGGATTTCGCTTGCGAGACACCCCACGCATGAAACTAATAACCGTTGGGAGTCGAAATAAGTTAGGTCCTTAGTATATGAGTTTGTAACCTTTACGACAAATATTATAATGAAAGTGGTACGATAAGGTGTATGGGCGCCCTGGATGATTGGATGGTAGTAGTTTTCATTATTGTGAAACAGTGAGTAGTTGTGACTTCATGATGTATTTACTTGATAAGTGAGGATCATTTTTCCCAAACTTTGTCACGAGGACGGTATAGGGAAGATTGGGTATAATTTAAATTTGATTCAGTTGGAACTATATGGTGAGACTTAGTGTATCATCGATGGGAATTTTCGTTAATGTACTGTATGGGCGGTACTACTTAGATTTCTTGCGATTTGAGATTTATACTCGGAGTTGACCTTACCGGTATGATTTATATTCCTGAATTTCGGGACGAAATTCTGTTATAAGGGGGGAAGTATGTAATACCCCGTGATTTTAATGACTTTTAAAATGGGTTATATTTTAAATTAATGGATTAATTGGATTTTATTATAAATTAATTCATTTGGGTTTTATCTGAATTGTGGATATTAAAATGGATGATTCTGAATATTACTTAAAGATATTTAGGTAATATATGAATGTGATGTCATTGATATGACGGTATGATATAAATTCGGTAATTTGAATTTTTAGTCAGACGCGGTATGGGACGTGTCGGGACTAATTTATTAAATTAAAAAGGAAATTTATTTTACATCGACCTTATAGTCATTTCGACTGCGTCGTTGCGTCCAGAAGGTTCGAAATAGTCAGAAAAGTCTATTTGGATGTTGATATTGGGTATTGGGTCATTTGGAAATGAAAAGACAACCCAAAAGGGCATTTTGGTTATTTTTACAAGGGGGATGAATAGTGATTTCGGGTTTTATCTTATTATAAGTATTTAGAGATTAGTTGAATGTGGGTTCATTCATCTCTTCTACACAAAATTGAAAGGTCATCTTCTTAGAGAGAGTGAAGGGTTGCTTGGAAAGAAAAAGAAGTTTGCTTGGGAAGGAGGAGAACCAAAGGTCAAAGGTCACCACCACCATCACCACCTATGTTATTCAACCCCAAAGGATCAGATCTTCATTAGAGGCAAGTGTTTGATATTTGCAACTTAAGTTCGTATATTGTCCATGTTAGGATAGTTATAAAAAGAGATGATTTTCATGCTTGGAAGATGAAAGGATATAGTTGTTAATGGATTTTTGGAATCTAAAAATATATAGGAATTAAACTCATGTTGTAGGTAGTTAGTATTCCAATAAATATTCATCAATTTGTGGAAGAAATTCTGAAAATAATTTAGTATTCTTGAAGATAATATGTTGATAATTTTCTGGAAAAAGAGGCAAAAACGAGTGGAATGAGAAGAGCCAATTTGGAATGTTTAGATCTTCTTTTTGAGTGAATTTGGATGAGATTTAAGAAAAACTCAAAACACATACCTGACTCAATTTTTCGTGTAGAATCCAAATCTGAAGTCGGATTGATGATTTGAATATTTTTTGGATCTGATTTTTCTGAGTATTTAAAATATGAGAATTCATGATGTTGTTTCTTTTTAATGTTGGTTCTTATCCCAAAACTTTTGTAGATCTTCGGTGATTATTAATTGGATATTATAGGACTTAGAAAATATCAGTAGACCCTTGATAAGATTTGAATTAATTTGATTGGGATTTAAATTGATTAGAATGATGATAATTAAATTAAAGAAATTTCGGTTGCTAGATTCATTTGTTGGATTATAATTGGTTTGCTTGAGGATTAAGGATAGGTCCAGTAGTGGTGATTGAATGTAACACCTGGGTAGCCTTAGGATTACAATATGAACATCAAGGACTGAGTTTAAGCTCATTATTGATTGTGCAAGGACTAAGTGTAATACGAGCGCTTAGCAGTATGACTACTGGATAGAGATGGGAGTTTAGAACACATTTGGTTGAAAGAGGGGATGAGGTTATTCCGATCGCATATTTGAAGTTGACGAACCTCCTCGATCGACAAAGTTAAGTAGTAGTGTATTGGAGGGGTTCCTTGTTTGGATTTCGCTTTGCGAGACGCTCCGCGCATGAACCTTAACGACGTCGGGAGTGGAGAGATGTTATAGGATGAAAGGATAATTAAATTATGAAGTAAAGATATGACATTTTAATACGTGGGATTTAAAGAGATATAATGCTACGTAAGGGAATAATCTAAGGTTAATGTGAGTACCTTGTTGTTAGTATACTATAGGTATGATAATACCTATTTGATTGATTGATGATTTATGTGTATGACATACCTAGCTTACTTGCTATCGGTGGAAGGTTTGCGCGTGAGGGCAGTCATATCCTGATGAATCCATGGGATCTTTGATTTGTCGCTCGAGAACATAGGTCTATGAAAGACTTATCGGGGAGTTGATAAGTCCGCTGACTATGGGTACGTAGGTATGTGCGTGACCCATGGGTATGAGAACTATGTTCGCCTACAATGATTGTGTTGTTGTTTGTGGTTCGAGAAATCCTTACCGAACCTTTTGTCTCTTATTCGACGACCAGCAATATTGGGACATGAGAGCAGAGTAATGCATTGCACCGCAGCTGTGACTCGGGGTGCCGTATTATATATGAATATATATATAATGGATTAAATGAATGAATGGATATTTATTATGGTTAAATCTATCTACGGTGATAATTGTAGATAACGGTGAATAGAAAAGATAATTGAATTAAGTTAATGAATGTTTATTGAAAAAATCAATTCATATTAATGAGAAATGATTCATGTTAATGAGAAACGATGAGAAATGTAAATGAATAATAATGTGACGTATGGTATGGGACATACGTGGATTATGATATTGGGATGGAATTATAATATGGAGACTAGAAAAGAGGAACCATTAACTAGGAGGTTAATAGGAAACGTTAAGTGTGCACTCTAGTTGATAGGTGAGAATGGCAAGTGAGAGTTGGGTCTAACATGTACATAATAAAAGATTTATTGCACTTGTTAAATACTTTCTGTTTTAAAAATCATTTACACAATCGGGCTCTGACCCGTTTCCTTGCATATTTTCTTTTCTATTGTATCTTCTATATCAGGTGTCCAGCAACAGGGACGCCAACCTTAGTTGATTATGACAGGCTATGGATTTATGGAGTTTTTCTTAGACGCCTATCATCTTTTTGATTCACAGTATTCTCTTAGTAGGGCATGTCGCCCAAAGGATTCAGTTATCATTTTCTATCGGAGTCAAATACTATGGTATTCCTGTCATTTTAATACATTTAATATTGTTGGGATTACTGTAATGGATTAATATTATTTGGGAATGTTTATTCCAATTGCATTCAAATTCTTTTGTGTTATCTATTCAGTTAAGTGTTGTAGAATAAAATGTGTTGTGTTATTCTTAGACTAAAAATGGATTTTGTTGAATTAAAAATTTGGAAAGTTTTTTTTACACCAGCTTAATTGAGTATTGGGTGAGTTGTAAATGTTTTCGACAGTGATGCTAAGAATGAGCCAACTGTATATTCTGTTTTAATTTGGTATGGGACTGGCCACCCGGTATTTAATTAGGCGGGGTGTTTCATGGTATCACAGTAATTGTGTAGCTGACTTGATTGACACTTCAGCTATTTCATTTCTTAAATCCAATGTCTCAACCCTGCTCATTTTCCACTCTTCACCGTCATTTCTCAACTTTTATATCCAAGTACTTTAGTATTGTGTTTCGATATTCTTACAATATCTATGACGTGCTTCTCATATGTTGCCAAACGATTCCTATTTCATGGGTAATTCCTTCTTTTTTATCGGTAGAACCCTTCCTCTCCACTCTGTACAATAGTTATCTACACTTCACATATTACTAGAACATGCCACTAACATACATGCTTTAATCGTTCGATCTATTATTCAATCGTATTAAAATTCTTTACCTACTTCACTTTCATTCACTGTATTGTATTCATAGTTATCAGTCCCAACAATTGGACTTTTAGAAAAGGTTGTTTACAGATTAGTTAAGGGCGTTGAAAACATGTAATATGTCGTGATCTTTATTAGGACTGAGTCAAATGTATTCCTCCTATTTAAACCGTTGTCCGTGGTGCTTATATCATCGCCTGTTGTTCTAAAAATTTTGATACACAAGCTGATAATGAAATCAACACAACTCAAATGCCTTCAATTATATATTTCATGTCGAATGGACCCTCCATCATATCAAACTGCTCTGCCATATGTACCACGACAATAGTATCAAAACTAATAACATCATATAGTGAATAATGAAGAAAAAATTTCAATACTGTTTATATCGTGTATGCATTCACGAACAACAATCGATTTCAGATATTACGCTCTTCGACTTCACTCACAGAGAATCAATGTCAATACATTCTTCTACTTCCATACTGTGACATCAATATTTTTTTACTTTGGGCTTGCAAACTGTATTTTTATGCAACTGGGGATGTTGAACAACCAATATCCATATATCAAACAACGGATTGCACTCATTTATTGTCTTTATGTCTTTTCTATATTACTTTGTTGTCTTACTTTTGTTGCTTTAGAAATACTCGTCCATATTTATGAATATCTGCGTATATGAAATTTTTTTGGGTTAATGCAAGTACAAAATACTTTTACTCTACATACACATGAAATTCTTCTTCATGCATTTCTTTCTTATGCAATGTTTAACGGATGTCCTTCAATTTTACTTTGTATCTTTCTATAATCTTAACAGGACAACCACATTCACGAAATTATTTGGAATAACGAAGTTGTCGAATATGGTCCTCTGATCGAGGAAGGCAAGATATATAAAATTTTGAATTTTAAGGTAGCTGCTAACAATAGAAGGTACAATCCTGTTACACATTCATGTGTAATAAATTTCAAGAGCGGCATATCTGTAGAAGAATTGAAGAACGACATACATAATATTTCATTACATAAATTTGAATTCACTAACTACAACACAATGAAAGACAGAGTAATGAACAAGGACAAACTAATAGGTAAATTAGTACCCCAACTCATATGTTTTATAAACTTAATATTATTTTAAAAACGTACTTCATATACAATTATATCTTCTTTACTTCCAGATGTATGTGTCGTTCTTAGCGAAAGAGACGAACTTGAAAATATGAATCTCAACGGAAACAATGTCGAAAATTTAGATATTCAAATTTCGAATCCAATGTAATAATGTAGTAAGTCAAATTATTACGTTTATTTCATTATTGTATACATTCTTAATTTCTACAATATACATGTAAATTCAAATTATATACAATACAGCAAAAACAAGCTCAAAATTACTTTATGAGGATATTCAGCAATAAAGCTCAATGATGATCTGAAAAACATGGCCATTTTTTAATTACAATCGTCATTGTGTCAATAAATGTCAAATTCTTCAGAGGTAAATATTTTTTCTTAAATTAAATAAAATGTCGACGTATCAACTTCAAATTTTCTTTGTTATGGCAGATATGTATCTGTCATCCACAAATGCAACAAAAGTCTTACAAAAATATCACAATACTAGAGGTCCAGGCATTATTAGACAGGTCAATAATGATAATATTATATCAATAAATAGTTTTATTCAATGAATATAACTATTGTCTATAACATTCTTATCGGAAGCTCAAATCCATCGCAATATCAATCAATTGAGCATCTAAGTTCAACTCAAAATTTAACATCAAGTTCAGACACACCAACTATATATAATATTTCAGCTATTAAAAAATTGCGATCAACATCAGAGGACGAGGTATTGTTGGTCAATATCAAATATTTGTTTCTTATTAATTTCAATAATTTATTTTTAACTTATATTTATTTTATAGCTGAAGATGGTATCAGTTCAAGCATCAATTGTTCGTGTGAATGATAAGTTCGGTTTGTCTTACGTATCTTGCAAATTTTGTAACAAGAGCTTAACAAAGCTAACAGAGTCGTACAGCTGTAAATTTTGCAATATGGATAATGCCTTACCTATTCCAAAGTGAGCTAAAATACATATTTTTTTAATAAAACATATGTATTAACATGTTACTAATATAGATTTATTCAATTCATTCTATTTCCCAGATATAAACTTCAAATGGATGTTGAAGACTACAGTGGAGATACAACATTCGTCCTATTCGACAAGGTGGTTGAAAAGTTGGTTGGATTCCCACTATCTCAAATTGACACATCTCAAGATAAGGCGCGTAAACTTAGTAATTTTATTCAATTCCTTCATATTCATATAAAAAAATTTAACTAATATATATGACTCTTTCAGGGAAATACAAAAGATGCCAATCTTATATTCAAAAACATCATTGGAACAAATTGCATATTCTTTCTGAGACTAAATAAATTTAATTTGGTAATGGGAAAGGAGTACTACACTGTACAAAATTCAAAAATAATCCTACGGACAATGCAAACACTGAGAATTGCGAAAGCTCATAAAAGGTAATAAACATTACATATTGGATCAATTTATAAACCAAATGTCTATACTATTACATAATTTGATTATATTATATACAAAAAAATAAAAAATAACATAATTTCATTATATCATATACAAAAAAAAAGGAAATACGTAGACAACGTTGAAGATAATGAATGAATCAGGTAACAATTGACAAATAAATTATATCAATATTTAATATATAATATCAAAGTTATAAAATATTGACATATTTCTTCAAATTTTGTGGGAATAAATAAAATTTCTTCTCAACATTGTCGGTCCATAAAAGATCCACATGCAATAAAGAGAGAAAGGCTTCAAGAGAGTTGTAACATAGTTCAATGATTTTCAATTGTTGAAAAAATGTTGCAATTAATAAAATCTTGGTTATACATTACCACTTAAATTCTTCAAACTTTGGGATGTAATTCTAAATTCTTTTACAATCTATTTTAAGGGAGGAGCTAACGGCGCTCCATCTAATTCTGCATGCACTCCATATTGACATAAAATTCCAACTTTCTCCTTGCATATAAATGACACCATCTCCTCACTATACTTTTTTACTTATTAAGGATATGAAGTAAAGTTCCTTTATAACATAAAAATGTCTTTTTATATACAAAACAGTTTTCACGTGTAAAATACAATTTTTTTTTTGTTAAGTTTTTTTTACGTATTATGTAAAAAATAGTTTTTTAAGATAGTTTTTTAAACAGTTTTTTAAGATAGTTTTAAAAACTTTTTTTTTTCAAAAAAACTATTTTTTATATATAAAAAAATGGGTCATTCGATGAAAACCCCCTCGACATTTTTTTAATTAACATTTAGTCCAAACATTTATTTTGTTCCAAAAGTTCTTTCATAATATAAAAACACTCACAAACATTCTTTTTCTCATATCCTAAATGCAAAATATACTTAACTTCTAGGGACTAAACATCAATTGTCCATTTTTAACTTTTTTTTATATAAAAAACTGTAAGTAATTTATTAAAAAAACAATTAATTTTTTTATATTTATTGAAAAAATAACTTTTTGTTTATAAATTGGTGAAACCATTTTTGTTTATAAACTCGTGAAACAAGTTTTGTTTGAGTTTATAAACTGTACGTAATTTATTTTGTACCAATCGGTTAGTGCCGCTGACGCGGACCCACATCCATTAAATTATGTGGATTCGCGCTAGCGGCACTAACCAATTACTAATCTAAGATATATAAAAATTATTTTTTAACCAAAAAAAATCTTACCACAAAATAGTTATTAAAAAAATAATTTCTAAAAATATAATTTGAGAAATAATTGTAACCCTGGTTAACTGTTGAACATACAACACTCATTAATAAATATAACTTTCATTTTTTTAAATAACGAAAATATTTTTTTTAAATAAGTTATATCCAACTATTTTTTTTAAAATGGACATATTTTTTTTAAATGGGCATATTTTAAATAAAAAATTATGTTTAAAAATAAGGGGTGACAGTGGTGCGGATCTTTAAAAATAAGTGAATATTGGGTAAATGTGTGCTTGAGTGACTAAATGAGTTAAAAATAATTTATTAAAAAAAACCTTATTAACATAGTTTTGTTTTTAAAAAACTTATTTTTAGTGAAAATACAAATTTTATATTTTTTTTTGAAAAAAAATTGTTTCAAAAAATAAAAGTTAGTTTAATGTAAATAAAAGTAAAGATGAGTGTGAAAATGGGTGGGTATTCAGCTCGGAGGGAAATAGAGATGAAAGAGGCGTTTTGTTTTTTAGTTTTCTTACTTTCAACTTTTTTTAAAAAAATTCCTTACAGCTGGCATCCGGTAATATTTCGGCAAACACTGTCGATACATATCTCATTTCCCTTTTATATTATGAAGGATCTTTTGGAACAAAAAAAAGTTTGGACTAAATGTTAATTAAAAAAATGTTGAGGGAGTTTTCATCAAATAACCCGTTTCTTTTATTATATAAAAAACAATTTTCAATGTTAAAAACAGTTTTTTTTATTTGTTAATTTTTTCCGAAGTTTTATGCAAAAAACAGTTTTTTGAAAAACTCTCAGCACAATTATTATTACATATCATGAATAATTATTTTGCGTAGGTCATGTCTTACTGAAATATTAATTTTTTTACCTATCATGAAGACGACCCAAGTAAGACTGACACAACATAAAATGTTATTTTTTTAACCAAAAAATAAGATTTGTTTTTTTTTAAATGTCCACTTTTATTTAATAAAAAAAGTCTATTTTTTTTAACTTTATAATAAAATAGTTTCTGTAATTATTTAATTAAAAAAATTGTTGAGAATGTTTGAAAAGAGTTATTATAATAAAACAGTTTTTAAATAAGTTATACCCAATTAGCAATTGTCAAAAGGGATAATATTGTCATTTAAGATAACTGTAATTGAAAGTGGAGTGTTAGGAGAATTGAGGGAGTGTCAATAGTCATGCTCCTATTTTTAATGACATTATATATTATTTTACAGCATAAATTTATAATTAGTGAATCACGCATCTCGTGACCTGCATATTAATTTATTAAAAAAAGTTCACATCCATCTAAGAAGATTAATATTATCATTTGTATTAAAAAAAAATCATTTATTTATTCAGATCCATACTATCCATCAATATTGTTTATTTTCCTATCATATTCTCTTTACAATGTATCATTGTCTTGACTACTAATTGATTTGTTAGTATTTGGACCACCCTCAACAGTTTCTGGCGTGACACTGCAACTTCACTAGGATATCTTTGTATTTCTAGTTGATTACACATTTTTTTTTATATGATCCTAAATATTACAATAATATACTCAAGAGAAATGTTTTATGTACCGGCAAAAGTTTAGTGCCTAACCCAACCGGCTGACATGGCATGCCACTTCAATTTTGAGCAAGCCGACTTGTCATAATAATTTCTCTTTCTTTATTTAACTAGTTGGATGGGATGGAGTTTAATAGACAAAATTTTAATTATAACTAATTTTTTCTCTGCTATTCTAATTTTCATTTTAATTTCAAATAAATAGTTTTAAAATATTATAAATTAATTTCTAAATATGAAGAAGACTCCATTAAAATACGACACAATACGATTTTTATTTTATTTATCTAACACGATCACAAACCAATTAAATTCGAATATGACCTTCATTTTTATTTACCAAACACAAACACGACCATTTAAAAATAACACGAGACAACACTAATTCCTATTTTTTTAAACATGAGCATGAACCAAATAAAATGCTACACAATACGGAATATATATTTTTTATTTATCTAACACAATTACGAACCAATTAAAACAGAACATGACCTTCACATTTTTTTGCCTAACACTAACACGACCAATTAAAAATGAAACGAGACAACACAAATTCTTATCTTTTTTAAATGAGCACGAATCAATTAAAATACGACACAATACGAAATATATATTTTTTGCCTAAATAAGAATTCCTATTATGCCATTTTTCATTTAGACATGTTCATGTTGTAGGGAGCGGTTATTGTCGCTAGCACGGATCCGCATCATTTAATGGATGTGGGATCGCGCCAGTGGCACTAACAAATCGATTTTTGAACTTTTTTTATTTTTGATAAAAACTGTTGTTTATTTTTTTTCGATAAAACTGTTTTTTTTTTCTCGCTAAAATCTATTTTTGTGTTAAAACTAGTTTAAAAAATATTTTTTTCTTTAAAAAAATCTTTTGTTTTTGTCGAAATTGTTTTTTATTGTTAAGAACAACTTTTGCTAAAAAAATATTTTTCTTTTGTTTTTGTCGTGTCTTGTCGTGTCATATGTGTCGGTTGCGATACGCTAACATCACGATTTGTGATACGCTAACAATAACCAGTGTCGCGATCGACACAAAAAAATTGATGTTGACATGTTTAAAACTTGTTTTCTTGGTTAAAACTTTTCTTACTTTGATAAAAATATGTGTTTTTATGTTTTTTTATTTTTCGGTCAAACAATTTTTTTTTTGTTAAAAACTGTTTTTTTGTGTTTAAACTAGTTAAAAAAATGTATTTTGCTAAAAATATTTTTCATTCATTTTTGTTTGGTTTTTGTTAAAATTGTTTTTCCTCTTTTTTTTAGAAGGAAATAACTATATATATTTTTTAAAAATGTATTGTGCCGATCGCGACGCTGGTTATTGTCGCTGGCGTGACCCCACATTCATAAGACAATAACCAATCGAACATGTCATGTCAGCATATCCTAACCGATACATATGACACGACACAACAAAAACAAAAGAAAAAATATATTTTTTTAGCAAAAGATGTTTTTAACAATAAAAAAACAATTTTGACAAAAGCAAAATATTCTTTTATCAACCAACTTTTATTAAAAAAAACAGTTTTTATCAAAATAAAAAAAGTTTTAAAATCGATTTGTGGCGCGGACCCACATCCATTAAATGACGTGGATCCGGGCTTACATTTTTATTTGGATCGTGATCGTGATCGTATTTGTTAAAAAATAGAAGATTCATAATCGCATTGTATAACTTTTTAATTGGTTAGTGTTAAGTAAAAAAAATAATCTCGTGTCTTGTCTTATTGTATTTTAACACATAATTTTAACATATGTTTTTTTACATATATTTATATATAACGTGTATTTATGATTTTTTATTATACTATTTTTTTTTTAACTTGAAAGTTATATTTTGCCAAAAAAAAAAATTAATAATTTGGATGAGTTCTTAACTCCAAAATGGAAGTTGCTGTTTAGGTATATATCATCATCATGCCACGCAAGAAATATTTCTCTTGATTTAGGCTTATTTATTTGCATGGATGCTTACCAACTCAGTTAATCACATCAGCCGATGGGGGTATGCCGGTGCATTTAGCCGGTTCCTATCAGGGACGGAGCCAGCCTTTGGCTGGGTGGGGCAAGTGCCCCGGCCAGAACCATTGAAAAAAAAATTGAGTAAATTTGTAAAACTCAAAAAAATTAAGGTAGAAAGTAAAAAAAAAACATCAAAAAGTGTGCATAGTTAAAACCTACTAATAACACAAAACTCGTATATGGTAGATTTACTCTTTTATCAAATCAACCATCTTTTATCCCATTTCTCCCACACAGTCCGTGTGATCCCATTTTTGTTCTTCTTCTGAATACCGAAGCTCCAAAGATCGGTGGTGGTGCCGTGTCGTCCCTCTTTTCCATTCAAGGTAATCACCATAACACCCAAATGGGTTTTGCCCAAATGAATTTTGCCCATATGCTATTTTGTATCTTAATCTTTAGTTATATGCCAAAAGACTTTGTTATATGTTGTTTTGTATTTTTATGCCCAAATGGGTTATATACTGTTTTTTCTTTTAGGGTTGATTGCTAATTTGTTTTTGCCTTATTGTGGATTGATGAATTTTGATTATCTTCAAATCTTTTTTTAGTTTCATAATATTGTGGTTCTTTATATTATTGAGGAGGTGTTAAAATTAATTGTTGTTTAGAGTTTTGCAATATGTCTAATTTTTACAATATGCCTAATTTTAATTAATATCAAATATGAAAAAATATTTTAAAAGAACTCATAAAAAAAATTCCGATGATATGATACGAGAGCTCATTAGGTGTGACTGATTCGTATCAAATATTGCATATTTCCGCCCATTATCTTTGTGCATTCTAGCGCTTTTACGATCCTAAATGCCTATAATTATGCTCATTAACCAGACAACCTTGGATTTGGATATATACATGCTTTGTAGGGGTCATTTGTGCTTTTGTAGGTATTGGGACGCTAAAAGTGAGGTTCGGTTGCATTTCGGAGAAGTTCCATCGCTGGACGCTACTTCAAGGGCATTTTAGTCAATTCACATTTCTTATCCGGCTCATGGAAATTCCACGGATGCGTAGTTCATTGAGTTAGCATTGCGTGGTCGCAAACGGTGCGTCGTTTGGAGTTCGGACGAAGAAGCTTGGCTCGTTTCCGTAACGGACCTTTTCCCCCTCATCATGGACCAAATGCAGCCTGAAAACAGAGTACCGGTCGACCGCGTCCCTGGGACCAGTCGACCGTGATTTCAACTTTTGTCGTGGGAAGGAGACAATATGCTTTTGCCTAAGGGGCCGGTCGACCGCGCCCCTGCGACCGGTCGACCGATTGTGCCAGATATTTTGGGCTCTTTCCTCTTTCTTTCCTTTTTCCCTTACTTTTTTCCACTTACTATAAAAACCCATTTTTGGTTTTAATTCATATATACTTAGTTAGAATAGATTGTAGAGAGTGGTAGTTAGGGTTTGGGTGGTTTTGGATGGTTCTTCTTCATTTATACTTGGTTTGACACCCCATTTGTTGTGTAAGTTGATTATTCATCATCCTCACCATTAATATAGCTTGTATTTCATTCATTCTTGCTTTGATAATTAGGTTTACATGTTTTGTTAATTAGTTTACATGCTTTGATTACTTGCTTTCTAGTGTAAATTTACCGCGTTTTTAACATGCTTTCTAGGTAATTTAAATTAGGTTGTGCTTGAATTGAACTCACTCGGGTTGACGCGTTGTTTTGCTTTGGTGATGGTGTTTACGGGCTATTTCGGGTGCGTTGTCCTAGTTATTACGCCTAGGAGATTTGACGGGGCATATCATGTATGTCCTGTGCTTACGACCTTTCGCGCGTAATTTCCGGGATATTTGTTGACGCCAAAATCTTATTAGGCTTTTATGATGATTTAGGGCGTAACAACCCTTGATTTAATTAACTATCGAAACGAGACGCACTCGTAATAACTCGTCGACCCATGTAACCATTTTATACGAATTAACTCGGGTGAGGGATATTCGATGCAACCTATAGTTCTACTCGCTTTGTTAATCTAGTTTCAATACCTTGCCTAGATTAATATTTCCCATTATGCATATTTTTCCTTTTAGTTTGTAATCATCTTTTACACTTTTATTTCGGAGTATTAAATCACTTAAATTCTAACATCTCGTCTCTGTAGATTTTCGATACCCGACTTACCGTTGTGCTTGCCTCGCAAGTGTAGTAGTAACTTAGGATTTTGTATTGAGTTGGCGAAACAAAAACAACGACTGTGCACTTTACACGCGCACAATTTTCGCACTTAATCAGTGACCTATACAAATTATCAATAAAATTTTAATAAAAATTGATAAATAACTCTAAAAAAAAATTCGGGAGCGATCAATTCCTGGCTCCGCCACTGGTTCTATAGCATTCCTCGTATACTCAATATTTTTAGATTTGGTAGTAATGACCTCACCCAACACTCGGATCTGATAAAGATAATCTCCTTGTGAACATTAGTTTATAATATTTTATTAGATTAGATTGATTTGGAATTTGACTTTCATTCATTATATAATACTAACTTTGGCCTATGACGTGTTGATCTCTTGAGATCACACCTTGCCATAGCTACTTGAATACATATTTTTTTTAGGACGGATAAAGACATATAGACTCACTTTTATACTCTTTTCTTCATATTTGGTGTGTAAAAATGTTATATTTTATTGTTGGACACAAGATGCAATTTCTTACCAACTTAGTTTTATTAAGCGGGTACTAAAGTGGGTACCAAATTAAATCCGTGTAGTGATACTCGTTTTAGGACATTTCGCTATAATCTTTTTGTGATGATTTATGAGTACTTATGACAATTTTAGGGTTATAAACAAAAAATGAAGTTTGTTAAAATCAAGTGAGGTCAAACCCCAAATCAACCCTTTTGTTTTAAAAAAAACAAAAAAGGACTTGCCATTATAAGAACTGTCAAATGATAAAACAAAAACAAAACTAAAAAAAAAAAAAAAAAAAAAAACAAATTTCCCTTCAACATAAGGAAGAAGTTGTAAGTTGGGTTTTGGCCTTTATCAATTTTCTCTCTTTGAGATTGTCAACTAAAAAAGTTCAAGTGTACCTGCCATAACTAATACTGATAGTTATTTATTTGGTAACGTTATTAGATTATCCTCACAAACTACGTTACCCTAATAAGCCCGTGACCGCATCCAACTACCTCCAAATAGGCATAACTTACGAGGACAAAAATCCAAATAACCTAAATTTAAAATAAAAGGGAAGTCTAATAAGCCTCTTTCTCACCCACCCCCTTTTCCAAAAATAAGGTGTTGCGGCAATGACAAAAAAAAAAGTGCGTTGTTGTGCTCGTATTGACTTAGATCCAAACCTAACAACAATGAAATTTATGTATGAATCAATGTAAATACGACACGATATAATCATATATTCTTATTTATTTATTACGAAATCGAGCTTAGATAATTCCCCTTTCAAAAGAAAATTGTTTTAGCCTCAATCTCAAGAATTTCTTTATAGCAGTAGTTGTCAACTACTAGTTGACTAACCTTCTATTACGTTAACCGCATGGTTTATAACACACAGAAATCTGTCCCCGTATATAAAATAATTCAATAAATGAAAATTAACTATTAGGACCAATTTGCATGAAAACGTCATACATGGATAGGCCAATGCTTTATATCATAGCAGTCACTCATTTATGTTTTTAAGGAAGGTTGTTGAAGCAATAACTTTAGTTGCTATTGTACGAAATAGGCCACATCAAGATCCAGCCCATTGAGTCTTTCTCGAAAGTCAACAACAAGAAAACTAATAAATAAACTTATTCCTTTTGTACCTTTATAAATTAAATGAGTATCTATGTATATTGAGTTGTGACTAAATTGACAGGATACATTTTAGATACATATTTAAATGGGGCTTTGTAAATTTAGGACCTATTGTAATATGTATTTTAGAAATAGGACAACGAACATTTTATTTATAGTTTTAGTCCCTATTTTTTAATAAAGCCGCTGGCGCGGACCCATTTTCATAAGACGTCAACCAATCACAACATGCCACGTGTCCCTTTGATTTGAAAATAGGGACTAAAAATGCAAACGAAATGTATGTTGTCCTATATCCATAAACAATATTATTTTAAGTCCTAAAAGTACATAATCTATATTTAAATATGGTTCCAAATTATATATGGAGTTTTGTAAATTTAGAATTTATTGTCATTTATAATTTTTATTTTTATTTTTTAATAAAGTCGCTGACGCGAATTCACATTCATAAAACGTCAATTAATCACAGCATGTCCCGTCAATCAATAACTTGAAAATGGAGATTAAAATAAAAAATAAACGTTTGTTGTCCTATATTCGTAATTGATATTATTTTAGCCCCTAAAAATCTATAAACTAATTATATATTGAGATTGGCTTAATTAGAAGATCTTAAGTCATATATTGTGTACACCTAAATCGAAGGAATTTGGCAATATGATATGATTATTTTCTGAATATTGGGGTGGGGATTTTGTTAGACAGTGATTATAATTTTGAGTTTAGGGTAAAATTTTGTTGTTTCTTGGGCCAAACAGAATGTATTTTGCATATCGATAGCCATATTTTCTTTGTTTAAAAATGGGGTTGTTTTATCAATTAGTCTCGTTTATCAAGTTTGTAGTTCAATAGGTCCTAAAATCTTTTTTTTAATTCAATAGGTCTCATTAATTTTAATCCAATAGGTCCTATTTGTAATTCACCATATGTATAAGTAGGACCTATTAGGAAAAAAAAATATTGTGATAGGACCTATTAGAAAATGTCTTATGTAAATAGAATTTATTTGTCAAGCTCCCCAAAAAAAAGTGCGTTAGAGTGTGTAAAGCTTTTGGGAGAAAAAGGTCTACAGAAACGTTTTCGCGAGATGCATGCTTTAATAATTTCAAGTTTCATGTTTTAGTTTGGGGTTTTGTTAAATTTAAGCACAATTTGTCTCCTTCATCACATGTCAAATAAGCAAATGATATATTATGAAACCCACATAAATTACAAATTATGAGTGGGTGTTGTCCGATGAGAAAATGAGATACACCATTTTAACATTATTTCTCAATTTTACTAGTGCTAAAATATGGAACATATCTCAAAGGATAATAATGACAATATATACCAACAATTCCTCGTACATACAAACATTTAATTTTGTTGCACATTAGATTGATAAATCATTTGAATAAGATAAATCAACACATAATATAGAACGTATGAAAACTATTTACCAACGAGTAAAACATCATGCCAATCTAACGGTCTCACTAACAACTTAATAAATAATTACACATGGTATCAAAATGTATTGTAACGCCCCATATTTTTTAGAATATTTAAATTACACGTGTGCTCGTAATTTGATCAATTTGTGAACTTTGAGAGAATTAAAGAAATATTAATTAGCGAATATTGGAAGAATATTTATATGTTATTATATTTACTTGTGTGATAAGTAAACGAAATTGTATTATTTTATATTACGTCGTATGTGGGTAAAATCGACGGGTTGACAGGATCTTATTCGGGACACGTGTATTAAATCGTCTTAAGAATAAGATGGTAAACTGAATATACGTGACTCGAATGATGATGTCGAGTGTGCGGATGATCCAGGATGGGTTGAGATAGTCAGAATTAGGTACTCGGGGATTGTAATCGAGTTTCGAGGACGTTTTAAGCTATACATGACCCATACGGGGGTATTCGGGTTATTTTAATGTTACTAGTTAACCTAATTTCGGGATTAGGGGAATATTAAGGGGTTTTGGATGAGGGAGGCAACCCAATTGATCATTCTAATTACCTAGGCTTGAGAGAGAGGCAAAAGAGAAGGGAGAAAACTCAAGAAAGGAATAAAGAAGGCAACCTAGGGAGAAAATTAGCAATTTACGGGCTAGGATTCTTGGGCAAGGAAGATCTACAAAGAAGGATTCAGACTTGATGAAAATTTAAGGAAAGTTTTTAAGTTGCTTTGATATTTTATGCGTGTTTTTAGTTCATATTATAGTTGGTGACACAAATATGAATGTGTGGGTGGGATTCATGTATAAAAATGGGAATTTTAAGAATAAAATTAGAGGAGAATAATTAGTTTATGATCCCATGTAGAATGTGAAATATATTGATTCAATCTTGAAGTCAAATTAAGGACGTGTATAATTCTTAATCAACGATGTTGAATCCCACAAATTTATATTATTATCGGGTGAATTCGAATGTAAAAATAAGTGTAATCATGTTTAGAATTGATAAAAACTATCAATTTTGGGTTAGATTGGTGATATATGTGGGATTGTCGATGAAAAGATGATGGATCCCGCCTAAGAAAAAAGGTTACAATGTCAATCTCGTTAGAAGCTTATTCGAACGAGTTAATATTTTCCTTCCAACGAAATGGTATTTCGTTTGAACAATCTGTGGGTTTTGGTCATGGAGATAGATCGTTACGCGTAGCTGCCAGTTTTTTATTTTTTATATTTTTTTTAATTAGTTATGAATTTTCTACCAAATGGTGTTCCAGACCGAAATCTTTAGTTGGAAATCAAATCCAGGTATGGATGCACGGGTGTTTTAGGGTGAAAAATAATCGGATTATGATTTATGAAATCGGAATGGGATATCAGAAAGAGTTAGGTTCTGAGATGGTTTGAGATAGGCTTAGTATCCGGAATAAAATATAAACATGATATATATATATATATAAATAAGTGACTACTTATGAATTTGAGAGTCAAATTTAGACTCGGAGATTATAGGCTAGGGCTACGAGTGACATGCACGGTTAGCCGATTTTATTTTATATATATGTGGGTATAGAGACAATATTTATATACATGTGTGAAAATATTTGTGTCTATGAAATTTATGTGAAACATACTCATCCTAGCGGATATGCTATCGTTGGAGGTTGTGCACCGTGAGAAGTCACTCTGGCGAATCTCAGCACAGGTAGTACCATTCCCTAGGGTCATAGATTTGTGCATGCCCACACTATATAGGGTTAGAGTCCCGTGGAGTAATGTGGTATGGTTATGACCCACTACACCAAATCCTGCGAATGGTCACGTCGAGTGGGTCACGGTGTCACGGACTAAATCCCTGACCATAGTGGGTCACGGACTTGGGCCGTGACCAGGTCGTGACCAACTTGGAGCCAAAATTCCCTCTAAACTGGTCGCGGATGGGTCACGGACTTCGACCGTGACCAAAGGCGCGACGAAGCATAAAACACACACATTAAGGGTCACGGCTTAGGGTCGTGACCATTTGTTTGTCTGGGTCACGGCTATAGGTCGTGACCATACATCATTACACCAAGGCTGCTGGAAAAGGGTCACGCATTATGGGTCACGGCCCTAAGCCGTGACCAAATCAAAATCGCCATTGTCCTGCAAGTAAGTAAAGGGTCGCGCGCATGGGTCACGGCTCTTGGCCGTGACCAATTTGAAATCGCCATTGTCCAAGTCAGTAATGGGTCATGGCTCTAGGCCGTGACCAGGTCGAAATTGCCAACCTCATGGTCATTCATGGGTCGCGCATATCGGGTCACGGCTCTAGGCCGTGACCATAGTCTGGTCTTAAAAAGAAATATTCCCAGCTTCTCATTTATTACGTGCGACTTCATTTGCTGTTAGGGTTCGGGCGATTTCGGTTGTATTTCAGTTGGATTTGCATTTGGATTTCAGTTGGATTTGCATTTGGCTAATCGATTTCAGTTGGTATATGTATGAATCATTTGGATTTCGTGATTTATATCTAAAGCCCTGTTTTTTGTGTATGTATGTGTAGATTTATGTTTGTATGTGTGTATGTATAGATTGTATGTGTGTGTGTGTATAGATTTATGTCAAAAAAAATATTAGGGTTTAGTAAACCTTAAATAGTATGCGTGTGTATGTATAGATTATGTCAATAAACCCTAGATTGTATATGTGTGTATTTTTTTTCGACAAAATATGCTTGTCTTGTTTGTTTTTTTGAGAAAATATAATTAAATGATTTTTTTTGACATACGAGTCGCAAACACGTGTGCACATTACTATAGTGAGATATTGTTAGCTTGGTTGTTGGATACTATGTTGAATTTATTGAATTGATACTAGTGTCGATAAATGTATATGTTATTAAATTTGTTGGGTGTGCTCTTGATTAATGTATATCACATATCTTGCGATTAATGTGCATTTTTTGTCATACCCAGTGGGTCGCGGACTTGGGCCAATAAATAAATTGTGTATAGATTTATGTGTATATGTATGTTTATGTGTGTAATTATGAACAAATTGTTTATGTGTATATGTATGTTTAAACTCTCATTACTTTCAAACCTAAACCTTAATAGCAGGACTCGAATTCATGCCCTCGTATACTTTTCTCAGGAAAAATGAGGCACGGTGATAAATACTGTCAACAAAAGTGGGAGAGGTTGCTATTAGACCACACACATAACTCTTTTATTAGCGTGCGTCATATAGAGGGTACTCCTATTTATAGGTACAGAAATAAAAAGATCGAACAATTTAACTACCTTGTAAATCATGGATTTGATATCCAGCAAGATTACTTGTTCGATCGTATTTTATTTTCTCTATCAGAAAACTGGGATGACATTATACAAAATATATTTCACACACGTAATCCCGACATATCCCTGACCTTGGTTACGTTGTTGGAGAAGGCGGAAAAAAAATCCACCCGTTATGGATACAACTGCGTACAGAGAGCATTGACATAGACTGTGATGTCTCGCGCCACATGCACGTAAAATTGAATCTTGCCAACAAGTTGAGAAATAGGGGATTCTGAGTTCATGTCACTGACATCTACACATCAATCATAGATACCCTTCCTTCTAGTTGGCCACGTGCAAAAATTCATAGGTTCTTAAAAACTAATACCGAATGGATTGAGATCAGACACATTGAACTTATTCCAAAGTCTTACTTTGAAAAGGTATATATCTATCTATATATATAAAACTAATTAAGCTTGATTAATTAGTTATAATTTCATATTACTATAATTATTTAGTCACTTATATTTTTTAATTTTTGTAGATAATGTCGAGAGGAAATAACCCAAGGGTACCAAGTGCCGATGTGACACCACAACGAGGTTCACCATCTCGTGCAGAACCAGAATTCTCAACACCAATGGCTGAGCAATTCACAACTCCACCAATGGTTCACTCCTCACCAAGTCCAACTCCAAGTGCTCCTACGCCCCAATCCAGCACTCCCGTTGCTTTAACGCCCCCATCCAACACTCATGATGCCACCCGCTCAAATGAAAAGAAGCCTATTGGCTTCTCCCTTCTCGGGAATAACCCGACGGGTGATAGGAATGACGTGCTGAACTTTAAAGCCCGGTATTTATCGCTGGGAAAAATGAATGTGGGAGTCGGTGGACCAGACAATTGGAACCTTGTCGATCAAGCTGTTAAAGATGACATACATGACCAACTTTGCAAGCATTTCTCATTTCCTGACCGTTCCAAGAATAAGGTTCTATCTCGGGTTGCTGAAGGATTGAGGACATACAGGAGAAACCTTCGGAAGAAACATTTCCCGAAAGAGGCAGCGAGCTCAGATATTTTGGCTTTGAAAGAGAAAGTGCCTCCCAATGTTGAAATGCCGGTGGATCAGTGGAATAAGTTTTTGGAGAATGAGGCGAAGGAAAAAAAGTTGGTCCAGAGGGAGCAAAACAAAAAAAATAGGGCACAAAAAACTGATATCCATAGGCTGGGATTCAAATCATATGAGGATTTGAAGAATGAATGGGAGAGTAGGACAAAAGATGGTCCAGATGCCGGTAAAAACCCAAATCGGTCCAACTTATTCCTTCATGCTCGACGGGACAAAGATAATAAATTCCTGCTGCACTTGGCTAAGACACTGGAATCAATAGAGGCCATCAGCAGTCAATCAGATTCGAGCCCTACTGATGACTTTGACCTTGAAAATGATGCCCTGACTAAGACCTTTGGAAAGGACAAAAGGGGGAGGACGAGAGGTGTTGGCTCACATATGCCAAAAATAAAACTTCAACACATTGCACCTCTTATGGACAAGCTTTCTTCGGTCAAGAATTGTATCTCATCCCAAAAGGAGCACCAGTTGAAGACCGGTGGGGATGTCCATGAGATTAAAAATTCCCTGGGATTATTGACAAATCAAATTGGGAAACTTGTGAATCTTTAGGAAAATTATAGTCCCCCAATTCCACCTCAAGGTTACCCTTACCCTACTCCTACTCAAGGTTTCACACATCCTTCCCCTCCAACATTCCCCTCGCAAATGCCTCATCCTCCAACATTCCCCTCCCCTGCACCTCCGCCAATCACGGGGCTCGGATCATCGTCAACAACTCACAGTGACTATGGCGAAGAGTACTATATCAAGGACATGAGCAATTAGAGGTTTGTTGGCGTGTGCATACTCATCTCCATGGTTCCTGGAACTCTAGTACATCACTGACCTTTGGAGAAGGGTGAGGCTAAAATAATGGTCGATGAAATATACAACGGCTGCGGAGATGTACCTGTGTACGTTAACAGCAGGGATGGGATGGAATTGAGGAATTATGCAAAATCTTTTATTACTTGGCCACTTTATCTGTTGGCCAAGATTTAATAATATTTTCTTTCGTTTCAGTTGTAATAATTTTTTTTTGTTTTAGTTGTAAGAATATTGGTTTTGCTTCAGTTGGAATGATATTTTTTTTGTTTCATTTGTAAGAATATTGGTTTTGTTTCGTTTGGAATGATATTTTTTTTGTTTCAGTCGTAAGAATATTCTTTTTGTTTCAGTTGTAATAATATTTTTTAACCTATTACCACAGGACTGAAATTTGAAGATTATTACATGGATTTCCCACAATATAAAGAGTGGATGGGAGAGACTAATCGGATATCAATTAATCATGTAAAGGGCGTTTATGAATTTGTTAAATACGCTTCCAAAAATCTTAAAAGTGAGAAGCTTCCGTGTCCGTGCACTCATTGTATTAACGGAAAATATAAGTCATTGGAAGTTGTTGAGTTGCATTTACTAAAGTGGGGAATCTGTCAAGACTATATAATATGGACATACCATGGTGAAAAAGTTGTACCTTATGTTCCAGAAGAATTACCGGGAGCCGACCATGTAACGGAACCTCAAGGAGTAGAAGTGGTACATGATTCACCAACACATCGTCCATTGACCGACTTAATTGATGATGCTTACGGACTCCACAACCAACAAAATCACCAACCTATGGATACAAATAATGTGCATTATGACCAAGTAATGAACAAATTGATGCTGAACTACTAGGAGATCGGGAATACATACGGTTGAAAGCCGATGCGGCTAGACCGTTGTATAAAAATTGCGATGAAGATCACTCGGTATTATATGCAATGATTGGTTTTCATAATTTGAAGAGTCAATTTGGTTTGTCTGGAAACAGCGTATCCAGAATTCTTAAGTGGGTTAAAGAAATTCTCCCAAAAGAGAACATGTTACCAGACAATTATCCTACCATGAAGAAGAGTTTGAAGGGTTTAGGTTTGAAATACAAATCTATTCATGCTTGCAAGTATGATTGCATATTGTACCGGAATGAGCACGAAGAGAAGGATGAATGTCCTGTATGCAGTGAGCCTAGATATATGGTTTATGAGAATGGAAATGGCAAACATGCAAAAAATCGCAAGTGCTCGCAAGTCCCACAAAAGGTTTTGAAGTATTTTCCACTTGGGCCACGGTTAAAACGTTTTTTTACTGTACCGTGGATAGCGGAGGCCATGACATGGCATGCTCGATGCGAGGTGGGTGGGAATTTGATGCGTCATCGGGTTGATTCACTCATCTAGCAAATTTCAAATGCACAACACCATGAATTTGCAAAGGAACCGCGCAACATTCGTCTTGCAATCTCAACCGATGGGTTTAACCTTTCGGTAATTTAAGTACTAGTCAGAGTTATTGGCCAGTTCTTATGGCGCCTTTAAGTCTTCCTCCGACATTATGCATGAGAAAGGAGTTCACATTGTTATCTCTGTTGATACCTGGGCCGAAGTCTCCCAGTGATGATATTGATATATTCTTAGCACCATTAATCGAAGAGCTTAAAGAGTTGTGGGATAAAGGCGTGGAGGCGTTCGATTCTCATAAGGGTGAAGAGTTCACACTTAAAGCAATGGTGATGTGGGCGATCCAGGATCTTCCTGCTTACGGGACCTTGTTCGGTTGTAATGTTCATGGTTATTATGGATATCCCATATGTGGGGAGGAAACTGAAGCATGTTGGTTAAAACATAGTGGTAAGTTGAGTTACACGGGTCATCGTAGATTTCTGCCGACCAGTCACCCTTTTAGGAATGACAAGTCTTACTTTTTACCTGTCGGTCACGAGCGAAGAACGGCACCTATTCGACTTTCTAGTCAGCAAATTGAGGAGAAGGCGGTGGCTTCGACTGCGGGGAATAGGTACGTAGGCAAACACCCCCGGTTTGTAAACCTGAAGCGTAAAGCTAGGGAGGATCCGAACGACCCTAGTAAAGCGAAGCCATGGTCCAGGCGATCAATATTTTTTGATTTGCCGTATTGGAAAGATCATCGTGTAAGGCATATAATTTATGTGATGCACACAGAGAAGAATGTTGCAGAACATTTGATAGGAACATGTCTGGGTGGATCTCATTCCAAAGACGGAGAGCGTGCCCGCCGAGATCTACAGGATATGAAAATAAAGAAGAGACTGTGGTTAAAAAATGATCCAACGATAGGAAGAATTTCTATCCCCCCGGCTGCTTTCACTTTGACTAGTGAGAAGAAGATCCTCTTAGACACGTTGTTCAACTTGAAGACTCCAACGGGTTATTCTGGTAATTTATGTAGGGTAGTAAGCTACCAAGCAAATGACTTGAAATAGTGCAAGTCTCACGACTGGCACGTAATCATCCAATTAATCCCGTTGTTATTTCGGCATTGCTTCTCTGAACACAAAGATCTCCGTCGGGCAATTATGCAAATCAGTTTGTGTTTTACCCTAATTTGTGCAAAAGTGGTAAACAGAAGGCACATTAAAGCTGCGAAATTAACTTTAGCTGAGGCAGTTTGTGTATTAGAGAAATATTTTCCTCCGTCATTCTTCGATATCAGTATCCACCTGCTTGTGCATTTATGCGATGAAGCTTTATTATGTGGTCCCATGAGGTATTGTTGGATGTATCCTTTTGAGCGCTTGATGAAAACCTTCAAAGATTATGTAAAGAATACACGATATATTGGAGGGTCAATTGCTGAAGAATACGTAACGGTGGAATCATCGCTATACGCTAGGGAACATATGCCAAAACAAGAGGTGAGGAGGTTTAATCCTCGCGGAGAACGAGTGATAGAGGAACCTGGTGAGTTTGAGGACGAATTATCGTTTGGGAACCCTAAAGAGGTGAAACTCACAAACCTACAATACGAGCAAGCAACTCATCATGTCTTCGAATCGCAAGATGAAGTCCAAGACTGGAGAGAGTGAGTATCTACTGAATTCTTCTTCTTTGATTATATGTATTTTTTATTTTATGATCTAAACTCTATAATTTTTCGGTAGGAAGTACGAGAACGAAATTATCCAAATCAAAGGAGAAATTGGACGACAACTGACTTTAGGGCATGGGTGTCAAAAGAGGTACTTTTCACATCTTATGTGTGCGGTTATTTATTCATGTGTGGTAAAAACATGCCCTAATACAAATTCATTAATAAATGCAGCTTTTAAAAAGAGGTGATGTCTCTTCCAGACTTGCACGCCTAGCAAAAGGTCCTAGTTTTCGTGCAAAAGAGTTTAAGAAATTCCGCACCAACGATTTTGATTTCATTTCATATCCATATGAGGAAACGCTTTTGACGCAAAACAGTGGAATATCAATTTCCGCCTTGACCACCTGTATCGCTAGCAAAAGTGATAAAAATCCAAAGAATACGGTGCTAACCTATTATGGGATAATTCAACAAATCCTAGAACTTGATTACTTGGATTTCACAGATTCCGTATTCTATTGTGATTGGGTAAAGGTGGAAGATACAAAGAATGCTTGCAAAGTTGATCCCGACTCCAAACTTATTATGGTAGATTTATCAAAGCTGAAGACTAAAGACCGCATAGTCGACGAGCCTTTTATTTGTGCCTTTCAGAATGTAAAGAAGGTATTCTAATCGAAGTGCATAAACGATGGCAATTGGTCTATTGTTGTGCACGCACCAAAGGGTATGACTACTGAAGTAGACGCAATAAAGGCTCCAAAAGAGTTCCAGTCAGCTCTTGATGACAACCTTAATTTGAAGGATCTTTTAGTTGATTTAGAGGAAGATTGAGTATCAAAATATTATTTTATCCTCATCAATCTTATTTGTATCCTATTATGATATTGACATTGTATTAGCACTTTACATTAATTTATGAATTTCATCTACTTTTAAGTGTAATGTCCCGCTATTTGTGCAAATGTTAGGTGACTTATCGGTTCTTTTGTTTAGAATAGATATGTTTTCATTTATTTATCTCTATCGTTTGGCTTTAGAGGGCGAAAACCCGAAACAGCCCCCGAACGGCCCCGTGAGGCCCCGTGGGTGGTACCAACACCTCCCACAGGACCAATGTAACTCGTAGGGACAGTGAGTGACGAACGAACTAGCCCTGGTTTTTGTTCCTTTGGTTTTGAATTTGATTTTTTGGTTCTACCATTTTTTAATTGAACATAAATGTTTGCAAAAAATTCATTATTTTTTCACTGTCATAGGATACATTGATGTTGGGGTCGAACTACTATCAAACATAATCTGAAATTGCATCGTTGTTGGCATAGAGAAGGTTCTAATTGGCGTTGGGTGTAACAAAATATACAGGTAATGGATAGACCTATGATGAACTTTATTTTAAGGTTAAATATGCATTGATTCAATTTTTAAATTATTTTGGGTTTGGATCCTATTTATGTCTAAACCCCGTAATTTTAAGTTTTTTGTGCCCACTATAGCTTGGGTATTGTTGGCGCATTTGTTTCTTGTCACTTCCAGTGGGGGGGGGGGGGAGAACATAACTTTTGAACAAAGAATAGTTAGGGTGAACACTAGAAAAAGAAGTCATTATCCAACAGATTGCCACTTTCTAGGTTTAAGGCGCTCCCGGTTTGATTGTACGACGAAAATTTGCAAAAAATTAGACTTAAGCATAAAAACATGCCATCGAATGGTGAAAACATAAAACGGTCTTAAAACGGTCCCGTAAGAGTCACGAACCCCTCGCACGGGACTAATGTGACTCGTAAGAACCGACCGCGTAGTCACAGGGATCCCGGTTTGAGTGTACGACGTAAATTTGTAAAAAAATAAACTTAAGCATAAAAACATGCAATCGAAAGGTGAAAACGTAAAACAGTCTTAAAACGGTCCCGTAAGAGTCACGAACCCCTCGCAATGGACTAATGTGACTCGTAAGAACCGACCGCGTAGTCACGGGGCTCCCGGTTTGAGTGTACGACGTAAATTTGTAAAAAAATAAACTTAAGCATAAAAACATGCCATCGAAGGGTGACAATGTAAAATAGCCTTAAAACGGTCCCGTAAGAGTCACGAACCCCTCGTACGGGACTAATGTGACTCATAGGAACCGACCGCGTAGTCACGGGACTCCCGGTTTCAGTGTATGACGTAAATTTGCAAAAAGTTAGACTTAAGCATAAAAACATGCCATCGAACGGTGAAAATGTAAAATAGCCATAAAACGGTCCGGTAAGAGTCACGAACACCTCGCACGGGATTAATGTAACTCATAGAAACCGACCGCGTAGTCACGGGGCTCCCGGTTAGAGTGTACGACCTAAATTTGCAAAAAAAAATAGACTTGAGCATAAAAACATGCCATCGAAGGGTGAAAACGTACAACAAGCACAAAACGGTCCCGTAAGAGTCACGAACACCTCGCACGGGACCAATGTGACTCGTAGGAACCGATCGCGTAGTAACGGGGCTTCCGGGTTGAGTGTACGCAAATTTGCAAAAAATTATACTTGAGCATAAAAACATGCCATCGAAGGGTGAAAACCTAAAATAGCCACTAAACGGTCCAGTAAGAGTCACGAACACCTCGCACGGGACCAATGTGACTTGTAGGAACCGACGACATAGTCACGGGGCTCCCGGTTTGAGTATACGACATAAATTTGCAAACAGTTAGACTTGCATGCCATCGAAGGGTGAAAACGTAAAACAACCTTGGGTCGATCTCGTAAGAGTCACGAACACCTCGCACGGGACTAATGTAACTCGTAGGAACCGACCGTGTAGTCACGGCGCTCCCGGTGTTCATTGTTGGGTTTATGAAATTTTGTTTTACCGACTTTATTTTTCGTTTAGATTTGGGTTTGTTTTACAGGTACTCGGTTGAACTCTCTTGAAGATGAAGGTGTGTACGTGGAGCTCTTACATTCTTGCTTCAAAGTTTCATGAAGGTGGGTATGTGTACCTCTTATCCTCTTCCACATATGAGGAATACTGTAAGGGACGAGAATATTACCTCCAAGATTTCTATCGAGGATAAAAAGACGATTGAAGATTACACATGAATGGTCACATGGTAGATCTATTTTTGTTTAGTTAAGTCGAGTTCATTAGCTGCATTTTTTTGTTTTAATATTTATATGTTCTAGGCAGCATTGGGATAGATTAAATGAAATGTGCTTATAGTATGAAAATTTTGTGGAAGTTTTACACAAAAATTTCATTATGGGCCAAATTCATGTAAAAGAATAAAGGAAGCTTCCCTTGCCTGTGCAAGATGAAATGTCATCTATCTTTGTTGCATACTTGGAAACACTTGAATGGAGTTTGGGATTTGTTGATCAGATGGTATTTAGTCAGATGCATATATGTCGATGCATATATGCAGTATGCATATCAGATGCATATATGCAGTGGATATATGCAGATGATGCATATATGAAAGCATATATGCAGTGCATATATGTAGATATGCAATGCATATATGCAAATTCAGTACGCATATATGCAGTGCAAGCATATATGCACTCCCATATATGCAGTGCATATATGCAGTACATATATGCAAGCATATATGCAGTGCATATATGCAAATTCAGTATGCAATCCAATTTTGGGTTTTTCCCTCTTTTCTTTGCATTATTATTTGTTCATGCATTTTAGCTTCGGTGGTTGTCATTTTCACTCGCATGAGGTTAACAAAATTCTTCAATGAAGGAATCCTTAAAAATCGTGGCATACGGCTGGCTGCCATGAAGTTCTTCAAGGTTTCTGTTACTCGAATGTTCAAAATGCGCACTTTGTGCAACTTAGTACATTGCAAATAGTGTTTGTTTTTAATTGCCGTAATGATGGCAAACTTAGTTTAGCTCTATCGGATCATTCTAAAAAAAATTTGCAACCATGACTTTTTATGGAATATTTCAAGTATGTTTGAGCCACCTATTAGTTTCTTCAACTACACATTTGAATGCTTCAAGTTCATTTTTATTTAGTACATTTTAATTTAACAAACTATGTTTTATTAGTATTAAGACCTACGTTATACACCTATCTTACGTGCACTACCATATTCCTTACACTTTTAGATTAACAACTACCATATTCCTTACACATTTGAAGGTGGGATTTAGTTTGTGATGCATGGCCGTTTTCACCCTTCGATGGCAATGCCCATGATTTATAACAGAATAAGCTGAGAGGAAGTCAAGATATTTGTTGCCTGTTGGATCCCATATAGATGATTCTTTTGCATGAGAAAATACTATGGGAATCGGGTGGTAATTGTGGGCACTGCAGTGGTTTTCTAAATTAATGAGGTGTTGATAAGAGGAAGAGGAAAAGGTAATGCATAGATAGTGCACAGTTCTCTTGGATGCCATTGACAATAATGGATTATATTTCTCTTCTTCAACAATTTAAATTTACCGATTTGTACCTTCATTCACAAAAAAAATATAATTTATTATTTATACATCACAAATGGACATTGAACCATTGGAGACTGGAACATATCCCAATGTTTATCCTACCCTGAATAAAAACTATAATTCCCAGACTGTTTTGATGTGTTGTGAATGTAATTTTTTGGCATGAAATGTTTGACCTATCCAATTTATGGTTTAATAACCCTATCTGTAGATTTTTGTCGTTTCAGATTTTCCAAATTTATATTTTGGGCAGAAGAAATTATGATTTCAGTTTATGATTCACCCAAAAAACATCTGTTCAGTTTTGGTACTGTGCTATTAGCCTTTTTTAGTATGTTATTTCAGTTCACCTTATTCACATTCCAAATCACTTCATGAGCTGTGTTTTAGTATGGAATTTGTCTAATAGAAGTTTATGTTTCAGGAACATTTTGGGGTTCAGTTGCAAAATTATGCAACAATTGGACCTCCCACGGGATTCAAAGGCATGAACCATTATTTACTGATATTTGGTAACATCTTAAACCTATGTTATTGGAAATGAATTTTTTTCCCTTTTCCTTTTGGATCAGGGCTTATCTCATGGTTGTTACCTCAATGTTTTGACAACCAGATGCAAACAACAGCCATTCAGTGAGCTTAAGAGCATGATACCACTGTAAAGGGCAAGTACAGTATCTGGAAAAAATATATGGAAAATCATGTTCCAATGCTACCTTGAAACTTATGCGTGATCAAATCATATTGGCGTTCTATGTTCCAATGGTACCTTTAAACTTACCCATCCATTATATACATTATTTTATGTTCTTACTTTACCAATCAAGAGTCATCTAAAGTCAGAATATCCTACTAAATGTTCTTTTCTTCTCATAATGTCTATCGGTTCTATCGTATAGTTACTCATCCATTATATACGTTAAATGTGTTCTGTAATTAAAGAGGGATATTCATGGTGCTCACATGTTGGGACGTTTACAAGTTTGGGATCGGGAAGTTAGGGTTTAATATCTTGAATTAATTATAATAAGGATGCTGATGTGTGGCGTGTTGGTTTATTCTTTACATTCTTCTCAACGGAGTGCCCCCCTGTTGGGGAAAGACTAATTCGAAGATCTTCGATGCTGTTAGAGCTGCAGATCCTCAGTTTCCTACTGATCGTTGGGACCACATATTAGCAAATCATAGTACAGTTCTTGGTTAGGATTCTGCTCCTTTCACACTTGAGTATTTTGTTTTTAAATTTTGTTTTGTAGATGTTAATATTTTCAACAGGGGCTCTTTTTTAAAGCTTTGTTGCATTGATTGTTGATATTGCAGTTCTTATGTTTTTTTACAGTAGCCACATGCGGTAAAAGAGCAACAAAATACAGTGCCTCTCTCAAACATTTATATTACACGAACTTTTGATTTCATATTATTAGTGTTTATAGTAACATTACCTTAGGTTTTGGATTGGTTGTAGTTTTTAGAATGATACAAAGTACAGTTAGTTTTCTTACCTTTTTATTTATGGAGTTATATTCATGTTTATTTAGTGGTGTGTGATTTGAGTTTGGATATCTTTCCACAGGTTTCAGATCTGAAGTGACTAAAGTGCAAGAATTCAACCCTTGATACTTGCATAGGTAATTTGAAGGTGATCGACAATTTCGTCAAGTTAGTAGAGCTTCCATGGGGTTCTTGATTTTATGATAATTTATTGAACTTATATCGAGTTTTGTTATTTTATTTATGTTCGCAGTAATTTTAAAATTTGAAAAGTTTCTCGGTACCTAGGACACTAATATCTTGAGCCGATTGGAGACAATGAAACAGGGTATGTACTCTAATCTGTAACTGTAATTTGTGTAGATTTATTGAGTTACAAACAGGGTATGTACGAAGGTTGTTTATAGCATCTTAAATCATTACTTTGTTTGAGAGTAGATACAATACATACATTTGAGCAGTTCGGTATGCATCAATTTTGTATATAAACATCAGTTTTGTATACAATATATACCATATAAACAGCAGTGGTTCTCCCGTCTATCTTTATATAGATTACTGGTATATATTTTTTGTTTATATAGATTGTTGGTATAAAAAATGTAAACTCAAAACAATGTATTGAGAACACCTATCTGCTATGCGGGGACTGATTTATTCAGGTTGTGATTTTACGTGGACTGAAAACACCTCTAAGTGGTATATAGCTTTGTTTTTTCAGGATGTGGTTATATGTGGACTGATTTTACATTCACAACAATTAGAACATGTATATTTTAACCCTCTCTTTATTTATCTCAAGATTTCGCATGTCAAAGTTAGTATTTGGGGTCTGTTTAAGCCAATCCTTGAATAAAACAAAGCTATCCAACTAATCATTTGAAATGTCCCACGGGACCAATGTAACTCGTTAGAGGGTGAAAACTCGAAACAACCCCCCAACGGCCCCGTGGGTGGCACCAACACCTCCCACGGGACCAATGTAACTCGTAGGAACTGACCCCGCAGCCGTGGGTCTCCCGATTTGAGAATACGATGATAATTTGCATATTTCTAGACTTAGGCTTAAAAACATGGCGTTAGAGGGTGAAAACTCGAAACAACCCCCGAACTGACCCGTGAGTGGAACCAACACCTCCCACAGGACCAATGTAACTCGTAGGAACTTACCGCGCAACCGCGAGACTCCCGGTTTAAGAATACGACGATAATTTGCATATTTATAGACTCAAGCAAAACATGGCATTAGAGGGTGAAAACTCAAAACAACCCCCGAACGGCCTCGTGGGTGGAACCAACACCTCCCACGGGACCAATGTAACTTGTAGGAACTGATCCCACAACCGCGGGTCTCCCGGTTTGAGAATACGACGATAATTTGCATATTTCTGGACTTAGGCTTAAAAACATGGCGTTAGAGGGTGAAAACCCAAAACAACCCCCGAAAGGCCCCGTGGGTGGCACCATCACCTCCCACGAGACCAATGTAACTCGTAGGAACTTACCACGTAGCCGCGGGACTCCCGGTTTGAGAATACGACGGTAATTTGCATATTTCTAGACTTATGCTTCAAAATATGCCGTTAGATGGTGAAAACCCAAAACAGCCCCCGAACGGCCCCGTGCGTGGCGCCAACACCTCCCACGAGACCAATGTTACTCGTAGGAACTAACCGCGCAGCCGCGAGACTCCCGGTTTGAGAATGCGACGATAATTTGCATATTTCTATATTTAAGGAAAACATGGCGTTAGAGAGTGAAAACTCGAAACAACCCCCGAACGGCCCCGTGGGTGGCACCAACACCTCCCACGGGACCAATGTAACTCATAGGAACTGACCCCGCAGCCGCGGGTCTCCCGGTTTGAGAATACGACGATAATTTGCATATTTCTAGACTTAGGCTTAAAAACATGGCATTAGAGGGTGAAAATCCAAAACAGCCCCTGAACGGCCCCGTGGGTGGCACCAACACCTCCCACGAGACCAATGTAACTCGTAGGAACTGACCCCGTAGCCGCGGGTCTCCCGGAATACGATGATAATTTGCATATTTCTAGACTTAGGCTTAAAAACATGGCGTTAGAGGGTGAAAACTCGAAACAACCCCCGAACTGCCCCGTGGGTGGAACCAACACCTCCCACGGGATCAATGTAACTCGTAGGAACTTATCGCGAAACCGCGAGACTCCCGGTTTGAGAATCCGACGATAATTTGCATATTTCTAGACTCAAGCAAAACATGGCGTTAGAGGGTGAAAACTCGAAACAGCCCCAGAACGTCACCGTGGGTGGCACCAACGCCTCCCACGGGACCAATGTAACTCGTAGGAACTGACCCCGCAGCCGCGGGTCTCCCGGTTTGAGAATACGATGATAATTTGTATATTTCTAGAGTTAGGCTTAAAAACATGGCGTTAGAGGGTGAAAACCCAAAACAGCCCCCGAACGGCCCCGTGGGTGGCACCAACACCTCCCACGGGACCAATGTAACTCGTAGGAACTGACCCCGCAGTCGCGGGTCTCACGGTTTGAGAATACGACGATAATTTGCACATTTCTAAACTTACGCTTAAAAATATGGCGTTAGAGGGTGAAAACTCAAAACAACCCCCGAACGGCCCCGTGGGTGGCACCATCACCTCCCACGAGACCAATGTAACTCATAGGAACTGACCATGCAATCGCGGGACTCCTGAATTGAGAATACGACGGTAATTTGCATATTTCTAGGCTTAGGCTTAAAAACATGGCGTTAGAGGGTGAAAATCCAAAACAGCCCCCGAACGGCGTCGTGGGTGGCGCCGACACTTCTCACGGGACCAATGTAACTCGTAGGAACTGACCCCACAGCCGCGGGACTCCCGGTTTGAGAATACGATGATAATTTGCATATTTCTAGATTTAAGCAAAACATGGCGTTAGAGGGCGAAAACCCGAAACAACCCCCGAACGGCCCCGTGGGTGGCACCAACACCTCCCACGGGACCAATGTAACTCGTAGGAACTGACCCCGCAGCCGCGGGTCTTCCGGTTTGAGAATACGATGATAATTTGCATATTTCTAGACTTAGGCTTAAAAACATGGCGTTAGAGGGTGAAAGCTCGAAACAACCCCCGAACTGCCCCGTGGGTGGAACCAACACCTCCCACGGGACCAATGTAACTCGTAGGAACTTATCGCGCAACCGCGAGACTCCCGGTTTGAGAATACGATGATAATTTGCATATTTCTAGACTCAAGCAAAACATGGCGTTAGAGGGTGAAAACTCGAAACAGCCCCAGAACGGCCCCGTGGGTGGCACCAATGCCTTCCACGGGACCAATGTGACTCGTAGGAACTGACCCCGCAGCCGCGGGTCTCCTGGTTTGAGAATACGACGATAATTTGCATATTTCTAGAGTTAGGCTTAAAAACATGGCGTTAGAGGGTGAAAACCCAAAACAGCCCCCGAACGGCCCCTTGGGTGGAACCATCACCTCCCACGGGACCAATGTAACTCGTAAGAACTGACCCCGCAGCCGCGGGTCTCCCGGTTTGAGATTACGATGATAATTTGCATATTTCTAAACTTACGCTTAAAAATATGGCGTTAGAGGGTGAAAACTCGAAACAACCCCCGAATGGCCCCGTGGGTGGAACCATCACTACCACGAGACCAATGTAACTCGTAGGAACTGACCACGCAGTCGCGGGACTCCCGGATTGAGAATACGATGGTAATTTGCATATTTCTAGGCTTAGGCTTAAAAACATGGCGTTAGAGGGTGAAAATCCAAAACAGCCCCCGAACGGCGTCGTGGGTGGCGCCGACACCTCTCACGGGACCAATGTAACTCGTAGGAACTGACCCCACAGCCGCGGGTCTCCCGGAATACGATGATAATTTGCATATTTCTAGACTTAGGCTTAAAAACATGGCGTTAGAGGGTGAAAACTCGAAACAACTCCCGAACTGCCCCGTGGGTGGAACCAACACCTCCCACGGCGCCGACACCTCTCACGGGACCAATGTAACTCGTAGGAACTGACCCCACAACCGCGGGACTCCCGGTTTGAGAATACGATGATAATTTGTATATTTCTACTTGGTTACTGATAATTTTAACTCATATATGCAATTTTTCAGCTTGATTAATTTTTTTGTAAAACTACTTGGTTACTGATATTTTTTTTTATGTATCCTATCATTTGTAGGAATTTTGCACGCGGATCAAACGAAGGAGGCAGTGGTCTACAGCATGAAGATTGTTTATATGTTGTGGACAATCACGATTTTGTCAGCCATGCGGGCTTTTATTGTTTAGTTTTATGGTCGTGCAGACTTTTATAATTAGATTGTTGAATTTTATGGTCGTGCGGGCTTTATAATAAGTAGGTTTTACATTTACAGGTTTTGGAATGTCAAGAAAATAGAGGAAACTCTGCCCAATTTTTTTTTTGTGGTCTGTGAATTATTAAGACGTGTAATATTTATAAGTTTGTATATATATTTGTTTATTAACAACGTTCTCGGTTCGCAATTTGTGATTTTTTTTATTGTTTTGAAAATAATAAATATTTGTAACACCTCGTACGCGTCAAACGTTACACGTAGCAACTGATGGTGCACTCGCAGGACCCCCAGTTTTAGGATTGGACCAAAAAAATACATTTTTTTTTAAATTATAGTTAAATATGACCATTTTTTATTTTTTCGTCACGGTTGTGGGTCACGGACTTGGGCCGCGGCCATTTTTCTTAATTTTTTTTGTCACGGTTGTGGGTCGCGGACTTTGGCCGCGACCAATTTGTTACGGCTGTGGGTCACGGATCAGGGCCGCGACCAATTTTTTTTTAATTTTTTTGTCACGATCGTGGGTCGCGGACTTTGGCCGCGACCAATTTGTCACGGTTATGGGTCACGGATAAGGGCTGCGACCCGTCACGACATGGGTCACGGCCTAAGTCCGCGACCATCTGTCGTGACCCCTCTCGGTCGTGACCATTTTTTGGTCACGGACTTGGGCCGCGACCCACGAAAATGGTCAAAATGGTCACGGCCCAAGTCCGCGACCCACAGCTTTGGTCAGGGATTTTGGCCGTGACCAATCGCCAGTTTTGGTGTAGTGACCACGGAAGGCCATACCCGCCTCCGGTTTTCGTTTTCATTCTGAGTTCGGTGGTGATATTCCGACCCGGTTACTCAGGTTGTGGTGGACATTCCTGGAGCTTGATAGTATGCTTGTAATTTCGCATCCAGTGAGTTATTACTCTGGGTGATTGCGGTTATACATATATAGTGAGTGATATATTTGTAGGTATACTTGATGTGATTTGTGCATTCGTTTAAATATGTGTGTGTAAATATATATGGGAAAATTAAAAGATATTATGAACAATAAATTTATAGGTATTCGGGAGGATAGCTCGGGATGCTGGGTGTAAATACATATATAAAAGTGAAGAAAATTATGTATGGGCATAAGATACTAAAGTGTAAACGTTGAATTCATGACTATTGAAAGTTATTTGAAATGAATTGATTTAATTATAATTGAGAATTATAATTATAAAGCGGATGGGAAGGCTAACTGAAAATTTAAAGTGAATAAAGTTGCGCGTGATACCGGGTAGCGTATGGCACTAATATTAGTGTTGAGGTACTAGTTAGGTTGGGTAGCATAACTAGGGTGTTTAAAATATATGTGTTAGGTGCGTACTTAGATGAGGGGTAGGGGTATTTCATAGGAGTGCGACACCAGTTTAAATATATGAAATATTATGATGCATGTTTGTTAATGTATTTTAAACACTTGCTAAATGTTTTTACAAGGTTTTGGGCTCTGACCCCTTTCAAACTATTTTCAAAAACTAAAGTTCAGCCACAAGGATCCCTGGCTTAACCATTCTTCTAGTCAAACGATGATGCAGCAACCATGGAGGCCTCCAAGGACTGATTAGACGCCTCTATCCTTGGGATCTAAATAAGAGGTATTTCAGAGTTATTCTGAGCATGTGTCCTAGTTACTTAGTATTTATTTTATTCAGATGTTTTCCTTTCAGTTAGTTGAATCATTGTATTATGACCTTTTGTCGAGAATTATCGATTAATTTATTTATGGCAGGGAATGAGTTTTATTATCTGCATAGTTAATTTAGTGAATGAAAATCTTATGTAAGTAAGAAAAAAGGTTTTACAATTTTGACACCATGAAATTATTTTGCATAATGATTAAAACATATATTGTAAAACATTGATAATCTTTTCCATTATAAGTTAGAATTCATATGAAAAATCATAAAAAGTAAAATTTATTGAGATCTTTGGTATTGATTTTACTTTGCAAAATCACTTTACATAACTTTGAATTATATGATACTTTTATGTGTCTTGAATGATTACTTGAGTTTTTAAATCATGATTAAATCCCAAGGTCCAATATTAGTCAAAATTATTTGATAAATATTTCTATTGACCATTTGAAAAAAGTGAGATGTTAGATATCTTTGTTTTTGTTACAGTCGAAGTGGATTTGTTTTGATAAACGAAAAGTGTTACCAATGGTAAGATTACATTGGTCTAAATTTTAATATCAACAATAGTTGTCTACCAAAGTGTGTGTGAAAGTCTCCGTAGAAAAAGCCAATTAAATGATGACAAGATCCAAAACTCAACTCTAGAAAATTCATGTGAAAAACTAAGATAGGGTTTTAACTTTTTATATTGCTAATTTTAGTATATACTTTAGGAATTGAAATATTATTTTGAGGGAGTGTACATAATTAGAATTTACCTTACGAATATATCGAAGTGATATTGATTAAATGATAAAATTAAGATTGATTTCAAATTCATATGAAACAATTATGTGCATTCATTTAATTTTGTGATCTATTATTTGGTCATACCATGCCATAATTGAAAAGCAAAACATCTTAATTGATTCGATTAGAATTTGAACTAACATGTTGACTGATTAATGTTTGTTATTATTAGAATTTTATCCATGACATTAATCTTAGTTCAAATAAACTTATGCAAATAATCCATTTTAGCATTTCAAGATTAAACTTTGTCACTTTACATGTATATTTTTGGGCTTGTTGAGTGTTTGATTCTTTAGTTATCTAAAAATCTGCCAGAACTTAATGGAAAAGAGTGCTAGCATTTATGCATTGAAGACTATTCATATAATACCTCATATTTTATTTGTATTTATTTTGTGTACTTAATTACATATGTTGGTATTTGATTCATATACATGTTACTTGAATTTACACTTTTTGAAAAATCGACATAATACATAATAATACATAAATTACATAATTTAAGTGACATAGTATTATGGGCGACCATGGAATTGTCGGGGACTAGGTGTCGGGAATTTTCTTGTTTCGATTATTCACTTGGTATCGTGTTCCACCGATTGTAAAGTAGTTTCTTATAATGGCGAGCCACATGTAAATAAATAGGTCTTAAATTTTCACTTAATTTGCTTGTACTGACTTATAAACTAACATAAAGAGAGAATTAATTTATTTGAATGTATCTTATCTCTTATTGACTTTCAGAACGCTTAGAAAGTCTATTTTTGACTAAAAATCGTGAAATTTATGTTTGTTGGATTAATATATGGTTTGGCCAAATTTAGGGTCGTTTGAAATATGTTTTAGGTCTGTCAGGTTAAGGATAATATGTGGCCTAGGATTAATTTTGTGGTTAGCATAGAACCTTTATTAGCTTAATTTAGAGTAACTAAAACTTACACAGCACAATTATAGATAACCCTAGAAGCTAAAGAGGCGAGGCACACTAAGGATATAAAAGACTTAGAGGTATTAAGACTTTGATTCATCAATTGGTCTAAGAAAAGTATACGTTAATTAAGAATATAATTAAATTTGTGTTATTATAGTAGTAGTCATTGGAATCTGAATTTAATCATTTAAAATCTGATGTTAATCATTTTTTAACCTAATTTTGTAACTAAATTAATTACATAATTATCCCATAATCCTAAGTTGATGAACTAGTGTGGTTTTATAGATGAATCCTAAAATTAACCACGAATTTGTATTAGATGAACTTAAAAATATTAGATCTCCATTCTAATAGCTAATCTTTATCAAATCCCTAACTCCATTCATATAATTGATGGTAAATCGCTGGCTAATTACATAAATTATGAAGAACCTTGACTTAGGGTTAAAATTTTGTGATTTAAACCCTTAATCATGTTATTAATCAACTAAAACTTATAGAAATATCTTAGTATATGTTTTAACATGATCATATATGAAGGATATGGGTTGTTGTTGATATGTAGAGACATTTAAGATGAATTGAGATGAGTTTAGGCCGCCATTAATGTGTTGTTAGAGACCTCCAAACATATAAGGGTCGAATCGATTCGGCTTGGAGCGAATCGATTCGGTTTAGGACTAAATCAATTCGGCCCTAGGGAAAATAAATTTAGGTCAGAGGATTCATATTTTGGACCTGAAGTTCCAAATAAAGGCCTCCCTAGCTCTATCCCATACTGTACCCTAGGCCTGAACAAATAGCACCACCTATTGTAGGGGTGGTGGTGGTGGTTGCTACTGCTGCTGATGAAAGTGTCGTAGTATAGCGGCTATCACCGTAGAGACTGCTTGCATAACAATTATGGCAAAATCTACTGGATTAAGCATGGGTGGGGTCGGTGGGGGCTGTAGGTGTAGCTGGGGCTCCTGTTGAGCCCCCTCTTCTACAGCCTATATGGTGACACGTCATGGTCTACCTCACCTACCATTTGCCATATGAAAGAAAACAAGGTTCGTCTTAGTAATATATCGCAAAGAATATAATGATTCCTAAACATAGGGCTCTACACATCAAATAACGTAATGCAAAATGTAATGAACACAACACAAATCCTAAAGACACTAGAACCTGGATGCTCTGATATCAATTGTAACAACCCCCGTTTTTCACGTAAAGATTGGTCAGACACAATACACCGAAGATGGGGCTTGTTTAACAATCTATATCATTCTCAGCATCAAACCATAATATGAAATTTATAAATTCCAAATCAACACGCGCAATCAACCATTTAAAATAAAAACTGAGAAGAAATAAGTCCAACACTCAACTAATAATAAAGCATCCACTCAAGTATAACAAATATCCCAAAAGACTGAATAATAAACTTCGAAAATAATAAAAATAACTGGAAGGGAAATAACAGCGTAAACTAGAGTCAAATGATCAGAATGACTGATGAGCAAATATGATCGCAAGTCTAATCTCCTGTTAGCCTGTCGTCCATGTCTAGGCAAACCTGTGGGGGGAATATTTTTATGATTTGGGTCAGCGTCGTAAAGTAGTAGAATTATCTTACGAAATTAAAATACAATAATGCAATTAATTCAAATAATGCACCACCCATCGGCACTCACATGCAGTAAGTATCTCACCCCTCATCAAAGTGCAATACTACATGCATATCAACCCAAGTCCCAAATATGAAAATCTGGTAACTATAACAATAAAGTAACATTCGATGCATCTAGCATAATTCATATACTTAGGCTAATCGTATAAACATGTGCTTCTAGTCCCAAGAGTAACCCCTACTATACTACCCACAAAAAATGACATAACATTCATTATGTATTTTACATAGTATTAGGTTAATTATCAATTGTCTACATCATTAGATTACAATGATTAATTCTCAAACAAATTATATAATTATATATGTCATTACATATATACGATACAGAACGGCATATATCTTTCGTGTCCCATTCGTGCTCTATCGGTAAGTCCGAAGGAGTCCCTCATCCAAACGGACATCACAAAACACACACAAGTGGGGCAGTCCCTAGGCAATACACCATTGCACAGTCCATACCCCCGACGGTGACAATGGATCCCAGCATCTACACCTACCTCCTCGTAAGTGGAGCTGCTACGTAGTACCTAAAATAACAACCTACATAACGCCTAACTCACCTGTGTCAACGTGTGCTACGGTCACGAGATGCACGTAACCCTAACCGATAGGCCGTCCACGAACATGGGTATGTCCACACAAATGAATAAATATTTTTAACACATAATACGTATGGGTAATTAACCCTATGATTACCCCCGAAAAATCTTATTAATCTCCAATTAACATTTTTACTTTAAGAATTAGCAGTCTAGTTAATTGTTAACTTTCCAATGATTAAAAATGGTGACACAACCCTTGCACGGAACTCATACCCGTTTAAGCTAAGGTACTTCATAACCTTCCCCTTATATTCCCAAAAGTTCAATGTCAATTCCTGGAATCTATACTCCATGCCGCACCCTAAACGATTCAAGAAAAATCACAAAAACTAAGGGGGTACCAGCCAAGCAAACGGAACTGGTTCACTGGATGGCCGAACCGGTTGGGTGCGAACCAGTTCGTCCCTACCAACAAATGGGTTCGATTTTGTTGGCTGCCAAGACGAACAATGACGTGATTTGGTCTTCTCCCTTCAACCAAAGCATCTCTAACCTTCACCCAAACCTTATATATGACTTATAATCTACTCCCCATCCTGAAACAAAAGTTTTCTACATGTAAATCATTCCTAAAGTGTATCAAATTCATCCGATAACAATTATCTTAAGAATTATTCACTGTAAAAATCCTAGTTTCCAAGATTGAACATTTTCTCTTTTAACCCATTCAAGAACCCTTCTTTCTTACTGATTTACATCAGATTTATTCTTCCTACAACATGAGATTCCAAGGTTTATTTTCCAATCAATATGATCATTCAGTTTTCGAGTTTATCATTAATATATCAATCCTTAATTGTTATAAATTTCATATTAGTTCTTCAATCTTCATGAGGTTTATTCCAATCATATAAACATCCATTCATTAACTATAACCCTGAAATTTATATGAAAAATACACAATTGAATTAAGAAACATATATGAAATTAATTTAACAAGATAAGTTTTGCCTTGGTTTGAAGATTGGGTTCTTTCTCTTGGATCTTAATCTTCCTTCCTTCTCATGATCTTCCTCCCTTATCTAACCTTGGTAGCCTCTCTAATTGGGTGTGGGGACACTAGGGTTTAGTTGTGGTGGATAGGAAAAAAAAATTAATAGTTAATTAACCTAATATAACCACTAATCCCGAGTTACCCTAAGAACTCCACATTTGGACCCCCAAATGAGCCCGAAATCGTACCCAGATTGGCCCAATAACTCCCCAAATGATATATATATATATATATATATATATATATATATATATATATATATATATATATACACACACACCCCGATCCTAATTTTAGATGTTAAAAACACATAAGCGAGTCCTCGGATTATCCCGGAACGTGCCCCAAATCACAACTATCCAATTTACACATTTTTATTATATTGAAACATCACATAACAATAATTTAATTCACATGCAATTTTAATTTACGTGCAATTTATTTTCTACGAGTGAACACATTATTCATAATTGAATCGAATAAACGTGCAATCACAAATAAGCAATTTATTCTCAAATCACATTCTACCAATTTAATTTATTCTCCAATTTCTTTAATTAAATTCTACCAAAATAAATTGTTTCGAAAACACAGGGTATTACCAAAATAAATTCTACCAAAATAAGCAATGTGTTGGGTATAGATATGATTTTCGATCAATTTAAAAGGCAGTAAAATACTATTAACTGTTAGATGGGATTTTCATTGATTTTGGTAAATTAAACCCTATAATCAAATTGACAGTTGTTATAAATATTTAAAATATTAAAAGGTTTGACCCCAAAAGGTTAGTCGGGTGGTTAATCACTTGCGATTAAGAAGCTGGCACACTTAAGGTCATGAGTTCTATTTCCCTCATCCACATAAACTTGGGGCCACAGACAGCAAAAAGTATCTATGTTTCGCAAGTCTCGCTCGAAATGGAAGGAATAGTCGGAAGTGTGCGCAAGCTACCCTGGAATGAATAATCCTTCGTACCATACACTTTATATATCACACTTAGTTCTAGGCCCTAAGAAACCTTTTTTCAAAATTTTATTTTTCTATTGAAATTATTAACCTTTCAATCAACATATATTCAAAAAAATAAGGTCAAATATATTTTCTAGCTATTTTTAAAAAAATCACAAAATTCTACTGGTTCAAACCCTTATAAATAAGGTGTTTTCAATATTTTTTGTTGGACTTTTAAAAATTGTTTAGAAATTGTATTTTGACCTATTTGAACATATATTGATTCAAAGGTTAACTCCATGGGTAAAATAAAAAAATTGAAAATAAAAAATTTTAAGCTTAGAACTAGATGTGATGTACAAGTGATGTAGGAATCATGATGTATAGGAATCTCTCTCTCTCTCTCTCTCTCTCTCTCTCTCTATATATATATATATATATATATATATATATATATATATATATATATATATATATATATATATATAATGCTCTTGTACTGTCTAGTCCGCATTTTAAGAATGCGGACCGGACATGTGTCACTTAACGGTGCCCCTAGATATTATTGCCTAAATTATAGGCACACACTCTCTTTTCTGGGCTCACCGTCAGGTGACACATGTCTGATCCGCGTTCTTAAAATGCGGACTAGCGCACACAAGAGCAGGACTGTATATATATATATATACATACATACATGTTTGTTAAGAGGCTTCCGTCTAAATTGGGGACTAAAGTCAATTTCAACTTACAACCGTGGCTAATCTCTAAATACGACAACAAAAGCTAAATTAAATTTCAAGCATCACGCATCATTTATTGCAAGATTTTCTCTAAAAGGGTTTTCAAAACTACTATATTTGAGGGAAACCTAAATAATTCAACCATTCAAGACATACAAATCTCCACACGGCCCGTTAACACAACTTGAATGATACGCAACAAAAAAATATTAAGAGCTTGTTTGGTTTGCAACTATAATCCTGTTTTCTGTGTTTAAATACAATTCTGATAAGAATCTGCTTTTGGCCACCTATTTTTAAACACAGAATTATAATATTTCTGTGTTATAATCAAGTTTTTCAGAAAACAGGTTTAGGGTGTTTTATAACTTATAATATATAATATACATACATAATACATTAATATGTGTGTAATTCTTATAAATAAAAAATATATATGTACGTGTACATAATATTACGTATGGAATGATATAAAGTTAAATAATATTATCAATAGATACATGATACTTATATAAAGTTTTATGCATGTATTATTAATGTATGAAATAATATAAAATATACATATAGTACATATGAATTAAAAAATATTATCAATTCATGTATGTATATAATTTTATAGTGAATTATACATGCAATATATATATATATATATATATATATATATATATATATATATATATAGTTAAACTTCCCAACATACTTCATTAAATATACCTAAAAATACATGATATTAAATGTACATGTATATAATTTATGATATATGTATGTATGTATGTATGTATGTATACATTCATATATCATGTATGTATGAAAGTTTTATGTATGTTTATACACACACACACATATATATATATATATATATATATATATATATATATATATATATATATATATATATATATATATATATATGTACAATATATACATACATGATTGCCAATTTTATCAAATTTTAAAAAAACTGTATTTAAAAACAAATTTACTAAACGCACACCAATAATTATAAACACAAAAAACTGAATTTTAAAACTGTATTTAAAAACATCGTTTAAATAAAAATTTCTAAGTAGCGAACCAAACGAGTCCTAACAGTTTATCTATCTTTATCAGGGCTGAGACGCTAAATAAACAATTAAAATAAATAAATAAATAACCTAATCCCAAAAATACATGACTCGTACATGAACCCGATATGACACTACCCCTTACCGAAAAGACTGAATCTTAATTGTAGATAAAAATGATACACCAAAGCCCAGCACATTCTTCCAACTAGGTCTGTAAAAGGGTTGAAGACAAGTAATGTATGCCCATAACCGTCTCCAAATCCGTTCAGTTTTTGAAGGATCGAGTCCTACACGATTACCCGATGGGTCCTATTTTTCTAACGAGGACCGAATCCATTAAGGACCTGAGCCCTGACTAATTTACCTAGCCCGTTTAACCATCATTAGAACTTTATTTTTTAATTAAATCCTAACGCACTTTCTAAGAATAAGCACCCTTTTGAGTGACTATATGATATCATTTTTCTTTAACAAAGTAATAACAATAACCTTTTGAAAAAAAATAATAACAAAAAACTAATAATAATATTCCAGCCACTAAAAATACATTTTTAGTATTAAATTCAAAATATATTTTTAAGTTGGTCGGAGATAACATGTACCAGACCCGGTCCATTAAATACACGAGTAATAGGTTAATCGGGTAATTAGGCATCCGGGCATAAAAAAAATTGTTCAGACCCGCATAAAAGGACCGGGTCCGGATCGGGACCCGATCTATTGACAGGCCTACTTCCAACTACTATAAGAATCATCAACCAAAACTATAAATGATTTGAAGGAGAATATAGGAACAGCCATTTCCATTCATTAGCCACAAGATATAACATTGCTATCAAATATAAAAATGAATCAGGAATGCGTATATGTGATCGTCTAAATAGTGTAGCAACTTCACACAACAGCAGATGCTGATCCTGTTTTCTGCCTAGGGGGTATTCTGAGCCAAGATTTCATCATGTCATATGCCGTAAAACCAATTGCCACTGAAGGCACGATCTGGCAAAAAAATTATAATACTTTGTTAGATAAAATCGAACAAATGTGCCATTAATGAATAACAATCACTCTTATAAAAATGCAATCACAGTATGTTTACCACTAACGTGAGATAACTTAATCGTGTAACAACCATAGCAATCAATACTAAGTTCCTATACCTACCGAGTGCAACCAACTGGCAGATAGATCGGTGTCCGTCATCCCACGAGTAACTAGGGCTAATGTCAAAACAATCCTTGCATATCGCGTTTTTTCCCAAAAAAGTCCACTCCAAAAGATTTACCAATTTGTTCCTCAGATTTGGGCTGATTTGGAAAATCTTCTACATCTTCCTTCAAGCGCCTCTAGCGAGGACCACTAGGAGGAGATGAAGATTTTTCAAATCGATCCTAAATTGTGGATTGACTTGGGAAATATTTTGGAGGCCGGTTTATTTTGAAAAACTTCAGTTGTAGTGGATCATTTTGTAATTTTCTTAACTACAACACCATTCATACACTTCTATGACAAAACGCAAAAACCACACAAAGTTGTCATGTCCACCGACCCCAAACACATCAAATTGGTCACCATCATCCTCATCCCATAACACACCCAATCAAACCCAAAGCACAACATCATTGTGGTCTATTACCCATCTTGTAGCTATTTGTGGCGGGGGCTTGAACTTTCATGTCCGAAACGAAATGGACAATCTTATGTGGCCATGGTTGCCACAAAAGAGAGATTTGATTCTTAGCTGGCACAAAGGAAGGGTTAGGTGTATACTGCCCGTCACATATTCTAATGTGTTCTCTTTGCATTTATATATTATTTATTACATTTTCAATATTTTATATCGATTCTTACAATTTGATTCACGATTCAATTCAGATTCAAGATCCATAGGGTTTTCGATTTACGATTCGATTCACGATTTGACAACTATGCTCAGGGGTGAAATTTGAGGCTTACAGGGTTGAGGTGGGGTAGTTGTTTTTCAGGCGCGTATAAAAAAAATAAAAAATAAAAAATAAAAAGAGAAGATCAGTCGTTTTTGGTTACAAAATAACTTACCAAACCCTAACAACACTTCTCTTTCTCTCCTTTCTTTCTCCCGACCAAGCAGCCTCTCGCCTTTCTCTCTCCCGACCAAGGTAAGCCATCCTCTCTCATTTCTTCTCTCTCATTTCGTATGTCAATCAATTGATACTGATCATTTTTTCTTTTTATTTGTTTTTTATAACTACTTTTTATGTCGGCTTGTTTTCTTATTTGAGTTCTTTCCGATATGTTTTTTTTCTCATATTCGGCTAGCGAATTGATTTGTTTAACGCCCTTTTTATGTTTAGCAAGAAATCTTTTATGTTTTTATCAAACTAATCTCTTTTATCAACCTGATTTGTTTTTTCTAACTGAGCTTGATTTGCTGTAATTGAATAACAACTAATTTTAATTTGTGTTGATTAATTTATTTCCATTGCTACTAAAAAATAGTTTTGGGACATTCTTTTACATTTAAAGTTTGGGACATTCTAAAAAAAACTGATCTTGTCAATTTAATTTTGCATTGATTAATTTATTGTCATTATAATATTACCAATATTTAAATGAAACTAAAAAAATGATTTTATCAATTTGATTTTGCATTGATTAACTTATTGTCATATTATAAAATTACAAATATTTAAATGAAGCTAAAAAAAAATGATCTTATAATTTTGATTTTGCATTGATTAATTTATTGTCATATTATAAAATAAACAATATGTGAACGGAACCTAAAAAAAAGATTTTGTATTGATTAATTTATTGTCATATTGTAAAATAGCCAATATATTAAAATTGATTTTGTTAAAAAATATTAAGAAGTCATCTCAGTTACACAAAAAAATGTTAAACTAAATGAGAAAGTCTTCAAAGATGTTTTTATTGATTTTGTGGTTTTAAACTACTGTAATATTTGTGGTTTTATTTTTTTGTGGATTATAATTCTTAATTCCGGATTCTAGATCAACACTTTTGCAACATGAGAATGACAAATATTAGTTAGAGATATCAAACTATACATGATAATAATAATAATAATAATAATAATAATAATAATAATAATAATAATAATAATAATAATAATACCAAAAATTGAAGAATTGGATCATAAAAATGTGTATATATTTATTTTTATCTTGATTAGAACAATGATAATACTATGTGTAATATATATAGTGTCCTGATAACATGTACACAAAGGGCACACGCTTAGAATCCAAAAATAGTAGGGACAAAATTCCGACATATATTAAATAGGACACGGATACTAATGTGGAGCCTTCATACTTACTATTTTAAGGCTCAAAACATGTGCCCTAAGGGCACATGTTAACATTTTCCACATATATACACAATACAGATATTAGCATATCCGTATTGTATCATTATTTTATCGTATCCATATCTCTTCTTCTAAGATGATGATGCAAACATACAGTTTAGGAAAGTTATTACCTTGATATAGTTAATGCTAAGGCCCGCAAACAATTGTCTCCAACCCTGATTACCAACTATAGAGGCAAGACCATCCCATGTGTTCTTATATCTAGGACCAGCAAGTTTTGAAGGTTGCAGGTGTTCAACCTGAAAAGTTCAAACAACATAACATATAGTTAATTCAAAATTCAATGTGTCCAGATTCCCAGGCTGCATAAGCCCTGCAATAGTGGGAACCTTTTTAGACTCCTAAAATACATTTTCTATGTCCGACATAGATAAAATTTCAATCACATGCCAAAAAAAATATAACACTTCCATTGTGTTTGCCGACTCGAAATTTCTTTCTACTTTGTTTTCTTTCGACGAAAAAAATAAGATAAGAATAATAAATAGAAATCACATACGTGGTTTCTTAAGGGGAAGAATAAAAAAAGTTGCATAGCGTTTCAAGAATCGAAATAATAACGGTTTGATAAGTAAAATGTTTTAATCATTTATCATGTTCCAGATCTCACGTACCTCTTTAGGGTATTTTAAGGTCCCAAATCTCTAAATTGTGAATCCCGCTTAAGTTTTGAAAAGAGGAGAATAACAAAAGAAAAAGGAGAAATGAAACACGTTACATAATTTTCCCGATTTGCCAGCAAATTTACATAAATCACCAAGTGTCTAATGCAAAAACAAATTTAAATAAATAAACATTTGACTATGTGTCAGGTGTCTTGCATATAGATATACACTGTATATGGTACAATAAATGATTCAAATGATATTTACAAATAAACAGTGAAGCGAAACAACGTCCCAAATAACTCTACCACCAACGTACCACATACCCATACCCATACATCGCACCTAAGTCATCCATGGTCCAGGTAACATTGATTATAATTTAAAAAATCAATTTTCATCTACTTCTTAGAACATAATGACTATTACAACTAGAACAACTACATCAGATTCCAAATATGCAATTTATACATGTAAATCCTACCCTAGATTATCACATTCGAGAATGGGAATTGGTAAAAATATGAACCGATGAGTAATGACACGTGTCAAGGATCTAAATATGGAGGGAAAAAACAAATAGCAGACAAACATCACATTCATGTAATCCTTGGCTAGTGCTCGTTTTTTCTCATTTGGATGCTGAACATGGTTCCAGATTAGTTCTAAACTAACATTTGTGCAAGGAATATATCATCATTGCCTATAAAGCCACGACAAAAAATAGTGTTACACGGTCTCAAAAGTGGATTAATGAGGCATTACCTGCATTTGCCGCCTAACAACGTCTAATGGGTACGTGAAGGTCTGCCCAAATAAACCAGCAAGAGCTCCACAAGAAAGGCGCATTAAAATGGATTTTTGCTGCTCCTCAGGAACATGCCTCTTCAGTTCCTCGTAAATGTAGAACTTCAAACCAGCATAGGGTAGAATGCCAATGAGCGTTGGACCTGATCAAAATATTAATTTTGGTCACCTGAAAAACTTAAAATGTATATAGCACATTAACAGGAAAAAACAGTACTAATTAATGTTTCTCTCTAAAATTGTTCACTCAATGTTTAATCCAATTTATTTTCAATTTTAACAAAAAGCCCAATAATTGCGACATTATTTGTGCAATAGTTACATTAGCCCACTAATAGTGACATTAGCAAAGCAACGCCAACATAGAAAATTAATGTGGGAGTCTCAGTGCCGCTTCATCATTTTCTAACGACTTTCCCCATCATCATCACCAGTGCTGGGGTGGCTAATGTGCAGTCAGTTGTCCTATGTGTACTGCTAATGTCACTACTCACGGGGCTAATGTCACTAGTCACAATTTAATTTTTTAAAATATGTAAGAGTAAAATATTGAAATTAAAATATATATATATAAGCTATTTATTAGATGCCCCAAAAATTAGTCGTAGAATATGAAAGGTGCGAAGATGCATATATACCTACACCCCGATACAGACCACGAACACCCCCCTCCTTGTATACACTCCCTAACACACTTTTAATGCCGCTATAATGAGGCTGTGCTTGAAAACTTCTCATAACATTCCCCGAATTTTGACTTTTGTCTACTATCTACAAAACAGGAATAATGACATCAATAATGGGAAGAAGGTCATATAAAAACCATCAGACTCTTGGACAATAAGCTAAAAGGGCAAGAAACTTAACCAATAAATGCAGCATCAGAGATATATCTGCTACTAACCTGATAAGCAAGTTTGGTGCGAGCCAAATCAAGGGGATATGTGCATAAAACTGCTGTTCCTCCAGCTGCCGAACCAGCTAAAAGATCTACAAGGGGTCCTGTCCCTATAACGGAGTAGTTATCTAAAATATAGCATCGATACTGCTCATATGTCATGAAATGCAATGCGGCATAGGGAACAATGCGAAGGACACTAGCACCATTTCCTCTGAAATGACAAGTATAGGTTCAAATAATGCACATGGAAGATATTATGAAAAGGTATAAATTATCAAATTTAATTAAGACCCGTTTGATTTACCTCGGAATTGTAAATTTGCACATTTAAAATTGACCCATCTACGAATTGTATTATTATTACTGTTCGGTTGCAAGAATGAACAGATTTAAAAATTAACAACTCAAGTTCATAAAACAAAATTTACGTCCATTTTGCCAACTTGACTGCACAATTTATTTGCAATGGACTACTTCAATAGAGTTGTCTCACCATACCACTCCCAATCACTCTCTCTCTCTCTCTCTCTATCTATCTATATATATATATATATTAATTCTCTCTCTCCGTCGGCAAATTAATAAAGGCTTCATTCCAGACCTTTCACATTCGGTGAACGAGGGATTAGCCACCAACAACATTTTAGTTTTCCAAACACCACTCTGGATTTAGTTCCATTTCAAATGAATGAATCGATATATAATTAAATATTTACGCAACCAAACAAGCCCTTAGCATTTAAACTTACTTGTAAAAGCCTGCAATACCTTCATGCTTTAGTAGCTTCTTTAGAGATTGATACACTCCCAGAGAATGGAACCCTTCTGTTCTTGTCTATAAGAGAGAGAGAGAGAGTTACAAGGTGGTACAGAAGAGCTATTAAGTACATAAAAGCTAATAAAAACAAGCATCTAAAATATATATCATTTACAAGGAACATACAATGACAAAATATTTAAACTGGAAGCAACAAAGTCGCATAACATCCCCCATTTTCCCATTTCTGTTGTTTCTATTCGTCTCTATTTATATAGTTGACAGCCTCCTTTGAAGTATTAAGAAATAAGAAGAGGAATAGGATCCAAATTAATAATAAAAAAAAAACAAATCGGTAAAGAAACTTTCTTTCTGATTTTTTTTCTTCTGATATGGGGGCTGACTGACTGACCGTCTTCAGACAATGTGTTACTTCGACTAATAATTGAGAACATCACAGCTATTGAGAATCGACCGTTTCCCTGCCTCTCCATCTTGGGGGAAGAGGCATTTTTGAACATGAGGCTGTGAGTCAGTATTGTATTCCGAAACCGTTTTCAGATCAAATTCCTCTGTTGTTAAACTGTGTCGGGATTTCTGGAGGCATGAATGATGATTTAAGAATATGTGGCAGAGGGACCATAACTTCATGGAAAGGGTCAACGAGTTATGGTGCGAGTATCAGGTATGGGGCTTGGCAGGTTTTATCTTGGCCAAAAAAATCAAGCTTCTGAAGGAGGATTTAAAGAACAGTATGTATATGGGAATGTTCAGGGTGCGTTACCAGCGTCTTGGAGGGGATTAAGGAGATAGATAAAGAGGAAGAGAGTATTCTTCCAGATGGTGAGAGGCTGAGATGGGGGGGAATCGTAAAGTAGATGTTGGGACGAGACTCTCTGAGAAAAAATCAAGGCCCCTGATGGAAGGAGGCGAGAACACAAAGTTCTTTCAATGTCCGGCGACTGTCCATCTTGCTCGAATCAAATCAGCAGGCATTATCATAGATTGGCTGCCTATCGGCAGAGGAGGTAAAGAGAGGTATAGTGAGGTTATACGAGAAGAAGCATGAGGAAGAAACCTCCTGGAGACCTACGCTAGAGGATGTCCAATTTGACTTCAGCATTGATGATTATGATGATAGAGAATGGCTTGAGATCCCTTTCTCTAAAGAAGTGGTAGAAGTTATAAAGTTGTGAGCATGTGTTCTAGGTCTAGACGGTCCGACTACGGCTTCGTTTCCAAAGCTGCTGGAAGGTTGTGAAGAAGGCTATGGCCATTTTAGAGATTCTAGTAATTGTAGGATTGAGAAGAGTTCATATGCATCTTAAGAGAGGGAACAACAGATAAGAGGCTATCGGTTTGGTAATGATAATGCATATGATCTTTGCTAAGGTGCTGTCCAAGCGGATAATGATGATGGTGGGCAGCATCGCATTTCATTCTCAGGATGTTGTCATGGAAGACAGTCAAATCATGAATATGTTCCTTATAGCAAAAGAATGTGTGGAAACCAAAATCCATTTCAACCTAACAAAGTAGCTTGTAATTGGGATATAAAGAAGGCTTATGACCATGTGAACTGCAGTTTTATGGTACATTTTTTCCGGAGGATGGATTTTGGTGATAGGTGGAGGAGGTGGATCCAGGTTTGCATACCTACGATCAAATGGAAAATCTAAGGGTGCATTTGATTGCAAATATGATAAATGCATGGAAAATAGTTCATTTGGATGAGAAGTTGAAAAATGAGTGAAAAAGCATGTGAGTTTTTTGTCTTAATTTTTCTATTTTCCATAGAAACCACTTCTTTGGTGGGTGGATAAGAAATATTTTCCACTAAAAATGAGGTTTGAGATGGAGCACTTGCTATGTCAATAAGTGTTGTTCTTACATGAAGTATTCACATTCAAGTTACTAAAAAGGCAAAACACGAGTCAAAACAACTATTTTTCATGAAAAAAATTTCCATGTCAATCAAACACACCCTAAATGAAAGTGATGTATATGGGATTTGTAGAGACACGTGGCACGTGGTTGTGCCTACGGGAGAAGACTATTTTTTATTTTGCATTTTTAGTTTAGGGTTTATTGTAATTTTTCTTTATTTTTAGTATTTAATTAGTCTCCAAGCATGTTTGGGGCTGATGGGTCATTTTTAGGTATTAGTTTTCATTTTTGGTCTTTTTAGGTAATAGCTTGGCTAGCAAGCTAACTCTTCCTATAAATAGGCCTTTTGGCCCTCATTTGTACTTAACCTTGAATGTTGAAAATTGAGAATAGAGAGAGAAAGACACCCATTTCTTTAGTTTAATTATTTGTTTTTGTTGTTGTTGTTCTTGTTGTGCAGTTAATAGTTGTGTTGTTGTATAGTAATAACGCTTCCGCATTTGAAGATTTACATCAGGCTTGAAGATTCAATGTGGGGAAGAGTACGTACATCCCGTTTGGTCAGATTCTGAACCCAGGTGAATTAGCATCTATCTTGGGTTGTGGAGTGGGGTCTTTCGATGCTCGTAAGTCGCACCTAGGACTCCCTTAAGGGAAAGAAACACGTCAGACAATTTGGGATCCGGCTATTAAAAGGGTTGAAAGGAGATTGGCTATGCAAAAGAAGATACAGCTCCCGAAGGGAATATTGTTGTCACCTGCTTAGAATGGGTGGGTTGAAGATTAAGACGTGAGAATATTTAATCAAGCTCTTATGAGAAAATAGTTGTGGATATTTGCTGTTCAGAATTGGCTATAGAGACGTGTTGTAGTGACCAGGTTTGGCTATAATTATTTTGGTTGGCAGACTGACCTCCCAAATCGTACATAGGGCAAGGAACTTCCCAAGGTCATAATCAAGGGCAGAAGAGAGTTTAGCATATTCCCCCATGCTAAGGTCATGAATGGGAGGAAGATGGGGTCTTTAGAAGATGTGTGGTGTGATAAGACACACATAGCAAGTAGGTGTTGGATGCGTAAACCTGCAGAGGAAACTGTGGATAACTTGTAGATTCATTGTTCAATGGCTAAAGACCTTTGGGACACTGTGTTTGCTCTTTTTGGCATGAGCTGGGTGATGCTGAAAACAATTGCTTCTTTCTTTTCAACATACTGAAGGAGCTGTGTGAAAAAGGATGTCAGGACATGCTGGACTACAACACCAAGCATGTATTTTGTAGTAAAAAAGCCCCATCTATGGAAATTACAGTTTTTGATGTTGGACTTATATCTTTGGTATGTTGGAAGTTCCCCAACCCATGTAAATGCTTTTCTTGATTTCATGGGTTTTCTCATGTTAACGATTTAGTTGAGCAGTGTCCCTTAGTCAAACCTGTTTCGTCGCATATTGGGCTCTTTATGTGTTCTGTTTTGGCATTTTTGGCCATGTATACATGAGTTTGCCCCCACCCCCTTCTAGCATTTTTATATACTTTATTTTATTGATAAAAAAAATTAAGACAGATCTATTAGTCAATGAAAATTACTCAATTCCAAACCAACAATGAAATAATTATAATTTTAGAAGCCTATGACACTCAAAGAAGCACGGACACGTAATAAGTGTTTCGACAGGCGCCACGCGACACGTGATTGATCCAAAAACTAGGATACGACACGCTATGATACGTATAATATATAATATATATTTAAATATATATATTAATGAAATAAAACACATTTTCTCCATAAAATACATTATTAGAGCATTCTTAACATAAATTTAAGAAAACGGACCATACAAAACATAATTCAAATACACTTTGACCTTAAGAATCATAAATAAAGCACAATCACCATCACTTGAGTCAAAGCTGACTCGTGGCTTTCGGGAGAGTGTTCGTGCTTCATAGGTGTCCGACACGTTGTTGGACACGACACGTTGGCTTCCGGGAGGGTGTTCGTGCTTCATAGATGACACTTTCTTGCAAAATTATCCATAAATAAATTCCAAACTTCCATGTAAACTTGCACATATAATGTCTCCACAGCGCCAGATATTCATCATACACCATTGATGTATATGATGCCAAGTGTGAAAAGTCCGACAAGAAAAAATAAAAGTACAATAGGATTCACTTGATGTGACTCTCTAAAGTGAGGGGTGGTCCTTCAGGAAGATGAGTTTGTAAGAAGTCCTTCTCAGGAAGGAATTCTGAAAAGAATATAGCTCGCCATAAACAGTCAACTTGGTGCGAAACTGTCTCCGACTCTCCTGCTGACTTCCACCCAAATACAATACATACTTGTAGACCTTTTGACTTCATCTATAATCCAACTAAAAAGCTTGCCAGCAACAATTATTTTCAACATAGCACCAACAAAAACTTTGAAACCAAGTTCAATATTTGTGATGAGCTTTACACCTACACGATATCCCATATCATTCCATCTCTTTCACCTATGTCCCATGTGTATACAGATGATGATTTACATAAAATGATCGCTATAAGCAGCCATACTATTCTAATGCTCAAATCCTCACCCATGTCCCTAACCTTTATGATGTCCATCAACATCAGTATTCTTGAACAAGGTGCCAACCCATTTAATCTATGTCACAAGTATTGATTACAAATGGCCACACAACTTTTCAATCTATAAATTATAGTTTTTAGCACTAAACTTTGTCAAGTTACACGATTTTACAACAGAACTTTTTCTTGACTATCCAACTATTCCACTTTATTTTTTTTCTTTGTGAGGGTCAACTTCCCCCATCCTACATGGCCGCTGTTGACTACAACTTCCAACCTTGCTTTCCGTCCAAGCTCACCTGTGAAACTGAACCGTTGATACCCATAAGGACAGTAGATTTGACCCTCTAGTCTTCCACACTTGTCTATCCTCGTTCTCTTATTTCTTTCCAACCACATAGCTCAATCCAAAACTATGATAATACACCTCAAAAGACAAGATGTCTTCCCAATCCATATCGACAAAAACATACTACTAAGAGGTAAATACAACTTCAAACTCCAGCACTTCCTCACTTTCCTCCAACATATAACAATATCTCACAAATTTGCAAGAAGAAAGAAGTGATCAATAGTCTCGTCAATTTCTTGGGACATACCAAGATGGCGATAAAATGGTACTGGCCTCTTACTTTGAAAAAGATGAAAAGTATCCACTCTACCCTTGAAGGGTGGTAACGTCGAAGAAAGATTTGCAAGAGAACACCACGAGCGAATTACTTATGCACACTCTTGTTTCAAATGACTCGCGAGACAATTGATCACCTTCCACAATAACAAAAGGACACAAAATTAACAAATCACCTAGCATCAAGATTTCTCGTAAATGAGGGACTCCACAGAGAAGCCAACAATTTGATAGGGCAATAAGGATTAAGGGATAACCGATAAATTCTTCGAAGGACTTTAATAGATGGTTCCTTATCCAAAGATCTTCCCAAGATCGAATCTTACCATTCCCTTGAACAGAAATTCTCACATTTTTTTATAAAAAAGAACCATATTTTGAGATATATATTTCCCCGAACATCAAAGATTCAAAACGTCTCTTACCACATACTTATAATCCCACCAGTAATCATAACTTACTCCTTATAAATTGAAACCAAAGAGAATCTTGCTTAAAATGATCTCCATAACCACTATCCTAAAAGGATCATATTACATTATAAAAGCGTTCCCACCCATATTCCCCCCAATGTGTTGATTTTATAAATTTCTTTCCTATTTACAAGATAATCTTTATTTATCAATGTTGTTTCAACCCACTATTACTTTTTATACTCTTCGACTGAGAGAACTTTTAATGAACCCGCACTATTAGAATGTTTTTTCAATACAGGTGTATGTAAAAAGAATATTTTAACAATTTTATATTTTTATTTGAATTTGATAAAACACAAACTTCTTCTCTCTTATCGCATCAAAGCACCCAAAGTGTACATCAAACAAGCAGCAAAGAGACGAGGGACTTTGAAAATACATCAACGTAGATCAGCAATGAACACCTCAGTATAAGCTCTTAAATTACATATAAGGAGATGGAACAAAAATAAGAGGAAGGCAATAAAACAATGAAGTGTTTGAAGAAATAGATTGTCAAATCATATAGAGTTCGATAGTCTTCATATTCTAGATAAACAGATATATAAATATATAATGACAACTATGGCTCTCCTTCTCATTAAAGAGGTTACGGGTTCGATTCCCTCTCCCTCAAAAAATAATATATATGTGTGTATGTGTGTGTATATATATATATATATATATATATATATATATATAAAGATACATGCTAACCAATTGAGTTGGTTCGGTGACCAAACGAGAGAAAGATATAATAAAGATGTTTTCCTAACCAATGTGCAGGTTGTTCTTTAAAAATTGTGTTCAAATTGAAGTTGGTTGAACCAAAAAACTGCCCTTTTTATCTTACCTAAGCTCTATTTATTTGATTGCCAGCCACATAAATTATTACTTTTATTCCCACCAGACAGCCATCTTTGATGTTCTTTTCCCTTAAATATACTCTCACCTAAGTTAAGTTCTATACATGTCATTAAATCACTATTTGTGACCAACAGATATCAAATTATCAATCTTATCAAAACAGCATACAAGTAATCATAATTCTGGGTACAAGTATAAGCAAGTAACAGAAAAATAAACTCATACACACAACAAATCAATAAGATTAAACTAACAAAATGACTATAATTAAGTATCAAAAGATATGAATTTAATTTATAATTTACGATAAAAACATATTATCACCTGCAAGAGTATTTTAGTTCGTTCTAAAGGAGCAACTGCAGTTTTCGCAAATGCTCCAGCAGCACCTCCAGCAATTAGCTCCTTCACATAAACAGGCAAGCTATCGAGATATGATGATGATGACCCCTCAACAAAATCCGCCACATTTGAGGACAATGTAGACCCTTGAGAAGAACCCATCTCGAAATATCCAACTTAAACCAACTATCAATCCAAAAAAGTTAAGAATTAACTACAATACAACCGATTACCCAGCCTGCAATATGAAGAACTTCTTATCCCATCTCTTTCTCTGAACACAAAATGAGAAGACCCTTTGTGCAAAAGCCAGAGACAATGGCCTGAGAACACACGGATATAATAAAAGTATGTTCACAAGCCGATCCTCCTCTTTAGTAATAACAAGATACATCAACAGAAAGAACTGAGATCAAATAATCAATAACCCTTCAAATCAAACAATTCTCCCACCTATCTCTTCTAATACAAAATGAGAAGGCCATTTGTGCAAAAGCCAAAGACAATGGACCAAGAACACAAGTAGATAAGCAGGGTATGTTTACAAGCCGATCCTCCTCTTTGGTAATATTAAGATACATCAACAGATGCACAGCAACTGACCACAAGGATCAAATAATCAAAAACCCTGTAATTCAAGCAGGGGAATTTAACCATTAGTCCCTTTAAAAAGCTATAGTGCGATACTTTTTACCATTAGTATTTTGTCCTTACTTAACCGAATAGAACAATGTGAGACTATTATATTACGAAAATACTACTAAATACAGCTAGATTGTCACACAATTTGCAAAATATAGTACTGTAACAGAGTCATATTACAATGTGAGAGAGTAATAATATTATAAAAGAAGATCATATTATTAAACATCTATAGCTATATAACAACATGGGGTTCTAAAGACCCAGAAAACTCTCTATTCAAACAATTCTCCCATGTGCTCAGAATTCCAGATCAACTACCGTCTGAAATTAACCTATTATATCAAACATCTAAACTAGAAACCGTGAATAGAGATCGAACAGTCTCCCAAATAAGTTTAAGACCAAATCACAGATACCCAATTGAATTTGATCTATAATAAAGGATACTTTGATCAAAAACCGATAGACAAGCAGAATAAACAAGACTCATTTAGTAGAATGATATATACATGTACTGAAGATGTTCAAGATATCCTACAAGGGGTTGATTCTGTTATTGGAGAACATGTACAAAGTGTTTAATATGTTGTCCTTCACTTGACCAAAACGTAACAGTGTGAGACTGTTATATTGCATAATCTTATAACAATTACAGACCATCATATTATCACACATTTAGAGTTATATGAAACATGAGGTACCACAAGCTAAAGACCCTACATGTTCTCTATCCAAACAATACTCCCACAAATTCCGAATTTCAGATTCATCAACACCCATTAGCAAGCAGCCTCTGTTATCAAATACGTCAACTACAAACCATAGAAAGACCTAACAATCAAACTAAACTGACACCCAGATACGTTCAAGACCAATTAACCTATACCCAACTGAACCTGATCAAAAATCAATAGATTTAATAGAACAAACAAAGATGTAAACATGTATTTAAGAACAATGTTGTGCCTCGCTTAACTCTTAACCGAATATAACAATGTGAGCCTGTCGTATTACGAAAATACAACTAAATTATCACACAATTTTATAATAATTATCGACCATTGTATTATCACACGTGTATACATATATAACATGAGGTACTAGAAGCTAAAGACCCCACAAATTTTCTAATTTTTTTGAATTAGAATGTTTGGATAGAAATTTGGGGGAACTTAGAATTCCCACAAAATTGGAATTCTCCTTTCCCCTCTAAAATAGGGAAAATCCTATATTCCCGTGCATTCTAGCTTATTTTTGTGGTGAGACAAAAATACAATCTCACAAACTCTCACACGTACTCTCTCTCTCTCTCTCTCTCTCTCTCTCTCTCTCTCTCTCTCTCTCTCTCTCACGAATACACACGCGCGCGAGCGCGCGTGCGCACACACACTCACCACAAACTCGCGCGGGGGCACTAATCAAGTGGAATGGTATTTTAGTCAAATGATATTTATTCTTAATATGGGCAATAATTTTAGATACAGGGAAAATAATATTCCAGGTGGAACCAAACAATGGAAAGAAATTCAAGATTTCATTATCTTAGAATTCTCCCAACCTCGAACCAAACGAACCCAAAAGGGACATACTAAAAACCTAAAAGCCATATTTCCAAGCGGAACAAATAATAATGTAGAGCTCTAATACTTGCTCTTTTGTGGTACGGACACATGTTATCAATTTTCATCCTACAATTAACCGCTATTGTATCAAACCCTCCAACAAAGAACCATAAATAGAGATCAAGTTTTAGACCAAATCAGTAATACCCAATTGAACCTAATCAATAAATATGGATAATTTGATGAAAAATGGAGATTCTAGATGGAATAAACAAAACCCATTTAGTAAAATGATGATATAAACATGTATTGAAGATAACATACCAAGGGTTGATTCGATTACTCGACAGGTACAAAATTCGGATCAAGTGGGTGAGTTCGGGTATAATGTTTGAGCAATACCAAAGTAATTAAATTAATTAATGTGCAAATTAATTAATAATCTGAGTTGGACCATAAACTCAAGTTATAACGTATAGGCTAGTGCTACAGGTTTAGTACACGATAAAGCCGGTATTGTTTTATTATACCATTCCAGACATCATATCTAGAGAACCTATGTTTGCTAACACTAATGTTATATCTTGTTTTTTGTTACAAACAGAAGACTTAGACATCATGAGTTCTTCTGGAACAAATAGACTTTATAATTTTTGGGGCGTCCTTGGCTGACAGTCAGGGGCGGATTGATTCGGCCTTAGAGCTAAATCGATTCGGTTTTGATCAGATGCAGCGGTAAGCTGCTTTCTTAAGAGTTTTAGTTGTAATCAAATTCTAATGTTTTTCCCACTTAAATTAATCCACCTCCAAAACTAGACCAGTTGATAATTTTTGTTATCGGAAAAATACCTTTAAGACTAAGATTGGTATACCTTTTGGTCATAATAATCTTCCAATATCAGAAGACTGTCAAAAATAAGTTAATAACGTTGTGATATGGTTTTTACCAAGGCGGTGTGAGATTCCGATCGTTGGTACCCAGGATGATATGTGAGGGGTAGATGATAGCATTGAGAACCTGCGTCCTCGTACACTGATGTTTGTATTATGGTAAATAAGTATACCTGTTCTCCTTCACTGTGGGTGGGAAGGAGGTTTCGAGGGGGTTTCTTTATTCAAATGGGTATGGGTTGGTTTTTTGTTGTTTTATTGTTGTTCTTTATTTAGTTTCGTGGAATTTGCTTTCGGCTAACTTACGTAAATGTTGATGTGGTTGAATGCTTGTGAAGATAAGACCCTCATAACATGATGCACAGTGTTTTGCCTCCCAACCCTTAATCACACGCAAAACTGTTTTTTTAAAGTAGTTTTGTACGTGGAGAGAAAATAATCGTGACACAAAAGGAGAAATGAATTAAACTAGAATATTCCTATATGGTGGAACCGATCGTTTTCTTGCCTAACCTGCAAGATCAAGCAATTGAATGAGAGAACTATAAACATTTTCTGTCAGCTTAATATATCATTAGCATATATGCAGTATCTACACATTAGCATACATATTCAGTATCTAAATCTGTAGATATTAACATTAGCATTTAGTATCACCATTTGTACATGTTAATGTACATAGACATGATTCCGATCAAGTCAAAATGCATGGTTCCATGCTCATAGGAGCTGAAATCTAACTTAGGAAGTTCAGCATAATAAACTTTTAAGTCCAAAAATTTCTTCAAATACAAGGTTGGTTCATTAACTGAAATTATAGAAAATTAGTATAATAAACAGGAATTTCAATCCATCATCAATTATATCGAGCATTATAACATAAAATTGTAGCTAATAACTAATCAGCCTCAAAGTCAAACTGAAAGCATACCTCCAATCAAATCAAACACAATCCATACAGAAATACATGCTTCTATGCTAATAGGGACTCAAATCAAACGTAGGAAGTTCTAGATGATAAATTTGACGTCCGAGTTAATTCAAATTTAAGAAAATCAGTATAATAAACAGAAATTTCAATCAATCATCTTTTATATTATGATAATAAAAAGTGTCACTATTATATAATCAGCCTTAAAATCAAACTTAAAACAGACTTCCAGACAAATCAAACACTACATTTATACAGAAATAATTATTTATATCCTCGTAACAGCTGAAATACAACCTAGGAAAATCTACATAGTACACGTAATGCTAGCTCATTAACTCAAATTTGAGAAATCAGTATAACAAACAAATTTCAATCCATCATCGATTATAAGGTTGGAAGATACTTTACCTGTTTTCCCACTAAAACTTTACAACAATAAAACTATTTATCATATGCATAAGGCCTTTACGTATAAATCAAAACCAAATGTCCTACTTTCTTCCTTTCATTCTATAACCCACAACCCCAAACAAAAACAGTGGCACATAAAGAAAAAGTATTCAGTTTTGTAGGAATACATAAAAAAGAAATATATTCAGTTCACCTTTTATAAGGTTGCCCATTTGGTGAGACACAATCTCATCCTTCTAAATTCTCCACAAATACTCCTCCTAAACATATAAAGTAAAATGTATTATTTTTAAATTCATTTAAGCCGCATATTCAATTACAATTCAAGTAAAATCTTAAAGAAGGTTACTATATATGAAGTAATAATATATATGAAGATTTTTAAGGTTCCATTGCTACCCCAACAAAATTCCAGCACATGAACATATATGATAGTCATTTTCTAAAAGAAACTCAAAATATACACAAAAAATAGTAAGGCAAAAAAATGAATTGAAAAGTATCACCAGTACAAAATCCTACCAATTTGTTAAAAATGAATGAAAAAAGAAAAAATAAATAAAAAAAGGAACAACGGTTTTGGAAAAATATATTGGTTTGTCAAAGAAGACACTCATGCACACACACTCGAATCAAGTAGAAGGGTATTTTAGCTAAATGATATTTATTCCTAATATGGAGAAGTAATTTTAGATGCCGGGAAAATATAATTCCATTTTTAACCAAACAATGGAAAAGAATTCAAGATTTCAAGAACTTAGAATTCTCCAAACCTCAAACCAAACGAACCCAAAAGGGACACACTAAAAACCTGAAAGTCATATTTCCATACTGATGTAAAGCTCTAATACATACTCTTTTGTGGTACAGGCACATGCTATCACTTTTCATTCTACAATTAACCGCTATTATATCAAACCCCAAACAAAGAACCATATATAGAGATCAAGTTTAAGACCAAATCACTGATACCCAATTGAATCTAATCAATAAATATGGATAATTTGATGAAAAATAGAGATTGTAGATGGAATAAAGAAAGCCCATTTAGTAAAATGATGATATAAACATGTATTGAAAATAACATAGCAAGTGTTGATTCAATTATTGGAGAACAGGTAGACTCGATTATTGGAGAACAGGTAGACTGATGTTTGTATTATGGATGAATAAGTATACCTGTTCTCCTTCACTGTGGGTGGGAAGGAGGATTCAAGGGGTTTCTTTATTCAAATGGGTATGGGTTAGTTTTTTTGTTGTTTTATTGTTGCTCTTTATTTAGTTTCGTGGAATTTGCTTTCGGCTAACTTATGTAAATGTTGATGTGGTGGAACGGTTGTGAAGACAAGACCCTCATAGCGTGATACACACCCCTAATCATACGCTGTTTTGCCTCCCAACCCCTAATCACACTTAAAAGTGTTTTTTGAAGTAGTTTTGTATGTGGAGAGAAAAATCTATTTAGACACTAGCATGTAACTCACGTGATGCACGGACGTTTTAAAAAAGTGTTTTTTAAAGTAGTTTTGTAGTAGAATGATATATGCATGTAGTGAAGACGTTGAAGATATCCTACAAGGGGTTGATTTTGTTATTGGAGAACATGCACAATGTGTTTAATATGTTGTCCTTCACATGACCAACATGTAACAATGTGAGACTGTCATATTGCACAATCTTATAACAATTAAAGACCATCATATTATCACACATTTAGAGTTATATGAAACACGAGGTACCACAAGCTAAAGACCCCACATATTCTCTATCCCAACAATGCTCCGATAAATTCAGAATTCCAGATTCATCAACACGCATTAGAAATTAGAGTCTATTATCGAACACGTCAACTACAAACCATAGACAGACCTAACAATCAAACTAAGCTGACACCTAGATACTTTCAAGACCAATTCACCTATACCCAACTGAACCTGATCAAAAATCAATAGATTTAATAGAACAAACAAGACCCTTTTAATAGAATGATGTAAACATGTATTTATAAACAGTGTTGTGCCTCACTTAACTCTTAACTCTTAACCGAATATAACAATGTGAGTTCATGTTACAAAAATACTACTAAATACAACTAAATTATACTATTTTATAATAATTACCAACCATTGTATTGTATAAATATATAACATGAGGTACTAGAAGCCAAAGACCCCACAAATTTTCTAATTTTTATTTACATTACAGATTCTCTCTTCTAACAATTGTCCCATTACATTATAAATTCTCTCGTTTAGTTCGAGGTTTGGAAAGGAAATTTAGTATTCCTGAAATTTGGTCCCCCCCCCCCCCCCCTCCCCCTCAATCTAGAATTACAATGTTTGATTGGAAATTTAGGGGGAACTTAGAATTCCCACAAAATTAACATTCTCCTTTCCACTCTAAAAATGGGAGGAATCCTATAATCCCAGGCATTCTAGCTTACTTTTGTGGTGAGACAAAAATACAATCTCACATAAACTCTTTCTCTCTCTCTCTCACATACACACGCACATACATACACACGCATGCGCACACACTCTCTCTATCCCACACATACACGCGCGCGCACACTCAAATCAAGGAGAATGGTATTTTAGTTAAATGTATTTATTCCTAATATGGGGAATTAATTTTAGATGCCGGGAAAATAGAATTCAGTTTGAACCAAACAACTGAAAGAAATTCAAGATTTCATAATCTTAGAATTCTTCAAACCTTGAACCAAACAAGCCCTAAAGGGACCCACTAAACCGAGGGCACAAAATAATGATGTAGAGCTCTAATACTTAATATTTTGTGGTACGGGCACGTGTTATCACTTTTGATCCTACAATTAACCGCTATTATATCAAACCCTCCAACAAAGAACTATAAATAAAGATCAAGTTTAAGATTAAATCAGTAATACCCAATTGAATCTATCAATAAATATGGATAATTTGATGAAAAATGGAGATTGTAGATGGAATAAACAAAACCCAAATAGTAAAATGATGATATAAACATGTATTGAAGATAACATACCAAGGGTTGATTCGATTATTGGAGAACAAGTAGACCGATGTTTTGTATTATCGATGAATAAGTATACCTGTTCTCCTTCACTGTGGGTAGGAAGGAGGTTTCGAGGGAGCTTCTTTATTCTTCAAATGGGTATGGGTTGTTTTTTTGTTGTTGTATTGTTGTTCTTTATTTAGTTTCGTGAAATATGCTTTGGGCTAACTTATATAAATAAATGCGAAGTGGTTGAATGCTTGTGAAGACAAGACCCTCGTAGCGTGATACACGGTGTTTTGCCACCCAACCCCTAAATCATACGAAAAACGGTTTTTTAAAGTAGTTTTGTATGTGGAGAGAAAATAATCGTGACACAAAAGGAGAAAAGAATTAAATGAGAGAAAAAGATAATATAAATTAGTATGTCGGGTCGGCAAATGGGCGGGTGCGGGCGGATTTGGTCGGGTCATTAACGGGTTAGGGCCATAGATGTACAGGTAAATAGCGAGTTAATGATTATTGCAGGTCGGATTTAGGTCGGATTAACTGCCGACCCGTTTTCTCATTCAAAATTTTTAATTACATATTCCTAGTTTATATGAGTATGAAGGACAACGGGTCATTTCTCAATCCGGTATCTGGGCGATGCGCCAGCGCTATATAATTTATTTATAATTTTTTATACATATTTTACTTAAAATAATGTTCAAATTATTTAAAAAGATCATGCGTGCTTACAACATAATTTTCTACTTCTTTAAATAACATGTTTAGCACATTTAAGCATTTTGAACTATCTTCATATAAGCGCACAACATTTCTAATGATCTTAAAAGATCTAAATAGGGATTACAAAGTGTTTAGTCCTACTTTTTTGAATATATGTGTGTTTAATCCCATGTCATTATTTTTTTTTGGTTATTGTTGGTCCTATATTATTACACTTGTCATTCTCTACAAAAAGAGACATGAGCGGTTAGGAGAGGTTACATGGAAGTTAAGAGAAGTTTTAAATGGTTATGAGACTTAAAACAATTTAAAAAACACATTGGAATGGGAGACTAAGGTCCTGTTTGTTTGCACCTCTGAAGTCTGAATTTAAGCCATTCAGATTTCAGAGGGAACAAAAATACGTTTGTCTTTGAAATGATTCAGATGGCAACGGTCTTATTTTCGAGTTAATGATTCAGAGGTTGTAAGCCCTCTGAATCTGAAAACTTAAATCTGAACTGAAATTCGTTTCCAATAATACCCTTGAAATCAGATAACCCATAGATAATCAATAAGAATATCGTGTGAAAATATAAGATAAGAAAGAGTTCTAACCACAATCAAACTCTTTTCAAACAAAATCTATATATAGAGACATAGATACACCAAAAAATGCGCAGAAAAATTTCACTACTCTACAATCTTGAAAACAAGCCTCAACAGGTATATTCCTCCTTCTTCTTCTTCTTTTTCCAACGTATATCTATTATAAGAGATGTTGAAGCAAATCTGTTGTAGATGTTGTAAATTTGTAGTCTCTTATGCCATTCTAAACCAGACGTTTACTGCTCTGCTCACACCAAAACACCACCATAATACCATAAGAGTCTCTTATTCCTTTTTTCCAACGTTATAACTCTTATAAGAGACAAGAGATGACCTCTTTTATTTATTAGAGGAGTCGACATATGTCAGCATATGTCAAACAGCAGTCGACATATGTTGACATATGTCATAGACTTCTATCACCTAAAAAACAATCAACAGATCGGACAAAACAATGGGCGGTTCAAACCGTTTCTGGTTTAGTACAAAAACTGTGAGCAGGTTTGAAAAAACAATGGGCAGTTCAAACCGTATATAAATGTATATATAAATGTATAACGAGGTCAACTTCAAAAAGAAAATATGTGGAACAAGTCTAAATCATGCCAACATGGGTACACGCATGCATAGGCTAAGGCATGGGCTTTGGTCAAAATCGAGTGAAGTGCCAAGACCTGCTAAAGATGTAAACACCTTATCAAGGTCAAATCAAGGGCCATTACTTATGTAGTCACATTCGCATGCTGCTAACCCCATAAAATAACATATAAAAGCTTTTAAAAGCATATAAAATATATGTACAACTATACACGCATATATGAGTAACATAATATATTATATAGTATATTAACACGCATAAAAAATATACTTAACTTCAAATATTTTATTCTGAAAATTTTATTAAAAGAAACATTTTGTGTCAAAAATTTATTTTCACAAAAATATTTATTTTTATAAAAGCTTCAAATTAAAATATTGAACTCAAAAATATTAATATGACGAAACCAACACTATCATAAGATATGATAAACAAAATGCAAATGCAACATGGTGTCGTGTCCTACGTGACAAAAATATTTTGTCAACATTCATGTCCAATTAGATGAAGTCCTATATAGCTAAAGCACGGAAAACAAACCTTAGGTGTGCTCTATATAGAACCTTCAAACTCCTCCATTTGACTAATTTTGACAAAATGAGTTAAATTAGCGATCAGTTAATTGTAAACATTTGTTTGTTTTTTATAATCAAGCATCTTATTTATTTTTTTCATAATTTATTTCTTTCATCTAATAACCTAATTACTCTAAATAGTTTTAGACATGGCTCCGAAAGAATCGAAAGTAACTCCACGATCAAAATTTGCGGGCACTAGTCTAGGCAAAGATTTTATAGATATGTGTCTGAAAGAAGTTAGCAAGGAAGGGTATAGTGGAACTTCGTTGAAGACTGTGTCATGGAATAGGATCATCCAAGAATTGAAAACAAAATACAATCACGAATTTGATCAAAAACAATTAAAGAATCAGTGGGACTATCTTCGAAAATCTTATTCCGCTTGGAGAGTGCTTATGAATAGGACTGGTCATGGGTACAATGCAGAAACAGGAACTTTCGATTGGCCAGATGATGTTTGGGATGATATTATAAAGGCAAGAATTAAAAATTTGTTTTATTTATATAGTAATTTATCGCAAGCTATATATTATTTTAACTTTTTGTTCTTAATTTGATTGCAATCAACAGAATTACCCTGACACAAAAAAATTTAGAAACAAGCCTCTGGATGATAAAGACTTGCTTACGACGTTGTTTGAGGCCACCATGGCAACTGGGGATGAAGCGTTTAGCCCTATGCATTCTTTACCTCAAGAGAACCCCCGCAATCAACGCTCACTAGAGGATGATGATGTAGACGTTTTCGGAGATGATGAAACATTTGATACTCAAGGAGACCAACCAATATATGATACCTATTTCACTGATTATACCTTTCAGGATGTAGGTACCAATGCTACTTCAGAACAGCGAGGAAAAAAATCTGTAGACCCAAAACAAGGAGGGAGAAGTGATGCGGGATCCTCACGTCAATCAAAAAAGCGCACTAGAAGAGAGAATGTTGATGAACCCTTAATGAAAAAAGTTGATGATCTTATTGATATTATCAAGAGTGATCGTGATGACGATAAAAAAATCTTAGATGACTGTGTCACATCTATGAAGGAATTGATGATCTTAGGTTTATTGGACACCAATCTTTATATTGCGGCCATGAAAGCGTTTGGGGACAATGTGGAGTATAGAAAGTTATTTTTGTTGATGGAAAATAATGAGCATAAAGCGTGCTTCCTCAATAGTATAATGAAAGATAATTGAGTAGTTAGTTTATATGAGTTCTTAGATCAGTCATTTGTTTTCCTTAGGATGACATTTAAAGCGATTGTTTAGTTATGTTATTTGATGGTCCGTTTTTCATATTGACATTTAAAACGATTATTTTACATTTTACTATTTTTTTGTCATGCAACAAAATGAATCCTGAACAAAGGTTGTTGGTGTGCATTGTTACAATAATTATAATGTTTAAACTTATTAAACAATGTACACGTGTGAGACAAAAATTGTGTACATCATTGCTTTCGGGAAAGGCGTATTTACAAGAACTTTTAGATGGATCTCCCACACAAATGTTTGATTTATTTAGGATGAGGGCAAATGCATTTCTTGAGCTATGCGAACACTTCCGCGAAAGAGGGTGGCTTACTGATAGTAGACATATAGACGTTGAAGAGAAAATGGCATTTTTTTTAGGCATTATTGGTCACAATCATCGAAATCGAGTAATAAAATACCGATTCCAACATTCCGGACAAACTGTAAGTAAGTATTTTCATGAAGTATTGTGGGCAATGCTTCATTTTTCCAAAGAGATTATAGTACCTCCTGCATTTGATGGATCTACCGGAGAAATTCGATCACATCGACGTCTTAGGGAAGGACCATTCAAAGGGGCTATTGGAGCACTTGATGGTACACTAATTGATGCACATATTCCGGTGGATAAACAAATCCCCTTCAGAGGACGAGGCGGAAAGGAATGTTTTCAAAATGTTATGGCCGTATGTGATTTTAATATGAAGTTTATATATGTTATGGCCGGATGGGAAGGGATAGTGCACGATTCACGAGTGTTAAATGAGACCTTGCGTCATCCAAGCAACAAATTTCCATTACCCCCTGAAGGTGATATTTGTTGTTAATATTATTTTTCGACAACTATTATATTTGTTTATTACTATGTCTTATTTGCATTTTTTTTATTGTTGTAGGTATGTATTATTTGTGTGATGCTGCATATACTCACACTAGGGGCTTTATGTGCCCCTATAAAGGAACAGGATATTGGTTGTCAGATTTTTGTCGTGATGGTCAAGCTAGATTAAGAAATGTGATTGAGAGGAAATTTGCTGTTTTTAAGAATAGATTCGCAATATTGCATAGAATGGCTCCTTATAGTTATCGAACCCAAGTACACATTGTGGTCGCATGCATGGCAATACATAACTTCCTTCGGCGAGTATCACTTAATGATCCATTGTTTCAGATATATGAAGATGATGATGTGTACTTGCCGGTTGAGCCTTCAGTAGATAGTGAACAAGCAGAAGCTCCACCAAATTATGATCAAATATTTGGACGAGCACCGCAACAAGAAATGATTAATTTACCTGATCAAATTGCAGATCAAATTATTTGGTAGAACTTATGATTTATAATCCAGTATTATTAGTATTTTCTGACTTTTAATAGCTACTTAATAAGCTTTTACATATTTTTAAACATTTTATACTACGCAAATTCCTTATTACTTGGAATGACTAATATTATTTACGTATTAAATTGCATATTATGTGTAATAATATTTATTTATAGTCTTGAATGTTTTAAATATACATTTTGTATGTAAAATAAATATAAGGGTAAAATAGTCCAAATAATCTGCATTCAGATTTCAGACATAAATCTGCAAACAAACAGTATACATTCAGAAGTTTCATTCAAACAGCAAACAAACAACTTTTTCAGATTCAGACTTCAGACAAACGCAACCTAACAAAACTTTAGAAATTGGACTAAAACCAAAAAAACTAATCTAAATAATAGTAGAAAAGTTCCCATTAAATAGTTGTGTACAGGCACATGTTATCACTTCTCATCCTACAACTAATTGCTATGAGCAATTCTATTGTAACCGAGGAAACAACCGAATTTTTGGGGACCGAATGATGTGGCAGTCTCATATCGGTTGTTTTTTGGGTCCCACTGGCGTGGACCTCCAAAACCAACCAATAACAACTTGACACCTCATCTGGGATTTTTGTCAAAAATTCGGTCCAAATAGAATTTTTGAATTGCTATTGTATCAAACCCTCCAAGAAAGAACCATAAATAGAGATCAAGTTTAAGGCAAAATCGGTAATACCCAATTGAATCAAAGCAATAAATATGGATAATTTGATGAAAGATGGAGATTGTAGATAGAATAAACAAAACCCAAATAGTAAAATGATGATATAAACATGTATTGAAGATAACATACCAAGGGTTGATTCGTTTATTGGAGAACAGGTAGACTGATGTTTGTATTATCGATGAATAAGTATACCTGTTCTCCTTCACTGTGGGTGGGAAGGAGGTTTCGAGGGGGCTTCTTTATTCTTCAAATGGGTATGGGTTGGTTTTTTGTTGTTGTATTGTTGTTCTTTATTTAAATATATGCTTTGGGCTAACTTATGTAAAGTTGATGTGGTTGAACGCTTGTGAGGACAAGGCCCTCGTACCGTGATACACGTAATGACGGTAAAAGTGTTTTCTAAAGTAGTGTACGTGGATAGAAAATAATCGTGACACATAAAAGAGAAATGAATTAAATGAGAGAAAAAGATAGGTAAATAAAAGGAGAGAAAAAGATAATGTAAGGGAGCTTTTATTTAGATTCGTAAAATCTGAAAAAAATTTATGCTTTCTTAGAGTCGTCTTAAAATATTTCACAATAAGTCAAAAACTGTTTGAAGCCCCCACCTTTCTCTCTTCTAATCATAAACTTAATTCTTACCTTACCTTCTCATTTCATCTAACCATCTCTCGTTTTCGTTGCTTATTCGATGAAAATTTATATAGTTTATTTACAACTCATCGCCTTGTTTAATTGAAATTATTCCTCTTCAATTTGGATAAATAAATTATAAACACCAAAAGCAAGGTGTAAGAATGTAAAATCTAGAATGAAAATTGCATTGCCCTTGACGCAAGTTTCTTGTAATATAGTTTCTTGTAATAGAGTCTGTTAATAATTGCCCTTGTTGTGAACTTTGCAAGAATTTATGTGAAAAGTTGCTTCATGTACTAAGAATATTGAGGTGGTTTGATATTAACTAAAAAAATTATCTTAATTGTGTTTTTTAGGATTCACTATGCATTTTTGCAGAGGTAGTGGGAGGTCCAAACATATTTTGGTTATCATGAAGAGAGAAGCGGGGGGTTCAAACAGATTTTGGGTTATTAAGGGGTATTTTGGATAACTCGTACGGAAGCAGGGCTCTTTACAGATTTTATGAATCTAAATAAAAGCTCCATAATATAAACTAGGTGTAAGCTCGCGTGATGCGCGGGCGAGGCGATAAGTGTGACACACCGACTATTTTAATCACGGGTGATCAATCCTTTATCAAAATAAATAGAAATCTCATTTGGTGTATTCTTAGTATCACTGTTGAAAACTTTTTAATTTACTAACCACCTATGTTAAATTGACCCAGTGTCAATTTTATCTTTCATTAATGTAACCACATGCGGAAAATAGAAATATTATAATTCATCCATAGCAAATATAAGTGTCTGAATCATCACACGATAGATAGATAGATAGATAGATAGATAGATAGATAGATAGATAGATAGATAGATAGATAGATAGATAGATAACAATGAATACCGAATAAACATCGGTTCCAAAAACAGAATCCAAACCACAAGTCTACAAAAATAAAACTGAATCCAAATACATCGTCTGCTAAATAAAATTAAAAGTGTATCAACTGAAAGGGGCAACATGCCCAAAAGAACTATTGAATCAAAATTCTAGTCTAAGAATGAATAACTGAAGCGTCTACACAAAGTCCCACAAATGTTGTAGTTACGCATTCCTGAAATGAGTCCTCAAGCTTGGCGTCTATGTGGCTGGATACCTAAAATGTTTTGAAAAATATTTTTGACATGGGTCAGAGCCAAAAACCTTTTGAAAAATATTTAGCAAGTAATTAAGATGCAACAATTAAATATACATTAACACTTTTCATATTTAAGTGGATATCGCACCCTCTTGAGATATTACTCACCCCTTAACTATTTTTCACATCTAATGCTTACCTCCTAACCCATCTAATTATACTACCCCACTTAACTAGACCTATTAAAAATCTTTCCATCACCCTACTCTATCTCGGGTACTTCTTCCCTTTGATTCATAAGTTATTTTACTCATTAACTTATTTAGTCAATTCCACTTTAATTGGTTATATAACATTCACACTAGTTATATATGTAATACAATCACACTGCGTGTATTTAACTCGTATATAATTATCTACTTTATTATGTATTAACAAATATACTACAACAATCACACACATGTCGCACATAATAACCATTCTCCCGAGTAATAACTTGTAGGGGAGTCCCCACCCAAGAGTGATTAACTTAGTTAATTCGATGCTTCGTGGACAAAGAAGGAAGATAAAAGATCATCCGAGCAAGTTCTCTTGAAGATCCTCCATAGTCTTAGCTCGAAGGATTGACTTCGAAGATTCTCCACAGATGTGGCTCGAAGGATCTACTTCGAAGATTCTCCATAGACATGGCTCGAAGATACCAACTCGCAGATCAAAGTCACTCGAATGACGATAGTTTGTAATATGTAAACAGAATGAATTGTATCATGTACTTTATCTTATGTTATACATTGAGCGAGGTTGTTTGGTATCCACGAGGGACCATGCCTGGCGGGCATGGGAGAGCTAACATGCTCTATCGAACAACCTCCTCTTGGAAACCTCGCAAGGACATGTGTCAGAGGATTGGGAGTAAGACAACGTTGGAAATACAGTAGCTAACCCTCTTGGCACACTTGGGCAAAACTTCATCTAGTATATGTGGTTACTCGAGCCACCTACCGTCGAGCTACCATAACTTCCACTCGTTCGAGGGAACCTCCTCGAGATACTTTAATATTGTAGCCTTGCCCTAAAGATAGTTTTTAGCCAGCAAATAGAAGACTAAACACTCGAACTACCTATCAGTCGAGTAACCTCTAACTAGACACCATCTCGTCTGACTGATGTGGCCATACACCTAGTAGGGTCACTATTTATCCACTTTTTGACGTCATAACGTCTGGAATTTAAGGACTCGAAGTTTCAGCACTCAAGTGGGTTTATCCTTAAGAAGGCAGGTCTAGTCCACCAAATCTGACCCCTTAGGCGATAAGCCCCCAAGCTGCCACGTCACGTCCCTCATTAATGCCCACCATGCCTCTAACCAATTGTTGATGTAAAAAAATTAGATCACTCTAATAATTCAATCACATATAAATAAATGAGACAAAGAATTTTAAAGTGGTTCAGCCTTATAAGAATGGCCTACGTCCACTGTTTTGGTATTGCTGTTTGTATGGGAATTCTCGATTACAAGTTATCTCAAGAAATTTCGGTCTGGGATTCGATCCCCTTTCAATGAGGGTTGTACAATGTATTTATAGCCTTGAGGCTGTAATGTGAAAGGGTAATACATTAAATGATATGCATATGAAAGGGTAATACATTTAATGCCCTCTTTGCATGCGCGTCCAAATGATAAGCATTTAATGAATCAGTTGAACTGTTGGTTATCCAGCTATTAATGCTTTATTCGAGATGCAGCTCGGACCGCCTGAGTTACTCGGACCGCCTAAGCTTCTTGGTATTCAAGAGTTCCTCGAAGAGGTTTGTTCCTCGGAGCGTATGAGTTCCTCGGAGCATGTGAGTTCCTCGGGTAAGCAGTGTTCCTCGGGGAACTAGTCTTCCTCGTTGTAGTTTTGTTCCTCAGAGCGCGGGAGTTCCTCGAAAGTGTTTGTAGTTGCCATGTAGATGGCCACGTGTCTTCATATGATTGGTCCACGTCAGCAGATTAAATTTGGTATCAACAAAAGCCCCCAATGTTTCATAGTTCAAAATTTGAGGAGTATGGAACATTCTTTCTCGGAATATGGTAGCTTTAAATAGTCTTCCTGATTTTTAGGAGCATTTCCCTTGTATTTATTTCTCCTTCCAAATTCATAGAATCATGCTTTTTTGGATTTTTCTGCGTGCTTCGATTCCCACGTTACTTTTCGTCTTTTTAGCCGCTGTTGCCCGCTTTGATTCCCGAGCCAATATTTAATGCCCTTTTAGCCGCCGGTAACGTGATCATCCTTTTTTGTAATCATTACTTCGCCAGTTCCCAAGGTAAGGTATTTAAACTTCACAGACACTCCCATCGTCTTCTACCTTTTTAAATTTTCATCTTCGAGTTTTTCATTGTCTTCTACTCTCTTGTGTATTCATCTCTTCCACCGTCTGTCGTCATCAGCTCTACTCTTTTCCTGTAAGATCTTCTTCTTTCTTTTTCATTTCTTTTAATCACCATGGTTTACCTTGTTGAATCTCTTGACAAATTTCGATCTGATTTTTCCATTCCCTCTTGGGTTGTCTTGGAAGAGCTTTCTGAGCCTTCTAATTATTTCAATTTGGCTGAGGGACATTATTGGTTCCCCAGTCTTTTTTTTGCTGAGTGTGGATTTTATTTTCCACCAAATCCTCTGTGTCTGGAATTCTGTCAGTACTTTGATGTTGTTCCTGCACGAATAGCCCCCAACACATGGAGAATAGTTAATGGGGTGCATAAATTAAATCAAGTGCATGGAACTCGTATAGGAATTCCAGAAATCATGTACTGCTATAGATGGGCAGTTAATGATAATATTTATTATTTAAAAACTAGGTTTATAAATAGAGCCTTAGTAGTCAACCTCCCTGATGCCAATAGGGATTATTTTGAACATGGGGTTGTCATAAAAAATTGGCAACATCCTCCATTGACTGGTGATGAGGTTTACTAGGGACCCAGATGCCCTCCTTATGGCAATGGGATAGGTTATTTTTATTTCATTTTATTTATTTTAAATTCATGTTTCTTTTGTGTTTGATAAAATGCGCCACTGATAACAATGTTTGTTTATTTGCAGTTGATAGCAAGAGAAAGTGCCCAAAAGAAACAGATGTCAATATAAGGCATTTGGGACTTATCTGGGGTCTGCATCAAAGGGTTGCCGACGAGCACATCAGGTCGGCTTCGTATCTGCTCCAGTACAAGAGCTACACAACCTCCTTCACTGCTCGTCCAGTGATCAGTGAAGCAGAGCCAGTACCAGTTTCTGCAAGTTCTTCGCCTGAATCTCATATTCCTTTGAGCGAAAGGATGAAGAAAAGAAGAACTCCTGCTCTGTTTGAGAAAACTGCCTCCGGTTCTGGGGAGGTGAAAAGGATTAAGATTGATGTCCCAAGGGAGGGGCCAAAGAAGACTGATGCAGCTCCTCCAGCTGCTCCTGCTAAAGTCTCCGAGAAGCCCGCAGTGGCTCCAAGCAGGTCTGCTGCTCCTGGAGAGGTGATTGTGATATCAACGACCAATGATTCATCCTTGGTTGAATCTGTAACTGTTCCCCCGAGGAGGCTGAAGAAAAGCTCCTCGATCAATTTGGTTGTCACCACTACTCAGCCCCCCAGCTGCTGGGACTGGAGTTCCCAATTTTGTTCCCCCGAGTTCTGACATGAGCTCGGTAAAGTCCTTGACCATTCCCGAGGTTCGAGGTACCAAAGAAAACCTTACTCGGGATATGGTTACCTCACTAGCTACTCGTCACCTTGCTTCTGTAAGTATCTTTACTTAGAATTTTTTTTTATATTCCCTTTGTCATTTCTGTTTCTAACTTGCTTTCTTTTTCTGTTCACAGTTGACGAGCTGCTTCAACATAATCCTGAAGAAGGATGAAGCGATTAAGGCTTCTTGGTCCTCGTCCAGTGTGGAGGGAGATCTGGAAGAAGCTACCAAGTCCCTGAAAGATTCTCGCCAGAAATATGCTGATGATAAAGCTATCTGGGAGAAAAAGCTTGCCTCCTCCGAGCAGGAAAAAGCTCGAGTTGCTGATGCTTCCAAGGAATTGGAGAAGAAAAAGACTGCCTTGGAGAAGGTAAATAAAGAGCTTGAAGAGAAGCTCAGAGCTGAAGGGGAGCTTGAGAATAAGCTAAAAGTTGCTGAGGAGAGGTTGGACCAGCTCCAGGAAGTAGGTCGACAGAAGGAGGAGGTTGAGATCAAACTGAAGAATGCTGAGAACCTTCTGTCCGAGATGCTTTCCTCGGAGATGCTGAAGAGGAAAATTGCTGTGAAAAAGTCCTTCAGCTCTGGCTGGGACAAGGGGTGGAACAAGGGGTGTGCTTCCATGGTATCTCAAGTGGACTATGGCAGTCTAAAGTACTTTAGGGATGGATGGGTCGCTGCCCTTCAGGAAATGAAGGTCGACGAATCATCCGAGCTCTTCCAGCGACATATCCCTGGTCCCCCTCCTACTCCAGAAGAATTAGAAGAGGACGAAGCTACCTCTGAGGAGTCTTCAATGGTGATGGGAGATCACCCCCCAGCCATCCAGTCTGCTACCGCGCAAGTCGTTTCTTCCTCCGAGCAACAGCTGGTGCTCTCCGAACAGCCCACAGTTCCCTCCGAGCAACCTGCTTCCTCTTCCCAACCTCTCGAGAAGGTTTTGGGAGATAAGGAGAAGGTGTAGTGTTGTTCGGGCTTACTTTTATATTTTTCTTTCTCTGTCAAATGTAATCCAGCACTTGTAATTCTGAATTTTATGATCTAATAAAACTTGAATTTTCTCGCATACTGTTGTTCATCTTCTATTCATACTCTGCTTATATTTCTTATTGATGATTGCTCTTTCTTTCTCTGATAGTTTCTGGCCAGGATGGAACTGCTATCTTCCCATGATACAAAGTTGCTGCAACAGTGCAATGAGTACTTTAAGGCTGGTCACACAGACTTGAGTGCTGCACAAGTTGCCGACATCCTTGGCCAGGATGCTTCAGAACAGGCAGTGGAAGCATATCAGTACATGAAGTGTCTGCTTGATCGAGCGGTAGCTAATAATGTGGCTTACTATGAAATAATCGAGGATCTCCAGTGCACCCTCGAAGACCTTTAGAATCAATACAAGGAAGCAACTGCCTTGTTGCATGAGAGTTACGAGAAGAAGTATAAGCTGATCGTTGCTGACAAGGGCTACGAGAAGCTTTTTGCTGGTTATGATGTAAGGGAGAGAACCCTGAGGGGCGAGGTCGAGGAATGCAGATAGATTGTCGAGCTGCTGGAAAAGGAAAACAACAACTTGCAGAAAGAGCTATCACAGTTGAAGTCTGTAGCCTCTTCTTCAACAGCCCTAATCCCAGTGACTGACGAGGGATTTTCATTCCTAGAAGTGGAGAATGCCAAGTTGAGGGAAGAATTGGATACCTTGAGGGGTCGGGACCTTCCACGTCTCCTCGGGGACAAGGAAGAGCTCCTCGGGGATGAGCAAGAGCAGCTCGGGTTCTTGTCGAGGAACAGAGGACAACATCTGCCTTAGAGAACCAGGCCTTCCAACTAATGGCGAAGAACTAAGCTTTATCTGACATGTCAAAGAAGATTAGGGACTTGGAAAAACACCTCTCTGCGCAGAAGTCCGTCTTGGAGAATAAGGAGATTCTCATCAAGAGTCTTCACGAGCAGCTAGAGAGGCTAACATATCAATTCCACAAACAGCCCAGGGAGTTCTGGATGGCTGGATACAACGAAGCACTATTCCACCTGGACGATCGTATCCAGAATGCCAACAATGAGGGCTACAAATAAGGCTGACTGAATGCCTTAGGTGTGCTGAAGCTCGAATAAGGTACCTATCTGTGGGACTACCATGATCCCGAGTTTCTCGACTTGCCTGTGCCACCGTACAATTTGGACATGGAATGGATCCCAGCTCGTGCCATTCCTCGGAGCTTAATTTCAAAATACCTCGGTGACTACAATTTACATTCTCAAATTGAGGTATATCGTCCCGAGCATCTTTTAGATCGACCTTCTGTGATAAACGTCAGAATGCTGAAGGATTTGAACTTCATCAATTCTCCTCAGTCTTTAAATGATCCGCCTGCTGGCGAGGAACCTGCATCAAAAGCTGAGGGGAAAAAATCGGTAGAATAGAAATTTTTGATGTAATAGTTAGCATACATATCAATGTAACTTTCATTTTATCATCAATGTAATTTATTTCGAATTTAATGAAAAACTTTCATTTCTGTTTGCAAATCTTAATTGCTATTGTCTTGTAAATACTTTACATTTATGCATATCTGTTAAAAATAACAATATCGTGATGTTCGTCGACCAATTCAGTAATAATTAAAAGTTCCAAGTTTCAATAATATTGCTCGATCACTTAATAATAAAGTCACGAGTATCAACCAATCAAGGTTGTTAAATTATGCTCGTCGACCAACTACGGTTAGTGAGAGTTTATCCCCGACTAACCATACTTGGTAAATTTTTGTCTTTTTCATAACATGTGTTCGACCAACCAAGGTCGATAATTTCTCCTCGTCGACCAACTACAGTTAGTGGGTTTTTATCCCCGACCAACCATACTTGGTACAGTTTGGAATATTTCGTTTCCTAGCCAAACAGGTTGGCATTTTTAGGAATATTTCTCCTCGTCGACCAACTACAGTTAGTGGGTTTTTATCCCCGACCAACCATTCTTGGTACAGTTTGGAATATTTCGTTTCCTAGCCAAATAGGTTGGCATTTTTAGGAATATTTCTCCTCGTCGACCAACTACAGTTAGTGGGTTTTTATACCCGACCAACCATACTTGGTACAGTTTGGAATATTTCGTTTCCTAGCCAAATAGGTTGGCATTTTTAGGAATATTTCTCCTCGTCGACCAACTACAGTTAGTGGGTTTTTATCCCCGACCAACCATACTTGGTACAGTTTGGAATATTTCGTTTCCTAGCCAAACAGGTTAGTATTTTTAGGAATATTTCTCCTCGTCGACCAACTACAGTTAGTGGGTTTTTATCCCCGACCAACCATACTTGGTACAGTTTGGAATATTTCGTTGAGTAGTCTGCCGAGCTTTTTCGAGTAGTGTGTAGCACTAGTATTCCCCGAAAAATTTTCAATAAAAGGAGAGACTTTGGCAGAATATCTTCATTTTATTCATACTGATGAAACTGTGTTACATATACATCACTGATAATACTTGCGCAGATGCTCTGCGTTCCATGCATTCTTAAACTCCTCGCCTTCTAAAGTTGCTATTCAATAAGTTCCTGGTCGAACAACTTTTGTAACTCGGTATGGTCCATGCCAGTTTGCCTCCAGTTTGTTATGCTTTTGAATTACTTTCTTCAGCACATAGTCTCCTTCTTTCAGGTCGCACTTCTTCACCCTCTTGTTATAGAACAAAGTTGTTCGTTGTTGGTAAGCAGCATTTCTAATGGCTGCTTCTTCTCTGACTTCCTCGAGCATGTCTAAATCCAGTCTTCTCATTAAGTCGCTGACAGGGGAATTAAAATTCAGTACCCTGTGTGTTGGGAGGCCCAACTCGGCCGGTATGACAGCTTCACTTCCAAACGCCAGCATGTATGGTGATTCTCCAGTTGCTACTCGGGGAGTAGTTCGGTAAGCCCAGAGTACTGATTGTAACTCGTTGATCCAGTTTGCTTTTGCATCATCCAATCTTTTCTTCAAATCGTTCAGCAGCGTTCTGTTTGTCACTTCAGTTTGTCCATTGCTTTGAGGATGGCCTGGTGCTGAGTGGACCTTCAAAATATTTGATTGATGACAATAGGCGGCAAACTCTTCGTTATCAAATTATAGCCCATGGTCTGTGATGAAGGCACGAGGGAGACCATATCGGCAAATGATATTCTTTCAAACAAATTGGTACACCTTCTCGTACGTCATATCAATGAGTGGCTCAGCTTCTACCCACTTAGTAAAATAATCCACTGCGACGACGAGGTACTTGAGCCTTCCTCGGGTCGTTGGCAGTGGTCCAACCAAATCAATTCCCCATATGGAAAATGGCCAAGGGGAAGTTATGGGTGTCAACAATGCTTGTGGAGTTCTTCGGATGGAGGAAAAGCGCTGGAATTTGTCACACTTCTTGGCATAGCAATACAATCAGCCCTCATCATCGGCCAGTAGTATCCCTGCGTCATCATCCTTTATAAAAGCGTCCGACCTGCTACATGTGCTCCACAAGACCCTTCATGGATTTCTTCAATTAATTCTTTTACCTCGGAGGGATGTACGCATCTCTGCAAACCTGCCATAAATCCTCGTCTATATAAAACACCATTAGTTAATACATACCGAGCAACTTTAAACTTCAATTTCTTGGCTGTGAGCTTGTCAATTGGCAATTCTCCCTCCTCGATATACGCCCTGATGGGATCCATCCAAGATGGACTTAAATCAAGGGTGATAAAGTTCAACGTCAGATCTTCATCTATACTCCGACCAGCTAACACTTCAATTGGGATTGTTCGTCGTAGCTCGGTGCGAGTTGCTGATGCTAGTCGAGCTAGGGCGTCTGCTCTCGCATTCTCCATTCTTGGTATTCTGACCAGCTGAACAGCGGTAAATTCTGATACTAGCTCATTTGCCTTTGCATGATATCTGATCATTAATTCTCCTCTAACTGCATATACTCCCATCATTTGGTTTATAATCAATTGAGAGTCACTGAAGATCATAACTTGCTGCGCCTCCATAACTTTTACCAAATTAAGCCCTGCAATCATGGCCTCATATTCAGCCTCATTGTTGGAAGCTTTGAATTGGAAACGCAAGGCGTATTCCATGTCGACCTCGTCCGGAGTGCTCAAAACTATCCCCGCGCCACATCCTGCATTGCAAGATGAGCCATCTACATATAGCCTCCATATAGGTAACTCGTCTTCAAATTTTGAATAAGTCAGAGTTCCTCGGTGAAATATTTGCTGCTTCTTTTCATCCTCCCCGGATTTTTCTCGCTCCTCGTCGATCATTTTTTCTTGCCTTTTTACCAACCGGAGTTGGTATGAGCTTGAATTTAATGATCCCGTAACATCCACTTGCCCTTTTACGAACCGGAGTTGATCTGAGCTAGTGTTTGTCGACCTTGTAACATCCACAGGTTGATCAGCGAGCAACTCTTGTTCCTCGTTCGGAGTTCTCACAAATATCTCTGCATCACATCCTGTAACATCCACACGCCCTTTTACCAATCGGAATTGGTCTGAGCTTGTGTTTGTTGATCCTGTAACATCCACAGTTGATCAGCGAGCAACTTTTGCTCCTCGGGGGTATCAGGATAGGTGAACTCCTCTATGAAATCTGCTACAGCCTGCCCCTTTAGTGATGATCTGGGTTTATAAATTATATCATATTCACCGAGTTCTATTGCCCAGTACATCAATCTTCCTGATTTTTCTGGCTTATGCAGGGCTTGCCTCAGTGGCATATCAGTATATACTACTATAGTACGAGCCTGGAAATATGGCCTCATTCTCCTACTCGCCTCAATCAGCGCCAGTGCCAATTTCTCCAGCCTTGGATATCTGATCTCTGCTCCTCGGAAGGCCTTACTTGTGTAGTAAATTGGCTTTTGTACTCCATTCTCCACTCTGATCAACGCCGAGCTAACTGCATTCTCAGACACTGCAAGGTACAAGTACAATTTTTCCCCCATCACTGGCCTGGACAACAATGGGGGTGCTCCCAAGTATCTCTTCAAGTCTTGAAAAGCCTTCTCGCATTCATCATTCCACTCAAAAGTCTTTCTGAGTGTCTTGAAGAATGGGAGACATCTATCAGTTGCTCGTGACACAAATCTGTTGAGTGCCGCTACTCGTCCTATGAGACTCTGTACTTCCTTCGTCGTTGGAGATCGCAGCCCTAATAGAGCTTTGATCTTTTCAGGATTTGCTTCAATGCCATGTTGATTGACAATGTACCCGAGGAACATGCCTTCTCGTACTCCAAATATGCACTTCGTCGGGTTCAGCTTCATTTGATATTTATCTAGTTGATCAAAAGTCTGACTTAAGTCAACTAGATGATCGGCAACTTTCTTGCTTTTTGTCAGCATGTCGTCAACATAGACTTCCATATTGTTCAGCAAAGACCTTGTTCATCAGCCTCTGATATGTCGCACCTGCATTTTTTAAACCAAAAGGCATAACATTATAACAATAAGTTCCCTTAGGGGTAATAAAAGAAGTACTTTCCCTGTCTTCAGGTTTCATTTTAATTTGATTGTAGCCAGAATAAGCATCCATGAAGCTCAGCAACTCGTGTCCCAAGGTGGCATCCACCAGTTGATCAATTCGGGGCAATGGAAAGTGATCCTTTGGGCATGCTTTGTTGAGGTCGGTGAAGTCCACACACATCCTCCACTTGTTATTCTTCTTCTTTACCATCACCACATTAGCTAACCAATCTGGATATTTAACATCTTTAATGAAACAAGCTTTCTGGAGCTTCTCGACTTCCTCCTGTATAGCTTGATTCTTCTCGGGACTGAATACTCTTCTTCTCTGCTTCACAGGCTTGATCTCCTTATTCACATTGAGCTCGTGACATAAGAAGGTTGGGTCTATCCCGGGCATATCTTCATGACTCCACGCAAAAGTTTATCTTCTGCTTCTAAGGAAAGTTATTAATTCTTGTTTTAATGAGGCTTCCAACGATGAACCTATTTGAGTAGTTCGCTCAGGGTGCTCGTCGTCCAGAATGATATTTTCAATAGCTTCCACCACTTGGCCCTTCACGAGTTGCGACTCATCTCGAGGATCCAATGTTTCAATTTCTGCACCTTCATCCACTTGATAGGTAGTGGTCTTTTTCTTTGATTCTTCCAGTTCTTCTTGCTCGGCGGATGAATAATAGCATTCCCGAGCTACTTTCTGATCACCTTTCACAACTCCTACTCCAAAGTTTGTTAGAAATTTTAGGCATTGATGCAATGTAGACGGCACAGCCTCGAACTTCTTTAATCCTACTTTTCCCATGATGATGTTGTACGATGATTGGGCATTCTTATCCATCACGAAGAAACGTATTCTTTCTGTACGACAAGCAGGCCACGTACCAATGAATATATCCAACTTGATCATCCCAAGTGGAAATACTTTCTCGCCAGCAAAACCGATGAGTGGTCTGTGGTAAGGCTCCAGTTGGGATAGCTTTAGATTCAAACTATCGAAACACGAGTAGAACATGATGTCTGTCGAGCCACCATTGTCGACCAGCACTCTTGAAATCATAACCTCCTTCATCCTCATTTTGATCACCAGCGGGTCATCATGAGGATATAGAACACCTGCAAGGTCGTTCTTTAAGAACCCAATGACCAACTTCTCCTTGTTCACCTTTCTCGGGCGATCTTCCTTAGCTAAATTTATTCGCTGAATGTACGAGCAAGCTTGAGCCTCACCGAGGTAAGCTTTTATTTCTGCAGTAAGGTCTCCTCCTCCTGCATCTCCCCCTGTAATAACATTACAATCAAATGACCCAAAGCGTATCGAAAATACCTCTTGTTCTGGCTGCCTTGGTTTCTTGGGAAGATCGGGATCATCCTCTGGATCAACTTCATGGTTTCTCTTCTTGTTCTCCTCTACTCGACGAGGAGATCTAGACCTCTCCCTAGTTCGGTCGTTGTTTCTTCTTTCACCTCCACGATCAACATACTTTGCTAGCTTTCCTCGTCGGATGAGTGTTTCAATCTCATTCTGAAGAGCTATGCAATTTTTAGTCATATGGCCATGATCCTTGTGGAACTCGCAATATTTTTCCCTATTCCTCATGTCAGGGTCTGCCTTCATTTTCTTTGGCCAGTTTAACTCTTCGGTGTTCTTAATTTCTTCCAGGACGTGGTTGATATTTACCTTCAAAGGTGTATAATTATCAAATTTCCTCAAGACCTCCCACGACGACCTATTTTTGGATTATTTGTCACCGCCATTGTTCTTATGTTCTTTCTTCTTAGCTTTATCACCTTCCACATTGGTTTCTTTGGCATCCATACTCTTCTTTGCAGATATAGCCTCCTCGGCATTCATAATCTTGGACGCTTTTCCCATCAGGTCCGACATGGTTCGAGGTGGATCTTTGGCCAAAGTGTAGTACAACTTGTTTGGCAGCAGTCCACTCATCAAAGCGGTAATCACTGTCTTCTCCTCATAATCAATGACTTCGAGTTTCTCGTTATTAAAACGAGTTATAAAATCTCTGATACTCTCCCTAGCTTTTTGTCTAACACTTAACAAATGTGCTACTCGTTTAACTGGCTTTGCGCCAAAGCAGAAATTCCCAATGAATAACTCAGACAGTTGAAGAAAAGTTGAAATCTTACCCCGAGGAAGATTATTATACCATATCTGAGCAGATCCGGTAAGTGTTCCCGAGAATGCTCTGCATCTCATCTCATCTGGGACAGCATAAATGTCGGCTGCAGCTTGGTATTGTTCTATATGAAGGACAGGGTCAGTCTTTCCATCATATTTAGGAGTCACAACAGGTGCTTTGAACTTTAATGGTGTTGGAAAATCAACAATGTCCTAGACAAAAGGTGTTCCTTGAACAAAGGTTCGTTGTAGAGGATTCTTAGCCTTAGCCATTTCCCCTAATCTATCCTCCATCCTTTGAATAGATCCTTTCCATGCATCATTTCCTTCCTCGAGCCTATTGTTTCGAGCAACTGATCGTGTTGAAGTAGCTTCCTGGGATTTATCCTGACGAGCAACTGGTCGGTCATAGGATCTATCTTGACGAGCAGCTGGTCGCGACTGGGCAGATCCTTCTCTTAAATCTGATGGTCATCGAAAGCACCTCGACGCTGCATTAAGAGGACTTTTGTTCCTCCTAGGGCCTAATCGATCAAAAGGAGAGGCCCTACTTAATCTTTCTAATGCGCTGGCCCTTTCTGGGGAGAGGGTGACACGTTGTTCAGTATCTGTGGCTCGTACTGACGAAGTTCATCCAGGTTGATAAGAAAAATATTCAGATTCATCATTGCGATACGAATCAGTACGCCTGGTATGCGAAGAAGGCGCATGAGTATTTCTTTGAATGCTTCGTGGTCCGGAATGGGCTGATGCACCGCCATGGAGGGTTTGGATGAGTTGTCGCATTGTTTCTTGCATGACGATCTGGCCTTGAGCCAGATTTACCATTATTCCAGTCAGATCTGGAACAATTGGTGGAGCAGATGGATTTAGAGGGGTTCCAGCGTTTCGATTGCTGGATTCAGGAATATCCGCCATTGGTAATGGAGTATTTTTTATGAGAAAACGATTTTACCAGTCGTTTTCCACAGACGGCGCCAATCTGTTGATGTAAAAAATTAGATCACTCTAATAATTCAATCACAGATAAATAAATGAGATAAAGAATTTCAAAGTGGTTCAGCCTTATAAGAATGGCCTACGTCCACTGTTTTGGTATTGCTGTTTGTATGGGAATTCTCGATTACAAGTTATCTCAAGAAATTCCGGTCTGGAATTCGATCCCCTTTCAATGAGGGTTGTACAATGTATTTATAGCCTTGAGGTTGTAATGTGAAAGGGTAATACATTAAATGATATGCATATGAAAGGGTAATACATTTAATGCCCTCTTTGCGTGCGCGTCCAAATGATAAGCATTTAATGAATCAATTGAACTGTTGGTTATCCAGCTATTAATGCTTTATTCGAGATGCAGCTCGGACCGCCTGAGTTGCTCAGACCGCCTAAGCTTCTTAGTATTCAAGAGTTCCTCGGAGAGGTTTGTTCCTCGGAGCGTATGAGTTCCTCGGAGCATGTGAGTTCCTCGGGTAAGCAGTGTACCTCGGGTAACTAGTCTTCCTCGTTGTAGTTTTGTTCCTCGGAGCGTGGGAGTTTCTCGGAAGTGTTTGTAGTTGTCATGTAGATGGCCATGTGTCTTTATATGATTGGTCCACGTCAGCAGATTAAATTTGGTATCAACACCAATAAAGTAGTTTCCTGCCATATTATGAGATCCCATGCATTTAATGCAACATCTCCTACATTAATGAGGTGAGGTACTTGTGCATTTAATGTGGTCAATCACATTAAACACGAGCAAGGTTACCTGGGCAACCTTGCCTCCATATAAATACACCAACCAAATAGTTTACGAACAAAGCATTCTGAACCTAGAATTACTACCCAACTTCCTTCATAACACGAGAGCTCCTGTGAGGACATTATTCCCACACCCATTTAATACCCATATCATTGAGCATTAACTGAGCTTGAAGTTCCTGCCTTGCCTTTATTGTGCCCAGAGTGCTTGCTCTTTCTCCCTCCGACCACGCTACCTGCTGGTCCCATCTATTTATTATACATGTTGTGTATTTATGGTGCAGACACATCATTTAATATAAATTCGAATATTGAATCTCATTTCCTTTTATTCACATGTGTTCATTGTCATTATTTAATATTTTATAGAGTTTTAATCCCGATCTTGATAAGGGGTTACGCCTCACTTGATATCAATTATATTCCGATAAACCGCATCTTACATTTGGCGACTCTGCTGGGGAGGTATTCTCTTTTGAAAAGATGCCGGAGGATAACACCGCCAAGATCATTGACTTTGACGCCATACAGCGTGAGGAGGAGGTAGATCTCTCCATGTTACGTGAGGGAGTGAGAGTAGCACGAACGGAGCCTAGTGCGTCCATTATCGGTGTGACGAAAACGACAGATGTACAGGCAGGAATAGGCCCGGCACATATGAAGGGGCTCATGGGGTTGTTCATAGAGTTCATCAAGACTCCAACAGCCCAGGCGATGCTGGGAGTCCCTATGGGAGTGAGTTCTTTCATGATGCCACCAGCGGGAATACCTGCTACTACTGTTACATGAGGTGTTGATGCGCCCACTTTCAGCGATGTTCTCCCCACTGCTCTACTAACCTTTGGCAGCGTTCCTCCCAGTACGGCTCCGCCTTTGACGACGTGGCTAACGAAGCAAGATCGGGGAACGACTTCAACAACTCAGGCTACGACTCGTGGCACGAATAAAAACATACCACCCACTCTAGCGACGCCAGCGGTGGTGATAGTGCAGCCAACCAGCTCTCCACTGGCCAGCTTGGAGGAAATGAAGAAGGAACTGCTGAAGTTTATAGCAGTGTCTAAAGGGGGAGATAGTTTTTCGATGTATGATAACTTCCGTACTCTATATACAGAGGTATATAACAACGAACCCTACCCAGTAGGGTATATTCCACCAATCTTCGAGAAGTACACGGGGAAAGGTGCAAATCCTAAAGAGCATATGAAGAGGTTTATTGAAAGCCTTGGGGCTCATTGCAATAACAAAAAGCTGAAGTTGAGGGAATTTTCCAAGTCCTTGACAAAGAAAGCATACACGTGGTATTCCCACTTGGCCCCAGGTAGCGTGGCCTCCTGGAGTTACATGTTTTGTTCGTACAAAAGTTATTTTTGGCTGAGGATGAGTTTACACTCACGTAGCTAGCACTTGAGAAGAAAAAGGCAGGGGAAGATGTTATGGTCTATATTAGGAGGTTTTGCGAGCTCTCTCTAGACGTAAGAGAGGAAACGCGAGAGGATAAACTTTTACAAGTTTGTGCAGAAGGGTTGTTGCCTGAATATATTTGCCACTTGGTCAATGAAACACGAGAGGGTACGTTCACAACGTTCTTGAAAGCAGTGAGGAACATCGCTTTGGTAGTTAAGCCCGTATTACCTCCGCCCGCCTTGCCAAGCTTACTTCTAAGGCCAGTGGTTGCCTCAGGGAGGGGAGTACCCTCGAGGGTCAATTATGCAGATGATGGGGGTAAGGGGGAAAGCAGTGGCGGACGAGGAGAAAGAAGAGGTAGAGGAAACAAGAGAAGATTTGAAGGCGAGGAGGATCCCCCCGAGCTACCTTGCACAGTGGAATAAGCCTTGAACTTGTATGACCTCATAGTTCATGACAAGGTCAGTAGGCCGGTCAATGTCAGCACGCGCGCAACTTCCTCGAGAAGACAGGGAGAAACCTCACTATTGTTCACTTCATAATAGAGTGAATCACCTGACCAGTGTGTGTTTCTCGCTAAGAAGGTTGATTGACCATCATGTGAAGAATGGAGACATCTAGCTGCCACAAGCTAATGTGAACGATAATCCTTCACCACCCCATAGGGCCTATATGGCCAGTGCTTTTGATGAAGAGGCTGAACGACTGATGAGAAAGCAGTGGTTCGAAGAGAGTGACTTTGAAGAATATCTAGAGGAATTCACCGTCGAGCTAGCTCAGCTCCAACTAGATGATGAGGCGGAAGAGATAGATGAACGAAAAAAAAAGAATGTGACCTCATCGAGGGACTAAGTAGGCAGAAGGGAGTCTCCTCTGTGGAGGAGGTAAATGTAGTGATATCCTACGATGAGGCTGCATATAGAGACATAGAAGAAGTCTATGAGCTAGAAGAGGAACAAACAGACTCGTGGATCGAATATGCGATGGTTGCTTGCTCACCAAAGTTCAATTGGTTCTTCGATCAGGTTGGGTTCCCCGAGAACTCGCGACCGGAGGTTACGCGAGCCATCTTAGAAATTGCAAAGAAGAATATGGCGCCACACCTGAAATGGAAAAGGCCTATGGCCAAGCTTGTGAGAAGGTACCTCTCCAAAGTCATGTTCTTAGAAGTTGACAGATTGATCAAGTACCCCCACAACATACCTTTGTATGTTACGGCGTCCGTGAATGATTGTGTTTTCTCTCGTGTCCTGCTGAATGGGGGAGCATCCAACAATATAATGCCTATTGGGTCCTTTTATGCCACTGGCCTGTAGGAGACAAAGATAGTGCCACATTCGTTGGTGATTTCGGGGTATGATAATTGATGATGCTGAAATCTAGCACCACTAGATAAGTGATGATGAGCTCAAACAGTAGTAACAATAGCAGTCATAGAGATGTATGCGTGTAAGTGTATAGAAGGAGATGAGTATAAGAGGAATAAGACAATGATGTATAGTGGTTCAGCCAATTAGGCCTACATCCACTGTGAGTGTGTGATCCACTAAGTATGGGCACTAGTGGCCTTAGATACAATGCACATAAGCTCACTTTCTCTCTCTACTGTGTGTATAAGCAGAGTTTTTACTAGGGTTACAATTTTTCGATCGATTGTAGGGTTGTAGGTGACAAGTATATATAGGTCTTGAGGGGTGTAGTGTACCCCCCAAGCATGCATGGTGCATATGAATGATGATCTATCCAATCCGCTGCTGACACTTGTAGATGCCACCTGTGATTAATGATGACATAATATTTCCTCATGTGAGGGAGTGATATTGTTATAACGGTCTTCCACGTGCCATGTGAGCCTCACGCGCACTGTTCCACGCGTCTCCCAGTCCACGCACTGTGATGATGTCACCCTCGACTTATGATAGGAGGCCGCAAAGTTCCTTCTGGCAGTGAGTCTGGACTAATTTAGGCCTCGTACTGTCATACCCTCGGAGGTTCGTCTGGGCCTGATGAAGGGTCGGCCCCTTGGAGGGTCATCTGGGCCTGATGAAGGGTCGGCACCTCAGAGGGTCGTCTGGGCCTGATGAAGGGTCGGCCCCTTGGAGGGTCGTCTAGGGCATGATGAAGGGTCGGCCCCTTGGAGGGTCGTCTAGGGCCTGATGAAGGGTCGGCCCCTTGGAGGGTCGTCTGGGACCTGATGAAGGGTCGGCCCCTTGAAGGGTTGTTTGAGACCATATTGGGCTCGTCTTGGTGGAGGGCTCCCTCGGCCTGGCCGAGGGTATATATGGGTATATCAATCACCCCCAGCCCTTAGCCATAGATGTTGTTGAGATGGCTGAGGGATAGTGTTGCAGTTGAGATGAGTGTATGATCAGTTAGGTGAGTGACACTTGTCAAGCTGATATAACACCTAGGCAAATATCCATTGTCGTTTCAGTTTCCTAGGCGTGGCAGCTGCACACTTTGCTTGGGACTTTGTGCCCTAATGATGCCCTCCTCATGGGCTGTGTTTTACCTTGATTAATGGGCCCACTCATTAGCAAGGTATTTAAATAATTTTTTAAAGTTTATTCTTCTCCTTCTTCTTCGCACCCAAGCTCTCTCTCTCTCTAGATTTTCCACAACTCCATAGCCATAGCCATTTCTGCGACTTTTGCATCAAGCCTCGTCGTCCTTTCTCAGGTAATCCTTCTTAGCCAGTGCCCTCTTTACATTCCATTGCTTTTTAACATTTCGACTGCTTTAGGTCTGTAGGACTAGATTTTTCTTTGGCTATTTCATACTTTTCGGCATTCTTCTCCGGTGGCTTGTTCTTGAGTGTTCTTGGTTAAAACTTTTACTTTCTTTAGTTTCAATCCAAAAGTCCAACTTAGTCAACTGCCAACTTATTTATAATTAGGTTAGCCAAATTCTTCCAAGTGTAGGGTCTTCTCCTTAATGCTTAGGAGGCTTTACAGTTTAGCTGAGGAGTTTCCATCCCTGATAGAGAAGTTCTTCGTAGAGATTAGACGAATAGAGGAAGAGGAGGAGAGAAGACTAGGGGCTGACCCTAATTGGGTACGACCCATTTTTCCCATTCCTCTAGCCACAATAAAACCATCTGAGTCTTGTGGGTCATCCTGTCATCCAGCCAAGAGTCAATCGTGTAAGGGGGAGATGGATGAGAGACATCGTCACCAACACGTGCTTGACCTTCTGGGAGGAGAGAGACGTCTGATCTTAGCCCAGGCCGACAGGCCGAGGGTGTGGTCCCTTCCGAGACTGTTCGTGTGACAACTTTATCTCCCCATGCCTTCCAGACGGCTTTTCCTCATGGGCCTCTGACAGGTGATGAGGCCGAGGGGGAGGGGACTGAGGATGATGGTGAGGACAGACACTGACCCAGTTGACACCTCCCATGCCTCAGCCTATATTTCATCAGTCAGGGATCGTAACCTCCTGCTATGGAGGCATACATTTGGTGTACCCCCCAATATAAGTATGAGGGTCTCCTCTAAGTCTGAGAGGGTCTTTGAGGGTGAAGAGGGAGAGATCGCAATATATGAACAGATGTTTAACGTCGGTGTTAGGTTCCCTCTGCACCCTGCCATTGTCAATATCTTGTCAGCCCTCGATGTTGCCCCCTCTCAACTTCCTCCCAACTCTTGGAGGACGATCCTCGGCTACGTCTCCTTATGGAAGAATGCCTTTACTGACGAGCATTCAGCCGATCTGTTCTTGGCTTGTTATAATATCACTTCCTCGTCCAAGCAGCCTGGGTACTATCATCTGGGGGCGAGGAAGTCGGATAATAAACTACTCCACGTGGCACAAACCTCCAACCATGATTGGAAGAAGAGATTTTTCTTCGTCTCTGGAGAATGGGAATTTATCGCCGAGGCTCAACCTTTGGACGATGGTCCGAGGGTTCCAAAGAGATGGTCTAACCCCTCGATGAAGGCTAGGCCAGACCCCGAACTTAGTCTGGATAAGAAGAACATTATAGACACCCCATTCTGTTACCCACTAACTCTCCTTAGGTCCCTAGTACCTCCCTTCATCACTACAAACCCAGGTCACATCCCGAGTATGACCTGGAAGCCATCGGGCACTCCCCGGCTCAGTTTGACCCAAAAGTTAAACTCTTCATCTCGACCGCGACTCAATGAATCTTCGAAGGGCACTAAATACCCTTTCCAACGATCCACCTCATGCGCTATTTTGACTTACCATACGGACGAACGATCCGTTTGCGTCCGAAACCTGACCCGAAGGCCACCGGGACCTCCCGGGCTTTATTTGACCTAGGTCAACTCTTCATCTCGACTGAGGCTGAATGAATCTTTGAAGGGCACTGAATTCCCTTTCCAACGATCCACCCCATGCGCGATTCCGACTTTCCATGCGGACGAAAGATCCGTTTGACTCCGGGAGGCCACCGAATGCTTCCCGGGCCCGGTTGACCAAAGTTAACTCTCCAAACTGGGTCAAACTCTTTGGAATGTCGAAGTACATCTCCTAACCTTTCCAACAGTATGCCTCGTGCGCAATTCAGACTTACCATGCGGACGAACGATTTGTTTGCGTCTGCACGTTCCCCCGTCCAATGGACCGATAAACACTTCCGAGCCATATTTGACCCAAAGTCAACTCCCAAACCTGAGAGCGGTCCAAAGGACTTTCGAAGGTCTCTAAATTATATTTCCAACGGTATGACCCGTGCACGATTCTGACCAACGGTTTGCCCTCGGTGGCCGATTTTCCGAAAAAGCCTGAAACACACTGCCAAACGGCAGGTTCCAGAACCTGCCTATCGGCACCTGCCTGCCGATAGGTAGGAAGGGGTCTATGCCGATCGGCACTCACCTGGGCCTCTAAAAGGAGGCCTTCACCTCATTTGCAAGGGGAGCCTAGATCTGATAAAAATCTCTCTGAACGAATTCCATAAACCTCTCTCGAAGGCAACATGATTTCAACTTCCAAATCCCTTTTTTACTTCCACTTTTCATCATCCTTTTCATGAAACTTGGTGAATTAACTACTCTCCATCATCATCCAAGTGCAAGGGTTTCTCTCCAACATTCAGGATCAAGCTCAAAATCTTCAAGAAGATCCAACTTTCTCAAACTCTCTCCTAAATTCTCTTAAAATCTCAAATAACTTGTTTTCTCATTTAGCACTTTTATTATCTCATCTCACACATCCTAACATACTTTTTATTTAGTATTATTGCACATCTCTTATTTTTATATAAATAAAAAACCCAAAAAATAAGAAAAAGAGGGTTTGCCCATAAATTCCAAGTAGGGATTCTCACACTTTTTTCACACTTTTCTCACAACTAAAACACTTTTTCTACACACATTCACAAATAAGATATCCCCCATTCGGATTTATGGGATAAACCTCACCCCTCATTTTTCATGCGAACTACGTGGACTTTGATGCCTTTATAGGCTACGTAGGCGTCTCGGTGTAAAACCCGAGACTCGAGTCCTTTTTCTCACATTTTCTCTTACTTTCTATCTTCTCTAAATCTAATCTTCTTATATTCTATATATTTGTAACGTATTACTCCATGTGCGTTATCGTTTCATTATAATGATCAACGTGGGGGTAATCGCATAAATCTTACTTTTCGAATATTATTCTTATATCTTCCTACGGATGACTCGCTTTATCTTTTTCATGATACAAGTCGAGGATTTCTACCTCCATTCTATATATATACACATGCACACATATCACGGGGGGAAACATAAAGGAAAATAGCAAATATCCATGAGAGACCGAAAGGGCGGAATGGGTGCCTAACACCTTCCCATTTCATAACTAAGCCTCCGAACCCTTCTCGAATCATCTTGGTTTCGCATGCACCAGTATGTCTTTGGATGCCACTCTTCGGGGTGACTTTCCCTTTTTTGTTTGTCTGTTTTAAGTAAAATAGACTGGCGACTCTGAATCTCTCTACATTTTCACACCACAAACGGCGCCGGTCGAAGCGCTCCCGAGAGGGACGCGCGGGACCCGAAGGATCCTTTCCTCCACGCGCCCGCCCGCGCACGGACGAGGATCGGGGATGGCCACAGACATAGTCGAGTATCTGAGAGAGCGAGGGAAAGAGGGTGAACTTGCAAAGTTTGAAGATCTGATGACCCCTCGGTTCCTCAAAGAAGCTGGTCTGAGGGTCGGCCCCCTGACAGAGCTATGCGAGTTATTATTATTTTTGCTCAATCTTTGCTTTTTTCCAAGTGTTTCATCTTTTCCTCTGTATTTTTCTGATGTGTCATCTTCTTTTCAGGTCGTCCTGCGAGTATCTCTGACCAACTCTGGGAAATGACTGCCCCAAGTTTGTTGTCTGGTCTTGGCCAGAAGAAGGGCAAGGAGCCTCAGCAGACTCCGAGGAAGTCAAAGGTCGTGGGGCCGAAACCTGTCGAACCTTTCGCCGAAGGTTCCAAAAGAAAAGGTCCTGAAGTTCCTGTTGACCCTCGGCCTGATTCAAGGACGAGGGCGAGGGTGGAGGCATCGGAGGGGACTGGATCCTCCTCCAGCATGGGGGCCTTTTGGTCCCAAAACTTAGCATTTTTGAAGGCCAAGCTGTCTTCCTTGATTTCCAACCTGAGGCGGCCAAGGCTTCTATATTTTCTACCTCCTCGGCTGCCGACTATGAATTCTTATCCAAGATGCCCCCGACTAAGGTGTATGACTATGGTCTGTACACACTGGCTCAGGTATTTGTTTTTACTTTTTCTTCCTTAATTGAATTTTTCACCAACTGTTTCCTCGACCTCTTAACAAGTGTTTACCATTTTTCTGTGCAGTCTGTCTGTGCCTTTACGTCTGCTACCAAATAGATAGTTGAGAACCAACAGAAGTTCTATGAAGATGAGAGGGCCATTCAGCACGAGGCTAGCCTGCAGACCGAGCTTGAGACTGCAAGGGACGAGTTGGAGATTGTTAGGACCGAATATTCCAGGGTCCTGGACGAGCTGACGATGCAGCATAATGCAGACCTGAAGGCCAAGGACTTACTTATTAAAGAGAAGGATGAGGCCTTGATCAACCTGGGGGCTCAATTCAAGACTGAGCTATCTGAAGCCGTGAAGAAGGCCGAGGCCGATGCTGTTGAGGCCTACAAACTTTCGGACGAGTTCCAAGGCTTCGACCTTGAGTACTTGGAGAGGGGAATTAGGACGGCCTGTCGGTGGGTCATCCTAAAGTTCGCTGATGCAGTGTCGTCCATCCGCCCTTCTATTGAAGTAGTCTAACTGGACGATCCCCTGATTGTTGAGGCCCTAGCCCAAGTGGAGTCCCAATTGCACGTCGAGGGTACTGGCACGTCTGAGGATTAGCCTCTCTTGTTCATAGAAGAAACCCCTATAATCAATGTTGAAACATTGTACTCTGACTCCATAGGGTGGCTATCTGTAGCCCATACCCTCTTCTTGTAATAAATATTTTTGTACTCATTTATCAAACAAACATCGACATTTTGTAATATAATGCTTCCTTGTCTTCTATACTTCTCTTATATGATTTGCCTCGTGACATTTTCAAATTCACACACTAACCTCTCCCTCGTCTTTCTTGAGGGTAAATGAGGGGTCTTCCCCATCATTTTCCCTCATTATAGCTGAGGGTGGTTTTTAACGAACCTAACAGTTTTTAAGATATGTCCTCCCTCGTCTTTCTTGAGGGTGAATGAGGGGTCGTCCCCAGCATTGACCCTCATTATAGCCAAGGGTTGTTTTTACCAACTTAATGGTTTTTAATCAAGCCCTCCCTCGTCTTTCTTGAGGGCGAATGAGGGTTCGTCCCCAACATTGACCCTCAGTATAGCCGAGGGTGGTTTTTAACCAACTTAATGATTTTTAATCAAGCCCTCCCTCGTCTTTCTTGAGGGTGAATGAGGGGTCGTCCCCAGCATTGACCCTCATTATAGCCGAGGGTGGTTACCACCAATTTTAATTGATGTTTAATAAAGTCCCCCCTCGTCTTTCTTGAGGGTGAATGAGGGGTCGTCCTCAACATTGACCTTCATTATAGCCGAGGGTGGTTTTTAACCACCCTAATGGTTTTTAATCAAACCCTCCCTCGTCTTTCTTGAGGGTGAATGAGGGGTCGTCCCCAACATTGACCCTCATTATAGCCGAGGGTGGTTTTTAACCAACCTAATGGTTTTTAATCTAGCCCTCCCTCGTCTTTCTTGAGGGTGAATGAGGGTTCGTCCCCAACATTTACCCTCATTATAGCCGAGGGTGGTTTTTAACCAACCTAATGGTTTTTAATCAAGCCCTCCCTCGTCTTTTTGAGGGTAAATGAGGGGTCGTCCCCAACATTGGCCCTCATTATAGCCGAGGGTGGTTTTTAACCAACCTAATGGTTTTTAATCAAGTCCCCCCTCGTCTTTCTTGAGGGTGAATGAGGGGTCGTCCCCAGCAGTGACCCTTATTATAGCCGAGGGTGGTTCCCCAAAGATGATCCCTGACATACTAGAACTGACAAACGCAAGATGAGGGGAAACACTGATATTTCTCATTAATATTCCAAGTGTTCTGTTGGAGCAACACACATTAAAATTATGGTCCGACAGGACATTACAACACTACTGATAGTATTTCTTCAAATGATCTGCATTCTGGGGGTTGGAAAAGGGTTCCCCTTCTAGGTTTTCTAGTCTATAGGTCCTAGGGACAACTTCATCGATGACCCTATATGGGCCATGCCAATTTGGGTGGAGCTTGTTGGACTTCTGCCAAGTCTTTTTGAGGACCAAGTCCCCCACTGCAATTGGCCTATGCTTCACCCTCTGGTTGTAAAACCTTACAGTCCTTTGCTGGTAGGCGGCTTGCCTTATCTCGGCGTCTGCCCTCCTTTCCTCAATCAGGTCTAAGTCAAGTCTCCTCTCTTCCATATTTCTCTGAGGGTTATACATTTAGACCCTGTGAGTAGGAAATCCAATCTTGGTGGGGATGACGGCTTTTGAACCATAAGCTAGCATGAACGGGGGTTTTCCGGTAGAGGTCTTTGCCATCGTCCTGTAAGCCCACAGTACAACATATAACTCCTCAACCCATCTTCCTTTTGCCTCCTCAAGTCTCTTCTTGATCCCATCTAGGATTGTCCTATTTGTAACTTTTGTTTTCTCGTTGGCTTGAGGTCGGCCTGGGGTAGAGAAGAATTGTTTGATACTCACCCTTTCACAGTACTTCTCAAGAGATGTATTCTTGAATTGAGTCCCGTTGTCCGATATGAGAGTGTTGGGGAGACCATATCTGCATATAATATTTTTCCAGATGAACTGAAAGGTCTTTTGTTCGGTAATCGTGACCCTCGACTCTGCCTCCACCCATTTTGAAAAATAGTCAATTGCCACGATGAGGAACCGATAGTTATTGATGGCCCTAGGCAAGGGGCCTACTAGGTCGATCCCCCATGCTGCAAATGGCCATGGGGATGTAATGGAGGTAAGAGGATGATGGGGCTGGTGAGGGATGGTGGCAAATCTTTGACATTTATCACACTTTTTTACATATGTCGTGGCATCTTTCCCCAAGGTCGGCCACCAGTACCCCTGGGTTACTACCCTCTTCGCCAAAGACCTGCCCCTAATGTGGCTTGAACATGACCCCTCATGCACACCTTGTAAGATGTGTGGGAATTCAGATGGGTGCACACACCTAAGTAATGGGAGCAAGAACCCCTTTTTGTACAAGGTATCTCCGATGACAGTGAATTTCGCAGCTCTGTAACTCAACTTTTTCCTTTCTTGCCTTGCTTCTGGCATCTCACCCTATTTAATGTATTTGATTAGAGGGTCCATCCACGAAGCTTCCCTGTTGATATGTAGGCAAGAGCGAAGTGTTCCCTCAGCATCTTCAATAGTTGATCGAAGTAAAATTTCCACTGGGACTGTCCTTTTGATATCTGTCCTAGTTACTGAGGCAAGCCTGGCAAGTGCATCTGCTCAGCCATTGTCATGCCTAAGTATCCTCTTCAATTTCACTTCTCTGAAGTTCTTCAGTAATGACCTTACTTTCTCAAGGTACTTGGCCATCCGCTCATCCTTGGCCTCGTAGGCTCCTAGTATCTGATTCACTACTAGCCTTGAATCACTATGGACCAAAATCTGGCTGACACTAAGAGACTTGGCCAAGGAGAGTCCTGCTATCAGGGCCTCATATTCAGACTCGTTGTTGGAGGCTTTGAAGTTGAACCTCAGGGCGTACTCGATGTCTGTACCGTCTAATGCTGACACTATTAATCCAGCCCCACTTTCGCTGTCGCAGGAGGACCCGTCGACGAAGAGGCTCCACACGGTATGTTCTTCTGAGAAACTTCCCTCGGTGAGGGACCCCTATCTAAAGAGGTATCTTCCCTCTTCATTTTTGGCCACTCTTCCTCTAGCGGTGCTTGTCTCAGCCTTGTCTGCGGGTGTGTCAGCGAGTCTGCCTTGTAGGGTATCTGTCTTCCCGAGGCTCTCATCTTCAGCTTCATCATCTTCCCAAGTAAATTCAGCCACGAAATCTACAAATGCTTGCCCCTTAATGGTCATCCTAGGTTGATACACAATGTCAAACTCCCCCAGCTCTATAGCCTAGGCCATTAGCCTACCTGATTTTTCTGGCTTATGTAGGACTCGTCTAAGAGGAGAGTCAGTGAGGATGACCATTGTATGGGACTGGAAGTATGGCTTCATCTTTCTTGATGCATGGATTAAGGCATAGGCTAACTTCTCCATCCTTGGGTATCTTTGCTCTGCCCCCTGGAGTGCCTTACTATTTAAATATACGGGCCTTTGAACCCCATCCTCTTCTCTCACAATGGCTATGCTGATGGCTGATTCTGAGATGGCTAAGTACACATATAGCCGTTCACCCTGTACTGGTCGTGACAACAACAAGGGTGACCCTAAGTATGCCTTTAGCTCCTTGAAGGCCTCATCACACTCCTTGCTCCATTCAAAAGCCTTTCTAAGAATTTTGAAGAATGGCAAGCACCTATCTGTGGCTCTAGACACGAACCTATTCAAAGCAGCCACTTGCCCCGTGAGCCTCTGAATGTCTTTAATGGTCTTGGGGGTCTTCATCTCTATAAGGGCCTTTATCTTTTCAGGGTTGGCCTCGATGCCTCTTTGGTTGACAATGAACCCCAAAAACTTCCCTGCTCCGATCTCGAAGACCCATTTGGTCGGGTTGAGCTTTATTTGGTACTTGTCTATTGTATTAAAGGTCATCTCGAGGTCAGCCACATGATCCCCTGCTTTCAAACTCTTGGTCAGCATGTCATCTACATAGACCTCCATAGACTTTCCAATTTGGTCTTTAAACATTTTATTTACAAGGCGCTGATACGTTGTCCCCGTATTTTTTAGGCCAAAGGGCATGACCCTATAATAGTATGTCCCCTTGTCGGTAATGAAAGTTGTCTTCCCCGAGTCTTCAGGGTTCATGAAGATCTGGTTGTACCCTGAATAGGCATCCATGAAGCTTATGAGCTCATGGCCTGCGATAGCGTCTACCATCTGATCAATGCGGGGGAGAGAGAATCTGTCTTTGGGACAATGCTTGTTGAGGTATGTGAAGTCTACACACATCCTCTACTTCCCGTTGACCTTTGGGACAATGACTGCATTGGACAACCATTCGAGATAGATGACCTCCCTGATAAACTTTGCATCTTCCAGCTTCTTGACCTCATCCCTAATGGCCTCATACTTTTTTCGAGAATAAATTCTCCTCTTCTGCTTCACTGGCTTTGTGCCCTCTACCACGTTGGGCTTGTGGCTCATAATTTCGGGGTCGATTCCCGGCATATCTGCATGACTCCATGCAAAGACGCTATGTCTTCTCCTCAACAGCTTGATAAGGTCTTCCTTGATGTTTGGCTTCAGAGTTTTGCCAACTTGGATGATTTTTTTTGGATTATCCTCATCGAGGATGACAGATTCTACCTCTTCCGCGAATTCTCCTTTCTTGAGTTTTTTCTCATCTCTGGGGTCAAGGGTGTCAATATTATAAGTGGTTGTTGCCTTCTTGTGCGTCTCTCTTTCTTCGGCGGAGTTGAAATAACACTCCCGCGCTGTCGTCTGTCTCCCTGAACTTCCCCACCCCATAAGGGGTTGGAAATTTAAACATCTGATGGACCGTAGACGGCATAACTTCAAACCCCTTGAGGGCTACCCGCCCCAGTATAATGTTGTAGGCCGAAAAGACATGTTCATCCATCACAAAGAAGCTGACCTTCTTGGTAAGCCATCTCGGCCACTCGTCCCCCATCCTGACATCGGCCTCATACACTCCAAGGGGATGACCTTTTCCCCGCTGAACCCAATCAATGGGTGATGGTATGGGATGAGTCTGGCACGACTAAGACCTAAGGCTTTGAAGCATGACCAAAACATCACATCTGCAGAGCTGCTCCCATCTACCAAGATCCTCGGCACCTCGTACCCATGTACCCTAGTAGTAATGACGAGAGGGTCATCATATGGGGCTAAGAGGCCTTTGAAGTCCATTCTTGAGAACCCCACTATCAGGGTGTCCATATCGACCTTCTTCCTCTTTTCTGATTTTGCCTACAGGGAGGTTGAGTGTACAGTTCTTGTCACTGCCTTGGACTCAGCTACATGGGCCTTCCTGTCTGTGACCTCTGACCCTCCTCCTGCTAGTCCCCCGGAGTTCATCCCCACACCGAGAGAGATCATATTAAGTCTCTTGACATGGCCGTGGTCGTCTCTCGGAGGGAGGTCAGGGTCGTCCTCATCATCAGAAGGGTTGTCCCCTCTTTTTAGAGGATATTCTCGGCATGCATCACCTCTCTTCTTTTTGGGGTCGTCCCCTCGGCCCCTCTTGAAGTCACCTTTGTCCACGTACTTCCTAAGCTTCCCTTCTTTCAGCATCTTCTCGATTTCATCTTTCAGGGCAAAACACTTGTCAGTGATATGGCCATGGTCCTGGTGAAATTCACACCACAAGTTTTTTTTCCTCTTGTTGGGGGCTGCCCTCAACTTCTTAGGCCACTTCAGAGACCGGTCACTCTTTATCTCGTTGAGAATATGTTCACAGCTGACCATTAGAGGGGTGTAATTAGCGAACTTGTCGTTCATAGACCTCTTATTCCCCTCTTTGTTCTTCTTATGGTACTTACCCCCACTAGTGCCTCCTTTTTCATCTTCGTGTTTTGTGGCCATCGCCTCTTCGACGTTCATCACTCTTCCTGCTGTTGACAGCAATTCAGCCATCACCCTCGGAGGGTCTTCAGCTAGCTTCCATAGCAGCTTTCCCCTCTGTAGTCCTCCAATAAGGGCGGTCATGTCTATGCTCTCCTCATAGTCTTCAACCTCCAACTTTTCTTTATTGAATCTGGCTATGTAGTCTCTTAGACTCTCGTCCTTCCCCTACTTAACATAGAGCAGGTGTGTGGTTTTCTTCTGTGGCCTCACCCCAAAGCAAAAGTTGTGGATAAACCGGTATGCCAACTACTTAAAGCTTTCAATGGAGTTTTTTAGAAGAGACATAAACCAGACATGTGCAGCCCCAGTCAGAGTGGCAGAAAAGGCACGACACCTCATCTCATCTGAGATAGAGTATTGTCTACCGCTGAATGGTACATCTCAATGTGGTGGACAGGGTTGGTACTCCCGTCATACCTAGGGGTGACCGCTGGCGGCTTGAACTTGGATGGCGTGGGGAAGTTGACTATCTTTGCCACAAAGGGTGAGCCTATGGAGTATCCTCTCTGAAGAGGGTCCCGGCTCTTCAGTATATCACGGATCTTATCCTCTAGTCGCTGGATTGAGTCATTGCAGGGCCGCGTAGGGTCGGCTTGGCCGATGTTATCCCCCGTCGCCTCTTTAAGGTGGACGAAGGGTTCTACTGCAGCAGGCCTGTGTTGGATGTTTACTTCCCCTTGATCGTCATCCCGTCGGCCCCACGGGGTCGGCATCTGCTGCCTCCCTTCGGGATCTCGCAACACTCCTTGATCTGGACAGTTTTTCCCGTAGGTCATTTACTGGGCCCAACCTCTCAAAGGCCGACCCCTGCTCAAGCGATCAAAAGCAGAGCCTCTCGGGCGATCGTCAGGATTTTGCCTCCCACACTTCCCTCTGCTCTCCTGGAGAGGTCGCACAGTATTGTTGGAGATTTCATACGGCTCCCAGCATTTTATGGGGGCCTCCTCCCCCTCCAGATCATCATACCTATCTTTTGGGCAGGGGTTTCCTTGCCTCCCTAGGCGTAAACTCAGGGGGTCAGCAACATCCCTCCGTCGTTGTGGAGGTGGCAAGTCTTTGCGTGGCGCCTGGGGTGGTCCCCTGGCCTCATGCTGCCCTGGAGCTGCTGCCGGGGTAATCATCTCAGGTGAGACCCCCGGTGGTCTTAGTATGTTCTGGCTTAGAGCTGTGAACTGTTCCTGCATGATTCGCTGGCTTGCTGCCAGAGACTTCAAGGCTGCAGCCACATCAACCATCTCAGACTGAGGTGGTGGCTGACTGGAACTGGGTCCTCCCCCACCATCCAGTGGAGGAAGTGGTGGTGGTGGCATCTCAGGTGCCATGTGTTTGAGCTATGAAGAGCTGGACTGAAGAAGAGACTGGTGAGCTTGAGAACCTTAATGGGTCTCTTTCAATGGTGAAACAGCTCCATAAGGGGGAGAACAGGCTCACCACCAGAGTGCCCAGTGAGGTCAAACTGTACAAAGGAAGAGATGTCTTCTCGTTCTCACAGACGGTGCCAAACTGATGATGCTGAAATCTAGCACCACCAGATAAGTGATGATGAGCTCAAACAGTAGTAACAATAGCAGTCATAGAGATGTATGCGTGTAAGTGTATAGAAGGAGATGAGTATAAGAGGAATAAGACAATGATGTATAGTGGTTCAGCCAATTAGGCCTACATCCACTATGAGTGTGTGATCCACTAAGTATGGGCACTAGTGGCCTTGGATACAATGTACATAAGCTCACTTTCTCTCTCTACTGTGTGTATAAGCAAAGTTTTTGCTAGGGTTACAATTTTTCGATCGATTGTAGGGTTGTAGGTGATAAGTATATATAGGTCTTGGGGGGGTAGTGTACCCCTCAAGCATGCATGGTGCATGTGAATGATGATCTAGCCAATCCGCTGCTGACACCTGTAGATGCCACCTGTGATTAATGATGACATAATATTCCCTCACATGAGGGAGTGATATTGTTATAACGGTCTTCCACGTGCCATGTGAGCCTCACGCGCATTGTTCCATGCGTCTCCCAGCCCACGCGCTGTGATGATGTCACCTTGGCTTATGATAGGAGGCCGAGGGCAAAGTTTCTTCTGGCAGTGAGTCTGGACTAATTTAGGCCTCGTACTGTCGTACCCTCAGAGGTTCGTCTGGACCTGATGAAGGGTTGGCTCCTCGGAGGGTCGTCTGGGCCTGATGAAGGGTCAGCCCCTTGGAGGGTCGCCTGGGGCCTGATGAAGGGTCGGCCCCTTGAAGGGTCGTCTGAGACCATGTTGGGCTCATCTTGGTGGAGGGCTACCTCGGCCTGGCCGAGGGTATTTATGGGTATATCAATAATCAATCGTCCAAATCTGTTGGGTATGTCAGCGTAGGCATCACAATGGGGAATATCACCTCCCAAATCAAATTTCATATCATGAACTGCGAGCCATCGTACCAACTTCTAGTCGGCAGGGTATGGATGCACAACCATGGGTTGATACCCTCCACCTATCATCAGTGCGTTAAGGCGAACATAAAAGGCAAGGAGGTGGTGATTCGAGCATTGAAGAAACCTTTTGCAAAGGAGGAAGCTCATATAGTGGACGTTGCCTTTTACATAGATCTGACAAAAGAAGCCACGACGGTAGCAAGGTATACTGGGGGAACAAGGGTCCCGACCACTCGAGAGAGAGTGCAAGCCCCGCTCAAACGGTGGTGGCCTACAAAGAAGAGCGCGATTTAGACGCAGCAAGGCCCCCTAGTCTATCGAGGTAGTTTCGGAACCGGATGACTCCACACATTGATCCAATTGAGCACCGAGTCCAGGCTCAAAGCATTCTGAGTAGGCATACTACGAGAGAGTTGGACGATAATCGCTGGAAGCAACCCTTTAAATAAGAGGCCTCGCAACAATGCAAGAGGGTAGTTTTACCTAACGACAAAATTATATACAAGTTATAAAGGAGTGAGCGGGCAGCTGAAAGTCTAGACGATGAGGCTAACTCGGTTTATGAATGCTTCCTGGTGGACAACCAGGGGCAGTGTTTGGTGATTGATAACTCTGGGGTTCAGGAGTTTGTAAAGGAAATAGAAGAAGAACTTGAGTACATGAAAGACAGACCCGGGCCACAGACCCAGGAGTTGGAGAAAATAAACTTGGGCAAAGAAGATGATGATCCTAATACTATCTTTATCTCGAAGGACCTAGAAGTGGTGTCTCGAGAGGAGTTGATTAAGTTGCTACAAGAGTTTAAAGACATCTTTGCGTGGAAGTACACCGAGATACATGGGGTAGACAAAGAGGTGAGATGCCATAAGTTGAATGTTTTGCCGTCAGCCATCCCAGTAAAGCAGGCCACCCGAACGTATAAGACAGAGTTAGATCTGAATATCAAAGAGGAAGTTCAAAGACTGCTTACAGCCGGCTTCATAGTCCCAATCTAACATCCGATTTGGCTCTCTAGTATTGTACCTGTGGGAAAGAAAGATAAGAACCAAATCAAAATCTGTGTGGACTTCAGGGACCTGAATCGAGCGTGCTCGAAAGATGAATTCCTACGGCCTTCCATAGATAGATTGATCGACGCAACTAGGGGAAACGAGATATATAGCTTCATGGACAGTTATGTGAGGTACAACTAGATAAAGATAGATCCGACCAATGCGGAGAAGACTGCCTTCCGAATGCCTTTGGGTAATTTCATGTACACAGTTATGCCTTTTGGGTTGAAGAACGCGGGAGCCACTTATCAGAGGACAATGATGGCTATTTTCCACGGTCTTTTCCATAAGACCGTGGAATTTTACATTGATGATCTGGTAATCAAATCCAAGAAGGAGGGGTCCCACTTAGACGACTTGAGAAGGATGTCCACTCGATGTAGGAAATACAAACTAAAGATGAACCCCCTCAAATGCACATTCGGAGTGACGAGCGGGAAGTTCTTGGGGTTTGTGGTAAATCGGCAAGGGGTTTAGATGGACCTAGATAAGTGTCGGTCCATTCTTGATATGCCAAGACCAAAGTCAATAAAAGAGCTAAAAAGTTTCCTAGGAAAAGTCTCCTACTTTAGGAGGTTTGTTCCAGGGCTAGCCAAGGTAACGCACTCGCTGATGGAGTTGCTAAGAAAGGGCATGAAGTTCGCATGGAACCGATGCACCAAGATGCTATGGACAAGCTGAAAGCACTCCTTATTTCCCCTCAGACGATGATCCCCCAGAAGGCAGGTAGTCTTATATCAACTGAATGATCTATTGGTGCACTGTTGGCTCAAGATATGGACGGTGTAAAAAAATATGTTTATTACTTAAGTAGAATCATACATGGGCCTAAGGCCAAATATACTAGTATTGAGAGGCATCGTTTAGCCCTTGTATTTGTAGCACAAAAACTTAGGCACTACCTACTATCATTCATAGTCCATATTGTCACTAGATGTGATCCCATAAAGTTTTTGCTTGCTATAACTGTACTAATAAGCATGGCATTCAGATGGTTCTTAATCCTCTTGAAGTATGATCTCAAGTGCGTAGTCCCTCGAGCTATCAAGAGCCAAGCTTATGCTGATTTGCTGACCATCTTCCCATCGGGAACGTTCGAGCCACCCGTGGAGGAGCTCCTGGGTGATGATATTCAAGCCAACTTTATAGCAGCTTGCCTAGACGAGTGGAGCATGGAGTTCGATGGTTCCTCAGTCGAAAAGAAAAGGGGGGCAGTATTTATCCTGAGAAGGGATGGCGAAGAGATTCGATTATCCTTCAAGATGGAATATGAATATTTGAACAACAAAGCCAAATATAAAGCGTTGGTCTTGGGGTTGCTCGAGGCCCTCAGAATAGGTATCCAAGTCCTAACAATAAAAGAGGACTCCAACTTAGTGGTAAAATAGGTAACCAGTGAATTCGCTTTGAAGCATATGAGTCTGGCGCCTTACCGAACGATCATACAGCAGTTGCTCACGTAGTTCGAAGCAGTAAAGATCAAAAGGCATCCCAGAATAATGAATCGACATGCCTACACCTATGCCACCATTACCCAAAAGATTTCCTTTGATGGAGAGCCAACAGTTGTCCGAATCACAAAGATGACAGTTCCCTCATCCGTGTTGGAGATGTTTCCCACAGATGACAAGGATGATTGGAGGGGTAAAATTAGAAAGCAACTGGAAAGAGGCGAAGGTCCACTAAGCCTAGTTGATTTGGCGTAATATTTTATTGCCAGGGGTAACTTATACTATAAAATTAAAGGTGGTTGGTTGTCCAGATGTGTAGACCCCGAGGAAGCCAAAAGAAGACTGATCGAAGTGCATGAAGACAGCTGTGAGACCACTGAGATCCCCTTATACAGAAGGTTTCAACGGTCAGGGTATTTTTTTACCATCGATGAGGCAAGACTCTGTGATGATACAAAGAGATTGTGCGAAATGCTGTCTGTTCTACCAAGCAGCCGAATACAACTTCATCGATCAACCCCAAGACTGGAGGTAGCCGTAGATACTTTGTCTAAGAAGGGAGTTTTACCGATAAGGCTATCACGACACACCCCTAATGTACATTAGGAGGAAGAAGTTGAAGAAGTGTTAAAGCAAGATCATGAGTCGGGACACATCAGAGGAGCCAAATTCTATGATCAATTCATGACCTTGGGGTACTAATGGCCTATAATGGAGAAAGACTCAACTGAGTTCGTTCGTAAATGCAAATCTTGTCAACTATATGGAAATATGATCCACACTCCTTGGATGAACTTGCATTCTCTCTCTACGCCTTTTCCATTTCACACATGGGTGTTCGATCTAGTAGGGGCAATAAACCTTTTCCGAGAGGAATGATTTGGATATTAGTTTCCACTGAATGTTTCACCAAATGGGCAGAGGCCATACCACTCAAAAGGGCCACAACAGGGGTAGTGGATCGATTCATGAAAGAGTACGTCATCTACCGATTCAGCATCCCGAAGGTGTTTCTATCAGATAATAACACCCTTTTCATGTATAGTGAAGTAAGCATGTTAACAGATAAGTACTCCATCATCCACCATAAGTCAACAGTAGCATACCCGTAGTGCATCGGGCAGGCAGAAGCCACTAATAAGACTTTGGTGAATATTTTAGCAAAAATGTTAAAGGATTTCCTGGGCACATGGGATGATAAAATCCCCGAAGTACTTTGGGCCTATCTAACAACAAAGAGGAAACCGACGGGGTATACCCCATTTTCCTTAGTCTTTGGGGAAGAAGTTGTTTTGCCAGTTGAGCTCGAGGTACCGTTTGCCCGCTACAACTTACGAAGTGTCATGCTCCGCTCCCTCATAGTCGACACGTGCAACTTGCAGCACTAGAAGAGCATCGGGACAATGCAGCGAGGCACTTTAAGATGTACAAAAAATAGTTGTCCAGATCTTACGACCAAATGGTGAGGCCGAGGAAGTTCAAAGAAGGGGACCTGGTTCTAAATGCATGCACGAGGCACATCAAGGTTTTATCATTGCCCAAGTTTGAAGCCAACTGGAAAGGACCCTACATTGTTCGAGTAGCTCATGATTCGGGTTATTGCGAGATATCCAAAGTGGAAGATGATGTTACCTTCAAGTTAAACAATAAGTGGCTGAAAACCTATCATGTTTAAATGTATATTTGGCCAATACTTCAGTATATTGCATTGTGTTTTGCTAATACTTGTTCGAGAGGATGTCCCTCATAAATGATGGGATCTACTCGTTTAACATAGTGTGAAGTAATGTTTATGTTGAAAACGTTGCCTCACTATTCTTTTGTGTTAGCTATTTTCCTTATTTTGCATGATGTGACTTACATTAATGTAATAGATCATTCGATATTCAAAGAAAATAGAAAAGAAGAAATACCAAATGCCATAAATTTTATTTAAATAAAGAAGTGCTGAGATTACATGCCAAAAAAATAGTTCAAAACGCCAAATTACTAGACATCAAAAAGGGAAAATTAAACAAAGATTGCTAAAGGCTATCCATGATGAAACGAAGGTTAGCCGAAAGAAGAAGCCGATGGTGATGCTAAGGAAGAATTTGCTCAAGACTACTCTAGTCGAAGATTCGATCGGCCAAATCCTTTTGACGAAGCTTCATCCTTCGCTGAACACTCTATAAATGTTGTTCCTTCTTGAGAAGCTCAGCTTCTGCTTGAATAACAGCTTTACGAGCCTCCTGTACCTCTTGCTCATACATAACTAGCTCCGTCTCAAGACTTACAAGCTCCTCCAAAATGGCTACCTGCGAGCGATGAGAACTCTACAACCGATGATAGAGAGCAGGTAGGTCAGCCTTATTAAAGTCACGCAGTAGCTTTACCAATCAAGATATCGAGAACCCATCATTGATAAGCACGTTAACCTTCCCCAACAATGACTTAATTGTACCAAATCTGAGTGATTCCAGAGGGGTATTGAGGATCTCCTCCAAAATAATAGTGAGCCCGAGTAGGCGGTAAGCCATCATCCCAGGAATAGGCTGAAGACTGCGAGAAGTGAAAGTTGAAGGAAAGTGGGATAAGAGTTGCTCAATCAATGCATGAGGGCCCTTAGTCAGTATACGGGCAAAATTGATCAAGGTCTACCTTACAACCACTTCGGGGGCCGCCTCAGGGGGTGTGCACTAAAAACGTTATCACTCGTAGAAGAGAGTCTGGTGTGCGAAGCGCTGTCACTTTCTTGGGCTCTAGAAGCAAGCACCTCACACACCTCACCAACGTTAGGTGTCAATCCTTGCACCTGCACGACAGAGGCCCCGCTCAGGGATGCGGATTTAGCCAAAGTCCTTGCCTGCGCAATTGCACGAGTGACAGGCTCCTGGGTCACGAGCCGTAGTTTGTTCGACTTCCACCTGAAATACAAGAACTTACCAAGTCAGGAAACAAATATATAAATTGGCTTGAAAAATATATATTGTAAGACCAATATGACTTGGCCCTCCTTACCTCGATTATGGGAGATTTTAGGACCAATATGACTTGGCCCGCGTGACCCTCGATTATGGGAGATTTTGAGACCAATATAACTTGGCCCGCCTGACCCTCGGTTATGGGAGATTCTAAGACCAATATGACTTGGCCTACCCGACCCTCGGTTATGTGAGATTCTAAGACCAATATAACTTGGCATGTCTGGCCCTCAGTTATGGGAGATTTTAAGACTAATATGACTTGGCCCGCCTGACCCTTGGTTATGGGAGATTTTAAGACCAATATGACTTGGCCCGCCTGACCCTCGATTATGGGAGATTCTAATACCAATATGACTTGGCAAAACTAACAAAGTTTAAATGCAGGAGATACATAGGAGAAGAAAGGCATACCTATGGATGTTGGTCATCAACAAACTGACGAGTAACCATTTGTACTACATCTTCTTCCTCAGCCATAATGGGCGCCACCAAAAGACGTTGTTCTTGGGGGCAATCATATGCCCCACCACTTCAGCAACCTCCTCCCTTCTTCCTTCTACCTGACATGACCCAGCAACTTCAGCCCCTCCTGATTAAGGATGGAGGGCCCAAACAGAGTAATAAACACTTGGTCATTGGAGGAGGGGGAAGCTAACGGAACAGTGGGCTTAGGCAAAGAAACCTATAAAGCTTAATAGAGAGCAAGTTATAATAATAAGACAAACAGAGTACAAGGATCTTAGAACAACAAGATAAAAATATTACCATGGATGATGGAACAACAGGAGCGGGGTACTTAGGTACATATTCAATAACACGTGCATTAGGAGCAACTTCCTCAAGACCAGCATGCTCGTGTAAAAAAGCAAGGTCAGGCGAATAGCCACTACTGGATTCAGTTGAAGTATCAGAAATAACTTCCCCTATGGGGAAATTTGAGTTTCCCTGCGAAGTTAAAGGGGTAGCTATCTCCTTTTGTGCAACTTCCTTCGAAGTAAGTAAAACTTCGACAGAATTTTCTAACAGACTGCCTTCTTCAACATCATCGCGCGAACCACCTCGCGCACTAACCTGAAAAAAAAAGAGTTAGAGCAAACTAGAGTCACCATTATGAGGCAAGAGAAAGAAAAGTTAAAGGCTTAAAAGGGGAATAGTAGTCATACCTCTTTATCTTCCAAAACCTCTTCTAAAACATCCTCAAAAACCTCATAATCACAAGGAGGTGAAGCAGGCTTAGAAGGAGAAACCATTCTTCTCAACCTGCGTCTTCAAATAAGGGCAGTATCTTCCTCTTCTTCTTCGTCTTCTTCTTCCTCATCTCCCTCCTCATCACCACCATCATCATCATCATCTCCACCAGCTGATACAGACTTTTCAGATAGCTCTTCCTCGTTCGATTCACCTGACTCCTCCAGTACAAGTTTGAGGGGGCTAACCGCCTTCCTTTTTTTGATACCTCCAGCAGGATGAAGAGCGTACAAAAAACCACGAGAAGCCATCTCAGATGACATGAAAGCCCTATATTCCTCACTAAAATTCTCCCAAGTCTGCCTAAGTTGATCAAATATCAGACTTCAACCGACCTCAAAGTACTAGGGGCAATAGCAACTGCTTCGGTTGGAAGAGAGGATTGAGCTGTTTTCTTCCTTTTGACTATAACTTGATCCACAGGAGCGAGTGGAGGCAACTCGGAAGGAACAGAGCTATTGGTGATGCTGAGAGGGAATACTAAGGAGAAGGTGGTACAATTTCTTAAGCCTAACTCTGTGGGAGGAAATCTTTCAACCTCAGGATATCGAGGTTCTTTAAGAAGGTTATTTTGGAAGAGACCAAGTTGGTTCTGCCAGAACACTATTAGATACATCGCCGATCTGTTCCCTCAAGCTTCATTGCTCGGGATAACAGGGTTTGCTGGGTAGTTTTCACAAAGATTCACCACGACTGAAGTAAGGTAGTTGGCACACGCAAAAGAGAAGTTGGTGGGCTTCTCACGAGTGAAATGACTTAATAGAGGAGTACCCTGATCATTGCCAAATTGCATGGCTACCCGGTGTGGGCTGTAGATGGAGTAAAAGAAAGACCATTCAGTGTAAGAAGGCAAATAAGAAGGTATAAATAACAGGGGGATATTATTAGAGGGGAAATTCCTAGCTAGCGCCTCATTAATGGGAACGATGGGCCGCTCCTCCTCTGCGAAGAAATAATTTGAAAAAAATTAGTCCACCCCAACATAGGGGAGAGGTGTGAACCGTTCGGCTCTGTCAATCAAGGATATAAGACGTTTCTTGGAACTCTTATGGTTCCAACAGTAAATTCGAAGGATTCTGATGGGGTGAGAACTGGGACAGTTACCAGCCGGGGCATAGTCTGGGAAATGGGCATAAAGGAAGGTTGTTAATAGCATGTGGTTCGTATAGTTGGAGACAGCAAACCTGTCGATGCTCCTGGCCGAGTCTATTGCTACTTGATCCGACCAAGTGTACAACAAATCAAGTGTAATAGCTACGAGGGGGAGTTTCACGCCATTGGCCATGCGAATGGCCATATTAATCGTGGGGCTTGCCCAGGAGGAAGATATTTGATATCATCATCCAAATATAGCCCGCAAGATCACTCTAAGAATCAAACCCGTTTCCAACCAAGGGTTGCTCGAATACTTGCTTCCCGCGAGGGTTTTCTTTCACTGCCTCGCGCGCCTTGATCACTGTTTTATCCTCAATAAAAATAAAAGTACATAATTACCTCTGAATAGGTACACTTGTTGTACGTCACCATGCAGTCTTTATAACTGCCTCCAACTCGGCCCTTAAAGCCTTTTCCTTGCTAAAAACAACTTCCTCGAAGAACATGTCAAAACCTGCCGACTCTAACCCAAGCAACTCAGAGACATCTTCAAGGGTGATGTTAAACTCACCCCAAGAGGTCACAAAGGTGTGTGACCTATGGCTCTAGTGAGACACGTGCAAATGGAGGGAGGTATTGTTCTTTGCGAGGGTGAGATCACCCAGCGAACTGGTGTATGATAGACCAATCAGAGCAAGTTGTATAGAATATTTAGAATGTATATATTCGGTCTAAGGACCTAGACCTTCACAAGCAGCGGAGGAGGCCTCAAACTACACCTTTGAAAATGGGAAATCACCGCGCTCAACACGGAACCCGGTAACAGTAGCAGTAGGGATGTAGGTGAAGTTCGCAGCATTATCGCCTTCCTCCATCAACAACTTCGCATTTTCCACCGACTCCAGTTCGTTGGGGAATTTTTCAACCGTTGGATAAAAGCGATCGAGTTCCCCGAAGTATGGGGCACGACGGTAGCGCGCCCACTGGTTCTGGCACGCCTGAGTCTTGGGGGAAGCACCCGTAGCAGATTGGGTCCTCTTTACAATGGGTTCCATGAAGGAACTTAGAAGGAGAAAGAAAGAGGGTAAGTAAAAAGAAATAAAGTCGAAAGAAAAGGCAAAATCTGCTCTCACAAAAGCTCACTTTGAAAACAAAAACCCAAAGGTGGAAATTTGAGATAAAGGCATACCCCTTTTATAGGGGCAACACAAACCCCAATAGGCGGTAAAAGGCAACACTTTGAGAAGCGCAATAATAATCAAATCAACTTACGTGACCAGCACGCATGCGTAGCAGCGGGGTTCAAGAGTTGTAATGATGGCTCTTCAGAAAGTGACACGCGAATGATATCGCGTAAGGAATACACGCTTACCCTGACACTTCCATGTGGTATGCATGAAAGCACAAATGACAACCGCATTAAATGAGATATGCTTGAAGTATTTTCAATCTTGGGGGAGATGAAGAGCTTTGGGGGGAATTTAAATAAACCCCTTCACTTCCCCTAAGGTATCTACCACACGCAATCATGAGGCCCCACTAAAGAAAAAGACGTTATCAGAAATATTACAAGATATTTAAACAGACGAGGCAGTTCGAAAGACAGAGCAACGTATAGCTCCTTCATTATTAATAACTTGTTGTTTCTTATAAATGAAGTGCCCAGGGATTTTGTATACTCATTGCAGGAAAATATTGAAGACCAACAAAGGGCTTCGTATAGATATTTCTTCATGCAATAAACAAATATCTCTACGAAGGGGCAAATGTAGGGGGGAGTCCCCACCAAAGAGTGATTAACTTAGTTAATTCAATGCTTGGTGGACAAAGAAGGAAGATAAGAGATCATTCGAGCGAGTTCTCTGAAAGATCCTCCACAGTCTTAGCTCGAAGGATCTAATTCAAAGATTCTCCACAGATGTGGCTCGAAGGATCTACTTCGAAGATTCTGCACAGACATAGCTCGAAGTACCAACTCGCAGATCAAAGTCACTCGAATGATGATAGTTTATAATATGTAAACATAATGAATTATATCATGTACTTTATCTTATATTATACATTGAGCGAGGTTGTTTAGTACCCACGAGGTACCATGCCTGGAAGGGCATGGGAGAACTAATATGCTCTATCGAACAACCTCCTCTTGGGAATTTCACAGGGACATGGTTCAGAGGATTGAGAGCAAGGCAATGTTGGGAATACATTTACCAACCCTCTTGGCACACTTGGCCAAAACTTCATCCAGTATATGTGGTTACTCGAGCTACCTACCACCGAGCTACCATAACTTCCACTCATTCGAGGTAACCTCCTTGAGGTACCTCAATCTTACAACCTTGTCCTAAAGATAGTTTTTAGCTAGCGAACAGAAGACTAAACACTCGAGCTACCTATCAACCGAGCAACCTCAAACTAGACACCATCTCGTCTGACTGATGTGACTATACACCTAGTGGGATCACTGTTTACCCACTTTTTGATGTCATAACGTCTGGCATTTAGGGACTCGAAGTTTTAGTACTCAAGTGGGTTTATCCTTAGGAACACAAGTTTAGTCCACCAAATCTGACCCCTTAGCCATTCTAAGATAAGCCCCTAAGCTGCCACGTCACTTCCCTCATTAATGCCCACCATGTCTCCAGCCAATAAGGTAATTTCCCGCCATATTATGAGATCCCATGCATTTAATGCAATATCTCCTACATTATTAAGGTAGGGTACTTGTGCATTTAATATGGTCAATCACATTGAACACGCGCAAGGTTACCCGGGTAACCTTGCCTCCATATAAATACACCAACCAAATAGTTTATGAACAGAGCATTCTGAACCTAGAATCTCTGCCCAACTTCCTTTATACACGAGAGCTCCTATGAGGACATTATTCCCACACCCATTTAATACCCATATCATTGAGTATTAACTGAGCTTGAAGTTCCTGCCTTGCCTTTATTATTCCCAGAGTGCTTTCTCTTTCTCCCTCCGACCACACTACCTGCTGGTCCCATCTATTTATTATACCTATTGTGTATTTATGGTGCAAACACATCATTTAATATAAATCTGAATATTGAATCTCATTGCCTCTTATTCACCTGTATTCGTTGTCATTGTTTAATACTGTATGGAGTGTTAATCCCGATCTTAATAAGGGGTTATGCCTCACTTGATATCAATTATATTCCAAGAACCCACATCTTACACTACTCTATCACCCTATTTAACTAGACATGTTACAAATCTTTCCATTACCCTACTCTATCCCGGGTACTTCCTCCCTTTGATTCATAAGTTATTTTACTCATTAACTTATTTAGCCAATTCCACTTTAATTGGTTATATAATATTCACACTAGTTATATACGTAATACAATCACATTATATGTATTTAACTCGTATATAATTATCTACTATATTATCTATGAACAAATATACTACAACAATCACACACATGTCGCACATAATAATCATCATCCCGAGTAATAACTCACTCGATATGTGTCTCTACAATGCTATCATATCCTAGGTATACTCATTATAACTCGGTTACCATAAGTCGATTAACTCACACTGAAATAGGTAAATACAATCGCAAACGTAGTGGAGGTGGTCATAATCCCCTGAGATTGAGACTGAATCATACCCAAAGCATCTCACCTAGAAAATGAATCATACAAAAACATTGTGGCCATCCTGGGGTGACGTTCCATTCGGGGGAAGGAAGGATCCCTCGAAGAAGGAGAAAAAAACTACTGTCGCGTCTCACACCCCTCTTTAAAAGGTGTTTCGGTCGTCATCGGTGTAGGGGTATATATAAAGAGATAGAGTCGCTAGCCTATTTTGCACAAAACAGGCAACATAACATGTTTCCACTTCGAGAGCGGCATCAAGGACAAACTGATGCATACAAAACCAATAGATCGAAGGTTCGGGGGCTAAGTTACGGAATGGGAAGGCATTAGGCACCCATACCGCCATTTCGGTCTCTCATGGGCTAGTGTTAATATTTTCCTTTATATCCCCATGAAGTGTGTGTGCATGTTTATATAATGGAGATCATAATCGTTCAACTCGTACCGTGGACAAGGTAGAGTGAGGTCATCCATAGGAATATTCTCGAAATAATTTATATAAAAAATATGATTTATGCGTTTATCTCGATATTGATCGTTATTAGACAACGACAATATGTGTTGGATGAAATGCAAACAAGCATGATATATGTATATGTAAAAGTATAATAAATGGGGAAATGGGAAATTTGAGAAAATGATGGAATTTTGGGAAATTGAGAGAGTTGGAAAATTGGACTCGAGTCTCGGATTTTAATCCAAGACGCATAAGTAGCCTAGAAAGGCATCAAAGTCTACGTGGTTCGAATATAACATAGGGGGGGGGTTTTTCCATATATTTGAACGAAATTTTATTATATGTGTAGAAAATGTGTTTTTGGTTTTGGAAAAAGTGTGATAGACAATTCCGTTCGGAACTTACGGGTATAACACTATTTTATTTACTTTTTTTTTTATAGAAAATAAAGTATGTGCAATATACTAATAACAGTGTGGGTATTAAAGTGTATGAACTAAAGTAAGAACAAGACTACGAATCTAATGTAATTTATGCAAAAATAAGGAATTTAAAGAGAGGAAGAAAGAATTGGACCTTCTTTGAAGCTTGATCTTTGATCTTTGGATGAAATCCCTTGAGTGTGGATGAATATTGACGAGAGAGAAGGATATTTTACCAAATTGGGCATAAAAAGGATAGGAATTTAAGCTTGAATGGAACTTCACATGTGGAACTTCTCTGATTTCGAGAGAATGTTGCTGAGATCACTGATGCTGATGGATTTCTTGTATTTTTGTTTGTGAGGTTATGGCCTCTATTTATAGGGCCAAGGGGGTTCCGATCGGCCTAACCCAAGGTGTGCCTATCGGTAGGTAACCCTTGACACTGTGCCAATAGGCAGGGTTCTGATCCTGCCAATTGGGAGTCTCGTTTAGATTTTTCTGAAAAAATGATCGTAGAAAACAAACCATTGATCCAAATCGTGCACGAACATACCGTTAGAATGGTACTTCAGAGACCTACAAGACTCCTTTGGACCACTCCCGGGTTCGGGAGATGACTTTAGGTCAAATGGGGTTCCTTGAAAGCGCACGTCTGTCTTTCAAACGGGAGATCATCGGATGGAAACGAATCATTTGGCCGTATGGTAAGTCAGAATCGTGCACGGAATGGACCGTTGCAAAGGTTAGGATATGTACTTCAATATTCCAAATAGTTTTGCTCGGTTTAGAAAGTTGGCCTTAGTCAACTGCGACCCGAAAGCCCCCGGTGGCCTCTCGAAGTACAACGAATCGTTCTTCCGTACCATAAGTCAGAATCGCGCATGGGGCAAATCGTTGGAAAGGGTATTCAGTGCCCTTCGGAGATTAATTTAGTCTCATTTAATCTAAAGAGTTGACTTTGTTCAAACGGAGCTCGAGAGCGCCCGATGGCCTCTGGATCGATTTTCGGTGGAAAACTGATCGTTCGTCCAAACGATTATGCTGTTTCATACACGGGGTGAACTATTGGAAAGGGGTTTTAGTACCCTTTGAAGATTAAAAGAGATTTTTCTCTAACGGTGAAGTTGATCAGGGTTAACTCGGGGCCCGAGAGCGCCCGGTGGCCTCCGAATCGATTTTTGATAGTAGAATGATTCGTTCGTCCGAATTGTTATGGCCTTTAATGCACAAGGCAGACCGTTGGAAAGGGTATTCAGAGCTTTTCAAATATTCAAAGATCTTTCACTCTGACGATAGAGTTGATTGGAGTCAAATGGGGGCCCGGGGGGGCCCGGGTGCGCCCGATGGCCTCTAGATCGGTACTCGGAGTTCGACCTAGGATTTGTACTGAAATTGGGAGGTGTTAGGGACCTAAGGGAGACTTAAGGGGTCCTAGAATGCGGTGTCTATAGATCCCATCGACGGGTGAGCTTGGAACAAGTGATAGCTGTCGAATAGACACCACATGACAGAGAGTGGTCAGTTTTGTGGACCAAAAGGGATGAGAGTGACCGATTCAGAGGGTCGAGGTTGATTCTGACCTAGAAGAGGTGACGACTGAGGGTTGAGGTCAATTCTGGCCTAAAAGAGGTGATGATCGAGGGCTGAGGTTAATTTTGACTTAAAAAGAGGTGACGACCGAGGTCCGAGGTTAATTGTGACCTGAAAGAGGTGACGATCGAGGTCCGAGGTTAATTGTGATCTAAAAGAGGTGACGATCGAGGGCCGAGGTTAATTCTGACTTAAAATAGGTGACGACCAAGGGCCTAGGTCAATTCTAACCTAAAAGAGGTGACGACCAAGGGCCGAGGTTAATTCTGACCTAAAAGAGGTGATGACCAAGGGTCGAGGTTAATTCTGATCTAAAAGAGGTGACGACCTAGGGTCGAGGTCAATTTTGACCTGAAAGAGGTGACGACCCAGGGTCGAGGTTAATTCTAACTTAAAAAGAGGTGATGATCGAGGGACGAGGTCAATTCTGACCTAAAAGAGGTGACGACCCAGAGCCAAGGTTAATTCTGACTTAAAAGAGGTGACGATCGAGGGTCGAGGTCAATTCTGACCTAAAAAAGGTGACGATCGAGGGCCGAGGTCAATTCTGACCTAAAAGAGGTGACGACCGAGGGCCGAGGTCAATTCTGACCTAGAAGAGGTGACAACCAAGGGTCGATATCAATTCTGACCTAAAAGAGGTGACGATCGAGGGCCGAGGTCAATTTTGACCTAAAAGAGGTGACGACCGAGGGCCAGGGTCAATTCTAACCTGAATGAGGTGACGACCCAGGACCGAGGTCAATTTTGACCTCAAAGAGGTAACAACCCAGGGCCGAGGCAATTCTGACCTGAAAGAGGTGACGACTCGGGGCCATGATCAATTTTGACCTCAAAGAGGTGACGACCCAGGGCTGAGGTCAATTCTAACCTAAAAGATGTGACGGCCCAGGGCCGAGGTCAATTCTGACCTAAAAGAGGGGACGACAGAGGGCCAAGGTCAATTCTGACCTAGAAGAGGTGACGACCCAAGGTCGAGGTCAATTCTGACCTAAAAGAGGTGACGACCCAGGGCCGAGGTCAATTATGACCTAATAGAGGTGATAACCGAGGGACGAGGTCAATTCCGACCTAAAAGAGATGACGATCGAGGGCCGAGGTCATTTCTAACCTAAAAGAGGTGACGACCGAGGGCCGAGGTCAATTCTGACCTAAAAGATGGGCTTATTTTTCAAGATATTTGGGGACTCCACTGGGAATGTGTAATCTTTCTCGAAGGATTTTGGGAAGCATTGGATTCCGCTGGGGAAAAGAGAATGATCCGAGGGTTGGATGTTTCTTAGCTGGGGGATTTTTGGAATTTTGGGGCGTCCTCTGGAGACATTGCTGGGGAGAACTGTTTTCTGGAATCCCGTCGGGGATGTAAAAGACGTTTTTCTTGGTAAAAAAGGTTCTAAAATGAATTTGGAATTTTAGGAATTTTTCGAATATTTCTGGTATTTTTTTCAGACTTTTTGTACAAAATTTTAGTGGGGGTGCCGACCAACATAGATGGAGGGGTGTTAAAAGGCAGTGGCACGATCTTTTGGGGTACCTAGAGCGGAAGGAGGGACAGTGCTGATTGGTGAGTGGCGGGGTAAATTCTTCTTTCCTCTTGAGACCATTTTTCCTTGACGATCTTTTTCGATATTGATCTTCTGCTCTTGCTGGGGAATTTGTAAGTGACCTCCTATCACTGGGGGACGACCATCCAGTATACAGGGGTGACTGGGGGAAATACGCAGATGCGGCATCTTCTAGCGCACGAGTTTGGCTAATCTTCGTATCTCAAGGAGAGGGTAGTCCGACAAATCGTGGAGGACGAGGTTGTGGTGCCGTCGACGAGGCCCCCTATGTTAATGAGACACGTGCGGGAGATGTCTGAGGATGCCCGAGTGGCTGAGATGATGGGGGAGCCATAATCTCTGTATACCGACATAGCGGTGATGTATAACTATATGGACTTTATCTCGAGTTGGCTGATGCCTCCCAGTATATACGATGTGATGCCTCTCCCTCGGGCGGGCTCGAATCGTCAGGTAGTGTCCTCTCATAGCGTGGGTGGTGCGTACACGTCAGCGGCGGAAGTGATGTCAAGGCTTCTTTTGTGCGACTGCACTAATCCGGTTACAATATTCGGCAAGCTGATGGGGGTCAGCGCGCTTACAGCATCGCCCCAACGCGATGGACCCGAAGAAGTTGGGCCTGATAGAGGAGGTTCTTCGACCTGAGGTATACTTTGTGTCCCCTTGTCTTTCAATTTCTTGATTTTTTTCTTTTTCCTCATACTTGAGTGATTTGATCTTTTCCATTTCTTTGCAACATATCAATGTCTTCACTACTTGGCTAAAGGACATCAGGGACTGGATATCTTCGGCGACTACCCATATTCGTGAGGTGGTTCCGCTTGCTTCTTGCTTGGTACCGTCTGCCTCATTCGAGGAAGGGTCAGGCTCTGGGAGTGGTGGCACATCGTCTCATCGTAGGGGGAAGAGGGTGTGCCGCAGGGATGGAGGCTCTTAGAGAGAAAGAGAGAGAAGAGAGAGAAAGAAGAAAAGAGAGAGAGAAAGAGAGAGAGAGAGAAGGAAAAATTAGGTTCGGGCTAAGTCCCGTTGTTTTTCTGTTTTTGCTTTTCCTGCAAAATATTAGTGTAATACAGAAAATTGTATGCAAATAAAAATTAAGTTTTTGTTATTTTCTTTGTTTAGTTATTAATGTGCATGGTCTTTTTACTTTGCTGCTGAGACCGTAAAAGAATTTGAAAATTGATTTGAAAAGGATTTTATTTTAAAATGAGATAAGTAAAAGCATAAGTATAAAGAAATTCGAAATTTCCTTAAGATGAAAGATTATTTTTGTTGGGTTTTTTTATTTTGACAAAAAAGGAAAAAAGGAAATTTTCCCAAAATAGGGGGTTGCCGATTGGCATGACCCCTGTCCTGCCTAGGACTGTCAATGGATCGGGTCTAGACCCGGACCCGACCCGAATTAACGAATCTGAGTAAAATATCCGATTACTTGTTTACCCGATTAGTTAATGGACCGGGTCTAGATATACATGGCTCCGACCCGATAAGGACCCGATCCAAATGTGTATATATATATATATATATATATATAACCCTAAAAAACCCCATCTCATTCCCCCATTTAACTTAGGCGCCGTTCTCTCTTCTCTGCTGAGCCCCAACTCCAAATCTCAATACTCCATTGCTGCTGCACCATCTCGGACACTATCTTCATCTCTGCTACACCATCGCGGCTCCACCATCTCAGACACCATCTTCATCTCTACCAACACCGTTGCTACACCATCTCGGTTTCTCCCTCTCTCCAACATCGCTACACTATCTTGGAGACCTCGATTTACAACATTGCTACACCGTTGCTACGATTTCTCCATCTCGGTTAGATCTCGATTTATAACAGTTATTTTTTTTGTGATTTTAGAACATCACCATCTCGTTTTTTTACACGGATAAGTATTATCAGTGTAATTTTTACACGGTTAAGAGCATCACCATCACCATCTCGATTTATAACAATTATTTTAGTATTTAAAACATCACAGTTATTAAATGTTTATTTTCTTAGTGTAAGAACATCACCATGTTTATTTTCTTAGTGTAAGAACATCACCAGTGTAAGAACATCACGGTTATTAAATGTTTATATAAGTATTTAGAACATCTCGATTTATAACAGTATTTTTTCATCCCAGTTTATTAAATGTTTATTTTCTGTGTAAGAACATCACCATTAATGTAAGAACATCTCGGTTATTAATGTTTATTTTCGGTGTATTTTCAGTTTATTAATGTGTAATTTTTTCTGTGTAATTTTTATACTATCTCGATTTTTCTGTGTAGTTTTTACACCATCTCAATTTTTTAGTGTAGTGTAATTTTTACACCAGTTCAGTTTTGGGCCGAATTTAATTTTTGTGTTCCTTTTTTCATATACAAAAGCATGTCGTCCACGGATCATGCATGTGTTGGTAGCAGTTCTGATTTTCAATCCGGTGGGGAGGAAAACAAAGAAGATGCAACAAGCGTTGAGGCTCAACTAAAACAGGAGCGGCGAAAAACATCTACGGTATGGAATGATTTTACCAAAATTAAATCTCCTAATGGTGAAGATATTGCTAGGTGCAATCACAGCAAAAAAAACTTCGTAGGGGATAGTAGTAAGGGATCAAGTCACTTGCGAAAACAGATAACAAACACATAACAAATACTTGATTTACTAATAATGTTAAACACTGTTTTTCTTTTCAGAAATTGAAGACAATGACACGTTGATGCCGCCTCCACCATCTAAATGAAGTTGTTGTCTTGTTGGGTGTCTATTGGCTGTCTTAGTTAATAGTTGTTGAAATTTCAAGTTTGTCGTGTGTTTATGTTTTTTAAGAAACAATGTAATATTATTCTCGGATATTTAATTTGCTGCTAGTTGCGTTTGGTTAAGTATTGTATTTGGATGAGACTTTGGAATGAAAATATTAGGCTGCTATTGTATTCCTGTTACTAGAATTGTATTGTTGTTGCAGTTGGATGTCTAGTATTGCTATTATAGAATGTTGCCAAATCTTAAAGACTTTTGAATTTTAAAATGTTAAAGACTTTGGAATACTTGGAATGTTAACTGTTATATAATCTTAACAAATGTTATGACTTTAAATGACATTTAAATGCTAAAATGTAAAAAAATGACATTGGAATACATGGGATGTTAACTGTTATGGAATCTTAACAAATCTTAAAGACTTTTTAATTTTAAAATGTTAAAGACTTTGGAATACTTGGAATGTTAACTGTTATAGAATCTTAACAAATGTTAAGACTTTAAATGACATTTAAATGCTAAAATGTAAAAAAATGACATTGTAATACTTGGAATGTTAACTGTTATGGGAAATGACATTTCAATGCTAAAATGTAGGAAAATTAACTATTAAAGCAGTCGGGTAAACGGGTCGGGTCTTCGGACCAGATCTTCGGTTCCTTAATGGATCCGGATCTGGATCCATTTATTTAGATCTGACGAGTAATCGGGTAAGACCCGATCCGCTAAAAATTTACCTGGATCGAATATGGATATACCCCTACTCGATCCAGACCCGATCCGTTTACAGCCCTACAAAGTACCAAACAAGTGCAATCAAAGCCTTATATGCAGATAGGTAGGACTCCTGCCTCTCAGCATATAAGTCCAGTCCAATCAACCCAAGGCTTTGATTGCACTTGTTTGGTACTTTGTAGGGAGAGCATCCCTCCGATTTCTGCTGGTTTATTTGTCTTGGTTTGCTGATTTTCGGGTATAAATAGGGGTGTAGCTGGGGTTTTCTCCTCACACCTTCATTTCCTTTCTTTCTCACATTCTTACTTATTTATTATCTCTTTGTCGCAAGATGGCTCTCCCTGGTAGCATTGAGTTCGCCAACTACCTCGAAGCCTTGTGTAATACCCCATATTTTTATGCTTTCTAAATTTGGGGATTTATTAAATTTGATGTGAGTTATTAATTTAATATAAATCCAAAAAATAATTATTTTTATTTACTAATGTGACGAGAGTTAGTAATTATTGGAAACGTGTTGAATATTACTAATGAGCAAAGTAATATATAATATTGGTTCTATTAAATGTCACGAGTGAATAAAATGACAATTTTGGAAATTTAAGTCGGGACGCGCCCGTGTCGTGTCAGGACTAAATTTTGATTAATAAAAGTGAATAAATTATAAGTCACCCGTATGGTCATTTCGAGTGCGCCAAAGTGTCCGAAAGGGTCGAGATAGTCAAAATAATGTACCCGGGGATTTAGTTTGGGTCTCGGGGCGTTTTTAGGCTTAATTAAAACCCCGGGATGGCGTTTTAGGCATTTTGTATTTTTGGGCTTGGAAATCTACGAATTTTCTAGGTTATATCAGATGCTTAGGGTTTTCTTCTAGGGTTAACACAACCAAAAACAAAAGACGACCATTGGAGAAGGAAAGGAAGAGCTTACCAAGGAGTTCTAGGCCAAGAACTCCTCTGTTTGCACTGCCGTCACCGCCAAACGTTAAATCGTGCAACAAGGATCACCACCACACTGATTTCATCCACAAATCAGAAACAAAAATTCCCAGGCAAGTATTTATCTTACTTAATTTAGTTAATTCTTCATTCATATTAGTTTAAGGTTGATTAGGATGAGTTCTTATGAAATAGAACCTATGTTGGAGGTTAGAAATCGCATGTTGTGGAGATATAAACATCATTCTAGAAATTCCCTTCACATGTAGAGGTTGAACCACGAATTTACATTGAGTTATAAGTAGAAATTTTGGAAAAAGAATGAGAAGAATTAAGTTAAAGAAATTTTTAGGGTTCATGAGAATTATATAAATTTTGGCCCATTTAATCCATGATACTTGATGAAAACTCGCATGCCTTACGTAGAATATTGTTCATTTGGGTTTATAATGATTGTGGTATAAATTTCTGGGAGTTTGGGAGTTAAAAACTTGGATTTGGATTATTTTGGATGATAATTCCGGTAACCGGTACTCTGCAGTTTTTGCCATACCTGCTTGATCGATCGATCGAGCCAGGAGTTTCGATCGATCGACCCCTTTCTATTGATCGATCGACCCCTCCTGGGAAAAACTAGATTTTTCCTTACGTTGACTTAATCCGATTAAATGCGTAATAAATATTGAATAATGTTATTAGGACATAATGAAACATAAAAAGGCCCAGTAGGGTCAAGGTGAACCCCGTTTAGTGGAACTTTAATGAAATGGGAAAATGAAGGGTAAACGGGAAAGATTCATACCTAAGAAATTTAACGTGTGTAGACTTAATAATCGAAATGTCTAGGAGTTGGATTAGAAGGTAAGCGAGGGCCTACTGAATTTGTACTTAGGTAAAGAGAATACTTCGAGAGATGATAAGTGAGCTGGAATAAATTAAATTTCGAAAATAAAAATGAATAAGTCCGTTATAAGAAATAATCGGATAAAAATGTACTAAGAGTGGAATAATATAATGTTGGGCCGTGGGCGTACCTAACTTATGAATGTGAATAGTTATATATCTATATGACTCTGTGATTGATCATATATTTTATATATGTGTAAAAATCATGCCCGTGCTACTTGCTATCCCTGAGGTTACTGCGCTGGGACAGTCTTATCTCGTTGGGACCTTTATGGGGGATATTGACTCGTACCCTAGAAGATAGGAATCCTTGGTACAGGCTATCGGATCGATAGTCAGACGGTCCTAAGAGACGTGAGGGTATGTGCTGACCTCTTAGAGACTTGGAAACTATGATTTGCCTAAATATTGTATGTATTTTATGTTAATACAGTTTGAGAGTGATTCCGAACTTGTATTTCCCTTAGTACGAGTGATACGGGGATTGGATAGCAGAGTATGCCCGCACCATATTTGTTATGGGGGGTGCCGTTAGAATATATATATTATATGAGTATTTAATATATATATATATATATATATATATATATATATATATATATATATATATATATATATATATATTTTTTTTTTTAAATCTGGAATTTGGTAACTACCTACTGTGTCTATGGTAAGTAAGAAATGAATAATTATTTCAACTTGGGTATAAGTGTTTGAAAAGCATGATTTATTACTGAGAAGCGTTATCATTGAATAAGGTTTAATTGACAACTTTGCTTTTAAATAAAATTAACCTCTTAAACATTTGAATTTGTCTGTTAGAAACCTCACGAGCAACTTAAGATAAGATAAATTAAACTGTTGGGAAGATTAGTGCGATAGGTATGCACACTAGAAGAGAGGTGAGACGTTCTCAAGAGAGTGTCGTTACTAATATGTTGTTGCATTAGTCAGTAAACATTTTAAATACTTGCTAAACTAAAATTTTAAACAGTTTTACCATCGGGCTCTGACCTGTTTACTGTTATCTATCCTCTTTTGTATATATATGTATATATTACAGGTGCCCAGCCACAGGGGCGTATTGTATAGGATCCTTTGGAAGTAATGCGCTGCAGCTTAGGTGGGAGTTGCAGGCCTCTTGCTTAGACGATCTCATTTTTTATTTCACTCCTGGCATTATTTTATCCAGTTGGGCATGTGTCGCCCTTTTCCATTATTCAGTTGTTTTATTGGATATTGTGATTCGTTTATTTCCAGTATTTACACTTTGGGATTTATTATTGTCAGGATGTTTTTCCTTTAAGTTTTAAATGTTGGAATCAATCAGTTGGATGTTTAATTGTTTGGATTATATGTTCCAGAATAGTTGTTGTGTGATTCTTTAACTATGAATTATGTAATGTTTTAAATGTTGGTTTTTAAAATAAAATTTGGAAAGTAATGTCTAACATGGTTTTGACACTTAGCTTAATTATTTAGGGTGTTTAATTGGAAAAGTTATTTTACGACAGTGATGCTAAGAATGAACCAACCGTTCACCTTGATTATAATTTAATAAAGGACTGATCACCCGGTGTTTAATTAGGCGGGGTGTCACGGGTGGTATCAGAGCATCAAGTTCTAGTGTCCTTAGGATCTGTACGGCTTGTTTCGCTTTCAGCTTAGCGTTCTTGTTATAGAGCCCTATTTTAGGATTGTTGTATTCTTGATTTTATGATTACATCTTCAGCTATTTGAGATTTGATAATAACTGTAGACTAATAAATTTCTTCACGTTTCAGATGCCTCCGAGACGTGCACCAACGGATAGGCGTGCCCAAGCTGAGCAGCCAGTAGCTCCGGCTCAAGGAACGATGAACGCAAATGAGGTAGCCGCTATTGTTGCTCAGGCAGTGAATGCCACATTAACGGTAGTACAACAGGCCCCACCCCAAGTTCAGGCAGTGGCGCCAATATTGGCACAACTTCTATCTGCATGGGAGCGAGTTAAGGATGCCTTTCAGAAGGCACATCCCCCTGAGTTCTCGGATAGTTCAGATATCATCATTGTCAGCCAGTGGAAGAAAGATATCCAGAGACATCTGCGTATGTATGAGTGCACATACGTGCATAAACAGTTGTTGGCTTCCTTTAAGCTAGTGAGGGCCGCTTTGCAGTGGTGGGAGTCCACCACCACCTTGGAGGAGAGGGATATTATCCCGATTCAGTCATTCTGGGAGCGGTTTGACCACAAGTATTTTCCATCCGCCGTGCAAACTGAGATGAGGCAAAAGTTACTGAACTTGAAATAGGAAAATTCTACTGTTGCTGAGTATGAAGAGGAGTTCACAAGACTTCTCACTGTAGTGCCAGATGAGGCACCCACTGAGGGCAAAACGATACTATTATTTGTGGATGGGTTAGCTTGGAGGATCCGTCAGCACCTTATAGGGAATCTGTCTCTGAGTACCTACACATATGTACTCAATGCTTCTTTGCTACACTGTCAGGATCATCGCTTCCATCTGCAGGGAAGCAAGCGAGCAGGAGAGTCCGGCCAGCAGGGCAGGACAGGGGGTAGTGGTTCTAGTGGAGCACCGACATCTCAGGGGAAGACTCGTCAGCATGAGCAGAGTTCCCATCAGAGGGACCCTGCTAAGCGGTTCCGATCAGGTGATTCCAGGCAGGGATTTGGGGGATTTAGGCAGGGTCAGCAGGGCCAGCCTAATCTGCAGGGCTAACATCGTCATCCGCAGGGGCAGCAGCAGGGCCAACAGCGGTTTCAGCAGAGCCAATGGCGGGGTGGTAACGTCCAGCCGGGCCATAATCAGCAGGGACAGAGAGGAGGGAATTTCAGGGGCCGATGCTTCGGATGTGGTAAAAATGGCCACAAGTGACAGGATTGTCCAGAGGGTGATAGGGCCCCACAGCAGCAGGGTGCCCGTAATGAGCCACAAAGGCCACTTTTTCCATCCGCCATCCCAGCTCCAGCTCAGGTACTAGCCCTACCAGCCATTCCAGCCGATCCAGTATAGCAGGGGCAGTTACAGTACGGACGTGTCTATAACGTCCACCAGGCAGCAGCTCCACAGGCACCACCCGCGATTGAGGGTATGTTTTGCTATCCATGGTACTATGGGTCGAGTTTTATTTAATATTGGAGCGACAAACTATTTTATAGCTACCCATTTTGCGAAGGCCTTAGGGTTATTAGCCACAGCAGAGAGCACTATAACATGTGTAGACTCCCCACTGGGAAATGGATCGTTAATTTTCTTTATATGCCGGGGTGTGGGAGTAGATATTGGTAGCTTGGTATTACCAGCAGGCATGTTAGTCTTAGATATGCATGAGCACGACGTTATTATTGGTATGGATTGGCTCGCAGCTTATAGAGTCATGATAGATTATTTTGGTGGGAGTATTTTCTTTGCCATTCCAGGGCAAGAGATGTTTGTAGTGGCAATGCCTTGCCTAGAGGGAGGCTCGACCGCTCATTTGTATTACATAGAGGAGGATACCTCTAAGGAGGTCGTGATTCCCTTAGACTCGATCCCAGTTGTTCGTGAGTATTCTGATGTATTTCAGGAGATACCAGGCCTACCCCCCAGTCGAGAGATAGATTTTGTCATAGATTTATTACCGGATACTCGACCAATAGCACGTGCTCCATACCGTATGGCTCCAGCAGAAATGCAAGAGTTACGGGATCAGATATAGCAGCTTTTAGGTCAGGGCTTCATTCGTAGGAGTACCTAACCTTGGGGCGCTCCAGTGTTGTTCGTGAAAAAGAGAGATGGTTCACTGAGGCTATATGTGGACTACCGGGAACTGAACAAGGTCACGATACGAAACAAGTATCTGTTGCCTCGAATTGATGATTTGTTCGACCAGCTGAGGGGAGAAACTTTCTTTTCGAAGTTAGATCTGAGGTCAGGGTACCATCAGCTACGTATTAGGGAGCATGATGTTTCAAAGACTGCTTTCTTGACGAGATATGGGTCCTATGAGTTCAGAGTGATGCCATTTGGACTCACAAATGCTCCAGCCGTATTCATGGACTTGATGAACCGAGTGTTAAGAGAGTTCTTGGATCAGTTTATCATCATCTTCATAGATGACATCTTGATATATTCACACACCGAGGAAGAGCATGCCAAGTACTTGAGGCAGGTTCTTCAGACTCTATGAGAACATCAGCTGTATGCTAAGTACAAAAAGTGCGGGTTCTGGTTACGAGAAGTGCAGTTCTTAGGACATGTTATTTATGAACAAGGGATAGCAGTTGCCCGAGTAAAGTGTCAGCGGTAAAGGAGTGGGGACAACCCACGACACCGACGAAAGTGCGTAGTTTCTTGGGATTAGTCGGATACTACAGGAGATTCATTCAGGGGTTTTCCAAAATAGCGGGTCCATTGACGAACCTGACTCGCAAGGGGGTACCATATGTTTGGGACGATGCTTGTCAATTGGCTTTCGACGAGTTGAAAGACAAGCTTACTTCAGCACCAGTCCTTGCTTTACCTAAGCCGGGCGTGGAGTATCTGTTTTACATCGATGCCTCTTTACGGGGACTTGGGGGAGTACTTCAGTAGGAGGAGAAGGCTATAGCTATTGCCTCCCACAAGCTTAAATCGCACGAGAAGAATTACCCCACACACGACCTAGAGTTAGCAGCGGTCGTTTTTGCATTGAGGATTTGAAGGCACTATTTATTGGGGGAGAAATTTTGCTTGTTCACAGACCATAAGTCACTGCAGTACCTGTTCACTCAGCGAGAGCTGAATATGTGTCAGCGCAGGTGGTTAGAGTCTGTGAAAGACTATCAGTTCGATATACAGTACCATCCGGGGAAGGCCAACGTAGTTGCCGATGCGTTGAGCCGTAGACCGGTAGACGATGTAGCGGACATCTGGAAAGCAAAGTGGAAAGAGTTAGGTCACCAGGACACAGTAGCCCGTTCCTTTATATCTGTCATGACAGTGACACCCGAGATTGTTACAAGGGTGATACAGGCGCAGACCGTATACCTATTTTTCCAGGAGCATATTGTATGACTTTTAGCTGAGAGAGTCCTATTCTGTTAGTTCTGATGGGGGTTTGAGATTTAATGGGAGATTGGTGGTCCCAGAAGGAGCAGACTTACGTCATGTAGTGATGACCCAGTCTCACGGGTCCCGATTTGCAGTACATCCTGGGGGAGATAAGATGTACCAGGATATGAGGCGTCAATACTGGTGGAGTGGGATGAAAAAGGACATTGCTGAGTTCGTGTCCAAATGTTCTACCTGCCAGCTGGTAAAGGTGGACCACCAGAAACTGTCAGGGTTGCTTCAGTCATTGGAAATACCCGCGTGGAAATGGGAGAGTATTTCTATGGGTTTTATTACTGGGTTGCCTAAATCACAGTGGGGCCACGACTCCATCTGGGTGATTGTGGACCGTTTGACCAAGGTTGCTCATTTTCTGCCAGTGCGGACAGACTATACCACGGGTCAGTATGCTCAATTATTTATTACTGAAATTGTCAGATTACATGGGGTGACCCTGAATATTGTGTCAGATAGAGATAAGATCTTCGTATCGCGTTTCTGGGAGAGCTTTCAGGAGGCCATGGATACAGAGTTGAGGTTGAGTTCAGCTTATCACCCACAGACAGATGGACAAACAGAGCGTACTAATAAGATGTTGGAGTATATGCTACCCATGTGTGTCCTTGATTTTGGAGGAGGTTGGGATCCACATCTTCCACTGGTAGAGTTCGCTTATAATAACTCTTAACAGTTTACGATTTGCATGGCTCCATTCGAGGCTTTGTATGGCAGGCCTTGTCGTTCCCCAACGTGTTGGCTAGAGGTGGGGGATAACAAGTTGCTCGGATAAGAGGTGATTCAGGAAACCTCCGCGAGGATTGAGATTATCAGGAGTCCCATTCGGGTAGCCCAGGAAAGGCAGAAAAGCTACGCCGATGCAAAACGATTCTTTCGAGAGTTTAACGTGGGGAACCAAGTATTACTATGTGTATCTCCTATGAATAGAGTGATGAGATTCGGGAAGAAATGGAAATTGGCCCCGAGGTACGTGGGACCATTTTCCATTATTGAGATGATTGGGCCGGTAGCACACAGATTGGGATTTCCAGAGCATTTACATCGCATTCACGATGTATTCCACATCTCGTCGTTGAGACGATACCTTCGGGATGACATAGCCCATACCCATATCGCGATTGAGGAGATTGACTTACAGCCAGACAGCTCTTACGAGGAGAGTCCAGTAGCTATCCTAGACCATAGCGAAAGAAGATTGAGGTCAAAGGTAGTCCCACTTGTCCGGGTCCAGTGGGAACATCATAATGTGGAGGAATCCACTTGGGAGCGTAAGGCGAACATGCGTGAGAAGTACCCAAAGTTATTCTTAACAGGTACACCTTATTTTTCTAATTTCGGGATGAAATTCCGTTATTAGGGGGGAAGTATATAATACCCCATATTTTTATGCTTTCTAAATTTGGGGATTTATTAAATTTGATGTGAGTTATTAATTTAATATAAATCCAAAAAATAATTATTTTTAATTACTAATGTGATGAGAGTTAGTAATTATTGGAAACGTGTTGAATATTACTAATGAGCAAAGTAATATATAATATTGGTTCTATTAAATGTCACGAGTGAATAAAATGACAATTTTGGAAATTTAAGTCGGGACGCGCCCGTGTCGTGTCAGGACTAAATTTTGATTAATAAAAGTGAATAAATTATAAGTCACCCGTATGGTCATTTCGAGTGCGCCAAAGTGTCCGTAAGGGTCGAGATAGTCAAAATAATGTACCCGGGGATTTAGTTAGGGTCTCGGGGCGTTTTTAGGCTTAATTAACACCCCGGGAGGGCGTTTTAGGCATTTTGTATTTTTGGGCTTGGAAACCTACGAATTTTCTAGGTTATATCAGATGCTTGGGGTTGTCTTCTAGGGTTAACACAACCAAAAACAAAAGACGGCCATTGGAGAAGGAAATGAAGAGCTTACCAAGGAGTTATAGGCCAAGAACTCCTCCGTTTGCACCGCCGTCACCGCCAAACGTTAGATCACGCAACAAGGATCACCACTACACTGATTTCATCCACAAATCAGAAACAAAAATTCACAGGCAAGTATTTATCTTGCTTAATTTAGTTAATGCTTCATTCATATTAGTTTAACGTTGATTAGGATGAGTTCTTATGAAATATAACCTATGTTGGAGGTTAGAAATCGCATGTTGTGGAGATATAAACATCATTCTAGAAATTCCCTTCACATGTAGAGGTTGAACCAAGAATTTACATTGAGTTATAAGTAGAAATTTTGGAAAAAGAATGAGAAGAATTAAGTTAAAGAAATTTTTAGGGTTCATGAGAATTATATAAATTTTGGCCCATTTAATCCATGATACTTGATGAAAACTCGCATGCCTTACGTAGAATATTGTTCATTTGGGTTTATAATGATTGTGGTATAAATTTCCTGGAGTTTGGGAGTTAAAAACTTGGATTTGGATGATTTTGGATGATAATTCCCGTAACTAGTATTCTGCAGTTTTCGCCATACCTGCTTGATCGATCGATCGAGCCAAGAGGTTCGATCAATTGACCCCTTTCTATCGATCGATCGACCCCTCCTGGGAAAAACTAGATTTTTCCTTACGTTGACTTAATCTGATTAAATGCATAATAAATCTTGACTAATGTTATTAGGACATAATGAAACATAAAAAGGACCAGTAGGGTCAAGGTGAACCCCGTTTAGTGTAACTTTAATGAAATGGGAAAATGAAGGGTAAACGGGAAAGATTCATACCTAAGAAATTTAACGTGTGTAGACATAATAATCGAAATGTCTAGGAGTTGGATTAGAAGGTAAGCGAGGGCCTACTGAATTTGTACTTAGGTAAAGAGAATACTTCGAGAGATGAGAAGTGAGTTGGAATAAATTAAATTTCGAAAATAAAAATGAATAAGTCCGTTATAAGAAATAATCGGATAAAAATGTACTAAGAGTGGAATAATATAATATTGGGCCGTGGGCGTACCTAACTTATGAATGTGAATAGTTATATATCTATATGACTCTGTGATTGATCATATATTTTATATATGTGTAAAAATCATGCCCGCGCTACTTGCTATCCCTGAGGTTACCGCGTTGGGACAGTCTTATCTCGATGGGACCTTTATGGGGGATATTGACTCGTACCCTAAAAGATAGGAATCCTTGGTACAGGCTATCGGATCGATAGTCAGACGGTCCTAAGAGACGTGAGGGTATGTGCTGACCTCTTAGAGACTTGGAAACTATGCTTCGCCTCAATATTGTATGTGTTTTATGTTAATACAGTTAGAGAGTGATTCCAAACTTGTATTTCCCTTAGTACGAGTGATACGGGGACTGGATAGCAGAGTATGCCCGCACCATAATTGATAAATGGGGTGCCGTTAGAATATATATATTATATGAGTATTTAATATATATATATATATATATATTTAAATCTGGAATTTGGGAACTACCTACTGTGTCTATGGTAAGTAAGAAATGAATAATTATTTCAACTTGGGTATAAGTGTTTGAAAAGCATGATTTATTACTGAGAAGCGTTATCATTGAATAAGGTTTAATTGAGAACTTTGCTTTTAAATAAAATTAATCTCTTAAACATTTGAATTTGTCGGTTAGAAACCTCACGAGCAACTTAAGACAAGATAAATTAAAATGTTGGGAAGATTAGTGCGATAGGTATGCACACTAAAAGAGAGGTGAGACGTTCTCAAGAGAGTGTCGTTACTAATATGTTGTTGCATTAGTCAGTAAACATTTTAAATACTTGCTAAACTAAAATTTTAAACAGTTTTACCATCGGGCTCTGACCCGTTTACTGTTATCTCTCCTCTTTTGTATATATATGTATATATTACAGGTGCCCAGCCACAGGGGCGTATTGTATTGGTCCTTTGGAAGGAACGTGCTGCAGCTTAGGTGGGAGTTGCAGGCCTCTTGCTTAGACGATCTCATATTTGATTTCACTCCTAGCATTATTTTATCCAGTTGGGCATGTGTCGCCCTTTTCCATTATTCAGTTGTTTTATTGGATATGGTGATTCGTTTATTTCCAGTATTTACACTTTAGGATTTATTATTGTCAGGATGTTTTTTCTTTAAGTTTTAAATGTTGGAATCAATCAGTTGGATGTTTAATTGTTTGGATTATATGTTCCAGAATAGTTATTGGTGATTCTTTAACTATGAATTATGTAAAGTTTTAAATGTTGGTTTTTAAAATAAAATTTGGAAAGTAATGTCTAACATGGTTTTGACACTTAGCTTAATTATTTAGGGTGTTTAATTGGAAAAGTTATTTTTACGACAGTGATGCTAAGAATGAACCAACCGTTCACCTTGATTATAATTTAATAAAGGACTGATCACCCGGTGTTTAATTAGGCGGGTTGTCACACCTTATAGGCGATGTGTTCTTACAATGTTGATTATGATGCTTTCCATATGCGGCGAGTCTCTTTGTGGCGTAATCAGCCTATAAAATGGAATATGTTGATGGTGGAAATCGAGTTTTGGTATCCTGAGGAACATGTCTTTTGCTTCGAGTTGGATGTGATTTGTCCCACCTACGAGGAATTTTTTGCTATGCTGGGGATAAATCCCAGCGTTGCTGCGAGTTTGCCTAAGTTTTCCCGATTGCTCAGGGAATTGCTGGATGGACTTCTTCATATCTCGCCTTCGGCAACCAGGCCATTGGTTATGGGAATAATGATTTCTCTTCTAGAGGTTTTGTGGTCTGTGAATTCGCAAGACGAGGGTGATACCGGCTATGTTGGGGCAATTATTTTGGACCTTGTTTCAAAAGTTTTATTGGTGACTGGGGATATGCTGGTGGACCCCCAACTGGAGGCTATCATTTCTTGGATGACGTACCATCGCAATCATGCGGCAGTGATTCTGGCGGAGTCCTTAAATGCTTGGCGGGAGGGTCGCTCTGATTTCCTGAGAGGGAGCCCCTGATGCTGTTTATGTGGTTATCTGGGAGATTACGCATGGTGATACCACCTGAGTATCCCTTGCCGGTGGTTACAAACTTCTTCTTGTGCTACTTCATTAATGTAGGCCTAGACATTGAGAGTTGGGGGAATTGGTTTGTAGAGCACGGGGCTCTAGACTTGCGCTGGTCTGTGCCATGGTGGGGGGAGCTGTTGCCTATTCTGGAGCTCGGGGAGTACCAATACGTTCGACTGGTTGGCCTCAGGCAGACCTCTTTCTACTTTCCTTGGCGGCTTCTGCACTAATATAGTTGGGAGAAAATCGTGCCATCACGGGCATTGGATTTTTTTTCCTGTGGAGGACTTGATGGAGCATATGCGCATGCGACTGGGATCTTTGTAGGAGAATCGTCGTCCTTCGACCTATCCTTCCCAATCTGTTGGGCGAGTCTGCCATGTCTCAGGGGACTACATGAAATGGCTGTGGAGAAGAGTGGTCGCCAAGATGCTGGCTGTGGAAACTGGGCGAAGGTGGTTTGTCTTTTTTGACACTATGGAGGGAGGTATTATGGTCTTCCCGAGGCTGGTCCAGGCTTATCGCTAAATGGAGCCCCAACGGCATTCCCTCAAGGCTGGGGAGGTTTGGGGACCCCGGGATGTGGGTGATGGAGGTAGTTTTCTGGAAGTTGTGGGTAGAATTCGTAAAGCTTTTGTATGGTGTTTGGTTTTTTTCTGGTTGTTTTTATTATTTGGTTGTATTATGGGTTGGTTTTAATTGGTTTAGGAAAGGCAGGTGTAGGATGGCGAGGGAAGTCATTTGATTCCTTATACTGACCTAATTATGCTGAAATTCAAATAATGAAATAAATAAGTTTTTGATTATATAGTTGTGCCTCTTGATGACTTTTGCATTTGAATTATCTATACCAATCACTAAGGCATACATAATCCTTTTGTTAATTTATATGTTAAAATGAACTGTCATTCTCGGGGATAAGAAAAGAATAGTATTTTGTGAAAAAGAAGGGGGCCATGCTCATGTAAGGAATGAGCTTCCTACGTACCTCTAAGGGTTTTAAAAAATTTTGAAATTCATTTTTGAAAATATTTTTAGAGGATCAGGCCCACGTAGTTCTGGGTAGGGGAAATGAAGAGTTTTTTTTAATAGAAGGGAGATGAGAAGAGTTGTAGCGCACCGAGATTTCGTACTAGGGGTAAAATTTCTTGAAAGAGTCCAGTTTGACTGGATGCATCATTTCTTCTCCATCAAGGTCGGTGAGCATAGCGACGCCACCTGATAGGATCTTCTTCATGATGTATAGGCCGCTCCAATTGGGCTTAAATTTCCTTCTGGGGTCCCAGATGGGATCTACGATTTCTTTGAGGGAAAAATACCGTTCTCAGACATCACGATCCTTAACTCTCTTATTGAATGATCGCGCTATATATCGATGATACCCTCATATGTGATATAGAGCCTTCAGCCTCCTTTCGTCCAAGAGGGACAAGTCGTCAAGACGGCTTTGGTGCTAGTCTTCCTCGCTGATGTTACTTTCAAGCATGATGCGTAGGGAAGGGATTTCTAGCTCCACGGATAGGACTGCTTCCATGCCATAGACTAGAGAGTAAGGGGTAGCCCCAGTAAAAGTTCAAATTGTAGTGCGGTTGCCCCAGAGGGCGTAAAGGATCCTATTGGCCCAATCTCGATAACTCTCAATCATCCATCAATAATGGCTTTGAGATTCTTATTAGTTGTTTCAATTTCTCTTTTGATTTGAGCTCGGTATGGAGAAGATTTGTGCCTTTGAATCCCATACTCGTCTACCACCTCTGTAACTTCTGCCTCAAAGTGTAACCCGTTTTCTGATACCAGCTTGTGTGGGACCCCATATCGACAGGTGATGTTTTTCTTAATGAATCTGCCCACTTTCTTCGCATTTAAAATTACGTATGACTCGGCTTCGACCCATTTAGTGAAGTAGTCAATGGCGACTAGGATGAACTCATGCCTGTTGGATGCTTTCGGTGTAACTTTCCCTATAATATCGATGCCTCATGTAGAGAATGGCCAGGGAGAAGTCATGTTGTACTATTCCTGTGGAGGTAAGTGTTGTAGGTTGGAAGACTACTGGCATTTTAGGCATCTTTGAACACAGGCGATACAATCATGAACCATAGTAGTCCAGTAGTAACCCTGTCGGATGATCTTCTTGAGGAGCATATAGTCGTTCATGTGGGGTTCGCATTCCTCGCTGTGAATTTTCTACATTAATTCTTTAATGTTAGCCCCTGTGATGCAGTGTAAATGGGTTCCATTGAAGTTTTTCTTAAACAATGCTTTATCACAGACAATGTACTGAGCATCGAGTCGATGGAGGGTTGCTCGATCTTTCTTGTCAGATCCTTGGGGATACCCACCATGTTTGATGAGGAGTAAAATATCATAGTACCAGTAGTCGACTATTTTGAGATCTTTCTTCGTGCTGAGCTCAATGTGGCAGCAGTGGGTTGGTTTGTCTTGCTTCTAGAGAAGGAAAGGGGCCATGGTTATTCTTTCAAGCATTTCAATCGTGGAGGCTAAGGTAGTAAGGGCGTCGACTAGGTTGTTCTTTGCTTAGGGTAGGTAATGGAAGGTGATTTCTTAGAATTGGGAAGTTAGATCTTCGAGATAGGCATAGAAGGGTAAGAGTTTCTCGTCCTTAACTTTCCATTTCCTGAGTACTTGACCAATGATGAGGGATGAATCCCCGTAGACATCGAGGTATTAAATTCCTTTCTTGAGGGAAACTTTGAGGCCTACTGTGCATGCCTCGTATTCAGTCATGTTGTTAGTCTATGGGAAATCCAATTTGATGGAAATGGGAGTGTGAGAGTCATCAGGGGAAATTAGGAGGATCCAAATGCAATACCCTTTCTTATTGGCAGAGTCGTCAAAGAACATTTTCCATCGAAGGTCTTATTGGGAGGCACAAAGGATATTCTCATCTAGGAACTCAAAAATCCAGACATCGGCCTCTTCTATAGGGTAGTCAGCAAAGTAGTCAGAGATGGATCTTCCTTTCATGGCTTTCTATGTGACATAGGTAATATCAAATTTAGCTAGAAGCATCAACCAACGGGCCATTCAACTAGATAGGGTGGGCTTCTCAAGTAGGTACTTGATTGGATCCATTTGGTATACAGGTTTGACGAGGAAGGCGAGCATGTGTACCGTAACTTTTGGGTAACCCAGACAAAAGCGACACGTGCTTTCTCCAAGGCGGTGTAATTAACTTCATAACTTGCTAACTTTTGACTGGCATAGTAAATGTCTTTCTCTTTGCGAGTTTCTTTAAGGTATTGGGCTAGTAAAGCCCCGGCTATAATATCGTTCACGGTTAGGTATAGGAGTAAGGGAAGATCGGGCTGTGGCAACATGAGCACCGGAGGTTGGGTTAGGTATTGCTTGATTCGGTCGAAGGCTTCTTGAAAGCTTTGTTCCAGACTCTGGTTGAATCTTTTCGGAGGAGTTTGAAGATGGGTTCACAGATGGAAGTCAATTGGCTGATGAACCGGCTGATGTACTATAATTTCTAAAGGAATCCTCTAACTTCCTTCTCCGTTCGGGGTGGTGGCATCTCAAGTATGGCTTTTAGCTTGGCAGGATCTGCTTCTATCCCTTTCTCACTAACCATGAATTCTAAGAGTTTTCCTTTAGTAACGCCGAAGACACATTTCTGTTGGTTAAGCTACATCTGGTACTGTTGCAGTCATTCGAAGAACTTTCGGAGAGCGGGAACATGGTCTTCCCTAGTCTTGGACTTTATAATCATGTCATCTATATAGACCTCAACTTCCTTGTGTATCAGATCATGCATAATGGTTGTGGCAGCCCTTTAATAGGTAGCCCCTATGTTTTTTAGACTAAACGACATGACAGTGTAGCAAAAGGTTCCCCAAGGGGTGATGAATGTGATTTTATCTTGGTGATCTGGGTGCATCTTGATCTGATTATATCCGGCAAACCCATCAACGAATTACTTGAGAGAGGGACTGGCCGTATTCTCCACAATCATATCGATTTTGGGTAGGGGTAATCATCCTTCAAAGAGGCCTTGTTTAAGTCTCGGTAGTCGATACACATACGAACCTTCTCTCCTAATTTTGGCACGGGTACTATATTAGCTAGCCATGTGGGATATTTGATCACACGAATGAAGCCCACGTTCTGTTGCTTGACTACTTCTTCTATAACTTTGAGTAACCATTCGGTATAGAGCTTTCACATATTCTGTTTGATTGGTTTACATTTCGAGATAGTTGGAATCTCATGATGTGCTATCTCAGGGTCAATGCCGGACATGTCGTCGTAGGACCATGTAATGACATCCACGAATTCCATCAGTAGTTCTTCGAGTTGCGCATGCTCATGCTCATTAAGGGTAGCCCCTATCCTAATCTCGCGCATTTGGCTACTAGAACCAAGATTAATAACAACAGTTTTATCTTCATTAACTTAAACACGATTATGTTTTTTGTTATTAACCTTATTTAGATCAAATAAGAATTATTCATTTGCAAACGCATAACAAGATACTAAAAATCTTCATTTATTTCATTGATAGGAAAAACAACATTGAGAACCTCATCAAAGGAGGTCTCGATTACATCAGAGTGAGGGGAAACAACTAAAGGGGAAATGGGACAAACATGAGGGTTAGGTTAAACATCAGTAGGTGGTACAGGTGCAACATGCCAGTTGAGGAGAGGTGCATTAGCATTTTTTATTAGTTAAGATGGATTCGACTATGTAGCCCCTGAGTGGATCATGTAGAGTGTTAGCCCCAGTGTTTGTAGATTGAAAGAATCCTCAGAGTCACTAACCTCAGAATCCCCGGTATTAGCTATAGTTTCTCCAGCGAATGGTACAGGGTACTGGGAACTCTCGGCCCATGGGTAGCTATCTTGAAAGAATATCTCCATTCTTGGTTTCATCCTCTTGTCTATATTGTCATACCAAGGTTCAGGGAAGTTACAGAAGGGGAAATCTTCACCCTCTCTGATGAATCTTCAATTTAGGGAATCTCTCGAGACAGTTCTGGTATATTCTAACCTCCTCTTCAATCGAGGCTGATGGATCAATCTGAGTTCTTCTTCTGACGGCTGATAGCCCAAGCCACAGGGAGGAAAGGACTTCTTCAACACAATAGGTTCAGTTATCCCTTACTTTCTTCGCCCTAGCCCTAGCCCCAGTCCGGGCATGAAGTGCATGTTCTTGAACATTTGGATTATATTGACGTTTCCATGGAATTATATTCCGAATAAACCCTGTCTTTGAAGTCATCCCCTGTTGGGAGTAGGAGTGGTTTGACTCAAAATCCTGATAGCAGCATATCGTTCACCATATGTTGTATCTCCAGTATTAGATTACTAGTGCTTGCACTCTCGGTATTGTCACTGTCTCCCAAGATGGTGATAACTTATCCGTTGGCGAAGCACTTCAATTTCTGATGGAGGGAAGAAGACACCCATTTAATGCTATGGAGCCACGATTGCCCGAGTAGCAGATTGAAATAGGTTAGGATGTCAATGACTTAGAATTCCACAATGGGGTTTATAAGGACATCCCCTATTACAAACTTGATAGATCCCATTACTTCTCGACGGGTATTATCGTAGGCACGTACGATAGTAGAGGTTGGAGCAAGGTTGCTAACTTTCAATCCCAAATAATTTAGAGTTCTTAACAGTCACACATTTAGAGCTGATCCGTTATTGGCAAGAGAGAGGGGGACGATTTTCCCCATGACTTCAACGGAGCTATTAAGAGCATGATTGTGGTTGGGACCAGTCTTGGGGATTTCTTCTTCGGAGAAGGAGAACATTCGAGTAGAGGTCAGGGATTCAACTAGGTTCACTACTTCTTCTGGCGTGGTTGAGGGAGGAATTGTGGGTCCTGTGAGTAGCTTGATTAGGGCATTTTAGTGTAGCTGGGAAGACATAAAAAGTCCCCATAGTGTGATGTTGGCTTGGGTTTTCTTCAGCTGATCGAGGACCTTACTTTCTTCAAGAGTCCTTTCTAGCATAGGGAGATTCTCAACACCCTTTCCTTTATCGCTTCCTGATGGTTGTGAGCTTGGGATTTGGTAATGTCTTCTTGACCTAGTCACGTGGTTCAGAGAAGAAGGGAAAAATAGAAATCCTGTTTCTTCATCGACATCGGGTTGTTCAGCCACCTTATTGATTTCTCCTAGCAACTCCTCGAATGATATCATCCCGCATATGTTGGCTATCAGACCAGTCTTTTCTGAATCTTGCTATTCATCTGAATTACTGAATTCGTCCCCCACCCAGTGGAAACGATATCGTCTTTTCATGTAAAGTCAATGCACTCTACAACTTCCACGGTCTCTTCATATAATTCTTCCCATTCGACAGGGAGATGCAGAACTGAAGGGACCAGGTGCCCTTATAATTTTAAAGCATCGAGTAACTTAGATACACTACAAATATCACCGGTCTGTTGAAATAAATCCGCCATGATCTGGATTATGTCATCTAGACTGATTTCGTCGATTGGCACCACCCAATTGTTTGACTCTCGAGCCCATTATTGATCTTCTAAGAATAACCCACTGAATCTCTGTCAGTCGATCGTCAATCGGGAGGGAAATTTTAGCCCGAACTCTAGGAGTTGGTTAAGCACTTTTGACAATTCCATATATTTACCTCTCGAACGGGTGCGGACAACGATGCATGCTCTTGTGAGGAGGGATAAGGCTTGATTGGCGAAGCTGGTAGGGTGTAAGAGGAAATATGGGCATTTTTGGAGAGGTTTAGGAGAGTATATGGGTATGACTGGTGATGTACTTGGCATGATTTGGGTGGATGGGTTAAATCCTGAGTCCTCTTCTAGGAATATGGAATTTGCATGATTTGAAAGTTGATTATGGGTAGTGTTTGGTTTAGGACTGAATGGTGGGGCGATGACATCCCGTCCAATCAGGCCTGGGATTATATTTCGGAGATCGAAACATTGGTCGGTGGTATGGACAACAGTTTGGTGAAAGTCATAATAGGCATCAGGTTTGAAGTTTTTCGGAAGTGGGTTTGGTAATGGATGGGGGTACAATGGTTTGATTAGGTTTTGACTCAAGAGGGCCTGGTTTCGGCTCAAGTGTATTCCTTTATGATTGGGTTTGGGTGAGTTTCTGGTGCCCGTAAAGCAGCAGGCTGAGAGATATTATTGATAGTGGAAACCATGGTACTAACAGGTTTTTCAAATTTTCTAGGAGCAAACTATCCAGAAGTTCTCTTCAGTTCAGCTTCAGTCTTGGCAAGACCTTTTTCAATTTCCACTCTTGCTTCTCGGAGGGTTCAAAAGTGAGGGTAATACTGTCCTCCCATTGTTTCTCGGACATGGGGAAGGAAGTTCTTCTTCATAATGCTGACTTGTTCTTCTTTCGAAGGCCAATTGGTCATGGTAGCTGCTTTTTCTCTCCATCTTGCTATGAATTTGCTGACTGATTCTCCAGGGTTCTGCTTAAGTATCTCTAAGTCATGGCGGGTCACCTCTAGCTCCTCATTTTACTTATGGTGTGAGACTGCTGCCGCAGTCTCACACCCCTCTTTGAAAGGTGCTTCGACCGTCGTCAGTGTGGGGGTAAATGTAAAGAGATAGAGTCGCCAACCTATTTTGCACAAAACAGGCAAAAGAACATGTTGCCACTTCGAGAGCGGCATCAAGGACAAACAAATGCATACTAAACCAATAGTTCGAAGGTTCGGGGGCTAAGTTAAGAAATGGGAAGGTGTTAGACATCCATCCCGCCCTTTCGGTCTCTCACGGGGTAGTGTTAAAATTTTCCTTTATATCCCCGTGAAGTGTGTGTGCGTGTTTATATAATGGAGATCGGAATCGTTTAACTCGTACCATAGACAAGGTAGAGTGAGGTCATCCATAGGAATATTCTCAAAATAATCTATATAAAAAATATGATTTGTGCGTTTATCACGATATTGATCGTCATTAGGCAACGACAATATGTGTTGGATGAAATGCAAACAAGCATGATATATGTATATGTAAAAGTATAATAAATTTGGAAATGGGAAATTTGAGAAAATTATGGAATTTTGGGAAATTGAGAGAATTGAAAAATTGGACTCGAGTCTTGAATTTTAATCCAAGACGCCTACATAGCCTAGAAAGGCATCAAAGTCCACGCAGTTCGAATTTAGCATAGGGGTGGTGTTTATCCCATATATTCGAACGGAATTTTATTATATGTGTATGTGTAGAAAATGTGTTTTTGGTTTTGGAAAAAGTGTGATAGACAATTTCGTTCGGAACTTACGGGTATAACCCTCTTTTATTTGTTTTTAGGGTTTTTTTTATAAAAAATAAAGTATGTGCAATATATTAATAAAAGTGTGGGTGTTAAAGTGTATGAACTAAAGTAAGAACTAGACTATGAATATAATGTAATTTATGCAAAAACAAAGAATTTAAAGAGAAGAAGAAGGAATTGGACCTTCTTTGAAACTTGATCTTTGATTTTTGGATGAAATACCTTGAGTGTGGATGAATGTTGATGAGAGAGAAGGATATTTTTCCAAATTGAGTATGAAAAGCATGGGAATTTAGGCTTGAATAAAACTTCACATGTGGAACTTCGCTGATTTCGAGAGAAGGTTACTGAGATCACTGATGCTGATGGATTTCTTATCTTTGTATTTGTGAGGTAATGGTCTCTATTTATAGGGCCAAGGGGGGTGCCGATCGGCCTACCCCAGGGTGTGCCTATCGGCAGGTAACCCTTGACACTGTTCCGATAGGCAGGGTTCTGGTCTTGCCAATTGGCAGTTTCGTGCAAATTTTTCTAGAAAAATGATCATAGAACACAAACTGTTGATCTAAATCATGTACAGGTCATACGGTTAAAAAGCTACATTAGAGGCCTTTAAGACCGCTCCCGGGTCCTGTAGTTGACTTTGAGTCAAATGTTGCTCGGAAGCGTACGTCGGTCTTTCGAACGGGAGATCGTCGGACAGAAATGGATCGTTCTTCCGTATGGTAAGTCAGAATCGTGTACGGGGCATACCATTGTAAAGTTTAGGAGATGTACTTTGACATTCCAAAGAGTTTCGCTCGGTTTGGAAAGTTGACCTTGGTCAATCGGGGCCCGGAAGCGCCCGATGGCCTCTCAGAGTAAAACGAATCATTCATCCATATCGTAGGATAGAATTGTGCATGAGGTGGACCGTTAGAAAGGGTATTTAGTGACCTTCGAATATTCATTCAGTCTCGTTCGAGCTAAAGAGTTGACTTTGGTCAAACGAATCCCGGGAGCACCCAATGGTCTCCAAATTGATTTTCGGTGGAAAATTGATCATTCGTCCGAATGGTTATGCTATTTCACCCATGGGGCGGACCATTGGAAGGGGGTTTCAGTGACCTTTGAAGATTCAAAGAGCTTTAACTCTGACGGGGTGAAGTTGATCAGGGTCAAATCGGGGCTCGGGAGCGCCCGATGGCCTCCGAATCGATTTTGGTAGTAGAATGGTCCGTTCATCCGAACCGTTATGCCGTTTCATGCACCGGATGGACCGTTGGAAAGGGTATTCTGAGCCCTTCAAAGATTTAAGGATATTTTGCTCTAAAGATAGAGTTGACCGGAGTCAAATGGGGGTCGGGGGCACCCGATGGCCTCTAGATCGGTACTCGGAGTGCGACCTAGGATTTGTAGTGAAATGGGGAGGTGCTAGGAACCTAAGGGGAGACTTAGGGGGTCCTAGAATGTGGTGTCTACAAAACTATCCGGCGATATGACCTGGGGACTGTACTCCCCCTGCATTCACTAGCCAATGGATTTACCCACATCGCGCAACCTCCCATAATATCACTAGAGTGGTATGTTTTCACATAAATATCATACGCACCGATGTTTATAAAGTACACAACTATATATATACTATCTTTATTTCCGTATACATATAATAAAAATAAATCCGTCTAAACAGTGCCTAACACTAGCCCATAATTCCAGAGTCTATTTCCCGACTCTTAATTTAATTAAACTCTCATAAATTAAATAATCAACCTAGCGTCACCCTGTTAGAGTATTCGAGCTTATCCACCCAACCCGTTCATCAACTATTTATAAACTCATCTCACTCAGTTCATAATTCACAATTATTCATCTATTATATATCTTACTATAATTCTTCCAACTTTTAATTACCCCATCATCCCTAGGCAATTTAACCTCTTTTTAATTGCTCTTATAATATTCTCTCATTATAGTAGGCTTCTGAATTCTCTTGAACCTCCTCGAAATCAGCCAAACCATTAAAATGACCCAAATTCGTGACTGTCAGAAAATCGAACCGGTTTGGCTCTTGTATCTAACCGATTCGTGTGCCTAGAAATTCGAATCAGTTCGATTCTGTGGCGAACTGGTTCGTTGCCCCGATACAACAAATCCAAACCAGACTTTTAAATCCCAAATCTGATCCTATCTCCTTTTAGATGATAATAAACCTTCATCAAGATGTATAGAACATAAAAGGATGTAACTATGATGATTCTAACGTTCATAAATTAGTCTAACATTAAATATTGGACTAAAAATCACCAATTTAATCAATCGAATGGGTTTATATCAAAATCACCATACATAACCCTAGATTTAATTCCCCAATCCAAATTAAGTATAACAAGCCCATATATCTCTACCATATTCGATTTTCAGTAATTATAATTTGCCTACAACCTCAATTTTTCATCCAATTAAATACACGAGATTAGTTTCACCCCAAAATCCCTCTTTTCATGTGAGAACCAACCCTAAATCAATTTTGGTTCTACACCTACCATGATATGAACATGAATTTCTGCAAATTAAATTGAAAGCAAGTTAATCACTTGCCTGTGTAGGTTTATAGAGTTTGATTACGCATTGTTGAAGATGAATTGACGATACCACACCCAATTCCTCTTTAAATTTTGCTCCTAAATCTCTCCTCTTTTCTTCCTTCTCTCTTACCTCAATTTTTAGGGTTTATATAATGAATTATGGTTGCCTCAACCCCTTAGACCTAGGTTTATAATCCCTAATTCCGAAATTAGGCTAACGGATCAAGCCCAATTGACCCAAATACTCCCATGTGGGCCCGGTTATGTCTAAAAAGGCCTCGGGACCCAATTACTACCCCCGAGTATACTATTTTATCTATCTCAACCCATACGGAACTAACCCTGACCTCGAAATCACCATTTGAGTCACTCTACATAAATTTCCTATCTCGATATCATATAGTCTACACGCGACTCCCGGTTAATATATAACACAGTCACGTCGGTGTCACTCGCTACGACGTATAATAATTATCACAAGTTATTTAATATTAACTTAGTAACTTTATTCCATAAATATTAATCATTATCTCTCCCGATTAATATTTTAATAAACACATAATATTGAATTCAATTAAATTATGGCAAACGTGTAATTTAAAAATACCCGGAATATTTAAATTATAAATGCTTAGAAATACGGTGTGTTACATACTTCCCCCCTTATAAAGGAATTTCGTCCTCGAAATTAGGATGTACCTGCGGTGAATAACTATCGATACTGCCCTCTCTCATATCATCCTTCCGCTCCCACATCAACTCGTTAACATTATGGTGCCTCCACTGCACTCGAACTAAGGGTACCACTTTTGACCGTAGCTTACGCTCATTACGATCAAGCATAGCCACTGGTCTTTCCTCATATGAGATATCTGGTTGTAAGTCGATCTCCTCTAATGGAACGTGCCAAAAACTCTCCTGCTCCTTCAGTACCTCTTTCGCGATAACACGTGGAATACATCGTGAATCCGCTGTAAGTTCTCTGGTAAGCCCAGCCTATATGCAACTGGATCCACCCTCTCAATAATCGAAAAAGGTTCCACATACCCCAACGCTAGCTTCCTTTTTTCTCGAACCTCATGACTCCCTTCATAGTAGACATCGTACTAAAACCTCATCACCAATCTCCAACTCTATGTTCCTCCTGTCTGCATCGGCGTAACTCTTCTGCTTATACTGAGCATTACGAATGTGTCCCCGAATTTTCTCAATCTTAGTAGAAGTATACTAAATCATCTCTGGCCCTAATAACTTGTTTTCCCCCACCTCTAACCAGCAAACGGGTGAACGACAAGTCCGTCCATACAATACCTCTAAAGACGAGCCTATACTCCCTGGCTCTACTATCTTTATGTTAGAAAAGATCCCAATTTTATAGGTGCCAATCTCCTTGTTGCCAAACACGTGACTCCCTTCATGGTAGATACTCGTAATAATTCCTGGCCACTCATGTCAGATTTTAAAACTTCGATTCACGGTGATGTAACTCTCACTACATTCCTGAACTGCACGTAAATGATGTAAATTGACTCAATCCTTGTCGGTGGACCATGAATCATTTCGGGTCCGAGAAGCTTGTTATTCCCCACTCTTAACAAATTGAAGGGTGGATGGCAAGATCTTCATATGAAACCTCAGAAGGCACTTTGTAAATAACAGTCTGTTACGAGTCATCACATGTATCTCTACCAGTTGTAATTAATACTCCCAATTACCCAAAAATCCAAAACATGCATTTCTTGCATTCTCCCACATTTTAGTCTCCTCTATCATCCAATCACTTGCCTACAGGTGACATGTCTAGCTCAAATTGCAACTTCGTCCCCATTGCCTCATGACACTCCCTATCAGAGGTGGGACTCAAGAGTGAATAACAATTATCCCGTTTCGATCAATCCATTCCACAAACCCGAAGGAAATCCTGACCTTTCCATGATTTTGATAACCCAATGATGAACGTTATTAGTCCGCGTATCCCTTTTGTCACTGGAATCATTAATCTATTACAAATTTCTGATTGATAATCTCGGACCAACCTTTTCCATCTGCGAGTGGTGCACCTAGAGAAAACTTCACTATTTCTCACTCAACACCAGTCCCCATGCTCAATGTTTCACATCACGTGGAACATCTTACTCCTCTTTTCTGGGATATACCAAAAATCACTGCCCTTGCGTTTGCTCTAAAATTGTGCACTTCTTGGGCACTTTTTTGTCTGGTAGAAACCAACATCTTATCTATGCGTAAACCACTCTAGGCATTTGACGAAGTGAGACTCCATTCTACTTTTCTAAAATTGTGGGGTCCTCCCTTGTCAAAGGATATCTTATTTACATCTGCCTTCATCGTTTTTGAACTCACCTCGGTTGTGATAGTTCTCCTTAATAAACACCTAATCGAACTATCTCCTTTTCTCAAACGAAGTTCAGTCCATCATATCATTCCACCTATGTTTCTAACTGCCCCACTGGCATATTTTCAAAACACTTATAATCGCCTCCCCTTATCTCGAGCGATATTGGAGGTCAAACTAACTAGGGCTCCCATACACCCTATATTTTGTGCATTCCTGCATAATCATCATTAACGTCTCATACGTAACATACTAATCTCAAGCTCGACCCCTCACTCTCACTGTGGCTATATAGTAGGGTTGTACTCAATTTACCTCTTAATCGTGACTTATTTCTCCTCAAGATTACCCCACCTATGAACTAGTGGTGCAAAAGCTCCCCAATACTTCCTACACAACACTACCGGCTCCATTGGCCGCACATAATATAAGAGCTCTCAGCTCAAAGTGTTTCCTCTATACGTTCAATGATTTAATTTTCAAAACTGTTGGCCTAGCATCCAACAATGTCTCTCCACTCTCGATGTTTATTATGGTTCATACGTAGAACATCTCGCATATGAAACTCAAATAAATAACTCCTCCGATGCGCTATTACCTAGGATTTTTGATCATCGAGTTCTGTAGGCCCAAAGCACATAATCGGGACTTTCAAAATCATGTCCACTGTCGTATAAGTCTAATAATAAACTCCCATATATCTAAATGAGTCATGTAACATTACGCTCGCACTATCACTAAGTCCCCAGCACTAAATCAATAATGAGTTAAACCTATTCGCTAGATAGAAAACCCGATATACCCTGAATCACATCAGTAAGGTTCCTACATATAATGAGACAACTATACTCTCGGAAGTCTCCTCCATAATAGGATATAGAAGAGAGCTCGACCCTTTTACGGGTGAGACATCATAAAAGAACACATCCTAGCCCGGAACAGCAAACACGATAACCTTGCTGTAACATCCCACCATAGTTCAAACCATCATTAACCCATCCATACCTAGGATAACATCACACTCAAATATCATCCTTCAAAATGATCTAACCCACTAAAATATATCCTCTCAGTGTCCACACCCGCTCCCCTACATATGGAACCCAATAGTGCCCCGTTACTCAATGATAACTATATATAAACTGTAGTACTATTAACGATACCTCCACTGAACCCGTTTCACGAGAGAATCTAGTGCTAACTAACTATTGTGAGTCACCTGCGTCACACAAAACATACCCCATTCACCTAAGGATAAAACTCATACTTTCAATTGTCAATAGCACTAGCGGTTCAAATGGTTCCTGGACATAACACTCTTATCCCAACCGAATCGAAAACTTCTATAACTGTTGCCCCTGCTGGGAATCTCGCTCCTGTTCTCTAACTCGCTGTGGACAAGTTCATTACAAGTGGCCCTGCTCTCCACACATTGTACACCTCTCTATATTATCCCCCTGTCTCTAGCCCCACTGGTTATATCAGGGCGTCCTTCTTTCGGAACTAGTAGTCTTGGCCCCGATTGCTACCCCCGTTGTTCATTTGGCTCTGTTGGCCCTATGGGACACACTGCTGGCCTTGACGGCCCTGACTGAATCTACCGTCACTTGGTAGGAATTCTTTTGATCTGAATCATTTAAATGGGTCCCCTGCTGGGTATAACCCTGACGTGCCTCACTAGCACCGTGAAATCCAATCTTGCCCTTCTGGCTAGATTCTCCAACTTTCTTGGCTCATTTCACACGAAAGCGTTGATATTAACATTATAAACATACGACATTGACGACAACGACACCAGTCATCCTATCCAAATTTTCCCCATCCTTGCTTGTGTATTCCACGAGCCCGTTATCAACCTAAGGACCTTTTTTTTTCTCCGTATCCACCCCGTCGGGTACGAAGTTCGCTAAACAAGTCAACTTTACTTCATGTCCGGCTACTATCCGATCCTTCAATAACAAGCAGTGACATTTCCTTTGCCTCTCTGCTTAAATAGTTGATGGGGGGATATGCAATCAAACAACACTCCCAAATTTCTCACTATTCATGGTATCTCTCTTCGGAAGTGGTGATTTACTCCCATCACTACAACACTGCTCCTATGAGCTAAAAATTTTTGTCTAAAATTTTAATCATAAATGTCACTGCCCTCCACCGTACACAATTTCTTTTGGATGATCTCCTTCCATTGGCCAATATCATTTTTGCACTTCCCCGAACTCTTGCGAATGGACCTTCAGAAAAACTTTTTGACTCTCTCCCTTACCGAATGTAGTGGGTGAGTTTGAATGTGTGCCACCGTTAGCTATGGTGGTACTTGAGAAAACTACTGCACCCTAGCGGTTATCATGACGTCCACTGCCCAAATAATAATAGTGGTGACTTCTACTGCGGTCACCGCCCCCATAATATTATGTGGCTCCAACTGAGCCTCTCCTACTACAGTCCTCCTAACGGACCTCACTAGTCGTGATATACGAAGCCCAACCAAACTCGTATATTATTCCATAAATTTTACTCAATAGCAGGAGAATGTAAGTCGTATTATGAATTGACAGTCCTAAGCATAGGGCTTTATATCAAAGAAAAGCAATGCTGAATACGTAGTAAGTCACACATATCCTATGGACTCTAGAACCTAATGCTCTGATACCATATGTGACACCCCACCTATTTTAATCACGGGTGATCAGTCCTTTATCAAAATAAACAGGAATCTCATTTGGTTCATTCTTTGGATCATTGTCGAAAACTTTTTAATTTACTAACCCCTATGTTAAATTAAGTCGGTGTTAATTTTATCTTTCATTAACATAACCACATGCGGAAAATAGAAATATTATAATTCATCCACAACAAATGTAAGAGTCTGAATCATCACACGATAGATAGATAAAAATGAATACCGAATAAACATCGATTCCAAAAATAGAATTCCCAAACCACAAGTCTATAAAAATAAAACTGAATCCAAATACATCGTCTGATAAATAAAACTAAAAGTGTATCAACTAAAAGGGGCAACATGACCAAAAGAACCACTGAATCAAAATTCTAGTCTAGGAATGAATAACTGAAGCGTCTACACAAATTCCTACAAACCTCCATAAATGTTGCAGCTACGCATCCCTGGAATGAGTCCTCAAGCTTGGCGTCCCTGTGGTTGGACACCTAAAATATTTTGGAAAATATTTTTGACACGGGTCAGAGCCCAAAACCTTTTGAAAAATATTTAGCAAGTAATTAAGATGCAAAAATTAAATATGTATTAACACTTTTCATATTTAAGCGGGTGTCGCACTCTCTTGAGATATTACTCGCCCCTCAACTATTTTACACACCTAACGCTTACCTCCTAACCCATCTAGTTATACAACCCCACTTAACTAGACCTGTTACGAATCTTTCTATCACCCTACTCTATCCCGGATACTTCCTCCCTTTGATTCATAAGTTATTTTACTCATTAACTTACTTAGTCAATTCCACTTTAGTTGGTTATATAACATTCACACTAGTTATATATGTAATACAATCACATTGTATGTATTTAACCCATATATAATTATCCACTCTATTATATACGTATAAATATACTACACAATCACACACATGTCGCGCATAATAACTATCCTCCCGAGTAATAACTCACTGGATGCTTGTCTCTACAATGCTATCATATCCCAGGTATATTCACTCTAAAATGGTTACCATAAGTTGGTTAACTCACACCGAAATAGGTAAATAGAATCGCAAATGTAGTGGAGGCGGTCATATTCCCCTGAGAGTGAGACCGAATCATACCCAAAGTGTCTTATCTCGAAAAAGAATCACACAGTAAAATACCCGGGCGATATGACCTGGGGACTATACTCTCCTACATTCGCTAGCCAGGGGATTCACCCACATCACGCAACCTCCCATGATAGCACTATATGGGTATGTTTTCTCATAAATATGACACACACCGATATTTATAAAGTACACAACTATATATATACTATCTCGATTTCCGTATATATATAATAAAAATAAATTCGGTTAAACCGTGCCTAACACTCTAGCACTATCCCATAATTTTTGAGTCTATTCCTCGACTCTTAATTTAATTAAACTCTCATAAATTAAATAATTAACCTAGCGTCACCCTGCTAGAGTATTTGAGCTTATCCACCCAACCCGCTTGTTATACGTAAAAATTACACTCCCACGTGGACCAATGAAGAATGCACACTTGTCATCCAGCGTGGTAAAACATCCTACTTGATCAGATTCAAATACACTTAGTCGGCTGGAATGCCGACCAACTCCAGAATGCCAACCATCAGGATCAATAGAAGTTATTTGGGAGCCAACTGACACTAAATTTAATGTACATGCCTATCAATGAGTATAGCACAACCAATATCAAATTGTATACAGATGTAAATGCTTGGCACTAAATCTTTTCTCTTCACCTGCTATCCCAAACACCAAAAGCCAAAAATAAAAATAAAGACCAAGTCAAAATAAACCACATGTTTTAAACCAACTTAACCCCAATACCCATTTTACCCCACTAACTACTTTTAACCCAATACCCAAATTACCCTCATAACCAAATCTGATTTTTATATCCCTATTCCCTCACTCATGCTCCTCTCACCATTTCCATGCACACTAAAACATAAACTCTCCAATTTACCCCTAGCCTCCATGTGCACCATATAAATTGAAGACTTGGGCCATTTTCAAAGGATCTCAATTTAGTTTTTTTAACTCTTGTGTGATAAATTTCTCTACACCCCTCTTTAGAGAGTATTTGTATTTTTAGCAAATATCTCATTATAGAGGTGTGTAGTGAAACTTATCTCTAGGATGAATTCCACCCCACCCATCTATAATGAATTTTTGCATTTTTAGCAATTATTTTATAATAGATTGATGTAGTTGAATTCATCCATTATTATCTAGAATCTCAAATTTAGTTTTTACACCTTGTGTGATAAATTTCTCTACACTCCTCTTTAGAGAATATTTTTATTTTTAGTAAATATATCAATATAGAGGTGTGTAGTGAAATTTATCTCTAGGATGAATTACACCCCACCCATTTATAATGAATTTTTGCATTTTTAGCAATTATTTCATAATAGATTGATGTAGTTGAATTCATCCATTATAATCTAGATTTTTTTAGAGAGAATTCTAGAGAGAGTAGAGAGATAGGTTAGAGTAGAAAATAAATTAGGGAAATCTTTTGTAAATAGTTTTACTTTTAGACATTTGTGAGGATAAATTGTGAGTAATTCAATTGAGTATTATATTGAATTGATTATTGTTGGATGCTCATATTGGATGGATGATGTTTGATTTCAAGGAAATAAGAGTTCAATTTCACTTCAAGAGATTGGGTTTCATTGTTCTCTTCTCTTCTATTTTATTTTATTAGCCTTTGATTATATGATTATCATTTTTAATATGATGTTAGGCTAAATCTCCTTTCAAGGGGTGGGGAGAACCCTTATTTGATATTATTTTAATTTAATTAGTTTGATTACTTGAAAATTCCCTTTGAATGTTAATTTTGATCCCCCACCCTTAAATTTACTCCTCGAGACAGTAAATGATTTTCGAGAGAAAATCAAAATTCTAGTTATAATACCCACTTTAGATTCGAACTAGAGATATGGGTTTCTCAAGTGGGGTATTATTAATTGAATTTCCACCCTATTTTGATTTTCTAAGATGCACATAAATTTTGATGAATCGATCGTAGCGGGTGATTAATTAAAAGGAGTGTAGGTATATTTTTTAGAGTTGTGGGGGGTTAAACTTAATTTTTTAAAAGATTACTATTATAATTACACTTGCAACGAGAGTCGGTTTGTAATTTTGATATTAATTTGGAAGAATTCAAATAATTAAATTAATTAGTTAGAATAGCTAAAATTTGTGGTGTAATCCCATTCCTTGATTGTTCTCACTTTATTTACCTCACTTGATATCTTATTTTAGTGTTAGACTTTGTTATTCATTTTTAGTCACTTTTTAGTTAGTTCTTTACATCTTTGATTTTAGTTTAGTGTTAGTTCACCATTTCTCACAAAAATTGTTTTAATATTAAAAAAAGGTAAAAAAAATTGAAAAAGCAAAAATCCCAAAAAGAAAATAAAAAGTGAATTACAATTGAGTTTGTCTCTAGCTTACCCCCTTGAAGTGGATTGATACCCTTAATTACCGCTCTACACTTGAGTTTGTTATATTTTTGAAGGTATTTAGGGACCGTTTGGCAACCCAATTCCAAGGCTTGGAATTGGATTGCCAAACGGACCCTTAAGGTTTTGATTAGAGGACTTTCAAGCAACGACGAAATAACACGAAAAGACACTTTATCAAATGGCGTTATTGCCATTCTTGGGAGTGTGAAGCACTTGGAGTGAATTTCATTTTGTATATCATCTATTTTCTATACTTTGTTGCTTTTTAGTACCATTTTTATATTTTATTAGAAGGATTGTATTAGGAGTTAATTAATTTGCTTGTATTTTGGTGCTTAGAGGCACCAAATTATTTTTTATTTTAATTTGTAATAATTAATTGCGAAGGAAAGCTTGATAGGGAAACCGGACAAGGTAGAGAGAGGGCGTCCAAAGGCGAGAAAAAGAAGCCTCTCTACCTTGGTTTATAGGACTCCCGGGGCCGACTGACATAGGCGTGATCTCCCCCTGATCGACTCAAATTTTTCGGCACCCCACGGCCTAAAAACTGTGGGAGGTACATTTCTCAAACCCTCACGCTTCTCCTGTTAGCGAGTCAATTCTTTTGTGTGCTTTGTGTGCTCTTACTTGATTTTATTATCGCATTTATTTTCGAATGGTGTGATGAATTAATTAACTAATACCTACACCCAGTCACTCACGAGAAGGGATTTCATCACCCGATTCACTCGTTTACTAATTGTTTGCTACCCTAGCCATCACTAAATTTAAAATCAATCAACTAGATAGCCCACTAGGAGAATATTTTTGCAAAGGTGATCACTCAGATATTTTCGTGATTTTTTATCGCCCACGGACTTAATTAAACTTTGATTACCCTTTCACTATATCTAAAGATAAAACTTGGCTATGTGCTAGTTAGGAATTCTTCTTGACGTGTGTGTGTCCAATTTAATTTTTCGATCGTCGAATTTTAGTTAGTTCGTCCATTCAAAGAGTCCACCTATTTTTTCGGCTCTTTTCTTTAAAAAAAAAAAATTCCAAAAATCTTTTCTTTCTCTTTATTTTTATAAAAAACAAAAAAAATCCAAAAACATTTTCTTCCTCTATTTTTTTTGAAAAATCCAAAAATATTTTCTTTCCTTTTGAAAAAAATTTAAAAAGTCCAAAAATATTTTTTTCTCGCTATTTTCTTCCAAAAAATCCAAAAACATTTTCTTCCTTTATTTTTTTCGAAAAAATCCAAAAAAATATTTTCTAACTTTTTGAAAAAAATTTAAAAAATCAAAAAATATTTTTTCCCACCATTTTCTTCCAAAAAATCCAAAAATATTTTCTTCATTTCATTCTCTAAAAATCCCAAAAATATTTCCTTTCTTTTTCAAATTATTCAAAAACCACAAAAAAGAGAGAACATCTTGAAAATAAAAAATAAGGCCCGTGATCGTTTCTCTTCACCCTCACCTTTTTCAATCTATCCAACAAGACTGGCGCTTCAGTCTTGTTTGGGGGTGATCCTCATCTCCCCATTTTTCTACTACCCCGCACTTTCATAGATCTTTTCTTTAGGGTGAGAATGATTGGGTCTGGCTGAAGATATTAAACTTAGCGCTACCGGGAGGCAGCCCGTTCTTTCTTGTACTAGTCTCATCCTGTTTGGGGGTGGTGTGTCACACAACTCAATGCGTTATCATGTTTATATACTTGTACAATTTTGTTATCTTCTCCTTTATTCAGGTTTATTCTTGGCTACCTCTGTCCATTTCATTAGCGGTTGATTCTAGTAATCTTTTTCCTCCCTTTTGTTCTCAATTTTGAAAATCATTTTACTTAACATCGAGGACGATGTTCCTTTTGTTTGGGGGTGGGAAAATTTATCAAAATCGTACATCTTTTGAATTTTTTTGATTTTTAAACCCGATTTTTAAATTTCGTGCAATTTCTTTCATCTCATTTATTGATATGAATTTTCAATCATCCATCTTTCAAAGTCTAGGAATAAAGCTAGAGGATTTATCTTTTTATAAATAGCTTATGTAATACGTAACAAGGCATGTTGCACTATGAATTTCTAAACTCAACAAAATTTGCGCACTTATCACCTCACTGCGGTTTAGAGTTGAAGAGTACTACAATTCTGAAGAGAACCTTAAGGATCACTAGTAGAGACTTTAGCTTGTGAGATTTGTGCCTTTCACCATTTCAGAGTGTTTTACGCAACCTCCGAGTCACAAGTTGATTCAACTTCTTTTGGGTCCGCACTTAAATCATTGTATGATCTCATTATTTTTCATTAAATTTTGGTTTGATCACTGAGAACGATATCACTTTCGAGTTGTAAGAAACATGTGTCTTGAAATTTTTCCCGATCACTAGATTTTCACCCATTCACTTCACCCATCACATTCCCATGATCTTCCATATTCCACATTCACATCCCTCATCATCCATACATATTTTCCATTCCATTTATATATCATCCATCATTTTTTGAGAAAAAGAGGGTTTTCAAATGTTAAATGTCTTCAGTATTGAGAGTATAAAAGAGAGAGAGAGAGAAACAAAAAAAAAAAGAGAAAAATAGAAAAATAGCAAAAATGAAAAAAATAGGAAAATAAAAGAAAAATAAAATAAAATTCGAAAAAAGAAGAGTAGAAAAATAAAAGAGAGAAAAAAAAGAAAAAGAGAGTTTGTAGTTTGTGTGTTGTGTAATAAAGACACGTGTTCCTCATGTGTACACTCTTCTTACACATCCATCACTCATCCATTATTCATTATCCATCATCCATCCACCGCCATTATACTTCACCTCATATCATCCTTCCCATCTCATTTCCCCTCACCCATTATCATCCATTTTCCCCTAGGTGTTCGGGCAAATGAAAGTCAACGTGGTGAATAACTCGACGTTCTCACTATAGTGATTAACATTCTTTCATGAGATCAATTTTCCTTCTAAATGTTCGTTCTTTCTTATATGTGTGTGAGACGTTTGAACTTGCTTACATTTACTCACCTCCACACAAACAAGAGCGATACACTTACCCAAATCTCGAGAATTCGTTTGAGAGAGATATATCCATGAGATTTGAAGTTGAAGCATTGATTACAAGAGGCTATCTGGAATTACTCTTGTGATACTCGATCCGCTTTGACTGATTCACACTATGCACGTTGAGTTCTAGGAAGGATGTGCTTTGAATATTCATATAACTAATATTTTTACGATTCTAGCTTGTATTTCTGAAATCATTTCTCTCATGATAGATTGTGCGATTATTCTATGTCTAATAAAAGATAGAATGTCATTTGCAAATAAGAATTTTGTGGGTATATTCCCTGCAAACCCTCACGAGACACAAGTCGTCCTGTAGGGCAACCTATAGGTTTAAAGGCTTGTTACACATGCTAAGTGCAATCGCACGTGCCCGCGAAAGTGGTACACTTTTGGTTTCTTATCTGTCTCTTTCTCTCTATCTTTTTGCTCGAGGACTAGCAATATTCTGTTTGGGGGTGGTGTGATAAGCACCCAAAAGTGTTCATTTTATACCCCGAATATATGCATTTTAGTCGCTCGTTTGTAATAAAAATGGTCTTATGCGCGTAAATGTGCAATGTGCAGGCTTGATTGCGTTTGCAGTTCAAAAAGCATTATTTCGAGGCAAATATGAATCAAATGGAGCTAATTCCTCATTCCCATAACCATACCCAAGCCTAAACCGACCCCGCACCCCATGTGTGCTTAGTTTGTGCCCTTTTCCATTTTTTTTAGATTTTTAGTTTGAGTCGTTTTTATTTTTAGGATTTATTTTTGATTTATTTAGAATTTCTTGGTTTTATTTTCTATTTTATTTTTATTTTTATTAGTTTAATTTTATTTTATTTTGATTTTTATTAGTTTTTAATTTTTATTAGGATTAAATTTTTTAGGATTTCATTTATTTTTAGATTTATTAGATTTTACATTTTTTGTTTAATAGATTTCTATTTCTATTTTTATTGTTATTTCTTTTTAGTTTTATCTTTAATTTGTGTCTTTTATTTTATAGATTAGGATTTTATATTTTTAGTAGATATTAATTAATTTCATTTTTTTATTAGTTAGTTTACAATTTTTAAGGGTCACAAATTATCACACACACACACCCCACTTATCCTACACACATCATACACACACAAACCAAACCTTTACCCTCACCCAAATTCCCATACACTCACCTACACACTAACCTCACCCAACTCATCTTTAACCTCACACACCCTATCTCTCTCCAAACTCCATAACCAACTACCTCCCTTATTACTCCAATAATACCCATTTCCTTTCAACCCAACACACAACCATACCCACAACCCGGAGATACCCACAACCAAAACCACTCCAAATCCCCAACCTCCATAATCCGTTTGCCCAACCCCGTCATCGTCGGAACCCCCCACCTGTGTCCACACAACCGACCAGTCCCGGACCTGTCAAACCCGACGCCCCATACCCGTCCCGACTTCAACCCTCGAAACCCGCGGACCTCCACCCTCTTCCAATCCGATCCGGACCTTACCTCGACGTCTTGACCCGCTGCCACCTGTCCTCAACCCCTACCCGACCATCCCTAATCCACCCCGACATTATCGCCGCCCACTTCGCACCCTGCTCCGACGAAACCCGTACACCTCCAAGCCAAAAGTCATGAACCCACCTCCGGATGGTTCAACCCAAAACTCATTTCTTCCAAATCGTTTTTCTTCACCTACTATCCCAAACACCAAAAGCCAAAAACAAAAACAAAGACCAAGTCACAATAAACCCACATGTTTTAAACCAACTTAACTCCAACACCCATTTTACCCCCAACTAACTACTTTTAACCCAATACCCAAATTACCCTCATAACCAAATCTGATTTTTATACCCCTATTCTCTCACTCACGCTCCTTTCACCATTTCCATGCACACTAAAACATAAACTCTCCAATTTACCCCTAGCCTCCATGTGCACCATATAAATTGAAGACTTGGGCCATTTTCAAAGGATCTCAATTTAGTTTTTTTTAACTCTTGTGTGATAAATTTCTCTACACCACTCTTTAGAGAGTATTTACATTTTCAGCAAATATCTCAATATAGAGGTGTGTAGTGAAATTTATCTATAGGATGAATTCCACCCCACCCATCTATAATGATTTTTTGCATTGTTAGCAATTATTTCATAATAGATTGATGTAGTTGAATTCATCCATTATTATCTAGAATATAAAATTTAGCTTTTACACCTTGTGTGATAAATTTCTCTACACTCCTCTTTAGAGCATATTTGCATTTTTAGCAAATATCTCAATATAGAGGTGTGTAGTGAAATTTATCTCTAGGATTAATTTAACCCCACCCATCTATAATGAATTTTTGCATTTTTAGCAATTATTTCATAATAGATTGATGTAGTTAAATTCATTCATTATTATCAAGGGATCTCTATTTAGTTTTTTAAAACTCTTGTGTGAAAAATTATCTACACCCCTCTTTAGAGAATATTTGCATTTTTAGCAAATATCTCAATATAGAGGTGTGTAGTGAAATTTATCTCTAGGATGAATTCCACCCCACCCATCTATAATTAATTTTTGCACTTTTAGCAATTATTTCATAATAGATTGATGTAGTTGAATTCATCCATTATAATATAGATTTTTGTAGAGAAAATTTTAGAGAGAGAAACAATTTATATTTTTAATTTTTTTAGGTAGTTTTTTATTTTAATTTCATTTTTTTAGAGAATTGTGAGAAATTAATTGTTGAGTGATTCAAATAAATGTTCGTATGCAATTGAATATTGTGAAAAGCTCAATTTTAATGGATGTTGCTCAATTTAAATGGAGGATTATAGTCCAATTTTGCAAATCAAGGAGACTTGTTTGAAGATTTGCCCTCTTACCTTTCTATTTTATTTATTCATAGCCTTGACTATTTATTCATGATGTTTAAAATCATGTTAGGGTAGATACCCTTTAAAGGGATGGGGTGACCATTATTTGATGTTAAACTTACTTTACTTAGCTTATTTAAATTAAATATCTCCTTGATAATTAATTTTTCACTCTTACTTTTGTATTTACGCCTCGAGAGAGGGTAAATGATTTTCGAGAGAAAATCCGAATTCTAGTTATAATACCCATTTTTGATTCGAACTAGAGATAGGGATCTCTCAAGTGCGGTATTATGACTTTAATTTCAACTATAATTTCATTTTCTATGATTTGAACTAGTCTACTAAATCGATCCTAGCGGGTGATCTATTAAATGATATATAGATCTACTTTTCAAGAGTTGTAGGAGTGTTAAATTTAATTAACTAAAATGTTATTATTAAAATTACATTTGCAACGAGAGTTGATTTGTGATTTTGATACTAACTTGGGATAATTAATTTTAATGAACTAATTAATTTTGATTAGCTAAAATATTTTGAGTCATCCTACCCCTTGATTGTTCTCACTTTTATTTTCTCACTAGTCTCATATTTTATATTTTTATTTAGTTAGATTTACTTAGTTTCATTCTTATCTCATTTCTTTTTAGTTTGTTTTTTTCATCTTCCATTTAGTTTAGTATAGTTTCGTTCACCTTTGATAATTGTTTTAACGTTTGAAAAAGCTAAAAAAAAAATAGAAAAGAAAAATTCCAAAAAGAAAATAAAAATTGAATTACAATTGAGTTTGTCTATAGCTTACCTCCTTGATGTGGATTGACATCCTTACTTACCGCTCTACAATTTAGTTTGATATTATTTTGTAGGTATTTTAAGGTTTTGATTAACTTGGCTTGCTACAATGACTACACACAAAAGCAAGTTATCAGCATCCCTATAAATGTAACCCGATCCTTCAACTCAAAGGGGGACTTGAACCACATACACCCTGAGCTATTGTAAGCAACACGTAATAAGAACTCACAGTGGACGTAGGCTAATTCATAGTTGAACCACTCTAAAAAACTCTTTTCTTGTGTGTGTGATTTAAGTATTTCTATATTGTTTATCTGTGATTATAAAATTGGAATAAATCTAATTTTAGACATCAACAGATTGGCGCCGACTGTGGGAACGTTTGTATGCCATCTTTCTCTACCTATTTATTTCAAACATGAATAACCCAAAAAGTAGTAACAGAAATGAGGGTAATCCTATTATTCCATCCTCTCCTCCTACCACTGCTGACTTAAATGGAGTCCTAATGAATTTAGCCAGGGGGCGAGAAGAGATGCAAGAAATTATGAGACAATTGGCTCAGTTTCTCCAAGCTAGGTCTACTGCTCCTTCTAGACAAACAATGTCACCATTGCCAGGAAGAGGAGTTCTATTACTCCGTCCTAGGAGTCATCATCATAGTCAGTCTAGATCTTCTCATGACAGGTCTTATCGTCCAGGAGCCACTTCATCAATCAGATCCTCTGAACCTTATGATGAGCTTTCTGTCGCTCCTGAAAGGCCGAGCGCTTTTGAGAGTTTAAGTAGAGAATTAACTTTTAATCGTTTGGGCCCCCGAGAAAATAAAGGTCCTCCTAGAGAACTGTCCCGATAACCTGGGCACCAGGCCAATCATCGGGGAGAATCTGTTAGGAACAAGTCAAGTATTCGACGATCCATGCGCACCGAGCAAACTTCTCAGGAAGAGAACTCTGCGCAAAATCATGGAAATAATGGCAAAGTAACTTCAAACAGGTCTAATGCTGAAAATCTAGCATGGAGAGGGTTAATCCAGCGATTGGAAGACCGGTTGGGAGAAATGGCGAAGGCAAAGAACCCATTGCAATGGAGTTTAGTTAAGGGTTCTCCCTTTATCATGGATATCGTGTATTCTCCTACTCTAGATAAATTGAAACCACCAACGATTACCCCTAGATATAATGGTAAGACTAATCCAGTCTTGCACATTGAGCAATATCAGGCTGCCGCTGATATATACGCTACGCCCGACGAGATGAGATGTAGGGATTTTTTAAGCGCCATTACTGGTCCAGCTTAGATATGATATAATAACTTACCCCGAGGACAGATTGAAACCTTTAGTCAGCTAGCCGAACTATTTATTAGCAATTTATACTTTGGGGCCAAACCAGCTAAACAGGTAGCTCATCTTTTGAATGTCAAGCAACGAGTAGGGTAAACCACCAGGGAATATATCACTCATTTCAATCACGAAAAATTAGAGGTTGTTAGTTAAGAAGAGAAAATATCTATTGCTACCTTGATGAGCGGGTTGCTTCCTGAAAAGCTGTACTACGCAATGGCAAAAGATCCTCCTAAGACCATGGCTGAGCTCATGCCTAAGGTTAGAAATCATGAATGCCGAGGAAGCTATGGCTGCTAAACAGGGACAAACATCGAAGCCTGCTGACAAAAAGGAGCAAAAGGATAAGAAGGATGATAAACCCAAAAAGTTTGCAGAATATACTCCCTTTACTGTGGGTGTCCATTATATATTGGATGAAATTAGGGAGAACAAAGATTTAAAATGGCCAGGAAAGATGCTGATGCCACCTCACAAAAGAGACAAATCCAAATACTTTGAGTCCCATAAAGATCATGGACACACAATTTATAGGTGCATCGCTTTGAAAAAGGAAGTCGAAAAGATCATTCGCCGAGGAAAACTGAATAAATTTGTTGATCAGAATGAAGGTCGAGAGAATGGAAGGAGGTAGACATCACCTGGTAAACCTAGAGATGATAGAAAGAGAGGACACGATAAAGATTATGACGATGACCCCGATCTTCTGAAGAAACCCAAACAACCAGAAAAAGAAATTACTATGATTACTTTTGGTTCCTTTGATTTCCATGTTATTACAGGAGGTAACGCTGGAGGAGGAGGCGAAGCTGCTGAAAGAAAAACTTATCTTAATGAAGCTAAATCACTCATCAAATGAATCAACCTGAATGATGAAGATGATGATAGGCCCAGGAAGGTGAACAAAGACAAACTTATCACCGGCTTCTCCAAAAATGACCTGTCTGGAGTGTTATATTCTCACGACGATCCTTTGGTTGTCACATTTAGAATCGATGAAGCCAAAATTTCTAGAGTCTTAGTTGATAATGGGAGCTTGACAGTTGTTCTATTTTTTTTACTGCTTCTAGAGTTTGGAGTTGAGAGTTATTCAATTGGAACAATACCACAGGCCTTTAATTATTTTTTTAGGAGAAAAAATATATCCCCTAAGAACTGTGAAGCTGGAGGTGTTGCTCGGCACATGGCCAGTTAGCCGAACAGAGGAAATTCATTTTTTTATTCTTAAAAAAATGTTAAATCTAATTATAATGTTATTCTCGGTAGGGTAGGTCTGAAGAAGTTTGAAGTAGTTCTTTCCCCTGTCCATCAGTGCTTGAAATTCCCTACTCACTTTGGAGTCGGTGTAGTCAAAGGCGATCAAAAAGTGGTAAGAGAATGTTATTACACTTCAGCCGAGGAAGGAGATGTGGTAGATTTAAAGAAGAAGACTGTCACATACCAAGTGTACACTTTGGATCCCAGGGAAGAGACATAACTGGTCAAATGAGAGGCAGTGGAAATCACAGAGAATGTAATCATAGATAATGAGAGGACATAAAGGACTACTCAAATTAGCTATGTGTTAGCACCGTGCCTCAAGCAAGAATTAATCACATACCTCAAAGAGCGGAAAAATGTTTTTGCTTGGAGTCACGAAGATATGCCTGGTATTGATACTGATTTCATTTGTCATGAGCTAAACATCAATAAAAAAGCCAAGCCGATCAAGCAAAGGCATAGAGTATTCAGCCCCGAGAAAAATATGGCTATCCAAGAAGAAGTGGAAAAATTACATAAAGCTCAATTCATTGAGGATGTGAAGTTCTCTGATTGGCTAGAAAATGTAGTAATTGCGAAGAAGAAAAATAACAAGTGGCGAATGTGTGTAAACTTCACTGATCTTAACAAAGCATGCCCAAATGATCATTTTACTCTGCCAATGATTGATCAATTGGTGTATGCAACTGCAGGTCATGAGCTACTCAGTTTTATGGATGCATATTATGGCTACAACCAGATCAAGATGAAGCCCGAGGATAGGGAAAGTAACTCTTTTATCACCAGCCGAGAAACTTACTGTTACAATGTCATGCCCTTCAGATTACTTCACAAAGTGGGTGGAAGCTAAATTGATGATAGGCATGCCCTATGAGAAATTTTTTCAGTTCATATAGAAGCACATCATATGTCGATATGGAATGCCGTATGCTTTTATTACCGACTATGGAACTCAATTTGACAATGATGATTTTGAGGCATACTGTGTACAATCAAAGATCCAGAAACTTCAGTACACCCCAGGGCACCCTCAATGTAATGGTCAAACGAAGATAACAAATAAAACTTTGCTTGATGGAATGAATAAAAGACTTGACACTGCAAAAGGAAACTGGATTAATGAGTTGCATTCTGTTCTTTGGGCATACAAAACAACGCCGAGAACCTCCACTAGAGAAACACCCTACATGCTTGCATTTGGGACATAGGCGATGGTCCCAGCCGAAATAGGTATACCAAGTCATACAATGTTGAACTTTGACTCTCTAAAAGTGATTTAATGAGAAGACTGGATTTGGATTTGGTGGAAGAAGTCAGAGAAGATGTTGCCATCAGAGTTGCTGCTTATGAACAATGAACTACCCGTTTTTATAATAAAAAGATCAAGCTGACCAACCTGAAAGAAGGCGATTATGTTCTTAAGAAGGTTATTCAGAAAGGCAACAAACTGAAAGTTAACTGGCATGGCCCTTATCGTATCTCGGCGATCATCCGACCGGGGACATTTCATTTGGAAACTCTTAAAGGGGAAGAGTTTAAGAACCCTTGGAATGTTGACCACCTGGGAAAGTATTACTAGTAGTGGAAAATGATTATGTAAGCTTTAAATATTAAATAAAAGTGGTGATTACTGTTTACTAACGATTCTATTTTTTAAAAAAATTTTTTGGGGAATATATCCCCAAAAGCGAAAACTAAACTTAGCTTTTTTAAACACACTTCAGTCTTTGCCGACCAGAAGACATAATGTTTAAATAGGTTCCTAACACCTCCTACAGGTTCCTCACCTGCCACTTCATCAGGTTCTTAACGCCTGCTACTTAATGATCATTACTTCCTGCATGACCTCAGGTCACGAACAAGAAGCCGATTAATAATCATTACTTCTTGTATGATTTCGCCTTTTGACGAGTTAAGAACAAGAAGCCTGTAAAATTTTATAAATTTTTACCCGAACAAGTTACATAATGGGATACACATGTACACTCCTAGTACATGAATACATATACACATCCCTAATACACCTGGTCGCCACTGATAACTAATGAGAACACTTAAATAAAAACTTTTCAGTTATATTTAAGTTCATTAATAGAATCTAAGGCCCTATAATTCAAGTTCAACCACTGGAATGTGACACCCTGCTTAAAATAGTAATGGGTGGCAAGCCCTATACTATAATTAATCAGGAGTCTCAAGTGGATCATTCTCAGCATCTACTGACAATATTAAAATAAACATAGCTAACTACCCAATATTATAAAAAGTATGTGCCAATTTTTGTAAAACATACAATGCAACAACCAACCAACCACGTAAAAACTACTGAACATGAATATGAACACACACATGCTAAGATAAAAGAGAATAGTTCTATAGTACCAGAAATATACAAAAGTAAATACTCGAATATGCTGTCGGGTCACAGACAATACAATAATCCTGTGGAAAGAAATATGAAAGTGCTATCTAACACTTGGGTATAAACCCGATATACAACTGAATCCTAACTAGATTTACAAAAGATAAGAAGCGGATATAACAAAATCCCGCAACAGTCCGCACCAGCTATAGTTCCATGAGTACACTGGATAGAAAAGCATCACTGGCGTCCTTGCGCAGGAACACCTAAAATAATACAATATATATAACAAGAGGAAAAATATAAACGGGTCAGAGCCCGAGGTGTGAAAACATTTTAGCAAGTGCATTAAAATGCATAATAATTATAAATGCACTATAAAATGATTAAAGTGGAGTCGCACTCTCATGGAACTCCAACTCACCCCTCAACTAGAGCGCACACCTAAACGTATGCACATGATCCTTAAATAATTGCCCAACACTTTCTAGGTACAAATTCCATCTAACCTACGCCTAGTCCACTTTCGCGTAATCCAACATCTAAAACATAACCATAAATTTTCGATTCTACCCTATCCCAAAAGTGCATCTAAACTTATGTAAACATATAAATATACATATACATAACTTTTACTAGAATTTAGCGGATTCTAATTATTAACTTATACGAGTTATTAGCATCTAAATGCTAACACTACACCAAATCTGCCGAATTGTCACGGTCATTGACCTTGACAAGTTCAACTTGTCAAGGTCAATGACCGTGACAATTCAAGGCGAGACAAATTTTTTTGTCACGGACTTATCACGGTCAATGACCGTGATAAGTTTAGTCACGATTAATAACCGTGACAAAGCCTTGACCCTTTTTAAAAATATTGTCATGGTCAATGACCGTGACAAGTCCGTGACAACCTTATTTGTCAAGGACTTGTCACAGTCAATGATCGTGACAATTCTGGGCAGAATTTAAAAAAAATCTGTTGGGCAATATGGCCACTATCACTGCCCAGCAGTATATTTGTACCTGTTGTAGCAACGTTGTACCTGTTCAAACATCATATATCCAAATAAACTAAAGATAATGCAAATATACTTTCAAAATAGAAACAATATACATGACGATATAATCCAAATATAATTCAAATGTACCAACTTAAAAATAATGTCACTACATGTTTGGGGTAAATGTGAGGAGGTGAGTAGGACACACGATATACGAATTGACACACCCACTAATATACATCGTGCCGCATTGTTCGCGCAACCACAATAGGGAATTCTCCTTACATGGTATCACATGCGTGACGAGCACCTTGGACTCGATCTCTTGAAGCTCACGTCCATGAACTATTCCACCCTGGACGATATTCGGGTCCCTCAACCCCCGCCCTATCTGCTGGCCATCAAATACGTCCAATATGAACACGCTCGGCCAACCAAGTGTTGACATCGGTCTGTTGAAGGGAGCCAAATAGGGAAGTGGATCATCGAAGTACGCACGTGTCGGTGATGAAGCAACGAGGTCCACATCCTCGTCATCCTGCACCTCGTCCTCCCGCACGTCCTCCTCCGCCGCCTTCTCCTTCCCTTTCCCCTTACGGTCTCCGCCCAACATAGGCTTCATGAATGAGTACATATCTTGGACCGTCGCCTCCAAATGAGACAGCTTCGCGTCATGTGAATCCACCGTTCGATCCAACCCGGTGTCGCTCGTCTCCAATCCGATGATCCTAGATTTGGCCACCCGCGAGCTCACCCCCTTGTCCTCCCCTTGCGATCAGAGCCAAGCACTTGGTTGAGTGCGTTTGTGGACAAAGATGCCTTGCCGGCATCAGACTGCGACTCATGCACTTCCTTAAGCTTTGACTGAAACGACAAAAAGCACATGATTAGTAAAATAAGTAAACTAAAAAATTATAACGTAATCAACAAAAAGTAAACTGTCGGATTACTTACAATCGTGGCCGCGACGCTCGGGGACACCTCCTTGTCCTTCCCCTTCTTTGTCCGAAGAGCCACATAAGTATCGAGCCTATGTGGTTTACCCCCAGGCCACTCCCTATCCCCTGAAATAAAATAAAGTAAAATTAGTATCGGCCCCGCAAAGTAAAATAATGCAGAATAATATATTTCTGTAGTTATAGACAAATTAAATCTTACCATCATCCTATGCTCCACCTCGACGTAAGACGTGCGGCCGGAGTAGTGTACGTGCGTCTTTTTTGCCCGATTTTCCCTCCCCGATTGGCGAGATGCCAATTGTCGCTCCCCGATCTCATTGTCAATGAACTTTTGCCATTGTGCCAATGAGATCGGCTCCTTCGACGGGACGGATTCACACCTTTGGATAATGGACTCTCGTGTTTTCTCAAAGTACCGTGTCCGCATATTTTTCTTCCACGTCTTGTGTTTCTCCCTCAACTGCTCAAAGACAGAATCGCGTAGCTTTGGATCCAAGTTGAATTGTTCTTGTCCAACAAATACAATGTTAGTTGCGAATAAATATAAATATAACTAATAAAATGAAATTGAAATCGAAATTGAAATTGAAATATTCATATTCATATAAATATATTACCTGTAGTGCCGCCCAAACATCTAACTTGAGCTCATATGGCACCTCTTTCCAACTCATATACTCTGGGCCGATGACCGTCTTTACCAGCTCGAGGGATCTCGTTAATGGCTCCGACTTGTTCTCGATGGTAATCCCAAATTTTCCATATTTGGGGAGCCTAGGGGCCGAGGAGCCCTCGTCATCTCCGCTACCACCAAGCCCAGATGACATCATCATAACCAGCATCATCATCCTCGCCTTAATACCTGAAGGAGACATTTGCGGTAAAAAAATGTTATTAGTACAGATAAAAAAAAATTAGAAGAAGACATGCAAATACGTACAATTACTACAAATAAAAATGAGCACTAATTATTAATTTACTTTCATACACCCCCTCTCCCACTACACACACGAACACGTACACGCACACACACCACCCCCTGCCCCCACCCCACACAATATAATTATTTTCATCAATTAAACTAACAATTAAAGTATACAATTATTAATTTACTAATTTACAATGATGAGCAATCCTACTTTCATAATTAATCATATATTAATTTATTAATTTACAATAAGGGGCAATCATATATTAATTTACTAAAAAAATTAATAATCAATCAATTCTTTCACAAGGGACACTACGCACATACACACACATAGAAACACACGCAGCCCCCCATCCCTGCCCCCTCCCCCCACCTTGCCCCACCCCTTCCCCCACCCTACCCCCACCCCCACCCCCTACCCCACCACACACATGCACATGTACACACACACACACCACTCCCTGCCCCCACCACACATACAATAATTATTAATAATATAGCCATTTTCAGCCATACCAAAAGATCCCTACTTATCTTTATTAATAATATCTAGAATTAACTACTAAAGAATATGTGACACCTCACCTAATAAAATACCGGGTGATCAGTCCTATACCAAATTATAACAGGAATCTCAGTTGGATCATCCTTAGCATCACTGTCGAAAAATTTTTAAGACTTACTAACCACCTAGTATTCCAAAAACTGGTGCCAATTTTAACCTTTTAATTTAAACAAAACAGTACATGCGGAAATAAATATAAACCATTCACACAACTGAATAAAACTCAATTGGAATAATTAATTACACAACTTGCCGAATAAACCATCGGCCACCAAAGTGAAATAGTTCAATACAATAATCAACAATGGAATAAAACAAATATGAAAACTGAACTGAAAGTCTGGGCGACATGCCCTAAATAAAACTGAAACTGATACAAGATTCCTACTCTAGGAATGAATGAATGACGCGTCTAATCCAAACTCCTGCTAGCATCCACATATGCCGCAGCACCGTGTCCCTGGAATAGAATATCAATCCTGGCGTCCCTGTGGCTGGACACCTAAAAGGTCTTGAAAATAGTTTTATAGCAAGGGTTAGAACCCAAAACATTTTGAAAATATTTAGCAAGTGAATTAACTGCAGTAATTTAAAATGTATGAATGCGCTTCATATTTAAGTTAGTGTCGCACTCCCTTGTGGATATTCTCACCCCTCCACTATTGTGCACACCTACCGGTTACCTTAACCCCACCTAGTTGTACTACCCGTCCAACTAGTCCTGGTATAACCTTCCCTTGCCATACTACTCTAACCCGAGTATAATGATTCTTGAATGATAAGTTATCTCACAATTAACTTAATTAATTCCTCTTAAATAGTAGCATATAACCGTGTCACAAGTTATATAAAGTAAATACATCACACACTGTATTATTATCCGTATAAAATATTTACTACCATTATATACGTACGTTAACCACAATATTCACACATATAACATACGTATATCCATCCCTTTGAGTATACCCTCGCCGGATGATTCCCTCTAAAATGCTATCTCACTAGGTGTACTCACAATACCTAGTTTCCCAAGTTGGAATCGCCCACCAACTTGGCCCAAAATATAAACGTACTAGAGGCGGTCATATTCCTTCCCTGAAAGTGAGATAATCCCCTCACCCATATACCGGACGCTATGACCTGGGGATATACTCACCCTACTCCTCAAGCTAGGGGATTCACCCACATCGCGCAACCTCCCTTGATAGAACTAGAGTATATAAATTGAATAAATATCTCGTCACTGATATTTAATATCACACGCAATATATACACGTATATATATACTATCACTACACCGTATATATACAATATAAACCCCGGCTTTACCGTGTACTCAAAATCCCGTACACTGCCTGTAATTTAGTATCACACACAATATATATATATATATATATATATATATATATATATATATACTATCACTACACCGTATATATATTATAAACCCCGACTTTATCGTGTACTAATATCCCGTACACTGCCTGTAATTTCCTGAGTCTGTGGCCCGACTCAACGTAATTAATTTTCACTTAATAATTTATCATCATCCCGAGTCTATGGTCCGACTCTACTATAATTAATTCACATCCCAATTAATATAATACTTTCCCCGAGTCTATGGTCCGACTCTAATTAAATTAATTAACACACTTATTAATTTAATACTTCCCCGAGTCTACAATCCGACTCTAATATAATTAATTAATACATTAATTAATTAACCCAAATCCGAGTCTGTGGTCCGACTCTAATATAATTAATTTACACATTAATTAATTCATACTAAACTGAGTCTGTGGTCCGACTCTAATATAATTAATTATCACATTAATTAATAAATACCCTTCACGAGTCTACAATCCGACTCTGATTAAATTAATTATCACACCATTAATTTAATCCTACCCGAGTCTACAATCTGACTCTAATTAAATTAATTAATACCTTTATTAATTTAATCCTACCCGAGTCTTCAAACCGACTCTAATTAAATTAATTATCACCCTTATTAATTTAATTATACTCGAGTCTATAATCCGACTTTAATTAAATTAATTACACACCCATTAATTTAATTCTACCCGAGTCTACAATCCGACTCTAATTAAATTAATTATCGAACTTATTAATTTAATAACTTGGTGTCACTCAACCATTATCCCCGGATTCGTTCACTCGCCCCGTACCTTAATATTTTCCGAGTCAATGTTCCGACTCCAAATTAATTACTTTATCTCAATAATTAATTTACTACTTTGATGCCCTTAACCAATATCCTCGGACTCGCTCACTTGGTCCATTTTACATCTCAAAACTTTATTCTCACATTTTCACCCACAATGTGTCACATATTTATTTTCATTATTTCCCCAATTATATTTACCTATAATTGTTAGTACACCCAGAATCACCCACTTGGTTCATAATTAAATATATCACCTAAATTCCTTTAATAATGTAGTGTCACCCAACTACAATACCCGAATGTCATTCCTCAGCCTAATATCAATAATTGAATTGTTTCTCCAAATTCGTTCATCTCATGACATACCGTTCACACCCTCCTAAACTCAATTATATCACTCGATAATTGTTAAGGAAATATGTGTCCCATATATATTTATCACCAAATAAAAGTAAGGGAATTAAAACTTAATTAAAACCCTCATTGTAAACAAACTGGCCGAATTGCTAAATTCTTGGGAGGTGGTTGTCTTCCTCGGCTTGCTGTTTCAGCCATGGCCGAATTTCCAAGTTTTTACCTCTCCATTTTCCAACCTTAAATGATGATTTTAACCAATCAATTACTCCCAAAATAAGTCTCAATCATCTATAACTGTTTTAGCATTCTTGATTCATATGATATCTCACTATATTTAAAGATGGGTTTTCCCATTAAAATTCATCAATCTTGTTTTACAAACCAATTTCCAAATCCAGATTTCCCCCAGTCTATATCCGAATTCTTATTCCAATTAAATATCTATACTCAGATATGTTCAACACAACAATTTTTACTATGAATCTCATTCAATAGTTTCATGAACAAAAATCCCATTTTATACCCATTTGTCCCCAAAATGAATTTTGGTTTACACATCACTATGATATGAATTGATTATCATCAATTTAGAAATTAAACAGTTAACCACTTGCCTGTAAGTGTTCGTAGTGTCTGATCCGTTGGCGTAGTCCCTCAATTTGGCTCTAAAATCCCCAATTTCGTTCTTGATTTGCTTTCCCCCAATTTTTCTCTCAAGCCCTAGGCTTAGATTTGTGATGGATGCTGATTTCCTAATTCCTCACTTAGGTTAAAACTCTCAAATTCCGTTTTTCACCTAATGGGCTTAATTAAAGTGGCCCAACTCACCCCGTGTGGGCCTGGCTATGCCCAAAAATACCCCGAGACCCAATTGCTACCCCCGGATACTCTTTTATGACTATCTCGACCCAGTCGGACTCAATCGCGCACTCAGAATTGGCATCCGAATTAATTTATAAAAAATCCTTATCTCACACCAAAATTTAGTCTATACCGACTCCCGGCTGGGATAAGTGCACACCCCGTCATTAATACCCGAAATGATGTAATTAAATTATTACTATTCACTTAGTAAATAAGTTTCCCTAAACATTAACCATTCACTCCCCGATTAATATTTAAATATATATATTGCCATAATTAATTCAATTAAAATTACAACACACAAGTAATTTAAAATTCCCTAATTAATTAAATATTAAATGCACAAAAATACGCAGTGTTACAGAATACCCACGAGATACACCTAAAAACCCACATTGCCCAACCCCCATATGGACAATAATTCAATAATTATTAATAATTATCTATTGTTCGATATACAAAGTAATTTTCAAAAAAAGTTAAAAAAATCCCATATTCCTTCTAATTCATCTACTCAATTAATTCGTTTCATCAATTAAACTAACAATTAAAGTATACAATTATTAATTTACTAATTTACAATGAGGGGCAATCCTACTTTCATATGAAATGGGCACTAATTATTAATTTACTTTCATCTAAAACTATACAATTAAAATTACAATTAAAGCTATACAATTTATTAATTAAAGCTATACAATTGTTAAGATTACCCCACCACACACACCCCCACCGCCCTCCCCCCTCCCCCCGCCACACACACACACACCCACCACACCCCCTGCCCCACTCCCCCCACCACACCCCCTGCCCCACTCCCCCCACCCCCACCCCCACCCCCACCCCCACCACCACCACACCTGCACACACACACCCACACGTACACACACAACCCACCCCACCCCCACCACACACATATATACACACACATACACACACATATACACATACATATACACACATATATACACACACATATAGAAATGAAAGAGAAAGAGAGGAAAAAACATACCTTAGAGAGAGAGAGAGTGAGACCTCGAAATCGCTTAGAGAGAGAGGGAAAAACCAAAATTGGTGGGAAAAAAAAAGAAAGGGTAGGGCTTTTTTGCTGTGTAAATTGTCACGGACGTATCACGGTCCTTGACCGTGATAATTATTTTAAGTATTGTCACGGGCATTGACCGTGACAAGAACATTTGTTACGGACTTGTCACGGTCAATGACCGTGACAATAATTTGTCACGGGCGTGTCACGATCAATGACCGTGACACAAAACGCGTGTTTGTTGTCACGGTCAATGACCGTGACACGGGTGGCCGGCTGAAAGGTGATAATTTGGCCATTTTGGTGTAGTGTAAGGACTAAACTTCTCCTAACTCTCAACATTACAACGCGTTTCATGCGTGGGACGTCTCGCAAAGCGAAATCCAAACAAGGAACCCCCGATACACTACTCCTTGACAATATTGATTGTCGAGATTCATTATGACCTCAATGCACGACGCATATAACATCAACTACTCATTTAAAATATTCTTTAGTTTATTATCATAAAACCTTGTCTCACTATAACATATAAATCTGAGTACTAAGGACTAAACTTTTCTCCACTCCCAAAATTGCACTGCGTTTCGTGCGTGGGACGTCTCGCAAAGCGAAATCCAAATAAGGAACCCCCCGATACACTACTCCTTGATAATGTTGGTCATCGGGATCCATTACGCCCTCGGTACTCAACATAAAACTTCGACTACTTATGAGGAGCAATAATCTCTAATCACATAAATAAGATAATGCTCCGAACCTTTTAGGCTCAATAACATTACTCTAGTTACAAAGCACAATCATTCAATCCCAACAAGTAAGTACACATAACACGCTTAGTGTACAAATAAATATCCAAAATCCAATCACTTATGGATATAAAAATACTTCACAATGCTATCATCTTCCATGAATTACTCACTTTATCCCGGGTTGCCATATATCAGATTATTATCACACTGCCATGGTAATAAAATAAATCACAACGTATAGGAAGCAGTCATAGTTCCGAACCTAAAAGTGAGAACGAATCATACCCACGACTTCTCACCCAGAATGAAATCACACAATAAATAAAGAACGACTATGACCTGGGGACTATACGCACCCTGCTCCTCAAGCCAGGGGCCTCACCCACATCGCGCAACTTTCCATGATAGCACTGGAGGGTATGCTCACACAATAAATAAATAAATAAATAAATATATATATATATATATATATATATATATATATATATATATATATATATATATACAATCACATCATATAAAAGAAAACCATCACACAAGGTATTTACATCACGCTATATAGATATACATACTCTTTTAAGTACATGTGTATGACTGAAGTAAATTCCTTTATAAGTATATAACTCTCGTTATACTAACCGTTGCTAATTCGCATACCTTCCCATTATTTATTTTTCACAATACGATCCCTCACTTGAAGCTCATCCATCACACCTATTAGTATGAATAGTCTCCCAATTCAATAAAAAATAAGGATACCCTCTGTATCCGAATGCACACCGATCACCAACAATTATCCCCAAATGAAAACCTCGATGCTAAGAGGATTCCCCACCAAATCGATACGATAACTCAAACTCGTACTCTCTCGCAATAACTCAATACGACCCCAATAATTCCTCATAGGTAAAACCCCCTAAAAATATCCAAAACGTACTTCTCGTAACATATTTAAAGGTTCCAAATCGATAAACCCAACCGAAACGGAGCGAAACTCACTCTAGAAAAACCTCGCAAAAATATCCCAGTTTCCAAATCTATTCGGCCCAAAAAGCGAATCGATTCACCCCTGATGCGAATCGATTCGGTCCACAGGACCTATAAGTCTGCCTTAGCCCGAACCGATTCGGTTTTGGGTCTGAATCATTTCGATCACTCAGACCTGTAAACATGCAACATTTCGAATCAATTCGAAAAGGAGGCCGAATCGATTCGGCCTGTTCAGAAGCTACGAAAATGGTTGTTTCTCTCTAAAAACCAAAATTTTCAAAAATCACATTTGTAATCTTCTCTCCATTGTTTATCAACCCAAACATATTTCTAACATCAAAACTCATTATATTTCTACCCAACAAGTTTTAAAACCTTAAATCCATATACCCACACCTCAAATACAAGATTTACCCAAAATCTAGGTTTTAACACTTTTAACCCAAAATCCATAATTTAAATCCACAAATCATGAAATAAATGACACACATGAATTGTTTAGCAAGTTTAATCACTTGCCTCAAAGTTGTAGAGGTTGAATCTTCCTCGAAATCGAGGATTGGCCGGAATCCCCAAGCTTTTCTTCTTTCTCTTCTTCCTTTCCTTTCCCCTCCTCTCTCTCTCTCTCTCTCTCTCTCTCTAGGGATTTCTCTCAATCTCTCAAATGAGATTATTATCTCACAGAGGCTTAATAATCCTTATCTCCCAAAATACCCAACTTTAAATGATAATACACACTTTAAATGACTCGGTTACTCCAATTCGAGTCAAACGAACTTAAAATATCCCGAAACCCAAATAAGACCCAAGTCCAGTCATTTTGACTATCTCGACCAATCCGGGATCAACCGTACACTCAGAATCGTCATTCGAAATACTTTCTAACATCTTCAAATTTTGACCTTAATTGCCAATTATTAAATTCTCCAATTTAAATAAGTATTATTTCTCCCAAATTAATTAAATTATTAGTCATGAAAATCACGGGGTTTTCACGGGGTAATACAGACTTCCCCCCTTACAAGAATTTCATCCTCGAAATTAAGTTAAGCCTAGAACTACAACCCTCAACTAGCTCCTAAAATTCCTACTCTCAAGATCACTATTTCTATGTCTCCCATTTCTCACGACGAATCATTTATTTTATAACCAAATCAGCTAACCAGGGCGTCCATACACCCTGTACTCAAGCTCAATCGCTTAAATATTACCCGACTCCACTTAGCCTCAAATCGTAAAATAACTCGAAACAAATTAATCCATTATAACTTACTAAATATATAAAATTTTTGAAATGTCCGAAGATTTAACTCTTCTTAATTCCTGACATTCGCTACTTTCATGCGGGGGAGGTCTCGCAAGCGAAATCCAAATAAGGAATCCTCCCAATACACTACTGTGTAGCTCTGTCGGGGATTGAGATCAGTTAGATTGGGACTAACGTTTTAAAAATATTTTTGAATCATTTAGATATTGCCCGAAGGCCTATAAAATAATTTTATTTTAAAACCAGTTTATGTCTTTCGAAATCCAAATCAAATACCTTATGCCCAAGACACAAGGCGCCAACCAATACAATACTCTTACCAACATTTAGTCCTCAAAACTAGCACAACTAGGAGCTAAAATTCCTATCTCAATAATAACATACTAAACCCTAATCTCTTCAGTAACAAAAATCCCTTACATCATAACAAAACATTGCCATACACTAGGCCCTTCCATAGATGGAACATTACCAACACATAAGTCTAACATGACTATAAAAAGATAGCTTTACCGTTACTACCCAACGCGTTTCAACGATTTCTACGTTCAAAACAAAGTCGTAACTCTCTACTAGCACATCACAAGACAATCTATTCTTCCAAAAGATATCGTCTAAGAGCCTAACTTGCTCACTCCTCCTTTCCGGTTCATTCCATGCATAACGGGGTTATAACAACTAACCACTCATCAAAATCTTACTTGCGATTCTTCCAATACCTCTCAAAGCATAATCCTAACCACAAAGGAAAATATAATTTACATATTACCTCACTAGTCCGACTGCATCGCTTCATCGATGGGTTCCTGCTCAAAATCCTTCGGCCCAAACTGATCTATGATCTATTGTAGGGGTTGCAAATCCAAAACCTCCTCAAAAAGTGTCCCTCTGCCTCTTCCAGGAAAATCCCTCTTTCTATGGCTTATTTCTTTACAAAAGAAATATCTACCAGCAAATCCTCCCTGCCAATCCCGAGGAACAAAATACTATTGCGACCCTTGATAATCCTGCTTATACCATCTTGCTTCACTAGCATTCTCTTCTCCATACTTACTTGATGAACCCGAGTCTCTAAATTTCTTAACCCCTTGCGAACGAAGACGATATTCTTGACACTGTAATAATGCCGCATTCACTACCTCGGTAAAAGTCAATAACCCTGGGTTCCCTAACAAATGCTGCCGAATTCGCTGCTCTAAACCTCCCACAAACTTTGCTATTCTCTTCCCCTCTGTATTTACTTCACCGAGCACTAAATTCTCTAATCGAGTAAATTCTTCTTCGTACTCGGCCACCGTTTGATCACCTTGAAACACATCCAACAATCTCCTCCTCATTTCCTTCTGAATCGCGGAAGGAAAATACTTTCGGTCAAAGAGTTCCCAAAAATCTGCTATGGGCAACGCATCTCTCTGCTCCGATGTGGTGATATATTCCCACCATTGGAGAGCTGCTCTTGATAACTTAAAGGTGGCGAGAAATTGCTTTTGCACCTCAATGCATTCAACCATTCGAAGTTCCTTTGCATACTCTTCTTCCAACGACTTGAAACCATCACATCAGCTCCCCCTGAGAATTCTGGAGGATGTCCCTTCCGAAAAGCTTCCCGTACTCTTTTTCACGTAGACGACCTTGGGCTGGTTGAGCTGCAGGTTAATGTGCCATCGCAGAAATGGCAGCAATTACTATTTGTGACACAATATTGGCAACTTCGTCTGTGGTCATAGTCCTTTGAGGCATTTGGGGTTCCATATTCTCAGCCCCTCTGTTTTCCCTGCCTGGACGACCTCTCTTCGGTGGCATGTGAAATAAGAACAATTGCATCAGAACGCCGTTCAAGTGATTACATATCGCAGAAGAAAATATAGACGTATTGAACATAACAGTCCTAATAATAGGGCTCTACATCAAGAATGCTTACGGAAGAATGCAGAAAACCCGCACAGATCCTAAAGACACTAGAACCTGATGCTCTGATACCACCTGTGACACCTCGCTTAAAATAATAACGGGTGGCCAGCCTTATACTATAATTAATCAGGAATCTGAAGTGGATCGTTTTCAGTATCTACTGACGATATTAAAATAAACATAGCTAACTACCCAATACTATAAAAAGCGGGTGCTAAATATTTTTATTAAAACATACAATGCAACTGTAAGGACATATTTTTATAAATGTCCGGGGTATAATATAGGAATTTTCTATTTGTCCTAGATCACAATATGTATGTCTAATACCACTACATTCGGCACGTCAACACGATCATCCACGACGGCCTTTAACTGAATCCATGCATCGATCATCTTCACACATGCATCATGCTACATGCGACGTGCTGCTCAACCGTTCCCACTACTCCACGACGCATTATTGGTAAAATGATTTATTTGAGTTGTTTATATTTGCATAAATATTTGAGAATTTTTCAGAAAATATTTTTTTCGAAGTCTGATTCGTTTTTATCAAAAGAAGAAAATTTTCTAAGTGTAGAAGCGGACTGCCTCGATCGACGAGCTCATTCAAACGACATCCCTCTGTCGTTTAAGCGACATGAGGATGTCGCGCGAACTCATTCGAACGACATCTCTCTGTCGTTCAAGCGACATGAGGATGTCGCGCGATCTCGTTCGAGCGACGTCGTCACCTCGATTTTTGTATAAATATCTGGTTCATTCTACACATTTTTCAAGTCTTTTTCGCACACGATTTCTGCATTTTATAACCCAAAAAACAGACTTCATGTTTTAAGGTTTTATGCCTTCTTTATTCACATAAACACTCCCATATATGTATGTGAAGCTTTAAACTTTCAAGATGATCATTTTTACTCATCTAGAGTAACTTGTGGAGAAGCCGTCTCTTCTTTATTGCTGCCGATCTAGAGTTCTTGCGGGAGATTCCAGCTGATGACATCGGAACCGACACCTGAGGGTATTTCGTATGTCACTCTTGTTTTCATTGTAATCCGTGTAAATCGTTCTTTAAAAATTATAGTGAAAATAAAGGGTTTTGTCTCTTTGGGGGATTTTTCCTCATTTGTGTGTTTTGTTTGTGATTGACCGTTCTTGCACGATCATATTGATTTCAATCACACCTATATGCATGTTTTAGGATTTAATTGAAAAACTGAGTTTAATTAAATAATTCCTTTGTTTGAACAAAAGTACACTCTTCAAATTGGTTTCAGAGCCAATTACACAATTATACCGTGTAATTTTTCGCAAAATTTTTTTAAGATATCAATTTTCTGAAAAGTTGATTTTTGAAAAAGAGCGTGTTCAAAATAGCGAAATTATATAATAAAATGCCAGTTTTTGACGGGACAAATTATGCTTACTGGAAAGCCCGCATGAAATCTTCTTTAAAAGCCATTGATGAAAGAGTTCGGATTTTGGTTGAAAGAGGGTGTACACCTCCCTCCATCACTGTTGATAACGTGACTAATTTAAAATCTGTGACTGCATGGACTGAAGAAAAATTTAAATGGTCATCTTTTAACTCTAAGGGTCTAAGTTCTATTTCTGGATTCGTCACACCTGACGAATTCCGACGGATAATGATGTGTACCACGTCAAAAGAGGCATGGGATGTTTTACAACTTACCACTGAAGGAACTAATGCTATGAAAGAATCAAAATTGCAAAATTTAACAACTCAATTTGAAACTATCACCATGCTTGAGACTGAATGTTTTGATGAATTTTATGCTAGGTTATCTGATATTATAAACACTAACTTTAATCTTGGTGAACACATTCCTAATACTAGAGTTGTTAAAAAGATTCGAAGATCACTGCCTAAACATTTTATCCATAAAGTCACTGTGCTAAATTCTATGGGTAATTTAAACACTCTTAAATTAGGGGAATGTTTTCTAAATCTATCAAGGCTAAAGATAAGGGAATTGCACTTAATGCCCAGGATAGGAAGAGTGAGGGATCGACAAGAAAGACAGTTAAGTCATCTAGAAAGAGGGAGATAGAAACGTATGATTCCGAGTGTGATTTTGATTTAGATGATTTGACACTGTTTGCTAAAAATTTCAAGAAAATTCTCAAATTCAAGAAAAATGAAAATTTCAAAGATAAAAAGAATTTTGAGAAAAATAAGTTTGAAAAGAAAAATGAAAAATATTTTAAAGATCCTCCTAAGAAAGACGGTGAGAGATGCTATGAGTGCGACGGTAAGGATCATAGAGCTTTTGAGTGTGCTACTAGGCTGAACAGACTTGCCAAAGAAAAGGGCAAAGCCATCCTTAATGCTAACCTTAGTGACGACAATGAGGTCAAGTCGATGGACTCTGGAGACGAGTCACCGCATGAATGTAACTTCACCGCATTCATGGCTAGTCATGTGAGTACTTCTAGTTATCCTCACGACGATGAGGATGTTACTTCACAGGGACACCTCGACAGTGAGAACGATGTGAGTTAGGGGGAGGATGATGCAAGTGAGAGCGAGAGTAATCTTCAATGCGCCTACGCTGAGTTATATAATGAGTCATTTAAAACCAAAAAGTGTAACAAAGCGTTAGTTCTTAGGATCACCACTTTAGAGGAAGATTTAGAAGAAGCGAGAGAGAGAGAGAGTCCTCCATCTGCACTACCTTGAGAGAGAAACTGTGTTTAGAGAAAGAGAGAGACTGTTTGGAGAGAGAGATAGTTGTTTTGAGAAAGAGAAAGGGGACTTGACTAAACAAGTGGCTAGGCTTAAGAATGAGCTCCATTCCTCCCTGGAGACTCGAAAGAAACTTGAAGCCCTTGTATCCCAGCTTACTCATGATCTTGAGAGAGCACGAGAAGTCAAGGTTCAAATCGAGGGCAAATCTGGAAAGATGCTCCTCGGTCCCGCTTTAGGTTTTGGTGATAGGTAGGGAATAGGTTTTGATGGTGCCTCCATGTCCCAAATAGCACCTGTACCAGTTCCGGAGTTTACTACAACTCCATATGGCCATCATCAAAAACCACGAAGGATAGTTCGACCAAGAAAAGTAAACCAAGGTCCGCTTAAGATTGTGTTCTTTTGTATGTACTGCAAAAGAAAAGGCCACCTCAGGGAGTTTTGCTATAGTTTGGGTCGAACACGACGTACTACTGCTCCACCACATCATACAGATGATTTTACTAGTTTGAGAGAGCGTGTTGAGTTTTTAGCTGCCACATCACAGTGTTTGATGGAGGAATTCCGACGGATGTCTTTACTATCAGTGAATGCTTCCCTAATCCTGGCTAAAACCAACAACAACAAGGGTAAACAAAAGGTTACCACTTCTTGGGTACCTAAGAAAGATGAAAATGCCCTTGTTGTTCATGTCGCTCTCAAAGAACATAATACCTTACAGTGGTATTTTGATAGTGGGTGCTCCAGACATATGACATGTGATATCTCATTTTTTACCCACCTAGAGGATTATAAGTAAGGTATAGTCACCTTTGGAGACGGGGGAAATTCTAGCATCATAGGACGAGGCATCGTAGAGTTATCAGGATTTCCTAAGCTAGAGAATGTTTTGTACGTCAAAGGTTTGAAAGCAAACCTTCTTAGCATTAGCCAGTTGTGAGACGCTGACTTTGTCGTAAAGTTTGACAGGGACGCGTGTAATGTCTATAATCAAGCCGGTAAACTTTTAGTTCAAGGGGTGAGGATAGAAGATAACTTCTATGCAACTGTGCCCAAATCCTCACTTGTTTGCAACAGCGCCACGATCACTCCTGTGGATCTGTGGCACCAATATCTAGGTCATGTGAACGTTAGAGATTTGATGCGATTACCTAAAAAGGACCTAGTACGTGGCTTACCAACACTTGGAAAACCAACTTCCACAGTTTGTGGACCCTGTCAGTTGGGAAAGCAAATCCGTAGCCCCCATAGGAAGTTGCATTCCATTACCACCTACCGTGTGCTTGAGTTGATTCGCATGGATCTTATGGATCCTACCCGTACTGAGAGTCTGGGTGGTAAGAGGTATATCCTCGTGATGGTGGATGATTTCTCCAGATATTCGATTAATAGGTTTTCTGAGAGAGAAATCCGATATTGTAGAGTTTTTAACGACCAAGTGCCGTGTCCTGCAAAATCAACACGGAGTCACTATTAACAGGATACGTAGTTACAACGACACGGAATTTAAGGAAGCAAAGGTAGATCTTTACTGTGATAGTCTAGGAATCAAACATGGGTTTTCTGCTGTGAAGACTCCTCAGCAAATTTGGATTGTTGAGAGAAAGAACATGACGATTCAGGAAATGGCTAGATCTATGCTTCTAGGTCGTAAAGTTGCTAGGATATTTTTGGCAGAGGCGGTGTCTACCGCGTGTCACACGGTGAATAAGTTTTACCTGCGTCCGCACATACTTAAGACGCCTTATGAATTATGGACTGGAAAGAAACCCAACCTTGCATATTTTCATGTCTTTGGGAGTAAATGCTACATCCTACGGGATAGAGAGCAATTAGGAAAGTTTGACTCCTGGAGCGATGAGGGAATATTACTAGGATATTCATCAAATAGTAGAGCGTACCGGGTTTTTAACCTGAAGAACTCTAAGGTTATGGAATCAATAAACGTCATCGTACAAGATGCCTAACCTCCAGCATTTGTTGATCCTAGCCTTCAGTGTGAGGATGATGACTTTTCTGGCAGCGATTTACTTATCCCTCACCCATACCCTGTGGACCCTACTCCTGTTTTAAGGGACACACCTGCTTGGGTTCGCAAGAGTCATGACCCTGCCTCCATTGTAGGCGATCCCACCTTAGGAATCAGGACACGTGCTCAGCTAGAGAATGTTGTTAGTAATTTTTACTACACGTCCACATTCGAGCCCAAGAATCACAAAGAAACACTCAAGGATGAACACTAGATATCTGCTATGCAGGATGAGTTGCTTCAGTTTAAAAAGAACAATGTCTGGGAACTTGTCCCCGACCTAGTGAGACGAATGTGATAGGTACCAGGTGGACTTTTAAGAATAAAATGGATGAAAATGGTACCATAATCCGAAATAAGGCTAGGTTGGTCGCTTAAGGCTACACATATATAGAGGGTGTAGACGTTGGGGAGACATTAGCTCCTGTTGCGAGGCTTGAGTCCGCCCACTTACTACTCTCCATCGCATGTCATCTGCGCTTCAAGTTATATCAGATGGATGTCAAGAGTGCCTTTCTAAATGGCATTCTACAGGAGGAGGTTTACGTGGAACAACCAAAAGGGTTTGAAGACCCTAAACACCTGGATCACGTATACTATTTGAGGAAAGCCTTGTATGGTTTGAAATAATTACCCCGTGCTTGGTACGAGAGGCTTACTTCCCATCTCTTAGCCCGTGGCTTTAAGAGAGGCGGAGCTGATATGACGTTGTTCGTCAGGAGAGATGACGCTGCTATTTTGGTTGCCCAGGTCTATGTGGACGACATATTTTTGGATCCACATGCTCCCAGTATGCACTACACCATTTCCTGCAAATGGTCACGCCCAGTGGGTCAAGGCCCAAGTCCGCGACCAGCTGGTCGCGGACTTGGGCCATGACCCACTCAATATTTGGCGTGACCATATTTATTATCACACTAAATTATCGATGCTCTAGAAGTGGTCACGGACCAAGTCCGTGACCACGGTGGTCGCGGACTTGGACCGTGACCAGGTCGTGACCATCTTGGCGCCAAACTCGCGCCAAAATTCCCTCCAAGCTTGGTCGCGGAGGGGTCATGGCCCAAGTCCGTGACCCATGGCGTGATGAAGATAGTACCTCAATTATTGGTACACAAATTGAGCATCACGGCTTAGGGACGTGACCATTTCTTGGTATGGGTCACGGCTATGGGCCGTGACCATACCTCATTCAACCACTAGGGTTGATGAAAAAGGGTAGCGCATCACAGATTGAGGGTCACGGCTATGGGCCGTGACCATTTCTTGGTATGGGTCACGGCTATGGGCCGTGACCATACCTCAATCAAGTATGGAAAAAGGTCGCGGATGGTGGGTCACGGCTCTAGGCCGTGACCAAGTTTGAAGAACCCAACTCTGCCTCACCTTCGTTTTAAGGGTCGCGCATATGGGGTCACGGTTGTTGGCCGTGACCAGTTCCAGGTCTTAAAAAGAAGAAAAGACCCTCCCCGCTGCTGCTTATTTCATTTGGAGTAAGGCCGCTGCTTCTCAGTGCGATTTTGAGTTGGATTTCAGTTGGATTTGCAAGGGTTAAGCGATTTCAGTTGGTTTTCATTTGGATTAACCCTGGTATGTATTGATTCATTTTGATTTCATGTGGATTTGTGATTTCAATCTAAAACCCTAATTTCGGTGTATGTATGTGTAGATTTATGTTATATGTGTGTGTGTGTGTGTGTGTATAGATTTATGTGTATATGTATGTTTATGTGGGTAACTATGAACAAATAAATCATTTTTTTGTCAATAAACCCTATATTGTACGTGTGTGTATGTATAGATTGTATGTGTGTGTGTGTATGTATAGATTTATGTCAAAAAAAATATTAGGGTTTAGTAAACCCTAAATAGTATGCGGTGGAGACGGGTGGAGACCGGGTTGGGGGTTAGAAGCAACAAATAGTCCCTTAGGAATTCTGTAAGTGTTAATTTTGTTCTTGGCCTTGGTATTTTCAATTTGGTTTTAGATTTGTCCTTGTGAAAAAAAAGGAATAGATATATACCTGGTTTAATTAGATGAGTGTTGGTTATATTATGATATACCTGTTATGCCATTTTATATAATTGTTGAAATTGAATAAGTAATGGATTTTGAAATGTAATCAAAATCAATTGTAATCTTCTCAATATGTGTGCATCTTATTTTTTTCTCAGTAGTAATCCTTATATACGTGAAAGAAAATATCAATGAGGATTAACAAATTTCAGTTCACACAAGTTTACCACGAGTCAAGTTGGGGCAGTGAGTGACGCAAGAACAAGTTTTGGTTTTCTTCCTTTGGTTTTGAATTTGTTTTTTTGGTTCTAGCATTTTTTTTAATTGAACATAACTGTTTGCAAAAAAATCATTATTTTTTCACTGTCATAGGATACATTGATGTTGGGGTCAAACTAGTATCAAACATAATCTGAAATTGCATCGCTGCTGGCATAGAGAAGGTTCTGATTGGCGTTGGGTGTAACAAAATATTCAGGTAATGGATAGACCTATGATGAACTTTATTTTAAGGTTAAATATGCATTGATTCAATTTTTTTAATTATTTTGGGTTTGGATCCTATTTATGTCTAAACCCCGTAATTTTAATTCTTTTGTGCCCCCTATAGCTTGGGTATTGTTGGCGCATTTGTTTCTTGTCACTTCCAGTTGGGGGGGGGGGGGGAACATAACTTTTGAACAAAGAATAGTTAGGGTGAACACTAGAAAAAGAAGGCAATATCCAATGGATTGCACTTTCTAGGTTTAAGGCGTGTCAAATTGTCTGCAATGGTTCACATTAAACTAATTGGTAACCATTTGTTTATTAGCTTAAATTTGCACAAATTTAGACCTGAGCATAAAAACATACCATCGAAGGGTGATAACGTAAAACAAGCACAAAACGGTCCCGTAAGAGTCACGAACACCTCGCACGGGACCAATGTGACTCTTAGGAACCGACCACGTAGTCACGGGGTTCCCGATTTGAGTGTATGACGTAAATTTGCAAAAAAATAAACTTAAGCATAAAAACATGCCATCGAAGGGTGAAAACGTAAAACAGCCTTAAAACGGTCCCATAAGAGTCACGAACACCTCGCAAGGGAACAATGTGACTCGTAGGAACCGACCGCGTAGTCACGGGGCTCCCGGTTTGAGCGTACGACGTAAATTTTCAAAAAAAATAGACTTGAGCATAAAAACATGCCATCGAAGGGTGAAAATGCAAAACGAACACAAAACGGTCCTGTAAGAGTCACGAGCACCTCGCACGGGACCAATGCGACTCGTAGGAACCGATCGCGTAGTCACGGGCTCTCGGTTTGAGTGTACGACGTAAATTTGCAAAAAGTTAGACTTGAGCATAAAAACATGCCATCGAAGGGTGAAAACGTACAACAAGCACAAAACGGTCATGTAAGAGTAATGAACACCTCACACGGGACCAATGTGACTCGTAGGAACCGAACGCGTAGTAACGGGGCTTCCGGGTTGAGTGTACGATGTAAATTTACAAAAAATTAGACTTAAGCATAAAAACTTGCCATCGAAGTGCGAAAATATAAAACATCCACAAAACGGTCCCGTAAGAGTCACGAACACCTCTCACGGGACCAATGTGACTCGTAGGAATTGACCGCATAGTCACGAGGCTCCCGATTAGAGTGTACGACGTAAATTTGCAAAAAATAGACTTCAACATAAAAACTTGCCATTGAAGGGTGAAAACGTAAAACAATGACAAAACGGTCTCGTAAGAGTCACGAACACCTCGCACGGGATCGATGTAACTCGTAGGGACCGACCGCGTAGTCACGGCGCTCCTGGTTTGAGTGTACGACGTAAATTTGCGAAAAATAAGACTTAAGCATAAAAACATGCCATCGAAGGGTGAAAACGTAAAACAACCACAAAACGGTCCCGTAAGAGTCACGAACGCCTCGCACGGGACCAATGTGACTCGTAGGTACCGACGGGTTAGTCACAGGACTCCCGGTTTGAGTGTACGACGTAAATTTGCAAGAATTAGTCTTAAGCATAAAAACATGCCATCGAAGGAAGAAAGCGTTAAACAACCACAAAACGGTCTCGTAACAGTCACGAGCACCTCCCACGGGACCAATGTGACTCGTAGGAACCTACCGCGTAGTCACGGGGCTCCCGGTTTGAGTGTATGACTTAAATTTGCAAAAAAATAGACTTAAGCATAAAAACATGTCATCGAAGGGTGAAAACGTAAAACAACGACAAAACGGTCTAGTAAGAGTCACGAACACCTCGCACGGGACCAATGTGACTCGTAGAAACCGACCGCGTAGTCACGGGCCTCCCGGTTTGAGTGTACAATGTAAATTTACAAAAAATTAGACTTAATCATAAAAACTTGCCATCGAAGTGCGAAAATGTAAAACATCCACAAAACGGTCCCGTAAGAGTCACGAACACCTCTCAAGGGACCAATGTGACTCGTAGGAATCGACTGCGTAGTCACGGGGCTCCCGATTAGAGTGTACGACGTAAATTTGTAAAAAAATAGACTTAAGCATAAAAACTTGACATTGAAGGGTGAAAACGTAAAACAGTGACAAAACGGTCCTGTAAGAGTCATGAACACCTCACATGGGACCAATGTGACTCGTAGGAACCGATCGCGTAGTCACGGGGATCCCGGTTTGAGTGTACGACGTAAATTTGCAAAAAAAAAATAGACTTAAGCATAAAAAATTGCAATCGATGGGTGAAAACATAAAACAGCCACAAAACGGTACCGTAAGTGTCACGAACACCTCTCACGGGACCAATGTGACTCGTAGGAATCGACTGCGTAGTCACGGGGCTCCCGATTTCAGTGTACGACGTAAATTTGTAAAAAGTTAGACTTAAGCATGAAAACATGCCATCGAAGGGTGAAAACGTAAAACAGACACAAAACGGTCTCGTAAGAGTCACGAGCACCTCGCACGGGACCAATGTGACTCGTAGGAACCGATCGCGTAGTCAAGGGGCTCCCGGTTTGAGTGTACGACATAAATTTACAAATAATTCGACTTAAGCATAAAAATATGCCATCGAATCGTGAAAACGTAAAACAACCACAAAACGGTCCGGTAAGAGTCACGACCACCTCACACGGGACCAATGTGAGTCGTAGGAACCGACCGCGTAGTCACGGGACTCCCGATTTGAGTGTACGACGTAAATTTGCAAAAAAATTAGACTTAAGCATAAAAACATGCCATCTAGGGGTGAAAACATAAAACAGCCACAAAACGGTCCCGTAAGAGTCATGAACACCACACACGGGACCAATGTGACTCGTAGGAACCGACCGCGTATTCAAGGCACTCCCGCTTTGAGCATATGACGTAAATTTGTCAAACGTTAGAATTAGGCATACAAACATACTTTTATAGGGTGAAAATGTTAAAAAAACCTATAAAACGGTCCCGTAAGAGTCACGAACACCTTGTACGGGATCGATGCAACTCGTAGAAACCAGCCGCGTAGTCACGACACTCCCGATTTGAGTGTACGACGTACATTTGCGAAAAATTACACTTAAGAATAAAAACATGTCATCGAAGGGTGAAAACGTAAAATAACCACAAAACGGTCCCGTAAGAGTCACGAACACTTCGCACGGGACCAATGTGACTCGTAGGAACCGATCGCGTAGTCACGGGGCTATCGATTTGAGTGTACGACTTAAATTTGCAAAAAATTAGACTTAAGAATAAAACATGCCATCGAAGTGCGAAAATGTAATACATCCACAAAACGGTCCCGTAAGAGTCACAAACACCTCTCACGGGACCAATATGACTCGTAGGAATCGAACGCGTAGTCACGGGGATCCCGATTAGAGTGTACGACGTAAATTTGCAAAAAAATAGACTTAAGCTTAAAAACTTTCCATTGAAGGGTGAAAATGTAAAACAGTGACAAAACGGTCTCGTAAGAGTCATGAACACCTCGCACGGGATCGATATAACTCGTAGGAATCGGCCGCGTAGTCACGGCGCTCTCAGTTTGAGTGTACGACGTAAATTTGCGAAAAATAAGATTTAAGCATAAAAACATGCCATCGAATGGTGAAAATGTAAAACAACCACAAAATGGTCCCGTAAGAGTCACGAACGCCAAGCACGGGACCAATGTGACTCATAGGAACCGATCGCGTAGTCACGGGGCTACCGATTTGAGTGTACGACTTAAATTTGCAAAAAATTAGACTTAAGCATAAAAACATGCCATCGATGGGTGAAAACTTAAAACAGCGACAAAACGGTCCGGTAAGAGTCAGAACACGTCGCACGGGACCAATGTGACTTGTAGAAACCGACCGCGTAGTCACGGAGCTCCCGGTTTGAGTGTACGACGTAAATTTGCAAAAAGTAGACTTAAGCATAAAAACATGCCATCGAAGGGTGAAAACGTAAAACAGCCACAAAACGGTCCCGTAAGAGTCACGAACATCTCGCACGGGACCAATGTGACTCGTAAAAGCCAACCGCATTGTTACGGGGCTCCCGATTTGAGTGTACGACGTAAATTTGCAAAAATAAGATTATGAAATCCCTACCTTATAATGTTTTCCTGATCTTATGAATTTCAAATAGATATTTAAAGACCTTCTCGCAGGTTAGTCAATTCCACTTGAGAGCATATCCATTATTGAATTCAACATACAAGATCAGCTTCCTTGAGACCAACACCCTAAAAACTACCGTAACTAAAAATAGTTAACCGTTCATATTATAATAGTTAATGAGTTCATAGTGCTGCTGGGATATGATATTGTGGGACCTAGAGAGGATACAAAGATAAAAGAGGCATCTCCACTACAAAAATGGACTGTGAGGTCATTAGAGTAACAAAAATGGAGGACAGCACCGGCTACTACCTCGCTGGATGGAGGACAGCACCGACTACTGCCTCACTGCCACGACAACAACACTTGCTACTGCCCCAATCCCCCTACTAGTGCTACTGCCCCTTCCCCAAGCCCCCTTCTCCTCTTGCTTATGCTGCTTCTACTACCTAAACACCTGCTTCTAAGATTTAAACACCTGCTCCTCTTACTTATATGATGCTTGAGAAAGTGATACCAAGAATTTCAAGTTACTCTAGAGTTCGACATAAAGTGATTCAACATAATGTAAAGATGGAAAGACAAATATATATATATATATATATATATATATATATATATATATAAGTTATATATAACTGTTATATATAACAGTTATATATGTACTGTTATATATAACAGTTATATATATACTGTTATATATGTACTGTTATATATAATAGTATATATATAACTGTGATGTATAGAAGAGGTTGGTCTTTGTGAAGACCTAGTGATGGAAAATAATTGGAATGTTTAACTAGATATTTAAAGGTTCGGGTAGTGGATTACAAATTGGGAAGGTGTTAGGCACCTGCTCACCCTTTCGATCTCAAATGTAGATATGAAACTTTTATTTTAGCATATTATGGTATAAAAAGAAATAATAAAATGAAAACATTAAGTACATATCTAGTGTGGGATATGTTTGTAGATAATATAGACAAGGGATGGATATGTAAAAAGTTGGACTTATTCGTTCGGATGATAATCTGGGTGAGCTTACGTACTCGCGCGGAGAAATTCAAAGTTCACGTAGTTCGTGAACGAATCAAGATGGATTTCACCTCTTAAAGAGGCTCAATGTGAGTGATCTAGTCTTTCTTTAACCATAGGGCTGTTTTACAATTGAAACAAAGTTAGTTCTGAAGATGTATACAATTTGAGTTCATAAGAGTACTTGAACAAGGTTGGTTCACTCATAAAATCATTCGAAGATGAAGAAATAACTAGAACTCCACCATTAAAAAAAAATAGTATATGGAATCCCCAAATCAAGTGTGCCCCTAATTATATGAGAATATTCCTTGATTTTAGGGATTTTGTTTAGCCTTTATGAGAATAAAATGATAATAGATAAATATATACAAGATTTACTATTATATATAATAGTATTATATATATATACTATTATACTATTATATAATAGTATATGGAATCCCCAAATCAACTGTTATAACCCAAAACAGCCCCCGAACGGCCCCTTGGGTGGCACCAACACCTCCCACGGGACCAATGTAACTCGTAGGAACTGACCGCGCAGCCGCGGCACTCCCGGTTTGACAATACGACGGTAATTTGTATATTTCTAGACTTAAGCAAAAAAACATGGCGTTAGAGGGTGAAAACTCGAAACAACCCCCGAACGGCCCCGTGGGTGGCACCAACACCTCCCACGGCACCAATATAACTCATAGAAACTGACCACGCAGCCATGACCCTCCCGGTTTGAGAATACGACGGTAATTTGCATATTTCTAGACTTAGGCATAAAAACGTGGCGTTAGAGGGTGAAAACTCGAAACAACCCCCGAGCGGCCCCGTGGGTGGCACTAACACCTCCCACGGGACCAATGTAACTCATAGAAACTGACCGCGCAGCCACGACCCTCCCGGTTTGAGAATACGACGATAATTTGCATATTTCGAGACTTAAACAAAACATGGCGTTAGAGGGTGAAAACTCGAAACAAACCCTTAACGGCTCCGTGGGTGGCACCAACACCTCCCACGGGACCAATGTAACTCGTAGAAACTGACCCCACAGTCGCGGGTCTCCCGATTTGAGAATACGACGGTAATTTGCATATATCTAGACTTAGGCTTAAAAACATGGCGTTAGAGGGTGAAAACTCGAAACAACCCCCGAACGACCCCGTGGGTGGCACCAACACCTCCCACGGGACCAATGTAACTCGTAGGAACTGACCCCACAGTCGCGGGTCTCCCGGTTTGAGAATACGAAGGTAATTTGCATATATCTAGACTTAGGCTTAAAAACATGGCGTTAGAGGGTGAAAACTAGGAACAACCCCCGAACGACCCCGTGGGTGGCACCAACACCTCCCACGAGACCAATGTAACTCGTAGAAATTGACCGCGCAATCGCGACACTCCCGGTTTGAGAATACAACGGTAATTTGCATATTTTTAGACTTAAGCAAAACATGGCGATAGAGGGTGAAAACTCGAAACAACCCCCGAACGGCTCTGTGGATGGCACAAACACCTCTCACGGGACCAATATAACTCGTAGGAACTGATCGCGCAGCCGCGAGACTCCTGGTTTGAGAATACGACGATAATTTGTATATTTATAGACTTAGGCTTAAAAACACGGCGTTAGAGGGTGAAAACCCCGAACAACGTCCGAACGGCCCCGTGGGAGGCACCAACACCTCCCACGGGACCAATGTAACTCGTAGGAACTGACCGCGCAGTCGCGACACTCCCGGTTTGAGAATACGACGATAATTTGTATATTTATAGACTTAGGCTTAAAAACATGACATTAGAGTATGAAAACCCCGAACAGCCCCCGAACGGCCCCGTGGGTGGCACCAACACCTCCCACGGGAACAATGTAACTCGTAGGAACTGACTGCGCAGCCGCGGCACTCCCGGTTTGAGACTATGACGGTAATTTGCATACATCTAGACTTAGGCATAAAAACATGGCGTTAGAGGGTGAAAACTTGAAACAATCCCCGAACGGCCCTGTGGGTGGCACCAACACCTCCCACGGGGCCAATGTAACTCGTAAGAACTGACCGCGCAGTCGTGGCACTCCCGGTTTGACAATACGACGGTAATTTGCATATTTCTAGACTTAGGCATAAAAACATGGCGTTAGAGGGTGAAAACTCGAAACAACCCCCGAACGGCCCCGTGGGTGGTACCAACACCTCCCACGGCACCAATGTAACTCGTAGAAACTGACCCCACATTCACGGGTCTCCCGATTTGAGAATACGATGATAATTTTCATATATCTAGACTTAGGGTTAAAAACATGGCGTTAGAGGGTGAAAACCCCGAACAGCCCCCGAACGGCCCCATGGATGGCACCAACACCTCCCACGGGACCAATGTAACTCGTAGGAACTGACCGCGCAGTCGTGGCACTCCCGGTTTGAGAATACGACGATAATTTGCATATTTCTCGACTTAAGCATAAAACATGGCGTTAGAGGGTGAAAACTCGAAACAACCCCCAAACGGCCCCGTGGGTGGCACCAACACCTCCCACGGGACCAATGTAATCATAGAAACTGACCTCGCAGTCGCGGGCCTCCCGGTTTGAGAATACGATGGTAATTTCCATATTTATAGACTTAGGCTTAAAAACATGGCGTTAGAGGGTGAAAACTCGAAACAACCCTCGAACGGCTCCGTGGTTGGCACCAACACCTCCCACGGGACAATTATAACTCGTAAGAACTGACCGCGCAGCCGCGAGACTCTCGATTTTAGAATACGACGATAATTTGTATATTTATAGACGTAGGCTTAAAAACATGGCGTTAGAGGGTAAAAACCCCGAACAGCCCCTGAACGGCCCCGTGGGTGGCACCAACACCTCCCACGGGACCAATGTAACTCGTAGAAACTGACCGCGCAGCCGCGGCACTTCCGGTTTGAGAATACGACGATAATTTGTATACTTCTAGACTTAGGCATAAAAACATGGCGTTAGAGTGTGAAAACTCGAAACAACCTCCGAACGGCCCCGTGGGTGGCACCAACACCTCCCACGGGACCAATGTAACTCGTAGAAACTGACCGCACAGCCGTGGCACTCCCGGTTTGAGAATACGATGATAATTTGCATATTTCTAGACTTAGGCATAAAAACATGACGTTAGAGGGTGAAAACTCAAAACAGCCCCCGAACGTCCCCGTGGATGGCACCAACACCTCCCACGGGACCAATGTAACTCATAGAAACTGACCGCACAGTCGCGGGCCTCCCGGTTTGAGAATACGATGATAATTTGCATATTTCTAGACTTAGGCTTAAAAACATGGCGTTAGAGGGTGAAAACTCGAAACAACCCCCGAACGGCTCCGTGGGTGGCACCAACACCTCTCATGGGACCAATATAACTTGTAGGAACTGACCGCGCAGCCGTGAGACTCCCGATTTGAGAGTACGACGATAATTTATATATTTATAGACTTAGGCTTAAAAACATGGCGTTAGAGGGTGAAAACTCCGAACAGCCCCCGAACGGCCCCGTGGGTGGCACCAACACCTCTCACGGGACCAATGTAACTCGTAGGAACTGACCGCGCAGTCGCGGGTCTCCCGATTTGAGAATATGACGATAATTTGCATACTTCTAGACTTAGGCTTAAAAATATGGCGTTGGAGGGTGAAAACTCGAAACAAACCCCGAACGACTCCGTGGGTGGCACCAACACCTCTCACGGGACCAATATAACTCGTAGGAATTGACCGCGCAGCCGTGAGACTCCCGGTTTGAGAATACGACGGTAATTTGCATACTTCTAGACTTAAGCTTAAAAACATGGCGTTAGAGGGTGAAAACTCAAAACAACCCCCGAACGGCTCCGTGGGTGGCACCAACACCTCTCACGGGACCAATATAACTCGTAAGAACTGACCGCGCAGCCGTGAGACTCCCGATTTGAGAATACGATGATAATTTGTATATTTATAGACTTAGGATTAAAAATATGGCGTTAGAGTGTGAAAACCCGAACAACCCCGAACGGCCCCGTGGGTGGCACCAACACCTCCCACGGGACCAATGTAACTCGTAGAAACTGACCGCACAGCCGCGACCCTCCCGGTTTGAGAATACGACGGTAATTTTCATATTTCTAGGCTTAAGAAAAACATGGCATTAGAGGGAAAAAACTCGAAACAACCCCCGAACGGCCCCGTGGGTGGCACCAACACCTCCCACGGGACCAATGTAACTCGTAGGAACTGATCGCGCAGCCGCGAGACTCCTGGTTTGAGAATACGACGATAATTTGTATATTTATAGACTTAGGCTTAAAAACATGGCGTTAGAGGGTGAAAACCCCAAACAACGTCCGAACGGCCCCGTGGGAGGCACCAACACCTCCCACGGGACCAATGTAACTCATAGGAACTGACTGCGCAGCCGCGGCACTCCCGGTTTGAGAATACGATGATAATTTGCATATTTCTAGACTTAGGCATAAAAACATGGCGTTAGAGGGTGAAAACTCGAAACAACCCCCGAACGGCCCCGTAGGTGGCACCAACACCTCCCACGGGACCAATGTAACTCATAGAAACTGACCGTGCAGCCGCGACACTCCCGGTTTGAGAATACGACGGTAATTTGCATATTTCTAGACTTAAGCAAAACATGGCGTTAGAGGATGAAAACTCGAAACAACCACCGAACGGCCCCGTGGGTGGCACCAACACCTCCCAAGGGACCAATGTAACTCGTAGGAACTGACCCCACATTCTCGGGTCTCCCAGTTTGAGAATACGATGATAGTTTGCATATTTCTAGACTTAGGGTTAAAAGCATGGCGTTAGAGGGTGAAAACCCAAAACAACCCCCGAACGGCCCCTTGGGTGGCCCCAATACCTCCCACGGGAACAATATAACTTGTAGGAACTGATCGCGCAGTCGCGAGACTCCCGGTTTGAGAATATGACGATAATTTTCATATTTCTAGACTTAATCAAAACATCGCGATAGAGGGTGAAAACTCGAAACAACCCCCGAACAGCTCCGTGGGTGGCACCAACACCTCTCACAAGACCAATATAACTCGTAGGAACTGTCCCCGCAGCCGCGGGTCTTTCGGTTTGAGAATACGACAATAATTTATACATTTCTAGACTTAGGCTAAAAAACATGGCCTTAGAGGGTGAAAACTCGAAACAGCCCCCGAAGGTCCCCGTGGGTGGCACCAACACTTCCCACGGGACCAATGTAACTCGTAGGAACTGACCACGCAGTCGTGGGACTCCCGGTTCGAGAATACGACGGTAATTTTCATATTTCTAGACTTAGGCATAAAAATGTTGATATGTTGATAATTTTAACTCATATATGCAATTTTTCAGCTTGATTAATTTTTTTGTAAAACTACTTGGTTACTGATATTTTTTTTATGTATCCTATCATTTGTAGAATTTTTGCACGCGGAACAAATGAAGAAGGCAGTGGTTTACAACATGAAGATTGTTTATATGTTGTGGACATTCAGGATTTTTTTTTTGTGTTACAGCCGTGCGGGCTTTTATTGTTTAGTTTTATGGCCGTGCGGGCTTTTATAATTCGATTGTTGAATTTTATGGTCGTGCGGGCTTTATAGTAAGTAGTTTTTACATTTACAGGTTTTGGAATGTCAAGAAAATAGGGAAAACTTTGCCCAATTTTTTTTTGGTATGTGAATTATTAAGACGTGTAATATTTATAAGTTTGTATATATATTTGTTTATTAACAACGTTCTCGATTCGCAATTTGTGATTTTTTTTATTATTTTACCAATAATAAATATTTGTAACACCTGGTACGCGTCCAACGTTACACATAGCAACTGACGGTGTACTCACAGGATCCCCAATTTTAGGATTGGACAAAAAAAATACATTTTTTTAAAAAATTATAGTTAAATATGGTCATGGACTTTGTCCATGACCATTTTTATTTTTTTCGTCACTCATAAAAATGGTCGCGGCCAAAGTCCACGACCATTTTTTTCGTCACGGTTGTGGGTCACGGACTTGGGCCGCGACCATTTTTTTTATATTTTTGGTCACGGTTATCGGTCACGGTCAATGTCTTGGACCATTTTTTCCTTTTTTTCGTCACGGTCCTACGTCACGGACTTCAACCGCGATGATTTTTTTTATTTTTTTGGTCACGATTGTGGGTCGCGGACTTTGGTCGCGACCAATTTGTCACGGTTGTGGGTCACGCACTTGGACCGCGACCAATTTTTATTTTATTTTTATGTCACGGTCTTGGGTCGCGGACTTTGGCCGCGACCAATTTGTCACGGTTGTGGGTCACGGATGAGGGCCGCGACCCGTCACGGCATGGGTCACGACCCAAGTCCACGACCATCTGCCGTGACCCCTCTCGGTCGTGACCATTTTTTGATCACGGACTTGGGCCGCGACCCACGAAAATGGTCACGCCCGACATGGTCACGGCCCAAGTCCGCGACCCACAGTTTTGATCAGGGATTTTGGCCGTGACCAATCGCCAGTTTTGGTGTAGTGATGCTCACCACTTTGAGGAGGAGATTAAAAGTGAGTTTGAGATGAGCATAGTAGGTGAGCTTAATTTCTTCCTTGATCTCCAGGTTCGTCAGCTAGAGGATGGGATGTTCATCTCCCAATCCAAGTATGCTAGAGACATAGTGAAGAAATTTGGTTTAGACTCCGCTAAGAATGCACGTACACCTATGAGCACCTCTATTAAGCTTAGTAAGGACACTTCTAGGCAAGAACGTAGAGCAAACCTTGTATCGGAGTATGATAGGTAGTCTTATCTACTTGACTGCTAGTCGTCCCGACATAGCCTTTAGTGTTAGAGTCTGTACGCGATATCAGGCGTCCCCTAAAGAGTTACACTTACTCACTCTAAAACGTATTATCAAATACGTGAGTGAGACTCTCTCCCATGGCATTTGGTATTCCTTTGATACCACTTACCGTTTATTCGCATACTCGGATGCTGACTGGGCTGGGGATGCAGATGGATGTAAGAGAACTTTTGGTGAGTGTTTCTTCTTTGGTTCTGCTCTTGTCTCCTGGGTGAGCAAGAAGCAAAACTCCATCTCTTTGTCCACTGCGGAGGCTGAGTACATCGCCGCCGGGAGTTGTTGCACGCAACTCTTGTGGACGAAGCAAATTAGACCTGGCAAAATGAGGCACGACACGACACGAAATTATAAGTTAATGGGTTTAGTCTTATCGGGTTTGGATCATTAACGGGTCAACACGGTAGAACCGTTATCATAACGGGTCGTGTTTGGGTTTGTACTCTTACACGATTAAACCCGTTTATACCCATTATCACCCGTTAGTGGTACCGGGTTTTATTGGGTCGTGTGACCCGAACCAATATTACACGGGTACTAACGGGTATTAACAGGTATTAACGGGTGCTAACGGGTACTAACAGGTATTAACGGGTACTAATGGGTATTAACGGGTACTAACGGGTAATAACGGGTCACCCAACTCGTTACCCGTTTAGGCCCGTTAATATTAACGGGTGTTAACGGTTCGGGTCGCGTACCCGTTAATATTAACGGGTCGTGTTTGGGTATTATAATTTGACCCGTTAGTCTTAACGGGTCGTGTACGGGTTAAGGGTGTTTTCACTCGTTAACCCGTTAACACGACCCGTTAACCCGTTAACACGACCCGTTGACAGCTTTAAAGCAAATGTTGGAGGATTATGGGATATCACAGGACACCATGACCATCTCCTGTGATAACACGAGCGTGATACACATATCCCGCAATCCAGTCCAGCATTCGCGCATAAAGCACATCAAAATACGCGAGCACTTTATACGTCAGTTAGTTGAGGAGAAAGTCGTATCCCTGAGTTTTGTACCCACTGACCTTCAGTTAGCTGATGTTTTCACAAAACCTTTAGATGCCTTTAGATTCGAGAGTCTTAGAAGGTTTTTAGGGATTTGCACAGTTGACTGAGGGGATGGTTTGTGTCTAGTATAGGATGCATTGTCATGTTCATATCATATGATTCCTATTGCTAGTTTATATCATTTGTATTCTTATTTTTGCTTTTTATATTTTTTGAAAAATTCAAAATGATTTTTTTTATAAAAGTTTTAGAAAAGCACAAAAAGATTTTTGTATTTTTTTTACACCTTTTATGGATGAGAATTTAAGATAGCCGAGTCATAACTTTCATTCCATTTATTCATGTGACTGTTTGATAGTGATTTGAGACACTACATCATTGCATCCATGTGCTTTACATTGTTTGGAGTCTTTTAGATGTTTTCTACATGTTTGGCTCCTTATCTCCTTCATTGCACACATGCATGATTTTATTTGATTATTTTACTTGTCTATCACATATTGGCTTGAGTGTTTTCATCTCAATTTTGTCTATACAACGAACCATATGCGATAAAACCTGACAAGATTAGAATGCATGTAAAAAACCGTTTGGTGAGATTTTTTTTGTGTGGTATTTTAAAATGGTGAAGGGCTACGAAAGGTACTTATCTATCCTTTGTGATTAAGCCACCATTATATCGAATCTAAAAAATTGAGAAATTTTATTATCCGGGGTCCAAAGAGGTTAAAAGAGCCCTAAAAAATCTAAAGGTAATAAAAAGCAATACATGCCAAAAATGGGCCATTAGGTTTCACCATCAATTCTCCAATGTTTGAGAATTTAGATCACCTCTATTCAAAGTATAAATCTGAGGGAGTTTGATTGGAGAATTTAAACGGGTTTGCACTTCCTTGAAAGTCCTAAAAAATCATTAAATCATTTTGGACGTTATTGGTGTGAAAATCACTTTGAGCTTTGATTTGTTGTTTTGATTGAGTCAATGTCTCATATTTCCATCTTTTTACACCTAAGGAAGATGTTGAGTCATTCATTAGGAGTATCCGATATTCATCGTGCACATATGTCATGTTTGTATGTATTGATTTTCCTATCGAATTTGATCACACCCCTACATTTTCACAATCATCGACTTGGTTGTTTTTGTGTTCGTTCATGGTGTGATTCTTTATTGTATATTTTGTGTGAAAAATTTTGAAAATTTTTAAAAAAGCAAGTTTATTACCTTGTGACACTTTTCATATTTGTGCTTTTCATATTTGTCTATTTGGGGACATCATAAAAAGGGGGAGAATGAATTATGGGGGAGAATATTTTTGTTGATTTATCAATGATTTGCTTAAGCTTAATTGATCTTTGATTTTTGCACATCATTATATTTCAAATTGTTGCGTGTCACGAATATCTGCTTTATCTCATGTGTGTAGGTACAAAGTTGATAATTATTGGATTGCACACCCTGATGAGAAAAGCTTTAAGAGTTTCTGAAGAGCTGAAGATTTGAAGATGTTGAAGTTTGATTGATGACATATCATTTAGTGTTCTCTGTTTGAGGGTTTAATGGGCATATTATCTTGTATGTCATTTGATTGCATAATTCGGATTTTTTATATATGTACCGGCATAGACATAGGGGGAGATTTGTAAGGACATATTTTTATAAATATCCGGGGTAGAATCTATGAATTTTCTATTTGTCCTAGATCACAGTATGTATGCCTAATACCGCTACATTCGGCATGTCAACACGTCATCTACGACGACCTTGATCCGAATTCATGCATCCATCATCTTCACACGTGCATCATGCTACATGCGACATGCTGCTCAACCGTTCCCACTACTCCACGACGCATTATTGGTAAAATGATTTATTGGAGTTGTTTATATTTGCATAAATATTTGGGAATTTTTCAGAAAATATTTTTTTCGAAGTCTGATTCATTTTTATCAAAAGCAGAAAATTTTCTAAGTGTAGAAGCGAACTTGCCTCGGTTGACGAGCTCATTCAAACGACATCCCTCTGCCGTTCGAGCGACATGAGGATGTCACATGAACTCGTTCGAACGACATCTCTCTGTCATTCAAGCGACACGAGGATGTTGCGCGATCTCGTTCGAGCGACGTCGTCGCCTCGATTTTCGTATAAATATTCGGTTCATTCTACACGTTTTCCAAGTCTTTTTCGCACACGATTTCTGCGTTTTACAACCCAGAAAATAGACTTCATGTTTTAAGGTTTTATGCCTTCTTTATTCACATAAACACTCCCATATATGTATGTGAATCTTTAAACCTTTAAGAGGATCATTTTTACTCATCTAGAGTAACTTGCGGAGAAGCCGTCTCTTCTTCATTATTGCCCATCTGGAGTTCTTGCGGGAGATTCCAGTCGACGACATCATAACCGACACCTGAGGGTATTTCGTATGTCACTCTTGTTTTCATTGTAATCCGTTTAAACCGTTCTTTACAAATTATAGTGAAAATAGAAGGTTTTGCCCCTTTGGGGGACTTTTCCTCATTTGTGTGTTTTGTTTGTGATTGACAATTCTTGCATGATCATATTGATTTCAATCAAACCTAGATGCATGTTTTAGTATTTAATTGAAAAACTGAGTTTAATTAAATAATTCCTTTGTTTGAACAAAAGCGCACTCTTCAACAACAACCAACCAACCACGTAAAAACTACTCAACATGAATATGAACACACACATGCTAAGATAAAAAAAAATAGTAACATTCTAATATTATACTTCTAAAACAATAGAAAGAGAGTTTAATGAAGATAATTTATTTCATACCTATATCTATGTTATATTTTTTTCTCAACAGTAACATTCTTATAATAATTGTTTTGATCGGCTCTCTGTATTTGGGGAAAAGAACGGTCCTTTCCTGCCCTTTCCTTTTCCCATCCTATTTCTTTATATTTCTTCATTCCGTGACCTTATACATTATACCCCCTTCTCCTCCTTAATATCATCCCTCTTTCCCTTTACGTGTTTCTTTCCCTACAATTCTCAACTTGGTTAGGGTTTTTCGTTACAGTTCTTACACAACCGTAATGTAAGTGTTTTCAAATTTGAACAATTCCCATAGTTGATTCATGATCATCAAAGATTTCCCCAATTCCTCTTAATGCAGGACAAAGATTTCCCTTGAGGAAGGGAAGCAGAACAATAGGTGCTGGGGTAGTTTCAAAAGTATTGAGCCGAGAATATTTCTTTTAAGCCTTTTTGCTCTCTGTTTATTTTTTTTGGAAAGAGGTTGAGAAATGCAGAATTTTGTATTTGGCGTCAGTTTTGTTCTCAGATTACTGAAGATTATAGCTGGCGCGATGGTATGTGACTATACTGGGTAGAAAACTCATCCCCATGCTTTTTTTGTAGCCCATTTTTCATCTCGACATAGCTGTGTTTGCTTTTTGAGAAATAAGGAAAGTATCGCACGATTGTTTGAAGAAACCAAACGTTTATTTAGCATCAATCTTATAATAGCAAAAAAAATAATAAATAAAAAAAATCGTGATCATCAAGGTGGACAAGATCATGTAATATATATATATATATATATATATATATATATATATATACACAATATTTCTCTTGTGCGGACCAGTCCGCATTTTAAGAGTACGGACCAGACATGTGTCACCTGACGGTAAGCCCAGAGATTATCGACTAAATTATAGGCACACTCTCTCTCTATTCTGGGCTTACCGACAGGTGACACATGTTCGATCTGCACTCTTAAAATGCGGACTGGTCCACACAAGAGCAGTACTATATATATATATGCAATTATGTCGTAGGGTTACAATGATTTTAGAATTAGGTTTTGAAGGATAGGGGTATGGGGTTAGGGATATTTATGGATTTTAAGTGTTCCAACATAGGTTTTTTTTATGAGTTGTAGATTTGGGTTAAGGGATTCAAAAAATAGGGTTTTGAATTTTTGTACATTTGTAATTTACATACTAACAAATTCATAAGTGTAATGTAATTGCTTTCATTTAAGTATATATTGGGATGTGTACTACTTCTATTTTTTATGTATGTTGCATAATCTACGATTTTTTGTATCTTACTAGATTTGATTCCCGTACAAATCATTCCTTTATCTACAAGTCTCACATTCATAATCATATATGGTTATTTTATATTGGGATTTCACCATCCTAAAACCAAAAATAGAGGAATCACGTGGCTTCTTTGTGATGTACATGTAGATCAAAGATCTTATTCATGGACTAGAATGAGGTCAGCTCTTATTATATTCTACAACTCACTTTTTCATAGGTATTTGGGATTAGTTTGATATATTTTCACGAACGGAGATAGCCACGCAATGATGTTGCTTGAAGTAAGTGCGGATGGTCCTTGAATTGAAGGTGTATTGGCCACTCTTTGTAATAATTTGGGGTAATTTTCAATTCCAGTATTTGGTTTTTTATTGTTTTTATAAAATTTTATGTACCAATTTTATCTAGGTTGATTTTTTTAGTTTAAGGGAAATTTGGGGTTTTGGTAGTGAGAACCCCAATATAACTACAAAGGTGGTACCGAGTTTAAAAGGATACTGGAGTAACCATCTCTAGATCCCACACGCGTCTTTAGTTCATTTTTTATTGGATATCTTCTTGGGTTTTCTAATGATGCCACAAGGGTGATTTTAATTATGCAATTCCCTTTGTTTACTATGATTAATATAGTAGATATGTTTAGTATTTTTTTTTGTTATGAATCGGGGTTAAATGGTATTTATTTACAAATACATAACAATTATTATACCTTTAATACGATAGTATTAGAGGTATTAGTGGTAGACTTTAAGTTTTGAAGATATTGAAATAGTAAGTTTTACTTAAACTTAATCCTAATAATTGGCTGTTTAAATCGGATCAGTGATACATGTCTATATTATTTCTCATGTTTTAATTAACTTAATTAATGATACCATTTTTTGTACATAAGTGGATATGAATGAAAAATAGTGATTACCTTATGTGTTTTAGTGCAGGGCCACTACTTTCAAATGATGGTATCAGTTGAATATTTCCATTGAATCATTATGTTTCTATTTGAGTTTTTTTTGGGAGTTTTTATTATGAAATTTTGCTTATTACTTATTATTTTGATGTTCGGTTAATTTTTTACAATTTACACTGAACCACTTCTTTACTTGGCAAATGAATGCAGATATTTATATATGGTATCTCCCTAACAATATGTAGGCTATTTAAGATTTGTGGTTTTTAATTTGAACACAAGAAGATACTTTTTGGATTAAAGGAAGTGCGACACTTATAGAAAAGGAAGAAAAAAATTGAGAGCTTCAAAAACACTTTCTACATGTAGCATTCTTATTAAGTTTCTTCACATTAAGTACTACTATTTCGTATTTGTGATTCAACATTGATTCTGTCTTATTTTCTTTGATTTGTATGTTAATAATGGAAGGGGATATGTATTACATATGTTTTTTCTCACATACAGTTGGATGTTTTTAAGAATATATTTTTTTATTTTTGAATGAATGTATTTCCTCAATTTATGACATATGAAGGTGTTGCATGAATCTATGACATGACGCTTTTCTTTTTGTAGTGTAAATAGAATATTAATTCATTGTAGACTACTTATTATACAATGGTTGATTGGTAATTAATCACTTTTATCATCCGTAAAGTACATACCTACATAACTTATTTTATAAATAAAGTGTCAGATTTATTTTATTTGTCATTGTTGATGTAAAAAATTAGATCATATCTAATTATTCAATCATAGATAAATAAATTAGACAAAGAAATTTTTAAAGTGGTTCAGCCTTATAAGAATGGCCTACGTCCACTGTTATGTTATTGCTGACTGTTTGGAAATTCTCGATTACAAGTTATTTCAAGAAATTCCAGTCCTCTTACAATGAGGATTGTACAATGTATTTATAGTCCCGAGGCTGTAATGTGAAAGGGTACTACATTAAATGATGTACATATGAAAGGGTGATACATTTAACGCTCCTTAACCGTATGCGTCTGAATGATAAGCATTTAACGAACAATCAAACTGTTGGTTATCCTGCTATTAATGCTTTGTTCGAGATGCAGCTCGGACCGCCTGCGTTGCTCGGTACTCAAGAGTTCCTCGAAGAGTTCTTGTTCCTCGGAGAGTATGAGTTCCTCGGGGAATAAGTGTTCATCGTTGTAGTATGGTTCCTCGGAGCGTGTGAGTTCCTCGGAAGTGTTTGTTGTTGCCACGTAGACTGTCACGCGTCTTCACTTTATTGATTCATGTCAGCAGACTAAATTTGGTATCAACAGAAGCCCCCAATGTTTCATAGTTCAAAATTTGAGGAGTGTGGAACATTCTTTCTCGGAATATGATAGCTTTAAATAGCCCTCCTAATTTTTAGGATTGTTTCCCTTGTATTTATTTCTCTTTCCAAATTCTTAGAATTTGGCTTTTTTGAATTTTCATAACCGCCTCGATCTCTGCGTACTTTTTATCCTTTTAGCCGCCGGTAGTGTAATCGTTTCTTCTCGCTTCAATTGCCTCACCCTTTTTGTTCCTCTAGCCGCCGGTAGCGTAATTGTTTCTTTTTGTAATCATTACTTTACCATTTCCCAAGGCAAGGTATTTAAACTTCTCAGACACTCCCATCGTCTTCTACCTTTTCAAATTTGTATTTTCGAGTTTTCCATCGTCTCTTTATCTCCTGTGTATTCATCTCTTCCATCGTTCGTTGTCATCAGATCCACTCTTTTTCTGTAAGATTTTCTTCCTTCTTCTTCATTTCTTTTATTCATCATGGTTTACCCTGTTGAATCTCTTGATAAGTTTCGCTCTGATTTTTCTATTCACTCCTGGGTTGTTCTGGAAGAGCTTTCTGAGCATTCTGATTATTTCCGTTTGGCTGAGGGACATTGGTTCCCCAGTCTCTTTATTGCTGAGTGTGGATTTTCTTTTCCACCCAATCCCTTATGTCTGGAATTTTGTCAATACTTTGACGTAGTTCCTGCAAGAATAGCCCCAAATACATGGAGAATAGTTAATGGGGTTCATAGGTTAAATCAAATCCATGGAACTCGCATAGGAATTCCAGAAATCATGTTTTGTTATAGATGGGCAGTTGGTGATAACACCTTTTATTTAAAAACTAGATTTTTTAAATAGGGCTTTAGTAGTCAATCTTTCGGATGCCAATAAGGACTATTTTTAGCACGGGGTTATCATAAAAAATTGGCAACATGCTCCTTTATCTGGAGATGAAGTTTATCAGGGTCCCAGATGCCCTCCTTATGGCAATGGGATAGGTTATTTGTATTTCATTTTACTTATTTTGAAATCATGCTTCTTTTGTGTTTGATAAAATGTGCCACTGATATTTTAATTTTGATTTATTTGCAGTTGATAGCAAAAGAAAGTGTCCAAAGGAAGAAGATGTTAATATAAGACATTTGAAACTTATATGGAGTCTGCATCAGAGTGTTGCCGACGAGCACATTAGGTCAGCCTCATATCTGCTGCAGTACAAGAGCTGCACCACCTCTTTTACTGCTCGTCCAGTAATAAGCGACGCAGAGCCAGTACCAGTGTGACACCCCGACTAATTAAATACCGGGTAGCTACTCCTTTATTAAATTAATAGAAAATGCCAAGTTGATTCAGTTAATAGCATCACTGTCGAAAACATTTTAATGACTACTAACCACCTAGTATTTAAAAAGTAAATTGTCAAATTTTAAATTAAATCTGATTAACATGCAATAAAAGAATTATGAAAGAATAACATAACCATTCACCCTAAAGAAGCAATAGAATAACCAACAAATAGTAATAAGTCTGGAGGAAATACTCCTCACAACAATCCCACAACTGAAATAAATAGAACAGTGTACCCTTAATTAAATACATGCCAAAATCTGAATAACTGAATTATGAAATGTCTCTAAATAGAAATGGGCGACATGCCCTACAAATGATGAAACTGAATATGGAGTCAGAACTAGAAAAGAGGCGTCTACAATCAAGGCCATGTAACTTCCACAACAGCTACAACTCATCACCTGAATAGAATTCCTATGCATGGTGTCCTTGTGGCTGGGCACCTAAAAAAGTTTTTACAAAAATAGATTTGAAAGCAAACGGGTCAGAGCCCGAAAGTGGAGAGTATTTTAAAAACATCAAGTGCTTTAATAACATTAAAACAATGAATGCAAAATACATGTTAGGACGTGCTCTTACATGAAATACTCGCCTCTCGACTAATTGTGCACTCCTAACGTACCGTACCCATACACGTGATATCCATATCTAACTAAACCGACATAAGTTCTAACCTTTCTACTCGATTCATAATATAAATTCCCAACGTCATCACTTAAATAGGTAGCCTTACTTAAACTCGGATTCTCAATTATTAGCAAAACATTTCACAGCAGGTTATCCCTTTTTATCTTTATCAAGACGTTACTACAATTATACTCGCAATTAAACATAACAATTCCTTTTCATTTAACCGTATATTATTCACATCATAAATATACAATATAAGCACCCCGAGGCTAAGCTGTGGTGCACACATACTCTGCTATCCATCCCGGTACATCATGTACATAAGGATTACAAATTCCGAATCTCTCAGGAATTGTTAGAATAAGCACAACACACAAAAATGGAGGCGAACATAATTCAACATATCCATGGGTCACGTACATACCTACGCTCCATAGTCAGCTGACTTATTAACTCACAAATAAGTCATTCTTTTGAACTATGTCCTCGAGGTACCAATCTAAATCCGGGCACACAAAGATTAGATGGCCCTAAGCGAACATAAACCTCCCGTGATAGCAAGTATAGTAGGTATGTCATACACATAAAATCATATACATATACTAAGCATGCACACATCTTAGTAATTACCATAATTTATTAGTGGTATACTTATCATTCTTATACCAATACACGTGTCCCCGGTTTATATATACACATCATCCATTATCCTCACGTCGTAATTAGTTATTCGCGTCCTAACCCACAATTACCATTTGGTTCAAATCATTCTTCTATATTTTACTCCTCAATATATCCCGAATATCCCAACTATATCAATTAGTCATCAAGGTAATGTTATCTCTACAATTAAACAAGGTTACGGGGCACTAGAAATCAAACCAGGCCAAAAAGGCCAATCTGTCAACTCGTTAGAAGTCTCGTTCGAATGAGGTCGTTCGAACGAGAGTTCGTTCGAACGAAGTGGCCATCTAACGAGATCTCGTTCGAACGAAAGGCATCGAACGAACATCCCACTCGTTAGAAGTCAAACTGTCAACTCGTTAGAAGCTCGTTCGAACGACCTGGGCAAGTCTTCTAACGAGGTGACAGTTCGAGCCCAGAATTCTCCTACTACGTTTTTCCCAATTTTCTTCACCTCTAATCTTATCTAAAAGTCGTCCCAACAGTATTTTAATATTTTTAATCATCACTAAACATTCGTAGGTCATAACTTAACATTTATATAGGGTCAAATCCTTCTAAACATCATCTAATTATCATAACTCCCCAATTTTTCCCAAATCTTATGAACATGAACCCTAGAAATTTAAAGTCATCAATTTCCATAAATAAGTCCATTTTTGTAACATAAAAATTAGTAATTCTTTTAGTCTAATCACCCAATAACAATTCTACATGCAAACCTATATCAATATCTTAATTTATAACTCCAATTTCATGGGTTTTTATAAATCTCCCAATACAATGCATATATATCAATTTTCTAAGCATGGAAGAAGCATTCGCTTGAAATTAACGAAATTAAACCACTTGCCTTAGATAGTTCTCTGAATTTGGTGTTGGTGAATGGGTTGATTCTCCCCTTTCTCTATGGATTTCCTCCCAAGGTTGAAGATGGTGGTTTTCTCTTTGGGAACATCTTCTAACTTCTCTCCCACTTCTTCCTATAACTCCCGTAGCCCTCAAATTAGTTAAGTGCTGGTAATGGCCTAGTGGGTTACAAAATAACCTACTATTAAGTCCCAAAATTCGTTGGTTATTATTCTGAAAATTTCAAAATTACCAAAATACCCTTTTAAGTTGCTGGTATGGCCCGAAAATGTCCCGGGACCCAAACTAAACCCCCGGTTAGTGTTTTCTGACTATTTCGACCCTTCCGGACACGTTAGCGTACTCAAAATGACCATACGGTTAATAAAAATAAAATTTACTTTTTAATTATAATAATTATATTCCTGACGTGCGACTGTCACACGCGTCCCAACAAAATTTTCCAAATTGCCGTATTTCAATCTCGCGATAATTTCAATATTCATATATTGCCATATTTACACATTATAATCAAATACCAACTCACATCTCGTTAGTATTTTATCCGGATTAATTCTCAATTAATACCCATTTAATTCAATTAATCCCATAAATAAATATCACAAAAATACGGGGTATTACAACCAGCTTCTACCAGCTCTTCGCCTGAGTCACACGTTCCTTTAAGTGAAAGGATGAAGAAGAGAAGACCTCCCACCCTCATCGAGAAGACTGCCTCTGGTGCTGGAGAGGCTAAAAGAAGTAAGATTGATGTCCCAGAAGGGATAAAGAAAGTTGATGCACCTTCCTCGGCTGCAGTTGTGAAGGTTGCCGAGAAGCCTCCAGTGGCCCCGAGCAAGGCTGCTGCTCCAGGCGAGGTGATTATCATATCACCGACCAAGGGCTCCTCCTTGGTTGAATCAATCCCTGTTCCCCCGAGGAAGCTGAAGAAGAGCTCCTCGATCAATTTGGCTGACACCATCACTCAGCCCCCAGTTACTGGAACCGGTGTTCCAACTTTTGTTCCTCCGAGCTCTGCCATGAGCTCGATAAAGTCTTGGATAATTCCCGAGGTCCAAGGTACTGAAGAAAATCTTACTCGGGACATGGTCACTTCGTTAGCTGCTCGCCATATTGCTTCTGTAAGTCTTATTACTTTGAATTTTTCATATTTCCCTTGTCATTTATGTTTCTGACTTGCTTTAATTTTCTTTTTTACAGTTGACGAGCTGCTTCAATATAATTTTGAAGAAGGATGAAGCAATTAAAGCTTCAAGCTCCTCATCTAGGGTGGAGGAAGCTCTGACGGGCCTGACGAAGTCTTTGGAAGATTCTCGTCAGAAATATGCTACTGACAAGGCAATCTGGGAGAAGAAACTTGCCTCCATCGAGCAGGAAAAAGCTCAGGTTGTTGAAGTGTCCAAGGAGTTGGAGAAGAGAATAAAGGATTTGGAAGGGAAAAATAAAGAGCTCGACGAGAAGCTCGAAAATGCTGGAGAGCTTGAGAATAAGCTCAAGGTTGCTGAAGAGGGGTTGGCTCAACTTCGGGAGGTAAATCGGCAGAAGGAGGAGGATGAGAGAAAGTTGAAAGCTGCTGATAACCTGCTGTCGGAGAAGCTTTCCTCGGAGAAGTTGAAGAGGAAAACGACTGTGAAGAAGTCCTTCAGTGTTGGCTGGGACAAGGGGTGGAACAAGGGATTCGTTGCCATGGTGTCGCAAGTAGAATATGGCAGCCTCAAGTACTTTAGGGATGGATGGGTCGCTGCTCTACAGGAGATGAAAGTGGATGAAAATTCCGAACTCTTTCAGCGACACATCCCTGGTCCTCCTCCAACTCCTGAAGATTTAGAAGAGGACGAAGCTGCCTCCGAAGAGTCATCCATGGTGATGAGAGACCAGATTTCTCTTCCCCCGACTATCCAGCCTGCTGACGAGGAACTTCAACTACCTTTAACTTCCTCCGAGCAACCGCTGGTGCTCCCCGAGCAGCTATTATCTGTTCCTTTCGAGCAACCTACTTCCTCGTCCCAGCCTCCCGAGAAGGTTTTGGGAGACAAGGAAAAGGTGTAGAGTTGTTCGAGTTTCTCTTTATATTTTTCCTTTATCAATGTAACCATGAATATGTAACTCTGAACCTTGTACTTCTGACCTTTATGATATAATAAAACTTGAACTTGTGTTTATTCATACCGTTGTCTCTTCTTTATACTCTGTCTTGATTCTTATTGATTATTGCTTTTCTTCCTCTGCTAGTTTTTGGCTAGGATGGAATTATTATCTGCTGATGATACTGTGCTGCTGAGGCAATGCAATTGTTAACGAAAATGTATTTTATCCCTAATTAATTAAATTAGTTTAATTAATGAACATTTTAGTTTAACTTAATATATTGATTTTAATGATTCCAAACATATTTTTATTAGGTTATTTTATAGATATTTATTATTGTATAATATTTATAATATAATCTTGTTAATATACCATTGTATGCATATATTTATTATACTATATAATGTTTGCATTCAATGTGATATTGTCCTGATTACATATCTATTCTGACTGAGTTATACCTGCTTATGTCAAGCTTTATTTTCATGACTCAGTACGCCTCGACTCTACTCAACGACGTATTCGAGTAAAGGTATTTACGTGTGGTTGCACATTTGCACTTGACACATTAGGCACACATGCATATTTCTTGATCTATGATTTTTAATTGTGTGACTAATTAATTGTGAGCCTAAACATTTTTTTAAAAAAAGAAATTATATTATTTTTACTGAAAATAATATTTTTAAATAAAATTGGTGTAATTTTGATTTAAAATAAATTTCTTAATTTTGAAATCATTTTCGGAATTTATAAACATCACACGTAAAGATTTATTTGTACACGATTTTGACCTTAGTAGGTATAGTAGCTGTCATAGCCTTTTATATTATTTTAACCATTAGAATACTCTTAAGGTTTGCCCAATGGTCCTGACCGAATTTGTACCTATAGACTCATTAGGAGCTTTATAACTTTCGGCCCTATACCTGCTAGTACCTGTTTGAGGGAATTGTTTTTTTTTTGTTTTTGACCGTATTGTCCACGCCTCATATCTTAGCTGTCCAAAGTGGTTTTCACTTTATGTCAATACCTCTGTACAATTAGGAGAAGTCCTAGTCTTGGGACTCATCATATCTTTGGCCTGTAACTTTTAGGCAAGTCGTATAGTTTGTCATCTCAGGTTTATTTTTTTTAACCATGACTTATCCGAATAGGAGAAACCCTAAGAAGCGTATAGAACCTGCTTTGACCCTCTAGGCCGAATAGTATTAGGTTTATTTATTTTTTAAAAACCTCTTTTAGTTTTCGTCCTATTGTGACCCTTTTCAAAACTATCAGTTACCTTTTGCTATTGACCGCATAGGACCTTAGCTGTCTTCGTCCTTTAGTGATTTGATCGACCATACCTGCTACCTGTTATATTTGTGATCTCAGTTTTTGACTAAAGTGATGACCGAGATGGTCTAATGCCGTATCATACTCTATAAACTTCAACTGTTGGCCGTACCAAGATCTTAATGGTGACTAGATATTTTATTGATTTAATCGAGTTGTACCTGAGTTGTTAGGAGTTTACGGTTTTGATCATTTTTGTCCTAGCTTCAGGACTTGCTTTGACCGTTGGATTAAAGCTGTTAAGATATCTCTGGTATATACTTATTTGTCCTTATATTTTATATTGATTCCGATTTCTTTTATTCGTTTAAGAATTAAACTAAGACTTGACTTGTCCATTCGTCATTTTTCTTTGCAGGCCTTGTGCCCGGTGCCAAAATGTTATTTTTTTTCTTGTCATGTTCTCTCATTGGCTTGTAACTGCCTTGAGATATTCTGTTCAGTATTATAATAAACGACTTGTTTGTACATGCGTCAGATCACATGACCACAAGAATTGACAGGAGTTATATTACCTAGGACTGTTCATCAGCCCATTCTTTCGGCTGTGCCTTGTCCTTATTAAACATAATATCACAAACTTCCTATGATATTATCTTTGGCTTCCTCGAGACATGCACCTGAACAAAATCAGTTACTTACATTGTCCAACTTATCTTCTTGACAGAAAAATGTTCTTAACACACCAGTTATATTCTTTACACAATGATTCCACATTTACATATCAGATGTGTATTTTATCTCTTGGACTAACAATCCTTTTGCAGAAAATATATGGGTTATCTACCAAGCTACTTTCAATCACATATATTTTCAGATTACTATTTTTGTGCTACAACAGCTATATTTTTATGGAGAAGATAAAAATAAAGATTTGCATATCAGATTTGGAGATTATTTCCAGCTACCTCATCTCAGCTAAATCAAGAGCATTTAATGCTCAAAATGCATGTGTCTAACAGCTAGTTTTCTGAAGACACATTTAAAGCTTTGAAGAGCAGCATTGAAGATCAACAGACTTGAATGAGAATATGAGCAAGACTTGAAAAATTATTGAAAGAATTTATTTTACTACTCAGCTACACATTCAAGAGAGCAATTAATTTTATCATCTTCTCAATCATTGAAGAAGAAGACTTGTTCCTACTTCAACATCATTTATTGAAGTCTCATTAAAGAAGGAGAAACTCAGATTACAAATTGTATTTTAAGGAGTTTCAGTATTGTATCTTGTACTACAAAAATTCAGATTTGTTATGAAGCTTTGTTGAAGCTTCGGATTATACCGGTAATTGGTTCCTACCCGCAAGTGGGCCACAGGTTTTGAAGCTCGGAGTTAGCTTGCAAAAAATTGTACCGGTGATTGGTTCCTACCCGCAAGTGGGCCACGGGGTTTGAAGCTCGGAGTTAGCTTGCAAACAGTTGTATGCGGTGGTTTGATCCTACCCGCAAGTGGATCAGGTTTAGTGAAGCGCAAAGGAGACAGGGGCTCTAGGCGCGTGGACGTAGGCCGGGATTTGACCGAACCACGTTAAATTTCGGTGTCATTTATTTTCCGCACTTTTATTTATTTATTTGCACATGCTTGCTTGAGTTAATATTTTCAGCACACTATCTTGCAAATAAATTAATTCCGAAATTTGACTAAATTAATTTTAAGGTTAAAAATATTATTTTTGAATTAAATAATTAATTTCAGAATATCACTTAATATTAAATACGAAAATTAATTTAATATTCCTAGAGTGTTAAAATCTGCATTTCTAGTTGCTTAAATTAGTTGGTTGCATTTATTTGATTTTGTTAAATTTATTCTTTACAGTTTTATTAATCTGAAATCTGTCTAAGTATTATAAATTAAATATTCTACTAAAATCTTAATTTGACTTAAAGTTTGTAAAAACTCAATTCACCCCCCTCTTGAGTATAATCTGGGCAACAACAATGATTATTTTAAGGCTGGTCACACATATCTGAGTGCAGCACAAGTCGTCGACATCCTCGGCCAAGATGCTTTTGAACAAGCAGTTGAAGCATACCAATATCTGAAGTGTCTACTTGATCGAGAAATGGCCAATAATGTGGCTTATTATGACATGATCGAGGATCTCCAAGGCACCCTCGAAGATCTGCAACAACAATACAAAGAGTCCACTGCCCTCTTGCACGAGTGTTACGAGAAGAAGTACCAGCAGATCATTGCCGACAAGGGTTACGAGAAACTTTTTGCTGGCTACGATGTGAGGGAGAGAACTTTGAAGGGTGAGGTTGAGGAATGCAGGCAAATAGCTGAATTGTTAGAGCAAGAGAACAACAATCTTCAAAGAGAGTTGTCACAGTTGAAGTCTGCAGCTTCTACTTCAAACACCTTAATCCCAGTGAATGATGAGGGATTCTCATTCTTGGAGGTCGAGAATGCCAAATTGGGGGACGAATTGGAGACTTTGAAGAGAGCTGGTCCCTCTACATCTTCCCGTGGTCGAGCAAGAGCTCCTCGGGGACGAGCAAGAGCAGCTCGAATTCCTATCGAGGAACATAGGACTCAGTCTGCCTTAGAGAACCAGGCCTTCCAATTAATGGCAAAGAACCAGGCTTTGGCTGAAATGTCAAGGAAGATCAGGGACCTGGAAGAGCAGCTCTCAGTGCAGAAATCAGTTTTGGATAATAAGGAGCTATTCATCAAAAATCTCCACGAGCAGCTGGAAAGACTAACATATCAATTCCACAAACAACCCAGGGAGTTCTGGATGGCTGGATACAACGAAGCTCTCTATCACTTGGACGATCGTATCCAGAATGCCAATAATGAGGGCTACAAGCAAGGATGGTTGAATGCCTTAGGTGTGTTGCAACTTGAACAGGGTCATTACCTGTGGGACTACCACGATCCTGGGCTGCTCGACCTACCTATACCTCCATTCAAATTGGATATGAGTTGGATCCCTGCTCGGTCCATTCCTCGATACTTAATTTCCAAGTATCTCGACGACTACAATCTCCATTCAAGTGTTGAAGTATCTCGTCCCAAGCACCTCTTAGATCGACCATCCGTAATGAATATCGGGATGTTAAAGGATCTCAACTTCATAAATTCTCCCCTGGCTTTAAATGATCCGCCTGCTGGGGAGGAACCTGTGTCAAAAGCAGAGGGGAAAAGACCAGTAGAGTAGGAATTTTGATGTAATAGTTAGTATACATTTCAATATCAATGCAACTTTCATTTCATTATCAATGTAATTTATTTTGGATTTAATGAAAAACTTTCATTTCTATTTGCTATTGTCTTATAACACTTTATATCTGTGCATGTGTATCTGTTAAAGAGATAACAATATTGTGTAGTTTGTCGATCAACTTATTGTCGAATAGCTTAAATTTGTGGTAGTCATTTGGCAAAAATAATATTTTGTTTCTCGACCAACTTAGTAATAATTAAAAAGTTACGAGTATCATTTATGTTGCTCGATCACTTAATAATAAAGTTTTGTTTCTCGACTAACTTTGTAAAAAGTTACGAATATAAAAAATGTTTAAGATGTTTCCGACCAACCAAGGTCGGTAAATTTTCCTTGTCGACTAACTACAGTTAGTGGGTTTTTATCCCCGACCAACCATAGTTAGTGGATTTTTCCTCGTATAAAAAATGTTTAAAATGTTTCCGACCAACCAAGGTCGGTAAATTTTCCTTGTCGACTAACTACAGTTAGTGGGTTTTTATCCCCGACCAGCCATAGTTAGTGGATTTTTCCTCTACGAGGAGCTTTGGCACGTTTTCAAGAATATATTTACTTCTTAAACAACATAAGTTGGCATTTTTAGGAATACTTTTATTTCTCGAGGAACATATAGTTTTACTTCCCGTAGGAATACAAGCTTTAATTACCGGAGGAATACAGGTAGCTTTGCTTCCCGGAGGAATATAGGTAGCTTTACTTCCCGGAGGAATATAGGTAGCTTTACTTCCCGGAGGAATATTGGTAGCTTTACTTTCCGGAGGAATATAGGTAGCTTTACTTCCCGGAGGAATATATTTGTTTCACGACCAACCGTAGCTGGTGTTTTCGAGAAAAAATTTGAGTAGCCTGAGCTTTGCCGAGTAGTGTGTAGCACTAGTATTCCCCAAAAAACTTTCAATAAAAAGAAAAAATTCGGCAGCATATCTTCATTTTATTCATCACTGATAATACTTGCGCAGGTGCTCTGCGTTCCATGCATTCTTAAACTCCTCCCCTTCTAGAGTTGCTATTCGGTAAGTTCCTGGTCGAACAACTTCTGTAACTCGGTATGGTCCATGCCAGTTTGCCTCCAGCTTATTGTGCTTTTGAATTACTTTCTTCAGCACATAGTCTCCTTCTTTCAGGTCGCACTTCTTCACCCTCTTATTGTAGAACAAAGTTGTTCGCTGCTGGTAAGCAGCATTTCTAATGGCTGCTTCTTCTCTAACTTCCTCGAGCATGTCTAAATCCAATCTTCTCATTAAGTCGCTGACAGGGGAATTGAAATTCAGTACCCCGTGTGTTGGGAGGCCCAACTCGGCAGGTATAACAACTTCACTTCCAAACGCTAGCATATATGGAGATTCTCCAGTTGCTACTCGCGGAGTAGTTCGGTGAGCCCATAGTACTGACTATAACTCGTTGATCCAATTTGCTTTCGCATCGTCTAGTCTTTTCTTCAAGCCATTCAGCAGTGTTCTATTTGTCACTTCAGTTTGTCCATTGCTTTGAGGATGGCCTGGTGCTGTGTGGATCTTCAACACATTTGATTGATGACAATAGGCAGCGAACTCCTCGTTATCAAATTGTGTTCCATGGTCTGTGATGAAAGCATGAGGAAGACCATATCGACAAATGATGTTCTTCCAAATAAATTAGTACACCTTCTCGTACGTCATATCAATGAGAGGTTCAGCTTCCAACCACTTAGTAAAATAATCCACTGCGACGACGAGGTATTTGAACCTTCCTCTAGTCGTTGGCAGTGGTCCAACCAAATATATTCCCCACATGGAAAATGGCCAAGGGGAAGTAATGGGTATCAACAATGCTTGTGGAGTTCTTCGGATGGAGGAAAAGCGTTGGCACTTGTCACATTTCTTGGCATAGGCTACACAATCAGCCCTCATCGTTGGCTAGTAGTATCCCTGCGTCATCATCCTTTGCAAAAGCGTCTGACCTGCTACATGGGCTCCACATGACCCTTCATGGATCTATTCAATCAATTCTTTCACCTCGGAGGGATGTACACATCTTTGCAAACCTGCCATAATTCCTCGTCTATATAAAATACCGTTAGTTAATACATACCGAGCAACTTTAAATTTCAATTTCTTGGCTGTGATCTTGTCAATTGGTAATTCTCCCTCCTCAATATATGCCCTGATGGGATCCATCCAAGATGGTCCTAAATCAAGGGTGATAAAGTTCATCGCCAAATCTTCATCTATACTCCGACTAGCCAAAACTTCAATTGGGATTGTTCTTCGTAGCTCGGTACGAGTAGCTGATGCTAATCGAGCTAAAGCATCTGCTCTTGCATTCTCCATTCTTGGTATTCTGACCAGCTGAATTGCAGCAAATTCTAATACCAACTCCATCACCTTTGCATGGTATTTGATCATTAATTCTCCTTTGGCTGCATATATTCTCAACATTTGATTTACAATTAATTGAGAATCACTGAAGACAATAATTTGCTGCGCCTTCATAATTTTTACCAAATTGAGACCTGCAATCATGGCCTCATACTCAGCTTCATTATTGGAAGATTTGAATTGAAAACATAGGGCGTACTCCATGTCAACCTCGTCTGGAGTGCTCAAAACTATCCCTGTCCCACTGCCTGTAGTGCAAGATGTGACATCTACATATAGCCTCCATATAAGTAACTCGTCTTCAAACTTCGTATCTGACAGAGTTCCTCGGCGAAATATTTATTGCTTCCTTTCATCTTCCCCTGATATTTCTCGCTCTTCGTCGACCATCTTTTCTTGCCCTTTTACCAACCGGAGTTGGTTTGAGCTCGAATTTGATGATCCCGTAACATCCACTTGCTCTTTTACCAACTGGAGTTGGTCTGAGCTTGTGTTTGTTGATCCTGTAACATCCACAGGTTGATCAGCGAGTAACTTTCGCTCCTCGGGGGTATCAGGATAGGTGAACTCTGCTATAAAATCCGCTACAGCTTGCCCTTTTAGCGATGATCTGGGTTCATAGACTATATCGTATTCTCCGAGCTCTATTGCCCAGTACATCAATCTCCCTGACTTTTCTGGTTTATGAAGGGCTTGTCTTAACGGCATATCAGTATATACGATTATAGTATGAGCCTGGAAGTATGGCCTCATTCTTCTACTCGCCTCAATCAACGCCAGTGCTAACTTTTCCAGCCTTGGATATCTGATATCTGCTCCTTGGAAGGCCTTACTTGTGTAATAGATTGGTTTTGTACTCCATTCTCCACTCTTATCAATGCCGAGCTAACTGCATTCTCCGATACTGCTAGGTACAAGTATAATTTTTCTCCCATCACTGGCCTGGATAACAGTGGAGGTGCTCCCAAGTATTTCTTCAAGTCTTGAAAAGCCTTCTCACATTCATCATTCCACTCGAAAGTCTATCGGAGTGTCTTGAAGAATGGGATACATCGATCAGTTGCTCGCGATACAAATCTGTTGAGTGCTGCTACTCGTCCTGTAAGACTTTGCACCTCTTTCTTTGTCGTTGGAGATCGCAGCCCTAATAGAGCTTTGATCTTTTCAGGATTTGTCTCAATGCCTCGTTGGTTGACAATGTATTCGAGAAACATGCCTTCTCTTACTCCAAATATGCACTTCGTCGGGTTCAACTTCATTTGATATTTATCTAGTTGATCAAAAGTCTGCCTCAAGTCAACTAGATGATCTGCAGCTTTCTTGCTCTTTGTCAGCATATCGTCAACATATACTTCCATATTGCAACTGATTTGTTCAGCAAAGACTTTGTTCATCAGCCTCTGATATGTCGCACTTGCATTTTTCAAACCAAAAGGCATAACATTATAACAATAAGTTCCCCTAGGGGTAATGAAAGAAGTACTCTCCCTATCTTCAGGTTTCATTTTAATCTGATTGTAGCCAGAATAAGCATCCATGAAACTCAGCAGCTCGTGTCCCGAGGTAGCATCGACTAGTTGATCAATTCAGGGCAGTGGAAAGTGATCCTTTGGGCATGCTTTGTTGAGGTCGGTGAAGTCTACACACATCCTCCACTTGTTGTTCTTCTTCTTTACCATCACCACATTGGCTAACCAGTCTGGATATTTAACATCTTCAATGAAGCAAGCTTTCTGGAGCTTCTCGACTTCCTCCTGTATAGCTTGATTCTTCTCTGGGCTGAACACTCTTCTTCTCTGCTTCACTGCCTTGATTTCCTTATTCACATTGAGTTAGTGACATAAGAAATTTGGATCTATCCCTGCCATATCTTCATGACTCCACGCAAAAGTTTGCTTTATGCTTCTAAGGAAAGTTATCAATTCTTGCTTTAGTGAGGCTTCCAACGAGGAACCTATTTGAGTAGTTCGTTCAGGGTGCTCGTCGTCCAGAATGATGTTTTCAGTAGCTTCCACCACTTGACCCTTCACGAGTTGCGACTCATCTCTAGGATCCAATGTTTCAATTTCTGCCCCTTCTTCCACTTGATAAGTAGCAGTCTTTTTCCTTGATTCCTCCAGTTCTTCTTGCTCGGCGGATGAATAATAGCATTCCTGAGATACTTTCTGATCACCTTTAACAACTCCTACTCCAAAATTTGTTGTAAATTTCAGGCATTGATGCACCGTAGATGGTACAGCCTCGAACTTCTTCAATCCTACTCTTTCCATGATGATATTGTATGATGATTGAGCATTTTTATCCATCATGAAGAAGCGTATTCTTTCTGTTCGACAAGCAGGCCACGTACCAATGAATATATCCAACTTGATCGTCCAAAGTGGAAAAACTTTCTCACCAGCAAAACCGAGGAGGGGTCTATGATAAGGCTCCAGTTGAGATAGTTTTAGATTTAAACTATCGAAGCACGAGTAAAACATGATGTCTGCCGAGCTACCATTGTCGACCAGTACTCTTGAAATTATAACCTCCTTCATTCTCATCTTGATCACCAATGGGTCATTATGAGGATACAAAACTCCTGCAAGGTCATTCTTTGAAAAACCAATGACCAATTTCTCTTTGTTCACCTTTCTCGGGTGATCCTCCTCAGCTAGATTTATTCGTTGAATGTACGAGCAAGCTTGAGCCTCACAAAGGTAAGCTTTTCTCTCGGCAGTAAGGTCTCCTCCTCTTGCATCTCCACCTGTTATAACATTACAGTCAAATGACCCAAAGCGTATTGAAAATACCTCTCGTTCTGACTGCCTTGGTCTCTTGGGAAGATCGGGGTCATCCTCGGGATCAACTTCATGGTTTCTCTTCTTGTTCTCCTCTGCTCGACGAGGAGATCTAGACCTCTCTCTTGTTCGGTCATTGTTCCTTCTTTCGCTTCCACGATCAACATACTTTGACAGTTTTCCTCGTCTGATGAGTGTTTCAATCTCATTCTGAAGAGCTATGCAATTTTTGGTCATATGGCCATGATCTTTATGAAACTCGCAATACTTCGCCTTATTCCTCTTGTCAGGGTCTGCCTTCATTTTTTCTGGCCAGTTTAGTTCCTCGTTGTTCTTGATTTCCTCTAGAACATGGTTGATATCCTTCTTCAAAGGAGTATAATTATCATATTTCTTCATCACGTCCCATACCGACCTGTTCTTTGAATGTTTGTCATTACCATTGTTCTTATGCTCTTTCTTCTTAGCTTTATCGCCTTCCACCTTGGTTTTTTTGGCATATTCTTCTTCGCAGCCATAGCCTCCTCGGCATTCATAATCTTGGATGCTTTTCCCATCAGGTCTGACATGGTTCTAGGTGGATCTTTGGCCAAAGTGTAGTACAAGTTGTTGGGCAGTAGTCCACTCATCAAAGCAGTAATCGCTGTCTTCTCCTCATAATCAATGACTTCAAGTTTCTCGTTATTAAAACGAGTTATATAATCTCTGGTGCTCTCACCAGCTTTTTGTCTAACACTTAACAAATGAGCTATTCGTTTAACTGGCTTTGCCCCAAAACAGAAATTCCCAATGAATAACTCGGCCAGTTGAAGAAAAGTTGAGATCTTACCCCGAGGAAGATTATTATACCATATTTGAGCAGATCCGGTAAGAGTTCCCGAGAATGTCCTGCATCTCATCTCATCTGGGACAACATAGATGTCGGCTGCAGCTTGGTATTGTTCTATATAAAGGACAGGGTCAGTATTTCCATCATATTTGGGGGTCACAACAGGTGCTTTGAACTTTGATGGTGTTGGAAAATCTACAATGATCTGGACAAAAGGTGTTCCTCGAACAAAGGTTCGTTGTAGGGGGTTCTTAGCTTTAATCATTTCCCCCAATCTATCCTTCAGCCTTTGAATAGAGCCTTTCCATGCATCATTTCCTTCCTCGGGCCTGTTGGTTCGAGCAGCTGATCGCGTTGAGGTGGCTTCCTGGGATTTATCTTGACGAGCAACTGGTCGCGACTGGGCAGATCCTTCCCTTAAGTCTGATGGTCGTCGAAAACTCCTCGATGGGGCTCTTGGAGGACTTTTGCTCCTCCTATGACCTAATCGATCGAAAGGAGATACTCTGCTTAATCTTTCTAGCGCACTGGCCCTTTCTGGGGAGAGAGTGATACGTTGTTCAGTATCTGTGGCTCGCACTGACGAAGTTCGTCCAGGTTGATAAGAAAAATCTTCAGACTCCTCATTGCGATATGAATTGGTACGCCTATTACGTGAAGAAGATGCACGTGTATTTCTTTGAATACTTCGTGGTCTTGAAAGGGTTGGTGCACCGCCATGGAGGGTTTGTATGAGTTGACGCATAGTTTCTTGCATGACGGTCTGGCCCTGAGCCAGATTTGTCATTATTCCAGCCAGATCTGGAATGTTTGGCGGAGCAGATGGATTTGAAGGGCTTCCAGCGTTTCGATTGCTTGATTCTGGAATATCAGCCATTTGTGATGGATTGTTTTTGATGGAAAACGATATTACCAGTCGTTTCCCACAGACGGTGCCAATCTGTTGATGTAAAAAATTAGATCATATCTAATTATTCAATCATAGATCAATAAATGAGACAAAGAAATTTTTAAAGTGGTTCAACCTTATAAGAATAGCCTACGTCCACTGTTATGTTATTGCTGACTGTTTGGGAATTCTCGATTACAAGTTATCTCAAGAAATTCCGGTCCCCTTACAATGAGGATTGTACAATGTATTTATAGCCCTGAGGCTGTAATGTGAAAGGGTACTACATTAAACGGTGTACATATGAAAGGGTGATACATTTAATGCTCCTTAAGCGTATGCGTCTGAATGATAAGCATTTAATGAACAATCAAACTGTTGGTTATCCTGCTATTAATGCTTTGTTCGAGATGCAGCTCGGACCGCCTGAGTTGCTCGGACCGCCTAAGCTTCTCGGTACTCAAGAGTTCCTCGGAGAGTTCTTGTTCCTCGGAGCGTATGAGTTCCTCGGGGAATCAGTGTTCCTCGTTGTAGTATGGTTCCTCGGAACGTGTGAGTTCCTCGGAAGTGTTTGTTGTTGCCACGTAGATTGCCACGGTCTTCACTTTATTGATCCATGTCAGCAGACTAAATTTGGTATCAACAGTCATACTAATTTACAAGTATAACCATATTATTGTAAGGATTAGGATAGTTAATTATGAGAATTGTCTGTTCGCCTCCCCTCTACACAATCTGCTAAAATGTTCATGCATATAATCTATGACTCTCCCATATGTATCCATTCATACAATATATTGGAATATGTAAAGGTTCGTTTGCAACATATATATTTTGAAGATTTCAACCTACAAAATCTTCATTCATCTTCAGGTACTTCCACGCTATATCTGCTACGTTTGATTTTTTTCAAACATATTTCCTTTATTTAATTTGTGCCTCAACTAATTACCGAATGTATTTTATACAGTGCGTTGGTTTGGCACGTGATTTTTCTTTTCGTTGAATCCTCCTTGAAATTACAGTAATTTCCATTCCTCTGACATCATATTCATTGTAACATAAATTTGTTTTTAATGTTATTGTTATGTGTTTAAATAATGGAAAGGTAAAGTGTGCCATTGAATGTTGCATACTACATGTTTGTTTGTTTTTATTCTTTCATTTTTAATTTATTTGAATGTTGATTTTTCATGGAAGTTGATAAAATCTGATACCAACTATTACAAATTCACGAATTAATACTTGCGCAGTAAGTAGTGTTAATCTTCTTAGAAAAAAAATGCTATAGATTAAGTACCCGTATTGGTCAACATTATGTACATGTTGTTTAGATTTTTTGATTTATCAAATTTCCTTTTGAATGCATGTTGATGATTTGAGCACAAAACTGATAGAAATTTTAGTATTTATTTGGTCTTTTCTAGGACTGCACAATAACCTTTCTCAAGATTGAATTGTTGTTTAATACTATGCTAAAAAATATGAAATTGATGAGATTCTTAGGCATTTGTAATATCCATATCCTCAATGCATGTTTACTAATTGATTTAAGTGCATATTATATTGGATTCAATTTTATTGTCTGCTTATGTGAAACATTATTAACACATGTATACTTTTTCGTAATCTACAAGAAGTTTAAGGATATAATGAATAAAGTTAGATATGTTTGAGCCTGTAATAAAAGCACTATATGATCTGAAATATATAATTGATATTGTAAATTTTCAATTATTTTATGTTTAAATCTTTTTTTTTAAACTAATAACACAATCAAGATTTATAGAGTATTACAATTGATTTATCGAACCCCATTGATTGCTATAAATATATACTGTGCTATAAACATACAACTAAGGTTGGACCCATTGGAGTTATGATAATGCATATGTTAACTGACGATCAGTTTACGATTCTAGGAGCAAATGGTAAACCTCTAAAAATTGATGCACTTAGTTCCATTATGTTGCAAATATCTCTAACATCTTATATACATGAATCTTGCATATTCTACTCTTAATCTCATTATACAATTCAATACATAATTATCTTAATGAAAATTATGGAATTAAAAGCAAACATCAGACTGTTTTTTAGCGAACAATTGTACTACTGTCTCAAAATGAATGATAGTTGCTAGATTGGAGGATATTGCTGTTTGGAATGGTTTCTAGCTCACTAAAGAGAGGGTAAATGAGTACTTTTGATACGTTACATTCGTATCAACCAAGAAACTATAGCAATCAACATTATAATTATGAATATTGATAGCTTCTCGAGCAGAGGAGGTGCTATAGACTTTATTTGGAGTTAAGTTTCCTTCAACGATGGTTCCATTCTTTTTTTGTAAATAAAACCAATTATATAATATTTGCTGAATATTTGGAACAGATCCAAAATTAAATATAAAAGTTAGGATAAAAGATAATAAGTCTCTGTTTTATAGTGATGATGAATGGAAATAGTAGTGAAGGAGTTAATATTACATTGATAAAATATGAAAAAGAACTTAACATACCTTCATAAATGAATTAAGAGGAACTATAATTCTCATAAGAAGAACTAAAGATAACTTCATTATTTCTTTGGTATTATTTCCTCTCATGAACTTATATACCTATTAAACTGTTCTATATACTTTAGTTGCTACAGTACTTGAAATTTAAACAATATGTGTATCTTTTATACCTTTCAATCTAAATAATTAATATCTTCAAAACTGAAGTATAAAGTTTCTTTTAATCTGCAATTGAAATGTTTCGTTGAAAGAAAAATGTGATTGGCAATACACTCACTACGGTAAAGCGGTTGAAGCATAATATGGGCACAAAATCAAAATGAATGCAGAAGGTAGTGTTTTCCCTTAATGAGCTTCCTATAACATTTATACTGAAAACCAAACACAAATTGGTCAACTGACAAGGCCATCGATCGGCCAACGCATTTTAGTTGTTGGGGCATAGTTTGATGTGTCACTGAGCGTTGCCGAAACTAGATAGGCTGACATAAAACAACAATGATATGCTAGGCAAACAAAAAATCTAGCAGTACACCAACGAGTGTGTTTTTACTTCTCCCTCTTTCCCTTTGCCATAGGGTCTTTTTCAGTATTAAAATTCTAAGATTTTTTTGTTATAGATTAATAAAATGTATGCTGTTAATTAATTTTCATTTACGGATTTTCATTTTGTACCATTTTACTTCAATACATTAACTAATTTCACTACCTACTTTAGCATCTATACTGTTATAACTATATCTATGTTCAATACCTGTATTATTATAGATTGATTACATATTTTCATCAAGGTTCTAAAAAACGCGGGGCGTGATCGAGGTGTGGAGGCCAAGCCTTAAGCCTTAGAAGCCTAGGCGGGCCTTGGCGTGAAAAGGCGTGAAAAGGCGTTTAGGTCTTTTTAATATATTTTAATATTTTTAAACCATAACAAGGCTATTAAAATACTAAAATTGTACATATCATAAAAATATGTCTGAATATTTGCAAATAAAAATACTATTTGATCATTTTGGATGAGATAATGGTCTGGTTTACAAAAAAATCTTTAAAAGGAGATATCGTTTCACTAAAGCATTGTTGTTTTTAGAGAAAAAGTATGGCTTAAGGGTTTTACCAAGCATAAGGCGTCAAAATCTTAAGGCGGGGCGTTTCTCCCAAGCCTCAAGCCTAGGCGTACCTAGGCGGAGCCTATGCGGGTTTTTTAGAACAGTGATTTTCATATTTCTATTATTATAAACTTTCCTATTGAACTTGGTGAGTAGTAACTACCTTTTCAATATTAAATTTCAAGGAGTATGCTTCTTAAAGAACTTCAAAACATTTGCTATATTTACTACTGAAGATTGAATTCCTGTTTAAGAATGTGACATGCTAAAGAATTCGATATGATATGCTTAAGCATATGCAGTTATATTATAAATTTGATGAGATTATTACGTATTTGTACTAAATCAGGACAATTATGGCAAATACAATTTGAAGGCGCTACGATAAATTGAAGATTAGACAATGGAAAATGACATCAGTTTCATTCAAATATCAGTTTTTCATAAACAACATCACTGGTAAGTTATTCTCATTCTCTTAATTTCAGTTAAAGTTCGATGGACCACGTTGAGAGTTTAGGTGTAGTGGTTAGGGCTGCATTACAATGATCGATCACCTTTTTTCGTTTTACCAAATAATTGGTCAGTTTATTTCCTTTGCTTTAGGTGGTGATTGTGCCAGTTGCGCATGTTCTTAATATTCGCTTTATTTTGATGCATCACCCGGTTAAACAGGTTGCTCTTTGCTCATTCACTTTTTTACAGTTGACTACAATGATGATGGAATGCAGTGTTTTTCGAGCTACTCACAAAGGTTGAGTGTCAGAAGGTAAATCAGTTTATTGCCAATATGAAGACAATGGATTTTCCAGTTTGTTGGTGGGAGTAAAGTTTTGAGCGAGTGTGGAAGTTTCAAACTGCACTAGCTTTCAAGGAGTGGTTCCAGAGGAGGATGCCATTCGGGAATCAATTAATAAGCTACTGCAAGAGCTCTCTTTGAATTGGGCTGAACTAGCTAAAGTGGAAACATAATGTAAATTAGTGCAAGAGGTTGAAATGGCATCTCAAAAATAGTTGAGTTTGAGTTTAGGGATGATATTTTTTACTATTTGTTCAAAGATATCGATGTTGCTTTTGTGTCATGGATTTTTTTCTCTTTTTTGGTGGAGAAAAATTTCAATAATACGACTTTTGTTTGGTGGATGTCGATGTCTGCCCTGTTTAAGGGGTGTTTAGTCTTTTGAAATGCTATTAAAATACTAAAATAAATTCATTTCTAGAATATTCGTAACATACATTTTCGCCCGCACATCGTGCGGGGTATATGCTAGTTATTATAATACCCCAAATAAAAATAAGAAATGACACCAAAAAATATTTTCTTTAAACCCCAAAAATGATCCCACATCTCATTTAAACACAACACCATCACAATTTCTCACCTTTAGCCATCAGCCTCTACCACCATTATATTATTCATTTGCATTTCTTTCTCTTCCCGTTGGAGTTTTTTTTTACAAGGAAAAATCCTAGTTTTCTTCAATCTAATCTCAAAAACCCACCAAAGAAGAAGATCATCAAAAATCAATGTTCAATGTTCACTCGATATGTTTGAGGTATATTTTCATCATTTTTATCATATTTTTAATCATTGGAGCAGCCAAATTAAAAATTGCACACGTAAAAAACCCTAGTTCCAGAACTTGCAAGTTCGATGAAGAGTCACCGTAGGAGATGAATTTTCATGGTGACCCATCATCGTGGTAGTGGCCATTAGCAACTTGATTTCACACAGTGACTTGTGACTATATTATCTCACGAACCATGGTCACAAGTCACCATGGTAAATGGGCATTTCCGCACTAGAATCCCACGATTACTTGTAGGTGAGGTATCTCACAAATCACGGCCATAAGTTGCCTTGGTGTTTTCCTTAATTTTATATTATTTTATCATGACAACTTGTAGCTGTGAAATCTCACAATCCACGATTACAACTCACCGTGGTTAAAGGATTTTTAATATTAATTTATCACGGCAACTTGTAGCCGTGAAATCTCACCAACCACGGTTACAACTCACTGTGGTTGAAGGTTTTTTGCTATTGTTTTACCGTGACAACTTATAGCCGTGAAATCTCACGAACCACAGTTATAACTCACTGTGGGTAAAGGTTTTTTGCTATTGTGTTACTACAGATACTTGCGATTGTGATATCTCTTAAATTACGTTTATAAGCCACCGTGTGTAAGGTTGTAATTGTGCTGTAGCACTGCCACTATATGGAAATCAATTAATAGTTAATACAAACTACGTTTTAGTTTGATGTGGGACTTCTCAATGTTGGCATATTTTGGTGGGACATTGACAATATAACGTCCCTAGCGCTAGTAATAGCGATGAATTCTATGATAGCCAGAAAATCCACAATCCAGACACTAATGATAGTGAAGCTACTTACCCAAGTGTGTCGGATGAGGATAATCGCAATGATGATCAATATAGGAGCTGAGGACCTAACTTGGGGGATGAGTTACCCGATGTGGAAATTGTAAGAACCATATCTCACAACCTTACTTCCGTTTTATTACAATTTATATAACCTAAATTGTAAGAACAAGTTTTATAATTGCTCAATGTATTTTTTAGTTTGGCTTATCCCGTTACACATACATTGCACCTACATAATTGCTTCTATATATTTGAAGACAAAGTTGAAGACTTTTGATAGATTGAAGGACCGTTCGTCTCAACAACATTTAGAAGAGTTATGATTTCTTTGGTAAAGCCTTTAATTGTTTTAGGGGATTTTACATTTTTAAGAGTTTGCATTTCAAAATGTTTTTAAAATATTTTTTACGAAAATTTTGATGTCTCGTTAGGAAGAGTTAGTAGTGTCGTTCGAACGAGATACACGAGGTTGTTGGAACGAGGTTTCCACGATTAAACAAGTCAAATTTTTGTTCTTTTCGGGAATGCCGTTTAATAGGTCTTTGGAAGCTGGTTCGAATGAAAACGGGTACGCCGTTCGAACGAGGTACCAAGTCGTTTGAACGAGCGCGCGAAAATTTGTTTTTTAATTAGATACAATCTAAATCTCTAATGTTTTTCCTTTTACAACCAACTTCCTTATAAATAGAGATGCGGGATTAGAGTCTTCAAGAACTCTTTACAAGCTTTTCCACACCACACCCTTTTAGAGTTCCATTTGTGATCAAACTCTTCCAAAAATCATCCAACTCCCTTAGAAATTTAGAGATCACTCTATCAAATAAAGAAGAACACTTTCAATATTCAAAGACATTGTAGAGTTCATCTCTACTACTGATTTGTGGAGCAAAGGCTCTACTGTGGAAGAAAGCGATTGATCGGTGGATACCGAGGGAAGATTGCTTCCTGTGGGCGGTGCTGGACTGTTCCATTACTGTAGAAGATTTAAATGACTCGGCATCAAACTTAGTGAGATAAGTAGTTTGTAAGTAAACTGTGTTTATCGAGTCTTGTGTTGTGCTGAAATAGAGATTTTTGCCCGAAAGGATTTTTCTTTCCTACTTCTTCGAGTATTTGCCTACTTGGTTTGCTTTATTTAATCTGGATCACATCTCTGTAGGCACACTAAATTAATTCAAAGATAAAATTTGGTAAAACTAAATTTATATGTGGTTGGCCTAATATACGAATCGATCAATAGAATCCCTCGCATTCTCAAATTGACATCAAAGCAGGTTGCACTAAAATATTGTGTGATCCATTTAAAAAAAATTGATATCCATGTTTTAAATTGGCTGTCTTTAAAAATTAGGATTTTATGGATAATTTGTATAACAAGCTTCCTATTTTTGACGGGTCAAATTATGCGTATTGGAAAGCTAGGATGAGGTCTGTTTTAAAAGTAATTATTGAAAGGGTCTGGCTTGTATGTGAAAGAGGGTAGACACCGCCCATTGTGACCAACGACAATATCGAAAGTCTTAAACCCGTCACTGCATGAATGAATGATGAATTTAAATGGAGTACTTATAACTCTCGTGGCTTAAGTGCTATTTCTGGAGCCGTCACCCCTGATGAGTTCCGTCGTATCATGACGCGCACCACGTCTAAGGAAGCTTGGGATACCCTCCAGCTCACTCATGAGGGGACAATTAATGTGAAAGCATCTAAGCTTTTAAACCTCACCACATAGTTTGGTACTATTACCATGGCAGAGTTTGAGTCTTTCGATGAGTTTTATGCACGTTTTTCGGACATAGTCAATTCTAATTTTAATTTGGGTGAAAAAATTCTGAGACGAGAGTTGTGAAAATGATTTTCAGATCACTTTCGACCTGTTTTTAACCCTAAAGTTGCTGTCCTCAATTCATTGGGAATATTAGATACTCTTAGGTTAAAAGAACTCGTAGGAGACCTTCAAACTTATGAAATTGGTATGCTTCCCAAAACTATTAAGAAAAATGAAATAGGGATTGCTTTGAAGGCTCAGTCTAAAAAAAAGAAAGAAAAAGATTGTGATTCTGAGTCTGAATTTGATTTTGATTTTGATTTGGATGATTTAGCCCTTTTTGCAAAAAAAAATCAAAAAATTTCACAAATTTAACAAAGAAAATTCGTCCAAAGAAAAGATTTTTGAGAAAAATAAAAATGAGAATGAGGGCAATAATGTTTGTGAGAAAGATGAGGTGAGATGTTATGAATACGAGGGCAAGGGTCATAATGCCCACGAGTGTGTCACTGCACTAAAGATACAGGGAAAGATAGTTGCACATAAGGCCATTCTTAGTGATAGTGACGTCAAGTCGGTGCATTCCGAGGATGAATCACCACATGAACGAAATTTTTGTGCGCTCATGGCAACTCACATGCCGATGAGGACATTTCCAAATGTGAGTGACTCGACGATGTTTCGAATCATTCCGGAGAGAGTGAGAGTGAGGAAGAGAATTTAAGTGAGGAAGAAGTTGGACTCCCAAAAGCCTTTCGTGAACTTTATGCCGAGACATTAAAAATGAAAAGGCTTAATAAAGAGTTGGGTGTGTGATTTAGAGAAAGAGGTGAATATTTTGAGAGAGTGTGATGCGTCAGTGAGTCAACTCGAGAAGGTGAAAGTTTCTTTGTGTGAGTAGTTGGTTGTTATAGGTAGGGAGAAGACCGATTTGACCAACACTACGAGAGGTCTTGAAGCTTCATTGGAGAATCGTTAGAAACTTGAAGCCCGTGTATCCAAACTCGAGATTGATATCGAACATGTCCAGGAGGTCAAAGTCACTTTAGAGGACACGTCTAAGAAGGTTGTAAATATGCTCCTCGGTCCCGCATTAGGTAATGTTGAGAGGCAAGGAATAGGTTATGACAGTGCATCCATATCCCTTGCCGCACCTGAGTCGGTTCCCGAGTTTGTGATGTATTCATATGGCCCTCTAACAAACCTAGGAGACCTAACCCACCTAGGATAGCTCGTCCTAGACGTTTTAAGCAAGGTGGACCCAATCCCGTCTATGTTTGTTCCCATTACAAACGAAGAGGTCACCTTAGAGAGTTTTGTTTTAATCTCGAGAGAGTTTCTCATATAAGTGTTCCCTGGTATGCTCCCACACGAGTTTCTACACATATCCCGCACGCAATTCCACACGTGTTACTCCACATGCTCCCGCACATCACCATAGAGATTTTGCTAGTTTTCAAGAGCAAGTAGAGTATTTAGTCTAAAGTGTTAAATCCCATTTACGTATGTTTTACTACATTTTTGTCATTTGATTCTGATTCGACCGATTTGACTCATGATATGATTCACGATTTGATAACTATGATTATGTGTACTAACCCGTCTAGACATTACAAATATTGGAATAGGAGCAAATACCATTACACATGACTTAGTTTGACGTAACTTCTACCATAACCTTGGTACATATTAGAAAGTAGTTAAACCCTCCCCCACTCCCCACCAGGTGGCCTTTCTCCCTCGAAAAGAAAGGATAGAGAAAGAAAATACGTGTTTTTTTTTCCTAGGAAAAGGGCCTTTGGAAATGACATAAACGGTATCAATGACATTAAAAAAAACACTCAAACACAATAAACAAATCTTAAAATATCTATTAGTTGAATGCCTTTCCCAAACTGGAGTATTACCCTATTTATAGGGATAAGGGAAGGATCTAGAAAGCCCACTAAGAAATGTTTAGGTAACATGTGATGTCATGGGTGACATCATTCATGACATCATGGACTAGAACATTCCCTTTGCATAATAACCTATTCTAGCCCTTTCTTAGCCGACTAACTACCACAAGCTTACAAAAAGAAAATTACTAAAATGAACACAATGCAAACGTACAAATTGGAAAAAATGATAAAAATAGCAAATGAAGAGTACGCCCTCGGGATCACATTAGGAAAAGTTTATAAGAAGGACTTGTCAAAGGAAGCACGAAGGTCTCTTTCAGCTCATGGTAGGAGGAAGATGTCCATATCTAGAGAGGTTGACTTCATTTTTTTTTTGGTGGGTGGGTGGTGTTGATACCAAAATTAATACGCTGATGTGGACGAATAATACGAAGACACATGTCAATATACGTGGCACAATAGTAACGAGAAAGTTCATTTCCCCGACCAATTCATGTTCTCTCCGAGCAGCGAAGATACCCCGAGGAACTCCAGCACTTCGAGGTACTCAAGCGCTCCGAGGAACTCTTGATCAACGAGCAACTTAGGCGGTCCGAGCTGCATCTCGGTCGTATCATTAATTACCAGATAGTCAACAATTCAACTATTCATTGAATGTTTATAATCTTGACACACACGCTGCATTAAATGTATTACCCTTTCATATGTATATCATTTAATGTATCAACCCTTTCATGTACAGCCTCAAGGCTATAAATACCTTGTATCATCCTCATTCAAGGGGACGGGAATTTCTTGACTGAACTTGTAATCGAGAATTCCCAAACACTCAGCAATAACATAACAGTGGACGTAGGCCATTCTTATAAGGCTGAACCACTTTAAAAATATTTGTCTCATTTTATTTATCTGTGATTGAATAATTAGAACGATCTAATTTTTTACATCAACAGATTGGCGCCGTCTGTGGGAAACGACTGTTGCTATCGTTTTTCACCAAAAATCATTTATCATCAATGGCAGATAATCCCGAACCCAGTAATCGAAATGCTGGAAATGTTGGAAATCCTCCGAATCCATCTGCACCTCCAGATCTGGCTGGAATTATGACGAATCTGGCTGAAGGACAAACCGCCATGTAAGAAACAATGAGGCAACTCATTGAAACTCTTCACGGCGGTGCACCTACCTATTCAAGGCAAAGGAGTGATCGTGGGCAATCGCGATCCAGGCGTACTGGGTCATATCGTAATGAAGAATCTAATGATTTTTCTTATCAACCTGGGCGAACTTCATCAATACGGGCTACGGATACAAATCAACATATCACTCTCTCTCCGGAGAGAACCAGCGCCCTGGAAAGATTAAGCAGGGTGTCTCCTTTCAGTCGGTTATGACCAAGGAGAAATATGAGTCCACCTAGAGCCCCATCGAGAAGTTTTCGACCACCATCAGGTTTGAGAGAAGGATCAGCACAATCACGACCAGCTACTCGTCGAGATAGATCTCAGGAAGCTACGTCAGAACAATCAATTGCTCGGACTAAACGGCCCGAGGAAGGAAATGAAGCATGGAAAGGCTCCATTCAGCGATTGGAGGATAGACTTGGAGAAATGGCTAAAGAAAAGAATCCCTTACAGAGAACTTTTGTTCAAGGGACACCTTTTGTGCAGGCCATTGTGAATTTTCCTACACTATCGAAATTTAAAGCACCTGTAGTGACCCCTAAGTATGATGGAAAGACAGATCCTGTTCTTCATATAGAACAATACCAAGCTGCTGCCGACATATATGCCGTCCCCGACGAGATGAGGTGTAGAGCATTCTCGGGAACTCTTACCGGATCTGCACAGATATGGTACAACAATCTTCCTCGGGGTAAGATTTTGACTTTTATTCAGTTAGCCGAATTGTTTATTGGCAATTTCTATTTTGGAGCAAAGCCGGTAAAGCGAGTGGCGCACTTGTTAAGTGTTAGACAAAAATCAGGTGAGAGTACTAGAGATTACATAACTCGTTTCAATAACGAGAAGTTGGAAGTCATAGATTACGAAGAAAAGACAACGATCACTGCTTTGATGAGTGGATTGCTGCCTAACAAGTTATACTATACTTTGGCCAAAGATCCACCTAAAACTATGTCAGAGTTGATGGCAAAAGCGGCCAAAATCATGAAGCCGAGGAGGCTATGGCTGCGAAGAAGAATATGGATAAAGAAACCAAGGTGGAGGTTGACAAATCTAAGAAGAAAGAGCAAAAAGGTAATGGTGGTGACAAGCACTCCAAGAATAATAGGACGTCATGGGAAGTCCTGAAGAAATATGATAATTATACTCCATTGAAGATGGGTATTAATCATATTTTAGAAGAAATCAAGAATAACGAAGAAATCAAGTGGCTAGATAAACTGAGGACCAATCCTGACCTGAGGAATAGGGCCAAATATTGCGAGTTCCATAAAGATCATGGCCATACGACCAAAAATTGCATAGCCCTTCAGAACGAGATTGAAACGCTCATCCGAAGAGGAAAGTTGTCAAAGTATGTAGATCGCAGAGGTGAAAGGAAGAATGATGATAGAACTAGAGATCGTTCCAGATCTCCTCGTCGGACGGAGGAGAAAAAGAAAAGAGATCATGAAGATGATCCAGATGAAGACCCCGATCTTCCAAAGAAGCCAAGACAGCCTGAACGAGAGGTATTTTCCATACGTTTTGGGTCAATTGATTGTAATGTTATTACAGGAGGAGATGCTGGAGGGGGAGACCTTACTGCAGAAAGAAAGGCCTATCTCGGAGAGGCTCAAGCCTGCTCATATATTCAACGAATAAATCTTGCCGACGATGATCGTCCGAGGAAGGTAAATAAAGAGAAGCTAGTTATTGGTTTTTCAAAAAACGATTTGGCAGGTGTTCTTTACCCTCACGACGATCCCTTGGTGATCAAAATGAGGATGAAAGATGTGGTGATTTCAAGGGTGTTGGTGGACAATGGTAGTTCACCAGACATCATGTACTATTCATGTTTTGATAGCTTGAATTTGAAATTATCTCAATTGGAACCTTATCACAGACCCCTTCTGGGTTTTGCTGGCGAGAAAGTTTTTCCACTTGGGACGATCAAGTTGGACATATTCATTGGAACTTGGCCTGCTTGTCGAACAGAAAGAATACGCTTCTTTGTGATGGATAAGAATATGCAGTCAGCCTACAACATCATCATGGGAAGAGTTGGTTTGAAGAAGTTCGAAGCAGTTCCATCTACAGTGCATCAATGCTTAAAATTCCCAACAAACTTCGGAGTAGGAGTTGTGAAAGGTGATCAAAAAATAGCTCGGGAATGCTATTATTAATCTGCCGAGCAAGAGGAGCTTGAGGAATCGAGGAAAAAGACTATCACCTACCAGGTGGAGGAAGGTACAGAAATTGAAACTCTTGATCCCAGGGATGAATCCCAACTTGTAAAAGGACAGGTGGTAGAATCTACAGAAAATGTTATTCTGGACGAGGAGCACCCTGAACGAGTAACCCAGATAGGTTCGTCATTGGATGCTTCAACAAAACAAGAGTTGATAATGTTCTTGAGAAACAGGAAGAAAACTTTCGCATGGAGTCATGAGGACATGCCAGGAATAGATCCAAACTTCTTATGTCACGAACTCAATGTGAATAAGGAGATCAAGCCTGTAAAGCAGAGAAGAAGGGTATTTAGCCCCGAGAAGAATCAAGCCATACAAGAGGAGGTCGAGAAGCTCCAGAAAGCCCAATTCATTGAAGATGTGAAATATCCAGACTGGCTGGCAAATGTGGTGATGGTAAAGAAGAAGAACAATAAATGGAGAATGTGTGTTGATTTCACTGATCTCAACAAGGCATGCCCAAAAGATCATTTTCCATTGCCCAGAATTGACCAACTAGTGGATGCTACCTCGGGACATGAGATGCTTAGCTTCATGGATGCGTATTCTGGCTACAACCAGATCAAAATGAAACCCGAAGACAGGGAAAGTACTTATTTTATTACACCTAGGGGAACTTATTGCTATAATGTTATGCCTTTTGGTTTGAAAAATGCAGGAGCGACATACCAGCGGCTGATGAACAAGGTCTTCACTGAACAAATCAGTTGTAACATGGAAGTCTATATCGATGATATGCTGACAAAAAGCAAGAAAGCTGCAAATCATTTAGTTGACTTAGCTCAGACATTTGATCAACTGGATAAATACCAAATGAAGCTCAACCCGATGAAGTGCACATTTGGAGTACGAGAAGGAATGTTTCTCGGATACATTGTCAATCAGCGAGGCATTGAAGCAAATCCAGATAAAATCAAAGCTCTTTTAGGGTTGCGATCTCCAACAACAAAGAAAGAAGTGCAGAGTCTTACAGGACGAGTTGCAGCGCTCAACAGATTTGTGTCCCTCGCAACTGACAAATGCCTCCCATTCTTCAAAACACTTCGAAAAACTTTTGAGTGGACTGATGAATGTGAAAAGCCCTTTCAAGACTTGAAAAAGTATTTGGGAGCACCTCCATTGTTGTCCAGGCCAATAACAGGAGAGAAGTTGTACTTGTATCTGGCGGTATCAGAGAATGCAGTTAGCTCAGCATTGATTAGATTGGAGAATGGAGTTCAGAAACCCATCTATTACACAAGTAAGGCTTTTCGAGGTGCAGAAATCAGATATCCAAAGTTAGAAAAATTGGCGTTGGCATTAATTGAAGCAAGTAGAAGAATGAGGCCATATTTCCAGGCCCATACAATCGTCGTATATACCGACATGCCATTGAGACAAGCCCTTCACAAGCCAGAAAAATCAGGAAGACTGATGTACTGGGCAATAGAACTTGGTGAATATGATATTATGTATGAACCCAGATCATCATTAAAAGGGCAAGCTGTAGCAGATTTTATAGTAGAGTTTACATACCCTGATACCCCCGAGGAGCAAAGGGTGCTCGCTGACCAACCTGTGGATGTTACAGGATCAACAGGCATAAACCCAGACCAACTCTGGTTGATAAAAGGGCTTATGGATGAAGACAGATCGTCAATTTCGAGCTCAGACCAGCTCCGGTTGGTAAAAGAGCGAGGAGAGATGGTCGACGAGGAGCGAAAAGTGTCAAGGGAGGATGAAAAGAAGCAACAAATATTTCACCGAGGAACCCTGTCAGATAAAGAATTTGAAGACGGGTTACCCATATGGAGATTATATGTAGATGGCTCATCTTGCACAGCAGGTTGCGGCGCAGGAATTGTTTTGAACACCCCAGACGAGATTGACGTGGAATATGCTTTACGATTCCAATTCAAAGCCTCTAATAATGAAGCTGAGTATGAGGCCATGATAGCAGGTTTAAACTTAGCAAAAGTTATGGAAGCACGATAAGTAATTGTATTTAGTGATTCTCAATTAATTGTAAATCAGATGACAGGAACATATGCAGTTAAAGGAGATTTAATGGCAAAGTATCATGCAAAGGTGATGGAGTTACTGACAGAATTTGATGCCATTCAATTGGTGAGAATACCGAGGATGGAGAATGTACAAGCAGATGCACTGGCCCGACTAGCATCAGCTACTCGTACCGAGCTGCGAAGAACGATACCAATTGAAGTATTGGAAAGTCGGAGCATAGATGAAAACTTGACGATGAATGTTATTACCCTTGATTTAGGACCATCTTGGATGGATCCCATCAGGATATATATTGAAGAGGGAGGATTACCAGAGGATAAGCTCGCTGCCAAAAATTGAAGTATAAAGCTGCTCGGTATGTATTAACTAATGGTATTTTATATAGACGAGGAATTATGGCAGGTTTGCAGAGATGTGTACATCCCTCCGAGGTGAAAGAATTGATTGAAGAAATCCATGAAGGGTCTTGTGGAGCTCATGTAGCAGGTCGAACACTTTTACAAAGGGTAATGACTCAAGGATACTATTGGCCGACGATGAGGGCTGATTGTATAGCCTATGCTAAGAAATGTGACAAGTGCCAACGTTTTTCCTCTATCCGACGAAATCCACAAGCATTGTTGTCACCCATAACTTCCCCTTGGCCATTCGCCATGTGGGGAATTGATTTGGTGGAACCATTGCCGACCACCCGAGGAAGATTCAAGTACCTCGTCGTCGCAGTAGACTATTTTACTAAGTGGGTAGAAGCTGAACCCCTTATCGACATGACGTACGAGAAGGTATACCAGTTCGTTTGGAAGAATATCATCTGTCGATATGGTCTCCCTCATGCCTTCATCACAGACCATGGAACCCAATTTGATAACGAGGAATTTGCCGCCTATTGTCATCAGTCGAATATTTTGAAGGTTCATTCAGCATCAGGCCATCCTCAAAGCAATGGACAGACTGAAGTGACGAATAGAACACTGCTAAATAGTTTGAAGAAAAGGCTAAGTGAAGCTAAAGCTAACTGGATTAACGAGCTACAATCAGTATTGTGGGCTTACCGAACAACTCCCCGAGCAGCGACTGGAGAATCACCATATATGCTGGCATTTGGAAGTGAGGCTGTAATACCTGCAGAATTGGGTCTCCCAACACACAGAGTGCTGAATTTCAATTCCCCAGTCAGCGACTTGATGAGAAGAATGGATTTGGATATGCTCGAGGAAGTCAGAGAAAAGGCAGCCATTAGGAATGCTGCTTACCAACAACGCACAACTCTGTTCTACAATAAAAGGGTGAGGAAATGTGACTTAAAAGAGGAGGATTACGTGCTAAAGAAGGTAATTCAGAAACACAATAAATTGGAGGCAAACTGGCATGGGCCTTACCGAGTTACAGAAGTTGTTCGACCAGGAACTTACCGAATAGCAACTCTAGAAGGAGAAGAATTCAAGAATGCTTGGAATGCTGAACACCTTCGCAAGTATTATCAATGATGTAAAATGTACAACGGTTCCATCAATATGAATAAAACAATGATGTTTTCACCATTTTCCTCTCCTTTGTTTGAAATTTTTTCGGGGAATACTAGTGTTGTACACTACGCTGCGCTGCTCGACAGCAAAAAGAAGACGATAGTTCAGACCCACGACCAACTCTGGTTAGTAAAAGGGCGAGAACCAAAAAATATACTCCTTTGGTTAGGAGGCGTTCACTAGCATGACCAACTAAGGTTGGTAAGATAACTAGTGGACAAGATAGTTCGAAAGAACCAAAAAATATACTCCTTTGGTTAGGAGGCGTACACTAGCGTGACCAACTAAGGTTGGTAAGATAACTAGTGGACAGATAGTTCGAAAGAACCAAAAAATTTACTCCTTTGGTTAGGAGGCGTACACTAGCGTGACCAACTAAGGTTGGTAAGATAACTAGTGGACAAATAGTTCGAAAGAACCAAAAAAATATACTCCTTTGGTTAGGAGGCGTACACTAGTGTGACCAACTAAGGTTGGTAAGATAACTAGTGGACAAGATAGTTCGAAAGAACCTGATAATTCAATAATCAACTACGGTTGAGGGAAGAACAATATTATTTGATTTGAAAATAGGCCAACAAGTTGGTCGGAAGATAAAATCATTCCAGAAAATACAAAGAATTCCAAACTGAACCAAGTATAGTTGGTCGGTGATCAACTATACTTGGTCGACGAGGATAAATTATCGACCCTGGTTGGTCGGACACATTTTATGAAAAAGTTTACCAAGTATGGTTGGTCGGGGATAAAAACCCACCAACTGTAGTTGGTCGACAAACACAATTTAACAACCTTGGTTGGATGGAAACAGTTTAAACATTTTATACTCATTACTTTATTATTAAGTGATTGAGCAACATTGATACTTGTAATTTTGATTACTAAGTTGGTTGATGAACAGCACCCATATTGTTATCTTTTTAACAGATACATATACACAAATGTAAAAATGTTTGATAAACACAAGACAATCGCAATACAAATTTGCAAACAGAAAATGAAATCCTTTCATTAAGATCAAAATATATTACAAGCTACATATATGTGCTAATTATTACATTGAAAAAACTATTCTATTGGTTTCTTTCCTTTAGCTTTTGAAACAGGTTCCTCGCCGGCAGGAGGATCTTCTAGGCAAAGAGGAGAATTGATGAAATCAATATCTCTGAGCATTCTGACGTTCATCACAGAAGGTGTATCCAAGAGATGCTCGGGACGAGATAATTCAGTCTGAGAATGAAGACTATAGTCGCCAAGATATTTTGAAATTAAACTCCGAGGAATGGAACGATCTGGGATCCATTCCATGTCCAATTTCAAAGGTGGCACAGGCAAATCTAGTAACCCTGGAACATGATAATCCCATAAAAAATGCCCTTGCTCCAATTTCAGTACACCTAGGGCGTTCAACCACCCCTGCTTATAACCTTCATTATTGGCATGTTCAATACGAGCATCTAAATGAACAAGGGCTTCATTGTATCCTGCCATCCAAAATTCCATGGGCTGTTTATGGAATTGGAAGGTTAATCTATCCAATTGTTCGTGAAGGTTCCTGGAAAAAACATCTTTATCATTCAAAGCAGACTTCGTTGCAGTAAGTTGATCTTCCAAAGATAGATTTCTCTTGGACAATTCAGATAAAGCCCGATCTTTGGCGTTTAATTGGTATGCTTGAGTTTCCAAAGTAGACTGAGTGCGAGCCTCTTCAACATTACGGCTAAGAACTCTTGATCGACTCCGAGCAGCGACTGGAGAACTTTGCTCCTCGGTAACATTTTGAACAGCTCTTCCTCGCCCACGAGAACCTCTTCCTCGTCCCCGAGCAGTCACAGGAATAACAAATCTTCTTAAGTTATCCAGTTCTTGCCTTAATTTGGCATTCTCAACCTCTAACAACGAGAAACCTTCATCGGTAACTTGTACTAAAGCAGTGGAAGATGACGCTGCAGATTCATACTGTGCCAACTTTTTCTGCAAATTATTGTTCTCTTGTTCCAGCAACTCAGCAATCTGCCTGCAGGCCTCAACTTCACCTTTTAAAGTTCTTTCCCTAACATCGTATCCAGCAAGGATCTTTTTATGGCCTGTTTCAGAAGAAAGCTGCTGATATCTATTTTCATACTCCTTGTACAGCAAAGCAGTTGATTCATTGTGTTGATGTTGTAGATCTTCTAAGGTACAATGAAGTTCCTCGATCAATTCATAGTAAGCCACACTGTTGGCCACAGCTCGGTCGAGTAAATCTTTCAAGTACCGATAAGCCTCAATTGCTTGTTCTGAGGCATCATGACCAAGGATGTCAGCAATTTCTGATCCACTCAAATTTGTATGACCAGCTTTATAATACTCACGACATTGCTGCATCAGCTTTGTATCATGTGCAGATATCAGTTCCATTCTAGCAACAAACTAAGGATGAGAAAAAGACAACAATCAACAAAAACAAATCATCAACAACAGAGATGAACAAAGATGTATTTTATTAGATCACAAAAGGATTACATTGTTTGATTACAAATAATGAAAGATAAAAATGATACCGAACAACTTCACACCTTTTCCTTGTCTCCCAAGACTTTCTCGGGAGGCTGGGACGAGGAGCTTGGTTGCTCGGTGGTCACAGCGACTTGATCAACAGGAGTTGAAAATTTTTCAGGAGGAGGAGGCATGGAAGAAATGTCCTCATTAGCAGAAGATAGAGATGCAGGGACTTGATCACCTATGGCCATGGAATATTCATCAGAGACAGGCTCATCTTCTTCTTCTTCCACAATTGGTGGGGGAGGACCAGGGAGGTGTAGCTGGAATAGCCCAGAATCTTCTTTGATCTTTAATTCCTGCAGGGCAGCTACCCACCCATCTCGGAAGTATTTCAACTTCCCGTATTGAACTTGGGATGTCATCGCAGCAATCCCCTTGTCCCATCCTTTATCCCAGCCAGCGCTGAAGGATTTTTTAACTGCGAGCTTTCTTTTCAGTTTCTCCGAGGAGAGCTTCGCATCTAATTCTTCTTTTTGGCCATTGATATCTCGCAGGGAGAACAATTCTTCCTCTGCCTTCCTCAGCTTATCCTCAAGTTCTCCAAAATTCTTGAGCTTGTCGTCATATTTCTTATGCTCGACCTCTAAACTTTTCACTTTATTCTCCAAACTCTTGGAGATCTCAGCCATCTTCACCTTCTCGGCCTCAATTGTAGATAACTTTTTCTCCCATTCGGCTTTGTCCTCGTCATACTGCTGACGAGAATCCTTCAAAGATTGGGTTAAACCCAGCAGAGCATCCTCTACACCAGACGAGGAGCTGGAAGCTTTAATTGCCTCGTCCTTCTTCACGATGTTATTGAAACAGTTCACCAGCTGAAAGATGAGAAAAACAGTAAAGTCAATACAAAAATACAAGCATTCAGAGAAAGAAAGAAAACTCAGAGTGTGAGAAATTTACTGAAGCAAGATGACGAGTAGCTAGGGATGTCAGCATATCCCTAGAATTTTTTTCATCAATTCCTTGGACCTCGGGTATGATCCAAGTTTTTACCGAGCTCATTGCAGAGCTCGGAGGAATGATGGTTGGAACACCAACACCACCAGCTGGTAGAGAGGAGACAGTTTCAGCCAAATTGACTGAGGATGATTTCCTCAATCTTCTCAAAGGGACTTCAGCAGTTTCAACCAAGGAAGAACTCTTGGTCGGAGAGATAGTGATCACTTCCATAGGAGCAACTTTCTTGCTCGGAGCCACTAGGGGCTTCTCGGTAGTTTTTGAAGGCGCAACATCCACCTTCTTAGTCCCCTCTGGGACATCAATTTTACTTTTCTTGGCCTCAGCAGCAGATGAAATGTCATCAAATAGAGCAGGAGGAGCTCTTTTCTTGCCCATTCTCTGACTTAAAAGGATGTGAGAATCTGAAGAAGAATCCTCTGGAGTTGAAGCTGGTTCAACAGGACGAGCAGTATAAGAGGTTGTATAGCTCTTATACTGTAGCAAATATGATGCAGACCTGATGTGCTCGTCTGCAACGTTCTTATGCAAACCCCAGATAAGTTTCAGATGCTTAATATTAACCTCTGATTCTTTTGGAGTTTTTCTTTTACTCTCAACTGCAAACAAACACATATTAAAATATCAGTCATACATTTTATCAAACATAATGAATTCGTAAATTCAGAAAAGAAATAAAATGAAAAATAAACCTATCCCATTGCCATATGGGGGACATCTGGGACCTTTGTATACTCCATCTCCAACTAAAGGGGCATATTGCCAATTTTTAATAACCACCCCATGTTCAAAATAATCTCTATTTGCATCAGGGAGGTTAACTACAAGAGCCCTATTCAAAAACCTAGTTTTTAAGTAATAAATATTATCTAGAACGGCCCATCTATAGCAGTACATAATTTCAGGGATCCCTATACGAGTCCCATGAGTTAGATTTAATTTATACACCCCATTAATTATTCTCCATGAATTGGGGGCTATTTTTGCAGAGACAAGATCAAAATACTGACAAAACTCAAGACATAATGGGTTTGGTGGAAAGGAAAAACCACATTCAGCAATAAAAAGACTGGGGAACCAATGTCCCTCAGCCAAACGAAAGTAATTTTGAGGTTCAGAAAGCTCCTCCAAAATTACCCAAGATGGGATGGAAAAGTCAGAACGGAATTTTTCAAGAGATTCAATAATGTAAACCATGATGAATAAAAGAAGAAGGAAGAAAATCTTACAGGAAGGAAGGAGATCTGCTGACAACTAGCGAAGGAAAATATGAACGCACAAGAGAGAAAGAGAGAATTGAAAGCTTGAATGCAGAAAATTGGAAAAAGAAGAAGACGGTATGGTTACCTAAGAAGTTTAAATACTTTGCCTAGGGAAGCGGCGAAGGAAATGATTACACGAAAGAAACTATTGAACTTCCGGCGGCTAAAAGGACAAAAAGGACACAAAGATCGAAGCACTCTTAAAAATTCGAAAAAAGGCGGATTCTGTGAATTTGGAAATAAATTCAAATACGATGCTCCTAAAACCCAGGAAGATCATTCAATATTGCCATATACCGAGAAAGAATGTTCCATATTCCTAAAAGTTCGAAATACGAAACATTGGGGGCTTCTGTTGATACCAAAATTAATACGCTGATGTGGACGAATAATACGAAGACACGTGTCAATATACGTGGCACAATAGTAACGAGGAAGCCGACCAATTCATGTTCTCTCCGAGCAGCGAAGATACCCCGAGGAACTCCAGCACTTCGAGGTACTCAAGCGCTCCGAGGAACTCTTGATCAACGAGCAACTAAGGCGGTCCGAGCTGCATCTCGACCGTATCATTAATTACCAGATAGTCAACAATTCAACTATTCATTGAATGTTTATAATCTTGACACACACGCTGCATTAAATGTATTACCCTTTCATATGTATATCATTTAATGTATCAACCCTTTCATGTACAGCCTCAAGGCTATAAATACCTTGTATCATCCTCATTCAAGGGGACGGGAATTTCTTGACTGAACTTGTAATCGAGAATTCCCAAACAATCAGCAATAACATAACAGTGGACGTAGGTCATTCTTATAAGGCTGAACCACTTTAAAAATTTTTGTCTAATTTTATTTATCTATGATTGAATAATTAGAACGATCTAATTTTTTACATCAACAGGTGGGTTGGGGAGGGGGGGGGGGGGGGTGATGATGTCAACAAAATCTTCCTAAACAGAACATTGAAAACTTTAGTTTCCTTTCCTATAAATTCTTTAATAAAAATAGGATATAAGAATACCAACTAAAAAAAATTGCTTCCTTGCATCTAGACAAGAGAGACAACGATGATATTAAAAACAATTCGTTTTCATCAACCATAACTATATTAATAAAATATGCTTTCAGGAAACAGCTTTGATGTTTGCATGCTGTGTGCACAGGGACTGGGGAGAGAAAGATACCTGAATGACACTATGAGCAGCAAATCTCAGTCTGCTGCTGTGAAAGCTCACATCACATCAACCTTTTCTCGTGACACACGAGATAGGCCAGTCACGAGTTCCTCTGCATTACTCGTCCAGTGAACAAATTTTCCACATTAAGAACCCATAAATTATATATATATATATATATACAGAGGCAGGAAAGTTAGGTAACACAAATGCAAGTGTTCCCAATAACGATGCAAGTGGATCTCAGTAAAGTTCCATAAGCATAAGAAACGAAGATTAGTTAGAAATTCAGAAAAGAGGAAGTGATTTGGACTTGCCATCACTAAAGTATGGCAGTAAATGCATGCATATGATGCCCATTGTTATTGCCAACAAAATATAGGACCACATGGAATCCAAGACATCAGGATTTGCAAAGTCGTGCCTATGGAATAACAAAACATGACCTCCAAAATTCTGGTTGTGAACTGTGATGATTAATATAATTCAGGATTATTTTTTACAAGGGAACAATCCTACAAAACCATAGAGCTAAAGGATATGGAGAAAATGCATCTCGTACAGCCCTGAATACAACACTACCTTCGCAAAGATTGAGGTTGGACTAGTAACATCAACTAGCATAAGACAGAACAGAACTGCGTTTCTTTTGAAAGGTCATAAATTAAAGTCACAAACCTTCTAGCTCCTCTAAATTATCACTTTCAGCCATACGCTGCTGCTTAGGATCACAAGCCTTGCAGTGCTCTTCATACACTACATGAGGATATTTCTCATTCACAGAGTCCTCTCACTATAAACAAAAAAGCTGTAAAACATAAAATCTAATCTATTTTTTTATTATTAAAAAACTGTTTATAAAACGTCAAATTTATTTACTTAAAACTATTTTCTTATAAAAGTGTTTTTTTTTCTTTACAAATTTTATTTTTGGTTAAAAATTATTTTTTTTTGTATAATTTTAAAAATAATCTTGACTATTTAAAAAAAATATGATCCGTATCAGCGGTATGTATAGGTAGTCAAACCGCCTATACATACAGCTGGAGGGACCATTTTTTTTTTAATAGTAAAAAAATTATTTTTAAAATGATTTATATATAAAAGACTATTTTAACAACTAAAACAATTTATTTTTGTAATAAAATTGTCTTTTATATTATATAAACATTGTTTTAGTTTTTATAAACAATTTTAAAAAATAGTTAATTTTTTTTAAGACAACGGAAATTATTTTTTTATTTTTTAAAATATTTATAAAAAAGAGTTTTTTTAATAAACAATTAGTTTATACAATTATAAAAAACAGTTTTCTTTAATGAACAGTTTTTTTAGCTGTTCATTAAAGAAACTGTTTTTTAAAAAAAATGTATAAATTAACTGTTTATTAAAACATTTTTTAATTAAAAAACAGTTTTAATCAAAACAGTTTTTTATAATCAAAACAGATTTTAAACTGTCTATTTTAAAGATCATTTTTAAAAAAGTAAAAAAAAAAACAGTTTTTAATCAAAAATAAAATTTGTAAAAAAAAATACTTTTTTAAGAAAACAAATTTTACGTTTTATCAAGGTTCTAAAAACGCGGGCGTGATTGAGGCGTGGAGGGCAAGCCTTAAGCCTTAGAAACCTAGGCGGGCCTAGGCGTAAAAAGGCGTGAAAAGGCGTTTAGGGATTCTTAATATATTTAAATATTTTTTAACCATAACAAGGCTATTAAAATACAAAAATTGCACATATCATAAAAATATGTCTGAATATATGCAAATCAAAATACTATTTGATTATTTTGGATGAGATAATGGTCCGGTTTGTAAATAAATTCTTTAAAAGGCGACATCGTTTCACTAAAGTATTGTTGTTTTTAGAAAAAAGTGCGGCTTAAGAGTTTTACCAAGAATAAGGCGTGAAAAACGTAAGGCGAGACGTTTCTCTCAAGCGTTAAGTCTAGGGGGAATCTAGGCGGATTTTTTAGAACAGTGCGTTTTATAAACAGTTTTTTTAATAAAAAAGATAGATAAGATTTTACGTTTTATAAATAATTTTTCTTTTTATAAAAAAATATTTTTTTCATTGAAAATATAATTATTTATTTTTATTAAATGTATTTGTTTTAATAGGAAGTGAAAAAATATAATATTTAAATTATATAAATATAAGGGCACAAATGTCATTTATCATTTAAAGAGTGCGAAGAAGATGAAAAGGGTGAACATACTCACACAAAAGTGTGGGGAAAGATGAGAGAGGTGTGGCCCTGGGGGATAGCGCCTCCCTATACATGAAATGAAATTCATCGTAATCTTCGACCATGCGCTTGAGCAACGGGGGTTTTCCTTCATCGCCATCGGTAAGGAAAAGGTGTCGACCTAATCTCCTAAATTTCCAATGGATAACTAGACCAGCAGCTTTCTCAAAGGTAGTCACACCAAAAAGAAATGGTACTTGATAAGTAGCCATCCACGGATTAAATATAAATGCCAAAGGAAAGTGATAATGATACACTAAGAGCATCCACAATGGGGGAAGAAAAAAACAAGAGATTTTGTAATTTTACAGAATTTGGCACTTGTAATGGTGAGTGAAAATGAACAAATTCTGTAAAAGAATTTGTAAGCGTTCTCCAAATTTAGAGAATGGGTACAAATTTTGTAAGGGTTCCTACTAACTTCATTTGTTCGTAGCAATTGATACGAACAAATGAAGTTCGTAAGAAATATAAATAATCATTTTTTTTATATTTTTGGGTTCCTACGAACAACAAAAGTTCGTTACAATTCCTACGAACTTCTGTTGTTCGTAAGAAGTTTTAATTTTGTTTCCTACGAACTTTTATTGTTCGTAGGAATAATTTTACAAATTCTTACTTTTTCACCGCTGTGAGAACAGAGAGCAATGAAAGGGCAAACTCACTTTTCAATCTGTAATTTACCTTTCGTGTGCTCCCTCCTCTGTGGATGCTCTAACATTCTATTACTTGTAATATGCCTTAGCTGTTGTCCAAGTTTGGTAAGAATATAGGTTGTTCTTACTGAAGTCCAAAAACAACAATATTTAGGAAAGGAGTCACTTTTCGTTAGGAGAGCTTGATGTTTTCAATTAAAATGATCTCTTTGTGGTTCTTACATTGGTTGCGAAAAATGTAGCACGTGAAAAAGCATTTTTTGAGGAGCTGTTAGAAAAAAAAATCTTTTAAAAAAGAAAAAAAAAAGAAATATGATGGTTAGCTCATTCCTGTCTAATAAGCTTTGATTAGGTAGAAATGAGGGGCGTCTGTTTCTCCACTTGTAATAATGGCCTGATCCACAGACAGATTTTTAATGGTCAGGCTCGGTGGGACAATTCAATGGGCTTCCTGTTCTTTGCAGGAGGTGGCTGTTTTTCCTTTAAAGAATGGGATCTTTCTTTTGATGCTAAAGTGTTCTGTTATGGGTCGTCTGTTTCTTTATGTTTTTCCCCTTGTCGCGCAGAAGTTGTAAGAATCGTTCGTGAAGTGAATCGGTGGAAGGGGAATGTTGAGTAATACTACAATGACCCATTTTGTACCCCTATTTTATACCCTGTAAGAACAACTCTCATGAGCATGCTATAAATACATCTTGATAGTTTAAAAATACCTTATAAAAACTAAGAATTAGGTTGTGGGTAAACCAAATATACACTATATCCAACATAAACGACGGCGTCTAGGGAAAAAATTAGTGCCCCTTGGGCGGAACATGTTGTTCCGTTTAAGGGTTTTGATTATTACACTTCCTACCTCCAAATATAGAAGTCCCTACAAATATACCCAAACAAATGTTATTTACCCAAACAAATGTTAATTAAATAGGTAAAAAAATAAACTGCTATTTATAAAAAAAAACAAATGTTAATCAACTGGTATTTATAGAAAAAAAAGCCTTTGCCATAAAATTATAGCCATTGCCAAATAAAATTAAAGTCGTTGCAAACCCGCGGGGTAGAAAATAGAAATAACGATAGTTGGTTGAATTGCCTAGGCGGAACAAGATGTTCCGCTGAAGGCTTTTTTTTTTATTTTTTTCATTCTTGCGCGGAACTTCTTCCGTTTAAGCTGGGTCCCATAAAAAACCATACTAGTTCAAGCCTATATTTGTTATTTTTTACACTGCCAATGTATAAATTTGGACTTTTAACCTACGCATAGCATACATGTTTACCGCATATATACAAGTTTAGACTACCCATAAGGGTTGCTCTAATAAGACAAGGCAATAACAAGTTGTACTTTATACCTTGGCGGGACCCACAATAATAAGGTATAAGCATTTAAAGCAGAGGGTATGGATGGGGGTACACATAATTTTATTGGGGAATGTTTGGATCCGATTGACTCCGGGTATTTTATGATAGGTGTTCAGGAATGATGAAGAGGTTTGAGGTTGGGGTCCATATTTTGGTGTTGCCTTTGTACCTTATTGGGAGATGTGTGCAGAGACTTTTGGAATTTTATGATAGGTGTTCAGGAAGGTTTGTGGTTGAAGTCCCTATCTTAGTGTTGCCTTTGTACCTTTAGGGAGATGTGTGTAGAGACTTTCTGTTAGTTAATATGAACAATCTTAGGTTTAAAGGTTCACTAAGGTGTGTATTGTTTGAGATTTGTTTTCAGAACTTGCCTATGATTTGTCTTCTTTTTCCTTTTCTTTTTTTGAGTTTATGTAAGGAGAAGACAGAGGGAATGCTTCAGAGTATAAAGGTATGTTTCAAAATAAAGCTATTGATCTTGGTTCATGAATGAGCAAAGAGAGGAGTACAAGATAAGCTTTACTGGGTTTGTGGAGAATAAAAGTTTGTTCATGCGCCTTCTGGGGCATGTTGCGAAAATCCTGATGCAAACTAGTTCGCATCAATAGCAGATCCAAGATTTTCCTTTTTCTTCGTGTACGCGCGAGAGCGTTTTTTTTTGGGAGGCGGTGGGGTGGGGGAGGGGGGTGCTACAAGTATTGCAAGTAGACAAAAATGAAGTCATTGAAAATAACATATACAATTCTGTTAATTTAATTTTGAAAACTTCAAGAAGGACAACAATACTGAATAGAAGTCTCAACATTAAAGGTGGAAGTTTAAATTGAATTTAACGCACGAATCTATAACTTTTCAGCACCTTTCTCTCTCTCTCTCTCTCTCTCTCTCTCTCTCTCTCTCTCTCTCTCTGTAAGGACATTATATGTCACAATTTAATATGTCGTATATCGCTACAAGTTTCTACAAGTCGTCGAAGAATTTAGAAGCTTACATCTACAAAGACGAATCCGAATTTCAAGGAGTCTTCAACACTCAAGCCTAACAAGGATGAATTTGGTAAAATGTGTTTTAGTTTCATTTACATTTCACATTAAAAGTGTTGGGATATATTTATAAAAGGTTAAATGATTTTTGAAATGATTTTGAATGATTTTAATCATAAAAGTTTTATATAAATACTCTTGATGCCATAAACTGTTTTGTTTTTTTAAGGATTCTAAGTTATTTAAAACTTTAAAAGGTTTTTTTAAGGGGATCAGCGACTATCGTTCAAACGACATCACATCTCGTTCGAGCGAGATAGAGGTTCATTCGAACGACGCCGCTTGTCGTTTGAATGAGATCAGTTTTATGCCTACACATCACCGCCTTGAATTTTAATATTTAAAGGGTGTCAGGCTTCTAATTTTCATGTGGAGTAATACTGGTTTTCATAGAATATGATTTTCTATTCTCCAACCAATTTTTGAGGGTTTAAAGCTGTGTTTACAATTAACAAATCCCAAATACTTTTGTGTGAGTTGTCTTTGTGGAACCCAAGACATATTTGCTGGGAGTTTTTCTGCTGAATCATAGGTGCCTTGAAAAGGTACTGGGCTGACCATAGGTGCCACTTGAGGGAGGTACTGGACCGATCGATTGCGTGTCATAGGGAGTGCTGCGGTGTTCCTAGTCTAACGACTACGAACCGACACCTGCGAGTATTTTGTAAGTCAATTGTATTTTCGCTGTAATCCAATTGTAAACCGTTCTTTTACAAATTATAGTGGAAATAAAAGGTTTTTGCCCTACGGGGATTTTTTCCTGAAATCTGTCTTTGTCAGCTTTTTCACCGCATGATTTAATTTGAGATTTGAATTGACACGTAAATGCATGTTTAGGGGTTGATTTAATTGGTATTTGGTTTTAGCAAATTTAGACATCCAATCAAATAAGTCTGAATTGAAAATTGCGAATCTATTTGAATCAATATCGCACACGCACTTTCAAATTGGTATCAGAGCAGGTTACCCTAATTTATCGCTTATTCCTATTTTTCGCAAACTTGTGTGATATTGGATTTTGTTTGAAAAATCTGATTTTTGAAAGTTTTTCGCAATGTTTGGAAACGAGCACTTATATAATCGAATGACTATTTTTGATGGGTCAAATTATGCCTATTAGAAAGCTCGCATTAAATCCGAGTTAAAAGCCATTGACGAACGAGTCTGGTTTCTTTGTAAATGAGGGTGGACTCCTCTCACTGTCACTGCTAATAACGTCACCTCTTTGAAACCTGTGTCGGATTGGACCGAAGATGACTTTAAAATGTCTAATTTTAATTCCCGTTGTTTGAGTGTTATTTCGGGAGCTGTCATTCTAGACGAGTTCTATCGAATTATGACGTGCACCACATCTAAAGAGGCATGGGATGTCCTCCAATTGACACATGAGAGTACGAAGGCGGTTAAAGAATAAAAGTTACAAAATTTGGCCACCCAATTTGAGACCATTTCCATGTCTGAGTCTGAATGTTTTTGTAAGGACAATTTGTCCATCTTTATGTATATGTTATGTCATACGCCGTTACAAGATTGTTGGTTGAAAAGATCACATCGTCATCAACAAAATCCGAAGATCAAAAGAAGAAAGAATTTGGGAATCAGACCTGGCCGGACCGATCCGGTCCAGAAAAAGAACCTATCCGGTTTACCGGACCGATCCGACCATCTACCGGACCGATCCGTTTTGTCAGACTCCAGTAGCCACCGGATCCATAGCGAACCGATGAAGGCAAAAGTTCCGGACCGATCCGATGCCAACCAGACCGATCCGGTTTCAGAAAAAGAACCGATCCGACTTACCCGGACCGATCCGCCTAATCGACCGGACCGATCCGGCGAGGATAATCACTGCCAGATCGTGCAGCCGATTTTGAAGGGTTTCGATCCCTTATTTAAACCACGATCAGCAGTTGGTTTTCTTAAGACTTATACACGATTTTCAGAGCATATCAACCCAAAAGTCTTCACCTATTGAGTCCTATGATTCTAGGTTTTTAGATTCACACATCTTCCGTATCTTTGTGAATAAAATTTGGTAACCCAAAAAACACCATTGATGTTGTTCAACCCTTTGTGAAGTGGACCGTTTCTTCCTCTTCATTGCAGCCCTACTGGACAGGGATAGTTCCAGCCGCAAGCCCTTCTGGAAAGGGATTTTCTTCCAGCCGCGACTACAGAATCCGATACCCGAGGGTAATTCTTAGTCAATCTGTATTTCATTGTAATCCGATTGTAAACCGTATTTTACAAATTATAGTGATATACAAATGGTTTTGCCCCTGTGAGGGATTTTTCCTTAAACTTTGTGTGTTGAATATCTTGTGCATGATTTCATATTGTTTCAATCACACCTAGTTGCATGCTTAGGGTTAATTTGGGTTAAAATTGGTGTTTATTATATTATTTCTTATTTGAACGCAAGCGCCAACTCTTTCAAATTGGTATCAGAGCAGGTTACGCTAATCTATCGCGTATTCCTTTTTCCGCAAAATTCTTCTAAAGATATCAATTTTTGAAATAAATTGATTTTTGAAAAGAGCGTGTTCAAATGGAGAAGTCATATTATAAAATGCCTATTTTTGACGGGTCGAATTATGCCTATTGGAAAGCCCGTATGAGGTCGGCTTTAAAAGCCATTGATGAACGTGTCTGGATTTTGGTTGAACGAGGATGGATTCCTCCAACCGTGACTGTTGATAATGTGACCAACTTGAAACCTGACATCACTTGGACTGATGATGAATTTAAATGGTCGTCTTTTAACTCTAAGGGTCTAAGTGCTATCTCTGGGTCTGTCACTCCTGATGAGTTCAAACGCATAATGACGTGCACCACGTCAAAAGAAGCATGGGATATTTTGCAACTTACCCATGAAGGAACAAATGCTGTTAAAGAGTCAAAATTGCAAAATTTAACAACTCAATTTGAAACCATCACCATGCATGAAAATGAATGTTTTGATGAATTTTATGCTAGACTTTCTGACATTGTTAATACTAGCTATAATCTTGGTGAACATATTCCAAATGCTAGGGTTGTTAAAAAGATTCTTCGTTCCCTTCCTAAGCGTTTTATACCTAAAGTCACTGTGCTAAATTCATTGGGTAATTTAAATACTCTAAAATTGGAAGAACTGGTAGGAGATTTACAAACTTATGAAATAGACATGTTTCCCAAATCTGCCAAGCCAAAAGATAAGGGAATTGCCCTTAAAGCCCAAGAGAGAAAAAGTGAGGGGTCGGCAAGAAAGAGAGTCGAGTCATCTAGAAAGATAGAAACTTCTGATTCTGAATGTGAGTTTGACTTAGATGATTTGGCATTATTTGCTAAAAACTTCAAGAAAATTCTGAAATTTAAAAAAGGTGGAAATTTCAAAGATAAAAAGAATTTTCAGAAAAATAAGTTTGAAAAGAAAGATTTCAAAGAACCCCCTAAAGACAGTGAGAGGTGTTTTGAGTGCGACGGTAAGGGACACAGAGCGTTTGAGTGTGCCACTCGTCTGAATAGGGAAAAGGGTAAAGCTGTCCTAAACCCTACCCTTAGTGACGACAGTGAGGTCGAGTCGGTGGACTCGGGCGATGAGTCACCGCATGAGCGTAACTTCACCGCGTTCATGGCTAGTCATGTGAGTACTCCTAGTGCATCTCACGACGATGAGGATGCTACTTCACAGGGACACCTCGACAGCGAGAGCGAAGAGAGTGAGGAAGGTAGTGAGGACGAGAGTAGCCTTCAACGCGCCTACGCCGAGTTATATGATGAGTCTTTCAAAACTAAAAAACGTAACAAGGCGTTAGTTCTTAGGATCACCGCGTTAGAAGAAGAGTTAGGAAAGATGAGAGAGAGAGAGTCCTCCACCTGCACCGCCATGAGAGAGAGAGAGTCTGCCTGGGTTAGTAAAGAGAATTTGCTTAAAGAGAGAGAGAGAGGTTTTGAGAAAGAGAAAGCGGACTTGACTAAACAAGTGGCTAGTCTTACGAGTGAGCTCCATTCCTCCCTGGAGACTCGAAAGAAACTTGAATCCCTTGTTGCTCAGCTTACTCATGACGTTGAGAGAGCTAGGAAAGTCAAGGTACAAATCGAGGACAGATCTGGGAAGATGGGAAAGATGCTCCTCGGTCCCGCTTTAGGTTTTGGTGACCGGCAAGGAATAGGTTTTGATGGTGCCTCCACGTCCCAAATTGCACCCGGACCAATTCCTGAGTTTATTACGACTCCTTATGGCCGTCATAAAAAACCAAGAAAGAGAGTTCGACCAAGAAAAGCAAACCAAGGTTCTCCTAATATTGTGCCTTTTTGCTCCCATTGCAAAAGAAATGGACACCTTTGGGTTGATTGCTATAAGTTGGGTCGGACACGACGTACGGTTGCTCCACCACTTCAGACTGATGAGTTTGCCAGTCTGAGAGAGCGTGTTGAGTTTCTAGCCGCCACATCACAGAGCTTGATGGAGGAATTCCGACGGATGACCTTACCATCAATGAATGCGCCCCGCATTCCGGCTAAAACCAACAACAACAAGGGAATACTAAAAGGTACCTTCTCTTGGGTTCCTAAGAAAGAGAAAAAGGCCCTTGTTGTCCATGTCGCTCTCAAAGCCCATAATACCTCACAGTGGTATTTTGACAGTGGTTGCTCCAGACATATGACAGGTGATACCTCATATTTTACCCATCTTGAGGATTATAATGATGGGAGAGTCACCTTTGGAGATGGTAGCAAATCTAGCATAGTAGGAAGAGGTACAGTAGAGTTACCAGGATTTCCAAAGCTAGAGAACGTGCTGTACGTCAAAGGTTTGAAAGCAAACCTTATTAGCATCAGCCAGCTGTGCGACGATGACTTTGCAGTGAAGTTTGACCGGAAAACTTGTAAGGTCTATGATCAAGCCGGTAAACTATTAGTGCAAGGGGTGAGGACAGAAGATAACTGTTATGGGACTGAGCCTAAATCCTCACTTGTCTGCAACAGCGCCACGATCACTCATATGGATCTGTGGCACCAACGTCTAGGTCACATGAACGTTAGAGACTTATCTCGTTTAGTCAAAAAGGATTTAGTACGTGGCTTACCATCACTTGGAAAGCCAACTTCCACGATCTGTGGACCCTGTCAGTTGGGAAAGCAAATCCGTAGCCCACATAGGAAGTTGAATTCCATTACCACCTCACGTGCTCTTGAGTTAATTCACATGGATCTTATGGGTCCTACTCGCACAGAGAGTCTAGGTGGTAAGAGATACATTCTCGTGATGGTGGACGATTTCTCTAGATACTCTATTGTCGGTTTTCTAAGAGAGAAATCAGATGCTGTTGAATTTCTAACGACCAAGTGCCGTGTCCTGCAAAATCAACACGGGGTCACTATTAACAGAATACGTAGTGACAACGGCACTGAATTTAAGGAAGCAAAGGTGGATTTGTACTGTGATAGCCTTGGGATCAAACATGAGTTCTCTGCTGTGAGAACTCCTCAGCAAAATGGGATTGTTGAGAGGAAAAATAGAACGATCCAAGAGATGGCTAGATCTATGCTTCTAGGTCGTAAAGTTTCTAGGAGATTTTGGGCAGAGGCAGTGTCTACTGCATGCCACACGGTGAATAGGGTCTATCTGCGTCCACACACACTTAAGACGCCTTATGAATTGTGGACAGGCAAGAAACCCAACCTAGCATATTTCCGTGTTTTTGGGAGTAAATGCTACATCCTACGGGATAGAGAGCAATTAGGAAAGTTCGACTCCCGGAGCGACGAGGGAATACTGCTAGGATATTCATCGGACAGTAGAGCGTACCGGGTTTTTAACCTGAAGAGCTCTAAGGTTATGGAATCAATAAACGTCACTGTGCAAGATGACGAACCTCCGACGATTATTGATCCCAACCTTCAGTGTGAGGATGAGGACTGTTCTGACAATGATTTACCTGTTCCTCTCTCACACTCTGTGGACCCTACTCCTGTGTTAGGGGACACACCTGCTTGGGTTCGCAAGAGTCATGACCCCTCTGCCATTGTTGGTGATCCCACTCTAGGGGTCAAGACTCGTGCTCAGCTAGAGAACGTTGTTAGCCATCTTTGCTACACGTCCAAAGTCGAGCCCAAGAATCACAAGGAAGCACTCAAAGATGAACACTGGATATCTGCTATGCAGGATGAGTTGCTTCAGTTTAAGAAGAACAATGTCTGGGAACTTGTCCCCCGACCTAGTGATACTAATGTTATTGGTACCCGGTGGATTTTCAAGAATAAAATTGATGAAAATGGTACCATAATCAGAAATAAGGCTAGGTTGGTCGCTCAAGGCTACACACAGATAGAGGGTGTAGACTTTGGAGAGACATTTGCTCCTGTTGCGAGGCTTGAGTCCGTCCGCTTACTACTCGCCATCGCATGTCATCTGCACTTCAAGGTATATCAGATGGATGTCAAGAGTGCCTTTCTGAATGGCATTCTACAGGAAGAGGTTTATGTGGAACAACCAAAAGGGTTTGAAGACCCTAAGCACCCTGAACACGTCTACTATCTGAGGAAAGCCTTGTATGGTTTGAAGCAAGCACCCCGTGCTTGGTACGAGAGGCTTACTTCCTATCTCTTAGCCCGTGGCTTCAAGAGAGGGGGAGTTGATATGACGTTGTTCGTCAGGAGAGATGACGGTGCTATTTTGGTTGCCCAAGTCTATGTGGACGACATAGTCTTTGGATCCACATGCTCCCAGCATGCTCATCACTTTGAGGAGGAGATGAAAAGTGAGTTTGAGATGAGCATGGTAGGTGAGCTTACATTCTTCCTTGGTCTCCAGGTTCGTCAGCTAGAGGATGGGATGTTCATCTCCCAATCCAAGTATGCTAGAGACCTAGTAAAGAAATTTGGTTTAGACTCCGCTAAGCATGCTCGTACACCTATGAGTACCACTACCAAGCTTAGTAAGGACACTTCAGGCAAGGACGTAGAGCAAACCTTGTATCGGAGTATGATAGGCAGTCTTCTCTACTTGACTGCTAGTCGTCCCGACATTGCCTTTAGTGTTGGAGTCTGTGCGCGTTATCAGGCGTCTCCCAAAGAGTCACACTTACTCGCTCTAAAACGTATTATCAAATACGTGAGTGGGACTCTCTCATACGGTATTTGGTATTCCTTTGATACCGATGACCGTTTGTCCGCCTATTCGGATGCCGATTGGGCTGGGGACGTAGATGGTTGTAGGAGCACTTCTGGTGGGTGTTTCTACTTTGGTTCTGCTCTTGTCTCTTGGTTGAGCAAGAAGCAAAACTCCATCTCTTTGTCCACTGCGGAGGCTGAGTACATCGCCGCCGGGAGTTGTTGCACGCAACTCATGTGGATGAAGCAAATGTTGGAGGATTATGGGATTTCACAGGACACCATGACCATTTCCTGTGATAACAAGCGCGATACACATATCCCGCAATCCTGTCCAACATTTGCGCACAAAGCACATCAGGTTACGCGAGCACTTTATACGTCAGTTAGTTGAAGAGAAAGTCGTAACCTTGAGTTTTGTTCCTACCGACCGTCAGTTAGCCGATATTTTCACGAAACCTTTAGATGCCCTTAGATTTGAGAGTCTTAGGAAGTCTTTGGGGATTTGCACTGTTGACTGAGGGGTTGGTCTATGTCTAGAATAAGATGCTTCTTCATGGTCATATCATATGCTTCCTATTGCTAGTCTGTTTATATGTACCATAGCTTTGTTGTACAGCTTTTATGTATTTGTTTCTTATTCTTAGAAAAATACAACATAAAAAAAAAAAAAAAAAAAAAAAAAAAAAAAAAAAATTTGAAAAATTTTGAGAAAAGCACAAAAAGATTTTATTTTGATAAAATTCTTTGAAAAAATTCAAAAAGAGATTTGCCTTTTATGGATGAGCATTTAAGATAGCCAAGTCACAACTTCATTCCATATATCCATGTGACTGTTTGATAGAGATTTGAGAGGCTACATCATTTCATCCATGTGCTTAACATTGATTGGAGTCCTTGAGATGTAATTAGTGATATTTCCTACATGCTTGACTCCTATATCCTTTCTTGCACACATGCACCGCTATATTTGATTGTTGCACTTGTCAATCTCATGTTGGCTTGAGTGTTTCCATCTCAATCCTGTCTATACAATGTATAAAATGCGATAAAACTTGACAAGATTGGATTGCATGTAAAAACCGTTTGGTGAGACTGTGCGCATATTTTCATAACGGGGAGGGGCTGTGAAAGTTGATTCTTATCCTTTGCGCAAAAGCCACCGTTAAAAAGGACCTAAAAAATGGAGGAATTGTAATATCCGAGGTCCTAAGAGGTTAAAAGAGCCCGAAAAAAATGAAAGGCAATAAAAAGCAATACATGCCAAATATGGGCCATTTAGGTTTTCACCACCAATTCTCCAAAGTTTGAGAATTTAGTATACCTCTATTCATAATATAAATCTGAGGGAGTTTGGTTGGAGATTGAAAAACGGGTTTGCACTTCCTTGAAAGTCCTGAAAAAGCATAAATCATTTTGGACGTTATTGGTGTAGAAATCACTTTGAGCTTTGATTTGATGATTTGATTGAGTCAATATCTTATAATGTCACTCGTTTACACCAAAGGAAGCATTTGAGTTCATTCGTTAGGAATATCCAATATTCATCGTGCACATATGTCATGTTTGTATGCTTTGATTTTCCTATCGAATTTTGATCACACCCATTCTTTTACGCTTTCACCGACTTGGTTGTTTTATGTTCATTCATGGTGTGATTTTATGCCTTGTGACATCCCGGTACTTGATTGCTTGATTTATTTCTCTCATTTGTCTATTTGGGGACATCATAAAAAGGGGGAGAATGAATTATCTGATTATGGGGGAGTTTTTGAAATTCTGAAAATATCATCTTACATATATATGCTTATGTTTATCTCATTTCAAAACTCGATACGTCACTTGGTATTTTGCTTTATCTCATGTGTGTAGGCACTATCTTGATGATCTCTGAATTGCACACCCTGATGAGAAAAGCTTTGAGATTCCTGAAGAATTGAAGAACAAACGATGCAGTCTTATTCACTTGTACTCTTTCAGTTTTGGGTTCATGGAAGGGTAGATTTGTATAGGAAATTTCATATTTGATAATTCGGATTTTTTATGTTTGTTCCGGCATAGACATAGGGGGAGATTTGTAAGGACAATTTGTCCATCTTTATGTATATGTTATGTCATACGCCGTTACAAGATTGTTGGTTGAAAAGATCACATCGTCATCAACAAAATCCGAAGATCAAAAGAAGAAAGAATTTGGGAATCAGACCTGGCCGGACCGATCCGGTCCAGAAAAAGAACCGATCCGGTTTACCGGACCGATCCAACCATCTACCGGACCGATCCGTTTTGTCAGACTCCAGTAGCCACCGGATCCATAGCGAACCGATGAAGGCAAAAGTTCCGGACCGATCCGATGCCAACCAGACCGATCCGGTTTCAGAAAAAGAACCGATCCGACTTACCCGGACCGATCCGCCTAATCGACCGGACCGATCCGGCGAGGATAATCACTGCCAGATTGTGCAGCCGATTTTGAAGGGTTTCGATCCCTTATTTAAACCATGATCAGCAGTTGGTTTTCTTAAGACTTATACACGATTTTCAGAGCATATCAACCCAAAAGTCTTCACCTATTGAGTCCTATGATTCTAGGTTTTTAGATTCACACATCTTCCGTATCTTTGTGAATCAAATTTGGTAACCCAAAGAACACCATTGATGTTGTTCAACCCTTTGTGAAGTGGACCGTTTCTTCCTCTTCATTGCAGCCCTACTGGACAGGGATAGTTCCAGCCGCAAGCCCTTCTGGAAAGGGATTTTCTTCCAGCCGCGACTACAGAATCCGATACCCGAGGGTAATTCTTAGTCAATCTGTATTTCATTGTAATCCGATTGTAAACCGTATTTTACAAATTATAGTGATATACAAATGGTTTTGCCCCTGTGGGGGATTTTTCCTTAAACTTTGTGTGTTGAATATCTTGTGCATGATTTCATATTGTTTCAATCACACCTAGTTGCATGCTTAGGGTTAATTTGGGTTAAAATGGTGTTTATTATATTATTTCTTATTTGAACGCAAGCGCCAACTCTTTCAGTTTTGATGAGTTTTATGCTCGTTTATCGGACAGTGTTAACTCGAGTTTTAATTTAGGTGAGCTTATTGATGACACGCGTGTCGTTAAAAAGATTTTGATATCTCTTCTAAAATGTTTCATCCCTAAAGCCACTGTTTTGAATTCGTTAGGAAAGTTAAATTCACTTAAGTTAGAGGAGCTTGTAGGAGCCCTACAAACTTATGAGATTGACATGTTTCCCTAAACCATTAAGGCTAAGGATAGAGGCGTTGCTTTAAAGCTCAAGTTAGGAAGAAAAAGAAAGAAAGAGTGTATGAGTCTGATTCTGAGGAAGAGTATAGCATTGAAGATGTGGCCTTGTTTGCGAATTTTTTAAAAAAGTTTCTCAAAATGAACAAAAATAATGCTTTCAATAAAAAGTCATTTGAGAAAAATAAAAAGAAATAAAAGGCCACAAAGGGTAATGAAAAAGTGAGTGAGAGAGAAAAAGAGGAAGAGAGTGGCAAAGATTTAGATGAAATGATTTGTTTTGAATGTCAAGGGAAAGGGCATAGGGCTTTTGAGTGTGCTACTAGGCTTAAGAGAAAAGGGAAGAAAGTAGTCATGCCTGCCACTCTTAGTGATAGTGAGGGAGATGATGAGAAAGATGAGTCCGAAAAGGATTTAGGACATGAGATGTGTGTATCTTTTTTGAGTCGTGTGAGCACATCCACTTTGTCCCATGAGGAAAGTGTCCACGAGACCGACGGTGATGAGTCGAGTGGTGATGAGAGCGAGTTTGAGAGTGGAGATGAAAGTGAGCTCCAAAAAGCTTTTAGGTATTTGTACACCGTGACCTTGAAAACAAAGAAATATAATAAGGATTTAGGTTATTGGGTTTTGGATATGGAGAAAGAGAAGAAAGTTTTAAGGAGGGAAAAGTGTAACTTGATCGACACGGTGTCTAGTCTGACGACACGTGTATCCCAACTCGAGAGTGATCTCGAACGTACCCGAGAGGTCAAAGTCCCTTTAGAGAACGCATCTAAGAAAGTTGAAAAGATTGTTCTCAATCTTATTTAGGTGGTGATGAGAGTTTAGGAAAAGCTCATGACGGTGCGTCCACTTCCTTTGTTTCACCTGAGCCGGTTCCCACTTTAGTGATTGATTCATATGATTCTCATCCCAACCCACCAAGGCGTCCCATTCCCGTTAGGAGAACACGTCCTAGAATTTTTGAAAAATTAATTCATAGGCCGATTTATGTTTTGCTCCCATTGCAAAAAGCGATGACATTTTAGGGAGTTTTGCTTTAAGTTGAGTTTCGTGCCACATTATGCCACAACACATGTTCACACTCACACACGCACTCATGACACTTTGCTTGCACACAATGATAGAAAGTTTGCACATGTTCGCGAGCAAGTAAAGTTTTTGGTCAAGACTTCACATGATTTAATGGATTTGTTTCAAAAGATGTCACCATCTTTAGAGAACTCCACCGCACTTTCCGGTTGAGGTCTAGACATGTTTACTAGCATAGGGTGATTTACATGATGACACTTTTGCCTATTGCTAGTATGTGCCATTTGTATTTTATATGTTTTTCTTATTTTTGGTACTATTTTAGCACTGTTTTGGAACTGTTTGCCCATTCCAGGAACTTTTTTTTATGAAATTTTCCACTGGACTAAACTGTATACCATTCTGTGTAATCTGGGAAATTTATATTTTCTCATTCTAACGAGATTGTTTCTCGTTCGAAGTCTTTTCGCGAGATCGCTTGTCGTTCAAACGACATGTCATCTCGTTCGAACGACCCTGGATTTTGTTTGCAGTCCCCTGTTTCTTCTGATTATATTTAATTGATACTGCAGGGTTGTTTCCAAACAGTGTTCAAAAATACAAAAATATTTTCTCTTTTTAGAAAAATTTTGAAAAATCCAAAAAGAGTTTTGTATTTTATTTGCATCTTATATGAATGCACATTTAGGATGACTAAGTCACAACTTGATGCCATATCCATGTGACTATTTGATAGTGTTTTAAGACAATATGTTGTGTCATTCGTGTGCTTTACAAAGTTTGGAGTCTTTGAGATGATATAATGTTACTACCTACATGATTGACTCTAATTGTCCTTTATTGCACACATGCACGGATTTGTTTGAATTTTGTGCTTATCCATCACATGTTGATTAAGTGTTTCCATCTCAATTCTGTCTATACAACGAATCAAATGTGATAAAATGTGACAAAAAGTAGTGCAAGATATAAACCGTTTGTGAGGTTGTGTGTTTTGAAAAACGGGGAAAGGCTACGAAAGGTACTCATTAATCCTTTGCGATTAAGCCACCATTTAAATGGATCTAAAAAAGTGAGGAATTAAAAACTATTCAAGGTCCAATGAGGTTTAAAAGAGCTCGAAAAAATTGAAAGGCAATAAAAAAGAAAAATTATGCCAAAAATGGGCCAATATTTTTTTCATCACCTCATAAGAAAAAATAAAAAGCATTATCTTTTAATGAGGGAGTTTGAATGGAATTTTCAACGGTTTGCACATCCTTGAAAGCCATGAAAAAGCATTACATTGTTTTGGACGTTATTGGTGTGGAAATCATTTATACTTTGATTTGTTGATATGATTAAGGCGATGTCATCTAAATTGAACAATTTTACACCTAAGGACTATTTTGATGTTCATTCGTTAGGAGTACACTTATGCATCTTGCACATATGATATGATTGAGTTGATTTTCCTATTGAAATTGTTCACGCTCATTCATTCCGTTTCCACGATTTGGTTGTCTTAGAGTAAATTCATGGTGTGTGATTTTTGTAACATCATTTTTTGCATTTTTGTATAAAAAATTGATAAATTAAAAAATAGTTTGATTGTTTTGTTTTCCATGACATCCCGATTTTCTTTATGTGATTTATTCTTTTCCTTGTCTATTTTGGACAAATAAAAAGGGGGAGAACGAATTATGATATTATGGGGGAATTTAAGTATGGGGGAGATTTGATTATGCTTACATGTTTTATGTTTATATCATTTCAAACTTGATACGTCGCTAGGTTTTTGCTTTGTCTCATGTGTGTAGGTACAATTGAGGATTCTTTGGATTGCACACCTTAATGAGAAAAGCTTGGAGATTTGAAAAGTTGATTGTTGAAGCATCGTTTAAATAATTTGAAGACTTGTTCAATTTATCTTTCCACTTTTGAGTTTTTGGGAGGGTAGATTTGTATAGGTCATTTGAGATTGATAATTAGGATATTTTATTTTGTACTGGCATAAACATATGGGGAGATTTGTAAGGACATTGTCCATCACAATTTAGTGTGTCGTATATCGCTACAAGTTTCTACAAGTCGTTGAAGAATTTAGAAGCTTACATCTACAAAGACGAATCCGAATTTCAAGGAGTCTTCAACACTTGAGACCAATAAGGATGAATTTGGTAAAATGTGTTTAAGTTTCATTTACATTTCACATTAAAAGTGTTGGGATATTTTTATAAAAGGTTAAATGATTTTAAATGGTTTTAATCATAAAAGTTTTGGATAAATGCTCCTGATCTCGTAAACAGTTTTGGTTTTTTTAAGGATTCCAAGTTATTTAAAACTTTAAAAGTTTTTTTAAGGGGATCAATGACGATCATTCAAACGACGTCACATCTCATTCGAACGAGATGGAGGTTCGTTCGAACGACGTCGCTTGTCGTTCGAACGAGAGCAGTTTTATGCCTACATGTCACCGCCTTGAATTTTAATATTTAACGGGTGTCAGGCTTCTGATTTTCATGTGGAGTAATACTGGTTTTCACAGAATACGATTTTCTATTCTCCAACCAATTTTTGAGGGTTCAAAGCTGTGTTTTACAATTCACAAATCCCAAATACTTTTGTGTGAGTTGTCTTTGTGGAACCGAAGACATATTTGCTGGGAGTTTTGCTGCTGAATCATAGGTGCCTTGGAAAGGTACTGGGCTGACCATAGGTGCCACTTGCGGAAGGTACTGGGCTGATCGATTGTGTGTCATAGGGAGTGCTGTGGTGTTCCTGAGTTGATGACTACGAACCGACACCTGCAGGTATTTCATAAGTCAATTGTATTTTCGTTGTAATCCGATTGTAAACTGTTCCTTTACAAATTATATTGGAAACAAAAGGTTTTTGCCCTACGGGGATTTTTTCCTGAAATCTGTCTTTGTCATCTTATTCACCGCATGATTTAATTTGAGATTTGAATTGACACGTGGATGCATATTTAGGGGCTGATTTAATTGGTATTTGGTTTTAGCAAATTTAGACATCCAATTAAATAAGTCTGAATTGCAAATTGCGAATCTATTTGAATCAATATCGCACACGCACTTTCAAATTGGTATCAGAGCAGGTTACGCTAATTTATCGCGTAGTCCTATTTTCCACAAACTTGTGTGTGATATTGAGTTTTGTTTGAAAAATCTAATTTTTGAAAGTTTGTCGCAATGTTTCCAAACGAGCACTTATATAATCGAATGCCTATGTTTGATGGGTCAAATTATGCCTATTGGAAAGCTCGTATGAAATTCCAGTTAAAAGCCATTGACGAACGAGTCTGGTTGCTTTGTGAAAGAGGGTGGACTCCTCCCACTGTCACTGCTAATAACGTCACCTCTTTGAAACCGAAGATGACTTTAAAATGCAGGGGCTACCTATTAAAGGGATGACACAACCATCTTACATGATTTGATACACAAGGAAGTTGAGGTCTACGTAGATGATATGATCATCAAGTCCAAGACTCGGGAAGGTCATGTTCCCGCTCTTTGAAAGTTCTTTGAACGGCTGCGGCGATACCAGATGCGGTTAAACCCACAAAAATGTGTTTTCAGCGTCACCAAAGGAAAGCTTTTAGGATTCATGGTTAGCAAGAAGGGAAATGAAGCAGACCCTGACAAACTAAAAGCCATACTCAAAATGCCACCACCCTGAACGGAGAAGGAAGTGCGTGGATTTTTGGGAAATTTACAGTGTATCAGCCGATTCATCAGTTAATTGACTTCCATCTGTGAGCCCATCTTCAAACTCCTCCGGAAGGACTCTACCAAAATTTGGAACAAAGCCTGTCAGGATGCCTTCAACCGAATCAAGTAATATCTAGCTCGATCTCCTGTACTCATGCCACCATAACCTGGTCTCCCTCTACTCCTCTACTTGATCGTAATTGACACCGCATCTGGGGCTTTGATAGCCCAATACCTTAAAAAAACCTGCAAGGAGAGGGCCATCTACTATACCAGTCACAAATTGGCTGGATATTAAGTCAACTACACCGCCTCGAAGAAAGCATGTGTTACCCTTTTTAGGGTCACTCAAAAACTATGGCACTACATGCTCTCTTTTCCCATCAGACTTCTGTCCCGAATGGATCCTGTCAAGTACCTACTCGAGAAACCTGCCTTGTTTAGCCAAATGGCCCGATGGTTGATGTTGTTAACCGAGTTTGATATCGTGTATGTTACGCAAAAGGCCATGAAAGGGAGATCAATCTCCGATTACCTCGCTGGCTACCCTACGGAAGAAGCCGATGTGTGGATCTCCGAGTTCCTAGCTAAAGACATCCTTTGCACCTCTCAGGAAGACCTCTGGTGGAAAATGTTCTTTGACGGTGCTGCCAACAAAAAAGTTTATGACTTTGGGATACTCCTAATCGCCCCTGATGACTCTTACACCCCCATTGCCATCAAACTAGATTTTCCCTGCACTAACAACATGACTGAATATGAAGCATGCATCATAACTCTCAAAGTTGCCCTCAAGAAAAGAATCCAGTGCCCTGACATCTACAGAGACTCTGCCCTCATCATCGGTCAGGTCCTAAGAAAATGGAAAGTCAAAGATGAAACGCTCTTACCTATCCACACCCACTTAGAAGAGCTGGCTTCCTAGTTCTAAGATATTACCTCCCATTACCTGCCCCGAGCAAAGAACAAACTACCCGATGCCTTGGCTACCCTGGCCTCCACGGTCGACATGCCTAAAGGAATAACAATGGCCCCTTTCCTAGTCCAGAAATAAAATAAACTAACCCACTACTACTACTACTACTACTACTACTACTACTACTACAGTGAGCTCATCACCAAAAAAGATTCTGATATAGCCGAGTGCTGGTACTATGATATTTGGCGCCTCCTCAAGTAAGGTAGGTAACCTCAAGATGCTAACAAGAAAGGTCGAGCAACCCTCCGTAAACTGGCCGCCCAGTACATTGTCTGTGATAAAGCATTATTCAAGAGGAACTTCAATGGAACCCTATATGGACATAAATTTCCAATTGAGTCCCTGTATCGTTTTGACTTAATTTCGTGAACAAAACTGTGTTTGTAATATGTCATAGGGAGATTTTTATTTTGTCATGATCCCACTAGGTCTATGACGTATTGAAGAAAATTGAAGACGTTGCGGCAAAGCTTCAAAGAATTAAATCATGCCGATGTTTAATTGGTGCAAGTTTAGTCGTCTTCAAAGTTAATTGCATTCCGAGACCACTCAGGTATGAATGCGTATAATTAATGGAGCTCAGAATCATTTTTATAAAAGATAAGGATGTATTTTTATAAAGGAAAATGTTTTAAAATATTTTTAAAAATGTTTTAATCGTTTACACTATGTTTTATTCTGATATACTCGAAATACAGTTTGACTAATTTGGATCTCTTTTAAAAGAGACATTTTGAACTAAAAGTAAAAGAAAGTCAAACTGACGCCAGTTCACTCAAACGACATAAGAATCTCATTCGAACAAGATGCCTATGTCGCGCGAATGACGTGGCATTGTCGTTCGAATGTGTTTAAAACTTGTTTAAAAAGGCGCATAATTGTTATTTAAAACGTGTTTTTATCAGAGTTTCGTTGGTGTGCATTCTGGAAAACAGTATTCGAATTAGAAACTTGTTTGCATATGTTTTTCTAAGGTTACAAAGCTTAAACACATCCTTAGAAGTTTGCAAAGATCCGATTTATCATTCTTATATGCTTACGTGATCTTGCGGCACTAAAGAAGTTTGTTCTAACATTGAACATAAGGGTTTTATGGTAAAGAAAAGATAAGGACTTCTTATTCGACATCGAAGACGAATCAAAGTCAATCGGTGGACACCAAGACATTCGTGGAGTCAAGTATTGTGGACAAGTATCGTAGAAGATGAAATTTCTATGTGGGCACTATTGAAGAACGGTTGAAGATCAGAAGGAGAGTCAAGACCCGTGGGGATCGAGTCATTGAGTAAGGCTAATCTGTCTTTGTAAAACCATTGTTCATAGTGATTGTCTGGCTTGGGGCGTCCGAGGTTATTTTCCCGTTTTGGGTTTTTTCCTCGTACATCCGACGTTGTGAGTATTCTTTACTTTACTTTACTTGTTTTAATCACTAGATGCATGTTTAGCATTAATTAAGATAAAATTGGTTTAAAGTAAGAATTGGATTTTCACAACTTGGTTTGGTGCATAATTAAAAGTTGGATAATTTTCAGAGAAAATTGGTTTTGTTTAAAACACACATATCGGGCACTTTCAAATTGGTATCAAAGCTAGAAAACATATTTTATTTTTTTTGTGATCCCGTGTGTTTTCAAAGATGAATTTTAGTTTTAACGAACTTTCTCGAACTACTATTTTTTATGGCACTAATTACACTTATTGGAAGATGAGAATGAGAAGTGCATTAAAATCAATTGATGAGCGTGTGTGGCTAGCATTTGAGAAAGGATGGACACTCCCTACCACTATTATAGGTGAGGTCACTAGTTTAAAGCCTGTCAAGTCATGGACCGAAACTGAGCATAGACTTTCACAATATAATTCTAAGGGCCTGCACGTTATTTCTTCACATGTCACACCGGAAGCATATAATAGAATTATGACTTGTGAAACATCAAAAGAGGCTTGGGATATTTTGGCACTCACTCACGAGGGCACTAGCACGGTTAGGGCTTCAAAACTTCAAAATCTCACTACACAGTTTGAGATCATTAGGATGTTAGAGAGTGAGACTTTTGATGAGTTTTATGCTAGATTATCCAATATTGTCAACTCGTCATTTAACCTAGGTGAGAAAATTCCCGACAATCGTGTCATTAAGAAAATTCTTAGTTCGTTGCCTAGTAGGTTTGATGCGAAAGTGACCATTTTAAACTCCTTGGGTAGGTTAGAGTCGAAGAAATCATAAGAGATTATAGGTGACTTACAAACCTATGAAATCGACATGATTACCTCCAAGCAAACGCCTAAGAAAGAAAAAGGGTATTGCTTTGAAAATACGGAAGGAGGAAATTAAAATTTTGGATTCTGATTTCGATTTCGATTTTGAGGATGTTGCTTTGTTGGAAAAGAAATTTAAAAAATTTATTAAGTTTGAAAAGCAATCGAAAGATGCTAAGAAATTTGAAAAATTAAAGAGCAACAAAGTAGATCCCACCTCTAAGGATAAGTTTGAGAATCCTAAGAGAGATGAGTCGGATAAGTATTTTGGGTGTGAGGGGTACGGTCACAAAGTTAAGGAATGTCCCACTAGACTTAAGAAAGAGGGCAAGCAACCCATTGTCTATAGTGCCACCTTAAGTGATAGTGATCCGAAAGAAGGAGAGAGTTCCCCCATTGATTGTAGCTTTGTTACGTTTGTGGCATCATGTGAGCGACGATGATTCTCATGTGCCTGACACTTTTGAAAAGGTTTTGAGTGTATCCCACGTTAGTGAGGGTGAAGAGAGTGACGGGGAGCAGGTAGATATGAAAGAATTGCAAAATGCGTTTAATGAGTTATATGCCGAAACGGTTAAGGTGAAAAAGGATAACTCAAAATTGCATTCTAAGTTGAATGAGCGTGCCATAGAAAATAATGATAGTTTGATTGAGGATCTTAGGGCACGAGAGAAGAAGTTTTGGGAGAAACTAGAGTTTGTGGAGAAAGAGAGAGATAATCTCCGTGGTTTGAAGGAGTCCTTGAAAAAGGAGATTTTAGAGTTTGAGGAGTCTAGGCATTTGCTCGAGTCTAGGATTCACGAGTTGGAGGAGAGATTGAGAGACTCGTCTAGAGTCAAGTTTGATTTCGAGGCTAGGTCGGAGAAGTTAGATAAGATCCTAGGCACCGTCCAAATTAAGGGAGATAGGGGAGGCATAGGTTTTGATGAAAGAGTTATTCCCATTCCCCCTGCACATGTGAGAAACACTAGGAAGGTTAGAAAAGGTCCACATAAAGGTAATAATTCCCACCACCGCTACACTTGCACGTTTTGTGGTAGGAAAGGTCACCTTAGGTGTTATTGTTAAGACCTTAGACAAGCTTCTAGGAAGTTTAGGAATAAAGTTGCCCCGGTTCCCAAAACCCCCATGCGTTGTTTTACACCTACTTAGGTTAGGAAATCGGATTTAGTGGCTTTAGGAATTAAACTTCATGATTCTCGTTTGGGTGCACTTGATTCTTCCCATGCTAAATCTAAAGGATCATAGTGTTGCCATGTTTGTCATATGCTAGTTTGCTTCATGATTTATTCATTGCAAGTATAATGACACGTGTATCATTTTGTATTATAGTTTTCATTTGTTTGAGTCCTATTGAAAAAATACAAAAAGATTTTGTTTTTGAGAAAACTTTTGAAAACCCCAAAAGATTTTGCTTTTATTTGAGTCAAAATATGAAAAGACAAAAAGATTTTCGGTTTTTATTTTTTTTGGGTTTACATGTTTGATGTGGCATATTGGTGTGCTTAGACCCCCCCATCGTTTCATTATCCATGTGGCTAGGACATTTGGTCATTATTATCGATGCTTAGAATGATCTTAACCATTGTTTATATGGGGTTGTTTCGAAGTTGATATGCATTTTGATTCGACTTTATATATATGCCAACATTGCACACATGCACGAGTTTTTATGGATGTTTGACTTCTCTTGCATATTTGAATTTGGTGAAGCGTTCTTATCTCAATCTTATCATCTATGCATGAGTATACTTAAGGAGAAGTGTTCATATAAGAACCGTTTATCGTGAGGATTTGAATTAAAAATGATGAGTGATTCATGGGAAAGGGCTGCGAGAGTTCAAAATTGACTTGTCTTGAAAGCCACCGTTTAAAAGAGCCCAAAAGAAAATGTAATATGCTAAGAAAAGGACCAAATTAGTTTACTTCATTACAAAGAAAATATGATATTATTTTGGGAGTTTGGATGGATTAAAAATTTAAACGGGTTTGCACAACTAATCCTAATGTTGAAACATCACAATTTGACGCTATTGTTTGTAGAATCGTCAAAATTCTGGATATGTGTGCATGTAGTATGTTTAGTTCATTAAGCTCACACTTTAATTGTCATATGGCTATGATAAAGTTTGATGATTTATCGCTATCAATTAGAGATTCTTGATCGTTTCGATGTGTTGGAATTGTGACTCATTTATTGTAGTTTCACGCCCATTCATTTCATATCCAAGGTTGAGCACATCGGTACTATGTTTGCATGTAACTCGCATTTTTAGTTTTTATGAGTTTTTGCGTTTTATGTTAAAAGCCTACTGTTTTAACACTGTTTTGCTGCTGTCAGGCCCTTCCTAGAATTTTTTTGTGGAAATTTTTTCACTGGGCAATATTTTATTATATTTTTGAGAATCTGAGAAATTTTGTCAGACCACGAGAAGCCGTTCGAAGGACATATCCATGTCGCTCGAACGACATATGTACTTCGTTCGAGCAACGTCCTCAACTCATTTGAGCGACGTCCCTGGCTCGTTCGAACGACAGGTTGAAATCTGGCTTCAGATTGGTTTACAGTCCTCTAGTTTAAATTGGTATTTTTTTTGGTACTACTGGAAGTGTTTCTGGACTGACTGGTTTATATGCAGGATTTATTGGTTCTAAATTGGGTTTTTGCATATAGTCCATTTATCACACCTGATTTGATTGCTATATTTTTTAATGTGATTCATTGGTTTACTAGCTACTGATTTGTCATTATTTGATCATATTTAGCTGGATGTTTCATGATTATCTAGCGACGTCACATTGATGCAAATTGGTTTATATTCTCATGCTAGATATTTTGATTGGTTTATCTTTTCACCGGATTGTCTATTCGAGACAAAAAGGGGGAGAGATGTATGTGATCTAGGGGGATATTTGAGCATGTTTTGGTTTACATATGTTGCAAATTGGTATCTCAAATTGATAGTACACATTGGTATCAATTTGTTGCTCAAATTGTTTAACAAATGACTTTTCAGAGTTTATCCATATTGTTTATTCATATTGGTATCTATTATCGTTTGGTATCATTTGGATATATATATATATAGGTTTCATTTGTTCCTCTATACTTCACTTGGGTATTTATTTGTCTGTTTCATGTGTGTAGGTATGCTTCAGCGATTCGAGATTTCAAGTCTACATCACATTCAGACAATTCATGCTTGTTGGTGCTACATATACTAGTCCGTGTACTGTATTTTTTATTTTGGTTTTATGGGATGGGATTTATGCGTCATACGGATTGACAACCCAAGTTAGGCATTTCAATGGTTTAGTTTTGTCCCGAAATAGTCAAGGGGGAGATTTGTAAGGACATAAATTTCCAATTGAGTTCCTGTATTGTTTTGACTTAATTCCGTGAAAAAAACTGTGTTTGTAATATGTCATAGGGAGATTTTTATTTTGTCATGATCCCAATTGGTCTATGACGTATTGAAGAAAATTGAAGACGTTGCGGCAAAGCTTCAAAGAATTAAATCATGCCGATGTTTAATTGGTGCAAGTTTAGTCGTCTTCAAAGTTAATTGCATTCCGAGATCACTCAGGTATGAATGTGTATAATTAATGGAGCTCGGAATCATTTTTATAAAAGATAAGGATGTATTTTTATAAAGGAATATGTTTTAAAATGTTTTTAAAAGTGTTTTAATCGTTTACACTATGTTTTATTCTGATATACTCAAAATAGAGTTTGACTAATTTGGATTTCTTTTAAAAGAGACGTTTTGAACTAAAAGTCAAAGAAAGTCAAACTGACGTCAGCTCGCTCAAACGACATAAGGATCTCGTTTGAATAAGATGCCTATGTCGCGCGAATGACGTGGCATTGTCGTTAGAACGACACTCTTTTTGAGGCGGCGCATAATTGTTAATTAGAGCGTGTTTTTATCAGAGTTTCGTTGGTGTGCATTCTGGAAAACAGTATTCGAACCAGAAACTTGTTTGCACATGTTTTTCTAAGGTTACAAAGCTTAAACACATCCTTAGAAGTTTGCAAAGATCCGATTTATCATTCTTATATGCTTACGTGATCTTGCGGCACCAAAGAAGTTTGTTCTACCATTAAACATAAGGGTTTTACGATGAAGAAAAGAGAAGGACTTCTTGTTCGACATCGTAGACGAATCAAAGCCAATCGGTGGACACCGAGACATTCGTGGAGTCAAGTGTTGTGGACAGGTATAGTGGAAGACAGAATTTCTACGTGGGCACTATTGAAGAACGATTGAAGATCAGAAGGAGCGTTAAGACCCGTGGGGATCGAGTCATTAGTAAGGCTAATCTGTCTTTGTAAAACCATTGTTCATAGTGATTGTTTGGCTTGGGCCGTCCGAGTTTATTTTCCCGTTTTGGGTTTTTTCCTCGTACATCCAGCGTTGTGATTATTCTTTACTTTACTTGCTTTAATCACTAGATTAGTGTTTAGGATTAATCAAGATAAAATTGGTTTAAAGTAAGAATTGGGTTTTCATAACTTGGTTTGATGCATAATTAAAAGTTTGATAATTTTTGGAGAAAATTGTTTTTGTTTAAAACACACATATCGAGCACTTTCAAACCCACCTACACTGCATCGCAGGGGCTGACATTGAAGAAATGATGCAGAAGATCCACAGTGGGGAATGCAGACCCCACATGAATGGCCATATGCTCTCTAAGAAGATCATCCGACAGGGTTACTATTGGACCACCATGGTTCTAGACTGCACCGCCTATGTCCGGAGGTGCCTTAAATTCCAAAAGTTTTCCAACCTCTAGCACCTGCCTCCGCAGGAATTATACAACATGAATTCTCCCTGGACATTCTCCACCTGGGGCATCGACATCATTGGGAAAGTCATACCTAAAGCCTCTAACGGGTATGAGTTCATCATGTGCGCCATTGATTACTTCACCAAATGGGTCGAAGCCGAGTCATACACAGTACTGAATACCAAGAAGGTGGCCAGGTACATTTGAAAGAATATCATCTGCCGATATGGGGTCCCTCACGAGCTAGTATCAGATAATGGGTTACATTTCAAGGCAGAAGTCACAGAACTAGTCGACGAGTAGAGGATTTATGGACACAAATCTTCTTTCCACCGATCGCAAACCAACAGTGCAATTGAATCCTCCAATAAGAACCGTAAAACAATCATCAATAAGATGAACAAGATTTATTGAGAGTGGGCCAACCGGATCCTATACGTCCTCTAGGGCCACCGTACTTTAGTCCGAGCATCTACTGGGGCTACGCCTTACTCTCTGGTATATGGAATGGAAGCAGTACTACCCGTTGAGCTAAAAATACCTTCACTACGCGTCATGCTCGAAAGTAAAGTCAACGAAGAAGATTGGCATCAGAGCCATCTTGACGAGTTGTCACTCTTGGACGAAAGGAGACTAAAAGCTCTATATCATATACGAGGGTACCATCGCCGGATAACACAATCATTCAATCAGTGAGCCAAGGACTGTGGTGTCCGAGAAAGGGACCTAGCCCTCAAAGAGATCATAGAACCCGTCTGGGACCCCAGTGGGAAATTAAAGCCCAATTGGAGCAACACCTACATTGTAAAGAAGATCCTATTCGGTGGCGCTGCTATGCCCACTGACCTTGATGGAGCAGAGATGGAATATCTAGTCAACCTGGACCGTCTCAAGAACTTCTATCCCTAGTCTCGTGCGCCTATGAATCTTCTCACCCCTTCGATTATAATAAAAATCTTCATTTCTCTCTACTCAGAACTACGTGAGACCTGATCACCTGAAACCCTTTTTCAAAATGAAACTCATAAAAACTTCAAAACCCCCAGAGGTACATAGACAGCTCAAACGCTTTACTTGGGCACGCTCCCCTTATTTTCATAAAATGCTATTCTTTTCTTACCCCCGAGAACGACAATTCATTTTATTATTTACATGAACAAAAGGATTATGTATGCCATAGCGATTCGTATTGATAATTAAAATATGAAACTCATCAAGAGGCACAACAATGTAATTAAAATCTTTTTTATTTTACCATCATGGGGACAATTCAGTACAAATTACATGAAATATCAGTGTGGGGAGTTGATAAGCACCCAAAATTGCCCAAATAAACTTTTTTTCTTACTAATTCTCGGTAAAATAGGTCTTATGCGCTGAAATGCTTATTTTGTAGGTCAAATGCATGTTGCGGTGTTCAAACGCTTATTTCAAGGCAAATGTGCGATTTATGGAGCTAATTCCCCAGCTCCGTATCAAATCCGAGTCTAAACCTAACCCAAACCTTCACCCGAGCCCATGCCTGTTGAGTTTGTACCTTTATTATTTTTTTTAGTTTTTTAGTTGAGTCGTTTCTATTTTTAGGATTTATTTTGAATTTTCTAAAATTTATTTTCTATTTCTATTTCTATTTCTTTTTATTTTTTATTTTTATTAGTTTTTAATTGTGGTCTTTATTTTTAGTTTTGCTAGATTTTATATTTTTAGGACTTTAGGTTTTATTTTTATTTTTAGAGGATTTATTTTAGTGTGTCAAGGAGCTATTTTTATATTTTCCTTTAATTTTGTTTGTTTTTAGTTTTTAGTTAGTTTATTATTATTATTATTATTATTATTATTATTATTATTATTATTATTATTATTATTATTATTATTATTATTATTTTATTTTGTTTTATTTTATTAGCTTTTTATTTGATTCGTGTTTAGTTTAGTGTTTGTATTATGTTATTTTTATTTTTTAGTGAGTTTTATTTTTATTTTATTTTAGTTTTTATTTTAATTTACTTATTTTTATTTTATTAGGTTTATTTTTACTTTATTTTAATAGGGTCACAAATTAAACACACATATTTACCTACACTTTTCTCACACCCAAACAACACACCCTACTGTTGATACAAAAATTAGTCAGCTGACGTGGACCAGCCATATGAAGACACGTGACATCCAACGTGGCATCAATATATATGTACCGAATAACTTAAAGTGCCAAGCTACTCAGCGTACCGAACTACTTAGAATACCGAACAACTTTCTGGAAAGATTAAACGACCAAGACAGATTCAATGAATATTCTTACTATGTACAAATGTATATGCCTATTTAATAACAATAGTCTATTCATACTAACAACCCAAGGGCTATAAATACATTGTAATACCCTCATGGCAGGATAAGCTATCATAAGCACGCATAATCAAGAGACACCTAATAATACAAGACAGTGGACGTAGGCCATTTCATTAAGTCTGAACCACTTTAAAAATCTCTTGTCTTATTTCTTTATTCATATTTATCTATGATTAATTAATTAGATCAAGTCTAGTTTTTTACATCAACAGATTGGCGCTGTCTGTGAGAACGACTATACTTAGCATTTTTCACTAAAAACTCACCATCAATGGATGATATCCCAGAATCTAGCAACAGGAAAAATGATGGGAATCCTCCAAACCCTTCTTTTCCTCCAAATGCCAATGAGATCACTGGAATCCTGGCAAGTCTTGCCAGGGGACAAACGGCTATGCAAGAAACTATGCGACAATTTATCCAGACTGTTCAAAATAGAGCATCTTCACATTCAGGCCAACGAAGCATTGAGAGAAGCATGCATCCATTGTCTTCACGATCCAGACATACTGAAATTCATCACACTGAAAATTCAAGTGATCCATCTTATCAACCTGGTTTGACTTCTCCTATAAGAATTATAGATTCTCAAGAAAATGTCACCTTAACTCCAGAACAAACAAGCGTGCTGGAGAGGTTGAGCAAAATTTCACCCTTCGACCGTTTGGGCCCTAGGAGGAATAGAAATCCCCCTCGGATTGCATTGAGAAATTCTCAATGACCAAATTATTTAAGGGAAGGCTCAGCCCAATCGCATCCAAATTCCAGGTATGCATCTTGCATAGAAAGATCTTAAGAGGGGAATTCTGTGCGATCTGTTTCTCGTGCAAACATAAATAAATCGGAGGTTGGAAATGATGCATGGAAAGGATCTATTTAAAGATTGGAGGAAAGGCTAGGGGAGATGTCTAAGGCCAAAAATCCTCTTCAAAGAACCTTTATCAAAGGATCCCCATTTGTACAAGAAATTGTGGACTTTTCCACATCCTCAAAGTTCAAGGCTCCTGCGGTCACACCAAAGTACGATGGAAAAACCAATACTGTTCTCCACATAGAGCAGTACCAAGCTGCAACATATATTTATGCAGTCCCAGATGAAATGCGGTGCAGGGCATTCTCAAGAACCATTACTGGATCCGCTCAGATATGGTACAACAACCTTCCTCAGGGGAAGATTGCCACCTTTCATCGACTCACAGAGCTCTTTATAGGAAATTTCTGTTTCGGTGCAAAGCCAGTCAAAAGGGTAGCACATCTGTTGAGCGTAAGGTAAAAAGCAGGAGAAAGTATCAGGGACTATATTACTCGCTTCAATAATGAAAAACTGGAAGTTATTAATTATGAGGAAAAATAGCCATTACATCCCTCATGAGTGGTCTTTTACCAGACAAATTGTACTACACCTTGGCCAAGGATCCCCCCAAATCCATGGTTGAATTAATGGCTAAAGCAGCTAAATTTATGAATGCAGAAGAAGCTATGGCTACAAAGAAGAATGTTGAGGCAAAGGTAGAAACTAAAGCTGAAGGTAAATCAGAGAGGAAGGATCACAAGAATAACGGTAGGAGCAAGCAGTCGAAAGGCAAAGAAACATTAGAGCACTTGAGGAAGTATGCAAATTATACTCCCTTAAAGGTGGGTATAAACCACGATCTGGAGGAGATCAAGAGCAACGAGGAACTGAATTGGCCAAAAAAACTGAAGACAACTCCCGAAAGAAGGGATAAGTCCAAGTATTACGAGTTCCATTAGGATCATGGTCACACGACCAAGCAGTGTGTAGCTCTCCAGAATGAGATAGAGGCACTTATTAGGGAAGTAAAGTTGAACAAGTATGTTGATCGCCAGAATGGTGGGAAAACCAACAACAGAGCTCGACAGAGATCCAAATCTCCTTGCCGACCAAGAAATGATAAGAAAAGGTACCATGAAGATGACCCTGAAAAAGATCTCGATCTCCCAAAAAAGCTGAGACAACCTGAGCGAGAGGTATTTTTAATACATTTAAGTTCATTCAATTGTAACATGATTATAGGTGGAGATCCAGGAGGGGGTGATCATACCGCTGAAAGGAAAGCTTACCTCAATGAGGCACATGCTTGCTCCTACATACAGCAAATAAATCTAGCAGAAGAAGATCGTCCGAGGAAGGTTAACAAAGATAAGCTAGTCATTAGTTTTTCCAAAAATGACCTAGAAGGAGTTTTGTATCCTCACGATGATCCTCTAGTGATCAAAATGAGAATGAATGATGTAATCATCTCAAGAGTACTGGTGGATAATGGTAGCTCGGTAGACATAATTTTCTACCCTTTCTTCGACAGTTTGAACTTGAAACTTGGTCAGTTGGAGCCTTATCACAGGCCCCTCGTTGGGTTCTCTGGATAAAAAGGTTTTTTTCTCGGGACGATCAAGTTAGACTTGTTGATTGGTACCTGGCCTGCTTGAAGATCAGAGAAGGTACGCTTCTTCGTGATGGATAAAAATGTCCAATCAGCCTATAACATAATCATGGGGAGAGTAGGCCTGAAAAAGTTTGAAGCAGTTCCATCCACTATGCATCAGTGTTTAAAATTCCCAACCAACTTTAGGGTTGAAATTATGAAAGGCGGTCAAAAAGTATCTCGGGAATGCTACTACTCGTCCGCCGAACAAGAAGCATTGGAGGATGCTAGGAAGAAAACAACCACTTACCAAGTGGATAAATCTGATGAGTCTGAGATTGAAACTTTAAACCTAAGAGATGAAACAGAACTCATTAAAGGCCAAGTAATGGAGGCGACAGAAAGTATTATTCTGGATGACGAGCAACCAGAAAGAATAACTCAGATTGGTGCTTCACTTGATCTAATATTGAAGCAAGAGCTGGTGATGTTTCTGAAGCATAGAAAATAAGCATCCACGTGGAGTCATGAAGACATGTCGGGTATAGACCCATCCTTCCTATGTCACGAGCTCAATGTCAACACAAAGATCAAACCAGTGAAGAAAATAAGAAGAGTCTTTAGTTCGAAGAAGAATCAGGCTATTCAAGAGGAAGTGGAAAAGTTAAAAAAGGCTTATTTCATCGAAGACGTCAAATATCATGATTGGTTGGCTAATGTTGTGATGGTAAAGAGGAAAAATAACAAATGGAGAATGTGTGTAGACTTGACTTCACAGACCTGAATAAATCTACCCTAAAGGATCATTTCCCTCTGCCCAGGATTGATAAGCTAGTAGATGCAACTTCGGGGCATGAATTGCTAAACTTCATGGATGCCTATTCCGGATACAATAAAATTAAAATGAATCCAGAAGACTGAGAGAGTACCTCTTTTATTACCCCACGAGGAGCATATTGTTACAATGTTATGCCTTTTTGTCTTAAAAATGCAGGTGCTACATATCAGTGTCTAATGAATAAGGTATTTGCAGAGCAGATTGGCAAAAATATGAAGGTGTACGTCGACGATATGCTAACCAAAAGAAAAAAGGCTGCTGAACATATAGATGATTTAAGCCAAATATTTGATCAGCTGGAGAAGTACCAGATGAAGTTGAACCTGAGCAAGTGCGTTTTTAGCGTACAAAAAGGCATGTTCCTCGGGTACATTGTGAATCAAAGAGGTATTAAATCCAATCCTGATAAAATAAAAGCCTTGCTGGAATTGCAGTCTCCAATCACCAAGAAGGAAGTGCAAAGCCTTACGGGGCGCGTTGCTGCTCTCAACATATTTGTCTCCCGAGAAACTGATACATGTCTTCCATTCTTCAAGGTTCTCAGAAAGACCTTTGAGTGGAATGACGAATGTGAGAAGGCGTTCTTAGAATTGAAGAGATACTTGGGGATACCTCCTTTTATTGTCCCGACCGGTGATGGGAGAAAAATTATATTTGTACGTAGCTATTTCAGAAAGCTCAGTCAGTTCGGCTTTGATACGAATAGAAAGCGGAGTACAAAAACCTATTTATTATACGAGTAAGGCATTCAGGGGAGTAGAGATCAGGTATCCAAAACTGGAGAAGTTAGCATTAGCATTGATTGAGGTGAGCAAGAGGATGAAACCATACTTTCAAGCCCATACAATAGTGGTATATAGTGACATGCCACTTAGACATACTCTACACAAGCTAAAAAAGTCTGGAATATTGATGTATTGGGCAGTAGAATTAGGGGAATATGAAATTATCTACGAGCCAAGATCCTCTCTCAAAGGGCAAGCAGTGACGAATTTCATTACTGAATTTACTTATCAAGATATCTCCGATCAACAGGGGCTAATGCAGAGCAACTCAAGGATGCTAGAGGATTTATGGAAACTATCCCCAATCAACTCCCAACAACAGAATAGCCAGAAGAGATGGCAACCGATAAACCAGAATCTTCTGGTAAGAGGCCAGAGTTGAGGGATGAAGAAAGGAAGGACAAGATATTCCATCAAGGGACTTTGTCTGACCAAGGGTTTGATAATAATATCCCTATATGGAATTTATATGTTAATGGTTCTTTATGTGCTACAGGTTACGGAGCTGGAATTATTCTCAATAGTCCAGATGGAATAGACATTGAATATGCTCTAGGTTTCTAATTCAAGGCTTACAACAGTGAGGCTGAGTATGAAGCCGTAATTGTGGACCTCAACTTAGCTAAATCATTGAATGCATAGCAAGTTTTGGTGTTCAGTGATTCGCAACTAGTGGTAAATCAGATGCTCAGTCCTTACATAACAAAAGGGGAGTTCATGTCGAGGTGCTTAACTAAAGCTATGGAGATTGTATCTAGTTTGGCGGCTGTCTAAGTGATTAGAATACCAAGACTGAAGAATGCAAGGGCATATGCACTTGCTCGGTTAGCTTCAGCCATGCTCACTGAGCTACGAAGAATAATTCCCATTGAGATACTTGCAAGAAGAAGTACTGATGAAGATTTGATGGTAATGTTATCGCTCTGGATTTGGGACCTTCCTGGATGGATCCCATCAGGGCTTATATCGAAGAAGGCACTTTACCAGCCGACCAACTTGCAGCCAAAAGGTTGAAGTTTAAGGCTGCCAAATATGTCTTAAATAATGGAGTTCTGTATATAAGAGGTTTGATAACTGGTCTGCAAATATGTGTTCATCCAGCAGAAGTTAAAGATTTAATTCAGGAAATTCATGAAGGGTCTTGTGGATCTCATGTAGTAGGCAGAACTCTTTTACAGAGAATAAATACATAGGGGTACTATTGGCCAATAATGCGCGCTGATTGTACATCTTATGCCAAGAAATGTGACAAGTGTCAGGGATTCTCTATGATACGAAGAACTCCTCAAGAACTGCTAACACCAGTCACCTCACCTTATCCATTCGCTATGTGGGGAATAGATTTAGTCAGGCCTCTACCAATTATAAGAGGACGATTCAAATATTTGATGGTCGCTATTGATTACTTCAAAAAAGGGTGGAAGCTGAATCTCTCATCGATATAGCCTATGAACGGGTCTATCAGTTCATCTGGAGGAATATTATTTACAGATATGGTCTGCCCCATGCTTTTATCACAGATCATGGTACCTAATTTGACAATGACGAGTTTGCAGCGTACTGTTTACAGTCCAACATTCAAAAGATCCATTCTTCCCTAGGTCACCCCCAAAGTAACGTACAAATCGAGGTGACCAACATAACTATATTGAATGGGTTGAAGAAAATATTAGATGATGCTAAATGGTATTGGATCAACGAGATGCACTCAGTATTATGGGCTTACTGAACAACTCCCCGAACGGCAACTGGGGAGCCCCCTTACATATTGGCTTTTAGGAGTGAAGCCGTCACACCTGCCAAATTAGGATTACCTACTCATAGGGTGCTTCATTTCAATTCCCTAGTAAGTGATTTGATGAGACGCTTGGATTTGGATATTCTCGAAAAAGTTAGAGAAGAAGCAGCAATTCGAAATGCTGCTTCTCAGCAAAGGACTGCCATGTTCTACAATAAAAGGGTCAAGAAGTGCGATCTCAAGGAAGGAGATTATGTGCTCAAGAAATTAATTCAAAAGAATAATAAGTTGGAAGCTAACTGTCATGGGCCCTAGCATGCCACAGCTGTTGTACGACCTGACACCTACAAAATAGAAACTCTAGAAGGGGAAGAATTCAAAAATCACTGGAATGCAGAACACATGAGAAAATACTACCAGTAATGTAGCTGTATAGATACCCCATTGTTCCAGTATGAATGAAACTGATGATTTCCCCATGTTTTTTTTTCAGAGTACTAGTGCTACACACTACATTTAACTCACTTTGCAGCAAAAAAAACAAACTTTTGCTCTCAACTAAAAGATGGTAGGCATTAGCACAAACACTAATAAAGTTGGTCGGCATCAGGAATCACCAACCAACAGTTGGTCGGCATCAATATAACCAACAATGTTGGTACAAAAGTCAAGCAAGGCAAGGCATATTTGATTATGGGTGACCCAAGTGGCATCTAAACTAAGCTAGAAGATGGGTAAAATATCCACTGCCTAGGCACCAGAGAAATTATTTACATAAATGATTGCTACAACTAATCAGGAATATGGGATAAAAATAATTCCATTGCTTAGGCATTTATGGGTGATAAGTCACCACAACTAGGCAAACATATGGGGCAGTTCTATTGCCTAGGCAATCAAATCAACAAAGGACAAACTGTCCATTTATACACTTAGTGACTGACAAGTAAAACATTATTATAGTTGATCTCATAAAGATTGACAAGATAAAAATCATATATTTAATTTATTTCCAAGGAAATAAAATTACAAAGAGATGATTTTTCTTCATTACACAATTACTAACGAAATAAAAATAGCCTATTCTACTGGTTTCTTTCCTTCAGATTTAGGTACAGGATCCATTCCAGCTGGAGGATCATTTAAATCAAAAGAAGAATTGATAAAGTTTAAATCTCGTAGCATTCTGGTATTACTCGTGCTTGGACGGTCAAGAAAATATGGAGGTGGAGATATCTCAAAATCTTCGTGCAGATTATAATCATCAAGGTATTTAGAAATCAAACACTGAGGAATTGAGCTGACTGGAATCCAACTGACGTCTAGTTTGAAAGGAGGTACTGGAAGATCAAGTAATCCAGGGTCATATCAATACCATAACTCGGTCCCATCTTCAACCTTCATCACTGTTAGAGCATTCAACTACCTCTATTTGTATACCTCATTGTTTGATTGCTTCAACCTGATATTAAGATGACATAAAGCTTCATTGTATCCCCCATCTAAAACTCTCTGGGCTTCTTGTGGAATTGATAAGTCAATCTTTTAACACGATGATGAAGCCTCTTCACCAAATTTTCTTTATTCTCCAATGTAGAACTCTGATTGGAAATTTGCTCGGTAAGAGTTTGAATTTTTTGGGACATCTCAGCTAAAGCATGATTTTTTTCCTTCAGTTGAGCAACTTAGTTTTCTAAGGACTGTTGAGTCCTAGTCTCTTCGATGTTGCTCCGACCAGCTCTTGCTCTACCCCGCGAAGAGGATGTAGTTATGGATCTTTTCAAAGTTTTTAATTCTTTTTTTAATAAAGAATTTTTAGTCTCTAAAAAAGAAAAAGCTTCATCATTGATTGGGACCATAGCTACAGAGGAAGAAACAGTTTTTAGCTGTCTCAATTCTTCTCTCAAAACAATGTTTTCTTCCTCCAACAGCTTAGCAATGTTTCTATGTTCTTCAACCTCAAGCTTTAGCACACTCACTCTCTTATTACCGGCTGAGATAAACTTATCATAGCCCCGATCAATGCTCAACTATTGATACCTCTTCCTATAACCTTCATGTAGAAGAGTAGTGGTTTCCTTGTGTTGAAGTTGAAGTTCTTCAATTGTTCCTTGAAGATCTTCAATCATCTCATAGTAAGCCACATTATTTTCTACAACCCGATCAAGCAGACATTTTAAATACTGGTAAGAATCAATTGCTCGCTCAGAGGCATCAGATCCAAGAATATCAGTTATTTGTGCTTCAGTGAAATCTGCACGATCAACTTTAAAGTAATCAGTGCACTTCTTCATTAACTCTGTATCATGAGCTTACAATAGTTCCATCATGGCAATAAACTAGCAAGGAAAGGTAAAAATAGATCAACAACAACATAGCTATGAAGGAGAAACTCAGAAATAATAACAAAGTCCATTTTATTGATCTTGAGAGAAGAGGGTACAACTACAAGTACAAAATAAAAGAGAAAAGCAAAAAATTACCGAACAACATTACACCTTCTCCTTATTCCCTATAATGTCCTCAGCTGATTTTAAAGAAGAGACTTGTTGCTTAGTGGGCAACTGGCGTTGCTCAGTAGGAGTTATAGTCAGCTGAACTTCCTAAAAGGATTGAGGAATAGTAGCGATAGGTGTTTGTTCTACTATCATCAAAGAAGATTCATCAGATCGAGCTTCTTCTTCTTCTTCTTCTTCTTCTTCTTCTTTAATAGTAGGAGGAGGGCTATGGATATGTCTCTGAAATAGTTCAGAGTCCTCAGTAATTTTCAGCTCCTTCAACGCTGCTACCCATCCATCCCTAAAGAATTTCAAACTTGAATACTCCATTTGGGTAGAGGCAGAAGTTAGAGCTTTTTTCCATCCCTTGTCCCATCCAGAGCTAAAGGAATTCTTTACAACAATTTTTCGCTTTGCCCTCTTCGAGAAAGTATTTTCTCTGCGGAGATTTTTAACTGATTTTACTTTCTCATCAAGGTCTTTCTTACGCCGTTCAGCCTCTTCAAGCTTGCCCTCAGATTATCGCCGAGCTAGATCGGTATCCTTTACAGCATCCACAGATTTCTGCAAAGCTAAATCATCTTTTTTGGCAGCCTCCACACCTTGTTATTGAGCTGTCTCAGCAGACTTGATTTTATTTTCCCAAGCAACTTTATCATCCTCGTACTTATGCCGAGATTCCACCAAAGATTTTGAAAACCCAGCAAGGGCTTCTTCTACTCCATTAGAAGAAGTTGAAGCTTTGATTGCCTCATCCTTCTCCACGATATTATTAAAATACACCAAAAACTACAAGATGAAGAGAAGCCCAAAATAAAAAATGAACATTGTACGAAGAATCAAAATAATAAGTGTAATGACACTTACTGCTGCAAGGTGTTGGGCTGCCAAGTCAGTTACCTTTTCCCGAGGAGTAGAAGTCTCAGCAGCTCAGCAGTCAGGAAGAGTTCCAAACCAAATTAATTTCTTGGCCAAGCCAGGAATAATGAGTGCTAGAGAACTAGCTCTCAATAAAGGTACTTCAACCTCAGAAGGTTGAGCAGCAACATCCACGGTCTTCTCAGCCAGACCCCTTCTCAATCTTCTCAGAGCAGCAACTTCAATCAAAGGTGCTGTATCTTCTCGAACAATGATAACCCCTTCAATCAAAGGTGTTTCCTCTTTTGGAGCAACTGGGGGCTTCTTGCTGACTTCCTTGACAGTTGTAACTTCTCCCCCAGATGGAGAAACATCCTTTTTCTTAGTCCCTTCAGCTGGGACATATTCTTTGCTCTTCTTCGCCCCATCAGCACCAGGGGCAACCTTGGCAAAGAGATCATGCATTCTCCTCTTCTTCATCATCAGGTCAGCAATAGAGTACCCAAATTAGAGGAAGATTCTTTAGCAATTGAAGAAGATGATGGAGCCTGCTCAAGATCAATCACCAAAGGAGGAACAAGATGTCGAGAAATAAAAGAAGAAGTGGTGTTTTTATATCTCAACAAATAAGAGGCAGACTTCACATGCTCCCTAACTGTTGCTTGATGCAAACCCCAGATAAATTTCAAATCTTTTATATTAATATCACTCTCTTTTGGGGATTTCCTCTAGCTATTAACTGCAACATAAAAAAAAAGTAAACGTCAGTGCCACATTTTATCAAACAAAAATAGAGCTGATTTAAAAAATAAAACAATCTATCCCATTGCCATAAAGTGGACATCTGGGACCTTGGTACACGTCTTTCCCTTTTAGTGGGGGATGTTGCCAATTTTTCATCATAACCCCGTGTTCAAAATAATCCCTATTAGAACCAAAGGGATTGACCATTAAAGCTCTGTTAGAAAACCTAGTTTTTAAATAAAAGGTGGTGTCGCTGGTGACCCATTTATAATAATACATAATTTCAGGAATCCTTAAATGAGTTCCATAAATTTGATTCAATCTATGTACGCCATTAACTACCCTCCATGTATTTGGAACTAGTCTTGCAGGAGCAATATCAAAATATTGGCAAAATTCCAAACACAAGGGATTAGGCGGGAAAGAAAAACCACATCCAGCCACAAAAATAGAAGGAAACCAATGTCCCTCAGCTAGAGAAAATAAATCAAAAGGGAAAGAAGGTTCTTCCAGAATAACCCAAGAAGGAATTTCAAAATCGTCCCTAAACTTATCCAACGATTCGATAAGGTAAACCATGATGGCTAAAACAAATAAAGAAGAAGGAAGGAAGAAGTTCTTACAGGGAATTAAGAAATCAGTTAAGGCAAATGATAAAGAAGACGACCCTAAGAAGAAAAATAAGAAAATAAAGAGTTTGGGAATCCAGATGGCAAAAGGTAGAAGACAATCTGATTTTACCACCTTTATATACGCTGCTTTGGAAAACGGAAAAAATAATGATCACAGATGACGACGATTGCGTTTTCGGTGGCTAATCAAGGAAAAAGACGCAAGTACCCAAGCGTTCGCTAAAAATTCAAAATATTTACAAGTTTACCACTTCGCGCTCAAACTTACTATGCTATGAGGAAAATTCATAAGTGTTGAAGCTCTGTAACTAAACAAGATATGGGAAATATGACCGAGCAGCTTTTGGGTATAATATTCCACAATTTCGCATCCAACTTCAACGGTGAAATATTGGAGGCTTCTGTTGATACAAAAATTAGTCAGCTGATGTGGACCAGTCATATGAAGAAATGTGACATCCAGCGTGGCATCAATATATATGTACCGAACAACTTAAAGCTCCAAGCTACTCAGCGTACCAAACTACTCAGAATACCGAACAACTATCTGGGAAGATTAAACGACCAAGACAGATTCAATGAATATTCTTACTATGTACAGATGTATATGCCTATTTAATAACGACCTAGTGTCTATTCATACCAACATCCCAAGGGATATAAATACATCGTAATACCCTCATGGCAGGATAAGCTATCATAAGCACGCATAATCAAGAGACACCTAATAATACAAAACAGTGGACATAGGCCATTTCATTAAGGTTGAACCACTTTAAAAATCTCTTGTCTTATTTCTTTATTCATATTTATCTGTGATTAATTAATTAGATCAAGTCTATTTTTTTACATCAACACCTACCTCCATGCACACAAATACATCTAAACTAACTCCTCACACACACACTAACCTACTTACACCCTCACCCACACAATCAAACCCATCACCATCATCTTCCCCCAAAACACATTTTCTTTCTCCTACCTCCATTAACATACGCCTCTCACCCACTCTCTCTCATCCTATCACCATACCAATCACCACTAATAAACCAATCTGCTATACAACTAACCCCGATTGCCTAAAACCCATGGACGACACCTTCTAAGAGTGACCCACCTGCAACACTCCTGCCTGATCGCGACCTGCCATACCCATTCCCCGTCAAACCCGCCACCACCAGCAGGTGGTGGCTTGACCTCCTGCCACCAACGAAACCCCATGCCGTCGGCGAGTTAACTTAAACTGATTCCCCATCTCAGACACAAAAACTGAACCAACTCAAAAATACGAACTTGAACAGCCCTAAGCCAACCCAACAACCCATACCCGAATACCTATCGACTTAACTCGAACCCATTTCTGACCCGTTTCCCACCAGCTACACCTGACCCATATCCGAAAATCAGAAACCTACACCTCACGAACCCAAAATTGTTACCCAATCAATCAATGCCACAACTTGCAACCCATCTCCCTCAACCCAAAAGTCGACCCCAACTCCTTGATTTCAGCCAAAACTGTACCTGACATGTCTATCCCAATCTTTCCCAATCCGGCACCAAATCTTACTAAGACCCATTATGAAGACCATCTCTCAATTTAAAAGGAGCAGAACAGGAGAGAAGAAATATATACAGATAGTGCATAGTAGACACAGGGGGAGTAGTTTAATTTTAGAGCTCCAATTTTTTGAGCGCATTTTTTTTGTGTAATTTTTAGGAGTAGCATTGTAATAATTTAATTTTTTTCTTTGATAATTTTTTTAGTGACTTGAGTGAGGCAGAATATTTTATGAAGTACAAATTGTGAGTAGAGTGACATTTTTTTTAGTCTTGTACTATTCAGATTTGTGGATGCACTTAATTGTTCATGTTTGAGAAATTATTATTGAGATCAAGGAGACCTAATTCCATTATTTTTTCTCATTCCATTTTATTTTGTATGCCTCATATTGTGTCATTATTACATTTTATATGTAATAATACCATGATGAGAGGCTAAATACCCCATTCAAGGGGTAACAGCCTTAACTTAATTATTTTTATTTTCAATTTGTTTATTTATTATGCCGCTTTGAATATTAATATTAAAATTTTACAATTTATATTTACGCCTCGAGAGAGGGTGAATTATTTTCGAGAGAAAATCGAAAATTCAGATTATAATATTTATTCATTAATTAAACTAGAGATAGATAATTTTTGAATGGTATTATAGTTTGAATTTCTCTACTCTAAAAATGTAATTTTTAATGATTTAAATTACTTTTAGTAGATTTTCCCTAGCGAGTGATTTATTAGAAAATGTTTAAATCTAATTTTTGTGAGTATGTGAAATTTAAATATTAATCTTTTAAAAGGACTATATGTAACTTTACATTTGCAACGAGAGTTGACTTGTGAATTTATATATGTTTTGGGGTATATCAAATAGACAAACTAATTAATGAAAATAAGTAGGTTAAGTGGTCCCTTGAATTATCTCATAATTATTTTCTCCTCATATTTAGGTCACTTTATCATTTTGTTATTTATTAGTGTAGTTTTAATTTTAGTTCATAATTAGTAGTATAAATATCCCTTCAAAATTATTTTGAAAATCATACTTGTTTTTAATTTGCTATTGTTCACATTAAGGAGCCCAGATTGACCCCTTACTTGTCAATATACATTTTTAGTGTGTTTGTAGGTACCAAAAGAGATTTTTGATTGACCGTCTTTATTCCAAAACGACATATACCAAAAAAGCATTATATCAAATGGCGCCGTTGCTGACTTTTTAAGCGTTGGGATTTGCTCAAACTTTGTCGATTGCCTTTTCACGAAGTGCCATTGCTGACTTTTCGAGTTGAGGAGCATTTTTGATTGACTTGTTCGTTTGTTCATTCGTATATATATATTTTATTTTACATAGATTGTTTGTATTAGGATATTGAGGCCTTGTATATTTATTCTTGGTGCTTTGAACACTAATTATTTGTAATAATTAAAAAAAAATGAAAAGGGAAACGGGACAAGGTAGAGAGAGAGCGCCCTTGGAGTGGAATTTTGAAGCCTCTCTATTTTGGGTCCGTAGGACTCCCGAAAACGACTGAAGTTAGGCGAACTTTCCCCTGATCGACTCAACTCGGTCTTCACCCTACGTGTGTAAAAGCCGTAGGAGGTACATTTCTTTATCACTCGCGCCTCTCCTGTTAGTGAGTCCACTTATTGTTTGACTATTTGCTCCCATGTGATTTATATTTTTGCATAGTCTTTCTTTGAATGGTTTGATGAATTAATGAACTTAAGACCTAAACCCGGTCATTGAAATGAGTAGGTATTTCATCACCCAACTCAATCACTTAACTCCACTTGCTTGTTAACCCGTGCCATGACTTAATGAAAATAAATCAACTAGAAAGCCAAGTAGGAGCACAATTTTTCACAGGCGACGTATAAGATTCCGTGATTTTTCTCACCCGCGGATTAAATAAAATTTGACTACCCAATCACTTAATTGAAGATAAAAATTGGCTACGTGCTAGTTAGGATTCTCCTTTGCTTGTACGTTTCTAATTCAAATCCTTCAGTAGTCAATTTTTGTGTGCTCCGTTAGAGTGTGTTTCATATCGAGTCCACTTTTATCCCTTTTAAAAAAGTAAAAAATATTTTCATCTTTTTCTTATTTAAAAAAAAATCCCAAAACATTTTATTTATTTTCCTTATATTTCAAAAATTCAAAAATATTTTTCATCCCTTGTCTTATTTTCAAAACAAAAACCCAAAAATATTTTCCTTCTTTTTCAAAAAATTACAAAGCCAAAAATATATTTGGAGAAATCTTTTTCTCCCCTATCCACCTCGTCAAGGCCGACGAAAATCCTTTAAGGAACGACTTTGGCCATTTCCCATATTCGCAGTGCACCTATTGTTCCCATGCCAATCACATGTCCCATGAGTGGCTGTACCATCCTTATCCATCCGACCCCACCATGGAACATGTGTATCCATATGACACTGTTTCGGAACCCACTTCGGCTTATTATCCTGACATATCTAATACCGAGTGGTGTGAGCAACCAAGCTATTCGTGGAGGATTGATCACCCTCCCACACAATACGAATCCCATCCCCTTGTTGCGGATCCTCACACGTTCCAACAATCCTCATGGCAACCTTGTGCACCCCATCTCGATCAGTTTCCTCACTACGCACCCCATGCGTATCAACCATTTGTCCATCACGAAGGCGCTTCTTTCGTGTGCGATAAACTTGATCCCACTCCCCACACTTCCTATGACTATTCTCCATTTAGTTATGATAGTAGTGTGATGTGTCCACCTCACCCATACACCATTGTCCGACCGCCAACCATCCCTCCCCCACCATCATCCACCTTCTCTCTCGAAAGCCTCGTGCAATAGTTCATCCTTGAGTAAGAGCAAGCAACTCAAATTCAAACTCAAGCTATTCAAAGGCTTGAACAACGCTTAAATGAATTTAAGTGTGCGACCGAGCCGATTGTTCCCTCGTCTTCACCCATTATTGATCTAATGTGGGATGATGATGTATCATCTTATACAACCGATGTTGAGTGTCACCGACCCTACCACCCCGAGACTCTCGTAGTTGAGACCACCTCATGGTCTGAGCCTCAAGTTGACAATTGCGTTGACTTATCCATAGCATGTGAGACTGATCCATACCCTAATAATCCAAAAGAACCTAACGCCTAGGTTTGCCTTTCCCTTACATATCTAAAAGAACCCACATTCGAGGTTCGCATTCCCATTGAATTGAAAAATACGCCCGAGCTTTTACCTTATACCCCAATTGCACATCTCTGACATGCCTATATCTTTTAGGTTAGCTCCAGATACGAGTTCCCCCCACTGAATTGAGATTGAATCGGAGATGGTTCCCATCTCCCTTACTATGGATCCTCTCTAGCGATGTTTGGCTCACTTTGAGTCTGAAATTGATGTTGATTCGTATATCTAGGATCTTAATTCGTCGTTAAACCCTTTCCCTTTCACCACCATGGATGGTGACACATTGGTGGAGAAGTTGAACACTCCATCTTTAGACACCACTCTCCTTTGTGAGTATTCATTTACTCCTCCCTATGAGTGTTTGTCCCCTACACTTGAGTTGGATCATCTTCCTTCGCCATTTATCCCACCCGATCCACCATTTATCCCACCCTTTACCCCACCCGTTGTCCCTTCCACCCCAACACTTAGTTTGGATCTTGATTTTATACATTTCATGTTTACATCTACATTTTTATATCCTCACCTGAAACCACCCTCCACTAATAATGAGAGTATATGTGGTGATACTCTCCACTTCCGTGACATCGATCTTGTTCCTCCATGCACACCACTTCCTTGTGGTGTTGATTTTTCTTCCCGTCAGCTCCCTGGTGTGTCACGACGCGACCATTATCATCGCCTATTTACAGAATGGTGTGTGATTTTTATGAGGCCCACCCTATTCCACTTTCTACACAATTCCGCCTCCCCAACCAACTTGAGCACCATTCTTATAGGGCCCTTGTCGCCCTCACCTTCTGGCTCAATAAGGCCCGTGATCGGTGCCTATTCACCCTTACCCTAATACCCACCCGCCCCTGGTCCACCGATGCTCTGCATCATGTGATTCACTTTTCCATCTAGGTCCCTTTTAGCCTTTATCCCACAAGGATGATGCTTCAGTCTTGTTTGGGGGTGATTATCATCACCCAATTTTTCTGTCGCCCGGTTCTTTCATAGATCTTATCTTTAGGGTGAGAACGGTTAGGTCTGGCTGAAGACCTTAAACTTAGCGCTATCGGGAGGCAGCCTGGTGTTCTGTATGAGTCTCATCCTGTTTGGGGGTGGTGTTACTCACCACCTAATGCTTGGCAATGTTTATAGACTTATACACATTTTTTTATCTTATCACTTCTTCAGGTTTTATTTTGGCTATATCTGTCCACTTCATTAGCGGTTGATTCTGGTAATCTCTTTCCTACCTTATGCTCTCAATTTTAAAAATCATTTTACTTAACATCGAGGACGATGTTCCTTTTTTTTGGGGGGTCGGGAATTTTATCAAAATTGTACCTCTTTTGAAAAATTTTGATTTTAAAACCTGATTTTTAAAATTTTCGTGCAGTTTCTTTCTTTTCACTCATTGATGTGAATTTTCTATCATCCATCCTTTAAGTCTAGAAATCAATCTAGAGGATTTATCTTTTTATAAATAGCTTATGTAATACATAACAAGGCATTTTGCACCATGAATTTCTAGAGTCAACAAAATTTACGCACTTATCACGTCACTACGGTTAGAGTTGAAGAGTATTACAATTCTCAAGAGAACCTTAAGGATCACCAGTGGAAACTTTAGCTGGTGAGGTTTGTGCCTTTATCCCTTTCAGAGTGTTTTACGCAATCTCCGAGACACAAGTTGATTCAACTTTCTTTTGGGTCCGTACTTTAAATCGTTGTATGATCTCATTATTCTTCATTAAAATTTTGGCTTGATCACTGAGAACGACAGCTCTTTCTAGTTGTAAGAAACACGTGTCTTGAAATTTGTCCCGATCACTAGATTTTCACCTATTCACTTCACCCATTACATTCCCATATTCCTCCCTATTCACACATATTCCCCACACCACTATATATCATCTTTCATTTTTCAGAAAAAGAGTGCTTTTCAAATGTACAATGTCTTCAGAGTTGAGAGATTAAAAAAAAATCAAGAAAAAAAAATTGGAAAAAAAGAGAAAAATAGAGAAAAAGAAAAGAAAAGAAAAGAAAAAGAGAGTTGTAGTTAATTTTTATGTAATAAGGACATTTGTTCTTCAAGTGCTATACACTCTTCTCTCTTATCCATCGCATATCCATCCATCATCCATCATATCACCATCTCATCCCATCAATCCTTTCCATTTCAACCTGTGAGATTTTGAAGTTAAAGCGTTGACTCCGAAAAGGCAATCTACGAATTACTCTTATGACACTCAACCTGTTTTGACTGATTCACACTACATACGTTGAGTTCGAGGAAGGATGTGCTTTGAGTATTTACTTAGCTAACTATTTTTACACAATTCTAGCTTGTATCTCTTAAAATATTTTTCTCATGATGGATTGTGCGATTATTCCATGTCTAATACGAGATTGACTGCCTTTCAACAAATCATTTTAAATAAAGAATTTTGTGGGTATATTCCCTGCAAAACCCTCACGAGACACAACTCGTCCTGTAGGGTAACCTATAGGTTTAAAGGCTTGTTGCACATGCTAAGTGCAATCGCAAGTGCCCGCGAAAGTGGTACACATTTGGTTTCTTATCTTTCTTTCTCTCTATATTTTGCTCGAGGCCTAGCAATGTTCTGTTTGGGGATGGTTTGATAAGAACCCAAAAGTGTTATATTTATAGCCCGAATAGACGTTTTTTACTTGCTTATTCTCGGTAAAATATCTCTTATGCGTAGAAATGTTTATTTTGTAGGTCAAATGCATGTTGCAAGGAAAATATGCGATTTATGGAGCTAATTACCCAGTCCCGTATCAAACCTGAGTCTAAACCTAGCCCAAACCTTCACCCGAGTCCGTGTGTTGAGTTTGTACCTTTATTATTATTTTTAGATTTTTAGTTGAGTCGTTTCTATTTTCAGGATTTATTTTTGATTTATTTAGAATTTTCTAGAATTTATTTTCTATGTCGTTTTATTTTTAATTTTTATTAGTTTTTAATTGTAGTCTTTATTTTTAGTTTCGCTAGATTTTATATTTTTAGGACTTTAGGTTTTATTTTTACTTCTTTTGTAGTTTTTATTTTTATTTTTAGAGGATTTATATTACTGTGTCAAGGAGTTGTGTTTATATTTTCCTTTAATTTTGTTTATTTTTAGTTGTTAGTTAGTTTGTTATTATTATTATTATTATTATTATTATTATTATTATTTTGTTTTGTTTTATTTTATTGGATTTTTACTTGAGTCGTGTTTAGTTTAGTGTTTGTATTGTGTTATCTTTTTTAGTGAGTTTTATTTTTATTTTTATTTTTACTTTATTTTAATAGGATCACAAATTAAATACACACATTTACCTACATCTTACTCACACCCAAACAATACACCCTACCTCCATACACACAAGTCAAATACACCTAAAACTAACTCCTCACACACACACTAACCTACCTACACCCTCACCCACACAATCAAACCCATCACCATCTTCTTCCCCCACCATCACATTTTCTATCTCCTACCTCCATTAACACACACCTCTCACCCATTCTCTCTCATCCTATCACCATACCAATCACCACCAATAAACTAACCTGCTATACCACTAAACTCGGTTGCCTAAAACCCATGGCCGACACCATCCAAGAGAGACCCACCTGCAACACTCCTGCCCGATCGCGACCTGCCATACCCATTCCCTGCCAAACCCGCCACCACCAGCAGGTGGTGGCTTAACCTCCTGCCACCAACGAAACCCCATGCCGCCGGAGAATACCCTTAAACTGATTCCCCTTCTCAGACCCAAAAACTGAACCAACACAAAAATACGAACTTGGACAGCCCCAAGCCGACCCAGCAACCCATACCCGGATACTTGTCGACCTAACCTGAACTGATTTCTGACCCGTTTCCCACCAGCTACACCTTACCCATCTTCGAAAATTAGCAACCTACACCTCACCAACCCAAACCTTTTACCCAATCAATCAATTCCACAACCTGCAACCTATCTCCCTAAACCCAAAAGTCGACCCCAGCTCCCTAATTTCAGCCGAAACCGTACCTGACATGTGTGTCCCAATCTTTCCCAATCCAATGCCAAATCCTGCCAAGACCCAATATGAAAACCATCTCTCAATTTAAAAGGAGGAGAGAAGGAGAGAAGAAATATATACGGATAGTGCATAATAGACACAGGGGGAGTAGTTTAATTTTAGAGCTCCAATTTTTTGAGCTCTTTTTTTTTTGTGTAATTTTTAGGAGTAGTGTTGTAATAATTTTATTTGTTTCTTTGATAATTTTTTTTAGTGACATGAGTGAGGCAGAATATTTTGTGAAATACAAATTGTGAGTTGAGTAACATTCTTTTTAGTGTTATAATATTCAGATTTGTGGATGCACTTAATTGTTCATGTTTGAGAAATTATTATTGAGATCAAGGAGACCTAATTCCATTATTTTTTCTCGTTCCATTTTATTTTGTATGCCTCATATTGTGTCATTATTACATTTTATATGTAATAATACCATGATGAGAGGCTAAATACCCCATTCAAGGGGTAAGAGCCTTAACTTAATTATTTTTATTTTCAATTTGTTTATTTATTATGCCGCTTTGAATATTAATATTAAAATTTTACAATTTATATTTACGCCTCGAGAGAGGGTGAATTATTTTCGAGAGAAAATCGAAAATTCAGATTATAATATTTATTCATTAATTAAACTAGAGATAGATAATTTTTGAATGGTATTATAGTTTGAATTTCTCTACTCTAAAAATGTAATTTTTAATGATTTAAATTAGTTTTGGTAGATTTTCCCTAGCGAGTGATTTATTAGAAAATGTTTAAATCTAATTTTTGTGAGTATGTGAAATTTAAATATTAATCTTTTAAAAGGACTATATGTAACTTTACATTTGCAACGAGAGTTGACTTGTGAATTTATATATGTTTTGGGGTATATCAAATAGACAAACTAATTAATGAAAATAAGTAGGTTAAGTGGTCCCTTGAATTATCTCATAATTATTTTCTCCTCATATTTAGGTCACTTTATCAATTTTTTTTATTTATTAGTGTAGTTTTAATTTTAGTTCATAATTAGTAGTATAAATATCCCTTCAAAATTATTTTGAAAATCATACTTGTTTTTAATTTGCTATTGTTCACATTAAGGAGCCCAGATTGACCACTTACTTGTCAATATACATTTTTAGTGTGTTTGTAGGTACTAAAAGTGATTTTTGATTGACCGTCTTTATTTCAAAACGACATATACCGAAAAAACATTGTATCAAATGGCGCCGTTGCTGACTTTTTAAGCGTTGGGATTTGCTCAAACTTTGTCGATTGCCTTTTCACGAAGTGCCATTGCTGACTTTTCGAGTTGTGGAGAATTTTTGATTGACTTGTTCGTTTGTTCATTCGTATATATATTTTTATTTTACATAGATTGTTTGTATTAGGATATTGAGGCCTTGTATATTTATTCTTGGTGCTTTGAACTCTAATTATTTGTAATAATTAAAAAAAATGAAAAGGAAAATGGGACAAGATAGAGAGAGAGCGCCCTTGGAGTAGAATTTTGAAGCCTCTCTATTTTGGGTCCGTAGGACTCCCGGAAACGACTGAAGTTTGGCTAACTTTCCCCCGATCGACTCAACTCGGTCTTCACCCTACGTGTGTAAAATTCGTAGGAGGTACATTTCTTTATCACTCGCACCTCTCCTGTTAGCGAGTCCACTTATTGTTTGACTATTTGCTCCTATGTGATTTATATTTTTGCATAGTCTTTCTTTGAATGGTTTGATGAATTAATGAACTTAAGACCTAAACCCGGTCATTGAAACGAGTAGGTATTTCATCACCCAACTCAATCACTTAACTCCACTTGCTTGTTAACCCGTGCCATGGCTTAATTAAAATAAATCAACTAGCAAGCCAAGTAGGAGCACAATTTTTCACAGGCGACGTATAAGATTCCGTTATTTTTCTCACCCGCGGATTAAATAAAATTTGACTACCCAATCACTTAATTGAAGATAAAAATTGGCTACGTGCTAGTTAGGATTCTCCTTTGCTTGTACGTTTCTAATTCAAATCCTTCGGTAGTCGATTTTTGTGTGCTCCGTTAGAGTGTGTTTCATATCGAGTCCACTTTTATCCCTTTTAAAAAATTAAAAAATATTTTCATCTTTTTCTTATTTAAAAAAAAATCCCAAAACATTTTATTTATTTTCCTTATATTTCAAAAATTCAAAAATATTTTTCACCCTTGTCTTATTTTCAAAACAAAAACCCAAAAATATTTTCCTTCTTTTTCAAAAAATTACAAAGCCAAAATTATATTTGGAGAAATCTTGTTCTCCCCTATCCACCTCGTCAAGGCCGACGAAAATCTTTTAAGGAACGACTTTGGCCATTTCCCATATTCGCAGTGCACCTATTGTTCCCACGCCAATCACATGTCCCATGAGTGCCCGTGCCGTCCTTATCCATCCGACCCCACCATGGAACATGTGTATCCATATGACACTGTTTCGGAACCCACTTCGGCTTATTATCCTGACATATCTAATACCGAGTGGTTTGAGCAACCAAGCTATTCGTGGAGGATTGATCACCCTCCCACATAATACGAATCCCATCCCCTTGTTGCGGATCCTCACACGTTCCAACAATCGTCATGGCAACCTTATGCACCCCATCTCGATCAGTACCCTCACTACGCACCCCATGAGTATCAACCATTTGTCCATCATGAAGGCGCTCCTTTCGTGTACGATAAACTTGATCCCACTCCCCACACTTCCTATGACTATTCTCCATTTAGTTATGATAGCAGTGTGATGTGTCCACCTCACCCATACACCATTGTCCCACAGCCAACCGTCCCTCCCCCAGCATCATCCACCTTTGCTCTCGAAAGCCTCTTGCAATAGTTCATCCTCGAGTAAGAGCAAGCAACTCAAATTCAAACTCAAGCTATTCAAAGGCTTGAACAACGCTTAAATGAATTTGAGTGTGTGACCGAGCCGATTGTTCCCTCGTCTTCACCCATTGTTGATCTAATGTGGGATGATGATGTATCATCTTATACAACCGATGTTGAGTGTCACCGACCCTACCACCCCGAGACTCTCGTAGTTGAGACCACCTCATGGTCTGAGCCTCAAGTTGACAATTGCGTTAACTTATCCATAGCATGTGAGACTGATCCATACCCTAATAATCCAAAAGAACCTAACGCCGAGGTTTGCCTTTCCCTGCCATATCTAAAAGAATCCACATTCGAGGTTCGCATTCCCATTGAATTGAAAAATACGCCTGAGCTTTTACCTTATACCCCAATTGCACGTCTCTGACATGCCCATATCTTTTAGGTTAGCTCCAGATACGAGTTCCCCCCACTGAATCGAGATTGAATTGGAGATGGTTCCCACCTCCCTTACTATGGATCCTCTCTAGAGATGTTTAGCTCACTTTGAGTCTAAAATTGATGTTGATTCATATATCTAGGATCTTAATGCCTCGTTAAACCCTTTCCCTTTCACCACCACGGATGGTGACACATTGGTGGAGAAGTTGAACACTCCATCTTTAGACACCACACTCCTTTGTGAGTATTCCTTTACTCCTCCCCATGAGTGTTTGTCCCCTACACTTGAGTTGGATCATCTTCCTTCGCCATTTATCCCACCCGATCCACCATTTATCCCACCCTTTACCCCACCCATTGTCCCTTCCACCCCAACACTTAGTTTGGATCTTGATTTTATACATTTCATGTTTACATCTACATTTTTAGATCCTCACCTGAAACCACCCTCCACCAATAATGAGAGTATATGTGGTGATACTCTCCACTTCCGTGACATCGATCTTGTTCCTCCATGCACACCACTTCCTTGTGGTGTTGATTTTTCTTCCCATCAGCTCCCTGGTGTGTCACGACGCGACCATTATCATTGCCTATTTATAGAATGGTGTGTGATTTTTATGAGGCCCACCCTATTCCACTTTCTACACCATTCCGCATTCCCAACCAACTTGAGCACCATTCTTATAGGGCCCTTGCCGCCCTCACCTTCTGGCTCAATAAGGCCCGTGATCGGTGCCTATTCACCCTTACCCTAATACCCACCCGCCCCTGGTCCACCGATGCTTTGCATCATGTGATGCACTTTTCCATCTAGGTCCCTTTTAGCCTTTATCCCACAAGGATGATGCTTCAGTCTTGTTTGGGGGTGATTATCATCACCCAGTTTTTCTGCCTCCTCGTGCTTTCATAGATCTTATCTTTAGGGTGAGAACGGTTAGGTCTGGCTGAAGACCTTAAACTTAGCGCTACCGGGAGGCAGCCTGCTGTTCTGTATGAGTCTCGTCCTGTTTGGGGGTGGTGTTACTCACCACCTAATGCTTGACAATGTTTATAGACTTGTACACATTTTTTTATCTTATCACTTCTTCAGGTTTTATTTTGTCTATATCTGCCCACTTCATTAGCGGTTGATTTTGGTAATCTCTTTCCTACCTTATGCTCTCAATTTTAAAAATCATTTTACTTAACATCGAGGACGATGTTCCTTTTTATTTGGGGGTGGGGAATTTTATCAAAATTGTACCTCTTTTGAAAAATTTTGATTTTAAAACCTGATTTTTAAAATTTTCGTGCAGTTTCTTTCTTTTCACTCATTGATGTGAATTTTCTATCATCCATCCTTTAAGTCTAGAAATCAATCTAGAGGATTTATCTTTTTATAAATATCTTATGTAATACATAACAAGGCATTTTGCACCATGAATTTCTAGAGTCAACAAAATTTACGCACTTATCACGTCACTACGGTTAGAGTTGAAGAGTATTACAATTCTCAAGAGAACCTTAAGGATCACCAGTGGAAACTTTAGCTTGTGAGATTTGTGCCTTTCACCCTTTCAGAGTGTTTTACGCAATCTCCGAGTCACAAGTTGATTCAACTTTCTTTTGGGTCCGTACTTTAAATCGTTGTATGATCTCATTATTATTCATTAAAATTTTGCTTGATCACTGAGAACGACAGCTCTTTCGAGTTGTAAGAAACACGTGTCTTGAAATTTGTCCCGATCACTAGATTTTCACCCATTCACTTCACCCATTACATTCCCATATTCCTCCCTATTCACACATATTCCCCACACCACTATATATCATCTCCATTATCATCTTTCATTTTTTAGAAAAAAGAGTGCTTTTCAAATGTACAATGTCTTCAGAGTTGAGAGATTAAAAAAAAATCAAGAAAAAAAGAGAAAAAAAAATTGGAAAAAAAGAGAAAAATAGAGAAAAAGAAAAAAAAAGAAAAGAAAAAGAGAGTTGTAGTTAATTTTTATGTAATAAGGACATTTGTTCTTCAAGTGCTATACACTCTTCTCTCTTATCCATCGCATATCCATCCATCATCCATCATATCACCATCTCATCCCATCAATCCTTTCCATTTCATTTCCCCTCACCCATATACATCCATATTCTCCCCTAGGTGTTCGAAAAAATGAAAGTCAACGTGGTGAATAACTCGACGTTCTCACTATAGTGATTAACATTCTTTTATGAGATCATTTTTCTTTCTAATTGTTCGTTCTTTCTTATATGTATGTGAGACGTTTGACTTTGCTTACATTTACTCACCTCCTCACACTCAAGAATGATACACTTACCCAAATCTCGTGAGTTTGTTTGAGAGAGCTATATCCAGTGTGATTTTGAAGTTGAAGCGTTGACTCCGAAAAGGCAATCTACGAATTACTCTTATGACACTCAACCCGTTTTGACTGATTCACACTACATACGTTGAGTTCGAGGAATGATGTACTTTGAGTATTTACTTAGCTAACTATTTTTACACAATTCTAGCTTGTATCTCTTAAAATATTTTTCTCATGATGGATTGTGCAATTATTCCATGTCTAATAAGAGATTGACGGCCTTTCAACAAATCATTTTAAATAAAGAATTTTGTGGGTATATTCCCTGCAAAACCCTCACGAGACACAACTCGTCCTGTAGGGCAACCTATAGGTTTAAAGGCTTGTTGCACATGCTAAGTGCAATCGCAAGTGCCCGCGAAAGTGGTACACATTTGGTTTTTTATCTTTCTTTCTCTCTATATTTTGCTCGAGGCCTAGCAATGTTCTGTTTGGGGATGGTTTGATAAGAACCCAAAAGTGTTATATTTATAGCCCAAATAGACGTTTTTTACTTGCTAATTCTCGGTAAAATATCTCTTATGCGTAGAAATGTTTATTTTGTAGGCCAAATGCATGTTGCGGTGTTCAAACACTTTTCAAGGAAAATGTGCGATTTATGGAGCTAATTCCCCAGTCCTGTATCAAACTTGAGTCTAAACCTAGCCTAAACCATCACCCGAGTCCGTGTGTGTTGAGTTTGTACCTTTATTATTATTTTTAGATTTTTAGTTGAGTCGTTTCTGTTTTCAGGATTTATTTAGAATTTTCTAGAATTTATTTTCCATTTCATTTTATTTTTAATTTTTATTAGTTTTTAATTGTATTCTTTAATTTTAGTTTTGCTAGATTTTATATTTTTAGGACTTTATGTTTTATTTTTACTTCTTTTTTTGTTTTTATTTTTATTTTTAGAGGATTTATATTAGTGTGTTAAGGAGTTGTGTTTATATTTTCCTTTAATTTTGTTTATTTTTAGTTGTTAGTTAGTTTTTTTTTTTTTTTTTTTTTTTTATTTTTTATTATTATTATTATTATTATTATTATTATTTTGTTTTGTTTTATTTTATTGGCTTTTTATTTGAGTCGTGTTTAGTTTAGTGTTTGTATTGTGTTATTTTTTTTAGTGAGTTTTATTTTTATTTTTATTTTATTTTAATAGGGTCACAAATTAAATACACACATTTACCTACATCTTACTCACACCCAAACAACACACCCTACCTCCATACACACAAATACACCTAAAACTAACTCCTCACACACACACTAACCTACCTACACCCTCACCCACACAATCAAACCCATCACCATCTTCTTCCCCCAACACACATTTTCTATCTCCTACCTCCATTAACACACACCTCTCACCCATTCTCTCTCATCCTATCACCATACCAATCACCACCAATAAACCAACCTGCTATACCACTAAACCCGATTGCCTAAAACCCATGTCCGGAACCATCCAAGAGAGACCCACCTGCAACACTCCTGCCCGATCGCGACCTGCCATACCCATTCCCTGCCAAACCCGCCACCATTAGCAGGTGGTGGCTTAACCTCCTGCCACCAACGAAACCCCATGCCGCCGGAGAATACCCTTAAACTGATTCCCCTTCTTAGACCCAAAAACTGAACCAACAAAAAAATACGAACTTGGACAGCCCCAAGCCGACCCAGCAACCCATACCCGGATACCTGTCGACCTAACCCGAACCGATTTCTGACCCGTTTCCCACCAGCTACACCTTACCCATGTTCGAAAATTAGCAACCTACACCTCACCAACCCAAACCTTTTACCCAATCAATCAATCCCACAACCTGCAACCTATCTCCCTGAACCCAAAAGTCGACCCCAGCTCCCTAATTTCAGCCGAAACCGTACCTGACATGTGTGTCCCAATCTTTCCCAATCCGACGCCAAATCCTGCCAAGACCCAATATGATGAAGACCATCTCTCAATTTAAAAGTAGGAGAGAAGGAGAGAAGAAATATATACGGACAACGCATAATTGACACAGGGGGAGTAGTTTAATTTACTATCCCCTTTGAATATTAATATGAAAATTTTATAATTTATATTTACGTCTAGAGAGAGGGTGAATTATTTTTGAGAGAAAATCGAAAATTCAGATTATAATATTTATTCATTAATTAAACTAGAGATAGGCAATTTTTGAATGGTATTGAGTTTGAATTTCTCTACTCTAAAAATGTAATGTTTAATGATTTAAAATACTTTTAGTAGATTTTCTCTAGCGGGTGATTTATTAGAAAATGTTTAAATCTAATTTTTGTGAGTATGTGAAATTTAAATATTAATCTTCTAAAAGAACTATATGTAACTTTACATTTGCAACGAGAGTTGACTGGTGAATTTAGATATGTTTTGGGATATTTCAAATAGACAAACTAATTAATGAAAATAAATAGGTTAAGTGGTGAAGTTTAATCACTTGAATTATCTCATAATTATTTTCTCCTCTTATTTAGCTCACTTTATCATTTTCTTTATTTATTAGTGTAGTTTTAATTTTAGTTCATAATTAGTAGTATAAATATCCCTTAAAAATTATTTTAAAAATCATACTTGTTTTTAATTTGTTATTGTTCATATTAATGAGCGCGGATTGACCCCTTACTTGCCAATATACATTTTTAGTGTTTTTGTAGGTACCAAAAGGAATTTTTGATTAACCGTCTTTACTCCACAACGACATATACCAAAAAGCATTCTGTCAGGAGTCAATTCCTCCACCTAATTAAACCACCCCTAAACAAAGTTCCCCAAAGTTTCTCAATTTATTCCAAAAAAATAACACAACTCAAGACAATACCCTACAAAGCTTCACAAATACAACCCCCTAGGAGATCCTATCTACAACTGCCGGAAGACCCGATTCGATCACCATCCCCTCCATCTTGAGGACCCCAAGCTTCCCCTGCCTTCATATTATCCCTAAGGCTTTCCATGGAATGGGAAGCCCTAACTAGCCTTGAAAAAGCCACTACACCTCCCTCCACGGTATCAAAAAGGGTAAAACACCTTTGCCCAGTCTTTTCAGCCAAAATCTTGGCTACCACTCTCCTCCATAACCACTTCATGTACTCCTCTGAAACGCGCCCGGCTATGCCAGAAGATTGAGAAGGACGGGACAACAACCTACAATTCTCCCATAGAGAGCCCAGTTGCATGCACAAACCCTCAGTCAAGTCCTCCACAGGAAAGAAATCTAGGGTATGGGAAGGCACAATTTTTTCCCACCCGACCTGACGTAAGAATCTCCAAGGGAAGTAGAAATAAGTCTGGAGAATTATGACAAGCAAAACATACGAGTACTCCCCCATTTCAAAGATAGGCTCCAAATCCTCCCACCACGGTACGGACCAACGCAAGCATCGAGCCCTATGCTCCACAAACTTGTTAACCCAGTTCTCTATGGTTGGGCCGAAACTAATGAAATAACAGTTGAAGAAGTTTGGCACGACTGTCAAGGGATACTCAAGAGGGACCGCAAAGAGGAATCATTCAGATAGCCACATGAACATCATTACGGGGCTCCCTCTCAAAAAGTCAGAATGACCTTCCCGCCAAGCGTACAGACCATTCAAGGTCTCTGCCAGTATCACCGCCGCAGGATTGCGAGGATATGAAATCCATGTGAGGATAGCAACAAGTTGGGGGTCTTCCAGCAGATCTCCCATCACAAGAAGTAGCCTCGAAGAAAGGCCTAAAGCAGTGGCTCCGAAATAGCCCGCATCAATAACATCCTGCAGACGCAACGAGTGCAGCACAGCTAGGAGGGAAATCATCCTGCCAATGACTAAAGTGTCACACCCCACGTAACTCTGGCGCCGTCCACCACCAAAACTATGCCGTAAGTGAACTAAATAAAATATCATTCTTAGCACGTGACGGATATGAGAGATATAACATTCATTCCATAAGATAATAATTAAATTGATCCCAAAAATAATAAACACTCACGCGATATAAAATCCATCACCATGCTAAACTTCAAATAATCCAATCTGCAATAATATAAAACTGAATAAAATCTAACTAAGAATGTCTGAATAAAAACCATACAACTGTGGAACCAAATGGCCCACCAAATCCATTAACAGAGTCTCAATATAAATGCGAAGGAACGAAAACTAAACTAAACTACTAAGCATAAAATAAATAAATCCAGCTGCACTTCCAAGATGATTTCAAATAAGTCCTATGCAGCTACTCCAATACTTATTCCTGAAAAAGGTTAGTCAACGCACGGGTCAGAGCCCTGAGCATGAATACACACTACTCCCCTCAAATAGGGTTCATGAACCCAGACACTAGCATTATACATGATAAATATCACAATAGAATATTTTAAATTAGACGAGATAATCAATAACGATGAGAGTTAATAAACAACATATGCTAGGAATACTCAACTAGCCCATCTCAACATCTAAGCCCAATTATCCAATCATTTAACTTCATTTAAGTTATTCCAATTATTTAATTTTCATCATTATAAACATCACTTTGTGGGACTCCCAATTAAATCTTTTTCTCATTTTATTTGTTTGGTTGCGGTACTCCCGTTATTCTACACCAGATACATTCCCTTTCCATAGCCAGCCGGTCCGTTTAAACTATCGACCCCACAAATTATGTACGAGGTTCCATGCACGACACGTCTTCATAGCCAGCCAATCCGTTTAAACTGTCATCCCTGCACGTTATTCAGACGCCACACACCTCCCAATAGTCGGCCAACCCATTTCAAACTGTCGGTCCTGCACGTTATTAATGACACCAATATATTTTTAACACCCGTTTATTATCTTAGGTATTGATTCTCAATTTCTCATCTTTCTCATTACTTTATTTAATTCGCCCACCCTTAATATCGATGTGAGATCCTCAAAATACCCCTTAGTCCCATTCCTAAGGGTCCCCAAAACACAAATTCGCCCTACCCTATGTATAGGATAAATTTCTCGCATTAATCTCGTCCTAGTCTCATGCCAAGTCTAGAACAACGATAATATAACATAAAAATCATCCCCACCCCGGAATCACTCATCCGTAAAAATCTACACTCACTTGTCCCATACCTAAAAAGCATAAATCGCACTAAATCCTACCCACTAGTCCCATACCTAGTAAGCCTTCAAAAATATGTGTGAGAGCATACGACGAAAATCCCGTCGTACCCGTGATGATGAATATAAATATCAATCAATCACATAATCCAACAACACATATAAACAATATCACAAATATATTCGTGATGGCACAATTTAATTTAATTTAATTAATAATACCGTCGTCGTTCTTAACACAATTCTTTTCATTAAATCATTATAGATTAATCTACATGCAAGTTTAAGGATCACACCAAAATTGTCCACTTTTATCAATTACGTAATTTTTATGCATGTGTACGCGTCCCGATTTCATTTAAATAACCCCCATAAAAATTCAACATGCGATCCTACACCCATATTAATCAAAACCCAATACTCTCTCCTAGGCACCCAAGGGTTTCAAATCTTATTTCATATTCAAAGTTTACATAAAAATAGTCGCAAATTTTTTTTCTCACTTTTCTAAATAAGGTTGCTAATTTATTTAAAAAAAATATGTAATTAAGTGTTTAGGCGACACTTAAAACGCATAATACTAAAGGAAGAGAATATAGTATCCATGCCTGAGATTAGTTAAATAAATAATATGAGTAGACGGTTGAATTCCTCTCGAAAAATTAGCAAAGAGTCATTCTTGAAAAATCTTGAGTAAACCCCAATTAAGCTTTCAAATCTTGAGTCAAAACTTTGATTAAGTTGGAGGTTAAGGTTTGTAATTGAGAGGAAAATATTTTGGGAGAGTCATCTGGTGTAAATCTTGGAGAAAAATGGATTATGAGAGTCTACCCACGAATTAGTTGTGTTATATTGTGATTAGGTATTTTAATCCTACTAAAACTCTACTTAATTAACAAAGAAGCCCACTGCCCCTGATCGCGACCGAATCGATTCTTCTGGAGGCCAAATCGATTCGCCCCTGGCAGAACGCCCAGTTCGCCTAGGAAAATATATATAGGTAATTTTTTTTTATAAATTCTTCATTTCAATTCCGATTGAAATTCTACTTTTCAAATATAAAAACCAACATTTTAAATTATTAAAAACAATTAAATCCAAAATTTTATTTTTCTCCAATTTTTGAATTAATTAATTACGCAATTTAAATTATGGGGTGTCATATACTTCCCCACTAGCATAAGAATTTCATCCTCAAAATTTGAGGAAGCGTAACTCGCAAAAAAAAATAAGGCTCATCTTTGCCTACCTATAAATGCCACGATTAGGCGCCCATACACCCAATCCTACATGCACATCCAGCGATAGAAAATACAATATATACACCACCTATATATATATATATAAGTATCTAATAAAATACCACGTACCGTGTTACCCTCTAGCCATGTTTCGGTGCCTGCGGAACCTGCTCTATCTAAGGTTGAAGTAAATAACAACTACCCAGTCCAACCGGTGCTAATGCTGCTGGCGCTCCCTGAACACCTGGCACTGGAGGCCCTTGTCCATGATGGCCCTGAGTCACTTGGCCCTGCTGGCCCATCCCTTTTGGACATCGTGATGCCTTGTGTCCCTCCTCTCCACAAACAAAACATGCGCCCCTATAAGATCCAAACTACCTATTCGTCGCTTGCTCCCCCATCTGTCCTTGTTGCTCCTGATTTGTTTTTTGCTTTTTCCATGCTTGGTCAGTGAGACCCTTATTCTATACTCTTTGTCCATTGGACTCTTGTCTCCTTCCAAACTTCTTTTGATAATTAGATTTATCTTGCCATAGTAACATTGCGACATCCACCACCTGAGCATAAGTAGTGTATGCCGGATTTCCCAACATCATATGCCTAATCGACTAAGAAAATCCCTTAATGAAGCATTCCATCTTCTTCACCTCGGTGCTAACCTCCTCCGGTACAAACTTAGATAAATTAGTGAACTCCTGTTCATACTCGGCAATCGACTTTGAACCTTGCTCCAAGTCCATAAATTCTCTTTTCTTCGCGCTCCTAATAGCATACGGTAAGTACTTATTACAAAAACTTTATTAGAAAATATCCATAGTTCAATCTATCCCTATCCTCCAATGTGGTGACACTATCCCACCACTATAATGCATCTCCAGTCAGCTTCAACATAGCCGACATCTGCTTCTGCACGTCCGTGCAGTCCACCATCCTAAAGTGTCTCTGCACATCTCTCCTTCATTGGTGAGCAATCGTTGGGTCAGATCCCCTTGCGAAGGTGGGAGGATTTACCTTGTGGAAGCTAGTACTCACCCTATCCCAAGCCAAAATAGGTGTACCCTTATGTTGCACCTCTAAAGTCACCCATCCCTGTCTCCCCATCTCCACACCGATCGCTGTGGCCTCCTCATGTATAATAGCCTCTTACTCCTTGGCATACAAAATAAACTACGACTTTCTCTCCTGAGCCGAAGGACAAGAAACGGAGTCCTCTTTCCTACTCCCAGCTCTCCTAGTGTTCGCCATCTGAAAAGATAGGAACAAAATAACATCAAACTCAGAATAACTAAGAGTAGAAATTAACAAAAGCAATCAAAGATAAGCAACGGAGAAGCTAAAATGGACACACAACTTATGGTACATAATACCATGCACTGATACCATCTGTCACACCCCGCGTAATTTTGGCATCGGTCGCCACCAAAACTTGTCGGGCGTGAACTAAATAAAATATCATTCTTAGCATGTGACAAATATAAGAAATATAACATTGATTCCACAAGATAATAATTAAATTGATCCCAAAAATAATAACCACTGACACAATATAAAATCCATGACCATCCTAGACTTCAAATAATCCAATCTCCAATAATATAAAACTGCATAAAATCTAACTAAGAATATCTAAATAAAAACCATACAACAGTGAAGCCGAATGGCCCACGAAATCCATAAATTGAGTCTCAATTTAAATGCGAAGGAATGGAAACTAAATAAAACTACTAAGCATAAAATAAATAACTCCAGCTGCACTTCCAAGATGATCTCCAATAAGTCCTATGCATCTACTGCAATACTTATTCCTGAAAAAAGTTAGTCAACGCACAAGTCAGAGCCCCGTGCATGAATACACACTACTCCCCTCAAATAGGGTCGATGAACCCAGACAATAGCATTATACATGATAAATAACACAATAGAATATTTTAAATTAGATGAGATAATTAATAACGATGCGAGTGAATAAGCAACATATGCTAGGAATACTCAACTATGCCATCTCAACATCTAAGTCCAATTATCCAATCATTTAACTTAATTTAAGTTATTCCAATTACTTAATTTTCATCATTATAAACATCACTTTGTGGGACTCACACTTAAATCTTTATCTCATTTTATATGTTTGGTTACGGTACTCCTGCTATTTTGCACTAGACACATTCCCTCGCCATATCTAGTCGGTCCGTTTAAACTGTCGACCCTGCATATTATGTACGAGGATCCACGAACGACACGTCTTCATTGCGAGCCAACCCATTTAAACTGTGGCCACACATCCACACGTCATAATAGTCAGCCAACCCGTTTTAAACTGTCAGTCCTGCACGTTATTAACGAGGCCAATATATTTCTAACACCCGTTTTATTATCATAGGAAATAATTCTTAATTTCTCATCTTTCTCATTATTTTATTTATTTCACCCAATCCTTAATATCGCTGTGAGATCCTCAAAATACCCCTTAGTCCCATACCTAAAGGTCCCCAAAACACAAATTCGTCCTACCCTACGTATATGATAAATTTCTCGCATTAATCTCGTCCTAGTTTCATGCTTAGGCTAGTGCAATGATAATGTAACATAAAAATCAGCCTTACCTGGAATCACCTATCCGTAAAAATCTACACTCACTAGTCCCATACCTAGAAAGCGTAAATCGCACTAAGACCTACCCATTAGTCCCATACCTAGTAAGCATTCAAAAATATAGGTGAGAGCATACTACAAAAATATCGTCGTACCCGTGATGATGAATATAAATATCAATCAACCACATAATCCAACAACACATATAAACAATATCACAAATATATTCGTGATGGCAAAATTTAATTTAATTTACCGTTGTCATTCTTAACACAATTTTCTCCATTTAATCATTATAGATTAATCAACATGCAAGTTTAAGGATCACACCAAAATTGTCCACTTTTATTAATTAAATAATTTTTATGCGTGTGTACACGTCCCTTTTTTTTAAGTAACCCTCATAAAAATTCTACATGCGATCCTATGCCCATAATAATCAAAATCCAATACTCTCTCCGATGCACCCACGGGTTTCAAATCTTATTTCATATTAAAAGTTTTCTTAAAAATAGTCCCAAAATTTGTTCTCACTTTTCTAATTAACGTTGCTAATTTATTTTTAGAAAACATGTAATTAGGTGTTTAGGCGACACTTAAGACACACAATACTAAAGGAAGAGAATATAGTATCCATGCCTGAGATTAGTTGAATAAAAAATCTTAGTACACGGTTGAATTCCTCTTGAAAAATTAGCAAAGAGTCGTTCTTGAACAATCTTGAGTAAACCCCAATTAAGCTTTCAAATCTTGAGTCAAAACTTTGATTATGTTGGAGGTTAAGGTTTGTAATTGAGAGGAAAATATTTTGGGAGAGCCTTCTGGTGTAAAACTTATAGAAAAATGGATTATGAGAGTCTACCCATGGATTAGTTGTGTTATATAATGATTAGGTATTTTAATCCTACAAAACTCTACTTAATTAACAAAGTAGCCCGCCGCCCCTGATCGCGACTGAATTGATTCGGCCTCCAGCCGAATCGATTCGCCCCAGGCAGAACACCCAGTTTACTTAGGAAAATAGATATAGGTAATTTTTTATTTATAAATTCTCCATTTCAATTTCGATTGAAATTCTACTTTTCAAATATAAAAACAAACATTTTAAATTATTAAAAACAATTAAATCCAAAATTTTATCTTTCTCCGATTTTTGAATTAATTAATTAATTAATTACGCAATTTAAATTACGGGGTGTCACATACTTCCCCACTAACATAGGAATTTCGTCCTCGAAAGTCGACGAAGCGTAATGCGCAAAATAAAAAAGGCACATCTATGCCTACCGATAAATGCCACGATTAGGCGCCCATACACCCAATCCTACTTGCACATCCCGTGATAAAAAATACAATATATACACCACCTATATGTAAGGACATTTTTGTCATGTCCGATATCTTACATTTATGTATGTTGTACGCCACTACATTTGGCACGTCACTACACGATCTCTTATGACGGCCTCAATTCGAATTCTGAGAATCAAGCATTCATCATATCCATCATTTGTCCCACATCCACCTCAACGATTTCACGTTCAACGATTTTAGGCATGTTATGCAAGTGGTATGCAAGAGAAGTTAAAACAGTGAAAGAAGGCAAGATATGAAAGTTCAAGGGCATTTTGGTAATTTTATTGCCACTGTTCGGAGGTCCGGTCAACTGGAAAGTTAAAGATCTCGACACAACGAAGACACTGGAAGAAACGTCACCTCAATCCGAGCTATGGTGAAGAAGTTATGTCCCTTTGAAAATGGAGAAAATTTCGAGAAAAAGACTTGGAAAAATGCTGAGTCCTTTTAGCCCCAAAACCAGAGATCTATCGCGAACCGAAGGACAAACCGGTTCGGGGGGCGAATTGGTTCGTGGTACACCTGAACCGATTCAGGGTACATGATGCTGGCAAGAGTCCTAAAGTTTTAAAATTCGTTTTGGATTCCTAAAAAAGCCTACTTCGGGGGAGTTATTTTGCAAGACTTTAAGAGACGATTTTGAGAGTTCTAATTACTCTAGTCTTCATATTTTTGACTCCCAAGACTCATGTTTTGATTCACACATCCTTTCCAAACCTTTGTGAACCCTTTTGAAACCCAATAACACAACCTTGTGTTTGTTCAACCTTTGTGGAGAAGCCGTCTTTCTTCTTTATTGCTGCTCACCTGGAGTTCCTGAGGGAGATTCCAGTCGACGACATCGAAATCGACACCTACGAGTATTTCGTATGTCACCCTATTTTATTGTAATACGTGTAAATCGTTCTTTACATATTATAGTGAAATAAAAAGGTTTTTCCCCTTTGGGGGATTTTTCCTGAAATTATTTGTTCTATCTTGCATGCTTTATTTTATTGGGTAAATCATCTAGATGCATGTTTTAGGGTTTAACTAAAATTTGGGATTAATTAAAATTGGATTTTATTTGAGAAGTCGCAATATTTTCGTTGTAGCGATTCTACAAATTGGTATCAGAGCGGGTTACACTAATTTATCGTGTGATCCTGATTTTTCAAGGATTTTTTTTGGATACAATTTGACCTCCCACGTCGGCAAATTGGTATTAGAGAGGGTTATGCTATTTTATCGCGTGATCCTGATTTTTGTACACACCATTGTGTCAAAACCTGTTGCACTAAGTTATTTTGTTTGATCCTATTTTTTCGCAATAACGGCTTTCGGTGGTTTTGATGATATTAGAACTCAAGTGTTTGAAAACTCTATTTGGAAATATCGTGTTAAATATGTTTTTAAAAATCTTGTTAAAAGGAAAGAATCTGAGAGATGTCTTTGTTGTGAGGGGATTGGTCATATCATAGATGAGTGTCCCACTAAGGTTAGGGATTGTTTTAACAAACCAATTGTTTGAGTTGCCACCCTTAGTGAGAGTAACCCGAGTGAAGAAATATTTTTTGCATGTAAGCGTGTCCTTCCCAACTGTGTTGCTACTCATGAGAATGATTATGATACTTATTCCACAGCCACTGAGAGTGAATCCCCCATAAAAGTGAGGGTGATGGGAGTGAGGATGGAAGTGAAGATGAGCGTAACTTGAAAACGTCTTTCAATGAACTTTATGCCGAATCTTTGAAAATGAAGAAAGAAAATTGGAAATTGAAAGCTCGATTGAAAGGGTGTGCCTTAAAAAATAATGATTTTTTAGTTGAAGAACTTAGGGCACATGAGAAAATTTTGAGAGAGAAGCTTGAGTACGTCGAGGGTGAGAGAGATAGTCTTAGAGGGTTGATGGAGGCTATCAAAAAGGAGCTTTTAGAGTTTGAGGATTCTAGACGTGTACTTGAATCTAGGATAGGTGAACTTGAGATGAAATTGAAAGATTCAAGTAAAGTGAAATTTGATTTGGAGTCTAGGTCTAAAAAACTTGATAAGATTTTAGGCACCGCCGAGATAAAAAAGGATAGGGGCGGGATTGGTTTTGAAAAATATGTTGCACCCATTCCCACACGTGTGAGAGAGCCTCCTAGGATTGTTAAGAAAGAGTCACCTAAGTTTTTAGGAAAGATTCTTCTAGGAACATCGTGAGAGAACCTCCTAGGATCAGTAGGAGAGACCCACCTAGGCAAATACGGAGAGAGCAATCGAGAAATTTGAGGAGAGGGCTGCCTTTAGGTAACACTCACCGCCCGATTTACACTTGCACACATTGTGGTAGGCAAGGCCATCTTAGGCGTTTCTGCTATAAGCTTTTAAATGGACCTAGGAAACATAAAGAGGGAGTCACACCGGTTCCCAAAACCCCCACACCTCGTTATACATCGATTTGGGTTAGGAAATCGGATTTAAAGGCTTATGGTCTATTTGTTCACGATTCTTGTTTGATAGCACGTGATTCACCCCATGTGAGATCGTTTGGTTGATTGTGTTGGATGTTTTGTCATACACTAGTTATGGTTTCATGATATATATATGTTTGCTAGTGTTATGGCATGTATAAATTTTTTTTGAATATTTTGAAAAATACAAAAAGATTTTATTTTGATAAAATTTTGAAAAATCCAAAAAGATTTTGTATTTTGTTTGCACCATTTATGAATAGACACTTAGGATGACCGAGTCACAATTTCATTCCATTTATTCATGTGACTATTTGATAGTGTTTTGAGATAATATGTCAATTCATCCATGTGCTTTATACTGTTTGGAGTCATTAAGATGGAATTAAGTGTTACTTCCTACATGTTTGACTCATGATTTCCTTTATTACACACATGCACGGATTTTCTTGATTATTGCGCTTGTCTTATCACATGTTGGTTGGGTGTTTTCACTTCAATCCTGGCCTTAAAACGAACTAAGCGCGGTAAAACTTGATAAAAAGTTGTGCATGTAAGAGCCGTTTGTGAGTTTGTGTGCTGTGTTTGAAAACAGTGAAGGGCTACAAAATATTATTTTTTATCCTTTGCGATTAAACCGCCGTTTAAATTGGGCCTAAAAAATTGAGAAAGTTTACTATTCGGGGTCCAAAGAGGTTTAAAAGAGCCCGAAAAAATTTAAAGGCAATTCATGCCAATTATGGGCCAATTAGGTTTTTTCACCAATTCTCCAATGTTTGAAAATTTAGATTTCCTCTAAAAGAAAATATGCATGAGGGAGTTTGGTTGGAGATTTTAAATGGGTTTGCACGTCCTTGAAAGTCTTGAAAAAGCGCTATATAGTTTTGGACGTTATTGGGGTGGAAATTACTTTGACTTTGATTTGTTGATTTGCATAAGACGATGTCGTCTAAATTCAACAATTTTTACACCTAAGGATACTTTTGATGTTCATTCCTTAGGAGTACACGTATTCATCATGCACATATGATTGATTGAGTTTATTTACCTATCGAATGTGTTCACACCCATTCATTCCATGTTCATGACTTGGTTGTTTTAGTTTAAATCCATGGTGTGATTTTTGTATCTTATTTTTTCTATGAAAAATTTAAAAAATAAAAAATTGTTTGTGAAGATTTTTTTTAGCATCTCTTCACAAGAGCATGTTTGCCATTTGATTGATGCCTTGTTTCGAATACGGTGACACCCCGACTTTGCTTGTTTGATTTATTCTTCTCATTTGTCTATTTGGGGACATAATAAAAAGGGGGAGAAAGAATTATCATTTTATGGGGGAGTTTGAATTTTGGGGGAGTTTTTAAGATTTGACTTATGATTTTCTCATACATTAGTATGTGTGTTTATCTCATTTCAAACTCGATACGTCACTTGGTGTTTTTCTTTTTCTCATGTGTGTAGGTACTACATTGATGATCATTTAACTACACACCCTGATGAGAAAAGCTTTGAGATGTTTGAAGATTTGAAGAACAAACGATGAAGACTTATTCATTTGTATATTTCCAGTTTTGGGTTCATGGGAGGGTAGATTTGTATAGGCAATTTGGTATTTGATAATTCGTATTTTTTATGTATGTACCGGCATAGACATAGGGGGAGATTTATAAGGACATTTTTGTCTTGTTCGATATCTTACATTTATGTATATTGTACGCCGCTACATTTGGAACGTCACTACACGATCTCTTATGATGGCCTAAATCTGAATTTCGAGAATTAAGCATTCATCTTCTCCATCATGTGTCCCACATCTGCCTCAACGATTTCACGTTCCACGATTTTAGGCACATTATGCAAGTGGTACACAAGAGAAGTTAAAACAGTGAAAGAAGGCAAGATATGAAAGTTCAAGGGAATTTTGGTAATTTTATAGCCACTGTCTGGAGGTCCGATCAACTAGAAAGTTGAAGAGCTCGACACAACGAAGACATTAGAAGAAATGACAGATCAATCCGAGCTACGGTGAAGAAGTTATGGCCCTTTGAAAATGGAGAAAATTCTGAGAAAAAGACCTGGAAAAATGCTGAGTCCTTTTAGCCCCCAAACCAACGATCTATCGCGAACCGAAGGCCAAACCGGTTCAGAGGGCGAACCGGTTCGCGGTACACCCGAACTGGTTCGGGGTACATGACACTGTCACGAGTCCTAAAGTTTTAAAATTCATTTCGGATTCCTATAAAAGCCTACTTCGGGGGAGTTATTTTGCAAGACTTTGAGAGATGATTTTGAGAGTTCTAATTACTCTAGTCTTCATATTTTTGAGTCCCAAGACTCACGTTTTGATTTACACATCCTTGCCAAACCTTTGAGAATCCTTTTGAAACCCAAGAACACAACCTTGTGTTTGTTCAACCTTTGTGAAGAAGCCGTCTTTCCTCTTCATTGCTGCTCACCTGGAGTTCCTGAGGGAGATTCGAGCCAACGACATCGGAACCGACACTTGCGAGTATTTCGTATGTCACCCTATTTCATTGTAATTCATGTAAACCGTTCTTTACAAATTATAGTGAAATAAAAAGGTTTTGCCCCTTTGGGGGATTTTTCCTGAAATTATTTGTTTTATCCTGCATGCTTTATTTTATTGGATAAATCATCTAGATGCGTGCTTTAGGGTTAAACTAAAATTTGGGATTAATTAAAATTGGATTTTATTTGAGAAGTCGTAATATTTTCGCTGTAGCAATTCTACACTGTATATATTAGTATCTTATAAAATACCACGTACCGTGTTACCCTCTAGACACATTTCGGTGCCTGTGGAACCTGCTCTGTCTTAGGTTGAAGTAAATAGTGACTACCCTCTCCAACCGGTGCTGATGCTGCTGGCGCTCGCTGAACACCTGGAGCTATTGGTGCTGGAGGCCCATGGCCATGCTCACACTGAGTCACTTGGCCCTGTTGGCCCACCCTTTTGGACATTGTGATGCCTTGTGTCCCTCCTCTCCACAAACAAAACTTGGTCCCCTATAAGATCCAAACTGCCTATTCGGCACTTGCTCCCCCATCTGTCCTTGCTGCTCTTGATTTGTTTTCTTCTTCTTCCATGCTTGGTCATTAGGACCCTTATTATCTGCTCCTTGTCCATTGGACTCTAGTCTCCTTCCAAACTTATTTTAATAATTAGCTTTCTCTTGCCATAGTAATATCGCGACATCCACCACCTGTGCATAAGTAGTGTTTGCTAGATTTCCCAACACCATCTGCCTAATCGACCAAGACAATCCCTTAATGAAACATTTCATCTTCTTTACCTCAGTGCTAACCTCCTCTAGTACAAACATAGATAAATTAGTGAACTCCTATTCATACTCGACAATCGACTTTGGACCTTGCTCGAAGTCCATAAATTCTCTCTTATTCACGCTTCTAATAGCATACGAAAAGTACTTATTATTAAACTTTATCAGAAAATCTCCACAGCTCAATCGATATCTATCCTTCAATGTGGTGACACTCTCCCACCACTGTAATGTCTCGCCAGTCAGCTTGAACGTAGCCAACATCTTCTTCTGCACGTTCGTGCAGTCCACTATCCTCAAGTGTCTCTCCATATCTCTCCTCCACTGGTGAGAAACCATTCGGTTATATCCCCCTACGAAGGTGGGAGGATTGCCCTTATGGAAGCTGATCTTCACCCTATCCTAAGCCGAAACAGGCGTACCCTAATGTTGTACCTCCAAAGTCACCCATCTCTATCTCCCCATCTCCATACCGATCGCGGTGGCCTCATTTATGATATTCGCAACTCCTCGAAATCCAAAACAAACTACCGTGGCCTTTTCTGAGCTGCGAGACCAGAAACGGAATCCCCTTCCTATTCCCAGCTCTCCTAGTGGTCGCCATATAAAAATATAGGAACAAAATAATGTAGGAGGGGCTTGAAGATAATCGCGAGATTAAAGATAATCCCCCCTATATAAATACAACAGACTCAAGGGATTAAGGCAATGAGGTAGCTCAAGCAAGGCAGCTCGGCATGGCAGCCCAGGGAGATCTCCTAGCGAAGAAACTGGTCGAGAGTGCTCATCCTATAGTTTTGTTGTCTTACTTAGTCATGTTGTATCTTTTGTTTATATTGACTATGAGCTGTAATGATTATAATGATTATTCAGTGTGAGGTCAGACGGTACTCATGAGAGACTAGGTCTTGCAGGGCTTGGGAGAGCTTTCATGCTCTATCGAATGATCTCGTCGTGGGAACTTAAGAGGGACTTGGTTTGGAGGATTGATAAGTGAGGAACCGTTGGGGCTTATCCTGACCATCTTAGATACACCTAGTAAAACACCAAAGGACCTTGACAGTGGAACCTTGGGCGGAGCAGCCTTAAGTCCCATCGTGTGTTGAGTTGTGAACCACTCGTGCCTTCTACTTAATGTCACATATATTATAGGTTATGTCACTAGCCAGCTAAACAATGTCAAATCTTCACTTGATTAAACCACTGTGGTATTTAGGGGCTGTCAGACAGTTAGTGGGCCACCTCTGTGATGACAACCCCCTGACGCATAGTGGTTAGGCAAAAGGCATGTCTTGGCATTTAATATTTATGACATGGAGCTAACTATTCCATCAGGCATTTAATGTTTATGACATAAAGTATGAGGGGTGTCTTTCACAGCTGTCAAAGACTGAGGCACCTCGAAAGTGGTGTGGGGAGGCTACTTATGGGCCTCAAACACTTCTGAGGGGGTACTTTAGATTAGATGGAGGCGTAACCCTTTTTGAGTATAGTAATGACAAGTTAACAGAGAACACTAAGAATAACTAAGAGTACAAATCATTAAAAGGAATCAAAGATAAGCAAGGTGAAAGCTAAAATTGAATCATTACCTACGAGACCTAAGACCATGCTTTGATACCATCTGTCACACCCTGCGTAATTCAGGCGTCGGTCGCCACCAAAACTATGCTGGGAGGGAACTAAATAAGATTTCATTCTTAGCATGTGATAAATATAAGACATACAACATTCATTCCATAAGATAATAATTAAATTGATCCAGAAAATAATAACCACTCATGCGATATAAAATCCATGACCATGCTAAACTTCAAATAATCCAATCTCCAATGATATAAAACTGAATAAAATCTAACTAAGAATATCTAAATAAAAACCATACAACTGTGGAACCAAATGGCCCACCAAATCCATAAATTGAGTCTCAATATAAATGCGAAGGAAACTAAACTAAACTACTAAGCATAAAATAAACAACTCCTGCTGAACTTCCAAGATGATCTCCAATAAGTCCTATGCAGCTACTCCAATACTCATTCCTGGAAAAAGTTAGTCAACGAACGGGTCAGAGCCTCGTGCATGAATACACACTACTCCCCTTAAATAGGGTCCATGAACCCAGACAATAACATTATACGTGATAAATAACATAATAAAATATTTTAAATTAGACGAGATAATTAATAACGATGCGAGTAAATAAGCAACATATGCTAGGACTCAACTATGCCATCTCAACATCTAAGTCCAATTATCCAATCATTTAACTTAATTTAAGTTACTCCAATTATTTAATTTTCATCACTATAAACATCACTTTGTGGGACTCCCACTTAAATCTTTTTCTCATTTTATTTGCTTAGTTGCGGTACCCCCGCTATTCTACACCAGACACATTCCCATGGCATAGCTAGCCGGTCCGTTTAAACCTTCGACCCTGCATATTATGTATGAGGTTCCATGCATGACACGTCTTCATAGCCAGCCAACCCGTTTAAATTGTCAGCCCTGCACGTTATTCAGATGCCACACACCCACACGTCGCAATAGTCAGCTAACCCGTTTCAAACTATCGGTCCTATACGTTATTAAAGACTCCAATATATTTTTAACACCCGTTTTATTATCTTAGGTATTAATTCTCAATTTCTCATCTGTCTCATTATTTTATTTAATTCACCACACCCTTAATATCGACGCGAGATCCTTAAAATACCCCTTAGTCCCATACCTAAGGGTCCCCAAAACACAAATTTGTCCTACCCTATGTATAAGATAAATTTCTCGCATTAATCTCGTCCTAGTCTCATGACTAGGCTAGTGCAACGATAATATAACATAAAAATCAGCCCCACCCCGAAATCACCCATGCGTGAAAACCTACACTCACTAGTCTCATACCTAGAAATCATCAATCGCGCTAAGTCCTACCCACTAGTCCCATACCTAGTAAACATCCAAAAATATTGGTGAGAGCATATTATGAAAATCCCATCGTACCCACGATGATGAATAAATATATCAATCTGTCACATAATCCAACAACACATAAACAATATCACAAATATATTCGTGATGGGAAAATTTAATTTAATTTAATTAATAATACCGTCGTCGTTCCTAACACAATAATTTTCATTTAATCATTATAGATTAATTAACATGCAAGTTTAAGGATCACACCAAAATTGTCCACTTTTATTAATTACGTAATTTTTATGCGTGCGTACACGTCCCGATTTCATTTAAATAACCTCCATAAAAATTCTTGATGCGATCCTACGCCCATAATAATAACAACCCAATACTCTCTCCTATGCACCCAAGGGTTTGAAATCTTATTTCATATTACAAGTTTACATAAAAATAGTCCCAAAATTTTATCTCACTTTTCTAATTAAGGTTGCTAATTTATTTTTAGAAAACATATAATTAAGTGTTTAGGCGACACTTAAAACTCATAATACTAAAGGAAGAGAATAGAGTATCCATGTCTAATATTAGTTGAATAAAAAATCTGAGTAGACGGTTGAATTCCTCTTGAAAAATTAGCAAAGAGTCGTACTTGAACAGTCTTGAGTAAACCCCAATTAAGCCTTCAAATCTTGAGTCAAAACTTTGATTAAGTTGGAGGTTAAGGTTTGTAATTGGGAGGAAAAGATTTTGGGAGAGCCTTATGGTGTAAATCTTGAAAAAATGGATTATGAGGGTCTACCCATGAATTAGTTGTGTTATTTAGTGATTAGGTATTTTAATCCTACTAAAACTCTACTTAATTAACAAAGCAGCCCGTCGCTCCTGATCGCGATCGAATCGATTCGGCGGGAGGCCGAATCGATTCGCCCTTGTAAGAATGCCAAGTTCGCCTAGGAAAATATATATTTGTAAGGACACAAGTCTCCAATTGAGTCTTAATGTAGTGTTGGATCAATTCCGGACAAAAACATTTTGAGTCATAGGATAGTGTTCAAGTGTATCCATCCAAGCCTATGACGTGTTAGTTGAAGACGTAGCGCCCAAGTTCATAAAGCTTCATCATAAGTCGGGTTTAGTGTGCCTCGTTTCTGCATCAACATCATTGGTTCCAAAGCTCCAAGGGGGTTTAGTGTGCCTCGTTTTTGCGTCAACATCATTGGTTCCAATGCTCCTAAGGTATGAATGCATTTTATTTATATATAGGAGCTTTGGAAATTTATTGGGTGTAATTTATAAATTTTTTATAAATTGTTTTAATGACTTTGTGTTACTCAGAAAATATTTTTTAGAACTTGTCATAAAAAGTTTTGGACTTAGAATGAATATTTTATTTTCTGATTTTCTGGCATGTGTTCGAATTGCACTGGAATCTCGTTCGAACGAGATTACCATGTCGTTCGAACGAACTGGCATCTCGTTCGACCGATATTGCCAGGTCATTCGAACGAGACTTCTAGCGAAATTCCTTTTTCACCTCTGGAACATCGTTAGTAAAGTCGTTCGAACGAAAAAGTCGTTCGAACGAATGTGGCGGGAACAGTTTTTTTGGCATTTTTGGCAGTTTTCACCATGTTCCCACTTCCTTTTTGATAGATTTACTTAATGCGGGAACCAACTATTTTGAATCAACTTTTTCACATTCCTTCATTTCCAAGAGAGAGTTTTAGAGAGTTTCAATTCCAAATGTAAAAGTTCAAGTTTGACTGTTTATTTTTCAAGAAAAATCCTTAAACACTTTTGTTTACACCCAATTGTTTAGTTTATCTAAGTTCCTTAATATATATTCTTTGCTTGGAGTGTTTGGCACCGTTTTATCTCTACACCTTGAAGAAGAGAAGTTTGAGTTTACTTCTACATCCCACAAAGCAGAAGAATTGTTTGTTGTTGCGGCATTCTCATACGGTTAAAGGCACCGTGTGTGGTTGATGGGTTCCTAAAAGTCCGATCGGTGGATTTCGAGACCGTGGTAGACCTCCATGGTTATTCACTAGGCAGAGGTGTGTATAGGAAGGAACATCGGGGCTTGGACGGAGTCAAGTCGAGTGTTGTAAGTCTTACTGTCTTCTATTTGTAATACCATACTTAGTGGATTTGAGGCTAGGGCCGTCCGAGGTTTTTTCGCGTTGTGGGTTTTTCCTCGTATATCGCGGCGTAGTGGTTTGTTTATTTTATCTTTTGCCGATTCACATTAGATGCATGCTTAGGTTAAAAAGATAAAATTGGTACATTTAATTTGGGTAAAAGTTAATTTAATTCAAGTAATTAATTTTATTGGATAAAATTTGGTTTGGCCTAATTTGCAAAATTGAATATTTATTGTTAGGCAAATTCCAAGGACTTGGGTTGAGTTATTGTGTTAAAGTGAAAAATTTATTTGTTGATTAATTTAATGTTACTTTGCGTTTTGTTTAATTTTAATTTGAAAGAAATTAAAATTGGTTTATGTAAATTTTGTTGACCCATCTCTATTCCGCATCTTTAAAAGAAAATGGAAATTATCTTTTTGAGAAGATTTTAAAAAATGGGGGTCATCATTCCCAACATGACCGCATCTCCATTTCTTCATTGACTTAGAAAAACTATCATTCTCAAATTAGTATCAGAGCGGGATCGCTAAATTATTGCGTTTAAGATCTTTAAATATTTTTGTCTGAAATGGAATTTTCCCCATTTTCTAAATTTCCGATTTTTGATGGTTCTAATTATGCGTATTGGAAAGCGCGAATGAAATTGGCACTAAAATCTATCGACGAGAGGGTCCCACCTACACATTTGGTAGATACTGAGCGTGTTTCCAAACTCGCCGATAGATGGAGTGAGAATGAATTTAAACTAGCAAATTTTAATTCCCGAAGTTTAAATGCCTTGTTTAGCGCTGTCACACCGGATGAATTTCAACGCATTATGATGTGTGAAACCACTAAAGAAGCTTGGAATGTTTTACAACTCACTCATGAAGGAACTAGTGTCGTAAAAGCTTCGAAACTCCAAAATCTCATCACTCAATTTGAAACCATCAAAATGAACGAAAAAGAAACATTTGATGAATTTTATGCTAGACTTTCCGATATAGTTAATTCATCTTTTAATTTGGGAGAGAAAATACCAGACAACCGAGTAGTAAAGAAAATTTTAATGTCCCTACCCGATAGATTTATTCCTAAGGTGACCGTGTTAAATTCTTTACCCACTTTAGCCTCTACGAAATTAGAAGAGCTCGTAGGTGATTTATAAACCTATGAACTAGACATGTGTCCCTCCAAAAATGAAAAGAAAATAGAAAAGGGCGTTGCTTTAAAAGCCCGAAAGGAGAAAAAATAGGTAGTAGAGAGTGAAAGTGATAGTGATTCGGAGGACATGGCTATGTTTGCTAGGAAATTTTGAAAATTTCTTAAATTTAACAAAGATAAATTTAAAAATGATTTTAAGAAATTTGAAAAATCTAAGCATGAAAAAGCCGAGAAGATCCCTAAAACTTCTAATGAAAATGTAAATAGGGACGAGTCAGATAGGTGTTTTGGTTGTGAAGGGTATGACCATAGGGCTTTTGAGTGCCCCACTAAACTAAGGAGAGAGGATAAGAAACCAATTTCCTATAATGCTACCCTTAGTGATAGTGATAAGGAAGATGGACCCGATTCCCCCATTAAGCCCAACTTTGTGGCGTTTATGGCAAGTCATGGGAGCAGCGATAATGAATCTTCCAATGAATATATACAAACACATGACACTTCTGAGGTCAAAGTTTATGATTCCCTCATTTTTTATGGTAGTGAGAGTGAAGAAAAAAAAGAGAGTGAAAATGAAGAAGAGGTTAATGTGAGTGAACTTCAAAATGATTTTCAAGAATTATATGAAGAATCTATTAAATTAAAAAGAGTAAATTTGAAGTTAGAAGCTAGTTTGAAAGAGCGTGTCGAGATCATTAATGAGAGTGTTTTAGTGGAAGACCTTAGGACACGTGAGAGAGCTCTTCGTGAGAAGCTTGAATATGTAGAAGGCGTGAGAGATAGCCTTAAAGGTTTAATGGAATCCTTGAAAAAGGAGCTTCTTGAGTTTGAAGAGAAAAATGTTTTATTAGAGTCTAACATTCTTGAATTAGAAAATAAATTAAAAGACTCTAGTAAAGTCAAATTTGATTTGGAGTGTCGTTCGGAGAAATTAGATAAAATCTTAGGCATGGTCCAAATAAAAATGACACTTGTGGTTTAGGATTCGATACTTATAATGAATCAACTCATAAAGCCAAAACCGATGTTTTAGGAGAATCCTCTAGGAACAATGTTATAGATCATTCCTTAGGTAAGTCTTTTCGCCGAGTCGTCCTAGGAAATTTTGTTTTGATCTTAAATGAGGTCCTAGAAAATCCCAATGTAAGGCAACCAAGGTAGCCAAGAGACCTACACCCCGAGATCATCATTCATCACTAGTTTGGGTTAGGAGATTCGACTTGGTAGCTTTGCAAAATAGGATTTTTGATTCTCACTTACTTTCACATGCTTCCTCACTTGCTAAATCTAAAGGTTGAATGTGTTAGTTATTTTCATACTTTAGCTTTTGTGCTTCATGCTATATTATCATGCTAATTGTATGCTTCTTAATCATTTTCTAGTTTATGCTCCAAGCTTCATCACATGCTAGAATAATGATTTTTGTTTATCTTTTGTATTATACTTCTTTCATTTTAGTTTGCATTAAATGAAAAATACAAAAAGATTTTTGTTTATCATTTGTGTTTTACCTTGTTTATAATTTAGGCTTAATGAAAAATACAAATGATTTTGTTTGTCTTTTGAGTAAATATTTTTATTTTTGGTTAAAAATTTCAAAAACTCAAAAAGATTTTTATTTTGTGTGTATTTTAGTTTGACGCACTTTATATGGCATATAATTGTGCTAGAATCCCTTCTTTCGCGCTTCCATGTGGCTAGAACTTTTGGTTAAGATTTTCAATCCTTAAAATGTTCTTTACCATGCTTACATGGAGTAGTTGAATTTTGTGTTGCTTAAATGGATTCTATTTTTATATGACTCAATTCACACACACACGAACTTTTTTGAAATTTTAACTTCATATGTATATTTGAGCTTTGTGAGGTGTTATCCTACCAATCTTTTCATATACATGTTATGTGAACTAGGAGGACTAGTGCATGTTAAAATCCGTTGCATGTGAGATTTGTGCGAGACATAAAAATTGATAGATATAAATGTGCACGGGGAAGGGTTCCGAAAGGAAATATCATCCTTTGAGAGTAAGCTACCATTCGGAATGGACCTAAAAGAAATACGTGGTCCAAAGGCCTTAAAATAAAATACGACATTAAAAAGAAAAATAATTGCTGTGTATTTTTGTTCATTGAGTTCAATTTATATTGTCACATGAGGTTATATTCAAATGAGATGACATTTGCAATCAATTTAGATCTCCGTGAACATGTTTTAAGTGTTCGGGTCTAAATTTAATTGTTGCTAGTTCACACCCCTACACTTCTGTTTCCATATGACACATTTTTGCCATACGAGTGTGAAAAGCTTATTTTATTTTATGTCATGTGTGGTGTTTGTACCTAGTATATGTGTGTGTGCGTTAATGATATTTATTATGTTCTCATATACGAGGTATTCTATTTTTTCTTTGCCTTGCTTTTTAGTCAACCTATGCTTCTAATTCATAATTGGTATCTGTATTGGTGCATATTTTGTTGGTATCACATGCTTAGTATCTTATGTATCACACTGGTATCATTTTTTTTGCATCTTCGTTGGTATCTGTTATTATTTGTTGGATTAGTTATGATTTTGTTGCCCATATGCTTTCATGTTCTTATCACTCAAAGCTTCATCGTGTTTAAATTAGTTTTATCCTTTATCTATTCCTGAACAAAAAGGGGGAGAATGATAGGGGGAGAAATGGTATCTATTCCTATTGTACTCATATCTTAGTTTGGGGGAGATTTATCTTAGGGGGAGAGGTCTTTCTAAGTAGGTTATTTGTTTAATAAAGGGGAGAATTAATTTAGGGGGAGTATTTATCTTAATTGCATTTATTATTCTTGATATTCCCTATGCGTTTGATAGTTTGCTTAAGTGTGCAGGAATTCTTCTAAATGGCAACTTTTATCATCGGTAAAGATATTGATCCTTGGGTTTTGAGTCAAGCTATGTACTTTTTATTTTGGGTAGGCTATTTTTAAGTCTAGTAGAGCTTGACGGCCCTTTAAGATTTTTATTTGGTTTTTGTCCCGAAATAGCCAAAGGGGGAGATTTGTAAGGACACAAGTCTCCAATTGAGTCTTAATGTAGTGTTGGCTCAATTCCAGACAAAAACATTTGATTCATAGAATAGTGTTCAAGTGTATCCATCCAAGCCTATGACGTGTTAGTTGAAGACGTAGCGACCAAGTTCATAAAGCTTCATCATATGCCGGGTTTAGTGTGACTCGTTTCTGCGTCAACATCATTGGTTCCAAAGCTCCTAAGGGGTTTAGTGTGCCTATTTTCTGGGTTAACATCATTGGTTCCAATGATCCTAAGGTATGAATGCATTTTATATATATAGGAGCTTTGGAAATTTATTGGGTGTAATTTATAAATTTTTTATAAATTGTTTTAACGACTTTGTGTTACTCATAAAATATTTTTTAGAACTTGTCATAAAAAGTTTTGGACTTAGAATGAATATTTTATTTTCTGATTTTCTGGCATGTTGTTCGAGTGACACTGGAATCTCGTTCGAACGAGATTACCATGTCATTCAAACGAACTGGCATCTCGTTCGAACGAGATTGCCAGGTCATTCGAATGAGACTTCTAACGAAATTATTTTTCACCTCTGGAACATCATTAGTAAAGTCGTTCGAACGAAAAAGTCGTCTGAACGAAAAAGTCGTTCAAACGAATTTGGCGGGAACAGTTTTTTTAGCATTTTTGGCAATTTTCACCATGTTCCCACTTCCTTTTCCCCACTACTTTTTAATAGATTTACTTAGTGCGGGAACCAACTCTTTTGAACTAACCTTTTCACATTCCTTCATCTCCAAGAGAGAGTTTTAGAGAGTTTCAATTCCAAATGAAAGAGTTCAAGTTTGAGTGTTTGTTTTTCAAGAAAAATCCTTAAACACTTTTGTTTACACCCAATTGTTTAGTTTATCCAAGTTCCTTAATATATATACTTTTCTTGGAGTGTTTGGCATCGGTTTATCTCTACACCTTGAAGAAGAGAAGTTTGGGTTTACTTCTACATCCCACAAAGAAGAAGAATTGTTTGTTGCTGTGGCATTCTCATACGGTGAAAGGCACCGTGTGTGGTTGATGGGTTCCTAAAAGTCCGATCGGTGGATTTCGAGACCGTGGTGGACCTCCATGGTTATTCACTAGGCAGAGGTGTGTACAAGAAAGAGCGTCGGGTCTTGGACGGAGTCAAGTCGAGTGTTGTAAGTCTTACTGTCTTGTATTTGTAATACCGTACTTAGTGGATTTGAGACTAGGGCTGTCCGAGATTTTTTCCCGTTGTGGGTTTTTCCTCGTACATCGTGGCATAGTGGTATGTTTATTTTATCTTTTTCCAATTCATATTAGATGCATGCTTAGGTTAAAAAGATAAAATTGGTACATTTAATTTGGTGCTATATAATTTGGGTAAAAGTTAATTTAATTCAAGTAATCAATTTTATTGGATAAAATTTGGTTTGGCCTAATTTGCAAAATTGAATATTTATTGTTAGGCAAATTTCTAGGACTTGGGTTGAGTTAATGTGCTAAAGTGAAAAATGTATTTGTTGATTAATTTAATGTCACTTTGAGTTTTGCTTAATTTTAATTTGAAAGAAATTATAATTTGGTTTATGTAAATTTTGTTGAGCCATCTCTATTCCGCATCTTTAAAAGAAAATGGAAATTATCTTTTTGATAAGATTTCAAAAATTAGGGGTCATCATTCCCAACAAGTGATATCAGAGCATTGACTTAGAAAAACTATCGTTCTCAATATAGGTAATTTTTTTTTTTATAAATTCTCCATTTCAATCCCGAATTTAATTCCGATTGAAATTTTACTTTTCAAATATTAAAACCAAAATTTCAACTTATTTAAAACAATTAAATCCAAAATTTTATTTTTCTCCAATTTTTGAATTATTTAATTGATTAATTAATTAATTTAAATTACGGGGTGTTACATAACGACCGAGATTCCGAAGAAGAAATATGCTGAAATTCTGCCAATAATGCCCGAGGAGACCGAGAAAATTCAGGCATCGCCGCCACAACACTAGGATTTATCCCCAGCATAGCAGAAAACTCCTCATAAGTCGGGTAGACTTTGTCCAAGTCGAAGCGAAAAACATGGTCCTCGGGGTACCAAAATTGCATCGCTGCCACCAACATGCCCCAATAATGAGGACGGTTGCGCCATAAAGAAACGGGACGCGGGTTGAAAGCATCGTAGTCCACGTTGTACGAGCACATAGCCTCTAAATTATCGAGGTATGCGGCAAATTAAGTGCTTACAGGAAGAGCCATGCTGGAAATATGGGGACAAAAATAAACAAGAAAGAGGAGAAAATGTGGTTGAGTGGAAAACCACACAACATGATCCCCTTTTATACACTAAAATATAGGCTAAACAACAAGAAATATGAGAAACTCGAATAAAGGCTTGCCCCACCAAGTACTGAAAGCTGAAGAAAGTGCAATCAATGTCTTGGGCTGATTAGACTGGGCTAACCTACTAATAGGCATGACATAGGGTATACCGATCGACATCGCCCTATTTTTGGAAAGTCTCTTTTTATCCTTTTCTTTCAAAATAAAAAATTCAATAAAAATTCAAAAGAATTCAGAATATTTTCTCTGCTTACATTTTCTAACTCACCTTGTTTAAAATAAATTCCCTATTAAAATCTAAAAATTCATTTTACGGTCTTAGCAGCAAAGTAAGAGTGCATGTAGATCTAGACATCTAAAGCAAAGATAAATAAAATCCATCTCATTTCATCTATTACTTCCATTACATTAACTTATTTTGCAGAAAATAGAAAAACACAAAAACAATGGGACTCAGCCCGACCCCCCATTTCTCTCTTTCTCTCTCTGAAGATCCCCCATCCCTGTGACGTGCACGCTTTCCCCGGCGATGAACCGAGGAACTCCCACTACCGAATCCAGAACCCTCCTCGGATAAAGCCAATGACACCAAATAGGAAGGCACTGAAACTGCATCATGGATATGAGCGGTCACAGAAGACACCCAATCCTGGATATCCCTCAACCAGTTGGTCGACACCCGAAAATGTTGTAAGAAAAATAAAGAAAAATCCATTAATCTAAAGAAAAGAAGAAAATAAAAAAGGTAAAGTTAAAGAAATAGAGATATACCGCTGGCTGAAGGACGTCCTCCGTCAACCCTAACTCCATCGGGTCCATCGTATTTGGACGATGCTGCACGTTCACCGTCCCCCCGCTTAGCAGTTTGATGTTATAAGAGGGAGGCGGCAACCAAAGAAAGGGAACCTCCGCCACTGCCACCACCGTTGATGATGACGCGCCACCTGCATTGTGGGTAGACACCACCGGCCAACTCAAGCCTCTACCCAGAACTGCAGGAGAAGGAGCCATATCTGCCATCTTATATATAGTGGGCAACATCAACCAACTCGCCACGAAATCCATATAATCATACATCACCGCCGTGTCGGTATAAGACGAGTAGGGCTCACCAACCATCACCGCTACCCTCACCTCTTTCGACATCTCCCGCACCTGCCTCATGTACATCGGGGGATTCGCAGGTGGCACCACCACCTCGTCCTCCACCATCTGTCGAGTACCAGGAGCAGCCGAACTCATGCGCCAGTAGCTGACGCATCACCGTATGACCACCAGTCATCCCCGTATGCTGAATTGCCATACTCAAAGGGTAAAAGGTCACCTGTAATTCCCCAGTGAGAATCAACACTCGAACACATCAAGAAAAATATGCTCAAAAGAAAATAGAAGAATTTAAACATGAGCGCTCGTCAGGCCATTCAGGACCTGACGTACCACCACTAAAGACAGCGACTGCCGAGATTGTTGGTTGGATTTCCTCCATCGGTAAATCCTGCAATAGTCCCCCACGGACTCTTCCTTCAAACCTATCAGACGGGAATCATGACCAATCACCTCATAAAACTACGTCTGCAAAGGACAAGGGTATATAATCAGCAAACATAAATCAAGAAAACAAAAAAAGAAAATGCATAAAGGAAAATGCAAAAAAATGCTGAATACCTGTAACAAATACGTGGCTCCAATAAAAGTCTACCGGCAGCACCGACTGAATGTATCCAATAAAGAATAAAGGGTCGCCAAGGTCAGGCTCCCCAAGTCACACAAAGGGATGTTCGAAAACATCCTCAGATATGACAAAAACCATAAATGGACGACATCGCTACTCGTTGTCACCAAAAATCCTCCCAGCAGCAAAAGAATGAATAAGCGGGCCATCTGTCGTACATCCATCCCGTCAGTCTCATTGATCCGCCGACTCAGCAAAGTCTCTTTAAGAGCAAAAAATCGAATAGAGTCCCAGAAACTATACGCCCAACATCCCCCAACGCCGCCTCTACCACTATCGGTGTCACCTATAAAGTTCGACCCACCTCGATCTGCGTGCCATCATAGTCGATCCCCAACAACGACTGAACATAGATGAGAGTCACTGTCATCTCCCCCAAAACAAAATGCATGGTGTGAGTAGTGTCCCACCACCTCTCCCCCAAAGCACAGAGAACGACCGTAGATCGATTCGTCTCATCCAAAGCAGCCTCCAAACGACCAAAACCCGCTGATGTGATCATCCAATGCACCACAGGCGAAAGAAACTCCCAAATATGCTTAAGCCTTGTCGTTCCTCGGGAATACAGAGTCGATGTAGACACATCAGTCTGTCAAAACAAAAGAAAAAACCTTTGTCAAAATCCAGGAAAAATAAGGAAATACACAAAAAGAATACCAGGAGTCATTTGCACTTACATAACCACCAGGGTTCACCCTAGACGATCGATGGTGTGCCTGCTCATGAAGAAGGGTTGTGTTATCTGCAACTGGTTCAAACCGCTCAAAGGTATTCTTATTACCCTGCACTAAGGGCACTCGGGCCCGCCATTACAGATGCGACCAGTTGTCAATCCCTAGCCATGCCATATGAGTTTTGCAGCCTAAAAATTCTACCATTTATTAAACTCGAAAGAAGAAAGAACGATGAAGCAGTTCATAGAAGAGAAAGGGAGAAGGTAGGATGGCTAGAGGCTGTGAAAAAATGAAGAGAATATGCCCCTTTTTATCGGAGGTTAAAGGGCATGCTGATCGGAAACTCCCAGACACCTACCGATCGACACTGTACCTTTACCTGATTGAGACAGCCCAGAAGGCCATGCCACTTCCGGTTAGCACCCCTTACACCATGCCAATCGGCACCCCCCCAAAATTTTATACAAAAAATCTTGAAAAATGCCAAAAAATTCTGAAAATTTCCCATAAAATTCCCAAAATTCCCAAATGCATATTAGAACCAAGAAAACCGTTTTTCAAGATCCTAAAATCCCCAACAGGATCAATATTTAATGTTTATCCCCAATATAAACTCTAAAAAATTCCTTAAAGGGATCCTATAACCATTTCCCCAACGGAATTCCCAAATCCATTTTCCCAGCACGAGCAAATCAGATATCTCCCTACAAACATCTTCAAAAAAGCACATTCCTCAGTGGAATACCTATTTCTCCCCGACGAAATCCCAAAATTCTCAGCAAGAATCAAGCAGGCTCCCCTTGCAGGAATTACGTAAACCCTGAGATTAATATCTTTTCCCCAGTGGACTCTCAAAATTTCCCCACGAAAGTTATATACCACGTCATAAACTTAAGCCCTCAGAATTGGCTTCGACCCGCATAATTGGTCATCTCAACTTAAACCTGTAGAATTGGCTTCGACTCGCAGAATTGGTCATCTCAACTTAAGCCCGCAGAATTGGCTTCGACCTGCAGAATTGGTCATCCTAACTTAACCCGCAGAATTAGTTTCTACCTACAGAATTGATCTCAACTTAAGCACGCAGAATTAACGTCGACTCGCAGAATTGGTCATACCAACTTAATCCCGTATAATTGGCTTCGACCCGCAGAATTGGTCATCTCAACTTAATCCCGTAAAATTGGCTTCGACCCATAGAATTGGTCATTTCAACTTAAGCCCACAGAATTGGCTTCCACCCACAGAATTGGTCATCTCAACTGAAGCCCTCAGAATTGTCTTCAACCCTCAGAATCGGTCAGCACTACTTAAGCCCTTAGAACTGGATTCGATCCGTAGAATTGGTTATCTCTACTTCAGGTCCATAGATTTAACCTCTACCCGCATACTTGGTCACCCTAACCTTAGGTCCTCAAAATTTACCTTGGCCCCCGGTTGCCACTTCTTTTAAGTCAGAATTAACCTCGGCCCCTGGTCGTCACCTCCCCTTAGGCCCTCAGAATTGGCCATCCCTAACATCATCTTAGGTCCTCAGAATCGACCTCATTCCCTAAAACATCATGTGGTTTCTATTTGACGGATTTCACTTGTTCCAACCTCACCTGTAGAGGGGCTCTGTAGACACCCCATTCTAGGACCCCCTAAGTCCTTTCATAGGTCCCCAGTACCTCCCCATTTCACTACAAACCCTAGGTCATACTCCGAGTATCGATCTAGAGGCCATCGGGCGCTCCCAAGGCCCGATTTGAACCCAATCAACCTAATCGTCAAAGTGGAAGCTCTTTAAATATTCTAAAGGCATAGAAACCCCTGTCTAACGGTCTACCCCGTGCATGAAACAACATAACAGTGCAGACGAATAGTCCGTCGTGGTTCAAAAACTGATCCGAAGACCCCCGAGCGCTCCCGGACTCCGTTTGACCAAAGTCAACTCTTTTTCTCGATCGAGACTGAATGAATCTTTGAAGGGCATAGAATAAACTTTTCAACGGTCCATCCTGTCCATGAATCAGACTTACGAGATGGATGAATGACCCGTTTTACTCCAACAGGTCATCAGGCGCTTTCGGGCCCCGATTGACCAAAGTTAACTTTCTGAATCGAGTAAAACTCTTTGAAACATCGAAGTACATTTCATAACATTTCCAACGGTCTGCCCCGTGTGTGAGTTGGACTCATGGTACGGACGAACGATCCGTCGTCATTCGACAATCTCCCGTCCAAAGGATCGACAAGCGCATCTGAGACACATTTGACCTAAAGTCAACTGATTGGTTTGGATTTGTGAGTCAACTTATTGATTTGACCTGAAGTTAACTGACCTAAAGCCAACTGATTTATTTGGATCCAACAAGCGCTTCTGAGACACATTTGACCTAAAGGACTTTTGAAGGTATTTGAATTACCTTTCTAACGGTATGCCCTGTGCATGATTTGGATCAACAGATTACGTTATTCAATTATTTTTTCGAGAAAATCTACACGAGACTGCTAATTAGCAGGTCCATTTCCTTTCGTATCGGTAGTGTGCTTAGGGCTACCTGCCGATAGGCAGTGCAAGGACAAGGACGATCGACAGTCCCCCCCACCCTATATAAGGAGAGCATGAGCTCACTCCCGAGGTACACTAGAGATCCATCAACATCAGTGATCTCAGCTTCATTCTCATTTGATCAGCAAGTTTCCTCGTGTGGAAGTTCTCTCCACCTTTCATTCCCATCCTTTTCAAATCTAGTAGAAATCCTCAAACATTCTCCATTTGCAAGGAAGATATCCATCAATCAAATGTTAATCTTCCAAGTCTTCAAAGAAGGTATAACATTATCCCCTCTCTTTGAATTTCTTTACTTTTCATATTATTTATATAAATCTTCAATTTAGTTCTTATTTTAGATCGTATACAATAATACTTCACTCTTTATTAGTATATCTCATATAAATTTATTTTCTACAATAAATCCAAAAACAACAAAAAGAGGGTTATACTTATAAATTTTGACGGGAATCTTCATCACACGTTTTCAAGACTAAACATATCTTTTCACACACACACACACACACACACACACACACACACACATATCATAAACTTACGTTCAAATCTATGGGTTAAACCCCACCCTTGTGTCGCATGCGAACTACGTAGACTTTGATGCCTTTAAAGGCTACATAGGCATCTCGGTGTAAAACCTGAGACTCGAGTCCTATTTCTCATTTATTTTCTTTTATAATATTCCCTTATTCACATCTTTGTATATCATATTTGTTTTCCATATGTTGCGTCTTATCCAACATGTATTATCGTCCTGTTATAACAATTAATATTTCAATAAGCTCACACATTATATCTTTTAATTATAATTGATTTTAGGAACATTCCTTCGATGACCTTACTCTATCTTTTTCATGGTATCAGTCGAGCGATTCCAATCTCCATTTATATACACACACGCATACATTTCACGGGAAAATTAAGAAAAATAGTAACACATGCCCATGAGAGACCGAAAGGGTGAAATGGGTGCCTAACACCTTCCCATTTCTTAACATAGCCCCCAAACCTCCGAATTATTGCTTTCGTATGCATCAATTAGTCTTTTATGCCGCCTCTCAAGGTGACGACATGTGCTTTTGTCTTTTTTGCGTAAAATAGACTGGCGACACCATCTCTTTACATTGCCACACATCGACGATGACCGTAGCGCTCCCCCTTTGAATAAAAGTGTCGGGGCGCGGGGCCTTTTTATTTATTTCCTCCCTCTCCATCCCTTTTGGAAATAAGCCTCGGGAGAGGAAAGGGAAAGGAGATAGATTTCTCGGGATGGACACAGAACCTAAACACATTTTCTATAACATAACATAATTAACATAGAGTCATAATTAATTGCACTTAAACACATTATCTAAACCCCAGCTCTTTATAACGGTGTAGCTCTGAAAGTCACCAATCGTATGGTGTCCTAGCTGGCAGTATACAAACTTGGAAAATGTTAAAATAAAAATATTAAGCTACAAAGCTTAGTGAGGTACTCCTTCCTTGTAATGAAATAACAGTTATATATCAAATATTTGGATGTAAAGTTAAAACAACCCTGCCCGTTATGGCAATGAAAAATGCTGGAACAATAGTTCCAATAAATCCTTGTTATAAGACAAAACAAATAATTGGATCTTTATTCAATTCCAATCCTGGATCATAAGACCCAAGCAATCCTGGATATTTGAATATCCAAACAAATCTTGAATGCCGAAGTACTCAAACCAATCCACTCTTAGAGATATATTCATATCCATCATATCATTCACATATCTAAATATCTAAAATAATTATAAGTACACTCACATTGGCAAATTAATAGACGTTTCCTTTTTCTTTGTCTAGCACTTATTGAACTAATTCTTCTTCTCATCCTATCATTCTTACAATATTAGTATCATCATAATAACACTAATAATCCAAAGAATAACGTCAATGAATCCAATTCATAATCATCATATGATCCCATTCAAATCATTTATCATCAATGAAGTTCCATATAATTTCATGTTAAGATATTTAAAATATCCAAATCATAGAAATCGGTAGCTCCCCATTCGGGGAGTCTATCATTATTCTTCCAATAAAGGCAGAATTGTCAAAAACCAATATGCTCCATTTGAGAGCATATGAGAGAGGCAGCTCTACTCTTATCTTCAAATACTTATTGCCGAAAAGTTGATTGTAGTTCGGTGGAGATGTGATGGACCTTGGTGAGAATGTCGACCAAAATAATGACCCAGAAACCAATGTTTTTCATCCTCTCATATTGATCGACGACCAGCAAAGTGGTCCATTTAATGTCGTCGAGATCGGGTAAGTCAATATACTTGGTCAAAATTAGCAGGTAAGAGGAGAAATCTCAGGTCGATGTGGCCGTGTGCCTGACTAAAAGATAATGAATAAAGGTTACCAGTAGTAAGTATATACACCACCTATTGGTGGTGCTCGGTTGGATGACAAACCCAAATCACAGATTGGAGATGACCTCAGGTCGCATGTCGGAGATGATCGGAAGAAATGACCAAAAAATTGTTAATTCCTTCTTTATTTCACTTTGGTCGTAATGAATATGTGGAGAAATCCCTATGACCCCTAGGTCAGTGGAAGGGTTCCCGTTGGGCCTGCCATTGATTTTTTTGTGTGTTTTTAAAAAATTCACCGCACGAGGAAATCTTGGATACTTAAGTTCAGAACAAATTGTGTGATCAATAACTTTCTAATTAAAAATGTGTTCATCTACTAACACAAACTAATTCTGATTCATCTATATTTATAAAAGGTCAAGAAAATGTATAATAACACCATCCAATAATTCAGTCACAATGTAATCAAAGCATTAAGCAGCTTGGGATAAGGTGTTTTTGTTCATATAATTGGACCTCATGAGATTTTGCAGCTCTTAAGAGTTGTTCTGACAATTACTTTTACCTTTCCAACTCCAAAAAATGTCTTTAAGTGCAAGCCTCACATACTCCTCAACTTCTTGTCCTCAGGTCTGTCTCCGGACAACTTTGAAAACTCCACACTACACCTATGGCTCCAACTCAAGCACCTCTACTATCAATGACAATTTTCCCTTTCTCCCCTCAAATGCTCCTTGCATATCCACCTCATACTCCTTGCTCATCCAATTCTAAAATTCAACCTCTTCGCGCTTAACCACATTTGCCCAAGAATAACACTTTGGAAGTAAACAATGACGCCGCATTCGATTTTTTATCTGAATTTCAATCTGAATGTTAAAAAATGGTTTCTTTTCTAAACGAATAAAACTTCTAAATGAATGTATGTAATCTTATTTTAGTGTAAAAAAAAATATATATCCAGATCATAACATAAAGCATAATCAACCATTTCAATTCAATCATGTAAATTACTGACTCATAGTTAATTAATACCCTATATACGCGCGCGCGCGCGCGCACACACACACACACACACACACACACACACACACACACACACACACACACACACACATATATATATATATATATATATATATATATATATATATATATATATATATATATATATATATATATATATCGAGGAGATATGGAAATATGGTTGAAAACATAATCAGTTTATACTTAGCATACTCATCCTCAATTTATAATTTTAATTGCTCAATTTCCATTTAATACCCCAAACATACTTTAATTTCTTCTTAGTAATTCAATCCTTATCATATTAGATTTCCAATACAAAAGACGGTGCATCATTTCAAGTTTCTTAAAGCAAGATATGCTCATTTCTTTATAACATAGTAAATATACCATATAAACTCCTCTAGTATGCAGTCACCTTCCAAGAGTTTCCATGATTTTTTTGTAGTATAACTTTATATTATTTTCCACATATTTTTAGTACACATACGAAACAATACAAAATTAAAGTTTCATGATTTTTAGAGGTCATTTGCTATGTTAAAGTCTTTATAAAACTTAAGGCATATCTAAACAAATTATTAAAACAACAACTATGTACCAACTTCCAACCGTCGCCAAGGTCTAACCACGAGGAGTTAAATTCTAATTTCTGAATATTCTTGGAATATATAAGTTTATTTTAATCTCCAATTGGAATTTATGAATTTCAGTAAGTATAAAAGACGAAATAGAAGTCTGAATACACACGGTTTCTAAACAAAGCAATATAAAGGGTTTATACATTCAACTTTCTTTAAACTTATATGTATCCATACATATACACCAAGGCATGAAAGTTTAGTGAATAATTTATGGTTTCTATCATTTCAATCAGTGATACAAAAAAATAAACAAGATTTATGGATATAATTACTTTAGGAACTCTTATATGATTTTTATGGATGTTTTTCAATTTTCTCCTCACACTTTTCTTCCTAAGCTTCACAATTCTCTCTCTTTAATCCAAATGTGACATCCTGCCCAATAAAATATAGGGTGATCAGTCCTTTACCAAATTTAAAATAGAATGTTCAGTTGGCTCATTCTTAGCATCACTGTCAAAAAACTTATAAACATATTAATCACCTAATATAGAATTAAGCTAGGCATAAAAAACTTTTTCCTTTTTACATATAACCAAATAAAACTATTTAATTATGAAAATGTAAACCATTAATCATACACATGAATATAATAAACATGGATCAAATACAAGAATAAATAAGACTGGGTAAAAACCTCCCAGTTCAAAACTCCAAATTTACGTACTCATAATAAGATTCCATCCAACTAAAATAACTGCAAAGTAAACTGAATAATAAGTCTGATAAAAACTAGGAATGGGCGACACATGCCCCAACTGATATGTCTAGATAAGTGAATGGAAATGATGGAGGCATCTAATGCACAGACATACAGCTTCCACAACGGCTGCAGCACGTAAAACAATCCAACTCTCTAGTTCTGGTATTCCTTTGGCTGAGCACCTGATATGATACGTATACATAGCAAAAGAGAGAAGATATGCAAGAGACGGGTCAGAGCCCGATGTTTTAAAAATATTTAGCAAGTATTTAAAACTGGAATAAAGCAAGTATTATGTGCATGTTAGATATCGCACTCACATGAGATTCTCACCTCTCATCTATTGTGCACGCCTAACGTACATCTAACCCACACTAGCTAAGTTACCCGACCTAACTAGTTAAAAATCATATATCATCATCTACAATCTCCAGTAGTATACCCGTATCACCCATACAATACGTAAAAGAAATATTTTATCTCACATAACTAAAAGTTCCAATATTCACCGCTCGAATGGTTAATCTTTTACCCACTAAGATTATTTTATTTCCCATTATACAAAATCTACTAATTTCACAAAGTAGAATGTTCCCAATTATTTTCATAAATATTTATAGTCACATCACCCCTATATATATACATATCAATCCTGCACCCCTAGGTTAACACCGCTTGGTGCAAAGCATTTTATTATTATTACTATATCTACCAGTTTCACACAGTAGAAATATTTACAAGTTCTTATATACATATATACATATAGTCACATCATCCATATACATATATATATATATTGTTTCTGCACCCCCGGGCTAAGACCCATTAGCGCCCCTAACCATAATAATCATGCATCCTCGGTTTAGCACCCATTAGTGCACTTAATAATAATATCATATAATAGGTATATACACATCCTATTAAAAATTCATAGGTATTCACCCAACCTAAATTATATACATCTCATACGTATTTTATTCTCATCACTACGTATGGTATTTTTAAATGCAATTACTATCAGTCATGTAATTCTTGTACCCCCGGGTTATCATCCATTAGTACACTTATCAATCATAATCTTGTACCCCCGGGTTATCACCCATTAGTACACTTTGCAATAATATTCGTGTACCCCCGGGTTATCACCCATTAGTACACTTAATAATTATATTCTTGCACCCACGGGTTATCACCCATTAGTAGATTTGACAATTATATTCTTGTACCCCCGGGTGATCACCCATTAGTACATTTAACAATAATATTCTTGTACTCCGAGTTATCACCCATTAGTACACTTAATAATTATATTCTTGTACCCCCGAGTTATCACCCATTAGTACATTCAATAATAATATTCTTGTACCCCTGGGTTATCACCCATTAGTACACTTAACAATTATATTCTTGTACCCTCGGGTTATCACCCATTAGTACATTTAACAATAATATTCTTATACCCCCGGGTTGTCACCCATTAGTACACTTAACAATCATAGTATATAATAGGCATACACACATCCTATTAAAATTCATAGGCATTTACCCCACCTAATTATATACTTCTCATACGTATTTTAATCTCATCACTACGTATAATATATTTAATTCGATTACTATTGCTCATGTATTCTCCAAGGCCAACATACCGTTCCAATTATTTAAAGTATTATTTCCCAAATACTTCCCAAAAACTCTGCACTAGACTAAGTCCATCGAATAGCAGTTTTCTCACCCAAATTTATTGCGTAACTTAATCTAGGGGTAAAATGGAAATTCCCATAAATTTGAACCTGTCGCTTGAACCAGAATGGGCTGTCGCTCGAACGTCTTCCACGTGTCATTTGAACGACTTCGCGCGAGATCCTTATCTCGCGCGAACGACCTACGAGCGACTTCGCGCGATACTCTTTGTCTCGTCTTCTTCCCCAAAATTTCAGCGTTTTCCCACCATTTTCACCTCTATAACCTCTATTTTTCAATCCCAAACACCCGAACAACAAATCCAATTGATGCTCTAATATATTTAGATGATTTCTAACAACCTAGAATCATTAAATCCTCACCATACATAAATAAATTTCAAAATCCCCAAATTAAACCAATAAAACCCTAGTTCTTCCAATTTCAATTCAAGAACCATTTTAACCCAGATTCGTTCATGGAAAATTTTCATAAATATTTGAATCTAATCCTATCTACATGAAGGGATTTAATCTCTTAAAATTTTCAGTCCCAAAATAAATCAAATTATCAAATTTCCATCAAATTAATTCTCATAAATTTGAGGGGTTATCACCTACTCTAACTTAAACACAATTATTACTAAAACACGCACGTAATAAGCACTTGCCTCGAATATGATGGTATGATCTGTTGGTGATGTTAGTATAGATGCGTTCCTGTCTTCGCAATCTACGCGTTGGTGAAATTTTCGGTGTAAAAGCTTGAGCCTTTCTCCAAGAACACCTATGGAGTCCTTCTTCTCCCTCTTAGGTTTTTCCTCTTTCTCACTTAGGTTTAGGATCTAATGGGAAATTTAATACCCACGTACCTTTATTATTTAATTACTAATTTTCTTCATTAATTAAACCCCCAAAAATCCAAATTACAAAACTACCCCTACGGGGTGCCGGTTTGGCCTAAAATATTTCGGAGTCCGAATAAAATACCCGGGTAGTATTTTCTGATTATTTCAACCCTCCCGGACTCAACGGCGCACTTGAAATGACCATGTGAGTTAATAAACATAAATTCTCTTTTTATCCCAATCAATTAGTCCCAACACGACTCACACGCGTGTCTGACTTAAATCACCAAACTGCTGTATATTTCACTCTCCGCAAATTATCAAATTTCTTAATTCCATATTACATATCACAGAGTAATATTCAATAATTCTCAACAATAAGTATTAACCTTTGTCACGCTAGTTAATAATTATTTTAATTCGAATTAATAACAAATTAATTTCTCGCATTTTAATTTAATTAATCCAACAACAATAATTAATCACGTAATTATTTAAATCATAAAAAAATACGGGGTGTTACACCAAAGTTCTCTTATGGATGAAATGTGTGTTAAAAGTGAATAAAAAAGGATGAATTTAGCTGTCAAAGTCGGCCTAAGGTTTCCACCCACTCTAACCAATCAAAACATAACATTTAGATACAATAAAGACAAAAAAACCTAAATAATTGATGGCTTTACCCTTAGTTCGTAATTTTGTTATATCTTTTCACTCGTATGTCTGTTTTACACACCATTTATTGCGTTGACATTCTAACTCATAGAGCTACGTGTTTTTAGTTCACTCTTAGGTCAAATTATTATGTATAATGGGTCAAAATGAGCCTCACACCTGAAATTGTCTACCGAAACTTTAAAATTAGATGTTTATCACCAATTTTTGAAAATCGTCAGTAATAAAAGGTAAAATCACACTAAATGATAATAATATAACATATTTTATATGAACAAAACATTATTTAAAATATTATATAATCATTACTGAGTTAATTGAGGTCATGAGTATGATCATGTTCTCATAAGGGAAGTCCAGCGTTTAACTTCCTAGAGAATGTTAGGTTCGTATGTTAAATCCTTCTAGAGGAAATGAGTGGGTCGTGGTTGGGTTCGTCATGATTATTGACTCAATCCAGGGCACATGTCTAAGCTAGGATCGTTTAGCTTTCATGTGATGGGACGTAAATTCCGAATGTGTGGCGTAGGCTCACCTTCGTAAGCCATCACGGTTGTATGAGAGTGGGGTCTTATCGGATCTATTGTTTATCTCTTTTGATTATTGTGTTTCCTTTTACTTTTGGTGATATAGAATTGTATTCCTCACGGTTGTGATAACCCGGACTTATACCACGATGTGGTGTGGCGCGATTTGGCCTAGTAGAGCGCGGTTGGACTTGGCATAGTAAATAAAACTCGATAACTGGGTGCACCCTTGTCTAAGGTATCATTGTTATTGCATCAAGATCCGTGTGTGGGTAGCTGCACTTTCGGCCGAACGGTTGCTCATAGGGTCCCACTTCTTTAGGCATAGCGACCTAGGATTTGGACGGCATGGCAGTTAAGGGATCTTATTGCAAAGGTAATGATGATAACTTGAGTACATCGTAGAATGTTAGAACTTCAGGAAACTTAGCGCGGAGCATTTTTTATCACGGTGTATGAATTGTGTAATGCTCAGCTGTGTGTTCCTTGGTTAAACACCTAGACTGATCCTAGATTTATGTGAGGATCCTGTGAAAGGGTATTAGTCAGATGTATGATTTGAGGCTTAGTGGAGTGTTAACCTTTAATGCGAGCGATTAATGGTATAATATTAGTGTCAAGTTTGAACAAAGTCAGATAGTCATGGTGACTTGAAAATTCATGAAAACCAGGGTGTGTAATCCTAGTGTTTGAGAAAATTCTTGATGATGAATCGGGTACTGATTATGTTGTGGTTTACCCTTGGGTGAGTATCCATCAAGAGAGAGTGTTGCTCGATAGGGACACCGATATGATTTGGGCATTAACTAAGGTATTCCAAGAACTCGACTGTGCGTGATCATCAAAAAGTGGAGACTCGAGGACTCAAGTGAATTTGGTGACAAGCTTGAGGGTAAGCATTAGGTCATGTTGCATGATGAACCGTTTGGTGATAAGCCCATGAATGATTGTACAATGTTATCTTGGCATTCGAGGACTTTGACGAGTTCGTTTTGGATGATTCCCACGACTTAGAGTAGAAATTGGTAAACCCCTTAAGCGTGATGATTGACAAATCAATAATTTCGCGGACCAAATTTCATAAGGGGGGAATAATGTAATACCCCATCCCAATATTATATTTATTTCCCCGCATAAGTCTAATAGTATGAAGACGTGAATATTTGGATCATTATGACTGGGTTTATATTCTTATTTGACTTTTTTGGAGGCTTATTGAGAATTTTTGAAAATTTGTGGGTTAAGATTGAAAAATTTGGAGAAATTAGAAAATGGTCGTTCGAATGAGTTTAGGTCATTCGAATGAGAAACCGAGGTCCTTCGAAGTGGGGATGAAACAAGGTTCGAACGAGATCCCACTAAATAACAGGTCTAGGTTGTTCAAAGGTCATTCGAAGCACAGTTCGAACGAGAGGCCATTCTCGTTCGAACGAGGTTGACCAGAATTTTTAAATCGGGTTTCCCTTGTGTGCTATTTAGTTTTGTCCCGTTGGATTAATGAGGTGCCGAGCTCCGGTGAGCCCATATTGGGTAAAATTGGGATTTCAAGGATTGGGGATGTTTTTATAAGGGTTTTATGGATTATTTGGGTTTATTTGAGTTGGAAGCAGAGAGAGAGAGAGAGACATAGAGAGAGAGAGGGTCTCCCCCACCATTTTAAGCATTTCTTCCCCTCTCTCCACCATAAACCACCATGCCACCATAATTCTTCCACCTTATGACACAATATTCTTCGAGTATCCCACCATATCCAAGCCCTGTATACCCATTTCCACCATTATTGAGTGGATATTTGAAATTTGGAGGTGTTGTTGGGAGTTTTGGGAAGATAAAGATGGATGATTTGTGAAGCTTGAAGAGGGTCTTGATGGAGCTTTCATGGAGACAAGCTTGGTGGAGCTAGGCAACCTCTCCAAGGATACCTTAGGAGGTTGCCATCTGACGCGACTTTAAATGTGTCTCTAGTGAATGCTTATATCGGGTCAAGTGTAAGCCGATCGCGTAAGTAATAATCCGAGAAAGTCGAGTATCGAACACAAGGAATAGGACGTAAGACGTGAGGACGAATATGAAAGATGAATAATCTTACGTTTGACACTAGAAAATAAGGAAATGATGATTATTTTTTAAACTTCCTATCAACTAATGTAGTTTAATTAAATTTGTAAATGAACTACGCATGCGAGAATAACTACATGCTTTTAAATCAATGTGGGGAAAATGGAGTTAGGAGACATTCCCCCGAATCGTCGGTGATTACTTAGAACATTAAAACTTCAAAAATATAGTTCTCAATTCAAGGAAACATCAAATACTTTCTAAGCATTCGACATATGCGGATTTTACTCCTCACAATATCAAATCAAAAATTGTATTTGACGAGAATGATAAATTACCGGAACTCGTATTCCATCCTTAAACATTCCAGTTACCTAGGGAAAACGGAATTAAAAGACTTACAATATTTATTTCAGTAATAAATCAACCCTTGAATTGGTAATTACATTTTATTCTCTTTTAAATCCATTCTTAATACCTAGGTTGGGTTCATGTACCCCAACCCGCTAATAGCTTAGTCAAACATGGTGTAACTACTAGAAAAAGTGATTTCTACGTTGCATGTAATCAAAACCATAATGAAACTATATCTACACATGCATGAGGATCTTGGAATTCCAGAAAATAAACGAAACATGCAAAGAATATTAACTTCAATAACAAGATAGAGAAAGACAATATTATTGATGAAAACCTTGAGAATTAATCCATGAAAGTATAAGCTTTATGAAGAAATTGAAAGCTAGGGTTCTTGGTTCTTCCTCTACCTAATTCTAAGGTAAAAATGATTAAAACTAAGTCTAATGTCAAACTACAATATTACATGATCGTTTAGAAGAGTCTCCAAAAAATAAAACTCTCAAGGCTAAAAAGTAGAGCCAAAATAAAAATCCCGCATCAGATAATTTGTCACGGTTTTAAAGCGTGACTAAATTTTTATTACGGTTCTGGAGCGTGACTAATGGTGAACCGGTTCCCTTAAACTAAATCGGATCTATTTTATAGTATATCGAACTGGTTCTACTTTAGAACCGAACCGGTTCGTTTTTCTGATATCTTTAATTCTTCTGATCTTCAAATGCGCATAACTTTCGCCACCATAACTCGAATTGAAGTGCCGTTTTTTCCAGTATTCTTGTGACTTATATCTCTTCAACTTTTTAGTTAGCTTCGTCTTTGGGTTCCTGGTGAAAAATTACGAAACTGCCCTTCAACTTTCTTTTCTTGCTTTCTTTCACTGTTTCGAGTTCTCTTTCGCGTTTACTTGCATGAATTACCTGTAAAATACATGGGAAAAATACAAAACAAGATTTAGTTATGGAAAAGGGTTAGTAGCATGAACGTGAGATAAATATAGTCTATTTACACCGCACGGGACCATAAAAGAACCAAAATTAAGGGGATAAATGTGAAATATTTACTCCTTATCAAATCCTCCTAGACATTTCATGCCTATCATTATTGGAGCTCTATTTGAGGTGAGAAACTCGACTCTTAGTTTTAAGACTCTATTTGCATATTAGTAGTCTTGTTGTTAGATTATACGAGTAGGATGCATTTGAATAAATAATGGGTTTCAAGTAAATTGATATTAAATATTTTTATGGAACAAAAATGTTGGAAGAAAGTCATTTTGTTGAGTGTAAAATATGAATGAATATTTTAAGGTTTTCTTGAAATAAAGATTTGGGGTTTTATGAAAAATGATGTATTTCTAGAAGTTGATGTTAAACATTTTATGGAATAAAATTTTTGAAAATGATATTTATCTTGCTAAAACATTTGGTGAAATAATGTTTCAAAGTTTCATGAAAAAATATAGATTTTACGAAAGTTGGACATTTGTTGAGTTTTGAAGAAATAAAAATGTCTCTAAGTCTTGTAAAGGGTGTATTTTGCAAGTAATATGGATTTGTAGACTAGATTGTATGTTTGACCCATTTAAAAGGATTTTTGGAATTTAAATCCATCTTCTTAAGTATATAATCTTGTACTATTTTGATGAGAATTTAATACCCCGTATTTTTATGGCTTTTAAATTTAGGGATTTATTAAATTTAATTGAGATAAATTAATTTAATATTAATCTGGAAATTCGTTTTAATATTTACTAGCGTGACGAGAGTTAGTAATTATTGGAAATTTGTTGAATATTACTAGACGAGTACAGTAATATATAAGATTGTTTTTATTAAAATTGTCACGAGTGAATAAAATGGCAATTATGGAAATTTAAGTCAGGACGCGCCTGTGTCGTGTCGGGACTAAATTATTATTATTAAAAGTGAATAAATTATAAGTCACCCGTATGGTCATTTCGAGTGCTCTAAAGTGTATGTAACGGTTGAGATAGTCAGAAAAGTATACCTGGGGGTTTAGTTTGGGTCTCGGGGCGTTTTTAGGCCAAATTGGCATTCCAGGAGGATATATTAGACATTTTATATTTTTGGGTAATTAAACCCACGAATTTCCAATAGTTATATTAGCCATTAGGAGTTGCCTTTTAGGGTTAACAAACACAGAACCTTGGAATGGACATTAGAGAAGAAGATAGGAAGCTTTCCAAGGAATCCAAGGCCAAGAACTCATCCGTTTGCACCGCCACCACCACCAAAATGTAGATCGCACGACGATGAACGCAACCATGCCTTTTTCATCCACAAATTAGAACCTTAAATTTAAGGCAAGTATCTGTCTTGCTTTGGTTTAGTTAATGTCTCACCAATGTTAGTTTAGGATTATAAAGAACATGTCTTATGAAAGAAATTGATAATTTAGAGACTTTAAATCGCATGTTTAGAGAAAATTAATATATTCTGGACATACCCATCATATGTAGAGGATGACCCACGGATTAGTATGAATTTAGAAACAAGAAATCTGGGAAATAATTAGAAGAATGGATGTTTCTACCAAAATTTGGGTTCTTGAAGATTATGTCAATTTTACCCCATTAATTCGATATCTTTAATGAATTTGAACATGTTTTACGTAGGAAACCATGTAGTTAGGTGTATAGTATCGGTAGTAATGTTGTTTAATGGAGATTTGGTTGAGGTGGGAGAAGCAAATCCGTAACTTAACAATGGAAGAATTCGTCATAAGTGCTTGATCGATTGATCGACCAAGAACATCGATCGACCAAGAACATCGATCGATAGATATGATCGACCCCTTTCCTCGATCGATCGATCCCTCCTGGAAAAGTGCATATTCTTCCCCTTTTTGTTTAATTCGGTTAAAATGCGTAGGAACCCTTGATTATTATTGATAGAGTATAATGGATTTTAAAAAGGACCAGTAGGGTCTAGGTAGACTTCGTTGAGTGAAATTTATTATGGGATGATATTGTGGGTTAACGGAGAGTTATTCACACATAGGAAATTGTGCGTACGTTTACTAAAAGATTGAGACTCGTAAAGGATTTATACCAGAAGGTAAGTGAGAGTATACCTACTGAAATTATACTTAGTGCGATAGAATACTTCGAGAGATGAGAAGTAAGTATGAAATAAATTATAAATGAGAATAAAAGAGACGAATTCGTTATGCGATATAGTCGAGTAATATGTGCTGAGAACGGATAATTATAATTATGGGTCGTGGGCGCACCTAATTTAGAAAATGTGAATATTTATATATATGACTATGTGATTGTGCATATATTATATATCTATGTAAAAATCCTATTCGAGCTACTTGCTATTACGGAGGTTTTCGAACCGGGACAATCTTATCTCGATTGGACCTTTATGGGGGATATTGACTCGTACCCTAGAAGATAGTATCCTTGATACAGACAATCTGAGTGATAGTCACATGGTACTAAGAGACGTGAGGGTATGTGCTGACCTCTTAGTGTCTGGAAACTATGCTTCTCCTCCATTTGTATGTATTTTGTGTTAATAGAGTTCGAGAGTGATTCCGAACTAGTATTTCCCTTAGTACGAGTGATACGGGGACTTGATAGCATAGTATGCCAGCACCATAGATTTTATGTGGGGTTCCGTTAGTATATATATTATATGTGAGACTAATATATATACGTATGTTTACATGGGAACTTTCTACTGTGCGTATAAGTAGTTAAGTAATGAATAAATATTTCAACTTTCTTATAAGTGTCCGGGAATTGTATAACGGTACTTATTTGTTCTAAATAGCGTAAGAAATCTTGAAGAGATTTATTTTCTAAACTAAATATCATAACCTTTTTATTTCTTAAGATAAAAAATTATGGATAATAAGTGAGATAGACTTATGAGGTTTAGTAGTACGGTAGGCGTGCACATTAGACGAGAGGTGAGAATTCTCAAGAGAGTGTCGCATCCTAACATGGTTGTTGCATTAGCAGGTAAGCATTTTAAATACTTGCTAAACTATTTTAAAACTTTTTTACACTCGGGCTCTAACCCATTTCTTTCTTTTTTCTCTCTCTTGTATATATATGTACATGTATTACAGGTGCCCAGCCACAGGGGCGTCATGCATAGGTCCCTTGGATTGGACGCGTTGCAACTTATGTGGGAGTTGCAGCCCTTTGTCTTCGACGACCTCTTCATTGATTCAGTACCTTTTTTAATTCTTCATAGTTAGGGCATGTGCCTCCCGTTTCCCTATTCAGTTTGGATATATCAGATGTCTATGTTTATTTATATTTTCATTATTCAGTACTCCTTGGGAGTTAACTATTGCCAGGATGGTTTCATTTATGGATTTAAACTTGTTTGGTTTATCTAGATGGTTGTAATTCTTGTGTGTTATTGCCATACTTAATATTTATGTGATTCTTAAACTGTTGGTTGTTAAAAAGGTTTACATATTTGGATCTAATAAAATAGAAATAAAGTTTTAAATTATTTTGACACTTAGCTTAATTATTTAGGGTGTTTAAATTGGTATATTTTATTTGGGACAGTGATGCTAAGAATGAACCAACTGTTCACGTTGATTTTAATTTAATATAGAACTGATTGCCCGGTATTTAACTAGGCGGGGTGTCACATGTGGTATTAGAGCATCAAGTTCTAGTGTCCTTAGGATCTGTGCGGCTTATTATGATTCCAGCGTTACTTTGTGTGATATAGAGCCCTATGTTTAGGATTGTTGATTTCTATGGTGAGAATCCGTTCTCCTGCTATAACATTTGTATATTAGTGAATCTTATTTGCATTCGAGCGTTTCTGAACAATGGAATATGGCAGGCAAGGGGCGTTGGGTGGACAACTGGAGGCAAGGCTTAGTTGAGGTTTAAGAGTATATTTGAGGATGATGACCGTAGTTAAGGTCATCCCTATTATGGCACGAGAATCTAGGACTGTAAAGACGTCTAGGGCGCAACCTATGATTTTCGAGTACTGTTGTAGTCGAAAGAGGTGTAAGAGTAGACTCACCCCACGTGGTACGACTGGGAAAAAGTCAGACAAAACATTGAAGAGAACTGTCAGTGGAAATTCTAGAAATGCAGAAATTGTGTGTGTTAGCCAAATGAGGTAAAATATCCAAAGGTTTGGACATATGACGAAGTGCGGATAACTAAAAATGAAAATTTGGAGTAAAATTTTCTTGGCTTGTCAGAATGAAGTTATAATGGTGGGAGTCAGCCACCACTTTTAGAAGTGGAATGCTATGTCTATAGAAGGATCTTCGGTACAGTTTGACCGCATGTTCCTTCATCGGATGTTCGGGATAAAATGTGAATGTTGTTCTGAACTCATCATAGGAGGACCCGACAGAGGTCCATTTGTGATTATGAATCTAAACCGTTAGCGAATCTTGTATCGGAGGATGTAGATACAAATGGAGGAGAGGACTCCAAGTGGGAGATCGACTCGTAATAATAGTTAATAACACTTAAAAAGGGAATTCTACTGGACGGTCGATTCAGAGGTTGACATTATCGTGCTTTGTCAATGGAGATGATAAGGCTTATTTGTGTGGGAAGCTAAGAGAATAAAATAATTTAGTCAAGAATAAAATAGGATGCAACGGTGGTAGTCTATCACCACAAGGGGGGTGTGGATACACATTAGGGGACCCATTTAAATGATTCAAATAGATGAATTCTTACCAAGAAATGGTGAATTCAGTAAGGACTATTGTAACCAATAGCATGTTCTTTAGGGCCAACAAGGCTAAGGGAACAACGGGGGTAGCCATTAGGAATCGAGCCCACCAAAGTTCGAGAGAAGGACAATCCTAATATGATTAGTATGACAGGTGATAAGTGGATTATGTGTAGAGTTATTTTATGAAGAGTGAAATTATATGCGTTAATGTTTTCCCGAAGTGAGTAAAGGGACAAGAGTAGGATGCCTAGTAAAGGACAATAATTAAAGCAGTTTTTATTTTGGTTTGGACAGGCGTATTACATCCGGGGACCATTTGTACAGCCAAGACGATTGACAAGGTAGAAGTATGAGTTTTATCCTCGAAGGATGAGGCGTATTTTATGTAACACGAGCGAGTCACTATATTTTGTTCATTGGTAGATTAGCATGTGAGACGAGTTTAGTGCGTATAATTATAAACATTATTATTATGTTAATATTTTCCCTAGTGTAGCGGGATTATCCTTAGTGCTATCCGCGGAGGATGAATGGGTGTATAAATAGTGTTATATACTTTATTGAGATTACTCGTTTTAGTGATGTGATATACGAGTATGATATTGTCTTGGTTACAACTTTATAGTAATGGTTAGTACGATAGTAGGCAGTTATTGCAAGGATATCGGAGTGGTTGCCTTAGTGCAACATGTTTTGTTCTGGCGAGGCCTCACCTGCGAGAGGGTCGGACTCGCACTTATATCATCTATTTTAGAGACTTCGGAGGGGATAGTGGGCTCGAGATATTCAATCCTGGTATGTGTAGGGATTTTGTTGTTATGATTCATTATGTATTGGGTTTACTGCTGAGTGAAAAGATTTAACTTATTATTATGTTTAGCGCTCAGGACTTGGTGATTGGAAGAGCGCATTGATATATCTATCCTTTAGAGATGTGAGAGTTGAGAGTTATACCCATATGATTGGGGACAATATTTCGAGAATCTCCATTGTATGTATTCGAGATTTATGGAATGTGATTACCACCAATACTGAACAATAGTGCAATTGGAAAAATGTTCTTTGTTAAGTGTAATTACAGGAAGAGATGTAACTTTTATATCTAGAGACGGAATAAAGGGGTACATGCTATGTATGGAGGGCCTAACGGATTTCGATAACCGACAATGCTAGGTAGTAGTGTATCGGGGGGGGGGGGGGTTCTTTGTTTGTATTTCGCTTTGCGAGACACCCCACGTATGAAACTTAACGTAAGGTTGGAAATAGGGAGATATTTGGTCATTAGTCCATGAGTTCGGTACCTCGATCGTAATAGGAGCAGGTAATTATATCTATAAGTTGGAAGTTGAATTATGATTTAAGGCCAGTAGAGCCGGTAGTATGGTAAGAAAGAATTGAAAGTTTTATTTTATCACCACGAGTTGAAGGGTGGATCTATGATAAAGAGAAATTTAAAATTTTGATTTCTAGGGTGATTAAGAGTACCCAAGTGTTGTAATCACGTTGTGAGCACAAAGAAGATAAAGAATTGGGTGGTATGTGTGAAGCGTATATGATGCTTACGCTAGTATGCACGGTTTATAGGGTGTGTGGGCATCCTAGTTAGCTGATGTTAGAATCGTCCGAGTTAAAGGGACGTCGGAATAGACGTGTGGAATATATGTTTATGGGACTAACATAATGAAGTGGAAGTGGTAGAGTGGATTAAGTGCCGTGTGAAAGACGATAAATCCATATACATGTGTGTGATCAGAGTAGCACACCCGAATCTGGTTGGAAGGCTGTGGGAAGCCATTTTAAAAAGGAGTATTCCTTGAGAAGGGTATAATTTAACTATATGGAGAACACTCGGAGTGGAGTTATAATTAGTCAAATGTGAGAACGACTTTCACGTACAAAGAGTGATGATGTTAGTATAGTATAAAAGCTCCAAAAGTGCACATCGTGGAGAAAAGTGCACGGGTCAGAACTTTCAGAATACGAAAAGGAAAGAAGGGAGGTATTAAGTGTCAGTTACTGTGAGACATTACAAGTATAAGTCGATGTTGAGTGGGACATAGTGAGTAGTCTCCACGGGCACTACTCATAAATATAAATCGGTTGGAACAAGAGGGTCAATCAGAGAATTTTGTGGCTACCAACGATTTCTATAATGGAAGAGGCCAGTAAAGTCGATAAAGTTTATTTGATGGGTTACCAACCTAAAGGCAAGATCCAGGGTTCATTCGAACATGTGGAGCAAGTCTCCCAAGAAGTAAGTGATTGATATTCCTTTGGGGTGATTTATAATATTAACTAGTGTGCCCCAGTCTTCCTTTGAAAGGAAGGATCACGCCAGTACGTGGTCCTATATGGTATTTTCTGAATTATGATGAGATTTTTGAATCCCACCTTCAATATGGGATTTCAGGAAGCAGAGGGGATAATATTTCGTTTTGAGCAGGTTGTGTCACCCTTAATCCGGGGAGTAGGCGAGCGATTATTAACCATTAGTGGAACAGTGTGAAAATAATTTTGGATTCATTGTGATCGTTTCATTTCCACAACGGTTATAGCTAGCAAGTGGAGTATAGTACGATAATTGGTGGAAGATATTACCAAATGGTAGGGTTTCTTGGGAGCACTCGTACCTGCTTATTATGAACAAGGTGCTTATTGAGGTTTTGGTGTGGAAAAACCTTAACTTTTCTCACTCTAAATGTTAAGAGATGGGCGGATAATCAGAATTTTAGATTGGTCGAGTTAGAGTCTGATGACTATGGTGGAATTACCACGGCTGTTTTAGGCGAACAAGAGTGGTCAGATGTTCGTAGGGTTTCTCTCAGAATGGGAGTTTTGTGTTTAGATAAATACGAGTAGTTATCATGTAGTGAGGTGCGGCCTCCCAATGACATTGAAATAATGGGAGTCAATGATGTATAGGCTCGTCTTATGCGAATGTTGTAGGTTAGGAGCACGATGTGAAGTGTCTTTAATGAGAGTGTTAAACAATCTTGCTGTGGGCAGGGGCTATAGTGATTAAGCGCCTTACTATGTAGATAGTTTGCGTACTGATAAGGTATCCAAAATTGTTTTACCAGGTAGGTCTTATTTTCCAAATTTTGGGACCAAATTCCATTATTAAGGGGGAAGTATGTAATACCCCGTATTTTTATGGCTTTTAAATTTAGGTATTTATTAAATTTAATTGAGATAAATTAATTTAATATTAATCCGAAAATTCAGTTTAATATTTACTAGCGTGACGAGAGTTAGTAATTATTGAAATTTTTTGAATATTACTAGACAAGTAAAGTAACATATAAGATTGATTTTATTAAAATTGTCACGATTGAATAAAATGGCAATTATGAAAATTTAAGTCAGGACGCGCTTGTGTCGTGTCGGGACTAAATTATTATTATTAAAAGTGAATAAATTATAAGTCACCCATATGGTCATTTCGAGTGTGCTAAGGTGTCCGAAAGGGTCGAGATAATCAGAAAAGTATACCCGGGGGGTTTAGTTTGGGTCTCGGGGCATTTTTAGGCCTAATTGGCATCTCGAGAGGGTATATTAAACTATCTATATTTTTGGGTAATTAAACCCACAAATTTCCAATAGTTATATCAGCCATTAGGAGTTGCCTTTTAGAATTAACAAACACAAAACCTTCAAACGACCATTAGAGAATAAGATAGGAAGCTTTACAAGAAATCCAAGGCTAAGAACTCATCCGTTTGCACCGCCACCACCACTAAAACGTAGATCGCACGACGAGGAACGCAACCATGCCTTTGTCATCCACAAATCAGAACCTTAAATTTTAGGCAAGTGTTTGCCTTGCTTTGTTTTTAGTTAATTTCTCACCCATGTTAGTTTAGGATTATCAAGAACATGTCTTATGAAAGAAATTGATAATTTAGAGACTTTTAATTGCATGTTTAGAGAAATTTAATATGTTCTGGACATACCCATCATATGTCGAGGATGACCAATGAATTAGTATGAATTTAGAAACAAGAGATCTGGGAAATAATTAGAAGAATGGACGTTTCTTCCAAAATTAGGTTTCTTGAAGATTATGTCAATTTTACCCCATTAATTCGACATCGTTGATGAATTTGAACATATTTTATGTAGAAAATCATGTAGTTAGGTGTATAGTACCAGTAGTAATGTTGTTTAATGGAGATTTGGTTGAGGTGGGAGAAGAAAACCCGTAACTTAATAATGGAATAATTCGTCATAACTACTTGATCGATCAATCGACCAAGAACATCGATCGATCGATCGACCCCTTTCGTCGATCGATCGATCCCTCCTGGAAAAGTGCATATTCTTCCCTTTTTGTTTAATCCGGTTAAAATGCGTAGGAACCCTTGATTATTATTGATAGAGTATAATGGGTTTTAAAGAGGACCAGTAGGGTCTAGGTAGATTACGTTGAGTGAAATTTATTGTGGGATGAAATTGTGGGTTAACGGAGAGTTATTCACACATATGAAATTGTGCGTACGTTTACTAAAAGATTGAGACTCGTAAAGCATTTAGACCAGAAGGTTAGTGAGAGTATACCTATTGAAATTATACTTAGTGATATAGAATACTTTGAGAGATGAGAAGTAAGTATGAAATAAATTATAAATGAGAATAAAAGAGACTAACTCGTTATGCGAGATAATCGAGTAATATGTGCTGAGAATGAATAATTATAATTATGGGTCGTGGGCGTACCTAATTCAGAAAATGTGAATATTTATATATATGACTGTATGATTGTGCATATATTATATATCTTGTATAAAAATCATACCCGACCTACTTGCTATCACGGAGGTTTTCATGCTCGGACAGTCTTATCTCGATTGGAGCTTTATAGGGGATATTGACTCGTACCCTAGAAGATAGTATCTTTGATACAGGCTATGTGAGTGATAGTCACATGGTACTAAGAGACGTGAGGGTATGTGCTGACTTCTTAGTGACTGGGAACTATACTTCGCCTCGATTTGTATGTGTTTTGTGTTAATAAAGTTTGAGAGTGATTTCGAACTAGTATTTCCCTTAGTACGAGTGATACGGGGAGTTGATAGCAGAGTATGCTAGCACCATAGATTTTATGTGGGGTTTTGTTAGTATATATATTATATGTGAGACTAATCTATATACGTATTTTTACATGGGAACTTTCTACTGTGCGTATAAGTAGTTAAGTAATGAATAAATGTTTCAACTTTCTTATAAGTGTTAGGGAACTGTATAACGGTAATGATTCCTTCTAAATAGCGTAAGAAATCTTGAAGAGATTAATTTTCTAAACTAAATATCATAACCTTGTTATTTCTCGAGATAAAACATTATGGAGAATAAGTGAGATGGACTTATGAGGTTTAGTAATACGGTAGGAGTGCACACTAGACTAGAGGTGAGAATTCTCAAGAGAGTGTCGCATCCTAACATGGTTGCTGCATTAGCAGGTAAGCATTTTAAATACTCGATAAACTATTTTAAAACTGTTTTACACTCGGGCTCTGACCCATTTCCTTTTTTTCTCTCTCTCTAGTATATATATGTACATGCATTACAGGTGCCCAGCCACAGGGGCGTCATGCATGGGTTCCTTGGATTGGACTTGTTGCAACTTATATTGGAGTTGCAGCCCTTTGTCTTAAACAACCTCTTCATTGATTCAGTTCCTGTTTTAGTTCTTCATAGTTAGGGCATGTGCTGCCCGTTTCCCTATTCAGTTTGGATATATCAGATATCTATGTTTATTTGTATTTTCAGTATTCAGTACTCCTTGGGAGTTAACTATTGTCAGGATGGTTTCATTTATAGATTTAAACTGGTTTGGTTTATCTAGATGGTTGTAATTCTTGTGTGTTATTGCCATCCTTAGTATTTATGTGATTCTTAAACTGTTGGTTGTTAAAAAGGTTTACATATTTGGATGTAATAAAATGAAAATAAAGTTTTAAATTGTTTTGACACTGCGCTTAATTATTTAGGGTGCTTAAATTGGTATATTTTATTTGTGACAGTGATGCTAAGAATGAATCAACTGTTCACCTTGATATTAGAATGAATCAACTGTTCACCTTGATATTAATTTAATAAAGGACTGATTGCCCGGTATTTAATTAGGCGGTGTGTCACAGGATTAGGCGGGATGTCACAGATAAACATAAAAAAAGTTTAAAGAACGTTTTGTTGTGTCTAAACATGAAATAATAAAAATAAAAATTATTGTCTTAAAAGTGTGTGAAAAAGGGTTGAATGTGTGATAAGTGTCAGGTTGAAAGACTATATGTGTTAATAAAAGGAAATGGGATTTTCTTATAAAAGTAGTCTTTAAGTGTAATTAGATTTCTTGGACAAAGAAAGTAAAAAAATGTCTAACTTGGAAAAGTGGTTAGTAAAAGTGTTGAATAAGTTTCAACGGTTAAAGCATTGAGAAGTTGGTGTGTGTAACTTAATAATGTTTTGAAAGATTAGCACTTATGAAATTGGAAGAGAAATAATGGAATAAAGATGTTTTCAACTTGAAAGAATGTTACTCCAAATGTTAAAAGGGTGTTAATGTGTAAAAAATACTTAAGAAGTTAGTGTGGGTAACTTAATGGTGTTTTGGGAAATAACACTCGCAAAAATGGAGAAAATGACAAGTTTGGAAGAAAAAAGAGTAAAATGGTAATTTTACGTAAAGTGGAACATTTTTATAATATAAAAATGTTTGAAAACCGTTTCACAAAGTGGTACTAAACGAATATGATTTTAGAATAAAATAAATGTTAAAGTGTAAAGGATATAAAATGATAAGTTTAAAAGTGTAACATAAGTTGGGGTGAAACCCCAGATTTTGACTTCGGCTGGGTAAAAAGGAAAAAGTGGAATAATGTGTACATTTACAAAATGTTAAATCAAATTAAAGAAGAACTCGTCTGACACCGAAATAATTAAGGAGGGTTCGGAGCCCGGGATGAAAGACCCAAAATCCCTGGCCAGAGCATATAGTGGCGTCTCCGGTAGTGTGGAGTCTGTTAAAGTACGCAGTTTATTGGAAGATTATGAGAAAAAGATTAAGAAAAAAAGATTAAGAAAAAAAGAACATGTCAAGAGATGGGTTGTGTGGTGAAAATATAAAGGAAGAACCTAACTTGAATAAATTAATAAATGTTCCGGTTAGAAATACAAAAATTGTATGAAAGGTAAAATGTAGTGAGTAAATAAGTCGTTAAGCAACATAAGAAGGTTTAACCCAAAATTAACACAAGGGTGTGTTTGTGAAAGATTTTCAAAGGATAAATAAGTATTTTCTAACATGTTGTTCGCGTGTGTTGAAAATGTGATTTTTAATGAAAATACTAATGCGAATTGGTTTAAATAGAAAGGGTAATTTCGGTAAGAAATGGCTTTCGGTTAAACAAAGTGTAATTGTTTTAAGTATTTAACCATGTGTGTTAAATAAAAGGATAAATGTCAAATTAAGAGATATGAAGTCTTTTACAAGATTAAGGTAAATTAATCCGGATAAATAACATTTCGGAAGTAACATGGTTTCATGCATTAAGTGTGTGTGTGTATATATATATATATATATATATATATATATATATATATATATATATATATAAAGTAGTTGCATGTGCACGTAAGTATAACATGTTAGAGTCTTCTTTCTACCGTTTGATTCTATCTAGCATTGTTATATAATTCCCACTGAGCATTCGGCTCACACCCTCGTCTTTGTTACGAGAGATTGGGTGCAGTTTCATATCTTGAGAGCGTTATACAAGTAAGTACTCTCTTTTCTTTTATGTTAGTAGCTCTGTATGCTTGGACTCCAGGGACGCTTCTCCCGGGTCCCTCACGTAGTTTAAATTGAAAGTGGATTCGTATGCTAAATAAGTGAAATGTTAATTAAAATAAAACTCGATTAGCAACATTATATAAGTTGTTTTTATTGAACAATACACCAACGCTCGGGTCGGATCGGGTTGACTAAGGGTAACCCGTAAATTCGAGGTGGGGCATTACATAGACCTAACAATCAAACTAAACTGACATTGAGATACGTTCAAGACCGATTAATCTATACCCAACTGAATCTGGTAAAAAATAAATAGATATAATAGAACAAACAATACCCTTTTAATAGAACTTAAACATGTATTTAAGAATAATGTTGTGCATCACTTAACTCTTAACCGAGTCTAACATTGTGAGTCTGTCACATTATAAGAATACTACTAAATACAAATAAGTTATCAGATAATTTTATAACAATTATCGACCATTGTATTATCACACATGTATACATATAACATGAGGTACTAGAAGCTAAAGCCCCCTCAAATTTTATATTTTATTAAACTACAAATTCTCTCTTCTAACAATTGTCCCATTATTTTCTAAAAGTTCCCAACACCATGTGCTTTAAGGGCTTGTTTAGTTTGAGGTTTGAAAAGGGAATTTAGGATTCCTAGAATTTAGTATTCCCCCCTCTCTAGAATTACAATGTTTGGTTGGAAATTTTGGGGGAACTTAGAATTTTCACAAAATTGGAATTCTCCTTTCCCCTCTAAATTTGGGGGGGGGGGGGGGGGGGATCTTATATTCCTCGGCATTCTACCTTACTTTTGTGGTGAGATAAAAATACAATCTCACATAAAATCTCCCTCTCTCTCTCACACACACACACACACACACACACACACACACAAACTCTCTCCCTCTTTGCCATACATAAACACATGCGCATGCATGCGCACACACACACACACACGCACACATTTACACACACACACACACACACACACACACACACACACACACACCACACACTCACGCGCACAAACACTCAAATCAAGTAGAAGGGTATTTTAGTTAAAATGATACTTATACCTAATACGCGAAAGTAATTTTAGATGCCGGGAAAATAGAATTCAAGTTTGAACCAAACAATGGAAAATAATTCAAAATTTCAGGAACTTAGAATTCTCTAAACCTCGACCCAAATAAGCCCTAAAGGACATATTAAAAACCTAAAAGACATAGTTCCGAGGGCACAAAATACTGATGTAGATCTCTAATACTTACTCTTTTGTGGTATGGGAACATGTTATCATGTTTCATTCTATAATTATCCGTTATTGTATCAAACCCTCCAACAAAGAACCATAAATAGAGATCTAATAATCAAAATAAATTAAACCTATACAAATTTAAGACCAAATCACTAATACCCAATTGAATCTAATCAATACTTATGGATAATTTGATAAAAAATGTACATTCTAGATCGAATAGACAAAACATGTGTTAAAGATAAGATACCAATGGTTGATTCGATTATTGAACAATCGGTACAATGATGTTTGTATTTTGGATCAATAAGTGTACTTATTCCCCTTCATCGTGGGTGGGAAGTAGGTTTCTTGGTGATTTCTTTCTTCAAATGGTTTTTTTATTGTTATTCTTTATTTAGGGACTGTTTGTTTTTACCTCTTAAGTCTGAATCCGAACCATTCAGACTTCAGAGTACTAAATAATGTTTGTGTTTTAAATTATTAAGAGGTTAACGAATATATTTTCCTCTGAATGATTAAGGGGTAGTTCTACCTCTGAAGTCTGAATCAATCTGAATACATTCAGGCATAAAAAAAAACATATTTTTTAGATTTATATTTCAGACTTCAGATCCAGTTTTCAGATTTCAGATTTAGAATTCAGTTTCAGATGAAAAAACAATTGCAAACTTAGTTTTGTTGAATTTTCTTTTGGCTAATTTATTTAAATGCTGATGTGGTTGAACGCTTGTAAAGATGGTCATAGAATGATACACACTATACGTTGTTTACTATATTGTATATATATTTTCTCATTGATGCTATTTAAAAATTGGAGTACAATTTTGATCATATACTTTCTTAAATGGGACTGATTATTAGAAGATAAAAATATATTTTTATAAATCAGTTAAAGGGAATAGTGTTGACTTGGCCCATAGATTAGGAACCATGGTATGATCGACTATGCCAGGACTCTTTCAAAATAATTGGATAGGTGAAAATTAAGACCCCGGGAAATGGAGTATTACTCTACCTCAACGATTTGAGAAATTATAACTCAGAAGGAGGTTGGCTACAATTTAACTGAATCTCTTTAGTATTGTATCTAGATAGGACTCAAAAATTGTATAAATATGTCCCACCCACCCTCATAATGAAGAGGACAAAAGTTGCGAGGTACTCAATTTGGCTTAGACTCCTAGTTAGAAACCCTAGAACTCCAAGTTGTTTTCTTGATAGTAAAGAAACTCCCCATATTTGTTCGTGGACGTAAACAAGGTCGACTTGACGAATCACATACATCTTGTGTTATTTTACTTTTTTCCATCTCATTATCGACATAATTTAGTAATTAGGAGTGTTGTAGATTTGAATTCCCAATAATTTGGCATCATTTGTGGGATAAAAGAATAATCTTTCCATAAAATTTACCAAACTTATCGTCAAGAGTGTTGAGCGCTCTCACCATTCGCATAGAGGAAACTGTAAATATTCATAAATCGGTAGTGACAGAAAAGACCATTCTTCGTCTAGGTCCCCCAATATCCCATTGATTCGAGATCTAGTGGGCGATATGTTCACCAATCAGGCCTAATTGGCTTCAACGTCATCATGATACACTTTCAAGGTCACTTACCTGGAACACATTATTATGACGTCTTGATCAATATAAGGAACGTCTACATGATCATGATGAATAAATCATCCACTTAAGGAGGTAATTGACTACAAAAATAAAGGGGCGTGGATCAAACTCTCATAGACCTGATCATCAGCTTATAAAGAGAATACATTCCCTACGAACTCTTCACTCTCACAGTGATGTTAAGGTCTCTAGGAACAGAAGCCCCTATATAGATCACGTTGGCCAACACGAGGAGACAAGCTTATCCATTCATAAAATATTATCATGTCATATTGATCAATCACGTGCTAGTCATTGTGAACTCCATATGGACTTATCAACTCCACTAAAAAGGATTACGGGTTAGGAAAACTTGCATGACTTCATTGGGTATGAGTCAGAAGGTCATCTCAAAACATATCACATACATACAGGAAAGGACCTATCCAGGAAATATTTAGGCCATGGATTGGCCTTACCATTCATTGGGGAGATCGAGATAACCGATTCACTTAGGAAATTTTTGGTTCTAAAGATACACTTGTGATGGTAAAATTAATCCCGCTCATTATATTCATCAGTATAAGCAATCCATGTCCATGTGGTATCACAATGATGCCCTAATCTGACAGTTTTATTATCAAAGTTGCGTGAGATTGGCTGTAAGTTTTTGAGAATGTAGTCCCTATGTAAATATATAGCTTTAGTGAGTTGGCTGAGAAATTCATAACACAATTTTTATTACCAGTAACATGGTAATAAAAGAATCAGATTACATAATCACCTTCTTCAGAAGCAAGGGGAGTCCCTAAGAAAGTACACCAAGAGATATTGGGAGTTGTCCAATGAGGTTGACAAGTGCAATGAGTTATTGGGTGCATTTTCATTTAAGTTTGTCATTCCCCGGTCGAATGATTTGTACCAATTATTAATGAAGAAGTCAACGACGTCCATGGATGATGTCATGGCTTGTATGAAGTACATTAAAGTGGAGGATTAAATCCTCAGCATAATCAATCAAGTTGATTAGCCTACAAAGACCAATAAGAATGGAGATCAAAATAAAAAAAGGAAAGTGCGGGCTACAATTGACCCCAACTAATAAGGGGGAAATCAGTGCCCCAAAAAACAAAATAAGGATGTCGAACAATGAAAATTCTTAACAAGCAGTCGATGCCTTATTCAAGGAAACGATATGAAATATCTTACCCCAAATGAATGACAAATCTTACTATTAAGTCACTAAAGATGGCGGATATCCCAATGAATAATGCACCTACCACTAGGATCACGACCACAAGATAGAGAATTGTAATATACTAAAGCGTCATTTGGAGAACTTGGTTTGGGATGCGCACCTCAAGGAGTACATAGAAATAGAGAATAATAAGTTGGACAATCGAGTTAACATCATTCATAAGAAATATGATGATGGCATGTGGCCTTCAGGTATGGTGGACGCCATTCATGGCTATATAGGTAATTTATAGTGTATTGACAAGAAGCTTTGTAAGCATATTAGAATTTAGATAACATACATTATCCCTTACAAGTTTATCCTTAGAAAAAAGACCGTAAAGATATTGACTTTGACCAAGCTATAGTGTTCTCTAACTAGGATTTATGAAGACTTGATTTATAAGCATGGGTATAACATTTATGACTTAAATAATAAGGTCAGACTTGTAATAGGCTTCAAAGGTAATGTGGACGATTCTTTGGGAAAGTTAAAGCTTTTAATTAAAGTTTATCCTATTAACAGGGAGTGTAATTTCACATAGTTGGATCAAAATAAACTTATAATGCCATCCTTGAGAGAGGGTGGCTATAAAGATGAAGGTTATATCGTATTCCCTCCACCAGAAGATGAAGTTTGTGACCATTCAGGGAATAGTGGAAATCATGGGCGACCAGGTAATAACTCCGATTTTTTTTATTGTCACCATTAAGTAGAAGCAGGATCGAAGGATGAAGACTTTGAGAAAGATCAAGATTAATAGCAGCGAAAGTGTGTGTAAAACCCCCAATTTTCCATGCGCATTTAATTTGGCCAAAACATCGAAGATAGGGTATTCTAATCAATTTATATCATTCTCAACATCAGCGATAAATAAAAATGACCATAAATAAAAAACATCCATGACATAATAATAATAATAGTAATAAAGGACAATAATATAAATAACTTAACTGAATAAAATAAATCTCTAATATAAAGAACTTAACTGAATAAAATAAATCTCTAAGAAAACTGAATTCACTAATATGAGTTTCAATAATACAAAAGTCTCAAACTGAAATGTAAATGGACTCCTGAATACAAAATACTTCTAAGGTAATAATTGAAATGAAATAAACTCCTATACTGAGGATGATGAACTCGATATCCGATAACTGGAACTTTAACTACTTAGTCTAACTCTAATTTCTCAGTCTTGTTGTTCTTGTATAACAATAATAATACCTAGGGGAATAAAGGTATTATAGATTTGGGTCAACTCCCTAATGTTGAAAGAAATATTATGTTTCTTAACAATATTAAATGTGACTCATTAATGCCCCATGTCATCACCCGTCGGCATGATTGAAAAATATTCCTCGCCTCTCATCTATCCTAATACAATTCTAAACTAACCATACCAAATCCATAACATAATATACTAAGGATACTAATCCACATAATTAATTCACAAAGTAATAAGCCAATAGTCTTGGCTCCCAACCGTCTCTTAACTCCCTACCTTCACTAAGTTTTGTGCATGGATGTCTCGCAAGAGAAATCCAAACAAGGAACACCCCGATACATTAATACTTAGCTTAGATTGTTTTAAGATTTGTTGGCCCCAAACTCCACATATAACCCAATAATATCCACACAAACCAAATATCCTTCACGAGGTAAGTCTGAAGGATCCTATACCCAAAGATCTTAAACTCCCAATCGAACTACGCTACATGCTTGGGGACATCTCGTAAGAAAAATCCAACCAACGAACCCCCTGATACACTTATGTCTAGCTAGACCGTTCGTTCGAGACAATGGTGAGATATTACCTATGCAATTACCCAAAACCAATATCTATATACAATCTACTATATATATACTCCCAATCGAACTACGCTACATGCTTGGGGACATCTCGTAAGAAAAATCCAAACAACGAACCCCCTGATACACTTATGTCTAGCTAGACCGTTCGTTCGAGACAATGGTGAGATATTACCTATGGAAATACCCAAAACCAATATCTATATACAATCTACTATATATACTCCATCGTCCTAGCAAAATCAACCACCTTGGACTGACCCAATAATGAGTAACCACCCAACTCATAATGTCTATTAGACAAACATATATGCCAAACACATTTGCCCAACGATTGAGCGATATCTCGACTTACGCCACACATATCATCCATACAAAGAGTGTCATTACTCTAAATAAATTCATCACTAAGGATATACCCTAATCACATACTGTTAACATTCATTACTCGTTATGATTAAGCCATTCTTGGTGTATTTTAACATTTTCACTAGTTACTTACACCTCGAGTAATTATGTTTTACACATATCAATGTATTTACGAATTAGCCTCCATTAATTATATATTTTCACTAACTGTTTAACTGTGCCTGTGTCATACTTAACTTCTTATTTTTTTGGAGACTGCCGATCCCAAGCCCGAATAAAGAAGGAGGGTTTCTTTGGGTAGCTGATAGCCAGTGTAAAACTTTATCAGATCCTTATGAACATGAATCCTATGAATATACGCACTAATGCTTAGGCATTTCCCTTAAGCGATGCATTGCGCCCGCCATCGGGTGTCTAAAAAAATAGGCAAGGGGGTGTCTCATTGGTACCCGACTGCGATGAGAAATGGATAAAGGTTCCTATAATAATCTGGACGTGTGCGAGTAAAGAAGCTAGTCCAGGATAATAGACTTAGGTTAACGACTTGGAACATAGGGACTATGATAGGGAAATAGGTGGATTTAATGGATACCATGATAACAAGAAAAGTTAACATATCTTGTTTATAAAAAATTAACAGGGTCGGTGAGAAAGTTAGAAAAATATAAAATACATGGTTCAAATATATTATTGTTATACCCCGTAATTTTATTGATATTTATTTAAGGTAATTTTATTGATATTTATTTAAGGGATTATTTGAATTAAATGAGAATTAATTGGAAATTAATCCGGATATAAATACTAACGAGATGTGAGTTGGTATTTGATTACGATGTTAAAATTGAATATTTCTGAGTATATGTGGTAATATATGAGTATTGAAAATATTAAAATTATCGCGAGGCAGAAATATGACAATTTGGAAATTTAGTTGGGACGCGCGTGCCAATCGCGTCAGGAATGAAATTATTTAAATTAAAAGGGGAATTATATTTTTATCAACGGAATGGTCATTTTGAGTGCGCCAACGTGTCCGGAAGGGTCGAAATAGTCAAAAAACACTAGCCGGGGGTTTTGTTTGGGTCCCGGGGCACTTTTAAGCCAAACCGGCTACCTAGAGGGGTATTTTTGTAATTTTAAAAATATGGGAATTAAGACCCACGAATTTTAGGAGTTAATTTTATATTATTTAGGAACCCACTAAGTCCATTATCAGCATTTGGTAAGTTAGAGGGCTACGGGAGTTAAAGGGGGAGTTTGAAGAGGTTCCAAGGGAAATCTCCAACCACCATCACCATCTTTGAGAGAAATCTGTAGAGAGAAAGAGGAGAATCAATCTTCATACTTCAACATCAAATCAGAATATCTAAGGCAAGTGGTTTACTTACATAATTTCAAGCGAATGTTTCTTCCATGCTTAGAATTGAAGATATGTCTTATATTGAAAGTTTAATGAAAACCCATGAAATTGAAGGTAGAATTCATAATCTCACATAGGGATTGCATGTAGAATGTTATTGGATGAATTTCACACAAGAAATATATCTTTCGATGATGTAAAAATGGATTTTTAAGGAGCAACTGTAGACATTAAATTCTGGGTTCATGTTTATAGGGTTTGGGACAAGGTTTGGGAATTTTGATGATTACATGTTAATTTAGGAAGCATAAACCTCAATATATATGTTAAAGAGTGACCTAGAAGGACTTAGAATAGTTTAATAACGTTAACACTTAATTGGGATGATCTTAGTAGGGATTTAGAGAAGAGAAATTTGGAGAAAAACGAATTGGGGGAAATTCTGGGCGCAGTCTGCCATCTCGTTAGAAGACCTGCCCAGGTCGTTCGAACGACTTCGTTAGAATGAGATTCTAACGAGATGACAGTATCCCTTCTAACGAGTTGGTAGTTCGTTCGAAACCTTTCGTTCGAACGAACTCGTTCGAACGACCTCGTTCGAACGACCTCGTTCGAACGAGACTTCTAATGGGTTGACAGAATGGCCTTTTAGGCCTAATTTCATTTCAAATGTTTCTGTAGACTTATATAGTGGAGTAATAACCTTCCCTTATTGAGAGGTTGGAGTACGTGAGGAGTAGAACTTAGAACCTTATAGTAAATCGGATGACAATTGTGCATTTGGAAATGAGTATTTAATTACGACGTGAGAAGAGTTGACAACTCTAATGCAACTAAAATGGGAACTTATAAACGTATAACAGTAAATGATGGGATAAGAATGAGAAGTATACCTCTATTAATATACTAAGATGTCTAAGAAGTGTGAATGCTTAGTATATGTGGTTTTCTATGTATAACATACCTACCATACTTGCTATCATGGGAGGTCGGCGTTAGATTAGGGCCAGCTAATCTTTGTGTGCCTAGGGGGGATTTAGCTTGGTACCTCGAGGACATAGGTCAGAGAAGGACTTATTGAGAAGTTAATAAGTCTACTGATCATGGGAGCCTAGGTATGTGCATGACCCATGTGATTTGAACTATGTTCGCCTCCATTATTTGTGATTGTTGTTATCTGAGAACGATTCCTGAGAGATTCAGAATGCGTAGTCCTTATGTACGTGATGTACCGGGATTGGATAGCAGAGTATGTGTGCACCACAACTTAGCCTCGGGGTGCTAATATTGTATGTTTATGATGGGAATAATAAACGGTTAATTGAAATGCAATGTTATATATCAAATGCGGATGTAAATAATAGCAACGTTTTTATAAAGATAAAAAGGGAAATGCTCTAGTAGGTTGTATTACTAAAATGGGAAACCGAAAATAAATGTAAAGCTGTGTGTTTTAATGAAGATGTCGGAATTAAAGTGTGAATCGTATGGTAATGTTAGGTATTATGATTGGACTAGTTAGATATGAGAATAACTAGATTTGGGGTACGGGTACGTTAGGAGTGCACCAATAGTCGAGAGGTGAGTATTTCATGTGAGCGCACGTCCTAACATGTATTTTGCATTCATTATTTTATTGTCATTAAAACACTTGCTATATTTTAAACTATTTTTCACTATCGGGCTCTTACCCGTTTGCTTCCAAATATATTTTTGTAAAAACCTTTTAGGTGCCCAGCCTCAAGGACACCATGCATAGGAGTTCCATTCAGGTGACGTACTATAGCTGCTGTGGAAGCTAGAAAACCTTGACAAGTAGACGCCTCCACTTTCGGTCTCGACTCTATATATCCAGATCTTCTCATCTGTTGGGCATGTCGCCCTATTTCCTTTTTAGAGACACTTTATTTATTCAGTTATTTCAGAATTTGGGTTGTAATTAATTTAATGACGGAGACTTTGTATTTGTTTAATTCAGTATTTGGATTGTTGTGAGGAGTATTCCTCCAGACCCATTACTATTTTTATGGTTATTCTATTGTCTTTATGTTATGGTAGTTGTGTTAGCATTTCATAATTTACTTACTTCATGTTAATCGTGTTTAATTAAAATTGACAATTCACTTTTTAAATATTAGGTGGCTAGTAGTTGTTAAAACGTTTTTCGACAGTGATGCTATGAACTAAGCCAACTTGACATTTTGTATTAATTTAATAAAGGAGTAGCTACCCGGTATTTAATTAGTCGGGGTGTCATAGGTGGTATGAGAGCATCAGGTTCTAGTGTCCTTCGGATCTGTACGGCTTGTTATGTTTCCGCTGAGCTTTCTTTGATGTAGAGCCCTATATTTTAGGATTGTTGTATTCTTTTGTGTATGTTTCGCTCTTCAGCTATTTTGAGATAATAACTGCAAACTTATAGACTTTACTCTCATTTCAGATGCCTCCATGACGTGCACAACGAGTTCCTAGGGATGCTCAGCCTGAGCCACAGCCTGCACCAGTTCTGGGCACCATGAATGCCGCAGAGGTTGCAGCCATTGTAGCCCAAGCGGTGAATGCCGCCCTCACAGTTATACAGCGGGAACCACCTCAGGCGCCGGCAGTAGCGCCGGTTCAGGCTCATGCATTCTCGACTCCTTGGGAACGCGTCCGTGATGCTTTTCAGAAAGCACACCCTCCGGAGTTTGCAAGTAGCTCCGACGTTGTAGTGTCCAGTTAGTGGAGGAAGGACATTCAGAGGCACTTAAGGATGTACGAGTGCACGGATGTTCAGAAATAGATAATGGATACTTTTAAGCTAGTAGGATCATCATTACAGTAGTGGGAGTCCATTACCACCGCGGAGGAGAGGGACGCTCTCACTATTCAGGAGTTCTGGGTGCGGTTCGACTGCAAATATTTTCTGTCAGCTGTTCACACTAAGATGAGGAGGAAGTTAATGAACCTCAAGTAGGAGGGAAAGATAGTAGCCTAGTATGAGGTCGAGTTCACCAATCTCTTGAACATTGTTCCGGATGAGATTCCAACCGAGGAGAAGAAGATTCAGAAGTTCAAGGATGGATTGACTTGGAGGATCCGTCAGCACTTGTTAGGAAATCTCTCGTTGCCCACTTACTCTGATGTCGTTAACGCAGCACTGCTTCACTGCAAGGATCACCGCTTTCACATGTCTGAGAGCAAGAGATCAGGAGAGTCCATCCATCAGGGCAGGACAGGGGAAAATGGTGCCAGTGGGGCACAATCCGCTCAGGGACAGCATAGGCAGGGAGATCAGGGTTCCCAACAGGGGGATCCTAAGAGATTTAGATCTGGGGGTTTCAGGAATGGACAGGGAGGTTTCAGACATGGCCACCAGGGCCAGAATGGTCAGCAACAGCAGTTTTAACAGGGCCAGCATGGTCAGGGTAGAAATGGTAATGGCCAACAAGGCCGTGGATAGCAGGGACAGCGAGGGGGAAACTTCCCGGGGAAGTGCTTCATTTGTAGCAAGATTGGCCACAAGCGCCAGGATTGTACTGATAGGGACAGGGCCCCACAGCAGCAGCAGCAGGGTGCTCGACACGAGCCACAGAGGCCTATGTTTCCCACCGTCCTCCCAGCACCACCACAGATGGTAGCATTATCACCCATTCCAGCGGTCCCAATCCATCAGGGACAGCTTCATTATGGGAGAGTGTATCAGCTTCAGCATGCCGCAGTCCCACAGGATCCACCTGCTATTGAGGGTATGTTCTCTATTCAGGGGACTTTGGGGCATATTTTATTTGATACGGGGGCCACACATTGTTTCATTTCCACGAGATTTGCACGCACTATTGGGTTGTTAGACACCGCAGAGAGCACGATCACTTGTGTAGATTCACCGTTGAGTAAGGGTTCTGTGATTTCCCTTATTTGTAGAGGTGTGGGTATAGAGATCGGGAGGTTTACTTTACCCGCTGATATGTTAGCATTAGAGATGACTGAGTATGATGTGATTATTGGTATGGATTGTCTAGTTACGTACCGAGCCATGATTGATTGTTTCAGTAGGAGTATTATCTTTGCCATTACCGGGCAGGAGATGTTTTTAGTGGCGATGCCTCGCCCTGAGGGAGGATCGTTCACTCACTTGTATTATATAGAGGAGAAGACCTCTAAGGAAGTGGTGATACCACTTGATTCGATTCCAGTCGTGAGGGAGTTTGCTGATGTATTTCCAGATATACCTGGATTACCGCCTAGTAGATAGATAGATTTTGTGATCGATTTGACGTCGGGCACTCGGCTGATTGCCCGCGCACCTTATCGTATGGCTTCGACAGAGATGAGAGAGTTACGGGATCAGATAGAGCAGTTATTGGGTCAGGGGTTTATCCGAAGGAGTACTTCGTCATAGGGTACCCCTATGTTGTTCGTAAAGAAGAGGGATGGATCGTTGAGATTGTGCGTAGATTATCGGGAGTTGAATAAAGTCACGATACGAAATAAGTATCCGTTGCCCAGAATCGATGACTTATTCGACCAGCTGAGAGGAGCTTCCTTCTTCTCAAAGATTGATTTGCGATCGGGATACCATCAGTTGCATATTAGGGAACAGGACGTCTCGAAGACTGCTTTCTTGACGAGATATGGTTCCTACGAGTTTCGGGTTATGCCTTTTGGCTTAACCAATGCTCCAGCCATGTTTATGGACTTGATGAATAAGGTGTTCAGAGAGTTCCTAGATCAGTTTATCATCATCTTTATTGATGACATTCTGGTTTACTCCCAGACAGAAGAGGAGCATGCCGAGCATTTGAGACAAGTTTTGCAGACGCTACGTTAGAATGAGCTTTTTTCCAAGTATGAGAAGTGCGGGTTTTGGCTGAAGGAGGTTTAATTTTTGGGGCATATCATTTCAGACCGGGGAATATCTGTTGATCCGGGGAAGGTATCCGCGGTGAGGGAGCGGGACAGCCCACTACACCGACTGAGATCCGTAGTTTCTTGGGCCTAGAAGGATACTACAGGAGGTTTATTCGGGGTTTCTCAAAGATAGCAGGTCCTTTGACACATCTGAATCGCAAAGGTGTGCCATTCATCTGGAGCGATGCCTGTCAGTTGGCATTCTATGAGTTGAAGGATAAGTTGACCTCAGCACCTGTGTTAGCATTGCTCAGATCGGGAGTTGAGTATTTAGTTTACACCGATGCGTCCTTACAAGGACTCGAAGGTGTGCTGCAGCAGGAGAGTCAGGCCATAGCTTATGCTTCCCATAAGCTTAAGCCTCACGAGAGGAATTACCCCACCCACGACTTGGAGTTAGTGGCAGTCGTATTCGCTCTTCGGATTTGGAGACACTATCTCCTGAGGGAGAAATTTCGGTTGTTCACAGATCACAAGTCTCTACAATACCTCTTCACGCAGAAGGAACTGAATATGCGTCAACGACGGTGGCTTGAGTTTGTGAAGGATTATCAGTTTGATATACAATATCACCCGGGGAAGTCTAACGTAGTAGCAGACGCATTGATCCGTAGGCTAGTAGATGAGGTGGACGGAGTGTGGAAAGCCAAGTGGAAGGAGTTGGGACACTAGGATGCAGTGGCCCGATCATTCATGTCTGTGATGACTGTTACACCTCAGATTATTACGAGAGTGATAAAAGTCCAGGCAATTGACTCGTTTTGTCAGAAGCAGATAGTTCGATTACTAGAAGAGGGAGCCGAGTCCAATACCGTTAGTTCAGACGAGGGATTACGCTTCAATGGTAGACTAGTTGTTCCGGAAGGGGAAGACTTGCGACACAAGGTAATGGCAGAGTCGCATGGCTCACGGTTCGCGGTACACCCTGGTGGGGATAAGATGTACCAAGACATGAGACGCCAGTATTGGTGGAGCGGGATGAAGAGAGATATCGCCGTATTTGTTTCAAAATGCGCCACTTGTCAGCTAGTAAAGGTGGATCATCAGAAACCGGCAGGACTTCTACAACCATTAGAGGTTCCGATGTGGATATGGGAGAGAATATCTATGGACTTTATCACAGGGTTACCTACGTCACAGAGGGGTCACGACTCCATATGGGTAATTGTGGATAGGTTGACCAAAGTTGCTCATTTCCTACCCGGGAGGACAAACTACACTACGGGACAGTATGCCCAGATTTTCATTGTGGAAATAGTGAGACTTCACGGTGTGCCTCTAAATATCGTGTCTGACCGAGAGAAGATATTTTTTTCACGATTTTGGGAGAGTTTCCAGGAGGCCATGGGTACGGAGTTGCAGTTGAGTACGAAATATCACCCGTAGACTGATGGGCAAAACGAGCGGACAAATCAGATGTTGGAGGACATGTTGCATATGTGCATATTAGACTTTGGAGGTGGATGGGAGCAGTACCTTCCACTGGTGGAGTTTGCTTATAATAACTCCTACCAGTTCACCATTGGCATGGCTCCATTTTAGGCATTGTACGGTAGACCTTATCATTCCCCAACATGTTGGTTAGAGGTGGGGGATAACAAACTCTTTGGGCCGGAAGTGGTTCAGGATACTTCGGCAAGGATAGAGTTGATACGGAGTCGCATTCGGGTAGCTCAGGATAGGCAGAAGAGCTATGCTGATGCAAAGAGGTTCTTCAGAGAATTCAAAGTGGGGGACCAGGTGTTACACAAAGTATCTCCTATGAAGGGGATTATTCATTTTGGGAAGAAAGGGAAACTGGCACCAAGGTATGTGGGGCCATTTCCTATCATCGAGCGGATTGGGCCAGTTGCGTATAGGCTTGGGTTACCGGAGCACTTGCATAGGATTCATGATGTGTTCCATATTTCCTTGCTAAGGAAATACCTTAGGGATGATTTGGACCATACCCACATTGCTTTAGAGGACATCGATCTTCATCCAGATAGTTCCTACGAGGAGGGGCCGATTGCTATTTTGGACCAAAGCGAGCGAAAACTGAGGTCAAAGATAGTACCGTTAGTACGTGTTCAGTGGCGGCATTATAATGCGAGGAGTCCACATGGGAGCGCGCGGATGAGATGCGCGAGCGTTATCCGGAGTTGTTTTTACCAGGTACTCTTTAGTTCCGAATTTTGGGACAAAATTCTGTTATTAGGGGGGGAGTATGTAATACCTCGTAATTTTATTGATATTTATTTAAGATAATTTTATTGATATTTATTTAAGGGATTATTTGAATTAAATGAGAATTAATTGGGAATTAATCCGGATATAAATACTAACGAGATGTGAGTTGGTATTTGATTACGATGTTAAAATTGAATATTTCTGAGTATATGTGGTAATATATGAGTATTGAAAATATTAAAATTGTCGCGATGCAGAAATACGACAATTTGGAAATTTAGTTGGGACGCGCGTGCCAGTCGCGTCAGGAATAAAATTATTTAAATTAAAAGGGAATTATATTTTTATCAACCGAATGGTCATTTTGAGTGCGCCAACGTGTCCGGAAGGGTCGAAATAGTAAGAAAACACTAGCCGGGATTTAGTTTGGGTCCCGGGGCACTTTTAGGCCAAACCGGCTACCTAGAGGGGTATTTTGGTAATTTTAAAAATATGGGAATTAAGACCCACGAATTTTAGGAGTTAATTTTATATTATTTAGGAACCCACTAAGTCCATTATCAGCATTTGGTAAGTTAGAGGGCTATGGGAGTTAAAGGGGGAGTTTGAAGAGGTTCCAAGGGAAATCTCCAACCACCATCACCATCTTTGAGAGAAATCTGTAGAGAGAAAGAGGAGAATCAATCTTCATACTTCAACATCAAATCAGAATATCTAAGGAAAGTGGTTTAATTACATAATTTCAAGCGAATGTTTCTTCCATGCTTAGAATTGAAGATATGTCTTATATTGAAAGTTTGATGAAAACCCATGAAATTGAAGGTAGAATTCATAATCTCACGTAGGGATTGCATGTAGAATGTTATTGGATGAATTTCACATATGAAATATATCTTTGTATGATGTAAAAATGAATTTTTAAGGAGCAATTGTAGACATTAAATTCCGGGTTCATGTTTATAGGGTTTGGGACAAGGTTTGGGAATTTTGATGATTACATGTTAATTTAGGAAGCATAAACCTCAATATATATATATTAAAGAGTGAGCTAGAAGGACTTAGAATAGTTTAATAACGTTAACACTTAATTGGGATTATCTTAATAGGGATTTAGAGAAGAGAAATTTGGAGAAAAACGAATTGGGGGAAATTCTGGGCGCAGTCTGCCATCTCGTTAGAAGACCTGTCCAGGTCGTTCGAACGACCTCGTTCGAACGAGATTCTAGTGAGATGACAGTATCCCTTCTAACGAGTTGGTAATTCGTTCGAAACCTTTCATTCGAACGACCTCGTTCGAACGAGACTTCTAACGAGTTGACAGAATGGCCTTTTAGGCCTGATTTCATTTCAAATGTTTCTGTAGACTTATACAGTGGAGTAATAACCTTCCCTTATTGGCCAGTGGGTATAATTGAGAGGTTGGAGTAAGTGAGGAGTAGAACTTAGAACCTTATAGTAAATCGAATGATAATTGTGGATTTGGAAATGAGTATCTAATTACGACGTGAGAAGAGTTGACAACTCTAATGCAACTAAAACGGGAACTTATAAACGTATAATAGTAAATGATGGGATAAGAATGAGAAGTATACCTCTATTAATATACTGAGATGTCTAAGAAGTGTGAATGCTTAGTATATGTGGTTTTCTATTTATATCATACCTACCATACTTTCTATCATGGGAGGTCGGCGTTCGATTAGGGCCAGCTAATCTTTGTGTGCCTACGGGGGGATTTAGCTTGGTATCTCGAGGACATAGGTCAGAGAAGGACTTATTGAGAAGTTAATAAGTCTGCTGATCATGGGAGCGTAGGTATGTGCGTGACCCATGTGATGTGATCTATGCTCGCCTCCATTATTTGTGATTGTTGTTATCTGAGAACGATTCCTGAGAGATTCGGAATGTGTAGTCCTTATGTACGTGATGTACCGAGATTGGATAGCAGAGTATGTGTGCACCGCACCTTAGCCTCGGGGTGCTAATATTGTATATTTATGATGGGAATAATATACGGTTAATTGAAATGCAATGTTATATATCAAATGCGGATGTAAATAATAGCAACGTTTTCATAAAGATAAAAAGGGAAATGCTCTAGTAGGTTGTATTACTAAAATGGGAAACCGAGAATAAATGTAAAGCTGTTTGTTTTAATGAAGATGTCCGAATTAAAGTGTCAATCGTATGGTAATGTTAGGTATTATGATTGGACTAGTTAGATATGAGAATAACTAGATTTGGGGTACGGGTACGTTAGGAGTGCACAAATAGTCGAGAGGTGAGTATTTCATGTGAGCGCACGTCCTAACATGTATTTTGCATTCATTGTTTTATTGTCATTAAAACACTTGCTATATTTTAAACTATTTTTCACTATCGGGCTCTGACCCATTTGCTTCCAAATATATTTTTGTAAAAACCTTTTAGGTGCCCAGCCTCAAGGACACCAGGCATAGGAGTTCCATTCAGGTGACGTACTGTAGCTGTTGTGGAAGCTACAGAACCTTGACAAGTAGACGCCTCCACTTTCGTTCTTGACTTTATATGTCCAGATCTTCTCATCTATTGGTATGTCGCCCTATTTCCTTTTTAGAGACACTTTATTTATTCAGTTATTTCAGAATTTGGGTTGTAATTAATTTAATGACGCAGACTTTGTATTTGTTTAATTCAGTATTTGGATTGTTGTGAGGAGTATTCCTCCAGACCCATTAATATTTTTATAGTTATTCTATTGTCTTTATGTTGTGGTGGTTGTGTTAGCATTTCATAATTTACTTACTTCATGTTAATCGGATTTAATTAAAATTGACAACTGACTTTTTAAATATTAGGTGGCTAGTAATTGTTAAAACGTTTTTCGACAGTGATGTTATGAACTGAGCCAACTTGAAATTTTGTATTAATTTAATAAAGGAGTAGCTACCCGGTATTTAATTAGTCGGGGTGTCACAATTATACAAAAAATATAGAAATAGGAACGAAGTCGGAATAATAGTAGATAAGAACCTTAAGGGTGACATCGTTACCGTCATTAGAAAAGGTGATAGACTTATACTTGTAAAACTGGTATTAGGTGAAAATATAACTGATATTATTAGTTCTTATGCACCCCAAGTAGGATTAGATGAGTACATTAAAGTACAATTTTGGGAACAAATGGATGAACTAATTCAAGAAATACTCGTAGGTGAGAAAATCTATATAGGGAGATATTTTAATGCCCATGCAGGGGAAAATCGTGTAGGATATGAGATAATGCATGGAGGATATAGTTTTGGAGATAGGAACGATGATGGAGATTCTATATTAGATTTTGCAATAGATTATGATTTTGTACTAGTAAATAAATATTTAAAAAAGATGTCTGAACAAATTTAACTTATAAAAGTGGAATGCAAAGAGTCAAATAGCCTTTTTCATTACTAGGAAAGGAGATGATTAATATGAAAAGGCTGTAAGGTTATCTAGGGATAGAGATCAACCTCACAACATAGGATAATGGTGTTTGATATAAATATTAAAAATTAACCATGAGTGCGAAAAGAGAAGATTAACCCATGAGCTAGGGTGTGGAACTCAAAATGAGAGAAATCAGAATTATTTAAAAATAAAATAGTAAATGAAGCGTCATGGAATACTAAAGATGCGACTAACCAAGGTTCTAAAAGGCACGAGGCGTGGTCGAGGCGTGGAGGTCAACCCTCAAGCCTTAGAAGCCTAGGCATGCCTAGGCTTTGGCATTTTCCTTATTTTTTTAATATTGTTTTTAGTTATACTAAGGGTAATAAAATAATAAAATGATACACATCTTGAAATTTGAAAATATATCCGTATAAGTTAGTAAACAATATATTTCAATATAAGTTAGTAACAAAATAAGCATGTAAACAAAATATTTCAAATATAATGTAAATATAATATAATATAATATAATATAATATAATATAATATAATATAATATAATATAATATAATATAACTTAGTAAACAATATATTTCAAATTTAACATAAGAAGAGAAAAACATAAGTAGAATAAAAAAGATAAGCAGAAACATCATCCCTTTCTAACAGAATGCGGAAAAAACATACATAAAACCAAAAAACTATAACAGCATAAGAGAAAAAAACATAAGCGGAAACATCATGAAGTAGAATAAGAAAAAAATATAAGCAGAAATGTCATGAAGTAAAATCAATACTATACCAATTGGTTTGGGGGGTTTGTTTTGTTTGTTTAAAGGCTTCTAATAAGAAAAAATATTTCAACTTAAAAAAAAGGTGCGCCTTTTCATCATTTGTCGTGTCGTACCGCGTCTAGGCGCATGGGCGCCGTTGACTGCACCTTACACGCGCGTTGACCACGCCTTTTCCCATGCTTATGCCTTATCCGAGGCATTTCTAAAAAGTTTCATGCCCAAGCGTGCCTTTTAGAGCACTCAGACTAACATAATGTGGGATGATATGTGTAACACCCCGCCTAAAATAATAACGGGTGGCCAGCCCTATACTACATTAAATCAGGAGTTTCAGATGGTCCAGTCTCAACATCAACTGCCGGTACTATATAATATAGGACTAACTACCCGATATCATATAAGCGAGATGTTAAAATAATTTAAAACATGCAACAATTAACAAACCAACACCATAAAACTACTAATAAATAAGAGAAAGATGCAAGAAGGACTATGAGAAATGAAATGCTAGAATAAAACGACATAAATAACTACAACAGAATGTAATACAAAAAGTAGACCCGAATAAGCTGTGGGGTCACTGCCAATACAATAACTGGAATGGAATAAATATAAACATGTATATAAATATCCCTTGGGTACAAACCCGATATACAACATGAATCCTACCTAGAATTTTTCAAAGGAGGAAGCGACTACATTCTACATCCCGCAACAGTCCGCACCTGTCGCGGCTCCCAAGACTCTGAATAGAAAGTCATCCGGCATCCATGCGGTAGGACACCTGTAGTAATATATATATATATATATATATATATATATACAGGCAGGAGAGAAAAGTAAACAGGTTAGAGCCCGAGTTGTGAAAATATTTAGCAAGTGTGTTAACCGTGCATAATAAATATTGGTGCACATATTTCATAATTAAAGTGAAATCGCACTTTCGTGGAATCCCAACTCACCTCTCATCTAAAGACGCGCACATATTCGCGTCCTCAAATTTAGTTAAATTACCCCCATTTATTAGGACAACCTAACTTATCATAGGCCTAGCCTATACCCACGAGATCTACCTTCCTATCATAACCCAAGAATCCACCCCTTTTTCTAAACACAGTTAAGTATTTATTTTCAATCATATGTGCCTTATTAGGCTTAATGGATTCCAGTTTATAATTTAACCAATTATAAATCTTAATAAGTTACCCATATGTATTTCGGTAGAGACATATGATTTAATTTCGAATTAACAAGCAGGCAAAATTATTATTGACACAACTTCCCTCCAATTTCAACGCTACACTGCGTTTCGTGCGTGGGGTGTCTCGCAAAGCGAAATCCAAACAAGGAACCACCCCGTTACACTACTCCTTTTCAACGTCGATCCTGGAGATCCATTATGCCACACATAAATATCGACAAAACTTCTCTCTACTCTCAACAATGTACTACATTTCGTGCGTGGGGTGTCTCGCAAAGTGAAATCCAAATAAGGAACCACCCCGTTACACTACTCTTTGACAATGTCGATCATAGAGATCCATAATGCCGTACATACCATAATTGGCAGAACTTTTTTCCAATTTCAACATTGCACTGCGTTTCATGCGTGGGGTGTCTCGCAAAGAGAAATCCAAACAAGGAACCACCCCGTTACACTACTCCTGGACAATGTCGATCCTAGAGATCCATAATGCCATGTATACAATATTATACTATAACTACTACTAACATCTGAAATACTATCCTTGGGATGATGTAACCGAAATATTCCTTAAATGCGATACATCAACCCCCATCAATCTAGTACACCATAATCATCCGAGATGTACTCCACAAAGATTCTATATCCTTTCATCTATAGGATATATAAATATATATATATAGGTATTTTATTCTCACCATATATATACATATACCAATCATCCATACCCATGACCAAGTGTACATGTAACGCCCCGACCCGGATTTAAAGGTCAATTAAGGATTAACCCGATCCGAATCATACGTTAATAGTGAAGTGCAATGAAACATCCTAATTAATGTTTCTAATCCATTCTTATTAGTATTTAACGTTACACTTATTAGCATGCAAGTCCGAATTACAATCACTAAGTGATATGACCCAAGGTAAGTGCTCCCAAGGCCAAGTAAACAGAGCTACTAATCGTAAATGCAGATAGTTACTTACCTGTATAGTGCTCTCAAAGTACGGAATATCATACAACCTGCCGCAACAAAAGAAGGGATGTGAGCCGAATGCTCAGTGGGATCATATACAAATGCAGTATAGAAACGAGCGGCAGAAAGAAGTACTCACACGCTACACTACATACATGTGAAAATATGTATATTTCTACATATATACCTTTGAAAAATACATATGCCAATGTATTTAACTGCTTATTTCAAAAACATCTTTTAATACCATTTAACTTCCCTGACATTACAAAACAGTCATTTGCATTATCATGCTTAGGACTTATACGTGTTTTCCATTAACTCAAACAGTTTAAATAAACGGCATTTGTTTGGAAAACATTCTTCTTACTTTCAAGGAGATTTACTCCCTAATTTTCATTAACTCACGCCAAAGTTACTTAACCATTTCAGGACTTCCATTCAACACACACACATGCCGTGTTTAGAAAAATACTCGTTTCCATTGTAAACCTCATGTAACACACGCTTATGTTTACTTTAATTCAACTGTTCTTAGATAGCTTGATTTCATTAAGTCACCTTATTAAACCATTCCATGTTGACACATGAATTTTAAGCATTTAATGTGTTATTCTTGCGTTAGTAAATCAATGAATTAGTGCCATTCATTTATGCCTCTTTCATGAATATTCGATTCATTACTTAGCATTATTTCTCTTTGGGATCTGCCAACAAACACTCACGGACTTCGTGGCCTCACACCACCGGTCTCCGCCGCCATATACTACTGCAGTTGGTTTGGGGTCTTTCACCACTAGGGACGTCATGCCCTCCTTAATTATTTTCTCTCGGCATCATCCGACTATCATTATCTTGTCAATGTTTTCAACATTTTCACAGTTGTGCTTCAATTTTCATTCCTTTGGGCCGAAGCCAAAGACTTGGACTTAACCATCCATTTTCCCATTATACTTGGAAAATCATTACTTCTCTTTAAGTCATTTGTTCACACACGTGTTAATATTACACAAAAATGATTCACATTTTAGGACTTAATTCAATTTCATCGTGCTTGGATAAAAACATTCACTTACATTTTTATTTCATAAAAATGTCCCGCTTTAAGTAAGTTATCGATTTACCCTTCTTTTCATCAAAACTCGCAACCTTATTCTTTTTCAAGTGTTATTCACTAAAACACCATTTTTGAGTTCCGTTCTCGACACGTAGGCATTTTCGTCATTAAAACACTTGTTTAACTTCTCACTTTATCAAATTTTACACATTTTGCATTTTAGCCTCTAAAATATATAAAATCATGCCTTTCACATATTAAAGTCCCCGCACTTGATTTTGTGCGTTTAACACTAAAACTCCATTTTAACCAACATTTACACATTTGACACTTTATAATTTCAAACTTGGTGTCACACACTTTCATCATGATTAATTGCATAAAAACCCATACTCAATCATTTCTTCCATACTTAGTCTCCTATATTCTCATTATTTATATTTTTACCCAAAGTTCTCAAAAAGACTACACTTTTGCATATTTACGCTTTTAACCCCAAAACTTAGTTTTAACAAACTAAATAGTACACTTTATAAATGAAAGTTTATTTGTGCACTTTATAATGATTTATCAACATAAACTCACTATACCAATCTAACAAAAAGGGTACACAAGCTTCAAATGTTCCTTTATCAAAGAAATCATTTATTCACCTTAAAACTTGAAATTTAAACATTTTACTCCATAAAATGTGGTGATTTGGGGCTGAAATTTATCTATTTTAAAAACCCATTAAACCTCTTGTTGTAAGTACCCATTTTCATAGAAAATAGTAATCATGATACTAATAAGTCTATTAGTACATTCAAACCTCATTATTATTTCCTAAAAATACTCATCCTTACACAAAATGCCAATAGTGTAACTAATAAACCCATGAATTGGTTTTAACCATTTTCTCACACAATTTACACCCAAATGGTGAAAAATACTATTCTGAAATTTTGTCAAATTCAAAACCCATTTAAATCACTTCTTTGAAAACCCACTTGTCCAAGAAATCATAGAAACCCACCCAATGAACTCCATGGATGCAAATCAACACAAATCCTTTATATATTAAAACTAATATATGTAAATAGCAATATGACATTATGCTAGATAATAAACCTACACCAAGGTTAAAGAATCCCACCTCAAAATGTCCTTAAATAATGGTAGAGAAGGTGGGTGACTCCCCCACCTCCAAAGGTGGCCCTAAAGGGAGTCACAATAGTCCCCTCTTCAAGATCCCAATTAATCTTCAAGCGCTATGAACTACTCTTTCTTCTACTATGATAGAATCCTTTTAAAATCACCTAACAAGACTTTCTTTGAGCTCCAAAAACTTATCTCAAAATCTCCTATGAGCTGTCCCAACTTTGAGAGGTGTTTTAATGGAGTTTGGGGACCTCCAATGTGGTGTTTTGATGGTGGAAAAGTGGTGGCAAAGGAGGACCACGAATTTGGAAGGAAGAACAACTCTTGCAAGAGCTAGAAGATGGAGATATAATCTGAAAATGTTTGAGAGTTTTGGCTCCAAGTATTTACCTCCCATTTATCTTACAATGGAACCTTTCCACCCTTGACCAATAAACCCAAGGTTTTGAATTCCCCAATGGGTGTAATTTGGTTTCCCAAGATCTGTATAATATGTCTTGAAAGTGACTACACATACACCAAACATGTGATCCCCAAGATTCATTTGAAAAATGCCCAAAAACACCCACAAAAGTTGATTTGCGTCACTTTTGGTACAGGCCCAAAAAAATTTCTTTTTTTTTTTTGAAATTTTTAACTGAAGAATCATATTCCTTGCATTTTTTTGGCTAAAAAATCATATTTACAATAGTCGTTTGGTCTCCCGTATTGTCCGATACAAGGCGCGCAAGAATCGGGACCTTCGTACAAAAGTATTTTTTTTTCGATTTTTCTCTTCATAATAATATTCCTTATATTTTTGTGAGTCAAAAAAACATATTCACAATATTTTTTTGACCTCCCGAGACGTCCTAAACAATTTGCACAAGACTGGACTTTCGCTGTGTCGCGCGTCATAAGACAATTAGTACACATGCTTGCGTAACATTCGTTGCTTGTCCGAATCGCACAAAACTTAACCAAAGTGATTAAAATAATTATATAAACTCAAAATAAAACTCGTGTGAACCATGAAACATAAAACTATCTCGTTTAACCCATATTGCGATATTTTTCTTTTCGTACCATTTAAATGTGGCGTCGTATTAACCTTGTCCGTGTCGCATCCTTTCCTTGATATTTTTTTCCTCAAACTTAATGGACATACTAGCCAATACTATTAGAGATTAAATATGCATTAATTCGATACATGCATTGTTGGATTTGTTTTTGTTTAAACCATTTACGTAATATGCCACCTTACGTATTACTTGACGTGTTACACTTCGATTATTTATTCCTCCAATTTTTTTTGGAGAAAACACTTCAAATAACGTTAAATACCTATTTTCTAGGGCGGGGTATTACATTCTTCCCTCCTTAGGAAATTTCGTCTCCGAAATTTGTTATCATCATGCTCATACATCATTCATCCAACAAATTAATTCCAATACTAGGTGTCTTTAACACTATAGTCTAACCAAAAGATTTCATACAATTAATCAGTTACAACTACGGTGGATCCTAAGATATTATTGTTAACTCCCAAGTATGACTAACATGTCCATATAGACAATTCCTCAAAGTAACTAATAGTGAGCAAGTATCATCCTAACACCCAATGAACTCATTATCATGTATTATACAGAACATCGGGATTTACAAGCCTACGTTTCATCAAACGATTGAGTCTTGCCTAGCTTAGGTAGATACATCCTCAACATCAATAACTATTCACATTAAAAATTTCAAGACAGTAATTTAATCCCAATGGTCGATCCGACCGGTATCTCCTACGAGACTAAGCATTAGCCTAGAGTAACCCTAGCTATGACAACCCAAATACACACTAGAAACTACATTCTCAATTCGTAATTTCCATACGGGGTGCAACCCTAGCATTTAATGTTCCATCAAGTTCTAATATTTATATCTTAGAGTCGTGAACTCAAATCCATGATATACGTTATAATCAACTATATTGGTTAACTGACGACTGTATTAACCTAAAGATATTAAGTACCCATGCAAACTACATGTAACAAACCGCGATACCATGCGTACACTCCAACCAATGTAAAATAAAGGTGCTTCCGAAGAAGAGCGTACTCATGTACCATGACAAAACAACCTCTAACCGGCTTATTCCGCATCACTACTGAGCTACGCAACGCTACACCTGACTACCAACCCATAATTGAAACAACTTTCCATTACTGAGATCAAAGAAGGCATAATAATATGCAATGGATCAGGCGGCTACCACGCCAGAATGAAACAATTGAATTCGAAGAACGAACCATGCTACGTGAAGTACGAACACGTACACTTAAAGTTTAAAATTTTCACTGACCCATACGTACGGTAAAGTATTTGCTTAGCCATGTGCCCTAGCTTGAATCATTAATCACGGCTACCCATTTTTAAAGAAAACGACTTGGGAATCGATTCACTTGGGAAGCTAAAACGCTAGGCTTCCCTCCTTAAGACTGAGGTTACTCGTTATCCTTCATACCAAAGCGAAGTTACATTTCTCATTGCTTAACGTTAGTTATTGACCTAATATACTCAAGTCTCCACAATTTCAACATGCGGGTGCTAACTTTCAAACCTCGAGATCCTTCTCATTTAGTGAAACACAATAATTACATAAATTCATCCTTAGGGATCATTGCTACAATTCTTGGCAGCATCTTATATAATCCCAAATCATAACTATCGGACTAGTTACAACGTCAACTCGATTTTTTTTAAGTATGACTCATGCCTAATACCCAATGATTTTCCTCACCAGTGTCATACTAATCCATACGGGTAGCACACACAGGTGTTATAATTAAGCCTAACACTCGACTCCGAGTGTTATTTCTAAAACCATAGTGAACATCATTGTATCATAAGTCTCCTGAGCGTAAAACCTAGCATGCATCAACCTATTCTTGATATTCTCCCCAAGTCATACCATAATGAAAGCTTATAAACAAAACCATGGCACTAACTCTAAGGTACCGCCACAAATAACATGACTAAATTGTATTACAATCACCGATAGCTTATGCATTCCTCAATATGATAACTTTTCCCAATGCTTCATGGAAGATTCACCACGTCAATTGACTCCAATTGAACACACGTATCCTAGCCTGGGAGTTATCACGAAAAAAAATCCTTTCAAGTATAACACTCGAGCATGTCCGCTAAATTATTTTCTCAAAGGCCAAACACTAATCCCAATCACTATGTGTCATACCGGTCATAACTCTATATTCCTGAAGTCATAAGGGATTCCATAATATCAATGAGAGACGTCGACAGTACCGTACTACGTGGTACAACCTTAATTTCACCATTATTAGGGAAATCATATTACTTGCACTAACACTTCATTAGATTAACCTTAGTACATATATACAAGTAGCAATCATGAGTTCACCTTCTTATCCATAATGCTAACCCAAGATCAAACTCATTATATCCTATCATTCAACCTCTGTGATTATTCAGCCACGACAACTAACGTGCCTCACTACGTAGCCATCACACTCATTTTCCAGATCGCAAGTTATCATCATTATAAAACTTTTGGTAGGATACTAGGCATCAGGTACTACCTATAAAACTTTTAGGCCAATTCCTTTGATGACACAAAAGATCCTATTCCTCAATACCACCTCATTTTTATAAGATCATGATTTAACATCATCATTTCTAACACTAAGTCCCAAGGACTATATGGATTTGTTCTTAAATCACTTGAAATCGTCAAGGTTATCTAAACCCAAAACACAATCAAGTTACATAGTCATTCTGATTTCCATAGATGAGACTATAAGCATACCAGCTAAATTCAACTGAAATCATTAAGTCTTGCTAATCATCGAACTTCCATGTGATGTACATCGCACAAGACTAAGGTGTTACCACATAATGGTTGAGAATTAAATAAAATTTAACTCACCTACCTCCAAAGTTAAACTCAACTAATCTTTCTAGCGACAATTTAGCTCACAATATTTGGTGCATTAACTTCTCATATTCTTTGTTACTATTAAAATCAACACACATTATATCTCTTATACAATGGAATTACGATGTTGGCGATATTAGCTTATGCTGACGCCTGTAATTACTAACATATTTATATAAAAAATACGGAAGAGATTTATAACTATCAACCTGATCGTGTGCCACTTGACACCAACTTACTTGTCATGCTAACCTCTATGAATTTATTGACGAGGATACAAACTGTCACCAAACTAGCATGACCGACCCAAACCAACATCGACGTTGAAAGATCCACTATCGACCTCACCACGTCACACCCGAAAGAAACATTGAACCTAAAGCTCTGATACCAAGTTGTAACGCCCCGACCCGGATTTAAAGGTCAATTAAGGATTAACCCGATCCGAATCATACGTTAATAGTGAAGTGCAATGAAACATCCTAATTAATGTTTCTAATCCATTCTTATTAGTATTTAACGTTACACTTATTAGCATGCAAGTCCGAATTACAATCACTAAGTGATATGACCCAAGGGAAGTGCTCCCAAGGCCAAGTAAATAGAGCTACTAATCGTAAATGCAGATAGTTACTTACCTGTATAGCGCTCTCAAAGTACGGAATATCATACAACCTGCCGCAACAAAAGAAGGGATGTGAGCCGAATGCTCAGTGGGATCATATACAAATGCAGTATAGAAACGAGCGGCAGAAAGAAGTACTCACACGCTACACTACATGCATGTGAAAATATGTATATTTCTACATATATACCTTTGAAAAATACATATGCCAATGTATTTAAGTTTTTATTTCAAAAACATCTTTTAATACCATTTAACTTCCCTGACATTACAAAACAGTCATTTGCATTATCATGCTTAGGACTTATACGTGTTTTCCATTAACTCAAACAGTTTAAATAAACGGCATTTGTTTGGAAAACATTCTTCTTACTTTCAAGGAGATTTACTCCCTAATTTTCATTAACTCACGCCAAAGTTACTTAACCATTTCAGGACTTCCATTCAACACACACACATGCCGTGTTTAGAAAAATACTCGTTTCCATTGTAAACCTCATGTAACACACGCTTATGTTTACTTTAATTCAACTGTTCTTAGATAGCTTGATTTCATTAAGTCACCTTATTAAACCATTCCATGTTGACACATGAATTTTAAGCATTTAATGCGTTATTCTTGCGTTAGTAAATCAATTAATTAGTGCCATTCATTTATGCCTCTTTCATGAATATTCGATTCATTACTTAGCATTATTTCTCTTTGGGATCTGCCAACAAACACTCACGGACTTCGTGGCCTCACACCACCGGTCTCCGCCGCCATATACTACTGCAGTTGGTTTGGGGTCTTTCACCACTAAGGACGTCATGCCCTCCTTAATTATTTTCTCTCGGCATCATCCGACTATCATTATCTTGTCAATGTTTTCAACATTTTCACAGTTGTGCTTCAATTTTCATTCCTTTGGGCCGAAGCCAAAGACTTGGACTTAACCATCCATTTTCCCATTATACTTGGAAAATCATTACTTCTCTTTAAGTCCTTTGTTCACACACGTGTTAATATTACACAAAAATGATTCACATTTTAGGACTTAATTCAATTTCATCGTGCTTGGATAAAAACATTCACTTACATTTTTATTTCATAAAAATGTCCCGCTTTAAGTAAGTTATCGATTTACCCTTCTTTTCATCAAAACTCGCAACCTTATTCTTTTTCAAGTGTTATTCACTAAAACACCCTTTTTGAGTTCCGTTCTCGACACGTAGGCATTTTCGTCATTAAAACACTTGTTTAACTTCTCACTTTATCAAATTTTACACATTTTGCATTTTAGCCTCTAAAATATATAAAATCATGCCTTTCACATATTAAAGTCCCCGCACTTGATTTTGTGCGTTTAACACTAAAACTCCATTTTAACCAACATTTACACATTTGACACTTTATAATTTCAAACTTGGTGTCACACACTTTCATCATGATTAATTGCATAAAAACCCATACTCAATCATTTCTTCCATACTTAGTCTCCTATATTCTCATTATTTATATTTTTACCCAACGTTCTCAAAAAGACTACACTTTTGCATATTTACGCTTTTAACCCCAAAACTTAGTTTTAACAAACTAAATAGTACACTTTATAAATGAAAGTTTATTTGTGCACTTTATAATGATTTATCAACAGAAACTCACTATACCAATCTAACAAAAAGGGTACACAAGCTTCAAATGTTCCTTTATCAAAGAAATCATTTATTCACCTTAAAACTTAAAATTTAAACATTTTATGGAGTAAAATGTGGTGATTTGGGGCTGAAATTTATCTATTTTAAAAACCCATTAAACCTCTTGTTGTAAGTACCCATTTTCATAGAAAATAGTAATCATGATACTAATAAGTCTATTAGTACATTCAAACCTCATTATTATTTCCTAAAAATACTCATCCTTACACAAAATGCCAATAGTGTAACTAATAAACCCATGAATTGGTTTTAACCATTTTCTCACACAATTTACACCCAAATGGTGAAAAATACTATTCTGAAATTTTGTCAAATTCAAAACCCATTTAAATCACTTCTTTGAAAACCCACTTGTCCAAGAAATCATAGAAACCCACCCAATGAACTCCATGGATGCAAATCAACACAAATCCTTTATATATTTAAACTAATATATGTAAATAGCAATATGACATTATGCTAGATGATAAACCTACACCAAGGTTAAAGAATCCCACCTCAAAATGTCCTTAAATAATGGTAGAGAAGGTGGGTGACTCCCCTACCTCCAAAGGTGGCCCTAAAGGGAGTCACAATAGTCCCCTCTTCAAGATCCCAATTAATCTTCAAGCGCTATGAACTACTCTTTCTTCTACTATGATAGAATCCTTTTAAAATCACCTAACAAGACTTTCTTTGAGCTCCAAAAACTTATCTCAAAATCTCCTATGAGCTGTCCCAACTTTGAGAGGTGTTTTAATGGAGTTTGGGGACCTCCAATGTGGTGTTTTGATGGTGGAAAAGTGGTGGCAAAGGAGGACCACGAATTTGGAAGGAAGAACAACTCTTGCAAGAGCTAGAATATGGAGATATAATCTGAAAATGTTTGAGAGTTTTGGCTCCAAGTATTTACCTCCCATTTATCTTACAATGGAACCTTTCCACCCTTGACCAATAAACCCAAGGTTTTGAATTCCCCAATGGGTGTAATTTGGTTTCCCAAGATCTGTATAATATGTCTTGAAAGTGACTACACGTACACCAAACATGTGATCCCCAAGATTCATTTGAAAAATGCCCAAAAACACCCACAAAAGTTTATTTGCGTCACTTTTGGTACAGGCCCAAAAAAAATTTCTTTTTTTTTTTGAAATTTTTAACTGAAGAATCATATTCCTTGCATTTTTTTGGCTAAAAAATCATATTTACAATAGTCGTTTGGTCTCCCGTATTGTCCGATACAAGGCGCGCAAGAATCGGGACCTCCGTACAAAAGTATTTTTTTTTTTATTTTTCTCTTCATAATAATATTCCTTATATTTTTGTGAGTCAAAAAAACATATTCACAAATTTTTTTGACCTCCCGAGACGTCCTAAACAATTTGCACAAGACTGGACTTTCGCTGTGTCGCGCGTCATAAGACAATTAATACACATGCTTGCGTAACATTCGTTGCTTGTCCGAATGGCTTGCACGAAACTTAACCAAAGTGCTTAAAATAATTATATAAACTCAAAATAAAACTCATGTGAACCATGAAACATAAAACTATCTCGTTTAACCCATATTGCGATATTTTTCTTTTCGTACCATTTAAATGTGGCGTCGTATTAACCTTGTCCGTGTCGCATCCTTTCCTTGATATTTTTTTCCTCAAACTTAATGGACATATTAGCCAATACTATTAGAGATTAAATATGCATTAATGCGATACATGCATTGTTGGATTTGTTTTTGTTTAAACCATTTACGTAATATGTTACCTTACGTATTACTTGACGTGTTACACTTCGATTATTTATTCCTCCAATTTTTTTTGGAGAAAACACTTCAAATAACGTTAAATACCTATTTTCTAGGGCGGGGTATTACATTCTCATATCTGATGTACAATGGACATGCACATAATCCACCCGGCTATATATATCGCCGATAAAACTGCATCAATGCTATCATCTTCCCAGTGCCTGGCTCACGTAGCAACTGGGGACCACCTGGTGGGGATCAACAACACCCACCTCGTGATAACTCACACACACGACGTCCCGGGAAGCGGTCATATCTCCAATCGGCAATGAGACGAAACATACCCACCACGCCTCATCCCAAAATACATATCTATCGCATAATAACACACATGACGACTATGACCTGGGGAATATCCACACCCTGCTCTATATGCCAGGATGCTCACCCCCTGCGCGGAAACTTCCCAATGATAGCATGAGCGGGGTATGCTTAACCACATAAGTATATATATCGCTCACATGCGCAATATACATACATCCATATGATCCCATCATATGACCAAATAGTAAACCATCATATACGGTTTAAATATCCATACCATGTATGTCCACAACATAAATATATCCATATATTCATATTTATATATAGATATATATACATATATTCACACATCGCTATATCATTATATATACAAACTAATTCTCGTTCATATGTATAATATATATAAACCCGGCTATGAGTATACATAAATCCTCAATATACAAGCCGTCACCACAAACTCATTTCATTTACCTTGATATGTGAATACAATCCTTCACTTGAAACATATTCTATCATTTTTCCTATGATGAATAGTCTCCCAAAATCATATGTATTTATATATACATATATATTCAACCTTAGGGTTATCACCCAAAATTTTGTGTAGGAATCCATCACTACACATTTCATCCATATTCAAAAGTACATAATTTCCTTTAGTACTATTTAACCATAGGCACATACATGACTTAATAGTATAAAACCTCAAATTATTCCAACCTCGTTTCCAGTATTGGAATCTCAATGGTTATTTCCCCACAATTACGTGTAAACTATCCTAACTAGAATTTATGCTACCGCTTATTCTAGTCGATAGTACGATCCAAACCATTCCCAATTTCACCAATGGTTCAATTAATCTTATGAACCCTTACTCCTATTGAGTTTTTTCCTTAGTCTAAACATTTTTAAGGATATGAGACCCCTCACTCTCTAAGACTTCTCAACCTAACATCATATTTATACCTCTTTTTATCTATAATTGGTATTCCCAACCTCAATGAGGTTTCCCCATAATCTCTATACGCAACTCCAATATATACATGGATACATTTCTCCCAAATTACCCTAAGGAGTCCCCAAAATCATAATACGTGAGAAACTCCTTATATGTCTCCAAGAACATATCTCTTTCCTCATAAGAGAAGGCCCCAAAATCAATAAGCCCAACTAAAAAAGTTTGAATTCACTAAAGAGAAAATTTCTCAAAATGCTCTGTTTTCGAATCGATTCGGCCTCTCCGAATCGATTCGGCCCAACAACGAATCGATTCGGCCCATCCGAATCGATTCGGTCCAAGGGACCTGAGAGTATGAAACCTTCCGAATCGATTTGATAGGGGCGAATAGATTCGTCCCTAAAGACCCGAGGCTTCTGCAACCTGGCGAATCGATTCGGTGGGGGCGAATCGATTCGGCCAGTTCAGAAAGCCCCAAAAATGGATGATTTTCTACAAACCCAAATTCTCTAAAATTCAATTTATACTTCTACTAGCCCTTAATCTTCAACCCCATCATAATTTCAAACATCAAAACTCATCAATTATCTAATCTCATCAATTTATATCTCTTAAACCCAATTATAATCTTAAATTTCAAGATTTAAACCAAAATTTAGGTTTTGATGTTTATACCCAAAAACCATTTCTTTAACCCACAAATTATGAAATAAAATACACAAATGACTTATTTAGCGATATTAAATACTTGCTTCAATTTTGTAGAGGTTGGATCATCCTCGATGTCGCGTTTTGACCGGAGTTCCCAAGCTTTTCTTCCTCTATCTCCTCTTTTCTTCTTTTCTCTCTTCTTTCTCTTTTCCTTCTATTTCTCTCTTTCTCAAAATGAGAAGGCTTCATCCGTAATCCTTAAATCCCTTAAAACAATAAACCCAATTTTAAATGTTAATACACACTTTAAATGACTCGTTTACTCCAATTCGAGCCAAACTGACTTAAAAATATTCCGGAGCCGAAATAAAACTCAATGACAGTCATTTTTACTCTCTCGACCCTTCCGGGATCGATGGCACCCTCAAAATCATCATCCGGAATACTTTAAGACGTCCTCTATTTTTGGGCCTAAATTCCCAAATTTTAAAATTCTCCAATTTAATTAAATTTTATTTTCCCAAAAATTTAATTTCTCAGTCTCCAAAGTCAAGGGTTGTTACATACTTCCCCCTTTACAAAAATTTCGCCCGCGAAATTTAAAATACACATAGGACCTCAATATCATCTAGTCCTAACATCAACTCTTAGGATCACTATACCGATCCTTCCTGGTTCTCATGTCGAACCATATAAATTTTAAAATCACTAGCTACCCAGGGCGCCCATACACCCTGTATCCGAGTTTCCACTCGTAGAATTATAATCAGGCTCCATTAGCCTCAAAATCATAATATTACCCTCAGCATTATAACCTATAACAACATACTAAATATATAAATGTTTGAAAATTCCGAACGGTTGAACTCTCCTCAATTCCTGATGCTAGCCACCTTCGTGCGGGGGAGGTCTCGCAAGCGAAATCCAAACAAGGAACCCTCCCAATACACTACTGTGTATCTAGGTCGGGGATTGAGATTAGTTGAACCAGGGCTAAGGTTTTATAAAAAGATTTTTCATATTAGATATTGCCCGAGGGCCTATACGATAATATAATATAAATAAATCCCGCGTCTTTCGACACGCCAAACAAATACCTTATGTTTAGAACACAAGGCCTCAACAAATACAATACTGCTAATCCTCACCTAGTTCTCAAAAATAGCACCACTAGGACCGAAATTATCCGCTCAACATAAATCTACTAAACTCTGAACCTCTCAGTTATGAAATTGCTTTACATCATATCAACACCTTTCCATAAACTAAGTTCTTTCCTCAATGAACCAATAACCTTAACAATTTACATTCCCAAAATCAATAGAGCCACTCTCTACTAGCTCATTATAAGACGTTTTACTATTCCAAAAGATGTCGCACAAAGATCACACTTGCTCACTCCTCCCCAAGGCCTAATTCTCCTCAAAGAACTATCTTCTTCATAAATCCTTCCTAACTATATTGAAGGACAAAACGCGATTGCGACTATCGAAAACTCCCTCAGTCCTACTCACGAACCTGAGTCTCCAATTTCTTACTCCCTCTTCCCAAAAGACAATACTCCCGATATTGGGACAACTCCACACCTCTCGTCGGGAAAAGTCACCAACACCAGGTTTCCTAACAAAGGTGACGGGTTTCTCCATCTAACCCTCCCAAGGACTACACTAATCTCTCCTCAGACTTACTTACCAAGTCCAAGGTTCGCCATTCGAGTAAATTTTCCTTTCTTACTCAACTGCCGATAAATCACCTCGAACCACTGCTATCTCCTTCGGAATCGCATAAAAAATACCCCCGATTAAATCGTACCCAAAATATGCTATGGGTATTGTACTTCTAATCTTATCCTTTCCTAGACGACATAATCTAGGTGACGTTTGAAATGAGAGCAAATGTTATCAGAACGTCGATCAAGTGAATATACTTCACAGAAGAAAATAACGCAGTGAACACAACAGTCCTAATTGTAGGGCTTTATCTCAAGAACGTTAACGGAAGAATGCAGAAAACTCGCACAGATCCTAAGGACTATAGAACCTGATGCTCGGATACCATCTGTAACACCCCGCCTAAAATAATAACGGGTGGCCAACCCTATACTACATTAAATCAGGAGTTTCAGATGGTCCAGTCTCAACATCAACTGCCGGTACTATATAATATAGGAGTAACTACCCGATATCATATAAGCGAGATGTTAAAATAATTTAAAACATGCAACAACTAACAAACCAACACCATAAAACTACTAATAAATAAGAGAAAGATGCAAGAAGGACTATGAGAAATGAAATGCTAGAATAAAACGAAATAAATAACTGCAACAGAATGTAATACAAAAAGTAGACCCGAATAAGCTGTCGGGTCACAGCCAATACAATAACTGGAATGGAATAAATATAAACATGTATATAAATATCCCTTGGGTACAAACCCGATATACAACATGAATCCTACCTAGAATTTTTCAAAGGAGGAAGCGACTACATTCTACATCCCGCAACAGTCCGCACCTTTCGCGGCTCCCAAGACTCTGAATAGAAAGTCATCCGGCATCCATGCGGTAGGACACCTGTAGTAATATATATATATATATATATTTATATATATATATATATATACAGGTAGGAGAGAAAAGTAAACGGGTCAGAGCCCGAGTTGTGAAAATATTTAGCAAGTATGTTAACCGTGCATAATATATATTGGTGCACATATTTCATAATTAAAGTGAAATCTCACTCTCGTGGAATCCCAACTCACCTCTCATCTAAAGGCGTGCACCTATTCGCGTCCTCAAATTTTAGTTAAATTACCCCCATTTATTAGGACAACCTAACTTATCATAGGCCTAGCCTATACCCACGAGATCTACCTTCCTATCATAACCCAAGAATCCACCCCTTTTTCTAAACACAGTTAAGTATTTATTTTCAATCATATGTGCCTTATTAGGCTTAATGGATTCCGGTTTATAATTTAACCAATTATAAATCTTAATAAGTTACCCATATGTATTTGGGTAGAGACATAGGATTTAAAATAAGCAGGACTAAAATAGAATATACATAGTCCAATTTTAGTAGTAATAGGAGGACAAACAAGGATTTGTTGAAAATGGAGGGTCAAGAGATACCTAGAAATGATTATTTTCATCCTCTAGGCGCTATTATTCAAAAAATAGAGATTTTAGTGATGATGTTACTCGTGGGATTAAAGCATTGTGGGTTAAGTGGAGAAGTGCTACCGACGTATTTTGTGATAGGCGTATACCTTTGAAGTTAAAAGAATTTTTTTATAGGATATCCCTTAGACCCACCATGTTATATGGGACAGAGTGTTGGATAACTAAAAAATAAAATGTTTAGAAAATGAGTGTGGCAAAGATGTGAAGGCTAAAATGGATTTGTGGTAAACTCGAAAGGATAAAATTAGAAATGAAAAAATTGGTGAAAAGGTAAAAGTCGCTCTTATTGAAGATAAATTGAGAGAAAATCAACTTAGATGCTTTGGACACATAAAGTGTAAACCAATGGATGCCCTTGTAAGGAAGAGTAATTTTGTTAGTATTGATGGTAACGCAATGGATAGAGGTAAGACTAAATTAAATTGGTGGGATATTGTAAAAACTGACATGATATCATGTATTTTAACGAAGATATTGCACTAAACTGAATGAAATAAAAATATGGGATTCATGTAGCCAATTCCAAATAATTGGGAAAAGGCTTTGTTGAATTGAGTTGAGTTGCATTGTCCAAACAATCGGACTAGATATACACATATATATACGCTCATATATGTATAACCGTTAATGATTATACATATATGGAATGGTGTAGACTACATTCCAGGGTTTATATGGAAAGGAAAAATACAAACACCGCTATTTTTAAATTTATCAAATTTAATTTTAACTACACAAATTAACCCAATTAAACTAAGCACCAATTATATTTATAGTTGTGATAAACACTTAATCAATTTTATCTTAGTCTAAATAATGAATCTAGGTGATAGCAGGATAAAATAAAATAAGAAACCATAACGCGCGATGTATGAGGAAAACCCAAATGGGAAAAACCTCGGATGACCCAACCAACGCAAATCACTTCGTCAAGAATTACAAAAGGACACGACATAAGACTAGCACAATCGACTCGAATCCTTTAAGCCTTAATGTGTCTTAGTTCCCTCGACCTTCTTAATAGCGACACGTAGGACTCCACTTATGCACTGCCACAATGCGTGAATCTATGCGCACCTCAGTATCCACCGATATAGGCTAAGAAAATGTCACACACCACATCGAAACAACAAACAGGCACATAATCCACCACACAAAACTTACTCAGCAAGATGTCGATGAGTACACAAACTTTAGTGCCAAACCATAGATCTCAAGCTAACATAAAATATTAAAAACTTCGATCTCAAAGTGTTTGGTTTAACCTAGGGTTTGGACGGTTTGGTTATGAATAAGAAAATAAATTTTGCCGAAATTCTCAGCTGAAAAAGTTTCCAGCACGCCTATTTATACAAAATATGAATTTCGAGGCGACGTAATCTCATTCGAACAAAAATAGTAGGTTCGTTCAAACGAAGTTGCCAATATTTTTTGAACAATATTGAGTCTCGTTCGAATGATGCCATGAATTTTATTCGAATGTTCTTCAAACAAGCTTCCAGCGTGTTTTTTCCTATTAATAGAACTTTTTCATTTGATACCCGTTAGAAGGTTATTAGAACAACTTTCACTATCTCGTTTGAATGACCATAAACACTCCTTCGAACGAACACAACGATTTCCATTGAACAAAGTTAAAATGCATTCTAATGACTTTCACTAAAAAAAGATTTTTTCTTTAAAAAGCATTTTTATGACAAATAGCCTCCAACAAAGTTTTAAAAATAAAACCGAAATAAGTTCCAAGGATAAAAAAATATTATTCATTCATACCTCATGAGATCCTTGTACGTTGAAGATGAAAATGTGGCTAGAAAAATGACATGATGGTGTAAATGCTTTACTTGGCCAGTGCATTCTTCAATCTAACACGTCACAGGCATTTGAAGGATAAACCAACTCAAGTCTTAACCTATGACTCAAAGGTTTTGTCCAAACAGAATTAAGCCAAAATATACAAATTGTGTCGATTCGAAAATTTGTTCTTATAAATCTCCCCCTTTAGCTGTTCTGGAAAAACACACAAAAAAAAATCTATGGACCATCAATATCTGTAAAATACTCAATCCCCAACCCTCAAAGGAAAAAGTGCGGACACTTGACAGACACAAACTAGGTAGCTTTGGTCTTGTGTAAACTTTTTCGCATCATTGTAAACCTGTACACTTAAACAAACCCTTCAAATACAACTTGAATATAGAACAATATAAACCACAATTGAAAAACCCTCCCCCCTTTTTCTAATAATCTCCACCTAAGATGGGACGTCTTCCCCTAAGGTACAAATTTCTCCCCCACACTTAATGAATTAGATACCATTTCTCCCCATTTTTGTTCAGGAGTAGACAAAAATAAGGTGCATAATATAACCAAACTCCCCCTAAATGTAACACTTATAAGAATAAAAGAAATCAAGGATATCATGTCATAGTGTAAAGTGTGACGAACGATGACAAACACACTCGGCAACATAAGCACAAATGATCCAAACAATGAACACATGATACCATTTTTGTTACAAAATTATAAGCATAATATGCCAATAGAAGCAAGCAATAAAATATACCACTCTGATCTTAGAGCATACCAATTTGAAGTCACTTAAGACTTAAGACATAACATATGGCATACATGGATAGAATACAAATGCAAAAACTCAAAACATACAATATATATAAATATACGGAAGATACCAATGATGCGCAAGCATATATATATATATATATATATATATATATATATATATATGAACACCCCAAAAGACACAAAACACATAAGTTTTCCACACTCGTACAGTATCAATGTGTCTAAATCAAAATGTGGTACGGAGTGAAGGGGCGTGAACTAGAAATAAAGAAAATATGACCCAATCACCTAAAATATGTCGAAGGAGTTCTATTTGACCATAAAAAGCTTATCAAAATTCATTTGAGCCTCATGTGACAACTAAAGAACTCATAAAGGGCAAACATACACAAATGGACACTAGCCTAGAAAGTTTGATGATTCTTGGATCAATATCGTCAAACATTTAAGCTCAACTAGGACCCATTGTGCAAACCCATTGATCTTCAACTTATCACCCTAAAAAATACACATATACCATTTTTTCTCTCATTTTGAAGATACTAATTTTTTAAAGAATCAATGCAAACTATTTTGTCTTTGGAAATATTTATTTTCTTGTGCCTCTTAATTTTTTAGGCTCTTGTCAATGGTGGCCTTTCATGCAAGAAAATTTTCTCCCTTCGTGGCCCTTTTCCATTGCTCACTCATATTTTTCAATAAGATCAAAATCACACAATGGTTCTTACATGCACTAATCTCCCATAGTAATAAATATGTAACTAACAAGGTTGATAGGATAACAACTCACTTAGATCATGCAACATAGGTAGTTAAAATCCAAAAGAGGTCATGCAAAGTATGTGTGGAGGCATATGCAAAGTGAATCCATTAAGAAGATCAATTTTGAACTACTCCATGCAAGCATGATTAAGGACGATCTTAACCATTGAAATCATAATCAAATGTCCTAGACACATGGATATTTGGAATGAAGTGGATTTAAACACATCGATATGTGTAAAACTAAACTACACATTAATAAAAATATTTTTAAGTTTTTAAAATATTCCCCCCCCCCCCAAAAAAAAACACCACTTGAATAATAAACTTAAAAGACAAATAAAGTCTTTTTATATTTTTCAATAAGACCCAATAAAGAAAAAATCAAAATACAAAAGACTCAAATATCATTCAATTGGTAATAACATATATCATGAAACACAAAAATTAGTGTGTGAAGACATGCAAACACAATCAACCATTTTACTTAGCATGAGAAGTATCATATGCAATCATTCGAGAATTGATATTCTAACCTTTAAAGCCTTAAAATCTAATTTTCTAATCCACATAGGTGTAACGCGATGCACTTGGGTTTTGGGAACCTTGTGATTCTAGTCTTAAACTTTCTACGACCTTTTCTAAGAACAAACAAAAAATGCCTAAGCTGGCATTTCCTATCGCATTGTGTGCAAGTGTAGACACGTGTAATGTTACACTTAGGTTGCCATTTTCTAATGTCAGTGGCAGTGATTGACCCTATCAAAATGTTGGTATTGGCTTTATCAGTGGAAGCAATGGGATAATCGAATCCAATTCCAAAATTATCCCTTTTAATTTGGACGGTGTCTAACATCTTATCTAACTTTTCAAACCTATATTCCAAATCAAATTTGATATTACTCGAGTATCTTAATCTCTCTTCCAACTCGTCAATCCTAAACCTGAGCAAACGACGAGATTCATAAAAATGAGGGACTCCTTCTTCAAAATCTCTATCAAACCATGAAGGTTATCTCCCTCCCACTCAATAAATGTGAGCTTCCCCCTAAGAGTCTTCTCATGTTACCTAAGATTGTGTATCAATTTATTCTCATCATTACCTACAACCCGTTCTTTCATCTTAACTTCCAACTTCAAGTTCACTTTTTTTAACTTGGGGACTCTTTTATTTTATTTCTATCATAGTTATTTACATTGTTCATTATTAGTGTTGTTGTGGATGGTTTTAATTTATTGTGATTTTTATTTATCATTGATGCTGATAATGATATAAATTTCATAATGCGTCCTACCTTCGACGTGTTAGCCTGATCAATTAAACATGGCAGATAGAGGGCGTTACTGTAATACTATGTATACACCAAAAAAATGCTAATATATATGTATAAAGGATCTAAAACACCACATATATAAGGAATATATAAAGGACAAAGTGAGGAAAATAAAAAAGAATATACCTAAAGGCTACAAACTTAAAAAGCACGCTAGAAATGTGATCTACACTGTTAAAACCATAAAATTTAACTTTTAGATTATGAAATTAATGCAGAAAATGAGGTTTGGAGGTCTAGCTTGATGAGAAAATGGATGTCTGGTGTTCTGAGTGAAGAAAGTGAAAATGACACTTTAAAAATAAAAGGCCTCTGAATATTAGACCCTCGTTTGTATCAAAATTCTCATTCAAACGAGTCTCATTCAAACTAGGACATCCTACGTTTAAACGAGAGACAAAAATGCTCAGCCTAGTAAAAAACGACCTAGGAAAAAATACAAAATAATACAAAATAAAAACAATATTTGCACCACGCACCTAATGATTTCAAAATTTGGAACCCCACATGTGTAACCTAAAGATAATGGGAAAGGTCTAAAGAACGCAGATAAATAGTGATTCCCATGTAAACTCCACATGAACCACATAACCAAACTAGTTGAGCAATTTATAACTTGAGTCAACCATAATGAAAGGGGTTATAGTTATTTTGGATTCACATCAATATTGACCTAAATCAAACCTTGTACATTAAGAAGTTCAATAAGGCGAAAAAATAACATTCTAGATGAATGTGCACTAACCCATTCATCTTTAACTTATATCACCCTCAATTCGTGCTTTTTAATTTTGCATATGCCTTTCTTTTGAGAGTTTTCCTGTAACACCCCGCGTATTTTGGCATTGGAGGTGGCCAATCCCGTTGCCAACCTGCGTCGACCATTAGAATTAAACACCATTCTTCGCATGTGGCAGAAATATGAAACATTAAAAACTTTTTCCACAAGATATAAATTGCAAAATTCCAACGAATATGAAACATCCAATATAACAAAAATCCATCATAATGCTAACTCCAATAAATAAATATTAAGCTCCAAAGGAATAATAATACTTAAATAAATAGTCCAACTACTACAATCTCCAAATTGAAAACCGTAAATAACCGTGGAATTTAATGACCCACAAAAAACAATTACTAATTATCTTATAACACTTACGAATGGAAAGGAAAATTAAACTACAAAATCAATAAATATAAACTCCAACTGCAAGTCCTTAATCTCCAAATACTATGCATCTACCCAGTAGCCTAACTTGAAATGTTAGTCAACAGCGATGGGTCAGAGTCCACCACAAGAATACATTCTACTCCTCTCAAATATGATCCATGAATCCAGTCATAAGCATTATAAGAGCTAAATATCACAATATAATATTTTAAATTATGAGATATATAATAAGATGTGAATAAAGTAAAATAATGATAACTACCCACATAAACTAAGCCACCTAACACCCGTTACGTTTATACCATTTTCGGTGTCATATATATAGGAATATGACATTCTTTCCAAAAGAAAGTCCTTGTATAATTGAATTATTAAGGAGTGGTCACTAGTTTCGCAATTTTTGAAGGTCCCATGAATATCTTATGAATATTTTCTTAATAGAGCGCAATGATGAAATTTTCTCAATCAAACCTGTCACTTTGAGGCTATTTTCAATGTAGTTATCTGCAAATTTGAGTTTTGGAAAACATAAGGTCCTAGGTAAATTGAATTAAAAATGCGCGAGCGCTGGTTTCGTAATTTTCATAGCTTCGATGAATATCTTATGAATATTTTTGAACAACGCGCACGCCTAAAATTTCTACAAATTTGTTAGATTATTTTGGGATATGAGGTAGGTTCGTTCTTATGTGGTTATTTTGTGTGCTACACATGTTCACCCTTGTGTGTATACATATATTTCATGCTACGTGTTACATCTTTATATGTCATACTTGTATATAAATATCATCCTTGTTGCGCTCATGTTGATGTGATTTTATTTTCATGCCGAGTAGATGGGAAATTCATCAGTAGATGATATTAAGCATATGACTGGGTTGTAGAATTGGGTAGAATAATAACTACCTAATTTGTAGAATATAGATAAATATGATATGTTAAGAGATTGATATTATTATTGTTGTAGGATGATGCTACGGCATCCTTTAGCCAAACCAGCCACTGGACAGGGTGTGCTTTCAGCCCAATTTCTTATATTTTATCTCGTGTGCCATGCCATGGACTCGTTGAGCTATTAAGCTAATTTTACTGTGGGCTATTAATCCATTTTGTTAGGATATTGAGGGGAGATAAACTATCATACCCTTTGATTGTGATTGTATTATTTTTGGATCATGGAGTGTTGGGAGGATAATTTATAAGAGAGGTGATCGAGACTCCACACCGTACATAGGAAAGTACGATGGCAATTTGATATATGGGGGACTTTTGGAATGTGTAGTGATTCGGAGAGATCCTCTGATGGCAATTTTGCTTTAAGTTGGGTAATGTGTCACATTTTGCTACAACACGTGTTTTCACACACATGTACCCACACACGATGCTCCAGGAGATTATATGAGGGAGTTTGCACACATTCAGGAGGAAATTAAGTTTTTTGTCAAAACTTCACATAATTTGATGGGTGTTTTTCATAGGATGCCACCATCTTTGGAAAACTCCTTTGCACCTAACAGTTGAGGTTTAGACTTGTTTCCTAGAATAGGATGAGTTTCAAGATGATATTGTATGCCTATTGCTAGTGTGTACAATGTTTGTAGTTATTTTCCATATTTGATATTTTTTGGAAAAAAAAACAAAAATTTTTTTGTTTTTGAATTTTTTGAGAAAAATTGAAAAAGCCAAAAATATTTTATTTTGATAATATTTTTTTGAGAAAATACAAAAATATTCTTGTATTTAGTTTTACACCATATATGAATGGACACTTAGGATGACCGAGTCATAATTTCATTCCTTATCCATGTGACAATTTGATAGTATTTTGAGATAATTTGTCATGTCATCCATGTGCTTTATAATGTTTGGAGTCATTGATATTTAATTAGTTGTTACTTCTTATATGTTTAACTCATGATTTACTTTATTGCACACGTGCACTGATTTGTTTAACTATTGTTCTTATCTATCACATGATTGGTCGAGTGTTTTCATCTCAATTCTGTCTTTAAAAACTAACCAAATGCAATAATACGAGAATAATAAAAGTAGTTCATGTAAGATCCATTGCCCATGAGATATGTGTTTAGAATAAAAAACGATGAGTGAATACGATAAAGGGCTGCGAATGAATAATAATCACATCGTGAAAGCCACTGTTTGAAAAGAGCCCGCACAAAAAATTAAGGCAATAAAAAGAAACATATGCCAAAAATTTGGGCCAATAGGTTTTCACTAAGTTCAGAATTTAGAACCTCATTAGAAAAATAAAAATATCATTATTTATGAGGGAGGTTGGTTGGAAATAAGTCAATGTGTTTTCTTGTCCTTTGAAAAATTCTCGAAACGACATTAAATAGTTTTGGACGTTATTGGTGTGAAAATCACTTAGGCTTCGATTTGTTGATATAATTAAGACGGTGTCGTTTAAATTCAACAATTTTACACCTATGGATGTTTTTGATGTTCATTCGATAGGAGTACACATATGCATCGTGCACATATGCTTGATTGAGTTTTATTACCTATCGAATTTGTTCACACCCATTCATACCGTTTCCAGGATTTGGTTATCTTAGTATAAATTCATGGTGTGTGTTTTTTGTTGTAACATTTTTGTTTGAAAATTTTTTGAAAAATAAAAAATAGTTTGTGGATGCTTTTGAGTTTACCTTTGCATGAGAGTAATTGATATATCTTTAGGATGCTTTGCTCGTTGTGACTCTCCATGCTTATTTTGTTTATTCTTTTCCCTGTCTATTTCAGACAAATAAAAAGGGGGAGAATGAATTATGATTTAATGGGGGAGTTTAAATTATGGGGGAGATTTGAGATTTGATTGATATATGTTTATCCTTACTTCAAACTTGATACGTGATGAAGGTTTTTGTTTCTTATCTCATGTGCGTAGGTACAATTGAAGATCATTATTTTGCACACCCTGATGACGATAAAGAAAATTTGAAGATTTAAAGACTTGACGACTGTTGAAGTTTTTTGAAGAAAGTTTTGAAGACTTGTAATTTTAGTTACTTTTCACTTTTGGTTTCATGGGAGGGTATTAGATTTGTATAGGATATTTATTTTGATAATTCAACATATTTTTTTAGTTTGTACCGGCATAGACATAGTGGGATATTTGTAAGGACATATTTGACATAGTCCTGTTTACATTAGTGTATGTCGTATACTCCTACAACCGTCAAAGAATTATTCAAGTTCAATCATGCATCAAGATGGATCCAAATATTAACATTCTTCAATAAAGAAGCCTTTGCGAGACAGATTTTGGTAAGGTTGTGTTTAAGGTCCTAAATAGTTCATTATAAGTGTTGGGATAATTTTTCTAAAATATTTTCTAAGTGTTGAGGCGTTCTTTTTTGTGAAAATATTTTTTCTAAGTGTTGAGGTGGAGCTTATTAAAAAATTATTTTTTCTCTCTTGTCGTTTGAGCGACATATGTCTGTCGTTCAAACGATATTGGCATCTTGTGCGAAGCTCGTTCGAGCTACACGTGTCCTCATTCGAGCGACTTTGGGACTTCGTTTAAGCGACGCAACCGACTTAAGTTTTTTATATATAGCTCATTAAATGAGTCCTTTTTCATCAAGAAGACCTGCGTTTTTACTAGATATGAAAACTGCAAACAACAGAATACTTTTGTCTTCTTATTTTAGGGTTTTAATCCTTTTATTTTCAATTCACAAAAATCTCAATATTTTTGGGAATTGTTTTGGAACCCAAGATACATCTTTAATGGAGTTTCTCTTGTTGGGAAGATTTCCTACTGCTGATCTAGGTACCACTTGAGGGAGATACTGGGCTGTCGACTACGTGTTATTAGGAGTGCTCGTGGGTGTTCCTAGCTGATTTAGAATTGTGTGTTCTTGTGGGTTCGCTGTGGTTGATCCATTGCTGATTCTAAACTGTGTGTTTATGTGAGTGTCCGCGGATATTCATTGCAGATTTCATTGTGTATGCAAGTTGCAATTTATTATTCATAGTGAAATGAAAGGTTTTCCCTTTGGGGTTTTTTCCTGAAATCTGTGTGTCAGTAATTTATTTGTGATGGTTTGATTTTACCCACACTAGATGTATGTTTTAGGGCTAATTAATTTGTTTAAAAATTGACTCCAATTAAATTATTTAAATTGGAAATTTTCAAAATAAATTAAATCGATATCGCACATACATTCTCAGTGTGTGCACTTGTACGGTTGGGTATTTTCCTGAGTAGTGCTAGGTAATTCGCCGTTACACTATTCCGTTAGCCTAGGTACGATACTAGGTTGTGACAGACTAGGTAATACTTATGGTTAGGTGATCTATAGGTATGGGACTAGGGATTGTTTTAGATGTGATTCCCGAGTTATGGTGGGGCTAATTGAAATAAAGAGAACTTGATTAAAAAAATTAATTAATGCCTAATATAATAAACATGTATTAAAATGGATTTGCGTCGTGATTATGTGCAGGACTAAAGATAATTGGCTTGACTAGCTATAGTGACATGGGTCTGTGTTAGCATCACGAGTATGTGATGGGGTAACGAAATTGGGTTGACTGGTTATAATGATATGTCATGTGCGTAACATCACAAGTATGTTCATGGATAACTAAATTGGGTTGACTAGTTATAGTGATGGTGTGGGTGTGATGTGTTGAGATTTTAAGTGTGCCAAACATCTATGTGCTGGACCAATAAAAAAGTTGCCTGGATATAGTGGCGTCGCACCAATAAGATAATTAAATAATAGATTTAATTTAAGATTGAGGATTAAAATCTAATTAGATACTGAAATAAACATAATTGAACTTGGGTAGTTAGGTTACTTAGTTTATCTGGGTAGTTAGCATTGTTTTACTTTACTCGCATCTTATTATATTGCTCGTTAATTTAAAATATTCTATTATGATATTTTTCTCTTATATTGCTTATGACCGGATTCACGGATCCTATTTGAAATGAGTAGTTGGTATTCTTGCGGTGGGCTCTGACCCATCACTGTTGACTAACATTTCGACTTAGGTTGCTGGGTAACTGCGTAGTATTTGGATATTGAGAACTTGCAGTTGGATTTTATATTTATTGCTTTTGTAATTTAGTTTTTCTTTTCATTTGTACTTATTATAAGACAATTATTTATGGACTTTCATGGGTCGATTCCACAGTTGTATACAATTTTCAGTTTAGAAATGATAGTAGTTGGATTATTGATTTGAGTATTATTATCATTTGGAGCTGAAATTTATTTATTGGAGTTAAGCACCGTGATAGATTTTTACTGTGGTAGATGTTTTTATTCGTTGGATTATTTCAAACTATATCTTGTGGAAATTTTGTTTAATGTCTCATATTTCTATCATATGCTAAGAATGGTATTTAATTCTAATGCCTGATGTAGGTTGACAGCGGGGACTGGCCACCTCTAATGCCAAAATATGAGGGGTGTTCATTTCAATTGCATTAATATTTGAATTTTATATCTTTCAATTGCACAAATATTTTGTTTTACGTATTTTTCCAATGGTAGCTTTCATCCTCTTTAGGAATATCTTACCAATGCGTCTATCATCATTTTTTAAATTTAATTAACAAGCAATGGTTCTTATAAGTACATATGAAAAGTCTAGCTAAGAAAATATAAATGGCTAGAATCAAAATGTGTGGCATGAAAGCTCTTCGAATCAAGATCAATGATACACCCTATCACAACTTGTGTTAATATGTGTTTGGTATGTTAAAGACTATGGAATGATTTAACCAGGTTGTTCCTAGGAGAACTCCAAAGATAATGACCAAGTAAAGTATAATTAAATAATACAGACACAGGGAAAAACTGAACATGCTCTCCCTTCTCTTTAAAAACTCTCCCTCCCCAACCGTATACAACCACCACCTAAACACCTTACCAACCTCCTTCCCCAGGCTCTAATACCTCCATGTCCAACCATTACCCTTCTAGGCAAGACCTTCCTTTCCATAGAATCATGGTTTCAACCTCTAATATCATGGCTGAACTTACTGCACCATTTGATATGGTGGCTTTTCCCAAGCCTGCTGGTGGTGCCTTGGACACTACCCTAACTCTTCAACCACTGGATGAAACGGGTGTTATAACCCCTCCCATTTCTCTGGTGAAAATGGATGCTACTCCTATCAATGCTAAGGATGTTGTGTTAGCTGCTGATGACTTGGAAGAAGGGCAAGTTTTAATCGCAGCTGGGAATCATAGCAAAACTAACTACAACATTACTACGATGAACGAGTTGAACAAGGAAAATAATATATACCTTAGATTCCTTCAAAACAAAAGTTTCACCCATGATGATATCAACAACTTTCGGCATCCCAATGGTGGTGTTAATGGTGATGCAAAATCTCAGACGAACACCCATCAGGCTCACAAAGGTGAACAGTACTCTGACACTGCTGCAAAGCATGGTATTTGCACGAATTTGTGGGGAGATGACCTGAAAAACAATGATATTATACCTTACCCTAGTAGTACTAAATCTGATAAGGAGTTTAAGGTTACCACCTCTTAGAACATCATCCCAAAGCCCATACCCCCTCTTGTTGATAATGTGGGTCCCAATAAATATCTAAAATCAATTGTGGCTGACAAAAAAAAGAGCCCAAGTTCAAACTGTCCTACAACCTGCCAACCTTCTTGGATGACAAAGTGAAAGTGAAACCCCCAGTTGAGGTGGCCAAACCTGGCTACTTCCAGTGGGATTGCACTACTGTGGGTTTATTTCTTGGAAGGAAGCTTCCATTTACCTTGGTAAATGGCATAGCACACAGGTCGTGGGATAAATATGGCCACTCTAAGGTCGTCTAAAATTATGGGGGATTATTTCTCTTCAAGTTTGAAATGCCAATGCTAGAGATGAGATTAATGAAAATGGGTCTTGGCCCTTTATGAGGAATGTCATTATTTTGAAAAAATGGAAGGCTTACTACAACTTCTCCAAAGACTCAATTGATAAAGTGCCTTCTTGGGTGATGTTACATAATATCCCAATACAATATTGGACTGCTGAAGGTCTTAGCTACATGAGTAGTGCTATTGGGGTTCTCCTCTATGCTGACACATTTATTGAATAAATGAGGAGAATCAGTTATCCTAGAGTATATGTGGAAATGAAGGAAATGCAGGCTCAAGCTAAATACCCTAGATCTATTGAACTCATTGTGGAGGATGGAACAAGTGTTATTGTTAGAGTTGAATACCAAGATATGCCCCTCTCTTGTAGCCAATGTGTTTTGTTTGGTCACTCTTCTCCAAATATAATAAAAATAATCTTAAAGAGGAGGTTTCTACCACTCTGGTCACTGCTATAAAAACTGGACCTAAGAATGATGAGTGGGTGCAGGTCAACAGCAAATGCAAGCCTCACACCTAAACCCCTGCCTCTCCTAAGGACATAAACTATGAAATAACTACCTTGCATAAGACCAGTAATGAAGACCCCCTACTATTGTAACCCCCAACCAATTTGACCTATTGGAATGTGAAAGTGATTCCACCCCAATTCCATCAGGCCTAGGCCTCAAAGTTAAAGTTGTTGATGAATTGATGGTCAAGCAATTACATCCAATTAAGCCTACTACTAGCAATGGGAATGGCAAGAAGAATTCAGGAGTTAAAAGAAACTACAAATGACCCTCATTGCTATATGAAATATTAGGGGGCTAAACTCTCCCTATAAACAAGTTGATATTAGGAAGTTAATTTCAGCTAATAATCTTATTCTCATATGTATCCTTGAATCTAATGCTCGAAACAATCATATGGAAGCTATCAGCTCCAACTTCTTTTGGAATTAGGACTCCATTAATATCTGCCCTAATAATGGGGGAGTGGCCAAAGTCATTATTGGATGGGACCCTAATATCTTTAAGGTTGAGGAAATAGAGAAACATCCTTAGGCCATTTTCTATAGCATCAAGGTTATGGGTATTGGCAGATCCTTCCTTGCAACCTTCATCTGTGGCCACAACTTACCTTCTGATAGGATTCCTTATGGAATTTTTGAGAACCAAGCACATCCAAGCACATGTCAATGCTTGGATTATCGTGGGTGATTAAAACACTGTCAGAAGTCCTAATGAGAAAATAGGCTTGCTCAACATGGATTACAGAGTTGCTAATGACTTTAATAACTGCATTTTTTATGATCAGTTAGATAACAAGGCGTTTAATGGCCTGTAGTTCTCTTGGAATAATAAAAGCAGTGGGAGTGCAAGCATTCAAACAAGGATAGATCATGTGCTCCACAATATATGTTGGAGTACTTCCTACCCTAAATCCCATGCCAAATACATCTGCCAAGGCATCTCTGACCATTGCCCTATTGTCATTACCACTCTCCCTCTTTCCAACTACAAACCTAAGCTATTTAAATTCTATGATTACTGGATGAAACAAGAGGATTTCACTGGGATTCTTAGGGATTCATGGGACACTACCTGTAATGGGAATCCTATGGCTATATTATTTGAGAAATTGAGGAGGATCAAGCCTCAGCTCAATATTCTCAATAATAAATTCTACTCAAATATATCCAATAGGGTTACTGAGTCCAAGCTTTTGCTTGAGCAACTTCAAAATTATCTGGATAGTGATGATGTTAACCAACTGCTAAAGGAAGAGGAACATGATATGATGATTGAATATATAAGGCTTAAAGGTGCTGAAGAATTTTACTATAGATAAATATCTAGGGTCAAGTGGCTATAATTGGGGGATATGAACACTAGATTCTTTCACAAAAAAATCAAGGCTGGTATATCTAGAAGAGAAATCCTATCCATTCACAATAATATTGATGTGCTTGTGGAATGTTTAATGGTTTTGGCAAATGAATCTATCGCTTTCTTCAAATATCTCCTTGGGCCTTCTCAGAGGATTAGGATGAGCTTTGATCTCTCCAATAACTTCATGGTTAGGACTATGCCCGAGCCTCAGCTCAATAGTCTTATTGCATTGTTACTGCCTCAACAACTTCATGGTTAGGACTATCCCTGAGCCTAAAAAATAGAGCCCGTGTTAGCTTCTTCAAGAAGAATTGGAATACAGTTAAGGAGGATGTGGGAATGGATGTTCATCATTTCTTTACCTCTGGACACATGCCGAGGGTGGAATAGTACTTTGTCAGCCTTTATTCCAAAGTTAAGAATCCCAACTCTATGGAGGACTTAAGGACCATCTCCTGCTGCAATTCTATGTACAAATGTATCTCCAAAATCTTAGTGAACCGCATTAAACCCCTCATGTATCACTTTATTGGTAATCAACAGACTACTTTTGTCCATGGTAGGTCTATATCTGATAACATCTTGCTCCTATAAGAGCTTATGAGGAATTACCATACGGACAATGGTACCCAAGATGCACGCTCAAGATTGATATTCAAAAGGCATATGACACCATTAACTAGGAGTTCTTTTTTAAGGTTCTTAGAAAAGTTAGCTTTCCCATAACCATGCTCTATTGGATCAAAGCTTGTGTTACTAGCATATGGTTCTATGTTTGCCTCAATGGGGAGACCAATGGCTTATTTTTTGGTACTAGAGGCTTTAGACAAGGTGACCCCCTTTCTCCATACCTCTTTATTCTTATCATTGAGGCCTTTAGTTCTATCTTGAACAAGCAGTGCAACAACCCAAGCTTCATATACCACCTAAAATGCACGGAATTACAGCTTAATCACTTAAGCTTTTCAGATGATTTAGTCATCTTCCCCGGGGGGGGGGGGGGGGGGGGTGATACTCACTCTATTAACTGTATTAAAATGGCCATTGATGAGTTTGCTGAGTTATCACGTCTATACCCCAACTTGAGTCATAGTAGCCTTTACACTGTTGGTGTTTCTCAGGTGGACATTGCTCTAATGTCAGGCCAATTGGGGATTGCCCGCCATCCACCTCCATTCAAATATTTGGGAGTGCCCATGATATGCACTAGTATCAAAGATGATGACTGCACTCGGTTAATTGATAGAATCATGAACAGAGTCAAAAGATAGACAACTAGGCTGATCTGCTATGCTGGCAGAATTCAACTCACTACTTCTGTCCTGTTAAGTATACAAGTGTATTGGGCCAGTATTTTCATCCCACCAAAGAGAATTTTGAATAATGTGAACCAAATTCTTAGGGACTTCCTATGGAATGGCCCATAGAATAAGCACAATGGTGCCAAAGTTGCTTGGGGGGGACATATACAAGCCTAGAGAGGAAGGTGGTCTTGGCATAAAAAGCCTTGAAGCGTGGAATAAAGTTGCAATTATGAGGCACTTGTGGAACCTCTGTGCCAAGAAGGAAAACCTATGGGTGAAATGGTGCAACACTTATAAAATCAAAAGAATAAGCATTTGAGTGATCAACATACCCAGTGAATCTAGATGGAGCTGGAGGAAGATTCTTAAATTAAGAGAGGGATGCATATCCCTCACAAAAGCTATCATTGGCAATGGTAATGACACCTTTACGTGGTATGATAATTGGCATCCTCTTGGGACTCTTCAACCCTTGTTTGGAGATAGAACCCATATATGATGTTGTAAGTAACTCCATGACCAAAGTGGCCAACTTTATTCATGGCTCTAGTTGTCTATGGTCCTCTACAGTCACATGGGACCTTAACAAGATAATAAAACTCCAACTTACCTGCTATCAACCCTATGTCTGCTGATAAAACTACTTGGACTCCAAATGTAAATGATACTTTCTCCATAAATTCTACTTATGAGGTGATGAAACCCTCCCATCCTTATGTCCACTGGTATAAGTTTTTTTGGAAAAAAATGCAACATTCTAAAATGTGCCTTCATTCTATGACTTATGTGCAGGAAGGCTCTAGTTATTAAAGCAAAGTTGCTTGCTTGGGGACTTATTAATGATGCTTATTTCCTCTTATGCTATAATGGGACTGAAGGCATCGACCACCTTATGACCCAAAGCCCATACACCATTTAGGTCTGGGAGGATATTCACATTAGATACCAAATTTATAGACTATTGGGAAGATGGGAGTATGAGATGGGAGTTGCTACTATTGAGGATGCTAAGAATAATTTCACTTCTAAGGTGAGGACTCTCTCCATCTTAGCTACCACATACTGTGTGTGGATGGGGTGGAATAGAAGACTCCACCTTGGAGGTTCCAAATCAAGCTCTCAAATTATTCACGATATTGGTTGTATGGTTATTGCTAAAGCTCAGAATTGGAAGCAAACTAGGAGGAACTACACAAATTGGATGACATGCAACTAATGGTTCTCCCCCATAACCTTATGTATTAAATTATCTTTGTTGTTATAACCTTTAGGCATGTCTAGGTTATTTTTCTTAGTTGTTTCTTCTGCTCTGATTGAGGTATAACTCTTTGGGTTTTGTCCATGTACAATTTCTTTTCTTTTATATAACTTAGTTTACCCAAAACAAAAGTCTAATCAAATCTTACACCATACTCCAAAATTCATAAAACCTAGAAAAAGGAAATAGGTCACACGATGTTGTTCCTACATCATTTATCATCGGATACTCAAAAGCCACAAAAATCATAAAAATAAAAAGATTTTTGGGTTTTTATAATTTTTAAAAGAAAATAAAATCTTTTTATTTTTCTTAAAACTTTTCATAAATAAAAGTCTTTTTATACTTTTTAAAAAATATTAAAATGAAAACAAAAACTGTCAATATAATTTTAGAAGGATAATATGAAATAAATTTGACAAAGGGAGTCCTAACTTATATTTGATATGGGAAACTCACTCGCAAGGGTGAGACGGACGAGAGTGAGCACCCTCGTCCCCTACTCTAATGACCTTCTTATTCTTACTATTTCTTCTCTTCTTTTTGCATTTAGCACTAGGAAGTGAATCAATTATCATTTTAAATTCTCCCATAAGCAATTGGTATGTTCGAACCATGTAATCAACACGTTATTAAAGCTCGTAGAAATATTTGTTCCAACGTGGAGAAACATTTCCACTTTTCACGGGTCGATGACAAATATATCTACATTGACCCTTCATTTTGTAATTAGTATAAAAATAAGGTTGTTCATGATCCACCCTTTTTATCTTGGGAGTAATTCTCGTAGGATGAGGATGTATGTTTTTTGACCCTTTGAGAAACACAGTCTTATTTTTTGGGTTAGACTTCTGCACACCGTTATAGTCGATACCCATTTTGTCCTTCAAGAAATGAGTTTGTGCAAAGAGCATCTATAATAACTCCTCGAAACACTTTTTAAGGTCAACTTTCACCTTTTTAGACTTTTGAAAGTCTTTATTGAGCTTTTCGTATTGTTCCTCTAGCACATATCGTTCACACCACGACTCAAAGAGAGCCATTTTCAAGGTACAAACCTTTTTATGTAAGAGTTCAATCTCTTTCTTCCCCTATTTCAACTTCTCAATGAGAGTAGATTCTCTATTATTAACACTAATCATTTGTGCTTCATTCACATTTCATTCATCACCCCTTCATTATGTTATAGAAAGACTCACTCAAAAAATAATTCTACTGTCTTATACTTTTAAACCCTCATTTTCTAACCCTCTACCTTCCCCTACCAAGTTGTCAAAATGGAGAATCATTTAATCTTACCCATCAATGTCTTATTTATTATGAATATAGAGAGCTTGTGTGTACTCCTATAACCACCCTTGTGTCCTTGTTCTTTCCACCGTACCCATCTTATAAGTTTCCCCACATAAATATTTTGGTCATTGTCTTTATAGCACCTTAAAGCCGAGAAGAAGGAGTATTTTCATATTTCTTCGATAGGTATGTTGTTTGTGATTATTTTTTGGTGCTTTGTAAATTTATGACCTATTGTAATATGTATTCTAGAAATAAGACAACAAACATTTTATTTATAATTTTAGTCCTTATTTTTGAATAAAGTCGCTACCACAGACCGATATCCATAAAACGTCAACCAATCACAACATGCCACGTCAGCCTATCATTTAAAAATAGGGATTATAAATGGAAACAAAATGTTTGTTGTCCTATATCCATAATCAGTATTATTGTAAGCCCTAAAAGTGCATAATCTATTATTGTTTTGTTCCTATAGTTGGTTTGCAATCATACACTCTAATCCATTTTTGTGTTTAGATGATTAATTCATGTACGTTTTAATCCTCTGTGACTATGGTTGTTTGGGAAATTATCAATGCCTCACATTTTAGTTATTGAAATTAAAAAAAATCATGCACTCTAATCTGTTTTTATGTTTGGATGATTTTGTTTTTTTAATCCTCTGTGTCTATGGTTGTTTAGAAAATTAATGTTGTAGTAGCAGCATTTAAACCCAACATTAAAGGAACGAAATTACCCAATGACGAGCAGGTAATCCCGAGACATAAAAATCAAAAATCCAATAATCAGATACAGAATAGAACACGGCTGAGTCACGGACAATGTCAATCTCTTTAAGGTATTTCACGGCTCTGCCCAAAGTGTGCTAACAGTCTCAAATGGCCTCGTCACCCCCAGGACAAAAAAACTTCCAATAATAAAAAAATACGGATTGATAAAGAACAAGAATCAATCCGGTCTATGTACATCCATTCTTATTAGTTGCTCGAGTCTAATGATAAATATGGGGAGGATTTACTATTTCAGTGGAAAAAAAAATTCAGAGAAGAAAGGAAGAGAATTGTTTTCTGAGTTTCTATTCAGGTGGTCCTCTCCAAAACGGAGGCTCTATTTATTAAAAAAAAGATTATGGACGTTAGTGGTAGAAAATAAAGGTGGTGGAGAAAATCGTGGAAGACTTGTTTACTTAATCAAACCCACGTTTTTATATTCGAAATTAATTAACGTTAAAAAATAATTTTTAAACCCAAAAAATCGTCAAATTATTTGTACAAACAATTATTTCTTAATGCATCCAAGCCCAAGAACAGGGACCCGGATACCGGCACGGGTCGAACTGGACGGCGGCGGTGGCGCGCGCGCGTGTGTGACTTGGCCCAACAAGTCTCTCACCCATACACACAAAAAATCTAATGCCCAAAAGGCTTGCCCATTAGTACCAAATGAATTATAAATATACCACACCAAAAGATAGCCCCTTACTGATGTGGGAATAAGCAATAAGGGTGTGGACATCTTCTTTCTTTAAACCCTCAAAGACTAAAAGCTTTTGTTTTCAAGATTTTTGATCGAGCGGTAAAAGTGTGTTCGTGTGAGGACATAATCGTTGTGTGTTTCGCCGCCGCGATGCAAAAACCTTAACTACAATTACACTTGACAAGCAGACACATCTATAAGTCGGGTATTGTAAGAAATCCACAGGGAGTGATTGAATTTTAGATTTTAATTGATTTAAAACTTCAAGAATAAAAGTGTAAAAGGTGATGGGTTGAAATGGTGAAAAAAGAAAAATAAGAAGTTAATGCTAAATTACAACTAATTAAAACAAGAGTCGGGATCACGTCCTCGCCATGGGCTAAACAACTAATAATTAGAATTTTGATTTGAAAACATTTAACTGAGCATTTTTAGTTAAGCATAAATATCACACAGTAAAGAATTTAATCCAAAGTTACGAGATTAAACATTTAACGGAAAATGGTCACACGCGAATTAAATTCGGAATATTGCTATAAATACTAACGTTGCGTGACAAAGAAAGTTAAATGCATAATAATCCGACTTTAATAAACGAGGTTTAAATTAAACGCAATTTTACACAAAACCTAACTTTCGCAGCTCGAAACCCATTAATGGCGGACACACAACCCAAACCTTATTTAACTACTCACACAACATGATTAATCTAATAAAACAATTAATTAATTAATTAATTAAAAAAAGAAATAAATTAATTAAAACAAGTTATCTAGGCATGGAAAGTAAATAATGAGCAAGAAATAAGATAAAACAAGTTAAATCAATGAAGAAGGAGATAAATAGTAACTTACATTAATAAAAATGGTGAAACCCTTAGAGAGAGAATCTCCCAAAGAGAAACCCCCAAAAACTAACATAAAATGAATCTTCCCAAGTCTAAAAAAGATTCCCCCCTTTAATGAAATGTTTTTTTTTACATATACCCAACTAAAAATCAACTTAAAAAAATATTTTTTTTTTACTTTCAGCCGAATCGATTCGCACTGTCCGAGTCGATTCGCAACTGATAGTGCTGAATTCTCAGCTTTGTCCAACTTTACGGAAAATGCCGTAACTTCTTCGTTATAACTCGAAATTAGGCACGTTCAGAGGCTACACGAAGATAACTCAGAGAGATAAAACATCCAAGAAGACATTAGGCCAAAAAAATAAATTATGAAATGACTAAAATGCCCTTGAATGTGACCTTGAGTGTGATTTTGAAGATAAAATCATCCTAAAAATGCCCTAACTCCCTCATTATACATCGGAATCATGTAACGTTGGTCGACGCACGAAGAGAAATCAAAGGTATTAAACTTTCGTCAAGAGTTAGGGATCAAAATACGAATGTTGAAATTACTAAAATGCCCCCGAAGTTGCAATAATCAACGGAACTTTTCCGAAAAGCGACCAAACTTCACACTAAGCACTGAAATACCTACAAAAGCTCAATTATACCTTATATAGTATGTTAAAATATAAAATGGAGGTTGTCTATATAATGAGAATTAATATAAAAATTAAGGTACTCGTGTGGGCTAAAATGCGTAAGTATAAGGGGCGAAAAATACAATATTCGTGTCGAATCACACCCCCTAAACTTACACATTGCTAGTCTCTAGCAATGAAATAAAAAGATAAAAGAATTACAAGAAAACCAAAAAAAGGATATATGTACAAAAGGGATAAATGCCACTTTCGCGGGTGAACGATTACATTTAGCATGTGCAATAAGCCGTTAAACCCCTAGGTTACCCTAGTGGAGGAGTGTCATCTCGTGAGGGTCTTCAGGGATGAAACCGACAAACATCATATTGTTTCCTCAAAATATGACCAATCAACATGCGACAAACTCGACAATACGAGAAAGATTTCAATCATGTTATTAGCACAATGAACGAATGCACACAAAAGTCCTTATTATTAACATTATAGAATGCACCTCATAGAATTAAAACTTTAAAAGTGGGAGGGGGGAGAGAACATGCATAGTATGATTTGGCAAAAACTTAAATAAATCGGATAAACATAAAAGCATGCATATATCAAAGCCTCACGGGCATTACACTCATCAAATGAATTCACTCGAAAGAGGGAGGTAATACGCGGGACATGCGGGCATAAAGAGTAAATGTTAATGGCAACTAGGCCGCACACATGTCACAAATGAAGAACGCTGTCTAGGAAATGAAAAAATTGTAATCTCAATGAAAGAAATTGCACATTTAAAGATACGAAATGCATTTTCACAGATTATCAAAACTATTTAAAATTTTAAATTAAATTCACCCTAAGATCACATAGGACTTGATAGGGTTGTAATGTAGGCTAGGCTAGGGTACAAAATGAAAGGTATATGTACGTATTGAAAGTTGTTCGGAATGAAAACTTAGTATAATGGTAAATAGTGGTCAATTCCAAAATTGGAAAACAAGTTCCAAAACAAGCATTAAATATGAATTGGAGAGTAATCAAAGATTATTCGAACTATATACATCACATATATAACTTTTTCTTTCATTTATTTTCTTTTCTTCCTTTTCTCATGTTTTGTCTTCTTTTCTTTTGCTTTTTCTTTTCCTTTTAACTTCTTTCTTTTCTTCACTTTTCTCACTCTTTCCATGCTTAATTGCAATCGCAAGACAATAACATCATTGAATCCCAAGTAACATTCCAAACAAAGGTATGGAAGGTAATATGTATGTTTTATAACTCCAATGTGGAGTTGGTTATGAGATTTTGGGTGATAAAATGAAAGGCTATTATTATGCCTCAAAGGGGTTGACTAAGGAAATATATAAGGTGAGGTCGAGGCTAATATGGGTGAAATAACAAAGATTGCCTATGATCATTTTATAAAGCTTACGCAATTCTAGAGTCAAAATAAACTCTAAAAATCATGCTCAAGTAACATATTTAAAAAATAAACTCAATTAATGAATGATCAAATGAAAGAATAACGAGATTATCGATGAATTCAACATTTTCAAAGAGGAATGAATAATGTATACACTCACAAACAAAGTTTACTCGGTGTAAGTATATACAATGCAGCACAAAATATTATCGAGTTATAAAAATATTAAACCAAATTAATAAAACAAGAAAAACGCATGTGCTCATGGGATTAAAGTTTAATTCATGAAGTTATTCATAATATCAATGACTTGTGGACTAAAGTCTAATAACTTTGAAAATAGAGAACATGCATCATTGAGTTGTCAATTGAATCGGACATTTATTTAAATTTATCACCGGAAACAAGAAAAAATGCCCAACAAAAGAGAAATAGGGAAAAAAATATTTTTGAAATTTTTTCAATTTTTAACAAAAAGCATGCCTTGAACTAACATGTGATAAAATCCATGGACTAAACATGAAATGGATAAAATATCCTACACCCCCTAACTTAAATGTTACATTGTCCTCAATGTGCATTAAGAACACAACACAAAGAGAGGAAAAGAATGATACTACCCAAAATTAGAGCGATCTCCCATAAGCACAAGTCCAAATGAATCTACAAAACAAGTTAGTACCGAGCATAACAAAAAGCAATAATAAAATTTTTAAGTAAATACACTAGATTAAATTAAAAGGAAAGAAAAAAAGAAAGAAAGAAAATTAAAAAGCTAACTATTTACAACCTACTGTTTAGGCCTCACACTAACTATACAACAGAAGTCTAAATAGTTGAGGGTCCACCCAAAAAGGGATTTGACTTTGAAAGATCAACGGTGGACCCTCCAAAGCGAACATGCCTCCTATAAAATAAGAATTCCGTTTGAACAACGAAAGACATATGTAAGGCATAAGAAATGAACCATCACCAATTACAAATTTAAGTGGGGAGATGGGGGGTTTGGATTTTAGGGGTGACAAGACCACATTGATCTCGAGAAAATTAAAATCACATCCCTAAGGTTCTTAAATTGGAAGGGGAGGTGGGGATAGTGCAAGCGAATAGCCCATTATATGAACCATCTCAAAATAACATTCCTGTTCAAGAATCGGGTTAAAGTCCTCAAGACTTTCAACCGGTTCTTGTGATAAAGTTAATGGTTCACTAATAGTCGGGAATGAAGGAAGGGAAGGACACACAACCTCACAAAAAATTGGAAGTATTTAAATGAGGTTGGAAATCGAGAGCTCTTGGATCACTCTCTATTATTTCATCCTCAAAAAGGGGTGCAAGTGAAAGGCAAGGTTCAACCTCAACCCGACTTTGTGAAGAAGAAATAATCTCATCGAGTTGGACATATTTTCTATTTTTCCAAGCATCATAAATATCAACGTCATCATTCCATTCCTTATTCCCACCATGCAAAGTTTCCTCCAAAGGCGATGGCGGATTGCTTGCAAATTCTTGACTTTCACATGCAAGACGCTCATACTCAAGAATTTGTAGGCTTTCACGCATACTCCTGGGAATATAACCTTGAGAACTATTAGCATAACAATTAAAATTATCTAAAGAGTTATGGTAAGAAATTTCAAAAATAGGCAATTCACAAAAGCGACAAGAACCAAAATTTCAATTTCTCAAAACAATCTAGCACAAGTAAAAAAGAAAGGAGAAAATAAAGATTACAAATAAGAAAGAAAAAATACAACAAAATAATAAAACAATTACAATCTAAAACACACTCCCCAGCAGTGGCGCCAGTTTTGATGAAGCGGTAAAAGTGTGTTCGTGTGAGGACACAATTGTTGTGTGTTTCGCCGCCGCAATGCAAAAATCTAAACTACAGCTATACTTGACAAGCAAGCACAGCAGTAAGTCAGGTATCGTAAGAAATCCACAGGGAGTGATTGAATTTAAGATTTTAATTGCTTTAAAACTTCAAGAATAAAAGTGTAAAAGGTGATGGATTGAAATGGTGAAAAAGGAAAAATAAGAAGTTAACGCTAAATTACAACTAACTAAAACGAGAATCGGGATTGCATCCCCGCCATGGGCTAAACAACTAATAATTAATTTTGGTTCGAAAACATTTAACTGAGAATTTTTAGTTAAGCATAAACATCACACAATAAGGAATTTAATCCAAAGTTACGAGATTAAACATTTAACGGAAAATGGTCACACACGAATTAAATTCAAAATATCGCTATAAACACTAACGTTATGTGAGAAAGAAAGTTAAACGCATAATAATCCAACTTTAATACACGAGGTTTCAATTAAATGCAATTTTACACAAAACCTAACTTTCGGAGCTCGAAACCTAGTAATGGTGGACACACGACCCAAACCCTATTTAACTAATCACACAACATAATTAATCTAATAAAACAACTAATTAATAAATTAAAACAAGAAATAAATTAATTAAAATAAGTTATCTAGGTATGGAAAGTAAAGAATGAGCAAGAAATAAGATCAAACAAGTGAAATAAATAAAGAAGGAGATGAATAGTAACTTACATTAACAAAAATGGTGAAACCGTTAGAGAGAGAAGCTCCCAAAGAGAAACCCCCAAAAACTAACATAAAATGAATCTTCCCAAGTGTAAAAATGATTACCCCCTTTAATGCAATGTTTTTTTACATATACCCAACCAAAAATCAACTTAAACAAAATGAAATTTTTTGACTTTCAGCTGAATCGATTCGCACTGTCCGAGTCGATTCGCAACTGATAGTGCTGAATTCTCAGCTTTGTCCAACTTTACGAAAAATGCCCTTGAATGTGACCTGGAGTGTGATTTTGAAGATAAAATAATCCTAAAAATGCCATAACTCCCTTATTATACATCGGAATCATGCATCGTCGGTGTCCACACAAAGAGAAATCAAAGGGCTTCAACTTCCGTGGAGTTCGGGATCAAAATCTGAATGCTAAAATTACTAAAATACCAATGAAGCTACAATAATCAACAAAACTTTTTCGAAAAGAGACCAAACTTCACACTAAGCACTGAAATACCTACAAAAGCTCAATTATACCTCATATAGCATGTTAAAATTTAAAATGGAGGTTGACTGGATCACGATCATGAATAGGAATTAAGGTACCCGAGGGGGCTAAAATGCATAAGTATAAGGAGAAAAAAATACAGTATTTGTGCCGAATCAATTTTGCACTGACAACATTACAGCTGTTCCAATAATCCCCCACTTGTAAAATTTTAAAATATTTTTATCGAGCAATTATCTATAGAATTGTGCATAAGCAAAGATGTCTTTCAACTTGAATCTTTACGTAGTGAAGATGGTTCAGAATATACTAGACTAATCGTAATTTTGAACTCAATCTCTTACAATAACCTACACACAACCCTACTGGGATGTAGTTCTAATAGCTAGCACGTTACGACCATGTGCTTCTATCCCAGTAGAGTGAACGCTTTAGAAATTTTCCCATAATATCCATAGGAAGCGGCCACACTTCCACATTCGCATAGGTGAGTCTATTAGGGATTCTACTGTATCTAGGTACCCCACTCAAAATAGAGCTATAGATCTCTTTAAGAGTTATAATAAATCTTCCTTTACTCGCTTCAGGATATCATGATCCATTAGATGGACTCGGATTAAAACCCCGTTTAATATTAATTAATAATAACATGATTCAACCCATATCACTTGTGATTTGTTATTACTCTTTGAACATATTTCTTGGGATCTCCAGTCTATATGTTGGGTTACCATCACAAATAGCTCATGTATCCCAGGGATTTAGTCCCATCTCTTTCGAGGTGCTCCATACCTTCTACCTAGCTAGTCCTTTCGTCGAAGGATCTAATAAGTTTTGTTCAGACCTTGTATGATCCACCCTCACAGCACCCGTAGAAATAAATTCTCTAACAGTATTATGCTTACGACGTATTTATCATCTCTTAACAATATAATAATGGTTCTCTACTTTTGCAATAGCCGCGATACTATCATATTGAATCAAAATGGTTGGTATCGGTCCTTCCTAAATTGGGATATCTGACAGGAGGTTCCTTAATCAACCTTCCTCTTCACTAAAAGTATCTAGTGCTATCATCTCAGACTCCATAGTGGATTGAGCCAAAATAGTTTGTTTCTTAGATTTCCAAGAAACTTCACTACTAGGGATGATAAATATATATCCACTAGTAGCCTTAGGATCATCAAATAGGGCGTTCCAATTAGCATCATTAAATCCTTCAAGGATAAGAGGGATGCTTATTATAGTGAAATTCATGGTTCATCGTCCTTTTAAGGTACCACATGACCCTCTTAATAGCATGCTAATGTCCCATACTAGGTCTTCTGGTAAATTTACATAGTATTCCCACATCATAAGCTATGTCAGGTCCAGTGAAATCTGTAGCATAACTTAAGCTACCAATGATGCTTGCATAAACTTTTTTATTTACACTGTCGCCAGAGTTCTTAAATAACTTTACCCTACGATCAAATGGAATACAAGAAGGTTTACAGTCAAAGTAATTATATTTCTTTAGAACTTTCTCAATGTAATGAGATTGATCCAAAGAAAGTCCCTTTTCAAGCCTAGTAATATTAATTCCCAATATTACACTAGCTTCACCCAAATCCTTTTCTGGCCTAGTAATATTAAAAAAAAGATTATGGGCATTAGTGGTAGAAAATAAGGGTGGTGGAGAAAATCGTAGAAGACTTGTTTACTTAATCAAACCCACGTTTTTATTTTTAGAATCAATTACAGTTAAAAACTAATTTTTAAGCCCAAAAAATCGTCAACTTATTTGTCCTAAAAATTATTTCTTAATGAGCCCAAGCCCAAGACCCAGAATTCGGATACGAGAACGGGCCGAGCCGAACAGGGGCGGTGGTGCACTCGCGCGTGTGACTTGGCCCAAATGGTCTCCCAACCATACACATAAAACATCTAATGCCCAAAGGGCTTTCCCTTTAATCCCAAATTAAATGCAAATATACCACACCAAAAGATAACCCCTTACTGATGTGGGACTAAGCAACAAGGGCGTGGGCATCATCTTTCTTCAAACTGTCAAAGACGAAAAGCTTTTGTTTTCAAGAATTTTCACTGACAGCTGTTACAACTATTCCAACAATCCCCCACTTACAAAATTTGAAAATATTTTTATCGAGCAATAATATGTAGAATTGTGCATAAGCAAAGATGTCTTTCGACTTGAATCTTTACGTGGTGAAGATGATTTAGAATATATTAGAGTAATCGTAGTTTTGAACACTATCTCTAACAACATCCGACACAAAATCCTACTTGGATGTAGTTCAAATAGCTAGCACGTTACGACCATGTGCTTCCGTCCCAGTATAGTGAATGCTTTAGGAATTTGCACGCAATATCCATAGGAAGCCGCCACACTTCCACATTCACATAGGTGAGTCTATCAAGGATACTTTTCTAGCTAGGTACCCCACTCAAAAGAGAGCTATAGATATCAATAAGAGTTATAATAACTCATCCTTTACACGCTTTTGGATATCATGCTCCATAGGATGAACTCAAAGTAAAACCCTGTTTAATGTTAATTAATAATAGTATAATTCAACCCATATCACTTGTGACTTGTTATTACCCTTTGAACATATTTCTTGGGATCTCCAATCTATATGATGGGTTACAATCACAAATGACTCATGTATCCAAGGGCTTTAGTCCCATCCCTTTCGAGGTGTTCGACACCGTCTCCCTAGCTAGTCCTTTCGTCAAAGGATCCGCTAAGTTCCGTCTAGATCATTTATGATCCACCCTCACAGGACCCGTAGAAATAAATTCTCTAACAGTACTATGTTTACGAAGTATTTGTCATCTCTTAACATTATAATAACGGTTCTCTACTTTTGTATTAGTCGCGGTACTATCACAATGAATCAAAATGGCTGGTATCGACCTTTCCCATAACAAGATATCTGACTAGAGGTTTCTTAACCAACCTGCCTCTTCACTAGTAGTAGCTAGTTCTATCATCTCAGGCTCCATAGTAAATTGAGACAAAATAGTTTGTTTCTTTGATTTCCAAGAAACTGCGCCACTAGAGATAATAAATATATATCCACCAGTGGCCTTAGAATCATCAGATAGGGTGTTCCAAGAAGCATCACTAAATCCTTCAAGGACAATAGGATTATTATTAAAATGTAATCTAAGGTTCTTCCTCCTTTTAAGGTACCGCATGACCCTTTCAATAGCAGGCCAATGCTCCATACTAGGTATACTGGTAAATCTATATAGTACTCCCACTACATAAGCTATGTCGGGTCTAGTGCAATCTATAGCATAACGTAAGCTACCAATGATGCTTGTATAAGCATTTTGGTTTACACTGTCACCATTGTTCTTAAATAACTTTACACTAAGATCAAATGGAGTACAAGCAGGTTTACAGTCAAAGTAATTGTATGTCTTTATAACATTCTCAATGTAATGATATTAATCCAAAGAAAGTCCCTTTTCTGACCTAGTAATATTAATTCCCAATATTACATTAGCTTCACCCAAATCCTTCATGTCAAAATCGTCACACAATAATGATTTAACATTATATACGGCATGAATATTAGAACCAAATATTAGCAAGTCATCAACATAAAGACATATGATATTGCAAATGTTCTCTGCATATTTATAATAAATGCATTTGTCACTTTCATTTATTTTAAACCCATCAGAGATGAGTAAGCTATCAAATTTATCATGCCATTATTTAGGTGCCTATTTGAGACCATAAAGAGATTTATTTAGTTTACATATTTTATTTTCTTGATCGTGTACAATAAAACCTTCAGGTTGATCCATAAAAATTTCTTATTCTAATTCTCCATTTAAAAAGATAGTTTTAACATCCATTTGGTGTACAATTAAATCATTTAAGGCAGCTATGGCAAATACTACACATATAGATGATATTCTAGTCACGGGTGAAAATGTATCAAAAAAGTTTACCTTATCTCGTTGTTTAAAACCTTTGGCAACAAGACGTTCCTTATATTTTTTAACAGTGCCATTAGGTTTTAATTTCTTTTCAAGAATCCTTTTACACCCAATTGTTTTACACCCAGGAGGAAGGTCCACTAAATGCCAAGTTTTATTTGTTTCCAAGGACTCCATTTCATCATTAATAGCCTCTTGCCATAAATCAGAATCTAAAGACGATAAAGCTTATTCAAAATTTTTAGAGTTCTCTACTAAAGTATAAGCATAAAAGTCGGGGACAAAATCTTTTTCAACACGGGCCCTTTTACTTTTACGAAGTTCCAAAATGGATTTGTTATTTTCTTTATTTTTATTTAAAGAAACATTAGTGGATGTCACGACCCCACAATTTTTCAATTTAGAAGGAATTTTTTCTTCATAAAAACCGGCGTCATTTGATTCAATTATTACTTGATTTTTTGAGTCATAAAATCAGTACGCTTTGGTATTAATAGCATAGCCTATAAAAAAGAACTCATAAGCTCTACTGGACAATTTAGACTTTTTAGGGTCGGGTATGCGGACATAGAGTAAGCACCCCCACGCTCTAAAGTATGACACGTTTAGCTTAATATTTTTCCAAATTTCATAAGGAGATTTTTTCATTTTTGTCTTAGGAATTCTATTAAGTACGTGACACACAGTCAAAATAATTTCACCCCACCAATGTGAGGCGACCCCCAAATTTTATAAAATAGCAACAACTAATTCAGTTAATGTCCTATTTTTTTCGGCTTTACCGTTCATTTTAGGCGAAAAAGAGGCAGTTTTTTCATGAATAATACCGCGGGTTTTATAAAATTCAATAAATGGTGCAGAATCATATTTGATGCCTCTATCACTACGTAACCTTTTAATTTTCTAATTAAACATATTTTCATTTCATTTAAGAAAATTTTAAACATGTCAAACGCTTCACTTTTATTTTTCATTAAATACACAAATGAATAATCAGAACCATCATCAATAGAAGTTATAAAGTAATGTTTGCCATTTCTAGTGGTGACACCATCCAATTCACAAATATCCGAATGAATTAAATCAAGTGGTTCAGATTCTCTAAAACCAGATTTATGTGGTGTCTTAGTGATTTTTGCTTGACTACACCATTCACATTTTTCAAAATCATTTAATGATAATTCTGGAATTAATTCTAAAATGCTCATGTTTTTAACAAGTCTTTTATTAGCATGAAAAAGTCTAGCAGGCCAAATATTAAAAGAACAAACAATATAAGCAGAAGGGGAAATTTTATTAATAGCATCAACATTCAACTTAAACATCCCATCCGTGGCATAACCCTTGCCTACAAAAATTCCATTTCTGGTCAAAGTAAATAAATTAGCACCAATAGTTTGAGTAAAGCCTGCTTTGTTGAGAAGATAACCCGAAATAAAAAAAATTCTTATCTTAGGAGAATGAAGAACATCTTTGAGGATCACACTTTTTCCAGAAGTGAACTTTAATTCCACATTTCCAGTACCAGTAACTTCAGTGCAGTGAGAATCACCCAACAACACCTTCTTATCTACATCCTCAGAATAAGTCTTGAAAATAGTAGAGTATAACTGATATGGCGAGAAGCGTTTGTATCCACCCACCATCCTTTGGCAACGCTAACCATGTTGATTTCAAACATCATAGCACATTGGTCCTTTTGGTCAAATTTGCTTGTGCGTGTGGCACATTGCGACATTTTTGGGCCATATGGCTAGGCTTGCCACACTTGAAACAAAGAAACTATCCCGAGTTGCTGGACTGTCCATTTCCAGGGTTTTTATTCTTATTCCGAGTTTGGGTTTGATTTTTAAAATTCTGGGTGTGGCTCTTTTTATGAAATTTTTTCCGTTTGCCTTTAAAACAACATGAGTGTGGTTCTTTTTCTAATTTTTGTTATTGGACACAACAAGAAAATCATCTTTGTAGTCCTGTTTTCTAGATTCTTCCTGAATTCTCAATTTAGTAATGAGTGACTCAAGTGAAAATTCTTTAGATTTATGCCTCAAAGTATTTTTAAATTTTTTGAACATCGGAGGCAATTTATCAATTATTATAGTCACCTAAAATTTCTCATATAAAGCCACGTGTTTGAAAATAAATGCAGGGGAAATCATTTGTAAATCATGGGTTTGAGCAAAAACAGATTTATCATCGATCATTTGAAAATTCAAATAACGGCTGACGACATATTTTTTAGCACCCGCCTCCTCCGTGTCATATTTTTTAAAAAGAGCATCCCAAACATCTTTTGTGATTTTATAATTGGCATAATAATCATAAAGTTCATCACTTAGAGCATTCAAAATATAGTTCTTGCATAGAAAATCATTTTCCTCCCAATTCTGAATAATTTTGCATTCCTCAACAGTTGGTGGATCATTCACTGCGGGTTTATCAAATTGAACACAAGATGCGACCTTTTTCGTAGTTAAATAAAATAGAAGTTTTTTAGTCCAATGTTTAAATCTTGGCTTTCATATTTGAAAGGCTTGTTAATGATGGTTGAGTTAATTTTGTCCATGAAAAAATTTCAGATGTCCTTTAAATTGTTGTAGCAGCAGCAATTTAAACGAAAAATTAAAGGAAAGAAACTTGCACATAATCTCGAGACACAAAAATTAGAATCCAAAAATCAGGTACAGAACAGAACGTTGTTGAGTCGCGAACAATGTCGCTCTCTTTAAGGTATTTCGCGGCTCTGCCCAAAGTGTGCTGACAATCTCAAATAGCCTTGTCACCCTAGGATAACATAGCCTCTAATAATAAGAAAATACGGATTGATAAAGCACAAGAATAAATCCGGTCTATGTGCATCCATTCTTATTAGTTGCTTGGGTCTAATAATAAATTTGGCGAGGATTTACTATTTCAGTGCGAAAAGTTTTTTTAGAGAAAAAAGCAAGAGAATTATTTTCTGTGATAACAGAATTTTCTTTCGGGTGATCCTCTTCAAACCGGAGGCTTCTATTTATTAAAAAAAGATTATAGACGTTAGTGGCAGAAAATAAGAGCAGTGGAGAAAATCGTTGAAGGCTTGTTTACTTAATCACACCCACATTTTTATTTTTAGAATTAATTACCATTAAAAATTAATTTTTAATCCCAAAAACCATCAACTTATTTGTCCTACAAATTATTTCTTAATGAGCCCAAGCCCAAGACCTAGAATCCAGATACGAGAATGGGCTGAGCCGAACAGGGGCGGTGGCACGCTCGCGTGTGTGACTTGGCCCAAATAGTCTCCCACCCATACACATAAAACATCTAATACCCAAAGGGCTTTCCCTTTAATCCCAAAATTAATCGTAAATATACCACACCAAAAGATAACCCCTTACTGTTGTGGGACAAAGAAACAAGGGCATGGGCATCATCTTTCTTTAAACTATCAAAGATAAAAAGCTTTTGTTTTTAAAGATTTGCACTGACAGTTGTTACAGCTATTCCAAAAATCCCCCACTTGCAAAATTTGAAAATATTTTTATTGAGCAATAGTATATAAAATTGTGCATAAGCAAATATGTCTTTCGACTTGAATCTTTACGTAGTGAAGATGATTTAGAATATACTAGAGTTACCGTAGTTTTGAACACTATCTCTAACAACATCCGACACAAAACCCTACTTGGATGTAGTTCTAATAGCTAGCACGTTACGACCATGTGCTTCTGTCCCAGTATAGTGAACGCTTTAAGAATTTGCCCACAATATCCATAGGAAGTTGCCACACTTTCACATTCACATAGGTGAGTCTATCAAGGATACTCTTCTAGCCAGGTACTCCACTCAAAAGAGAGCTATAGATCTCATTAAGAGTTATAATAACTCATCCTTTACACGCTTTAGGATATCATGCTCCATAGGGATGAACATAGAGTAAAACCCCGTTTAATGTTAATTAATAATAGTATAATTCAACCCATATCACTTGTCACTTGTTATTACCCTTTGAGCATATTTCTTGGCATCTCAAGTCTATATGCTGGGTTACAATCACAAATGACTCATGTATCCATGGGCTTTAGTCCCGTCCCTTTCGAGGTGTTCCACACCATCTCCCTAGCTTGTCCTTTCGTCAAAGGATCCGCTATGTTTTATCCAGACCATTTATGATCCACCCTCACAGCACCCGTAGAAATAAATTCTCTAACAGTACTATATTTACGAAGTATTTGTCATCTCTTAACGTTATAATAACGGTTCTCTACTTTTGTAATAGTCACGGTACTATCACAATGAATCAAAATGGCTGGTATCGATCTTTCCCATAACAGGATATCTGAGAGGAGGTTTCTTAACCAACCTGCCTCTTCACTAGTAGTAGCTAGTGCTATCATCTCAGGCTCCGTAGTGGATTGAGATAAAATAGTTTGTTTCTTAGATTTCCAAGAAACTGCGCCACTACCGATAATAAATATATATCCAGTAGTGGCTTTAGAATCATCAGATAGGGTGTTCCAAGAAGCATGACTAAATCCTTCAAGGACAATGGGATGCTTATTAAAATGTAATCTAAGGTTCATCCTCCTTTTAATGTACCGCATGACCCTCTCAATAGCAGGTCAATGCTCCATACTAGGTATACTGGTAAATCTACATTGTACTCCCACTACATAAGCTATGTCAAGTCTAGTGCAATATGTAGCATAACGTAAGCTACTAATGAAGCTTGCATAAGCATTTTGGCTTACATTGTCACCATTGTTCTTAAATAACTTTACACTAGGATCAAATGGAGTACACGGAGGTTTACAGTCAAAGTAATTGTATGTCTTTAGAACTTTCTCAATGTAATGAGATTGATCCAAAGAAAGTCCCTTTTCTGACCTAGTAATATTAATTCTTAATATTACACTAGCTTCACCCAATTCCTTCATATAAAACTTAGCACATGACAATGCTTTAACATTATCTATGGCACGAATATTAGAACCAAATATTAGCAAGTCATCAACATAAAGACATATGATAGTGCAAATGTTCTCTACATATTTATAATAAATGCATTTGTCACTTTCATTCATTTTAAACCCATTTGAGATGACTAAGATATAAAATTTATCATGCCATTGTTTAGGTTTCTGTTTGAGACCATAAAGAGATTTGTCTAGTTTACATACTTTATTTTCTTGACCGTGTACAATAAAACGTTCTGGTTGATCCATATAAATCTCTTCTTCTAATTCTCCATTTAAAAAGAAAGTTTTAACATCCATTTGGTCTAAAATTAAATCATTTAAGGCAGCTATGGCAAATAGTACACGTATAGACGTTATTCTAGTTATGGGTGAAAATGTATCGAAAAAGTCTACATTTTCTCATTGTTTAAAACCTTTGGCAACTAGACGTGCCTTATATTTTTCAACAGTGCCATTAGGTTTTAATTTCTTGTTAAGAATCCATTTACACCCAATTGTTTTACACCCAGGAGGAAGGTCCACTAAATTCCTAGTTTTATTTGTTTTTAAGGATTCCATTTCATCATTAATAGTCTCTTGCCCTAAATCGGCATCTAAAGACGATAAAGCTTCTTCAAATTTTTTAGGGTCCTCCTCTAAAGTATAACCATAAAAGCCCGGTCCAAAATTTTTTTCAACACATTCCCTTTTACTTTTACGAAGTTCTAAAATGGATTCATTATTTTCTTTATTTTTCTTTAAAGAAACATAAGTGGATGTCGCGCCCCCACTATTTTTCAATTTAAAAGGAAATTTTCTTCATAAAAATTGACAACATTTGAGTAAATTATTACTTGATTTTTCAAGTCATAAAATTGGTATGTTTTTCTATTAATAGTATAGCCTTTAAAACGCACTCATAAGCTCTACTATTCAATTTAGACTTTTTAGGGTCGGGTACACGTACATAGGGTAAGCACCCCCACGTTTTAAAGTATGACACAATTGGCTTAATATTTTTCCAAATTTTATAAGGAGATATTTTCAATTTTCTCTTAGGAATTCTATTAAGTGGGTGACATATAGTCAAAATAATTTCACCCCACCAATGTGAGACATCCTCCGAATTTAATAAAATAGCATCAACTAATTCGGTTAATGTCCTATTTTTTTGGCTTTACCGTTCATTTCGGGCGATAAACGGGCAGGTTTTTCGTGAATAATACCAATGGTTTTATAAAATTTAGTAAATGGTACAGAAGCATATTCAGTGCCTCTATCAGTATGTATCCTTTTAATTTTTCGATTAAATTTATTTTCAATTTCATTGAAGAAAATTTTAAACATGTCAAATGCTTCACTTTTATTTTTCATTAAATACACAAATGAATAATCAGAACAATCATCAATAAAAGTTATAAAGTAACGTTTGCCATTTCTAATGGTGACACCATCCAATTAACAAATATCTGAATGAATTAAATCAAGTGGTTCAGATTCTCTAAAACCAGATTTATGTGGTGTCTTAGTGATTTTAGCTTGACTACACCCTTCACATTTTTCAAAATCATTTAATGATAATTCTGGAATTAATCCTAAAGTGCTCATATTTTTAACAAGTCTTTTATTAACATGACAAAGTCTAACATGACAAACATTAAAAGAACATATAATATAAGAAGAACAAGAAATATTATTAATAGCATCAACATTCAACTTAAACATCCCATCAGTGGCATAACCCTTGCCTATAAAAATTCCATTTTTGGTCAAAGAAAATCAATCAACACCAATAGTTTGAGTAAAGTCAGCTTTATTGAGAAGTTAATTCGAAACCAAATTTTTCATTATCTTGGGAGTGTGAAGAACATCTTTGAGGGTCACAGTTATTCCCTAAGTGAACTTGAATTTCCCATTTCCACTACCAACAACCTCAGTGGAGTGAGAATCAACCAAAAACACCTTCTTTTCTGCAGCCTCAGAATAAGTCTTGAAAAGAGTACAGTCATAACTGACATGAAAAGAAGAGACAGTATCCACCCACCACCTTTTGGCATCGCTAACCATGTTGATTTCATAAATCATAGCACATAGGTCATCTTCGATCAAATTCTGTTGTCCGTGTGGCACATTACGACATTTGTGGGCCATATATCCAGGCTTGCCACACTTGAAACATAGAAATTGTCCCGAGTTGCTAGACTGTCCATTTCCAGGGTTCTTATTCTTATTCTGAGTCTGAGTTAGATTATTAAAATTCTGGTTGTGGCTTTTCTTCCTCAAATTTCATATTTTTCCCATTTGCCTTTAAAACAACTAGAGTGTGGTTCTTTTTCTGATTTTTGTTGTTAGACACAACAAGAATTTTATCTTTTCAGTCCTATTTTTGGGATTCCTCCTGAATTCAATTTAGTAATGAGTGACTCGAGTGAAAATTCTTTAGATTTGTGCCTCAAAGTATTTTTAAATTCTTTGACCATCGAAGGCAATTTATCAATAATTACAGCCACCTGAAATTACTCGTCTAAAGCCATGCCCTCGAAAATAATTTCATGGGCAATCATAGATTTGAGCAACAACAGATTTATCAGTCGTCATTTGAAATTTTAAATAACGGGTGACGGCACATTTTTTATCACCCGTGATACAACACAAATATTGCATATTTTCGCCCGTTATCTTTATGCATTCTAGCACTTTTACAGTCCTTAGTGCCCATATTTATGCACGTTATATATATATATATATATATATATATATATATATATATATATATATATATATATATATATGTGTGTGTGTGTGTGTGTGTGTGTGTTTTACAGGGGTTAATTGAGTCTTTATATGTATTGGAACGCTAAAAGTGAGGTTTGGTTGCATTTCAGAGAAGTTTCATCACTGAACTCTACTTCAGGGGAATTTTAGACATTTCACATTTCATCTCTGGCTCATGGGAATTGCACAGATGTATAGTTCATCGAGTCATCATCGTGTGGCCGCAAACAACGCATCGTTTGGAGTCCGGATGGTGGAGATATGGCCGATTCCATTTCGCATCCATTTCACCCTTTTGAAGACCATGAAAGGCCAAGAAACAAGGCACCGGTCGATCGACATTTGAAAATTTTCCTTTTAAGAAAACCGTTAGCAAAAATTCCTAGGTCCAAATCGATTCGGACCAAGCCGAATCGAATCGGCTCAATGCTGCTTCGAAGATCCCCTATTTTCGAATCGATTCGAACCTAGCCGAATCGATTCGGCCCTGCATTCTCAGTTTTTTATTTACAAATTTTCGATTAGGTTTTTGATATATATGCTTTTATCTATTCATTTTGAGATATATCTTTCCATTTGTTAGATGTAATAGATTAGGGTTTTAGGAGCTAGGGTTTGGAGAGATTCTTGGGTGTGCCATTTTCTCCCTCCTAAGGTTTGCTCGTATAATAGGTTTTCCCGTTGTAGTTGTGTACAACACTATTCATCATGTTCTTCATCAATCCAAGTTTTTATTGTTTGTATTTCTTTATTTCTTGGTTTATTTACTTGCTTTGTAGTGTAGATTACTTGCTTTCATTTGTTGCTTCCTTTAAATACATGTCATTTACCATGATTTCTAGCTAATTTGGTCTAAGTTGTGTTGGATTGAATTCACCTAGGGTTGATTTGTTTTCTTTGCTATGGTGATGGGTCTTCATGACTTTATTTTGAGTGGGTTGTTCTTTTTATTACGCCTAGGAGATTTAACGGGGTATACCATGTGTGCTCCATATTTATGACCTTGCGTGTATAATTTCCAAGGTATTTGTTGACGCCAAAATCTTATTAGGATTTTATGACGATTTAGGGTGTGATAACTCTAGATTTAATTAACTGTCGAAATGAGACTCAGTCTTAATAACTCGTGAACCCATGTAACCATTTATACCAATTAACTCAGGGTAAGGGATATCTGTCATAACCTATAGTTTTTATTCAGTTTGTTAATCTTGTTTAAATACACTCATGCCTAGTTTATCTTTTCGTTCCTTTTTGTTAAGAAATTATCTTTTACACTTTTATTCGAGAAGTATTAAACCTTATAAATTCTAGCACTAGTCTATGTGGATTTACGATACCCAAACTTGACCCCTATACTCCCTTAAAAGAGTTTAGTAAATAGTTTAGGTTTTTATATAGCGGCGGGGGCCGATCATAACGATCGACGTATATCTCCATACACTTGCGTCACGATTTTCTCATCTCTATCAAAATGGCACTGTTGTCGGGGACTTGTTGTTTTAGAATTTATTTGATTTAGTATTTCGTAGTATTTTCTTTCTGTTTGTATTTTTTTGCTAACATTTTTGTAGGACTTCTACATTTTATCGCCAAGAAACGCTTGAATTTTTTCGATGCACATCACTTTATGGAATTTTCCATCTCTAGCCTTCTTTGGGGTAAGCATGTCTTATTCTAATTCTTTCGGTAATCGTAGTCATAATTCTCAAAATCCCCCTACCCCTATGACTTTTGGTCAATACTTAAAAATCCAAAAAAATGAAAATCTAAAATATCTTTGTCTTTGTATTACGAAAGTCAAAGTATGGATTATCGGAATTTTAGGAATGATCATTTCTATTTTGGGTCCTAAAATCCTTATTATAAGAAATTTGAAAAAAATTGCAATAATTTTCAAAATTCTTATGTTAATGATTTTGATGGTAGTTCCGAGGATGATTTTCAAATTTCTCATTTGCAAGAATTCGTGCCTCGCCCTATGACTTTCGGTGAGGGCTTGGGCATGCTTAAAAATGAGAAATTTGAAAATCATTATCGGGAAGAAAATCGTTGTTGGGAGCATGAGTTGAATTTATTATTTGAATCCGATGACGAGTTTTCTTCTGAGACTTTTGAAGTCGAGGAATGTTTCGAACCAAATGAGGATTTTGTACCTATTTTAGAATAAATCATTTTTTACTTGGCCCATGGTATAGTAGAGTATAAAAATGAGGAAAAAATTAACTTAGTATCCATTTGCAATGAAATGGTTTCTTCCTTGATTCTCAAGGAAGAAAGTTTAATTGAGAATGATCCTATTTCCTTCGAAATTCAGTCTTCAAGCGATGATAACTCATCTCTTGAATTTGAATTTCTTTCGTCCCCATCCTTATTCTATACTGTCACACCGACAGTAGTACCCGATGAATCGGTTCCTGACACCAAGCGTAAATTCTTCTGAATTTAGCCCCTTAATTTGGTAATTTTAATATCTCGAATAAGGTAATTGAATCATTTTTAGTCCATATCATTCTATTGTCTGTTTTTAACAATATTCCCTAGTTTTTGTGTAATTGTGATGAAGTTTTCAGGAATGGAATGCAAGAAAGGAAAAGAAGAAAATCAGAAGAAAAGTCAAAGGGCAAAAGAGTAAAGTTCCACTCAAAAAAAAAAAATCGAAGGCGACACCAAAAGTGAAGTTGAAGAGCATGAGTTCACAAGAGCATAGGAAGAAACGACACCGAAATCGGAGTTCTAGATCAGAAGATATGGCTAGTCAAAGTTGCAAGGAAAAAGTCAAAGTAGAAGAAAATCGGACCGATCCGATGGAAACCGGACCGATCCGAATTGACCAAGTCCAGTATACCCTGGATGGATAGCAAACCAATGGAAATTGAAAAAGAACCGATCCGACTAGGACCGGACCGATCCGGTAGAAATAAAAGAACCGATCCGGTGGATATCGGACCGATCCGAGGGTAATTCGGACCGGTCCGGTCATGTGAAATCCTGGCATTAATTATGCAGATTTTTGGCATGCTAGATGGTGAAACTTGTGTCACAAGAAAATTGAGCTGTCAATTTCGATACTTTGTGCTATAAAATCCCATGCCCTACATCATTTGGGAGGAGTTGCTAGGTTGAGAGTTCTAGAGAGAATTAGAGGTTGAATTTTAGGGTTAGATTTTGAGAGAAAATTTTCTATTCCTTCAAGAGTTTTCATGAACCCTAGTTTGTAAGAAATTCTGAATTCCAATTCCGTTTTTCTTGCTGAATTCAAGTAAAATCTTTCCATTCTCTAGTTTTATTATTTGCAAATTATTTACAATGTCTTGTAGATCCATAATTTTATATGTGAATTTATTCTTGAACCAATTCATGAGTAGCTAAATTCCCAAGGGTTGGGGTACATGAACTCAATCCAAGGCAAATTATTTATGTAGAAAATAGAGGTTAAATTAAAATATTGATTGAATCGTGAAAGAAACTCATACAAACATTGTCAATCTTTTAATCTCTCTTGCCCTAGGTACTTGAGATATTTAAGAACGCTTTGCGAGTATAATTTATCATTCACCGCTTTATATCTATCTTTGATTTCATATGATGCGGGCTAGATCCCTCATATATGTAATGCTTAGAATTTATAAAGACCGAATCTAGTCAATAATTTTAATTTACAATTCTAGTATTCTATACGATAATTTGTTAAGGATTGAGGGGTTGTACCCTACCCTATTTTCTCCCATTTGTCAGATCTAAATTTTTTTGCAATTTTCAGTTTGTTTTTCTTAAGTAAATTTTTATTTCACTAGAAATTTTCCCAATCATTAATCATCTTTTTGTTTCTTTTAAGAAATCATTTCAAGATTTAATAATTTTTCTTATTACTATTTGGCAATCTCGATCCCTGTGGATACGATCCCGACTTACCGGGTTACTACTTGAGCGACAGGCTTGCACTTGAGCCTAGAGTAAAACGCACTTTTGAGACAAATTCTTAGTCGCGTCAGTTCCAAACCTTAAAACGTTAAACCTTTTCACCGATGAGGAGTATTCGCTCGAGTCTCCTTCCATGAAAGCATCTTTGCCTCCATGTACGCCACCTCCCATTCCAATTTCAAAATATTTTTGAGATAACTCCATTTTTCTTGGACCTCTAGAGTTTTTGCCACCCGTTTTATCCAAATCCCCCATCATCCCCCAAAAACTTTTAAATGGCGATGGTTCATTTCTTCTGCCTTACACATGCCTTCTGTTGTTCAAACGAAATTCTTTTTTTTTTGGAAGGCATGCTTTCAAGTGAGGGTACACCAGTTATCCTCCAAAGTCAAATCATAGTTTGGGTGGACCCTAAAAAATTTCAACTCTTGTGGATAGTTAGTTAGAACTTAAAATTGTAGGTTGTACATAGTAGCTTATTTTTCTTTTTACTAATTAGTTAAAGTTTTATTTCTTCTTTATTGTTATGCTTGGTACTAACATGTTTTGTACAATCATTCGACTCGTACTTTCCGGAGATCGCTCCATTGTGGGTAATATCACTCTTTTCCTCTCTTTTACTTGGTTCTTAATTTACATTGAGGACAATGTCAAGTTTTTAAGTTTGGGGGTGTGGGATATTCTATTCATCCATTGGTACTTTCTTTGATTTGATTATATGTTATTTCCAAGCATGCTTTTCTTGTAAAAATTAAGAATTTCAAAAATACTTTCTTTATTTTTCATTAGGCATTTTGCCTTTATTTCCGATGATAAATTTTAATAATTGCTTGATCCAATTGACAATTCAATGATGCATTTTCTTGATTTTAGAAGTTATTAGATTTTTGTCCCCAATTATTGATATTGTTCAATAACTAGACGAATTAAACTTTAATTCCTTTGAGCACATGCACTTTTCTTGCTTTATTGATTTGGTTCAATATTTGTATAACTCAGTAATCTTTTGTTGCATTGTATATACTTACCCCGAGTGAGTTGTGTGCTTTTTTTCATTTGTGAGTGTTATACACTTCTCTTTCCTCTTTTAAAAATGTTACTGTCGTTGGTAATCTCATTATTCTTTCATTGATCGTTCATTAATTGAGTTTATATCTTGAAAATGTGTTACTTGAGCATGATTTTCAAAGTTTGCTTTGACTCAAGAATTGTATAAACTTTAGGAAATGATCATAGGCCATCTTTGTTATATCACCCATATTGACCTTGTCCTCACCTTATATATTTTTCCTCAACAACCCATTTGAACCTAAATATAGCCTTTCGTTTCATTACCCTAAATCCCATTCCCAATTCCAAATTGGAGTTATATACCATACTTATTACCTTACATACCTTTGTTTGGAATGTTACTTGTTATTGAATGATTTTATTGATTATGTGGTTGCAATTAGGCATGTGAGAGTGTGAAAAGTAACGAAAAGAAAATAATGAATAAAAAGAGTGAAAAAGAGAAAGAAGAAAACAAAAGAAAAAGTGAGAAAAAGAAGAATAGAAACGAAAGAGAAATTTATATATGTTGTGTATAGTGTTCAATAAGCTTTGATTACTCTCGCCATTGTTATATTCAATGCCTTTTATGGAAGTTATTTTCCAATATTTGATATTGCCCCCAATTTTCCATTATCCCGAGTTTTCATCCCCGAATACATATTTCCTTCATTTCGTACCCTTAACCCCAATCCTACATTACAACCCTATAAAGTCCTATGTGATCCTAGGGTGAATTCAATTTAAAAGTTTAAATAGTTTTGATAATCAGTGAAAATACATTTCGCCTTCTTTAATGAGCGGTATCTTTCATTGAGATTACAATTTTTCATTTTCTATATAGCGTTATTCATTTGTGACATGTGTGCAACCTAGTTTCCATTTACATTTACTCTTTATGCCTGCATATCCCGTGTATTACCTCCATTTTCATAGTGATTTTATTTGTTGAGTGTAATACTCGGTGAGGATTGACTTATATGCACGCATTATTGTTGATTATGCGATTTATTTAAGTTTTTGCCAAATCACAATTTGCATGTGCTCGCTCCCCTCTCACATTTTAAGGTTTCAATTCTACGAAGTTCATTCTATAATGATAATAATACGAACTTTTGTGTGAATTCATTCACTTTTCTAATAACGTGTTTGAAATATTTTTCATTATTGTTAGACTTATCGCATGTTGATTGGGCATATTTTGAGGAAACCATATGATGTTTGTGGGTATCATCCCTGAAAACCCTCACGAGACGACACTCGTCCACTAGGTTAACCTAGGGGTTTAATGGCTTATTGCATATGCTAAATACAATCGTGTTCCATTTATATATTTTTGTGTATATGTTTTGTATCGCCTTCTGTGGACTGGTTTTGTTTGTTTCATCACTAGGGACTAGAAATGTGTAAGTTAGGGGGTGTGATAGGACATAAATGTTGCATATTTTTTCCCATTATCTTTATCCATTCTAGCACATTTATGGTCCTTAATGCCCATATTTATGCTCATTAACCAGACAACATGGATTTGTATATATATATATATATATGTTTTTCAGGGGTTAATTGAGTTTTTGTAGGTATTGGAACGCTAAAAGTGAGGTTTGGTTGCATTTCAGAGAAGTTCTGTCGCCGAACGTTACTTCAAGGGAATTTTAGACATTTCAATTTTCATCTCCAGCTTATGGATATTCTACAGATGCGTATTTCGTCGAGTTAGCATCACGTGATCGCAAATGGCACGTCGTTTGGAGTCCGAATGGTGGAGATATGGCCGATTCCGTTTTTCTCACCATTTTGAAGACCAAGGAAGGCCAAGAAACAAGGCACCAGTCGATCTGCCTTGGGCCCCCAATTGATCGACATTTGTAATTTTTCCTTTCAACCAAACTAGTAACAAAAATTCCTAGGTTCAAATTGATTCGGACCGAGACAAATTGATTCGGCTCAATGCTACTTCGAAGATCCCCTGTTTTTGAATCGATTCGACCCTGCATTCTTAGTTTTTTTATTTACAAATTTTCCATTAGGTTTTTGATATATATGCTTTTCTCTCTTCATTTTGAGATATATATTTTCATTTGTTATGTAATAGATTAGGTGGTCGAGAGGTAAAAGTGTGTTTGTGTGAGGACATAATCGTTGTGTGTTTCTCCACCGCGATGCAAAAACCTAAACTACAACTACACTTGACAAGCAAGCACAGAGGTAAGTCGGGTATCGTAATAAATCCACGGGGAGTGATTGAATTTTAGATTTTAATTGGTTTAAAACTTTGAGAATAAAAGTGTAAAATAAATAAAAGGAAAGGTGATGGTGGTTAAAAGGAAATAAAGAAAAAGAGAAGTTACGCTATGCAAAAGTAAGGTGAGGATCGAGATCGCATTCCACCACACGGGTTGAAACAACTACTAATTAGATTTTAGGCTAGAAAGTAATTTAATCAAGCATTTACAATTAAGCATAAACATCACACAATAAGGAATTTAACCCAAAGTTGCGAGATTAAACATTTAATCAAAAATGGTCACGCACGGATTAAATTCGCATAGTCGCTATAAACACTAAAGTTGTGTGACAAATAAAGTTAAACGCATAACAATCCAACTTTAATACACGCGGTTTCAATTAAACGCAATTTTACAAAAAACCTAATTTTCGAAGCTCGAGGACTGTTAATGGCGGAACACAACCCCGACCCTATTTATCTAAGGGCAAGACATAAATGAAACTAATTAACACTGATTAAACTAATTAAAGCAATAAATAGCTAACTACAACTAATTAACAAAGTATGAAATTACACTACAAAGCAAGAAATAAACAAGAACAACTATATTAATGGTGAGGATAATGAATAGTACAACTTACAAACCCAAATAGATGTCAAACCAAATGTGCAAGAAGAATGAGATCTCAAGACCCAAACCCTAAGCTAAACTATCTAAGTCTATCTCTAAAAATGAGAGGAAGTTGGTATTTATACAAAAAATATCCCAATGACAAACTTGTAATAAAAGAGAAGAAAAATATGCAGGCCCGAATCAATTCGGGGCCATTACGAATCGATTCGGAATGAAAATCAGGTGATATGGTGCATTCCGAACGATTCGGATTTTGTCCGAATCGATTCACACCCTATAGGTCTGCAATTTGCAACTTTGTCCTGTTTTACGGAAAATGCCATCATTTCTTAGTTATAGCTCGGAATTAGGCACGGTAGGAGGCTTCACGAAGATAACTCAGAGAGATAAAACATCCAATAAGACATTAGGCCAAAAAACCAAAATATGAAATGACTAAAATTCACTCGAATGTGACCTTTAGTGTAGTTTTTAAGTCAAAACCATCCTAAAAATGCCATAACTCCCTCAATATACATCGAAATCATACACTGTCGACGTCCACACGAAGAGTAATCATAGGGCTTCAACTTCTATGAAGATCTCGAGATTCAAACCCGAATGATGAAATTAATAAAATGCCCCCGAAGCCACAATAGTCCACGAAACCTTTCCGAAAAGAGTCCGAACTTCATACTAAGCATCGAAACACCTACAAAAGCTCAATTAATCCCTCCAAATCATGTATATATAGAAATCCGAGGTTGTCTGGTTAATGAGCATGCATATAGAGATTAATATACCCGAGGGGGCTAATAACGCGTAGGTTAACGGGTGAAATGCGCAATATTTGCATCGTATCACACCCCCTAACTTCGAATCGATTCGAACCTGTTTTCCCTATTTTCCTTTTTACAATTTTGCCACTAGGGTTTAATATAAATACTTTCCTCTTCATTTTTTTTGAAGATATCTTTCATTTTAGTTTAGTTTAGGGTTTGGGTTTTTGGAGAGCTCTTCTTCTTCCCCATTTGGTGTGACAACTTTTGGGTGTTGTATGTTGGATTTTTCATTACCCCTGCCATTAATATAGTTTATTTATTGCTTTATTTCCATTGATGTCATTTATATCTCTTGCATAGATTAATTTATTTCTTGCTTAATTAGTTTATTGCTTTGTTTAAAGTAGTTTAATCCATATATTATCCGTAGATAACGGGTTGGGATCGTGTGTCCGCCATTAATGGGTGTCGAGCTCTGAAAGTTAGGTTTTGGGGAAAATTGCATTTAATTGAAACCTCGGGTATTAAAGTCAGATTATTAAGAATTTAACTTTCTTTGTCACGCTACGTTAGTGTTTATAGCGATAATTCGAATTTAATCCGCGTGTGACCATTTTTGATTAAATGTTTAATATTGCAACTTTGGGTTCAATTCTTTATTGTGTGATGTTTATAATTAATTGAAAATGCTCGATTAAATGTTTTCGAACCAAAATTCTAATTATTAATTGTTTAGTCCATGATGTGGACGCGATCCCGACTCTCGTTTTAATTAATTATAGTATAGTGTTAACTTCTTCTTTTTTCCATTTTTCACCATTTCCAACCTATCACCTTTTACACTTTTATTTTTGAAGTAGCAAAATTGTTAAAATATAAAATCCAATCACTCCCTGTGGATGACTTACCGTTGTGCTTGCTTTTCAAGTGTAGTTGTAGTTTAAGTTTTTCGCATTGAGTCGCAGAACCGATAACAACGATTTGCGTATTATATGACGCATAGTTTTCACTCGATTAAAATGATGTCGTTGCCGGGGACTATGTTTAAGATAGTAATTGTTTTATTATTGCGTAGTATTTTTCCTTTTGTATTTGTATTCTTTGTTTTAACCTTTTTTGCAGGATAGCATATTTGAGCGCTAAGAAACTTTGATTCGCGGTTGCTCACTTTCTTGCTCGGATTATCCATCTACAAACAATGAGGTAATCATGTCCTACTATTATAGTTATTATGGTCATTCTAATAATTCTTACTTCGGTGATAGTTTTCGATTTTGAAGATTTTCTTGAGATTTGAAAGACTTGAAAACATTTATCGGAATGAAAATCATTATTGGGATCTTGAGTTGGATTCATTATTCGAATCTAACGAAGATTCTTATTTCGATACTTTCGAAGACGAGTTTCAACCAAATGAGGAGTCCGAGGCTCTTGAGCCGAGGACACCTACTTTGGAAGAAACTTTTCTTCTTTACTCCCAAGGTTTGGAAAGCCTAAATGATGTTATAATGAGGCTTGGAGCACTTTGTGATGAGATGAATTCTTATGCACAAACCAACGAGGAGGTAGAAACTTGTGTTTCACCTCAATTTTTCGAAGAATTTCTCATCGAATGTGAATCTCCCCCCCCCCCCGAAATTCAATCTCCTTCCGACGATATGTTGACGAAGATTGAATTTATTTCATTACCATATACGTTTTCCACCATTGAACCATTAGAATTACCGGTTGATTCCTTTGAGTTGGTAGAAACTTTTAAAAATTCTACACTTTTTACCGATGAGGATTGCTTGCCGAACTTGTTTTAGATGGATGTTATCCCCATGTGTGCACCATCTCCCATTCCATTTGAAAAATCTTTGGGAGATGAGTCAATTTTTCTTGGACCTCAAATGTACCTTTTCCCCTTATTATCCAAATCCCCCATCGTTCGCCCAAAATTTCAAATTGGCGATGGTTCACTTTTTTCACCAGCCACGTGCCTTCCCTTGTTCAAACGGAATTCCTATTTTATGGGAGGCATGTTTGCTTTGGAGGGTCCACCGTTGATCTTTCAAAGTCAAATCCATTTTTGGGTGGACCCTCAATTATTTAGACTTCTAGTGTGTAGTCTAAATAGTAGGCTGCAAATAGTTAGCCTTTTAATTTTCTTTCTTTAATATTTTTTCTTTCCTTTTAATTTACTCTAGTGTAATTAGTTAACTTTTTGTTATTTGTTTTTTCTATGCTCGGTACTAACTTGTTTTGTAGAATTATTTGGACTCTTTCTTTTGGAGATCGTCCAATTTTGGGTAATATCGTTCTTTTCCTTTCTTTGTGTTGTGTTCTTAATGCGCATTGAGGACAATGCAACATTTAAGTTAGGGGGTGTAGGATATTTTATCCATTTCATGTGTAGTCCATGTTTTTGCTCACATATTAGTTACTTAATATGCTTTTCTTTAAAAAATTTGAAAAATATTTTCTTTCTTTTTTCTCCTTTGTTGGGCATTTTGCCTTGTTTTCGATGATAATTTTCAATAATTGCCCGATCCAATTAACAACTCAACGATGCATGTTCTTGATTTTAGAAGTTATTAGACTTTAGTCCTTAAATCATTGATATTATGAATAACTTCATGAATTAAACTTTATCCCATGAGCACATGCGCTTTTTTTCTTATAGTGATTTGGTTTAAGATTTTTATAACTCGATAATCTTTTGTTGCATTGTATATACTTACACCGAGTAAGCTTTGTACCTTTCGTCGTTTGTGAGTGTATACACTATTCTTTCCTCTTTGAAAACGTTGAATTCGTCGGTAATCTCTCTATTCTTTAATTAATCGTTCATTAATTGAGTGTATATCTTGAAATGTGTTACTTGAGCATGATTTTCATATATTGTTTTGACTCGAGAATTGCGTAAACTTTATGAAATGATCATAGGCCATCTTTGTTATATTACCCATATTAGCCTTGACCTCACCTTATTTTTCCCTAGTCAACCCCTTTGAGCCTAAATATAGCCTTTCGTTTCATCACCCAAAATCCCATAACCAACTCCAAACTGGAGTTATACACCATACATATTACCTTCCATACCTTTGTTTGAAATGATACTTGGGATTGAATGATGTTATTGTAGTGTGGTTGAAATTTGAGCATGAAAAGAGTGATGAAAGAAAAGAAAGTAGTGAAAAAGAAAAGAAAAAGCAAAAAGAAAAAAAAGAGGAGAAAAAGTGAGAAAAAGAAAGAGAAAATTGTATATGTTGTATATAGTTGAATAATCCTAGTTACTCTCCCATTGCACATTTAATATTTGTTTGGAAGTTACTTTCCATTTTTTATATTGCCCGCATTCTTCCCATTATTCCAAGTTTTCATTCCGAACACTTTGAATCCGTACATACATTCCTTTCATTTCGTACCCTAGCCTAGCCTACATTATAACCCTATTAAAATCCTATGTGATCTTAGGCTGATTTAAATTTAAAAGTTTAAATAGTTTTGATAATCTGTGAAAATGCATTTCGCCTCTTTTATATGAGCGAAATCTTTCTTTAAGATTACATGTTTTTATTTCCTATATAGCATTCTTCATCTGTGACATGTGCGTGGCCTAGTTTCGATTTACATTTGCTCTTTATACCCGTATGTCCCATGTATTACCTCCCTTTTCATAGTGAATTCATTTGTTGAGCGTAATGCCCGTGAGTATTGAATGTATGCACACTTTGTGTTTATCCGGTTTATTTAAGTTTTAGCCAAATCATATTTTGCATTTTCTCTTCCCCCTCCCACTTTTAAAGTTTCAATTCTATGAGGTGCATTCAATCTGTTAATAACAACAGACTTTAGCTCGAATTCGTTCAATATGCTAATAACGCGTTTGAAATCTTTTTCGTTGTTATTGAGTTTTTCGCATGTTGGGTTGGGCATATTTTAAGGAAGCTGTATGTTGTGTGTAGGTTACATCCCTGAAAAACCTCACGAGACGACACTCGTCCACTAGGGTAACCTAGGGGTTTAACGGCTTATTGCATACACTAAATGCAATCGTTCGCCCGCGAAAGTGAATTTTATCTCTTTTGTACGTATCTTTTTTTTCGTGGTTTGCTTGTAGTTCTTGTTGTTTCCTAATTCATTGCTAGGGACTAGCAATGTGTAAGTTAGGGGGTGTGATACGACGCAAATATTGCGTATTTCACCAGTTAACCTACGCGTTATTAGCCCCCTCGGGTATCTTAATCCCTATACTTATGCTCGTTAACCCAACAACTCGGATTTTTATATATACATGCTTTGTAGGGGTTAATTGAGCTTTTGTAGGTGTTACAATGCTTTGTATGGAGTTTGGACGCTTTCCGGAAAGGTTTCGTCGACTATTTTAGATTGGGGGCATTTTTGTAATTTCAGCATTCGGGTTTGAATCCCGAGCTCTGCACGGAAGTTAAAGCCCTAGAATTTATCTCCATGTGGCCGCCAACGGTGCATGATTTTGATGAATAATGAGGGAGTTGTGGCATTTTTAGGATGGTTTTTACTTAAAAACTACACTCAAGGTCACATTCAAGGGCATTTTAGTCATTCCATATTTTGGTTTTTTGGCCTAATGTCTTCTTGGATTTTGTATCCCTATTAGTTATCTTCGTGTATCCTCTGACCGTGCCTAATTCCGATCTATAACGAAGAAATGATGGTATTTTTTGTAAAACAGGACAAAGCTGCAGATTGCAGACCTGTAGGGTGCGAATCGATTTGGCCAAAATCCAAATGGATTCGGAATGCACCAGAACTCCAGATTTTCATATTGAATCGATTCAGAATGACCCCAAATTGATTCGGACCTATTTCCCCTGTTTTTCTTTTTTCAATTTTTCCACTAGGGTTTAATATAAATACTTTCCTCTTCATTTTTTTGAAGATATCTTTCATTTTAGTTTAGTTTAGGGTTTGGGTTTTTGGAGAGCTCTTCTTCTTCCCCATTTGGTGCGATAACTTTGGGGTGTTGTAAGTTGGATTTTTCATTACCCCTACCATTAATATAATTGATTTCTTACTTTATTTCCATTGATGTCATTTATATCTCTTGCCTAGATTAATTTATTTCTTGCTTAATTAGTTTATTGCTTTGTTTAAAGTAGTTTAATCCATGTATTATCCGTAAATAACGGGTTGGGATCGTGTGTCCGCCATTAATGGGCGTCGAGCTCCGAAAGTTAGGTTTTGGGGAAAATTGCATTTAATTGAAACCTCGGGTATTAAAGTCAGATTATTATGCGTTTAACTTTCTTTGTCACGCAACGTTAGTGTTTATAGAGATAATTCGAATTTAATCCACATGTGACCATTTTTTATTAAATGTTTAATCTTAAAACTTTGGGTTAAATTTCTTATTGTGTGATGTTTATAATTAATTGAAAATGCTCGATTAAATGTTTTCGAACCGAAATTCTAATTATTAGTTGTTTAGCCCATGGCGTGGACGCGATCCCGACTCTCGTTTTAATTAATTGTAGTATAGTGTTAACTTCTTCTTTTTTCCATTTTTCACCATTTTCAACCTATCACCTTTTACACTTTTATTTTTGAAGTAACAAAATAATTAAAATCTAAATCCAATCACTCCCTGTGGATTCTCGATACTCGACTTACCATTGTGCTTGCTTGTCAAGTGTAGTTGTAGTTTAGTTTTTTCTCATTGAGTCGACGAACCGATAACAACGATTTGAGTATTATACGACACACGGTTTGCGCTCGATTAAAATGACGCCGTTGCCGGAGAGAGTGTTTTAGATAGTAATTGTTTTATTATTTCGTAGTATTTTTCCTTTTGTATTTGTATTCTTTGTTTTAACCTTTTTTGCCGGATAGCATATTTGAGAGCTAAGAAACTTTGATTCGCAGTTGCTCACTTTCTTGCTCGGATTCTCCATCTACAAACAATGAGGTAATCATGTCCTACTATTATAGTTATTACGTTCATTTTAATGATTCTTACTTTGGTGATAGTTTTTAAGTTTTCCATTTTGTAGATTTTCTTGAGATTGAAATACTTGAAAACATTTATCGGAATGAAAATCATTATTAGGAGCTTGAGTTGGATTCATTATTCGAATCCAATGACGATTCTTATTTCGATACTTTCGAAGATCAGTTTCAACCAAATGAGGAGTTCGAGGCTCTTGAGCCGAGGAAGCCTACTTTGGAAGAAACTTTTCTTCTTTACTCCCAAGGTTTGGAAAGCCTAAATGATGCTAGAATGAGACTTGGAGCACTTTGCGATGACATGAATTCTTCTGCACAAAACAACGAGGAGGTGGAAACTTGTGTTTCATCTCAATTTTTCAAAGAATTTCTCATCAAATGTGAATCTCTCTCCCCCGAAATTCAATCTCCTTCCGACGATATATTGACAGAGATTGAATTTATTTCATTACCATATACGTTTTTCGTCATTGAACCATTAGAATTACCGGTTGGTTCCTTTGAGTTGGTAGAAACTTTTAAAAATTCTACACTTTTTGCCGATGAGGACTCCTTGCCGGACTTATTTTTGATGTATGTTATCCCCATGTGTGCACCATCTCCCATTCCATTTGAAAAATCTTTGGGATATGAGTCGATTTTTCTTGAACCTCAAGTGTACCTTTTCCCCTTATTATCCAAATCCCCCATCATTCGCCCAAAATTTCAAATTGGCGATGGTTCACTTTTTTCACCACCCACATGCCTTCCGTTGTTGAAACGGAATTCCTATTTTTCGGGAGGCATGTTCGCTTTGTAGGGTCCACCGTTGATCTTTCAAAGTCAAATCCCTTTTTGGGTGGACCCTCAACTATTTAGACTTCTAGTGTATAGTTAGTGTGTAGTCTAAATAGTAGGCTGTAAATAGTTAGCTTTTTAATTTTCCTTCTTTAATATTTTTTCTTTCCTTTTAATTTAGTCTACTCTAGTGTAATTAGTTAACTTTTTGTTATTTGTTTTTTCTATGCTCGGTACTAACTTATTTTGTAGATTTGTTGGACTCGTGCTTCTAGAGATTGCTCCAATTTTGGGTAATATCATTCTTTTCCTTTCTTTGTGTTGTGTTCTTAATGCGCATTGAGGACAATGCAACATTTAAGTTAGGGGGTGTCGGATATTCTATACATTTCATGTGTAGTCCATATTTTTGCTCACATGTTAGTTACTTAATATGATTTTCTTAGAAAATTTTGCAAAATTTAAAAAATATTTTCTTTCTTTTTTCTCCTTTATTGGGCAATTTTGCCTTGTTTTCGATGATAATTTTCAATAATTGCCCGATCCAATTGACAACCCAACGATGCATGTTCTTGATTTTAGAAGTTATTAGGCTTTAGGTCTTAAATCATTGATATTACGAATAACTTCATGAATTAAACTTTGTCCCATAAGCACATGCGCTTTTCTTGTTAAGATTTTTATAACTCGGTAATCTTTTGTTGCATTGTATATACTTACACCGAGTAAGCTTTGTACCTTTCGTCGTTTGTGAGTGTATACACTATGCTTTCCTCTTTAAAAACGTTAGTTTCATTGGTAATCTCAATTTTCTTTCATTTGATCGTTCATTAATTGAGTTCATATATGAAATGTATTACTTGAGCGTAATTTTGATCGAGCGCAAATCGTGCGTCGTGTAATACGCAAATCGTTGTTATCGGTTCGGCGAGTCAATGCAAAAAACCTAAACAACAATTACACTTGACAAGCAAGAACAATGGTAAGTCTGGTATCGAGAATCCACAAAGAGTGATTGGATTTTAGATTTTTATTGTTTTTATACTTCAAAAATAAAAGTGTAAAAGGTGATAGGTTGAAAAGGAAAGAAAAAATGAAGAGCTAACTATTTACGACCTACTATTTAGACTACACACTACAAGTCTAAATAGTTGAGGGTCCACCCAAATAGGGATTTGACTTTGAAAGATCAACGGTGGACCCTCCAAAGGGAACATGCTTCCAGGAAAATAATAATTTCGTTTGAAAAACGAAAGGCATGTGTAAGGCGTAAGAAATGAACCATCGTCAATTAAAAATTTGAGAGGGGCGATGGGGGATTTGGATAAAACGGGGGACAAGACCACATTGATCTCGGAAAAATTAAAATCACATCCCCAAGATTCTTCAATTGTAAGGGGAGGCGGGGCTAGTGCAAGTGAATAGCCCATGAGATGAACCATCTCAAAATAACATTCTCGTTCAAGAATCGGGTCAAAGTCCTCAAGACTTTCAACTGATTCTTGTGATAAATTTAATTTTTCGGGAATATTTGAGAATAAAGGAAAAGAAGTACCATCAACCTCAGTACAATCGTAAGCATTAATAAGAGGTTGAAATTCGAAAGTGCTAAAGCTAGGGTCACTCTCAATGATTTCTTCAACAAAAAGGGGTGGAGGTGAAACGTAAGTTTCAACCTTGACCCAATTTTGTACAGAAATAATCTCATCGAGCATGGCATCATTTTCCAACAACCAAACTTGAGAACTTTCAGATTGGTCATTGATTTCCTTAATCACTAATTTATAATCAAACTCACAAGAAGACATAACATCTTCTTGTGCGGGTTTCTCATAGGTAATGGATTCCCCGCTTCTAAATTATTCTCACAAGGCGATGAGGGATTACTTACATACTCTTAAATTTCACGCTCAATGTGCTCATCTTCAAGAATTTGTAGGCATTCTCTCATTGTTTTGGGAGTATAACATGGAAAACAATTCTCATAACAATTAAGGTTATCTAAAGCGTAATAGCGAGACAATTCAAAATAATCCATTCAATAAAGCGACAAGCACCAAAATTTCAATTTCTCGAAACAATCTAGCATAAGTCAAAAGGAAAGGAGAAAATAAAGAATACAAATATGAACGAAAGAAATACTACAAAATAATAAAAAAATTACAATCTAAAACACACTCCCCGGCTACGGCGCCATTTTGGTCGAGCGGTAAAAGTGTGTTCGTGTGAGGACACAATCGTTGTGTGTTTAATCGAGGATTTATAATTAAGCATAAACATCACACAATAAGGAATTTAACCCAACGTTGCGAGATTAAACATTTAATCAAAAATGGTCACGCGCGGATTAAATTCGGATTGTTGCTATAAACACTAACGTTGCGTGACAAAGAAAGTTAAACGCATAATAATCCGACTTTTGTACCTAAGGTTTCAATTAAATGCAATTTTCCCCAAAACCTAACATTCGGAGCTGGACGCCCATTAATGGCGGACACACAATCCCAACCCGTTATCTACGGATAATACATGGGTTAAACTACTTTAAACAAATCAATAAACTAATTAAGCAAGAAATAAATTAATCTAGGCAAGAGATATAAATGACATCATTGGAAATAAAGCGAGAAATCAACTATACTAATGGTAGGGGTAATGAAAAATCCAACTTACAACACCCAAAATTTATCACACCAAATGGGGAAGAAGAAGATCTCTCCAAAAACCCAAACCCTAAACTAAACTAAACTAAAATGAAAGATATCTTCAAAAAAATGAAGAGGAAAGTATTTATATTAAACCCTAGTGGCAAAATTGGAAAAAGAAAAATAGGGAAAACATGTCCGAATCGATTCAGGGCCATTCCGAATCGATTTGGTATGAAAATCGGGAGTTATGGTGCATTACGAATCGATTCGGATTTTGGCCGAATCGATTCGCACCCTACAAGTCTACAATCTGCAACTTTGTTCTATTTTACGGAAAATGCCGTCATTTCTTCGTTATAGCCCGGAATTAGGCACGGTTGGAGGCTACGTGAAGATAAGTTAGAAGTATACAACATCCAAGAAGACATTAGGCCAAAAACCCAAAATATGAAATGACTAAAATGCCCTTGAATGTGACCATGAGCGTACTTTTTAAGTCAAAACCATCCTAAAAATGCCATAACTCCCTCATTATACATCGAAATCATGCATCGTCGGTGGCCATGTGAAGAAAAATTATACAGATTCAACTTCCGTGAAGAGCTCGGGATTCAAACTCGAATGCTGAAATTATAAAAATGCCCCCTAAGCTGCAATAGTCGACGGAACCTTTTCGAAAAGCGTCCAAACTTCATACTAAGCATCGAAACACCTACAAAAGCTCAATTAACCCCTGGAAAGCATGTATATATAAAAATCTGAGGTTGTCTGGTTAACAAGCATAAGTATAGGGATTAAGATACCCGAAGGGGCTAATAACACGTAGGTTAACGGGTGAAATTCGCAATATTTGCGTCGTATCATTAGGGTTTTGGGAGCTAGGGTTTGGAGAGATCTTTGGGTGTACATTTTCTCCCTCCTAGGGTTTGCTCGTATAGTGGGTTTTCCCATTGCGGTTGTGTAGAACACTATTCATTATTTTCTTCATTAATCCAAGTTTTCATTGTTTGTATTTATTTATTTCTTGCTTTATTTACTTGTTTTATTTCATTGCTTTGTAGTGTAGATTTAATTGCTTGCATTTATTTCTTCCTTTAAATACATGTCATTTACCATGCTTTCTAGATAATTTCGTCTAGGTTGTGTTAGATTGAACTCACCTAGGGTTGATTTGGTGGATTTTGATTAGGCATAAATTCTTCACATTTATCCCCTTAATTTCGGTATTTTTATAATTCCGTGCGGTGTAAATAGCTTGGATTTGTCTCATATCTATGCTACTAACCCTTTTTGGCAAGTATTTCGTATTTTGTGTATCTCTTATGTGTTTTACAGGTACTTCATACAAGAAAGATGGAAAAGAGAACTCAAAATAGTGAAAGAAACCAAGAATCGGGGAGTTGAAGGGCATTTTCATAATTTTGCAGCCTTAGTACGGAGGTGGGGCCAACTGGAAAGTTGAAGAGCTTTTAATTACAAGAACACTGGAAAAAACGACAACTCAATCCGAGCTACAGTGAAGAAGTTATGCCAATTTGAAGTTGAGAAGAAATCCAAGAAAAAAGCTGTCAGACCCAAACCGAACCGAAGCTGAGGAAAAAGAACCAGTCCGCCCATTTATCACGGACCAGATCCGTTACGAAATTAGTCATGCTTTCTAAGTGTGACAAATTGGCAGATACGGAATTTTTATTTTGTGCTTATCTTTTAGCCAAAAGAGTTTTATGTTTTGGGGACTCTTCTAAACGACCTATAGTCTATATATTTAGTCATTAGGACTCTTTTTATTCAGATTTCATTGATGTAAAAGCTCCATAACAAGTAGGAATATCTAGGAGAAGAATTTACATATTTTTCACCTTTAATTCAAGAGCTTTTCAAGTTTTTCTTCAACCTTTGATTTCTTCTTGCATGTTCTTGTTCTTCAATTTGGTAACTTTAATTTCCAACACTTTTATTATTATTTCTCATGTTAGGCTAGGTTTTTAAAGGTCGGGATACATGAACCCAGCCTGATGTGTTAATTGCATGTATATAACATTAATCCTCTGAATTTAGTTATTGATTACGACCGTATTACGTAGGAACACAACAATTATAGATCTTTATATCTCGTTTGCCTCTGGATAACCGGGATGATTTAGAATGCAATTTGAGTGTCACTATCGCGATACCGATTTACTCATCCTCACATTAAGTATGATGCGGGCTTGAACCTCATATACGTAATGCTTGGGAGTACTAAATTCTGGGTCAAATTAATCGATTAAATTTACGATTAATATTATAACTGCAATACACTAGGGTTGGGGGATTGCGTCTCTACCTTAATTTTTTCAATTAGTTTTAGTTAACTTCTTTATTTTTCCCTTTTTCCTTTCTCACTCAATTATCATCTTTTACACTTTATTTTTTGAAGTAATAAATCAATGAAAATCTATCAAACATTCCCTGTGGATTCGATACCCAGACTCGCCACTATACTCCGCAAGAGTGTAGTTAAAGTTTAGGGTTTTTTTGTATTGTGGTTGGAAGCCGATAACAACGACTAGCGTATTTACACGAACGCTCGGTTTTCCACTCGATCAGATTTCCTATGGTGATGGGTCCTCATGAGTTTATTTCGAGTGGGTTGTTCTTGGTATTATGCCTAGGAGATTTGACGAGGTATATCATGTATGCTCCGTATTTACGACCAAGCGTATGTAATTTTTGGGGTATTTATTGATGCCAAAATCTTATTAAGCTTTTATAACGATTTAGGGTGTGACAACTCTAGATGTAATTAACTATCGAAATGAAACTCAATCTTAATAACTCGTGAACCCATGTAACCATTTATACTAATTAATTCAAGGTGAGGGATATCTGTCGCAACCTATAGTTTTTATTCACTTTGTTAATTTAGTTTAAATAGACTCATGCCTAGTTTATCTTTTCTTTCTTTTTTGTTAAGAAATTATCTTTTACACTTTTATTCTAGAAGTATTAAACCTTATAAATTACAACACTAGTCTCTATGGATTTTTTATACTCGAACTTGACCGCTATACTCCCTTAAAAGAGTGTAGTCAATAATTTAGGATTTTGTATAGTGGCGGGGGCTGATCATAACAACCGGCGTATATCTTCATACACTTGCGCCGCGGTTTTCTCCTGTTTATCAAGTTGCCTCCTCCGTGTCATATTTTTTAAAAGAGCATCCCAAACATCTTTTGCAATTTTATAATTGGAATAATAATCATAAAGTTCGTCACTTAGAGCATTCAGAATATAATTCTTGCACACAAAATAATTTTCCTCCCAATTCTGAATAATTTTTATTTCCTCAACAGCTGGTGGATCATTCACCACGGGTTTGTCAAATTGAACACAAGATGCGACCTTTTTTGTACTTAAATAAAATAGCAGTTTTTTACTCCAACGTTTAAAATGTTGGCCATCATATTTGAAAGGCTTGTTAAGGTTGGTTGAGTTAATTTCGTCCATGGTAGAATTTTAGATGACCTCAAAATTATTGTAGCTACAACAATTTAAGAAGAAAGTTAAAGGAACGAAATTACCCAATGACTAGCAGATAATCCCGCGACACAAAAATCAGAAATCCAGAAATCAGGTACAAAATAGAGCATGGCTGAGTCGCGGACAATGTCGCTCTCTTTAAGGTGTTTCGCAGCTCTGCCCAAAGTGTGCTGATAGTCTCAAATGGCCTCGTCACCCCCAGGATAAAACAACCTCCAATAATCACAAAATACGGATTGATAAAGCACAAGAATCAATCTGATCTATGTACATCCATTCTTATTAGTTGCTCGAGTCTAATAATAAATCTAGGGAGAATTTACTATTTTAGTGCGAAAAAAATTTTCAGAGAAGAAAGTAAGAGAATTGTTTTCTGTGATAGTAGATTTTCTATTCAGGTGGTCCTCTCCCAAACGGAGGCTTCTATTTATTAAAAAACTATTATGGACGTTAGTGGCAGAAAATAAGGGGGGTAGAGAAAATTATAGAAGACTTGTTTACTTAATCAAACCCACATTTATATTTTTGGAATTAATTACCGTTAAAAAATAATTTTGAGGCCCAAAAAATTATCAACTTATTTATCCAAAAAATTGTTTCTTAAAGAGCCCGAGCCCAAGCCCTAGACACAGGACCCAGACACGGGTATAGGCTGGGCCGAACGACAGCGGCGGCGCGTGCGTACGTGTGACTTGGCCCAATAATTCTCCCACCCATAATCATAAAACACTAATGCCCAATGGGTTTCCCATTAGTCCCAAATGAATTGTAAATATAACACACCAATAGGTAGCCCTTTGTCTATGTGGTACTAAGCAACACGGGTGTGGGCATCTGCTTTCTTTTAACTGTCAAAGACTAAAATCTTTTGTTTTCAAGGTTTTGCACTGACAGCTATTATAGTTGTTCTAACAATCCCCCACTTTCAAAATTTGCAAATAATTTTATCGAGAAATATTCTATAGTATTGTGCATAAGCAAAGATATCTTTTGACTTGAATATTTACGTAGTGAAGATGATTCAGAATATACTAGAGTAACCGTAGTTTTAAACTTTATCTCTGACAACATCCTATACACAACCCTACTTGGATGTAGTTCTAATAGCTAGCACATTACGACCATGTGCTTATATCCCAATATAGTGAATGCTTTAGGAATTTTTCCACAATATCCATAGGAAGCGGCCACACTTCCACATTCACATGTATGAGTCTATCAAGGATACTCCTGTAGCTAGGTACCCCACTCAAAATAGAGCTATAGATCTCATTAAGAGTTATAATAAGTCATCCTTTACTTGCTTCAGGATATCATGCTCCATAGGGATGGACTCGGAGTAAAACCCCATTTAATATTAATTGATAATAGTATAATTCAACCCATATCACTTGTGACTTGTTATTATCCTTTGAAAAAAATTCTTGGGATCAGTACTCTATATATTGGATTACTATCACAAATGACTCTTGTATCCAAGGGTTTTAGCCCCATCCCTTTCGAGGTGCCCCACACCTTCTCCTTAGCTAGTCCTTTTGTCAAAGGATCCACTAAGTTCTATCCAGATCGTATGTGATCCACCTTCATAGCACCCGTAGAAATAAATTATTTAACAATACTTATTTACGACGTATTTGTTATCTCTTAACATTATAATAACGATTCTCTACTTTTACAATAGCCGCGGTACTATCACAATGAATCAAAACGGCTAATATCGGTCTTTCCCATAACGGGATATCTGACAGGAGGTTTCTTAACCAACCCTCCTCTTCACTAGCAGTAGCTAGTGCTATCATCTCAGACTCCATAGTTGATTGAGCCCAAATAGTTTGTTTCTTAGATTTCCAAGAAACTGCACCACCAACGATACTAAATATATATTATGGTATCAAAAAATATCACAATAAAGAATATACAAAGAACAATCACATTTAAGGGAGAAAGCATACAATCACCCACATAACACAACTATGTACGTGGTTCGATAACTTGCTTACATCCACGGAGAGGTATAATATTTTATTAAGTATCTCTCAATATGCTTGGTTACATGCCCCTGTTCCCCGGGCCAGGGATTACAATTTATATATGAAGAATTTGAGTTATGGAAGTAACTATAAGATAATCACGATGGGATAAATCATGAATCCCGTGAATATCTCCACAATATTACTGGAGATCAACTTAATCCTATCCCAGAGTGGTTAAGTGTATTAAATAACACATGTGCGCATCTTCTTTCCATGATTTGGGTTGGGCAGCTTCTTAGGCCTGTTGGGCTTGCTCAGCTACTCTCGTGGACTAAGAATAAAAGGGTTCCCACAATTGCACCTAAAATCTTTGGTCCATCACTTGGGCCAATGGATTTTAAATGAGTCCACATGTGCAACACTATCTGCAATGTTATATTTGTAAATCATCTGGTAAAAGGGGTACGCTTGTCTTTTGTGAGAATATGAAGTGACAAATCTTTCTCGAGAAGTGTAGATCATCATTTGAGTGCTTGAAACTTGCTGTTGGGCAAAACTCAACCGTCTGTTCATCGTTCTTGGTTATTTTTGCACACATTGTGTTCTCAAGACACACTTCTTGCTTTCGTTCTTCAAAATCAAGGCTTTCTCAACTTCGCAAGCTTCATTTCTGTCTTTTAAATTTTAGTTCTTCTCATCCTTTTAGTTTCATCTTCTGTGAATCCTCTATCACCGTAGTTAGGGTGCTTCTGCTTCTTTTCTTCTCTTATGGTGATACTTGATAAAAAATCTATAATATTCCCGATTGGGTCGATATAGAGTGTACATAAATACCCAAGAATGTTCGTGACCTAGAGGGTGGTCACTGGATTCATGTACTCTTGGTTTCCCAAGGAGGTTTAACATTTCCTCCTAATTCTGTGTTTTTGAACTTTTTCCAATATTTTGATATTTTTTCTGCCCAGTGTTCTGCAAACGTGTGGAAGATTGTCAATGGGTTTTATAAGATAAACCAACTTTATGGTACCAAATTAGGACTAACTGAAATCTGCTACTGTTACTTCTTTTCTCGCACAAGTGGAGATCTTTTATATCTGAAAGCGAGGTGTGCTGATAAGGTTTTGGTAGTAAATCTACCTGATTCCCAAAAAGATTACTGGTCTGAAGACTTTATTGACAGAAATTGGCAGAGTCCTCCCCAACCAGAGGGCGTAAGGTACAGGGGACCTCGGAACCCTACTTTTAGGGAGGAGTACATAGGTTGTTATCACCATTGCTTTTTTATGTTATTTGTTTACCCATCCATGTATATTCTTCCTCTGAATCTTCTCCCATTTTCTCTCTAGCAAAGGCTAGAAATAAGGATCATGCTCTTCGTGAAATTCGAGCTGCTAAACTCTTAAAAGCTTGGGAGATAAGGGATGCTACTGTTGAGGGTGATCATCCTCAATCGGTTGTACTTTTATTGGAGTATAAGAACACTACTTCTAGCTTTATTTCTCGCATGGTAGATATAATTCCTCATTTGGATTTTCAAAAAGAAGAGGTTGTTGGTGCTTCTGAGCCTCTTAACGTAGAGGATGAGGAACAGAGCAGCTCAGGAGAGGTCTCACAAGGTGTCAAGGAGGGCAGTTCAGGAGAGAGCAGTGAGGAAGAATCCAGCGAGGAAGAAATGGCCCCTCCAAGGAGAAGGAATTTAATTCAGGATGATGATGATGATGATGGTGATGACCTGTTGTCTAATAGGATGGAGTTTTTGAAGAAGAAAGCTAGCGATTCAATTGGTGGCTCCTGAGTGGGAACCAAGGAGAGTGAAGTGGAAAAATTAAGGAAAGAAGAGGAGGAGAACTGGGAGAGAGAAGGGAAAATAGAAGAAGAGAGAAAGAGAGACGAGGAAAAAAGAAGGGAACGGGCCTCAAAGGCCTCTTGTATGAGGGTACTTTAGATTATATATGTATGGAGGCATCACCCCTATTGAGTATGGAAATGACAAGTTAATTTTCCCAAGACCACCAGATTAATGACAGGACGCACAGACACAGGCACAATGAAGTTATACCCAGTTTAAACTCACAAAGCCTCTCGTGTATAACTCCGGGAATAATAATGAACTTTAGAAGTGGCTTAGCTAGAGGGAGAGAGAAAAAAAAACCCTAGATACACCTTGGTAGGCAGGTAATACCACACCAAAATACCCTCAAGGATCCCTGTCAGGTATTAAAAGCTTCGTAATAAATAACAATGGCGGGTGAGTAAGACTTCTTTGGTTTTTTACTAACTCTTTTCAACTCTCAAAAGGATCATCCTCTCCTCAGAGGTGGTTGGGGCCCTTAAATAGCCCCCCACACCACCCCCGAGGCAACTCAGTCATTAAAGACTATGAAAAGACATCCCTCATACCTTATGTCACAACATTAAATGCCTGATGCACTAGTTGTCTCCACGTCATAAATATTAAATGCCAAGACATGCCTTTTGCCTAACCACTGTGTGTCAGGGGGCTGTTGTCGCAGAGGTGGCTCACCAACTGCCTGACAGCCCCAAATACCACGGTGGTTTACTCATGTGCAGGTCTGACATTGTTTTGCTGGCTAGTGACATCACCTACAGTAGATGTGACATTAAGTAGAGGGCTACTTGGTTCATAACTCAACGCCCGATGGAACTCCAAGATGCTCCACTTGAGGTTCCACGGTCAGGGTCCTTCGTTGTTTTACCAGGTGTATCTAAGATGGTCAGGGCAAGCCCCAACGGTGCCTTACTTTTCAATCCTCCAAACCAAATCCCTCTAGAGTTCCCATGGTGAGGTCATTCGATAGAGCATGAAAGCTCTCCCAGGTCCTGCCAAGCCTGGTCTCTCGTGAGTACCATTTGACCTCACCCAAACTGTTTTATTATTATTGTTATGTCATTACAACCGTTATAGCTTACAGTAAATGTAATCAAAGATACAATATGACTAACACAACAAGCTGAAGTATGAGTTGCCACGCCAAGCTGCCACACTTGAGTTGCCACGCTAAGCTGTCTCACCAAGCTGCCACGCTTGAGTTGCCACGCTAAGCTGCCTCACCAAGATGCCACACTTGAGTTGCCACGCTAAGCTGTCTCACCAAGCTGCCACGCTTGAGTTGCCACACTAAGCTGCCTCACCAAGCTGCCACACTTGAGTTGCCACGCTAAGCTGCCTCACCAAGCTGCCACGCTTGAGTTTCCACGCTAAGCTGCCTCACCAAGCTGCCACGCTTGAGTTGCCACGCTAAGTTGCCTCACCAAGCTGCCACGCTTGAGTTGCCTCTTATTGCGTTAATCCTTAAACACTATTGCTAATTAGGGAATTATCCCTAATCTTAGGATTACCTTCAATCCCCCCCTACATTTTCCCCCTTGTGTAGGGATTGGTTGTGGGGACAAGAAAGGCCTACATGAAAACTTCTCAAACCGATGGACCTTTCTTTGTTGTGAAAAGATTCAGGCCTTTTTCCTTTATACAGAACCGTTGGGACATCTTTTTTGTTCGGGCTTTATTAGATAAGTCTGACAAGAAATTTTGTTAGCGCCAAAAATCAAGCTTGTATAGGAAGGCAACGATTAGTGTTCCCCAGACGTCACTTCATTAATGATGTGGCGCAGTCCTCTCAACTATCAAAGCACTTCCCAAGGTGCCACATGTTCATTGGAAATGATTGTATGCGGCCTTGCACGTGTGATGGTAGGAGACTGAAACGACAACCCCAAAATTTTCAAACAGCCATATTCAAAACACTTTGAACCTTCTCCTTTGTTTTTTCTTACTCTGTTACTATCTTCTTTAGACTGGCGTTTCTTTTTTTAGACAGAGAGAGAGAAACTCCATTGTTGCAAGAGCTTCATTCTTCACCTTATATACCACCACTTGTGATCGTGTTTCTCCATTCTCGCTCTCAATCCCTTTTTTCTCGAAGCTTTCTCTGTTACGGTGTCATTATTTGCCATGGCATCTTCAAGCAACCCCACCGTGTCTGCCACCAGTGTTCTGTCTGCCACCACCACTGCTGCCTCCGCCCTGGGTGCTGCCCGCCAGGAACAGCTGAGGTTTTATCGTCGCTCTCCCATTTTTGGGGAGGGTGATGAATTTGCTGTTGCCTGTAAGACTGTCTATTTTTCTTCTAAGTTTGACACCCTACTGTTGGGTGATGAGGACGAAGAATTGTCTAAGTGGGGCTCTCTGCCCCCAGAAGGAACTCTCAGATTTCGCTTGGAGCGAGGGGACTTTCCATGGTCCCATATTGATTTCGCAGCACCCGGGGGATCCTCCGCCCACTTTTCTGCCTGGAACTCCCACATGCAGAGTTCCTATGCTGATATCCTCACTAAGATTGGGCTGCAACGGGCTAAATGGTTTGGTGAGTTCACTCTCTCAAAGAACAATGCTTCCCTTCCTATCTTGGTCTCTCGATGGAACGTGGCTACTCATACGTTCATCACTGCGTGGGGTGAGTTCACCATCACTCTGGAGGACGTGTGCGAGCTTTTGGGACTCGATGCAATAGGTCATGAGCCCTACACCGATTAGGCTCTTGATTCCCAAGAGACTGCCGATCGTTTGGAGTTGGATCGTATATGCCGAAGCTGCATTGGCTCATCCAACAAAGCTACTTTTTCTCCCTTGATTAGTTATTTCTTCAAGGGTTCTGGTGAAGGCAGTTCTTCAGCACATGCTCCTGGTCAAGGTACACCGTTGGAACTTCCCGCCTACATTCTTGTGATTCTTTCCCGTTTCCTTTTGACGGGCAAACCCAACGACCAGCCCCGAAGGGACCTTATCAACCCGTCCCTTCGCTTGGCTTGAGGCATAAAACTCCCACTAGCTGCAATTGCCTTGGGATCCCTCTACACCTGGCTGGATAGGACTTTGTTTGACATGGAAAGCTCTCTTGGCCGTTATAACTTGGCCAATTTTGCCAACAGCGTTCTTCTGACCAGCTTCCTTTACTTCCTCTTTCCTGCCATAGCGGCCAAGACCAATAGTCCTCCTTCGGGGGAAATAATTCTGCCTCTACGGTCTTTCATTTATCACAAGAGACAAAGCCGAAAGGAGCTGATTTCTGTGATTGACCGTTTCGAGAACTTCATCACGAGGCCTTATCAGGAGGAGGTCTTCTTTCACACTTATGATTTTTTTCATCATGAAGCCAGAGTGATACAGGACCCTTCTCCCGATATTGAGGATCCCTTGATTTCCGTGGTCCTTCTGTTTTCTCCAGGATATCTTCCCTCCTACACCGAGTGGGGATATATGAGCGAGCATTATAATCCCAACCGATGTAGCCGCCAGTTTGGGTTTGACCATGGGGCGCCACGTCCAGTGTTTCAATCGTCAAACCCCAAGGTCTCCTTTGGTGAGGCATGTTCCATGTTTTCTTCGACTGCTGCGTGGGGGATATGTTCAACAATGGCTGGGCGTGTCACCATTCCTAGTATTACTAGGCATAGGGATGTGACCCCTTTGTTTGCCACCAAGTACTGGCCGAAACAACTAGCTGAAATTGCTGAGTTCGTTGAGGGAGATCCGGTGCATCCTCCCGTTTCTTCATTTTCTTCCCTGGAGTTGGGGCTAAAAGGCAACTCTGTACTTGGGATAGAATTACCTCTGAGTTCAATCCCCAAAGCACCTCCTACCGATTTTCCCCCATTTTGTCCCATGGTCCCAGTTGCAACGCCAAAACCCAGGACTCCTGCTGCTCCAAAGAAGGCTGCCCCCTCTACTGCAGCTACTACCAATGAGGGGGCTTCTCAACCACCTGCCAAGAAGGAAAAAACGGCCAAGAGTGGGACATTAAAATCAAAATCGAAGTCCCAGAAGCCCCAAACTCCCGTGGAAGCTCTTCCCATAGCCTCCATTCCACCTCCCATGCCTGCTGAGATGGCTGAGCGTGAAAGGAGGGAGGCCCAAGCAGAAATAGACCGAATAAATGTCGAGTATCAACGGCATGCAGTCGTTGTTCCTTCTTCCGTTGCTTTTCCCACGGTGGTGGTTGATCCTGCAGAGCCAACGGCTAGGAGGAGAAAGAGCTCCAGGGTTCCTCAAGGGGTCAGTACTGGTGCAGCGAGATCGAGGAAGAAGACTCTGGGCACCAAGTCCCAGAAGAAACGAACTCTTGAGGTGCACCAAACCCCTGAGGTGCATTCCATTCCTGCCCCTTCTGTTGCTGTTACTCCTCCTTCTTCGCCCGTGGTCGTGTCTTCTCGTTCTCCTTCTGAATCGGAGGTATGTATGCCTGATTTAGTTATTATCTCCTTTTTCTTAAGGACGACTGTCTTTACTTATATATATATTTTTATTTAATTGACAACTGTGGTGCAGGGAGTTGAAATAGAAAGACCAGACCCCTCTAGTCCTCCCATGAGCCCTTTTGTGGGGGGACGCTTCGGTGCATCTCGTACCGATGTGACTCCTCCCCGTTCCCCCATGACGGGGCTTACCTATTCGCGCCGTGCAGGCAGTCAACGTGAAAGGGAAGTCGTTGTGGGAGGTGATTCCTCGCCTGAAGTGGTAACACAACCCGAAATAACACAATCCGAGATAACACCCTCGGTCCCCTCTGATTTACAGGCCTCACCCGAGGTTCCTCTCCCCATTGTTCTTGTTGAGGAGAGTGACCCCGAGGTATGATTTCCTCTATAATTTATTTGTTGTAGTCTTTTCGGTCCCACTCTTTTCTTATTTGGCTTGCTGAATTCTGATATGTTTTGGGTACCCCAGGTTGAAATATCCTCGTTGTTGGCAAGCGTTCTTCTTCCGACGACGCTGATGAGACCCCTGGCTGCCATTCCTCTCTTTAGCACCATAACTGAGGTAAGTAACACGTAGAGATATTTCTTCATATTTTTTGTGCCCATTCTTCTTTTCTAACACTTGCCTTTGTGCCACAGTTTTCTCCTGATCTTGCACCAACTCCTGCAGTCAGGGCCCAGGTTGGTGCTTGTAGCCAACATAGTGGTGTGTTTACACCCCATCGTGTTGTGCCTTTGTTTGGGATCTCAGTGTCTTCGCCTGATGAACCCAGTATGCTGGCCCTGGTGCCCTATACAGGTGATAGAGTTTTGCGAAGCGTGGAGGCTTCTGCGTCCAGGGACCCCGTTATGGCTTCTGGGGTAATAATCTCGCCCCAACGGTTCCTGTCCCTGCGGCTGCCCTATATGCTCCCGTTGTGACTGAGGTATTTTTGTTAACTTTTGTTAAGATTTTCCATAATCTCCATCTTATGATTTTTCATAAGATTTTTCTTATACTTCACCTTATAACGATGACTTAACAATGAAAACACTTGTTAAGTTTTTCCATAAACTCCACCTTATAACGGTGACTTAACAACGAAAACACTTGTTAAGTTTTTTCCATAAAATCCACCTTATAACGGTGACTTAACAACGAAAAGACTTGTTAAGATTTTCATAAACTCCACCTTATAACGGTGACTTAACAATGAAAACACTTGTTAAGTTTTTCCATAAACTCCACCTTATAACGGTGATTTAACAACGAAAACACTTGTTAAGTTTTTTCATAAACTCCACCTTATAACAGTGACTTAACAACGAAAACGCTTGTTAAGATTTTTCATAAACTCCACCTTATAACGGTGACTTAACAACGAAAACACTTGTTAAGTTTTTTCATAAACTCCACCTTATAACGGTGACTTAACAACGAAAACGCTTGTTAAGATTTTTCATAAACTCCACCTTATAACGGTGACTTAACAACGAAAACGCTTATTAAGATTTTTCATAAACTCCACCTTATAACGGCGACTTAACAACGAAAACGCTTGTTAAGATTTTTCATAAACTCCACCTTATGATTTTTTTTCATAAGTTCATCATGTGCGCTATCTCTTTTCAGGTTGCTCGGGAAAATTCTCCCCCAGTTCTTTCGCCTGTAGGCTCACCCTTCCGAGAACCTGATGTTTCGGAAAATTCTGGTCATGATGATCAAGGTTCCACGACTGGTGCTGCAGCCGAGAGCGAGTCTGGGTGCGAACTGCCTCTTCCTGACCTGGCTCCTCACGCGTTCTGCCTAATGGTGCTTCGGCAGTCTCCTCAAATGCCTGTCAACCACCGCTTGGTGATCGAACAACTGGTGAATCGCCACCCTGAGACCTTCACACCAGATTGCCTGCGCTCTAATATTCACGTGATGAGTCACAGACTTCAAGGCATGGCGATCGTTGTTGCTAAAATTTCCAGTACCCCTACTGTGAGTGTTACCAGATCCCTTTTTAACCAATTTCGGGGTTTTCTGAGGGAGTTGGGGTGTGATGGTTTCCGTTTTGACTGGCTTATAACGTATCTGAAGACTTTGAAGAACCAGCAACTGATCGGCCAGAGGGAAGTGTTACGAAAGCACCAGGAGGACCAGCAAGCTGAGGAAGCTAGGTTGGTCGCATTGGCACCCCTTTTGGAAGCAGTGGATCAAGAGGTAAAGGATGCCGAAGAAGCTTTGTGCCTGGTCAAACTGAAGCGCGAGAGACTCCTGATCGAACGTACACAAGTGCAAACGAGGCTGGAGGTTTCTATTAACGCCCAACGGTCTTTCACAACAGCTTCTTCGGGCCTTCCTGGAGATTTTTTCTCTTCCTCAGATTTATCGTTTCTTTTAGACTAGTTGCCTCTTGTGTACAGATCCTCCATCTATGTAATTCTTGGGCGATAACTCCCAAAATAAGTTTTTTTGTAATGCTCTATTTTTTATGAATAAAGAATATGTTCTTTCCAATCCATCCATATGTTGTGACTGTTTTCGTATGCTATAGAGTTCTATGTTTGTGCAATTATTTCATGATGTTCCAAATTGTAAACAAAACTTGTATATTCATAACAACGGCTAGTTATAACATTGGTTCAAACTTGATTGTTTACACATGATAAACCTTTAGCCACTTATTGTTAATCTTAAATGGCTTGTCTTCCTCTAACTTCGAAATTAAATAATAACCTGAGTCATGGGCTTCCTTGACAACAAAAGGTCCCTCCCAATTAGCTGCAAACTTTGGTAGAAGAAGCCCTCTGATCTGTTTCACTACCGCTTTCAATACGAGGTCTCCCTTCACGAATTTCCTTGGTCTCACCAAGTTATCATACGCCTTTGAAAGTTGCTTCGTATACATTTGGAAGTTCTGCATTGAATTATCTCTATGTTCATCCAACGCTTCCAACTGCACATGTCTACTTTGAGGAAGCATGCTACTTCGCAAAGCATAGCGAGCAGAGGGAACTTCCAATTCTACTGGGAGGATTGCTTCGGCCCCATAAACAAGAGAGAACGGCGTGTATCCCGTGGGTTTTCGCTTGGTCGTTCGATAGGCCCACAAGACAACTGGTATCTTGTCATCCCACGCCCCTGGAAAGTCTTCCATCATTTTGGCCAAAATGTTAACCAAGGTTTTATTAGTTGCTTCGGCCTGACCATTTCCCTTTGGGTATGCCACCGTTGAAGTGTGATGAACAATGGAGTACTTGTCCGTGAGCATTGTTACTTCAGAATTGATGAAGGGGGTCCCATTATCCGAGAGAATAACTTTTGGGATCCCAAAATGACAAATGATGTATTCTCTGATGAAGTTGCTCACCACCCCAGCCGTTGACCGTCTGAGTGGTATCGCCTCGGCCCATTTTGTGAAACATTCTGTTGCTACTAGTATCCATATCTTGCCTCTCGAAGAGGGGTGTATTGCCCCCACTAGGTCGAACGCCCAAGTATGAAATGGATAGGGTGTTGATAGAGAGTGAAAGTCTACCGATGGGGCATGGATCATATTCCCATGAAGTTGGTAAGCTTTGCATTTTCGAACAAACTCCGCAGAGTCTTTCTCCATTCTTGGCCAATAATACCCCAATGTCATCAACTGATCATACAGCTTGGCTCCTCCTATATGTGCTGGATCGTGCGCTTGTTTGAGAACCTCCACTGCTTCTTTCTTCGTGACACATCGCAAGGGCCTGTTAAAGTACCCCTTTCGATAAAGCTGCCCCCCCTGGACGTAGAACCTTGGAGCCCTTCGCCTCAGACCCATTGCATCTATTTTCTCCGTTGGGACAACCCCCTCCTGAATGTAGTCGATGTAGGGCTGCCTCCAGTCCGTTTGAGCTTCAATGAAATGGCACTCAGTTGCCTCAAAGAATAGCTGACACTTATTTCACTTCCGTTGTAGCTCTGCCGCATCTTGCTTCATTCTAGGCCAGAAATACCCCTCCCTTTGAATTCTCCTATATAGAGGTATCTCAGTCGTTTCGCAGTGTTCCTTATGCGTTTTCCTTAATATTTGCTTGGCCTCCTCTGGGCTGACGCATCTTGACAACCATCCTCCTGTATTTCTAAAATAGAGATTTCCCTGGCATGTAAAATATTGGGCCAACTCTCTTAGCCCCATCGCCCCCTCACCAGACTCCAGTTGCTTCTTAATATCGCTTCTCCAGCCCACCTCTTCCTCCATCGGTAGTATTGACTGTACTACCGAAGGAGCTGTTCTTCGTTGGATCACAACTGTAGTCTCATTGGTTTTCATTATCATCTTCTAGGAAATAGTGGCATAGGCGTCTGGATGGCGGTTCATTGTTCTGGGATGTCTCCTGATCTTGGTCCGATGGAACTGGTTGAGGAGCCTTTGAATGATTGTTCTATAGAGCGCCAGGCTCATGTGTTTCAATGCATATTCTCCGTTTACCTGCTGAATTACTAAGTTCGAGTCACCCTTAATGCAGAGTGAACGAATTCCCCTCCGAAGAGCCTCTAGAAGCCCTAGTACCAACGCCTCGTATTCTGCCTCGTTATTAGAGCAAGGGAAATCTAGTTTGTAGGAAAGGCAAATCTCTTCCATCCTTTTTGAAAGAACAACCCCTGCTCCTCCCTTCTTTTCTGTCGAAGATTCATCGAACTGCATCGTCCATTCCTCCTCAGTTGCATCCAGGTAATTGGCCTGCAAATCATCTCCTGGAATGTCTTCCCTAGGCGGCTCGAAGGTTCCTGAAGGGAAGATGGCCAATAGGTCAGCATACGCCTGGCTTTTAATTGTGCGAGGGACCACACATTTTAAGTCATATTCAGAGAGAATAAGGAACCATCTAGCTGCCCTGCCAATCAATATAGTCTTTGCGAGAAAATACCTAATTGGGTCGCATCTAGTTACAATATGAATGGTAAAAGACAGCATATAATGCCTAAGTTTTTATGCTACAAAGACCAAGGCTAAACAATGCCTTTCGAAGCTACTATATCTAAGTTCTGGCCCATGTATAATTCTGCTGAGGTAGTAAACCGACCGTTCTTTCCCGTCCACTTCTTGTGCTAGCAGAGCTCCAACGGACCTCGTGGTGGATGTAAGGTATAGCTGCAACGGAGCTCCTGCCTGGGGAGGAACCATGATTTGTGGTGATACGAGCAGATTCTTCAACCCAACAAGGGACTTCTGGTGAACCTCTTCCCATCTGAATTTCGTGTTCCTTCGTAGCAGCTGCATCAGTGGGTGTGTTATTTCGGCCAATCCAGGCACAAATCTCCTAAGGTAGGAGACTTTACCGAGAAAACTTTTCAGCTCCTTCACCGTTCTTGGACATGGCATCTCCAAGATTGCCCGCTGTTTATCCTGGTCCATCTGTACCCCTTGTCGATTAACCACGAAGCCTAAAAACTTACCACTTGTTACTCCGAAGACACACTTTAACGGGTTCATCCTTAACTTGTACCTCCTGCACCGAGCAAACACCTTCCTTAAATCGTTCAGATGGGACTCCTCCTTCTTTGATTTGATGACCAAGTCGTCTACGTAGAATTCCAGAAATTTGTGGAAGAAGTCATGAAAAATGGCCATCATTGTTCTTTGGTACGTAGCCCCGGCGTTCTTGAGTCCAAACGGCATTACCTTGTACATGAAGTTGCCCAACGGCGTTCTGAATGTTGTTTTCTCTGCGTCAGAGGGGTCCATCTTGATCTGGTTGTATCCCACATATCCATCCATAAATCTATACATCTCATGACCAGCCGTGGCATCTATCAAACTTTCGATGGAGGGTAGGGGAAAATCATCCTTAGGGCAAGCCCTATTCAAGTCTCTGAAGTCCACGCAGATCCTTATTTGGTTTTTGTCATTCTTCTCCACTGGCACAATGCTGGATAGCCAGAGGGGATGTTGTATTGGCTTGATAAATCCTGCTTCCAATAAGCGTTGTACCTCTTCTTTAATCTTTAAATCTAGTTCAGGCTTGTAAGTTCTTGTTGCCTGCTTCACCGGAATAACTGAAGGCATCACGTTCAGCTTGTGGCAGCTCACTTCCTCATCCAGCCCTTCCATTTCAGTGTACTTCCATGCGAAGACATCTATGAACTCCCGAATCAGGTCAACCAAGGCTTCTTGTTTCTCCTTAACAAGATCTTTCGAGATAAAGATAGGCCTTGGATCTTCCCCTTCTCCTGCTAGGTTTAGCTACTCCAACTCTTGTGCCTGGGGCCTTGGTTGGTCTGCCATGTAGTCTGGTTCTTCGGCGACATCTTCTACGAACTCTTGTATGTTGGAGTTATCTATCACCATACACTGCCCCTGTTGATCTACTAAAAAACACTCATATATCGGGTCAACCTCATTGTTAGTCTTTTCGGCCGCCCGCTCACACCGTTATAAGCGGTACACCACTTTTCCCTCTTTAGTGATAATTTTCTTTCATTGCCTGCTGGTGGCTGTTGCCACGGCCTTTCTCTTCCTCTTTCTGGAAGCCTCAGCGATTCTTTCCCTTGAAAAATGACTCAACACGCTTTGTCGTTGGACCTCATGCTCGCCTGGGTCTGTCCTAGGCCTCATCTTGTCTTTGAGCTGCTTCGAGATCTTTTGGGGTCGAGGGATCGCCCGATATGTTTCCTCGATCCTCTCCCCTTCGCCACTCTCATTTAAAGGTCCCATTATTTCTCTAATCGAGGGGACCCATGCTCCCTCCATTCTCCTCGTTAGAACTCGCACGTCCTCTTCGAGCTCTGTATAAAAGGCTGCATCCACCAAGTGTGCTTCTTCGATAGCGAAAGGCCTCTTAGTTGCCCTAATAGTCACTTCTGTCCCCTTGATATTCGCCTTAGCACATTGATGGTAAGTTGAGGGAACTAACCCTTGGTTGTGCATCCATACTCTCCCTATTAACAAATGATAGGAAGTTGTGCTTTCTATTACATGGAACTTGATATGGGAACTCAAATTTCCCATCACTATCCCCATGTTCAGATACCCGATGGATTTGGAAGATTGATTATCGTATCCCGAGATTACCAAGGGCATGGGAACCAACCTTTCCTCCGAAATATTAGCCGCGTGGAAGGAGTTGATTGGCATAATGTTGATGGAAGCACCCCCATCCATAAGAGTCCTTGCAAAGCTAACCCCGTTAACACTAGTGGTTACATACAAAGGCCTATTATGGGGGAACCTTACAGCTCTATCCGCATCGCTGAAAGTTACCTCTGATAGGAACTTCTTTACCAGCCTAGCCATGGGTCCCCTCCATCTTAGCGAGGGGACTGCATTTCTCCTTGAAATATCTAAGACCGCCTGAGTTATCTCCATTCTTCTCTCTTTTGGGATTCCCACTTGGTCGAAGAACCAAGTGAACTTTAGAGATTTTGAAACTGCGCTATATTCTATGACTGGGTCCGTTTCCTCACCCTCAATGCTGTAGGCGTCTTCTACGTCCCTAGCACTTGCTTCATCATAAGCTAGAACTACGTTAGCCATTCCCCTGGTGCAATGCTCCAGTGCCTCATCGAAATCTTTCATCGTTGCCCCTCCCCCCTCCCATTCTGCCTCCTTATCATAGGCCGTTACCAGATTGTCCCCATGTGCCGGGAGTGGGTTATTGTTAAAGTTCTGCAGGGGTGATTTGTAATGTCCCTGCCTTCATGTACTTGTCGATGATTCTTCGCAGCGTGAAGCAGCTTTCTGTTGGATGCTGGACCTTTCGATGAACCTGACAATATTTGGGATCAGCCCTACTTGTCGCGTCGGGCTCTTTCGCCGGAACACCCTTTGGTTCGTAAACCATTCCGCCTTGGACCATTGCATTATAGCAACTCACAGCCTCCTCCATCGTACAAGGTAACGGTGGCGGGTCTTCTCTATCTCTTCCGAACTATCTTTTGTTGTCCTTCCTCGGCGCCTTGCCCCTATCTTCTCTCTCGACATATCCCACCCGTGGGGCCTGAGCCCTTCCTCCCAGGGGTTGTATCGGATGTCTGAACACCATGGGAGCCACTACCAAGCTAGGTTGCACCACCAACGAGATGTTTCTTACGGATTTTAAGAATGCTGAAAATGTTCCCTCGCGTGTCTCATTGATTAGGTGGCAGATATACTCAGGAAGTAGTCCCTCAGCACAAATCTGCAGTAACCTGGCCTCCTTAGCTTCATCCCTTACATCGAGGGACCTTTCCCTAAACCTTCGAATATAGGCCACTACCTCTTCTCCTGGCCTCTGCCTCTCCCTGCCAAGTTGGGTTAGGGTGAACTCATCTTCTGCCAAGAAGAACTTTCGGACAAACAATACATGCATCTCCTCCCACGTAAATACACTATTGGGAGGCAGATGAGAGTACCAAGTGTATGCTTTATCAGTCAGGGATTTGGAGAACTCCCTCAATCTAAGCTTTTTGTCATTGCAGTGCACTCGTAAATATTCAACGAAACGCTTAATGTGTTCCTTCGGGTTCCCACCCTTCCCTGAGTATTTTTAAAAGGTAGGGGGAATATAGTCCTTCGGGTAGGGCTCGTCGTTGTATTCCTGGGGGTAAGGTGTTCGGAAGTCGTCGTAGACCGACGCCACCTCGCCCACAGCCTGCGAGGAAGCCTGCTTGTACTTCAGCATTTCCCTCTGCATCTCTTTTCTCATTTCTTCCATGGGCGAGGCCACTGGGGCCACCTGCAGTGGGGCAGAGGGATGAGCGCTCGTTGCAACCGAAACGAACGTTACCGGTGGTGCCGTTGAACCTCCTGAGGTGCCCACTGCCGGGTTCACCCCAGAAGATACACCCGCTGGGATCGTTCCTACAATGCCTGTCCCTAGTGGGACCGTTGGGGCTACTCCTGGTGTTACGAAAGTGTTAGCCTCTAACCCTCCCAGCATAGTTGAAGCCACCGGAGTTTGCAAGAACTCGTGAAACTTGCTCATGAGAAGGGCAATCTGACCGGGTCCCAATCCCGTGATCGCGGGAGGTTGGGCAACCCCTGGGATGCCTAACGTTGCTGGCGCCAGAGGTACCTCTACTTGAGGACCCCATCTCTTAGGGCCTCTTACTCTCTCGCAACCTGTTCTTCATTATGCTGAATGTCATCAAAATTGAGTCTTCGAGTAGCATTATCTTGCGCCATACTCCTTATCTAGAAGTATGCCTCCCCAGCGGATTCGCCAAATGTAGGAGGGTACTTTAGATTATATATATATGGAGGCGTCACCCCTATTGAGTATGGAAATGACAAGTTAATTTGCCCAAGACCACCAGATTAATGACAGGACGCACAGACACAAGCACAATGAAGTTATACCCAGTTTAAACTCACAAAGCCCCTCGTGTATAACTCCGGGAATAATAATGAACTTTAGAAGTGGCTTAGCTAGAGGGAGAGAGAAGTAAGCACCCTAGATACACCTTGGTAGGAAGGTAAGACCACACCAAAATACCCTCAAGGATCCCTGTCAGGTATTAAAAGCTTCGTAATAAATGACAATGGTGGGTGAGTAAGACTTCTCTGGTTTTTTAATAACTCTTTTCAACTCTCAAAAGGATCATCCTCTCCTCAGAGGTGGTTGGGGTCCTTAAATAGCCCCCCCCCCCCACCACCCCCGAGGCAACTCAGTCATTAAAGACTATGAAAAGACATCCCTCATACCTTATGTCACAACATTAAATGCCTGATGCACTAGTTGTCTCCACATCATAAACATTAAATGCCAAGACATGCCTTTTGCCTAACCACTGTGTGTCAGGGGGCTGTTGTCGCAGAGGTGGCTCACCAACTGCCTGACAGCCCCAAATACCATGGTGGTTTACTCAAGTGCAGGTCTGACATTGTTTAGCTGGCTAGTGACATCACCTACAGTAGATGTGACATTAAGTAGAGGGCTACTTGGTTCATAACTCAACGCCCGATGGAACTCCAAGCTGCTCCGCTTGAGGTTCCACGGTCAGGGTCCTTCGGTGTTTTACCAGGTGTATCTAAGATGGTCAGGGCAAGCCCCAACGGTGCCTTACTTCTCAATCCTCCAAACCAAATCCCTCTAGAGTTCCCATGGTGAGGTCATTCGATAGAGCATGAAAGCTCTCCCAGGTCTTGCCAAGCCTGGTCTCTCGTGAGTACCATTTGACCTCACCCAAACTGTTTTATTATTATTGTTATGTCATTACAGCCGTTATAGCTTACAGTAAATGTAATCAAAGTTACAATATGACTAACAAAACAAGCTGAAGTATGAGTTGCCACGCTAAGCTGCCTTACCAAGCTGCCACACTTGAGTTGCCACGCTAAGCTGTCTCACCAAGCTGCCACGCTTGAGTTGCCACGCTAAGCTGCCTCACCAGGCTGCCACGCTTGAGTTACCACGCTAAGATGTCTCACCAAGCTGCCATGCTTGAGTTGCCACACTAAGCTGCCTCACTAAGTTGCCACACTTGAGTTGCCACGCTAAGCTGCCTCACCAAGCTGCCACGCTTGAGTTGCCACGCTAAGCTGCCTCACCAAGCTGCCACGCTTGAGTTGCCACGCTAAGCTGCCTCACCAAGTTGCCACGCTTGAGTTGCCTCTTATTGCGTTAATCCTTAAACACTGTTGCTAATTAGGGAATTATCCCTAATCTCAGGATTACCTTCAATCCCCCCCCCCTACACCTCTATTATGCCATCTGTTGTTACTGCTGAGTGGGCTTTAGTGGCTGCTACCCCCCCATCTTACCCCTTTACTGCTGGAGAAGGCAGTGCTCGCAGTTGATCGTGAGCGATCAACGAGCTTGAGGTCAGACCATTTAGCCCTTAAATCTCCTCAGGGGCTTGCTTTGGTAAGTAGTTTCCTCTCTATACTCTTTATTTCTTGTTCCCTTGAATTATCTCGCGCTAACCTATGTTTATTTTGATTTGCAGTTTGTCTCTGACTATACCATGCTTCTTCGTGGTTGGGCCGACATGTCGAGAAGGAATGTAGAGCTAGGTGACGCTTTGAAAGCTTATGAGAAGGCCTTGGTGGACGCAAATGCTTCCTCTGATTGAGAGAGATAACTTGGTAAAGGAGCTGGTCGATCTCCATGCAGCCTATAATACTATGATTGCTAATAAAGTGGCAATGGTTGAGGCGAGCAAAGATATGGTCACTAAAGTGGAGAAGTTGGAAGGTGAAGTAGCGACCGTCCAGGAGAGAGGGTATAATGTGGGATGGGAGGAGGCGTATGATGATGCCAAGCAACAAATTACTTATGTTCAGCGAGCCGACTTCAAGAGAGGTTGGGATCAAGCCTTAACTGCAGCTGGGGTTGCTACTGACTCCCCCTTGTTCTCTCAGCACCTTCCAGGACCTAATCCAATGGACACCGAGGTACCCCCGATTGTTCATCCCGATGCTCAAAATATTACGGAGCCCATTGCCCCAGCTGTAGGAGTTGTCATCGCAAACCCAGATGCTGGCAGGGTTGAGGTGGTTGGAGACCAATCTACCTTTGCTGTTGACAAGGAGAAAGGCCCATCGACTTTTGACCCGATCGAAGCCTCCTAAATTCCTGCTAGGATTTAGACATTATGTGCCAACTTTTTCTTATAACTTTCCTTCCTTTGTTATGTAACTGTTTGACAATTAATGAAAAGCATATTTCCTTTTTTCGATGGTCTTGTCTAGTTGCTGATACTTGCTAAATTTTATTTTTCTTTGTTAATTGTAGCCCATTCACTTGGATGAATATATTCCTGCTAATTCCCACCTAGGCCAGGTTCTTGGTCCAAACATAAGCGTTCAAGCGTGCCGAGCCTTTATAAGGATCTATAAATACCTAAGGGCAAGAAACCAGGACTATAAAGATCAATCTGAGGTGATCGCTAAGCTTAAAGATAGGCTCGAGGAGATGGAGGAAATTTGTTCTTCTCTGCAAGAGGAGATGTACGCCTTGAAGGCAAAACTTCTGGATGCATCTGAAGTCAACCAGGTGGGGGAGTTACTCCAGAGAGAAAATGACTCTCTAAGGAAAGAAATTTCTCGGATGAACAAACATTCCCCATCTGGTCTTTCTTTAGTTCTGCGAGGGTTCTCTTCATCATCAGATGGTGGAGCTCGAGTTGAGAATCAAGTTTTTCAGAGGGAAATTTCTGAATTGAGGGGAGATGTCCAAAGGACTTATGTTATTTCTTCTGGACTCCAGTGAGATGTTACAAGATTAAAGCATTTATTTAGAAAGGGTCCTCGTTAGGTTTGGGCTGATGGTTATGACCAATGTTAGGCAGATGCCTTGGCAAGATTGAAGGAATTTGAGGATCTAGATTTTGCCAAAGGGTGGCTTAGCACCCTTAAGGAGCTAAAGATTCCTAAGGAGTCTATCCTGTGGTATAAGTAACAGACCATTTACCTCGCCTGTAGCCAGAATCCCTTTTCGAGGGATGATTAATGGATCCTTATAGACGCCATTCCTTTGCAGCTTTTGAAGCCACACTCGGAGGGAGCTGAAGAAGACTTAGCACCTCATCTTGATGATGGTCGAAGAGCTTGAGTGGCAAACTACCTTGCTCGTCGTCCTGGTCCATTGTAGGTCTTTAAGTATTTCTTGGTCTGCTAGTGTAAATATAATCATATGATTTTTAATAAAGGATGCAACTATTTTTTATGTTTTGAGCGTGTGCTGACTAAACATGTGTTAACCTCATTTGTTGATTTCTCGACATCATTGTTTGACCAAATAAGTACTTCGATAGAACTGAACATAGTATGAATGCTTGGTACAAAGTTTTAATCATTTTCGGCTTTTTAACCGACTAAATGATGTTGAGTTAATGTTATCTCGTGTTTGAACATTCTCCCAGTCCAATATGCCTTAGCCATATTGCGATATCCCGCCCAATTATATACTGGGTGATCAATACTTTATTAAATTAAATCAATGTATCCAATTGGTCCATTCTTAGCATCATTATTGAAAAACATTTATTTTATTTAATCACCTAATAATTAATTAAGCTAGTGTTAAAAAACTTTTTAATCTTTTGAAACCAACAGACAACAGTCTAAATTAAATAATAAACCACATTCCATCCATACGAAGAGTAATGAATATCTGAATAGTAACCTGAGACTGGATAAAACATACCAGCCTAAGAATCAAACATGACAATATCTGAATGAAAACTAAATCCACTACTGAAATGAAAGAGTACAATATCTAATAAATGAAAACAACTAGGAATGGGCGACACGCCCTAGCTGAAATCTCTACTCTGCAGAATCGGGATTGATAGATAGTGGAGGCGTCTAATAGCGAGGACTTGTAACTTCCACAATAGTTGCATCACGTCGATCTTTAGAAAACTCCTAAGTTGGACGTTCATGTGGCTGGACACCTACAATAATGTATATAGGAAAAATAGATTTTCAAGAAACGGATCAGAGCCCGAGTGTAAAATAGTTTGAAAATATTTTAGCAAGTATTTAAAATTCTTCAAGGCAAATACTATATACATGTTAGATTTTCGGCTCTCACTTGAGATTCTCACCTCTCGACTATTGTGCACGCCTAACGTACCTCTAACTCATCCTAGTTAATGTTGGCACACCTAACTAGTTTGTAGTCATAAGCCTTCTAAGCTAACCCGCAATGTGTATACTCGTAAAACTCATATAATATAGTCTTACGTATTTCCATTACTTTCTAACTCAAGTAATAATTTCTCATTTAATAATTAAGTAATCACTACTTAAATTAATTCAGATTCTTTTATCTTTATCATCTACTAAGTCTGCACAGTAGAATATCGCACAAGGGTATACACACACACACACACACACACACACACACACACACACACTAATACTTCACCGCTAGACTCAGCTCTTGGTGCATGCATACTCTGCTATCAAGTCCCAGTACACAACGTACTAAAGAAAGGATATTGGTTTGATATATCTCCGAACCATAAATACAAATCACATAAACTTTGGAGGCGAACATAATCCCCAACCAAATGGGTTATGCACATACCTACGTTCCCATTCAACCGTCAAACTATCATACTCTCAGATAGTACATTTTCACGATCGTATGTTCTCGGTACAAGTCTAAAATCTCCCCAACGGGCTCATCAGGATAAGATCGTATACTGCGCGGAAACATCCTCCCAATAACAAGCAGCGTAGGTATGTCATACAGATAATAAGTCATTTAATAGGCATTCACCCCACCTAAAATTATTTGTAACATTAATATGGTATATGCACATTCCATTTCTCTTATCTCATACGTAGTATATTTATCTCTCGAATATCCTACGTATTAATGATTTATTAATTTACTTCTCATTTTATATAACGAAGAATTCTTACTTCTAAAACGATTATAATTAATATTAACATCATTACTGTAGTATGTTCCTCTCTAACCTACTGGTGTTGCATTAAGATACTTTACACTCATCCCGAAGTCCGCTATATGAATCTCCAATGCTCAATCCCATTAATGTACCCCCTGTTGATTAATTTCCTAATCATACCCTCATTCAATTTAATGGGGCCTCAACTATGATCCTACTGACCTCTTATAAGTCATAATATGGTCATGGTATCATCACTAAGTGTCGTTGGAATTTGGTGTAGGGAAAATATTACAAAAGAAGAATGTTCCTAATGGCTTCAGTGGTCTCGGTGGTGCAATTGGTGTAGGAATAGTGGTTTTAGCCTTGGGGGTGGTTCTCCTTCCTCCTCTAATGGATTCTGTGAATATGGTAACTGCTAACCCTCGAAGACACAACTCCACATATGATACAACTCTCTAAAATTCGTGGGTTTAATTCCCTAAAAATGCAAATGACTAAATTACCCCTCTGGGGTTCCGGTATGGCCTAAAAGTGCCCCGGGACCGAAGCTAAACCCTCAGGTAGACTTTTCTGAATATCTCGAACGTTTTGGACTCAATGGCGCACTCAAAATGACCATTTGGATGACTTAAAAATTAATTACTTTTTATCTCATTAAATAAGGTCCCGACATGGCTGACATATGCATCCCGACTTAAATTCTCATAACTCTCGTATTCCTCACTTGCAATAATTTTAAACAAATTCATAATCATATATTACTTTATTCACTAAGTCATATTCAACATGATTCACATCAATAAATATTAATCCCTGACTTGGTAATTAATATTTATTTTATTCCGAATTAATTCCCATTTTGAATTAAATTAATCCCATAATTATAATCATTAAAAATACGAGGTGTTACATACTTCCCCCTTAAAACGGAATTTCGTCCAGAAATTCAAAAATTAAATTATACCTAGAGTAAATAAGTCTGGTTATTTATCACGCATTTCATCCTTGCGCTCCCAAGTAGACTCATCGGCATTATGATGCCCCCACTAAACACACACTAGCGGGACTACCTTTGATCTCAATCTCCTCTCACTACGATCTAAGATAGTGACTAACCTCTCCTCGTAGGAAGCATCTGGCTGTAAATCAATCTCCTCTATCACGATATGAGTGTAGGCCAAATCATCACGGAGATACCTCCTTAACGAAGAAATATGGAACATATCATGAATCCTATGCAAGTGCTCCGGTAACCCAAGTCTATAAGCAACTGGTCCAATCCGCTCGATGATAGGAAATGGACCAACGTACCTTGGCACCAATTTCCCCTTCTTCCTGAATCTCATTATCCCCTTCATAGGAGATACACGTAGTAACACCTGGTCCCCCACATTAAACTCTCTGAAGAACCGCTTGGCATCTACGTAACTCTTTTGTCGACCTTGAGTTACCCGTATGCGACTCCAAATCATCTCAATCCTGAACTAAGTATCCGAATCATCTTTGGTCCAAGTAGCTTATTGTACCCCACCTCTAGCCAACAAGAAGGAGAATGACAAGTTCTACCGTATAACACCTCAAATGGATCCGTGCCAATCATAAACTGATAGGAGTTATTGTAAGCGAAATCCACAAGTGGAAGATACTACTCCCAGCCTCCTCTAAAATCGAGGATACATGTCTGCAGCATATCTTCTAACATCTGATTAGTCCTCTCTATCTTTCCATTTGTCTGTGAGTGATACGTTGTACTCAATCGCAACTCAGTACCCATAGCCTCCTATAAGCTCTCCCAAAATCGAGACATAAAAATCTTGTCCTTGTCGGACACGATGTCTAAAGGTATTCCATGCAACCTCATAATCTCAGTAGTAAAAATCTTAGCATACTGTACCGTAGTATAATCAATCTGAACTGGCAGAAAATGAGCTACCTTGGTCAATCGATCTACTATAACCCACACGAAATCGTGACCCATTTGCAAAGTAAGTAACCCGGTAATGAAATCCATGACAATGCTCTCCATTTCCACATAGGGATCTCTAACGGCTATATCAATCCTACTGGCCTCTGGTGGTCCACCTTGATTAGACAACAGGTGGCACATTTCGAGACAAACTCGATGATGTCTCTCTTCATCCCACTCCACCAGTACTGTCATCTCATATCGTGGTACATCTTATCCTCGCCAGGATGTATCACAAATCGGGAACCATACGACCTTGACATAAATGCATGTCGCAAGTCCTCTCCCTTTGGAACAATCAGTCTACCGTTGAAGCATAAGCCTCCCTCTGAATTCACTGAGTAAGACTCTACTCCCCTAGTTAAAACTTGTCTAATATGATCCTGGAAAAACGGATATGCTGCCTGTGCCCGTACTACCCTCATGATAATCTTGGGTGTAACGATCATCATTGACATGAATGATCAGGCAACTGATCCTAATGTCCCAACTCCTTCCACTTCAACTTCCATGCCTCGTCCACCTCACATACTGGCCTATGGCTCAACGCGTCTACTACCATGTTAGCCTTCCCCAGGTGGTATTGGATATCGAACTGATAATCCTTCATAAATTCGACCCACCTGTGCTGATGCATATCCAGCTCTCTCTGAGTGAATAAATACTATAGTGACTTATGATCTGTGAATATTAAAAATCTCTCCCCCAACAAGTAGTGTCTCCAAGTCCGAAGAGAAAACACGACTAATTCTAACTCCAAGTCGTGGGTGGGATAATTTCTCTCATGAGGCTTAAGCTTTCGAAAAGCATAAGCTATAGCCTGATCCTCCTTTTGAAGTAATCCTCCTAGTCCCTGTAAGGATGCATTAGTGTAAATGAGATACTTCACTCCCGGCCTGGAAAGTGCGGGAACTGGTGCTGACATCAACTTGTCCTTCGGCTCATCAAATGCCAATTGACAAGAATCATCCTAAATGAACGACACTTCCTTGCGAGTCAATTTGGTCAATGGACCTGCGATCTTCGAGAATCCTCGAATAAACCGTTCGTATTACCCGGCTAACCCCAAGAAGAAACGTATCTCTATCGGTGTCGTGGGTTGTCCCCACTCCCTTACTACTGACACCTTGCTAGGATCCACTGATATCCCCCTGTCAGATATGATATACCCTTAACCCGTATTTCCTTCAGCCAGAATCCACATTTCTTGTACTTAGCATACAATTGATGCTCTCATGGTGTCTCCTAAATACTGCGCAGATGTTTGGTATGCTCCTCCTCAGTCTGGGAATAAATTAGGATGTCATCTATAAAGATAATGACAAGTTGATCTACGAACTCTATTAATACCCTATTCATCATGTCCATGAACACCGCTGGAGTATTGGTTAACCCGAATGGCATAACCCTAAACTCATAAGATCCTTACCTTATCAGAAATGCAGTCTTAGGCACGTCCTGCTACGTGATCCTCAACTGATGGTACCCTGAATCAAGTCTATCTTCGAGAAGTAGGCAGCACCCCTAAACTAGTCAAATAAGTCATCGATTCGGGGAAACAAATATTTATTTCGTATTGTGACTTTATTTAGCTCCCGATAGTCTACACAAAATCTCAGAGACCCATCTCTCTTCTTCACAAATAGCACTGGAGCACCCCAAGGTGAGGTACTCCTATGGACGAATCCTTATCCCAAAAGATGCTCAATCTGGTCATGTAACTCCCTCATCTCCACAGGAGCCATACGGTATGGTGCACATGCTATCGACCAAGTGCCTGACGTCAAATCTATAACAAACTCTATCTCCTTGCTAGGCGATAAACTCGATATCTCCTGGAACACATAAGTGAACTCACAAATTATGGGAATAGAATCTAAGGGAAACACCACCTCCTTAGAGGTTTCCTCCTCTATATAATACAAGTGGGTGGACGACCCTCCCTCAGGACGAGGCATCACCACCAAAAACATCTCGTGACCCGATATAAGAAACACAATACTCCTACTATAACAATCAATTATGGCCCTATAGGCAGCTAGCCAATCCATGCCAATGATAGCATCATACTCAGACATATCTAACACAGTCATATCGATAGGTAAAATAAGTTTGCCAATCTCTATGATAACACCCCGACAGATAAAGAAAATAAGTGTGCCATTCCAATGGCGAGTCTACACATGTAATGATATTATAGGCTGTGTCTAATAGCCCTACGGCTCGTGCAAATCTAGTGGAAATAAAAGAGAGTGAAGCCCTCGTATCAAACAAAATATGCCCTATAGTCCTCTGGATAGAAAACATACCCTCAATTGCAGGCGGTGCCTGGGGAACTGCTACTTGGTGGACGTTATATACACGCCTATACTATAACTATCCCTGCTGAGGTGGGATTGCGGGTATGGCAGGTAATGCTGGAATCTGTGGTGGCGCTAGAAGAGTTGCAGGAAAAATAGGCCTCCAGGGCTCCTCGTGAGCGGCCTGCTGCTGCTGTGGGAACTTTCCCTTGTTGGGGAAATCCTATTTCCTATGGCCAGTCTTTCCACAAGAGAAACATCGACGAGTGAAGTTCCCTCACCTCTGTCCCTGTTGACCTCGGCCCTACTGGCCGTCGCCACCTCTCCCTTGGCCCTGATGTCCCTGTTGGCCATGATGCCTCTGCTACTGGCCCTGACGGACATGTCTATAGCCACCCTGGCTTTGTTTGAAACCTTCAAATCGAAACTTCTTAGTAAAGCCTCCCTACAAAGAACCCTGCTCACTCTGCCTAGACTGTCCCTGAGCTGATTGTGCCCCACTGGCACTACCTTCCTCGATCTTGCCTTACTGGCTGGAATCTCCTGCTCTCTTGATCCTCTTTATATGGAAGCGATGTTCCTGGCAATATAGCAATGCAACATTCAGTACATTCGTGTAACTCTTCAGGGAAAGATTACCCAGAAGATGCTGTCTGATCCTCCAAGTAAGCGTGGTGAACAATTCAATCCTCTTCTCTTAAGTAGGTACCTCTCCTAGCATCAGGTTTATCAGCATAATAAAATCCTCCTCATAATTAGCAACGGTCATTTTTCTCCTCGTCTCAGTCTGAATGGTGAAAGGGAAGTATTTGTAGTCAAGCCCCACCCAGAAATCCTGCATACTCATTCTATCTCTCTCCTCCACTATGGTAGTGGACTCCCACCACTGTAATGATGCTCCTACTAGCTTAAACATAACTAGTATCTGCCTCTGAACCTCTGTGCACTCGTACATCCTTAGGTGCCCCTGGATATCCGTCTTCCATTGGCTGGCTATCACGACATTGGAACTCCCCGAGAGCTTTGGAGGATGTGCCTTTTGAAAGGCATCTCTAAATAGTTCCCATACATAAGGGAATACATGTGCCAGGGCAGGTGCCACTGCCTGCTGCTGAGGCGGGGCCTACTGAATTATTGTCAATGCTACGTTAACCACATAGGCAACTATAGCGGCTACCTCGGCAGTGTTCATGGTACCCTGAGTCAGAGATGCTTGAGGCTCGAGCTGGGCATTCCTGTTGGCCCGTGGTGCATGATTGTGAGGCATCTGAAATGAGAAAGAATTTTTATAAGTCCTCAGTTTAATATATCACGAAATAGTTGAAGACGTAAACATATAATCATGAATGCAACAATCCTAATAATAGGGCTCTATATCAAAGAACGCTATGCTGAAAGTATAATAAATCGCACAGATCCTAAAGACTCTAGAACTTGATGCTCTGATACCACCTGTGACACCCCTCCTAATTAAATACCGAGTCATCAGTACTTTATTAAATTAAATCAAAGTATCCAGTTGGTCCATTCTTAGCATCACTATCGAAAAACAATTATTTTATTTAATCACCTAATAATTAATTAAGCTAGTGTCAAAAAACTTTTTAATCTTTTTTATCCAACATACAACAATTTAAATTAAATAATAAACCACATTCCATCCGTACGAAGAGTAATGAATAACCGAATAGTAACCTGAGACTGGATAAAACACACCAGCCTAAGAATCCAACATAACAATATCTGAATGAAAACTAAATACAATACTGAAATAAAAGAGTACAATCTCTGATAAATGAAAACAACTAGGAATGGGCGACATGCCCTAACTGAAAGCCCTACTCAGTAGAATTAGGAATGATAGATAGTGGAGGCGTCTAATAGTAAGGACCTGCAACTTCCACAATAGTTGCAGCACGTCGATTTTGAGAGAACTCCTTAGTTGGACGTCCCCATGGCTGGACACCTACAATAATATACATAGGAAAAATAGATTTGCAAGAAGCAGGTCAGAGCCTGAGTGTAAAATAGTTTGAAAACATTTTAACAAGAATTTAAAGTTATTCAAAGCAAATACTATATACATGTTAGCTTTTTGGCTCTCACTTGAGATTCTCACCTCTCGACTATTGTGCACGCCTAACATACCTCTAACTCATCCTAGTTAACGTTAGCACGCCTAACTAGTTTGTAGTCATAAGCTTTCTAAGCTAACATGCAATGTGTACACTTGTATAGCTCATATAATATAGTATTACGTATTTCCATTTCTTTCTAACTCAAGTAATAATTTCTCATTTAATAATTAAGTATTCACAACTTAAATTAATTCAGATTCCTTTATCTTTATCATTTACTAAGTCTACACAGTAGAATATTGCACAAGGGTGTGTATATATATATATATATATATATATATATATATATATATATATATATATATATATATATATGTTTACACTGCACCCCTAGAATTAGCTCTTGGTGCATGCATACTGTGCTATCAAGTCCCAGTACATCACATGCTAAAGAAGGACAATTGGTTCGATGTATTTCCGAACCATAAATACGAATCACATAAACTTTGGAGGCAAACATAATCCCCAACCAAATGGGTCACGCACATACCTATGTTCCCATTCAACTGTCAAACTATCATACTCTTAGATAGTACGTTTCCAAGATCATATGTTCTCGGTACAAGTCTAAAATCCCCCTAATGAGCCCATCAAGGTAAGACCGAACACTACGCATAAACCTCCTCCCGATAGCAAGCAGTGTAGGTATGTCATACAAATAGTAAGTCATATAATAGGCATTCACCCCACCTAAATTATTTGTACCATTAATAAGGTATATGCACATTCCATATCTCTAATATCATACGTAGTATATGTATCTCTCGAATATCTTACGTATTAATTATTTATTAATTTACTTCTCATTTTATATAATGAAGAATTGTTACTTGTCGAAGGATTCTAATTAATATTAACATCATTAGAGTAAAATGTTTATCTCTAACCTACTGGTGTTTCATTAAGATACTTTACTCTCATCCCGAAGTCCGCTATATGAATATCCAACACTCAATTCCATTAAAGTACTCCCCATTGATTAATTTCCTAATCATACCCTCATTTAATTTAATTGGGCCTCAACTATGATCCTACTAACCTCTCATAAGTCATAATATGGTTAAGGTATCATCACTAAGTGTCCTTGCAATTTTGGGTAGGGAACATATTACAAAAGAAGAAAGTTCCTAAATTCAGCTTTGGTCGATCGATCGATCCTGGGAAATTCTGGGTTATGATAGCTACGGGTTTGGTTACTTTTGACCTCAAATTTCATATCAAAACGTTTCCAAATTCAATATTGATTATCCCAGGTCCTATACTAACATATATGGACAAGTTCTAACATAAAGAAATCGTTAATTCATCACAGAATTCATCTAAACCAATCTAATTCAAGAAAATCTCTAAAAATCCTAGAATGTCATATATGTTCAAAACTTCATTTAATATCCCACATATCTTCACAAGAATGAATGTAAATTTGTAGGTTTTATACTACAACATGAGGAAACCTATTCTATATCAGAATCAACCCAAAATTATGATAAAGGACTCCCAAATTCATCAAGAATACATGATTATCACAATTAACTCGACCTACTCTAACATGTACATCACATATGCTATGGATTCTTAAGTCTTAACACTTGCCTGATATGGTAGGTCTGATCCATTGATGAAGATGGTTATAGGTGTGATTCTCTCCTTCCGATCTACGCAACGGTGGTCTCGGTGGTACAATTGGTGTAGAAATGGTGGCTCTAGCATTGGGGGATGGTTACCCTTCCTCCTCTAATGGCTTATGTGAATATGGTAACTGATTACCCTTGAACACACAACTCCACATCTGGTATAACTCTCTAAAATTAGTGGGTTTAATTCCTTAAAAAATGCAAATGACTAAATTACCCCTCTGGGGTGCCGGTATGGCCTAAAAGTGCCCCGAAACCCAAACTAAAACCCCGAGTAGAATTTTTTGACTATCTCGAACCTTTCGGACTCAATGGCCCACTCAAAATTACCATTTCAATGACTTAATAATTATTTACTTTTTATCGCATTAAATAAGGTCCCGACACAGCTGACACGTGCATCCCAACTTAAATTCTCATAACTGTCGTATTTCTCAACTGCGACAATTTTAAACCAATTCAAAATCATATATTACTTTATTCACTAAGTAATATTAAACATAATTCACATCAGCAAATATTAATCCCTGTCTCGCTAATTAATATTTATTTTATTCCAGATCAATTCCCATTTTAAATTAAATTAATCCCATAATTATAATCATTAAAAATATGGGTTGTTACACATATCATTCCGTCCACTTAATCTTTTAGGTCATGTCGTCACACTTCCTTAGGCCTAAGTAGGGCGATGGAGAGAATGACCTGGTTAATGGGACATTCCGCCCGAGCAGGATTTTCCGACCAGCCTGAGTTGGCTTTATTGCTTAAGGGTCCCCTGTAGGTCTTTTATTATTGCCACGGTAACTCAGGAGGACAATTTTGTTCTTAAAAAAGACCTGAGGAAGGTTGATTGTTAACCTTGCTTCATATATTTTAGATCTCCTAGATCGGAACAGGTCTAGTACACTATTGTAATCACAGGAGCTTTGTTTGTTCTTAATATGTAAGATTCCTTAACTGGAGCAAGTTGATCAAATTGATATGGTCTAGGAGTTCTGTTATGTTTTAAGGTAAGTATATTGCTTGCAAAAGATGTGTATTGAGGTGCGATCAAGAGACATTGAACAACCAAGATATTCAAAATGCGTGGGCCCATCAACCTTTATTGATTGAAATGATAAAGAAAAGGATAAATCAGTTTGTAAATGAAAATTCACCTAAACTAATGATGCTAAAAATAAAAGATATAGAAGTCTAAAAGTAGAACTTCTTAACGTTGGCTGCATTCCGGGCCCTTGGTATCTCCCTGTCCTTCCAAGTGATATGTTCCCTATAGGTTGTACCTTATTACCTTGAAAGGTCATTCCCAATTTGGCCCTAGTTTGTCTTCTGATGGTCTTACAACACTATCGAGGACTTTTCTCCGGACGTGGTCCCCTATGAAAAATTTCCTCGAATTGACTTTTTGGTTGTATTATTTGGCCAGTTGCTGTTAGTAGGATGCCAACTTAACTAGTGCTAGTTCCCGTTGCTCATCAGCTAAGTCAAGTTCAGTGAGTAATGCTTCATCATTATGTCCTTGGTCGACCAAGTGGTTCTTATCGTAGGAAGTCCTGCTTCCAATGGGATGACTGCCTCCATTCCATAGGCGAGCGCAGAGGGGGTTTCTCCAGTTTCCCTCCTAGGCGTTGTGCGATAAGCACATAAAATGTGGGGTAATTCGTCTACCCAGGCACCTTTCGGGCTTTCCAGCCATTTTTTCAGTCCGTCAGTCATTTTCTTGTTCAAAGCTTCATCTTGCTCATTGCTTTGGGGATATGCCACAGAACTAAAGTTATGATTCATGCCATGCTCGTAGCAAAAGCCTTAAAAGAAGCTAATTTTGAACTGCATGCCATTATCAGTAATGATCGTTCTTGGTATCCCAAAGCGGGTAATGATGTTCTTCCATATGAACCTCATCATTTCAGAGTCCCATATTTTTGCAAGTGGTTTTTCCCCTACCCATTTGTTGAAGTAGTCCGTGCCGATCAGCAGATACTTCTTATTTCCAGATGCGGTAGGCAGTGGCCCTACAATATCCAAGCCCCACTAGGCAAAAGGCCATGGGCTGGTTAATGACTTGAGGTCGCTAGCGGGTTGGTGGACCATCGGGGAGTGCTTCTGGTATTTTTCACACTTGCGAACATAAATTCCATCATCCTTCTGCATGTACGGCCAATAGTATCCTTCCTTAATTGCACAAAAAGATAATGATCTTCCTCCTACATGACTCCCATAAATGCCTTCATGAAGTTTATTGAGAACTTGCTCGACATCTTCTGGGTGAACGCACTGGAGCTAGGGGCCAGTGAAAGACTTTTTTTAGAGTTTTCCCTCGAAGGATAAGTCAAAGTGAGCAACCTTGACTCTTATCTGGTGCGCCGACCTCTTATCGGTTGGCAGTGTGTCTCTCTGTAGATAGGTTATGATAGGATCCATCCAACTGGGTTCCTTTTCTATGTGGAGGACCTACTCGGCTATGACTGATAGGTTAATGATCGTTTATGCGAGGAATTATATCTAAATTGTTCTCTTTAAATCAGAGTCGATGGGAGAACTTAGAGTTGCTAAGGCATCGGTGTGGTTGTTCTGCCCTATGGGGAACTGCTGAACGTCAATCTTATCAAACTTTGTCGTAAGTCCCCTTATAACATCGAGGTAAGCTGCCATGCTCTCATTCTTAGCATTGAAATCTCCACTTACCTGTTTGGACACTAATTTTGAGTCGCCAAATACTCGAAGGCACTAGCAGTTATGCTTCATATTTTGCTTCGTTGTTGGAGGCTTTAAATCCCGATTTGATACCCTGTTCTAGCACAGTATTTTTTGGGGTAACCAATAGGATACCTATTCCTTCCTCCAGGAATTGGAGGCTCCATTAATGTAAAGGGCCCAGTCGAAGGATTTTACTTCCTCTATTGTTGGTTACTCAATTTTTATGTGGGAAGTAGGCTAGTTTCTAGTGAATTCAACGATAAAATCCGCTAGAATTTACCCCATAATCGTTGTTCTTGGTTGAAAGTGGATATCAAATCTTCCAAGCTCGATCGACCACTTTCACAGTCAACATAAGAGGTCAGCTTTCCTTAGAATAGCTTTGAGGGGATGTGAGGTGATCACAACGATGTAATGAGCCTCAAAGTAATGCTTCAGCTTCCTTGAGGCTACCACTAGGGCATAGGCGAGCTTCTCTAAGGGAAGATAACGTTTCTCAGCATCCAAGAGCGTCTTTCTTATATAGTAGACCAGGTGTTGGCCTCCTTCCTTCTAGCATACTAAGGCGGAGCTCACAACATGGTCTAATACGACAAGGTAAAGATATAAAGGATCACCTTCGCTTGTAATCACCACCAAGGGTGGCTTACTGAGGTGAGACTTAAGTTCTTTGAGGGCTTTGGAGTATTCTTCGTTCCACACTAGGCCCTTATCTATCTTCAACAGCTAGAATAATAGTCGATAGGGCTCCGAAGACTTGGAGATGAAGCGATTAAGTGCGGCGAGCATGCCGGTGAGCTTCAGGACATCCCTTATCATCTGAGGGTGCTGGAACTTTCTGATAGCATCGATCTGGTTGGGGTTTTCTTATGTCCCTCTTTTATTGACCAGGTATCCTAGGAACTTTCCTAACTGGACACCGAATCAACACTTGCTTGTGTTAAGTTTCATCCGGTACTTCCTAAGGATTTCAAAGGTTCCTGCTAGGTCTGAGAGGTGTTCACCTTTGTGTTTGTTTTCATCGATCATGTCATCAATGTATACTTCCATTATTTCTCCCATCACTTTTTTAAATATTTTGGTGATCAACCACTAATAAGTCGCTCAAGCGTTCTTAAGGCTGAATGGCATGACTTTGTAACAACATAACCTAACAGGGGTTATGAAGGAGGTCTTATCTTGGTCTGTCTTATAAAGTGAGATCTGGTGGTATTCGCAATAAGTATCTAGAAACTGTCTTTGGGAGGGGGAAACTGTCTTTCGGACAAGCCCTGTTGAGGTTTGTAAAATCAGGACATACTCTTCATCTTCCGTTGCTCTTAGGCACTACGACTGGGTTGGATAGACATTTAGGGAACCGAAATTCCCGAATGGAACCTGCATCCAGTAGTTTTCCCACCTCTTTTTATACTACTTTTTCCTTTTTTGGGGCAGTTCAGCGAGCCTTTTGAGTGACTGGCTTGAAAGCTGGGCCGACGTGTAGGCAATGAAATGAAATAGTGGGGTCTATCCTAGTCATCTCATATGGTTCCCAAGTGAAGATATCCAGATTGCTTAAAAGGAACGTGGTTATCTCCTTCTTTTCTCGATCGGTGAGAGAGGCACCAATCAGAAATCTCTTTCTATGTGAGTTATTTTCTGCTGTAACTTCTTTCAGATCTTCAATGACCCTATCTATAGGGTGGAACCTGGTTTCCTCCATCCCTGGTTGGTTGTATCGTAATCGTTATTTAAAAGGCAATACCCCCTCTTAGGCTTCCTCCTGGACTTTCTTTTTGTCTTTCTTCTTCTCTTGTTTGGGGCGGATGGCTGCGATGAAGCATTTTCTAACCATAGCTTAGTCACCATGAATCTCGACCCCCCGATATGTAATGCACTCGAGTTTATAATGATATGAGGACTTTATGAACTTCACGGCATGGGGCCAGCCCTGCCCAGGATGGCGTGATAGGGGGACCCGATATATTCTACAAGAAAGTTGATCATCTTCAAGATATTTCTCACCCTGACTGGCAGGACTATCTTTCCCAGCGGCATGGTTATCCTTCCTGTAAAGCCAACCAATAGAACGGTGGTCTTTTGAGGTCGGTGATATTTAGCTTTAATTTGTGGAATAATTCTAGGTATATCACTTCACAAGAGCTACCCTGGTCGACGAGCAACCTGTCGATGTCCCAGTTAGCTATCCCGAGTGTGATAACAAATGAATCATTATGAGGGGTCCTTACCCCAACTAAATCATCTTCACTAAACATGATGTGTTTGGTGTAGTTGACGTCTTTTGATTGCCGATGCTTCCCGGCCTGAGTCTTGGAGGGATCTATATGAAAATCTTAAGATTTTTTATCTCTATTCGAACAGTATTTCCTTGAACTTGTTTGAGGTCTCATGCTCCATGAATTACTGCGAACTCGTGGCCCGTCTCGTCTTTGAGGACGTTATCTGGCTTATAGTTTCCATTGACTGCGACCTTGTCTATTGTCTTATCTATGAACTCGTTGAGATGGAAAGCCTAGGCCAACTCCCTGAGGTAAGACTTGAGTGCTTTTCAATGTTCAGTCTTGTGACTGCCCCCTTTGTGGAATGCACATCTCAGTGTGTTATTTTATTTTGTTGGATCTCCTCAGATATTATTGGGCCATTTGATAAATGGCTATTCCTTGATCTTACTGAGGATTTTGTATATCGTTTTCTTTAAGACTGTGTTAACAGCTTGGAACGCTTTCGAGGGGTGTTTCCATTTTTAGAGCCATTCTTGCCACCATTCTTATTTCCTTTCTTCTGAAGATCATTCTTCTCTGTCCCTTTGTTCATCTTCGTACGACCATTGTACCTTACATTAAGATGGATTACATTTTTGAATTTGGCATATTTTTCAATATGCTCCATTAAGACGTCAATTAAATTAGACTTCTTCTTAGTTAGGGATTGGTGCAATAGAGAAGTGCTCCACAAATCGATTTTGAAGGATGCAACGACAACCTGCTCCAAGTAGTCCTTAATTTTGTTGAAAATCTCCCAGTACCTCTTGGCATACTCCCTGAGGTTCTCCTGTGGATTTTTCTTCATTGTGAGCAGTGCATCCATCCGCTTGGGGTGGGGGATGCTGGTTATGAAATGAGATGTGAATAATTCAACAATAGCATTAATGCTCCGAACAGACCTGTGTGGCAGATTTTTGAACCACTTCTGCGCTATGTTGTGAAGACTGGAAGGGAATATGTGACACATCAATGCGTCGTTATGGCTCCACAAGTTAATAACCTTCCTGTATTGTCGAACATGGTCGATGGGATCAGTTTTCCCATCATAGATCTTGAATCTAGGGATTGCGAACTTCTTGGGGGGCTCTTCTTCCTCTATCTCCCTTGAAAAATGGGACTTCATCTGAGTGTTAAGAGCTCTTCTGGGTAGATCTCGTGTGGATCTGGATCGTAGGTGGGCTGAATACTGATCCATCTCTCTTTGGACCAAATTCCAGATTTCATCATCTTGTCAACCAGAACCCCTGTGGCATCGATCTTGCTATAGTTGCTCTGATCGACCATCCTCTGTCATGTTCCTCTCAAATCTTTCTTAATCACGCCTAGGGATCCTTCCTCGAGTGTGAGATTTACTCACCTGAGGGCTAAGAATCCTATCGTGACGGCGCCTTGTGTTCCTGTGAAGATCTTTCTCCATTCTTTCCAGTCGCCTTTTTAGGCGAGCATTTTATTCTTCCTGGTGATGCGTGGCTTCTTCTTTCTCTCGAAGTCTGGCCTCGTAAGCGTTGACCAACCTAAAAATCTACGTGGGCCTAGGTGGTCCATAAATTTCTTTGGAAGGCTTCCTTTCCTAGCGAAGCCTTGGATTTTGTTGGCGAATATCAGACCTCACCCTAGGAGGGGCAGGTTTTCCTGAACATCGTCATCTTAAGGGATGTTGCTGCTGTGGTGAGACATTGCAGGCTTTCAGTCAGTGAGTGTTCTCGTAGGAATAGCAATCATTCCCCCAGATGGTGCCAATTGTGGTATCAAAAAATATCACAATAAAGAATTTACAAAGAACAATCATAATTAAGATAGAAAGCATGCAATCAAACACAACACAACTATGTACGTGGTTTGACAACTTGCCTACGTCCACGGAGAGGTCTTTTATTTTATTAAGTATCTCTCAATACGCTTGGTTACATTCCCCTGTGCCTCCGGCCAGGGGTTACAATTTATAGATGTAGAATTTGAGTTGTGGAAGTAACTCTAACATAATTACAATGTGATAAATCATGAATCCCATGAATATCTCCACGAGATTATTGGAGATTGACTTGATCATATCCAGGAGTGGTTAAGTGTATTAGATAACACATGTGTGTATCTTCTTTCCATGATTTGGTTCGGTCAACTTCTTAGGCCTGTTGGGCTTGCTCGGCTACTCTCGTGGGCAAAGAATAAATGGGTTCCCACATATATCCACTAGTAGCTTTAGAATCATCAGATAGGGTGTTACAAGCAGCATCAATAAATCCTTCAAGGGCAGCGGGATGCTTATAATAGTGTAATCCGAGGTTCATCACCTTTTTAAGGTACCTCATGACCCTCTCAATAGCATGCTAATACTCCATACTAGGTATACAAGTAAATTTACGTAGTAATCCTACAGCATAAGCTACGGCATGAATATTAGAACTAAATATTAGCAACTCGTCAACATAAAGACATATGATAGTAAAAATGTTCTCTACTTATTTATAATAAATGCATTTGCCATTTTCATTTATTTTCAACCCATTAGAGATGACTAAGCTATCAAATTTATCATACCATTGTTTAGGTGCCTATTTGAGACCATAAAGAGATTTGTCTAGTTTATATACTTTATTTTTTTACCGTGGAAAATAAAACCTTCAGGTTAATCCATATAAATCTCTTCTTCTAATTCTTCATTTAAAAAGACAGTTTTAACATCCATTTGGTATACAATTAAATCATTTAAGGTAGCTATGGAAAATAGTACACGTATAGACGTTATTCTAGTCACGGGTGAAAATGTATCAAAAAAATCTACGTTTTCTCCTTATCTAAAACCTTTGGCAACAAGACGTGCCTTATATTTTTCAACAGCGCCATCAGGTTTTAATTTCTTTTTAAGAATCTATTCACACCCAATTGTTTTACACACAGGAGGAAGGTCCACTAAATGCTAAGTTTTATTTGTTTCTAAGGATTCTATTTCATCATTAATAGCCTCTTACCATAAATCAGCATCTAAAGACGATAAACCTTCTTCAAATTTTTAGGGTCCTCCTCTAATGTATAAGCATAAAAGTCGGGACCGAAATCTTTTTCAACATGGGCCCTTTTAATTTTACGAGGTTCTAAAATGGATCCATTATTTTCTTTATTTTTATTTAAAGAAACATTAGTAGATGTTGCGCCCCCACTATTTTTCAATTTAAAAGGAAAGTTTTCTTCATAAAAATCAACGTCATTTGATTCAATTATTACTTGATTATTCAAGTCATAAAATAGGTATGCTTTACTATTATTAGCCTAGCCGATAAAAACTCACTCATAAGCTCTATGACACGTTGGCTTAATATTTTTCCAAATTTCGTAAGGAGTTATTTTCATTTTTGTCTTAGGAATTCTATTAACTATGTGACACACTGTCAAAATAATTTCACCCCACCAATGTAAGGCAGCCCCTAAATTTAATAAAATAGCAACAACTAATTCCGTTAATGTCCTATTTTTTTTTCTTTCGGCTTTACCGTTCATTTTGGGCGAATAAGGGGTAATTTTTCGTGAATAATACCATGAATTTTATAAAACTCAATAAATGGTGCAGAATCATATTCGGTGCCTCTATCACTACCTAACCTTTTAATTATCTGATTAAATTGATTTTCAATTTCATTTAAGAAAATTTTAAATATGTCGAATGCTTCACTTTTATTTTTCATTAAATACACAAATGAATAATCAGAACAATCATCAATAAAAGTTACAAAGTAACGTTTGCCCTTTGTAGTGGTGACACCGTCCAATTCATAAATATCTGAATGAATTAAATCAAGTGGTTCAGATTCTCTAAAACCATATTTTTGTGGTCTCTTAGTGATTTTAGCTTGACTACACCATTCACATTTTTCAAAATCATTTAATCATAATTTTGGAATTAATCCTAAAGTGCTCATAATTTTAACAAGTCTTTTATTATCATGACAAAGTCTAGCATGCCAAACATTAAAAGAACAAACAATATAAGCAGAAGGAGAAATTTTATTAATAGCATCAACATTCAACTTAAACATCCCATCAGTGGCATAACCCTTGCCTACAAAAATTCCAGTTTTGGTCAAAGTAAATAAATCAACACAAATAGTTTGAGAAAGGCCATCTTTGCTGAGAAGATAGCCCGAAACCAATTTTTTTTATCTCAGGAGTGTGAGGGGCATCTTTGAGGATCACCATTTTTCTCGAAGTTTAATTCCACATTTCTAGTACCAACAACCTCAGTGGAGTGAGAATCACCCAACAACACCTTCTTATCTGCAGCCTCAGAATAAGTCTTGAAAAGAGTACAGTCATAACTGATATAGAGAGAAGCGCCATTATCCACCCACCACCCTTCGGCACCTCTAACCATGCTGATTTCAAAAATCATAGCACATAGGTCCTCTTCGGTCAAATTCGCTTTTGCGTGTGGCACATTGTGACATTTGCGACCATAGAGAAGTGACATTATCCACCCACCACCCTTCGGCACCTCTAACCGTGTTGATTTCAGAAATCATAGCACATAGGTCCTCTTCGATCAAATTCCCTTGTGCGTGTGGCACATTGTGACATTTGCATCCATATGGCCAGGCTTGCCTCACTTGAAACATAGAAACTGTCATGAGTTGCTAGACTGTCCATTTACAGGGTTCTTATTCTTATTCTGAGTCTGAGTCTGAGTCTGATTTTTAAAATTCTGGTTATGGCTCTTTTTATGAAATTTCATATTTTTCCCATTTGCCTTTAAAATAACTGGTGTGTTGTTCTTTTTCTGATTTTTGTTGTTAGACACAACAATAATTTCATCTTTGTAGTCCTGTTTTTCGGATTCCTCCTTAATTCTCAATTTAGTAATGAGTGACTGGAGTGAAAATTCTATAGATTTATGCCTCAAAGTATTTTTAAATTCTTTGAATATTGGAGTCAATTTATCAATAATTACAGCCACCTGAAATTGCTCATCTAAAGCCATGCCCTCATAAATAATTTCTTGGGCAATCACTTGTAAATTAGGGGTTTGGGTAGCAATATTTTTATAATCTGTCATTTTGAAATTTCAAATAACGACATATTTATAAGCACCCGCCTCCTCCGTGTTATATTTTTTTAAAAAGAGCATCCCAAGCATCTTTTGCAGTTTTATAATTGGCATAATAATCATAAAGTTCGTCACTCAGAGAATTCAAAATATAATTCTTGCAAAGAAAATCATTTTCTTCCCAATTCCGAATAGTTTTGCTTTCCGCAACAGTTGGTGGATCATTTACTACGGGTTTGTCAAATTGAAGACAAGATGCGACCTTTTTCTTAGTTAAATAAAATAGCAGTTTTTTACTCTAAAGTTTAAAATGTTGGCCTTCATATTTGAAAGGCTTGTTAAGGTTGGTTGAGGTAATTTCGTCCATGGCAGAGTTTCAGATGACCTTAAAATTGTTGTAGTAGCAACAATTTAAATGAAAAATTAAAGGAACGAAATTACCCAATGATTAGCAGATAATCTCGAGACACAAAAATCATAAATCAGGTACAAAATGGAACACGACCGAGCCACGGACAATGTCACTCTCTTAAAGGTGTTTCGCGGCTCTGCCTAAAGTGTGATGACTGTAGAGGTGTGTCTACCTACAAATAAAATAAAAAAATTATCGGACATAATTGAGAAGGAACCCACCCAGGGTCTCGGCAGAAACTCATATTGAGCAGGAACCCCCAGGGTCCCGGCAGAGACTCATAATTGAGAAGGAACTAGCTAGGGTCCCGGTAGAAACTCATATTGAGCAGGAACCCCCCAGGGTCCCGACAAAAACTCATATTGAGAAGGAACCCACCCAGGGTCCCAGAAGATCATATTGAGAAGGAACCCACCCAGGGTCCCGGTAGAAACTCATATTGAGAAGGAACCCCCAGGGTCCCGACAGAGACTTAGAATTGAGAAGGAACCACCATAGGGTCCCGGCGGAAACCCATATTTTTATGGAATTCACCCAGGGTCCCGACAGAAACTCATAATTGGGCTGGAACCCACCTAGGGTCCCGACAGAAATTAACATTGAGCAAGAACCTCCCAGGGTCCCGGTAGAAACTCATGCTGAGAAGGAACCCACCCAGGGTCCCGACAGATCATATAGAGAAGGAACCCACCCAGGGTCCCGGCAGAAACTCATATTGAGCAGGAACCCCTAGGGTCTCGGCAGAAACTCATATTGATAAGGAACCACCCCGGGGTCCCGGTAGAAACCCATATTGAGCAGGAACCCATCCAGGGTCCCAACAGAAACTCATATTGAGAAGGAACCCTCAAGGTCCTGTAACAATAGAAAATGTCAGGGCGAGGAGCAGTCAAGGTCCTCCGCCTCAGCTTCCAGAGAAATAGGCCAGGATGAGGGAGTATCAACTCCTCATCATGAAACATCATTATTTAAAAAATACAGTATTAACACTTTGCTTTCTTGTACAGGTAGCCTAGTTGAGCAAGCAGGGCTCAAATAGGCCAGTTGGTACCTCCTGGGAGTTTTGGCTTGGCGACTGAGGGACAAGGTATGTTGATCAAGCTCAGCCACTTAGCACTATAGGATTGAGAGAATACTAGTAGGAAGACCCAGAAGCCACTCAAGACTACACACACTTCACACTTGGTCACAAGTGAAGTGAGCAGCCAAAGAGCTGGATACTCACAAGAAATAAACTCTTTATAAAAAATGACTTTTCCAGAAGCTCTCAAGAAAAACAACAATTTTAGAAGAGAGGGGTCCTTAAGGTCTCCTCTCTCAAGATTTGCAAAATTGAACCACAAGTTACCGTTTCAAAAGATATTTACCAAATCAGATATTTTATCTTCATTGGGAGACATATGTGCTTTTTTACTTTGGTTGGTGCCAGGTGGTGCCTACAGGAGGGGACAGGCAGGGCTGCCTGCAGGTAGGGACAAATGGTACACTTCAGATGTTGTCCCCTCTCAATTTTGGCGCCCAAAAAGGCCAACTCAGCCCTAATGCTCAAGTATAAATAAACCTCTAGGCAAGGTCAATAAAAGAAATAATTGAAATTGCACTATTACTCTGCTAAAATATCACCAGACCTACCTAATATTCTCTCCCTACTCATTCTCTTAGTGCTGAGTGCCTTGTTACTTCACTCCCCACTGACAGCCATCATTCTCAGGTGTTTTCCTTGAGAAAATTACTATTTTTGCTGCGAAAGTTCATCTTCTTGCAGGGAGAGAGTTGAAGCTTGAGTTCCATTGTTACCAGAAGGAGAGAGTTTCTTGAGAAGTTGCACCAAAAGATCTTGAAGACCTTGCAGGCAATGTTCATTGGAATGGGTCATGCCTCACCCTTTCCAGTTATTCATAGACCCCAGTCTCACTACACTCCTACATTTGACGACTCTGCTGGGGAGGTATTCTTGCTTTAATGGACAAGGAAGGTTTCAATGTCTCTACGCAGTTGGTTTTTTAGGACATTACGTCTGGTAATGGAGCTCACTGTGACCAGACTACTCAGGAAGAAGTGGTGGTGATCAAAGCCAAGGCGCCGACACCTCAGGGAGGGCAGACCAGTTCTCTGGCAGTGGCTCCAACGGCAGGTATGAATCTTATGGCAATGTTTTTTTACTTTTTGAAGCAAAATAACGTGGACCTATCAAGCTTGGGTCAAGGTTGTGTGACACCTGATGCTTCCCCTCCTGGAGGGGTAGCCACCCCTATTACGGTTTTGGCAGAGACGACTCCGTCCCGGAAGGCGGCGCCGGAGCAGGTTCTGGCGCCAACAGGTTCGTCAGCTGCTAAAAGCATGTGTTTGGAGGAGTCACCCTCTAAGGCTATTACTATGGAGGAAGTGAGGAAGCTCCACTCCTCCTCTCAGAGGGAGGGTTCCCACCTATACGAGGAGTTACAAGACCCCTATCCACAGGAAGTAAGTGAGAAGCCATACCCTGAGGGGTATATTTCATCAAAATTTATCAAGTTTGGCGGTAGGGGGAAGAACCCTAGAGAAATCGTGAAGAGGTTTGTCGAGTACCTCGGAATACATGCTGGCGAAAAGAACCTAAGGTTGAGGGAGTTCTCTAAGACCCTCACTGGGAAGGCTTATACATGGTATTCCCACTTGGCGCCTAACAGCGTTCCTACCTGGGAAGAGATGTACAGATAGTTCCTCCAGAAGTTCTTTATAGCGGAAGACGAATTTACATTGAGGCACCTAGCACAAGAGGTCCATAAGCCAGGAGAAGAGTTGATGCAGTACATCAAGCGATTTCGTGAGAAGGCCTTAGATGTCCACGAGGATGTGGCGGAGGCCAGGTTACTGCAGATATGTGTGGAAGGACTCTTAGAAGAGTACAAGTTGCACTTGATCAACGAAACCAGAGATGGAACTTTTAGAGAATTCACCAGAGCTGCTAGCAACATAGCTATGATAATCAAAACAAGAGCCCCTGGTTGGAGGACACAAGTCCCACGGACTTTCGGTAGGTTTCAATTTTCAAGGAGGCAAGCGGTTAACTATGTGGACGGGAGTCCCAAAGGGAAAAAAGGAGGCTCTGGGGCCAAGACTGACAGTCCCGGCAACAACAGAAAGTTTGGGGAAGATGCCCCACCGCCACTAACATGCAATGTAGCTGAGGCTATGGATTGTTACCGCACCTTAGTACGATAAGGTTTAGCAGGACCTCCTCACCTAAAAGGAGAAACCCCCACTGCAGCTGACAAGGCCAATCCAAACTACTGCGAGTTGCACCAGCAAGTGCAGCACTCTACCAAAGATTGTCACTACTTGCGAAGGATCATTGGCGAGCACATGGCCAGTGGTACCTTGTAGATACCCCTTGTGGATGTTAACGAGAACCCACTTCCTACGCATCACTTTGGCACCGCCAACATGGTAGTTGCCTATGATGAAGAAGCTACAAGAAGTCTGATGAAATGGGAGAGAGGCGAGTAGTTATGCGAGGAGTTAGAAAATCTATCACTAAGCAGACTTGAGCTAGAAAGAAAGCAAGAGGAGTGGTTCTTCACTCCGAAATAAGAAGATGGAAGCGGGGAAATCGAAGAAGCGTCCCTCTCGGAAGGCGAGGTAGATGTCATTCTCGCCCTAGATGAGGGAGGGACCTCCGAGGCGAAATATGTCTGTAGTGCCCAGACGTATAGATTCTGAATACGAGGCCATCACAAGGAGCCCCAAGTTCAAGTGGTTTTTTTACCAGATAGGGGTAAAGTACGATACAAGGGTGTCCATCACGAGGAAAGTCTTGGAGGCAGTTAAGCAGCATGGAGATCCTTCGCTAAATTGGCAGGGGCCAATCGAAAGGATGATTAAGAAGTATACTTCTGAAGTGGTGTTTTCAGAAGTAGATAGGTTGGTGCCTTACTTACATAACCGCCCGTTGTATGTTACATCCACGGTTAATGGAGTCTCATTTCCCAGGGCATTGATGGATGGCGGAGTATCTATTAACATCATGCCCATCAGTACATTATATGAAACAGGAATTGACCAGGGGAAGGTGGTCCCGGTACCATTAGTAATTTCCGGATTTGACAACGCTGGAATGCAGTCTATTAGATACGTGAATGTGGGAATCAAGTTGGGAAATTTCACCTCCCACATCAAATTTCATGTTATTAATGCTAACACCAACTACCAATTACTCATTGAAAGGGTATGGATGCACACTCATGGCATAGTGCCTTCCACCTACCATCAATGTGCGAAGGCAAACCTTAGAGGTACAGAGATAGTGATCAAGGCCACGCAGAGACCCTTCGCCGTTGAGGAGGCCCACCTGGTAGATGTTGCCTTCTACACCGAGTTAGATGAGGAAAGAAAGGTCTCTGCAAGAAAACTAGAAGGGATCAAGGTAGCTGAGGGAAGGGTCCCGTAAAAGAAGTCCGTTTATGACCGTCTAGGGGGAGGATAATCCCCCACATGGCAAAAGGCAAGAGGAAATTAGAGGAGGTAGCTAAACCCCCTCAAACTTGCAAGAAGGTGGTCTTACCTGATGGAAAGATCATTTACTGTTTATAACGGTCAGCGTGGGCGGTGTTCTGGGATGAGAGCATCGACCCAACGCCCGAGTGTTTTATCATTGATGAATCCCATATTGTTGAGCATGTTGAGGAACCAGAAGAAGCTCCAGAATGCATGCAAGACGGACCCAGAGAGCAGCTGCAAGAATTAGAGGAAATCAAGTTGGGGCTAGAAGAGGGTGAGAGTAGACCCATTCTAATCTCCAAGTGCCTAGAACCGAGGCAGAAGGAAGAGCTCATCGGGTTACTTAGGGAGTTCACTGATGTATTTACCTGGAAGTACACGGAGATGCTAGGAATAGACGCAGAAGTGAGCTCTCATAGATTGAACATCCTTCCCACTGCCCTTCCGATAAGGCAAGCCACACGCACATACAAAGCAGACCTTGATTTGAAGATAAAAGCTGAGGTGGAGAAGTTGTTAGCGGAAGGGTTCATCAAGCCTATTCAGCACCCCATATGGCTTTCCAGCATAGTGCCAGTGGCGAAGAAAGATAAGAGCTAAATCAGAATCAGTGTAGATTTTCGTGACTTGAACAGGGCATGTCCTAAGGATGAATTCCCACTACCAAGTATAGACAGCTTAGTGGATGCCACCGTGGGACATGAGATGTATAGCTTCATGGACGGGTATGTTGGCTATAACCAGATTAAAATGGATCTTTCCGACGCGGAGAAGACTGCCTTCCTCACACTATTAGGGAACTTTCACTATACAATCATGCCCTTCGTATTGAAGAACGTTGGGGCCACATACCAGCGGGCCATGACAGAAATTTTTCATGACCTATTTAATGATATACTAGAATTCTATGTGGATGATCTGGTGGTGAAGTCTAAGAAAGAAAACAAGCATATTCAGGATCTCAGGAGAGTATTCGAAAGGTGTCGTCGGTATAAAATGCGAATGAACCCCTCAAAGTGTTCCTTTGGGGTTACTGCAGGGAAATTTTTAGGCTTTGTGGTGAATAGATAAGGGGTGCAAGTGGATGCAGAGAAGATGAAAGCCATTGTAATGATGCCACCACCCAAGAGTCAGAGGCAACTTAAGAGCTTCCTGGGAAACGTATCCTACCTGCGGAGGTTTATACCTGCGGTGGAAGAAGTAACTCATCCGTTCGCGCCTATACTAAAAGATAAAGACAAGCGGGTTTGGGGAGATAGGCGGGAGAAAGCGTTTGAGAAGATTAAGGAAATCCTAGCCTCTCCTTCCACGATGATACCCCCGAAGCCGGAGCACCGCTGCTGCTCTACCTTACTTCTACAGAGCGATCGATAGGGGCCCTCTTGGCGCAAGAGAAAGAAGGAGTGGAAAAGCCAGTCTACTACCTGTCAAGAGTAATCTTTGGAACAGAATCGAGATACACCAGCGTTGAGAGACACTGTCTGGCATTGGTATTTGTGGCCCAGAAGTTGAGACACTATCTTCTAGCCTTCATAGTTCACATAGTCACCAAGTGTGATCCCATCAAGTACCTCCTCGCACGGACTATACTCGTGGGAGGAGCAGCAAGGTGGTTTTTGATCCTGTCAGAATACGATCTAAAATGTGTAGTGCCTAAAGACATTAAAATCCAAGCAGTATCAGATCTGCTTGCCCTCTTCCCAAGTGGAGTTTTTGAACCACCTAATGAAGAGCTACCCGAAGAAAGCTTTCAAGCATGCATGGCGAAGAAGGTGAAGAAGTGGTTTATGGAGTTTGATGGTTCCAGTGCTCAAGGAATAGGTGGAGCCGACATCATACTGTCAGACGAGAAGGAGAAGATCACCCTCTCCTTCAAGTTATATTTCAAATGCTCAAATAATGAAGCTGAGTACGAAGCCCTCATTCTAGGGATGTTGGAAGCACTCAGAAGAGGGTTCAGGGTATTGTGTATACGAGGGGACTCCAATCTGGTAGTGAGGCAGGTCAATGGAGAGTTTTCTCTTAAACATGCCAACTTAGCACCGTACAGACACATCATCCAAAGGCTGCTGAGACAGTTCTTAGAAGTAACTGTGGAGAGGGAGGCGCGAACGATGAACAGGCACACTGACGCGCTCGCCACCATAGCACAGAAGTTGGACATGGAGGAGTCAGAAGAAACCATCACAGTGAGGCGAAGAACGGTACCCACTACCGTAAAATCTTTGTTCCCAAGTAACGAGCCAGAAGATTGGACGTATCTGGTGGAGAAGCAACTTGAGACTAGAGAAGGGATAATGAAAATGTTAGAATTAGCCAACTGTCACGTGTTGCAAGGAACTCTCTACTTCAAGAGTCCTGGAGGGTTTCTGGCAAGGTGCGTAGGGGAGCAAGAAGACAAGGAGAGGTTAATAGAGATACACCAGAAGCACTGTGGAGATACGGATATCCCTCTTTATAGACGACTGCAGCGAAGCGGGTATTATTGGCCTGCCATGAGCATAGAAGCGGCCCGCTTGCAACAAAGTTGTTTAAAGTGCCAAGCTAATTTGGACCAACCGATGGAGGCTAACTTTATGGAAGCCTTCGAAGATTGGAGACAGCCGTACCTAGCATATCTAAGAAATGGGGAGCTGCCCGCCGAGAGAGCGAATGAGATTTACCTTAGAAAAAGGATAGCCCGTTTCTACTTGGTCGAGGGAGAGTTATATAGGAAGGGGTACAATGAGAATGCGCTAAGGTGCGTAGCCAAAGAGGAGGCAGAAAAGGTGCTGAAAGAAGCTCATGAGCCCTTCCACATGGGAGGCTCCAAACTATATGATCAACTGATGACGCTGGGATACTACTGGATGACCATGGAGGCTGACTCCATTGGGTATGTGAAGAAGTGTAGAGCATGTCAAGTGCATGGAAACATGGTGCACGCTCCCTCCATCAGTCTGTAAAGCTTGGCAGCTCCTTATCCCTTCCACACATGGGCGTTCGACCTAGTGGGAAAGATCGCCCCGGCATCTCACGGCAAGGCTTTTATCATTATGGCTACAGAATTATACACCAAATGGGCAGAAGCCATTCCTCTAAGGAGAGTCACCGCCCAAGTGGTAACCCAGTATATAAAGGAGTATATCATATGAAGGTTTGGTATACCCAAGGTGATCTTAACGGATAATGGGAAGCAATTTGTATGCAAGGAGATGGCACTCCTCACAAGCAGGTATAAGATTATGCATAGTAGCTCAACCATATCCTACCCCAAAGGCAATGGCCTAGAAAAGGCCACTAATAAAACCCAGATAAACATTTTGAAGAAAATGCTAGAGGACATGCCGGGAGCATGGGATGAGAAGTTTCCTATAGTGTTATGGGCTTATCGCACTTCAAAAAGAAAGCCAACAGGGTTCACTCCCTTCTCCCTAGTATATGGGACCGACGTTGTCCTACCAGTGGAACTGGCGGTACCTTCAGCCATGATTTCTCTTAGCAATGGGCTCATCCCTGACCAAAGGCACGTACAGCTGGAGGCGCTGGAAGAGCATAGGTACAAGGCGAGAGAGAATTTCAAAGTCTATACTCAGCAACTGTCCAGGGCCTACGAGAATTTGGTCAAGCCTAGAGAGTTCCAGGTGGGAGATTTAGTCCTGCGAGCATCAACTCACCATCTCCGTAGCATGTCGGCATCAAAATTCAAACCTAACTGGGAAGGACCTTTTGTCGTTAGAGGAGTGGGGAAGTCGGGTTACTGCCAAATATCAGAACCAGAGAGTGATTGCCTCCAGTCCATTAACTGCAAGTGGCTGAAGAGGTATTATGCTTAGTAACAGCTAACAAATTCTTTGTGTTTGTCATGTCTGTAAAGGATTTCGAGGATTGCTCCTATACCAGAAAAGTTTTTTTTGCAAAAATTCTTTTAGAGCAATACTACATTGTAAACAACACACAAAAGTAAAGAAATGAAATAGTAACACTTTTGATCACTGTTGATGTTTGCTTTGTTTACTCATCTATATATATATACATAAATATATATATACACTCCCTACTAAGTTAGAAGAGAGTACACAAAAATCAAGAACTTTTCTCACTACACTCGGGAGGTAAGTCCATCATAAGAGAAAGTATACTAAGCAAAATCCCCCAGACATAAATTAATAGAAAATATAGAAGGGAGATTAAATTACTCCTCTTTAATATTACAAAGAACAGTGAAACTCTTAAAGAGAATATAGAGCAAGGACCCCAAAGACTACGGGCTAGCTAATTCAAATAGTTTTTTTTAATAAAATCAGGCTTTCGGGAAGGGGACAAGGGTCACCCCCCCTCTCCAACCTAGCCTTTATGACTATAAGTAGTAGTGCACATGAGTACCCCACAGACAGGAGGGGAAATCCCAGATAGTAACATGCAAATACCTCACAGCTACAAGAGGTGCATTTTTTAAAAATATATATAATATATATATACGTAACTTCTCATGTTAATGCAAGTACCTCGCAGTATATGGGGCAGCCATCATCAGTAGGCTAAATGCTCACAGAAATTAGAGCAAGTCATATAAAACAAACACCCACAATTTAAGTGGAGAACAAGGGAAAAGAATAGTGCAGATGAAACAAAGTGTCTCATTCAGGAATGATAAGTGATGTACACATAGAATTCTGAGCACTACAAAGCAAGAAGTAGCCTATCTGCTAGAAACTACAAAAAATAAATCATCACGAGCGATGGCACCAGCATACGATGGACCAGCCTCCCGCATAAACGCTTCCTCCAACCTGATGAATTTAGCCTCGTCTTCCTCATCGCCAGACTCGAGTCTGGAAAGCTTCACCTGCAGTAACGCGATCTGATTCTGAATTCTCGCGGCCTCAGCCTACCGCTGCTCAACTCTGGACTGACGAGAAGTGTGAGATCTCACTATCTTTCGAAAATGAACACTCAGAAAAGGGTGAACCCCCGCCTTAAGCCAATCCAAGTGAAAATGATAGAACTGCTACAAGTCGCGGAGAGAATCCAAGAACAGCAAAATGGAAGAGCTAGTCAGCTTAGCAAGGGAGGTAGCCAAGAACTCATGAACATGGCTGGCAAGAGCCCTCAGGTTGAAGGCCGTAAGACTGTCAATCTGAAGTATACTCTGAGAAGTGAATATCTCGGGATGGTGCTCTAAGATGAGATCCAAGAGCTGACGCTCATGTGCCTTGAATCGTCCTGGTAACTCCTCACGCCATAGTCTACCCAAAATAGTCGCAGCATCCTCTACTTCATCATCGCCGTCGGAGTGGCGAGACCCCGCCTCAGAAGGGAGGACAGAAGACTCTCCACCAGAATCAGCGTCACCGACCAAAGGAGTGACCTCAGAACTATGTTCTCTCTCCACATACATCCCACTGCCAGACTCCACAGTCATCGGGGTACTCTCATGCACCTGGAAATAATGAGACAAAGGTGAAATGGGAATGCTTGCACAGCATACGCAAGAAGAAAATAGGGGAATAGTAAAAAGAGGGGGTATGCTAGTTTAATACCTCTCTCGCAGTTACCCCACTGCCAGACTCCACAGTCATCGGAGTACTCTCATGCACCTGGAAATAATGAGACAAAGGTGAAATGGGAATGCTTGCACAGCATACGCAAGAAGAAAATAGGGGAATAGTAAAAAGAGGGGGTATGCTAGTTTAATACCACTCTCGCAGTTACCCCACTGCCAGACTCCACAGTCATCGGAGTACTCTCATGCACCTGGAAATAATGAGACAAGGGTGAAATGGGAACCCTTGCACAACATACGCAAGAAGAAAAGAGGGGAATAGTAAAAGAGGGGGTACGCTAGTTTAATACCTCTCTCGCAGTTACCCCACTACCAGACTCCACAGTCATCGGAGTACTCTCATGCACCTAGAAACAATGAGACAAGGGTGAAATGGGAACACTTGCACAGCATACACAAGAAGAAAAAAGGGGAATAGTAAAAAGAGGGGGTATGCTAGTTTAATACCTCTCTCGCAGTTGCCCCACTGCTAGACTCCACAGTCATCGGAGTACTCTCATGCACCTGGAAACAATGAGACAAGGGTGAAATGGGAACGCTTGCACAGCATACGCAAGAAGAAAAGAGGGGAATAGTAAAAGAGGGGGTATGATAGTTTAATACCTCTCTCGCAGTTGCCCTACTGCCAGACTCCACAGATATCAAAGCAACTTCATCAGGATCCATAGTCATCGGCGCGACCTCGCTCACCTAGAGACAATGCAACAAAGGTGAAGATGAGAATGCTTGTACAATTTAAACAAAATAATAAAGACATAAGAATGACACGAGGGAAGTAGATACCCTTATACACTGTACGTGAATAACGCCCTCCATAACGGTTGAAGGCAGAGGTACGGGGGCTCCCATAGGGATCGCCACACTGGCCGATGCTCCTATGGGGGCTGTCTCAGTGACCAATGATGCTGAAGAGGTGGCCCCAGTCTCGGGTGCTCCTAAAGGATCTATCTCAGTAACCAATGCTCCTAAAGAGGCTACCTCAACCTCAGGCATTTCCAGAAGAACAACCTCAACAACAATAGTCGCAATGGACAGGCGAGGATGCGAATGGCAAGAAAGGGCAAGAGTTAATAAATCATTACCTCATGAATGACAAATACCTCAACTAAAAAGAGGAAGAGGGAAATTACTCAAGGGAACAACAAAGATAGCTACCTGAAGGGGGGAAATAACAGGGAAAGTTGGCTCGTGCGTAGGGGCTGCTGAAGAGATAATAGTAGGAGCCACACTCGAAACAACACCAAGGGATAACTGCAATAAGAAGTAAAAGAGGGCTATGATAAGTACAGACCGGATAGAGAAGAAATATATAACTAAGAAAATAGGAAAGTACCTGAGCCCCATCCAGAGGGGAAGGACGGAAAAGGACGGTCGGCGCAGTAGGGGCTGTGCCGATAGCCTACAAAGAATAAAAAAATGTTATTCATCACATGATCAAGAAAAAGAGATTCCATGATCCAATGGAAAGGCCTAACCTGAAGTGTGGGCTCACTGGTTGAAGCCACAGTAAATATTGGGCCACGAGAAATTTCCTGAACCAAGGGTCTACCGTCCATAGATAGGCGGACCCGAGGGATAGAAATCCTCCCTAAAGAGGATAAACTTGGGATAATAACGTCAGGTAAGGAAAGAGTCCCTCCCTGAGAAGAAAGTACAAAATCCATTAAGACCTGCTACTGAAAGGAAACAAATATAAAAATATATATATATATATATATACATTCCTTAGATGAAGACGTGCCCAGGGGCGCAGCTGCAGAAGTGCCCACCGCCGAAGTTAGAGAAGACTAGGTGACCACGCCAGAAGGCGCAACCCTATACACATTATAAATGGGTAGATAAAAGGAATAAGTAAAGAGGAAAATGGGTACAATGGAAGTTTTGAGAATGGTGAGTCATACCTGAGCAGAAGAAGAAGAAGTCACGAAAGTCGTCCTGGTACCGGTAAAGTGCACAGATGAAAGCTGCAGGGAAATGCCAGTATACACAACCAAAATGTAATTGGCAGATCAACAAATTACATTTGCTGTTAATAGAAATAAGGAGATAGCAAACCTCTCTAAAAAGGCCTCGAGAAGAAACGAGCATGGAGTTCCTCTCCCGCTGAAAAGGCATCAGTCGCAGTGGGGGAAGGGGAGAACTACTTGCTTCCGTGGAAATGACCTGCAAAATATGACATGATACTTTCATTAAAAAATAAAATAATGAGGGGGAAGAAAGAAAATCATATGCATAAAAAAATCTCCAACAAGGAGGAACACTTACAGCAGCAGGGCGCGTGGTCTGGCCATAAGGGAGATGGGTGGGGCTAACTCCCCCATGAGAATAAGATGCCTCATCATCACTAGAAGACTCTCTCGAGACTGATAACAAATCATAAGTGTCAGTAGTGCTTTAGTTATGGAAACCCAGGCCGCCCATGTCACCCGAAGAAGAACTATGGTCGTCATAGGAAGGAGTGCTTACATAATCAACTAGTTCCTCTTCCAATGAAGGGGAGGGAGATCCAGGAAGTGAAACTCTGAGAGAACTAGTTCCACTAAGTAAATAATGTTGTGATATAGTACCTTATGCAATGGGAATAGAGGCGACCCGCGCCTCTTGGGAAGAAAGGCTCGATGCTCCGTAACCTTTCTCTTTCACTATTCGTAAGGTCTCCTCCACCCCAAGATCGCCAGTATCAGACTCGTGGTCCGCCGCGGAGGAAGCAGCCATGCCAACACCATTCCCTTTCTTCTTCTTTGCATCCCGGATCCTCACAGGAGAAAGGGGAGGATAATGGTTAGTAGCAGGAATAAAATTAGATACATCTGTGTCAGGGTGCTTCCTTTTGCTTGTGGTAGAGGTGCTTGCTTTCCCTCTATTTTTTGTTCGGCATCTGGACTTCACAGGGGGAAGCTTAGCCGACAGAGGCTGAAGTGACTCGTCAAGAAGAGGCTTCACTAAAATGGGAATGGCCTGCTCCAAGGGTGGTACGGAAGTGGTGCTGAGAAACCAAGGATCTTTCTGCGTCCGCCTAACCAAAAACTGGGCTTTGATATACTTTACTGGGTTAGTCTCATAGGGAGGACCAACTACACATTTTTGGATAAGGCGGACCTGCCGCTGCCATAGAAGGAACCAAGACGAAGTAAATAAAGGATGATAGTTGCGAGGAGGCACGTAGAGGCCCCCTAGACCGCTAACTCTATGGAAAAATCCCCAAAGAGTGAAGCTAGTGCACGCCTCTGAAAACGCCTCAGAAGGATCGCTAAAGGTAGAAAGAGAAGGGGTGTGAACGCCCTGATCATAGCCAAACTGTCGTCTTGCCCTCTCGGAATGATAGAACTCAGCACGCGGACCCAACTCGATCCAAGAGGGGAAGTGTCATGGTAAGAGCATCGTCACCACATTAATATGAGGACAGGTAGAAACAGACCCCACCGCTGACGGGCAATAAAAAGTCCCGCCATCGTTAGGGAAAAAAAGCCAGCTGAAAGTGCCCCCAGGGCGCTTGGTATAAGGTCGAAACTCAAACTCTTTAATATCATCGATCAGTATTCCCAAATATTTCTTCGTAATTTTCTTGTGCCACTGGAGAAGTCTCGCAGTATCGCTATGACAAGCGTGAGCCCCTGAGGTAAAGTGGGGGAAATGCTCAAATAAAAAGGCCATTAAGAGAGCGGAATTGGCATAATTAGCAACATCATACCGACCGTAAGACCTCTCTACATATATGTGTGCTCGGTCCATCCACGAGTAAAGAGAACCCAAAGTTAAGGCGGCCATAGGTATAGACCTGCCGCGAGATAATCGTACAGCCAATCTAAAAAGAAGTTCGCGAGGGCAATCTTCAGGCTTACCTTCCAGAAGGAACCGAGTCAGAAAAGTAACCAAAAAAGCGGCTAAATGTGAAGGAGAGTGGAGCTTGGGACCATCTTGAGTTCTGGGGGCTGCGCGTGAAGTCTCCCCCTTCTGCAACTGCTCAAAATATCTGAACCAGTATCTTTGCCATTTGGCAAAGGAATGCTTGGAATGGCCAGTTATATTTATAGCTACATACTTCGAGCACTCTCCGAGAGCGTACCATAGCTCACCTACCATCTCCTGCTCTAAAGGATCCTCGCAGTCATCAGAAAAGACCTGTTGCCCAAAGAAAGGAAGAGCGTACAATTCACATACATCCTCAAGGGTGATGGTAAATTCGCCCTAGCCCGTGATAAATGTGTGAGACTCCATACTCCACCGAGATAATAAAAGATTGATCGAAAAATATGCTTAGATATCGTGCATGACTTCAGGCTACTAACGGCGGTAAAAAGACCCACTTCTCTAAGAATAGCCACGTAATCAAGAATGCTCAGAACATAGTCAAACCAGCTAGCCCACTCCTCCGTGGGACCCCCCGCAGTTCTAGCTTCAACATTGGAATAAGGAAAGTCACCACGGTCAATTCGGACTCAGTGGATAGAATTCGGAGAAACAGTAGAGGAATCGACAAACTCACTTAACCCCACGTGAGGGCGCTCGAGGGCAGTGTTAGAAAATTCTTCCTCAAATTTGGAAAGAGAAACCATGAAGTTGTCAACTGGACCAAAAAAAGGAGCACGATGATAACTACCAAAATCCTGCCCTTGGGGGGTGCGCATATAGTCCTTCCACGCCTGAGACGAGGATGATGTAGCTAAAGAATTACCAAGAGCCAGGGGCTCAAGAAAAGAAATCCTCGTGATGGAGACTCCGAGTGAGGAGCCCGGGGTATCCCCCACCGTAAAAAAAGAAGTAGAAGTGGTAACCTTTGTAAAAACACCAACTTGCGAGGAACCCTCGATGTGACATGGGGGCGAGATACCCACACTTGAAAAAAATTACAAATTACTCATTTCCCCAAAAGCATCATGATAAGTCGAGGAACCGTCGACAACGCGGGGGGTCGAGACCCCCCAGCAACCAACACTTGATTCGGCGAGGGACCCTTCATTCCCAGAATAGAGCATGAGGAATCACAACCAATTTCAACAATGTTGAGACCCCCCGTTTCAACACAATAGGGGTCGAGGCACCCTCACCCAAAATACCAAGTGCCAATGACGCTTTTGACGAGGAACCCACAGTATAAAAAGGGTCTCGCGAATTTTTTTTTAGCAAACAACGCATTTCACGAAGAACCCCCAGGAGCGTCAACATCCGCGTTACCACACAAGAAACCACTAGCTGACGTTGAGACCCCATTCTCGCAGATGTTGAGACCCACAGCTTCTGACGAGGGACCTATAGACACGATGCCAGACCGCGAGACCCCTAGCCACTGACGAGAGACCACTATGCTGTCACAGGTCGAGACCCCCATTCCTGAAAAATCCGAAGACATCGAGACACCACCACCCAAATTAACTTGCAAATCTTTGAAACCCAAGCTCGAGATACACTAACCCAAAGCAACTCGCTGCCTTTCAGAATCTAGAGCCATATGCGAGGAACCCTCAGATGTAGGGGCCCCTCGCGGCGAACCCTCGACGTCAGTCGTCTCAAATAGAACACCCAAAGTCACATACGGATAAGACAACACACCCTCTTTTGGAAACAAAAGCCCGTGGGTCGAGACCCCCCTCTCTTCATGAAAAATCACGGCTGTCGAGACCCCCCTCTCTCCAATAGTGTTTCCAATAGATGAGTAACCCTTCGCGTCTAAACACACGTCACAGGTCAAGACACCCTTGAGCCCTAATGGTCTGATAGACGAGGACCCATCGACCAAATCGACTGTTGAGACACCCCTGATCCCTAGTGGTCTGATGGACGAGGAACCCTAGACCAAATTGGCTGTCGAGATACCGCTACTCAAAAAATCTTGGAAACTACCCAGCCCACAGGTGCGGACAACAGTCGCGATGAGGAACTCTAGAGGAAAACCCTCGCCTGAGATGAGGAACCCTCGACGACACCCTGAGGGGTTGCGCCGGCGTCGACAGCAGACACCATGGAGGAAGGTGCGAAAATTTCATCCCTAACAAGAGCTTCATGGGTAGCATTGGATGTAATTGAAGAAAATGGCAACAATGAAGAAGGCATGGAGCTAAATGTGATGGGATCTATGGGGGTGTTCACATTTGAAGAGGTGTTTGATGGATTAAAAGCCATTAACGAAGTATTGAACAAAAAAAAAGCTGGAGCAAAAATATTGGAGGTTATGGTGTTCAAATTTCTTCTCTCTCACTTTCTCTCACTACAAACTCAAGGGCTTTCTATAAGGGTTTTGGAAGAAGATGAAAGAATTTAAAGAAAAAGGCCTTATGTCTTTTATACCAAAGTGGGAAAATGTGCCAGAAGGCAAAGAGGCTATGACATTTTTTCCCAAATGATGGGATGAGAGTTCCCACACTGACGCGTGGGTTCTCGAAAATCAAAAACCTCGGATGAAGGGACACTACACTTAATGATCCTAAGGTCCCTCTAAAATTAAAAAAAAATTACTGAAATCGACTTTATGGCGTACAAAACTTTTTCTAGTCTACCCAACCTAAAAAAACTTTGCACGAGGGGCTAATGTAGAGGGATGTCTACCTACAAATAAAAAAAATAAAAAAAAATATTTTTTTATCGAACATAATTGAGAAGGAACCCACCTAGGGTCTTGGCAGAAACTCATATTGAGTAGGAACCCCCAGGGTCCCCGCAGAGACTCATAATTGAGAAGGAACCACCTAGGGTCCCGTCAGAAACTCATATTCAGCAGGAACCCCCAGGGTCCCGGCAGAAACTCATATTGAGAAGGAACCCACCCAGGGTCCCGACAGATCATATTGAGAAGGAACCCACCTAGGGTCCCGGTAGATCATATTGAGAAGGAACCCACCCAGTGTCCCGGCAGAAACTCATATTGAGCAAGAACCCCCAGGGTCCCGACAGAGACTCGTAATTGAGAAGGAACCACCCTAGGGTCCCGACGGAAACCCATATTTTTATTAAATTCACCCAGGGTCCCGGTAGAAACTCATAATTGGGCAGGAACCTACCTAGGGTCCCGGCAAAAATTCACATTGAGCAAGAACCCCCCAGGGTCCCAGTAGAAAATCATATAGAGAAGGAACCCACCCAGGGTCCCGACAGATCATATAGAGAAGGAACCCACCCAGGGTCCCGACAGAAACTCATATTGAGCAGGAACCCCCAGGGTCTCGGCAGAAACTCATATTGACGAGGAACCACCCCAGGGTCCCGATAGAAATCCATATTGAGTAGGAACCCATCCAGTGTCCCAGCAGAAACTCATATTGAGAAGGAACCCTCAAGGTCCTGTAACAATAGAAAATGTCAGGGCGAGGAGCAGTCAAGGTCCTCCGCCTCAGCTTCCAGAGAAATAGGCCAGGATGAGGGAGTGGCTACCATGATAAACTCCTCATCATGAAACATCATTCTTCAAAAAATATAGTATTAACACTTTGCTTTCTTGTACAGGTAGCCTAGTTGAGCAAGTAGGGCTCAAATAGGCCAGTTGGGACCTCCTGGGAGTTTGGCTTGGCGGCTGAGGGACAAGGTATGTTGAGAAAGCTCAACCACTTAGCACTATATGATTGAGAGAATACTAGTAGGAAGACCCAGAAGCCACTCAAGACTAGACACACTTCACACTTGGTCACAAGTGAAGTGAGCAGCCAAAGAGCTGACTACTCACAAGAAATAAACTCTTTATAAAAAATGACTTTTCCAGAAGAGGGGGCCCTCGAGGACCCTCTCAACAAAAACAATAATTTTAGAAGAGAGGGGACCTTAAGGTCTCCTCTCTCAAGATTTGCAAAATTACACCACAAGTTACCGTTTCCAAAGATATTTACCAAATCAGATATTTTGTCTTCCTTGGGAGACATATGTGCTTTTTGACTTTGGTTGGTGCCAGGTGGCGCCTGCATGAGGGGACAAGCAGGGCTGCCTGCAGGTAGGGACAAATGGTACACTTCAGGTGTTGTTCCCCACAAAACCTCTCAATTTTGGCGCCCAAAAAGGCCAACTCAGCCCTAATGCCCAAGTATAAATAAACCTCTGGGCAAGGTCAATAAAAGAGATAATTGAAGTTGCACTGTTACTGTGCTAAATTATCACCAGGCCTACCTAGAATTCTCTCCCTGCTCATTCTCTTAGTGCTGAGTGCCTTGTTCCTTCACTCCCCAATGACAGCCATCATTCTCAGGTGTTTTCCTTGAGAAAATTACTATTTTTGCTGTGAAAGTTCATCTTCTTGCAGTGAGTGAGTTGAAGCTTGAGTTATATTGTTACCAGAAGGAGAAAGTTTCTTGAGAAGTTGCACCAGAAGGCCTTGAAGACCTTGCAGGCGGTGTTCATTGGAGTGGGTCACGCCTCACCCTTTCTAGTTATTTATAGACCCCAGTCTCACTACCCTCCTACAATGACAATCTCAAATGGTCTTGTCACCCCCAAGATAAAACAACCTCCAATAATAAAAAAATACCAATTGATAAAGCACAAGAATCAATTTGGTCTACGTACATCCATTCTTATTAGTTGCTCGAGTCTAATAATAATCTGGGGGATTTACTATTTCAAAGCGAAAAAAATTTCAGAGAAGAAAGAAAGAGAATTATTCACGGGGTCCTCTCCAATAAAGAGGTTTCTATTTATTAAAAAAAAAGATTATGGACGTCTGTGGTAGAAAATAAGGGTGGTGAAGAAAATCGTGGAAGACTTGTTTACTTAATCAAACTCACGTTTTATTTCGAAATTAATTACCGTTAAAAAATAATTTTTAAGCCCAAAAAATCGTCAATGGACATGGGCCGAACGACGACGACGCTCGTGTGTGACTTGGCCTAATAAGTCTCCCACCCAAACACACAAAATATTTAATACCCAAAAAATTTGTTCATTAATCCCAAATGAATTGTAAATATACGACATCAAAAGATAGGCCCTTATTAACGTGGGACTAAGCAACAAGGGCATGGGTATCTGCTTTCTTTAAACTGTCAAAGACTAAAAACTTTTGTTTTGAAGGTTTTCACTGACATCTATTAGTGCTCCAACAATTAACATAACATCACATTTCAGTTATTGAAATTAAGAAATTCTTCTTCATCGTTTCAAACACATTTCCCATTGCAGATAATATGCCTTCCCAACTTCCAAATGAGTTCATGTCATGGACTTTTCTTTAGTGTCTAGTATGTGTTTTATGAAATGTGTATAAGAGTTGAATCATATTTGTAGTTACTTAATTCTTTGTTGATGTACATATTTATAAATATTACGTAATATATTTATAAATTTATGACTATTTATTGGGAATGTCATTAATAAAAACTGATTAAATTATAGTTTCAATTATTATTGGCGGTTTTGGCCATGGATTAACAATGATTTCTTATGATCAATCATAATAGAAAACAATCTGGCCGATGAGATTAATGTCACAAAATATTGTGGCTTTTCTAAAAGGATATCACAGGGTCTATAAATTCTAGATTTTTTTGCATTATGAATAACAAATTATTAAATGGCTTCTTCCTCCTCTACTATGATTTTACAAAACATGTGTTTATGCAAAAACATATTTTATGTACTCACAAAACTGAGACTAAAGCAATAGAAAACACTAGTCTTCAATTTTCAAACAATACTTTTGAAATAACTAAATACCAAATAATTATTGGCATGAATTTTAAGGTGCTTTACAAATCTTTTAAGAGTATTTTATTTTGTGGAAATTTTCTTTCATCTGAACTGAACACATATTTTTTCATCTTTTATGAAAAATCGTTTGAAATTAGCCCAAGCATTTGGAGGAAAATATTAATAATGAGTTAGAGATGTGCATTTAAATAAAAGTTACCATGTATATGGAAATTCTTTTATCAATTCTTTAAGAGACAAGAATTCTTAGCATTAGTTAATTTTTTATTGAGATCTTAGTAAAGTAGCATGTAAGATGAGGAGAGAGAGTGAAGTTAAATATGAGATTATACCGCCCTTAGAACAACAATAGTGGTGGATAGTTACGAAAGGTAAGTTTAAAGTGGTTTTAACTTTTGTTCATAGTTTCCTTTACAGTGGTGGAGGTTCTGGAATTGGTAAGTATAAGATCCTACGAACTATTCTTGTTCGTAGGAAGTAAATAAACATTTCTAACGAACAACATTTGTTCGTAGGAACTTCTTACGGAAAAATTTTGTTCGTAGGAACTCACATATATAATAAAAAAATTATTTATAGTTGTTACGAACTTCATTTGTTCGTAGGAATTTCCTAAGAACAAATGAAGTTCGTAGGAACCACTTACAAATTCAGTAGCCAATTGGTAACTTTGCGAAATGACTACCATTTCTGATGCTGAATTTGTTGATTCGAGTACACCATTGCGGAGGTTATGATTTGTAAAATTACCTTTTTCTTTGTCTTTTAACATCACCACTACGGATGCTCTTAGTCCTCACCGCATGTTTTATAACAGGTGCTACTTACTTTACCCTTACTACATCCCACAAAAGGCAACATATGGTTGTTTAACTTATTGCGATACCACATATACTATAAATACGGAGATACAGAGTTGATAATTTGGTCTATGTTTAGCTTACATATCCGGAGAACATGATATATGTTTTTTGAGTCCATATTAAAATAATTATTAAATGGTTCAGGACATCCAAATTTCCATTAAGTTGTTTTGGAGCATAAAATTTTTGTTCTTCATAGTATAATACAATATTAAAAATAATGCTCACCTAATGGTAAAATCACGACTTTTAATTTCACAAACTTCTTATATATGCATCTGAATGTAAATCTTTTTGATATCTAATCGAAATCCAAATTTTATTAAACTTAGTTTTTTTTTGTTTTGATTTTAGTGTGGATTATTCGTTTGTTGAATTTTTTGGGTGTATATAGGTAATTTGTTTTATTTTTTTAATAAATGCAATCTTAGTTTCGATTCAGTGTTTGTTAGATTTGTTGTTATGTAGAAAATAATAAAAAAAAGTAGATTTTTTTATTTAGTATTTTCTTAGTTTATAAAATTTCTTTTATATTTGTAAGACCATATCGGCTTTGTTGTGCGGCGTAATATTCTATTTTCCCGACCTCAGGGATATTCTCATTTTCTTAACGAGGTAATTTTACAACCATTTTATTTTGATTTGATTCCAGTTATCAGTCTTCTAAAATAGTTTCGTGATCATTAATGTGAATGTGGTATATGCACCTAAGTAATGGCTTTTTCTTTATCTTCCTTTTCAAATTGAATTATTGATATTGTGTTTCGATTTATAGTTTAACACTTGTTGGATGTTATGGTGTCAATAAAAAAGAATGATTTAATTTTCCTATTGAGTTCTAGCGTTATTGGAAATATATTTTTTGAGTTACTATACAAATCTTATGTTAGAAACAAAAAGAAAATATCAAAGAAGACATAATATTATTCTTATAACCCAAGAATAAAAGCTTTTTTATTTGACTCAGTTAGCAGATAAAAAATGTTATAGGTTAAAACATCTTGTCTATACTAATTTAAGAAAATGGGAGAATTTACGAACCAACTGATTTCATTCACCATAGGTCCTCCACTCACATTAGCATAAACATAGGTTGTACAGGAGAAATTCTCATGGAATTTTGATTTGCATTCACTAATAACACTCATATTTCCTAACCAACTGGTTCAAATCACCGTACTTCCTCCACTCAGATTAGCATAAGCATAGGTTGTACCAGAGAAATTCTTATGGCATTTTGATTTGCATTCATTAATAACACTCATATTTCATATCGAGAATGAATCGGGGAATTTCATATTCAAAAAGTTCTTAAACCCATGTCCCTTATCACAACTAAATATCTTTGTTCTCACACATCATGCAAAGTTCAACTTTCACAGGTTAGTAACTGTTTATGGGATTAGGACATACATTATTTTGTTTATTCAAATGGCATTAGTTACTTAGTTAAGTATTTATGTTATTTGAAGAGTTGACATATGTATTTTATTTTGACATTTTGTTGGTCTGATCACATATTAACCATTTTTACTTATAGTAATTAAAATGACATTGCGAGGGTTTGTGGTTCAATAAGTGTAGACACCACATTATAGGACCCCCTAAGTCTATACTTAGGTCCCTAGTACCTCCCCATTTCATTACAAACACTATGTCGCACTCTGAGTACCGATCTAGAGGTCCCCGGACGCCCCTGGGCCCCCCATTTGACTCCAGTTAACTTCACCATCTGTGCGAAAGCTCTTTGAATATTTTAAAGGCTCTAAATACCCTTTCCAACGGTCCACCCCATGCGCAAATTGACATAATGATTCAGACAAACAAACCATTTTACCACCGAAAACCGATTTGGAGGACACGGGGCGCCCCGGGGCCCCGATTTGACCCCGATCAACTTCACCGTCAGAGAAAAAGCTCTTTGAATATTTGAAGGGACCTAAAACCCCTTTCCAACGGTCTACCCCGTGCATGAAACAACATAACTGTTCAAACGAATGATTAGTTTTCCCCTAAAAATCGATCTAGAGGCCACCGGGCGCTCTCGGGCTCCTTTTGACCAAGGTTAATTCTTCAGCTCAAACGAGACTGAATGAATCTTTGAAGGGAACTAAATAACCTTTCCAACGGTCTGCCCCGTGCTCGATTCTGAGCTATGATATGGACGAACGATTCATTTTACTCCGAGAGGTCACCGAGCACTTTCGGGCACCGATTGACCAAAGTCAACTTTCCAAACCGAGTGAAACTCTTTGGAATATCGAATTACATATCCTAGCCTTTCTAACAGTCCATCCCATGCGCAATTATGACTTACCATGAGGACGAACGATCCATTTATGTCCGATAATCTCCCGTCCAAAAGACCGACATGCGCTTCCGAGCCACATTTGACCCAAAGTCAACTCCCGGACTCGAGAGAAGTCCGAGGACTCTTTAAGGTATCTGAAGTACCTTTCTAATGGTATGCCCCGTGCGCAATTCGAATCAATGATTTGCGTTTTATGACCATTTTTCCAAAGAAATTTGCATGAGACTGCCAATTGGTAGGTCCAGATCTCTGCCTATTGGCACAGTGTCAAGGGTTACTTGCCGATAGGCACTCCCTGGGGTAGACTGATCGACACCGCCCTTTTTCCCTATAAATAGAGGCCATGACCTCACTCCCAAAACACACAAGAGATCCATCAGCATCAGTGATCTCAACAACATTCTCTCAAAATCAGCGAAGGTCCCCCATGTGAAGTTCCATTCAAGCTTACATTCCCATCCTTTTCATACCCTATTTGACAAAATATAATTCTTTTTCATCAACGTTCATCCACATTCAATGGATTTCATCCAAGATCAAAGATCAAGCTTCAAAGAAGGTCCAATTCCTTCCCTCTGTCTTTAAATTTCTTATTTTTGCATAATATACATCAGATTCATAATCTAGTTCTTACTTTAGTTCATATCTATTAATATCTAGCTGATCACAGTGGCGTGTGGTTATAACTCAAGTGAGGGCATTAATGTGTTGGAGATGTTTGGTGGGGGTCCTCTAATAACCCTTGAAAAGATTGGGTTTGAGAACCTTAGAGCACACAAATGTGTAAACGCTGGCTTAACAGAGGAGCAATTACTTTCCCTCTCGAAACGAGAAGGATGCCGGGTCTATCTAGACCCGATGGATATGTGGCTCATCAGGTACACCAAAGTTGAACCATCATATTTAAAAAAAGAAATAAAAAACATATCCATTAATATCTACACTTTTATTAGTAGAACATACGTTATTTTCTATAAAAACCTAAAAACAAATAAAAGAGGATTATACCCATGAATTCCAAACGAAATTCTCCATCACACCCTTTCAAAAATAAAACACATTTTCTATACAAACACCTATAATAAAATTCCGTTCGAATCTAGGGGATAAACCCAACCCCCATGCTACATTCGAACTATGTGTACTTTGATGCCTTTATAGGCTACGTAGGCATCTCGAATTAAAATCCGAGACTCGATTCCAATTTTCAATTTTTCTAACTTTCTCAATTTTTCAAATTTCTCAATTTTTTAAAATCTCTTATTTTCATATTTATTATATTTTTGCATTCATACATATGTTATGCTTGTTCGCATTTCATCCAACACATATTGTTGTTTTATAATAACGATCAATATCCCAATAAACGCATAAATCATATTTGCTATATACATTATTTTGGGAACATTCCTATGGATGACCTCACTCTACCTTGTCCATGGTATGAGTTGAACGATTCCGATCTCCATTATATACACACATGCAAACACTTCACGGTAAAATGAAGGAAAACAATAACACTAGCCCATGAGAGACTGAAAGGGCGTGATGGGTGCCTAACACCTTTCCATTCCGTAACTTATCCCCCAAACCTTCGAACTATGGGTTTCGTATGCATCAGTTTATCCTTGATGCCGCTCTCTCGAAGTGGCAACATGTTCTTTTGCATATTTTGTGCAAAATAGGCTGGCGACTCCATCTCTTTACATTTACCCCACAGCGAGGACAGTTCAAGCATTCTCCCATTTAAAAGGAGGGGATGCGAGACTGGGGGCATTTCTCGAGGGATCCTTCCTTCCCCTACGAGGATCCTCCACCCGGGATGGCCACAATGGTGACTCCGCTGGGGACTACTTTTCATAAGAGGGCTAGAATCTGTTTGCATGGGTGTTTTGTTTTCTTGTATATCCCTCTACTTATATGTTCCCCTTATCTCCCCTCTATTATTTCTTGAACATATATACCTCATGCTTATGCCACTATTCACACACTTGTAGAAATTCTCCATGTACACTTCACACCACGTGTACCTAGGATCACATATATTCACATGTTGCACACACCACTTAGAAATCCATGATTAGGTGTCACTAACACACACCTCCACTTGTATCTATCCATGCTCACTTACACTTATCACATACTCACTTGTAGATAATTACACTTATCCATGCTTAGTATAGCTTTACTTTTTATACTTGTACCTTGTTCCATGATTGGCATGATCAAGAAAGATACTCTCTCCATAAGATACTAATCAAAGAATCATGCATGATACACACAACATCACCAAAGAGCATTGTTATTGACTAAATATTATCCCGTAATTGAGGAGTCACTTCGTGATGCGCGATGGTCCTGCAGGTCGCAGTTAGCCTAAGCGAAATGACTCTCACCTTCCATTGGCCAAGTACCTTCGACGTATATCAAACGGTTCCCCCGCATCGTACCGCTTGACCAAAGTCATGACGGGAGGTATATCATAGGGAACTCGTTCACGTACGTCGAGTATATCAAATTCTCTCTCACACATACTATCCCCATGAGGTATATAGTGAGGCAATTCATGTACACTCGGGGATATCAAATGGTTTGTCCACACGTCTTGATTTCCCTAAGAAACAAGGCGTATATCATGGAAGTCACGTCAAAGGGGGGAACACCTTCCAATTAACCCAACCAATGCATACCCGTATATAGGTGTCAGACCTAGGACACATGTTTAAATTGTCGGTTTCTAACCGAAACTTTATCGAAATGACGAGTCGACATACTAGCCAAATTTTCGCTCAATTTTTAAAATAGGACCCCGCCTGTGAGCCTGCTAACAACTCCAACCCTAGTTTTTACATATGTTGCAAACCCAATTTTTCCAGGCTCGGGTCCCGTCCAACATTTCTTTTTTGCATTTAGCTAAACTTAATACAAGTGAGAACCTAATAAACATAATAATAGTAATCATGTTGAGACCCACTTCTCATATTTTTCTTTTGTCTTTTTCCAAAAATTGTCCCAAAATATTTTTTTCCTCTTTTATCAAAAATACCAAAAATATTTTCTTTTCCTCCAAAAAAACATTTTCATCCTCATATTTTTCAAGAATGTCAAAAAACATTTTCCTCCTTTTCTAAAAATTACATTTTCCTTTTTTCTTTTCTAAAAATAAATCCCAATTTTTCTCCTTCTCAGGTCAATCGCATACCCTTGGCTGACTCCCTATTGACTTCGGTCTTTAGTCGAACCACCTCGAATTTCTATCTGTCTCCTTACTTCCTTCGAGTTCGAGATTCACCCACCTTCTACAGAGAACACGGATCATGTGCAAAATGTACAGCCGAATTTGTTGACAGCTCTAGCTCAGATCATTACCAAAATTGACAACCTTCAAACTGAGGTCCATGAGATGCAACGAAATTAGGTCCCTATCCTCGAGGAGCCTGAGGTCCTCTTCCCTTGCGTTATGGGTCCGCTCACACCCGAGTCTATTTGGGTTCCCGAGGAATACCAGCATGCTCCACGTGCTCCTCCTACTAATGGGCGCCGTCAGCCCAACTTCCTAAGCAGCTACCATGGCCAATCGGCCTTCCGAAGAAGAACAAGTCAGTATTGTGATGAAGAACTTCCTACACCATGTCCGAGCGGAGATGGAAGGACATTATTACCTTTACTTTTGAGCCCTCCAAGTAGTAGGAGTGGAGATCGAAGAAGGTCTGGCCAAGATAAAAGTTGAACCGAAAAAAACCTTTGGACAGTTTTCTCCCAGAAAGTTTGAAAAACCTACTAGTACCATAATTTCCACCATCAATAACATCTCTCAACCTGCCGCTTCATGGGCACTAGAAAGTTGCCCAAACCCAGTCCGAAAGGAAAATACCGAGCTTCACGCTCCTCTCTCCAATGTATACCAGGCCCTCTTGAGCCGAAACCTGATCAAACCCTAGGACACTCGGACATTACCAAACCCACTTCCAAAAAAATTCAAACTAGATGCCCATTGTGACTTTCATCAAACTGCCGGCCATACCACCAACCACTGTTTACACCTCCAAAATGTGATCCAAGGACTTATCGACCAGGGTATAATCACCCCCACCATCCAATCCTAAACAAAACACTACCCATAATCCACTCCCGAATTATACAAATGCCATCTTCCTAGAAGAGGACTCAGAATTTGACCCATCCACCCAGATCATGCCAAGTAAATCACCAATCATACGCATACACTCTCCTAAACCTCTCCAAACATGCCCATATTTTCTCCTACACCCTACCATCTTAGCCGATCAAGCCTTATCTCTCCTCACCAGAGCATGCATCATTGTCCGCACCCGTTCCAGAGGTAAAGATATGATTAACCAACTAGAGTTCGACGTGAAATTTCCCTCCCATATGACCATCGACTGTCAGAGATCCACTGTGTTATTCTTAAAAGCTAGAAAATGGGCTCAAGAATCAGACAATTGGGTGGCACTAATCGATAAAGTCAGTCTGGATGATTTGGTCCAGATCATGGAAGAGTTGTTTCGACAGACTAGTGATATTTATAGCGTATCTGAGCTGCTCAACATTTTGAAACTACAAGGGCGCTGGCTCCTTCAGTTCTGCATCTCCCTGCCGAATGGAAAGAATTATACAAAGAGGTCATGGAAGTTGTGGATTTTATTGACTTTGCATGGAAAGATAATATCATTGCCACCGGATGGTGGGTGATGAAGAGCAAGATTTAGAAAAGACTAGTCTGGTAGTCAAAATATGCGGGATGATATAATTTGAGGAGATGTTAGGAGAGATCAATAAGGTGGCTGAAAAACTCGATATCGATAAAGAAAAAATATTTATATTTTTCCCTTCTTCTGTAAATCACATGACCAGGTCGAGAAGATATTACTAAATCCTAAGATTACAACCATCAGCAAGAAATAAAGGAAAGGGTGTTGAGAACCTCCCTATGCCAGAAATAACCCTTGAAGAAAGTAAGGTCCTCAATCAACTGAAGAAAATCCAAGCCAACACTTCGTGGGGACTTTTTATGTCTTTCTAGCTACACCGAAATGCCCTAATCAAGCTACTCACAGGACCCACAGTTCCTCCCTCAACCACGCCAGAAGAAGTAGTGAACCTAGTTGGATCCTTGACCTCTACTCGAATGCTCTCATTCTCCAAAGAAAAAATCCCCAAGACTGGTCCCAACCACAATCAGGCTCTGAATATCTCTGCTGAAGTCATGGGAAAAATCGTCCCCCTCTCTCTCGTCGACAACAGATCAACTTTGAACATTTGCCCATTAATAACTCTAAATTGTTTAGGATTGAAAGTGAGAGACTTTTTCCAACCTCTTCTACCGTACGTGCTTACGACAACGCTCATCGAGAAGTAATAGGATCTATCAAGATTGCAATAGGGGTTGGACCTATAAACCCCCATTGTGGAATCCTAAGTCATTGACATTCCAGCCTATTTCAATCTGCTGCTCGAACGACCGTGGCTCCATAGCATCAAAGGGGTGTCTTCTTCCCTTCATCACAAATTGAAGTTCTTCACCAACGGACCGATCATCACCATCTTAGGTGATAGCGATAACACGGAGAATGCAAGCACCAGTAATTCGGTACTTGAGATACAACACGGGGTGAATGATGTGCTTCTATCAGGATTCCGAGTTAAACCACTCCTACTCCTAGGAAGGAATGACTTTAAAGACAGGGTTTGTCCAGAATATGACCCCCATGGAAATGACAATGTAATCGATATGTTCAAGAACATGAACTTCATCCTGGACTGGGGCTAAAGTGAAGACAACAATGGATAACTGAACCTATTGTGTTGAAGGAGGTCCTTCCTCCCCGCGGATTAGGCTATCAACTAACAAAAGAATAACTCAGACTGATTCGTCAGCCTTGACTAAAAAGGAGGTTAGAATGCTCCAAACTGTCTCGAGAGATTCCCTAAATGGAAGATTCATCAGAGGGGGTGAAGATTCCCCTTCTGCAGCTTCCCTGAACCATGGTATGACCATGTAGACAAAATGATGAAACTAGGAATGGAAATCTTCTTTTAAGATAACTACCCATGGGTCAAGAGTTACGAGCACTGTGTAAAATCACCCATTAAAGATACCGTAGATGATATTGAAGATTATGAGTAAAGTGACTTCGAGTATTCATTCAATTTGAAGACATTAGGGCTGACACTCTACATAATCCACTCAGGGGTTGCATCATCGAATCCATCCTTCCTGATTAAAGATGCTGACGCACCTCTCCTCAACTGGCATGTTGCACCTGTATCACCTGTTAATGTTTAACCTAACCCTGATGTTTATCCTCTTTCTTCTTCCTTAGTTGTTTCCCCTCACTCTGATGTAATCGAGACCTCCTTTGATGAGGTTCTCAATGTTGTTTTTCCTATCAATGAAATAAATGAAGATTTTGATTATCACTACATCAAAAACAGAAATTTGGCACACCTTTATATTAAAATTTTAGCACAGTTTAAAACAGTGCCAAATTCTGGCACGGTTTAATGACAATCTGGCACACTTTAAAACAGTGCCAAATTTTGGCACTGTTTTTAAGTGGGCCAAAATTGAGTACACTTACTAAAATATAAAATGCTCTAAAAAAATTAGACTTCCTCACTTTTGAGCCTCCTGCTCAAACCCAAAGATTCATCTCTCCCTCTCTCTCACGCAGGCACTCGGGTAAGCTCCTCTTTCAATTAGTTGGTTCTTTCTCACACGCAGGAACTCTAACAGGCCTTATTAGAGTTCTCATCATCTCTCACCTTGCCTACTCCACTCTTCAAATGTATGTTTTTGTGTATCTATATGTATATACGTAGTTATAGTTGTAGATCTAATCTATATTTTAACTAAGGATTGATTTTTCGGTGATAATCGAGCTTGAGCTTGTGTTTGTTTTAATTGCAGATGTGACTTTGCTCAAGATCACCGAATTGGAGTTCTCTTCACCGCTTATGAATGTAAATCCTCACTTTTTTTTAAAATATAATAAACCTAAATCTCTTAATAACACTTAATAACGCTATCCCTCTTTTATTTACTTGATTCCGTTGACATTATACTTAAACCCTAATTTAATGTGCCTAATGTGTTAATTTTTTTCTATGCCATCTAATTTCATTGTTTATTATAACAACCGAATTTTTAGGGTTATTTGAATAGTTGAATAATTATTTGAGTCTTGTAAAGTCGTTTGATGAATTATTAGGTCATATTCTAATATGTATGCATGCTTTATTTACATAAATAATTCACTATCGTATAAATGCTACTTTTGTAGAAGTATCCCAACATTCAAATAATTTTAGGAGCAATTCCATAAATATGGAAACTCAATTAAATATCATTATATAATAATGAACACATACATGTACACCTCGAATATATATGTGTGTTTGTTAGCATATAGATATAGGGTTACTAAAAGGACGGGTATATATGAGGTTGACGATGGTGGTTAGGATGGAAAAAGCTAATTACATATAGAAATCGTGTTAATTATGTCCAATCTCTCATGAATCTTGTTTAGAGACGTATATAGAATTCTTGTATTCTCATGTTGGTGTGTTACGGTTACCAGTCTAACTAGAATTACTAGGGGCAGCTCAGGCCGAAGTGGGCCTCTAGGCAAAATCTAAAATAGAGGCCTTACTGTTTAGTGTCAACATAAAACAATCCCTCGGATCTCATGACAAACTATTAAACTTATATTCATTAGAGTGCGTGCACACACACACACACACACACACACACACACACACACCCATATATATATATATATATATATATATATATATATATATATATATATATATATATATATATATATATATATATATATATATATATTGCTGAACTAAACAAATGGGTAGCTATATATTCTTGCATAACTAACTGACTGTATAAATAAATGAAATTAAGTGACAGTTCGTTGTAAAATTGAAGTTGTGGTCACAATGGAGAATAGATTCTGGAGAAGGGATGTTCTTAATTGCTTTGGGATGAAATTGCCATGGTAACAAACACCACTCCTTTCTCACTTTATCTCCATTAATACTTTTGTTTGTGTAATGTATTAGTTGAAATTTCCATATATCAGTTGAAATTTCCACCCAAATTAATATAAGTGTACAGTTATTAACATGGTCACCAATTTGACATCTCTGCTTCCATATATCAGTTGAAATTACCATCGATCAATCCAGTTCACGTTTATTTGACAAACCATGCCAATTATTAGTAAATAATTTGACACTGTTAATTGGGAAATTCTTCTCCAAGTTCTTTATAAATTTTGCTTCAATTCAACATTTTCGAGTTAGATTTATACCTTACTAGACTTAACTAAGTTTTTTGTGTTGGTGAATGGCACTCCCAATGGACTTTTTAACTACTATAGGTGGGGTTGGATAGAAGGAACCCTCCTCTATATTTTTTTTCCATATACATAGAGAAAAGTCTTAGCAGAGTTCTAACCACTCCCATTAACAACAGTGATCCTGATAAATTTAGGAAAAAATTGATTAACTACATGGGGATTTAATATCCAAATGGAGGAATCAGTAATTTATTCAATGTGTTGGCTTGGTTGAAGGGTTTAGAACTTTAAGAATGAGGCTAATTATTATAGTATTCAATGACATAAGTATTCTCCAAGATCTGATTAGGACAATACCACTTAAGTTACATATTCTCCCTTAATCACCTAATTTTTGTAGTTAATTTTAAGAAGTAGGAGAGACTGAGATGTTCTTCAAATCGGTGAGAGTTTGTTGAGAGAGAGGCTGCCCAAATCATTCAAGAAAGATGTAGTTTTGGCAATAGCACTTGCATATGTCAACATATCCAGATATTCTATGGCCGTCTCACTGTCGAATTACATTAAAGGTTGCGAAGTGCTTTAGAGGGAATTGAAGTTGTTGCAGGTCAGTGCTAAAAACTTACATGATGTACTTGTATGTTTATTTGATGTCATTTATAGAATTTTGTCTTAGTAGTTGTGTGATAAATTACTAATAATGCTAACATGGGAAAATAGATTGATTCATCATCTTAATTTAAAGATGTTCTAAATGCTTTAGTATCTTTTCTTTTAACTTCTTTATCATTATCTATTAATTTGGGGATTGTGGATGAAATTAGTTGCAAAGAGCATTAGAGTAAAAAAAAAACAAATACTGATATAGTGTCCCACAACATTGAGCAATGGGCATTTACTTTTATTCACTACTTTCTTCCTTATATTTCTGACTGGCAGGGCCCTACCTTGAGAGGGGGGGGGGGGAGATAGGCAGTCACGTCGAGCCAAATTTTGAGTAATCATTTTATATAACTCGAGCTTCAGTTTGTAGTCTGTATATGACAGATACAACTCTTCGCAATTATAATTTGAACCTGGATTAACCTTTTCTTCTACTTTTCATTTTAATATGGTACACAAACTATTTGTTTCGTTGCTATGTAATGGTATTAATCTTGCTTATAAGATTTTATAAAGAAAGTAAGATTTTTTAGACATCTAACGAGTCAATTCTTTTGTCATGCAGATTGAGGATCCAAAGAAGAAGGTTAAGAAAACAATCATACGTGTAACTGAGTTGGTTTATGGAGGAATGCTCCCTGCAGATGTGCAGAAAGTAGTTGAGAAGGAGTTTGAAATAACGTTGCAAGATCGAGTTATGAAAGAATCAAAAGACAGAAAGAATGATGTTGAGGCCTATGTTTATGACACGGGGAACAAAGTACACGATACCCTATGAAGCACCCTGCCAGGTACTAAATGTTTTACTTGATTATCTAGGAATATTGGTTCATCTATTCAAATAGTTTTCAGAAAACATAGTTCATGTCTTTAGGATAAAGACTTTAAATGTCTTAGGCAATTCCATGCTATAAAAAATACAAGTCCAATGCTCAGTAACAAATACAGTTTTTGCAGGGAATTTTTGTTTATATTTTGAAGATGAAGCCTCAAAACCAAGTCCAATTTTATCATACCCTGATTTTCCATTACTCACTAAGTGATCTAGCTTTTGAGTTTGATTTTCAAAGACCTGATACTTCTTAATTGCATAACAAAGTTTTTTCTTTCGATTCCTCTAATTCAATCAAGGTATCTTTATATTTTTATTTCAAAGTATCATTGTAGCCTGCTTTAATTTTGTAACCTGCTTTAATTTTGGTTTGAAATTAGTTACACGAGTATTACATGCAGGTGGTAAACTTCTTTTGGAGCTGAATCGTCTATTGCGCCCTGGTGGTTTCTTTGTCTGGTCTGCTACTTCTATCTACCAAAAACTTCCTGAAGATGTTGAGATTTGGGAAGGTTGGTGATTGATTATCTTACATAATATTAGAGATGTTGAGATTTGGTTCACTGATTATTAAAAATTGTGCATTCTTTTGGAAATTGTTGGCAGCAATGAAGAAACTAACAAAGTCAATGTGCAGGGAAGTTGTATCGATTAGTAAGGATAAAGTTAACGGAGTGGGTGTGGTTGTCTATCGAAAGCCTAAATCTAATGAGTGCTATGAGAAACGATCACAGCATGAGCCTTCACTTTGCAAAGAATATGATGATCCCAATGCATTCTGGTACTCCATTCTTCATCTGAGATTAGAATCATATGTGCAATATTTTTCTTTTACATTTTTAAAGATGCCATGTAATTTGTAATCGACATTTTTCATCTTTATAAACTCAATACAATATAAGAGAAAGATATTGTGATGTACTTTGAAAGTACATAGTGGGGTATTGAGTTTTTGCTGGTCTAACAGTAATGTAATGTGTGTAGGAGTGTGTCGTTGCAAGCGTGAATGCACAAAGTGGGGAATCAGAACGCGGGTCATAATGAACAAAATAATGGCCTTCAAGGGTGGAGACGTCACCTTACTGGTTGTCGAGTTCACAGGTTGGAGTTTGTGGGAAACCCGCACCATAGGATTTCACTGTAGATTATGAACACTGAAAATGTGTGGTTACCAAGTCATATATAAGTGGCTTGGGGATAAACTAGTCCACTGTGAGGAACGTTATGGACATGGGAGTTATCTATGGAGGGTGAGTGCAAACATTTATGGGGTTAAACTAGTCCACTGTGTCACTTATCGCTCGAGAAGGTGTTGAAAGAGAGGGAGAGGGTGAGGGAGATAAAAAGATAAAGAGAGGGAGAGGGAGAGAGATGATTCAGCTTCCTCAACCTAGTCATTATGCTTCAACACACGCACACACAGGGAGGTAGGTGATTGCTCAAAACACCACAACATGATGGTGGTGGTGGTTGCGCTGCTGTGATGTGGCTCGGTCGACCAATACAACTACTCATCAAGAACAAAATAATTAGTAAAGAACTTGTATTGTCCATAAGGTGGTGCTTATGGACCGCATAGCCGCCAACCCATCCAATCGTGTGTAAGGTGAATAGAGCTCAGTTATATGTGTTTTATATGTGTGTGTCAACAAAAACCCAAATTCAAATGTTTTTTTTTATAATTTAGCATAATGACATACTTATTTATATATGCAGATCTGTGAAACATACAACATAGTGACATGTTGATTTACTAAGAATGCTGATATACAAAGCTGAGTATGGTGTTGAGACCGCTATTCAATTGGATGAGGATGTCAATGCAGTGGTTCATTCATTTGTTAACAGGTATGTTTAGTTTACTTGATCCAGTTGTGTGTTGCAATACGGAGCCGCTGTTCAATTGGGTGATAGACAGTTATCTCAGGTAAACTGGCCATTTTCAATAGAGTTATCTTAGGTATACTGGCCTTTTTGTGAGTAGTATTGTGACTGACCAAGTCAATCCATAATACTGATTGTAACAGTTTCACCGTGTCCCACAGATTCAATTGTGTCCACCCATGTTTGTTCATCTGCTCGGTACTTACCAAATGACAACTCTGGTGGAGAAAATGAGAGATAGACAAGTTGAGGCTAAAGCACCTCCACCATTGGTGGTTCGATCTGATTTGTTTGGACCCAATGAATCAAGTTCGATATCAACAAACTCTTTAACTTTTCCATACAAGAGGTAACGATTTTCCTTCCTAAATTATGTTATTTGTAGTATAAGAGTTAATTGTTTGGAATCTTGAAGTCTCCCTGATGATGTTTTCTTTGAAGTAAACCACTGATGAGGATGCTATGGTGGAGGCTGCTACGGTAGCAGCTACTACGGGGTTTCTATGGGGCTCTCCGGTTGCTGTCACCCTCTATGGTTGCTACACTTTAAGATCCTCTCTTTAGAAGAATTACAAGATCCAAAGCTAAGGTATCCACAAATTCCATGTAGTCCGTCGGTCAAACCAACGATTCTCTTCTCAAAGTAATAGAGATAGTCTTTTTATTTTTCCGGTATGTAGCTCCGCGAACTAGGAGCGCATCACTGCTATTATATATATATATATATATATATATATATATATATATATATATATATATATATATATATATATAATCCTACTTTGTACGAATTCATATTTACCGATCATTAATCGATGTTAGCCATTTTTTTATCATTAATCGATGTTTGTTTTTATTTTTTCAGATCACCTTATGGTCAGTCTTTGAGAGAAAGTTATGAGATGCAACGGGCTATTAGGTATTGTAAGATGTTTATGAGATCCATATGATGTAGCCTCTAGATTCATACGCGCATATCAAGTCAAAGTTTTATGCTTCTGATTTCTATATATGTTTACGGATTGTTTCACCTTATCAAATTTTATCCGACTTTACTAATATCAATTTTTTTCGGAATTTCTTCAAAAGTTATCCGAGAAATCATCAAGGCGTGTGACTAATGGACATTAATGTATGTCTACTAAGAAATCATCTTCATGTATGCCTCTGACTAATGGTCACGATTGTTGCATATTACTATTGTTGTGGTTTGAGTAGTTTTTAGTCGTTAAATAGGGCGGGTAGTCCTATAAACAAAGGGAACTCTGCCCAAATTTAATAAACTGTTTACAACTGGTCTGCAATTCACATCTATCTCAACATGAAACTTTGGAATTATTTCTGTAAAACGCTTACTTGCTACTTTCTTTATTTCACCAACATTTTATGCATATTTTAGTCTTTTTCAGGTTCTCAAGTAATTGTGACTATACACACAATTTTAGTGCTAATACCAGTTCTTGCTTTGCATCTGCAGGTACCAACTCATTAGAGTTCACTCAAGTAGCCTTGGAGATTATTGTAATTGGTTAGAAATGTTTGAAAACGTTGACGCTTTGACCGACTATGATCAATTCATGAACAAAAGCAATGGAGTTTCCATGAACAAGATGTTGGCAAGCGAGAATCTCTTTGAAAGGATCGATGGTTGTGCATGTATTGACGTGAATTTAATATGTATTGACATGAATTTTCTATTAATGGAATTTGAGCCAATAATTTTTAGTGGCCATGTTCTACGTGTATTAGTGTTGTTGCGGACTATTTGTATTGTTGTTGTACTATTTTTTCCATGCTCGTTTTAGATTATTCTTGAATTTTTGTTATTCTAAAACAAGTAAAAAAAATAGTGGAAATGTTGTTGATTTTTTTTTGGATAATATTATTTATAATTAATTTTTTTTCTTTGATCCAAATATTTGGCACAGTTCAAAACCATGCCAAAAGTGTATCAAATTTTGGCACAGTTTTGAACTGTGTCAAAAGTGTAGCAAAATTTACTCAATCTGGCACAGTTATAAAGTGTGCCAAAAGTGTGCCAAAATTTTTAAATTCTGGCACGGTTATGAAGTGTACCTATTTGGTCAAAACTGGCACACTTTTAAATCGTGCCAGAAAAAACTGACCATTTTGGAACACCTGATTCTGGCACAGATCAAAATCGTGCCAGATTTGATCTGGCACAGTTTTAAACCATGCCAGATTGCTGTTTTTGGTGTAGTGTATCTTGTTATTCCTTACATTAATTGTCTTAATCAAACTCTTGATGATGATGATTTTGCAAATGAATAATTATTAACTGATCTAAATAAGGTTAATAACAAACAACATAACCGCGTTCAACTTAATGAAGATGAAACTGTTGTTATTAATCTCGGTTCCAGTAGCCAACAGTGCAAGATTAGGATAGGGGCCATCCTTAATAGGCATGAGCGCGCATAACTCGAAGAACTATTAAGGAAATTTGTGGATGTCTTCGCATGGTCCTATGATGATATGCTCGACATTGACCCTAAGATAGCACAGCATGAGATTCCAACTCTCCCGAAATACAAACTAATCAAACAGAAACTGTAAAAGGTCCGCACCTAATGGTCGCTCAAAGTTAAAGAAGAAGTAGTCATGCAATTGAACGTGGACTTCATTCATGTGATCGATTATCCCATATGGCTAGATAATATCGTACCCATGCCGAAATCAAGAGGGAAGGTTTGCATGTGTTTCGACTACCGAGACTTGAACAGGGCCTCTCCAAAAGATGATTATCTGCTACCTAACATCGACATGATTATGGACAATACGGCTAGTCACGCTCTGAAGTCATTTATTGATGGGGTCGGATATAATCAGATCAATTTACAACCCGATCATTAAGAGAAAACTGCATTCATCACCCCTTAGAGAACCTTTTGCTACATTGTCATGCCATTTGGTCTAAAAAACGCATGGGCTACCTACCAAAGGGTTTCCATTACCATTCTGCATGATCTGATACATAAGAAAGTCGAGGTCTATGTAGATGAAATGATTATCAAGTCCAAGACTAGGTAAGGTCATGTTCCCACTCTTCGAAAGTTCTTCAGTACCATATACGACTTAACCCACAAAAATGTTTCTTTGGAGTTACCAAAGGAAAACTCTGGGGATTCATGGTTAGTGAGAAAGGGATAGAAGAAGATACTGTAAAGCTGAAAGCCATACATGTAATGCCACCACCCCGAACTGAGAAGGAAGTTCGAGGATTCCTTGGGAAATTACCATACATTAGTCGATTCATTAGCCAATTGACTTCTATTTGTGAACCCATCTTCAAACTCCTTTGAAAGGTACGATGGGGGATTTGTGAACCCATCGCCAATTTGAAATTTTGGGCGGACGATGGGGGATTTGGATAATAAGGGGGAAAGGTACACTTGAGGTCCAAGAAAAATTGACTCATCTCCCAAAGATTTTTCAAATGGAATGGGAGATGGTGCACACATCGGGATAACATCCATCGAAAACAAGTCCGGCAAGGAGTCCTCATTGACAAAAAGTGTAGAAGTTTTAAAAGTTTCTACCGACTCATAGGAATCAACCGGTAATTCTAATGGTTCAATGACGGAAAACGTAAATGGTAATGAAATAAATTCAATCTCCGTCAACATATTGTCGGAAGGAGATTGAATTTCGGGGGAGAGAGATTCACATTCGATGAGAAATTCTTTGAAAAATTTAGGTGAAACACAAGTTTCCACCACCTCGTTGTTTTGCGCATAAGAATTCATCTCATCGCAAAGTGCTCCAAGTCTCATTCCAGCATCATTTAGGCTTTTCAAACCTTGGGAGTAAAGAAGCAAAGTTTCTTCCAAAGTAGGCTTCCTCGGCTCAAGAGCCTCGGACTCCTCATTTGGTTGAAACTCGTCTTCGAAAGTATCGAAATAAGAATCGTCATTGGATTCGAATAATGAATCCAACTCAAGTTCCCAATAACGATTTTCATTCCGATAAATGTTTTCAAGTCTTTCATTTTCAAGAAAATCTTGAAAATGAAAAACTTGAAAACTATCCCCAAAGTATGAATCATTAGAATAACCGTAATACCTATAATAGTAGGACATGATTACCTCGTTGTTTGTAGATGGAGAATCCGAGCAAGAAAGTGAGCAACCGCGAATCAAAGTTTCTTAGCGCTCAAATATGCTATCCTGCAAAAAAGGTTAAAACAAAGAATACAAATACAAAAGGAAAATACTACGAAATAATAAAACAATTACTATCTAAAACACACTCCCCGGCAACGGCGCCATTTTGTGAGTAAGCGAAAAAAGTGTGTTCGTGTGAGGACACAATCGTTGTGTGTTTCTCCGTCGCGATACAAAAAACCTAAGCTACTACTACACTTGACAAGCAAGCACAGCGGTAAGTCGGGTATCGTAAGAAATCCACAGGGAGTGATTGAATTTTAGATGTTAATTACTTTAAAACTTCAAGAATAAAAGTGTAAAAGATGATAGGTTGGAAATGGTGATAAAAGAAAAAGAATAAGTTACGTTACACAAAAGTAAAGCGAGGATCGGGATCGCATTCTACCAAGCGGATCGAAACAACTACTAATTAGAGTTTCGGTTCGAAAATATTTAATCGAGCATTTTTAATTAATCATAAACATCACACAATAAGGAATTTAACCCAAAGTTGCGAGATTAAACATTTAATCAAAAATGGTCACACGCGGATTAAATTCGGATTATCGCTATAAATACTAAAGTTGCGTGACAAATAAAGTTAAACGCATAACAATCCAACTTTAATACAGGCGGTTTCAATTAAATGCAATTTTACCCAAAACCTAACTTTTGGAGCTCGACACCCATTAATGGCGAAAACGCAATCCCAACCCGTAAAACTACTCACTACACATGATTAAACTAAGTAAAATAACTAATTACCAAAGAAAACAAGAATTGAACTACCAACAACTAATAAATCAAAGCAATAAATCAAGAGAACAAAGCTTAAACAAAGAATAGCAAATAATATAAATGGAGGGGAGGATGAATAGTAACTTACACAACCCAAATGGTGTCAACCCTAGGAGAGATAAGCCAAACCCATAAATCCCTCCTCTCTAACCTAAAAATGAATTTTTCTAGTCTAAAATTGATCCCCCCAACTTAATACAATGTTTTCACCCCTATATACCCAACCAAAAACCAACTTAAAAATAAATATTTTCGGACTTTTACAGTAGTCGAATCGATTCGGGAAAGGACCGAATCAATTTGGAAACAGGGGAAGCAAATATCTGGCATTCTGGTGCAAACCGAATCGATTCGGTTTTGGGCCGAATCGATTCGCAAGCAACAGGTCTGAATCTGCAGCTTTGTCCTGTTTTACGGAAAATGCCGCCATTTCTTCGGTATAGCTCGGAATGAGGCACGGTCGGAGGCTACGGGAAGATAACTCAGAGGAATACAACATCCAAGAAGACATTAGGCTAAAAAAACAAAATATGAAATGACTAAAATGCCCTTGAATGTGACCTTGAGTGTACTTTTACAATAAAAACCATCCTAAAAATGCCATAACTCCATCGATACAACTCGGAATCATGCACCGTCGGCGGCCACGGGAAGAGAAATCAAAGGGATTCAACTTCCGTGAAGAGCTCGGGATTCAAACCCGAATGCTGGAATTACTAAAATGCCCCCAAAGCTGCAAAAGTCGACGAAACATTTTCGGAAAGCGTTCGAACTTCATACTAAGCATCCAAATACCTACAAAAGCTCAATTAACCCCTGCAAAACATGTTAACATAGAAATCCGAGGTTGTCTGGTTAACGAGCATAAGTATAGGGATTAAGATACCCAAGGGGGCTAATAAGGCGTAGGTTAACGGATGAAATACGCAATATTTGCGTCGTATCACACCCCCTAACTTACACATTGCTAGTCCCTAGCAAAGAAATAAGAAACTACAAGAACTACAAGCAGACCAAAAGTAGGATACAAGTACAAAATGGGATGAAAAAGAAATAAAAAGATAAGGCCACTTTCGCGGGCAAACGATTGCATTTGGCATATGCAATAAGCCGTTAAACCCCTAGGTTACCCTAGTGGGCGAGTGTCGTCTCATGAGGGTTTTCAGGGATGAAACCCACAAACATCATATGGTTTCCTCAAAATATGCCCAATCCAACATGCGACAAACTCAACAACAACGAAAAAGATTTCAAACATGTTATTAGCATATTGAACGAATTCAAACAAAAGTCCGTTGTTATTAACAGGTTGAATGCACCTCATAGAATTGAAACTTTAAAAGTGGGAGGGGGAGAGCAAATGCACAATATGATTTGGTAAAAACTTAAATAAACCGGATAAACATAAAGGCATGCATATATTCAATCCTCACGGGCATTACGCTCATCAAGCGAATTCACTCAAAACAGGGAGGTAACACATGGGACATGCGGGCTAAAGAGTAAATGTAAATGGAAACTAGGCCGCACACATGTCACAAATGAAGAACGCTATATATAAAATGAAAAACTGTAATCTCAATGAAAGGATACCGCACACTAAAAGAGGCGAAATGCATTTTCACAGATTATCAAAAGTATTATGACTTTTAAATTAAATGCACCCTAAGATCACAAAGGACTTTGATAGGGTTATAATGTAGGTATGGCTAAGGTACGAAACGAAGGAATATATGTACGGATTCAAAGTGTTCGGAATGAAAACTCGGGATAATGGGATAATGCGGGCAATGTCAAAATCGAAAAACAAGTTCCAAAAAGGAATTAGATATATCATCGGGGAGAGTAAACAAAGCTTATTGAACACTATACACAACATTTACAACTTTCTCTTTCTTTTTCTTTTCTTCTTTTTCTCATTTTCTCTTTTGTTTTCTTTTGCTTTTTTCTTTCTCTTTTTCTTCACTTTTTTCACTACTTTCTTTTCTTTACTCTTATCAAACTCTCATATGCCTAAAATTGCAACCGCAATACAACAACAACATTCAATCCCAAGTAACATTCCAAACAAAGGTATGTAAGGTGTATGTATGGCTTAAAACTCCAATTTGGAGTTGGTTATGGGATTTTGGGTAATGAAACGAAAGGCTAGTATTTAGGCACAAAGGGGTTGACTAGGGAAAGCATATAAGGGTGAGGTCAAGGTCAATATGGGTGATATAACAAAGATGTCCTATGATCATTTCACAAAGTTTACGCAATTCTCAAGTCAAAACAATATATGAAAATCATGATCAAGTAACACATTTCAAGTATGAACTCAATTAATGAACGGTCAAATAAAAGAATAGAGAGATTACGGACGAATTCAACGTTTTCAAAGAGAAAAGAATAGTGTATAACACTCACAACGACGAAAGGTACAAAGATTACTTGGTGTAAGTATATACAATGCAACAAAAGATTCCCGAGTTATAAAAATCTTAAACCAAATCAATAGAACAAGGAAAGTGCATATGCTCATGGGATAAAGTTTAATTCATGAAGTTATTCACAATATCAATGATTTGAGGACTAAAGTCTAATAACTTCTAAAATCGAGAACATGCATCATTGAGTTGTCTATTGGATCGGGCAATTATTAAAATTTATCATCGGAAACAAGGCAAAATGCCCAACAAAGGAGAAAAAAGAAAGAAAATATTTTTGAAATTTTTTAAATTTTTCACAAAAAGGCATACTTAGTAACTAACAAGTAAGCAAATCCATGGAAAAAACAAAGAAATGGATAGAATATCCTACACCCCGTAACTTAAATGTTGCATTGTCCTCAATGCGCATTAAGAACACAACACAAAGAGAGGAAAAGTACGATATTACCCAAAATTGGAGCGATCTCCATGAGCACGAGTCCAAAGGAATCTACAAAACAAGTTAGTACCGAGCATAGCAAAAACAAATAGCAAAAAGTTAACTAATTACACTAGACTAAATTAAAAGGAAAGAAAAATAGGAAAGAAAGAAAATTAAAAAGCTAACTATTTACAACCTACTATTTAGGCTTCACACTAACTATACACTAGAAGTCTAAATAGTGGAGGGTCCACCCAAAAAGGGATTTGACTTTGAAAGATCAATGGTGGACCCTCCAAAGCGAACATGCCTGCCGGAAAATAAGAATTCTGTTTGAACAACGGAAGGCATGTGGGTGGTGAAAAAAGTGAACCATCGCCAATTTGAAATTTTGGGCGGACGATGGGGGATTTGGATAATAAGGGGGAAAGGTACACTTGAGGTCCAAGAAAAATTGACTCATCTCCCAAAGATTTTTCAAATGGAATGGGAGATGGTGCACACATCGGGATAACATCCATTGAAAACAAGTCCGGCAAGGAGTCCTCATTGACAAAAAGTGTAGATGTTTTAAAAGTTTCTACCGACTCATAGGAATCAACTGGTAATTCTAATGGTTCAATGACGGAAAACGTAAATGGTAATGAAATAAATTCAATCTCCGTCAACATATCGTCGGAAGGAGATTGAATTTCGGGGGAGAGAGATTCACATTCGATGAGAAATTCTTCGAAAAATTTAGGTGAAACACAAGTTTCCACCACCTCGTTGTTTTGTGCATAAGAATTCATCTCATCGCAAAGTGCTCCAAGTCTCATTCCAGCATCATTTAGGCTTTCCAAACCTTGGGAGTAAAGAAGCAAAGTTTCTTCCAAAATAGGCGTCCTCGGCTCAAGAGCCTCGGACTCCTCATTTGGTTGAAACTCGTCTTCGAAAGTATCGAAATAAGAATCGTCATTGGATTCGAATAATGAATCCAACTCAAGTTCCAAATAAAGATTTTCATTCCGATAAATGTTTTCAAGTCTTTCATTTTCAAGAAAATCTTGAAAATGAAAAACTTGAAAACTATCCCCAAAGTATGAATCATTAGAATAACCGTAATAACTATAATAGTAGGACATGATTACCTCGTTGTTTGTAGATGGAGAATCCAAGCAAGAAAGTGAGCAACCGCGAATCAAAGTTTCTTAGCGCTCAAATATGCTATCCTGCAAAAAAGGTTAAAACAAAGAATACAAATACAAAAGGAAAATACTACGAAATAATAAAACAATTACTATCTAAAACACACTCCCCGGCAACGGCGCCATTTTGTGACCAAGCGGAAAAAGTGTGTTCGTGTGAGGACACAATCGTTGTGTGTTTCTCCGTCGCGATACAAAAAACCTAAGCTACTACTACACTTGACAAGCAAGCACAGCGGTAAGTCGGGTATCGTAAGAAATCCACAGGGAGTGATTGAATTTTAGATGTTAATTACTTTAAAACTTCAAGAATAAAAGTGTAAAAGATGATAGGTTCGAAATGGTGATAAAAGAAAAAGAATAAGTTACGTTACACAAAAGTAAAGCGAGGATCGAGATCGCATTCTACCAAACGGATCGAAACAACTACTAATTAGAGTTTCGGTTCGAAAATATTTAATCGAGCATTTTTAATTAATCATAAACATCACACAATAAGGAATTTAACCCAAAGTTGCGAGATTAAACATTTAATCAAAAATGGTCACACGCGGATTAAATTCGAATTATCGCTATAAACACTAAAGTTGCGTGACAAATAAAGTTAAACGCATAACAATCCAACTTTAATACACGCGGTTTCAATTAAATGCAATTTTACCCAAAACCTAACTTTTGGAGCTCGACGCCCATTAATGGAGGAAACGCAATCCCAACCCGTAAAACTACTCACTACACATGATTAAACTAAGAAAAATAACTAATTACCAAAGAAAACAAGAATTGAACTACCAACAACTAATAAATCAAAGCAATAAATCAAGAGAACAAAGCTTAAACAAAGAATAGCAAATAATATAAATGGAGGGGAGGATGAATAGTAACTTACACAACCCAAATAGTGTCAACCCTAGGAGAGATAAGCCAAACCCATAAATCCCCTCCTCTCTAACCTAAAAATGAATTTTTCTAGTCTAAAATTGATCCCCCCACTTAATACAATGTTTTCACCCCTATATACCAAACCAAAAACCAACTTAAAAATAAATATTTTCGGACTTTTATAGTAGCCGAATCGATTCGGGAAAGGACCGAATCAATTTGGAAACAGGGGAAGCAAATATCTGGCATTCTAGTGCAAACCGAATCGATTCGGTTTTGGGCCGAATCGATTCGCAAGCAAGAGGTCTGAATCTGCAGCTTTGTCCTGTTTTACGGAAAATGCCGCCATTTCTTCGGTATAGCTCGGAATGAGGCACGGTAGGAGGCTACGCGAAGATAACTCAGAGGAATACAACATCCAAGAAGACATTAGGCTAAAAAAACAAAATATGAAATGACTAAAATTCCCTTGAATGTGACCTTGAGTGTACTTTTACAGTAAAAACCATCCTAAAAATGCCATAACTCCATCGATACAACTCGGAATCATGCACCGTCGGTGGCCACGCGAAGAGAAATCAAAGGGATTCAACTTCCGTGCAGAGCTCGGGATTCAAACCCGAATGCGGGAATTACTAAAATGCCCCCGAAGCTGTAAAAGTCGACGAAACATTTCCGGAAAGCGTCCGAACTTCATACTAAGCATCCAAATACCTACAAAAGCTCAATTAACCCCTGCAAAATATGTTAACATAGAAATCCGAGGTTTTCTGGTTAACGAGCATAAGTATAGGGATTAAGATACCCAAGGGGGCTAATAAGGCGTAGGTTAACGGATGAAATACGCAATATTTGCGTCGTATCACACCCCCTAACTTACACATCGCTAGTCCCTAGCAAAGAAATAAGAAACTACAAGAACTACAAGCAGACCAAAAGTAGGATACAAGTACAAAATGGGATGAAAAAGAAATAAAAAGATAATGCCACTTTCGCGGGCGAACGATTGCATTTAGCATATGCAATAAGCCGTTAAACCCCTAGGTTACCCTAGTGGGCGAGTGTCGTCTCGTGAGGGTTTTCAGGGATGAAACCCACAAACATCATATGGTTTCCTCAAAATATGCCCAATCCAACATGCGAAAAACTCAAGAACAACGAAAAAGATTTCAAACATGTTATTAGCATATTGAACGAATTCAAACAAAAGTCCGTTGTTATTAACAGGTTGAATGCACCTCATAGAATTGAAACTTTAAAAGTGGGAGGGGGAGAGCAAATGCACAATATGATTTGGAAAAAACTTAAATAAACCGGATAAACATAAAGGCATGCATATATTCAATCCTCACGGGCATTACGCTCATCAAGCGAATTCACTCAAAACAGGGAGGTAACACATGGGACATGCGGGCTAAAGAGTAAATGTAAATGGAAACTAGGCCGCACACATGTCACAAATGAAGAACGCTATATATAAAATGAAAAACTGTAATCTCAATGAAAGGATACCGCACACTAAAAGAGGCGAAATGCATTTTCACAGATTATCAAAAGTATTATGACTTTTAAATTAAATGCACCCTAAGATCACAAAGGACTTTGATAGGGTTATAATGTAGGTATGGCTAAGGTACGAAACGAAGGAATATATGTACGGATTCAAAGTGTTCGGAATGAAAACTCGGGATAATGGGATAATGCGGGCAATGTCAAAATCGAAAAACAGGTTCCAAAAAGGAATTAGATATATCATCGGGGAGAGTAAACAAAGCTTATTGAACACTACACACAACATTTACAACTTTCTCTTTCTTTTTCTTTTCTTCTTTTTCTCATTTTCTCTTTTGTTTTCTTTTGCTTTTTTCTTTCTCTTTTTCTTCACTTTTTTCACTACTTTCTTTTCTTTACTCTTATCAAACTCTCATATGCCTAAAATTGCAACCGCAATACAACAACAACATTCAATCCCAAGTAACATTCCAAACAAAGGTATGTAAGGTGTATGTATGGCTTAAAACTCCAATTTGGAGTTGGTTATGGGATTTTGGGTAATGAAACGAAAGGCTAGTATTTAGGCACAAAGGGGTTGACTAGGGAAAGCATATAAGGGTGAGGTCAAGGTCAATATGGGTGATATAACAAAGATGTCCTATGATCATTTCACAAAGTTTACGCAATTCTCAAGTCAAAACAATATATGAAAATCATGATCAAGTAACACATTTCAAGTATGAACTCAATTAATGAACGGTCAAATAAAAGAATAGAGAGATTACGGACGAATTCAACGTTTTCAAAGAGAAAAGAATAGTGTATAACACTCACAACGACGAAAGGTACAAAGATTACTTGGTGTAAGTATATACAATGCAACAAAAGATTCCCGAGTTATAAAAATCTTAAACCAAATCAATAGAACAAGGAAAGTGCATATGCTCATGGGATAAAGTTTAATTCATGAAGTTATTCACAATATCAATGATTTGAGGACTAAAGTCTAATAACTTCTAAAATCGAGAACATGCATCATTGAGTTGTCTATTGGATCGGGCAATTATTAAAATTTATCATCGGAAACAAGGCAAAATGCCCAACAAACGAGAAAAAAGAAAGAAAATATTTTTGAAAATTTTTAAATTTTTCACAAAAAGGCAAACTTAGTAACTAAAAAGTAAGCAAATCCATGGAAAAAACAAAGAAATGGATAGAATATCCTACACCCCTTAACTTAAATGTTGCATTGTCCTCAATGCGCATTAAGAACACAACACAAAGAGAGAAAAAGTACGATATTACCCAAAATTGGAGCGATCTCCATGAGCACGAGTCCAAAGGAATCTACAAAAAAAGTTAGTACCGAGCATAGCAAAAACAAATAACAAAAAGTTAACTAATTACACTAGACTAAATTAAAAGGAAAGAAAAATAGGAAATAAAGAAAATTAAAAAGCTAACTATTTACAACCGACTATTTTGGCTTCACACTAACTATACACTAGAAGTCTAAATAGTTGAGGGTCCACCCAAAAAGGGATTAGACTTTGAAAGATCAATGGTGGACCCTCCAAAGCGAACATGCCTACCAGAAAATCAGAATTATGTTTGAACAACGGAAGGCATGTGGGTGGTGAAAAAAGTGAACCATCGCCAATTTGAAATTTTGGGCGGACGAAGGGGGATTTGGATAATAAGGGGGAAAGGTACACTTGAGGTCCAAGAAAAATTGACTCATCTCCCAAAGATTTTTCAAATGGAATGGGAGATGGTGCACACATCGGGATAACATCCATCGAAAACAAGTCCGGCAAGGAGTCCTCATTGACAAAAAGTGTAGAAGTTTTAAAAGTTTCTACCGACTCACAGGAATCAACCGGTAATTCTAATGGTTCAATGACGGAAAACGTAAATGGTAATGAAATAAATTCAATCTCCGTCAACATATCATCGGAAGTAGACTGAATTTCGGGGGAGAGAGATTCACATTCGATGAGAAATTCTTCAAAAAATTTAGGTGAAACACAAGTTTCCACCACCTCGTTGTTTTGTGCATAAGAATTCATCTCATCGCAAAGTGCTCCAAGTCTCATTCCAGCATCATTTAGGCTTTTCAAACCTTGGGAGTAAAGAAGCAAAGTTTCTTCCAAAGTAGGCTTCCTCGGCTCAAGAGCCTCGGACTCCTCATTTGGTTGAAACTCGTCTTTGAAAGTATCTAAATAAGAATCGTCATTGGATTCGAATAATGAATCCAACTCAAGTTCCCAATAACGATTTTCATTCCGATAAATGTTTTCAAGTCTTTCATTTTCAAGAAAATCTTGAAAATGAAAAACTTGAAAACTATCCCCAAAGTATGAATCATTAGAATAACCGTAATAACTATAATAGTAGGACATGATTACCTCGTTGTTTGTAGATGGAGAATCCGAGCAAGAAAGTGAGCAACCGCGAATCAACGTTTCTTAGCGCTCAAATATGCTATCCTGCAAAAAAGGTTAAAACAAAGAATACAAATACAAAAGGAAAATACTACGAAATAATAAAATAATTACTATCTAAAACACACTCCCCGGCAACGGCGCCATTTTGTGACCAAGCGGAAAAAGTGTGTTCGTGTGAGGACACAATCGTTGTGTGTTTCTCCGCCGCGATACAAAAAAACTAAGCTACTACTACACTTGACAAGCAAGCACAGCGGTAAGTCGGGTATCGTAAGAAATCCACAGGGAGTGATTGAATTTTAGATGTTAATTACTTTAAAAATTCAAGAATAAAAGTGTAAAAGATGATAGGTTGGAAATGGTGATAAAAGAAAAAGAATAAGTTACGTTACACAAAAGTAAAGCGAGGATCGGGATCGCATTCTACCAAACGGATCGAAACAACTACTAATTAGAGTTTCGGTTCGAAAATATTTAATCGAGCATTTTTAATTAATCATAAACATCACACAATAAGGAATTTAACCCAAAGTTGCAAGATTAAATATTTAATCAAAAATGGTCACACGCGGATTAAATTCGGATTATCGCTATAAACACTAAAGTTGCGTGACAAATAAAGTTAAACGCATAACAATCCAACTTTAATACACGCGGTTTCAATTAAATGCAATTTTACCCAAAACCTAACTTTTGGAGCTCGACGTCCATTAATGGCGGAAACGCAATCCCAACCCGTAAAACTACTCACTACACATGATTAAACTAAGTAAAATAACTAATTACCAAAGAAAACTAGAATTGAACTACCAACAACTAATAAATCAAAGCAATAAATCAAGAGAACAAAGCTTAAACAAAGAATAGCAAATAATATAAATGGAGGGGAGGATGAATAGTAACTTACACAACCCAAATGGTGTCAACCCTAGGAGAGATAAGCCAAACCCATAAATCCCCTCCTCTCTAACCTAAAAATGAATTTTTCTAGTCTAAAATTGATCCCCCCAACTTAATACAATGTTTTCACCCCTATATACCCAACCAAAAACCAACTTAAAAATAAATATTTTCGGACTTTTACAGTAGTCGAATCGATTCGGGAAAGGACCGAATCAATTTGGAAACAGGGGAAGCAAATATCTGGCATTCTGGTGCAAACCGAATCGATTCGGTTTTGGGCCGAATCGATTCGCAAGCAACAGGTCTGAATATGCAGCTTTGTCCTGTTTTACGGAAAATGCCGCCATTTCTTCGTTACAGCTCGGAATGAGGCACGGTCGGAGGCTACGCGAAGATAACTCAGAGGAATACAAGATCCAAGAAGACATTAGGATAAAAAAAAATATGAAATGACTAAAATGCCCTTGAATGTGACCTTGAGTGTACAGTAAAAACCGTCCTAAAAATGCCATAACTCCATCGATACAACTCGGAATCATGCACCGTCGGTGGCCACGCGAAGAGAAATCAAAGGGCTTCAACTTCCGTGAAGAGCACGGGATTCAAACCCGAATGATGGAATTACTAAAATGCCCCCGAAGTTGCAAAAGTCGACGAAACATTTCCGGAAAGCGTCCGAACTTCATACTAAGCATCCAAATACCTACAAAAGCTCAATTAACCCCTGCAAAAAATGTTAACATATATAGAAATCCGAGGTTGTCTGGTTAACGAGCATAAGTATAGGGATTAAGATACCCAAGGGGGCTAATAAGGCGTAGGTTAACGGGTGAAATACGCAATATTTGCGTCGTATCACACCCCCTAACTTACACATTGCTAGTCCCTAGCAAAGAAATAAGAAACTACAAGAACTACAAGCAGACCAAAAGTAGGATGCAAGTACAAAATGGGATGAAAAAGAAATAAAAAGATAAGGCCACTTTCGCGGGAGAAAGATTGCATTTAGCATATGCAATAAGCCGTTAAACCCCTAGGTTACCCTAGTGGGCGAGTGTCGTCTCGTGAGGGTTTTCAGGGATGAAACCCACAAACATCATATGGCTTCCTCAAAATATGCCCAATCCAACATGCGACAAACTCAACAACAACGAAATAGATTTCAAACATGTTATTAGCATATTGAACGAATTTAAACAAAAGTCCGTTGTTATTAACAGGTTGAATGCGCCTCATAGAATTGAAACTTTAAAAGTGGGAGGGGGAGAGCAAATGCACAATATGATTTGGTAAAAACTTAAATAAACCGGATAAACATAAAGGCATGCATATATTCAATCCTCACGGGCATTACGCTCATCAAGCGAATTCACTTAAAACAGGGAGGTAACACACGGGACATGCGGGCTAAAGAGTAAATATAAATGGAAACTAGGCCGCACACATGTCACAAATGAAGAACGCTATATATAAAATGAAAAATTGTAATCTCAATGAAAGGATACCGCACACTAAAAGAGGCGAAATGCATTTTCACAGATTATCAAAACTATTATGACTTTTAAATTAAATGCACCCTAAGATCACATAGGACTTTAATAGGGTTATAATGTCGGTATGGCTAAGGTACGAAACGAAGGAATATATGTACGGATTCAAAGTGTTCGGAATGAAAACTCGGGATAATGGGATAATGCGGGCAATGTCAAAATCGGAAAACAAGTTCCAAAAAGGCATTAGATATATCATCGGGGAGAGTAAACAAAGCTTATTGAACACTATACACAACATTTACAACTTTCTCTTTCTTTTTCTTTTCTTCTTTTTCTCATTTTCTCTTTTGTTTTCTTTTGCTTTTTGCTTTCTCTTTTTCTTCACTTTTTTCACTACTTTCTTTTCTTTACTCTCATCAAACTCTCATATGCCTAAAATTGCAACCGCAATACAATAACAACATTCAATCCCAAGTAACATTCCAAACAAAGGTATGTAAGGTGTATGTATGGCTTAAAACTCCAATTTGGAGTTGGTTATGGGATTTTGGGTAATGAAACGAAAGGTTTGTATTTAGGCAAAAAGGGGTTGACTAGGGAAAGCATATAAGGGTGAGGTCAAGGTCAATATGGGTGATATAACAAAGATGGCCTATGATCATTTCACAAAGTTTACGCAATTCTCAAGTCAAAACAATATATGAAAATCATGATCAAGTAACACATTTCAAGTATGAACTCAATTAATGAACGGTCAAATAAAAGAATAGAGAGATTACCGACGAATTCAACGTTTTCAAAGAGAAAAGAATAGTGTATAACACTCACAACGACGAAAGGTACAAAGTTTACTCGGTGTAAGTATATACAATGCAACAAAAGATTCCCGAGTTATAAAAATCTTAAACCAAATCAATAGAAAAAGGAAAGTGCATATGCTCATGGGATAAAGTTTAATTCATGAAGTTATTCACAATATCAATGATTTGAGGACTAAAGTCTAATAACTTCTAAAATCGAGAACATGCATCATTGAGTTGTCTATTGGATCGGGCAATTATTAAAATTTATCATCGGAAACAAGGCAAAATGCCCAACAAAGGAGAAAAAAGAAAGAAAATATTTTTGAAATTTTTTAAATTTTTCACAAAAAGGCATACTTAGTAACTAACAAGTAAGCAAATCCATGGAAAAAATAAAGAAATGGATAGAATATCCTACACCCCGTAACTTAAATGTTGCATTGTCCTCAATGCGCATTAAGAACATAACACAAACAGAGGAAAAGTACGATATTACCCAAAATTGGAGCGATCTCCATGAGCACGAGTCCAAAGGAATCTACAAAACAAGTTAGTACCGAGCATAGCAAAAACAAATAACAAAAAGTTAACTAATTACACTAGACTAAATTAAAAGGAAAGAAAAATAGGAAAGAAACAAAATTAAAAAGCTAACTATTTACAACCTACTATTTAGGCTTCACACTAACTATACACTAGAAGTCTAAATAGTTGAGGGTCCACCCAAAAAGGGATTGGACTTTGAAAGATCAATGGTGGACCCTTCAAAGCGAACATGCCTGCCGGAGAATAAGAATTCTGTTTGAACAACGGAAGGCATGTGGGTGGTGAAAAAAGTGAACCATCGCCAATTTGAAATTTTGGGCGGACGATGGGGGATTTGGATAATAAGGGGGAAATGTACACTTGAGGTCCAAGAAAAATTGACTCATCTCCCAAATATTTTTCAAATGGAATGGGAGATGGTGCACACATCGGGATAACATCCATCGAAAACAAGTCCGGCAAGGAGTCCTCATTGACAAAAAGTGTAGAAGTTTTAAAAGTTTCTACCGACTCATAGGAATCACCCGGTAATTCTAATGGTTCAATGACGGAAAACGTAAATGGTAACGAAATAAATTCAATCTCCGTCAACATATCGTCGGAAGGAGATTGAACTTCGGGGGAGAGAGATTCACATTCGATGAGAAATTCTTTGAAAAATTTAGGTGAAACACAAGTTTCCACCACCTCGTTGTTTTGTGCATAATAATTCATCTCATCGCAAAGTGTTCCAAGTCTCATTCCAGCATCATTAAGGCTTTCCAAACCTTGGGAGTAAAGAAGCAAAGTTTCTTCCAAAGTAGGCTTCCTCGGCTCAGGAGCCTCGGACTCCTCATTTGGTTGAAACTCGTCTTCGAAAGTATCGAAATAAGAATCGTCATTGGATTCGAATAATGAATCCAACTCAAGTTCCCAATAACGATTTTCATTCCGATAAATGTTTTCAAGTCTTTCATTTTCAAGAAAATATTGAAAATGAAAAACTTGAAAACTATCCCCAAAGTATGAATCATTAGAATAACCGTAATAACAATAATAGTAGGACATGATTACCTCGTTGTTTGTAGATGGAGAATCCGAGCAAGAAAGTGAGCAACCGCGAATCAAAGTTTCTTAGCGCTCAAATATGCTATCCTGCAAAAAAGGTTAAAACAAAGAATACAAATACAAAAGGAAAATACTACGAAATAATAAAACAATTACTATCTAAAACACACTCCCCGGCAACGGCGCCATTTTGTGACCAAGTGGAAAAAGTGTGTTCGTGTGAGGACACAATCGTTGTGTGTTTCTCCGCGGCGATACAAAAAACCTAAGCTACTACTACACTTGACAAGCAAGCACAGCGGTAAGTCGGGTATCGTAAGAAATCCACAGGGAGTGATTGAATTTTAGATGTTAATTACTTTAAAAATTCAAGAATAAAAGTGTAAAAGATGATAGGTTGGAAATGGTGATAAAAGAAAAAGAATAAGTTACGTTACACAAAAATAAAGCGAGGATCGGGATCGCATTCTACCAAACGGATCGAAACAACTACTAATTAGAGTTTTGGTTCGAAAATATTTAATCGAGCATTTTTAATTAATCATAAACATCACACAATAAGGAATTTAACCCAAAGTTGCGAGATTAAACATTTAATCAAAAATGGTCACACGCGGATTAAATTCGGATTATCGTTATAAACACTAAAGTTGCGTGACAAATAAAGTTAAACGCATAACAATCCAACTTTAATACACGCGGTTTCAATTAAATGCAATTTTACCCAAAACCTAACTTTTGGAGCTCGACGCCCATTAATGGCGGAAACGCAATCCCAACCCGTAAAACTACTCACTACACATGATTAAACTAAGTAAAATAACTAATTACCAAAGAAAACTAGAATTGAACTACCAACAACTAATAAATCAAAGCAATAAATCAAGAGAACAAAGCTTAAACAAAGAATAGCAAATAATATAAATGGAGGGGAGGATGAATAGTAACTTACACAACCCAAATGGTGTCAACCCCAGGAGAGATAAGCCAAACCCATAAATCCCCTCCTCTCTAACCTAAAAATGAATTTTTCTAGTCTAAAATTGATCCCCCCAACTTAATACAATGGTTTCACCCCTATATACCCAACCAAAAACCAACTTAAAAATAAATATTTTCGAACTTTTACAGTAGCCGAATCGATTCGGGAAAGGACCGAATCAATTTGGAAACAGGGGAAGCAAATATCTGGCATTCTGGTGCAAACCGAATCGATTCGGTTTTGGGCCGAATCGATTCGCAAGCAACAGGTCTGAATCTGCAACTTTGTCCTGTTTTATGGAAAATGCCGCCATTTCTTCGTTATAGCTCGGAATGAGGCACGGTCGGAGGCTACGCGAAGATAACTCAGAGGAATACAACATCCAAGAAGAAATTAGGCTAAAAAAACAAAATATTGAATGACTAAAATGCCCTTGAATGTGACCTTGAGTGTACTTTTACAGTAAAAACCATCCTAAAAATGCCATAACTCCATCGATAAAACTCGGAATCATGCACTGTCGGCGGACACGCGAAGAGAAACCAAAGGGATTCAACTTCCTTGAAGAGCTCAGGATTCAAACCCGAATGCTGGAATTACTAAAATGCCCCCGAAGCTGCAAAAGTGGACGAAACATTTCCGGAAAGCGTCCGAACTTCATACTAAGCATCCAAATACCTACAAAAGCTCAATTAACCCCTGCAAAACATGTTAACGTAGAAATCTGAGGTTGTCTTGTTAACAAGCATAAGTATAGGGATTAAGATACCCAAGGGGGCTAATAAGGCGTAGGTTAACGGGTGAAATACGCAATATTTACGTCGTATCACACCCCTTAACTTACACATTGCTAGTCCCTAGCAAAGAAATAAGAAACTACAAGAACTACAAGCAGACCAAAAGTAGGATACAAGTACAAAATGGGATGAAAAAGAAATAAAAAGTTAAGGCCACTTTCGCGGGCGAACGATTGCATTTAGCATATGCAATAAGCCGTTAAACTCCTAGGTTACCCTAGTGGGCGAGTGTCGTCTCGTGAGGGTTCTCAGGGATGAAACCCACAAACATCATATGGTTTCCTCAAAATATTCCCAATCCAACACGCGACAAACTCAACAACAACGAAAAAGATTTCAAACATGTTATTAGCATATTGAACGAATTCAAACAAAAGTCCGTTGTTATTAACAGGTTGAATGCACCTCATAGAATTGAAACTTTAAAAGTGGGAGGGGGAGAGCAAATGCACAATATGATTTGGTAAAAACTTAAATAAACCGGATAAACATAAAGGCATGCATATATTCAATCCTCACGGGCATTACGCTCATCAAGCGAATTCACTCAAAACAGGGAGGTAACACACGGGACATGCGGGCTAAAGAGTAAATGTAAATGGAAACTAGGCCGCACACATGTCACAAATGAAGAACGCTATATATAAAATGAAAAACTGTAATCTCAATGAAAGGATACCGCACACTAAAAGAGGCGAAATGCATTTTCACAGATTATCAAAACTATTATGACTTTTAAATTAAATGCACCCTAAGATCACATAGGACTTTAATAGGGTTATAATGTAGGTATGGCTAAGGTACGAAACGAAGGAATATATGTACGGATTCAAAGTGTTCGGAATGAAAACTCGGGATAATGGGATAATGCGGGCAATGTCAAAATCGGAAAACAAGTTCCAAAAAGGCATTAGATATATCATCGGGGAGAGTAAACAAATCTTATTGAACACTATACACAACATTTACAACTTTCTCTTTCTTTTTCTTTTCTTCTTTTTCTCATTTTCTTTTTTGTTTTCTTTTTCTTTTTGCTTTCTCTTTTTCTTCACTTTTTTCACTACTTTCTTTTCTTTACTCTTATCAAACTCTCATATGCCTAAAATTGCAACCGCAATACAACAACAACATTCAATCCCAAGTAACATTCCAAACAAAGGTATGTAAGGTGTATGTATGGCTTAAAACTCCAATTTGGAGTTGGTTATGGGATTTTGGGTAATGAAACGAAAGGCTAGTATTTAGGCACAAAGGGGTTGACTAGGGAAAGCACATAAGGGTGAGGTCAAGGTCAATATGGGTGATATAACAAAGATGGCCTATGATCATTTCACAAAGTTTACGCAATTCTCAAGTCAAAACAATATATGAAAATCATGATCAAGTAACACATTTCAAGTATGAATTCAATTAATTAACGGTCAAATAAAAGAATAGAGAGATTACCGACGAATTCAACGTTTTCAAAGAGAAAAGAATAGTGTATAACACTCACAACGACGAAAGGTACAAAGCTTACTCGGTGTAAGTATATACAATGCAACAAAAGATTCCCGAGTTATAAAAATCTTAAACCAAATCAATAGAACAAGGAAAGTGCATATGCTCATGGGATAAAGTTTAATTCATGAAGTTATTCACAATATCAATGATTTGAGGACTAAAGTCTAATAACTTCTAAAATCGAGAACATGCATCATTGAGTTGTCTATTGGATCGGACAATTATTAAAATTTATCATCGGAAACAAGGCAAAATGCCCAACAAAGGAGAAAAAAGAAAGAAAATATTTTTGAAAATTTTTAAATTTTTCACAAAAAGGCATACTTAGTAACTAACAAGTAAGCAAATCCATGGAAAAAATAAAGAAATGGATAGAATATCCTACACCCCCTAACTTAAATGTTGCATTGTCCTCAATGCGCATTAAGAACACAACACAAAGAGAGGAAAAGTACGATATTACCCAAAATTGGAGCGATCTCTATGAGCACGAGTCCAAAGGAATCTACAAAACAAGTTAGTATCGAGCATAGCAAAAATAAATAACAAAAAGTTAACTGATTACACTAGACTAAATTAAAAGGAAAGAAAAATAGGAAAGAAAGAAAATTAAAAAGCTAACTATTTACAACCTACTATTTAGGCTTCACACTAACTATACACTAGAAGTCTAAATAGTTGAGGGTCCACCCAAAAAGGGATTTGACTTTGAAAGATCAATGGTGGACCCTCCAAAGCGAACATGCCTGCCGAAAAATAAGAATTCTGTTTGAACAACGGAAGGCATGTGGGTGGTGAAAAAAGTGAACCATCGCCAATTTGAAATTTTGGGCGGACGACGGGGGATTTGGATAATAAGGGGGAAAGGTACACTTGAGGTCTAAGAAAAATTGACTCATCTCCCAAAGATTTTTCAAATGGAATGAGAGATGGTTCACACATCGGGATAACATCCATCGAAAACAAGTCCGGCAAGGAGTCCTCATTGACAAAAAGTGTAGAAGTTTTAAAAGTTTCTACCGACTCATAGGAATCTACCGGTAATTCTAATGGTCCAATGATGGAAAACGTAAATGGTAATGAAATAAATTCAATCTCCGTCAACATATCGTCGGAAGGAGATTGAATTTCGGGGGAGAGAGATTCACATTCGATGAGAAATTCTTCGAAAAATTTAGGTGAAACACAAGTTTCCACCACCTCGTTGTTTCGTGCATAAGAATTCATCTCATCGCAAAGTGCTCCAAGTCTCATTCCAGCATCATTTAGGCTTTCCAAACCTTGGGAGTAAAGAAGAAAAGTTTCTTCCAAAGTGGGCTTCCTCGGCTCAAGAGCCTCGGACTCCTCATTTGGTTGAAACTCGTCTTCGAAAGTTTCGAAATAAGAATCATCATTGGATTCGAATAATGAATCCAACTCAAGTTCCCAATAACGATTTTAATTCCGATAAATGTTTTCAAGTCTTTCATTTTCAAGAAAATCTTGAAAATGAAAAACTTGAAAACTATCCCCAAAGTATGAATCATTAGAATAACCGTAATAACTATAATAGTAGGACATGATTACCTCGTTATTTGTAGATGGAGAATCCGAGCAAGAAAGTGAGCAACCGCGAATCAAATTTTCTTAGCGCTCAAATATGATATCCTTCAAAAAAGGTTAAAACAAAGAATACAAATACAAAAGAAAAATACTACGAAATAATAAAACAATTACTATCTAAAACACACTCCCCGGCAACGGCACCATTTTGTGACCAAGCGGAAAAAGTGTGTTCGTGTGAGGACACAATCGTTGTGTGTTTCTCCGCCGCGATACAAAAAACCTAAGCTACTACTATACTTGACAAGCAAGCACAGCGGTAAGTCGGGTATCATAAGAAATCCACAGGGAGTGATTGAATTTTAGATGTTAATTACTTTAAAAATTCAAGAATAAAAGTGTAAAAGATGATAGGTTGGAAATGGTGATAAAAGAAAAAGAATAAGTTACGTTACACAAAAGTAAAGCGAGGATCGGGATCGCATTCTACCAAACGGATCGAAACAACTACTAATTAGAGTTTCGGTTCGAAAATATTTAATCGAGCATTTTTAATTAATCATAAACATCACACAATAAGGAATTTAACCCAAAGTTGCGAGATTAAATATTTAATCAAAAATGGTCACACGCGGATTAAATTCGGATTATCGCTATAAACACTAAAGTTGCGTGACAAATAAAGTTAAACGCATAACAATCCAACTTTAATACACGCGGTTTCAATTAAATGCAATTTTACCCAAAACCTAACTTTTGGAGCTTGACGCCCATTAATGGCGGAAACGCAATCCCAACCCGTAAAACTACTCACTACACATGATTAAACTAAGTAAAATAACTAATTACCAAAGAAAACTAGAATTTAACTACCAACAACTAATAAATCAAAGCAATAAATCAAGAGAACAAAGCTTAAACAAAGAATAGCAAATAATATAAATGGAGGGGAGGATGAATAGTAACTTACACAACCCAAATGGTGTCAGCCCTAGGAGAGATAAGCCAAACCCATAAATCCCCTCCTCTCTAACCTAAAAATGAATTTTTCTAGTCTAAAATTGATCCCCCCAACTTAATACAATGTTTTCACCCCTATATACCCAACCAAAAACCAAATTAAAAATAAATATTTTCGGACTTTTACAGTAGCCGAATCGATTCGGGAAAGGACCGAATCAATTTGGAAACAGGGGAAGCAAATATCTGGCCGAATCGATTCGCAAGCAACAGGTCTGAATCTGCAGCTTTGTCCTGTTTTACGGAAAATGCCGCCATTTCTTCGTTATAGCTCGGAATGAGGCACGGTCGGAGGCTACGCGAAGATAACTCAGAGGAATACAACATCCAAGAAGACATTAGGCTAAAAAACTAAAATATGAAATGAATAAAATGCCCTTGAATGTGACCTTGAGTGTACTTTTACAGTAAAAACCATCCTAAAAATGCCATAACTCCATCGATACAACTCGGAATCATGCACCGGCGGCGGCCACGCGAAGAGAAATCAAAGGGATTCAATTTCCGTGAAGAGCTCGGGATTCAAACCCGAATGCTGGAATTACTAAAATGCCCCCGAAGCTGCAAAAGTCGACGAAACATTTCCGGAAAGCGTCTGAACTTCATACTAAGCATCCAAATACCTACAAAAGCTCAATTAACCCCTGCAAAACATGTTAACATAGAAATCCGAGGTTGTCTGGTTAACGAGCATAAGTATAGGGATTAAGATACCCAAGGGGGCTAATAAGGCGTAGGTTAACGGGTGAAATACGCAATATTTGCGTCGTATCAACCACCATATGAAATCTCTTAGATAACTACATGAACAACATTACGGGACTACCTCTAAAAGGTTAGAACGAACTTCCCGCCAGGCATCCAGGCCATTCAAAGTCTTCGCTAGTATCACCGCCGCAGGATTCCGACGATACGATATCTAGGAAATAATAGCCACAAGTTGGGGGTCCACTAGCGTTTCCCCAATCACCAATAAAACTTTTGAAACCAAACCCAAAACGACAGCCCCAACATAGCCGGCATCACCCACATCCTACAAATTCACGGATAGTAGCACCAATGGAAGAGAAATCATTCCTCCCGTAACTAACTACCTGGATGCCGAATGCGAGATGTGAAGAATTCCAGCCAATAACTCCCTAGGAGAACGGGAAAACTTAGGCAAAGACGCAGCAATGCTGGTATTTATCCCTAGCATGGAAAAAAATTCCTCGTAGGTAGGACAAATTTCATCCGACCTGAAGCAAAAGACATGGTCTTCGGGATACCAGAACTCAATTGTTACCATTATCATATTTCAGTCTATGGGCCGGTTACGCCACAAAAAGACTCACCGCAAGTGGAAAGCATCATAATCGACATTATAAGAACACATCGCCTCTAAGTCTTTGAGGTAGTTGGCAAATTCAATGCTACCAGGGAGAGCCATATCATAAGACAAAGAGATAATGAGCAAGTAAGAATGTGAAAAAGAAAGAAGATGAAAGTGTGAGGAGAAAAGCCCCATCCACACCTCTATTTATACTTGAAAATCATCAAACCAAGACAAAGAAACTTACAAAAATCGGAGGGATGCTTAACTTACCAAGTACCAAACAAGTGCAATCAAAGCCTTAGGTTGATTGGACTATAATGATAAATCGATAGGCAGGACAGGGGTCATGCCGATCGACAACCCCCTATTTTGGGACAATTCCCTTTTTTCTTTTTTGTCAAAATAAAAAAACCCAATAAAAATATTTTTTATCTTAAAGGAATTTCGAATTTCCTTATCCTTATGCTTTTTCTCATCTCATTTTAAAATAAAATCCTTCTCAAATCAATTTTCAAATCCTTTTTACGGTCTCAGAAGCAAAGTAAAAAGAGTATGTGTAATAATCAGTAAAACAAATAAATTTAACAAAAAACTTCCTTTTCATTTGCATATATTTCTGTTGTATTACATTGATATTTTTCAGGAAAAACAAAACAAGAAAAATAATGGAACTCAGCTCGAAACTAATTCTCTCTCTCTCTCTCTCTCTCTCTCTCTCTCTCTCTCTCTCTCTCCCCCCCCCCCCCCTCCATCTTCTTTCTCTCTTTCTCTCTAAGAGCCTCCCTCTTCCCTCTACAGTGAGATAATGTGCCACAACTCCCAAAGCCCGACCCTTCATCGGACGAGGCAGACGGCACCAGAGAAGAAGTAATAGGAATCGCATCACGAATGTGGGCGGTCGCTAAAGATATCCAATCCCTAATGTCCTTTAGCCAAGTGGTGGAGACCTGGATGTGCTGCAAAGGAAAATACAAAATATCGAATCAGTCAAGCCTGAGGTAAAAAGAAAGGAATCAGGAAATCAAAAGACAAAGAGACAAAAGAAGTATACCTCAGGTCGAAGGACCTCCTATGTCAGGCCCAACTCCTCCGGGTCCATCGCATTAGGACGATGCTGTAAATGCACCAACCCCCCATTAGCTCGCCGGATGTTATAACTGGGCATTTGCAGTCATAAAAAATAATCCTACAACGTCATTGTCGCCGCTGACATGGAAGCACCACCTGTGCTGTAGGAGGACCCCACCCGTCGACTTGAACCCACACGAGGGTGAGGCATCACATTGTACATGCTGGTTGACATTAGCCATCTCGACACGAAGTCCATGTAATCGTACATCTTCGTTATATACATATACAATGAGTACGGCTCACCCACCATTGTCGCCACCCGGGCATCATCTGATATCTCCCACACTCGTCTCATGAGCATTGGGGGCCTCTTCGGTGGCACCGCGAACTCGTCCTCCACAATCTGCTAAACTACCCTCTCCCCGAGGTATTGAGAGTAGCCAAACTCATTCGCCAGCAGATGCCACATCTGGTCATGTACCCCAGTCGACCCTATGTGCTGGATGGCCGACCCCCAGGGATAGAATGTCACCTGCAAAATCCCTAGCAAGAATAAAATGATCAATATCTATAAAAGGTCATCAAAAGGACAGTGTCAAGATAAAAAGAAGGCTTACCCGCTTGCTCATCAAGCCATTCAGAACCTGACGCACCGTCTCCACAGAGAGATACTTATTCGACTGTCGGTTGGACTTCTGCCATCGGTACATCCTGCAGAAGTCTCCAATAGAGTCATCCTTCAAAGAAATCAATTGGGTGTTTAACCCAATCACCTCATAAAACCACGTCTGCAAAGGACAACATATCAACATTTAAGAAATAAAAAAGAAGCGCATGAAGGAAAATGCGAATGCCTAAAGGAAAAATGCAAAAAATAAACGATACCTCAAGAAGATACGTGGCTCCAGTAAAAGTCTATCGGCAACACCATAAAATTCCCAAAAAAATTCCCAAATTAATTTTAGAACCCTTTTGACCAAGAAAAACGTTTTCTTTACATCCCCAGTAGAATTCCAGGAAATAATTCTCCTCAGCAACATCTCCATAGGACGCCCCAAAATTCCAAAAATTCTCTAGCTAAAAAACTCTCAGGTCATCCCCTCTTCCCCAGCGGAACCTAAAATCATATGCTTCCTAAAATCCCCGGAGATAGTTTACACATCCCTAGTGGAGTCCCCAAAATAAGCCCGCAGAATTGGCTTTGACCCTCAGAATTGGTCGCTCTATCTTAAGCCCACAGATTTGGCTTTGACCCACAGAATTGATCACCCCAAATAAGCCCGCAGAATTGGATTTGACCCGTAGAATTTGTCACCCCAAATAAGCCCTCAGAATTGGCTTTGACCCTTAAAATTGGTCTCTTCTACTTAAGCCCGCAGAATTGGCTTTGACGTGTAGAATTGGTTACCCCAAATAATCCCTTAGAATTGACTTCGACCCTAAGAATTGGTCACTTCTACTTAAGCTTTGGTCACCCCAGATAAGCCCTTGGAATTGCCTTCGACCCTCAGAATTGGTCAATTCTACTTAAGCCCTCAGAATTGGCTTCGACTCTTAGAATTGGTCGCTTCTACTTAAGCCCGCAAATTGAATTTGACCCTCATAATTGATCACTCCAAATAAGCCCTCGGAATTGGCTTCAACCCTCAGAATTGGTCGCTTCTATCTTAAGCCCTCAGAATTGGCTTCGACCCTCAAAATTGGTCACCTCTAACTTAAGTCCTCAGAATTGGCTTGGACCCTCAGAATTGGTCTCTTCTACTTAAGCCCGCAGAATTAGCTTTGACTTGCAAAATTGGTCATCTCTAACTTAATCCCGCGGAATTGGCTTTGACCCTCAGAATTGGTCACCCTTATCTTAAGCCCTTAGAATTGGCTTCAACCCTCAGAATTGGTCGCTTATACTTAAGCCCGTAGAATTGGCTTTGACCCGCAGAATTGGTCATCTCTAACTTTATCCCGTAGAATTAGCTTTGAACCTCAGAATTGGTCACCCTTATCTTCAGACCTCAAAATTTGTTGCTTTTACATAAGCCCTCAGAATTAACTTCAACCCGCAAACTTGGTCGCTACAATTTAGATCCTCAGAGCTAACCCCGACCCGTAGAATTCGTCACCTCCCTACTCATCACCTCCTTCAGTTCCTCAGAATTGGCCATCCTAACATCACCTTAGAATCAACCTCGACCCTCTGAATCGGTCATCCTCATCCCTCAAGTCCACACAATCAACCTCGCTCTATCATGTGGTGTCTATTCGACTGCTATCGCTTACTCCAAGCTCACCCGTCGAGGGACTCTATATACACCACATTATAGGACCCCCTAAGTTTATTCTTAGGTCCCTATCACCTCCCTATTTCATTACAAACCCTAGGTCGCACTCTGAGTACCGATTTAGAGGCCATCGGGAGTCCTCGAGCCCCGTTTGACTCCTCTCAACTTCTCGGGATATGTTTGACCAAGGTCACCCCTTCAACTTTAACGAGGCTGAATGAATCTTCGAATGGAACTAAACAAACTTTGCAACAGTCCGCTCCGTGCATGATTCGGACCTACGGTATGGATGAACGATTTGTTTTACACTGAAAGGTCATCGAGCACTTCCGGGGCTCGGTTGACCAAAGTCAACTTTCCAAACCGAATGAAACTCTTTGGAATATCAAATTAGATCTCCTAACCTTTCCAATGGTCTGCCCCGTGCGCGATTCTGACTTACCATGCGGATGAACAATCCATTTTTGTCCGACGATCTCCCATCCAAAAGACCGACGTGCACTTTCAGCCAAGTTTGACCCAAAGTCAGACCCCGGACCCGAGAATGGTCCGAAGGACTCTTTAAGGTCTCTGAAGCACCTTTCTAACGGTATGCCTCGTGTATAATTCGGATCAACGGTTTGCATTCTATAATCATTGTTCCAGAAAAATCTGCACGAGACTGCCAATTCGCAGGTCTAGATCCCTGCCTATCGACACAGTGTCAAGGGTTACCTACTGATAGGCACTCAGAGGGGTAGGCCAATCGGAACCCCCTTTTTCCCTATAAATAGAGGCCATGACCTCACTCCCAAAACACATAAGAGATCCATCTGCATTAGTGATCTCAGCAACATTCTCTCGAAATCAGCGAAGTTCCCTATGTGAAGTTTCATTCAAGCTTACATTCCCACCATTTTCATACCCAATTTGGAAAAATATCATTCTCTCTCATCAACAATCATCCACACTCAAGGGACTTCATCCAAGATCAAAGATCAAGCTTCAAAAAAGGTCCAATTCCTTCCCTCTCTCTTCAAATACCTTATTTTTGCATAATATACATTATATTCGTAATCTAGTTCTTACTTTAGTTCATGTCCAATAATATCTACACTTTTATTAGTATATTGGACATACTTTATTTTATATAAAGAGCCAAAAATAAATAAAAGAGGGTTATACCCATAAATTCTAAACGCAATTCTCCATCACACCCTTTCAAAACTAAGACACATTTTCTACACACACACTTATAAAATTCCGCTCGAATCTATGGGATAAAGCCCACCCTCGTGCTACATTTGAACTATGTGGACTTTGATGCCTTTATAGGCTATGTAGGCATCTTGGATTAAAATCCGTGACTCGAGTCCAATTTTCCAATTTCCAACTTTCTTAATGTTCCAAATTTCCCAATTTTCTAAAATCTCTTATTTTCCTATTTATTATATTTTCGCATATATATATATATATGTTATGCTTGTTGTGGTGACAATTATTTTTCAACACAAATAAATAAAAAGAAAGCTTTCACCAAGTGAGAACAAGTAATATAAAATGACAATCACACAACAAAGGATGTACGTGGTTCAACAAAGGTGTGCCTACGTCCACGGTGGTGCAGTCGATATTATTTCTATATACTCCGGAGAGTAATTACAGAGAATACAACTTGTCATTTTGGCCCGGACCTAGGGTTTAATATATACATGTACATGTAGGTAAGTGGAGATGATGGGTTTCTCCACGTTTTCCATCTCCCCTATAACTTCCAATTGTGGGAACGTGGGGGAGACCGGATCAATATAAGAGATGAGGGGCCCGGACTTTGGGTCGCCAGGACTGGGCTACTCGTCCAGGCCCATGGTTCTAAATTTCGGGTACCCACAGTTGCCCCTAAATTTATTGGGACATGTTTATGGGCTCAATGGATTTAAATGATCAGCCATTATGGCTGATTTGTGATTCCTCGAAAGCTGTGAAGTTGATTTGGTGGCACCCACTTCGCTTATTGTGCGCTATGATTAGAATTTGAAGGCTTATTGGAATAGACACCTTCTCTCCCGTCGCTTCAACCTTTCCAGTACTCTTCTATCTTCTGAGAACTCTAGCGCCTCGTACCTTCTTCTCTCAATTTCCATTCCTATAGTTTCTTAGTTGTCTGAGCTCGTGCTTCTTCATCACTTAGGCTGATTGTCTATTTTGTAAGTTTCCGGTGCCCTTTCCCTATACTTTCTCTTTGGTTTGTAGCTTTTCTTGGGTCTTCCAATGGAGAAGATTGGGAATAGGTCAATCTCTGAATTTAGGAAGTTTTACAACATTCCTGAGTGGGTAGATATTGAGTGTTGTGCCTCCCCTCCTAGGAATGTTAGGGATATAGATGATGCTCACTGGATCCATGTTCTGTTGCTTTCCCAGGGGGGACTCACTTTTCCTCCCAATGATTTGTTCCTGCATTTCTTTGGCTATTTCAATATTGTTCCTGCACAATGCTCGCCCAATGTGTGGAAAATAGTAAATAGCGTCCATCGGATAAATCAATTGTATGGTAATAGGTTAGGACTTGCCGAGGTCTGTTTCTGTTACTCCTTTTCTCGAACTAGCTCAGGTGTCCTATACCTCAAAGCTAGGAGCCCTGACAGGGTATTGGTAGTAAATCTACCTGATTCCCATAAGGACTACTGGCAAGAAGGTTTCCTTATTAGGAATTGGCAGTTCCCTCCCCAATTTTAAGGGTCGAGGTGTGAGAGGTTCTCTGTTCCTTTTTACGGGGAGGAATATATAGGTAGACATTCTACTGTTGTTTCAACTTTTGCTAATTTGTGATCTTTCTAACTCTTCTTTGCTTTTTCTTGCGCAACGAAGTTAAAGAACTTGGAACCTGCACTCAACGAGGTCCGTCTTTCAGAATTGGTAAAGGCTTGGAAAATCAGGGAGCCCTTAGGTGACGGCGAGCACCCCAGATCTGATGTCTTCCTGCTCGAGTATAAGAACATTGTCTCTAGCTTCATAGCGAGGCCTGTGGATAGTATACCAGAGTTTGAATCCTTCGAAGATACTGCTGCAGAGCCTATCCAGCTGGACGAGGAGGAGAGCAGCTCTGAAAGTGACTTTGCAGGAGCCGTGAGTAATTTAGGTGGAGGGAGCTTTGATAGTTGCAGTTCGTCGAGAACTTCTAGCAGTTCAAGTGAAGAGATGGTTACCCCAAGGAAGAACTTGATTAGGGATGATGATGATGAGGACCACGTGCTCCTTGCACAGAGATCAACGAAACAAAAATCCACTTTTTGGGCCGTGGCTACTGGTTCCCGGTCCTCCACTCAGGAGCAGGAGAGGAGAAGGAAGGAAGAAGAGCAGGTGAGAGAGAGAGAGAGAGAGAGGAAAAAGGAAGAAAAGAGGAAGAAGTTGGAAGAGAAGAGGAGAGCGAAGGAGAGGAAGAAGAGGGAGAGCGAGAAGGAGGAGGAGGAGGAGGAGAAAAGGAGGGCTGAGGCGAGGACGGAGGCTGGGCAGGCTTTAGTCCTAGTATCTGCTCTGCCTGAAGGGGCCTTCGTGGCAAGTTCTCCTCAGCTAGCCCCGGCTCTGCTCGAGAGAGCTGTCCTCCCGGCTGATCGTCAAAGGGCAGTAGGTTCATAGCACCTGTCCCTTCAGGCTAGTCAGAGGCTTGCTCTGGTAAGGTTTCTTTTTCTCTTGCATTTTTCCGACTTCCCTTATTTTCCTCTTCTAATATCTTCTCTTTTTCGTAGTTTGTTACTGACTTCGCCGTGCTGTATCGTTCACGCGATGAGCTGGTGAAGAAGAACAGTGAACTGGAGCAAGAAAACTCTGCCCTGAAGCTGAAGGGAAAGGAGCTCGAGGCCAATTTTAAGGTTGTTGACGCTGCTCGGATCTCATTCGACTTGGCTCTTGCCACTGCGAGCAAGGAAAAGGATGCGGCGATCACATATCTAAGGGAGCTGAGGCAGGCCTACGACCTAATTTGCTCAAGCAAACTTGTTATGCTGGAGGAGAAAAGGGTGCTTTATGAAGAGCTGAAGAAGAAGGAGTCTGAGGCTATCACTGCCAAGGAAGACTCTTACAATTCCGGCTGGGCTGCGATATACGAAGATGCTGAAGTTCAGATAGGCTATATCAGTCGTCTGAAATTCAATAAAGGATGGAACAAGGCTCTCGTAGCTGCTGGGGTGGATGTTTCATTCCCACTCTTCGACGAGCACGACCCAGGGCTAAGGTCAGTCGTAGACGAGGACCCTGCCTCAGCTGTTGAAGGCCCTGATTCTGTCCCTCACGTGACTCCTGCTGATGTTTCTCTTATTGAGGGGATTGAGGTCAGCCTTACCGAGGACAGTGCTCCTGCTGATGCTGATAAGGAGAAGGGGCCATTTTTGTATTTTTGCGTTTTCTAGTCTGTAAATTTTCTTTCTTCAGTCTGATGTAACTTCAATTTTTATTAATGAAAAAGCTTCATTTATGCTTCTGCTGATCTCTTTCTCTCCTTTATCTTTCTTTCGCTTGTAGTTAGTTGATGTGGATGATTATATCCCTGCTACTTCCCAGTTGGGTAGGACCCTTGGTCCCAATGCGAGCCCTGAAGTTCTCCAGGCTTTTGTTAAGCTTTGCAAGTCCCTCAGGTCTAGAAATAAGAAGTATAAGGAGAAATCTGAGCTAGTGGCTAAGCTGAAAGACAGGCTCCGGGAGATGGAGGACAGTGGTGCCTCAGTGCAAGAGGAAGTCAATGTGCTGAGAACAAGACTCCTAGAGGCCACCGAGTTTAACCAAGTCGGGGAGTTCCTTCAGCAGTAGAATGAAGACCTGAGGAGGGAAGTCTTACAACTTAGGGAGCATGCACCGAGCACTGTTCCGGAAGTTCTGCAAGGCTCCTCGTCGTCGCGAGCAAGATCTGGTCCTGTGCTGCGAGGCTCTACTCGCCCTCCCCCTCCGCGAGCTGGTAGTAACACCAGGGGCAGAAACAGGGAAGCAGAAGAACTTCATGATAAGGAGATGGAAGAACTCTGCGATGATGTTCGGCGAGCATATGTAATTGCTACTGGGCTTCAAAGGGACGTCACCCGATTGCGTCACTTGTTCAAGAAAGGTCCTCGGCAAGCGTGGGCTGACGGTTATGATCAAGGCTGGTCGGATGCTCCAACAAGGCTATCTGAGTTCGAGGATCTTTCTTTCATCAGGGGATGGCTAAGTGCCTTGAAGGAGCTGCAAGTCCCGAGGAACTCGGTGCTATGGTATCGTTATGAGATGTCTTCCTCCACTATGGTGCCCAACCCATTCAGGAGGGATGATCGATGGATCCCCATCGATGCTATTCCTCGACAATTATTGGAGTCGGATGCAAATGAGGTTGTGGAAGAGTTTTCTCCTGCTCCTGCTCCTGATGACGGACGAAGAGCTCGAGTGGCTGATTATCTTGCTCGGAGGCTTCCACCCCCTTGAGATTTTGCCAGTCCTTATTTTTTTTATTTTTGATAACGTAAATGCTTTGGGCGAGCTCGCCGACTAAACATGTATTATCATTGTTGTAAGTAAAATGGATTAATGAAAAGTTTGTGTTTTTGGGCAATTTTGCCAATGAAATGTGTATATCCTACTTTTCATATCCTTGTTGCTTTATGATCTCTTCTGTTTTGTCATGCAAGTGTCCCCCCAGTCCAGTGTAATATCAAAGTACCATTGTGCCCCACCTTACCTTTTAGGTTGTGTCTTCACACTCCCTTAGGCCTAAGTAGGGAAATTGGCGAGGACACACCTGGTGTTGGATGTCTTCATCCGATCAGGATTTTGTTCAACCGAAGTAGGTTTGATGACCAGTATAAGATTTGGTCGTATTGCCTAAGAATCCTCTGTAGGGCTTTATATATTGCCAGGGGCAACGCTAAGAGGTCTCTCGTGTTTTATGACGATGACCTGAGGAGGGGTATTCCCCTGCTGTAGTGATCAAGGTGCTTGTTATTTGGAAAAGATGTGCGATGAATGCAACTTGCAGATCGTCTTTAGTTACTTTAAAGGGTCCTTCCCAGTTTGGGCCTAGCTTGCCGTCTGACGACTTCACTGTGCTGCCCAGGACCTTCCTTAGAACATAGTCCCCAACTTGGAACGTCCTCGGGCTAACCCTTTTATTGTAATGCTTCGCGAGATGTTGCTGATAGTTCGCTAGCTTCACCAGGGCCAGCTCTCTACGCTCGTCAGCTAGCTCGAGTTCGGCGAGCAATGCTTCATCATTCAGGCCTTGGTCGATAAGGTTGGATCTCATTGTTGGCAAACCTGCTTCTAGTGGGATGACTGCTTCCATGCCATATGTCAGCGAAAATGGGGTTTCTCCTGTTGCTCGTCGAGGAGTGGTTCGGTACGCCCATAGAACATGGGGTAGCTCTGTTACCCATGCGCCTTTGGCTCGCTCTAATCGCTTCTTTAATCCATCGATCACAGTTTTGTTGGAAGCTTCAGCTTGACCATTGCTCTGAGGGTAGGCCACCGAGCTGAAGTGGTGTCTGATCCCGTGTTCGTTACAGAAGTTCTGAAAGGGGCCACTTTTGAACTGCATTCCATTGTCGGTGATGATGGTTCTGGGGATTCCAAACCGAGTGATTATATTTCTCCATATGAACCTTATCATATCAGCATCTCGGATGTTCGCCAGGGATTCAGCCTCGATCCATTTGGTGAAGTAGTCAGTCGCAACCAACAGGTATTTGCGATTGCCGACGACGGTAGGCAGCGGTCCCACGATGTCCATTCCCCATTGGGCGAAGGGCCATGGGCTGGACAGGGACTTCAGATTGCTAGTGTGTTTGTGGGCCATAGGAGCGTGGAATTGGCATTTCAGGCATTTGCGAACATATACTGCGGAGTCCTTTTGCATGTATGGCCACCAATAGCCTTCCTTCATTGCTCGAAAGGCTAGAGACCTTCCTCCGATATGACTTCCACAGATTCCTTCGTGAAGCTCGTTTAGCACTTACTCGACATCACCTGGGTGGACGCATCTAAGGTAGGGACCGGAGAAGGATTTATTATACAAGTCACCTCCTATGGATAAGTGAAAGCGAGCAGCTTTGAATCTTATCTGGTGGGCAGTTTTCTTATCATTTGGGAGTGTGCCATCCTTTAAATATCCCCTTAAGGGGTCCATCCAGCTGGGGGTTGAACCCACCTGGAGTACTTGTTCCACGTTTGGTAACTTGCTGTTGTGGTTAATGCTCGAACAAATGAGGAAATCGATGGGGATGACCCTCTTAAGGTCAGAGTCAACTGCCGAACTTAAGGCTGCTAAGGCATCAGCATGACTATTTTTTCCCCTGGAAAACTGCTGGATGTTGATCTCTTCAAAGATTGACATTAATTCTCTCACTAAGGCGAGGTAGGCTTCCATTCTTTCATCCTTTGCATTGTAATCTCCACTTATCTGATTGGAGACTAGTTGAGAGTCGCCGAACACCTGTAAATGTTTTGCTCCTAGAGTTTATGCCTTTTGGAGACCGGCTATTAGGGCTTCGTACTCTGCTTCGTTGTTGGAGGATGCAAATCCAAGCCTGATTCCTTGTTCGAGGATTGTGTTTTCTGGAGTGATGAGGACAATGCCTACCCCTGCCCCTTTTGAGTTGGAGGCTCCATCAACAAAGAGTCTCCAGGTTCTCTCTATTTCTTGTTTCTTCTTTTGCCTTGTTGGTTGAGGTTGGTCAGAGAGTTCCTCGCCCGTGAATTCGGCTATGAAATCAGCAAGGATCTGACCCTTGATAGCTATACTTGGTTAAAATTGGATGTCAAATCGGCTGAGCTCGACTGACCACTTAGACAGTCTGCTTTTCTTAGGACCGCCTTAAGGGGATGCGATGTAAGGACGATGATAGTATGAGCTTCGAAATAATGCTTCAGCTTTCTCGAGGCTATTACAAGTGCAAAGTCGAGCTTCTCCAATGGCAGGTACCTTTGCTCAGCGTCTAATAAGGTCTTGCTCGCATAGTAAACGGGGTGTTGGAGTCCTGCAACCTCGCATATTAACGCAGAGCTGACAGTATGATTGGATACCGAGAGGTACAGGTACAAAGAATCAATTTGCTGTGGTATGACAAGCAGTGGTGGAGATCTTAAGTAGGACTTGAGCTTGTCTAAAGCTCGCGAGCAGTCTGGGCTCCACTCTATCAGTTTACTCCTCTTTAGAAGCTAGAAAAAAGGTTTGCACTTCTCGGAGGATTTGGAGATGAATCGATTTAAGGTGGCGAGCATTCCAGTGAGCTTCTGCATGTCCCAGATTGTTCGAGGGGGTTGTACCCTGTTGATTGCATCGATCTGGTCTGGATTAGCTTCTATGCCTCTCTTACTGACCAAGTACCCAAGAAATTTTCCTGACTGGACACCGAAGGAATATTTGCTCGCATTAAGTTTCATTCGGTACTTCCTGAGGATTTCGAAGGTCTTTGACAGGTCTGAGAGGTGATTCTCCTTCTTCTTTCTCTTAACGAGCATGTCATCGATGTAGACCGCCATTATGTCTCCCATTTGATCCCTGAACATTTTAGTGACCAGTCGCTGATAGGTTACCCCTGCATTCTTGAGCCCAAATGGCATGACCTTGTAGCAATATAACCCAACTGTCATGATGAACGTCGTTTTGTCCTGGTCTGGGGTATACAAGGGGATCTGGTGATATCCTGAGTATGCGTCCAGGAAACTCATTCGTTCGTGAGCTACAGTGGCATCTACTAGTTGTTCTATCTTCGGGAGGGGGAAACTATCCTTAGGGCATGCTTTGTTGAGGTCAGTGAAGTCGATGCAAACTCTCCACTTCCAATTATTCTTCGGAACTACTACTGGGTTGGACAACCACTTGGGGAATTGCACTTCCCATATGGATCCTGCATCCAGCAGTTTTTCGACTTCCTTTTCGACCGTTTTAGCCTTCTCGGGTGCAGTTCTCCGTGCCTTCAGCGTGACTGGCTTGAATGTGGGGTCTACGTGAAGCTGATGACAGACCATACTAGGATCGATTCTAGGCAGCTCGTATGGTTCCCATGCGAAAACATCTACATTGTGTCTCAGTAAGGTCGTCAACTCCTTCTGTTCTTGGTCGGTGAGAGATGCTCCAATCAAGAAGACTCTGCTACTGTCACCAACTTCAGCTATAACTTCTACCAGGTCCTCGACGACACGCTCGGAGGGGAGGAGCCTGGTCTCCTCTACTCCAGGTCTTCCATACTTTAATTTCTACTTGGAAGGTATCACACCCTCTTTAATTTTCTCGTTGGGTTGACCGACCTTCTTCTCTGGCTTTGGTCGGATGGCTTCTATGAAGCACTTCCTCGCCATCGCTTGGTTGTCGTGGATCTCCATTACTCCCCGCTCGGTTACATACTTGAGCTTCTGATGGTAAGTCGAGAAGACCGCCTTCATCGTATGAAGCCATCCTCTGCCGAGGATGGCCTGGTATGGTGATTCGATGTCAACTACCAAAAACTCAATCATCTTGGAGACGTTCCCAGCACGAACTGGCAGCACTATCTTGCCCAGGGGCATAGTCATTTTTCCAGCGAAGCCGACCAAAGGAACAATAGCTTCCTTTAGGTCGGCGATGCTCAACTTCAATTTCCTGAATAGATCGAGGTACATTACTTCAGATGAACTTCCTTGATCGACGAGCAGCTTGTCGATATCAAAGTTTTCTATCCGAAGTGTAATGACCAGTGCATCATGATGTGGGGTCCTTACTCCCACCAAATCTTCATCCCTGAAAATAATATGCTTGTTATAGTTGACGTCCTTTTCTCGTCGACGCTTTCCTGACTGTGATTTTGCTGGATCGAATTGAAAAGCCTGCATTACCACTGTAAGTTTTTTCATTTCCATTCGAGCTGAGTTCCCTTGTATCTTCTTGACGTCAGATACTCCGTGGATTACTGCGAACTCATGTCCAGCATCATCCTCCAGCACGTTATCGGGTCTCGCCTCTCTGTTGGTAGCCACTTTCTCTGCCCTCTTTTCCACAAAGTCGTTCAAATGCCCGGACTAGGCCAACTCCTCGAGGTGAGACTTAAGAGCTTTGCAGTGCTCGGTCTTATGTCCTCCCTCTTTGTGAAAAGCGCATCTTAATGCATTGTTCCTCTTCGAGGGGTCTCCCCCCATTTTCCTTGGCCACTTGATGAAGGGCTCATCTTTGATCTTCGTGAGAATTTTGTAAATTGGTTCTTTGAAGACGGTGTTGACCGCTTGGAATACTTTCGACGCGTCATGGTTCCCTCCGTTCTTGGATCCATTTTTGCCTCCGTTTTTTCCTCCTTTCTTCTGGTTCTCAGTTTTCTCACCTCCCTTGGTAGTGAGCTTAGCTCGACCGTTTTCTCCTGTATTAGGGCGGGTGACATCTTCCACCTTTGCGTATTTCTCGATTCGGTCCATTAAGTCGTCAATAGTCATAGCTTCCTTCTTCGTCAGGGACTGGTAGAGGAGGGAAGAACTAGGGAGCCCAATTTTGAAGGAGGCCACTGCCACTTCCTCCGTGCAGTCCTCGATCTCATTGAATCACTCCCAGTACCTCTTCGCGTAATCTCGGAGGGTCTCTTGAGGAATTTTCTTCATTGTTATCAGAGCATCCATCCTTTTGGGATGGGAGCTACTAGTAATGAATCGGGCCATAAAAAGTTCGGCTAGGGATTTGAAATTCTTGATCGACCGGTGGGGGAGCCTTTCGAACCACTTCTGTGCTACATCATGAAGGCTCGAGGGAAAAATGTGGCACATCAGGGCATCTCGGTGATTCCAGAGGGTCATGGCCTGTCGGTATTGCCTGACGTGATCGATGGGATCAGTTTTTCCGTCGTAAATCTTGAACCTTGGAATGGCAAATTTCTTGGGAGCTTCCTCTTCTTCGATTTCCCTTGTGAAGGGTGACTTCATCTGGGTTTTGAGAGCTCGCCTCGCGAGTTCTATGGTTGATCTTGTTCCGTGGTGAGCGGGATGCTGGTCCATCTCCTTACGGACCATGTTCCGTATGTTCTCGTTGCTGCGAGCAGGGTTCTGGTACCGGCGAGATCTTCGTAGCTGTTCGCGGAGGTCGTCGTCTGACTCGCCTCTTTCGTCCTTTTGACATTCTCGCCTAGGGCTCCTTCCTCGGCTGCGAGATTTGCTCGCCTGAGGGCTAGGAGTGCGATATGGGCGTCTCCTGTTATCAGGACGAATCTCCCTCTCCAGTATTTTAAGTCTTCTTTTCAAGCGAGCATTCTCAGCCTCGTATCTGCGAGAAGACTCCCTCTCCTCATGGAGCCTTGCCTCGTACGCATCAATCAATATGGATATCTTCATGGACCTCGTTGGTCCCTGACTTTCTTCTGAGGCTGGTATTTCTAGGCGAGCTCTCTGATCTGAACGTCGGACTTCAGACCCAATCCTGCGAGGAGCAGGTGGCTCTTGAATATCTCCTGCTTGAGGGGTATTGCTGCAGTGATCGGACATCTTAAACTCCTTTCTTGGTGTGGGCTCTTCTCAGGGAAAGACGAACGGTTCCCACTGACGGCGCCAATTGTGGTGACAATTATTGTGCAACACGGAACAAGGAATATAAAATGACAATCACACAACAAAGGATGTACGTGGTTCAGCAAAAGTGTGCCTACGTCCACGATGGTGCAGTCGATATTATTTCTATATACTCCGGAGAGTAATTATAGAGAATACAACTTGTCCTTTTGCCCCGGACCTAGGGTTTAATATATACATGTACATGTAGGTAAGTGGAGGTGATGGGTTTCTCCACGTTTTCCATCTCCCCTATAACTTCCAATTGTGGGAACGTGGGGGAGACTGGATCAATATAAGAGATGAAGGGCCCGAACTTTGGGCCACCAGGACTGGGCTACTCGTCCAAGCCCATGGTTCTAAATTTCGGGTACCCACACTTGCAATGCATATTGTCATTTCATAATAACGATTAATATCTCGATAAACGCATTAATTATATTTTCTACATACGTTATTTTGGGATCATTCCTATGGATGACCTCACTCTACCTTGTCCATGGTATGAGTTGAACGATTTCGATCCCCATTATATACACACACACACACACTTCATGGGGAAATAAAGGAAAATAATAGCACTATCCCATGAGAGATCTAAAGAACGGGATGGGTGCCTAACACCTTCCTATTTTGTAACTTAGCCCCTGAACCTTCAAACTATTGGTTTAGTATGCATCAGTTTGTCCTTGATACCGCTCTCTCGAAGTGGCAACAAGTTCTTTTCCCTGTTTTGTGCAAAATAGGCTGGCGACTCCATCTCTTTACATTTACCCCACACCGGCGAGGGCCGAAGCATTCTCCCATTTAAAAGGAGGGGATGCGAGACCGGGGGCATTTCTCGAGGGATCCTTCCTTCCTCCCTACGAGGATCCTTCGCCCAGGATGGACACAATAAATGCACTACGTATTTTTTGCCAGACACGTAATTTTTCAAATTGTTACACGTGTCGTCAATTTTAATATCCCAAAATGCTACTACTAAAGGTAATCCAAGGAAAATAAAATGAGTTCCTTGGTTACTTTGAGCTCAGTTAAATTCGTACCAATATAATGGTTAGCAAAACATAAATCCGTAAAGAGTTAATGAATAATTAAATCAATTACGAATCATCAACTTGGTATTGAATATTATAATTTTTCTCTCTTAATAGGAGTACTCCTTTATGAACCCCTTTTCTTTCCCTTGCTCAAACTTAAAAGGACTCCCAATTGCCTCCACTATAATGCCCAAAGTTTTCAGTATAAACCACCCACATTTTGTTGCCCAAAAGTCCAAAAATCCCTCGTGGAAACATTTATACCCAAGGTTTTATTTGAGTTATTCACTTCTGAACCGCCGAGTCGAAATAATTTCATACTAACATCCGAGCATACAACAAGATCTTCGCAGTCACTTTATTTGAAGTTACTCTAGAAAAGGAACACACGACCTCAATATGCGATGTATACACATTTAGAGTTCAAGGACAAGTTTATCATCATTTAAATCTGTGCAGCCGAACAACAACACTCCTTGCTACTTCCATAACACTAGAAACGAGCTTAAAAATTGATTAGGAAACTTATCGGGGTTGGCCTTAAACGTTGATATAATTAACAATCTCTTGACATTTCGTGATGGAAATCCTCATGTTCAATTTTTATGAAGGCTAAAGGATTTTCCTTCACTCAGTGCCTTTCAAGTTCGAATCACAAAATATGTGAACCTTGATATATGAATCTACAATGCCCCTACTTCAGATGAAGTTGCTCCAATATGGGTTGAAGGAGATAACCAAAATATTCCATTTGAGAAAAACATCATTATGGTATCGCACTCTGTTCAAAGACATTAAATGAAACATTACTTCGGTTGTTACGACCCTTAGATAGCACCAAAACATACAAAGACAAAATGGAAGCTCATCTAGCACGTCTACAAATTCCATCTCCTTTATACCCGCCCTCACATGTACATAGGATATTTTTGCCTCTGAACAACAAGATAACATATTAGCATCAATTAAGTTTACATTGTCACTCTTAGGCCCTTTATTAATAAAATTTAAACAAATGTTCTCTTATCTTGCCTTTCCTAACGTCATGCTTATGTAGATGTTCGACAAGAGGACTCATTGAAGGTATCATGTCGATAATACTATGCGCACAAATTGCAAATCATAAATAATAGACAATCCACGCTATTATTTGTTCAAAAACTACTACAATAATACCCTTATTTACATGTACATAAAGATGGAAACCACGCAAACAAAATCATAGCTTAACTCGACCAGGGGTTGGTTGATAATGTAACATCGGGTGAAACTAGAGCAAAAAATCTTGGTCAAAGGATTGTTCTCCCCACATCATTCGTTGGTGGGCCTTGAGATATGCGTCGTCAATACATTGATGCAATGGATTTAGTTAAAAGATGTGGTGAGACCAATTTATTCATCACATTGACTTGCAATCCTGAATGGAAAGAAATCATAAAAAATCTTCAACATGGCCAGTTGCCTCAGGATCGACCCAATCTAACAACAAGAGTATTTCGAGCCAAATTGAAGGACCTTAAGGATCAAATTTTTAAGAAAGAAATATTTGTAAATGTTTCCACACACGTACATGTCATTGAATTCCAAAAGACGGGCTTGACACATGCGCATATATTAGTAATACTACAATAGCAATACAAACTAACGACTCTTAATCCTTATGATAAATTTGTCTGTGCAGAGATTCCTGATGTCCGTGAATATCCAATACTTCATGATTTGGTTATCAAACACATGATGCACGACCCATGTGGAGAGAACTACCCATGTGGAGAGACAAATAAGAACAACACTCGATGAAAATGGAAACCGCAAATTCCATTACACTTACCAATCTGCAACAAATGCTACGCAAGGTCAGGACTCATATACTATTTACAGGCGACAAAATGATGGGAGACAAGTATGCATGAGAACAAAGTGCTTCATAACATATGGGTTTCTCCTTATAACATCTCCTCACAATACATAACTTCCACATTAATATTGAAGTATGATCTGGGTTAAAAGAGGTGAAATACCTTTACAAGTACATTTACAAAGGGCGTGGTAAAGTTGTTGTTCATATTTCATTCGATGATAATGAGCCATCCACCATTTATGAGATCAAGTAATTCTAAGATGCAAGATGGGTATTAGCATAAGAAGTAATTTGGAGAACGTTTGAATTTGAGCTAAATGAAATCAAGCCATTTGTGATAAACCTTCAACTCCAGTTTCCCAATAAACATAGCATGACATAAGGAGAGAGCCAAAATTAGTAAAATGTTAACATTGGTAAGATGATGCTAACAGAGTTCAGTATGTGCTCCATAGATAGCAAAGCACGTAAATATCTCTATAGGGAATTCCCCGAGCATTATGTGTAGGATAACAAAATAAATATTTGGAGTAAAAATAAGAAGAAGCTTTACGTCATCAGTCGTGCGAATGGTGAAAATCATGCCGAGGGGAACGGTACTACTTAAGACTCCTTCTAAATCATGTGAGATGTCCCACGTCATTTGAAAACCTTATAACTTATGAAGGAATCACTTACTTGACATTTAAAGAGGCTTACCTGTGGATTGTTAGAATTTGACGATATCAATGTCAATTACCATTCTGAAGCGGCCACTTTCCAAATGCCCGGGTCTCTAAGAAGATTGTTCGCTATCCTATTTGTTTACTATGATCCATCCGATATGAAATAAACTTTGAGTTTTTGTCCGAAGACTTTAAAAGACTCCATCCACATTCTTTATCTGCATAAAAAGATTGCACATTAAATAGCACCAACTTCTTCTTAGAATCAATTGGTCAATCGATTAGAGATTTTGACTTACCTACAATTACCACGCCCCGATCATCATCCAAAAATAATAGCCCAAGAGAAATTACTGATGAACTTCACATCGAAACACCGCATGAAGACTCCACTTTTTCTATGACTTTGAATTTGGACCAAAAACATGTATATTTGATAATACTTGAAAGAGTACTTGCTGGAACTTCAGGTGCTTTCTTCCTTAATGGAGTGGGAGGAACTGGGAATAGATAACTATATCGAGCATTACTGGATTACATTAGAAAATAAGGTATGATTGCACTTGCAATAGCAACATCAGGGGTTGCTGCTGCATATTGCCTGGAAGCCGAACTACACATTCACGATTCAAAATACCACTCCTTGCTAACAAGACCAACTTGTGTAATATTTCGAAGTAGAGTGGCACTGCAAAACTCATGCGATAAGTAGGAATCATAATTTGGGATGAAGCACCAATGGCAAAGCGGTTTGTAGTAGAAACTCATGATTAGACATTGAAGATTTAATGAATAGTTTTGACCCTTTTGGGGGTAAGTTTATCGTCTTCGGTGGTGATTTTTTCTAGGTACTACCTGTATGGGGGGTTTAAAGATAAACCTGTAATTAGAGATAATACCCCTCATTAAAGAAAATATACACATAAATTAGTGAGATTACAAAAGAGTGTAAAAATTTAAGTGAGCTGGCTCATAAGCTAGCTCGAGCAAAGGTAGAGGAAGATGGAGCAAGCACAGAGGAAGCTGGAGCAAGCACAAAGGAAGATGGAGTAATAATAGAGGAATTTAGAAGCAAGTAAACGAGTTCAAACGTTAGAAGGAGGCACAGAGGAAGCCTTCCCAATGGAAGTGTTTGAATAACCTTTGTATTTTATTTTGACTTAAATAATGTGTATTTATAATACATATTGTAATTATGAGACGTATTGTAATATTGATGTTGCTCAGTATCCACGCGGGACCAAGTTTGGCTGGATTTGTGAGAGCTTTCATACTCTATCAAACAACCTCACTAAGGGAACCTTTGAGGGAACTGCTTGGAGGATTGTTAAGAAAAACAACATTAAAACATGACTTAACCTCAATAGATACACCAAGAAAAACATTATATAGTCTGAGAGAGCATAAGCTGAAGAAACATATTGTGACCAACCACCAGTTCCCACGACCAAATGTGTTCATGAGCAGTGAGGGGGTGTTAATGTAGAAAAAAATTATCTGATATAAAGGAATATTCCTTTCACACATGATTCCATGACGGAAGACTTTATATAATGTGTGGGGCAGAGTGATCATCATTTTTCATTAATCTAATACTCTTGTCCATGAGTAGAGACAACTTTATGCCATGATGAATAATTTTGTCCCCCATTAGATGGATGATGGGGGACCAACACGGATGTGCTAACCTAGAAAAGGGTATTTAAGGTCCCACGAGATTGGGACGAATATATATATATATATATATATACTATGTTATTCCATTGAGAGGGGACGGATGTAAAACAAGGCATTACAAATCAGAGAGATAGATAGAGATTTCTGAGAGAGATATTACAAGAACAAGATATTTTATTCTTCACCATTAATATCTTTACCCAAGCTATCTACCTAGAACATGGGCTTTAATTCAGCTTTGAACCTTATTCCTTCGTGCCCTGGTGTTTGAGTGGTCTACCTGGGGTGTATCTAGAGTGCTTGCTTTTCTCTCCCTTTAACTAGTTATTTTAAGGGTTCATTTATTATTCTAAACCAATAATATTTATTCATTATTATTGAGTTATACACGAGATTTTGTGATCTTATACTAAAGAGTTTCATTCATTTCAAATCAGTTTATTCCTTCATTAATGATATAATATTGTTTGTTAAATTATCACCATTAATAGAGGTTACGCCTCAGTTTAAACATAAGCACCCTAAAACTAAGAGAATAACTCTCTTACATTTGGTGACTCTACTGGGGAGGTATTCTTTTAAAGAATGGCTCAGGATAATGTTAATCGTGTTATTAGCTTTGACGAGATCCTACAAAGAGATGAATAAAGGGAATGCGATGTTCCTATGGATGGAGTCCCTCAGGTAGAGGTTCCTCCAGTTGTAACTATTACAGAAGCTGTCACGGTGATGCAGGCTTCAACGAGCTCTGTGATGGGGCCGACTCAGATTGCTCATCTCATGGAGAAATTTATTGAATATTTATAGATGCCAACAACCATGACGTTATTTGGGGAAGAGGTGGACCCCAACTCATTCGTTACTCCTATGGCACCTTCTGCAGTTCCTTCAAGTGGAATCCCTATCTCTTAGACCTGACCCATTTGTCTTTCAGTGAGCAACCTTACTTCCATCATTACACATATCATTGGAGCACCTATTGCAGACAATATTACACCCATGGTTGTTCGACCAATGGATGTGGTAGTGGGGGAAGGCACTTCATCCTTTATAGATATTGAGGAGATAAAGAACGAGATATTAAAGATGATGACAGCTTCCTCAAAAAGTGCTAGTGAAACTACATCTATTTATGATTACTTTCGCACTCCTTGTTTAGAGGATAACGATGAACTATATCCCAATGATTATATTCCCCCATTTTTATAAGCACACAAGGAATGGGGAACCTGAAGGAACACATCAAAAGGTTTGTGGATCTTTGACGAGAACTTCTCTCTTACATTTGGTGACTCCATATTCTTGTAGAAAATGGATTAGGATAATTTTAACCGTGCCATTAGCCTTGACGAGATCCTACGAACAGATGAACAAAAAGAAAGAGAATGCGAGGTTCCTATAGATGGGGTCCCTCAGGTGGAGGTTCCTCCAGTTTCAACTATTACGAAAGTTGCCATGGTGATGCATGCTTCCACGAGCACTGTGATGGGAGCCCGTTTAGATTGCTCATCTCATGAAGAAATTTATGAAATTTTTGTAGACGCCAACACCCATGAGGTCATTTGAGGAAGTGGTAGACCCCAACTCGTTCGTTACTCCCATGGAACCTTCTGTAGTTCCTTCGAGTGGAATCCCTATCTCTTTAACCAGAACCATTGGTCCTTTAGTGAGAAACCTTATTGTTGTCATTACACCTATCATTGGAGCACCTGTTGCAACTAATATTACACCCATGTTTGTTCGGCCAATGGATGTAGTGGTGGGGGCAACCGTTTCATCCTCTATAAATGTTGAGGAGATAAAGAAGGAGATAATAAAGATGATAGCGCTTCCTCGAAAAGTGCTAGTGAAACTTCCTCAATTTATGATTACTTTCGCATTCCTTATCCAGAGGAGTTTAACGATGAACTATATTCCAAGGATTATATTTCCTTATTTTTATAAGTACACAAGGAATGGGGAACCCGAAGGAACACATAAAAAGGTTTGTGGAGCATTTGGGTATGTACTGCAATAAGAAAAAGTTATGCCTAAGGGATTTTTCTAAATCCCTTATGGATAAAGTTTACAAATGGTACTCCCACTTGACTCCAAGAAATGTGGCTACATGGGAGGATATGAACATTTTGTTTGTCCATAAGTTCTTTCTGGCAGAGGATGAGTTCACTATGGTAACGACCAGGTGAGAACGTGGTGGCATATATATGAAGATTCAAAAACAGGTCTCTCAATGTAAAAGAGGAGGCCAAAGAGTGAAAATTACTTCAACTTTATGTAGAAGGATTGTTCCCTGAGTATATTTGTCACTTGATAAATGAAACGAGTGAGGACACATTTACAAACTTCTTGAAGTCTACACGAAACATTTGTTTGGTTATTCGCCTATATCCAATCATGACTAATGTAGTGTTTAAACCACAAATTGGGGGTGGAAGACGCGAGGCTCTATGAGTGGGTTATGCGGATGGAGCCATTGAAGTTGGAACAAAGCAGAAGAAGGATAACAAGAGGAAATTTGAGAGAGACATAGAAGACCCTCCATCATTGCCTTGCACCGTTGAGGAAGCTATCAGTTATTATAACATAATGCTCTATGATGGAATAATTTATACACCAAATAATGCTCACCAATATGCACCGGGAGAAGACATTCAAGATGATCCCAAATACTATCATATACATTGGAGTGTTTACCACCTCACAACTCATGCTTCGTGTTGAAAAGAATTATAAACAAGCATATGATAGTTAGAACACTGCAAGTACCTTAAGGAAACGTCAACAACAACCCACTACCAGCTCATGGAGAAAACATGGTAGTGGATTGTGACAAGGAAGTTTAGGATTATGCGAGGAAGCTGAGAAGAGAGAGGAAGGAATTTGCATTGGAAGATTACACGGTGGGAATTAAAAATATAGTTGTTTCTTATGACGAGTTGAGTGATAGAGATATGGAATACGAATATAACATAAAAGGTTATGTGGTTAAACCCAGTTTGGAGTATCAAGCTATGTCAAATTCCCCCAAATTTGCGTGGTTCTTCGATCAAGTTGGGATGCCTAAAAAGAGAAGACTAGAGATTATTCAGGAGATATTAGACATCGCAAAGAAGAATGTTGTTCCTTCACTGAGATGGAAGGGCCCAATGGCTAGGCTGGTAAAAAAAGTCTATGTTAGAGACAACCTTCTTTGACGTCATTAGAGCAATCAGGTTCCCATACAATCGGCCAATGTATGTCACGGAAAGCATGAACGGTGTAAGTTTTTCTAGAGATTTGATGGATGGGGGTTCCTTTATTGATATCATGCCTCTTAGCACCTTTTATACGGCTAATATCTCAGAGGCATGGTTGATAGCGATTCCACTTACTATTTTTGGTTATAATAACTAGACTTCAAAATCCATTGGATATGTTAATGTTGGGGTTGTGATGGGTAATATCATGCCACACATTAAGTTCCATGTGATTTAGAGTTCCACTTTATACCATTTTTTTTATAGGAACAGTGTGGATGTACAACCATGATTTAGTTCGTTCAACGTATCACCAATGTGCCAAAACTAACATGAAGGGAACTGAGATAATAATTCGAGTAACTAAGAAGAATTTTTCACAAGAGGAGGCACACTTGGTGGATGTTGCATTTTAGATCGAACTATCTGAGGATGTGTGCATTTTAACACGCTATATGGAGGGAGTTAGAGTTCCAAAGATTAGAGAAAGGTTAGTACCCGTGAACAACTAAGATGGTGAGATGGTGGACACTGAGAAGAGAGCTGAGAACGTGTATAATGCCATTCCTAAACCTCAAACTATTTCTAAACAGCTAAGAGATATATAATAATGTCAAGGATTGACCCGATGGAGCAGTAGGTAAAGTGACAGCGCATGCTTAACATGTTTTCTGGAACCAAGTTGGAGGAAACTGAGAGAGGCTGAAAGAGGAAGGCAGTTGCATCTCCCAATCACTAGTTCAAAAAGGTATAACTTGAGGATGGAAGGGTGGTACATTGCCTATAAAAGTGTGCATGAGAAGCCGAAGAAGATGAAGAGTAAGTTAACCCGGAGTATGAGTGTTTGCTGGTGGATTATTAAGGGCAATGCCTTGTCATTGATAATTTCAACATTCATGAATTTGTTGAAGAGATGGAAGATGAATTGGATTGAATGCCTGATTGATCAAAACTACAAGTATAAGAGTTGGAAAAGATTGATCTGGCCAGTGGTGGAGAATATCCAAAGCGAATCTTCATTTCGAAGGACCTAGATGTTGAGAAGAAATGGGGGTTGATTGAGCTTAATCGAGGTATAAAGACATTTTTTCCTTAGAAATACAAATAGATGGTACGGCTAAATCAAGAGGTGAGTTATCACAGTTTGAACGCAATGCCTTTGACAACAATGGTGAAGAAAGCAACTCGAATATACAAGCCAGAGCTAGATCTTACGATCAAAGATGAGGTGCAACGGTTATTGGCAACTAGATTCATTAAGCTAATATAACATCCAATTTGGATTTTCATTATTGTGCTAGTTGGGAAGAAAGACAAAAATCAAATACGCATATGTGTTGAATTTAGATTTCTCAACAGAGTTTGCCCAAAGGATGAGTGTCCTTTTACCATCTATTGACAGTCTGATAGATTCAACGGAAAATAAAAAAATGTATAACTTCATGGATGCATATGTGGGCTACAATAAGATCAACATGGATCCAACCGACACAAAACTTTATTTAGAACTCTATTGGGTAATTTTATGTACAATGCCATGCCGATTTGTAACAACCCCTATTTTCTCACATAAAGGCTATCCAGGCATGATACACCGAAGATAGGGCTTACTTGTCAATTAATACCATCCTTAACATAAATATAAATATAAATAATTATTTTCTAAAAGTCCGCATTTGAAATGTTAAGAATAAATTCGTAATGGTCAAATAATCCAAACCACCACAATGTAATAATAAATCCAACCAGTGTAATAGAATCTCAACAAACATAAAGTAAAGAAGTCTCGGGCTTATGCCCATATAAATGTTCCAAATAAATAAATAGCTATAGCTGAAAGAGAACCTATACTAGAATCGAATGATCTGAAGTTTCGACAACAAGTAAGACTACAGGACTGCTACAGAACAATCCAACTATCCCTATCTGAGAGCACCCAGGGGCATTTAAATTTGGGTCAGAGACCGAGGTGTGCAAGAATTAACTTAATTAATTTATGATACAATAATACAGTCGATGCAAAATAAATATTCCCCTTTCGTCACTCACATGCGTATAACACCTCAACACTCATCTAAATGTGATATTATTCTCATCCCGAATAATGATTATGACATCATCTCAAATTTATAACAGTGGATATATCAATGATTCAATATTTAAATGTAATTCCTACATTTAATTTCCAACACCCATGCATCCCAATCTTATAAGTCTCACAGATAATGCATAAACATCTATTATACATTATAGAGTCAAAATATAATTATTGTCCACATTCTTAGACATTAAATTTATTTAATTCAAGTCCGGGTAATTATTAATATATGTTCTTTCATATATTTTACATTCAAAGACATCTACCATTGGTGTCTAATCTGTACTCTATTAGCAAGTTTGGAGGAATCTATTATCCTAAGCGGACATCACAAAACACACAAATTTAGGGCGGTCCCTATACAGGATACTTGTTCACGGCCCATACCTAGTGGTGACACAAGCTGGGTCAATGACAACACCTACCTCTCATAAATGGCGCCTCCACGTTGTACCTATATTACCTACACATGTGCCGATGTCTGGTACCCAGTCCGGACGCGCGAACCCCCGAGCCGATAGGACAATCCAGTAATATGGGTGTGTCCACACAAATACATAATAGTATATATTATTATACCATATAATATGAATAGGTAATTACTCTATAATTACCATTAAAGTCCAACCAAAGTCCACAGCATTTTCCATTTTTTAATAATGTATCATCTAATAAAATATTAATTTCATTCCTCAAAATGATTACTTAACTAGCTAGTTAATTGTAATTATTATCAATTTAATGAGGGCACACAATTTATTTAACCCACTAATTATAGTTCCTCCTTTTTAATTTAACTGTTTCTCCTAACTGTAAGCTAGAGTCATTATAGGGAATTAAACCAAAGTAAGGAACTAAGATAATATAAGGAAGTGATCCAAAGCTATGCAAATTTTCAAAAGGAAGCAAAGTAAAAAATCCCCCTGGCATTGTTCAAACAGCAACTAGGGTCGTTCGCGCGGCAGGGCATGTCGCTCGAACGACTACCCATATCGCTTGAGTGACCTGTTGTCTCTTCCCCCATTCCATTTCTCTATATCAGTTCCTTCCCATTTTCAATTGTTTACAAACACATAAACTAATACGAACCCAACAGTAGTTATGGTAAGGCCTAGAACTTAATCCAACATTTATGTATTCAAATCCAATAAGTTTCATCTGTTAAGCGTTTATACAAATGAGACATTCTTCCAGTTTCCAACCCTCTTTAATTACCAATACGATGCAATTATCATAAAATTTACACCAGGATTTCAGTTTATAATTCCACAACAATGTTCCCTACATCAATAAATCAGAATGTCCCAAATTAACTAGTTACAACCCTAAGTAATTTATCATAAATTTTTGAATTTCAGTATCATAAGTTGTGGGACAATTTTTACATAAATTTAGTCCTCTACATGTGTTATTCATCATCAAATCCAACATATTCAAATTTAAATCCCAGAAATTAAAGGGAATACTTATATGCATCAAGAAATATATTGGAAAATATAAATTAAGCAAGAGAATTCTTGCTTTAAAATTTATAGAAGAAAATCCTCTTGAAATTCTTTGAGTTTTCCCTTTGTTCTTGCCCCTTTTCTTTTCTTTTGGTATTGCTCCTTTCCTCTCCCATAACTGTTGTTTTAGGTTTTGTGGAATGATAGCGAGGGAGTGGTTTACCCCCTCTTAAACACTAATTAAATGGCTAATCCCGAGTTGGGCCTAAAACTCAACTTTTGGACTACCAAATGGACCCGAATCCATTACCCAATGAGCTCAAAAGTTTCCCAACCTATATACTATTGACCCGGGACTACTTTTAAAGGCCTAATTCATCTAAACCAGCTCATATGTATCCCAAATATGTTTTGAATTATTTATGTCAATAATATGTACTTTTAATTTGTGTCGCACATTAATTATGTATTTTTCTACATTACACGTAAATGTCATATTATTGCACATAAAATTAGTCACACACAATTATAAATAAATCATTAATTTTGACTGTGTAATTCTTACATAAAAATATTTAATTACCTCCAATTTCCACAATTATTTATTTATTCCAAAAACATTATTTCATTATTTGATTTAGAAGAAATTACGGGATATTACACTGTTGGTTTGAAAAATTCAGGGGCAACTTATCAAAGAATGATGATTGGCTATTTTTCATGGCATTTTGAAGTTCTATATGGATGAGCTGGTCATCAAGTCAAGGAAGGAAGAATCTCACTTGGTTAATCTGAGAAGATAAACCCACTCAAGTGTTCTTTTGGTGTAACGAGTGGGAAATTCATGGGTTCTGTGGTGAATCGCCAGGGAGCCCAGATGGACCAAGACAAGAAGAAATCTATCCTTGATATGCCTTGTCCAAGAATGGCAAAGGAGACGAAGAGCTTCCTCAGGAATATTTCCTACCTGAGATGATTTGCCTTAGGTTTGGCTGAGATTACTCATCTATTGATGGATTTTTTGTGCAAGGCGACGAGGTTCAAATGGGAGGAACCTCATCAAGAAGCTTTTAATAAGCTTAAGAAATTACTCACCTCCCAACAAATAATAATTCAACCAAGAACTGGATTACCGATGCATGTTTATCTTACTTCTACCATAAGGTCCATCGATGCTTTATTGGAACAAGAGATTGATGGGAAATAACATGTCTACTATCTGAGTAGAATCATCCATGATCTAGAGGCAAGATACACTAGTGTTAAAAAGCATTGTTTGGATTTGGTATTTGTTGCTAAAAAACTTAGGCATTATATGTTATCTTTCTCTATCCTAATTGTGATAAGATGTGATCCCATTAGTTTTTTTTGGCACAAACCATTTTGATTAGGAGGGCAGCAAGATGGTTTATTATCCTCTCGGAGTTTGATCTGAAATTTTTGGTCCCTCGCGCGAACAAGAGTCAAGCTTACACAGATTTACTAGTGATTTTTCCCTCTGGAATATTTGAGCCACCTCACGAATACATTAGATGCGTTGATCTTCAAGCCAACTTCTTGGAGGCCAATCTTGAAGAATGGATTATGGAGTTCAATGGCTCATCAACTGAAGGAAAGGGAGGAGTAGGGGCCATTATTTCAAGAGGAAAATAGGAAATGTGTCTGTCTTTTAAGTTGGATTTGTTTTGTTCCAACAATGAGACAGAATATGAGGCGTTGGTGTTAGGATTGTTGGAGGGTCTTCGAAGAGTCATCCATTCTCTTTGCATCAAAAGGGATTTTAACTAAGTGGTCGAGCAAGTGAATAGAAATACACATTAAAGCACCTCAAATTCTTGGCACCCTATAGAAACATCATCCAGAGGTTGATCGCTCGATTTCATCAAGTCAAAGTGGGGAAGCATCCTAAAACAATGAACAGACATGTTGATGCTTATGTCTACATCTCACAAAAGATCACTATGAATGGAGAGTAAAAATTATGGTTATCCAGCGAAGAACAACTCCCTCAATCGTGCTTGCAATATTGACAATTGAAGATGACTAAAACTAGAGAGGTAAAATATAGAAGCAGTTGGAGTCTGGATAAAGAAAGATGGGGCTCAGAGAGTTGGCGCAATATTTCATTATGGCAGGGAGTTTATACTTCATAAACATTGAAATATGGCTAGTGAGATGCATTGGACTAGAGGAAGCAGAGTGGAAATTGAAGAAAACCCTCAAGGAGCATTGTGATACTACTTAGATCCCTCTGTATCGAAGAATTCAAAGAGAGGGATATTTTTTCCAACGATGATGTAACGCCCCGATCCAAATTTAGATTATTGTTGGAATAACTCAAATTCGAAGTGAGGTGCTAAAGGGGAGGGGGAAAAAATTTACTTTATTATTTAAGAAAAATATTTATTTAATTGATTTAAGAACATAATATTCATTTGTCAAATTTCAATTTAAGAAGAATAGACGTTTCACATGCATAATAAAACCAACTTATGAATTTGTCCATGAAAAAACATTTAATACCGTAATTAATCTAACGAAATGAAGTTCACTGAGTAAAGCAACACAATAGTCCAAATCCAATAATAGAGTTACGACATATTAATCAGAGTATTACAAATATAAATCTTAAACATATTATGGAACGGTCAACAGAGCATCTAACGTTGAGTCGCACCTTCAACATCTTTACCGAGATCATTCCCAGTATCACCAATGAAGTATTTGGGGTGGGGAAATGTAAAGGGTGAGCGAATGCTTAGTAGGGTGGGAAATACTAAACTATAATTTGATAAATAAAATACTATACATATACAATGTCTTTCAGTATTTTGTAAAACAATTTTCATTTCATTAAATGTTAACGCAACTACATGCAATTCACTCGGGTTATGTGCCCAACTCATACTTAAGCATAATCATGTCTCGTGCCAGAGACTTAAATTATTAATTCAACTATGTTGTCATAATAATATTAACAAGTTTCATTTATTCAAATTCATTAATCCATTCATTTTCCCAATCTTTAATGAATATTACTTTTATTACTTTGGGATTTGCCAACATCCACGATTTCATGGCCTTTCACCGTCATTATCGAGTACACATATGGTATACTGGTCAGGTTGTTTAGGATCTTTCACCACTAGGGACATCATGCCCTTCTTAATTATTCTTTTTGGCATCATTCGAATATCATTATCTTTTTATATGTTCACGTTCTTCCAAATATTCCCATTATTCAAAGTACTCGGATTAATCTTTCGGTGTTACTTCTTTACTTCATTATTTGCCTTACTTTTAAATAGCCGAGGAGACTAATTAATAATAACATCGTACTTTGAACACTTATATCCAATCATTATTTAATTTATTTATTCATTAATGCATTAACACATTTTTCGTACCTTAAAAATGGTTTTACTAGCATTTTAAAGTAAAGAAACATTATCTTCCACTAGTTTTTCACATAATTACGAAAACTATCATTATGCCATGTTTACACCAAAATGCATCATTTAAATGAGTTTCAAGGAAAAACCATATTTTTATAATACCTTACTATTTTTCTATAAGATTTTACCTATTTTACCATTTATTAAGCCATTAAAATCACCATTTTAATATAGACATTATTATACAAAGTTCAAATGGGTTTTCTACATCATTCTTACACCAATTTTTGTCGTTTGACGGGTTTTCAGGTGAAAATCATAACATTACATTTACTAACTATTTTTCAACATTATTTTACTCGTTTAATCATTAAAATTACCATTTTAATGTAGAGTTCAAATATAAGGTTTTAAGTGGGTTTTCTACACCACTTTAATCTTTACTTTTTAACAACATCAAAGTAGGGGCTGAAATTTATCATTCTTTCAAAATATGATGAAATCTATCTATTTCATTTCAAAACATGCCATTTATCATGTCTAAAAATTATTCAAGTATATTCACACGAATGAGGATTTCTACCTAAGAAATCCATATATATATGCATGCTACACATTTATATTCAAGTAATATATGATTATAACAATTTTTTTCTAACAATTTTCATGTTCTAATCATTCATTTATACAAGCATTATATTCTCAAATTTAATTAACAAAGCTAGTTCATTTTAACATATAAAAAGCATGGGTTTGCATAATAGAAAACACAAGCAAGAACTAACAATTTTAAACAAGAAATCATCTTTCATCAACATGGGTACTTTAGTCTTTTGAAAAAATTATTTTAGGAAGAGGAAAATACTACTTGATTTATGAGTATGAGATTACTTTGGAGAAGAAAACTTCAAGTCCTAGATTGCTTCTAAACTCCCCTCCTATACTCCCAAGATCAATCTTTCAAGCTACACCAAGTTGCCCCATCCCTTGTGTGAAGTTTTAATGGATTTTTGAGCTTTTTTAATGGAGTTTGATTAGAGTGATAATGTGGGTATAAGAATGAGCTATGAATTTTAGTAGTATTTTGCTCTTGAGGACATAAGAGAGAGGAAAAAGATGTAGGATTTTATATTTATTTGGTTTACTATGTTCATGAATCCCCCACACTATTTATACTAATTTTTAAGCTTTTCTTTTTAATGTTTTGACTCATTTAAGTCTCCTAGGCTTGAAAATACAAGTGAAATACGTTCTACCCAGGTTTAGAAAATACAAAAACCCAACCACCCATTAAATGATTCAACCACACCACTTAAAATAATTTTTACTATAATTTAGACATAAAATTTGCCTAAAAACATATATAAAAAATTTATTTTGAAGACGTCGAAGAAGTAAAAGTTGTTCAAAATTAAATTTTACATTGTTCTGTAAAGTTTCAGATTTTTCTGAGCACTTTCATTTTGTGACGAAAAATGATTTTTTTTTTTGGATTTTTGACCCCATGGTAATTTTATATGTATTTTTATGAGTTAAAATATATGGTGAAATTATTTTTTTGACTTACCAATTGTCTTAAATAATTCTCACAAAGTTATGTTTTTGTAGTGTCGTATACTGTCGAAAAGTGTTGTATTCTACTACTCGTGTTCGTGCATCGTTCGTTTCTTGTCTAAATTGCGCAAAACTTTACCAAAGTGCATAAATAAATCATATAAAAATAAATAAATTCTCATACGAGACATGCAATGCATAATTTTTGCTAATGGCTCATTGACATATAAATAGGCCGAAATACAAATACATAATAATAATAATAAAAAGTGCGGGTATTACAGATGACGCTGGACATAACAACAATACAAAAAGAATGTGCTATGTGTCAAATTTTTTTAAGCAACTGAGTGCAATTTTTTAGAAACCCAAACAGATTGGAGACAACCTTACATTCATTTTATCAAAGATGGGGTTGTTCATGTGGAGATTATTGATGCCATGGAGATTAGAAGAAAAGCCCCAAGGTTCTATGTTCAAGAGGAGCAGATTTATCATAAAGGATACTTCAATAGACCTTTGAGGTCCAACACAAAGGAGGAAGCATGGAAAGTTCTTAAGCAAGCCCACGATCTAGCACACACTAGGGAGCCAAATTGTATGATCAACTCATGATTTCAGGCTATTATTGGTCAACTATGGAGAAAGATTCAGCTGAGTTTGTTCGGAAGTGTAAGGCATGTCAACTTCATGGAAATATGATCTATGCTCCTTCGATAGACCTTCATTCCTTGTCAACTCCCTATCCATTTCACACTTAGGCGTTTGACCTTGTGGGGAAATTAAACCTCCTTTAAGGGATAAAATTTGGATACTCGTGGCAATAGAGTATTTTACAAAGTGGGAAGAGGCAATACTTTTGAAGAAATCAATAACAGGCATCGTGGAACAATTCATCAAAGAATACATAATTTATTATTTTGACATTCCCAAGGTTATTTTGTCTCATAATGGAACTCCATTCATCAATAAAGAGGTGACCTTTCTCACACATAAATACTCGATCATACACCACACTTCAACGTTAGCCTAACTCAAAGGCAATGGTCAAACCGAAGCAATAAATAAGACCTTGTATAACATCATGGCCAAGAGGATTCAAGTAGTACTATGGGCTTATTGAATGACCAAATGGAAATCAATTGATTATAGACCTTTTTCCTTAGTCTATGGAGTTGAAGCAATTTTGCCAATTGAGCTAGAAGTATCTTTAACCCAATATGCCTTACAAAGCAACATGCTCCCTCAAGACAGATACGTGTAACACCCTGTAATTGTAAAACTTAAATAGTGAATTTTAAATTAAAAGTCGAAAAGGTATTTTTTAAAAGGTTTGTCAATTAAAAGCTAGACTATTTAAATTAAAACATTCTTGGTCAAAATTGTATTTTATATAAAATATTTATTATGGGAATTCAAAATTTTTTTAAACATTAATAAATTATAAATTTTTAATCTTGTAAATCTAATTGTTTAATATTTTTTTGGCCTAATAAAGAGTTGATCCCTTATTAAAAATAATAGTATTACATTACCTTTATATATTTTTATTTGTTAAACCCCTATTGGAGTGAGAAAGAGAGAGAGGCGCTATTTTTTTTTTGGCGCATGGCTCCTATATAATTGGGGGCATAGTTTTTTTTTTGTCAAATTTTGCTTTTGAGATGTTCCATGACTGGTGATGACGTGTGTGGCGCTGCCTCCAACTTTGTTGGTTAGGTGTTGGAGTCTTTTTCTTTATTTTTCTTTTAATTGGTTTGTTAATCTTTTGTTAATTTGTCCTGCTGATATCATGAAAGTGGGTTGTCCCCACTTTGCTGGGACATGCATAAGGGATAAGGGAGGGTTTGTCTCCAATGTTTTGGGGCGTACAGGTGATGATCGGATGATGGTACATTTTATTTTATTAATCAATTTTTTTTAGTTAACAATTAATGTGACTCTTTTATCCAAACTTATAAAAAGGAACCTTGACTCATTTTTTAAAGAATCATGTCACTTTTTGTTTCCGAACCCTCTTCTCCCTACACAAGGCAGTAGACTCATACCCTTATATTTTAACTCTAAACCTCCATTAAACAAAACTTCAATAATATTTTGGGAGGTCTAAACGTCATATTTTCAAGAAGGCCGAAGAACGTAACTTGCTTATTTTCGCGAGACAAACTCAACCGAGTATTTAGGATTTTCAATCGACGATTTCCAGGCATGAGTACTCTATTCCTTTCCTTTAGTATTATGCGTTTTAAGTGTCGCCTAAACCCTTAATTTCATGTTTTTTTCATAAAAGCAATTAGTAATTTAATTAGAGAAAGTGGACACTAAATTTTGAGAGTATTTTTATGAAGCTTTTAAACCCTTGGGTGCGTAGGTGAGATTATTGGTTTTTTATGGTTTTGGGTATAGGTTCTGATGTTAAATTTTTATGGGGTTGTTTATATGATATGTGGGACGCGTATACACCTATAAAAAAATTATGTGACTTATAAAAGAGGACAATTATGACGAGTTGAATATTTTTTGGCATGTTGATTAATTTAACATTATTTATTGGAAATAATTGTGTTAAAAATTGACGACGATATTATTATTGGAATTTAAATTAATCAGACGCCTTTACGTTTGAATTGATATGTTTCTCATATAAATTATGTGTTGTGTGATTTATTATTAGTCACTTTTGCCATCGCGGGGACGTGGGGATTTTGGTTAGTATATTTCTCAACCCTATTTTAGGATGCTTACTAGGTATGGGACTAGTGGGTAGCTGTGGGTACCCGAAATTATAATGATGGCCTAGACGAGTAGCCCAATTTTGGCGGCCCAAAGTCCAGACCCTCCATCTCCTAACTGATTATGATCCAGTCTCCTCCCACGTTCCCATTAAGAGAGGTTCTAGGGAGAGATGGAAAACGTGGGGGAGTCCAACACCCCCACTTACTAAAATGAGCATGTATATATTGAACCCTAGGTCCGGGGAAAAGGACAGGTTGTATTCTCTGTAATCACACTCCGAGATACATAGAAATAATATTGACTGCACCACCGTGGACGTAGGCATATCTTTGCTGAACCACGTACATCCTTTGTTGTGTGATCGTCATTTTACATTCCTTATTCTTGCTTAGTGATTGCTTTGCTCTTATCTATTTGTGTTGCAAAATAATTGTCTCCACAATTGGCACCATCTGTGGGAACTATTTATCTTCCCTGAGAAATCCCACACCAGAAAAAGAGTTCAAAATGTCTGGTCACAATAGCAATGCCCCCCAGGTTAAGGATATTCAAGAACCACCTGTTCCTCGCAGGATTAGATCTGAAGTTCGACGATCAGATCAAAGGGCTCGTTTAGAAAGACCAGTCTCAGAAGAAAGCCGAGGACCATCGAGGTCCACGCAGATATCCAGACTGATTGATGCATATGAGGTAAGGCTCTACGAGCAGAGGGAGTCTTCTCGCAGACACGAGGCTGAGAATGCTCGCCTGAAAAGAAGACTGGAGAGATTGGAGAAAGAGCTCCATCGTGATACCAGGAGACGTCCGTACCGCACTCCTAGCCCTTAGGCGAGCAAGTCTCGTAGCCGAGGAAGGAGTCCTAGGCGAGGATCCCAAAAGGTTGAGGGAAATGAGTCAGAGGACGACCTGCGCGAGCAGCTGCGATTAGCTCGTCGTTACCAGCGCCCAGATTGCAGCAACGAGAACATACAAAATCTGGTCCGAAGGGAGATGGACCAACATCCTGCCCATCACGATACCAGATCGACCCGAGAACTCGCTAGGAGGGCTCTTAAAACTCAGATTAAATCACCTTTCTCTAGCGAAATTGAAGAAGAGGAAGCCCCCAAGAAGTTTTCCATTCCAAGGTTCAAAATCTATGACGGTAAGACTGATCCCATTGATCACGTCAAGCAGTACTGGCAGGCCATGACCCTCTGGAACCATCGAGATGCACTAATGTGCCGAATTTTCTCCTCGAGCCTGCATGATGTGGCGTAAAAATGGTTCGAAAGGCTCCCCCATCGATCCATAAGAAGTTTCAAATCCCGCGGTCGAGCTCTTTACGGACCGATTCATTACTAGTAGCTCCCATCCCAAAAGGATGGATGCTCTGCTGACAATAAAAAAAGGTGCCCCAAGAGACCCTCCGAGACTACGCGAAGAGGTACTGGGAATTATTCAACGAGGTCGAGGACTGTTCGGAGCAAGTGGAAGTGGCCTCTTTCAAAATTGGGCTACCCAGCTCTTCCCTTCTGTACCAATCCCTGACAAAGAAAGAGTCCATGACCATCAACGACCTGATGGCCCGCATCAAGAAGTATGCCAAGGTGGAAGATGTGACCCGCCTCAGTACAAGGGAAAATATTCGAACTAAGCTCACCGCCAAGGGCAGTGACAAGATTGAGAACCAGAAGAAAGGAGGAAAGAATGGGGGCAAAAATGGCTCCAAAAATGGAGGTAACAATGATGTGTCGAAAGCATTTCAGGCGATCAACACCGTCTTCAAAGAACCAATTTACAAAATTCTCGCGAAAATCAAAGACGAGCCATTCATCAAGTGGCCCAGGAAGATGGGAGGAGATCCCTCGAAGAGGAACAATGCGCTGAGATGCGTTTTTTATAAAGAGGGAGGACATAAGACTGAGCATTGCAATGCTCTTAAGTCTCACCTCGAGGAGCTAGCCCAGTCCGAGCATTTGAACAAGTTTGTGGAGAAAAAGGCAGAGAAAGTGGCTACTAATAGAGAGGCGAGACCTGACAACGTGCTCGAAGATGACGCTGGACATGAGTTCACGGTAATTCATGGGGCATCTGATGCCAAGCAGATCCAATGAAATTCAGCTCGAATGGAGATGAAAAAGCTTACAGCAGTTATGCAGGCTTTTCAGATCGATCTAGCAAAGTCACAGTCAGGAAACCCTCGACGAGCGGATGATGTCAACTACAATAAGCGTATTGTTTTCACATATGAAGATCTGGTGGGAGTAAGAACCCCACATCACGATGCTTAGATCATTACCCTCGGGATAGCTCACTTTGACGTCGACAAGTTGCTCGTCGACCAAGGAAGCTCGTCTGAGGTAATGTATCTCGACCTATTCAAAAAATTGAAGTTAAACGTCGCCGACCTAAAGGAGGCTACTGTCCCTTTAGTTGGCTTCACTGGAAAAATAACTATGCCCTGGGAAAGATTGTACTGCCGGTACGCACACGAAACGTCTCCAAGATGATTGAGTTTTTGGTGGTTGACATCGACTCGCCATACCAAGCCATCCTTAGCAGGGGATGACTACATGCGATGAAGGCAGTCTCCTCGACCTACCATCAGAAACTCAAGTATGTAACCGAGCGAGGAGTAATGGAGATACACGGTGATCAAGCAATGGCAAGAAGGTGCTTTATAGCAGCCATCCGACCAAGGCTAGAGAAGAAGGCCGATCAGCCCAGCGAGAAAGTTGAAGAAGGTCTGACACCTTCTAAATAGCAACTAAAGTACGGAAGACCTGGAGTAAAGGAGACCAGGATCCTCCCCTCTGTGCAGGTCGTTGAGGACCTGGTAGAGGTTACGGCTGGAGATAGCGACAGTAACAGAGTTTTCTTTATTGGAGATAGCGACAGTAACAGTAACAGAGTTTTCTTGATTGGAGATAGCGACAGTAACAGAGTTTTCTTGATAGCGACAGTAACAGACTGACCAGGAACAGAAGGAATTGATAACTCTGCTGAGACGCAACGTAGATGTTTTCGCATGGGAACCATACGAGCTTCCTGGAATCGATCCTAGTATGGTCTGTCATCAGCTGCACATCGATCCCACCTTCAAACTAATCACGCAGAAGGCATGGCGAACTGCACCCGAGAAGACAGAAGCCGTGGAGAAAGAAGTAGGAAAACTATTGGATGCAGGATCCATACCGGAGGTACAATTCCCCGAGTGGTTATCCAACCCAGTAGTAGTTCCAAAAAGCAACGGGAAGTGGAGTGTTTGCATCGAATTCACTGACCCAACAGAGCGTGCCCTAAAGACAGTTTCCCCCCCAAAAAAATTGACCAACTGGTGGACGCCATTGCAGCTCACGAGCGAATGAGTTTTCTGGACGCATACTTAGGTATCATCAGATCCCTTTATATGCCCCAGACCAAGATAAGAAAACATTCATCACCACAGTTGGGTTATACTGCTACAAGGTTATTCCCTTTGAGCTAAAAAACGCAGGGGCAACCTACCAGCGCTGGTCACCAAGATGTTCAATGACCAGATGGGAGACACCATAGAGGTCTACATCGGTGACATGCTCGTTAAAAGCAAGAAGAAATAAGACCACCTCTCAGACCCATCAAACACCTTCGAGATCATCAGGAAATATCGAATGAAACTTAACGCAAGCAAGTGTTCTTTCGGTGTCCAGTCAGAAATATTTCTTGGGTACTTGGTCAGTAAGAGAGGCCTAGAGATAACCCATACCAGATCGATGCAATTAACAGGGTACAACCTCCTTGAACAATCCGGGACGTGCAGAAGCTCACTAGTATGCTCCTTGTCTTAAATCTCTTTATCTCTAAATCCTTCGAGAAATGCAAGCCTTTCTTCCAGCTTCTAAAGGGGAACAAAACGGTAGAGTGGAACCCAGATTTCTCGCAAGCATTAGTTGAGCTCAAAGATTACCTAAGCTCTCCACCACTGCTCGTCATACCACGACAAACAGATTCTTTGTACCTATACCTCTCCATTTCCAACCACACTGTTAGTTCTGCATTAATGAGCGAAGTTGCAAGAATCCAGCACCCCGTTTACTACGCGAGCAAAACCTACTTGAAGCCGAGCAGAGGTACCTACCCTTGGAGAAGCTCGCCTTTGCACTAGTGGTGGCTTCGAGGAAGCTGAAGCCCTATTTCGAAGCCCACACTATAATCGTCCCGACATCGCAACCCCTTAAAGAAATCCTGAGGAAGGAGGATTTATCGGGTAGACTGTCTAAATGGTCAGTCGAGCTCGGACGATTTGATATCCAATTTCAACCAAGGAATGCAATCAAGGGGCAGGTCCTTGCTGATTTCATAGCCGAATTCACATGCTAGCAGCTTTGCAACCAACCACAGCCAGCCAAACAAAAAGGGAGCCACACAACGGAGAGAATATGGAAATTATTTATTGATGGAGCCTCCAATTCAAGGCAGGCAGGCGTGGGCATCGTTCTTATCACTCCAGAAAATACGATCCTCGAGTAGGGAATTAGGCTTGGATTTGAAGCCTCCAACAATGAAGCAGAATACGAGGCCCTGATAGCCGGCCTCCAAAAAGCACACGCTTTGGGAGCAAACACCTATAATTGCCAAGGCGACTCACAATTAGTCTCCAATCAGATCAGCGAGGACTACAATGGAAAAGATGAAAGGATGGTCGCCTACCTCGCCTTGGCAAAGAGGCTATTGGCTGACTTTGAGGAAGTCAATGTCCAGCAATTCCCTAGGGGACAGAACATCCACGCTGACGCCCTAGCAGCCTTAAACTCAGCAATCGATTCTGACTTAAAAATAAAAATCCCCATCGATTTCCTCGCTCATCCGAGCATTAACTGTAACGACGAGTTACAAAGTGTGGAGCATGTGCTCCATATTGAGTCAGCACCCAGCTGGATGGACCCACTAAGGGATTATTTGAAGGATGGCATGCTTCCAAATGATAAGAAGACTGCTCACCAGATAAGAGTCAAAGCTGATCGCTTTCACTTATCTCCTGAGGGCAAGCTATACAAGAGATCATTTTCCGGTCCCTATATTCTATGTGTTGACCCAAAGGATGTCGACCAAGTCCTACATGAACTTCACGAGGGAATCTATGGAAGCCATATTGGAGGAATATCTCTGGATTTTCGAGCAATGAAGGAGGGTTATTGGTGGCCATATATGCAAATGGACTCTGTGGCGTATGTCTGCAAGTGCCTAAAATGCCAGCTTCACGCTCCTATGATCCACCAACCTGCTAGCGACCTAAAATCATTATCCAGCCCATGGTCGTTCGCCCAATGGGGGATGGACATCGTAGGACCACCTCCTACCACCACCGACAGTCGCAAGTATCTGCTCGTCACGACTGACTACTTCACCAAATGGATCGAGGCAGAACCCCTAGCGAACATCCGAGATGCATATATGATAAGGTTCACATGGAGAAATATAATCACCCGTTTTAGCATCCCCGGAACCATCATCACCGACAATGGAACGCAGTTCGAAAGCGGCTCTTTTCAGAGTTTTTATAACGAACATGGAATCAGACACCATTTCAGCTCGGTGGCCTATCCTCAAAGTAATGGCCAAGCTGAAGCTTCCAACAAGACAGTGATTGATGGATTACGAAAATGATTAGAGCAAGCCAAGGGCGCATGGGTAAATGAATTTTCCATGGGCCTACCGAACCACTCCACGACGAGCAACGAGGGAAACCCCATTTTCGCTGACATATGGAATGGAAGCAGTCATCCCACTAGAAGCAGGCTTGCCAACAATGAGGTCCAACCTTATCGACTAGGGCCATAATGATGCAGTATTGCTCGTTGATCTCGACCTAACCGACGAGCGCCGAGAGCTAGCCCTAGTAAAATTAGCGAGCTATCAGCAACAGCTCGCAAGGCATTACAACAAGAGGGTCAACTCAAGGACATTCCGAGTTGGAGACTATGTCCTAAGGAAAGTCTTGGGCAGCGCAGTAAAACCATCAGAAGGCAAGCTAGGGCCAAACTGGGAAGGACCCTTCAAGATAACAAGAGATAATCTATAAGGCGCCTATTACTTGGAAATGATGGAAGGCAGAGAAATACCCCGAGCATGGAACGCAACCAATCTCAAGAGATTCTATTTTTAGATCCTTCTTTTATTCTTTTGTTATGGAATTGGAAGTTTATTTTCCTTATCATTAATGAAAGTTATTTAACGATTGCATTCTGATAAATAATAGCTATATAAGCTTTATCGCACACCTTTTCCAAATGACAGGCGCATTGATCATTACGCCATAGCAGGGAAGTGCCCCTTCTCAGGTTGTCGTTATGAAACACGAAAGACCTCTTAACATTACCCCTGGTAATATATGAAGCCCTATAGGAGATCCTTAGTTAATATGGCCAAATTTAAACTGGTCACTAGACCATCTTTGGTCGAATAAAATCCTGATCTGATAGAACATCCAACACCAGGTGTGTCCTTGCCAATTGCCACACTTAGGCCAAGGGAGTGTGATGACACGACCTAAAAGTTAAAGTGGGGCACAATGGTATCTCGATAATTTACTGGACTGGAAGGACACTTACTCGATAATGCAAATCTAGTCAGCCAAGAGAAACTCAAGATCATTGAACACAAATGAGAAAAATATAATACACTTGTTTAGTTGGCAAATTCGCCCAAAACACAAATTTTATATTAATTCATCATATTTACAACAATGGTGATACATGTTTAGTCGGAGAGCTCGCCCAAAGCATTTACACTACAAAAAAAATACAGAGTAACTACTGGCAAAATCTTAATGAGGATGAGGCCTCTGAGCAAGGTAATCAGCCACTTGGGCTCTTCGTCCGTCATCGAGATGAGGGGCTAGCCCCTCCTCAACTTCGTTAGCATCCGACTCCAACAGCTGCCGAGGGATGGCATCAATGGCGATACCAGAGCATTGAGTTCCTTGGAACTTGCATCTCCCTCAATGCACTCAACCACCCCCTGATGAAGGCGAGCTCCTTAACCTCTGTCGCCACAATAAGGGGAACGTCAGCAGGGATTGTTTGGGAGACAGGGTCAGCGCCTTCGATAGCTAGGGCAGGGACTTCATCTACAACTGGCCTCGGCCCTGGGCCGTGTTCATCGAACAGAGGAGATGCAATATCCACTCCGGAAGCTAAGAGGGCCTTATTCCAGCCCTTATTAAGGTTTAGACAGCTAATATAGCCTATCTGAACCTCAGCATCCTCGTATGCTGCAGCCTAACCAGAATTATATGAGTCTTCCCTTGCAGTGACTGCCTCAGACTCCTTTTTCTTCAGCTCCTCGGATAGCACTTTGTTCTCTTCCACGATAGCCATCTTGCTCGAGCAAACCAGGTCATAGGCTTGTTGCAGCTCTTTCAACTCTTTAACTGTTGTGTCCTTCTCTCGGTTGGCATTAGAAAGAGCCAGATCGAATGATATTCGAGCAGCATCAACGGCTTTAAAACCAGCCTCGAGCTCTGTACCCCTCAACCTCAAGGCTTTATTTTGTTGCTCCAGCTCACCATTTCTCTTCACCATCTCATCGTGAGAACGATAGAGCACGACGAAGTCGGTCATAAACTGCAAGAAAAAGATGACATCAGAGGAAGGAAGTGATGAAATTCATTAAAACATTGGAGAAAAGAAAAAGTCTTACTAAAGCTATCCTCTGGCTAGCCTATAGGGCCAATTGATTAGACCCCAGCGCCCTTTGGAGATCAGTAGGAAGAACTTCTCTCTCGAGCAGCGCGGGGGCCAACTGAGGAGAAATAGTAACAGAGGCCCCCTCGGGTAGTGAGAACACCGGGACTAAGGCCTGCCCAGCCTTCATCCTCGATTCCAACCTCCTCCTATCCTCCTCTTTCTCATTTTCTATCTTCCTCTTCTCCTCCATCCTTCTCTTCTCCTCCATCTTCTTTCTCTTTTTTTCCTTTTTTCTCTCTCTCTCTCTCACTTGTTTTTGTTCTTTCCTCTTCTTCTCTTGCTCCTGAGCAGAAGACTGAGAACCAGTAGCCACGACCCCAGAGCTAGACTTATGCTTCTTCGACCCTAAGCGAGGAGCACGTGATCATCATCATCATCGTCCTAAATTAAATTCTTTCTTAGAGGAACCATCTCCTCGCTTGAACTGCTGGATGTGCTCGATGACTCTCGAACTTTAAAAACTTCCCCCGAATCAGAGGAGTTGCTACTATTGTAGCTCCTTTCACCTAAATTGCCTCCAGCACCAGCTGCGGTATCGCCTTCAGAGCCGCTATCCTCCTCGTCCAACTGAATAGGATCCGTAGTAATCTCTTCGGAGGTATCAAACTCAGGGATACTGTCCACCGGCCTCGCTATAAAACTGGAACCAACGTTCTTATATTCAAGCAAAAAAGCAGCAGACCGGGGATGCTCGCCGTCAGCTAAGGGCTCCCTGATATTCCAGGCCTTGACTAATTCAGAGAGACGAACCTCACTGAGAGAAGGTTCCAAATTCTTCGACCTCGCTGAAGAGAAAATAGAGAAAAATCAGAAAGATCACAAATCAACAAAAATTAAAAGAACAGAGCAAAGTCTACCTATGTATTCTTTCCCATAAAAGGGAACAGAGAACCTATCACACCTCGACCCTTCAAGGTAGGGAGAAAACTGCCTGTTTCTAGCAAGGAAACCCTCTTGCCAATAGTCCTTATGGGAATCAGGTAGGTTCACTACCATTACCCTGTCAGGGCTCCTGGCTTTGAGATAGAGAACACCAAAACTAGTTCGAGAAAAAGAGTAGCAAAAATAGACCTCGGCAAGCCCTAACTTGGTACCATATAACTGATTTATTCTATGGACTCCATTAATTATCTTCCACACATTGGGCGAACACTGTGCAGGAACAATATTGAAGTAACCAAAGAAGTGCAAGAACAGGTCGTTGGGAGGAAAAGTAAGTCCCCCTTTGGAAAGCATCAAAACATGGATCCAATGGGCACCCTCTATTTCTCTAACATTTCTAGGGAGAGGGACACACTCAATCTCTACCCACTCTGGGATGTTATAAAACTTCCTAAACTCGGAGACCAACCTATTACCGATCTTTTCCATTGGAAAACCCTAGAAAACTACAAATTCAAAGAGAAAATACAAAAAGAAGGAACATGAGACTTACAAGATGGAAGTTCGACTCGAATGATGAAGAATCACGAGCCCAAATAACAAGGAAGCAATAAGAATGGAGACTGAGAGAAGAAAGTGTGAATCGCTAAAGCTCACAGGAAATGGAAGAATGCTGAGAAGGTTGAAACGACGGTCAAAAAATGACTGCTCTAGAAAACCTTTAAGTGTTGCTAATCATGGTGCACAGACCACGAAGAGGGTGCCGCCAGAATCAGTTCCCCAACTTTTGAAGAGTTGCATGATGCACAAAAAAGTCATTATGGCAAATCATTTAAATTTATTGAGCCCAAAGCATGGCCCAACAAACTTAGGGGTAATTGTGGGTACCCGAAATTAGAATGACGGGCCTGGACGAGTAGCCCAATTTTGGTGGCCCAAAGTCCAGACCCTTCATCTCATAACTAATTCTAATCCAGTTTCCTCCCACGTTCCCATTAAGAGAGGTTATAGGGAGAGATGGAAAACGTGGGGGAGTCCAACACCCCCACTTACTAAAATGAACATGTATATATTGAACCCTAGATCCGGGGCAAAGGACAGGTTGTATTCTCTGTAATCACACTCCGAGATAGATAGAAATAATACTGACTGCACCACCGTGGACGTAATCATATCTTTGTTGAACCACGTACATCCTTTGTTGTGTGATTGTCATTTTACATTCCTTATTCTTGCTTGGTGATTGCTTTTATCTTATCTATTTGTGTTGCATAATAATTGTCTCCACAATAGCCATTGATTAAATTTATGCTTGCTAGGTATGTGACTAGTTAGTGTAAATTCGTGGAAATTTTATATTTTAGGGTGGGACAGATTTTTACGTTACATCGTCTTTTCGTTAGCCTAGGCATAAGACTAGGACGTGTCTTATATTGGTGATTCATCTTATATATAGGATAGGACATATGTGTACTTGGGTACCCTTAGGTATGGGACTAAGGGGTATTTTGAGGATCTCATATCGATTAAAAGGGTGGAGTAATTTGTTAATGGTGAAATTGAGAAAATGAAAATTAATGCCTAAGATAAAAACGGGTATTAAATTTGTGGCGACATAATGTGTGCATGGGGGGGGGGGAGCTGACAGTTTAAATGGGCCGACTGGCGATTTGTGTCGTGTCGTGTGTGGAACCTTGTCAAATTGCGTGGGATCGATAGTTTAAACGAATTCAACAAACGTTTTGACAAGGGGAAGTGTAAAACTTTGATGAACATTACCACCCAGGGCGGGAGGACTGCTATAATAAAAGGTGAGAATACTGATAATTAAATTAACAATATGGGACTTGGGTATTTAAAATTATATTTGTGTTCTTTGTGAATAAGAACTATTATGGGTAGATAGTGATTCATTATTATTGCCCTTAATCATGTATCGTTTGATTAAAATATTCTATTGTGATATTTATCTCGTATAATGATATTATCTGGATTCAAGGATCCTATTTGAGGGGAGTAGTGTGTATTCATGCTCGGAGCTCTGAACTCGTGCGTTGACTAACATTTTCATGTATTAGTGTTGTAGTAGCTGCATAGGATATATTTGATATCGCTTGGAGGTGCAACTAGAGTTTCTTTTATTTACAGTTTTATTTAGTTTAGATTTTTCTTTCCGTCGTATTTCATTATGATATTTCATTTGGATTTTATTGGGCCATTCGGTTCCAAAATTATTTGAGGATTTCAATTGGAGTATTTACAGTCAGTTGATTATTCAGATTTTAAATTCATTCATATTTTGGAGACTGAATTTAATTGGAGTTTAGCATGTGATGGTTTTTATATTACAAACATTCGTTGGGATTGATTATTATTCATCTTGTGGATTGATTTTTACTGTCTCATATCTATAACATGCTGAGAATGGTATTTATTTAGTGACGCCCAACGTAGTTTGGTGGCAGTGGTTGGACACCCTGTTGTCCAGATTGCGCGGGGTGTTACAATATGTTAAACTAGAAGCATTGGATAAACATAGAGATAATGCAAGGAAACACTTCCAGATATACACGAAGCGACTCTACAGGGCTTAAGACAATTTAGTGAGGATGAAATTTTTGGTAAAATGAGATTTGTCTCTAAAAGAAGTTGTTAGACATATTAGAGGACTCCCATTGCCCAAGTTCGTAGCCAACTAGGAGGGACCATTTGTTGTCAAAGTAGCACATGATCTAGGTTACTGTTCGATCTCCAAGATAAAAGAGGATAGGCATTTCAAACAACAAGTGGTTGAAAGTTTACCATGCTTTAGAGTTTGTTATACTTTCTTATTCCAAATCATCTTGTTTTTAAGTTTTTTCCGTAAGATTTTTCAGAGGTTTTTAGAGATTATGAGAAAGCACATACATACAAAATGAATCACAATTTATGTTATAAACACAAGTGTTAGAAGTAATCAAATTAGTAAGAGTACATATTTGAGAGTGTCCATAACAAAATATTTCTTCTTTATATTTCAACTTTAACGGAGTTATATTACAAAATGGGACTATCGCCCAAAAATGCAAGAAAGGCAAAAATATTCTAGCCTATGAGAAACCACAAGTTTAGGGAAGTGAAATAGCCCTCAGGTAGCAAAGCAAAATCTTGAACACAAGCCTGTTGAGATTACATGATGGCATGGATCTAATTTTAACTTCGGACCTCCACTCCAACTCCGCTTCCCAGTCACTCACATCCTTGGCCAAAGCTTCTTAGGTTGCTTTTGACTTTATTATTATGATCCTTAATAAGGTGGCCAATATCCTTCAGTCTTTCCTCGTCAACATGTTGGACCTCGACGTTCTTCAAGTACAACTCGCGTTGAGTCTCCATTCAAGCATCCTTTAGGAGTTTCAAATGATTGATAAGGCAATTGAAGTTAAATCCATCCTTGTACTGGTCTCTAAGTATACTCAAGTGTTGATTGATTATAGATATGTATAAAATAGCCATTGGAGTGTTCACAACCTCTGCCACAATGGTTGTTATACTTTGGAATCTATAACCCATTACAACTCTATTTGGCCTTAGGAATTCTACAATAAAAGTTTCTCGATGATGTTGAATAAGCTGTTATATCATCGTGCGATGGGAACCTTGAATAAAGGGGCGCTGTTGAAGCACCTGCTGGTAGAATTCAGGAGGTGCAATGCTTGACAGTAGAATCTCACACCCAGACTCACTATCAATCATGTTGGCATTGGTTGTGGAGACACGATCACTATCACTAGAGGACTCAGCACGAGATGGCTCTAGCATAACTTGGAGATTCTCCATTTGTTGAGGAGACATAACGGATTGAGAATCAACAACTTGATGTACCTAAAATGGTGCAACATGTTCCCTCACATGCTTAAAAGAGACAACAATACGTGTTAGCCACAGTTTGGAGATTTCTTTACTACCACAGAGGTAACTTAAGAGACAAAAATCTTAACAAAGAGTTTTCTAGGTCACAAGTAGGTGTGATATTTGAAAAAATCTTAGCAAAGATATTGCGTCACTAAGAAGGTGTAAGATTTGAATTTTTTTAGCAAAAAGTTTCCTAAATCTGAGATTTGGAAAAAAAATCTTAGCAAATAGATTGCTAAGTCACTAAGCAGGTGTGAGATTTGAAATTTTTTTATTTGCTAAGTCTGAGATTTGAAATTTTTTTTAGCAAAGAGATTGCTAAATCACAAAGCAAGTCTATTTTCAAAACTGAAATATACCTCAAGAGATTGAATAACCACAGTTGAAGCTAAGGGATTGTTTGCATCCCTAGGTTCAATGACATGACTTTGAGCAAATTGATCCTCCTCAACTTTAAATTTCCTTTCAATTGACACAAGATCCAGGCCAAAGGTAGGTTCCGGTAATGAAAAGCACCAGTCTCAAGTTTGGAAGGGGTAACTTCCACTAAGGGCAGAGGAACCTCATTAGCAAAAGTCATTGGTACACTCCGAAAAAGATGCATCAACAGAAAGAGAGAAAACATGCTAAGATTTAATCGATGGAATAGTAAGAAACAGTTAAAAGAATTGAAGCTTTGCCTCCTCAAGAATATCTCGTGGAATCCAACCCACAATTGGTCTTATAAAGGGGTAAGGTGGAAGAGACTCATTCAGCGCACTAACAATGGACAAAACATCCACTTGGGAAACACATATCACTTTAGTAAAATTAACACAACAGTTTGAGGAGTCATACTTAGAAGTTTTTAAGTAAAAAGCACTACAAAAAAAGTTGCTTTTAAGACCCTATTTTTTTAGACAAACAAAATATAGTCTTTAAAACATATTTTTTGCGACGTGCATAATTTACTGTCTCAAAAACTATTATTTCTTAAGACTGCTAATTATACCCGTCTCAAAAGAGGTCACTTTTTGAGATGATAAATTATTCCCGTCTTATAAAGTAAACCAAATGAGACTATAAATTGTTTGCTCTCTAAAAAGATATACCAAATAAGACGGCTAAAAAAATTATCTTCCCACCATAAACACTTTTCATCTCCCGCCTTACTTTACCCAAAAAAAGAGAAAAAAAGAAAGGCATCATCTCGATTGGTACTCACCATCTCTCTCTTTCTCACAAACCTAATTGGCCAAACACCTTCTCCTCTTATAAACCCAATCGGCCAAACCCCCGTACTGGTCAGCGGCCACCGAGTCACTGCCTAAAGCTTTCTTTATCTTCGATCTCAGGTTTGTTCTCTCTCGCCCACACACACGCACACAAAAACAGACACACACACACGCACACAGTGACGCACACCCACATACACATGAACGGAAATCTTCAAAGTTAGGGTTTCCAATTTAATTTTATGTGGAGTATTTACAGGGACAAATACAATCTTCCACTTTAGGGTTTTCATTTTCATTTTCATTTTCAATTTAATTTTATATTATATATTCACCCTCACTTTGAAAATTTGAAATTTTGATTATTGATGTCATTATTAGGAAAATGTAATTAAAATCAATTTATTATTGAAAAACCAAATTTTCATTTAATCAATTATATAGAATGCAAGATTTTTATAATTATCTGCAATATGTTGAAAATATGTTTGAGGCTGCAAAAAAACTCTATGATTATTTTGTTGTTTTTTTATTTCCTAATTTTTTTATTGGGCCTTTTTTCAATTCTTTTATTGGGTTGTATGGACTCACTCAGCTTTGATTGAGGGTTTAAAAATTCTACAATGAGAATTGAGCTAAATACCTTTAGTATTTGATTAGGGAAGACAACAATAAATTCATTGTTTGTATATTTTCTTTTGTTCCCATAAAATGTAAATTGCAAATTTGGGCGATTGCAAGACACCAATTTAATATTCTATTGTGTATTCACCCTCACTTTAAAAAATTCAATTATTGATATAATTATTAGAAACATGTAATTAAAATCAATTTATTATTTAAAAACTAAAATTTAATCTAATCTATTATATAAAATGCAAGATTTTTATAATTATTTGCAATATGCTTGAGTTTAAAACTGCCAAATATCTTTATAATTTAGTTTTCTCGGTTTAATTTAGTTTTGGTGTTGACTGTGGTTTAGATCCATTATCGATTTTGACCTTAATTTCATTTTGGGTAGTGGGTCGATTTCCATTCAATCTTCCTGCCATTTCTGCTTGCATTTGTCATTTATGTTTGCATTTGGGAACAAAATAATGAAGAGCCTAGATTTTATAAGAGCATTGCATTTGTCATTTTTTCCTTTGCCTTCTTAACTAGGTTTCACCAGCTTTTATAAGAGGTACCTATGGGAGCTTTACATAAATTGTGACATGTCTTGAGCTTATGGGTGCTCTAATCATTAGAATTTCGAGCAAGGAAAATGTGGGTTGGTAATAATCTTGACATAGAGACACAATGATTTGTTATTTAAACGATTTTCTTATTTGTTAATCTATTTGAACCTACTGAAAGCACATGGCTTGTTTGGTTGAATATTATGATGATTAATTTTTTTCTTTTCTCTAAATGATGAGCGCGGGTGGCGAGCTTGCTTTTACGTATCTGCTACATTACTTACTCTATTGACAGAGTTGTTCTGAGTCTCCTCGTTAGCTTTTTAAGGTAACTTGCCCTCATTTGTGACTTGTATCTTAAACAACTAATTTACTATCTTGGATTTACTACATTTATATAAAGTTGATGAGTTTGATCGTGAAAGATTTTCCACATCACCCCTCTACCACCCAAACAAATATATAGAGAGAGAACGTATGGACCTCACCATCCGTAATCAATTGATCTCAGTTGTCTCATCTGACATTAATTTGATTTTAGTTTAGTGGTATCCAAACACAAAATGCGTTAATTATACTATTAAAAACAACAACACAAGAACTCTTGATGTAAGCATTAAAAATTGATAAAAGGCCGCAACTAGTGTGTGATTCCTCTTACAAGTTAAAAAAATAGAAATTCTCCCATTGTTAAAACCAAAAGTTGCTATCACTGTTTGAAAATATTTTTTATGAACTTAAATTTAATTAGTTGTTTTTCAAAATAAATTTTTTTGAAAAATTTCTAATTCCCAACCATCAAATATTGTTGGTTCGATTCAAGCTACTCGTAATTGTAATGATCATGTTCTCAAAACACACGTTCACTGGCACATAGATCAACTCACAACCAACAATGACGTTTCGGGATGCAGTCATGCCTAATTATAACTTCATGGCTGAAATATTAATATGATATCGTAGACTAGAATGGTGTTTTTTTCGAGGTACAATCATATTTTAAAATGGATAATGATTTGTTGTGCGAAATTCTCACAACAGTACAACAATTAACCTAACGTCACACAATAACACAAGTGGTGAGTTCTTTATTTGTTATATTTATTGTATCTATTAAAATAGTGATTATTACTTTATTTAGGCCTCTAATTATGTTTTAAAATACTACCGCGATGTTGATTTCATTATGGAATTTCCATGAACTCGTGAAGCCTACCACATAGAGACAAGACAAGGAAGAAATTTAAGTTTGATTATTTTTATTTTGAGCCACATTCTGAAATTTGAACTTCAGAATAAGGTGTTTAACAACATAAACACATTAACCTCTGATGATAGTCCCGGTGGGCAAGATGACTCGTATAGGCCGCGTGGAAGAAAGCGTGAGAAATAACGTGCCATGCTGCGTGGATGTGTTGATAGTTTGGATGCAAACACAGTCGTCCCTAAAAAATGTGAAAATCTTAATGCAATATTTAAGAGAAGAACGAATGGAAGGTTTCTTAGGAAATCAAATTTTATTCCCAAATGGAAGCTTTTATTAATATGGACAAAGAGAGACAGAGGACCGATTAAAATATCAGTTAGTCCATCTAAGGTGTGAACAGTCTATCATAATAGAGATGGATGTGTTCAAAATGAATGAGGTTTGATTCAATATCAATTGAAGAGATTTAATGAACTTTTAGCAATGGTTTTGTAAACTGAAACCGCCCTACTGGGACATCTAACCCAAAGTCTTACCTTCATCTTGAACGGTTGATTAGCGATCACATTGGGATTAGGGGTTAAACCCGACCTAGTACTTCAAAAATAATACGAGGTAGGGGTTAACCCATAAGGCTTGCAGATTCGATCGCTGGACCATATGTTTACAGTGTTATGACTTTATCAGCAACAATGCTTGCTTTTTGTAATGCATTTTGTTTCTTTACTTGTTTTCTGTTATATGAGTCCATGCTTCTTTACTTGTTAAACAAATATATGGAAAAGCAGTGCAAAACAAATTAGGAGGTTAAATCTGAAATAATTATCAAAAATTGGTTGCTCTAATGCTTTGATCGTGGATATCTGTTAAAAAACTATAATAGGATAATGTTACCAACTAAAATATAGGAATTTGGTAGGATAGATGAAATGATGATATCATCAACTCTAAAATTACTAACTCAACTCATCTACCTTTCAATAGATTTATTTTTCATTTACAAGTTAATGTGTCCCTCACAATTCACCTTTTTTTAATTATTATTATAATTGATGAATTGAATATGTTCGCTTCAGCAGTACTTTAGCACACAAAATACATTTTACCTTTTTTTCATTTTCATCTTAGTTATATTGCATTTCATATATATTTATTCTGTGGCTAGTTGAGAGTGTCTTAGTTCACTTATATTATATATCGTTTTTGGTGAAGCCTAGTTTCATGATTAGTCACTTCCTCTCCTTTGATTTGTCTCGTGTTGTTTCAATTTCACCATATATACCTTTTTACCTACTAACATAGTTTATATAATATCCCTAATTCATTTCTTAGACGCAACATGCCGTGGATGTGGGATAGTGACATTTTCTTTTTAATGTAATGATACAATATGGTGAACTTTTTTTCTGCTCCGTATGACATCTTTACTATTTGTAGCTAATAAGAAATTTTCATGGTCGATCATGGGTTTGAAGGAAAATAAATATTTGGTGTCGTCGTTTCATGTGTTTGTCTTTCTTCAGTTGCAATCTTCAATTGACAGGGTTATTTTTTAACTGTGGTACCATCCAAATAAAGCGCAAAATTATTCACATAAAAGTAGAGACTTGCCACGACAAGGGACTGAGCACTAGAGCCTCAATGGCATTGTTTTGTGCAGCTAAAATAATCTTGATGTGCTTCACCTAACTTAAATTAAAAAGTAGGATATATTAGTATTAGACATATGAATGATAGTAACGCTGCCTAATAACCATGGCTAACTCATTTTGGTTACCAAATTAACCGGGGATAACTTCCTAAATGAAAAAAGAGAGAAGAGACAAAAAAGAAAAGCTCATTGATGTTCTACTTAAAGCAAAAATATTGTTTCAGCAATGGGGTAGCTTTTTCCCTCTTTGATAATTTTTGTAGCTAGTTATTGATTGAACTGGGGTTTCTACCTTGTACTTATTCAAAGCAGGGTATGCCATGTTTCATGTTTTTGCAATTATATATATATATATATATATATATATATATATGTGTGTGTGTGTGTGTGTGTGTGTGTAAATAAATGAATAACTAAGGAACTTCTTCATTATCCTTCTCTGAGTTTAAGGTTTTAATCAAGAAAATGCGATCTTTCATAATATCCAACCTTTTTGTTATTTAAACCAGTTGTGTAACATGAAGAGAAATGTTTACTTTTTAACAATACAACTAACACCTTTCATTATCAACGCTTTACATTTAGAGCACACATTGAAAGAAACCCATCCTACTGTCTCATATAAGGTACGAATACTCTACCTGGTCATTTTTTTAATTGTGCCTTTGTGTATTGTTTAGCATGAACTTGTGCTTATGCCTTTGAGATTTCTAGAATTTGATCTTCTTTTCCTCACTCGCACACTCCTCGAGGATTATATTCATTTGCATTGTAAGGTTGGGGCCCTACTATTGAGCAGTATACTTGTTTTAGGGAGTGTTAAAAATGGTGGTGATCGAACTCGTAGCTGGTACAAGCGATGACGCAAACCTTATTAGTGCCAAACCAGAACCATCAAGAAAAGAAAATATAGCAGCAACAGTAGATTTGAGTGATGATAAGAATTTAATGGCATCTGGATAAGCATTAAAATCGCCAGTGAAAGTGAAGTGAATGATGACAATGATGGAGGTGACAATATTGATTATCCCCTTCAATTGTAGCATCTAGTATGTGTAAAAAATCTACTGATTGGTTAGAGTATTCAAACAGCATACATTCAGGCGACATGATGTGCCCGACACTTTATATATACATGGATAATCAATATTTTCTTATTTCATCGTTTGCACAGGCTTCTCACAAAGATGCAGCTTTGACAATCTTCTCCGTGAAAAAAGGGTAAATTTTAAATTATTCATTTTGTATTCTTTGCTCACATTCCCTCTAATTTAAATAAATTGTTCTACTCATTAAAGACCTTAATTTTTATTTGGAACCTCACTACATTGATCAATGTATCTTCGGTCATCTAAACAGAAGATAACCTCTCATTGGAAAGAAGGGTGATGATCCTCGCTTGGTCAATCTCAGTTCATGATAGCAAAAGGAAACTTACATTGCAATCAAAAGCAATCCTCTATTCCTACCATTTTCTGCAGGACCATCATTCTTCTTTTCAATATCAACATCTTTTGGCCCATCATTAATTTCATTTTCACTATCTGCGACCATTTTGTCCACGATATTTTCATTGGTTGTCACAACATCATTATCACTGATATTATGATCAGGGGGAAGCTACCCCAACTTCAAAGCGTTTCAAGCCTTTCTACCTCCCAAGAGTTTGAGAATTCATAATGGCAACCTTGATAGTTATAATTTGATCTGGGGTAGGGCCAACTGTTTTGGGAGTTTGCTCCTTTGGAGTACTAGGAACCTCACCGGGCACAAACATCTTCGCTAATTCTTTTTTAGCCCCCTCTTCAGCTTCTTGTGAAGTGAACATATGAGCTGCCTCAATTCTCTCCTTTTGGTTGACTTTCTTGAAATCAAGTATTCTCAACGATTTCATTTTGTTGATGTTATATGAGCGATTGATTTATTGGAACAAATGCAATATCACAACTAATTTATTGATAGTAAATGACAGTTCCAATCGCAAGCACAGTTCCAATAGAAAAACATAGGCATGGTGAACACAACATACTGTAATTCAAGTCTCACCAAGCTTAAGCTACATACCTAACATACTAATTTGAACATAGTACACGACTATTTTTTAAGTAAATTTTTAGTAGCGTGTTAGGATAGATTGGATATGCTATTTAAAAAGTAAGATGCAATCTTTTTCTCCCAACTTCAATGATTTGGCGTATGTTTTATCTTCGGTACAATTGGAACTGAGAATGAACAAAGGAGGCCAAAAAGTTATTTTGTGAAAATTGGAGCAGTTGTGCATGATTTCTTGCACAGAACTTGCTTATACTTATGTAAACAAATGCATATATCACATGCATATGCATATAGGTGATAATTTAGAATGCTCTCATGACCTTTCATTATAAGCATATAGGTGATAATTTTCTACATGATGAGATAATGAGGGACGAAAGAAAGGACCAAAATCCACTCTCTTTAGGTTATTATACTTAGTTTACTAGTTTATGAATCATCGTAGTTTTGTTTTTGTAACAACTTTATATATTGAAAAGTTAGTCTCTGTAATATGCTAGACAATATGAAATTGATCGACGATTTTGATATGCAGGACAATATGAAATTGATGGGCGATTTCGATGCCCTAACATCAACATTATTTTGAAGTGGTCCTAGTATGTACAACATCTACACGAACAAGTTCCATTACCTCAACGACCCATACCGACTAGGTATTAGCGCATATTTATTTTATTTCTATATATTTATGTGATGGAGTGTTAGGTAGGATATATGTTGTAGCTATTCCACCATTAGTTGTTTACATGGTTATGGCTATTTCTGTCATTTTTGAATTAATTTTTATGCTTAAATAGGTTGGTTTTCATGAATAAATAAAGGAGACTCTGCCAAATTTTTAAACAAATATTAAGTGCTTTTAAAAGTAATTAATATGAAGATACACAAATTTGATAATGTTTTTAAAGATTGTCATCTATAGGAACTATTAAAATAGATTACTTCTTTGTTTAAGGTAACTGGCACTAAATAAATTTTATTGCAGGTGAAAACTTTTTGTGGACAAGGCTAGTCAATGAAGTTATTTTGTTGGAGGTCGTATCTTCAAGATTGCGGGTTTACTTTTCTTACATCATTTTATGTTAAGAGTAGATGGGTTTTTATGTAATTTTTTCTATCTAGACGAGTGAAATTGTGTAGAGAGATTTAGGTTTGTGGACATGATGTTGGAATTTTTGATTGCTTAGAGATTTTACTTGTAAGAACTCTTAACTATTGTTGAATGAAAATTATTCGTTGTGTTGGTTGAAAATCAACTTATGTATTATATTTTTTTATCATTTGGTGATGCGTTAATAAATTGTATCAAATGTAATTCAATTATATATATTAAAGTTTAGTGATAGATTTTATTACCACTAATATATTGGCGTAAAAATTTTAAGATCCCTTCACCTCTTTTGGGATGGTTAAAACTGTCCCCAAAATATATTAAGAACGGATATCTTGTTGTCTCAAAAAGATCTTATAAAACAATAATCTTTTGAGATGGATTAATTCCCATCCCAAAAGAACTCTCATGGGACTGTTCTCTTGCCGTCTCAAAAGGGTCATATAAAATGATGAGCTTTTAAGACGGATCTCTTCCCATCTCAAAAAACTCTTTTGAGATGGCTCACAAAAAGTATTTATAACACCCTATCAAAAAGAGCCCCCTAGCCATCCCAAATACCGTCCCAAAAAGTATTTGAGATGGATAAACCATCTTTTGGGACTGTTAAGCCACCGTCTCAAAAATTACCTCTAACAAGTTAGTTATACGAATCACAACTAGTGGTAAAAAGATGGAGGATGGTGAGTCAATGACATTGAAGAAGGTAGGTCAGGTGTCGTTGAAACTTCACAAGTTCTACCTGATGGCCCAACCATTTTGCGACAATATATGTGTTACCTCACTCACACAATTGGAGGAAGCATTCCTTGAGTATGTAAGTCCAATCATCGATGGACGATAAGCTGGAGATGCATTAGGGATAAATTCATCGCCAATTAGGCTTGGGGAGTACCTTGGGGGTGATGGAAAATAACTAGGAAATGAATATTCCTAAAGAGTAAAGAGAAAAAGATAAAGTATCATAGGGAGCACATCCACACAAACAAACTTGTACAAAATAAATAAAGAGTTACCTCTGGAGTAGGAGAAATGTGTAGCGTTGGAACAGTTTTCTTTGGAGCATCTACCATATGTTCATCTATAGGACTATACTCTAAAATAATACATTCAGAGGAACCTGGGGGCATGGGAGTTGGAATTTATGGGATCACAACACGTACCTGAGTTACGCATTTCCTCAGTGTTTTGGAGCCCAAATGTTTTTTGCGCTGAAAAGGGGCACCAATGGAAGGTCCCTATTTGGATCGACCAAAGTTAGAGATTTTCTTGCGAGAAGCCTTAGAAGTAACAACATGATAAACAAGGGGTTTCCCATGGGGAATAACTCGAAAAGGATTGAAGCCACATAGCACTTCAGCAACTATTAAAGCAATTTTCCACTAAGTCTAGATTAGGTGGTCGAGCGGCTTCTAGAGGCACCACAGCCAATTCAGTGGCAAATTTCTTAATTTTGGATTTATTGAGAGCTGGGAGGGAAGCCTCCTCTATTGGTGAACCAACAGCAGAGGAAGCTTTCTTTTTTATAGCAGAAGTAGCATGGAAAACAATTTTCTTATTTCCCTTTTGAGGCACATCGTTCAATGGTGCCAAGGGAGGTAACTACTTAGGCGGACTCTTTTCTGTGTGCTCAACTCAAATTCAACTCCTATTAGTGAGTTATTTTTAAGCCCAAGTGATACGACGCAAATATTGCGTATTTCACCCGTTAACCTACGCCTTATTAGCCCCCTTGGGTATCTTAATCCCTATACTTATGCTCGCTAACCAGAAAACCTCGAATTTCTATGTTAACATGTTTTTCAGGGGTTAATTGGGCTTTTGTGGGTATTTGGATGCTTAGTATGAAGTTCGGACGCTTTCCGAAAATGTTTCGTCGACTTTTGCAGCTTCGGGGGCATTTTAGTAATTCCATCATTCGGGTTTGAATCCCGAGCTCTTCACGGAAGTTGAAGCCCTTTGATTTCTCTTTGCGTGGCCGCCGACGGTGCATGATTCCGAGTTGTAATGATGGAGTTATGGCATTTTTAGGATGATTTTTACTTAAAAAGTACACTCAAGGTCACATTCAAGGGCATTTTAGTCATTTCATATTTTGGTTTTTTGGCCCAATGTCTTCTTGGATGTTGTAGTCCTCTGCGTTATCTTCGCGTAGCCTCTGACCGTGCCTCATTCCGAGCTATAAAGAAGAAATAGCGGCATTTTCCGTAAAATAGGACAAAGCTGCAGATTCAGACCTGGTGCTTGCGAATCGATTCAGCCCAAAAACGAATCGATTCGGTTTGCACCAGAATGCCAGATATTTGCTTCCCCTGTTTCCAAATCGATTCGGTCCTTTACCGAATCGATTCGGCTACAGGAAAAGTCCGAAAATCTTTATTTTTAAGTTAGTTTTTGGTTGGGTATATATAGAGAAACTTTGTATTAAGTTGGGTGGACGTTTTTAGCTTAGGTTTAGTTAGGGTTTTTGGGGTTTTGCTTGGTTCTTCTTCAATTCATCTTGGTTTGACATCCATTTGGGTTGTAATTGGTATTATTCATCCTCCCTCTCCTTTAATATAGTTTGTATTTCTTCATTTCCTTGCTTTCTAGATAGATTTACATGCTTTCATAATTAGTTTATTGTGTTTATTCTTGCTTTCTAGTTTAATTAGTTGTAATTTAGTTTAATTCATTATGCGTCCCTAGATAAATAGGGTCGGGATTGCGTTTCCGTCATTTTCGGGTTCGGACCTCGAAATTTAGGGTTTCGTGTAAAATCGCATTTAATTGAAACCTCGCGTATTAAAGTCGGATTATTATGCGTTTAACTTTCTTTGTCATGCAACGTCAGTGTTTATCGCGATTATCCGAATTTAATCCGCGTGTGACCATTTTCAGTTAAATGTTTTATCTCGCAACTTTGGGTTAAATTCCTTCTTGCGTGATGTTTATGCTTAATTGTAAATGCTCGATTAAATTGCTTTCGAGCCGGAATCTTGATTAGTAGTTGTTTCGATCCGTTTGGTAGAATTCGATCCCGATCCTCACTTTACTTTAATTTAGCGTAACTTATTCTTTTCTTTTGTCACGATAACCACCCTATCACCTTTTCATTTATTTATTTTACACCACTTTTATTCCTGAAGTAATTAAAACAATTAACATCTAAAATTCAATCACTCCCCGTGGATTTACGATACCCGACTTACCGCTGTGCTTGCTTGTCAAGTGTAGTAGTAGCTTAGGTTTATATCTTTTGTATCGCGGCGGCGAAACATACGACGACTGTGCACTTTACACGCGCACACTTTTTCCGCCCGGTCACAAAATGGCGCCGTTGCCGGGGAGTGTGTTTTAGATAGTAATTGTTTTATTATTTCGTAGTATTTTTCCTTTTGTATTTGTATTCTTTGTTTTAACCTTTTTTGCAGGATTTGCATACTTTGAGCGCTAAGAAACTTTGATTCGCGGTTGCTCACTTTCTTTCTCGGATTCTCCATCTACAAACAACGAGGTAATCATGTCCTACTATTATAGTTATTACGGTCATTCTAATGATTCTTACTTTGGGGATAGTTTTCAAGTTTTCCATTTTGAAGATTTTCTTGAAAATGAAAGACTTGAAAACATTTATCGGAATGAAAATCGTTATTGGGAGCTTGAGTTGGATTCATTATTCGAATCCAATGACGATTATTATTTCATTACTTTCGAAGACGAGTTTCAACCAAATGAGGAGTCCGAGGCTCTTGAGCCGAGGAAGCCAACTTTGGAAGAAACTTTGCTTCTTTACTCCCAAGGTTTGGAAAGCCTAAATGATGCTGGAATGAGACTTGGTGCACTTTGCGATGAGATGAATTCTTATGCACAAAACAACGAGGAGGTGGAAACTAGTGTTTCACCTCAATTTTTCAAAGAATTTCTCATCGAATGTGAATCTTTCTCCCCGGAAATTCAATCTCCTTCCGATGATGAGTCGATTGAGATTGAATTTGTTTCATCACCATATTCGTTTTCCGTGATCGAACCATTAGAATTACCGGTTGATTGCTATGAGTCGGTAGAAACTTTTAAAACTTCAACACTTTTTGCCGACGAGGACTCTTTACCGGACTTATTTTCGATGGATGTTATCCTCATGTGTGCACCATCTCCCATTCCATTTGAAAAACCTTTGGGAGATGAATCGATTTTTCTTGGACCTCAAGTGTATCTTTCCCCCTTGTTATCCAAATCCCCCATCGTCCGCCCAAACTTTCAAATTGGCGATGGTTCACTTTTTTCACCACCCACATGCCTTCCGTTGTTCAAACGGAATTCTTATTTTCCGGGAGGCATGTTCGCTTTGGAGGGTCCACCGTTGATCTTTCAAAGTCAAATCCCTTTTTGGGTGAACCCTCAACTATTTAGACTTCTAGTGTATAGTTTGTGTGAAGCCTAAATAGTAGGTTGTAAATAATTAGCTTTTTAATTTTCTTTATTTTCTATTTTTCTTTCCTTTTAATTTAGTCTAGTGTAATTAGTTAACTTTTTGTTATTTGTTTTTGCTATGCTCGGTGCTAACTTGTTTTGTAGATTTCATTGGACTCGTGCTTATGGAGATCGCTCCAATTTTGGGTAATATCGTTCTTCTCCTCTCTTTGTGTTGTGTTCTTAATACGCATTGAGGACAATGCAACATTTAAGTTAGGGGGTGTAGGATATTCTATCCATTTCATGTGTAGTCCATGGATTTGCTCACATTTAGTTACTAAGTATGCCTTTTTGTGAAAAATTTAAAAATTTTCAAAAATATTTTCGTTCTTTTTTCTCCTTTGTTGGGCATTTTGCCTTGTTTTCGATGATAAATTTTAATAATTGCCCGATCCGATTGACAACTCAATGATGCATGTTCTCGATTTTAGAAGTTATTAGACTTTAGTCCTCAAATCATTAATATTGTGAATAACTTCATGAATTAAACTTTATCCCATGAGCATATGCACTTTCCTGGTTCTATTGATTTGGTTTAAGATTTTTATAACTTGGGAATCTTTTGTTGCATTGTATATACTTACACCGAGTAAGCTTTGTACCTTTCGTCGTTTGTGAGTGTATACACTATTCTTTCCTCTTTGAAAACGTTGAATTCGTTGGTAATCTCTCTATTCTTTCATTTGATCGTTCATTAATTGAGTTCATCCTTGAAATGTGTTACTTGAGCATGACTTTCTATATTGTTTTGACTCGAGAATTGCGTACTTTGTGAAATGATCATAGGCCCTCTTTGTTATATCACCCATATTAGCCTTGACCTCACCTTATATGTTTCCCTAGTCAACCCCTTTGAGCCTAAATATAGCCTTTCGTTTCATAACCCCATTCCCATAACCAACTCTAAATTGGAGTTATAAACCATACATACACTTTCCATACCTTTGTTTGGAATGTTACTTGGGATTGAATGTTGTTGTTGTATTGCGGTTGCAATTTTGGCATATGAGAGTTTGAAAAATAAAGAAAAGTGATGTGAAAAAAAGTGAAGAAAAAGAGAAAGCAAAAAGAAAAAGAAAATAAAAGAAAAGAAAACATGAGAAAAAGAAGAAAAGAAAAGGAAAGAGAAAGTTGTATATGTTGTGTATATAGTTCAATAAGCTTTGATTACTCTCCAAATAATACATTTACTTCTTGTTTTGGAACTTGTTTTCCAATTTTGATATTTCCCGTTTTTTCCCATTATCCCAAGTTTTCATCCCGATCACTTTGAATCCTTACATACATATCATTCGTTTCGTACCTTAACCCCAAACCTACATTACAACCCTATAAAGTCCTATGTGATCTTAGGGTGCATTTTATTCAAAAGTTTAAATAGTTTTGATAATCTGTGAAAATGCATTTCGCCTCTTTTAGTGTGCGGTATCCTTTCATTGAGATTACAGTTTTTCATTTTATATATAGCGTTCTTCATTTGTGACATGTGTGCGGCCTAGTTTCCATTTACATTTACTCTTTATGCCCGCATGTCCCGTGTATTACCTCCCTTTTCATAGTGAATTCATTTGTTGAGCGTAATGCCCGTGAAGATTGAATGTATGCTTGCTTTGATTAGTATCCGGTTTATATAAGTTTTTCGCCAAATCACACTATGCATGTGCTCTCCCCCCCTCCCACTTTTAAAGTTTCAATTCTATGAGGTGCATTCAACTTGTTAATAACAACGGACTTTTGTTTGAATTCGTTCAATATGCTAATAACATGTTTGAAATCTTTTTCGTTGTTGTTGAGTTTGTCGCATGTTGGGTTGGGCATATTTTGAGGAAACCATATGATGTTTGTGGGCTTCATCCCTGAAAACCCTCACGAGACGACACTCGTCCACTAGGGTAACCTAAGGGTTTAACGGCTTATTGCATATGCTAAATGCAATCGTTCGCCCGTGAAAGTGGCCTTAACTTCTTATTACTTTTTCATCCCATTTTGTACTCGTGTCCTACTTTTGGTCTGCTTGTAGTTCTTGTTGTTTCCTATTTCATTGCTAGGGACTAGCAATGTGTAAGTTAGGGGGTGTGATACGACGCAAATATTGTGTATTTCACCCGTTAACCTACGCCTTATTAGCCCCCTTGGGTATCTTAATCCCTATACTTATGCTCGTTAACCAGACAACCTCGAATTTCTATGTTAACATGTTTTGCAGGGGTTAATTGGGCTTTTGTAGGTATTTGGATGCTTAGTATGAAGTTCGGACGCTTTCCGGAAATGTTTCGTCGACTTTTGCAGCTTCGGGGGCATTTTAGTAATTCCAGCATTCGGGTTTGAATCCCGAGCTCTTCACGGAAGTTGAATCCCTTTGATTTCTCTTTGCGTGGCCGCCGACGGTGCATGATTCCGAGTTGTAATGATGGAGTTATGGCATTTTTAGGATGATTTTTACTTAAAAAGTACACTCAAGGTCACATTCAAGGGCATTTTAGTCATTTCATATTTTGGTTTTTTGGCCCAATGTCTTCTTGGATGTTGTAGTTCTCTGAGTTATCTTCGCGTAGCCTCCGACCGTGCCTCATTCCGAGCTATAACGAAGAAATGGCGGCATTTTCCGTAAAACAGGACAAAGCTGCAGATTCAGACCTGGTGCTTGCGAATCGATTCGGCCCAAAACCGAATCGATTCGGTTTGCACCAGAATGCCAGATATTTGCTTCCCCTGTTTCCAAATCGATTCGGTCCTTTACCGAATCGATTCGGCTACAGGAAAAGTCCGAAAATCTTCATTTTTAAGTTGGTTTTTGGTTGGGTATATATAGAGAAACTTTGTATTAAGTTGGGTGGATGTTTTTAGCTTAGGTTTAGTTAGGGTTTTTGGGGTTTTGCTTGGTTCTTCTTCAATTCATCTTGGTTTGACATCCATTTGGGTTGTAATTGGTACTATTCATCCTCCCTCTCCTTTAATATAGTTTGTATTTCTTCATTTCCTTGCTTTCTAGATAGATTTACATGCTTTCATAATTAGTTTATTGTGTTTATTCTTGCTTTCTAGTTTAATTAGTTGTAATTTAGTTTAATTCATTATGCGTCCCTAGATAAATAGGGTCGGGATTGCATTTCCGCCATTTTCGGGTTCGGACCTCGAAATTTAGGGTTTCGTGTAAAATCGCATTTAATTGAAACCTCGCGTATTAAAGTCGGATTATTATGCGTTTAACTTTCTTTGTCATGCAACGTCAGTGTTTATCGCGATTATCCGAATTTAATCCGCGTGTGACCATTTTCAGTTAAATGTTTTATCTCGCAACTTTGGATTAAATTCCTTCTTGCGTGATGTTTATGCTTAATTGTAAATGCTCGATTAAATTGCTTTTGAGCCGGAATCTTGATTAGTAGTTGTTTCGATCCGTTTGGTAGAATGCGATCCCGATCCTCGCTTTACTTTAATTTAGCGTAACTTATTCTTTTCTTTTGTCACGACAACCACCCTATCACCTTTTCATTTATTTATTTTACACCACTTTTATTCCTGAAGTAATTAAAACAATTAACATCTAAAATTCAATCACTCCCTGTGGATTTACGATACCCGACTTACCGCTGTGCTTGCTTGTCAAGTGTAGTAGTAGCTTAGGTTTATATCTTTTGTATCGCGGCGGCGAAACATACGACGACTGTGCACTTTACACGCGCACACTTTTTCCGCCCGGTCACCAAGCTCATTGGGGGAAAACCATATCCCCGATGGATAGTAGATGGACTCTTGAGTCACTCTCTGATTTGGTTGAGTTAAGATGGAAACAAATGCATAAGCCACCTAAATGACATGTCACCCTTCCTCTTGTTGTTTGGAATGGTGAGCTTGTTCTTCAACTCAGAAAAAAGAGCTACAATAACAGATGTTATAAAGTCCAAACAAGTTATGGAGAAAGATTCATCGATTTTGTTGCTTCGGGAGGTCATGAGGGGGACACCTTGGTCATACCCAAAATGTCTGAAAAATGGCGGGGGTAATAGGACTCGCTTTCAATACCCCACTTAGTAAATGAGGGAAGATGGTCGGGAGTAATCACAAGAACAACAGATAAAACAGGTTTGTCAGTAATCATATCTACTGTCACCGCTTCAACTAGAAGATTGGCTTCATAAAAAAATGGGCATATTTGGGATTAAGTTTCGCCATGGTAATTATTTATTCTTTGCTTCTTATTTTAAAAGAGCAGTCTTGGACATTTCACAACAGATTGAATAAAAGGGATCTCCGAAGGGGCAACAGTGGGGAACCTCGAGTAAAGGAACTCCATCAAGAAAATTATGTTATCGAAATTAGATACATCATACCTCCTTAAAGATCGTTCCATGTTTACATGAGTCCTATCTAACCATGCGTAAAGGGACCTACGTGTAATAACATTAAGTGGAAGATTAACCCCTTGAACTAACCTCATAGATACATTGATCAAGTCTCTGTGAGGTTGATCGTTGGTCTTGCCTGGTGAAAAGAAGCGAGAAATCACACATAAAATATAAGCAACTAACTCCAACGAGGAACCTTTACCTTCACCAAAATCTGCAGCAGGAATGATACTACTGCCCTTCTCATCTTTGGTGAATTTTGGGGGAACCTTGCAATAAAATTTTATAAGTTGGGTGAACGTGGATTTGTTGGAATCCCCAATATATTCACGACAAACTTTATCTAAGTCTCCCCGCGCTATAGCTTCAGTGGCATCAAGAGCTTCACCGTTGTAAGAAAGGGCACCATGAGGCTCAAGGCCCATCAGCTCACAAATGTCTTCAAGGGTGATCGTAAATTAACCCCAAGCTATAATAAAAGTGAAGGGCAGTTTTTTCCAACGAGAGACCAATAATTGAAGGGCTACATTGTTTTTGGACAAAGTAAAATCCCCAAACCAACAAGTGTGGAGAAGACACGCCTTTTTTTATGCTGACAGAGTATGTTTGGTAGATATAGGTTGAACAACTAGCAAAAGCTTCTGGGAGACGCCGGGTGCTTCAAAATTAATATGGGAATAAGGGAAGTTCCTCACGGTTCAACCTAAAATGGAGAGTTCCAAAGGGGTTTAGGTATACTTAGTCTTCTCTTTCCTCTACTTCTTCCACCAATATGAGAGTGTCAGCATTGTCTTGCAACTTACTGGAAAATTCTTTGGATTCTTCCCTAAACTTATCTTTCTCCCTAAAGTAGGGGCATAATGGTATAATTGTAGTTGGCTTGACACGCCGCTGTCTGAGCCCTTAGGGCTTGGCCGAAAATTTCTAGTTGATGACTGGATCCATTGATGTTAAATAAAGGTTTTAATGGATGAAATGATGTGAAAACAACACAGGAAGGAAGGTGATAATAAATGGCCGTTGGATATGGTATTTCATGGTGGTTTTCGGTGAGATTCAAGGGCAAATATCACTTTCTCTCTCTAAGAAAAGCTTGAGCTTTGAGTTTTAATGGCAGAAAGTTTGAAGATTTGGAAAATTGATTAAGTTATGGGTTTTAAACAACTAAGAAATAGCCGTTTGGAATGCTACTGCCATTTTATTTCCCCACGTGTGGGTATTATAAAAGTAATGATCACTTTTAGGAAAATAAACTCTACGCAGATCACCCTAAATTTCCATGTGGCAAAAAGGTGGTAGAGATGTCAGACGATTAGACTCTAGCATTAATTGTTGACACACATAAAAAGAGGGCACTTGTTACAAAAAAAAAAGAGTTTCGCGGTATTTTCAAATGCCAGTTGTTTAAACTTTTATCAACCAATTTTATACGCGACAAGCTCCCACGGATCAAGTGTATTCGCAATGAGTTCTAGCAGATCAAAGCTTATTCGTAGTAAGTTCCCACGAATAAAGTCACTTCATAGTAAGTTCCCATGGATCACGTTTGTTCCAAAGTAATGTTTTCCTACTATGAGGATGGAACGTCACAATTATTTTCCTTTGATTTCACACGAGGATAAGTTTGTAGGAATAGATTTTTTTCGAAACAATGTGTTTCCTATAGATATTTCTCGCCCACATAACAAAGTTTTTTGCGAAGGGAAAAATGTAGGGGGCTTAAAGATAAACCTATAATTAGAGATAATTCCTCGCATTAAACAAACTAGAGATGGATTCAATAAAGATTAGTGAGATTATAAAGGAGTGTAAGAACTCAAGTGAGCTAGCTCATAAGCCAGCTCGAGCTAAGGCAGAGGAAGCTGGAGCAAGCAAAGAAGAAACTGGAGCAATCATGGAGGAAGATGGAGCAAGCACAAAGGAATATAGAGTAAGAATAGAGGAAACTAGAAGCAAGCAAAACCAGTCCAAACATTAGAAAGAGGCACAGAGGAAGCCTTCCTAAGGGAGATGGTATAAGAACCTTTGTATTTGGTTTTGACTTAAGTCATGTGTATTTATGAGACACCTTGTAATATTGATGAGGTTGCTCGGTATCCGTGAGGGATCCGGTCTAACAAGACTTGAAAGAGCTTTCATGCTCTATCGAACAAGCTCACTTAGGGAACCTTTAAGGGAACAGGTTTGGAGGATTGAGAAGCGAGATAATGTTAGGGCATGACTTAACCTCTTTAGATACACCACGTAAAACACCATCTAGTCCAAGAGAGCATAAGCCAAAGAAAAATGTTGCGACCAACCACCAGCTCCCTCAACCAAATGTGTTCATGAGCAGTGAGGGTGCTAACGTAGAAAAGCATTATCTAATATAAAGGAATATCCCTTTCACACATGATTCCATGCCTATATACTTTATATAATGTGTTGGGCGCAACGATAATTACTTTTCATTAGAGTAATACTTTTGTCCATGCTTGGAGACAACTTTATGCCACGCTGAATAGTTTTGTCCCTTATTAGATGGCTAATGATGGACCGATATGGGTGTGCTAAACCAGAAAATGGGATTTAAAGTCCCACAGGATTAGGATCGAGACCTTATAAATCCATTATTGTTTTATGCATTGGCACATGAATGTATACAAAGATTCTTCTGATTATATCATCAATGTTGAAATTTTAGTGGGCCAGCATAAAGGTAAAAACATTATTTTTCTATGTATTCGCCTTTCCCCGTCCGAAATGAGGGATATCCATTTGAATTCAAATGAAAATACTTTCTTATTAGTTTATATTTTGCAATGACAATAAACAAAGCACAGGGGTAAAATTTCCTAATGTTGGTGTTTACTTACCAACAAGCGTTTTCTCCTATGGTCAACTATACGTCGCTTTATCAAGAGGAAATTCATTGGCAACCCCAAAAGTGCTTCTCAACTGTGAATGTTCCCAAAAAAACAATGTAACAAAAAAAATTGTCTATAAAGAACTTCTATTGGCATCAATGTATAAAACATTATAATCTCTCACATATTCTTCTTATGTCTTGCATTTAATTCCTATATGTTGCATGCATATCTGGCTTTTACCTCTCCCCATAGTTGAGTTTCGTTTTCTTGGTAAATCTTTATAATTTTAAACATATTATAAGAATAATTTTTTTCTATTTTGATATTCATTCACCAGAGTGAACATTGACTCAAACAACGACATCACCATAAGTCCCAGTTGAGCATTACCAAATGATCAACAATCTTCAGCGACTTGAGACTGAGTGGCAAATCATTTGTCAATTCTTGCATAGAGGAACTATTGAGCCATACGCCAATGCAAGATGATAAGAAAATATATTAAAACTAATCTTGATGGATGAGGAGGTTCTCAGTCTCTTCTTTTTTCATTTAAAAGTTCATTTACAGTTCAAGTTAAACCTACTTTATTTATACAACTAAAATTAAACCAACAAGGATAAAAAAAATCCAAGAACTGATATGTAATGACGATATAATAAGACTGTATGGGCTCCTACATAATCAGAAACAATACTCCATTACTAATGGAATGGTAAAGGGAGTGAACGAGGCTTACTCTACCATTCACAACAAAATAGAGTTTTCATTAGATAAGTACAATGAGCTCATCGAACGAGAAAGCACCATCATATTCCCTTCATCATTCTACTATTTCACCATGTTTGAGGAGTTTTCCTCACAACCAAAATACGAAAATAATACAATAACTCATATTCTATGTTTCTTCAATTATTAAAAATAACCCTCGTTAAATCCACTTATTTAATCGTGTATTCACCACAAACGTGATCTTTTTGTAATAAATGTGAAACCAATGAGGACAATTACAAAGACATCAAACTCCACAAAAATAAAACTACGAGATGTAATACTCTGAGATATGACGTAAGCCTGCTACATTAAATCTTTCTCTTTATTACTAATTTTCCTAAAGTATCCATTTTATTAATATCATTAGTGATGAGTGCATTATTTCGTATTATTTATACCCAAATCTAGGTCTTGTTAGGTCTCTTGCATCATAAATAAAAAGCTTTTACAGTTATTTTGTTATTTAAAAGAAAAATACAAATTTAGGAATAAATGGGATTAAAAGTGTGATTTTGGAACCTCTTATGCATGTCTTATACTCATGGCCTTGAATATTCATTGTTAATCACTTGTATAAGGTTGTTTTTGAGTATTAACAGGTTTAAAATGCAAGCGGTAAAGTCCGGACACAAATTGAGTATTAAAAGATCACTAACGTACCTTCAGAGGCAATATTGTAAATTCAGATGACTTAATTTAGACTTGGACCAAACACGGAAATTGAAGTCCTTGAATCAGTGGACGTCTGGGTTCAAACGACGTATCAATCAGAGTTGAAACGAAGAAATTATGACCATGAAAAATGCGACGCCAAAAGAAAGTCAAAAGTCAATCCCGAAGTTAAATCCAATCCCTTAACTCAAACCGACTCCTAAATCGAGCCCAACCCGTACTTACACATTTGGTGTGTGTTTAGTTTGTATTTATGCCTTTTTAGATTTTCATTCAAGTCATGTAGATATTTTTTGTGATGTTTTATTTGTGTGCACATCATATTTATTTTATTCTATTTTTAGTGTCTTTATTTTTTTTACTTTGAGTGTTTGATTATTTTATATAAATATTATATAAAGTGTGTCACTTTATATGTTGTAGTGTTGTTTTAGTGTTACTTATTTTATTTGAGTCATTTAATGTTAGTATTTACTATTGTTTCTAGATTTATTCCTTTTGTTTTATTACTTTTTTTAGTTCTTATTATTTTAGAGGTTATATTTATTTATTTTTATTTTTATTATTTTTATAATTTTTATAATTTTTAATTGAATCGTAAATAATTTAATTAAATTTTATTAGTTCTACAATTAAACACACACAATCACACCCAAACTACCCCACACACTATTCATCATCCTGTTCCTTTTCAATACCACCATTTCAAAACCACCCAACCTAAATGCCACCTTAAACTAAAAGCCACCAACCAACACCAAAACCCATGAACCAAATCCCTCCCACCTCTAGCCAAGCCAACTCGCCGGAAAAATATCCTCCCGCCGACAACCCCATTTCCGGCTGCCATAACCCAACAACCTGAAAATGACCACCCAAAACTCGCGACCCAGTTCAAACCCACCATTTCTCCCAACCAAAAAAATCCTACAAACCCACTCACCTGCTTTGCCCACTTTAGTTCCAATAATGTTTTCCACTTCTATTCTCATTTGTTTTATTCCCCACTTTTGTCAGCTTGTCACCCCTTAACTCTTTTTCCTTTTTTTACTCCCATGTTGCTATTTTATCCCAATTAAAATCCAGGTTATGAAGACCCACCATTACAAGAAACATTTATCCCATTACTTTAGACCCGTGTTTTATTATTGCTGTGTCCCACATTTGCACACTACCCATGCTCTCACATCTTTAAAAAGGGAGAGCTTTAGGTATAAGAAAAAAATTCGGATAGACGCACTTGTATATAAGTAGTGTTTTAAAAGTCTCATTTTTTTAAAATAAAAACGCTTTAATGAAGCGATATTGTATTTTAATTTTTTTTTTTTTTATAAAAACGGATCAATATCTCATTCAAAACAATCAAAAGACAAATGATATTCCAAACTTCTTTGTCTCTCGTTCAAAAAAACGCGTGTTTTTCTTATTTTTTATTTTTTTCTTAGTATTTAAAAAAATTGTATTTTAGTTTCCATATATTCACACATATTTTAAAGTATGTATTATTTTAGTAATTTTAATATCCTTGTTCTAGTTAAAAATATTAAAATATATTAAAAAAAAATGCCTAAACGCCGTTTTACACCTAAGGCCCGCCTAAACTTCTAAGGCTTAAGGGCTGGTCTTCCCGCATCGATCACCCCCGCGTTTTTTAGAACCTTATATATAGGTAGAGATTTTTAGACGGGGTTACATTTTGTGTTCAAGTGTGGAGGGGACTTTATCGTATCGGCATTTAAATATTGAAACTCCAATTTTTGTAGTAAGTTGACTATTATTAATGACGATTAATATTTCATCTTGAATTATTTGTGTTTTAATTATGATGCTATTTTAATTTAAATTGCTAGGATAAAGTAAAATTTATCGTAATTATTTAGTGTATGATTTAATTGGTTTAATTCGCTAAATTTTCTACTTGTTCCAAAAATGTTTTAAAAAATCGGTATTCATTTAAAATAGCCACGAGAGTGATATTTTAAACCTTCAAAATTAATTGTGCTATTCACATCCTTTGATTTTATGTGCTTACGTTTGATGGATTATCCTTATATTAGATTGTTTGATAGTCCATGCTTATATTTGACATTTAATGCTTAGGAGTGATATGTTTAAGGGAATATGGATTTTTGGCATAAAAAAATAGATGTAAAAAAAATTATTTCAACTTTCACATTTTCATTATCTGAAATTTATGCGACGAGAGTCAGTACAATTTTGAGTTATAAAAGGGAATTGTGAGTTTAACTAATTATTCATAAGCTAGTAAAATTTGGTAAACGGATCCGAAATTCTAGTAATATATCCATACTTGTTACCTAATTTGAGTGCACTCATTTGGTTTTATTTTATTTTGTTTTATCACTAAATCATATTATACACTCATTTGTCTAGTTCGACATTCGATATTTAAAAAAAAAAAAAATTGACCAAATCTCTGTGGGTTCGACTCGTACTTACACCCGCTATATTTCAATAGCCCGTGCACTTGTGGTGATTATAACATATAAATTTTGACAAGAATTAGTATCCTCTTGTACTCAATAGTTACTAATATCCGTGTTTACTCTCAGATTTCAGTAACTTAAATTTACTTTATGGGGAGACCTAGCGAAGAATGAAGGGCAACATTTAAGTGACTTGTCTATGGAATTTCCTATAATAGTTGTTTCTGAGGTAAAAGATCATCTTACGAAGGCAAATGAGATTATTTTTCATTCCTATACAATAATGACAACATCTTCTAATCATTAAATTTACACTTTCTTCTTAAGATGAGAGTATAGCCTTAGCAATGTCTTAAAGACTACCATTCAAATTGACCCAAACATCAATGAGGCTATGAAATTAAAAGACTGGTTTGATAGTAAAATATTTTCAATGACGTTAAATTCATGCGCAACTACATTCATTTATACTAATTCAATTACAGGTTGTCTATCTCTTTATCATCTCCATAAAAGGAAAAATTCATTGCGCCATCACAGAAAATAATAAAGGAGGCGAAAAACATGACCATTCCTAAAATCATAAAAGGAATTTTGAAAACTAAGGAGGCAATGCGTCCTTATCTTTCTAATTATATTTTTTTAAGTTTTTAAATTTTTAAATAAAATGTTACAAACTACTTAATTTCAGTGTTACTAATGGAGTTACAACATGCTCAGATTGTGCTTGCTCAGATGCAAAATACACCCAAACGTAAAATCAACCATTTTAAACTTTTGCCTACAAGACTAGTCTCTCTCTCTCTCTCTCTCCCAAGATTCAACTTTGTTGAAGTTTATCTTTGTGGAGTGCAATCTCTACGACTGATGACTGCGTGTCAATTGGGAGTACTTGTGGGTGTTCCTTGCTGAAGAAAAGAGTCGCGTGTTCTTGTGGGTTCGCTGTGGTTGATCCATTACCAATTCAAGACTGTGTGTCTTTATGGATTCTTGCGGGAGTTCATTACAAATTTCATTATGTAATTTTAAGTTGTGATATATCAATTCATAGTGAAATAAAGGTTTTACCCGAAAGTTTTTTTTTCCTAAAATTGGTGTTTTAAATATTTGATCTTATAATTGTCTATTTTGCATATTTAATTCAATCCACATAGATTCATGATTAGGTCTTAAAGAAAAGTGGTTTAAAAAGGCTTAATAAAATTTGGGTTATTTTGACACATAATTAAAATTGGATTTTATTTGAGAAGTGGAAATTTCGCTTTAGCACTCTCACTTAGGATTTGAAAAACAAATGTTTTTTCATTGAGAAGAGTTTTAATTTTTTATGATAAAAAAAGGGATAAATGGGTTAACTCGGGTTCCACTCAACCCAAGTTTTACCCGAACAATCTTAACTTGACTATTTAAAAAGGGGGGAGGGGTAGACTTGACTAGTTAAAATCTTGACCCATTAATGACTCTCCTATAACCCTGCCCCCAAAAGTTAGCTCCCCTCACGATCTAGTAAGTCATTAAGTTCGTCTTATTTGATGGTAAATTTTTTGGTCATACTGCCCATAACCGACGATCAGACCGTTGGAATTAATTGATTCTCGGATATGTTCTTGTTGGAGACGATATGAAGGCATGACTAAAAATCAGTTCGATCGAACATCGTTAAGGTCTCGTGCATCTTCTTTTGACGAAGTTTACTTTGAGTTGGAATATTTCACAAATGGAAGTCTTCTTCAACAATGATTCTTTTACATGGAGAGTTTCACTTGAAGTTGGACTCTTGCCCAAAAGGAATTCTACCTCAACAAGGATTCTTTTACAAGAAGAGTTTTACTTCATGTATAAGTTTAGGCCATTGTGAAAAAGGCTTTTATGTCTTTTAATATTTTCTGCATTTAATTATTTAATTTCTTGCATGTCTCGTTATTTTATTATGTTGCATAATTTGTGTGCTAATTAATTGGATAATTAGGAACACATGTTTTGTGGATAACATAGATTATTTATTTTCAGACTGGCCTAGATCACCAATTTTGTCCAAAAATTTATTTTGAGTTTTGTTCTTTTCTAAATTGATTTAAATCGGGGTAATTAAATTTAAAGGTATGAATTTAAATTGAGTTCTCCAGAATTTTTATTTTGGAAATTTTGAATTATATATTTTATTTTAAGAAATTCAAATTGTGAGATCATGTGATTTAATTTATACAAGTAAATTGGAAATTACCAAAGATTTAAATTCGAGCATTTAAAATTGAATGTTTAGTTTTTTAAAACCCTCCAGTTTTAAAATACTGAGTGGGAGAGGGGTTTCAATATAAACCTCACGGCCTCCATCATTGGTTTGTAGATTTTCAATATTATGTAGGTGCTCTAAAGAGGAATACTAATTAGTGTTGTGGTCGATACAAGTTTCCTAGCGGGTAATTTTGGATTCATTATTCACGTGGGCGGCTCCCTAAAGAATTTCTATGTGATAAGGGATAATATAAAATTAGTTTATGGTATACACTTATACACGACTTTTGATATCCCCCCATGTGAGTCATTGACGTTAGGAGTGGAACCAAAAGTTGTCGGTTATTCACTATGTTGGACAGAGGGTCTTGAACTGTCCGAATAGCGTAATGAAAGATGAAATTCTGTTGAGTTCAAAATGTGATGATTGAAGCTCCCAACAAAAAATATCACCCCATAAGGGAACTAGGATGTTCGACGGATTAATTTTAAATTAGCGGTTGAGGGATGCCACTTAAAATATAATCAAATTTTTTTCTCGTGTTTAATTGATTTTTTTTTCAATTTCATATTTCTAAGATTTGAAAAATGAATTCTATATTTTTTCTCACTATTTAAGTCTTAGATTGTTTGGAATAAGTTTCAAGGACTGTTAAAGTAATTGGACATGGTAATGGTTTTCCTCTTAGAAGTGAATGCACAATTTCTAGTTCGATCTAGGTAAGTTGGTATGTAGACTCGAGGACCACAAATCAAGATTGCAACTCGTTGCAAAGGTCCCGGGTAACCGGGAAATTACTTTAAAGAGAGATGTTCCTAGTTATGGGCATTAAGAATAAGGCAACGATATAAGGACTAAAGATGTCTTTTAGATAATGATGTGAGGATATAAAATTAATGTGGTAAAATTATTTAATGTATCTAGTTTTACAAATTGATTTCACTTTTCTAAATTGGTTTTGAATGATATTTAATTGATTTTTCAAAAATTATTTGATTAAATTGGAAATCTTTTATCTGTTCCAGTACATTGGGAAATAATTTATATATTATAAGTTTTGTCTCACCAATACTTCTAAATACTGAAATGAATAACATTGATGGACAATCATTAAAGAGAAAGAAAGTTGTCTTTAGACTCTTTTGGATACGATAAGGTTCCTAAGAGGTTATTCAGGACTGCAAGATTCTTATTGGGATTTTTATGTAAGAGATGGGCATATACATTTTAATATAATTTCTTCTTGATTGGTATCTTCAACTCCCATTGAACATTATAGTGGGTGCAAGCTCATTTGAGGGCATGTTTAGATTTGGGGGTGCCTAACACATGTGATATGGAAGGATCTAAGGAAATTGAAATTAAGGAAAGAGGTATGTCTCTTAGTTGGTTATCCCAAAGGTTACAAAGGTAGTTTACATCATAATACTAAGTATAAGAAGGTCATTGATTGTATCAATTCTAGATTCTTGTAAGAGAATTATGTAATAAACTACGGGCCCCAGTGTAATGGACCATTATATTACCAATGCTGTTAGACCACCCGTACAAGATGAAATAAGACCTAATAATGATAGTACACTATCTTGTCATAGTGGGAGAATTATTTATGATTAGGATACACGTGTCACTTGTACTGGATTGCAAGTGGTGCCACGTTGTAGTGGGAGTATTAAGAGTCATCCCGAATGGTTAGTGTTTGGGTAATCATATGATATGATCCCAGGTAAACATGAACCTATTTTGAATAACTACAATGACGCATTCCAAGGCAAGTAATTTTGCTTTTATTTATAACAATTTATACCAAAAGGGATTCGATGTATTTGAATTAAGTTTTGGGGCTTGTAGACTTGTTGATGGAGTAAAATCCATCGGGGACTAGTGGACCTATAAGGAGTTAAAAAATTGATGGATGGGAAGGTGCAAACCTTCGAGGCAAGGCTTGCGAAAGGGTTTAGTTAGAAAGAAATGGATTGATTATGGGAAAACCTTTTCACGATAGCCATGCTAAAATTTGTCAGACTTCTTTTAACATTAAGACTGAATTCTTGAATGATCGTCTTGACAAGCACATAGTAAGAAGTCGGGAAAAGAAAAGTGATGTAAGATTGTGACATCCATTTATGGATTTAAGCTAGCATCAAGGTCTTGCGTCATTCGGTTTGATCAGGTAATCAAGTTTTGATTTTAATCAAAGTTCGAAAAGTACTTATTTGTATTAGAAACATGACGAAAACATGGTGTCATTTCTTAGTACAATTTATGGATAATACTTACCTAATTGGCAATGAGGTGAGAGTATTGTTTCACACAATAGTGTAGTTGTCTGGATATTTGATTTGAAGTACTTAGGACAAGATAGCCACATCTTTATGATCAATCTTACGCTAGATCGGTTGCAAAGGATGTTGAGCTTAGCCGAAGTAGAAAACAAAGTAACTTTTGAGATAGTGGCCTAATGTAATACCTAGTAATGTTTAATGTGGGATTAATTTAAATAATGGGAAAATTTTAATTGGAGATTAATCTGAATTAAAATAAATATTAATTAGCGAGATAAGGGTTAATATTTATTTATATTGAATATTACTTAGTGAATGAGTAATAATAATGATGTGAGAAGATTAAACTTGTCATGAGTGATAAATACGACAGTTATGATAAATTTAGTCAGGACGCGCGTATCAGTCGTGTTGGGACTTAAATTGGAAACTAAAATAAAATTTTATTTTTGTAATTCATATGGTCATTTTGAGTCTGTCAGCGTGTCTGGAAGGGTCAAAATAGTCAAAATTGAGTACCGGGGGTTATGTTCGGGTCTCGGGGACTTTTGAGATTAATTGGGACTTATTTAGGTGACTTTTGGACTTCTTAATGATAATTGAAAAGTCAAAAACGGGATTGGACTTATAAAATGGAAGGTTTGGGCTTAGGGAATAGTCACTTTCACAAATCCAAAGGTTACGAGAGTTATACAAAGAGTTAGAGAGAAAGCGAAGAGAATTGAGAAGGAATTTCAAGAGTCTAAAGGAAGATTTGAAGAATTTGTGCAAGAACCTACTTGGAGTATCATCATCAAAGTGTAAATCAAAGAGAGGTTACTACAAACATATATTCCTTCTTCAACGGATCAGACCTACATTAAAAAGACAAGTGTTTATCTTGCTGAATTTTAGTTGAATGTCATATTCATGTTAGAATACGATGTTTACTGTTTTGGAATTCATGAAAGGTTATGATAAGTTGAGGAATTGAAAATTATATTTTTGGGAGAATTGATAGTAATTTATAATTTTTATATTAGAAGATGAATATTGATAAAATTCTAACAATTAAAATTGGGAGAAATATGGGTTTTACTTGTGTTCTTGATGATAAATGGTAAAATAATATTTTAGCGAACAACCATGAATCAATCCAATTTAAGTTGAGTTTTTGTTGATTTGATGAATATAAAATATTAAAAATCATGTATATAGATTAGTATATTGTTGGGGATATTCTTTTGGGAGTTTGGAGTTGTAGAATGAAAGATTGAACATAAAAAATAGTGGAGACAACGCATGAAAAATTGTTTTAGAAAAAGGACAAACATTGTATGATAATTTTAAGAGTGTTTTAAATGGAAATTGGTAGTGTGCCCACGTGTTCTTGTATAAAATCATGTTCTGCACAACTGTGTAGTTTTAAGTTTTTTCAAAATCGAATCAGAAAAGCCTCAAATTGTAATTGTACATTTCTGGGCAGAATCTAACTTTATCGAGAAAAAGTATTATTGGGAATTAAAATATAATCCGGGCTTGTTATAATGAGTCTGGTTTTGGACCAATAATTATGGGTTGAATGTATCTACTGAATTAATTAATTAAATTATTTATATCCTTTCGATTAACAATAGATGTTAGGAGTAATGGGAAACGTGAATAAAATGCGAATTATTAATTTATGGGATAAACTTGAAATATACTCTATGTATGTATAGGGTGAGTGTATGCATATATTATGTTGATTTCGATATTATATGTATGACATACATATGCTGCTTGTTATCATGGGAGGTTTTCGCGTTGGGACAGTCATATCTTGATAAGCCTTCGGGGGGATTTTTGACTTGTACCTCAGAACATAGAACCTAGGTACGGGCTATCTGTGAGAACGATAGTGTTGACGGTCATAGGGGTGCGTAGGTATGTGCATATCCCATATACTTGGAGCTATGTTAGCCTCCAATATGTGTGTTTTTTACTTATGGTTCGAGTGAGAAACTGAACCAATAGTCCTTTATTTAGTACGAGAGGTACTCGGACATGATAACAGAGTATGCATGCACTGCAGGTCTCAGCCTAGGGGTGTTGTAGTAATATATATATATATATATATATATATATATATATATATATACGATTTATGCTACTGTGTGTATTTAGTAGATGAGAAAATGGTGACATTTAACATGATCTTAGTGCGGGAAAGATTAAATATAAGATGAGAAATTTATGCTTGACTCTTTGATATAAATTAATCGGTAACGTATTTGATGGGCGATACGGGTAACAAGGTCGCTGAAGAGGAGTTGGCTCAACTTCGGGAGGTAAATCGGCAGAAGGAGGAGGCTGAGAGAAAATTGAAAGCTGCTGATAACCTGCTGTCCGAGAAGCTTTCCTCGGAGAAGTTGAAAAGGAAAACGGATGTGAAGAAGTCCTTCAGTGCTGGCTGGGACAAGGGGTGGAACAAGGGATTGGCTGCCATGGTGTCGCAAGTAGAATATGGCAGCCTCAAGTACTTTAGGGATGGATGGGTCGCTGCTCTACAGGAGATGAAAGTGGATGAAAATTTCGAAATCTTTCAGCGACACATCCCTGGTCCCCCTCCAACTCCTGAAGATTTAGAAGAGGACGAAGTTGCCTCCGAAGAGTCTTCCATGGTGATGGGAGACCAGATTTATCTTCCCCCGACTATCCAGTCTGCTGACGAGGAACTTCAACTACCTGCAACTTCCTCCGAGCAACCTCCAGTACCTCCCCAACTACTATCTGCTCCATCCGAGCAACCTACTTCCTCATCCCAGCCTCCCGAGAAGGTTTTGGGAGACAAGGAAAAGGTGTAGAGTTGTTCGGACTTCTATTTTATTTTTCTTCAACAAATGTAATCCTGAACATGTAATTCTGAATCTTGTACTTCTAACCTTTATGATATAATAAAACTTGAACTTGTGTTTATTCATACTGTTGTCTCTTCTTCATACTCTGTCTTGATTCTTATTGATTATTGATTTTCTTCCTCTGCTAGTTTCTGGCCAGGATGGAATTATTATCTGCTCATGATACTGTGTTGATGAGGCAATGCAATGATTATTTTAAGGCTGGTCACACAGATCTGAGTGCAGCACAAGTCGTCGACATCCTCGGCCAAGATGCTTCTGAACAGGCAGTTGAAGCATACCAATATCTGAAATGTCTACTTGATCGAGCAGTGGCCAATAATGTGGCTTATTATGACATGATCGAGGATCTCCAAGGCATTCTTGAAGACCTTCAGCAATAATACAAAGAATCCACTGCCCTGTTGCATGAGGGGTACGAGAAGAAGTACCAGGAGATCATTGCCGACAAGGGTTATGAGAAACTTTTTGTTGGCTACGATGTGAGGGAGAGAACTCTGAAGGGTGAGGTCGAGGAATGCAGACAAATAGCTGAATTATTAGAGCAAGAGAACAACAATCTTCAAAGAGAGTTATCACAGTTGAAGTCTACAGCTTCTACTTCAAAAGCCTTGATCCCAGTGACTGATAAGGGATTCTCGTTCTTGGAAATCGAGAACGCCAACTTGAGGTATGAGTTGGAAACCTTGAAGAGGTATGGCCCATCTACTACTTCTCGTGGTCGAGCAAGAGCTCCTCGGGGGAGAGCAAGAGCAGCTCGGATTCCTGTCGAGGAACAGAGGACTCAGTATTCCTTAGAGAACCAGGCCTTCCAGTTAATAGAGAGGAACCAGGCGTTGGCTGAAATGTCAAAGAAGATCAGGGACCTGGAAGAACAGCTCTCTGCGCAGAAGTCAGTCTTGGAGAATAAGGAGATCTTCATCAAGAATCTCCATGAGCAGCTGGAAAGACTAACATATCAATTCCACAAACAGCCCAGGGAGTTCTGGATGGCTGGATACAACGAAGCTCTCTATCACTTGGACGATCGTATCCAGAATGCCAATAATGAGGGCTACAAGCAAGGCTGGTTGAATGCCTTAGGTGTGCTGCAACTCGAACAGGGTCATTACCTGTGGGACTATCATGATCCTGGGCTGCTCGACCTACCTGTGCCACCATAAAAACTGGATATGAGTTGGATCCCTGCTCGGGCCATTCCTCGATGCTTGATTTCTAAATATCTCGGTGAATACAATCTCCATTCAAATGCCGAGATATCTCGTCCCGAGAACCTCTTAGATCGACCATCCGTGATGAAAATCGGGATGTTAAAGGATCTCAACTTCATAAATTCTCCCATGGCTTTAAATGATCCGCCTGCTGGCGAGGAACCTGTGTCAAAAGCAGAGGGGAAAAGACCAGTAGAATAGGAATATTAATGTAATAAATTTGTATACATTTCATTATCAATGTAATTTATTTTTGGATTTAATGAAAGACTTTCATTTTTGTCTGCAATCTTAACTGCTATTGTCTTATAACATTTTATATCTGTGCATGTGTATCTGTTAAAAAGATAACAATATTGTGTAGTTTGTCGATCAACTTATTGTCGAATAGATTGAATTTGTGGTAGTCATTTGGCAAAAATAATATTTTGTTTCTCGACCAACTTAGTAATAGTTAAAAAGTTACGAGTATCATTTATGTTGCTCGATCACTTAATAATAAAGTTTTGTTTCTCGACCAACTTAGTAATAAAGTTACGAGTATCAAAAATGTTGCTCAATCACTTTCTCGTCTTCATAAAACATTTCCGACCAACCAAGGTCGGTAAATTCTCCTTGTCGACCAATTACAGTTAGTGGGTTTTTATCCCCGACCAGCCATAGTTAGTAGATTTTTTTCTTAAATGTTTCCGACTAACCAAGGTCGGTAAATTTTCTTGTTGACCAACTACAGTTAGTGGGTTTTTATCCCCGACCAGCCATAGTTAGTGTATTTTTTTCTCTACGAGCAACTTTGGCACTTTTTGAAATATATTTACTTCCTAACCGACATAAGTTGGCATTTTAAGAAATACTTTTATTTCCCAAGAAACATATAGTTTTATTTCCCTTAGGAATACAAATTTTACTTCCCGGAGGAATACAAGCAGCTTTACTTCCCGGAGGAATACAGGTAGCTTTACTTCCCAGAGGAATATTGGTAGCTTTACTTCCCGGAGGAATATTGGTAGCTTCACTTCCCGGAGGAATATAGGTAGCTTTACTTCCAGGAGGAATACAGGTAGGTTTACTTCTCGGAGGAATATTGGTTTCTCGACCAACCTTAGTTGGCGTTTTCGAGAAAAAATTTGAGTAGTCTGAGCTTTGCCGAGTAGTGTGTAGCACTAGTATTCCCCGAAAAACTTTCAATAAAAAGAAAGAATTCGGCAGAAATATCTTCATTTTATTCATCACTGATAATACTTGCGTAGGTGCTCTGTGTTCCATGCATTCTTAAACTCCTCCCCTTCTAAAGTTGCTATTCGGTAAGTTCCTGGTCGAACAACTTCTGTAACTCGGTATGGTCCATGCCAGTTTGCTTTTGCATCATCCAGTCTTTTCTTCAAGCCATTTAGCAGCGTTCTGTTTGTAACTTCAGTTTGTCCATTGCTTTGAGGATGGCTTGGTGCTGAGTGGAGCTTCAAAATATTTGACTGATGACAATAGGCAGCGAACTCCTCGTTATCAAATTGTGTTCCATGGTCTGTGATGAAAGCATGAGGAAGACCATATCGACAAATGATGTTCTTCCAAAAAAAATTGGTACACCTTGTCGTACGTCATATCGATGAGAGGCTCAGCTTCTACCCACTTAGTAAAATAATCCATTGCGACGACGAAGGTATTTGAACCTTCCTCTGGTCGTTGGCAGTGGCCCAACCAAATCTATTCCCCACATGGCAAATGGCCAAGGGGAAGTTATGGGTGTCAACAATGCTTGTGGAGTTCTTCGGATGGAGGAAAAGCGTTGGCACTTATCACATTTCTTGGCATAGGCTATACAATCAGCCCTCATCGTCGGCCAGTAGTATCCCTGCATCATCACCCTTTGCAAAAGCATCCGACCTACTACATGGGCTCCACAGGACCCATCATGGATCTCTTCAATCAATTCTTTCACCTCGGAGGGATGTACACATCTCTGCAAACCTGCCATAATTCCTCGTCTATAAAGAATACCGTTAGTTAATACATACCGAGCAGCTTTAAACTTCAATTTCTTGGCTGCGATCTTGTCAATTGGTAATTCTCCCTCCTCAATATATGCCCTGATGGGATCCATCCAAGATGGTCCTAAATCAAGGGTAATAAAGTTCATCGTCAGATCTTCATCTATACTTCGACCAGCTAACACTTCAATTGGGATTGTTCGTCGTAGCTCGGTGCGAGTAGCTGATGCTAGTCGAGCTAGGGCGTCTGCTCTCACATTCTCTATTCTCGGTATTCTGACCAGCTAAATAGTAGCAAATTCTAACACCAGCTGCTTTGCCTTTGCGTGATATCTGATCATTAATTCTTCTCTAACTGCATATACTCCCAACATTTGATTTACAATCAATTGAGAATCACTGAAGATAATAACCTGTTGCGCCTCCATAATTTTTTCCAAATTAAGACCTGCAATCATGGCCTCATACTCACCCTCATTATTGGAAGCTTTAAATTGGAAACGTAAGGTGTATTCCATGTCGACCTCGTCCGGAATGCTCAAAACTATCCCCGCGCCACATCCTGTAGTGCAAGATGAGCCATCTACATATAGCCTCCATATAGGTAACTCGTCTTCAAATTTCTGATCTGACAGAGTTCCTCGATGAAATATTTGTTTCTTCCTTTCATCCTCCCCTGATATTTCTTGCTCCTCATCGATCATCTTTTCTTCCCCTTTTACCAACCGGAGTTGGTCTGAGCTCGAATTTGATGATCCTGTAACATCTACTTGCTCTTTTACCAACCGGAGTTGGTCCGAGCTAGTATTTGTTGGTCCTGTAACATCCACAGGTTTATCAGCGAGCAACTTTTGCTCCTTGGGGGTATCAAGATAGGTGAACTCTGCTATAAAATTTGCTACAGCCTGCCCTTTTAGCAATGCTCTGGGTTCATAAACTATATCATATTCACCGAGCTCTATTGCCCAATACATCAATCTTCCTGATTTTTCTGGTTTATGAAGAGCTTGCCTCAATGGCATATCAGTGTATACTACTATGGTATGAGCCTGGAAGTATGGCCTCATTCTCCTACTCGCCTCAATCAATGCCAGTGCCAATTTTTCCAGCCTTAGATATCTGATCTCTGCTCCTCGAAAGGCCTTACTCGTATAATAAATTGGTTTTTGCACTCCATTCTCCACACTGATCAACGCCGAGCTAACTGCATTCTCGGACATTGTAAGATATAAGTATAATTTTTCTCCCATCACTGGCCTGGACAACAATAGAGGTGCTCCCAAGTATTTCTTCAAGTCTTGAAAAGCCTTCTCACATTCATCATTCCACTCAAAAGTCTTTCGGAGTGACTTGAAGAATGGGAGACATCTATCAGTTGCTCGTGACACAAATCTGTTGAGTGCTGTTACTCGTCCTGTGAGACTCTGTACTTCCTTCTTTGTCGTTGGAGATCACAGCCCTAATAGAGCTTTGATCTTTTCATGATTTGCTTCAATGCCTCGTTGATTGACAATGTACCCGCGAAACATGCCTTCTCGTACTCCAAATATGCACTTCGTCGGGTTCAGCTTCATTTGATATTTGTCCAGTTGATCAAAAGTCTGACTTAAGTCAACTAGATGATCGGCAGCTTTCTTGCTCTTTGTCAGCATATCGTCAACATAGACTTCCATATTCACACTGATTTTTTCAGCAAAGACCTTGTTCATCAGCCGCTGATATGTCGCACCTGCATTTTTCAAACCAAAAGGCATAACATTATAACAATAAGTTCCCCTAGGGGTAATGAAAGAAGTACTTTCCCTGTCTTCAGGTTTCATTTTGATCTGATTATAACCAGAATAAGCATCCATAAAGCTCAGCAACTCGTGTCCCGAGGTAGCATCCACCAGTTGATCAATTCGGGGCAATGGAAAGTGATCCTTTGGGCATGCTTTGTTGAGGTCGGTGAAGTCTACACACATCCTCCACTTGTTGTTTTTCTTCTTTACCATCCCCATATTGGCTAACCAGTCTGGATATTTAACATGTTCAATAAAACAAGCCTTCTCGAGCTTCTCGACTTCCTCCTGTATAGCTTGATTCTTCTCGGGACTGAATACTCTTCTTCTCTGCTTCACAGGCTTGATCTCCTTATTCACATTGAGCTCCTAACATAAGAAATTTGGGTCTATCCCAGGCATATCTTCATGACTCCACGCAAAAGTTTGTTTTCTGCTTCTTAGGAAAGTTATCAATTCCTGTTTTAGTGAGGCTTCCAACGACGAACCTACTTGAGTAGTACGTTCAGGGTGTTTGTCGTCCAGAATGATGTTTTCAGTAGCTTCCACCATTTGACCCTTCACGAGTTGCGACTCATCTCTAGGATCCAATGTTTCAATTTCGGCACCCTTATCCACTTGATAGGTAGTAGTCTTTTTCTTTGATTCCTCCAGTTCTTCTTGCTCGGCAGATGAATAATAGCATTCCCGAGCTACTTTCTGATCACCTTTCACAACTCCTACTCCAAAATTTGTTGGAAATTTTAGGCATTGATGTACCGTAGATGGTACAGCCTCGAACTTCTTTAATCCTACTCTTCCCATGATGATATTGTATGATGATTGAACATTCTTATCCATCACGAAGAAACGTATTCTTTCTGTTCGATAAGCAGGACACGTACCAATGAATATATCCAACTTAATCGTCCCAAGTGGAAATACTTTCTCGCCAGCAAAGCCGATGAGGGGTCTATGATAAGGCTCCAATTGAGATAAATTTAGATTTAAACTATCGAAGCACGAGTAGAACATGATGTCTGCCGAGCTACCATTATCGACCAGTACTCTTGAAATTATTACTTCCTTCATTCTCATCTTGATCACCAATGGGTCATCATGAGGATATAGAACACCTGCGAGGTCATTCTTTGAGAAACCAATGACCAATTTTCCTGTATTTACCTTTCTCGGGCGATCCTCCTCGGCTAGATTTATTCGTTGAATGTACGAGCAAGCTTGAGCCTCACAGAGGTAAGCTTTTCTCTCGGCAGTAAGGTCTCCTCCTCCTACATCTCCACCTGTTATAACATTACAGTCAAATGACCCAAAGCGTATTGAAAATACCTCACGTTCTGGTTTCCTTGGTCACTTGGGAAGATCGGGATCGTCTTGTGGATCAACTTCATGGTTTCTTTTCTTGTTCTCCTCTGCTCGACGAGGAGATCTAGACCTCTCTCTTGCTCAGTCGTTGTTTCTTCTTTCGCTTCCACGATCAACATACTTTGACAGCTTTCCTCGCCTGATGAGTGTTTCGGTCTCATTTTGAAGAGCTATGCAATTTTTGGTCATATGGCCATGATCTTTATGAAACTCGCAATACTTCGCCTTATTCCTCTTGTCAGGGTCTGCCTTCATTTTCTCTGGCTAGTTTAGTTCCTCGTTGTTCTTGATTTCCTCTAGAACATGGTTGATATCCTTCTTCAAAGGAGTATAATTATCATATTTCTTCATTACGTCCCATACCGACCTGTTTTTAAATGTTTATCATTACCATTGTTCTTATGCTCTTTCTTCTTAGCTTTATCGCCTTCCACCTTGTTTCTTTGGCATCCATATTCTTCTTCGCAGCCATAGCCTCCTCGGCATTCATAATCTTGGACGCTTTTCCCATCAAGTCTGACATGGTTCTAGGTGGATCTTTGGCCAAAGTGTAGTACAACTTGTTGGGCAGTAGTCCACTCATCAAAGCAGTAATCGCTGTCTTCTCCTCATAATCAATGACTTCAAGTTTCTCATTATTAAAACGGGTTATATAATCTCTGGTACTCTCACCAGCCTTTTGTCTAACACTTAACAAGTGTGCTACTCATTTGACTGGCTTTGCCCCAAAATAGAAATTCCCAATGATTAACTCGACCAGTTGAAGAAAGGTTGAGATCTTACCCCGAGGAAGATTATTATACCATATTTGAGCAGATCCGGTAAGAGTTCCCAAGAACACCCTACATCTCATCTCATCTGGAACAGCATAGATGTCGGCTGCAGCTTGGTATTGTTCTATATGAAGCACAGGGTCAGTCTTTCCATCATATTTGGGGGTCACAACAGGTGCTTTGAATTTTGATGGTGTTGGAAAATCTACAATGGCCTGGACAAAAGGTGTTCCTCGAACAAAGGTTCATTGTAGGGGGTTCTTAGCTTTAACCATTTCCCCCAATCTATCCTCCAGCCTTTGAATAGATCCTTTCCACGCATCATTTCCTTCCTCGGGCCTATTGGTTCGAGCAACTGATCGCGTTGATGTGGCTTCCTGGGATTTCTCTTGACGAGCAGCTGGTCGCGACTGGGCAGATCCTTCCCTTAAGTCTGATGGTCGTCAAAAACTCCTCGATGGGGCTCTAGGAAGACTTTTGCTCCTCCTAGGACCTAATCGATCGAAAGGAGATACCCTGCTTAACCTCTCTAGCGCACTAGTCCTTTCTGGAGAAAGATTGATACGTTGTTCAGTATCTGTGGCTCGCATTGACGAAGTTCGTCCAGGCTGATAAGAATAATCTTCAGATTCCTCATCGCAATATGAATTAGTACGCCTAGTACGTGAGGATGGTGCACGGGTGTTTCTTTGAATACTCCGCAGTCCTGAATGAGTTGGTGCACCGCCATGGAGGGCTTGTATGAGCTGTCGCATAGTTTCTTGCATGACGATCTGACCCTGAGCCAGATTTGTCATTATTCCAGCCAGATCTGGAATATTCGGTGGAGCAGATGGATTTGGAGGGCTTCCAGCGTTTCGATTGCTAGATTCTGGAATATCAGCCATTTGTGATGAATTATTTTTGATGAAAAATGATATTACCAGTCGTTTCCCACAGACGGCGCCAATCTGTTGATGTAAAAAATTAGATCATATTTAATTATTCAATCACAGATAAAATAAATGAAACAAAGAGTTTTTAAAGTGGTTCAGCCGTATTAGAATGGCCTACGTCCACTGTTATGTTATTGATGAGTGTTTGGGAATTCTCGATTACAAGTTCTATCAAGAAATTACGGTCCCCTTACAATGAGGATTGTACAATGTATTTATAGCCCTGAGGATGTAATGTGAAAGGGTAATACATTAAATGATCTACATATGAAAGGGTAATACATTCAATGCCCCTTAAGTGTGTCCGTCTGAATGATAAGCATTTAATGAACAGTCAAACTGTTGGTTATCCAGCTATTAACGCTTTGTTCAAGGTGCAGCTCGGACCGCCCAAGCTTCTTGGTACTCAAGAGTTCCTCGGAGAGTTCTTGTTCCTCGGAGTGTATAAGTTCCTCGGGGAAGCAGTGTTCCTCGTTGTAGTATGGTTCCTCGGAGCGTGTGAGTTCCTCGGAAGTGTTTGTCGTTGCCACGTAGATTGCCACGTGTCTTCACTTTATTGAGCCATGTCAGCAGACTAAATTTGGTATCAACAGGGCTTATTTTCCATTTTATTTATGAAACACACCCTTATTGTCTATTTCTTCTTTTAAATTAAAACTTTATTATTTTATTTGGGATCACAAGTAATTATTTTCATCTTTGAAGACCCATTTGTATCCACTCTCATGTTTTTATTTTTTTAGTTGTTAGTCATGTTGTAATAACTGTGGGGCAAGTGTCCTTCTCTGCAAAAATGAAGAGAGGCGGTTACAAGGCGGTTGATGGCGATTTTAGGTAGTTACGGAACTTAATACAATTTTAAAAAATACATGGGAGGGGAGTCTAACAAAACTTTGAAAATTGGATTAAACCCCAAAAAGCTAATTTTATTTTTTACCATTCTAAGTTAATAGTTCACCTTTTTTTCAACATAATCAACGACTCGAATTTTTTGATAGTGAATATATATTATTTTGACCATTGATTGGAGGTGTCCTTAATTTATGCAGGAAAATAACATTGACTCTTAATTTGAGACGAAAGTAGTATTCGAAATGAAATTCAAAATCCAATCTCAAATAATTCTGGTCTACTCTATTTACTAATACCAATCATGATTATCTTTATGCATAACACTTGTTTTTCACTTCATTTTTTGAGAAAAGTGATATAGCATTTATTTTAAATGGCAAGCCATTTAAATCTTATGTTATTTTTATTTTCAATTTTAAATTGACATTATATATATGTCAGAAACATGTGAGAATAATTGCACTATATACGTAATGTAGAAAAGTATATTGCATACTGTTTCGGTCGAATAATAATTAGAATTTAACAAATTTGAGTCTACGATGCAAATAAGTAATTGTTAAAAATTATTCTATAATCAATTTTTCAGAAATCCGGCAATCGAGCGTGTATGTGCTCAATGAAGATGACGTATTCGTCTCACAATGTGGAGATGGATAAAAGATTAGAAAATATTTTCATTTGTCTTATCAAATAAAAATTATAAATAGGTTTTATTCATATATCCAATGAATAATTACCAACTCTTTACTAATAGGATCTATTGGACAAAAACAATTCTTGAGACTTGTTGGAGAAAAAAATATGTTAGACTATTTGAGTAGAAATTTAGTAAACGGGATGAATTGGTAAAAATCCACTTAATACTACTTCAAACTGAAAATGTATGGAGAAAATATACAAAGAATTACTTTGATACTAATAGCCATGAATTAAAATGCCAAAAGTGGAAATAAAGTACAAGGGAAAGTAATTATATGGTCCAGGAAAGTGTAACACCCTGTAATTAGGGGTGGGCGCGGTCCGATCCGGTTCGAATTTTGCCCATTTTAAGTGCTGGAATGAATCATTCGGTCCTATATTTTAGAAGATCGCATTCGGACCGATTTAATCGGTTTATCCTATTAATTCGATCTAGGCTATTTTCGGTCCAGTTCGGTTAATAATCGATTAGCATTTTAAATTTATTTACTTTTTTAATTTGACATCTCAATGTATTTTTTTAGTTTAGTGTATTTTTTAATTTCACAACAAAAATATAATCAATAGGTTTGTTTGTTGAGTTCAGCAAACAATGGTTGTTGTTTTTTTAATTTCACAACTCATAACCATACAATGGGTTTATTTGTTGAGTTTAGCAGATCATTTGATTTCACAAAAAAAAAGCAGATCATTTGATAATCAGTTACTAAAGGCTAAAATCATTTCAAGAACCAAAGAAATCACAATAAATTTCAACAAAAAAACAATTCCAAACCCGAGGTTTGCCGGATCTGATGCCATTTCCATTTGTGTTGAGGTGCACCGGAGTTTCAAACCCGAGTTGAGTTGATGTGGAGTTGAGCTGGTGAGGTGCGTCGGAGATGGAGCTGGTGAGGTGCGCCGGAGATGGAGTTGGTGAGGTGCGCTGCGCTGGAGATGGAGTTGGTGAGGTGCGCCGGTTGTATAAATGGGAGAGAGGAAGTTAGAGAAAGAAAATGAGAGAGAAGAAAAGTGAGAAGTGAAGAGGTGTGTCTCGTGCGTGTGTTGTGTTTTTCAGGGTTTAGTCATATATGATATATTTATATATAAAATTAATATATATTATATAATACTAAATTAATTGGTCCGGTCCTAAGACCGAATTTAAATTGGATATTTTAGACCGAACCGAATATATTCGTGTCTCTTATATTAGGATCGAATTAGGATCGATTTATAAAAAAGCCTATATATGTGGGTCCGGTACAGTTTGGTCCAATCGGATCAATCGGGTCGATCTTTTTTTTTCCACCCCTACCTGTAATTTTCGAACCTTAAATAGCGCGTTTTAAATTAAAAGTCATAAAAGTATTATATTTTTTTGTTTTAAAATTTTTGACAATTGAAAGGTGGACTATTTAAATTAAAAGATCCTTCGTCGAAATTGGATTATATATAAAATATTTATTAGGGGAATTCAGAAATTTTTATAATTGAATAAACATTAATAAATTCTTGATTTTTTAAATCTTGTAAATCCAAATATTTAAATTTTGGCATGTTAAAGATATGGGATCATTATAAATTTTTATTATTATATAATTTAAAGAAATGGGATCTTTGTAAAATAAAGAATTTTTTTTACTACTTGAAAGAGAGAGAGAGAGAGAGAGAGAGAGAAAGAGAGAGAGGCGTTGACCCTTATCTTTTTTTTTCCTTTACACGCATAGCTCCCAATTAGTGGGGAGCTGAGTTTTTCTTTTTCTTTTTTTATTTGATCCTTCGATTGTCTTTGGTTCATGGGTGTTTAGGGGAGAGAGAGAAAGAACTGTGGTACCCATTTTATTTTTGTTGTTGGGCGCATGCCCCATTTGGGGTTGAGCTCTTTTTTTTATTATAAAAAATACTATTCTTCTCGAATTTTTAACAGAATTTTGGATGATAAATTGACATGTCTGTTTGATATTGGTTGGTTTATGCGGTCCGCGCTAGCGGGATCTCAAATTCAACCAATAACAAGCCGACACGTCAATTTGTCACCCAAAATTCTATCAAAAATTTGGGCGCCCTAAAAGTGCTCTTTTATTATTATTATTATTATTATTATTATTATTATTATTATTATTATTATTATTATTATTATATTTAGTTAGTTCTTTAATTCTTTTGTTGGTAGTACATGATGATGACGCGGTAGGAGCCCTCAAGGTAGGTTGGCACACACACACACACACACGAAATCTTTGGAGTTATCTAACTCCCAATTTTGGGACATACAGGGCCAAATGCGATGATGGCTTATTTTTTATTTTTTTTAGCCATCTTTTAAGAGTTAAAAATTGATGGGACTCTATTATCTAAACTTATAAAAAGAATCCCGCCCCACTTTTTTTAAAAGGTACGCATTTTTCTATTCTCAAGCTTTTTCTTCCCTACACAAACCAGAATACTCATACATACCCTTATTATATTTCACCTCCAAACCTCCATTAAACAAAACTTCAATCATATTTTGGGAGGTTTAAACTACATATTTCCAAGAAGGCCCAAGAACGAAACTTGCTTATTTTCGCGAGACAAACGCAACCAAGTATTCAGAATTTTCAATCGACGAATTTTTCAGGCATGAATATTCTATTATCTTCCTTTAGTATTATGCATCTTAAGTGTCCCCTAAACCCTTAATCATGTTTTTTTTTGTTAAAATAAATTAGTAACTCATTAGAGGAAGTGGACACTAATTTTGGGAGTGTTTTTATGAAACTTTTAAATACGGATTAATATTTGAAACCCTTGGGTGCGTAGGTTAGATTTTGGGATTTTGATGATTTTGGGTGTAGGTTCGCATATAGAATTTTATGGAATGATTTAAATGACAAATGGGAGGCTTACACACCTATAATATTATGTGGCTTATAAAAGATGACGATTATGAGGTATTGAATATTTTTGCATGTTAATTAATCTAACATTATTAAATGGAAATAATTGTGTTGAAAACGACGACTGTGTTGTAAATTAAATTAAATTAAATTAAATTGGGCCATTATGATTAAATTGTGATTTTGTTCATATATGTTGTGGATTTATGTGATTTGTTTTATTTACTTTTGTCATCGCGGGACAAGGGGCTTTTGGGTAGTATATTTCCCACCTTCATTATCGGATGCTTACTAGATATGGGACTAGTGGGTAGGCCTTGGTTATGATTTATGCTTGCTAGGTGATGATGTTGTAAATGGCACCACCTAGTATGGTGTTGACAAGCTGAAGCAGGTGAAAACAATGGCAGCACAAGAGTATATATATATATATATATATATATATATGATAGAATGAGGTGAGGAGAAGAGGATGAACACCTATATGTAAGTGGTTCAGCCAATCTGACCTACGTCCATAGTGAGTGTGTGAGTAATATCACTAAATGAAGACACTAGCGGCCATGGATACAATCTCTCAAGCTTTCTCTCTTTACTGAGTAAAATGACAGAGTTTCACCTAGGGTTGAATATTTGGATCCTTTTACAAGGTAGAGGATGACCTCTATATATAGTGCTTGGGGGTGTAATGTACCCCCCAAATATGAAATATGCATGTACTAGAATATTGAACCAGTATGGGAGTGAAACCTGGATGAACTTTAGTAGATAATGATGACCTCAATATTCCCTCACGTGGAGGGAATGATTCGGTTATAATAGATTTGTACATGTGTTCCAAACCATGCATGTGCTTGTAAATGATCGGCCTTACCTTTGATTGGTCGCAACCTCGGCATGGACGAGTACGAGGTTGGTGAAGTCCGACTATTACTTTGTCCGAGGTCAATATTCATGATGACCTCGGCCAGGAGGGCTGGCCGAGGTTAGGTATGAGGTAGATGTAGCGTCGGCTAGGGCCGATGATGATGTTGGCAAATAATTGAGCCCATGAGACATTGCTGATGTCGGCTCATGAATGCAACGTCGGTTGGGGACGATAATGATGTTGGCAGATGACTGGACCCATGAGACCTTGCTGACCTCGACTGATGACTAGCCGAGGTTGATGTATGTAGGGCCGACCTTATGAGAGACGACCTTGCTGATGGTTGTTATAGGCTTCTGATCCCCTCGACTGTGAGACTGACCGAGGTTAGTTTCTCTGAGTAAGAGGGTGTACTTTGGGCATATCAATCACCCCCTAGACTTTAGTCTTCTATGTAATTTAGATGACTGAGGGGTATGTAGTTTAGGCCGAGGCGGAATTTCTCTATGTGTCAATACTTTCTTGACACATGTCACTTGCTAAAGTGAAGTGTGTGTCCTAGGATGATGTGATCATGGCTTGCATTTTGGGTTCCCTAGGGCAATGATGGGCCCTCGAAACTCATGCTTAATCATTTAGTGGGTTTAAAACCCTTTCTCTTTCTTCATTCTCTTTCATTTTCCCACCTGAGGTCTCTTTCTGCAACTGCAATTTCTTTCAATCTCCATTGCTGGCTGTATTTGAAGGTTTCTTTTGCTTCAAAGCCTCTTGTTCTCACCTTCACCACTTGCCATGTATACTTTTCGACCCCTCTTTTCCATTTGCAGTCGTTCTTTTTCCTTTATGAGTTTTCGGTGAAATTTTCTGTTTTTCGGCGATGGTTTCCACCTATATTGGTGGCTGTGAGGCTGGGTTAGTAGTGATCAGAGTGATTTAAGGGCATTTGTAGGAAGCTCAGAGGTTACATCGGCCAAAAAATCCTTTCTTGAGGTCTCCGATTAACCTCCGGTCACCTTCTCCAGCAACCTGGTTCTTGAGTGTTCTTGATGTTCTTCATTTGGAAACCTTTCACATTCCTAATTTGATCCTTAGTTTAGATTGAATTAAGTTATTTGCCTCTTTGTGGTTTTAGTTGTGGTTTTGAGTCCAAGTGTTGTATCATCTCCTTTATGCTCAGGCCCTTTTACCAACTCATAGAAGAGTTCCCATCTCTTCTTGAGAAGACCTTTGAGAAAATTAGGCAAATAGAACTAGCCCAAGAGGAAGCTCGTAGGGCTGAGGCCTTTCCTCTCAGACCCATCTTTCCTCCACCTCTGAAGGTTATATACCCTGAGCCAGCCGAGCCTGCTGAGGTTTCTGTTAAACCAACACCAATATCTGAGTCTGAGTCGTCCTCCTCAGACTCCATATCTAAAGACTCTTTTCAAGAGGCTATGGACTACTCTCCTAGGCAGGGTAAGGTCCATGAGGAAGCCTAGGTATCGAGCCATGCCTCTTTACCATGACGCTAGTACCTTTACCTAATCTTCAGATGTTGAAATCATTGGGACAAGTGTGGCCATTCCACCACCCATTGATGCAATTCCTTAGTGGGTCGCCACTGGGGCTGAATTTGCTTAGAGGTTTCCTAGCGGTGTCCCTACGCCTGCTCAGGCCGATGCTACTCGGGATGATGATGATTGTCAGGAGAGTGATGTAGATACATCTGAGGTGGATGAGATTGAGAGATCCATCAGAGGGTATGACCTTCTAGCTTTTAAGAACCTTAATTCGATAAACTCTTCCATCACCCTTAGGAAACCTCTGAAGGATGAGAGGGCAATTGACGACCGAGATGGAGAGATATGCCTCTATGAGCAGATGTTCAAGTTGGGTTTCCATCTTCCTATCCACCCTTCTATCTGAGCCATACTATCCCACATAAATCTAGCCCCTTCATAATTATTCCCTAACGCTTGGAGGGTTATGATTGGGGCCATCGTCCTTTGGAGGGTTGTCCACCACTCAGACCTTCCAGTTAGGGTCTTCACAGGTTGTTACATCCCTTGCTCTGCCAAAAACCACCTTAGTTATTACCACTTATTAGCTAGGAAGTCAGAGAAGAAATTGGTTACCCAAACTTCAAACCATAACTGGAAACCTCGGTATTTCTCTATCTCCGGGGCATGGTAATTTGGTCCCAATGAGGCTGCTGGAATATCATCCAAGGACCCCTCTGAGATGGGGAAAGGTCTCACTTGCTGCTAAAGCCGACCCTGGGCTTAGCCAGGATAATCTTTAAAAAGTTAAGGATCTTCGTGATCAAGGGGAGCAGGGTCTTCTAATAAAATATGAACATCTAATGACTCCCTACTATCTCTCTCAGACAGGCCTGGGGGGTGGTTCTTTGACAGAGCTTCGTAAGTCTCATTTTTCATAAGTTGTACCTCTTACTTTTTATATTTCTGACTTACCAACTCAGATACTTCTTTTTGCAGAGCGACTTGAAGGCATTTTTGACGACCTTTGGGAAATGTCTGCTCCAAGTCTGGCGAAGCTAATGCAGAAGAGAGGTGGCAAAAATGTGCCCCCTACTACCACCCAGAAGAACGTCAGCACATCCCAGGTCGATGTTACCAAGAAGAGGAAGACCACTACTGACCCGGCTCTACAGAGGACGGGGAAGACTCAGAAAGGGGAACGTGACATCCCCATCTCTACAGGCGATACCCTAGAAGCTCGTCTTGCTCAGCTGAAGATCAGTGATAGTCTCATTGGTTATAGTCTGAAGGTTGTTGATGCCATCGGCGCAGTGACGACTGAAGAGGATAAGAGTTTCTTACGCTCCTTGGACATCCCATTACTGGTCGAGTTTACTCTTCATAGATCAATTCAGGTATTAGTTTCTCAAATTGTAACCTTGGCTATTTTACATATTATAGCTCATGTGCTTATACATCTGACCTTCTACTACAGGGTATCTTGTCCATGTACTATTTTACTGATTGGACCCTGAAAAAGCGGCCCCTCATAGAGAAGGGTCAAGAAGTTCAGAAGGTCCAAGCCTCTTTGAATGCAAAGGTTGAACATCTGAAAGAAGAGATGAAGGAGGCTGACAAGTTGAAGGAAGTTATTGAGCAGAGAGATGGGGACATGGTAAATCTCAGGATGGACCGCGATGTAGCTTTAAAGGCTAAAGATGATGCCGTGCAGGCTAAGGTGGCTGCTGCAGTCAAGGCTTCTTTAGAAGATGTTGCAGAGAATATCATCGAAGACTATAAGGTCTCTGATGAATTTGTGATTTTTGTTTTTAAATACCTTGAAAGAGGTATCAAAGCAACTAGAAAATGGGCAGCCTCTATGTAGAAAGAGTCAGGGAGTCTGACTGCCTCAAACTTTGAAGGTCTAGGCTTCGGTGACCCCTAGTTTGCTCAGGCCTTGCAAGAGGTTGAGGAGGCCGATGATGTGCCTGTTGTGACTGCTCCCCTGGAAGTCACTGAGACTGAAAATGTTAATCCTCAAGATGATGGATCCGAGGTGACCAATGTCGGCCAAAACAATGCAGAGACTTAGTCCTTGTGAAGCTTTTAAGTTGTAATTTTTGTTTCCTTTCTTGTCCGTACCCATAATTTGGTGAACTCTGATGGCCTCTTGGTACTTCTAAATTGTAACTTTTGAATGTTCAATGACAATCATTAATCCCATCTTCTTCAGATTATATTATTTCTTTTTATGCTTGAATGTCTTACCTAACATCTGAGGTCACCATATAATGATGTTTACGTCATAAATTTCACCAAAATAATGATGTTTAGAGTGGAAAGGTCACCATATAATGATGTTTACCTCATAATTTTCACAATTAATAATGTTTAAGATCTGAGGTCACCATATAATGTTGTTCACCCTCATAATTTTCACCAAATTAATGATGTTTAAGGTCCGAGATCGCTAAATAATGATGTTCACCCTCATAATTTTCACTAAATTAATGATGTTTAAGGTCTGAGGTCGCCAAAATATGATGTTTCACCTCATATTTTCACCAAACTAATGATGTTTACCCTCATAATTTTCACCAAATTAATGATGTTTAAGGTCCGAGGTCACCAAAATATGATGTTTACCTCATAAATTTCACCAAACTAATGATGTTTAAGGTGTGAGGTCACCAAAATATGATGTTTACCTCATAAATTCACCAAACTAATGATGTTTAAGGTCTGAGGTCACCAAAATATGATGTTTCACCTCAATTTTTCACCAAACTAATGATATTTAAGGTCCGAGGTCACCAAAATATGATGTTTTACCTCATATTTTCACCAAACTAATGATGTTTAAGGTCCGAGGTCATCAAAATATGATGTTTACCCTCATAATTTTCACCAAACTAATGATGTTTAAGGTCTGAGGTCACCATAATATGATGTTTACCCTCATATTTTTCACCAAACTAATGATGTTTAAGCATATCACAAAAGTATCAGCACAACATTGCTCTTCTCATTAACATCCTCTTCATAAAATGATACATGTATTATAAAGAAACAACTGAAACATCATATGTAATATTTCTTCAAGTGGTCCATATTCCAAGGATTAGAGAAAGGTTCCCCTTCGAGATTTTCTAACTGGTAGGTGCCAGGCACAACCTTATCCACTAGTCTGTAGGACCATGCCAGTTTGGGTGGAGCTTATTTGCCTTCTACAACGTCTTCTTTAGGACTAGGTCTCCCACAGCTATAGACCTTGATTTCACCCTTTGGTTGTAGAACCTCGCAATTCTCTGCTGGTAGGTTGCCTGTCTAATCTTTGCATCTTGTCTTATTTCTTCAATCAAATCCATATCAAGTCTTCTCTCTTCCCCATTCCTCCAAGGGTCATAGGTCTGAACTCTATGGGTGGGAAGTCCTACCTTTGTAGGGATGACAACTTTTGAGCCATGGGCTAACATGAATGGGATCTCTCTTGTTAGTGTCCTTGTTGTCGTCCTGTAGGCCCATAATAAGGCATATACCTCTTCTTTCCATATCCCTTTGGCCTCTTTCAACCTCTTCTTTATCCCATCAGCGATTGTTCGGTTCGTGACCTCGGTCTGACCGTTTGCCTGAGGTCGGTCAAGAGAAGAGAAGAACTTCTTGATCCCCACCCTTTCACAGTATGTTTCTAAGGAAGCATTCTTGAACTGGGTTCCATTGTCTGAGATGAGGGTGTTTGGAAGACCATACCTGCATATGATGTTCTTCCAGATGAACTGGAAGGTTTTTTGTTCTGTAATTGTGATCATTGGCTCAGCCTCTACCCACTTGGAGAAGTAATCAATTGTCACTACTAAGAATTGATAGTTGTTCGCAGCTCTTGGCAAGGGTCCTACCAAGTCAATGCCCCATATTACAAATGGCCAAGGTGAGCTGATTGACGTCATAGGTTGATGAGGCTGATGAGGGATAGTGGAGAATCTTTGGCACTTATCACACTTCTTCACATACGTAGCAGCATCTTTGGCCAAGGTCGTCCACCAGTACCCCTGAGTGATTATCCTCTTAGCTAGAGGTCTTCTTCCTATGTGACTGGAACAAGAGCCCTCATATACATATTGCAAGACGTGAGGAGCCTATGAAGGGTGGACACATCTGAGGAGAGGGAGTAGGAACCCCTTCTTATACAAGACATCTCCAATAATTGAGAACTTGGCAACCCCGAACCTCAGCTTTCTCCTTTCTAACTTTTATTCTGGCAGCTCTCCCAGTCTGATGTATCTGATAAGAGGGTCCATATTCAAATTGAGGCAAGTTATGGAAACCTCTTCTTCTTCAATGGTTGGCTTGAGCAAAATCTCAATTGGTACTGTTCTTCTTATGTTTATCCTTGTTGCTGAGTCAAACCTTGCGAGTGCATCGGCTCGACTGTTGTCTTGTCGAGGTATCCTCTTCATCGTCACTTCTTAAAGATTTCTAGCATCATTCTCACCCTCTTCAGATATTTGTCCATCCTTTCATCTTTGGCCTCATACACCCCCAGGATTTGGTTGACAATTAACCTTGAGTCACTGTGGACTAAGAGTCGGCCAACGCTAAGGGCTTTTGCCAAGGAGAGACCTGCTATCAATGCCTCATACTCTGACTCATTGTTTGAAGCTTTGAAGTTGAACCTCGGCGCTTATTCAGCGCATATTCAATGTCGGTACCATCAACGAAGAGGTTCTAAACATCTTCATTTGAAGAGAAGTTCCCCTCTGACAGGGTCCCTTGCTTGAATAGGTACATATCTTCCTCATTCTCCACTACTCTTATGTCAACTACTACTGCTACTGCACCCATAGTATCTCCATATATGTATCTTTAAGGTAAGTAACCATTTTAGTAGTCATACCATATACTAGTTTGAAAAATATATATTATCCAAATGTATTACTCACTAAAAAGGATTAAAAGAAGGAGGAACAGTGGCGAGCTCATGATCATAATCCAATATTATATAATTGATCCAACATATCTATAATGGGCTATTGCAATAAATATATAAAATAATTTTTCCAAAAGATAATATGGATTACTAACTATTACTTATTAGAAATAATTCCAAAATATAATTAAATAATTAGTTTTAGAGCATATTCTAAACAAATTTCCACTTACACTAATTACAATTGGCTATGCGTCTATAACCATTTTCTACTAATAGTGATAAAACGTCTCGTCATTCAAGACCTTAGTGAGAGGGTCATGTTATCCTCTTACTTGACTATTTATATGCTACCATCTCCTCTACTAATGATATATTGTCTTAAAACTGGCAATACCTCTATATTTTCTTGGACTTATGATAAGACCTTCGTTCATTGGCCTATGATATGGCCCCATTGTTATTGTAATACAAAATTATCATCGAATTAATGGTAGGTGATATACCCAAAGTGCACCCTCTTACTCAGAACTACTAACCTCGGCCAGTCTTATAGCCGAGGTGACAAAAGCATATGCCACCCATGATCAGGGTCGTCACTCAGAAAGTCGGCCTCAGCCGACATCGCTTCAACCTCTACACCAATCTCGGCTAGACATCAACCGAGGTAAATATAGACATGGGTTATCATCAGCATCAACATCGGCCACGACCGACGTTACCTGAGATCAGCAAAGCCTCAGGTTCATCATCGTGCCAAGATAACATCGGCCTATCAAGACAGCATCGGCCTTGGCTGACGTTCCAGATATCTAACCTCGGTTGGCATCCCAGCCAAGGTCATCATATAATTATCTCATGCATGGAGAGGGTATGCAACACCAACCTCGTACTCATCCAACCAAACGAAGACAGTCGAGCTTATACACACGTGTGGCTTCGAACACGTGGACAAATATGTTATAACTGAATCATTCTCTCCACGTGAGGAAATATTAAGGTCATCATTATTTATTTAAGATCATCCAGGTGTCATCCTTACACTGGTTGGATCTCCATACACATGCACATTGTATACTTGGTGGGTACATTGCACCACCCAAGCACTATATATAGAGGTCATCCTCAATATTATAAAGGATCAAGAATTACAACCCTAGCTAAAACTCTGTCAAATTACACAGTAGAGAGAGAAAGCTTGAGAGATTGCATCCATGGCCATTAGTGCCTTCATTCAGTGATATTACTCACACACACTCACAGTGGACGCAGGCCAGATTGGCTGAACCACTTATACACAAGTGTTCATACTCTTTTCCTCATCTCCGTCTATATATATATATATATATATATATATATTTTTTCTCCTGTACTGCCATTGTTAACCGGAAGAGTTGTTGCACTGAACATGTTTGTCTCCAGGGCTACAGACAAGTGCCTTCCTTTTTTCAAAGTTCTTAAAAAGGCCTTTGAATGGGATGAGGAATGCGACAAGGCTTTCAAAGAGCTAAAGTCCTACCTCGGATCCCTTTTGCTCCTATCTCAACCCATCTTGGGGGATAAGTTGTATGTCTATCTAGCAGTCTCAGAGTCAGCTATAAGTACGACCATAATACGAGAAGATGATAGAGTACAGAGACCCGTATACTTTAATAGTAAGGCCCTTCAAGGGTTTGAACAAAACTATCCTCAGATGGAGAAGTTAGTCTACGCCTTGATACACGCTTCCAAGAAGAGGAAGTCCTATTTCCAAGCCCACTATATGGTCATCCTCACTGACTCCCCACTAAGATAGGTCCTCCATAAGCCTGAGAAGTCTGGCAGGTTGATAACTTGGATTCTCGAGTTGGGGGAATATAACATTGTCTATCAATCAAGGGTCGCCATCAAAGGGCAGGCTCTTGTAGACTTTGTAGCAAAATTCACATGGGAATAGGTTGAGATTCAGAGTAGTCAAGAGATTGCAGGAGAACCAAATAGTAATGTCTTCCGTGATCTGAACGAGGTTGGGTTAAGCAAGTCCAAAAAAAGTGTAGTTGAGAATAAGGAAGACAGATACCTCTTCAAGCAAGGGATCCTATCAGAGGGGAACTTCTCTTCAAATGAAGATGTTTGGAACCTCTTAGTTGATAGGTCTTTTTGCATAAGTGGAAGCGGTGCAGGGCTTATACTATCGGCTCCGGATGGTACCGACGTTGAATATGCGTTGAGGTTGAACTTTAAGGCTTCAAATAACGAGTAAAAGTATGAGGCGTTGATAGTGGGTCTCTCCTTGGCAGAAGCCCTTAGCGTTGGCTGACTCCTACTCCAAAGTGGCTCGAGGTTGGTTGTCAACCAAGTTCTTGGAGTATATGAGGCCAAGGATGAAAGAATGGCTAAATACCTGAAGAGGGTAAGAACGACACTAGAAGGCTTCGAAGAGGTGAAGATGAAGAGGATACCTCGACAAGATAATAGTCGAGTCGATGCGCTAGCCAGGTTGCCCTCAGAAATAAGAACAGATATCAGAAGAATGGTACCTGTTAAAATCCTGCCCCAGTCGACCATCGAAGAAAAAGAGGTTGCCAAAATTTTCATCAATCTGAACATGGGATCCTCATAGATGGACCCACTCATCAGGTACATAAGACAGGGAGAGCTGCCAGAATCAAAATTGGAAAGGAGAAAGCTGAGGTTCAGGGCCGCTAAGTTATCGATTATAGGGGACATCTTGTATAAGAAGGGGTTCCTACTCCTTCTCCTTAGATGTGTGCACCCTTCAGAGGTTCCTCAGGTCTTGAAAGATGTACATGAGGGTTCTTTCTCAAGCCACATAAGAGGGAGGCCTCTAGCTAAGAGGATAATTACTCAAGGGTTCTGGTGGCCGACCTTGGACAAAGATGCAGCTACTTACGTAAAGTGATGCGACAAGTGTCAGAGATTCTCCACCATCCCTCACCAACTTCATCATCCTATGACGTCAATTAGCTCACCTTGGCCATTTGCAGTTTGGGGGATTGACTTAGTAGGACCTTTGCCAAGAGCTGCAAACAACTATAGAATCTTGGTGGTAGCAATTGATTACTTCTCCAAGTGGGTAGAGGCTGAGCCGATGATCACGATTACGGAGCAGAAGACCTTACAGTTCATCTGGAAGAACATCATATGCAGATATGGCCTTCCTAATACCCTCATCTTAGATAACGAAACCCAGTTCAAGAATTCTTCCTTAGAAAAATATTGTGAAAGAGTGGGGATTAAATAGTTCTTCTCCTCTCCTGGCCGACCCCAAGCAAATGGGAAGACCGAGGTCACGAACCGAATAATCCTTAAAGGGATAAAGAAGAGGTTGGAGAAGGTAAAAGGGAGATTGATGGAAGAGGTGTACGTTGTGTTATGGGCCTACAGGACGACTGTAAGAACGCCAACGAGAGAGACTCTTTTCATGTTGGCATATGGTTCACAGGCTGTCATCCCTACTGAAGTAGGACTCCCAACCCACAGAGTTCAGACCTATGATCCTCAGAGGAATGGGGAAGAAAAAAATCTTGACTTAGACCTAATTGAAGAGAGGAGGGAAGATGCTGAGATCAGACAGGCAGCCTACCAGCAAAGAGCAACAAAGTTCTACAATCAAAAGGTAAAATCAAGACCTATAGCTGTAGAAGATCTAGTGCTGAAGAAGACCTTACAGAAGGCAAAATAGCTCCACCCAAACTGGCATGGTCCTTACAGAGTGGTTGATGAGGTTGTGCCTGGTACTTACCGGCTAGAAAATCTCGAAGGGGAACCTTTTTCAAACCCTTGAAATGCTGACCAGTTGAAGAAATATTACATATGATGTTGCAGTTTTCTTTTTAATACATGTATCATTTTATGAAGAGGATATTAATGAAAAGAGCAGTTTCTGTGTCAATAATTATTTCATTATGCTTAAACTTCATTTGTTTGTTGAAAGGTATGAGGTAAACATCATAATTTGATGACCTCAGACCTTAAACGTCATTAATTTGGTAAAATTTATGAGGTGAAACATCATATTTTGGTGACCTCAGACCTTAAACATAAGTTGGTAAAATTTGTGGTAAACATCATATTTTGGTGACCTCAGAACTTAAACATCATTTGTTTGGTGAAAGGTATGAGGTAAACATCATATTTTGATGACCTCGGACCTTAAACATCATTTGTTTGGTGAAAGGTATGAGGTAAACATCATATTTTGATGACCTCAGACCTTAAACATCATTAAGTTGGTGAAATTTATGAGGTAAACATCATATTTTGGTGACCTCAGCCCTTAAACATCATTTGTTTGGTGAAAGGTATGAGGTAAACATCATAATTTGATGACCTCAGACCTTAAACATCATTAAGTTAGTGAAATTTATGAGGTAAACATCATACAATGGTGACCCCGGACCTTAAACATCATTAATTTGGTGAAAATGATGAGGTGAAATATCATATTTTGATGATCTCAGACCTTAAACATCATTTGTTTGGTGAAAGGTATGAGGTAAACATCACAATTTGATGACCTCAGACCTTAAACATCATTAATTTGGTGAAATTTATGAGGTAAACATCATATTTTGATGACCTCAGACCTTAAACATCATTAATTTGGTGAAAATTATAAGGTGAAACATCATATTTTGATGACCTCAGACCTTAAACATCATTAAGTTGGTGAAATTTATAAGGTAAACATCATATTTTGGTGACCTCAGACCTTAAACATCGTTTGTTTGGTGAAAGGTATGAGGTAAACATCATAATTTGATGACCTCAGACCTTAAACATCATTAAGTTGGTGAAATTTATGAGGTAAACATCATACAATGGTGACCTCGGACCTTAAACATCATTAATTTGGTGAAAATGGTGAGGTGAAACATCATATTTTGATGACCTCAGACCTTAAACATAATTTATTTGGTGAAAGGTATGAGGTAAACATCATAATTTGATGACCTCAGACCTTAAACATCATTAATTTTATGAAATTTATGAGGTAAACATCATATTTTGATGATCTCGGACCTTAAACATCATTAATTTGGTGAAAATTATAAGGTGAAACATCATATTTTGATGACCTCAGACCTTAAACATCATTAAGTTGGTGAAATTTATGAGGTAAACATCATATTTTAGTGACCTCATACCTTAAACATCACTTGTTTGGTGAAAGGTATGAGGTAAACATCATAATTTGATGACCTCAGACCTTAAACATCATTAATTTGGTGAAATTTATGAGGTGAAACATCATATTTTGGTAACCTCAGACCTTAAACATAAGTTGGTCAAATTTATGAGGTAAACATCATACTTTGATGATCTCAGACCTTAAACATAAGTTGGTGAAATTTGAGGTAAACATCATAATTCGGTGACCTCGGACCTTAAACATCATTAATTTGGTCAAATTTATGAGGGTAGACCATTATATGGTGACCTCAGACCTTAAACATCATTAATTTGGTGAAATTTATGAGGGTAGACATCATATATGGTAACTTTTGACCTTAATGTAAACATCATTGTACTACTTTTAACACAACATTCAAGAGAGCTTTCATTAAAAGAAGCAAAATCCTCTGAAGAAGAAGTGATAACATGAAACATTAAAAGTTGCAAATACAATGTACCAAAATATGTCATCAGAGTTTACAAAAATTACAGATGAAAAGAAATAAAATTACAAAGGCTTCACAAGTTAAGGCCTAATGGTCTGCGGCAGAAGTTGTGTCTACTTGGCCGACGTTGGTCACCTCAATTCCATTATCTTGGGGGTTAGCATCCTTAGTCTCTGTGGCTTCCAATGGTGAAGTCTCTGCATGAGCAACGCCTTCCTCCTCGACCTCTTGCATGGCTTGAGCAAACTGGGGATTACCAAAGCCTAGGCCAACAAAGTCTGCGGCAGTCAAACTCCGTGACTCCTTTTCCTTGATAGCCGCCCATTTACTAGTGGATTTAATACCTCTTTCGAGGTATTCAAAGCCGAAGATAATAAATTGGTCAGAGACCTTGTAGTCGGCTAAGATCTTCTTAGAGGCATCCTCTAGGGCAGCTTTTATTGTAGCATCCACTTTCGTCTGAAGGACATCGTCTTTGGCCTTCAGGTAAGATGTATGGTCCTTCTTGAGTTTGGCTATATCCCTTTCCCCCTACTTAATTGATTGTCAGACTCTTGTAACGCTACCTTCAGACGTTCAACCTCTGCATTTAAAGAAACTTGCACCTTCTCAGCTTCTTTTCCCTTCTCAATAAGGGGCAACTTCCTTAAGGTTCAGTCGACAAATCACTGCATGGATAAAATACCCTGCAATGCAAAGTCAGACATATGAGTTCAGTTTTAACCTAAATCTAGGCTGAGGTTACACTTAAAAGAATAAAAAAGCAGAAGTTGGTACCTGAATTGACCTATGAAGGCTAAACTCAGCCAACAAGGGGTATCCAGAGAGCGTAGAAAATTCTTGTCTGCATCAGTCATTACAGAGTCGATGGTATCCATTGCCTTCAGACCATGGCCTATCAGGCTATCGCTGATCTTCAGCTGCTCCAGACGAGTAGCCAGAGCATCATATGTTGAGATAGGGATGGCATGATCTCCCTTTTGGTTCTTACTCAGCCTCTGATCCTCCAAGTTAGTGGGGGGTTTCCTTTTCTTAGTAGTGTCGACCTTAGACGTATCGACGTTCTGTTTGGGGGGAGGAGGGGTTGCATTATGCCCTACCTTCTTCATCAGCTTAACGAGACTGGGGGAAGACATCTCCCACAAATCGTCAGAGAAGCCATCTGGGCGTTCTGCAAAAAGAAGAATAAGAGTTAGTAAATTAGAGGTATTAAAAGTCAGAGGTACAACTTTATAAAAAATAATACTTACGAAGCTCAGTCAGAGGACTACCCCCAGGCCAGTCTCAGAGAGATAATAGGGGGTCATCAGATGTACGTACTTGACAAGCCAACCGTGCTCCCCCTGATCTTGAAGATCCTTAACCTTTTGTAAGTTATCTTGGCTAAGCCCAGGGTCGGCCTTGGCAGCAAGTGACACCTTCCCCCCACCTTAGAGGTATCCTCTACTCCAACGATGAAGAAGTGGCACAAGGACCAAATTTCCATGCCCCTAAGGCAAAGAAATACTGTGATTTCCAGTTGTGATTTGAAGTCTAGGTAACCAACAACATCTTCTTGTCTGACTTCCTGGGAAGGAAGTGGTAATAGATGGGGAAGTTTTTAACAGAGGATGGGACGTAGCATCCCGTGAAAACTCTAACAGGAAGGTCTGAGTGGTGGACTACCTTCAAAAGGACAATATCCCCAATCAACACCCTCCAAGCATTGGGGGATAATTGTGAAGGGCCCAGGTTAATATGGGACAGTATGGATCTAATTATTAGATGGATTGGGAGACGGAATCCTAACTTAAACATCTGCTTGTACACGTAGATCTCCCCATCTCGGCCACCAAAGGCCCTCTCACCTCTTATAGGTCTCCTAATCTTAATGGAAGGACCTATGGAATAGAGGTGCCTAAAGGCTAAGAGGTCGAACTCAGTTACATAAATCTCTATCTCGACTGCCTTCGAGGTGTCAACGTCACTCTCACGACCGTCATTTTCATCCCTGGCAACGTCAGCCTGGGCATATGTAAGAACACCACCGAGGAACCTCTTAGCAAACTCAACCCCTGTAGCAGCTGACAAGGGAATGGCATCAATGATAGGTGGAAAGGCCACACTTGGCTCTACAACTTCAACATCAGAAGAAGTTCGTGAGGTGCTAGCACCATTGTGGGACGAGGCACGACTTTGGACCTCGTCCTGATCAAGGACCTGATCTTGCCTAATAGAGAAGTCCATAGCCTCTTGGAATAAGTCTACAGACATAGGGCCTGAGGTAGATGACTCAGACTCAAATATGGGAGAATCAATTGGATCCTTTGCTGGCTCAGGGTAAATCACCTTCAGAGGTGGAGGGAAGATAGGTCTGAGGGGGAAGGCTTCAGCCCTACGAGCTTCCTCTTGGGCTAGCTCTATCAACCTAGTTTTTGCAAAGGTCTTATCTCTAAGAGAAAGGAAATCTTCTATAAGCTTGTATAGAGGTCTGAGCATAAGGCAGACGACCCTACACATGGGACTCTAAACCAAAAATAAATAACTGGGCACAACATGAACTAAAGATCAAACTTGGATTCTGAAAAGATTTCAAACCAAGAATAACCAAGAACAAATTCACCAGAAAATTCAAAGAGTCACCGGAAAAGCCTTAAACTACCACCGAAAAATGCAAGAAATGGAAATATAGGGATGAAAATGGAAAGGCAAGGTAAAAATGATACCTGAGGGAGTACGAAATGAAGAATAGGAAGATCGAGAATAAGGAAATCCACAAACGCAGCAGTGATTGAGCTCTTGAAAAGAGAGAGAACGCATAGAGCACATGCAGGAAAATGAGAGAAATGAAGAAGGAGAAGGGTTTAAACCCATAAATCAGCTCGTACGCATCCCAAGGCCCACCATTGCCTTAAGATCCCCAAAGACAACATTAGCACACCTTGTCAGGCACGCCACCTACTTCAGCAAGCGACATGTGTCACAAGAATGTTGTCGCATAAGTGAACTTGGATGCGGCTTTGCAGTATCCCTCACTCACCTACTCACATAGGTAACTAAGGGATGGGGGTGATTGATATGCCCAAAGAGCACCCTCTCACTCAGAGCTACTAACCTCGGCCAGTTTTATAGCCGAGGTGACAAAAGCATATGCCACCCATAATCTGGGTCATCACTCAGAAGGTCGGCCTCAATCGAAATCGCTTCAAACTCTACACCAACCTCGGTTGGACATCAGCCGAGGTAAACATGGACATGGGTTATCCATCAGCATCAACATCAACCACGATCAACGTTACCTGAGATCAGCAAAGCCTCAGGTTCAGCATCGTGTCAAGATAACATCGGCCTGTCAAGACAACATCGGCCTTGGCTGACGTTCCAAATATCTAACCTCGGCTCGCATCCCAGCGAAGGTCATCATATAATTATCTCATGCATGGAGAGGGTCGACAACACCAACCTTGTACTCATCCAGACCGAGGTTGGCACCAATCGAAGACAACCGAGCTTATACACACGTGTGGCTTGGAACACGTGGACAAATGTGTTATAACTGAATCATTCTCTCCACGTGAGGGAATATTGAGCTCATTATTATATAGTTAAGATCAGCCAGGTGTTATCCTTATACTGGTTGGATCTCCATGCACATGCACATTGTATGCTTGGGAGGTACATTGCACCACCCAAGCACTATATATAGAGGTCATCCTCAACATTGTAAATGATCGAGAATTACAACCCTAGATAAAACTCTTTCAATTTACACAGTAGAGAGATAAAGCTTAAAGGATTGTATCCATGGCCATTAGTGCCTTCATTCAGTGATATTACTCACACACACTCACAGTGGACGTAGGCCAGATTGGCTGAACCACTTATACATAAGTGTCCATCCTCTTCTCCTCATCTCCTTCTACATATGTACATATATATTTTCTCCTGTGCTGCCATTGTTATCACTTGCTTGAGCTTGTCAACACCTTACCTGGTGGTGCTGTTTCCAGCATCATCAGTAGGAACAATGCTAAGTTTAGTAAAAAAACTTGTTAATCTAAAAAGACTCATTAGCAGCCTGGAATGGTACTCTACTTTTATGGTAAATATTTTTGTAGTGCACTGTATAAAGTCTCATTAGATAAAAGTCCCATTGCCCAATATAAACACACATCCTAATGTTGACCTTTTATCATCGACATTGGATTAAAGGTTGAAGTTGGTACACCCTTCAACTAGTAGGTTATCATCATTGTATACTAATTTCATGTCCTTATATTTTTATAATACTTGATAATTTATTTGATGATTGTCTGGTTCTCCTGGATCAGACTGATATCTACTAGCAACGCTATCAGCATGACTAATATTAGGCTTAGTACATAACAGTCCTAACATCATTTTGTATCTTTATCTATATATTTAATAATAGGAATATATGATGTTTCTCCCAAGTCTTTCAGGGATAAATGTTTGATTACCAAAGCTTCACTAATAATAAGATTGTTACATCATTACTAGTAAGTAATATGTCCTCTATGTTTAAGATCCAAAAGGTAATTTCCTTCACATGTACCCTCTTATACACATGGTTCATCTTATTTTTTGTTGAAGCAAAATGGTCTTCTTACTTCATCAAAATTTATGTTCCAATGGCCAGAATATTTCTTAAGACCATAATAAGCTTACTTAGCTCTCACACTGTGTCTAGTGCAAAACTAAACAGTGGTGACACATGCATTTCTAGTACTCTCTATTTGAAAAACACTATTACTCGCGTTGATTACCAAAAATAGGATTCTAGTAAGACCTCTTATCAAAAATTGGATTCTCCATCCCACACAAAGTCAATGTTCCTCTTATTTTTAGGTTTTAGTTGATTCACATAGCTTTAATTTAGATATGAAGAGAGTTTCCTTTTTGTGTAATTAACAGTTTGTGAGGATGAGTAAAAAACATGTGCAGTCCATTATAACTGTTTATGGTAGTAAAGGTTTCAGTGCAATGATAAACATTAGTAGATTGAAAACTTTGATTGTTGCCTGATAATATTATGTTTCCTTCATTAAATTAATGGCACATTATTTAACATGACCATTTTAAAGAAATAATAAAAAAAGTTAGATTAGTGTTAACACAAATAACTCAAGCTTCAGATGACAGACTTGTTCAAAATGAAATATCATGGGAAAATTAATGATCTATACACCCATAGGGTTTTAGACTCCTATATGGAGTAGTAATTTTGTGGAAATGATTTTGAAATGAACATGATCATTTTAAGGTAATGATCGATCCTTTTATTTTATTCTTTCATGTTTGATTAGTTTTATAACAGATGTATAACTGATGTTGAAATGTGATATATAACTGAAATGTGATTTTTTTCTATGATACATCCAAATATACAGATCCATGACATTGAAGCGTCGTCGTCGTCATTTGACTATGTCCGACCTCATAGTCGAGGAAAGACCACTCGAGAAGCTACCACTCACAACTCTAGTGGGAAATGATTTAGAGAGGACATCCTAAATTACTTCCATGCAATTAAACATAAGGGACCATGAAACTAGAGAGATGCAACCACAACTTTTCCTAAATATTGAATTAACATCCCAGTCACAGAATACACACCGCAACTCAAGATCTCAGGTTTCTTTATTTCAAACACCTACAGTCAACTTTCCCTAAATATTGAGCAAATTAATAATTCAGTTGGAAATGTCAATCCTCTATCTAATGTCATTGCTTTAGATGGTGAGGATCTAACAGGTATTCTGTGTTATACAATGCACTGTTTTGTGTATCTCCATTTGTATTACATTTTATGATTATATTCATATTGAACAAGATGTATAAACATTATTTATCAAATTTTTGTTTAGGTACAATGACTACCCTTACTACTAAAAAAAGGGTTAGAAAAGGGGCAAGGTCTTAGCTTGAATTGAATGATAACAAAAAGAAAATATTGGAATGGAATGAACTTTGTGATCCAGTTTGTAAGCTTGAAATAAATTAATGTCACATTTAGGTTATTATGCAAGGTGTGGAAATTTATTTCCATTAACAATATTGTATTAGAGCGAGGCGGACGAGGAAACACTTAAAAATATTTGGAAGGAAGTGAAGGTTACTTATTTATTGGATTTATTTATTTGTCCCGTTGTACATTAACTTGTTAAGTTTTAACTAATTTACTCCTTTTGTTCTTAGAATAACACAAATGCACCAGAACGTTTTAAACAAATCTGCTTTACAAGGATGGAACTTGTGTGGAAGCAATGGAAGCATCGAGTGAAGGTGAATTATAATAAAAAAAAGTTTCAAACAGATGAATAGTGGTTGAGTTATACGCCTGAACGAGTCGAAAAATATCAGTGGTCTGAATTGGTGAAATATTGGGATCTAAAGAAGATAAAGGTATAAATATCACATCTTATTTAGAATATTACACTTACATTCTTCTTCACTAATATCATGATTTTTATTTTAATTCTTCAAATATTTAGGATATAGCAGATCAAAACTCTAAGAACCGTGAAGTTGAATGTGCTTACTCAAGGACATGCAGAAAGACATATGCTAAAATAGCCAAGGAGGTTGAATTTTTTGTTATTTAATCTAATAGTATTAATATATATACATTATTTTTTTCAGGGGGTAGAACAAGGGGAGCCCGTAGACAATATTAGCATGTGGAAAGCCATTCGAGATCCAAATAATAAACCTTTCAGTATTGAAGATGGATCATTTGATAGAGCGATATGTATAAATATTAATCCGTAAGTGATGATTGAAAGGTTTATTTACTTTAATATTTGTTTTAAATTGTGTTCTTGAAAATGTATATTATAATATTAATTTAATTGGTAGAAAATGCTTTAAAGATGACTAAATGAGCTAGCAGAAGAGCAATAAAATGACCCACAAGTTCATAACAAGATTTTTACTGATGCGGTAGGATATGGAGGGCATGGGTATGCTTTACTAAATGGAGAAGGTATTAGGCCAACATCGACAAAAGCATGTTCATCTCAGTTATTATTGCAAGAAATTAACTAGTTAAAGAAAGAAGCTGAAGACCTAGAGACTCGACATTGAAATGAGCTCGAAGAGTTAGAGACTCACAACCAACAAGCTATATTATAGATGAAGAATGATATGCGAAGTGAAATACAATGTTTATTCCAAAGTATTACCCCTCATCATGCGTCCATTACCTCAACGATTAAGACCGACTAAGTAATAATATATAGTTCATATATATAATTGCTTATATTATATATATATTCGGGTGGAAAATTCTCTCGTTTAAAGTTAAATTTTCAATGGGGGTGGTGAAAAAAAGCTATGGCGGTGAGAATCTATTATGGTCATGATCAAAATTTATATTGGTTAGTGTATAGTATTCTTAGAATCAATTTTATTGTTTAAAACAGGTTGGCTACCTATGGTTTTTATGAATAAACAAAGGAGACATTGTCCAAATTTTTTTAGAAATAATATTATTTAGATATTTATATTGTTTGTGATGAGAATATACTATATTGATTCATTTTGCACATTGTATTGTTTATGAGTGTGATATTTATTTTGACATAATTGACACTATATTTTTTTTCCAGGTGACAATTTTTGCAGAACATGCAATGCTAATCATTGATTTTGGAGGTCATAAGCTTTAATATTGCAGAATTACTTTGATAAAAGCATTTTGTCTTTTGGAGTATAAGAAATTAATGTATTTTTATTGTCAAGTCGAACATTTTAACTTAGTGTTATAATTTTTTTTATGAATATTTGGAGATGCTTGTAAGAACTCTAACTATTGTTGAATGAAATTGATTCACTGTGTTGGTGAAAAATCATCTTATGTATTACATTTTATGATTATTCATTGTTTTTGTTGTCTCAAATGTAATTCAATTCTATATTAAACTTTAGCGATAGATTTTACTGTCCACAACATATTGGTGCAAAAATTTTAAGATCCCTTCACCACTTTCGGGATGGTTAAAACAGTCCCAAAAATATATTCAAGATTGCTATATTACTATCTCAAAAAGGTCTTCTAAAATAGTAACCTTTTGAGACAAATTAATTCCCGTCTCAAAAGCACTCTTTTGTGGCAACTCTCGTGCCATCTCAAAAGTGTTATATAAAACGATGACCTTTTGAGATGGATCTTTTCTTGTCTCAAAATACTCTTTTGAGAAGGCTATGGCGTCACAAAAAGTATTTATAACCACTATTAAAAAGGCTTCCCAAGCCGCCCCAAACAGCATCCGAAAAGGTATTTGAAACGGATAAACCATCTTTTGGGACTGTTTAGTGTAACACCCCGCCTAATTAAATATCGGGTGATCAGTCCTTTATTAAATTATAGCAGAATATACAGTTGGTCCATTCTTAGCATCACCGTTGAAAACTTTTTATTTACTAACCACTTAGTATTTAAAAAGTCGGTGTTAAAATTTTGTCTTTTTAATTAACATAAAACCAAATGACAAATAATATCACATTCCACCATATAAATATCAAACGCATAATGAATAATAACAGAATAATAATTATATCGGAATTATACAATCCAGTCTAAAATATCCATACAATATTCTGAAATAAAATTAACTCCACAGTTTAATACATCATATAGGAACTCTACATCTCTGAATAACAATAGAATAAAATGGACAACATGTTCGACTGAAAAGAAAGTTCATAATGAAGAATTGAATCAATACTGAGGCGTCTAATATCAATAACCTGCAACTTCCACCGCAGCTGTAGCACGCTAAAAGATAGAATCTACTAAGCATGGTGTCCTTCTGGCTAGGCACCTAAATGGTTTACAAAAGAATAGATATTTGGAGAAAAATGGGCCATAGCCCGAGTAAAACAGTTTTAAAATTTTAGCAAGTGTTTAAATGCAAAATTTGCAAATACTATATTCAAGTTAGGTTCACGTGCTCTCACTTGAGATGCTCACCTCTCATCTAATGTGCACACCTAATGTATATCTCTAACCCTTCCTGATTATATTACCCCCGACTAACTATTTCAATCCAAGTCTATTTCTATGCCAACTAACTCTTTGTTTTTGCCCGTATCACCCATCCAAAATGTTACCAATTAATTTATATCAAAGAGTCAAGCATAAATTTCTCATCTCATATTTAATCTTTGACGAGTGCCTAATATGTGTGTTTTAAACAAAACCAATTTTTCTCCGAAAAAGATCCAACTTTTAATTATGCACCAAACCAAGTTGTGAAAAACCCAATTCTTACTTTAAATCAATTTTATCTTGATTAATCCTAAGCATACATCTAGTGATTACAACAAGTAAAATAAAGTAAAGAATACGCACAACGCCGGATGTACGAGAAAAAAACCCAAAACGGGAAAACAACCTCGGACGGCCCAAGCCAGACAATCACTATGAGCAATGGTTTTACAAAGATAGATTAGCCTTACACTAAGACTCGATACTCACGGGTCTTGAGGCTCCTTCTGATCTTCAACCGTTCTTCAATAGTGACCACACAGAAATTCCGTCTTCCACGATACCTGTCCACAACACACGCTTCCACGTATGTCTTGGTGTCCATCGATATGGCTTTGATTCGTCTACGATGTCGAACAAGAAATCCTTCTCTTTTCTTCACCGCAAAACCCTTTGTGTTCAATGTGTAGAACAAACAACTTTGGTGCAGCAAGATCACGTAAACATATAAGAATGATAACTCGGATCTTTGCAAACTCTAAGGATGACTTTTAAACCTTAGAAAACATGTGCAAACAAGGTTCTGGTTCATAAAACTGTTTTCCAGAAAGCACACTTACAAAATTATGATGAAAACACTATTTAAATAGGATTTAAATGTCGCCTCGAAAACTGTGTCGTTCAAACGACTTAAGGAACTCATTTGAGCGACATCCCATCTCGTTCGAACGAGATAGGATGTCGTTTGAACAACAGTGCGAAAGTTTGACTTTTTGACTTTTTGTTTGAAACGTCTTTTCTAATGAGAGATCCAAAAATGTCAAACTCTTTTACGAGCTTATCATCATAAAACGTAGTTTAAACCTTTAAAACACTTTTAAAACATTTAAAAACATTTTTTCTTTATAAAAATTACATCCTTATCTTTTATAAAAATAATTCCGAGCACTGATATACCCGTTTATATCCTCGGCTTAGATGAGGATTGCCTCCAAAACGGACGATAGTACGAGGGGACGACCCTTCACCAATCTCTTGACGACCCTCCACCAGACTTCAGACGACAGTACGAGGGGCCGACCCTCCACCAGGCTTCAGACGACAGTACGAGGGGCCGACCCTCTACCAGCCTTCAGACGACAGTACGAGGATCCGACAGTACGAGGTCAGAATTGGGCCAGGCTCACTACCGAAGGAAACTTTGCCCTCGGCCTCGGCTCATAGGCCGAGGGTGACATCATGACAGCGCGTGGTTTGGGGGACGCGTGGAACAGTGCGCGTGAGGCTCATATGACACGTGGCAGACCGTTATAACAAAATCACACCCTCACGTGAGGGAATATTATGTCATCATTTGGCATCTACAGGTGTCAACAGGGGATGGGCTAGATCATCATTCACATGCACCATGCATACTTGGGGGGTACACTACACCCCCCAAGACCTATATATACTTGTCACCTACAACCCTACAGGGGATCGATCCATTAACTGTAGCCCTAGCTAAAACTCTGCTTGTACACACAGTAGAGAGAGAAAGAGGGTTATGTGCATTGTATCCAAGGCCATTAGTGCCCATACTTAGTGGATCACACACTCACAGTGGATGTAGGCCAAATTGGCTGAACCACTATACATCATTGTCTTAGTTCCTCTTATACTCATCCCCTTCTACATACTTATACACTTATACATCTCTACGGCTGCCATAGCTGCTACTGTTTGAGCTCACTATCACTTATCCGGTGGTGCTAAATCCAAGCATCATCAGTTTGGCGCCGTCTGTGGGAACGAGAAGACATCTCTTCCTTTGTACAGCTTGACCTCACTGGGCACTCTGGTGGTGAACCAACACTCCCCCTGAGAGGAGGTGTTTCACCATTGAAAGAGACCCACTAAGGTCCCAAGCTCACCAGTCTTTTCTTCAGTTCAACTTCTCATAGCTCAAGCACATGGCACCTAAGATGCCACCACCACCACTTCCCCTGCCGGATGAGGGGGGAAGACCCAGTTCCAGGTAGCCGTCACCCCAGTCTGAGATGGCTGATGTGGCGGCAGCCCTAAAGTCTCTGGCAGCAAGCCAGCGGATGATGCAGGAGCAGTTCACAGCTCTAAGCCAGAACATACTGAGACCACCAGGGGTTTCACCTGAGATGATTACTCCGGCAGCAGCTCCAGGACAGCATGGGGTCAGGGGACCACCCCAGGCACCACGCAAAGACCTACCACCCCCTTAGCGACGTAGGGATGTTGCTGACCCTCGGCGTTTACGCCTGGGGAGGCAAGGAAACCCTTGCCCTGAGGACAGGTATGACGATCTGGAGGGAGAGGAAGCCCCAATAGAATGCTGGGAACCCTATGAGGTCTCCAACAATACTGTACGACCCCTCCAGGACAGTAGAGGGAAGTGTGGGAGACCAAACCCTGATGATCATCCAAGAGGCTCTGCTTTTGATCGCTTGAGCAGGGGGTCGGCCTTTGAGAGGCTAGGCCCAGTAAATGACCTGCGGGAACAGTTGTCCAGACCAAGAAGCGCTGCGAGATCCAGGAGGGAGGCAGCAGATGGGACGACATCAGAGGGCAAGGCCTCTACATCTACAGGAACGGTCTCCTCAATAACCAGAACAGGGTGATCTTCAGAAGTGCCGACCCCCTCGACCTGAACTTGGGATTCCACTTGGTTGAGGGCCTCGGCAATTAGGGGGTCGTCCAGTTGAGCACCCTCCAGTGAAGGACGAACCGACGAGACGACATCACCGAATTTAAGGATGACCCATCGGCAGGCCGTCCTGATCCCCCTTTCCAGATACTCAAGGCCGAAGCCCTGAAATTCGTCTGAAGCCTTATAAGCCTCAACAGCATCGGCCTCAGCTTTCTTGATGGCTGCTTCCAGATTAGTCTTGTGCTTGACTTCCATGTTCAGTAAATCCTCATCCCTATCCTTGATGATCAAGTCCTTGGCTTGCAGGTCGGCATCGTGCTGCCTCATCAGCTCATTTAGGACCCTAGCATGCTCGGTCCTAGCACTCTCAAGCTCAGCCCTCACAGTATCAAGCTCAGTCTTCGCAGTATCAAGCTCTGTCTGCAAGACAGCCTCATGCTGAATAGCCCTTTCGGCCTCATGGAACTTCATCTGATTCTCGGCCATCCATTTGGTGGCTGAGGTAAGGGCACAAACAGACTGCACGAAAAATGAACAGATATCAAGAGGGGCCGAGGGAACAGTTAGCGAAAGAATGAAATTAAGGAGGTGGGTCAAGACCAATACCTGAGCAAGGGAGTGCAGACCATAGTCGTACACTTTAGAAGGAGGCATCTTTGCTAAGAACTCGAAGTCAGAGGCCGACGGTGCAGAGAACATCGAGGCCTTGGCAGCCCGTAAGTTCGTGATCAGTGACGAGGGGTCGGCCCTCATATGGGCCAGGTTTTGAGACCAGAAAGCCCCCATGCTCGGCGAAGAGGTCGTCCCCTCAGAGGCTTCGACCCTGGCTCTTGTCCGAGAATCAGGCCGAGGGTCAACAGGTTCCTCAGGCTCCTTCCTCTTATTGCTATCAGTGGTCGGCTCCACCACCGCCGGCCCATCGGCCTTTGTCTTCCTCGGAGCTTTCTGAGGCTCCTTCCCCTTCTTCTTGGCCAATCCAGACAGTAAGCTGGGAGCTGTCATTTCCCAAAGATAGTCTGGTGTACCTGCAGGACGATCTGATAAGAGGACGACATGTCAGAAAATTTCAGAGATAAAGAGAGAACACTTCAAAAATAAGTAAAGAAAGGAAAATGTTCAGTATAACTCACATAGTTCTGTCAGAGGGCCGACCCTCAGACCAACTTCTTTAAGGAATAGAGGGGTCATCAAGTCTTCGAATTTTGCAAGCTCACCCTCTCGCCCTCGTCCTCTCAGATAATCTACGATATCCTTCTCCTCCAGACTAAGTCCAGGGTCTGACCTGGCCTTCATGGAGGGGTTAGACCACTTCCTGGGGACCCTCGGACTATCGGCAACGGGCTCCCACTCCCCGGAGATAAAGAAAAACCTCTTCTTCCAATCATGGTTGGAAGTTTGTGCCACATGGAGGAGTTTCTTCTCAGACCTCCTTGCCCCCAGGTGATAATATCCAGGCTGCTTGGACGAGGAGGTGATGTTGTAGCAGCCCAGAAATAGGTCAACTGAGGGCTCGTCGGTAAAGGCATTCTTCAACAAAGAAATATAGCCCAAGATCGTCCTCCAAGAGTTGGGAGGAAGTTGAGAGGGGGAAACGCCGAGGGCAACCAGAATATCTGCAATGGCAGGGTGCAGAGGGAGCCTGACTCCAACCTTGAACATTTTTTCGTAGACTGCAACCTCTCCCTCTTGGCAATCAAAAACCCTCTCAGCCTCATAGGGAACCCTCATAGTTACCCCGGAGGGCACTCCATAAATATGCCTCCATATCAGGAGATCTCGATCCCTAACAGAGGAGATAAAGGACGAGGCGTGGGAGGTATCAACCTCATCATCTGTATCATCGTCCTCATCCTCAGATCTCTCCCCCTCATCACCTGCAGGAGGACCCTGAGGAAAAGCCACTTGGAAGGCATTGGGGGACAGGGTTGTCACAGGGACAGCCTCAGAGGGAGCCGTACCCTCGGCCTCTCGGCCTGGACTAAGGTCAGATGTGTCCCTCCTACCAGAAGTTCCAGCACCAGTTAGCGAGGATGCTCTCTCGTCCATCTCACTTGGTTTGGGAGTCTCAGCTGGATGAGATGACGACCCACAAGACTCAGATGGTTCAGATGGTCTTATGGTGGCAAGAGGAATGGGAAAGATGGGTCGGCCCCTCATCTCCTCTCTTCCTCTTCCTCTATTCGTCTGATCTCGGTAAAGAGTTTCTCTCTCAAAGATGGGAATTCAGACACTAAGTTGTAAATCCTCCTAAGCATTAAAGGTAAGACTCTACACTTGGAGAAATTACACTAGACTTGACTAATTTAGCTACAAACAAGTGGGGAATTGACCAGGTTTGACTTTTGGATTAAACAAAGAACTCAAAGGTTTTCGTCAAGAACGATTCAAGAACCAGTGACCGGAGAGGACGCCGAAAAAAGCTATGGGGCAACTCAAGGAAAGTGCAGCCCTACGACCCTAAAAAACAAACAGAAATGAAGACAAAAGAAAGCGCTGGATGAAAGAGGTTACCTGATGAGGAGAGAACAAGAACACTGCTAGGCCTGAAGGTTTGAAGGCTGCAAATGGCGATGGAAACTGGTTCTATAAAGAGAATGCTTAGGCGCGAAGAAGAAGAAGAAGGAGAGAGAGTTTGAAAATCTCTTAAATACTTTGGTAATGAGTGGACCCATTTACCAAGAAAGGTATAATTAGGGCACAAGGCCCCAAGTGCACTGCGCAGCCGCCATGCCTTGGAAACTGAAACAGCAATGAGTATCTGCCCAGGTGTCACTCATCTAACTGATCATACATGCATCTCATTTAAAACACTATCCCTCAGCCATCTCAGCAGCACCTATGGCTAAGGGCTGGGGGGTGATTTATATACCCGTTTATATCCTCGGCTTAGATGAGGATTGCCTCCAAAACGGACGACAGTACGAGGGGACGACCCTTCACCAATCTCTTGACGACCCTCCACCAGACTTCAGATGACAGTACGAGGGGCCGACCCTCCACCAGGCTTCAGACGACAGTACGAGGGGCCGACCCTCTACCAGCCTTCAGACGACAGTACGAGGAGCCGACAGTACGAGGCCAGAATTGGGCCAGGCTCACTACCGGAGGAAACTTTGCCCTCGGCTCATAGGCCGAGGGTGACATCATGATAGCGCGTGGTTTGGGGGACGCGTGGAACAGTGCGCGTGAGGCTTATATGACATGTGGCAGACCGTTATAACAAAATCACACCCTCACGTGAGGGAATATTATGTCATCATTTGGCATCTACAGGTGTCAACAGGGGATGGGCTAGATCATCATTCACATGCACCATGCATACTTGGGGGGTACACTACACCCCCCAAGACCTATATATACTTGTCACCTACAACCCTACAGGGGATCGATCCATTAACTGTAGCCCTAGCTAAAACTCTGCTTGTACACACAATAGAGAGAGAAAGAGGGTTATGTGCATTGTATCCAAGGCCATTAGTGCCCATACTTAGTGGATCACACACTCACAGTGGATGTAGGCCAAATTGGCTGAACCACTATACATCATTGTCTTAGTTCCTCTTATACTCATCCCCTTCTACATACTTATACACTTATACATCTCTATGGCTGCCATAGCTGCTACTGTTTGAGCTCACTATCACTTATCCGGTGGTGCTAAATCCAAGCATCATCAAGCACCCTTAATTATACGCGTTCATACCTGAGTGATCTCAGAATGAAATTAACTTTGAAGACGAGTAAACTTGCACCAATTTAAACAACAGCATGATTAGATCTTTGAAGCGTTGCCGCAACGTCTTCAATTTCTTAAATACGTCATAGACCGAGTGGGATCGTGACAAAATAAAAATCTCCCTATGACATATTACAAACACAGTTTTGTTCACAGAATTAAGTCAAAACAATACAGGGACTCAATTGGAAATTTATGTCCTTACAAATCTCCCCCTTTGACTATTCCGGGGCAAAACCAAATCAGTGAAATGCCTAACCAGGCCGTCAAGCCGTATGACACCTAAATCCCATCCCATAAACCCAAAATAAAAAATTACAGGACACGGACTAGAATATGTAGCACCGGCAAGCATGAACTGTTTGAATGTGATGTAGTCTTGAAATATCTAACCACTGAAGCATACCTACACACATGAAACAGACAAACAAATACCAAGTGAAGTATGGAGGAACAAATAATACCAAATTATATTTCTAATACGAACAAATCATTTGAAACATGTGAGCAATTATTTGATACCAATTTGAAACAAATATAATCAAACAATATGTAAATCCAGATATCAATAGTAGCGCTCAATAAATCTCCCCCTACATCACATACATCTTTATTTGAAACAAATATAATCAAACAATATGTAAATCCAGATACCAATAGTAGCGCTTAACAAATCTCCCCCTACATCACATACATCTCTCCCCCTTTTTGTTTCGAATAGACAATCCGGTGAAAATATAAACCAATATGAAATATCTAGCATGAGAATAAGAAACCAGTTTGAATCAAGTTGATACCAATTTGAGAATTGAAAAATGCTAGATAATCATGAAACAACCAGCTAAATAAGATTATAGCAATGATAAATCAGTAGCTAGTAAACCAAAGAATCACACAAAGAATACTGCAAATTAATCAGGTGTGATAAACAGACTCATCTGCAAAATACCAATTTTGAAATAAAAGAACCTGCATATAAACCAACAGTCCAGAAATGCTTCCCGCAGTACCAAAATATATCAAATTAAACTAGAGGACTGCAAACCAATTAGAAGCCATTTTTCAGCCTGTCGTTCGAACGAGCCAGGCACTTCGCTCAAACGAGATGAGGAAGTCGCTCGAACGAAGTACAAATGTTGTTCGCGCGAGATGAGATGTCGTTTGAACGACTTCGCGCGACCCGCCAAAATTTTCCAGATTCCCAAAAATAATATAAAGTATTGCCCAGTGAAAAAATTTCCATAAAAAAATTCCAGGAATGGCCTGACAGATGTAAAACAGTGCTAAAACAGTAAGCTTTTCGCACAAAACGCAAAAAATCATAAAAACTAAAAAATGCGAGTTATATGCAAACATGGTACCGATGTGCTCAAACATGGACATGGAATGAATGGGCGTGAAACTACAACAAATGAGTCACAATTCCAACACATCGAAACGATCAAGAAGCTCTAATTGATAGCGATAAATCATCAAACTTTATCATATCCATATGACAATTAAAGAGTGAGCCTAATGAACTAAACATACTACATGCACACAAATCCAGAATTTTGACGATTCTACAAACAATAGCGTCAAATTACAATGTTTCAACATTAGGACTAGATGTGCAAACCCGTTTAAATTTTTAATCCATCCAAACTCCCTCAATAATATCATATTTTCTTTGGAATGAACTAAACAAATTTGGCCCTTTTCTTAGCATATTGCATTTTCTTTTGGGCTCTTTTAAATGGTGGCTTTCACGACGAGTCAATTTTGAACTCTCGCAGCCCTTTCCCGTGAATCACTCATCATTTTTACCAATTTAAATTTTCACGGTAAACGGTTATTATATGCACACTTCTCCTTAAGTTTACTTACGCACATATGACAATATTGAGATAAGAACGCCTCACCAAATTCCAATATGCAAGAGAAGTCAAACATCCATATAAACTTGTGCATGTGTGCAATATTGGCATATATACAAAGTCGAATCAAAATGCATATCAACTTCGAAACAACCCCATATAAACAATGGTTAAGATCATTCTAAGTATCGATAATAATGACCAAATGTCCTAGCCACATGGATAATGAAATGATGGGGGGGAATCCAAGCACACCAATACGCCACATCAAACATTTAAACTCAAAAACATAAAAAACTGAAAATCTTTTTGGCTTTTCAAACATATTTTGACACAAAGAAAGGCAAAATCTTTTTGTATTTTTCAAATAAGACTCAAACAAATGAAAAATATAATACAAAGAGATAAACATGTCATAACACTAGCAAATTATAAACATGATGCAAGGGCTAGTGTATGACAAAACATGCAAGCTACTATCCATAAGAAATATCAAGAGATGAATCATGTGCATGCATATGAGAATCAACCAACGAAGCATTTAGCATCTCCAAAACGGATTTCCTAACCCAAACAAGTGTATACCTAACACAACGGGTTTTGGGAACCAATGGGACACTACGTTTAATCTTCCTAGGGTCTTTTATAAGATCAAAGCAAAAACTCCTAAGGTGACCTTTCCTACCACAATGCGAACATGTGAAAACACGACGAGGAATGGGACCTTTAGGTTGACCTTTTCTAATACCCTCGGATGTGGTTGACGCTCTAAAATAAACTATGGTTTTGGCCTTTACATTTGAAACACTAAAATAAGATAAGCCGCTACCATCACTACTCGAGTCATTTAAATCATTTTTTAACTTCAAAACTTTTGACTCAAGCAAATGATTATACTCCTCAAACTTTCGGGACTCCTTCTTTAAATTTTAAATTACCCCTAGAAGGTTATCTCTCTCCCCCTCAATGTGAGCAAACGTATCCCTAAGAGCCTTTTCTCGTGCGACAAAATCATTAATCGAAATATTTTCCTCAACGGCACAAACACTAGAATTTCTCAAATCCTCTAACTCTTTTTCTAAAACGAGGACTCTATCATCACTCTCCTTTTTTTCCAATTTTAATATATTAAAATCTTTAAACAAGGAACTAAAGTGCTCATGACAAATATCTCTTTGAATTTGAAATCTTTGCAAATATTCAATCCTATTTTTGCGACCATAATTTTCTTTTTCCAAAACTTCAATACGATTTGCAAACTTTAAATTCAAACGATGTAGATCGTCAACACTTAGAGAATCCATCGAGAGAAAACAAACACAGGAGAGATAAACAAACACATGGGATCATAAAAAAAATAAAAATGTTTTCTAGCTCTGATACCAATTTGAAGAGTGCCCAATATGTGTGTTTTAAACAAAACCAATTTTTCTCCGAAAAAGATCCAACTTTTAATTATGCACCAAACGAAGTTGTGAAAAACCCAATTCTTACTTTAAACCAATTTTATCTTGATTAATCCTAAACATGCATCTAGTTATTAAAGCAAGTAAAATAAAGTAAAGAATACTCACAACGCCGGATGTACGAGGAAAAAACCCAAAACGGGAAAACAACCTCGGACGACCCAAGCCAGACAATCACTATGAACAATGGTTTTACAAAGACGGATTAGCCTTACACTAAGACTCGATCCTCACGGGCTTTGACGCTCCTTCTGATCTTCCGTTCTTCAATAGTTCCCACGCAGAAATTTCTTCTTCTACGATACCTGTCCACAACACACGCGTCCACGTATGTCTCGGTATCCACCGATATGGCTTTGATTCGTCCACGATGTCGAACAAGAAGTCCTTCTCTTTTCTTCATCGCAAAAACCTTTGTGTTCAATATGTAGAACAAACAACTTTGGTGCAGCAAGATCACGTAAACATATAAGAATGATAACTCGGATCTTTGCAAACTCTAAGGATGTGTTTATGACATTTAAACCTTAGAAAACATGTGCAAACAAGGTTCTGGTTCGTAAAACTGTTTTCCAGAAAGCACACTTACGAAATTATGATGAAAACACTGTTTAAATAGGATTTAAATGCCGCCTCAAAAACCGTGTCGTTCGAACAACTTGAGAAACTCATTCGAACGAGATTGGATGTCATTTGAACGACAGCGCAAAAGTTTGACTTTTTAACTTTTTATTTAAAACGTCTCTACCAATGAGAGATCCAAAAATGTCAAACTCTTTTCAGGCTTATCATCATAAAACGTAGTGGAAACCTTTAAAACACTTTTAAAACATTTAAAAACATTTTTTCTTTATAAAAATTACATCCTTATCTTTTATAAAAATAATTTCGAGCACCATTAATTATACGCATTCATACCTGAGTGATCTCGGAATGGAATTAACTTTGAACACGAATAAACTTGCACCAATTTGAACAACGGCATGATTAGATCTTTGAAGCTTTGTTGCAACGTCTTCAATTTCTTCAATACGTCATAGATCGAGTGGGATCGTGACAAAATAAAAATCTCCCTATGACATATTATAAACACAGTTTTGTTCACGGAATTAAGTCAAAACAATACAGGGACTCAATTGGAAATTTATGTCCTTACAATCTTTCCCCACTAAGATCATGTTAAATGTCACCATTTTCTCATCTACTAAATACACACAGTAGCACAAATCGCAAGTATATACATATATCACTATATATACATTATCACTATATATATATATATATATATATATATATATATATATATATATATATATATATATATATATATATATATATTACTACAGCACCCCTAGGCTGAGACCTGCGGTGCATGCATACTCTGTTATCATGTCCCAGTACCTCACGTACTAAATAAAGGACTATTGGTTCAGTTTCTCGCTCGAACCATAAATACAAAATACATATATTGGAGGTGAACATAGTTCCAAGCCTATGGGATACGGACATGCCTATGCACCCATATGATCATCAACACTATCGTTCTCACAGATAGCCCGTACCTAGGTTCTATGTTCTGAGGTACAAGTTAAAATCCCCCCGAAGGCTCATTAAGATATGATTGTCCTAATGTGAAAAACCTCCCGTGATAGCAAGAAGTGTAGGTATGTCATACACATAATATCGCAGTCAACCTAATATATGCACACACTCATCCTATACATACATAGAGTACATTTCAAGTTTATCCCATAAACTAATAATTCACATTTTATTCACATTTTCCCTTACTCCTAACATCTCTTGTTAAGCGAAAGGATATAAATAATTTAATTAATTATTCTAGTAGCTACCTTCAACCCATACTTATTCGTCCAAAACCAGACTCACTATAACAAGCCCGAATTATATTTTAATACCCAATAATCCTTTTTCTCGATAGAGTTACATTCTGTCCAGAAATATAAAACTACAATTTTAGGCTTTTCTGATCTGATTTTGAAAAAACTTAAAACTACAAAGTTGTGTAAAACATGATTTTATACAAAAATTCGTGTGCACACTGCCAATTTCCGCTTAAAACAATCCTAAAATTATCATATAATGTTCGTCCTTTTTCTAAAATAATTTTTCATGCGTTTTCTCCACTAGTTTTCATGTTCAATCTTTCATTCTACAACTCAAAACTCCCAAACGAATATCCCCAACAATATACTAATCTATATACATGATTTTTAATATTTTATATTCATCAAATCATCACAAACTCAACTTAAATTGGATTAATTCACGGTTGTTCTCTAAAACATTATTTTACCATTTATCATCAAGAACACATGTAAAACCCATATTTCTCCCAATTTTAATTATTAGAATTTCATCAATATTCATCTTCTAACATAAGAATTATATACTACTATCAATTCTCCCAAAAATATAATTTTCAATTCCTCAATTTAACATAACCTTTCATGAATTCCAAAATAGTAAACATCCTATTCTAGCATGAATATGACATTCAACTAAAATTCAGCAAGATAAACACTTTCCTTTTTAATGTAGGCATGATCCGTTGAAGAAGAAATATATGGTTGTAGTCCCTTCTCTTTGATTTACACTTTGATGATGATACTCCAAGTATGTTCTTGCAAAAATTCTTCAAATCTTCCTTTAGACTCTTGAAATTCCTTCTCAATTCTCTTCACTTTCTCTCTAACTCTTGGTATAACTCTCCTAACCTTTGGATTTGTAAAAATAAATCTTTCCTAAGCCCAAACCTTCCATTTTATAAGTGAAATCCCGTTTTTGACTTTTCAATTACCATTAAGAAGTCCAAAAGTCACCTAAATAAGTCCCAATTAATCTGAAAAGTCTCCGAGATCCAAACATAACCCCCCCAATACTAAATTATGACTATTTTGACCCTTCCGGACACACTAAAAATGACATTTGAATGAAAAAAATAAAATTATATTTTATTTCCCAAATTAAGTCCCGACACGACTAACACACGTGTCCCGACTAAATTTATCATAACTGTCGTATTTGTCACACACGACAAGTTCAATCTTCTCACATCATTATTATTACTCACTCACAAAGTAATATTTAATATAAATAAGTATTAACCGTAGACACCACATTCTAGAACCTCCTAAGTCTCTCATTAGACCCTAGCACTTCCCCTTTTCACCACAAACCTAGGTCGCACTCCGAGTACCTATCTAGAGACCATTGGGCTCCCCGAGCCCCATTTGACTCCAGTTAACTCTTTCGTCAGAGCGAAAGATCTTTTAATCTTTTAAGGTTTCTGAATAACATTTCCTACGGTCCACCCAGTGCGCGAATCGGCATAATGGTTAAGACGAACGGACCATTTCACTACCGAAAACTGATTCAGAGGCCATCGTGAGCTCCTGCGCCCCAAATTAAACCCAATAAACTCCATCGCCAGAGAGAAATATCTTTGAATCTTCGAAGGGCACTGAAACCCCTTTTCAATGGCCCGCCCCGTGCGCGAAACAACATAACCATTCGGACAAACGATCAGTTTTCTTCGGAGGACACCGACCGAAGTAAACTCTTCAGATCGAATGGGACTGAATGAATCTCTGAAGGGAACTGAATACCCTTTCTAATGATCCACCCCGTGCGCGATTCTGACCTACGGTACGGACGAATGATCCGTTTTACTCTGAGAGGTCATCGGATGCTTTCGGGCCCTGGTTGACCAAGGTCAACTTTTCGAACCAAGCAAAACTCTTTAGAATGTCGAAGTAAATCTCCTAACCTTTCCAACGGTCGGCCCCATGCGCGATTTCGACTTACCATACGGATGAATGATTCATTTTCGTCCAATGTTCTCCCGTCCAAAAGATCGGCGCGCGCTTTCGAGCCACATCTAACCCAAAGTCAACTCCCAAACCCGGGAGCGGTCTAAAGGACTCTTTAAGGCCTCTGAAATACCTTTTTAATGGTAGACCCCATGCATGATTCGAATCAATGATTTGTGTGCTACAGTTATTTTTCGAGAATAGTCTGCACGAGACAGTTAATTGGCAGGTCCTGAACCCTGCCTATCGACACAGTGTTAAGGGTGACCTGCGGATAGGCACACCCTGGGGTAGGCCGATCGACAGCCACCGTTTACCCTATAAATAGGGGCTATGACCTCACTCCCAAGAGAGAGAGAAAATCCATCAGAATCAGTGATCTCAACAACATTCTCTCGAAATCAGCGAAGTTTCATATGAGAAGTTCCATTCAAGCCTAAATACCCATCCTTTTCACACCCAATTTGGCAAATATCATTCTTCCTCATCAACATCCATCAACATTCAAAGGATTTCATCCAATATTCAAGCTCAAGCTCCAAGGAAGGTCCAATTTCTTCTCCTTCTCTTTCAAATCTCTTGTTTTGCATAAGTTACATTAGATTCATAATCTAGTTTCACTTTAGTTCATACACATTAACATCTACACTTTAATTAGTATATTCCACATACTTTATTTTTTATAAAAAAACCCAAAAAATAAATAAAAGAGGGTTACACCCGTAAATTCCGAACGAAATTATCCATCACACTTTTTCCAAAACCAAAAGCACATTTTCTACACGCATACACATAATAAAATTCCGTTCGAATCTATGGGATAAACCCCACCCCTAATCTACATTCGAAATGCGTGGACTTTGATACCTTTATAGGCAACATAGGCATCTCAGATTAAAATTCGAGACTCGAGTCCAACTTTTCAATTTTCTAATTTCTCTTATTTTCCAAGTTTCTCAAAATCCCTCATTTTTATACATATACATATGATATGCTTGTTCGCGTTTCATCACACACATATTATCGTTTCCCAATAACGATCAATATTGCGATGAATGCTCATATTCTATCTTCTACATTTATTTTTTTGATAATATTCTAGTGGATGACCTCACCCTATCTTTTCCATGGTATGGGTCAAACGATTCCGATCTCCATTATATAGACACATACACACACTCCACAGGGATAAAGGAAAATATTAACATTTGCCCATGAGAGACCTAAAGGGAGGGATGGGTGCCTAACACCTTCCCATTCTGTAATTTAGCCCCCGGACATCCGATCTATTGGTTTCGTATGCATCAGTTTGTCCTTGATGCCGCTCTCTCAAAGTGACAAATATGTTCTTTTGCCTATGTTGAGCAAAATAGGCTGGCAACTCCATCTCTTTACATTGACTTCACCCCACACTGACGACGTCCAAAGCACCTTTCAAAGAGAGGGGTGCGAGACCGCAGTGCAGTCTTTCTCGAGGAATCCTCCTCCTTCCCCCAGGAACGAACACCGCGCGCCCCCCGGGATGGCCCTGCTGGGGACTATTTTTTAAGAGGGCTAGACTCTGTTTGCATGGGTGTTTTATTTTCTTGTATATCCTCCTATTTGCTTGCTCCCCTTTATTATTCATATGTGCCTCATGCTTATGCTGCTATTTACACACTTGTAGAAGACTCTCCATGTTCACTTCACACCATGCGCACCTAGGATCACGTATATCCATATATTGCATACATCGCTTAGAAATCCATGCTTAGGTGTCACTAGAACACACCTCCACTTGTATATATCCATGATCACTTATCACACACTCACTGGTAGATAATTATACATCACTCACACATCACTTATCCATGCTTAGTATAGCTTTACTATTTGTACTTGTACCTTGCTCCCTGTTTGACATGATCAAGAAAAAGATACTCTCTCCATAAGATACTAATAAAATAATCATACAGGATTCACAAAAAATTACCAAAGAGCATTGTTATTGACCAAATTTTGTCATGTAACTGGGGTGTCACTTCGTGATGGGTGCTAGTCCGGCAGGTTACAGTTAGTCTAAACGATACGACTCTCACCTTCCATTGGTCAAGTACCTTCGACGTATATCGAGCGGTTCCCCCGTATTGTTTCGCTTGATCAAAGTTATGAAGGGAGGTATATCGCGGGGAACTCATTCAAGTACGTTGAGTATATCAAATTCGTTCTCACACCTACCGTCCCCACGAGGTATATAGTGAGGCAATTCACGTACACTCAGGTATATCAAATGTCTTGTCCACACGTATCGACTGACCTCAAAAGCAAGATATATATCGTGGAAGTCACGCCAAAGGGGGGAACCCCTTCCAATTAACCCAATCAACTTCATACCCGCATTTAGATGTCAAGCCTAGGACACAGGTGTTAGATTTTCGGTTTCAACCCGAAACTCTGTCAAAATTCGGGTCGGCCTGCCACCCAAATTTTTGTGCAATTTTTAAAATGGGACCCTGCCCGTGATCCTGGTTGCAAGTCCAACCATAAGATTTACATATGTTTCAAACCCAATTTTTCTAGGCTCAGGTACCATCCAACACTTCATTTTGCATTTAGGTAAGCTTAATACAAGTGAGAACCCAATAAACATAATAATCATGCTGAGACCCGTCTCTCGTCTTTTCTTCTCTCCTTTTTCCAAAAAAAAAGTGTTAAAAAAACATCTTTCTTTTTTATCAAAAATACCAAAAATATTTTTTCTCCTTTTCCCTCAAAACTAAAAAAAGAAAACATTTTCATCTTCATCTTTTCCAAAAACGTCAAAAATATTTTCCTCCTTTTTCCAAAAATAACAAATTTCCCTTTTTCTTTTCCAAAAATAAATTTCAATTTTTCTCCTTCTCACGTAGATCACATACCCTTAGCCTGGCTCCTATTGTCTCCGATCTTTAGTCGAATCGCCCGAAGTTCTGTCAGTCCCCTTACTTCCTCCGAGTTCGAGACTCACCAGCCTTCCATGGAGAACACGGATCAAGTGCCGAATGTACATCCGGATTTATTTACGATTCTGGTTTAGCTCACTGCTAAAATTGACAACCTTCAAATCGAGGTTCATGAGATGCAAAGAAATCAGGCCCGTGTCCCTGAAGATCCTGAGGTTATTTTCGCTCGCGCCATGGGTCCGCCTGCACCTGGGCCTATTTGGGTTCCTGAAGAATACCATCATGCTCCATGTGCTCCTCCTGCTAATAGGATGCCACTAGCCCATCTTCCTATGCCAAACCTTACTCAGACCGGGGCTAATTTACCTGTGACTGTTGATCCGAAAGAGGATTAACTAAACAAGGTCAAGTAAGACCTCAGGATGCTAACTAAGAAATTCGACTAGGTCAGAATCTTTGGGAACTACATGGACAACACCAACATATCTCCCTATCCTAAAGCTAGGTTACCAGAAAAATTCAAGATGCCCAATATCGAGAAGTTTGGAGGCAGTGGACCCCCAATCGTTCATCTCCGTAGCTATCACCGAGCCATGACTCTCCTAGGGGATTTTGAGTAAATAATGGCTCAGATGTTCCAGCAGACTTTGAAAGATAGCGCCCTACATTGGTTCCTATTCCTTGAAGAATTTAGAATCCGCAATTAGGAGGATGTTACCCGTGAGTTCATGTCACAGTACAAGTATAACGAGGAGCTAGAGGTTACCCGCCGTGACCTGGAACTACTTAAACAGAACCCTGGAGAATCAGTCAGTAACTTCATAGCAAGATGGAGAGAAAAAGCATCTACCATGACCAATCGGCCTTCTGAAGAAGAACAAGCCAGCATTGTGAAGAAGAACTTTCTACCCCATGTCTGAGCATAATGGGAGGACAGTATTACCCTCACTTTTGGGCCCTCCGGGAAGCAGGAGTAGAAATCGAAGAAGGTCTTGCCAAGACAGAAGTTGAACCGAAAAAAACCTTTGGAAAGTTTACTCCTAGAAATTTTGAAAAGCCTGCTAGTACCACAATCTCTTCTATCAACAACATCTCTCAGCCTTACGCTTCGTGGGCACCAGAAAGTTGCCCAAACCTAATCTTGAAGGAATATATCAAGCTTTATGCTCCTATATCTAAAGTCTACCAGGCTCTTTTGAACCGAAACCTGATCAAACCCTTGGACCCTCATCCGTGAGCTGCTAGGAGAGATCAGCTAGGCAGCTAAGCAACCCGATATCGATGAAAAAATAAGGTTTCTATTTTTCCCCTCTTTCGTGAACCACGTGATCAGGTCGGGGAGACATTACCAGAACCCAAACTTACAACTATCAGTAAGCGATAAAGGGAAAAGTGTTGAGAATCTCCCTATGCCAAAAATGACTCTTGAAGAAAGTAATGTCCTTGATCAACTAAAAAAGACCCAAGATAAAATCACCCTATGGGGACTTTTCATATCTTCCTAAGTACACAAAAATTCCCTAGTCAAGCTACTCACAGGACCCACAGTTCCTCCCGCAACCACACTAGAAGAAGCAGTGAACCTAGTCGGATCCTTGACCTCTACTCGAATGCTCTCCCTTTTTAAAGAGGAAATCCCTAAGATTGGTCCCAACCACAGTCATGCTCTTAATATCTCTGTTGAACTTATGGGAAAATTCCCCCCCCCCTCCCCTCTCATCGATAATGGATTAGCTTTTAATGCTTACCCGTTAAGAACCCTCAATTATTTGGGATTGAAAGAGAGTAACCTTGCTCCAACCTCTACTGCCGTGCGTGCCTACGACAACACTCGCCGTGAAGTAATGGGATCTATCAAACTTGTAATAAGGGTTGGCCCTACAAATCTTGTCGTTGAATTCCAAGTCATCGACATCCCAGCCTATTTTAATCTACTACTCGAATGACCGTGGCTCCACAGCATTAAAGGGGTGTCTTCTTTCCTTCATCAAAAATTTAAGTTCTTCGCCAATGGACAAGTTATTACCATCTTAGGTGACAATGACAACACCTAGAATGTAAGCACCAATAATTCGAAACTCAAGATACAACACGGGGTGAACGATATACTGCTATCAGGCTTCCAAGTCGAACCACTCCTACTCCCAGTAGGGGATGACTTCAAAGACAGGGTTTGTCCAGAATATGATCATCATAGAAATGCCAATATAATCTATATGTTCAAAAATATGCACTCCATGCCCGGACTAGGGCTAGGGCAAAGACAACAAGGGATAACTGAACCTATTGTGTTGAAGGAGGCTTTTCCTCCCTGTGGCTTGGGCTATCAACCATCAGAAGAAGAACTTAGATTGATCCGTCAACCTTGACTGGAGAGGAAATTATAATGCGCCAGAACTATCTCAGGAGATTACCTAAATGGAAGATTCATCAGAGAGGGTGAAGATTTCCCCTTATGCGGCTTCCCTGAACCTTGGTATGACCCTATAGACAAGAGGAAAAAATCAGGAATGGAGATCTTTTTTCAAGACACCTACCCGCAGTCGAAAGTTCCCAACACTGTGTACATCCACTCACTGGAGAGACCATAGCTTCTATCAGGGATTCCGAGGACTCTTTCAACTTACAGATACTGGACTGGCACTCTGCATGATCACTCAGGGACTACTTCATCCAATTCGTGCTACCTCATCAAAGATTCTGATGCACCTCTTCTCAACTGGCATGTTGCACCTGTGCCACCTACTGATAGTCAACTTAACCCTAATGTTTATCCCCTTTCCCCTTTAGTGTTTCCTTTTATTCTGATGTAATCGAGACCTCTTATGACGAGGTTCTCAATGCTATTTTTCCTATAAATGAAATAAATGAAGATTTTGAGTATCTTGTTGTGCCTTACATTAATTGCCTTGATTCTAATCAAACTCTTGATGATGATGACTTTGCAAATGAACAATTCTTAATTGATCTAAATAAAGTTAATAAAAAATAACATAACCTCGTTCAAGTTAATAAAGATGAAACTGTTATTATTAATCTCGATTCTAGTAGCCAAATGCGCGAGATTAGAATAGGATCTACCATTAATGAGCATGAGCGGATGCAACTCGAAGATCTACTGAAGGAATTCATGGATGTATTCGCATGGCACTACAATGATATGCCCGACATTGACCCTGAGATAGCAAACATGAGATTCTAACTCTCTCGGAATGTAAACCATTCAAACAAAAGTTGCGAAAGCTCTGCACCGAATCGTTACTCAAAGTAAAAGAAAAAGTAGTCAAGCAATTGAACATGTGCTTCATTCGAGTAATTGAATATCCTACATGGCTAGCCAATATCGTACTCGTGCCAAAATAAGGAGTAAAGGTGCGCATGTGTGTCGACTACTGAGACTTAAATAAGGCCTCTCCAAAGGATGATTACCTACTACCTAACATCAATATGATTGTGGATTATATAGACAGGAACACTCTCAAGTCATTTATCGATGGGTTTGCCAGATATAACCAGATCAAGATGCACCCTGATCTTCAGAAGAAAACTGCATTCATCACCCCTTGGGGAACCTTTTGCTACACTGTCATGCCTTTTGGTCTAAAAAAGGCAAGGGTTATCTATCAAAGGGCTACCAAAACCATTCTACATGATCTGATACACAAGGAAGTCGAGGTTTATATAGGTGTCATGATTATCGAGTCCAAGCCTAGATAAGGTCATGTTCCCGCTCTTCGAAAATTCTTTAAACTACTGCGACAGTACCAAATGCGACTTAACCCATAAAAATGTGTTTTTGGCGTTACCAAAAGGAAACTCTTGGTATTTATGGTCAGTGAGAAAGGGATAGAAGTATATCCTATTAAGCTGAAAGCCATACTTGAGATGCCACCTCCCCGAACAGAGAAAGAATTTCGAGGATTCTTTGGAAAATTACAGTACATCAGTCAATTCATCAACCAATTAACTTCCACCTGTGAACCCATCTTCAAACTCCTCCAAAAGGATTCAACCATGGTATGTAACAAAGCTTGTTAAGAATACTTCAGCCGAATTAAGCAATACCTAACCCGACCTCCAGTGGTCATGCAACCACACCCTGGTCTTCCCTTACTCCTATACCTAACCGTGATCGATACTGCAGTCGAGGCTTTGCTAGCTCAATACCTTAAAGAAACTCACAAGGAGAAAGCCATATACTATGCTAGTTAAAAATTGGCTGATTACGAAGTTAACTAAACCTCCTTGGAAAAAGCCTGTGTCGCCCTTGTCTGGGTTACCTAAAAGTTACGGCACTACATGCTCGCCTTCCCCATCAGACTCGTATCCCGAATGGATCTCATCAAGTACCTACTCGAGAAACCCACCCTATCCAGCTAAATGGCCCGTTGGTTAATGCTTTTAGCCGAGTTTGATATCACCTATATCGCACAAAAATCCATGAAAGGAAGAGCCATCTCTGATTACCTTGCTGACTACCCTATCGAAGAAGCCGATGTCTGGGTTTCCAAATTCCCAGACGAGAATATCCTTTGTGCCTCCCAAGAAGATCTTCAATGGAAAATGTTCTTTGACGGCGCTGCCAATAAAAAAGGATATGGCATTGGAATCCTCCTAATTTCCCCTGATGACTCCCACACTCCCATTTCCATCAAATTGGATTTCCCCTGCACTAATAACATGACTGAATACGATGCGTGCATGGTAGGCCTCAAAGTTGCCTTCAATAAAAGAATTAGATACCTCGATGTTTATGAGGATTCATCCCTCATCATCGATCAAGTACTCAGGAAATGGAAGGTCAAGGATGAGAAATGCTAACCCTTCCATGCCCACCTTGAAGAACTAGCTTCCCAATTCTAAGAAATCACCTTCCACTATCTGCCCCGAGTAAAAAAACAAACTGGCTGACACCCTTGACACCTCATACTCCATGATTAACATGCTCGAAGGAATAAGCATGGCCCCTTTCCTTGTCCAGAAGCAAGACAAACCAACCCACTTCTACCATATCGAGCTCAGCACGAAGGAAGAACTAGAAATAGCCGAATGCTAATACTATGATATTTGGTGCCTCCTCAAACACGGTAGGTATCCCCAATAAGCTAACAAGAAAGACTGAGCAACTCTCCGTAGACTGACCGCCCAATACATTGTCTATAATAAAGCACTGTTTAAGAGAAATTTTAATGGAACCCATTTACACTGCATCGCAGGGGTTAATACTGAAGAAATGATGTAGAAAATCCATAGCGGGGAATGTAGACCCCATATGAACGACTATATGCTTGCCAAAAAGATCACTCGACAGGGGTATTACTGGACTACCATGGTTTAGGACTGCACCGCCTACATTCAAAGATGTCTCAGATGCCAACAGTTCTTCAACCTACAACACATGCCTCTGCGAGAATTGTACAATATGACCTCTCCCTGGACATTTTCCACATGGGGTATCGACATCATAGGGAAGGTTACGCCGAAAGCATCCAATGGGCATGAGTTTATCCTAGTCTCTATTGACTACTTCACCAAATGGGTCAAAGCAGAGTCATACGCAGTTCTGAATGCCAAGAAAGTGGTCAAATTTATCAAGAAAAACATCATCTGCCGATATGGGGTCCCACATGAGTTGGTATCAGACAACGGGTTACACATTGAAGCAGAAGTTACAGAAGTGGTCGACAAGTATGGAATTCAAAGACACAAATCCTCTCCATATTGAGCTCAAACCAACGTGACGGTCGAGGCAGCCAATAAGAATCTCAAGTCCATCATCAACAAGATGACTGAGAGTGATCGAGATTGGGCTGAAAGGATCCCTTACACCCTATGGGGCTATCGTACTTCAGTTCGAATATCTACTGGGGCTACCCCTTACTCTCTAGTCTACGGCATGGAAGCAGTCCTAACTGTGGAGCTGGAAATACCTTCGCTACGCGTCATGCTTGAAAGCAAGGTCAGCGAGGAATAATTATACCAAAGTCATCTTGACGAGTGATCCCTCTTAGACGAAAGGAGGCTGAAGGATCTATATCACATACAAGGTTACCATTGCCGTATAACGCGATCATTCAATAAGAGAGTTAAGGATCGCGGTGTCCGAGAATGGGACTTAGCCCTCAAAGAAATAGTAAATCCCATATGGGACCCCAGAGGGAAATTCAAGCCTAATTGGAGCGGCCCCTACATGGTGAAGAAGATCTTGTCGGGTGGCGCCGCTGTGCTCACTGACCTGGACGGAGAAGAAATGGCGCGTCCTGTCAACTTGAACCGCCTCAAGAAATTCTACTAAAAAATCTCTCTTCATTTCCCCCTACCCAGAACTATGTGGGCCTGATCCTCTAAAAAAATTCAATTTTTTTTCAGAAAACCCTCCGAGGTATGTAGGCAGCTCATCACTTCACATGAGCGTGGCCCCCTTCTTTTTCACAAAATGATATTCTTTTCTTATCCCTAAGAATGTCAGTTCATTTTAACATATACATAAACAATAGGATTATGTATGCCTTAGCGATATGTATCAATAGTTCAAAATGCAAAAAGTCATCAAGAGGCACAACTAGATGATCAAAAACTTATTTATTTGATTATCTAAAATTTTCGAATGGTTACATCGACATAAGGAGTCAAATGACTTCCCTTGCCAGCACTACACCTACCTACCTACCTAAAAAACCCAGATAATAACAAGCCCCACTACTCCTGAAAATCACCCTCCAATTATTTCCACAAAGCACAAAACCATACCTATTATAAAGAGCTTCCCAAATCCCTACCCGCAACTGCCAGAGGAACCAGCACCATCATCACCTGCATCCTGAGCCCCCCAAACCTCCCCTGCCAGAATAGAGCATCGTAGATGCTCCATAAAGCGATAAGCCCATACTAGCTTGGGGGATACCACAACGCCTCCCTCCATGGTGTCAGATATGGAAAACCACCTTTGACCGGTCTTCACAGCGAGCATCCTGGCCACTACCTTCTTCCACAACCACTTTATATAGTCCCCAGAGATATGCCAGACTCGCCCAGTACACAGAGAAGGACGGGTTGACGGACGATGATTCTCCTACAGAGAACCAAGCTGCATGCGCATACGCTCTATTAGGTCCTTTATAGGAAAGAAGTTCGGTGTCCGCGGTGGAACGATTTGCTCCCAACTAAATTGGCGTAGGAGCCGCTAGGGAAATTAGAAAGAGGTCTGCCTGAGGCCTACTAACCGTACATATTGGTACTCCCCGAGTTCCAGAATGGGCAGCAGCTCCCCCCACCAAGGCACAGACTAGCTTAAGCCTCGAGCCCTGTGATCTACAAACCAATTCCCCCAACTCTTAATGTCCAGGCCTACGCTAATGAAATAGTACGATAAGAAGTGTGTCACGACCGATAAAGGATACTCAGGTGGGATCGCCATACGAAACCTCTCTGACAACCATATGAACAACATCACAGGGATCCCTCTCAGAAAGTTAGAACGTCCCCCCGCCAGGCATCTAGGCCATTCAAGGTCTCCACTAGTATCACCGCCGCAGGATTGTGATGGTATGACATCCAAGAATGATAGGATCCATTTTGGGGTCCATTAGCGTCCCCCAGTCACCAACAAGACTTTTGAAATAATGCCTATGATGACGGCCCCGACATATCCGACATCACCCACGTCCTGCGAATGCACGGACTACAACACCATCGGAACGGAAATCATTCCTCCTGTAACCAACAACTTGACTACCGAAGGCGAGATATGAAGAAGCCCAGCTAACAATTCTCTAGGATAATGGGAAAACTCAAGCAAAGCTGCAAAAACACTGGGATTTATCCCCACCATGGCAGAAAATTCCTCGTAGGTAGGACAAATCTCATCCAACCCGAAGCGAAAGACATGATCTTCGGAATACTAAAACTCAACAGCTGCCATCAGCATATTCCACTCGATAGGCCGGTTGCACCATAAAGAGACTCGCCACATGTGAAAGGCGTCATAATTAACATTGTAAAAACACATTGCTTCAAAGGCTTCGAGATAGTTGGCGAACTCAATGCTACCAGGGAGAGCCATCTTGAAGATAATAAGTAAGCAAGAAAGGGAAAAAGAAAGAAAATGAAAGTGTGAAGAGGAAAGCCCCATTCACGTCCATATTTATGCTTGGAAACTCTCAAGCAAGGACAAGAAACCTTGCAGAAATCGGAGTAAAACTGGCCCCACAAAGTACCAAGCAATTGAAGAAAGTGCAATCAAAGACTTTGATTGATTGGACTGGACTGGTATGCCGATAGGCGGGACAGGGGTCTTGTCGATTGGCGGGTCATGCCGATCGACAACCCCCTATTCCGAAAAAAATCCCTTTTTCCTCTTTTGTCAAAAAAAAACTCAATAAAATAATTTTTGTCTTAAGGAAATTCCGAATTTCCTTTATACTTATTCTTTTACTAATTTCATTTTAAATAAAATCCTTCTCAAATTAATTTTCAAAATTCTTTTTACAGTCTCAGCAACAAAATAAAAAGAGCATGTGCATTAATCAATAAACGAGAAAATTAACAAAAACTTCATTCTTCATTTGCATGTATTTTGCTATATTACATTGATATTTTGCAGGAAAAGCAAAAACACAAGAAGAAGAAAAATGCTCCCATCCCTACAGCATGCCCTCTCCCCCTGCAACGAGACAATGTGCCCCCACTTCCAAAGCCAGACCCTTCCTCGAACGAGGCAAACGACACCAAGCAAGAAGGTACCGGAACCGCCTCACGAATATGAGTAGTCGCCGAAGATATCAAGTCCCTGATATCCTTCATCCAAGTGGTCAAAACACTGATATGCTGCGAGGAATAATAAAAAATATCAAATCAGTCAAGCATGAGGAAAAAGAAAGAAATTAAGGAAATCAAAAAAGGCATACCGCAGGCCGAAAGACCTCCTCCGTCAGGCCCAACTCCGTCGGTCCATCGCATGAGGACGATGATGTAAACGCACCGACCCCCCTTCAGCTCGCTGAATGTTATAACTAGGGGAATGCAGTCGCACAAAAAAAGGCCCTGACGTCGTCGCTGCCGTCACTGACGTAGCTGCACCACCCGCACTATTAGATGACCCCACTGTCGACTTGATCCCTCCCTAGGGAGAGGCATTATATCATATATTCTAGGGGGCATCATCCAACTCAAGATGAAGTCTAGATAGTCGTACATCACCGCTATTTCAGTGTACAAAGAGTATGGCTCTCCCATCATCGCAGCCACCCGATCATTATCAAACATCTCCCGCACGCACCTCATGAACATAGGGGGCCACACCGACAGCACCGCAACCTCATCCTCCATAATCTTCCAAACTACCCTCTCCCCAAGATACTAGGATTAGCCGAACTGATGCGCCAGCAGGCGCCGCATTTGTACATGTCCACCCGTCACCCCGGTATGCTGAATGGCTGTCCCCCAAGGATAAAAGGTCATATGTAAACCCCCGACAAAAGAGAAGGATCAGTATTAATAAAAGATCATCAAAGGAAAATAACAGTCTCAACGACAAAATAATGCTTACCCGCTCGCTCGTCAGGCCATTCAAGACCTGATGCACTGTCTCTAGAGAAAGGTTCTTCTCTGATTGCCGATTAGACCTCCTCCATCGAAACATCCGACAAAAGTCCCTCACAGAGTCATCCTTCAAAGAAATCAGTTGGGTGTTCAACCCAATCACCTCGTAGAACCACTTCTGCAAAGGACAAGGATCAGCATTCAAGAAATCAAAAATAAGTGCATGAATGGATAATGTGAATGTATAAAGGAAAATACGCAAAATAAAGAATACCTACAGAAGATACGTGGACCCAGTAAAAGTCGTCCGACATCACCAGCTGAATGCATGAAAAGAATAATAAAGGGTCGCCAAAGTCAGGCTCCCCCAATCATAGAAGCAGATGTTTGAAAACACCCTCAGAAATGGAAAAAACCACAAGTGGACGACGTCGCTACTCGTCGCCACCAAAAAACCTCCCAACACCAGCAAGATAAACAAACAGGCCATTTGGTACACCTTCTAGCCATCATTCTCATCAACCCTCCTCCTGCTCAGAAAAATCTCCCTCACAGAAGACAACCGAAGAGAGTCTCTGGACACCACCCTCTCCACGTCACCTAAAGCCACCATCACCTCCTCCGGCGTCACCCGTAGTGTCCTGTCCACCTCAATCTGGGCACCCTCGCAATCTATCCCCAGTAACTGCTAAACATCAATGGGAGTCACTATCATCTCCCCGAAGCTAAAATGGAAGGTGTGGGTAGTTTCCCACCACCTCTCTCCCAAAGCACATAGAACCTCAATGGAGCGAGGCGTCTTATCTAAAGCCGACGCTAGCCTCCCAAAACCCGTAAAGGACACCATCCAGCACACCACAACAGGAAGGTACCCCAAAACATCCCTAAGACCTATCATACCACGAGCACACATAGTCGACATGGAGACGTTAGACTGTCAAGAAATGAAGAAAATCCTTATCAGATTCAAGAAATAAAGCAATCTCATCAAGAAAAGAAGAAAGGAATATCAAAAGTCATGCAATACTTACATACCCACTAGGGTTCACCACCCTTGAAGAGAGATGATGTGAAGGCTCATGTAGAAAAGTATGATCATCTGCCACCGGCTCAAATGAGTCAAAAGAGTTCTCGCTACCCAATGCGAGGGGAACCCTAGCCCTCCACTCTAACCCTATCCAGTCGTCAGCATTAAGCCATGCCAAATGGGTCGCACTGCTTGAGAAATCATCCATTTCGGACGCTAGGATGATTTACAGAGGTTTATAGCAAAAGAAAAGAAGTCAGAAAGTTGTGAAAAATGAGGAGAACCCACCCCCTTTTATAGGAGGCTAAGGGTCATGCCGATCGACACTGATGCTTTCACCTATTCGAGGTACCCCAAAAGTCCGTACCAATGCCGATTGGCACACCTCCATCCATACCGGTCGGCACACCCTTTAAAATTTCGTGCAAAAGTTCCGAAAAAATACCAAAAAATCCTAAAAAATTCCTAAAATTTCCAAATCCATTCTAGCACCTTGTTCACTAAGGAAAATAATTTTTTAAACCCCCAGCTGAATTCCAGAGAATCATTCTCCCCAAAGGACACTCTAAATTTTCCCCGGCTATAAAATCCTTGGATGATTCACTATTCCCCAGCGGAACCTAAAATCCAATCCTCATCCTAGTGGAGTCCCCAAATTTCTCGAAGGAGAACTACACCTCTGTTAGGTCAGAATTGACCTCGGTGTTGGATCGTTACCTCAGTTAGGTCAGAATTGACCTCGGTCCTCGGTCGTCACCTCTCTTAGGTCAAAATTGACCTCGGTCTTGGATCATCACCTTAGTTAGGTTAGAATTGACCTTGATCCTCGGTCGTTACTCTTTTAGGTCAGAATTGACCTCGATCTTAGATCATCACCTTAGTTAGGTCAAAATTGACCTCGATCCTCGATCGGCACCTCTCTTAGGTCAGAATTGACCTCGATCTTGGATCGTCACCTCAGTTATGTCAGAATTTACCTCGATCCTTAGTTGTAACCTCTCTTAGGTCAGAACTGACCTCGATCTTGGATCATCACCTTAGTTAGGTCAGAATTGACCTTCGTCCTCGAATCGTCACCTTACGTAGGTCAAAATTGACCTCGGTCCTCGGTTGTCACCTCTTTTAGGTCAGAATTGACCTCGATCTTGGATCATCACCTCAGTTAGGTCAGAATTGACCTCGGTCCTCGGTCGTCACCTCTTTTAGGTCAGAATTGACCTTGGTCCTCAGTTGTCACCTCTTTTAGGTCAGAATTAACCTTGGTCTTGGATCGTCACCTCCTTTAGGTCAGAATTAACCTCGGTTTTGGATCGTCACCTTAGTTAGGTCAAAAGTGACCTCGGTCCTCACCTCTTTTAGGTCAGAATTGACCTCAATCCTTGATCGTCACCTCTTTTAGGTTAGAATTGACCTTAATCCTCAGTCGTCACCTTTTTTAGGTTAGAATTGACCTCGACCCTCTGAATCGGTCATCCACAACCCTTAGGTCCGCAGAATTGACCTCCTTCCATCATGTGGTGTCTATTTGATGGACATCACTTGTTCCAAACTCACCCGTCGAGGGGCTATATAGACACCAGATCCCCTTTAGTCTCTCCTTAGACCCCTAGCACTTCCCCTTTCCACCACAAACCTAGGTCGCACTCCGAGTACCGATCTAGAGACCATCGAGCGCCCCTAGGCCCCATTTGACTCTGATCAACTCTTTCATCAGAGAGAAATCTTTTTGAATCTTTGAAGGTATCTAAATACCCTTTCCAATGGTCCACCCCGTGCACGAATCGGCATAACGGTTCGGACGAACGAACCATTTCACTACCGAAAACTAATTCAGAGGCCATTGGACGCTCTCGGGCCCGAATTGACCCTAATCAACTCCACCACCAGAGTGAAAGATCTTTGAATCTTCAAAATTCACTGTAACCCCTTTCTAACATTTTGCCCCGTGCGCGAAATAGCATAACCGTTCGGACGAATGATCAGTTTTCCCCCAAAAATCGATCCGGAGGCCACCAGCCGCTCCCAGACTCCGTTTGACCAAAGTCAACTCTTCAGCTCGAACTGGACTGAATTAATCTCCAAAGGTCACTAAATACCCATTCTAACTATCTACCCCCTGCACGATTCTGACCTATGGTACGGATGAACAATTCGTTTTACTTCGAGAGGTCACCGGACGCTTTCGAGCCCCGGTTGACCAAGGTTAACTTTTTGAACCGAATGAAACTCTTTGGAATGTCGAATTATATCTCCTAAAATTTCCAACGATTCACCCTGTGCGCTATTCCGACTTACCATGCGGACGAACGATCCGTTTTCGTCCAACGATGTCCCGTCCAAAAAACCGACACGCGCTTACGAGCCACATTTGACCCAAAGTCAACTCCCGAACTAGGGAGCGGTCCAAAGGACTCTCTAATCCTTTGAAATACCTTTCTAATGGTATGCCCCGTGCGCGATTCGATCAACGATTTGTGCGCTATAATCATTTTTTCCATAAACATTCTGCACGAGACTGCCAATTGGCAGGTCCCGAACCCTGCCTATCGGCCCAGTGTCAAAGGTGACTTTCCAATAGGAACACCCTTGGGTAGGCCTATCGGCACCCATATTTTACCATATAAATAGGGGCCATGACCTCACTCCCAAGAGACAGAGCAAATCCATCAGCATCAGTGATCTCCGCAACATTCTCTCGAAATCAGCGAAGTTCCATATGAGAAGTTCCATTTAAGCTTAAATACCCATCCTTTTCACACCCAATTTTGGAAAATATCCTTCTTCCTCATCAACATCCATCAACATTCAAAGGAGTTCATCCAAGATCCAAGCTCAAGCTCTAAGGAATGTGCAATTGCTTCTCATTCTCTTTTAAATCTCTTGTTTTGCATAAGTTACATTAGATTCATAATATAGTTTCACTTTAGTTCATAGAAATTAACATCTATGATTTTATTAGTATATTGCACATACTTTATTTTTCATAAAAAACCCAAAAAATAAATAAAAGAGGGTTACACCCGTAAATTTCGAACGGAATTATCCATCACACTTTTTCCAAAATCAAAAGCACTTTTGCTACACGCATACACATAATAAAATTCCATTCGAATTTATGGGATAACCCCCACCCCTACTCCACATTCGAACTACGTGGACTTTGATACCTTTATAGGCTACGTAGGCATCTCAGATTAAAATTCGAGACTCGAGTCCAACTTTTCAATTTTCTAATTTCTCTTATTTTCCAAGTTTCTCAAAATCCCTCATTTTTATACATATACATATGATATGCTTGTTCGCGTTTCATCACACACATATTATCGTTTCCCAATAACGATCAATATTGCGATGAATGCTCATATTCTATCTTCTACATTTATTTTTTTGATAATATTCTAGTGGATGACCTCACCCTATCTTTTCCATGGTATGGGTCGAACGATTCCAATCTCCATTATATAAACACATACACACACTCCACGGGGATAAAGGAAAATATTAACATTTGCCCATGAGATATCAAAAGGCCGGGATGGGTGTCTAACACCTTTCCATTTCATAACTTAGCCCCCGAACCTCCGATCTATTGGTTTCGTATGCATCAGTTTCTCCTTGATGCCTCTCTCTCAAAGTGGCAAACATGTTCTTTTGCCTGCTTTGAGAAAAATAGGTTGGCGACTCCATCTCTTTACATTCACCCCACGCCGACAACGGTCGAAGCACCTTTCTAAGAGAGGGGTGTGAGATCGCGACGCAGTTCTTTCTCGAGGGATCCTCCTCCTTCCCCCTGGAACGAACGTCGCGCTCCCCCCGGGATGGCAACATAACCCTTATCTCGCTAATTAATATTTATTTTAATTCGAATTAATCTCCAATTAAAATTTTCCCACTCTTTAAATTAATCTTAAATTAAAAATTACGGGGTATTACATACTTCCTCCCTAATAACGGAATTTCGTCCCGAAATTCGGAAATAAAGTATACCTGATAAAATAATTCTGGATATCAATTACGCATCTCATGCCCGTGGTCGTAAATATACTCGTCGACATTATGACGGCCCATAATATCACCTCAGATTCTTGTACAAAATTATGTTCATATGCGGTCCAAAGTTACTCGCAAAAATCTTTTATTATTTTCCACTATTCATACACTAGTGACACCATTTCAACCAAAGGTTTGTTCACTACACCCCAGGATTAGCAACAAGTCCATTTAAGCCCTTACGTACCGATGTATTTCTTTATGCTTAAGGTCTCACTTATATAATGGAACACGAGACTATTGTGAATTATATAACAAGATCTTAAAAGATGCGTCTATACTCCAATGACTCTATTATCACTATGTTAGAAAAGACCTCACTTCTATAGGTATCAATTTCCTTATTATCATACCAAGTTATCTATCCTTATGAAATACACTCTCAGTAATCCCTGACTACTCATGTCAGGAATCAAATTTTTGTTCCCACCAAAGTACTCTCACTACATTTTTGAATTATACAAAATGAAATGGAGTGGGTCAATCCTTGTTAGCGGACTATGAATCACCTCGGCTCCGTGAAACTAATTAGTTACTTTTTTACCATTATCCAATGGCAGGCGAAAAAAAATTCTTCTATTAAGCCTCAAAATCACTAAGTAGTTAACATACTGTTTATCGCATACTGCCCTACCAGTTGTAATTAATATTTCTAATTACTCCAAAAGTCTAAAACATGCATTCTCGCATTCTACCACCTTCTATATTCCCTCTTCCGACTATCCATCGTCTTATGATTGACACGTGTAGCTCAAGACATAACTCTGTCCCATTGCCTCTTGACACTCCCTATCCAAGGTGGGACTCAAGGGTCTCGTTTACATAAATATTGGGTGGCACCTTTGTGACACCCCGCCTAATTAAATACCGGGCGATCACTCCTTTATTAAATTAAATCAAGGTAAACAGTTGGTTCATTTTCAGCATCACTGTCGATAAAAATAAATTTTCCAATTTAACACCCTAAATAATTAAGCTAAGTGTCAAAACCATTTTCATACATAACTTTCCAAATTTTATTTAAAGAAAAATATTTATTTATTTATTAACAACATTACAACAATTAAGAATCACACCACAATAAACCTGGAACACAATCCAATTAATGTAAAACATTCGTAAATCGAATGTCAACATGCGAAATATAAAGTAACACAATCGAACTGAATAAAACCCATAGTGACAATACTAGAAATAACTGGAAATACAAATGTCCCAATAACAATGAAATAATAGAAAGGGCGACACATGCCCAATAAATGAGAATGCTAAAAGTGGAGTCAATAAAGGAAGCTGTCTACGCAAGTGACCTGCAACTCCCACCTAAGCTACAGTACGTTCTTTTCAAGGGATCCTAAGCAAGACGCCTCTATGGCTGGGCACCTGAAATACATACATATATATACAAGAGAGAGAGAGAGAGAAACGGGTCAGAGCCCGAAAGTGTGTTTGATTTAAAATACGTTTAGCAAGTATTTAAATTGATACAGGCCAATGCAACAACATATTAGAGCGACACTCTCTTGAGAAATTCTCACCTCTCTTCTAATGTGCACGCCTATCGTACTAACCTTCCCAACGGGTTATCTTATCATTTTATCATACTAACCTTCCCAATAATTTAGCCTACCTTAACTTACTCATAAGATTACAAAACCGAACAATATCATTGTTTAAAAAGATACTTCCAATTAGCATCGCAACTCTCGTTTTAGCTTTATTAATTTAAAAAGTTTCCCAGTGTCATATTATACTTTCACAAAACAAGTATTTACTATTTGAGTCAACAACCATGTCCTACTTATCAAATTATAGTAGGCAGTTTCAAGTTTCCAAATCTCATATATATATATATTAACTACTCGTATAACATATATATAATATAACAGCACCCCACATAAAACTATGGTGCGTGCATACTTCTACTATCCAAACCCCATACCACTCATATCAAGGGGAATACAAATTCGGAATCACTCTCGAATTGTATTAACACATACACAAACAATATCGAGGCGAAGCATATATTCCAAGTCTCTAAGAGGATGGCACATACTCGCGTCTCTTAGGACCGTCTGAACTATCAATTCGATAGCCTGTACCAAGGATATCTATCTTCTAGGGTACAATTCAATATCCCCCATAAAGGTCCCATCGAGATAAGACTATCCCAGTGCGGTAACCTCAAGGATAGCAAGTAGCGCGGTATGTTTTTCACATGTATATAATATATGTACACACAATCATATAAATATACCACTTTTATCACATTAATGTAGGTTCTTCTCGTCACCCATAATTACAACATTTACCCTTAATTTTACATTATTAGTATTACATATAAGGTTTCATCTCTAACCTTAACTCGAAGGGTTTTCTCACTTATTATGTGACACTCGTGGACTCTATTCTTCCAAGTAGGAAATTCAGTAGGTGACATTATTACATTTTAACGTAACTCTCTTACGCACCTCACCCCTTTAATATATCAATTTACTAACCCTAAAGTAAATATCCCATAAATACTATTCTCGTCGAGTATTAATGATCCCAACATTCATTCATACGCCCTACTGGTCCTCCATGTCTCCCAAATCATTATTCTAAGAATGCCCAAGAATTATATCACGACAATTCAATTTTTAAATCATTTACAAAGGGAAATAAGAGTCTGCCAGGAGGGGTCGATCGATCGAGGTTTGGGGCTCGATCGATCCAACCTTCGATCGATCGAAGCTCTATGCTCGATCGATCGATCAAACATGTATTTCGATTTTCTGCAGAATAGCAGTTACGGGTTCTACCAATTTTCTTCATCCAAATACATATTTTCCAACCCCAAACGTCCAAGAATTCTACTACTAACATTATAACAGTATACCAGATGTTTCTAACGTAAGGCATGTACACATTCATCATTTAAACATGGAATTTCCACCCAAAATTACATCTAATTATCAAGAACCCTAAAATTTTCTTAAACAGTTTTCTAACAAATCTTTCTCCAGAATTTCTTTCTTATAATCATCAAAAATTCGTGGTTAATTTCCTCTACATGGCAAGGGTTTCCAGAATCATCATATCAACCAATACTACATGGATTTTCCTATCACAAATTTGGTTTTCTTCTACATAATTCATCCCTAATCAGTCCTAAACTAATATGGAGATTGCACCAACGAAAATAGCAAGTTAAACACTTGCCTGGGATCTCTGGTATTCTGATTTACGGCTGATTTTGTTATGGTTTCGTTCCTCTTCTCGCGATCTACGCGTTGGTGGTGGCGGCGGTGCGAACCGGTGACTTTTTGGCCTTGAATTGCCTTGAGGGCTCTCTCCTCTCTTCTCCAATAGCCGTTCTAGGGTTTTGAATATTCTAACCCTAAATGACTAACCTAAATGGCTGATATAGGTTGCTGAATTTCGTGGGTTTAATTACCCAAATATGTAAAATGACTAAAATGCCCCCTCGGGGTACTAATTAGGCCTAAAAACGCCCCGAGACCCAAACTACACCACCGGGTACACTTTTCTGACTATCTCGACCCTTTCGGACGCGTTGGCGCACTCAAAACAACCATACGGACAATTTATAAAATATTCACTTTTTATTTATCCAAATTTAGTCCCGACGCGACACGAGCACGTTCCGACTTAAATTTCCGAAATTGTCATTTAACTCACTCATGACATTCAATATAACCAATATAATATATTACTTTACTCATTAGTAATATTCAACAAATTTTCATAATTACTAACTCTCGTCACGTTAATAATTATAACATAATTAATTTCCGGAGTTTTATTAAATAATTCATTCACATTAACTTTAATAAATCCCCAAATTAATTTAGCATAAAAATACGGGGTATTACAACCTTGTGTCGGTTTATTTCTCATCTTTTAATAACATGATGGGCACACTGCCTAGCAATATAATGCACCTCAATAGAATAACAGTTATTTTGTTCTTGAATAATTTACTTCGTAACCCAAAGAAAATCCTGTCCATTTCGCGATTTTGATAATCTGGCAATGAATTTTTATTAATTTTCGTAGATATTTAATCCATGAAATCATTAATTTGTCACATCATTCTGGTCGGTAGTATCACACCAACCTTTTTCTCGTACGAGTGGCACAGCTGGAGACTTCACTATATCTCACTCAACTCGAAATTCACTCACTTATCACGTCACGTGGATCATCTTACTTATTCTGAGATAAACAAAAATTTTGGCCCGTGCATTGGATCCAAACTTGCGTACTTCCTAGGCCCTTTTCCCAGCTATTCGAATTTTACCAAATTATCGATGTGCAAATAACGGTACGCATTGGACTAGGTGAGACTCACATTAATCTCAATGTATTTCGAATCAAATTCCAACTCACATTAGTTGTGGAAGTTATCTTGGGACATACACACAATCAAACTATCTCCTTTCATCAAACAACGTTGAACCTCTCTTACATTTCCACTGGTTTTTTTTTCTATTGTCCCACGGACACATTTACAACATCTTTCTAAGCCTTCTAATCATAAATGGTACCAAAAAGAAAATTATCAAGGGCACCAATACACCCTATATCATATGCACAATTATACAATCGTCTCTAACGTTTCACACGTATTATACTTATCTAAAATCCGACCCTTCCTTTTTTAACGTGGCTATACTGTAAGGCTAATTTTAGTTACCCTACCTATCAACTAGTGGGGTAAAAAATTTCCCAGTGTTTCCCACATAGCATTACTCAACTCTACAGGCCTTATTTCATAGATTAGCTCTCAATTCAAGTTTTCATCTATGTGCACGTATAATAACTAAATTGATAAATTCATACTCTAATGACCAATACATCTCTCGACTCTTGACATTCGCTGGTATTCATGCGTGGGACGTCACGCAAGAGAAATCCAAACAAGGAACCCTCCGGATACACTACTACCTAGCCTTGTGGTCATAGAGATTCGTAGGTCCTGTGTACTTACTTAGAGTATCAAAATCTTATCCCCAAACACACAAGTCTAACCATCCACTCCTACATTACTCAAGGATTTTATACAACACACTATTATTAGTGTTCCCGCACTCAGTCAATAACGAGATAAATTTCTCCACTCGACAGTAAGCATAATATAACCCAAATAAAATCAGTATAGTTCCTACATACTAGAATTTGATATAATGAAACAACTATAACCTCTGGAGTCTCTTCTATGATGCAGTATAAATGCGAGTTCATTCTTTTTCAGATGATACGCCGCTAAACAACACATTCCTACCCTGGAATAGCATGCACGATAGCCTTGTTGTAACAGCCCACCATCGCTCAACACATTGCTAACCAGTCCAAAACCAGGATAACATCATACTCGAATATCATCTCTCAAAATGAGTAAATTTACTAAAACATAACCTCTTAATAACTATATCCACTTCTTGCAGATGGGACCAATGATCCCCACTACTAAATGGTAAAATATAGGCACACAATAGTAATACTAACAATACACCCACTAAACATATCTCATGCTCTAATTTGGTTTTAACAAATATTGGAACTCACTCGTGTCACACAAATATACCCCATTTATCCTAAGATAAACTGCACCCTTTTAATTGCCAATATCTCTGGTGGTCCTAATGCTTTCTCGAGACAACACTCCCATCCAAACTGATTCAAAAACTTTTACAATTATTACCCCTGTTGGGCATCCCACTCCTGTCCCCTCACTTGCTACAGACAAGGTCGATACTCGTAACCCTACTCTACGCACATAGGATACTTCTTTGTGTCATATCTCTATCTCTGGCCTCACTATCCATATTAGAGTTTCCCTTCTTTCATACCTAGTAGTCTTGACATAGATTGTTACCCATGTTGTCCCTTTATTTTTGCTAACTTGGGAAATACTATGTCGTCCCAAGTGTCCTTAATTAAATCCATCGTTCCTCAGTAGAAATTCCCATTGATCTACATCATTTAAATGAGTCCCCTTCTAGGTATCCCTTTGTGGTGTATCACTATTATTAATTACTTTCAGTCTTGCCATTCTCTGGTTATGTTCTCCAGCTCTCTTGGCTCCCTTTTTGATGAAAGCATTGATATAAACATTAAAAGTATGTCATTGTTATCATGTGTATACTTCATTCAAGACTGAATTCCCATAATTATTAGCGACTCCTATTTGTGAGTTCATTATTACACTTAACAACTTTACTCTCCATTACCTACCTCCTTGGTTATGAAGTTCGCTTAAATAGATAATTTTGTCATCACAATTAGCCTCTGTTCATCTCTCCTGTGAAAAGTCTAGAAAGTTCCTTCATACCTCGATTTAAATAGCAAATGAAAGAAGTTGTGGTTAAACTGCACCCCACATCTCTCAATTAATTCCTTATCTACATGCTTATGTGGTAACTACGTCCCAATATGGTAGTACTGCTCTTATGAGCAAAATTTAATCCAACCTTAAAGCCGAAGTGTCATTGTACCTCACCTGACGCAACTAATTTTGGATTATCTCCTTCTGTTGGTCTATCACACTTCTTCTCTCCCCGTATCCGTATAATCACATATAATATTCCTCATATAGTTCTTCTCACAAGCTCTGGATTGGAGCCTAAGTTAACACATATTACCATATTACCCTTAAATTCCAAATTATCAATTTACATATTTAAACCATTCCAAAACGTTCAAAATCGAATTAAATTTTATGAGTGGCTCCTCAAAAAATCCTTCTACTTTCCCTCATCCCATTGTTAGCTACATTGGGTGAGTCTTAAATTTTAACCACCGTTCTTTATGACGGTGTATGGGGAAACTTCCACACTCCAATGATTCGATTTGTGTCATCAATCTGAACCATAATCATGGCGACTTCTATCTCATTTGCTATTTCCCAAAATAATTTATAACTTCTACTGAGCCTTCCCTCGTGTAGTCATTCTAACGACCCTCACAGGTCGTCCCATGTTGTTCGGCATACGAAACTCAACCGAATTCGCATATGATTAGTATCAATTATACTAGCATGAGAATGTAAACGTATGCACGAAGAGGAATGCAATAATCCTATAGTAGAGATTGATATCAAAGAACATTACACTGAAACGTAGTAGAGTTGCACAGATCCTAAGGACACTAGAACCTGATGCTCTGATACCATATGTAACATCCCACTTAATTAAATATCGGGTGATCAGTCCTTTTTTAAGTTATAACAGAATATACAGTTGGTCCATTCTTAGCGTCACTGTCGAAAACCTTTTATTTACTATCCACCTAGTATTTAAAAAGTTGGTGTTAAAATTTTATATTTTTAATTAGCATAAAACAAAATGACAAATAATATCACATTCCATCATTTAAATATCAAATGCACAATGAAAATGGCAAAATAATAATTATATCTGAATTATACAATCATGTCTAAAATATCCATACAATATTCTGAAATAAAATTAACTCCATAGTCTAATACATCATAATGGAACTCTACATCTCTGAATAACAATAGAATAAAATGGACAACATGTCCAACTGGAAAGAAAGTTCATAATAAAGAACTGAATCAATACCGTGGCTTCTAATATCAATAACCTGCAACTTCCACCGCAGCTGCAGCACGCTAAAAGATAGAATCTGCTAAGCATGGTGTCCGTGTAGATGGGCACCTAAAATGGTTTACAAAAGAATATATATTTAGAGAAAAAAGGGTAAGAGACCGACTAAAATAGTTTTAAAATTTTAGCAAGTGTTTAAATGCAAAATTTGTAAATACTATATTCATGTTAGGTTGATGTGCTCTCACTTGAGACGCCCACCTCTCATTTAATGTGCACACCTGGCGTATATCGCTAACCCTTCCTCATTATACTACCCCGACTAACTATTTCAATCCAAGTCTAATTCTATACCAACTAACTCTTTGTTCGAGCTTATTCTCAAGCTCTCCAGCATTTTGGAGCTTCTCATCGAGCTCTTTATTTTTCAATTCCAAGTCCTTTATTCTCTTCTCCAATTCCTTGGAGACTTCAACAACCTGAGCTTTTTCCTGCTCGGTGGAGGCAAGTTTCTTCTCCCAGATTGCCTTGTCAGTAGCATATTTCTGGCGAGAATCTTCCAAAGACTTCGTCAGGCCCGCTAGAGCTTCCTCCACCCCAGATGAGGAGCTTGAAGCTTTAATTGCTTCATCCTTCTTCAAAATTATATTGAAGCAGCTCGTCAACTATAAAAAAGAAAATGAAAGCAAGTCAGAAACAGAAATGACAAGGGAAATATGAAAAATTCAAAGTAATAAGACTTACACAAGCAATATGGCGAGCAGCTAACGAAGTGACCATATCCCGAGTAAGGTTTTCTTAAGTACCTTGGACCTCGGGAATGATCCAAGACTTTACCGAGCTCATGGCAGAGCTCGGAGGAACAAAAGTTGGAACACCGGTTCCAGTAACTGGGGCCTGAGTGATGGTGTCAGCCAAATTGACCGAGGAGCTCTTCTTCAGCTTCCTCGGGGGAACAGGGATTGATTCAACCAAGGAGGAGCCCTTGGTCGGTGATATGACAATTACCTCGCCTGGAGCAGCAGCCTTCCTCGGGGCCACTGGAGGCTTCTCGGCAACCTTCACAACAGCAGCCGAGGAAGGTGCATCAACTTTCTTTGTCCCTTCTGGGACATCAATCTTACTTCTTTTAGCCTCTCCAGCACCAGAGGCAGGCTTCTCGAAGAGGGTGGGAGGTCTTCTCTTCTTCATCCTTTCACTTAAAGGAACGTGTGACTCAGGCGAAGAACTTGCAGAGGCTGGTATTGGTTCTGCTTCACTTATCACCGGACGAGCAGTGAAAGAAGTGGTATAGCTCTTGTACTGCAGCAGATACGAAGCTGACCTAATGTGCTCGTCGGTAACACTCTGATGCAAACTCCAGATAAGTTTTAAGTGCCTTATATTTACGTCTGCTTCTTTTGGACACTTTCTTTTATTGTCAACTGCAAATAAATCAAAATTAAAATATCAGTGGTACATTTTGTCAAACACAGAAGAAGCATAATTTCAAAATAAATAAAATGAAATAAAAATAACCTATCCCATTGCCATAGGAAAGACATCTGGGACCCTGATACACTTCATCTCCAGATAAAGGAGCATGTTGCCAATTTTTTATGACAACCCCGTGCTCAAAATAGTCCCTATTGGCATCTGGGAGATTGACTACTAAGGCCCTATTTAAAAATCTAGTTTTTAAATAAAAGGTGTTATCACCAACTGCCCATCTATAACAAAACATTATTTCTGGAATTCCTATGCGAGTTCCATGAATTTGATTTAACCTATGAACCCCATTAATTATTCTTTATGTATTGGGGGCTATTCTCGCAGGAACAACGTCAAAATATTGACAAAATTCCAGAAATAGAGGATTGGGCGGAAAAGAAAATCCACACTCAGCAACAAAGAGACTGGGGAACCAATGTCCCTCAACCAAACGGAAATAATCAGAAGGCTCAGAAAGCTCTTCCAGAACAACCCAGGAGGGAATAGAAAAATTAGAGCGAAACTTATCAAGAGATTCAACAGGGTAAACCATGATGAATAAAAGAAATGAAGAAGAAGGAAGAAAATCTTACAGAAAAAGAGTGGATCTGATGACAACGAACGATGGAAGAGATGAATACACAGGAGAGAAAGAGACGACGGAAAACTCGAAGATACAAATTTGAAAAAGTAGAAGACGATGGGATTTTCTGCAGCGTTTAAATACTCTACCTTGGGAAAAGAAAAAGTAATGATTACAAAAAGAGAAGGTTACGTTACCGGCGGCTAAAAAGACGAAAAGGGGCGCGAGAATCGAAGCGGGCATAGAAATTCGAAAAAGGCTGATTCTACGAATTTGGAAGAAGAAATAAATAGGAAGGAAACACTCCTAAAAATCAGGAGGATCATTTAAAACAACCATATTCCGAGAAAGAATGTTCCACACTCCTCAAATTTCGAACTATGAAACATTGGGGGCTTCTGTTGATACCAAATTTAGTCTGCTGACATGGCTCAATAAAGTGAAGACACGTGGCAATCTACGTGGCAACGACAAACACTTCCGAGGAACTCACACGCTCCGAGGAACTATACTACAATGAGGAACACTGCTCCCCCAAGGAACTTATACACTACGAGGAACAAGAACTCTCCGAGGAACTCTTGAGTACCGAGCAACTCAGGCGGTCCGAGCTGCACCTCGAACAAAGCATTAATAGCTGGATAACCAACAGTTTGACTGTTCATTAAATGCTTATCATTCAGACGCACACGCTTAAGGGGCATTGAATGTATTACCCTTTCATATGTACATCATTTAATGTATTACCCTTTCACATTACAGCCTCAGGGCTATAAATACATTGTACAATCCTCATTGTAAGGGGGCCGAAATTTCTTGATAGAACTTGTAATCGAGAATTCCCAAACACTCATCAATAACATAACAGTGGACGTAGGCCATTCTTATAAGGCTGAACCACTTTAAAAACTCTTTGTTTCATTTATTTTATCTATGATTGAATAATTGAATAATTGTAAGGGGTCCGTTTGATAGAAAACTGGGAAAATGCAAATGATTCCAGTACATTTGATTCCAGGGCAAACAATTCCAAGGCAAATGAATATTTTCCAACTTGTGTCTGTTTGATACAAGTTGGAAAATCATCAATTTTCCACATTTTCTATCAAACGCAAAAGCTGGAAAATAGATATAAAAGTAGAAAATTTGTTTACGGAATATATATATATATAATAAATATATATTATTAAATATACAAAATATATGAATATATATTATAATATTTGCGGAATATATATATTCCAAAAATATTATTTGCGGAATATATATATTCCAAAAATTAATATAATTTGAGGGATATATACATAATAATTTACGGAATATTCATATATTTTGTATATTTTTTCGAAAATTAATAATAATTTACGAAATATATATATTCCGCAAATAATATAATATATATTCATATATTCCATAAATAATATATTATATTTTCATAGATTTTTTATATTTAATAGATTTTGTACATTTAAATATTATTAAATGTACAAAATCTATGAAAATATAATATTTTATTTACGAAATATATTCATATATTAAATATTATCATAGATTTTTTATATTTAATAGATTTTGTACATTTAAATATTATTAAATGTACAAAATCTATGAAAATATAATATTTTATTTACGAAATATATTCATATATTAAATATATTATTATATTTAATATATGAATATATATTATATTATATACTGAATATACTAAATATATATTATTTACAGAATATATACATATATATAGAATATATATTTACATATATACAGAATATTATATTCTGTATATATATAAATTATATATATATATATATATATATATATATATATATATATATATATATATACAGAATACAGAATAATGTATATTATATATGTGTATATTATATTGTATATGTATATTATATATATGTATATATTTTGTAAATAATATATATTAAATATAAGGAATATATGAAATATATGAAATATACAAAATTTACGAAATATAAATATATATTAAAATATATGAATTATATAAATGTACGAAATATATAAATATATGAAATATATATAAATATACGAAATATACGCAATATACATATATGTGCTAAAATATATAAAATATACGAATATATATTAAAATATACGAAATATATATATATTTATATATTTATTAATAATATATATTTATATATTTATGAAATATATAGAGTTATAAAAAACAATTGGTTTCAAGTGATTTGCCACCCAAAGGTGGCAAACAAAAACCTGACCCCCCCCCCCCCCCCCCCCTCCAAAGAATTGAATTCCACCCTAGGGTGGCAAATTGTGCTTAAGGGGTGTTGTACATAGAAAACAAATTTCAGGGCAAATTAAGGCTATCAAACAGCCTAAAAGCTGGAAAATACCAGAATTTTCCAACTTTTGGGAATTTGCCTTCGAATTTTTGTGCTATCAAACGGACCCTAAGAGTCAATTTTCATGGAATTGAAAACTTGAAAATATTTTTCATGGAAAAAATTTGTTGGTTTTATTTGATTGCAATTATTTTCCTGGTGGGAAATATTTTATTTTCCATCTTTTACGTGTTTGATTTCCAATATATTACATGGAAAAAAATAGAAAATATATATAAAAACAAGAAAATAATAAAAATTCTAGAAAATTAATAAAAATAACCAAAAAATTCTAAAAATCCAAAAATCAATATAGAAAATGAATAAAAAACCAAAAAATAAATATTAACCCCAGAATGAATTTTAAAAAAACACATATAAAAAAACAGAAAAAATGTATTAAGATTATTAAGAAAAAATAAAAATGAATAAAAACCAAATCGACCACGCCCCCCCCCCCCCCCCAACTGTTTCTCCCCCTTGTCGCCAGATCTGTTAATTTTTTTTAATTCTCTTGTTTTTTTTTCAAATATTTGCATTTTTATTAGTTTTCTAGGGAAATTATTCATTTCCATTTTTTTAATTTTCTGAGCTTTTTTATATATTCTTTTATTTTTTTCTTAATTAATAAAGTTCTGAATTTTAAATAAATTTTTGTTTTTTTTTAAATTAATTCAAGTGTTAATATTTATTTTCTATTTTTTCCTGATTTTCTAAATTTTTTTCATTTTTTTGTGTTTTATTGATTTTTTTCTCACCTTTTTTTATTTTTTATTTTCCAATGTTTTTTTAAATTAATTTTGGAACTAATATCTATTTTATGTATTTCTTTTCATTTCCTGTATTTTTTAAATTTTCTGTTATTTGTTTTCTTAATTAACAAGCATCTGACTTTTTAATAAATTTTTGGGTGATTTTTTAAATTAATTATGGGGTTAATATTTATTTTCTTTTTTTATCCATTTTCTATATATTTTTTCATTATTTTTGGGGCTTTATTAACTTTTCGTAGTGTTTTAATTATTTTTGGGTTTTTATTCACCTTTTGTATTTTTTTCGTTGTTTTTGTATTTTATTCACTTTCTGGATTTTTTTCAATATTGCTTGGTTTTTCATCATTTTTCAGATTTTTTTCATTATTTTTAGGGTTTTATTGATTTTCTGTTTTTTTTTTTCATTTTTTTTTCCGGTTTTTATTCACTATCTGGATTTGTTTTCATTATTTTTAGGTTTTTATTCATTTTCTGTATTTTTTTCATTCTTTTTGGTTTTTTATTCACTTTCTGGAAAATGTTTTTTTCTGGATTTTTTTTCATTTTTTGGGAGTTTCATTCATTCTTTCTATTTTTTAATTAGTTTTGGGTTTGTATTCACTTTCTGGATTTTTTTACATTATTTTTGGGTTTGTATTCACTGTCTGGATTTTTTTTCATTATTTTTGGGTTTTTATTCACTTTCTGGATTATTTTTCATTTTTTTGAATTTTTATTCATTTTTTGGATTTTTTTTCATTATTTTATCATTTTTGGGGGGTTCACTTTCTGGATTTTTCCATTATTTTTGGGTTGTCATCCATTTTCTGGAATTGTTTTTCATTTTTTGAGGGTTTTATTCATTTTCTATATTTTTTTCATTATTTTTGAATTTTTATCCACTTTCTGGATTTGTTTCATTATTTTTGCGGTTTTATCACTTTCTGGATTTTTTTCATTATTTTTGGGTTTTTATTAATTCTCTGGATGTTTTTCATTATTTTTGGAGTTTTATTCAGTTTCTGGATTTTTTTTCATTATGTTGGGATTTTTCACTTTATGTGTTTTTTTCATTATTTTTGGGGTTTTATTCATTTTTTGAATTTTTTCCCCATTTTTTTGGGTTTTTATTCATTTTTTAAAAAAAAATTCATTCTTTTTTGTTTTTATTCATTTTCTGTAAATTTTTCATTATTTTTGAGTTTTTATTCACTTTCTAGATTTTGTTTTAATTATTTTTGGGTTTTTATTCTTTTATGATTTTTTTTCATTATTTTTGGGATTTTATTCACTTTTTTGGATTTTTTTCATTTTTTTCGGGTTTTTATTCATTTTCTAATTTTTTATCAATTTTTTGGGTTTTGCAATTCGTTTCCCTAGAAAATGATTAATAGGGAGAAGATTTTTTAATTCCAATTTTTTATGGAAAAAGTGGTTATGTTACTTGTTTTAAGGAAATTAATTCTATGAAAAATTATGTGACTTGTTTTAAGAAAATCAATTCTATGAAATTTTTTATTTATCAAACATTTAAAAAATGAAAAATAATTTCATATATTATGTTTTTTTATGAAAAATTAGTGTTATCAAACACACCGTAATAGTTATTATAAAGTCGTAAAAATTAAAATAGTATGATTACTCGTCAAACATTATTATAGCACTATCAAAAATCGACTGAGAATTAAACTCAATCCATCACTAAAATTATTTCAATAACAACCTTATATGAGTGGCTAAAAGACTTGATTACAACGTGATATTTCTTCCGTGACTATAACTGAGAAACCAATGTCAATCCTGTGAAATTAATCTTTTGACAATTAGTCATTCACTTTTTCCTCACCCTTTCACAATAAATACAAATTAATCATATAATTAACCCATCAATGATCCCCATTCTTCTCAAAATCATGAGCATGGGAGTCATGATGACCTAATCATGCGTACCAATTAATCCACTACCTCCCTCCCAAATGAATTTGTCACCATATTACTCAAGGATGTGAATAGTTTTCTAAGCATCTGTATGATTCAAAAGTGTTTAAATGATTTGCATGACAATTTTTTTATATATTATAAAAATTTTCATGATAATTTTATAATCAAGTTTTTTGATAAAATTAATTTTTCGAGTGAATAAACTGAGATGCTTGATAGAATTAATAGAAAAAGTGACAAATGTAAATAAATTAATATTTAAAAAAATAGTTTTTAACCAAAAAATTTCTTAATAAAAAAATAGTTATTAAAAAAATAACTTTAACAAAAAAAACAACCTCTAACGAAAAAAAAGTTCTTAAAAAATATTTTTTAACAATAAAAACAATTTATAACGAGGGCAGTTTTTTCTGGAAAATAGTTTGTAACAAAAAAAAATTTAAGAATTTTTTTTTCTTGAATAAAACAAAAATTCACAAAAATAAAGCATTTTTTTTAACGAAAAAGCGTTTTCACAAAAAAAACAATTTTAGCGAGAATCATTTAAAAAAATACATTTTTAACAAAAAAAAAAAAAACAGTTTTTAGCCCAAAAGTGAAACAATTTTAATGAGACAAAAAAAGTTTAACAAAAAAAAGTTTTTAATGAAAAATAAATTTTAACAATAAAAAAAACAATTTTGACAAAAATAAAATTGTTTTTAGGGAAAAAATAGTTTTAGAAAAAAAAATTGTTGTAACAGAAAAATACAGTTTTAACGAAAAATGAAAAATATTAAAAAAAAACAGTTTTTAACAAAATTGAAAAAAGTTTTAACCAAGAGAAACAAGTATAAAAAAATAATTTTCAAAGAGATGACAAATTTGTGGGAAATTTTGATTTGCTACATAGGTAAGTAATGCTTGGCCTCAAAAGTGGAAAAATAATGGCGAAACATGTATGGACATGGGTATTCATACAAAAAATTTCATGATAAATAAGGATTATCAAACACACAAAATGATGAATAAAACCTTCATTTGCCATCATTTTCCACATTTAGCAAACATATCAGATGGACCATAAATTCAAAGTTTTGTAAGACTCCCCTCTTATGTATTTTTAAAATTGTATTAAGTTCCGTAACTACCTAAAAGAGAAGGACACTTGCCCCATAGTTATATTATAGATTATGTACTTTTAGGCCTTAAAATAATATTCATTATGCATATAAGACAACCAATATTTTGTTTTCATTTTTAATCTCTATTTTCAAATTAAAGGGACATGTGGCATGTTGTGATTGGTTGACGTTTTATGAATATGAATCCGCGTCAGCGACATTATTCAAAAATACGAAAATCATAAATAAAATGTTTGTTGTTCTATTTCTAAAATACACATTACAATAGGTTCTAAATTTACAAAGTCCCTAGTTATTACAAAATGACTAAAAACGAAATAATTAAAAACATGAGAGTGAATACAAATGAGTCTTCAAAGTTGAAAATAATTACTTGTGATCCCAAATAAAATAATAAAATTTTAATTTAAAAGAAGAAATAGACAATAATAGTTATTATCAAGGGACATATATCAAATAATTTCTCGAACTTTTTTTAATACACGTTTACTTCAAGCGTTTTTATTTTGTACCAAAAAGTTTTTCACCATGTCAAAAAGATTTTACCATATCGCCGATATAAACCTTTAAAAATTAAAGAATAAGAGAATTTCTGATACAAAATAAAATACTTGAACTAAGTATATATTAAAAAATATTTAAAGAACTTTTTGATATTCGATCTTATAATTATATTATTATAAAGTCGTAGAAACTAGAATAGTATGACTACGTAGTTTCGCCTCTTTGGTCTCACGAGCTTTAAATCTTTCACACCTAGATTATCTTGACTATAGTATGCATATTAAAGTCCCAGAATCACTTACGGGTGAAGTTTGAATTTCGTAGCATTTCAAATCTATCAACATCTACGTAAGGCATTCAACGTGTTACATGGGCGAGATTTGAAATTGAGAATTCACTTTTTCCTCACCCTTTCAGAATAAATACAAATTAATCATATAATTAACCAATCAATGATCCGCATTCTCCTTAAAATCATGAGCACGGGAGTCATGATGACCTAATCATCTTAACTGCGTACCAATTCATCCATTACCTTCCTCCTAAATGAATTTGTCACCATATAACTCGAGGATGTGAATAGTTTTCTAAGAATCTGTATGATTCAAAAGTGGTGAAATGATTTGCATGATAATTTTTTTTTATTATATTATAAAGATTTTCATGATAATTTTATAATTAAGTTTGTCGATAAGATTCATTTTTCAGGTGGAAAAAATGAGATGTTTGATAGAATTAATAGAAAAAGTGACAAATGTAAACAAACGAATATATAAAAAAAGTTTTTAACCAAAAAAATAATTCTTAATCAAAAAATAATTTTAACAAAAAAAACAACTTCAAACGAAAAAAACAGTTCTTAAAAAATATTTTTTAACAATAAAAACAGTTTATAACGAGGAAAACCAGTTTTTTCAAGAAAATAGTTTGTAACAAAAAAATATTTATAAAAAAAGGTTTTCTTGAATAAAAAACAAATTTGACAAAAATATAACATTTTTTTTAATGAAAAAGCGTTTTTTAAAATAAAAAAAAAAAAACAGTTTTAGTGAGAAGCAATTTGTTTTTTAAAAAAAAATACAGTTTTAACAAAAAAAACAGTTTTTAGCCCCCAAAAAAAACAGTTTAACAAATTTTTTTTTAATGAAAATATAAGTTTTAAGAATTAAAAAATACAGTTTTGACAAAAATAAAGGATCAAATACCAAAAAGTCTCTCAAATATTTTTTAATACACATTTAGTCCAAACTTTTTATTTTGTTCCAAAAAGTTCTCTATTCTCTTATCTTTAAAGGTCCGCGCCAGAGGCATGGTAAAGTCTTTTTGGCATGGTGAAAGACTTTTTGGTGCAAAATAAAAGGTTTGGACTAAACGTGTATTAAAAAAAGTTCAAGGGACTATTTGGTATATGCCCCAAAAATAAAATAGTTTTTAGCGAAAAAAAAAGTTTTAGAAAAAAACTATTTTAACAACAAAAATACAATTTTAACGAAAATGAAAAATATTAAAAAAAATAGTTTTTAACAAAATTAAAAAAGGTTTTAACCTAGCGAAACAAGTACAAAAAGATAATTTTCAAATGGATGACAATTGTGTTGGAAATTTTTATTTGCTACATAGGTAAGTAATGTTATCCCACAAAAGTGAAAAAATGATGGCAAAATATGTATGGACTTGGGTATCCATGCAAAACATTTCATGACAAATAAGGATTACCAAACATACAAAATGATGGACAAAACTTTCATTTGCCGTCATTTTCCACATTTAGCAAACATATCAAATGGAAAATTATATACAATGAAAATAACCAAGCCGAGGTAATTCCTAATGAAAAAACATGAGTCCACCCAGGTTGCTCCACCGGTAAGGGCGAGCTCTGGATTGAGTGGTTAGGCGCACGGCAGTGGTGGAGCTAGGAATTAGAGATGACCTAGGCACAAAAGGAAATTTTCGGGAGTTTGGGGGCGGGAGCGCCCGAATTTTATTTTTTTGAGGACTACTTATAATAATCTTTTGAATGCATAGAAAATTACATATTAATAAATAAATTACAATTATTTCAAAAATTAAACATCATTACAAAACGAGTCTAATATAAGTTCATACAAAAATAGATAGTTGTCATTAATTTTAACAACATTAATTTAATGGATAAACATTAATTTCAACAACTCCATGCCCAAAAATTAATTACTACAAACCAATAACAACAACATTTATAATAATATTAGAAGGGGTAAAGCGAAAAATAAGCATATTTTCAGAATTTCAACAAACCCTAACAATGAATATTTTCTACACAAAATTTCAACAAATTCTAAAAAACCCTAACAATAGATATTTACTGAAAAAAAGGAGAAAAAGTAAGAGGAAGAATGAAGATATAATAAACCTTAGATAAAATGGAAAGAGGTTGAAGAACAAACTTTTATTTAATGTAAAAATTTAACTCAAATATGCGTATAAATTAAAATGGGGGGGGGTTACCGGAGCTGGTCTGGGCATGTGCCCAAGTCAACTGCAAAGTGGCTCCGCCAGTGGCACACGGTCCCAGGTTTGATTCCCCCCGAACACCTGATTCGTGTGGTGGTTCAGGATTATAAAACGACGTAAATGTATTGTATAATAGATTTTAGCACAAAAGCATTCAATGTTATATACACACACAAATAAATCGAATTGCTACCATAAAAATAAGAAAATTCATAATAACTTATGATGATAAAAATTCAATTACTTTCTATAGTAATAATGTTACCTAGGAAGTGTTGTCAAATCAAAAATGGAGAGTGCGGTTACATAAAACCAACATTTCCCAACTGTCTTACTATTTGGCCATGCTTTATGACATTATTTTGATGGGATCACGAATTCTTTCTGAGTATCAAGGAAGACAAGTAACATGAATACTAAAGTTGCAGTGGGTTTTTTATTATTGGTTTTTTATATCTATTGAAAAAAGAACATTAACAAAGAAAGGAAAAAAAGGTTTGAATTTAGAATATAATAAAAACTTCTCGACCCAATATTTTTCTATACTTTCACTTGATCCACATGTTCATTTAAAATACATATTTCGAACATAACATAAATTTGGATCTAGTACTACACAGTCATAGCATATTTATGGGTGCACACAAATATCTAAACATATTATATACAAACAAGTTTGCAACATGCGCAATGGATGGACAATTTTTAAATATTATCTTAGATAGTAAATACTTAAAATTTAAAAATAAAGTTGAGAAAAATCCCAACCAAAATCTCGACCCACACAATAACATAACATATATAACCCTTCCACACAACACCATATGAAAAGTGCAAGCCCAAAACCCCTTGTGTGCCCAAACAAACACATGTCTATGGCAAACTACATATTTCAAGTCTTGTAAATAGTGTAGAGGGGTCTTAGAGCTTCATAGTACTAATTATAATTTATATTAATTATGTATTAATTTTTAATTCTAATTGTAATATCAAGAAGGGTACTATGATCTAGTCAGTGGTCCGAGTTAGCAGGGCTCGAGGGGCTTAGGGGCCCACCAATGTAGCCAGTGGGATCTTTGAGGGTTTTGACTTGGATGCTAAAGAGTAAGGTTCATTGAGTAAGGTAAAGGCTCAACCATTTTAATAGAAAAGAGAAAAACACAAAAAGTTTCAAGTAGCTTAACAGTTACTAGATTTCATTTGTAATCACCCGATGGTGTTCAGGTCCTTTGAGACGTCATAATTACATTAAATGTTAGTCGACAGGGCTCACGATCTCTTGAAAAGTCATTTTCATTGCATAAGTGCCACACACTCTAGAGACAATTGTATGTTTGAAATAAGTTTATAAACGGTAGGTTGCGGGATGTTACCTAGTTTAATAACCTTTGAGTTTGGGTTACAGTATATATAAATTATTAATGTTAAACGCGAATAATAACATTGAACTAATTGAGAGTATTTATGAACCTTGAGTAGGGTTTTGTTGTTAATGTATTTTCTTTATGTAAAATCATACCTCGGGTGTGTGTGTATACCCGTGGGTAACCTACTAATGGGGATTTAATGGGGAGCGTACGACGGTGATTGCTCATGGTATTTTCGATGATAGAGACATAATTTGCCTAAGTTATATTTACCCCGATCCTATGTGCTAAGTTCTATCGAGTTGGGACCACGGAGTTGGATCCTCTCGTATAGCCTTGGGTATGGGGTTGTGCATTTGGGGTGCTCGCGTAGTAATTTTCCTTGTTGTTGTTGCTTTAGTATAATAGGATTGGGATGCTCTATATGTAAAGTTAGTAATGGCACGAGTGATCCCCAAAGGCAATAGGAATAGGCCTTCGCACTTTGTATTTGGGTCGCTGGTGCCGCATATGATTTTATGTGATTTGAGTGTACTCATGGGCATTCTGCATTGTGTGATTTCCCATTAGTCTGTACTCTAATATGATTGTACTAAATTTGATTTATAATAAAGATGTAAAATATGACATTATGACTTGGGAATATTGACATAAAATCTACTAGAGACGTCTACATAAAACTATGACTCGGGAATATTAAAGTTTGATACGCTAAAGATGTATAGCTGAAAACATAACTGTAACCACCCGCGTAATTTTTGGGGTATTTTTAAAATATAGAGGAAAAATAAAATTTTTGATAAAATTATTTTTCTCAAATATGTTGAGTATTATTTTTAAAGGCGAGAATTTCAAACGATTTCGAAATCGGAGTTAAAACGGATTTTATATGGATTTTTAAATATTTGTCCCTTATAAAACTTTTGGTCGAACTGTCAGATTTCCTGGGCGATCGATCGATCGATGCCGGGGGTCGATCGATTGACCCCCTTAGGTTTCGTGCGCAGCAGGTTTTTGTTAAGTGGTTTGTTTTGTTTCAAACTCTTTTGGTTTTGCCTTATAAAATAAGGTCGTGGGTAACCCTTTTGGAACAAACTTTTTGGCAGCAAACATATTTGCTTTTCCTCTCTTTTTATATACACTTTGCCCCTTTAATTTATGTGTTCAACTTTAGTTTTTGGAGGTGTTCTTGAGACTGTTTTGAGGTTGATCTTGGAGATAATTTTGTGGATATTTGGGAGATGATTTTGTGGATATTTGGGAGATGATTTCGATGGCTTATTCTGAGTTTCTGGGCAGATTGTAGTTGATATCCTTTTGGTGGTTTAAGGTATGGGGTTTTACACAATATGCTCCTTAAACTCGAGAATGTTTTTCCCGTTGTTTTCATATGATTATTGACTCATATTTGAATTATTAAATTCAATTAGAATCAGGAAAGCATTGTTGGAATCTGATTTTGATTCATGTGGTATTATTATTGTGTTGGGCATGTTGTCATGAGATTTTAATATGACACTGATGTTGGACACCCGCCAAGACTCCAATTTTCGGCTACTTGATAAAGTATGAAAGTGGTATGGTGAGGCCTGGTGACTTTGATTAATGTGTTGTTGAGAAGTTATATTGATAAAAATGCTTATGAGATTTACATTTGATTTGAATATTCGTACTCGTGTCGTTGCGTTTTATTCACCGCTAATATTTGTTGAGCATATTTCCTGTCGTATTGTGTACTTCCCCATATTTTCTTTTAGTTGGCAGGTTAGTGTGGATTTGAGCGCTATGGACCAATTGGGATGATTTTAGCGTGGATTATTTTAGGAAGATTATTCGAGAATACATGAGAAGAATTGTATTTATTTTTTATGTATAGAGCATTGGAGATTTATTTTTATTTCGAGATAGATAGTTGGTTTATTTCGAGAGACTATTGGTTGTATTTTATTTGAAGAGATTAGTAGATTTTATATTATATTGTGAGATTTTTAGATGCTCTATACCTTGTTATTTGTGGATGTAGTATAGTTTTGTCGATAGTCGCGCTCAGTTTGCTCTCCCCGGGCGGACGGGGTGTGACAGAATGGTAGAAAAGCTTAGGTTTACGACTACCTTCGGGTCTTGGATTTTGGGTCTTTGCGTTTTTGTGGCGTGTATTTGTAGATAGAAATTTTGGATGATCGTTTCGTGATAGGTTCCGAGATTAGATGTGAGGAATTTATTTTTGGGAGACGAAATTATTTTTGGAGATAATTGTAGTGGCCTGATTTTGTGAGTTAGGCTTTCGGCGAATTTCGAGGGCGAAATTTCATTGTTAGTGAGGAAGTGAAACAACCCGCGTAATTTTTGGGGTATTTTTAAAATACAGAGGAAAAATAAATTTTTGGATAAAATTATTTTTATGGCTCAAATATGTTGACTATTATTTTTAAATGCGAGAATTTCAAACGGTTTCGAAATCGGAGTTAAAACGGATTTTATATGGATTTTAAAATATTTGTCCCTTATAAATTTTTTGGCCGAACTGTCAGATTTCCTGGGCGATCGATCGATCGACCGACCCCCTCAGGTTTCGTGCGCAACAGGTTTTTGTTAAGTGGTTTGTTTTGTTTCAAACTCTTTTGGTTTTGCCTTATAAAATACGGTCGTGGGGGACCCTTTGGGAACAAACTTTTTGGCAGAAAACATATTTGCTTTTTCTCTCTTTTTATATACACTTTGCCCTTTTAATTTATGTGTTCAACCTTAGTTTTTGGAGGTGTTCTTGGAGATGTTTTGAGGTTGATCTTGGAGATGATTTTTTGGATATTTGGGAGATGATTTTGATGGCTTATTCTGAGTTTCTGGGCAGATTGTTATTGATATCCTTTCGGTGGTTTAAGGTATGAGGTTTTACACAATATGCTCCTTAATTCCGCGATTGTTATTTCCGTTGTGTTCATGTGATTATTGACTCATATTTGAATTGTTAAATTCAATTGGAATCTGATTTTGATTCATGTGGTATTATTATTGTGTTGGGCATGTTGTCATGAGATTTTAATATGGCACTGGTGTTGGGAACCAGCCAAGACTCCAATTTTCGGCTACTTGATAAAGTATGGGCGCGGTATGGTGAGGCCTGGTGACTCCGATTAATGTGTTGTTGAGAAATTATATTGATATAAATGCTTATGAGATTCACATTTGATTTGAATATTCGTACTCGTGTTGTTACGTTTTATTCACCGCTAATATTTGTTGAGCATCTTTTCTGTCGTATTGTGTACTTCCCCATAATTTCTTTTAGTTGGCAGGTTAGCGTGGATTTGAGCGCTATGGACCAATTTGGATGATTTTAGCGTGGATTATTTTGGAAAGATTATTCGAGAATACATGAGAAGAATTATATTTATTTTTTTTATGTATAGAGCATTGGAGATTTATTTTTATTTCGAGATAGATAGTTGTTTATTTCGAGAGAATATAGGTCGTATTTTATTTGAAGAGATTTGAGATTTGTAGATTTTATATTATATTGTGGGATTTTTAGATGCTCTATACCTTGTTATTGATGGATGTAGTATAGTTTTATCGGTAGTAGCGCTCTCTTCGCTCTCCCCGGGCGGGAGGGGTATGAAAGAATGGTATCAGAGCTTAGGTATACGACCATCATCGGGTCTTGGGGTTTGGGTATGTTGCGTTTTTGTGGCGTGTATTTGGAGATAAAAATTTTAGGTGATCGTTTCGTGATAGGTTCCGAGATTAGATGTGAGGAATTTATTTTTGGGAGACGAAATTATTTTTGGAGATAGTTGTAGTGGCCTGATTTTGAGAGTTAGGCTTTCGGCCAATTTTGAGGGCGAAATTCCAGGGGAAGTGTAACAACCCGCGTAATTTTTGGGGTATTTTTAAAATATAGAGAAAAATAAAGTTTTTGATAAAATTATTTTTATGGTTCAAATATATTGAGTATTATTTTTAAAGGCGAGAATTTTAAACGATTTCGAAATCGGAGTTAAAACGAATTTTATATGGATTTTTAAATATTTGTCCCTTATAAAATTTTTGGCCGAACTGTGAGATTTCCTGGGCGATCGATCGATCAACCCCCTCAAATTTCGTGCGCAGCAGGTTTTTGTTAAGTGGTTCATTTTGTTTCAAACTCTTTTGGTTTTGCCTTATAAAATAAGGTCGTGGGTGACCCTTTTGGAACAAACTTTTTGGCAGCAATCATATTTGCTTTTCCTCTCTTTTTATATACACTTTGCCCGTTTAATTTATGTGTTCAACCTTAATTTTTGGAGGTGTTCTTGGAGCCGTTTTGAGGTTGATCTTGGAGATGATTTTGTGGATATTTGGGAGATGATTTCGATGGCTTATTCTGAGTTTCTGGGAAGATTGTTGTTGATATCCTTTTGGTGGTTTAAGGTATCGAGTTTTACACACTAAGCTGCTTAATCTCGCGAGTGTTATTCCCGTTGTGTTCATATAATTATTTTCTCATATTTGAATTGTTAAATTCAATTGGAATCTGAAAATTATTGTTAGAATCTGATTTTGATTCATGTGGTATTATTATTGTGTTGGGGATGTTGTCATGAGATTTTAATATGGCACTGATGTTGGGCACCCGCCAAGACTCCAGTTTTTGGCTACTTGATAAAGTATGGGCACAGTATGGTGAGGCCTGGTGACTCTGATTAATGTGTTGTTGAGAAATTATATTAATATAAATGCTTATGAGATTCGCATTTGATTTGAATATTCGTACTCGTGCTGTTACGTTTTATTCACCGCTAATATTTGTTAAGCATCTTTCATGTCATATTGCGTACTTCCCCATATTTTCTTTTAGTTGGCAAGTTAGCGTGGATTTGAGCGCTATGGACCAATTGGGATGATTTTAGCATGGATTATTTTGAGAAGATTATTCGAGAATACATGAGAAGAATTGTATTTATTTTGTATTTATAGAGCATTAGATATTAATTTTTATTTCGAGATAGATAGTTGGTTTATTTCGAGAGACTATTGGTTGTATTTTATTTGAAGAGATTAGTAGATTTTATATTATATTATGGGATGTTTAGATGCTCTATACCATGTTATTTGTGGATTCAGTTAGTTTTATCGCAGTCGCGCCCTGTTCGCTCTCCCCGGGCGGGCGGGGTGTGACAATAACTTGAGACTATTAGATCATGAGAATGTTATTAATGTAAGGGTCTATAGTTATAGTAAGTTATTCTTATTAAAAGACAAATCTATTAATGTTAAAGTAAACAATACTTAATTAAATATGAATTCAGAGAATGTGAATAGCTCTCGGAACTGGAATTAGTATTGCATGCTTATTTAGATTGTTTGGGTCGGATTAACCTAAAATCATCTAAAATATTGAAGGAAGATGTGTTATTATTAGTGTGGACCAAATGTAGTTATATTCTTATGCACTATAAACTTGTTAGGTTTAATCCTCTTTGTGGAACAATTCTTACAGGTCTTAGGTCGCAGTCATCGCTACAGACTTGAGCTATTCGTTAAAGAAGTTTCTCCATCATGAGTTATATTTTCATTTCCTAGAATGTAGGTGTCGATAATTATAGCTCATTTACATTCATGTATTCTTTTATGTTTTAGTTATTTAGACAATTGCAATTGTTCAGTTTTTTCGATTCACAGATTATACGGTATGCACTTTTTTATATTGGTGTATTTTTTTAGTGTTGGTTATTGGACCATTGAGATATATTATATTCCAGTGTTGTAGTTTTGTTCTATTGTTATTCGGATGGTATAAAAAATATTTTAAATTGTTTAGCACTTTATTATTTATCATTGTCTTTATTTAATGATATCTTGTTCATGCTTAAATGTCATTAATTATTTTTTAATCTTGTAATTTTTATACTAGAATTGATCAATCTATTATGAATTTTATGGGGTGTCACACATCCATCTTCGTAACTCTGGACATTTAAACCTGCAATCCATTATATATATGAACCATGTAGGGTTTGACCCCGCATACAAACAAATAGGTTTAACAAATTACTAATCAGTGCACTCTTTCATGTTTTTGTCAACTGTACAACATTTAGCCAACTAGAGGAGGTTAAATTGTTGTATATTGTTCTTACAAGTCTTAGGTTGGGTCAAATATTGGTCTTGTCAAATATGGGTTTGGCCAAATATAGGCAGTGTCAAATATGGATTGGGCTAACCTTTTTTTTCTACCCAAATAAGTATTACAATTCCAAGTGTATTTAAAAAAGCTCATATTTGACTCATAACTTTTGAAAACGGGCTCTATATTTGATTCATAGCTTTTAAATAACCCCTTATTTAAATGACTGGAATAATATGGATGTTTTATTATTTGGGGCCATTTTGCCACTGCTATTTATTACGCTATCAAATCACAACAATGGTCTTTCTATCCATTTATCATCATCAAAAGGGATAAAAAGGATAAGGAGGGAGATAATAAACTCCAAGTGTGTGATGAGGTGTGTAGGTCATCTTGAAGCCTGTAAAAGTTTCATGGTAAAGAAAATGTATTGTTGTCCTTCCACATTGTATTATTAAAAAATTGTGTGTCAAGTTAAGTGTATCGCTTATCACAATAAATGTCATGTGAACCAAGTGTAACAAGTGTGACATTGCATCGATTTCTTCGCGCTCCCTTTTTGTTGAAAACTTGTTTGGAGATATCTACCTGAAAGGCCACTTGAATGCTAGCCGCGATCCTAATTCTTTTTTTAAACTTCTTAATTACGCATTAAGAGGAGTCAATGTACCCATGAATGGTGATTACAATTCCAAATTGTGGTAGGTCGTCCAGTGGCCGATTCAGGATTTTCGGTCAATCGGGGCCAAAGTTTTGAGGGGTGCCGGGGGTTCGGGGCCAAAGTTCCGAGACGAGTTTTTTTTAGGTTATTTCGAGTTTTATACAAATTATAACTTTATTTCGAGTTTTATACAATTTTTATAGTTCATCCAAATTGACTAGAAATTATATGTTTCGAGTTTATTTCGAGATTTTTTTGGGCATATATGCTTGGGACACAAATTACACAAATTTGACAAGGTTTAGATTTTTAATTAATTACAATCTTACGCCATCAGTTTTGAATATAATTAGAGTTATACCTTAAAGTTTGAAATTTTACCAAAAAACCCTATATATATATATATATATATATATATATATTTCCAAAATTGAACCGGGGCCAAGGCTCCCATTGGTCCCCATGTGCATCTGCCCCTAAGGTCGTCTTCATCCTTCTTTTGAACATTGTAGACTCTCCTTGAAATGTTATGGACCTTTTTATCTTCATCCAATTTTATTTATCCCTTAAAATTTATATCCACCTTAACTGCATTTAGCAGATATCATGGAAGCCTTTCAAAAATAAATTTTAAGAAAAATGAGTGTATTAAGAGAGATTGCATTATTGTAAAATTGCCTACACTTCATAGAGAAATCTCATACATTTCATAACTATCTATCATTTATGAATCTTTTTCAATAGATCTCCCGAGGAGTTTTTCAACTCTATAAATTTTTTTGCCAAACAAATTCATGGCTTTTAAAGTTTTAGATTATATATTTTTAGGATTTTAAATAATATTGATTATGAATATAGGACAACAAACATTTCATTTTTATTTTTAGTCCCTATTTTCAAAATAAAGGGACACGTGTCATTCTGTGATTGATTAACATTTTATGAAAATGGATCCGCGCCAACGACTTTATTAAAAAATTTGGACTAAAACTATAAATAAAATATTTGTTGTCCTATTTCTAAAATACATATTACAATACGTCCTAAATTTACAAATCTTTTAAAATTTTTGCACGAAAAGACAAATATAAGATAAACAGACAAATTTATCCGGTGCACAGAGTTTTTATGTGCCAAAGTTTTTCGTACACTAGTTTGTTGCAAAAAATACTACACTAATTAACTAAATATGTGACATATGTCGCCCATGTAGTAATTAAGGTAGAATTTCTTGAATTAACCTCGACTCATCCTTATTATTATTGCAAAGTTGCCTCTTCTCTTGCAACCAAATAATTGAAAAGTTCAACCCAGATGATAGGTAGAAGCGGTCTATTGGTAATTAAACCTTTAGATGTTTTTGTCATGTTCGGTTGTGATTTGTAAACGCTTATGGTAACATTTTGACGAAAAATATGCAGCACCTAACTTGGAGTGCTTACATATTATATATTAATTATATAAGGAAGATTCTATTGAAGCATAATGTTAAAAACTCAATTACTTTCTATAGTAATAATGGTACCGAGGAAGTGTTGTCAAATCAAAAATGGAGAATGAGGTTACATAAAACCAACATTTCCCAACTGTCTTGTTTGTCCATGTTTTATGACATTATTTTGATGGGATCACGAATTCGTTGTGAGTATCAAGGAAGATAAGCAAGAATACTAAAGTTGCAGTGGGTTTTTTAATATTGTTTTTTTATATATATTGAAAAAAGAACATTAACAAATAAAGGAAAAAAGGTTTGAATTTAGAATATAATAAAAACTTCTAGACCCAATATTTTTCTTTACTTTCACTTGATTCACGTGTTCATTTAAAATACACATTTCGAACATAACATAAATTTGGATCTAGTACTACACAGTCATAGCATATTTATGGGTGTACACAAATATCTAAAACATATTATATACAAACAAGTTTGCAACATGTGCAATGGACGGACGGTTTTTAAATATTATCTTTGATAATAAGTACCTAAAATTTAAAAATAAAGTTGAGAAAAATCCCAAGCAAAATCTCGACCCACACAATAACATAACATATATAACCCTTTCGCACAACACCATATGATAAGCTCAAGCCCAAAACCCCTTGTGTGCCCAAACAAACCCATGTCTATGGCAAACTACAAATTTCAAGTCTTGTAAATAGTGTAGAGGGGTCTTAGAGCTTCATAGTACTAATTATAATTTATATTAAATATGTATTATTTTTTAATACTAATTGTAATATCAAGAAGGTACTTTGATCTAGTTAGTGGTCCGAATTAGCAAGGCTCGAGGGGCTTAGGGGCCCACCAATGTAGCCAGTGGGATCTTTGAGGGTTTTGACGTGGATGCTGAAGAGTAAGGTTCATTGGGTAAGGTAAAGGCTAAACCATTCTAATATAAAAGAGAAAATCACAAAAAGTTCCGAGTAACTTAATAGTTACTAGATTTCAGTTGTAGTCACTCGATGGAGTTCAGGTCCTTCGAGACGTTATAATTACATTAAATGTTAGTTGAGAGGGCTCACGATCTCTCGAAAAGTCATTTTCATTGCATAAGTGCCACACGCTAGAGACAATTATATGTTTGAAATAAGTTTATAAACGGCAGCTTGCGGGATGTTAACTAGTTTAATAACCCTTGAGTTTGGGTTACAATTTATATAAATTATTAATGTTAAACGCGAATAATAACATTGAACAAAATGAGAGTATTTATGAACCTTGAGTAGGGTTTTGCTGTAATGTATTTTCTTTATGTGCAATCATACCTCGGGTGTTTGTGTATACTCGTGGGTAACCTACTGATGGGGATTTAATGGGGAGCGTACGACGTTGATCGCTTATGGTATTTTCGATGATAGAGACATACTCTGCCTAAGTTATATTTATCCCGATCCTATGTGCTAAGTTCTATCCAGTTGCGACCACGGTGTTGGATCCTCTCGTATAGCCTTGGGTATGGGGTCGTGCGTTTGGCGTGCTCGCGTAGTGATTTCCCTTGTTGTTGTTGCTTTGGTACAATAGGACTGGGACGCTCTATAGCTATAGTTAGTAGTGGCACGAGTGATCCCCGAAGGCAATAGGAATAGGCCTTCGCACTTTGTATTCGGGTCGCTGGGGGGCCCATATGATTTTATGTGATTTGAGTGTACTCACGGGCATTCTGCACTGTGTGATTTCCCATTAGTCTGTAGTCTAATATGATTGTACTAAATATGATTTATACTATAGATGTACAACATGAGATTATGACTTAGGAATGTTGACATAAAATCTACTGGAGACGTCTACATAGAACTACGACTCGGGATTATTAAACTTTGATACGCTAGAGATGTATAGCTGAAAACATAACTTGAGACTATTAGATCAAGAGAATGTTATTAATGTAAGGGATTATTGTTATAATAATTGATTCTTATTAAAAGACAAACCTAATAATGTTAAAATAAATAATACTTAATTAAATATGAATTCACAGAATGTGAATAGCTTTTTGGACTGGAATTAGTATTGCATGCTTACTTAGATTGTTTGGGTTGGATTAACCTAAAATGAACTAAAATATTGAAGGAAGATGTGTTATTATTAGTGTGGCCCAAAGGTGGTTATATTCTTATGCACTGCAGACTTGCTAGGTTTAATCCTCTTTGTGGAACTATTCTTACAGGTCTCAGGTCGCAGTCATCGCTACAGACTTGAGCTATTTGTTGAAGAAGTTTCTCCATCATGAGTTATATTTATCATTTCCTAGAATGCATGTGTCGATATTTGTAGCTCATTTACATCCATGTATTCTTTAATGTTTTAGTTATTTAGACAATTGCAATTGTTTAGTTTTTTCGAGTAACAGATTATACGATATACACATTTTTATATTGGTGTATTTTTTTTAGAGTTGGTTATTGGACCATTGAGATATATTATATTCCAGTGTTGGAGTTTTTTTCTATTGTTATTCGGATGGTATAAAAAATATTTTTAATTGTTCGGCACTTCATTATTTATCATTGTCTTTATTTAATGATATCTTGTTCATGCTTAAATGTCATTATTTATTTCTTAATCTTGTAATTTTTATACTAGAGCTGATCAATCTATTTATGAATTTTACGCGGTGTCCCACATCCATCCTCATAACTGCGGACATTTAAACTTGCAATCCACCACATATATGAACCACGTAGGTTTTGACCCTGCATACAAACAAATAGGTTTAACAATTTACTAATCAGTGTAGTTTTTCATGTTTTAGTCAACTGTACAACATTTAGCCAACTAGAGGAGGTTAAACTTTTATATATTGTTCTTACAAGTCTTAGGTTGGGTCAAATATGGATTTGATCAAATATAGGCGAGGCAAATATGGATTGGGCTAACCTTTTTTTCTACCCAAATAAGTATTACAATTCCAAGTGTATGTAAAAAAGCTCATATTTGACTTATAACTTTTGAAAACGGGCTCTATATTTGATTCATAGCTTTCAAATAGTCCACATTTAAATGACCAGAATAATATAAATGTTTTATTATTTGGGGCCATTTTACCACTACTATTTATTACACTATCAAATCACATCAATTGTCTTTCTATCCATTTGACATCATCAAAAGGGATAAAAAAGATAGGGAGGGAGATAATAAACTCCAAGTGTGTGATGAGGTGTGTAGGTCATGTTGAGGCCTGTAAAAGTTCCATAGTAAAGAAAATGTATTGTTGTCCTTCAACACTGTTGATGTAAAAAATTAGATTATATCTAATTATTTAATCACAGATAAAATAAAATGAGACAAAGAAATTTTAAAGTGGTTCAGTCTTATAAGAATGGCCTACGTCCACTGTTTCTGTTATTGCCGACTGTTTGGGAATTCTCGATTATAAGTTTTCTTAAGAAATTACGATCCCCTTACAATGAGGATAATACAATGTATTTATAGCCCTAAGGCTGTAATGTGAAAGGGTAATACATTCAATGCCCCTTAAGCGTATACATCTGTATGATAATAATAAGCATTTAATGCGCAGTCAATCTGTTGGTTATCCTGCTATTAATGCTTTGTTCGAGGTGCAGCTTGGACCGCCTAAGCTTCTCGGACCGCCTAAGTTCCTCGGTACTCAAAAGTTCCTCGGAGAGTTCTTGTAGGTCGGAGCGTCTGAGTTGATCGGGGAAGCAGAGTTCCTCGTTGCAATATGGTTCCTTGGAGTCAAGGTGTTGTTCGGAAGTGTTTGTTATTGCCACGCAAATTGCCACGTGTCTTCACTCAATTGAGCCATGTCAGCAGACTAAATTTGGTATCAACAGAAGCCCCCAATGTTTCATAGTTCGAAATTTGAGGAGTGTTGATACCAAAATTAATATGCTGATGTGGACGAATAGTATGAAGACACGTGTCGATCTACGTGGCACAATAACAGCGAGGAAGATCATTTACTGAACAACCGTGGTTGGTACCGAGCAACGAGAATACACCGAGGAGCTCTATCATGCCGAGGAACTCCATCCGAGGAACTATAGCATCCCGAGATACTCTAAGCACTCTGAGGAACTCTTGATTAACGAGCAACTAAGGCGGTCCGAACTGCACCTCGGCCGTGTCATCAATTATCAGACGGACAACTGTTCAACTATTCATTAGATTCTTGACGCACACGCTGCATTAAATGTATTACCCATTCATATGTATATCATTTAATGTATTGGACCTTTCATGTACAGCCTTGAGGCTATAAATACCTTGTATCAATCCCATTCAAGGGGACGGGAATTTCTTGAGAGAACTTGTAATCAAGAATTCCACAAACACTCAGCAATAACATAACAGTGGACGTAGGCTTTATTCCTAGCCGAACCACTTTAAAAATCTTTGTCTTATTTATTTATCTGTGATTGAAGAATTAGAGTGATCTAGTTTTTTACATCAACAGATTGGCGCCGTCTGTGGGAAACGACTGTTGTTATCGTTTTTCATAAAAATCATTTGTCACCAATGGCAGATAATCCAGAATCCAGTAATCGAAATGCTGGAAATATTGGAAATCTTCCAAATCCATCTGCATCTCCAGATCTGGCCGGAATTATGATGAATCTGGCTCAGGGACAAACCGCCATGCAAGAATCTATGAGGCAACTCCTTCAAACTCTTCAAGGCGGTGTACCTACTCATTCAGGGCAAAGGACTGATCATGGGCAATCACGATCCAGACGTATTGGGTCATATCGCAATGGGGAATCCAATGATTTTTCTTATCAACCTGGGCGAACTTCATCAATACGGGCTACGGATACTGATCAACATATCTCTCTTTCTCCTGAGAGAACTAGCGCTTTAGAAAGATTAAGCAGGGTGTCTCCTTTCAGTCGGTTAGGACCAAGGAGGAACATGAGTCCACCTAGGGCTCCATCAGGAAGTTTTCGACCACCACCAGGTTCGAGAGAAAGATCTGCACAATCACGACCAATTACTCGTCGAGATAAATCTCAGGAAGCTACGTCAGAGCAATCAGTTGCTCGGACTAAGCGGCCCGAGGAAGGGAATGAAGCATGGAAAGGTTCCATTCAACGATTGGAGGATAGACTGGGAGAAATGGCTAAGGCGAGGAACCCCTTACAGAGAACTTTTGTTCAAGGGACACCTTTTGTGCAAGCCATTGTGGATTTCCCCACACCGTCGAAATTCAAAGCACCTGTAGTGACCCCCAAGTACGATGGGAAGACGGATCCCGTACTTCATATAGAGCAATACCAAGCTGCTGCAGATATCTACGCTGTCCCCGACGAGATGAGGTGTAGAGCATTCTCGGGAACTCTTACCGGATCTGCACAGATATGGTACAATAATCTTCCTCGGGGTAAGATTTCAACTTTTGTTCAGTTAGCCGAGCTGTTTATTGGTAATTTTTGTTTTGGAGCAAAACCAGTAAAGCGAGTAGCTCACTTATTAAGTGTTAGACAAAAATCAGGAGAAAGTACTAGAGATTACATAACTCGTTTCAATAACGAGAAGTTGGAAGTCATAGATTATGAAGAAAAGACAGCAATCACTGCTTTGATGAGTGGTTTGCTGCCTAACAAGCTATACTATACTCTGGCCAAAGATCCGCCTAAAAATATGTCGGAATTGATGGCAAAGGCGGCCAAAATCATGAATGCCGAGGAGGCTATGACTGCGAAGAAAAATATGGATAAAGAAGTTAAAGTGGAGGTCGACAACTCTAAGAAGAAAGATCAGAAAGGTAATGGTGGTGACAAATATTCCAGGAATAACAGGATAAAGTTGGAAGCCCCAAAGAAGTATGATAATTATACTCCATTGAAAATGGGTATTAATCATGTTTTAGAAGAGATCAGGAATAACGAGGAAATCAAATGGCCAGAGAAACTGAAGACAGATCCAGACATGAGGAATAAGACCAAATATTGCGAGTTTCACAAAGATCATGGCCATATGACCAAAAATTGTATAGCCCTTCAGAACGAGATTGAAACACTCATTCGAAGAGGAAAATTATCAAAGTATGTAGATCGCAGAGGTGAGAGGACAAATAAGGACAGAATTAGAAAGAGATCTAGATCTCCTCGTCGTGCAGAGGAGAAAAAGAGGAGGGACCATGAAGAGGATCCAGATGATGACCCCGATCTTCCCAAGAAGCCAAGAAAACCTGAACGAGAGGTATTTTCCATACGTTTTGGATCATTTCATTGTAACGTTATTACAGGGGGAGATGCAGGAGGAGGAGACCTTACTGCAGAAAGAAAAGCTTATCTCGGAGAGGCTCAAGCTTGCTCATATATTCAGCGAATAAACCTGGCCGAGGATGATCGTCCGAGGAAGGTAAACAAAGAGAAGCTAGTAATTGGTTTTTCAAAAAATGACCTGGCAGGTGTTCTTTACCCTCATGATGATCCTTTGGTGATCAAAATGAGAATGAAGGACGTGATCATTTCAAGGGTGTTGGTAGATAATGGTAGTTCGACAGACATCATGTACTATTCATGCTTTGATAGCTTGAATTTGAAATTATCCCAATTAGAACCTTATCACAGACCCCTTCTGGGTTTTGCTGGCGAGAAAGTTTTTCCACTTGGGACGATCAAGTTGGATATATTCATTGGAACCTGGCCTGTTTGTCGAACAGAAAGAATACGATTCTTTGTGATGGATAAGAATGTGCAGTCAGCCTACAACATCATCATGGGAAGAGTTGGATTGAAGAAGTTCGAAGCCGTTCCTTCTACAGTACATCAATGTTTGAAATTCCCAACAAATTTTGGAGTTGGAGTGGTGAAAGGTGATCAAAAAGTAGCTCGGGAATGCTATTATTCGTCGGCCGAACAAGAAGAACTAGAAGGATCGATGAAAAAGACTACTACTTACCAGGTGGAGGAAGGTACCGAAATTGAAACTCTTGATCCCAGGGATGAATCTCAACTTGTAAAAGGACAGGTGATGGAATCTACAGAAAATGTTATTCTGGACGACGAGCATCCTGAACGAGTAACCCAGATAGGTTCATCGTTGGATATGTCGATAAAAGAGGAGTTGATAACTTTCTTGAAGAATAGGAAAAATACTTTTGCTTGGAGTCATGAAGACATGCCAGGAATAGATCTAAACTTCTTATGTCATGAACTCAATGTGAATAAGGAGATTAAACCTGTAAAGCAGAGAAGAAGGGTGTTTAGTCCCGAGAAGAATCAAGCCATACAAGAGGAAGTCGAGAAACTCCAGAAAGCCCAATTCATTGAAGATGTAAAATATCCAGATTGGTTGGCTAATGTGGTGATGGTAAAGAAGAAAAACAACAAATGGAGAATGTGTGTCGATTTCACCGATCTCAATAAGGCGTGCCCCAAGGATCATTTTCCATTGCCCAGAATTGATCAACTGGTGGATGCTACCTCGGGACACGAGCTACTCAGCTTCATGGATGCTTACTCTGGCTACAACCAGATCAAAATGAAACCTGAAGACAGGGAAAGTACTTCTTTTATTACCCCTAGGGGAACTTATTGTTATAATGTTATGCCTTTTGGTTTAAAAAATGCAGGTGCAACATATCAGCGGTTGATGAACAAGGTTTTTACCGAACAAATCAGCCGCAACATGGAGGTCTATGTCGATGACATGCTCACTAAAAGCAAGAAAGCTGCTGATCATTTGATTGACTTGAGTCAAACTTTTGATCAATTGGATAAATACCAAATGAAGCTTAACCCGACGAAGTGCACCTTTGGAGTACGAGAAGGAATGTTCCTCGGATACATCGTCAATCAGCGAGGTATTGAGGCAAATCCAGATAAGATCAAAGCTCTACTAGGGCTGCGATCTCCGACGACGAAGAAAGAAGTGCAGAGTCTTACCGGACGAGTTGCAGCGCTCAACAGATTTGTATCTCGTGCAACTGATAAATGCATACCATTCTTCAAAACACTTCGAAAAACCTTTGAATGGAATGAGGAATGTGAAAAAGCTTTTCAAGACTTGAAGAAATATTTGGGAGCACCTCCACTGTTGTCCAGACCAATAACAGGAGAAAAGTTGTATTTGTATTTGGCAGTATCAGAGAACGCAGTCAGTTCAGCGTTGATCAGATTGGAGAATGGAGTCCAGAAGCCAATTTATTACACAAGTAAGGCTTTCCGAGGTGCAGAAATCAGGTACCCAAAGCTAGAAAAATTGGCATTGGCACTAATTGAAGCAAGTAGAAGAATGAGGCCATATTTCCAAGCCCATACCATCATCGTTTATACTGATATGCCATTGAGACAAGCCCTCCATAAGCCAGAAAAATCAGGGAGACTGATGTACTGGGCAGTAGAACTTGGTGAATATGATATTGTGTATGAGCCCAGATCATCATTGAAGGGGCAGGCTGTAGCAGATTTTATAGCAGAGTTCACATACCCTGATACCCCCGAGGAGCAAAAGATGCCTGCTGATTTACCTGTGGACGATACAGGATCAACAGAAACATTTGCTGACCTACCTGTGGATGATACAGGATCAGCAGAAATAGGTCCAAACCAACCAAGGTTGGTAAAAGGGTACGAACAGATGATTGACGAGGAGCGAAAGATACCGGGGGATGATAGGAGAAAACAGCAGATATTTTATCGAGGAACTCTGACAGATAAGAAATTTGAAGACGAAATACCTACATGGAGATTATATGTAGACGGATCATCCTGCACAGCTGGTTGTGGAGCAGGAATTGTTTTGATCACTCCAGACGAGATTGACATGGAATATGCTTTGCGATTCCAATTCAAAGCCTCTAACAATGAAGCGGAGTATGAGGCCATGATAGCAGGTCTTAATCTAGCAAAGACTATGGAAGCACAACAAATGATGGTATTCAGTGATTCTCAATTAATTGTGTATCAGATGATGGGAATGTATGCGGTTAAAGGAGATTTAATGATCAAATATCATGCAAAGGTGATGAAATTGTTGACAGAATTTGAGGCCATTCAATTGGTGAGAATACCGAGGATGGAGAATGTACAAGCAGATGCACTGGCCCGACTAGCATCAGCTACTCGTACCGAGATGCGAAGAACCATACCGATTGAAGTATTAGAAGGTCGGAGCATAGATGAAGATCTGAAAACGAATGTGATTACCCTTGATTTAGGACCATCTTGGATGGATCCAATCAGGAAATATGTTGAAGAGGGCGAATTGCCGGAGGACAAACTCGCTGCCAAGAAACTGAAGTATAAAGCTGCTCGGTATGTATTAACTAATGGTATTTTGTATAGACGAGGAATTATGGCAGGTTTGCAGAGATGTGTACATCCCACCGAGGTGAAAGAATTGATTGAAGAAATCCATGAAGGATCTTGTGGAGCTCATGTAGCAGGTCGAACACTTTTACAAAGAGTGATGACACAGGGATATTACTGGCCGACAATGAGGGCTGATTGTATAGCCTATGCCAAGAAATGTGACAAGTGCCAACGTTTTTCTTCCATCCGACGAACTCCACAAGCATTGCTAACACCAATAACTTCCCCTTGGCCATTTGCCATGTGGGGAATTGATTTGGTTGGACCACTGCCGACCACCCGAGGAAGATTCAAGTATCTTGTAGTTGCAGTGGACTATTTTACTAAGTGGGTGGAAGCTGAGCCTCTTATCAATATGACGTACGAGAAGGTATACCAGTTTATATGGAAGAATATCATTTGTCGATATGGTCTCCCTCATGCTTTCATCACAGATCATGGAACACAATTTGATAATGAAGAATTTGCTGCCTATTGTCATCAGTCGAACGTTTTGAAGTTTCATTCAGCACCAGGACATCCCCAAAGCAATGGACAGACTGAAGTGACGAACAGAACATTACTAAATGGGTTGAAAAAGAGGCTAAGTGAAGCTAAAGCAAATTGGATTAATGAGCTCCAATCAGTATTATGGGCCTACCGAACAACTCCCCGAGCAGCAACTGGAGAATCACCATATATGCTAGCATTTGGAAGTGAGGCTGTGATACCGGCCGAGTTGGGTCTCCCAACGCATAGAGTGCTGAATTTCAACTCTCCGATCAGTGACTTGATGAGAAGAATGGATTTGGATATGCTCGAAGAAGTAAGAGAAGAGGCAGCCATTAGGAATGCTGCTTATCAACAACGAACAGCTCTGTTCTACAACAAAAGAGTGAAGAAATGCGATTTGAAGGAGGGTGATTATGTGCTGAAGAAAGTCATTCAGAAACAGAATAAACTGGAAGCAAACTGGCATGGACCTTACCGAGTTACAGAGGTTGTTCGACCTGGAACCTACAGAATAGCAACTCTAGAAGGAGAAGAATTTCAGAATGCATGGAATGCTGAACACCTGCGAAAGTATTATCAGTAATGAAAAATGTAAAGTATTTCCTTCATTATGAATAAAACGAGGATGGTTCACCATTTTCTTTCTGTTGAAAGTTTTTCGGGGAATATTAGTGTTGAACACTACACTGCTTGACAAGAAGAAGACTGCTCTACGGAGTCATGCTCTACGGAGCCATGCTCTACGGAGTCAAGCTCTACGGAGCGCTCTACGGAGCAAAAGTGCTATAAGTAGCCAACCTCCTTTGGTTAGGAGGATAAGCTCTCCGGAGCGCTCTACGGAGCAAAAGTGCTATAAGTAGCCAACCTCCTTTGGTTAGGAGGATAAGCTCTCCGGAGCGCTCTACGGAGCAAAAGTGCTATAAGTAGCCAACCTCCTTTGGTTAGGAGGATAAGCTCTCCGGAGCGCTCTACGGAGCAAAAGTGCTATAAGTAGCCAACCTCCTTTGGTTAGGAGGACATGCTCCAAGGAGCCAAAAAGTTCGAAAGAACCCTACTACTCCTTTGATTAGGAGGTGTAGACCAGCATGATCAACTACGGTTGGTAAGACTTTATATACTCTCGCATTACAGCTTATGTTTGTCGGGAGGTAACATTATTACAAAAAGTTCTTTAAAGAACAAAATATTCCAAACTGTACCAAGTATGGTTGGTCGGGGATAAAAACCCACTAACTGTAGTTGGTCGACGAGGATAAAAGTATTGACCTTAGTTGGTCGGACACATGTTTATATTTGAAAATTGAACCAAGTATGGTTGGTCAGGGATAAAAACCCATCAACTGTGGTTGGTCGACAAACATTATTTATCCACCTTGGTTGGTTGGAAACAATTTTGAACAATTTATGCTTATTATAAATTCTAATTTGGTTGGTGAACCATATAATTTGCAAACAGAAAAATAGCTATTGGCAAAACAGAAAATGAAATTCTTTCATTAAGATAAAAATGTATTACATGTTACATGTATGTGCTAACTATTACATTAAAGATTCCTACTCTATTGGTTTCTTTCCTTTATCCTTTGAGACAGGTTCCTCGCCAGCAGGAGGATCCTCTAGACAAAGAGGAGAATTAATAAAGTTCATGTCCTTCAGCATTCTGACATTCATTATTGTAGGAGTGTCCAACAGGTGCTCAGGACGAGATACTTCAACTTGAGAATGAAGGTTATAATCACCAAGATATTTAGAGATCAAACTCCGAGGAATGGAACGAGCAGGAATCCATGCCATATCCAATTTATAGGGAGGAACAGGCAAGTCTAGCAATCCAGGAGCATGATAATCCCATAAATAATGACCTTGTTCCAATTTTAATACACCCAGGGCGTTCAACCATCCCTGCTTATAACCTTCGTTGTTAGCATTTTCAAGGCGATCATCCAAATGGTAAAGAGCTTCATTATAGCCTGCATTCCAGAACTCCCGAGGCTGTTTATGGAATTGGAAAGTTAATCTATCTACTTGCTCGAGAAAGTTCTTGATAAGAGCATCTTTATTATTCAGATCAGACTTCATCGCAGCCAATTGATCCTCTAAAGATAAATTTTTCTTAGACAAATCAGACAGAGCACGATCCTTAACATTCAGTTGGAATGCTTGAGTTTCCAGAGTAGATTGGGTGCGAGATTCTTCAACACTACGGCTAAGAACTCTTGATCGGCTCCGAGAAGCAACTGGAGAACTTTGCTCCTCGACGATTCTTCCTCGTCCCCGAGAACTCCTTCCTCGTCCCCGAGCAGTCACAGGAATAATAGACTTTTTCAAGTCATCCAACTCTTGCCTTAGTTTGGCGTTTTCAACCTCTAGAAACGAAAAACCTTCATCAGTAACTGGTACTAATGCAGTGGAAGAGGAGGCAACGGATTCATATTGAGCCAATCTTTTCTGCAGACTATTATTTTCTTGTTCCAGGATCTCGACAATTTGTCGGCAGGCTTCAATTTCACCTTTTAGGGTCCTTTCCCTAATGTCATATGCAGCAATGATCTTTTTATGACCTGTATCAGAGGAAAGTTGTTGATATTTATTTTCATATTCCTCGTGTAATGAAGCCATCGATTCATTGTGCTGGCCTTGGAGATCCTTTAAGGAACAATGCAGCTCTTCAATCAATTCATAATAAGCGACATTGTTAGCTACAGCTCGGTGGAATAAATCTTTCAAGTACCGATAAGCCTCAGTCGCCTGTTCTGAAGCATCATGACCAAGAATGTCAGCAATTTCAGAAGAACTAAGGTCTGTATGACCAGCCCTATAGTATTGGTGACATTGCTGCATCAGCTCGGTATCATGAGAAGAGATTAGTTCCATTCTAGCAACAAACTAAAGACAAGAAAAAGACAACAATCAACAAAGAATCATCAATAACGGCGATGAGTAAAGAAGTATTTTATTAGATCATAAAAGGATTACAGTGTTCGATTACAAATGATAAAAGATAAGAATGATACCGAACAACTTCACACCTTTTCCTTGTCTCCCAAGACTTTCTCGGGAGGCTGGGACGAGGAGCTCGGTTGCTCGGTGATAACAACAGCTTGGTCGGCAGAAATCTTCTCGGCAGGAGGAGGCATAGAAGAAATGTCCTCAATGACAGAGGGTTGAGAAGCAGAAATTGGGACATCCACAGCCATGGAAGATTCATCTGATGCAGGTTCATCTTCTTCTTCTTCCACAATTGGTGGAGGAGGACCAGGGAGATGCCGTTGGAATAGCTCAGAATCATCTTGGACTTTTAGCTCTTGCAGAGCAGCTACCCAACCATCATAGAAGTATTTCAACTCCCCATATTGGACTTGGGACGTCATTGCAGCTATCCCTTTCTCCCATCCTTTCTCCCAACCAACACTGAAATGTTTCTTGATTGCAACTTTTCTCCTCGATTTCTCCGAGGAAAGCTTCACCTCCAGTTCCTCTTTCTTAACCTTAATATCTCGCAGAGTAGATATTTCTTTTTCTGCCTTCTTCAATTTATCATCAGATTCCTGATGTTTAACTTCCAGATCTTTAATTTTCTCCTCCAAATTCTTGGAGCTTTCAGCCATCTTCATCTTATCAGCCTCAGCCACAGCCAATTTTTTCTCCCAAACAGTTTTCTCCTCGATGTACTGTTGGTGAGATTCCTTCACAGATTGGGTTAAACCCAACAAAGCATCGTCAACATCGGACGAGGAAGTGGAAGCTTTAATAATTTGATCTTTCTTCACGATGGTATTGAAGCAATTCACCAGCTGAAAGATAAGAAAAACAATAAGAGTCAACACAAATGCAAGCATTCAAGAAAAAGAGAGAAAGATCAAAGGTATGAGAAATTTACTGAAGAAAGATGGCGAGCAGCTAGGGACGTCAGCGTATCCCTAGGAATTTTTTCATCAACCCCGAGAACCTCGGGTATAACTGAATTCGTTGAAGAACTCGGAAGAAGGATGTTTGAAACACTACTACCACCAGCTGGTAGAGAAGATGCAGTCCCAGCAAGATTAACTGAGGATGATTTCCTCAATCTCTTCAAAGGACGGTCAGCAGCATCAACCAAGGAAGAAGTCTTGGTCGGAGAGATGACAATTACATCAGCAGGAGCACTTTTCTTGCTCGGGGCCACTGGGGGCTTCTCGGCAATTTTGGAGGAACCAGCATCTACTTTTTTAGTCCCCTCCGGGACATCAATTTTGCCTTTCTGGGCTCCAACAGCAGAAGAAGTGTCACCAAATAGAGCAGGAGGAGCTCTTTTCTTGCCCATCCTCTGAGATAGGGGGATATGAGAATCTGAAGATGAACTTTCTGGTGTTGAAGCTGGTTCAACAGGGCGAGCAGTATAAGAGGTTGTGTAACTCTTATACTGCAGCAAATATGATGCAGATCTAATATGCTCGTCTGCAATCGTCTTATGCAAATTCCAGATAAGTTTTAAATGCTTGATATTCACTTCCGACTCTTTTGGAGTTTTTCTTTTACTATCAACTGCAAATAAATACATAAATCTCAGTCATACATTTTGTCAAACATGATGAATACGCAATTTCATAAGTAAAATAAAAATGAAAAATAAACCTATCCCATTGCCGTATGGGGGGCATCTGGGACCGTTGTATACTTCATTCCCAGATAAAGGCGCGTGTTGCCAATTTTTTATGACCAACCCATGCTCAAAATAATCTCTATTTGAATCAGGGAGGTTAACTACAAGGGCTCTATTTAAAAACCTAGTTTTTAAATAATAAATATTATCTAAAGTGGCCCATTTATAGCAGTACATGATTTCTGGGATCCCTATACGAGTCCCATGAGTTAGATTTAACTTGTGCACCCCGTTAATTATTCTCCATGAATTGGGGGCTATTTTTGCAGGAACAAGATCAAAATATTGACAAAACTCAAGACATAATGGATTTGGGGGAAAAGAAAAACCACATTCAGCAATGAAAAGACTGGGGAACCAATGTCCCTCAGCCAATCGAAAGTAATCTAAAGGCTCAGAAAGAACCTCTAGAGTTACCCAAGAAGGAATGGAAAAGTCAGAACGAAATTTCTCAGCAGATTCAACAATATAAACCATATTGAATAATAGAGATGCAGAAGAAAGGAAGAAAATCTTACAGAAAGAAAGGAGATATGTTGACAACGAACGGAAACAATGATGAACACACAAGAGAGAGGAAGAGAATAGAAAACTTGAAGGCAGAAAAATGGAAAGTGTAGACGACGGTATGGTTACCTAAGGGGTTTAAATACTTTACATTGGGAAACAGCGAAAGAAATGATTACTAAAAAGAAACTACTGAACTTTCGGCGGCTAAAAAGACAAAAGTTGCACGAAGATCGAAGCGCTTATAAAAAGGCGGAAACTGCGAAATGAGAAGGAAATTTGAATACAATGCTCCTAAAACCCAGGAAGGTCATTTAATATTACCATATACCGAGAAAGAATGTCCCCTACTCCTCAAAGTTCGAAATATGAAACATTGGGGGCTTCTGTTGATACCAAAATTAATATGCTGATGTGGACGAATAGTATGAAGACACGTGTCGATCTACGTGGCACAATAACAGCGAGGAAGATCATTTACTGAACAACCGTGGTTGGTACCGAGCAACGAGAATACACCGAGGAGCTCTATCATGCCGAGGAACTCCATCCGAGGAACTATAGCATCCCGAGATACTCTAAGCACTCCGAGGAACTCTTGATTAACGAGCAACTAAGGCGGTCCGAACTGTACCTCGGCCGTGTCATCAATTATCAGACGGACAACTGTTCAACTATTCATTAGATTCTTGACGCACACGCTGCATTAAATGTATTACCCATTCATATGTATATCATTTAATGTATTGGACCTTTCATGTACAGCCTTGAGGCTATAAATACCTTGTATCAATCCCATTCAAGGGGACGGGAATTTCTTGAGAGAACTTGTAATCAAGAATTCCACAAACACTCAGCAATAACATAACAGTGGACGTAGGCTTTATTCCTAGCCGAACCACTTTAAAAATCTTTGTCTTATTTATTTATCTGTGATTGAAGAATTAGAGTGATCTAGTTTTTTACATCAACAAGGAGTGTGGAACATTCTTTCTCGAAATATGGCAGTTTTAAATGGTCATCCTGAAATTTAGGAGTATTTTCTTTTGTATTTATTTCTTCTTCCAAATTCGTAGAATCGGTCTTTTTTGAATTTTTCTAACCGCTTCGATTCCCGCGCCTCTTTTATCTTTTTAGCCGTTGGTAACGTAACCGTCTCTTTTTGTAATCATTACTTTTACCCTTTCCCAAGGCAAAGTATTTAAACGTTGCAGAAAATCCCATCGTCTTCTACTTTTTCAAATTCGTCTCTTTGAGTTTTCCATCGTCTCTCTCTCCTGTACGTTCATCTCTTCCATCATTTGTTGTCAACAGACTCATCCCTTTCCTGTAAGATTTTCTTCTTTTTCTTTGATTTCCTTCTTTCATCATGGTTTATCCTATAGAATCAATTGATAAGTGTCGCTCTGATTTCTCTATTCCCTCATGGGTTATTTTGGAAGAGCTTTCTGAGCCTTCAGATTATTTTCGTTTGGCTGAGGGACATTAGTTCCCCAGTCTCTTTGTCGCTGAGTGTGGCTTTTCTTTTCCCCCAAGCCCTCTATGTCTGGAATTCTGTCAATACTTTGACGTGGTTCCTGCAAGAATAGCCCCCAATACATGGAGAATAGTTAACGGTGTTTATAGATTAAATCAAATTCATGGAACTCGTATAGGAATTCCTGAAATTATGTTTTGTTATAGATGGGCTGTGGGCGATAATACTTTTTATTTGAAAATTAGGTTTTTAAATAGAGCTTTAGTGGTCAATCTCCCAGATGCCAATAGGGACTACTTTGAGCACGGGGTTGTTATGAAAAATTGGCAACACCCTCCATTAACTGGAGATGATGTTTACCAGGATCCCAGATGTCCTCCCTATGGCAATGGGATAGGTTGTTTTTATTTTATTTTATTTTCAAAATTATGCTTCCTTTGTGTTTGATAAAATGTGCCACTGATATTTTAATTTTGATTTATTTGTAGTTGACATCAAAAGAAAATCTCCAAAAGAAGCAGACGTTAACATAAGGCATTTAAAACTTATCTGGAGTTTGCATCAGACTGTTGCCGACGAGCATATTAGGTCAGCTTCATATTTTCTGCAGTACAAGAGTTACACCTCCTCTTTTACTGCTCGTTCGGTGATAAGCGACGCAGAACCCATACCAGCCTCTACAAGTTCTTCACCTGAGTCACATATTCCTTTGAGTGAAAGGATAAAGAAAAGAAGACCTCCTACCCTTTTTGAGAAACCTGCCTCTGGTGCTGGAGAGGCAAAAAGAGGTAAGCTTGATGTCCCAGGAGAAGGGACAAAGAAAATTGATGCACCTCCCTCGGCTGCTCCTGTGAAGGTTGTCGAGAAGCCCCCAGTGGCCCCAAGAAAGGTTGTTGCTCCAAGCGAGGTGATTGTCATTTCTCCGACTATGACTACATCGTTAGTCGAGAAAGTTGACGCTCCTCTGAGGAGGCTGAAGAAAAGCTCCTCTATCAATTTGGCTAAATCCATCTCTCAGCCCCTGACTAGTGGTGTTCCCACTTTTGTTCCCCCGAGCTCTGCAATGAACTCGGTGAAGACTTGGATCATTCCCGAGATCCAAGGTATTGAAGAAAACCTTTCTCGGGACACGGTTACCACATTAGCAGCTCGTCATATTGCTTCTGTAAGTCCTATGTCTTAAATTTTCATTCTTTCCTTTTTGTATCTGTGCACTGACTTACTTTCGTTTTCTTTTCACAGTTGGTGAGCTGTTTTAATACAATTTTGAAGAAAGATGAAGCTATTAAAGCTTCAAGCTCCTCGTCTGGTGTAGAGGAAGCTTTGGTGGGCATGGCGCAGTCTCTGAAAGATTCTCGTCAGAAATATGGTGATGATAAGGCAATTTGGGAGAAGAGGCTTACTTCGACTGAGCAGGAGAAGGCTCAGGTTATTGAGGTCTCCAAGGGGTTGGAGAAAAAAATAAATGATTTGGAGAAGAAGAATAAAGAGCTCGAAGGGAAGCTCAAAAATGCTGGGGAGCTTGAAAATAAGCTCAAGGCTGCTGAGGAGGAGTTGGGTCAACTTCGGGAAGTAAGCCGTCAGAAGGAGGAAGTTGAGAATAAACTGAAGGCTGCTGACAATCTTCTTTCCGAGAAGCTTTCCTCGGAGAAGACAAAGAGGAAATTGGCTGTGAAAAAATCTTTCAGCGCCGGCTGGGATAAAGGGTGGAATAAAGGTTTGGCTGCCATGATGTCGCAAGTGGAATATGGCAGCCTCAAATACTTTAGAGATGGATGGGTCGCTGCTCTGCAGGAGATGAAAGTTGATGAAAATTCTGAACTATTTCAGCGACACATCCCGGGCCCCCCTCCAACTCCTGAAGAAGAAGAAGAGGACTAAGCTGCCTCTGAGGAATCTTCCATGGTGATGGGAGATCAAATTTATCATCCCCCAGCTATCCAACCCACTGGCGAGGAACTTCAGCTACCCATTACTTCATCCGAGCAACCTCTAGCACTTCCCGATCAACCCTCTGTTCCATCCGAGCAACCTACCTCGTCGTCCCAGCCTCCCGAGAAAGTTTTGGGAGACAAAGAAAAGGTGTAGAGTTGTTCGAATTTATGTCTATTTTATTTTTCTTTGTCAAATGTAATTCTGAACTTTGTACTTCTCCTTCATGATGTAATAAAATTTGAACTTTTGCTTATGCATACTGTTGATTCTCTTCTTCATGCTCTGTTTGTACTCTTATTGATTATTGCTTTTTCTTCCTTTACTAGTTTCTGGCCAGGATGAAATTATTGTCTGCTCATGATTCAAAACTGTTAAGGCAATGCAATGAGTATTTCAGAGCTGGTCATACAGACATGAGTGCATCTCAAATCATTGACATCCTCGGTCAAGATGCTTCAGAGCAAGAAATTGAAGCTTATCAGTATGTGAAATGCCTGCTCGACCGTGCAGTGGCTAACAACGTAGCATACTATGATATGATTGAAGATCTCCAAGGCACTCTTGAAGAACTTCATCAACAATATAAGCAATCTACTGCCCTTTTGCACGAGGGGTACGAGAAGAAGTATCAGCAAATTTGTGCCGATAAGGGATATGATAAACGGTTTGCTGCTTACGATGTGAGGGAGAGAACTTTGAAGGCTGAGGTCGAAGAGCACAGACAGATAGCTGAGTTATTAGAGCAAGAAAATAATAACCTGCAAAGAGAGGTGTCTCAGTTGAAGTCTGCAGCTTCCACCTCAAATGCTTTGATCCCAGTGACCGACAAGGGATTCTCTTTCTTGGAGGTCGAAAACGCCAACATGAGGGATGAGTTAGAAACCTTGAAGAGGTCTGGACCTTCTACATCTACTCGAGGACGAGCAAGAGCTCCTCGGGGACGAGCAAGAGCTGCTCGGATTCCTGTCGAGGAACAGAGAACTTAATCTGCTCTAGAGAACCAGGCCTTCCAACTGATGGCAAAGAACCAGGCATTGGCTGAGATGTCTAAGAAGATCAGGAGTCTGGACGAGCACCTTTCTGCGCAGAAGTCGTTCTTGGATAATAAAGAACTCTTTATAAAAAATCTCCACGAGCAGCTGGAAAGATTGACATATCAATTCCACAAGCAGCCCAGAGAATTCCGGATGGCTAGCTACAACGAGGCTCTCTACCATTTGGATGATCGTATCCAAAATGCAAATAATGAGGGTTACAAACAGGGATGGTTGAATGCCTTAGGTGTGCTGTAACTGGAACAGGGTCATTACCTGTGGGATTACCATAGTCCTGGGCTGCTCGACCTACCAGTGCCACCATTCAAGCTTGATATGAGTTGGATCCCTGCTCGGGCTATCCCTCGGTGTCTGATTTCCAAATACCTTGGCGATTACAATCTCCATTCCAATGTTGAGATATCTCATCCCGAGCACCTACTAGATCGACCATCTGTGATGAATATCAGGATGCTTAAAGATCTTAACTTCATAAATTCCCCTCATGCTTTAAATGATCCACCTCCTGGCGAGGAACCCGTTTCAAAAGCAGAGGGGAAGAAACCAATAGAATAGGAATCTTGATGTAATAAATTTGTATTTCATTCTTGATGTATTTTGTTCTACATTTAATGAAATAATTTTATTTACAAATCTTGATTGCCATTGTCTTTTAATTATAAAACACTTTACATCTGTGCATGTATATGTGTTAAAAATATAACAACATTGTGTTATTTGTCGATCAATTGGAGTTTGTTAAAACTTATTGTCGACTATCTTGAATTTGTGGTAATCATTTGATGACTAACCAAAATTGATGATACTTTGTTTCTCGACCAACTTGGTAGTAATTTAAAAGTCACGAGTATCAAAAATTTTGCTCGATCACTTTCTCGTACTCATAAAATGTTTCGGACCAACCAAGGTCGGTAAATTTTTCTTCTCGACCAATCTTTGGCACTTTTTGGAATAGTTTTTCTTCCTAACGAACCTTAGTTGGCATTTTTAGGAATAGATTTACTTCCTAACCAACCAAGTTGGCATTTTTAGGAATAGATTTACTTCTCGACCAACCTTAGTTGGCCTTTTCGGGAATAGATTTACTTCCTAACCAACCAAGTTGGCATTTTTAGGAATAGATTTACTTCCCGACCAACCTTAGTTGGCGTTTTCGGGAATAGATTTACTTCCTAACCAACCAAGTTGGCATTTTTAGGAATATATTTACTTCCTAACCAACCAAGTTGGCATTTTTAGGAAGTAGCATTTTTAGGAATAGATTTACTTCCCGACCAACCTTAGTTGGCGTTTTCGGGAATAGATTTACTTCCTAACCAACCAAGTTGGCATTTTTAGGAATAGATTTACTTCCTAACCAACCAAGTTGGCATTTTTAGGAAAAGATTTACTTCCCGACCAACCATAGTTGGCGTTTTCGGGAATAGATTTACTTCCTAACCAACCAAGTTGGCATTTTTAGGAATAGATTTGAGTAGTCCGAGTTTTGCTGAGTAGTGTGTGGCACTAGTATTCCGCAAAAAATTTCCAATAAAAGGAAAGAACTGGGCAGAACATTGTCACTTTATTCATACTGATGAAACTGCATTACATGAGAGTTTACATTACTGATAATATTTGCGCAGGTGTTCTGCATTCCATGCATTCTTAAACTCCTCTCCCTCTAAAGTTTCTATTTTGTATGTCCCTGGTCGAACAACTTCCTTAACTCGGTAGGGTCCATACCAGTTTGCTTCCAGTTTGTTATGCTTTTGAATCACCTTCTTTAGCACATAGTCTCCTTCTTTCAATTCGCATTTCTTCACTCTCTTGTTGTAGAACAAAGTTGTTCGTTGCTGGTAAGCAGCATTTCTAATGGCTGCTTCTTCCCTAACCTCCTCGAGCATGTCCAAGTCTAACCTTCTCATTAAATCGCTGACAGGGGAATTGAAATTCAGTATTCTGTGTGTTGGGAGACCCAACTCAGCGGGTATAACAACTTCACTTCCAAATGCTAGCATATATGGAGATTCCCCTGTTGCTGCTCGGGGAGTAGTTCGATAAGCCCATAGCACTGATTGTAGCTCGTTGATCCAGTTTGATTTCGTGTCATTCAGTCTTTTTTTCAAACCATTAAGCAGCGTTCTGTTTGTCACTTCAGTTTGTCCATTGCTTTGAGGATGGCCTGGTGCCGAGTGGATCTTCAAGATATTTGACTGATGACAATAGGCAGCGAACTCCTCATTGTCAAATTGTGTTCCATGGTCTGTGATGAAGGCATGAGGAAGACCATATCGACAAATGATGTTCTTCCAAATAAATTGGTACACCTTATCGTACGCCATATCAATGAGAGGCTCAGCCTCAACCCATTTAGTAAAATAATCCACAGGCGACCACGAGATACTTAAATCTTCCCCTGGTCGTCGGCAGTGGCCCGACCAAATCTATTCCCCATATGGCAAATGGCCAAGGGGAAGTAATGGGTGTCAATAATGCTTGGGGAGTTCTTCGGATGGAGGAGAAGCGCTGACACTTGTCACATTTTTTGGCATAGGCAATACAATCAGCTCTCATCGTCGGCCAGTAGTATCCTTGAGTCATCATTCTTTCAAAAGTGTCCGAATTGCTACATGGGCTCCACAGGACCCTTCATGGACCTCTTCAATCAAATCTTTCACCTCGGTGGGATGCACACATCTTTGCAAACCTGCTATAATTCCTCGTCTGTATAGATTACCATTAGTCAGTACATAACGAGCAGCCTTAAATTTCAGTTTCTTGGTTGTAAGTTTGTTAGTTGGTAATTCCCCTTTCTCAATATATGCCCTGATGGGATCCATCCATGATGACCCTAAATCGAGGGTATTAAAGTTTATCGTCAGATCTTCATCCATACTCCGACCAGCTAAAACTTCAATTGGGATTATTCTTCGTAGCTCGGTACGAGTAGCTGATGCTAATCGAGTTAAGGCGTCTGCTCTCGCATTCTCCATTCTAGGTATTCTGACCAGCTGAATAGCAGCAAATTCCGACACCAGTTCCTTTGCCTTTGCATGATATCTGATCATTAATTCTCCTTTGGCTGCATATACTCCCATAATTTGATTTATGACCAATTGCGAGTCACTGAAAATAATAACTTGTTCTGCCCCCATGGTTTTTGCCAAACTAAGACCTGCAATCATGGCTTCATATTTAGCCTCATTATTCGAAGCTTTGAATTGGAAACGTAGGGCGTATTCCATGTTGACCTCGTTCGGACTGTTCAAAACTATCCCTGCGCCACACCCTGTAGTGCAGGATGAACCATCCACATACAGACTCCATATAGGTAACTCTTCTTCAAATTTCTGATCTGACAGAGTTCCTCGGTGGAAAATTTGTTGCTTTCTTTCACCATCTCCTGATATTTCTTGCTGTTCGTCGATCATCTTTCCTTGCCCTTTTACCAACCTAAGCTGGTCTGGGCTTGAATTCTATGATCCTGTAACATCCACAGGTTGATCAGCGAGCAACTTTTGCTCCTCGGGGGTATCAGGATAGGTGAACTCTGCTATAAAATCTGCTACCGCTTGCCCTTTTAGCGATGATCTGGGTTCATAAACTATATCATATTCACCAAGTTCTATTGCCCGACACATCAATCTTCCTGATTTTTCTGGTTTATGAAGGGCTTGCCTCAATGGCATATCAGTATATACTACTATAGTATGAGCCTGGAAGTATGGCTTCATTCTTCTACTTGCCTCGATCAATGCTAATGCCAATTTTTTCAGCCTTAGATATCTGATCTCTGCTCCTCGGAAGGCCTTACTTGTGTAGTAGTTGGTTTTTGTACCCCATTCTCCATTCTTATCAATGCCGAACTAACTGCATTTTTGGACACTTCCAGATACAAGTATAATTTTTCTCCCATCACTGGCCTGGATAACAGTGAAGGTGCTCGCAAATATTTCTTCAAGTCTTGGAAAGCCTTCTCACATTCATCATTCCACTCAAAAGTCTTTCGGAGCATTTTGAAGAATGGGAGACATCGATCGGTTGCTCGCGATACAAATCTGTTGAGTGCTGCTACTCGTCCTGTAAGACTTTGCACCTCTGTCTTCATCGTTGGGGATCGCAGCCCTAACAGAGCTTTGATCTTTTCAGGGTTAGCTTCAATGCCTCGCTGATTGACAATGTACCCGAGAAACATGCCTTCTCGTACTCCAAATATGCACTTCGTCGGGTTCAACTTCATTTGATATTTATCTAGTTGATCAAAGGTCTGGCCTAAGTCAACTAGATGATCAACAGCTTTCTTGCTCTTTGTCAGCATATCGTCAACATAGACTTCCATATTGCAACTGATTTGTTCTGCAAACACTTTGTTCATCAGCCGCTGATATGTTGCACCTGTATTTTTCAAACCAAAAGGCATAACATTATAACAATAAGTTCCCCTAGGGGTAATGAAAGAAGTACTCTCCCTGTCTTTAGATTTCATTTTAATCTGATTGTAACCAGAATAAGCATCCATGAAGCTTAGCAGCTCGTGTCCCGAGGTAGCATCCACTAGTTGATCAATTCGGGGCAGCGAAAAGTGATCCTTTGGGCATGCTTTGTTGAGGTCGGTGAAATCTACACACATCCTCCATTTGTTGTTCTTCTTTTTCATCATCACCACATTTTCTAACCAGTCTGGATATTTAACATCTTCAATAAAGCAAGCTTTCTGGAGCTTCTCGACTTCCTCCTATATAGCTGGATTCTTCTCGGGACTGAATACTCTTCTTCTCTGCTTCACAGGCTTGATCTCCTTATTCACATTGAGCTCGAGACATAAGAAATTTGGGTCTATCCGGGGCATATCCTCGTGACTCCACGCAAAAGTTTGCTTTCTGCTTCTTAAGAAAGTTATCAATTTCTGCTTTAATGAGGCTTCCAACGACGAACCTACTTGAGTAGTTCGTTCAGGGTGCTCGTCGTCCAGAATGATGTTTTCAGTAGCTTCCCCCACTTGACCCTTCACGAGTTGTGACTCATCTCTAGGATCCAATGTTTTAATTTCTTCACCTTCATCCACTTGATAGGTAGTAGTTTTTTTCCTTGATTCCTCCAGTTCCTCTTGCTCGGCGGATGAATAATAGCATTCCCTAGCTACTTTCTGATCACCTTTCACAACTCCCACTCCAAAATTTGTTAGAAATTTTAGGCATTGATGTACCGTAGATGGTACAACCTCGAACTTCTTTAATCCTACTCTTCCCATGATGATATTGTATGCTGATTGAACATTCTTATCCATCACGAAGAAGCGTATTCTTTTTGTTCGACAAGTAGGCCATGTACCAATGAATATATCCAACTTGATCGTCCCAAGTGGAAAAACTTTCTCACCAGAAAAACCCAGGAGGGGTCTGTGATAAGGCTCCAGTTGAGATAGTTTTAGATTTAAACTGTCGAAGCACGAGTAGATCATGATGTCTGCCGACATACCATTATCTACCAGTAATCTTGAAATCATCATTTCCTTCATCCTCATTTTGATCACCAATGGGTCATCATGAGGATATAGAACACCTGCGAGGTCGTTCTTTGAGAAACCAATGACCAATTTCTCTTTGTTTACCTTTCTCGGGCGATCCTCCTCAGCTAGATTTATTCGTTGAATGTATGAGCAAGCTTGAGCCTCACAGAGGTAAGCTTTTCTCTCTGCAGTAAGGTCTCCTCCTCCTGCATCTCCACCTGTAATAACATTACAGTCAAATGACCCAAAGCGTATTGAAAATACCTCACGTTCTGGCTGCCTTGGTCTCTTGGGAAGATCGGGGTCGTCTTCTGGATCAACTTCATGGTCTCTTTTCTTGTTCTCTTCTTCTCGATGAGGAGATCTAGATCTCTCTCTTGTTCGATCGTTGTTTCTTCTTTCATTCCTTCGATCAACATACTTTGCCAGTTTTCCTCGTCTGATGAGTGTTTCAATCTCATTCTAAAGAGCTATGCAATTTTTGGTCATATGGCCATGATCTTTGTGAAACTCGCAATATTTTGCCTTATTTTCTCCTGTCAGGGTCTGCTTTTATTTTCTCTGGCCAGTTTATTTCCTCGTTGTTCTTGATTTCTTCTAGAACATGGTTGATGTCTTTCTTCAAAGGAGTATAATTATCAAATTTCTTCAATACTTCCCATGACGACCTTGTTTTTGAGTGTTTGTCACTACCATTGTTCTTATGCTCTTTCTTCTTAGCTTTATCACCTTCCACCTTGGTTTCTTTGGCATCCATATTCTTCTTCGCAGCCATAGCCTCCTCGGCATTCATAATCTTGGCCGCTTTTTCCATCAGATCTGACATGGTTCTAGGTGGATCTTTGGCCAAAGTGTAGTATAACTTGTTGGGCAGTAGTCCACTCATCAAGGCGGTAATCGATGTCTTTTCCTCATAATCAATGACTTCGAGTTTCTCGTTATTAAAGCGAGTTATATAATCTCTGGTACTTTGACCAACTTTTTGTGTAACACTTAACAAATGCGCTACTCGTTTAACTGGCTGTGCCCCAAAACAGAAATTCCCAATGAATAATTCGGCCAGTTGAAAAAAAGTTGAGATCTTACCCCGAGGAAGATTATTATACCATATTTGAGCAGATCCGGTAAGAGTTCCCGAGAATGCTCTGCATCTCATCTCATCTGGAATAGCATAGATGTCGGCTGCAGCTTGGTATTGTTCTATATGAAGGACAGGGTCGGTCTTTCCATCATATTTGGGGGTCACAACAGGTACTTTGAACTTTGATGGTGTTGGAAAATCTACAATGGCCGGGACAAAAGGTGTTCCTTGAACAAAAGTTCGTTGTAGAGGGTTCTTGGCTTTAGCCATTTCCCCTAATCTATCCTCCAGCCTCTGAATATAGCCTTTCCACGCATCGTTTCCTACCTCGGGCCTGTTAGTTCGAGCAACTGATCACGTTGATGTGGCTTCCTGGGATCTATCTTGACGAGCAGCTGGTCGCGACTGGGCAGATCCTTCCCTTAAGTCTGATGGTCGTCGAAAACTCCTCGATGCGGCTCTAGGAGGACTTTTGCTCCTCCTAGGACCTAATCGATCAAAAGGAGATACTCTGCTTAATCTTTCTAGTGCACTGGTCCTTTCTGGAGAGAGAGTGATATGTTGTTCAGTATCTGTGGCTCGTACCGACGAAGTTCATCCAGGTTGATAAGAAAAATCTTCAGACTTCTCAGTACGATATGAATCGGTACGCCTAGTACGTGAAGAAGGTAAACGGGTATTTCTTTGAATACTTCGCGATTCTGAATGGGTTGGTGCACCGCCATGGAGGGTTCGTATGAGTTGTCGCATAGTTTCTTGCATGACTGTTTGGCCCTCGGCCAGATTTGTCATTATTCCAGCCAGATCTGGAATATTTGGCGGAGCAGATGGATTTGGAGGGCTTCCAGCGTTTCGATTGTTGGGTTCTGGAATATCAGCCATTTGTGATGAATTGTTTTTGATGAAAAACGATATTACCAGTCGTTTCCCACAGACGGCGCCAATCTGTTGATGTAAAAAATTAGATTATATCTAATTATTTAATCACAGATAAAATAAAATGAGACGAAGAAATTTTAAAGTGGTTCAGCCTTATAAGAATGACCTACGTCCACTGTTTCTGTTATTGCTGATTGTTTGGGAATTCTCGATTACAAGTGTTGATGTAAAAAACTAGATCGCTCTAATTTTTCAATCACAGATAAATAAATAAGACAAAGATTTTTAAAGTGGTTCGGCTAGGAATAAAGCCTACGTCCACTGTTATGTTATTGTTGAGTGTTTGCAGAATTCTTGATTACAAGTTCTCTCAAGAAATTCCGGTCCCCTTGAATGAGGATGATACAAGGTATTTATAGCCTTGAGGCTGTACATGAAAGGGTCGATACATTAAATGATATACATATGAAAGGGTAATACATTTAATGCCCTTAGGCTTGTGCGTCAAGAATAATCATTTAATGAAACAGTTGGACTGTTCGTTATCTGGCAATCAGTGCTGTGGCCGAGATGCAGATCGGACCGTCTGAGTAACTCGGGTATGTTGATCTTCCTGGTATTCAAGAGTTCCTCGGAGAAGTATGTTCCTCGGAGAGGTATGTTCCTCGGAGCCTGTGAGTTCCTCGGAGAGGTCTATTCCTCGGAGCCTGTGAGTTCCTCGGAGAGGTCTGTTGTTGCCATGTAGATAGCCAGGTGTCTTCGTATGATTGGTCCACGTCAGCAGATTAAATTTGGTATCAACAGAAGCCCCCAATGCTTCATGCTTGATGGTTTACTTGAAAGGATGGAGTATTTTATTTTGCAGTGTTGCTCGGTGCTCGTGAAATTCTTGATCTACCTTCTTGATTTGTTGGACATAAAGGGCATTATCTCCTGGACGACATATGATGCCGTTTGTAGCTTATCATAATCTTCAAGTATGTTGATTGGTTTGTTAGCCGACTTACTGCATTCTGTGAGCTAGTGGTGGACTCTGCTCGGGGACGATCAAGAGCTGCTCGGGGATGAGCAAGAGTTGCTCGGACAGACCATCTGTGATGAACATCAGAATACTGAAATATCTTAACTTCATAAAATTCCCATTATGCTTTGGATGATCTTCCTGCTGGCGAGGAACCTGTTTCAAAATCAGAGGGAGAGAAACCAATAGAGTAGGAATCTCAATGTAATAGTTAGTACACAATTTAATATCAATGTAATAAATTTGCATAATTCATTTTGAATTCAGTGAAAGAATTTCATTTTTGTTCGCAAATTTGAATTTGCTATTGTTTTGTAAATATCAAACACTTTATTATTTGTGCTTGCATAACAATATTGTATGGTTCATTGACCAAAAAAAATTATAAGTATTAGTAATGTTGCTCGATCACTTAATAATAAAGTAATGAGTATAATTTATTCAAAGTGTTTCCAACCAACCAAGGTGGATAAATAATGTTTGTCGACCAACTACAGTTGATGGGTTTTTATCCCCGACCAACCATACTTGGTATAGTTTGGAATATTTTGTTCTTTAAAGAACTTTTTGTAATAATGTTACCTCCCGACCAACATAAGTTGTAATGCGAGAGTATATAAAGTCTTACCAACCGTAGTTGATCATGCTGGTATACACCTCCTAATCAAAGGAGTAGTAGGGTTCTTTCGAACTTTTTGGCTCCTTGGAGCATGTCCTCCTAACCAAAGGAGGTTGGCTACTTATAGCACTTTTGCTCCGTAGAGCGCTCCGTAGAGCTTATCCTCCTAACCAAAGGAGGTTGGCTACTTATAGCACTTTTGCTCCGTAGAGCGCTCCGGAGAGCTTATCCTCCTAACCAAAGGAGGTTGGCTACTTATAGCACTTTTGCTCCGTAGAGCGCTCCGGAGAGCTTATCCTCCTAACCAAAGGAGGTTGGCTACTTATAGCACTTTTGCTCCGTAGAGCGCTCCGTAGAGCTTGACTCCGTAGAGCATGGCTCCGTAGAGCATGACTCCGTAGAGCAGTCTTCTTGGTTGATCCTGTAACATCCACAGGTTGATCAGCGAGCAATTTTTGTTTCTCAGGAGTATTAAGATCAGTAAACTCTGCTATAGCTTGTATTAATGGCATGTCGGTATGCATGGTATGGGCCTGGAAACACATCCTCCTTCTTCTATTTGCTTTAATTAATGCCACTGCCAATTTTTCCAGCTTTGGGTATCTGATCTCTGCACCTCTTCTTTCGTTTTTGGGGATCGCAACCCTAAAAGGGCTTTGATCTTGTCTGGATTTGCTTCAACGTCTCGCTGGTTGATGATGTACCCGAGGAACATTCCTTCCCGTACTCCAAATGTGCACTTCGTCGGGTTGAGTTTCATTTGGTATTTATCCAGTTGATCAAAAGTTTGACTCAAGTCAACCAAATGATCAGCAGCTTTCTTGCATGTCGTCAACATAGACTTCCATACTGCAACTGATTTGCTCGGCAAAAACCTTGTTCATTAGCCGCTGTTATGTCGTTCCCTGTCTTCAGGTTTCATTTTGATCTGGTGTTAGCCAGAGTAAGTATCCATGAGCAACTCGTGTCCCGAGGTAGCATCCACTGCTTTGTTGAGATCGGTGAAATCAACACACATTCTCCATTTATTGTTTTTCTTCTACCCGGCAAGGAGATCTAGATCTCTCTTTGGCTCGGTCTTCATTTCCTCTTGTGTAGCTTGATTCTTCTCGGGGCTGGATGCTCTTCTTCTCGTATGTCATGTCAATAAGTGGCTCAGCTTCTATCCACTTAGTAAAATAATCTACTGTGATGACGAGGTATTTGAATCTTCCTCGAGTCGTCGGCAATGGTCCAACCAAATCAATCCCCATATGGCAAATGGCCAAAGGGAGTTATGGGTGTCAACAATGCTTGTGGAATTCTTCGGATGGAGGAAAAGCGTTGGCACTTGTCACATTTCTTGGCATAGGCTTATATAGTTAGCTCTCATCGTCGGCCAGTAGTATCTCTGCGTCATCACCTTTTGCAAAAGTGTCCGACCTGCTACATGGGCTCCACAGGACCCTTCATGGATCTCTTTAACCAATTCTTTCACCTCGGAGGAATGTACACATCTTTGCAAACCTGCCATAATTCCTCGTCTATACAAAATACCATTAATTAATACATACCGAGCAGCTTTAAACTTCCATTTCTAGGCAGCGAGATTATCCTCCGGTAATTGTTCCTCCTCAATATATGCTCCGACTTTCTAATACTTCAATTGGTATCGTTCTTCGCAGCTCGGTACAAGTAGCTGATGCTAATCGGGCCAATGCGTCTGCTCTAGCATTCTCCATCCTCGGTGTCCTCACCAATTGAATAGCATCAAATTCTGTCAATAACTCCATCACCTTTGCATGGTACTTGACCATCGATTCTCCATTCACTGCATATATTCCCATCATTTGATTCAATTAATTGAGAATCACTGAAAACAATTACTTGCCGTGCCTCCATGACTTTCGCCAAATGAAAACCTGCTATCATAGCATCATACTCAGCCTCATTATTGGAAGCTTTGAATTGGAATCTCAAGGCATACTCCATGTCAATATCATCTGGGGTGTTTAAAACAATCCCTGCTCCACAACCAGCTGTGCAAGATGATCCATCTACATATAATCTCCATGTAGGTACCTCGTCTTCAAATTTCTGGTCTGACAGAGTTCCTCGGGGGAATACTTGTCGCTTTCTTTCATCATGTCGTGATACTTCTGAATACACCTCTTGAACTTCAATATTCCTCCTGAACTTCAATATTCCTCCTGAACTTCAATATTCCTCCTGATTAGTCGGGGTTGAATTTGATGCTCGACTGCATGATGATATAAGAATGTGCCACCAAATGAACAAATATATCTGTAATATAAGCCCCCAACTGTGGAATGTGAACTTTGAATGAGATTTATCGACCAATACCAACCGGAGTTGGATTTTATCTACCAACCGGAGTTGGATTTTTTCTACCAACCGAAGTTGGATTTTGTCTACCAACCGGAGTTGGATTTTTTCTACCAACCGAAGTTGGATTTTATCTACCAACCGGAGTTGGATTTTGTCTACCAACCGGAGTTGGATTTTATCTACCGATCAGAGTTGGTGGTAATTGATAATAAATGATGTAGACTTCCCCGGAGCTGACCAACAGATTGTTGGGAATAAGATAATATAAATGCTGGAGACTTCCTCGGAGCTGACCAACAGATTGTTGGGAATAAGATAATATAAATGCTGGAGACTTCCTCGGCGCTCCTCGGCGATGAACAACAGATTGTTGGGAATAAAATATAATATAAATGCAGGATACCTCCTCGTCGATGACCAACAGATTTGTTGGGAATAAGATAATATAAATGCAGGATATCTCCTCGGCGATGACCAACAGATTGTTGGGAATAAGATATAATAAATGCAGGATACCTCCTCGGCGATGACCAATAGATTTGTTGGGAATAAGATAATATAAATGCAGGATACCTCCTCGGCGATGACCAATAGATTGCTGGGAATAAGATATAATAAATTCTGGAGATATCATATAATAAATTCCGGAGATATCCTTGGAGCTGAATAAGGTATAATAAAAGTTGGAGACATCCTTGGAGCTGAATAAGATATAATAAATGTTTGTCGAGCTCCCTGCTGAAATGAGAATAGAATATGCATCCAAATAGATATAAAGAATAATTAAAAATAATAAAGTGCCTCGCCGATCAGTCGAGGTAGAATCATATAATGCCGAACAAGAGTAAGATCTTTCAGAACATAAGAATATGGCCGAGAACGTTGTCAGGCCTGAATATAAATAAGAATTATCCGAACGAATGTTGTAATTCTCCTTAAAGCTGAATAAGTATCTTGTCGAGGCATAATTGTAGAATGCCGAATAAGAATAATATTTTCCAGAACATAAGAATATGGCCGAGAACTTTGCTGGGCCTGCATATAAATAAGAATTACCCCGACCAACAATCCGTTGGGGGTGAAATATAATAAATGTTATAGCTTTTCCTTCAGAACTGAATAAGTATCTCGTTGAGCTCCATGATGAGATGAATATATAATATGCATCCGAATGGATGTGTTTCAGCATTCGTCGGCATTGAATCTTGTGCCTCTAAAAATTAATATTTTGCTCTACCATATGTGTAGGCTGAATTGATTAATCATGAGAATAATTTACTCATCCAATCAATATATGATATGTATCAGCATAAAAATTTCAAAATATGAAATAATATTTTTGTGCCACACGTGTATGAGATGTACAAATTTTTATCAGATATGCATCATAAATAAGATGTAAAGTTTTTTTTTTTTGTAAATTTATTTAATCTCCAACAACTAATCAGGTATAAGTTGCTGTTTGAAAATTATTTATCACTTGGTTTTAAAAATATTTTTGGGGTGATCACAAGTTAAAAAGACTTAAGCCCTCCTGTTTGTCCCCAAGCTGAACTCGTGTTTAAAGAAATATCTGGGGTGCTTCGTATTTTTTAATACCTCAATATTCTACTGCTGCCGACAAACGACATGGATGTTGCCGACCAACATTTAAGGATATCTAAAGCAATAGAATATATGGTTGGATGACTAGAATATCTCGAATCTTTAGATCAAAAAATAACATTCAATGTAAAATTTAAGCCTTAAGAATGTTAATTAAATGAATAAATATATAACCCACTAGATCGTGTGATTTCGTCAAAGAAACCTTGTGATGTGATGAACGAGGGGCCAAAATATCAAATTTGTTCCCAGTCTTGATATGGTCATGATTATTTTACTGATCCTCTTTTACAAGAGGAGGGTAATGATTTTTCAGGTGAGAGAAAATTATTTTTTTATATTGATCCCTTCCTATTCCCAATTTGGAGAGATAAAAATATGGTGAATGATTAAAGTCATTACCAAATTTATATAAAAAATCGATCAATTTGACTTTATTGACATAGATGGAAGATGAACCAAATTAAGTATATAATTCATAAAAGTGAATACAAAGAGACTTAAACTTGTAAATGCAAAGAGACTCAAACTTGAAGAGAGAGAGAATATATATGGGTCATGATTTCCATGAGAAGACTTTTCATTGTCTTTAACCTTTTCCCATTCTTTTATTAAAAATATGATGGGAATATGAATAGACATCAAATATCTTACAAAATTTATTTCAAAATCAAGAATGAAAATGATCAAATCTTATCATCGTCGTATATATTGGTATATGTAATCATTTAAAATATTTATTCCATGATATAAAATTAAAACTTGAGAATCAAGCAAAGAATTATGATTTATGAAATCTTCTATTTTTCAGATTTCTAAATAAGGATGAATCTAATAGTTATGATTTAAAAATCATGAGATGCAACATTTTGCAGATAAAAATTGGACAATTAATTTACGTATATAAACATAAAAATCACGATTCAATCAAAAGATGTATGTATAATTGATTATACGTAGAGAAAATAAAAACTTAGCTTTTGGTGGAGAACAACGCTTGTAACACGTTTCCCACAGACGGCGCCAATCTGTTGATGTAAAAAACTAGATCGCTCTAATTTTTCAATCACAGATAAATAAATAAGACAAAGATTTTTAAAGTGGTTCGGCTAGGAATAAAGCCTACGTCCACTGTTATGTTATTGTTGAGTGTTTGCAGAATTCTTGATTACAAGTTCTCTCAAGAAATTCCGGTCCCCTTGAATGAGGATGATACAAGGTATTTATAGCCTTGAGGCTGTACATGAAAGGGTCGATACATTAAATGATATACATATGAAAGGGTAATACATTTAATGCCCTTAGGCTTGTGCGTCAAGAATAATCATTTAATGAAACAGTTGGACTGTTCGTTATCTGGCAATCAGTGCTGTGGCCGAGATGCAGATCGGACCGTCTGAGTAACTCGGGTATGTTGATCTTCCTGGTATTCAAGAGTTCCTCGGAGAAGTATGTTCCTCGGAGAGGTATGTTCCTCGGAGCCTGTGAGTTCCTCGGAGAGGTCTATTCCTCGGAGCCTGTGAGTTCCTCGGAGAGGTCTGTTGTTGCCATGTAGATAGCCAGGTGTCTTCGTATGATTGGTCCACGTCAGCAGATTAAATTTGGTATCAACAACAAGTTTTCTTAAGAAATTTCGGTCCCCTTATAATGAGGATAATACAATGTATTTATAGCCCTAAGGCTGTAATGTGAAAGGGTAATACATTCAATGCCCCTTAAGCGTATACATCTATATGATAATAATAAGCATTTAATGCGCAGTCAATCTGTTGGTTATCCTGCTATTAATGCTTTGTTTGAGGTGCAGCTCCGACCGCTTAAGCTGCTCGGACCGCCTAAGTTCCTCGGTACTCAAAAGTTCCTCAGAGAGTTCTTGTAGGTCGGAGCGTCTGAGTTGATCGGGGAAGCAGAGTTCCTCGTTGCAGTATGGTTCCTCGGAGTCAAGGTGTTGTTCGGAAGTGTTTGTTGTTGCCACGCAAATTGCCACGTGTCTTCACTCAATTGAGCCATGTCAGCAGACTATATTTGGTATCAACAATTGTATTATTAAAAAATTGTGTGTCAAGTTAAGTGTATCGCTTCTTACAATAATTGTCATGTGAACCAAGTGTAACAAGTGTGACATCGCATCGATTTCTTTGTGCTCCCTTTTTGTTGAAAACTTGTTTGGAGATGTCTACCTCAAAGGCCACTTGAATGCTAGCCGCGATCCTAATTCTTTTGTTTAGCTTCTTAATTACGCGCCAAGAGGAGTCGATGTACCCATGAATGGTGATTACAATTCCCAATTGTGGTAGGTCGTCTTTATCCTTCTTTTGAGCATTGTAGACTCTCCTTGAAACGTTATGGACCTTTTTATCTTCATCTAATTTTATTTCTCCCTTAAAATTTATATCCACCATGACCGCATTTCGCAGATATCATGGAAACCTTTCAAAAATAAATTTTAAGAAAAATGAGTGTATTAAGAGATATTGCATTATTGTAAAATTGCATACACTTCATAGAGAAATCTCATACATTTTCATAACTATCTATCATTTATGAATCTTTTTCAATAGATCTCCCGAGGAGTTTTTCAACTCTATAAATTTTTTGCACGAAAAGACAAATATAAGATAAATAGACAAATTTATCCGTGTGCACTGAGTTTTTATGCGCCAAAGTTTTTCGTACACTAGTTTGTTGGTTCAAATATTCACGAGGGGGTTCTTAGCCCAAAAAACACTACCCTAATTAACTAAATATGTACATGTAGAATTTTTTCAATTAACCTCGACTCATCTTATAATGGTAAAGTTGCCTCTTCTCTTGCAACCAAACAATTGAAAAATTCATCCATGATGATAGGTAGAAGCGGTCTATTGCTAATTAAACCTTCAGATGTTTTTGTCATGTTCGGTTGTGATTTGTAAACGCTTATGGTAACATTTTGACGACAAATATGCAGCACCTAACACATCACGAACCTACTTACTTTTTCATAAACATTATTATTTAAATGAAAAGTATTAGACCACCAACTAAGAGTAACTTGGACTGCTTACATATTATATATTATATATTAATTATATAAAAAAGATAAGCCATGACGAAAATTCTGTATATAAGAGACTTAGGTGGTTGGGTGAAACAACAAGAGCTACAAGAATGGGAAAGAGCAAGGTTCTTGTGGTGGGTGGCACTGGGTATGTGGGTAGGAGGATTGTTAAGGCTAGTTTAGCACAGGGGCACATAACCTATGTTCTCCAGCGCCCTGAGATCGGTCTTGATATCGATAAACTGCAGATGCTGTTGTCGTTCAAGGCCCAGGGAGCTCGCCTTGTGGAGGCCTCATTTTCAGACCACCAAAGTATTGTGAACGCGGTCAAATTAGTAGACGTAGTCATTTGCACCATGTCTGGTGTGCATTTCAGGAGTCATAACATTCTGGTGCAGCTCAAGCTTGTTGATGCCATCAAAGAAGCCGGTAACGTAAAGGTAACTCTAACCATAGACATCACCAACATATATTTTACTCAAATACTTATATTTTAGCCAACATGTCTTTATCACATGTGATGACAAGCCTCTATTTTTTTTATATGGAACGCAATACGTCTTCTCACGTGTAGCGTTATTTGAACCAAACGTGTCGACATATTTTTTTATTAGGTGACGTGGACTAATTGGGCCGTTGGTCATACCATATTAAATATTAGAGTCTTCAACTCAAAATTAATTGATGACGAGTGAAGGGGTTCGGAATCTTATATATTGTGGTGCAAACGTGTAATTTTTTCACGTGAAGCTTTATGTCTCAACAACTTTCTCATAAAATTAAGAGAAATAGCAAACTCAAGTTTTAAACATACATAATTTAATATCCTTATTTTATGGTTTTATTTAGGTATTTGAAGGAACATTTTTTATATCTTTATAAACGACCTTCACCATGGCCCCCAGATAACATATCACCAATTTTTTTTAAATAGTTTAATCCTACTAGACGAATTACAATTCCGGAAGTTCGAGGGCGGGAGCCCCATTTTTTTTTTGAGGAGTACGTATAATAATCTTGTAAATGCATAGAAAATAACATATAAATAGATGAATTACAATGATTTAAAAAATTAAGCATCACGACAAAACGATACTAATATAAGTTCATACAAAAATAGATAACAATGGATATTTACTAAAAAAAATGAATATATTGAATATTTTCAGAATTTACAAAACTATACTAATGTAAGCACATTTTACGAATTTCAACAAACTCTAAGAATGAATATTTGCAACACAAAAATTCAACAAACCCTAACAATGAATATTTACTAAAAAATGGTGTTTTTTTTCGGGGGGTGGGGGGGTGGGGGGAGGGATGTAAGAGGAAGGATACATATATAAACCTTAGATAAAATCGAGAGAGATTGAAGAACTTACCTTGATTTGGTGTAGAGATTTAACTCAACAAAATTTGAAGAGCAAAGTAGGGAGAGCAAAGAGGGAAAATGTGTATAAATTTTAGGGGTTCTATTTTTAACCGTGAGTGGGAGAGCTTTTGTTGTGATTTTCTTTTTCTTTAATGCCCTTACTAATATGTGTACATATATAAAAAAACATCGGATTTACCTGTCAGGTGCCTAGGCAGGACACTATGGCTCCGCCACTGTAAACACGTGTACCTGTGTCTGTTTAATGGAATCACATAAGTTCAAATGAATTTTCTCTGTCATCTTGCTAAGATTATTTAATTGGCTTATTCTTAGGGTCCGTTTGATAGGTAGTTTTTGTCATGGTAAATGCTATTTCTACACTTTTTTACCCCACATTTGGAGTGTTTGTTAGCCATTTTTGCCTAAGGAAAATTTTGCCCAAAAAAGCTCACGTGACCTCTATTTTGCCCAAAATTGTGGAGAAATTTTGCTTTGCTCCTTTGGTGGAAAATATTTCCCATGGCATTTGCCTAAAATTGTATATTATTCAATAAAAAAACAGTGAATAAAAAATTGATATTTTGTATTAAAAAAATGTATATTTTATTAAAACAAATTGGACATTTTTATAAAATAAGATTTTCTAAAATGTGTATTTTTTATAACCAAACAAAATGTTTTTAAACTGCTTATAATATTGTATTCGTTATAAAAATGTTTTCATAATTTTTATAAAACTATTTTCATTATTTTTTTTAAAAAAACTGGACGTTACTTTTATTATAGATAAAAAGTTTAACATTGTTTATAACGTTTTTTTTAAAGTGGTACAAAAATCTGTTTTGTAAAAAGATAAAAAAATGTTCCAGTTATCTTTTTTTTTTAAATACAAAAATAGCTGGATATTTCAATAAAAAAAGCTGGATATTTCTTTAAAAAAAAATAGCTGGATGTAACTTTTTTTTTTTCAAAAACTGTAATTTTATAAGATATTTTTTTTAAATAGGAGGTTATTTTCATTTTTTTAAAAGCTGGAAGTTATTTTAATTAAGAAAAAAAAGTTGGATGATTTTTTTAAAATTGCTAGATTTAACTTAAAGACAGTTTTTTTTATATAAAATGTAAACTTTTATAAACTTTATATGTTAAAAGTATTTTTTTATTGTTAAAAGTCCATCAAATATTTTTTAATATACATTTAGTCCAAATTCTTTTATTGGTTATAACGCAAATGGGTAAAAATGACAAGAATTTGCCAACATTATATGGACAAAGTTTGTATTTATCAGGATAAATTTTGGCTATCAAACAACATGAACACGCAAATAAGTATCTTTCACCAAGCAAACTATGCATATCAAACACAAAAAATGGCAAATACAGTTTTTGCGAGCGTGCAAATGAAGTCTATCAAACAGCACAAAATCATCTTTGTCACAATAAAATTTGGCAGACAAATTTTACTATGCCAACACTTTTGTATCAAACCCCTTAGTCATTATTTGACTTTGCTATTTTGGCAAAAAATCTGGATTGCATGTACAAGATTCTATTCATCCCGGAACCACATCCAAAAATTTCATTCCATTAATCAAAGTAAACTCTACTCAGTTAAGAACGTCTACAAATGATCATTCCATAATTTTCTCATAAAGAAATTTCTATACAGTGGAAGTTACATCCTCTGAAAAAGTTTATCATACTAAAATATAATTCGAATAATAATAAATATTCTAAATGAAAAGAAAAAAATTCATTTAGATGTCATCTTTAATTGTATTATTTTGTTAGATACATAAAACAGTGATGCTTTTACCAACACGCTAAGGTAGAGGGCAATATGATGATTTTACTTCAAATCTTAGTTTTTTATAACAGCAAAGAGCATCTCCACTGTAATTATGTATTATAATAATAAATAAGATTTCATATAAGAAATGTATTATAATTTTTTTAATAATCTTGAACCTTTCACACGAAACGAATTTTTTGGACTCTCTCGTACTAACTAAATTGGGGGACGCTGTGCCAGAATCACTCTAACACACCCCCCACTTCAAACCTGGCTGCTATTCGCTGGGAGGTTTCAAACTCGAGTCCTATGACCTAAACGAGCCACCCCTTAGCACTGAACCAAACCATGGTGAATCTATAATAAATATATTTAATAAATAATGAATAAATTTTCATAAATATATGTTTATTAATTATCATTATGTGACTAGAATAACGAAAGATATTTTGAACGTCCGCTTCTGCGTGCATATGGATAGCCGACAATGTCTTAAATATCTGTTTGGTAAAAAGGCGAACATAAATGTAATTTAAAAGATGTTATTTATTCAATACATTCTCCCCTGAATTAAATGTGAACAAAACTCGCAGAATTAATGGTGCATTGACCATTGAAATTTGCTTTTGAACTAAATTAAGCTATTTCTCTTATAATCGATGGTAGTAGAACTGGTTGAAATTGCAAAAAATTTAGGGGTATATATTAAATAGTTCTTCGAATTTTTTTTAATACATGTTTAGTCCAAGTCTTTTTATTTTACACCAAAAAGTCCTTCACCATGCCGCTGGCGCGGACCTTTAAAGATAAGAGAATAAGGAACTTTTTGATACAAAATAAAACACTTTGACTAAATGTGTATTAAAAATTATTTGAGGAACTTTTTGATATTTGATCCAAAAATTTACACCCTTGAATCAAATTTTATGTAGTTCGTTTTTATACTTGTTAGTTACATCACAAATAGTTTTTGAAAGGTTGATATCCTTAACTTTTCATGCTTTCTTATATTTCCAAATTTAAAGTCTCTCTCTCTCTCTCTCTCTCTCTCTCTCTCTCTCTCTCTCTCTCTCTCTCTCTCTCTATATATATATATATATATATATATATATATATATATATATATATATATAGTCCTGCTCTTGTGCGGATTAATCCACATTTTAAGAATGCGGACTGGACATGTGTCACTTAGCGGTGAGCGCAGAAAAGAGAGAGTGCCCCTATAATTTAGTCGATAATTTCTAGGCGCACCGTTCGCTGACACATGTCCGGTCCGCATTCTTAAAATGAGGACTAGTCTGCACAAGAGTATTATTATATATATATACAGAATCAGATTCTCCAACATACCTCCTAACAACATACCTAGCAACATACCCATTTTTTAAAATAGTAAAAACAATAATTTTGAGATGATATTTTTTATATGGGTTCATGATATTTCAATATGCTCCTGTAAAAAAAATTAACTGAAAATAATATATTTTTTTTATTTTAAAAAAATAGGTAAAAAACTGACAATTTTTACTGTATAACTGTCAGATTTTTTTACCTATTTTTTAAAAATAACAAAAAAAATTATTTTGCGCTGAATATTTTAATAGGGGCACCTTGAAATATCATGAACCCATATAAAAATATATATATATAAAAAATTCATAGGTATGTTTAATGAGGTATCTAGGAGAGTCTGACTATATATATATACTAGCGGAATGCCCGTGCCCGAGGGCACGGCGATAAATTTTCCCCCGTGATAAAACTCAACCCATAATAGCCCGTCTTTTTTTTAACAAAAAAATCCTTAAAAAAAATGAAAAAACCTAAAAAAAATAATTTTTTTAAAACATATTTAAAAAAATTATTTTTATTTAAATATTATTTTTTTTAATAAAAATAATAATGTATGTATACATATACATACACGCATGCAATACATAAGATGTCATGCATGACAAACCTCACTAAATCACTATTCATAACACCATTATTCTATATATATATACTAGCGGATTCCCGTGCCCGAGGGCACGGTGATAAATTTGTCCCCGTGATAAAATCCAGCCCATAATAACCCGTCATTTTTTTAGAAAAAAAAAAGTTAAAAAAAAATAAAAACTTAATTTTTTTTAAAATATTTATTATTTTTTTAAATATTTTAATAAAAATAAAATAAAATAATAATGTATGTATGTATGTATGCATGCATACATGTATGTGTATGCATGCAAGCATGCAACACATAAAATGCCATGCATGTTTATCATGCATGTCTTATCATACATGAGTTACTATTCATAACACCATTGTCCCATATTATATATATATATATATATATATATATATATATATATATATATATAGTACTGCTCTTATGCATACTGTGCCGCATTTTAACAGTACGGACTGGACACGTATCACCTGACAGTGAGCTGGAAAAGAGAGAGAGAGTGTTGATAATTTCTGGACTTATCGTCAGGTGACACATGTCCAGTTCGCACTGTTAATATGCGAGACAGTCCACACAAAAATAATACTGTGAACAACTTTCATGTTTGTGCGGTGGAAACGGACACTATGGTCATAATCATAGTGAATCAAGACAAAAATTTTGAGTAACATTTTTTCTATATGTAAAATTATAAAAAATGTAAATAGTATATAATGTGATATTTGATAAAAAAAAAATAATACATAACAAATTTACTTTACATCATTTTACTTTCTACTTTTTGGTATAAATAATTCACCTCAACATAAAAATTAACTCTCTCTCAAATATGATGGAAATTGATACTAAATGATTATAATGTCTAGAAGTTCCTTCACGCTAATTATTTGCACTTTTCATTTTTAACGAATTATTGAAAATTACTTTTAATGTTACTCCAATATCTTTAACTTTGGTATTAAAAAAATTGTAGCGATTCTTGCCTTCCGAGTTTGGTATGGACCCGGCAAAAATGGGGCATGCACTTGAACCTGGAAAGGTAACATTTGATGAGAAAATGGTAGTAAGAAAGGCTATTGAAGAAGCGAAAATCCCCTTCACTTATATCTCTGCTAACTGCTTCGCTGGTTACTTTGTTGGTAACCTCTCTCAACTCGGCACCCTTGTTCCCCCCAAAGACAAAGTATGCCTATTTGGAGATGGCAATGTTAAAGGTGACAAGTTATTTCACTGGTATTAAATTAGAATTGGCATGTATATGTCTATTGATTTCTTAATTTCTTTTATTGTGTGTTGCCATACAGTGATTTGTATGGATGAAGATGATATTGCAACATACACAATTAAGTCAATAGATGATCCTCGTACGTTGAATAAAACGTTGTACCTCCGGCCTCCCGAAAACATCATTTCCCAAAGGGAGATAGTTGAGATTTGGGAAAACATGAATGGAAAAAAGTTGGAGAAAATTAACATCTCAGCAAAGGACTTCCTGGCTTCCATGGAAGGTATATTAACATAAAAGATGAATAAATTAATTAACTTTTGAAAACCTTCAATGATTGCTAATATTTTTTGTGCAAATCTTGGTTTCCACAAGAGGTTTAGAATTAGGTGCATGCAGGGGCGGTCCTGAGTATGTGGTAAGTGAGCGATCGCACAGGGCCTCTCGTTGATCCATTTTTCTTACTTATATATTGAGGGCCCATTTTTTATATCAATAGAGGTAAAAGGGACCTATTTTACAATTTTTGCACGGGAACCTTGTCAATTTTTATCAATCTCAGGACCGGCCCTGGGTGCATGCTACAGATAGCGTTAACATATACTTTTACACAACTATTACTTGACCAGCGTTAACATATATTGCAGGAATGGATTATGCTTCCCAAGTTGGAGTTGGACATTTTTATCACATATTCTATGAGGGTTGTTTAACAAACTTTGAAATAGGGGAAGAGGGAGAAGAAGCTTCCCAGCTTTATCCAGACGTTCAATACACTCGTATGGATGCATACCTCAAACGTTATCTCTAAGGGGTACCTGTATTTTATAGCTACACTCGACGGCTTTATATGTTACAATAATATTGATAATGTAATATGAAAAGAAAAAAAGTTATTTTCATTTTGACTTGGTGTAATTTTTTGTTGTGTAATATAATATGTCGAAAATTATATCACATGAGTTTTCAGCGCCTTAATGTTTGACCTATGCCATGAATAAAAAGTTATGCAATCCCTAATCAGCCTTTCTCTTATGTCGCTCAAGAAAATATCGGACTACACTAAGGAGCGCCAAATTCCTTACCAAGAAAAAGAAAAAGTAGCTAGAAAAAAAACTAAAAAATAAAAAAGTCACCATTTGTACAATATGAAATTTTTTTACCAAGAATTTTGAGGGTGGAGTAAACTTCAATGATAGTTCATATTAGTATAAATTTAAACATTAACAATAACCAATCACAAACCTCTTTTAGTTTTTTTTAGCCATGAGGCAAACTGTTACAAATTTTTCCATTCATAAAATGGATCCGGATACCAGGGGCGGACCCACCATAGGCCGAGGTGGGGCATCCGCCCCTGTTCAAATTAAAAAAATATAGGGGTTTTTTGGTAAAAATTCAAACTTAAAGGTGTTCTCTTATTATTTACAAAGATGAGGGTGTAAGTATGTAATAAATAAATAAAAAACCCTTAAATGTTCCTTCTTTATCTTTTCTTTGAGACCCTTTCTCTATTAATACATTTTTCACACTACCCCTGCCTCCATTCCCAACTCATTCTCGCTGAATCTTTACCCGCCACGAGCTCACTGTAGAACTCAACAAAATAAGGCTTGGGCTGGATTTTTCTTGGCGTATAGACAATTCCGATCTCCCTTTCCGATTTTCTCCTCTCTCCGGTAATATGCGACTCTCATCATTATTTTTTTAATTTAATTTTATTGGTTGCAATTTAAATGATGTTTAGATTACTGTTTCCATTCAAGCATTTTTTTAACTTATAACTTATGGTGTTTCCATTTTTTCAATTGATAATGTTTAGAAATTAGATTAAATTAATTAATTAGAAAGAAACTAATTACTAATGTTAATCGAGTGTTATTATTTAGGTCTTAAAATTAAGTAGGAGATGTTAATATTGTTTGGGTATTGTGAATATTTATTGAATGTTGTTTATGCCTTGAAATTAATTAGGTTTTGTTAAAATTGATTGAGAGTTTTTATTTGAAATGTGTTGAAATTTGAAATTTGTGTTGAACTGCTTAAATGTGTTGAAATTTGTATCAACAAAACAACTTAAATGTGTTTTTATCCTTTTTATATGTCAATCAACAAACCGTTTGAAATAGTTTATAGTTTGTGTTTAATTTGTCTATAAAACTATAATAATCCAAAAAAAAATCGCTTCGGGGCTCTCGACCCCAAACCCCCGGCATCACTCGAAACTTTTACCCCACTTGACAAAAATTCATTGATCCACCACTGCGGGATACTTTAGAATTGTATAATAAGCTTATATGACATCTTGATCATCTCAAAAAAAAAATTTAAATAAAAAGTAATGATTAATTCAATTTATAAATAAACAAATATAGCTCATTTTTAAAATTATCTACTTTAGAGTCGTGGACAAGTGTAATCATGATTTTTGAAATAAATGACTTGAGATTTATAAAAATCTTTATAGTAGAGTTATTCTACGACTAGTCTTGAGGAGTTTAATCCCTCCAAAACAACTAAATTTGGCAATTGGAGAAGAACATCCCATAGATTTTCAAATATAAGTACATATATACGTACATATGCTGTATAAATATGATGCGAGTACTTTCCATTTAATTCTTGTAGCAAAAGTCTTAAATGTCACGTAATCTCTTTTATAAAGTGTTAAAAAAAAGACAAATGTTACAAGAGTATCATAACAGTGCCAGATGTAATCAAACTCAGGGCCGTCTCTGAAATTTTAGGGGCCCTAGGCGAACAATTAATTTGGGGCCCTTTATATTAATTATTTTTAAAAGAAAATGTGTTATTCTCGCATTTTTCGATGCAAAACTATCAATTAAATCATCAAAATTTATTGTTGTTAACAAATCTTCTTCAATTGATAACATGACTAATCCATTTAATCTTTCTTGTGACATGGTAGAACGAAGGTAAGATTTTATTAATTTTAATTTTGAAAATCTTCTATATTTTGATGTTCAAAATCTATTTTTTTTTGTTAATTAAAATATTTATTTAGTGAACCCGCTAGTTTTGATGTTTCTTCTTCAATTTGTTTTTGTCTTTTTCTTTTTTCGTGACCGGAGGGATATTTTCTAGTAGACATATTCACACAACAACAAGTGTAATTTGTAAAAATAAAAATTAATCATAAAATCACAAGATTCTCAAAAAAAAAAAAAAATTGGAATCTACAAAAAAAATTAGAACCTGATTTGTAACCAATTTGAGAGCAATCTCCAGTTTTAATTTGTAAATGCTCAAATAACAAATTTGTGTGGGTGAGTTATTATTTTGTTGTTGGGTTTAGTGTATGAGTTTATTTTAAATAGAACAAATTTATTTTTGGAGGCCCTTTTTTAAGTGATAACTCTAAGGACTCGTTTGCGAGTTCTAGTTTTGGAGAGAAAAGAAAGGAAAGGAAGAGAAAGTGTATTTCCTTTCCTTCGTTTGGAAGTTTAAGTGGAAAGAAAGTGACTTTCTCTCGTTTGGGAGTTTCAAAGGAGAGAAAAGAAAGGAAAATTTTTAAAAAACTTTCCCTTCCTTTCTCTCCAAAATTTTCTTTCCAAATCGGAAAGAAATGGAGAGAAAGGAAAGTTTTTTAATAAATTGTTCCTTGTTCCTCTTAAAAAAATTATTTCCCTCTCAAACTCCCAAACGCAAGAAAGAAAATTATTTTATTTTCTCTCCCAAACTCCTTTCTCTTCTCTTCTTTTCTTTTCTCTCCTATTAACTTTCTCTTCTTTTATTTTCTCTCCTAATAAAATTTTCATTTCCTTTCTTTTCTCTCCCAAACTCCCAAACTAGGCCTAATTTTTTTTGGTTTTTTTTTTACAACTAATTTTTTTAAACCTATATTTTTTTTATACCTATTTTTTTTTATACCTAATTTTTTTTTCCCGGAAGGGGTTCTAATTAATCGGGATCCTAGGCGGCGGCCTAACCCGCCTATGCCGGCCCTGATCAAACTTGTAATGGTTTACTATTATAATATAATTTTGCTTCTCTAGTTTGGGGATACTATTTATTTGAGCAAATATTGTTCTTATGGCCCTTAAGAGTAAAGACTAAAATGTGGTTGGTTGACAAAGAGAACATCTAGCACCCGCATATCTACCTAATTATAGTATATAATTAAAGTTGGCAACGGAACCAGATGTCAATATTTGTCGCTTCTTCATCACGCCACGTGTACATTTTTAATTAAAGTTAGTAATTAACATTCTTCAATTCTCATTTATCCACGGATTCACCCATTGCCCTTTCATTTCCTCAATTACACACCCATCGTATTAAAGTTAGTAATTAACATTCTTCGTTTTTCATGTGGGGTTTGTTATCTTTTCTAAATTCATAAATATCACGTGTTTTTGTTTGTGTGTTGGAGTTATGTAAGTTGTTTACTATGGTTTGTAGGGTCTTTACATGTGCTGCATATTATGCCACACATCTCAATTCTCAAAACATTTTTGGAGTCAATTAGAGGGTCTAAACCTCTTCTAAGTACCGAAGAATGGAATTAAAGTTGTGATTTCTTTTGTGATGAGAATGTAACTCGAATGAGTGCAAAAGACATCTTCTCTAGATTGATACCACTTTTGGCTTGATGAACATGGTAAGAAAATCGTTGGTAGACCAACAATGGCTATAATTTGGTAAGCACCGTATTAGCCACTTTGATGAGAATTAAACAGGGATTAAAGTACGGGTTATTAGAAATAACCAAGCTCATTTTCTTACTTCTTTCTTAGCTAATTTTGGCACCGGGGCAACCAGGGCCGACTCTGAAATTTTAGGGGCGCTAGGCGAATAATTAATTTGGGGCCCTTTATATTAATTTTTTTTAAATAAAATATGTTCTTCTCGCATTTTTCGATGCAAAACTATCAATTAAATCATTAAAATTTATTGTTTATCAAAATCTACATCTTCTATATTTTGATGTTCAACATCTATTTTTTTTTGTTTATTAAAATATTTATTTAGTGAACCCGCTAGTTTTGATGTTTCTTCTTCAATTTGTTTTTGTCTTTTTCTTTTTTCGTAACCAGAGGGATATTTTCTAGTAGACATACTCATACAACAACAAGTGTAATTTGCAAAAATAAAAATTAATCACAAGATTCTCAACAATATTGACAAGCAATATTAAAGAAAAATACTAAAGAGGAACAATAGGGCTGATTTGTAACAAATTTAAGAGCAATCTCAAATTGAAATTTGTAAATGCCCAAATAACAAATTGAAATCTACAAAAAAAAACACAACACAAATATTAGTAGTAAAATAAACAAATTTATATAGTGGGATGTAACAAGGCAATGAATAATATATACTTACATAAACAAGCTCCAATCAATCTCCAATCAAGCCCTAACTTTATGAAATTGAAGAAATTGAAACCCTAGATTTTTAACCCTTATTTTGATGAGGTTAGTTCAAGAAAAAAAAAGGAGGGGGGGGGGGGGGGGGGGGTGCTCGTTTTTTGGGGGGGTGGGGTGGGGGGTTGCCGAAAATTACTTTTTTTTAGGGTGGGTGGGGGGTGGGGCAGTGACGACTAAGGGTTTTGGGGCGGGGGGGGGGGGGGGGCGGGGGGTAATAGAGGGTTTATTCTTGATTTGGTTAGTAGAGAAATAGAGTAGTGTGGGTGAAAGAGAAGAAGAGAGGAAGAGAAAAAGAGTGAGAGAAGAAAGTGGATGAGAGAAATGAGAGAGTTAGAGTTAGAATAGAATAAGTAAATGGGTTGGGTTGGGCTGGGGTATGATGGTGGTTTTATTGTGTGGATTTATTTTTTAGTGTGTGGGTGGGTTATTATGTTGTTGTTGGGTTTAGTGTATGAGTTTATTTTAAATATAACAAATTTATTTTTAGAGGTCTTTTTTTAAGTGATAACTCTTATTTTTTTCATAACTAATTTTTTTGGGAGGGCTTTTTTTTACAACTAATTTTTTTTAAACCTAGTTTTTTTTATACCTAATTTTTTTTTCCTGGAAGGGGGCCCAATTAATCGGGGGCCCTAGGCGGCGGCCTAACCCGCCTATGCCTAGAGCCGGCCCTGGGGGCAACATACCATCGGAGAAGCTGTTGATATTTTATTATGCTCTTCTGGGTATCAAAGGAGTTGATAAATTTGAATGAGGAAAAGATGCAATGGAGTTTTAGTTTTTTTTTAAAATTATGTTATTTATTTTCTTTGGTTGGTTAATATGATTAGAACTTGGATTTCTTATCCTAATTCATTCATTCAAATATCTAGGTAACCTAATTTAGTGTTTGTGTATGAATTTATTTTTCACTAAATAAAAGATTTTTTTTTATGATTTCGGGAACACGTTTTTGTATTTTTTATGTATATTTTAATAATTTCTTTAAAAAATGACCCTGTATCTTGAGTTATGCATGCTAGTATAATTATTAAAAAATAATGTCTTTAAAGAAGAGTTGGACATGTGAAATATGTAATTAATTCTCACCATCAAACCTGTATAGGCCCCTACGTATTTCTCTAGGAAACGAAAAAACTTCATAATCAAAAAGAAAAATTCTATTGTGATCGAATTTTAGACAAACTTTTTCTAGACACACTGACGTGGCGGCTTGCTATTGATTGGTTTTTGGGGACCACACCAGTGGGACCTACAAATCAACCAATAACAAGCCGCCACGTCAGTGTGTCTAGAAAAATTCGATCAAAAATTCGATTACAGTAGAATTATTCAATCAAAAAACATTTCTCTCTCCATTCTAGCAAACCCCCACCCCTTTGCTTCTCAATGTCACCGCCTCTCTCTCCATGACTTTCTCTATCCCCAAGTCTCTTGACCTCCAACTACAAACCCCTTCTAAAAAAGACTAATCAATGGATTTCATTCCAACAAAATAGCCTCAGAAAAGAGGGTTTTCATACCCCATTGTGTTTCATCAAGTTGTGATGGGTATGTCAACCCTCCTCTCATTTCTTCTTATGCTTTGATTTTCTCTTGCATTATTGTAATTCATTTGATGTATCATTATACATTTAGCTGTTGTAATTCGTTGATATAAGTTTGTTTGTTTAATTGTTCATGTTCAGTTTCAAACTTTGTTTAGTTCTTACTCGCGATGTTTGGTTCTAGAGATCTTCAAACTGCATTCAAAGGAGGTTTTCATATTTATTTTTTGTTTATTTGTTTATCTTTTTTTTTTAATTTTCTTTTATTGCATCGGTTAGTAATATTATGTTTTTATAGGTTTCAGTTACAATATTATTGATTACTGGTTACTTGGATTATATCTAATAAATCAAATGGCTTCAACATTTGTTGGCTTTAAGCTTTTATATTGGGTTGATTTGGACAATTAAATAGAGATCCAATAGTCAACCTTAGCTCAATTGGTAGATGACCATTCATTACTGGTGTAATTGGATTTGATTGTGTATCTCTTGGGAGGCATCGGATATGATTTGGATACACATGTGTTTTTAAAAAAAAAATGAATATTGAATGAATTCATCAAATTTAGATTCATAATTGTACTATGTAATACCTTTTTTTTTATTGGAAATAATATTTGCACTCTTTAGAGGTTCTTAAGTATGTTACCTTATTCTTGGTCATTTTTAATATTTGTAATTTAATTTATTTTTGTAGAATTATTATACTGAAGAATATTCATGAGTCCATTCAAAAGTAACATTTGTTAAAATTAGCATAGTCGATATATGATTTGTACATATACAGAATATATATAGTTAATATTGCAAATCATAAACATAGTCAACATAGTTGATATATATACAGTTAAACGTTTTACACAGATCAACAAATAGAGTTAAAAGCTAATATTGGTCGATGTTGCATTAATAGATTCAAGATGGAAGATATTTCTTAATTAGAATTGATAAAATGGAAATACTATAAATATGACTTCTACACACTAATTTCTTATGATTATTTATCATAGGTTATTATTAGTAGTAATACATGGAGGCTATAAATAATTTTCTATCTACATACTTTTCAATGCTTATTTTCTTATTTTTAGTCTTTACCAAAACCACATAAGTTCTACCAATAAATTTTTTAATTTTTTAACATAATTGTTCTTTATTTCCAAGTTTTTCATTAATATTTGTAGTCATTGATTCTTTTAAATGACTTTTATATTTAATTTCTTATAATATATGTATTTTAAACTATAATCATGCCATAAGTATAATAACTACGAATTAACATAAGTACAGAACTTAGTGTAACGATGACAATTAGATATTTTGCAACCAGTAACCCATTTAATAAGTATGATAACCACAATCGTTTGATTACATGCTCCCCGAAGGAAAATTTGGATTACTTTAATTATATCAAGGTACAACAAGTCCTACAAATCACCCGCGCATCGCGCGAGGCTAAAATCTAGTTATACTACTATAATACGGAAGACTGTAGTAATAATTGTTGATCACATATCCACTTTACGTGGCAGTTCTTTTTTCAACCAAGTTCTTCTATTTTCTATGATTTTAGTGAGAAAGACTTTTGATTTCTCTAAAAAAATTCTTATCTTTTAGCCCTTTTATTTTACATGCATGCTCTCTCTCCTTCTCTCATATCCTAACCACTCCCTCTTCTATCTTTTCCCATCTCTCTATTTCATCTTAAACACCTCCCCCTCTCTCTTTCTCCTTCCCTTTTGCACCCAACACTAATCCACCCTTGTACTCCCATTCTTCTTCTTGCACCAGATATCTTACTAGTTCACTAGCCAAAATATGATGTTTTGTCGCTCTATTCGATCAAAAACATCTCCTAACTATCTTCAATACATGCAAATGTCAGCCTAGATATATTCACGATTACATATTTTTTCACTTTTTATAGTGATTAATTGCATACTTTTCCTGGAAATTTTTTCCGCTTTCCCCAAGATACAACTTTGTAATGCTTACTTTTTTCAATTTTCATGGAATAATTTACCCACATATACCAAAATTTTGGTTTTCCATGTTTTGGTAGCTGAAAAACACATCATATCCACTGCTACAACTAAAGTTACAAAGATAAAAAATAGTGGAAAAGAGTATTTTCCATGTTAACGTTTTCTTTTCCAAATAAACCAATCAAACATTATAGTCTTCAGGTATCTTTCTTAACTGGATTTGGACATCAATAGCGGCCTTAGAGACGACAACGGAGGCCAGTTAAGGTACGCCTGCTCAAATGTCCTCTCATTCATCCTCCTCCTTCTCATCGGCGTACTCTCATTTTCAATCCAACTATTATCGGTAAAAAAAAAACTTTTGATCTTAATGTTTACGAATTAGATCTGATCTTGAAATTATTTCAGAATTGAAAAACTTGAATGCTTTAAGTGATCGAAATCTCACTAATGTCTATTTGCAGGTGATTAAGTATGAAAGTGTCATTTAATAGTTTGATCCTTATTTCAATTACAGAGTCACTTATGTTTCAATTTGTTATCATTTGTTTAACTATAGATGTTTATGAATTTTAATATGAATCTCACTATTATAACGAGATGATTTGTTTTTGTTTTCTTTTAAAATGATTAGATATTATATTTTAAGTTGAGATATTAATTTGTTTGACTTTATTACCATTTACACACATTAATGGCTAAACGTTTATGTATGGATGTTTATCTAATGATGAGTAATTCGCTATATCTCTCATATGTACTCAATTTATTCTTATTTTGAGTATCTGCTGATTTAAATTTTTTATTTCCAAAGGAATACGTTTTTTTGATTGTGATTCCTATTTTGAATATTATAATGTTCTTTGTGTTATTGTTCTTGGCTTGCAGACCCGCCCGCCCGCACTCATATATATATATATATATATATATATATATATATATATATATATATATATATATATATATTGTGTTTCAGTTGTCTTATGTTTCAATGAGTAATTACTTTTTACGAAGGTCTTCTTAATTTGTCTCACTTTGTTTGCTTGTGTAATGTGAGCAATTGAACTCAAAGTGATTTGTGTTTAATCTTTTTTAATAATGTAAAAATAATAGTTTATGAGATTTTCCTTCTACAAACCACCCATGTATCGCACGGGTTATATGCTAGTCATATATGATAACTATAAATTCTCACTTTCAAAAAGGCTACAACAAGTGTCCCACATTTAAACATCTTCATTAATCCGGCACAAATCATAGGCTAGACCGTTCCTGTCCTTCTATTATTTTATTGAAACAAGTTTTCAACTCTTTTCAAATGTAGTTTTACTTCTCCAAAGTCTTGCAAAAACTACCTCTCTACCCCTCTGAAGGATCCTCATTGCCTCACATTCACCTCTTAATCTACTATAACACCCCGCCTAATTAAATACCGGGTGATCAGTCATTTATTAAATTAAAAATCAAGGTGACCGGTTGGTTCATTTTTAGCATCACTGTCGCAAAATAAAAGTTTCAATTTGAACATCCTAAATAATTAAGCTAAGTGTCAAAACAGTTTAAAGTCCCATTTTCATTTTATTAAGTTCCAATATGAAAACCTTTTTAATAAACAACATTTTAAGAATCACACAAATAATAAGGGTGACAATCACCACACAAGAATTCAACCATCTAGATAAACCAAACCAATTTATGAACTATAAATGAAATCATCCTGACAAGAGTTAACTCTCAAGGAGTACCAAATACTGGAAATAACATAAACATAAGTCTCTGACAAATTCAACGGGACAGAAAATCGGGCGACACATGCCCTAACTATGGAAAAACTAAAATAAAAACTGAATCAATGAAGAGGTCGTCTAAGAAAGAGCCTGCAACTTTCACATAAGCTGCAGCACGTCCAATCCAAAGAACCTAAGCATGTAGCCCTTGTGGCTGGGTACCTGCAATACATACATATATGTACAAAAGAAAGAAGATGATAGAAAATGGGTCAGAGCCCGAGTGTAAAACAGTTTAAAATAGTTTATCAAGTACTTAAAATGCTTACCGACTAATGTAACAACCATGTTAGTATGTGACACTCTCTTGAGAATTCTCGCCTCTCATCTAGTGTGCACGCCTACCGTACTACTAAACTCATAAACTTAACTCTTATTTTCCATAAAGTTTTATCCCGAGGAGTAGAAAGTTATAATATTTAGTTTTAGAAAGTCATTCTCTTCAAAATTTATTACATTACTTAGAGCAACATCGTACCGTTACAAAGTTCCCGAACACTTATTATAGAGTTAAAGTATTTATTCATTTCTTAACAACATATACACACAGTAGAAAGTTTCCATATATATATATATATATATATATATATATATATATATATATATATATATATATATATATATATATATATATCAATCACTCATATAATATATATACTATCGGCACCCCACATAAGTTTATGGTGCTGGCATACTATGCTATCAAGTCCCCGTATCACACAAACTAAGGGAAATATTAGTTCGAAATCACTCTCGAACTGTATTAACACAATACACAAACAAATGGAGGCGAAGCATAGTTCCAAGTCCTAAGAGGTCAGCAGAACCCCTCACATCTCTTATAATATCTGACTATCATTCTCAGATAGCATGTATCGAGGAAACTATCTCTTAGGGTACGAGTCAATATCCCCTATAATGGTCCAATCGAGATAAGACTGTTCCGACGCGGAAACCTCCGCGATAACAAGTAGCCCAGGCATGATTTTTATACAGATACATAATATATACACAGTCACACAGTCATATATATAAATATTACAAATTTCTAAATTAGGTGCACCCACGACCCGTAATTATAATTATCCGTTCTTAGCACAAATTACTCAATTATCTCGCATATCGGATTTGTCTCTTTTATTCCCATTTATAATTTATTTCATACATACTTCTCATCTGTCGAAGTATTCTCTTGCTAAATACAATTTCAGTAGGTATACCCTCTCTAACCTTCTAGTCTAAGACTTTCACGAGTCCCTCAATTCATTAACAAAATTACGCACAATCTCTAATGTGTAACGAAATTCCCCGTTAACCCACAATTTCATCCCATATTAAATTTCATTCAACGGAGTCTATTTAGACCCTACTGGTCCTCCTCACGACCCATTATACTATATAAATAATAATTAAGGGTTCCCACGTATTTAAACCGGATTAAAAAAAAGAGACAAATATGCAGTTTTCTAGGAGGGATCGATCGATCGAGAAAAGGGGGTCGATCGATCGATCATTGATCGATCGATGTTCTTGGGTCGATCGATCGATCAAGCAGTTCTTGCCTAGAAACTGCAATTTCAACTTACGGGTTTCATCTTCCAAATTTCTCCAAAACGCCACTAACGATTTTTGTTGAATTTATATGGAGAAAAAAAACCATATATGGCGTTTTTTGTTGACTTTATATGGTGAAATAATCACATGACTTTATATCCATCAAATAAAAGCATGAAAACTAAAAAACTAAAATAAGGGTTAAAATGGCATCCGAAGTTGCTAAAAGCATGAAAAATAAAATATTTTTTAAGATTTGTGGTGAATAACTAAAGTTAAAAAAAGTATTACTTTAGTCATTAAATTACTTTTTGAATTCGGGCGATGCGCATAAATTTGTAGTAATTGTCTTATAATAAAGATCAATTAGTCTATGTTGTTGAAAAATTTGATCAAATTGGTGAGCCATTCATATTTTAAAAATGTTGTTTTTATTCCTATTTAACTTTTCTTTCTATACACCCCTAATTATATTTAAAGTTTAATAAAATAGGAGTTATAGAAAGAAAAGCGGGGTTTAAATAAAAACACTTTTTTTAAATTTTAGGTTCTGGTGCATAATCTTACTTTGTCACAATTAATTTATATGCCTCAAAGTTATTTTATCACTCTTAGTTTATATTTGTGATAATACTTTATGAACCACAACTTTAGGTTGATTATTTTAGAACTTAAACTTCAAGGTACATCTTAGATATCTTAACAAAACACATATCTAACATTGAATATGATTTATAAAAAGCACAAAACAATAGTAGAAATTCAATACATGAAATTAACATTGAGATTATTTTAAATAGACAGTCACTACTGTGTGTGTGTGTGTGTGTGTGTGGTGAGTGGGGGTGGTGGTGTGTGTGTGTATGTGGTGAGTGGAGGGTGTGGAGGGAGGTGTGTGTGTGTGTGTGTGTATGTGGTGAGTGGGGGTGTGTGTGGGGGTGGTGTGTGTGTGTGTGTGTGTGTGTGTGTGTGTGTGTGTGTGTGTGTGTATTTGAATTAACCCATGAATTTGTATTTTTGTATTTGAATTAACCCATGAATTTATTTTTGTATTTGAATTAACCCATGAATTTATTTTTGTATTTGAATTAACCCATTATATGAAACATACTTGAAATTAAATATAGTGCGCATAGATACTAGCCTTCTAGTTCTTATGCGTACGCATTCAATAGCCCTTAGACCCGTTCGAGAGTCATTACCCCTGTAATGAGATCTCGAATTGTCCCGTTTGGACAGTTTGAGACTGTATAATTTCTGTATAATATTCTTATTGGCTTAAAGTTGTTACTTTTGGAGGAAGTTCTGCAGTCGTATCTTAATGTTCTCTAGGTACATACTAGATTGACAAGTGTGACTGTTATTTCAATTGACCAATTGAAATAACACTCACACCTGCCAATCTACTTCGTGTACTTGGAGAACTACGGGGATATGCTGTCGAATTTTTTTCAAATCGTAACAATGTTCATGAGCTGTTAAGTATATTACTGAAAAATGCAGTCTTGAATGGGATAGGACCACTTACCCTTTAATAGGATAATTAAATGATGGGATAATTAAATAAAACATACTATAAATCTAAGTTTTGTTTACCTTTAATAGGTGTTTAGTTGTGGTAGCTGTGATGGGATATCCGAAATACAAAGAGTGGATGGGTGAGACTAATAGAATGGGGGATGTGTTTCGCAGAGGTGCTAACGAATTTGTGAAATATGCAAAGAGATGTCGTAATGATGAAGAGTTTTCGTGTCCGTGTGCTAGGTGTAAGAGTGGTAAGGTGTTTGAGTGGAAAACAGTTGAACTACATTTGTTAAGATCGGGTATGCAAGATAGTTATCGATTTTGGAGTTTTCACGGTGAATTGAAAGTTCCTTTTGTCCCCGACCAACCTTCACAACAACCTTCAACAAGTAGAGTAGATGTAGAAGGGGACGATGTAGATCATAATATGTTGGAGGATTTAGTTGATGATGCGTACGGAGTTTATGAAGCAGAGGAGAATGAGGTTACTGATGATGTAGAAGATTCATGTGCTCGTGAAGATAACATGATAAAACTTGACGATGACTACCAAAGTTTAAAATTTAAGGCGACCCAACCGTTGTACTCTGGCTGTGAGAAAGATCAAACAACTTTACATGCCATGGTTGGTTTGCACAGTTTGAAGACGCAGTACGGTTTAGCTGGCAATAGCGTGACGGGAATTCTGAAATGGATGAAGGGCTTATTACCCAATGTGAATACACTTCCAAATAGCTATCCTGTTATAAAGAACAGTTTGAAAGGTTTGGGAATGAAGTATAAATTGATTCATGCTTGTGTGTATGACTGCATACTATACCGAAAGGAGTATGAAAATCTCGATCGTTGTCCGGTATGCGATGAACCTAGATATGTCCAATCTACTAGTAAGGAAGGCACAAGCTCAAAAGTGCCTCAAAAAGTATTGAAATATTTTCCTGTTGGGCCTAGATTAAAGCGATTTTTCACAGTACCATGGATTGCAGAGGCAATGACTTGGCATGCTAGGGCAGAAGTAGGGGGTAATATCATGCGTCATCCTATTGATTCTACTGCCTGGCGGAGGATGAATTTTGAGTATCCCGATTTTGCTCGAGAACAACGCAACATTCGTTTGGCTATATCAACAGATGGTTTCAATCCATTTGGAAATCTAAGAACCAATCAGAGTGTATGGCCAGTGATCCTAGCCCCACTCAACCTCCCTCCTTCACAGTGTATGAGACCTGAATTTTCGATGATGGCTTTGTTGATACCTGGGCCAAAGGCACCAAGTGATGACATTGATATCTACCTGGCTCCTTTGGTAGAAGAATTAAATGAGTCGTGGGAAGAGGGTGTGCAATCATTTTACTCTTTTAGAAAAGAAGAGTTTACGCTGAAAGCTATGTTTATGTGGGCAATTCATGATTTTCCAGCTTATGGGACATTATCCGGATGTGTAGTACATGGTTATTTGGGGTGTCCTATTTGTGGAGAGGAGACTGAATCTCTTCGTCTATCCTCTAGCTTAAAAAATGTAAACCATTGCCACAAGAGGTTTTTACCCCCAGCTCATAGTTTTAGATTTGAGAAAGGTTCCAATTTTTTATTGGGCGGAGTTGAACATAGGCTACCGCCGAGACAACTTTCGGGTTCAAAAATTGAAAGTAAATCTTTTGAATGTGGCCCAAATATGCCAGGTAAGAATCCCAAATTTAAGAATGTCAAGCATAAGAAGACCCCAACTGGGAATGAAACTGAGATAAGAAAGGCATGGTCTCGGAGGTCAATTTTATTTGACTTGCCTTATTGGAAGAATAACCCGGTGCGCCATGTATTGGATGTGATGCATGCAGAGAAGAACTTCGCTGAACATATTGTGGGTACTTTCCTTGGGGGGAGTCATTCGAAGGATGGAGAAAATGCACAAAAAGACCTTAAAACGTTAAAACTTAAGCCACAACTATGGTTGAAAGAAGATAGTGGGGGAAGGACAATAATTCCCCCTGGTGCGTTTACTTTAACGAGTGGGGAAAGGAAGGTGCTTCTAGACACAATATATAATTTGAAGGGCCCATCTACTTTTTCGTCTAACTTGCAAAGGATTGTGAATTATGATACTCATGATTTACATAAGTGTAAGTCCCACGATTGGCATGTGATCATGCAATTGGTTCCTCTATTGTTTAAGCACTGTTTCTCCAAACACAAGGATTTGCGTAGGGCTATTATGCAAATTAGTATTACCTTCTCCCTCTTGTGTGAGAAGGTAGTGAATCGAGAACACATAGTGGCCGCAAAATTGGCTGTGAACGAAGTGATTTGTGTATTAGAGAAGTACTTTCCCCCATCATTCTTTGACATAAGTGTTCACTTGTTGGTACACCTATGCGACGAGGCACTTCTTTGTGGTCCAGTTAGATATCGATGGATGTATCCGTTTTAAAGATTGATGAAAGTTTTTAAAGATTACGTCAAGAATACGCGATATATTGCAGGATCAATTGCAGAGGAATACATCACCGTGGAGTCATCAATATATACTCGGGAATATATGCCTGACTCGACCAGCATTGATGACACTGATGAATTCGTCGATGATGGTGGTAATGTGATGGGAAAACGAGTGAAATTAACGAGTTTGCAACATGAACAAGTAGCTCGTTATCTATTTGACACACACGAAGATGTCGAAGAATGGAAAAAGTAAGTTTCGATTATTATAATGTTTGACATTATTTTTGATTATTTTATACATGATTAATTTTGTAATATGCAGTAAATATGAAGCCTGTGAGAACAATAAAAGACGAGAAACAATGGTACAATCAGACAGCGAATTTAGGCTATGGTTGACACAAGAGGTAATTATAATGAAAACAGTCGTTATATAAGGTTACATTACACTCAAATTTTACCACTAATATAATTAATTTATCTATATTCTCAGCTCCTAAAGATGGGTGATGCGACATCAAGTCTTGCTCGTCTAGCCACTGGACCCTTGTTCGTGGCACAAGATACAAAAAGTATCAATTGAACGGTTACATTTTCGGCGCTAAAGTGTACGAGGAAAGTACAAATGTACAGAACTCGGGAATTTCATACAAGGCTCTTACTTTTTTTCGAGCGAGCGCAAAAGATAAAAACCTCGTTTGAAGCTGAAATGACTTACTATGGTGTAATCCAAAATATATTTGAATTGGATTATATAAGCTTCAAAGAGGTTGTATTTTACTGTGAATGGGTAAGAGTTGAGGATAAAAATGCTTGTAAAGTTGATCCTGTCACCAATTTGATCATAGTTGACTTGTCCAAGTTGAAAAGCAACGACCACGTGAGCGATGAGCCGTTTGTTTGTGCATTTCAAAAGGTTAAGCAAGTGTTTTACTCGGAGTATATCAACAACGAGCCGTGGTCAATTGTCCAACACGAGCCAAGGCGTCTAAATAGTTGTGTGGATGACTTGGCTGCTCCTACCGAATATCAATCCATTTTTTATGATAACCCGAATTTGAAACAATTTTTCAATTTGTAATAAATATTTCAATTTGTACCGAAACATCCATTTTTAATGCTTTTAATTGATCTGCACTTTATCATTTTCACTCTTGTGTAGTGTGCGTGTGTGGAGAGGAGATTAATACATAAATATTCCAACTACATCTAAGTTTTGTTTATACTAATCCATGAATATACACTTCTTACCTTTAATAGGTGATTAGTACATAGCTTTTTGGGGTGTCCTATTTGTGGAGAGGAGACTGAATCTCTTCACCTATCCGAACACTAAGAAATGCCATAATCCTATGGAGCGATGCTCTGCAAATTCCTCCCAACCGTTATGTAGCCAAACATCACCAGTTGAAGTTGTCAATTCCACTTTCCATACCCCACCACTTGGAACTTCTAGCAAAACATGGGAGACTATTGAAAGGTGGAATTGACAACTTCAACTGCTGATTTTTGGCTACACAACGGCTGGAAGGAATTTGCAACGCATAACTCCATAGGATTATGGTATTTCTTAGTGTTTAGATATGAAGAGAATTATATTTGACACAATTGCCCGGGGTACATTAGTTGGAAGGAGGTGCCATATGAGCTCAAGTTAGCTGTTTGAGTGACACTACATGTAATGTATTTATATTTATATGTCAATTTCGATTTTGATTTCAATTACGATTTATATTTATCTATATTTGAGGGGTGGATACTAATTTTACTTTATTTCAATTCAGGGGACAGGTAGTGGCCCTAAGGGTAGGCCACATATGATCTATACTTATGTGGCTATTCGGACGAGAAGGGAAGGATAAGGAGGTGTCCCCGAGCGTCGCGGTACAAAATCTCTTTTCCATGCAAATAGTTTGTAGATTTGAGATAATTGATGGTAATGTTGTTTCTTCTTAAATAGTTTCTATTTTGAATATATATTTGCATTATCTTTAGTTTGTTTGGATATATGATGTTTGGAACAGGTACAACCTTGCTATAACAGGTACAAATATACTGCTGGGCAGTGGCAGTGGCCATACTGCCCAGCAGATTTTTTTTAAATTCTGCCCAGAATTGTCACGGTCATTGACCGTGACAATTTTTTTTAAAAGGGTCACGGCTTTGTCACAGTTTATAACCGTGACAAACGTGTCACGGTCATTGACCGCAACACGACCGAGACACGACCGTGACAAAAAAAGTTGTCTCGCCTCGAAATGTCACGGTCATTGACCTTGACAAGTTGGATTTATCAGGGTCAATGACCTTGACAATACTGCAGATTTGGTGTAGTGAATGACTGATATATCTAGGAAAATTCATGGGTTTAATTGCCCAGAAATACAAAATGACTATTATACCCTCTCGGGATGCCAATTATGCCTAAACATGCCCCGAGACCCAAACTAAACCCGCGAGTACACTTTTCTGACTATCTCGACCCTTCTGGACATATTGACGCACTTGAAATGACCATACGGGCGATTTATAATTTAGTCACTTATAATAATAATAATAATAATAATAATAATAATAATAATAATAATAATAATTTAGTCCCGACACAACATAAGCACGTCCTAACTTAATTTCCATAATTGTCATATTAACCCCCCGTGACAATTTTAATAAATTCAATTCTACATATTACTCTACTCAATGAGTAATATTTAATAAATCAACAATTTTCCAATAATTACTAACTCTCGTCACGCTAGTAAATATTTAAAATAAATTTTCGGATTAACATTAAATTAATCTATCTCAATTAAATTTAATAAATCCCTAAATTTAGAAGCTATAAAAATACGGGGTATTACATACTCCCCCTCTAATAACGGAATTTCGTCCCGAAATTCGAAAAATAAGGCCTATCTGGTAAAACGATTCTGGATATTTTATCAGTACGCAAATTATCTACATAGTAAGGCGCTCAATCACTATAGCCCCCGCTTCGTAGCAAGCTTGTGTAACACTCTCATTAACGGCGCTTCACATTATGCTCCTAACCAACAACATTCACATAAGTTGAGCCTATATATCATTGACTCCCATTATTTCAATATCATTAAGAGGCCGCACCTCACTACATGACAACTACTCGTATATATCTAAATATAAAACTCCCATTCTGAGAGAAACCATATGAACATCTGACCACTCTTGTTCGACTAAAACAGTCATGGTAATTACACCATAGTCATCAGACTCTAACTCGACCAATCCAAAATTCTGATTATCCGCCCATCTCTTAACATTCAGAGTGAGAAAAGTTATGGGTTTTTTTTTCCACACCAAAACCTTAATAAGCACCTTGTTAACAATAAACTGGTACGAGTGCTCCCACGGAATCCCTACCATTAGGTAATATCCTCCCCCAATTACCATACTATACTCCACTTGCTAGATATAAGCGTTGTGGAAGAGAAACGATCACAATGAATCCAAAATTACTTTCACACTGCACCATTAATGGTTAATCACCGCTCGCCTACTCCCCGGATTGTGGGTGATATAACCTGCTCAAAATGAAATGATATCCCCGTTGCTTCCTAAAATCCCATATTGAAGGTGGGGTTCAAAAATATTATCCTAATTCAGAAAATACTGTGTAGGACCACGTACCGGCGCGATCATTCCTTTCAAAAGAAGACCGATGCACACTAGTTAATATTGTAAATCACCCCCAAAAGAGATATCAATCACTTCCTTCTTGGGCGACTTGTTCCACATGTTCGAATGAACCCTTGATCTTGCCTTGAGGTTGGCAACCCCTTAAAGACTTTACCGACTTTACCGACTTTACTGGCCTTTTCTATTATAGATATCGTTAATAGCCACAAAATTCCCTGGTTGACCCTCTTGTTCCAACCAATTTCTATTTATGATTAGGGCACGCAGAGACAACTCACTATGTTCCGCACGACATCAACTTCTACTTGTAATGTCTCACATTAAGTGACACTTAATACTCCCCTTCTTTCCTATGCGTATACTGAAAGTTCTGACCCATGCACCTTTTTCCACGATGTGCACTTCCGGACCTTTTATACCATACTAACATCATCACTTTTTGTACGCGTCAGTCGCTCTTAACATTTGACTAATTACAACTCTGCTTCGAGTGTTCTCCACATAGTTAAATTATACCCTTCTCAAGGAATGCCCCTTGTAAATGGCTTCCCACAACCTTCCAACCATCTTCGGTGTGCTACTCTGATCGTACATAAACATATGGATTTATCATCTTTCACATGACGCTCAGTCCACTGTACAACTTCCACTTCGTTATGTTAATCCCATAAATATTTATTCCACACGTCTATTCCCACATCCCTTCAACTCGAACGATTTTAACATCAGCTAACCATGATGCCCACACACCCTATAAACCGTGCATACTAGAGTAAGCATCACATACGCTTCACACATAACACCCAATTCTTTATTTTCCTTGTGCTCACAACGTGATTACAACACTTGGGTACTCTCAATCACCCTAGAAATTGAAATTTTAAATCCTCCTTATCATCGTTCCACCCCTTAACTCGTGGTGATAAAACAAACCTTTTAATGCTTTCTTACCACACCACCGGCTCCACTGGCCTTAAATCATAATTCAACTTCCAAGATACAGGTATAATTATCTGCTCCTACTATGATCGAGGTACCAAACTCATAGACTAATGACCAAACATCTTCCTACTTCCAACCTTACGCTAAGTTTCATGCGTGGTATGTCTCGCAAAATGAAATCCAGACAAGAAACCCCCGGATAAACTACTACCTAGCATTGTCTGTTATCGAAATCCGTTAGGCCCTCCGTCCATAACATGTACCCCTTTATTTCGTCTCTTGACAGAAAAGTTACCTCTCCTCCTGTAATTTTACTTGAACAAAGTTTCGCCGATTTCACTATCATTTAGTATTGGTGGTAATCACACTCCATAAACCTCGAATACATATAATCGGGGTTCTTAAAATCCTGTCCCCAAACATATGGCTATAACTCTTAACTCTCACATCTCTAAAGGATTGATATATCAATGCGCTCTTCCTAACACCAAGTCCTGAGCGTTAAATATAATAATGAGTTAAATCTTTTCGCTCAACCGTAGACCCAATACATACCGAATCATAACAACAAAGTCCCTACACACACCGGGATCTAATATCTCGAGACCACTATCCCCTCCGAAATCTCTAAAATAGTTAATATAAGTGCGAGTTCGTCCCTCTCGCAGGTGAGGCCTCGCTAGAACAAAACATGTTGCACTAAGGCAACCACCCCGGTAGCCTTACAATCACTTCCCACTATTGTTTTAACCATTTTTACAAAACTATGATTAGTATAATATTGTACTTTCTTATCACATCACTAATACGAGAATTCTCAACAAAGAATATAAATCACTAACAGTACACCCATTTGTCCTCCGAGGAGAACACTAAAGACAATCCCACTTTACCAGGGAAAACATACACATAATAATAACGCTATATATATACGCACTAAATTTTTCTCCCATGCGAATCTAGCAATAAACAAAAATGTAATGACTCGTTCATGTCATATAAAATACGCTTTATCCTCCGATGATAAAACTCATACTTCTACTTTGTCAATCGCCTTGGCTACTTAATGGTCTTCCGAACATAACGCATTTGTCTGAACCAAATCGAAAATTATATTAACCATTTCCCTTGCAAGCACCATACCCTTGCACTTATTCTCGCTTCGGAAAATTTTAACTCATGTGGTTTTACTCTCCACAAAATATCTCAGCACATAACCCACTTATATCCTTAAATACATTCGAAAACTTACAAACGACTGGAATCGAATCAAGGAGAATCACAATATCCTTAGAGGTATCCTCCTCGATGTAATACAAATGGGTGGGAGATCCTCCATCTGGGCGAGGCATCGCCACCAAAAACATCTTCTGACCCGGAATGGCAAAGACAATACTCCTACCGAAATAATCTATCATGGCTCTGTACGTAGCGAGCCAATGCATGCCAATTATGACATCGTGCTCATGCATATCTAACACTAGCATGTTCGCAGGAAAAATCTATATTTACACCCCGGTATATAAAGAAAATCAAAGACCCATTCCTCAGTGGTGCGTGCACGCATGACACTATACTCTTTGCCATGTATAATAACCCTAAGGCCCGTGCAAAATGAGTAGCTATAAAACAGTACGACACCCCAGTATTAAATAAAACTCGGCCCATAGTGCCATGTATAGAAAACATACCCTCAATTGCGGGTGGTGCCTGAGGTGCTGCTGCCTGGTGGATGGTATAGACACGTCCATACTGTAATTGCCCCTGCTGAACTGGGTTGCTGGGATGGTTGAAAAGAGTGGCCTCTACGGCTCATTACGGGCACCCTACTGTCGTGGGGACCTATCCCCCTCTGGTCAATCGTGACATCTATGGACATTCTTGCCACATTTGAAGCACCTACCTCGAAACTGTCTCATCTTATGACTCTGTTGTCCAGTTTCACCTTTTCCTTGGCCTTGTGGGCCTTGCTGAACAACTTGAGGAAAAACGATATCAGGTTGAGGACAGTCCCTCCACTTATGACCCGGTTGCACACATTTATAGCAGAGTCTTGAAAGTTCTCGCTAGTTGGGTTGGAGTTTCTCTCCAGTTTGATCTGGACAAATTTGACGTTCATGGCCGTCCATTCCATATTTGAAAACCCTTTTTCTGACTACATTCTGACCCCAGCTTTGTTGGCCCTGACTCTTTTGGCTTTCCACTCAAATTTTGTTACCTTCATGGCTTTTTCGGTCTAGAGGAGCTTATTGCTGCGATTTTGGTGTCTTCGTACAATTGTCAACTCTAGTCATGTTAAATTGACTAGCCTCTCTAGGTCTTTTGCCTCCTCTAAGTTGCATACTGTGGTCGCGGTACTATAAGACTGCAGTGGTCACTGCCTGTGCCACAATACCTGCTAATTCGCGATTGATACCCTCTCCAGAGACACTTGAGGTGTGAGTTGCTCTTGCTCATTAACTTCCCCAATGACATTAACTTATTTGTCTTGACGAGCCATCTAAAAGTTTAAATAATCTAGATAAGTTCAACATGCACATAGACAAATCGCAGAAGCACGAATTTCCAACGCCTAATGATGAATACAACATTCTTAATATTAGGGATCTAAATTAAAGACGCTAAGATGGAAACAAAATAAGGCGTACAGATTCTAAAAGACACTAGAACCTAATGCTCTGATACCATCTGTGACACCCCGACTAATTAAATACCGGGTGATCAGTCCTTTATTAAATTAAAAATCAAGGTAACCGGTTAGTTCATTCCTAGCATCACTGTCGCAAAAATAATAGTTCCAATTTGAATAACCTAAATAATTAAGCTAAGTGTCAAAATAATTTAAAGTCTCATTTTCATTTTATTAAGTTCCAATATGAAAAACTTTTTAATAAACAACAGTTTAAGAATCACACAAATAATAAGGGTGACAATCACCACACAAGAATTAAACCATCTAGATAAACCAAACCAATTTATAAACTATAAATGAAATCATCCTAACAAGATTTAACTCCCACGGAGTACCAAATACTGGAAATAACTTAAACCTAAGTCTCTGACAAATTCAACAGGACATGAAATCAGGCGACACATGCCCTAACAATGATAAACTAAAATAGAAACTAATTCAATGAAGAGGTCGTCTAAGCAAGATCCAATAACTTCCACATAAGCTGCAGCACATCCAATCCAAAGAACCTAAGCATGCCTCCCCTGTGGTTGGGCACCTGTAATACATACATATATATACAAGAGAGAGAAGATGACAGAAAATGGGTCAGATGCCGAGTGTAAAACCGTTTAAAATAGTTTACCAAGTATTTAAAATGCTTACCAGCTAATATAATAACCATGCTAGTATGCGACACTCTCTTGAGAATTCTCGCCTCTCATCTAGTGTGCACACCTATCGTACTACTAAACTCGTAAACTTAACTCTTATTTTCCATAAAGTTTTATCCCGAGGTGTAGAAAGTTATAATATTTAGTTTTAGAAAGTCATTATCTTCAAAATTTATTATGTTACTTAGAGCAACATCGTACCGTTACAAAGTTCCCGAACACTTATTCTAAAGTTGAAGTATTTATTCATTTCTTAACAACATATACACACAGTAGAAAGTTTCCATATATAAGTGTATATATATATATATATATATATATATATATATATATATATATATATATATATTTATATCAATCACTCATATAATATATATACTATCGGCACCCCACATAAATTTATAGTGCTGGCATACTCTGCTATCAAGTCCCCGTATCACACAAACTAAGGATAATACTAGTTCGGAATCATTCTCGAACTGTATTAATACAATACACAAACAAATGGAGGCGAAACATAGTTCTAGGTCCTAAGAGGTTAGCACATACCCTCACTTCTCTTAGAACATCTGACTATCATTCTCAGAAAGCCTGTATCGAGGATACTATCTCCTAGAGTACGAGTCAATATCCCCCATGATGGCCCAATCGAGATAAGACTGTTCCGGCGCAAAAACCTCCGTGATAACAAGAAGCCCGGGCATGATTTTTACACAGATACATAATATATACACAGTCACACAGTCATATATATAAATATTCAAAATTTCTAAATTAGGTGCACCCATGACCCGTAATTATAATTATCCGTTCTTAGCACAAATTACTCAATTATCTCGCATATCGGATTTGTCTCTTTTATTCCCATTTATAATTTATTTCATACATACTTCTCATCTGTCGATGTATTCTCTTGCTAAATACAATTTTAGTAGGTATACCCTCTCTAACCTTCTGGTCTAAGACTTTCACGAGTCCCTCAATTCATTAACAAACTTACGCATATTCTCTAATGTGTAACGAAATTCCCCGTTAACCCATAATTTCATCCCATATTAAATTTCATTCAACGGAGTCTATTTAGACCCTACTGGTCCTCCTCATGACCCATTATACTCTATAAATAATAATCAAGGGTTCCCACGTATTTAAACCGGATTAAACAAAAAGGAGACAAATATGCAATTTTCCAGGAGGGGTCGATCGATCAAGAAAAGGGGGCGATCGATCGATGTTCTTGGGTCGATCAATCGATCAAGTAGTTGTTGCCCAGAAACTACAATTTCAACCTACGGGTTTCATCTTCCAAATTTCTCCAAAACGCCATTAACGATTCTCAAACTCCCAAACAACATTACTACTAGTTACATATACCTATATATATGATTTTCTACGTGAAACATGTCCAAATTTATCAAAGGCATTAAATTTATAGGATAATTTAACATAATTATCAAGAACCCTAATTTTTCATAAAACATTCATTCTTCTAATTCTTTTCTAGATTTCTTGCCTCTAAATCCATACCAATTCGTGGATAATCCTCTACATATGATGGGTATGTCCAAAATATATTTAGTTTCTCTAAAACATATTCTTAAGTCTCTAAATTATCAATTTCTTCTATAAAATAAGTTCTTAACAATCCTAAACTAACATAGGTGAGAAAATAACTAAAAATAAATCAAGATAGATACTTTCCTGGAATTCAAGGGTTTGATTTATGGATGAAAAAGGTATGGTTGCGTTCCTCATTGTGTGATCTACGTTTTGGTGGTAGTGGCGGTGCAAATGGATGAGTTCTTGGCCTTGGATTGCTTGAAAAGCTTCCTACCTTCTTCTCTAATGGTCGTTCTTAGGTTTTGTGATTGTTAACCCTAAAAGCCTAACTCAAATAGCTGATATATCTTAGGAAAATTCGTGGGTTTAATTACCCAAAAATACAAAATGACTATTATACCCTCCTGGGATGCCAATTAGTCCTAAAAATGCCCCGATACCCAAACTAAACCCCGGGTACACTTTTCTGACTATCTCGACCCTTCTGAACATGTTGGCGCACTCGAAATGACCATAAGGGAGATTTATAATTTAGTCACTTATAATTATAATAATTTAGTCCCGACACAACACAGGCTCGTCTTGACTTAATTTCCATAATTTTCATATTATTCCCTTGTGATAATTTTAATAAATACAATTCTACATATTACTCTACTCAATAAATAATATTTAACAAATCAACAATTTTTCAATAATTACTAACTCTCGTCACGCTAGTAAATATTTAAAATAAATTTCCAAATTAATATTAAATTAATCTATCTCAATTAAATTTAATATATCCCTAAATTTAAAAGCCATAAAAATACGGGGTATTACATCTACCTTACCGGTGATAACTAATCCAATTAATTATATTTATTCCTCTATTCTCTTTACTCATCAGTCATCTCAACCAAGAGACATATGCATTGCAATTTATCTCTTGAGATTCTCTAGAAATGTATATGACATATTCAATATAGAACATGAAAATATTCCAAAACACCATTTTAAGAACACTTCCAGGTACCTACATCCATTAAAAGCCCATTCACTACCAAACTAGCCTCTTTTCATTTCCAAAATGAATTTCTTCTGTCGTCAACAAATCCCTTTAATATTATCAATACCGACTCTTGAGTTGAATATATATATATATATGGTGTGTGTGAGAGAGAGAGAGAAAGAAAGAGAGAGATTATGTTCTTCTCAACCTCTTCACAAATTTTTATGATTTCCAAGAGAATTTTAGGTGGAAAACTTAGTTTTTATTTTTCTTTTCTTTTTTAGTTTTCAGTATATGCATGCATTAGAGGTCGTACCTTGGTGTGTTGGCAAGTACCTTCACCCATGCTATGATTGGTCTCGAGTTCGAGACATGGGAGCATCATATCCTTATATGGGGTAAGGCTAGTCGACATCTGCCTCTTCCAGACCCTGTAGTTAAGTGGGAGCTTTGTGCATTGGGTACGACCTTTTTAGTATATGTATGCATTTTGGAAAATCAATTCATTGTTTGGTTATCCTTTTATCATTTGTCGAGTATAGATTTTGCTTCTCATGGTTTCATTATTTGTTTTAATGGTATATATATTTTTTTTACTTCCTACATCTACTGCTTATCAGAATATGGATAATATGTGTTTGAAAGAAGTCTTAGGAACTAGGGAATGGCTAAGACATGGTTATGATATGAAAGTTCTAAGTGTAGAGTCACTATAAAAAAAACTTTTTTATAATGGTTAAAAAGTGTCCTAAAGTAATCTTTTAATTTTAACTGAAAGCGTCTTAAAAATCAGTGTCATAAATTTTTTCAAAAAAACCTCTTAAAATAGAGATTTTTAGGACAGGGTTTTTAGAAGGGTTGTAAAAATCTCCCCAATATTCTGCCTGGCATGAGCCGAGAAGCGTCCTTAATATGGGATTTATGGGACACGTCACTTAAAAACATTGTAAAATATATATTTTATGAAGAAAATAATTACTAGGTAATGTGCATGCCTTATAATAGTTAAGAGAAACAACACAAATCTTTACAAAATTAATTCTAATGATTCCTATCCATAAATTCAATCCAGCGGTTGTCCTACAAAATATATATACTCAAAAACCTATCCTTCCCAACTATAATCTATCTAATATCAATTATATCTATATATTCCTATCTAAAACTATTGTAAACCATATATATCGTAGACATTCCACTAACAATGTACACTCCATTCATTCTTTACGAAACCGCTCTCTATAAACCTACAACAAAATAAGGGAAATATTATAATCATGCACAAAGACTTGAAACTAGATTATGAACTAGTTGATATCAAATAGATTATGAACTAAATGCTATCATCCCCAAATTGTCCGTCATACGAAGATCAACATATTCCTTAAGCTATAAGAATAAGAGTAATCAATAAATAAATTTGTGATGAACTTCAATATATAACCAAGAGTGTAGGGGTAAAATTCTCGGTTGGTGATTTTGGGTTGGAATTTTTTTTTTTGTTGGTTGGAATTTGAGGCTTAGGTCTAGGTTAGTTAACCTTTAGGTTGGTTATACTCAAATAAGTGAGAGTATATTACTATTTTTCAGGTATGCTTTGAGTATTTAGACCATTGCGTATATTGACCTCGTTGGATTTTTAGGGGTTAAATCGATTTGAATGTATTGATAAACCATTGAGTAGGGTAGTAATTGTATTAAGATAATGATTGTAAATGTTGAGCGTGCGAGATAACTAGACTTGGAAAGACTGGGGAGATCGGGCTAGTTTTATAAATAATAGATTATAGTTAAATGTCTATATTAACTAATAATAGTAAGAGACTATGTGTAACCCTGACAGTTAGGGGGTTGTACATATTTGTTTGGACCGATTGAGTTGGGTCGTACTTGTATTGCATATTATGTGTAACATATCGGGTGTGAGTACCGTGGGATACGTAATAGAGGTGGTATCATTAGAGGGATTGCGCTACGGAGATCGGTACCCTGATGCGATGATGACGGGTTTGGCCTTGGTTATGATTACCCCGGACACTACCACTACACCAAATCCTGCGAATGGTCACGCCCAGTGGGTCGCGGCCCAAGTCCGCGACCAGCTCATCGCGGACTTGGGCCATGACCCACTCAATATTTGGCGTGACCATATTTATTACCACACTAAATTATTGATGCTCGGGAAGTTATCACGGACTTGGGCCGTGACCACTGTCGTCGTGGACTTGGGCCATGACTAGATCGTGACCATCTTGGTGCCAAACTCGCGCCAAAATTCCCTCCAAGCTTGGTCGTGGGTGGGTCACGGCCCAAGTTCGTGACCCATGACATGATGACGAAGAGAATACACACATTGAGGGTCACGACTTAGGGTCGTGACCATTTCTGGGTGTGGATCACGGCTATGGGCCGTGACCAAAGATCATTCAGGAAGAAGGGTTGATGTGAAGAGGGTTGTGCATAGTGGGTCACGGCTCTAGGCCGTGACCAGGTGTAAGTGGTGTGAGTCACGGCTATTGGCCGTGACCAATACTCAAGCAGGTAGTAGGGTGGAAAAGGGTCGTCAATGAGGGGTCACGGCTCTAGGTCGTGACCAGGTGTGAGCCAAAAATACCCTAGTTTCATTTATTGGTCGCGCGCTTTGTGGGTCACGGCTCTAGGCCATGACCAGATTAATGACTTAATAAATAAAACGTTGGTTAGTCATTTGCAATTTATAAGGGCTCTGTATCGGGCTAAGGGATTTCATGCGATTTGGTGTCATTTCTAAGGGCTAAGCGATTTCAATAGGATTTCATTGGGATTAACCCCTGGTATGTATAGATTTCTTTTCATTTCATTTGGATTTCGTGATTTCTATTCAAAACCCTAAGTTTTATGTGTGTATGTGTAGATTTATGTTTCTATGTGTGTGTGTATGTATTGATTTATGTTTATATAGGTTAATGTTTGTATGTGTGTGTGTATGTATTGATTTATGTTTATATGTGTGTGTATGCATAGATTTATGTGTATATGTATGTTTATGTGTGTAACTATGAACAAATTAATTATTTTTTTGTCAATAAACCCTAGATTTATGTGTATATGTATGTTTATGTGTGTGTATGTATAGATTGTATGTGTGTGTATGTATAGATTTATGTCAAAAAAATATTAAGGTTTAGTAAACCCTAAATTGTATCTGTGTGTATGTATAGATTATGTCAATAAACCCTAGATTGTATGTGTGTGTATGTATAGATTATGCCAATAAACCCTAGATTATATGTGTCTGTGTATTTTTTTGACAAAATATAATTAAATGGATTTTTAAGGAGTAAAAAAATTTACATCCACCTTGTCGTGATTTTATTGGGGGTTATATGCGTGTCACATATTATATTGGGGGTTATATACATGTCGTGATTTTTTGCACTATAGTGAGATATTGTTGGCTTGGTTGTTGGATACTATGTTGAATTTATTGAATTGATACTAGTGTCGATAAATGTATATGTTATTAAATTTGTTGGGTGTGCTCTTGATTTGCCTATGAAAAAGTATATCACATATGCTTGTCTTGTTTATGTGTATATGTATGTTTAAACTCTCATTACTTTCAAACCTAAACCTTAATAGCAGGACTCGTATTCATGCCTTCGTATACCTTTCTCAGGAAAAATGTGGCACGGTGATAAATACTGTCAACAAGAGTGGGAGAGGTTGCTATTAGACCGCACACATAACTCGTTTATTAGCGTGCGTCATATAGAGGGTACTCCTATTTATAGGTACGGAAATAAAAAGATCGAACAATTTAACTACCTTGTAAATCATGGATTTGATATCCAGCAAGATTACTTGTTCAATCGTATTCTATTTTCTCTACCATAAAACTGGGATGACGTTATACAAAATATATTTCATCCACATAATCCCGACATAGCCCTGACCTTGGTTACGTTGTTGGAGAAGGCGGAAAAAAAATCCACCCGTTATGGATACAACTGCGTACAGAGAGCATTGACATAGACTGTGATGTCTCGCGCCACATGCACGTAAAATTGAATCTTGCCAACAAGTTGAGAAATAGGGGATCCCGAGTTCATGTCACTGATATCTACACATCAATCATAGATAGCCTTCCTTCTAGTTGGCCACGTGCAAAAATTCATAGGTTCTTAAAAACTAATACCGAATGGATGGAGATCAGACACATTAAACTTATTCTAAAGTCTTACTTTGAAAAGGTATCTATCTATCTATATATATAAAACTAATTAAGCTTGATTAATTAGTTATAATTTCATATTACTATAATTATTTAGTCACTTATATTTTTTAATTTTTGTAGATAATATCGAGAGGAAATAACCCAAGGGTACCAAGTGACGATGTGACACCACAACGAGGTTCACAATCTCGTGAAGAACCCGAATTCTCAACACCAATGGATGAGTAATTCACAACTCCACCAATGGTTCACTCCTCACCAAGTCCAACTCCAAGTGCTCCTACGGCCCAATCCAGCACTCCCGTTGCTTTAACTCCCCCATCCAACACTCATGATGCCTCTCGCTCAAATGAAAAGAAGCCTATTGGCTTCTCCCTTCTCGGGAATAACCCGACGGGTGATAGGAATGACGTGCTGAACTTTAAAGCCCGGTGTTTGTCGCTGGGAAAAATGAACGTGGGAGTCGGTGGACCAGACAATTGGAACCTTTTTGATCAAGTTGTCAAAGATGACATACATGACCAACTTTGCAAGCATTTCTCATTTCCTGACCGTTCCAAGAATAAGGTTCTATCTCGGGTTGCTGAAGGATTGAGGACATAGAGGAGAAACCTTCAGAAGAAACATTTCCCTAAAGAGGCAGCGAGCTCAGATATTTTGGCTTTGAAAGAGAAAGTTCCTCCCAATGTTAAAATGCTGGTGGATCAGTGGAATAAGTTTTTGGAGAATGAGGCGAAGGAAAAAAAGTTGGTCCAGAGGGAGAAAAACAAAAAAAACAGGGCACAAAAAACTGATATCCATAGGCTGGGATCCAAATCATATGAGGATTTGAAGAATGAATAGGAGAGTAGGACAAAAGATGGTCCAGATTTCGGTAAAAACCCAAATCGGTCCAACTTATTCCTTCATGCTCAACGGGACAAAGATAATAAATTCCCGCTGCACTTGGCTAAGACACTGGAATCAATAGAGGCCATCAGCAGTTAATCAGATTCGAGCCCTACTGATGACTTTGACCTTGAAAATGATGCCCTGACTAAGACCTTTGGAAAGGACAAAAGGGGGAGGACGAGAGATGTTGGCTCACATATGCCAAAAACAAAACTTCAATACATTGCACCTCTTGTGGACAAGCTTTCTTCGGTCAAAAATTGTATCTCATCCCAAAAGGAGCACCAGTTGAAGACCGATGGGGATGTCCATGAGATTAAAAATTCCCTAGGATTATTGACAAATCAAATTGGGAAACTTGTGAATCTTTTTGAAAGTTATAGGCTCCCAATGACTCCTCAAGTTTACCTTTACCCTACTCCTACTCAAGGTTTCACACATCCTTCCACTCCAACATTCCCCTCTCAAATGCCTCATCCTCCAACATTCCCCTCCCCTGCACCTCCGCCAATCACGGGGCTCGGATCATCGTCAACAACTCGTAGTGACTATGGCGAAGAGTACTATATCAAGGACATGAGCAATTCGAGGTTTGTTGGCATGTGCATACTCATCTCCAGGGTTCCTGGAACTCTAGTACATCACCGACCTTTGGAGAAGGGTGAGACTAAAATAATGGTCGATGAAATATACAACGACTGCGGAGATGTACCTGTGTACGTTAACAGCGGGGATGAGATGGAATTGAGGAATTATGAAAAATCTTTTACTACTTGGCCACTTTATCTGTTGGCCAAGATTTAATAATATTTTCTTTCATTTCAGTTGTAATAATTTTTTTTTTGTTTAGTTGTAAGAATATTTGTTTTGTTTCGTTTGGAATGATATTTTTTTTGTTTCAGTCGTAAGAATATTTTTTTTGTTTCAGTTGTAAAAATATTTTTTAACCTATTACCACACGACTGAAATTTGAAGATTATTACATGGATTTTCCACAATACAAAGAGTGGATGGGAGAGACTAACCGGATATCAATTAATCATGTAAATGGCGTTTATGAATTTGTTAAATACGCTTCCAAAAATCTTGAAAGTGAGAAGATTCCGTGTCCGTGCACTCATTGTATTAACGGAAAATATAAGTCATTGGAAGTTGTTGAGTTGCATTTACTAAAGTGGGGAATCTGTCAAGACTATATAATATGGACATACCATGGTGAAAAAGTTGTACCTTATGTTCCAGAAGAATTACCGGGAGCTGACCGTGTAACGGAACCTCAAGGAGTAGAAGTGGTACATGATTCACCAACACATCGTCCATTGACCGACTTAATTGATGATGCTTACGGACTCCACAAGCAAAAAAACCACCAACCTATGGATACAAATAATGCGCATTATGACCAAGTAAATGAACAAATTGATGCTGAACTACTAGGAGATCGGGAATACATACGGTTGAAAGCCGATGCGGCTAGACCGTTGTATAAAGATTGCGATGAAGATCACTCGGTATTATATGCAATGATTGGTTTGCATAATTTGAAGAGTCAATTTGGTTTGTCTGGAAACAGCGTAACCAGAATTCTTAAGTGGGTTAAAGAAATTCTCCCAAAATAGAACATGTTACCAGACAATTATCCTACCATGAAGAAGAGTTTTAAGGGTTTAGGTTTGAAATACAAATCTATTCATGCTTGCAAGTATGATTGCATATTGTACCGGAATGAGCACGAAGAGAAGGATGAATGTCATGTATGCAGTGAGCCTAGATATATGGTTTGTGAGAATGGAAATGGCAAACATGCAAAAAATCGCAAGTGCTCGTAAGTCCCACAAAAGGTTTTGAAGTATTTTCCACTTGGGCCACGGTTAAAACATTTTTTTACTGTACCGTGGATAGCGGAGGCCATGACATGGCATGCTCGATGCGAGGTGGGTGGGAATTTGATGCGTCATCCGGTTGATTCACTCATCTGGCAAATTTCAAATGCATAACACCATGAATTTGCAAAGGAATCGCGCAACGTTCGTCTTGCAATCACAACCGATGGGGTTAACCTTTTCAGTAATTTAAGTACTAGTCAGAGTTATTGGCTAGTTCTTATGGCGCCTTTAAGTCTTCCTCCGACATTATGCATGAGAAAGGAGTTCACATTGTTATCTCTATTGATACCCGGGCCGAAGTCTCCTAGTGATGATATTGATATATTCTTAGAACCATTAATCGAAGAACTTAAAGAGTTGTGGGATAAAGGCGTGGTGGCGTTCGATTCTCATAAGGGTGAAGAGTTCACACTTAAAGCAATGGTGATGTGGGCGATCCACGATCTTCCTGCTTACGGGACCTTGTCCGGTTGTAATGTTCATGGTTATTATGGATGTCCCATATGTGGGGAGGAAATTGAAGCCTGTTGGTTAAAACATAGTGGTAAGTTGAGTTACACGGGTCATCGTAGATTTCTGCCGACCAGTCACCTTTTTAGGAATGACAAGTCTAAATTTTTGCCTGTCGATCACGAGCGAAGAACGACACCTATTCGAATTTTTGGTCAGCAAACCGAGGAGAAGGCGGTGGTTGCGACTACGGGGAATAGGTACGTAGGCAAACACCCACAGTTTGTAAACCTGAAGCGTAAAGCTAGGGAGGATTCGAATGACCTTAGTAAAGCGAAGCCATGGTCCAGGCGATAAATATTTTTTGATTTGCCGTATTGGAAAGATCATCGTGTAAGGCATATAATTGATGTGATGCACACAGAGAAGAATGTGCTGAACATTTGATAGGAACATGTCTGGGTGGATCTCATTCCAAAGATGGAGAGCGTGCCCGCCGAGATCTATAGGATATGAAAATAAAGAAGAGACTGTGGTTAAAAAATGATCCAACGACAAGAAGAATTTCTATCCCCCCCGATCGCTTTCACTTTGACTACTAGTGAGAAGAAGATCCTCTTAGACACGTTGTTCAACTTGAAGACTCCAACCGGTTATTCTGGTAATTTACGTAGGGTAGTAAGCTACCAAGCAAATGACTTGAAACAGTGCAAGTCTCACGACTGGCATGTAATCATCCAATTAATCCCATTGTTATTTCGGCATTGCTTCTCTAAACACAAAGATCTCTGTCGGGCAATTATGCAAATCAGTTTGTGTTTTACCCTACTTTGTGCAAAAGTGGTAAACAGAAGGCACATTAAAGCTGCGAAATCAACTTTAGCCGAGGCATTTTGTGTATTAGAGAAATATTTTCCTCCGTCATTCTTCGATATCAATATCCACCTGCTTGTGCATTTATGCAATGAAGCTTTATTATGTGGTCCCGTGAGGTATCGTTGGATGTATCCTTTTGAGCGCTTGATGAAAACCTTCAAAGATTATGTAAAGAATACACGGTATATTGGAGGGTCAATTGCTGAAGAATACGTAACGGTGGAATCATCGCTATACGCTAGGGAACATATGCCAGAACAAGAGGTGAGGAGGTTTAATCCTCGTGGAGAACGAATGATAGAGGAACCTGATGAGTTTGAGGACGAATTATCGTTTGGGAACCCTAAAGAGGTGAAACTCACAAACCTACAATACGAGCAAGCAACTCTTCATGTCTACGAATCACAAGATGAAGTCCAAAACTGGAGAGAGTGAGTATCTACTGAATTCTTCTTCTTTGATTATATGTATTTTTTATTTTATGAACTAAACTCTATAATTTTTCGGTAGGAAGTACGAGAACGAAATTATCCAAAATCAAGGAGAAATTGGACGACAACTGACTTTAGGGCATGGGTGTCAAAAGAGGCACTTTTCACATCTTATGTGTGCGGTTATTTATTCATGTGTGGTAAAAACATGCCCTAATACAAATTCATTAAAAAATGCAGCTTCTAAAAAGAGGTGATGTCTCTTCCAGACTTGCACGCCTAGCAAAAGGTCCTAGTTTTCGTGCAAAAGAGTTTAAGAAATTCTGCACCAATGGTTTTGATTTCATTTCATATCCATATGAGGAAAATCTTTTGACGCAAAACAGTGGAATATCAATTTCTTCCTTGACCACCTGTATCGCTAGCAAAAGTGATAAAAATCCAAAGAATACGGTGTTAACCTATTATGGGATAATTCAACAAATCCTAGAACTTGATTACTTGGATTTCATAGAAACCATATTCTATTGTGATTGGGTAAAGGCGGAGGATACAACGAATGCTTGCAAAGTTGATCCCGACTCCAAACTTATTATGGTAGATTTATCAAAGCTGAAGACTAAAGACCGCATAGTCGACGAGCCTTTTATTTGTGCCTTTCAGAATGTAAAGAAGGTATTCTACTCGAAGTGCATAAACGATGGCAATTGGTCTATTGTTGTGCATGCACCAAAGGGTATGACTACTGAAGTAGACGCATTAAAGGCTCCAAAAGAGTTCTAGTCAGCTCTTGATGACAACCCTAATTTGAAGGATCTTTTAGTTGATTTAGAGGAAGATTGAGTATCAAAATATTATTTTAACCTCATCAATCTTATTTGTATCCTATTATGATATTGACATTGTATTAACACTTTACATTAATTTATGAATTTCATCTACTTTTAAGTGTAATGTCCCGCTATTTGTGCAAATGTCAGGTGATTTATCGGTTCTTTTGTTTAGAATAGATATGTTTTCATTTATTTATCTCTATCGTTTGGCTTTAGAGGGCAAAAACCCGAAACAGCCCCCGAACGGCCCCGTGAGGCCTCGTGGGTGGTGCCAACACCTCCCACAGGACCAATGTAGCTCGTAGGGACAGTGAGTGACGAAAGAACTAGCCCTGGTTTTCTTCCTTTGGTTTTGAATTTGATTTTTTGGTTCTACCATTTTTTTAATTGAACATAACTGTTTGCAAAAAATTCATTATTTTTTAACTGTCATAGGATACATTGATGTTGGGGTCGAATTACTATCAAACATAATATGAAATCGCATCGTTGCTGGCATAGAGAAGGTTCTGATTGGCGTTGGGTGTAACAAAATATCCAGGTAATGGATAGACCTATGATGAACTTTTTTAAGGTTAAATATGCATTGATTCAATTTTTTAATTATTTTGGGTTTGGATCCTATTTATGTCTAAACCCCGTAATTTTAAGTTTTTTGTGCCCCCTATAACTTGGGTATTATTGGCGCATTTGTTTCTTGTCACTTCTAGTGTGTGTGTGTGGGGGGGGGGGGGGGGGGGGAGAACATAACTTTTGAACAAAGAATAGTTAGGGTGAACACTAGAAAAAGAAGTCATTATCCAACGGATTGCCACTTTCTAGGTTTAAGGCGCTCCCGGTTTGATTGAACGACGTAAATTTGCAAAAAATTAGACTTAAGCATAAGACATGCCATCGAATGGTGAAAACGTAAAATAGCCACAAAACAGTCCCGTAAGAGTCATGAACACCTCGCATGGGACCAATGTAAATCGCAGGAACTGACCGTGTAGTCACTGCGCTCCCGATTTGAGTGTATGACGTAAATTTGCAAAAAAATAAACTTAAGCATAAAAACATGCCATCGAAGGGTGAAAACGTAAAATAGCCTTAAAACGGTCCCGTAAGAGTCATGAACCCCTCGCACGGGACTAATGTGACTCGTAGGAACCCACAGCGTAGTCACGGGGCTCCCGGTTTGAGTGTATGACGTAAATTTGTAAAAAGTTAGACTTAAGCATAAAAACATGTCATCGAAGGGTGAAAACGTAAAATAGACATAAAACGGTCCGGTAAGAGTCACAAACACCTCGTACGGGATTAATGTAACTCATAGAAACCGACCGCGTAGTCACGGGGCTCCCGGTTAGAGTGTACGATGTAAATTTGCAAAAAAATAGACTTGAGCATAAAAACATGCCATCGAAGGGTGAAAACGTACAACAAGCACAAAACGGTCCCGTAAGAGTCACGAACACCTCGCACGGGACCAATGTGACTCGTAGGAACCGACCGCGTAGTAACGGGGCTTCCGAGTTGAGTGTACGACGTAAATTAGCAAAAAGTTAGACTTGCATGCCATCGAAGGGTGAAAACGTAAAACAACCTTAAAACGGTCCCGTAAGAGTCACGAACACCTCGCACGGGACCAATGTAACTCGTAGGAACCGACCGCGTAGTCACGTCGCTCCCGGTTGTAGTGTACGACATAAATTTGCAAAAAATTAGACTAAAGCGTAAAAGCATGCCTTAGAAGGGTGAAAACGTAAAAAGCCACAAAATGGTACCGTAAGAGTCACGAACACCTCGAACGGGACCAATGTAAGTCGTAGGAACCGACCGTGTAGTCACGGCGCTCCCGACTTGTGTGTGTGCGTGTGTGCGTGTGTGCATATTTATGTGTGTGCGTGAGTGAGTGGGAAAGGGGGGAGGGGATGGGCAGGGGCGCGTGTGTGCGTGTGTGCATGTTTGTGTGTGTGCGCGTGTGCGAGTGGGGAAGAGGGGAGGGGACGGGTAGGGGACGCGTGTGTGCGTGTGTGTGAGTGGGGAAGGGGGGAGGGGACGGGGCATGTATGCATATATGCAATCTGCATATATGAATATGCATATATGTAGTGAGAGTGTGTGCGTGCGTGCGTGCGTGCGTGCGTGTGTTTGTGTGCGCGTGTGAGTGTGTGCATATTGGTGATAAAATCCAAAATAAAATAGAGAGTATACCTGATCTAGGGTGAATCCAAGAGTGGGATCTACAAAACAAACCTCTTGACACTCATATTCAGTCATCTGATCCGTTACGGTTGCCTCCGGTTCCGGTATCACGTAGGACTTTAAATAATTGTCACCTGAAAGAGAAATAACATATCAGAATTATATAATTATTAATATGAAACTAAATGAGAGATTTAGAAATAAAACATACCATATGCTCAGTGCATCCTACTTATCAGGCCATCCATTACAACAGTGATGAGAAGCTTCACAGTGATAAATCATACTTGCTGAAACAAAAGATTTAACAAAAATATATTAAAACAAATTCGTGAGATATACCTCATTTTTGGCAGCAACGTGAAACCCCCAATCCAAAAACTTAACAGATATGCCAGTGTATACATGTTTGTGTGTGTGTTTGTGTGTGCATGTGTGAGTGGGAAAGGGGGGAGGGGATGGGGAAGGGGGCGGGGCGGGGAAGTGTTGCATATATATGCAGTTGCATCTGCATATATATGCAACTACTGCATATATATGCAGTGCATATATATGCAGACATATATATGCAACTGCTGCATATATATGCAGTGCATATATATGCAACTGCTGCATATATTGGAGTGCATATATATGCAACATATGCATATATATGCAGATGCCGCTTACAATCAACTTTTGATGAAGGTTTGCCTGCGTAAAGAACGCAAGTTCGCGTGCCAGGTCATCATTCACGTCCACCTCTTGCTCTTGGTCAATGTTAACAGATAGGTTGTGTATCCAATCCACGTTATCAGTAGACCATCCTTGTTGTATAGATCTAATAAATATTTATAATGTGCCTACCTCTATTCAAACTGTTTGAAATTGCACCATTGTTGTGACAAAGAAATCCACATTGACCGGGGGCTTTATCCTCCACATTTGCCTCCGTGGGTACAGAATATCCCTCCTACCAATAAGCACCGAGGGTACGCTTATTTAAAGTAATGAAAAGTAATTATTTGTCACTGAATCGAAAAACCTGGAAAATAAAACCAAACAATCATGTCAAGTTTGCAATGGGTTTGAAATCCTAAATGTTTTCGAGACTATCCAATATCCTAACCATCTGCAATAATTAAGGCTCTAAATCAATCAACCATCCATAACCGCGGGTGAAAACTGGAAACAGCCCCCGAACGTTCCCATGGGTAGCACTAACACCTCCCACAGGACCAACGTAACTCGTAGGAACTGACCCCGCAACCGCGGGTCTCCCGGTTTGAGAATACGACGGTAATTTGCTTATTTCTAGGCTTAGGCTTAAAAACATGACATTTGAGGGTGAAAACTCGAAACAGCCCCCGAACGGCCCCGTGGGTGGCACCAACACCTCCCACGGGACCAACGTAACTCGTAGGAACTAACCCCGCAGTCGCGGGTCTCCCGGTTTGAGAAGACAACGGTAATTTGCGTATTTCTAGACTAAAGAAAAACATGGCGTTAAAAAGGTGAAAACTCGAAACAGCTCCCGAACGGCCCAGTGGATCGCACCAACACCTCCCACGACACCAACGTAACTCGTAGGAACTGACCCCGCAGCCGCGGGTCTCCCGGTTTGAGAATACGACGGTAACTTGCGTATTTCTAGATTTGGGATTAAAAATATGGCGTTAGAATGTGAAAACTCGAAACAGCCCCAGAACGGCCCCGTGGGTGGCACCAACACCTCCCACGGGACCAACGTAACTCGTAGGAACTGACCCTGCAGCCGCGGGTCTCCCGGTTTGAGAATACGATGGTAATTTGCATATTTCTAGACTTAGGCTTAAAAACATGACGTTAGAGGGTAAAAATTCGAAACAGCCCCCGAACAGCCCCGTGGGTGGCACCAACCCCTCCCACGGGACCAAAGTAACTCGTAGAAACTGACCCTGCAGCCGCGGGTCTCCCGGTTTGAGATTACTACGGTAATTTGCATATTTCTAGACTTAGGCTTAAAAACATGACGTTAGAGGGTGAAATCTCGAAACAGCCCCCGAACGGCCCCGTGGGTGGCACCAACACCTCCCACGGGACCAACGTAACTCGTAGGAACTGACCACGCAGCCGCGGGACTCCCGGTTTTAGAATATGACGGTAATTTGCATATTTCTAGACTTAGGCTTAAAAACATGGCGTTAGAGGGTGAAAACTCGAAACATCCCCCGAACGGCTCCGTGGGTGGCACCAACACCTCCCACGGGACCAATGTAACTCGTAGGAACTGACTCCACAGCCGCGGGCCTCCCGGTTTGAGAATACGACGAATATTTGCATATTTGTAGACTTAGGCTTAAAAACATGGCGTTACAAGGTGAAAACTCGAAACAGCCCCCGAACGGCCCCGTGAGAGGCACCAACACCTCCCACGGGACCAACGTAATTCGTAAAAACTGACCCCACAGTCGCGGGTCTCCCGGTTTGAGAATACAATGGTAATTTGCATATTTCTAGACTTAGGCTTAAAAACATGGCGTTAGAAGGTCAAAACTCGAAACAGTCCCCGAACGGCCCCGTGGGTGGCACCAACACCTCCCACGGCACCAACGTAACTCATAGGAACTGACCCCGTAGCCGCGGGTCTCGCGTTTTGAGAATACGATGGTAATTTGCTTATTTCTAAACTTAGGCTTAAAAACATGGCGTTAGAAGGTCAAAACTCGAAACAGCCCCAGAACGGCCCTGTGGGTGGCACTAACACCTCCCACGGGACCAACGTAACTCGTAGGAACTGACCCCGCAGCCGCGGATCTCCCGGTTTGATAATACGATGGTAATTTGCGTATTTCTTGACTTAGGCTTAAAACCATAACGTTAGAGGATGAAAACTCGAAACAGCCCCCGAACGGCCCCGTGGGTGGCACCAACACCTCCTACGGGACCAACGTAACTCGTAGGAACTGACCAGACAGCCGCGGGTCTCTCGATTTGAGAGTACTACAGTAATTTGCATATTTCTAGACTTAGGCTTAAAAACAAGACGTTAGACGGTGAAAAGTGAAAACAGTCCCCAAACGGCCCTGTGGGTGGCACCAACAGCTCTCACGGGATCAACATAACTCGTAGGAACTGACCCCGCAGCCGCGGGTCTCCCGGTTTGAGAGTACTACGGTAATTTGCATATTTCGAGACTTAGGCTTAAACACATGACGTTAGAGGGTGAAAACTCGAAACAGCGCCCGAACGGCCCCGTGGGTGGCACCAACACCTCCCACGGAACCAACGTAACTCGTAGGAACTGACCCCGCAGCCGCGGGTCTAGCGGTTTGAGGATACGACGGTAATTTACATATTTCTAGACTTAGGCTTAAAAATATGGCGTTAGAAGGTGAAAACTTGAAACAGCTCCGGAACGGCCCCGTGGGTGGCACTAACACCTCCCACGGAACCAACGTAACTCGTAGGAACTGACCCCACAGCAGCGGGTCTCCCAATTTTAGAATACGATTGTAATTTGCATATTTCTAGACATAGGCTTAAAAACATGGCGTTAGAAGGTGAAAACTCGAGACAGTCCCCGAACGGCCCCGTGGGTGGCACCAACACCTCCCACGGGACCAACGTAACTCGTAGGAACTGACCCCACAGCCGCGGGTCTACCGGTTTCAGAATATGACGGTAATTTGTGTATTTCTAGACTTAGGCTTAAAAACATGGCATTAGAAGTTGAAAACTCAAAACAACCCCAGAACGGCCCTGTGGGTGGCACCAACACCTCCCACGGGACCAACGTAACTCGTAGGAACTGACCCCGCAGCCGCGGATCTCCCGGTTTGATAATACGATGGTAATTTGCGTATTTCTAGACTTAGGCTTAAAACCATGACGTTAGAGGATGAAAACTCGAAACAGCCCCCGAACGACCCCGTGGGTGGCACCAACACCTCCTACGGGACCAACGTAACTCGTAGGAACTGACCCCACAACCGCGGGTCTCCCAGTTTGAGATTACGACGGTAATTTGCGTATTTCTAGACTTAGGCTTAAAAACATGACGTTAGAGGGTGAAAACTCGAAACAGCCCCCGAATGGCCCCGTGGTTGGCACCAACACCTCCCACGGGACCAACGTAACTCGTAGAACTAACCCCGAAGCCGCGGGTCTCCCAGTTTGAGAATACAACGGTAATTTGCGTATTTCTATACTTAAGAAAAACATGGCGCTAAAAAGGTGAAAACACGAAATAGCCCCCGAACGGCCCAGTGGGTGGCACCAACACCTCCCACGGCACCAACGTAAGTCATAGGAACTGACCCCACAGCCGCGGGTCTCCCGGTTTGAGAATACGACGGTAATTTGCGTATTTCTAGATTTAGGCTTAAAAATATGGCGTTAGAAGGTGAAAACTCGAAACAGCCCCAGAACGGCCCCGTGGGTGGCACCAACACCTCCCACGGGACCAACGTAACTCGTAGGAACTGACCCCACAGCCGCGGGTCTACCGGTTTCAGAATATGACGGTAATTTGTGTATTTCTAGACTTAGGCTTAAAAACATGGCATTAGAAGTTGAAAACTCAAAACAACCCCAGAACGGCCCCGTGGGTGGCACCAACACCTCCCATGGGACCAACGTAACTCGTAGGAATTGACCCCGCAGCCGTGTGTCTCCCGGTTTGAGAATATGACCGTAATTTGCGTATTTCTAGACTTAGGCTTAAAAACATGACGTTAGAGGGTGAAAACTCGGAACAGCCCCCGAACGGCCCCGTGGGTGGCACCAACACCTCCCACGAGACCAATGTAACTCGTAGGAACTGACCCCACAGCCGCGGGACTCCCGGGTTTAGAATATGACGGTAACTTGCATATTTCTAGACATAGGTTTAAAACATGGCGTTAGAGGGTGAGAACTCGAAACAGCCCCCGAACGGCCCCGTGGGTGGCACCAACACCTCCCACGGGACCAATGTAACTCGTAGGAACTGACCCCGCAGCTGCGAGACTCCCGGTTTTAGAATATGACGGTAATTTGCGTATTTCTAGACTTAGACTTAAAAACATGACGTTAGAGGGTGAAAACTCGAAACAGCCCCCGAATGGCCCCGTGGGTGGCACCAACACCTCCCACGGGACCAATGTAACTCGTAGGAACTGACCCCACAGCCGCGGGACTCCCGGTTTGAGAGTACGATGATAATTTGCATATTTGTAGACTTAAGCTTAAAAACATGGCGTTAAAAGGTGAAAACTCGAAACAGCCCCCGAACAGCCCCGTGGGTGGCACCAACACCTACCACGGGACCAACATAACTCGTAGGAACTGACCCCACAGCCGCGGGTCTCCCGGTTCGAGAATACGATGGTAATTTGCGTATTTCAAGACTTAGGCCTAAAAACATGGCATTAGAAGGTGAAAACTCAAAACAGCCCCCGACGGCCCTGTGGGTGGCACCAACACCTCCCACGGCACCAACGTAACTCATAGGAACTGACCCCGCAGCCGCAGGTCTCGCAGTTTGAGAATACGACGGTAATTTGCTTATTTCTATACTTAGGCTTAAAAACATGGTGTTAGAAGGTCAAAACTCGAAACAGCCCCCGAACGGCCCCGTGGGTGGCACCAACACCTCCCACGGGACCAACGTAACTCGTAGGAATTGACCCCGCAGCCGTGTGTCTGCCGGTTTGAGAATACGACCGTAATTTGTGTATTTCTAGACTTAGGCTTAAAAACATGACGTTAGAGGGTGAAAACTCGGAACAGCCCCCGAACGGCCCCGTGGGTGGCACCAACACCTCCCACGAGACCAATGTAACTCGTAGGAACTGACCCCGCAGCCGCGGGACTCCCGGGTTTAGAATATGACGGTAACTTGCATATTTATAGACTTAGGGTTAAAACATGGCGTTAGAGGGTGAGAACTCGAAACAGCCCCCGAACGGCCCCGTGGGTGGCACCAACACCTCCCACGGGACCAATGTAACTCCTAGGAACTGACCCCGTAGCCGCGGGACTCCCGGTTTTAGAATATGACGATAATTTGCGTATTTCTAGACTTAGGCTTAAAAACATGGCGTTAGAGGGTAAAAACTCAAAACAGCCCCCGAATGGCCCCGTGGGTGGCACCAACACCTCCCATGGGACCAATGTAACTCGTAGGACTTGACCCCACAGCCGCGGGACTTCCGATTTGAGAATATGACGATAATTTGCATATTTGTAGACTTAAGCTTAAAAACATGGCGTTAGAAGGTGAAAACTCGAAACAACCCCCGAACAGCCCCGTGGGTGGCACCAACACCTACCACGGGACCAACATAACTCGTAGGAACTGACCCCACAGCCGCGAGTCTCCAGGTTTGAGAATACGACGGTAATTTGTGTATTTCTAGACTTAGGCCTAAAAACATGGCATTAGAAGGTGAAAACTCGAAACAGCCCTCGAACGGCCCTGTGGGTGGCACCAACACCTCCCACAGCACCAACGTAACTCATAGGAACTGACCCCGCAGCCGCAGGTCTCGCAGTTTGAGAATACGATGGTAATTTGCTTATTTCTAGACTTAAGCTTAAAAACATGGCGTTAGATGGTCAAAACTCGAAACAGCCCCCGAACGGCCCCGTGGGTGGCACTAACACCTCCCACGGGACCAACGTAACTCGTAGTAATTGACCACGCAGCCGCGGGTCTCCCGGTTTGAGAATACGACCATAATTTGCGTATTTCTAGAGTTAGGCTTAAAAACATGACGTTAGAGGGTGAAAACTCCAAACAACCCCCGAACGGCCCCGTGGGTGGCACCAACACCTCCGACGAGACCAATGTAACTCGTAGGAACTAACCCCGCAGCCGCGGGACTCTCGGTTTTAGAATATGACGATAATTTGCATATTTCTAGACTTAGGGTTAAAAACATGGCGTTAGAGGGTGAGAACTCGAAACAGCCCCCGAACGGCGCCGTGGGTGGCACCAACACCTCCCACGGGACCAATGTAACTCGTAGGAACTGACCCCACAGCCGCGGGACCCCCGTTTTGAGAATACGACGGTAATTTGCGTATTTCTAGACTTAGGCTTAAAAGCATGGCGTTAGAAGGTGAAAACTCGAAACAGCCCCCGAACGGCGCCATGGGTGGTACCAACACCTCCCACGGGACCAACATAACTCGTAGGAACTGACCCCACAGCCGCGGGTCTCCCGGTTTGAGAATATGATGGTAATTTGCGTATTTCTAGACTTACGCTTAAAAACATGGCGTTAGAAGGTGAAAACTCGAAACAGTCCCCGAACGGCCCAGTGGGTGGCACCAACACCTCCCACGACACCAACGTAACTCATAGGAAATGACCCCACAACCGCGGGTCTCCTGGTTTGAGAATACGACGGTAATTTGCATATTTCTAGACTTAGGCTTAAAAACATGGCGTTAGAAGGTCAAAACTCGAAACAGCCCCCGAACGGCCCCGTGGGTGGCACCAACACCTCCCACGGGACCAACGTAACTCGTAGGAACTGTCCCCACAGCCGCGGGTCTCCTGGTTTGAGAATTCGACGGTAATTTGCGTATTTCTAGACTTAGGCTTAAAAACATGGCGTTAGAAGGTGAAAACTCAAAACAGCCCCAGAAGGGCCCTGTGGGTGGCACCAACACCTTCCACGGGACCAACTTAACTCGTAGGAACTGACCCCGCAGCCACGGGTCTAGCGGTTTGAGGATACGACGGTTATTTGCATATTTCTAGACTTAGGCTTAAAAATATGGCGTTAGAGGGTGAAAACTCGAAACATCTCCGGAACGGCCCCGTGGGTGGCACTAACACCTCCCACGGGACCAACGCAACTCGTAGGAACTGACCCCATAGCAGCGGGTCTCCCGGTTTTAGAATACGATCGTAATTTGCATATTTCTAGACATAGGCTTAAAAACATGGCATTAGAAGGTGAAAACTCGAAACAACCCCGAACGGCCCGGTGGGTGGCACCAACACCTCCCACGGGATCAACGTAACTCGTAGGAACTGACCTCGCAGCCGCGGGTCTCCCAGTTTGAGAATACGACCCTAATTTGCTTATTTCTAGACTTAGGCTTAAAAACATGACGTTAGAGGGTGAAAACTCAAAACATCCCCCGAACAACCCCGTGGTTGGTACCAACACCTCCCACGGGACCAACATAACTCGTAGGAACTGCCTGGCAGCCGCGGGTCTCCCGGTTTGAGAATACGACGGTAATTTGAGTATTTCTAGATTTAGACTTAAAAACATGGCGTTAGAAGGTGAAAACTCGAAATAGCCCCCGAACGGCCCCGTGGGTGGCACCAACACCTCCCATGGGACCAACGTAACTCGTAGGAACTGAGCCCATAGCCGCAGGTCTCCCAGTTTGAGAATACGAAGGTAATATGCGTATTTCTAGACTTAGGCTTAAAAACATGACGTTAGAGGGTGAAAACTCGAAATAGCCCCCGAACGGCCCCGTGGTTGGCATCAACGCCTCCCACGGGACCAACGTAACTCATATTAACTGACCCTGCAGCCGCGGGTCTCCCGGTTTGAGAATACGACGGTAATTTGCGTATTTCTAGGCTTACGATTAAAAACATGACGTTTGAGGGTGAAAACTCGAAACAGCCCTTGAACGGCCCCGTGGGTGGCACCAACACCTCCCACGGGACCAACGTAACTCGTAGGAACTAACCCCGCAGCTGCGGATCTCCCGGTTTGAGAATACAACAGTAATTTGCATATTTTTAGACTTAAGAAAAACATGGCGTTAAAAAGGTGAAAACTTAAAACAGCCCCGAACGGCCCAGTGGGTGGCACCAACACTTCCCACGGCACCAACGTAACTCGTAGGAACTAACCCCGCAGCCGCGGGTCTCCCGGTTTGAGAATCCATCGGTAATTTGCGTATTTCTGGATTTAGGATTAAAAACTGTGCGTTAGAAGGTGAAAATTAGAAACAGCCCCAGAACGGCCCTGTGAGTGGCCCCAACACCTCCCACGGGACCAACATAACTCGTAGGAACTGACCCTGCAGCCGCGGGTCTCCCGGTTTGAGAATACGATGGTAATTTGCATATTTCTAGACTTAGGCTTAAAACCATGACGTTAGAGGGTGAAAACTCGAAATAGCCCCCTAAAAGCCCCGTGGGTGGCACCAACACCTCCCACGGGACCAACGTAACTTGTAGGAACTGACCCTGTAGCCGCGGGTCTCCCGGTTTGAGATTACTACGGTAATTTTCATATTTCTAGACTTAGGCTTAAAAACATGACGTTAGAGGATGAAATCTCAAAACAGCCCCCGAACGGCCCCGTGGATGGCACCAACACCTCCCACGGGACCAACGTAACTCGTAGGAATTGACCCCGCAGCCGCGGGTCTCCCGATTTGAGAATACGACCGTAATTTGCGTATTTCTAGACTTAGGCTTAAAAACATGACGTTAAAGGGAGAAAACTCGAAACAGCCCCCGAACGGCCTCGTGGGTGTCACCAACACCTCCCACGAGACCAATGTAACTCGTAGGAATTGATCCCGCAGCCACGGGACTCCCGGTTTTAGAATATGACTGTAATTTGCATATTTCTAGACTTAGGGTTAAAAACATGGCGTTAGAGGGTGAGAACTCGAAATAGCCCCCGAACGGCCCCGTGGGTGGCACCAACACCTCCCACGGGACTAATGTATCTCGTAGGAACTGACCCCGCAGTCGGGGGACTTCCAGATTTAGAATATGACAGTAATTTTCATATTTCTAGACTTTGGCTTAAAAACATGGCGTTAGAGGGTGAAAACTCAAAATAGCCCCCGAATGGCCCCGTGGGTGGCACCAACACCTCCCACGGGACCAATGTAACTCGTAGGAACTGACCCAACAGCTGCGGGACACCCGGTTTGAGAATTCGACGATAATTTGCATATTTATAGACTTAGGCATAAAACATGGCGTCAGAATGTGAAAACTTGAAAAAGCCCCCGAACGGCCCCGTGGGTGGCACCAACACCTCCCACGGGGCCAACATAACTCGTAGGAACTGACCCCACAGCCGCGGGTCTCCCGATTTGAGAATACGATGGTAATTTGCCTATTTCTAGACTTAGGCCTAAAAACATGGCGTTAGAAGGTGAAAACTCGAAACAGCCCCCGAACGGCCCCATGGGTGGCACCAACAGCTCCCACGGTACCAGCGTAACTCATAGGAACTGACACCGCAGCCGCGGGTCTCCCGGTTTGAGAATACGACAGTAATTTGTTTATTTCTAGACTTTGGCTTAAAAACATGGCGTTAGAAGGTCAAAACTCGAAACAGCCCCCGAACGGCCCCGTGGGTGGCACCAACACCTCCCACGGGACCAACGTAACTCGTAGGAACTGGCCCCACAGCAGCGGGTCTCTCGGTTTGAGAATACGACGATAATTTGTGTATTTCTAGATTTAGGCTTAAAAACATGGCGTTAGAAGGTGAAAACTCAAAACAGTCCCAGAACGGCCCTGTGGGTGGCACCAACACCTCCCATGGGACCAACGTAACTCGTATAAACTGACCCCACAACCGCGGGTCTCCCGGTTTGAGAATACGATGGTAATTTGCGTATTTCTAGACTTAGGCTTAAAAATATGACGTTAGAGGGTGAAAACTTGAAATAGACCCCGAACAGCCCCGTGGGTGGCACCAACACATCCCACGGGACCAACGTAACTCGTAGGAACTGACCCTGCAGCCGCGGGTCTCCCAGTTTGATATTACTACGGTAATTTGCATATTTCAAGACTTAGGCTTAAAAACATGACGTTAGAGGGTGAAATCTCAAAACAGCCCCCGAACGGCCCCGTGGGTGGCACCAACACCTCCCACGGGACCAAAGTAACTCGTAGGAATTGAACCCGCAGCCGCGGGTCTACCAGTTTGATAATACGATCGTAATTTGCCTATTTCTAGACATAGGCTTAAAAACATGATGTTAGAGGGAGAAAACTCAAAATAGCCCCCGAACGGCCCCGTGGGTGGCAGAAATACGTCCCATGAGACCAATGTAACTCGTAGGAATTGACCCCGCAGCCACGGGACTCCCGATTTTAGAATATGACTGTAAGTTGCATATTTCTAGACTTAGGGTTAAAAACATGGCGTTAGAGGGTGAAAACTCGAAACATCCCCCGAACAGCCCCGTGGGTGGCACCAACACCTCCCACGAGACCAATGTAACTCGTAGGAACTGACCCCACAGCCGCGGGACTCCCGGTTTGAGAATACGATGATAATTTGCATATTTTTAGACTTAGGTGTAAAAACATGGCGTTAGAAGGTGAAAATTCGAAACAGCCCCCGAACGGCCCCGTGTGTGGCACCAACACCTCCTACGGGACCAACATAACTCGTAGGAACTGACCCCTCAGCCGCGGGTCTCCCGGTTTGAGAATACGATGGTAATTTGCGTATTTCTAGACTTAGGCCTAAAACCATGACGTTAGAGGGTGAAAACTCGAAATAGCCCCCGAACGGCCCCGTGGGTGGCACCAACACCTCCTACGAGACCAACGTAACTCGTAGGAACTGACCCTCCAGCCGCGGGTCTTCCGGTTTGAGAGTACTATGGTAATTTGCATATTTCTAGACTTAGGCTTAAAAACATGACGTTAGAGGGTGAAAACTGAAAACACCCCCGAACGGCCCCGTAGGTGGCATTAACACCTCCCACGGCACCAACGTAACTCATAGGAACTGACCCCGCAGCCGCGGGTCTCCCGGTTTCAGAGTACTACGGTAATTTGCATATTTGTAGACTTAGGCTTAAAAACATGACGTTAGAGGGTGAAAACTCGAAACATCCCCCGAACAACCCCGTGGGTGGCACCAACACCTCCCACGGGACCAACGTAACTCGTAGGAACTGACCCCGCAGCAGCGAGTCTATCGGTTTGAGGATACGACGGTAATTTGCATATTTCTAGAGTTAGGCATAAAAATATGGCGTTAGAAGGTGAAAACTCGAAACAGCCCCGTGGGTGGCACCCACACCTCCCACGGGACCAACGTAACTCGTAGGAACTGACCCAGCAGCCGCGGGTCTATCGGTTTGAGGATACGATGGTAGTTTGCATATTTCTAGACATAGGCTTAAAAACATGGCGTTAGAAGGTGAAAACTCGAAACAACCCCCGAACGGCCCCGTGGGTGGCACCAACACCTCCCACGGGACCAACGTAACTCGCAGGAACTGACCCCATAGCCGCGGGTCTCCCAATTTGAGAATACGATCCTAATTTGCTTATTTCTAGACTTAGGCTTAAAAACATGACGTTAGAGGGTGAAAACTCAAAACATCCCCCGAACGGACCCGTGGGTGGTACCAACACCTCCCACGGGACCAACGTAACTCGTAGGAACTGACCCCGCAATCCCGGGTCTCCCGGTTTGAGAATACGACGGTAATTAACGTAATTCTAGATTTAGACTTAAAAATATGGCGTTAGAAGGTGAAAACTCGAAACAGCACCCGTACGGCCCCGTGGGTGGCACCAACACCTCCCATGGGACCAACGTAACTCATCGGAACTGACTCCGCAGCCGCGGGTCTCCCGGTTTGAGAATACGATGGTAATTTACATAATTCTAGATTTAGACTTAAAAACATGGCGTTAGAAGGTGAAAACTCGAAACAGCACCCGAACGGCCCCGTGGGTGGCACCAACACCTCCTATGGGACCAACGTAACTCATCGGAACTGACCCCACAGCTGCGGGTCTCCCAGTTTGAGAATACGACGGAAATTATGTATTTCTAGACTTAGGCTTAAAAACATGACGTTAGAGGGTGAAAACTCGAAACAGCCCCCGAACGGCCCCGTGGTTGGCACCAACACCTCCCACGGGACCAACGTAACTCGTAGGGACTGACCCTGCAGCCGCAGGTCTCCCGATTTGAGAATATGACGGTAATTTGCGTATCTAGGCTTAGGCTTAAAAACATGACGTTTGAGGGTGAAAACTCGAAACAGCCCCCGAACAGCCCCGTGGGTGGCACCATAACCTCCCACGGGACCAACGTAACTCGTTGGAACTGACCCTGCAGCCGCGGGTCTCCCGGTTTGAGATTACTACGGTAATTTGCATATTTCTAGACTTAGGCTTAAAAACATGACGTTAGAGGGTGAAATTTCAAAACAGCCCCCGAACGGCCCCGTGGGTGGCGCCAACACCTCCCACGGGAGCAACGAAACTCGTAGGAATTGACCCCGCAGTCGCGGGACTCCCGGTTTTAGAATATGACGGTAATTTGCATATTTCTAGACTTAGGGATAAAAACATGGCGTTAGAGGGTGAGAAATCGAAACAGCCCCCGAACGGCCCCATGGGTGGCACCAACACCTCCCACGGGACCATTGTAACTCGTAGGAACTGACCCCGCAACCGCAGGACTCCCGGTTTTAGAATATGATGATAATTTGCATATTTCTAGACTTAGGCTTTAAAACATGGCGTTAAAGGGTGAAAACTCGAAACAGCCCCCGAATGGCCCCGTGGGTGGCACGAACACCTCCCAAGGGACCAACGCAACTCGTAGGAACTGACCCCACAGCAGCGGGTCTCCCGGTTTTAGAATACGATGGTAATTTGCATATTTCTAGACATAGGCTTAAAAACATGGCATTAGAAGGTGAAAACTCGAAACAACCCCCGAACGGCCCGGTGGGTGGCACCAACTCCTCCCCCGGGACCAACGTAACTCGTAGGAACGGACCCCGCAGCCGCGGGTCTCCCGATTTGAGAATACGATGGTAATTTGTTTATTTCTAGACTTAGGCTTAAAAACATGGCGTTAGAAGGTCAAAACCCGAAACAGCCCCCGAACGGCGCCGTGGGTGGCACCAACACCTCCCACGGGACCAACGTAACTCGTAGGAACTGACCCCACAGCCGCGGGTCTCCCGGTTTGAGAATACGACGGTAATTTGCGTATTTCTAGAATTATGCTTAAAAACATGGCGTTAGAAGGTGAAAACTCAAAACAGCCCCAAAACGGCCCTGTGGGTGGCACCAACACCTCCCTCGGGACCAACGTAACTCGTAGGAACTAACCCCGCAGCCGCGGGTCTCCCGATTTAAGAATACGACGATAATTTGCATATTTGTAGACTTAGGCTTAAAAACATGGCGTTAGAAGGTGAAAACTCGACACAGTCCCCGAACGGCCCCGGGGGTGGCACCAACACCTCCCACGGGACCAATGTAACTCGTAGGAACTGACCCCATAGCCGCGGGACTCCCGGATTGAGAATACAACGATAATTTTCTTATTTCTAGACTTAGGCTTAAAAACATGGCGTTAGAAGGTAAAAACTCAAAACAGCCCCCGAACGGCCCCGTGGGTGGCACCAACACCTCCCACGGGACCAACATAACTCTTAGGAACTGACCCCAGAGCCGCCGGTCTCCCGGTTTGAGAATACGACGGTAATTTGCATATTTCTAGACTTAGGCTTAAAAACATGGCATTAGAAGGTGAAAACTCGAAACAGCCCCCGAACGGCCCCTTGGGTGGCATTAACACCTCTCACGGGACCAAAATAACTCGTAGGAACTGACCCCGCAGCCGCGGGTCTCCCGGTTTGAGAATACGATGGTTATTTGCGTATTTCTAGACTTAGGCTTAAAAACATGACGTTAGAGGGTGAAAACTCAAAACAGCCCCCGAACGGCCCCGTGGTTGGCACCAACACCTCCCACGGGACCAACGTAACTCGTAGGAACTGAACCTGCAGCCGCGGGTCTCTCGGTTTGTGAATACGATGGTAATTTATGTATTTCTAGGCTTAGGCTTAAAAACATGACGTTTGAGGGTGAAAACTCGAAACAGTCCTTGAACGGCCCCGTGGGTGGCACCAACACCTCCCACGGGACCAACGTAACTCGTAGGAACTAACCCCGCAGCCTCGGATCTCCCGGTTTGAGAATACAATGGTAATTTAAATATTTCTAGACTTAGGCTTTAAAACATGGCGTTAAAGGGTGAAAACTCGAAACAGCCCCCGAACGGCCCCGTGGGTGGCACGAACACCTCCCACAGGACCAACGCAACTCGTAGGAACTGACCCTACAGCAGCGGGTCTCCCAGTTTTAGAATACGATGGTAATTTGCATATTTCTAGACATAGGCTTAAAAACATGGCATTAGAAGGTGAAAACTCGAAGCAACCCCCGAACGGCCCGGTGGGTGGCACCAACACCTCCCACGGGACCAACGTAACTCGTAGGAACTGACCCCGCAGCCGCGGGTCTCCCGATTTGAGAATACGATGGTAATTTGTTTATTAATAGACTTAGGCTTAAAAATATGGCGTTAGAAGGTTAAAACCCGAAACAGCCCCCGAACGGCCCCGTGGGTGGCACCAACACCTCCCACGGGACCAACGTAACTCGTAGGAACTGACCCCACAGCCGCGGGTCTCCCGGTTTGAGAATACGACGGTAATTTGCGTATTTCTAGAATTATGCTTAAAAACATGGCGTTAGAAGGTGAAAACTCAAAACAGCCCCAAAACGGCCCTGTGGGTGGCACCAACACCTCCCTCGGGACCAACGTAACTCGTAGGAACTAACCCCGCAACCGCGGGTCTCCCGATTTAAGAATACGATGATAATTTGCATATTTGTAGACTTAGGCTTAAAAACATGGCGTTAGAAGGTGAAAACTCGACACAGTCCCCGAACGGCCCCGGGGGTGGCACCAACACCTCCCACGGGACCAATGTAACTCGTAGGAACTGACCCCATAGCCGCGGGACTCCCGGATTGAGAATACAACGATAATTTGCTTATTTCTAGACTTAGGCTTCAAAACATGGCGTTAGAAGGTGAAAACTCAAAACAGCCCCCGAACGGCCCCGTGGGTGGCACCAACACCTCCCACGGGACCAACATAACTCTTAGGAACTGACCCCACAGCCGCCGGTCTCCCGGTTTGAGAATACGACGGTAATTTGCATATTTCTAGACTTAGGCTTAAAAACATGGCATTAGAAGGTGAAAACTCGAAACAGCCCCCGAACGGCCCCGTGGGTGGCATTAACACCTCTCACGGGACCAAAGTAACTCGTAGGAACTGACCCCGCAGCCGCGGGTCTCCCGGTTTGAGAATACGACGGTTATTTGCGTATTTCTAGACTTAGGCTTAAAAACATGACGTTAGAGGGTGAAAACTCAAAAGAGCCCCCGAACGGCCCCGTGGTTGGCACCAACACTTCCCACGGGACCAACGTAACTCGTAGGAACTGAACCTGCAGCCGCGGGTCTCTCGGTTTGTGAATACGATGGTAATTTACGTATTTCTAGGCTTAGGCTTAAAAACATTACGTTTGAGGGTGAAAACTCGAAACAGTCCTTGAACGGCCCCGTGGGTGGCACCAACACCTCCCACGGGACCAACGTAACTCGTAGGAACTAACCCCGCAGCCTCCGGTCTCCCGGTTTGAGAATACAATGGTAATTTGCATATTTCTAGACTTAGGGTTAAAAACATGGCGTTAAAAAGGTGAAAACTCGAAACAGCCCCCGAACGGCCTAGTGGGTGGCACCAACACCTCCCACGGGACTAATGTAACTCGTAGGAACTGACCCCGCAGTCGGAGGACTTCCAGTTTTAGAATATGATGGTAATTTGCATATTTCTAGACTTTGGCTTAAAAACATGGCGTTAGAGGGTGAAAACTCAAAACAGCCCCCGAATGGCCCCGTGGGTTTCACCAACACCTCCCACGGGACCAATGTAACTCGTAGGAACTGACCCAACAGCCGCGGGACTCCCGGTTTGAGAATTCGACGATAATTTGCATATTTATAGACTTAGGCATAAAAACATGGCATCAGAATGTGAAAACTCGAAACAGCCCCCGAACGGCCCCGTGGGTGGCACCAACACCTCCCACGGGGCCAACATAACTCGTAGGAACTGACCCCACAGTCGCGGGTCTCCCGATTTGAGAATACGACAGTAATTTGCGTATTTCTAGACTTAGGCCTAAAAACATGGCGTTAGAAGGTGAAAACTCGAAACAGCCCCCGAACGGCCCCGTGGGTGGCACCAACAGCTCCCACGGTACCAACGTAACTCATAGGAACTGACCCCGCAGCCGCGGGTCTCCCGGTTTGAGAATACGACGGTAATTTGTTTATTTCTAGACTTTAGCTTAAAAACATGGCGTTAGAAGGTCAAAACTCGAAACGGCCCCCAAACGGCCCCGTGGGTGGCACCAACACCTCCCACGGGACCAACGTAACTCGTAGGAACTGACCCCACAGCCGCGGGTCTCTCGGTTTGAGAAGATGACGCTAATTTGCGTATTTCTAGATTTAGCTTTAAAAACATGGCGTTAGAAGGTGAAAACTAGAAACAGCCCCAGAACGACCCCGTGGGTGGCACCAACACCTCCCACGGGACCAACGTAACTCGTAGGAACTGACTCTGCAGCCGCGGGTCTCCCGGTTTGAGAATACGACGGTAATTTGCATATTTCTAGACTTAGGCTTAAAAATATGACGTTAGAGGGTGAAAACTCGAAACAGACCCCGAACAGCCCCGTGGGTGGCACCAACACATCCCACGGGACCAACGTAACTCGTAGGAACTGACCCGGCAGCCACGGGTCTCCCGGTTTGAGATTACTACGATAATTTGCATATTTCTAGACTTAGGCTTAAAAACATGACGTTAGAGGGTGAAATCTCAAAACAGCCCCCGAACGGCCCCGTGGGTGGCACCAACACCTCCCACGGGACCAAAGTAACTTATAGGAATTGACCCCGCAGCCGCGGGTCTACCAGTTTGAGAATACGACCGTAATTTGCCTATTTCTAGACATAGGCTTAATAACATGACGTTAGAGGGAGAAAACTCGAAACAGCCCCCGAACGGCCCCGTGGGTGGCAGCAATACTTCCCACGAGACCAATGTAACTCTTAGGAATTAACCCCGCAGCCACGGGACTCCCGGTTTTAGAATATGACTGTAAGTTGCATATTTCTAGACTTAGGGTTAAAAACATGGCGTTAGAGGGTGAAAACTCGAAACATCCCCCGAACGGTCCCGTGGGTGGCACCAACACCTCCCACGAGACCAATGTAACTCGTAGGAACTGACCCCATAGCCGCGGGACTCCCGGTTTGAGACTACGATGATAATTTGCATATTTTTAGACTTAGGTGTAAAAACATGGCGTTAGAAGGTGAAAATTCGAAACAGCCCCCGAACGGCCCCGTGGGCGGCACCAACACCTCCTACGGGACCAACATAACTCGTAGGAACTGACCCCTCAGTCACGGGTCTCCCGGTTTGAGAATACGATGGTAATTTGCGTATTTCTAGACTTAGGCTTAAAACCATGACGTTAGAGGGTGAAAACTCGAAACAGCTCCCGAACGGCCCCGTGGGTGGCACCAACACCTCCTACGGGACCAACGTAACTCGTACGAACTGACCCTGCAGCCGCGGGTCTTCTCGTTTGAGAGTACTATGGCAATTTGCATATTTCTAGACTTTGGCTTAAAAACATGATGTTAGAGGGTGAAAACTGAAAACAGCCCGCGAACGGCCCCGTAGGTGGCATTAACACCTGCCACGGCACCAACGTAACTCATAGGAACTGACCCCGCAGCCGCGGGTCTCCCGGTTTCAGAGTACTACGGTAATTTGCATATTTCTAGACTTAGGCTTAAAAACATGACGTTAGAGGGTGAAAACTCGAAACATCCCCCGAACAGCCCCGTGGGTGGCACCAACACCTCCCACGGGACCAACGTAACTCGTAGGAACTGACCCCGCAGCCGCGGGTCTATCGGTTTGAGGATACGATGGTAATTTGCATATTTATAGAGTTAGGCATAAAAATATGGCGTTAGAAGGTGAAAGCTCGAAACAGCTCCGGAACAGCCCCGTGGGTGGCACCAACACCTCCCACGGGACCAACGTAACTCGTAGGAACTGACCCCGCAGCCGCGGGTCTATCGGTTTGAGGATACGATGGTAGTTTGCATATTTCTAGACATAGGCTTAAAAACATGGCGTTAGAAGGTGAAAACTCGAAACAACCCCCGAACGGCACCGTGGGTGGCACCAACACCTCCCACGGGACCAACGTAACTCGCAGGAACTGACCCCACAGCCGCGGGTCTCCCAATTTGAGAATACGACCGTAATTTTCTTATTTATAGACTTAGGCTTAAAAACATGACGTTAGAGGGTGAAAACTCAAAACATCCCCCGAACGGACCCGTGGGTGGTACCAACACCTCCCACGGGACCAACGTAACTCGTAGGAACTGACCCCGCAGACGCGGGTCTCCCGATTTGAGAATACGATGGTAATTAACGTAATTCTAGATTTAGACTTAAAAACATGGCGTTAGAAGGTGAAAACTCGAAACAGCACCCGAACGGCCCCGTGGGTGGCTCCAACACCTCCCATGGGACCAACGTAACTCATCGGAACTGACCCCACAGCTGCGGGTCTCCCAGTTTGAGAATACGACGGAAATTGCGTATTTCTAGACTTAGGCTTAAAAACATGACGTTAGAGGGTGAAAACTCAAAACAGCCCCAGAACGGCCCTGTGGGTGGCACCAACACCTCCCACGGGACCAACGTAACTCGTAGGAACAGACCCCGCAGCCGCGGGTCTCCCGGTTTGAGAATACGACGGTAATTTACGTAATTCTAGATTTAGACTTAAAAACATGGCGTTAGAAGGTGAAAACTCGAAACAGCACCCGAACGGCCCTATGGGTGGCACCAACACCTCCCACCGGACCAACGTAACTCATCAGAACTGACCCCACAGCTGCGGGTCTCCCAGTTTGAGAATACGACGGAAATTACGTATTTCTAGACTTAGGCTTAAAAACATGACGTTAGAGGGTGAAAACTCGAAACAGCCCCCGAACGGCCCCGTGGTTGGCACCAACACCTCCCACGGGACCAACGTAACTCGTAGGGACTGACCCTGCAGCCGCAGGTCTCCCGATTTGAGAATACGACGGTAATTTGCGTATTTCTAGCCTTAGGCTTAAAAACATGAGGTTTGAGGGTGAAAACTCGAAACAACCCCCGAACAGCCCCGTGGGTGGCACCATAACCTCCCACGGGACCAACATAACTCGTTGGAACTGATCCTGCAGCCGCGGGTCTCCCGGTTTGAGATTACTACGGTAATTTGCATATTTCTAGACTTAGGCTTAAAAACATAACGTTAGAGGGTGAAATCTCAAAACAGCCCCCGAACGGCCCCGTGGGTGGCGCCAACACCTCCCACGGGAGCAATGAAACTCGTAGGAATTGACCCCGCAGCCGCGGGACTCCCGGTTTTAGAATATGATGGTAATTTGCATATTTCTAGACTTATGGATAAAAACATGGCGTTAGAGGGTGAGAACTCGAAACAGCCCCCGAACGGCCCCGTGGGTGGCACCAACACCTCCCACGGGACCAATGTAACTCGTAGGAACTGACCCCGCAACCGCAGGACTCCCGGTTTTAGAATATGATGGTAATTTGCATATTTCTAGACTTAGGCTTTAAAACATGGCGTTAAAGGGTGAAAACTCGAAACAACCCCCGAACGGCCCCGTGGGTGGCACCAACACCTCCCACGGGACCAATGTAAGTCGTAGGAACTGACCCCACAGCCGCGGGACTCCCGGTTTGAGAATACAACGATAATTTTCATATTTGTAGACTTAGGCTTAAAAACATGGTGTTAGAGGGTGAAAACTTGAAACAGCCCCCGAATGGCCCCGTGGGTGGCACCAACACCTCCCAGGTGACCAATGTAACTCGTAGGAACTGACCCCATAGCCGCGGGACTCCCGGTTTGAGAATACAACGATAATTTGCTTATTTCTAGACTTAGGGTTAAAAACATGGCGTTAGAGGGTGAGAACTCGAAACAGCCCCCGAACGGCCCCGTGGGTGGCACCAACACCTCCCACGGGACCAATGTAACTCGTAGGAACTGACCCCGCAACCGCAGGACTCCCGGTTTTAGAATATGATGGTAGTTTGCATATTTCTAGACATAGGCTTAAAAACATGGCGTTAGAAGGTGAAAACTCGAAACAGCCCCAGAACGGCCCCATGGGTGGCACCAACACCTCCCACGAGACCAATGTAACTCGTAGGAACTGACCCCGTAGCCGCGGCACTCCTGGTTTTTGAATATGACAGTAATTTGCATATTTCTAGACTTAGGTTTAAAAACATGGCGTTAGAAGGTGAAAACTCAAAACAGCCACAAAACGGCCCTGTGGGTGGCACCAACACCTCCCTCGGGACCAACGTAACTTGTAGGAACTAACCCCGCAGCCGCGGGTCTCCCGATTTAAGAATACGACAATAATTTTCATATTTGTAGACTTAGGCTTAAAAACATGGCGTTAGAAGGTGAAAACTCGACACAGTCCCCGAACGGCCCCGTGGGTGGCACCAACACCTCCCACGGGACCAATGTAACTCGTAGGAACTGACCCCACAGCCGCGGGACTCCCGGATTGAGAATACAACGATAATTTGCTTATTTCTAGACTTAGGGTTAAAAACATGGCGTTAGAAGGTGAAAACTCGAAACAGCCCCCGAACGGCCCCGTGGGTGGCACCAACACCTCCCACGGGACCAACATAACTCGTATGAACAGACCCCACAACCGCCGGTCTCCCGGTTTGAGAATATGACGCTAATTTGCAAATTTCTAGACTTAGGATTAAAAACATGGCATTAGAAGGTGAAAACTCGAAACAGCCCCCGAACGGCCCCGTGGGTGGCATTAATACCTCCCACGGGAACAACGTAACTCGTAGGAACTGACCCCACATCATCGGGTCTCCCGGTTTTAGAATACGATGGTAATTTGTATATTTCTAGACATAGGCTTAAAAACTTGGCGTTTGAAGGTGAAAACTCGAAACAGCACCCGAACGGCCCCGTGGGTGGCACCAACGCCTGCCACGGGACCAACGTAACTCGTAGGAACTGACCCCACAGCCACGGGTCTCCCAGTTTGAGAATACGACGGTTATTTGCGTATTTCTAGACTTAGGCTTAAAAACATGACGTTAGAGGGTGAAAACTCGAAACAGCCCCCGAACGGCCCCGTGGTTGGCACCAACACCTCCCACGGGACCAACGTAACTCGTAGGAACTGAACCTGCAGCCGCGGGTCTCTCGATTTGTGAATACAACGGTAATTTACGTATTTCTAGGCGTAGGCTTAAAAACATGACGTTTGAGGGTGAAAACTCGAAACAGTCCTTGAACGGCCCCGTGGGTGGCACCAACAACTCCCACGGGACCAACGTAACTCGTAGGAACTAACCCCGCAGCTGCCGGTCTCCCGGTTTGAGAATACAACGGTAATTTGCGTATTTCTAGACTTAGGGTTAAAAACATGGCGTTAAAAAGGTGAAAACTCGAAATAGCCCCCGAACGGCCCAGTGGGTGGCACCAACACCTCCCACGGCACCAACGTAACTCGGAGGAACTGACCCCGCAGCCGCGGGTCTCCCGGTTTGAGAATACGATGTTAATTTGCGTATTTCTAGATTTAGGCTTAAAAACATGGCGTTAGAAGGTGAAAACTCGAAACAGCCCCAGAACGGCCCCATGGGTGGCACCAACACCTCCCACGAGACCAATGTAACTCGTAGGAACTGACCCCGTAGCCGCGGCACTCTTGGTTTTTGAATATGACAGTAATTTGCATATTTCTAGACTTAGGTTTAAAAACATGGCGTTAGAGGGTGAAAACTCGAAACAGCCCCCGAACGGCCCCGTGGGTGGCACCAACACCTCCCACGGGACCAATGTAACTCGTAGGAACTGACCCCGCAGCCGCGGGACTCCCGGTTTTAGAATATGAGGGTAATTTGCATATTTCTAGACTTAGGCTTAAAAACATGGTGTTAGAGGGTGAAAACTCGAAACAGCCCCCGAATGGCCCCGTGGGTGGCACCAACACCTCCCAGGGGACCAATGTAACTCGTAGGAACTGACCCCATAGCCGCGGGACTCCCGGTTTGAGAATACGACGATAATTTGCATATTTGTAGACTTAGGCTTAAAAACATGGCGTTAGAAGGTGAAAACTCGAAACAGCCTCGAACGGCCCCGTGGGTTGCACCAACACCTCCCACGGGACCAACATAACTCGTAGGAACTGACCCCGCAGCCGCGGGTCTCCCGGTTTGAGAATACGAGGGTAATTTGCGTATTTCTAGACTTAGGCCTAAAAACATGGCGTTACAAGGTGAAAACTCGAAACAGCCGCCGAACGGCCCCGTGGGTGGCAGAAACATCTCCCACGACAGCAACGTAACTCATAGGAACTGACCCCGCAGCCGCAGGTCTCTCGGTTAGATAGTACGACGGTAATTTGCTTATTTCTATACTTAGGCTTAAAAACATGGCGTTAGAAGGTCAAAACTCGAAATAGACCCCGAACGGCCCCTTGGGTGGCACCAGCACCTCCCACGGAACCAACGTAACTCGTAGGAACTGACCCCACAGTCGCGGGTCTCCCGGTTTGAGAATATGATGGTAATTTGCGTATTTCTAGACTTAGGCTTAAAAACATGGCGTTAGATGGTGAAAACTCAAAACAGCCCCAGAACGGCCCTGTGGGTGGCACCAACACCGCCCACGGGACCAACGTAACTCGTAGGAACTGACCCCGCAGTCGTGGGTCTCCCGATTTGAGAATACGATGGTAATTTGCGTATTTCTAGACTTAGGCCTAAAAACATGACGTTAGAGGGTGAAAACTCAAAACAGCCCCCGAATGGCCCCGTGGGTGGCACTAACACCTCCTACGGGACAAACGTAACTCGTAGGAACTGACCCTGCATCCGCGGGTCTCCCGGTTTGAGAGTACTACGGTAATTTTTGTATTTCTAGACTTAGGTTTAAAAACATGACGTTACAGGGTGAAAACTGAAAACAACCCCCGAACGGCCCCGTGGGTGGCACCAACACCTCCCACGGGACCAACGCAACTCGTAGGGACCGACCCCACAGCCATGGATCTCCCGGTTTGAGAGTACTACGGTAATTTGCATATTTCTAGACTTAGGCTTAAAAACATGATGTTAGAGGGTGAAAACTCGAAACAGCCCCCGAACGGCCCCGTGGGTGGCACCAACACCTCCCACGGGACCAACATAACTCGTAGGAACTGCCTGGCAGCCGCGGGTCTCCCGGTTTGAGAATACGATGGTAATTTGCGTATTTCTAGATTTAGACTTTAAAACATGGCGTTAGAAGGTGAAAACTCGAAACAGCCTCCGAACGGCCCCGTGTTTGGCACTAACACCTCCCACGGGACCAACGTAACTCGTAGGAACTGACCCCAAAGCAGCGGGTCCCCCAGTTTTAGAATACGATGATAATTTGCCTATTTCTAGACATAGGCTTAAAAACATGGCGTTAGAAGGTGAAAACTCGAAACAGCCCCCGAACGGCCCCGTGGGTGGTTCCAGCACCTCCCATTGGACCAACGTAACTCGTACGAACTGGCCTCGCAACCGCGGGTCTCCCAGTTTGAGAATACGACCGTAATTTGCTAATTTCTAGACTTAGGCTTAAAAACATGACGTTAGAGGGTGAAAACTCAGAACAGCCCCGAACGGCCTCATGGGTGGCACCAACACCTCCCACGGGACCAACATAACTCATATGAACTGACCCCGCAGCCGCGGGTCTCCCGGTTTGAGAATACGACGGTAATTTGTGGATTTCTAGATTTAGACTTAAAAATATGGCGTTAGATGGTGAAAACTCGAAATAGCCCCCGAACGGCTCCGTGGGTGGCACCAACACCTCCCATAGGACCAACATAACTCGTAGGAACTGACCCCACACCCGCGGGTCTCCCAGTTTGAGAATACGATGGTAATTTGCGTATTTCTAGACTTAGGCTTAAAAACATGACGTTAGAGGGTGAAAACTCAAAACAACCCCCGAACGGCCCCGTGGTTGGCACCAACACCTCCCAGGGGACCAACGTAACTCGTAGGAACTGACCCTGCAGCCGCGGGTCTCCCGGTTGGAGAGTACTATGGTAATTTGTATATTTCTAGACTTAGGCTTAAAAACATGACGTTAGAGGGTGAAATCTCGAAACAGCCCCCGAACGGCCCCGTGGGTGGCACCAACACCTCCCACGGCACCAACGTAACTCGTAGTAATTGACCCCACAGCCGCGGGTCTCTCGGTTTGAGAATACGACAGTAATTTGCGTATTTCTAGAGTTAGGCTTAAAAACATGACGTTAAAGGGTGAAAACTCGAAACAGCCCCCGAACAGCCCTGTGGGTGGCACCAACTACTCCCACGGGACCAATTTAACTCGTAGGAACTGACCCCGCAGCCGCGGGTCTCTCGGTTTGAGAATACTACAGAAATATGCTTATTTCTAGACTTAGGCTTAAAAACATGGCGTTAGAAGGTGAAAACTCGAAACAACCCCAGAACGGCCCCGTGGGTGGTACCAACACCTCCCACGAGACAAGCATAACCCGTAGCAACTGACTCCACAGCCGCGGGACGCCCGGTTTGAGAATACGAGGTTAATTTGCGTATTTATACACTTAGGGTTAAAAACATGGCGTTAGAGGGTGAGAACTCGAAACCGCCCCCGAATGGCCCCGTAGGAGGCACTAACACCTCCCACGGGACCAATATAGCTCGTAGGAACTGACCCCGCAGCCGCGGGACTCTCGGTTTGAGAATACGATGATAATTTGCTTATTTCTAGACTTAGGCTTAAAAACATGGCCTTAGAAGGTGAAAACTCGAAATAGCCCCCGAACGGCCCCGTGAGTGGCATCAACAACTCCCACAGGACCAACGTAACTCGTAGGAACTGACCCCACAGCCGCGGGTCTCCCGGTTTGAGAATACGACGGTAATTTGTGTATTTCTAGACTTAGGCTTAAAAACATGGCGTTAGAAGGTGAAAACACGAAACAGCCCCAGAACGGCCCTGTGGGTGGTACCAACACCTCCCACGGGACCAACGTAACTCGTAGGAATTGACCCCGCAGCCGCGGCTCTCCCGGTTTGAGAATACGATGGTAATTTGCGTATTTCTAGACTTAGGCTGAAAAACATGACGTTAGTGGGTGAAAACTCGAAACAGCCCCCGAAGGGCCCCGTGGGTTGCACCAACACCTCCTACGGGACCAACATAACTCGTAGGAATTGACCCTGTAGCCGCGGGTCTCCCGGTTTGAGAGTACTACGGTAATTTGTATATTTCTAGACTTAGGCTTAAAAACATGACGTTAGATCGTGAAAACTCAAAATAGCCCCCGAACGGGCCCGTGGGTGGCACCAACACCTCCCACGGGACCAACGCAACTCGTAGGAACTGACCCCGCAGCCGCGGTTCTCCCGGTTTGAGAGTACTACGGTAATTTTCATATTTCTAGACTTAGGCTTAAAAACATGACGTTAGAAGGTGAAAACTCGAAACAGCCCCCAAACAGCCCCGTGGGTGATACCAACACCTCCCACGGGACAAACGTAACTCGTAGGAACTGACCCCGCAACCGCGAGTCTACCGATTTGAGGACACGATGGTAATTTGCGTATTTTTTTACTTAGGCTTAAAAACATGGCGTTAGAAGGTGAACACTCGAAACAGCCCCGGAACGGCCCCGTGGGTGGCACCAACACCTCCCACGGGACCAAGGTAACTCGTAGGAACTGACTCCACAGCAGCGGGTTTCCCGGTTTTAGAACACGATGGTAATTTGCATATTTCTGAACATAGGCTTAAAAACATGACGTTAGAGGGTGAAAACTCGAAACAGCCACCGAACGGCCCCGTGGGTGGAACCAACACCTCCCACGGGACCAACGTATCTCGTAGGAACTAACCCCGCAGTCACGGGTCTCCCGGTTTGAGAATACGACGGTAATTTGCGTATTTCTAGACTTAGGCTTAAAAACATGGCGTTAGAAGGTGAAAACTTGAAACAACCCCGGAACGGCACCGTGGGTGGCACCAACACCTCCCATGGGACCAAAATAACTCGTAGGAACTGACCCCACAGCAGCGGGTCTCCTGGTTTGAGAGCACTACGGTAACTTGCATATTTTTAGACTTAGGGTTAAAAACATGGCGTTAGAAGGTGAAAACTCGAAACAGCCACCGAACGGCCCCGTGGGTGGCACCAACACCTCCCACGGCACCAACGTAACACGTATGGACTGCCCCCGCAGTCGTGGGTCTCTCGGTTTGAGAATATGACGGTAATTTTCATATTTCTAGACTTAAGCAAAACATGGCGTTAAAAGGTTAAAACTCGAAATAGCCCCCGAACGGCACTGTGGGTGGCACCAACACCTCCCACGGCACCAACGTAAGTCGTAGGAACGGACCCTACAGCCGCGGGTCTCCCGGTTTGAGAGTACTACGGTAATTTGCATATTTCTAGACTTAGGCTTAAAAACATGACGTCAGAGGGTGAAAACTCAAAACAGCCCCCGAACGGCCCCGTGGGTGGCACCAACACCTCCCACGGGACCAACGTAACTCGTAGGAACTAACCTCGCATCTGCGGGTCTCCCGGTTTGAGAATACGATGGTAATTTGCGTATTTCTAGACTTAGACTTAAAACATGGCGTTAGAAGGTGAAAACTCAAAATAGCCCCAGAACGGCCCCGTGGGTGGCACCAACACCTCCCACGGGACCAACGTAACTCGAAGGAACTGACCCCGCAGCCGCGAAACTCCCGATTTGAGAATACGAGGGTAATTTGCATATTTATAGACTTAGGGTTAAAAACATGGCGTTAGAGGGTGAGAACTCGAAACAACCCCCGAACGGCCCCGTGGGTGGCACCAACACCTCCCACGGGACCAATGTAACTCGTAGGAACTGACCCCGTAGCCGCGGGACTCCCGGTTTTAGAATACGACGGTAATTTGTATATTTCTATACTTGGGCTTAAAAACATGGCGTTAAAGGGTGAAAACTTGAAACAGCCCCCGAACGGCCCCATGGGTGGCACCAACACCTCCCACGGCACCAATGTAGCTCATAGGAACTGACCCCGCAGCCGCGGGACTCCCGGTTTGAGAATACGATGATAATTTGCATATTTCTAGACTTAGGGTTAAAAATATGGCGTTAGAAGGTGAAAACTCGAAACAGCCCCCGAACGGTCCCGTGGGTGGCACCAACAACTCCCACGGGACCAACGTAACTCGTAGGAACTGACCCCACAGCCGCGGGTCTTCCGGTTTGAGAATACGATGGTAATTTGCGTATTTCTAGACTTGGGCTTAAAAACATGGCGTTAGAACGTGAAAACTTGAAACAACCCCATAACGGCCCCCTGGGTGGCACCAACACCTCCCCCGGGACCAACGTAACTCGTAGGAACTGACCTCGCAGCCGCGGGTCTCCCGGTTTGAGAATACGATGGTAATTTGCATATTTCTAGACTTAGGCTAAAAAACATGACGTTAGCGGGTGAAAACTCGAAACAACCCCCGAACGGCTCCGTGGGTTACACCAACACCTCCTACGGGACCAACGTAAATCGCAGGAACTGACCCTACAGCAGCGGGTCTCCCGATTTGAGAGTATTACGGTGATTTGTATATTTCTAGACTTAGGCTTAAAAACATGACGTTACATCGTGAAAACTCAAAACAGCCCCCGAACGGCCCCGTGGGTTTCACAACCACCTCCCACGGGACCAACGTAACTCGTAGGAACTGACCCCGCAGCCCCGGGTCTCCCGGTTTGAGAGTACTACGGTAATTTGCATATTTCTAGACTTATGCTCAAAAACGTGACGTTAGAAGGTGAAAACTCGAAACAGCCCCCGAACAACCCCATGGGTGGCACCAACACCTTTCACGGGACCAACGTAACTCGTAGGAACTGACCCCGTAGCCGCGGGTCTACCGGTTTGAGGATACGATGGTAATTTGCGTATTTTTAGACTTAGGCTTAAAAACATGGCGTTAGAAAGTGAAAACTCGAAACAGTCCCGGAACGGCCCCGTGGGTGGCACCAACACCTCCCACGGGACCAATGTAACTCGTAGGAACTGACCCCACAGCAGCGGGTTTCCCGATTTTAGAATACGATGGTAATTTACATATTTCTAGACATAGGCTTAAAAACATGGCATTAGAAGGTGAAAACTTGAAATAGCCCCCGAACGGTCCCGTGGGTGGCACCCACACTTCCCACGGGACCAATGTAACTCGTAGGAACTGATCCCGCAGTCGCAGGTCTCCCGATTTGAGAATACGATCGTAATTTGCTTATTTATAGACTTAGGCTTAAAAACATGACGTTAGAGGGTGAAAACTCGAAACAGCCCCGTGGGTGGAACCAACAGCTCCCACGGGACCAACGTAACTCGTAGGAACTGACCCCGCAGCTGCGGGTCTCTCGGTTTGAGAATACGATGGTAATTTGAGTATTTCTAGACTTAGACTTAAAAACATGGCGTTAGAAGGTGAAAACTCGAAACAGCCCCCGACCGGCCCCGTGGGTGGCACCAACACCTCCCATGGGACCAACATAACTCGTAGGAATTGACCCCACAGCCGCGGATCTCCCAGTTTGAGAATACGACGCTAATTTGCGTATTTCTAGACTTAGGCTTAAAAACATGACGTTAGAGGGTGAAATCTCGAAACAGCCCCAGAACGGCCCTGTGGGTGGCACCAACACCTCCCACGGCACCAACGTAACTCGTAGTAATTGACCCCGCAGCCGCGAGTCTCCCGATTTGAGAATACGACCGTAATTTGCATATTTCTAGATTTAGGATTAAAACCATGGCGTTAGAGGGTGAAAACTCGAAACAGCCCCCGAACGGCCCCGTGGGTGGCTCTAACACCTCCCACGGGATCAACGTAACTCGTAGGAACTGACCCCGCAGCCGCCGGTCTCCCAGTTTGAGAGTACTATGGTAATTTGCATATTTCTAAACTTAGGCTTAAAAACATGACGTTAGAGGGTGAAAACTCGAAACAGCCCCCGAACGGCCCCGTGGGTGGCACCAACACCTCCCACGGGACCAACCTAACTCGTAGGAACTGACCCCGCAGCCGCGGGTCTAGTGGTTTGAGGATACGACGATAATTTGCATATTTCTAGACTTAGGCTTAAAAATATGGCGTTAGATGGTGAGAACTCGAAACAGCTCCGGAACGGCCCCGTGGGTGGCACTAACACCTCCCACGAGACCAACATAACTCGTAGGAACTGACCCCACAGCAGCGGGTCTCCCTGTTTTAGAATACAATGGTAATTTTCATATTTCGAGACATAGGCTTAAAAACATGGCGTTAGAAGGTGAAAACTCGAAACAGCCCCCGAACGGCCCCGTCGGTGGCACCAACACCTCCCACGGGACCAACGTAACTCGTAGGAACTAACCTCGCATCTGCGGGTCTCCCGGTTTGAGAATACGATGGTAATTTGCGTATTTCTAGACTTAGACTTAAAACATGGCGTTAGAAGGTGAAAACTCAAAATAGCCCCAGAACGGCCCCGTGGGTGGCACCAACACCTCCCACGGGACCAACGTAACTCGTAGGAACTGACCCCGCAGCCGCGAAACTCCCGATTTGAGAATACGAGGGTAATTTGCATATTTATAGACTTAGGGTTAAAAACATGGCGTTAGAGGGTGAGAACTCGAAACAACCCCCGAACGGTCCCGTGGGTGGCACCAACACCTCCCACGGGACCAATGTAACTCGTAGGAACTGACCCCGTAGCCGCGGGACTCCCGGTTTTAGAATACGACGGTAATTTGTATATTTCTATACTTGGGCTTAAAAACATGGCGTTAAAGGGTGAAAACTTGAAACAGCCCCCGAACGGCCCCATGGGTGGCACCAACACCTCCCACGGCACCAATGTAGCTCATAGGAACTGACCCCGCAGCCGCGGACTCCCGGTTTGAGAATACGATGATAATTTGCTTATTTCTAGACTTAGGGTTAAAAATATGGCGTTAGAAGGTGAAAACTCGAAACAGCCCCGAACGGTCCCGTGGGTGGCACCAACAACTCCCACGGGACCAACGTAACTCGTAGGAACTGACCCCACAGCCGCGGGTCTCCCGATTTGAGAATACGATGGTAATTTCCGTATTTCTAGACTTGGGCTTAAAAACATGGCGTTAGAACGTGAAAACTTGAAACAACCCCAGAACGGCCCCCTGGGTGGCACCAACACCTCCCACGGCACCAACGTAACTCGTAGTAATTGACCCCGCAGCCGCGAGTCTCCCGATTTGAGAATACGACCGTAATTTGCATATTTCTAGATTTAGGATTAAAACCATGGCGTTAGAGGGTGAAAACTCGAAACAGCCCCCGAACGGCCCCGTGGGTGGCTCTAACACCTCCCACGGGATCAACGTAACTCGTAGGAACTGACCCCGCAGCCGCCGGTCTCCCAGTTTGAGAGTACTATGGTAATTTGCATATTTCTAAACTTAGGCTTAAAAACATGACGTTAGAGGGTGAAAACTCGAAACAGCCGCCGAACGGCCCCGTGGGTGGCAGAAACATCTCCCACGACAGCAACGTAACTCATAGGAACTGACCCCGCAGCCGCAGGTCTCTCGGTTAGATAGTACGACGGTAATTTGCTTATTTCTAGACTTAGGCTTAAAAACATGGCGTTAGAAGGTCAAAGCTCGAAATAGACCCCGAACGGCCCCTTGGGTGGCACCAGCACCTCCCACGGAACCAACATAACTCGTAAGAACTGACCCCACAGCAGCGGGTCTCCCTGTTTTAGAATACAATGGTAATTTTCATATTTCGAGACATAGGCTTAAAAACATGGCGTTAGAAGGTGAAAACTCGAAACAGCCCCCGAACGGCCCCGTCGGTGGCACCAACACCTCCCACGGGACCAACGTAACTCGTAGGAACTAACCTCGCATCTGCGGGTCTCCCGGTTTGAGAATACGATGGTAATTTGCGTATTTCTAGACTTAGACTTAAAACATGGCGTTAGAAGGTGAAAACTCAAAATAGCCCCAGAACGGCCCCGTGGGTGGCACCAACACCTCCCACGGGACCAACGTAACTCGTAGGAACTGACCCCGCAGCCGCGAAACTCCCGATTTGAGAATACGAGGGTAATTTGCATATTTATAGACTTAGGGTTAAAAACATGGCGTTAGAGGGTGAGAACTCGAAACAACCCCCGAACGGTCCCGTGGGTGGCACCAACACCTCCCACGGGACCAATGTAACTCGTAGGAACTGACCCCGTAGCCGCGGGACTCCCGGTTTTAGAATACGACGGTAATTTGTATATTTCTATACTTGGGCTTAAAAACATGGCGTTAAAGGGTGAAAACTTGAAACAGCCCCCGAACGGCCCCATGGGTGGCACCAACACCTCCCACGGCACCAATGTAGCTCATAGGAACTGACCCCGCAGCCGCGGGACTCCCGGTTTGAGAATACGATGATAATTTGCTTATTTCTAGACTTAGGGTTAAAAATATGGCGTTAGAAGGTGAAAACTCGAAACAGCCCCCGAACGGTCCCGTGGGTGGCACCAACAACTCCCACGGGACCAACGTAACTCGTAGGAACTGACCCCACAGCCGCGGGTCTCCCGATTTGAGAATACGATGGTAATTTCCGTATTTCTAGACTTGGGCTTAAAAACATGGCGTTAGAACGTGAAAACTTGAAACAACCCCAGAACGGCCCCCTGGGTGGCACCAACACCTCCCCCGGGACCAACGTAACTCGTAGGAACTGACCTCGCAGCCGCGGGTCTCCCGGTTTGAGAATACGATGGTAATTTGCATATTTCTAGACTTAGGCTAAAAAACATGACGTTAGCGGGTGAAAACTCGAAACAACCCCCGAACGGCTCCGTGGGTTACACCAACACCTCCTACGGGACCAACGTAAATCGCAGGAACTGACCCTACAGCAGCGGGTCTCCCGGTTTGAGAGTATTACGGTGATTTGTATATTTCTAGACTTAGGCTTAAAAACATGACGTTACATCGTGAAAACTCAAAACAGCCCACGAACGGCCCCGTGGGTTTCACAACCACCTCCCACGGGACCAACGTAACTCGTAGGAACTGACCCCGCAGCCCCGGGTCTCCCGGTTTGAGAGTACTACGGTAATTTGCATATTTCTAGACTTATGCTCAAAAACACGACGTTAGAAGGTGAAAACTCGAAACAGCCCCCGAACAACCCCATGGGTGGCACCAACACCTTTCACGGGACCAACGTAACTCGTAGGAACTGACCCCGTAGCCGCGGGTCTACCGGTTTGAGGATACGATGGTAATTTGCGTATTTTTAGACTTAGGCTTAAAAACATGGCGTTAGAAAGTGAAAAGTCGAAACAGTCCCGGAACGGCCCCGTGGGTGGCACCAACACCTCCCACGGGACCAATGTAACTCGTAGGAACTGACCCCACAGCAACGGGTTTCCCGGTTTTAGAATACGATGGTAATTTACATATTTCTAGACATAGGCTTAAAAACATGGCATTAGAAGGTGAAAACTCGAAATAGCCCCCGAACGGTCCCGTGGGTGGCACCCACACTTCCCACGGGACCAATGTAACTCGTAGGAACTGATCCCGCAGTCGCAGGTCTCCCGATTTGAGAATACGATCGTAATTTGATTATTTATAGACTTAGGCTTAAAAACATGACGTTAGAGGGTGAAAACTCGAAACAGCCCCGTGGGTGGAACCAACAGCTCCCACGGGACCAACGTAACTCGTAGGAACTGACCCCGCAGCTGCGGGTCTCTCGGTTTGAGAATACGATGGTAATTTGAGTATTTCTAGACTTAGACTTAAAAACATGGCGTTAGAAGGTGAAAACTCGAAACAGCCCCCGACCGGCCCCGTGGGTGGCACCAACACCTCCCATGGGACCAACGTAACTCGTAGGAATTGACCCCACAGCCGCGGATCTCCCAGTTTGAGAATACGACGGTAATTTGCGTATTTCTAGACTTAGGCTTAAAAACATGACGTTAGAGGGTGAAATCTCGAAATAGCCCCAGAACGGCCCTGTGGGTGGCACCAACACCTCCCACGGTACCAACGTAACTCGTAGTAATTGACCCCGCAGCCGCGGGTCTCCCGATTTGAGAATACGACCGTAATTTGCATATTTCTAGACTTAGGATTAAAACCATGACGTTAGAGGGTGAAAACTCGAAACAGCCCCCGAACGGCCCCGTGGGTGGCTCTAACACCTCCCACGGGATCAACGTAACTCGTAGGAACTGACCCCGCAGCCGCGGGTCTCCCAGTTTGAGAGTACTACGGTAATTTGCATATTTCTAAACTTAGGCTTAAAAACATGACGTTAGAGGGTGAAAACTCGAAACAGCCCCCGAACGGCCCCGTGGGTGGCACCAACACCTCCCACGGGACCAACGTAACTCGTAGGAACTGACCCCGCAGCCGCGGGTCTAGTGGTTTGAGGATACGACGATAATTTGCATATTTCTAGACTTAGGCTTAAAAATATGGCGTTAGAAGGTGAAAACTCGAAACAGCTCCGGAACGGCCCCGTGGGTGGCACTAACACCTCCCACGAGACCAACATAACTCGTAGGAACTGACCCCACAACAGCGGGTCTCCCTGTTTTAGAATACAATGGTAATTTTCATATTTCGAGACATAGGCTTAAAAACATGGCGTTAGAAGGTGAAAACTCGAAACAGCCCCCGAACGGCCCCGTCGGTGGCACCAACACCTCCCACGGGACCAACGTAACTCGTAGGAACTGACCCCGCAGTCGCGGGTTTCCCAGTTTGAGAATACGACCGTAATTTGTTTATTTCTAGACTTAGGCTTAAAAACATGACGTTAGAGGGTGAAAACTCAAAACAGCCCCCGAACGGCCCCGTGGATGGCACCAACATCTCCCACGGGACCAACATAACTCGTAGGAACTAACCCCGCAGCCGCAGGTCTCCCGGTTTGAGAATACGACAGTAATTTAGGTATTTCTATATTTAGACTTAAATACATGGCGTTAGAAGTTGAAAACTCGAAACAACACCCGAACGGCCCCGTGGGTTGCACCAACACCTCCCGTGGGACCAACGTAACTCGTAGGAACTGACCCCACAACCACGGGTCTCCCAGTTTGAGAATACGATGGTAATTTGCATATTTCTAGACTTAGGCTTAAAATCATGACGTTAGAGGGTGCAAACTCGAAACAGCCCCCGAACGGCCCCGTGGTTGGCACCAACACCTCCCACGGGACAAACGTAACTCGTAAGAACTGACCCTGCAGCCGCGGGTCTCTCGGTTTGAGAATACGATGGTAATTTCCGTATTTCTAGGCTTAGGCTTAAAAACATGACGTTTGAGGGTGAAAACTCGAAACAGTACTTGAACAGCCCCGTGGGTGGCACCAACACCTCTCACGGGACCAACGTAACTCGTAGGAACTAACCCCGCAGTCGCGGGTCTCCCGATTTAAGAATATGACGGTAATTTTCAGATTTCAAGATTTAGGCTTAAAAATATGGCGTTAGAAGGTGAAAACTCGAAACAGCCCCCGAACGGCTCCGTGGGTGGCACCAACACCTCCCATGGGACCAACGTAACTCATAGGAACTGACCCCACAGCCGCGGGTCTCCCAGATTGAGAATACGATGGTAATTTGCGTATTTCTAGACTTAGGCTTAAAAACATGACGTTAGAGGGTGAAAACTCGAAACAGCCTCCGAACGGCCCCGTGGGTGGTACCAACACCTCCCACGAGACCAATGTAACTCGTAGGAACTGACCTCGCAGCCACGGGACTCCCGGTTTTAGAATATGAAGGTAATTTGTATATTTCTAGACTTAGGGTTAAAAACATGGCGTTAGAGGGTGAGAACTCAAAACAGCCCCCGAACGGCCCCGTGGGTGGCACCAACACCTCCCACGGGACCAATGTAACTCGTAGGAACTGACCCCACAGCCGCGAGACTCCCGGTTTTAGAATATGAGGGTAATTTGCATATTTCTAGACTTAGGCTTAAAAACATGGTGTTAGAGGGTGAAGACTCGAAACAGCCCCCGAATGGCCCCGTGGGTGGCACCAACACCTCCCACGGGACCAATGTAACTCGTAGGAACTGACCCCATAGCCGCTGGACTCCCGGTTTAAGAATACGACGATAATTTGCATATTTTTAGACTTAGGCTTTAAAACATGGCGTTAGAAAGTGAAAACTCGAAACAGCCCCCGAACGGCCCCGTGGGTGGCTCCAACACCTCCCACGGGACCAACATAACTCGTAGGAACTGACCCCACAGTTGCGGGTCTCCCGGTTTGAGAATACGACGGTAATTTGCGTATTTCTAGACTTAGGCCTAAAAACATGGCGTTACAAGGTGAAAACTCAAAACAGCCCCCGAACGGCCAAGTGGGTGGCACCAACACCTCCCACGGCACCAACGTAACTCGTAGGAACTGACCCTGCAGCCGCGGGTCTCCCGGTTTGAGAGTAAGATGGTAATTTGCTTATTTCTAGACTTAGGCTTAAAAACATGGCGTTAGAAGGTGAAAACTCGAAACAGCCCCCGAACGGCCCCGTGGGTGGCACCAACACCTCCCACAACACCAACGTAACTCATCGGAACTGACCCCACATCCGCGGGTCTCCCGGTTTGAGAATACGACGGCAATTTGCGTATTTCTAGACTTAGGCTTAAAAACATGGCGTTAGAAGGTGAAAACTCAAAACAGCCCCAGAACGGCCCTGTGGGTGGCACCAACACCTCCCACGGGACCAACGTAACTCGTAGGACTTGACCCCGCGGTCGCGGGTCTCCCGGTTTCAGAATACGATGGTAATTTGCGTATTTCTAGACTTAGGCTTAAAAACATGACGTTAGAGGGTGAAAACTCAAAACAACCCCCGAATGGCCCCATGGGTGGCACCAACACCTCCTACGGGACAAACATAACTCGTAGGAAGTGACCCTGCAGCCGCGGGTCTCCCGGTTTGAAAGTACTACGGTAATTTTTATATTTCTAGACTTAGGCTTAAAAACATGACGTTACAGGGTGAAAACTGAAAACAACCCCCGAACGGCCCCGTGGGTGGCACCAACACCTCCCACGGGACCAACGTAACTCGTAGGAACTGACCCTGCAGCCACGGGTCTCCCGGTTTGAGAGTACTACGATAATTTGCATATTTCTAGACTTTGGCTTAAAAACATGACGTTAGAGGGTGAAAACTCGAAACAGCCCCCGAACGGCCCCGTGGGTGGCACCAACACCTCCCACGGGACCAACGTAACTCGTAGGAACTGACCCCACAGCCGCGGGTCTAGCGGTTTGAGGATACGACGGTAATTTTCATATTTCTAGACTTAGGCTTAAAAACATGGCGTTAGAAGGTGAAAACTCAAAACAGCCCCGGAACGGCCACGTGGGTGGCACTAACACCTCGCACGAGACAAACGTAACTCGTAGGAACTGACCCCAAAGCAGCGGGTCTCCCGGTTTTAGAATACGATGGTAATTTGCCTATTTCTAGACATAGGCTTAAAAACATGGCGCTAGAAGGTGAAAACTCGAAAGAGCCCCCGAACGGCCCCGTGGTTGGCACCAACACCTCCCACGACACCAACGTAACTCGTAGGAACTGACCCCGCACCCGCGGGTCTCCCGATTTGAGAATACGGCCGTAATTTGCTTATTTCTAGACTTATGCTTAAAAACATGGCGTTAGAAGGTGAAAACTCGAAACTGCCCCAGAACGGCCCCGTGGATCGCACCAACACCTCCCACGGGACCAACGTAACTCGTAGGAACTGACCCCGCAGCTGCGGGTCTCCCGGTTTGAGAATACGATGGTAATTTGCGTATTTCTTGACTTAGGCTTAAAAACATGGCGTTAGAAGGTGAAAAGTCAAAATATCCCTAGAACGGCCCCGTGGGTGGCACCAACACCTCCCACCGGACCAACGTAACTCGTAGGAACTGACCCCACAGCCGCGGGACTCCCGGTTTGAGAATACGACGGTAATTTGCATATTTATAGACTTAGGGTTAAAAACATCGCTATAGAGGGTGAGAACTTGAAACAGCCCCCGAACGGCCCCGTGGGTGGCACCCACACCTCCCACGAGACCAATGTAACTCGTAAGAACTGACCCCGCAGCCGCGGGACTCCCAATTTTAGAATACGACGGTAATTTGCATATTTCTAGACTTAGGCTTAAAAACATGGCGTTAGAGGGTGAAAACTCGAAACAGCCCCCGAACGGCCCTGTGGGTGGCACCAACACCTGCCACGGGACCAATGTAACTCGTAGGAACTGACCCCGCATCCGCAGGACTCCTGGTTTGAGAATACGACGATAATTTGCATATTTGTTGACTTAGGCTTAAAAACATGGCGTTACAGTGTGAGAACTCGAAACGGCCCCCGAACGTCCCCGTGGGTGGCAACAACACCTCCCACGGGACCAATGTAACTCGTAGGAACTGACCCCATAGCCGTGGGACTCCCGGTTTGAGAATACGACGATAATTTGCATATTTCTACTTGGTTACTGATAATTTTAACTCATATATGCAATTTTTCAGCTTGATTAAATATTTTGTAAAACTACTTGGTTACTGATATTTTTTTTATGTATCCCATCATTTGTAGGATTTTTTCACGTGGAACAAACGAAGGAGGCAATGGTCTACAGCGTGAAGATTGTTTATAGGTTGTGGACATTCAGGATTTTGATTTTTGTGTTACAGCCGTGCGGGCTTTTATTGTTTAGTTTTATGGTCGTGCGGGCTTTTATTGTTTAGTTTTATGGCCGTGCGGGCTTTTATAATTTGATTGTTGAATTTTATAGCCGCGCGGGCTTTATAATAAGTAGGTTTTACATTTACAGGTTTTGGAATGTCTAGAAAATAGAGGAAACTCTGCCCAATTTTTTGTTGGTCTGTGAATTATTAAGACGTGTAATTTTTATAAGTTTGTATATATATTTGTTTATTAACAACGTTCTCGATTCGCAATTGTGATTTTTTTATTGTTTTGCCAATAATAAATATTTGTAACACCTCATACGCGTCAAACGTTACACGTAGCAACTGATGGTGCACTCACAGGACCCCCAATTTTAGGATTGGACAAAAAAAATACATTTCTTTTAAAATTGTAGTTAAATATGGTCATGAGCTTTGTCCATGACCATTTTTATTTTTTCGTCATGCATAAAAATGGTCACGGATTAGGGCCACGACCAATTTTTATTTTTATTTTTTTGTCACGGTCGTGGGTCGCGGACTTTGGTCGCGACCAATTTGTCACGGTTGTGGGTCACGGATCAGCCCCGCGACCAATTTTTTTTTTAATTTTTTTGTCACGGTCGTGTGTCGCGGACTTTGGTCGTGACCAATTTGTCACGGTTGTGGGTCACGAATCAGGGCCGTGACCAATTTTTTTAAATTTTTTTTGTCACGGTCATGGGTCGCGAACTTTGGTCGCGACCAATTTGTCACGGTTGTGGGTCACGGATCAGGGCCGCGACCCGTCATGACATGGGTCACGACCTAAGTCCGCGACCATCTGCCGTGACCCCTCTCGGCCGTGACCATTTTTTGGTCACGGACTTGGGCCGCGACCCACGAAAATGGTCACGCTCGAAATGGTCAGGCCCAAGTCCGCGACCCACAGCTTTGGTCAGGGATTTTGGCCGTGACCAATCGCCAGTTTTGGTGTAGTGTACGTGGTGAAATTTTTGTTATATCTAGGGTGAGATACATGGGTTGATCCTTTCATATAAATTTGGGTATGGTTCTATATGATTGGTATGACGATGGAGTGATTATACCTTTAGAGGTGATTTAATTGTTATAGGTGTGTGATAATCTATAACTAGGCCTAGTACATGCGAGAAATCCCCCGAAGGCGATATGATAGGCCTTCATTATGTGCGAACTTGAGAGGTGCCCTTTCTGAGGTATGTGTGTTGGACCATACATGTATTACGTGGATGTAGATTTAGAGAATATTCTCCCTAATATATTTTAAACTTGAGACATATAAAGTAATCAGTAATGAAACACGTTGCATAAGTTCATTAAGATGAGTAAGACTTAATCATGGAGTGAACATGGGTATGGGATTAGACGCGTGATATATTTAGGTTTTTTAGGTTGGGATAACTTAAAAGAAAATAAACTGTGTGAGGAAGGTTCATAGTTATATTGTAGCCCAAACTCAGTTATAATCTTACTCTTCGTAAACGTGTTGTTAATATTTCTTCTGTTTTTACAGTTCTTAGGTCGTTGTTACTATTGTAGAATGATTATATTTCATTGGAGGAGTTTCTCTAATGAAGTTTTATTTCTCCTTCCTAAGATTTAGCAGTCGAGCAATAGTGATCTTTTATCTCCTGTTATATTTATATATTTCGATACAGACAGTTATACGAATTTTATATTTGAGATATTTTTACTCCAGGGTTGGTTTCATTTTGTATTGGTAGTTGGATGGTATCAAATGTGGTTTTATATTATTCAATATTTTGACTTATTATATTTACTTATTTAACTTTTTATTTATTCGTTATGCAGAGAATGTTAGCACATATTTTTTATTCTTGTGATTTTTGTATGAGACCTGATCAGTTTATTTAGAATTTTTATGGGGTGTCACAGTTGGTATCAAAGCATTTCAGGTTCTAGTGTGCTATGGATCTTGAGTCCGTCCATTATTTTTCACTTTATGTTCTTTGATTAATTTATATCCTTACCGTTTAGGATTTATATTCTTAAAAATGATGACCGCTTAAGGGGTTTCACGCCATGGTTCCAAATGAATGATTCAAATCGACCAAATTGTATCGGAAGGGTTCCTTATTTGGATTTCTCTTGCGAGACGTCCCACACATGAAGTCGGAGTTAAGGACCATTGGGCGGGAGACCTTTAGTAGGTTCTTAGTGTATGGTTCGAGGGAAAATGCTTCAACTCACCATATGTGACATCTTTAGGAATAAGTTTCTGAAGACCTCATCTTGACGATTGCGTGATAGACCTCGTCTTGACGACTGCGTGAGGAGGAGTTAAATTATCTTTCTCTTTTTGTATCGGGAGAGATTGATACAGAAGCGAAGAAGACTATTCACGATTTTAGTTAGAGTACGAGAAGACTTTTTACGATGGCATAATCCTTATGTGAAAGGTTTGGTAAGTGTTAATGGGTAACCCATTCTTTATCACTTTCTCTTAGGTGGTGGAAGCTACCTTCTTACATCAACAGTACCTTCATAACTATTTAAAGGATAGAGATTCATAATATTAAGAAGACTGAGACTAAAGTAGGACAAAATAACTATATATGGTGTAGAACTTACTCGAGTAGGGAGGACCTCATCAGCAGAAGGAATCATATATGGGAAAAGGATCCCCAATAGGTTTATAGGAGTAAACAATATAATCTTGTATGGATAGTGGATCCAAGGCCAATGATAACAACATTGACGATGCGTATTTTTTATAGTATCATCCGTAGAGGCAAGGTCAACAAGGTTGTTGTATCCATAGTTCCTTTATAGGAAGGTGTTACATTTCTGGTGAGTGAGACCACTTAGTTAGTAGTTGCCTTATGTCAACATGTATTATTGGGGCTACCACCAAGGGATGGTTACGGGATGTTCACGGCTCAAGCGCATGAGTTTTACTTAGACACCAAGGAGTTTTCATTATTTATTAGTAGTGTGTTTACTAAGATTATGATATGTATAGATTTTGTTTATCGAGCATTAGTTATATGTGGATACCCCAAAGGTATGTGATGCTTTCAGTCGAGATTGTGCAGATATAGAAATATGTTTGGTCGACTTGGTACCCATCTGCTTTTTTTATTATTTAGACATATGGTCTTATGACTTTATTATTTGGCTTTGAGTAGTAGTTATATATTACACATATATCGACTATCGGGGGTAGCATTTTATGTCGTTGTTTTCAAACAGGGAATCTTTATTATAGTTATGATTAGGCTCGGGAGAATATCCAGTTCGTATGGGTATTTTAGATGTGAGCACATTAGAGGGGTTATGGTGTCTTAGAATTATTGTTGATAGTTCGAAGTTTTTAGTTGTAGCTGTTTGGGTACCGAGTACTACTTACATCAGAGATTAGTTTTGGCCTTAGTGTCGAAATTATCGTTAGATCATTGCAAGAGTATTTTTGGTTGGGGTTAGTCATATTAGAAAGGATAGAGTGCCATGGGAGTAGCTAACATAGTTTTGGAGGCAAGAATATATAGTGAGTAGTATGTTATTTTGGAGAAACTTCAGTCTGCTTTGTTAAAATATGGATGATTCTCTTTGTGGAATGGATCACTGAGAGTTAAATAAGGCCGTGATACATAAAAAGTGTGTGATTTTGACGACTTGTTGAGTCATATGAAGAGAAGTGCCTTAATGTGATGATTTCCTTATTGGGTTAGTGATGACATCTTGCTAAATCGCAAGCATTTGTAGCAGCGGTGGCCGTTACACCCATTTTTTGGGTCAAGGTTGGTTGAGGTTCAAGTGTTAAAATTTACTAAGAGAAGTTATATAAGTTGCAATTGGGAGGATTTCCCTTTCTTTGTTGATGAATGTAGAAGGTTATAGTTCCAATGAAGATTATTCATGCTAGACGGTTCCAAGATACGAGAGGTAGTTTTGACCAAGTCTCGTATTTTGTAATTCACTTTACATCCTAAAAGTGATTGGATGTATAGTAATTAGGGGAGTTCATATTGTTGGTACGATAAAGTAGTTTAGCATACTTTGTGTTAAGAGGATGTTACTGCTAGTGAAGAAAGTAGAACACCGAAGACATTCGAAGAGTTGCATTATTCAAAATATTGATATGGCAGTAGGAGAGTGGATCTATTGATTTTAATTGGGATTATAGGTTCCAAAGAGGACATTGAGCCATTCGGGATCATTTGAGTTACACTGACCAAGTTGATTAGATCTAAGAGTTGGTTAGTTTTTGTTTTTAGAGGAGTTTGAGACACTTCAGAAGAAGTAGTGTTCATTATAGAGCATTTGAGTGTTGATGGAACAGGAAAAGGAGCTTTTGAGTCAAATAGAAGCATGGTTTGGGGTCCCAGGAGGTAGATAAGGTGCTTTTAGAGATCTCCTCGAGGATGAGAATTATAAAGTTTGGATTCTAATGCATAGATCCTTTCATAATTATCGATTAGGCGAGGTCGGTGTCATTTGACCTCAATTTAACAACATCAATGTTTCTACTGGTACATAACCGAGGGAATTCCTGAGGGATAAGATGATGTTTTAATGAATAGACTAGTTTGGCTGAGTGTTAACCAAATGCGATTTACGATGAGATACCTTAGTGTTCATTATGTACAGAGTGTGTGGATGCTACGGACGAGATATTCTTAGACTTTTGAGTAGCAGTATAATGACTTCAAATTCCGAGGACAAAATTCCTTATTTAAGGCGGTTGAATGTAATACCCTGTATTTTCTATGTATTATTTAATTATGGAAATTAATTATGTGAGATTTTTGTGACGTGTGATGTCACTATTTATATTTATATGTGTTGTATTAGTTTAATTTGGAATGGAACTTAATATATGGTAATTCAACAATTAAATAGTTGAGATTTGGAGACTTAACGGATAAATAGTAGTTTTTTGAGTATCTTAATTCGGATTGACTCCTGGGACAATTAGAATGTCCAATTATCAATTAAAATAATAGATGTAAATCCCTAAGGATTAGTATATATCTTCGGCTAAGTTTAGGACAATTTGGATGTAGTTTTGGGCTTGTTTGGCAGGAGCCTATTTGGGGCCTAAACCCAATTTTGTAATATTAAGCAATTAGAAAGGCCATTATGCTTAACCTAATTCATTCTAACACAATTATAGAGAAACTCTAGAGTTAGATAAAGGAGGATAATTAGAGAAGAAGAGGATTGGGGAAAATAGAACTTAGATTGATTGCATCCCAAGTTTACCTAAAGTAGAATTTTAATTATTTGTGAGTACATTATTCATTGGAATCAAAAAATAAAGTGATTAAAAATATAATTTGGAGATTAATTAACTATTTTAGTATTTAAACTAATAAGATAATTTAGTTACTATGCATATTCTTAGCATAATACAGTTTTGGTAGAATTCATGACGAATCTGAGACAGAATTGATGTATAATTGTTAAGAATATGTTATACAATGTAAATTAATCAAAATTCCCTTGATAATTAAATGAATTGAAAACAAAACCGAGTCTAATTGATTAGATATAGAAAAGTAAGGTTTTTGGGTGAAAGTAGAATTTATCCCTTTAAATCACGTTAGAATTACGTTTTATAGACTCGAATTGATGTTGGGACATTTATTATGAATTTATTTGGGTTTAGGATTGATTAGGGGCTCGAAAGTGAGATTTTGGGTCGTTAATGGCGGATTTTGGGAGTTGGAGAAGAAAATTCGCATCACTCTCGTTTGAACACGTCGTTCAAGAGATTTTAATGACCTCGTCCAAATGCCCTTAGTAATCTTGTTTGCACTACCTTCTAATTACTTTAAAAATAAAAAATTGTACATATTTGAATTACGAACGCATGGGCGCTACTTTCGTATTTTTCAAATTTCGTATGCATTTATTATGAATATTTTACCAAGAGTACATAAGGCTGAAATTATTGGTTGGTATTTTGGTTTGGGCTTCGTGTTGTGATTGGATGTTTTGAATTTGGGGCTTAAGGATAGGTTAGTTGACCTTTAGGTTGGTTATAATCGCATAAGTGAGAGTATATTATTATTTTTATGGTATGTTTGGGTGCTTGGACCATTGGTTATATTGACCTCGTTGGATTTATATCGGTTAAATCGATTAGAATGTATTGATAACTCGTTGAGTAGGGTAGTAATTTCATTAAGATAATGATTGTAATTGTTGGCCGTGCAAGATACCTAGACTTAGATAGCTTGGGGGATCGATCTAGTTTTATAAAAAATAGATTATAGTTAAACGTGCGTATTAACTAATAATAGTAAGGAATTTTATGTCGCGCCGCGACTTAATTTTGTTAAACTCATCCTTTTAATTAGAGATAAACTGGCTTAAACAATGCTTTAATTTAAATCTCTAAGGAAAAATAGCATAAGATTTTTTTTTTCCCAAAGGTATGTGTAGATGAAAACATAACTGCCTTTACTTATAACTAATAAGTACTACATAACTTTACATAACCAATATCCTTAGTTTAATAATTACACAAAAGAAATCCTGATATTCACACCATACTAAATATCCGTCACTCCCCCGTTTTAAGGTCCTAACTTGGCAGTGAACTCCAAATTATAAGCATACCTGAAACAAAACATTACAGGAGTGTAAGCTATAAAGGCTTAGTGAATGACCACATAGCACACATATAACCAATTTGAATAACCATTTTTATTTTGTTCTAATTCTATAACCCAAATGGAATTGTGAAACTCTCGCAAGCCTGGACCCGCCACAGTCCAATTAATCCACCACAGTTATTAGGGACCACCATATCTCTTTATTAGGCCCGAGTACACAAACCTTTAAGTTGGATTAACAGGACCACCACATACCGTAGCACCCACCACAGTCCTTAACATTAGATAAAGGACTCACTAGTCCATATCATTATATAACATCTCTTAACATTTTTAATCATATGCATATGTTTCATAAATACAACATCACTCCCATAAATATTTTAACACATGTGTTTAACTACACATTTCCATATGAAATTATAAGCATTTATATTTCATAAGGAAGGTCACTTAACTCGGATTTAGTTCTAAGATTAATACCAACTACTTCCTTGGTATGGTAGTATTAGCTGCTTCCCCACCTAACAAGTCAATGTCGTTAGTATTTGAATACACCGATTAACATCAAACCCAGTAATACATCACATCATTTGGTCAATCATAAATAACTAATGAGGAATTAAATATGACACTTCACATTTATATAACACCCAATTAATTAGGGTTCTAACACAATTTATAGAATTTAATTACGAATTTGCTAGACAAAGTTATGCCCATTTTATTACAGCCTTTTCCAAATCAATTCTCAAGAAAAACAACAACACAACTTCAACTTCATGGAATTCTCATAATTTTTGTACAACATAAATTTCCATGATATTCCACCCAATATCAGTAAACACATTGAATAATACAAATTTAATATTTCATAATTTTTAGGGCTCATTTTCTATGTCGAGCAAAACGTCAAATACCTAGTATGCATTCTTGCTCCTTTAGGGCAGATTTTCAAACAAGACTTCAAACTATCACCAAGGGTTCATTCCTTGGTATTTTTATATAATTTTAGGATATGTTATACATGTATGAGTATATTTTACTCTCCAACTTGAATCACTCAATTTCAATAAGTATTCCATGATTTATACCATTTTTAACATAACTAGGTCAAAATACAACATTAAGGCATAACTTAACATTTTTAAGCATACATAACCTTGACCTTGAGTATAATTCATGGAAACATATAATAAACATGTTTTAGTAGAAATATACATCATAATCATGAATTTTCTAAATCAAAATGCTTTACGAAAAGATGATGTAAATTTAGGACTTTAAAGTATGCATTAACGATCCTAGCTCCAGTTCTAACTTATGTTCTTAACCCATCCTTGTTACAACACAATTCAGCAATATGGGTATCATTAAAATATATATCCAAATAAAAAATAAAAACATGATAAGTATAGAACTCATCCATGTGACCAACTTTGATAAAGATGTAATTACCTTACGAGGATTCCTTGATTTATAGAAAATTTTTCAAAGATTTCTTCCTTAACTTTCTTCTCTTTTTCTCTCTTTAGGCAAAACTCTTGTTCATGGCTGCATTTTCTGAACAAAGGGGATTTTGTTATGAAGTTTAAGTCGGCCAAACCATCACCCACCCTCTAACCAATCAAAAAATAGCACATGGTGTGCTAATAAGACAATTGTCAATTAAGGAATGGACAATTTTGCCCTTGTTTCATACTTTCGCTATAACTTCTTGTACGAGCATCCATTTAACCCACCATTTGTTGTGTTATAATATTTATTCATATATCTAAAACTTTAATAATTTATGTTTTCCCAAAATCATAAACTAATACGCCTAATTTGGTCTTCGAACAGGAAAGTTGCAATTTATCGAAAATCTCAAAACTTTCACATTTGGCAACCAAACATTGCCAATTTCGTATCAACACCCTTATTTACTTTTATAAACATAATCATGCATTAAAAACATAATTTATTATGCATTAATCTCATAACTAATCATATGTTCTAAACATGGTATCCCCAATCATAAGCTCAATTAACACCTAATGTAAACAACACATATATCACATGAGCATGCATCCCCTAAACATGATAATTAACATGTTTAACACACATAACCAATCTATAACTTATAACTCCTAAGTTATAATTAATCATGTAATTAACCTTCCTAATCATGTTTTAGGGCCTTACAATTCTACCCCTCTTATAAAAATTTCGTCCTCAAAATTTAACGCATAAGAAACTTACCAACTAGATGAGGATATTGCTTCTTCATGTTATCCTCCCCTTCCCAAGTGCCATACTCCACATTCCGATTTCTCCACATCACTTTAACTAGTGAAATGGTTTTACTACGTAACACTTGCTCCTTTTTATCTACAATAGCAATTGGTTCCTCCACATAGGTTAAGTCATCTTGAAGCTCTATCGGTTGTGAGATAAACACATGTGAAGGATCGGGCACATACTTATGTAACATGGATATATGAAAAACATCGTGTATTCGGGACAATTCTGGTGGTAATGCCAATTTATAAGCTACAGATCCAACCCGTTTCACTATCTCATAAGGGCCAATGTACCTGGGACTTAACTTTCCCTTCTTCCCCGAATCTCATAACCCCTCTCCAAGGAGAAACACATAGGAATACTCGATCACCTTCCTCAAATTTCAATTCTTTCCTTCGGTTGTCTGCATAACTTTTCTGTCTACTTTGCGCCACCTTTAAGTGATTATGGATAACATTGATCTTTTCAGTAGTCTGTTGTATAATTCTGGCCCAAGAAGTTTTCGTTCTCCTACTTCAGTCCAACACACTGGAGTTCTGCATTTTCTCCCATACAAAGCTTCATAAGGAGCCATATTAATACTCGAATGATAGCTATTATTATAAGCAAACTCTATTAGTGGCAAGTGTTCATCCCAACTCCCCTTGAACTCCAACACACAGATTCGTAACATGTCTTCAAGTGTTTGGATCGTTCTTTCTGACTGCCCATCAGTTTGAGGATGAAAAGCTGTACTAAATTTCAATTTAGTCCCCAAATCTTGTTGTAAACTAGGCCAAAAGTGAGAAGTAAACTTAGGATCTCGATCAAAAATAATAGAAACAGGTGCACCATGCAATCTGATAATCTCATCCACATATAATTTGGCATATCTATCCATGGAGTAAGTAGTTTTAACAGGAAGAAAATGTGCAAACTTAGTCAACCTATCAATGACAACCCAAATAGAATCAAACCCTCGTGATGATTTTGGTAAACCTATAACAAAATCTGTAGTAACATGCTCCCATTTCCACTCAGGAATAGGTAAGGGATGTAGTAAACCACTTGGCTTCTGATGCTCCACCTTCACCTGTTGGCAAACTAGACATCTAGCAACAAAATCTGCAATATCGGTTTCATTCCCGGCCACCAATAACATTGTTTCAAATCTCTATACAGTTTCGTGCTCCCCTGGATGTATAGCATATAAAGAACAGTGGGCTTCCTCTAAAATTGTTCTTCTTAAATCAGGCACATTAGGTACACACAAACGGTTTCCGTACATAACAATGTCATCATCCCGAATAGAAAATTCATTTGCTTTACCCTTTTTCATATTGTCTCTAACTTTCTCCAATTCTGTATCTCCTGCTTGTGCTTGTTTTATCCAGTCTATCAACGTGGGTCTAACATTTAAATGTGCCACTATTCCATAAGACTCATTCAAAGTTAATTCCACCCCCATTAAAGTTAACTCTCTCAACAAGTCAACTCGAATACAATAAATATAAGATACTATGCCTAGAGATTTTCTACTCAAAGCATCAGCAACAACATTAGCTTTACCTGGATGGTGATGTATCGTGCAATCATAATCTTTTATAAGTTCCATCCACCTTCTTTGCCTCAAGTTCAAGTCTTTTTGTGTAAATAAGTATTTTAAGCTTTGATGATCAGTAAAAATTTCACAACTAACACCATATAAGTAGTGTCTCCAGATTTTTAATGGAAAAACTACTGCAGCCAACTCAAGATCGTGTGTAGGGTAGTTGTGTTCATGTATCTTTAACTGTCGAGAAGCAAAAGCAATTACCTTTCCATGCTGCATTAACACACAACCGAGTCCTTGATACGAGGCATCACTATAAATAACTAAACCTTCTGTACCCGTTAGGATAGTCAATACTGGAGCTGATGTCAACTTACCCTTTAAATTTTCAAAGCTTTTATCACAATCGCCAATCCACACAAACTTGTTCTCCTTTCTGATAAGCTTAGTTAATGGCAATGCAATAGAAGAAAACCCCGGTATAAACCTCCTGTAATAGCCCGCCAATCCCAAAAAGCTACGCACCTCTGTCACACTAGTTTGTCTTTCCCAATTCATTACTGCTTCAACCTTCTTGGGATCAACACAAATACCATCAACAGAAATAACATGCCCCAAAAATACTACCCTGTCTAGCCAAAATTCACATTTAAAAAATTTAGCATACAACTGCTTCTCTCGCAAGGTTTGTAAAATAATACGCAGGTGGTGTTCGTGCTCATCCCTACTACGAGAATATATCAAAATATCATCAATGAAGACAATGACAAAAGAATCCACGTATGGGTGAAATATACGGTTCATCAAATCCATAAATACGGCTGGTGCATTTGTTAACCCAAATGGCATGACAAGAAGTTCATAATGTCCATACCTGGAACGAAAAGCAGTTTTAGAAATGTCACAATCTCTTACTTTTAATTGATGATATTCGGATCTGAGATCGATCTTGGAAAAAACTTTGGCTCCTTGCAACTGATCGAACAAGTCATCAATGCGGGGTAGTGGGTGTGACACCCCGCTTAACACTACAAGAAAAATGATCATTTATGTCAGTCAAAAACTGACATAAATGACCATTTATGTCAGTTTTAGAATTTTTCAAAACTGACATATAAAGCCCTGACATAAATGTTCGTAAAACTGACATAAATAAGATCACATTTATCTCAATTTTTAAGAACACACATAAAAACTACGGTATTCACCATGTTTTTAATCACATTTTCACAAAAACTGAGATAAATAACATCACATTTATGTCAATTTTAGTAATTTTTATGAGAGTTTTATCAAAACTGACATAAATGTTGATATAAAAATTAAAAAAAAAATCATTACTCCATCAATAAACAACTATTATTTATAGTTAAATCAACCCTTGTAAATAGATAATAAATAGTCGAACAATATTGAAATAGTCTAGATTTCATCAAACAAATTCATATATAACTTGAAATATACAATATTCATTAAAGAAAATTACATTGTGCCTCAAATAAAAAACGTCTCAATTTAAAAAAAAATGGACAGAGTCTCCTTTATTTATTGGACTATCCACCCAAAGGGTAACAACCAATCCAACAAAATGTAAAATTGAAATACAGGGCAACCTTTTAAAAATTCTCCTACAAAATGTAGTTGCGGCCATCTTTGAATCAACACTTGGCAGTGCTTGGTCCCTTTTCACTTGGCAGTGCTAGGTCAATTTTCACTTTGCAGTTCTTGGTCCATTTGGTTTCACTTGGTAGTGCTTGGTTTTGCTGCTGTTGGTCTGATTTCAGTCATTGGGTTGCTGGTTCATTCTGCCCCATTTTTTATCTGGCCCGTTCTTCCCCATTTGTTATCGGGTTAATCTTGAGTCGGTAAAATCGAGCAAATAAAAAAATGGGTAAAAATGGAATACACAAACTGCAGAATCCTTACCTGAGAAAAAATTAAACATATAAGTAAGCATTAGAAGATGAATACACAAACTATGTATTTAAAAGTAAAAGAGGGTAACCGAGAGTATACATGATGGTGTTGATGAAAGCATGATCCATAAACTGTGTAATTGAAAGTTTAAACTTGAACAGGTTGCAATGGTTGAATTTGTACACGTTGAAGCAGAAACTCACAATCAAGTATTTCGTGATCCCAGAAAAATCAATATCAACAACAATGTGAAATTTGTACATGTTGCAATGGTTGAATTTAACACCATCACGACCCCAATTGATGCATATGTGTACTATCACCAAGAACGCTAAGGATACCGTTCAGGACAGTGTTTTCGAGTTCATCAGTTTCATCACCAGCGAGTCTGTTATTGTGATTAAATGAAAAAAGACACCTGGTTGTAGAAAGAGAAGGAAAAACACCTGCTTAAAAAAAATGCTTGTGACGAAATGAAAAAACTTCTTGCACATAGTTTGAGCCCCTGAGTGTAGTTAGAATTTATACATAATTTATTACACACGGTTTTGTTCCCCAGCTTCACATCTACGTTCCAAAACAATGACTATAAAAGCTAATTGGACTTTAGTTTGTAAACAACCAATCCTCCACCCTTTCTCCAAAAAAGTAGTTCATAAATAAAATACAAAATAAATGTCCAACAAAAAAATGGGCATATAGTATTGCCCAGGATGAACCTATGCTGACCACAAAACCAAGTCAAGCCTTGTTCCCCAAACACGATTCATATGAACTTAATTTCTGCACAGGTTGAGTCATGACATCTGCTCAAATTATGCACAGGCCAAACCTAACATCCTCCGTAACTGAGTAGGATATCACTTTAATATTGTGATTAAATGAAAAAAGACACCTGCTTGTAGAAAGAGAAAAAAGACATCTGCTTAAAAAAAAACACCTGCTTAAACATCATCTCTATATTTGTTGTTTAAGAAGATATTTTCTTCTCAAATGTACAACAACCCACCAAGCTTCGGACCACCCTCTTCCCCTCCTAACATCTCTCTTCCCTTCGGACCAAATTGGAAGGCTTGCTGGGAGATGAGTCCCAAATACCTAAAAGCCTTGACCAAAAACATAAATCGAAGAGAACTTAAAGGAATTCAACTGATTAAAACATTTTCAACAGTTAATTCAGCTGATTAAAATATTTCAAAGGGGGTTAAAATGATTACCATACTGAAATCTTTGATCGTGCCTATAGCAAACAACAAAAGACCTTCCACAAACCTTATTCTATCATTTGTTCAAAAAAATATCTAAAACCAATGCATTAATCATACAACATATAAATAAGTGTAAAAATAAAGCAATTATAGGGCAGTAGAATCTTTACTGCAGCTCCGAGAAGTAATAGAGAAGGAACCCTAACTCCAACCTCAACTTGTGGTTGCAGTCAAAGTGGGGGTCTGATAAGATAGAGAACCCCTGTTTTGAAACTGATTTGAATATGATAAGACATCTTGAAGGCAAACGTAGGAAGAGTTATCTTACCAAATCTTCATCTCCCGCAAATTGCTCCATCGAGACCTCCTATCTTCATTCGCTAGAGAATTTCTTCTCCATTTTTCAGCAAATACAACACCGCACCCTATAAAAATTTATATGAAAATTATTAGTAGAGAATACCATGGTTGTTAATATTAAGTGTATAGATGGTATTAACAGCTGGTAATAGCTGTTAACATTAAGTGTATATCAAGTGTAATACCATGGTTGATAATACCATTTTTCAGCAAATACAACAACGCACCCTATATGAAAATTTTTAGTAGATAATACCACGATATGTATAGCTGGATCTATCGGGGTTTTCCATGTGCCGTTGAAAATTGGAGTGTATCGGGTGATACATATCGTTGATACAGTAAACGAAAACTTGCATATGTGTTTGGCATTCAACATTGTATGTTTGACACACAACATATATGTGGAAGTAGATTGCACTATAGAGAACAACACATTCCCCAAAAATTAATTACAAAAAATATGACATGAAAATAGAAATTAAGAGAGTAAAAAATATAACATACCAAAAACATGATGTCTGAACTTGGAAACCTCTGAATAAGAATTTATAATCATGTTTTCCTTCAACCACTCTTCATGGGCCCTTTTCACATTATCACGGTCCAAATAGGTATTAGACCACAAACGTATGTATAGAAGTATCGATCAAAATATATCAAATAACTTGACTATCGGCATGAACCACAAACATCCAAAATATAAAAGAGAATAGTAATAAAATATGGTCTACATATTCTCAAAACTAGGGAAAATAATCTTAAAACGTGAGGATATGAACAACATAAAGCAATGAAAAAAGGAACTGCAGACTTTAATGTCAATTTTAACCGCTCAAACAGCGCCGAAAACAACCCGAAACATGGTTAGTTAGGCACGGACGATACGAATCCAATGGTGCCAGAATCTAAAAAAGTTATGGTATTTCTCCCAATAGTGCAAAAAATAGGAAAGTAAAAGTGTTTGAATCACATAATGCGGATTCCTTTGAAGAACTCAACATTTAAACTTAAATTTACAAATCTATTTATCCAAGAAAGTACAAAGACTCGAAGCAAATGAGTCCTTAAATGATAGTGATTGTAGACATTCATCACCAAATAAAGAGATTTAGCCTCCTTACATAAATGTAACTATAAACATATATATATTCATCCTGGAATCCGTAACTTTGTTTGTTCTCCATTATTTAACAATTCAAATGGTCAGTAATACACACATACACACAGATATATCATCATTACCTTCATACTTATTCACATATAATAAAAGGGGACCTTTAACCACACTTAACAAAATGATTCTTAAAACAATATTCCAGAATGTAAGGGATTAGTAGATTCGTAGCTTTAGTTCCTCTCATTTCTATTTTGGTTATGCACCACTGACTGATATAGTTAAATAGTTGTCCATTTATATTAAACTTACACACATCAAGACATAATTTCATTATTCTTAACAAATGGAAAGTACTCATTAGTGATAAAACGTACAGATTGAAGAAAAGCAGATGAACCCAAAAGAGGAACACAATTTCCAAGACTAAGTTAATATCAATTTATTGTAATAGGACGGAGAACCTTTTACCTTAACATGCATAGGATGCCCGACTCTGTCAAACAAAAAAGGAATTGCATCATAAAGCATGCCTAAATTTCTCAATCGTAGCCATGTTTTCTCAATCGTAGCCATGTTTTCTGTAAAAACACAAAGACTATATAGATGTCAATTTGTTACTTAGAATCCATCAACGATTAGAAAATAAAAAGCAAGGCTACATTCATTTCCACCTTCTTACAAACTGATATAAAAAAGGACCTGACTGTCTCGATATAAACAAAAGAATTTCAAGAATTTTAGTATTTAGATAGTTAATGTTAACTACATCTGCTCATTTCAATGTTAACTACAAGTATGTTTTCAATGTTAACTACATCTACTCATTTCAATGTTAACAAATAAGCTCATTTCAATGTTAACTACATCTGCTCATTTCAATGTGAACTACATATTGTTTGTTTGTTTTGCTATTTATTGCAAGAATGATGTCGTACACATCTTTTAAGAAGACCAAATAATCAATTTGTTAAAATTTGGTGAAGACATTATTTTTGGAACTCCTGGTTGTTTGAGGGACTTGTTGGAAATGGGTGTTTGCCTCCTAAGGGAGGCATCTTTTATAGTTCTAGACCAAGCTGGTCTAATTCTTAATATGGGATTTGAACTTAAAGTTCGATATCTACAAGGAGAAATAAAGTCTAGTTGTCAAGTGTTAATGTTCAATGTGACATGGCATCTACCTATCCATCAATTGGCTCAATTTTGTGGGAGCCTATATTGTGACTCGTGGCGTAAAACTATATTAAACATCATAATTCCTTAATTTATTATATTTGAGTTCTGGTTCAAAAAAATCCAATAACCACCCATGTCTATAAGTTTTAAGCTTAGTATAGACTCATTTGGCACAAATGTTTATCACACGACGTATAGGAGTATAGTTATCATCACCCATAACAAGGACTCTCAAACTCGCTGGTATTGAATACCTGACATATTCATTCTTAATTTATGACATCAGATTTAGTGATCATGCCCAATAAGACAATGAATCAAAAGTCAATACCAACTAAATAATAGAAAGAGGGCGACACATGCCCCTGCTGGATAAAACTGAACTAGGAGTAGAATCAAATGGATGAAGTCGTCTAAACAACAGGCCTGTAACTCCCACCTAAGCTGCAGCACGTTCCTTCCAAATGATCCTAAGTAAGACGCCCCTGTGGCTGGGAACTTGTAATACATACATATATATACAAGAGAGAAAAGGAAATAGAAACGGGTCAGAGCCCGATAGTGTATATGATTTAAAAATTCATTTAGCAAGTATTTAAATTGATACAGGCCAATGCAACAACATATTAGTGCGACACTCTCTTGAGAAATTCTCACCTCTCTTCTAATGTGCAATCCTATCGCACTGACTTTCCCAATGGTCTATCTTGTCGTATACCACACTATCTTTCGCCAATGATTTAACTTATCTTAGGTTATTCGTAGGATTTACAACTGAACAACATAAGTATTTAAAACGTAAGATTTCAATTTGTAACCAAGGTTCTCCTTTTAACTTTATTAATCAATAAAGTTTTCGAGTGTCATATTATACTTTCTCAAAAAAATTATTGATAATTTGAGTCATCAACCATGTCCTACATATCAAATCACAGTAGGCAGTTCCAGATTTTAGAATTTCATATATATATTAACTACTCGTATAATATATATATATCATAACAACACCCCACATAAAAACTATGGTGCGGGCATACTCTGCTATCCAATCCCCGTATCAATCGCACTAAAGGGAATACAAGTTCGGAATCACTCTCGAACTGTATAAATACATACACAGACAATATTGAGGCGAAGCATAGTTTCCAAGTCCAAGAGGTCATTACATACCCTCACGTCTCTTAGGACCGTGACTACCGATTCGATAGCCTGTACTTAGGATTTCTATCTTCTAGGGTATGAGTCAATATCCCCCATAAGGCACACGAGATAAGATCGTCCCAGCGCGAAAACCTCAGGCATAACAAGTAGCGCGGGCATGATTTTCACAAGTATATAATATATGGATACCCAATCATATAAATATACCACTTTTATTATATCAATTTAGGTTTATCCAATAACCCACATTCACAACATTTATCCTTATTTTCCCATTATTATTTATCAAGTATAATGGTTCGTTTCTAACTTTAATTCGAAGGGTTTTTCCAACTTACTACATAACCCTCATGGACTCTATTCTTCCAAATGTACAATTCAGTAGATATCCATTTATGTTCCAACGTAACTCTCTCTTACGTGTCTCTCCCCTTTAATATATACTTACATTATCCCTTATGCAAAATATCCCAAAAATATAGATTTCGCCTTACATGAAAGGATTTTGAATTTTATTTTCAAAGATGAGAATTTCAAACAGTTTCGAAATCGGAATTAAAATGGAGTTTTAATTGAATTTTTTTATTATCTCTAAGAGTCCTCAAAACATAAAACTGTCTAGCAAAAAAAATATTAAAAAATATTGAACGGTCCGATCGAGCTGAAGTTTTTTCTGTAGCTTCCTCTCGTCTTCAGCTAATTCTCTATAAAATTTCATCCAATTCCAACGGTCCGATCGTCCGGAATAATTTTTTTTTAGTGTTTGTATCTGATTAGAACTCTTTTCTTAATCAAACTCTTAATGTGTTTGTATCTCATTAGAACTCTTTTCTTAATCAAACTCTTAATCCTTTACATGACAAAGGGTTTCCAGAATATCATATAAATCATCACTACATGAAAATTTCCCATCTCAAATTGGGTTTTTCTTCCATAAATCTCATCCTAATAACTCCTAAACTAATATGGATGATGCATCAATGAAATAAGCAAGATAAATACTTTCCTGGGATTTTCAGAAATCTGGTTTTGTGTTGAATTTGGTGTAGTTGCGTTCCCCGTCTAGCGATCTACGCGTTGGCGGTGGCGGCGGTGTAAACGGATGAGTTTTGAGCCTTGGAATGCCTTGAGAGCTCCCTCCTCTCCTCTCCAATGGTCGTTCTAGTGTTTTGAGTTATCTAACCCTAGGAGATAACCTAAACATCTGATATAACCCCTTTTATTTTCGTGGGTTTAATTACCCAAAGATACAAAATGACTAAAATGCCCTCTCGGGGTACTAATTAGGCCTAAAAACGCCCCGAGACCCAAATCAAACTCCCGGGTATACTTTTCTGACTATCTCGACCCTTCCAGACGCGTTGGCACACTCAAAATGACCATACGGACAACTTATAAAATATTTACTTTTATTTATCAATATTTAGTCCCGACGCGACACAGGCGCGTCCCGACTTAAATTTCCACAATTGTCATTTTATTCACACGTGACAATATTATAAAAATAAATCTCATATATTAATATACTCATCCAGTAATATGCAACAAATAATATATTCCCAATAATTACTAACTGTTGTCACGCTAGTAAATATTTAAAACAACATTTCGGATTAAAATTAAATTAATTTATCTCAATAAAATTTTATAAATTCTTAAATTTAAAAGCCATGAAAACACGGGGTATTACATACTTCCCCCCTAATAACGGAATTTCGTCCCGAAATTCGGAAAATAAGGCCTACCAGGTAGCACAATTCTGGATATCCTTGTCAGTACGCAAACTATCTACATAGTACGGCGCTCAATCACTATAGCTTTTTCCTCACAGCAACATTGTTTTACATTCTCATTGGAGACACTTCACATTGCTCTCCCAACTGACAACATTTGAATAGGTTACGTCTATACGTTATAAATTTCATTATCTCACTATCATTAGGAGGCCGCACCTCACTACATGACAACTACTCGGATTTATTCATACACAAAATTCCCATTCTGAGAAGATCATACGAACATTTGACCACTCTTGACTGCCTAAAACAGTCGTGGAATTCCACCATAGTTATCGGATATTTTCTCGATCGATCCAAAAATTCTGATTATCTACTCTCCTCTAAACATACGGAAGGAGAATAGTCGAGGTTCTTCCATAACAAAACCTTAATAAGTACCTCGTACGCGACAAACAGGTACGAGTGCTTCTACAGAGAATTCTTGAAATCATCGTACCAAGATTCCAAAATCTCCTTCACGTGGCTCCACTAATCTTTAATCACCATGCGCTTATTCCCTGGCTAAGGGTGATACATCCTACTCGAAACGAAATCTTATCTCCGCTGGTTCCTGAAATCCCATATCAAAGGTGGGATTCACCAATCTCATCCTGATTGAGAAATTTATACTACGCCGGACCATGCACTGGCGCGATCCTTCCTTTCAAAGGAAGTCTGGGTCATACTAGTTAATATTGTAAGCCAGCCCAAAGGAATATCAATCACTTCCTTCTCGGCGACTTAATTCATATGTTCGGGATAAACCCTTGATCTTGTTTTGAGGATGGCAACCCATCCAAGAACTTTACCGACTTTACCAACCTCTTCCAATATCAGGAATTTTCGATAAACACAAAATTCTTTGGTTGATTCTCCTCTTTCAACCAAACCTTAACTATGGGCAGTGCATGTAGAGACTACTCACTACGTCTCGCTAAACATCGATTCTTCCCTTGAAATGTCTCACATTAAGTGACACGTAATACTCCCCTTCCTTCCTTGGAGTATGCCGAAAGTTTCGACCCGTGCTCTTCTCTCCACGAAGCGCACTCTGGATCTCTTATACTATACTAACATCATTACTCTTTGTATGCGCAAGTCGCTCTCACACTTGACTAATAACAACTCCGCTCCGGGTGTGCTTCATAACAATTAAATTCTACTCTATTCAAGGAATACCAATTCTTGAATGGCTTCCCACAGCCTTCCAATCAAGTTAGGGCGTGCTATTCTAATTTCACACTTATGTATGGATTATCGCCCCTCATGTGACGTTTAATCCACTCTATCACTTCCACTTCGTTATAATAGTCCCACAAACATATATTTCACACGTCTATTACCACGTCCCTTCGACTCGGACTATTTTAACTGTAGTTAACCAAGATGCCCACATTTTTGCAACACTCCGACCGCCCTGGGAGAGCGAACGGCGTGCTACTCATCTGTAGGACTAACTAAATTCAACGGAATAGAAGGAATAGGGCATTCAAATTCCATGACAGTAAAAGAGGAATAATAATTCTCAACCTTCCTTAGATAAGTACAACAATTTTCCCAAATAGGTACAACAACCAAAATAAATCACTAACGCTCTATTCATCAAAATAATTACAGGTCATCTCTTTTGTATAATATAAAGTTCTTTCCAGATAATCAATGCTAAAAATCATTCCAACTCTTTATTCACCTTGTGTTCTGTACCCGGTTATGACATTTGGGTACTCTCAATCACCCTAAAAATCAAAATTCTTAAATTCTCCTTATCATCGTTCCACCCCTCAACTCGTGGGGATAACTTTCAATGCTTTCCAACCACAAAAATCCAGCTCCAATGACCTTAACACAAAATTAAACTTCGAACTTACATACATAATTACTTGATCCCATTTCGACCTGGGTTCCGAACTCATGGAATAGTGACCAAACGTCTCCCTATTTCCAACCTTACGCTAAGTTTCATGCGTGGGATGTCTCGCAAAGCGAAATCCAAACAAGGAACCCCCCCCGATACACTACTACCTAGCATTGTCGGTTATCGAAATTCGTTAGGTCCTCCGTCCATAGTATATACCCCTTTATTCCGTCCCTTGACAGAAAAGTTACAATTTTTCCCGTAATTATGCTTAACAAAGAACTTTTCACCAATTTCACTATCGTCCCGTATTGGTTGATGGTAATTACATTCTATAAACCTCGGATACATATGATCGAAATTCTCTAAATTTCCTTTTTCTAACATTAGGCGTATAACTCTAAACTCCCACATCTCTTAAGGATAAATATAACACTGCACTCTTCCTATCACTAAGTCCGGAGTGCTAAAAATAATACCGAGTCAAGTCTTTTCGCTCAGCGATAAATCCCGGTACATACTGAATCATACTGACAAAGTCTATACATACATTGGTATCGAATATCTCGAGCCCACTATCTCCTCCGAAGTCTCTAGAATAGATAATATAAGTGCGAGTCCAACCTTCTTACATGTAAAGCCTCGCCAAAACAAAACGTGTTGCACTAATGTAACTACTCCGATAGTCTTGCAATAAATGCCCACTATCATACTACCCATTTCTATAACATTTTAACAAAGATAATATCATACTCGTGTATCGCATCACTACAACGAGTAACCTCAATAAAGTATAAAACACTATTAATATACTCATTCATCCCCCGCGGATAGCACCAAAGAAAAATCCCGCTATACTAAGGAAAAATATTCACAAAATGGTAACATTTATAATGATATGCATTAAACGCGTCTCACATGCTAATCTAGCAATGAACAAAATATGGTGACTCGCTCGTGTCACATAAACACGCCGCATCCTCTAAGGATACAACTTATACATCCATCCTGGAAATCGTCTTGACTGCACAAATGGTTTTCGGACGTAACACGTCTGCCCAAACCAAAACAAAATTATTTTTAATCGTCGTGTTTTACTAGGCACCGTATTCTTGTCCCTTTTTCTCACTTTGGAACATATTATCGCGAGCAATTTCACTCCGCACCAAAATACCTCAACACATAATCCACTTATCACCTGTCCTACTAACCAGGTTAGGATTGTCCTTCTCTCGGACTTTAGTAGACTCGATTCCTGTTAGCCATCCCGGTTGTTCCCTTAGCTTTTTAGGCCAAAAAGATCATGTTACTATCTATAATAGTACTTACTGAATTTACCATCACTTGGTAAGAATTTAACTATCTGAAGCATTTAAATGGTTTTCTTGATGTGTATCCACATCCTTTTGTGGTGCTATACCACCACCGTTGTATTCAGTCTTATTCTCGACTAAATTCTTCGATTCCTTTAACTTCCCCCACAAAGAAGCGTCACCATCTATATTGACAAAATATGACATTGTCAACCTCTGAATCGGTCGTCCATCATAATTTCCTCCTCGAGTATTATCAACTATTATTACAAGTTGGTCTCCCACTTTGAGTCGTTTCCTCCACTAGTATCTACCTCTTTCGATACAAAATTTGCTAACGATTAGGATTCATATCCACAATTGGACTTCTGTCATGCCCTCCTGCGATGAGTTCAGAACCACGTTTGCTTCTCATCCTGAACAGTTGAGGAAGGAACATACGGTCAACACTGTACCTAAGGTTCTCCTATAGGCATAGCATTCCACTTCTAAAATTGGTGGTTGACTCCAACCATTATAATTTCGTCCCGAAAGCCAAGAAAATTTTCTCTAAATTTTCACTTTCAGTTTACCACACTCCGTCCTATATTTAAGCCTTTGGATACTTTACCTCCTTTGGTAAACACATACAATTTTCGCGTTTCTAAAATTTCCCACTGACAGTCTCTACAAGTTTTTGTAATACGTTGGGTAAGTTTACCCTCGCACCTCATTTGACTATAATAGCATTTTAAAATCATTGCTGCACCTTAGTCGCCTTAATAGTCGTGGCTTCTCGTGCCATAATGGAGGTGACCTCGACTATGGTCATCATCCTCGGATATATTTCATAATCTCAACTGAGCCCTGCCTCCTGATGTATGCTTAACGGTCCTCTTATGACATCCATCATCGCTCGACACACGCCCACATCCGAACGAAATTAGAATTCACTAGTGTATACACATTATAGCAGGGGAACGAAATCTCGTCAAAGGAATCGACAATCCTAAACATAGGGCTCTATAACAAACAAAGCAATGCTGAAAGCATAATAAGCCGTACAGATCCTAAGGACACTAGAACCCGATGCTCAGATACCACCTGTGACACCCCGCTTAATTAAATACCGGGCGATCACTCCTTTATTAAATTAAAATCAAGGTTAACAGTTGGTTCATTCTTAGCATCACTGTCGTAAAAATACTTTTCCAATTTAAACACCCTAAATAATTAAGCTAACTGTCAGAACCATTTAATACCTTATTCTCATTTTATTAAATCCGGTTATAAAACCTTAAACCATTAACATCTAAAGAGTCAAAAATTAAGAATAAAAATAGAATTGAATATACACGAATTTAATCATCAATAATAAATCCCAACATTTACAACACTAAAGGAAAACATCCTGACAGTAATAAATCCCGAAATAAAGGTACTGAAAGTAAAAATTTCAATCTCTGACAATACCAACTAAATAATAGAAAGAGGGCGACACATGCCCCTGCTGGATAAAACTGAACTAGGAGTAGAATCAAATGGATGAAGTCGTCTAAACAACAGGCCTGCAACTCCCACCTAAGCTGCAGCACGTTCCTTCCAAAGGATCCTAAGTAAGACACCCCTGTGGCTGGGCACCTGTAATACATACATATATATACAAGAGAGAAAAGGAAATAGAAACGGGTCAGAGCCCGATAGTGTATATGATTTAAAAATTCGTTTAGCAAGTATTTAAATTGATACAGGCCAATGCAACAACATATAAGTGCGACACTCTCTTGAGAAATTCTCACCTCTCTTCTAATGTGCACTCCTATCGCACTAACCTTCCCAATGGTCTATCTCGTCGTATACCACACTATCTTTCCCCAATGATTTAACTTATCTTAGGTTATTCGCAGGATTTACAACTGAACAACATAAGTATTTAAAACGTAAGATTTCAATTTGTAACCAAGGTTCTCCTTTTAACTTTATTAATCAATAAAGTTTTCCAGTGTCATATTATACTTTCTCAAAACAATTATTTATAATTTGAGTCATCAACCATGTCCTACATATCAAATCACAATAGGCAGTTCCAGATTTCAGAATTTCATATATATATTAACTACTCGTATAATATATATATCATAACAACACCCCACATAAAAACTATGGTGCGGGCATACTCTGTTATCCAATCCCCGTATCAATCGCACTAAAGGGAATACAAGTTCGAAATCACTCTCGAACTGTATAAATACATACACAAACAATATTGAGGCGAAGCATAGTTTCCAAGTCCAAGAGGTCAGTACATACCCTCACGTCTCTTAGGACCGTGACTACCGATTCGATAGCCTGTACCTAGGATTTATATCTTCTAGGGTACGAGTCAATATCCCCCATAAGGCACACGAGATAAGATCGTCCCAGCGCAGAAAACTCAGGGATAACAAGTAGCGCGGGCATGATTTTTACATGTATATAATATATGCATACACAATCATATAAATATACCACTTTTATTATATCAATTTAGGTTTATCCAATAACCCACATTCACAACATTTATCCTTATTTTCCCATTATTATTTATCAAGTATAATGGTTCGTTTCTAACTTTAATTCGAAGGGTTTTTCCAACTTACTACATAACCCTCATGGACTCTATTCTTCCAAATGTACAATTCAGTAGATATCCATTTATGTTCCAACGTAACTCTCTCTTACGTGTCTCTCCCCTTTAATATATACTTACATTATCCCTTATGCAAAATATACCAAAAATATAGATTTCGCCTTACATTAAAGGATTTTGAATTTTATTTTCAAAGATGAGAATTTCTAACGGTTTCGAAATCGGAATTAAAATGGAGTTTTAATTGAATTTTTTTATTATCTCTAAGAGTCCTCAAAACATAAAACTGTCTAGGAAAAAAATATTAAAAAATATTGAACGGTCCGATCGAGCTGAAGTTTTTTCTGTAGCTTCCTCTTGTCTTCATCTAATTCTCTATAAAATTTCATCCAATTCCAACGGTCCGATCGTCCGGAATAATTTTTTTTTTAGTGTTTGTATCTGATTAGAACTCTTTTCTTAATCAAACTCTTAATGTGTTTGTATCTGATTAGAACTCTTTTCTTAATCAAACTCTTAATATGTTTGTATCTGATTAGAACTCTTTTCTTAATCAAACTCTTAATCCTTTACATGACAAAGGGTTTCCAGAATATCATATAAATCATCACTACATGAAAATTTCCCATCTCAAATTGGGTTTTTCTTCCATAAATCTCATCCTAATAACTCCTAAACTAATATGGATGATGCATCAACGAAATAAGCAAGATAAACACTTGCCTGGGATTTTTGGAAATCTGGTTTGGTGTTGAATTTGGTGTACTTGTGTTCCCCGTCTCGCGATCTACGTGTTGGCGGTGGCGACGGTGTAAACGGATGAGTTTTGAGCCTTGGAATGCCTTGAGAGCTCTCTCCTCTCCTCTCCAATGGCCATTATAGTGTTTTGAGTTATCTAACCCTAGGAGATAACCTAAACATCTGATATAACCCCTTTAATTTTCGTGGGTTTAATTACCCAAAAATACAAAATGACTAAAATGCCCTCCCGGGGTACTAATTAGGCCTAAAAACGCCCCGAGACCCAAATCAAACTCCCGGGTATACTTTTCTGACTATCTCGACCCTTCCGGTAGTGTTGGCACACTCAAAATGACCATATGGACAACTTATAAAATATTTACTTTTATTTATCAATATTTAGTCCCGACGCAACACAGGCGTGTCCCGACTTAAATTTCCACAATTGTCATTTTATTCACACGTGACAATATTATAAAAATAAATCTCATATATTAATATACTCATCCAGTAATATGCAACAAATAATATATTCCAAATAATTACTAACTCTTGTCACGCTAGTAAATATTTAAAACAACATTTCGGATTAAAATTAAATTAATTTATCTCAATTAAATTTAATAAACCCTTAAATTTAAAAGCCATGAAAACACGGGGTATTACAGTGGGTATTTGTTATGGATAGTCACCTTATTCAATTGACGATAATCGATGCACAACCTCATGGTTCCATCTTTCTTCTTCACAAACAATACTGGGGCTCCCCATGGTGATACACTAGGCCTTATAAAATCACGATCTAACAAATCTTGCAACTGTATCTTTAGCTCTTTTAATTCTGCAGGTGCCATACGATATGGTGCAATAGATATTGGTGCAGTTCCTGGTACCAACTCAATCGAAAATTCCACCTCACGATTTGGTGCAAACCCTGGGAGTTCTTCTGGGAAGATATCTGCAAACTCATTAACTACTGGTATATCTGATAGCTTTCCAGCCTCTTGTCGTGTGTCCACCACATGAGCAAGATAACCCTCACATCCTTTCCTTAGCAGTTCATAACATTTTGTAGCAGAGATAAAACATGTTGGAGTGACATTTCGTTCCCCAATAAATTTAAATTCAGGTTCACCCGGTAATCGAAACACTACCTCCTTTCTAAAGAGCAATCCAAACATACATGATATGAGGATAACCAATACATACCCAGTATTACATCAAAGTCGCGCATATCGAGAGGTATTAAGTCAACTAGTAATTCTTTTTCACCCACTCGCACCACACACTCCCTATATACCCTCTCAATAAAAACCAACCCCCCCACTGGAGTAACAATAGCTAAACCAGAATCTAATGATGATAATGGTTTATTAAGATGCAACAGATAAAGCAAAGACACAAAAGAATGTGTAGAACCAAGATCTATCAACACATAAGCATCTTTATCACCAATATGAAGTGTACCTGTCACTACGTTAGGCATAGCTTGTGCATCTTGTTGCGTCAGTGCAAACACTCTGCCTTGGCCTTGACTTTGCGATATACCTCCTCTACCTCCCCTGGGTACATTCTGTGTAGAACTCCTACCTCCTACCGCCACACTCCCAATTGACGTTGTAGCTCCCATCACTGGACAATTCTTGCGTAAGTGCCCCGGTTGATGATAATGGAAACATAAAGGTTTCGTCTCAGCTATTGTACACTCTCGAGACATGTGCCCTTGACCACAACATCTATAACAAAATATGGCCCTCGGCACCAACACAGATGCATTTTCTAACCGATTCATCCCAGTCCTTCCACCTCGAGCTTGAAATCTTCCACGTGCACTTCTATTATTTTTAAATTCTTGTCCCTTAGGTACTCCTCGTGCTACACTCTCAGTTGAGGTTCCCATCTCCCATCCATATGATCTTATAACATCATGTCTAGCTTTCTTCGAGTGTTCAGCTTGCATTTCTTTCATTGACTTTTCTGACACCATGTCCCTATCAACCAAGTCCACATAATCTATGATCTTCATATTAGCAGCCATGCTTTTTATCTCTACACTCAGCCCAATTTGAAACCGATCACATTTACTTTCTTCCGTCCTCACCAAGTCAGGTGAAAATCTAGATAAGGATATAAATAAAGCTTCATACTCTGCCACTGTTCGGTTCCCCTGTTTCAACGTGATAAATTCTTCCTCATTCTCTTTCCTATAAAGCCTTGGGAAATATTTTTCAAAGAACACCTTCACAAACCTCTCCCATGTAATTGGTGGAGGATTTGCTGGCACTACTCCCCCAATCATAGTAAGTAACCTCTTTGTAGCATCCCACCATAACTTTGCATCATTCTCCAATCTAAAGGTTGCTAACAAAACCTTTCATTCATCTCGCACTTCCATCACCTTGAATATTGTTTCCATTTTTCAAATCCACCCCTCTGCCATTAACGGATCCGTAGTCCCAGTAAATGCTGGCGGATTTAACTTTATGAACCTCTCATGTAATTTGTCCCTATCCCCAACATGTTCTCCACCTCTTGATTGTTCCATAAGTTGTGCCACAACACGTAATATTCTTCCCACGTCATCAACAGGTTGTTGTTGCACCTCTGGTTCATCCACTTCAATAGGTCTATGTCCTTGCTGACTATTAGGTACATAGGATGCCTTACCCTCTTCTCTATCATGCCTCTCGTGTGGATCCATCACTCACTGCAATATAATTAACTTAAACAAAATATAATAGCAGTAGTTTAATATTAACATTGTTAGTCAAAATCCAGGTGCATAACAAACTCACTTTCTACTGTCCACTGCCAATATTGACCCTCACACCCTATCCCGAACCAAATAACCACGCTCTGCTACCAAGTTGTCGCGCCCCGACTTAATTTTGTTAAACTCATCCTTTTAATTAGAGGAAAAATAGCATAATAATTTTTTTCCAAAGGTATGTGTAGATGAAAACATAACCGCCTTTACTTATAACTAATAAGTACTACATAACTTTACATAACCAAGATCCTTAGTTTAATAATTACACAAAAGAAATCCTGATATTGAAACCATACTAAATATCCGTCACTCCCCTGTTTTAAGGTCCTAACTTGGCAGTGAACTCCAAATTATAAGCATACCTGAAACAAAACATTACAAGAGTGTAAGCTATAAAGGCTTAGTGAATGACCACATACCACACATATAACCAATTTGAATAACCATTTTTATTTTGTTCTAATGCTATAACTCAATAGGAATTGTGAAACTCTCGCAAGCCTGGACCCTCCACAGTCCAATTAACCCACCACAGTTATTAGGGACCACCACATCCCTTTATTAGGCCCGAGTACACAAACCTTTAAGTTGGATTAACAGGACAACCACATCCCGTAGGACCCACCACAGTCCTTAACATTATATAAAGGACTCACTAGTCCATATCATTATATAACATCTCTTAACATTTTTAATCATATGCATATGTTTCATAAATACAACATCACTCCCATAAATATTTTAACACATGTGTTTAACTACACATTTCCATATGAAGTTATAATCATTTATATTTCATAAGGAAGGTCACTCACCTTGGATTTAGTGCTAAGATTAATACCAACTACTTCCTTGGTATGGAAGTATTAGCTTCTTCCCCACCTAACAAGTCAATGTCGTTAGTATTTGATGAATACACCGATTAACATCAAACCCAGTAATACATCACATCATTTGGTAAATCAGAAATAACTAATGAGGAATTAAATATGACACTTAAAATTTCTATAACACCCAATTAATTAGGTTTCTAACACAATTTACATAATTTAATTACGAATTTGCTAGACAAAGTTATGCCCATTTTATTACAGCCTTTTCCAAACCATTTCTCAAGAAAAACAACAACACAACTTCAACTTCATGGAATTCTCATAATTTTTGTACAACATAACTTTCCATGATATTCCACCCAATATCCGTAAACACATTGAATAATACAAATTTAATGTTTCATAATTTTTAGGGCTCATTTTCTATGTCGAGCAAAACGTCAAACACCTGGTATGCATTCTTGCTCCTTTAGGGCAGATTTTCAACCAAGACTTCAAACTATCACCAAGGGTTCATTCCTTGGTATTTTTATATAATTTTCGTATATGTTATACATGTATGAGTATATTTTACTCCCCAACTTAAATCACTCAATTCCAATAAGTATTCCATGATTTATACCATTTTTAGCATAACTAGGTCAAAATACAACATTAAGGCATAACTTAACATTTTTAAGCATACATAACCTTGACCTTGAGTATAATTCATGGAAACATATAATAAATATGTTTTAGCAGAAATATACATCATAATCATGAATTTTCTAAATCAAAATGCTTTACGAAAAGATGATGTAAATTTAGGACTTTAAAGTATGCATTTACGATCCTAGCTCCAGTTCTAACTTATGTTCTTAACCCATCCTTGTTCCAACACAATTCATCAATATGGGTATCATTAAAATATATATCCAAATCAAAAATAAAAACATGATAATTATAGAACTCATCCATGTGACCAACTTTGATAAAGATGTAATTACCTTACGAGGATTCCTTGATTTATAGAAAAAATTTCAAAGATTTCTTCCTTAACTTTCTTCTCTCTCTCTCTCTCTTTAGGCAAAACTCTTGTTCATTGCTTCATTTTCTGAGCAAAGGGGATGTTTTATGAAGTTTAATTCGGCCAAACCATGACCCACCCTCTAACCAATCAAAAAATAGCACATGGTGTGCTAATAAGACAATTGTCACTTAAGGAATGGACATATTTGCCGTTGTTTCGTACTTTCGCTATAACTTCTTGTACGAGCATCCATTTAACCCACCGTTTGTTGTGTTATAATATTAATTAATATATCTACAACTTTCATAATTTATTTTTTCCCAAAATCATAAACTAATACGCCTAATTTGGTCTTCGAACAGGAAAGTAGCAATTTTCCGAAAATCTCAAAACTTTCACATTTGGCAACCAAATATTGCCAATTTCGTATCAACACCATTATTTACTTTTATAAACATAATCAGGCATTAAAAACATAATTTATGATGCGTTAATCGCATAACTAATCATATGTTCTAAACATGATATCCTCGATCATAAGCTCAATTAACACCTAATGTAAACAACACATATATCACATGAGCATGCATCCCCTAAACATGATAATTAACATGTTTAACACACATAACCAATCTATAACTTATAACTCCTAAGTTATAATTAATCATGTAATTAACCTTCCTAATCATGTTTTAGGGCCTTACACTTTATGTGTAACCCTGACGATTAGGATCTGTACTTGTTTATTTGTCGTAGTTGTGAAGGGTCGTACTTGTCTTGCATATTATGTGTAACATAATGAGTATGAGTACTGATGAGATAATGATAGGTTTGACCTTGATTATGATTACCCCGAACACTACGTGTTAAAATTCCCGTTGTATATAGACTGAGATACATGGGTTGATACATTCATATAGCTTTGGGTATGGGTCAATATGACTGGTGTGAAGGCGTAGTGATTTTCCATTTGAAGATTATTTGATGGTTATGTGGGATAGCCTGTGACTATGTCTAATACACGTGAGCGATTCTCGGAGACGGTAGGATAGGCCTTCGTTATATGCGTGCTTGAAAGGGGCCCTTTTCTGAGGTATGTGTGTTGGACCTTACCTTTATTATATGGATGTAGATTTGGAGTCTATATTTACTGATATATTATAAACTTGAGACGCATAAAGTAATCATTAATGGAACATGTAGCATAAGTCCATTAAGATGAATAAGACTTAATCCTGGGGTGAATATGGACATGTGATTATACGCATGAGATATTTAAGTTGTTTAGGTTGGTATGGCTTAAAAGAAACTAAAATGCGTGAGGAAGGTGCGTAGTTATATTTTATCCCAAACTCAGTTATGATCATACTCTTCCAAAACTTGTTGTTAACATTGTTATTGAATCTGGTTTTATAGGTTTTAAATCGTTGTTGATGTTTAAGAATTGGGTGGATTTCGTTGGAGGAGTTTTTCTAGAAAAATTCTATTTCTCCTTCCTAGGATGTAGCAGTAAAAAAATGTTACTCTTATATCTCCTATTATGTTTGTATATTTCGGTACATGCAGTTGAATGGATTTTATTTTTGAGATACATGTTTATTCCACTGGTATGATTTTGTATTGATAGTTAGATTGTATCATAGATGGTTTTATCTTATTCATTATTTTGTCTCGCGTTATATTTACTTGTTTAATTTTTCATTTATGTGTTACGCTGAGAATGTTACTAAATATTTTTTATTCTCGTCATTTTTTGTATAAGAACCCGATCAATCTATTTTAAAATTTTACGGGGTGTCACACTACCTCACTAGGAGATTGTGAGTTCAATGCCATCATTTTCATCAACTCCTTCTTAACCTCCTCAAGGGTCAAAGTTAGTGAGACATTTATCTCAACTTCTTTTTCTTTTAATGGAATAATCCCAAGTGAGTTGCTAATAGCAGTAGTTGCTTTAATATTTAGTTTCGTAGTGGTTGTAGCAAGACTAGGCAACGAAGGACCAACTATTTTTAAAGGTTGAACGGGCACCCCTATTAAAGGAGCTAATAGTGGTGCTATTGGAGTATCGAAAGAGAAATGATTCATCATTGGGGTCAAATCCCAACATTCCCGGTTGAGCTTGCAAAAATTCTATAAACTTGTCTGTGATGTTGTTTATCTAGTTTGGTCCCATCACAGTGCTCGTGAAAGCTTGTCTCGCGTGAACACCTCCTATGATAGTAATGTCTTAAGGAAGCTCGGTAGTGGGAGATCGTGTTCTCCCTCAAGCTGGTTATTATAAAAAAATGAGGTTGATGTTATCATTTACCATTTTAATGAGAATACATCCCTAGCGGAGTCGCCAAAAATAAGATAGTAGTGTGATCTGGGATGTTTATAAATAATAGAGTCATAACCCATTTTAATGGTAAAGAAATAATAATAAGTTCCCTCCAAATGATGAGTAAAAAAGTCTTATATATATCACAATAATGGGTAATCAATACAAAATATTTTGATAATAAATGAACCTTTGATGCATGTTAGTTTAGAGGGAGAGAGAAACAAGCACTTTGAATAAACAAATGGTAGGTCCGTAAGCACAAAAATATAGATGGAATAGTGTTTGGATAAAAATAAATTCATGAGTTTTTAATGAGAACTGTACAAGCATATTAATCGTGGAGAATATGCTCTCTGGTTTAAAGGTTTTACCAACTTGATATCTCAATGATTTTATGGCTCAAAGATCATATCATTTATCAAAGGATAAGTGGGGTGTTTATAGGCTGAGGTTGGTCTTGAGGAACCTCGGGGTATATTAAATTATGGTTCAGACGACCATACCTAACATGTTGTTAGCATTAAATGTTGAGTGAAATTTTGAGTGACCATTCATTATGTCAGGTGGCGCAGCGGCGTGCCAGCACATTTTTGGATAACTGTTCACCAAACCATCATTGTTTTGAGGTAAGTTTCATTTGACGTGTTAGTTATGGTATGACATGACTCATATCTTTTAGGAAATATATTATTTTTACCACCAATAGCTATTTGTGGTTGAGAATAAGTTTTTCCAAGGTTGTTAGAGTAATGATCATTTGGGCTACGTTGGTGCTTTACCTGGTGTGTTTAAAATGGTTAAGTATAAGGCCTTGACAATGCCTTGATATTTATCCAAAAAAAAATTCCCTCAAAGGTTCCCCGAATGAGTTTCCTCAATAGATCATGTAATATCTCACATGTCCTACCATACCTGGTCCATCATTGGTACCGAGTAACCTCACAAATATTACAATATAGAGCATGATCACATGAAAATAGATAAAATACATGGTGGATCGACTACCTTCTTTTATAAGTTTTCATTAGGCTTCGATTATTCTCCACTTTGTCTTTATCTCTCATTAATCACTTAATGAGGAGTTTTATCTCCAAATGGTGAGGATTAACATCAAGCTGCTCCTACAAACTCAATAGAGAACTTTGTGAGTGAAAGGTAAGGATTACTTTTTGTAGAAAATTAGTTATTTTGGGGGACCAATTTTGGGTATTCTCTATTGAGATTTGAGTAGAATCTAAGTGACTTGGGTGAAATTAATATTGTGCGAGTCTTCCATTATTATGTGTGAGACTTATTTGTGAGAAGGTAGATTATTCTGTATGAGATAGGAACAAAAATTCATTTCATTTGTAATCTTCTTCTATTTAGTGGCACAGATCTCCTGTGGATGTTTTCAAATTGGTGAATCACGTAAATTTGTGTTCTTTCATCTATTTTTGTTTTCTTTATTTGGATTTCTATATTTGGTGTGATTATTTGTTAGCCAGGGTTCCCTAGTTGATAACTATACATCGTGCTCTTACACAATTTGAAGCAAGTTGACTTAAAAATGGTTTGATAGTTAGCCCTTTTAAATATTTTTGTCCTTATGAACACTTGAATTGTAGATATTTCTAGTATTGATAAATCAAAATTAAATATTATGTGGTACATTGTTTTAGGTGAAATGTAAGTATTAGTTAACATAAAACAAAAAGTACAAAGAGCCTAACATAAGAGAGCTAAAACAACCATACAACGCAACACCACAAACACAAGGTAAAAAATTCATTTGTTTACAAACAATAAAAAAATGTATATTTTTAGTTTGGGTCAGTCAGGCGTACAAAAATTCATTATTGGGATAAGTACAACCGAGTAAGCACAAAAGATTTTATCATAAGCAGAGTATATCATCAAGTTATAGAGTCGATAATATTCCTAGGCGCATACTTGAGTCACTTCAGTTGTACAACAAATTTTCTCCCAAAGAATGGTCTAATACCAGAAACAAGCATAATTTATTGTAACTATGTTAGGATATTATTGTACGCCAAAAAATTAGTAATGTCATACGCATGTACGATGTAATAAGTGCATTTAATTGTGTGTATAATTTTTATGGTATTATTTAATATTCAAGCGACACATTTATTATAATCATATTTGCTAACCCTTCACCAAATAATATTATTTTATTCGGTAAACTAAAACCTCCCATGTATTGCGCAGGACTAAACAATAGTATACATACAATATGATGAGATTATTTGCAGTTCAAAACTATAGAAAATTTCTCAATGTATCATTAAATTCCTTCACAGACTGTTGAGAGAGAAAAAAGACATACAAATGGTCAGAGTACGATTTTAGATTATCTCGAAGATTAGTGTAAAATTGGTAATGTGATACATACAATACATTTAAATCTTGTTTATTCAAGAAGAGTGTTGTAAGATTAATACAAGGAAGACCCTCAAATGTTCTTTAAATAAAAAACTCATTGAGTTGAATAGAATGCATTGGTTCATGATTTAAATGGACCCCACACGAACTTCACACACTAACCAATGCATTTTTGAAAATTCAACGGGGTCAGATTTTTAGGCATCATTTAAGTGTCTCTCCATAATTACTCTAGTGTAAAATCACAGGACAACTCAACAAAGAGTAAAATGGTCCTTAATTGTACATCATCACAACATCTTTATATCTCATATATAACTTTATAATGTTATATCTTTTATTTTTCATGTACAATTACTATAAAATTTGTAGTTTTAAAAAAGATTCGCCTAATTATCAAACAAGATCCATATTCAGTAATTAAATATATGCAAAAATAATTATTAATTTTTACTCACGATACTTGTGTGGGTGACTTATTGGTTTAAATAATTTTTTCACAATAAATAAAAATAAAATCATTGGTGTAGAAAACAAATTAGTATATTACTATAATCTAAAATCTACTTTACACATAGCGTTGACCCATATATTTCATTAAACCTCAATCCCGAGTTACATTCGACTCATAATTTTTAGATAGGGTCATATAGATTCAAATATTCAATTTGTTATCTTGTAAATTATATCCTCTGTAAAAACTAAATTGTATGTATTTATTGTATAACTGGAGATAACACATTACAAGTCTCCTATAATTGTCAGGAAAGTTACAAATCTCATCTCTCCATTCTTATTCTAACAATGTAAAACTAACATGGTATATTAGCAAGAAATGGCCAATTCTACCATAACTACACTGCAAATATTATTTTCTCCATCCTCTAATCGAGTTTCTTACAACCCAAATTCAACCATTATCATCACGAATCTTAACTATACACGCCGTATCCTCTTCATTAAGTTAACAAATTCTAACTATATATTTTGAAATTTTCAAATGGAGACTTTTCACAATGGATAAAATCTGCTCCAATTTGTATGGTTATGAGATTGAGGTTTTGTACAGGGGACATATGGTCCGATATGGTATGGTTAAAATGGTATACCAAATCTGTTTACATGTATTTATGAATTATATGCTTTTTATGGTATTTGTGAACATATCAGGGTGCATATGTGTATTCGTAAGGAATCTATCGATGGAGATTTGAAGGGATTATAAAGGTTGTGTGTCGGCCTATATCATGATCAAATGTACAGTTGGTGGACCATCCCATGAATTGGAGACATAAAAGTCTTGATATATCTTGTAATATTAGTATGTGATTACATAATGGTGTGATAGCGTAGTGATTTCCCCTTATTATATGTTTGTATTTTTTACAATCCTATAGGAGGCACGGAAGGTCCTAGAAGGTTAGATTATAGGAGTGATACTTATATATGTAATTAGTCCGGAGATGGACATATTCGTACGAGTATTTGGATTGTGCTATTATTTTTACTATGATGGGGTTAATTATTGGATTACAAGGAAGTATATGGTTACTACAGTTGGTTTTTAAGCTTAGTGCATAGTTAGACTTATATGACTATGTTTAAGCTCTAGCTCAAGATCATGTAGATTACTCGTTAGACTAGGGACTTGGTTTCACATGATATAGCTGTCTACTGTAGTTGGAAAACTAACTAGGATACATTTTAGTATTGGTGAGGTGAGGAATTTTGGGTGTGAGTGTCGACGGACGTTATGAGCAATAAATGAGTTGTGAAAATATAATCATTTTATATATAATTGAGTTGGCCTAGTTCTGTGCCATAGTATTTGAGTCATGTACAAATTTAAGCCCAAAATCTTAATGAACTTTGTATATTATGTGTGAGAGAGTCTTGTTTTTGTTCCTCTGGGCATTTAGACTTAGTTATCTTGTGGCTTCTTCTCATTCAAGACTCTCGTTGCTGATCTATTAAAGTGTATCATTTTGTAGAATGTTTTATTTGTTTATCATTTTTTCTATACACACACTTGCATTCTTTTATATGAGTTAAATCTTTATAAAAGGATTTTTGACTTTCCTTAGAGTTTGTATATACTTTTCAAAAATGGTATAAAGTCTTGGTTTTAGTTTTTAAAGGCATTATTTTCTAAAATATTTTTATTGACTTAATTCATTCGCACGATGTCAAATCAACTATTTATGCACGAAGCTTTGGATATTTTCTACCTAAACCCATGCGTATCGAGTGGATTTGTCCCCATGCACAGGGCCATATGATTTTTGGGTCAATTTTCCTCTAGATAAAATTGTGCGCACAATGCCTATCTTTACCTGTGCGCATGACGATGTTAATATTTGAAACGTCTATAAATAAGTACTTGTTTCCCTAAAAATGTAAGAACATTTTTCCTCATTTCAAAACAAACTTACTCTGAGGACATTTTCGTTTATGAGAGCATCTCTTTGCTTATCTTTTTGTAAATCAAGTGTTCAAACTCAAATTGAGATATTTTTATATCTACACCTAGATATACACTTGAGTAGTGATTTGAGATGTTTAAATCAACAATACCCATGATTTAAATCTATTTCAATTCAATTCCATATGATCTATACTCTAAGATATGAAAGGAGGTGTTTGATCTAGTGAAGAGTTCAAGCATGATGTGATCCAAGGATGAAGAATGCGACTTTTATATTTAATCAATGGAGCTTTGATTGGATTTCTTATTGGGACGGGGGAGAGTCTCGATGTTCATAGGTAATTTCTTGTGACAGAACAAGAGAGAGAATTATCTTCTTTGCATTGTATAAAGGAACTTTTCAAATCTAATAAGAAACTAGGACACACCAAGGGTTTTTACCCATAGGTTGAGATTTTTCCTCGAAAATTAGTGTTGTGCGTTTGATTTATAGTTTGATTGCTTCATTGTTATTGTTTTCATCATAAGTGATCTAGATCTAATTGGGAAAATTACATTGAAACCTATTTAACACCCCCATAGGTTTACATATTTTATACACACATTTACATTATCAATTGGTGTGATAAGGGAACGGTAACTCATTTTAGGGCTTAACATCCTGAGTTGATCCTTATGTGTAATTGTGTGTTTTCTTAATTGTGTACAACATGGAGAATTCAGATTTTTACATCTTGGGAGTTAGTTCGAAAAATATACATTCATCATCACATTCTTTTATACCTAAGAACATGTCACGTGCATCTAGTGAGTCTAGATATGAAATTGTACATAATGAAAATGAATTGAGTGATAATGAGGAGATGAGTCAAATCAATTATGAACATGACAAGCTATTGCCTGAATCATTGAAATTGAAAAAATAGAACATTAAGATGAGAAACAAAATAAAATTTTTTGAGGAAGAAAGTGATTTGTTGAAATAAGAAGATGAAATTAGTTTTTAACTCATACTTGAGTTAAAGCATGTGAATGGTCAAAATTGTTCTCTAAGAATCAAGAAATCTGATCTCTATAGAAAACTTGGTAAAGAGTGTAAGATGTTTAAAACTAAAGATATAGAATTTTAAAAAGAAATTATTTCTCTCAAGAGTGATTTGTTTTGTCCAATGCGATGAAAGTCAAACTTGCTTTAGAGGATAGGTCTGAGAAAATGAACAAGATTTTATTTGAGAAGTCTATAATAAAAAATGAAAAGAAAGGATTAGGTTTTGATTAATTTAATACTCTTTGAAATACATCTACTACTTTTGTACATGAAAAGCTAAATGTTGTTCAACAAGAGAATTCTACTCAAGTTAACGAAAAGAATGTTTCTTCAAATAATGCCAAAGAGAAAGAACTTGAGAAGAATGTCTTGTCTAATAATAATGTAAATGTACATGTTGTAAAGGTTAAAAAAATACTCAAGTTGAAAGGCCTAAATTTTTTCAAAAACCTCAGATTCAAAAGAATCAAAAGAAAGTTTCAATAAATGGAATCCTCGGTCTTAAAATTATGCAAATCATTTGAAAAGAGAAAACATTTTTCAAAACCACAATGGTTTTTCAAAGGAAATGTGAATTTTTCTCAAAACCCTTTTCAAACTCACATATGATCCTATTGCTTCATGAGTGGACATTTGAGACATTTTTTTACCAACTTCAAAAAGATAAGAAATATTCATAGGTTCTTACGGAGAAATAAGTTTCAATGGGATAACACAAGACTTGAAAATGAACTTAAGAAAATTCAAAAGGAAGTGAGTGAGTCGAGAAATGGTGCTCAAGGTAAACCTAAATGGGCTAGCAAGGAGAATCATAATTATTGTCTTATCATCGCAGCTCTTAAAGCCTCAAACTCTATTAATTAGTGTTTTGATAGTGGTTGCTCGAGACATATAATGGGAGACAAGTCATATTTCATTTCACCAGATGATTACAATGGTGGTTTAGTCACTTTTGGTAATGGGAAAAAATCTAATGTGAGTGGTAGAGGTACCTTGAAAGCTTTGGAGAGTACTATACTTCACAATCTTCTTTATGTTGAAGGGTACCGTAAATCTTATTAGCATAAGTCAAATTTGTGATGATGGTAATTTTTTAATTTTTCTAATGGTGAGTGCTTGATGATAGAGGAAGAGACCGGAGATTTGATGAGAGGGAAAAATTGAGTGAGGATTAGTATGTTCTGGTGAGTTAACCCAAAGTTGTATGTTAAAATTCTAAAGTGGAGTCCAATTAAATATGGCACTAAAAGCTAGGATATATCAACATTAGAGATTTAGAGAGTTTATCTAAAAAGAAAAAGTTCGGGATCTTCCTAGGTTAGGAAAATACGTGAGCAAGGTTTGTGAAACACGTGAAAAGGGAAAATAACCCAAGAGTTCCCATAAGAGATGAGATTACTAAGTGCATGTTGATTTAATGGGTTCCTTAAAGACGGAGAGTATATGAAGGAAGATATATTATTTTTTATGGTTATGTTTTTTCTAAATTCATACTTATATGATAAAGAAAAGTGATTCATTTGAGAACATTGTCTCGGTTTGTAAGAAAAATCAAAATGAATAATCACTTTTCATTGTGAGTCTTAGGAGTAATCATAGTTGAGAGTTTATTGAATCCAAGATTGAGAAATATGTGATGAAGATGGAATCAAACATGAATTTTTGTCCATTGAGACTCCGCAACAAATGGAATTGTTGAAAGGAAGAATGAAATATTACAATAAATAACAAGGTGCATGTTAGAAGGTAAAAAATTACCTAAAAAGTTTTGGTCTGAAGCTATGCAAATGGCTTGTCATACATCCAATAGGTTTTTTTAAACCCTTAACTAAGAAGACTCCATATGAGCTTTGGAAAGTAAATAAGCCTACTATTAATTACTTCAAAGTGTTTGGCATTAAATGATACATTCTTAGATATAAGGAGTGTTTGACCAAGTTTGATTTGATAAGTGAGAAAGGAATATTTCTTGGTTCTTCACAAAATAGTCGAGCATGTCATGTTTATAGCTTGGAAAGAAATAAAGTGGTGGAGATATATAATGTGGTTGTTAATGATAATGTCTCATGTGTTATTATAATTGATGATGAAGTTGAGGGAGAGTATTTAGATCCAAAGTTTGTTAAGAGTGGGAATGTTTATGTAGGATAGTCTTGTTCTTCTAGGAAAAACATTATGGTAACTTCTTCCCAAGTTAGAGATAGAGAGGAATTTCTACGTGAGTTCAAAGAGAGAATAAACCATTTATAATTATAGGAAATCTTAAGAGTGGTGTGAAAATAAGAAATCAACTTCTAAATAAACTCAGTTTTCAATGCTTCACATCTTTAATTGAACCTTAAAATGAGAAAGAATATTTAATAGATGAACATTGGATTGGATCAATGCAAGAAGAATTGAATTAATATGTGACACCACGCCTAATTAAATACCGGGTGATCAGTCCTTTATTAAATTAAATTAGAATATCCAGTTGGTTCATTCTTAGCATCACTGTCGAAAAACGTTTATTTATTAAACGTTTCCTCCTATGGTCTCTTTGTGGCTTCTCTTAATTTCTCATGTAACTAGCCCTAATTCTCTTCTCTTATCAGACCTTTAACACTTAGAAAACTCGTAGGTATTATTCACCCAAAAATCTAAATGAACAGAATACCCCTCCGGGATGCTGGTATGGCCTAAAAGTGCCCTGGAACCCAAACTAAACCCTCGGGTAGACTTTTGTGACTATCGCGCACTCGAGATGATCATGCAGATGACTTAAAAATTAATTAATTTCTATCTTATTAAATTGAGTCTTGACACGACTGTCACGCACGTCCCGACTTAATTATTGTTACAGTCGTATTTTTCACTCGCGACAATTTTGATATATTCATACTCATATATTAATATACTCCCTAAGTAATAATATTCAATATAATTCGCATTAATAAATACTAACCCTTATCTCGTTAGTTAATATTTATTTTAATTCGGATTAATTATCAATTAATTTCCCCTATTTAATTTAATTAATCCAATATTTAAAAATTATTAAAAAATAAGTGGTGTTATATACTTCCCCCCTAATAACGGAATTTTATCTCGAAAATCGAAAAATAAAAGTATAATTAGTAAGAATAACTCTGGATATTTCTCGCGCATCTCATCCTCGCATTCCCAAGTAGACTTCTCGACATTATGATGCTCCCATTGCACACGCACAAGTGGAACTACCTTCGACCTTAATCTCCTCTCGATATGGTCTAAGATAGCCACCGGTCTCTCCTCATATATGTTATTAGGCTACAGATCAATGTCGTCTATCAAAATGTAAATGCGGGCCAACTCATCCCGGAGATACCATCTCAGTGAAGAAACATGGAACACATCATGATTACGGTGCAAGTACTCTGGCAACCCAAGTCTATACACCACTGGCACAATCCGCTCAATAATAGGGAATGGCCCAATGTGTCTTGGCGCCAATCTCTCCTTTTTACCAAATCTCATTATCCCCCTTTTAAGAGATACACGCAGTAGCACCTGATCCCCCACATCAAACTCTCAAAAGAACCACTTTACATTGACGTAGATTTTCTGTCTATGCTGGGCTACCCGTATACGACCACAAATCATCTCAATCCTGGCCATAGTGTCCTGAATCGACTCTTTCCTAAATAGCTTGTTGTCCCCCACCTCTAGACAACAAGAAGGAGAACAACAAGGCCTACCATATAACGCCTCAAATGGAGCCATGTCGATAGTAAACTGATAGGAGTTATTGTACACAAATTCCATCAGTGGAAGGTACTCCTCCCAACCTCCTCTAAACTCAAGGACACACATATGTAACATATCCCATAATATTCAATTCATCTTCTTGGTCTTCCCATTAGTATACGAGTGATAGTCCATACGTAATTGTAACTCTGTACCCATGATCTCCTGGGAATTCTATCAAAGTGAGTCACGAAGATTTTCGTCCCTATCGGACACGACATCAAGTGGCACCCCAAGTAATCTCGCTACCTCAGCGATGTTGTTTAGCTATTTCCACTATATTTCTATTAACGACATCCTTCAGTCCAATGGTCCTCCCCCACATCCCATCTACTGACCAATTAGCTTTAGTTGTCATATTATAAATAATTCCATCATTTACTCTATCCATTCACCTTGGTGCTTTCACAAAACCTTGCGATTTCTTTCCCTTTTTGTAATTATTTTGAGCTTCTCTACTCACAGCTAACGTATTCCCTCTACTGGGGAAAACCTTAACACCCCTATGTGTCAACTCCCTTATTCATCTTCTCTTATTACACATATATTTCCACATCTTTCTAATGTTTGGAACATTACGTTATACCCAGTACCCTTTCACTAATGGTACTCTTTAGTCCAACTATCTATACTCCACCATTCAAACTAGTGATCATTCTGTTCATGGAAGATGTTTGCAATCATACCCAACTATTCACGTCAAACTTTTATGCCTTTAGTTAGTTCTGACGTAACTCCTGACATATTTACCCTTCTTCACAGAGTAGCTCCTGATTATTCTCGAAAATCTAAAATAACATTCCGTGTATTTTTCAGCACTCTAATCACTCCTTTTCGTCTATTCTTTGAATTCTGGTGACTCACCTCACTTTCAATGCCACTACTTTCTCTTTTTCTCATTTTATCTCAGTTTTTAATTTCCCCATGCGTCTATGTTTATTTGATAAATTTTCACGTTTACTCCTCGGGAGTGATACTGTAAATCTCAACTAACTAGGTCGCCCATACACCCTATGTCCCTTGCATTACTGCACAATATCACTCAATGTAATAGACTTGTGTTAAATTAATTTTCACGTACTTAGCATGGCCATACAGTAAGGTTATACTCGATTACCCTACTAATCGCAACTTAATTATTCTCTGGATTGCCTTACCGATATACTCGTGGTGTAGACATTCTACACTAGTTTTCACACCCACATTATTTGTCTCTACCAGCCTTAAATGGTAATATAGCTATCATCTCCCAATTATAATCTCATATATGTACAATAACTAGGGTACTAAACTCATATACTAAAGACCAAACTTCCCTCAACTCCCAACTTTCACTGGTTTTATGCGTGGGATGCCTCACAAAGCGAAATCCAAACAAGGAAACCCCTGATACACTTCTCTCTATTATTGTCGGTCGTTGAGATCCGTTAAGTCCTTAGTCCATAACACGTACTGATCGAGGTGGAAACCAAGCGTCCATGTAAATACGGTAGTCGTTGTCATCGGCTTCCAATCGCAATACAAAAACCTAAACTTTAACTACACTCTTGTAGAGTATAGTGTCTAGTCTGGGTATCGAATGCTCAGGGAACTAGGACGAGTGAACGTGACGACAAAGGTATGACTGTTAACCCTAACTTGACTCTAAAAAGAAAAAAAAGATGATTTGGATTGTGAATAACTACAACTAGAAGCAATTTTGAAAATGATTAATTAAAGAGATTATGAATAAATGAAATGCAATTACTCTAATGAATAACTAATAAGGAATTGACTAAACTTTAATAATGAAATGAGAAAGATAGGTCGGGTTACAATCCCCCACACCCTAGTAATTCACTTCGTAGGATACTAGAATCGGAATTAAAACTTTAGATGAACCCGATCTTTAGTACTCCCAAGTATTACACATATGAGGGATCGTAGCCCGCACAGTATGTAAGCAAAGGATAAATTAAGACACGGTCTTCAACACTCCTAAATATTATATATATGAGGGATCGTAGCCCGCATAGTATGTAAATAAAGAATGAATCAAAGGAGTATCGCATTAACTATGATACAATTCACCTAAGATTTTAATTCAAAATTATATTTCCACTATCGTAAATTACATCGGGTGGGGTTCATGCATTCCGACCCTTAAAAATCTAGCCTAACATGGTGAAATTAGTGAAAACTACGTTATCTTCATTGCATGAACTCATAATTTCATGGAAAGAGAGATTAAACGTGAGAAATAATAATAAAAGTGTTGGAAATAAAAGTTACCAAGATTGAAAAACAAGAACATGCAAGAGGAAATCAAAGGTTGAAGAAAAACAAGAAAATCTCTTAAATTAAAGGTGTAAAATATGTAAATTCTTCTCCTAGATGTTTCTACTTGTTATGGATCTTTTACATCAATGAAATCTGAATAAAAAGAGTCCTAAGGACTAAATATATAGGTTAGAGGTCGTTTAGAAGAGTCATCAAAACATAAAACTCTTTTGGGTAAAAGATAAGAACAAAATAAAAATCGCGTATCTGACAATTTGTCACACTTAGAAAGCCTGACTAATTTTTTAACGGATCTGGTGCATAACTAATGGCCGGATTGGTTCGTTCTTCAGTTCGGTTCGCCTTAACAGTTTTTTCTTGGATTTCTTTCTCAACTTCAAATGGCCATAACTTCTTCACCGAAGCTCGGATAGGGGTGTTGTTTTTTCTAATGTTCTTGTAATTTAGAGATCTTAAACTTTTTAGTTTTCCCTACCTCCGGAATATGGTTGTAAAATTACAAAAATTCTCTTGAACTCCCCATTTCTTGCTTTCTTTCACTGTTTTGTGTTCTCTTTCACACTAATTTGTATGAAATGCCTGTAAAACACATAAGAGATACATGAAATACGAAATACTTTTCAAAAAGGGTTAGTAGCATAAATATAAGACAAATCCAAGCTATTTACAATGCACGGGATCATAAAAATACCAAAATTAAGGAGATAAATGTGAATAATTTATTCCTAATCAAACCCCCTAACATAGAACTTTGCGCATCCCGAGAAATATAAAAGATAAAAAGTATGAGTTAAGGACCCTTCAAAAACTTTATTGGGATAGAATACCTTTTTCGCAGGCAAGCGATTGCATTTAGCGAATGCAACAAGCCTTTAAACACCTATGTTACCCTAGTAGGACGAGTGGTGTCTCGTGAGGGTTTGTAGTGAATATACCCACAAAATTCGTTATCGACTCAAAAAAAATCAAACTACTTAAAAATTGTACAATTTAAACTCCCTAAAAATGGTCACCGCAAATTCATATTCAAGAGTCTCAAATCATAGTGTGTGTGCGAAGCCAAAAATCGAACTGTTACCTTCCCCCTATTGATCACTATGTTTCCGAAAGTTCGCTTTGATTTCAAAATCTCACCGAATACACTCACAAATGAATCACTCAGATTGTGGATATTTCTCTCGGTATGCGTGATATAAAGAGTAAATATAATGGACACAAAGTCACGCACACAAATTGAAAAGACGAAATTTATTTAGTGAAATGATCTCGTCATCGGATTACGGTCATTGGAAAACGGGAAACACAGCCTCAATTCACACCATTTAATCTCTCATATTATTTTTTATATCTTAGCTCTCCACGCGGTAATCAATTCCGAAATTCGAACTCAGTTAGGACCTTTTCGGGTTAATGGTGTATTGGGTAATATGGGAATGGTTGGGAACTAGGGAATTGGAAAATATGTTTATGATGTCCATTAGTACTTTTTCGGGGTTTTGCTCATTTTTTTTCTTTTCATTTTCACATTTTTCTTTTTCTTGCTATATTTTTTTTATCATTCTTCTACTTTTTCTTTCCCCTTTATATGAACTTTTCAAACTTTATTTGGTGAATATTCGATTTTCATAATTCCGGGCTAATTGGGTTTTTTAGATTATCAAACGAAAAGGAAAAAAATTATTAGGCTCAATTGGGTTGCAAATGGATGAATTTTTCATGACTTTTTATGGCTAATCTTTTTGGATAACAAACGATGGCTTACTTCATTGTCCAAATTTCTCATTACATTACCGTATGCGTCTTGAGATTAGTTTAAGTTTAGAGATATATATAGCATGCTTTTTGAGACAACATCTCACATATTTCCCATAATCGATCAAAACAAAGGAATAGAGACCATCAATGACTTTTCATTTAAAACGCTGAAAAAAACCTTGAGTTAACCATTAACCCGGATTGATTTTTAAACTCACAAAAATGATAGGTTCGAAATCTCACCGGGTTAGTTAATCTCCACACTTATTCGTAAAGTCATCAATTTTCTCTCAATTTCCATCTTTGGTCAATTTTGGCTTTGTGCATTTTGAATTTTACAATTTGAGACAGAAAAAATGTGACATTTTTAAAGCTTTTAAATTCCAATTTTTATTTATTTTAAGAAAAATATTTTTGGCTTTTTCAAACTTTTTCATTTTTTTTGAAATTTTTGTGCATTTTGAAAATTTGTGACGATTTAGAAATACGCACTTGTCATCTCCCCAGACTTAGACTTTTGCATTGTCCTCAATCAAAAGGACTAAAAATCTAAATAAGAGCAAATAACAAGTGTGAAAAATAAAACAAGCAAATATTTAAAATGCAAAATGACACTAACACATGACTCAATAATACAACAAAAATCACCCCACACGCGTCGGGGGTGCGACGACCTCTCATCTCTTCACAAACTCAACCGACCCCTTGCATGAGTAACGATGCTCTTCTTGTCTCGCTCGTCTTCCTCACATCGTAAACCAAAAGTCGAAACAATTGGGAGTCGACCCAATAGAAAAAATGAACACCTCGAGGCATATGATGAATGAGGTGAGTGAAGTCAACGAGGTGCGCAATCACCTTATAGCACAAATGGGCTAACTTGGAGAGAATATTAAAGTGAATTTTGGAATGGCCTAGATTGTCCCTAAACTCGATAATGTATGGATCGAGCTCTAAATCGGACGATACTCTAACTATGGCCTTTATTGCATCCAAGAACTCCAGTGGCAAGGGCGGTTGGTCACAAAGAAGTAAATAATCCATCCTATCTTTCCATGCGCTCTCTTCTAAGTGAAAAAAATGAGTCCAATAGAGATTGAACTTCAATAGTGAAGCTCTCATCCACCGTCCCGAATTCGTTCTCAAAGTCCTCTAGGTTCATATCTCCTAATGCTCTTTCTTGCTCATTATTTGAACACTCTCTCTCACTCTCCTCCGAAGGCTTCTGTGATGTAGAGGGATGGTTACTACGAAGGAATTCATCTATTATATCATTCCATTCGCTCTCATCCAGCATCGCCCTCGTAATACTCATCATTTTGATTTTTTTTTGGATTTTTGATTTTTTTTAGTCAAAGTTTTAGATTGACTCGATCTAACCTAAGTCTACCTAACTCCCCGGCAACGGCGCCCTTTTTGATCGAGGTGGAAATCAAGCGTTCGTATAAATACGCTAGTCTTTGTTATCGACTTCCAACCGCAATACAAAAACCTGAACTTTAACTACACTCTTGTAGAGTATTGTGGTGCGTCCGTGTAATACCCTAATCGTTGTTATCCGCTTCCAACCGCAATACACAAACCTAAACTTTAACTATACTCTTGGGGAGTATAGTGGCTAGTCTGGGTATCGAATCCTCAGGGAACTAGGACGAGTGAACGTGACGACAAAGGTAAGACTGTTAATCCTAACTTGACTCTAAAAAGAAACAAAAAGATGATTGAGATGGGAAATAACTAAGTAACTAAATACACACAAAATTAAACTACTTCATTAACTATGTGAGCAAAATTAACTAACTAAGAATGACTTAATAAGAATGAAGGGAAAACAGGTTGGGAATACAATCCCCCAAACCCTAGTGTGTATGCCAAGTACAAAACTAGCCATAAATTAATTAATTGATCAAACTCGGTCTTTAGTACTGCCGAGTATTACATATGAGGGATCGTAGCCCGCACAATATATAAGAAAAGGACGAATTAAGACACGGTCTTCAACACTCCTAAGTATTATATATACGAGGGATCGTAGCCCGGACAGTATCTAAGAAAAGAATGAATCAAAGAAGTATCGCATTAACTACGATAGAATTTACAAAAGATTTTAATTTAAAATTCTATTTCCACTATCGTAAATTACATCGGGTGGGGTTCATGCATCCCAACCCTTAAAAATCTAGCCTAACATGGTGAAATTAGTGAAAACTATGTTATCTACGTTGCATGAACTCATAATTTATTGGAAAGAGAGATTAAACCTGAGAAATAATAATAAAAGTGCTGGAAATAAAAGTTACCAAGATTGAAGAACAAGAACATGCAAGAGGAAATCAAAGGTTGAAGAAAAACTAGAAAAGCTCTTGAATTAAAGGTGCAAAATATGTTAATTCTTCTCCTGGATGTTCCTACTTATTATGGACCTTTTACATCATTGAAATCTGAATAAAAAGAGTCCTAATGACTAAATATATAGGTTAGAGGTTGTTTAGAAGAGTCACCAAAACATAAAATTCTTTTGGGTAAAAGAAAAGGACAAAATGAAAATCCCGTATCTGGTAATTTGTCACACTTAGAAAGCGTGATTAATTTTCTAATGGATCTGGTGCGTGACTAATGGCTGGATCGGTTCGTTCTTCAGTTCGGTTCGGCCTTAACAGTTTTTTCTTGGATTTCTTTCTCAACTTCAAATGGCCATAACTTCTTCACCGTAGCTCTGATTGGGGTGCCGCTTTTTCTAGTGTTCTTGTAATTTAGAGATATTAAACTTTCTAGTTTTACCCACCTCCTAAATATGGCTGTAAAATTACGAAAATGCCCTTGGACTCCCAATTTCTTGCTTTCTTTCACTGTTTTGTGTTCTCTTTCACACTAATTTACATGAAATACCTGTAAAACACATAAGAGATACACAAAATACGAAATACTTTCCAAAAAGGGTTAGTAGCATAAATATAAGATAAATCCAAGCTATTTAAAATGCACGGGTTCATAAAAATACCGAAATTAAGGGGATAAATGTGAATAATTTATTCCTAATCAAACCCCTCTAACATAGAACTTTGCGCATTCCGAGAAATATAAAAGATAAAAAGTATGAGTTACGGACCCTTCAAAAACTTTATTGGGATAGAATACCTTTTTCGCAGGCAAGCGATTGCATTTTGCGAATGCAACAAGCCTTTAAACACCTAGGTTACCCTAGTAGGACGAGTGGTGTCTCGTGAGGGGTTTCTAGTGAATATACCCACAAAATTTGTTATTGACTCAAAGAAAAATCAAACTACTTAATAATTGTATAATTTAATGGTCACCCCAAATTCATATTCAAGAGTCTCAAACTATAGTATGTGTGCGAAGCCAAAAATTGAACCGCAAACTTCCATCGATTGATCACTGCGTTACTTTTCGAAAGTTTGCTTTGATTTCAAAATCTCACCGAATACACTCACAAACGAATCACTCGGATTGTGTCTATTTCTCTTGGTATGCGTGATATAAAGAGTAAATATAATGGACGCAAAGTCACGCACACAAATTAAAAAGAAAGAATTTATTTAGTGAAATGATCTCGTCATCGGATTATGGTCATTGGAAAACGGGAAACACCGCCTCAAATTCACTCCATTTAATCTCTCATATTATCTTTTTATATCTTATCTCTCAACGCGGTAATCAATTTCGCAATTCGAACGCTGTTAGGACTTTTTCGGGTTAAAAGTGTATTGGGTAATATGGGAATGGTTGGGAACTTTGGAATTGAAAAATATTCTTATGATGTCCATTAGTGCTTTTTCGGGCTTTTGCTCATTTTCTTTTTCTTTTCATTTTCACAATTTTCTTTTTCATGCTATATGTTTTTTAGCATTGTTCTATTTTTTCTTGCCCCATTATATGCACTTTACGGACTTTATTTGATGAATATTCGATTTTCATAATTCCGGACTAATTGGGTTTTTCGGGTTATCAGACGAAAAGGAAAAAAATATTAGACTCAATTGGGTTGCAAAGGGATGAATTTTTCACCACTTTTTATGACTAATCTTTTTGGATAACAAACTATGACCTACTTCATTGTCCAAATTGCTCATTACATTACTATATGCATCTTGAGATTAGTTTAAGTTTAGAGATATATTTAGGACGCTTTTCGAGACAACATCTCACATATTTCCCATAACCAATCAAAATAAAGGAATAGAGATCATCAATGACTTTTTTTTTAAATGCTGAAAAGAACCTTGAGTTAACCATTAACTCAGATTTATTTTTAAACTCACAAAAATGATAGGTTCGAAATCTCACCGGGTTAGTTAATCTCCACACTTATTCTTAAAGTCATCAATTTTCGCTCAATTTCCATATTTGGTCAATTTTGACTTTGTGCATTTTGAATTTTATAATTTGAGACAGAAAAAATGTGACATTTTTTAAGATTTTAAATTCCAATTTTTATTTATTTTGAAGAAAAATATTTTTGGCTTTTTCAAACTTTTTCAATTTTTTTTGAAATTTTTGTGCATTTTGAAAATTTCTGAAGTTTTAGAAATACGCACTTGTCACCCCCCTAACTTAGACTTTTGCATTATCCCCAGTCAAAAGGACTAAAAATCTAAAGAAGAGAAAATAATAAGTGTGACAAATAAAACAAGCAAATATTTAAAATGAAAAATGACACTAACACATGACTTAATAATACAACAAAAATCACTCCACACGCGTCGGGGGTGCGACAACCTCTCATCTCTTCATAAACTCAACCGACGCCTTGCACGGGTAACAATGATCTTCTTGTCTCGCTCATCTTCCTCCCATCGTAAACCAAAAGTCGAAACAATTGGGAGATGACCCAATAGAAAAAATGAACACCTCGAGGCATATGATGAATGAGGTGAGTGAAGTCAACGAGGTGCACAATCACCTTATAACACAAATGGGCCAACTTGGAGAGAATATCAAAGTGAATTTTGGAATGGCCTAGATTGTCCCTAAACTTGATAATGCATGGATCGAGCTCTAAATTGGACGATACTCTAACTATGGCATTGATTGCATCAAAGAACTCTAGTGGCATAGGTGGATGGTCACAAAGAAGGAATTTATCCATCCTATCTTTCCATGCTCTCTCTACTAAGTGAAAAATTGAGTACAATAGATATTGGACTTCGATAGTGAAGCTCTCATCCACCGGCCCGAATTCGTTCTCAAAGTCCTCTAGGATCATATCTCCTAATGCTCTTTCTTGCTCATTATTCGAATACTCTCTCTCACTCTCCTCCGAAGGCTTCTATGATGTGGAGGGATGGTTACTATGAAGGAATTCATCTATTATATCTTTCCATTCGCTCTCCTCCAGCATCTCCCTCGTTATACTCATAATTTTTTTTAGATTTTTGATTTTTTTTAGTCAAAGTTTTAGATTGACTCTATCTAACCTAAGTCTACCTGATTCCCCAGAAATGGCGCCATTTTTGATTGAGGTGGAAACCAAGCGTCTGTATAAATACGCTAATCATTGTTATCGATTTCCAACCGCAATACAAAAACCTAAACTTTAACTACACTGTTGTAGAGTTTAGTGGCGCGTCCGTGTAATACGCTAATCGTTATTATTGACTTCCAACCGCAATACAAAAACCTAAACTTTAACTACACTCTTGTGGATTATAGTGGCTAGAATATGTATCGAATCCTCAGGTAACTAGGATGAGTGAACATGACGGAAAAGATAAGACAGTTAACCCTAACTTGACTCTAAAAAGAAACGAAAAGATGATTGAGATGGGAAATAACTAATTAACTAAATACAAACTAAATTAAACTACTGCATTAACTATGTGCACAAAATTAACTAACTAAGAATGACTTAATAAGAATGAAGGGAAAATAGGTTGGGAATACAATCTCCTAAACCCTAGTGTGTATGCCAAGTACAGAACTAGCCGTAAATTAATTAATTGATCAAACCCGGTCTTTAGTACTCCCAAGTATTACACATATGAGGGATCGTAGCCCGCATAGTATGTAAGCAAAGGACGAATTAAGACATGATCTTCAACACTCCTAAGTAATACATATATGAGGGATCGTAGCCCGTACAGTATGTAAGCAAAGTATTAATCAATGTAGCATCGCATTAACTAAGATACAATTCACCTAAGATTTTAATTCAAAATTCTATTTTCACTATTGTAAATTACATCGGGTGAGCTTCATGCATCCCAACCCTTAAAAATCTAGCCTAACAAGGTGAAATTAGTGAAAACTACGTTATCAACGTTGCATGAACTCATAATTGCTTGGAAAGAGAGATTAAACATGAGAAATAATATTAAATGTGCTGGAAATAAAAGTTACCAAGATTGAAGAACAAGAACATGCAAGGGGAACAAAAAGGTTAAAGAAAAACTAGAAAAACTCTTGAATTAAAGGTGCAAAATATGTAAATTCTTCTCCTAGACGTTCCTACTTGTTATGGAGCTTTTAAATCAATGATATCTGAATAAAAAGAGTCATAATGACTAAATATATAGGCTAGAGGACATTTAGAAGAGTCACCAAAACATAAAACTCTTTTGGGTAAAAGATATGAACAAAATAAAAATCGCGTATCTGGAAATTTGTCACACTTAGAAAGCATGACTAATTTTCTAACGGATCTTATGCGTGACTAATGGCTGGATCGGTTCATTCTTCAGTTCGATTCGGCCTTAACAGCTTTTTCTTGGATTTCTTTCTCAACTTCTAATGGGCATAACTTATTCACCGTAGCTCGGATTGGCGTGCCGTTTTTTCTAGTATTCATGTAATCTATAGCTCTTGAAGTTTCTAGTTTTCCCCACCTCCGGAATATGGATGTTAAATTATGAAAATGCCCTTGAACTCCCCATTTCTTGCTTTCTTTCACTGTTTTGTGTTCTCTTTCGCACTAATTTACATGAAATACCTGTAAAATACATAAGAGATACACAAAAATGAAATAGTTGCCAAAAAGGGTTAGTAGCACAAATATAAGATTAATCCAAGCTATTTACAGTGCATGGGATCATAAAAATACAAAAATTAGGGGGATAAATGTGAATAATTTATACCTAATCAAACCCCTTAACTTAGAACTTTGCGCGTCCCGAGTAATGTAAAAGAAAAAGAGTACGAGACTTCAAAAACTTTATCGGGATAGAATACCTTTTTTCCAGGCAAGCGATTGCATTTAGCGGATGCAAAAAGCCTTTAAACCCTTAGGTTACCCTATTAGGACGAGTGGTGTCTCGTGAGGGTTTGTCATGAATATACCCACAAAATTCGTTATTAACTCAAAGAAAAATCAAAATACTTAAAAATTGTACAATTTATACTCACCAAAAATGGTCACCGCAAATTCATATTCAAGAGTCTCAAATCATAGTGTGTGTGTGCGAAGCCAAAAATCGAACCTCTAATTTCCACTGATTGATCACTACATTACTTTCCGAAAGTTCGCTTTGATTTCAAATTCTCACCGAATACACTCACAAACGAATCACTCGGATTGTGTCTATTTATCTCGATATGCGTGATATAAAGAGTAAATATAATGAAAACATTGTCACACACACAAATTGAAAAGACGGAATTTATTTAGTGAAATGATCTCGCCATCGAATTACGGTTATTGGAAAACGGGAAACACCGCTTCAAATTCAAACCATTTAATCTCTCATATTATATTTTTGTATCTTAGCTCTCCACGGGGTAATCAATTTCGCAATTCGAACTCAGTTAGGACTTTTACGGGTTAAAGGTGTATTGGGTAATATGAGAACCATTAGGAACTTTGGAACTGAAAAATATTCTTATGATGTCCATTAGCGCTTTTCCAGGCTTTTGCTCATTTTCTTTTCTTTTCATTTTCACATTTTTCTTTTTCTTGCTATATTTTTTTTAGTATTCTTCTATTTTTTCTTGCCCCTTTATATGCACTTAACGGACTTTATTTGATGAATATTCGATTTTCACAATTCCGGGATAATTGGGTTTTTCGGGTTATCAAACGAAAAGGAAAAAAATTATTAGGCTCAATTGGGTTGCAAAGGGATGAGTTTTTCACGACTTTTTATGGCTAATCTTTTTGGATAACAAACGATGGCCTACTTCATTGTCCAAATTTCTCATTACATTTCCGTATGCGTTTTGAGATTAGTTTAAGTTTAGAGATATATTTAGCACACATTTCAAGACAATATCTCACATATTTCTCATAACCAATCAAAACAAAGGAATAGAGATCATCAACGACTTTTTTATTTAAAACGCTGAAAAGAACCTTGAGTTAACCATTAACTCTGAATGATTTTTAAACTCACAAAAATGATAGGTTCGAAATCTCATTGGGTTAGTTAATCTCCACACTTATTCGTAAAGTCGTCAATTTTTGCTCAATTTCCATCTTTGGTCAATTTTGGCTTCGTGCAATTTGAATTTTACAATTTGAGACAGAAAAAATGTAACATTTTTGAAGCTTTTAAATTCCAATTTTTATTTATTTTGACGAAAAATATTTTTGGCCTTTTCAAACTTTTTCAATATTTTTGAATTTTTTCGGCATTTTAAAAATTTGTGAAGTTTTAGAAATACGCACTTGTCACCCCCTAACTTAGACTTTTGCATTGTCCTCAATCAAAAGGACTAAAAATCTAAAGAAGGGCAAATAAAAAGTGTGACAAATAAAATAAGAAAATATTTAAAATGCAAAATGACACTAACACGTGACTCAATAATACAACGAAAATCACCCCACACGCGTCGGGGGTGCGACTACCTCTCGTCTCTTCACAAACTCAACCTACCCCTTGCACGGGGAACGATGATCTTCTTGTCTCGCTCGTCTTCCTCACATCGTAAACCAAAAGTCAAAACAATTGGGAGTTGACCCAATAGAAAAAATGAACACCTCTAGGCATATGGTGAATGAGGTGAGTGAAGTCAACAAGGTGCGCAATCACCTTGTAGCACAAATGGTCCGACTTGGAGAGAAAATCAAAGTGAATTTTGGAATGGCCTAGATTGTCCCTAAACTTGATAATGCATGGATCGAGCTCTAAATCGGACGATACTCAAACTATGAACTTGTTTGCATCCAAGAACTCAGTGGCATGGGTAGATGGCCATAAATAAGTAAATCATCCATCCTATCTTTCCATGCACTCTCTTCTAAGTGAAAGAATAATTCCAATAGAGATTGGACTTCGATAGTGAAGCTCTCATCCACCGCCCTAAATTCGTTCTCAAATTCCTCTAGGCTCATATCTCCTAACGCTATTTCTTGCTCATTATTCGAATATTCTCTCTCACTCTCCTCCGAAGGCTTCTGTGATGTGGAGGGATGGTTACTACGAAGGAATTCATCTATTATATCTTGCCATTCACTCTCATCCCGCATCTCCCTCGTAATACTCATCATTTTTTTTTCTTGGATTTTTGATTTTTTTAGTCAAAGTTTTAGATTGACTCGATCTAACCTAAGTCTACCTAATTACCCGACAAGGACGCCATTTTTGATCGAGGTGAAAACCAAGCGTCCGTGTAAATACGCTAGTCGTTCTTATTGACTTCCAACCACAATACAAAAACCTAAACTCTAACTACACTCTTGTAGAGTATAGTGGCGCGTCCGTGTAATACGCTAATCGTTGTTATCGGCTTTCAACCGCAATACAAAAACCTAAACTCTAACTGCACTCTTGTGGAGTATAGGGTCTAGTCTGGGTATTGAATCCTCAGGGAACTAGGACGAGTCAAACGTGACGACAAAGGTAAGACTGTTAACCCTAACTTGACTCTAAAAAGAAACAAAAAGATGATTGAGATGGGAAATAACTAATCAACTAAATACACACTAAATTAAACTACTACATTAACTATGTGAGCAAAATTAACTAACTAAGAATCACTTAATAAGAATAAAGGGAAAATAGGTTGGGAAAACAATCCCCCCAACCCTAGTGTGTATGCCAAGTACAAAACTAATCGTAAATTAATTAATTGATCAAACCCGGTGTTTAGTACTTCCAAATATTACACATATGAGGGATCGTAGCCCGCACAGTATGTAAGTAAAGGACGAATTAAGACACGATCTTCAACACTCCTAAGTATTACATATATGAAGGATAGTAGCCCGCACAATATGTAAGCTTAGAATGAATCAAAGTAGTATCGCATTGATTATGATACAATTCACCTAAGATTTTAATTCAAAATTCTATTTCCACTATCATAAATTACATCGGGTGGGGTTCATGCTTCCCAACCCTTAAAAATCTAGCCTAACATGTGAAAACTAAGTTATATACATTGCATGAACTCATAATTGCTTGGAAAGAGTGATTAAACGTGAGAAATAATAATAAAAGTGCTGGAAATAAAAGTTACCAAGATTGAAGAACAAGAACATGTAAGAGGAAATCAAAGATTGAAGAAAACCTAGAAAAGCTCTTGAATTAAATGTGCAAAATATGTAAATTCTTCTCCTAGATGTTCCTACTTGTTATGGAGCTTTTACATCAATGAAATATGAATAAAAAGAGTCCTAATGACTAAATATATAGGTTAGAGGTCGTTTAGAAGAGTCACAAAAACATCAATCTCTTTTGGGTAAAAGATAAGGACAAAATAAAATTCGCGTATGTGGCAATTTGTCATACTTAGAAAGCGTGACTAATTTTCTAATGGTTCTGGTGCGTGACTAATGGCCGGATCGTTTCTTTCTTCAGTTCGGTTCGGCCTTAACAGTTTTTTCTTGGATTTCTTTCTCAACTTCAAATGGCCATAACCTTTTCACCGTAGCTCGGATTGGGATGCCGTTTTTTTCTAGTGTTCTTGTAATTTAGAAATCTTCAACTTTCTAGTTTTCCCCACCTCCAGAATATGGCTGTAAAATTACGAAAATGCCCTTGAACTCCCCATTTCTTGCTTTCTTTCCCTGTTTTGTGTTCTCTTTCGCACTAATTTGCATGAAATACCTGTAAAACACATAAGCGATACACAAAATACGAAATAATTGCGACAAAGGGTTAGTAGCATAAATATAAGACAAATACAAGCTATACAGTGCACGTGATTATAAAAATACCGAAATTAAGGGGATGAATGTGAATAATTTATTCCTAATCAAACCCCCTAACTTAGAACTTTGCGCGTCCCGAATAATGTAAAAGAAAAAGAGTGTGAGTTAAGGACCCTTCAAAAACTTTATTGGGATAAAATACTTTTTTCGTAGGTAAGCGATTGCATTTAGCGGATGCAACAAGCCTTTAAACCCCAAGGTTACCCTAGTATGACGAGTGGTGTCTCGTGAGGGTTTGTAGTGAATATACCGACAAAATTTGTTATTGACTCAAAGAAATATCAAAATACTTAAAAATTGTACAATTTAAACTCCCAAAAAATGGTCACCTCAAATTCATATTCTAAAGTCTCTAATCATAGTGTGTGTGTGTGCGAAGCCAAAAATCGAACCGCTAACTTTCACCGATTGATCACTACGTTACTTTTCGAAAGTTCACTTTGATTTCAAAATCTCACCGAATACACTCATAAATGAATCACTCAGATTGTGGCTATTTCTCTCGGCATGCGTGATATAAAGAGTAAATATAATGGACGCAAAGTCATGCACACAAATTGAAAAGACGTAATTTATTTAGTGAAATGATCTCTTCATCCGATTACGGTCATTGGAAAACGGGAAACACCGCCTCAAATTCACACTATTTAATCTCTCATATTATCTTTTTGTATCTTAGCTCTCCACGCGGTAATCAATTTCGTAATTCGAACTCAGTTAGGAATTTTTCGGGTTAAAGGTGTATTGGGTAATATGGGAATGGTTGGTAACTTTGGAATTGGTAAATATTCTTATGATGTCCATTAGTGCTTTTTCGGGCTTATGCTCACTTTTTTTTCTTTTTCTTTTTCTTTTTCTTTTCATTTTCACATTTTTCTTTTTTTTGCTATATTTTGTTTTTAGCATTCTTCTATTTTTTCTTCCCCCTTTATATGCACTTTACGGACTTTATTTGATGAATATTCGATTTACACAATTCCGGGCTAATTGGGTTTTTCGGGCTATCAAACGAAAATGAAAAAAATTATGAGCCTCAATTGGGTTGCAATGGGATAAATTTTTCACGACTTTTTATGGCTAATCTTTTTGGATAACAAACGATGGTCTACTTCATTTTCCAAATTGTTCATTACATTACCGTATGCGTCTTGAGATTAATTTAAGTTTAGAGATATATTTAGCACACTTTTCGAGACAACATCTCACATATTTCACATAACCGATCAAAACAAAGGAATAGAGATCATCAACGACTTTTTTTTAAAACGCTAAAAAGAACCGTGAGTTAACCATTAACTTGGATTGTTTTTTAAACTCACAAAAATGATAGGTTCGAAATCTCATCGGGTTTGTTAATCTCCACACTTATTCGTAAAGTCATCAATTTTCACTCAATTTCCATCATTGATCAATTTTGGCTTTGTGCATTTTAAATTTTACAATTTGAGACAGAAAAAATGTGACATTTTTGAAGCTTTTAAATTCCAATTTTTATTTATTTTGAAGAAAAATATTATTTGGCCTTTTCAAACTTTTTCGATGTTTTTGAAAATTTTGGGCATTTTGAAAATTTGTGAAGTGTTAGAAATATGCACTTATCACCCCCCCCTAACTTAGACTTTTTCATTGCCCTCAATCAAAAGGACTAAAATTCTAAAGAAGAGCAAATTACAAGTGTGACAAATAAAACAACAAAATATTTAAAACGCAAAATGACACTAATACATGACTCAATAATACAACAAAAATCACCCCACACGCGTCGGGGTGCAACGACCTCTCATCTCTTCACAAAATCAATTGACCCCTTGCACGGGGAACGATGCTCTTCTTGTCTCGCTCGTCTTCCTCACATCGTAAACCAAAAGTCGAAACAATTGGGAGTCGACCCAATAGAAAAAATGAACACCTCGGGGCATATGATGAATGAGGTGAGTGAAGTCAACGAGGTGCGCAATCACCTTATAGCACAAATGGGCCAACTTTGAGAGAATATCAAAGTGAATTTTGGGATGGCCTAGATTGTCCCTAAACTTGATAATGCATGGATCGATTTCTAAATTGGACGATACTCTAACTATGGCCTTGATTGCATCCAAGAACTCTAGTGGCATGGGTGAGTGGTCACAAAGAAGGAAATCATCCATCCTATCTTTCCATGCGCACTATTGTAAGTGAAAAAATGAGTCCAATAGAAATTGAACTTCGATAGTGAAGCTCTCATCCACCGAGCCGAATTCGTTCTCAAAGTCCTCTAGGGTCATATCTCCTAACGCTCTTTCTCATTCATTATTCGAATACTTTCTCTCACTATCCTTCGAAGGCTTCTTTGATTTGGAGGGATGGTTACTACGAAGGAATTCATCTATTATATCCTTCCATTCGCTCTCATCCAGCATCTCCCTCGTAATACTCATCTTTTTTTTGAATTTTTGATTTTTTTAGTCAAAGTTTTAGATTGACTCGATCTAACCTAAGTCTACCTAATTCCCCGGCAACGGCATCATTTTTGACCGAGGTAGAAACCAAGCGTCCGTGTAAATACGCTAGTCGTTGTTATCGGCTTCCAACTGCAATACAAAAACCTAAACTTTAGCTACACTCTTGTAGAGTATAGTGGCGCATCCGTGTAATACGCTAATCGTAATAATTGACTTCCAACCGCAATACAAAAACCTAAACTTTAACTACACCCTTGTGGAGTATAGTGGCTAGTCTGGGTATCGAATCCTCAGGGAAGTAGGACGAGTGAACCTGATGACAAAGGTAAGACATTTAACCCTAACTTGACTCTAAAAATAAACAAAAAGATGATTGAGATGGGAAATAACTAATCAACTAAATACACACCAAATTAAACTACTGCATTAACAATGTGAGAAAAATTAACTAACTAAGAATGACTTAATAAGAATGAAGGGAAAATAGGTTGGGAATACAATCCCCTAAACCCTAGTGTGTATGCCAAGTACAAAACTAGCATAAATTAATTAGTTGATCACACCCAGTCTTTAGGACTCCCAAGTATTACACATATGACAAGATCGTAGCCCACACAAGCAAAGGACGAATAAAGACATGGTCTTCAACACGCCAAAGTATTACATATATGAGGGATCGTAGCCCGCACAGTATGTAAGAAAAGAATGAATCAAAGCGGTATCTCATTAACTGTGATACAATTCTCCTAATATTTTAATTCAAAATTCTATTTCCACTATCGTAAATTACACCGGGTGGGGTTCATGCATCCCAACCCTTAAAAATCTAGCCTAAAATGGTGAAATTAGTGAAAACTACGTTATCTACATGGCATGAACTCATAATTTCTTGGAAAGAGAGATTAAACGTGTGAAATAATAATAAAAGTGCTGGAAATAAAAGTTACTAAGATTGAAGTACAAGAACACGCAAGAGGAAATCAAAGGTTGAAGAAAAACAGGAAAAGCTCTTGAATTAAAGGTGCAAAATATGTAAATTCTTCTCCTAGATGTTCCTACTTGTTATGGAGCTTTTACATCAATGAAATTTGAATAAAAAGAGCCCTAATGACTAAATATATAGGCTAGAGGTCGTTTAGAAGAGTTCCCAAAACATGAAACTCTTTTGGGTAAAAGATAAGGAGGAAATAAAAATCCCATATCTGTCAATTTGTCACACTTATAAAGTGTGACTAATTTTCTAACGGATCTGGTTCGTGACTAATGGACGGATCGGTTCGTTCTTCAGTTCGGTTCGGCCTTAACAGTTTTTTATTGGATTTCTTCCTCAACTTCAAATGGCAATAACTTCTTCACCGTATCTCTGATTGGGGTGCCGTTTTTTTAGTGTTCTTGTAATTTAGATCTCTTCGACTTTCTTGTTTTCCTCACCTCTGGAATATGGATGTAAAAATATGAAAATGCCCTTAAACTGCCCAGTTCTTGCTTTCTTTCACTATTTTGTGTTCTCTTTCGCACTAATTTGCATGAAATACCTGTAAAACACATAAGAGATACACAAAATATGAAATACTTGCTAAAAAGGGTTAGTAGCATAAATATAAGACAAATCCAAGCTATTTACAGTGCACGGGATCATAAAAATACAGAAATTAAGGGGATAAATATGAATAATTTATGCCTAATCACGTACCCTCAAATCCCTGACTCTTGACGTAATAGTATACTCGTCCACTTTTATGTTACAAAAGACCATATATATCACAGCGCTCTTACTATCACTTGTTTCTTAGCATAAATAAATCACGAGCTATATCTCTCCGCTCGATAAAAGCCAATATACCCTAAATCAAATTAGTAAACATCCCTACTCACCAGGATCAAATATAGCTAGATAACATACACACTGAAGTCTGATACACACTATTTTATAACATATAAACACATGTCGATGAGCTCAACCCTCTTTCAAGTGATACCTCGTAAAAATAATATAATTTGTCCTGAAATAATGATTACGCAAAAAAAATATATGTTTTCCTCTTATAGCACTCAAAGGAGCAAAAATCATTACATAATATAAACTTTTCTCTTAGTGTCCACACCTGCTCCTCCCCGAAGGTGATACAAAAAGTCCTGCTACCCAACGATAATTACATACATGATAAGTCTAATACTTCCAGCGCACCCACTAAACCCTACTAACACTCGATTGTTAGTCTTAAAATCATATATTGTGACGCACCCATGTCACTCCACCCTAATCCCATTCTCATAGGGATAAAACAAAGATTTTATCTCCATTTGTAATCTACCTTTCCTGGTCAACGGGTCTCAAAGCATCACGCTCGTACCGGAGCTGACCCGTGACTTACAACAATGGTTGTATATTTAGGATCTCATCCTGTAGTTTCCCCCTACCTCACTTCGGGCAATCCTTGTTGATGTAGTCCATCTCTCCACAATTGTAATAACTTCCAGAGAGACTCTCCTTCCTCTGGCCCTGGACCTACTGGCCTCCCCTATTATTTCCTTAGCTCAAATGGCCTTGAGGAACAGAACTCTACTATGCACCACTAGCATCGTTTTCATCTATTTTTCCAGTCTGTTCGGTCTCACTTCCTCAATGTGGACACGTTTCGTATAGGTGACCCTACTTTCCACAGATAGGACACCTTTCATGTGTCATTCCCCTATCTTTGGCCCCACGGCCATGTCAGGGTGTCCTTCTCCTGCACTTGGTAGTCTTTTCCCCGATCCCTACCCCCGTTATCTCTTTAGCTCTGCTATCCCGATGGAACTTGTTGTTGGCCTTGACGGCCCTGACTAAATCTACCTTAACTTGTTAGGAATTTAAATCATCTGCAACATTTTAATGGGTCCTCTGCCGGGTATACCCTCTTGTGGTACCTCACTGGTACCGTTAAATTATGTGTTGCTCTTTGTTTAGAATCTCCAATCCTTTTGGCTCCCTTCTCCTGGAAGCATTGATGTACCCTTGTATACATACGACTTTGATGACATCGGCACTACTCACCTCCCATTCATGCTTGTGTATTCTACCCACGAGTCCATTTTCAACTTACGTACCCTTTTTATTCTCTGTATCCCCTTCCTTGGTTATGAATTTCGCTAAACAAATTAGCTTATCTTTCACGGTCGGTGTTTAACTGACCTACTTGTGACAAGTTCGTAATTCCACTCGCATCTCTATCTGAACAGTAAATGGAAGATCTTACGGTCAAATCGCACCCAATCTCTCATTTAATTATATATATATATATATATATATATTGCTTTATACGTGTATATTGCTTTATACGTGATGCTGGCTATCACCACTCTATGCTGCTCCTATAAGCTAAACAGTTCGCCAAAAATTTAATTCTGAGTGTCACCGCACTCCACCCTACACCATTGCCTTTGGATTCTCTCCTTCCATTGGCCCATCACACTTCATCTCTTCCTCAAATCCTTATAGGTGTTTTTTCGAAAGTGTTCCCCGGACTCTCTCCTTTGTCGACTACGCTGGGTGCGTCTGAATTTGCACTACTGTTATCTACGACAGTGTTTGGGAATTCATTTCTCCTGAGTGCTTGTACCTTTTATTATCTTACTAGAAAATAATTTCGGTGACTTCTATCGCGATCACCGTTCCCCGAATCTTCCGTATCTTCTACTGTGCCTCTTCTCCTGTAGTCCTTCTAACAACCTTCGCTGGTCATCCCATGTTACTCGATGTATGAAGCCCAATCGAACTGGCATATGAGTTGGGTTAACTATACTAAATCACATGAGAGCGTAAATATCATACGTAGAGAAATACAACAGTCCTATGGTAAGGCTCTATATCAAAGAACTCTAAGCTTAAACGTAATAAGCCGCACAGATCCTAAACGCTCTAGAGCCTGATGCTCTGATACCACCTGTGACACCCTGCCTAATTAAATACCGGGTGATCCGTCCTTTATTAAATTAAATCAGATTATCCAATTGGTTCATTCTTAGCATCATTGTCGAAAAACATTTATTTATTAATCCCCTAATAATTAATTAAGCTTATGCCAAAAACTTTTAAACAATTAATTTATATCCAATAGTTTAACCATTAATCACATTCACCATAGTAATGAATATAACAATAGTAAATGAGAAAACATATGGCTGAAAAAAAATAATACAAGAATAAACGTCCCAGTTTAAATGTCTCAATATGAATAATCGAATAATAAATCCAAATCCCATAAGCTGAAATAAAATAGTACAATGTCTCATAAATGGATAATAATTAAGAATGGGCAACATGCCCTAACTGAAAATGACTACATCGAAAACTGAAAGGATAGATATGGAGGCGTCTAATATCGAGGACCTGCAACTCCCACAATAGTTGCAGAACGTCAAATCCACGAACTCGTACGGATGGCATCCCTTTGGCTGCACAACTAAAATAGTGGCAAAAGGAAAAATAGATTTTCAAGAAACGGGTTAGAACTTGAGTGAAAATATTTAAAAAAACAGTTTAGCAAGTATTTAAAATGCTTAAGAGAAAATATTTGATTCATGTTATTAATGCGGCTCTCACTTGAGAATTCTCACCTCTCAACTAATGTGCACGCCTAACGTACTGCTAAACTATTCTAGTCACTGTTGTCACACCTAACCAGTTCAAACTAGTTCACCTTCAATTCAATTTTTCCATGATAGCTACCCGTAATCCCCACGTACTATGTTAATAAATATTTTCACATCTTTTATCTCAAATGAGAAAGAGTCTTCACATTCAAAGTTAACTATTCACGCACTTAAGTTATTTTATATTTCACTATCCATTTTATCTACTACATTCACACAATAGAACATTTCACAAGTGTATATATATATACCAATACGGAACCCAGAGGCTAAGCTATGGGGCATGCATACTCTGCTATCAAGGCCCAGTACATCATGTACTAAATAAGGACCATTGGTTCTCTATCTCTCTCGAACCATAACTAACAATCACATATATTGAAGGCGAACATAGTCCTAAGACTTTGGGTTATGCACATACCTACGAACCCAAATGGCCGTGCAATACCATAATTCACAAAAATGGCAATTCAACCTAAGTGATATGTTCTGAGGTACAAGTCAAAATCCCCCCGAAGGATCCTCAAAATAAGAATGTCTCCTTCACAACCTCCCGTGATAGCAAGCTGTGTACGTATGTCAATACACATAATAAATCAAGCAATAAGTATTCACACCACCTATATATATATATTATCGATATAGGTATACACACGTCCTATATCACAAGTCTTGTACGTAGTATATTTATCTCCCGCATATCCTACGTATTAACGAATTATAAATTTACTTTTCAACGTACGCTCTCGAGTATTTCTTATCACTCAAAAGGAAATCCTTTATTCTACACATAATATCCGTAGGTAGATCACTCAAACCTACTGGTCTAAGTCATCATTTCCCTCGAATCCCCGTTACCCGAATTATTCTCCAAATTAGGTAATTCTCTCGATTAAACCTAATTAAGTATAATCCTAAATTTCACCCTGAAAAGTGTGGAAGCCCCCAAATTTTAAACTCTTTCAATTACGAGATGGTTCAATTAAATTCCAAATTACAATTCCTTTTAAAAATTAACAATTGAATTCTACAAATTTTAATTTCTCTAAAATTAACGTTAAACTAAAACAAATTATTGTAAATTTTTCTTTAACCACAAAATATAATTTAACCAAAGTCCTGAAATTTGCCTAACAATAAAAATTCAATTTTTCATTATAGGCCAAACTCAATTAACATTAATTTTACCAAATTAACCTTATGACTTGAATTAAGTTAAATTAGAATTACCCAAACATGAATTAGCACCAAATTAAGTAAGATTGCAAAATAAACAAAATTTATCTTTTTTAACCTAAGCATGCATTCTAGGTGACTTAAACAAGATAAAATAAAAAATCTCACTACAGGGCGATGTACGAGGAAAACCCAAACGAAAAAAACCTCTAATGGCCCTTGCCTACAAGTCCACTAGGTATGGTAATTACAAATACAAGACATACGACTTACTTCCTCAACTTGACTCCCTACAAGTCTTGACGCATCTTTTTGTACCAACCTTCGCCTAGTTGACAACCACGGACTCCACCGCAATCTCAGAATGCACCAATGGGGCTTTTGTCTCCGTAAACCCGCACACGAACTCTATTTTCGTATAGGAACACCGTAGTAAGAAAACTTCTTCTCCTTTGTGGGTAGAGAATGAAAACCCAAAATTCTCCTTTGTTGGGGTAGAGATGAACCCGGTGCCAAACGAAATTTCCAAGTAAAATATATATATAAAAGAACTTGTATTTAAACAAACATATGGGTATATCTATTTTGGTAGAATTTAATACTTGAAATCAAAAACACTAAACTTGAACTTTTGAGGGAAACCCTTTTTGCTCTCAACGTCTAGAGGAAAGTATGTCAAAAGTTGGTTTCTTAAATGTTTTTCCCGCACATAAAGTCCGTTAAAAAGTAATGGGGAAAGTAGTGGGTAAAAATGGAGGGAAAACTAAAAATTGCTCTAAAACTACTAACATGTCGTTCGAACGATAATTATCATTCGAACGCCTTCGTTCGAACATGTATCTAACGAGAATTTAGAGAATTAAGGTATGAGAACACACTATATATTGACTCACTTGAGTCTGCATATATAGGAGTTCCAAGTAGTTTGGACATATTGACAAAATAGGTTAGTATAGTTTGAGAACTCCATCTCCTCAAAGGTACATGCTACATCATCCTACATATTATATATGTGCTTGAATGGTTTATAATAACTTGAAATCATTTGAAAATCAATTTATTTCCAAAAAAATTATTTTATATAATTTCAAACAATTTTTAAATGATTTTTGAATTAATTAAATATTGGTTTTAAAAGTTTTGTGGGTATAAATTGGATTTCGAAAAATTATTTGTTATGGTGATTGTTTTCTTGGGTAGAATTCAAAAGCGCTAGAGACTTTGGCGTGTGCTTTGTAATTAGTTTCATATGCACGTCTCATCTTAATCCTGTGCATACACGTGTTGGTTTCGAAGCGGCTGGATTTATGTTTTCTTATACTCACATTTTGCATATTCAATCTTAGCCCTTGGATTGTTTTAATCAACGTACTACATGCGATCATTTTCAATCCTTGTGATCCCAGGGTTGCCCAATCAGTGACCTTATAACCCACCACCTGAGTTAAACCGTTGGATCAAAGTCAAACCAGCTAGACTTGATCTCAGCCGTTGGATTGAGGTTGATGTTCTCGATCCTTCTTCGCTTAGTATAAAAGGAGACCAAGCCTCAGCATTTTAAGACTTTTGCAACTTCGTTAAACCTGAGAGAAAAGAGAGAGTAGAGAGTATAGAGAGAAGAGAGAGAAGTGATAAGAGAGAAGAGAGAAGAAAAGAGAGAGAGAGAGAGAGAGAGAGAGAGAGAGAGAGGAAACCCTAGTTTCTTCGTAGATCCAAACCTCTGTGATATTTCTCCCTAGCCAAACAACAAAAACTAAAAGTCCCATACATCATAACACCCACCTTTTGAGAGTTAGATCTTTATAGGGTTTCTGTGTTATTGGTTTTGTGTTCTTCGTTTGAAGACCTCTTCAAATACGTTGATTCTCTCAGAACTCATCTCTAAGGAAGATTTAAGTTTCATTATTGAAACTGAGTCTTTCTAAAAGAGAACATCTCACGTATATTTTCTGTTTTCTTTTTAGATCTGATTTCTTAGATCTAATTTGTTTTAAGTAGTTTTGAAATAAAAACTTTTGTTTCAAAAATATTTTCCAGATCTAGTGAGTTGTGTATGTGTCCAAGTTTTTATTTCATATTTTATGAAATACAGTTGTACAAAAATAACAGGAACACAACCAAACTCATGCTAAAGTTTTAAAGCATTCAGATCTGAGAAATAACATTTTAGATCAAAACTTATTAAACCAGTACTTGCATGTTAAGTCTGAATCTGATTTGATAAAGTAGACTTCTAGTCTAGTTGGATCTGCAATTGGAGGTTTACAATTTCAAAAATATTTTCAAAATCCAAAAATTGTATAAGACCTCGAATCGTCTTTCGAGCAAGGTATCCTTGAGATCTGTGGTTATATTAAAGATTAAGAAGTCTTTGTTTGAGAAATAATGATTCAGAAATAACTTTCATATTAGAACTGTTGTAATTTGTTAGGAAAGTTTGTATAAATCTTGAGAGGGTGAGTTTCATATTTGCATGTAGTAACACATCACAAACACTATCTCACATGAACACTTAGACACTATGGTTCGGTTTGAGAATCGTGTACTTTAAAGTGTTGTTGGAATCTTAATCCAAAGAGAAGGAAGTCAAGGAAAAGACAAAGAAGCAGCAAGAAAGGATCAAGTTCCAAGTTAGAATACCTTTGGAGTGGAGAATCTCGTGTAGGTACATTTTGAACTTAGGTTAGGATCTTTGTGGTTTGCTTAAGTGTTGTAACCTGATTTTCATTCTAGTGGATTTTTTTTTTATTTTTCTCTGTAGAGGGGGTCGTGGATGTTTCCCTTATTTAAGGGTTTTACCACGTTAAAAATTCTTGTGTCTATTTCTATGAATGTTCTTAATTTTTATTGTAATTGGGAGTGCATGGTAAAGATAGTAGATGTTTATTAAAAAATAAACTTAAGGTAATTAACTATCGAATTTAATCCATACATTCAAAAAACGATTTTACAACACATCTTGTGTTTTTCGAAAAGAGTTTTGCCCAATAAGTTTGTTTGGAGTTTACTCAACTTATAACTATTTGTTTTTAATCTAGAAAAAAAAGGCTTTTAGCATTAATGCTGTTTTTCTAGGTACAAAGTCGTTAGATAACTCGTTCAAATGATTTCGCTTGAACAAAACTTCGAACAAAAAAGCAAAAAAAAAAATTGGCACAAAGTCGTTGGAACCTCATTAGATGTTTATTCGAACGACCTGGGATTCTCGTTCGAACGAGATCCCAGTTTCGTTCGAACAACATTACAGAAAATAAAAAAAATCCTTTTAAGCCCAAAAACTTATAAAAAGTTCGAAAAAAGATTTTCTGAAAATAAAATGTCGTTATGATAAAACTTTATAGAAAAATAACACCCATAAAAAGTATCCCAACCTCATATATATATATTAATGCATTCATACCTTTAGGAGACATGGAATCCACATGTTGATGACACGAAACTTGGCACTTGAAAACCGCATGAATGAAACTATAAATTTTGTTCGCTACGTCTTCAGCACTCCAAAAAGGTCATAGGCTTGATAGGTACAATATGAACATCTATCATACAACTCAAATTGTTTTGTCTGAAATTAAGCCAATACTACAAATTGACTCGATTGGAAATTTTCCCTGACAAATCTCCACCTTTGGCTATTTCAAGAAAAAACCAAACCAAAAATCCTAAGGGCCGTTAAGCACGTCTAGACACAACATCCCACCCAAAAAATATAAAAATACAGATGCTTTACTCGACTCTTAGAAGCTTTGCCACTTTAAGTAATGCCATTGTTGATGTAAAAAATTAGATTTGTCCTAATTATTTTAATCACAGATAAAAATAATAAAGAAATAATAGACAATAGATTTTTAAAGTGGTTCAGCCTTGCAAGAATGGCCTACGTCCACTGTTTTTGTTATTGCTGACTGTTTGTTTGGAATTATCGAGGAATGGTTTGCTCAAGAAATTCCGGTCCCCCCTCAATGAGGAGGTTACAATGTATTTATAGCCTTGAGGCTGTACAAATCAAAGGACAATGCGCTGTTATCTAGTAGACATGTACATCTGTATGATAATAAATGAGCATTTAATACGCAGTCGTCTCCTTGATTATCCTGATTGGAATGCTATGCTGCTCGGACCGCCTGAGTAGCTCGACATGCTCGAGCTGCTCAGGGCCCCTGAGTTCCTCGTGGCTTCTTAGTTTCTCGGTGATCGTGAGTTTCTCGATAGAAGTATACATAATTGCAACGCTGGCAGACACATGTCTGTGAGTGAGTGGTTCATATCAGCAGACTAAATTTTGGTATCAATAGAAGCCCCCAATGTTTCGTAGTTTGATGATGAAGAAAAGTAAGGAACATTCTGCTGCTTAGATTTTCGGTTTGTATGGATTTTAGGCAAACTTTCGTTGTACATAACTCCTTTTTTGAGTGCATAGTATCAGGCTTTTAAAGTATTTTGAATTTCCATAACTGCTTCAATTTTTGTGCCCCTTTTCTTATTTTTAGCCACCGAATACGCAAACGTCCGTCTTGGTAATCATTGCTTTACTCTGTGTCAACAGGGTAAACCATGATGAACAAAATAAGTAAAAAAGAAGGAAGAAGAGCTTACAGGAGAAGAGTGAACCAGTTGACAACGAACAATGGAAGAAATGAACGCACAAGATAGAGAAGAAATGAAAAGTTCGAAGACACAGGTTTGAAAAGTGAAAGACGATAGGATTTCTGCTGCGTTATTGGAAGAACTTTCTGAACCTTCTGACTATTTTTCTTTGGCTGAGGGGCATTGGTTCCCAAGTCTCTTTGTGGCCGAATGTGGCTTTTCTTTTCCTCCAAATCCTTTATGTTTGGAGTTCTGTCAATATTTTGACGTTGTTCCTGCAAAATAGCACCGAATACCTGGAGAATAGTTAATGGAATCCATAGGTTAAACCAGCTTCATGGAACCCGTTTAGGAATTCTAGAAATTATGTTTTGCTACAGATGGGTTGTCAGCGATAGTACTTTTGATTTAAAAACTAGGTTTTTGAATAGGTCTTTAGTTGTCAATCTTCCAGATGCCAATAAGGATTACTTTGAACATGTGGTTGTTATGAAAAATTGGCAACATGCTCCATTAAACGGAGATGATTTATATCAGGGTCCCAGGTGTCCCCCTTATGGCAATGGAATAGGTTGTTTTTTATTTTTTGAAATATTGTTTTCTTTGTGTTTGATAAAATATATCACTGACATTTAATTTTTGATTATTTGCAGTTGACAACAAAAGAAAGTCTCCCAAAGAAACTAACGTTAATTTAAAGCATTTGAAACTTATCTGGAGTTTGCACCAGTCTGTGGCCGAGGAACACATTTGATCTGCTTCTTATTTGTTGCAGTACAAGAGCTGTACTTCATCCTTTACTGCTCGTCCAGTGGTGGTTGACATTGGCCAAGTAACAGCTGCTGATACTTCAGAGTCAAATATTCCTATTGGTGACATAATGAAGAGAAGAAAAGCTCCTTCCTTTTTCGACAAGTCTGATTCTCCTACTGTGGAGGCAAAGAGAAGTAAAAAAGATATCCCAGAAGGGGATAAAGACTGTAGAGGTACCCCCTTCTAATGCTACTAAGAAATTTAGCGAGAAGCCCCCTGTGGCTCCGAGCAAGATCGTTGAAAAGCCCCCTGTCGTCCCAAGCAAGATTGTTCCTAGTTAGGTTATTGTCATATCACCAGCTAAGACAACATCCTTAGTTTAGAATGTTCCTGTTCCTCCAAGGAGGTTAAAGAAAAATCTTTCTGAGAGACTTGCTGAACCAGTCTCTCAACCATCAACTGTTGAAGGTGGTGTTTCAACTTTTATTCCCCCGAGCTCCGTTGTGGACTTAGTAAAATCTTGGACTATCCCAGAGGTCCCTAACATTGAAAATTATCTCACTCGTGAGAGAGTTACTGCTCTAGCTGCTCAACACATTGCCTCAGTAAGTATTATTGATCTGAGCCTTTTTTTAATGCTATGTTCATACAATGACTTAGAGTTAATTCTTTTCTCAGCTGGTAACGTGTTTCAACAGCATTGTAAAAGGGGATGAAGCCATCAGGGCCTCCAGTTCCTCGGATGTAGTGGAAAAGGCTTTTTCTGGATTAACCCAGTCTTTGAAAGACTCTCATCAGAAGTATGAGGAAAATAAAGTTGCTTGGGAGAAGCAGGTTAAGTCTATTGAGCAAGAGAGAGATCAAGCTGTGGAAGCCTCCAAGGATTTGGAGAAGAAATTGAAAGAGTTTGAGAAGAACAATAAAGATCTTGAGGAGAAGCTCAAGAATGCTGAAGAGCTTGAGAATAAGCTCAAAACTGTTGAAGAGGAAGTTGGTAGACTTCATGATGTTGATCGCCAGAAACATGAGGTGGAAGGGAAGTTGAAGGCTGTCGAGGAACTTCTTATTAAGAGGACTTCCTCAGAGAAGGAAAAAAGAAGAAATGCTGTTAAAAAGTCCTTCAGCGCTGGTTGGGACAAAGGCCTGGCTGCCGTGTCCTTTCAAATGGAGTTTGCAAGCCTTAAATATTTCAGGGATGGATGGGTTGCAGCTCTGCAGGAGCTAAACATCACTGAGAATTCTGAACTGTTCCAGCGACACACTCATGGCCCTCCTCCCTCTCCTGGAGAAGAAGAAGAGGACGAAGCTTCCTCAAAAGAATCTTCCATGATAATTGGAGATCAGGACCTTTTTGTTCCAGCTATTCAATCGTGCTCCGAGCAACCCAAACCAACCATTACTCCTGCCGAGCAGCTACTCTTATCCACCGAGCAACCAGTCTCTTCCTCAAAACCTCCTGAGGAAGTTATAGGAAATAAAGAGAAGGTGTAGAGTAGTTTGGGTGTTTATTTTATCATTTTATTGAATGTAACCTCGACTTTTGTATTTTCCTTTATGATGAAATGAAAATTCAAACTTTTGGTTGTTTGTCTTGACTTTTCTTCTACTTGCTCTCTCTGCATTCTTATTGATTCTTTCTATCACTTCTCTTTACTAGTTTATGGCTAGGATGGAGCTCTTGTCAGCTCATGACACCGAACTTATGAAAAAAATGCAATGACTATTTCAAGGATGGCCGTGCAGATCTGAATGATGCTCAAATCATTGATATCCTGGGTTCAGATGCTTCTGGACGAGCAGTTGAAGCTTACCAGTATCAGAAATGTTTGCTCAGTCGTTCAGTAGGCAATAACGTGGATTACTATGAGATGATTGAGTACCTCCAAGGAACTATCGAGGAACTCCAGCAGCAGTACAAAGAGTCCTCCACACTCTTGCACCAGGGGTACGAGAAGAAATATCAACAACTGAGTGCTGATAGAGGGTATAATAAATTTATATCTGCTTATGAGAAAAGAGAAAGTGTTCTGAAGCTTGAAGTCGAGGAGCATAGGCATATCGCCAAATTGCTTTAACAGGAAAACATTGCCTTACAAGAAGAGAATAAACAACTGAAATCTGCTGCATCTTCCTCGGGAGCCTTGGTTCTGGTTAACGATGAAGGTTTCTCTTTCTTGGAGGTCGAAAATGCCAACTTAAGAGATGAGTTGGAAACTTTAAAAAGAATTGGACCTTCCACTTCTACTCGTGGACGAGCAAGATCTTCTTCTAGGGGACGAGCAAGGGCTGGTCGGATCTCTATTGAAGATGCAAGAACTCAAGCAACTTTGGAAAATCAGGCAGTTCAATTGATGGCAAAGAATCAAGCTCTGGCGGAGATGTCTAAGAAGATTCTAAACCTCAGCGAGCAACTTTCTACCCAGAGTTCTACTTTGGAAAATAAAGAACTTCTGGTGAGGAATCTTCACGAGCAGCTGGAGAGGTTAACTTACCAATTCCATAAACAGCCTAGAGAGTTTTGGATGGCTGGTTATAATGAAGCAATTTATCATCTTGATGCTCGTTTAGAACAGTCGAACAACGAAGGGTATAAACAGGGATGGTTGAATGCTCTCTATGTTTTAAAATTGGAAAGAGGTCATTTCCTGTGGGATTACTATAATCCTCGAGTTCTTGATTTACCCGTGCCTCCTTTCAAGCTTGACCTTAGTTGGATTCCAGCCCGAGCCATTCCTCGTGTTCTGATCTCTAAGTATCTTGATGATTATAGTCTTCATTCAGATTTTGAAATATCTCGCCCAGAACACCTGCTTGATCGTCCATCTATAATGAACGTCAGAATGCTGTAAGATCTGAACTTCATAAATTCCCCTTATAATCTTGATGATCCTCCAGCTAGGGTAGACCCTGTATCAAAGGAAGAAGGGGAAAAACCAATAGAATAGGATTTTTATGTAATGACTTGTACTTTCCACAGCATATGTAATCCTTCTCGATTTGAATGAAAAGTTTTAGTCTTTTGCTATTTTATTTTCTTCTAAGTATTTTGCAGAATGTCTTTGTTTATGAATATATGCACATTGTGATATGTCCATTCTGTTTTATTTTTTGATTATAGTGACTTATCACTCTTTGATCCTAAGCAATGAAATAACTTACATCCCATGATCCTGCTTAGTTTAACCAATCGGAGTTGATTGTAAATGATTTACCGACCAATCGGAGTTGGAGGTAATTTATTTCCAACCAACCGGAGTTTGAAGGGATTTGTTCCCGACCAACGGGAGTTGGAAGAGATTTATTTACCGACCAACCGGAGTTGGAGGTAATTTATTCCCGACCAACCGGAGTTGGAAGAGATTTGTTCCCAACCAACCGGAGTTGGAAGAGATTTATTTGCCGACCAACCGAAATTGGAGGTAATTGATTCCCGACCAACCGAAGTTGGAAGAGATTTATTTGCCGACCAACCGGAGTTGGAGGTAATTTATTCCCGACCAACCATAGTTGGAAGAGATTTTTTCCCGACCAACCGGAGTTGGAAGAGATTTGTTCCCGACCAACTGGAGTTGGAAGAGATTTATTTACCGACCAATCGGAGTTGGAGGTAATTGATTCCCTACCAACCGGAGTTAGAAGATATTTATTTGCCAACCAACCGGAGTTGGAAGAGATTTGTTCCCGACCAACCGGAGTTGAAAGAGATTTATTTGCCGACCAACCGGAGTTGGAGGTAATTGATTCCCGACCAATCGGAGTTGGAAGAGATTTATTTGCCAACCAACCGGAGTTGGAGGTAATTGATTCCCGATAAATCGGAGTTAGAAGACATTTGTTCCCGACCAACCGGAGTTTGAAGAGATTTAATTGCCGACCAACCATAGTTGGAGGTAATTGATTCTCGACCAACCGGAGTTGGAAGAGATTTATTTTTCGACCAATCGGAGTTGGAGGTAATTGATTCCCGACCAACCGGAGATGGAAGAGATTTGTTCTCGACCAACCGAAGTTGGAAGAGATTTATTTGCCAACCAACCGGAGTTGGAGGTAATTGATTCCCAACCAACTGGAGTTGGAAGAGATTATGCATAGTGTGTAGCACTAATACTCCGAAAAAATTTCAACAAAAAGAGAGAACTGGGTAAAACATTAAACACTTTATTCATACTGAAGAAAACTGCATTTACATAGGGATCCCAACTACTGATAATACTTGCGTAGATGCTCTGCATTCCATGCATTCTTAAATTCTTCTCCCTCCAAGGTTTCAATCCCGTATGTCCCTGGTCGAACAACTTTTGTTACTCTGTAGGGTCCATGCCAGTTAGCTTCCTGTTTGTTGTGCTTTTGAATTACTTTCTTCAGCACATAGTCTCCCTCCTTCAAATCACACGTCTTTACCCTCTTGTTGTAAAACAGAGCTGTTCGTTGTTGGTATGCAGCATTCCTAATTGCTGCTTCTTCTCTAACTTCTTCGAGCATATCTAGATCTAATCGCCTCATCAATTCACTGATAGGAGAATTAAAATTCATCACCCTGTGTGTGGGTAGGCCCAACTCGGCAGGTATAACAGCTTCACTTCCAAATGCCAGCATGTATGGAGATTCTCCTATTGCTACTCGCGGTGTAGTACAATAAGCCCACAACACAGAATGTAGCTCGTTAATCCAATTTGGCTTTGCATCATCCAGTCATTTTTTAAACCATTCAGCAGCGTTCTGTTCGTCACCTTAGTTTGTTCATTGCTCTGGAGAAGGCTTGGTGCAGAGTGGGTCTTTAATATGTTTGACTGATGACAATATGCAGTAAACTCCTCGTTGTCAAAATGAGTTACGTGATCTGTGATGAATGCATGTGGAAGAACATATCTACAAATGATATTCTTCCAAATAAATTGGTACACCTTTTCATATGTCATATCAATAAGAGGCTAATCTTCCACCCATTTAGTAAAGTAATCCACAACGACCACGAGATATTTAAATCTTCCCCTGGTCGTTGGAAGTGGCCCGACCAAGTCTATTCCCCACATAGCAAATGGCCAAGGGGATGTGATGGGTGTTAATAATGCTTGGGGAGTTCTTCGGACAGAAGAGAAGCGTTGACATTTATCACACTTCTTTGCGTAAGATGTACAATCAGCTCTTATCGTCGGCCAATAATACCCATGTGTTATTATTCTTCGCAAAAGCGTCTGACCTGCCACATAGGCTCCACAAGACCCTTAATGGATTTCTTTGATCAAAATTTTCACCTCTAAGGGGTGGACACATCTTTGTAACCCTGCTATAATTCCTCGTCTATATAAAATGCCATTGGTCAATACATAACGAGCAACTTTAAACTTAAATTTATTGGCTGCGAGTTTATCAGTTGGCAGAGCCCCTTCTTCAATGTAGGCCCTGATGGGATCCATCCAAGATGGTCTTAAATCAAGGGTAATAAAATTCATCATTAGATCCTCGTTTATGCTCCGATCAGCTAGGAATTCTATTGGGATTGTTCTTCTTAGCTCGGTGCATGTGGCTGATGCTAATCGAGCTAGTGCATCTACTCTTGCGTTCTCCGATCTCGATATTCTAATCAATTGTACGGCATTAAAACTTGATACAACCTCCATTGCCTTCGCATGATACTTGATCATTAATTCTCCTTTTGCTTCATATACCCCAAACATTTGATTTACAATCAACTGTGAGTCACTGAATATAACGACCTGCTCCGCTTTCATAGTTTTGGCTAGACTGAGACCCACAATCATAGCTTCATATTCAGCCTCATTATTAGAAGCCTTAAATTGAAAACGCAGAGCATACTCCACATCAATTTTATCAGGGTTGTTTAAAATAACCCCTGCTCCACTACCTGTAGTGCAAGAAGAGCCATCTACATATAAATTCCACACAGGTATCTCATTGTCAAATTCTTGGTCAGATAGAGTTCCTCGGTGGAATATTTGATGCTTTCTTTTATCCTCCTCCAACGCTACTCGCCGCTCGTTGATCATCCTATCTTGCTCGTCTACCGACTTAAGTTGATCAGTGTTAAAATTTGATGATCCTTTAACATCCACAGGCTGGTCGGTATTCAACTTCTGCTCTTCGGAGGTGTCTGGATAGGTGAACTCTGCGACGAAATCTGCCATTGCTTGTCCTTTGAGTGATGACCTAGGCTCATAAATTATATCGTATTCACCCAATTCTACAGCCCAATACATTAATCTTACTGATTTCTCTGGTTTGTGCAGAGCTTGCCTTAACGGCATGTCTATATACACAACTATAGTATGATCTTGGAAGTATGGCCTCATCTTTCTACTTATTTCGATCAACGCCAGTGTTAACTTTTCCAGCCTTGGATATCTGATCTCTACTCCTCGGGAGGCCTTGCTAGTGTAATAGATTGGTTTTTGTACTCCATCTTCCACTCTTATCAACGCCGAGCTCACTGCATTTTCCAAAACTGCCAGATACAAGTATAGTCTTTCTCCCATCACTGTCCTGGATAACAATGGAGGTGCTCCCAGGTATTTATTCAATTCTTGAAAGGCCTTCTCACATTCATCATTCCACTCAAAAGTCTTTCAGAGTGTTTTAAAGAAAGGGAGGCATCTATCAGTTGCTCGTGACACAGACCTGTGGAGTGCTGCAACTCTCCCTATGAGGCTTTGTACTTCCTTCTTCGTTGTTGGAGATCGCAGCTCCAATAGAGCCTTGATCTTTTTAGGATTTACCTCAATTCCTCGTTGGTTAACAATATATCCGAGAAACATGCCTTCTCGTACTCTGAATATTCTTTTGGTGGGATTCAGCTTCATTTGATATTCCTCTAGTTGATCAAAGGTCTGGCCTAAGTCAACTAGATGATCATCAGCTTTCTTTCTCTTCATTATCATATCGTCAACATAAACCTCCATTTTATGACCGATTTGCTCTGCAAACACCTTGTTCATCAACCGCTGATAGGTAGCACCTGCATTTTTAAGTCCAAAAGGCATAACATTATAATAATAAGTTCCCCTCGGGGTAATAAAAGAGGTACTCTCCCTATCTTCAGGCTTCATTTTAATCTGGTTATAACCAGAATAAGCATCCATGAAACTTAATAGTTTGTGCCCCGAGGTAGCATCCACTAGTTGATCAATTCGGGGCAAAGGAAAATGATCCTTCGGGCATTCCCTGTTAAGGTCGGTGAAGTCTACACACATCCTCCACTTGTTATTTTCTTCTTTATCATCACCACATTTGCTAGCCAGTCAGGATATTTGACATCCTCAATGAAAGAGGCTTTTTGTAGCTTCTCTACTTCCTCCTGTATAGCTTGATTTTTCTCAGGACTGAACATTCTTCTTCGCTGCTTTGCTGGCTTGATTTCCTTGTTCACATTGAGCTCGTGACACAAGAAATTTGGATCTATTCCTGGCATGTCTTCATGACTCCACGCAAAAGTCTTCTTTCTTCGCCTTAGAAATGCTATCAATTCTTATGTTATTGATTCATCCAAGGATGCACCAATTTGAGTTGTTCGTTCTGGATGCTCGTCGTCCAGAATGACATTCTCAGTAGCCTCCATGACATGTCCTTTCACGAGTTGGGACTCGTCTCTAGGGTCTAATGTTTCAATCTCCGCATCTTCTATTTGGTAGGTAGTAGTCTTCTTTCTGGATTCTTCATGCTTCTCCTGCTTGGCAGATGAATAGTAGCATTCCCGAGCTACTTTCTTGTCGCCTTTCACCACTCCTACTCTAAAATTGATTGTGAATTTTAAACATTGATGTACAGTAGATGGTACCGCTTCGAATTTTTTTAGTCCTACCCTTCCCATGATAATGTTGTAAGCTGATTGGCCATTTTTATCCATGACGAAGAAGCGTACTCTTTCTGTTCGACAAGCAGGCCATGTACCAATAAGCATATCCAACTTGATCGTCCCAAGTAGAAAAACCTTTTCACTAGTAAAACCAAGGAGGGGTCTATGATATGGTTCCAAGTGGGATAACTTCAAATTCAAACTATTAAAGCATGGATATAACATGATATCTGTCGAGCTACCATTATCCACCAATACTCGTGAAATCACCACTTCCTTCATTCTCATCTTGATCACCAATGGGTCATCATAAGGATATAATACTCCTGCCAAGTCATTCTTAGAGAAACCAATGACTAGTTTGTCCTTATTCACCTTCCCCGGGAGATCATCTTCAGCTAGATTTATTCGCTGAATGTACGAGCAAGATTGAGCCTCATTGAGGTAAGCTTTTCTCTCAGCAGTCATATCTCCGCCTCCCGCGTCTCCACCTGTAATACCATTACATTCAAATAATCCAAAATGGATAGAAAATACCTCACGTTCTGGCTATTTCGGTCTTTTGGGGAGATCGGGGTCGTCTGGGTCATCATCCGGGTCTTCTTCATGACTTCTTTTCTTATCTTCTTTTGCTCGATGAGGAGATCTATACCTCTACCTTGCTCGGTCATTGCTCCCTCCACCATTTCGACGATCAACATACTTGGCCAACTTTCCTCGTTTGATGAGTGCTTCAATTTCATTCTGAAGAGCTATGTAATTTTTGGTCGTGTGACCATGGTCTTTATGGAACTCGCAATATTTGGACTTATTCCTCTTGTCAGGATCTGCCTTCATTTTCTTTGGCCAGTTCAGCTCCTCGCTGTTCTTGATCTCTTCTAGAATGTGGTTTATATCTACTTTCAAAGGAGTATAATTTCCAAATTTCTTCAATTGTTCCAATGCTTGCTTTACTTTTAACTTCCTGTTACCACCATTGTTCCTGGTCCTTCTTCTCAGCCTTATCAACCTCAACCTTGGTCTCTTTGGTATCCATATTCTTCTTCGCAACCAAAGCTTCCTTGGCGTTCATAATCTTCGCTGCCTTTGCCATTAGTTCTGCCATGGTTCTAGGCGAATCTTTGGCTAGAGTGTAGTATAATTTATCTGGCAACAATCCACTCATCAAAGCAGTAATTGATGTCTTCTCCTCATAATCAATTACATCGAGCTTCTCATTATTAAAATGAGTAATATAATCCCTGGTTATCTCACATGCCTTCTGTCTAATACTTAGCAAGTGTGCTACTCGTTTGACCGGCTTTGCTCCAAAATAAAAATTTCTAATAAAGAGTTCTGCTAGCTGAAAGAAAGTCGCAATTTTCCCTGAGGAAGGTTATTGTACCACATCTGAGCAGATCCGCTAAGGGTTCCTGAAAATGCCCTGCATCGCATCTCGTCTGGAACAACATAGATATCAGTAGCTACCTGGTATTGTTCTATATGGAGATCAGTTTTTCCATCGTATTTTGGTGTTACTATCGAGGCTTTGAATTTTGATGGTGTGGGAAAGTCCACAATCTCTTGTATGAATAGTGTTCCTCGGACAGAAGTCCTTTGTAGAGGATTTTTGGTTTTAGCCATCCCCCCTAATCTATACTTCAACCTTTGAATTGAGCCCTTCTATGCATCATTTCCTTCCTCGACCCTATTGGTTCGAGCAACCGATTGTGTTGAATTTTCCTTTTGGGATCTTTCATGACGAGCAGCTGGTAATGATTGGGTAGAGCCTTCCTTTAAATCAGATGGTCGTTGAGAGTTCCTTGATATAGCCTTAGGGGGACTTCTATTCCTCCTAGGACCCAAACGATCAAAAGAAGAAACTACTTAATCTTTCAAGAGCACTTGTCCTTTCTGGAGATAGAGTGAAATTTTGTTGAGTGTCTGTAGCTCGCACCGAGGAAGTCCGTCCAGGCTGATAAGAAGGATCATTATATCTCTCAGTACGATATGAATCGGTACGTATGGACTAAGATTCCTCTGGGAATAACGTTCGCCTAGTTCGCGAAGAGAGTAAATGAGTATTTCTCTGAACGCTTTGTTGCCCTGATTGGGCTGGCACTCCACCCTGAACGGTTTGTATGAGTTGACGCATGGTTTCTTGCATGGTCGTTTGCCCTTGGGATAAATTAGCCATTATACCAGCTAGATCTTGAACATTTAGTGGAGTAGATGGAGGATTTGGAGGGATCCCAACGTTCGATTGTTGGATTCAGGATGATCAGCCATCGGTGATGAATTGTTTTGGTGAAAAATGATAATTACAGTCGTTTCCCACAGACGGCGCCAATCTGTTGATGTAAAAAATTAGATTTGTCCTAATTATTTTAATCACAGATAAAAATAATAAAGAAATAATAGACAATAGATTTTTAAAGTGGTTCAGCCTTACAAGAATGGCCTACGTCCACTGTTTTTATTATTGCTGACTGTTTGTTTGGAATTCTTGAGGAATGGTTTGCTCAAGAAATTTCGGTCCCCCTCAATGAGGAGGTTACAATGTATTTATAGCCTTGAGGCTGTACAAATGAAAGGACAATGCGCTGTTATCTAGTAGACATGTGCATGTGTATGATAATAAATGAGCATTTAACGCTCAGTCGTCTCCTTGATTATCCTGATTGGAATGCTATGCTGCTCGGACCGCCTGAGTAGCTCGACATGCTCGAGCTGCTCGGGGACCCTGAGTTCCTTATGGCTTATTAGTTGCTCGGTGATCGTGAGTTGCTCGATAGAAGTATACATAATTGCCACGATGGCAGACACGTGTCTGTGAGTGAGTGGTCCATGTCAGCAGACAAAATTTGGTATCAACAGCCATTAAAAGGAATTTCCCACACACTTAAACAAGCCATTAAACGCATAGGGAATATGAAAGTATAAATGTAATTAATTCTCACCCTTTATCTAACAATGATCTACCTAGAAAGACCGTGACTCCACCTAAGGTAAATATCCCCAAACTAAAGGTTTAGATACCATTTCTCCCCCTTTTTGTTCAGGAATAGAAAAAGGTTAAAGAATTATAAACTAACTTATTTCTCCTTCTATTTAAAGCAAATACCATTTATCCCCCTAAAGTCTAAAAAGAGATATGGATTAAGAAGAAATAAAATAAGCATGCAATGGTGTACAAACAGGAACAATAAGGCATATGACAACAACAAAATGCAACCAATACACAATAATAGCAAAGTATACCAACTATGATGCAATAACAAAAAGATACCACTTAAATGTATTGCTCTAAGCATGGGATATAAAATCAAAATTTTGCAACAATATCGGTACCAATTTTGAATTCAAAGAATATATGGAGTAGCAAGCAGGGCAAAGACTCAAAAACAAAAAAATACCATATATATACATACACAAATATATTAAGGAAGCCCAAGCACATATATATAAATATAAACAACAAAAATGACATAACAAAAAATATAATGAGCTTTCCACACTCTTATGGAATAAATGTGTCATATGGAAACAGAAGTGAAGGGTTGTGAATTAGAAACCAAAAAATTAAGACTCAATCACTTAAACATGTTGACGAAGTTCTTATTTGATTGCAAAACTTTATCAACTAAGATTTAGCCTTATGTGATAGGATAAAATGAACTCAATGAATAAAACGAGCACAATGCATACAAGCCTAGCATATTGATAATTCTGCAAACCAATAGAGTCATGACAAGATAGCGCAACTAGGATACAAAGTCATTATGCAAAGCTGTTGATATTCCATCCAAACTCCCTTAAATATAATATTTTCTTTTTTTTCTTCTTTTGACGAAAATATCAATCTAAACAAACTAGGCCTTGGATATAGTTTTCTTTTAATGCCATATATTTCTTTTAGGCTTTTGGACCACAAATTTCTTTTAGGTCCATTGCAAACGGTGGCCTAATCGTAAAGGATGATTGTTCTTTTCGTAGCCCTTCACTGTAAACTTTCATATATCATTTTTTAACACATAATAATCTCACGTGCAATGATTCTAACATGCACAAATCCTCCTAAGTCACAAAATATGTAGATGACTAGATTGTTAGGAGAACATCTCACAAATCTCAAATATACATGTGAAGTTAAAGGTTCAAAAGAGCTCGAGCATGTGTGCAAGAAGGCATATAAAAAGTGAATCCATTAAGCAAGTCAAATTTAAACTACTCCATGTAACCATGACAAAGAACGCTTTAAGTATTGAAATTCCTAACGAAAAGCTCAAGTCACATGGAAGAAGAATGATATGATTCAACACAAGCATATGCCACAAAAGGTGTGTAAAACTCAAATATATACACACATAAAAATATTTTTGATTTTTCAAAAATTTTCACCAAACATAAAAAAATTCAACTCAAATGAAAAAACAAAGAAATATGAGTTTTTGTATTTTTCAATAATACCAAACAAAATAAAATAAATACAGAAGATAAACAAGTCATAATTCTAGCAAAGCATATATAATGAAATATGAACTAGAAAATGACAAAAAAAACATATCACTAGCAAAAAGAATATATCATGATGGACATAAGCTAGAGTATGTAAACAAGACTTAACACATTCAATCTTTAGATTTTGCAAGGGAGGTATCATGTGCAAGCAAATGAGAATTAAAAATCCTATTTTGTAAAGCCACAAAATCGGATTTCCTAATCCAAACTAGTGAAACGTGACCCTCTCATGATTTGGGAACCTTGGTGACTCTACCCTTGGATTTCCTAGGATCCTTTTTGAGATCATAACAAAAATTACTAAGATGACCTTTTCGACCACAATGTGAGAAAGTAAAGACCCGAGGAAAAGTAGTATCTAAGGATTTACCTTTCAAAGTGTTCCTAGGGGATTCTCTTAAAATTATGGATTTGGCTTTATTAGTTGAAACATTTTGAGTATCGAAGCCAATCCGACACGTGTCATTTTTTTGGACAGTTCCAAGCATTTTATCTAATTTTTTAGACCTACACTCCAAATCAAATTTAACCCAACATGAGTCTCTCAATTTCTCTTCTAACTCGAAAATTCTAGACTCAAGTAAACACTTACTCTCTTCAAAATAAAGAAGCTCCTTCTTCATAGCCTCCATTAAACCTCTAAGGCTCTCTTTCTCATTTTCTATGTACTCAAGCTTCTCACGAAGTGCTTTCTCACGTGTCCTAAGGTCTTCAACTAAAGCACTCTCATTATTAACCATAAAATGTTCTCTCAAACTCGCTTCTAACTTCAAATTAGCCATTTTTATCTTAATTGATTCGACATACAACTCTTGAAAAGCTACTTGAAGCTCACTCACGTCAACCTCTTCATAATTTTCACTCTCTCTTTCTTTTCCACTCTCACAACCATCAAAATTTTGGGATTCATAAATCTTGGCCTCGGAAGTGTCAGGTATTAATATGTCATTGGTGGATGATTTCTCACTATCACTTACATGACTTGCCACGAACGCGGTAAAGTTGCACTCAATGGGGGAATCGGGTCCCTCTTCCTTATCACTATCATCACTAAGGGTGTCATTGTATGAAATTAGTTGTTTTCCTTCTCTCCTTAGTTTAGTGGGACATTCTCGCGCCCTATGTACATAACCCTCAAAATCGTAACACCTATTCAACTCATCCCCCTTAAGATCTTCATTTTGAATTTTAGGGGTTTCTCGACTTTGTAATGCTTAAACTTGTCAAATTTCTTAAAATCCATTTTAAGATTATCTTTGTTAAACTTAAGAAATTTTTGAAACTTCTTACCAAACATATCCATATCCTCTGAGTCGATATCACTCTCATCAACCCTAAACTTCCTTTTCCTCCTTCCAGGCTTTCAAGGCAATGCCCTTATCTTTCTTCTTTTCATCTTCGGAGGGAAACATATCAAGTTCATAGGTTTGCATATCACCTACAAGCTCTTCTAGTTTCATAGAGTGCAAGTGGGTAAAGAATTCAACACGGTCACTTTAGGAATAAATCTATCGAGAAATAACCTCAAATTTTTCTTTACAACACGGTCATCGGGTATTTTTTCTCCCAAATTAAAAGATGAATTAACAATATTGAAAAGTATAGCATTAAACACATCAAATGTTTTACTTTTTAACATCCTAATGGTTTCAAATTGAGTGGTGAGGTTTTGGAGTTTCGAAGCCTTCACGATACAAGTACCTTCCTGGGTGAGTTGTGAGATATCCCATGCCTCTTTAGATGTTTCACACGACATGATACGTTAAAATTCATCCGGTGTGACCGCATTAAAGAGAGTATTTAAACCTCGAGAATTAAAATTTTCTAATTTAAGTTCATTCTCACTCCATCTCTCAACGGGTTTTGGGACACACGCATTTTCTAGTAAACACGTAGGTGGGTACCACCCGGTGACTACCGATTGCCAAGCCTTCTCATCAAAGGACTTTAGTGTCGATTTCATTCGCGCTTTTCAATACGCATAATTTGAACCATCACAAACACGAAATTTTGAAAACGGTGAAATTTCCTTTTTTAAACCAAACAAAAAAAGGTCCTAAACGCAATAACATAGCATTACTAGCTCTGATACCAATATGAAAAGTGAGGAAGCCCCCAAATTTTAAACTCTTTCAATTACGTGATGGTTCACTTAAATTCCAAATTACAATTCCTTTTAAAACTTAACAATTAAATGCTACAAATTTTAATTTCTCCAAAATTAACATTAAACTAAAACAACTGCCAAACAAACTCTCCAAGAAAAATATATATAAAAAAGAACTTGGATTTAAACAAACATATGGGTGTACGTATTTTGGTAGAATTTAATCCATGAAATCAAAAACACAAAACTTGAACTTTTGAGGGAAACCCTTTTTTCCCTCAAAGTCTAGAGGAAATTATGTCAAAAGTTGGTTTCCTAAATGTTTTTCCCGCACATAAAGTCTGTTGAAAAGTAGTGGGGAAAGTAGTGGGTAAAAATGGAGGGAAAACTAAAAACTGCTCCAAAACTACCGACATGTCGTTTGAACAACAATTCTCATTCGAACATCTTTGTTCGAATGTGTATCTAACGAGAATTCAGAGAATTGTTTGAAAACTTGTTTGAACTATTCTTGTTAGATAACTTGTTTGAAAACTCGTTTGAGAGATTTTGTTTGAACGAAAAAATAGAATTTTTTTGGCACAAAGTCATTGTAACCTCGTTAAATGTTTGTTCGAACGACCTGTAATTCTCTTTCGAATGAGATCCCAGTTTCACCCAAAAATTTAAATGACCAAAATACCCCTCTAGGCTGCCGGTATGGCCTAAAAGTGCCCCGAGACCCAAACTAAACCCCTGGATAGACTTTTTTGACTATCTTGACCCTTCCGGACACTTTGGCGCACTCAAAATGATCATATGGATGACTTAAAAATTAATTACTTTCTATCTCATTAAATTGAGTCCTGACACGACTATCACGTGCGTCCCGACTTAATTATTGTAACTGTCATATTTTCACTCGCCATAATTTTGAAATATTCATACTCACATATTAATTTACACCTTGAGTAATATTCAATATAATTTGCATCAATAAATACTAACCCTTATCTCTCTAGTTAATATTTATTTTAATCTGGATTAATTATCAACCAATCTTCCCTATTTAATTTAATTAATCCAACATTTAAAAATTATTAAAAAAGTACGGGGTGTTACACAATTTAAAAGATTAAATTTTAGGAATTAGTGCCTAGACCACATGAAAAACAAATTGGATGAATATTGTGTGATTGTGATAAATAAGGCCAGACTTGTATCTCAAGGTTATTCTTAAATTGAAGGTGTGGATTTTGATGAAATATTTTCCCATGTTGCAAGGTTAGAAAATGTTAAGACTTTTGATAGACATTGCATGTTTATGACATTTAATATTTATCAAATGGATGTCAAAAGTTCTTTTTTAAATGATGTTTTGATGAAATAATTGTATGTTTAACAACCCAAGGGGTTTGAAAATCCTAAATTTCCCAATCATGTGTTGAGGCTCCATAAAGCCTTATATGGTCTCAAACAAGCTCCTAACACTTGGTACAAGAGTTTGACTTCCTATCTCTTGAATATTGGTTTTAGGAGAGGAGGAGTAAACTGGACACTTTTTTGCGAAAAGCTAGGGATCATATCCTTATAGCTCAAATTTATAGGGATGACATTGTGTTTGGGTCAGCTATTAAGACTCGAAGTATAACTCCCTAAAGACAGCCTGAAGTTCACTCTCCTCCTCCTCTTCTTTATCCTCATCTCCATGACCACTGTCTTCACCACTCACTTAGGATTCATACGCTTTGACCTCTGAATTGTCATGTGCAAAATCATTTTTATCGGATGACTTTTAATTAAGTCTCACATGACTAGCCATGAATGTTGTGTAATTACGCTTAACGGGGTCTTAGGTTCCTCTTCTGACTCGCTATCGCTAAGGTTAGCATTGTACGCCTTCGTATTCTTGCCTTCCTTATTTATCTTATGTGACACCCCGCCTAATAAAATACCGGGTGATCAGTCCTATACGAAATTAAAACAGGAATCCCAGTTGGTTCATCATTAGCATCACTATCGAAAACATTTTAAAACTTACTAACCACCTGGTATTCCGAAAAGATGGTGCCAAATTGTATCTTTTTAATTATACAACCAATAACATGCGGAAAGATAATATGAGTCATACACCACAACCGAATTAAATCAACTGAATAAATAATAAACTACATGCCGAATAAATCGTCGGCCACCAAAGTAATTAGTCCAATACAAACATCCAACACTTGAATAAATAAATATGATAACTATACTGAAAAGTCTGGGCGACAAGCCCTAAATAAAACTGAAACTGATAGATGATTCCTACTCTAAGAAAGAATGAATGATGCGTCTAATCCAAGCTCCTGCTAGCATCCACATGTGCCGCAGCTCCGTGTCCCTGGAATAGAATATCAAGTCTCCGCTCTCTGTCTCTTCGGTGGTGTAATAACCCGCATAATTTTGGGCTATTTTAATTAATTTCTAGAAAATGGAGGAAAATAAAGTTTTTGATAAAATTATTTTTATTGCTCAAATATGTTGGTTATTATTTTTAAAGGCGAGAATTTCAAACGGTTTCGAAATCGGTGTTAAAACGGATTTTAAAATGATTTTTAAATGTTTTTAACTCTTGGAGTTGTTTTGACTTCCAACTCTTCATTTCTTTGCCTTATTTAAAGGAGTCTTTTGGATTCCAACTCTTCATTTCTTTGCATTATAAAAGGAAATCGTGGGCAAGCCTTTTAACATACTTTTGGCAAAATTTTGGCAGCAAATATATTTTATATTCCTCTTATTTTTATATACACATTGGCCCTTGAGATTTGTGAGTTCCAACCTTAGATTAGAGGTGTTCTTGGGGCTAATTTGTTGGAGGTTCTTGGAGGAGCTTTTGTAGATCTTTTGAGTTGATCTTTAGGATGTGATCGTTGGTTTCTCATCATGGTTTGAGATATGGGGTTTTACACAATATGCTCCTTAAATCTCGCGCGTGTCATTCTCTTTGAATTCTTGTTTAATTGAACTCATATTTGAATTGATAAATTCATTAAAATTTGGAAAATAATTGTTGAAATTATTTTGATTCATGTGGTATCATTATATTGTTGATGAGCACGTTGTCATGAGATTTTAATATGGCACGGATGTTGGGCACCCGCCAAAATTCATGTTTCCCGAGTTATGGCTTCATAAAGCATATATGGATGTGGTGAGGCCTGGTGACCCGGTTAAAGTGTTATTGAGAAATTATATTGATAAATGATTTGAGATTTGCATTTTGATTTGAATGATCTTACTCGTGTTGTTACGTTTTATTCGTTGCCAATCCGTATTTGCTGAGCATAATTCCTGTCGTATTGTGTACTTCCTCACATTTTCTTATAGTGGCACGTTAGCGCGGATTTTGGGGCGCTATGGAGATTGATTTTAGCGAGGATTGTTTGGGAAAGATTTGTATTATTTATTTTGTTATATAGAGCATTGGAGATTTGTATTTTATTTTCGAGTTAGTTGTTGTATGTAATTCGAGAGACTTGTTGTATTTGAAGAATTGAGATTAGTGGATTTATATTATTGTGGGTTTATTTATATGCTCTATACCTTGTCACTTGTGGATTTCGATTTATTTTATCGCATTAGCGCTCCGTTCGCTCTCCCCGGGCGGGCGGGGTGTTACAGGTAGCATATGAAAATAGATCGAATCGTATAAGTACACAATTTATAAAAAAATCTAATAGCAGAAATAAGATATCTCAAAAGTGGAAAGTGAATCAATAGTCCTAATAATAGGGATCTATAACAACCGAACGCTACGCTGAAACGTAATAAGCCGCACAGATCCTAAGGACACTAGAACCTGATGCTCTGATACTATCTATGACACCCCGCCTAATTAACCCCTTGTGATCAGTCCTAAATTAAATTAGAATAGTTTTCTTAGTTGATTCATTCTTAGCATCACTGTCGCCCTTTTTTTTACTAACCACCTAAGTGAGACAATTAGGCTGGTGCCAAATTTTATCTTTCATTAATTTAATGAAAGACTCATGCGGAAACAAAATACTTTAAACAATCAAAATTAACTGAAACCAACCATTCACAATTTAACTAAAGTGACCGAATAAACCATTCGACATAAATCCAACAAAAGTAAAGACATATAATAACAATCCCAACAAGTCTGACATAAATACTAAATAAAGCGGTGAGCGACATGCTCGAGTAACTGATAGGAAATTTCTATACTAGAAACGAAAAGGAATGAGGCGTTTATCAAACTCCCACAACATCCACATATGCTGCAGCAACGAATTCCTATAATGAATCAAGTCTGGTGTCTCTGTGGCTGGGCACCTAAAAGGTTTTAAAAAATATTTATAGCAAGGGTTAGAACCCAAAATATTTGAAAAATATTTAGCAAATGATTAACTTGCAGTAATAAATATGTATGCATGCTCTTCATATTTTAGTTAGTGTCGCACTTCCTTGAGAATATCCTCACCCCTCCTCTAATGTGCACCACTAACGCCTTAATTAATTTCCTTAGTTATTTATCCCATACCTAGATAATCAAAATACCCCTTGCAACCACCCTACTCTAACCGAGTATGCCATAGCTATGATTTCTAAGTTATTATCACTATTAACTTAATTAATCATCCCCCTTTTTAAATTCTTATAACTTTCATACCCGTTATACATATAACACAATTCACGTCATGTATTAATTAACCCGTATATAATTATTTATCTCATTATATACATATAGTCATATTACAATATTCACACATATGTTGAAATAATAATTAATAAGGAAAATCCTACCGAGTAATAACTCACCGGATGTATATTCTCTACAATTCTATCCCACTAAATGTATTCACATAACCTAGTTACCCCAAGTGAGAATCGCTCACTAACTTGGTTAATAACATAAATATTGGAGGCAGTCATAATCCTTCCCTAAAAGTGAGATGCCCCTCACCCATATAATGGACGCTATGACCTAGGGATATAATCGCCCTACTCCTCAAGTTAGGGGATTCACCCTCTACGCACAACCTCCGCTGATAGCACTAGAGTATATATATAATAATAATAATAATAATAATAATAATAATAATAATAATAATAATAATAATAATAATATCTAACCACTTATATTAATGCACACACCATATATATATATATATATATATATATATATACTATCGCACACCGTATATATATATATATATATAGAAATAAAATACCCCGACTATCCTGTGTACTAAGTCTGTAGCACCAGCCTATAAAAATTATCATGAGTTTATGGTCCAACTCTGATTATTAATTAATTTTCACGTTAATTCATTAGATTTCTTTTGATGTCGGCCAACTAATATATTCGGACTCGCTCTCATGGCCCGAAATAAAATAAAACCCGAGTCTAAATCCCCGACTCCAAATTAATTAGTTTTACATCTAAATTAATTTAACACCTTGGTATCGCTCAACCCATATACCCGAACTCGCCCACTCGATATGTATTTAATTATTTTGGAATATTCTCCCCAAAATTAACCATAGTGTGTCACACATAAATTCCCTCCAAATTCCAATTAATTCCCTCATAATTGATTAGAATACATGTCCTATATTTATTTCTCTTTAAATAAGGTGTAGGGATGGAATTTTAATTAAATCTCCCTTTATATAATAAAACTAGCCGAACTGCCAAAAATCCCTGACCATCGATCGATCGATCGAACAGGTCTTCATCTTCTCCGAGACCCTGTATCTGCCATGGACGAAAACCTTAACCCTCGAACTCTCTCTACAGTTTCACCCAGGTCTTAACATTAAAATAACACCTCAAGAACATCATTAGGATCCCCCATAAAGTCCCCATAACCCATCAATTTTCCGTTCTCTACTGTTTCTCTAAATTGGGGGGAAAACCCGTGTTGTTCGTTAACCCGTCTCAACACCAAATTACTATCTAAAATTCGTACATAATTCTTCTGGGTTTTTACATCTAACCAGTTATACATAATCTCAGATTATAACATGAATCTCTACAAAATTCCAAATAAAGAGATTTATTTACAAAAACCCCATTTTTGTACCCCCTTTACCCCAAAACGAACTTTTGATTCCCACATCACATAAATATGAATCGTAATACAATTAAATGATATAAAAAGTTATCCACTTTCCTTATACTTTCATAGGATCGGATCCGGAGTTGTGATTCTCAAGGTTGAAGATGAAATCCCCCTTTTTGTTCTTTCATTTGTCCCCAAAATTGGTTCCTAGTGCTTTTAACTGCTCTTTAGGGTTTTCTCTCCGACTAAGTGTTTTCTAATCCCAAATCAGTTGTTCTCCTTTTCCTTTTAATTAAGTCATTAGGATTAATCCCGGTTTTAGCCTAACGGGCCAAGCCCAAGTGACCCAATTACCTCTGTGTGGGCCCGACTATGCCTAAAATCGTCCCATGACCCGTTTACTACCCCCGAGTACACTTTTTCGACCATCTCGGCCCATCTGGGCTCAACCGTACACTCATAATTGGCATCCGAATTAATTTATAAAAATCCTTATCTCACCCCCAATTTAGTCTATACCGACTCCCGACTGAGATAAATAAATGTCCCGTCACTAATGCCCGTAATGACGTAAGTAAATTATTACTATTCACTTAGTAATTAAATTTTCCCTAAATATTAACCATTCACTCTACGATTAATATGTATAAAAATTTTACCATAATTAATTCAATTAAAATTATGACACACAAGTAATTTAAAATTTTTTGAATTAATTAAATATTAAATGCATAAAATTACGGGGTGTTACAGCTGGACACCTACAAGGTTTTGAAAATAATTTTATAGAAAGGGTTATAACCCAAAATATTTAGCAAGTGAATTAACTACAGTAATTAAAACATATGAATGCGCTCCATATTTAAGTTAGTGTCGCAGTCTCTTGAGGACATACTCACTCCTCCACTAACGTGCACACCTAACGATTACCTTAACCCCTACCTAGTTGTACTACCCCGTCCAACTATTCCTTGTAATCCTCCCATGCCTTTCTACTCTAATCCGAGTATTATTATCAATGGGTTATAAGTTATCTCACCAATTAACTTAATTAATTTCTTTTAAATAATATCATATAACTGTGTCGAAAGTTATATAAAACAAATACATCACACACTGTATTATTACCCGCATATAATATTTACTACCATAATATACGTACCTTTACCACAACATCCACACACATATCATATGTATATCCATCCCTTCGAGTATACCCTCTCCGGATAATTCCCTCTAAAGTGCTTTCTCACTAGGTGTGCTCACATAACCTAGTTACCCAAGTTGGAATCGCTCACCAACCTGGCCCAAAGATATAAACGTAGTGGAGGTAGTCATATTCCTTCCCTTTAAGTGAGATAATCCCCTCACCCATATACCAGACGCTATGACCTGGGGATATACTCACCCCACTCCTCAAGCTAGGGGATTCACCCACAACGTGCAACCTCCCTTAATAGCACTAGAGTATATAACTTAAATAAATATCTAGTCCCTGATATTTAATAGCACACACAAAGTACACACATATATATATACTTTCACCACGCCGTATATATATAATTTAAATCCCGGCTTTACTGTGCACTAAAAACCGTAACACTAGCTTGTATATTTCAGAGTCTATGGTCCGACTCAAATTTGATTACTTTCCCGAGTCTACAATACGACTCTAATTTAATTAATTTTTCATTAATAAATTTATTACTTTCCTGAGTCTACAGTCCGACTCTAATTAAATTAATTTGCTCATCAATCAATTTAATACTTGGTGTCACCCAACCATTATACTCGGACTCACTCACTTGGCCCGCACCATCGTTAATACCCGATTCTATCTTTCGCCCCATAACTAATTAATTACACCTCAATTCCTTTAATAATGTAGTGCCACTAAACTACAATACCCGAACATTTTCCTTCGGTCCAAAAGTCAATACCCAGGAATTATTTTATGAAATTTATTCATCTCGTGACATACAATCGTCACCCTCCTAAACCCAATTATATCCCCTTATAATTGCTAAGGAATATGTGCTACACATGCATTTATCACTAAATAAGAAGTAGAGTAAAAATCTAAATTAATTTCCCTTGTATATATAAAACTGGTGGACCTGCCAGAATTTTGGAACCATCGATCGATCAATCCCATCCATCGATCGATCGATCGAACAGGTCTGCTACTTCTCCGACCTTCTGTTTCACCATTAATGAACCCTCAAGCTTTTATTTTCATTCCAAACCTTTATCCAATCACAACCAACATTACCTCCACATAAGAAAAGGGTCTAAACATCCTATGGACCTTAATTTATCATCAAATTTATATATAACCGTGGGTATATCTGATTTGGGTTTTTCACCCGGGTCTCGTTTTTACCAAATTCGATCTCATCATTCTCAGTCAATTTAATCACTAATACCTATTGTAATTCACCCTACAATTCAATCTTAACAGTCCCAAATCATAACTTAACATCCATTGAGTAATTAAATCTATCCATTACCCTAAATTCAGAAAAACCCCAATTTAATTGTAGTTACACACCCAAAATGAATTTTCATACACACATACTATAATATGAATTGGTTATCACTTATTTTAGGAATCACAACAGTTAACTACTTGCCTGGAATCGTTCGTAGAGTCTGATCCATTGTAGGGAATGGTTTGATGACGAACCCTCACTTTGTCCTGCTATTTGTCCCCAAACAATCTCCAATTGGCTCTTGATTAGCTACCTCCGTTTCTCTCTCAAACCCTAGGTTTAGAATTGCTAACTGTCGTTCAACTAGTCCCTCAATTAGGTTAAAAACTCATAATCCCGTTTTTGGCCACATGGGCCTAATTTAAAGGGCCCAAATCACCCCGAGGGGGTCCGACTATGTCCAAAAATGCCCCGAGACACGATCAGTACCCGCGGGTACTCTTTTCTGCTTATCTCGACCCATCCGGACTCAATCGCGCACTCAGAATTTCCATTCAAAATACTTTATAACATTCTCCAATTTTTACCTCAAAATGCGACACACGAAATTTCGAACAATTAAACTTAAAGTCGCCAAATATAAATAATTCTTCCCACTCAAATAAATTCTCCAAAGTATAAATAGAAGGTTCTCTAATTTAAATATTTTTATATCTCCCAAGATAATTAAATATTAAATCCTCAAAATTACGGGGTGTTACATACTTCCCCCTTTACAAAGGAATTTCATCCTCGAAATTAAGAGAAGCTTAGTACTCGAAGTCTCGAATGTCACTCCCTATTCCTGTGACTCTAAGCTAGCTACATCTATCTCTCCCGCTTCTAACTATGAGTTACATAATTATGTATTTTAATTAACTAGGTCACCCATACACTCTGTACCATGCTTAACCGCACGAAAGTTACCCTTATTAACCAGGGTGCCCATACACCCTGTCCCCGTGCTTAACCGCATGAAAGTTACTCAACTATGCTAGTCGTAACCCGTAATATAACTTCCAACCCATAGTTATATCACATATATGAATAATGACCGGGGTACCCAACCCATGTACTAAGGACCAAACATCTTCTCACTTCCAACGTTGCGCTATGTTTCATGCGTGGGACGTCTCGCAAGAGAAATTCAAATAAGGAACCCCCCGATACACTACTACATAATATTATCGGTCATTGAGATCTGTTACACCCTCAGTCCATAGTATGTACCCCCAATATTTGTCTCTTAATACAAAAGCGGACACGCCTACTCTTATGCTACAAAAGACAACATAAAAATATCGCACCCTTACTATCACTAGCTCTTGTGTAAAATAAACCTCGAGCTACCTCTCTCCGCTCGAAAATAAATTTAACCACCCTGATTCACTTCAGTAGACTCCCTTACTTACCGAAATAAAATATGAGAACACAAGACCTCACTATGTGTCTATCGCACCACACAATACAACATATATACACATATATATAGGCTAGACGCCCTCTCAGGTGATACCTAGTAAGAATCATTCATACCCTAGTTGACCCCTTCCTCTCTTAAGACAATATCTTTTCACGTGTCCCGCTTCCCCACAAACGAAACACCTCCTAATAATTCATCCTGCCACTGATCCCTTCCTTACTGGCCCTGTCTGGCCATCCTGTCGATAGTCTCCAGACCTAAATCACTTGGCCTGATTCCCCTGCTGGAAATCCTGCCCCTGATGTCCCCTTGTCTTCCGCTGGGATACCCCACTGGTATTGTTCCCTCCTGCTTTATCTAACTGACTAGGTTCCACTCCCCTCTTGCTTCCTTTCATATGGAAACGATATTCCTGGAAGTGTAGGAGTGTTGCATTAACGATGTCTATATAAGCTACTAATGTGGGATTAATAATCAAATGTTGCCTGATCCTCAAGACTAACCCATCCATGAACTTCGACTTATTTCTTTCTTCATTGGTTACCTCATCCGGTACAAAATTTGGAATATGAGTGAATTCTTCCTCGTGATCGGCCACTGAACGGTTCCCCTGAGTCACCTCACTGAATTTTCTCCTCTTTTCAACCTCGACTGCTGGCCGAAAAAAATGGCGGTCGAACCGAACCCAAAACTCTGCAATAGTTAATGTATCCCTTTCCTCAACTTTGGTGATCGACTCTCACCACTGAAGCGCTTCTCCCATCAACCTAAAAGTGGATAGCATTTGCTTCTGCAACTTTTTGCAATCTACCATGCTTAGGTGATGCTGAATATCTCTCTTCCACTGACATGCTAGCACCACATCTGAACCCCCTCGAAACTCTAGTGGGTGGCCCTTTTGAAAGACCTCTCGTACTTGCTGCCACTCCGACTGCCCCGGGTGGGCCTGAACATCCAGTACTACTATCGCCTGTGGATGACCTCGTGGAAAGTACCTTGTCATTGCGATCATCATCGCTTGAACTGCTTGTTCCACTAATTCAGTTACCTGTGCAGCTGAAATCATCTCTAGTAGTTGCGACGGTAACTCTGGATCCTGATGAGCCTCCCTAGTCTCATCTCCCCCCGCTGCCCTAGCTGCTCTCTCTCTCCTGGGAGACATCTGAAATGAGAATCGAATCATTTGATTTCACTATTAAATATAAACTAGTTTGCAGAAGAACGTAAATGCAAATACGTATAGGAATACAATAATCCTATGATAGGGCTCTATATCAAAGGACGATAAGCTGAAATGTGAAAAGCTGCACAGATCCTATGGACACTAGAACTTGATGCTCTGATACCATCTATGACATCCCGCCTAATAAAATACCGGGTGCTCAATCCTATACCAAAATAAAACAAAAATCCCAGTTGGTTCATCCTTAGCATCGCTGTCGAAAACCTTTTTAAAACTTACTAACCACCTAGTATTCCAAAAAGTTGGTGCCAAATTTTATCTTTTTAATTAAACAAACAATAACACGTGGAAAGATAATATGAGTCATACACCACGACTGAATTAAATCAACCGAATGAATAATAAACTACATGCCGAATAAACCATCAGCCACCAAAGTAATTAATCTAATACAAACATCCAACACATGAATAAATAAATCTGACAACTGTACTGAAAAGTCTGGGCGATAAGCTGTCAATATAGCTGAAATTGATAGATGATTCCTACTCTAGGAAAGAATGAATGATGCGTCTAATCCAAGTTCCTGCTAGCATCCACATGTGCTGCAACTCCGTGTCCCTGGAATAGAATATCAAGTCTCGCGTCCCTATGGCTGGACACCTAAAAGGTTTTGAAAATAATTTTATAGCAAGGGTTAGAACCCAAAATATTTTGAAAATATTTAGCAAGTGAATTAACTGCAGTAATTAAAATATATGAATACGCTCCATATTTAAGTTAGTGTCGCACTCTCTTGAGAACATACTCACCCCTCCACTAACGTGCACACCTAACGATTATCTTAACCCCCACCTAGTATTACTACCCCGTCCAACTAGTCCTTGTAATCCTCCCTTGCCTTTCTACTATAATTCAAGTATTATTATCCATAGGTTATAAGTTATCTCACCAATTAACTTAATTAATTTCTTTTAAATAATATCATATAACTGTGTCACAAGTTATATAAAGCAAATACATCACACACTATATTATTACCCGCATATAATATTTACTACCATAATATATGTACCTTTACCAAAACATCCACACACATATCATATGTATATCCATCCCTTCGAGTATACCCTCTCCGGATGATTCCCTCTAAAGTGCTTTCTCACTAGGTGTGCTCACATAACCAGTTACCCAAGATGGAATCGCTCACCAACCTGGCCCAAAAATATAAACATAGTGGAGGCAGTCATATTCCTTCCCTGAAAGTGAGATAAGCCCCTCACCGATATACCGGAAGCTATGACCTGGGGATATACTCACCCTACTCCTCAAGCTAGGGGATTTACCCCCAACATGCAACCTCCCTTCATAGAAATAGAGTATATAACTTAAATAAATATCTAGTCCATGATATTTAATAGCACACACAAAGTACACACGTATATATATAATATAAATCCCGACTTTACCGTGTACTAAAAACCCGTAACACTAGCCTGTATATTTTCGAGTCTATGATCCAACTCAAATTTAATTAATTCACTCCTTAACTATTTTCATTACTTTCCCGAGTTTACAATCAGACTCTAATTTAATTACTTTCTCATTAATAAATTTATTACTTTCCTGAGTCTACAGTCTGACTCTAATTAAATTAATTTACTCATCAATCAATTTAATACTTAGTGTCACCCAACCATTATATCCTTTCAATCTTAACAGTCCCAAATCATAACTTAACATCCATTGAGTAATTAAATCTATCCATTACCCTAAATTCATAAAAACCCCATTTTAATTATGGTTACACATCCAAAACGAATTTTCATACACACATACTATAATATGAATTGGTTATCACTTATTCTACTGTAAGGACATTTTTGTCCATTAACAATTTATATGTCGTATGCCGTTACATCGTTGAAGAAAATTCAAGATTCATACATTCATCAACGGATCCGAATATCAAAGGAAGAAGAGGAATCAAAGTCTGACAGAACCGGACCTGTCCGCCTGGAATAAAATAACCGATCCGGTCAACCGGACCGGTCCACCTCAGACCTGGACCGATTTGACTGCTGAAGGCCAGTATACCCTGGACCGCAAGCGAACCGATGAATCCTGGAAAAGAATCGATCCGATCATCAACGGACCGATCCGCCTCAGAATAAAAGAACCGATCCGGTCAATCGTACCGATCCGCCTCAGACCCGGACCGGTCCGCCTGGGATAAACTTAAACAGATCGTGTTCAGATTTTTAAGGCCCGAGACTTCTTATTTAATCCCACTATGAGAAATGGTTTTCTAAGACTTATACACACGATTTTCAGAGTACAGAAAGACCTAAGTCTTCACCTATTGAGCATCTAGACTCTAGGTATTTGATTCACACAAATTGCCAATCCTTTGTGAATCACTTTGCAACCCAGGAATGAACTTTTTCTGTTCACACCCTTGTGGAGAAGACCGTTCTTCTTCTCCATTATAGCCCTATTGGAAAGGGATAGTTCCAGCCGCGACTACAGAATCCGACACCTGAGGGTAATTCTTAGTCACTTGTATTTTCATTGTAATCCGAAATTTTACTGCCTACAATATTATAATGAAAATAAATGGTTTTGCCCCTTTGGAGGATTTTTCCTCACAAGCATGTGTTTGAATGTTCTTGCTTTGTTCATTATCGTATTCAATCACATATTGTTGCATGTTTAGGGTTTGTTTGGGTTAAAAGGTGTTTAATATATAAGTTTATCATTTGAACGCGAGCACATACGTTCTCAAATTGGTATCAGAGCAGGTTACGCTAATCTATCGCGTATTCCTATTTTCTGTAAAAAATTTCTAAGATATCAATTTTCTGAAAAAATTGATTTTTGAAAAAAGTGCGTGTTCAAATGGATAAGTTATATAATAAAATGCCTGTTTTTGACGGGACAAATTATGCTTATTGGAAAGCCCGAATGAGGTCAGCTTTAAAAGCCATAGATGAAAGGGTTTGGATTTTGGTTGAACAATGGTGGACACCTCCCTCCGTGACTGTTGATAATATGATCAACTTGAAACCTGTCACTTCTTGGACTGAAGATGAATTTAGATGGTCTTCTTTTAACTCTAAAGGTTTGAGTGCTATTTCCGAATCCATAACTCCTGATGAGTTTCGCCGAATTATGACATGCACCACGTATAAAGAGGCTTGGGATGTTCTGAAATTGACACATGAGGGTACGAACGCGGTTAAAGAATCAAAATTACAAAATTTGGCCACCCAATTTGAGACTATTACCATGTCTGAGTCTGAATGCTTTGATAATTTTTATGCTCGTCTGTCAGACATCGTTAACACAAGTTTTAATTTGGGTTAAGTGATTGATAACACGCGTGGCGTTAAACAGATTTTGAGATCTCTCCCAAAACGCTTTATTCCTAAAGTCACTGTCTTGAACTCTTTGGGAAATTTGAAATCACTTAAGTTAGAAGAACTTGTAGGAGATCTTCAGACCTATGAGATTGACATGTTCCCCAAAACCATTAAGGCTAAGGATAATGGCATTGCTTTAAAGACTCTTTTTAAGAAAAAGAAAGAAAAAAAATTTGAGTCCGATTCTAAGTGTGATTTGGACTTAGATGACTTGGCCCTGTTTGCAAAAAAATTGAAAAGAATTATCAAATTCAAGAAAAGTGGAAATTTCAATGATAAAAGGAATTTTGAGAAAAATAATGAAAAAGATTTTAAAGATCCTCCTAAGACAGACAGTGAGAGATGCTTTGAATGCGATGGTAGGGGTCATAGAGCCTTTGAGTGTGCCACTCGTCTGAATAGAGAGAAAGGGAAAGCTATCCTAAATGCTACCCTTAGTGACGACAGTGAGGTTGAGTCGGTGGACTGTGGAGATGAGTCACTGCATGAGCAGAACATCACCGCACTCATGGCAAGTCATGTGAGTACCTCCAATGCTTCTCACGACGATGAGGATGCTTCGTCACAAGGACACCTCGACAATAAGAGCGATGAGAGTGAGGGGGGGGGGGATGAGGCAAGTGAGAGCGAGTGTGATCTCCCACGCGCTTACGCCGAGTTAGATTCTGAGTCTTTTGAAACCAAGAAGTGGTATAAAGAGTTAGCTCTTAGGATCACCGCTTTAGAGAGAGATTTAAGATTATTTGGAGAAAGAGAGAGTTATGATGAGAGTGGAAAAGAAAGAAAGAAAGGACTTGAGAAGATAAGATATTTTGAGTGCGATGGGATAGGGCACAAGAAATTTGAGTGTCCCACTAAACTTAGGAGAGAGCATAAGAAAGATGCAATGCCCACCTCTCTAAGTGATAGTGAGGATGAGGTTGGTGATGAAAGTGTGATCCAAAAAGCTTTTTGAAAGTTATTTATCCAGACCATGGAAACAAAAAGGTCAAATAGAATTCTAGGTCTTCGGATTTGTGAGTTGAAGGAAGAGAATGCTAAGCTAAAAAAGGGAAAAGGTGAGTTGACCAACACGGTGTCTAGTCTGACGACACGTGTATCCCATCTCGAGGATGATCTCAAACAAGCACGAGAGCTCCAAGTCACATTAAAGAATGCATCTGAGAAGGTTGATAAGATGGTTCTCTATCCCATTTTGAATGATGTTGGAATAGGTAATGACGGTACATTCACTACTTTTAATGCACCTGAGCCTATATCCACCTTGGTGAGTGAGTCCCATGGGAGCTCGTCTAGGAATGTTCATCCCAAAATTGTTGACAAATTACTTCCTAGACCGGTTTATGTTTGCTCCCACTGCAAGAAGCGAGGACATCTTAGGGAGTTTTTTTTCTAAGTTGGGTTTAGTACCATATCATGCCACTTCACACATTCATGCACATACACCCACTCATGACACTTTGCCTGCACATTATGATGGAGAGTTTGCACACATTCGCGATCAAGTGAAGTTTTTGATCAAGACAACACATGATTTAGTGCAGTTTGTTCAAAAGACGTCACCATCTTAGGAAAACTCCACCGTTACTCCCGGTTGAGAATCTTGTCTTGGTTGCTAGCATATGTTGATTTTCATGCTGCGTCTTCATTTGCCTATTGCTAGCATGTACCATTAGTTTGTTTATTTTTGTTCATTTTTTTTTCGTTAAAACAAAAATACAAAAAGATTTTCCTTTAAGAAAAATTTTAAGAAAAGCACAAAAAGATTTTATTTTGATAAAATTTTTGAAAAATCCAAAAAGATTTCTGTTTTTGCTTCTTTTATGGATGATCATTTAAGATAGCCAAGTCACAACTTCATTCCATTTATCCATGTGACTGTTTGATAGAGAATTGAGAGGCTACATCATTTCATCTATGTTGTTTACATTGGTTGGAGTCCTTGAGATGTAATTAGTGATATCTTCCTACATGTTTGACTCCTATATCCTTTATTGCACACATGCACGGCTATATTTGATTATTTCACTTGTCTATCTCATATTGGCTTGAGTGTTTCCATCTCAATTCTGTCTATACAATGTACAATATGCGATAAAACTTGACAAGATTGGAATGCATGTAACAACCATTTTGGTGAGACTGTGTGTTTTTTTATAACGGGGAGGGGCTGCGAAAGGTAATCATATATCCTTTGTGCAAAAGCCACCGTTAAAAAGGACCTAAAAAATGGAGGAATTTTAATATTCGAGGTCCAAAGAGGTTAAAAGAGCCCGAAAAAATTTAAAAGGCAATAAAAAGCAATTCATGCCAAATATGGGCCACTTAGGTTTCACGATCAATTCTCCAAAGTTTGAGAATTTAGAATGCCTCTATTCAAAATTATATCTGAGGGAGTTTGGTTGGAGTATTTTTAAACGGGTTTGCACTTCCTTGAAAGTCCTGAAAAAGCATAAAATCGTTTTGGACGTTATTGGTGTGAAAATCACTTTGAGCTTTGATTTGTTGATTTGATTGAGTCAATCTCTTATATTGTCATTATTTTACACCAAAGAAAGCATTTGAGTTCATTCGCTAGGAGTATCCAATATTCATCGTGCACATATTTCATGTTTGTATGCATTGATTTTCCTATCGAATTTGATCACACCACTTCATTTACGCTATCATCGTCTTGGTTGCTTTGTGTTCATTCATGGTGTGATTTTATCCTAGTGACACCCCGCACGTGCTTATTTGATTTATTTCTCTCATTTGTCTATTTGGGGACATCATAAAAAGGGGGAGAATGAATTATCTTATTATGGGGGAGATTTGAAAGTTTGAGTTAGCTCATAAATTGGTATATATGTTTATCTCATTTCAAACTCGATATGTCACTTGGTATTTTGCTTTGTCTCATGTGCGTAGGTACTACATGGATTATCATTGGATTGCACACCCTGATGAGAAAATTGTTGAGATTCCTGAAGAATTGAAGAGCAAACGCTGTAGTCTTATTCGATTGTATCTTTCCAGTTTTGGGTTCATGGAAGGGCAGATTTGTATAGGCATTTTAGTTGTTTGATAATTCGGATGTTCATTTTCATGTATGTACCGGCATAGACATAGGGGGAGATTTGTAAGGACATTTTTGTCCATTAACAATTTATATGTCGTACGCCGTTACACCGTTGAAGAAAATTCAAGATTCATACATTAATCAACGGATCTGAATATCAAAAGAAGAAGAGGAATCAAAGTCTGACAGAACCGGACCGGTCCGCCTGGAATAAAAGAACCGATCCGATCAACCGGACCGGTCCGCCTCAGACCCGGACCGATCCGACTGCTGAAGGCCGGTATACCCCGGACCGCAAGAGAACCGATGAAGCCTGGAAAAGAACCGATCCGGTCATCAACGGACCGATCCGCCTCAGAATAAAAGAACCGATCCGGTCAATCGGATCGATCCGCCTCAGACCCGGACCGGTCTGCCTGGGATAAACTTAAAAAGATCGTGTTCAGATCGTGTTCAGATTTTTAAGGCCCGAGACTTCTTATTTAATCCCACTACGGGAAGTGGTTTTCTAAGACTTATACACACGATTTTCAGAGTACAGAAAGCCCTAATTCTTCACCTATTGAGCATCTAGACTCTAGGTATTTGATTCACACAAATTGCTAATCCTTTGTGAATCACTTTGCAACCCAGGAACGCACTTTTGTTGTTCACACCCTTGTGGAGAAGACCGTTCTTCTTCTCCATTGTAGCCCTATTGGAAAGGGATAGTTCCAGCCGCGACTACAGAGTCCGACACCTGAGGGTAATTCTTAGTCACTTGTATTTTCATTGTAATCCGAAATTTTACAGCCTACAATATTATAATGAAAATAAATGGTTTTTCCCCTTTGGGGGATTTTTCCTCACAAGCATGTGTTTGAATGTTCTTGCTTTGTTCATTATCGTATTCAATCACATATTGTTGCATGTTTAGGGTTTGTTTGGGTTAAAAGGTGTTTAATATATAAGTTTATCATTTGAACGCGAGCACATACGTTCTCATCTACGAATCACAATAGTTAACCACTTGTCTGGAATCGTTCATAGAGTCTGATCCGTTGTAGGGAATGGTTTGATGACGAACCCTCACTTTGTCCCTCGATTTTTCCCCAAACAATATCCAATTGGCTCTTGATTAGCTACCTATGTTTCTCTCTCAAACCCTAGGTTTAGAATTACTAACTGCCGTTCAGCTAGTCCCTCAATTAGGTTAAAAGCTCCTAATCCCGTTTTTGGCCACATGGGCCTAATTTAAATGGCCCAAATCACCCCATGTGGGCCCGACTATGCCCAAAAATGGCCCGAGACTTGATCACTACCCCGGGTACTCTTTTTTTACTATCTCGACCCATTCGGACTCAACAGCGCACTCAGAATTGTCATCCGAAATACTTTATAACATTCTTCAATTTTGACCTCAAAATGCGACACACGAAATTTTGAATAATTAAACTTAAAGTCACCAAATATAGATAATTCTTCCCACTCAAATAAATTCTCCAAATTATAAATCTAAGTTTCTCTAATTTAAATATTTTTATATCTCCCAAGATAATTAAATATTAAATCCTCAAAATTGCGGGGTGCTACATCTTATTGGGACACTCGGCTACCCTATTGCTATAACCCTCATAACCATAACATTTATCCAACTCATCCCGCTTGAAATTAGTATTATGATTTTTAGGGAGTTTTTCAGCCTTGTTAAATTTATTTTTCTCAAACTTCTTTCCATTAACTTTCGATTATTTTTCAAACTTGAAATATATTTTGAATCTCTTTGCAAATATGGCCATATCATCGGAATTGATGTCACACTCATCATCTGAAATACATGATTTCTCCTCCCGACGCTTTCAACGCAATGGCCTAATATTTCTTTATCTTTTTGGAAGAAAACAAATTGAGTTTATAGGTTTTAAGGTCACCCTCAAGCTCTTTGAGTTTCTTTGAGTCTAGAGTACCCAAGAAATGCAAAACAGTCACTTTCACTACACCGAATATGTCGAATTATCATGGTTATTGACCTTGACAAGTTCAACTTGTCAAGGTTAATGACCGTGACAATTCTAGGCGAGAAAACTTTTTTGTCACGATCATGAACCGTGACAAGTTTGTTAGAATTGTCACGGTCCCTCACAGTGACAAGTTTTGTCACGGTTTATAACCGTGACAAGCCCGTGACAGTTTATAAAAAATTGTCACGGTCATTGACCGTGACGAGCACCTTGAACTCAATGTCTTGAAGCTCGCGTCCATGAACTAGTCCACCCTGGATGATATTCGGGTCTCTCAACCCCCGCTTTATCCGCTGGCCATTAAATATGTCCAGCATAAACATGCTCGGCCAACCAAGTGTCGACATCGATCGGTCGAAAGGAGCCCAATAGGGAAGTGGATCATCAAAGTTCGCACGTATCGGCGATGAAGCAGTGAGGTCCACATCCTCGTCCTCCCGCACCTCCTCCCCCCCCCACCTTCTCATTCCCTTTCCCCTTGCGTTTTTCGCCGCCCAACGAACGCTTCATGAATGAGAACATATCTTGGACCGTCGCCTCCAAAAGGGATAGCTTCGCATCATGCGAGTCCACCATTCGAGCCAACCCGGTGTCGCTCGTCTCCAATCTGATGATCCTAGATTTGGCGACCCGCGAGCTCACCCCCTTGTCCTCCCCTTGCGATCAGAGACAAACACTTGGCTGAATGCGTCTGTGGACAAAGATGCCTTGTCGGCATCAGGCTGCGACTCATGCACTTCCTTAAGCTTTGCCTGAAACGACAAAAGGCACATGATTAGTAAAATAAATAAATTAAAAAATTGTAACGTAATTAAAAAAAAGTAAACTGTCAGATTACTTACAATCGTGGCCGCGACGCTTGGGGACACCTCCTTGTCCTTCCCCTTCTTCATCCGAAGAGCCACATAAGTATCGAGCCTATGTGGCCTACCCCCAGGACGACTCCATGTCCCCTGAAATAAAATAAAGTAAAATTAGTATCGGCCCCGCAAGGTAAAATAATGCCGATTAATATATTTTTGTAGTTATAGAAAAATTAAATCTTACCATCATCCTATGCTCCACCTCGGCGTAAGACGTCCGGCCGGAGTAGTGCACGACAGTCTTTGTTGCCCCGTTTTCCCTCCCTGATTGGCGAGATGCCAATTGTCGCTCCCCGATCTCATTGTCAACGAACTTTTGTCATTGTGCCAATGAGATCGGCTCCTTCGGCGGGACGGATTCACGCCTTTGGATAATGGACTCTCGTGTCTTCCTAAAATACCGGGTACACATATTTTTCTTTCACATCTTGTGTTGCTCCCTCAACTACTCCAAGACGGAATTGCGTAGCTTTGGATCCAGGCTGAATTGTTCCTGTCCAACAAATACAATGTTAGTTGCAAATAAATATAAATATAAAATGAAATTGAAATTGAAATTGAAATCGAAATCGAAATTGAAATTGAAATTGAAATATGAATATGAATATAAATATAAATATAAATATAAATATAAATATAAATATAAATATAAATATAAATATAAATATAAATATAAATATAAATATAAATATAAATATAAATACATTACCTGTAGTGCCACCCAAACAACTAACTTGAGCTCATATGGCACCTCCTTCCAACTAATGTATCCCGGGTCGATTATCGTCTTTACCAGCTCGAGGGATCTCACTAATAGCTCTGACTTCTCGATGGCCATCCCTAATTTGCCATATTTGGGGAGCCTAGGGGCCGAGGAGCCCTCGTCGCCTCCACTACTACCGAGCCCAGATGACATCATCATAACAAGCATCATCATCCTTGCCTTAATACCCGAAGGAGACATTTGCTGTAAAAAAAATGTTATTAGTACATCAAAATGAATTAAAATAAGACATGCAAATATGTACAATTACTACAAATAAAAATGAATTGTTACAGTCAAACACCTCAATTCTGAATTCCAAAATAATAGTATCTAGCTCATAATATGTACAATTACTAAAACATCCAAAACATTCCCACCCCCACCCCCACCCCTACTGCCCACGCACACGCACACTATATAAGAGTGAAAATGATAAAGTGCAAATCAATTAAAAGCATTAAAATGGATGTTTCGGTACAAATTGGAATATTTATTACAAATTGAAAAATTGTTTAAAATTCGGGTTATCATAAAAAATGGATTGATATTCGGTAGGAGCAACCAAGTCATCCACACTACTATTTAGACGTTTTGGCGCGTGTTGGGCAATTGACCACGACTCGTTGTTGATATACTCTTAGTAAAACACTTGGTTAACCTTTTGAAATGCACAAACAAACTGCTCATCGCTCACGTGGTCGTTGATCTTCAACTTGGACAAGTCAACAATGATCAAATTGGTGACAGGATCAACTTTATAAGAATTTTTATCCTCAACTCTTACCCAGTCACAGTAAAATACAACCTCTTTGAAGCTTATATAATCCAATTCAAATATATTTCGAATTACACCATGTAAGATCCTTGTATGAAATGCCCGAGTTCTGTACATTTGTACTTTCCTCCTACACTTTAGCGTCGAAAATATAACTGTTCAATCGATACTTTTTGTACTTCGGATATCCCATCACAGCTACCACAACTAATCACCTATTAAAGGTACGAAGCGTATATTCATGGATCAGTATAAACAAAACTTAGATTTATAGTATGTTTCATTTAATTATGTCTTATTTATATTCAAATTCAACTTATAATAGAAATTTCTATTTCCTCCATCTCCTCTAAAGGGTGAGTGGTCATATCCCATTCAAGACCGCATTTTTTTGTAATATACTTAACAGCTCATGCACATTGTTACGATTTGAAAAAAATTCGGCAACATATCCCCGTAGTTCTCCAAGTACACGGCGTAGATTGGCAAGTGTGATTGTTATTTCAATTGATCAATTGAAATAACAGTCACACTTGTCAATCTAGTATGTACCCAGAGAACATTAGGATACGACTGCAGAACTTCCTCCAAAAGTAACAACTTTAAGCCACTAAGAATATTATACAGAAATTATGCAGTCCCAAACTGTCCAAATGGGACAATTTGAGAGATCTCATTTCAGGGGTAATGACTCTCGAACGGGTCTAAGGGCTATCGAATGCATACACATAAGAACTAGAAGGCTAGTATCTATGCGCACTATATGTAATTTCAAGTATGTTTCATTTAATTATCATACTATATATATATTGTTCCATATACAAAGTAATTTTCAAAAAAAGTTGAAAAATTCCACCCCCATATGGACAATAATCCAGTGGTCATGCCACTTTTAAAACTAACCAACCCAACATCGATCCGCTATAATCCAACAGCAATGTCAACAACAAATGTGTATCCCGTACTCCTTCTAATTCATCTACTCAATTAATTATTTTCATTAATTAAACTAACATCTAAAGTATACAATTATTAATTTACTAATTTACAATGAGGGGCAATCCTACTTTCATAATTAATCATATATTAATTTACTAATTTACAATGAAGGGCAATCATATATTAATTTACTAAAAAAATTAATAACCAATCAATTCGTTTACAAGGGACATTATGTACAAACACGTACATACACGCACACTACAAACATATATACACACATGCGCACATACACATACACACCCACGCACATTCACACACACACACACGCAGCCCCCCACCCCTACCCCACCACCCACCCTCCCATCCCTTCCCCCTCCCCCAAACCCTTCCCCACCCCCTTCCCCCACCACACACACATGTACACACACCACTACACACACACGCACACATACAAACAGCCCCCCATTCCTACCCCCTCCCCCATACTCTGCCCCACCCCCTTCCCCAACCCTGCCCCACCCCCTCCCCACCTCCACCACCACACACACACACACACATGCATATATACACACACACACACATATATATAAACACACACACACACACACACACACACATATATATATATATATATAAATACAAGAGAGAGAGAGAGAGAGAGAGAGAGAAAGAAAGTAGCCTGAAAGTAGAGAGAAAGAGAGGGAGACAGTGTAGAGTGAGAGAGAAAAAAGGAGGGAAGAATCGACAGGGGAAAAAAAGAAGGGGAAAGGTTTTTTTACTGGGACATTTGTCACAGATGTGTCATGGTCCTTGACTGTGACAATATTATAAGGATTGTCACGGTCATTGACCGTAACAAGTCTGTGACAAGTGTAGTTGTCACGGTCTTGTCATGGTCAATGACCGTGATAATACCTTATCACAACCTTGTCCCGGTCAATGACCGTGACAAAAAATGCGTATTTTTTTTATCACGGTCATTGACCTGACAAGGCTTGCCGTTGGAAGGGTGCCAATTTACCCATTTTGGTGTAGTGTTTGGAATTACATATTTTAGGTAAGGAACTTAAGATTTTCTTAACTACTCTTGTTTCAAGTATTCTCTCTCCCAAGTTAAATGATGAGTTAACAATATCTGACAATCTCGCATAAAACTCATCAAAGGTTTCACTATCCTCCATCCTAATAGTCTCAAGATGTGTGGTGAGGTTTTTGAGCTTGTAAGCTTTAGCAACACTAGCCTACCCATGAGTGAGTTAGAGTATGTCTCATGCCTCTTTATATGCATCACATGTCATAATAAGTCGAAACTCCTCGGGGATGTTTTTAAAAACATTCAGAAAGAGTATGTCCATAAACATCACATTATTTATAGTAAAGAGTTGAGGACGGCTTGACATTATTTTCTAAACCCTTGAAAATAGGTTTAGATTCGTTTTGAACATGAGGCTTGACTGCAAAAAATTCCGTATATTGTCCAAAATCTCTGGCAGGGGGCACACATACTTAGATTTTCTATCACAAATTATGCTTAGGACTGCAAGTAGTCTTTCTTTCTCATGAGACTGTTTTTTTAAAGTAGCTTTCTGAGAGTTTTGAAAAGTCTGGCTGGGTGAGTTTGTCAAATTCCCTGAGGATACAAACGTATTTTCAAATTCATTTTGACCAATAACTATGATCCCTTTATTATTTTTAAACCAAGACTAGTTTTATATTGGACCTTGATTTTTCTAGAGCTTATGATTTTATCATAGGTCTTTTTATTTGTTTCAAAATAAAGACATTTCTTGAAAATGTTAAAAACTTTTTCTTTAGATTCCTCTACCTCAATCAATGTGGATTTATATCTTTGTTCTAAAATACAATTTTTCTTAGAGAGCTCAGTTATTTTAAACATAAAATCTTTAGTTTCAGTCTCATGAGCCACATACAAACTAGTGTAGACCTCAACATTCCGCTTAAAAGTTCTATCTAGGTCTTCCACAAGTTCAGTCAAGTTTTAAACCATTTTCTCAAGTATAGAACATTTCTTCAAAGTTTTGGCATATAAGTATTGAAAATAAGGTAAATCATTATTATCGAACTCACTAAGTGTAGTGTGCGAATTTCTTCCCAATGATTCATTTTATAATTTTGGACTCAGACACCCATTTAGTTTGGTAGATTGATTATCACTTTGACTCACGCACCTACTTGACTCATTAAAAGTACTAATTGTAACATTATTAAATACATAATCAATCATAGACATGTTAGTAGTTAAAGTATCAATCACAAACAAACTAGCAAGTAAAGTATAAATGACACACTTAACAGGCAGACATGCTTTATCATCAGTATATGCAATTTTAGCATAGAAAGACATGCAAGATTCACTAATTTTAGACGACCCAGACTTATCATCTTTCGAGTCACTTGATTCATCCCAAAATTTTCACATATGGGCCTTAGGTGAACTTTAGACTTGCACCTACTAGAATAATGACAAATATTTCCACATTTATGATACCAAATATTACTAAGGTCTTTCTTGGGCCTTTGAATGTTATTAGTGTTGTTCTTTCTGTCAATTAAATTAGCCATAGTCATTTGAGAGGGAAAAACCAAATTTGACCCATTGGATCTCTAGCAGTAGAGGTCATGTGTTTTTTGTACTCTAGTTCTATTTATATAATCCTTAACCTGTTACTCAAAAGTTTAGGGGTCAAATTGTGACCATCCATTTCTTCAATAGCATAACATTTATTATCAAACTTAGAGTGCAGAGACCGAAGAATTTTCTAAACTATTTCTCTCCTGTCGTATATAATTCAATTTACCTGCAAGTTCTTGATTATGTCAGTCATTTTAATGTAGAATTCAACAAATGTTTCGGTGTCATTCATCATCAGGGTATTATATTGTTGAATGAGCATTTGTGTCTTTCCTGACTTGACACGTTCATCACCTTCATGGGCAATGACCAGTGTCTCCCACGCTTCTTTAGAAATAGTGCATATATAAATTCTTTTGAACTCATGTTCATTCAGAGACATGAAAAAATAGTTTTTACCCTTATTATTAAAAAAAGACAGTTGTTTCTCATATTTAGTGAACTCACTCAACGTGTTCTTAATTCTTATGGTGCTTCCCTCATCGAATGGTTTAGTAGGGTGAGATTAACAATTTTCAATAGTGTTACAAACCTCATCCCCTTAGGTGACCTGGATGAAAGAAATCATCCTTACGTTCAAGTAAGAAAAATTGTGGCCATTGAAGATAGGAGGTCGGGACAGATTACCAAGATTTTAAATTTTTTCATCCAGATTCAAAACAAAAATAGTTTTAGAAGCTTAGAATCAAAAAGAATTTTAAAAGTACTCTGATACCACTTGAAATAGATCAACCTTATATTTTTACTAAAGTTAAAAGGTTAAAGTGTATAATCTAAAAAAACTTTTTGAGGAAACTCTTATTTATATAAAAATGATTTAACACAATGTGTGTAAAAACAAGAAATATTAGTATAGATTTAGATTTGAAATTATAGGTGAAAGAATTAGGTCAAATAAACTGTATCTACTAGACTCAATTTAAACAGAGAAGCATGTAAGAGTTAGGAACATGTAAAGAAAACACATCATCAGTATTTTAACGTTGTAAAACCCCAAACCTAGGGGAAACATCCACGGTGACCTCTATGCCACAAAACAAAATCGACTAAAATAAGATATATAGTTTACAAATACCAGAATACAACAAGATTAAATAGAAAAAATATACCTAAATATTGAGTTATACCTCGAGGCACTCTTTCTGATCCAGCAGTTTGATATAACCACAAATAGACATATAATTGGGTGTAAACATGGGTTGGTGTTTGATAAAAATTAATCATAAGTGATTTAAAAAATATTGAAAAAAAATTTGAGAAATATTTTGAACACCTAAAGCATGAAAAAGTTCTCTTCAAAAACTTCTATCCCGCACTACGTAAATGGGTAGAGGAAGTTGTGGGGAGTTAAGGAAAAAACTGCCAAGAAAAACTGCATTTTTTGAAAAACTACTCCGATCATTTGAACAAAATACAACCTCATTCGAACGAGATAACCTTCTCGTTCAAAGGAGAAAGAAACGATCATTCTAATGAGATGTTAGTGCAGAACAAAATTTTACATCGTTAGAAGTCGATCGAATGACAACCAAATCTCACTCTAATGACCTGCAAAAGTCATTTTAACAACCGTAAGAAAATTTTAAAAAAAATCTGTAAGTTGTGAGTGAAGATTTGGGGAGGTACCGCGTTGAGCGTGTTTTAGACTTGAGCAACGTCGTTGCATCTACGTATTTATCTCTTCGCAGAATCAAAGTCTGCGTAGTTCATGGGTCCGTACGATACGCAGCAAAACTCAAATTTTGGTGGTTTTGGTGGTGTTGATGTGCGAGGGGTGCCAAATTCGGCAAACCGCCTCCAAATACCCATATATCGTAATGAAACTATGAAAATACGCTTGTCACTATTGAACCCGTGATCGAGCTCAAGAGGTTCATGGGGGAGAAAAGATAGATTTCCTCTCCTTACTTTTCCCCCAAGACCATCATCCTTGCAAATGAGGGGGGAACCCTCTTTTTATAGTAAAAGTGCCTAAAAGTGGGTTTGACACATGGCATGTTCTCAGTGGAACTAAGTGTACCACTTATTATGATTCCACTTGTCACAATATATGTGCTGGCATCTTAAATGAACAAATTAAATCATTACTAGAGTATTATTTATTGTAATTCATCAAACGTGGAGTATACACAATATATTAAATCTCGCGTAATAATATCTCAGCCCGTGTAAGGTCTCGATTGTAGTAAAACTTGATAAATCACATATCAATATATGATCAAATCCATGGGGTTGATTTATTATAGTGTTGGTGGTTAATTTATTTAACCCCACTCTATATTTTCCCCCTCGTAAGCATAGTTGGTGTGTTGATGCTTCGACTGAGACATATCAACTGTGTGTACGAAATAAATCATTTAGCTTGTTTCGACAAGAAAATTATCACATAACCATGTTAGGTATGTTATCATGCATGCATATGCACATATCATTTGCATATAGTTTTGAGGGCTATCTTTGGTGCCTCTACTTTTCATTTTGGAGGAGTTTTTTGGGAGTTGCCCCCATTCCTCTCGAATGAGCATGTCTCCACAATTTTATTGTGGTTTTAAACATTTTGAACAACAAACTTGCCAGATTTACTGACCGACTAACCAATTGGTGGTTATCTAAGCATAGTAAATCTTTTATAATCAAAAGATCAAAACCTATCGAGAGTACTTGGTCGAGCAACCATTAGTGCTTCGAGTGAACTGGGGTTTTTAAATTAACATATTGTGTAAGTGTGCCAAATTTTACTCAGTCGAGCAATTATATGGGTCCTTTGAGTAAATTTGGACTTTAAGTGTGCCCCAAAATCAGGGTCTTTAAGTGTGCCTAGTAATATTGGACTTTAAATCTCCCATAAACGAGGGTCAGGCGTGCCTCATAGTATGGGACTTTAAATCTCTCATAAGCAAGGGTCAGGCGCGCCAAGTAATATTAGGACTTTAAATCTCCCATTAACTAGGGTCAAGCGTGCCAAGTAATGTTGGACATTAAATTTACCATAAGCGAGGGTCATGCATGCCATGTAATATTGGACTTAAATATCCCATAAGTGAGGTTCGGGCGCGCCAAGTAATATTGGACTTCAAATCTTCCATAAGCGAGGGTCAGGCACGCCAAGTAATATTGGACTTAAATCTCCCATAAGCGAGGATTAGGCGCGCCAAGTAATATTGGACTTTAAATCTCCCACAAGAGAGGGTCAGGTGCGCCAAGTAATATTGGACTTAAATCTCCCATAAGAGAGGGTCAGGTGCTCTAAGTAATATTGTACTTTAAATCTCCCATAAGCGAGGGTCGGGCGCCCCAAGTAATATTGGACTTAAATGTACCATAAGCGAGGGTACGAAGCGCTAAGTAATATTGGAATTAGATCTCCCATAAGCGAAGGTCAGGCATGCCAACTAATATCGGACTTAAATCTCCCATAAGCGATGGTCAGGCGCTCTAAGTAATGTTGGAATTTGGTGCCTAGTAGTATAGGATTTTATAAGAATTGTAATGCTCCACTTTTGGCGACTTACCGCAATACTGTCAAGGTTTGGGAGGAGTATAATGCACCTATGTGGGCGACTTACCACAATACTAGTAAGGTTTGTGAGAAATATAATGCACCTCTGTGGGCGAATTACCACAATACTGATAAGGTTTGTGAGAACTATAATGCACCTTTGTGGTCGACTTACCATAGTACTGGTAAGGTTTTTGATAACTATAATGCACCTCTGTGGGTAACTTACCACAATATTGGTCAGGTTTGTGAGAACTATAATGCACCTCTGTGAGAACTACAATGCACCTTGTGGGAGCCCATTTTCCACAAGCCCAAGTGAATAGCCGACCTCGAGACAACTTAAGTTATTTGGCCCTGCCCAAATAACAACTTCAGTTTTGCACGAGCAATTTAGAAGATATATACGGATATAGTCAAATAAGGTGCTAAGAATCTCAGCGAGATATTCAAGCATCTCATGATCAATCCACGTGTCATAATTGAGTTCCTTAAGCAAATCAAACTCTATAGAAAACACACATATAAATTGTAATCCCTAGCCCGGGGCATAGGGGAATATAACCTGATAACTTTGAGAGATACTAAATAAAATAGTAGACCTCTCCGTAGATGTAAGAACATTGTCGAAACACGTATATTCCGTGTTCTGTGATTAATTGATTGGTTTCCATTTGATATTTCTTCGTAAATTATTCTATTGTGATATTTTTTGCACTCACAATTGGCGTCGTCTGTGGGAACGACTTGTTATTCCTACAAAAGATCTTATCAAAACGAAACCTTAATGTCTCACCACAGTAGCAGCCTCCCTCAAGCCGGTGATGTCTAGGAAGAGCCAGCCCAACCTAGGGTTATGTATGAGATTCGCCAGCCATAAAATTCAAGGTTTCACTAAGAAAGGAAGCCTTTTGAAGAGAGCCATGGGCCACCTCAATCTATCCAGATCTCCAAGTTGGTCGACGCCTATGAAGCTAGGCTTTAAGAACAATAGCAGTTTACTCGCCTCCAGATAGAAAAAAATGCTCGCCTATAAAGGCGACTGGAAAGAATGGAGAGAGATCTCCATAGAAATCCCAGAAGAGGCCATAACAGGTCTCCCATCCCTGAGGCGAGCAAGTCTCGTAGCCGAGGAAGGAGTCCTAGGTGAGAGCTGGATCTTTCTAATTACACCAGTTATGAGTGTGCCCGAGATAAGTGCGACCAACCGAGGAGACGCCATGAAGATAACGGTCATTAATACAACGACCTCATGAACCTAATTCATAGAGATATGGATCAACATCCAACCAATCGCGAAGCCAGGTCCACTTGGGAGCTAGCCCAGGGAGATCTAAGTACCCACATTAAATCTCCTTTCTCAAGGGAAATTTAAGAAGAAGAAGAGCCGCCCGAAAAATTCGTTGTCCACAGGTTCAAGACTTACGATGGAAGGACAGATCCCATTGATCACGTTCACCAGTATAGGCAAGTTATGACCTTGTGGAGCCATAACGACTCCCTCATGTGCAGAATCTTCCCCTCTAGCTTGCACAACGTAGTGCAGAAGTGATTCGAGAGGCTACCACATAGGTCGATCAGGACCTTTCCAAACCTCGCAGAGGATTTTATGGCTCGTTTCATGACTAGCAATAGCCACCCAAAAATAATGGACTCCTTGCTTACCATGAAGAAGAATGCATAGGAGAGTCTTTGCGACTATGCCAAATGATAGTGGGAGAACTTTAACAAAGTGGACGGTTGCTCGGAGTAGGTAGTCATAGCGTCCTTAAAAATTGGACTACCGACAACCTCCTTGCTATATCAATCCCTAACGAAGCAAAAAGAAAACACCATCGACGACTCGATGGGGCGTATTGAAAAATATGATGTAGTCGCCCGAAGGGCCCCCAATTTTTAAATATTCTTATACTTTAAAAATATATTTCCTTTTTATGAAATAGATGCGGAAGCGTATGATGGTTCACAAAAATGAATTACCAAATTTTAATTTCTTTTTCAAATTAGAATTAAACATAAAGTGAAATAGGATAAATACACATACACTATTTGATTTCACTTAAACACCATTAATTAACCCAAGTCCTAGAAATTTGCCTAAGTCATATTTTGCAATGATATCAAGTTAGGCCAAACCAATTTTAACAATTAAATTAAATGAGTTGAATTAATTAACTAAACATTCCCCAATATTAATTTATCACCAAATTAAACATGTAGTGATTAAATTAAACTAATTTTATCTTTTTACCTAAGCATGCGTTCTAGGTGATTTTGCAAAAGATAAAATAAACAATTAATCCACTACGCCGCGATGTACGAGGAAAAACCCACAACGGGAAACAACCTCGGACAGCCCTAGCCTCAAATCCACTATGTACGGAATTTACATTTACAAGACAGATGACTTACTTCCTCAACTCGAACCCTCTCAAGTCTTGACGCATCTTCTTGTAACCACCTCTTCCTAGCGGATAACCACGGAGCTCCACCGCGATCTTGGACTCACCAATCGGACAATAGGTACTCCGTCAACCACACGTGGAGTCTTTTACCACATGAGAAATCTGTAGCTAAACGAACTCTTCTTCTTTAAGGGGTGTAGAAGAAAACCCAAACAATCTCTTCAATTCGGTGTAGAGATAAACCCGATGCCAAACTCCAAGAAAGATGCATATATATATATATATATATATATATATGAACTTGGATAAACAAAAACAATGGGTGAAAACTAGAGTGGTAGATGAATTTGTCTTTGAAAATTCTCACTAAAAACTTGATCTTTTTCTCTTTATGATTTTGCTCTTAAAACACTCTCTAGGAGTTAGTACGGTATGAAAAAGATAGTTTTTCAAAAATGATTCCCGCACTTAGATATGCTGTGAAAAGATAGTTGGGAAAGAAGTGGAGAACATGGGTTAAAAACTGCCAAAAACTGTTCCCCCCTGACATCTCGTTCGAACGACATTTTGTTCTAACGAAATCTCGTTCGAACGAAACTTCTAATGTAGTTCCAGATTGAACTCGTTAGAAATCTCGTTGGATATCTCGTTCGAACATAAGGTTCGTTCGAACGACATATCGAACGACATTTCAAAGGCTTATACTGGGAAATCGTTGGCAAACTCGTTCGAACGACATCTGGTTCGAACAAAAAACTCGTTCGAATGACATATCGAACGAACTCACAGAATGTTCAAAATTTCTTTTTAAGCCTAGAAACATTATATACTTTATATATAAGTTTTAATAGAAAAACATCAGAAAACGAAACACAGTTTTAAAAACCTAACACCCAAATATAAACTTGTTCCAAGCTCTTATATATACATAAATGCATTCATACCTTGGAAGCATGGAACTACTGTTGATGACGTACAAACGAGGCACTTAAACCACAACTTTTGATGAATCTTTATAATCTTTGCCGCTACATCTTCAACTAAACACATCATAGGCTTGAGTAGGTACACTTGAACACTAGCCTATGACATAAACGTTTTTGTCCGGAATTGAGCCAAAACTACAAAGGACTCAATTGGAAATTTGTGTCCTTACAAATCTCCCCCTTTGGCTATTCCGGGACAAAAACCAAACAAAAATCCTAAAGGGCCATCAAGCTCACTAGACTCAAAAATATCCCACCCAAAATAAAAGTACAATGCTTGACTCGAATACCACTTTAAAATAAAACGCTTTGCCACTTGAACGTTGTCGCTTTAGAAGAATTCATGCACACTTAAGCAAACTATCAAACGGATAGGGAATATAAAAGTATTTAATGCAATGAAAATAAATACTCCCCCTAAATTAATTATCCCTTTATCAAAATAATGATCAACTTAGAAAGACGTCTCCCCCTAATATAAATCTCCCCCAAACTAAGATACGATATAATAGAATTTCTCCCCCCATCGTCATTCTCCCCCTTTTTGTTCAGGAATAGACAAAGGGTAAAACTAATTTGAACATGATGCATAAAGCATATGGGAAAAAAAAGTCATAACTAATCCAACAAATAATAATGGATACCAATTAGGATGCAAGGATATGATACCAATAAGATACATAAAGAATTAAGCATGTGATATCAACAAAGAATGCAACAAGATAGATACCAATTATGAATTAGAGCATATATGGACTAGAAGACAAAGCAAAGACTAAACAAAAATATCAAATATATGTATAAATAATATATAACTAATAGACGTAAGTACACATATATAGATATAGACACACAAATGACACACACAAAATATAATAGGGGTCTTTCACACTTGTAAGGCAAAAAATGTGTCATATGGAAACGGAAGTGTTGGGCTGTGAACTAGTAATAATTAAATTTAGACCCAATCACTTAAAAACATTTTCATGGAGTTATCAATTGATTGCAAACTTCATAACATTTGAATATAACCTCATGTGATAATATAGATTGAACTCAATGAATAAACATACACAATGCATACAAGCCTAGAGTTTTGATGATTCTACAAACCACATAGAGTCATAACAATAAAGACCACTAGGATAAAAAAAAAGACATTGTTCAAACCGTTGATATACCATCCAATCTCCCTCAAATAAGCATATATATTTATTTTGAATGAATATATCAATCAAACATAGGCCTTGGCAATGATTTTTCTTTTTATGCCATATTTTCTATTTTTAGGCCTTTGGACCACGTATTTCTTTTAGGTCCATTCAAACGGTGACTTACAATCACAAAGGATTATTATTCCTTTCGGAGACCTTCCCCGTGCACATTTATTTATCATTTTCATTTCTCACAAATCTCACATGTAACGGATTTTGACATGCACTAGTCCTCCTAGATCATAAATATGTAGATGACTAGATTGGTAGGAGAACATCTCACAAAGCTCAAATATAACATGTGACATTAAAATTTCAAAAGAGCTCGTGCATGTGTGAATAGAGGCATATAAAAAATAGAATCCATTTAATCAATACAAAATCCAACTACTCCATAAAAATATGGTAAAGAACATTTTAGGGATTGACAATCTAAACCAAATGTTCTAGCCACATGGGAGAGTTAAAGAAGGAATTCTAACACAAATATATGCCATATAAAGTGTGTCAAACAAAAAAACACACAAAATAAAATCTTTTTAAGTTTTTGAATTTTTTTTTAAACCAAAAATAAAACTATATACTCAAAAGACAAACAAAAATCTTTTTGTATTTTTCATTTAATGCAAACAAAATGAAGAAATAAAATACAAAATGATGAACAAAAATCATTATTCAAGCATGTGATTAAGCATGGGGCATAGACTAGAAAATGATTAAATATGCATACATTTAGCATGTGAATATAGCATGAAATACAAAAGCTAAAGTATGCAAACACTAACACATTCATCCTTTAGATTTATCAAGGGAGGAAGCATGTGAAAGTAAATGAGAATCAAATGTCCTATTTTTCAAGGAAACCAAATCGGATTTCCTAACCCAAATTAATGAAGCATGACTATCTTGGGGTGTAGGAATTTTAACTACCTTGGTTGCTTTACGTTGGGATTTTCTAGGAATTCGTTTAAGATAAAAAAAAAATTTCTAAGATGACCTTTTCGACCACAATGTGTACAAGTAAAATTACGTCGAAATATGGTACCTAAGAAATGATCTCTAAAAACTTTCCTAGTTGATTCTCCTAAAACATTGGTTTTGGCTTTATGAGTAGATTCATTACAAGTATTGAAGCCTAAACCACCAAGTCATTTTTGAGTTGAACCGTTCCTAAGATATTATCTAGTTTTTCAGACCTACACTCCAAATCAAATTTGACTTTGCTAGAGTCTTTTAATTTAATTTCTAATTCTATAATTTTAGACTCTAACAAAACATTTATCTGTTCAAACTCGAGAAGATCCTTTTTCAAGGATTCCATTAAACCTCTAAGGCTATCTCGCTCGCCTTCTATATATTCTACCTTCTCTCTAAGAGTCCTCTCACGTGTCCTAAGGTCTTCTACCAACATATTATCATCAATGACCTTGACACGCTATTTTAAACTAGCTTCTAACTTCAAATTGGCTCTTTTTATTTTAATTAATTCTTCATATAATTCTTGAAAACGATTTTGAAGTTCACTCACATTAACCTCTTCTTTATTTTCACTCTCTCTTTCTTCTTCACGCTCACTACCATCAAAAATAGGGGATTCATACACTTTGACCAAGGAAGTGTCATGTGTTTGTATATCTTCATGAAAAGATTAATTATCGGTGCTCACATGACTAGCCATAAAAGCCACAAAGTTGGGCTTAGTGGGGGAATCGGGTCCCTCTTCCTTATCACTATCACTAAGGGTCGCATTATATGAAATGGGTCGCTTACCCTCTCTCCTTAGTTTAGTGGGGCACTTAGAAGCCCTATGGCCATAACCCTCATAACCAAAACACCTATTTGACTCGTCCCTATTTAAATTTTCATTACTAGTTTTAGGGATCCTCTCGATTTTGTCATGCTTAGAAGTTTCAAATTTCTTAAAGTCATTTTTAAATTTATCTTTGTAAATTTTAAGAACTTTCCAAATTTCCTAGCAAACAAGGTCATGTCTTCCGAGTCACTATCACTCTCGCTCTCTACTACTTGTTTGACCTTTTTTCGGGATTTCAAAGCAATGCGCTTTTCTATTTTGTTTTCAGTTTTAGAGGAAAACATGTCTAGTTCATAGGTTTGTAAATCACCTACGAGCTCTTCTAATTTCCTAGAGGCTAAAGTTGGTAAAGAATTTAAAACGGTCACTTTAGGAATAAACCTATCGAGTAGGGACCTTAAAATTTTCTTTACAACTCGGTTGTCGGGTATTTTCTCTCCCAAATTAAAAGATGAATTAACAATATCTGAAAGTCTAGCATAAAATTCATCAAAAGTTTATTTTTCATTCATTTTGATGGTTTCAAATTGAGTGGTGAGGTTTTGGAGTTTAGAAGCTTTAACGACACTCATTCCTTCATGAGTTAATTGTAAAATATCCCAAGCTTCTTTAGCGGTTTCACACGTCATAATATGTTTGAATTCGTCCGGTGTGACTGCACTAAATAAGGCATTTAAACCTCGAGAATTAAAATTTGAAAGTTTAAACTCATTTTCAGTCCATCTATCGGCCGGTTTGGGAACATGTTCATTTTCTACTAAATGAGTTGGTGGAGACCACCCGTTAACTACAGATAACCAAACTCTCTCGTCGATAGATTTTAGTGCCGATTTCATTCGCGCTTTCCAGTACGCGTAGTTCGAACCATCGAAAATAGGAAATTTTGAGAATGGTGAAAAATCCATTTTAGCCAAAAAAAAATTAACAAATCTTTAACGAAATAATTTATCGCTTTGGCTCTGATACCAATTTGTAGTCGCCCGAAGGGCACCCAATTTTTAAATATTCTTATACTTTAAAAATATATTTCCTTTCTATGAAATAGATGTTAAAGCGTATGATGGTTCACAAAAACGAATTACCAAATTTTAATTTTTTTTTCAAATTAAAATTAAACATAAAGTGAAATAGGATAAATACACATACACTATTTGATTTCACTTAAACACCATTAATTAACCCAAGTCCTAGAAATTTTACTAAGTCATATTTTGCAATGATATCAAGTTAGGCCAAACCAATTTTAACAATTAAATTAAATGAGTTGAATTAATTAACTAAACATTACTCAATATTAATTTAGCACCAAATTAAACATGTAGTGATTAAATTAAACCAATTTATTCTTTTTACCTAAGCATGCGTTCTAGGTGATTTTGCAAAAGATGAAATAAACTATTAATCCACTACGCCGCGATGTACGAGGAAAAACCCACAACGGCAAACAACCTCGGACGGCCCTAGTCTCAAATCCACTAAGTACGGAATTTACATTTACAAGACAGATGACTTACTTCCTCAACTCGAACCCTCTCAAGCCTTGACGCGTCTTCTTGTAACCACCTCTTCCTAGCGGATAACGACGGAGCTCCACTGCGATCTTGGACTCACCAATCGGACAATAGGTACACCGTCAACCACACGTGGTGTCTTTTACCACATGAGAAAGCTGTAGCTAAACGAACTCTTCTTCTTTAAGGGGTGTAGAAGAAAACCCAAACAATATCTTCAATTCGGTGTAGAGATAAACTCGGTGCCAAAATCCAAGAAAGATGTATATATATATAAACTTGGATAAACAAAAACAATGGGTGAAAACTAGAGTGGTAGATGAATTTGTCTTTGAAAATTCTCACTCAAAACTTGATCTTTTTCTCTTTATGATTTTGCTGTCAAAACACTCTCTAGGAGTTAGTATAGTATGAAAAAGATAATTTTTCAAAAATGATTCCCGCACTTAGATATGCTGTGAAAAGATAGTGGGGAAAGAAGTGGAAAACATGGTTTAAAAACTGTCATAAACTGTTCCCGCCTGACATCTCGTTCGAACAAAATGTTGTTTAACATAGTTCCAGATTGAACTCGTTAGAAATCTCGTTGGATATCTCGTTCGAACATAAGGTTCGTTCGAACGACAATTCAAAGGCTTATACTGGGAACTCATTGGCAAACTCGTTCGAACGACATCTGGTTCGAAGGAAAAACTCGTTCGAACGACATATCGAATGAACTCACAGAATGTTCAAAAATTCTTTTTAAGCCCAAAAACATTATATACTTTATATATAAGTTTTAATAAAAAAAACATCTGAAAACGAAACACAGTTTTAAAAACCTAACACCCAAATATAAACTTGTTCCAAGCTCCTATATATACATAAATGCATTCATACCTTGGGAGCATGGAACTACTGTTGATGACGTACAAACGAGGCACTTAAACCATGGCTTTTGATGAAGCTTTATAATCTTTGCCGCTAAGTCTTCAACTAAACACATCATAGGCTTGAGTAGGTACACTTGAACACTATCCTATGACATAAACGTTTTTGTCCGTAATTGATCCAAAACTACAAAGGACTCAATTGGAAATTTGTGTCCTTACATATGACAAGGTCAAAGACGTGTGTCACGCTATCGCAGGGGACAATGGTCACTCAATAGTAGCCAAAGGGGGAGACAAAAGCGACGCTCCGAAGAAAGGAGGCAGGAAAGGGAGCAAAAGTAGTTCCAAGAATGGAGGCAAGAATGATCCTCTGAAGACATTTAAGGACGTTAACACGATCTTCAAGGAACCTATTTACAAAATCTTAAGTAAAATCAAGGATCATCCGTTCGTCAAATGAACGAGGAAGATGGGTGGAGACCTAACCAAAAGAAATAACGCGCTAAGATGCACATTTCACAAGGAGGGAGGCCACTTGACAGGCAATTGCAAAGAACTAAGGACACATTTAGAGGAAATCGCCTAAGCTAAGCACTTGAATGAGTATGTCAAAAAAGGTAGCAAGGTCGCAGCCAATGGCGACGCGAAACCTGACAACGTCCTCGATGATGATCATGGGAATGAGTTCGTGATCATTTATGGAGCATCCGATCTAAAGAAAATCTAGGGGAACTCTGTTCGGATGGAACTTAAAAAGTAAATACAGTTATGAAGGCATTCCAGATAGACCCCACGAAAAGCCCGGCGGGCAAGTGCGATGTTGATTATGCCAAACACATTGTCTTCATAGAGGAAGATTTGGTTGGGGTAAGAACCCCACACCATGATACACTCTAGATCACCCCTAGGATCGTAAATTAGGATGTAGACAAGATTCTGGTAGACTAGGGGAGTTCATCATAGGTGTTGTACGTGGAACTGTTCCAAAAATTAAAGCTCAATCTAGTCGATTTAGAGGAGGTGATCGTTCCGTTGGTCAGCTTCACAGGGAAGATAACGATGACAATAGGAAAGATTATCCTTCCAGTCAGGGCAGGGAATATTTCTAAACTTATCGAGTTTTTGGTGGTGGATATTGACTCACCATACCATGTTATTCTGGGCTGGAGATGGTTGCACGCCATGAAAGCTATCCGACCCACATACCGCCCAAAACTAAAATGTATCACTGAGTTGGGAGTGGTCAAAATCTATGGCGATCAGGTGGCCGCCAAGAAATGATTCATAGCAGCCATTTATCCACAGAAGGAAAAAAAAAAGACAAGGGAGTTCCCCCAAAAGTGACAATAGAAGGCGTCACCCCCTCCAAATAGAAATTACGGTATGGCCGAATGGGGGTGGAGGAAACCAGGATCCACCCCACAGACAAGGTTATTGAAAAATTGGAAGAGGCTGAGGCCGATGACAAATTGACCAACCGAAAATTTTTGATCGAAAGCACTCTCATGGAAGACGAGAAGGCAAAGTTAGTTACTTTTTTGAAAAGTAACCTTGACGTCTTTGCTTGGGAACCTTATGATCTACATGGGATTGATCCCGACATAGCACGTGGACCTAACCTTTAATCCGATCACTCAGAGAGCTCGTAGAATGGCCCCTAAAAAGGCTAAGGCTGTAGAAAATGAAGTTGCGAAATTGCAGGACGTAGGCTCCATTATTGAATTTCAGTTTCCCAAATGGTTGTCTAACCCAGTGGTTGTTCACAAAAGCAATGGTCGTTGGAGAGTTTGTAACAATTTCACGGATCTTAAGCAAGCATGCCTAAAGGATAGTTTCCCCTACTAAAGATTGACCAACTGGTAGATTCTATCGAGATCCATGAGAGAATGAGTTTTTTGGATGCATATTATGGGTACCATCAGATCCCATTGTTTGGCCCCGTCCAAGAAAAAATGTCCTTTATAACTTCAGTAGGTTTGTACTATTATAAAGTTATGCCATTCGATCTAAAGAATGCAGGGGTGACCTATCAAAGACTGGTCACCGAGATGTTCAAACAACACATTGGAGATACATTAGAGGTATACATCAATGACATGCTCGTCAAAAGTAAAAACAAGATAAATCACCTCCAAGACCAAGCAACAACCTTTGGAATCCTCAGGGCATACCAAATGAAACTAAACGCACGAAAGTGTTCATTCGGAGTCCAGTCAGGAAATTTCCTTCGTTACTTAGTTAGCGTAAGAGGGATAGAAGTAAATCTGGATCAAATCGATGCGATCAATAGGGTTCATCTTCAGAAGACTTTGCGGGATGTCCAACAACTCACAGGGATGCTTGCGGCCCTCAATCTCTTAATCTCCAAGTCCTCCGAGCGCTATTAACCTTTCTTTCAGTTGTTGAGAAAATATAAGGGCCTCACTTGGAATGATGATTGCTCTAAAGACCTACAGGAAATCAAGTTCTACCTCAGTAAACCACGTTTATTGATAATTTATGAAGAGGAAGATACCCTTTACCTTTACCTAGTTGTATCAGGCCCTGCCCTTAGCCCGGCCTTAGTGTGTGAAAAAGAGGGAAAATAATACCCCATCTATTATACCAGCAAAACACTTTTAGAAGAAGATCATCACTACCTACCCCTAGAAAAGTTAGCGTACGCCCTTGTAGTTACCTTGAGAAAGCTGAAACATGACTTCGAAGCACATTCGATAACGATGGTTACCTTGTTTCCACTTAAAGATATTTTTTGGAAGGCCGACCTCTATGGGCGCTTATCCAAATGGTCGACAGAACTTGGAAGGATTGACATTCATTTTCATCCCAAAACAGCAATCAAGGGGCAAGTTCTCGCAGATTTCATCGTAGAATTCACAATTGATGGAGCATTCAGAAACTAAGGAAGAACAATCTTAGGATTGGACCCTTTACGTTGATGGAGCCTCTAATTCCAAAGGGGTGGGAGTGGGCATTGTACTTGTAACTCCAAAATTACTCTCCTCGAGCAAGGGATAAGATTAGGATTTGAAACCTCCAACAACGAAGCTGGGTGTGAGGCACTTATCGCTGGTCTGTGCAAAACTAAATTATTGGGAAAAAACCGTATAAACGTATTTGGCTACTCAAAGTTAATCTCCAACCAAGTGAGTGGAGACTTCAATGCTAAAGATAACAAAGTGGAAGATTACCTAACAGTCGTGCGAGAGCTCATAACAGGATTTGATGAAGTCAACATTCAATAATTTCCTAGAGGATAAAATAATCATGCTAATGCCTTAGCATCCCTAAGCTCAACAGTAGGCTCCGATCTTAAAAGAACTATCAGTATAGAGTTCCTCGACCAATCGAGAATCAATAAGACAACAATCGCTGAGCAAATTTTCCCCATAGAAAGAGCTCCCAGCTGGATGAACCCAATTACCACCTACCTGAAGAGCAAAACACTTCTAGACAATTGCAAAGTAGCTTATCAGATAAGGGTAAGGACAGCACGATTCCAACTTGATCCAGGGGGAAATTCTAAAGGAGGTCATTTACAAGGCCCTATCTCCAGTGTGTTCACCCATTAGATGCCGAGAAAGTTCTCAGTAAACTTCACGATGGCATATGTGGGAGTCACGCCGCTAGGGGAAGATCCTTAGCCTTTAGAGAAATCAAAGAAGGACAGTGGTGGCTATACATGTAGAAAGACGCAGCCTCCTACGTTAAAAAATATAAGAAATGTCATAAATTATCCCCTATAGTTCATCAACCAGCCAGTGACCTAAAGGCCTTACCCAGCCCATGGTCATTCGCATAATGGGAACTAGATATAGTGGGACCACTACCTACTACATCTGGAAATCACAAGTATCTACTAGTCGCCACAAATTACTTCACCAAGTAGGTAGAAGTAGAACCACTAGAAAATATCTAAGATGTTGATATGCTGAGTTTTATATGGAATAACGTCTTAACACACTTTGGGGTACCAAGAGCTGTCATTAATGATAACGGCACACAGTTCCAAAGTGGTTTATTTCAAAACTTCTACAGTGAACATGATATTAGTCACCATTTCAGCTCGGTGGCGTGCCCCCAAAGTAATGGCCATGCAGAGGCCTCCAACAAGACCATGCTCGACGGTCTAAAGAAAATACTAGAAAAGGCCAAAGGACCATGGGTATAAGAGCTTCCCCACGTCCTATGTGCCTAGCGTACTACGTCGAGGCAATTAACTTAGGAAACACCCGTATCTCTGGCATATGGAAGGGAAGCCATCATCCCTCTCGAGGCAGGAATCCCAATGATGAGAACTAATATGGTTGATCAAGGGCTAAACGATGATGCTTTATGCGCTAAACTTGACTTAGCATATAAACATAGAGAGCAGGCTATAATCAAGCTCTCTTCTTACCAGCAACAATTAACAAGGCAATTCAATAAGAAAGTCAATCCGAGAATATTCCAAGTAGGAGATTACATCCTAAGGAAAGTCCTCGACAGCGCAGTAAAACCTTCGAACAATAAACTAGGGCCAAACTAGGAAGGACCTTTTAAGGTAGCAAGGGACGACCTTCAAGGAGATTATCACTTAGAAACGCTGGAGGGCAAGGAGATACCAAGAGCATGGAATGCAGCTAATCTTAAGAAATTTTACTTTTAAATCTTCTTAGTTTTTACTACTAGCACTTTTTTGTTTTTATGCTGCTAAGGCAGTATTCAATAAAAAAAATGCCAAAATTGGTCCCATTACTTTCATATCTTTATATTAGCTGCTTAAACTCTTACTCGTAATATCTCATTAAATGCACACCCTTTCCAATGAAATAACTCCTTCAGATATAGCTAAAACTCTGAAACTATGGTAAATTGTTCAACGTATTCCTAAATCAGAAAAACCAACATACCGAATAGGGTTCGTAGCGATTACATCGAGTTATTGGAACTTGTTCCAATTACTACATCCCTCAGGTTCTTATCATAAACACAAGAGACCTCTGGGGTTGCCCCAGCAACCATAAAAATCCCTATAGAGGATTCTTAGGTAATAAAGCCAACTTATGTTAGTTGCCAATGTTATTGGTCGCAAAAAGTCTACTCGGGTGGATGACCCAACTGCCAGGTGCATTCTCCCCATCATCTTACTTAGGCCTAAGGAAGTGTGATGACACAACCTAAATGGTAAAGTAGATGGAATGACATTGTGAAGAAATGTTAGACTGGGAGAATGCTTATGAATAAAATAACACTATCTTTTTACCATTTAGTCAGCAAAGGGGCTCAAAGTGGCAAAACCAGACTAGTATTCAAATATGAATGTTTAGTCAGCACATGCTCAAAACATCAAAAATAGTAAATAATGCTTTTCCATTTAAAAGGAGAAGTTACATTTACATCAAAGCCAAAAAATACACACAATCCTAAGATGAACTAGGGTGATGAGAAAGGTACTCAGCTACAATAGCTCTCTGACCATCATTTGGTTTAGGGGCTGTGGCCATCCCGATCCTCACCAAGGCGGGTGGGCACATGGAGGAAGGATCCTCGGGTCCCGCGCATCCCTCTAGGGAGCGCTTTGGCCGGCGTCATTTGAGATGAGGTGTAAAAATATAGAGAGATTCAGAGTCTCCTATCTATTTTACTCAAAACAGACAAAAGAAAAAGGGGAAGCCACCCCTAAGGATGACATTCAAAGATTCATTCAGCCTTGGTCGAGCTGAAGAGGTGACATAGGTCAAAAAGAGCCCGGGAGCGTCCGGTGGCCTCTAGGTAAAGTTTCGAACACAAACGGATCATTCGTCAGCATGGTAAGTCGGAATCGCGCACGGGGTGGACTGTTGCAAAGGGTATTCAGTTCCCTTCAAGGATTCATTCAGTCTCGGTCAAGACGAAGAGTTTGACATTTTAGTCAAACTGAGCCAGGGATTTCCCTATGGCTTCTAGGACAGTACTTGAGACGTGACCTGGGCTTGTAGTGATGGAGGGAGGTACTAGGCCCCTAAGGAGAATTAGGGGTAATAGAATGGGATGTCTACAGAGCCCCTCGACGGGTGAGTTTGGAACAAATGAGAACCGTCGAATAGACACCACATGATGCTTTTGAGGGAGTACAATCGATTCCGAGGGTCGAGGCCGATTATGAGGACCTAAGGAGTGTGCTAGGGATGGAATGACAATTTAGGTCGATTCTGAGGACCTGAAGTGGTGTTGGGGATGACAAATTCTGCGGGTCAAAGCTGAATCTGCAGGCTTAGGGTGAAGATCTAATAACCGAGTTCAAATCTGACCTAAGAATGGAGACGACTAAGGCCGAGGTCAATTCTGACCTAAAGAGTGGTGACGATCGAGGATCGGGGTCAATTCTGACCCAACTCAGGTGACGATCCAAGACCGAGGTCAATTCTGACCTAAAGAGTGGTGACGACCGAGGATCGGGGACAATTCTGACCCAACTCAGGTGACGATCCAAGATCGAGGTCAATTCTGACCTAAGAGTGGTGACGACCGAAGATCGGGGTCAATTCTGATCCAACTCAGGTGATGATCCAAGACCGAGGTCAATTATGACCTAAAGAGTGGTGACGACCAAGGACCGGGGTCAATTCTGACCCAACTCATGTGACGATCTAAGGCCGAGGTCAATTCTGACCTAAAGAGTGGTGACAATCGAGGAATGGGGTCAATTCTGACCTAACTCAGGTGACGATCGAAGACCGAGGTCAATTATGTCCTAAGAGTGGTGATGACCAAGAACCGGGGTCAATTCTGACCCAACTCAGGTGACGATCCAAGACCGAGGTCAATTTTGTCCTAAAGAGTGGAGACGACCGAGGACCGGGGTCAATTCTGACCCAACTAAGGTGACGATCCAAGACCGAGGTCAATTCTGACCTAAAGAGTGGTGAAGACCGAGGAACGGGGTCAATTCTGACCCAACTCAGGTGACGATCGAAGACCGAGGTCAATTCTGACCTAAGAGTGGTGACGGCCGAGGACCGGGGTCAATTCTGACCCAACTCAGGTGATGATCCAAGACCGAGGTCAATTCTGACCAAAAGAGTAGATGAAGATTGGATTCCGACTTTGTTGGGGGAAGTGATTTTGATTTGAGCTGGGGAGCTGATAGCTGGGGAAGCTTTTAGGAGACCTTGCGGGGGGGGGGGGGGGAGGGACAACCTATTTTGGGTGCTGTAGGAGAATTTCGCTGGGGAAGTGATCAGGTTATCCGTAGAGATCCCCCGGAGCTTTGTCAAGAGGAGTTTTCACTTGTTTTTTTTGAGGATTTTGCTGGAAAGATGGGTTTCACTCGAGGGAACGCAAAATTTTCTTGGTGAAAAGGTTTTAAATCCTTCCTGGGATTTTTAGGAATTTTTCGAGGATTTTTCGAGGATTTTTCGGGGCTTTCTGGTATTTTCTGAGAATTTCTGCACGAAATTTGAGGGGGTGTCGGTCGGCATAGTATGAAGGGTGCCATTCGAAAGAGGCACAGACTTTTGGGCTACCTAGGGAAGGCAAGGGGTCAGTGACGATTGGTGTGTTGGGGACTTCTGTCGATTGTATCGATGGCGTAAGGCCAATCGGCAGTTGAAGGGATCTCTCACTCTCGAGGGGGTGCGTCAGGTCTTGAATGACCTGACCAGTGGTAGGGTAAGACTCTTTCCATTTCAATCTTGGTTTTTTCACCTTCTGATCTTGTATTGATTTAGGCTCGCTTGGAGATTTTCAGGTGACCTTTTATCCCTGGGGTACAGCCATTCAGGATGCGGGGGCGACCGTGGTGAACGCGCGGATGAGGCATTTGCTGGCGCATGAGTTCGGCCATTCCTAGTATCTCAGGGAGAGGTTGGTTCGTTAGATTGCTGAGGAGGAGGTGGTGGTGCCACCTGCGCAGCCTTTTATGTCTATGAGGCGGGAGCGACTGCTGTCGGAGGATGAGAGGATCGCGACGATGATTGGCGAGTCCTACTTGCTATATACCGATACGGTTGCGCCGTATGATTATATGGACTTTGTGACGAACTGGTTGATGGTACCCAGCATATATGATGCATTGCCTTTCCCTCCGGCGAGTTCGAGTCGGGCGATGGGGTCTTCCCACAGCAGCGGTGGTCCGTCAGCATCTGCGGCGGCGGCGTCCTCGGAGGTCCCTTTTGTGCGGTTGCACACTCCTTCATATAACATTCAGCGGGCTGATGGAGGGATGGTGCCTATGTTGCACCATCCCCATGCGATGGATCCAGAGGAGTTGGGTTTGACAGAGGAGGTCCTTCGACCTACGGTATACCTTTCTTTCTTTTCTGTTTTGGTCATCTCTGTTTTGATACTGATTTTGCCTTTTCTTGCAGCAAGTCTGGGTGTCGACCACTTGGCTAAGGAACATCAGAGACTGAATATCTTCGGAGACTGCCCATATTCGGGATGCGGTTCCTGTTCCTTCTTTCTTGGTGCCGTCTTCTTCGTCTGGATAGGACTCGGGCTCGGGTAGTGGTGGCACATCATCTTGCCGTAGGGGGAAGAGAGCACGTCGCAGGGGTGGAAGCTCTTGAGAGAGAGAGAGAGAGAAAGAATGTGGGTTCAGGCTGAGTCCCGTTGTTTTTTCTTTTTCTTTTTATTTCCTGCAAAGATGATGTAACACAGAAAACAGATATATGCAATGCAATGTTTTTTTTTTATTATCTTTTATTAATGATGAATGAATGCATGCACATGCGCTTTTTACTTTGCTGCTGAGACCGTAAAAAAAATATTTTTAGAATATTTTGAAGGAAAGTTTTTATTTAAAAGGGAAATTATATAAGAAGGAAAATGGGAAAAGAGGGAAATTCTGTCGAGAATATCAATTTATTTCTATTGAGTTTTCTGATTTGACAAAATGGGAAAAGAGGGAAATTTCTAAAAATGGGGGGGTGCCGATCGGCAAGCACTCTGACCTGGCTATCGGCAGTTCAGTCCAGTCCCATCAATTGAAAGCTTTGAATGGTACCCTCTTCAGCCTTTGGTACCTTGTGGGGTAGGATTCCCTCCGATTTCTATAGGGATTAAGTCTCTTGTGAGGGTTCTCAAGTATAAAAAGGGGTAAGGGTGGAGTGTTTTCGCCACACCTTTGCATTTTTACTTACTTGCCCACTATCTCTTAGCCTTGCAAGATGGCTCTCCCTGGTAGCATTGAGTTTGTAAACTACCTCGAAGCCTTGGAAGCAATGTGCTCTTATAATGTCTACTATGATGCTTTCAACATGCGTCGAGTCTCCTAGTTGGGTAATCGGCCTATTAAGTGGAACATGCTGACGGCGGCGGTACAATTCTGGTACCCCGAAGACCATGTATTCCTCTTTGGGTTGGAAGAAGTTTGTCCTACTTACGAGGAATTTTCCATCATACTGGGAGTAAATCCTAGTGTTACCGCGACTTTGCCCGAATTTTCTCGCTCTCCCAAGGATTTGTTGGCCGGGCTTTTTCATATTTTGCCTTCGGCGGCTAGATCATTGGTTGCTGGAGGAATGATCTCCCTCCCGACGATGCTGCAGTTCCCGCATTTATGGGAAGTAGGTGATGTTGGCTATGCTGGAGCCGTTGTTCTGGGTCTGGTTTTAAAATTACTGCTGGTGACTGGAGAACTGCAGGTGGACTCACAACTTGTAGCCACTACTTCATGGATGTATTATCATCGCAATCCTGCGGCGGTGATACTAGCGGAGACCCTAAATGGCCTGGATGCCTATAGAGAAGGTCATTCTGACTTTTTGAGGGGTAGCCCTATGATGCTGTTCATGTGGTTGTCTGAAAGATTCCGTTTGGAGACTCCTCCAGAGTATCCCTTGTTGACCATACCCAACTTATTTGCACGCTAATTCATCTTTGTTGGTTTGTATGTTGAGAAATGGGAGCATTGGCTTGTGGATCATGGGGCTTGTGGTATGTATTGGTCAGTGCCTTGGTGGGGACAGTTGCAGTGTATTCTGGAGCTAGAAGAGTATTCATATGTGCGGCTGGTTGGTCTTAGACAAACCTCTTTTTATTTCCTTTGGCGGCTTTTGCGTCAATTCAGCTGGGCACAGGTCGTGCCACCTCAGACCTCGAATTTATTTCCGGTAGAAGATTTGACTGAGCGCATGCGTCTGTTGCTTGGATCTCTATGGGAAAATTGGGGTCCGTCGACCCGTCCCTCCCAGTCTGTCGGGAAAGTTTGGCATGTCCCCAAAGATTATATGAAGTGGTTGTGGAGGAAAGTAGTCAGCAAGATATCGGTAGTGGAGACTGGACAAAGATGGTTTGTTTTATCTAACACCATGGAAGGGGGTGTTGTGGTCTTTTCGAAGATGGTTCAGGCTCATCGGTCCATGGAGTGTTTACGTCACTCTATTCAAGCAGGGTAAACTTGGGGACCTCAGGATGGAGATGATGAGGATGCAGGCTCCTCTGGTTGTTGTGGGTAGGACTCTTGGAGAGTTTATTTGTGTGATAGATGTGGGGATTTTTATTTGGCTTTTTATGGTAGTAGGGTGACGGGAGTTATCCGTTCCTTTTCTTATGTAATCCGTACTGCAATTTCTTATTAATGAAATAAACAAGTTTTTGATCATCCAGCTATGCCTTTTGATGAATTTTGTATTTTGAATTATCTATACTGATCGCTAAGGCATACATAATCCTTTTGTTCAAGTATTCTTTAGAATGAACCGCCGTTCCTGGAGGTAGGAAAAGAATAGTATTTTGTGAAAAAGAAAGGGCCGCACTCATGTTGAGGTGCATGAGTTGCCTATGTACCTCTGGGGTTTTTGAAAAGTTATTTATTTATTTTATTTTTTGGAATAGAAGGGGGATGAGAAGAGTGGTAGCGCGCTGAGATTTCGGACTAGGGGTAGAATTTCTTGAGACGGTCCAGATTGACTGGACGAGCCATCTCTTCCCCATCTAGGTCAGTGGGCATGGTGGCACCCCCGGATAAGATTTTCTTCACGATGTAGGGGCCGCTCCAATTAGGCTTGAATTTCCCTCTGGGGTCCCAGATGGGTTCTATTATCTCTTTGAGGTCTAAATCCCCCTCCCGGACACCGCGTCCTTGACTCTCTCGTTGAATGATCGCGCTATTCGATGATGGTACCCCTGTATGTGGTAAAGAGATTTTAATCTTCTTTCATCTAGGAAGGCTAGCTCATCAAGACGGCTTTGGCACCAATCTTCTTCACTAACTTTGCTTTCAAGCATGACGCGTAGCGAGGGTATTTCCAGCTCCACAGGTAGGACTGCTTCCATGCTGTAGACCAGAGAGTAAGGGGTAGCCCCGGTAGAGGTTCAGATTGAGGTTCGATAGCCCCAGAGGGCGTATAGGATCCGATCGGCCCAATCCCTATAACTTTCAATTATCTTGCTGATGATGGCCTTGAGGTTCTTGTTGGCGTCTTCCACTGCACCATTGGTCTGAGGTCGGTAGGGAGAAGATTTGTGTCTCTAGATCCCCTACTCGTTGACTACTTCTGTGACTTCTGCTTCGAAATTCAACCCATTATCTGACACTAGCTCGTGCGGGACCCCATATCGGCAGATGATATTCTTCTTGAGGAATTTGGCCACTTTCTTGGCGTTCAACACTGCGTATGACTCAACTTCGACCCATTTGGTGAAGTAATTGATGGCGACTAGGATGAACTCATGCCCGTTCGAAGCCTTTGGCGTAACCTTCCCTATGATGTCGATACCCTAGGTGGAGAACGTCCACGGAGAGGTCATGTTATATAATTCTCATTGAGGTAGGTGTTGAATATTAGAGAACTGTTGGCATTTAAGGCATCTACAGACATAGGCGGTGCAATCCTGGGTTAAGGTGGTCCAGTAGTAGCCCTGTCGGATGATCTTCTTGGCAAGCATGTGACCGTTCATGTGAGGCCCGCATTCCCCGCTGTGGATTTTCTGCATTATTTTCATAATCTCAGCCCCTGCGATACTGTGTAGATGAGTTCCATATAAGTTCCTCTTGAGTAGGGATTTATGACAGATGATGTACTGGACAACCAGTCTTTTGAGGGTTGTTCGGTCTTTCTTGTTGGAACCCTTGGGATACCTACCATGTTTGAGGAGGCACCAGATATCATAGTACCAACAATCGGCTAGTTTGGGATCTTCCATGGAGACAAACTCAATATGGTAGAAATGGGTCGATTTGTCTTGCCTTTGAACTAGGAAGGGGGTCATTGTTATTCCTTCGGGCATGTTGACCATGGAGGCCAAGGTAGCGAGAGCATCGGCTAGATTATTCTTTGATCAGGGTAGGTAATGGAAGGTGATATCTCGGAATCGGGAGGCTAATGAAAGGGTTGGAGTTTTTCTTCCTTGAATTTCCACTTTCTGAGCACTTGACCGATGATAAGGGAAGAATCCCCATAGACATCAAGGTATTTAATAGCTTTCTTGAGAGCAACATTGAGGCCCACTGTGCATGCCTCGTATTTCGTCATGTTGTTGGTGCAAGGGAAATCCAATTTAATGGCGATGGGAGTGTAGGAGTCATCGGGGGCGATCAAAAGTATCCTAATGCCGTATTCCTTTTTATTGGCTGCGCCATCAAAGAACATTTTCCATCAAAGGCGGTCTTGAGCGGTGCAGAGGATATTTTCATCTGGGAATTCGGAGGTCCAGACATCTGCTTCTTCTACAGGGTAATCAGTGAGGTAGTCAGAGATGGCTCTTCTTTTAACAGCTTTCTGTGTGACGTACATGATATCGAACTCGGTTAAGAGCATCAACCATCGGGCCGTTCTACTGGATAAGGTGGGTTTATCAAGCAGGTGTTTGATGGGGTCTATTCGGGATACAAGTTTGATGGGGAAGGCGAGCATGTAGTGTCGCAACTTTTGGGTGACCCAAACAAGTACGACACATGCCTTCTCCAAAGCAGTGTAGTTGACCTCGTACCCGGCCAGTTTACGACTGGCATAATAGATGGCTCTTTCTTTGTGGGAGTCCTCAAGGTATTGGGCTAGCAAAGCCCCAACGGAAGTGTCGATTATGGTTAGGTATAGGAGCAAAGGGAGACCAGGCTGTGGTGGCATGAGCACTGAAGTTTTGGTCAGATATTGTTTGATTCGGTCAAAAGCTTCTTCGCAGGCCTCGTTCCCAACTGAGGTTGAATCCTTTCGGAGGAGCTTAAAGATCGGTTCACGGATGGAGGTTAGCTGGCTGATAAACCGGCTGATATATTATAATTTTCCAAGAAAACCTCGGACTTCTTTCTCTGTTCGGGGTGGTGGCATCTCAAGTATGGCCTTCAGTTTTGCAGGATCTGCTTCTATCCCCTTTTCACTGACCATGAATCCCAAGAGTTTTCCCTTTGTAACGCTGAAGACACACTTCTGTGGATTAAGTCGCATCTGATACCGTCGCAGTCGTTCGAAGAACTTCCGAAGAGCGGGAACATGACCTTCTCTAGTTTTGGACTTGATAATCATATCATTCACATAAACCTCGACCTCTTTGTGAATCAGATCGTGCTGGATGGTTGTTGTAGCCCTTTGGTAGGTAGCCCCAGCATTCTTGAGACCTAATGGCATAACGGTGTAGCAAAAAGTTACCCATAGGGTGATGAATGCAGTTTTTTCTTGGTGGTCGGGGTGCATCTTGATTTGGTTATATCCGGTAAACCCGTCGACAAATGACTTGAGGGCATGACTGGATGTGTTATCCACGATCATATCGATATTGGGTAACGGATAATCATCCTTTGGAGAAGCTTTTTTTAAATCTCGGTAGTCTACACACATTCGAACCTTCCTTCCTGATTTCGGCACAGGTACAATGTTGGCTAGCCATGTGGGATATTCTATCACGTGAATGAAGCCCACATTCAACTGTTTGACCACCTCTTCTTTGACCTTGAGCGACCATTCGGTGCGGAGTTTTCTCAATTTTTGTTTAACCGGCTTGTAATCTGGGAGAGTGGGGATCTCGTGCTGAGCTATCTCAGGATCGATACCGGTCATGTCATCGTAGGACCATGCGAAGACATTTACGAACTCCTTCAGTAATTCTTCGAGTTGTGCACGCTCATGCTCGTCAAGGGTGGCCCCTATCCTAATCTCGCACAGTTGGCTACTAGAACCGAGATTAATAACAACAGTCTCTTCTTCATTAACTTGAACGCGGTTATGTTGTTGATTATTAACCTTATTTATATCAGTTAAGAATTGTTCATTTGCAAAATCATAATCATCAAAAGTTCGATTAGAATCTAAACAATTAATGTAAGGCACAACAAGATACTCAAAATCTTATTTATTTCATTGATAGGAAAGACAGCATTGAGAACGTCATCAAAAGAGGTCTCGATTACATTTGAACAAGGATAGACAGTAGGAGAAGAAATAAGGTAAACATTGGGGTTAGGGGGATTTCAAGAGGTGGAAGTGGCGTGGCATGCCAGTTGAGGAGGGGTGCATCAGTAGCTCTAATCAGATGGGATGGATCCAGTGATGTAGTGCCTGAATGAATCATATAGAGTGCTAGCCCCAGTGTGTGTAAGTTGAAGGAATCTTCGGAATCACTTTCCTCAGTATCTTCGGTATCTTTGATGAGTGATTGTACGCAGTGTTGGAAACTTTCGGCCCATAGGTAGCTATCTTGGAAAACGATCTCCATTCCAGGCTTCATCTTCTTGTCTGTGTGGTCATACCATGGTTCTGGAAAACCGCAAAAGGGGAATTCTTCTCCTTCTTTGATGAATTGTCCATTTAAGGAGTCTCCTGAGATAGGTCGGATGTTGTCTAATCTTCTATTCGGTTGAGACTGGTGGATCATTCTGAGCTCTTGTTCTGATGGTTAATACCCCAAGCTACAAGGAGGGAAAGCTTTCTTCAGTTTGATGGGCTCAAGTATCCCTTTTTGCCTTTGTCCTAGCCCCAGTCCGGGCATGAAGTGCATGTTTCAGAACATCTGAATCACATTGACATTTCCATGAGGGTCATATTCTGGACAAACCCTTTCTTTGAAATCGTCCCCTGCCGGGAGTAGGAGTGGCTCAACTTGGAATTCTGATAGGAGCATATCGTTTGACCCCGTGCTGTATCTCAAGGATTGGACTGCTGGTGCTTGCGCCGTCGACATTTTCATCGTCGCCCAAAATGGTGATGACTCGCCCATCGGCGAAGAACTTCAATTTCTGATGGAGCGAGGAAGACACACCCTTGATATTGTGGAGCTAGGGTCATCCGAGTAACAGGTTGAAACAAGCTGGGATGTCTATGACTTGGAATTCAATGACATGGTTTATAGGTCCAACCCCTATTACAAATTTTATGGATCCCATTACCTCACAGCGGGTATTATCGTAGGCACGTACAGTGACAGAAGTTGGAGCGAGGTCTCTTTCTTTTAGGCCTCAATACTTGAAGGTTCTCATAGGGCAAACATTCAAGGTGGATCCGTTATCGACAAGAGAGAGTGGCACGGCCTTCCCCATAAATTCGACGGAGATGTTGAGTGCATGATTGTGATTCGACCCAACTCTGGGGATTTCTTCTTCAGAGAATGATAACATTCGAGTAGAGGTTAAGGATCCGACCAGATTTATTGCTTCTTCTGGTATTGTAGATGGAGGAACTATGGGTCCAGTGAGCAACTTGATTAAAGCATTTTTGTATAGTTGGGAAGACATGAATAGTACCCATAGAGTGATGTTAGCTTGAGTTTTCTTCAGTTGATCGAGGGTCTTACTCTTCGCAATGGTCATCTCGTGCATAGGAAGATTTCTAATGCCCTTCCCTTTGTCATTCGCTGGTAGTGAGCTTGGAACCTGGTAATGTCTCCCTGATCTGGTCATGTGTTTTACTGAAGAAGGGAAGAAGACGAATCCCATTTCCTCGTCAACCTCAGGTTGTTTCGTCACCCTGTTTATTTCTCCGAGGAGTTCTTCAAATGATATCATCCCACTATGTCGGCTACTGGTCCTGTTCTTTCTGGAACTTGTTCTTTGCTCGAATCTTCGAATTCTTCCCCCCCCCCCCCCGCCCCCCATCCGGTTGCAATAATTATGTCTTTCCATGTAAAGTCAATGCATTCCACAACTTCAACGGCTTCTTCATACAGGTCCTCCCATTCTGTGGGGATATGTGTGATTGAAGGGACCCAGCGCCTTTGTAGCTTTAAAGCATCAAGTAACCCGGTGATACTGCAAATGCTGTTGGTTTTCCTTAATAATTCTTCCATAATATGGACAACATCATCTAGGTTGCTTCGTCCATTGGTACCACCCACTTCTCTAAATCTCGGGCCCAATTTTCTTCTTCCAAGAAGAGTGTGCTGAACTTCTGGCAATTGATGACCATCTGTGAGGGAAATTTCAGCCCGAACTCTAAGAGTTGGTTTAACACTTCTAATAATTCCATACCTCCATTTTCAAAACGGGTACGGACAACGATGCATGCTTTGGTAAGGAGTGACAATGCTTGATCAGCGAGTCTAGTAGGGTGTAGGAGGAAATATGAGCAAATTTGAAGAGGTTTAGGAGAGTATATGGGTGTGATTTGAGTTGATGGATCGAAATATGGGTTTTCTTCTAGGAAGATGGCATTAGTATGATTCGAAAGTGAATTGTGAGTAGTGTTTGGCTTAGGATTGGCTGGTGAGGCGATGGTACCCCGATCAATGAGATCTTGGATTATGTTTCGAAGGTGAAAGCATTGGTTGGTGATATGGCCAGCAGTTTAGTGGAAGGCGCAATGAGCATCGGCCTTGAAGTTTCTTGGGAGTGGATTTGGCAATGGACGGGGATCCAAGGGTTTGATGAGGTTTCGGCTCAACAAAGCTTGGTAAACTTTGGAGAGGGGAGCGTGGAGATCAGTGTATTCCCTTCGAATAGGGGGCGAATTTCTGGTGCCCACGATGTGGTTGGTTGAGAGATGTTGTTGATGGTTGAGACTATGGCACTGGTAGGCTTGTCATACTTTCTAGGGTTGAACTGTCCGAACACCTTCTTCGGTTCAACCTCTATTTTAACAAAGCTTTCCTCGATTTCTACTCTTGCTTCTCTGAGAGCTCGGAAGTGGGGATAGTATTGTCCTCCCATCGTCACTCGGACATGGGGCAAGAAGTTCTTCTTCACTATGTTGACATGTTCTTCTTCAGATGGCCGATTAGTCATGGTATCTACTTATTCCCTCCACCAGGTTATGAAGTTACTGACTGATTCCCCAGGGTTTTGTTTGAGCAGCTCTAAATCACGATGGGTGTCCTCAAGCTCTTCATTGTATTTATATTGCGATATGAATTCTCGGGCTACATCCTTACAGCTGCGGATTTTGGATTCCTCAAGAGATAAAAACCATCGGAGGGAACTATCCTTCAAAGTTTGCTAAAACAATTGGGCCATCACTTCTTCAGAAGCCCCTAGTAGAGTCATGGAACGATGATAACTACGAATATGAATAATCGGGGGTCCACTCCCTCCAAACTTCTCGATATTTGGCATCTTGAACTTCTCGGGCAACCTTGCCTTAGGATAAGGAGACATGTGGGTGTAGTCCATATAATTCCCAGAGATCATGAATTGGTCAAACTTCTTGGTGAGCATCTTGAGATCCTCTTTGACTTTATTCAACTCCTCTTTTGGATCAACAACCACATGCAGGTTAGCCATAGGCTGGGCAATGTTTGGCATTGAAAGATGGGCAGGCGGCGGCCCATTGACAGGAGGGGCACGTGAAGCGTGCTAATATTCTTCTGAAACCCAGATAGGCTCGGGTGGACCCATAGCATGAGGGAATAGGGCCTCGGGATCTTGAGGAATTGTAACTTGGTTTTGTTGCATCTCTCAGACCTCAGTTTTGAGGTTGTCAATCTTGGACACAAGCTGAGCTAGGACTGTCGTCAGATTTGGCTGTATGACTGGTACTTGTTCTGTATTCTCCATGGAAAGTGGATGGATTCCGGACTCGGAAGAAGTAGTAGAGGAACGGATGAAACTCCGGAGTGATTTGACTGAAGACCAAAGCCAATAGGGAGCCATGCCAAGGGCTTGCGATCGACCTGAGAAGGCGTAAAATGGAATATATTTTAGAGAAAAAGGGAAGAAACTATCTTTTTGATTTTTGATAAAGAAAGGAGAAATGTTTTTGGATTTTTGATAAATAAGGGATAAATATTTTTGTATTTTTGATAAAGAAGGGAGAAATGTTTTTGGATACAGAACTCAGCATGATTATTATGATTATTATGTTCTCACTTGTATTTAATTCTCCTAAATACAATGCCGGACAGGACCCGAGCCTGGAAAAGTGGGGTTTTCAATATATGCAAAGCTACGATTTGGACTTGTAACTCGGCTCATGGATAAGGTCCCGTTTTAAATATGCGCAAAAATTGGGCGGCAGGACAACCCAGAATTTCGATAGAGTTTCAGGTTAAAACCGACAATCTAAAGTGCGTGTCTTAGGTTTGACACCTATATGCGGGTATATAGTTGGTTGGGTGAATCGGCATGCGTTCCCCCCTTTGGCGTGACTTCCACGATATACATCTTGCTCTTGCGAGCAATCGGTACGTGTGGACAAGCCATTTGATATACCTGAGTGTACGTGAATTGCCTCACCATATACCTCGTGGGGACGGTATGTGTGAGAGAAAATTCGATATACTCGACGTACGTGAATGAATTCCCTGCAATATACCTCCCGTCATGACTTCGGTCAAGCGGTACGATGCGGGGGAACCGTTCGATATAAGTCGAAGGTACTTGGCCAATGGAAGGTGAGAGTCATATCGCTTAGGCTAACTACGACCTGCCGGACCAGCACCCATCACGAAGTGACCCTCCAGTTACTGGGTAAAATTTGGTCAATAACAATGCTCTTTGGTGATGTCGTGTGAATCATGCATGATTCTCTTATTAGTATCTTATGATGAGAATGCCTTTCTTGATTATGCCAAACAGGGAGCAAAGTACAAGTACCAAAGGTATGCCAAGTATGGATGGGTGATGCGTGAAACATGTGGATATATGTGATCCTAGGTGCACCTGGTGTTAAGTGTACACGGAGAAATTTCTACAAGTGTGTGAATATAAGCATAAGCTTGGGATACACATGGAAAGGGAAACATGCAGGTATGGGGGGAAACAAAAATAAATATAACATCCATGTAAATAGAGTCAATCCCTCAAAACGAAACACATATCCCCAGCAGAGTCGCCACTGTGGCCATCCCCGATCCTCACCAAGGCGGGCGGGCGCTTGGAGGAAGGATCATTGGGTCCCGCGCATCCCTCTAGGGAGCGCTTTGGCCGACATCGTTTAAGATGAGGTGTAAAAATATAGAGAGATTCAGAGTCGCCAGTCTATTTTACTCAAAACAGACAAAAGGAAAAGGGGAAGCCACCCCGAAGGATGGAATCCAAAGACATACTGGTGCATGCGAAACCAAAATGATTCGAGAAGGGTTCGGAGGCTTAGTTATGAAATGGGAAGGTGTTAGGCACCCATTCCGCCCTTTCGGTCTCTCATGGATATTTGCTATTTTCCTTTATATTTCCCCGTGATATGTGTGCATGTGTATATATATGATGGAGGGAGGAATCCTCGACTTGTATCATGGAAAAGATAAAGCGAGTCATCCGTAGGAAGACATAAGAATAATATTAGAAAAATACGATTTACGCAATTACCCCTACGTTGGTCGTTATAATGGAACGATAACGCATATGGAGTAATACGTTACAAGTATATAGAATATAAGACATTTAGCTTTAGAGAAGATAGGAAAATAAGAGAGAAAGTGAGAAAAGGACTCGAGTCTCGGGTTTTACCCCGAGACGCCTACGTAGCCTTTAAAGGGGTTTTACCTCGAGACGCCTACGTAGCCTTTAAAGGCATCAAAGTCCACGTAGTTCGCATACAAAATGAGGGGTGGGGTTTATTTCATAAATCCAAATGGGGGATCTCTTATTTGTGAATGTGTGTGTGTGTGTAGAAAGAGTGTTTTAGTTGTGAGAAAAGTGAGGAAAAAGTGTGAGAATCCCTATTTGGAACTTATGAGCAAACCCTCTTTTTCTTGTTTTTTTTGGATTTTTATTTATATGAAAGTAGGAGATGTGCAATAATAATAAATAAAAAGTATAATAGGATGTGTGAGATGAGAAAATAAGAGTGCTAAGTAATAAAACAAGTTATTGAGAATTTAAGAGAGAGTTTGAGAAAGTTAAACCTTCTTGAAGATTTGATCTTGATCTTGAATGTTGGATAGCAACCCTTGAACTTGGATGATGATAGAGGGTGGCTAATTCACCAAGTATTATGAAAAGGATGATGGAAAGTGGAAGTAAAAAAAAGGATTTGGAAGTCTAAATCATGCTGCCTTCGAGAGATGTTTCTGGAATTCGTTGAGAGTGAATTTTCTCAGATCTGGGCTCCCCTTGTAAATGAGGTGAAGGCCTCCTTTTATAGGCTTAGGTCACTGCCGATCGGCATAGACCTATTCCTGCCTATCGACAGGTGCCGATAGGCAGGGTTTGGAACCTTCCATTTGGCAGTGCGCTTCAGGCTTTTTCGGAAAATCTTCCGCCGAGGGAAAACCGCTGGTTAGAATCGCGCACGGGGCATTCCGTTGGAAAGGTAATTCAGAGACTTCGAAAGTCCTTTGTACCGCTCCCGGGTTCGGGAGTTGAATTTGGGTCAAATATGGCTCGAAAGTGTTTGTCGATCCATTGAACGGGGAATTATTCGGACGCAAATGGATCGTTCGTCCCCATGGTATGTCCAAATCGCACATGGGGTGGACCATTGGAAAGGTTAGGAGATGTAATTCGACATTCCAAAGAGTTTGACCCGGTTTGGGGAGCTGACTTTGGTCAACTGGGCCCGGGAAGCATTCGGTGACCTCTCGGAGTCAAACGGATCATTTGTCCGCATGAAAAGTCAGAATCGCGCACGAGGAGGACTATTGGAAAGGAGATTCAGTACCCTTCGAAGATTCATTCAGCTTTGGTCGAGCTGAAGAGTTGACACAGGTCAAAAAGATCCCGGGAGCACCCGGTGGCCTCTGAGTCAAGTTTCAGATGCAAATGGATCGTTCGTCCGCATGGTAAGTCGAAATCGCGCACGGGGTGGACCATTGGAAAGGTTATTCAGTTACCTTCGAAGATTCATTCAGTCTCGATCGAAATGAAGAGTTTGAATTTTGATCAAACAGAGCCGGGGAGTGCCCGATGACTTCTGGGTCAGTGCTCGGGATGTGACCTGGGCTTGTAGTGACGGAGGGAGGTACTAGGGACCTAAGGAGAGTTAGGGGGTAACAGAATGGGGTGTCTACAGGGGCAAGCTCCACTTCTACCTCGTTATGTCACCTTCTAACAAATGGGCATGGATAACCCCAACAGAGATCCAATCATCATCCTTTGAGAGAGGGTTATGGCGATAAGCTGCACACTCGACTTGGTATTTATACCATAATCTGGACTCTCTAGGCACCTTTGCCTCCTTAAGAGCACTTAGCCACCCTAGAGAAAAGGTAAAATATTCAGCCTCTTTGATCTTTGCTGGGGCATCAGCCCAACCCTCATTCTAGACTTCACCTTAGACTTCTCAAGGGCCCGTCTTGAAAAAGTATTTAAGTTTTTTCACATCTTCTTTGAGAATAGATACAAAGGCTTTCAGATCGGCGACCTCAATCATCAAAGCATCATTCTCATCTTGAACGACTTCACTCATTTGCTCAACCTCAGCTTTGCCCAAAATTTTGTGTCTCAAAGACTCCACTTCTTCTTTCACTGAGGTGCCTACCTCCTCCATCTCTTAGAGATCATCTTTCAACTTAACGATCACTTCGGTCTGGTTCTTGTACTGATCATTTCTAAATCTTAAGGATATGTAGATTTTTACAAAGGTCATGCGAGCCTTTGAGCTAATGTTTGGTACAAGAATCTCTCCCAGTTGAGAGTTGGAAGGAATATATTGACATATGTCAGTAGACTACAAATGACATACATCAGATCAAAAACAAAGTATTCGTACATGAAAAATCTAATGAACATATTAGGAGAAGAGAAATTTTATCTTCATTTCACAAAAACAAGGAGGCCAAGGGCCAGTACATCGGGTTCAGTTACAAATTAATAAAACAAATAAGGTCATACAAGGAAAATACTAAATCCTAGTCTATGGCCCTCGATCAGTCACTTGGTCTCCATCAGTAATGGCCTTTCCTTTGTCAGTAACTGGCTAATTCTAACCAGCTTTGGTGGCATCACTAACCTCGGGTGGGGGGGGGGGGGACGATCTCTGTGTGAACCGTAGGGTGGTCGTCACCCTCCTCAGCCTCTAAAAAAGGGATCTGGACCAGGTGAGTGAAGATTAAAGAGCTTGGATTCATTAGGGTACCTAACTTCCACGAAAGCCTGATCCCACCCCTTGTTGAAGGACACTTTGTACCCATAGGCCAACTGTTGCTCGATGTTTGCATAAGCTTTGTAAAAGCCCTCGGTGTAGCTCATGTCTTTCTCTTGAGGGAGATCTTTATCTAGCTTAGTAACTTTTTCAAACAAGGTTGCGTTAGATTTCACCATCTCGGACTTTTCGACGACTACCACCTTATGAGTCGCATCAAGCGCCTTAAAGGCCTTGGTCATCTTCCTCTTTTATCGCTCCCATTCCTAGTGAGCATCAACAAAAGGTTGCCTCTCTACCCCCAGAGCTTCATTTAAGTCTTTCTTCCTCTTAGAACCACCAGCTTGGCTCCTCAAGAGAGTAGTAAAATCAGAGACAAATTGCGAGAAGAGAAAACACAAAGTTAGTACGGAAAGATAGATGAAAACAGATAAAGAAAGAGAAAAGGTGGACTCACCAAGGAAGAAGATTTAAGGGTCAACTAGTCGGACCCCTTGCTCGTCGACACCTCACAATCAGCTGAGAGCACCGCCTTCTATAATAGCATGGGGGCGAGATGAGGGGCATTAGCCACAGTGGTCCATCCAGTAGTAACCAGGAAGGACGTCACCAGAGAAGCCTTCAAGGATCGTAACCTCCCCTTCTCTTATCTCACTCTCTCTTCATCCTCTCTCTTCCTTCCTTTTTCTTCTCCTTTTCCTTCTCCTTACCCTTATTCGGGGGACTAGATTTTTTGCCCTTAGGGGAACCAATTCCAGAAATTTTCATGGATGGAATCCTATCGAATATGACAGCATCATCCTCTTCATCGCCAGGAAGCCTTAAACTCTTTCTCAGCAGTAAAGGGGTCATATCTTCTTCTTCTTCTTCTTCTTCTTCTTGTTCTTCTTCTTGTTCTTCTTCTTCTTCTTCTTCTTCTTCTTTTTCTCCTTATTCTTCTTCCTCTTCCTCTTCTTCCTTATCCTCTGAACTTCCCTCCTCCTCTTCAAGGATGACCAAATCAAATGGACCTACTTCAGGAACCCTCAAAATTAGAACTATATCAACTGGACGAGCAATAAAATTGGAACCAGTATTCTTGTGCTCTACTAGAAAGGTTGTCGATCTCGGGTGTTCACCATCGGCTAATCTATCTTGGACGTATACACATTGCTGAACCACGTATATTTCATGTTGTGTGATTGATTGATTTCTTTCCATTTGATATTGCTTCATAAATTATTCTATTGTGATATTTTCTGCACTCACACATGCTCAATGTTTTTGCGAGCAATTTGCTTGCCCCCTGTCACTTTGTTGAAATAATATCATATAGTCAGTGCTATATATGAGACAACTAGTGGCTATGCTGAATAACTATGATATTTCTTTTGGCTATGATTCATCAATGATAGCCATTCTGGGATCGAATCTGAGCATGCTCTTCACCTGCGTTCATGTCTAACTACAATTGGTACATCATACAGTACTTTCCCCCTTTTTCTTTGTTTTATCTTTTATCTCAAGACAAAGAAAAGTAAAGGAAAACTCATATATCCATTACATTGCCATATGAATACAATTAAATACATTTCACTGGGTGATATCCCAAATTTAAAATATCGCTTGAGTGTTTGGATTTGACATCTATAAGCCTTGATGTAATTGCTCAAGTTTGATTTGCTCACATGCGTTGCATATCTGCAAGGCTCAAAAAATCATTTCTGATTCTGGCATAAAATCATTAGTAACTTGGCGAGACATATGTATTACAATGCCTAGCATAATCATGTGGGGTATATTTGCCCCTTTTATTTTATTTATGCTAATAGAATAAAATAAACTAAAAATCGTGGCTCTTTAAATGAGGAACCGTAAGATATATTGTACTATGCAGTTTCATGATGCCAATTTGCTATGATACAATATTCAGTTCATAGAGTATAGATATATCATATAGTGATCTATTTATTTCATGCCCCCGTTATTTTATCAAAACTGAGAAAACTCAGAAGTGGTCTATTAAATCATATATAGAATAATTCAGTCTGTTAAGCCTATCGAGTCACCTTGACGTGAATAATAAATATCAGAATTGAATTTTCATGTAACTAATATCACAATGTGAATAAAATATATTTCAGTATAAATGAAATATAAGGAAGCGTGGAAGGCTACTTCGAGTGAACATGGATGAGGTTTCTCAGAAGGTTACTCCGAGCGGCTATGATTGAGGCAACTTTAGTCACTATGAGGTAGCTCGAGCTACTATGTTTGAGAAAATTACCAAGCTTTAAACAATATTATTTTTTAAAAATATTATTTGTGACAAGGTTGCTCGAGGGATGTCATTTTTGACATGGTTGCTCAAAAGTATTATTTTGACAAGATTGCTCGAGTACATGCTCGTTCTAAACTTTAAATGGTCTTTCTCGAGACAACATAAAATAGTTATGGAGTGTCAAGGCATATGTGATTTCTCAGTGACAAAATTTAAGCAACGTGGTGCCTCGGATGAAAATTTAAACAATAAGGTGCCTCGAGAAAAATTTAAGCAATAATATGTCTCAAAATAGAAGTTGCTCAAATCCAAACTTGCATTTATTCGAGTTTAAACATTTAAGGGGATTTTCCCGTGTCAATAAAGAAATGTTTGTGTGAGCCCGGGTAATAACCTCCTATGTACACAACATGTAAATGCCAAATATCTATGCTCGAATTATATCAACTTTATAAGTTTGACATATTAAAATTTATATCAGTTCAAAACTTAAATGCAAATAATCATAAGATTGCTTAAATACATGCTCGTACCGAATCTTTTAAATGGTCCTCTCGAGCCACCACAAAATAGTTACGGAATGCCAAGGCATATATGATTTTTTCAAAAATAAATGTTGTTCTATCCGAACATCTCAAATTTGTACAAGGCTACATATATTTTTAAGCCTTGAAGATTATTTCCAGGTTGTATAAATAAAACACGCATAAATGAAATACCATAACATACGCAATTAATAAAATAGACAATCTTCTTTATTTTGGCCTATTTTTCAATATCACATATCAACCATCTTTACCAAATGTGACATATAAATAATATCTTGCATAATGTTTTTGAAAATATTTCAAATGTGGTTTTAGTGACACCATACCCATGCTTTTAAAAGAGGTACCTCGAGTAACCGTGCTTACTAATTTTAAACCAAAAACAAAGTTTCTTTGGTTTAAAAAAAAATGAAGATGAGGTCAAGGTTGTCAAGGATGTTTCCAGATTTTCATGGCAGTAGTAGGTTTCAAAAATCGATCAGGACGTAATTGTTTCTTTGGTTTGAAGGTTGATTTCCACCTGAATAACATCTATTTGATTTTCTCGCTGAATCGTTTTAAAAATGGTTTACCCATTTTCATCTATTTATTATTTTTATGGGTCATCGGAGACTCGTGTTGGTCCGTATAGGACCTCGGGTGACTTCTTCTAATGAGACAGCTCAAGGTATATCAAAAGAGTTGGGTCGGCAAAATCGTGGCTAAACTGAGCTGAGCTTTGCCAATGATATATGTACGCCAGTTGGAAGTTTAGAAGGGGTAGTGCCGATGTAAGGCCGGCGGCCGGATTTTTGCTTAGTTTTTAAAAAGAACTAAAGTCATGTCCTTATCTTGTTTAAATCTTTGGACAACCTTTGACTTAATGAGCGAATACCACTCTAGATGAAAGTTAAATTGGATCTGCGTTTGTAATAAACGGTCACATGAGTTTGTTCTATTTTATCAAGTTTTAAATAATATAAAACACGCAAATGGCCATACCTTGCTGTTTTAATATATGTCTTTTGACAATGAAAAGTACCGTCAATAAATGCTTCTACAGTTAATAGTCATTCATAATATTTATGAATACACATATGTAGCATTTCAGATAAGATTCATCCATTGTGGGACTAGCAAAAATCAGTATCAAATATTTTTAAATCAGGTATGTGAGTACTTCACTGGATGTGTTAATGTGAGTTTAAAAATAGCGAATATGCAATGTAGTTTTTTTAATTAAAGTTTAGTGCTATTTACAAGATTATCTTATGCAATAACATAATATTAGATGATAAAACATATATTGAAATTCTTATCTGAAATAGGATGTCGTTGACATTTTCTCCACTCTCGTCGAGTTCTCCGTATGTGCGCACGAGGCCTTACACAATCGGAATCACGAATACCTCCCTAGTAGAGTCATCAAATGTAAGATGTGAGTGTAGATCCGGGGAAGCACCACGTTGAGCGTGTTTTAGATTTGAGCAACGTTGTTGCACCTACGTATTCATTTCTTCGCAAAATTAAAGTCTGCATAGTTCGTGGGTCCATACAATATGCTGAAAAAATCAGTTTTTGGTGGTTTTGGTGCAAGAGGGGTGCCAAATCCGGCTAGTCCCCTCCAAAAGCCCGTATACCATAATGAAACTATGAAAATTCACTCGTCACTATTGAACTCGTGATGGTTCTCAAGAGGTTCGTGGGGGGTGAAGAGTTAGATTTCCTCTCCTTAGTTTTCCCCCAAGACGATCCTCCTTGCAAATGAGGGGTAACACTCTTTTTATATTAAAAGTGCTTCAAGAGGGTATGACACATGTCATGTTCTCGGTGGAACTAAGTGTCCCACTAGTTATGGTGCCTTTTGTCACAATATATGTGGTGTCATCTTAAATAAACAAATTAAATCATTACTATAGTATTGTCTAGGGTAATTCATTAAACGCGGAGTATACGCAATATATTAAATCGTACGTAATTTAAGAAATATAAAGTGATTTGAAAATTAGTGTAACAAAAAATTTAACAACCAATAATGGATTTTCCAAGGCTCAACATAATATAAGTATTCATACATGAGAGATCCTCGGAACGTTGATGACGAAACGTGGCACAAAACACGACAAGGGACGTAAACTGTTTGACTTAGTAGCTACGTCTTCAACAACCATGCCATAGGCTTGAACGATCACAAACACAGCTTCTTCCCTATAACTCAAAGTGTTTTATCCGGAAATACATACAAATTGACACTTAATTGAAAATTTGTCCTTACAAATCTTCCCATTTGGCTATTCCAAAAATAAAAACACCTATGGGCCATCAAGCTCATATAAAAGACTCAATCCCATCCCCAAAGGAGAAAATTGCAGACGCTTAATCGACACAATCTTTGAGTAGCTTTGCTTGCATGAAAAGTTTTGGTGAATGGTTGCAAACCTGCACACTTAAACACGCCATAAAACACATAGATAATATAACAATATAAATTTCATTAAAAAATCCTCCCCCTTTGTCTAGTAGTTTCTACCTAAGAAAGGACGTCACCCCCTAAGTAATAGATTCCCACGAATGAAAAGAGTTAGATACTATTTCTCCCCCCCCATTTTCAAAGAATAGACGAAGATTAAAGTGCATAAAATATCAAATTTCTCCCGGTTAAACCAATTATCCCCCTAAATGAAATAGGAGATAAGCATAAAGGAAAAACAAATATATCATGCAATGGTGTAGAGTGATGCAAGAAACAACAAAGCAACTTGGTAACACAAGAAAAAATAATTCACATAAAGTGTAATAGATACCAACTATGGTGCGATAGAAAAATTATACCAAGTAGAATGTACTAAGATAAGCATAGAATATCAATGAAAAGTCGCAACAAGGTATATATAAATATGAACCAATAACATATAAGGATTGGATGCAAAAGCAAAGCCTCAAAATAAATTATACCACATATATAAATATGCAATATATATCAATGAAGCATAAGCTCCCCCCCCCCCCTCCCACACACACACACATATATATATATATATATATATGTATGTATGTAAAAAAACAACACAAGACACTAAAAATGATAGGCTTTCCACACTAATATGGCATAAATGTGTCTAAATAAACATGTGGTAAATGGAGTGAAGGGGTGTGAACTAGTTATAAAAGAGTTATGACCCAATCACTTAAATATGTTCAATTAGTTCTATTTGATCGCAAAACTTTATCAAACTTAGTTTTAGCCTCATTTGACAAGATAAAGTGAACTCATAGAGAAAATAAGAAGAATTTACACAAGCCTAGAATTTTGATGATTCTATAAATCAATAGCGTCATGATGTTTTAGCATACCTAGAATTCATTGTGCAAACTTGTTGATCTTCAACTAAACACCCTCAGAAGATAAACATGTTACATATTTTCTTTTCTTTTCATTTCCCAATTATTTTGAAGTCATTTCTTTTTGAAATATTTAACAAACTAACATATGTTGGCCTTTGGAAAATTTTCTATTTTTATTGCCTTTATTTTTTTCATTAGGATCTTGCCAATGGTGGCTTTCCCTCAAAAGAGATTTTCTCCTTTCGAATCCCTATGTCACGCACCCTCAACTATTTTCAAAATAATTCAAATAAAGCTCACAGGCAATGGTTCTTAAATTCAAAAATCCCCCATAGTCACAAAACATGTAGATGCCAAAATTAATGGGAGAACATCTCACTTAGCTTAAGTATGACATGTGAAGTTAAAGTTCAAAAGAGCTCATGCATATATGTGAGGAAGCATATACAAAGATAATCCATTAAGAAAATTAAAGTCAAACTACTCCATGCAAGTATAATAAAGAAAAATTTAAGCAATGGGATTCACAACCAAAAGTTCTAGCCACATGGATACGGGGAATGATATAGGATTCAAATACAAGGATATGCCACACGAAATGTGTAAAGCTAAAATACACAAAGAAAAAAAATATTATTGAGTTTTTAAATTGTTAAAAATAATTTTAAGACAAGAGCAACTCATAAGATACACAAAATTTTTTTGTATTTTTAATAAAACCCAATAAATGAAAAATCAAAACACAAAAGATAAACCTGTCATAATTCTAGTAAAATATATATGATGAAGCATAGACTAAAATATGACTACCAGACATAAAATTAGAAAGAATATATCATGAAGGATAAAAGCTAGTGTATGTAAACAAAGCTACCACAATCAACCTTTAGATCTAAGATATGAAGCATCATATGCAAACAAATGAGAATCATAAAGTCTATCATGTAAATCCTCTAAATTGGATCTCCTAACCCACATAGGTGTAGCATTACGCTCTCCGATTTTGGTGAGCTTGGTGATTCTACCATTGGACTTCCTATGACCATTTCTAAGAGTGAAACAAAACCTCCTAAGGTAATCCCTTCCTACAACAATGTGTGCAAGAAAAGATACGTGGAATGTTGCCTAAAGGGTGACCTCTTTTAACATTCTTATCAAATGTTGACTCTCACAAAGTCATGGTTTTGACTTTATTAGCGGAAGCATTTTGAATATCTAAGCCAATTCCACACTTATCATTTTTTATTTGGATGTCCCCTAACATCTTATCCAATTTTTCAGACATAGACTCCAAATAAAACTTCACACTCAATTTACCTTCAATCTCTACTATCCTAGACTCAAGTAGACTCTTAGTATTTTTAAACTCAACAATCTCTTTCTTCATAGCGTCCATCAAACCACAAATACTATCTCTCTCACCTTCAATATACTCTATCTTCTCTAGAAGAGTCCTCTCACGTTCCCTTAAATCTTTAATTAAAAATTTCATCATTTACCACGACACATTCTTTCATTCTAGCTTCCAACTTCAAGTTTACCTTTTTCAATTTCAAATATTCCGCATGCAACTTATGAAAGGAAACTTAGAGTTCACTCTCCTCCTCCTCCTCTTCTTCATTCTCACTCTCTTTTATGCTCTCCTTATCATCAAACACTTTGGATTTACAAATAATGGCCTCTGAAGTTTCATGCAAGGAACTATCTTCATGGGAAGATTTCTCATAAAAACTGGCATGACTAGATATGAACGCCATGAAGTTGCGCTCATTGGGGGAATCGGGTCCCTCTTTCGATTCACTATAACTTAGGGTGTCATTATATTCAATTGATTTCTTCCCCTCCTTCCTTAGTTTAGTGGGACACTCAATTGCCTTATGGCCATAACCCTCATAACCAAAACATCTATTTGACTCGTCCCTTTTAAGATCAATATTATAACTTTTAGAGAGTTTCTCGACTTTGTTATGCTCGGAATTCTCAAATTTCTTATAATAATTTTTAAATTTCTCTTTGTTAAACTTATGAAATTTTCTAAACTTTATAGCAAACAAAGTCGTATCATCCAAGTCGATATCAGACTCATCATCCAAAATACGTTTTTCCTCTTTTCGGCCTTTCAAAGCTATGCCCTTATCCTTCTTCTTCACATCCTTGGAGTTAATCATGTTAAGTTCATAGGTTTGTAAGTCACCTACAAGATATTCAAGTTTCGTAGAGTTTAAAGTGCCTAAAGAATTCAAAACGATCACTTTTGGATTAAACCTTTTGGTTAATGACAGTAAAAATTTTCTTTATGGCATGGTTATCGGGCATCTTTCATACTAAGTTAAAACATGAGTTCACAATATCAGACAATCTAGCATAGAACTCATCGAAGGATTCACTCTCAACCATTTTAATGGTTTCAAATTGAGTGGTGAGATTTTGGAAATTGAAAGCCTTAATAGTACTTGTACCTTCATGGGATAGTTGGAATACGTCCAAAGCCTCTTTAGACATTTCTCTTGTCATAATATGATAGAACTCCTCCAGCGTGACCGCACTAAAAGAGCATTTAAATCACGTGAATTATAGTTCGCTAACTTATGTTCATCCTCACTCTATCTTTCTATGGGTTTGGGAACACGAACTTCTCCTATTATACACGTTGGTGACGACCACCCTCTAACAACCGCTTGCCAAACCAGCTCATCTAACGACTTAAGTGCTGACCTCATACGCGCTTTTCAGTACGCGTAATTAGAAGCATAAAAAATAGGAAACCTTAAATAAGATAAATTTTCCATATTAAAATCTAAAAAAAGCTCTAGCACGATAATTTAGTGCACCGGCTCTGATAACACTTGAGAACGTAATTGGATGATGGTTCCTGAGAATTTGAATTTGAATTTCTTCAAATAAATTTTCACCTAAACAACAATTAATTCAAGTTCAAATTTACAAAAGCCAAATTTAAACATACTTAATTTAAAATTAAATTAAAGTAAACTAAATTACCCAGAATAATTAAGCACCAATTAAACCATATTTGTGCTTAAACCAATTTTTTGTTTTTAACCTAAGCATGCATCTAGGTGAATTGCAAGATAAAATAAATAATCACTACGTCCGATGTACAAGGAAAATCCAAATGGGAAAAACCTCGGACGGGCCAGCCATAAGTCCACTAAGTACGAAATTACAAAATGGACACGACAGAAGACTTACACAATGACTCGACGCCCTCGCAAGCCTTTATGCTATTCATCACTTCAACCTCTGCCTAGTGACAATGCAGGAGTGCACCTACATCTTCGAGTCCACTGATGGGGCACAATAATTATCACGCATACGGAGTCCACCGTATGTTAACCAACGAGCATGGAATCATCTATAAGATATAATTCTCAATAGTTTAGAGAATAATGAACGCGGTTCCAATTTTTGATCTCAAATCATATATAATGTAGAAACTTAGATCTAAATTAATTGGGTGTAAACATGGGTTGGTGTTTGACAAAAAATAATGGTAAGTGATTAACAAACATTGATAAACTTTTTGAGAGAGATTTTAAACTCTAAAGCATGAAAAAGTTCTCTTGAAAAACTGTTATCCCGCACTACATAAATGGGTAGAGGAAATAGTAGGGAGTTAAGGAAAAAACAGCCAAGAAAAACTGCATTTTTTAAAAAACTTCTCCGGTCGTTTGAACAAAATACTAGCTCCTTCGAATGAGAAATAAACGATCCTTATAACGAGATGTCAGTTTAGTCAAAAACTGTACATCATTAGAAGTCATTCGAACGACGGCCAAATCTCCTTCTATCGACCTAGAAAAGTCATTCTAACGACTGTAAGAAATTAAAAATGTTTTTTTTCAAAAAATATAAAATGGTTTTAAAATTAGTTTAACAAAAATTCAAACACCCAATAATGAAATTTCCAAGTCTCAACATAATATAAGCATTCATACCTGAGATATCCTTGGAATGCTGATGACGAAATGTGGCACGAAACATGGAAAATGATGTAAACTCTTTGACTTGGACGCTACGTGTTTAACACCCATGTCATGGGATTAAAAGGTCACAAACACAACTTCTACCCTATGACTCAAAGTGTTTTTTCGGAATTACGCCAATAAATACAAATTGATTAAATTAGAAATTTGTCCTTACATGCATTAATATCCAAACTGGATGAAAAACCTATGCAGTGCAGACTCCAGTAAAACCTAGGAAGTCAATTGCATATTGTGTTTCAGTTTCTCAACGAAACAAAGATCCAAATACTCCAAGTTACTCAGGACAAACCACTGAAAGTTATATCAAAACTACCCAAATTCGCAAATATCATTCGAATGACTTTCCAAGGGTTGTTCGAACAAACCCGAGGATCTCGTTTGAACGAGAAGGGAACTCGTTCAAATGACTATAACCATCTCATTAGACCAAGATAGGGAAAATTGTTTGAACGATAATGACGTTGATCACTAGCTTTGTCCTAAAAATGCAAGTCAATACCAAAAAACACCCATTAATGCTAAAGGCTTGAAATCAATAATCCCAATAATTTCAAAGTCAATACTAATCATGGGTAAATAATCCTAACCAATTTTCAACAACTAATAAAGATTTAGATCATCAAAAAAAGGTCTACTTCAATAAATTCCCATTATTAGACCTAGTTCACCCTTAATATGTAAGGGGTTCAAGTAACCTATGAATTCAGATTTTATATCTTACATTAACATGGGGATCCTACTATTTATCAAGAGTAAATCCCAACACATGATTTCTACATCAGAATTAATCTTTAAATCGACTCAATTTCATAGTTTTCCCCATTGATGTACAAATATTTAATGCACAAGTAGATTAAATATTCTTATAATTAACTCATATGCATAACATGATTAAGAACTATCAAATCAGGTCCTAAACATGCTTCTAATATCAGATTAACATAGGGAAAATAATTATTCTAAACAAGTTATAAATTTAAAGATGATTTGAAAGAGATTTCTTGCGTTACTATTGAAGAACTGTTAAACTTAGCCTAAATCCTTGTACTTTCTCCTCTCAAAGCTTTCTCTACTTCTCCCATAAGTCTATGACTTCTAGGGTTTTCTATTCTGGTAATTAAATGACAAATTAATGAGTCTTAACTCTTTTACATACCTCTAATTTTATCACCTCTATATTAGGCCTATTTTCGGCCCCAAAATGGAACCAAAATACTACCTAAAATAGCCCAAAACTTAGCCTAAGGGTATACCTACCCCCCGGTTCCAACTTAAGATGAAAAAAATATGTAGACGGATCTCCGTATCACTCTAGAGTCCGCTCCAACTATTTATACCTCATATCTCATGAGGTCCACTTTGACTGGTTATACATCATATATCATGATAAAATCTCACAACATAAAATAACACAACTAATTAATTATTTTATGTGTATCCGCATATAGTCCAACATAATTAAATGCACTCATTAATTAACAATATCATGCGACAAAAATAAATCATATAATATACACATTTAATTATCATCTTAATATGCAATTGTTATTTCTAATTATCTCAAGTAAAAATTAATTTCCATTTATTAATTTCTTCACACCATAAATAAATAATAAAATAAAAGATAGAAAATATGGGATATTATAGGCGACTCCGATCTCTACACAATCGCACACCTCACATCGCCGACGTTGTCTATTTATGTCCCTTTGCCACCATATGCATTAGAGCGTCTCCATAGAGAGAGAGCGCACCACCGAGACGGGCCGCGATGGCCAACATGTGACTCCTTTGGGGACATTTTGTGGACTATACTCTATTTACAAGTGTTTTGATTTGCTTCACATGCATAATATTTTTACATATGTGTATATATTTTCTCAATTATACATTTAATTTCCACCAATCCTAGAGATCCTTGAAAAGATGACTGGTCGACCCATGTGGATTGTTGATCTTACCAACGTTCGAGCAAGATAGAAAAAGTAAGGAAACCAAGCTGAGAAAAACCTTTAAGGTACATCCGACACTAACAAGAGGGTGGTATCCCTTCGGCAAAAGGAAGCCCTTGAATTAAAGAACTCCCCTTGGGGGAATGATAATTTGATTGTTATTTCCCCTCATTAGTAGACTACTTGCCAACCGAACCTACTACCAATAATGTCCAAGGTTCACCCCCGTGCGACCAATATTATGAAGGGCAAAGAGCCCAATACCATTGTTGACTCGGCGTATTAAAATGTCGAGGTCGGTTATTTGGTGGATCATACAACTATGTTACCCAAGGACATGGAGGCCTTAAGGACCTTCAAGTGGAGTGCCTTTACAAGGAAGGGCTCCACCACACTATTTTGTTAAGTTAAATTTCACTTTGATTTTTGTAAAACTTTCGTTTAACTCAAATGCTAAAGTTTACTTTTACTTTGTTTTTTCAGGACATGCAATTTATGCATGAATCGGCTACCTAGGCGGACCACCCGATGAGGAGAAATGATATTCTTCATGACCAAGATAATGTCATGAAGAACTCTCTTATACAAAGGACAATTAGGGTGATCGATTTAAAAGGCAATTAACACCCCCTATATTTTAATACTTAGGTTGATCAGGTGTAATTATTAAATTATACATATTGACAATTTAAATACCATTCTCATCATGAAAAGAAATAAACGAAGCACGTGAAAAAAATAAGGATACAATATGAAAGTCCTCCTATATATAACTCATAAAGATGTATCAAAACCATAATAGAGTGAGGGGGATCTAAATCCAAAACATCAACTCCCAAACATACATGCCAGTACAAGTAAAATCCTACTATCCAATATACATGTCATCTAAACTCAAAAGTAAAACTCACACGACTAAAAATGTAAATGATAGTTTACCAACATAAGGACCAACATCGGTATCTGCAACTGAAAGTTTTGAGAGAGAGAGAGAGAGAGAGAGAGAGAGAGAGAGAGAGAGAGAGAGAGAGAGAGAGAGGAGGAGGAGGAGGATGGATAATGTGTGTTAGAAGGAGAAGAGAAAATCTAAACAGGGGGAACAACTTTAATACCTAAAGTTCACCACGAATAAAATGGGTCAAAACCCTATCAAGTCGATAAGATACGCAACTCAAATCATATATATATATATATGCAAATGGTAAATTCACAGTTTCTAAAATCAATAACGATGGCCCAATGTATGTCATATAACCTTATATTGCTTTTGAATTGACTCTTTAGTTTCATCAATTAATTACAACATAATTGTCCCCTGCCTTGTCTCCATGGTCATTTCATGAAACATGCAATACATCCATAAATATCCATTACATAATTGTATCCACATGCTTAACAGTGATGGAGACACCATCTCCATCCTATTCTGCAGTGCCTGATTTCCACCACACCTTGCGATGCACCAAAAGTCCATGTCAAGTTATACTCCTCACTTACTCCAACATATGAGTATTCATTCTCGGCACACACCTAAAATCCATGTTTATTAATTTATACATTAATAGAGTTTCAAGTTTCAATCATAACTTATCACTCATCATTACATCAGTATTACACCACTTCTCGAGTCATTATAAATAAAGAACTAAGACAAGAGTTATTCTATTACATTAAGGAATAAAGGAAAGATATGTCTAATAGGGAGATACTCATAAACCGAAGCATCAAAGTAAAGTTATATTTATTAATTAAAGTTTTCAAGACGCCATTCCTACCCATATCTAAACTTCATGCTTGGTGCATCTCATAAAAAATTAAATCCAAACAAGGAACCCTGCCAATACACTCTTGTTTATATAGGGTAATTATTAAGAAAATTAATTAGTTAAAGGTTATTAGGATGAAATTAATTAAGAGATTAAAATAAATAAATATCTAACATTCGAATCCCAACTGCAATCTATTCACATCAGCCACCTCCATCATAACCCAACGAGCCAATTTGTTTTACTCCGTACTCCTTCAAATTCTTCTACTTGATTAATTACTTTAAGGAATGAAAGGGTCTTACTCTAAATTCTTATGCAGTTATTCCATTTCTAAATTCCAAAAGCATAATTTAATAAGAAGTCTATTACACCCCGTATTTCTGAGCATTTAAATAATCGATTACTTCGGCTAATTAAAATTACAAGTGTGTTGTAATTTAATTGATTAATTATTATGTAGTTATTTAAATATTAATCGGGAGAGTTAATGGTTAATATCTATGGAATATATTTACTAAGTGAATGGTAATAATTAATTTACATCCTAGCAACTGACAGTGATGTGGCATTATTTTATCTCAACCGGGAGTCCGGTATAGATTATATTGAGGTCGAGATATGAATTTTAATTAAGTGACTGGGATGACAATTCTGAGTGCACGGTTGATTTCGAATGGCTCGAGCTAGTAAAAAAAGAGTACCCAGGGGTAGTAATTAGGTCTCAGGGCATTTTTAGGTATAACAAGGTCCACACGGGGGTGTTCAGGTCATTTGAGCTTGGCCCATTAGGCTAATTTCGGGGTTAACATTGATAAACCTAAATCAAGGAGTTAGTGAAAGCCATAACTCCAATAGTGAAACCCTAAATTTGTAGATAAGACAAGAGGGAGAAAGTAGGGAGATTTTGGGAGCCAAAGCAAGAGGAATTTGGGTGTGACCTTCATCAATTCGTCGTCTACCTCAAAGCATCAGACCCTACATATCAATACAGGCAAATGGTTAACTTGCTGTTAATTTGAATCTATGATAATTGATTCATATCATAGTATGTGTAATTAAATATCCATTTTTGTGTGGGAAATTGCATGAAATTGGGTTTTCCTTAAATGGGACACTTTGAGGAGATTAAAAGTGAAATTGGTGATGCTATATGATTCTAGGTTGTAGAAATCCGAATTCTATGATAAACCCAGTAGAAATTGATGTCTAATTTTTTTATTATAAAGTCGAATTCATAAACGGTTGAATGATACCCGGATATGTCCCAAATAGGGGAATATTGGATTATAAGTAAATTAGTTGGTGATTAATGGGTTTTATGATGATTAGAACTTATTCATATGTAAATAAAATGTTGGTCGTCATTGGGTGACGATCCAAGAGGAAATAAAAAGCTTAATGGTTTGACAATGGAGAATAAACGAATCTCGAAAGAAGAAGGTTCGCAACCCAGGTACAACAAACCAGTTCGAATTTAGGGGCAAACCAGTTCAGGGGTTAGGCAAACTGGATGGGGGGTCAGGTCGAACCGGTTCAGGGTGCCTGACTGTCCCAATTTATCGAATTTAATTTGTAGCTTATTCATTTGGAGAAAAATAAATATGGGGCATAATTCCTAACGATTATAAGTAGATTTAATTGAGGTTAGGAGGGTGGAAAATGTGTGACACGTAATTAATGAATTTTGGGGGAATTATTCATGCGTATATAATTACGGGCCGAGTGAAAGTGTCTGGGTATTTTAGTGGTGCGACACTACTTTAATGAATTTATTAATGTGATATTAATTAAATTAAGAGTCGAGGAATAGACTCGGGTATTTTCAGGCTAGTGCTATGGGAGTTAAGCACGTTTAGTCGGGTTTAATTTAGTGTATATATACGAATAGCGTGATAGTATATATATATATATATATATATATATATATATATATATATATATATATATATATATATATATATATATATATTTATATATACCCCTCTAGTGCTATCATAGGAGGTTGCGCGATGTGGGTGAATCTCCTAGATACTGAACGCAGGAAGAGTATAATCCCTAGGCAAAAACGTCCATTATTTTATATTGCAATTCTTTTCAATGTGAGGCGCTTTGGCTATGATTCGTCCTCACCCGGGGAACTTTGGCCGCCTCCACCATGCTTATTATATTTTTCTGATTCGGTGAGTTAACCGTGTCGGGGTTTCCAAGTGGGACTGAGTATACTTGGGGTGATAGCATTTTAGAGAAAACACCTGGTGAGTTATTACTCGGGAGGATATATATATATATATATATATATATATATATATATATATATATATATATATATATATATGTATATATATATACGACATGTGTGTGAATGTTGCAATATAGTTTACACATATAATAGAGCAGAAAATTATATACGGGCGGAATACATGAAGTGCAAATGTATTGATTATATATACATAACTAGTGGGACTGTTATATAGTTTTATTTAAAAATGATTAAGTAAGTTAATGCAAGAAATAAATTGTAAATCATTAGTAAAGCTACTCGGGCTAGAGTAGGGGGTTAAGAAGCATTTATAACAAGCCTAGTTAGAGCTAGAGGGTTATAAAGGGAAGCCGTAAGTGTGACACAATAGATGAGGGGTGAGTTTTATCTCAAGGAAGTACGACACTAACTTAAATATGAAAAGCATTCATGCATTTTAATTAGTGCAAACTTAATCACTTGCAAAGTATCTTCAAAATGTTTTAGGTTCTGACCCTTACTGCAAATATTTTCAAAACCTTTAGGTGTCCAGCCACAGGGATGCCAGACTTGATTATCCATTCCAGGGTTATGCATCTGCAGCATATGTGGATGCATGCAGGAGTTGGAGTAGACGCATCATTTCTTTATTCCTAGATTAGGAATCCATTCTCAGTTGGAGTTTCATTTAGGTCATGTTGCTCAGTTACTTTCAGATTCAGTATTTGGATTATTTATTCATCTGTTGGATATTTATTTATATTTTGGTTTTTATAGCCGATGATTTATTCGACAAGTCATTCATCTATTTATTCATTATTGTTTTAGACTCACTGATTGTGTGTATGAATTAGTTTATTTTATTCAACATGTTTTATCTGTTTAATAAAAGATAAAATTTAGCACCGGGTTAGTAATTAATATGGTTTTCGATAGTGGTGCTAAGAATGAACCAAATGAGAACCCACTTTTAATTTAATAAAGGACTGGTCTCCCGGTATTTAATTAGGGAGGGTGTCTTAGATGGTATCACAGCATCAAGTTCTAGTGTCCATAGGATCTGTACGACTTAGTACTATTTGACCATAGTGTTCTTTGATATACAACCTTATTATAGGATTGTTGTATTCCTCTATGTATGCGACTTACGTTCTCCTTCTTTTAAGTATAGTGATGCGAATCATATACGATTTTGGTTGGGCTTCGTACGTCGAAAAATATAAGATGACCAAGATAGGAGTCACCATGATTACTGTTCAGGTAGTTAATGTTGGAATAATCGTTGGGGCGCAGTGGTCACCCCAAGAACCATCGTAGGGGACGATGGAGCAAATTAATACTCACTTAGTGTAGTCGATAAGGGTTAGAGTCGAAGAGATTTTGCAGAAGAGACATCCACTAGAGTTCAATGAAAGTGCGGGAGGGTGCTTTACCAATGGAAAGATAACATCCAATTTGGATTGCATGTGAAGGAGTATATTGGCACTCGAGACTAAACTTCGAGAAAAAATTTTAGCTCATAAGAGCAGTATAGGGTGATGGGAACCAGTCACCACATCCATGGAGAGATACCATGAATAACATGGAATTTGGGGTGCGGTTTAATCGCAAATCCTCTCATCAGTTATCTAAATAGAGAGGCAAAGGAGATTTCAGTACTTATTTTAGAAGGGTCGGACAGTAGCCGAACATAAAGGAAACTTGACTTATTTTGCGAACTTGGCACCAGACGAGGTGGATACGGAGAGAAAAAGGGGTCCATAAGTTGATAATGGACTCGTGGGTATAATATGCAAGCGTGGATGGGGAAATATGGATATGATGACTGGTGTCATTTTCATCAAGGTAGTACGTCTATAGGTTTATATCGACACTTTCATGAGAAGGGAGCCAAGAGAATCGAAGGATATAGCCGAAGGAAAATACGGGATTGAATAGTGCTAGTGAAGCACCACAAGGGGATACTCAGTAAGGGACCCATTTGAAGAATTCAGATGAATGGAAATTCCAAGCAAGTGAGGATAGATTCAGCCGGGACCGTCAGTGCCAGGAGTATGTTCCATCAGGTCGACAAGGTCAAGGGAAGAATGGGGGTAGGAATCGGAGTCAAGTTTACCAGGTCCAAGAGAAGGACAACTCCGACATGGCCAGTGGAGCCAAAAAAAGGGAATGACACAAAGAGGTGTCTTATGTATGGAGAGTGGGGCCGCCTGTATTGAACTTGTTCGCAGCGAGTTAGGGGATAGGAGTGGGATGCCCATCAAGGGCAACAGTTATAGAAGTTTTATTTTGGTTTGGATGAGAGTATTATGTACAGGAACCATTTGGACCGCTAGGGTATTGGCGAGTGAAAGTATGAGTCTTTTCCTTTGGTAAATATGGTAAATTTTATATGACACGGGTGAATCACAGTATTTTTTTTAACACCATATTCACTCGGGAGATGAGTTTAGTGGGTGTATCATTAGTGTTAATAGTGAGTATACAATTATCGTTGAGTAATGGGGCCCTCTTTAGTTCCATATGTCGGGGAGCGGGTGTGGACACTAAGAGGGTATATTGTACGAGGTTAGCTCATTTTGAGAGATGTTATGCGAGTATGATTTTATTCTGGGTACGGACTGGTTAGCGATGGAAGCGATGGTGGGTGGTTACAGCAAGACTATCGTGTTCATTATTTTAGGGCAGGACTTATATTCTTTTTACGATGTCTTGCCTAGTCGAGATCAGGTATAGTTGTCTAGTTATATTGGATCCTGGTGCGTAGGGACTTTTACTAATGTGATTCAGGGTATGGTGGGTTTACCATGGAGCAGAGAGATCTAGCTCGTTAATAACTTAGCGCTAAGGACTTAGTGATAGTGCGAGCATAGTAGTATATGACTCCTTTAGAGACCCAAGAGTTAATGACTAGGCTTATGAGTGTAGGGATAGGGTTTTAGGTGTGCTGAGTATATTCTTTGGTTTCTACGAAAATCGAGGACCGACAATGTTGAGGGATAGTGCATTAGGTAAAGTTCTTTTGGTCTTTGTTGTGAGATGTTACACACATAAACCTTAATAAACGTAGGGAGTGGAGAGACGTCGTTGGATGCTAGGGCATCAGTTTAAATGATAATTATTGAACGTGTGGAGAAAACACTTTGAGCTGAGAGTTATTACAAAATAGGGCTAGTGGATCCGGGAAGTTCTGCGAAAGAAGCACTGAGAAAACTTTTGCACCCCACGTTGATGGGTGGGGAAATATCGAGAAGAATTAAATTGTGATTTGCGGGGTAATCGAGAATACCTGTATGATATGGCCACACCAAGAATGAGGGGACAGTGCTTGAGATAAATATGTTGTGTATGTGACATTATGGTGTTGGTACAAATGTGCATGGGTTATAGGGTGTATGGGCGCCCTGGTTAGTTTGACTTCGTATATCGTCTAAAATAAGGGGAGGCAATTATAAGCATTGAGAATGTATGTCTGTGGGGAAGTTAGAAAAATAAGTGGAAAGGATGATGGACCGAAATCCATTTGATAGAGGAGACAGTCTGACTATGTGTATATCAAGTGGAACTATCACAACTGTGGGAGTTGAAATACGGTGCAAGCTTAAGGAAAAAGATATCCATGGACAAGGAAAACCCCAAAATTTTGGTAAGTAGATCAGAGTATCACTTATCCAAATGCCTAAAGGGGTTTACGCATGAATAATATGTTAATTACAACCAAACAGAAAAGTGCCCAAAGAATGCATAATTTTGGAACAAACGAAAGGGCAATGATTTTTTGGTATATTCTGGAAAAGGGGAGTAAGATGTTCCATGTGATGTGAAACGTTGAGCATGGGGATTGGTGTTGAATAAGACATAGTGAAGTTTTCTCCGTGTACACCATTTAGGGATGGAAAAGGTTGATCCGAGGTTATCAATCAGGATTTTTGTAATTTTAATGGTTCCAATGATGAGATTAATGCACAGATTGGTAAAATTCATATTTGGCTTATACAAAAATCGTAGAGAGGTCAGGGTTTCCAATAGTTTGCGACATGGATTGACCAGAATAGAATAATTGTTATCTTGGGGTGGGTTATACTATCGAGCAGTATATCCAACTCTTCAATTTAAGAGAAGAAGTGAAAAAGAACAAGGTGTCGTCCAATATTGTTGTGAATTTGGATGAGATCTTTCAGTCCCACCTTTGGTAGGAAGTGTCAAGAGGCAATGGGGACAAAGTTTCATATCATTCTAGATGTGTCACCCATAAGTCAATGGGTAGACGGGAAGCGACTAGGTTTTAGGAAAAATCGAGAAATGTGTATTCTAGATTTGTGGGTAATTAAGAGTATTAATTACCACTAGTAGAGTTATGTGTGATACCTCGTAGTGGTTTATTATCTGTGTGACACCTTTTGAGACTTTATTAGGAGATTTTTTCATCCACCCTTTGGTTGGTAAGAGGTGGGGGAATGTAATACCCCGTATTTCTGAGTATTTCTATTTAATTAAATTGGAGAATTAAATGAGAAAATACGATTTGATTTAAATTACGCAAGAAAAGTAATTTAGTGAGATTTATTAATAATTGTGAATATGGAGTTTTAATCTAGAGATAGATACTGATTAATATTTCCCCTTTCTATTTACTTAAAGCGACAAGTAAATAGTTACTTAGCACGTGTAGACCATTTTGGGGTGAGAACGAGTAATATATTTTTAAGTGACTCAAATGATAATTTAGAGGTCACAGATGAGCTCGGAAGGGTCGAATTAGTCAAAATAGTATACCCGGGGGTACTAGTTGAGTCTCGGGATAATTTTGGACTAAATCGAGACCGTTCGGGGGCATTTTAGTCTTTTGACATGTGAAGGTATTGCGACCTACGAATTTGAGAGTCTATTATCAGCCGTATGAAAGAGGAGTTAGGGTTAGAACACCCATGTAAACACCATGACCATTAGAGAGAAGGAGAAAATCATTCTCAAGGCTTAAGAAATGCTTTTGAAGAGGTTGGGTTTAGATCTTGCATCCTAGGAGCCAAAGGAGGAAGGATTGAAGAAGAGAAGCATCAACTCCATGAAATCAGAACCCATCTGTCAAGGAAAGTTGTTTATTACAAAAATTATAAAGTTATAATACCCTTGTGTAGGGTTTTTGAATAGTTTTGCTAAATCAATATCTTCGAAACAAAAGAATGATATTTATGCATGTTGAGATAGGAATCACATGTAGAATGATTTAACATATGTAGAGGAATAATATTCAGAGCTGATTTGATAATTATTTCGGAATAAAATCTGGGTTTTGAATGAATATATGGGAAGAACACCATAACTAGGGTTTTAAGAAATTCTGGTTTTAATCCATTATTACTTTAAATGAATTGAGGTTTTGATGTATTTGAAAAGTTGGAAATTGTCCTAGTATATGTGGGAACATGTTGGGATAATTGGGTCTAAGTTTGGTGTACTATAATGAAGTTTGGAGATTTGTTAAGGGAAGAAGATACTAACTTAGAAGACGAAGTGCTGTGTCCCCTGATCGATCGATCGATCGATTGGGGCGATCGATCGAGACCAGGAGTCGATCGATCGACTTAAGCTGTTTTTCTCAAATTCTTCCTTGGTTAAGGTTTCTTTGATTTTTGGGAATGAATGGGAATTCTAGGATATATATTATACTTATATGGGAATGATAATAAGACCAGTAGGTATATTGTTGAGGTTCAGTAAGGCCGTTGGATGTAGGACTTGGATTATGGATCGACGAGAATAAACTGATGTAAAGCATCAGGGAATTTCGAATTGAGTTACGAGGAGAGGTAAAGTCAATTCAAGTGATAGACCAGTAGGGTAAGTAATAACTACTAAAATCATATGTGAGAGGGGACTAGGGCCCTTAGAGTTGAGTGAATACTCAAATAAATGCGATAGTGATAAATCATAAATTGACGAATACGGTTAATATAAAAGAATACTATATTACGTACAAGTATGATTGATAGGTCGGGTGTGTACCTACTAAATTGTATGAACTATTAGGTAGAGAGATGAATACCTAAATTAACTACGTTAGGGTTGATGAAGTATTTTGATCTAACGCAGGGTTATTATACGTCAAGGTCGATGAAGTATTCTGAACTAATGTATGGTTATTATATGTTAGGGTCGATGGAGTATTCCGAACTAACATTGGGTTATCATATGTTTGGGGCATGAAGAAAGAGTCCGAGCCAGAATATGTGTATCAAAATAATTGGGGTCGATGTATCATTCCAAACAAATTCTTATTTTGGGTCGATGAATCATTCCGAACCAAGAGTCCTTTACGTGTGTCAAAAGGACATAGTAGTAATGACTGATATTTAATATATATTATGTGTGAAATATATACTTAATGATATTCTACTTCCGTGTGTTAGTAGATTGATATATGATGTGTTTAACGATACATACCAAACTCGTAAGTTAAGTAGCGAAACTTAATTACGAAATGTAACGGTAGATAGAGAATATCTAATTAGTAATTTAAGTAGTGAAACTTAAATACAAAAGTGGGAAGATATTAATTGTGAGAATTGTAGAAATTTAATAGTGAAACTAAATGAGAAGTTTTGAAACATAACATAGGTGAAATGTTACTTAAGAATTAATTAACCTTCGCGAGATGTTAATGAAATGGATGTACTATATGGGCGATACGAGAACTTAGGTATAGATAAGTTCATATGATGACTTTAGTCCTAGTTAGCTTGGGAGATATGGCTAGGGAGGCTAAGTGTAGAACGTTAGGTATGCACAATAGAGGAGGAGTGAGTAAACTCAAGAGAGTGTACGAGAACCTAACATGTGTAATCACTAACCGCAATTTATATTGTGATAAATGCTTGATAAATATTTTAAAAATGTTTTGAGTACTAAGTCTTGCTATAAAATATTTTTAAAACCTTTTAGGTGTCCAGCCACAGGGACGCTATGTATGGTAATTTCATTTCAGGGACTCGAAGTTGTAGCACAGTGAATGCTTACAGGATTTTGATTAGACGATATCTCTCTTTTAGATCTAGTGTAAGATCTCATACTATTCTATATATGGACTTGTGGTCCGGTATCAGTCTCAGATGTTTAGTTTTAGACTAGTGGTTGTTCTATTATTGTTTTGGTATTGTTAGCCGATGGTTATTTGGTAATACTCTTGTTCTCTTGTACTTATATTTTGTTGATTGGGTTGTAGTACATGGTGATTGTTATACTTTGTTCCGCTTGGTTAATTATGTTTTAAGAAAGATAAAATTTGGCACCGGTCTAATTTTCACGTAGGTGACTAGTAATGAAAAGGTTTTCGACAATGATGATAAGAATGAACCATTTGAGAAACCTATTTTAATTTAATAAAGGCTTGATCACCTGATGTTTAATTAGGCGGGGTGTCATAGATGGTATCAGTGCGTCTGGTTCTAGTGTCCATAGGATTTGTACAGCTTACTACATTTTTAGCGTATCGTTTGATTGATATAGAGCCCTATATTAAGATTGTTATACTCATCTATGTATGTGGTTTACGTTCTCCTGCTATTTAGTAGATGAAGTTAGATATGTTCAAGTTCAATTGAGTATGGTATGTCGAACAGGGCGGTAGGACCAGCGTAGACATTTGCAGAACTGCTGGAGGAAGGGGCTCGGCATGAAGCATGGCGTGTTCGAGGATGGTAATCGTGGAAGAGATGAACGTTATTGAGGTCACTCCTAGTGTGTAATTGAAGTAGATGCTGCAGGGACTATTGGGGCATAGCAGGCATTTTCCAAGTACTGCAACAACAAAGAGTGATGCTAATCTAGACCCGCCCAATGCAGTGATAATGGGAGGAGGTCTGAAGGACCTTCAAAGAAAATAAACCATGAAAGATTTGATAAAACTTCGACTGTGCATGTTAACCAATGAATGTATAAGGTCCAGAGGTCTTAGCATTAAGGATAGAGTAGAAGTACTCATAAGTGAAAATTTGAATAAATTTGTATCGAGGCAACGTGGTGGGGTTACCAGTCACCACATCCGGACCGAGGGTCAGTATACAAATATAGGGATCTTAGGTATAGTTTAATCACAAATTCCTCCAAGGATGGTTCAGAAGAGAAGTAAATGGAAATTTCTGAACCCATCACATAAAAGACTGGTAGAGGCTAATTGTGTGAAAGAAATTTATCTGTTGAAGTGAACTTGTACCCGATGAGACAGGTACAAGGGAAAAAGAGCCCTTGAGAATGGACTCATGAGTTATTGTCACCCGTAATTTTGGGAAAACTCCGCTCGAACGACTTATGTGTATGATGGAAGTACGATACTTCTTACAAGGTTGATGAAAATGCTCCTAGGTGAGCAGAGCTCAAAGAGTTTAAGGAATTAGTCAAAGAGTAAGACTGAATGTAAAGGGGCTAATGAAAGCCATAAGTGGAAACCAACTAGGGGAATTTATTGAATTGATTCTAAGCCGGGAATATGACGTCCAATAGTGCGTTCCTCTTGGTCAGCGAAACTAAGGGAACCATGATAATAGTGTTCAGAATCGAGGCTACCAAGTTCGAGAGGAGGAATACCCTAGACCGATCGTGGTGGCCTGGAATAATGGGATTTATGAAAAGATGTCTTATGTGGGACATGAGACCATGCATTTTTATCTAGCCCAAAGTTATTTAAGGGAATAATAACTCCGATAAGTTTTGCATTCCGAGAAGGACAAGCATGTTATGTTCGGGAACCATTCGAACCAACAGTGCAATGGGCAAGAAAGTATATGAGTTTTAGCCTCGAGTGAATGAGGTATATGATGAGGCCTCACCTGAAAGAGGGTCGAGAGCATTATTCATCAGTATGTTGGAGACTTCAGAGATTATAGATGTCTTATAGTGATTGATCCCGATGTGTAGGGACCGTAATGATGCGATTCGAGGTATGTCGTATGACCACTGAGCGGAGAGATCGAGCGCGTTGCTGTGATTAGCGCTAAGGACTTAGTGATAGTATAAGCGCAGTGCCACTTGACTCCTTTAGAGATGTTGGAGTATGGTCGTACCTATTATCAGGGGATGGAATTTGAGTATCTCGACTATGTGTTGTTCCATCAATGCTCAGTAAGAATACATTGGGATAAGTCCCTTGTTTAAGTTCGATTGCGAAAGGGGATACGACTGAATTTTTATGCACGTCAGGAGAAGAGACGTTGTTATATGTTAGGGCATCAGTGGAGCCGGTAGTGTTATGGGAAAACACTGAAAAGCTTATCTCACCACGAAGGGATAAGTGGGACTTTGTGGGTAAGATTTTGATTTTTAGTCTATAGAAGATTGAGAATACCCCCGAGTTTGTAGTCACACTGTGAAAACAAGGTGAGAGTTGAGGAAACGCTGGTTACGAGTGCGACGATTGCAATGTTTTTACAAATATGCACGGAGAAGAGGGTGTATGGGTGCCCTAGTCAATTGGCCTTCTTAGTCATCTGAGATAGAGGGATTCGAAAGATTATATTTGATAAGTACGATGGTGGGGAAGTTATGAGGCAAGTCGTATTGATGAAATGGATTGAACGTCATGGGTGAAAGACGATAATCCAAGCTTATATGTGCTGAGAGAGCCAGCACACACTATGGGATAAGAGTCGGTGGGAAGCCATTCAAAAGTTATCTCCTGATATGGGAGACCTAAGTGTTATGAAGAAGTAATGCAAGGTGCTACTTGACTAAGTGGTGAGAGTGACTTATGCATTACTAAAATGTTGATTCTTATAAGGTAACCAACCCTAAAAGTACGCCAATTACGAAGAGCACGCTGATTTTAAAGTATAAAATACCCAGAGAGAAAGGGGAATAGAGTACCACTTGAGGAAAGATGACGTAAGTGGGAAGCGGTGTTGAGGAAGAGACATAGTGAGATTGTCCCCAGACACACCACTAGTTCATAGAGAAAGATGGGCTCGAAATGAGAAACCGAAATTGGGTAGTGAAACTACGTGTCCAGTGATGAAATGAGTAGGCAAACTTATAGTTTATGGGTGGGCTGTGAACATCGTAATGAAGTCAAAAATCCGTTGGGATAGAGGAATGGGTTGACCGGGATGGACTAGTATGTCGTTGAAAAGTAAGAGTGCACAAGTGCAAGGTGCCGCTCTATATTGTTGGGAATCAGGATGAAATCCTAAAATCCCACCCTGTGAGAAATGGTCAGGGAGGAATGGAGATGAAGTTTTATTTTGGGTATGTTGTGTCACCTATGACTCCATGGTTGTGAGAAAGGAAGATACTATGCTCAAACGATAGTGGAATTTTGGTAGAACCCACTGATCAGTTCGTAGGTTAAATGTATACCTATATGAGCATATTTATAGGTAGTGTGAGTGTGCCTATATGGACTGTAAATAAGGATTAGGTTCGTGGGTACCTATTATGAACTTATATGTACTTTGAGGTCTGGTTCAAGGAGACATTCAAACTTATAGCCCTTAATGCGTGATATGAGGACATTCTATTGGAGTATGACATTTTAGAATATATGAACTGTAAAATATATAGCTTCTAAATTGTCTAATCATGTGTGATGAGATATATATACATATATTGGTGCTCGAGGTGTGATTCCGAGACAATATAACAAATCACTATTGGTGATCGAGGTGGGATTCTGAGCCAATAACCCCAAAAGTGTTATAGAAGGGGGGTGATTATAAAATAAGTGTTGACAGTATATATTATGGGTAAGAAATATATACCTTATGATTTTACTACTTATGTGCGATAATAATTATGCTTAATTCTGTATTGGGGTCGAGGGATGTTCCAGACCAATACATGAAAGATTGATTTTGGGTCGATGATTTTTCGAACCAACTCGATGATGAGTGATAAACATTGGTATTGACGGAAGGTCTGAACCAACATATGCATTACATTTACCTTGGGGTCGAGGGATTTTCGGACCAACGTAAATGATAGGATGATTGGGGTCGATGATTTTACCGGACCAATTTTCCTTATAGTATATATTGTATGTGAAATATATACCTTAAATATTCTACTTATGAGTGATAGTAGACACATAGATGCTATATATAGAGATATACATCAAAAGGGTAAATTAAGTAGGGAGAAAATTAATTTCAAGAGTTAACGTTAGATTGGAAAAAATCTATGGAGATATTAACTAGTGAGACTAAATTATAATATATGAGGCATGGATAACATGCGATAAGGGTTTATAATGAAGAAAGACATGTACTTGGGGTGACCCTTAGGATGATATGATTTGATTTTTGGGTATTAGAGGAGGCAGTGATGTCTAAGGTGCTTAGTCTTAATACTAGTCTTATCCTGATTTCGAGGACGAAATTCCTTTGTAAGGGGGGAAGTATGTAATACCTCGTATTTTTTAGTATTTCTATTTAATTACATTGGAGAATTAATTGTGAAAATACGATTTGATTTAAATTATGCAAGAAAAGTAATTTAGTGAGATTTATTAATAATTATGAATATGGAGTATTAATCGAGAGATAGATACTGATTTATATTTCCCCTTTCTATTTACTTAGCGCAAGTAGTAAATAGTTACTTAGCACCTGTAGACCATTTTGGGGTGAGAACGAGTAAAATATTTTTAAGTGACTCAAATGATAATTTAGAGGTCACAGATGAGTCCGGAAGGGTCGAATTAGTCAAAATAGTATACTTGGGGGTACTAGTTAAGTCTCGGGGTAATTTTGGACTAAACCAAGACCGTTCGAGGGTGTTTTGGTCTTTTAACATGTGAGGGTATTGAGACCTACGAATTTGAGAGTCTCTTATCATCCTTATGAAAGAGGAGTTAGGGTTAGAACACCCATGTAAACACCATGACCATCAGAGAGAAGGAGAAAATCATTCTCAAGGCTTAGAAGATGCTTTTGAAGAGGTTAGGTTTGGATCTTGCATCCTAGGAGCCAAAGGAGGAAGGATTGAAGAAGAGAAGCATCAATCCATCATCAACTTCACGAAATCAGAACCCCTCTATCAAAGCAAGTTGTTTATTACTAAAATTATAAAGTTGTACTACTCATCTATAGGGTTTTTGAATAGTTTTGTTAAATCAATATCTTGGAAAGAAAGGAATGATATTTATGCATGTTGGGATGGGAATCGCATGTAGAATGATTTAACATATGTAGAGGAATAATATTCAGAGTTGATTTGATAATTATTTCGGAATAAAATCTTTGTTTTGAATGAATATATGGGAAGAACACCATAACTAGGGTTTTAAGAAATTCTGAGTTTAATCCACTATTTATTTAACTGAATTGAGGTTTTGATGTATTTGAAATGTTGGAAATTGTCCTAGTATATGTGGGCACATGTTGGGATAATTGGGTCAAAGTTTGGTGTACTATAATGAAGTTTGGAGATTTGTTAAGGGAAGAAGAAACTAACTTAGAAGACGAACTGCTGTTGCCCCTGATCGATCGATTAATCGACTGGGTCGATCGATCGAGACTAGGAGTTGATCTATTGACTTAAGTTGTTTTTCTCAAATTCTTCCTTGGTTAAGGTTTATTTGATTTTCGAGAATGAATGGGAATTCTAGGATTTATATTATACTTATATGGGAATGAGAATAATACTAGTAGGTATATTGTTGAGGTTCGATAAGGCCATTGGATGTAGGATTTGGATTATGGACCGACGAGAATAAATCAATTGAGTAAAGCATCAGGGAATTTTGAATTGAGTTACGAGGTGAGGTAAAGTCAATTCAAGTGATAGACCAGTAGGGTAAGTAATAACTATTGAAATTATATGTGAGGGGTAACTAGGGTCCTTAGAGTTGAGTGAATACTCAAATAAATGTGATAGTGAGAAATCGTAAATTGACGAACACGGTTAATATGACAGAATACTATATTACGTACAATTATGATTGATAGGTCGAGTGTGTACCTACTAAATTGTATGAACTATTAGTTTGAGAGATGTATACCTATATTAACTACGTTAGGGTCGATGAAGTATTTCGAACTAACGTAGGGTTATTATACGTCAAGGTCGATGAAGTATTCCGAACTAACGTAGGATTATTATATGTTAGGGTTGATGGAGTATTCTGAACTAACATTGGGTTATCATATGTTTGGGGTCGATGTAAAATGCCAAACAAAACCTTCGAACTGGTGGCGTGATGAAAGAGTTCGATCCAGAATATGTGTATATAAATAATTGGGGTTTATGTATCATTCTAAACTGATTCTTACTTGGGGTCTATGAATCATTCCTAACGAAGAGTCATTTACGTGTGTCAAAAGTACATAGTAGTAATGACTGATATTTAGTATATATTGTATGTGAAATATATACTTAATGATATTTTAATTTTGTGTGTTAGTAGATTGATATATGATGTGTTTCGATACATATCAAACTGGTAAGTTAAGTAGTGAAACTTAATTATGAAATGAAACGTTATATAGATAATATCTAATTAGTAATTTAAGTAGTGAAACTTCAATACAAAAGTGGGAAGATATTAATTGTGAGAATTGTAGAAATTTAATAGTGAAACTAAATGAGAAGTTTTGAAACATAACATAGGTGAAATGTTACTTGAGAATTAATTAACCTTCGCGAGATGTTAATGAAATGGATGTACTATATGGGCGGTATGAGAACTTAGGTATAGATAAGTTCATATGATGACTTTAGTCCTAGTTAGCTTGGGAGATATGGCTAGGCAGGCTAAGTGTAGAACGTTAGGTGTGCACAATAGATAAGGTGTGAGTAAACTCAAGAGAGTATACGAGAACCTAACATGTGGAATCAATAACCGCATTTTATATTGTCATAAACGCTTGCTAAATATTTTCAAAATGTTTTGAGTACTAACTCTTGTTATAAAATATTTTCAAAACCTTTTAGGTGTCCAGCCACAAGGACGCCATGTATGCTGATTTCATTCCAGGGACACAAAGCTGTAGCACAGTGGATGCTTACTGGATTTTGATGAGACGATATCTCTCTTTAAGATCTAGTGCAAGATCTCACACTATTTTATATATGGACTTGTGGTCTGGTATCAGTCTCAGATGTTTAGTTTAAGACTAGTGGTTGTTCTATTGTTGTTTTGGGATTGTTAGCCGATGGTTATTCAGTAATACTCTTGTTCTATTGTACTTATATTTTGTTGATTGGGTTGTAGTACATGGTCATTGTTATACCTTGTGTCGCTTGGTTAGTTCTGTTTTAAGAAAGATAAAATTTGGCACCGGTCTAATTTTCACGTAGGTGACTAGTAATGAAAAGGTTTTCGACAGTGATGCTAAGAATGAACCATTTGAGAAACCTATTTTAATTTAAAAAAGTCTTGATTACCCGATGTTTAATTATGCGGGGTGTCATAGGGAATAATAAGTTTCTAGGACCCGAAGGGATTTACTGTCCATTGGCAGGATTTGGGTAACCCGTGTCTTTTTCGTATAGTTCAAGAACTTAATGAGAGTTATGTCAGCGTGAGTTAAAGGTTTAAAGTCTGACATATGTAGTCAGGGATTATTACGGGTATTTACCCTTAGGAGTGTCACGTGTTTGGCAAGAAGAAAATTGGCACCCATAAATGAGGGGCCTTTTCTAACATAGAGATATTAGAGCCAGTGGAGTATAGGCTCGTCTCTTGATGCACCATATGGTTGGCGATTATCTAGTTGGAGGTTGGTGAACAGATCTTGGTATGGGTCTCCTATGAAGGGAGTCATGATGTTCGGTAGGAAAGGGAAGCTAGCGCCAAGGTATGTGATACCATTTCAAATCATTGAGAGGGTGGGACCAGTTGCATACAAACTGGGATTACCGAACTACTTACATCGGATTCACAATGTAGTCCACGTGTCATCGCTGAAGAAATATCAAGGGAGCGATAGAGTTTTTTGGCACGTTCCACTCGAGGAGATTGATTTGCAGCCAAACATCTCGTATGAGGAGAGATTCATCGCTATACATGGTGGTAGTGAACGTAAACTGCGATCTAAGATAGCACCTTTGGTTCGAGTTCAGTGGGTACACCAATTTATTGACGATTCGACGTGGGAGCAGGAGGAGATATGCGAGAGCAGTATCCAAAGTTATTCACCGCAGGTACATCTTAATTTTGAGGAAAAAATTCCTTTAAAAATGGGGGAGTATTTAACACCCCGTATTTCTGAGCATTTAAATAATTGATTAATTCGGCTAATTAAAATTACAAGTGTCACACCCAAAACCCAATATCCATACCAATCATTTCTTATTAGAATAATTAGATAATAATCTTGAGCCCATTGGAAATATAATTCATTTATCAATATTTTCTTACATAATGTGCACAATAAACATTATATTATTCTTATTCCCTACTGAAATCAATATCAAAGTCGTAATTAAGCAGGCATACAATAATGTGATTAACTATGATCAACTCAATCCATGCTAACTCAATATATACAATATGTGAGTGTATTAAAACCTCAGTGTGACAATGACACAACCCCCATGTCTAATCCCCACCTCTTTCTAACGGTACAACTCTCAAATAACTAATCATATGACATCCTTGCTGGCAGCTTACAACCCTGAAAATGTTAAAATGTAAACCATAAGCATTAAGCTTAGTGAGGTACTCCTTCCCTAAAACAAAATAACAGTTCTATATCAAATATGTGGATATTAATCCAACCAATCCTGCCATACAATGAATTAACAGTTATATATATATATATCAAATCTGTGGATATTAAATCCAACCAATCCTGCCATATAATGAATTAATAGTTATATATCAAATCTGTGGATATTAATCCAACCAATCCTGCCATATAATGAATTAACAGTTATATATCAAATCTGTGGATATTAATCCAACCAATCCTGCCATATAATGAATTAACAGTTATATATCAAATCTGTGGATATTAATCCAACCAATCCTGCCATACAATGAATTAACAGTTATATATATCAAATCCATGGATATTAAATCCAACCAATCCTATCATATAATGAATTAACAGTTATATATAAAATTTGTGGATATAAATCCAACCAATCCTGCCATATAATGAATTAACAGTTATATATCAAATTTGTGGATATTAATCCAACCAATCCTGCCATACAATGAATTAACAGTTATATATCAAATCTGTAGATATTAAATCCAATCAATCCTGCCCGTTGGCAATAACAAATCTTGGACCATAAGTCCCAAATAATTCTACCCATTGGCAATGATAATTCTGCCCATCGGCAATAGTATGTCTGCCCATTGGCAATAGTAATTCTCCCCATTGGCAATAAGAAGTCTTCCCATTGGCAATAGTAATTCTGCCCATTGGCAATAATAAGTCTGCCCATTGGCAATAACAAGTCCTGGAACATAAGTTCCAATAAATCATTGGATCTTTGTCCAATTCCAATCCTGGATCATAAGACCCAAACAAATCCTGTATATTTTAATATCCAAACAAATCCTGAATACCGAAGTATTCAAACTAATCCTCGATCATGAGACCTAAAGAAATCCTGGATATTTTAATATCCAAACAAATCCTGAATACCGAAGTATTCAAACCAATCCTGGATCATGAGACCTAAACAAATCCTGGATATTTTAATATCCAAACAAATCCTGAATACCGAAGTATTCAAACCAATCCTGGATCATGAGACCCAAATAAATCCTGGATATTTTAATATCCAAATAAATCCTGAATACCGAAGTATTCAAATAATTCCGTTCTTAGAGCTATATTCATATTTATATATGAAACAAATCATAAGTACACTCACCTTGGTAATTTAATAGGCTTTCCTTTTTCTTTGTTCGACACTTATTCCCTTCCTATCATTCTTACAATATTAGTATCATCGTAAGAATATCAATAATCCGAGGAATATCTCAAACATAACTCAATTCATAAGTATCATATGATTCTATTCAAGTCATTTATCATAAGTGAAGTTCCATCCAAATTGATGTTAATATATTTGACATATTCAAATCATAGACCAAACATACATTCATTTCTTATTGGTAATTAAATCCTTATCATATTAGGACTCCAATACAAAATACGGTACATAATTTCAAGTCTCCTAGAGCAAGATAGGCCCATTTCTTTACCACATAGCAAATCTGCCCTATAGGCTCTTTTATCGTTCATTCAACTTCTAGGAATTTTCATAATTTTTCTACATCATAAATTTCTATGATATTTCACCCAAAATTAGTAAACATATTTAATAATACAAAATTAAAGTTTCATAATTTTTAAGGTTCATTTGCTATGTCAAGCAAAACATCGAATACATAGGGGGCATACTTTCACCCTTAGGGCAGATTTCATACCCTAACTTCAAACCATCACCCAAGATTCATTTCTTCGTATTTTCACATGATTTTTGGATATGTCATACATATATGAGTCTGTTTTAATCTCCAATAAATCAATTCTAGTAATCATACAAAAATATATGGAAGGTTGAATAAACAAGTTTACTAAACGAAGTAATTTTAAGGGTTTGTACATTCAACTTAACTTAAACTTGCATCAACCATACATTTACATCAAGGGCTGAAAGTTTAGTAAAAAAATGATGATTTATATCATCTAAATCAGTAATAAAAGAAAAATAACAATATTTGGGGTTAGGATTACCTTCGGTACTTTTACGTAATTTCCACGGATTTTTATCCAAATTTTCTCCTCACTTTCTTCTAAACTTTACAATTCTCTCTTCATCTCAAGCCAAACTCTTTAATGGCTGAGTTATTCTAGAGGAGGGACTTATTTAAAGCCTCTTAAGTTGGCCAAAACAAACCTCCTTATTTAACCAATCAAAATCCACCATTTGTTAGCCTAATAAGACGAAATATCATTTAATGAATGGACAAATTTTTCCCTCCTTCGTAATTCCAGCATAACTTCTCGCTCGGGCCTATATTTAACACACCGTTTGTCATGTTAAAAACCTAACTCATATATATACAACTATATAGTTTTCTCCTTAAGTCAATTGTTATGTTATAAATGTCAAAACTAGTCTTAAACATGGACACTCCCTACCGAAAACTTCAAAATTTTATATTTGTAACTAATTCAATATTTCATTGTTTATGAAGGTAGGGTTAGACTAAACATAATGACTTAACATTATATATACTATTAACATATTATCCATATCACATAATCCAAGCATGATTTAAACATAATTTATCGTAATTATATTCGGGTTGTCACAATTCTCCCCCTGTTAGGAAATTTCGTCCGCAAAATTGACATACCTCGATTGTCCGAATCAAATAAATACGGACAACGCATCTTCATGATATCCTTACTCTCCCATGTAGCCTCTTACATGGAATGCCTTCTCCACACAACTTTCACAAGTGGGATCACTTTTGATCTCAATATTTTTTCCTACCTATCCACAATAGCAAGTGGGTCTTCCACATAACTCAAGTCTTCCTTCAACTCAATAGGTTGTTCCACTAACACATGTTAAGGATCCTCTACATACTTTATTAACATAGAAACATGGAAAACATCATGTAATCGAGTTAACTCTAGTGGTAACGCTAACTTGTAGGCAACCATCCCAACTTTCTCAAGAATTTTATAAGGTCCAATGTCTCGTGGACTTAATTTACCTTTCTTTCCATACCTCATAACTCCTTTCCATGGAGATATTCGAAGAAACACATGATCCCCTTTCTGGAATTCGAAATATTTTGGTCATTTATCCACATAACTTTTATGTCTTCTTTGAGCCGTTCTCATTCTATCTTGAATAATCTTCACTTTTTCAGTGGTGACTTCAATCAACTCTAGACCCTCTATCTTCCTTTCACCAACTTCACCCCAACATACGGGTGTACAACACCGTCTACCATACAACGCTTCATATGGCTCCATACCAATAGTAGATTGAAAACTATTGTTATATGCAAATTCTATCAAAGACAAATATTCATCCCAATTTCCTTTAAAATCAAGCACACAAGCTCTAAGCATATCCTCTAAAATCTGTATTATCCTTTCAGACTGCCCATTTGTTCGAGGATGAAAAGCCGTACTAAATTTTAAGTTAGTACCCATAGCATACTGCAAGTTATCCCAAAATTTGGATGTAAAAGTAGGGTCCCTATCTGAAATAATAGATACCGTAGCTCCATATAATCGAATAATCTCATTAACATACAATCTAGCATACCGATCAACTGTATACGTAGTCTTGACTACTAGAAAATGAGTTGACTTGGTCGACCTGTCTACCACTACCCAAATCGAAACTGACCCCTTCTGAGATTGAGGAAGCCCAACTATGAAATCCATCGTTATATGATCTCATTTCCATTCCAGTATTGGCAATGGATGAAGCAAACCCACAGGTTTCTGATGAGCCACTTTCACTTGTTGACATATAAGGCATCCAGCAACAAAATCATCTATTTTTTTCTTCATATTATTCCACCAATAATTCTCCTTTAAATCTCTATATATTTTAGTACTACCCATATGCATAGTATAAATGGAATTATGAGCCTTATCTAAAATTTCCGCTTCTAGTCCATCCACATTAGGCACACATAATCATTATTTATACAATAAAGTACCATCGTTAATAATACAAGAATCACCAGACTTACCATCTCTGACATCTTGTCATTTTTTCTCAAGAAAAGGATCTTGACCTCGCAAATCACGAATACGAGTAGCTAACAATGACCTCACGCTTACATAAGCAAAGAATCTGTCCCCATCTGCTAGCTGCAATTCCACTGCAATCAATCTCAAGTTCATAATGTGAGCAACTCTAGCACATCGAGTACAAGATAACCTACCCGAATACTTTTTACTCAAAGTATCTACAATTACATTTGCCCTCCCTGGATGCTAGTGAATTGTACAATCATAATCCTTGATTAACTCCATCCACCGCCTCTGCCTCAAATTCAACTCCTTCTGAGTAAATAAATACTTAAGGCTTTGGTGGTCGGTAATTATTTCACATACTTCACCAAATAAATAATGACGCCATAATTTCAAAGCAAACACAATAGCAGCAAGTTCCAAATCATGTGTAGGATAATTATGTTTATGTGTACACAATTGCCTAGAAGCATAAGCAATAACCTTACCATACTGCATAAAAACACAACCCAACCCCTGATGTGAAGCATCGGTATAAATAACAAAACCATCTCCACCATGTGGAATAGTAAAAACAGGTGCAGTTACTAACCTCTTTTTTAATTCTTTAAAAAAAATTTCACAATCAAAATATCATTCAAACTTCACATCCTTTTGGGTTAATTTACTCATTGGCAAGCCAGTCGAAGAAAATCCCTTTATAAACCTTCTATAATATCTAGCCAAACCCAAAAAAATCCACACCTCAGTCACATTATTGGGCCTCTCTAATTTCACAATAGTTTTCACCCTATTAGGATCAACACATATACCATCTCCAGAAATAACATGGCCTAAAAATGCAACTTGTGATAGCCAGAATCCACATATGCTAAACTTAGCATACAGATGCTTATCTTTCAACACATTCAAAACAGTTCTAAGATGATTTTCTTGTTCAACCATATCACATGAGTAGATCAGAATATCATCAGTAAAAACTATCACAAATGAATCAATAAAAGGATGCAGTACCCGATTCATAAGATCCATAAATACAGCTGGAGCATTAGTCACTCCAAAAGGCATCACAAGAAATTCAAAATGACCATACCGAGTGCAAAAATCAGTCTTAGAAATATCACTCTCTTTCACCTTCAACTGATGATAACCTGATCGTAAGTCTATCTTTAAAAATACTTTAGCACCCTATAACTGATCAAAAAAATCATCTATACAAGGTAAAGGATATTTATTCTTAACTGTAGCTTTATTCAGTTGCCTCTAATAAATACACAAACGCAAAGTAGCATTTTTCTTTTTCACAAATAAAACTGGTGCACCCCATGGAGATGCACTAGGTTGTATAAACCCCCTATCAAGTAAATCCTGCAACTGAATCTTAAGTTCTTTCAATTCAATTGGTGCCATTCTATACGGTTCCATAGAAATCAGGTATGTACCTGGTGCTAATTCAATACTAAATTCAACTTCTCTTTCTGGAGGTAACCCAGGCAACGCACTAGGAAACACTTCTGGAAAATCACGTATAATAGGAACATCAACTAATTGTAAGGCCCCCTTTCTTAGTGTCAAGAACATACGCAATAAAACTCTCACAACCCTTACTCAATAATTTCCTCGTCCGAATAGCAGAAATGATGCAACTGGGAACAATTTTCCAGTCCCCCATAAATTTAAATGCAGGCTCACCAGGCATATTAAAAATAACTTCTTTATAGAAACAATCCATAGATGCATGGTATTTAGATAACCAATCCATTCCCAGAATTATATCAAAATCAGAAATATCCAATGGAAGTATATTTATAATTTTATCTCTAACCCCCACAGTCAAAACACAATCACGAAAAACATAATCAGCTACAACCATTTCCCCTATAGGCATATAAATACCCAACCCCACATCTAATCGAGTACATGGTCTATTCAGATGTATATCAAATGCATATGACACAAAAGAATGTGTGGGAACAGGATCAATCAAAACATAAGCACTTCCTTTAGTAGTAGAAAGTGTACGTGTCACCACATCCGAAGTAACCTGAGCTTCTTTCATCATAAAGACTCATCCACCTAGCCTGGAACCACTAGCTTGTCCCATTCCCCAGGTTTCATCAATAATAACTGAGTTATAACAGCCAACACAAACAGTTTATAATACTAAATTATTAGTTAGTACATAAACAATTCATAAATATCAAATCAACTCAATAGCTTCCATCTAACCGTCACACACGCCTAGAATTTATAACCTAGACGCTCTGATAACCACTAATTGTCACACCCAAAACCCAATATCCATACTAATCATTTCTTATTAGAATAATTAGTTCATAATCTTGAGCCCATTGGAAATATAATTCATTTATCAATGTTTTCCTACATAATGTGTACAATGAACATAATATTATTCTTATTCCATACCGAAATCAATATTAGAGTCGTAATTAAGCAGGCATATAATAATGTGATTAACTATGATCAACTCAATCCATGCTAACTCAATATACACAATATGTGAGTGTATTAAAACCTCAGTGTGACAATGATAAAACCCCCATGTCTAATCCCCAGCTCTTTCTAACGGTGCAACTCTCAAATCACTGATCATATGACATCCTAGCTGGCAGCTTACAACCCTGAAAATGTCAAAATGCAAACCATAAGCATTAAGCTTAGTGAGGTACTCCTTCCCTAAAATAAAATAACAGTTCTATATCAAATATATGGATATTAATCTAACCAATCCTTCCATACAACGAATTAACAGTTATATATAAAATTTGTGGATATTAAATCCAACCAATCCTGCCATATAATGAATTAACAATTATATATCAAATATGTGGATATTAATCCAACCAATCCTTACATATAATGAATTAACAGTTATATATCAAATCTGGGGATATTAATCCAACCAATCCTACCATATAATGAATTAACAGTTATATATCAAATATGTGGATATCAATTTAACCAATCCTACCATACAATGAATTAACGGTTATATATATCAAATCTGTGGATATTAAATCCAACCAGTCCTTCCATATAATGAATTAACAGTTATAAATCAAATATGTGGATATTAATCCAACCAATCCTGCCATATAATGAATTAACAGTTATATATCAAATCTGTGGATATTAAATCCAATCAATCCTGCCCGTTGGCAATAACAAATCTTGGACCATAAGGCCCAAATAATTCTGCCCATTGGCAATGATAATTCTTCCCATCGAAAATAGTATGTCTATCCACTGCCAATAGTAATTCTGCCTATTGGAAATAAGAATTCTTCCCATTGGCAATAATAAGTCTGCCCATTAGCAATAACAAATCCTGGAACATAAGTTTCAACAAATCATTGGATCTTTGTCCAATTCCAATCCTGGATCATAAGACCCAAACAAATATTGGATATTTTAATATCCAAATAAATCTTGAATACCCAAGTATTCAAACCAATCCTGGATCATAAGACCCAAAGAAATCCTGAATACCGAAGTATTCAAACCAATCATGGATCATGAAACCCAAACAAATCCTGGATATTTTAATATCCAAACAAATCCTGAATACCGAAGTATTCAAACCAATCCTGGATCATGAGACCCAAACAAATCTTGGATAATTTAATATCCAAACAAATACTGAAGTATTCAAATAAATCCGCTCTTAGAGATATATTCATATTTATATATGAAACAAATCATAAGTACACTCACCTTGGTAATTTAATAGGCTTTCCTTTTCATTTATTCAGCACTTGTTCAACTGGTTCTTATTCCCTTACTATAATTCTTAAAATATTAGAATCATCATAAGAATATCAACAATACAAGGAATATCTCAAACATAACTCAATTCATAAGTATCATATGATTCTATTCAAATCATTTATCATAAGTGAAGTTCCATACAAATTGATGTTAATATATTTGACATATTCAAATCATAGACCAAACATACATTCATTTCTTATTGGTAATTAAATCCTTATCATATTAGGATTCCAATAGAAAAGACGGTACATAATTTCAAATCTCCTAGAGCAAGATAGGCCCATTTCTTTACCACATAGAAAATCTGCCCTATAGGCTCTTTTATCGTTCATTCAACTTCTAGGAATTTTCATAATTTTTCTACATCGTAAATTTCTATGATATTTCACCCAAAATCAGTAAACATATTTAAAAATACAAAATTAAAGTTTCAAAATTTTGAAGGTTCATTTGCTATGTCAAGCAAAACATTGAACGCATGGAGGGCATACTTTCACCCTTAGGGTTCCCTAACTTTAAACCATCAGCCAAGATTCATTTCTTGGTATTTTCTCATGATTTTAAGATATGTCATACATATATGAGTTTGTTTTAATATCCAATTGGAATCAATCAATTCCAGTAAGTATACAAAAATATATGGAAGATTGAATAAACAATATTACTAAACAAAGCAATTTTAAGGGTTTGTACATGCAACTTAACTTAAATTTGCATCAACCATACATATACATCAAGGACTGAAAGTTTAGTAAAAACATGATGATTTATATCATCTAAATCTGTAATAAAAGAAAAATAACAAGATTTGGGGTTAGGATTACCTTTGGTACTTTTACGTAATTTCCACAGATTTTTCTCCAAATTTTCTCCTCACTTTCTTCCTAAACTTTACAATTCTCTCTTCCTCTCAAGACAAAATATTTAATGGCTGAGTTATGCTGGGGGAGGGACTTATTTCAAGCCTTTAAATTCGTCCAAAACAAACCTCCTTCTTTAACCAATCAAAATCCACCATTTGTTAGCCTAATAAGACGAAATATCATTTAACGAATGGACAAATTTGTCCCTGCCTCGTAATTACAGCATAACTTCTTGCTCGGACCTCTGTTTAACACACCGTTAGTCGTGTTACAAACCTAACTCATGTATCTACAACTATCTGGTTTTCTCCTCAAGTCAATTGTTATGTTATAAATGTCAAAACTAGTCTTAAACATGGACATTCCCTACCGAGAACTTCAAACTTTTATATTTGTAACTCATTCAATATTTCATTCTTTACGAAGGTAGGGTTAGACTAAACATAATGACTTAACATTATATATACTATTAACATATTATCCATATCACATAATCCAAGCATGATTTAAACATAATTTATCGTAATTATATTCGGGTTGTCACAACAAGTGTGTCATAAATTAATTGAATTAATTATTATGTGAATATTTAAATATTAATCGGTAGAGTTAATGGTTATTATCTATGGAATATATTTACTAAGTCAATGGTAATAATTAATTTATGTCATAGCAAGTGATTGTGACATGGCATTATTTTATCTCAATCGGGAGTCGGGTATAGACTATATTGAGGTCGAGATCGGAATTTTATTAAACTGACTCGGGTGACAATTCTGAGCACACGGTTGATTTTGGATGGGTCGAGATAGTTGGAAAAGAGAACCCGGGGGTAGTAATTGCATCTCGAGGCTTTTTTTAGGCATAACCAGGCCCACACGGGGGTTTTCGGGTAATTTGGGCTTGTCTCATTAGGCTAATTTCGGGATTAACATTAATGAACTTAAATTAAGGAGTTAGTGATAACCATAACTTTAATAAAGAAACCCTATATCTGAATAGAAGACAAGAGGGAGATTTAGGAAGCCAAAGCAAGAGGAATTTGGGTGTGACCTTCATCAATTCCTCTTCTACCTCAAAGGATTAAACCCTATGAATCTATACAGGCAAATGGTTAACTTGTTGTTAACTTGAATCTGTGAAAATCAATTCCTATCATAGTATGCGTAATTAAAAATCTATTTTTGGGTAGGAAATTGCATGAAATTGGGTTTTCCTTAAATGGGATACTTTGAGGAGATTAAAAGTGAAATTGGTTATGCTATATGATTCTAGGTTTTATAAATCTAAATTCTATAATAAACCTAGTAGAAATTGATATCTAATTTCGGATTATAAAGTTGAATTCATAATTGGTTGAATGAAACCCGGATAAAACCCAAATCGGGGAATATTGGATTGTATGTAAATTAGTTGGTGATTAATGGTTTCTAGAATGATTAGAACTTATTCCTATGTGAATAAAATGTTGGTTGTGATTGTGTGACGATCTAAGTGTAAATAAAAATATTAAAGGTTTGACAATGGAGGATAAACGAATCTGGGAAGAAGATGGTTCGCTACCCAAATACAAAGAACTGGTTCGGGGGTCAGGCCGAGTCGGTTCGGGGTGTGTGACAGTCCCAGTTTCTTGAATTTAATTAGTAGCTTATTTATTTGGAGAAAAATAAATAAGGTGTATAATTCGTAACGATCATAAGTAGATATAATTAAGGTTATGAGAGTGGAAACAGTGTGACACATAATTAATGAATTTTGGGGGAATTATTCAATAGTATTTAATTACGGACCGAGTGAATGTGTCCGGGTATTGTAGTAGTGCAATACTACTTTAATGAATTTTGTTAATGTGATATTAATTGAATTAAGAGTCGGTGAATAGACTCGGGTATTTTCAGACTAGTGTTACGGGAGTTAAACACGGATTAGCCGAGTTTAATTTAGTGTATATATATATATAATATTTTGTGATCATTAAATATCGGTGTTAGATATTTTTATAAATGCATACCCCTCTAGTGCTATCATAGGAGGTTGCGCGATGTGGGTGAATCTCCTGGCTAGTAAACTCATGAAAAGTATAATCCCCTTACCATAGCGCCCATTACTTTATATTGCTATTCTTTTCGAGATGAGGCACTTTGGGTATGATTCGTCCTCACCCGAGGAACTATGGCCGCCTCTGACATGCTTATTATATTTTTCGGATTCGGTGAGTTAACTGTCTCAGGATTTCCAGGTGGGACTGAGTGTACCTGGGGTGATAGCATTTTAGAGAAAACATCCGGTCAGTTATTACGCTGGAGTGTATGTGTGTGTGTGTGTGTGTTTGTGTGTGTGTGTGTGTGTGTGTATATATATATACAGTGGGACTCTAATGTAGTTTTATTTAAAAATGATTAAGTAAGTTAATGCGAGAAATAACTTGTAAATCATTAGTAAGGCTACTCGGGCTAGAGTAGGGGGTGCCTAATTAGACACTGTAGTATAGATAAAGGGTTATAAAGGGAAGCGATAGGTGTGACACAATAGATGAAGGGTGAGTGTTATCTTAAGGGAGTGCGACACTAACTTAAATATGAAAAGCATTCATGTATTTTAATTACTGCAAACTTAATCACTTGCAAAATATTTTCAAAATGCTTTGGGTTCTGACCCTTGCTACAAATATTTTCAAAACCTTTCAGGTATCCAGCTACAGGGATGCCAGACTTGATTCTCCATTCTAGGGTTACGCATCTGCAGCACATGTGGATGCATTAAGGAGTTGGAATAGACGCATTATTTCTTTATTCCTAGATTAGGAATCCATTCTCAGTTGGAGTTTCATTTAGGACGTTTTGCTCAGTTACTTTCAGATTCAGTACTTGGATATTTATTCATTTGTTGGATATTTATTTATATTTGGGATTTTATAGCCGATGGTTTATTCGACAAGTCATTCATCTATTTATTCATTATTTTTTTAGACTCACTGATTGTGTGTATGAATTACTTTATTTTATTCGACATGTTTTATCTGTTTAATGAAAGATAAAATTTGGCACCGGCTTAATTAACTAATAAATGGTTAGTAATTAATATGATTTTTGACAATGATGCTAAGAATGAACCAAATGAGAAACCTCTTTTAATTTAATAAATGACTGATCATCTGGTATTTCATTGGGCGGGTGTCATAAAGTCTTAAATAGTTTTTCAAGAGTATAGCATGGAATAAACAATAATAAAATATTATCATAAATGATTATGCAATTGTTATACGTTTTCATGCTTATAATTTCATTAATCAAGCATTTAATACAAAAGGTACAACCCTCATGCACATTTCCATTCTCAAGTAGACCTTAACTATGTCCCAATTACTCAACATATATTTCAATTATCATAAATCAAAGAACGAAATTAAAAAACCTAATATGTCAATTATATATTACGGGTTTCATATTCAATTTCTCACCGTAATTAGGGATAAATATCAATATAAAAAACATGAGGATAATCAATTTCACCTAATTAATATCATACTCTAGGATGTCTCAAATCCCTTAATGATTTTAACTCATTTTAATCCTAAAATCATGGTAACTGAAATTTAACATAAGTATATTTAAAAGGAGAGGAGTAAATAGAAACTTGCCACAAAAGATGAAATAAACTCGCTTTAAATTTAAAAAGAAGAAATCTTGAAATATATCCTTGAATCTACTTTAAATACTCCTTGAAAACTTCTTGGAAAAGTTAATTTGTTTACTCTTGAATATCTCTGAATCCTTATTTGGAAGCCTTGAAGATATCTTTGTTTTGTTTTGTGGTAACGAGGTTGCTTGGGAGAGATTTAAAGGGTTTTAGGGTTTCTTGGTGAAGGGAAGACTTATAAATGAGGGTGATATGAGAAATGACTCTTAAAACACAAGGAAGGCTAATAAAATGACCCACAAACCCGTTGACTCCGTGACCAGGACACAGTCTAGCCACGATCGCTACTATAACCGTGGTTGCGATACTCAACTCTACGTTTATGGATTAAAACTCTAGTTATGGCCCTTAAGCGCGTCCCATTTTTTTCTTGGCGGCTACAAAATCCTAGAAACCCCAATATTACCAAACCCTACTTTCTTCCTAAGAAAAGTGTAAGTACCTACATACCTCCAAGCCTTTCTAGAAATTTCCCAATTATCCAAATCACTTTCTAACTTATTATGATTACAAATATAACTCCAGACTTAACTAAAATTTGACCTTAGTATATAAAAACCTTAGTAATCAATCAAATGAACTCTAAATTTTCAAATTAAGTCATTTTAACTTTACACCCTCATAAATTATTTTAAATACTCAATTTCAAATTTATAACTTGTTCGAGTTGCAATTTAATTAATTAAAAATATTCTCAATTAATTAATTATAAATCCTCTTCAAAATCCAAGTTATTACAAGCAAGTTGAAGGAGGATACAACTTGAAAAGAGAAGGAAGTGGAAGAGGTCGAATGTATCCAACCAGATTTTAGAAATATTGACACTGACCTGGCGATCCTCAAGAAGGCCTCTGCCCAAAAGACTTTGCAAAAGTTGATTTTGTAAAGGCAAAATAGGGAACTTGAGGTCAATTAAGAGGCCGACCTAGATAAGTCCTTTGACGATAGATTTGAGGCCGAAGTACAAGAGGTTTCTGTACAATCATGAGTCAGTTTCTATAACGTTGGTTGACTTTTTTACCTTCAATGAGGAAATGTCCCATAGAACAACGCAGAATACGAAGAACGCCCCTTGGAGAAGCCCGTCACAGGAGAAAGGAATGATTCCTTGGCATTTGGTTAGGACGTTAAGCGGGAATTCATTGATCCTTCTGCTCCCACATATGTGGCCAGTCAAGAAGGAATGTTACTATCGACCAAAGGAATGATGTTGCTGCCAGCTAGGGGGGAGGTCACCCTTATCTACCTTGGGTTTTCCCCTCTATTTTTTTATTTATTTTCTTCTTACTTGTAAGTCATTTTGGGTATATTTTTTTAGGCCTTATTCCATTTATATATCAATGAAGTTTTTCTTTATTTTATTATTCATTTCTTAGTTTGTTTTGCATCTTAATTTCTAAATTTATCTGCTTGCAAGTTAACATCTTTATTAAACTTAGTTGTTAGTCGATGGGATTATGTTCTGTGAATGACTACACTGACTTATAAATTTTAATCAAAATGTTAACTGAATAACCAATTAAATGAAATTTGTAAGGTAACATTCTTATTTAGCTTGTTTGTTATTCGATGGAGTTATGGTCTGTGACCGACTCTGTAACAGCCGCCACCATGGTCTTGATTGAACCAGAGTAAATTGCTGACTTGATGTGACCCAATTAGGCTTTAGACCTTATAAGATGGATAGTTGGTCAAATTTGAGTAATATTGTGGTCTTGGTGCAATTAATTAGATTTAGAATGACCTTATATTTAATTTAGAGAAAATTAGCGTCGTTCGAATGAGACCGTTGGTGGTTCGAACAAGATCCCAATATCGTTGGAATGATGCTAAGTCATTCGAATGAGAAGCCATCATCTTTTGAACATCAGCTTCAAATGACCATGTTCTGTCAAAAAATGACCACCCTCGTTAGAAGCTAGTTCGAACCCCGTTCGAATGATATTGTGTTGTCGTTCGAATGAGGTCTGTTCTCGTTTGAGTTAGAATACAAAAATCAATTTTTACAGATACAAAAAAAAATTTCATGATCATGATCATTGGATCAAAACACATGTACACGCTCCCATGGCAGCAGATCAACTCAGGGTTGGAGCTTTGGGATTTTTTTCAAATTTAACCCCTAAGGGTTTGGGGGTATTTAAGTGAGGTTTTGGCCCATTATAGGGAATTTCAGTAAGATTTTATCTCTTTCTCTCTCTCCCCCTTAGCTCTTGGATCCTCATCACCACCCAACCACCTTCCACCACCCTAGCACTACCACTCCTCTATCCTAAACCACCCTATTTTAACCCCTTCAAACCATATTTAAGCCATAAAACCCACATACACCACATATTAGGCAAGATATCAATTTATGGAGATGTTGTTGAGGATTTTTTAAGAAGAAAAGAAGAAGAATAAAGGATCTTGAAAGGGGTCGTTCTTGGAGATTTCATGGAGCTTACTAGTAAAGCTAGGCAACCTCCCCGAGGCTACCCTTAGAGGTGGTAGGCTTCCATCACCATCTTCTTCATTATACCATCTTTGGAGATTATTTGAGGTGGGAAACTCTACTATTTAAGTTTAAGAACTTTACTTCTAGAGTATTTGGTATTGTATGAAAAGTTTTAAGAGTATAATGTATGCATGTTTAGCTATTTTCTTATGTTCTTTATAAAATGGTTCACAAGTGATCTTCAAAGGTATTGAGAAAATGATATATTTTCAAGAAAACTTAGTGTTAAACATTTTATAGATAAAATATTTTAAAATAATAGTTATCTTGTTGAGATATTTTATAGACAAAGTCTTGAAGTTTTCTTGTAAAAATGGAATTTTATGAATTTAGACACTTATTCAAGTTTTGAAGAACAAAAATCTCTTTTACTATTAAAAAGAATATTTTTGCAAGTATATGAAATTTCTTGAATAAATCATGTGTTAAACTTATTTTCTAGTATTTTTGACTTAAAATCCCTCTTCCCATGTATATAAACTTGTAGTCATTTGGCAATGAGCATACGGACAAGTTTAGTAAAGGCTTTAAGGAGTTTTAACATTAAATGAAGAAAATAGAATTTTTAGCCTTAAAAAGGTGTGTTAATAAGTGTGAAAAATGTGATAAGTGTATATCTTCAAGACTGCATGTGATGATAAGGGAAAATGGTGTTTTTCTTGTAAAGTGGTCTTTAAAATGTCAAAATATTTCTTTGCTAAAGAAAGTAACGAGAAAAAGAGATTTCTAACTTGAAATGTGTGTTAACTCCAAGCTTTACAATGAGTGTTAATAAGTAAAATTATTCAAGAAGTTGGTATGTATAACTTAATAATATTTTTGGTAAATAACCCTTGTGAAAATGGATGAAAAGACAAGTTAAAAAATAATTGGGTAAAATGCTAATTCTACGTAAAGTAGAACATTATTATGAAATAAAAATATTAGAAAAGGTGTTACACGAAATAGTACTAAACGAAAGTGATTTTTGGAATGAAATTAACGTTAAAGAGAAAACGGTAAGAAATTATGATTTTTCAAAGTGTAAGAGAAATATAGGGAAGTAGCCCCTGGGTTTTGGCTTCAACTAGTAAAAAGTGGAATAATGTGGACACAAAAAAGTGTAAAACACATGAAAGAAACTCAAAAGAACTAGGAAAAATTAAGAAGGGACCGGAGCCCTAGGGTGAAAGATGCAAATCACTGGACATAGCATATGATAGCATTGCCGACAGTGTAGAGCCCATTAAAGTACGCAGTTATGTGGTAAATTCTGAGAGAAATATAATGAGAAAGAGTAAAACATGATAAAGAAATTAGTTGTGCTAAGAAAATGAGAAAAGATAACCTTTGTTAAATGAAATTGATAAATGTTCCTCTTTTGAAAGGGTAATTCAGAAAAGAATTATGAAAAATGACTAAGTCCAAGTAAAGTGTGAGTTAATGACACAAGTGGAACGGTTAATAAGTAATCAAGAAACCTAAGATGGTTTTAACCCATAATTAACATGAGTGCGTGTTCTGAATGGTTTTAAAAGGGATAAAAAGTACTTTCTAATGTCGAGTATGCGTGTATTCAAAGGTGGTTTTAAAGGAAAGTATTAAAGTGAATTTGTTGTGAGTAAATGGAAAATTTCGGTATATGGAGTGTTCTTTCCAAAACAAATGCCGTTTTGTTTAAGTATTTAATTGGGTACATTAAATCGAAAAATCAATGTTAAGCCAAGTAAAAAGGGACAAAATGGGTCTTTTATAAGATTAGTGTGACTTAATCAACTTAAGTAACATTTAAAAAAAAATTCATTCATGCATTAGTACATGCATATGTACATATACACGGTAATTGCATGTGCACATAGGTGGTAAGTTATAGAGTCTATTTTCTACCAATCGATTCTATGTTGCATTATTATATTTTCCACTGGGCATTCGACTCCCTCCATTTCCTTTGTTACGAGAGGTTGCATGCAATTTCGTATTTTGAGAGCGTTATACATGTAAGTAGACCTGTCAAAAAATATGATAACCCGTTAACCCGACACGAACCGACACGAAATTATAAGTTTATGGGTTTACCTTTATTGGGTTTGGGTCATTAACGGGTTGAAACGATTGACCCGTTAATACTAATGCTTTGGGTTTGGAAATTTACTTGTACCCATTTTAAACCATTTCTACTCGTTAATACTAACGAGTACTATAGGGTCACCCAACTCGTACCCGATAAGAATAGCCATTAAAATCCATTATTTATAAATCCTTTAAGGATAATGGGTACTATAGGTCACCCAACCTATGCCCAATAAGAATTACTATGAAAACCCATTATTTTTAAACTATTAAAGACTAACGGGTACTATGGGGTGACCCAACCCGTTACCCGTTTAGACCCAAACTGATTCGTTAATATTAGCGGGTGGTAACGATTCAGGTCGTGTACTCATTAATATTAACGATTCATGTTTGGGTATTGTCATTAGACCCGTTAGCCTTAACAGGTCATGTATGGGTTAGGGGTGTTTTGACCCGTAACCCGTACACGACCAAAACCGACCAGTTGACGGGTATACATGTAAGTATTATTTTTATCTTACGTTAATATCTTTAAATGCTTGGATATCGGGGACGCTTCTCATGGGTCCCACATGTAGCTTGATATAAATTGGAATCGCATACTAAACAAGTGAAATGTTAATTAAACAAATCTAAACCAACAATATTATTTATGTTATCTCATTGCACTTCACAACTAACGTTCGGGTCAGACTGGGTTGTCCAATGGGTAATTCATAAATTCGAACCACGGCATACAATTTTTCTCAGAGAAATAGGTTTAAGGTTCCTTTAGGGAGTGATGTTGTGAGGTCTGTAGTGGATCGTTGACACCGGTGTTGGTTTTAAGCCGATCATGCTAGACATATAATGGTTTTGGTTCATTGTCTTGACAATGGAATCAAGGAGATTAACACGACGAGAAATTCATTGCCAAGTAAAATGTGGCTAAGTTAGTTGCCATTAATAGTTCTCAGCGCTTTTGATTTAGATCTGTTAGTAACTTGCGAGTGTCTGTGTAGGCCATTAGTGGTGATACCACGTTCTTTTGTGTGAAGTGATTTTGTGTCAACCCTTGATTATGTGATTAGGTGAATTTAATCGTTGCGGTAGTGTCGTGTCATAAGCATTTGACATCTCGATAGGTATGTAGACTCGTGTTAGTCATTAATTGAGGATGTGTACTCAGGACTTGGTTAGGAGGTTTCTATCATTGGGGATGAGTGTCTTACTATTTTTTTATTGATGGATGTATATCGTAAGCTATGATGTGAGTTATGAGCCATTTCTGGTAAGTGTGTTACACGTATGAAGATGATGACTTGAAGTAACACAAGAGTAAACCCTAAGTAGCTTTCTATGATGTGGTTTTGGAGAATATGATGTGACATTTAAGAAATATGATCCCTTGTGACGTCAGTAGTGTGGACTTAGAGGCTTATAGGTTGTACACGACATCCTATATCATGTCATAATCCTTAGTAGTGTCAACTAGTTGTTTAACACATAGTATATGGCATCAGTCATTTGAAACAGAGTTTTTAGACTTTTTATTAGGTCTTGAGGAGAGGGTCGTAGGCTAGATCCATGCGAAGGTCCCAAGAGAAATGGAAATAAGATTTTCATCTAAATATTATAGCCCGTTTTCAATTGCCTAAGTGATGACTAAACATGAAGCATTTTTAGTATGAGTAGCTGACTTTAACAGAACCTCGTCAATGTTCTGCAAGAAGTAGCATTTCCAAATTCCCGTCCAGAAGCCATTCTGAGTGGGATCCCATGGAAAAGGGTTTTTACTTATTTAACAAGGAAATTACCTACTCCATCCGACCCTAGAGATTATTTTCATGTGGCGCCTTTGGGAATTAAAATCTACTTATTATGATGCCTTGAGGTGTTCGACGAGTATGGCTCACCATGTTTGCAGACTTATAGGCTAGTATTTGGCTGAGTATCGAACATCCATTTGAGGCGCATATTAGGAACTCGGAAGAGCATACCTACTATGGGAAAATCATGGGGATGAAATTCTATCAAGTTTTTGGTGACTTTTACATTGAGGTATGACGGGTGTCCTTAGGGAGCCAATCAAGTTCGGTGTTATGAAATGCAATGTGTTCCAGTGATAGTTGTATTAAAGGTCATGTGATGACATAAGCTTATTAGTTTAAAGGAGTCAAATAGTGTAGCCTTTGGTGATGTCGTTCGACTTGACATATAAAGGTGGTGTAACCTTCTAAAGGAAATTAGAGATTTGTGCCATGATTGGACGAAATTTTGTTTGTCATAAGATGACTAGTGAGGAAGGTGACGTACGTGACTTTGACGAGTACTAGGAAATGCATTAGAGACTTGGATTAATGATGTCATGATTAACGTCTTACGACTAGCAATCTAGATAGGATATCAAGGTATGATTAGGGTATTGGTATGCGCCGTCGGTATAAGTTAGGATAACAGGGAAAGTACTAGGTATTGACACATCTTTCCAAACCTCAATGGATTAGGAAGTGTAGACCTATATAGTACTTACTACCTTTATGTTCTAATAACGACCTATGTGATCGTAACAAAGAATCAGTTTGTGTAAAATTTGAAGATAGGAACAATGATGACCTTGTACTAATGATGGCTATTACAAGTTGAGTATTTCACCTAGTTGGGCATTGCCTAAGGAGATGTTAGGATACAATCACCGCACAATAAAGTATAAAGTAACCCAGGTGTGTTAGGTTGGTCAAAAATTCTCATTGACTAGAGAAACGGATAATGTCTACATTGACAAAGTTATTTGGCATTCATCGACTAAAGTAGTTCGTGTTTGTCGAGAATAAAAGGGGGAATCATTACTCCTAAGAAGGGAAATCCAGCATTGACTTCCCAAAGGACAATAGTTCTGGTTTCTCGTTCATCTCGTGAAGGTGGATGGTTCGTGATCCGATTCATCACGGTTAGTGACTCATGCCAGGGTGTACGGCTAGACTAGGATCCGACGAAAATGTTTGGCAGGAGTCATAGATTTTAAAACTATGGTGTAGGTTCACCTTTCTTAAATCATAGTACGTTGCATGTGGATGGGATTATCTCATAACGGTTGTTTATTCATTTTGATTCCTTGTTTTCTTTTAGTTCTGATAGTCGAGGGTTGTGTTCTTTCGATTTCAATTGTTGAGGACTGTATTCTTTAGGTTCTGATGGTCAAGGAGTGTGTTCTTTCTATTTTGGTAGTCTAGTATTGTTCCATGTTGATTATTCGGTCACAGCGTGGCTTAGCTCATTATGAGTGCGGATGGACCTATTATGGTTATTGCGCTCAGCAACTGAGTGCGCTCTTGTTTGAAATATCCTCTTATTTTGCACAAAATCCGTGTATGTGTCGCTGCGCATTCTGCCGCACGATTTTCTCATAATATTCTCTTTTCTTAGTATTAATGATCTTATGGTAGGCCTACATGAAAATTATCGGATCTAGCTGTAAAGAGAAGGGTTATGATTCGACGATATCGTAAAATGTTAGAACTTGAGTAAGCATAGAACATAGTGTTATTTCGACACAGTGAGTGGATTGGGGTAATACTAGGGTGAGATTTCCATAGCTAGACTCCTAAAGTGGTCTTAAGTTCATAGAAGGACCTTGTGTATGTCGCTTCTCAAAGTAAGTAACTAGTTGTGAGGAGGTCAGTATCAAGTTTAAGTGAATGTGTGTGGTCATGATAATTCGATAATTTGAGGAGACCCAGGGTGTGTAACCCTAAGATTCGAAATAGTTCTTAATGATGAATCGGATGTTAGTTGTGTTTAGGTTTACACATGGGTTAGTATCGATCATTTTGGAGTGGTACTCTGGCAGATGTGACGGGTATGATTTAGGTGATAACAAGAAAGGCTTAAGACTTAACCAAGGATGATTGCTGATAAGTGGAGACTTGAGGACTCTCAAGTGATGTTGATGGTTAAACTAATGATGAACGTAGGACTTGTTCCATGTTAAGTTCCCTAGTGATAACCCCTTCTAAAAGGACGTATGATGACTTCTTAGTGATTTGAGGATTTTGATGACCTAGCCTTAAAAGACCCCTATGACCTAAAGTAAGAATTTATAACCTTTAGTAACTCTAGGAGTTGATGGATTGAGAATTTCAGGGATGAAATTTCCTAAGGAAGGAAGAATGTAAAACTCGCCCTTGTGGTTTTGTCCGTACCTGTGTAAATTGGTGACTTAATGTGACCCTATTAGGCTTTATATCTTGTGAGATGGATAGTGGGTCGAATTTGGGTAATATTGTGGCCTTGGTGCAATTAATTGGATTTAGAATGGACTTATACTTAATTTGGATAAAATTAAGGTCATTCGAACAAGACCCTTAGTCATTCGAACGAGATACCAATCTCATTGGAACGATGCCGAGTCGTTCCAACGAGAATCCGTCATCATTCAAACATCTACTTCAAATGACCATGTTCTGTCAAAAGTTGACCACCCTTGTTAAAATATATTCAAACCCTGTTCGAATGAGATTATGTTATCATTCTAACGACGTGCATTCTCGCTCAAACGACACTGTAAAAATAAATTTTTGCAGATCCATAAAATGATTTCATGATCCTGACCGTTTGATCAAAACACTTGTCACACTCCCATGGCAACGGATCAACTCGGGGTTGTAGCTTTGCGAATTTTTGGAATTTAACTCCTAAGAGGCTTAGGGTATTTAAGTGAGGTTTTGGCCCATTCTAGGGCATTTTAATCATATTTTATCTCTCTCTCTCTCTCTAGCTTTTGGAGCCTTAGCACCACCCATCAACCTTTCACCAACCTAGCACCACGACTCCTCTTCCTTAAACCACCATACTTTAACAATTTTCCACCATATTTAAGCCCATAAACCCATATACATAACATGTTAGGAAATATATCAATTTTTCGAGATGTTGTTGGGGATTTTTGGAGAAGAATAAAAGAGCTTCATTGTGTTTCTTCTTGGAGATTTCATGGAGCTTACTAGTGGAGCTAGGCAACCTACTTGAGGCCACCTTGTGAGGTGGGAGGTTTCCATCACCATATTCTTCATCCTACCATATTTGGAGATTTTTTGAGGTAGGAAACTCTACTCAATCGGTTTAAAAACTCTACTTCCCTAGTATTTAGTCTTGTATGTAGAGTTTTAAGAGTAGAATGTATGCATGTTTCAAGATAGCTATTTTATGATGTTCATTGTAAAATGGTTCACAAATGATCTTCAAAGGTATTAAGAAAATGATATATTTTCAAGAAAACTTAGTGTTAAACATTTTATAAATAAAATGTTTTAAAATAATATTTATCTTGTTGAGACATTTTATAAACAAAGTCTTGAAGTTTTCTTGTAAAAATGGAATTTTATGAATTTAGACACTTATGCAAGTTTTGAAGAACAAAAATCTCTTTTACTATTAAAAAGAATATTTTTGCAAGTATTATGAAATTTCTTGAATAAATCATGTCTTAAACTCATTTTCTTGGATTTTTGGTCTTAAAATCCCCTTCCCGTGTATATAATCTTGTCATAAACAGTGGAATAATGTGGACAAAGAAAAGTGTTAAAACACATGATAAAAGAAACTCAAAAGAACAAGGAAAAATTAAGAAGGGACCGGAGCCCTAGGGTGAAAGATGCAAATCACTGGATAGAGCATATAATAGCATTGTCGATAGTGTAGAGCCCATTAAAGTATGCGGTTATGTGCTAAATTCTGAGAGAAATATAATAAGAAAGAGTCGAAAATGATAAAGAAATTGGTTGTGCTAAAAAAATGAGAAAAGACAACCTTAGTGAAATTAAATTGAAAAATTTTTCTCTTTTGAAAGGGTAATTCGAACAAGAAATATGAAAATGACTCCAAGGTGTACAATGAGTGTTAATGAGTAAAAACATTCAAGAAGTTGGTATGCATAACATAATAATATTTTTGGGAAATAACACTTTTGAAAATTGAGGAAAAGACAAGTTTGAAAACAATTGAGTAAAATGGTAATTCTACGTAGAATGGAACACTATTATGCAATAAAAATATTGGAAGAGGTGTTACACGAAATAGTCCTAAACGAAAGTGATTTCCGGAATGAAATCAACATTAAAGTGAAAAGGAAAGGCAGGAAATGGTGATTTTTCAAAGTATAACACAAATATGGGGAAGTAGTCCCAGGGTTTTGACTTCGGTCGATAAAAAGTTGAATAATGTGGACACAAAAAAGTGTTAAAACACATTATGAAAGAAATTCGAAAGAATCAAGAAAAATTAAGAAGGGCCCAGACCCCTTGGGTGAAAGACCCAAATCGCTGGCCAGAGCATATGGTGTCGTAATCGGTGGTGTGGAGCTCGTTAAAGTATGCAGTTATGTTGTAAATTATGAGAAAAAGTGGAACATGATAAAAAAAATTAGTTCTGCCAAGACAATGAGAAAAGACAACCTTTGTGAAATGAAATTGATAAATATTCCAATTTTGAAATGGTAAATTGGGCAAGAAATATGAAAATGACTAAGTCCAAGTAAAGAGTGAGTTAATGACATAAGTGGAATGGTTAATGGGAAATCAAGCAACCTCATATGGTTTTAATCCATAATTAACATGAGTGTGTATTGTGAACGGTTTTCAAAACAAAAACAAGTACTTTCTAACGCCAAGTGTGCGTGTGTTCAAAGGCAGTTTTCAAGGAAAGTACTAAAGTGAATTTGGTGTGATTAAATGGTAAATTTTGGTAAATTGAGCGTTCTTGCCTAAACAAACGCCGTTTTATTTAAGTATTTAACCGGGTGCATTAAATCGAGAAATCAATGTTAAGTCAAGTAAAAAGGGGCAAAAAAAGGGGGTCTTTTATAAGATCGGTGTGACTTAATCAACTCAAGTAATGTTTTAAAATAAACAAATTCATGCATTAGTATATGTATATGTACATATATACAGTAATTACATGTGCACGTATGTGGTACGTTATAGAGTCTCTTTTTACCGTTTGATTCTATGTTGCATTGTTGTATTTCTCACTAGGAATTCGGCTCATTTCTTTTCCTTTGTTATGGCAGGTTGTGCATGATTCTATTTTGAGAGCGTTATATGGGTAAGTATTCTTTTTATTTTACATTAGTAGCTTTGAATGCATGGATTCTGTGGACACTTCCCACGGGTCCCACATAGATCTTGATATAAATTGGAATTGCATGCTAAACAAGTGAAATGTTAATTAGATAAAACTGGACTAGCAACATTATGTAGGTTATCTTATTCCACTTCACACCTAATGTTCGGGTTGGACCGAGTTGACCCATGGGTAACCCATAAATCTGGACCGGGGCGTTACAGACTCCATTGACTTGTAAAATTTATTCAAAAGGTTAACCGATTAACCAATTAATTGAGACTTGTAAGTTAAAATTCTTGTTTAACTTAGCTAGCAATCAGTAGAATTTTAGTCTATGACCGACTCCACTCGCTTGTAAAATCTAAATTAAAAGGCTAATTGATTAACCAATTAATTAATACATGTAAGTTAATGTTCTTATTTATATCAGTTTAAAATTTATACCACCATGTCCTAGTAGGATTTATGCCTTATTCTAAGCTGACCAACTTATTCCTAAGTTGTACCACACAATCTTGGGTGGATTACGCCTTCTAGGCTAACCAACCCAAGTCGGGTTATATCAAAGTTTTCAAGTGGGTTTGATGCCAATTCTGAGTCGGCTAATTTTTTAAGCCTTATTACTTATTGTTTGGTTTATGCCTATTCTAGACCAACTGACCCAAGTTGGGTTACACCACCATTTTCAGGTGGATTTGATGCTAACTCTTGGGCAAATAGCTTATTTTTAAGTTGTACCACCCTTTTTTAGGTGGGTTTATTCCCGTTCTAGGCCGACTAACCTTGTTTGGATTGTACACCCATTTTTAGGTGGTTTTGATGTCAATTCTTAGGCGACCAACTTATTTTTAAATTTTACCACACATTCTTAGATGTGTTTATGCTTATTCTAGGTTGACCAACCCATGTGGGGTTATACCACCTTTTTTCAGGTGGGTTTGATGGTGGAGTTTTAATTTTCGAGACACAATTATAAAGAAAAATATTTACTGGCATGAATCATCTTTATTGAATTGAAATTCTTTAAATCGAAAAGTAATTTATAGATTTAATGATAAAATTTCCTTAAATCAAGTCACAAGCGGACTTCTTGATCTGGAATCCCCATCGTTACTGTAATACCCATGCCTAATATTTTATTACTTTTCCCATGAAAATTATAATAATATTAAACCCTTGGGATTTGGATCATTAGTATGGAATTTATTGTCATATTTGATTATTCTTTGGGCCTTGGTGTAAATTATTGGAAGTTTTTGGGTGAAATTGGAGAGTTTAAGAATATGGGTAGTTTGAGCAATAATCAAGCTTGTTTGAATGAGTGTCCATTTTCGTTCGAATGAGGGAGATTGGTTCGAATTGAAGTCCATGGTCGTTCGAAGTTGAGATCGAACGAGATCCCACTGCATAGCTGAACAGGCTCGTCAGAAGGTCGTTCGAAGGGTTGACCGAATGAGAGTCCAATCTAGTTCGAATGAGGTTCCATTATCGTTTGAACGAGCTGCCCAGAAATTTTAAGTTCGGGTTGACCTTGTGTGTTGTCACATTTTGGATTGATGAGGTGTCGAGCTTCAAGTGTTCCGGATGGTCAATTTTGGAATTTTACTGAGATGGAGGGTTTTTATATAGTTTGTGGGGGGGTTATTTCGGGTTTATTTTGTGTAAAGTGTAAGAGAGGTGGGGAGATATCTCCCCCACCATTTTTAGCATTTTCGCTCTTTCTCTCTCTCTCTCTCTAGTTCATGGAAATATTTATCCCTCTTCCTCCACCACCATCCACCATATCACCACCATATATCACTGCATTTTAAAGGTATTCCACCATATTTAAGCCCAATACACCCATTTCCTCCATTTTTGGATAGAGCTACGAATTTTGGAGGCATTGTTGGGGATTCTTAAAGATGAATATAGAATATCTGTGGAGTTTGAAGGGGGCTCTAATTGAGCTTTCATAGAGGCAATCTTTATGGAATTAGGCAAACTCCTCGAGGCAACATTAGGAGGTGGGGGATTATCATCACCTTCTTCTTCATCCACCATTTTTTTGGGTCTATACTTCAGGTAAAAAACTCTACTCTTAGTTTAAGACTCTATTTTGCATATTAGTAGTCTCGTAACTAGAATTATTAGAGTAGAATGCATACGTGAGTAAGAAGATGAATTCTTAAGGTTTTGGCATAAATGATTTCAAAGGTTTTGAGAAAAATACTATGATTCAAGAATTTTGAATAGATAATGCATTTTAAGAAGTTTGGTATTAAACATTTTATGAAATAAAATGTTTGGAAATAATATTTATCTTGCTAAAGATATTTTGGGTGAACAATGTTTTAAAGTTTCTTTAAAACAATGAAGATTTTATAGAATTGGACATTTGTTGAAGTTTTGAAGAATAAAAATTATCCTTTAGTCTTGAAAAATACATTTTTGCAAGTATTATGAAATTTCTAGAGTAAATCACATGTTAGACCCATTTGATAGGATTTTTGGACTTAACATCCATCTTCTTATACATATAAACTTGTAGTATTTTTATGTTTAACACATAAATAATTTAATGAGAGTTTTATTGGGTTTAAACATGAAATAAAGAAATTTGAAATGTCATCCCTTAAAGTGTGAAAAGGGTGTTGAAAATGTGATAAATATATGGTTTTAAGACTACAGGAATTAATAAAGAAAATGGTATTTTTATTACAAAGTAATCTTAGATGTTCAATGATTTCTTGAAAAAGAAGTATGAAGTAAATATGTTTCCAACTTGAGAATAATGTTACTCCAAATGTTAAAAAGTGTTAATGTATTAAAAAAACTTAAGAAGTTAGTGTGGGTAACTTAATGGTATTTTGAGAAATAACACTTGTGAAAATAGAGGAAACGACAAGTTTGAAAATAAATGGGTAAAATGATAATTTTACGTAAAGTGAAACGTTTTTATAAAATAAAAATATTGAAAAAGGTGTTACATACAATGATTTTAAATTAACATGATTTTTGGGATAAAATCGATGTTAGAGTAAAAGGGACAAGAAATGATGATTTTAAAGTGTAACACAAGTTGGGGTGAAATCCCAAGTTTTGGCTTCGACAGGTAAAATGGAAAAGTGCAATAATGTGGACATTTGAAAAATATTAAAATACATTAATAAGGACTCAGATGACACCGAGATAATTAAGGAGGGCCCAGAGCCCTGGGGTGTCGACCCAAAATCACTGGCCAGGGCATATGGTAGCATAGCCGATGGTGTGGAGCTCGTTAAAGTATGTGGATATTGGAAGATTCTGAGAAAAAGATAATAAAAATGGAACGTATTAAGAAATCGGTTATGTGGTGAACATGTGAAAAAATAACCTAACTTGAATGAATTAATAAATATTTCGGTAAAGCATAAAGTGGACAAGTAACATGAAAATTGATTAAAGTCCATAAGTAAAGAAATTATAAAGTGAGGGGATTAAATGGGTAGTTAAGCAACCTAAAGTGGTTTAACCCATAATTAGCACAAGTGTGTGTTTATGAAAGGTTTTCAAAGGAAAAATAAGTATTTTCTGACAAGACATTTGCGTGCGTTGAAAGGGTAATTTCAATGAAAATACTTACATTAATTGGTATGAATGAAGGGGTTATTTTGGAAAAAGAAATTATTTTATTCAAACAAAGTGTATTTGTTTTAAGTATTTAACTGGGTATGTTAAATCAAGGAATAAATGTCAAGTCAAGTAAAAGGGAAATTGTTTTACAAGATTAAGGTAGATTAATCGGTGTAAGCAATATTTTTGGTATAAAACTAGTTTCATGCATTAAAGTGTGTGTGTGTGTGTGAGTGTCTATATATATGTTTGTATATACATAAGGTAGTTGCATGTGCACAGATATATAACATATTGGAGTCTCCTTTCTGTCTTTTAATTCTATATTGCATTGGTGTAATTTTTCACTAGGCATTCGGCTCATTCCCTCATCTTTGTTACGACAGGTTGGGTGCATTTCCGTATTTTGAGCGCCTTATATACGTAAGTATTCCTTTTATTTTAGGTTAGTAGCTCTGTATTCTTGGATTCCTGGGATGTTTTCCACGGGTCGCTCACATAGCTTGATTTAAATGGAAATCGCATGGTAAACAAGTGAAATATTAATTAAACAAAATTGGACTATAAACATTATGTAAGTTGTTTCATTGAAATTCACACCTAATGCTCGGGTAGGACGGGGTTGACCACGGGTAACCCATAAATCTGGGTCGGGGCGTTACAAATGGTATTATAGCGCTAGGTTCAAGGTTCCTTTTGGGAGTGACGTGGTGAGGTCGGTAGTAGATCTTTCGACGTCGGTGTTTGCTTTGGCTAGTCTGCTGGGTTAGTTACGGTCTCAGTTCGTGTTCTCGAAAGTAAATTTAAAGAGATTGGCACGACGGGAAATTTATTTCCATGTGACGAAGTTAGTTGTCGCTAATTTCTTTCGCGCATCTGATTAGACATGTTAGTGATTTGAGAGCCAATAGTGGCGCCGCCGCAATTTTTAGTGTGAGGTGTTTGTGTGTCAAACCTTGAAGATATGAGAGGCCAATTAAGATGTAAAATGGTAAATAACATCCACAAAATTATAAATATGAATGTTGTAAAGACAACTGTGAAGGTAGGTGACTAGCGCGTCATGCCTAAGTGATATTGATTTTTTATAAGGATGTGTTAAGTTATAAAGTGCGGTACTTTCAGATAGTTAATAATGATAATGTAATTAGGAAAATTCGATCCTTGGGCTAGTATCACATCGTAAGATAATTGGTGATTCGATAGATGTGAGGAACCATGTTGTCAACACTTGAGAAGGTGTACTCTATCTCAGTCGGTAAAATATTACCATTGTAAGTAAGTGTCTTGGTGACTGTTAATCAAAAGTTGTACCTCGCAAGGTATGATGAGAGTTACGAGAAAATTGCGGTAAGTATGTTATGTATGTAACAATGATGGTTGAGGAGACTTAGGAGTGAACTTTAGATAGTCTTCCATGCCATGGTTTTAAGAGTTATGATGCAATTTTGAGGGATAAGATCTTAGTGATGTCGGTGATATAGACCTAGAGGTTTATAGGTTGTATGCGACGTCCTGTATCTTGTCAGAATCCTTAGTAGTGTTAGTTTGTGATTTGGTATGTGGCTTATGGTCACATCCATTTATAAGGAAGATAAGATTATTATCTAAGTGTCAAGGCCAATTTTAGCGGCTTAAGTAATAGCTAGATGTGAGGCAATCCCAGTGTGAGTGTGGTTAAAGGGCATCTTGGAGTGTCCATAGGACTAACTATGTGTGGCGTCATTGGGAATAGAAATCGACTTGTTGTGACATCTTAAGGTGTTTAATGGTTCAGGTGCGCCATATATAGGGGCTCATAGACTAGTGTCTTTATGAGCACCTAGTAATCTCCATGCAGGTAGTTAGAAGTTTGTAGAGTGTACCTACAATAAGAAAGTCATGGATGATGAAATCGTTTCGGGTTTTGAGGACTTTTACGTGAAGTATGTTTGGTGTCCTTAGGAAACCAGTTAAGGCCGGTACGAAGAAATACTAGTATCTTGGTGATGATCATAGTGAAGGTTAGATACTACTGACCTCAGGTTGTTGGTCAAGGTCTAATGGAGTCGAATAGTGTACGTGTCAGGTGTTGTCATCCGAATTAGTACAGATGGGTAGTGTAACCTTTTAAAAGAAATTGGAAGGTTGTGTTGTGAGTGGGCGTGATGCTCGGGTGTCATGGAATGACTAAGGTAGGAGGTGTGACACTTGATTTTGAGGAGTACTAAGAAATGTGTTCGAGACTTATATTGATGATGTCATATGGAGACTTGAAAATGGCACCCCAAAAGGGGGATATCGAAGCATGATTAGAATGTTGGCTTGTGTCAACGGTATAAGTTAGGATAGCCCTATCAAGGTAGGGACTAGTTCTTGGCACGTCTTGCCAAGCCAGTACGAATTAATAGATGTACCCTTGTGTGATACTTACTACCCTTTGAATGCTAATGGCGACCGGTGTGGCCGTCACAAAGTTCATTGTGGGTAAAACCTATAGATAAGCTCAATGACGATTGATAACTCGCTTTTTACATATGTGTCATTGTCTTCAAAAGTCAAGTCTCAAAATCCCTTGAATACCTACAAAACTTGTTAAACTACTTGTATTGTAATTAGTACAGGTATCAATTCAACTTTCAAGGTGAAAACAATTAATGTGAATACTTGTAATTTCATTTTTTTTATTTAAACCTTTTTATATGTTTTTTAATTATTTTTTGGAAATAATTTCAAGGGAGAATTAACTAATTAATGATAAAAATATTAAGCGACTAAATGAACTAAAATGACACGTACCCGAGTGTGATAAATGTGAGAAGGACAAGAGATGGGATTACACCGTGTGACTAATTATTTTTATTTTCTAATTTATTTAATTGAAATATTTTGAGCTAATATTAAATTCATAGCTAACTCTCGTTATAACTATAAATGTAAGAATATCATTTTTTAGAAAACTCATTTAAAAGTTCCACTACTCTAAAAAATCGAATTTATACTCTTTTTAAAAAATCACCCGCTTAGATCAATTTAATAAAAATTGTATGAATCCTTTAAATGCCACTCCGAGTTAACATTCTAAGACTTCTAAAAGAGGAATGAGAGACAATTCATGTCATAAAAAAGGGAGTGGCTATTCCCACTCCCCTCTCATCTTCCCCCCCACCCTTTTGGGGACAAATGACAATTGTGCCCTTATATTTATATAATTTAAATGTTCAATTCTTTCACCTCTAATTAAAACAAAGACATTTGATAAAAAAATAAATTTTCAATTAAAAAACTATTTACAAACTCAAAATCTTATCTATTTTTTAATTAAAAAATTGCTCATAAAACGTAAAATTTGTTTTTTTTAGAAAAGTGTTTTTTTTGTTTACAAATTTTATTTTTGGTAAAAAACTATTTTTTTTAACTATTTTAAAAATAATCTTTTTACTATTTTAAAAAAATATGGTCCGCGACAGCGGTCCGACCACCTATACATATCGTTGGCGCGGACTATTTTTTCTAACAGTTAATTTATTCAAATGTTTTTAAAAATAATTTTTTTAATAAACAATGTTTTTATTTACTATTTTAAAAATTAGCTGTTGTTTTTAAAAATTGTTTTTAAAGATTAAAACAATGTTCTACATAATATAAAATACAAATTTATTACAAAAATAAATTGTGTTAGCTGTTAAAATAGTCTTTTATATATAATTTTTTTTTACTAGAGCGATCCAAATCTTATCTATTAAGATGGGAGGGGAGTGCGAATACCCTCCATTTCCTTTTATCTCTCACTATTTTTTTATTATTATTATTATTTCCTTTTATCTTTTTTATTTCATTTTATTTTATTTATTTATTTATTTATTTTGTCTTATTATATTTATTAAGGACAACCGTTTTTTAAAAAATCAGTAATTTATTAAAGTCAAAATTTAGTTTTTTGCCAAAAAAATACAGTTTTTTTTTAAAAAGCTAGGTTTTTTCAAAATTTGTAAAAAACAAAGTTTAAAAAAAATATAGTGTTTATTAAAATTTTAGTCCAGTTTTTATTAACAAAAAGTAATGTTAAGATATTTTGCTTAATATAATTAACGCCCACTTTTTTTTTATGTAAAAAGAACGTCCATTTTTTTTATGTAAATAACGAAACAGTTTTTTTTGGTAAGGTCCATTTTAATTAAAAAAATATAATTTTTTTTATAAATAACATAATGTTTTTTTAAATAAAAACTGAATTTTATGATTTTATATTTTCAGAATATTAAATTTTTAATTTTCCAGAATATTTGGATTTTTTATATTCAAAATTTATGTTTTTATTTTTTGTCAAAATATTACGTTTTTCTTTAAAGTAAAAATTTTTGAACAAAAGATTATATTTGTTCAAATCACATATTTATTGAGGGTATTATGGTCATTTAGTGTTTAATTGTTAAAAAGGGTGTGGGAGAAGACTTTTGAAGTGTGGGGATAGACTTTTTAAAAAAAAAATGAGTTGAACTTCCCAAAAAAGTTAAAATGATTTGTTTTTGAAAAAATTTCAAACGAGGCAAGATTTTGGTATATTTTCCACCCCCAAACAAAAGAGAACATCGTCCTCGATGTTTAAAACTATATACTAAAATAGAAATCACAGGGTAGGAAAGAAATTAACATAATAAATCGCTGATGAAAATGTATCGCAAGGTGGAATCAGAGGTGGCACCTCAAAAACAAATGCGGTAAAAAAATATGGACAAATCTATAAAGCATGTGAAAATCATCGGGGGAGGATAGAACACCACCCCCAAATAGGATAAGACTCATACTCATAAACAAGACACGACGGGATACCTCCTAGTAGTCCTAAGTTTAACGTGTTCAGCTAGGCCGAAAAAAACTCGCCCCAAAATAAGAGATAAACAAGGATAAAATGGGGTGGCAGAAATGATGTGGATGATGGGAATCACCTCCAAACAAGATTGAAACGTCAATCTTGTTGAATAAAGGCTAAAATGTCAATGCACATGTATGAAAAAGTGCTTTGCGCAATGCAAAGCATCGATGGACCAAGGGAGGGTAGGGAGAACGGTAGGGGGAAGAAAGGTAAGGCTGAGGGTGAAGAGGCATCGAGCACGAGCCTTATTGAGCATAAAGGTGAGGGAAACAAGGGGCATATAGTCATGGTGCTCTAATTAGATGGGGAGATAGAATGGTTCGGCAATTAGGATGTGGTGGGGCTCATATAAAAACACACGACCGTTCAATAAGTGGATGATGATAATGATCGCACCGTGACATGTCAATGAGCTGGCGGGAATAACAATCACCACGACAGGATAGTGGCGGGCATGGAGGAAGAAGCTTGGTGTCACATAAGTTGAGAGTAACACCAAAAATACTTTCATGAAGGGAGGAGTGGATGAATAACTCACGAGTGGTATCTTGGAGAACTAGGGTGGAGGGAGGGTTCAGGTTAAGACCTAAAGGCATAGATGGGAACATGTGAGGTATAAGATAAGGGTACGAATCAAGTGGTGGGTTTGAAGGGACAATGGGTGGGTTGGGGAGGACAAAGAGTGGCAGAAGATGATCCAACTCTAGACTAGGGTAAAAATAATTATCATGAGGCTCGGAGTGATCCTCAAGGGTACTCCCAAGAGGAAGTGTGGAAGTAAATGATGGAGAGATCAATTTATCCACCCACAACTCATCATCTAAGGTGGTGGGAAAATCGAACAAGGCATTCAAATCCGAGAAATAAGAATCAACGTGAAAATCAGACTCAAAGTGAGCCAACCATGTTTGGATTGGATCAATATCCAGAGAGGAAGGAACTATCTCGGATGCAATCTCAGGACATTGGTGAGCACTCGTAGTCATAGATAACCTATAATGAATTGGTGACCCGGGGACACACACCGAGGGATCAAAAGGTGTAAACTTGGGAGAATTTTTAGATTGGTAGGGATAGGGAATATGAACCTCAATGGTGGGTTCTATAGGACAAGGAGGGATTTGATCAGTCTCACAATCTTTGGGTAAGTTAACACAATTATTGGCTTGTATCTCGGATCACGGGGTGGTCTCAATGTTGAGATTCTCGGGATGATAAGGTTGGTCAAACTCAAAATTCATGTCAGAAGATGACTCATCATCACTCCACATGGGTGCAATAATGGGTTAATTTGGGGAGAAATCCGACTCTCTTGCACACTCAAATTCATTTAACCTTTGTTCAAACCGTTGAAGGGCTTCATTTTGATATTGAGTAGCATGTTCTTGTTTGAAGATGAATTTTTACAATAGACTTTTGATAATGGATATGGATGGTAGTGGTTGGGGTGAAAGCAATTCTCTATTGACACTAGGATGCGAAGAATACTAAAAGGAAGTGTGATGAACGAGGTCAAGTTTGTCATACACAAGAGAAGTGTCTCCGTGAGCGACAAAAGGTTGACAATCATGGGGAGAGTAGTGAGGGGATTTATCGGGATGAGGGTAACTAGGTGGCCATGATAACTGTCGGATACCCTGAGGATCCACAACATGGGATTGGGAGTAATATTGCATAGGTGGGTGATCAAGACTCCATGAATATCTTGGATGCTCACACCACTCGGTATTGGATATGTCATGATAATAGGACGAGGTGGGTTTCGAAATAGTGCAATATGGATACACTTGGACCATGGTTGGTTCAAATGGGTATGGAATATATGGAAACTCATGGGACAAAGTGATCGATTAGAAAGCAATAGGTGCATGGAGAAGCAGTGGACGCATTGACACTCTTCACCTTAGGTGGGGGAAGATGAGATGGGTGCGTGGACGACGCGAGAGTATCAACTGCTTGTGAGAGATATTTAAAGCCACTAAGTAAAGTATGGAGATTCGATTGGGCTCAACTTCAAACATGCTTTGAGATTATGGAAAATAACCAACGTAGTCCCTTAAAGGACGTTCTTCTACCATGACGAGAGTAATATTTTTGGATTTTTTAAATATTTTTCAAAAGAAAATAAAATATTTTTGTGATTTTTGAATATAAGAAAAAGGAAAATCTTTTTGGCATTTTGAATATTTTAAAAAGAAATAAAATCTTTTTGTGATTTTTTTGAAATATATTTTGAAAAAGAAGGAAAATATCTTTGAGATTTTTCTAAAAAGGGATAAAATGGACTCTGGTTGAAACTCAAAAGGACAGAGCATAAAATAGATCCAAAAGATTTGAATTAGACACGTACAAGCAAAAAAAAATCCTAACTAGCATGAAACCAATTTTTATCTTCAATTAAGTGATGGGATCGTCAATTTTAATTAATCTGTGGGCGAGAAAAATGCGGAATCTTATATGTCGCCGTTGAAAAAAATGTGCTTCTATTTTCTTCCCGAGAGAACAAAAGGCTTACTATTTAAGTCTCACCACACTTGCTACTATAACGATCGACCGTTCGGTACCATGTTAGGGAAAGCACAAACCCGTTTTACTGGGTGGCCTCTCTTAAAACCTAGTTTTCCTAGACAATTATTTTAATGAAGTCGATCAAAGATTGTTAGGGGTGGAAAGGAATCACTAGAGTATCCTACGAGTGTCTCGTTCTAAAAGTTTCCTAATGAACACCGAATCCTACTTCGTTTGCTAGTTGATTGATTTTAATTGAGTGATGGCACGGGTAACAAGCAAATGAGATAAAGTAACTGAGTGAGTGATGAAATCCCGACTCGTTTCAATGATAGAGTCTAGGTTTCATGTTTATTAATTCATCAAACCATTAAAATTAAGTGCGATGCGATAATAAAAAGCACATAGGAGCAAATAATCACACAAGAAATGGACTCGCTTGTATGAGATTCGCGAGTGATAAAGAAATGTACCTCCCACGGCTTTTACACACGTGGGGTGAAGATCGACATTAGTCAACCGGGGGTAAGTTTGTCAAACTTCAGTCATCTTTGGGAGTCCTACAAACCCAAAATAGATAGGCTTAAAAATTCACTCAAAGGCACTGTCTCTTTATTTTGTCCCATTTTCCTTTTCGGTTTTTTTAATAATTATTACAAATAAATGATGTAAAAAATTTACCCAAATAATTACAACGCCTCAATAATCCTAATACATCCAATCTAATGAATAATAAAAATAAGAATTACAACTACAAATAAAATACAAGTCTTCAACTTTGTCTCCTCGTCAAGAAAGCAGCAACGACGCCATTTGATAACTCGCTTTTCACGTATATGACGTTGTCTTCAAAAGTCAAGTCTCAAAACCCCTTGAATACCTACAAAATTTATCAAACTTGTATTGTGGTAAGTACGGATATCAATTCAACTTTCAAGGTGAAAATAATTAATGTGAATACTTGTAATTTCACTTTTTTTATTAAAACTTTTTTTATATGTTTTTTTATTTATAATTTTTTTAAAGCAATATCAAGGGAGAATTAACTAATTAATGCTAAAAAATTTAAGTGACTAAATGAACTAAAACGACGCGTAACCGAGTGTGATAAATGTGAGAAGGATAAGATATGGGATTATGTCGCATGATAAATTATTTTTATTTCCTAATTTATTTAATTAAAATATTTCGAGATATTATTAAATTCATAATCTAACTCTCGTTACAACTATAAATTTAATAATATATTTTTTAGAAAACTCGTTTAAAAATGTCACTACTCTAAGAAATCGAATTTATACTCTCTTTAAAAAATCACCCGCTAAGATCAATTTAATACAAATTGTATGAATCCTTTAATTGTAACATCCAATTAACATTCCAAATTTAATACATTAATTAGGAAAAATGTATCTCTAGTTCGATTCCAAAATTAATCATTAAATTTAAAATGAAATAATATATACCCTCTCTCAAAGCATAAATTAACACGTGACAATTTCAAAATAAATTTTCCTATAAATATAACAATTAAATAAATTAATTAATTAAAATGAAGATCAAATACGGTTTCATCCCACCCCTTGAATGAGATGTTTAACCAAACATTCTGATGTTAGAACAAATAACAATTAATAAAATATCAAAAAATGACATAAAATTGAAAAAGATAGGAATGAAATATAATACACAAGTCTCCTAATCAAATTGTGTTCTTAAAATGCGTCTCAATTCTTCCACAGATATTCACACTTGATTATAATAAAAAAATAAAAAAAATAATCCTACTTAATATTCTAAACCTAACATTTTTTTTGTAATTTTTTAAACACTTTTCTTATTCTAGAGTACACCTCACAAATTGAGGCACGACGCGATAACACGACACGAACCGACACAGAGTTATAAGTTAATGGGTGGACACTTAATGGTTTTGGATCATATTAGTGCTGACCCGATAGTTAACGGGTCGGATTAGTGTTTCCCCCTTCACCTGTTAATACCCGATTAGACCTGTTATAACCCATTAATTTAAATAAATAAGATATATTGTTGGGACTTATAAATAGTTTGTGTAGCATAATGTTAATTTAATCATTAAAAAATTACTAAATAAGAGATTTAGTAATGTCAATGAATTAATGGATCTCCTTATCTTTAAAAATGAGATAATATTTTAACTTGCATATAATTCAAAATAATTCATTATCTTAATAGGTATTAACGAGTGAACACGACACGACACGTTAAGATAACATGTCGGGTTCGATTATTATTTTTCACACGATAAAAATGTCACTCGTTTAGACACGAATCCGATTAGACCAGAATGCAATAAAAATCGACACGAACACGACTCGACACGACCCATTAACATGTTAATTCTAGAGTGTCAAAATGACACTACAAAACAACATACGATCTGAATTCTCCCTCTAAAAGTGAGTTGCTCCATCTTTTTTATAATCCATGAGTTGTTTTTTTGTGTTGGAAGATTTTGTGGTATTTGGGTAATGGTTTGGTTTTGTTGGTCGGATTAATGGAGGGGTTACCCGGTTATAGGGTATGGTGGCCGGATTCGGGTCTGGTGGGTCAACGAGATGAGGTGGAAGTTCGGGTTTGATGGTGTGGAGGTTGGGGGAACTCTATGTTAGAGATGGTGATTTGCTGACCGGGTTTGGTCGCGGGTCAGAGTGGAAATGGGTGGAGTTTTTTCTTAACGGAGGTTTTGGAGAGAGGAGGGAGAAGATGGTTGGTGGGTTGGTTGAATATGGGTAGAGAGTGTATTGAGTGTGTGTGGTGTATGGTAAGTAGGGTGTGTATGAGTTTAAATTGTACCTCCGTAAAATTAAAAATAAAAGGATTTTTCTATTTCCACTTCAAAACTAACTTCCCCCACACCACTTTTATGGTTAAAGACAAAAATACCCTATATTTATTTTTTCTTTTCATTCATTCAAAACCTACATTTATACTCAAAACTTATATCCACTTTCTTATCCCAATTAAAACAAACTTTTTAATTATTTATTAACGAAAAATTATTTTTATTAAAAATTGTTTTGATTATAAAAAAAAATTGTTTATTAAAGAAAACTATTTTTAAAAAAATTGTATAAATTAATTGTTTATTAAAAATATGTTTTTTATAACTGTTTTAAAAAAAATCCATTTTCTCACAAAAAACTAACTGTTATTTTTAAAAATTGTTTATAATAACTAAAACAATGTTCTATATAATATAAAAAACTATTTATAAAACCAAAAATAATTGTTTATAATAACCAAAAATCTTTTTTTTTTGTTAAAAACTATTTATAAAAAGTAAAATTTGTTTTCTTTAAAATTGTTTTCTTAAAAAAGTATTTTTTCACAAATTTTATTTTTGGTTAAAAATAATTTTTTGTACTATTTTAAAAATAATATTTTTACTATTTAAGAAAAATGGGTCGTGTCAGCGGGTAGGTATAGGCGGTTCAACCATCTATACATAATGCTGGCGCGGATCATTTTTTGTATATTTTGGTCCGCCCCAGCGGTATGTATAGGTGGTCGGATTACCTATAAATACCAATGGCGCGGACTATTTTATTTTAAAAGAGTAAAAAAAATATTTTTTAAAATAGTACAAAAAACATTTTTTAACCAAATAATTTATACAACAGTTATGCAACAGTTCTTTCAGAACCACAGTCACATTGGAAATAATTTTTTTTAGTTTTCAAAATGGTTATATAAAGTTCAAACAATTTTTTATGCAATTTTTTTTTTATTTTGTAAATAGAGTTTTTTTAAATAAACATTTTTTATATTCTAAACTGTTTTTAATATAAATAAATTTTTTTTACTAAATAAATAAAATATTTATTTTAGTTTGGATAAAAAAGTGAATATAAGTTTTAGGTATAAATGTGAGTTTGGAATGAATGAAAAAGAGTTAAAGGCTTTAATGGCATTATAGTCTTTGAATATTAAAACAGAGTGGGGGAAGAATGAGAGGGACTGGGGATAGTCGGACCCAAAATAAAACTATTTAACATTTAAGACTCAACTATAAAATATAAAATTAATAAAAATAAAAAATAAAATCTACTAATATTGATAGGGGAGAAATGGTATCTAATCCTATTATTATCGTCTTAGGGGGAGACGTCTTTCTAAGTTGATCATACTTGATAAAGGGAGAGAATTAATTTCGGGGGAGTAGTTATTTTACTTGCATTAAATATTTTGATATTCCCTATGCGTGTAATGTGTTTGCTTAAGTGTGCAGGAATTATTTTATAAAGCGGCAACTTTCAATGGCAAAGATTGTTGATCCTTTGGGTTGTTTGAGTCAAGCATTATATTTTTATTTTGGGTGGGACTTTTTATTAGTCTAGTAGAGCTTGACGGCCCTTTAGGATTTTTGTAGGTTTTTGTCCCGGAATAGCCGAAGGGGGAGATTTGTAAGGACGCAAATTTCCAATTGAGTCCTTTGTAGTTTTGGCTCAATTCTGGACAAAAACGTTTGAGTCATAGGATAGAGTATATTGATCATCTTTCAAGCCTATGATGTGTTTGTTGAAGACGTATCGGCCAAGTATATAAAGCTTCATCAAAATGTCGAGTTTAAGTGCCTCATTTCTATGTCATCAATAATGGTTCCATGCTCCCAAGGTATGAATGCATTACACATATATATAGGAGCTTCGCACGGTTTATATTGGGTGTTAGGTTTTTAAAACTGCATTTTGTTTTCAGATATTTTCTATTAAAACTTATATATAAAGTATATAAACGTTTCTGGGCTTAAAAAGAATTTTTGAAACATTTTGTGAGTTCGTTCGAAGTGTCGTTCGAACGAGATTGTCGTTCGAACGAGATTGCAACTACTTCCCAATATGGTATACTGGAACTTCATTCGAAATGTCGTTCGAACGAGATGGTCGTTCTAACGAGATTTCTAACGAGCGTCTAACGAGTTCATACTAGAACCTCGTTAGAAGACTCGTTCGAACGAGACGTCATTCGAACGAAATGTCGTTCGAACGAGACGTCAGGCGGGAACAGTTTTTGGCAGTTTTTACCCATATTTCCCACTTGTTTCTCCACTAACTTTTTCAAAACTTATTATGTGCGGGAACAAATTTTTCCAACTTAACTTTTCATATTCTACCAACCTCTATAGAGTGTTTGAGAGAAAAATTATTTGAAAGAAAAGTTCATTGTTTTGAGTGTTAATTTTAAAAGAGACAATCATTTACCACTCTCGTTTACACCCATTGTTTTGTTTATCCAAGTTCATATATATACATCTTGCTTGGAGTTTGGCACCGGGTTTATCTCTACACCGAATTGAAGAGAAGTTTGGGTTTACTTCTATATCGCACAAAGAAGAAGAGTTTTTCGTGATTTACCCACTTGGACAAAGGCTCCTAGTTCGGGTGACGGTGACCATATAAAGTCCGATCGGTGGATTCTGAGACCGCGGTGGAGATCCGTGGTTATTCGCAAAGTGGAGGTGTTTACAAGAAGGAGCTTCGAGGCTTGAGAGGGATCGAGTCGTGTGATGTAAGTCTTTTGTCTTGTAATTGTAAATTCCGTACTTAGTGGATTTGAGTCTAGGGCTGTCCGAGGTTGTTTCCCGTTGTGGGTTTTTTCTCGTACATCGCGACGTAGTGTGATTGATTTTTTTTTTATCTTGCATAATAACTTAGAACTCATGTTTAGGATAATTCAAGGTAAAAATGGTTTTAATTGTCACACTTAATTTAATTGGGTGCTAATTATATTTAGGTAATTATTTATTTAATTTAAGTCTATTGTTAAAACTGGTTTTGCCTAATTTGGAATAATGATAAATATGAATTAGGCAAATTTCTAGAACTTGGGTTAATTAATGGTGTTTAAGTGAAATCAAATAGTGTATGTGTATTTATATTAGTGTGTGTTTAAGTTAATTTCACTTGGTTGAATTTTAATTTGAAATAGAAATTAAAATATGTTTGTTTGTTTAGATTGAACCATCACATCACTTTCGCATTTATTGTAAAAAAAAGGAAATACGTTTTCATAAGAACTTAAAATTCTTCAAATTGGTATCAGAGCCAAAGCGATAAATTATTTCGTTAAAGATTCTTTAAATATTTTTGGCTAAAATGGAATTTTCCTCATTTTCAAAATTTCCTATTTTTGATGGTTCTAACTACGCGTATTGGAAAGAGCGAATGAAATCGTCACTAAAATCTATCGATGAGAGGGTTTGGATGTCTGTTGTTAACGGGTGGTATCCACCAACTCATTTAGTATAAAATGAACGTGTTCCCAAATCGGCCGATAGATGGAGTGAGGGTGAATTTAAACTTTCAAATTTTAATTCCCGTGCTTTAAATGCCTTGTTTAGCGCAGTCACACCGGATGAATTCTAACGTAATATGACATGTGAGACCGCTAAATAAGCTTGGGATATTTTGCAACCCACTCATGAGGGTACAAGTGTCGTTAAAGCTTCGAAACTCCAAAACCTCACCACTCAATTTGAAACCATCAAAATGAACGATAAAGAAACTTTTGATGAATTTTATGCTAGACTTTTCGATATTGTTAATTCATCTTTTAACTTGGGAGAGAAAATACCCGACAACCAAGTAGTAAAGAAAATTTTAAGGTCCCTAACCGATAGATTTATTCCAAAAGTGACCGTTTTAAATTCTTTACCGACTTTAGCCTCTATGAAATTAGAAGAGCTCGTAGGTGATTTACAAACCTATGAACTAGACATGTTTCCTTCTAAAACTGAAAAGAAAATAGAAAAGGGCGTTCCTTTAAAAGCCCTAAAAGAGGTCAAACAAGTAGTAGAGAGCGAGAGTGATAGTGACTCGTAAGACATGGCCTTGTTTGCTCGAAAATTTAGAAAATTTCTTAAATTTAACAAAGATAAATTTAAAAATGATTTTAAGAAATTTGAAACTGCTAAGCGTGACAAAGTCGAGAAGATCCCTAAACCTATTAATGAACAACTAAATAGGGACGAGTCTAATAGGTGTTTTGGTTGTGAGGGTTATGGCCATAAGGCTTCTGAGTGCCCCACTAAACTAAGGAAAGAGGGTAAACGACCCATTTCATATAATGCGACCATTAGTGATAGTGATAAGGAAGAGGGACCCGATTCCCCCACTAAGCCTAATTTTGTGTCTTTTATGGAAAATCATGTGAGTGATAGTGAGAACTCATCGATTGATGAAACGTTAACACATGACACTTCCAAGGTCATAGTTTATGATTCTCTTATTTTTTATGATAGTGAGAGTGGAGAAGAAAGAGAGAGTGAAAATGAAGAAGAGGTTAATGTGAGTGAACTTCAAAATGCTTTTCAAGAATTATATAAAGAATCAATTAAGTTAAAAAGAGCTAATTTGAAGTTAGAAGCTAGTTTAAAAGAGCGTGTCAAGGTCATTGATGATAGTTTGTTGGTAGAAGACCTTAGGACATGTGAGAGGACTCTTCGAGAGAAGCTTGAATCTGTAGAAGGCGAGAGAGATAGCCTTAGGGGTCTAATGGAATCCTTGAAAAGGAGCTTCTTGTTTTTGAAGAGCGAAATGTTTTATTAGAGTTAAACATTTTGAAATTGCAAAATAAATTAAAAGACTCTAGTAATGTCAAATTTGATTTGGAGTGTCGTTCGGAAAAATTAGATAAAATCTTAGGAACGGTCCAAATTAAAAATGACATGTGTGGTTTAGGCTTCAATACTTGTAATGAATCTACTCATAAAGTCAAAACCAATGTTTTAGGAGAATCCACTAGGAAAGCATTTCGCGATCATCCCTTAGGTACCAAATTTCGACGTAATTTTACTTGTACTCATTGTGATCGAAAAGGTCATCTTAGGAAATTTTGTTTTGATCTTAAACGAATTCCTAGAAAATCCCAACGTAAAGTAAACAAGGTAGTTAAAGTTCCTACACCCCAAGATTGTCATCCGTTATTAATTTGGGTTAGGAAATCCAACTTGGTTTCCTTGCAAAATAGGGTGTTTGATTCTCATTTACTTTCACATGCTTCCTCCCTTGCTAAATCTAAAGGATGAATGTGTTAGTGTTTGCATACTTTAGCTTGTGTACTTCGTGCTATATTCACATGCTAAATGTATGTTTATTTAATCATTTTCTAGTCATTACTTTATATCATATCACATGCTAGAATAATGATTTTTGTTTATCTTTTGTATTTTATTTCTTCATTTTGTTTGCATTAAATGAAAAATACAAAAAGATTTTTGTTTATCATTTGAAGTTTTTATCTCTTGATAATTTAAGCTTAATTAAAAGTTCAAATGATTTTTGTTTGTCTTTTGAGTATATATTTTTTATTTTTGGTTAAAAATTTCAAAAAACTCAAAAAAGATTTTATGTTGTGTGTATTTTAGTTTGACACACTTTATGTGGCATATACTTGTGTTTGAATCCCATCTTTTACGCTCCCATGTGTCTAGAACTTTTGGTTTAGATTGTCAATCCTTAAAATATTCTTTATCATATTTTTATGGAGTAGTTGGATTTTGTATTGATTAAATGGATTCTATTTTTATATATGCCTCTATTCACACATGCACAAGCTCATTTGAAATTTTAATGTCACATGTTATATTTGAGCTTTGTGAGGTGTTCTCCTACCAATATTGTCATCTACATATTTATGACCTAGGAGGACTAGTGCATGTGAAAATCCGTTGCTCGTGAGCTTGTGAGATATAAAAAATGATATATATAAATGTGCACGGGGAAGGGCTCCGAAAGGAATAATAATCCTTTGTTATTGTAAGCCACCGTTTGAAATGGACCTAAAAGAAATACGTGGTCCAAAGGCCTAAAAATAGAAAATGGCACTAAAAGAAAAGTAATTGCCAAGGCCTATGTTTGATTGATATATTCATTCAATATAAAAGGATATATATATGCTTATTGAGGGAGATTGGATGGTATATCAACGGTATGCACAATGTCCGTTTATCCTAGTTGCGTATTTCATGTCATGACTCTATTGGTTTGTAGAATCATTAATATGCTAGGCTTGTATGCATTGTGTATGTTTGTTCATTGAGTTCAATTTATATTGTTAGATGAGGTTATATTCAAATGTGATGAAGTTTGCAATCAATTGAGAACTTCGTGAACTTGTTTTAAGTGATTGGATCTAAATTTAATCGTTACTAGTTCACACCCCAACACTTTCGTTTCCATATGACACATTTTTGTCATACGAGTGTGAAAGACTCCTATTATATTTTGTGTGTGTCATTTGTGTGTTTATATCTATATATGTGTACTTGAGTCTCTTTGATATATATTATGTATACATATATTTGATATTTTTGTTTAGTCTTTACTTTGATTTCTAATCCATAAATGCTTTAATTCATACTTGGTATCCATCTTATTGCAATCTTTGTTGATATCACATGCTTAATAATTTATATATCATATTGGTATCATTTTATTGCATCCTAGTTGGTATCCGATGTTATTGTTTGGATTGGTTGAACTTTAGTTGCCTATGTGCTTTAATGTTCTCATCACTTTATGCACTAATGCATGTTTAGTTTGTTATCCCATTCTATATATCCCTTGTCTAGTTTAAGGGGCGTATATGCTTTAAAAGGGGGAGATAAGTTAAGTTTTGATTCTTTAGCCTTTGTCTATTCCTGAACAAAAAGGGGGAGAATGATAGGGGGAGAAATGGTATCTAATCCTATTATTATCGTCTTAGGGGGAGACGTCTTTCTAAGTTGATCATACTTGGTAAAGGGAGAGAATTAATTTCAAGGGAGTAGTTATTTTACTTGCATTAAATATTTTGATATTCCCTATGCATGTAATGTGTTTGCTTAAGTGTGAAGGAATTATTTTATAAAGCGGAAACTTTCAATGGCAAAGATTGTTGATCCTTTAGGTTGTTTGAGTCAAGCATTGTATTTTTATTTTGGGTGGGACTTTTTATTAGTCTAGTATAGCTTGACGGCCCTTTAGGATTTTTGTAGGTTTTTGTCCCGGAATAGCCAAAGGGGGAGATTTGTAAGGACGCAAATTTCCAATTGAGTCCTTTATAGTTTTGGCTCAATTCCGGAAAAAAAACGTTTGAGTCATAGGATAGAGTATATTGATCATCTTTCAAGCCTATGATGTGTTTGTTGCAGACGTAGCGGCCAAGTATATAAAGCTTCATCAAAATGCCGAGTTTAAGTGCCTCATTTCTACGTCATCAATAGTGGTTCCATGCTCCCAAGGTATGAATGCATTACACATATATATAGGAGCTTGGAACGGTTTATAGTGGGTGTTAGGTTTTTAAAAATGCATTTTGTTTTCAGATGTTTTCTATTAAAACTTATATATAAAGTATATAAAAGTTTCTGGGCTTAAAAATAATTTTTGAAACATTCTGTGAGTTCGTTCGAAGTGTCGTTCGAACGAGATTGCCAACGACTTCCCAATATGGCATACTAGAACTTCATTCGAAATGTCGTTCGAACGAGATGGTCGTTCTAATGAGATTTCTAACGAGCTTCTAACGAGTTCATACTAGAACCTCGTTAGAAGACTCGTTCGAACGAGACGTCATTCGAACGAAATGTCGTTCGAACGAGACGTCAGTCGGGAACAGTTTTTGGCAGTTTTTACCCATATTTCCCACTTGTTTCTCCACTAACTTTTTCAAAACTTATTATGTGCGGGAACAACTTTTTCCAACTTAACTTTTCATATTCTACCAACCTCTATATAGTGTTTGAGGGAAAAAATGTTTGAAAGAAAATTTCATTGTTTTGAGTGTTAATTTTAAAAGAGAAAATCATTTACCACTCTCGTTTACACCCATGTTTTGTTTATCCAAGTTCATATATATACATCTTGCTTGGAGTTTGGCACCGGGTTTATCTCTACACCGAATTGAAGAGAAGTTTGGGTTTGCTTCTAAATCGCACAAAGAAGAAGAGTTTTTCGTGATTTACCCACTTGGAGAAAGGCTCCTAGTTCGGGTGACGGTGACCATATAAAGTCCGATCGGTGGATTCCGAGACCGCGGTGGAGCTCCGTGGTTATTCGCAAAGTGGAGGTGTTTACAAGAAGAAGCGTTGAGGCTTGAGAGGGATCGAGTTGTGTGATGTAAGTCTTTTGTCTTGTAATTGTAAATTCCATACTTAGTGAATTTGAGGTTAGGGTCGTCCGAGGTTGCTTCCCGTTGTGGGTTTATCCTCGTACATCGCGGCGTAGTGTGATTGATTTATTTTTATCCTGCATAATAACTTAGAACTCATGCTTAGGATAATTCAAGATAAAAATGGTTTTAATTGTCACACTTAATTTAATTGGGTGCTAATTATATTTGGGTAATTATTTATTTAATTTAAGTCTATTGTTAAAACTGGTTTGACCTAATTTGGAATAATGATAAATATGACTTAGGCAAATTTCTAGAACTTGGGTTAATTAATCGTGTTTAAGGGAAATCAAATAGTGTATGTGTATTTATATTAGTGTGTGTTTAAGTTAATTTCACTTGGTTGAATTTTAATTTGAAATAGAAATAACAATCTGTTTGTTTGTTTAGATTGAACCATCACATCGCTTCCGCATTTATTGTAAAAAAAAGGAAATACGTTTTCATAAGAACTTAAAATTCTTCAAATATTACAAACTAAAAATTAAATTCCTAACCTATTAATAAAAGACTCAAATAAAATTAAATTAAAATGAAAAAAACTATTAAAATGAAAAAAACATAATAAAAAAAACCTAATAACATAAACACGCCTATCATATTTACATAAAAAATATAGAAAAACATTCGACGCACAATAACGGACCCTAATATTTGCACTATACTTACAAAAATAAAATATAAATATTATAAAAACTTATACACGGTTCAAATAAAAATCTAAAAAAATATAAAAGTACAAACTAAACACACACGAGGCTAAGGTGATGGCTTGGGCTCGATTTAGACTCAGGTTTGGTACAAGAATGGGTTTAAGGTATCATAGCTGATCTACGCAGTCTCAAAAACGAACTTCAGACTCCGCAGTTACTTTAATTTTCTTTATTGAACTCTTTTGAATGCTACTTTATCACAGATACGTTGATTTAGCACAATTTGACATCGCGACTGCATATTGACCTGAAATATTGATAAAAACGAACATAAGGCCAATTTTATCCAGAATGAGCGACTAAAATGCATCTATTTGGGGAATAAATTAAATACTTTTGTGTGATTATCAATGACCTTGTGTAGGTAAAGGTTACTATGAGGTGAATGCTTCGCTTAACGTGGATCTTCTTAAGGAGATGTTAGGATGTGATCACGGTATGATAATGATCTAGGTGTGTTAGTTTGGTCATGACATCACAAGAGATGTGGACAATGTCGGCTTTGAAGGAGGCCTTAGGCATTCGCGAGACGGAGTGGTTCGTGTGTGTCAAGGATGTGAGGGGGAGAACCTTACTCCTAAAGAGGGAAGTCTGACATTTGACTTTTTAGATAACAATAGGTTCGTACATTGCTTTCATCTTGTGAGGATGAATGGTTGTGATTCGATTCATCATGATTAGTGACTCGAGCCAGGGTGTGTGGCTAGGTTAGTACCAAACGATAATGTCAGGGAAGAACTATAGACTTCAAAATGGGCAACGAAGGTTCACTTTTCGTCCGACTCGTGCATATAGGATTTTATTGGAATGGTTGTTTATTTCTTTGATTCTCGTGTGTCCCTTTCAGTTCCAGTAATTAAGGATTGGTATTCGCTCAAATTTATACCATGTCATGGTAAGACACTGTTTGGCCTAATAGAGTGCGGGTGGACCTAGCATGGTTAAGGTAGCTCGATAATTGGGTGCACCCCTAATAGAGGTCTCCTTGTTATTGCACAAAGTTTCATGTACCGACGGCTGCGCTTTCAGATGCACGATTTTTTCATAGTATTCGCTTTCCTTAAAATTAGTGACCTTAAGATTGTCCAACATAGAAGTTAGTGGCTCTGGTTGTAAAGGGCAATATGGTGACTTGAGGATATTTTATAGTGTTAGAAATCGAGGAAACTTACCACACAGTGTTACTTTACCACGGTGAGTGGATTGGTGCGATACTCAAGTGAGTGCTCTAAAGTTAGAAGCCTATAGTAATACTAGGTTCATCAGAGTGGCGGAGTGGAAGGTGTTAGTCGAGCGCACGATGATAACTTGGTTGGTGTGTCACCCCATTAGTGAGTGAATTGCGATATGAAGTTAGTATCAAGCTTAAATGAGGTTATATGGCCATGATGACCCAAGAATTTGAAAAAACTTAGAAGGTGTAGTCCTTATAATCAAGATGGTCCTTGATGCTGGATTGGATGATTGGTTGTTGTACGGTTCACTAATGGGTGAGTATAGATCACTAAAGAGGGTTGCCCAATACAGGCACCAGTATGTTGTGGTAATACCAAGGTAGTCCTAGGAATTGTTTAAGCGTGAACATCAAGTGAGTAAGGGCTCGAGATGGTGGTGTGATGTTGACAATTAGAGTGACGACGAGCATTAGAGCATGTCTCATGTTGAGCTTTTGATGACAATCTCGGTGTAAGAGCATGTGATGTGGTCTTGGACACTGAGGACTTCGATGATTTTGTCTTGGAGGATTTCTATTATTTAGAATAAGAGTTGATAGATCGCATGAACTCGAAGAATAGGCAGATCGATAATTTCAGGGACATAATTTCCTAAGGAAGGAAAAATGTAATACCCTTACCCAATATTTTATCATTTTTCCCGTACAAATTATAATAATATGAAAACCTTGGGATTTGGATCGTTAGTATGGGCTTTATTTATATATTTGATTGTTCTTTAGGACTTGGTGAAAATTATTGTAAGTTATGGGTGAAATTTGAGAGTTTAAGAATCAGGGTGGTTCGAACAATAATCAAGATCGTTCGAACGAAGATGATTGGATCGAACGAAAGTCCATGGTCGTTCAAAGTGGATATCGAATGATATCCCACTGCATAACTGAATAGGCTTGTTAGAAGGTCGTTCGAGGGGTATAAAGACAATCTCATTCGAACAAGGTCCCTTACTCGTTTGAACGAGCTGCTTAGAAATTTTAAGTCCGGGTTAACCTTGTGAGTTGTCACATTTTGGACCCTTGAATTGATGTGGTATCGAACTCTGAGTGTCCTATATGGTCAACTTTGGAATTTTGATGAGAGGGAGGATTTTTATATAGTTTATGGGGGGTGGTTTGGGGTTTATTTTGTGTAGAATATGACAAAGGTGGGGAGGTCTCTTACCCATCATTTTCATCATTTTTCTCTCTCTAGCGCATGGAAACCTTTTTCTCATTTCCTCCACCGCTATCCATCTTATATCACCATAGTCTCACCATATATCACCATATTTTAGAGCTATTCCACCATCTTTATGCCCAATACATCCATTTCCTCCATTGTTGGGTAGAGCTATGAATTTTGGAGGTGTTGTTGGGGGTTCTTGAAGAGGAAAATATAACATTTATGGAGTTTGAAGAGGGTATCTAATGGAGCTTTTATGGAGGCAAGCTTTGTGGATCTAGGCAATCTCTCCGAGGATACCTTAGTAGGTGGGGAATTGCCATCTGCTTCTTCTTCATCCACCATTTTTTTGGAGCTATATTTGAGGTGGAAAAACTCCACTCTTAGTTTAAGACTCTATTTTGCATATTAGTAGTCTTGTAACTAGAATTGTTAGAGTAGGATGCATACATGAGTAAGAAGATGAATTATTAAGGTTTTGGGCATAAATGATTTCAAAGGTTTTGAGAAAAATACTATGATTGAAGAATGTTGAATAAATGATAAATTTTAAGAAGTTTTGTATTAAATATTTTATGGAATAAAATGTTTGGAAATGATATTTACCTTGCTAAAGATATTTTGGGTGAACAATGTTTTAAAGTTTCTTTCAAAATAATGAAAGTTTATAGAATTGGACATTTGTTGAAGTTTTGAAGAATAGAAAATGTCATTTAGTCTTGGAAAATGTATTTTTGTAAGTATTATGAAATTTGCTAGAGTAAATCACATGTTAGACCCATTTGATAGGTTTTTTGGACTTAAAATCCATCTTCTCATGCATATAAACTTGTAGTATTTTGAGGTTGAACAGATAAACAAGTTTAATAAGGGTTCATTGGGTTTAAACATGCAATAAATAAATTAGAAATTTCGTCCCTTAAAGTGTGAAAAAAGGGTATTAAAAAGGTGATAAATGTACGGTTTTAAGACTACATGAATAAATAAAGAAAATGGCATTTTTATTACAAAGTAGTCTTAAATGTTCAAGGATTTACTGGAAAAGAAAGTAATGAACTAAATATGTTTTCAACTTGAGAAGAATGTTACTCCAAATGTTAAAAGGTGTTAATGTGTTAAAAACACTTAAGAAATTAGTGTGGGTAACTTAATGGTATTTTGAGAAGTAACACTTATAAAAATGGAGGAAACGACAAGTTTGGAAATAAATGGATAAAATGGTAATTTTACGTAAAGTGAAATATTTTTATGAAATAAAAATATTGGAAAAGGCGTTACACAAAATGTTCCTAAATTAACATGATTTTTGGGATAAAATCATTGTTAGATTAAAAAGGACAAGACATGATGATTTTAAAGTGTAACACAAGTTGGGGTGAAACTCCGAATTTTGTCTTTGGTAGAAAAAAAGAAAAAGTAGAATAATGTGGACATTTGTAAAATATTAAAATACATTAATAAGGACTCAGATAATACCGAGATAATTAAGGAGGGTCCAGATCCCTAGGGTGAAAGACTCAAAATCACTGGTCAGAGCATATGGTAGCATAGCCGATGGTGTGGAGTATGTTAAAGTATGCATATATTGGAAGATTCTAAGAAAAAGATAATAAAAATGGAACATATCAAGAAATGGGTTGTGTGGTGAACATGTGAAAAGACAACCTAACTTCAATGAATTAATAAACGTTCCGATAAAGGATAAATTAGACAAGTAATATGAAAATTGATTAAAGTCCATTGGGTAAAGGAATTGTAAAGTGTAGGAATTAAATGAGTAGTTAAGCAACCTAAAGAGGTTTAACCCATAATTAGCACAAGGGTATGTTTATTAAAGGTTTCCAAAGAAAAAATAAGTATTTTCTAACTCGGCATTTGCGTGTGTTGAAAGGTTGATTTCAATGAAAATACTGACATGAATTGGTATGAATAAAGTGGTAATTTCGAAAAAAGAAATGATTTTTCTTAAACAAAGTGCAATTATTTTAAGTATTTAACCGGGTGTGTTAAATCAAGGAATACATGTCAAGTCAAGTAAAAGGGAAATTCTTTTAGAAGATTAAGGTAGATTAATTGGAGTAAGGTTATGGGAATAAAAACGGTTTCATTCATTAAAAATTATATATATATAGACACACACACACACACACACACACATAAGGTAGTTGCATGTGCACGTAGATATAACGTGTTAGAGCCTCCTTTCTGGCCTTTGATTCTATAATGCATTATTTTAATTTTCCACTGCGCATTCAACTCAATTCCTCGTTTTTGTTACGGCAGGTTGGGTGTGGTTCCATATTTTGAGGGCGTTATACAGGTAAGTAGTATTTTTATTTTACGTTAGTAGCTCTGTATTCTTGAATTTCTGGGACGTTTCCCACGGGTCCCTCACATATCTTAATTTAAATTAAAATCGCATGCTAAACAAGTACAATGATAATTAAATATAAGTAGACTAGCAACATTATTTAGGTTGTTTTATTACATTTCACACCTAACGCTCGGATCGGACTGGGTTGACCACGGGTAACCCATAAATTTGAGTCGGGGCATTATAGCTTAGTCAACCCTATGGTGTCTAGGGGATCAAATTTCCCTTCTTCTATGACGCTCAAGGTTGTGGAAACTATACTTACGTTTGGTTAGCTACCCCCTCAATCAAACTATTTTCTCGTCTCTCTATTTCAAGTGTTCCTCATAAAGTTTGACCAAACGTGACGTTTCCTTCCTTGGGGGGCTCCGTAGAGGGAGTCTAACGCCGACGTCTAGGTCCTGACCTTCGTGATGTGTGTCTCTTAGACCTTATATCACTAAGATGTGGATGGGACATTGAAGAAGATTCTTCCTCTTTATGACACATATTTTAGATCGGATGCAACTACTGGCACAAGAGTGGTAAGAACGGTGGGCACTCATATCAAATGATGACTAGTTTTATCTAGCGGTGGGAATTCAGGCTGATATTTTCCATAGACAGTGTCAAATTATAGAGGATATCAATCCTAAAATAATGCTAAATACTAATTAGTCCTAAGAATGCGAGTGAAATATGAAAAAGGACACACAAATTTACGTGGTTCGATAGGTTGCTCTGTCTACGTCCATGGGGAAGGGAGAGAAAAGCTTTATTAATTAAAAAAAATGATGACTTGGAATGTATAGTGTTACTAGCTAAGAGTCCAAGCCATGGATATAAGAATGTGCTAATAGATTCCCCAAGTCATTAGTGTCATTGTTGTTTATAGATACAATTGTTCTATAGTTTTAAGTATTTTCATCAGTAATTAATTGTTATTCTTGATCCTATGTTTTAAGTAGTTGAATAATACTATATTTGTATCGTCATCTCCCTTGATCCCTTAGTGAGTCTGTGTCCTCTCGACGATCACACTACCGTAATCTCTTAGCGCCATGTGTCATGCCATATGACCTACTCGATTTATGGTCCATTCCATTCAAAACTTGTGATTCCCACCATACCTTTGTGTACCAACATAGTTAAAGTAAGTATTTATATATGTCATGTTAGTATTGATTAGGGAAGAGTAAAATTCAATTCTTATAGTTTGACCCTTTTTAGAGCACTATAATTTCTTATATGACTCCTCTTTTTATGTCATTTTTATCGCACTCTCGTTTTCTAACTCCGACTTATATTGATGTAATAGAGAAATATGTAACTTACTACATTAGGTTCATTTCAAAAAATATTTAATAGCTCAGTTTTTGTATTTCAAAATTTCATCATTTAAACTAAGTAGACAATTCATCTGTAACTGAGCTTTGTGAGAACAAATTACCAAATTTTTCATTGACTAGTCAAATCTGTATGGAAAAATTTCCAATTGAGTCAACTTGTATGTATTGGCTTAATTCTAGACAAAACTCCTTGAGTCATAGGATACAAATTATGTTTGTGACCTTTCAAGCCTATGACATTTTCGTTGAAGACATAGCGGCCAAGTCGAAGTGATCGCATCCTATGTCGTGTTTCGTGCCTTGAATCGTCATCAGCATTCCAAGGATCTCTCAGGTATGAATGCTTATATTATGTTGAGCCTTGGAAATTTATTATTGGGTGTTAGAATTTATGTTAAGATATTTTAAAATGACTTTATATTTTTTCAAGAAAAATATTTTAATTTTTCCCAAGTCGTTCGAATGAGATTTGGTGTTTGTTCGAATGACTTCTAACGAGGTGGCTTTTTGGTTTGTGCAAAATTCTCATTCGAAGTCTTGTTTTTTTCTTGTAAAAAAAGATGGCTATATCGTTCGAACGAGACTGCTTTTCGTTGGTAACACCCCGTATTTTTGGAGAAAATTAAAATTAATTAAATTGAGGACCTAAGAATTTATATAATTGAGAGAAATTATTTGATGATTCAAATTTAATTAATTCAGTCTAAGCTTAATTTCACACGTGGCATATTTGGAGGTAAAATAAGAGGATTTTATAAAGTGATTCAAATGGTGATTTTGAAGTCCGGTTTGTTCTGAAAGGGTCAAAATAGTCAAAAAGTATACTCGGATGTATAGTTTGGGTCTTGAGATGATTTCTTACCATCCCGACACTGTTTAAGGGCATTTCAGTCATTCGAGAGTTTAGGATTTACAAAACTCCGAAAATTGTGAGTGCATATCTTCCCATTAGAGAGAGGGGCTAGGGTTAACACAAATCAAAAGGGTTAGAAGCCATAGGAGAGGAAGATGAGGGGAGAACCAAGCTTCCAACACAATTTTTTATCCCGAATGCAACGGAATTGAGAACGGAGCAAGGGGAGAACCACCACACCATCTTATCAACGAATTTAAGACCTTCTATTGAGATGAAAGTATTTAAATGGAAATTCATATCAATCATGTTATAATATGCATGTGGGATAGGGTTTGATTTCATGTTTTTAGAAGTTTTATATGAATTTGGGAGGGTTTAATTCATAAACTAAATTAGGAATACATGTAGAGATGTTCATTGACGATGATAATAGGAAATTAGTGGGTTTGGGTTGATTAATAAGATAGAAATTTAAGTTCTTGATTAATAAAGTTGATGAACATGAGAAAATTAGGGTTTTTATGTTAATTAAAGGAGAATTCGATTCTTATGCTGAATCTTTGATGTTTTTGTGTAAACTTTTCATTGGAAATTTATCTATATGTGAAGATAAAATGATATTAGAATATATTTTATGATTAAGATTTAATCTTGATGGGTTCTTGATTGAAGAACATGAATTTTGAATGACTTAGGGTTTAATTGATGAACACAAGAAATCAATATGTCAGAATTCTTAACGTAAAATTAAACGCATGACATTTTAATTGTACTTATAATTAGACTGAGATACATACATTAATGGAAAAATCTGTGTCTTAGATTTCTAATGAGCTTTGAATCAGGCTAATTCGATTTTTGTATAGGGATAAATCGATGTTTTACTATAGGGTGTTTGATCTGCCAGCATAGTAATCTGCCAAAATTTTTGACGTAACTTTAAACATATTCCATTTCAATTGTACTTATAATTAGAGTGATATCCATACATTACTGGAAATATCTATGTCTTATCTTTCAAATGAGCTATGAATTAGGTCAATCGGAGTTCTGTAGAGGGAGTAATCGATATTTTACTACAGGGTGTTTAATCTGCTAGAAAATTTTCTAATCGATTCGGTTGCTCGTTTTGGCCAATAATTTCCTTTTTGTTTTGGACATTTGGAAATAGTTTGGAATTCATTTTTGGGATTTAATTTCTAATATAAGGGAATTATATTTCAACACTAGTAGGCCAAGTTTGGGTTTTAGGTGTGGCCTATGAGGGAAGTTTACATGTTAAATTAATTTGGATTAATAGAGAGGAAAAATATAAATTGAAGGATAATTTGAGTTAAGAGAATTTGAGAGGAACGAGGACTTAGACCAGCAGGGGGTAGAGATTTTACCTTCTGATATTGTATGTGGAATAAAGGATACCCTTCGAGTGGTGAGAAATAATTGGGAACGTGCGGTAATAAGCGAAAAGTTATAAATTATAGAATACGTAGAATATTCGGGATATAAATATACTACGTATGAGGCTTGTGATATGAGATGTGTGTATGCCCTATTATTGTTACATATATATATAGGTGGAGATAATACCTATAATATGATTAAAGTAATAATACATTACTACGTGGGATATTCGGGATATAAATATACTACGTATGAGACTTATGATATGTGATGTGCGTATGCCCTATTGATATATATGTGGAGAAAATATCTATAATTTAATTTATTGTGTGTATGACATACATACGCTGCTTGATATTGAGTGGAGGATGTGCGTTATAAATGATCATACCTTGAGGAGCCTTCAGGGGAATTTTGATTCGCACCACCAGAACATAGAACCTAGGTACGGGCTATCAGTGAGAATGATAGTATTGACGATCATATGGGTGCATAGGTATGTGGGTAGTCCATTAACTTGGAACTATGTTCGCCTCCAATATGCGTGATTTGATATATATATGCCTCCCAAGGCCCATCATTTCCTTGGGAGCCCAAAAGGCAATCAGCATCTTTTTACTTGTCAAGCACGCTACCCTCTACAATTCTTGATACTTGTCAAAGAGATATTGTCACACCAGGAGGAATGGCCTCGACCTTGCAAATACCCCTCAATCACCTACTCACACAGGTAACTAAGGGCTAGGGTTGATTGATATGCCCTAAATGTTCCTCACAATTCAGAGACGTCATCCTCGGCATATGAGAGGGCTGAGGTTACAAAGGCTCATGGCTGGCTTCTAGCACTCTCGTCCTACACAAGGTCGGCCATGGACAATATTACTAGTCACCTCAGTCGGGCAACATCAGAGACCACATCTACCTCATTCATCAACCTCGGTTGGGAACGAGCCTAGGTAGCAGGGACCACCACTATCATGATCAACCTCGGCCGGGAGTCAGCCGACGCTCCAACTACTCCAACATATCATCATCCCAGGCCGACGTTATAAATCCACTTGTCTTACTTCGGCTTTCATACCGAGTCGAGACCATTATGAATGACCTCAGATTGAGTAGTATCCAGACTTCACCAACCTCGTACTCTTCCAGGCCGAGGCTGGTATCAATCGAAGACAGCAGAGCATCGACAAGCGTATGCAAGGATAGGAATATGTGTACAAAATCAATTGTAACCGAATCAATCGCCTCACGTGGGGGAATATTCCACCATCATTCTCTACATGTGGCAGTGAAAGATGTCTTCACCAAATTTATTAGATCAACATACACATGCTCATTGCATGTATGGGGGGTACATTACACCCCCCAAGCACTATATATAGAGGTCATCATCTACCTTGCAAAAGGATAAAAAAATTACAACCCTGGCTGAAACTCTGTCCAATTATACAGTACAGAGAGAAAGATTAAGAGATTGTATTCATGGCCGTTAGTGCTGATATGCCCCAAGTGTAACCTCGGCCTAGAAACACCAACCTCGTCCGAGATCATGGCCGACGTTGGACGAGTCTTGGGCACGCGATATCAATCCTCGGCCATAGCAAGGTCGGCCAGTGACGACACTACTATGAGCCTCTCCAAGGGGCGTCACAAGGACCAGTAGTATTCTCGTATACCTTTGGATGGCAACCTCAGCCATACATAAGCCGAGCTCGCAGGAGACCACCAGCAACTTCATCAAGACATCAGTCGATACTCCAAACACTCCAGCTCAGCCTCGTCCCAGGCCGACCTTGCCCATTGTCTCGGCTGGGATTAGGCCAAAACCTCCATGGAATACTCGGACTGAACAGGTACCTAGACTTACCAACCTCGGCCTCCCCCAGGCCGAGGTCATACCCCAGACGTGATAGCCGAACATCTGCTGACATTTGGATAAGGGCACGTGGACACAAATCAGTTATAACAAGATTATTCCCCACACGTGGGGAATAATATTGCATCATCATTCTCTACATGTGACAGTGACAGATGGCTTTCCCATATTGGTGAGGCAAACACACACATGCCCATTGCATGAATAGGGGGTACATTACACTCCCTAGGTACTATATATAGAGGTCATCCTCTACCTTGTAAAGGATCCCAGATATTCAACCCTAGCTGAAACTTTGTCTAGATACACAGTAGAGAGAGAAAGCTTGAGAGATTGTATCCATGGCCATTAGTGCCTTATTGCAGTGAGGTTATTCACACACACACATAGTGGACGTAGGCCAATTTAGGCTGAACCACTTATATCCTGGTGATGTCTCCTCTTCTCCTCATCTCATTCTCTTACCTTTTACATAACTGTGCTGCCATTGTTGTTCCTAAATTGAGCTTGAAAACACCTTATCTGGTGGTGTTAATTCCAGCATCATCATTTTGGCACCGTCTGTGGGAACAAGAAGCTATCTCTTCTTCTTTTCCTGCTTAACCCCACCGGAGACTCTGGTGGTGAACCAGGCCTCCCCCTAGCGCGGAGCTGTTTCACCATTGAAAGAGGTCTTGTGAGGTACTAAGCTCACCTGCTACTCAAGCTCTATAGTGTTAACGTATGGCACCAGACTTACCACCGCCTCTTTCGCCGCCTAGGGGTGGAGGGCCTAGTTCCAGTCAGGCGCCCCCCAGTCCGGAATGGCGGAGGTAGCTGCAGCCTTGAGATCTCTAGCTGCAACACAACAAGCCATGCAGGAGCAATTTGCACATATCAGCCAAACTATGATGAGGCCACCTGAAGTCTCACCGGACATGATCACTCCGGCGGCAGTTCAGCCTCATCCTGACGCCAAGGGACCACCCCAGGCACCAATTAAGGACTAGCCTGCACCCCAGCGGAGAATGGATGTTGTTGACCCTAGGCGCTTGCGCCTGGGGAGGCAGGGAATCCCTTGCCCAGAGGACAGGTATGATGATCTAGAGGCGAAAGAAGCCCCGGAAGACTGCTGGGAGCCGTATGAGGTGTCAAATAACACTGTACGACCTCTTAGGCAAAGTGAAGGGTGTGTCGGCCGAAGAGGTGAAGAGGCCCAACAAAGAGGGTCAGCCTTTGATAGGTTGAGCAGAGGGTCGGCCTTTGAGAGATTGGGCCCGATGAATGACCTAAGACAGAGGCTGTCGAGATCAAGGAGTGCAGCAGGCTCTCAGAGAGGGAACAGGAAGGGTCGTCCAGACCAAGGCCGACACTGTGAAAGAAGAGGCAGGGAACAGGAAGAGGTCAACAGCCGATGTGCCGCGGCAGGGGAACCCTCGGTCCATCCCATGGAGGTAGCTGGGGAAAACCTCGGCCAGATCGATGGCAGAAGACCGTGGAATGACTCTATCCAGTGCCTTGAGGAGAAAATAGGAGACCTCATTAAAAGCAGGGACCCATTACAAAGGGGTTACTCAGAGGGCTCTCTATTTGTGGCTAGGATAGTGGGCTTCCCAACCCCAGCTAAGTTCAAGCCTCCTACAGTGTCTCCCAAGTATGATGGCAGCACTAACCCTGTGCATTATATCGAAATTTACCAGTCGGCAGCAGACATCTACTTGATACCCAATGAGATGAAGTGTAGGGCCTTCTCTGGGACCTTGATAGGGGCAGCACACATTTGGTTCACCTCCCTTTCGAAGAACTCAATCGAGAACTTCAAAGTCTTGGCTGAGCGATTCATCCACAACTTCTGCTTTGGGGTGAGGCCTCAAAAGAAGACTACCCACCTGTTGTATGTCAAGCAGACCAAGGGTGAGTGCCTAAGAGACTACATAGCAAGATTCAACAAAGAAAAGTTGGAGGTCGAAGATTATGAAGAGAACATAGCCATGACCGCCCTTATAGGAGGTCTCCAGAAGGGGAAGCTATTGTGGAAACTGGCGAAAGAGCCCCCTAGGTTTATGGCGGAGCTGCTGGCAACCGCAGGTAAAGTAATGAATGCGAAAGAGGCGATGGCCGCCAAGTATGAGGATGAGAACCGCGGTGGCAGTGGAAAGTCCTAAAGCAAGAAAGATGGGAAGAATGGGTCGGGTGATGACAAGTTTGCTCACTATACACCTCTAGCTGTAAGCTGCGAGCACATCCTCAATGAGATTAAGACTGACAGGACTCTGAGATGGCCAGAAAAACTGAAGGCCCCACCACATAAGAGGAACAAAAACCTATGGTGTGAGTTCCATCAGGATCATGGCCATGTCACAGATAGATGCTTCGCTTTAAAAGATGATATTGAAAAGATGTTGAAATCTGGAAAGCTGAGGAAGTATGTGGATGGTAAGGCTCGAAATGGTGGAAGAGATGACCCTAAGAAAAGGAGAAATGACAAATGCCGTGACAATGTCCCGGCCAGAAGAGACGATGATTCAGAAGGAGATGACGAAGACGATCCGGATCTTCCGCCAAAGGATGACAACACCCCGGTGAAGAGGGTCGGTATGATATCCTTTGGTGTTGAAACCATATGTGGAGGATTTGCAGGAGGTGGCTCTGAAGTAGCTGATAGGAAGGCTCACGTAACAGAGGCCAGGTCAGTGGCCAAGATTGAAGTTGTGAATCTAACGTCTTCCGATACAGTGCAGAAGAGGAAGAAAGTAGACATGGACACCCTCGTAGTTGGGTTCTCCAGACACGACTTCAAGGGTATCTTATCCCCCCATAATGACCCTCTGGTCATAACAACAAGGGTGCATGGGTGCGAGGTGCAGAGGATCCTCATAGATGGGGGGAGCTCGGCGGACGTGATGTGTTGGCCTTGCTTCAAGAGCCTAGGTCTTAGCAGAGCAAGGCTGATGCCCTATCATAACCCATTGATAGGCTTCAGTGGCGAAAAGGTCCACCCCTTGGGTATGTATGAGATGAACGTACGGATGGGTGATGAGTGGCCTAAGAGGCTGACCAAGAAAATAAATTTTTTCATCATGGACGAGAACGTGTTCTCGGCCTATAACCTCATCATAGGAAGGGTGGCCCTTAAAGAGTTTGAAGTTGTGTCGTCGACGGTCCATCAGATGCTAAAATTCTTGACTCCTTATGGAGTAGGGGAAGTGCAAGGTGACCAGACCACAGCGCAAGAATGTTACTTCAACTCGGCCGAAGAGAGAGAAGCCCATAAGAGGGCAACCACCACTTATAGCATTGACACTCTTGACCCAAGAGATGAAACAAAGTTGAAGAAGGGAGAGGCCGCGAAAGAGGTAGAATCCATCGTCCTCAATGAGGACGAGCCGGAAAAAAACCGTCCAGGTCGATAAAGCCCTAGAGCCAAGAACCAAGGAAGAGTTGATAAACTTCCTCAGGAGGAGGCAGAGTGTCTTCGCATGGAGTCACGCAGACATGCCTGGCATCGACCCTGAGGTGATGAGTCACAAGCTCAATGTGACCAGAGATGCCAATCCTATCAAACAGAGACGAAGAGTATACTCCAAGGAGAAATACGACATCATCCGAGAAGAGGTCAAAAAGTTTGAAGAGGCCGAGTTCATAAGAGAAGTTACCTATCCGGAGTGGCTTTCAAATGCAGTCATTGTGCCAAAGGCCAATGGGAAGTGGAGAATGTGTGTGGATTTCACTGACCTGAACAGATCTTGTCCAAAAGACAGCTATCCCTTACCTCTGATAGATCAGATGGTGGACGCGATGGAGGGACACGAGCTCATGAACTTCATGGATGCGTATTCAGGCTATAACCAAATCTTCATGGATGATGAAGACTCTGAGAAGACAGCCTACATTACTGACAAAGGGATGTACTGCTACAAAGTGATGCCCTTCAGTCTGAAAAATGCAGGGGCAACGTACCAACGTCTTGTCAATAAGATGTTCGAAGAGAAAATAGGTAAGACTATGGAGGTGTATGTGGACGATATGCTAACAAAGAGTTTGAAAGCTTGCACTCACGTAGCATACCTTGAGAAGACCTTCGATGTTGTGGACTCGTACAGAATGAAACTCAACCCAACAAAGTGTGTCTTCGGAGTAGGAGCTGGGAAGTTCCTGGGATTCATCATTAACCAGAGAGGAATTGAAGTGAACCCTGAGAAAATCAAGGCATTACTTGACATGAAGACTCCTAGGAGTATCAAGGATGTCCAAAGACTTACGGGGAGAGTGGCTGCCCTTAACAAGTTTGTTTCTAGGGCAATGGACAAGTGTCTTCCATTCTTTAAAGTTATAATAAAGGCCTTCCAATGGGACAAAGAGTGTGAAAAAGCCTTCAACCAACTCAAATCTTACTTGGGATCCCACTTATTGCTATCTCGACCCGTCGCATAAGAAAAGTTGTATGTGTATCTGGCAGTCTCTGAATCAGCCATCAGTGCGACCATAATACGGGAAGATGATGGGAACCAAAGGCCTGTGTATTTCAACAGTAAATCCCTCCAAGGGGCTGAACAGAATTACCCTCGCATGGAAAAGTTGGCCTATGCCCTGATACATGCTTCAAGAAAAATGAAGCCCTACTTCCAAGCTCACTCCATGGTAGTCCTCACTGACTCCCCACTAAGATAGGTCCTGCATAAACCTGAGAAATCCGGGAGGTTGATGACCTGGGCCATCGAGTTGGGGGAGTACGATCTCGCCTACCAACCTAGGACATCCATCAAAGGGCAGGCCCTCCCAGATTTTGTTGCTGAGTTCACATGGGAAGAGGCCGAGGCAGAGAAAGGCCTGGGGGGCATGGTAGAGACAAACCGCAGTGTCTTCTGAAATCAGGAAGAGACGACACCCAGTGTCTTCCGAGAGGAGGAAGAGACGACACCAAGTGTCTTTTGAGAAAATTTATGAGCAAAATTGCGGAGGATGAGGAGGATCGATGTCTCTTCAAACAAGGAGTCATGACAGAAGGAGCCTTTTCATCAGATATAGACGTCTGGAGCCTCTTCGTTGATGGTTCTTCCTGCAACAGTAGAAGCGGTGCGGGGTTGATACTCTCGGCTCCAGATGGTTAGAACATTGAATATGCCCTGAGATTCAACTTCCAGGTTTCAAACAACGAGTCCGAGTATGAGGCCATGATAACAGGTCTCTTATTGGCAAAAACTCTTCGCGTAAAGAGACTCCTACTCTACAGCGACTCAAGGCTGGTTGTCAATCAAGTACTGGGGATCTATGAGGCCAAAGATGAAAGGATGGCCAAGTACTTGAAGAGGGTAAGAAGGTTGTTAGAATATTTTAAAGAGGCAAAACTGAAGAGAGTGCCTTGACAAAGTAACAGTCACATAGATGCATTGGCAAGGCTGGCCTCGGCAATGAAGACAGATGTTAGAAGGACCATTCCAATCGATGTCTTGAGAAAGGCAACCATTGAGGAAGAAGAGGTATGTAACCTGTGTCACAATTTGAACCTAGTATACTCATGGATCGACCCCCTCGTCAGGTATATTAGAGGGGGAGAGCTACGTGAGTCCAAGCTAGAGAGGAGAAAATTGAGATATAGGGCTGCCAAGTTCTCGATGATAGGATACGTCTTGTACAAAAAGGGATTTCTATTGCCTCTCCTCATATGTGTGCATCCCATGGAAGTTCCCCGGGTCTTACAGGAGGTTCACGAGGGTTCTTGCTCTAGCCACATAGGGGGAAGACCCTTGGCCAAGAGAATCATCTCACAGGGGTACTGGTGGCCAACTTTATCCAAGGACGCCGCAGCTTACGTAAAAAGGTGTGATAAATGTCAGAGATTCGCCATCATCCCTCATCAGCCCCATCAGCCTATGACTCTAATCACCTCTCCATGGCCATTTGCAGTATGGGGGATTGACTTAGTAGGACCCCTACCAAGAGCCGCCAACAACTATAGATTCTTGATAGTTTCCATAGACTACTTCTCAAAGTGGGTGGAGGCAGAGCCGATGATAAAAATCACCGAGCAGAAGACCTTCCAATTTATTTGGAGGAATATCATATGCAGATATGGCCTTCCAAACACTCTCATCTCGGACAATGGGACCCAGTTCAAGAACTACTCTTTAGAAAAGTATTGCCTAAGAGTAGGGATTAAGCAATTTTTCTCATCTCCTGGCCGACCTTAGGCAAATGGTCAGACCGAAGTCACAAACAGAACTATCCTGGATGGAATCAAGAAGAGGTTAGAGGATGCGAAGGGAAGATGGACTGAAGAGGTCTACGCTGTGTTATGGGCCTACAGAACCACGACAAGGACACCAACAGGCGAAACCCCGTTCATGTTGGCACATGGCTCAGAGGTCGTCATACCAACAGAGATAGGGCTCTCAACTTATCGAATTCAGACCTATGACCCTGACAATAATGGGGAAGAGAGGAGGCTAGACCTAGATCTTATCGAAGAAAGAAGAGAGGACGCAGAGCTCAGCCAAACAGCCTACCAACAGAGGGCAGAAAAATTCTACAACCAAAGGGTGAAGTCAAGACCCATTGCAGTGGGAGACCTAGTGCTAAAGAAGACCCTACAGAAAGCAAATAAGCTTCACCCAAACTAGCACGGCCCCTACAAAGTGACAGAAGAGGTTGTGCCTGGCACTCACAGGCTAGAAAACCTAGAAGGAGAACCTTTCACTAACCCATGGAATGCTGATCACCTAAAGAGATATTACGTATGATGTTGCATAGAGTTTTATGTAATTGTGCCATCTTATTATGAAGAGGTTATTAATAAAGATCAGTTCCCATGACAGTTCTTGATTCATTCTTAGATCAGAGATTAATTATGAGGATAACATATTAGGTGATGACTTCAGACCCTCATAACACCATTCAGTGGTGACGAGGTCTGAGCTCAGACACCACAATAGATGACCTCAGACGCTTAACATCATTAATTTGGTGAGATTAATTATGAGGATAACATCTTAGGTGATGACCTCAGACCCTCATAACACCATTCAGTGGTGACGAGGTCTGAGCTCAGACACCATAATAGATGACCTCAGACCCTTAACATCATTAATTTGGTGAGATTAATTATGAGGATAACATCTTAGGTGATGACCTGAGACCCTCATAACACCATTCAGTGGTGACGAGGTCTGAGCTCAGACACCATAATAGATGACCTCAGACCCTTAACATCATTAATTTGGTGAGATTAATTATGAGGATAACATCTTAGGTGATGACCTCATACCCTCATAACACCATTCAGTGGTGACGAGGTCTGAGCTCAGACACTATAATAGATGAACTCAGACCCTTAACATCATTAATTTGGTGAGATTAATTATGAGGATAACATCTTAGGTGATGACCTCAGACCTTCATAACACCATTCAGTGGTGACGAGGTCTGAGCTCAGACACCATAATAGATGACCTCGGACCCTTAACATCATCAATTTGGTGAGACTAATTATGGGGATAACATCTTAGGTGATGACCTCAGACCTTCATAACACCATTCAGTGGTGACGAGGTCTGAGCTCAGGACCATTGGTTGAGTTTAAACAAGACCATTGCAAAAAGACAGCCTTAGAAAGAGGACTTCAGAGGTGGAAGCTCAGATTACAAATTTATTTTTAACAGATACCATTACAACGAAACTAAGAATGAAAAGCCTCACATGACATTCAATGAAAAGAAAGTGAAGATGGTCCTCCTCAGAGGTTGATATACATTCAGAAATAATAAGATGTTCAACGATTACAGACAAGCTCCATAATACAATGAGTTACAAACAATGATAAAAAAATCCTCTAAGGGTTTGAAGGGGGAACGTTGATATCCTCAGCTTAATTGGTCACCTCGGTCGCATCCGCACGATGGTCTGCCCCTCCAACCTCGGTGCCCTCCAACGTAGCAGTCTCGGCAGGAGCGGCAGCCTCTTCCTCAACCTCCTGAAGAGCCTGGGCAAACTGAGGATCAGTAAAGTCGAGACCCACGAAATCAGAGGCCTTCAAAGTGCCGGCCTCTCTCTCCCTGACGTCAGCCCATTGAATAGTGGATTTGATACCTCTTTCAAGGTATTCAAAGACGAAGCCCATGAACTCATCAGAGGACTTGTAGTCAGCAATTATCTTCTCAGAGGCGTCATCAAGGGCGGCCCTGACAGCTGAGTTGACTTTCTGCTGCAGAATGTCGTCCTTAGCCTTCAGTGCTGCAGCGTGATCCTTGCCGAGATGGGAGATGTCCTTCTCCAACCCCTTCACCTTCTTCTCAGAATCCTTCAGCTCAGATTTGAGATGGTCAATCTCTGCGTTCAGAGTGCTCTGGACTCTCTCGACCTCTTGCCCCTTTTGGATGAGGGGAAATTTCCTCAGAGTCCAGTTGGACAAGTAGTGCATAGCTGCCAGGCCCTGCATATTTTGTGATAATGAATGAGCTGGAGAATAATCAGATGTTACACTTGGGTGAAGAACAATCAGAAAGATCAAGTCATACCTGAATGGATCTGTGAATGCCGAACTCAACCAACAGTGGGGTGTCCAGTGACCTGAAGAAGCGTTTGTCAGCCTCGGTCATTGTGGAGCCGAAGGCATCTAAGGCCTGAAGACTGTGGCCGACTATGCTGTCAGTTATTTTCAACTTATCTAGACGGGATGACAGGGTGACGGCTGAAGAGATGGGGATAGCGGCGTTTACAGCCTTCTTCTTCAGCCTCTGATCCTCAGGGGCATGACCTTCTGGAGCCCTCTTCTTTGTAGCTGGGGGCTTAGAGGCTGAGGGAGCTGGGGGAGGAGCGTTAAGGCCTGCTTTCTTGGCAAGTCTCGTCAAGATGGGTGCAGCCATCTCCCAAAGCTCGTCCGAAATGTCATGTGGTCGCTCTGTAAAAAATTAGTAAATCTGAGTTAGATAATCAGACATGAATAAACTCAGAGGTTAAACTTAAAAAACAAAAATGCTTACCAAGCTCGGCAAGGGGACTTCCACCTAGACCTGTCCCAGAGAGGAAGTGGGGAGTCATCAAGTGCTCGAACCTGACCAGTAGACCATGTACCCCCTGAACTTGAAGGGCTTTCACCTTCTGAAGGTTCGATGGGCTCAGGTCAGGGTCAGCCCTCACAGATATTGTAACTTTACCCCACCTCAGGGGCATCCTCGGCTCTAGAATTGATGAGGGAACACATGGGCCAAATTCCCATGGCCCAGAAGCAAAGAAATATCGAGGCTTCCAATTATGGTTGGAAGTATGAGTTACTTGAAGTATTTTCTTCTCAGGCTTCCGAGCTACAAAATGGTAGTAGCTCGGACGATTTTTGGCCAAGGAAGGGACATAGCAACCTACGAAGACCTGAACTGAAAGGTCTGAATGGTGGACAACCCTCCATAAGACTATGGCCCCTATTATGACTCTCCAGGCATTAGGGGACAGTTGAGAGGGGACCAAATTGATATAAGAAAGGATGGATTTGATAATGGGGTGAATGGGCAGACGAAAACCCAACTTGAACATCTGCTCGTACAGGCAGATCTCGCTATCTCAGCCATGATAAGCCCTCTCCTCCCTCAGAGGTCTCCTAAGCTTTATTGAAGGACTGATAGCATACAGGTATCTGAAGCAGAGAAGGTCTACCTCAGTAATAGTACTCTCAATTTCGGCCACCTCAGAGACGTCGACATCGCTCTCAGCCTCATCATCATCATCCAACTCAATGTCGACCGGAGCAGATGTCGATGGGTTACTCGGGAACTCTGAGCGAACTTGACACCAGTGAAGGCCGACAGAGGAATGGCGTCAAGTGGTGGTGGTATAGCTACACTTGGCTCAACAATTTCAACCTCTGAGGAAGAGGCTGAGGTGATTGAGCTATTGTGGGATGAGGCTCGGCTGGAGACCTCAGCCTGATCAGGCCGAGGTGTGAAGTCCATGGCCTCCTGAAAGGAATTCACAGACATGGGGTCTGAGGTAGAAGATTCAGACTCAGACATCGATATGGGATCAGTAGGAACCTCTGTCTGATAGAAAAACTCTGGGGGGGTCAGGATATATCACCTTCAGAGGTGGTGGAAATATGGTTCTAATGGGAAACTCTTGTGACCTACGAGCCTCCTCCTGTGCTCTTTCTGTTTGTCTAATCTTCTCTAAAGTCTTCTCTCTAAGGGAGGGGAACTCCTCAAGAAGCTGATATAAGGGTCTGAGCATCAAAGGATGATACTACACTTAGGATTCCTAAAACCACAAACAAGGTCGGCTAGTGAAGTAAAGCAGTAAAAGATCAAACTACCTAAATGTGGCAAGAATTGTTCGCCTGAAGTAATGGTGGCCTCATCGGAAAACTCAGAAACTCACCGGAAAATGCGAAAATAAGGAAACTTGCAGGAAAAATGAAGGAAAAAGTATGGCGAAGGTTACCTGAGGATGAAATAGTAAGGAGGAGACGAGAAGACGCGAGAAAACCACCCTCTAAAAGCTTCGGCAAGGATCTTTCTAAGAGAGAGAAGGTTGCAGGAGCGAGATGGCTAGAAACAAGAAAAGTGATGAAGAAGGAAAGGAAATAGGGTTCAAAACCCTTAAATACCCAGGCACAACTCCCAAGGCCCATCATTGCCTTGGGAGCCCCAAAGGGCGATTAACAGCACACGCTCACCTAGCAAGCATACCTCAGCTTTGGACAAGTGTCAAACAAATATTGGCTTGTAACAGACAGGCCTCGGAGGTGTGGTAATCCCCTAGTCACCTGCTCCCACATATGACTAAGGGATGGGGGGTGATTGATATGCCCCAAGTGTAACCTCGGCCCAGAAACACCAACCTCGGCCGAGATCATGGCCGACGTTGGATGAGTCTTGGGCACGCGATATCAGCCCTCGGCCATAGCAAGGTCCGTCAGGGCCGACACTACCATGAGCCTCTCCAAGGGGCGTCACAAGGACCAGTAGTATTCTCGTATACCTTGGGATGGCAACCTCAGCCATACATAAGCTGAGCTCGCAGGAGACCACCAGCAACTTCATCAAGACATCAGTCGATACTCCAAACACTCCAGCTCAGCCTCGTCCCATGCCGACCTTGCCCATTGTCTCAGCTGGGATTAGGCCAAAACCTCCAAGGAATACTCGGACTGAATAGGTACCTAGACTTACCAACCTCGGCCTCCCCCAGGCCGAGGTCATTCCCCAGACGCGATAGCCGAACATCTGCTGACATTTGGATAAGGGCACGTGGACACAAATCAGTTATAACAAGATTATTCCCCACACGTGGGGAATAATATTGCATCATCATTCTCTACATGTGACAGTGACATATGGCTTTCCCATATTGGTGAGGCAAACACACACATGCCCATTGCATGCATGGGGGGTTACATTACGCCCCCTAGGTACTATATATAGAGGTCATCCTCTACCTTGTAAAGGATCCCAGATATTCAACCCTAGCTGAAACTCTGTTTAGATACACAGTAGAGAGAGAAAGCTTGAGAGATTGTATCCATGGCCATTAGTGCCTTATTGCAGTGAGGTTATTCACACACACAGTGGACGTAGGCCAATTTAGGCTGAACCACTTATATCCTGGTGCTCTCTCCTCTTCTCCTCATCTCATTCTCTTACCTTTTACATAACTGTGCTGCCATTGTTGTTCCTAGATTGAGATTGAAAACACCTTATCTGGTGGTGCTAATTCCATCATCATCAAGTGCCTTATTCTAGTGACCTTACTCACTCACTTGCACAGTGGATGTAGGTCTAATTGGCTAAACCACTTATATATTGGTGTTCATCCTCTTTTACTCATCTCTATCTCTTATATTTAATATAATCTTCTGCTGCCATTGTTAACATTGATTTAAGCTTACAAACACCTTGAAGGGTGGTGCTATTTCTAGCATCATCATTTTGGCGCCGCCTTTGGGAACGAGAAGTTGTCTCTTACTCTTTTTCTACTTAACCTCACCGAAGACTCTGGTGGTGAACCAGGCCTCACCCCTTGCATGGAGTTATTTCACCGTTGAAAGAGGTCCTTTAAGATATTAAGCTCATTTCTTTACAATATCTTTTGTTTTAACATATGGCACCGGAGTTACTACCACCTCCTCCACCACCTCGTGATGGAGGGTCAAGCTCTAGTCAGGCACCACCCCAGTCCGAAATGGCTTAGGTGGCAGCAGCCTTAAAGTCTTTGGCTGCAACGCAACAAGCAATGAATGAGAAATTTGCACAACTCAGTCAAAATATGATGAGACCACCTGGGGTCTCACCGGAGATGATTACTCCAGCGACTGCTCAGCCCCATCTTGAAGCCAGGGGACCACCCCAGGCACCGCGAAAAGACCAACCTACGGCTTAGCAGAGGAGGGACGTTGCTAACCCTAGGTGTTTGCGTCTGGGGAGGCAAGGACACCCTAACCCTAAGGATAGGTATGACGATATGGAGGCAGAAGACGTTCCAGAAGATTTTTGGGAGACTTATGAGGTTTCGAATAACACGGTGCGTCCTATTCAGCAGTAGAGTCAAGGTTGTGGAGGCAGAATAAGTGAAGGTGCCCAGCAAAGAGGGTCAGCTTCTGATAGATTGAGCAGAGGGTCAGCCTTTGAAAGGCTTGGCCCAGTAAAATGACCTAAGACAGAGGTTGTCCAGGTCGAGAAGTGAATCTAGCTCAAAAAGGGAAGAGAAGGAACGTCGGCCTCATCAAGGCCGACCCCACATAGGACGAGGTAGGGACCAAGAAAAGGTAAATAGCTGATGTTATGCTGTAGCTGGGGAACCTTCAGTCCACCCCTTAGAGGTGGCTGGGGAAAACCTCGTCCAGGCCGACATTGCAAGGCCATGGAATGACTCCATCCAACATCTTGAAGAAAAGATAGGAGACCTCATCAAAAGCCGAGATCCACTGCAAAGAGGTTTCTCAGAAGGCTCCCCATTCATGGCTAGGATAGTGAGCTCACAGAAGAGCCTCCCAAGTTTATAGCGGAGTTATTAGAAATTACAGGTAAGGTCATGAACGCTAAAGAGGCCATGGCCGTAAAGTATGAGGAGGAGAACGGCGGTGGCAACGAGAAGTTCCAAAAAAAGAAAGATAGAAAGAAGAGGTCAGATGACGACAAGTTTGCACGCTATACCCCTCTAACTGTGAGCTATGAACACATCCTCAATGAGATCAAGAATGACCGATCTCTGATATGGCCAGAGAAGCTAAAGGCTCCTCAGCATAATAGGAATAAGAACTTGTGGTGCGAGTTCCACCAAGACCATGGCCATGTTACATACAAGTGTTTCGCCTTAAAGGACGAGATCGAGAAGATGTTGAAATCCAGAAAGTTGAGGATGTATGTTGATGGCAAGCCTCCTAAGAGGGGAAGAGATAACCCCCCAAAGAAGAGAAACCATAGATGTCATGACAATACTCCAGCAAGAAGAGACGATAACTCGGATGGTGATGATGAAGATGATCCAGACCTCCCACCAAAAGATGATAATGCCTTAGTGAAGAGGGTTGGTATGATCTCCTTCGGTGTTAGCACCATATGCGGAGGACTTGCAAGGGGTGGCTCTGAAGTGGATGACCGAAAAGCTCATGTGGCAGAGGCCAAGTCAGTGACCAAAGTAGAGGTGGTAAATATGGCATCTTCAGAGGCCAAGCATAAGAGAAAGAAAGTGTATATGGACAATATTATAGTCGGGTTCTCCAGACTCGACTTCAAAGGCATCTTAGCTCCGCATGATGATCCTTTGGTAATTACAACAAGAGTTCATGGATGCGAGGTAAAAAGAATTCTTATAGATGGAGGAAGTTCAGTAGATGTGATGTTATGGCCTTGTTTCAAAAGCCTAGGCCTTAACAGAGTTAGGTTGGTACCCTATCATCATCCGTTAATGGGCTTCAGCGACGAAAAAGTCCATCCACTAGGCATGTATGAGATGGATGTGAGAATGGGAGATGAGTGGCCTAAGAGGTTAACCCAGAAGATCAATTTTTTAGTTATGGACGAAAATGTCTTATCGGCCTATAACCTCATCATAAGAAGAGTAGCCCTTAAGGAGTTTGAGGTTGTGCCGTCGATGATCCACCAGATGCTAAAATTCCCTACCCCCTATGGGGTAGGGGAAGTGTAGGGTGACCAGACCATAGCACGACAATGTTACTTCAATTCAGCCGAAGAGAGAGAGGACCATAAGAGAGAAACCACCACGTATAACACTGATATACTTGACCCTAGAGATGAAATGAAGTTGAAGAAAGGAGAGGTCACAGAAGAGGTAGAATCCATCGTCCTCAATGAGGACGAATCAGAAAAAACCGTTCAGGTCGGTAAGGCCTTAAAAGTAGAGATCAAGTAAGAGCTAATAAATTTCTTGAGGAAGAGGCAGAGTGTCTTCGCTTGGAGCCACGTAGACATGCCTGACATCTACCAGGAGGTTTTGTGACACAAACTCAACATGGAAGAAGATGTTAGGCCAATCATACAAAGATGAAGAGTTTACTATATGGAGAAGTATGACGTCATCAGAGAAGAGGTTAAGAAATTGGAAGAGGCATAATTCATCAGGGAGGTTATATACCCAGAGTGGTTATCAAACGTCGTCATTGTGCCCAAGGCCAATGGAAAATAGAGGATATGCGTAGATTTCACCGAATTGAACAAGTTTTGCCCTAAAGATAGTTATCCCTTACCTCGGATCGATCAGATGGTAGATGCCATGGAAGGGCATGAGCTCATGAGCTTTATGGACGCGTATTCTGGCTACAACCAGATCTTTATGGATGCTGAAGACTCAGAGAAGACAACCTTCATTACTGACAAAGGGATATATTGCTATAAGGTTATGCCCTTCGGCTTGAAAATATAGGGGCAATGTATCAATGTCTTGTGAATAAGATGTTTAAAAATCAAACAGGAAAGACTATGGAGGTGTATGAAGACGATATGTTGACAAAGAGCTTAAAGGCATGGACTCAAGTGGCAGACCTAGAAAAGACCTTTGATACCATGGACACGTATAGAATGAAACTCAACCCCGTGAAATGCGTCTTCGGAGTAGGAGTGGGAAAATTTCTTGGATTCATTGTCAATCAGAGAGGAATAGAAGCGAACCCTGAGAAGATCAAGTCTCTGCTTGACATGAAGACACCAAGAAGTGTCAAGGATGCTCAGAGGCTACTGGAAGAGTAGCTGCACTCAACAGATTTGTTTTGAGAGTAACGGACAAGTTTCTTTCGTTCTTTAAAGTGCTTAGAAAGGCCTTCGAATGGGACAAAGAGTGCGATGAGGCTTTTAATCAGCTCAAGTCCTACCTCGGATCTCCCCTGCTCTAATCTCGGCCCATAGTGGGAGAAAAGTTGTGTGTTTATCTAGTAGTCTTTGAGTCAGCTATAAGTGCGGCCATAGTACGGGAAGATGTTTGGGTGCAAAGTCCTATGTACTTCAATAGTAAGGCCCTTTAGGGGTCTGAACAAAACTATCCTCGAATGGAGAAATTGTCCTACGCTATGATACACGCTTCGAGGAAGATGAAACCCTATTTTCAAGCACACCCCATGGTCATCCTCACTAACTCCCCACATAGGTAAGTCCTCCACAAGCCTGATAAGTCAGACAGGTTGATGACCTGGGCCATTGAGTTAGGAGAGTATGACCTTACTTATCAGCCCAGGGTGGCCATTAAAGGGCAGGCACTTGCAGATTTTATTTCAGAGTTCATGTGGGAAGAGACTGAAGTGGAGAACAATCCAGTGATCGCAGAGGGATCAAATAGTAACGTCTTCCGAGAATCGAAAGAGGTTGTGCCCAATAGATCCAGAAATGGAGTCGCCGAGAATGAGGAAGAGAGGTACCTCTTCAAGCAAGGAGCCCTGTCAGAGGGGAGTTTTTCGATGAATGAAGACGTTTGGAACCTCTTCGTTGATGGGTCTTCTTGCGAAAGTGGAAGCGGTGCAGAGGTGATACTCTTAACTTCGGATGGTACCAACATTGAATATGCACCAAGGTTCAACTTCAAGGCATCAAATAACGAGTCAGAATATGAGGCCATGATAGCAGCTCTCTCCTTGGTAAAGACCCTTAGGGTTGGTCGACTCCTACTTCACAATGACTCAAGGTTAGTTGTCAACCAAGTGTTTGGAGTCTATGAGGCTAAGGTTGAAAGGATGGCAAAATACCTGAAGCGGGTAAGAATGATTCTAGAAGGTTTCGAAGAGGTAAAAATGAAGATGGTACCTCAACAAAACAACAGCCACGCAGATGCACTAGCAAGGTTGGCTTTAGCAATAAGGACGGACATTAGAAGGACAGTACAGTCGATATCCTGCTCAAGCCGACCATTGAAGAAGAAGAGGTTACCAACCCTTGCCTTAACTTGAACCTAGGGGACTCATGGATGGACCCCCTCATCAGATATATCAGAAAGGGAGAGCTGCCTGAATCGAAGCTAGAGAGGAGGAAACTGAGGTATAGAGCTGCAAAGTTCTCAATAGTAGGAGATATCCTATATAAGAAAGGATTTATGTTACCTCTCCTCAGATGCGTTCATCCCAGAGAGGTTCCCCGCGTCCTACAGGAGGTGCATGAGGGTTCTTGATCTAGTCACATAGGAGGAAGACCTTTGGCTAAGAGGATTATCACGCAGGGATAATGGTGGCCAACCTTAGCCAAGGATGCTGCAACCTACGTAAAGAGGTGTGACTAATGCCAAAAATTCTCCACTATCCCCCATCAACCTCATCAACCTATGACGTCAATCAGCTCGTCTTGTCCATTCACAGTATGGGGGATTGACTTGGTGGGTCCTTTGCCAAGGGCTGCAAATAATTACTGATTTCTGATAGTAGCAATTGATTACTTCTCTAAGTGGGTAGAGGCCGAGCCGATGATCACGATAACAGAAAAGAAGACCTTCCAGTTTATCTGGAAGAGCATCATATGTAGAGATGGACTCCCTAACACCCTCATCTCAGACAACAAAACTCAGTTTAAAAATTCTTCCTTAGAGAAGTATTGAGAGAGAGTTGGAATCAAGAAATTTTTCTCTTCTCCCGGTCGACCTCAGGTAAACGGTCAGACGGAAGTCACGAACAGAATAATCCTCGACAGGACCAAGAAGAGGTTAGAAGAAGCTAAGGGGAGATGGACCGAAGAGGTTTGTGTTGTGTTATGGGCCTACTGAACAACGGCTAGGACGCCAACGGGGGAGACCCATTTATGTTAACACATGGCTCAGAAGCAGTCATACCAACAAAGGTGGGACTCCCCACTCACAGAGTCCAGACCTATGACCTCGAGAAGAATGGGGAAGAGATAAGACTTGACCTAGATTTTATTGAGGAAAGAAGGGAAGATGCTGAGATAAGACAGGCAGCCTACTAGTAGAGAACATCAAAATTCTACAACCAAAGGGTGAAATTGAGGCCCATAACTATAGGAGACCTAGTGCTAAAGAAGATGCTACAGAAGGCAAACAAGATTCACCCCAATTGGCATGGACCTTATAGAGTGATCGAGGAGGTTGTACTCGGGACCTACAGGTTAGAAAACCTTGAAGGGGAACCGTTCTACAATCCATGGAATGTTGATCATCTGAAAAAGTATTACATATGATGTTGCAAGAGTTTCTATGTAAATGTATCAAATTATAAAGAGATTATTAATGAGAAGATCAGTTCCTGTGTCAAATATTGGTTCATTATGTTGTGGTGAAATTTATGAGGGTAACATCTTAGTTTGATGACCTCAGACCTTAAGCATCCTAATTTGGTGACAAGATATGAGGTGAACATAATACTTGGATGACCTCAGACCTTAGACACCATTAACATGGTGACATTTATGGGGGTAACATCTTAGTTTGATGACCTCAGACCTTAAGCATCATAATTTGGTGATAAGGTCTGAGGTGAACATCATACATGGATGACCTCAAACCTTATACATCATTAACTTGGTGAAATTTATGGGCGTAACATCTTAATTTGATGACCTTAGACCTTAAACATCATAATTTGGTGACAAGGTATGAGGTGAACATCATACTTGGATGACCTCAGACTTTAGACATCATTAACTTGGTGAAATTTGTGGGGGTAACATCTTAGTTTGATGACCTCAGACCTTAAGCATTATAATTTGGTGACAAGGTCGGAGGTGAACATCATTCTTGGATGACCTCAGACCTTAGACATCATTAACTTGGTGAAATTTATGGGGGTAGCATCTTAGTTTGATGACCTCAGACCTTAAGCATCATAATTTGGTGATAAGGTCTGAGGTGAACATCATACTTGGATGACCTCAGACCTTAGACATTATTAACTTGGTGAAATTTATGGGGGTAACATCTTAGTTTGATGACCTCAGACCTTAAGCATTTATGATTTGGTGAAAAGGTCTGAGGTGAACATCATACTTGGTTGACCTCAAACCTTACACATCATTAACTTGGTGAAATTTATGGGGGTAACATCTTAGTTTCATGACCTCAAACCTTAAGCATCATAATTTGGTGACAAGGTCTGAGGTGAACATCATACTTGGATGACCTCAAACCTTAGACACCATTAACTTGGTAAAATTTATGGGGGTAACATCTTAGTTTGATGACCTCAGACCTTAAACATCATAATTTGGTGACAAGGTCTGAGGGGAACATCATACTTGGATGCCCTCAGACCTTAGGTATCATTAACTTGGTGAAATTTATGGGGGTACCATCTTAGTTCGATGACCTCAGACCTTAAGCATCATAATTTGGTGACAAGGTCTGAGGTGAACATCATACTTAGATGACCTTAGACCTTAGACATCATTAACTTGGTGAAATTTATGGGGGTAACATCTTAGTTTGATGACCTCAGACCTTAAGCATTTATGATTTGGTGACAAGGTCTGAGGTGAATATCATATTTGGATGACCTCAAACCTTAGACATTATTAACTTGGTGAAATTTATGGGGGTAACATCTTAGTTTGATGACCTCAGACCTTAAGCATTATAATTTGGTGACAAGGTCTGAGGTGAACATCATACTTGGATGACCTCAGACCTTAGACATCATTAATTTGGTGAAATTTATGGGATAACGTCTTAGTTTGATGACCTCAGACCTTAAACATCATAATTTGGTGATAAGGTCTGAGGTGAACATCATACTTGGATGACTTCACACCTTAGACATCATTAACTTGGTGACAAGGTCTGAGGTGAACATCATACTTGGATGGCCTCAGACCTTAGACATCTTTAATTTAGTGAAATTTATAGGGGTAACAACTTAGTGTATAAATGAAGACACTATTATATTTAGGCTTTAGAACTTAATACAAATACCATAGTATGACACATGAAACCATTCAAGGAACATTCAGCAAAAGAAGTGAAGCCCTCTTCAGAGGATAATATAGAGTGAAGAAGTTAGGAATGATAAGTCAAAAGCTAATAGAAAATGTTCAGAGGTTACAGACCAATAAGAATCAGAAACAAAAAATTACAAATAAGAGCTTCACAAAATGGGCTTAAGTATCTGCAATCTCAGGGTTAGTGGCCATGCCCCCACTTCTTGAGCCGAGGTTGGTCAGTTCTACCCCATCATCTTGAGGACTAACATCTTCAGTCCTTGTATCTTCTGGTTGGGCAGTCTCGACAGGTGCAGCACCTCCTTCCTCTACAACCTCTTGCAAGTCCTGAGCAAACTAAGTATCAGCATAACCCAGACCAACGAAGTCAGAGACTGCTAGACTCCCTGACTCTTTATCTTTCATTGCAGCCCATTTTTTGAGTTGCCTTAACACCCCTTTCGAGGTATTCAAAACCAAATCTGATAAACTTGTCAGAGACCTTATAGTCCTCCAAGATCATTTCTGAGGCGTCCTCCAGAGCAGTCTTCACAGTGACATTAACCTTGCGTTGAAGAGAGTCAGCCTGGGTCTTCAGAGCAGAGCTGTGATCCTTCTTAAGCTTACCTGTGTCCTTCTCCAGCTGCTTGACATTAGCTTTAGACTTCTCTAAGGAAGCCTTCAGATGCTCCACTTCAGCACTCAGAGCAGCCTCTATCTTTTTGGCCTATCTGCCCTTCTCAATCAGAGGGAGCTTGCTCAGTGTCCAGTTAACGAACTGGTGCATTGTGAGAAGACCCTGCGAAGCATATTCAGGCACATGAGTTTAAAAGGCAATAAGATTCAAAGCCGATGTTACACATATTCAGCAAAAGCAAAAATCTTACCTTGATAGATCGGTGGAGGGAAAACTCGTCCAGCAGAAGGGTGTCCATAGAGTGGCAAAACCGCTTGTTGGAGTAGGTCATTATGGAGCCGATGGCCTCTAAGGCCCTCAAACTCTGGCCAATAAGGTTGTCGCCGATCTTCAGTTGCTCCAGACGATCAACTAACGCGTCCTCAGAGGAGATGGGGATCGCGCGATCCCCCTTGGAGGTTTTCTTCTTCTGCCTCTGGTCCTCAGGGGCAGGGTCATTTGAATTCCTTTTCTTTGAGGCATCGGCCCTTAAAGTGGTAGGGGGAGGAGGAGGAGCATTCAGGCCTGCTTTCTTAACTAATTTTGTAAGGCTGAGGCTGCCATTTACCAAATACCGTCCGATATTCCTTTCGGGCGCTCTACAAAAAGAAAGGTATGAGTTAGAAGATCAAAGGCGTAGAAAAATTAGAGGTACAACTTGTTGAAAGCTTAATGTAAATTATGAATCTGGGTCAGAGGACTCCCCCCAAGGCCAATCTCAAAGAGGTAGTAGGGAGTCATCAAATGCTCGTACTTGACCAGCAGACCATGCTCCCCCTAATCTTGAAGGTCTTTGACCTTCTGAAAGTTATTCTGGATTAATCCAGGGTCGGCCATGGCATCCATTGACACCTTTGCCCACCTCAGAGGTATTCTCGGCTCTAAAGATGAAGAGGTGACATATGCACCAAATTCCCATGCCCCTGAGGCGAAGAAGTATCGTGGTTTCTAGTTATGGTTCGAAGTCTGGGTAACTAGCAACATCTTCTTAGTAGACTTCCGAGCTAGAAAGTGGTAGTAACTCGGATGATTCCTAGCAGAGGAGGGCACGTAGCACCCTGTGAAGACCTGGACTGGAAGGTCTGAATTATGGACTTCTCTCCATAAGACGATAGGCCCAATCATCACCCTCCAGGCATTGTGGGAGAGTTAGGAGGGAGCCAAGTTAATATAGGATAATATGGCCCTAATTATTGGATGAATGGGAAGACGAAATCCTAACTTAAACATCTGCTCATATAAGAAGATCTCACCATCCCGGCCAAAGGCCCTCTCATCCCTCAGAGGCCTCCTAAGTTTTATGGAGGGACCTATGGAATAAAGATACCTGAAAGCTAGGAGGTTGATTTCGCTGATATTTCTCTCTATCTCGGCTTCCTCTGAGGTATCAACATCACTTTCGCTACCATCATCCTCATCCCGGGCAACGTCGGCTTGGGCAGGGGTGGGAGTACCATCAGGTAACCTCTGAGCGAACTCAAACATGTGGCGTCCGACAAGGGAGTAGCATCAAATATTGGGGGAATAGCCACACTAGGTCCTAAAAACTCAACATTAGAGGAAAAGATAGAGGTGCTAGCACCATTATGAGACGGGACTCGACTCTAGACCTCGGCTTGATCCGGGGCCTGATCTTGCCTAATTGAGAAGTCCATCACCTCTTGGAATGAGTCAACAGACATGGGGTCTGAGGTGGATGACTCAGACTCAGACATTGGAGTGGGTTACAACCGATTCTCCTCTATCTCAACTCGGTCTGCTGGCTCAGGATATATCACCCTCAGAGGCAATTGAAAGATTGGTCTGAGAGGGAATGCCTCTGCCCTACGAGCTTACTCTTGGGCTCGTTCTATTTTCCTAATGTTGTATAAGGTTTTCTCCTAAGAGAAGGGAATTCCTCTAAGATTTGATATAGGGGTATGAGCATAGGAGGACGACCATACACTTAAAGACTTAAGTAAAAAACAAACAGGATCACACAACCTAATTTAAAGATCAAATGTGGTTATTTAAAAAGAATACTAACCAAGAACAGCTCACCGAAAAACTCATAAGCTCACCGAAAAACTCATAAGCTCATCGAAAAACTCAAGCCGATAACGGAAAATGCAATAAAGTAAAATTAAAGGCTGAATATAACCAAAGCAGGATGGAGAGGGTACCTGGATAACCGTGAAATAACAGGGAGGATGATGATAATCGAAGAAACTCTAATAATTACAACAACAGAGCTCTAGAAGAGACAGAATGAAGAAGGTTCAGGCGAGAGAAATGGAGGGAAATGAGGAACTGATAGAAAATAAAGGTTTTAACCCTCAAATCTGATTGCACACGTCCCAAGGCCCATCATTGCCTTGGGATCCCAAAAGGAAATCAGCATCTTTTTACTTGTCAAGCACGCTACCCTCTTCAATTCTTGACACTTGTCAAAGAGATATTGGCACACTAGGAGGAATGGCCTCGGCCTTGAAAATACCCCTCAATCACCTACTCACATAGGAAACTAAGGGCTAGGGGTGATTGATATGCCCTAAATGTACTTGATAATTAAGAGACGTCAACCTCGGCATATGAGAGGGCCGAGGTTACAATGGCTCATGGCTGGCTTCTAGCATTCTCGTCCTACACAAGGTCGGCCATGGTCGACATTACTAGTCACCTCAGTCGGGAAACATCAGAGACCACATCTACCTCATTCATTAACCTCGGCTGGGAATGAGCCGAGGTAGTAGGGACAACCACTATCATGATTAACCTCGACCGGGAGTCAGCCGACGTTCCAGCTACTCCAACATAACCTCGGCCCAGGCCGACTTTATAACTCCACTTGTCTTACTTCGAATTTCCTACCGAGATGAGATCATCATGAATCACCTCAGATTGAGTAGTAGCTAGACTTCACCAACCTCGTACTCTTCCAGGCCGAGGTTGGTATCAATCGAAGACAGTCGAGCATCGACAAGTGTATGCAAGGATAGGAACATGTGTACAAAATCAGTTGTAACCGAATCAATCCCCTCACGGGGGGAATATTCCATCATCATTCTCTACATGTGATAGTGACAGATGTCTTCATCAGATTGGTTAGATCAACACACACATGCTCATTGCATGCATGGGGGGTACATTACATCCCCCAAGCACTATATATAGAGGTCATCATCTACCTTGCAAAGCGATCAAAAAATTACAACCCTGGACGAAACTCTATCCAATTAAATAGTAGAGAGAGAAAGCTTAAGAGATTGTATCCATGGTCATTAGTGCCTTATTCTAGTGCCCTTACTCATTCACTAGCACAGTGGACGTAGGCCTAATTGGTTGAACCACTTATATATTGGTGTTCATCCTCTTTTCCTCATCTCTATCTCATATATTTAATATATTCTTGTGCTGCCATTGTTAACATTGATTTAAGCTTACAAATACCTTGAAGGGTGGTGTTGTTTCCAGCATCATCAATGGTTAGTGAGAGAAGCTGAACTAATAGTCCCTTGTATAGCTAGAGATGTACCCGGACATGATAGCAGAGTATGCATGCACCGCAGCTATGACTAGAGGTGCCGTAATAGTATATATATAATGAATGATAAATATATATACCTTTGATATGTTTTCAATATGCACCGCAGCTGAGTCTGGGAGGCACCGTGTTATATATATATTATATAGTGTGAATATATATGTACTTGTGATATTATCTACTGTGTGAAATTAGTAGACGAGAAAGATAGTGAGATCTAATTTGACTTAAGTATGTGAACACTTAATCCTAAAATTTGAAAAGTCTTGGCCATCATAAAGAGAAATGGATATGTATTTAATAAATGTATTGAGTGGAAATACGGGTGGATGCTATGAGTTATAGGTAACAGACTTATGATTTCAAACTAGTTAGTTGTGCGTGTCTAAACTAAAATTAATCAGAATATTGGGGTCGAGCACTACACCAAATCCTGCGAATGGTCATGTCCAGTTGGTCACTGCCCAAGTCCGTGACTAGTTGGTCGCGAACTTAGTCCGTGACCAACTCAATTTTTGGCATGACTGTATTTATTACCACAATAAATCATGAATGCTCTGGAAGTGGTCATAGACCAAATCCCTGACCACTGTGGGTCACGGACTTGGGCCGTGACCAGAGCGTGACAACCTTGGTGCCAAATTCGCGCCAAAATTCCCTCCAAACTGGTCGCGGATGGGTCACGGACTTGGACCGTTACCATAGGCATGACAAAGAACAAAATATACACAAATGGAGTTACGACTGGGGCTGTGACCATTTGTTGGCGTGGGTCACTGCAATGGTTCTTAAAAGTCAATACCGAATGGATGGAGATCAGACACATTGATAAAAATCCATTTCTGCCTTGACCACCTGTATCTCTTGCAAAAGTGATAAAAATACCAAGAATACGGTGCTAACCTATTATGGGATAATTCAACAAATCCTAGAACTTGATTACTTGGATTTCATAGAAACCGTATTTATTGTGATGATACAATAAATTCTTACGAAGTTGATCCCGACTCCAAACTTATTATGGTAGATTTATTAAAGCTGAAGACTAAAGATCGCATAGTCGAAAAGCCTTTTATTTGTGCCTTTCAGAACGTAAAGAAGGTATTCTACTCGAAGTGCATAAACGATGGCAATTGGTCTATTATTGTGCATGCACCAAAGGGTATGACTACTGAAGTATACGCATTAAAGGCTCCAAAAGAGTTCCAACCAGTTCTTGATGACAACCCTAATTTGAAGGAACTTTTAGTTGATTTAGAGGAAGATTGAGTATCAAAATATTATTTTAACCTTGTCAATCTTATTTGTATCCTATTATGATATTGACATTGTATTAACACTTTACTTTAATGTATGAATGTCATCTACTTTTAAGTGTAATGTACAACTATTTGTGCAAATGGTAGGTAATTTATCGGTTCTTTTGTTTAGAATATATGTGTTTTCATTTATTTATTTTACTATTACACTTGGCTTACTATTACTATTACACTATTGCATTATTGTAAATGGTAGGTGATTTATTTATTTTACTATTACACTTGGCTTACTAGTTTTCACTGATGTTAGTAGTGAAGAAGCCAAGCAGGTGTTTTTGCATATTACAAGGAAACTCACTCCTAAAGGTAAGAGTTTTATATTTTTCAGTGAGGGTTAACACATTTTGTAACTTTGAAGTCATATATAGCTGCGGACTAAACCACTAAGTCAACGACTCGCAACAATAAGACAAGATAAGCAGGTAACTTTGAATATCTTAAATGCTTCTTTTAATATCTTAAATGCTTCTATTGTTTGGCTTTAGAGTGCGAAAACGTAAAATAGCTCCCAAACAGCCCCATCAGAGGCACCAGCACCTCGTACGGGACCAATATAACTCATAGGAACGGATCGCGTGGTCACGGGACTCCCGATTTGAGAATACGGTGATAATTTGAAAATATGTAGACCTAGGCTTATAACATGGCGTCAGAGTGCAAAAACCAGAAACAGACCCGTGAGAGGTCGCACGGGACCAATGTAACTCGTAAAAATAGACCACGTTATCATGGGACTCCCGGTTTGAGAATATGTTTATAATTTGAGAATATTTTGACTTAAGCTTAAAAAAATGGCGTTAGAGGGAAAAAACTCGAAACAGCCCCCGAATGGCCCCGTGAGTGGCACCAACACCTCGCACGGGACCAATGTAATTCATAGGAATTGACCAAGCGATCATATGATAACCGATTTGCGAATACGATGATAGTTTTCATATTTCTAGACTTAAGCTTAAAAACATGGCGTTAGAAGACAAAACCCCGACACAGTGTCTGTTAGGATCGTCTTCGCTTACTACAGCGGTAATAAGATCATCTCGTCGAGTATGAAACAAATAGTAGCAACCAACGGTGTGAAAGCGTCCGTTAACTAATAGGTATAGGTAGGTATAATAAGTTATAGCTGGCAGCTCCAGAGCTGTAGCAAAAGGCTTATTTCTTATCAAATAAAGTGATTGAACAATCTTACTTGGGGGGATGGGTAGAAAGAGGCGACTTATGACACCTCTGTTAAGGGAGAAACTTTCCTATGTAGATGTTGCACATGACAAGAATCTTAGCACTTACTAGTAGTTTAATTGGCACGTTTTAGACATCAGAACAAGAAGTCTCGTGATTGATGATTGGTCATTCTCTCGATCACATGACCAATGTAAAATATGGCGTTAGTGGATGAAAACCCGAAACAGCCCCTGAACGACCCCGTGAGTGGCACCAACACCTCGCACGGGACTAATGTAACTTGTAGGAACTGACCACGCTGTCATGGAATTCTCATTTTGAGAATACAACGATAATTTAAAATTATCAGCACTTAAGCAAAACTTGTTGTTAGTGGGTGAACACTCGAAACATCCCCCGAACAGTCTCGTGAGTGGCACCAACACCTCGCACGGGACTAATGTAACTCGTATGAACTTACCACGAGATTACGGGGCTCCCGATTCGAGAATATGACGGTAATTTGCATATTTCTAGACTTAGGTATAAAAGCATGGCGTTAGTGGGTGAAAACTCGAAACAGCACCCCAACGGCCCCGTGAGTGGCACCAACACCTCGCACGGGACCAATATAACTCGTAGGAACTTACCACGCGATCACTGGACTTCTGATTTGAGAATACGATGATAATTTGCATATTTCTAGACTTAGGCATAAAAACAAGGCGTTAGTGGGTTAAACTCAAAACAGCCCCCGAACGGCCCCGTGAGTGCCACCAACACCTCGCATGGGACCAATGTAAATCGTAGGAACTGACAGCGTGATCACGGTACTCTCGGTTTGAGAATACGACGATAATTTAAAGATATCAGGACTTAAGAAAAATATGGCGTTAATGGGTGAAAACCCAAAATAGCCCCCGAACGGCCCCGTGAGTGGCACCAACACCTCGCATGGGAGCAATGTAACTCATAGGAACTTGCCTTGCATTCAAGAGACTTTTGATTTGAGAATATGATGATAATTTGTATATTTCTAGAGTTGTGCATAAAAAAATGGCGTTAGTGGATGAAAACCTCGAACAGGCCCCGAACGGCCCCGTGAGTGGCACCAACACCTCGCACGGGACCATTGTAACTCGAAGTAACTGACCGCAAGATAACGGTACTCCCAGTTTGAGAATGCAATGATAATTTGCATATTTTTAGACTTTGGCATAAAAATAAGGCGTTAGTGGATGAAAACTCGAAACAACCCCTGAATGGCCCCGTGAGAGGCACCAACACCTCGCTCGGGACCAATGTAACTCGTAGTAAATTACCGTGCAATCACAGAACTCCCAGTTTGATAATACGATGATAATTGTTATTTTTCTAGACATAAGCATAAAAGCAAGGCGTTACTGGACGAAAACTCGGAACAGCCCCCGAACGGCCCCGTGAGTGGCACCAACACCTCGCACGGGACGAATGTAACTCATAAGAACTAACCACGCGATCACGGTACTCCTAATTTTAGAATACGACAATAATTTGTATATTACTATACATATGCATAAAAACATGGCGTTAGTGGGTGAAAACCTGAAACAACCCCCGAACGGCCCCGTGAGTGTCACCAACACCTCGCACGGGACCAATTTAACTCGTAAGAACTTACCACGCAATAACAGGACTCCCATTTTGAGAATACGACGATAATTTGTATATTTCTAGACTTAGGCATAAAAACATGGCGTTAGTGGGTGAAAACCCAAAACAGCCCTCGAACGACCGCGTGAGTGGCACTAACACCTCGCATGGGACCAAAGTAACTCGCAGGAACTGACCACACGATCACGGTACTCCCGATTTGAGAATACGACCATAATTTGCATATTTCTAGACTTAGGCATAAAAACATGGCATTAGTGGGTGAAAACCCGAATAATCCCCCGAACAGCCCCGTGAGTAGCACCAGTACATCGCACGGAACCAATGTAACTTGTAGGAACTTACTACGCGATCAAGGGACTCCCAATTTGAGAATACGACTATAATTTGCATATTTCTAGACTTAGGCATAAAAATATGGCGTTAGTGGAGGAAAACTCGAAACAACCCCCGAACGGCCCTATGAGTGGCACCAACACCTCGCACGGAGAAAATATAACTCGTAGGAACTGATCGCGTGATCATGGTACTTCCAATTTTAGAATACAATGATAATTTTCTTATTTCAAGACTTAGGCATAAAAACAAGGCGTTAGTTGCTGAAAACTCGAAACAGCCCCCGAACGACCCCGTAAGTGGCACCGGCACCTCGCATGGGACAATAGTAACTCGTAGTAACTGACCGCATGATCATGAGATTATCGATTTGAGAATACAAAGATAATTTAAAAATATTTGGACCTAAGCAAAACATGGCATTAGTGGCTGAAAACCCCCCCAAAAAAACCGAAGGGCCCCGTGAGTGGCACCAACACCTCGCACGGGACCAATATAACTAGTAGTAATGTACTGCTCATCACGGGACTTCCGATTTCAGAATACACCAATAATTTGCGTATTTCTAGACTTAGGCATAAAAATAAGGCGTTATTGACTCGAAACTGCTCCCGAAAAGCCTCGTGAGTGCCACCGATACCTCGCACAGGACCAATCTAACTCCTAGGAACTTACCACGCGATCATAGTACTCTCGGTTTGAGAATACGATGTTAGATTGAAGATATCAGGACTTAAGCAAGACATGGTGTTAGTGGGTGAAAACCCGAAATAGCCCCCGAATGGCCCCGTGAGTGGCACCAACACCTCGCACAAGACCACTATAACTCGTAGGAACTGATCACACGATAACGGGACTCCCGGTATGAGAATGCAATGATAATTTGCATATTTCTAGACTTAGGCATAAAAAGAAGGCGTTAGAGGATGAAAACTCGAAACAACCCCTAAATGGCCCCGTGAGTGGCACCAACACCTCGCTCGGGACCAATGTGACTCGTAGGAATTTATCACGTGATCACGAGCTCTCAGTTTGAGAATATGATGATTATTTATATTTTCTAGACTTAAGCATAAAACATGGCGTTAGTGGGTGAAAACTCGAAACAGCCCCCGAACGGCCACGTGACTGGCACCAACACCTCGCACGGGACCAATATAACTCGTAGGAACTGACCACACGATCATGATACTCCCGGTTTAAGAATACGATGATAATTTTCATATTTCTAGACATAGGCATAAAAATATCGCGTTAGTGGGTGAAAAATCAGAACAGCCCCCGAACGGCCCCGTGAGTGGCACCAACACCTCGCACGGGACCAATGTAACTCTTAAGAACTCACCGTGCGATATCAGGACTCCTATTTTTACCATACGATGATAATTTGTATATTTCTAGATTTAGGTATGAAAACATGGCGCTAGTGGGTGAAAACCCAAAATAGTCCCCAAACGGCCCCGTGAGTGGCTCCAACACCTCGCACGGGACTAATGTAACTCGTAGGAACTGACCACATGATCACGGAACTCTTGGTTTGAGAATACGATGATAAATTGCATATTTCTAGACATAGGAATAAAAACATAGCGTTAGTGGATGAAAACTGAAAACAGCCCCCAAACAGCCCCGTGAGTGGCACCAACACCTCGCACGGGACCTATGTAACTCTTAGAAACTTACCGCACGATCACGGGACTCTCGGTTTGAGAATATGACGATAATTTGTATATTCCTGGACTTATGCATAAAAGCATGGCATTAGTGGGTGAAAAGCCCAAACATGCTCCGAATGACCCATGAGTGGTACCAACACCTCGCACGGGACCAATATAACTCGTTGGAACTGACCACATGATCCCGGGACTCCTGATTTGAGAATGCAATGATAATTTGTATATTTCTAGACTTAGGCATAAAAACCTGGTGTTAGTGGATGAAAACCCGAATGGCCTTGTGAGTGGCACCAACACCTCGCACGGGATCAATGTAACTCGTAAGAACTGATCGCCCGATCACAGGATTGCTGGTTTGAGAATACAACGATAATTTAAAAATATCAGGACTTAAATAAAGCATGACATTAGTGGGTGAATCCCAAAACACCACCCGAACGGCCCCATAAGTGCCACCAACACCTCGCACGGGACCAATGTGACTCGTAAGAATTTACAAAATGATCACGGGTCTCCCGGTCTCAGAATGTGATGATAACTTGAATCTTTCTAGACTTACGTATAAAAACATGGCGTTAGTGGGTGAAAAGTCGAAACAGCCCCCGAACGACCCCGTGAGTAGCACCAACACCTCGCATGGGACCAATGTAACTCTTAGAAACTAACTGCGTGATCACAGTACTTCAGGTTTTAGAATATGACGATAATTTGCATATTTCTAGACATAGGCATAAAAACATGGTGTTAATGGCTGAAAACTCTAAACAACCCCCGAACGACCCCGTAGGTGACACCGACTCCTCGCACCAGACAATAGTAACTCGTAGGAAATGATCGCACGATCACGAGATTCCTGATTTGAGAATACAAAGATAATTTAAAAATATTAGGACTTAAGCAAAATATGTCGTTAGTGGGTGAAAACCTAAAACAGCCCCCGAACGGCCCCGTGAGGGACACCAACACCTCGTACGGGACCAATGTAACTCGTAGGAACGCACTGCGCAATCATGGGACTTCTTATTTCAGAATACGATGATAATTTGTGCATTTCTAGACTTAGGCATAAAAATAAGGCGTTATTGACTCGAAACTGCTCCCGAACGGCCTCGTGAGTGCCACTGATACCTCGCACAGGACCAATGTAACTCCTAGGAACTTACCACGCGATCATAGTACTCTCGGTTTGAGAATACGACGTTAGATTGAAGATATCAGGACTTAAGAAAGACATGGTGTTAGTGGGTGAAAACCCGAAATAGCCCCCGAAGGGCCCCGTGAGTGGCACCAACACCTCGCACAAGACCACTATAACTCGTAGGAACTGATCACACGATAATGGGACTCCCGATATGAGAATGCAATGATAATTTTCATATTTCTAGACTTAGGCATAAAAACATGGAGTTAGTGGGTGAAAACCTAAAACATCCCCCGAACGGCCCCGTGAGTGGACCAACACCTCGCACGGGACCAATGTAACTCGTAGGAATTTACCGCACGATCACGGGACTCCCGATTTGAGAATACGACGATAAATTACATATTTCTAGACTTATGCATAAATTCATGGCGTTAGTGGGTGAAAACCCCAAATAGGCCCTAAATGGCCCCGTGAGTGGCACCAGCACCTCGCTCAGGACCAATGTGACTCATAGGAATTTATCACGTGATCACGGGGCTCTCGGTTTGAGAATACGATGATTATTTATATTTTTCTAGACTTAAGCATAAAAACATGGCGCTAGTGGGTGAAAACCCAAAACAGCCCCCGAACGGCCACGTGAGTGGCACCAACACCTCGCACGAGACCAATATAACTCGTAGGAACTGACCACGCGATCAAGATACTCCCGGTTTGAGTATACGACGATAATTTTCATATTTCTAGACATAGGCATAAAAACATCTCGTTAGTGAGTGAAAAATCAGAACGGCCCCTGAATGGCCCCGTAAGTAGCACCAACACCTCGTACGGGACCAATGTAACTCGTAAGAACTCACCGTACGATATCATGACTAACATTTTTACTATACAACGATAATTTGTATATATCTAGATTTAGGCATAAAAACATGGCGCTAGGGGGTGAAAACCCAAAACAGCCCCCGAACGGCCCCATGAGTGGCTCCAACACCTCGCACGGGACCAATGTATCACGGTACTCTTGGTTTGAGAATACGATGATAATTTGCATATTTCTAGACTTAGGCATAAAAACATAGCGTTAATGGATGAAAACCCAAAACATCCCCCAAACGGCCCCGTGAGTGGCACCAACACCTTACATGGGACCAATGTAACTTTACGAAACTTACCGCACGATCACGGGACACCCGATTTGAGAATATGACGATAATTTGCATATTCCTAGATGTATGCATAAAAGCATGGAGTTAGTGGGTGAAAAGCCCAAACATGCCCCGAACGGCCCATGAGTGGCACCAACACCTCGCACGGGACCAATGTAACTCGTAGGAACTGACCACATGATCTCGAGACTCCCGATTTGAGAATGCAATGATAATTTGTACATTTCTAGACTTAGGCATAAAAACCTGGCGTTAGTGGATGAAAACCCGAAACAGACCCCGAATGGCCCCGTGAGTGGCACCAACGCCTCGCATGGGACTAATGTAACTCATAGGAACTGATCGCACGATCACAGGATTGTTGGTTTGAGAATACAATGATAATTTAAAAATATCAGGACTTAAGCAAAATTTACATTAGTGGGTGAATCCTGAAACACCCCACGAATGGCCGCATGAGTGCCACCAACACCTCGCACGGGACCAATATGACTCGTAGGAATTTACCACATGATCACGGGGCTCCCGATCTGAGAATATGATGATAACAAGAATTTTTCTAGACTTATGCATAAAAACATGGTGTTAGTGGGTGAAAACCCGAAACATCCCCCGAACGACCCCGTGAGTAGCACCAACACCTCGCATGGGACCAATGTAACTCTTAGGAACTGATCGCGTGATCACAGTACTCCAGGTTTTAGAATACGACGATAATTCGCATATTTCTAGAGTTAGGCATAAAAACATGGCGTTAGTGGGTGAAAACCCGAAATAACCCCCGAATAGCCCCGTGAGTGGCACCAACACCTCGTACGGGACCAATGTAACTCGTAGGAACTTACCGCACGATCAAGGGACTCTCAGTTTGATAATACAATGATAATTTGCATATTTCTAGACTTAGGCATAAAAACATGGTGTTAATGGGTGAAAACACGAAACCGCCCCCGAACGGCCCCGTGAGTGGCACCAATACCTCGCACAGGACCAATGTAACTCGTTGGAACAGACCAAACGATCACGATACTCCCGATTTGAGAATATGATGATAATTTGTTTATTTCTAGACATAGACATAAAAACATGGCATTAATTGGTGAAAACTCGAAACAGCTCCTGAACGGCCCCGTGAGTGGCACCAACACCTCGTACGAGACCAATGTTACTCGTAAGAACTTACCATGCGATCACATGACTCCCATTTTGATAAGATGATGATAATTTGTGTATTTCAGGACTTAGGCATAAAAACATGGTGTTAGTGGGTAAAAACTCAAACCAGCCCTCGAACGGCCCCGTGAGTGTTACGAAGACCTCGCACGGGACTAATGTAACTTGTAGGAACTTACCACGTGATAACGGGACTCCTGGTTTGGGAATACATTGACAATTTCCATATTTCTGGACTTAAACGTAAAAATATGGCGTTAGTGGGTGAAAACCCAAAACTGCCCCCGAACGGCCCCATGAGTGGTACCGACACCTCGCATGGGACTAATGTAACTCGTAAGAACTGATTGCACGATCCAGGTATTCATAGTTTGATAAAATGTTGATAATTTAAAAATATCAAGACTTAAGCAAAACATGACGTTAGTGGGTGAAAACCCGAGAAAGCCCCCGAACGCCCCCGTGAGTGGCACTAACACCTTACATGGTACCAATCTAACTCGTAGGAACTTACCGCATGATCACGGGACTCACGATTTGAGTATACGAAGATAATTTGCATATTTCTAGTCTTGGGCATAAAAAAATGGCGGTAGTGGGTGAAAACCCGTAACAGCCCACGAACGGCCCCGTGACTGGCACCAACACCTCACACGAAACCAATGTAAGTCGTAGGAACTGACCGCGCAATCACGAGATTCCTAGTTTTGGAATACGACGATAATGTAAAATTATCAGGTCTTAATCAAAACATGGCGTTAGTGGGTGAAAACCCAAAACAACCCCTGAACGGCCCCGTAAGTACCACCAACACCTCGCACTGGACCCATGTAACTCGTAGGAACTTACCGCATGATCACAGGTCTGCCAATTTGAGAATAGAATGATGATTTGCATATTTCTAGACTTAGTCATAAAAACATGGCGTTAGAGGGTGAAAATCTGAAACAGCCCTCGAACGGCCTCGTGAGTGGCACCAGCACCTCGCACGGGACCAATATAACTCTTAGGAACTGACCACGGGACTTTCGATTTGAGAATAGGACGATAATTTGCACATTTATGGAGTAAGGCATAAAAACATGGCGTTAGTGGGTGAAAATCCGTAACAGCCCCCGAACGGCCTCGTGAGTGGGACCAACACCTCGCACGGGACCAATGTTACTCGTAGGAACTTACCACGCGATAACGGGACTCCTAGTTTGGTAATATGATGATAATTTGCATATTTTTACATTTAGGCATAAAAACATGGCGTTAGTGGGTGAAAATCTGTAACAACCCCTAAACGGCCCCAAGAGTGGCACCAACACCTCGCACGGGACCAATGTAACTCATAGGAACTGACCGCGCATTCACGGGATTCCCAATTTCAGAATACGATGATAATTTAAAAATATCAGGACTTAAGCAAAACATGGCGTTAGTGGGTGAAAACTCGAAATAGCCTCCGAACGGCCCTATGAGTGGCACCAACACCTCGCATGGGACTATTGTAACTCGTAGGAACTTATCGCATGATCACGGGACTCCCGATTTGAGTATATGATGATAATTAGCATATTTCTAAACTTAGGCATAAAAACATAGCGTAGTGGGTGAAAACCCGTAACAGCCCCCGAACGGCCCCGTGAGTGTCACCAACACCTCACACGGGACCAATGTAACTCGTAGGAACTGATCGCGCGATCACGGCATTCCCAGTTTTGGAATACCACGATAATGTAAAAATATCGCGTCCTAAGCAAAACATGGCGTTCGTGGGTTAAAACACGAAACAACCCCTGAACGACCCCGTAAGTGGCACCAACACCTTGCACGGGACCCATGTAACTCATAGGAAATTACCACGCGACCAGAGGACTCCCGATTTGAGAATACGATGATAATTTGCATATTTCTAGACTTAGACATAAAAACATGGCGTTAAAGGGTGAAAACCTAAAACAGCCCCCGAACGGCCTCGTGAGTGGCACCAGCACCAGCACCTTGCACGGGACCAATGTGACTCTTAAGAATAGACCGCGCGACCACGGGGCTCCCTCTTTAAGAATATGATTATAATTTGAATACTTCTAGACTTTGGCATAAAAACATGGTGTTAGTGGGTGAAAACCCGAAACAGCCCCCGAGCGGCCCTGTGAGTGGTACCAACACCTCACACGGGATCAATGTAACTCATAGTAACTCACTGCACGATCACGGGATTCTCAATTTGATAATACGATGATAATTTAAAAATATCAGGACTGAAGCAAAACATGGCGTTAGTGGGTGAAAACCTGAAACTGCCCCCGAACGGCCCCGTGAGTCGAACGAACACCTCGCACGGGACCAATGTATCTCGTAGGAACTTACCACGCGACAACGGGACTCCCGGTTTGAGAATACGTCAATAATTTGCATATTTTTTGATTTAGGAATAAAAGAATGGCGTTAGTGGGTGAAAATTCGTAACAACCCCCGAACGGCCCCAGGAGTGTCACTAATACTTTGCACGGGACCAATGTAACTCGTAGGAACTGGCCGCACGATCAGGGCATTCCCAGTTTTGGAATGCCACGATAATGTAAAAATATAGGGTCCTAAGCAAAACACGGCATTCGTGGGTGAAAACCCGAATTAGCCCCCGAACGGCCCCGTAAGTGGTACCAACACCTCGCACGGGATCCATGTAACTCATAGGAACTTACCACGCGATGAGAGGACTCCCGATTTGAGAATACGACGATAATTTGCATATTTCTAGACTTAGGCATAAAAACATGGCATTAGAGGGTGAAAACCTAAAAATCCCCCGAACGGCCTCGTGAGTGGCACCATCACCTCGCACGGGATCAATGTAACTCTTAGGAACTGATCGCACGACAACGGGACTCCCGATTTCAGAATACGATGATAATTTGCATATTTCTAGACTTTGGCATAAAAATATGGTGTTAGTGGGTGAAAACCCAAAACAACCCCCGAACGGCCCCGTGAGTGGCATCGAGACCTCATATGGGACCAATGTAACATATAGGATCTGACTGCGCGATCACGGGATTCTCGGTTTGGAAATACGATGATAATTTAAAAATATGATGACTTGAGCAAAACATGGCATTGGTGGGTGAAAACCAAAAACAGCCTCCAAACGGCCCCGTGAGTGGCACCAACACCTCCCACGGGACCAATGTAACTCATAGGAATTTACCGCGCGATCTTGGGACTCTCGATTTGAGAATACGATAATAATTTGTATATTTCTAGACTTAGGCATAAAAACATGGCGTTAATGGCTGAAAATCCGAAACAGCCCCCGAACGGCCCCGTGAGAGGCACCAACACCTCGCACGGGACCAATGTAACTCGTAGGAACTGACAGCGCAATCACGGTACTCCCGGTTTGAGAATACGACGATGATTTGCTTATTTCTAGACGTAGGCATAAAAACATGGCGTTAGTGGACGAAAACCAAAAATCGCCCCCGAACGGCCCCGTGAGTGGCACCATCACCTCACATGGGACCAATGTAACTCGTAAGAACTTATCGCTTGATCACCGGACCCCCATTTTGAGAATATGATGATAATTTGTATATTTCTAGACTTGGGCATAGAAACATGGCGTTAGTGGTTGAAAACCCGAAACAGCCCCCGAACGGCTCGCACGGTACCAATGCAACTCGTAGGAACTGACCGCATGATCATGGTACTCCCGATTTGAGAATACGACGATAATTTAAAGATATTAGGACTTAAGAAAAACATGGCGTTAGGTGGTGAAAACCCAAAATAGCCCCCGAACGGGCCCGGGAGTGGCACCAACACCTCGTATGGGACCAATGTAAATCGTAGGAACTTACTGCGCGATCACGGGACTCTCGGTTTGAGAATATGACGATAATTTGCATATTTCAAGACTTTGGCATAAAAACATGGCACTAGTGGTTGAAAACCCGAACCAGCCCCAGAACGGCCCCGTGAGTGGCACCAACACCTCGCACGGGACCAATGTAACTCGTAGGAACTGATCGCACGATCACGATACTCCTGATTTGAGAATACGATGATAACTTGCATATTTCTAGACTTAGTCATAAAAACATGGTGTTAGTTGGCAAAAACCCAAAACAGCCCCCGAACGGAGCTGTGTGTGGCACCGACACCTCGCACGAAATCAATGTAACTCGTAGAAACTGACCTCGCGATCACGAGAATCACGTTTTGAGTATAAGACGATAATTTATAAATATCAGGACTTAAGCAAAACATGACGTGAGTGGGTTAAAACACGAAACAACCCCCGAAAAGCCCCGTGAGTGGCACCAACACCTCGAACGGGACCAATGTAACTCGTAGGAACTTACCACAAGATCACGTGACTCCAAGTTTGAGAATACGATGATAATTTGCATATTTCTAAACTTAGGCATAAAAACATGGCGTTAGTGGGTGAAAATCCATAACTTCTCCCGAACAGCCCTGTAAGTGGCTCTAAGACCTCGCACAGGGCCAATGTAACTTGTACAAACTGACCGCACGGTCACGGGATTCCCGATTTGAGAATACCATGATAATTTAGAAATATCAGCACCTAAGAAAACATGGCGTTAGTGGGTGAAAACCGGAAACATCCCCGAACGATCCCGTGAGTGGCACCAACACCTCGTACAGGACCCATGTAACTCGTAGGAACTTGCCGCGCGATCACGGGACTCTCGGTTTGAGAATACAACGATAATTTGCATATTTCTAGACTTAGGCATAAAAACATGGTGTTAATGGGTGAAAACACGAAACCTCCCCCGAACAGCCCCGTGAGTGGCACTAACACCTCGCACAGGACCAATGTAACTCATTGGAACTGACCATACGATCACGGTACTCCCGATTTGAGAATACGATGATATTTTAAAGATATTAGGATTTAAGCAAAACATAGCGTTAGTGGGTGAAAACCCAAAACAACCCCCGAACGACCCCTTGAGTGGCACCAACACCTTGCACGGTACCAATTTAACTCGTAGGAAATTACCGCGTTATCACGGGACTCCCGGTTTGAGAATACGATGATAATTTGCATATTTCAAGACTTTGGCATAAAAACAGGGCATTAGTGGTTTAAAAGACGAACCAAACCCGAACTATCCCGTGAGTGGCACCAACACCTCGCACGGGACCAATATAACTCGTAGGAACTGACCGCGCGATCACAGAACTCCCGATTTGAGAATACAATGATAACTTGCATATTTCTAGACTTTGGCATAAAAATATGGTGTTAGTTGGTGAAAACTCGAGCATCCCCCGAATGGCGCTGTGAGTGGCACCGACACCTCGCACGGGATCAATGTAACTCGTAAGAACTGACCCTGAGATCACGGGATTCTCAATTATAGAATACGACGATAATTTAAAAATATCAGGAGTTAAGCAAAACATGGCGTCAGTGGGATAAAACTCAAAACAAACCCCGAATGGCGCCATGAGTGGACCCAACACCTCGAACGGGACCAATGTAACTCGTAGGAACTTACCGCGCGATCACGTGACTCTCGGTTTGAGAATACGATGATAATTTGCATATTTTTGGAATTAGGCATAAAAACATGGCATTAGTGGGTGAAAATCTATAACAGCCCCCGAACGTCCCCGTGAGTGGCACCAACACCTCGCACGGGACCAATATAACTCGTAGGAACTTACCACGCGATAACGGGACTCCCGGTTTGGGAATATGATGATAATTTGCATATTTTTACATTTAGGCATAAAAACATGGCGTTAGTGGGTGAAAATCCATAACAACCCCTAAACGGCCCCAAGAGTGGCACCAACACCTCACATGGGACCAATGTAACTCGTAGGAACTGATCGCGCGATCACAGGATTCCTGGTTTCAGAATACGACGATAATTTAAAAATATCAGGACTTATGTAAAACATGGTGTTAGTGGGTGAAAACCTAGAACAGCCCCCGAACGGCCCCGTGAGTGACACCAACAGCTCGCATGGGACTAATGTAACTCGTAGGAACTTATCGCACGATCACGGGACTCCCGATTTTACTATACGGTGATAATTTTCATATTTCTAAACTTAGGCATAAAAACATTACGCTAGTGGGTGAAAACCCGTAACAGCCCCTTGAGTGGCATCAACACCTCACATAGGATCAATGTAACGCATAGGAACTAGGCGCGCGATCACGGAATTCCCAGTTTTGGAATACCGCGATAATGTAAAAATATCGGGTCCTAAGCAAAACATGGCGTTCGTGGGTGAAAAACAGAAATAGCCACCTAACTGCCCCGTGAGTGGCACCAACACCTCGCATGGGACCAATGTAACTCGTAGGAACTGACCACGCGATCACGGGACCCCCGATTTGAGAATACGATGATAATTTGCATATTTATAGACTTTGGCATAAAAACATAGCGTTAGTGGTTGAAAACCTTAACCAGCCCCCGAACGGCCCCGTGAGTAGCACCAACACTTCGCATGGGACCTATGTAACTGGTAGGAACTGACCGCGCGATCACAGTACTCCCGATTTGAGAATACGATGATAACTTGAATATTTCTAGACTTAGGCATAAAAACATGGTGTTAGTTGGTGAAAACTCGGAACAGCTCCTGAACAGCGCTGTGAGTGGCACTAACACCTCGCACGGGATCAATGTAACTCATAAGAACTGACCTTGCGATCACGGGATTCCCAATTTTAGAATACGATGATAATTTAAAAATATCAGGACTTAAGTAAATCATGGCATCAGTGGGATAAAACCCAAAATAACCCACGAATGGCCCCGTGAGTGGCACCAACACCTCCAACGGGACCAATGTAACTCATAAGAACTTTTTGCGCGATCACAAGACTCTCGGTTTTAGAATACGATGATAATTTTTATATTTCAAGACTTTGGCATAAAAACATAGCGTTAGTGGGTGAAAATTCGTAATAGCCCCTGAACGGCTCCGTGAGTGGCACCAACACCTCGCACGGAACCAATGTAACTCATAGGAACTGACCGCGCGATCACGAGATTCCCAGTTTGAGAATACGATGATAATTAAAAAATATCACGACTTAATCCAAACATGGCGTTAGTGGGTAAAAACCTAAAACAGCCCCCGAACGACCCCGTGAGTGGCACCAACACCTCGAACGGGACCAATGTAACTCATATGAACTGACCGCGTGATTACGGGACTCCCAATATGAGAATACGATGAGAATTTGTATATTTCAAGACTTAGGCATAAAAACATGGCGTTAGTGGGTGAAAACCCTAAATGGCCCCCGAATGGTGCCGTGAGTGACAGCGACACCTTGAACGTGACCAATGTAACACGTAAGAACTGAACTCGCGATCACGGGATTCCCATTTTAAGAATACGATGATAATTTAAAAATATCCGGACTTAAGAAAAACATGGCATTAGTGGTTCAAAACTCGAAACAACCTCTGAACGGCCCCGTGAGTGGCACCAACACCTCGCACGGGACAAATGTAACCCGTAGGAACTTACCCCGGGATCATCTGACTCCCAATTTGAGAATACAACGATAATTTTCATATTTCTAGACTTAGGCATAAAAACATGGCGTTAGTGGGTGAAAATCCAAAACAGCCCCCGAACAGCCCTAAGAGTGGCACTGACACCTCGCACGGGATCAATGTAACTCGTAGGAACTGACCGCGCGATCACGATACTTCCGATTTGAGAATACGATGATAATTTGCATAATTTTAGACTTAGGCATAAAAATATGGCGTTAGTGGGTGAAAACCCGAAACAGCCCTCGAACGACCACGTGATTGGCACCAACACCTCGCACAGGACCCATGTAACTCGTAGGAACTTTTCGCATGATCACGGGACTCTCGGTTTGAGAATATGACGATAATTTACATATTTATAGACTTAGGCATAAAAACATGACGTTAGTGGGTGAAAACCCGAAACAGCCCCCGAATGGCCCCGTGAGTGGCACCAACACCTCGAACGGGACCAATGTCACTCGTAGGAACTGACCGCATGATTACAGGACTCCCGATTTGAGAATTTGATGAGAATTTACATATTTATGGACTTAGTCATAAAAACATGGCGTTAGTCAGTGAAAACCCTAAACGGCCCCCGAACGGCGCCGTGAATGGCACCGACACCACACGGGACCAATGTAACTCATAAGAACTGACCTCGCATTCATGGGATTCCCATTTTGAGAATACGATGATAATTTAAAAATATCCGAACATAAGAAAAACATGGCGTTAGAGGATGAAAACCCGAAACAACCCCCGAACGGCCCCGTGAGTGGCACCAACACCTCGCACGGGACCAATGTAACTCATAGAAACTGATCACGTGATCATTATACTCTCAATTTGAGAATACTATGTTAATTTGCATATTTCTAGACGTAAAAACATCGCGTTAGTGGGTGAAAACTCGAAACAGCCCCTAAACGGCATCGTGAGTGGCATCAACACCTCTCATGGGACTAATGTAACACGTAGGATCTGACCACACAATCACGAGATTCTCGATTTATGAGTACGATGATAATTTGAAAATACCAGGACTTAAGCAAAACATGGCGTCAGTGGGTGAAAACCCGAAATAACCTCCGAACGGCCCAATAAGTGGCACCAACACCTCAAACGGGACTAATGTAACTCGTAGGAACATACCGCGCGATCATGTGACTCTCGGTTTGAGAATACGATGATAATTTGCATATTTCTCGACTTAGGCAAAAAAATATGGCATTAGTGGGTGAAAATCCGAAACAGCCCCCGAACGGCCCTGTGAGTGGCGCCAACACCTCGCACGAGACCAATGTAACTCGTAGGAACTAACCGTGCGATCACGAGATTATCGATTTGAGAATACGGTGATAATTTAAAAATATCAGGACTTAAGCAAAACATGGCGTTAATGGGAGAAATCTCGAAATAGCCCCCGAACGGCCCCATGAGTGGCACCAACACCTCGCATGGGACCATTGTAACTCATACAAACTTACCACGTGATCACGGAACTCCCGGTTTGAGAATACAACGATAATTTGCATATTTTTAGAATTAGGCATAATAACATGGCGTTAGTGGGTGAAAATCCGTAACATCCCCCGAACGGCCCTATGAGTGGCACCAACACCTCACACGGAACCACTGTAACTTATAGGAACTGACCGCGCGATCACGGGACACCCGATTTGAGAATATGATGATAATTTGCATATTTCAAGACTTTAGCATAAAAACATGGCATTAGTGGTTGAAAACCCGAACCAGACCCCGAACGGCCCTGTGAGTGGAACCAACACCTCGCACGGGACAATGTAACTAGTAGGAACTGACCGTGCGATCACGGTACTCCCGATTTGAGAATACAACGATAACCTGCGTATTTCTAGACTTGAGCATAAAAACATGGTGTTAGTTGGTGAAAACCCAAAATAGCCCCCGAACGGCGCTTTGAGTGGCACTGACACCTCGCACGGGATCAATGTAACTCGTGAGAACTGACCTTGCGATAACGGGATTCCCAATTTTAGAATACGTTGATAATTTGAAAATATCAAGACTTAAGCAAAACATGGCATCAGTGGTATAAAACCCAAAACAGCCCCCGAATGGGCGCATGAGTGGCACCAGCACCTCGAACGGAACCAATGTAACTAGTAGGAACTTACCGCGCGATCACGTGACTCCCGGTTTGAGAGTACGACGATAAGTTTCATATTTCTGAACATGGCATAAAAACATGGCGTTAGTAGGTGAAAAACTGTAACAGTCCCATGAGTGGGGCCAACACCTCGCACGGAACCAATATAACTCGTAGGAACTTAAGGTTTCATCAATCGAACTTTTCGAACTTAATCATATGAAGCTCTCGCTAAGGCCCACAATGACATAATAAAATAAAACATCTAATCTGGTAAATAAACAAACAACTGTGTAACATGTCTATTTTCAAATAATTTTATAAGATATGCTTGCCAAAGCATGGGGCATAGAAGAGCGTAAGTGTAAATGCATAAAAACATACATGTTTTTTCAATTTTTCCCGGAATGGTCCAAATGTAGAAGATATAGGATATCACGGGATAGAATGGTATACACTTTGTTCGCCTTTAGTTGAAGGTGGCCTTAACTGTCGAGACATGACCACTGTGACTAAACCTAGTAGTATCAAGATTATGTGTCATTTAAAATTTTCAAACAATCTTTGGTCCAGATTTATGAAAAAGTAGTATAGATTATCTAATGGTGTTACAGGTTCCCTGACCATCAAAAGAATGCGATATATTTCTATCTTGGCCTCTGACTTTATCATTAAAAATTAATCTCAAATGATTTTTTGTTCGGGATTGATACAAAAATAACATTTAGTGGCATGACGTGTCGTATTTATTTCGATCGAAATCTTTTTTTGTTAAATTGTTTTGGCATTGAATCGCTTTTACTGCTGCCTTAAGAATAACGACAATAAAAATAAATTAAAATTCCTTTCTCAAAGAGTTTACTTCTATTTAACAGTGTTCCCAAATCAATTACATAAAATACATCCACATATGAAGCATAGAACAATGGGAAACAGAGCATGCCATACATCATGGATGGGACTATAATTGTAATCTAAAATTCAACTTTCCTAAGAACTTAACTCGTACCTTTTCTGTAATAGCGTGGTCAACGTTTGCTCTTTCTTGATCAATTTCATCATTTCTCTTGATCGATCAAATTGTTCTTGTAATTGGTCAGGAACTTAACTCGTACCTACGCTTTCAATACTGAAAGTGGAGGGCTTCCAATAAATTAATGGCGTTCGAAGGAGCAAGGAGGTTATTGGCTTAGCATATATCACAGTCCCCATCTGATGATAAATTGGCATCAATTCGTGAGCTGTGACTGAGTTTCAATATTTATTTTCATTCTCGCGAAATAAAGTCGCAGACTATTCGGTCTCTCACTATTTATCCAGGTACCTTCATTCAAATCTCATAACTCTTACTATTCATGTGTGAACGATCTTATAACTGTCTTGTAGACATATAAAAAATAATAACTCCTTGAAGCAGAATGTTTGAAACCCAATAGGGGTTGACATCCACACTTGTAAGAGACCTGAGACATAGAAGGATTTGTATACCATTGATATGACCAATTACTACCACAAAATAAGACCAAATTAGTACCTGCAAATCATATCCCACAAAGTAACAAAACTCTGCAATATAATGTCACCAAAACAGGCGATTCAAATCTCCATAATAATCAAAAACACCAAAAGTTTCAACTATAGCCAGAATACGCACACTCACACATATGCTTATTTTCATTATTTTTACTATAATATAAAGCAATTTCATGCTACTTGGCCGGTTTTACACGTGTTTCATTCTCGATCAGCTCTTCTTTTCACATAATTGTGAAAAAAAAATAAAATTCAACCCCAAATTCTGGAAAGAAATCATGAGGAAGAAAACACTTATTAAGGCAATATCCTGCAAAAACTTAGACATTCAAAATCAGATCCTACAAATAAAAATATATTGAAAAAATGTATGAATAGGGTGGAGGTATCAGAACCAAACAATCCAGATTATCGTAAAAAAATATGGCCCTCGAAAACCAAATTCATTTAAAGAAACCAAATATATAAATATTGAAACATAAAACAAAAAAACGTAAAATGTGTATGAAATACCCTATGTATGGAAACAAAAAAACATAAATGCATTGAAACATAAAAGAAATGTGTATGAAAACATAAAATTTGTCGTTAGCAACTTCGTATGAAAACGTAAATGATAAAGTCATAGGTTTACCTCTTCCTTGATGAATGATACAGAGCTAGAGTCATCATAATCTGCAAGATTGAAGTTCAAATCGCTAATAATGGTGTTCTATGTGCGAAATTGAATATTCCATGATGAATGATACTGAAAGTCCTCATCCAAGATATCATACTCATTGATGCCACATCAACTATTCCATGACAAATGAAACTGAAAATCAGGTATGGGCGAAAGCGCTGCCTAGGAAGGTTTCGAGAAAGGAGATTTTGAACTTGGGGGTGAGATTTGCTGCTATTATCAAGAGCAAAGCGAAGTTGACTGCTCAGTTTATCTACTGCCACATCAACCCCCCCCCCCCCCCCAAGTATGTATTTTATTAAAAAGTAGGGATGAAATTTGGCTTTATGCAGCTTATGCATTACTCAAATTCTACAACTACACATCATCCTACAACTACACGTCACCAAACCAGTTAACTAAAAAGACAGTGAGAAATAAATTATTGTAGATTAGAACCCTTCCAAGCACAGTTTAATCAAACAATACAATGTGTTCGTCTAATCTATCCCCTATCTAAATGAAACCCACGCTTAAAAATTGGGGATCTTGTTCGCTAAATCAAATAATTATCTCGGGAGTGAGCTAAAGCTAAGTACAGTGCAAGTAGTGCAGTTGCATAAGCAGTAGTGAGTTGAAGCTGAAGCGTGCAAGTAGTGCAACTGAAGCAGTAGTGCAGCTGAAGCTAAAAAGAGTACTTCAAATAAAAGATAACATAGACCACCATCAATCTCGATAGTTAAAATGCCCTGCCTACTAAAAGAATTAATTCACTTCATAACTAATGAACAATACATATGCTTTATAGACTGAATGAAGAAATTATGTAAATTAATAAGAACACTGTGCGTAATCAAACATAGAGATCAGACCTTTTGTAATTTAGATCTCCAACTGTGCATATTTTTTTAAAAGCTAAAATCATTCACTTTGTCATTAGTTCAGGAAAAACTAACCAAAAAAAAACACATTTTTGTACAGATTTGAATGATGTTGCAAGATTCTTGTTTGTAATATACCAAACTCCAAATTAAGAGCGATCAAAACTGATGTCACTATGGAACTGAAGCCAAGCAAACACAATGGTCCAGGTAAACAAAATGGTTAAGACCTACTACCAAGAGTTTTGAATCAGAGAATTAAGGCCTCCAATACTCTTGAATCATATGCACGCGCAGAGTATGCATATGGAGAGTATTCATAAGAGAAAGAACTTCATCACAGAATCAATGGCATATGCAGAGTATAAAAAATTAAACAGAAGAGTAAACTATTATGGAACCTCAGGTCTGATTGGGTTTACGCTCCCAAATGAACGCATATCGACAACTATAATAAACCAAAAGAATAATCTGTAATAAACCAAAAAATTCTTGGAACTCACTTTAAAGATGCTCGGAACTCACTTTCTTAGGCATTCATCATAAAACCCATAAACTTGAGTAATCTACAACAAACCAAAAACAATGCACTTAATCCACAACTATCCAGTGCTTAAAGTTTAAAAGGGATTCAAAAGGCATGATAGAATGGGGAAGAGATTTTCACATCAAAATACCTGACGACTCTCGTTTCCTCGTAGAATAGTAATTCGTTGAGTTGTGTATTTAGTTATATTCACACGTGTTAAATGCTCCAACATCGCTACTGACACATTTGTCATGCCAAACCTAAAATATGCCCCGTGATTAACATATACGTGTTAAAATATCTACACAGCCGCAACAGAAATTTATGCTAAATCTTATTGTATTGAAAACAAAAATTACTCCACAACATCGACTCCAAGATACCTGTTTGAAATATACTCCACAACATCGCTCAATGGAGTATATACTTGTTTGAAATAGGCATATACTCCCTTCTTTCGATGCGATGGATTTGAAAAAAAGCTCATCCCTTATTTGAAATAGGTATATACTCTTGTTGATGCAAAAAACTGGACCGAATCCCATTTTTATGATCACAGATAAATAGATAAATGCAATCTAATCACACACATGAGAGACAAAGATTTTTAAAGTGGTTCGGCTATAAGGAATAAGCCTACGTCCACTTTTATTTTATTCCCAGGGGTTTACAATAGCACCATAAAGTGTATGGAGAGAAAGGATATGTATCTTGTGTATGGTGTTTCTCGGTTGTCGGATCTCTTCTGGATCTCCTCGGGTGCCGACTAACACTCCTCGGGTGCCGACCAACTCTCCTCGAATGCCGACTAACACTCCTCGGGTGCCGACCAACTCTCCTCGGATGTCGAATATTGCCACGTAGGATGACATGTGTCCTTTTTTGATTGGTCCTCGTAGATGGAGAATTTTTGCGTTAACAGAAGCCCCCAATGCTCCATGCTTGATGGTTTACTTGAAAGGATGGAGTATTTATTCTGCAGTGTTGCTCGGTCTCGTGAAATTCTTGATCTACCTTCTTCATTTGTTCAACATAAAGTGCATTATCTCCTGGACGACATATGATGCAGGCTGATCGATGGTTGCTAATCTTTCTTTAGAGGAACTCCGTGTGCTATGTATCACCCCTGGGAATTTGGATGCAGCCATGCCATAGTATGCAGCTTGTAGCTTTTCATAATCTTCAAGTATGTTGATTGGTTTGCTAGCCGACCAACTGCCTCCTGTGCCGAGCAGCTGAGTGCTAACTTCATGTGCTTGATTCTTCTGATTTATGATCCTCTGAATACTTTGTCGAGTAACATACTAGCTTTTGAACCCAACTCTTCAATCTGATTAGTACCAAGCTAGTGGTGGACTTCAAAACATTTTCATACAACTTCTTCTTCAATGTTGGTCGGGCAGTAGTAGTAAAGATCTCAGTGTTGTAGATGCTGAATTTGACTTCTGAACTTCAATAATATGTGCATAATAACTCCTGAATATGCCTCCTGAACTTCAATATGCCTCCTGAACTTTTACTTCCCGGAGGAATACAAGTTTTACTTCCCGGAGGAATATAACTTTTACTTCCCGGAGGAATACAAGTAACTTTACTTCTCGGAGGAATACAAGTTTTACTTCCCGGAGGAATACAATTAGCTTTACTTCCCGGAGGAATACAAGTTTTACTTCCCGGAGGAATACAAGTAGCTTTAATTCCCGGAGGAATACAAGTAGCTTTAATTCCCGGAGGAATACAAGTAGCTTTACTTCCCGGAGGAATACAAGTAGTTTTACTTCCCGGAGGAATACAAGTTTTACTTCCCGGAGAAATACAAGTAGATTTACTTCCTGGAGGAATACAAGTAGCTTTACTTCCCGGAGGAATACAAGTAGCTTTACTTCCCGGAGGAATACAAGTAGCTTTACTTCTCGGAGGAATACAAGTTTGATAATAAATGATAGAGACTTCCTCGGAGCTGACCAACGGATTATTGGGAATAAGATATAATAAATGCTGGAGACATTCTTGGAGCTGACCAACAGATTGTTGGGAATAAGATATAATAAATGCTGGAGACATCCTTGGAGCTGACCAACAGATTGTTGGGAATAAGATAATATATATGTTGGAGACCTCCTTGCTGAAATAATAATAGAATATGCATCCAAATAGATATAAAGAATAATTAAAAATAATAAAGTGCCTCGTTGATCTGTCGAGGTAGAATTATATAATGCCGAACAAGAATAAGATCTTCCGGAACATAAGAATATGACCGAGAACGTTGTCAGGCCTGAATATAAATAAGAATTATCCGACCAACTATCCGTTGGGGGTGAAGTACAACGAATGTTGTAATTCTCCTTAAAGCTGAATAAGTATCTTGTCGAGGCACAATTGCATAATTCCGAATAAGAATAATATTTTCCAGAACATAAGAATATGGCCGAGAACTTTGCTGGACCTGCATAAAAATAAGAATTACCCCGACCAACTATCCGTTGGGGGTGACATATAATAAATGTTATAGTTCTCCTCGGAGTTGAATATGATAATAAGTATCTCGCCGAGTTCCATGTTGAGATGAATATATAATATGAATCCCAAGGGATATATAGAATAATTTGTGCTTGAGCCGATATCTGGGCCTGAATATAAATAAGAATTGCCCCGACCAACTATCCGTTGGGGGTGAAATATAATAATTGTTGTAGCTTTTCCTCGGAGCAGAATATATATAGAGAGAAGAAATTTTTTGATCTCCATGCTGAGATAAATATAAAATATGAATCCGAACGGATATAGAATAATTTGTGCTTGAGCCGATATCTCCTAGTGAAATGATAATAGTTTCCAGATTGTTTCCGAGCATTCGTCGGCATTGAGTCTTGTACCTGTAAAAATTAATATCTTGCTCTACCATTTGTGTAGGCTGAATTGATTAGTCGTGAGAATAATTTAATCATTCAATAAATATATGATAGGTATATGTTTGAGAAATAAAAATATTAATTTCAAAAAATGAAATAATATATGTTGGCTGATATGTCGAGGCAAAATTGCCTGATGTCGAGCAATACTGCTTTCTAGAGGTTTACGAGAGCTTTCATCGGAATTGAATCTCATCCCTATGAAATTTTAATAAGCTTCCCGAGAACCTGTCGAGACTAGAGAAAATAATTATTATCATAAGAATAATTATTCAGCCAAACAATCAGCATAAAATAATAAAAATTTCAAAATATGAAATAATATTTTTGTGCCAAATGTGTGTAAGTGGACAAAATTTTATCAGATATGCATCATAAATAAGTCGTAGAGTTTTTTGTAAAGTTATTTAATCTCCAACAACTAATCAGGTATAAGTTGTTGTTTGAAAATTATTTATCACTTGGTTTTAAAAATATTTTTGGGGTGATCACAAGTTAAAAAAGACTTAAGCCCCCTATTTGTCCCCGAGCTGAACTCGTGTTTAAAGAAATATCTGGGGTGCTTCGCATTTTTTAATACCCCAAGATTATACTACTGCCGACAAATGGCATGGATGTTGCCGACCAACATTTAAGGATATCTCAAGTTATAGAATATACGGTGCCGACCAAGAAGCAAATGGTCCCCGACCAGCTGAGCAATTTCGCCGATCAACAAAAATGGTGTATTGACAGCACCGAACAACATTAGATGTCACCGACCAAAAAGTGGATGGTTGGATAGTTGCCGACCAGTAAATTGAACCCTCCGAACAAGACTGAGATGTCGCCGATCAAGAAGTAGATGATCGTCGACCTGCAATTGGTTCCACCGAGCTACAATATGGGGCTCCGACCAATAATAAGATACCTCGTAGTTGGATAAAATTATTTCAACGTTGCTGATGGATCTTCAAATCTTATCTCCAACAAACAAAAATGGTATGGTTAAGCTTCTCTTTAATCAAATATAGCCTAAGATGATGCCGACTAACAATATAGATGGCTGACTAGAATATCTCGAATCCTTAGTTCAAAAAAATAACATTCGATGTAAAATTTAAGCATTAAGAATGTTAATTAAATGAATAATTATCTAATCCACTATATCGTGTGATTCCGATAAAGAAACCCAGTGATGTGATGAATGAGGGGCCAACATATCAAATTTGTGCCCAGAGTCTTGATATGGTTATGATTTGTTTTACTGATCATTTTTTACAAGGGGTTGGTAATGATTTTTCAAGTGAGAGAAAATTATTTTTTATATTGATCCTTTCCTATTCCCTATTTGGGGAGATAAAAATATGTTGAATGATCGAAGTTATTACCAAATTTATATCAAAAATCAGTCAATGTGACTTTATTGACATAAATGGAAGATGAACTAAATTAAGTATATAGTTCATAAAAATGAATGCAAAGAGACTCAAACTTGAAGAGAGAAAATAGATCTGGGTCATGATTTCCATGAGAAAACTTTTTATTGTTTTTAACCTTTTCACATTCTCTCATTAAAAATATGATGGGAATTTGAATAGACATCAAAGATCTTACAAAATTTATAATGAAAATTATCAAATCTTACCACCGTCATATATATTGGTATATGTAATCATTTAAAATATTTATTCCATGATATAAAATTGAAACTTGTGAATCAAGCAAAAAGTTATGATTTATGAAATTTATTATTTTTCAGATTTCTAAATAAGAATTAATCTAACAGTTATGATTTTAAAATCATGATATTCAATATTTTGCAGATAAAAATTGGACAATTAATTTATGTCTATAAACATAAAAATCATGATTGAATCAATAGATGTATGTATAATTGATTATATGTAGAGAAAATAAAAACTTAGCTTTTGATGGAGAACAATGCTTGTAACACGTTCCCACAGACGGCGCTAATCTGTTGATGCAAAAAACTGGACCGAATCCCATTTTTATGATCACAGATAAATAGATAAAAGCAATCCAATCACACACATGAGAGACAAAGATTTTTAAAGTGGTTCGGCTATAAGGAAGAAGCCTACGTCCACTGTTATTTTATTCTCAGGGGTTTACAATAGCACCATAAAGTGTATGGAGAGAAAGGATGTGTATCTTGTGTATGGTGTTTCTCGGTTGTCGGATCTCTTCTGGATCTCCTCTGGATCTCCTCGGGTGCCGACTAACACTCCTCGGGTACCGACCAACTCTCCTCGGATGTTGAATATTGCCACGTAGGATGACATGTGTCATTTTCTGATTGGTCCTCGTAGATGGAGAATTTTTGCGTTAACAACTCCATTGATTTCGTGAATATACAAATACACATAACCCCAATAGCAAAGAAAGATATTCATCAAGTTAAAAATTAAACATAAAAACATGCAATCATTTACAAAGAGATACTCTTCAAGTTCAAAAAGTCCCAAAGAACAAATATTTCATCTTTGGATCATTTGTCATAAACAACAGATATCAAGATAGTACCTTACAGCACGGGGTGATGAATACACATGCCTTCAATGTCTGAAAACCAACCTCGATCTCTCCCTCCTCAACATCTACCAGGGTTATGGGCTGCGCAGTCTACTCCAGCACGCATTGGGTGTGGTCCTCAAAAGACAATAACGACTACTAAGCAGCATATACATGCACCCCTAAGAAATGAATACACAAACTACAGAATCATTACCTAAGAAATAAAATTAAACACAATAGTAGGCATTAGAGGACGAATAATGATGTCATAAAGTGGATTTGGACTCTGAATTACAGAAAAAGGGATTATATCTGAGAGATGAGTCCCAAATACCTAAAAGCCTTGACCAAAAACACAAATCGAAGAAAACTTGAGGGAATTCAACTGATTAAAACATTTTCAACAATCAATTCAGCTGATTAAAATATCTCAAAGGGGGTTAAAATGATTACCACACTGAAATCTTTGATCGTGCATATAACAAACAACAAAAGACCTTCCACAAACCTTATTATATCAGTGATGCCAACCATTAAAGCTACCTGCCACCTCTCGTTAAAAAATTGTCATTCCTTGAGGTGCCATGTTCTAAAGTTGAAGGCATGAACTGCGAGGATGATAATGTAGTAGAAAGCACAAGCTCTTTTTGCTTTTCATTAAAAATAATTGATTATAGTTCTGTAGAATTCTTTGATTCAATTAATCTCTTGTGGTCATCAATTAGAGCCACCAAAGCATATAGTTTGTACAGAAATTAGAGCCATCAATTTGATATAATGAATTCTTTGGTCACCAATTTGAGCCATCAATTTGAGCCACCAATGCATATAATCTGTAATGCATATAATTTGTGGTCATCAGTTATTGTGCTATACATAACGCTACATCAAATTACTATACATAAAATTGGGAATAAACATGGAGGGTAGATTTTATCCACTTGATCTAAACTATAATGAACCAAGTACACCAGTTCGTTATAGTAAAATAACTCAACTTCACAAACTTTTAATTACTTCACTTTTTGAAGATAATCATCATAGATATTTCTGTTATATGTGAGTGTTCCCTGAACTATCTAAGTTTTTGTTCAAACTTGAAAGACTTATATATATGCAATTCATCCATAAAACCATTCGATATAATTATACATTTTCTATATGTTACCACTCAAAAGATCTCACTCCAACATGCATGTCTAACGACACCAAATGTAAAGCTTAAGAGAAATACAATAACTTTTAGAAAATTGAACATAAATACCCCGACATTATTCTTTCCTCAATGCCTTTAAGGCTTGACAACCTAAAGGAAATATGAATTCAAAAGTAGTCGAAAAACTGAGAATATGCAGGAAAGCAGTTTGTAAAAGGTTACAATTAAAAAAGGTCCCCAAATCAAACCACGGATACCTTATTTAAAATCCTTATTGTCAACATAAAGAACATATAATTGAAATGCAGAACAAACATATAAATGAAATGAAAAATAAATAAAACTCGAGTAGATAAACAGAGAAAGATCATATACCTCGATAGTGTTACCTTAACACTTCATTAAAAGGTGAATTCTAATATAGAACAACTTCCTTAGAGTATTTACAGAATTAATGAACCCAAATCAAATGAGGATGACGACAAAGAAGAAAAATAAAAACTTGAAATTTTTCATAAACTGGAAACCCTAATTAAACCTAATCATTCTGTATTGAAACCTAGCTCACCACCACATTTAAGAGAACCATTGTCAAATAAAATTTCCCCCAATTTTTGACTGCCAAAACCCAAAACATGCATTTTAGCGGTAAAAATATTGCCTAAAATGAGTATACCTTTGAGGTTATTCCAAGTATAATTAGTAACAAGTAAAACAAAAAATAATCAACAAAACACAAAAAAATAATTAGATCCCAACACATAAGCATACATGTGAACAAATATAAAACAAAATGAATAAAATTGAAATAGATCTAAATCGAAAGAAAAATGAAAAAATCCCTAAAATGAACCCAAATCAAATCGTAAACTGAAATCAAAATGTTCTCAGAACTGTTTTCAAAGCCCTAAATCCCGTGTGTGTGTGAAGAAATAAAGTGTGTGTGTGTGTGTCTCTATGTGCGTATGTGAGGGAAATTACATGTAGGAGAAGTCTAAAATCCATATGATCGATCGAGTTTGAGAAAGAGAGGGAGGGAAAAGAGAGTTACCTGCTAATTTGAGAGAGATAGGGGACAGAGGTGAGAAACGATTGAGAAAGGAGAACGGGGTGTAGTGTTTGTGTGTTTCTTTGTTGTGTGGGAACCAAAGGTGTAATTTCCTATTTTACCAATGTTTTTGAATTTTGAGTAAGAGGGGGAAAGGAAATCAAGTGTTAAAAAAGAGGGGGAAACCAAAAATAAAAGGGCAAAAGAGGAAAATGCATCAAAATGATCTCAGCCCTTCATTTCGTGCCTTGTTGGCTTCGATCTGAACCGTGAAGTGTCACTCCATCTTATGAATAGTGAAAACACCATTGTAACTTATTATATAGATATAACACGGTACCTCCCAGCCTCAGCAGCGGTGCATACTGTAAAACATATAAAAGGTATATTTATCATCCATTATATATATACTAGTACAACACCCCTAGGCACAGCTGCAGTGCATGCATACTCTGCTATCATGTCCGGTTATATCTCTCACTGTATAAGGGACTATTGGTTTGACTTCTCTCATGAACCATATATATCAAATCACACATATTGGAGGCGAACATAATTCCAAGTCAATGGGTTACGCAGATACCTACGCACCCATATGACCGTCAACACTATCGTGATCACTGATAGCCCGTACCTAGGTTCTATATTCTGGTGGTGCGAATCAAAATCCCTCCAAAGGCTCCTCAAGATATGATCGTCCCCAAATCGCAACCTCCACTAGATAGCAAGCAGCATAGGTATTTCATACACACAATAAATGAAATTATAGATATTTTCTCCACGTATATATCAATAGGGCATATGCACATCACATATTACAAGTCTCATACGTAGTATATTTATATCCCGAATATTTCATTTATTAATGTATTATTAGTTTAATCATATTATAGCTATTCAATCCCCCTATATATATATATATAACAATAATAGGGCATACACACATACCATATCACAAGCCTCATACGTAGTATATTTATATCCCAAATATTCTACGTATTCCAAAATTTAAAACTTCATTTATTACCGTACGTTCCCAAGTATTTCTCACCACTCAAAGGGTATCCTTTATTCCAAATATAATATCATAAGTTAAACGCTATACCCCCTACTCGTCTAAGTCCTCGTTCCTCTCAAATTCTCTTAACTCGAATTATCCTTTAATTTAGATTTTTCCTCTCTATTAATCTAAATTAATTTAGCCCTTAAACTTTCCTCATAGGCCACGCCTAAAACCCAAACTAGGACTACTAGTGTTGAAATATAATTCCCTTATATTAGAAATTAAATCCCACAAATGAATTCCTAATGATTTACAAATGTCCTAAACAAAAAGGAAATTATTGGCCAAAACTGGGCAACCGAATCGATTAGAAAATTTTCTGGCAGATTAAACACCCTGTAGTAAAATATCAACTACTCCCTCTACAGAACTCCGATTGATCTGATTCAAATCTCATTTGAAAGATAAGACATAAATATTTCCAGTAATATATGGATATAACTCTAATTCTAAGTACAATTGAAATGGTATATGTTTAAATTTATGTTAAAAATTCTGAGAGACTACTATGCTGGCATATCAAACACCCTAGAGTAAAACATCGATTTATCCCTATACCAAACTAAGATTGGCCTGATTAAAATCTCATTAGAAAGCTAAGACATAGACATTTCCATGAATGTATGGATCGCACTCTAATTCTAAGTACAATTAAAATGGCATGCGTTTAAATTTACGTTAAGAAGTATGACAAATTAACATCTTGTGTTCATCAATTAAACCCTAAGTCATTCAAGATTCATGTTTTTCAATCAAGAACCCATCAAGATTCAATCTTAATCATCAAATATATTCTAATACAATTTTATCTTCACATAGAGATAAATTTTCAATGAAAATTTTACACAAAAATATCAAAGATTCAACCCAAGAATCAAATTCTCCTTTAATTAATATAAAACCCTAATTTTCTCTTGTTCATCAACTTTATTAATCAAGAACTCAAATTTATCTCTTATTAATCAACCCAAACCCACTAATTTCATATTATCATCATTAAGGAACATCTCTACATACATTCCTACTTTAGTTTATGAATTAAACCCTCCCAAATTTATATTAAACTTCTAAAAACATGAAATCAATCCCTATCCCAGATGGGTATTATAACATGATTGATATAAATTTCCATTTAAATACTTGCCTCTCAACACCAGGTATGAAATTCAATGCTAAGATGGTGTGGTGGTTCTTCCCTTTCTACGTTCTCGATTCCGTTGCGTTCGGGGCCAAGAATTGTGTAGGAAGCTTGGTTCTCCCCTCCTCTTCCTCACCTATGGATTCTATCCCTTTTAATTTGTGTTAAACCTAGCCCCTCTCTCTAATGGAAAGATATACACTCAAAATTTTCGGAGTTTTATAAATCCTAAACTCCCGAATTTCCGAAATACCCTTAAACGGTGTCGGGATGGTCTAAAATCGTCTCAGGACCCAAATTATACACCCGAGTACACTTTTTCGAATATTTCGACCCTTCGGGAACCAACCGTGACCTCAAAATCACCATTCGAGTCACTTTATAAAATCCTCTTATTTTACCTCCAGATATGCCACGTGTGAAATTAAGCTTAGACTGAATTAATTAAATCTGAATCATCGAACCCAATTAAATAAATTCTTAGGTCATCAATTTAATTAATTTCCATTTTATCCAAAAATACGGGGTGTTACATAATACTTCTCACCTTATAAAGGAATTTTTTCCTCGAAATTTGAATAAGGCTTGTACTCCAAGGTCTCTACATGTCCTGAATCCCATACTCTCAAGATCATCGCAATTATTTCTACCCCTCCCAATTGCGGGTGATATAAACATTTCCACCAACCAGGGCGCCCATACAACCTATAAATGTGCATAACTTCACCGATGCTACCTGGCTACACTAGCCTCTCATTATCGTATTGTTATTATCCCTTAGATATAACTTTATAAACAAATAATAACCAAGGTACTAAACCCATGTATTAATGGCTAATCATCTCCCCACTCCCAACATTGTGTTAAGCTTCATGCGTGGGAGGTCTCGCAAAGCGAAATACGAACAAGGAACCCCCTCGATACACTACTACCTAGCATTGTCGGTCGTTGAGATCTGTTAAGCCCTTAGTCCATATTATATACCCTCAAATACCCAAATTTTGACATAAAAGTATACTCATCCACTTTCATGCTACACAAGACAACATATATCACGATGCTCTTACTATCACTAGTTTCTTTATGCTAAAAATTCATGCACTATATCTCTTTGCTCGACAATACGCTTGTCTACCCTAAATCACATCAGTAACCGTCCCTGCGCACCAGGATTAATTATAACTAGACAACATACACATAAAAGTCTACTACAAAAAATATATAATATATATATATATATGCATTTATGTAGGATCAACCCTCTTTCAAGTGATACCTCACCAAAAAAAATCATACCCTGGGATAGGGAACACAAGATCTCACTATCACAATCTACAATCGCTCAACCCATTGCTAACCAGTCAACTCTCGTAAAGTAGTCTACCATATTTTCATAACTCTCGAAAGCAGTAAACTAATAAATGATATAAATGTCCTCTTAGTGCATTCTCTTAGCCGAATTCCTTTACCGAAAATGTCGCTCCTCAGACGGTTGTTGTGCCCCACTGACACCATTCCCATATACTTTTCCAGTTCGACTAGTCTCACCTTCTCACTGTAGACAAGTTTAATATAGGTGGTCCAACTCTCTATGCATAGGACACCTTACTGTATCTTCCCTTTATCTCTGGCCCCACTACCCACATCGGGGTGTCCTTTTCTTGGGCTTGGTAGTATTGTTCCCGATTGCTACCCTTGTTGTCCCTTTGGCTTGACTGGCCCTACGAACTCATTGCTGGCCTCAATGGCCCTGATTGAATTCACCATCACTTGGTAGGAGTTAAATTGTTCTGAATCATTTAAATGGGTTTCCAATTGGGTATGCCCTCTTGTGGTGCTTCACTATCACTGTTTAACCCAGTCTTGCTTTTCTACTAGATTCTCTAACCCCCTTGGCTCCCCTCTCATGGAAGCGTTGACAAATTCATGTAAGCGTACGACCCTGACGACGTCAACACTAATCATTCTAGACATATCTCCCATCCAGACTTGTATATTCTACTCACAAGTCCATTATTAACTTAAAGAACCTTTATTTTCTTCGTATTCCCCTTCATCGAATACAAAGTTCCCTCAACAAGTCATCTCCTTTCTCACAATCGGCCAATAACTCGCTCATTTGTGATAAGTTTCAAAACTCAATTCAAATCTACGTTCGAATAGCATATGGAATATCTCCCAATCAAATTTCATTCAAATTTCTCGTTTAATCCCATATACTCCTTATATGTGGTGGCTGACTCTCGTCACTTTATACTGCCCCTAAGAGCTTAAAATTTTTCTCTCGAAATTTTAATTCGGGGTGTCGCTACACTCCACCCTATACAATTGACTTTAGATTTTATCCTTCCATTATCCTATTAATATCTTTCTCTCTTTTTTAATCCTTATAGATGACTATACCAAAGAGTCCCTCCATTTTCCCCCCACCTCTTACCGACAACATTGGGTGAGTTTAAAATTTGTACCAACATTATCTACAAAAGTGCTTTGGAAAACTTGTTCTCCCGAGTGATTTTCCTATTGTCACCATCCTGAACAATAATCATGGTAACTTTCATCACAATCACCATTCCCAGAATACTATAGGTCTTCTGTTGAGCCTCTCCTCCTGCAGTACTTCTAACGGCCCTCACTGGTGGTCCTATAATGTTCGGTGTATGAAGACCAACCAAACTCGTATACGAATCACATCAATTATATATAATGGCAGGAGAACGTAAGTCACATACATAGAGGAATACAATAATCCTATCATAAGGTTATATTTATCAAAGAACGCTTCGCTGAAACGTGAAAAGCCGCATAGATCCTGAGGGCACTAGAACCAGATGCTCTGATACCATATGTGACACCCTGCCTAATTAAATACCGTGTGATCAGTCCTATATCCAATTAAAATAGGTTTCCAATCTGGTTCATTCTTAGCTTCACCATCAAATTTTTTTTAAAACATTACTAATCACCTCGTTTTCAAAAAGCCGATGTCAAAATTTTAATCTTTTTATTTAAGAATCAACAACAATAGAACATTATTACATAAATACATCCCATGCAATAGTAATATAAATCCATCCACAATGTAAAAGGCTGAAATGAAATAATACCGAATAAACCATCGGTTACAAAATCCAATATAAAGTCCAACCTGAATAAAAGTCTGAATACAAGGTCTGATTGTCATAAATGAAACAACTGTGGGCAACATGCCCGAATAAAATATTTCCATCCACCCTACACTAGGAGTGAAGTAACTGAATCCTCTAAGTCCAAATCCTGCAAGCATCCACAAGTGTTGCAGCTACGCATCCCTAGAATGATCATCCCGTTTGGCGTCCCTGTGGCTGGACACCTAAAAGGTTTTGGAAAAAGGTTTTGCAAGTACGGGTCAGAGCCCAAGTAAAAATAATTTAAAAACATTTACCAAGTACTTAAATAAAAGTTTAAATGAACAGTTATTAGATACACATGTTAGGCTGCGAACACTCCCTTAAGTTCCATATCTCTCATCTATAATGCACACCTAAAGTTTGCTACTCAACCCCACCTAGTAAATTCTAGCCAATCTAACTAGGTAAACACTATCTAATAAACCCAAATCTATCTAGCTCCTCCGTACCCCCCATATAGTACGCTATCGAATACCTTTAATAATTAACATGTCTCTTATGTTATTATTAAACCGCAGTTACCCTTTCTACGTAGGTTATTGTTCAAGCTTTACCGTTTAAGTTTCTTTACTTAAAATTTATTTTAGATATTCACTAACTATCTTCCTATTATTCACACATTAGTAGCTTCATCATTATATAGATATACACTATCTAATCTCCCTAGTAATTACTCTTTAGTAGATTAATCGTTCTTTAGATGCATACTATCTCGTCTCTCTACTAGAGTACATAATTAGATTATTCGTGTTGTATATATTTTACACACCATATATATTATAAGTACACACTCTGTTATTATATCCATGTATCACACATTAAGGGCTATTGGTTCGTAATGTTACCCCGACCCCAATAGTTATTCAATATACATTGGTTCGGAATGTTACCTCCACTACACCAAAACTGGAGAATAGTCACGGCCAAAATTCGTGACTAAGACTGTGGGTCGCGAACTTGGGTCGTGACCATTTCGGGCGCGACCAATTTCGTGGGTCACGGCCTAAGTCCCTGACCAAAAATTGTCACGGCCCGTAGGGCGTCACGGTAGATGGTCGCGGACTTGGGCCGTGACCCATATTGCAGCGGGATAAAAATTGTCGCGGCCTTCGTCCGTGACCTACAACCGTGATAAAATTGGCCGCGGCCAAAGTCCGTGACCCACGTCGCGATGGAAAAAAAGGAAAAAAATGGTCGCGGCCCAAGTTCGTGACCCACAACCGTGATAAAATTAGTCACGGCTAAAGTCCGTGACCCACACCGCGATGGAAAAAAAAGGAAAAAAACGGTCGCGACCCAAGTCCGTGACACACAACCGTGACAAAAAATGGTCGTGGCCAAAGTCCGTCACCCACTTCGCGACGAAAAAAAATAGGAAAAAAATGGTCGCGGACGTTGACTGCGACTATTTTTGTCACGGTTGGGGGTCATGGACTTTGGCTGCGACCATTTTTATGCGCGACGAAAAAAATAAAAATGGTCATGGACAAAGTCCATGACCATATTTGACTATAATTTTAAAAAAAATGTCCTTTACTGGTCCAATCCTAAAATCGGGGGTCCTGTGACTGCACAATCGGTTGCTACATGTAACGTTGGACGCGTACGAGGTGTTACAAATATTTATTATTGGCAAAACAATAAAAAAAATCATAAATTGCGAATCGGGAACGTTGTTAATAAACAAATATATATACAAATTTAAAAATATTACACGTCTTAATAATTCACAGACAAAAAGACAATTGGACAGAGTTTCCTCTATTTTTTGGACATAAAATTTAAAGCCCGCTTATTATAAAACCTGCTTATTATAAAGCCCGCACTGCCATAAAATTTAACAATCAAATTATAAAAGCCTGCATACCTGCAACACATAAAAAACATAATCCTGAATGTCCACAACATTATATAAACAATCTTCACGTTGTAAACCATTACCTTCTTCATTTGTTCCACGTGCAAAAATCCTACAAATGATAGGATACAAAAAAAATGATATCAGTAACTAAGTAGTTTTACAAAAAATCTATTCAAGCTGAAAAATTGCATATATGAGTTATAATTATCAACATATCAATTCCTACGAGTTACATTAGTCCCGTGTGAGGTGTTGGTGCCACTCACGGGGCCGTTCGGGGGCTGTTTTGGGTTTTCACCCACTAACGCCATATTTTTATGCCTAAGTCTAGAAATATGTAAATTATAGTCGTATTCTCAACCCGGGAGTACCGTGATCACGCGATCAGTTCCTACGAGTTACATTGTTCCCGTGCGAGGTGTTCGTGCCACTCACAGGTTCATTCGAGGGTTGTTTCGGATTTTCACCCACTAACGCTATGTTTTGCTTAAGTCCAGATATTTTTAAATTATCATCGTATTCTCAAACTGGGAATCCCGTGATCGTGCGATCAGTTCCTACGAGTTACATTGGTCCCGTACAAGGTGTTGGTGCCACTCACGGGGCCATTCGGGGGTTGTTTCGGGATTTCACCCACTAACGTCAAGTTTTTATGCCTAAGTCTAGAAATATACAAATTATCGTCGTATTCTCAAATCGGCAGTCTCATGATTACGCGGTAAGTTCCTACGAGTTACATTGGTCCCGTGCGAGGTGTTGGTTCCACTCACGCGGTCGTTCAGGGGTTGTTCTGGGTTTTCACCCACTGACGCCATGTATTTATGCCTAAGTCTAGAAATATAAAAATTATCATCGTATTCTCAAACTGGGAGTCCCTTAATCCCGCGGTAAATTCCTACGACTTACATTAGCCCCGTGCGAGGTGTTGGTGCCACTTACGAGGCCGTTCGGAGACTGTTTCGAGTTTTCACCCACTAACGCCATGTTTTGCTTAAGTCCTGATATTTTTAAATTATCATCGTACTCATAAACCAAGAATACCGTGATCACGCAGTCAGATCCTACGAGTTATATTTGTCCCGTGCGAGGTGTTGGTGCCACTCACAAGGCCATTTGGGGGTTGTTTCGAGTTTTCACCCACTAACACGATGTTTTTATGCCTTTCTAGAAATATGAAAATTATCTTTGTATTCATAAAATAGGAGTACGATGATCACGTAATCAGTTCTTATGAGTTACATTAGTCCCGTGCGAGGTGTTGGTGCCACTCATGTGGCCGTTCGGGGGTTGTTTTGGGTTTTCACCCACTAACGCCATGTTTTTCTTAAGTCCTGATATTTTTAATTTATCACCGTATTCTCAAATCGGGAATCCCGTGATCACGTGGAGAGTTCTTATGAGTTACATTGGTCCCATGTGAGGTGTTGGTGCAACTCACGGGGTCGTTCGGGGGCTGTTTCGGGTTTTCACCCACTAATGCCATGTTTTGCTTAAGTCCTCATATTTTTAAATTATCATCGTATTCTCAAACTGGGAATCTCGTGATAGCATGGTTAGTTACTACAAGTTACATTGGTCCCGTGCGAGGTGTTGGTGCCACTCCTAGGGCCATTTGGGGGTTGTTACGAATTTTTACCCACTAACGCCATGTTTTTATGCCTAAATCTAAAAATATGCAAAGTATCATCGTATTCTCAAACCAGAAGTCCCGTTATCGCGTGGTAAGTTCCTATGATTTACATGGGTCCTGTGCGGGGTGTGGTGCCACTCACGGGGTCATTCGGGGGTTGTTTCGAGTTTTCACTCATTAACGCCATGTTTTGCTTAAGTCCTGATATTTTTAAATAATCATCGCATTCTCAAACTAGGAATCCCGTGATCGTACGATCCATTCCTATGAGTTACATTGGTCCCGTGCAAGGTGTTGGTGCTACTCACGGGGCCGTTTGGGGGCTGTTTTGGGTTTTCACCCACTAACGCCATGTTTTTCTTAAGTCCTGATATTTTTAAATTATCATCATATTCTCAAATCGAGAATCCCGTGATCATGCGGTCAGTTCTTACGAGTTACATTGGTCCATTGCGAGGTGTTGGTGCCACTCACAGCTCCGTTCGGGGGTTGTTTAGGGTTTTCACCCACTAACGCCATGTTTTTATGCTTTAGTCTAAAAATATTCAAATTCTCATCATATTTTCAAACCGGGTGTCCCGTAATCATGCGGTCAGTTCCTACGAGTCACATTATTCCCGTTCGAGGTGTTGGTGCCACTCACGGGGCCATTCGGGGGGCTGTTTCGGGTTTTCACTCACTAACGCCATGTTTTTATGCCTAAGTCTAGAAATACGCTAATTATCATCGTATTCTCAAACCGAGAGTCTCGTGATTGCGCAATAAGTTCCTACGAGTTACATGGATCCTATGAGAGGTGTTGGTGCCACTCACGGGGTCGTTCAGGGGTTGTTTGAGGTTTTCACCCACTAACGCCATGTTTTGCTTAAGTCCTGATATTTTTAAATTATCATCGTATTCCCAAACCATGAATCTCGTGATCGCGCGGTCAGTTCTTACGAGTTACATTGGTTCCTTGTGAGGTGTTAGTGCCACTCACGGGGCCATTCGGGGGTTGTTACGGATTTTCACCCACTAACGCCATGTTTTTATGCCTAAGTCTAAAAATATGCGAATTATCGTTGTATTCTAAAATCGGGAGTCCCGTGATCACGCAGCCAGTTCTTACGAGTTACATTGGTCCTGTGCGAGTTGTTGGTGCCACTCGTAGGGTCATTCGGGGGTTGTTTAGGGTTTTCACCCACTAACGCCAAGTTTTTATGCCTAAGTCTAGAAATATGCAAATTCTCATCGTATTCTCAAACTGGGAGTCCTGTAATCTCGCGGTTAGTTCCTACGAGTTACATTGGTACCGTCCGAGGAGTTGGAACCACTCACGGGGCCATTAGGGGGCTGTTTCTGGTTTTCACCCACTAACGCCATGTTTTTATGCCTAATTCTAGAAAATATGAAAATTATCGTTGTATTCTAAAATCGAGAGTCCCGTGATCGCGCGATAAGTTCCTACGAGTTACGTGGGTCCTGTGCGAGGTGTTGGTGACACTCACGAGGTCATTCGGGGGCTGTTTTGGATTTTCACTCACTAATGTCATGTTCTGCTTAAGTCCTGATATTTTTAAATTAACGTCGTATTCTCAAACCGAGAATCCCATGATCGTTCGGTCAGTTACTCAAGTTACATTGGTCCTGTACGAGGTGTTGGTTCCACTCACGGGGTCGGTTGGGGGTTGTTTCGAGTTTTCACCCACGAACGCCATGTTTTGCTTAAGTCCTAATATTTTTAAATTATCATCGTATTCTCAAATCGAGAATCCCGTGATCACGCGGTCAATTTTTAGGAGTTATATTGGTCCCGTGCGAGGTGTTGGTGCCACTCACAGGGCCGTTCGGGGGCTGTTTAGGATTTTCACCCACTAACGCCATGTTTTTATGGCTAAGTCTAAAAATATACAAATTATCATTGTATTCTCAAACCGAGAGTCCCGTAATCACGCGGTCAGTTCGTACGAGTTACATTATTCTCGTTCGAGGTGTTGGTGCCACTCACGGGGCCATTCGGGGGTTGTAACGGATTTTCACCCACTAACGCCATGTTTTTATGCCTAAATCTAAAAATATGCAAATTATTGTCGTATTCTCAAACTGGGAGTCCTGTTATCACGTGGTAAGTTCCTATGAGTTACATGGATCCTGTGTAAGGTGTTGGTGCCACTCACGGGGTCGTTCGGAGGATGTTTCGAGTTTCCACTCACTAACGCCATGTTTTGCTTAAGTCCTGATATTTTTAAATTATCATCATATTCTCAAACTGGGAATCCCGTGATCCTGCGGTCAGTTCCTACGAGTTACATTGGCCCCGTGCGAGGTGTTGGTGCCACTCACGGGACCGTTCGGGGGTTGTTTCGATTTTCACCCACTAACACCATATTTTTCTTAAGTCCTGATATTTTTAAATTATCATCGTATTCTCAAATCGAGAATACCGTGATCACACGATCAGTTCTTACGAGTTACATTGGTCCCGTGCGAGGTATTGGTGCCACTCACAGGGCCGTTCGGGGGCTGTTTCGAGTTTTCACCCACTAACGCAATGTTTTGCTTAAGTCCTGATATTTTTAAATTATCATCATATTCTCAAGCTAGGAATCCCGTGATCGTGCGATCAGTTCCTACGAGTTACATTAGTTTCGTGTGAGGTGTTGGTGCCACACACGGGGCCGTTCGGGGGCTATTATAGAGTTTCACCCACTAACGCCATGTTTTTATGCCTAAGTCTAAAAATATGCAAATTATCATAGTATTCTGAAATCGGGAGTCCCGTGATCGCGCGGTAAGTTCCTACGAGTTACATTGGTCCCATGCGAGGTGTTGGTGCCACTCACGGGGCCGTTCGGGGCTGTTTTGGGTTTTCTCCCACTAATGTTATGTTTTGATTAAGTCCTGATATTTTAAAATTATAATTGTATTCTAAAATCAGGAATTCCGTGATCACGCAGTCTGTTCCTACGAGTTACATTGGTCCCATGCGAGGTGTTGGTGCCACTCACAGGACCGTTCGGGGGCTGTTTCGGATTTTCACCCACTAACGCCATATTTTTATGCCTAAGTCTAGAAATATGCTAATTATCGTCGTTTTCTCAAATCGAGAGTACCTTGATCGCGCGGTCACTTCTTACGAGTTACATTGGTCCCATGCGAGGTGTTGGTGCCACTCACGGGGCCGTTCTGGGGTTATTTTGGGTTTTTAACCACTAACGCCATGTTTTTATGCCTAAGTCTAGGAATGTAAAAATTATCACCGTATTCTTAAGACGGGAGTCCTATGATCAAGAGGTAAGTTCTTATGAGTTACATTGGTCCCATGCGAGGTGTTGGTGCCACTCACAGGGCCGTTCGGGGACAGTTTCGGGTTTTCACCCACTAATGCCATATTTTTCAGCCTAAGTCTAGAAATATGTAAATTATAGTTGTATTCTCCAATAGGGAGTATCGTGATCGCGCGGTCAGTTCCTACGAGTTACATTGGTCCTGTGCGAGGTGTTGGTGCCACTCACGGGGCCGTTCGAGGCTGTTTCAGGTTTTCACCCACTAACGCCATGTTTTTATGCCTAAGTCTAGAAATATGGAAATTAGCATCGTATTTTCAAACCGGGAGTACCATGATCGCGCGATCAGTTCCTACGAGTTACATTGGTCTCATGCGACGTGTTGGTGCCACTCACGAGGCCGTTCGGGGGCTGCATCGAGTTTTCAACCACTAACACCATGTTTGTGTGCCTAAGTCTAGAAATATACAAATTATCACGGTATTTTCAAAACATGAGTCCCGTAATCATGCGGTCAGTTCCTACGAGTTCATTGTTCCCGTTCGAGGTGTTGGTGCCACTCACGGGGACATTCGGGAGCTGTTTTGGGTTTTCACTCACTAACTCCATGTTTTTATGCCTAAGTCTAAAAATATGCAAATTATCATCATATTCTCAACCCGAGAGTAATGTGATCACGCGGTCAGTTCCTACGAGTTAGATTGGTCCCGTGCGAGGTGTTGGTGCCACTCACGGGGCCATTCGGGGGCGGTTTCAAGTTTTCACCCACTAATGCCATATTTTTATGCCTCAGTATAGAAATATATAAATTATCGTCGTATCATCAAATCGACAGTCTCGTGATCGCGTGGTTGGTTCCTACGAGTTATAATTGTCCTGTACGAGGCGTTGGTCCCACTCACGCGGCTGTTCAAGGGTTGTTTCGAGTTTTCACCCACTAACGCCATGTTTATATGTCTAAGTCTAGAAATGTACAAATTATCATCATATTCTCTAACCGGGAGTCCCTCGATCCCGCGATAAGTTCCTATGAGTTACATTGGTCCCATGCGAGGTGCTGGTTCCACTCACGGGGCCGTTAGGAGGATATTTTGGGTTTTCACCCACTAACGTCATGTTTTGCTAAAGTCGTGATATTTCTAAATTATCATCGTACTCACAAATCGGGAATCCCATGACCGCGCGGTCGGATCCTATGAGTTACATTAGTCCTGTGCGAGGTGTTGGTGCCACTCAAGAGGCCGTTTAGAGGGGTTTTCAAGTTTTCACCCGCTAACGTGATGTTTTTATCCCTGTCTAGAAATATGTAAATTATCCTCGTATTATTAAATCGGAAGTATGATGATCGCGCAATCAGTTTCTATGAGATACATTGGTCCCGTGCGAGGTGTTGGTGCCACTCACGGGGCCGTTCGGGGGCTGTTTCGGGTTTTCACCCACTAACGCCATGTTTTTATGCCAAAGTCTAGAAATATGCAAATTATCATCATATTCTCAAACTGAGAGTCTCGTGATTACACGGTAAGTTCCTACGAGTTACATTGGTCCCGTGCGAGGTGTTGGTGCCACTCACAGGGCCGTTTGGGGGTTGGTTCGAGTTTTTAACTACTAACGCCATATTTTTATGCCAAATTCTTGAAATATGCAAATTATCGTCGTATTCTCAAATCAGGAACCCATGATCGCACGGTCAGTTCCTATGAGTTACATTGGTCTCGTGCGAGGTGTGGGTCCCACTTACGCGACCGTTCACGGGGTTTTTCGAGTTTTCACCCACTAACGCCATATTTTTATGCCTAAGTCTAGAAATATAAAAATTATCATTGTATTCTCAATCCGGGAGTCCCATGATCCCGTGGTAAGTTTCTACAAGTTACATAGGTCCCGTGCGAGGTGTTGGTGCTACTCACGGGGCCGTTCAGAGGCTATTTCGGGTTTTTACCCACTGACGCCATGTTTTGCTTAAGTCCTGATATTTTTAAATTATCATCGTACTCACATACCGGGAATCCCGTGATCGCGCAGTCAGATCCTACGAGTTACATTAGTCCGTGCGAGGTGTTGGTGCCACTCACGAAGTCGTTTGGGGGTTGTTTTGAGTTTTCACCAACTAACGCGATGTTTTTATACTTGTCAAGAATTATGCAAATTGTCATCGTATTCTCAAACCGGTAGTATGATGATCGCGCGATCAGTTCCTACGAGTTATATTGGTCCCGTTCGAGATGTTGGTCCCCCTCATGGGGCCGTTCGGGGGATATTTCAGATTTTCACCCACTAACGCCATGTTTTGCTTTAGTCATGATATTTTTAAATTATCATCGTATTCTCAAATCGGGAATCCCGTGATCATGCAATCAGTTCTTACGAGTTACATTGGTCCCGTGCGAGGTGTTGGTGCCACTCACGGGGCCATTTGGGGGTTGTTTAGAATTTTCACCCACTAACGCCATGTTTTTATGCCTAAGTCTAGAAATATGCAAATTATCATCGTATTCTCAAATCGGTAGTCTCGTAATCACGCGATCAGTTCCTACGAGTTACATTGGTCCCGTTCGAGGTGTTGGTTCCACTCAAGGGGCCATTCGGGGGATGTTTCGAGTTTTCTCCCACTAACGCTATGTTTTTAAGCCTAAGTCTCGAAATATGCAAAAAATCATCGTATTCTCAAACCGGGAGTCCCATGATCGCGCGGAAAGTTCCAACGAGTTACATGGGTCATGTGCGAGGTGTTGGTGCCACTCACGGGGTCGTTCGGGGGCTATTTTGGATTTTCACTCACTAACGCCATATTTTTCTTAAGTCCTGATATTTATAAATTTTCGTTGTATTCTCAAATCGAAAATCCCATGATCGCACGATCAGTTTCTACGAGTTACATTGGTCCCGTGCGAGGTGTCGGTGCCACTCATAGGGCCGTTCGGGGGCTATTTAACTCCATGTTTTTATGCTTAAATCCATAAATGAGCAAATTATCATCGTATTCTCAAATCGGGAGTCACGTGATCATGCGGTAAGTTCCTACGAGTTACATTGGTTCCGTTCGAGGTGTTGGTGCCGCTCACGGGGCCGTTCGGAGGTTATTTCGAGTTTTCACCCACTGATGCCATGTTTTGCTTAAGTCGTGAGATTTTTAAATTATCAACGTATTATCAAAATGAGAATTCCGTGATCATGAGGTCAGTTCTTACTAGTTACATTGGTCCCGTGCTAGGTGTCGGTGCCACTCATGGCACCATTCGGGGGCCGTTTAGGGTTTCCACCCCCTAACGTGATGTTTTTATGCCTGTCTAGAAATATGAAAATTATTATCATATTCTCAAATTGGGAGTACAATGATCGCGCGATCAGTTGCTACTAGTTACATTGGTCCTGTGTGAGGAGTTGGTGCCACTCACGCGGCCGTTCAGGAGTTTTTTCGGGTTTTCACCCACTAACGCCATGTTTTCCTTAAGCTCGGATATTTTTAAATTATCATCGTATTCTTAAAATGGGAATCCCGTGATAGCGAGGTCAGTTCTTATGAGTTACATTGGTCCCGTGCAAGGTGTCGGTGCCACTCACGGCGCCGTTTGGGGGCCGTTTAGGGTTTTCACCCACTAACGTCATGTTTTTATGCCTAAGTCTAGAAATATGGAAATTCTCATCGAATTCTCAAATCGAGAGCCCCGTAATCATGCGGTCAGTTCCTACGAGTTACTTTGGTCCCATTGGAGGTATTGGTGCCACTCACGGGGTCATTCGGGGGCTATTTTGGAGTTTTCATCCACTAACGCCACATTTTTATACTTAAGTCTATAAATATGCAAATTATCATCGTATTCTCAAATTGAGATTCCTCTGATCGTGCGACAAGTTCCTACGAGTTACATGGGTCCCGTAAGAGGTGTTACTGCCACTCACGGGGTCGTTTGGGGGATATTTTGGGTTTTCACCCACTAACGCCATATTTTGCTTAAGTCCTGGTATTTTTAAATTAGCGTCGTATTCTTAAATCGGGAATCTCGTGATCACGCGGTCAGTTCCTATGAGTTACATTGGTTCCATGCGAGGTGTTGGTGCCACTCACAGGGCCGTTCGGAGGCTGTTACAGATTTTCACCCACTAACGCCATGTTTTTATGCCTAAGTACAGAAATGTGAAAATTATCATCGTATTCTCAAATCGGGAGTCACGTGATCATGCGGTAAGTTCCTACGAGTTACATTGGTCCCGTTCGAGGTGTTGGTGCCACTCACGGGGGCATTCGGGGGTTGTTTTGGGTTTTATCTCACCGACGCCATGTTTTGCTTATGTCCTGATATTTTTAAATTATCATCGTATTCTAAAATCAGGAATCCTGATATCGCAAGGTTAGTTCTTACGAGTTACATTGATCCCGTGCGTGGTGTCGGTGCCACTCACATCGTTGTTCGGGGGCTGTTTTGGGTTTTTACCAACTAACACCATGTTTTTATGCTCAAGTATAGAACTATGCAACTTATCATTATATTCTCAAATTGGGAGTACCGTGATCGTGCGGTCAGTTCCTGCGAGTTACATTGGTCCCGTGCGAGGTGTTGGTGCCACTCACGGGGCCGTTCGGGGGCTGGTTCGGGTTTTCAACCACTAGCGTCATGTTTTTATGCCAAAGTCTTTAAATATGCAAATTATCATCATATTCTCAAATCGGGGGTCCCGTGATCGCGTGGTCAGTTTCTACGAGTTACATTGGTCCCGTGCGAGGTTTTGGTGCCACTCACAGGACCATTCGGGGGCTGTTTTGGATTTTCACCCATTAACGCCATATTTTTATGCTTATGTCCAGAAATATGCAATTTATCGTCGTATTCTCAAACCGAGAGTCACGTGATCGCGCTGTAAGTTCCTATGAGTTACATTGGTCCCGTTCCAGGTGTTGGTACCACTCACGGGGCCGTTAGGAGGTTATTTCGAGTTTTCACCCACTGACGCCATGTTTTGCTTAAGTCCTGATATTTTTAAATTATCATCATACTCATAAACTGGGAATCTCGTGATTGTGCAAACAGATCCTATGAGTTACATTATTCTCGTGCGAGGTGTTGGTGCCACTCACGATGCTGTTTGGGGGCTGTTTCGAGTTTTCACCCACTAGCGCAATGTTTTTATGCCTGTCTAGAAATATGCAAATTATCATCATATTCTCAAATTGGTAGTTCAATGATCGCGCGATCAGTTCCTACGAGTTACATTGGTCCCGTGCGAGGCGTTGGTGCCACTTACGGGGTCGTTCGGGAGTTGTTTCGGGTTTTCACCCACTAACGCCATGTTTTTCTTAAGTCTTAATATTTTTAAATTATTATCTTATTCTCAAAACGGGAATCCCATGATCGCGAGGTCATTTCTTACGAGTTATATTGGTCCCGTGCAAGGTGTCACTGCCACTCACAACGCCGTTCGGGGGCCGTTTAGGGTTTTCACCCACTAACGCCGTATTTTTATGCCTAAGTCTAGAAATATGCAAATTCTTATCGAACTCTTAAACTGGAAGTCCCGTAATCACGCGGTCAGTTCCTACGAGTTACATTGGTCCAGTTGGATGTGTTGGTGCCACTCACGGGGCCATTTGGGGGTTGTTTCGGGTTTTCACCCACTAACGCCATGTTTTTATTCTTAAGTATATAAATATGCAAATTATCATTGTATTCTCAAACCGAGATTCCCGTGATCGCGCGACAAGTTTCTACGAGTTACATAGGTCCCGCGCGAGGTGTTAGTGCCACTCACGGGGTCGTTCGGGGGCCATTTCAGGTTTTCACCCACTAACGCCTTGTTTCGCTTAAGTCCTGATATTTTTAAATTAGTGTCGTATTCTCAAACCGGGAATCTCGTGATCGCGCGATATGTTCCTACGAGTTACATTGGTTCTGTGCGAGGTGTTGGTGCCACTCACGGGACTGTTCGGGGGCTGTTACGGATTTTCACCCACTAACGCCATATTTTTATGCCTAAGTCCAGCAATGTGCAAATTGTCGTCGTATTCTCAAATCGGGAGTCACGTGATCACACGGTAAGTTCCAACGAGTTACATTGGTCCCATTCGAGGTGTTGGTGCCACTCACGGGGCCATTCGGGGGTTGTTTTGGGTTTTATCCCACTGATGCCATGTTTTGCTTAAGTCCTGATATTTTTAAATTATCATCATATTCTAAAATCGGGAATCCTATGATCGCAAGGTTAGTTCTTACGAGTTACATTGATCCCGTACGAGGTGTCGGTGCCACTTACAGCACCGTTCGGGGGCTGTTTTGGGTTTTTTCCAACTAACACCATGTTTTTATGCTCAACTCTAGAAATATAAAAGTTATCGTTGTATTCTAAATCAGGAGTACCGTGATCGCCCGATCTGTTCCTGCGAGTTACGTTGGTCCCGTGCAAGGTGTTGGTGCCACTCACGGGGTCGTTCGTGGGCTGGTTCGGGTTTTCAACCACTAACGTCATTTTTTATGCCAAAGTCTTGAAATATGCAAATTATCATCGTATTCTCAAATCGGGGGTCCCGTGATCACGCGGTCAGTTCCTACGAGTTACATTGGTTCCGTGCGAGGTGTTGGTGCCACTCACGGGACCGTTCGGGGGCTGTTGCAGATTTTCACTCACTAACGCCATGTTTTTATGCCTAAGTCTAAAAATATGCAAATTATCATCGTATTCTCAAATCGGGAGTCCCGTGATCACGCAGTAAGTTTATACGAGTTACATTGGTCCCATGCGAGGTGTTGATGCCACTCACGGGGCCGTTCGGGGACTGTTTCGAGTTTTCTCCCACTAACGCCATGTTTTGCTTAAGTCCTGATATTTAATTACCATCGTATTCTCAAATCGGTAATCCCGTGATCGCGCAATCAGTTCCTACGAGTTACATTGGTCCCGTGCGAGGTGTTGGTGGCACTCACAGGACCGTTCGGGGGCTGTTTTGGATTTTCACCCACTGACACCATGTTTTTATGCCTAAGTCCAGAAATATTCAAATTTTCGTCATATTCTCAAACCAGTAGTCACGTGATCGCGCCGTAAGTTCCTATGAGTTACACTGGTCCCGTTCGAGGTGTTGGTACCACTCACGGCGCCGTTCAGAGGTTGTTTTGGGTTTTCACCCACTGACGCCATGTTTTGCTTAAGTCCTGATGTTTTTAAATTATCATCGTACTCACAAACTGGGAATCTCGTGATTGTGCAAACAGATCCTATGAGTTATATTATTCTCGTGCGAGGTGTTGGTGCCACTCACGATGATGTTTGGGGGCTGTTTCGAGATTTCACCCACTAGCGCGATGTTTTTATGCCTATCTAGAAATATGCAAATTATCATCGTATTCTCAAATTGGGAGTACAATGATCGCGCGATCAGTTCCTACGAGTTACATTGGTCCCGTGCGAGGTGTTGGTGCCACTCACGGGGCCGTTCGGTAGTTGTTTCGGGTTTTCACCCACTAACGCCATGTTTTTCTTCAGTCTGAATATTTTTAAATTATCATCGTATTCTCAAAATGGGAATCCCATGATCGCGAGGTCATTTCTTACGAGTTATATTGGTCCCGTGCAAGGTGTCGGTGCCATTCACAGCGCTGTTCGGGGGCTATTTAGGGTTTTCACCCACTACCGCCGTATTTTTATGCCTAAGTCTTGAAACATGCAAATTCTCATCGAATTCTTAAACCGGGAGACCCGTAATCACGCGGTCAGTTCCTACTAGTTACATTGGTCCAGTTGGAGGTGTTAGTGCCACTCACGGGGCCATTCGGGGGATGTTTCGGGTTTTCACCCACTAACGCCATGTTTTTATGCTTAAGTCTATAAATATGAAAATTATCGTCGTATTCACAAACCGAGATTCCCGTGATCGCGCGACAAGTTCCTACTAGTTACATGGGTCCTGTACGAGGTGTTAGTGCCACTCACGAGGTCGTTCGGGGGCTATTTCGGGTTTTCACCCACTAACGCTATGTTTCACTTAAGTCCTGATATTTTTCAATTAGCATCGTATTCTCAAACCGAGAATCCCGTGATCGCGCGATCAGTTCCTACGAGTTACATTGGTTTCGTGCCATTGGTACCACTCACGGGGCCGTTCGGGGGCTGTTACGGATTTTCACCCACTAACGCCATATTTTTATGCCTAAGTCCAGAAATATGCAAATTATCGTCGTATTCTCAAATCGGGAGTCACGTGATCGCGCGGTAAGTTCCTACGAGTTACATTGGTCCCGTTCGAGGTGTTGGTGCCACTCACGGGGCCATTCGGGGGTTGTTTTGGGTTTTATCCCACCGACGCCTTGTTTTGCTTAAGTCCTGATATTTTTAAATTATCGTCGTATTCTAAAATGGGGAATCATGTGATCGCAAGGTTAGTTCTTATGAGTTACATTAATCCCGTGCGAGGTGTCGGTGCGACTCATAGCGCCGTTCGGGGGCTGTTTTGAGTTTTTACCAACTAACACCATGTTTTCATGCTCAAGTCTAGAAATATGCAAGTTATCATTGTATTATCAAATCGGGAGTAACGTATTCAAGCGGTCAGTTCCTACGAGTAACATTGGTCCCGTGCGAGGTGTTGGTGCCACTCACGGGACCGTTCGGGGGCTGGTTCGGGTTTTCAACCACTAACGTCATTTTTTTATGCCAAATTCTTGAAATATGAAAATTATCATCGTATTCTCAAATCGGGGGTCCCGTGATTGCGCGATCAGTTCCTACGAGTTACATTGGTTTCATGCGAGGTGTTGGTGCCACTCACGGGGGCGTTCGGGGGCTGTTACGGATTTTCACCCACTAACGCCATGTTTTTATGTCTAAGTCTAAAAATATGCAAATTATCATCGTATTCTCAAACCGGGAGTCCTGTGATCACGCGGTAAGTTTGTACGAGTAACATTGGTCCCATGCGAGGTATTGGTGCCACTCACGAGGCCGTTCGGGGGCTGTTTCAGGATTTCTCCCACAAACGCCATGTTTTGCTTAAGTTCTGATATTTTAAATTACCATCGTATTCTCAAATCGTGAATCCTGTGATCGCGCGGTCAGTTCCAACAAGTTACATTGGTCCCGTGCGAGGTGTTGGTGCCACTGACAGGGCCGTTCAGGGGTTGTTTTGGATTTTTACCCACTAACGCCATGTTTTTATGCCTAAGTCCAGAAATATGCAAATTATCATCGTATTCTCAAACCGGGAGTCATGTGATAACGCCGTAAGTTCCTATGAGTTACATTGGTTCCATTCGAGGTGTTGGTGCCATCACGGGGCCGTTCGGAGGTTATTTCGGGTTTTCACCGACTGACGCCATGTTTTGCTTAAGTCCTGATATTTTTAAATTATCATCGTACTCACAAACTGGGAATCTCGTGATTGTGCGGTCAGATCCTAAGAGTTACATTAGTCCCGTGCGAGGTGTTGGTGTCACTCACGATGATGTTTGGGGGCTGTTTCGAGTTTTCACCCACTAGCGCGATGTTTTTATGCCTTTCTAGAAATATGCAAATTATCATCGTATTCTCAAATTAGGAGTACAATGATCGCACGATCAATTTCTACGAGTTACATTGGTCCCGTGCGAGGTGTTGGTTCCACTCACGGGGCCGTTCGGGAGTTGTTTCGGGTTTTCACCCACTAACGCCATGTTTTTCTTAAGTCCGAATATTTTTAAATTGTCAGCGTATTCTCAAAACGGGAATCCCATGATCGCGAGGTCAGTTCTTACGAGTTATATTAGTCTCGTGCAAGGTGTCGGTGCCACTCACAACGCCGTTCGGGGGGCGTTTAGGGTTTTCACCCACTAACGCCTTGTTTTTATGCCAAAGTATAGAAATATGAAAATTCTCGTTGAATTCTCTAACCGGTAGTCCCGTAATCATGCGGTCAGTTCCTACGAGTTACATTGGTCCCGTTCGAGGTGTTGGTGCCACTCACGGGGCCATTCAGGGGCGGTTTTGAGTTTTCACCCACTAACGCCAGGTTTTTATGCCTAACTCTATAAATATGCAAATTATCGTCGTATTCTCAAATCGAGAGTCCCGTGATCGCGCGACAAGTTCGTGCGAGTTACATGGGTCATGTGTGAGGTGTTAGTGCAACTCACGGGGTCATTCAGGGGCTGTTTCAAGTTTTAACCCACTAATGCCATGTTTCGCATAAGTCCTAATATTTTTCAATTAGCGTCGTATTCTCAAACCGAGAATCCCATGATCGCGCGATCAGTTCCAACTAGTTACATTGGTTTCGTGCCATTGGTGCCACTCACGGGGCCGTTCGGGGGCTGTTACGGATTTTCACCCACTAACGCCATATTTTTATGCCTAAGTCCAGAAATGTGCAAATTATCGTCGTATTCTCAAATAGGGAGTCACGTGATCACGCGGTAAGTTCCTACGAATTACATTGGTCCCGTTCGAGGTGTTGGTGCCACTCACGGGGCCATTCGGGGGTTGTTTTGGGTTTTATCCCACCGACGCCTTGTTTTGCTTAAGTCCTGATATTTTTAAATTATCATCGTATTCTAAAATGGGGAATCATGTGATCGCAAGGTTAGTTCTTATGAGTTACATTAATCCCGTGCGAGGTGTCGGTGCGACTCATAGCGTCGTTCGGGGGCTGTTTTGAGTTTTTACCAACTAACACCATGTTTTCATGCTCAAGTCTAGAAATATGCAAGTTATCATTGTATTCTCAAATCGGGAGTAACGTATTCACGCGGTCAGTTCCTACGAGTTACATTGGTCCCGTGCGAGGTGTTGGTGCCACTCACGGGACCGTTCGGGGGCTGGTTCGGGTTTTCAACCACTAACGTCATGTTTTTATGCCAAATTCTTGAAATACGCAAATTATCATCGTATTCTCAAATCGGGGGTCCCGTGATCGCGCGATCAGTTCCTACGAGTTACATTGGTTTCATGCGAGGTGTTGGTGCCACTCATGGGGGCGTTCGGGGGCTGTTACAGATTTTCACCCACTAACGCCATGTTTTTATGTCTAAGTCTAAAAATATGCAAATTATCATCGTATTCTCAAACCGGGAGTCCTGTGATCACGTGGTAAGTTTGTACGAGTAACATTGGTCCCATGCGAGGTATTGGTGCCACTCACGAGGCCGTTCGGGGGCTGTTTTGGGATTTCTCCCACAAACGCCATGTTTTGCTTAAGTTCTGATATTTTAAATTACCATCGTATTCTCAAATCGTGAATCCTGTGATCGCGCGGTCAGTTCCAACGAGTTACATTGGTCCCGTGCGAGGTGTTGGTGCCACTGACATGGCCGTTCAGGGGTTGTTTTGGATTTTTACCCACTAACGCCATGTTTTTATGCCTAAGTCCAGAAATATGCAAATTATCATCGTATTCTCAAACCGGGAGTCATGTGATAACGCCGTAAGTTCCTATGAGTTACATTGGTTCCATTCGAGGTGTTGGTGCCACTCACGGGGCCGTTCGGAGGTTGTTTCGGGTTTTCACCGACTGACGCCATGTTTTGCTTAAGTCCTGATATTTTTAAATTATCATCGTACTCACAAACTGGGAATCTCATGATTGTGCGGTCAGATCCTAAGAGTTACATTAGTCCCGTGCGAGGTGTTGGTGTCACTCACGATGATGTTTGGGGGCTGTTTCGAGTTTTCACCCACTAGCGCAATGTTTTTATGCCTTTCTAGAAATATGCAAATTATCATCGTATTCTCAAATTAGGAGTACAATGATCGCACGATCAATTTCTACGAGTTACATTGGTCCCGTGCGAGGTGTTGGTTCCACTCACGGGGCCGTTCGGGAGTTGTTTCGAGTTTTCACCCACTAACGCCATGTTTTTCTTAAGTCCGAATATTTTTAAATTATCATCGTATTCTCAAAACGGGAATCCCATGATCGCGAGGTCAGTTCTTACGAGTTATATTAGTCTCGTGCAAGGTGTCGGTGCCACTCACGACACCGTTCGGGGGGGCGTTTAGGGTTTTCACCCACTAACGCCTTGTTTTTATGCCAAAGTCTAGAAATATGAAAATTCTCGTTGAATTTTCTAACCGGTAGTCCCGTAATCATGCGGTCAGTTCCTACGAGTTACATTGGTCCCGTTCGAGGTGTTGGTGCCACTCACGGGGCCATTCAGGGGCGGTTTCGAGTTTTCACCCACTAACGCCAGGTTTTTATGCCTAACTCTATAAATATGCAAATTATCGTCGTATTCTCAAATCGAGAGTCCCGTGATCGCGCGACAAGTTCGTGCGAGTTACATGGGTCATGTGTGAGGTGTTGGTGCAACTCACGGGGTCATTCAGGGGTTGTTTCAAGTTTTAACCCACTAATGCCATGTTTCGCATAAGTCCTGATATTTTTCAATTAGCGTCGTATTCTCAAACTGAGAATCCCGTGATCGCGCGATCAGTTCCTACAAGTTACATTGGTTTCGTGCCATTGGTGCCACTCACGGGGCTGTTACGGATTTTCACCCACTAACGCCATATTTTTATGCCTAAGTCCAGAAATGTGCAAATTATCATCGTATTCTCAAATCGGGAGTCACGTGATCGCGTGGTAAGTTCCTACGAGTTACATTGGTCCCGTTCGAGGTGTTGGTGCCACTCACGGGGCCATTCGGGGGTTGTTTTGGGTTTTATCCCACCGACGCCTTATTTTGTTTAAGTCCTGATATTTTTAAATTATCGTCGTATTCTAAAATCGGGAATCCCGTGATCGCAAGGTCAGTTCTTACAAGTTAGATTGATCCCGTGCGAGGTGTCGGTGCCACTCACAGCGCCGTTCGGGGGCTGTTTCGGGTTTTTACCAACTAACAGCATGTTTTTATGCTCAAGTCTAAAAATATGCAAGCTATCATTGTATTCTCAAATCGGTAGTATCTTGATCGCGCGGTCAGTTCCTACGAGTTACATTGGTCCCGTACGAGGTGTTGGTGCCACTCACGGGGCCGTTCGGGGGCTGGTTCGGGTTTTCAACCACTAACGCCATGTTTTTATGCCAAAGTCTTGAAATATGCTAATTATCGTTGTATTCTCAAACTGGGGGTCCCGTGATCGCGCGGTCAATTCCTACGAGTAACATTGGTCCCGTGCGAGATGTTGGTGCCACTCACGGGATAGTTCGGGTTTAGTTCGGGTTTTAAACCACTAATGCCCTGTTTGTATGCCAAAGTCTAAAAATATGGAAATTATCATCGTATTCTCAAATTGGGAGTCCCGTGATCACGCGGTAAGTTTGTACGAGTTAAATTGGTCCCATGCGAGGTGTTGATGCCACTCACGGGGCCGTTCCGGGGCTATTTCGGGATTTCTCCCACTAACGCCATGTTTTGCTTAAGTCCTGATATTTTTAAATTATCATCGTATTCTCAAATCAAGAATCTCGTGATCACGCGGTCAGTTCCTACGAGTTACATTGGTCCCGTGCGAGGTATCGGTGCCACTCACAGGGCCGTTCGGGGGCTGTTTCGGATTTTCACCGACTAACACCATGTTTTTATGCCTAAGTCCAGAAATATGCAAATTATCGTCGTATTCTCAAACCGAGAGTCACGTGATCGCGCGATCAGTTCCTATGAGTTACATTGGTCCCGTTCGAGGTGTTGGTACCACTCACGGGGCCGTTCGGAGGTTGTTTCGAGTTTTCACCGACTGACGCCATGTTTTGCTTATGTATGGATATTTTTAAATTATCATCGTACTCACAAACCGAGAATCCCATTATTGTGCGGTCAGATCGTACGAGTTACATTGGTCCCGTGCGAGGTGTTGGTGCCACTCACGATGTCGTTTGGGGGCTGTTTCGAGTTTTCACCCACTAACACGATGTTTTATACCTATCTAGAAATAAGAAAATTATCATCGTATTCTTAAATAGGGAGTACAATGACCGCGCGATCAGTTCCTCCGAGTTACATTGGTCCCGTGCGAGGTGTTGGTGCCACTCACGGGGTCGTTCGGGGGTTGTTTCGGGTTTTCACCCACTAACTCCATGTCTTTCTTAAGTCCGAATATTTTTAAATTATCATCGTATTCTCAAAACGGGAATCCCATGATCGCGAGGTCAGTTCGTACGAGTTATATTGGTCCTGTGCAAGGTGTCGGTGCCACTCACGGCGCCGTTCGGGGGCCGTTTAGGGTTTTCACCCACTAGCGTCGTGTTTTTACTCCTAAGTCTAGAAATATGCAACTTGTCATCGAATTCTCAGACCGAGAGTCCCATAATCATGCAGTCTGTTCCTATGAGTTACATTGGTCCCGTTCGAGGTGTTGGTGTCACTCACGGGGCCATTCGGGGGCTGTTTCGGGTTTTCACCCACTAACGCCATGTTTTTATGCCTAAGTCTATAAATATATAAATAATCGGCGTATTCTCAAACCGAGATTCCCGTGATTGCGTGACAAGTTCCTACGACTTACATGTGTCCTGTGCGAGGTGTTGGTGCCACTCACGGGGTCGTTCGGGGGCTGTTTTGGGTTTTTACCCACTAACGCCTTGTTTCGCTTAAGTCCTGATATTTTTAAATTAGAGTCGTATTCTCAAACCAGGAATCCCGTGATCACGCGGTCTTGCCCCATGCGATAATCTTCTGGAAGGTCTACATTTTGACCCGTTCTGTATATACCTTATTTTTTTATATTAGTTATACGATATTTCTGCCCCCCACCCCACCCCCAAAAAAATAAAAATAAATTATAAGGTCCAAGGTTCTTGTGTTAAAACCTACGATAATAGGTTGAAATTTAATTTATTGAAATTCTATTAGTCAGTATTTAATTGCTTTGATCCATGCATTTAGATCAAAGGAAGGAACAATGTTTCATAATTCTATCTCTGCTTCGAAATGTGCAGTTATGCAGTATGAAGCCAGAGCTACACAGTATGCAATATGCAATATGCCAAAGTTGCACAGAGGATGATACAGTATGCAATACACAGTATACGCAGTTATGTAGTACGAAGCTAGAGCTATAATTCATATGATTCTTATGGCAAGAAGGTATGAGGCCAGCACTGCAATTATTCATAGGATTCTTATGACATTTGTGATATTTGCTTCATGTCGTAGGTACGATGCATACTATGTTTGTGATATTTTTTTAGTTTGGGGTTCCTATACAACGGATTTAAAATATGTTTTGATTTCATATTTATAAGAATCATATGAAGTCTAGATACTTTTATTATGATGATGAATCATCAAAATAACTAGAAGTATATCATCAGTCCTGCAAATTATAATTTTAATCAAATTTTGACTGAACAGGTTTCGCGCAACACTACTAACTAAACATGACTTTAGCTAGGGAGGGGATGGCGGGTCCGCGGCAGAGTCTGACGATAGGTTCCACAACAACACAGAGAAAGTGGTGGCGCTTTCCACTGGGTGGTACAACGATGGGAGAAAGTGCGGGCAGGTCATACGATGTGAATCTATCGTCCTTTTATTTGATTTTCCTTCATTATTCAAGTAGTGGCCTATTTAAAGATCTATTTTTCAAAACATTCAGTTGTCTTCGTTGTAGGCACCATCAGGCTCGGAACGTATGGGGTGAAAGGGTCCAAGCATGCCCAAGTTAGTCTCCATATCAGGGCAGGAACCAAAATTGCATGATGAACCATTCGAGCGCTAGAGCAGCTATCGAGAACTGAAAATTATCCAAGCAGTTCTATGTTCAGGTCTATACTTTTTCTTCCTGCTACTTTTGCTTCCTTATTCCAAAATATTTACTCTAAAATAATGGATACCCTCTTCTGGCTACAAAAATAGATGATAAATTTATCTGGAAATTTTTCATATCTGTATTACTGAAAGGTATACATAGCTCTCTTCTCATACATGTATCTAGATTAATATTTGGCAATTTCTCATTGTTATTCTTCATTTAATGTTTGAGGTTTTTATTTTAGGACTGGGAATTTCTATTGCAATTACAAACAAAGAGGATATGGTGGTGAAGGATTACTTCTCTTAGTTAAGGTTTATATTCTGAAATTAGTTAGTGCATAACTTATATTGCAATTACAAACAAACAAGGTAATTATTCATGCAGTCATGGCTAATCGATGCATTCAGATATATTGCATGACGATGTATGCCTATTTTGAAGGACTGTTATCCAACAAAACAAACGACCGTTATCCTCCCGAGACTTATCTCATTCTCCATGTGCTTACCTCAGTTTACATTGGTCTTATAACATTTATTGCTGCAGTCATGCCTTTCATTGGTGATGCGGTGCAATCGGGTTCACTCCACTAGACTTTTTATTCCTTATTTTGGCATATTTCCAACTTCTCATCGTTATTATTGTTGATACTTTAAATAAATTCATAACTATTTTTCAGTTACACAACTTTTCTTCACTCTATCATGTCCCAATTATTAAATTTGGAACTGAAACATAGCTAATTACATTTAGCAATTATGCCTAATGTGACTTAAGTTCAAGTTCACTGCTTATTTTTTCATTTATTTGGCACCTTGATTTACATCAGGAGCTTCTTAATTATTTGTCCTTAAATGGGACACAGTGTCAAACACGACTGAAATTAATGTCCTGGTGTCTATTTTTATACATGAATTTTTAAGCTTTGTTTTTGTACAGGAGTTTTAAGCTATGTTTTTTATGTCCCGGGAACTTTTGAAGCATCTGACATCAACGGTATTTACATGGAAGGGCCCTTAATTTGGTGTCAACCAGTTACCATGGATTCAAAGGGTTTTAGAGAGAGTATGTTCGTGTATAGAGTTACTTTAATTTGAAAATCCACACTCCTCGAGAAACTTTATAGAGTTGCTTTGCGAACCCTTTCATTTAACTAGTGTTTAATCTGTGTTTACTCATGTAACTACACATGATTTGTTTGTCTTCCCATCATACTAATGCCATAACTAAACAAAGTTGGTCTTGATTTTTATACCAGAACAATGATAACACCATTTCTAACAAAGTTACTGTTAGAAATGGTAAGGGTCATTATGGGAATTTATCTTCTATCTCTACATGGACTCGATCGAATGGTTTAAGACAACTTATGTTTTGAACTGGATTATTTTTTCAATCATGTTAGATGACTATGCAGAATGAGTATATTGACTCATTTTTTTCAATCAATTTGTACATAACGTTTTGAACTTGATTTTTTTTCAATCATTTTATGCAATCATGTTAGATGATTATCAGAATGAGCATATTTAATTATGCCCTGTTTTGGTGCAACTCCTCTCATTCCCCCCCCCCCCCCATGCTCTTTGTGTCCAACCCACCGCTGACAGTAATAAACCTTGATTTCAGGTCGGTGTCTCATTATCTCATTCAAACCCGGCGCTTGGGTATAAACCAAGAAGAGGTCACTTTTACTTACATATAACGGAGCAGATTTATCTGGTGACAATCCAGTGCCTCGGTGGAATGACAATATATACGAGGAATAGATGGAAGCGGATACTAAAGATGATGATAGCGATGGTGGATGTAATGGAAATGATGGTAATCCCGACAATGATTATGACATTATTGATAACTATGAGCTCAATGAAGAGGATGACTTTACAGCTGCTCCTCTTATTGGTTTGTTGATAACTTTACAGATCCAGTATTTTACATATCCCATTTTTTATCCTGTCTGCTAACATAGCTAACTCCGTATTTGCTAATGTTAGTATTATGCAGTGGTTTAACATTAGAATCTACCTATTTTAGTATCTAAATAAGGTACATTAATAATATTTATTTTTCCTTTCCTAATGTGTGTATTAGTTTTTTATTCACGGTTGTGTAAATGTCATTTGTTAAGATCAACAAATTTGATTCTAATGGACTCTTTTATTGTGGGAATAAAATCTATTGTTATATTTTCTCATATATGCCCCCCAAACAGGGAATGATGAAAACAAAAGACCATTGTTGTAATGCTATTTGTACAAATTGAAGTAAAGATTAACTTATTAGGTATGTATTTCAACTCAATTCTGCAGTTGATCCTCTCCTTGGTTGTCTTCACTGTCAGATATTGACATGTCATTGGGTGTCTTTAATTTTCTGTGTCATCGTGATTTGCTTGACACATTATTTTCTGTGTCATCGTGTTTTTGTCAATCGCACTCAGCTTATCACCACAAGTTTTACGCACACCATGTTGATGATAGTTAACCTCCACTTAAGGCCATCATAGTTGAAATAGACAATTTGTAGTGTAAACACGAAATTGTATTGATTACTGCTCACTGAATAGTTGATTACATTCTTTCGCAAATTTATAAAGCAATTGATTTGGCAATTCATTGTTCATCCTTAAATACATCTATGTAATCTATTTGGGGTTCTAATTGTCTACACTGAAACACTATACCACACATGTGTAATTGATTATGTTGCTTATACGAGGTTCGTGACGGACTATATTGTTGTGGATCTTATTTTTGTTTTTTAAACAAGATGGATAGTTTTACAAACGAAGCAAATTTTGTCCAAAATTTCTACATTATTTACACTTATTTTGTTTAAAAAAAATTGACTTAAACTATTCACGATTCAATACTTTGGATACCTTTGCGCATCCCAAGTTATTTTATTTATTTATTGATGTTTTTATGTTTTTTCACGACTTGATTTAATTGATTACTCATGTATTAGTAATGTAGGAGTATTTTTTATTTCTTAAACACAATGGATATTACTATAAACAAAGGAAATTTTGGCTAAATTTTATTCATTTATTGATACATTGGTTGATGTTTATATGAGGTCTAACATATAAAATATTTATACATTTGTGTTGGGAAAAAATGTTTTACTTAAATTTACCCGATTCTATACTTTGAAAATTTACGCTTCTAACATATAAAACATTTATTATTTATATTATACACGACTTTATGCTTTTCAAAATTATCAGCGTGCCTTCAGGCACGGGCTTACCCTAGTATATATTATAAAGTGTGAATATATATATATATATATATATATATACTTGTGATATTATCTATTGTGTGAAATTATTAGACGAGTGAAATGTGATTTGACTTAAGTATGTGAATACGTAATCCTAAAATTTGAAAAGTCTTGGACATCTTAAAGAGAAATGGATATATATTTAATAAATGTATTGCGTGGAAATACAGGTGGACACGATGAGTTATGGGCGACAGACTTATGATTTCAAACTAGTTAGCTGTGCATATCTAAACTAAAATTAATCCGATTATTGGGGTCGAGGTAGCATTACGAACCAATGTATATGGAATATCTATTGGGGTCGGGGTAACATTATGAACTAATAGCCCTTAATGTGTGATACAAGGATATAATAGCAGAGTGTGTACTTATAGTATATATGGTGTGTAAAATATATACAGCACGAATAATCTACTTATGTGTGCAAGTAGAGAGACGAGATGGTATGTATTTAAAGAACGATTAATCTACTAAAGAGTAATTGGTAGGGAGCTTAGAGAGTGTATATCTATATAATGATCAAGCTACTAATGTGTGAATAGTTGGAAGATAGTTAGTGAATATCAAAAATAAAGTTTAAGTAGAGAAACTTAAACGGTAAAGCTTGAATAATAACCTACGTAAAAAGGGAAACTGGGGTTTAATAATAACATAATAGAGATGTTCATTATTAAAGGTATTTGATAGAGTACTGTATGGGGGGGTACGGAGGATCTAGATTGATTTGGGTTTATTAGATATTGTCTTCCTAGTTATATTGGCAAGAATTGACTAGGTGGGGTTGAGTAGCAAACGTTAGGTGCGCATTTTAAATGAGAGATGAGGAACTCAAGAGAGTGTTCACAACCTAACATGTGTATCTAATAACTGTTCATTTAAACTGTTATTTAAGTACTTAGTAAATTTTTTTAAATGATTTTTACTTGGGCTTTGACCCGTACTTGCAAAACCTTTTTCCAAAACCTTTTAGGGGTCCAGCCACAGGGACGCTAAACAGGATGATCATTCTAGGGATGCGTAGCTGCAGCACTTGTGGATGCTTGCAGGATTTGGACTTAGAGGATTCAGTTACTTCACTCCTAGTATAGGGTGCATGGCAATATTTTATTTGGGCATGTTGCCCACAGTTGTTTCATTTATGACAGTCAGACCTTGTATTCAGACTTTTATTCAGGCTGGACTTTTTATTGGATTTTGTAACCGATGGTTTATTCAGTATTATTTCATTTCAGTCTTTTATATTGTGGATGGATTAATATTACTATTGCATGGGATGTATTTATGTAATAATGTTCTATTGTTGTTGATTGTTAAATAAAAAGATTAAAATTTTGACATCGCCTTTTTGAATACGAGGTGACTAGTAATGTTTTAAAAACTTTTTGACGGTGATGCTAAGAATGAACCAGATTCGAAACCTATTTTAATTAGATATAGGACTGATCACACGGTATTTAATTAGGCAGGGTGTCACATATGGTATCAGAGCATCTGGTTCTAGTGTCCTTAGGATCTATGCGGCTTTTCACGTTTCAGCGAAGCGTTCTTTGATATATAGCCTTATGATAGGATTGTTGTATTCCTCTATGTATGTGACTTACCTTCTCCTACCATTATATATAATTGATGTGATTCATATACGAGTTAGGTTGGTCTTCATACACCGAACATTATAGGACCACCAGTGAGGGCCGTTAGAAGGACTGCAGGAGGAGAGGCTCAAAAGAAGGCCTATATTATTCTAGGAATGGTGATTGTGATGAAAGTTACCATGATTATTGTTCAGGATGGTGACAATAGGAAAATCACTCGGGAGAAAAAAATTTCCCAAGCACTTTTTTAGATAATGTTGGTGCAAATTTTAGACTCATCCAATGTTGTCGGTAAGAGGTGGGGGGGAAATGGAGGGACTCTTTGGTAGAGTCATCTATAAGGATTAAAAAATAGATTAATAGGACAATGGAAGGATAAAATCTAAAAGCAATTGTATAGGGTGGAGTGTAGTGCATCCAGGATTAAAATTTCGAGCGAAAATTTTTAAGCTCTTAGGGGCAGCATAAAGTGACGAGAGTCAGTCGCCACATATAAGGACTATATGGGATTAAACAAGAAATTTGAGTGAAATTTGATTGATATATATTCCATATGTTGTTCGAACATAGATTCGAATTGATTTTTGAAACTTATTGTAAATGAGCGAGTTATTGGCCGATTGTCAGAAAGGAGATGACTTGTTGAGGGAACTTTGTACTCGACGAAGGGGAATACGAAGAAAATAAAGGTTCTTTATGTTAATAATTTACTTGTGAGTAGATAAACAAGCCTAGATGGGAGATACAGCTAGAATGATTAGTGTCGACATCGTCAGGGTCGTACGCTTACATGAATTTATCAACGCTTCCATGAGAGGGGAGCCAAGGGGGTTAGAGAATCTAGTCAAAAAACAAGACCGGATTAAACGGTGATAGTGAAGCACCACAAGAGGGCATACCCAGTTGGGAACCCATTTAAGTGATTCAGACCAATTTAACTCCTACCAAGTGACGGTGAATTCAATCAAGGCCATCGAGGCCAGTAATGAGTTCCATAGGGCCAGTCAAGCCAAATGGATAACAGGGGTAGCAATCGGGAATAAGATTACCAAGCCCGAGAGAAGGACCCCCCCCCCCCCCGATGTGGGTTGTGGGGCCAGAGATAAAGGGAATATACAGTAAGGTGTCCAATGCATAGAGAGTTGAACCACCTATATTGAACTTGTCTATAGTGACAAAGTGAGACTACTCGGACTGGAAAAGTATATGGGAATGAGGTCAGTGGGGCACAACAACCGTCTGAGGAGCGAGATTTTCGATAGAGGAATTGGGCTAAGAGAATGCACTAAGAGGATATTTATATCATTTATTAGTTTACTGCTTTCGAGAGATATGAAAATATGGTAGACTACTTTACGAGAGTTGACTAGTTAGCAATGGGTTGAGCGATTGTAGATTGTGATAGTGAGATTTCATGTTCGTTGTCCCAGAGTATGATTTATTTTTGTAAGGTATCACCTGAAAGAGGGTTGATCCTACATATATGCGTATATATATTATATATTTTGTGTAGTAGAGTTTTGTGTGTATGTTGTCTAGTTATAATTAATCTCGGTGCGCAGGGACGGTTACTGATGTGATTCAGGGTAGACAGGTTTATTGTCGAACGGAGAGATATAGCTCGTGACTTTTTATGGCAAAGAAACTAGTGATAGTTAGAGCATCGTGATATATGTTGTCGTGTGTAGCATGCAAGTGGACGAGTATACTTTTATGTCAAAAGATGGGTATTTGAGGGTACGTAATATGGACTAAGGGCTTAACAGATCTCAACGACCGACAATGCTAGGTAGTAATGTGTGGGGGAGGTTCATTGTGTGGATTTCGCTTTGCGAGACGTCCAACGCATGAAGCTTAACACAATGTTGGGAGTGGGGAGATGATTAGCCATTAAGACATGGGTTTAGTTCCTTGGGTATTATTTGTTTATATAGTTATATCTAAGGGATAATAACTATACGATAATGAGAGGCTAGTGGAGCCAGGTAGCATCGATAAAGTTACGCACATTTATAGGTTGTATGGGCTCCCTGGTTGGTGAAAATGTTTATATCACCCGAAATTGGGAGGGGTAGAAATAATTGTGATGATCTTGGGAGTATGGGATTCAGGACATGTAAAGACCTTGGAGTACATGCCTTATCCAAATTTCGAGGAAGAAATTCCTTTGTAAGGGGGGAAGTATTATGTAACACCCCGTATTTTTGGAGAAAATGGAAATTAATTAAAATGATGACCTAAGAATTTATTTAAATGGGAGAAATTATTTAATTGGATGATTCAGATTTAATTAATTCAGTCTAAGCTTAATTTCACACGTGGCGTATCTGGAGGTAAAATAAGAGGATTTTATAAAGTGACTCGAATGGTGATTTTGAGGTCACGGTTGGTTTCGGGAGGGTAGAAATATTCAAAAAAATGTACTCGGGTGTATAGTTTGGGTCCTGGAACGATTTTAGACTATCCCGGCACCGTTTCAAGGCATTTCGGTCATTCGGGAGTTTAGGATTTAGAAAACTCCGAAAATTGTGAGTGCATATCTTCCCATTAAAGAGAGGGGATAGGCTTAACACAAATCAAAAGGGATAGAATCCATAGGAGCGAAAGAGGAGGGGATAACCAAGCTTCCTACACAATTTTTTACCCCGAACGCAACGGAATCGAGAACGGGGCGAGGGGAGAACCACCACACCATCTTATCAACAAATTTTAGACCTACTGTTGAGAGGTAAGTATTTAAATGGCAATTTATATCAATTATGTTATAATACCCATGTGGGATAGGGTTTGATTTCATGTTTTTAGAAGTTTTATATAAACTTGGGAGGGTTTAATTCATAAACTAAAGTAAGAATGCATGTAGAGATGTTCCTTAATGATGATAATACGAAATTAGTGGGTTTGGGTTTATTAATAAGAGAGAAATTTGAGTTATTGATTAACAAAGTTGTTAAATATGAGAAAATTAGGGTCTTATATTAATTATAGGAGAATTTGATTCTTGGGTTGAATCTTTGATGTTTTTGTGTAAACTTTTCATTGGAAATTTATCTCTATATGAAGATAAAATAATATTAGAATATATTTGATGATTAAGATTTAATCTTGATGGGTTCTTGATTGAAGAACATGAATCTAGAATGACTTAGGGTTTAATTGATGAACACGAGATATCAATCTGTCATAATTCTTAATGTAACTTTAAACGCAAGTCATTTTAATTGTACTTAGAATTTGAGTGAGATCCATACATGCCTGAAAAGGTCTATGTCTTAGCTTTCTAATGAGATTTGAATCAGGCCACTCAGAGTTTTGTATAGGGAGAAATCGATGTTTTACTATAGGGTGTTTGATCTTTCAGCATAGTAATCTGTAAGAATTTTTTACGTAACTTTAAACGTGTGTCGTTTCAATTGTACTTAGAATTAGAGTGAGCTTTGAATCAGTTCAATCGGAGTTCTTTAAAGGGAGGAATCGATATTTTACTGCAGGGTGTTTAATTTTCCAGAATATTTTCTAATCGATTCGGTTGCCCAGTTTTGGCCAATAATTTCTTTTTTGTTTAGGACATTTGGAAATCATTTGGAATTCGTTTGTGGGATTTAATTTCTAATATAAGGGAATTATATTTCAACACTAGTAGTCCTTGTTTGAGTTTTAGGCGTGACCTATGAGGAAAGTTTAAGGGCTAAATTAATTTGGATTAATATAGAGGAAAAATCTAAATTGAAGGATAATTCGAGTTAAGAGAATTCGAGAGGAACGAGAACTTAGACCAATAGGGGGTAGAGAGTTTACCTTATGATATTATATGTGGAATAAAGTATACCCTTCGAGTGGTGAGAAATACTCGAGAACGTACGGTAATAAACGAAGTTATAAATTTTGGAATGCATTGAATATTCAGGATATAAATATACTACGTATGAGGCTTGTGATATGATATGTGTGTATTCCCTATTATTGTTATATATATATATATATAGGTGGAGTGAATACCTATAATATAATTAAAGTAATAATGATGATGCTAAAATCTAGCACCACCAGATAAGTGATGATGATCTCAAACTGTAAGTACCATGGCATCCATAGATGTATAAGTATGCATAAGTATATAGAAGGAGGTGAGTATAAGAGAAACAGGACAATGATGTATAGTGGTTCAGCCAATTAGTCCTACATCCACTGTGAGTGTGTGATCCACTAAGTATGGGCACTAATGGCCTTGGATACAATGCACTTAAACTCCCTCTCTGTCTCTACTGTGTGTACAAGCAGAGTTTTGGATAGGGCTACAGTGTTTTTCGATGGGGATCCCCTTGTAGGGTTATAAGTGATAAGTATATATAGGTCTTGGGGGGGGGGGGACTAGTGTACCCCCCAAGTATGCATGGTTCATGTGAATGGTGATCTAGCCAATACCCTGTTGACACCTGTAGATGCCACCTGTGGCTAATGATGACATAATATTCCCTCACGTGAGGGGGTTATATTGTTATAACGGTCTTCCACGTGTTGCGGGAGCCTCACGCTCACTGTTCCACGCGTCTCCCAAACCACGCGCTGTGGTGATGTCACCCTCGGCCCATGATACAAGGCCGAGGGCAAAGTTCCCCCCTGCAGTGTGTCTGGCCTAATTTAGGCCTCGTAATGTCGTACCCTCAGAGGGTCGTCCGAGCCTGATGGAGGGTCGGCCCCTTGGACGGTAGTTTGGGCCTGATGGAGGGTCATCCCCTTGGAGGGTCGTCTGGGCATGATGGAGGGTCAGCCCCTTGGAGGGTCATCTGGGCCTGATGAGGGGTCGGCCCCTTGGGGGGTTGTTTGAGCCTGATGGAGGGTCGGCCCCTTAGAGGGTCGTCTGAGCCTGATGGAGGGTCAGCCCTTGGAGGTTCGTCTGGGCCTGATGAGGGGTCGGCCCCTTGGGGGGTCATCTGAGCCTGATGAGGGGTTGGCCCCTTGGAGGGTCGTCCGAGCCTGATGGAGGGTCGGCCCCTTGGAGGGTCGTCTGAGCCTGATGGAGGATCGGACCCTTGGGAGGTCACGAGACCATCTTGGGCTCGTCTTGTTAGAGGGGGCCCTCGTCCTGGTCGAGGGTATATATGGGTATATTAATCACCCCCAGCCCTTAGCCATACATGATGCTGAGATGGCTGAGAGATAATGTTGCTTTTGAGACAAGTGTGTGGTATGTTTGATGAGTGACACCTGCCAAGCAGTCGTGACACCTAGGCAGATGCTCTTTGTTGTTTCAGTTTCCAAGGTGTGGCGGCTGCACACTTGACCTGGGACTTTGTGCCCTAATGATGCCCTCCTCGTGGGCTGCGCTTTGCCTTGGTTAATGGGCCCACTCATTACTAAGGTATTTAAGTGATTTTTGAAACCTTTCCTTCTCTTCTTCTTCTTCGCGCCCAAGCTCTCTCTCTCTCTAGATTTCCAACAGACAGACCACCATTTCTGCAAATTTCAACATTTCGAGTTTGGCAGTCTCTTACTTCCTCCTCAGGTAATCCCTCTGCCCCAGTGTCCTCTTTACTTTAATTTCTTTTTTGCTTTCTTGTTTTAGGCTTGTAGGGCCGGATTTAGGTTGTTTCATAACTTTTTCGGCGTCTTCTCCGGCGACTGGTTTTTGAGTGTTCTTGAGTGTTCTTGATTAAAAACCCTCGATTTCTTTTGTTTCAATCTAAAAGTCCAGCCTGGTCAACTGCAAACTTATTTGTATTTAGGTTACCCAAATTCTTCCAAGTGTAGGGCCTCCCCTTTAATGCTTAGGAGGCTTTATAATTTAGCCGAGGAATTCCCATCCTTGAGAGAGAAGCTCTTCATAGAGATCAGACGAATAGAGGAAGAGGAGGAGACGAGACGAGACGAGTGGCCGACCCTAATTGGGTACGACCCATTTTCCCCATTCCTCTCGCCACAATAAAGCCATTTGAGCCGTCTGAGTCTTGTGGGTCGTCCTGTCGTCCAGCCGAGAGTTATTCATGAGAGATGGATGAGAGAGCATCGTCTCCAACTGGCGTTGGACCTTCTGGGAGAGGAGAGACGTCTAGTCCAAGCCCAGGATGATAGGCCGAGGGTATGGTTACTTTCGAGGCTGTCCCTGTGACAACTCTATCCCCACATGCCTTCCAGATGGCTTTTCCTCAGGGGCCTCTGGCAGGTGATGAGGCCGAGGGAGAGGGGATTGGGGATGATGAGGACTCAGATGCTTACCCGGTTGACACATCTCATGCCTCGTCCTATATTTCCTCAGTCAGGGATCGTGACCTCCTACTGTGGAGGCATGCATATGGTGTCCCCCCCAACATATCCATGAGGGCTCCCTATGAGTCTGATAGGGTCTTTGGGGGTGAAGATGGAGAGATAGCGGTATACGAATAAATGTTTAAGGTCGGTGTGAGGTTCCCTCTGCACCCTGCCATTGTAGACATCTTGTCAGCCCTCGGCGTTGCCCCCTCTCAACTTCCTCCCAACTCTTGGAGGACAATCCTTTGCTACGTCTCCTTATGGAAAAATGCCTTTACTGACGAGCCCTCGGCCGATCTGTTCTTGGCCTGCTATAATATCACCTCCTCGTCCAAACATCCTGGGTACTATCATCTGGGGGCGAGGAGGTCTGAGAAAAAACTTCTCAACGTGGCGCAAACCTCTAACCACGACTGGAAGAAGAGATTTTTCTTCATGTCTGGGGAATGGGAATTTGCGGCCGAGGCTCAACCTTTAGCCGATGGTCCGAGGGTCGTAATAAGATGGTCTAACCCCTCAATGAAAGCCAGGTCAGACCCCGGACTTAGTCTGGAATAGAAAGATATAGTCGAATATCTGAGGGAGGGAGGGAAAGGGGGTGACCTTGCAAAGTTTGAAGATCTGATGACCCCTCGGTTCCTCAAGGAAGCTGGTCTGAGGGTCGGCCCCCTAACAGAGCTATGTGAGTTATATTATTTTTTGCCCATTATTTACTTTTTTCAAGTGTTGCATCTTTATCGCTGCATCTTTCTGACCTATCGTCCTCTTTTCAGGTCGTCCTCCAGGTATATCATACCATCTCTGGGAAATGACTCCCCCGAGCTTACTATCTGGTTTGGGAAAGAAAAAGGGGAAGGAGACTCAGCAAGCTCCGAGGAAGACAAAGGCCGCTGGGCCGACGCCTGATGAGCCGACCTCCGACAGGCACAAAAGGAAAGAGCCAGAAGTCCCGGTTGACCCTTGGCCTGACTCACGGACGAGGGCAAGGGTTGAGGCGTCTGAGGGGACCGCCTCCTCTTCCATCATGGGGGCCTTTTGGTCCCAAAATTTGACATTACTGAAGGCCGAGTCGTCTTCTCTTATTGCTAACTTAAGGGCGGCCAAAGCGTCAATGTTTTCTGCCCCCTCGGCTGCCGATTATGAATTCCTGTCCAAGATGCCTCCGGTGAAGCTGTATGACTATGGTCTGCACACCCTAGCTCAGGTATTTGTTCTCACTTCATTCCTTTAGTTTCATTTTTTCACAAACTATTTTCTCGACCTCTTAACGAGTGTCTGTCATTCTTCTATGCAGTCTGTGTGTGCCTTTACCTTGGCCACTAGGTGGATGGATGAGAACCAAGAAAAATTCCATAAAGCTGAGAGGGCTATTCAGCACGAGGTTTATCTTCAGTCAGAGCTTGAGACTGCAAGGCCTGAGTTGAAGAGCACCAGGACTGAGCATGCAAGGATCCTGGATGAGCTGATGAGGCAGCATGATGCGGACATGGCGGCCAAAGACTTGCTTATAAAGGAGAGGGACGAGGCCATGACCAACATGGGGGCTCAGCACAAGACCAATCTTGAGGCGGCTGTCAGGAAAGCCGAGGTCGATGCTGTGGAGGCCTACAAAATCTTGGACGAGTTTCAAGGCTTCGGCCTTGAATACTTAGAGAGGGGGATCAGGACGTCCTGTCGATGGGTCGTCCTCAAGTTTGGTTATGTCGTCTCCTCTGTTCGCCCTTCCATCGAAGTAGTTCAACTGGACGACCCTCTGATTGCTGAGGCCTTGGCCCAAGTGGAATCTCAAGTGCATGTTGAGGGTACTGGCACGTCTGAAGATCAGCGAGTTTTGGTCATTGAGGAAACGCCTCTAATAGATGTTGAGTCCCTGCCCTCTGATCACTACACCAAATGTGCCCATTTGTCAAGGTCATTGACCTTGACAAATCCACCTTGTCAAGGTCAATGACCGTGACATTTCAAGGCGAGACAAATTTTTTTGTCACGGTCATTGACCTTGACACAAAACTTGCATTTTGTGTCACGGTCCTGTCAAGGTCAATGACCGTGACACGTTTGTCACGTTTATAAATCGTGATAAAGTCGTGGCCCTTTGTAAAAAAATTTGTCACGGCCATTGACCGTGACAAGCCCGTGACAAAATTGTCACGGACGTGTCACGGTCAATGACCGTGACAATTCTGGACAGAATTTAAAAAAATCTGTTGGGCAGTATGGCCACTGCCACTGCCCAGCAGTATATTTGTACCTGTTATAGCAACGTTGTACCTGTTCCAAACATCATATATCCGAACAAACTAAAGATAATGCAAATATATATTCAAATAAGAAACTATTTAAATAGAAACAACATCACCATCATTTTATCTCAAATCTACAAACTATTTGCATGGAAAAGAGATTTTGTACCGCGACGCTCGGGAACACCTCCTTATCCTTCCCTTCTCGTCCGAATAGCCACATAAGTATAGAGCATATGTGGCCTACCCTTAGGGCCACTCCCTGTCCCCTGAATTGAAATAAAGTAAAATTAGTATCCGCCCCTCAAATATAGATAAATATAAATCGTAATTGAAATCGAAATCGAAATTGACATATATATATAAATACATTACCTGTAGTGTCACTCAAACAGCTAACTTCAGCTGATATGGCACCTCCTTCCAACTAATGTACCCCGGGCAATCGTGTCAATTATAATTCTCTTCATATCTAAACACTAAGAAATACCATAATCCTATGGAGTTATGCGTTGCAAATTCCTTCCAACCGTTGTGTAGCCAAAAATCAGCAGTTGAAGTTGTCAATTCCACCTTTCAATGGTCTCCCGTGTTTTGCTAGAAGTTCCAAGTGGTGTGGTATGGAAAGTGGAATTGACAACTTCAACTGGTGATGTTTGGCTACATAACGGTTGGGAGGAATTTGCAGAGCATCGCTCCATAGGATTATGGCATTTCTTAGTGTTCGGATAGACGAAGAGATTCAGTCTCCTCTCCACAAATAGGACACCCCAAATAACTATGTACTAATCACATATTAAAGGTAAGAAGCGTATATTCATGGATTAGTATAAACAAAACTTAGATGTAGTTGGAATATTTATGTATTAATCTCCTCTCCACACACGCACACTACACAAGAGTGAAAATGATAAAGTGCAGATCATGTAAAAGCATTAAAAATGGATGTTTCGGTACACATTGAAATATTTATTACAAATTGAAAAATTGTTTCAAATTCGGGTTATCATCCAAAATGGATTGATATTCGGTAGGAGCAGCCAAGTCATCCACACTACTATTTAGACGCCTTGGCGCGTGTTGGACAATTGACCACGGATCGTTGTTGATATACTCCGAGTAAAACACTTGCTTAACCTTTTGAAATGCACAAACAAACGGCTCATCGCTCACGTGGTCGTTGCTCTTCAACTTGGACAAGTCAACCCTGATCAAATTGGTGACAGGATCAACTTTACAAGCATTTTTATCCTCAACTCTTACCCATTCACAGTAAAATACAACCTCTTTGAAGCTTATATAATCCAATTCAAATATATTTTGGATTACACCATAGTAAGTCATTTCAGCTTCAACGAGGTTTTTATCTTTTGCGCTCGCTCGAAAGAAAGTAAGAGCCTTGTATGAAATTCCCGAGTTTTGTACATTTGTACTTTCCTCGTACACTTTAGCGCCGAAAATGTAACCGTTCAATCGATAATTTTTGTACTCTTGTGCCACGAACAAGGGTCAAGTGGCTAGACGAGCAAGCCTTGATGTCGCATCACCCATCTTTAGGAGCTGAGAATATAGATAAATTAATTATATTAGTGGTAAAATTTGAGTGTAATGTAACGTTATATAATGACTGTTTTCATTATAATTACCTCTTGTGTCAACCATAGCCTAAATTCGCTGTCTGATTGTACCATTGTTTTTCGTCTTTTATTGTTCTCACAGACTTCATATTTACTGCATATTACAAAATTAATCATGTATAAAATAATCTAAAATAATGTTAAACATTATAATATTCGAAACTTACTTTTTCCATTCTTCGACATCTTCATGTGTGTCAAATAGATAACGAGCTACTTGTTCATGTTGCAAACTCGTTAATTTCACTCGTTTTCCCGTCACATTACCACCATCATCGAGGAATTCATCAGTGTCATCAACGCTGGTCGAGTCAGTCATATATTCCCGAGTATATATTGATGACTCCACGGTGATGTATTCCTCTGCAATTGATCCTGCAATATATCGCGTATTCTTGACGTACACTAAAAGAATTTGCACCATTAGCAACATACAAATTATGTTGCTAAAGTTAGAATTTTGTTGCTAAAAGGTATCGGCAACAGATTTCACTCTGTTGCCAGCTTGTTGCCCATTGCCTGTCTAGGAAACCATTTGGCAACACAGCAGGCTTGTGTTGCTGAAAGTATACTTTTGGCAACACGCAACTGTGTTTCCAAAAGTATTTTTTAATTTGTCAAATTTATAATAAAAAATATTATTTGTGTTGCCAAAAGTCACTCAACAGCAACAAAAAAAGTTTTGTTGCCAAAAGCTATAGCTTTTGGCAACACAAGAGTTGTGTTGCCAAAACGCTATACCTTTGGCAACACAGGTCCTGTGTTGCCAAAAGCAATATCTTTGGCAAGACAAGAGCTGTGTTGCCAAAGGTATAGCCTTTTGGCAACACATCTCTTGTGTTGCCAAAAGTCGTACCTTTGGCAACACATCTCTTGTGTTGCCAAAAGTCGTACCTTTGGCAACACATCTCTTGTGTTGCCAAAAGCCATACCTTTGGCAACCAAACATGTGTTGCCATATCCAAAGTGATAAATGTAGATGATAACTTTTAGAGACAAAAAATTGTGTTGCCAAAAGTACAATATTTTATTTATTACCTATTATTTTTTTCGCAATTGTAAGCACTTTTAAACCTGCACTTTTTCATCAAACGTGCAACCTTCTAATCCAAAATAACATTACGCATTTTTCATACAATCATAAGTAATACAAAATTCCGCAATTTTCAACCAAATCTGATAAATATGAATTACAAAATAATATTTCATCACAATCCAAGTATAAAGGTACAAAATAAATGTCTCCCAAATAAGAACGTAACAAAAGATGTAAACATGATCTAACCTAATACATTAACACATTAAAATATGTTAAAAAAATCCACGTAAACTAAAACGACGACAATATCGATCCCCTATACTATAAGAAACCGCAGCTCCAAGCCACCACGAACATAATAACTTCAAGCAAAATCCATCATAACCTGCACAAGATATAAAAATAAATTACTACATGGGTTTGTATAACTTCAAATGCATGTATGTTTGACTTGATCAATTTAAAACACTATTTAATTTCAGAAAATTTCGGCAGAGTTTCCTTTGTTTATTCATGAAATCCAACATGTTTTTAACATTAAAATAAACCCAGCAGCAAAAAACGCAGCTAAACCACCATTAAATCCCTTTCGCCAATTTAATATCTAAAAATAGTATCCGAGTAGCTACATAAACTTAAATAAGTATCCGAGTAGCTACGTACCTCGATCCTCTGTATCCATTGACGTTTTCATGTGTCGCAAATCCATTTTCATTCTACACAAAATACAAAATAAATTATAATTTATCCGACTTCAAAAGATAATAATAATTTATAACTATTAAACATTTATATATAACTATAAAAACAAAGTGTCTAAAAAAACATTTATATATATGTCTAAAAAAACAAAGTGTCAATTTTTAAAATAAATTGGACATAGACTCCTTTGTTTATTGGACTATCCACCCTTTTTAAGGGGTAACGACAAATCCAACAATATAAAAAAAAATCCCAAATTCGTCTAACAAAAGGTTCAATGAAACAAAATTCTTATTGGCCCATGTTCGATGTGAACTAACCAACTGTCACGTGTTCACTTCCATGGGGACATCACCATGGTACATCAAATAGCACTCCATATACTTCCCTTGACGGGGGTTCCATATTGCCATATTGCCAAATTTCATCATTCATATTGTGTTCACTAACGACACAAAACTAAAGTGCCATAGCTTCATTTTTTTCCACGTGGAATGGGACTAGAGAGAATCATTTGAAAAACCATAATGTATATATATACTGGGCAAAAAAGCTACAAAACCATTGAAATTCCAAGACACATGTTGACAATACATACTGGACTGCAATGGAGAAATAAAAATAACAAGCATTCTAGTCAACGAGAGGGTCCCGACTTGCTTATGTGTCGACAAAACTACAAGTATCGTACATGTCGTATTCATAATCCTCGTTATATATAACTAAGTTGGTTATGTCGTATTCATAATCCTCGTTATATATAACAGTGTATATAACTATTTTATGTATACATATAAAAAAACAGTTATATACACTGTTTTATGTATACATATAAAAAAAACAGTATATATATATATATATATATATATTTAGTTATATATAACTAAATATATATATATAACCTGTGTGTATATATATATATATATAACCTGTGTATATATATATATATAACCTGTGTATATATATAACAGATATATATATACATATACCCTGTGTATATATATATATATAACTTGTGTATATATATAACAGATATATATATACATAAAACAGTTATATATATATATATATATATACATAAAACAGAAACAGTTATATATACTATATATATATATACATATATATACATAAAACAGTTATGTATATATATACATAACATTTATATATACTAAAACAGTTATATACATAAAACAGTTATGTATATATTTACATAATAGTTATATATACTAAAACAGTTATGTATATATATACATAACAGTTCTGTATATACTTATATATATATATATATATATATATATATATATATATATATACATAAAACAGTTATGTATATATATACATAACAGTATATATACATATATATATATATATACTGTTTTATGTATATATATATATATGTATATATACATAAAACAGTTATGTATATATATACATAACAGTATATATACATATATATATATATACTGTTTTATGTATATATATATATATATATGTATATATACATAAAACAGTTATGTATATATATATACTGTTATATATATATGTATATATACATAAAACAGTTATGTATATATATACATAACAATTATGTATATATGTATATATATATATATATATATATATATATATATATATATATATATATATATATATATATGTATGTATGTATATATATATATACACACAGTTATGTATATATATATATATATATATATAATACATAACAGTTATGTATATATATATATACACAGTTATATATATGTACTGTATATACTATTCCTAGTCAGTACTTCATCTTTTTCATCATGTGTGTAACGTTGTAGCACTCGTACATGGATTAGAGCAATGGAATATGTTCCTTGGTGCCATTAGAGATGACTTGTACATGCGGTTCTAACAGGAAACCACTAATGTAAATGTCCTTACCTTTGCGTTGAATTTACAGGACTAAAGTATTGGTTCCTTCTCCTTAGAGTAAGTATTGGTACCGTTTTGTGGCTGTTTTACGTTTTCACCCTTCGATGGCATGTTTTTATGCATAAGTCAAACTTTTTGCAAATTCACGTCGTAGACTCAAACCGGGAGCCCCGTGACTACGCGGTCGGTTCCTACTAGTCGCATTGGTCCCGTACGAGGTGTCCGTGACTCTTACAGTACCGTTTTGTGGCAGTTTAACGTTTTCACCATCGATGGAATATTTTTATGCTTAAGTCTAATTTTTCGCAAATTCACGTCGTACACTCAAACCGGGAGCCCCGTGACTACGCGGTCGGTTCCTACGAGTCAAATTGGTCCCGTGCGAGGTGTTAGTAACTCTTACGATACCGTTCTGTGGTTGTTTTATGTTTTCACCATTCGATGACATGTTTTAATGCGTAAGTCTATTTTTTGCAAATTTAAACCGTACACTCAAACCGGGAGCCCCGTAAATATGTGGTCGGTTCCTACGAGTCACATTGGTCCCGTGCGAGGTGTTCGTGACTCTAACGGTACCGTTTTGTGGCTGTTTAACGTTTTCACCTTTCGATGGAATGTTTTTATGCATAAGTCTAATTTTTTGCAAATTCACGTCGTACACTCAAACCGGGAGCCCCGTGACTACGCGGTCGGTTCCTACGAGTCGCATTGGTCCCGTGCGAGGTGTTCGTGACTCTTATGGTACTGTTTTGTGGCTGTTTTACGTTTTCACCTTTCGATGGCATGTTTTTATGCTTAAGTCTAATTTTTTGCAAATTCACGTCGTACACTCAAACTGGGAGCCCCGTGACTACGCGGTCGGTTCCTACGAGTCGCATTGTCCCGTGCGAGGTGTTCGTGACTCTTACGGTACCGATTTGTGGCTATTTTACGTTTTCACCCTTCGATGGCATGTTTTTATGCATAAGTCTATTTTTTTGCAAATTCACGTCGTACACTCAAACCGGGAGCCCCGTGACTACGCGGTCCAGTTCCTACGAGTCGCATTGGTCCCGTGCGAGGTGTTCGTAACTCTTACGGTACCGTTTTGTGGTTGTTTCACGTTTTCACCATTCGATGGAATGTTTTTATGCTCAAGTCTAATTTTTTGCAAATTCACGTCGTACACTCAAACCGGGAGCCCCGTGACTACGCGGTCGGTTCCTACGAGTCGCATTGGTCCCGTGCGAGGTGTTAGTGACTCTTACGGGACCGTTTTGTGGTTGTTTTACGTTTTCACCCTTCGATTGCATGTTTTTATGATTAAGTCTATTTTTTGAAAATTTACGTCGTACACTCAAATCGGGAGCCCCGCGACTACGTGATCGGTTCCTACGAGTCACATTGGTCCCATTCGAGGTGTTCGTGACTCTTACGGGACCGTTTTGTGGATGTTTTACGTTTTCACCATTCGATGGAATGTTTTTATGCTTAAGTCTATTTTTTTCCAAATTTACGTCGTACACTCAAACCGGGTGCCCCGTGACTACGCGGTCGGTTCCTACGAGTCACATTTGTCCCGTGCGAGGTGTTCGTGACTCTTACGGTACCGTTTTGTGGCTGTTTTACATTTTCACCCTTCGATGGCATGTTTTTAGACATAAGTCTAATTTTAGGCAAATTCACGTCGTACACTCAAACCGGGAGCCCCGTGACTACGCGGTCGGTTCCTACGAGTCACATTAGTCCCGTGCGAGGTATTCGTGACTCTTACGGGACGGTTTTGTGGTTGTTTTACATTTTCACCCTTCGTATGACATGTTTTTATGTATAAGTCTATTTTTTGCAAATTCAGGCCGTACACTCAAACCGAGAGACCTGTAAATACGCGGTCGGTTCCTACGAGTCGCATTGGTCCCGTGCGAGTTGTTCGTGACTCTTACGGGACCGTTTTGTGGTTGTTTTACGTTTTCACCCTTCGATTGCATGTTTTTATGCTTAAGTCTATTTTTTGAAAATATATGTCGTACACTCAAATCGGGAGCCCCGCGACTACGCGATCAGTTCCTACGGGTCACATTGGTCCCGTGCGAGGTGTTCGTGACTCTTACGGGACCGTTTTGTGGATGTTTTATGTTTTCACCATTCGATGGAATGTTTTTATGCTTAAGTCTAATTTTTTGCAAATTTACGTCGTACGCTCAAACCGGGAGACCCGTAAATACGCGATCGGTTCCTACGAGTCGCATTGGTCCCGTGCGAGGTGTTCGTGACTCTTACGGGGCCGTTTTGAGGTTGTTTTACCTTTTCACCCTTCGATTGCATGTTTTTATGCTTAAGTCTATTTTTTGAAAATATACGTCGTACACTCAAATCGGGAGCCCCGCGAGTACGCGATCAGTTCCTACGAGTCACATTGGTCCCGTGCGAGGTGTTCGTGACTCTTACGGGACCGTTTTGTGGATGTTTTACGTTTTCACCTCGATGGCATGTTTTTAGACATAAGTCTAATTTTAGGCAAATTCACGTCGTACACTCTAACCGGGAGCCCCGTGACTACGCGGTCAGTTCCAACGAGTCGCATTAGTCCCGTGCGAGGTGTTCGTGACTCTTACGGGACGGTTTTGTGGTTGTTTTACATTTTCACCCTTCGATGGCATGTTTTTATGCATTAGTCTAATTTTTTGCAAATTCACGTCGCACACTCAAACCGGGAGCCCCGTGACTACGCGGTCGGTTCCTACTAGTCGCATTGGTCCCGTGCGAGGTGTTCGTGTCTCTTACGGGACCGTTTTGTGGTTGTTTTACGTTTTCACCCTTTGATTGCATGTTTTTATGCTTAAGTCTATTTTTTGAAAATATACGTCGTACACTCAAATCGGGAGCCCCGCGACTACGGGATCAGTTCCTACGACTCACATTGGTCCCGTGCGAGGTGTTAGTGACTCTTACGGGACCGTTTTGTTGTTGCTTTACGTTTTCACCCTTCGATTGCATGTTTTTATGCTTAAGTCTATTTTTTGAAAATTTACGTCGTACACTCAAATCGGTATCCCCGCGACTACGCGATCGGTTCCTACGAGTCACATTGTTCCCGTGCGAGGTGTTCGTGACTCTTACGAGACCGTTTTGTGGATGTGTTACGTTTTCACCATTCGATGGAATGTTTTTATGCTTAAGTCTATTTTTTTGCAAATTTACGTCGTACACTCAAACCGGGAGCCCCGTGACTACGCGGTCGGTTCCTATGAGTCACATTGGTCCCGTGCAAGGTGTTCATGACTCTTACGGTACCGTTTTGTGGCTGTTTTATGTTTTCACCATTCGACGGCATGTTTTTAGACATAAGTCTAATTTTAGGCAAATTCACGTCGTACACTCAAACCGGGAGCCCCGTGACTACGCGGTCGGTTCCTACGAGTCGCATTAGTCCCGTGCGAGGTGTTCGTGACTCTGACGGGACGGTTTTGAGGCTGTTTTACGTTTTCACCCTTCGATGGCATGTTTTTATGCATAAGTCAAACTTTTTGCAAATTCACGTCGTAGACTCAAACCGGGAGCCCCGTGACTACGCGGTCGGTTCCTACTAGTCGCATTGTCCCGTGCGAGGTGTTCGTGGCTCTTACGGTACCGTTTTGTGGCTGTTTTACGTTTTGACCCTTCGATGGCATGTTTTTATGCATAAGTCTAATTTTTTGCAAATTCACGTCGCACACTCAAACCGGGAGCCCCGTGACTACGCGGTCAGTTCCTACTAGTCGCATTGGTCCCGTACGAGGTGTTCGTGACTCTTACGGGACCGTTTTGTGGTTATTTTACGTTTGCTTAAGTCTATTTTTTGAAAATATACGTCGTACACTCAAATCGGGAGCCCCGCGACTACGGGATCAGTTCCTACGACTCACATTGGTCCCGTGCGAGGTGTTCGTGACTCTTACGGGACCGTTTTGTGGTTGTTTTACGTTTTCACCCTTCGATTGCATGTTTTAATGCTTAAGTCTATTTTTTGAAAATTTACGCCGTACACTCAAATCGGTATCCCCGCGACTATGCGATCGGTTCCTACGAGTCACATTGTTCCCGTGCGAGGTGTTCGTGACTCTTACGGTACCGTTTTGTGGCTGTTTTATGTTTTCACCTTTCGATGGCATGTTTTTAGACATAAGTCAAATTTTTTGCAAATTCACGTCGTACACTCAAACCGGGAGCCCCGTGACTACGCGGTCGGTTCCTACGAGTCACATTGGTCCCGTGCAAGGTGTTCGTGACTCTTACGGTACCGTTTTGTGGCTGTTTTACGTTTTCACCATTCGACGGCATGTTTTTAGACATAAGTCTAATTTTAGGCAAATTCACGTCGTACACTCAAACCGGGAGCCCCGTGACTACGCGGTCGGTTCCTACGAGTCGCATTAGTCCCGTGCGAGGTGTTCGTGACTCTTACGGTACGGTTTTGAGGCTATTTTACGTTTTCAGCCTTCGATGGCATGTTTTTATGCATAAGTCAAACTTTTTGCAAATTCACGTCGTAGACTCAAACCGGGAGCCCCGTGACTACGCGGCCGGTTCCTACTAGTCGCATTGTCCCATGCGAGGTGTTCGTGACTCTTACAGTATCGTTTTGTGACTGTTTTACGTTTTCACCCTTCGATGGCATGTTTTTATGCATAAGTCTAATTTTTTGCAAATTCACGTCGTACACTCAAACCGGGAGCCCCTTGACTACGCGGTCGGTTCCTACGAGTCACATTGGTCCCGTGCGAGGTGTTCTTGACTCTTACGGTACTGTTTTGTGGCTGTTTTACGTTTTCACCTTTCGATGGCATGTTTTTAGACATAAGTCTATTTTTTTATAAATTCACGTCGTACACTCAAACCGGGAGCCCCATGACTACGCGGTCGATTCCTACGAGTCGCATTGGTCCCGTGCGAGGTGTTCGTGACTCTTACGGGACCGTTTTGTGGTTGTTTTACGTTTTCACCCTTCGATTGCATGTTTTTATGCTTAAGTCTATTTTTTGAAAATATACGTCGTACACTCAAATCGGGAGCCCCGCGACTACGCGATCAGTTCCTACAAGTCGCATTGGTCCCGTGCGAGGTGTTCCTGACTCTTACGGGACCGTTTTGTGGATGTTTTACTTTTTCACCATTCGATGGAATGTTTTTATGCTTAAGTCTAATTTTTGGCAAATTTACGTCGTACACTCAAACCGGGAGCCCTGTGACTACGCGGTCAGTTCCTATGAGTCACATTGGTCACGTGCGAGGTGTTCGTGACTCTTACGGGACCGTTTTGTGGTTTTTTATGTTTTCACCCTTCGATGGCATATTTTTATGCTTAAGTCTAATTTTAGGCAAATTCACGTCGTACACTCAAACCGGGAGCCCCGTGACTACGCGGTCGGTTCCTACGAGTCGTATTAGTCCCGTGCGAGGTGTTCGTGACTCTTACGGGACGGTTTTGAGGCTGTTTTACGTTTTCACCCTTCGATGGCATGTTTTTATGCATAAGTCAAACTTTTTGCAAATTCACGTCGTAGACTCAAACCGGGAGCCCCGTGACTACGCGGCCGGTTCCTACTAGTCGCATTGTCCCGTGCGAGGTGTTCGTGACTCTTACAGTATCGTTTTGTGATTGTTTTACGTTTTCACCCTTCGATGGCATGTTTTTATGCATAAGTCTAATTTTTTGCAAATTCACGTCGTACACTCAAACCGGGAGCCCCTTGACTACGCGATCGGTTCCTACGAGTCACATTGGTCCCGTGCGAGGTGTTCTTGACTCTTACGGTACCGTTTTGTGGCTGTTTTACGTTTTCACCTTTCGATGGCATGTTTTTAGACATAAGTCTATTTTTTTATAAATTCACGCCGTACACTCAAACCGGGAGCCCCGTGACTACGCGGTCGATTCCTACTAGTCGCATTGGTCCCGTGCGAGGTGTTCGTGACTCTTAAGGGACCGTTTTGTGGTTGTTTTATGTTTTCACCCTTCGATTGCATGTTTTTATGCTTAAGTCTATTTTTTGAAAATATACGTCGTACACTCAAATCGGGAGCCCCGCGACTACGCGATCAGTTCCTACAAGTCGCATTGGTCCCGTGCGAGGTGTTCGTGAGTCTTACGGGACCGTTTTGTGGATGTTTTACTTTTTCACCATTCGATGGAATGTTTTTATGCTTAAGTCTAATTTTTGGCAAATTTACGTCGTACACTCAAATCGGGAGCCCTGTGACTACGCGGTCAGTTCCTATGAGTCACATTGGTCCCGTGCAAGGTGTTCGTGACTCTTACGGTACCGTTTTGTGGCTAGTTTACGTTTTCACCGTTCGATGGCATGTTTTTAGACATAAGTCTAATTTTAGGCAAATTCACGTCGTACACTCAAACCGGGAGCCCCGTGACTACGCGATCGGTTCCTACGAGTCGTATTAGTCCCGTGCGAGGTGTTCGTGACTCTTACGGGACGGTTTTGTGGTTGTTTTACATTTTCACCCTTCGATGACATGTTTTTATGCTTAAGTCTAATTTTTTGCAAATTCACGCCGTACACTCAAGCCGGGAGTCCCGTGACTACGCGGTCGGTTCCTACGAGTCGCATTGGTCCCGTGCGAGGTGTTCGTGACTCTTACGGGATCGTTTTGTGGCAGTTTTACGTTTTCACCCTTCGATGGCATTTTCTTATGTATAAGTCTATTTTTTTGCAAATTCACGTCGTACACTCAAACCGAGAGCCCCGTGACTACGCGGTCGGTTCCTACGAGTCGCATTGGTCCCGTGCGAGGTGTTCGTGACTCTTACGGTAACGTTTTGTGGTTGTTTTACGTTTTCACCCTTCGATTCCATGTTTTTATGCTTGAGTCTAATTTTTTGCAAATTCACGTCGTACACTCAAACCGGGAGCCCCGTGACTACGCGGTCGGTTCCTACGAGTCGCATTGGTCCCGTGCGAGGTGTTCGTGACTCTTACGGGACCGTTTTGTGGTTGTTTTACGTATTCACCCTTCGATGGCATGTGTTTATGGATATGACTAATTTTTTGCAAATTCACGTCGTACACTCAAACCGGGAGCCCCGTGACTACGCGGTCCGATTCCTACGAGTCGCTTTGGTCCCGTGCGAGGTGTTCGTAACTCTTACGGTACCGTTTTGTGGCTGTTTAACGTTTTCACCATTAGATGGAATGTTTTTATGCTCAAGTCTAATTTTTTTGCAAATTCACGTCGTACACTCAAACCGAGAGCCCCGTGACTACGCGGTCGGTTCCTACGAGTCACATTGGTCCCGTGCGAGGTGTTAGTAACTCTTATGGGATCGTATTGTGGTTGTTTTACGTTTTCACCCTTCGATGGCATGTTTTTATCATAAGTCTAATTTTTTGAAAATTCACATCGTACACTCAAACCGGGAGCCCCGTGACTACGCGGTCGGTTCCTACGAGTCGCATTGGTCCCGTGCGAGGTGTTCGTGACTCTTACGGGACCGTTTTGTGGATGTTTTACGTTTTCACCATTCGATGGAATGTTTTTATGCTTAAGTCTAATTTTTTGCAAATTTACGTCGTACACTCAAAACGGGAGCCCCGTGACTACTCGGTCGGTTCCTACGAGTCACATTGGTCCCGTGCGAGGTGTCCGTGACTCTTACGGCACCGTTTTGTGGCTGTTTTATGTTTTCATCCTTCGATGGCATGTTTTTAGACATAAGTCTAATTTTAGGCAAATTCACGTCGTACACTCAAACTGGGAGCCCCATGACTACACGGTCGGTTCCTACGAGTCGCATTAGTTCTGTGCGAGGTGTTCGTGACTCTTACGGGACGGTTTTGTGGTTGTTTTACATTTTCACCGTTCGATGGCATGTTTTTATGCATAAGTCTAATTTTTTGCAAATTCACGTCGTACACTCAAACCGGGAGCCCCGTGACTACGCGGTCAGTTCCTACGAGTCACATTGGTCCCGTGCGAGGTGTTCTTGACTCTTACGGTACCGTTTTGTGGCTGTTTTATGTTTTCACCTTTCGATGGCATGTTTTTAGACATAAGTCAAATTTTTTGCAAATTCACGTCGTACACTCAAACCGGGAGCCCCGTGACTACGCGGTCGGTTCCTACGTGTCGCATTGGTCCTGTGCGAGGTGTTCGTGACTCTTACGGTACCGTTTTGTGGTTGTTTTATGTTTTCACCATTCGATGGAATGCTTTTATGCTTAAGTCTATTTTTTTGCAAATTCACGCCGTACACTCAAACCGGGAGCCCCGTGACTACGCAGTCGGTTCCTACGAGTCACATTGGTCCCGTGCGAGGTTTTAGTAACTCTTAGGATACCGTTTTGTGGATATTTTACGTTTTCACCCTTCGATGACATGTTTTTATGCTTAAGTCTAATTTTTTGCACTTTCACGCCGTACACTCAAACCGGGAGCCCCGTGACTACGCGATCGATTCCTATGAGCCGCATTGGTCCCGTGCGAGGTGTTCGTGACTCTTACGGGACCGTTTTGTGGCTGTTTTACATTTTCACTCTTCGATGGCCTGTTTTTTTGCATAAGTCTAATTTTTTGCAAATTCACGTCGTACACTCAAACCGGGAGCCCCGTGACTGCGTGGTTGGTTCCTACGAGTCGCTTTGGTTCCGTGCGAGGTGTTCCTGACTCTTACGGGACCGTTTTATAGTTGTTATATATTTTCACACTTCGATGGCATGTTTTCATGCATAAGTTTAATGTTTTGCAAATTCACGTCGTACACTCAAATCGGGAGTCGCGTGACTACGTGGTCGGTTCCTACGAGTCGCATTGGTCCCATGCGAGGTGTTCGTGACTCTTACGGGACCGTTTTGTGGCTGTTTATCATTTTCACCCTTCGATGGCTTGTTTTTATGCATAAGTCTAATTTTTTGCAAATTCACGCTGTACACTCAAACCAGGAGCCCAGTGACTACGCGGTCGGTTCCTACGTGTCGCATTGGTCCCGTGCGAGGTGTTCGTGACTCTTACAGGACCGTTTTGTGGCTGTTTTACGTTTTGACCCTACGATGGCATGTTTTTAGACATAAGTCTAATTTTTTGCAAATTCACGCCGTACACTCAAACCGGGAGCCCCGTGACTACGTGGTCGGTTCCTACGAGTCACATTGGTCACGTGCGAGGTGTTCGTGACTCTTACGGGACCGTTTTGTGGTTGTTTTATGTTTTCACCCTTCGATGGCATATTTTTATGCTTAAGTCTATTTTTTGCAAATTTACGTCGTACACTCAAACCGGGAGCCCCGTGACTACGCGGTCGGTTCCTACGAGTCTCATTGGTCCCGTGCGAGGTGTTTGTGACTCTTACGGGACCGTTTTGTGGTTGTTTTATGTTTTCACCCTTCGATTGCATGTTTTTATGCTTAAGTCTATTTTTTGCAAATTTACGTCGTACACTCAAATTGGGAGTCACACACACCACCTTACACAACACACAACATTATAACTGTTAACAATAAATGATCTAAAGCTTGCATGCTATGAAATTATAACTATTAACAAAAAATGACTCATTACAAACAATACAACGAACAATATAACAATACATACAACGAACAATATAGCAATACGTGATATATATATATATATATGATCAGATATAACAATATAACAATATAACAATATATATAATCAGATATATATATATATGATTAGTATATATATGATTAGATATATATACGAGAGCATTTGGCTTCAGAATACTTGTTTTTTTTCTATTGACTGCATAAATTTGATCTTCCAACCCAAAGGAGGATAATCTCTTTTGGCAGCTCAATCCTCACGGTAATAATTATGCCAATTCTGCCTAAAAGTCCTTTAGTTATAGTTCAAGAGGCCCCATTAAACTGAACTGATGTGTATATATATATATATGTATACCAGATATTTATATATGATTATCATATATAAATATCAGTATATAATCAGACATGATATATCAGATATATGATAATCAGGTATATTTATATGATTATATATATATATATATGATTATATATATATCAGTATATATTATATAAATATATTAGTATATATATATATATATATAAATATATCACTATTATATCAGTATTATATATTATATCAGTGTATATATCAGTATATATTATATCAGTATTATATATTATATCAGTGTATATCAGTGTATATATCAGTATTATATATTATATCAGTGTATATGATATATTTATATAATTATATATATATATATATATATATATATATCACAGCCGATTTTTAGGCGTTTTTTAAACCTAAAAATCGAGCCCCAAAAATCGATTAGACAAAGATCTGAAAAATTGATTAAACCCAAAAATCGAACCAAAAAATCGATTAGACAAAGATCTTAACAATCGATTAAACCCAAAAATCGATTAGATAAAGATCTTATATATATATATATATATATATATATATATATATATATATATATAGAGAGAGAGAGAGAGAGAGAGAGGGATACCCCGTAAAAGATGGAGCAGTGGTGACTGGTGGGGCGGAGCGACGATGACGGTGGTGGCCGGCGGGGCGCCAGACTTTGATCGCGACGGAGAGGGCGACGGAGAGGTTTCAGAAAGTAGGGTTCGTGTGTTTGTTTTCGACGGAAAGTGTTTCGAAAATAAGGGTTTGGAACTTAATTCTTATTGGACAAAAAGATAAAATACATTTGGCATCACAATTTTTATTGTTGCCAAAAGTCTTCTATTTTTCTCAACACACTCTTGTGTTGCCAAAAGTCACCATATATTTGGCAACAAACAATTATGATGCTAAAAGCTAATATTCTCCCCCTTTTTATTTTGGTACCTTCCCGCTTAAAATTTTAACCTTTGGCAACAAAATTTATTTTATGCTGCCAAAAGTACCTTCTAAAATAGTCTTTTGGCAACATAAATAAGATTTTGTTGCCAAAAGGGTATCTTTGGCAACAAAAATAGCTTGTGTTGTTAAATATTGTTGCTAATGGTGTAAATTCTTGTAGTGGTAATCTTTAAAAACTTTCATCAATCTTTCAAACGGATACATCCACCGATATCTAACTGGACCACAAAGAAGTGCCTCGTCGCATAGGTGTACCAACAAGTGAACACTTATGTCAAAGAATGCTGGGGGAAAGTACTTCTCCAATACACAAATCGCTTCGTTCACAGCCAATTTTGCGGCCACTATGTGTTCTCGATTCACTACCTTCTCACACAAGAGGGAGAAGGTAATACTAATTTTCATAATATCCCTACGCAAATCCTTGTGCTTGGAGAAACAGTGCTTAAACAATAGAGGAACCAATTGCATGATCACATGCCAATCGTGGGACTTACACTTATGTAAATCATGAGTAACATAATTCACAATCCTTTGCAAGTTGGACGAAAAAGTAGATGGGCCCTTCAAATTATATATTGTGTCTAGAAGCACCTTCCTTTCCTCACTCGTCAAAGTAAACGCACCAGGGGGAATTATTGTCCTTCCCCTACTATCTTCTTTCAACCATAGTTGTGGTTTAAGTTTTAATGTTTTAAGGTCTTTTCGTGCATTTTCTCCATCCTTCGAATGACTCCCCCCAAGACAAGTACCCACAATATGTTCAGCGAAGTTCTTCTCTGCATGCATCACATCCAATACATGGCGCACCGGGTTTTTCTTCCAATAAGGCAAGTCAAATAAAATTGACCTCCGAGACCATGCCTTTCTTATCTCAGTTTCATTCCCAGTTGGGGTCTTCTTATGCTTGACATTCTTAAATTTGGGACTCTTACCTGGCATATTTGGGCCACATTCAGAAGATTTACTTTCAATTTCTGAACCCGAAAGTTGTCTCGGCGGTAGCCTATGTTCAACTCCGCCCAATAAAAAATTGGAACCTTTCTCAAATCTGAAACTATGAGCTGGGGGTAAAAACCTCCTGTGGCAATGGTATACATTTTTTAAGCTAGAGGATAGATGAAGAGATTCAATCTCCTCTCCACAAATAGGACACCCCAAATAACCATGTACTACACATCCGGATAATGTCCCATAAGCTGGAAAATCATGAATTGCCCACATCAACATAGCTTTTAGCGTAAACTCTTCTTTTCTAAAAGAGTCAAATGATTGCACACCCTCTTCCCACAACTCATTTAATTCTTCTACCAAAGGATCCAGGTAGATATCAATGTCTTCACTTGGTGCCTTTGGCCCAGGTATCAATAAATCCATCATCGAAAATTCAGGTCTCATACACTGTGAAGGACGGAGGTTGAGTGGGGCTAGGATCAGTGGCCATACACTCTGATTGGTGCTTAGATTTCCAAATGGATAGAAACCATCTGTTGATATATCCAAACGAATGTTGCGTTGTTCTTGAGCAAAATCGGGATACTCATAATTCATCCTCCGCCAGGCAGTAGAATCAATAGGATGACGCATGATATTACCCCCTACTTCTGCCCTAGCATGCCAAGTCATTGCCTCTGCAATCCATGGTACTGTGAAAAATCACTTTAATCTAGGCCCAACGGGAAAATATTTCAATACTTTTTGAGGCACTTTTGAGCTTGTGCCTTCCTTACTAGTAGATTGGACATATCTAGGTTCATCGCATACCGGACAACGATCGAGATTTTCATACTCCTTTTGGTGTAGTATGCATTCATACACATAAGCATGAATCGATTTATACTTCATTCCCAAACCTTTCAAACTGTTCTTCATAACAGGATAGCTATTTGGAAGTGTATTCACCTTGGGTAATAAGCCCTTCACCCATTTCAGAATTCCCGTCACGCTATTGCCAGACAAACCGTACTGCGTCTTCAAACTGTGCAAACCAACCATGGCATGTAAAGTTGTTTGATATTTCTCACAGCCAGAGTATAACGGTTGGGTCGCCTTAAATTTTAAACTTTGGTAGTCATCGTCAAGTTTTATCGTGTTATCTTCACGAGCACTTGAATCTTCTACATCATCAGTAACCTCATTCTCCTCAGCTTCATAAACTCCGTACGCATCATCAACTAAATCCTCTAACATATTATGATCTACGTCGTCCCCTTCTTCATCTATTCTACTTGTTGAAGGTTGTTGTGAAGGTTGGTCGGGGACAAAAGGAACTTTCAATTCACCGTGAAAACTCCAAAATAGATAACTATCTTTGTGTAATCAATAGGGTGGCTGTCTGTAGCCCACACCCTCTTAGTGTAATCAATATTTTTGTACTCTATTTTGTAGAACACTTTGTAATATTTCATTTATATTATCATCTCTCTTATTGTCTTCCATATTTGTCTCTTATGTGATTTGTATTGTGATTCTTTATATGAACTCATGAAGTCCTCCCTCGTCTTTCTTGAGGACAATGGTGGGGTCATCCCCACCATTGACCCTCGTTATAGCCGAGGGTTGTAATAACCAAATTAATGGTTTTAACCAAAGTATTCCCTCGACTTTCTTGAGGACAATGGTGGGGTCGTCCCCACCATTGACCCTCATTATAACCGAGGGTTGTAATTACCGAATTAATGGTTTTTAATGGTCTTCCCTCGTCTTTCTTGAGGACAATGGTGGGGTCATCCCCACCATCGGGCCTCATTATAGTCGAGGGTTATCAATACCAAATTAATGGTTTTTAAACAAGTCTTCCCTCGTCTTTCTTGAGGACAATGGTGGGGTCGTCCCCACCATTGACCCTCATTATAGCCGAGGGTTGTAATTACCAAATTAATGGTTTTTAATGAAGTCTTCCCTCGTCTTTTTTTAGGGCAATGGTGGGGTCGTCCCCACCATTGAGCCTCATTATAGCCGAGGGTTGTAATTACCAAACTAATGGTTTTGATTAAGTCTTCCCTCGTCTTTCTTGAGGACAATGGTGGGATCGTCCCCACCATTGACCCTCATTATAGCCGAGGGTTGTAATTACCAAATTAATGGTTTTTAATGAAGTCTTCCCTCGTCTTTCTTGAGGGCAATGGTGGGGTCGTCCCCACCATTGAGCCTCATTATAGCCGAGGGTCATAATTACCAAACTAATGGTTTTGATTAATCTTCCCTCGTCTTTCTTAAGGACAATGGTGGGGTCGTTCCCACCATTGACCCTCATTATAGTCGAGGGTTGTAATTACCAAATTAATGGTTTTTAATGAAGTCTTCCCTCGTCTTTCTTGAGGGCAATGGTGGAGTCATCCCCACCATTGAGCCTCATTATAACCGAGGGTTGTAATTACCAAATTAATGGTTCTGATTAAGTCTTCCCTCGTCTGTCTTGAGGACAATGGTGGGGTTTTCCCCACCATTGACCCTCATTATAGCCGAGGGTTGTAATTACCATTAATGGTTTTTAATGAAGTCTTCCATCGTCTTTCTTGAGGGCAATGGTGGAGTCTTCCCCACCGTTGAGCCTCATTATAGCCGAGGGTCGTAATTACCAAATTAATGGTTTTGATTAAGTCTTCCCTCGTCTTTCTTGAGGGCAATGGTGGGGTCGTCCCCACCATTGAGCCTCATTATAGCCGAGGGTCGTAATTACCAAACTAATGGTTTTTGAATCCTCCCTCGTCTTTCTTGAGGGCAATGGTGGGGTCATCCCCACCATTGACCCTCATTATAGCCGAGGGTCGTTCTCCGAAGATGATTCCATGCGTGCTAGAACTGATAAACACAAAATGAGAGGAAACACTGATATTTCTCATTAATTTTCCAAGTGTTCTGTCGGAGCAACACCTATTACAACTGTCGTTCGATAGGACTTTACAAAACTACTGATAGTATTTCTTTAAATGATCTGCATTCCAGGTGTTGGAAAAGGGTTCCCCTTCTAGGTTTTCTAGTATATAGGTCCCTGGGACAACTTCGTCGATGACCCTATATGGGCCATGCCAATTAGGATGGAGCTTCTTGGGCTTCTGCCAAGTCTTTTTGAGGACCAAGTCCCCCACTGCAATTGGTCTCTGTTTCACCCTTTGATTGTAAAACCTTGCAGTCCTCTGCTGGTAGGCGGCTTGCCTTATCTTGGCGTCTTCCCTCCTTTCCTCAATCAGGTCTAAGTCAAGTCTCCTCTCTTCCATATTTCTCCGGGGGTCATACATTTGGACCCTATGAGTAGGAAACCCAATCTCAGTGGGGATGATGGCCTCTGAGCCATAAGCTAGCATGAATGGGGTCTCTCCGGTAGAGGTATTTGTCGTCGTCCTGCAGGCCCACAGTACATCATATAACTCCTCAACTCATCTTCCTTTTGCCTCTTCAAGTCTCTTCTTGATCCCGTCAAGGATCGTCCTGTTTATAACTTCCGTTTTCCCGTTAGCCTGAGGTCGACCTGGGGTAGAGAAAAATTGTTTAATACTCACCCTTTCAAAGTACTTCTCTAGGGATGTGTTCTTGAATTGAGTCCCGTTATCCGAGATGAGGGTGTTGGGGAGACCATATCTGCATATAATATTTTTCCAGATGAACTGGAAGGTCTTCTGTTCGGTAATCGTGACCATCGGCTCTGCTTCCACCCATTTTGAAAAATAGTCAATTGCCACGATGAGGAACCGATAGTTATTAAAGGCCCTAGGCAAGGGGCCTACCATTTCGATCCCCCATACTATAAATAGCCATGGGGACGTAATGGAGGTAAGAGGCTGATGAGGCTGGTGTAGGATGGTGGCAAATCTTTAACATTTATCACACTTTTTTACATACGCCGTGGCGTCTTTCCCCAAGGTCGGCCACCAGTACCCCTGGGTGATCACCGTCTTCGCCAGAGACCTGCCCTCAAAGTGGCTTGAACATGACCCCTCATGCACGTCTTGCAAAATGGAAGGGACTTCAGATGGGTTCACATACCTAAGTAAGGGGAGAAAAAACCCCTTTTTGTATAAGGTGTCCCCAATGACAGTGAATTTTGTAGCTCTGTATCTCAATTTCTTCCTTTCTTGCCTTGCTTCTGGTATTTCCCCCTCTTTAATGTATCTGATAAGAGGGTTTATCCATGAGGCTTCCTTATCAATATTCAGGCAAGTGCCAAGTGTTCCCTCAGTATCTTCAATAGTTGGTCGAAGAAAAATTTCCACTGGGACTGTCCTTCTGATATCCGTCCTAGTTGCCGAGGCCAACCTAGCAAGGGCGTCAGCTCGACCATTATCGAGCCTAGGTATCCTCTTCAATTTTACTTCTCTGAAGCTCTTCAGTAATGACCTCACCTTCTCAACGTACCTAGCCATCCTCTCGTCCTTGGCCTCGTAGGCTCCTAGTATCTGATTCACCACTAGCCTCGAATCACTATGAACCAAAATCTAGTCGACACTAAGAGACTTGGCCAAGGAGAGACCTGCTATCAAGGCCTCATATTCGGCCTCATTATTGGAGGCTTTGAAGTTGAACCTCAGGGCGTACTCAATGTCTATGCCATCGGGTGCTGATACTATTAACCCAGCCCCACTCCCACTTTCGCAAGAGGACCCGTCGACGAAGAGACTCCACACGGTATGTTCTTTTGATAAACTTCCCTCGGTGAGTGACCCCTGTCTAAAGAGATATCTTCCCTCTTCATTTTTGGCCGCTTTTCTTTTAGCGGTGCTTGTCTCAGCCTTATCTGCAGGTGTGTCGGTGAGCCTACCTTACTGGGTATCTGTCTTCCCGTGGCTCTCACCCTCGGCTTCATCATCTTCCCAAGTAAACTCGGCCACAAAATCTGCCAATGCTTGCCCTCTAATGGTCGTCCTAGGCTGATACACAATGTCAAACTCCCCCAGCTCTATAGCCCAGGCCATTAGCCTCCCTGATTTTTCAAGCATGTGCAAGACCTGCCTAAGAGGAGAGTCAGTGAGGATGACTATTGTATGGTAATGGAAGTATGGCTTCATCTTTCTCGATGCATGGATCAAGGCATAGGCCAACTTCTCCATCCTTGGATATCTTTTCTCTGCCCCCTGGAGTGCCTTACTGTTGAAATAGACAGGCTTCTGTAACCCGTCTTCGTCTCTCATAATAGCTACGTTGATGGCTGACTCTGAGACGGTGAGGTACATATAAAGTCGTTCACCCTGCACGAGTCGTGACAACAGCAAGGGAGACCCTAGGTATGATTTTAACTCCTTGAAAGCCTCATCACACTCTTCGCTCCATTCGAAGGCTTTTCTAAGAATTTTAAAGAATGGTAGATACCTGTCAGTGGCCCTAGACACGAACATGTTCAAGGCAACAACTCTCCCTGTGAGTCTCTGAATGTCTTTAATGGTCTTGGGGGTCTTCATCTCTACAAGGGCCTTTATCTTTTCAGGATTGGCCTCGATGCCTCTTTGGTTGACAATGAACCCCAAGAACTTCCCTGCTCGACCCCGAAGACACACTTGGCCGGGTTGAGCTTCATCTGGTATTTATCCATCGTATTAAAGGTCTTCTCAAGGTCTGCCACATGATCCTCTGCCTTCAAACTCTTAGTCAGCATGTCATCTACATAGACCTCCATAGACTTCCCAATTTGGTCTTCGAACATTTTATTTACGAGGCGCTGATACGTTTCCCCCGTATTTTTTACGCCAAAGGGCATGACCCTATAATAGTATGTCCCCTTGTCGGTAATGAAGGTTATCTTCTCCGAGTCTTCAGGTTTCATGAAGAACTGGTTGTACCCTGAATAGGCATCCATGAAGCTCATGAGCTCATGGCCTACGGTAGCATCTACCATCTGATCAATGCGGGGGAGAGGGAAGCTGTCTTTGGGACAATGCTTGTTGAGGTCTGTGAAGTCTACACACATCCTCCACTTTCCGTTAGCTTTTGGGACAATGACAGCCTTGGATAGCCATTCAGGGTAGATGACCTCTCTGATAAACTCTGCATCTTCCAGCTTCTTGACCTCATCCCTAATGACCTCATACTTTTCTCGAGAATAAATTCTCTTCTTCTGCTTAACTGTCTTTGCATCCTCTACCACGTTGAGCTTGTGGCTTATAACTTCGTGGTCGATCCCCGGCATATCTGTGTGACTCCATGCAAAGACGCTATGTCTTCTCTTCAACAGCCTGATGAGGTCTTCCTTGATATTTGACTTCAGAGACTTGCCGACTTGGACGGTTTTTTTCGGGTCATCCTCATTAAGGATGATGCATTCTACCTCTTCCATGGCCTCTCCTTTTTTTAGCTTCGTCTCGTCTCTGGGGTCTAGGGTATCAATATTGTAAGTGGTTGTAGCCTTCTTGTGTGCCTCTCTTTCTTCAGCGGAGTTGTAATAACATTCTCGCGCTGTCGTCTGGTCTCCCTGAACTTCCCCCACCCCGTAAGGGGTTGGAAATTTAATCATCTGATGGACCGTGGACGGCACAGCTTCGAACCCCTTGAGGGCTACCGGCCCCAGTATAATATTGTAGGCCGAAAAGACATGTTCATCCATCATAAAGAAGCTGACCTTCTTTGTAAGCCATCTCGGCCACTCGGCCCCCATCCTGACATCAGCCTCATACACTCCAAGGGGATGAACCTTTTCTCCACTGAACCCAATCAATGGGTGATGGTATAGGACGAGTCTGGCACGGCTGAGACCTAAAGCTTTGAAGCATGGACAAAACATTACGTTTGCAGATGAGCCCCCATCTACCAGGATCCTCGACACCTCGCATCCGTGCACCCTGGTAGTGATGACGAGAGGGTCATCATGTGGGGCTAAGAGGCCTTTGAAGTCCATTCTTGAGAACCCTACTATCAGGGTGTCCATGTCGACCTTCTTCCTCTTTTTTGACTTCGCCTCTAGAGAGGTTGAGTGTACCGTCTTCGTCACTGCCTTGGCCTCAGCCACATGGGCCTTCCTGTCAGCGACCTCTAACCCTCCTCCTGCTAGACCCCCAGAGATCATTCCCACTCCAAGCGAGATTGTATTAAGCCTCTTTCCAGGGCCTTGGTCATCTCTCGGTGGGAGGTCAGGGTCGTCCTCATCATCAGAAGGGTCGTCCCCTCTTTTTTGAGGACCTTCTCTACATGCATCACCTCTCTTTTTTCTGGGGTCGTCCCCTTGGCCCCTCTTGAAGGCACCTTTGTCGACGTACTTTCTGAGCTTCCCTTCTTTCAGCATCTTCTCAATATCATCTTCAAAGAAAAGCATTTGTCTGTTATGTGGCCATGGTCTTGGTGAAATTTGCACCATAGGTTTTTATTCCTCTTGTTGGGGGTTGCCCTCAACTTCTCAAGCCACTTCAGAGACCGGTCACTCTTTATCTCATTGAGAATATGTTCATAGTTGACCGTTAGAGGGGTGTAATCAGCGAACTTGTCGTCCGTAGACCTCTTCTTCCCTTCTTTGTTCTTCTTGGGGTACTTACCCCCACTAGCGCCTCCTTTTTCGTCTTCGTATTTTGCAGCCATCACCTCTTCGGCGTTCATCACCTCTTCGGCGTTCATCACCCTTCCTGCTGTTGACAGTAATTCATCCATCGTCCTCGGAGGGTCTTCAACGAGCTTCCATAACATCTTCCCCTTTTGGAGCCCTCCAATCAGGGCTGTCATAGCTATGCTCTCCTCATAGTCTTCCATCTATAACTTTTCTTTGTTGAATCTGTCTATGTAGTCCCTTAGACTCTCATTCTTCCCCTGCTTAACATAGAGCAGGTGTGTGGTCTTCTTCTGTGGTCTCACCCCAAAGAAAAAGTTGTGGATGAACCGGTCTGTCAGCTGCTTAAAGTTTTCAATGTAGTTTTTTGGGAGAGACATATACCAGACATGTGCAGCCCCCGTCAGAGTACCAGAGAAGGCACGACACCTCATCTCATCTAAGATAGAGTAGATGTCTGTCGCTGATTGATACATCTCAATATGGTGGACAGGGTTGGTACTCCCGTCATATCTTAGGGTGACCGCAGGTGGCTTGAACTTTGATGGCGTAGGGAAGTTGACTATCTTCTCCACAAAGGGTGAGCCTATGGAGTATCCTCTATGAAGAGGGTCCCGTCTCTTCAGTATATCACCGATCTTATCCTCTAGTCACTGGATCAATTCATTCCAGGGCCTCGTAAGGTCGGCCTGGCCGATGTTATCCCCTGCCACCTCTTTAAGGTGTACGGAGGGCTCTGTCGCGGTAGGCATGTGTCTGCTGTTCACTTCCTCCTGGCCGTCGTCCCGTACTTGGGGTCGGCCCCCGTGAGGTCGGCCATCTGTTGCCTCCCTTCTGGACTTCGCAGCACTCCTTGATCTGAACAATTTTTCTCGCAGGTCATTTACTGGGCCCAGCCTTTCAAAGGCTGACCCCCTGCTCAGGCGATCAAAAGCAGAGCCTTTTGGGCGATCGTCAGGATTTGGTCTCCCGCACTTTCCTCTACTTTCCTGGAGAGGTCGCACAGTATTGTTGGAGACCTCATATGGTTCCCAGCATTCTATAGGGGCCTCTTCTCCGTCCAGATCGTCATACCTGTCCACAGGGCAAGGGTTTCCTTGCCTTCCCAGGCGTAGATGCCGGGGGTCAGCAAGGGATCCAACTCATATCAAGCTTGAATGGTGGATTTGGTAGATCGAGCAGCCCAGGAGCATGATAATCCCATAAATAATGGCCCTGCTCTAGTTTTAATACACCCAGGGCGTTCAACCATCCCTGTTTATAACCTTTATTATTGGCATTTTCAATGCGAGCATCCAAGTGACAAAGGGCCTCATTGTAGCCTGCCATCCAGAACTCACGAGGTTGTTTGTGGAATTGGAAAGTTATTCTCTCTAATTGCTTGTGAATGTTTCTGGCAAAAACATCCTTATTATCCAGAACAGACTTTGTCGAAGCAAGTTGATCCTCCAGAATTTGGGTTTTCTTGGACATTTCATACAAAGCTCGATCTTTTGCATTCAATTGGAACGCTTGGGTTTCCAATGTTGATTGAGTACGAGCTTCTTCAACATTACGACGAAGACCTCTGGATCCTCCCCGAGCAGGTCAAGAACTTTGTTCCTCAATAACATTTTGAGCAACTCTTCCTCGTTCACGAGAACCTCTTCCTCGCCCCCGAGTAGCAGTAGAAGTACCAGATCTTCTCAAGGTATCCAACTCTTGCCTTAATTTGGCATTCTCAACCTCTAAGAAGGAAAATCCCTCATCAGTCACTGGGATTACAGATGTTGAAGAGGAAGCTGCAGACTTCAATTGTGCTAGCTCTTTCTGCAAATTGTTATTTTCTTGCTCTAGCAGCTCGGCAATCTATCTACAAGCTTCAACTTCACCCTTTAGGGTTCTCTCCCTGACATCGTAGCCAACAAGCATCTTGTCATAACCTGTTTCAGCACTAAGTTGTTTGAGTTTCTTCTCATAACCTTCGTGCAAAAGTACTGAAGACTCTTTATATTACTGATGAAGTTCATCGAGAGTACCTTGCAAGTCTTCAATCATTTCGTAATAAGCCACATTATTGGCTACAACACGATCAAGAAGACATTTCAAGTATTGATATGCCTCCACTGCTTGGTCTGAAGCATCATGACCAAGGATATCAGTAATTTCTGATGCACTCAGGTCAGTATGGCCATCTTTAAAATATTCATGGCATTGCTGCATCAGTTTTGTATCATTGACAGACAGCAATTCCATTCTAGCCATAAACTAATAAAGAAGAGAAGGCAAGAGTTAATAAAAAAAACAGACAGAGCATCAACAATGTAGAGGAACAAAAAAGGTAATTTTATTACATCATCAAAAGGAGTACAGCGTTCAGAATACAGAGTACAAGTAAAAGAAAAAAAAGAAGAGAATACCGAATAACTTCACACCTTTTCCTTGTCTCCCAAGACTTTCTCGGGAGGCTGGGACGAGGAGCTTGGTTACTCGGTGGGAACAATGAGTTGGTTGGCAGAAGTCGGGACTTGCTCAGGAGGAGCAGGCAAAGATGAAATCTCCTCGGTGGCTGTCTGATTGGGTTGTGGAGCAAGGACTTGATCACCCACTATCATTGAAGACTCCTCGGATGCAGCTTCATCTTCATCCTCATCTTCAATTCTAGGAGGAGAACCGGGAAGATGTTGTTGAAATAGCTCAGAGTCCTCGCTCACCTTCAATTCTTACAGGGCAGCAACCCAACCATCTCGAAAGTATTTCAAACTCCCATACTTGACCTGGGTCATCATGGCTGCTACCCCCTGTCCCATCCTTTATCCCAACCGGTGCGGAAAGATTTTTTCACAGCCATTTTTCTTTTCATTTTCTCCGAGGAGAGCTTCTCGGATAGAAGATCCTCAGAGGCTTTCAACTTGGCCTCCACCTCCTCCTTTTGGCGATTTACTTCTCGCAAAAGGGTTAGCTCTTCCTCAGCCGATTTCAACTTATTTTCAAGCTCCCCAAAGTTTGTGAGCTTCTCGGTATATTTCTTATTCTCTCTCTCCAAGTCTTTTACTTTGTTTCCCAACTGCACCTTCTCTGCCTCAGATGCAGCCAACTTCTTCTCCCATTCACCCTTATCCTCGTCATATTTTTTACGGGAATCCTTCAAAGACTGGGCCAAACCCAGAAAAGCATCCTCCACTCCAGACGAGGAGCTAGAAGCCTTGAGTGCTTCATCTTTCTTCATTATGGTGTTAAAGCAACTCACCAGCTGGAAAAAGCAAAAGGTAATGATAAGTCAGTCCCGAGATACATATATTGACTGAAAGAAAGAAAAATTCAGGATAAGAGAAACTTACTGAAGCAATGTGACGAGTAGCTAGGGATGTCAGCATATCCCTAGACATGTTTTCTTCAATTCCTTGGACTTCAGGAATAGTCCAAGTCTTTACCGAGCTCATTGCAGAACTCGGGGGAATAATAGTTGGAACTCCAACTCCACTAGCTTGGAGCTGGGGAATGGTTTCAGAAAAACTGACCGAGGAGGATTTCTTCAATCTCCTCAGTGGCACTTCAACAGTTTCAACCAAAGAGGAACTTTTGGTTGGGGAGATGGTGATCACTCCTGCTGGTACATCCTTCTTACTAGGAGCCACTGTGGGCTTCTCGGCAGCCTTCTGAGGAGCAACAGAAGGGGCAGCATCTACTTTCTTTGTCCCCTTTGGGACATCATTCTTGTTTCTCTTTCCATCTCCAGCAGAGGAAGTCTCTTCGAAGATAGCAGGAACTCTTCTTTTGCCCATCTTCTGACTTAGAGGAATGTGAGATTCTGGAGAAGAGTCCTCATGAATTGATGCTGGTTCACTGGTACTGACCACAGGACGAGCAGTAAAGGATGTAGTATAACTCCTATACTGCAACAAATATGAAGCAGACCTGATGTGCTCGTCTTCAATTCTTCGTTGCAAATTCTAGATATGTTTCAAATGTTTAATATTTATTTCTGATTCTTTTGGAGTTTTTCTCTTACTGTCAACTGCAAACAAATACATAGTGAAATATCAGCCATACATTTTGTCAAACACAATGAAATCGTAATTTCAAAAATAAAATAAGATGAAAATAACCTATCCCATTGCCATATGGGGGGCATCTGGGACCTTGATATACTTCATCTCCAACCAAAGGGGTATGTTGCCAATTTTTTATAACTACCCCGTGTTCAAAATAATCCCTATTTGCATCAGGGAGGTTGACTACTAAGGCCCTATTCAAAAATCTAGTTTTTAAATAAAAAACATTGTCTAAAACAGCCCATTTATAACAGTACATAATCTCAGGAATTCCTATACGAGTTCCATGAGTTTGATTTAACCTATACACCCCATTAACTATTCTCCATGTGTTGGGGGCTATTTTTGCAGGGACAACATCGAAATACTGACAGAACTCTAAACACAAAGGGTTTGGTGGAAAAGAAAATCCACATTCAGCAATAAAGAGGCTAGGGAACCAATGTCCCTCAGCCAAATTAAAATAATTTGAAGCCTCAGAAAGATTCTCCAAAGTTACCCAAGAAGGAATAGAAAAGTCAGAACGGAATTTCTCAAGAGATTAGATAATATAAACCATGGTGAATAAAAAGAAATGAAGAAGAAAGAAGAAAATCTTACAGGAAAAAGGAGATCTGTTGACAAACAAACGAAGAAAGGGATGAACGCACAAGAGAGAGAAAGGCTATAGAAAACTCGAAAGCAGAAATTGGAAAAGGTAGAAGATGATGGGATTGCCAATGAAGCTTAAATACTTTGCCTTAGGAAACGGCGAAAGAAATGATTACAAAAAGAAACTATTACGCTATCGGCGGCTAAAAGGATAAAAAGTGCACGAAGATCGAAGCGCTTATAAAAATGCAAAAAGGCGGATTCTGCGAATTTGGAAGGAAATTCAAATGCGGAGAAATGTTCCTAAAACCCAGGAAGATCATTTAATATTGCCATATACCGAGAAAGAATGTTCCATACTCCTCAAAGTTCGAAATATAAAACATTGGGGGCTTCTGTTGATACCAAAATTAGTATGCTGATATGGACGAATAATAAGAAGACACGTGTCAATCTACGTGGCACAATAACAACGAGGAAGTTCATTTTCCCGACCAAGTCACGTTCTCTCCGAGCAACAAGGATACTCCGAGGAACTCCAACACTCCGAGGAACTCCTGAACGACGAGCAACTAAGGCGGTCCGAGCTGCACCTCGGCCACAGCATTTATTGCCAGATAATCAACAGTTCAACTATTCATTGAATGCTTATCATCTTGACGCACACGCTTGAATAGCATTAAATGAATTACCCTTTCATATGTATATCATTTAATGTATCACCCTTTCATGTACAGCCTAAGGGCTATAAATACCTTGTATCACCCTCATTCAAGGGGACCGGAATTTTCTGATAGTACTTGTAATCGAGAATTCCCAAACACTCAGCAATAACATAACAGTGGACGTAGGCCATTCATATAAGGCTGAACCACTTTAAAATATTTTGTCTCATTTATTTATCTGTGATTGAATTATTAGAGTAATCTAATTTTTTACATCAACAATCATGAAATTTTTTGTTACCCTAGGTATTTGCTTACTTGCTTGTCAAATGGATTCTTAAAAAAAATTGAATTTGCTCCTTGTTAGATTTTTTTTTTTTTGAGTTTAGGACATGATGACATTTAAAAAAATAAGGTCCAACAATACTCAATTTATTTTCAATGCGGTCCTAATGTGGTACTTTTTTTTTCAAACAAAAATATAAATATCTTTTAAGAGCACGGGGGACAAATGGCCTATCCTCGGGGGCTTACATGCAAAAGATAATAAACAAAACTAGTTGAATCTTGTAGGAGGCCTAAGATTATATTTTAGAGTCATTTTCTCCTCTTTACTAAGAGCGGGAAAGGAATAATCTTTCTTACCGCTAGTATTATTCGAATCAGTAAACATCACTCTAATCCTCGTCGAGCATTAAGTTCTTCCGCAACAAATTCTACGCCCTTTTGATCTCCCCTCTTAGGCCTGTCAACGGGTCGGAGACGGGTCGGGTTTTGGGAGATCCAGATCCGTGTAATCGGGTCTTCATCGGGTTCGGGTCCGGGTCTTCATCGGGTCTACGATATTGGATCCAGACCCGTATCCGTTCGGGTCTTCGGGTTTCGGGTTCGGGTCCGGGTCTGGTCAAATATGTACATTTAGTTTATATTTATTTTATTTTATCCCCCTTCTTTATTATTTAATCTTAAATTAAAATATTTTGTAATGTATTGTAGAATATTATTAGTATAAATAAAACATATATTACTTATATTTATTATATACATAAATATATATATTTTTATATATAATAATTACATGTTATATTGATAAGATATATTTATAAATATATATAAATTTATAGTATATATGTATATATATACAAAATAATCATGTACAATTCGGGTCGGGTCGGGTCTTCGGGTCCGGGTCTTGTATAAGATCCAGACCCTACCCGTTTAATAAACGGGTCTTCGGGTATTCGGGTCTTCGGGTCTCGGGTCCAAAAAAATATGCTCAGACCCTATTATATGGATCGGGTTCGGGTCGGGTCTGGGTCCAGACCCGACCCATTGATAGGGACCCCTCTTATATACATGTTGAATTTTGGTAACATATATGTGAATTTTTTAAATAAATATATGTTATGTTTGCATAAATGCTAACATATAATAGTGAGAGATCTTAATGTTTAAAAATATATTGGTGAATTAGAGCAAAAACAAAACTTACTCATTAGAGATTAAACTTCGAAGCTTTCTAAAATATATTTATGGTTGAATAACATAATGTATTCATTTCTCAAACTTTTTTTTGAGGTTTTTTCTTTTGTAGGGAGAGGGAATTGATATGCAATATTCTAGAATTACAAAATAACCCTACAAAATTTAAAACTATTGTAACCACCCCTCAAAAAATAAAAAAATAACTGTCCACATCAAACACATCAGGACTAGGCTTGTAAATTGAGTCCCCAAGCCCGAAGCCCGCCCGTTCGGCCCACTATTTTCGGGCCGAGCTTTATTTCAGTTTGAGCCGAGCCGAGCCTGAGCAAAATTTCAAGCTCGAATGAATTTCGGGCCGAGCTTGAGCCGAACTTGGCCAAGACCGAATTAGACCCGAAACCCGAACTTCATATTTATAAATAAATAAACAAATAATTTATATAATATAACATATTTATGTTAACATTGTTTAATTAGGTTTCGTTCTTTTATTTCATTTATTACTTTAAAAAAAATCATTTGTCATAATACATTAGATTACATGTGATTTTTAATTTTGTGATTTTATTGTTAATATCATTATGAGTATTTGATTTAATAATTGCGCAAGTCACAATAGGCATTTATTAATGATCAAATTTTGCTAAATGTATGAAATTTAATAGGCATTTGTAGGTTTTCACTCTTATTTCCCTTGTTTTAATTTAATACATTTCATAATTATATATTTTATTTCATGAAATATCAATTAGATTTTAATGTGTAATTTTGTCGATAATGGAAATACAAGGAAAAAAATAATTCAAACTTTTTTATAAAAAAAAAAATGAAATTGGGCGGCCCAAAATCGGGTCCAAAGCCCATAATATAAATGAGACGAGTTCGACTCTAGGTGAAAAAAAATAATTCGAATCAAACTCAAACTTAAATATGAGTAAGTGAGTTCATACCGAACCTGAACAACCTCAATCCGACTCATCCCATTCCTATTTACAACCCTAATCAGGACCAGCAAAATCAAAGAAATGCACGAGTAGATTTAATTCCTAATGGGCCCACAAAGGTACCAATTTCCATCTTTATAAAAGAAAATAGTTCAGACTTACTTGGTCAACCAACATCATGAATTTTCAATAAAAGCAGTGGTGGCCATAAATTGAGTATAAAAAAGCCTACACTTTGACTTTATAAAACCAACTTAAAATCGGATGATACAAGAGAGGAATACCGCAAAGAGGAATTATAAATAAACCCCTAAATTAAATATCAATCGCAATTTAGTTTCTAAAGTATCAACTACGTCATCTAAGTTCAAAAAATTGCATACAGTGTTGCTAAACATTTCACTGAAATACTATTTTTTAGCCATGTCAAGGATTTGTTTTACAGCAGCTTTTTAAGACAATTCAAATAGTTATTTTCAAAACCAATAAATTAGGGACTTAATTACTATCAACACAATAGTTTAGGAGTTTCTTTGTAATATACCCATAAATATGCAAGCATTGACCCGAGAGAGAGAGAGAGAGAGAGATTCTAGTACACACTAGGTATATATATTGATTTTTTAAAAATACTAAAAACAATATTTTTGAATTGAATTTTTTGTGTGGTATTTAAACCATTCAAAGAACTTATATTAAAAAAAATAGTTCAAAGTAACGTTTTTTGTTATTTTAACAAAATTGGTCAAACTTTCAAAAAGTTGTAAAAGTTTGACCGATTTTTTTAAAATAGCGAAAGACATTATTTTGAGTTAATTTTTTTTATATGGATCCCTTTAAATATTTAAATACCACATAAAAAAATTCAATTAAAAAAAAATAAGTTTGTGTTATATGAGAGCCTCTCTCTCTCTCTCTCTCTCTCTCTATATATATATATATATATATATATATATATATATATATATATAATGAGGATCTTTAGCTGATCTTAAAGAAATGACAAAAAAAGATGAATTATTTAAAATACTAAAAAAGTAATTTTTTCATCCAAACTTGGTAGAAAAATCTTCACAAGAAGAAGATCATCTGCAAATAATTCCATGAATTTTTTTTTTCGAAAACTGCATACTAAAGTCTTATATATTCTTCACACTTTAGGACTACATTTTTATCACGCGATATTTAACTTTAATGAAGAATTAACAACAATGGTAACAAAATCAAATATAATTAATAAAATGTGCTAAAGGCTAAAAAACACTTATTACTGAAATATCTAATTAAAAATGATTTTTCTTAATCAAGAAAAGTCAATATTACTATCTCACAAAGTATTAGCACAGGTCCTGATTATTTTTATTTATTTATTTTTATAAGTAAATGATCCAATAAAACAAATCCGCCACTATTACTGACAAAAAAGAAAAAAAAAAAAGAGAACTATCAAAATTTACACTAACAAACGGAAAAGAAATACCCATTCAATTTCTGAACAATACCCATAACACGAAATTCTGAATTTCTGAGTTAAATAATCAATCATCACATAAAAAAGCAGACCCCAAACATGATTGAGAATTTTTTTTTTTGAGAAAAAAAATTAGAAAATTTTTCTATCGAACTTTCATATAAATATGGATAAGAATGAGTGTGTTTAAATATAGTTTGCAAGGCAAAATATATTTATCGAATGGATGCTAATTAGAGCAAAAACAAGCTTACTCTTTATTCATGGTCAAATAACATAATGTATTCAACTTCCACGCTTGTTCAACAAACATGAATTGACGATGAAAGCACTACTAAAAATTTATGATATAAAGGGCAGGACTTTGACTTTATAACACAACTTAAAATCTAATTATACAAGAAACTTATACGCCAACGAGGAATTAATGAAATTTCAACCTTCTGAAGCTGGCAAAGATTCAAAAAGATAATTGAAGAAATTTTTGATTTTGTGTGAACTATGGTCTAATTTCGTGCTTGACCTTGATAGGATTCTAGGGTTTTTAAGTCATATTTCAAGATTCTATAATTTTTTTTATTTTTTTTCTTTTTTATTTGTTGAGACTTTGTCCACTCATTCACTATTTTTTTTTTATATATATCAACTTTTTTGAAGCAATTTCGGAAAAATAAAATAAAATAAAGGCACATATACCAAATAGTCTCTCGGACATTTTTTAATACCCATTTAGTCCAAACTTTTTTATTTTGCCTCAAAAAGTCCTTTGCCACATATTTTGGAGAGGGAGTGCCGCTGGCGCGAACCTCTAAAAATAAGAGGATATTGAGTGCTTGAGGGACTAAATGGGTTAAACTAAAAATATGTGTCCTTTTTAAAAAATATATATTTATAGTAGGGACTATTTAATAATTGACCCTAAAATAAATTCTTTTATTATTATTATTATTATTATTATTATTATTATTATTATTATTATTATTATTATTTGTGATTTTAAATGTTTAGTTCATTTTATTTAAGATTTACTTATATTCACTTTCATATTTGTATTTTTTTAGATGTTGGTCCTATTGTAACAAGTATGAGACAAGCGTCATTATCTGCGGAAATGAAGATGAACGGTTACAGAGTAGTTATATGACGTATAATAATTTTAAAAAAACATGGAATGAGATGTAAGCGTAACAAATATTTTAAAATGGGACTAAAATAAAAAAAAACTATTATTATTTTATATTAATTGCAATTAATCTCTTAAACTAACAAATATATCATTTAAGTGTAACAACCCCTATTTTCTCACGTAAAGGTTGGCGAGGCACGATACACCGAAGATAGGGCTTTCTTTTCAATTAATAGCATTCTTAGTACAAAGTAAAAAAAAATAACTTATTTTTCAAAACTTCTGCATTTGTAAAATGAAGCACATACATAATAGCCTAATAATCCAAACCACCACCACCATAATAATAATAATAATAATAATAATAATAATAATAATAATAATAATAATAATAATAATAATAATATCCAACTAGAGTAATAAAATCCCAACCGATATAAAATAAAAGAGTATCGGGCTTATGCCCTTACAACTGTTCCAAATATTAAATGACTGAAGCTGAAAAGCACCTATGCTAGAAGCAACTGAATCTGAATCTGGAGAGCAAGCGAGATCGCGGGACTACTACAACACAATCGAACTATCCCAGTCTAGGAGCACCTGGGGGAGAAATTATGTACATTTGGGTCAAAGGCCGAGTACTGCAAGAATTAACTTGAATAATATATGAATGTAATAATACAGTCGATGCACAATCATTATTCCCCCTTTTCGCCACTCCCATGCATATAACATTTCACCTTTCATCTAAGTGTGATATTGTTCGCACCTAATAAATCCCAAATAATGAATGGTGACATCAACCCTATTTGTAAACAGATATATCGATAATTAATTATTTAAATGTAATTCCTACATTTTATTTGCCAACATTCATTTGTCCCGGTCTCATTATTCTTTCAATAAGGTATAAACATCTATTATGCATTATAAGGTCTCATGTATAAATATTGTCCATTTTCTTGGACAATTAAATTTATTTAATTCCAACCCGGTCAAATAATATATATATATATATATATATATATATATATATATATATATATATATATATCCTTTCATATATTTTATCACACAAGGGCATCTACCGTTGGTGTCTATTCGTATTCTATTGGCAAATCCGGAGGAATTCTCTTATTTTTAAGCGGACATCACAAACAAACATACACATTGGGTGCGATCCCCACGTAGGGCACTAGTATACGACCTATATCTAGTGGTGATACAGGAACGGTCAGCGCCAATACCTACCTCTAGTGGGTGGAGCCTCCATATAGTACACATATGGCCTACACATCGTCAATCCCACCAGTACCAGCGTGTGATACGCGGCCCGAACGAGCGAACCCCCGAGTCGATAGGACAGTTCACGGATATGGTATGTCCACATAATTACATAGTACTACATATTATTTATCTCTAGAATATGCATAGGCAATTTCTCTATTATTACCTATATAGTTCAATTAAAAAGATTCACAACATTTCTCATTCATTAATAATTTGTCATCTAATAAATTATTAACTACATCCGATAAATAATTATTTAACCATCTAGTTAAAAATAATAATTATTTATTTAGGTGGGAGTGAGTCAATAGTCCCTAAATTAATTAGCCCATTGTACAAATGTTCTCCCACAAAAATCTAATATTTCTATCGCCCAAAGGGAATAAAACTCACGTATTCAACTGAAAATAAGGCAAAGCAGAAAAGGATGAAAAAGTCAAAATTTTGGTTCGTCGCTCGATGACGCGACTAAGAATGTGTCTCAGAAGTGCGTACTCTCTAGGCTCAAGTACAAGCCTGTCACGTTAGTAATAATCCGATAAGTCGGGTATCGATCCTCAGAAAAATAGGACAATAGAGTTGTAACGATGTTGGACAGACGAAGGAACCCTAACTCTGACTCCAAAGGAAAAGGAAAAGGTGAATTGATTATTGGAATAACTACAACTAGATGCAATTTTGAAAAGGATTAACTAATGAACTACAGTATAAATGGAATGCAACTATTATAAATTACTTGAAATACTGATGATAATTGAATTAAAACTTGAACTATATGATGAGAAAAACAGGACGGGAATACAATTCCTCAACCCTAGAGTATTGATGGTATAAAACTAATCGTAAATTTAAGGGATTAATTAGACCCAGAATTTGGTACTCCCAAGCATTATGTATATGAGGTTAAAGCCCGCACCATACATAATCAGAGGACGAGTAAATCGGTATCGCGTTAGTTACCCTCGAATTGCATTCTGAAGCATCCCGGTTACCCTGAAGCAAATGAGATCCAAAGATCTACAATTGTTGTGTTTTTACGCAATACGGTCATAATCAAATCATCAAATTTATAGGATTAATTTTATACACATGCAACTACCACATCAGGTTGAGTTCATGCATCCCGACCTTAGAAATCTAGCTTGGCATATGAAAACTTGAAGATAACATGTTTGGAATGAAAGAAAATATTTTTACTACTGAATAAAGATGAAACGAAATGAAGGTGTTATTAGAAAAGTAATTATTGCAGTAAAACAAGAATTAGAATAGTATTACTTGAATTGCAAACTGAAAGCAACTAGGGTTTATTGTTCTTCTACTCTAAAATTGATTACAAAATTTCCCTAATGAATCAGAATCCTCCTCCATATTGGGAGGAGTTTACAATTTATCATCTACGAAATAAAAGAGTTTGAACCAAGTAGAATTCTAATTTTTACAAATGTATAAGTTCGGATAATCGAGAACAAAACCGATCCTCTATGGGGTTCGGTTCAGTTATGTCTTTGACAGCTTTTACAGAGATTTCTTCGAGCATGGGGTCGGTTCTTTATTTTTCTACTTTGGTTCGGTTACATCTTGTTGACTCTTCACATGAAGTTTTTCAGGTGTAGGATCGGTTCGTTATTCCCTCCCTTCGGTTCGGTTCAGTCTTGACAGTCTTTACACGAATTCTCCCGGGATGGAATCGGTTCTTTTTCTTTCCCTTGGGTTCAGTTTCAGCTTGTCAGCTTTTGCAGAAATCTTTCCTTTTTGTACTTCTTTGAAGATTTTGATACGAAACTCGGATTAAAATACTCAACATCTGCGAAATAGATGAACAACACACGAAACTCGGCGTACTCATTAAAAACTTGTCAATAGTAATGATATGATATAAATCCACTTGAATTACACTTTACGGAGCGATAAAAGCCTATAAATTAAGGGGATAAATGGGAAGAATTTATGCCTAATCAAACCCCCCTAACTTAGAACTTTTATCGTCCCGAGCAATGTAAAAGAATCAAAACATGGTCTAACTCGTAAATTGGATAGAATACCTTTTTCGCGGGTGAGCAATTGCATTTAGCGTATGCAACAAGCCTTTAAACCCCTAGGTTACCCTAGTAGGACGAGTTGTGTCTCGTGAGGTTTTGCAGAGAATATACCCACAAAATTCGACTCAAAGAAAATTCAAAATACGCAAAAATTGTATAATTCAAACTTTTATAGAAAATAGTCATCATTAATTCATGTTCAAGAGTCTCAAATCATAGTGCGCGTGTGTGAAACCGAAAATCTAACCGCGAATTTCCACCGATTGACTATTACGTTACTTATCCAAAAATTCGTTTTGATTTCAAAATCTCAAGGAATACTCTCACAAAGAAATCACTCGAAATGGGGAATTTCTCTCGGTATGCGTGATTTATAAGAGTAAATGTACTGGAACCAAGTTCACACATACAAGTATAAAGACGGAAATTTATGGTAACCGAATCTCATAACTGGATTACGGATATAAGAAAACGGGAACATTGCCTCTAATTAGTATCTTTGATCTCTTTTATTATCTTTTTGTGTTTTTGCTCTCCACGCGGTAACTAATTTCGCATAAAGGACTCGGTTAGGACTTTTTCGGGCTAACGGTTTATTGGGTCATATTGGAAAAGGTTAAGAATCTCGGAACGTTAGTGCATTTCCGGGCTTTTGCTCATTTTTTTTCTTCTTTTTCTATTTTTTTCTATTTTTCACGCTTTTCTTTTTCTTGTTATTTTTGTTGAGCATAGCTATTTTTTTCTTGCCCCTTTTTTTACATTTTCCGGACTTAATTTTTGGGATTGTCCCCTTTTCACAATTTTGGGGTTTTTCGGGTTGTCAAACGAAAGGCAAAAATTTATTCAGCTCAATTTGGATTACAAAAGGGGTAATTTTTCGCTACTTTTTCTGGCCAATATTTTTGGGTGACAAAGGAGGGCCCACTTCATTGTTCAAAATACTAATTGCGTTACCATAAAAGTTTCAAGACGAATTAAGTTTAGAGATTATTTTTTGCACATTTTTCGAGGCAATATCACACACATTTTCCATAACCCATCAAAGTGAAAGAATTGAGCTCCTCGACGACTTTCTTTGACGCTGAAAAGAACTTTTGAGTTAACAATTAACTCAGATTGATTTATAAATTTCACAAAAATGAAGGGCTTGAATCTCACCGGGGTTGTTAATCTCCCCATTGATTCGTTAAGTCGCCTACGTTCGCTCAATTTCCATCTTTGGTCAATTATGTTTTTCTAATTTGAAACTTTAAACCGACTTTTAACGATATTTTTGAAAATTTTGAATTCTAATTATGGTGACAATTAAGTTCAACACAAATTAATAAGAAAAGTCAATCACCAAAGAAAATAAAGAATGTAAAGAATGCCAATCACACAACACAATATTTACGTGGTTCAACAAGAATGCCTACGTCCACGGTGGTGCTCTCGATATTATTTCTCTATACTTCGAGGAGTGTTTTACAGGAAAAATAATACATGCCTTTTGCCCCAGGCTTAGGGTTTGTTATATACATGTTTGTTCTCGGGGAGTGGGGGTGTTGGACTCCCCCACGTCAGTCCATAACCCCTAGAATATCTTCATACGAGATTTTAGGAACTTGACTGAGTTGTAACTAAATTGATTGGGATGTGAGGCTCCCAGACTTTGGGCCATTTTTATTGGGCTACTCGTCTTGGGCCATAATGAGAAATGGAGGTACCCACAATTACCCCTAAAGTTATTGGGCCACAATTCAGGCTCAATAATTTTAAATGATTTTTTATAATGGCATTTTTGTAAATTATGCAACACTTTTCAAGATTGAAGCGCCTCTTTTGAACTGATTTAGGCGGCAGCCCGCTTCGTTTCCTGTCCATTATGATTAGAAATGTTTACAAATCCTTCAGAGGAGTGTTTTCTTATTGTCGCTTCAGGTTTTTCCATATTTCTAACCTTCTCTAACCTCCCGATGTTGCGCTTTTCATTCTCAGGTCTTCGTCTTCCAATTTCACTATTCTTCATCGTCTTTGCGTGTGACTTTGCATCGTCCTAAGCTAAGTTCTCACTTCGTAAGTTCCTCTTGATCTTTCTCTTTGCTTTTTCTGTTGACATTTCTTCGTATCTGTAATTAGGGTTTGTGAATGGCAAAAATATGCAATAGAGAAGTACCCGAATTTAGAAAGTTTTATAACATTCTAAATTGGGTAGATATTGAGTGTGTCCCTATCCCTCATAATGTTAGAGAGATTGAGGATGATCACTGGATTCATGTTCTCTTATTGTCCCAAGGGGGTCTTACTTTTCCCCCAAGCAATTTGTTTTTGCATTTCTTTGGTTATTTCAATCTTGTCCCTGTACAGTGTTCGTCAAACATCTGGAAGATTGTTAATGGTGTCCATAGGAACCAATCTAGGGCTTGCTGAGATCTGTTTTTGTTATTCTTTCTCGTGAACAAGTTCTGGTCTTCTTTACCTCAAAGCTAGGAGTCCTGATAGGGTATTGGTAGTAAATCTACTTGATTCCCACAAGGATTACTGGAAAGAGGATTTTCTTTCTAGAAATTGGTAGTTTCCTCCCCATACTAAGGTCGAGGTCTGACATGTTCATGGTCCCCTTTTATGGGGAGGAGTACATAGGTAGGCTTAGTTTTTGCTCTGCTCATCGATCCTCTTATTAATACATCACTACAGGAATAATAATTTTTCTCGGCATAAATTAAATGACGAGAAAAGCACTAAAAATGCCAGTAACACTTTTTGCGGCACTTTTGGTGACATTTTCACAAGTGCGGTAATAGCCAATGTGGTAAAAAAATAACGGCAGTTTAAAAAATACCGCAAAAAGTTAGCGGCACTTTTGGTGGCATTTCCACAAGTGCGGTAGCCAATATGGTAAAAGAACAACGGCATTTTAAAAAATGCTGCAAAAAATTAGCAGCATTTTAAAAAATGCTGCAAAAAATTAGCGGCATTTTTAAGCATTTATATTAATGCTGGTAATAACCTTTTTGCGGCATTAAGAAAATGTTGAGAATAACCTTTTGCAACACCTATTAAATGTTCAACACGCTTTTGACGGCACTAAAAAAATGCCGAGAATGATAGTAGCGGCATTAAACAAAATGTTGATATTATTTTGTAATATATGAGTGGGAACAAGTGTTGAAAAATTCATTTATAACAAGTTGTATTTAACTACAAATACACTACCATAACATTAACTTAAGAGGGCGGTAATCAAATTAAAGTGTCATTAATGTCATTAAAGTCTTAAATTATGATATTTTGAAATTATCATCATATTCTCCAACCAGGAGACGCGTGACTATACGCTCAGTTCCACCAAGTTATATTGGTCCCTTGCGAGGTGTTCATACCTCTTATGGGTCGTTTGGGGGCTGGTTTGGGTTTTCACCCTTTAACTGCTTGTTTTTAAACCTAATCTGTATATTTTCAAATTATCCTCATATTCTCAAACCAAGAGACCAGTGACTACGTGGTCAATTCCTACGAGTTACATTAGTCCCGTGCGAGGTGTTCATGCCTCTTACGGGGCCGTTTGGAGCCTACTTTGGGTTTTCACCCTTTAACGACATGTTTTTAAGACTAATCTAGATATTTTTAAATTATTGTCATATTCTGAAATCGGGAGTCCCGTGACTACGCGATTAGTTTCTACAAGTTACGTGCGAATTGTTCATGCCGCTTATGGGACCGTTTGGGGCCTGGTTTGAGTTTTCACCCTTTAACGGCTTATTTTTTATCCTGATCTATATATTTTCAAATTATTTTCATGTTCTCAAACCGGGAGTCCCGTGACTACGCAGTCAGTTTCTATGAGTTAAATATGTCCCGTGCGAGGCGTTCATACCTCTTATGGGGTTGTTTGGGAGTTATTTTGAATTTTTTTCGCTCTAACATGTTTTTAAACCTAATCTAGATATTTTTAAATTATCATCATATTCTCAAACAGGAAGTCACGTGACTACGCGATCAGTTCCTACGAGTTACATTGACCCCGTGCGAGTTGTTCGTGCCTCTTATGGGGATGTTTGGGGGTTGTTTGAGATTTTCTCCCTCTAGTGGAATGTTTTTAAGCCTAATCTTGATATTTTCAAATTATCGTCATATTCTCAAATCGAAAGTCCCCCAACTACGTGGTCAGTTCCTACGAATTACATTCGTCCTGTGCGAGGTGTTGGTGCTTCTTACGGGGCCATTTGGGAACTATTTTGCATATTCGCCCTTTAACGGCATGATTTCAAGCTTAAGTCTGAAGATTTACAAATTCTCATCGTGTTATCAAGTCGGGTTTGATTTTACAATAATGTTAGTGCACAAAATATGTATCATTGTATATAGTGCAACTACTTTTAAGTGAAACCCATTTTATAACCAATCAAATAATAACAAATTGAATATTATTCTAACAACAAATTTGAAGAAAGGGAATTAAGTACCTGTTTGCCAGCAAAATAGTGACCATTTATAGAATGATGAGCCAGGACAGCTGAATCTAGAGATTTATAGTGTACATACACGTTCCCCCACAAATGGGATGAACTATTTCTGCATACCTGAACATAAATATGAATTTTGTTATCCTTTGGGGTGCAAGGACATAGAAAGCAATCTCTATTGAATCCTCCCATAAAACAAAAACCATTACTGTTCTCTTCATAGTTTGAGTATGCAAACTATGTATACCAGAACATTTTAGCATGAACTAATATATAGTACAGAAACAAAGATTCATCATAAGTACACAACTCTATGAATAGCTTGAGGTCTCCATTTCCACATGATTTATGCATTTAGAATATGTAGTATAGGAGAATAGTGCCACAATACTACTGGTAGAAAATTTAGAATTGATGTCGTTCATGATAGTTACAACAATGTTCATTTTACAAATCAAAAACATTAAATAAACAGAAACTAGTACCCCGCTATAAAGTGGAGACCCGTCGTATGATGAAAGAACCAATTCGTGAAGGCTAACCTTTCCATATGCAAAAAGTCTAAAGGCAGACCCCAAAAGGAAATATTTTTTAATCTTTTTGAGCTTCCCCGTTCATTCTCCTCACGAGTTTCAGACCCTTAAAGACATTGATGATGTCAAGGACAAGGATTATGCAACAAGAAATCAGGATCAAAACCCATAAGTTCTCCACACGATTATGTAACAAGAAGTCTGAGTTCCTCATACATGTGATTAATCTGCATTCCATGAAATCAGGATCAAAATCCCATAAGGGATAAGGAGGTATAATGATAGTGTAGAGAAAAAATAAGTATTGTCCCGCTTGTTTCCAACATTGGGGAAGTAGTTCTGTTTCTGTTTGCATCTCTACCACATTCTTAGCTAGGGTAACATAGGCATGAATAGAATAGAAAGAATCAACATCATTTTCCAATTATAAAGATATGAAATGTAATAAAAAGACTAGTACTCAGAAAATTACATCCATTATGATACGTCTCTGCTGCTCATCTGGGCGTTTAATTAAATTAAACAATGCGTGGGTCAAGGAATCCCGTGTTGTGCCGTCTGGATAGCGCTCGATTGCACACATAATAAATGGAAGGAGCTCCTACAGGTAACCAATAGACCTTAAATACTTGAAGGGCAATTCAGTGTTCAAAAATAATAATGGTAATAATAATAACAGCAGATATGGAGCTCAATCAGCAAACAAAATATTTGAAAGCACACCTCCCGGTGATTGATCTTGACATAAGGAACAATTTTAGGCAATGCATCCGAAAGTATCTGAATGGTTTCCAATCCCTGAAAAGTTTATATAATTTCAAAAATGAAATGACAATTACGGGGGTTCTCACATTTTAACCAAAAAAAGAAAAAAAAGTAGAAAATCATAGATAATCAACAAACTTATGAACTACATTAACATTTTGTTAATTGCTATGTAGAGACGTGTAGTACCTCCGAGGATGCTTAAAACATGATGGTGCAAATTCGATGTATTCTCATACTCAAAGGACTGTTCAGCTTCCCCAGCTACAAGTGTAATAAGAACTCAACCCTATAAACCATATGGTAACTGTAAAACAAAAAGAATTGTCCTCATTTATGGTTGTACTCCCCGAGATAGCTAAATGTATCCAAGTATTCATCCCAAAAAAACATAGGGGAATAATATGACAACCTTATTCAGTAACCCACATCCCAATTTATTGATTATTGCGAGCTTTCTTTCAGGTAACTCTGGTTCAAATCTGATGTCCCTTTTCTTTCGAACCTCGAGTGGAACATGATATAATATTATGACTGCTTGAAACACTTGGTCCCTAGCAATCATCTTGACACCTTCATTTTCACATCTAATAGTCTGAACCGTCATTTTATAAAAAATGGGAACTCCTTCGCTTAATTCTTTGATAAATGCCAGATGAGAGCATGTACCAATTTTGGTGCAACTTCTGGGAGTCCAATTTAAACCATTTCTTGAAATGTCTCCTCTATCCAGATTGTTCAAAAAGTTAATCACGCAAAATATTGCGAGTAACCTACATTTAGAGTAACGGGAATATAATAAGTATACTCAAGTTATATAAAATTTTAACGGTCATAACATGGAATGTATAATAGTAATATCAATATAGTGTTATTTAACATCAGTATGCTTTCAAAATTAACCAAGAACACTATGAATTGATTCCAAATTTCACCAACACCACTATAAATTGATTTGACTAAATTTCACCTAGGACATTATGAAGACAAATACAAAATCAGGTTTCCATTTTGACAATCTTTTAAATAGTTCTTTTCCTTCATCTCAGATACATTCACTGCAAAAAAGATGAGAATTTTTCTTTCTAGTAAAATAAGATGCACGCATGTGTAAGTATGAACATGTAAGTGATTAATTAGGTGGAATAGAAATGTAATCATCCCCCTCCCAGACTTTCTTTACTTCTTAACTTATAAATAACTTAAATATAGCGACATGCAGTGTACAGTTAAATCTTTACCTAAATACCATCATTTTCGGTATAGCATGGCACCATCATCCCAACCCCAAATTTAAACCCATTTGTTTTTCAAATCTAACTCAAACTTCCTGATATTTTGCAAAAATAGTTCATTAACGATAAGGAATAACCCATCTCTATTCTCAGTGGCCATCATTATCAAGCCATGAATTATCCCATACCAAGCCTCCATTCACAGATTCCAATTTCATTTCACTATAAAGTAAGTACACTTTAATTCTCCACCTTAACAAAAATACATACACGAGATGACACATAATTACCATACCAACAATGGAAATCCCCAAAACCAATACTAAACAGTTGAAAAATCAAAACTTTATCACTTCAGGAAAAACATCCCTTCACTAGATCAAAAATAGTATAAAATTAAATCCAATACCCCCATTCACACTAATATATAAAAGTTAACACAAGAGATAAGGAGTCTAAGGTTAAGTTAGAAGAGAGTGAGATGAGGCTTGATGAGTTTTCAGAGTCTGAGTTTAAAGGGGTTTTGTCAGAAATTTCTCACTTTGGTTTGGAGAAGAGTGAGTTGAATTTTATAGTTGTTGGTGAGGAAGAACATGATATAATTTTGGAGACTAGTGTAGTTGAGGAAGATGGTTATAGTAGGAAGAGAAAGTGGGAGTGTGATTCAAAAATACTGGAGTGGAAGTCTTATGGGGGTGATCACTTAAGGAAGCAGTTTTTGTTGGCTAGAGAGGCAATGCCGTTGAAGAAGGATGGTGATTCAAGTGCTCAATAATCTATTTGGCAGAAGAAGCAGAAGATGCATCCGACCATGTTCGAGGATTACACTGAATCCAAGAGATCAAGATGCAGCCAGAGGATACACTCTTTAAAAGAGCTTCGTGCCCTCCTTTATTTGAAAAAATTTCAAGTAGGAGCTTATTCAAGGACCACAATCAAGGGCCTAAAGTGATGATAATTGTATTGTACTAAGTTATAATCTTTCTTATGTGAACAATCAAGGGACACAATCTAGGTGGGCAGCTGCCCACCCATAGGACCATCTAGATTTGCCCCTGCTTTAAATCATGTAACTTGAGCAGGGAATAGGAAACATAAGCATTAAGAACTATGATAAGTTGAAACCATGAAAGGTAATATGATTATTTCAATTTAACCATCATTCTACAAAAATAAAATATTAGAGACCATCAAGGGCATATAAAACCCAAATTAAGTCAACCTTAAACAATATAAGATAAAAACTATAACTCTAACGGCAGGATATAACATATCTAATTTTCTTAGGTAGCAAGTGATGTTAATTTTACAGCCATGTGAACAGTAAATGGTCATTGGATGGCGTTTTCATCAGAAAGATTCACAACATTCCTTTGAGAGTCTTAATTAAGATATGTTCCAAGCCTAAAACTATCTATTTCCTTTTTATAAAGAATCTTTTCGAAACTCGATAGGATTTACATATATGCATAAACAAATGCATCCTTCCAATGTTTGAACCTTAGTTCGACATCTCAACCGAAGAATTCTGCGAGGATATTAACAATAAATAGTAGCACATTTTGAACATCTGTTTAAACAATGTTGGGTCAAAACTCGATGAATATCTCAAATCTCCTCAAATTGAACCACAAATCTGAGTTAAAACCTTTAAATAATCAGATTCCATGGGGTGAAATATTGTTAACTTGCATATGTTGAGAATATTTTCACCCTGAACTATATGGGAGTTCAAAATTAGAAAAAAAGAAGGATGAGAATGAAGAAAATGCACTTCACATAACTCACCATAATAGATGAAGTCATATGCATCGGTTGTCAACTAAACGTTGATTCTAAACCCGTGTTAAAGAGCATTATATACAATATACATACCAAATAATAGAGTGTTATACCAATCATGCTACATTTTACTTTTTTTTTATGACATTAGTTTTCAATTGTCAGCATGTGCGCCACCCTACCCCACTCATTAATTACCTAATATTTATATAATCCTCATCTAAAAATTGCATTGAAACAGTAAATTTTCATTCTTTGTTATTCTCGTTGATGCCTTGCTATTTGATGAATAGTTACTAACAATGTAGTAGTAACGTCTGTTAGAATCATGAGAACACTATTACTTCAAGGATGTTGTACTAATCTTATATATAAATTAGACAACCCATTAGACATCTCTAAAAATTGAAGACGTTCTTTTAGTTTACTAATGGGGCCTAAGGTGTTTTTTAATATAATATAAATAAAAAGAAAGTCATTTATGAAAAACATAAATGCATTGGGTTGATGGATCTTACGCATATTTATGGTCTCGAGCACCACAACCAACAGAAATACGGATGTCCCTTTGGAGCAAAAAAATATAATATTTCTTTTACCTGCATGATTAGTTTGGCTTCTTCCTCTTGTGAAAGAACTGAAAAAAAAACTTATGAAAACCAATAAACATTGCGATAATATGGTCAATTCATAATAATATTACCGAAATTACAAAGTAGGAGAAAAGGGCATAAATAAACCATTCTCGGAGATGAAGGTGGAGATGTCGTGTTCTTGTTTGTAGATGATGGTTGTTCCGGTTTTCCATATTAATTTCTCAACTGGAAAGGATGGGTTTGTGTTATGATAACAGAGACGGGGATTTTATCTGAGAACAGTGTTAATGTTAAGGCGAGAATAAAGGTGGAGACGTGAGGGAGCGGTTGAAGATGTAGGGAGTTTAGAGGGATGAAGAGGATTAGTTTGGGTGAATGATAAAAATTGGATTCTTGAGAAAATCCTAACATGATAGAACATCATTGGAGAATAAGAATCATGGACATAAGGTCCATACTGTTAGGGACAACTACAAATAAATATCATTTACTCAATAGCGTTAGTAGCATACATTCACCAAAAAAAAAAAAATTCTCCAACAACGGTACATCATACAATATATAAATAAAACTTTATTAGATAAAAACATAAACGATAATGTGTCATTCTTATTTTTCCTGATCTAAAACTATTTCTGTTTCCAGAGTTATAGCCGCCAAAAAAGTCATCCGTCAGCCCCATCCTAACCATTGGAAATTGAAATGAAGTTGAACTAAAGCTACGGCTTAGGTTATAGGGGATGATAACATTCATAGAGTAAATAACTGCAGGTGTTGATTAAATTCAATAATAATTCCATGGTTTGAAGTGTAATCCCAAAAAAATTACAGAACACCAAATGTTAATCTTTTAGATTCTCCATCAGTCGTAGTCTTCAATGTATCTTTACCAATAATCTAATTTTTGTTTACCTACTGTAAAGATACATTGAACACTACACTGAAGAAAAAAATTCAAAGAAAATGCCTAAAATCTGCATCACTTTACCATAGTGGATTTTTTTCCCTAGGAAGATAAATGCTATAAAACACATCAAAAGGCTAAAAATCCCCAAATATTTCACATTTATCATGGAAAATATGGTTATAAAAGATATCCAAAGAGTTTAAGCACACTAACTACTCAGCACCTCAGGAAAACATTTTGTAGCTCAGTGCATACATTTTCACACCCTCATAATGCCTCTTATTTCATTCCTTCCGAAAGTTAAACAAAAGAGGAAGATGATCCAATAACTACTCCCCATTACACAAGGGCAACCACTTATGTAGGTGTCAGGACCAGACCAAGTCCGACTACAGGTCCTACCGTGACTGAGGAACTAATAATAATAGCGATCAACTTGGCTAATCAATTATCAAGCTAAACTAATTACTCGAAACCACCTGAACACATGGTGACAATTAATATTTAGCCTAAATTAATGTACAACACATCCTAAACTTGCAAATCCACCCACAAGCGCACCAGCAAGGATAAAATAAATATAATAGCCTCATAAACTCAGATTGGCTATATGATCAATGCGTTCTAACAAATTTTATTAATGCTAATGAATAGACGAAATGGTTACATAGAGCACAAATTGAAATAAGTCTTCCACTGTGAGGTTGAGGAGAGAAGGGGGTAATCAGACACAAAAAGAAACTGTTTTCCAATCCATAAATCACTGTCTTCCTTGAATTAAGACACTGTTTTCTAATTTATCAGATGATCCATTCTCCCATCCTTGCCATAAAAATCTCTCTTTTCGATTAACTTGCGTCTTTTTTTGGAATTTTGAAAAAACAGATAGTATATAGAATGTTACTTAAGACTATTTTAACCACGAAGTACTTGCTTGGATTCCAGTACTCATAAAAAAAGTTAGTTCAGACATCATTCAATTGTAGCGTGGCATATTGGGCTATCCTAATTCCAAATGATACCACCTGGAGTTGGAGAAAGATTATGCAACTCAAACATCTAGGTTCATCCCTCATTAAAAATGAAATTGGAGATGGGAAAGACACCTTCTTATGGTATGATAATTGGCATCCCAATGGGCCATTACAGCCTCTCTATGGCAACAGAGTCATTTATGAAGCAGCCAGTAACCATAAAGCTATGGTGGCTGACTATATCGATGTACTAGATGGACCTGACCCTCTAATGTTACTTGGGAATTGCTAGAAATAAGAGAGGTTGTTCTGCCTTGCATTAGGTAAGGGATAAGAGGCGAGGTTGTGTGGACTCCTAATCCTATGGGTTTCTCGGTTGCATCTGCTTATATGGAGATTTCCCCCAACCTTACCATCACTAACTGACATACAATTGCATGGAACAAGAATAGCATACCCAAATGTGCCTTTATCCTTTGGTTGATTTGTAGGAAATCATTACATACAAAGGATAAGCTATTTTCTTGGGGTATCACGGAGGATAACCTTTGTTGTAGTTGCACAAATAGGGTTGAGACCATAGCTCACATGTTCAATGATTGTTGTGTGGCTAAGGCTGTGTGGCAGGAGATAAGATTCAGAAACCAAGAATATAGAGAGGCTTATGGATGGGATGATGAGGTGCAATTTTCTACCACAAATTATACAGGTCCAAAGCTATATAAAAAAATCGGAAGTATATCCTTCTCTACCACGATCTACTACCTTTGGATGGAGAGAAATGGAAGACAATTTAAGAGTATGGCAAAGACCACGGGCGTAAATGTCAAAGAAGAGGAGGTTATGGTTAGAGCTAGAGCTAGAGCTAGAGCTATGAATTAGAAGAAAGATAAGAGATGTTATCAAAATTGGATGGCTTTCTTAAATTGGGGAATACCTGAAAGTGCATTAATCTATCTTGTTTTTCATCTTTCATGTACGTAGGATATGTGAAAGGCCTAGGCCTTGGTTTTTATCATAGAGCTGCTGATGGGTAATGCCCCTCAGTGATTTGATGGAGTTTTCTCCCTAGAAATTGTAATAGTTTCTTTCTTTAGTTCTCAATATACATATTTTTTCCCCAAAAAAGGCTATACAATGTAAACTATCCTTATTTGTTACTAAACTATGCATAATGATGGATAATTGTTGTGATAAGATATTTTTCTTTACCTTACTGGAAATATTCATATTGCAGGTTTTTGAATGATGGAGTATTTCGTAATCGAACAGAATCAACTCATACACTGCCACACTTAGAGACCAATCAGATAAATCATTGAGTGGCAAGAAGTTCCATAATAATGGAATGATGTTTTTTCTTATCAGTGCTTAGACTTTATTTAAAACTTCGACCCATAATTTGGAACTCCACTTTCAACAGGACCATTTTCGATTCATTGTGTACTCATCTTAAATCCATCACTAACTCCCTTGTCCAAGTGAATTATCACGATTATTCTTGCATTGTTATGAGTATATTTCGGGTTGTCATGACTATGAGGGAAAAGGCACAAGTTGTTTTGGAGGTATGTTGGCAGCGTGTTGAAGATGACGATTAACAAGAAACTTCAGGTATATTTTACTTCACTCTGATGACTTATGTTTCCACAAACTAGATTATCACAATGTTTGATGTTTATTTAAATATAGCATGATTACATAAGTTTAAGGTGATTACAGTTGTAGAGGGGGCCTGAAGGTAATCCTGGGATTAGGGATAATCCACCAATTAGCAACAATGTTCTGAGGATAGGATCAGCGTGGCAACTCAAGCTTGGCAACTCGTACTTTAGCTTATTGTTACTTTGCCATATTATAGCTTTGTTTATATTGACTACGAGTTGTAATGACTGTAATGTTGTAACGAGAATAATGAATGGGTGTGAGGTCGAACGGTACTCGCGAGAGACCAGGCTTGGCAGGGCCTGGGAGAGCTTTCATGCTCTATCGAACAACCTCACCGTGGGAACTTTAGAGGGACTTGGTTTGGAGGATTGAGAAGTGGGGCACCGTTGACCGTGGAACCTCAAGTGGAGCAGCTTGGAGTTCCATCGGGCATTGAGTTATGGACCAAACAACCCTCTACTTAAAATGTCACATCTACTGTGGGTGATGTCACTAGCCTTCTAAACAATGTCAGACATGCACTTGAGTAAACCACCGTGGTATTTGGGGCTGTCAGATAGTTGGTGAGCCACCTCTGCGACTACAACCCCCTGACACACAATGGTTAGGCAAAAGGCATGTCTTGGCATTTAATGTTTATGACGTAGGAGACAACTAGTGCATCAGACATTTAATGTTGTGACATAAAGTATGAGGGATGTCTTTCATAGTCTTTAATGACTGAGTTGCCTCGGGGGTGGTGTGGGGGGCTATTTAAGGACCCCAACCACCTCTGAGGAAAGGATGATTTTTTTGAGAGTTCAAAAGTTATTACTAGAGAAATTTATTTACGAGAGAGATTTATTAAAAGAACCAGAGAGTTCTGCCACCCACCATTTTTTGTCATTTATTACGAAGCTTTTAATACATAACAGAGATCCTTGAGAGTTTTAGTATGTTTTGCCTGCCTACCTAGGTGTATCTAGGGTGCTTACTTCTCTCTCCCTCTAGCTAAGTTATTTCTGAAGTTCTTTATTATATTGTGAGTTATATACGAGAGATTTGTGAGTATAAGATGGGTTCCATACATTCCAAACTGCTCTTTGTGTCTTGTGGCTAAATCACTAGTGCTTTTCTAACTAACCTTGTCATCACCATACTTAAAAAGGGGTTACGCCTCCATCTTATCTAAACTACCCTCTTACATTTGGCGACTCTGCTGGGGAGGCATTCTTCTAAGTAAGGAGTATGGCACAAGATAACGTTAATCGAAGGCTCAACTTTGATGATATCCAACACAGTGAAGAGCAAGCAGCGGTAGAATCGGAGGCTTTAAGGAACGGAGTTCCTCGAATAGAAGTGGTCCCAGTTCAGATAACAACGGGCGCTCAAGGAGTGACGCAGGCTTCCACGAGCGCTGGGCTGGGACCTGCCCAGATGACCCTCCTCATGAGCAAGTTCTATGAGTTTTTGCAAACTCCTGCAACTTCAACGGTGCTGGGAGGACTTGAGGCCAATTCCTTCGTAACACCAGGGGCAGCTCCAACGGTTCCACCGGGCGCAGGTACAACGGGAGCAGCCCCGGAAAGCATACCCTCCGTAATGAATCCGGCAATGGGAATCTCCGTAGTATCAACGGCGCCAGCCGTAATGATGGCTCCAACTGTTACGGTCATTCATCCAACACCCCCATTGGTTGTTGCCCCATCGCCTATGGAGGAAATGAGGAGAGAAATGCAAAAGGAGATGTTAAAGTTTGTGCAGGCTTCCTCACAGTCTATAGGCGAGGTAACTTCAGTCTATGATGACTTTAGGACACCTTATCCTCAGGAATACAACGATGAGCCTTACCCGAGGGATTATATTCCCCCCATCTTTGAAAAATACACAAGGAAGGGTGGGAATCCGAAAGAGCACATTAAACGTTTTATTGAGCACCTAGGGGCGCATTGCAACAACAAGAAACTCAGGTTGAGGGAGTTTTCCAAATCCCTAACCGATAAAGCATACACGTGGTATTCTCATTTGGCCCCTAAAAGTGTTTCCACGTGGGAAGAGATGCATGTGCTATTTGTCTAAAAGTTCTTTCTAGCAGAGGATGAATTCACTCTGACCCAACTAGGGAGAGAGAAGCAACGACCAGGAGAAGATGTGGTGGCGTACGTTCAGAGGTTCAGGGAAAGGTCTCTGGACGTGAGAGAGGAGGCCAAAGAATCCAAACTATTACAAATTTGTGCCGAAGGACTACTCCCGGAGTACATCTGCCATCTTATCAATGAGACGCGAGAGGGAAATTTTTCGGCGTTCTTAAAGTTTGTAAGGAACATCTCATTGGTCGTACGACCAAACCCGGTGGCGGCACCTATGATATTCAGACAGCCGATACAACCTGGGGGAGGAAGGCCTCAACCCCCACGGGTGGGATACACCGAAGGAGCAGATGGGGGTAGGGCGGCGAAGAAGGACAACAAAAGGAAGTTCGGAAGGGATAGAGAAAACCCACCACCATTACCATGAACGATAGAAGAGGCGGTGAGTTGTTATAATGCCATGGTCCAAGGTGGAACGGTCTACCTGCCAAAAGGTGTTCCTTCGGAGGAACCCGATGACGTAACGAAGGCGGATCCTAGGTATTGTCAAGTTCATCGAAAGATCCACCACCCGACAGAGATCTGCTTCACACTAAGAAGAATCATTGACAAGTACATGAAGGCAGGGACGCTGCAGATCCCCCCACAAAACGTTAACAACAACCCGCTTCCAGCACATGGGGCCAACTTGGTGACGGCCTACGACGATGAGGCGGAAAGAGGATAAGGAAGGTCAACAATGAGGCAAAGGGAATTCGAAGAAACTCTGGAACGTTGCACCACAGGAATGGCTAACGTAGTTTTAGCCTACGATGAAGCAAGCGCTAAAGACGTGGAAGACGTATACAGCGTTGAGGGCGAGAAAATAGAGGCAGTCGTTGAATACAGCGCAGTTTCAAAATCCCCAAAATTCGCTTGGTTCTTCGATCAAGTGGGGATACCAAGGGAGAGCAGACTGGAAATAACTCAGGCGATCCTAGACATCGCGAGGAAGGACGCAGTTCCCTCGTTGAAATGGAGGGGACCCATGGCGAGGCTGGTGAAAAATTTCTTATCAGAGGTGACCTTCAGCGATGCAGATAGAGCTGTAAGGTTCCCTCATAATAGGCCCTTGTATGTGACGGCCAGTATCAATGGGGTTAGTTTTGCAAGAACGCTTATGGATGGGGGCGCTTCCATCAACATTATGACGATCAACTCCTTCCACGCAGCTGATATCCCAGAAGAAAGGTCGGTCCCCATGCCTCTGGTAACTTCAGGGTATGACAACCAATCTTCCAAATCCATTGGGTATGTGAATGTGGGAATTGTAATGGGAAATCTGAGTTCCCACATCAAGTTCCATGTAATAGAAAGTGCAACTTCCTATCATTTACTAATAGGAAGAGTGTGGATGCACAATCAAGGTTTAATTCCTTCAACATATCATTAATGCGCCAAGGAGAATGTCAAAGGAACAGAAGTGACCATTAGGGCTACAAAAAGGCCTTTTGCTATCGAGGAAGCTCACTTTGTAGATGCGGACTTTTATACGGAGTTGGAAGAGGACGCTCGAGTCCTAACGAGAAGAATGGAGGGGGCATGGGTTCCCTCGATCAAAGATAGAATGGGGCCTCTGAACGAGCAAAGTAAAGAAGCCACGAGTAACGAAGGGGTAAGGACCGAAGAAACCCATCAGGTGATCCCTCGACCTCAAAGTACCACAAGGCAGCTCAAAAACAAAGTAAGGCTTGGAGTGGATCCTATGGAGCATGAGGCCCAGCGGCAAAGCGTGCTGAATCGCTTTTCAGGGGGAAGGATCGTTGAGGCTTCGAGAGAAAGGAAGAGGAAGGCCGTGGCAACAGCTACCAATAGGCAATGCAAGAAGGTGGTCACTGAGGAGGGGAAGGTGGCATACCGTTTATAACGATGTGAGCGGGCGGCCGAAGAGACCGAGGATGGGGCTGACCCGTTATATGAGTGTTTCTTGGTGGATCAGCAGGGACAATGTATGGTGATAGACAACTCCAACATACAGGAGTTCGTGGAGGAGGTCACCGAAGAACCAGACTACATGGCAAATCAACCAAGGCCCCAGGCACAAGAGTTGGAGCAGTTGAACTTAGCAGGAGAAGGGGAAGACCCAAGGCCCATCTTCATTGCGAAGGATCTCGCTAAGGAGAAGCGAGAAGCCCTGGTTGGGCTAATCCGGGAGTTCATAGATGTCTTTGCATGGAAGTATACCGAAATGGAAGGGCTGGATGAGGAAGTGAGCTGCCACAAGCTAAACGTGATACCTTCAGCCATCCCGGTGAAATAGGCAACAAGGACTTATAAAACTGAGTTGGACTTGAAGATTAAGGAAGAGGTTCAGCGTTTGTTGGCAGTAGGATTCATTAAACCAATACAGCATCCCCTGTGGCTATCTAGCATTGTGCCAGTAGGGAAGAAGGACAAGAGCCAAATAAGGATCTGTGTGGATTTTAGAGATCTGAATAGGGCTTGCGCCAAAGATGAGTTCCCTCTACCCTCCATTGATAGCCTGATAGATGCCACGACTGGGCATGAGATGTATAGCTTCATGGATGGGTACGTAGGGTACAACCAAATCAAGATGGACCCCATGGACGCAGAGAAAATGGCATTCAGAACCCCGTTGGGCAATTTCATGTACAAAGTAATGCCGTTTGGACTTAAGAACGCGGGAGATACTTATCAAAGAACAATGATGGCCATTTTTCAAGATTTCTTCCACAAATTTGTAGAATTCTATGTGGACGATTTGGTCATCAAATCGAAGAAGGAGGAGTCCCACCTAAACGACTTAAAGAAGGTGTTTACTCGATGTAGGAAGTATAAATTAAGGATGAACCCATTGAAGTGAGTCTTTGGAGTAACATGCGGGAAGTTTCTAGGCTTTGTGGTTGATCGACAAGGGGTGCATATGGACCAGGATAAACAACGCGCGATCTTAGAAATGCCATGCCCAAGAACAGCGAAGGAGCTAAAAAGCTTCCTCGGAAAAGTCTCCTACCTCAGAAGATTTGTACCAGGATTGGCCGAGGTAACACACCCGTTGATGCAGCTGCTACGAAAAAACACAAAGTTCAGATGGGAAAAGGACCACCAGGAGTCTCTCGATGAGTTGAAGAAGCTTCTCGTTTCACCACAAATCATGGTTCCTCCACAGGCAGGAGTACCGTTGCAGCTGTACCTCACCTCAACTACAAGGTCCGTTGGAGCTTTACTGGAACAAGAGATTGACGGGCAAGAACGGCCGATGTATTACCTTAGCAGGATCATACATGGGCCAGAGATTAGATATAGCAGACTAGAAAGGCATTGTTTGGCCTTAGTCTTTGTAGCACAAAAACTTAGACATTACATGCTATCTTTTACAATTCATATTGTAACTAGATGTGATCCTATTAAGTATTTGTTGGCTAGAACTATCTTAATTGGCAGGGCAGCTAGGTGATTCCTTATTCTCTCCGAATATGATTTGAAGTGTGTGATTCCTCGTGCCATCAAGAGCCAGGCGTATGCCGATCTGTTGATAATCTTTCCATCAGGAACGTTTGAACCACCTAAAGAAGACATTCCGGGAGACGACTTGCAAGCCAACTATCTGGATGCAACCAATGAGGAATGGATGATGCAGTTTGATGGGTCTTCGGCAGAGAAAAAAGGAGGGGCAGGGGTCATCCTTTCAAAAGGAACGGAGGAGATTTGCCTTTCCTACAAACTAGATTTCCCTTGCTCCAATAACGAAGCAGAATACGAAGCGTTGGTGCTAGGGTTACTGGAGGCTCTTCGAAGGGGAATTCGTTCTCTCTGCATCAAGGGTGACTCGAACTTAGTAATTCAGAAAGTTAACGGAGAATATGCGTTGAAGCACATGAGTTTGGCACCATACAGAACGATCATTCAAAGGCTCCTCAGCCAGTTCCATCGGACCAAAATCAGAAGACATCCCAGAACGATGAACCGTCATCCAGACGCTTATGCCACTATTGCTCAAAAGATGGTCATGAGGAGAGATACGACTATCGTTATGATCCAACGAAGGACAGCTCCTTCGGTGGTACAGTCAATACTACCGATGGAGGGAGACGCGGATTGGAAAGGAGAGATCAGGAAGCAACTTGAATCCGGGGAAGGAGTTATGGGACTAAGAGAGTTAGCCCAATACTTTACAAACCGGGGAAATCTTTACTACAGGAATGCAGGGGGATGGTTATCAAGATGCATTGGGCCAGAGGAAGCAGAGCGAAGGTTGAAGAGAACACATGAGGAGCATTGCGAAACAACTGAGATACCTTTCTATAGAAGAATTCAAAGAGGGGGATATTTTTGGCCTAGAATGAAACAGGATGCGGCAGAACTACAACGGAATTGTGATAAGTGTCAGCTATTTTTTGAAGCAACTGAGTGCCATTTCATAGAAGCCCAAACAGACTGGAGGCAGCCCTATATCGACTTCATTCAAGATGGAACTGTCCCAACGGAGAAAGTGGATGCGATGGGACTGAAGCGAAGGGCCCCAAGGTTCTATATCCAAGAGGGACAGCTTTATCGAAGGGGGTACTTCAACAAGCCATTGCGTTGCATCACGAAAGAAGAGGCAACTGAGGTCCTCAAACAAGCCCATGACCCAGCTCACATAGGAGGAGACAAGTTATATGATCAGCTGATGACGTTGGGATATTATTGGCCAACTATGGAGAAAGACTCTGCCGAATTCGTTCGAAAATGCAAAGCTTGCCAACTTCATGGAAATATGATCCATGCCCTATCGGTGGACTTACATTCTCTGGCAACGCCTTATCCTTTCCACACTTGGGCGTTCGACCTCGTGGGGGCGATACACCCTTCATCGAGGGGCAAGATATGGATACTGGTAGCAACGGAGTGCTTTACAAAATGGGCTGAAGCAATACCACTCAGAAGGGCAACGGCTGGGGTAGTGAGTAACTTCATCAGAGAGTATATCATTTGCCGTTTTGGGATCCCAAAGGTTATTCTCTCAGATAATGGGACTCCCTTTGTCAACTCAGAAGTAATGATGCTTACAGACAAGTATTCCATCGTTCATCACACTTCAACGGTGGCATACCCGAAGGGGAACGGTCAGGCCGAGGCAACTAACAAAACTCTGGTTAATATCCTGGCTAAAATAATGGAGGACTTTCCAGGATCGTGGGATGACAAGATACCAGCATCGTTGTGGGCCTATCGAACGACAAAGAGGAAGCCTACAAGGTACACTCCGTTCTCCCTTATCTACGGGGCTGAGGCAATCCTTCCAGTGGAGTTGGAGTTTCCCTCTGCTCGATACGCCTTGCGAAGTAACATGCTCCCTCAGAACAGGCATGTGCAGCTCGAGGCATTGGATGAACACAGAGACATCGCAATGCAACATTTTCAAATGTATACAAGGCAGCTCTCTAGGGCATATGACAACCTGGTAAGACCAAGGAGGTTCATAGAGGGAGATCTCATTTTGAAAGCAGCGGTGAAACACATTAGGGGACTTCCTCTGCCAAAATTCGCAGCCAATTGGGAGGGACCTTTCGTCGTGAAGGAAGCTCATGATTTAGGTTATTGCTTAATTTCTAAGTTGGAGGAAGACAAGCCATTCAAAATTAATAATAAATAGTTGAAAGTCTATCATGTGTAAACAATTTAGTTTGTACCATCGATGTATCTAGTCTTTGATTATGAATATACAAGTTTTATTGATGATGTGAAGTATAGACACCGATATGAAAGTAGTCATAACTCAAAGATAAAACGGGAAAATATACATTCTTTCATTCAATAAACAAGAGAGCATTACAAAAAATTGGGAACTATTGCCCAAGAATTACATAAATGGACGAAGAAGGAAAATATATACAAGAGTTTGTTACCCTAAAAGGAATCATAGGTCCGGGGAAGAGAAAAAATCCCCAAGAAGGCCCGAAGAAGCTGACGCAAAGGAGCTTTGAGCGTTGACAGCAACCTCTAGCCTGACTTGCACCTGTGCGCGTTCAATAAGAAGTCTCTCCCGTTTCAGCTTGGCCAAATGCAGAGCCTCTTCGGCATTCTTTATTTCTTCATCCGCTGATTCCAAAAGAGGTGCCAGCTCAGCTAACTTAACTTCCTTAGCCCGTTGGTCCTCCTGGTGCTTCCTCAACAGTTCCCTCTGGCCGATCTGCTGCTGACTCTTCAAAGTTTTAAAATACACTATAAGCCAGTCGAAACGGAAACCGTCACGACCCAATTCCTTCAAAAAACCCAGAAACTGATTAATGAGGGCTCGGGTAACACTGGAAGTGGGAGTATTGGCAATCTCAGCAACAACGATCGCCATGCCTTGCAGTCGATGACTCATCATGGGAATATTGGACCGTAGGCAGTCCACGGTAAAGGTCTCGGGGTGATGGTTCACCAACTGCTCAATCACCAAGCGATGGCTCACAGGCATTTGGGGAGAATTGTGAAGCACCATTAGGCAAAAGGCAGGAGGAGTTAAGTCAGGGAGAGGCAATTCGCACCCAGATTCACTTTCGGCCTCAACACCAGTCGTGGAACCTTGGTCAGCCTGGTCAGATTCTTCCGAAACAGCAGGTTCCTGACGTGGTGTGCCCATAAGTGAAAGAGATGGTGAGGAATCCTCCTGAGCAACCTGAGAAGAGATATAAGAAACAGTGAGATTATAGTGTTTTCATTGTTAAATCACCGTTATAAGGTGAAGATTATATAAAAATCTTAACAAGTGTTTTCATTGTTAAGTCACCGTTATAAGGTGGAGATTATATAAAAATCTTAACAAGTGTTTTCATTGTTAAGTCACCGTTATAAGGTGGAGATTATATAAAAATCTTAACAAACGTTTTCGTTGTTAAGTCACCGTTATAAGGTGGAGATTATATAAAAATCTTAATAAGTGTTTTCATTGTTAAGTCACCGTTATAAGGTGGAGATTATATAAAAATCTTAACAAGTGTTTTCATTGTTAAGTCACCGTTATAAGGTGGAGATTATATAAAAATCTTAACAAGTGTTTTCATTGTTAAGTCACCGTTATAAGGTGGAGATTATATAAAAATCTTAACAAACGTTTTCGTTGTTAAGTCACCGTTATAAGGTGGAGATTATATAAAAATCTTAACAAGTGTTTTCATTGTTAAGTCACCGCTATAAGGTGGAGATTATATAAAAATCTTAACAAGTGTTTTCATTGATAAGTCACCATTATAAGGTGGAGATTATATAAAAATCTTAACAACCGTTTTCGTTGTTAAGTCACTATTATAAGAAGGAGTTTATGCAGAGAATTAAGAAAGTACCTGAATCATAACAAGGGCAGGAGTGGGAGTCATCACGGAGGTTAAAGTGACAGGAACTGTTGGGAGGGGACTCGTTACCTCATCAGCCTCAACGGGGTCTCTGGCCCCAGAAACCTCAACCATCGGCATAGTTCCCTCGCCCACATAAGGTACCAAAGCAAGAGCAAGGGGTTCATCGGGAATAGATGAGGGTGGTGAAAGATCAGGAGAAAGCTGCAATATAAAAGCCAATGTTAGTAAAGAGGAATAAATACAGAAAAAAGGGTGAAATGTATCCAAGAATAACTTACCTCAGTCAGAACGTTGAAAAGGGGCACTGTGGTCAGAGGTCTCGCCAGCACCGTTGGACGAAGAATGTTTGCTAGCAGCGAGGATACTTCGACCTAGGGCAACCAACATCCTAAATTCAGCACACAGAACGGGGTGAAAGAGAAGGAATGCCAGATCAGACAAATTTAAATATGAAATAATTACCTCAGGATCACCTGCAGTAACCAGAACGATGGGGAGAACAGCCTCAGAGGAAGCCAATGAGCCAGAGGGGACTGGAGTAGGCATCTCAGATTGTGTTATCTCTGGTGGAGAAGAGACATCCATGGGCTCTATAACCTCACCCTCCCCAACTGCCTCCCTCGCCCGTCGTGAGATTGAACGACGGGCATAAGTAAGCCCGGTCATTGGCGAACGGGGTGGGGTCGTATCGGATGAGATGGCCCCACAGCGACCGCCCACGAAACGGCTAATGGGGGGACTTGGGGGGCTAGGAGAACGAGGCCCCGTTTCTTTAAGTCCCTGCACCAAAGTAGTTAAGAACAATATATATAAGCAAATACGGCTTGCTCTAACCAAAGAAGAAAAGAGAACAAGATAAGTGTACATACCTCAGATTGGGAAGAAGAATGAGAAGCTTGCACCGGGGAAGCTTGCTTCCGCTGGGACTTGGTGCCTAAAGTCTTCCTCCTCAGCCTTGTCACGTCACTGCCAGTGGCTTGAGGAACCTTCGAACTTTTTCTCCTCCTTGCAACTGGCTCAGTGGGATCGACGACGATCGTGGGGAAGGCAACCGAGGGAGGAACGACGACAGCGCGCCATTGAAACTCTGCATTCACCCGATCTACCTCAGCCTGCGCCTCCCTCCTTAACCTCTCGGCCCTTTCAGGAGACATGGGAGGAGGAACGGAGGCTATGGGAAGGGCTGTCACAGGAGTTTGGGATTTGGACTTTGTTTTTTTCGTGGAAGCCACCCCACTCTTAGCCTTCTTGGTCGACGGATGTGAAGACCCTTCATCAGCAGTAGCTCCAGTTGAAGGAGCAGTCTTCCTGGATACCCCATCACTTTTCGCTTTGGATATGGCAGTAGGAGTCATGGGGCATAACGGAGGTAGCTCTTCGGAAGGCCTCTTAGGGGTTTTGCTTAGAGGGAACTCAATCCCCAGAACGGAGTTGCCTTTGAGTCCCAGCTCCAACACAGAAAATGAAAGAACTGGAGGGTACACAGGCTCGCTATCTATGAATTCAGCAATGTTAGCCAGTTGTTTCGGCCAGAACTTCGTGGCAAATAGACTGGTCACATTCCCTTGCCTCTTGTTGGAGGGAATGGTGACTCTCCCAGCCATTGATTCACTTATCCCCCACGCAGCAGTGGAGGAAAATAAGGAACATGCCTCGCTAAAGCTAACCTTTGGGTTTGAGGATTGGAAAACTGAGCGAGGATCCCCCTGATCAAACCCAAATTGACGACTACACCGATTGGGGTTATAATGTTCGTTGGAATATCCCCACTCGGTGTAGGAAGGCAAATACCCCGGAGAAAGGAGAAGCACCACGGCTAACTGAGGATCTTCAATGTCTACCCCCACCTGAACCACCCTGGATTCGTGCTGAAAGAAATCACAAGTATGAACAAAGGCGTCCTCTCCGTAAGGCCTCATAACAAAGTCCTCAAAACGATTAATTGAGGCGATCAGCTCTTTTCGTCTCTGTCTCTTGTGATAAATATAAGAGCGTGGGGACAGAATGGTTTCCCCAGAAGGAGGACGGTTGGCCTTGGCCGCTACAACAGGAAAGCGCACGTAAAGAAAGCTGGTTAGAAGGACGCTGTTAGCAAAATTGGCCAGGTTATAACGGCCAAGTGATCGTTCCATATCGAACAACGTTCTGTCAAGCCAGGTGTAGAGGGACCCTAGGGCAATTGCATCCAAAGGAAGTTTGATGCCCCGGGCCAAACGAAGGGATATGTTGATAAGGTCCCTTCGGGGCTGATCGTTTGGTTTTCCCGTCAAAAGAAAACGGGAAAGAATCACAAGGATGTAAGCAGGGAGCTCTAACGAAGTACCTTGGCCAGGGGCATCCGTTGAAATTGAAGAACTACCTTCACTAGAACCCTTGAAGAAATAGTTAATCAGTGGAGTGAAGGTAGCTTTGTTTGAAGAACCGATGCAACTTCGGCATATTCGGTCCAACCCCAAACGGTCAGTAGTCTCTTGGGCGCGAGAGGCTCATTGGTATAAGGCTCGTGACCTGTTGCTTCGAGCCCCAGAAGCTCGCAGACATCTTCTAGGGTTATCGTGAACTCGCCCCACGCAGAAATAAATGTGTGAGTCGTCACGTTCCAACGAGAAACAAGAATGGGGAGAGCAGCATTATTTTTGGAGAGAGTAAACTCACCAAACCATTTGGCCCGTTGAAGGCCAATCTTACTCAAAATATCACCATAGGAACTCACCATGTGAGAGTTCCAAGCAGCAAAATGGGCAGGAGAACCACCTGGTGCTTCGAAGTCAATTTGGGACCATTGGAAGTCCCCTCGCTCCAGACGAAACCGGAGAGTCCCCTCTGGAGGAAGAAAGCCCCACTTCGAGGGTTCTTCGTCCTCGTCACCCAGCACTAAGGTCTCAAACTTGCATTCAAAATTGACAGTCTTGCAAGCAGCAGCAAAGCAATCACCTTCGCCAAAAATGGGAGAGCGACGATAAAACCTTAACTGTTCACGACGGACAGCGTCCAAGGCAGAAGCATCAGTAGTGGTGGCAACAGCAGTAGCAGGAGGCGCACTGGTTGAAGAGATGGTGGGGTAACTTTGAGATGCCATGACAGAGTGTTAGAGCAAACAAAAAATAACCTTTGGTCAGAGGATCCTGAGCACGACAATGGCGGAAGAACAACCACAGGAGGTGGCGTAGAAGATGAGAGCAAGAACAGGACGGCACAAGCTCGAACAGCAATAGAGGTTTCAGACGATCAACAATGGAAGCTCTTTCTCTCTCTCTCTAAAAAATGAAGGAAATTTGAAGCAGGTAGTGGCAAAGCAAGAAAAAGAATGGTTTTAAGTGATTTGGCCGTTTAATTTTTAAAGTTCGTCGTTTAAGTTTCCCACCATTGCACGTGTGTGGCCGCCTGCAATCATTTCAAATGTACACGTGGCACTTCGGGAAGTGTTCTGACATGGAAAGGACAACGCTACGTCATTTAATGAAGTGATACCTGGGGAATTGCCATCAATTAATGAAATGACACCTAGGGAACAACCACCGTTACCTTCCTAAGCAAGATTGAGTTTTGGGCGCCAAGATTTTCTCTAACATATCCAATAAACCCCCCAACAAGGAAGGTGTCCCAACGGTTCAAAAAAGACACGATGTCCCCTCGATAGAAGCTGAAACGTTGTTTAGTTATGACTCAGTTACATCGGGGAGAATGTTTCGCTTTTTCGAACATTACTGCGAGAATATTAGCAGGTCCTTCGGGAGAATTTCAGATATTCAAGCTGAAACGGTTGAGACTCAGCATTAGGAAAAAGCAGCAGGCCAGACAGAGAAGGTTCCTCGGATTAAGAAGTTTTCATGGAGGCACTTCTTGTTCCCACAACAAATCCCTCCACGAAGGGGCAAATGTAGAGGGGGCCTGAAGGTAATCCTGGGATTAGGGATAATCCACCAATTAGTAACAGTGTTCTGAGGATAGGATCAGCGTGGCAACTCAAGCGTGGCAACTCGTACTTTAGCTTATTGTTACTTTGCCATATTATAGCTTTGTTTATATTGACTACGAGTTGTAATGACTGTAATGTTGTAACGAGAATAATGAATGGGTGTGAGGTCGAACGGTACTCGCGAGAGACCAGGCTTGGCAGGGCCTGGGAGAGCTTTCATGCTCTATCGAACAACCTCACCGTGGGAACTTTAGAGGGACTTGGTTTGGAGGATTGAGAAGTGGGGCACCGTTGACCGTGGAACCTCAAGCGGAGCAGCTTGGAGTTCCATCGGGCATTGAGTTATGGACCAAACAACCCTCTACTTAAAATGTCACATCTACTGTGGGTGATGTCACTAGCCTTCTAAACAATGTCAGACATGCACTTGAGTAAACCACCGTGGTATTTGGGGCTGTCAGATAGTTGGTGAGCCACCTCTGCGACTACAACCCCCTGACACACAGTGGTTAGGCAAAAGGCATGTCTTGGCATTTAATGTTTATGACGTAGGAGACAACTAGTGCATCAGACATTTAATGTTGTGACATAAAGTATGAGGGATGTCTTTCATAGTCTTTAATGACTGAGTTGCCTCGGGGGTGGTGTGGGGGGCTATTTAAGGACCCCAACCACCTCTGAGGAAAGGATGATCTTTTTGATAGTTCAAAAGTTATTACTAGAGAAATTTATTTACGAGAGAGATTTATTAAAAGAACCAGAGAGTTCTGCCACCCACCATTTTTTGTCATTTATTACGAAGCTTTTAATACATAACAGAGATCCTTGAGAGTTTTAGTATGTTTTGCCTGCCTACCAAGGTGTATCTAGGGTGCTTACTTCTCTCTCCCTCTAGCTAAGTTATTTCTGAAGTTCTTTATTATATTGTGAGTTATATACGAGAGATTTGTGAGTATAAGATGGGTTCCATACATTCCAAACTGCTCTTTGTGTCTTGTGGCTAAATCACTAGTGCTTTTCTAACTAACCTTGTCATCACCATACTTAAAAAGGGGTTACGCCTCCATCTTATCTAAACTACCCTCTTACAACAGTTGTGAGACTCAGACTTCAGGATACGTATATAAGGACACATTTACACAACTAGAAAGAGGGTTGTAAAGTAAGTGTCTTAGTGTTCTTGTTGTATCAAATTTGGCACTAATCGAGTTTTACATTTGTATTTTTCTTCTTCAAGATGATGTTTTGGGGTGGATTACTTTGTGGTCTCTCTTCTATATATGTCTTTATGATATCAAACACAAAGGCTCACCCAATGTCTACTGGTAAATACTTTGGCAGCAACTCTTTTGAAGAATTTTTTTTGAATTTGAGTATTCTTTTTCCTACCTGATCTTTTCATCAAAGTTAGGTTATGGTTTAGCGATTATGTCTATGTTCTCAACTAATTCCTTCTCTTGACCAATTCGTATAACTATTGTTATAGATTTTAAATCAAACTAAACTTATAGTTTGTGTTCTTAAATTGTGGATTTCAAGCTATGACTATCGAGTAGAAGTCAAATCCTACGAAATTGCAGCATTTCATGGGGTAAAAACTTCACAATCTGTCCAGTTGAATCACCTTTAACAGGGTAAATGCTTTATACTAATTGGTATCCCCCTCCTTCCCTCAGACATCTATCTCAATCTATCTTTTTATTCAACTATAACTATATAAATATAAAATCTTTTTCGCATCAATTCTGCTCAAATCTGAAATGTTTTATGTTTTAACATGCTTTTGTTTTAGCTATGTGCTAATTTATTCTCTATTATATTGGAATTCGTATTTTATTCATTTGAGCAAGGAATTCAACCCCAATTGGTTCATATACTTTCAATATAATGTTGTTAGTTTCTCACCATTATAAAAAGTCCTGACACAAGTACCACATCAACCTCATGTTATTCATGTTACAGGGGGTATTAATGTAGAAGTTCAAAAACTGGAATAGCCAACAAAGCAGTGGATAGGGGAGTCTTCAAGCAGTAGCCGATGACGTCTTCATGAACAGATACCTTCTCTTTTGTTTTTTCATCATTTGATTCCTAGATATATACTCGATAATCTTCTATGGACGCTGGAAATTACTATAGTTATAAAAAATACATATACTTTGAATAACATGAATCATAATTCTGTTAGTCTTTTATTAATCACCATTTTTTATTCAAAGTTTTTGCTAAAAGTACAACTCTAACTATAGTAATCACCGCTCAACAGTTGTACTTTTAGCATTGGAAATATGATTACTAACCATAGTAAGAACCTGCTGCTCTGTATCCATTTTTTATTAATCACCGATCAACGGTTGCCCTTTTATTACAGACAAGAGGAACCCGCGATACAGAGCAACATGTTCCTTTCTCAGCTTTAGAGGTTATTACTAACTGATAAACATGAGGAACTCGAGTTCGTGTGTAAGTAAATTACTAACTCCCCTATATTGATTACTAACTATTGAGCGGATTCTGAACTATGTACAGGTAGGTACACACTGTCTCGAGGTACTTTTCGCAGGCAAGGCCTATAAACAAAAGATATTATGGCCAATTTTCTAAAAATTAGACTTTGTTTTGTTGGGAAACAATATTTTTAACATTTTCAATTACGTAGTTTAGAAATTTTTGCCGTTTTGCAATTATGTACTTTGGAAATTTTCACCATGTTTCGCTAGGCACAATATATATATATATATATAGGTAGATAGATAGATAGATAGATAGAGAGAGAGAGAGAGAGAGAGAGAGAGAGAGAGAGAAATAGAGAAATAAGCCAATCAAAACCCAATATATGCAACATCAAAAACATACACCGAAATAAATAAATAGAAAAACACAATTTATCACCAGGTACTGCTTGTGTCGGCTCAGTCCCCATACATTATATTAGAAAAGCTAAGATAGAATTTAGAAGGCATAAATCCACTAAATAAATTATCAACATATTGCCAAGTTATTAAATAATGAAAGAAAACAAAGTGACAAACTAGGCTACCGCGACATCAAAAAAATACACCGAATTAAAAAAAAACGCAATTTACCTTAAATCTTCAAAGATCAAAACCCAGTGATCCTTCCCAATTAGAATTACACGACCTTCTCAAGCACTGTATCATGGTCCCATAAAGGATGAGAAAAAGGGGGGTTGTTGGGCGAAGACCGGCGCTTGCTGTTAACAGGCTAAATTGCCTTCACTAAAGTAGAACTGAAACGAAGTAATATAGCCGGTTTGGATTTCCAACGCCTCAAAAAACTGAACGATGATGGATGATAGCACCGTGTTCCTTCTTCCTTCTTTAAATAGGGGAATGAGCAGAGGAGATTGAGGCAGATTAGGTTGGTTAATTCAGGGAGGATTAGGTTTATGATCGATGGAGGCAGATACGTGAGAGATGAGAACATGACGGGAGCTAAATTGAGGCAGATACGGGAGATGGTGATGGGATAGAGAAAGTGGTACCTATTTTTTTTTAACAAAAAAATAAACCCCCGCCAAAAACTTAAGAGAGCGCTTTTGTTTTCTAATTTTAGTGGTACTAGTTATAAAATGCCTAAAAAATACGACATTTATTTTACCATTAATTAAAAAATTCTTTATTTATGCGTCACATCAATATAAATGCGGTGAATTTTCAATACTTATAAATAAATGCTGGTAAAAAGGAAATTCTCTACATTTTTAAATAAAACCGAGAAAAAAGTGCCGGAAAAAATTAGTTTTCTTGTAGTGTATGATTTCTCTGATATTCTTCTTTTTTTCTTTTTAGTGAGAACAAAGAACTTGGAACCTTCTCTCAGTGAAGTTCGAGCTACTGAGATGGTCAAAGCCTGGAATATCAGGGAACTCTTGGCTGACGGTGAACATCCTCGATCAACAGATTTTCTCTTGGAGTACAAGAATGTTGGTCCATCTTTATCGCGCGACCTATGGATAACATCCCTGAGCTAGACATTTCTGAAGAGGCTACTGCCGACCCTACCCAATTGGACGAGGAAGAAAGCAGCTCTGGTGAGGAGAGCAGGGGTGATGACAGGGGCGGTGCTGAGGTTGGTTCAGGTGAGGATAGTTCTGGTGGCGAGGAATCTTCCATCTTGGAAGAAGTTTCAGAGGCTCAAGCATCTTCTAGTGAATCGAGTAGTTCTAGCGAGGAAGATATGGTTCCTCCCATGAAGAATCTAATTCGTGATGATGACGATGATGATGATGTGCTTATCTCCCACCGATCTAAGAAGAAAAAATCTGATGATGGAGAAATTACAATTGGTTCTCAATCTGCTGCTCGTGAGCAGAAGAAGAAGAAGAAGAAGAAGAAGAAGAAGAAGAAGAAGAAGAAGAAGAAGAAGAAGAAGAAGAAGAAGAAGAAGGGAGAGTAAGATCAGTTTAGAGTGAGAGAGAGAAAGAAAGGAGGAAGAGAGGAAGAAGGTAGAGGAGAGAAACAAAGTGGAGGAGAGGAGAATAGCTGAGAATGAGAGGAAGGAGAAGGAAGAAGAAAATAGAAGAAGGGAGGTCAGGATGAAGGCAGGGCAGGCTCTGGTGCCTGTGTCCACCTTGCCCAAAGGGGTATCTGTGGCCCTTTCTCCTCAGTTGGCTCCTGTGTTGCTCGAAAAGAAGTTATACCAACTGATCATCAGAAGGCAATGGGGTCCAACCAATTAGCTCTGAAAGAGAGTCAAAAGCTAGCATTGGTAAGTTTACTCTCACTTCTCTATTCTCGTAATAGTTTTCTCTATGCTTCCCTTTCTAATATTTTTCTTCTTTGCAGTTCGTTACTGACTTCGCCATCTTCTATCGCACCCGCGATGAGATAGTGAAGAGGAATGCAGATTTGGAGAAGCAGAATATTGAGCTGAAGGGGAAGAGTGTCGAGTTGGAGGCCAGTTTGTAGACTGCCAATGATGCTCAGCGGTCCTCCGATCTCTCCCTCATCGAAGCCAATTGGGTGAAGGAGGTGGCGGTCAAAGAGCTCAGTGAGCTGCGGAAGTCCTATGACTTGGTCTGCACAAGCAAGTTAGCTATGGTCGAGGAGAATAGGGTGCTGGAAGAGAAGGTGAAGAAAGCGAAGGAGAGCTCGTACAATGACGGGTGGGTTGCTGCATAAGAGGATGCGAAGGTTCAGATAGGCTACATCAGTCAACTGAACTTTAAAAAAGGATGGAACAAGGCTCTTTTAGCTGCTGGAATGAACATCGATTCTCCATTATTTGATGAGAATGATTCAGGCCCGAATCCTGTTATGGATGAGGCTCTTGCCCCGGCCTTCGATGGTGGTGTCTCTGCTTCTTAGATCGTTCCTGCTAGTGCTCCTTCTACCCAGGGAATGACAGTTGCTCCATCTGAGGGAGGTGTTCCTGCTGTTGCAGATAAGGGAAAGTAACCAACGACCTCAGAGTCAACTGAGGTTGCTAGCTAGCCTGTACTGAAGACTTCTTTTGTATTTTTTCTTTGTTTATACTGTCCTTATGATTATTGATGTACTTGGAACGTTCCATTTTAATGAAATGAAAACATTTTCCTTTCCACATGTGGATTCCTCTGCTCTTTAATTCTTTTTATGGCTTGTAGTTGATTGATGTGGATGAATATATACCTGCTACCCTCGGTTTTAATGCGAGCAGTCAAGTTCGTCAAGCCTTTGTAAGGATTTATAAGTCCCTTAGGTCGAGGAATCAGAGCTTTAAAGATCCGTCCAAGCTCGTCGCCAAACTGAAGGATAGACTTCAGGAGATGGAAGAGGTTGGTGCTTCTGTTCAAGAAGAGGTGAACCTTCTGAGGGCTAAACTTCTGGATGCCTCCGAGATCAATAAAGTCGGAGAAGTTCTTCAGGAGGAGAATGAAACTTCGAGGAGGGAGGTGTCGCGACTCAGGGAGCATGCGTCGAGCGTCACACCTCGAGTTTTATGAGGTTTCTCTTCATCGGCTGGTCCACGAGTTGGCACAAGTCTGAGAACCACCCCTCACGTTTTGTGAGTTTCCACTTCATCGGCTGGTCCACGAGTTGGTACAGATGCAGGGGTCCATTTAGGGAGATGGACGAGCTTCGAGAAGATATTTATCGAGCATACATGATTGTTGTTGGGCTTTAAAGAGATGTCACGTGGCTGAGGCATTTGTTTAAGAAAGGACCTCGGCGAGTGTAGGCTAATGATTATGACCAGGGTTGGACAGATGCTTCGATAAGGTTGGCATAGTTTGAAGATCTATCCTTTATTAGGGGATGGTTGAGTGCCCTCAGGGAGCTGCAGGTCCCCAGGAACTCAGTGTTTTAATATCATCACAAAATCTCTCCTTCAACTCTGAGGCTTAATCATTTCACGAGGTACGACCAGTGGGTCCCTATAAATGCTATCCCCAAGCAGCTATTGGAGCCAGATGTGAATGAAGTTGAGGAAAAATTATCTCCTCATCCGAACGACAATCGAAGATCGCAAGTGGTTGATTATCTTACTCAGAGGCCTAATCCTCATTAAGATTTTCTTAATTCAATGTAACTTTTTGTAAACGTAACGAAGTAATAAAATATTTATATTGTGGGCGTTTTTCCGACTAAACATGTGTTGTGTATTTTTTACTTCATTAATTTTTCGTTTGATTATCTTGGGCTCTTCGTAGCCGACTAGATTTGATGTGGGTAGAGTTGTTTTGTTGTATGAGTATCCTCCCAATCCCGTATGCTTGTGAGATACCATTCTTCCCCACTTTACCTTTTAGGTCGTGTTGTCAAACTCCCTTAGGCCTAAGTATGGCAATGGTGAGGACACACCTGGTGTTGGTTGTTTTATTCGATCCAGTTTTCTAAGCCAAACATTATTTGGGGACTAATTCGATTTGGCCAAACTGCCTAAGGGTCCCCTGTAGAGCTTCATATATTGTCAGGGGAAATGCTAAGAGGTAGTTCGTGTTTCATAACAAAAACCAAAGGAGGGTGACTCCCTGCTTTTATATATCGAGCAATGTACCTATCGCTTGAAAAAGGTGTGCAAGTTATAAATTCCACAAATCAAAATTAACACTTCATAGAATGCCACTATCGAACAATCCTTTATTAAAAATAATGAAAAATGAATTGCCAATTACAATAATGTTATAAAAGATGAATGAAAAAACTAGAAATATAATTTTTTCAGGTTGGCTGCATTCTAAGCTCGGGGTATCTCTCTGCACTCCAACGTTTTTGAGTGATAGGCTCCTTATAGGTCGTCCCTTGTCACCTTGAATGGTCCCTCCCAGTTTGGACCTAGATTGCCATCGGATGGTTTTACTGCGCTGCCAAGGACTAACTGTAGGATGTAGTCTCCAACCTGGAATGTTGTTAGATTGATCTTCTTGTTATAGTGCCTTACGATCTGTTGCTAATAGCTCACTAGTCTTACTAGGGCTAGCTCTCTGCATTCGTCAGCTAGGTCAAGTTTAGCGAGTACTGCCGCATCATTCTGGCCCTGGTCAACAAGGGTGGACCTCATGGTTGGGAGTCCATATTCTAAAGGGATGATTGCTTCCATTCTATATGTTAGTGCGAATGGGGTTTCACCAGTTGCTCGCCGTGGGGTAGTGCGGTAGGCCCACATGATATGTGGCAGCTCTCTCACCCATGCGCCTTTGGCTCGCTCAAGTCTTTTTTTTAATCTATCGATCATTATTTTATTGGAAGCTTCTGCTTGGACGTTGCTCTGGGGGTAGGCTACTGAGCTAAAATGGTGCCTTATCCCGTGGTCGTTGCAAAAACTCTGGAAGGGGCTGATCTCGAACTGTGTTTCGTTGTCAGTGATGATGGTTTTGGGGATCCCAAAATGGGTAATTATGTTCTTCCATATGAATCTCATCATATCTACGTCTCTGATGTTTTCCAGTGGCTTTACCTCAATCCATTTGTTGAAGTAGTTTATCACGACCAACCCATACTTGCGATTGTCGGCAGCGGTAGGAAGAGGGCCCACGATGTCCATTCCCCATTAGGCGAAAGGCTAAGGGCTGGTAAGTGATCTTAGGTCACTGGCAGGTTGGTGGACCATAGGATCATGTAGCTGATATTTTCACACTTGCGAGCATATACTCCAGAATCTCTCTGCATGTATGGACACCAGTAGCCTTCCTTCATTGCTCAAAAATCTAGCGATCTCCCTCCAATATGGCTCCCACAGATTCCTTCGTGAAGTTTTCACATAACTTTCTTGACGTCTTTTGGGTGAACACATTGGAGGTAAGGGTCGGTGAATGATCTCTTATACATCTTGCCCTCAGGAGATAAGTGAAAGCGGGTAACTTTGACTCTTATCTAATGAGCGAACTTTTTATCATATAGTAGTGCACCATCCTTCAAATAGTCCCTCAGGGGGTCCATCAAACTGGGTGTTGATTCAATCTGGAGAACATGACCCATATTTGGAAGCTCTTCGCTCTGGTTGATGCTCAGTTGGGCAAGGAAGTATATAGGGATTATTCTCTTTAAGTCAAAGTCGATTGCTGAACTCAAGGCTGCTAGGGCATCGACATGACTGTTTTCTCCTTTGGGAAACTGTTGGACACTGACTTCCTCAAGTTGGATATTAACTTCTTTGCTAAGAAGAGATAGGCGGCCATTCTTTCGTCCCTCGCGTTGAAGTCCCAACTTATCTGATTAGAGACCAATTGTGAGTCACCGAACGCCTGAAGCTATTTTGCACCCAATGCCTGTGACTTCTGTAGGCTTGCTATCAAAGCCTCATATTCCTCCTCGTTGTTGGAGGCTTCAAATCCAAGTCTGATCCCCTGCTCGAGAATCGTATCTTCTGGGGTAACGAGCATAATGCCTACTCCTACCCCCTTTGAGTTAGAGGCTCCATCAATAAAAAGTCGCCAGACACCTCCTGTTGAGTGATCTTCCCTTTGATCCATGGATTGAAGTTGGTCGCAAGGATGTTCGCCTGTGAACTCTGCGATGAAGTCAGAGAGGACCTTCTCCTTGATTGCATTTCTTCGTTGAAATTGGATGTCAAATCGTCCGAGCTCGACTGACCACTTCGATAGTCTGCCGGACATATACGCTTTCCATAGGAATTCTTTAGGGGGTGTGACGTGAGGACGATGATAGAGTGAACTTCGAAGTAGTGCTTCAGTTTCCTCGAGGCTACCACTAGTGCAAAAACGAGCTTCTCCAATAGTAAGTATCTTTGCTCGGTGTCCAATAGGGTCTTGCTCGCGTAGTAGACTGGGTGCTGGATTCCTATTTTTTTGCATACCAGTACAGAACAGACAGCGTGGCTGGAGACGGAAAGGTATAAGTACAAGGAATCATTCTCTTGAGGTATTATGAGAAAGGGTGGTGTGCTGAGATAAGCTTTGAGCTCTTATAATGCTCTCGAGAAATATTGGTTCCATGCCACTATTTTTTTCTCTTCAATAGCTGGAAGAATGATTGGCACTTTTCGAAGGACTTCGAGATGAACCGATTCAAGGCGACGAGCATGCCCGTGAGCTTCTGTACATCTCATATCATGCAGGGAGTTTGTACCTTATTGATTGCATCAATCTGGTCCGGGTTGACTTCAATGCCTCTCTCGCTAACCAAGTACCCGAGAAATTTTCCTAACTGGACACCGAAGGAACATTTTCTCCCGTTGACTTTCATTCAGTATTTCCTGAGGATTTTGAAGGTCCTTGAGAGGTCTGAGAGGTGGCCTTCTCTGTGCCTGATTTTGACGAGTATATCGTCAATGTAAACTTCCATCGTATATCCCATTTGGTCTTTAAACATCTTGGTGACCAGCCGCTGGTAGGTTACTTCTGCATTTTTTAGCCCAAAGGTCATAACTTTATAGGAGTATAACCCGAAGGTGGTGATGAACGCTGTCTTGTCTTGGTTTGGTGCATACAGGGGAATCTGGTGATACCCTGAGTACGCGTCCAGGAAACTTATTCTTTCATGTGCTGCTGTGGAGTCCACCAACTGGTCGATCTTTAGGAGGGGGAAACTGTCCTTAGGGAATGCTCTGTTAAGGTCAGTGAAGTCGATACAAACTCTCCATTTTCCATTGTTCTTCGAAACCACTACCGGGCTGGACAGCCATTTAGGGAACTGAACTTCTCGTATGGATCCTGCATCCAGAAGCTTCTCTACTTCTTTCTCTACATCCATGGCCTTCTCGAGCACAGTTCGTCGTGCCTTACGCGCGATAGGCCTGAAAGTGGGGTCAATGTGCAACCAATTAAAAACCACACTGAGTCAATCCCAGGCAACTCGTATGGTTCCCACGCGAAAACATCTACATTGCTCCTCAATAGTACAGTCAATTCCTTCTTTGCTCGATCTGTGAGAGAAGCACCAATTAAGAACATCCTGTATTTTTTGCTACCACCGGCCGAGATCTCTTCCAGGTTCTCAACGATCTGCTGAGAGGAGAGAAGCTTGGTCTCCTCCACTCCTGGCACTTTAGCTACTATTTTGAAGGTATCAAACCTTCCCATTCCTCAAGATTTTCTTTAGCCTTCTCAGCCTTCTTCTGGTTTTAGGTGGATTACTGTTATAAAGCACCTTCTCACCATCACTTGATCTTCATGGATCTCCATCACTCCTCGCTCAGTCACGTACTTGAGCTTCTAATGGTAGGTCGAGGGGACAACCCTCATCGCATGTATCCATCCTCTGTCGAGGATAGCTTAGTAGGGTGAGTCAATGTCGACTACCATAAACTCTATCATCTTGGATACATTTCTTGCCCTTACTGGCAGTACGATCTTTCCCAAAGTGATGGTTACTTCCCCAGCGAAACCAACTAAAGGGACAGTGGCTTCCTTCAAGTCAGTAATGCTTAACTTCAATTTTATAAATAGGTCAAGATACATTACTTCGGCTTAGCTTCCTTGGTCGACGAGCAACTTGTCGATGTCATAGTTGGCTTTCCTGAGGGTAATGATCAAAGTGTCATGATGTGGGGTTCTTACCCACACTAGGTCTTCGTCCGTGAACACGCCGTGTTTACTGTAGTCAATGTTATCCGCTCGTCTCCGCTTCCCTGACTGTGTCTTTGTTTGATCGATTTAAAAAGCTTGTATTACTGCTGTAAGCTTTTTCACTTCCATCCGGGATGAATTCCTTTGAATCTGCTTTAGATTAGATGACCCGTGAATCATTTCAAACTCATGGACAACTTCGTCTTCGAGCACGTTATCGAGCCTTGCTTCTTCGTTAGCGGCCACCTTCTCTGCCTTCTTTTCCACAAACTCGTTCAGGTGCCCGGTCTGGGGCAACTCTTCAAGGTGAGACTTAGGATCCTTGCAATGCTCAGTCTTATGTCCTCCTTCCTTATGAAAAGCTCATCTCAGCTCGTTGTTTCTTTTTGAGGGATCTCCTCCCATCTTTCTGGGCTACTTAAATGTCTCGTCCTTGATCTTTGCTAGGATCTTATAAATTGGTTCTTTGAAGACAGTGTTAACTTCCTGAAATGCTTTCGAAACATCGTTCTTGTTTCCATTCTTGGATCCACCTTTGCCCCCATTCTTGCCTCCTCTCTTCTGGTTTTCGACCTTGTCAATGCCCTTGGCAGTAAGCTTAACTCAATCATTCTTCCCTATACTGAGGCGGGTCACATCCTCAACTTTAGCATACTTCTCGTTACAAGCCATCAGGTCATCGATGGTTGTGGCCTCGTTCTTAGTCAGGGATTGATGCAAAAGGCAACAGCTGGGTAGGTCAACCTTGAAAGAGGCCACTGCTACCTACTCCGAGCAGTCCTCGACCTCATTGAACAAATCCCAGTATCCTTTTACATAGTCCCGGAGGCTTTCCTAGGGCGTCTTCTTCATTGTTAGCAAGGCATCCACCCTCTTTGGATGGGAGTTATTGGTAATAAAGCGAGTCGTGAAGAGATCTGCCAGGGACTCAAAGCTCCTGATGGATCTATAAGGGAGTCTCTCGAACCACTTCTGGGCCACTTCATGCAAGCTCGAGGGAAAGATCTGGCTCATTAGTGCGTCCCTGTGGTTCTAGAGAGTCATGGTCTACTTGTACTTCCTAACGTTATTGGTAGGGTCAGTCTTTCCCTCCTAGATCTTAAATCTTAAAATCGCGAACTTCTTGGGGGCTTCTTCTTCTTCTATCTCCCTTGAGAAAGAGGATTTCATCTGGGTTCTGAGAGCTCGCCGGACCAGCTCTCTGGTCGATCTGGCACCCCGATGCGCTGGGTGTTGGTCCATTTCTCTTTTGATCGAATTTCGTATGTCATCATTTCCTCAAGCCGGGCTCCTGCAACGGTGAGTTGGTCGTTATTGCTCGAGCAAGTCATCATCTGATGAGTGTTCCTCGATCCTTTCGGATCCGCGTCTAGGTATCCTTCCTCGGTTGCGAGACTTGCTCGCCTGAGGGCTAGGAGTGTGATATTGACATCGCCTGGTGCTACGATGGAGCTCTTTTTCCATCCTTTCCAATCTCCTTTTGAGGTGAGTATTCTCAGCTTCTCATAAGCATCAATCAACTTGGAGATTTGTGTACACCTCGCAGGTCCCTGACTTTCCTCTGAGACTTGCCGCTCTAGGCAAACATTTTGATCTGATCGTCGAACTTCAGATCTGATCCTGTGAGGGGCAGGCTGTTCTTGGATATCCCCTGCTTGAGGGGCATTGCTACTATGACCAAACATTCCAAATTCTTTGTTGGTGAGGACTTTCTAAAAAGAAGGCAAACATTCCCATAGACGGCGCCAATTATGGTGATAATTAAGTTCAACACAAATTAATAAGAAAAGGCAATCACCAAAGAAAATAAAGAATGTAAAGAACGCCAATAACACGACACAATATTTACGTGGTTCAGCAAGAATGCCTACGTCCACGATGGTGCTCTCGATATTATTTCTCTATACTCCGGGGAGTGTTTTACAGGAAAAATAATACATGACTTTTGCCCAAGGCTTAGGGTTTGTTATATACATTTTTGTTCTCGGGGAGTGGGGGTGTTGGATTCCCCCACGTCAGTCCATAACCCCTAGAATATCAACATACGAGATTTTAGGAACTTGACTGAGTCGTAACTGAATTGATTGGGATGCGAGGCTCCCAGACTTTGGGCCATTTTTATTGGGCTACTCGTCTTGGGACATAATGAGAAATTGAGGTACCCACGCCAATTTTTATTTATTTTGAACAAAAAAATATTTGTGTTTTTCAAGATTTTATGATTTTTTTCAAATTTTTGGGCATTTTTAAAAATTTGTGAAGTTTTAGAAATACGCACTTGTGACCCCCCTAACTTAGACTTTGTGTTGTCCTCAAGCAAAAACGACTAAAATCTAACTCAAAGCGAATTAAAAGTGCGCAAAAATAAAACAAACAAATGAAACAGAAATGCATCATTTTTATAGATAAATAACAACTGTGTTACAAAGGGTAAGGAAGAACACACAACCAACACTGTGTAAACAACAACCACAATACACACAAACAACTAATAACAAATAAGGGCTTCATTGGGGGCAGCGGATTTGAGGACCCGAGTGCGCTCGGATTGTACGGATCATAGAAGAAGGTGGGGGGTGGTCCACTGAAGTTTATCTCGTATAGATGGGTATAAAGTTGGTGCATCGTGCTTGTGTTCCGCCGGTAGTCCTCTTGATCCCTTTGATAGGATGCCTAGTCTCAGTTGTATTGGGTGATGAACTCGTCAAAATGGGATTCCACCGCTGCAAAGGCGCCTATCAAAATATGCACCCGGGGGTTCGAAATCCAAATCATCATCCTCGTTGTACTCTTATTCTTCAGCCCCGCCCATCTCGACGTCCTCAGCCATGGGATCTTCAATAGGGATTTCATCCTCGGTCTCTAAATTAATCGCCTCCCAGGCTGCTTGAATGGTAGCCCTTTGCTGGGCACTCCGAGTACGTGATACCTTCCTAATGGGCTTCGGTAGGCGTGGGAAAGAGTGAGGGGACATGTCGAGTGGATTTTTGTATGCGGTAGGATAGGCCCATAGTGAATCGTTCAATCGAAGTTACCAATCTTTTCGAGTGGGATTGACGGTCTTCTCGAGAATGTTCTTGATTTTTTGATTCGCTAATTCGACCTGCCCATTCTTTTATGGGTGATAGGCCATTCCAACCTTTTGAATGACGCCATACTTTCTCATGAGCTTCGCGAATGGCCTGTTGTAAAAGTACGTGTCATTATCACTAATTATCGCTTTTGGAGCACTGAAGAGGGAAAGTATGTGTTCCTGTAGGAACCTAATCACCACTTTGTTGTCATTTATCTTAGTAGCTATAGCTTCCACCCATTTAGAAACGTAATCTACCGCGACCAGGATGTATAGTAAACCAAAGGACGGGGGAAAAGGGCCCATAAAGTCAATACCCCAGTAGTCTAAGATCTCAATAATGAGTATCGAGGTTAATGGCATCATGTCTCGTCGGGTAATCTCCCCCATCCGTTGACACCTATTGTATGATTTACAATAATTGTTCACATCCCAGAAAATTGTGGGCCAATAGAGGCCGCATTGAAGAATCTTAGCAACCGACTTTTTCGTCGAAAAGTTACCTCCACAAGCTTTCGAATGATAGAATGGGATGACTTTCAAAATCTCGTCATCCAGTACACATCGTTGGATGATTTTATCGATGAATATTTAAAAAGGAAAGTATCGTCAGAGAAAAACATGCGCGACCAAGTGATGAACCTCTTCTTATCTTGCGGTGTCCAATCGGGAGGGACGGCTCTCGTGACAAGATAGTTCACTATATCCATAAACGAGGGCAAAGAAGAGGCAGCAAAGAGTTGCTCATCTGAAAAATATTCGTCAATGGGTATCGTATCACTAGGTACGTCGGACAAAAGCCGTAATAAGTGGTCGGCAACGACATTTTGTACTCCTTTTTTGTCTTTAATAGAGAGATTGAACTCTTGTAGGAGTAGGATCCACCTTATGAGATGCGGCTTTGCGTCTTTCTTCGTAATTAGGTATTTCAATGTCGCGTGGTCGGTGAAGCCAGTGATGGGAGAATCGATGAGATAGGATAGAAATTTGTCAAGAGCAAAAACTACCTCTAGCAACTCATTCTTTGTAGTGGAGTAATTGAGTTGTGGTCCGGTAAGAGTTCGGCTAGCGTAGTAGATGACATGAGCCTTATTATCTTTTCTTTGGCCCAAAATAGCCCCTATCGCATAATCACTAGCATCACACATGATCTCGAATGGTAAGGAACAATTCGAAACTTTCATGATGGAAGCGGACACAAGCAAGGTTTTCAGTTTTTCAAAAGCGCTATGGCATGCTTCTGTCCACTCAAATGGGGTGTCCTTTATAAGAAGGTTGCTTAAGGGTCTAGCGATGACACTAAAGTCCTTAATGAACCGTCTATAAAACCCCGTGTGGCCCAAGAAGGAGCGCGCGTCTTTTAACGATTTAGGTGGGGGTAAGTCAGTTATGACATCTATTTTAGCTCTATCAACTTCAATCCCCTTGGATGAAACTATGTGGCCAAGAACTATTCCCTCAGTGACTATAAAATGGCATTTCTCTCAATTTAGAACTAAGTTCTTCTCCACACACTGGGCAAGTACTTTTTCCAGTTTTTTCAGACAAAGATCGAAAGAGGTGCCAAAAATGTTAAAATCGTCAATGAAAACTTCAAGTCCTCTCTCAACCATGTCGCTAAATAGGCTCCACATGCACCTTTGAAAGGTTGCGGGTGCATTACACAAGCCAAATGGCATACATTTGTAGGCAAACTTACCAAAGGGGCAAGTGAAGGTCATTTTCTCCTGGTCAAGTACATCTACCTCAATTTGGTTATATTCAGAATAACCATCAAGTAAGTAATAATAAGGGTGGCCCGCTACTCGCTCAAGCACTTGATCGATAAATGGTAAGGGAAAATGATATTTTCTAGTTCCCACATTGAGTTTTCGATAATCAATGCAAACGCGCCACCCGGTGGTGGTACATTGGGGAACTAGCTCTCCCTTAGCATTTTCAATCACTGTCATGCCCAACTTCTTCGGGACAACTTGGATAGGTCTCAACCACTTGCTATCCGAGATTGGGTAGATAATTCCAGCATCTAATAACTTAATGATTTCGGTTCTCACTACTTCTTTTATATTGGGGCTTAACCTTCTTTGCATTTATCTAGAAGGATTTACATCCTCTTTGAGATGGATCTTGTGGGTGCAAATCAAAGGACTTATCCCCTTCAAATCAGCAATACACCAACCAAAAGCACCTTGGTGCTTCCTCAGAATCTTTAACAGTTTACCCTCCTGCTCTTTGTCTAGGCTAGAGGAAACAACAACAGGAAATGTCTTGTCCTCTCCTAGGTATGGATATTTAATAAGGGAGGGTATTTTCTTCAACTCGAGGGTCGAAAATTTATCGCTAGAGGGAACCATGCGTGCCTCCCTTAGAGGTAACTCCTCAAATCGAGAAACCCAACTTATATCTCTAGTGTCCTCGTCCGACGCTCTCTCATCAAGTAACTCTCTCAACTCCTCAACTTCACTCTCGAATTCAGTATACGTCCCCTCACTCATGTGGCTCGACACTAAACAGGATCCTAAGGTATCTCCACAATAATTTTCCTCAAAGTACTCCTTTACGATCTCGTCAATGAAGCTCACCGTGTGAAGATCATCTTCTTTCCCCGTATATTGGGCTATATAGAAGATATCAGCCTCTAATGGCATGTTCCCAAAGGTGAGTTGCATCTGCCCATTTCGAGTGTTGATAATTCCGTTAGACATAACTAACAATGGGCGCCCAAGAATGATGGGAACATGATTGGTCGAGGCGAAGGAGGGTTCCGTTTCCCAAATGACAAAATCTACCGGGAAGTAGAAAGTGTCAGCTTGAACAATCAAGTCCTCAACTATACCTCTTGGGATCTTCACATTTTGATCCACTAACAAGAGAGTGATCTTTGTGGGATTAAGGTCGCCCAGATATAGTTGCCTATAGATGGCGTAAGGGAGGATATTGACACTTGCTGCCAAGTCAAGTAAGGATTTTTTAATTTTATTTTCTCCAATGATGCAGGAAATGGTGGGTGCACCCGGATCTTTAAATTTTGGTGGGAGATTATTAAGTAGAATGGAGCTCATGTTCTGTGCTAGAAATACATTTTTTATACCTTTATCTTCCTCTTCACTGTTAACAAGTCTTTGATGACTTTTGCATAAGCAGTAATTTGCTTAATGGCATAGAGGAATGGTAAATTTAACTTTACTTGCTTTAGCATGTCTAACACTTCATCACGGGTTTCCCTTTGTGGGAAGGAACAGTCTTTGAGGAAATGGTGTTGCAGTGGGTGGTTTCACTACTACCTCGGGCTCACTAGTGTCTTCTTTATCACTCTCTTTCAAGGGGACATCTTCGGCCTCTTTTGTGCCGGATAAAATCTCCTTGTCTTTGGATGCGTCGTGTGGGGGAGGTGATAAATCAACGACTCTCCCACTACTAAGAGTGGCCACATCTTGACATTGCTCCTGATGTTCTGTCGAGGTGGATCTAATACTAGTTTGACCTTGGGGCGGTCGTTGGCCCTGGGAAGGAAATTTTCCCTTATCTTGGATACTCAACGATGATTGAATTTTTGAAATATTTGCATTTATGTCGCTGATCATGCGATCATATCTAACATTGGTTGCATTTTATGTATTGATAAATTGGTTCATCGTATCCTCGATATTTTCTCTGCTGTGGAGTGACATATGCCCCTTGAGGTGGTGGTGCTTGCACATGTCCGTACATGTGTGGAGCTTATTGAAAGTGCAATGGTGGAGGAGGGGAAACATGTGAATTATGATTCATCGTAGCATGTTGTTGCCCATAGCTAAAACCAGGGTGGTTTTTCCATGAAGGGTTGTAAGAATTCCCGTGCGGTGCACCGAAATTACCCTTGAATCCTCCTATACCACTTAATTGTTCTTGAAGCATCACTTTATAGGCGAGTATTATCGGGCTTTCCTCTGTTGAATGATCCTCCTCACAAATCACACACACCTTCTCGACGGGGTTTGGGATTGGATCCAGTTGGTCCTCTTCCACATACCTCCAGTATTTCTCACATTCATTTCTCAAGTAGATTGATTCGGTTGTCCATTATAGCATTCTTTCCCATGTGAAATAGGTCAGATTTCGATGGAGTTGTGGTCGCTTGACGAGTTCAATTTTGAGCACTAGGGTCAGATGTATCCCAGGATTGGGTAGTCTCGGCGACATACCTCAGGTGAAGCTCAGCAATGTTGGCATCTAAGTCGATAAAGGGACCATCACACATAGTCTCAACGAGTTGGTTAAAATTCATGTTCAACCCATTATGGAAGAAGGAAATGATTTACAGTTTATCAAGTCCATGATGTGGGCACAAAGTGACTAACTCATTAAAACGTTCGTAACATCGATTAAATGACTCATTTTCTAGTCGTCGGAATGTTTGAATTTGACCCTTGATGGAGTTCGTTCGATGTGTAGGAAAGAATTTCTTAAAAAATTTCGATTGTAACTCTTTCCATAATGAAATTGAGTTTGGAGGTAAAGACCATAGCCAGGTCTTAGCCTTCTGTTTTAGTGAGAAAGGGAAGAGTTTGAGGCGGATCACATCTTTTGTGCAAGTTTAATCGTTGAGGGTCTCGCACGCCTTTTCAAATTCCATGATATGGAGATATGGTTTTTCTGAATTCATTCCATGGTAAGTGGGAAGTATTTGGATCATCCCATTCCTAAAGCGAGATTGCCCTGCATTATACGGGAGTAAAATGCATCCCGGAGTGACAGTGCGCTCGGAATATAAGACTTCTCTCAATGGGCGTTATGGGGCCTCTTCCTCACTAGCGGCTACACTATCGTGTTGTGACATGGCTCTCTCACTTGATGACTCTGTATTCTCACTTGGTATGCTCGGAGCATGCTCTGAAGTGTGTCCTAAGAGGGATGTCGGGGTGGGTGTAGGCCTGGGAGATGGAACCCAAAATTGTGGAACATTTGGAGTGTGAGGGCTATCGGGGTCGTACCCAACTATCGAGTTTTCGTGAATGTGGGTTAGAGTATTATGGGGAGTTGGAATGAGTTCAGAATTTTGCATTAACAGGCTTATGAGAGATGATGAGGAATATTTTTGTGCTTTTAAATTTTTTTATTTTTTGGATTTTTTTGAATTTTTTTTTGTCAAAGTTTAAGATTGACTTGATCTAATCCTAAGTCTACCTAATTCCCCGGAAACGGTGCCCAAAACTTGATGCGACTAAGAATGTGTCTCAGAAGTGCGTACTCTCTAGGCTCAAGTGCAAGCTTGTCGCGTTAGTAATAATTCGATAAGTCGGGTATCGATCCTCAGGGAAATAGGACAACAGAGTTGTAACGACGTTGGATAGATGAAGGAACCCTAACTCTAACTCCAAAGGAAAAGGAAAAGGTGATTTGATTATTGGAATAACTACAACTAGATGGAATTTTGAAAAGGATTAACTAATGAACTACAGTATGAATGGAATACAACTATTATAAATTACTTGAAATACTAATGATAATTGAATTAAAATTTGAACTATATGATGAGGAAAACAGGACGGAAATACAATCATTCAACCCTAGAGTATTGATGGTATAAGACTAATCGTAAATTTAAGTGATTAATTATACCCAGAATTTAGTAATCCCAAGCATTACATATATGAGATTCGAGCTCGCACCATACATAATCAGAGGACGAGTAAATCGGTATTGCGTTAGTTACCGTCGAATTGCATTTTGAAGCATCCCGGTTACCCTGAAGCAAACTAGATCCAAAGATCTATAATTATCGTGTTTCTATGCAATACGGTCATAATCAAATCATTAAATTTAGAGAATTAATTTTATACACACGCAACTACCACATCAGGTTGAGTTCATGCATCCTGACCTTAGAAATCTAGCCTGACATATAAAAACTTGAAGACAACATGTTTGGAATGAAAGAAAACATTTTTACTACTGAATGAAGATGAAATGAAATGAAGGTGTTATTAGAAAAGTAATTATTACAGTAAAACAAGAATTATAATGGTATTACTTGAATTGTAAACTGAAACCAACTAGGGTTTATTATTCTTCATCTCTAAAATTGATTACAAAACTTCCCTAACGAATCAGAAGCCTCCTCTATGATGGGAGGAGTGTACAATTTATCATCTACGAAATAAAAGAGTTTGAACTAAGTAGGATTTTAATTTTTACAAATGGATAAGTTCGAATAATCAAGAACATAACCGATCCTGTTAAGGGGTTCGATTTGGTTTTGTCTTCGACATCTTTTACAGACAGTTCTTAGAGCATGGGATATGTTCTTTATTTCTCTACTTCGGTTCGGTTCCATCTTGTTGAGTCTTCACAAGAAGTTTTCCAGGTGTAGGATCGGTTCGTTTTTCCCTCCCTTCAGTTCGGTTCTATCTTGACAGTCTTTACAGGAACTCTCCCAAGTTGGAATCGGTTCTTTTTCTTTCCCTTGCGTTCAGTTCTGTCTTGACAGTCTTTACAGGAACTCTCCCAGGATGGAATCGGTTCTTTTTCTTTCCCTTGGTTTCGGTTCCAGCTTGTCAGCTTTTGCAGAAACCTTTCCTTCTTGTACTTCTTTGAAGCTTTTGATAGGGAACTCGGATTAAAACACTGAACACTTGAGAAATAGATGAAGAACACACGAAACTCGGCGTACTCATTAGAAACTTTTCAATAGTAATGATATGATATAAATCCACTTGAATTACACTTTGCAGAGTGATAAAAGCCTCTAAATTAAGGGGATAAATGGGAAGAATTTATGCCTAATCACTCGAACGGCGGGAGGTCTCGTTAGCGCGACATGACATGTTGTTCAAACGACATATCACGTCGTTTGAACGACGCCTTATCTCCTTCCTCCGTCTTTCTTAGCTTCTGGGTTTCCCAGATTTCCAAACTTCTTAATTTTAAACAGCATACGAGTTTAACAGTTTCATGCCCAATTTCCAATAATAGTCCTAACCATAAGTCATAATATGCTCAGGTATTTAAGGATTTAAGTCTCCAACACCCAAGAGTGTTCGTTTCATAAGAAGGGTGTTTATTTGGGAGAATTTATATCTAGAATTTAGCCCAAAAATGATCATTAATCGTCTCTACAGTTATTTACCAATTGTTCCCAAATAATTATCAAACTTAAGGAAATCTAATCCTCAATATGAAGACTTCGATTCCTAATTTCTAGAACAATCTCTACATGTTTATCCTTCCTCTACATGTGGATTTTCATCATCAAATCAAACATAATAAATCTTAAACATCATAAACCTTAATTTCCAAAAATCTAAAGGGGGTAAAATTATGCATTGAGAAATAAATTAGAAACATAGATTATGCAAGAAAATTCTTGCCTTTAATTGTTATAGAGGAGAAACTCTTGAAAGATTTAGATTCCTATTTGTTCTTGCCATTTTTTTTTCTCTTGGTATTTCACCCTTTTCTCTCTCATGGCTGCTACTTTTGGTTTTAACTTGTGATAATGGGGGAGTGGTTTACCCCCACTTAACCACTCAATTGATACTAATCCCGAGTTGGGTCAAAAGTCCAACTTTTAAACCCCCAAACTAGGGCTGTGTTTTTTTTTCCGATTTTCCGATTTTTCCGAATTCCGATCCGATTTTTTTCCGATTTTGGAAAGTTTTTTTTTTTGCCGATTTCCGATTTTCCGATTTCCGATTTTTCCGAAAAAAATCGGATCGGAAATCGGAATTTTTTTTATTTTCCGAATTTCCGATTTTTTCCGATCCGAATTTCCGAATTATTTTCCGATCCGAATTTCCGAATTATTTTCCGAAAATTTTTCCGATTATGTTTCCGATTTTGATTGCCGATTTTAATTGCCGATTTTTATAATATCCCTTTAACTTATAAATTATAACAGCCTTTGGATTGTTACCATTTTGCCACAACCTGTAATAACCCTTGGATTGAAACTTAGAAAATTAGGTTAAGTTACCATCTCACACTTAGAAAACTTCAGCCGCTCACATACATCTCACATATTTCTCTCACCCTCTCACACCTCACAAAACTTCCTGCCGTCGCTCTCCGTCGTCTTCCACCGCTGTCCGTCTTCCACTCCTGCCGTCGTCACATACATCTCAACGCTGTCCGTCTTCCACAACTCCTGCCGTCGCTCTCCTTCCACTCCTGCCGTCGCTCTCCTTCCACTCCTGCCATCGCTCACCGCTGTCCGTCGTCTCTCCGTCTTCCACCGCCACTCTCCGTCTTCCACAACATTTCGGTGAGTGGGTGACCACTTGCACAAGATACATCTGCTATTAGATATTAGTGATAGGATCTGGTGGGTGGGTTTTCAGTCCACTAATATCTGCTATTAGATATTAGTGACTCAATGACCACTTGCACAAGATACATCACAAAATAATATATACTATACTTGATCTCTCCTTAAAAATATTTTTGGTTTGTTGCAAAGTAAATCATTTGTTCACTGCCACGATATTGACCTAGTTTTTGGTTTGTTGAAAAATATTTTTGGTTTGTTGAAAAATATAACAAAAAATTATAATAAAAGACTAAATAGATGAGTTCATCAAATCGTAAACTAAGTGCCATATTATATGCAATGGACTTGTTTTTCTTTTTCAAATGTAAAAGTCAGATTATAGATCAAATGAAACAGAATGATACATTCACACAATGAGCAGAATGATACATTCACACAATGAGGCAGACATTTTTTCTGTGAGGGACTTATAAACAGAATGATACATTCACACAATGAGGCAGATATTTTAATCGATTGGTGTATTTGTAATATTGCAAAAAAAAAAAAAACTCAAACCAAAATAGATCTGTTTCTCTTTCTCTTTCTGTTTTTTTTTATTATTATTATCACTGTTATGTTTTTATACTAACACGAGTATATTTGATTGTTTTTTTGTAATTGTTTTGTAGGGGTGTAAATTTACAAAATATAGCGGGGATTGGGAGAGACAATAAAACAACCCCAAAACAGGTATCCTTTCTTTATTTAATTTGATTGCATGTCGTCAACAATGGATGAAAGTGCTGGAGTAAGTAGCAAACCCAACCCTGATAATAATAAAAAAAAAAACAAAGATAGGCTCAAAATCTGGTTTAGGTGGGCATCACGGAGCGTCGGGTGTATGGGAATATTTTGAAAAACACTTGATTGAGGGCACAAAAAAATTTTCGGGCACTTGTGAGTGCAAGTATTGCAATGTAACAATACTTGCACCATCTTCTGGGGGAACTAACAAATTGTGGAATCATTTAAAAAAATGTAAAGATTTTCCCGGTTATGAAGGAGATAAGACGACACAAACCATTATTTCCGTGATAGGATCTCAACCTTGTAATTGGAGATTTGATCAAGATAGATGCCGCAAATCTTTAACAAGAATGGTAATTATTGATCAACTCCCTTTTAATCATGTGGAAAAGGAAGGGTTTAGAATGTTTTGTGCGGATTTGCAACCTAAGTTTCATGTGGTTTGTAGAACAACATTAACTAAGGATTGCTTAATCATGTATCACGAGGAAAGAACCAAGTTGAAAGAATATTTTAAGTATTTTAATACACGAGTATGCCTCACCACTGATATGTGGACATCGTTACAAAATCTTGGTTATATGGCTTTGACCGCTCACTTTATTGATAGAGATTGGGTTGTTCATAAGAAAATCATTAATTTTCGAGTACTTCCACATCCACACAAGGGTGAGGTAATTGCGAAGGCAGTGGAGAGTTGTTTGATGGAATGGGGTTTAGAAAAGGTAATGACTATCACACTCGACAATGCAAAAAACAATGACACGTGTATCGTAGATTTGAAAAAAAGATTAAATAAAAGAAACGCTTTGTTATTGGGGGGTGAGTTCTTTCATATTAGATGTTTTGCACATGTCATAAATCTTGTTGTGAGAGATGGAGTTGAGGAGGTTAAGGACACAATCAAGCGTCTTCGGCGAAGTGTCAAATATGTGCGAAGTAGTCCCTCACGTATGCAACTCTTTAAGAAGTGTGTTGTGGATGAAATGTTAGAAACAAAGAGGGGGGTGTGCTTGGATGTTAAGACACGATGGAATTCAACCTACCTAATGATAAATGCGGCGTTGGAGTTTGAGAGGGTATTTGATCGTTTAGATGAGGTGGACCCCAATTATAAGATTGAGTGTAATGTGGAAGGAAGAGGTATATTGGATGAGAGTGATTGGAGAAAATTAAAATCCTTGCACACTTTTTTAGAAGAATTCTATGAACTTACAAAGCGTGTGTCGGGTTCTCAATATGTCACTTCCAATACATACTTTGATGAACTAACACAAGTTAAAGACCTTCTCATGGAGCATTTAGATAGTGATGATGAATTGTTTCGTGCCATGGCCATTAAAATGGATGTAAAATTTGACAAGTATTGCAATTTTGATTCTCTTAACCCAATATTGGTTGTTGCAATTATGTTGGATCCTCGATATAAATTACAATTTGTTGAGTTTTGGTATTCCTCATATTTGGAGAAATGTGCTAATTTTTCCGAAGTTGAAAGGTCTTACAAATTGGAAACGTTTGTGGAAAAATTGAAAGATTTAATGAATCGGCTTTATAATTACTACAAAGCGGGAGAGACACCTTATGTGGGTCTTGGTTTTTCTACCCCCCACGATAAAAGTGATGTGCCCAAAGACTCCAATCTTAATGAAAAAGTAACTAAAAGACCAAAGGCAAAAGATTTGTTTAGAGGTATTTTAAAGAGAAAGGATTATGCGGATGTTTCCAATGACTTGGAAAGGTATTTGAGTGATGGTGTTGTGGAGAATGATGAGCGTCATTTTGATGTTGTTGCTTGGTGGAAAGGTAAAGTTACAACATATCGCGCACTTGCAATAATGGCCCGTGATGTGTTATCCATTCCCGTGACATCGGTTGCTTCCGAGTCCGCTTTTAGTACGGCCGGTAGGGTGCTTGACCAATTTCGAAGTTCTTTAACTCCTTCGATTGTGGAATGTTTGCTATGCACGCAAGATTGGCTTAGGAATCCTTTACTCCCGTTTTGTGTTGAAGATACAATTGAGGCACTTGAAGCAATTGAAAATGGTATTTTTTTCCCCAACTTTGTTTCAATATATACATTCAATTTATATTGGAAATAAATAACGATTCGTTTTATTCTTTTTTGTCATTGTAGTTGTGCTAGAGGAGATGAAAGGTTTATCGCTTGGATCGACTAGTTGAATTTTGGTATTGTTAACATTTATATTACATTTTATAATTAACATTTAATTTTCAAATTCATATTTTGTTTGGTTGGTTAATACTTTTTTTTGGTAAAACAGGAAATGGGATGCGGATGTTCAATGGAGTGCAGATAATGGATGATGCTTAGAGTTGGAAGCTTTGTAGCGGTTTTGAATTTGTTTTGGACTGTTTTTGTAACTGTTTTTGGACTAATTTGGACTGTTTTGTACTAATTATTTGTTGGGACTGTTTTGTACTAATTATTTGTTGGGACTGTTTTGGTTTTGGACTATTTTTAGGGTTGTTTTGGACTATTTTTAGGATTATTTCAGACTATAAAAGCACGACTATTTTGTAATACATTTCTAGGGCTGCTTTGTATGAAATTTATGGCTGTTTTGTATAAAAAAAAAAGTGTACCTATGTATGAAATTTATGGCTGTTTTATACTAATTTAAGATTGCTTTCTATAAAAAAAAAGTCCAAAATATTGAAGAAATAATGTGGTACAGAACAGTGGTACTAGACTAAAATTAATAAAAAAGAACAAGAATAAAATAGGTGAGGGCAATTGAGAATAAAAAAATATTGGGCAATATATTTTTTAATAATATATATATATAATAAAACTGTACCTATGTCTGATTTTTCTGAAAATTCCGAATATTGCCGAAAATATTTTTCTTCTGATTTTTCCGAAAATTCCGAATTTTGCCGAAAATAATATTTTTCCGAAATTTCCGAAATTTCCGATTTTGCCGAAAATTCCGAAATCGGAAAAAAACTATAATTCCGAAAAAATTCGGATTCGGATTCGGCACGCCGATTTTTTTGCTGAAAATTTCGGAAATTTTTCCGAACCATGCATTTCCGATCCGATCCGGCCGAAACACACCCCTACCCCAAACAGACCTGAAGCCATAACCCAATAAGCCCAAAAGTTACCCAACCTATATACGATTGATCTGAGACCATTTTTAAAGGCTTAATTTATCTAAACGAGTCCATACGAGTCCCAAAATATATTCCGAATATTTTATGTCGATAATATGTATAATTAGTTTGTGTTGCACATTAATTATGAATTAATCTATATTACATATAAATGCTACACACATGCACATTAGATTAGTCACAACTAAATATAATTACCTAACAATTTCGATTGCGCAATTATCAAATCGAATCATTTAATAATTTATTTTAGAAGAGAAAAATGTTGGGTATTACATTAAGTTAAAATAAAATGCTGCAATCACATCATGTGTTGCTCAACATATCACTAAAAAACTATTTTTAATCAATGATATGGACTTATTTTACACTTTCTCCGACAATTCAAAGGTATATTTTCAAAATCAATAAATCATGGACTTAATTGCAATCAAGACAATAGTTAAGGAGTTTCTTTGTAATTTACCCATAAATATGCAAACATTCACGCATACATATCCACATATTATTTTAATTAGATAATCGAGATATGAGAAGCTCAACAAGAAGTTCATAATGACATGTTTAATAGAAAACATTATAAAAACGAAATAATTACATGAGGTACCTTGAGCTTTTGGCTTATGACATATATTTCCTCTGGGTTTTCAAAAATTATAGTAACCTTCCACATGTTAAGAATGTTTAAACGTTATCTAAAATGTGAACAACTTTTGATTAATTATTTTAAGGAGAAAATGTTCATTAATAAACACTTCACTTTATTACTTTAGCATTTCAAAACTTTAGACGACGGTGATAAGAGCAATGACCTTAACCCTGTTTTGAAATTTTTGCATTGAAACCTTAAAGAAGAGCTTTAAAAATTCTTAACCCAAAGGGATTAGATGAGTAGTTGATCACTCATGACTAAAGGATTACACCCTCAAGGTCATGAGTTCGATCACCCCCCCCCCCCCCCCAGCAACATAAATTTAGGGCCACGAACTACTAAGAGTAGTCTTTGTTTCGCAAACTTTTTACGGGAGAAAGGAAAAAGTATGAAGTGCATACAAGCTGCCGCGGGATGATAACTCTTCATAAATAAATAAAAAAAAACTTAAAAATCCTTTATTTCTTTGAAAGAGGGTGAGAGAGCCCAACTTTTTATTTGGTATCATCATCAATATATTTTATTTTCCTATCAAACTTTAACACCTTTGAACATTTGAACCCTTTTTCTTTAGCAGTTAGTGAACCCACAACTGCAATCTCATTCCCAACTTGAACTATAATTGTATCAAATTTACGTGAAGGTGTTTAGTATTTACCTTCGTGTTTATATTAATCATAGATTTATGATCTATTTGCACAACTTATTTTTTTTTATTCATACTGCACATCCTAATTTAAATTTCTTTACCTAATATTTCATCTTTGTTGTTAATCTAATTGCAAATATATTTTTAAACATTTTAATAAACTCTCATTGCAGATTTTGTGTTATAAAATTGGGGGAAGAACAAATAGAATTAGTGATGGATATGTATATTATTTTGTTGGGAAAATCACTCTTAATTATTTTTTTGCCCCACCAAAAGATTAAACCTAGTTTCTTCCCTCGATATGAGAAAAAATATCATGCATATAAGACACCACGTCTTCGTGCGGAGCGCCAATAACAACACGACATATTTCCACATGTAAAAATACTATTTTTATAGCGTGGGATATATGAAAAACATATCGGATATGTGTCGTGTCGTTATTGTCCTCGGTGCATGATATTTCTTTCTTATGAAACTAAATACTAATAAAAATTACATAGAAATGAATTTTCCTTTTTAACATATTAATGTCTCATAGAATTTGGTATATTTAAGGACAATTTATTATTAGCTCCACTTGTTATACCACTAGTGTAGACTTTTACAAGAAGAAAATTAGTGGGGCTAAGTGTTTAAAATTTCTCAAAATTCCTTTAGTGTTTAAAATTTGTTTGTGAACGCCCTAAGAGTACTTTCCCCCCAAAAATTAGGTCTTTAAAAAATGAACCTCATTCGGAAGCTCAAAATGGGGGACCTCATGATATTCTCTCTCTCTCTCTCTCTCTCTCTCTCTCTCTCTCTATATATATATATATATATATATATATATATATATATATATATATATATACAGTATTGCTTTTGTGCGGTCCAGTCCGCATATTAATAGTGCGGACTAGACATGTGTCACCTGACGGTGAGTCTCCTGGAAAAGAGAGAGACTGCGCCTATAATTTAGCCAACAATTTCTACGCTCACTGTCACGCGACATATGTCCGGTCCGCACTATTAAAATGCAGGATAGTCCGCACAAGAGCATTATATATATATATATATATATATATACAAAAAGTCTCATGTAAGGACTCCTTATGGTGCAGAGCACAGTACATACTATTTTTTCAAAATAGTAAAAAAAAAGAATTTTTTGATGAAACTTCATGGATGTAATGTCCACAGTTAGAAGATCATCTGTAATATTTTTCATCAAAAAATTTAATAAAAAAACTGTTGATATTGGGTGATATGTAAAAAAATGGTATAAATATTCATTTTCAACCGTTGAAATGTTGGGTCGGTGCCAGCTACTTTATGGATTGAATTTTTTGATGAAACTTCATCGATATGATCTTCTCGATGTCGAGATCATATCCATGAAGTTTCTTAAAAAAAATCTATCAAAAAGTGGATGAGATGATCGTCAACAATTCAATGATCGAAAATGCATATCTAGAGGCATTTAACTTTATTGGAGAATTAACAACAAATATAGACAAATCACATTTTTATCACGTGACATTTAACTTTAATGGAGAATTAACAACAAATATAGAAAAATATTATAGAATTACTAAAATGTACTAAACTCTAAAAAACACATATTACTTAAATATCTAATTAAAAAATGATTTTTCCAAATCAAGAAAAGTCAATGTTACTATCTCAACAGAGTCGGTTTAAGGGAAAGGCAGGGAAGCGGCCGTCTCGAGCTTCTGATTTTTTACGCATTTTAGAGGCTCCAAATTTTTTTGTGTATATATATATTTATAGCGTTATTTTTCAATTGTCCCAAAACTAATTTGCTGAAAGTGAATGGACAAATATTTAAATTTGTCGCAACTCTAAAAAAAATAAGTCGACATCCTTTTAGTTAAAAAACACTCTACAATTTATAAATTAATAATAAAATCTCTTGTAAAATATAAGTCCCCAATTCAAGAATTCACTTTGAGCCCTTAAAATCTTGGAACCGACCCTATATCTCAAAAAGTATTAGGACAAGTCACTATGATTAAACGTGTTGCGAACCTAGTAAATCTTTAATTTCTCAAAACACAATAGAAAAAGTGCGTAATCAATTCAAAATACATGGCATGCCACTATTACTATTTACCGGAAAGAAAAGGCAAAACCATCAAAATTTACACCAACAAACGTAAAAGAAATACCCATTCAATTTATGAACAATACCCATAAGGCGAAATTCTGAATTTCTGAGTTCAATTATCAATCATCACATAACGAAAACAGAACCCAAACATGATTGAGATTTTTTTATTTTGGTGAGAAAAAAAATTGGAATATTTTTCTATCGAACACACATATAAAAATGGATAAGAATGAGTTGCAAGGCAAAATACGTTTGTCAAATGGATGCTTTGCTTACACATTAGAGCAAAAACAAGTTTACTCTTTATTTATGGTCAAATAACATAATGTATTCAACTTCCAAATGGCCGCACTAAGGTACAATTTGGCCTGTGCAAAAGAAATTAGTTCACACTTGTTCAACAAACATCATGAATTGACAATAAAAGCACTGGCAGCCATAATTTATGGTAGAAAGGGCAAGACTTTGACTTTATAACACCGACTTAAAATCAAATGATACAAGAAACTTATACCCCAACGAGGAATTAATGTTGTTATTATCAAATGGTACGCTTAGTAGTGGCAAAATGTGGCCCAAATAATAAAACAGTTCATATTAGTCCAAGCATCTAAATATGGGGCCTATATTTAAAAGTTGTGAGTTAAATATGGGGCCCATATTTCAAAGCTATGAGTTAAATATGGGGCCCATATTTCAAAGCAAGAAATCAAATATGGAGCCCAATTTTAAAAGATACAAATCAAATATAATACTCATTTTAAAAAGTTATGAGTAAAATATGAGTTTTTTTTATATATACCTCGAATTGTAATACTTAATTTAGTAAAAAAATAATGGGTTGATCCAACCCATATTTGGTCCGCCCATATTTGGCCCAACCCACATTTAACCCAACCCATATTTGGCCCAACCCACATTTAGCCCAACCCATATTTGGCCCGCCCAAATTAGGCCCAACCCATAATTTTGCCAGTGCTAGGTACGCCACTCATTCACTATTTTTATTTGTTTTATATATATATCAACTCCTTTGGAGCAATTTCAAAAAAGTAAAGTTAAATAAACTCCTTTATTATTATTAATGATCTTAAATATTTAGTTTCATTTTTAAGATTTACTTGTATTTACTCTCCTATTTTTATTTTTTTTTATTGTTGGTCATATTGTAAAATTTATGAGACATGTGTCATTTTTTGCGAGAAGGAGGATAAACTGTTATAGAGTGGTTATGGGAAAATTTGAATGATTATGGGGCATATAACAATTTTAAAAATACATGAGATGAAATGTGAGCGTAAGAGATTTTTTAAGTTGGGACTAAAGTAAAAACTATTATTATTTTATATTAATCGCAATTAAGCTCTTAAACTAACAAATATGTCATTTAAGTTAAAAAAAACTGCAATCACATCATGTGTTGTTCAACATATCACTAAAAAACTATTTTTTTTAGCAACGCTAAGGACTTATTTTACACTTTTTTCGACAATTCAAAGGCATTTTCAAAATCAATAAATCATGGACTTGATTACAATCAGGACAATAGTTTATGATTTTCTTTGTAATTTAGCCATAAATAAGCAAACATTCACGCATATTTATCCACATATCATTTTAAATAGATATTAGAGATATAATAAGCTCAACAAGAATTTCATAATGACATGTTTAATAGAAAACATTATGAAAAAAGGAATAATTACATGAGGTACCATGAGCTTTTGGCTTATTACATACACCTCCTCTGAGTTTTCAAAAATTATAGTAGCCTTCCATATGTTAAGAATGTTTAAACTTTATCTAAAATATGAACAACTTTTGATTAATTATTTTAAGGAGAAGCATATTCATTAATTAACACTTCACTTCATTACTCTAGCATTCAAAACTTTAGACCCAATGACCCCAACCAAGTTTAGAAATTTTTGCATTGAAAACTTAGAGAAGAGTTTTAAAAATTCGTAACCCCAAGGGATTAGATGAGTGGTTGATCACTCATGACTAAAGGATTTGTACTCCCAAGGTCATGAATTCGATAACTCCCCGCAACGTAAATTTGGGACCACGAATTGGGAAGAGTAGTCTATGTTTCACAAGCTTTTTGCGGGATGAAGGGAATAGCATAAGGTGCGCACAAGCTGGCACGGAATGATAACTCTTTATAAATAAATAAAAAAAGCCTTAAAAATCCTTTATTTCTTTGAAAGAGGGTGAGAGAGCCCAACTTTTTGTTTGGTTTCATCTTCTATAGATTTTATTTTCCTATCCAACTTAACATCTTTGAACAATTGAACCCTTTTTCTTTAGCAGTTAGCAAACCGACAACTGCAATCTCATTCCCAACTTGAACTATAATCGTGTCAAATTTACGTACAAGGTCGTTGGTATATACCCTCGTATTTATATTAATCATAGATTTATGATCTATTTGTGCAGCTTATTTTTTTTTATTCGGACTGTAAATCTATTTTTGACATCTTAATTCAAATTTCTTTACCTAATATCTCATATTTGTTGTTAATCTAACTACAAATATAAATTTTAACATTTTAATAAACTCTCATTGCAGATTTTGTGTTATAAAATTGGGGGAAGAACAAATAGAATTAGTGATGTATATATATATTATTTTGTTGGGAAAATCACTCTTAATTATTTTTTTGCCCCACCAAATATTAAACCTAGTTTCTTCCCTGGATATGAGAAAAAATATCATGCATATAAGACACCACGTCTTCGTACGGAACGCTAATAATAACATGACACATTTCCACGTGTAAAAATATTATTTTTATAGCGTAGGACAAATGAAACACATATCGGATATGTGTCGTGTCTTTATTGTCCTCAGTGCATGATAATTTTTTCTTATGAAACTAAAATACTAATAAAAATTACATAGAATTATGAATTTTCTTTTTTAACATATTAATGTCTCATAGAATTTGTATATTTAAGGACAATTTACTATTAGCTCCACTTGTTATGCCACTAATGTGGACTTTTACAAGAAGAAAATTAGTGGACCTAAGTGTTTAAAATTTATCAAAATTCCTTTAGTGTTTAAAATTTGTTTGTGACCTAAGAGTACTTTCCCTTAAAAAAATCAGCCCAAAATATATTTTTTTACTGTGTTTTTAAAAATTAATCTCATTCGGGAGCTCAAACTGGAGGACCTCATGAGATTCTCTCTCTCTCTCTCTCGCTGAGAGAGAGAGAGAGAGTTTGGCTCTTATGCGCACCATTTGGTGCGCAAAACAACACATGCATTTGCGTTTTGTTTGCCTATAAAAAAACAAATGGGTCATTACCCAATAAAAATCTCAATCCCAATAATCCTCAACCGATTTCAATAGGCCTCCCAAAAAACCCTTGTCTCCATTACCTTACCGACCCAATACATTTTGAAGAGATGAACAAAAACAGCAAGGTCGATAGATACAAAGGTTGTTGATGCCAGTGGAATCAATATAACTGGTGACAAGTCATATTTTCTTCAGCGAAGTCAGTTGATACAAAGGTCATTAGATGTTGTCGATAAGGCCCTCACTAGTTCCGAAGGAATTAAAATTTACAATGAAGGTATGGACGACATACTTGAGAGAATCAATAAAGTTATTTGTATTGGTTTGAATGCTCGAGTTTGTGTCAACCCAAGTGTAGGCGTTTCGGTGAACATGATTTGCAATTATGAAAATGTTTACAAAGAACCACAAAAAGTAAGAGCAAAAGAATACGGTAAAAGGCTTAAAGAAGGGAAATAAAAAGCAATGGGTAGAGTGAAAAAGTCCAACGTACGTCGCTGCAATGGGTGCGACATGGTTGGACAGTCGCATGATAAAAGAAATTGTTTGTTGATCAATAATAGATAAATTTTCCGTTAATATTAACTACCATTATGCTTACTGATTTTATAAGTTAATAAACGTAACTAATTTACATTTTTTCTTTATTTTGTAGGACCGAAGATGGCGAAGGTGGAAATGTTGACGAAGAAAGTGATGATTCAACGAGTTGATGATGCGATTGCTGTTGTTGATGTTTCTTTATTTTGTTTCCATATTTTTGTTTCCTTTATTATGAATCAAGGAGTTGATGATCCTTTATTTTGTGATTCAAACAATTGCTGTGTTATTCAAACTGTTGGAGTTTTTATTAACTTTGTTGGTGGTGTTATAAACTATGTTAGTGTTGTTGTTAACTGTTATTAACTGTGTATAACAGTTTGTATTTTCAATTGCATTTTGCATTAACTGGGATACCGTTAATTGTTATACCAGTTTGCATTAATTGTTATCCCATTAATTGGTATAACAGTTTGCATCTTCAATTGCATTACAGCTAATTGGTATAACATTATAGTTAATTGCATTACAGTACATTTTCAATTGAATTACAGTTATTACAGTTACAATTATACCATTTTCGAAAATGGTATAACAGTTTGCATTATCAAATAAATGGTATAACAGTTTGCATTAATTGGATACTCATTAAATAACAAAATTCAAAATGTTTATTACAAAGCATAATAATACAACTCGAACAAAATTAGAGTTTATTAAACTTTTTTTTCCACTTGTCAACTTTTGCGAAATCTTTTTCTCTTGTTGAGCAAATGTTTTGTCAAGCTTCTTCTCTAATTCGTCAATTTTTTTACCCAACTCCATTATCACGACGACAAGATTGCGATATTCAAGTTCTTCTGAATTTTTGTTGTTCACTGATATTTGGGTATCCACTCGTTTCTTAGCATCAACCCATCGAAAAAACCGCAAGAATTAATTTTATAATTAGGGCACGCAACAAAACGTTGCCCTAGATTCATCCTCGTCTTTGACGTTCGCATCTCCATACGGACTCCATAATTACGTAACATATTAGACTCAAATGAACTTTGTTGGGACTCCATTACCTGAAAATAAAAGTACATAATCATTAAAAAAAAAGAAAAATCCTTATATGATAGCTTTCGAATTCAAAAACAAAAGTTCATACCTAAATTGCTATTCCAGATTTTGATTTTCCAATACTTTGATTTTCAAATTTAGCATCAAAAGTTCATGCCTAAATTCAGCAGCAAAAGACCAATTTTCGATTTGTTTGGATCTGGCAAAAGTTCAGGCCATTTCAGCCTTTCGAGAATTTCTAAGAGAATAAATAGAAACCCAATACAAATTTCAGTTATTTTGTAAAAACGATTTGAGTGCAGTTCTTGCTTCGGTTTGAAGAATCAATGAGAGATCTTGCTTCCGATTTGCTTAAGTTTGTAAGAGCAGGTAATGGAGACAAGGTTTTTTTTGGAGGCCTATTGAAATCGATTGAGGCTTATTGGGTTTGAGATTTCTATTGGATAATGACCTATTTGGTTTTTTGGTGAGGCAAACAAAATGCAAATGCATGTGTCGTTTTGGGGTCTGCTTTTAATGTCCGAACCAAATGCGCACAAAATGGTGCGCATATGAGCCAAACTCTCTCTCTCTCTCTCTCTCTCTCTCTATATATATATATATATATATATATATATATATAATAATGCTCCTTTGCGGACTAGTCCGCATTTTAAGAATGCGGACCGGACATTGCGGACTAGTCTGCATTTTAAGAATGCGGACCGGACATGTGTCACCTAACGGTGCCCCTAGAAATTACCGCCTAAATTATAGGCACACTCTCTCTCTTTTCTGGGCTCACCGTCAGGTGACACATGTCTGGTCCGCATTCTTAAAATGCGGACTAATCCGCACAAGAGCAGGACTGTATATATATATATATATATATATATATATTCTGCTCTTGTGCGCTCTAGTCCGCATTTTAACAATGCGGACTAAACATGTGTCACCTGACGGTGACCCAGAAAAGAGAGAGAGAGCGCCTATAATTTAGCCGATAGTTCATAGGCTCACTGCCAAGCGACACATGTTCGGTCCGCACTGTTAAAATGCGGGATAGTCCGCATAAGAGCATTATATATATATATATATAGAAAGTCTCATGTACGGACTCCTTATGGTGCAGAGCACGGTACATACTATTTTTTTAAAATAGTAAAAAAATGAATTTTTTGATGAAACTTCATGGATATGATGTCTATAGTTAGAAGATCATCTCCAATATTTTTCATCAAAAAATTCAATAACAAAACTGTTGAGATTATGTGATATGTAAAAAAAATGGTATAAATATTCATTTTCAATCGTTGAAATGTTAGGTCGGCGTCAACCACTTTATTGATTGAATTTTTTAATGAAACTTCATGAATATGATCTTTTCGCTGTCGAGATCATATGCATGAAGTTTCATAAAAAAATTCAATAAAAAGTGACTGAGATGATCGTCAACATTTCAACGGTCGAAAATGCATATTTAAGAGCATTTAACTTTAATGGAGAATTAACAAGAAGTACGAAAAAATCACATTTTTATCACGTGACATTTAACTTAAATGGAGAATTAACAACAAATATAGAAAAATCTTATAGAATTCCTAAATTTACTAAACTCTAAAAAACACATATTACTTAAATATCTAATTAAAAAATGATTTTTCCTAATCAAGAAAAGTCAATGTTACTATCTCAACAGAGTCAGTTTGAGGGAAGGGTCGGGAAGCGGCCGTATCGAGCTTTCGATTTTTGACCCATTTTAGGGGCTCCAAATTTTTTTGTGTATATATATATTTATAGCGTCATTTTCCAATCGTCCCAAAAATAATTTGTTGAAAGCTGAACGGCCTAACATTTACATTTGTCGCAACTCTAAAAAAAAAGTCGACATCCTTTTAGTTAAAAAAACTCTACAATTTATGAATTAATAACAAAGTCTCTTGTTAAATATAAGACTCCAATTCAAGAATTCGCTTTGAGCCTTAAAATCTTGGAACCGATCCTGTATCTCACAAAGTATTAGCACAGGTCACTATTATTAAACGTGCGAACCAAGTAAATCTTTAAGTTCTCAAATCCCAAGAAACTTAGTAAATCTTTAATCTCTCAAAACACAATAGAAAAAGTGTGTAATCACTTCAAAATACATGCATGCCACTATTACTATTTACCCCCCAAAAAAACGACAACCATCAAAATTTACACCAACAAACGTAAAGAAATACTCATTCAATTTATGAACAATCCCCATAACGCAAAATTCTGAAATTCTGAGTTCAAGTATTAATCATCACATAACCAAAATGGACCCCAAACATGATTGAGAATTTTTTTTGTGTGAAAAAAAATTAGAAAATTTTTCTATCAAACACACATAAAAATGGATAAGAATGAGTGATAAAATACAATTTGCAAGGCAAAATACGTTTATCAAAGGATGCTTACAAATTAGAGCAAAAACAAGCTTACTCTTTATTTATGGTTAAATAATATAATGCATTCAACTTCCAAATGGCCGCACTAAGGTACAATTTGACCTGTGCAAAAGAAATTAGTTCACACTTGTTCAACAAACATCATGAATTGATAATAAAAGCACTGGCAGCCATAAATTTATGGTATAAAGGGCAAGACTTTGACTTTAAAACACCAACTTAAAATCAAATGATACAAGAAACTTATACCCCGACGAGGTATTAATGGAATTTCAACCTTCTGAAGCTGGCAAAGATTCAAAAAGATAATTGAAGAAAATTTTGATTTCGTGGGATCTATGGTCTAATTTCGTGCTTGACCTTGATAGGATTCTAGATTTTTTGAGTCATATTTCAAGATTATATATTTTTTTGTTTTGTTTCTTTGTTATTTATTGAGGCTTTGTCTGTACGCCACTCATTCACTATTTTTATTTGTTTTATATATATCAACTCCTTTGGAGCAATTTCAAAAAAGTAAAATTAAATAAACTCCTTTATTATTATTATTGATGATCTTAAATATTTGGTTTCATTTTTAAGATTTACTTGTATTTATTCTTGACTGAGACAAGTATCATTCTCTGCAAAAAGGAGGAAGAACAATTATAGAGTAGTTATGGACGATTTTGAATAATTATGGGACATATAACAATTTTAAAAATAAATGGGATGAGATGTGAGTGTAAGAAATTTTTGAAGTTGGGACTAAAGTATAAAAACTATGATTATTTTATATTAATCGCAATTAAGCTCTTAAACTAATAACTATGTCATTTAAGTTAAAAAAAAATTGCAATCACATCATGTGTTGTTCAACATATCACTAAAAAACTATTTTTTTAGCAACGATAAGGATTTATTTTACACTTTTTTCCACAATTCAAAGACATTTTCAAAATTAATATATCATGGACTTGATTACAATCAAGACAATAGTTTAGGAGTTTCTTTGTAATTTACCCATAAATAAGTAAACATTCATGCATATATATCCACATATCATTTTAAATAGATATTAGAGATATGATAAGCTCAACAAGAATTTCATAAAGACAAGTTTAATAGAAAACATTATAAAAAAAGGAATAATTACATGAGGTACCTTGAGCTTTTGGCATATTACATACACCTCCTCTGGGTTTTCAAAAATTATAGTAACCTTCCATATGTTAAGAATGTTTAAACTTTTTCTAATATATGAACAACTTTTGATTAATTATTTTAAGGAGTAACGTGTTCATTATTAATTAACACTTCACTTCATTACTCTAGCAATCAAAACTTTAGACCGTGGTGATAAGAGCAATGACCCCAACCATGTTTAGAATTTTTTGCATTGAAAACTTATAGAAGATCTTTAAAAATTCGTAACTCCAAGGGATTAGATGAATGGTTGATCACTCATTACTAAAGGATTTGTACTCCTAAGGTCATGAATTCGATCACTCCCCTCAACGTAAATTTGGGGTCATGAATTGCGAAGAATAGTCTCTGTTTCGTAAGCTTTTTGCGGGATGAAGGGAATAGTATAAGGTGCGCACAAGCTGACGCGAAATGATAACTCTTCGTAAATAAATAAAAAAAACTTAAAAATCCTTTATTTCTTTGAAAGAGGGTGAGAAAGCCCAACTTTTTGTTTGGTTTCATCTTCTATAGATTTTATTTTCCTATCCAACTAAACACCTTTGAGCATTTGAACCCTTTTTCTTTAGCAGTTAGTGAATCCACAACCGCAATCTCATTCCCAACTTGAACTATAATTGTGTCAAATTTACGTAAAGGTATTTGGTATTTACCCTTGTATTTATATTAATCCTAGATTTATGATCTATTTGTGCAGTTTTTTTTTTTTATTCCGACTGCAAATCTATTTTTGACATCCTAATTCAAATTTCTTTACCTTATATTTCATCTTTGTTGTTAATCTAATTGCAAATATAAATTTTAACATTTTAATAAACTCTCAATGTAGATTTTGTGTCATAAAATTAGGGGAAGAACAAATAGAATTAGTGATGGATATATATAATATTTTGTTGGGAAAATCACTCTTAATTACTTTTTTGCCCCCACCAAAGATTAAACCTGGTTTTTTCCTTAGACGTGAGAAAAAAATATCATGCATATAGGGCACCACGTCTTCGGAACACCAATAACAACACGACATATTTTCACATGTAAAAATATTATTTTTATAGCGTGGGACAAATGGAACACATATCGGATATATGTGTCTTTATTGTTGTGAGTCCATAATACTTTTTCTCATGAAACTAAAATACTAATAAAAATTACATAAAATTATGAATTTTCCTTTTTAACATAATAAAGTCTCTTAGAATTTCATATATTTGACTAGAGATGTATCACGTGAGGAACATGTGATTTTTAAAATTACAAATAATTTTAAAAGATCATAAATTCACAAACAAAAGCAATCACACCTTAATATTACCCTCCTTAAAATTATTTTGCATTTAAAAAAATACGTCTTTATCACGTGACAATTAATTTAATAGAGAATTAATGGCAAATATATCAATATCTAACATAATTAGTAAAATCAACTAAACTCTAAAACCACACAACACACTATTGAATATTGAGATATCTAAACAAGAAACGTTACTGTTAGTCTCAAACAAAGTATTAGCACAGATCAATATTATCAAACGCACAAACCTAATAAATCTTAAATCTCTGAAAATAAAACAGAAAATGGGTAATAAAATCTACATGGCATGCCACCACAAATTAGTTTCATCAGAAGAAAAACAAACTTCCATTCAAATTCTGAATTTCTGAGTTTAATTATCATTCAATACAAAACCAAAACAAACCCATAACACAAAAGATGAAAAAACATACAATAAAAATCACCACCACCCATAAACCACTTGGGTGCACTTATATTTAAGCCACCTAAAGCTCTTCCTAAAAGACCCTTTGACCTTCCCTTCAACTGAGTAACTCTTATAGCTAGCAATCCTTTTTTTCCTTTGAAACTCAGGATCACTGAACACCCAAGATTTTGAAGATGACCAATTTACCATTTTGCCCTTCTTGATTTGGGATCGTGGGGGAGGTGGTGGTGGGGCGTAGTATCTCTGAATCTGCATGTTGTTACCATCAAAATATGGCTTTGATCTATAATCTCCCATGGGTTTGTGTGTGTGTGTGTGTGTGTGTGAGAGAGAGAGAGAGAGAGAGAGAGAGAGAGAGAGAGAGAGAGAGATGTATTTCTTGTTTTTGTATTTTGAGTTTGAATGATTTGAGTTTTCTAGACACCGGGTCAAATGGGGACAGCACATTGTCTAAGAAATCTTAGTTGGTTCTATATTAATAATTAGAGTCAATTCTCCCAAAACAAACCCAAATAATAAATCAAGTTATGCTAGTTGACGGGGTCATAATTTTGGGAGCGAAACGATAACACGAAATGAAATTGACACGATATTTTATATTCGAGTTGTGTTCGGGTCTAAATTTTTGGATCTGCTAACGGGTCGTATCGTGTTCGTATTCAATTTTTGCCACGAAATTGACCCGATAGTGACACGATATAAATCCTATATAGACTCACTATCGACTCCTATTTAGACTCATTATCAACCTACTATTTAGATCCACTATTTTTTTAATTCCCCTCTAACTAGTATAATCGTGTCCAATCATATCATGTTGGTCGGATCTAATCGTGTCCAATCGAACCGTATTTACTTATCGTGTCGTGTTCGGGTTAAGGAAAAAAACACGCTATCATATCGTATCGTGTTTGGGTCCGTTGAATTCTTATCGTATCGACCCGTTGATCCGTTTTGCCATCCCTACTTCATACTATCAAATAAATAAGGAATTAATATTTAAAATTATGAATTAAATGTGTGACTTATATTTAAAAGTTATGAATTAAATATAAAGCTTAATAATAAAAAAATATGAGTCAAATATAGATTAAATTTTTAAAAGTTATGAGTAAAATATTTTACATTTACTTTGAATTATAATACTTACTTAAGGAGAAAAAATTAGTTGGCACAATAAATTAAGTTCGTTCATATTTGATCAAACTCATATTTAGCATGTTCATATTTGGCTTAGGCTATAGTTGTACAACCGTTAATTAGAGTCATGAAAGTGTACAAAATTGTTTAAACTATTAGATGACAACGAAAAGGACATAACATATTGAATCTTTGTTTGATTTCACATTTGGGAAGTAAAAAAAAAATACTAGTATAACTTTTAAATGTAATGAAAGGAATGAATTTCAGCGTGGATCTGCTGAAGACACCTAAATTTTTTTGTTACTAATATTACTATTTTTTTAATACATTTTTTTACATATATTGTGTGGTATTATGGATGAATTTTTTAAGTGCCTTTAACCGCAAACAATTCATAAATGTGAAGAATTCATTATTTTGAGAAGAAAAATCCATGTAAATTATTGTTGAAAAAATTCAACTCTATATTAATTATTTTTTAGTTAAATATAAATTATCTATTAAATATTTTATAATTTTTTATAATTCTCAGGGGGAAAAAAATTGTAAATAGTGCTATATTATTTTATTGAATAAAGAAAATGATCGATAAATTTTTTGTTGTCTTTCCCATTTGAAATTTGAACCCTCATTAAAAAAAGTGATTAGGCATAACATGTGATGCACAAATCATTGTTGATTTCATTTATGTATAATATAAGTTATCAAAAAATTTGTTCGTATAAAGTCAATTTTGAAATTAAAAATTATAATCATTATATTGTTAAGAATAACGATCTGTCAAATTATTTTTATGGCATCTCAAGCTTGGGATAGACCTAAATCAAGAGGGCTATATTATTAAAAATAAAACTCAAGAAACCCTTACATCAAAGTAAACAACACCTCATCTAGGGAGAAGCCAAGAAAACAAATAAAATAAACTTGCATACTTTGGACAGGCCCAAACACGGCTAAAATCAAATAAAAGGCCGAACTTGAAAGAGTTGGCGCTTTCGTTCAATTAAGAAATAATATAATAAATACCATTTTTAACCCAAATTAACCCTAAGCATGCAACTAGGTGTGATTGAGACAATATGAGATCATGCACAAGATATTCAACACACAAAGTTTAAGGAAAAATCCCCACAGGGGCAAAACCATTTGTATATTCACTATAATTTGTAAAAGACGATTTACAATCGGATTACAATGAAATACAGGTTGACTAAGAATTACCCTCAGGTGTCGGATTCTGTAGTCGCGGCTGGAATATCCCTTTCCAGTAGGGTTGGTGGCTGGAACTATCCCTGTCCAGTAGGGCAGCAATGAAGAGGAAGAAGCGGTCCACTTCACAAAGGTTGAACAACAGCAATGGTGTTCTTGGGTTACCAAATTTGATTCATATAGATATGGAAGATGTGTGAATCTAAAAACCTAGAATCATATGACTCAATAGGTGAAGACTTTAGAGTTGATATGCTCTGAAAATCGTGAAAAAGTCTTAGAAAAACCACTTCCCGTAGTGGGATTAAGTAGGAGAACTTTAGCCCTAAATTTCGGAACATGATATGAACACGATCTGGTCGAGATTATCCTCGTCGGATCGGTCCGGTCCCTTTAGGCGGATCGGTCCGGTGAACTCGGATCGGTTCTTTTTCTGAAGACGGATCCATCCGTTTGGCATCGGATCGGTTCGGTTTTTTGGCTTCATCGGTTCGCTATGGATCCGGGGTATACTGGCCTCACCTCAGCAGGCGGATCGGTCCGGTTCCTTTAGTCGGATTGGTCCGGATGAACCGGATCGGTTCTTTTATCTGGGCCGGATCGGTCCGGTAAGGTCAGTTTCCCTTGATTCCTGTTTCTCCTTTTGATATTCGGATCCGTTGATGAGCATATGATTCTTGAACTTCCTCAACGGTGTAACGGCGTACGACATATACAATATTAATGGACAAAAATGTCCTTACAAATCTCCCCCTATGTCTATGCCGGTATATACATAAAAACAAACATCCGAATTATCAAAGAAATGAACATGCCTATACAAATCTACCCTTCCATGAACCCAAAACTGAAAGAGTACAAGTGAATAAGACTGCATCGTTTGTTCTTCAAATTTTCAGGAATTTCAGCGCTTTTCTCATCAGGGTGTGCAACATGGGATTATCAACGGATGTACCTACACACATGAGACAAAGCAAATACCAAGTGACGTATCGAGTTTGAAATGAAATAAACATAAGCATATATATCAATTTAAGATTCAAACCCCTTCCCCATAATCAGATAATTCATTCTCCCCCTTTTTATGATGTCCCCAAATAGACAAAATGAGAGAAATGAAATAAACAAGCAAAACCGAGGTGTCACAAGGCAAATATCACACCATGAATGAACATAAAAACAACCAAGTCGGTGATGGTGTAAATGAATGGGTGTGATCAAAATTCGATAGGAAAATCAATGCATACAAACATGACATATGTGCACGATGAATATTGGATATTCCTAACGAATGAACTCAAATGCTTCCTTTGGTGTAAAAGAGGGAAAATATAAAATATTGACTAAATCGCATCAACAAATCAAAGCTCAAAGTGATTTTTACACCAATAACGTCCAAAATGTTTTTCATGCTTTTTCAGGACTTTCAAGGAAGTACAAACCCGTTATCAATCTCCAACCAAACTCCCTCAGATTTATATTTTGAATAGAGGTATACTAAATTCTCAAACTTTGGAGAATTGATGGTGAAACCTACAATGGCCCATATTTGGCATGAATTGCTTTTGATTGCCTTTAAATTTTTCGGGCTCTTTTAACCTCTTAGGACCTCGGATATTACAATACCTCCATTTTTTAGGTCCTTTTTAACGGTGACTTTTGCGCAAAGTATAAAGAATCAACTTTCGCAGCCCCTCCCCGTTATGCAAATAATCACACAGTCTCACCAAAACGGTTTTTACATGCAATCCAATCTTGTCAAGTTTTATCGCATATTGTACATTGTATAGACATAATTGAGATAAAAACACTCAAGCCAATATGTGATAGACAAGTGCAATAATCAAATAAAGCCGTGCATGTGTGCAGTAAAGGATATAGGAGTCAAACATGTAGGAAGATATCACTAATTACATCTCAACTCCAATCAATGTTAAGCACATGGATGAAATGATGTAGCCTCTCAAATCTCTATCAAGCAGTCACATGGATATATGGAATGAAGTTGTGACTTGGCTAACTTAAATGCTCATCCATAAAAACAAAACTCTTTTTGATTTTTTTTTTTCAAAAAATTTATCAAAATATATATATATATTTTTTTAAAAGCAATATAAACAGCAAAAAGAGTAAAGAAAAGCTGTACAACAAAGAATAGTACATATAAACAGACTAGCAATAGGAAGCATATGATATGAACATGAAGAAGCATCCTATTCTAGACATAGACCAACCCCTCAGTCAACTGTGCAAATTCCTAAAGATTTCCTAAGACTCTCAAATCTAAGGGCATCTAAAGGTTTCGTGAAAATATCGGCTAACTGACGGTCGGTAGGAACAAAACTCAGGGATACGACGTTCTCTTCAACTAACTGACGTATAAAGTGCTCACGTATCCTGATGTGTTTTGTGCGCGAATGCTGAACTGGATTGCGGGATATGTGTATCGCGCTCGTGTTATCACAGGAAATAGTCATGGTGTCCTGTGATATCCCATAATCCTCCAGCATTTGCTTCATCCACAAGAGTTGTGTGCAACAACTCCCGGCGGCTATATACTCAGCCTCCGCAGTGGACAAAGAGATGGAATTTTGCTTCTTGCTCAGCCAGGAGACAAGAGCAGAACCAAAATAGAAACACCCACCAGAAGTGCTCCTACATCCATCTACATCCCCAGCCCAATTGGCATCCGAATAGGCGGACAGACGGTCATCGGTATCAAAGGAATACCAAATCCCGTAAGAGAGAGTCCCACTCACGTATTTAATAATACGTTTTAGAGCAAGTAAATGTGACTCTTTTGGGGATGCCTGATATCGCGCACAGACTCCAACACTAAAGGCTATGTCGGGACGACTGGCAGTCAAGTATAGAAGACTACCTATCATACTCCGATACAAGGTTTGCTCTACGTCCTTGCCTGTAGTGTCCTTACTAAGCTTGGTAGTGGTACTCATAGGTGTACGTGCATGCTTAGCGGAGTCTAAATCAAATTTCTTCACTAGGTCTCTAGCATACTTGGATTGGGAGATGAACATCCCATCCTCTAGCTGACGAACCTGGAGACCAAGGAAGAATGTAAGCTCACCAACCATGCTCATCTCAAACTCACTTTTCATCTCCTCCTCAAAGTGATGAGCATGCTGGTAGCATGTGGATCCAAAGACTATGTCGTCCACATAGACTTGGGCAACCAAAATAGCACCGTCATCTCTCCTGACGAACAACGTCATATCAACTCCCCCTCTCTTGAAGCCACGGGCTAAGAGATAGGAAGTAAGCCTCTCGTACCAAGCACTAAGTGCTTGCTTCAAACCATACAAGGCTTTCCTCAGATAATAGACGTGATCCAGGTGCTTAGGGTCTTCAAACCCTTTTGGTTGTTCCACATAAACCTCCTCCTGTAGAATGCCATTCAGAAAGGCACTCTTGACATCTATCTGATATACATTGAAGCGCAGATGACATGCGATGGCGAGCAGAAGACGGACGGACTCAAGCCTCGCAACAGGAGCAAATGTCTCCCCAAAGTCTACACCCTCTATCTGTGTGTAGCCTTGAGCGACCAACCTAGCCTTATTTTTGATTATGGTACCATATTCATCCATTTTGTTCTTGAAAATCCACCGGGTACCTATCACATTAGTCTCACTAGGTCGGGAGACTAATTCCCAGACATTATTCTTTTTAAACTGAAGAAACTCATCCTGCATAGCAGATATCCAGTGTTCATCCTTGAGTGCTTCTTTATGGTTCTTGGGCTCGACTTTGGACGTGTAGCAAAGATGGCTAACAACGTTATCTAGCTGAGCACGAGTCTTGACCCCTAGAGTGGGATCACCAACAATGGCTGAAGGATCATGAATCTTGCGAACCCAAGCAGGTGTGTCCCCTAACACAAGAATAGGGTCCACAGAGTGTGAGAGAGGAACATGTAAATCACTGTCAGAACAATCCTCATCCTCACACAGAAGGTTAGGATCAATAACCGTCGAAGGTTCGTCATCTTGCACGGTAACGTTTATTGATTCCATAACCCTAGAGCTCTTCAGGTTAAATACCCGGTACGCTCTACTATTCGATGAATATCCTAGAAATATTCCCTCGTCGCTCCGGGAGTCGAACTTTCTTAATTGCTCTCTATCTCGTAGGATGTAGCATTTACTCCCAAAAATACGGAAATATACCAGGTTGGGCTTCTTGCCAGTCCACAACTCATAAGGAGTGTGAAGTGTGTGTGGACGCAGATACACCCTATTCACCGTGTGGCATGCAGTAGACACTGCCTCTGCCCAAAATCTCCTAGAAACTTTACGACCTAGAAGCATATATCTAGCCATCTCTTGGATCGTTCTATTCTTTCTCTCAATAATCCCATTTTGCTGAGGAGTTCTCACAGTAGAAAACTCATGTTTGATCCCAAGGCTATCACAGTACAAATCCACCTTTGCTTCCTTAAATTCAGTGCCGTTATCACTACGTATTCTGTTAATAGTGACACCGTGTTGATTTTGCAGGACACGGCACTTGGTCGTTAAAAATTCTACAGCATCGGATTTCTCTCTCAGAAAACCTACAATGGAGTACCTGGAGAAATCATCTACCATCACGAGGATGTACCTCTTACCACCTAGACTCTCAGTACGAGTAGGACCCATAAGATCCATGTGAATCAACTCTAGAACACGAGAGGTGGTAATGGAATGCAACTTCCTATGAGGACTACGAATTTGTTTTCCCAACTGACAGGGTCCACAAACGGTCGAAGTTGACTTTCCAAGAGATGGTAAGCCACGTACTAGGTCCTTTTTAGCTAAACGATTAAGATCTTTAACGTTCACGTGACCTAGACGTTGGTGCCACAGATCCATAGGAGTGATCGTGGCGCTGTTGCAGACAAGTGAGGATGTGGGATCAGTCCCATAGCAGTTATCCTCTGTCCTCACCCCTTGCACTAAAAGTTTACCGGCTTGATTATAGACCTTACAAGCTTTCCGGTCAAACTTCACTGCAAAGTCATCGTCGCACAGCTGGCTGATGCTAAGAAGGTTTGCTTTCAAACCTTTGACGTACAGCACGTTCTCTAGCTTTGGAAATCCTGGTAACTCTACTGTACCTCGTCCTACTATGCTAGATTTGCTACCATCTCCAAAGGTGACTCTCCCATCATTATAATCCTCAAGATGGGTAAAATATGAGACATCACCTGTCATGTGTCTGGAGCATCCACTGTCAAAATACCACTGAGAGGTATTATGTGCTTTGAGAGCAACATGGACAACAAGGGCCTTTTTTCTCTTTCTTAGGAACCCAAGAGTAGGTACCTTTTTGTATTCCCTTGTTGTTGTTGGTTTTAGCCGGAATGCGGGGCGCCTTCATTGATGGTAAGGTCATCCATCGGAATTCCTCCATCAAACTCTGTGATGTGGCGGCTAGAAACTCAACACGCTCTCTCAGACTGGCAAACTCATCAGTATGATGTGGAGAAGTAAAAGTACGTCGTGTCCGACCAAATCTATAGCAAAACTCCCTAAGGTGTCCATTTCTTTTGCAATGGGAGCAAAAGGGCACAGTATTAGGAGGACCTTGGATTGCTTTTCTTGGTCGAACTCTCCTTCTTGGTTTTTGATGACGGCCATAAGGAGTCGTAGTAAACTCAGGAATTGGTCCGGGTGAAATTTGGGACGTGGAGGCACCATCAAAACCTATTCCTTGCCTGTCACCAAAACCTAAAGCGGGACCGAGGAGCATCTTTCCCATCTCCCAGATCTGTCCTCGATTTGCACCTTGACTTTCCTAGCTCTCTCAAGGTCATGAGTAAGATGAGCAACAAGGGATTCAAGTTTCTTCCTAGTATCCATGGAGGAATGGAGCTCACTAGTAAGACTAACCACTTGTTTAGTCAAGTCCGCTTTCTCTTTCTCAAAACTGCTCTCTCTCTCTCTCTAAGCAAATTCTCTTTACTAACCCAGGCAGACTCTCTCTCTCTCATGGCGGTGCAGGTGGAGGACTCTCTCTCTCTCGTCTCTTCTAACTCTTCTTCTAACGCGGTGATCCTAAGAACTAACGCCTTGTTACGTTTTTTAGTTTTAAAAGACTCATTATATAACTCGGCGTAGGCGCGTTGAAGGTTACTCTTGTCCTCACTACCTTCCTCCTCTCCCTCACTCTCTTCGCTCTCGCTGTCGAGGTGTCCCTGTGAAGTAGCATCCTCATCGTCGTGAGATGCACTAGGAGTACTTACATGACTAGCCATGAACGCGGTGAAGTTACGCTCATGTGGTGACTCATCTCCCGAGTCCACCGACTCGACCTCACTGTCGTCACTAAGGGTAGCATTTAGGACAGCTTTACCCTTTTCCCTATTCAGACGAGTGGGACACTCAAACGCTCTGTGTCCCTTACCGTCGCACTCAAAACATCTCTCACTTTCTTTCAGAGGAGGATTTTTTGAAACTTTTTCATTTTTCTTTTCAAACTTATTTTTCTCAAATTTCTTTTTATCTTTAAAATTGTCATTTTTCTTAAATTTGAGAATCCTCTTGAAATTTTTTGCGAAAAGAGCCAAATCATCTAAGTCAAAATCGCACTCAGAATCTGACGTGTCAGTTTCTCTCTTTCTAGATGACTCTACCCTCTTTCTAGCAAACCCCTCACTCCTTCTCTCTTGGGTCTTAAGAGCAATTCCCTTATCTTTAGATTTAGCATTTTTAGGGAACATATTAATTTCATAAGTTTGCAAATCTCCTACAAGTTCTTCCAATTTTAGCGTATTTAAATTACCCATAGAATTTAGCACAGTGACTTTAGGGATAAAACGCTTAGGCAAAGAACGAAGAATCTTTTTAACAACTCTAGCATTCGGAATTTGTTCACCAAGATTAAAACTAGTATTCACAATGTTAGAAAGTCTAGCCTAAAATTCATCAAAGCATTCAGAATCATGCATGGTGATTGTTTCAAATTGAGTTGTCAAGTTTTGCAACTTAGACTCTTTCACAGCATTAGTTCCTTCATGGGTGAGTTGTAAAACATCCCATGCCTCTTTTGACGTGGTGCACGTTATTATGCGTTTGAACTCATCAGGTGTGACAGACCCAGAAATAGCACTTAGACCCTTAGAATTAAAAGATGACCATTTAATTTCTTCATCAGACCAAGTAATGTCAGGTTTCAAGTTGGTCACATTATCAACAGTCACGGTGGGAGGAGTCCACCCTTGTCAACCAAAATCCAGACACGTTCATCAATGTCTTTTAAAGCCGACCTCATACGGGCTTTCCAATAAGCATAATTTGTCCCGTCAAAAATAGACATTTTATAATATGACTTCTCCATTTGAACACGCACTTTTTCAAAAATCAATTTTTTCAGAAAATTGATATCTTAGAAAAATTTTGCGGAAAAAGGAATACGCGATAGATTAGCGTAACCTGCTCTGATACCAATTTGAAAGAGTTGGCGCTTTCGTTCAATTAAGAAATAATATAATAAATACCATTTTTAACCCAAATTAACCCTAAGCATGCAACTAGGTGTGATTGAAACAATATGAGATCATGCACAAGATATTCAACACACAAAGTTTAAGGAAAAATCCCCACAGGGGCAAAACCATTTGTATATTCACTATAATTTGTAAAAGAAGGTTTACAATCGGATTACAATAAAATACAGGTTGACTAAGAATTACCCTCAGGTGTCGGATTCTGTAGTCGCGGCTAGAATATCCCTTTCCAGTAGGGTTGGTGGCTGGAACTATCCCTGTCCAGTAGGGCAGCAATGAAGAGGAAGAAGCGGTCCACTTCACAAAGGTTGAACAACAGCAATGGTGTTCTTGGGTTACCAAATTTGATTCACATAGATATGGAAGATGTGTGAATCTAAAAACCTAGAATCATAGGACTCAATAGGTGAAGACTTTAGAGTTGATATGCTCTGAAAATCGTGGGAAAGTCTTAGAAAAACCACTTCCCGTAGTGGGATTAAGTAGGAGAACTTTAGCCCTAAATTTCGGAACATGATATGAACACGATCTGGTCGAGATTATCCTCGTCGGATCGGTCCGGTCCCTTTAGGCGGATCGGTCTGGTGAACTCGGATCGGTTCTTTTTCTGAAGACGGATCCATCCGGTTGGCATTGGATCGGTTCGGTTTTTTGGCTTCATCGGTTCGCTATGGATTCGGGGTATACTGGCCTCACCTCAGCAGGCGGATCGGTCCGGTTCCTTTAGTCGGATCGGTCCGGATGAACCGGATCGGTTCTTTTATCTGGGCCGGATCGGTCCGGTAAGGTCAGTTTCCCTTGATTCCTGTTTCTCCTTTTGATATTCGGATCCGTTGATGAGCATATGATTCTTGAACTTCCTCAACGGTGTAACGGCGTACGACATATACAATATTAATGGACAAAAATGTCCTTACAGAACTACACCTCCATCTATTTGAATATATAGTTTAAAAGATAAGTATATTCCCACAAATTTATTTAGCTCATCTTGGGAATACCACAACCATTGAAAAGACCTGAGCCCCATGTGAGTTAATTGATCTGTGTTAAGCACGTTACTGAAGTTAGATAGGTAATTAAGTGTTAGTTATGTTGTTATTATCTCAGGTAGTTAGATTGTTAGTTTTTTATGCGTGTACTTTAGCTTGTCCTATGTGTATTTTAGCTTATATAAATAACTGTTTGTAGTCTCCTTATATCTTAAGTTGGAAATAAGAATTCAAGTAATCTTTTCTCCCTTCTTTCATATCTGAACTTGGTATCAGAGCTAAGTTTATTTTTTTGCCCAAATGGCCAATTAATCTTGTTCTAATCCAACATTAGTTCCTACTACATTACCCTTACCTTCTCTAAAACTTGATCGAACAAACTATTCTTACTGGAGATCTCAAGTACTACTAGCAGTACATGCTCATGATCTAGATGAAATTCTCCTTCAAATTAAAGAAAAACCTTAACCATTCATTATTGACTCTTCTGATCAAATAATTTCTGTCAATAATCCAACCTACAATGTTTGGGTCAAACTTGATCAATTAATGATGAGTTAGTTAATATCTTCAATCTCTAAACACATGCTATGACATGTTATTCATAGTAAAACTGCTCCAGAGATATGGAATACTCTTGAACAATAGTTCATAACCAAATCCAAAGCCATGATTTTACACCTACGATCTCTTCTTTAATCCACATAAAAGGAATCAATGTCAATTAATGAATATATTCTCAAAATGAAAGGATATGATGAAAGCTTAATGGTTACAGAATAAATGATATATGATTATGATTTAATTTTATATGTTCTTGGGGGAATTGGAAGTGAATATGAGTTTGTGGTTATAAATCTTACAGCTAAACACTCAGCTACAATTTAAGAAGTTCAATTTTTGCTTCAAAATCATGAAATGAGGCTAGAATTGGTGAGTTTAATTGTTATTCTGGATATAAATTCTCCTTCAGCCAACGTTATTCAAATCAAGAAACCATGTAATACTTCTCAAAGCCTTGGTACTATAAATACCTCTCAAAACCTTGGCACTGCAAAAGGTTATAATAACAATCGTAGGAGACGAAGAAACTTCATACCAAGCAATGGAAGGGGACATTCAAATAGGAGTAAGCCCATATGTGAGGATTGTGGCAAAATTGGCCACAGAGCAATAAAATGCTATCATAGATTTGATCTCAGTTACCAAGGACCTGACTTTATCAATAACACAACACACCAAGATTATATAACATCTCCTCATATAGTGAATAAGGATGCACGGTATATGGACAATGGAGCATCTTATCATGCGACTTCAGATTGCAATAATCTAATTGAAAAAGTTACATACAAAGGAGGTGAGAAATTGGTTATAGGTGATGGATCTAAACTCAATATTCTTAATATTGGATTTAGTTATTTTTCTACTAAGAAACCATTATACCTAAATAATATGCTTCACATCCCAAACGTAACCAAAAATCTTATAAACATTTCTCAATTTACCCAAGACAATAATGTGATTGTTGAATTTACTTTTGGTTCTTATTTTGTTAAGGACAAAATCTCGAAGACTACTCTATTGGAAGGAACACTTAGATATGGATTATACCAATTATCCTCAGTTACTGTCAAAAACTCTAATTCCTCAAATTCTAGCAAATCTTATTTCTTGAATACTAGTGTTTCTCCATGTACTAAAACAATTATTGGTTCTCAAAACAGTCATTATGAGTATAAGAAATATCGCAATAAAGAAATCCACAAAATCAATCACAAAGAACAGAAAGTAAAGATCACACAAAATAACGATATACGTGATTCGACAACGTGCCTATGTCCACGGAGAGGTTACTATTTATTATAGTGTCTCTCAATAATATTTTTTATATGCCTTTACCCTGGGTTAGGGTGTATAATTTATAGGTGCATCAAAGTAGAGATTGAGTTGCACAAGGAACTCAATTAACACGTTGAATATATTAAGGAGCACCTGAATATCTCTTTCGAGATTATTGGTAACTAATTTGACTATATTCGTAAGTGTTATAGCGTATTTGAAATACTCGTGTATGGATTAAGTTCATGATTTGGGTCAGGCAGCGTTTTGATTAATCCTAGATGGTCGGCTACTCTCATGGGACATGTTAAATGTGTCCCCACAATTGGCCCTAAAAATTTTGGGCTTTGTGAACCATTGGCCAATAATTTTTAAAAGGCCTGTAACTTGAAAACCTTCATGTTCTGAATGCGTTTTTGTATATATGAGAGAACTACAAGGGTACGCTCGTCCTGAACAAATATTCATGGCATACCTGTAATTCATTTGAATGGGTGAGCGTGTTATTGTCTGACCAGGCATTTGAACCGCCAAAAATCATTTCAGGGGATTATGTTCATCATTGACATTAGGTTTCAAACTGGAGATACACTTCCTCTCGCCAGTTCAGTTCATTTCACTCTATTACTTGCTTGTTAAGATATGCAAAGTTTACCCTCTTTAGTGTCCTCTTTTCTTCCAAGGCTCCATTAATCTTTGTAAGTCTATCTCTTCCGTTTCTTAAGCTTTTATTGGAACTTATTGTGTACCGGTAATAGGGTTTTCTTCCTTATTTGTACAACTATGGCGATGCTAGATAACAAAACGGTAGATGAGTTTAGGCGTCAATACAATAAAGTTGACTAGGTGATCATCGACTGTGCCCCTCTTCCTCGAAATATTCTTGATGTTAAAGGGGGCACTAGATTCACACCCTCCTGATAACCCAGAGGGTTTAACATTTCCCCCAAACCAGTTGTTCCTTAGGTTCTTTAAATATTTCAAAATTATGCTTATCCAGTGTGTCCCAATGTTTGGAAGATAGTTAATGGGTTTAATAGGATAAACACCCTTTATGGGAAAAAAATGAGCCTTGTCGAGATCTGCTATGTGTGGTCGCGAACCGATGATGGTCTTATGTATTTAAAAACCAGGAAGGATTAGAGGGTTCTGGTGGTGAGTTTTTTGGACTCCCATAAAGATTACTGGGAACATAATTTTACTATTAAAAGTTAGCAATATCCTTCTCTGGTGTGGGCGAAAGGCACCGAGGCCTTGTAATTTCAGAATATGGAGAGGGCCAAATAGGTCGCTTTTTTTTTTTCTTTCCGTGACTATGCAGTTCTCCTCTTTAACTTCTATCCTCTTAGCTAATATTCTTCTCCTTTTATTCTTGCAGTTCGTATAAAAAATTAGGAGCCTGATATAAGTGAGGTTGATGTCGATGAGGTTGTGAAAGCCTGGAACATCAAGGAAAGGCTACCAGATGATAAACACCCGTGGTCAGTAGCCTATTTGTTGGAATACAAGAATACAACTACTAGTTTTATTTCTCAACCGTTCGAAAAGGTTTCCAACCTTGAAAGCTCCTGAGGCTGGTTATTTTTGAACCCATTATGATAGAGGAGGAAGAGGGGTTTGAAGAGGAAGAGGAAGGATCTGAAGAGGAGGAGAAGAATTAAAAGAGGGGGAAGAAGAAGAAGAAGAAGAAGAAGAAGAAGAAGAAGAAGAAGAAGAAGAAGAGGAGGAGGAGGAGGAGGAAGAGGAAGAGGAAGAGGATGAGGACAAGGAAGAAGAAATGGCCCCTTTGATAAAGAGAATAAAGTTGAGGCTTTCTGATGATGATGATCAGACTGTCTTGTCTGATCATCTTAAATATTTAAAGACGTCTTAGGCTGGATCCCCCAGGGCTAGTAGTTCTACTCCGTCGGATAAGGGGAAAGAGAAGGAAAAAGAGAAGAAGAGAGAAAAAGGGGGGGGGGGGGGGGAGAGAGAAGGCAGATGAGAGTAAGAAATAGGAGGAGATGAAGGAGGATAAAAAATTTAGTCCTAAAAGCCTCTGGATTCCCCCCTGTTGCTACAGACACTGAGGGGCCTAACATGGGTGATGCCCTTTTTTTGCCCCCAACCTGTTGAAGAGGGCGGTACTCGCTACTAATCGTGAGCCTTCTTCGAGATTGGGATCTTCCCACCTCGCCCTAAACACTTCTTAGGGGATGGACTTGGTAAGTATTCTCCAGTTGGTAAGTATTCTCCACTGTTTATTTCTTCACACTTTCCCTACCTTGTACTGACTTATTACTCTTTTCCTTCATGTGCAGTTGTTATATGATTTTACAACCCTTTTGGACGACCATGCCAGCAAGTCCAGAATCAAACAAGAGCTGAAAGACGCTCTGGAATTTGAGAAAAAAATCCTTTATCAAAGCTTGTCTGGCGTGGGAGCGAGAGAGAGAGAAGCCGACTAAAGCTTGTGATGATCTTCAAGCATCTTAAAAAGTGATGGTTGCTGAGAAGGCCCATCTAGTTGAGGCCAATGGAGATTTATCCGGTAAGGTTGTTAAGCTAGAGGGGGACCTTGCCCAAGAGAAAGATGTTAGTTATCGTGAAGGATTAAATAAGGCTTATGATGATGTCAAGTAGTAGTTGGCCTATGGATGCAAGATGTACTTTAAGAAATGTAAGGATCAAGCCTTTAAGGCTATTGAAACTCCTGCTAAATTCAAGCTTTTAGGCTTCCACTCACTCCCCTGATCTTTATCCTTTCAAGAAGGATGAAGAGGGTGATGGTCAACCTGTTAGGCACACCCAGATCATTCCTGTCGAGGTCGGTGTTGATGATGATGCTGGTAGAGAGCAACTTATTGTCAATAAGGGAAAAGCCATTGTCAAGTCGATCTTGTGAAGGATCAAGTCTCGTAGACTAAGAATTTCTCTCTTTTCCTTGTACGATTTCTCCTCTGAAAGTTTGTAATCATCTCAGAAAAATTACTGTATTGGCCTTCAGCCCCCTCCTTTTTGTAAACCAATGAAGATAAAATATTTCTCTTTGTATATGCATTTGCTTAATTTTCACATGCTAATATTTTGCTTATGATCTAGTGTGTGTTATTTGTAGTGTGTTGATTTAGGCCAATACGTTCCTCCTAACTCCCGTCTGTGGCAGATCCATAGGCCAAACATCAATTTGAAGTCTTGCAAGTCCTTCATAAAGATATACAAGCCTATAAGGGTGAGGAACAATCACTATAAGAATTAATTTGAGCTAGTCACTAAGTTAAAGAATAATATTCAAGAGATGGAGGAGACAGGTGCCTCCGTTCAAGAAGAAGTAAATTCTTCAAGGACCAAACTTTGGGAGAACACTAGGTTAGCCAAGTGGGTGAATTCCTTCAGGTCGAAAATGATGCTTTTAGGAGGGAGTTCACCGAATTGAAAGTCAAGTTTGTTGGAATCGAGGAGCACGTTGTTAAATTGAGGAATGGACTCAAAATGGGACCTCAAGAAGCTTGGTCGGAGGGCTATGATGCAGGTTAGGAAGATGCCCAACGAAGCTTAAGGAGGTGAAAGATATAACTTTTTCTCATGGGTGGTTGATCTCCCTTGTGGAGGCCAAGACACCTAATGAGTCTAGGCTATAGTACAAACACCAGGTTGAGTGTGTTGTCTATTGCCACAATCCCTTCTTAAAGGATGATAAATGGATTAGAGCTGATGCGATTCCTTCCTATCTCTTGGAGCATAATCTAGATAGTGATGTACAAGAGCTTGCTCCCAAACCAGATAATAGTCAAAGGGAGATCATTGCTGAGGACCTTGCTCATTATCTTGAGCCATCCTAAGACCTTTTATAGTTTTAGTCTTTATTATAAATGTAACTTCTCATTATAGTGAATGAAAAAGTGTTATTTATCAATTTATAATGTTTTGAGTCCTGTGCTGACTAAACAAGTGTTGTTAATAACTGGAAAGAGTTGTTGTTTGTTACCTATCCAATATATTTGTTGACCAAATAATATTGATTGATGATCTTGGGCCCTTTGTTGTTCAAGTGTATTAGTTTTTAGGTTTCATCACTTTGAGCCTCTTAATTGACTAAATAATTTTCTAAGAACTAGTGTTATCCACATGTTGTTATATTTTTTTAATATTATCCCCGTCGAATATGCCTTAGCAATATCATTCCATCTACTTTACCTTTTAGGTTGTCTCATCACAGTCCCTTATGACTAAGTAAGATGATGACGAGAAGGCACCTGGTGGGTGGTCCATCCGCCCGAGCATTCTTTTTACGACCACTAAAGTTGGCGGCCAACCTAAGTTGGCTTTATTGCCTAAGGGTCCCCTATTGGGCTTTTATTATTTTCGGGGAAACTCATGAGGTTTCTTATGTTTGTAATAAGGACATGAGGGATATAGTAATTGAAATGGTTTTATTGACTTGTTATAACTACTACGATCCCTGCTCGGCCCGTGATGTTCCTTGATTGAAAGCAAGTTAAACATCTTGTTGTAATCCTAGGAGTTCAGGCATGCACAAAGAAGTTATCATTTGGAAAAGGTGCGTATTAATGATATGCAACCAAAAAAAAAATAAGCAGTCAATGGATAATAAACAGTGTAGGGTCCAATCGGCCTTTATTTATTGAATGTTTTCCGACGAGTAACATAAGTTTAAAAATAATTTTTTTCTTAAACTAAATATGCTAAAAGATAAAGAAGGCTAAAAGTAGAACTTGTTGAGATTGGCTTCATTCCAGGCTCTTGGTATCTCCCTGCCCTCCAGCATTTCCAAGTGATATGATCCTTGAAGGTTGTCCCTCATGACTCTGAATGGTGCTTCCCAGTTTGGTCCCAGTTTTCCATCTGATGGTCTTATGACACTGCCGATGACTTTTCTTATGACATAATCTCCTACCAAAAACTTCCTCGAGTTGAATTTTTTGATGTACTACCTGGATAGTTATTGTTGGTACTTGATAATGGCTTACTCTCTCCGCTCGTATGCTAAGTCAAGCTTAGTGCGTAAGGCATCGTCATTAAGGCCTTAGTCTATTAAAGTGGTTCTTATGGTGGGGAGACCTTCTTTTAGTGGGATGATAGATTCCACACTGTAAGAAAGTGTGAATGGTGTTTACCCAGTTGGTCGCCTGGGGGTTGTACGATAATCCCATAGAACATGAGGGAGCTCATCCACCCAGGCACCCTTTGCTCTTTTTAACCGCTTCTTCAGTCCTTCGAGCATAGTTTTGTTGCAAGCCTTTGCTTATCCATTGATTTGGGGGTACATCATAGAACTAATGTGGTGTTTGATGACATATTCATCATAAAAACCTTAAAAGAAACTACTCTCAAATTCCGTGTCGTTGTTAGTGATGATAGCTCTTGGCACCCCAATCTTGTCATGATGTTTCTCCAGACGAACTTGACCATATCTGAGTCGCGAATATTTATGAGTGGTTCCGCCTCTACCCATTTGGTAAAGTAATATGTGCCTACCAACAGATACCTTATATTTCCAGATGCGGTAGAAAGTGCTCCCACTATGTCTAGCCCTCATTGCATAAACGACCATATGCTTGTCAATGACTTTAGGTCGCTGACGAGCTGGGATCATAGGAGAGTGCTTCTGATATTTTTCACACCTATAAATGTAAATGGCTGCGTCCTTTTGCATATGAGGCAACTAGTAACCCTCCATAATTTCTCAGAAGGCCAGAGAACTTCCTCTCACGTGACTCCCATAAATGCCCTCATAAATTTCATTGAGTACTTACTCGTTTTCATTTAGGTGGGCGCACTGGAGATAAGGACCTGTAAATGACTTCTTGTAGAGCTTCCCTTTTAAGGAGAGAGAAAAGAGAGCAACCTTGACCCTTAACTGATGGGCCGACCTCTTATCATTGGGCAGTTTGTCACTTCGTAGATAATTTATGATGGGAACCATCCAACTGAGGTCATATTCTGTGAAGAGGACATGCTCGGACATGGCTTTATGGATAATACTTAGTTGTGCGAGGGACTCTATCTGAATAGTTCTCCTTAGGTCAGAGTCAATTGCTGAGATCAGGGTCACTAAGGGGTCTGCATGACTATTTTGCCCTCGAAGGAACTGTTGAATGTCCATTTTCTCAAACCCTACCATAAGTCCTCTTACCATAGCGAGGTAGGATTCTATCCTATCATCTTTGACGTTGAAGTCCCCACTGACTTGCTTGTAGACCACTTTGGAGTCGCCAAATATATGAAGGTGCTTTGCCCCCAACAGTTGGGCCTTGCACAAGCCAATAATCAATGATTCATGCTCAGCTTTATTGTTGGAGATGTTAAATCCCAATCGGATTCCTTGATCAATCCCAACATATTCTGGGGCAATGAGAACGATCCCTACTCCTTCCATTAGAGGCTCCGTCAACGTATAAGGTCCAATCCTTAAACTGTGCTTCCTCATTTGTTGACTTTTTTGCTTCCAGTTGGTCAATTGTCTAGGCTCATGTAAATTCAGCAATAAAATTTACTAAGACTTATTCCTAAATCGTTGTTCTTAGTTAAAAGTGGAAATCAAATCTCCCGAGCTCGATTAACTATTTTTAAAGTCGATCGGAGAGGTTGACTTTTCTCAAAATGACTTTGAAGGGGTATAAAGTGATTATAGCTATTGAATGGGCTTCAAATTAATTCTTTAGCTTCCTCGAGGTGACTACTAGTGCATATGCGAGTTTCTCTAGAGGCAGGTACTATTGTTCAGTGTCCAGAAGTGTCTTGTTGGTGTAATAAACTGGGTACTGACCTCCTTCCCTTTCACATACTAGGGCAAAGCTTATAGTGTGGTCTGATACTTTAAGGTAAAGGTATAGTGGATCTCCATCACTTGGAATCACCAGCAGGGATATCTTGCTAGGTAAGATTTAATCTCTTTCAAAGCTCATGAATAATCTTCATTCCATATGAAGTTTTTGTCCTTCTTCAGGAGCTAAAAGAATGGTCGACAGCGTTTCGAAGACTTGGAGATGAAGCGATTAAGTGCCGCGAGCATACTAGTGAGCTTTTGAACATCTCATAACGTTCGAGGAGGTTGGACTCTATTGATAGCATCGATTTGGTCTAGATTGGCCTTAATTCCTCTTTTACTGACTAGGTAGCCTATGAAATTTCCTGACTAAACACTGAATGAACATTTACTCCCATTAATCTTTATTTGATACTTCCTGAGGATTTCAAAGGTTCTACCTAAGTTAGGGAGGTGATCTCCCTTGTTCTTGCTCTTTACTAGCATATCATTGATGTAGACCTCCATCATGTCTCCTATCTGTCTCTTTAACATCTTGGTGACCAATTTCTGATAAGTTGCCCCCGCGTTCTTTAAACTGAATGGCACCTTATAACAGTATGACCCAATGGGCGTTATAAAAGACGTTTTATCCTGATTGGGTCTCAATAAAGGAATATGATGGTAGCTAGAGTAGGCATTCAGAAAACTCATCCTTTCGTGTATTGTCGTAGCGTCAACCAATTGATCTATTTGAGGAAGTGGGAAGCTGTCTTTGGGACATGCTCTGTTGAGGTCCATGAAATCAATATAGACTCTCCAACTACCATTTCTCTTTTGGACCACCACTAGGTTGGACAACCATTTGGGGAACTAAATCTCACCGATCGACGTGTAGGGGATGGCATGATATGTTAGGATCAATCCTTAGTAAGTCATATATTTCCCTGGTGAAAACATCCAGATTACTTTTGAGAAAGGAGATCGATTCTTTCTTCTCTTGATTGGTGAGTGTGTCTCCGATCAGAAGTTTCCTCTCTGACAAGATGTCATCGGCCCCAACTTCTTCTTAGTTTTTAATAACCTTATCGACGGGGTGGACCCAGGTCTTCTCCAACCCTAGTCGGTCGTACCATAGTTGCTATTTGGATAGTATAGCTCCTCTTGGACTTCCTCCTAACCATCCTTTATCTCCTTCTTCTTTTCTCGTTTGGGGCAAATAGCTGCGATAAAGAACTTCCTAGTTGTGGCTTGGTCCCCATGAATTTTGACCACGCCCCGATCGGTACATACTTCATCTTTTGGTCGTAGGTGGATGGTTAAGCCTTAATAGCGTGAAGCCATTATTTGCCTAAGATGGAATGATACGGTAATTCAATATCCACCACTAAGAACTCAATTATCATTGAGATGTTACCTACCCTCACGGGCAAGACTGTCTTTCCTAACGCCATCCTGATCCTTTCGACAAAGTTGATCAATAAAACTGTGGCTTCTTAGAGGTCGGCGATGTTTAACTTCAACTTGTGGAACAACTCCAACTACATCACTTCTGATGAACGCCCTTGATCTATGAGCATCTTATCAACGTCATAACTGGCTATTCTGAGTGTGATCATCAATGTGTCATGATGTGGGGTTCTCACCCCAACCAAATCTTCCATGGTGAAAACGATATGCTTGGTGTAGTAGACGTCCTCTAGTCATCGACGCTTACCAGCCTGGGTTGTGGCAAGGTTAATCTGAAATGCCTCCATGACAGTGGTAACCTTCTTCAGTTCCATTCGAACATCATTTCCTTGGATTTGCTTAAGATCCGACGCCCCGAGTATTACTACGAACTTATGCCCTATATTATCGTCAAGGATGTTATCCAGTTTTTATCTTTATTGGCTACGATCTTATCTATCTTCTTCTCAATTTACTTATTAAGGTTCCCATCTTGGGCTAGTTCTTAGAAGTGTGACTTCAGAGCCTTGCAATTTTCAGTCCTGTGGCTACCCTCCTTGGGGAATGCACATTTTAGTGCATTATTTCTTTTTGTTGGACACCACCCATCTCTTTGGGCCACTTGATGAATGGTTCATCGTTGATATTGCTAAGGATCTTGTAAATGGGTTCCTTGAAGATTGTATTAACATCCTGGAACGCCTTAGAGGGGTCAACCTTGTTCTCATTTTTGGAGTTGTTCTTGCCCCCGTTCTTATTTCCCTTATTTGGAGTATTGTTCTTCTATGTTCCCTTGTTTTCCTTTTCTCGACCATTGTCCCCTGCATTAGAATGAACCATATCTTCCACCTTAGTGTATTTCTCAATACAATCCATGAGGTCGTCAATGGTGCTGACTTTTTTCTTAGTTAGGGATTGGTGCAGAAAAGAGGTGGTTGGCAGATCGATTTTAAAGTATATTATGTCAACTTGATCTAAGCAGTCCTCGATCTCATTAAAAAATTCCTAATACCTTTTGGCATAATCCCGGAGGCTCTCGTGTGGCTTCTTCTTCATCGTAAGAAGTACATCCATCCGTTTGGGGTGGGAGCTACTGGTTATGAAGTGAGCTGTGAAGGCCTTTGCTAGATCTTTGAAGTTTCTGATCGACCTGTGAGCCATCCTTTTAAACTACTTTTGTGCTACATCATGTAGGCTAAAAGGTAAAATCTATCACATTAGTGCATCATTGTGGGGCTATAAGGTCATTGCTTGTTTGTATTGCTGAACGTGGTCTATGGGGTCTATTTTCCTATCGTAGATCTTGAAGCTGGGAACGACCAACTTTTTTGGGGGCTCCTCTTCTTCGATTGTTCTTAAAAAGGGGATTTCATCTGAGTATTAAGAGCCTTACTGGTTAGCTCTCTGGTGGATTTGGCTCCACGGTGGGCTGGATGTTGTTCTATCTTCCTACGGACCAGAATCCTAATATCTTCGTTATGTCAGTCATTACACCTTTGGCGTCTCTTTGGCTGGCCACACTCTGATCGACCATGCTCTGATCTGACACGCTCAGTTCCTTCCTAGTTACGCATGTAACTCCTCTCTCGGTTATGAGTGTTACTCACCTGAGGACTAGGATTTCTATCTCGACAGTTCCTGGTGCCCCTATGGAGATCTCTTTCCATCTTTTAAAGTCGCCTTTGGAGGCTAGCATTCTATTCTACCTGGAGGCATGTAGCCTCCTCTTGTTTGTGAAACCTGGCTTCGTAAGCATCGACCAACCTAGAGATCTATGTAGATCTGGGCGATCCTTGGCTTTCTTTGGAAGGTTTCCTTTCCTAGCGAAACCTGGGGTTTGTATGCTAGCGAATCTTCGACCTGACCCTGGAAGGAACTGGGTTTTCCTGCACATCACCAACTTGAGGAATGTTATTGCTATAGTGAGACATCACGGGCTTTATGTTTGTCAAGATTTTCTTTCCACAGACGATGCCAATTATGAGTACAAGAAATCTCAGAATAAAGATATCCACGAAATCAATCACAAAGAACATAAACTAAAGATCACATACAACAACGATATACGTGGTTCAGAAACTTGCCTACGTCCACGGAGAGGAACTGTTTATTATAGTGTCTCTCAATAATATTTTTTACATGCCTTTGCCCCGGGGCAGGGTGTACAATTTATAGGTGCATAAAAGTAGAGATTGAGTTGCACAAGGAACTCAATTTACACGTTGAGTATATCAAGGATCACTTGAATATCTCTTTCGAGATTATTGGTAACTAATTTGATTATATCCGTAAGTGTTCTAGCATATTTGAAATACTTTTATGTGAATTAAGTTCATGATTTGGGCCAGGCCAAACTTTGATTAATCTGAGCTATTCGGCTAATCTCACGGGCCATGTTAAATGGGTCCCCACGGTCATGCTTCTGATTTTGATCAAAGTCTTTATCAAAATCCTGTAAAAAAGAACAATGTGGATATTGTTAATATGAGGCATAAAAGACTTGACCATCATTGTAGAGCTGTATTGAATAAGGTGCTTAAACATTTGAATATTTCTTCTTCTTCTTATCTTTTACTAGATTTCTGTTATGCTTGTCAATATGGTAAACTACATCAAGCACACTTTCCATCATCCCAAACCTTTACATATAAGCCATTTGAAATTTAATATTCTGATGTATGGGGTCCCTCTCCATATTGATCTTTAGAAGGATATAAATACTATGTTCATTTTGTGGATGATCTCACTAAATTTACTTGGATCTTTCCTCTCACACTGAAATCTAAAGTTCATAGTGTCTTTATTTTATTTAATGCCTATGTTGAAAGATAATTTTCTTACAAAATCCAATGTCTCCAATCTAATTGGGGTGGTGAATATAGACCTCTGAAATCTCTTCCTGCAAATCTAAGCACTATCTGTAGATATTCATGTACTCACACTCATTAACAAAAAAGTAGAGCTGAGAGGAAGCATAGATACACAACTGAAATTAGATTATTTCTACTTTTTTAAGACAAACTTCCATTTTAGCACTGGTGGGATGCCTTTGTTTCAGCCACATATCTCATAAACAGACTTCCTACTCAAACAAAGTCTCAATCTCCTTTTAAGCTCTTGTTCCATAAAGTTCCTGACTATTCTCTTCTCAAATTTTTTTGATGTGCTTGTTTTCCTTTCTTAAGACGATTCAATAAACATAAATTTGATTTCAAAACTACTACTTGTCTTTTTGTAGTGACCTGACTCCGAAATAGTATAATATTATTAAATTATTTTTATTTATAATATTAGTGACGTGACACATTTAGTAAAACATTGAATTTAATCACAAGTTAAAAAACTAATAATAGAATTGTACTAAAGTTTCTTTTAAAAAAAATAATAAATAAACATATATAATTAGTGGTGGAAGACTTTGAATTAGTTCAAAGTTCAATGTAAAAAAAAAGAGATGAGTGTTTAGCTTATATGACAAGTGTTTAGCTTATAAGACAAGTGTCCAATACTTGTCCACTCCATGTTAAAACCACCCATGCAATACAACCCTAAAGGTTCATGGTTTTGGCTAAGTAGTTATCCTTTTTTGTGAGCCAACATAAAATAATTCCTATTTACTCTAACAAACAAAAGAAAAGGGAGAAAGGGAAAAGAACAGAATGAGAAGGAGAAGAAGAAATAGAAGAAGCAAGGAAGGTCAGAGAAAAAAAATAGAAACAATTTTAAACTCATTTTTTTAGGTGAGAATTATCTTCTCCTGTCAACTCATCCCTTTTTAAGTATAATTTTAGTAATGGGTAATCATGGAAGCTCCATTGAAGGTTCAATGGCAATTTAGAGAGAGAAAATAAAAAATTTACCTATTTTAACTCTAAAACTTCCTAAATAATTAATTTAGTACCCTAAGATAATGAGAATCAACATATTAAAATTTTAGCCTCATCTGAGTTGTGCAAAAAAATTTAAAATTAGGAATATGACGAGTTGTATTTTGAATTTTGACCTAGATAAATAATTTTTTTAATTTCTGTATATTTTTACTGGATAGATCATAAAACTATCTTCTGTTTGACGCCAAAATGGTAATTTTTGAATAAGAAATGAGTGAGATATGAATTTTTGAGGTTTAATATATAAATTTAAAAACCTGTGTTAAAAATTCTGACAATATGTTATATCTGAATTTTTAAATTTTTTTTAGGTTTATTGTTTATATCTGAAATTTTTTCTGTGATATATTAACTCATATGAGAATCGTATATAATTTATTTGGAGCAATTTAAGTAGATATAATATTTTAATAAAATGATAAAGTTAGTGTTAAATTGTTTCCTCAAATTTATTAATGACAATATGTGTTTCATGCAATGATTGTTCCGAAATAAGTGAAATAATTTAATGTGGTAGTATTATTAAAATTTTAGTTTAGACATATTACTAATTTTTAAATGGAGTATTTAAGTAGACTAATGATGCTAAGAATCAGCACCACCATATAAGGTGTTTCCAAGCTCAATATATGAATAACAATGGTAACACAGCTATATAAAGAGATAAGAGAAGGAGATGAGAATATGAGGAATCAACACCGGAATATAGGTGGTTCAGCCAATCTGGCCTACGTCCACTGTGAGTGTGTGAGTAATATCACTGAATGAAGGCACTAATGGCCATGGATACAATTCTCTCAAGCTTTCTCTCTCTACTGTATATTTAGACAGAGTTTTAGCTAGGGTTGAATAGCTGGGATCCCTTTGTAAGGTAGGGGATGATCCCTATATATAGTGCCTAGGGGGTGTAATGTACCCCCCATGCATGTAATGAGCATGTGGGTGGTAGCCTCACCAATGTGGGAGTGCCATCTGTCACTGTCACATGTTAGTAATGATGATGAAATATTCTCTCACATGTGGAGAATAATCTTGTTACAACTGATTTGTGCCCAGGTATCCTTATCCAAATGTCAACAGATGCTCGGCATTCATATTGGTGAATAACCTCGGCCTGGGAGAGGCCGAGCTGTAAAGACTTGATGTTCGTTCAATCCGATATGTGTCATAGGGAGTCTCGGCCTGATCTCGGTCGAGACATTATGCTGGGGTCGGCCCCAGCCGAGGTTGGACTAGTGCCATGCTGACGATTACTAAGGCTTCTTGTGACGTCGGCCCAAGCCGAGGTTGGATTGGTTCCATGAAGGTTACCAAGGCTCCCTGTCACCTCGGCCTAACATCGGCCGAGGTTGCCATACCCAGGTATATGAGAACGCCGTTGATGCCTGAGATGCGCGTAGTGTCCATTGAAGTGTAGATAGTAGTGTCGGCCTGGGCTGACTCTGGTCTGACCGAGGGATGATATCGCGGGCCCACGGATTATCTAGGATCGATCAATATCTTGGCCATCATCTCGGCCGAGGTTGGCGTCACTGGGCCGAGGTTACACTTGGGCATATCAATCACCCCCCAGCCCTTAGTCATATGCGTGAGCGAGTGGCTAGGGGATTGCTTCACCTCCGAGGCCTGTCCGTCCTCAGCTAATACCTGTGTGACACCTGTCCACGCTAGAGCGTACATACTTGGTTGGCGTGTGCTGTCAACCGTCCTTTGGGTTTCTCAAGGCAATGATGGGCCTTGGGAAACGTGCCCAAGTATTTAAGGGTTTAAACCCTTCTTTTTCTTCCTTCTTCTCCATTTCACTCATGCGAACCAAATTTTCTTGCGATTTCTCTCTTTCCAAAGCTCCTTCAATCCGCGCTCCTCTGCAGAGTTTTCTTGCGAGTTTTCCTCACTTTCCATCATCGTTCCATTTCCAGGTATCTTCTCCCTTTCATTTCCTCTGTTTCTCATATGTGGTTTGCATTTTCCGGCGTGTTTTTGAGTTTTCCGGTGAGTTTTTAAGTTTTCCGACGAGCACCATCGTTTCAGGCAAACTGGGTTTTCTTTAAATTTCCAAGTTTGATCTTTAAGCTCCTTTATTTTACAAGTCACCCGTGTTTGTAGCTTTAGGAGTTTTTCCCAAGTTTAGGGTCGTCCTCTAATGCTCAGGCCTTTATACTAGCTTCTTGAGGATTTCCCCTCTCTCAGAGAGAAGACCCTAGAAAAAATTAGGCAAATAGAGAGAGCTCAAGAGGAAGCTCGTAGGACACAAGAGTTTCCCATTAGACCCTTGTTTCCACCACCTCTGAGGGTTATATATCCTGACCCCCCGGAGAACTTCTATTATACAGGGGTGCCTGCTGATCCTACTCCTATGTCTGAGTCTGAAGCCTCTACCTCAGACCCCATGTCAGTGGACTCCTTCCAGGAAGCTATGGATTTCACACATCGTCCTGATCAGGCAGAGGTATCCAGCCGAGCTTCATCCCATAATGGGTCCAGCACCTCAGCCTCTTCTTCAGAGGTTGAAGCGCTTGAGCCGAGTGTGGCTGTGCCACCCATTCTTGATGCCATCCCCCTGTCGGCCGTCACCGGGGAAGAGTTCGCTCAGAGATTCCCTAGTAACCCATCTACATCAACTCCGGCCGACGTTGAGCCTGATGATGATGATGAAGATGCCGAAAGCGATGTTGATACCTCTGAGGCGGCCGATTTCGAGAGCACAGTCACTGAGGTTGATCTTCTGTGCTTCAGATACTTGTACTCTATCAGTCCTTCCATCAAATTAAGGAGACCTCTGAGGGAAGAGAGGGCCTATCATGGCCGAGATGGGGAAATCTGCTTGTACGAGCAGATATTTAAGTTAGGTTTTCGCCTGCCCATTCATCCCATCATCAAATCCATTCTCTCTTACATCAACTTGGCCCCCTCACAGCTATCTCCCAATGCTTGGAGAGTCATCATAGGGGCCATTATCTTATGGGGGGTAGTCCACCACTCTGACCTCCCAGTTCAGGTCTTTAATGGTTGCTATGTCCCAACCTCGGCCAAAAACCATCCGAGCTACTATCATTTTGTGGCTCGGAGGCCTGAGAAGAAAATTCTCGAGGTGACTCAGACCTCTAATCATATCTGGAAGCCCCGTTATTTCTTCGCCTTAGGACCATGGGAATTTGGCCCATGCGTTCCCTTATCCACACTGGAGCCGAGGATACCCCTGAGATGGGGTAAGGTCTCAATGTCTGCCAGGGCCGACCCTGGTCTAAGTCTTCAAAATATGCAGAAGGTGAAGGCCCTGCAAGACCAAGGGCCACATGGTTTGTTTGTTAAGTTTGAACACTTGCTGACCCCCCCAGTATCTCTCGGGGAAGAGCCTGGGTGGAAGTCCCCTTGTTGATTTTGGTAAGCATTTTTATTTCAAGTTTAACCTCTGAACTCATTCATGTCTGATTTCTGACCTATATCTTTTAACTTTTACAGAGCGACCACAAGACACCCCAGACGAACTGTGGGACATGGCTGCTCCGAGCTTGACGAGGCTTGCCAAAAAGGCTGGTCTGAACGCTCCTCCCCCGGCTCCCACAACATCCAAATCTCAGGCCTCAAAGAAGAGGGCCCCTGAAGCCCATCCCTCTGAGGATCAGAGGCCGACAGTGAGGCAAAAGAAAGCCTCAGATGCTGCACTTCCAATTTCTTCAGCCGACATCCTGACGGCTCGTCTGGATCATCTGAAGTTGACCGATAGTGTGGTCGGCAACAGCAGGCAGGCCATGGACGCACTCGCCTCTGTAATGACCGAGGCCGACAAGCGTTTCTACAGAGCCATGGACACTTCCCTGCTGGTTGAGTTCGGCCTTCACAGAGCCGTCCAGGTATGCTTTGTTCCTTTGTCAAATTTTTATAAGTGCAACGTCTGACTTTTCTCCCGCTTAACCTCTTCATTAAATGTGCAGGGAGTGACTGCCATGTATCAGCTATCGAACTGGGCCATGAGGAAGTTTCCCCTTATCCAGAAGGGGCAAGATGCCGAGAAGGTTGAGAGTGCCCTGAATGCCGAGGTAGACCGTCTGAAGTCAGAGGTACAAACCTCTGAGAGTAAGGCTAAGGGGCTGGAAAAATACATCTCTGTGCTCGTCAAGGACCATGCCAAAGCCCTGAAGGCAAAAGATGACGCTCTACAACAGAAGGTCAATGCGGCAGTCAAAGCTGCCCTTGAAGCTGCCTCCCCCAAAATAATTTCTGAGTACAAAGGCTCAGACGAGTTCATGGGTTATGGCTTTGAATATCTTGAAAGAGGTATCAAAGCCACTACCAAATGGGCTGGGGTCAGAGAGAAGGATGTCGGCATCTGAAGGCCTCTGACTTTATGGGTCTCGGCTTTGCCGACCCTCAGTTCGCACATGCCCTTTAAGAGGTAGAAGACGAGGCTGCTGCTCCAGCCGAGACTGCAACTCTGGGAGGGACTTAACTCGGAGGGACTGACCCTGCTGATGATGTGGCCGAGGTGACCAACGCTGATAAAGTCAACCCATCCGAGACTGTTAATGTTCCCCCTTCATACCCTTAGTCTTGTAACTTGTAACAACTTGCAATTTGTAATTTGTAACACCTCTGAATGCTATATGATCTCTTCCTTTTTCTGAATGCCAATCTCTTCTCTTATTTTGTTGTAGTGTTCTTGTTTATATTCAGTCAATAATTCTGATCTCACCACTGAATTGTTATTAAGCTCTGGAGTCATTACCTAATATGCTGTTCTCATAACCAACTTCACCAAATTAACGATGTTAAGGGTCTAAGGTCCTCTGCTAAGGTGTCTGAGCTCATACCTCGTCACCACCGAGTGATGTTATGAGGGTCTGAGGTCATCACCTCAGAGGTTATCCCCATAATAAACCACCAAATTAATGATGTTAAGAGTCTGAGGTCCTCTGGTAAGATGTCTGAGCTCAGACCTCGTCACCACCGAGTGATGTTATGAGGGTCTGAGGTCATCACCTAAGAGGTTACCCCCATAATAAATCTCACCAAGTTAATGATGTTAAGAGTCTGAGGTCCTCTACTAAGGTGTCTGAGCTTAGACCTCGTCACCACCGAGTGATGTTATGAGGGTCTAAGGTCATCACCTAAGACGTTAGCTCCATAATAAATTTCACCAAATTAATGATGTTAAGGGTCTGAGGTCCTCTGCTAAGGTGTCTGAGCTCAGACCTCATCACCACCGAGTGATGAAATGAGGGTCTGAGGTCATCACCTAAGAGGTTATCCCAATAATAAATTTCACCAAATTAACGATGTTAAGAGTCTGAGGGTCTGAGGTCATCACCTAAGAGGTTAACCCCATAATAAATCTCACCAAATTAATGATGTTAAGACTCTGAGGTCCTCTGGTAAGATGTCTGAGCTCAGACCTCGTCACCACCGAGTGATGTTATGAGGGTCTGAGGTCATCACCTAAGAGGTTACCCCCATAATAAATCTCACCAAGTTAATGATGTTAAGAGTCTGAGGTCCTCTGCTAAGGTGTCTGAGCTCAGACCTCGTTACCACCGAGTGATGTTATGAGGGTCTGAGGTCATCACCTAAGACGTGATCTCCATAATAAGTTCACCAAATTAATGATGTTAAGGGTCTGAGTTCCTCTGCTAAGATGTCTGAGCTCAGACCTCGTCACCACCGAGTGATGTTATGAGGGTCTGAGGTCATCACTTAAGAGGTTATCCCCATAATAAATTTTTGATCTAAGAATGAAGCAAGAACTGATATGGAAACTGATCTTTATTAATAACCTCTTCTTAGTAAGATAGTAAATTTACATAAAATTCTATACAACATCATATGTAATATCTCTTGAGATGGTCAGCATTCCATGGGTTAGTGAAAGGTTCTCCTTCTAGGTTTTCTAGCCTGTAAGTGCTAGGCACAACCTCTTCCGTTACTTTGTAGGGGCCATGCCAGTTTGGGTGCAACTTGTTTGCCTTCTGTAGGGTCTTCTTTAGCACTAGGTCTCCCACTGCAATGGGTCTTGACTTCACCCTCTGGTTGTAGAATTTCGCTGCCCTTTGCTGGTAGGCTGCTTTTCTGACATCTGCATCTTCCCTTCTTTCTTCGATGAGATCCAGGTCTAGCCTTATCTTCTCCCCATTGCTGTCAGGGTCGTAGGTCTGAATCCGATGAGTCGATAGTCCTACCTCCGTTGGTATGACGGCCTCTGAGCCATGTGCCAGCATGAATGGGGTTTCTCCCATTGGTGTCCTTGCCGTAGTTCTGTAGGCCCATAACACTGCGCAGACCTCTTTTGTCCATCTACCCTTCGCATCTTCTAACCTCTTCTTGATTCCGTCCAAGATAGTTCTGTTAGTGACATCGGTCTGGCCATTTGCCTGAGGTCGGCCAGGAGATGAGAAGAACTATTTAATCCCCACTCTTAGGCAATATTTTTCTAAGGAGGAGTTCTTGAACTGGGTCCCATTGTCTGAGATGAGAGTGTTCGGGAGGCCATATCTGCATATGATGTTCTTCCAAATGAACTGGAAGGTCTTCTGCTCTGTAATTGTTATCATTGGTTCTGCCTCCACCCACTTTGAAAAGTAGTCAATGGCAACTATCAAGAATCTATAGTTGTTGACAGCTCTTGGCAAAGGTACTACTAAGTCAATTCCCCATACCGCAAATGGCCATGGAGAAGAGATTGACGTCATAGGCTGATGAGGTTGATGAGGGATGGTGGCGAACCTTTGACATTTGTCGCACCTCTTCATATAGTCTACAGCGTCCTTAGACAAGGTAGGCCACCAATATCCCTGAGTGATGATCCTCTTGGCTAAGGGCCTTCCCCCTATGTGGCTAGAGCAAGAACCCTCATGGACCTCCTGTAAGACCTGGGGTACTTCCATGGGATGTACACATCTGAGGAGAGGCAATAGAAACCCCTTTTTGTACAGGACGTCTCCTACTATTGAAAACTTGGCAGCCCTGTACCTCATCTTTCTCCTTTCCATCTTGGACTCAGGTAGCTCTCCGTCTCTTAGGTATCTGACGAGCGGGTCGATCCATGAGTCTCCAAGGTTCACATTGTGACAAGGGATACATACCTCGTCCTCCTCGATGCTTGCTTTTCCTAAGACCTCGATTGGAATGGTCCTTCCCAAATCTGTCTTCATTGCCGAGGCCAGCCTTGCCAATGCATCAGCGTGGTTGTTGCTCAGCCGAGGCACTCTCTTCAGCTTTGCTTCTTCAAAATACTCCAACAACCTTCTTACCTTCTTCAAGTACTTGGCCATCCTTTCGTTTTTGGCCTCATATACCCCCAACACTTGATTGACAACTAACCTTGAGTCGCTATGGAGTAGGAGTCGCTTTACTTGAAGAGTTATTGCCAATAAGAGACCTGCTATCATTGCCTCATATTCGGACTCGTTGTTTGAGGCCTGGAAGTTAAATCTCAAGGAGTATTCAATGTTGGCCCCATCTGGAGCCGAGAGTATTAGACCCGCGCCACTTCCACTGTCACAGGAAGAGCTGTCAACGAAGAGGCTCCATACATCTGCATCTGATGAGAAGACCCCTTCTCTCATAACCCCCTTCTTGAAGAGGTATCGATCCTCTTCGTTCTCTCCTACTCTGCTCCGGGTTTTGCCTGGGGCGACCTCTTCTCGGTCTCGAAAGACGTTTGGTGCAGTCTCTTTCGAATCTCGGAAGACACTACGGTTCGTCTCTTCGCCTTCATCTAAGCCTTTTTCTATCTCGGCCTCTTCCAAACTTCTATCGACCTCTTCCCAGGTGAACTCTGTGATGAAGTCTGCGAGTGCCTGCCCCTTGATGGCTGTCCTAGGCTGGTAGGTAAGATCATACTCTCCTAGATCGATGACCCAGGTCATCAATCTTCCGAACTTCTCAGTTTTGTGCAGAACCTGCCTTAGTGGGGAGTCAGTGAGGACTACCATGGAGTGAGCTTGGAAGTAAGGCTTCATCTTCCTTGAGGTATGTATCAGGGCATAAGCCAACTTCTCCATTCGGGGATAGTTCTGTTCAGACCCTTGAAGAGCCTTACTATTGAAGTACACAGGCCTCTGGATTCCATCCTCTTCCCGTATGATGGCCGCGCTAATGGCTGATTCAGAGACTGCCAGATACACAAATAACCTTTCCCCCGTGATGGGCCGAGACAGCAATAAGGGAGACCCTAAGTAGGACTTGAGTTGGTTGAAGGCTTTTTCACACTCTTCGTCCCATTGGAAGGACTTTCTTAGAACTTTAAAGAATGGAAGACACTTGTCCGTTGCTCTAGAAACAAACCTGTTAAGGGCAGCCACTCTTCCCGTCAGTATCTGGACATCCTTGATACTCCTAGGAGTCTTCATGTCGAGTAAGGCCTTGATTTTCTCAGGGTTTGCTTCAATCCCCCTCTGATTAACGATGAACCCCAGGAACTTCCCGGCTCCTACCCCGAAGACACACTTCGCTGGGTTGAGCTTCATTCTATACGAGTCCATGACATCAAAGGTCTTCTCAAGGTCCGCTATTTGTGTACATGCTTTCAGGCTCTTCATTAGCATATCATCCACATACACCTCCATGGTCTTACCTATTTGCTCCTCGAACATCTTATTGATAAGACGTTGATACGTTGCCCCCGTATTTTTCAGTCCGAAGGGCATCACCTTGTAGCAGTACGTCCCTTTGTCAGTAATGAAGGCTGTCTTCTCAGAGTCTTCGACATCCATGAAGATTTGGTTATATCCTGAATAAGAGTCCATGAAGCTCATGAGCTCGTGCCCTGCCGTTGTGTCCACCATCTGGTCTATCCTAGGTAAGGGATAGCTGTCTTTCGGGCAAGACCTGTTCAGGTCAGTGAAATCTACACACATTCGCCACTTCCCATTGGCCTTAGGCACGATGACTGCATTTGAGAGCCACTCCGGGTAGGTGACCTCTCTTATGAACTCAGCCTCTTCCAACTTTTTCACCTCTTCCCGGATGACGTCATACTTCTCCCTGGAGTACACTCTTCGTCTCTGCTTGATCGGCCTGGCATCTCTGTCTACGTTGAGCTTGTGGCTCATGACCTCTGGGTCGATTCCAGGCATGTATACGTGACTCCATGCGAAGACACTCTGTCTCCTTCTGAGGAAGTTTATTAACTCTTCCTTGATTCTTGGTTTTAGGGCCTTACCGACCTGGACGATTTTTTTCGGCTTGTCCTCATTGAGGATGATGGATTCTACCTCTTCCGCGGCCTCATCCTTCTTCAATTTTGTTTCGTCTCTTGGGTCAAGAGTGTCAATGCTGTAAGTGGTGGTTGCTCTCTTATGGGCCTCTCTCTCTTCGGCCGAGTTGAAGTAACACTCCCGCACCATAATCTGGTTCCCTTGCACTTCCCTTACTCCATAAGGAGTCGGGAATTTTAGCATCTGATGGACCGTCGATGGTACGGCTTCAAACTCTTTGAGGGCCACCCTTCCTACGATGAGGTTGTAGGTCGAGAAAACGTTTTCATCCATGATGAAAAAGTTTATCTTCTTGGTCAGCCTCTTAGGCCACTCATCCCCCATCCGTACATCCATTTCATACATGCCCGAGGGGTGCACCTTTTCACCACTGAAGCCTATCAATGGGTGATGGTAGGGCACCAACCTTACCCTGCTAAGACCCAGGCTCTTGAAACAAGGCCAGAACATCACGTCTGCTGAGCTTCCTCCATCTATGAGGATCCTCCCTACCTCGTACCCACGCACCCTTGTTGTTATGACCAAAGGGTCATCATGGGGGGCTAAGATGCCCTTGAAGTCGAGTCTGGAGAATCCCACTACGAGGGTATCCATGTCAACCTTCTTCCTCTTCTGCACGGCATCAGAAGATGTTAGATTCACAACCTCGGTCTTGGCCACTGACCTATCCTGTGCTACATGGGCCTTCCTATCGGCTAACTCAGGGCCACCTCCTGCAAATCCCCTACATATGGTGCTAACACCAAAGGAGATCATACCGACCCTCTTCACCGGGGTGTTGTCATCCTTTGGCGGAAGATCCGGGTCGTCTTCATCATCTCCCTCTGAATCATCTTCCCTTCTGGCCGGGACATCGCCACGACCTCTGTCATTTCTTCTCTTCTTAGGGTCTTCTCTTCCACCCTTCGGAGCCTTGCCATCCACATACTTCCTCAGCTTTCCAGATTTCAGCATCTTCTCAATCTCATCCTTTAAAGTGAAGCATTTATCTGTGACATGGACGTGATCCTGATGGAACTCACACCATAGGTTTTTGTTCCTCTTATGTGGCGGGGCCTTCAGTTTCTCTGGCCACCTCAGAGTCTGGTCAGTCTTAATCTCATTAAGGATGTGTTCACAGCTCACAGTCAGAGGGGTGTAATGAGAGAACTTGTCATCTCCTGATCTCTTCTTTCCCTCTTTCTTACTTCGGGACTTTCCCGTGCTACTGCGGTTCTCCTCCTCATACTTAGCTGCCATCGCCTCTTCCGCATTCATCACCTTCCCTGCGGTTGCCAACAGCTCCGCCATAGACCTGGGGGGGTCTTCCGCCAGTTTCCAAAGTAGCTTCCCCTTCTGGAGGCTTCCTATAAGGGCGGTCATGGCTATGCTCTCTTCATAATCTCCCACCTCCAACTTATCTTTGTTTAATCTTGCTATGTAGTCTCTTAGGCTTTCACCCTTAGCCTGTTTGACATACAACAGGTGGGTAGTCTTCTTTTGGGATCTTACCCCAAAGCAGAAGTTGTGGATGAACTGCTCAGCCAAGCCTTTGAAGTTCTCAATTGAGTTCTTCGGAAGGGAGGTGAGCCAACTATGAGCTGCCCCTGTCAAGGTCTCTGAGAAGGCCCTACACTTCATCTCATCAGGGATCGAGTAAATGTCTGCTGCCGACTGATACATCTCGATATAGTGCACAGGGTTAGTGCTGCCATCATACTTAGGAGTCACTGTAGGAGGCTTGAACTTGGCTGGGGTTGGGAACCCCACTATCCTAGCCACAAATGGGGAGCCCTCTGAGTAACCCCTCTGCAATGGGTCCCTGTTCTTAATGAGGTCTCCTATCTTCTCCTCAAGGCGTTGGATAGAATCATTCCAGGGTCTTCTGTCATCAACTTGGCCGAGGTTATCCCATGCCACCTCCCTGCGATGGACAGAGGGTTCCCCAGCCACTACACGTTGACTGTTGACCTCTTCTTGTTCCCTGGCTCTTCCTCCACAGGGTCGGCCTTCGTCTGGCCGACCTTGCCTACCTCCTCTCTGAGAGCCTGCTGCGCTTCTCGACCTTTATAGCCTCTGTCTTAGGTCATTCACCGGGCCCAGCCTCTCGAAGGCTGACCCTCTGCTCAACCTGTCAAAGGCCGACCCTTTTCGTTGGGCCTCTTCTCTTCTTTGGTCGACACATCCTTGACTCTACCTAAGAGGTCGTACAGTGTTATCTGACACCTCATACGGCTCCCAGCAGTCTTCTGGGGCCTCTTCAGCTTCTAGGTCATCATACCTGTCCTCTCGGAAAGGGTTTCCTTGCCTCCCCAGGCGCAAGCGCCTAGGGTCAGCAACGTCCCTCCTCCGCTGGGGTGCAGGCTGGTCCTTCATTGGCGCCTGGGGTGGTCCCCTGGCGTCAGGATGAGGCTGAACTGCCACCGAAGTTATCATGTCCGGTGAGACTCCAGGTGGCCTCATCATCATGGTTTGGCTGAGCTGGGCAAATTGCTCCTTCATGGCTTGTTGTGTTGCAGCTAAAGATTTCAAGGCTGCTTCTACCTCCGCCATTTCGGACTGGGGAGGAGCCTGACTGGAGCTAGCCCCTTCACCTCCGGGCGGCGAAAGAGGCGGTGGTAATTCTGGTGCCATGTGTTAGCAATAAAGAGCTTGAGTAGCAAGTGAGCTTAATACCTTAAAGGACCTCTTTCAATGGTGAAACAGCTCCATGCAAGGGGTGGTTCCTGGTTCGCCACCAGAGTCTCCGATGAGGTTAAGCAGAAAAAGAGGAAGAGACAGCTTCTCATTCCCACAGACGGTGCCAAAATGATGATGCTAAGAATCAGCACCACCAGATAAGGTGTTTCCAAGCTCAATATATAAATAGCAATGGCAACACAGCTATATAAAGAGATAAGAGAAGGAGATGAGAATATGAGGAATCAACACCGGAATATAGGTGGTTCAGCCAATCTGGCCTACGTCCACTGTGAGTGAGTAATATCACTGAATGAAGGCACTAATGGCCATGGATACAATTCTCTCAAGCTTTCTCTCTCTACTGTATATTTAGACAAAGTTTTAGCTAGGGTTGAATAACTGGGATCCCTTTGCAAGGTAGGGGATGATCCCTATATATAGTGCCTAGGGGGTGTAATGTACCCTCCATGCATGTAATGAGCATGTGGGTGGTAGCCTCACCAATGTGGGAGTGCCATCTGTCACTGTCACATGTAAGTAATGATGATGAAATATTCTCCCACATGTGGAGAATAATCTTGTTACAACTGATTTGTGCCCAGGTGTCCTTATCCAAATGTCAACAGATGCTCGGCAGTCATATTGGTGAATGACCTCGGCCTGGGAGAGGCCGAGATGTAAAGACTTGATGTTCGTTCAATCCGAGATGTGTCATAGGGAGTCTCGGACTAGTGCCATGCTGACGATTACTAAGGCTTCTTGTGACCTCGGCCCAAGCCGAGGTTGGATTGGTTCCATGAAGGTTACTAAGGCTCCCTGTCACCTCGGCCTACCCTCGGCCGAGGTTGCTATACCCAGGTATATGAGAACTCCGTTGATGCCTGTGATGCGCGTAGTGTCCACTGAAGTGTAAATAGTAGTGTCGGCCTGGGCCGACTCTGGTCTGGCCGAGGGATGATATCGCGGGCCCACGGCTTATCTAGGATCGATCAATATCTCGGCCATCATCTCGGCCGAGGTTGGCGTCACTGGGCCGAGGTTACACTTGGGCATATCATAGACTAATAAAGATAAATTATCTCATAAAATTTGGGTTTATACTATTACATAAATTTCGCTATTACGAAAATTACACAATCAGTCACTTATGATGTAATATTTTAGGAATTATGAAAATAGATGATGTTATGAGTAAGTATATTAAAAATTTACCCCTAATGTATTGACGAAAGTTTCAAACTATTAATAAAGGAGTGAATTCCTGAAAAAAAATTAATGTGAAAATATGATTGTCATGTTAACATTAAAAATTTAATATAAAAATAATATCGGAGTAAGCCCATGAGTTATAAAACGTCAAAATAATTGTGGAGAATATTAGTTGAATTCTTATGTCGAGTAAGTTAATGTTATATTATAATTTTTGTTTAAAATTATCTTTATTCTCATGATAAATCATAAATGTTTAATCTTATTCAACTTGTTGAATGGATATATGCAAGTTGGATAGACCGAGGGCCGAGGTCATTAATTAAGTTATGACATATTATCACCTAATATTGTTGTTATTGAACTTGAGGTTCCTCCTAAGTTGGTCGGGATTGAGATAATCCTACAGTTGGTGCACTAATATAGTCTATACCATCGGAAGTTGTCTAGTAGGTATAGGTATACACATATACAAGTTGGCGTGTGTGCTAAGGGCAACGTACACTAGAAGTTGCTAGTGTACCTGTCGTAATATTTCGTTATTAGTTCTTACGAATAAATTTTTAGATTCAATAAATTGGAAATGTTGAATTATATCATTAATCATGTGATTATATTTTATCCCTGCTTAAGTTATTGATGCAAATTTTAATAATTGATATATAAAATAAAAACCATTGCTATTAGTATACTTGGGGGATGCATTTTGAGCAAAAGTGTATTCTCATTGGGTTGCATTAATCATGATGCTACACACTTTTCCTTTCAGGTTTTATGCAGGATTAAGTCTCCTTAAAGTTCATTTTACCATAGACGGTGTATTTTGGGACGAATTTCTTGCTTAATTATATTTTTATTTCCTTATATAATTTAAAGTACTTCTTTAGACATATTATATTGATACAACGCAAATATTTCCATCCCTCGAACCCACGCATTTTAGCCCCCTCGGGTATCTTATTCCTTATATTTATGCTCGTTAACCATACAACCTCGGATTTCTACGTTAACATATTTTGCATGGGTTAATTGAGCTTTTAGAGGTATTTGGATGCTAAGTATGAAGTTCGGACGCATTCCGCTCAATTTTTGTACGCAATCGCACATTCAAGGGAATTTTAGTCTTTTCATAGCTTGGGAACCTGGCCCAACATCTCACGAAAGTTGTAGACCTCCTTGCAAGCTTCGCGTGGCCGCGAACGGTGCACGATTCCGATTAAAAACAAAGAAGTTACGGCGATTCTAGCGGACGGGAAATGCAAGCATGCAAAAACATCAATGCAGTGGTTGATACCTGCTTGATCGATCGATCGATCAAAAGGGGTCGATCCATCGATCCTTCTCGACAGTGGGATATTTTGTTCACCATCGATCAATCGACCAAAGGGGTCGATCGATCGATCTCCTGTTTCCAGGAGATATTTTGCCATTTTCTTTTCTTTTCTCTTTTCTTTTCTATTTTAATTCCACTTAGTATAAATACCAATTTTTGTGTAAATAACAGAGATGAACGTTTTAGGATAGTTTTAGAAGATAGTTTAGCTTAGGGTTTGGGTTTTTGAAGAGTTCTTCTTCATTTCTGCTTGGATTGACACCCTTTTGGGTTTGTAAGTTGACTATTCATTACCCTCTCCATTAAGTTAACTTGTATTCCATTCTTTCTTTCTTTGATAATTAGGTTTACATGCTTTCCTAAATAGTTTACATGCTTTGATTTAAGTGCTTTCTAGGGTAGATTTATTGCGTTTATTTACTCGCTTTGTTTACCGCGTTTTTAACATGCTTTCTAGCTAAATTAAATTAGGTTGTGTTTGAGTTGAACTCACTCGAGTTGACGCATTGCTTAGCTTTGGTGATGGCGTTTACGGGTCTATTTCGGGTGCGTTGTCCTAGTTATTATGCCTAAGAAATTTGATGGGGCATATCATGTATGTCCCGTGCTTACGACCTTGCGTGCGTAATTTCCGGGATATTTGTTGACGCCAAAATCTTATTAGGCTTTTATGCGGATTTAGGGGCGTGACAACCCTTGGTTCAATTAACTGTCGAAACGAGACGCATCCTAAATAACTCGTCGACCTATGTATCGATTTTATACGAATTAACTCTGGTGAGGGATATTCAACGCAACCTATAGTTTTACTCGCTTTCTTAATCTAGTTTCATTTTCCCTGGCCTAGATAAACATTTCCCTTTTATGCATCTTTTCCTTTTTAGTTTGTAATCACCTTTTGCACTTTTATTTTGGAATATTAATTCGTCTAAATTTTATCATCTCGTCCTTGTGGATTTTCGATACCCGACTTATTGCTGTGCTTGCCTCGCAAGTGTAGTAGTAATTTAGGTTTGTTTATATTATCGCGGTGAAACGAAAACAACGACTGCGCACCTTACACGCGCGCGCATTTCACGCGTTAGTCAAAATGGCACCGTTGCCGGGGAATGAGTTTGTTTTATACCTTATTTGATTTAGTATTTCATAGTATTTTCTTTCTATTTGTATTATTTGCTAATATTTTGTAGGACTTCCACATTTGAGCACTTAGAAACGCTTGAATTTTTTTCGCGCGCACCTACTTTGTGGAATCCGCCACTTGAGCCATTTTTGGGGTAAGCATGTCTTATTCCAATTCTTTCGGTAATCATTGTTATAATTCTCAAAATTCTCGCAAACCTATGAATTTCGGTGAATACTTAGAATCTCAAAGTATAACAAATTCAAATATGACTTTGGGCGAGTATAACGAAAGTCAAAATTTAGGTTATTGGAATTTTGATGATGATGATAATGATTTTGGGCCTTTACCTGCTTATAATAGGAATTTTGAAACGAATTCGAATAGTTTTCAAAATTCCTATAATAATGAGTTTTCGTTAAAGTCCGATAGTAACTTTCAAACTTACGATTTTCATGCATCCGCACCTCGACCTATGACATTCGGTGAGGGCTTGCATATGTATGAGAATGAGAAAATTAAAAATCGTTATCGGAAAGAAAATCGTTATTGGGAACATGAGTTGGATTTATTATTTGAGTCCGACGACGATTTTACTTCCAAGACTTTCGAAGTCGAGGAATGTTTTGAACCAAATGAGGACTTTGTGCCTACTTTGGAACAAACCATTCTAGACTTTGCCCATTGCGTAATAGATATTAAAAGTGAGGATGAAAATGACGTAATATCTATTTGCAATGAAATGATTTCTTCTTTCGCCCCCAAAGAAGAACATTTCATTAAAAATGATATTATTTCCTTCGAAACTCAATCTTCATGTGATGATGATTCATCTCATGAGTTTGAATTTCTTTCATCCCCATTTTCCTTCTCTATTATCACACCGTCACAAGTACCCAATGATTCGGTTTCAAAGTTTAATGTTTTAAAACTTTTTGCCGATAAAGAGTACTTGCTCGAGTCGCCTTCCACGATCGCATCCGTGCCTTCGTGTGCGCTTCCTCCCATTCCAATTTCAAAATCTTTAGGAGGATATTCGGCTTTTCTCGGTGCCCACATGTTTTTGTCACTCGTTCAATCCAAACCCCCCCTCGTACCTCCAAAACTTTTAATTGGCGATGGTTCATTTCTTCCGCCTTACACATGCCTTCCTTTTTTCACACGAAATTCATATTTTTGGGAAGGCATGCTTATATGTGAGGGTACACCAGTTATCCTCCAAAGTCATATCATTTTTACAGTGGACCCTCAGCTATTTAGACTTCTAGTGTACAGTTAGTGTGAAGCTTAAATAGTAGGTTGTATATAGTTATCTTTTTATTCTTTCTTTCTTTTTAATTTAGTCTAGTGTAATTAGTTAACTTTTTTTTATTTGTTTTTGCTATGCTCGGTACTAACTTGTTTTGTAGATTCTTTGGACTCGTTCTTATGGGGATCGCTCCAATTTTGGGTAATATCGCTCTTTTCCTCTCTTTGACTTGGTTCTTAATTAACATTAAGGACAATGTCAAGTTTTAAGTTAGGTGATGTGGGATATTCTATCCATTTCTTTATTTAGTCCATGTTTTCCCTCACATGTTAGCTACTTAGTATGCTTTTCTTAGAAAAAATGAAATTTTCAAAAAGATTTTCTTTCTTTTTTCTCCTTTTTGGGCATTTTGCCTTTGTTTTCGATGATAAATTTCAGTAATTGCCCAATCCAATAGACAACCCAATGATGCATGTTCTCGATTTTAGAAGTTATTAGACTTTAGTCTCATATTATTGATATTATGAATAACTTCATGAATTAAAATTTATTCCCTTGAGCACATGCACTTTATGGTTACATTGATTTGGTTTAAGATTTTTATAACTCGGTAATCTATTGTTGCATTGTATATACTTACACCGAGTAAGTTTTGTACCTTTCGTCGTTTGTGAGTGTATACACTATTCTTTTCTCATTGAAAACGTTGAATTCGTTGTTAATCTCACTATTCTTTCATTTGACCGTTCATTAATTGAGTTCATACTTGAAATGTGTTACTTGATCATGATTTTCATATATTGTTTTGATTTGAGAATTACGTAAACTTTGTGAAATGATCGTAGGCCCTCTTTGTTATATCACCCATATTATCCTTGACCTCACCCTTATATGTTTACCCTCGTTAACCCCTTTGAGCCTAAATATAGCCTTTCGTTTCATAACCCAAATCCCATAACCAACTCTAAATTGAAGTTTTAGCCCATACATACACTTTCCATACCTTTGTTTGGAATGTTACTTGGGATTGAATGATGTTGTTATGATGTTGGTTGTAATTTAGGCATATGAGAGTTTGATAAGTAAAGAAAAAGAAAGTTGTGAAAAAAGTGAAGAAAAAGAGAAAGAAAAAAGCAAAAGAAAACAAAAGAAAAAGTGAGAAAAAGAAGAAAAAAAAGAGAAAGATAAAGTTATAAATGTTGTACATAGTCCAATAAGCTTTGATTACTCTCCAATTGATATATCTATTGACGTTTTGGAACTTGTTTTCCAATTTTGATATTGCCCGCATTCTTCCATTATCCCGAGTTTTCATCCCGAACACTATGAATCCGTATATACATTCCTTCGTTTCGTACCCTAGCCTAACCTATATAACAACCCTATTAAAGTCCTATGTGATCTTTGGTTGATGTAATTTAAAAGTCATAATAGTTTTGATAATCTGTGAAAATTCATTTCGCCTCTTTTAGTGTGCGGTATCCTTTCATTGAGATTACGGTTTTTCAGTTTATATATAGCGTTCTTCATTTATGAAATGTGTGCAGCCTAATTTCCATTTCCATTTACTCTTTATGCCCGCATGTTCCGTGTGTTACCTCCCTGTTTTGAGTGAATTCACTTGATGAGCGTAATGCCCGTGAGGATTGAATGTATTCTTGCTTTAACGTTTATCCGATTTATATAAGTTTTTTGCCAAATCACACTTTGCACGTGCTTGCTCCCCTCCCACATTTTAAGCTTTCAATTCTATGAGGTGCATTCTATAATGTTAATGATTTGGACTTTTGTTTGAATCCGTTCAATGTGATAATAATGTGTATGAAATCCTTTTCACTATTGTTGGGCTTGTCGCATGTTGGGTTGGGCATATTTTGAGGAAACCATGTGATTTTTGTTGGTGCCATCCGTGAAAACCCTCATAAGACGACACTGGTCCACTAGGGTGACCTAGGGGTTTAACGGGTTATTGCATACTCTAAATGCAATCGAATCGCTCGCAAAAGTGGACTTTTGCTTTTATACCATACTTTTGTACCTATCTCCTGCTTTTGGTTTGCTTGTAGTTCTTGTTACATCCTATTTCATTCCAGGGACTAGCAATGTGTAAGTTAGGGGATGTGATACGACACAAATATTGCGTATTTCATCCCTCGAACCTACGCATTTTAGCCCCTTCGAGTATCTTATTCCCTATATTTATGCTCGTTAACCAGACAACCTTAGATTTCTACGTTAACATGTTTTGCAGGGGTTAATTGAGCTTTTATAGGCATTTGGATGCTAAGTAGGAAGTTTGGACGCATTCCACTCGATTTTCATATGTGATCGCACGTTCAAGGGCATTTTATTCTTTTCATAGCTTGGGAACCTGGCCCAACATCTCACGAAAATCGTAGACCTCCTTGCAAGCTTCGCGTGGCCGCGAACGGTGCACCATTCCGATTCAGAACAAAGAAGTTACGGCGATTCTAGCGGACGAGAAATGCAAGCATGCAAAAATAGCAATGCAGTGGTTGATACCTGCTTGATCGATCGATCGATCGATCGATCAAAAGGGGTTGATCGATCGATCCTTCTCGACAGTGGGATATTTTTTTCACCATCGATCGATCGACCAAAGGGGTCGATCGATCGATCCCTTGCTTCCAGGAGATATTTTTCCATTTTCTTTTCCATTTTAATTCCACTTATAATAAATACCAATTTTTGTGTAAATAACATAGATGAACATTTTAGGATAGTTTTAGAAGATAGTTTACCTTAGGGTTTGGGTTTTTGAAGAGTTCTTCTTCATTTCTACTTGAATTGACACCCTTTCGGGTTTGTAAGTTGACTATTCATTACCCTCTCCATTAATTTAACTTGTATTTCATTCTTTCTTGCTTTGATAATTAGGTTTACATGCTTTCCTAAATAGTTTACATGCTTTGATTTAAGTGCTTTATAGGGTAGATTTATCGCGTTTATTTACTCGCTTTATTTACCACGTTTTTAACATACTTTCTAGCTAAATTAAATTAGGTTGTGTTTGAGTTGAACTCACTCGAGTTGACGCATTGCTTAGCTTTGGTGATGGCGTTTATGGGTCTATTTCGGGTGCGTTGTCCTAGTTATTACGCCTGAGAGATTTGATGGGGCATATCATGTATGTCCCGTGCTTATGACCTTGCGTGCACAATTTTTGGAATATTTGTTGACGCCAAAATCTTATTAGGCTTTTATGCGGATTTAGGGGCATGACAACTCTTAGTTCAATTAACTGTCGAAACGAGATGCATCCTAAATAACTCATCGACCCATGTATCCATTTTATACAAATTAACTTGGGTGAGGGATATTCGACGCAACCTATAGTTTTACTCGCTTTCTTAATCTAGTTTCATTTTTCCTTGCCTAGATAAACATTTCCCTTTTATGCATATTTTCCTTTTTAGTTTGTAATCACCTTTTGAACTTTTATTTCGGAATATTAATTCATATAAATTCTAGCATCTCGTCCCTGTGGATTTTCGATACCCGACTTACCGCTGTGCTTGCCTCGCAAGTGTAGTAGTAATTTAGGTTTGTTTGTATTATCGCGGTGAAATGAAAACAACGACTGTGTCCTTACAAGAACACACTTTTCATGCGTTAGTCATATATTCCCTAGTAGCTGGATGAAAATATGTAATGTAAAAACCTCTTATGTATTAAGACCTAGTATGTAATATTAAAATGTTGTTGTATTTATGATGTTATTAATTCATTTCTGACAACTATCTGAGTGCCCCGTCACATATCCAAATTATATTATTGATTTTAAATTATTGTCATTTTCTATAATTTGGGGCGTGATAGTTTTTTTGGGATAAATTCCATCTCATAAAGGTTATAGATGTTTTCATCCTACTGTAAGAATATAGATTGCCAAAAGTGTTAACTTTAATGAATCAAATTTTCCATATTCTCAGTTATTTTCCAAAAAAATTACTCCATCTTTACCCAAACCTTTCCAAATTCTTTTGTTCTACCTATTTGTCCAACCATAATTTAGTCAACTATCCCCAATAACACACACATCAATGATTCCATTCCTCCATTCTCTTCGTACACTTCATCTACTCACTCACCAAATCAAAATCATACCACTGAGTTGCAACATACTTTTTGTCCTATTGAACCTACTCTCATAAATTCTCCAACTAGTCAACAAATTTCCCCCTCTCCTCCAATTAACACCTCACCTCCCTGTTGATGTAAAAAATTAGATCACTCTAATAATTCAATCACAGATAAATAAATTAGACAAAAGATTTTAAAGTGGTTCAGCCTTATAAGAATGGCCTACGTCCACTGTTATTTTATTGCTGATTGTTTGGGAATTCTAAATTACAAGAAATTCCGTTCTAGATCCCAAAGTTTGGATTCAGGATTCGATCCCTTACAATGAGGATTGGACAATGTATTTATAGCCCTGAGGCTGTAATGTGAAAGGGTAATACATTAAATGATATACATATGAAAGGGTAATACATTTAATGCCTTCTTTGCGTGTGCGTCTGAATGATAAGAATTTAATGAACCAGTTGAACTGTTGGTTATCTAGCTATTACTGCTCTGTTCGAGACGCAGCTCGAACCGCCTGAGTAGCTCGGACCGCCTAAGCTTTCTGGTATTCAAGAGTTCCTCGGAGAGGTCTGTTCCTTGGAGCATATGAGTTCCTCGGTGAGGTCTGTTCCTCGGAGCATATGAGTTCCTCAGAATAACATGGTTCCTCGGAGCGTGTGATCATCTCGGAAGTGCTTATTGTTGCCATGTAGATAGCCACATGTCTTCGTATGATTGATCCAAGTCAGCAGATTAAAATTGGTATCAACAGAATCCCCCAATGTTTCATAGTTCAAAATTTGAGGAGTATGGAACATTCTTTCTCGGAATACAGTAGCTTTAAATAGTTCTTCCTGATTTTTACGATCATCTCCCTTGTATTTATTTCTCCTTCCCAATTCGTAGAATCATGCTTTTTTGGACTTTTCTGCTCGCTTCGGTTCCCGCGTCACTTTTCGTCTTTTTAGCCGCTGTTGTTCGCTTTGATTCCCGCGCCATATTTAATGCCTTTTTAGCCGCCGGTAACGTAATCATCATTTTTGTAATCATTACTTCGCCAGTTCCCAAGGCAAGGTATTTAAACTTCACAGAGACTCCCATCGTCTTCTATCTTTTCAAGTTTTCATCTTCGAGTTTTTCATTGTCTTCTACTCTCTTGTGCGTTCATCTCTTCCGTCGTTCATTGTCAATAGCTTCAGTCTTTTTTCTGTAAGATCTTCTTTCTTCTTCTCCTTCATTTCTTTTAATTCATCATCATGGTTTACCCTGTTGAGTCTCTTGACAAATTTCGATCTGATTTTTCCATTCCTTCTTGGGTTGTATTGGAAGAGCTTTCTGAGCCTTCTAATTATTTCAATTTGGCTGAGGGACATTGGTTCCCCAGTCTCTTTTTTGCTGAGTGTGGATTTTCTTTTCCACCAAATCCTTTGTGTCTGGAATTTTTTCAGTACTTTGATATTGTTCCTGCACGAATAGCCCCCAACACATGGAGAATAGTTAATGGGGTGCATAAATTAAATCAAGTGCATGGAACTCGTATAGGAATTCCAGAAATCGTGTACTGCTATAGATGGGCAGTTAATGATAATATTTATTATTTAAAAACTAGGTTTATAAATAGAGCCTTAGTAGTCAATCTCCCTGATGCCAACAGGGATTATTTTGAACATGGGGTTGTCGTAAAAAATTGGCAACACCCTCCTTTAACCAGAGATGAGGTTTACCAGGGTCCCAGATGCCCTCCTTATGGCAATGGGATAGGTTCTTTTTATTTTATTTTATTTATCTTGAAATCATGTTTGTTTTGTGTTTGATAAAATGTGTTACTGATAACAATGTTTGTTTATTTGCAGTTGATAGCAAGAGAAAGTGCCCAAAAGAAACAGATGTCAATATAAGGAATTTGGGATTTATCTGGGGTTTGCATCAAAGGGTTGTCGACGAGCACATCAGGTCGGCTTCGTATTTGCTCCAGTACAAGATCTACACAACCTCCTTCACTGCTCGTCCAGTGATCATTGAAGCAGAGCCAGTACCAGCCTCTACAAGTTCTTCGCCTGAATCCCACATTCCTTTGAGCGAAAGGATGAAGAAAAAAAGACCTCCCACCTTGTTTGAGAATACTGCCTTCGGTTCTGGTGAGGCAAAGAGGAGCAGGATCGATGTCCCAAAGGAGGGGATAAAGAAAACTGCTGCAACTCCTCCAGCTGCTCTTGCAAAAATTATCGAGAAGCCCGCAGTGGCTCCGAGCAGGTATGCTGCTCCGGGAGAGGTGATTGTGATATCACCGATCAAGGGTTCTTCCTTGGTTGTACCTGTTCCCCCGAGGAGGCTGAAGAAGAGATCCTCGGTCAATTTGGCTGATACCATCATTCAGCCCCCAGCTGTTGGGACTGAAATTCCCACTTTTGTTCCCCCGAGCTCTGACATGAGCTCGATAAAGTCCTTGACCATTCCCGAGGTCCAAGGTACTGAAGATAACCTTACTCGGGACATGGTCACTTATTTGGCTGCTCGTCATCTTGCTTCAATAAGTCTCTTTACTTTAAACTTTTTGTAGTTCCCTTTGTCATTTCTTATTCCTAACTTGCTTTCTTTTTCTGTTCATAGTTGACGAGATGATTTAACATAATCCTAAAAAAGGATGAAGCTATTAAAGCATCATCCTCCTCGTCCAGTGTGGAGGGAGCTATGGAAGAGGCTATCAAATCTTTGGAAGACTCTCGCCAGCAGTATGCCACTGATAAGACTATCTGGGAGAGAAAGCTTGCCTCCTCCGAGCAAGAAAAAGCTCGAGTTGTTGATGCCTCCAAAGAGTTGGAGAAGAAAAAGGATGCCTTGGAGAAGGCAAATAAAGAGCTCGAAGAGAAGCTCAGGGCTGAAGGGGAGCTTGAGAATAAGCTCAAAGTTACTAAGGAGAGGTTGGTCCAGCTCCAGGAAGTAACTCGGCAGAAAGAGGAAGATGAACAAAAACTGAAAGCTACTGATGATTTGTTGTCTGAGAAAGTTGCCTTAGAGAAGGCCAAAAGGAAAGCTTCCATGAAGAAGTCCTTCAGATCTGGCTGGGACAAGGGGTGGGATAAGGGATGTGCTGCCATGGTCTCTCAAGTGGACTATGGCAGTCTAAAGTATTTTAGGGATGGATGGGTTGCTGCCCTTCAGGAAATGAAGGTCGACGAGTCATCTGAGCTATTGCAGAGACACATCCCCGGTCTCCCTCCTACTCCAAAAGAATTAGAAGAGGACGAAGCTACCTCTGAGGAGTCTTCAATGGTAGTAGGAGAACATGCCCTAACCAACCATCCTGCTGCCGAGCAAGTTGTTTCTTCTTCCGAGCAATAACTGGTGCTTTCCGAACAACCCACAGTTCCTTCCGAGCAACCTGCTTCCTCCTCCCAACCTTCCGAGAAGGTTTTGGGAGATAAGGAAAAGGTGTAATGTTGTTCGGGTTTACCTTTCTTTTTTTTCTTTCTTTTCAAATGTAAGCCAAAATTTGTAACTCCAAATTTCATGATCTAATAAAACTTGAGTTCTTTCTTCCATACGGTTGTCTCTTTTCTATTTGTACTCTGTCCTGATCTTCTTTTTGATGATTGTCCTTTCTTTCTCTGCTAGTTTCTGGCCAGGATGGATCTGTTATCTGCCAATGATACAAAACTGATGCAGCAATGTAATGAATATTATAAGGCTGGTCACACAGACCTGAGTGCATCAGAAGTTGCCGACATCCTTGGCCATGATGCTTCAGAACAGGCAGTCGAAGCATATCAGTACCTGAAGTGTCTACTTGACCGAGCTGTAGCCAATAATGTGGCTTACTATGAAATGATCGAGGATCTCCAGTGTACCCTCGAAGACCTTCAGAATCAGTACAAGGAATCAACTGCCTTACTGCATGAGGGGTACGAGAAGAAGTATAAGCTGATCGTTGCTGACAAGGGCTACGAGAAGCTTTTTGCTGGGTATGATCTGAGGGAGAGAACTTTGAAGGGTGAGGTTGAACAGTGCAGACAGATTGCCGAGCTGCTGGAGCAAGAGAATAACAATTTGCAGAAGGAGCTAGCGCAGTTTAAGTCTGCAGCTTCTTCTTCAACAACCCTAATCCCAGTGACTGACGAGGGATTTTCATTTTTAAAGGTTGAGAATGCCAAATTAAGGGAAGAGTTGGACACCTTGAGGATGTAGGGCACTTCCACATCTCCTCGGGGACGAGGAAGAGCAACTTGGGTGCTGGTCGAGGAACAGAAGACAGCGTCTGCCTTAGAGAACCAAGCATTCCAATTAATGGATAAGAACCAGGCTTTGTCTGACATGTCAAAGAAGATAAGGGACTTGGAGAAACAGCTCTCTGCGCAGAAATCAGTCTTGGAGAATAAAGAGCTTTCCATCAAGAATCTCCACGAGCAACTAGAAAGGCTAACATATCATTTCCACAAACAACCCAGGGAATTCTGGATGGCTGGATACAACGAAGCACTATTCTATTTGGATGATCGTATCTAGAATGCCAACAATGAGGGCTACAAGCAAGGCTGGCTGAATGCCTTAGGTGTGTTGAAGCTCGAATATGGACACTATCTATGGGACTACCATGATCCCGGGTTTCTTGACCTGCCTGTGCCACCGTACAACTTGGATATGGAGTGGATCCCTTCTCGGGCCATTCCTCGAAGCTTAATTTCAAAATACCTCGGTGACTATAATTTCACTCTCAGATTGAGGTATCTCGTCCCGAGCATCTATTAGATCGACCTTCTGTGATGAACGTCAGGATGATGAAGGATTTGAACTTCATCAATTCTCCTCAGTCTTTCAATGATCCGCCTGCTGGCGAGGAACCTGTATCGAAAGCTGATGGGAAAAGACCAATAGAATAGGAATTTTTAATGTAACAGTTAGTATACATATCAATGTAACTTTCATTTTATCATCAATGTAATTTATTTCGAATTTAATGAAAAACTTTCATATCTGTTTGCAAATCTTAATTGCTATTGTCTTGTAAATATCAACACTTTACATTTATGCATATCTGTTAAAAAGATAATAGTATTGTGCTGTTCATTGACCAACTTAGTAATAAAAAAGTTACAAGTATCAGTAATGTTGCTCGATCACTTAATAATAAAGTAATGAGTATAAAAATGTTTAAATTTTTTTTTCAACCAACCAAGGTTGTTAAATTGTGCTCGTCGACCAACTACAGTTAGTGGGTTTTTATCCCCGACCAGCCATACTTGGCTCGTCGACCAACTACAGTTAGTGGGTTTTTATCCCCGACCAGCCATACTTGGTAGACTTTTGTATTTTTTATAAAATGTGTCTGACCAACCAAGGTCAATAAATTCTCCTCGTCGACCAACTGTAGTTAGTGGGTTTTTATCCCCGACCAACCATACTTGGTACAGTTTGGAATATTTTCTCCTCGTCGACCAACTATGTTGGTACAGTTTGGAATATTTTTTCCTCGTCGACCAACTATGTTGGTACAGTTTGGAATATTTTCTCCTCGTCGATCAAATACGTTGGTACAGTTTGGAATATTTCGTTTCCTAGCCAAACAGGTTGGCATTTTTAGGAATATTTCTCCTCGTCGACCAACTACAGTGAGTGGGTTTTTATCCCCGACTAACCATACTTGGTACAGTTTGAAATATTTTCTTTTCCTAGCCAAACAGGTTGGCATTTTTAGGAATATTTCTCCTCGTCAACCAACTACAGTGAGTGCGTTTTTATCCCCGACTAATCATACTTGGTACAGTTTGGAATATTTTCTTGAGTAGTCTGCCGAGCTGTGCCGAGCAGTGCATAGCACTAGTATTCCCCGAAATTTTTTCAATAAACAGAGAGACTTGCAGAATATTTTCATTTTATTCATACTGATGGAAACTGCGTTACATATACATCACTGATAATACTTGCGCAGGTGCTCTGCATTCCAGGCATTTTTAAACTCCTCTCCTTCTAAAGTTGATATTCGATAAGTTCCTGATCGAACAACTTCTGTAACTCGGTATGGTCCATGCCTGTTTGCCTCTAGTTTATTATGTTTTTGAATTACTTTCTTCAGCACATAGTCTCCTTCTTTCAGGTCGCACTTCTTCACCCTCTTGTTGTAGAACAAAGATGTTCGCTGCTGGTAAGCAACATTTCTAATGGCTGCTTCTTCTCTAACTTCCTCGAGCATGTTTAAATCCAGTCTTCTCATTAAGTCGCTGACAGGGGAATTGAAATTCAGTACCCTGTGTGTTGGGAGGCCCAACTCGGCAGGTATGACAGCTTCACTTCCAAATGCCAGCATGTATGGTGATTCTCCAGTTGCTACTCGGGGAGTAGTTCGGTAAGCCCAAAGTACTGATTGTAGCTCGTTGATCCAGTTTGCTTTCGCATCATCCAATCTTTTCTTCAAACCATTCAGCAGCGTTCTGTTTGTCACTTCAGTTTGACCATTGCTTTGAGGATGGCCTGGTGCTGAGTGGACCTTCAAAATATTTGACTGATGACAATAGGCGATAAACCCCTCGTTATCAAATTGTGTCCCATGGTCTGTGATGAAGGCATGAGGGAGACCATACCGACAAATGATGTTCTTCCAAACAAATTGGTACACCTTCTCGTATGTCATATCATTGAGCGCCTCAGCTTCTACCAACTTAGTAAAATAATCCACTGCGACGATGAGGTACTTGAACCTTCCTCGGGTCATTGGCAGTGGTCCAACCAAATCAATTCCCCACATGGCAAGTGGCCAAGGGGAAGTTATGGGTGACAACAATGCTTGTGGAGTTCTTCGGATGGAGGAAAAGCGCAGGCACATGTCACATTTCTTGGCATAAGCTATACAATCTGCCCTCATCGTCGGCCAGTAGTATCCCTGCGTCATCACCCTTTGTAAAAGTGTCCGACCTGCTACGTGTGTTCCACAAGACCCTTTATGGATATTGTAATACCCTGTATTTTTGTGATATTTATTTATGGGATTAATTATATTAAATGCGTATTAATTGGAAATTAATCCGGATTAAAATACTAGCGAGATGCGAGTTGGTATTTGAATATAATGTGCATATATGATTATATATGAATATGGAAGTATGAAATTTGTCGTGAGATTGAAATACAGCAAGTTGGAAAATTTTATTGAGACGCGTGTGACAGTCGCGTCAGGGAAATATTTATTTTAATTAAAAAGTGAATTTTAGTTATATTAACCGTATGGTCGTTTTGAGTGCGCCAACGCATCCGAAAGGGTCGAAATAGTCATAAAACACTAGCCGGGGGTTAAGTTTGGGTCCCGCGGAATTATTGGGCCGAACCGGTAACTTATAAGGGCAATTTGGTAATTTCGGAAATTGGGTAATTAAAACCCACGAAAATTAGAGTTAAAAATCTGACTTAGTATTAACCCACTAAGCCATTTCCAACCCCAATTTAGGTAGTGGGCTACGGGAGAAGTTAGAAACTTTATAACTTGGCAAAAACCAACCCCACCTCCATTAACACCTTGAGAAGAACTTGTAGAGAGGGAGAGAAAGAGAAGGATTCTGCAGAGAGAGAGAGAAGGCAATTCAACCTTCAAAATTCAACCTCAAATTCAAAGATTCAAATAAGGCAAGTGGTTTAATTCCAATTAATTTCAGAGAATGCTTCTTCCATGTGTAGGAATTGATAAAACCTTATTATTCTTGGGAATTAATGAAAAACCCATTTTAATTGGAAGTGAAAATTACATTTTTGATGAGGAATCGCATGTAGATTTATATTTAGATGATTATTCTGATGATATTATAATTTGGATGAAACAAAAACGAATTTATTAGGCTCATTGATGATTTATAAATTTTAGGGTTCATGTTCATGTAATTTGGGGGATAAATGAAGGGATTTGATGATTTGATGATGATTAAGTTGTATTGGCCCTATATAAACGTTTAGTTATGATCCATGAATGTTTAGTACGAATTAGGAGCCTTAAATTGATGTTGGAACGATTTTTATGGGGGATTAGGAGTGAAGAAAATTTGGAAAAACGAGATAGGAATTTCGGGGCTCGAATCTGGCCACTCGTTAGAAGACCTGCCCAGGTCGTTCGAACGAGCTCGTTCGAACGAGCTTCTAACGAGTTGACAGTTTGGGTTCTAACGAGAGGGATGTTCATTCGAAGACTTTCGTTCGAACAAGATCTCGTTAGAAGGCCCAGTTCGTTCGAACGAACTCTCGTTCGAACAGCCTCGTTCGAACGAGACTTCGAACGAGTTGACAGTTTAGGCTTTTTAGCCTGTTTTGATCCCGAGTGTCCCGTAACCTTTTGTATATGTAGAGATAACCTTCCCTTGATGATTAATTGTTACATTTGGGATGTTTGGGATATAATGAGGAGTCAAACCTAAAAGTGTAGTTTGAACCTAAGGGAAAATGTGAAGTAGGACGTGAGTGTCTATTACGTTGCGAGAACTATTGACGGCCTAATTTATTATATTAACCGGGAACATATAAATTGTGTAGTATTATATGTCGGTACGAGAATGAGAAGTGTATCACCAATATATTATGGTGATTACTAAGATGTGTGAATACTTAGTATATGTATTAATTTTATGTGTATGACATACCTACCATACTTGCTATCACGGGAGGTTTACGTTTGCTTAAGGCCTTCTAATCCTTGTGTTGCCCGGATTTAGATTGGTTACCTCGATGAACATAGGTCAGAGAAGGATTTATTGGGATGTTAATAAGTCTGCTGATCGTGGGAGCGCAGGTATGTGCGTGACCCATGTGATGTGACTGTGTTCGCCTCCATTATTTGTGATGTTGTTATCTGAGAACGATTCCTGAGAGATTCGAAATACGTGATCCTTATGTACGTGATGTACCGGGATGGATAGCAGAGTATGTGTGCACCGCAGCTAGTCTCGGGGTGCTTATATTGTATATTTATGACGTGAATAATATGCACTTAATTAATGGGAACTTTCATGTTAATATTGTGAATATAATTATGGTAATGTTTTGAGAAAACATAACGAGTTAATTGATAGTGAATTATATTACTAATTGAGAATCTGAGCGTATGTAAAGCCCTCTATTTAATTGATAACGTTAGAATGTAATATGGGAATCGAGTAGTAAGGGGTAGAACTTATTACGGTTTGGTTAGATATGGATGTCTTATAGATGGGTACGATACGTTAGGAGTGCACATGTAGTCGAGAGGTGAGAATTTCATGTGAGTGCACGTCCTAACATGTATTTTGCATTTAATGTTTTAATGTTATTAAAACACTTGCTGTTTTTAAAATGATTTCCACTTTCGGGCTCTGACCCATTTGCTTTCAAATCTATTTTTGTAAAAACCATTTTAGGTGCCCAGCCACAAGGACACCATGCTTAGGATTCTCATTCAGGTGACGAGCTGTAGCGGTTTGTGGAAGTTACAGGACTTTGCTTGTAGACGCTTCATCTATCTTGACTCGATATTCTTCAGTTATCAGCTGTAGGGCATGTCGCCCATTTCTTTTAGAGACTTTTCATTTATTTCAGTTATTCAGACTTCTGGCATGTAATTATTCAGGATTCAGACTTGTCGTATTATTTTTCAGTTGTGGGATTGTTGTGAGGAGTTTTCCTCCTAATTTATATTTATGTTATTGGTTATTCATCACTTCATTATAGTGAATGGTTGTTATTATTTCATTATTCTTTTAGTGCATGTTAATCAGACTTAACTTAAAATTTGGCACTTACTTTTTAAATACTAGGTGGTTAGTAATTATTAAAATGTTTTCGACAGTGATGCTATTAACTGAACCAACTTGGCATTTTGTATTGATTTAATAAAGGAGTAGCTACCGTGTATTTAATTAGTTGGGGTGTCACAGGTGGTATCAGAGCATCAGGTTCTAGTGTCCATTAGGATCTGTACGTCTTATTATGTTTCCGCTGAGCTTTCTTTGAAGTAGAGCCCTATATTTTAGGACTGCTGTATTCTTTTGTATATGCTACGTTCTTCAGCTATATTAAGTTTATAACTGCGAGCTTATAAACTTCATTCTTATTTCAGATGCCTCCACGACGTGCACAAAGGATTCCCAGGGATGCAACTCCAGAACCACAGCCCGCACCAGTTCAGGGCACGATGAATGCCGCCGAGGTTGCAGCCATTGTGGCCCAGGCGGTAAATGCCGCGCTAGCAGTAGTTCAGCAGGCACCACCTCAGGCTCCGATAGCCGCGCCAGTTCAGGCACATGCATTCCCGTCTGCTTGGGAACGTGTACGTGATGCTTTTCAGAAAGCACACCCTCCGGAGTTCGCAGGTAGCTCCGATGTGGTAGTTTCGAGTCAGTGGAGGAAGGACATCCAGCGACACCTGAGGATGTATGAGTGTACATATGTCCATAAGCAGATACTAGCTACCTTTAAGCTAGTAGGGTCTGCACTGCAGTGGTGGGAGTCTATTACCACCGTATAGGAGAGGGATACTCTCACTATTCAGGAGTTTTGGGTGCGGTTTGACCGCAAGTACTTTCCGTCGGCTGTTCACACAGAGATGAGGAGGAAGTTGATGAGCCTCAAGCAGGAGGGTAAGACTGTGGCCGAGTATGAGGCCGAATTCACTGATCTTCTGAACATTGTTCCGGATGAGATACCGACGGAGGAGAAGAAGATACAGAAATTTACAGACGGGTTGACATGGAGGATTCGTCAGCACTTGTTAGGGAACCTCTCGTTAGCCACTTATTCTGATGTGGTTAACGCTGCATTGCTCCATTGCCAGGATCACCGCTTTCACATGGCGGAGGGCAAGCAATCGGGAGAGTCTAGCCATCAGGGTAGGACTGGAGGAAATGGTGCCAGCGGGGCACAATCTGTTCAGGGGCAGAGACAGGGTGATCAGGGTACCCAGGTTCAGGTCAGGAAATTTCAGGCACAGACAGGGAGGTTTTTGGCAGGGCCATCAGGGTTCGAACGGCCATCAGCACCAGCAGGGTCAGAATGGTCAACAACAGTTTCAGCAGGGCCAGTGGAGGAGCGGTAACGGCCACCAGGGCCGGGGGCAGCAGGGACAGAGAGGGGGAAACTTCCCGGGGAAGTGTTTCGTTTGTGGCAAGACTGGCCATAAACGCCAGGACTATCCTGATAGGGGCAGGGCCCCGCAGCAGCAGCAGGGTGCTCGACATGAGCTACAAAGGCCACTTTTTCCACCAGCTCCAGCCCAGGTGCCATCTCTTCCAGCCATTCCAGTAGTTCCTATGCAGCAGGGACAGTTACAGTATGGACGTGTCTATAACGTCCACCAGGCAGCAGCTCCGCAGGCACCACCCGCGATTGAGGGTATGTTTCCTATCCATGGTACTATGGGTCGGGTTTTGTTTGATACGAGGCAACACATTGCTTTATAGCTACACATTTTGCGAAAGCCTTAGGGTTGTTAGCCACAGCAGAGAGCACAGTGACGTGTGTAGACTCACCATTGGGGAGTGAGTCACTTATTTTCTTTATATGCCGGGGAGTAGGGGTAGAGATTGGTAGTCTGGTATTACCTGCAGATATGTTGGTATTAGATATGCATGTTCACGATGTGATTATCGGTATGGATTGGCTCGCTGATTATAGAGCCATGATTGATTGTTTGGGTGGGAGCATTGTTTTTGCCATTCCGGGGCAAGAGATGTTTGTAGTGGCGATGCCTCGCCCAGAGGGAGGCTCGACCGCTCATTATTATTACATAGAGGAGGATACCTCTAAGGAGGTTGTGATTCCTTTAGATTCGATCCCAGTTGTCAGGGAGTATTCCGATGTTTTCAGGAGATACCAGGCCTACCCCCCAGTCTAGAGATAGACTTTGTCATAGACTTATTGCCATATACGAGACCTATAGCACGCGCACCGTACCGTATGGCTCCAGCTGAGATGAGGGAGTTACGGGATCAGATTGAGCAGTTATTGGGTCAGGGGCTTATACGGAGGAGTACTTCACCGTGGGGTGCCCCTGTGTTATTTGTGAAGAAGCGAGATGGTTCACTGAGATTGTGTGTGGACTACCGGGAGTTGAACAAGGTCACGATACGGAATAAGTATCCATTACCTCGAATCGATGACCTATTCGACCAGCTGAGAGGAGCTTCTTTCTTCTCAAAGATTGATTTGAGATCGGGATACCATCAGTTGCGTATCAGGGAGGAGGACATCTCGAAGACTGCGTTCTTATCGAGATATGGGTCTTACGAGTTTCGGGTTATGCCTTTTGGTTTGACCAATGCTCCAGCCGTGTTTATGGACTTGATGAATAGAGTGTTCAGAGATTTCCTAGATCAGTTTGTCATTGTCTTCATTGATGATATTCTGGTTTACTCCCAGACAGAGGAGGAGCACGTCGAGCATTTGAGGCAAGTTTTATAGACACTACGTCAGAACGAGTTGTATGCCAAATATGAGAAATGCGAGTTTTGGCGGAAGGAGGTCCAGTTTTTGGGACATATTATTTCCGACCGGGGAATATCTGTTGATCCGGGAAAGGTATCCGCGGTGAGGGAGTGGGGACAGCCCACGACACCGACTGAGATTCGTAGTTTCTTGGGCCTAGCAGGATACTACAGGAGGTTCATTCAGGGATTCTCGAAGATAGCAGGTCCTTTGATACATCTGACTCGTAAAGGTGTGCCGTTCATCTGGAGTGATGCCTGTTAGTTGGCATTCGATGAGTTGAAGGATAAGTTGACCTCAGCACCTGTGTTAGCATTGCCGAGATCGGGAGTTGAGTATTTAGTTTACACCGATGCGTCCTTGCAAGGACTCGGAGGAGTATTGCAGCAGGAGAGTCAGGCCATTGCTTATGCATCCCGTAAGCTAAAGCCTCACGAGAAGAATTACCCCACTCACGACCTGTAGTTGGCAGCAGTTGTATTTTCCCTTCGTATTTGGAGACATTACCTTTTGGGGGAGAAGTTTTGACTGTTCACGGACCACAAATCCCTACAGTACCTATTCACGCAAAAGGAGTTGAATATGCGGCAGCGAAGGTGGCTTGAGTTTGTGAAGGATTATCAGTTCGATATCCAGTATCACCCGGGGAAGGCTAACGTGGTAGCAGACGCGTTGAGCCATAGGCTAGTAGATGAGGTGGCAGGGGTGTGGAAGGCAAAGTGGAAAGAATTGGGACACCAGGATGCAGTGGCCCGATCATTCATGTCGGTAATGATTATTACACCACAGATTGTCACGAGAGTGGTAAAGGCACAAGCAGATGACTCGTTCTGTCAGGAGCTGATAGTTCGATTACTAGTAGAGGGAGCTGAATCCTATACCGTTAGCTCAGACAGGGGATTACGCTTCAATGGGAGATTGGTAGTTCCGGAAGGGGAGGAATTGCGGCACGCGGTGATGGCAGAGTCGCACGGCTCACGGTTCGCAGTACATCTCGGTGCGGACAAAATGTACCAAGACATGAGACGACAATATTGGTGGAGCGGGATGAAGAGAGATATTGCCGTGTTTGTTTCTAAATGCTCCACGTGTCAGCTTGTAAAAGTGGATCATCAAAGACCGACATGACTTCTACAGCCGCTGGAGGTCCCGATGTGGATGTGGGAGAGCATATCCATGGACTTTATCACGAGGTTGCCTACGTCACAGAGAGGTCACGTCTCCATTTGGGTAATTGTGGACAGGTTGTCCAAAGTCGCTCATTTTCTACCCGTAAGGACAGACTACACTATGGGACAGTATGCCCAACTCTTTATTTCAGAGATAGTGAGACTTCACGATGTGCCCTTAAATATCATGTCTGACCGAGACAAGATATTTGTTTCACAGTTTTGGGAGAGTTTTCAGGAGGCCATGGGCACGGAATTGCGGTTGAGTACGGCGTATCACCCGCAGACCGATGGGCAGACCGAGCGTACAAATAAGATCTTGGAGGACATGCTACGTATGTGAATCATTGATTTCGGGGGTGGATGGGAACAGTATCTTCCACTGGTGGAGTTTGCTTACAATAACTCCTACCAGTTCACCATTGGCATGGCTCCATTTGAGGCGTTGTACGGTAGACCTTGTCGTTCCCCAGCATGTTAGTTGGAGGTGGGGGATAACAAACTACTTGGGCCGAAAGTGATTCAGGATACTTCGGCCAGGATAGAATTGATTCGGAGTCGCATTCGGGAAGCTCAGGATCGGCAGAAGAGCTATGCTGATGCGAAGAGGTTCTTCAGGGACTTCCAAGTGGGGGACCAGGTTTTGCTCAGAGTATCTCCTATGAAGGGGATTATGCATTTCGGGAAGAAAGGGAAGTTGGCACCGAGATATGTGGGACCATTTCCAATTATTGAGCGGATTGGACCGGTTGCGTATAGACTTGGATTACCGGAGCATTTGCATCGGATTCACGATGTGTTTCATATTTCCTCGCTAAGGAAATATCTTAGAGACGATTTGGCTGATTCTCACATTGCTTTGGAGGACATCCATCTCCAGCCTGATAGCTCCTACGAGGAGAGGCCGATTGCTATTTTGGACCGAAGTGAGCGAAAACTGCGGTAAAAGATAGTCCCGTTAGTGCGTGTTCAGTGGCGACATCATAATGTTGAGGAGTCCACATGGGAGCGTGAGGATGAGATGCGCGAACGTTATCCAGAGTTGTTCTTACCAGGTACTTTCTAGTTCCGAATTTCGGGACGAAATTCAGTTATTAGGGGGGAAGTATGTAATACCCCGTATTTTTGTGATATTTATTTATGGGATTAATTATATTAAATGCGTATTAATTGAAAATTAATCCGGATTAAAATACGAGCGAGATGCGAGTTGGTATTTGAATATAATGTCCATATATGATTATATATGAATATGGAAGTATGAAATTTGTCGTGAGATTGAAATACGGCAAGTTGGAAAATTTTATTGAGACGCGTGTGACAGTCGCGTCAGGGAAATATTTATTTTAATTAAAAAGTGAATTTTAGTTCTATTAACCGTATGATCGTTTTGAGTGCGCCAACGCGTCCGGAAGGGTCGAAATAGTCATAAAACACTAGCCGGGGGTTAAGTTTGGGTCCCGGGGCATTATTGGGCCATACCGGTAACTTATAAGGGCAATTTGGTAATTTCCGAAATTGGGTAATTAAAATCCACGAAAATTAGAGTTAAAAATCTGACATAGTATTAACCCACTAAGCCATTTCCAACCCCAATTTAGGTAGTGGGCTACGGGAGAAGTTAGAAACTTTATAACTTGGCAAAAACCAACCCCACCTCCATTAACACCTTGAGAAGAACTTGTAGAGAGGGAGAGAAAGAGAAGGATTCTGCAGAGAGAGAGAGAAAGCAATTCAACCTTCAAAATTCAACCTCAAATTCAAAGATTCAAATAAGGCAAGTGGTTTAATTCCAATTAATTTTAGAGAATGCTTCTTCCATGTGTAGGAATTGATAAAACCTTATTGTTCTTGGGAATTAATGAAAAACCCATTTTAATTGGAAGTGAAAATTACATTTTTGATGAGGAATCGCATGTAGATTTATATTTAGATGATTATTCTGATGATATTATAATTTGGATGAAACAAAAACGGATTTATTAGGCTCATTGATGATTTATAAATTTTAGGGTTCATGTTCATGTAATTTGGGGGATAAATGAAGGGATTTGATGATTTGATGATGATTAAGTTGTATTGGCCCTATATAAACGTTTAGTTATGATCCATGAATGTTTAGTACGAATTAAGAGCCTTGAATTGATGTTGGATTGATTTTTATGGGGGATTAGGAGTGAAGAAAATTTGGAAAAACGAGATAGGAATTTCTGGGCTCGAATCTGGCCACTCGTTAGAAGACCTGCCCAGGTCGTTCGAACGAGCTCGTTCGAACGAGCTTCTAACGAGTTGACAGTTTGGGTTCTAACGAGAGGGATGTTCGTTCGAAGACTTTCGTTCGAACGAGATCTCGTTAGAAGGCCCAGTTCGTTCGAACGAGACTTCGAACGAGTTGACAGCTTAGGCTTTTTAGCCTGTTTTGATCCCGAGTGTCCCGTAACCTTGTGTATATGTAGAGATAACCTTCCCTTGATGATTAATTGTTACATTTGGGATTTTTGGGATATAATGAGGAGTCAAACCTAGAAGTGTAGTTTGAACCTAAGGGAAAATGTGAAGTAGGACGTGAGTGTCTATTACGTTGCGAGAACTATTGACGACCTAATTTATTATATTAACCGGGAACATATAAATTGTGTAGTATTATATGTCGGTACGAGAATGAGAAGTGTACCACCAATATATTATGGTGATTACTAAGATGTGTGAATACTTAGTATATGTATTAATTTTATGTGTATGACATACCTACCATACTTGCTATCACGGGAGGTTTACGTTCGCTTAGGGCCTTCTAATCCTTGTGTTGCCCGGATTTAGATTGGTTACCTCGATGAACATAGGACAGAGAAGGACTTATTGGGATGTTAATAAGTCTGCTGATCGTGGGAGCGCAGGTATGTGCGTGACCCATGTGATGTGACTGTGTTCGCCTCCATTATTTGTGATGTTGTTATCTGAGAACGATTCCTGAGAGATTCGGAATACGTGATCCTTATATACGTGATGTACCGGGATGGATAACAGAGTATGTGTGCACCGCAGCTAGTCTCGGGGTGCTTGTATTGTATATTTATGACGTGAATAATATGCACTTAATTAATGGGAACTTTCATGTTAATATTGTGAATATAATTATGGTAATGTTTTGAGAAAACATAACGGGTTAATTGATAGTGAATTATATTACTAATTGAGAATCTGAGTGTATGTAAAGCCCTCTATTTAATTGATAACGTTAGAATGTAATATGGGAATCGAGTAGTAAGGGGTAGAACTTATTACGGTTTGGTTAGATATGGATGTCTTATAGATGGGTACGGTACGTTAGGAGTGCACATGTAGTCGAGAGGTGAGAATTTCATGTGAGTGCACGTCCTAACATGTATTTTGCATTTAATGTTTTAATGTTATTAAAACACTTGCTGTTTTTAAAATGATTTCCACTTTCGGGCTCTGACCCATTTGCTTTCAAATCTATTTTTGTAAAAACCATTTTAGGTGCCCAGCCACAAGGACACCATGCTTAGGATTCTCATTCAGGTGACGAGCTGTAGCGGTTTGTGGAAGTTACAGGACTTTTCTTGTAGACGCTTAATCTATCTTGACTCGATATTCTTCAGTTATCAGCTGTAGGGCATGTCGTCCATTTCTTTTAGAGACTTTTCATTTATTTAAGTTATTCAGACTTCTGGCATGTAATTATTTAGGATTCAGACTTGTCGTATTATTTTTCAGTTGTGGGATTGTTGTGAGGAGTTTTCCTCTGGATTTATATTTATGTTGTTGGTTATTCATCACTTCATTATAGCGAATGGTTGTTATTCTTTCATTATTCTTTTACTGCATGTTAATCAGACTTAACTTAAAATTTAGCACTTACTTTTTAAATACTAGGTGGTTAGTAATTATTAAAATGTTTTCGACAGTGATGCTATTAACTGAACCAACTTGGCATTTTGTTTTGATTTAATAAAGGAGTAACTACCCGGTATTTAATTAGTCGGGGTGTCACAGATATCTTCAATCAAATCTTTCACCTCGGTGGGATGTACACATCTCTGCAAACCTGTCATAATTCCTCGTCTATATAAAACACCATTAGTTAGTACATACCGAGCAGCTTTAAACTTTAATTTCTTGGCTGCAAGCTTGTCAATTGGCAATTATCCCTCCTCGATATATACCCTGATGGGATCCGTCCAAGATGGTCCTAAATCAAGGGTGATAAAGTTCATCTTCAGATCTTCATCTATACTCCGACCAGCTAACACTTCAATTGGGATTATTCGTCGTAGCTCGGTGCGAGTAGCTGATGCTAGTCGAGCTAGGGCATCTGCTCTCGCATTCTCCATTCTTGGTATTCTGACCAGCTGAATAGCGACAAATTCTGACAACAGTTCCTTTTCCTTTGCATGATATCTGATCATTAATTCTCCTTTAACTGCATATACTCCCATCATTTGGTTTACAATCAATTGAGAGTCACTGAAGATCACAACCTGCTGTGCCTCCATAATTTTTGCCAAATTAAGCCCTGCAATCATGGCCTCATATTCAGCCTCATTATTGGAAGCTTTGAATTGGAAACGCAAGGCGTATTCCATGTCGACCTCGTCCGGAGTGCTCAGAACTATCCCCGCGCCACATCCTGCAGTGCAAGATGAGCCATCTACATATAACATCCATATAGGTAACTCGTCTTCAAATTTTTGATCAGTCAGAGTTCCTCGGTGAAATATTTGCTGCTTCCTTTCATCCTCCCCGGATTTTTCTTACTCCTCGTCGATCATCTTTTCTTGCCCTTTTACCAACCGAGGTTGGTCTGAGCTCGAATTTAATGATACTGTAACATCCACTTGCCCTTTTACCAACCGGAGTTGGTCTGAGCCAGTGTTTGTTGATCCTGTAACATCCACAGGTTGATCAGCGAGCAACTCTTGTTCCTCGCCCGGAGTCCTCCCAACTATCTCTGCATCACATCCTGTAACATTCACACGCCCTTTTACCAATCGGAATTGGTCCGGGCTTGTGTTTGTTGATCCTGTAACATCCACAGGTTGATCAGCAAGAAACTTTTGCTCCTCGGGGGTATCAGGATAGGTGAACTCCGCTATGAAATCTACTACAGCCTGCCCTTTTAGTGATGAACTGGGTTCATAAATTATATCATATTCTTCGAGCTCTATTGCCCAGTACATCAATCTCCCTGATTTTTCTGGCTTGTGAAGGTCTTGTCTCAATGGCACATCGGTATATACTACTATCGTATGAGCCTGAAAGTATGGCCTCATTCTCCTACTCGCCTCAATCAGTGCCAGTGCCAATTTCTCCAGCCTTGGATATCTGATCTCTGCTCCTCGAAAGGCCTTACTTGTGTAGTAAATTAGCTTTTGTACTCCATTCTCCACTCTGATCAACGCCGAGCTAACTGCATTCTCGGACACTGCAAGGTACAAGTACAATTTTTCTCCCATCACTGGCCTGGACAACAATGGGGGTGCTCCCAAGTATCTCTTCAAGTCTTGAAAAGCCTTCTCGCATTCATCATTCCACTCAAAAGTCTTTCTGAGTGTCTTGAAGAATGGGAGACATCTATCTGTTGCTCGTGACACAAATCTGTTGAGTGCCGCTACTCATCCTGTGAGACTCTGTACTTACTTCTTCGTTGTTGGAGATCGTAACTCTAATAGAGCTTTGATCTTTTCAGGATTTGCTTCAATGCCTCATTGATTGACAATGTATCCGAGGAACATGCCTTCTCGTACTCCAAATATGCACTTCGTCGGGTTCAGCTTCATTTGATATTTATCTAGTTGATCAAAAGTTTGACTTAAGTCAACTAGATGATCAACAACTTTCTTGCTTTTCGTCAGCATATCGTTAACATAGACTTCCATATTATCACTGATTTGTTCATCAAAGACCTTGTTCATCAGCCTCTGATATGTCGCACCTGCATTTTTCAAACCAAAAGGCATAACATTATAACAATAAGTTCCCCTAGGGGTAATGAAAGAAGTACTTTCCATGTCTTCAGGTTTTATTTTAATCTGATTATAACCAGAATAAGCATCCATGAAGCTCAGTAACTCGTGTCCCGAGGTAGCATCCACCAGTTGATCAATTCGGGGTAGTGGAAAGTGATCTTTTGGGCATGCTTTGTTGAGGTCGGTGAAGTCTACACACATCCTCCACATGTTGTTTTTCTTCTTTACCATCACCACATTGGCTAACCAATCTGGATATTTAGCATCTTCAATGAAACGAGCTTTCTGGAGCTTCTCGACTTCCTCCTGTATAACTTGATTCTTCTCGGGACTAAATACTCTTCTTCTCTGCTTCACAGGCTTGATCTCTTTATTCACATTGAGCTCGTGACATAAGAAGTTTGGGTCTATCCCAGGCATATCTTCATGACTCCACGCAAAAGTTTGTCTTCTGCTTCTAAGGAAAGTTATCAATTCCTGTTTTAATGAGGCCTCCAACGATGAACCTATTTGAGTAGTTCTCTCAGGGTGTTCGTCGTCCAGAATGATATTTTCAGTAGCTTCTACCACTTGACCTTTCACGAGTTGCGATTCATCTCGAGAATCCAATGTTTTGATTTCTGCACCTTCATCTACTTGATAGGTAGTAGTCTTTTTCTTTGATTCTTCCAATTCATCTTGCTCGGCGGATGAATAATAGCACTCCCGAGCTAATTTTTGATCACCTTTCACAACTCCTACTCCGAAGTTTGTTGGAAATTTTAGGCACTGATGCACTGTAGATGGTACAACCTCGAACTTCTTCAATCCTACTCTTCCCATGATGATATTGTACGATGACTGGACATTCTTATCCATCACGAAGAATCGTATTCTTTCTGTCCGACAAGCAGGCCATGTACTAATGAATATATCCAACTTGATCGTCCCAAGTTGAAATACTTTCTCGCCAGCAAAACCGATGAGGGGTCTGTGGTAAGGCTCTAATTGAGATAGCTTTAAATTTAAACTATCGAAACACGAGTAGAACATGATGTCTGCCGAGCTACCGTTATCGACCAGCACTCTTGAAATCATTACCTCCTTCATTCTCATTTTGATCACTAGTGGGTCGTCATGAGGATACAAAACTCCTGCAAGATCATTCTTTGAAAACCCAATGACCAATTTTTCTTTGTTCACCTTTCTCGGGCGATCTTCCTCAGCTAAATTTATTCGCTGAATGTACGAGAAAGCTTGAGCCTCTCCGAGGTAAGATTTTCTTTCTGCAGTAAGGTCTCCTCCTCCTTCATCTCCTCCTGTAATTACATTACAATCAAATGACCCAAAGCGTATTGAAAATACCTCTCGTTCTGGCTGCCTTGGTTTCTTGGGAAGATCGGGGTCATCATCTGGATCATCTTCATAGTTTCTCTTCTTTTTCTCCTCTGCTCGACGAGGAGATCTAGACCTCTCTCTAGTTCGGTCATTGTTTCTTCTTTCGCCTCCCCGATCAACATACTTTGCTAGCTTTCCTCATCGGATGAGTGTTTCAATCTCGTTCTGAAGCAATTTTTGGTCATATGGCCATGATCCTTATGGAACTCGCAATATTTCTCCCTATTCCTCGTGTCAGGGTCTGACTTCATTTTCTTTGGCCAGTTTGACTCCTCGCTGTTCTTAATTTCTTCCAGGACGGGGTTGATATTTGCCTTCAAAGGAGTGTAATTATCAAATTTCTTCAAGACCTCCCATGACGACCTACTTTTGGAATGTTTGTCACCACCATTGTTCTTATGCTCTTTCTTCTTAGCTTTATCACCTTCCACCTTGGTTTCTTTGGCGTCCATATTCTTCTTCGCAGACATAGCCTCCTCGGCATTCATAATCTTGGACGCTTTTCCCATCAGGTCCAACATGGTTCAAGGTGGATCTTTGGCCAAAGTGTAGTACAACTTGTTCGGCAGCAGTCCACTCATCAAAGCAGTAATCGCTGTCTTCTCCTCATAATCAATGACTTCGAGCTTCTCGTTATTAAAACGAGTTATATAGTCTCTAATACTCTCACCAGCTTTTTGTCTAACACTTAACAGATATGCTACTCGTTTAACTGTCTTTGCTCCGAAGTAGAAATTCCCAATGAATAACTCGGCCAATTGAAGAAAAGTTGAAATCTTACCCCGAGGAAGATTATTATACCATATCTGATCAGATCCGATAAGAGTTCCCGAGAATGCCCTGCATCTCATCTCGTCTGGGACAGCATAGATGTCGGCAACAACTTGATATTGTTCTATATAAAGGACGGGGTCAATCTTCCCATCATACTTGGGAGTCACAACAGGTTCTTTGAACTTCGATGGTGTTGGGAAATCAACAATGTCCTGGACAAAAGGTGTTCCCCGAACAAAGGTTCGTTGTAGAGGGTTCTTGGCCTTAGCCATTTCCCCTAATCTATCCTCCAGCCTCTGAATAGATCCTTTCCAAGCATCATTTCCTTCCTCGGGCCTATTGGTTCGAGCAACAGATCTCGTTGAAGTGGCTTCCTGGGATTTATCTCGACGAGCAGATGGTCGGTCATAGGATCCATCTTGACGAGCAGCTGGTCGCGACTGGGCAGATCCTTCCCTTAAATCTGATTGTCGTCGAAAGCTCCTCGACGCCGCGTTAAGGGGACTTTTGTTCCTCCTAGGGCCTAATCGATCGAAAGGAGAAGCCCTACTTAATCTTTCCAATGCGCTGGCCCTTTCTGGGGAGAGGGTGACACGTTGTTCAGTATCCGTGGCTCGCACAGACGAAGTTCGTCCAGGTTGATAAGAAAAATCTTGAGATTCATCATTGCGATATGAATCATTACGCCTAGTACGCGAAGAAGGCACACGGGTATTTCTTTGGATGCTTCGTGGTCCGGAATGGGCTGATGCACCGCCATGGAGGGTTTGGATGAGTTGTCGCATTGTTTCTTGCATGTTGGTTTGGCCCTGAGCCAGACTTGCCATTATTCCAGTCAGATCTGGAATAATTGGTGGTGCAGATGGATTTGGAGGGGTTCCAGCGTTTCAATTGCTGGATTCAGGAATATCAGCCATTGGTAATGGATTGTTATTGGTGAGAAAACGATATTACCAGTCGTTCCCATAGACGGCGCCAATCTGTTGATGTAAAAAATTAGATCACTCTAATAATTCAATCACAGATAAATAAATGAGACAAAAGATTTTAAAGTGGTTCAGCCTTATAAGAATGGCCTACGTCCACTGTTATTTTATTGCTAATTGTTTGGGAATTCTAGATTATAAGAAATTCCGTTCTAGATCCCAAAGTTTAGATTCAGGATCCGATCCCTTACAATGAGGATTAGACAATGTATTTATAGCATTGAGGCTGTAATGTGAAAGGGTAATACATTAAATGATATACATATGAAAGGGTAATACATTTGATGCCTTCATTTGTGTGTGCGTCTGAATGATAAGCATTTAATGAACCAGTTAAACTATTGGTTATCCAGCTATTACTGCTCTGTTCGATATGCAGCTCGAACCGCCTGAGTAGCTCGGACCACCTAAGCTTTTTGGTATTCAAGAGTTCCTCGGAGAGGTCTGTTCCTCGGAGCATATGAGTTCCTCGGTGAGGTCTGTTCCTCGGAGCGTATGAGTTCCTCGGAATAACATGGTTCCTCGGAGTGTGTGATCATCTCGGAAGTGCTTGTTGTTGCCATGTAGATAGCCACATGTCTTCGTATGATTGATCCAAGTCAGCAGATTAAAATTGGTATCAACACTCCCATTTTATCAATTCACCCTATGTAAACTTGAGCCAGATCTGGAATATTTAAACCAAAATTTTAGCAGCAGAAATAACTAAATCTAATATTGATGATATTGAACTAACCGCTATTGCACAAGCCCTTTCTGATCCCATGTGGAAGGTAGCTAGGAAGTCTTAACATCACGCTCTAATTGCAAATGATATATAGTCCTTGGTTCCTTACTCTCCTCATATTAATGTTATTGAAAACAAATGGGTGTTTAAAACAAAATTCAATGCTGATGGCTCTCTAGACAAATTCAAAGCCAGACTTGTTGGTAAGGGATTTCAACAAACACATGGAAATAATTATTTCGACACCTTAGTCCTGTTGTTAAAGTCCACACCATTCATATTATATTCACTATTGATGTTCAATATGGATGGGATATTAAACAATTTATGTGAATAATGTTATTCTTAATAGTGACTTACAAGAAACTGTTTATATGAATCAACCAAAAGGTTTTGAAGATACTCCTTTCCAACACATGTTTGTAAGTTGAACAAAGCCTTGTATGAAATCAAGATCCTAGACCATGGTTTGATAAGATAAAAAATGTTCTTATCTTATGGAGCTTTGTCAATTCAGTTTCAAACATTTCTCTCTTCTACTGAAGAAAGCATGCTCCCACATTATGATACTTATCTATGTTGATGATATTTTGATTATTGGAGAGGATAAACATTTCATTCAGAGCCTTATCACTCAACTCAATACTCAGCTTGCTCTTAAAACTCTAGGCTCTATTAATTATTTTTTGGGATTTAAAGTTTTTTGAAATACATCAGGTCTTCATCTTAGCCAGACTAAATATGCCCTTGATTTTATCACTAGCACCAATATGAACTAGCTAAAGCTACTTCTACACCCATGTCTTCTAGACATAAACTTCATCAAGAAGATAACACTCCATTTGAAAATTCCACATTATATAGAAGTATCATTGGGGCTCTTAAATATCTGACATTAACTAGACTTGATATATCATTTATTGTTAACAAGTTGAGTCGATTTCTTCAAAATCCAACCACTTCTCATTGGCGTGCTTATAAAAGTTTATTAATATATATCAAAGGCAAAACTAACCTAATCTTATGTTTACAAAAGCTCCTCATCTTACTCTCGAAGGATTTTCTGATGTAGATTGGGCTTGTAATCTTGATGATAAAAAATCTACAACACATTTTAGTGTTACTATTAGTGGCAACATAATTACATTGGGGTTAATGAAGCAACAATCAGTGGCTCACTTAAGTACTGAAGCTGAATATAGAGCATTGTCGACAATAACAACTGAATTAGTGTGGATTCAATCCTTGCTCATTGAATTATGCCTTAAATTGTCTGACACTCCTGTATTATGGTGTGATAATCAAGGAGCTCCATATTATCTTCAAATCATGTGTTCCATTCTCACACCTAATACATTGAAGTAGATGTTCACTTTGTTTGAAATTTAGTCACCTCCAAACAACTTGAAGTTTGTTGCATTCCATCTGAAGAACAACCTGCAGATATATTCACCAAGGCTCGTACTCTTCCAAAATTTCACTTCTTATGTAACTAGATTACTTTGGCTAAATCCACATACAGCTTAAGGGGGGATTTTGAGCACATTACTGAAGTTAGATAGGTAGTTAGGTGTGATTTAGGTTGTTATTATCTCAGTACTTTAGCTTTTCTTGTGTGTACTTTAGTAACTATACATAGCTATTTGTATTCTCCTCATATCTTACGTTGGAATAAGAATTCAAGTTATCTTTTTCTCTCTTCTTTCATATCTCAACTATCTGTAACTTGGTTACCTTATCTGAAAATGTGAGAGTAAAGGAACACATATATAGTGCTCAATAATTTAAAACCAAACAACTTAAGTTTTTATCGAATGATGACATTCACTCACACATTAAATCCTTATGTTGTTAGAGCATCTCCAATGTTCATTAAACCTTAAGAATCTTAAGGTTAAGTTTAGGTTATCCAAGTTGATAGAGGTGCAATGTGGTTCAACTTAAATGGCTTCTATAGGAAAAACAAGTTTTCTTATAGAATTATTTTAATAAAATTATTCAATATCAAACTCATATCTTTTCTAGAAGAAAACAAAAAAATTTAGTCTTAGGATTTTTGATACGCAAATTAGGTTTGCGTTTGAATTTATCAAATGTAAACCTATTTCTTTGACTTGTATTATATTAGGGACTGTCTGCCTCGATATTTTCTTTGATTCGAGCATTGATTAATCATACTATGCTTATATAAAGGGTTTAAGAGAGCATTATGAAGGAGGATATATTGGGTAAATTAGACGCTCCTAATTTCGACAAATAATATTGATATAATCTTGATATTCAATGGGTCAAGAAAAATAACAATACTATATTGCAGGAAAAAATAACACTGATAATAGTGTATGAAAAATACAATCACACACAAGATAAAAATATATATGGTTCACGAATTTAGATACGTCCAAAGCTCACACCCACTTTCACTATAATTATGTTCCTTATAAAAACACAAACTTTGTGTCACTCGCACTCTTAAAATACTCACTCCATATTTTTGTATCACACTTTCACAACTCTGAAAAATACTCGCTCTGTTTTTTTATCTCTACTGTAGTTCTTACTACCTTGTGTTTGTTGTTGTATTGATGTCTTGGTGTATTTTTCGCTTTCACCTAAGGCTCCTTTTATAAGCAAGGGGATGAAAGATATGTGGCTACAAATCAAAGAGTGGCGGGAAAGATAAAGGTGTATGGCTAATATTCAATCCAAGTGTGTGGATAAGATTTGAAAAGAGTGGTGGACAAGAAAAAACATATGTGGCTAAGATCCTAGCTAAGTGTGTGGAAATTAATGAGTCCGTATAAACTTTAATTGGGTCCATGAACTCTAATAATCTCTCACTTGGAGATAATTTGTGGTGTACCTCCATCAATCTACCTATCAATGAGTCAGGGTGCGAGACTTGCCTTCTATGCTTGAAGACCCACCAAATTTGAGTATAACTTTAGTTTATCTGTAGTCACTATTTTGGTTAACAGGTCAGCCGAATTCTTGCTTCTATGGATATTTTTAAGTGTTAACACCCCATCATGAAAAAGTAGCCTAAAAAGTGATAACGAAGTCCAATGTTATTATTCCTTGAATGTTTACAAGATTATTTGTCAGAAGTATTGCACTCTGAGTATCACTGTGCAAAATATTCTCCACACTCTTTAAACCTAATTCTGCCGAAAATCACTACAACAAAATCACCTCCTTGCCAGCCCCCATTACTACCACGTACTCCGTATCTGTAGTAGATAATGCAACTATCTTGTGTAGATGGGAAACCCAACTAACTGCAGCAACACCGATTATAAAAATGTAACTACTAGTGCTCCTTCTGTAATCAACCTCACTAGGATTATCAACGTCTATATATCCTTGCAACCTCATCTCACATTATTTGAAACATAAACATTTATCAGTAGTGCCCCGTAGATACCCGAGTATCCACTTCACTGTTTCCCAATGTTGCTTCCTGGGATTTTTATGAATATGCTCACTGCTCCCACAGGATGAGTAATATGTGGTCTCATGTAGACCATAGCATACATGAAATATCTAATGGCTGAGGCATATGAAACCTTAGCCATGGATTTCTTCTTATCCTCCGTCTCGGGTGACTGGTCCTTGGATAGTCGAAAATGACTAAGAAATGGTGTGTTAATGACTTTATCATCACCCATGTTAAACCTTCGCAAGACATGAATGATATACTATGCCTGAGACAACTGTAAAGTACCCTTTTACTTGTATTTGTTGATACTCATCCCAAGTATCTGCTTTCGTGCGCCTAAGTCCTTCATGTTGAATTGACTTGATAATTACTTCTTCAAGTTCCTAATTGCATATATATCAGAGCTTGCCACTAAAATGCCATTAACACATAATAGAATTATGATATAACTGGATCGAAATATCTTCAACCAGCAATAGTGGTCAACATTACACCTGTTGTAGCCATTTCTCTGCATGTACCAGTCAAACTTCATGTACCATTGCCTCGGGGCTTGCTTCAAGTTGTATAGGCTCTTCTTCAACTTGCATATCAAGTTATCCTTTCCCGAGAAACCCTCTTTTTGTTTCATATATATCTTCTCCTCTAGGTCACCTTGGAGAAAATGAATTTTGATATTTAATCGCTCAACGTGAAAGCTCTTTGTTGCAATAATGCTTAAAATTAATCAACTGGTAATCAGTTTCACAACAGGTGATAAAATATTTGTGTAGTCAATCCCTTCCTCCTTGACTCGATACACCTACTTATTATGTAGAACCTTCTTCTCCATGGGCAACTTAGATAGTTTCCATGTTTGGTTTGAGATGAGGGACTTTATCTCATTTCCTACCTAACATACTTCACATGGCATTCGGTTTCACCATCATTAGTAAGTAACAAGTAGTTAATGTACTTCCCATTTTCTACAGGAGCATGGGAGGACTTCTTAGTGTCGGAGTTGAAGTTAGATTATGTAGCGCACTATCATGTGTGCTTGTCTGTAGATTCCTCGATCTGAGAAATATCTTATCCACTGCTCTTTGGAGTATCTTCAATTAACGTACTTGAGAGCATCCTCTTCTGAGCCACTGGCATGTATTGCATCACTGACACATGCATCTCTGTCTTTATACATCACTCATTCATTTAATACGACTTATCAACTTCTAATGACCTTCTTATTTTGGTCATCCCAGAATCGATAGCCAATTTCATCTCTTCCATATTCAATGAATGTGTATTTTAGTGACTTCAACCCCTGGAATAATCACTAATATGCACGTATGAGACAAAATCAAAAACTTTCAAGTGTGAAAGTTTAACCTCTTTCTCTCCATACTTGCTTTAGTATTCTACGCTCTAACAAGATTTACGGTCTTAGATTAATCAGGTAGGATACTGTATTGACCTCCTATGCCCAGAACTTCTTGGTTAGACCTGCTTGTATTAACATTCTTCTGGCTCTCTCGGTCAACGTTCGATTAATCCCTTCTGCCACGCCTTTTTTATGGTGTCCTTGGAAAAGTCCTCTTAAGTTTGATGTTATTCTCATAGCAGTACTTCTGGAACCTAGTGTCTTTGTACTCTCCACCGTTATCATATCTCAACTTCTTAATCTTTAGTCATGTCTCATTCTCCACCATGGCCTTCCATTTCTTTCACATCTCGTATACCTCAGACTTGTTATTTAAGAAGTAAATCCACACCCTTTAGGAGTGGTCATTAATGAAAGTCATAAAATAAGACTGTTTGCCAATGTATGAGACTGGGGTTAGCCCCCATACATCTGTGTGAACCAGCTCAAGCTTTTTCTTCTTTAGAGTTCTTCCATTCTTTTGCAAACTGACCCTCTTTTGCTTCCTAAAGATGATACTCTATCATAAGGCAATATCAACTGACGGTAGTGCTGGTAGTTTACCCTGAGAGTGCATAAATTGAAATCTTTTTCATTTATATGACTAAGTATACGGTGCCAAAAGTTTGATTCCTCCTTGCTATCTATAACCACAATTAACCCACAAGCATCGAGTGTGACATTCTTTTTGCCATATGTTATAGTCATTGCGCCTCTAGAAATAGTCTAGGTATCACCGTTGAAGGTTGTGAAATAAACTTCATTCTCTAACTGGTCCACCGAGATTAAATTTTTCCTCGAGTCTAGGATGTGTCTAACATCCTTCAGTTTCCCTACACACCCATTTAATTTGATTTGGACTTCACTTTTTCCTACAACGTTACACGACTGGTCATTAGTAAGATACACCTTGCCAAGGTTACCTGGTAAATAATTATCAAACAATGTTTTCTTTGAGGTAGCATGGAATGATGCTTTAGAGTCTAATACTTAAGATTCTGCCTTGCTCTTCAAAGAGCATATCAATGCATTATTCGCTTATTCTGAAATAATATTAACTTCATTCTTCTCTTATATGTTCTTCTTTGGGTATCGACACTTATTATTGAAATGTCTGGTTTTTTTACAATTCCAACATTCAACTTCGACTAGTTCTGATTTTGATTGTTAGAATTTTTGGGGTTTCGAGATCGCGACATGGCATGCTTTGGCCAGAACCTACCATGCCCATTCTGCCTGCTGGAATCTCTACCTATGCTCTCTAAGTTCAACGTCGATGACGAAGTGGGAGCTTCATATGATTTCTTTCGAATCTCTTATGTCATGATCATACTGACGACATTATCGAGCTTCGGCTTGGATTTTCCTGCAGAACTATTGATCGCAATAACTGTTCCACTCCGACTTTTAGGAAACTGCCCCAGAATTAATGTACCTTGAATTTCATCATTATAATCTATTTTAATCGATTCTAATTGTCCAACCACTTTGTTGAATGCATTTAAATGTTCTCTAAATTGTCTGAATTTGGCCATCTTGAGATTAAATAACTTCTTAATCAAATGAACTTTGTTTGTTGAAGAGGGCTATTCATATATATTAGAAAGGGCGACCATGAGAGATGCCGCTATCTTCTCATTTTTATGTTACGCACCACCGAGTTCGATATTGAGAGACTTATGGTTCCAAGAGATTTTCAATTAAGCAACTTCCATTTGGCTTTATTCATATCTTCTGACTTTTCTTCTAGTGGTAAAAAGAGACCCTTCTGGAAGAGATAGTCCTTTATTTCCATTTTCCAAAATCCCAAATTTGTACCGTTAAATTTTGTGACTTTAGAATTCTCATTTTCTGATGCCATTGCTCCCACTCAACCAAATATGTTGAATAAAAAAATATGTGCAGAGTAATTTGTGTCAAATAATTTATGTGTACTCAAGGTTGTTAAACCCAAAGCTCTGATACCAGTTGTTAGGTAAATTAGACGTTGCTTATTTCGATAATAATATTAACAGGACCCGTGGATTCAACGAATCAAGAAAAATAATAATATACTGTAGACAAAAAATAACATAGATAACAGATTTTGAAAAATACACTCACTCACAAGATAAAGATATATGTGGTCCACTAATTTAGCTACGTCCACGACTCACACCCACTTTTACTATAATAATGTTTCTTTACAAAACACACATTATGTATCACTCACACTCTGAAAATACTCACTCTGTATTTTCAGGCTCCCACTTTCACAACTTTGAAAAATATACTTACTCCGTATTTTTGTCTCTACTCTAGTTGCTACTACACTTTTGTTTTTTGTTGTGTTGGTGTCTTGGTGTATTTTTCTCTTTCATCTAAGGCTCCTTTTATAGGCAAGAGGATGAGAGATTTTTGGCTCCAAATCAAATGAACAGTGGGCAAGATAAAGGTATGTGGTCAATATCCAACCAAGTGTGTGGCTAAGATTGAAAGGAGTGGTGGATAAGGAAACATATATGTGGCTAAGATCCTAGACAAGTGTGTGGCTATAAATGGGACCACATAAACTTCAATTAGTCCCATAAACTCTAACACGAACATCTTAAATTTATGGTCTAAGATCACATTGGATATGTTCTTAGTAAATCACAATATTACTTAGAACCTTAATTTATTGAGGAGTGATACACTTACCTACATATCTATAACACCCCAGATTTTCCACGCCTTATTGATCAGGCTGGACACGAAATATCGAGAGCTAGAAAACAATTTATATCATTCTCAATGTCAACAATAAACCAAAAATGACAATAAATAAAAAACCATCCACATTAAAAATTCAAAAAATGATTACAACACAGATAACAAAACTTAAATAAATGAATTCTAATAAATGAATCCATTATATCAAATCTCTTATTAGAATTATCTATTTGAATAAAGTAGAGTACAACCGAATTCTCCTTTGAATATAACTCCTGAATACATATGAACAATTATAATTAACCAGCAGACCTAGCTCTACGGATACAATGCTATATCTCCACAACTGCAAGTCTGACTGCTCAACCTTGTTAACATGCATATACAATAATAATTCCTTGGGGGAGGGGGTACATTTTATAAATTTGGGTCAACGCCCTAAAGTTGCAAGAATATCTCCAATACATCAATATAAATCATGTGACTAATTTACAATAAATATGCCACCCATCAGCTCTCACGTGCAATAAGTACCTCACATCTCATCTAAGTGAAATACTATGCACATGCCCCAGCCCAAGGCATAACTATACTAAATGTTTCGATTTTTAGACAATTAAGTACTATCACATAATGAACAACTAACAAGGAACACTATTAAAGGTAATGTTTTATCTATTTTAATATCTTTTTAGTCAAACGTGTTCTTCTCAACACTACCATAAAGGATAAATAATAGCTATGTATCATGAAAAACGGATGTAACTAACTACAAATATAAGAACACAATCCCAGTACCAACCCCTGCAATGTCACCCCCAAGAATACAAATAAAGCACATAATGTATTTTACATGACATAAGGTTCATTATAAATTATCTATCATTAGACTATATTAATTCTTTCTCATTAGTTATTACATAACGTGAAGGACATTACCTTCGGTGTCTGCCTTGTGCCTCTATCTATAAGTTCGTAGGAATATAGCACCTAACGAGCTTAAGCAAAACATATAAATAAACAATGGGACGATTACTACGCAGTAACACCACCAATACACTACACCAAAATGGCCAAATTGTCACCTTTCAGCCGGCCACCCTTGTCAAGGTCATTGACCGTGACAAAAAACACGCGTTTTGTGTCACGGTCGTTGACCTTGACACGACCGTGACAAGAAATTGTCACGGTCATTGACCGTGACAATTTTACTTGTCACGAACTTGTCACGGTCAATGATCGTGACAATTCTTTAAATAATTGTCACGGTCAATGACCTTGACACGACCGTGATAATGTTTACAGCAAAAACCCTTTCCCCCTTCTTTTTTCCCTTCCGCGCTGTTCCCTCCCTCTCTCTCTCTCTCTCTCTCTCTCTCTCTCTCTTCCATTTATATATATGTTTGTGTGTATATATATATGTGTGTATGTGTGTATATATGTGCGTGTGTGTGTGTGCATGTGTGGGGGGTGGGGGTAGGGGGTGGGGCAGGGTGGGGGCAGGGTGGGGGGTAGGGGGTGGGGCAGGGTGGGGGTAGGGTGGGGGTAGGGTGGGGGTAGGGGTTAAAAATGTAAATAAATAAGTAATTTTCTATAAATTTCTAAAAATAATATCCAAAATTGTAAATGTAAATAATATCCAAAAATAATATCCAAAAATGTAAATTTGTAGTAATTGTCATCCGAAGTTGCTAAAAGCATCCGAAGTTAAAAAAGCATGAAAAATAAAATATTTTTTAAGATTTGTGGTGAATAACTAAAGTTAAAAAAATTATTACTTTAGTCATTAAATTACTTTTTGAATTCGGGCGATGCGCGTAAATTTGTAGTAATTGTCTTATAATAAAGATCAATTAGTCTATGTTGTTGAAAAATTTGATCAAATTGGTGAGCCCTTCATATTAATTTATATGCCTCAAAGTTATTTTATCACTCTTAGTTTATATTTGTGATAATAATTTATGAACCACAACTTTAGGTTGATTATTTTAGAACTTAAACTTCAAGATACAAAAAATAATTCTATAGAACATCTTAGATATCTTAACAAAACACATATATAACATTGAATATGATTTATAAAAAGCACAAAACAATAGTAGAAATTCAATACATGAAATTAACATTGAGATTATTTTAAATAGACAGTCACTATTGTGTGTGTGTGTGTGGTGGGTGGGGGGCTATTGTGTGTGTGTGTGTGTGTGTGTGTGTGTGTGTGTCTGTGGTGAGTGGGGGTGGTGGTGTGGGTGTATGTGGTGAGTGGGGGGTGTGGAGGGAGGTGTGTGTGTGTGTCTCTGTGTGTGTGTGTGTGTGTGTGTGTATATATTTGAATTAACCCATGAATTTGTATTTTTGTATTTGAATTGACCCATGAATTTATTTTTGTATTTGAATTAACCCATGAATTTATTTTTGTGTTTGAATTAACCCATTATATGAAACATACTTGAAATTAAATATAGTGCGCATAGATACTAGCATTCTAGTTCTTATGCGTACGCATTCAATAGCCCTTAGACCCGTTCGAGAGTCATTACCCCTGTAATGAGATCTCTCGAATTGTCCCGTTTGGACAGTTTGAGACTGTATAATTTCTGTATAATATTCTTATTGGCTTAAAGTTGTTACTTTTGGAGGAAGTTCTGCAGTCGTATCTTAATGTTCTCTGGGTACATACTAGATTGACAAGTGTGACTGTTATTTCAATTGACCAATTGAAATAACACTCACACCTGCCAATCTACGTCGTGTACTTGGAGAACTAAGGGGATATGCTGTCGAATTTGTTTCAAATCGTAACAATGTGCATGAGCTATTAAGTATATTACAGAAAAATGCAGTCTTGAATGGGATAGGACCATTTACCCTTTAATAGGAAAATTAAATGATGGGATAATTAAATAAAACATACTATAAATCTAAGTTTTGTTTACCTTTAATAGGTGTTTAGTTGTGGTATCTGTGATGGGATATCCGAAATACAAAGAGTGGATGGGTGAGACTAATAGAATGGGGGATGTGTTTCGCAGATGTGCTAACGAATTTGTGAAATATGCAAAGAGATGCCGTAATGATGAAGAGTTTCCATGTCCGTGTGCTAGGTGTAAGAATGGTAAGGTGTTTGAGTGGAAAATAGTTGAACTACATTTGTTAAGATCGGGTATGCAAGATAGTTATCGATTTTGGAGTTTTCACGGTGAATTGAAAGTTCCTTTTGTCCCCGACCAACCTTCACAACAACCTTCAACAAGTAGAATAGATGTAGAAGGGGACGACGTAGACAATAATATGTTAGAGGATTTAGTTGATGATGCGTACGGAGTTTATGAAGCTGAGGAGAATGAGGTTACTGATGATGTAGAAGATTCAAGTACTCGTGAAGATAACACGATAAAACTTGATGATGACTACCAAAGTTTAAAATTTAAGGCAACCCAACCATTATACTCTGGCTGTGAGAAAGATCAAACAACTTTACATGCCATGGTTGGTTTGCACAGTTTGAAGACGCGGTACTGTTTGTCTGGCAATAGCGTGACGGGAATTCTGAAATGGGTGAAGGGCTTATTACCCAACGTGAATACACTTCCAAATAGCTATCCTGTTATGAAGAACAATTTTAAAGGTTTGGGAATGAAGTATAAATCGATTCATGCTTGTGTGTATGACTGCATACTATACCGAAAGGAGTATGAAAATCTCGATAGTTGTCCGGTATGCGATGAACCTAGATATGTCCAATCTACTAGTAAGGAAGGCACAAGCTCAAAAGTGCCTCAAAAAGTATTGAAATATTTTTCCGTTGGGCCTAGATTAAAGCGATTTTTCACAGTACCATGGATTGCAGAGGCAATGACTTGGCATGCTAGGGCAGAAGTAGGTGGTAATATCATGCATCATCCTATTGATTCTACTGCCTGGCGGAGGATGAATTTTGAGTATCCCGATTTTGCTCGAGAACAACGCAACATTCGTTTGGCTATATCAACAGATGGTTTCAATCCATTTGGAAATCTAAGCACCAATCAGAGTGTATGGACAGTGATCCTAGCCCCACTCAACCTCCCTCCTTCACAGTATATGAGACCTGAATTTTTGATGATGGCTTTATTGATACCTGGGCCAAAGGCACCAAGTGATGACATTGATATCTACCTGGCTCCTTTGGTAGAAGAATTAAATGAGTTGTGGGAAAAGGGTGTGCAATCATTTGACTCTTTTAGAAAAGAAGAGTTTACGCTGAAAGCTATGTTGATGTGGGCAATTCATGATTTTCCAGCTTATGGGACATTATCCGGATGTGTAGTACATGGTTATTTGGGGTGTCCTATTTGTGGAGAGGAGACTGAATCTCTTCGTCTATCCTCTAGCTTAAAAAATGTATACCATTGCCACAAGAGGTTTTTACCCTATTTGATGATAAAAATGCTTGTAAAGTTGATCCTGTCACCAATTTGATCATGGTTGACTTGTCCAAGTTGAAGAGCAACGACCACGTGAGCGATGAGCCATTTGTTTGTGCATTTCAAAAGGTTAAGCAAGTGTTTTACTCGGAGTATATCAACAACGAGCCGTGGTAAATTGTCCAACACGCGCCAAGGCGTCTAAATAGTAGTGTGGATGACTTGGCTGCTCCTACCGAATATCAATCCATTTTTGATGATAACCCGAATTTAAAACAATTTTTCAATTTGTAATTAGTATTTCAATTTGTACCGAAACATCCATTTTTAATGCTTTTAATTGATCTGCACTTTATCATTTTCACTCTTGTGTAGTGTGCGTGTGTGGAGAGGAGATTAATACATAAATATTCCAACTACATCTAAGTTTTGTTTATACTAATCCATGAATATACGCTTCTTACCTTTAATAGGTGATTAGTACATAGTTATTTGGGGTGTCTTATTTGTGGAGAGGAGACTGAATCTCTTCGTCTATCCGAACACTAAGAAATGCCATAATCCTACGGAGCGATGCTCAGCAAATTCCTCCCAACCATTATGTAGCCAAACATCACCAGTTGAAGTTGTCAATTCCACTTTCCATACCCCACCACTTGGAACTGTAATACCCCGTATTTCTGAATATTCCAAATATTCCATTTAATTAGATTGGAGAATTAAATGAGAAAATATCGTCTTGATTTAAATTACGTAAGAGTAGTAATTTAAAGAGTTTTATTTAAAATTGTAATTATGGTATATTAATCGGAAGATAGATACCGGTATATATTGCATCATTTTTATTTACTTAGTGCGAGTGGTAAATAGTTACTTAACGCGTGTAGACCGTGTTGGGGTGAGAACGAGTAATATTTTTTAAGTGACTCAAATGATAATTTAGAGGTTACCAATGAGTCCGAAAGGGTCAAATTAGTCAAAATAGTATACCCGGGGGTACTAGTTGAGTCCCGGGGCAATTTTAGACTAAACCGAGACCGTTCGGGGGCGTTTTGGTCTTTTAACATAAGAGGGTATGGAGACCTACGAAATTTAGAGTTTTATATCAGCCGTATGATAGAGAAATTAGGGTTATAACACCCATGACAAACACCAATACCATTAGAGAGAAGAGAGGCACAACTCTCTAAAGAAAAAAGAAGATTTGGGAAGGATTCAAAGGGATTTCTACCATTTACTTGTTGGGGAAGAAGGATTGAAGGATGAAGATCATCAATCATCAACAAAAACCACGAAATCAGACCCTACTGATCATAAGGCAAGTTGTTTATTGCAAAAATTATAAAGTTATAATACCCATGTGTAGGGTTTTTGAATAGTTTTGTTTAAATCATTATTTTAATTGGAGAAAGATGATATTTATACATGTTGGGATAGGAATCGCATGTAGAATGATTTACCTTATGTAGAGGATTAAGATTCAGATTAGACTTGATGATTTTTTCGGATTAAAATCTGGATTTTAAATGATAACATGGGAAGAACACCATAACTAGGGTTTTCATGAAATTCTGGGTTTAATTCATTATTTCTTTAAAGGAATTGGAGTTTTGATGTATTTGATACGTTAGGAACTGTCCTAGTATATGTGGAAACATGTTAGGATCATTGGGTCGAATTTTGGTGGATAATAATGGAGTTTGGAAATTTGTTAATGGAGGAGAGGATCAACGAAGAAGACATACTGTGTCTGTCCCTGTTCAATCGATCGATCGATCTTGAACTATCGATCGATCTACTATGTCGATCGATCGAACCCAGCCGTCGATCGATCGACGCAAGCTGTTTTCCCGAAAATTTTATGTTTTATCCTTCGTTGAGTTCGGGAATGAATGAGTATTCTAGGATTTACATTATACTTATATGGGAGTAAGAATAAGACCAGTAGGTATATTATTGAGGTCCAATAAGGCCATTGGGTGTAGGGCTTAGATTATGGACCGAGGAGAATAATCCGATTTAGTAGGGTATCGGGGACTTCGAAAATTGAGTTACGGGGCGAAGTAAATTCAATTTAAGTAATAGACCAGTAGGGTAAGCAATAACTACTGAAATTATATGTAAGGGGTAACTAGGACCCTTAGAGTTGTGTGAATACTCAAATAAATACGATTAATGAGATAAATCGTAAAGCGAATATTGTACGATAGATATATGAGATTAAAATATTACGTACGTATATGATTAATAGGTAGGGCGTGTACCTGAATTATGTGATCTTTTAGGTAGGGAGATTATACCTAAATTAATTATGTCAGGGTCGATGAGACATTCCGAACTAACATAAAGTTATTATGTGTTTGGGGCCGATGATAAATGCCGAACCAAACATTGAACTGGGGTCGCGATGAGAGAGTCCCGAACCAGAATATGTGTATATATATATATATATTTTTAAAAATAATTGGGGTCGATGGATCATTCCGAACCAATTCTTACTTGGGGTCGATGAATCATTCCGAACCAAGAGTCCTTTACGTGTGTAAAAAGGACAAAATAGTAATGACTGATATTTAGTATATATTGTGTGTGAAATATATATACTTGATGATATTCTACTTCTGTGTATTAGTATATTGATATATATTATGTATTTAAAGATACATACTGAATTGGTAAGTTAAGTAGTGAAACTTAATTACGAAATGCATCTTTAGATAGAGAAAATCTATTTAGTAATTCAAGTAGCGAAACTTAATTACACAAGTAGGAAGTCAACAATTGTGAGAATTGTAGTAATTTTAGTAGTGAAACTAAATGGGAAGTCTTGAAAAATAACATAGATGAAATGTTACTTGAGAATTAATTAATATACGTGAGATGTTAGTGAAACGGTTGTACTGTATGGGCGGTACTGGAACTTGGGTACAAATAAGTTCAGTTGACTACTTTGGTTTTAGTTAGCTTGGGAGGTATGGCTAGATAAACTAAGTGTAGAACGTTAGGCGTGCACAAAAGATGAGGGGTGAGTAACTCAAGAGAGTGTACGAGAACCTAACATGTGTAATCAATAACCGCATTTTATATTGTGATAAACGCTTGCTAAATATTTTCAAAATGTTTTGAGTACTAACTCTTGCTATAAAATATTTACAAAACCTTTTAGGTGTCCAGCCACAGGGATGCCATGTATGATGATTCCATTCCAGAGACTCGGAGCTGTAGCACGGTGGATGCTTACAGGACTTTGACTAGACGATATCTCTCATTCAGATCTAGTACAGGATCTCACACTCTTCTATGCATGGACTTGTTGTCCGGTATTTGTCTCAGATGTTAGTTTCAGACTAATGGTTATTCTATTGTTTTTTGGGATTTTTTTTAGCCGATGGTTTATTCGGTAATACTTTTGTTCTGTTGTACTTTTACTTTGTTGATTGGGTTATAGTACATGATTATTTTTACGTTGTTCCGCATGGTTGTTTTATCTGTTTTAAGAAAGATAAAATTTGGTACCGGTCTAATTTTACTTAGGGTATTAGTAATTAAAAAGTTTTCGACAGTGATGCTAAGAATGAACCATATGAGAAACCTGTTTTAATTTAATGAAGGCCTGATCACCCGATGTTTAATTAGGCGGGGTGTCACAGATGGTATCAGAGCATCAGGTTCTAGTGTCCATAGGATCTGTATGGCTTACTAAGTTTTCAGCGTATCGTTTGATTGATATAGAGCCCTATCTTAGGATGATTGTACTCCTCTACGTACGTAGTTTACGTTCTCCTGCTATTTGGTAGACGCAGTGTTATATATACGAGTCCGATTGGGCATGGTACGTCGAATATGGTGGTAGGACCGGCATTGGCGTTAGAAGGACTACAGGAGGGAGGAGCTTGACATAAAGCATGGGGTGTTCGAAGATGGCAATTATAGGAGAGATGACCGTGGTCGAAGTCACTCCTAGCGTGTAATGGAAGTAAATGCTGCAAGGGTTGTTGAGGCATTGCAGGTATTTTCCAAGTGTGGCGACGGCAAGAGGGATGATAGTCTAGACTGCCTAATGCAGTGATAGTGGGAGTAGGTCTGAAGAAAATTTGATGAGAACGTGTCGTAAATGTGATAAAACAGAGACTGTGCATGTTAACCAATGGAAGTAGTATGTCCAGAGGTTTTGGCATTTAGGACTGACTAGAAATACTCAGAAGTGAAAATTTGAGTAAATTTTCAGGCAACGTGGAGGGGATACCAGTCACTACATTCGGACCGAGGGTCCGTATATATAAATAGAAGAACTTTACGTATAGTTTAACCGCAAAGTTCTCCAATGATAATTCGGAAGCGTAGTGAATGGGAATATATGAACCCCCACGTGAAAGCCTGGTAGAGGCCAATCGTGAGAGAGAAATTATCCGTTGAAGGGAACTTGTATCGATGAGATGGGTACGAGGGAAAAGATCCCTTGAGAGAATAGACTCTCGAGTTATGATTCGCAATTTTGGTAAAACTCTTCTTGGTCGACTTATGTATATGAAGGCAGTATGGTACTTCTTACAAGGTTGGGGTAAATGCTCCTAGGGGGCGAAGTTAAGAGAGTTTAAAGATTTAGTCAAAGAGTAAGACTGAATGTAATGGGGATGGTGCAAGCTATAAGTGAAACCCACTAGAGGATTTAATGATTAGATCCTAAGTCGGAACTGTTAAGCCCCATAATGCGTTCCTCTTGGTCGCAGAACTAAGGGAACCAGGATGATAGTGCGCGGAATCGAGGCTACCAAGTCCGAGAGGAGGGAAACCCCAAAACGGTCAGGGTGGCCTGGAATAAGGGGATTTTTGTAAAGATGTCTAGTGTGGCTGGTAGAGCCACGCCTTCTAATTTAGCTTGAAGTTATTTGAAAAAATAATAACTCCAATAAGTTTTGCATTCCGGAGAGGACAAGCGTGTTATGTCCGGAAGCCATCTAAATCACCAGAGCGATGGTTAAGGAAGTATATGAGTTTTAGCCTCGAGTGAATGGGGTATATGACAACTCCTCACCTGAAAAAGGGTCGAGTTGTCATTATTCATCAAAATGTGAGAGACTTCGGGGATTATGAACATCTCTTAGTAATTGATTTCGGTGTGTGGGAACCTAAATGATGTGAGTCAATGTTTGTCGTCTGACTGCTGAGCGGAGAGATCGAGCTCACTGTTGTAGTTAGTGCTTAAGACTTAGTGATAGTATAAGCGCGATGCCACTTGACTCCGTTAGAAATATTGGAGTATGGTTGCACATATTGTCGAGGAATCGAATTTGAGTATCTTGACTATGTGTTGTTCCGACAATGCTCAGTAAGAATACATGGGGAGAAGTCCCTTGTTTAAGTTTGATTGCGAAAGGGAATACGACTGAATTTTTACACGTCAGGAGAAGTGGCATTGTTAGATGCTAGGGCATCAGTGGAGCCGGTAGTGTTGAGGAGAAACACTGAAAGGCTTACCTCACCATGAAGGGATAAGTGGGACTTTATGGGCAATGATTTGATTTTTGGACTATAGGGTATTGAGAATACCCACAAGATTGTAGTCACGTCGTGTAGACTAGGCAGGAGTTGAAGAAAAGCATGATACGGGTGCAACATCTGCAATGTTTTTACAAATGTGCACGGAGAAAAGGGTGTATGGGCGCCCTAGTCAATTGGATTCCTTAGACATCCGAGATAGAGGGATGAGGAATATTTCTGTACGACGGTGGGGAAAATAGGAAACAAGTCGTATCGATGAAATGGGTTGAACGTCATGGGAGATTGACGATAATCCAAGATTATATGTGCTGAGAGATCCATCACACCCTATGGGATGAAAGTCAGTGGGAAACCATTCAAAGGTTATCTCTTGATATGGGAGACCTAACTGTGGTGAAGAAGTAGCGCAAGGTGCTACTTGACTGAGTGTTGTGAGTGACTTACGTGTTACTAAAATGTTGATCCTTATAAAGTAACCAACCCAAAAAGTGCGCCAATTGCGAAGAGTGCACGGATTGTAAAGTATAATAAACTCGGAGAGAAAGGGGAATAGAGTACCACTTCAGGAAAGATGACGTAAGTGGGAAGCGATGTTGAGGAGAGACGTAGTGAGATTGTCTCCAGATACACCTCTAGTTAATAGACAAGATAGACTCGAAATGAACAACCGGAATGTGGTAGTGAACCCACATTCCCAATGATGGAATGAGGAGACAGACTTATAAATTATTGATGGGTTGTGAACATAATAATTAAGCCAACATTTCGTTGGGGGTAGCGAAATGGGGTGACCGGGATGGATTAGTATGTAGTTGATAAGGGAGAGTGCACAGTGCCGCTCTACATGATTGTGAATCAGGATGAAATCCTAAAATTCCACCCTGTGAGAGAAGGCCAGGAAGGAATAGAGATAAAGTTTTATTTTGAGTACGTTGTGCTACTTACGACTCAATGTTAGTGAGAAAGAATGATGATACGCCCTTATGATAGTGAAATTTTGGAGAAGCCCACTGATCAATTCATAGGTTGAATGTATGCCTATAAGAGCATATTTATAGGTAGAGTAAGCACCTATATGGACTGTACATGAGGATTAAGTTCGTGGGTACCGATTACGAATAATACATGTACTTTGGGTGTGGTTCGAGGAGACATTTCGAACTTTTAGTCCTTAATGCGTGATATGAGGACATTCTATTGGAGTATGACATTTTAAGGTATATGAAATGTGAAATATATGGCTCACAAATTGTCTACTCATGTGCGATGAGATATATATACATATATTAGTGCTCGAGATGTGATCCCGAGACAAGTAATTAATAACTATTGGTGATCGAGGTGGAATTCCGAGCCAATAACCCCAAAAGTGTTATAGAAGGGGGGTGATTAAAAAAAAATAGTGTTGGTAGTATATGTTATGTGTAAGATATATATACCTATGGATTTTTCCTACTTATGTGCGATAGTAAGTGTGCTTAATCTCTGTATTGGGGTCGATGATGTTCCGGACCAATACATGGGGGATCGAGTTGGGATCGATGATTTTCCGAACCCAATCGGTGATAAATATTGGGATCGACGGAAGGACTGAACCGACATGTGCATTACATTTACCTTGGGGTCGAGGAATTTCCGGACCAATGTAAATGATAGGATTATTGGGGCAGATGATTTTTGTCGGACCAATTTTCCTTAAAGTATATATAGTGTGTGAAATTTATACCTTATAATATTCTACTTATGAGTGATAGTAGACACTTAGATGTTATATAGAGATATACGTCAAATTGGTAAATTATGTAGGGAGAAACTTAATTTCAAGAATCAACGTTGGATTGGGAAAATCTACGGAGAAATTAAGTAGTGAGACTTAATTATGTTATGCGGCATGGGCAAAGTGCGATAAGGATTTATAATGAAGCAAGGCATGTACTTGGGGGAGACCGATAGGATGTTATGATTTGGTATTGGGTATTAGAGGATACAATTTTATTTAAGGTCCTTAGCCTTAATACCAGCCTTATCCTAATTTCGAGGACGAAATTCCTTTTGCAAGGGGGGAAGTATGTAATACCCCGTATTTCTGAATATTCCAAATATTCCATTTAATTAGATTGGAGAATTAAATGAGAAAATATCGTCTTGATTTAAATTACGTAAGAGTAGTAATTTAAAGAGTTTTATTTAAAATTGTAATTATGGTATATTAATCGGAAGATAGATACCGGTATATATTGCATCATTTTTATTTACTTAGTGCGAGTGGTAAATAGTTACTTAACGCGTGTAGACCGTGTTGGGGTGAGAACGAGTAATATTTTTTAAGTGACTCAAATGATAATTTAAAGGTTACCAATGAGTCCGAAAGGGTCAAATTAGTCAAAATAGTATACCCGGGGGTACTAGTTGAGTCCCGGGGCAATTTTAGACTAAACCGAGACCGTTCGGGGGCGTTTTGGTCTTTTAACATAAGAGGGTATGGAGACCTACGAAATTTAGAGTTTTATATCAGTCGTATGATAGAGAAATTAGGGTTATAACACCCATGGCAAACACCAATACCATTAGAGAGAAGAGAGGCACAACTCTCTAAAGCAAAAAGAAGATTTGGGAAGGATTCAAAGGGATTTCTACCATCTACTTGTTGGGGAAGAAGGATTGAAGGATGAAGATCATCAATCATCAACAAAAACCACGAAATCAGACCCTACTGATCATAAGGCAAGTTGTTTATTGCAAAAATTATAAAGTTATAATACCCATGTGTAGGGTTTTTGAATAGTTTTGTTTAAATCATTATTTTAATTGGAGAAAGATGATATTTATACATGTTGGGATAGGAATCGCATGTAGAATGATTTACCTTATGTAGAGGATTAAGATTCAGATTAGACTTGATGATTTTTTCGGATTAAAATCTGGATTTTGAATGATAACATGGGAAGAACACCATAACTAGGGTTTTCATGAAATTCTGGGTTTAATTCATTATTTCTTTAAAGGAATTGGAGTTTTGATGTATTTGATACGTTAGGAACTGTCCTAGTATATGTGGAAACATGTTAGGATCATTGGGTCGAATTTTGGTGGATAATAATGGAGTTTGGAAATTTGTTAATGGAGGAGAGGATCAACGAAGAAGACATACTACGTCTGTCCCTGTTCGATCGATCGATCGATCTTGAACTATCGATCGATCTTGAACTATCGATCGATCTACTATGTCGATCGATCGAACCCAGCCGTTGATCGATCGACGCAAGCTGTTTTCCCGAAAATTTTATGTTTTATCCTTCGTTGAGTTCGGGAATGAATGAGTATTCTAGGATTTACATTATACTTATATGGGAGTAAGAATAAGACCAGTAGGTATATTATTGAGGTCCAATAAGGCCATTGGGTGTAGGGCTTAGATTATGGACCGAGGAGAATAATCCGATTTAGTAGGGTATCGGGGACTTCGAAAATTGAGTTACGGGGCGAAGTAAATTCAATTTAAGTAATAGACCAGTAGGGTAAGCAATAACTACTGAAATTATATGTAAGGGGTAACTAGGACCCTTAGAGTTGTGTGAATACTCAAATAAATACGATTAATGAGATAAATCGTAAAGCGAATATTGTACGATAAATATATGAGATTAAAATATTACGTACGTATATGATTAATAGGTAGGGCGTGTACCTGAATTATGTGATCTTTTAGGTAGGGAGATTATACCTAAATTAATTATGTCAGGGTCGATGAGACATTCCGAACTAACATAAAGTTATTATGTGTTTGGGGCCGATGATAAATGCCGAACCAAACTTTGAACTGGGGTCGCGATGAGAGAGTCCCGAACCAGAATATGTGTATATATATATATATATTTAAAAATAATTGGGGTCGATGGATCATTCCGAACCAATTCTTACTTGGGGTCGATGAATCATTCCGAACCAAGAGTCCTTTACGTGTGTAAAAAGGACAAAATAGTAATGACTGATATTTAGTATATATTGTGTGTGAAATATATATACTTGATGATATTCTACTTCTGTGTATTAGTAGATTGATATATATTATGTATTTAAAGATACATACTGAATTGGTAAGTTAAGTAGTGAAACTTAATTACAAAATAAATCTTTAGATAGAGAAAATCTATTTAGTAATTCAAGTAGCGAAACTTAATTACACAAGTAGGAAGTCAACAATTGTGAGAATTGTAGTAATTTTAGTAGTGAAACTAAATGGGAAGTCTTGAAAAATAACATAGATGAAATGTTACTTGAGAATTAATTAACATACGTGAGATGTTAGTGAAACGGTTGTACTGTATGGGCGGTACTGGAACTTGGGTACAAATAAGTTCAGTTGACTACTTTGGTTTTAGTTAGCTTGGGACGTATGGCTAGATAAACTAAGTGTAGAACGTTAGGCGTGCACAAAAGATGAGGGGTGAGTAACTCAAGAGAGTGTACGAGAACCTAACATGTGTAATCAATAACCGCATTTTATATTGTGATAAACGCTTGCTAAATATTTTCAAAATGTTTTGAGTACTAACTCTTGCTATAAAATATTTACAAAACCTTTTAGGTGTCCAGCCACTGGGATGCCATGTATGATGATTCCATTCCAGAGACTCGGAGCTGTAGCACGGTGGATGCTTACAGGACTTTGACTAGATGATATCTCTCATTCAGATCTAATACAGGATCTCACACTCTTCTATGCATGGACTTGTTGTCCGGTATTAGTCTCAGATGTTAGTTTCAGACTAATGGTTATTCTATTGTTGTTTGGGATTTTTTTTAGCCGATGGTTTATTCGGTAATACTTTTGTTCTGTTGTACTTTTACTTTGTTGATTGGGTTATAGTACATGATTATTTTTACGTTGTTCCGCATGGTTGTTTTATCTGTTTTAAGAAAGATAAAATTTGGCACCGGTCTAATTTTACTTAGGGTATTAGTAATTAAAAGGTTTTCGACAGTGATGCTAAGAATGAACCATATGAGAAACCTGTTTTAATTTAATGAAGGCCTGATCACCCGATGTTTAATTAGGCGGGGTGTCACAGGAACTTCTAGCAAAACATGGGAGACCATTGAAAGGTGGAGTTGACAACTTCAACTGCTGATTTTTGGCTACACAACGGTTGGAAGGAACTTGCAACGCATAACTCCATAGGATTATGGTATTTCTTAGTGTTTAGATATGAAGAGAATTATATTTGACACGATTACCCGGGGTACATTAGTTGGAAGGAGGTGCCATATGAGCTCAAGTTAGCTGTTTGAGTGACACTACAGGTACTGCATTTATATTTATATGTCAATTTCGATTTCGATTTCAATTACGATTTATATTTATCTATATTTGAGGGGCGGATACTAATTTTACTTTATTTCAATTCAGGGGACAGGGAGTGGCCCTAAGGGTAGGCCACATATGCTCTATACTTATGTGGCTATTCAGACGAGAAGGGAAGGATAAGGAGGTGTCCCCGAGCGTCGCGGTACAAAATCTCTTTTCCATGCAAATAGTTTGTAGATTTGAGATAATTGATGGTGATGTTGTTTCTTCTTAAATAGTTTCTATTTTGAATATATATTTGCATTATCTTTAGTTTGTTTGGATATATGATATTTGGAATAGGTACAACGTTGCTATAACAGATACAAATATACTGCTGGGCAGTGGCAGTGGCCATACAGCCCCGCAGATTTTTTTTTAAATTCTGCCAAGAATTGTCACGGTCATTGACCGTGACACGTCCGTGACACAAAGTTGTCACGGGCGTGTCACGGTCAATGGCCGTGACAATTTTTTAAAAAGGGTCACGGCTTTGTCACGGTTTATAACCGTGAAAAACGTGTCACGGTCATTGACCGCGACACGACCGTGACAAAAAAAGTTGTCTCGCCTCGAAATGTCACGGTTATTGACCTTGACAAGTTGGATTTGTCAGGGTCAATGACCTTGACAAATGGGCAGATTTGGTGTAGTGATAGCTAATACCCAAATCGTGTCGATGGATCAAGTCATCCTTCCTTCTCTCATCACGAAGCGGTGACCGCTGAACATATGATCTAACATAATGACCTTTACTATGTCCAGTACATCTCAGCCGACGCATGGTGCATGATCTCGATATTGAATGCAAACTCCCCATCGATAAATTCACCACGAGTAAAGGTGTATATATATATATATATATATATATATATATATATATATATATATATATATATATATATATATATATATACCGAATAAGGTATACACTCAAGCGTAACTAAAACATCAAAATCCCCTAACGTCGGATCGTTATGTCAATTAGGTTGGTTATCTCACAAAACCATGTCGAACATATATAACCAAGTAGGATACCGCGTACACTCAAGCTTACCCCAAATCATCTAAATCCCTAAACACTGGATTATTCGTTACATTCTTAGGTTTATTAACTTTTAAACCTTATTAAATTCAACTCTTAGTTAATTGCGTCTCTAAACTATGAGTACATCGATATCTATATAAATACACTCTCTCTCGTAACGTACATTTATGCTTTCGTATTTAATTACTAAATCAGTTACATGGCCTAAAATCTCTCAAAACCTAAGTTAATCTCCCAAACACTTTAACTAGTTCCTTTCCAAGCTCAAAGCGTACAGACGACCATTGGATACCACTATGTCTCGCGTCTATAGAATCTAATCTAATCCCTAACGTCAGATAGTACAATTACTTAAAGTATTAACCGTTCTTTTGTCTTAATTAAACTTACATAATTTCTCTTTTGATTTATACACTAATAAACCTAAATTTTGAATTTTGTCAGCCATCTCTCATATACTCGAATCAACTCGGGATAGCTACACGTTCCATTCCCCAACCCGAACTCAGTTCCACCCTAGGGCAGAATCGATTCGCTCCCAAGGCCAAATCGATTTTCACATGGCAGAAGGCTCTGATTTGCCTAAAAATTAGGGCTTATTTCCCCAAACCTCCATTAATGGTTTCCAAAGCTCCAAATCGAAACCAATACAATACCAAAACTTAAATCTAAGTGTGAGAACATGTTTCTAAACCTTTTTAGACAATCATATGGGTTCAAGAAATTAAATCCAAGACGAAAACTTAAATGTTCAAACTATTCAACTTAATTCATTGTTAAATCATCCTAGGGTCTCTTCATCAATAATTTTAGCCTTAAACCTCAGATTAACATTTGATAATTCATAATAATGAAGTTTCATTCTAAGACATCAATTATATTTTAGGTCTAAATCATTTAATCCATCAATTTCACGTTTTAATCATCAAGGTACAAGTATTCAATGGAGGATAGATTCATAACACCATTAATTAACCCAAACCATTCATATAGTCAAAATCAAATAATTTAATCTCTAAACATGCTTCAAAACTCATATTTAAAAAAGAAAAAACACATGTTCTAAATTAGTTAAAATTTATAATGAGGACTGCAAGATATACTTGCTTGAAAATTAAAGGATGCGTGGTGTAACCTTGAATCCTAGTGGTTCGTTCTCCTTGGACTTTTCTCTGCTTCTCTTAAAGACCCATGGTTTCTAGGGATTTCTTCTCCTTAGAAATAAATGATAATTCATGACCCTTAATCCCACTTAAAAATTTAAATTCTCGCATCTCCATTAATGTCTATTTTCGAGCACCCCAATGGGTCCAAAATACTACCCGAATTGACCTGAAACTAGTCTTAAGGGTAAACCTACCCCCAGGCCCAGTTTAAAGCGGTGAAAACGCAAAAATGAACATCCGTGTCATCCCAGAGTCCATTCTAAATGATACTACCAATAATACACGATAATACCTCATGGCGCTAATAAATTATTCACTTAACGCGTACACGTAGTCTACAATCATATAATTAGTATCACTAATCAATTATTCTAAATACATGTTACAAAAATCATACCGAATACAAAATTTAATTATCATCTAAATTTTGCCAATTTATTATTATTAAACCACAAAAGTAATAGTTGATCCTATTTATTAATTTATTTCTCACTTAAATAATAATATAGTTTACAAAAATATGAGGTATTACATTCTTTCCCACTAACAAAGGAATTCCATCGTCGGAATTCCCTAAAGCACAAAGCCAAAATGTAACCTGCACAAATGTCATAGGCTTATACACAATTAGCCCATACCCGCATTTTACGAGATAAAAGAAAAAGGCTCACATACGCCTACCATAGTGTGTCGCCCATACACCATATACCATGTGTACACACGCACAAACATGAAATATGTAACACATATATACATCCCAAAATCAACCACACATATAAGTCACGAATATAAAGTAGAGGTATGTTGTAGTACCTTACTTACAACAATTAAACTCTTCTTAAGATTTACCTACTCATTCAACTACTGGTGTGAACGTTCCTAAATGCTCTCGACGTTGCACTCCTTGGTTCCACTGGCCTTAAATTATATAATATCTCACCGCTCGATGCGTTATATCTCCACACAAGTAATGTCTAACGTATTAAATAAAACGTCCTAGAGTCCCAACGTGTCTCAACTCCCATCACTTACTAAGATTTGTGCGTGGGACGTCTTGCAAGAGAAATCCAAATAAGAAACCCACTCGATACACTATTGCCTAGTTTAGTCGGTCATCGAGATTCGTTAGCCCAATACTACCCACGAAACAATTCACTAACCACACAAATCTCAACTTATTACAATTCTAACAAAAGGCTCAACCCTTCCAATAGCGATACCAAACCCCTTAAGTTAATTGATCCCATAACGCTAAAAACATCATGATATACTCAAACATATGGGTAGATACACTCCGCCCTACTTTAAAGTCAATAGAATTCTTAACCACTCCTAAACCTCTGAACATCTAACCATTCCAATAAGGGTCTACAATCACTAATCTCTATTACAATATCACTATGCTAACACCATCGTGACCTTACACAACTTCATGTAATCGAGGGCGTGTCTAGCCATAAAATTCATAAAATAACCAAAACATTTACAATACAAATGCACATCATCATGCATATCCTTACATAGTAAGATAAATCCATCACCGCCTAACCATCCCATGTAGCCATCCTATAAAGTATTCCACCACTATCATATAACCCATATAGGTACTCCGAACTAAAAAATTACCTCCAATAGGCATACCCACGCCATAAGTCAAAATCATTATCATCAGCACATTCACTATGAAAATCTACAGTAGGGCATTACCACTGCCCAAGAATAACGAACAGAACGCATAGGGAGTTTACTCAACCCATCAACCATCCAACCTATTCCTAACTCATAAATATGTAATAACAGCATAAAGGATGCTCACATGCCCACTACTATCCAACAACTAGGGAAAATATATACACATAACCTACCCATACATAATAAATCGCACAGTCACTCTCATATGGAATCACGTCTCTCACTACCAACACCATATCATAGTGAGCACCAACCCATAATCCACGTGATTGCGTTAATAGTTAATCCATATATAAAGAGATAACTCTCGGCAAAACTATTATACCTAAACAAGGTATATAGCTATACAACATATAGATATTATGAACATCGCGCTTCATTAAATCCCAAATCCTATACTACGTCAGTCGCTAAGCTAAAATCCCCACATCGATGTACCCACTCTCAACAGGGTGCTACTTTCTAAGTCACGCGAAACCCACAGCTATAACCCAGTGCCGGTAGTAATGCCTATTAGGCTACTACATAGAAATTTACAAACCTCTATCGAACCATCTTTGGTTCTACACTACCATACATAGAATCCACATTTGGGGACCAGCTAACCACATGGCCATGCACCACACGTCATAAAAGTTATAATCATAATTCATCCTAGGAGTTCTCTCTCTCGGCTTAACTCGCTATTTAGTAACATCCTCTTCCATTTTCCTCCAATTGTCTTTAATAAGGGTACTCTTAATCTTACAATTGCAATTACAACCCTCAATCAAAACATTCTCTTTCATTGCGCCTCTTAGAACTTAGTTGTTCCTAAACCTTATTCATAACTAATACATCCACAAAATACACGCCTATGATGCATGGGCATCTCCATCTCCATCCTCATACGAAATCTTTAATTGAGTCTTCTTAACTCGATCAACAGAAAAATGAGTAATCTCCTCTCCAATTTCAATTAACTCAAGTGTACTAATAATCATTTGTAACTAGCCTCCAACTCATTTTTCAAAACCACACAGTGACCCTAATCCTAGGTCTAAATACTTTCACATTATCACCACCCTAATCACAAATGGGTTAACACTATAAATGAAATTTGCTTATATCTGACCATAACACTAATTCTACTTTCTAATTGTATTTAATTCAAAAATAAATTTATTGTCAAAATCCTTATATTTAAAAAAAAAATCAATCCATTGCTCTGTCTCTTAGGTGCAAAAAATTTCATAAGGTCATTCTTCTACCCTAAATTCCCATCACAATCTATATTACCTTAAACAAAACCCGAAACACCAATAGGCTCCTTAAGAACTCAAATTCCTTAATGTCTCCAGAAATGGAGTCAACGTGAAACATATTCACTAACTTATGCATGCAAAAGTCTCTAAGTTGTAGACTGTACACCCAAACACGATAATTTTCCATAATCATCCTCATAGTAGTGGTGAAACCCTTTGTCTAAAAACTATTTCTATAATTGATTCTAACTCATAATGACCTTTATTCTCATGCTTTTCTAAGCTCGAATACTCCTCAAGCCATGTCAATTCTCAAAAATCCAACTAATAATGTCGACACACACGTTATCGCGACACCAGACTATAAAACCTATGATTGGATCTAACATATCAAAGAACGTTCAGCGAAAAATGAAATAGTCGCAACACAAATTCTAAGGACACTAGAACCTGGATGCTCTGATATTAATTGTAACACACCATATTTTTCACACCCAGTTAATCAGGCTGGGAACGAATTATTGAGAGCACTAAAACAATTTATATCATTCTCAGCATCAACAATAAACCAAACACTACAATAAATAAAAACCATCCACAGTAAAAACTCAATGAAGGATTACAAGAAGGATAAATGAAATGAAATATCTAAAATCCAATAAATGAATCAATTATATCAAATATCTTATTACGATTGTTCAACTGAATAAAATAGAGTACAATCAAACCTCATTTGAATACAACTCCTGAGTACATACGAACAACTACAATGAACTAGCGGCTCCAGCTCAACGGATACCAAACAATATCGCTACAACTGTAAGTCTGAACGCTAAACCATGTTAACCTCTATATACAATAATAATGCCCAGGGGGTGGAAATATTTTATAAATTTGGGTTAGCGCCCTTAAGTTGCAAGAATATCTCTAATAAATTAACATAAATCATGCGACTATCTTACAATAAATATGCCACTCATCGACTCTCACTTGAAATAAGTACCTCACCTCTTATCTAAGTGAAATACTATGCGGATGTCCTAACCCAAGGCATAACTATACTAAGGGTTTCTATCTCTAGACAATCAAGTACTATTACGTAACGAACAACTAACATGCAACACTACTAAAGGTAGTGCTTTATTTGTTTTAATATCTTTTTAGTCAAAGTGTTCTTCTCCATACTACTACAAAGGATAAACAACAACTTTGTATCCTGCAAAAGGGATATAACTAACTACACTTTTAAGAATAGAACCCAACTATCAACCCCTGCAATGTCACCCCCAAGAATACAGATAAAACACATAATGTATTTTACATAACATGAGGTTCATTATCAATTATCTATCATTAGTCAATATTAATTATTTCTCATTAATTATGACATCACATGAAATCCATTACCTTCGGTGTCCACCTCATGCCTCTATCGGTAAGTCTGTAGGAATATAGCACCTAACAGGCTTAAGCAAAACAAACAAATAAATAATGGGGCGATCACTACGCAAGAACACCACCAATGACCCATACCCAGACCATGTCGATGGATCAAGTCATATTTCCTTCTCTCATCATGAAGTGGTGACTGATGACTGTATCATCTAACATAATGACCTCCAGTACATCCAACACATCTCAATCGACACGTGGTACACAGTCCCAATATCGAACGTAAACTCCCAACCGATAGATTCACTATAGGTAAAGGTATGTTTACATAATCAACATAATACATACACACACATATATATATATATACTGGATAACGCATACACTCAAGCGTACCCAAAACATTTAAATCCCCAAATGTTGGATCGTCATCTTAATTAGGTTTGTTATCTCTCAAAACCATGCCGAACGTATATAACCATGTAGGATACTGTGTTGTGAAATTAAAAATTATCGCAAGTGCATGGATTATTATAGAATAGTGAGTATAAGTACGGGTGGAATTCACAGAGATCTGTCAATGTTAACGTTTAAAAGAATTTCTATTGTCCAACTAGATTAAATAGGGTATAGAATAATATGCACTAAAATAAATAAAAACAACTACAAATAATGAGATGAACACACGAGAGTTGTAAATTATATGGAAATAATTAGGATTCAGGGTTCATTTATCATGTAACTAATATTGCATACTAATTTAATGTTGTCTTACCTTTTTTATAACTCAAATTAAACTGATTCTCGTCGTGATTAATTCGAAAAATATAACGGTTATGTTTGAAATATTTTTAATGTTTCTAATAGAATGCTGAAGTCTCTATTCCCTTTGAAAATACAAGTTCTAAAGTTTGCAACTGTATTTAAGTATGGACTATCAAAAAAATCAAAGTGCAAGCTTAATCAATTAAAAATTACTATTTCTAAATCTCAAAACTTGATTTGACAATTTTTTTTGAAGGTTTTAGAACACACACTCGTGTCGTTTTAAAATGAATACTGGATTTTTTTATAACAATTATAATGAGTAAGGAATAAACAACAATTAAATTAACGTGACAATATTAGATAACTATGATAAATTTCACCTTAATCCTAATAGAAGAACTAAGCTACCATAATGAAAGACAAAAACAAATTGAAAGAATGAGTAGATTTCTTTATTAATAAATCAAACTTACAACAAGTTCTTTAACAATAATCTTCAATCCCCTCAAAGTGATAAAAAATTGGCCCTCAAATTTATTACAATCACTCAAAAAATGCTCCTCGAAATTGTATCTGAAAATGTTAGCCCAATTGTCCATTTTAATTGGACAAACAGTGGAACCGAACACTCCACATCTTTAGTATTTAAATCACAATAAGGTACTCAATTTTCCACCACCCTGGGACTCTTATTTTTACTTACCGAACACACACGCTGATTTTAGTCCAATTTGGAGAATAACAAGTTCCCATTTCTTTTTTATGATTTCAGAAGCGTAAAAATAATTTTTTTCAAATGATCGTAAAAATCAGCCTTTTCACGCTTTTCTCGAGTTGATCATCAGTTTGCACCAAATTCCATCATTATATGCAAAATATTCAGTGGCAACCTTTTTCACAAATTTGCACAAGAATATTATAAAATTATTAAAGTGCCCATTTTTTACTTAAAATTGTTGTTTTGAATACAAATTCAATCATTCGTACATTTCCTTCATTTTTTCACAAAATGGCCCTAAGAACTTATTAAATAAGATAAAATGGGCTTAACAAAGTATAACTTTGGGTATAAAACATATTAAATATTGTACTTATCATACCGCGTACACTCAAGCATACCCCAAATCATGTAAATCCTTATGCAACGGATTATTCGTTACATTCTTAGGTTTATTAACTCATAAATTTTATTAAATTCAACTCTTAGTTTATTGCGTCTCCAAACTATGAGTACATATATCTCTTTATATATACACACTCTCGTAACATACATTTATGTTTCCTTATTTAATTACTAAATTAATTACACGACCTAATATCTCTTAAAACCTAAATTAATCTCCCAAAGACTTTAACTAGCTACTTTCCAAGCTCAATGCGTACACATAACCATATGATACCTCTCTCTCGTGCGTTTTTCCAATCTAATCCAACCCCCAATGTTGAATTGTACAATTAATTAAAGTATTAACTGTTCTTCTACCTAGATTAAAGTTACACAATTTCTCTTTTCGTTTATATACTAACAAACCTAACTTTTGAATTTTTCCAACCATCTCTCATATTAATAACCTCTCATATACTCGAATCAACTCGGAATAGCTACACTGTACATTCCCAACCCAATTTCAGTCCGACCCAGGGGTGGAATCGATTCTCTCATAGGGCCGAATCAATTCGCACTGGAAAAAGGCTCAGATTTGCCTACAAACGAGGGCTTCCTTCCCCAAACTTCCATTAATGGTTTCCAAAGCTCCAAATTAAAATCCAAACAATACCAAAACTTAAATCTAAGTGTGGGAACATGTTTCTAAATCTTTTTAGACAATCATATGTGTTCAAGAAATTAAATCCAAGACTAAAACATAAATATTCAAGATATTTAACTTAACTTATTATTAAATCATCATAGGGGTTGCTCATCACTAATTTCAACCTTAAACGTCAAACTAACATGAGGATAATTTGTAGTAATGAAGTTTCATTCTATGGCATCAATTATATTTAATATCTACACCATTTAATCCATCAATTTCACATTTTAATCATCAAGGTATAGGTATTCAATGGAGGACATATTCATAATACTTTTAATTAATCCAAATCATTCATATAGTCAAACTCAATTAATCTAATCTCTTAACATTCTTCAAAACTCAAATTTGAATAAGGGAAAACACATATTCTAAATCAGTTAGAGATACTGAGGATTGCAAGATATTTGTGCTTGAAAATCAAAGGACGCATGGTGTAGCTTTAAATAATGGTGGTTCGCCGTCCTTGGACTTTTCTCCGCTTCTCTTAAAGACCCATAACTGCAAAGGTTTGATATTCTTTAGAACAAATGGTAATTAATGACCCTTGATCCCATTTAACAACCTTAATTCTCGTACCTCCATTAAATGGCAATTTTTGAGCCCCCATATGGGCACAAAATACTACTCGAATTGACCTGAAACTCATCCTAAGGGTATACCTACCCCTAGACCCAATTTAAAGCGGTAAAAACACATAAACAGACATGTGTATCACCCCAGAGTCCAATCTAAACGATACTGTTCCTAAACATGATAATCCCTTACAGCATCAATAAATTATTCTACGCGTACATCGAGTCTACAATTATAAAATTAATATCACTAATTAATTATTCTAAACACACGTTACAAAAATCATATTGCGTGAAAAAATTAATTATAATCTAAATCATACCAATTCATTATTATTAAACCACACAAGTAATAATTAATCCCATTTATTAATTTATTTTTCACTTAATAAATAATATTAAAATCCACAAAAATATGGGGTATTACAATTTCTTACCGAGTTTCTTTAACGTATTTGTACCTTTGACTTTTCAGTCATACGTGAAAACATTCAGTCAAATGTACAAACATGTTAAAGCAATCCGATAAGAAATGTAGATATGAATAACACGTTTGGTAACCAGGATAAAGTGCATATTGCACTAACAAAAATGGATTTGAAACGAAGATAATGCGGGATTATATTTAATATCCCATTAGTTTCAAAATCAAATGGATCATATGACAATGGTGGAGAGAGCATCTCGAGTACATTAAGAAAAATAGAATAATGCTATTTTGTTAATGCTTGTGGTTTTTTACATTCCCTAGATAATGTAGAAAGATGTTTTTTCCTACTAAAAGTTACGACTTTGGGCTCTCAAAATAACAACTATTTTTCTTAATACTTTTGTTAGTTTTGACTCTCAAGAGTATGGAGAAAAATGTTATATTTCATAAGGACCCAAAAATGTCTATTTTATGATGCATTTTAGTCGATCGTTCTTAACAAAACTGGCCTTATGTTAATATTTGTCTATTTCTCATGTCAATCGACAATCGCAGTATAAAATTGTGACAAAGTAGCGGTCAAATGCGTTAAATGAAGAAAATGAAAGTGACGGCGAAGTTGAAAGTCTTGTTTGAACTTGTCCAGATGAGTTCCGATGCCCCGAGCCCAGTCCCATACCAAACCGAATCTAAGCCATTAACCGAGCCTTGTGTATGCTTAGTTTGTATTTTTATTACTTTTTTTATTTTTATTTTAGTCGTATATATTTTTAGGATCTTTATATTTTATTTGTGTGCATATAGTTGTAGGTGATAAGATCCGTTATTATGTGTCGAATTTTTTTACGTAAATATTATAGGGGTTTTTATTTTAGGATTTTCTTTATTTTCTTTTATTTCTTTTATTTCTTTTTCTTTTTCTTTTTTTTTATTAGTTTTGTTTTATTATTAATATTTTATTTTATTATTTATTTTACTTTTATCTTTCTCTTTTTAAATTAGGAATTTAATTCATTCTAATTTTAATAAATTTTATTTTATTAATTAATTAATTATATATATATATATATATATTGAGTTGTAACTAATAGTTTTCATTTTTTTTAGTACGTTATGAGTACAAATCAAGTTCCCAAATCTTTTTTAGAAGCATTAAATTTGGATGTTCTAGCGGGACTCATTCCACATGTTAATATTTAATAAATATGTGAGTACATGACGTGAAATCCACGTAAGATTTGGAAGAGATTTTTGTACTCTCGTATCATTATTCTTTTTTTTTATCCAAACTAAAACACCGACCCATTCCCTTATCCCATCTCTCCGGCCACCCATTACCTCCGGCGACCACCTGGTGAGCCCATCTTAACCCAGCAACCCGACCACCTATTCAAAATTTGGAACATCAAATAACCCAATACTCAAAAACCCAGGTCTCATACACCCATCAACCATGGTGGGTCGCCCAATAAAACCAACCCGGAAACCCACATATCCAAATCGAAAATCCATAGCAGCCATCTCTGACCCAAAACTAACACCACCAAACCCATACCCTCTCAACCACATCATCCACAAAAATCGGAATCAAAGAATACCAAACCACCTGCTAAGTCAGCTTAAAATACACATGCATATCCCCCCAAATAACCCATGTTTTGACTTAAGCAAAATTCAAATTCCACAAATCTCTCCTTCTTAACAACATACTTCATGGGTTATAAAAGAAAGGGTACCCACTCACTTAAAGAAGGGAGGACTCACAGAGAGGGGAGATAAAGAGAGAAGTACTGCTTTTTGTACAGTTTCGGAATAAAATAAATTGACTTAAGAAAAAAAAAAATTAGTTTAGTTTAGTTTAGAATAATTGTTAGGTTTAGTTTTTATTTTTATTTTTGTAATCAAGTACGATAGTTGTGAAGAGTTTGGGCACATTTGAAAGTGCGTTAACAATCAATGAATAAACTTGTTTAATTAAATTATAATTTCATGCCCATTTATTAATTAAAACCCTAGCTCATGCATCTAATTGTAATCGACAGAATATACGATATGAGGAAAAATCCCCCAAAGGGGCAAAACTTTTTTATTTCATTATAATGTTTAACGACTTACAAATACAGAAAAATACATCTTGTTGTGATACATGAATACCAGCAGGCGTAGGTTCGTTGTCGTCGGCAAGAGATCTCGCTAGATCTCCAATTATCAGCAATGGAGAGACAACCTTGTTCTCCACAAGGGTTACTCTAGATAAGTATAACGAGTAACAAGGGTTTAGAATGATTCACATATATATTTAGAATGATTTGGTGAATCAAAAGTGGTTTAAAACTCAAAAGATGAAGTCTTAAAATGCAGAAAACAGAGTTGTAAAGACTTGAAAAACCTTGATGCAGAAACAGGTATTTATATAAAAAAATTAAGTCGGCGCGGACACTCGAACGATAAGGGAATCTCGCTCGAATGACAATAGATGTCGCTTGATCCCTCATCGCGTGACCTATCAAATGAGGTAAAAATAGCAAAATAGTACGGGCTCATTTGATGATTTCTTGAAGCGAGGTTCAAGCGACCTATCTCGCGACATGCAATGTCGTTTGATGAGGTCGGTTGAACGACATCAGCTTATCATTTGAACGACATGGCTTAGTCGTTTGAACGATTAAAGCGTCAAATTCTAAGTTCGCCAACAGGTCTTTAGAAATTAATTTTGACTTAGAAAACCGATCTTTTTCGATAAAATCATTTGAGAAAAAAATTTCCAAATAAATACGAAAACATTAAAAACTCCAAATTAAACATTATACCATTTTAGCCAATGGAGTTAGTGGGAACGGTTGAAGACGCACGTTGCACGTTGCTCGATGTTATTGTACTATGCACGTATGAAGATGATGGGTGCGTGAAGCTTTGGATTCGGAGAGAGGACGTCATGGATGATCGTGTTGATGTGTCGAATGTAGAGATATACGACATACTTGCTATGATCTAGGACATATAGAAAATTCCTAGATTCTAAACGGACATTTATAAAATCATGTCCTTACAAATCTCCCCCCCCCCCCCCCCCCCCATGTTAATGCCAGTACATACGCAAAAATATCTGAATTATGCTACCCAAACTCAAAGTGAATAACATACAATTTAACATCCCCATAAACCCAAAAACTGGAAATACTAAATAACATGTCTTCAAAATTCTTTCAACATCTTCAATTCTTCAACTCTCCAATATTTCTTTGTCATCATCAGGGTGTGCAAAAATAATTCTCAATTTTGTACCTATACACATGAGACAAGAAATAATGTTGGTGATGCGCAAAAGTTTGAAATATAATGATAAGAAAAAATCAATATCAATTAAGTTTAAACAAATCATTATTAAATCAAACAACATCTCCCCCATAATTTATTCTTCCCCTTTTTATGATTTTCCTAAATAGACAAATATGAAGAACACTAAGCAATGCATATGGAGAGTGTCACAAGGAATAAACTTCTCTTTTGAATTTTTCACATTTTTTCAAACAAACAAATAAAAAATATACAACAAAGAATTACACCATGAAAGAACACGAAAATAACCAAGTCGGTGATAAAGTAAATGAAGGAATGTGAACAAATTCGATAGGAAAATCAATGCAAACAAACATAACATATGTGCACATTGAATACCGGATATTCCTAACGAATGAACTCAACATCTTCCTTAGGTGTAAAAATGATGGAATTATAAGAATTGACTCAATCTAATCAACAAATCAAAGTTTTTAAAGCTTTTTCGAGATTTTTAAAAAAGTTCAAACCCGTTAATATACAAATCCAAACAAACTCCCTCAAATGTAAAAATGATCATATAATGAAATATCTTTTCTTGTGAACGATCATATTATCCTAAACTAGTTTGGCCTTGGTTACTTTTATCAATGCCACACTTTTTTGGATCTTTTCAAAACTTTGGGTCGTGGATACTGTTTTCAATACCACACTTTTTTTACCCGAATTAAAAGGTGGCTTAATCATAAAGGATATTATGTTTACCTTTCGTAGCCCTTCCCCATTTTTTCACACAACATATAAATATTTAAACAAAATCCTCACGGGCAATAGATAAGACATGCACTACTATTATTATTCTCGTTTTATCGCATTTGGTTCATTGTATAGGTAGAATTGAGATGGAAACACTCAAACCAACATGTGATAGACAAGTACAAAATTCAAATAAAACCGTGCATGTGTGCATTAAAGGAGATAAGGAGCCACACATGTAGAAAGATATCACTAATCACATCTCAATGAATCCATACATTATAAAGCACATGGATGAAATGATGTAGCATTTCAAATCACTATCAAATAATTATATGGAATATGGAAATGAAGCTCTGACTTTAGCTATCTTAAATGTTCATCCATAAAAGGTGTAAACAAAATACAAAACTCTTTTTTTGTTTTTCAATTTTTTTTATAAAAAGAAAATCTTTTTGTCTTTTTCAAAAAATTATCACAAACAAAATCTTTTTGGATTTTTTAATATTTCAAAAAATAGAAAATCTTTTTGTAGTTTTTAAAAATATGAAAAAATAATAAATACTTCACAAATGATACAAATGATACAATCTAGCAATAGTAATCATACGATATGAACATGAAAAATGCTTTATATTCTAGACATGGTAACCACCCATCAGTCAATTGTGCAAATTACTTTCTAAGACTCTCGAATCTAAGGGTGTCTAAAGGTTTCGTGAAAGTATCGGCTAACTAGAGGTAAGTAGAAACAAAACTCATGGATACAACTTTCTTTTCTACTAACTCACGGATAAAGTTCTTACGTATCCTAATGTGTTTTGTGCATTAATGGTAGACTGGATTATGGTATATGTGTATCGCGCTCGTGTTATCACCTGAACTAGTCATGGTGTCCTATGATATCCCATAATTCTCCAGCATTTGCTTCATCCACAGAAGTTGGGTGCAATAACTCTCGACGGCTATATACTCAGCCTCCGCAGGGGATAAAGAGATGTAGTTTTGCTTCTTACTTAACCAAGAGACAAGAGCAGAACCAAATAAGAAACACCAACCAGAATTGCTCCTACATCCATATGCATCCCCGGCCTAATCGACATCCGAATAGGAATACCAAATGCCGCATGAGAGAGTACCACTCACGTATTTGATAATACATTTAAGAGTGAGTAACTGCGACTCTTTCGGGGACGCCTGATATCGCGCACAGAATCCAACACTAAAGGTGATGTTTGATCGAAAGTTAAGTAGATAAGACTACCTATTATATTCTGATACAAGGTTTTCTATACATCCTTACCAAAAGTGTCCTTGCTAAGCTTAATTGAGGTACTCATCGAGGTACGTGCATTCTTAGTGGAGTCTAAACCAAATTTATTCACAAGGTCCCTAACAAACTTGGATTGGGAGATGAAAATCCCATTCTTTAGCTGATGAACCTAGAAACCAAGGAATAATGCAAGCTCACTAATCATGCTCATCTCGAACTCACTCTCCATCTCCTCCTCAAAGTCATGAGCATATCGGGATCATGTGGATCTAAAGACTGTATCGTCCATGTAGACCCGGGCAACCAAAATAGCACCATATCCTCTCTTAATAAATAACGTCATATTAACTCCCCCTCCTTTGAAGCCACAGGCTAAGAGATAGGAAGTAAGCCTCTCGTAACAAGCACGGGGTGCTTGCTTTAAACCATACAGAGCTTTTCTCAAAAAATAGACGTGATCAGGGTGTTTAGGGTCTTCAAACCCTTTTGGTTGTTCCTCGTAATCCTCATCCTGTAGAATACCATTCAGAAAGAGACTCTTGACATCTATCTAATATAACTTGAAGCACAGATGGCATGTGATGGTGAGTAGTAAACGGACGGACTCAATCCTCACAATAGGAGCAAATATCTCGTCAATGTCTACACGCTCTATCTGTGTATAGCCCTAAGCGACCAACCTAGCCTTATTTTGGATAATGGTTCCATTTTTATCCTTCTTATTATTATAGATCCATTTGGTACCAATCACATTCTTCTCACTAGGTCGGTGGATAAGTTCCCAGAAATCATTCTTTCTAAACTGAAGTAACTCATCATGAATAGTGGATATCAAGTGTTCATACTTGAGTGCTTCTTTAATGTTATTAGGATCGACTTTAGACGTGTATCACAAAAAGCTAACCATATTCTCTATCTAAGAAAGAGTCTTGACTCCTAAGGTGGGAATTCCTAGAATGGCATAAGGGTCATGATTTTTGGGAATCCAAGGAAGTGTGTCCCCTAAGTCAGGAGTAGGGTCCATCTTGGGCGTGTGAGGGATAATGGAATCATCATCTGGAAGTGCGTTATCCTCTCACAAAGGGCTAGAATTGATAAACGTCGATGGTTCATCAGCTTGCATGGTGACGTTTATTTACTCCATAACCTTAGAGATACTCAGGCTAAAAACCCAATATGCTCTACTCATTTATGAATAACCTAACAAAATTCCCTCGTCGCTCTGGAAGTCAAACTTTCCTAATTTCTCTCTATCCCGTAGGATGTAGAATTTTCTCCCCAAAACACAAAATTATGAAAGGTTGGGCTTCTTCCCACTCCATAATTCATAAAGCGTCTGAAATGTGTGTGGACAAAGGGAAACCCTATTCACCATGTGGCACGCGGTATACACCGCCTCTGCCTAAAATCTATTAGAAACTCTACGACCTAGAAGCATAGATTTAGCCATCTCCTGAATCGTTCAATTTTTCTTCTCAACAATCCCATTTTATCGAGGAGTCTTCAAGGCCCAAAATTCATGTTTGATCCTGAGGTTATCATAGTAAAGATCCACTTTTTCATCCTTAAATTTAGTACCATTGTCACAATGCATTTTATTGATAATAACACCATGTTGATTTTGCAGGACACGACACTTGGTCGTAAGAAACTCTACATCATCGGATTTCTCTCCCAGAAAACCTACAATGAAGTAGAGAGAGAAATCAACTACCATCATGAGGATATACCTCTTACCATACAAACTCTCAGTACGAGTAGGACCTATAAGATCCATATGTATCAACTCAAGCACTCATGAAGTGGTAATTGAATTCAACTTTCTATGGGGGCTACAAACTTGCTTTCCCAACTGAACGGGTCCACAAACCATGGAAGTCGACTTTTGAAGTGACAATAAGCTACATACTAGGTCCTTTTTAACTAATAGCTCCAAATCTCTAAAATTCACGTGACGTAGACGTTAATGCCATAGATCCATAGGAGTGATTGTGGTGCCGCTGCAGACAAATGAGGACATGGGAAAAATACCAAAAATATTATCTTCAGTCCTCACCCCTTGTAATAGAAGTTTATTGGCGTGATCATAAACATTGCACTCATTTTAGTCAAACTTTTTTACAAAGTCAACATCGCATAACTGGCTAATGCTGATAAGGTTTGCTTTCAAACCTTTGACGTACAATATATTCTCTAGCTTAGGAAATCCTGGTATCTCTACTGTACCCCATCCTACTATTATAGTCTTTCTCCCATCTCCAAAAGTGACTTTACCATCCTTACAATCCTCTAAGTAGTAAAATAATGAAGGGTCACTTGTCATGTGCCTGGAGCACCCACTATCAAAATACCACTGTGAAGTATTATGTGCTTTAAGAAAATCATAAGCAACAAGGCTTTCACATCGTGCTTAGGTACCCGAGAAGTGGTAACCTTATGTTTTCCTTTGTCATTATTGGTTTTAGCCGTGATTTTGGAAGTATCCGGACGACAAAGACAACCGTTGGAAATCTTCTATTAAACTCTGAGACGTGGTGACTAGAAACTCAACTTTCTCTCTAAGACTAATAATAACGCTAGTGGTACACGGCAGAGCAAAAGTACATCGTGTTCGACCCAAACTATAGCAAAACTCCATAAGGTGGCCTTTCCTCTTGTAGTAGGTACAAAAATGCATAATTTTAGGCTGACATTGGTTTGCTTTTCTTGGTCAAACTCTTCTTTGGGGTTTTGGATGATGGTTGTATAGATTTATAGTAAACTCAAGAATTGGTTTCGATGTAACTTGAGATTTGTATGCACCATCAAACCCTATTCCCCGCCTTTCGTAAAGCACTAAAGCAGGGGCGAGGGGCATCTTTCCCATCTTTCCAAATATGTCCTCTATTTTTACCTTGACCTCCCGGACACTCTCAAGGTTGTGAGTGAGTTGGGAAACAAGGATTCAAGTTTCTTTCGAGCCTCTATGTAGGAATGGATCTCACTCGTAAGACTAGCCACTTGCTTGGTTAAGTCCCCTTTTTCTTTCTTAAAACAACTCTCTCTCTCTCTCTCTCTCTCTCTCTCTCTCTCTCTCTCAATCTCAAAACTGAATTTCTCTCTCTTTATCTCTCAAGGCAGTGATAACGGAGGACTTTCTATCTCTCTCCGTATCTCCCAAATCTTTCTCTAAGGTGATGATCTTAAAATCTAACACTTTGTTACACTTTTTAGTTTTAAATGAATCAACATACAAATTGGCATAGGCGCGTCGTAGATCACTCTCGCTCTCACTTGTAACATCCTCCCCCTCACTCACATCGCTTTCAATGTCGAGGTGTCCCTGTGAAGTAGCTTCCTTATCATCGTGAGGTGAACTGTCTGTACTCACATAACTAGCCATAAATGTGGTGACTTATCTCTAGAATCCATCGACTCGACCTCACTATCATCACTAAGGGAGACATTTAAAGAAGATTTTCCTTTGCCTTGACATTTCAACCTCGTTGGACACTCAAAAGCCTTATGACCTCTACCATCACACTCATAACATTTGTCTTCATCTCTTTTAGGCGTGTCCTTTTTATCTTTATCATTTTTCCTTTTAGATTTATTTTTCTTAAATTTCTTTTTATCTTTGAAATTGCTATTATTTTTCTTCAATTTGAGAATTTTTTTGAAAACAAAGCCAAATCATCTAAATCAAAATCAAACTTCGAATCTGGACCCCTCTTTCTATCCAACCCCTCACTTTTTCTAGCCAGGGACTTAAGTGCTGCAAATTTATCTTTTAATTTGATTGTATTAGGAGACATGTCAATTTCACATGTCTGGAGGTCTCCTACCAATTCTTCTAATTTCAGACTGCTCAAATTTCCTATAGAATTTAGCACAGTGACTTTAGGGATAAAGCGCTTAGGCAATGATCTCAAAATCTTTATAACTATTCTAGAATCAGGAATATGTTTACCAAGATTGAAACTAGTGTTAACAATATCAGATAAGCGAGCATAGAATTCATCAAAACACTCAGATTCAAGCATGGTAATTTTTTCAAATTGAGTAATTAGATTTTGTAATTTGGACTCTTTAACTACATTAGTACCCTCATGCATAAGTTAAAAAACATCACATGCTTCTTTTAACGTGGTACACGTTATGAAGAATCTGAACTCGTCGGGTGTGATGGCTCCAAAAATTTCACTTAGTCCACGAGAGTTATAAGTGCTCCATTTAAATTCATCCTCAGTCTTGTCAGTAACCGATTTAAGATTGGTGACATTATTAGCCGTGGCAGTGGGAGGAGTCCACCCTTTTTCACATACACCCCAGACACGTTCATCAATGGCCTTTAAATGAGATTTCATAAGGGGTTTTTAATATGCATTGTTTGTCCTGTAAAAAATTAGCACCCGATCATACAAGTTTTCCATTGAATTTGCATTTTTCAAAAATTAATTTTTAGACAAAATTTGATATCGAAAAAAAATTTGCGAACAAAATTACATGGTATAATTGTGTAATTGGCTTTGATACCAATTTGAGAGTGCGCTAGAAATTAATGAATAAACTTGTTTAATTAAATTCTAATTTTATACCTAGTTATTAATTAAAACCCTAGCTCATGCATCTAATTGTAATTGTCAGAATATAAGTAATTAATTAGGCACACAATCACAAACATAGATATGAGGAAAAATTCCCTAAAGGGGCAAAGCCTTTTTATTTCACTATATTGTGTAACGACTTACAAATACAGAGAAATACATCTTGTTGTGACACAAGAATAGCCGTATGCATCGGTTTGTTATCATCAGCAAGAGATCCGGCACGAGCTTCAATGGTCAGCAATGGAGAGACAACATTCTTCTCCACAAGGGTTACTCCAGATGAGTAGAATGAGTAACAAGGGTTTATAATGATTCACATATATATTTGGGATGATTTTATGAATCAAAAGTGGTTTAAAACTCAAAAGATGAAGTCTTAAAATCGCAACTGTTCTACAGAAAATGGAGTTGTAAAGATTTGAAAAACCTTGATGCAGAAACAGGTTTTTATATAAGAAATTAAGTCGGGCGGTCGCTCGAACGATAAGGTCATCTCGATTGAACGACAATAGATGTCGCTTAATCCCTCATCGCGCGACCTATCAAATGAGGTAAAAATACCAAAACCGTACAGGTTCATTTGATGACTTCTTCAAGCGAGGTTTGAATGAACTATCTCGCGACATGCAATGTCGTTTGATGAGGTCGTTTGAACGACATCAACCTATCATTTGAATTACATGACTTAGTCGTTTGAACAACTGAAGTGTCAAAATCTAAGTTCGCCAACAGGTCTTTAGAAATTAATTTTGACTTAGAAAACCTAAATTTTTCGATAAAACATTGTAGAAAAAATTTCCAATATATACGAAAACATTAAAAACTCCAAATTAAACATTATACCATTATACCATTTTAGCAAATGGAGTTAGTGGGAGCGGTTGAAGACGCATGTTGCACATTGCTCGATGCCGTTGCACTACGCACTTATGAAGATGATGGTTGCATGAAGCTTCGAATTCGGATAGAGGCCATCATGGATGATGGTGTTGACGTGCCGAATGTAACGATATATGAAATACTTGCTGTGATTTAGGAGACATAGAAAACTCCACTACAAGAAAAAATAGAATTCGCGACATCTTTCGGCGACATCAGTGTCTTCGTGTTGCCAAAAGGTATACTTTTGGGGACATATATAGTTTTTATGTCACAAAAAGTTATTTTTTTGGTGGGCTCCCTACTAACATTTCCCCCAAATGTCATTTACATTCAGCGACATCCGATTAAGATCGCAGACTTGGTCCCTTACTTTTGGCGACATGTTTTATGTCACGAAAATATCACTCACATTAAGCAACATGAGGGTCATGTCCCGAAATGCTATACACTTTCAGCTTCATCATATACACGTCGCGATATGTATTTTAATTTAATTAAAAAAAACTCAATTTATTTCCCTCTTTTTTTTTTCCCGCTAAAATACTATTTTCCCCCTCAAAAACTAAAACCTCCTAGAACTCCCTCTTAATAAACAAAGCCCTACATAAAACAATTCTCTCTCTCTCTCTCTCTCTCTCTCTCTCTCATCTCCCCCGATATCTTCTCTCTCCCCTCACCCACTCACCGATCTCTCTCCATCCACGAACTGGGCAGTCCCCTACCTCAGACCCGGCATCCACCAAATCGCCGGAGTTCACTGCAAGCTTGCCTATATCCAAACACCGGTGAACCCCTTTGACCCAAGTTATACCCGAGACTATCCCCAATCCACCTGGATCTATCCCATACCCGAGAAAACCCACCAACTTCAAAGAAGCCCGCTGCCAAATTGTGACCAACTCAGGCCAAATTCCTCTCCCTTTCTTTAAATAGAAATGAAATAAGCACAAACTCCCGAATCAAGGTATTTTTAGTGTGAATATGTCAATCATCAGATTTTTTATGGGGGCTTACATTAAAATAATTAGTTTTTTTGTTTGATTTGTCTCTTATTTCATGCTCTCATCGGTATCTCGTTCTATAACTCTTACGATCTCATTTTATGCCATCGTTACACGTTTGTGTTTGTGTTTGGGGTTTCTGTTTACTTTTGTTTTGCATATACTGATTTGGTTTCTCATTTTTTACTTGTGTTTGGATTTTAGCTGTTCTAAACATCTCAGGTATTAGGGATGAAAATGTTTTTAGGGATTTCAGTTGTTTTAGACATCTATGTGTGTATTTTTTGCTGGTCGATTTAGATTAGAAGATTTGAGGATTTAATCAATTATTTTCTGGTCTAAATCAAGGTTTTGGTGCATATAACATCATTAATGTTCATATTTGCTTCATGAATTATGGATTGAGTAAATAAAAACTCATGTATGGAATACTATGGATTGAATTCAATGTCTTTTACATATCAACAGTGTCTATCTCTTTGTGTAAATTAAATATGCATAAATGTGAATCATAATTTATAGTGTCAATTTCCGTGTTAGCTATATATGTGATGTCATCCTGATTGCAAGCAACAATATTATCCATGCCTAGGTGTTATTTGTTCTGGGGAGACATTATATTTTTGTCTCTAATAGCTTATGGTATGTAAATATCTCGAGTATTTTATGTTATTGATTTTTATATGATTTAGATGATTTCATGCCTCTGTTACAATATGCTTTTTTACCAATTGACAGTGATGGAATACATTATTTAGGCTTAAAAACATGCATTTAAAGAGATAAAACCCCAAACAGCCCCAAACGGCTCTATAAGAGATGCGAACACCTTGCACGGGACCAATGTAACTCGTAGGAACTGACTGCGTAGTCACGGGAGTCCCGGTTTGAGAATACGACGACAATTTATAGAAATCTAGACTTAGTCTTAAAAGCACACATTTAAAGGGATAAAACCCAAAACAACCCCAAACAGACCCGTAAGAGGCACAAACACCTCGCATGGGACCAATGTAACTCGTAGGAACTGACCGCGTAGTCACGGGTGTTACGGTTTGAAAATACGATGATAATTTGCAAAAAAATAAACTTAGGCTCAAAACATGCTGTTAAGGGTGAAAACTCAAATCATCCCTCAAACGGCACTGTAAGAGGCGCGGACATCCTGCATGGGACCAATATAACTCGTAGGAACTGATCGTGTAGTCACAAGAGTCCCGGTTTGAGAATATGATGATAATTTAAAAAATATATTGACTTAGGCTTAAAAACATGCCATTAGAAGGTGAAAACTCAAATTAACCCCCAATCGGCCCCGTAAGAGGTACGAACACCCTGTGCGGGATCATTGTAAGTCGTAGGAATTGACCGCGTTGTCACAGGAGCCCTAGTTTGAGAATACAATAATAATTTGTAAAAATCTAGACTTAGGTTTAAAAACAGGCATTGAAAGGGATAAAACCCTCAATAATCCCAAACGGCCCCGTAAGAGGCACGAACACCTCGCGCGGGATCAATATAACTTGTATGAACTGATCGCCTAGTCTTGGGAGCCCCAATTTGAGAATACGACGATGATTTGTAAAAATCTAGACTTAGGCTAAAAATATGCATTTAAAGGGAGAAAATTGAAAAGAGCACCAAAATAGCTCCAAACGGCTCCGTAAGAGGCGCGAACACCTATTACGTGACCACTGTAACTCATAGGAATGGGCCACTTAGTCACGTGAGTCCCAGTTTGAGAATAATACGATAATTTAAAAAAATATAAACCTAGGCTTAAAAACTCGCATTTGAAGGGATAAAACTCAAAACTGCCCTAAACGGCCCCATAAGAAGTACGGACATCTTGCACGAGATCAATGTAACTCGTAGGAACTGATCGCGTAGTCACTTGAGTCCCGGATTGATAATATGATGATAATTTTCAAAAATCTAGACTTAGGCTTAAAAACATGAATTTAAAGAGAGAAAACCCAAAACAGCCCCAAACGGCCCCGTAAAAGGCACGGGCACCTCGCACGGGACCAATGTAACTCGTACGAACTGACCACGTAGTCACAAAAGTCCCGATTTGGGAATACAACGATAATTTACAAAAATCTAGACTTAGGCTCAAAACATGTCGTTAGAGGGTGAAAACTCAATTCAGCCACCAAAAAACTCTAGAAGAGGCACGAACACATTGCACGAGACCAATATAACTCGTAGGAACTGATCGCGTAGTCGTGAGAGTCATGGTTTGAGAATACGATGATAATTTGTAAAAATATAGACGTAGGCTCAAAATAAGTCGTTAGAGGGTGAAAACTAAAATCATTCCACAAACAACCCCGTAACAGGCGCGAACACCCCTCACGGGACCAATGTAACTCGTTGGAACTTACCCTGTAGTCACGGAAGTCCCCGTTTAAAAATACGATGATAATTTATAGAATTCTAAACTTAGGCGTAAACAACGTGTTGTTAGAGGGTGAAAACTTAAAACATCCCCCAAATGGCTCCGTAAGGGGCACGAACACCTCGCACAGGACCAATGTAAGTCGTTGGAACTAATCTCATAGTCACAAGAGTCCCGGTTTGAGAATACGATGATAATTTAGAAAAATCTAGACTTAAACTTAAAAACAAGGACTAAAAGGGATAAAACTACCAAACAGGCCCGTAAGAGGCACAAACACCTCGCACGAGATCAATGTAACTCGTAGGAACTGCTCGCGTAGTCCCGGGATCCTCGGTTTGAGAATATGATGATAATTTGCAAAAATCTAGACTTAGGCTCAAAAACACTCATTTAAAGGGAGAAAACCCAAAACAGTCCCAAACGGCTCCGTAAGAGGTACGAACACCTCTTACGTAACCACAGTAACTCATAGGAATGGGCTGCTTAGTCACGGGAGTCTCGATTTGAGAATATTACGATAATTTACAAAAATCTAGACTTAGGCTTAAAAACTCGCATTTGAAGGGATAAACCCCAAAACTTCTCCAAACGGCCCCGTAAGAGGCACGAACACCTCACATGGGACTATTGTAACTCGTCGGAACTGATCTCGTAGTCACTGGAGTCCCGGTTTCAGAATACGATGATAATTTGTAAAAATATAGAGTTAGGCTTAAAAACATGCATTTAAAGAGAGACAACCCAAAATAGAACCAAACATCCCCGTAAGAGGCATGGGCACCTCGCATGGGACCAATGCAACTCGTACGAACTGACCGCATAGTCATAGGAGTTTCGATTTGGGAATACCATGATAATTTGCAAAAATCTAGACATAGGCTGAAAACATGTCGTTAGAGGGTGGAAACTCAATTCAGCCCCCAAACAACCCCGTAAGTGACACGGACACGTCGCACGGGACCAATGTAACTCATAAGAACTGATCGCGTAGTCTCGAGAGTCCCAGTTTGAGAATACGACGATAATTTGTAAAATCTGGACTTACGCTCAAAACAAGCCGATAGAGGGTGAAAACTAAAATCATTCCCAAGTGGCCTCGTAAGAGGTGGGAACACCTCGCACGGGACCAATGTAACTCGTTAGAACTAACCGTGTAGTACCGAAAGTCCTGGTTTGAAAATATGATGATAATTTATAAAAATCTAGACTTAGGATTAAAAAACGTGTCGTTAGAGGGTGAAAACTCAAAATAACCCCCAAACGGCTCCGTAAGAGGCACGGACACCTCTTACGGGGCCAATGGAACTCGTAGGAACTAATCGCGTAGTCACGAGAGCCACTGTTTGAGAATACGATAATAATTTGTACGAATCTAGACTTAGGCTTAAAAACATGCCGTTAGTGGGTGAAAACCAAAAATAGCTTCCAACGGGTGAACCTTTATATCGATTGACTTATTTACGAGCTTATTTATATTAAATCGTTAAAAGGGATTTATTGATTTTTTATTTATGTCATTTTTTTATGTCGTTGAGTTTATTTAAATGTTAAAATATGGTGGATTTCTTGAATGAACAAAGGAAACTCTGCCTATTTTTTTTTAAATTATTGAGTGTTCTAGATTGATAAACTCAAACATAAGTTTAGGAAACATCTTGAGAATTGGGGGTGGAGCAATGAGAAATCACATATAATATTAAAGTAAGACTGTTGTTGGGCCGTGCGAGACACGTGCGACTATTTTTTAAGTATGGACACGGGCCCGGTGAACTTTTATATCGATAGAGTTATTTATGAACTTATTTATGTTAAGTTGGAAGGGATTTATTGATTGTTTATTTATTGCTTTTGTTGATGTCGTCGAGTTAATTTTAAATGTTAAAACAGGCTAGATTTTCTGAATAAACAAAGGAAAATTTGTCGAAATTTTGAAGTGTTTTAAATTGATTAACTCAAATATACTCGAATTTCAAAATTGAGCATCGGGGAGCGAAAATGACAATCAAAAATAGCAAAAAGAGGCCCACTAATGATAAAAGTAGATTTTTTTTCTTCATATTATGTAATCTAATTATGGTTAACAGGTGTTTATTTGTTTCCTATCACAGATCGATGATGGATTTCGTTGGATATCGTTGGGCTAGTTGATGGGATGATTCGAAGTTTCTCGCAAAATGTTTTATTTTTGCATTTGGTGTTATTTTAAACATTTGTTGTAATCATACATTTATTTGAATGGAATGAATTGTCTTTTAACGAATAATTGTAGAATTGAATATGGCAAAAATTATACAGGTTATATCATGAATTTTTTTATATATTCTCATCTTGCAATCTTCTTTTGAAATTATTTATAAAAAATAAAAACTCTTTTAGCGACATAACGTGGGTGTTGCTGAAAATCAAATCATATTCTGAATGACTTTTAGTGGCACTATAGATGACATTTAACGACATACACTATGTTCCCTAATAAATGACATTTCGCGACATGTATAACATGTCACTGAAAGGTTGACATTCCGTGACATGTATGGCATGTCGCCTAAAGGATGACATTTTGTGACATGTCATTATGTTGCGAAAGGTGAAGTATTATTCAATATAAAAAAATAAATATGAATATATATTTTTATAAATATATACATACCGCGACATATATCTTATTGCGAATGGTAAATACATTCCGCGACATAGATATTGTATGTCGCCGAATACATTACCAGACAGGGATGTCGCGACACGAGGGTGATAGGCGGTCATATGTCGCGAAATGCCTTTCGTGACATAATTAATACATTTCGCAACATATTTTTTGTGTTGCGAAATGTGTTTTTTCTTGAAGTTCTCCTAGATTCTAAACGAAAATTTATAAAATCATGTCCTTACAACATTGGAAGACTGCAATTCGACAAGGAGACTTGCGTATTGTGTTCAATCTTTTGATTTAATGTCACGTCTATATTTTTCTTGATTGTTGTTTATGTTCTAATATCAGAATGTTAGGCTAAACACCTGTTCAAGGGGTGGGATGAAATGCGAAGGATGTTCATTAAATTAATTGTTATATTTCTAGAAAAATTAATTTTAATTGTCACAAATTAATTTATGTATCGAAAGATAGTAAATTAATTTAATTTTAATATTTGATTTTGGAAATCGAACAAGAGATAGTTTTTTTTCTTTTAAAATTTGAATACTAATTTGGTGTTAAAATTCGAGGATTCATAGAATTTTTATTAAATTGATCCTAGCGGGTAATTTATTAAAAAGAGTATAAAACTCTTTTTTTTTATAATGTGACATTTTTAAATTAGTTTTCTGAAAAAGATATTATTCAATTTATAACTGTAACAAGAGTTGGATTATGAATTTAATATTAGCTCGAATAATTTCAATTCAATAAATTAAGAAATTAAAATAATTGACCATGTGGTGTAATCCCATCCTTTGAACCTTCTCACATTTATCACACTCGGGTTACGTGTCATTTTTAGTCATTTAGTCACTTCAGATTTTTAGCATTAATTAGTTAATTCTCCCTTGAAATTATTTTTTAATAAAATATAAAAAAAATAAAAAAAAATATTTTAATACAAAAGTTGAAATTGCAGACATTCATGTTATTTGTTTTCCGCTTGAAAGTTGGATTTATACCCGTACTTACCGCAATACGAGTTATTTAATAAGTTTTGTAGGTATTCAAGGGATTTTGAGACTAGACTTTTGAAGACAACGACCACATACACTAAAAAGTAGTTATCAATATTTTTTCATAACTTGCAAATTCGGGAGCTAAATGCTCTAAAATTTGTAAGTTTTGGGGGAGCAAAGCTGAGGTACTCACAACAAACCAATTTTCATAGGGAGGTATAAAGTGGTAATTGAAATGTCGCACAATAAGTGACCATTCTAAAACCACAGTTGTCTCGTCATTCCATTCAAGATATTATCATCTTTTTATTTTTATATAAAATTTTTAAATTTGTTAAGAAATGTATAAAATAAAAAACATTCATTATTTTATGGTTTTATGAACTTTATCGATTTTATAGTTTTATAATTATGTTTTAAAAATATTTAAAAGGAGAATTGGATGTATGCTGAATTCATAACCATTTAAAAAAAAACATGGATTCAACAAAAATAGGAGTAAATTTTTGTTTAAAGTTAAGGAGGGTTTTACTCAAAACCAAAAATAAAATGGGCGATAAAATCGAAACGAGAATTTGTATTCATAATATTATAATTAAATTTTATAAAATTGATACTTTTTTTCAACTAACATAAAACAAAAACATTAACGTAACACTATAAAAAAAGTACATTCACTCATCATGTAATGCCCCGCGGCCGTTGTGCCACTTGTCCTCGGCACTAAACTTTAAAACTTTATTAATAGGGAAATATAAATAATGCTCGACCTCATCATCAGAGTTAGCAGATTTATAAATCATCACTATATACTAAAGCACAATATAAATTGATCATTTAATAAAACATAAAAATCCATTTATAGTAATAACAAGAGTTTCCATTACAAGACTTTTATCATAAATTATATTCACCTTTCTTATGTAATTTCTTAAATAAAGTCATAAACTCCTATAACAAAAATAAGAAGTGAAATATATAGCTTAACATGCTAACAATAAACATTTTTTCATAATTTTAAATTCCCTTAAATCTTTCGCGGTCTCTAAATCTCCCCCGTGGCCTATATAACTCCCCGCGGCCTATATTACCTCCGTTGCCTATATCCTAAGAAAATAAAAAATATAGATAGGATGAGCTCATAAATCCCTACAGAGGTTAAATTAAAAGACCTCAAACCACATGTCAATGTTAATACTAGTGGATAAAAGATATACTAATAAGACAATATAGTTTAAAGTGAAAATAAGGAGAACAGTGCAATATAAACAAATAGGAAAGGAAAGAAAGGAAATTTATTGACCCCTAAAAATACCCAATGAACTAAGGCTCAATTCTACCTTATACCTCAGCTCCCCGGCTTCCCCCAAGCCTTTAGGTATTTTTGACATACTCATGCCACAGGTCTCAACCTCCGTTCCTTCTCAATTCCACGATGATGGATATGTGGTTTGTTATTAACTCCACACCTTAGCCAAGCTCTACCAAGGTGTAAGACCCATAGTTTATCTAGGATCAATCTTCCCAGGGCTAACCATTATGACCTCAAGCACTAAGCAAGAGTCTCTCACTTGACAGTGACACCTTAGACTAGCCAAATAGTGTTGAACACTTTGCTTCAATTCCTATCTCAAGTCACCCACTAGGCATAATACAATACTACCCAAAAGTATGCGGCCTCAAAGGAGGAGTTAGAACTCCTTATCTCCAATAGCGAGGGTATTTTAGTAAAAATAAGCTTTTAACACCTAATTTTCTTATAGCTCAAATCCTCCAAGAGCAAAGGTAAAACCCTAAGTAAAACCTATATGATCAATAAGGAAAACCTCAAAGTCACATATCATCAAACACATAATATTCCACAAGAACCCTAAGAAAAAAACCTACGAGTCAAATATTTAAGGTGAATAGTAACATTCCTTGGCCTCTAAAGCCTCAATGAACATTAAACAACCTTGACCTCTAAACCCATACTTTGATGAACAGTAATGACCATGGACTAAAACCCAAAATTCACTATAAATAGTAAATATGATGGTCTAAACTCAAAAACTCACATTATATATGCAAGGGCTCATCTCATTTAACAAATCACATAGAAACTAGGGTTTTAAATAAGGAAGAAAAAGAGAAGAACAAGTTATTTACCTTAGTGGACAAGTCCTATAAACTATATCTAGATGACGGATCTAACAACCTCCTTTATTTTGATGAATAGTAATAGACCTCGACGACTAATTCGGAAGCACTTTTCCTCTCACAAAATCTCACTTTCTTTTTCTAAAGTGGAAAATTATGGGTTTTACAGCTTTAAAAAGTGTGAAAGGGGTTTCTATTCATAAGAATTACATGGGAATCTAGGTTTTCCTCTTGTATCCTATCTTTTACATAGTTACCCCTCTAACAAGGCTTCTAGAACCCTCTAAACTTGGTTCACAAGTTATGACCTAATTAGTCCACACCATCTCCTCATATGCTAAGCCTTCATAAGTCTATGTCACTAAACTCCACGACCTTTTTCCTTAGGACGTGGCATTCCTTTTATTTCCACGTCATATCCTTCCAAGGCCTTGAACTTTTTCTCCAGAACTCCATTTATGGTCATGGACTCATATATGTTAGTGGCCTTTTAGGGTTCTAGGTCATTAAAATCTCCCCAACTTAACAAATTATGTTCTCAAAATTTAATAAATTAAAAGCAATAACTTAATACATACTTTGTAATAAACGTGGGTACTTTTCTCTGATGACTGACTCCAGCTCCCAAGTGGCATCTTCCCCGACCTGATGCCTCCAAAGAATTTTTATTGTGGAAATTGTCTTTATCCTCAATTGATTTTCCTTCCTATCTAAAATTTTAATTAAAGCCTCATTATAACTAAACTCTTTATGAATCTCAATAGGCTCAAGATTAATAATATGGTCACGGTTTATAATATAGTTCCTCATCATTAAAATATGGAACACATTATGTACATGGGATAAGTTCGGAGGCATGGGTAGTCTAAAGGAAGTCTTCCTAATTCTTTCAAGTATTTCAAAGGGTCTTACATAATGCACACTAAATTGTCCCTCTTCCCAAATCTTATAACTCCATTCCAAGGAAAAACTTTATGGAATGCATAGTTCCCGACCTGTAAGTCCACATATCTTATTTTGATATTTTCCCAGCTCTATTATCTACTTTTATCACCCCACAACCTTTCTTGAATTGTCTTACTTTTTCCACGACCTGTTTCACCATCTTAGGCCCCAACAATTGTCACTCTTCTATTTCATCCCAATAAAAAGGGTTGCGGTATTTTCTCCCATATAAGGTAGCGTTAGGAGTCATACTAATACTTGTCTAATATATATTATTATATACAAACTCTACTAAAGGTAAGTGGTTTTCCCAACTTTCGTGGGAATCCAAAACACAAACCCTTAACATATCCTCTAGGGTTTGATTGGTCCTCTTAGTTTGCCCATATGTCTATAGATCGAAGCTGTACTGAATTCTATCCATGACCCTATAGCATGCTTAAATATTCTCTAAAATCCTGAGGTGAATCTAGGGTCACAGTCAGACACTATTATGACAGGAGATCCATAGAGTCTTATAATCCCCTTGATGATGAGCTTATCCAATTGACCAACATTGGTCGTGGTTTTAATAGCCAAAGATCCGCGGTCTTAGTTAGTCTATCCATAATAACAAAAATAGAATCCACCCCCTCTATGTTTGCAGTAGTCCAAGAATAAAGACCATGGAAATATTTTTCTGCTTCCATTTTAGAATAGGCAAGGGCTGTAACAACCCAACTAGTCTTTGGTGCTCAACCTTAACTTATTGACGTACCAAACATTTAACAACAAATTTAACGATCTCTATCTTCATGTTACACCACCAAAAATTTTCTTTCAAGTCTTGATATATTTTGGTGCTCCTGAGGTAAATTACAAAGGGTGATTAATGGCCTCCTTCCAATACCTCGGCCTTAATTTTATCATTCTAGGCACAAAAATTCTCAACCCAAAGAGTATGGTTCCACAATCATATACTCTAAAGGTTGAGCTCTATCCTCTTTCCACCTATCCACGGATATTCTGGAGATCTGTAATACCCCATAATTTTATGAGTATTTTATACCACGTGTGCATTGGATGATCAATTTAATTAGGAAATTATATTTGGTTTTGATAAATATTAATTAGCGAATTTAGGATTAATATTTATAATTAAAATTATTTACTTGTGTGTAATAAGTAAATAGCGATGTGAATTATTATATTATCATTTAATGATTGAAAAGAGACGGTCGTGTAATAAGTAAATAGCAACGTGCTTTAATAAATTGTCGTTTAATGAGTGAAAATCGGTGATTTATTACATTATTGTTAGAGAGTTAAAATGATAGATTTAAATGATTTATGGGTGACGTGTATTATACGCACGTGTCGAGCCTGATTAATCATATGGTGGAACATTTTTTAGTTTGATGACTCAAATGGCTTTTTGGAATGCACCGGTGATCCGAAATGGGTCGAAATAGTCCAGTGTAAGTACCGAGGGATTATAGTTAGGTTTCGGGGGATTTTTAGACATAGTATGGCCCGTATAAGGGTATGGTCATCTTTTTACCCTTAGGACTTCACCTAAATACGAAATTAGGGTTTCATTAAATGTTATTTAAGGATTAATGGGGTTAATTTCAACCTCATTTTAGCCTGTTCTTAGTGGGCATTAAGGGCGAGAGAACCAAAAGGAAGAGAAAAGAAAAGAAAAGGAGATAAATTTTTTTGGAGAAGAGCGAAAGAGCCAATCTCCGGAATCAATTCATCTTTATGTGCCTAGGTTCGAAATTGAATCCATTACGGCATACTTGATTTAGATTGCATTATTTTACAGTTAATTATGTTCATTGTTAAGTATTGATAAATATGGGAATTTTAGATGTAATTATGGGGCTAATCAAGTGGTTTGATTTGGTTTTTTATCACATTAATGTGATTGAGAAATTAATATGAACATTGATAGGGTGTTAGATCATTGGGTTTTAAGGTTGAATTAATTTTGGATTGAATATATTGAATTAATGATTAGGAATCCTTGGGATTTGATGTTGGATTCAGGTTTAAATCGAGATTAAAATATATCTGGAATGATTGTGTATTGGTTTGGGATCTTTGTTTATAGTTTTGGGAGGCTTGGGACCTCCATTGAAGGGTTTGGGAGGTGTAAACCCGAGGTTAAAGACGAAGGACAGTCCAGAAAAGTAAACTGGTTCGTTGGGGGAGAAATTCGATTCTCTTGGCCAAATTGGTTCGGTATGCCAATGAACCAATTCAGTTTGCTGGTCAGTCCTGGTCTTTGTTGTGCCTTATTTTGACTCGTTTGCATTGGATAAATTGGTGTATGGGTTTCCGAGTAGATTAGGATTTTGTTGGAACATTATTAAGGGTTGGTGAATTTTTTAGTCCAACTATTGATTTGGTTCGAGTGAGATGAATGGATGAATAAGTGAGTGAATACTTGAATTAAAAAAAAATCAAGAGGTTTGTTCGAACTTCCGAATTGGTAGACTAATATGTTGTGGGATTTTCGTACGTAGTCAGTACCATATATATATGTATTGTGTGTTAGTCATATATATGTGATTGTTTGTGTATTTGTTTGAACATACCTACTCGATAGTGCTATCATGGGAGGTTTCTAGTAGTGGACAGTCCACCCTGCATTCACCTGCAGGTGTTGGATTGATTACCTAGGCCATAGTTGTGTTGCATGGAAACTATCCATGTGTGAGGATATATATTGGTTTGGAGACTGGTTAGTGCGATGTGGTATGGATGTGACCCCTGGATGTATATTTATGACCGCCTCCATTGTTTGTGTTTACGTTTTGGGTTTGATGGTGAGATTTCGATCAGTGGCCTCGTGGTGATACGTGGAATAACTAGAGTTTGATAGCACACTAGGGATGCATCCACGAGGTCCTACTATAGGGATGCGATATATATGTATATAGTGAGTGATATATATGTATATGTATATGAGAAAGTTATGTTAATATCTATTTATAGAATGTGTGTAACTATGTAATTATTTATGAAAATATACCGAGTGATGGTAGTACATATTAGCTAATGGTGACAATTAGCGGGATGGGCTATGTTATCAGTTATTGTCCTAGTTAGACTAGTATGCTTAAGATCATAAATTGAATGTGTTAAGTGTGCATTGTAGATGAGAAGTGAGGAAAGGTCTCATGTGAGTGCGACTGTAAAGCTAATTATGAATGTAATGACCGTGCCTTTATATTTAAAAAAATTAAATACTTGCAAATATTTTCAAATGTTTTTCGGGCTTTGACCTGCTGGAAAATATATTTTTCAAAACCCTAGGTATTCAGTAGCAGGGATAGCAGGGTTATTCTATTCATTATGCCGTTGCGTGCGGTAGCTGTGAATATTGCGAGATTTGATTATAGCCATCTCAGTTCATTTTATCTAGATATGATTCAGTTTCCAGTATTTTCCTTTTTGGGCGTGTTGCCCGTAGATGTATAGGACATCTTATTTTTATTAGATATTTCTTATTATTTCTCAGTATAATGTTTACGTGGATATTATTTATGATAACCGATAATTTATTCAATTTATGTTTATTATAATTATTCTCTTATGAGCTCGATTGTCATTTTATATGGTAAATAATTATGTTGGTTGTGTTTATATTTATTTCGAAAATGATTCTAATAATGAAATAATATTTTATTACCGTTTAATTTTAATAAAGTCATGATCAATCGATATTAGAGTGGTGGGGGTGTCATAGTTGGTATCAGATCATCAGCTTCTAGTGTCCTTTAGGATTTATGAGAACTTACTTCATTTTTTGTGTCACGTTCCTTTGATATAAAGCCCTCTGTTTAGTATTGTTGTTTTATATTGCACTTTTTTTTCATTCTTCGGCTATCGCTACATATTTAAGTGGAATCTCATACAATTTTGATTTTCTTTCAGATGCCAAAGACCAGGAAAGGGAGACCATCAAATGCGATAAGAAGGGATGCATAGATGGAGGCTCAGCCGGAGATGCAAGAATACCAAATGATTATGACTGTTGTAGAGGTCCCAACCATCATAGCACGGGCAGTTAACGTTGCCATGATAGCTATAGCACAACACTTGCCTCAGGCGCAGTCATAGCCATAGCCACAGCCACTAGTGGAAGTATAGGTACAGAGTCATACGCTGCCATTCGTATGGGAAAGAGTTAGGGAGACTTTTCAGAAGGTCCATCCACTAAAATTTTAAGTGAGTGTAGGTGTGGTTACAGTGAGCCAATGAAAGAATAATATCAAGAGTCATCTTCTTATGGTTGAGTGCAAAAACAATCAGAAGAAGGTTCTAACTACTTTTAAGATAGTTAGGGCAACTTTGTAGTGGTGGGACTTAGTCACCATGCCATAGGAGAGGGATTTTATAACGATTCAGGAGTTATGAGTGCGATTTGGTCGCAAGTTTTTCTGTAAGCTGTGTAGACTAAGATGATGAGGAGATTTTTGGATCTTATAAAGTAGGGAAGGATAGTGGTTATATACGAGGAGGAGTTCACTTATCCGGTGAACTTTGTGCTAAATGAGGTGAATACGGATGAGACAAGGTTTTTGAAGTGCATGGATGGGCTCACCTTGAGGATATGTTAGCATATGTTGGGTAACCAGGTGTTGAGGGCTTACACTGATGTCATTAACGCTGAATTTTTACACTTTTAGGATCATCGTTTCCATCTGAAGGGAGCAAAGAGTATAAGAAAGTCGAGCCAGTAGGGCAAGACAGGGGGAAACGGTGCCAGCGAGGCACCACAACAGCAGTGCAGGTTGAAGGAGTGAAGTTTCCAGTAAGGGGACTCGGCTAAGACGTTTAGATCGAGTGACAATGGGTATAAGTTGGGCCATCAGGACCAATAACGTTGTCTTCAGGGCCAACAGGGCTAAAGGAACTAGACTGAAGGCCATTATGGCCATTGATATCAGGACCAATGATTGGGGTAGCCTCGTAAAAGCTAGAGGCCGACAAACTATACAGAGTGATGTTTCGTATGTGGGGAGAAAGGAAACATGAGACATTCTTGTTCGAATATGGCTAGGGGTCAGTAGCAGGATGTTCAACAGGGGCAGTAACCGCCATAGCTACTGGCTACACTAGCAGTTCTAGTAGAACCACCTCAGTAGGGGCAGTTATAGTTTGGGCGTGTCTATAACGTACATGGGTCATTTTTTCTGCTAGCCCCACCAACAGTTCAAGATATATATCCTATTCATGGGCACTTAGGGTGAGTATTATTTGAAACAGGAGAGCCACACTCTTTTACTAACACCAGATTAACACGGGAGATGGGTTTATTGGATACATCATCTGATATTATTATGAGTATTGATTCACCATTAGGTAGCGAGGCTCTTATCCGTTCCATCTGCAGGAGAGAGGGTGTGGACATTGGGAGGTTATGTTTAGATCAAATCTACTCGTTTTAGAGATGTACGAGTTTGACGTTATAATAAGGATTGACTGGTTAGTGATGTATAGAGCGATGGTGGACTGTTATAGTAGGACTATCATGTTTTCTATTCCAAAAAATGATACATTACTTATTGCGATGCCTCATCCAAGGGAGGGTCGAGCATCATTTATATGACATCGAGGAGGAGACTTTGGAGAGTATTATTATCTCGTTAGATTCGAACCCTGTGGTTAGAGACTTTGCTGATGTATTTAAAGAGATACCTAGGTTATCATCGAGTTGAGAGATTGAGTTTGTGATAGACTTATCCCTGGGGACTAGGACGATGGTGCGTGTGCCGTATTGTATGTCTACATTAGAGATATGGGAGTTGAGAGATCATAGTCAACAAATTTTAGAGTAGGGTTTTATCCATAGGATTACCTCACCTTGGCATGCTTCAGTATTTTTGTGAAGAAGAAATACCCGTTTTAGGGTTTTATCGATGAGTTATTTGATCAGCGAAGAGGATCAACCTATTTCTCGAAGATTAATTTGAAATAAGGTTACGATCAGTTATGTATCAGGAAGCACGATGTCTGTAATACCCCGACCCGAATATATGGATTACCCTTGAGTCAATCTGGTCCGACCCGAGCGATAGGTGTGAAGTGCAATGAAACAACCTAAATAGTGTTGCTAGTCCAATTTTATTATATTTAACGTTTCGCTTGTTTAGCACGCAATTCCAATTTTGAAATAAACTACGTGAGGGACCCATATGTCATCCGAGTTCCATTTTATATGTTTTAACATTTTACAAATATCCACATTATTCCACTTCCTTTTTGCCCGGCCGAAGACAAACCCGAGACTTTATTGCTCCATTTGTGTTACACTTTGAAATTTACTATTTCTTGTCCTTTAAACTTTAAACTTGATTTTATTCCAAAAATCGTATTCATTTAGTCACTCTTTGTGTAACATCTATTCCAATATTTTTGTTTCATAAAAATGTTCCACTTTAAGTAAAATTATCATTTTACCCATTTGTTTTCAAAATTACCTTTTACTCCATTTATCAAGTGTTAATTTTTTCCAAAACACTATTAGGTCATCCACACTAACTTCTTAAGTATTTTAACCGTTTAACACCTTTTTACACTTTGAGTAATATTCTTCTTAATTGGAAACACTTTTACACCTTTAATCCCTTTTTAATTCCATAAGTGTTAATCCTTTTAAACATTACTCAGTTATACACTAACTTTCCCACGTTTATTCTTGAACACTTAATAAATACTTTCATTAACAAATTTCCTAAAAGACACATTTCTTTACTTTCTCTATTCAAGTAATACATTTACCTTCAAGACTACTTTTAAAAGAAAATACTATTTCTTTTTATCAACACACATAGTTTTATCTTTTAGCCCCAATTTAACACACTTTGAAGACTAAAATTCTAACTTTTCTTATTTCATGTATAAACCCAATAAAACCTTCTCTAAATTTGTTTATGCATTTAATGCCAAAATACTACAAGTTTATATGCATGAGAAGAAGGGTTTGAAACCTAAAAATTATACTATGTGGTTTAAAAATGTATTTCATCTTGAAAATCATTATACTTGCAAAAATACACCTTTAAGGCATAAAAGGCATTGTTATTTCTTTAACCTCAATGATTGTCTATTTTTGATAAAACCTTTATTTTTGCAAGAACTTTTAAATATTATTATTCCACCAATTTCTTTTCCAACAAAATCATTCATTTGCCAACATTTTATTTCATAAAATATTTTTCATCAATATTTTTAGAAAATATTGGCCATTTTCACAAAGCATCAACTTCCATTAATGCAAAACCTTGAAATAATTATCTATTCTTTATTTTTGACAAAAATAATATTTTTTCAACATTTTTATTCCATAATTTTTTTTATTATTTCTAGACAATAATTATAATATTCAACTAAATATGCCCTACTAAAATAGTTTAACTACAAGACTACAAATGTAAAATAACATCTTGCAGAAAGAGTAAGGTTTTTACCACCTCTAATGGCTTCAATGGTGGTGTCATTATAGGAGGATAAAACCCACCTCCAAAGGTGGCCTCAAGGGGTAACCAAATGCATCCTCCAAGGCTCCAGCGTGTTACTCCTCTAAGCTACTAGTAAGACTCACTTTAACTCCATTAAAATCTACTCCTTCTTCTCTAAGAAATCCCCTAAATAGTCATCCAAAAATCCGTAGCTCTTCTATATCAATGTTGCAAATGGTATTGTGGGTTTGAACATGGTGGAATATCGCCCAAAATCGAGGTGGAATGGTGGTTTGGTGGTGGGTGGAGGTGGAAGGCCACCCACCTCTCTCTCACTTTATCTATCCTTATTCCATTTTCTCTTAGCAACAAATAAGCCCAAATCAACCAAACAACATCTTATAAAACCTTCCTTAACACCAAAAACCCCATTTTGCACCTTCTGGGATGATCTGGGCTTTATAGCACAAAAAATCAACGCTCCAAATTGTGACAGCGCATAAGGGCAATCAGCTCTAAAAACTCGACTAAAGTCATTTAAATGACTTCCCTTATGTCGTTCAATGACACCACCTATTCGTTCGATTTGTGGATTATGCAACCCTTCGCGTGACCTGCTACTATAAACAAGTAGCACGTCGTTAGATGTCCTATTACTCGCAACCCATCTCGCGACCTTTATACTGTCGTTTGAATGACGCTATTTCATTTTCTTTTACTTTTTCTCCAATTTTCATTTCTAATTCTTCTATAATTACAATCAACTCCTCCTCAAGTGTAATCAATATATAATTTAATTAATTTACTGGGGCGGGATATTACAAACTTCCCTCATTGGGGAATTTCATCCCCAAAATTCTCGATCCATCAATCCTCAAACTCATGGGGTCCACTAACTTTCATTCTAAGTCCTAGAAATCCTGATGACAATTCATCGTATTCCTTAGCAATAAAGTCGCCAAATGTTTAACATGCAACATGAATGCTCACCATTTCATCAATCGTGTCACTACATAATTTATTCTGAGTCTCCACATGCCTTATAATAAAGTCCAAACCATTCCTAGGACTACCTATGCTAGTATCTAAGGCATACCGGTGCCTTTACGGGCAAACCATTTCTAGCCGACAATGCTCACCCAAAGAAAATCATAATAAAACTAACAGTCATATATCGCCTAATGTCAATTCTAGCTTAGGATTGTAAATCTCGTTATTCAACAAATTGTCAGGCTATACTAACTATATAGCTTGCATGAGTCTTCTGAGAACCATGCTAAGCTATTCCCCTCACTCCAAGAAGAAATAATCCCATCAAATCATTACTGCACGATCGGTTTACACCTTCCTATGCATCACTCTAATGTACCTAGTTGTGAGAGTTACAGTTATTGGGTCATATAGTCTCCAAGAGGGGGATTTCGGTGTATCCGAGTAAGGTGGCAGCGGTGATGGAGTGGGACAAGTCCACGACACTAACAGAGGTTCATAATTTTATGGAGTTAGCAGGTTACTATCTCTGGTTTATCAGAGGGTTTTCAAAGATTATGGGTCCCTTGACGAATTTGACTCGTACGTGTGTACCTTTTGTTTGGTATCATCATTATCAATTATCTTTTGATGAGCTACATGATAAGTTGACTTCAGCACCAGTGATCGAATTTCCTAGAGGAGTGGAGTACTTTGTTTTTACGGATGCATCCTTACAAGGTCTTGGGAGAGTTATACAACAGGAGGAGTGTGCTATAGCTTTTGCATCTCATAAGCTTATGCCCCATGAGAAGAACTATCCCACACATGACTTGGAGCTAGAAACAATTATTTTTTCCCTACGAATTTGAAGACATTATTTATTGGGGTGAATTTTTTGTTGTTCACGAACCACAAGTTACTACAATATCTGAATATAAGACAATATAAATGGCTTGAATTCGTGAAAAGTTACCGATTCAGCATTCAATATCATCTGGGAAAGGCTAATGTGGTGGTAGATGCATTGATCCCCAATCCTACAAGGCAATTGGGACAGTTTGGAAGGTGAGACTGGATGCGATTCGTCAATAGGAGGATGCAGTCTAGGTTTATATGGTGGTGATGACCATCACATCCGAGATTCTCTTAAAAATTGTGAAGGCACATATATGGGATCCTTCTTATCAGGAATAGGCGTGTTAGTTATTAGTAGATGGAGCAGAGTCCTAATGAGTCAGTTCTGATGGTGGCTTACGCTTCAATGGGAGGTTAGTTGTCTCGAATGATGAGGATATACAACACGCAGTTATAGAGGAGTCGCACGGGTCACAATTATCGATTCATCTAGTAAGGGACATGATGTACCAGGATATGAGGAGGCTAAATTTATGATATGCTATCCTAACAATTCAATTAAATTATATATAAATTATTCTAAAGAGGAGTTAAAGATGATTATCAGAAAATTATGGGTCAAAAAAATTGAATAAAGAAAATTATGGAGTAATGGTCGTCCAAGCGACTGTCAAGGGTCATTCTAATGACATTCTTATGTCGTTAGTAGCGAGATGGATGTCGCGAGAAGTAGGTCTTCGAATGATATGCCCAGCTTTATAGTGGCAGGTCGTGAAAATGAAACTTCAAATGAGATGGAGAAGTCATTCAAACGACATGGGCATATCGTTCAAACGACGTAAATCGAATCTGTTAAATTTGACTTACTCTTGTGTGCTTTCTTGTTTTTGGCCTTTGAATTATTGAGTTATCGAAATCTAGCGAGCCCAGATGGGAAAAAAGGGGATTTGGAAGGATTGGGGGTGTTTTATAAGGGTTATTTGGCTCATTTGGTTTATTTTTGGGTTGCAATAAGGTTAGAAAGTGGTGGGTCTTCCACTATTTTTATGAGTTCCTCCACCTCTGTCCACCATCCTACCACGCCCCCTCCACATTGTAACACCATATTTTCTACATAATCCACCATATTTGAATAATACACCCATTTCCACCATGGGTGAGGAGAGCTACGAATTTTGGAGAAGTGTTGGGAGATTTTTGGATGAGTTGAAGATGTATTTTCATGGAGTTTAAAGTGGGTCATGCTTGGAATCTTGGATGTAGCACATTTTTTGAGCATTTTTGGGGGGTGCATTTGGTAACTCCCCGAGGCCACCTTTTTAGTTGGGGGTTGCTCTTTCTATACCAACATTTCTACCATCATTGGAGCTATTAGAGGTGAAAAACCCTTACTCTTAGTATTAAGACTCTATCTTGCATTTTTTTTTATCTTCTAATTAGATTACATGAGTAGGGTGCATATTAATAAATGATGAAATTGATGTGTTGAATAAATAAACATGTTAGAACAAATGACATTATATTGAAAATAGAGAATGAATAAATATTTCAAAGTCTTGAAATATTAGAAGTTGGTATTTTATGGAAATGGTATATTCCTAGAAATATTTACGTTAAAATTTTTATAAAATAAAATATTTGGAAATGATGACTTGCCTTGTTAAATATTGGTGAAATAATGTTTTTAAAAGTTTCTTACAAAAATGAAGATTTTATGAAAAGTGGACATTTTGAGAGTTTGAGGAAATTAAATGTCTCTTATGCATTAAAAATATATTTTTGCAAATATGATGAATTTCTAGAATGAAGTGCGTGTTTAAACCATTTAATAGGATTTTAAGTTTTAAATTCCATCTTCTCATGAATATAAACTTGTAGTATTTTGTCACTAAGTATATAAATAAATTTAAAAAAGATTTTGTTGGGTTTAAACATGAAATAAGAAAACTATAAATTCTTGTTTTTAAAGTGCGTGAAAAAGGGGTTAAAAATATGATAAGTACCAAGTTGTAAGACTATATGTAAAATAAAGAAAATTGAATTTTCTTATAAAAGTAGACTTAAGTGAAAATGGATTTCTTGAATAAATAAAGTAAAAAAATGTGTGGTTTGATAAATTGTAATAGAGGTGTTGAACAAGTGTTAGTGGGTAAATAAGGGAAAGTTAGTGTGTATAATTTAGTAACGTTATAGAAGATTAACACTTATGAAATTGTAAAAAGGGATTGAGGAGATAAAGGTGTTTTCAATTAAGAAGAATATTACTCCAAGGTTAAAAGGGTGTTAATGTGTTAAAATACTTAAGAAGTTAGGGTGGGTAACCTAGTAGTATTTTGTAGGTAATTAACACTTGTGGAATTTGAGTAAAAGGTGAATTTGGAAATAAATGGGTAAAATGGTAATTTTACTTAAAGTGAAATATTTTTATGAAACAAATATGTTGGAAAAGGTGTTATACAAATTGGTCCTAAATGAATATAATTTTTGGAATAAAATCAAGATCAAAGTGTAAAGGACATGAAATGGTAAAGTTTTAAAGTGTAACACAAGTTGTGGTGTAACCCTGGGTTTTGGATTCGGCTAGGTAAAAAGAAAAAGTGAGGTAATGTGGACATTTGTAAAATATCAAAACACATTAAAAGGAACTCAGATGACACTAGGATAATTAAAAAGGGCCCAAAGCACGGGGTGAAAAATCCCAAACAACTGGCCAGAGCATATAGTGATCATTGTCGGTGGTGTGGAGCCCATTACAGTAAGCGTTATTTGGAAGATTCCAAGGAAAGATAAAAGGAATAAGGAACATGTAAAGAAATGGGTTGTGTGGTGAAATGTGTTAATACAACTTAACTTGAATGAATTAATAATTATTTCGGTAAAGGTTAAATTGGACAAGTAAATGTGTAATTGATTAATGTTCTTAAGGTAAGGAAAAACGTAAAGTAAGTGGGTAAATGGGTGAGTAAGCAACCTATGCAGTTAAACCCATAGTTAACACAAGAATGTGTTGTAAAAGGGTTTTCAAAAATTAAATGAGTATTTTCCAACACGGTGTTCACGTGTGTGGAAAGGGTGAATTGCAATTAAAATACCATGTGTTGGATAAATTAAAAAGGGTGATCAAATGTAGTGATTTCAAGTATGGAACTATGTGTGTTACATAAAACGAGAAATGCAAAGATGAGAGAAAGTAAGTCTTATATAATATTAAAGTAAATTAATATGGATAATTAAGATTTTCGAAAGTAGAACTATTTCATGCATTAATTATGGCTATATGTATATATATGTATACAAGGTAGTTGCATATTCATGTAGGCATAACGTGTTAGAGTCTCCTTTATGCCGTTCAATTCTATACTGTATTTGTATATTTCTCCCTGAACATTAGCTCACACATTCTCTTTGTTACGGCAGGTTAGGGGCAGTTTCATATTTTGAGAGCGTTATACTGGTAAGTACTTTCTTTATTTTACATTAGTAGCTATGTATGCTTGGACTTAGGGGTGTTCCCCATGGGTCCTTGCAGGAATCGCATTCTAAACAAGTGAAATGTTAATTAAAATAAAATTGAACTATTAACATTATATAGGTTATTTTATTGCACTTCACACTTAATGCTCGGGTTGGACCGAGTTGACTACGGATGACCCATAAAGTCGGGGCGAGGCGTTACAGTATTGGTGGGCCGATATGAAGCAAGGCATATTAGAGTTTTTCTCCAGATGCATCACTTGTCAAATAGTAAAGTTTGATCATCAGAGACCAATCGAAGTTTTACATCCATTGGAGATTCCAGTGTGGAAGTGGGAGAGTATATCTCTTGATTTCATCACGGGGTTATTGGCATCACAGAGGAGTCATGATTCCATTTGGGTTGTTGTGTACCATTTGACTAAGGTAGCTTATTTTTTAAATGTTCGGGTTGACTACACGACAAGGGAAGTAGGCCCTACTTTTCATTGCTGAGATATAAAGACTGCACGGAATGTCACTTTACATTATTTTGGATCGGGACAAGATATTTATGTCCCATTTATGGTTGAATTTTAGGAGATGATGGGGATGGAATTACATTTGAGCACGACATATCACACACACATCTATGTGAAGCACGCGATATATGTGACTTACTTGAGTCTAATATATAGGAGCTTATCTAGTTTAGGAAATATAGACAAAATTTGTGTCATCCCCTGTGCCTCATTACCTCTTTATGATCTCAAAGATATCTAAATCAACAAGGAATACGGTCCTACAGGTAGAAAACAAACAACACCGCACACTCTAGGATTGCATTTATCAAATTTTAGTACCTATATGAGGTGTGTGTGTTGATATAAGCTAAAAGGAATTTTCTACATTTTTAAAGGAATGTTTAAGATTTTTTAAACATTTAAAAACCATTTTCTAAAATTAATTTTAAGGTTTTTATACCATTTAGTATGTCATATATCGCTACACCGTTATTGTAGTTCAAGCTCATATTCACGTCAAGACGGATCCGAATAATCAAGGTTCTTCAACATTCAATCCTTGACGAGATCAACTTTGGTAAGGTTGGGTTTTTAGTTCCTTAATATTTCATTTTAAGTATTGGGAAATTTTTATATATTATTTTTATAAACAATCGACGCAATTTTTGAAAAATAATTTTTTTTACCGACCGGACCGATTCTTGTAAGAAGAAAAATGAATCTATCCGGATGTCATTTTTATGCAGATAATTCTGTCTGACCAGACCAATTCGATAATGATCAAAACTGAACTAGTCCAGACCTCATAAATTTTGTGTCGCCTCAAATTTTCTAAGAACCTATACATACCTATTTCGGTGGTGTATTTTGGTAAGTCTTTGAGAAGAAGTTTTTAAGAGTTCAAACACAACAAGACTTCATTTTTTGATGTCCCAAACATCTTTTCGATTCACACATAAAATTCTCATATACTTTTGTGAATCTTTTGGAACCCTAGAACAACTTTTCTATTGTTCAACCTCTGTGGAGAAGGCATCTCCATAACTTGTGATTCCTGGAGGGAAATCACTACTGATCAGTGGACACCGAGCGTAGATATTTGCATGTGAACAAGCTGAAGATGACGAACCGACACCTGTTGGTTGTTCGATGTCTCTCATAGCTTTGAAGTTTTGGCGAAGACACCGTGCATTGCACTTGTGGGCGATTACCAGGTTGTATGTAAGTCGATGGTCTTGTAAAATTTTTAAAGTGTTAAAAAGGTTTTACCCGAAAGGGGTTTTTTCTCTAATCTGTCGTCTTTGTTTTATATGCATGATTTGAAAAATTTAATGCTTTATGACACTTAGATGCATGCATAGGGGCTGAATCTAAACTGAATTTGGTTTGTTCAAATTTAGACGCCTAATTAAATAAGTGTGTTTGATTCTATTGGAGATTTGCAAACTCGATTGATATTGCGTTTACAAATTGGTGTCAGAGCAAGTTTCACCATTTTTTTGTGAATTCCTATTTTACGCAAAAACTTTGTGATATCAATCTTTTTTTGAAAAATTTAATTTTGCCAAAAGTTTTTAAATGGATCACTTATGTAATCGGGTGTCCATCTTTGACGGAGATAATTATGCCTATTGGAAAGCACACTTGAAATATGTTTTAAAAGCCGTAGATGAGAGAGTTTTGTTGTTGGCTGAAAATGGTTGGACTCCTCCCACCGTGACTGTTGATAATGTCACCTCTTTAAAACATGTGTCAAATTGGATTGAGGATGATTATAAATTGTCTAACTTTAATTCCCGTGGTTTGAATGCTATTTCTGGAGCGGTCACTCCCGACGAATTTTGTCGTATTCTGACGTGCACCACGTCTAAAGAGGCATGAGATGTTTTAAAATTGACACATGAAGGTACAACTGTTGTTAAAGAGAAAAAAATTGTAAAATCTAGCCACCCAATTTGAGACCATTACTATGTTAGAGTCTGAGACTTTTGATGAGTTTTACGCACGTTTGTCGGACATTGTCAACACTAGTTTTATTTTGAGTGAGGTAATTGATAACATGTGGGTTGTGAAAAATATTTTGAGATCCCTTCCAGAACGTTTGTCGGGCATTGTCAACACTAGTTTTATGTTTTTGGTTTCATCACCACATAAGAAAAATAAAAAGAATTATCTTCTAATGAGGGAGTTTTGGATGGAGTTTATAGTGGTTTGCACGTCCTTGAAAGTCATGAAAAAGCATTACATAGTTTTGGATCTTATTGGTGTGGAAATCATTTATACTTTGATATGTTGATATGATTAAGGCGACGTCATCTAAATTTAACGATTTTACACCTAAGGACTATTTTGATGTTCATTCATTAGGAGTACACTTATGAATCTTACACACATATCATGACTGAGTCGATTTTCCTATCGAATGTGTTCACACCCGTTCATTATGTTTCCATGATTTGGTTGTCTTAGTGTAAATTCATGGTGTGTGACTTTGTAACATTTTTTTTGCATTTTTTATGAAAAATCTAAAAAATCAAAAATATTTTGTTTGCCTTGTTTACTGGGACACCCTGATTTGTTTTATGTGATTTATTCTTTTCCTTGTCCATTTCGAAAAAATAAAAAGGGGGAGAATGAATTATGAATTATGGGGGAGTTTATTTGAGTATGGGGGAGATTTGATTATGCTTTGATGTTTATAAGATTATATCATTTCAAACTCGATATGTCATGTAGTTTTGCTTTGTCTCATGTGTGTAGGTACAAATTGATGATCAATATTTGCACACCCTGATGAGAAAAGCTTTGAGATTTAATGTGGAAGATTTGAAGAATAAAGATGATGACTTATCATTTACCTTTTCAGTTTTGGGTTCATGGGAGGGTAGATTTGTATATGTCATATTTTGATTAATAATTCGGATAATTTGAATGTTTTTATTTTGTACCGAAATAGACATAGGTGGAGATTCATAAGGACATCTTTGTCCATTACCATTTAGTATGTCATATACCGCTACACCGTTATTCCAGTTCAAGCTCATATTCACGTCAAGACGGATCCGAATAATCAAGGTTCTTCAGCATTCAATCCTCGACGAGATTAACTTTGGTAAGGTTGGGTTTTTAGTTCCTTAATATTTCATTTTAAGTATTGGGAAATTTTTATATATTATTTTTATAAACTATCGAGGAAATTTTTGAAAAATAATTTTTTTTATCGACCGGACCGATTCGTGTAAGAAGAAAAATGAACCGATCCGGATGTCATTTTTATGCAGAGAATTCTATCTGACCGGACTAATTCGATAATGATCAAAACTGAACCGTTCCAGACCTGATAAATTTTGTGTCTCCTCAAATTTTCTAAAAGCCTATATATACCTATTTTGGTGGTGTATTTTGGTAAGTCATTGAGAAAACATTTTTTAGAGCACAAACATGACAAGACTTCATTTTTTGTTATCCCAAATATCTTTTCGATTCACACATAAAATTCCCATATACTTTTGTGAATCTTTTGGAACCCTAGAACAACTTTGCTGTTGTTCAACCTCTGTGGAGAAGGCATCTCCATAACTTGTGATTCCTCGAGGGAACTCACTACTGATCGGTGGACACTGAGCTTAGATCTCTACGTGTGGACGAGCTAAAGATGATGAACTGACACATGCGTGTTGTTCAATGTCTCTCGTATCTTTAAAGGTTTAACGAAGACATCGTGCGTTACACTTGTGGGTGATTATCAGGTTGTGTATAAGTCAATGGTCTTGTAAACTTTTCAAAGTGTTAAAAATGTTTTACTCGAAAGGTTTTTTTACCTGAATCTGTCGTTTTTGTTTTTTATGCATGATTTGAACAATTTAATACTTGATGACACTTAGATGCATGCAATGGGGATGAATCTAAATTGAATTTGGTTTGTTCAATTTTATATACCTAATTAAATAAGTGTGTTTGATTCCATTAGAGATTTGCAAACTTGATTGATATTGCTTTCAAAGTTTTTAAAATATTTGGGTCTAAATTTGAATATTCAAATCTTCCTAAACACTATCTTGGCTGAAACCAAAACCAGTACAGACTTTTATGGGTATAAGATGTATTATAAAAAGTTTCAAAACACGTGTGTGAAGTTAATCACAGTCATACACGTGTTGCACAGTTACTCGTTGAGATTTTATTTTCTTCTACTCACACAAGCCAGGATCAATATTGATAGTTCGATTAAACCTAATCAAAGGTCTCCATGTGTTATTGTGTGATCCAAGTGACAACCATATGAACCAATGAGAATGAGTTTAAAAGCGGTGCAAATATATCCCTTGATCTTGTTCTTCGAACAGTCAATTAAATCAAACCCCTTAATTCGTGATAGGGTTACAGATCCTTCTCCTCTTACTATAAATAAGAGCCTTCGTTCATACATTTTCATTCTTTGGGGGACCTTAGGTCTGAGAGAAAAAGGGAGAGAGAGAAGAGAGATAAAATAAAATTGAGAGAAATTTCTAAAACTAAACAAAACTCTTGCAATTTTTTTTCCAGAAAATATTTTTGAGGGTTTGAGGTTTTTTGGTTCGTTGTTCTACAACACCTCTCTGGTTTTAATATCTTTCCTAACTCCATCATTAGGAGTTAGAACTCATTTCTGGTTATTGAAACTTGTAGAACTAATTCTCAAAGTGATATAGTCACTTACATTTGTTAGATTTGATTTCTTTAGTTTAGAAATCGCACTCTCTTGTTGGACCTGTTATAAAAATATTTGTATCTCGTTTATATCCAAAAAATCTCTTTTGTGTTTTACAAAACTAAAATAAGTGTCTGTATGTTCAGATCTAAGTTTTTCAGTTTGAAAAACTTGTGTATAAATAAGATTCTACGGATCTTTGTTTTTAAAAGATTCTTGAGAAAACAGATCTGAAATATTTGGGTTTCAAGAATAAACAATAATTTCAGTAGTGTGAAATCTCGCATTTCATGCTTAGAGAAATATTATAATTTATTGGAACTTGCTTGTACAAGTGTGTAAGAGTACATGCACGTGTTAGGCACTTCACTCACAACACTTTCAAACAACAACACTAAAATAATGTGTTAGTTGAGAGATTTAGACCAGTTTGAGTTGACGTAAAGAAGGAGCTAAGGTGTTAAGCTAAAGAATGTTAAAGACCTCAATCAGAGCCTTAAAGAAGTTAGATTTACCTAACTTAGATGGTATATATTTCGAACTTAGAATAGGTCTGCTTTGTATGTATAATACGTTAAATGCTTGTAACCTGAAACTTTATTCTAGTGGATTTTTTGTTTGGAGGTGTAGAGACCTCCGTGGATGTTTCCCCAGTTGGGTGGGGTTTTACCACGTTAAAAAAAATTCTCTCGCATTGTGTGTTTATTATTTCTTCAATGCAACTACTACATTGATAGACTTAGTTGTTGGGATTTTAAGTCCTGATTTCAAATAACTAAAATATGTCGTTCATAATAATCAAACACATCTTGTGTTCTTATATTATTTTAGAAAAGAGTTTCCCCAAGAAAACAACTTGGATCTTACTTAACTGATTAACTTTTGTTAAATGATTTAGTAAAAATATTTTCAATTGGTATTAGATTTGTTTTCAACACTTTCTAAGATCCTGTGTTTTTTGAAATTTTTTTCAAAAACAACCTACTATGGACGATAAATTTGAGAGACGGGGAAACTTGTCCAGGCCTCCCCTCTTAGATGGGACTAATTTTCCTTACTAAAAAGTAAGGATGATAGCCTTCATCCGAGGGACTTTGGGAGATGATGTCTGGGATGCTATTGAAAATGGCTATATACACCCAACTAAGCCTGTTGTAGAGGGTAGTACTATAAGAATTAAAAAAATCCTAATCGAGTTCACTAAAGAAGAAAGAGATACATTTTTTTAGTAAGAATAAGGTAAAGAATGCTATATTTATGTCAGTGAATGAACACAAATTCAAAATAAGATCTTTATGTTCTACCTCCAAAGAATCTTGGGACACACTGGTCACTGCCCATGAAGGGGACACCCGTATTAAGGATTCAAAGACCCAAATGCTTACAACAGTATAACGCACTTTTTATGGCTGAGTCTAAAACAATTGACGAATTTTACATAAGATTAACCGATATTGTAACAAAACTTCATGCCAATGGTATTATGTATGATAGAAAAGAGATTGCATCTAAAATTCTAAGATCACTTACACTAAAATTTGACAACAAATGCTATGTGAGGAGATGGACGATCCTAATTTGACTCTAGAACTCCTCAATAGCAAGCTACGAACCGTGGAAATGGAATTAGACTTTAAGAAACATCTCTTAAACAATGAAAAGAATCTTACCATTCCTAATGTTGTCTTTGAATCCAAAGTGACCAAACCAGAGTTTGTTGTCCTTAATCTTGACTTGGACTCTGATGAGGTGTGTGACTTAAATAATTTTGATAATCATATTACCCTAATGTCTAATCATTTTAAAAATATTTTGAAGTTTAAAAACAATGTTTCTTCTATATAAGGGAAACCTACGTACTCAAATTTCTCTAATAACAAACCTCATGAGAAAAGACAAGATAGAAACCATACTGAGAACAATAATAGATCTGACAGAGACCCTAATAAGATTCAATGCTTTAGATGTGGAAAATTAGGTCATATTGCCAGTAATTGTACGGTTAATTTGAAAAATAACCATAACAAAGATAATCTTTATAAGACTTGGGACGATTTAAGAGATTATAATGAAGATGAGCCTGAATCATCCGATATCTTTGACCCCCACATGTCCTTTTTTACAAAGATTATATATGCTGATGATATGCCTGTAAATGGCGCTGAACTTGATGTTGAATTGCCTAATCCTGATGTGTCTTGTGATGATTTGCCTATTGGTTTATCTGCTCTATGTCTAAATTCTATTAATGTTGTTGATACTGTTATTAGTTCATCAACAGGGTGTGTGAGTCAAAGGGAACATTTGAATGGCGAATTGAATGTGTGTGTGGGTCCTAAAAATGAAGCGTTAGGGGACAATCCACATACTACACTTAATGACTCCGATATTGACGATTTCCCTGACATTCGCATACTTTACAACAAAACTCTTAGGAAGATCACTAAACTTGAAAAAAACGTCAAGGACCTTACTGAGAAAATAGAAGCCCTAAGTCTTATGATAAAACAAAGTGCTGAGGATTACACCACTCAATGTCTGGCTCATGAAAATAAAACTAAGTCTTTTATTGAAAAAACAAAAATCTTTCAGAGTGAAATGAGATTTTGGAAAAGAAATACAAAGCTACTTTGCTATAATTGGAACAATCTAAAGAGAATGTCTCAACAATCTTCAAAAAATTCTCTAAATTTGAAAATAATGCTAACTGTTTTGAAGACTGTGTAGAGTCAAGTAAAACCAATTATGATGATAAAACTGAAATAGGATTTGAACAAAATCCAAAGTCACTAAATAAACCTTTTCAAAATGTGAAATTTATTCCTGGTGGAATAAGACCTAAAGACCTATATCCATATTTTCAAGAATTGAAAAATGACTTTGATAAAAAAAAAGGACCAGACATTGTTATGAAAAAAAGTTCTAAGCCAAATGATTAGCCTAAGGCTAAGTATATCTGCCCCCCTATAAGATAAGGAGATCCTTTGTTTTAACCTGTTGCAGTTAGACATAAGGCCAGAGTCCAACAAATGGATAAACCTATTTTCAAAGATTTTCTAAATGTTAAGAAACCATCTAGCCGGCTATACTATATTTATTGTGATGTTAATGGACACTGCCTTGAAGAATGTTTTCAAAAACATCTGAATAAGCCTGTCTTTAATTCATTAGTTTATAAAAAAATTTAACTATTCTAGACAGAACATAAATATCCACGTCGTTCCTAGGCTGCCTGACAAGAACTTTAACTATAAAAATAGGAAGAAACAATCTAAGGCTAAAAATAAGTACATGAGAAAGAGTCCCAGATTCATGACAAAACCAAATTCTCACAAACCCTTAAAAACTCGAGCAAATGTGCATAAATTTTTTAAAATAAGAGAAATTTGGGGTAGAAAAGATGATCTAATACCCCAGATGAAGTGTAACATTGTGATTAGCGCTTTAAAAGATGAACACACTGCTTCTGGATGGTATTTAGACTCTGGTTGTTCCAAACATATGACCAGAGATGATACTAAACTAACCAACAAAACTGACTTCTTAGGAGGAAATTTTTTGTTTGGAGATGGAGTATCAGCTCAGATCATAGGTAAAGGGACACTCCAAGAAAAAGGATTATCTATTCTCAAAGACTTCATTTTAGTAAAAGGTCTTAAAGCAAATTTGTTAAGTATATTGCAATTTTGCGACTCCAACCACACAATTACATTCTCAAAAACAAACTGTAATATTTTAAATGAAAATGGTGTCTGCATTATTATAGGTTTCATAACTCTTGGTAACAATTACACAGTAAATCCATGTACTGAGATTTGTAATATAGCCAGGATGGAAGAAAATGAAATATGGCACAACAGGTTGAGTTATATAAATTACGACAACTACGAAAAATTAAGATTTCGAGAAATAGTTAGAGGTCTGCGCAAAATAAAATCTATTTCAAACGTTGTTTGTGGGCCCTGCCAAGAAGGAAAGATAGTTAAAACTACTGACAAGAACGTTAAAGACACCTCAAAAACAAAACTTCTAGAGCCTTTCCACATGGACCTAATGGGCCTTTCACGAATTGTAAGTCTTTTTGGTAACAGTTACATTTTGCTAATAGTGGATTATTTCACATGGGTAGCTTTCCTTAAACAAAAATCCAAAAGATTTCGTGCATTTTTAAATATTCTTTTACGTATTGAAAATGAAAAAGATACCCAAGTAAATCGAATTCGTAGTGATAGAGGAGGTGAATTTAAAGACTTGGTCATAACAGAATATTGTGACTATAATGGTTACAAACACAAATTCAGTGCTCCTAAAATGCCACGACAAAACGGTATAGCCGAGCGTAAAAATCGCACAATCCAAGAGATGGCTAGGGTGATGATACATGCTAAGAACTTGCCAAAATAATTTTGGGTTGAGGTAGTTCAGAGAGCATGTCACATAATCAATAGGGTTTATCGAAGGAAAAATACCAAACAGACTCCCTATGAACTCTGGTACGATAAAAAGTCCAATTTAAAATATTTTTGAACATTTGGGAGTATTTTCCATGTTTGCAAAGACATAGAACACCTATCTAAATTTAAAACCCATGGCGACAAAGCAATATTTTTGGGTTACTCCCTATTCGGGCCTATCATGTTTATAATTTGCGTACCAAAGTTCTTATGGAATCTATAAATGTGATTGTTAGCGACACTAATGTTAAGAGTAAAGAACAAGAGCAAACTATAGTGGATGAGTCTACAAATGTTTTGAATTATGAAATTCCAGAGATAGCTGATTCTTTGCCAACTAAGACCCCTGAAGTACCTAACTGGGTTTCTAAAGGTCATCCTTTTGATAAAGTAGTCGGTAACCCTGATGAGCCTGTTCATACAAGATCCCAATTACGTAATGTTGCTCATTTTCCATTATTTATTTCTCTAGTAGAACCAACGAATGTGAATGAAACACCAAATGACTCTTTTTGGATTGATGCTATGCAAGAGAAGCTTACTAAATTCAAGAGTCATGATGTGTGGTATCTAGTACCTAGGCTAGAAAATAAAAGGGTTATCTGAACTAGATGGATTTTTAAAAATTAAACCAATGAATCTGGGATGATAGTTAGAAATAAAGACAGATTAGTGGCTCAAGGTTACTCTCAAATTGAAGAAATATACTTTGGGGAAATATTTGCCCCTGTTACTCACCTCAAGTATGTACAATTATTCTTAGCGATAGCCTGTCATTTACACTTCACACTTCACACTTTTTCAAATGGATGTAAAATTTGCGTTTCTTAGTGGTATTTTGATAGAAGAAACTTTTATTGAACAACCTAAACTCTTCGCTGACCCTAATTACCCAAACCACGTCTATAGATTAAAAAAGGCATTATATGTTTTAAAGCAAGCCCCCAGGGCCGGTTACGAACGCCTGTCGACCTTTACTATCAATAAAGGTTTTCGACGAGGTGGCAATGACCAGGCATTATTCGTTAAATTTTTAACAAACATATCTTAATCGTTCAGGTTTACGTAGATGACATTATCTTTAGATCAACATCCCCTACTGAAGTTAAAAACTTTTCAAATATTATGACCGGGGAGTTCCAAATGTCATTAATGGAGGAGATACAATATTTCTTTGGTCTCCAAGTCAAACAAATGTCTGATATGTTATTTATTTTGCAATCCAAATACGCGATAGAGTTAGTAAAGAAATTAGGACTAGAAAATGCCAACGATTCTAGGACACCCATGAGTACCTCAGTCAAATTATCGAAAGATGAACATGGGGAACCTATTGATCCTACCTTGTATAAAAGTATGATAGGTAACCTATTTTACCTCACCACCTCATGTCCGGATATAATGTGTGTTGTATGTGTGTGTGCCCACTATCAAAGCACTCCTAAAGAAAGTCATTTACTATGTGTCAAAAGGATTATAAAATATGTCAAAGGGACTATTAATCTAGGAGTTTGGTACACAAATGACACATCTAATCATAGGATACACCGACTCTGATTGGGTTGGTTGTTCTGGTGACAACAAAACCACATCAGGTGATTGTTATTATATAGGTAATAACTTGGTAGGATGGAATAGTAATACACACAATTGTGCCTCGCTTTCACAACCGAATATGAATATATAGTCGTAAGTGGCTGTTGTGCTCAATTGACGTGGATTAAGAAAATGTTAAGCGACTATAGCATTCATGAAGATAAATACATCTCTAATGCGATAATCAAAGTGCAATTATATTTCCAAAAATCCTGTTCAACATTCACGAAGTAAACACATAAATATTTGACATCACTTTATACGTGAATTAGTAGGATCTAAGGAGTTGGAAATAAACTATTGACGCACAGAACTTCAATTAACAAATATTTTCACTAAGCCTCTCGATCACTCAAGATTTGGAACTTTAAGAAAGTCCATTGGCATGATACATTCTGAATAGTATCTATCTTTTTTGATATATCCTCATGTCATATTCATGCTTATAATTGATCTTTGAGGGTATAGGGCAAGGTTGTTTAAAAATGATAAAAGACGCCTCCTATATCTATTTTATGTAGGAGATCCATGATGTGAACCATTCATTATTACCATCTGATAGATATATATTTCATTTATTCTTCAGAATATTCTTATTTGTGATTATTCACCTTTTGTCCATTTGAGACAAAATGGGGGAGAAGTATATAAGTCCATCTTGGAAATTTTGCTGTATAATTCAACTAAAATCCTTGATCTTTGCCTTGATCTTTCTTTATTTTTCAGGAATCCAGTACCACTACTTTCATTGAATATATTTAGAGTATTGGTTTGTAAATAGTTGAGTTATGTACTTTTCATTTCTAGGATTTGGGGTAGATAAAATTTTGTATAGGAATAAGGTTTTCTTATTTTTTTTTGGTATCCCTTCGAGTCCTAGATGACTCAAAGGAGATTTTGTCTCATATTTCCAAAGTTGGAGATTGAAGACTCTATATGTGTGACTTACTTGAGTCTAATATATAGGAGTTTATCTAGTTTGGAAATATAGAAAAAATTTGTGTCATCCCCTGTGCCTCAGTGCCTCTTCATAATCTCAAAGATATCTACATCAACAAGGAATATGGTCCTACCATTAGAAAACCAATAAGATTGCACACTCTTGGATTTCATTTATCATATTTTAGTACATATATGAGATCTGTGTGTTGATATAAGCTAAACGATTTTTTTTTTCATTTTTTAAGGATTTTTTAGGAATTTTTAAACATTTAAACACCATTTTCTAAAATTAATTTTAAGGTTTGTAAAATGTTTGAGCCTAAATTTGAGTATTCAAAACTTCCTAAATACTACCTTGGGTTGAAACCAATTTGTGGGTATAAGTTGTATTTTAAAAAGTTTCAAAACACGTGTGTGAGATTTAATCACAGCCATACACGTGTTGCAAAGTTACCCATGGAGATTGTGTTTTTTCTACTCACATAAGCCAGGATCAATATTGATCGTTCAATTAAACCTAATCTAAGGTCTGCATGTGTTCTTTTGTGATCGAAGTGACAACCATATGAAGCGATGAGAATGAGTTTAAAAGCAGTGAATATATAACCCTTGATCTTAGTCTTCGAACAGTCAATTAAATCACAACCCTTGATTTTGTGATAGGGTTCCAGATCCGTCTCCTCTTACTAAAAAAAAGAGCCTTCGTTCATACATTTCCAATCTTTAGAAGGCCTTAGTTCTGAAAGAAAAAAAAGGGAGAGAAAATAAAATTGCGAGAAATTTCTAAAACCAAATAAAACTCTTGCAAGTTTTTGCTAGAAAATATATATGAGGGTTTGAGTGTTTGAGGGTTTTCTGGTTCGTTGTTCTACAACACCTCTCTGGTTTTAATCTCTTTCCTAACACCATCACTAAGAGTTAGAAACCGTTTCAGGTTATTGAAACTTGTAGATCTAATTTTAAAAGTGATACAGTCACTTAGATTTGTTAGATTTGATTTCTTCAGTTTACAAATCACACTCTCTTGTTGGATCTATTCTGAAAATATTTGTATCTCATTTATATCCAACAAATCCCTTTTGTGTTTTACAAAACTGAAATAAGTGTTTGTATGTTGAGATATGAGTTTTTCAATATGAAAAACTTGTGTATAAATAAGATTCTATGGATCTTTATTTTTAAAAGATTCTTAAGAAAATATCTCTAAAATATTAGGGATTCAAGGACAAACAATAATTTAAGTATTGTGAAATCTTGTATTTTAAACTTAGGAAAATCTTGTAATTTGTAGGAACTTGCTTGTATAAGTGTGTGTGAGAACATGCATGTGTTAGGCACTTCACTCACAACACTTTCATACAACAACACTTAAACAGTGTATTGGTTGAGTGATTTAGACCAGTTTGAGTCGATGTAAAGAAGGACCCAAGGTGGGAAGCTAAAGAACGTTACAGACCTCAATCAGAGCCTTAAAGAATTCAGAGTTACCTAACGGAGCTAATATATCTTTTGAACATAGAATAGGTATGCTTTGCATGTATAATACATTAAATGCTCATAACCTGAAACTTTAGTCTAGTGGATTTTTTTGAAGTGTAGAGACCTCCGTGGATATTTCCCCAGTTTGGTGGGGTTTTACCATGTTAAAAAATTCTCTTGCATTGTGTGTTTTTTAATCCTTCATTCCTACTACAGCATAGATAGACTTAGTTGTTGGGATTTTAAAACCTGATTTCAAGTGATTGAAATATCTCGTTCATAATAATCAAACACATTTTATGTTCTTATACTGTTTTAGAAAAGAGTTTCCTCACGAAAACAACTTAGATCTTACTTAACTCATTTAACTTTTGTTAAATGATTTAGTAAGAGTATTTTCACGATGGGTCGACGAAGAGGGTTAATTTGGTGAGGATGTGTATTACGATTTTTACAGGTAATTGCGAGAAGTACCTATTGTGGCCATCCCCGATCCTCGCTGTGCTGGGGCGGGTGCGCGAAGGGAGAGAAGATCCCTCGGGTCCCGCGCATCCCTCTCGGGAGAGCTTCGTCCAGCGTCGTTTGAGACGAGGTGTAAAAATATAGAGAGATTATGAGTCTCCAGTCTATTTTACTCAAAACAGACAAAAGAAAAAGGGGAATCCATCCCGAAGGATGGCATCCAACGACATACTGGTGCAAGCGAAACAAAGATGATTCGAGAAGGGTTAGGAGGCTTAGTTACGAAATGGGAAGGTGTTAGGCACCCATTCCCCCCTTTCGGTCTCTCATGGCTATTTGCTATTTTCCTTTATATTTCCCCCGTGATATGTGTGCATGTGTATATATATAATAGAGGTGGGAATCCTCGACTTGTATCATGGAAAAGATAAAGCGAGTCATCCGTAAGAAGATATAAGAATAGTATTAGAAGAATAAGATTTACGCGATTACCCCAACGTTGGTCATTATAATGGAACGATAACGCATATGGAGTAATACGTTACAAGTATATAGAATATAAGAAAATTGGTTTAGAGAAGATAGGAAAATAAGAGAAAAAGTGAGAAAAGGACTCGAGTCTTGGGTTTTACCCCGAGACGCCTACGTAGCCTATAAAGGCATCAAAGTCCACGTAGTTCGCATATAAAACGAGGCATGGAGTTTATCCCATAAATTCAAATGGGGGATCTCTCATTTGTGAGTGTGTGTGTGTGTAGAAAAAGTGTTTTAGTTGTGAGAAAAGTGTGAGAAAAGTATGAGAATCTCTATTTGAAATTTATGAGCAAACCCTCTTTTTCTTGTTTTTTGAGTTTTTTATTTACATGAAAATAAGAGATGTGCAATAATACTAAATAAAAAGTATATTAGGATGTGTGAGATGAGATAATAAAAAGTGTAAGTAATAAAACAAGTTATTGCGAATTTAAGAGACTTTAAGAGAAAGTTGAGAAAGTCGGACATTCTTGAAGATCTTGAGCTTGATCTTGAATGTTGGAGAGTAGCCCTTGCACTTGGATGATGATGGAGAGTGGCTAATTCACCAAGTTTGATGAAAAGGATGATTAAAAGTGGAAGTAAAAGAGGGATTTGGAAGTTGAAATCACGCTGCCTTTGAGAGAGGTTTCTGGGATTCGCTGAGAGTGATTTTGATCAGATCTGGGCTCCCCTTGCAAATGAGGTGAAGGCCTCCTTTTATAGGCTCAGGTCACTATCGATCAGCATAGACCCATTCCTGCCTATCGGCACCTGCCGATAGGGAGGGTCTGGAACCTCCCATTTGGCAGTGTGTTTGATGCCTTTTCAAAAAAATGAATGCCGAGGGCAAATCGTTGGTCAGAATCGTGCACGGGGTAGACCATTGGAAAGATAATTCAAAGACCTTAGAAAGTCCTTTGGACCGCTCCCGGGTTTGGGAGTTGACTTTGTGTCAAATATGGATCGAAAGAATTTGTCGGTCCATTGGATGGGGAATCATTCGGACGCAAACGGATCGTTTGTTCACATGGTAAGTCTAAATCATGCACGGGGCTGACCGTTGGAAAGGTTAGGAGATTTACTTCGAAATTCCAAAGAGTTTGACCCGGTTTGGGTTGTTGACTTTGGTCAACCAGGCCCCGAAAGTATTCGGTGACCTCTTGGAGTCAAACGGGTCGTTCGTCCGCATTGTAAGTCGGAATTGTGCATGGGATGGACCATTGGAAAGGGTATTCAATGCCCTTAGAATATTCATTTAGTCTCAGTCGAGATGAAGAGTTAACTTAGGTCAAAAGGAGATCGGGAGCGCCCGGTGGCCTCTAGGTCAAGTTTCGGATGCAAACCGATCGTTCGTCCGCATGGTATGTCGGAATCGCGGATGGGATGGACCGTTCGGAAGGGTATTCAGTGCCCTTCGAGTATTTGTTTAGTCTCACTCGAGATGAAGAGTTTGAATTTTTAGTTAAACTGAGCCGGGGAGTGCCCGATGGCTTCTAGGTCAGTACTCGGGACATGACGTGGATTTGTAGTGATGAAGGGGAGGTACTAGGGACCTAAGGAGAGTTTGGGGGTAAAGGAATGGGGTGTCTACATAGCCCCTCAATGGGTGAGTTTGGAACAAATGATGACCGTTGAATTGACACCACATGATGCTTTTGAGGGAGTATGATCGATTCAGAGGGTTAAGGCCGATTTTGAGGACCTAAGGAGTGTGATGGGGATGGAATGATGATCCAAGGTTTAGGTCGAATCCGAGGACCGGGGTGAATTTTGACCCAACTCAGTTGAAGATCCAAGATCGAGGTCAATTCTGACTTAAAGAGTGGTGACGACTGAGGACCGGGGTCAATTCTGACCTAAAGAGTGGTGATGACCGAGGATCGGGATCAATTCTGACTAGGGCTGTGTTTCAGCCGGATCGGATCGGAAAATGCCTATTCGAAAAAAATTTCGATTTTTTCAGAAATAAAATAACTATTTCGATTTCTGATCCGATTTTTTCGAAAAATTAAAAAAAATTCCGAATTCGGAAAAATCGGAAAATCGGCAAAAATCGAAAAAAATCAGAAATTCACAAAATATATTAAAAATCCAGAAATTTCGGAAATTCCAAAATTTCAAAAAAATAAATTATGGATTTTCGATTACTCGAAATTCTCATTTTAAAGAAACAATGAAAATAGCTTAACCCAACATGTAAACACATGAGGATTTGGCTCATTTTTCATTTGTGTAGAAGTTAGGAGGATACTCTCCTTTTATAGAGCATATTTTGGAGCCCTCTCCCTCTCCCAACCGATGTGGGATATGGGAAACTTTCAAAAAATCGGAAAAGAAATCGGAAAAATCGGAAAATAATTCCGAAAAAATCGGAAATAATTCGGGAAAAAATCGGAAAAATCGGATCGGAAAAATCGGAAAATCGGAAATTCAGAATTATTTCCGATTTCCGATCTGATTTTTTTCGAAAATATCGAAAATCGGAAAATCGGAAATCGGCAAACTAAAATTTCATTCCAAATTCGGAAAAAATCGAATCGGAAATCGAAAAAATCGAAAAATTCAGAAAAAAAACACAGCCCTAATTCTGACCCAACTCAGGTGATGATCCAAGATCGAGGTCAATTCTGACCTAAGAGTGGTGACGATCGAGGACCGAGGTCAATTCTAACCCAACTCAGGTGACGATTCATGACCGAGATCAATTCTGACCTAAGAGTGGTGACGACCGAGGACCGGGGTCAATTTTGACCCAACTCAGGTGACGATCCAAGACTGAGGTCGATTCTCACCTAAATAGTGGTGACGACTGAGAACCGGTGTCAATTCTAACGCAACTCAGGTGACGATCCAAGACTGAGGTCAATTCTGACCTAAAGAGTGGTGACAACTGAGGACCGAGGTCAATTCTGACCCAACTCAGGTGACGACCCAAGACCGAGGTCAATTCTGACCTAAGAGTGGTGATGACCGAGCGTCGGGGTCACATCTGACCCAACTCAGGTGATAATCTAAGATCGAGGTCAATTCTGACCTAAGAGTGGTGACGACCGAGTATCGGGATCAATTCTAACCTAACTCAGGTGACGATCCAAGACCGAGGTCGATTCTGACCTAAGAGTGGTGACGACCGAGGACTGGGGTCAATTCTGACCCAACTCAGGTGACGATCCAAGACCGAGGTCGATTCTGACCTAAGAGTGGTGCAACCAAGGACCGGGGTCAATTCTGACCCAACTCAGGTGACGATCCAAGACCGAGGTCAATTCTGACCTAAAGAGTGGATGAAGATTGGATTTTGATTTTTTGGGGAAAGTGCTTTGTGATTTTGATTTGAGCTGGGGAGCCGATAGCTGGGGAAGCTTTTGTTTCATTAGGAGACCTTGCGAGGGGAACAAACTATTTTGGGTGGTGTAAGAGAATTTCGCTGGGGAAGTGATCAGGTGATCCTTAGAGATCCTCCGGAGATGTGCCGGGAGGAGTTTTCACTTGATTTTGAGGGTTTTGCTGGGAAAGAGGGGTTTCGCTCAAGGGAATGTGAAGTTTTCTTGGTGAAAAGGCTTTAAATCCTTCCTGGGATTTTTAGGAATTTTCTGAGGATTTTTGGATGATTTCTGGGAATTTTTGTACAAAATTTAATGGGGGTGCCGGTCGGCATATTATGAAGGGTGCCATTCGGCAGTGGCACGGACTTTTGGGCTACCTCGGGAAGGCAAGGGGTCAGTGATGATCGGTATGGTAGGGGGGTGCTGATCGGCATGGAACTTGGCATCCTGTATAAAGGGGGTGAATCCCCTCATTTTTTTCATTTCTTTGCTTTCTCTCTCTCTGCGATTCTTCTGCAAATTATTCTAGAATTCTGATCTTCAAGAAATGGCCATTTTTGTGAGCAATGCAGTCCACCGGGAGTGGTTGACCATTGATGACTGGGCGAACGTGGAGTGGAGGGCTAGGGAGGCTCTTTCTTTGTGGAGTGAGAACTCCTTTTATGCGTTTGAGCCTGTTATGGATGAGTGGACCTTGCTGCGGGAGCCATTGCGTCATCGCTCTTCGAGAGTGAGTCCCGACGGTTATGTAAGTAACCCGACCTTTGGCATTCCTTTATTTTTGGTGATTTTTCTTTCTTTCTTGACTTTTGATGAGACTTTTACTTTTCGCCAACTGATATTTCTTTGAAGAACATGCGCGTCCGTGGGACGACGAGGCTCAGGGATGTCTGGAAGCATCTCCCACATGTGGTGCGTTGGGTGGTATCATCAACGGATTTTTAGAGGTTGGCATCGGTGCTGGATGAGACGCCTCGTTCGACAGCGGTCTTCTGTTCTTTGGGAGAGAGGTGGTGGGATAGTACCCACACCTTCCATTTCGGTTTCGAGGAGATGACTGAAACTCCCATAGACGTGCAACAGCTATTGGGGCAAGATTGTGATGGATAGAAGATAGAGGTGGATCGCTCTTTACGGGTGAGACCAGAGGCAGTGCGTGCGGCACTTGGTGATGTAGGGAGGATAGTTTCTGGGGATTCTATCTGGCTCTCCCCGGTGAAGGATGTTCTGCTGAGAAGGGTGATTGATGTGGATGATGGGTTGCAAGTGAGGCAGATGGCCCGGTTATTTATTTTACTGGTATTGGGAGGTTTTATGGTGGCGTCGAGCGGCGAAGTCATTCATTTTTGGTTTTTGCCATACCTGAGGATGTTTTCGAACATCCCTTTCTATGATTGGGGGAGTGTGACTTTGGCGACCCTTTACTCTTCTCTGGATGCATTCAGCTGGTGCTATCGGCAGACCTTTACTGGATCCACGTACCTTTTTGAGGTATTCTTTAGTTTGCGCATCTCTTTTCATGCACTCTCATTTTCCTTTCATGCATTAACATATTCCTTTCATGCATTCACATTTTTCTTTTGTGCATTCGCATGCATTTGCATGCATTCACATTTTTCCTTATGCGTCATCTTTTTTTCTTGTGAATTCAGACGTGGTTCTATGATGTGATTGGGTTCAATACCCCGCTGATCTCTTTGAAGGACGACACTGTTGGGGACTTATGTCGATTGTATCGATGGTGTAAGGCCAATCGGCAGTCGAAGGGATCTCTCTCCCTGGAGGTGGTGCATCAGGTCTTGAATGACCTGACCAGTGGTAAGGTAAGACACTCTCCATTTCAGTCTTGGTTTTTGCACATTCTGATCTTGTATTGATTTATGCTCGCTTGGAAATTTTCAGGTGACCTTTTATCCCTGGGGGACAACAATTCAGGACGCGGGGGCAACTGAGGTGAATGCGCGGATGAGGCGTTTACTGGCTCATGAGTTTGGCCATTCCTGGTATCTTGGGGAGAGGGTGGTTCTTCAGATTTTCGAGGAGGAGGTGGTGGTGCCACCTGCGCAGCCTCCTATGTCTATGAGGCAGGAGCGACTACTGTCAGAGGATGAGAGGATCACGGCTATGATTGGCGAGTCCTACTTACTATACACCGGTACGGTTGTGCCGTATGACTATATGGATTTTATGACGAGCTGGTTGATGGAGCTCAGCATATATGATGCCCTGCCTTTCCCTCTGACATGTTCGAGTCGGGCGGTAGGATCTTCCCACAGAGGCGGTGGTCCGTCGGCATCTGCGGTGGCGGTGACTTCAGAGGTTCCTTTTGTGTGGCTGCATACCCCTTCATACAACATTCGACGGGATGATGAAGGGATGGTGCCTATGTTGTACCGTCCTAATGCGATGGATCCGGAGGAGTTGGGTTTGCTAGAGGAGGTCCTTCAACCTGCGGTATACCTTTTTGTTCCTCTTTATCTTTCTTTTCTGTTTTGGTCATCCCTGCCCTGATACTGATTTCACCTTTTCTTGCAGCAAGTCTGGGTGTCGACCACTTGGCTCAGGGACATCAGAGACTGGATATCTTCAGCGACTGCCCATATTCGGGATGCGGTTCCTGTTCCTTCTTTCTTGGTGCTGTATGCCTCGTTTGGAGAGGACTCTGGCTCGGGAAGTGGTCGTGCGTCGTCTCGCCATAGGGGGAAGAGAGCACGTTGCAGGGGTGCAAGCTCTTGAGAGAGAGAGAGAGAGAGAGAGAGAGAGAGAGAATGTGGGTTCGGGCTGAGTCCCGTTGTTTTTTCTTTTTCTTTTTATTTCCTGCAAAAATGATGTAACACAGAAAACAGATATATGCAATGCAATGGAGTTTTTTTTATTATCTTTTATTAATGATGAATGAATGTATGCACATGCACTTTTTACTTTGCTGCTGAGACCGTAAAAAGGAGTATTTTTGGAATTTTTTGAAGGGAAGTTTTTTTGATCAAAAAGGGGAAATTTAAAGGGATTTTGAAATTTTGTTGAGAATATCAATCCTACCTTGTGGGGTAGGATTCCCTCCGATTTTTGTAGGGATTATTCCTCTTGTGGGGGTTCTCAAATATAAAAAGGGGGTAGAGTGGAGTGTTTTCATCACATCCTTTGCATTTTTCACTTACTTGCCTATTATTTCTTCGCCTTGCAAGATGGATCTCTCTGGTAGCATTGAGTTTTCCAATTACCTCGAAGCCTTGGAAGCAATGTGCTCTTATAATGCCGACTACGATGCTTTCAACATGCGTCGAGTCTCCTTGTGGTGCAATCGGCCTCTTGAGTGGAACGTGCTGACGGTGGCGGTATAATTCTGGTACCCTAAAGACCATGTATTCCGCTTTGGGTTGGAAGAAATTTTCCTACCTACGAGGAATTTTTTGTCATACTGGGTGTAAATCCTAGTGTTGCTGCGTCTCTGCCCGAATTTTCCGGCTCTCCCGGGGATTTGTTGGCCGGGCTTCTTCATATTTCGCCTTAGGAGGCTAGATCATTGGTTGCTGGAGGAATTATCTCCCTTCCGGCGGTGCTGCAGTCCATGCATTTGCGGGAAGTAGGTGATGCTGGCTACGCTGGAGCCGTTGTTCTGGGTCTGGTTTCAAAATTGCTGCTGGAGATTGGGAAGTGCAAGTGAACCCACAACTTGTAGCCATTACTTTATGGATGTCATATCGTCGCAATCCTGCACCGGTGATACTCGCGGAGACCCTGAATGGCCTGGATGCCTGGAGAGAAGGTCGTTCTGACTTTTTGAGGGGTAGCCCCGTGATGCTGTTCATGTGGTTGTCTGAAAGATTTCTCTTGACGACTCTTCCAGAATATCCCTTATCGGTCGTACCCAACTTCTTTTCACGCTACTTCATCAGCGTTGGCCTGTATGTTGAGAACTAGGAGCATTGGTTTGTGGAGCATGGGGCTCGTGGGCTGTATTGGTCAGTGCCTTGGTGGGGGCAGTTGCAGCCCATTATGGATCTAGGAGAGTATTCGTATGTGAGGCTGGTTGGTATCATGCATACATCCTTTTATTTCCCTTGGCGGTTTCTGCGCCAATTTGGCTGGGCACAGTCGTGCCACCGCGGACCTCAAATTTCTTTCCGGTAAAAGATTTGACTGAGCGCCTGCGTCTGTTGCTTGGATCTCTGTGGGAAAATCGACGTCCGTCGACCTGTACCTCCCAGTCTGTCAGGAAAGTTTGGCATGTCCTCAAAGATTATATAAAGTGGTTGTGGAGGAAAGTAGTTAGCAAGATGTTGGCAGTGGAGACTGGACAAAGATGGTTTGTTTTATCTAACACCATGGAAGGGGGTGTTGTGGTCTTTTCGAAGGTGGCTCGGGCTTATCGATCCATGGAGTGTTTACGGCACTCTATTCAGGCAAGGGAAACTTGGGGACCTCAGGATGTAGATAGTGAGGGTGCAGGCTCCTCCGGTAGCTGTGGGTAGGACTCTTGGAGAGTTTATTTGTGTGATAGATGTGGGGATTTTATTTGGCTTTTTATGGTAGTAGGGGGAAGTTTCTTATGTAATCCGTGCTGAATTTTCTTATTAATTAAATAAACAAGTTTCTGATCATCCAGTTGTGCCTTTAAATGAATTTTGTAATTTTGAATTATCTACACCGATCGCTAAGGCATACATAATCCTTTTGTTCAAGTATTCTTTAGAATGAACCTCCGTTCTCGGAGGTAAGAAAAGAAATGGTATTTTGTAAAAAAGAAAGGGGCCGCACTTATGTGAGGTGCATGAGCTGCCTACGTACCTCTGGAGTTTTTTGAAAATGTTTTTATCTTTTTAAAAATAATTTTTTTGCAGAGGATCAGGCCCACGTAGTTCTGGGTAGAGGGAAATGAAGAGTTTTTTTATTTTTTTTAGAATTGAAAGGTGATGAGAAGAGTCGTAGCGCGCCGAGATTTCGGACTAGGGGTAGAATTTCTTGAGACGTTCCAGATTGACTGGACGAGCCATCTCTTCCCCATCTAGGTCAGTGAGCATTGCGGCACCGCCGGATAAGATTTTCTTCACACTGTAGGGGCCGCTCCAATTGGACTTGAATTTCCCTCTAGGGTCCCAGATGGGTTCTATTATCTCCTTAAGGGGTAAGTCTCCCTCTCGGACATCGCGATCCTTGACTCTCTTGTTGAATGACTGCAATATTCGGCGATGGTACCCCTATATGTGGTAAAGAGCTTTTAATCTTCTTTCATCTAGGAGGGCTAGCTCATCAAGACGGCTTTGGCACCAGTCTTCTTCGCTAACTTTGCTTTCGAGCATGACGCATAGCGAGGGTATTTCTATCTCCACAGGTAGGACTTCTTCCATGTCGTAGACTAGGGAGTAAGGGGTAGCCCCAGTAGAGGTTCGAATTGATGTTCGATAGCCCTAGAGGGCGTACAGGATCCGGTCAGCCCAATCCCTATAACTTTCGGTCATCTTACTGATGATAGCTTTGAGGTTTTTGTTGGCGGCTTCCACTGTATCATTGGTCTGAGGTCGGTAGGGAGAAGATTTGTGTCTCTAAATCCCGTACTTATTGACTACTTCTGTGACTTCTACTTCGAAATGCAACTCGTTATCTGAAACCAGCTCGTGCGGGACCCCATATCGGCAGATGATATTCTTCTTGAGGAATTTGGCCACTTTCTCAGCGTTCAGTACTGCGTATGACTCAGCTTCGACCCATTCGGTGAAGTAATCAATAGCGACTAGGACGAACTCATGTCCGTTTGAAGCCTTTGGCGTAACCTTTCCAATGATGTCGATACCCCAGGTGGAGAACGGCCAGGGAGAGGTCATGTTGTATAATTCTCGCGGAGGCAGGTGTTGAAGATTGGAGAATTGTTGGCATTTGAGGCATCTCCGGACATAGGCAGTGAAGTACTGGGTCATGGTGGTCCAGTAGTAGCCTTCGAATGATTTTCTTGGAAACCATATGACCATTCATGTGGGGCCCGCATTCCCCACTGTGGATTTTTTGCATTATCTTCTCAATCGCAGCCCCTGCGATACAGTGTAGATGAGTTCCATCAAGGTTCGTATTGAGTAGGGCTTTATGACAGATGATGTACTGGGTGGCCAGTCTTCAGAGAGCCATTCGATCTTTCTTGTTGGAACCCTTGGGATACCTACTATATTTGAGGAGGCACCAGATATCATAGTACTAGCAATCAACTAGTTCGGGAGCTTCGGTGGAGATAAGTTCAATATGGTAGCAATGGGTTGGTTTGTCTTGCTTTTGAACTAGGAAGGGGGTCATTGTTATTCCCTCAGGCATGTAGACCATGGAGGCCAAGGTAGTGAGAGCATCGAATAGGTTATTCTTTGCTCGGGGTAGGTAATGGAAGGTGATATCTCAAAATCGTGAGGCTAACTCTTCTAAGTGGGCATGGAAGGGTTGGAGCTTTTCATCCTTGACATTCCACTTTCTGAGCAATTTACCGATGATAAGGGCAGAATCCCCGTAGACGTCAAGGTATTGAATACCTTTCTTGAGAGAAACTTTGAGGCCCACTGTGCATGCCTCGTATTTCGTCATGTTGTTGGTGCAAGGGAAATCTAATTTAATGGCGATGGGAGTGTGGGAGTCATCTCGAGCAATCAGAAGTATCCCAATGCCATATCCCTTTTTGTTGGCTGCGCTGTCAAAGAACATTTTCCATCAAAGGCGGTCTTGAGTGGTGCAGAGGATATTTTCATCAAGGAATTCAGAGATCTGGACATCTCCTTCGTCTATGAGGTAATCGGGGAGGTAGTCAGAGATGGATCTTCCTTTAATGGCTTTCTATGTGACGTACACGATGTCGAACTCGGTTAGGAGCATCAACCATCAGGCCATTTAACTTGATAAGGCAGGTTTCTCAAGCAGGTATTTGATGGGGTCCATTAGGGATACAAGTTTTATGGGTAAGGCAAGTATGTAATTTCAAAACTTTTGGGTGACCCAGACAAGTACGAAACACGCCTTTTCCAAAGAAGTGTAGTTGACCTCGTACCCGACCAGTTTGTGACTAGGGTAATAGATGTCTCGTTCTTTACGTGAGTCTTCAATGTATTGGGATAGTAAAATCCCTAGCTGTAGTGTCGGTTATGGTTAGGTATAGGAGCAAAGGGAGACCAGACTGTGGTGGCATGAGCACTGGAGGTTGGGCCAGGTATTATTTATTCGGTTAAAAGCTTCTTGGCAGGCCTCGTTCCAAACCTTGGTTGAATCCTTTCGAAGGAGCTTGAAGATCGGTTCACAGATGGAGGTTAGCTCGCTGATGAACCGGCTGATATATTGCAATTTCCCAAGAAAACCTCTAACTTCTTTCTCTGTTCGGGGTGGTGGAATCTCAAGTATGGCCTTCATCTTCGCAGGATCTGCTTCTATCCCCTTTTCGCTGACCATGAATCCCAAGAGTTTTCCCTTTATAACGCCGAAGACACACTTCTGTGGATTAAGTCACATCTGATACCGTCGCAGTCGTTCAAAGAACTTCCGGAGAGCGGGACCATGACCTTCTTTAGTTTTGGACTTGATAATCATATCATCCACATAAACCTCGACCTCTTTGTGAATCAGATCGTGCAGGATGGTTGTGGCAGCCCTTTGGTAGGTAGCCCCAGCATTCTTGAGACCGAATGGCATAACGGTATTGCAAAAGGTTCCCCATGGGGTGATGAATGCGGTTTTTTCTTGGTGGTCGGGGTGCATCTTGATTTAGTTGTATTCAAAAAACCCGTCGACGAATGACTTGAGAGAATGATTGGCTGTGTTATCCACGATCATGTTGATATTGGGTAGCAGATAGTCATCCTTTGGAGAAGCTTTGTTTAAATCTCGGTAATCTACACACATTCGAACCTTCCCTCCTAATTTCGACACAAGTACAATGTTGGCTAGCCACGTGGGACATTCGATCACACGAATGAAGCCCACATTTAACTGTTTGACCACCTCTTCTTTGACCTTGAGCGACCATTCGGTGCAGAGTTTTCTCAATTTTTGTTTAACCGGCTTGTAATCTGGGAGAGTGGGGATCTTGTGCTGAGCTATTTCAGGATCAATGCTGGGCATATCATCATAGGACCATGCGAAGACATCCAGGAACTCCTTCAGCAATTCTTCGAGTTGTGCACGCTCATGCTCGTCAAGGGTGGCCCCTATCCTAATCTCGCGCAGTTGGCTACTAGAACCGAGATTAATAACAATAGTCTCTTCTTCATTAACTTGATCAGTTAAGAATACAAAACGAGGGGTGGGGTTTATCCCATAAATCCAAATGGGGGATATCTCATTTGTGAGTGTGTGTGTATGTGTCGAAAAAGTGTTTTAGTTGTGAGAAAAGTGGGGGAAAAGTATGAGAATCCCTATTTGGAATTTATGAGCAAACCCTCTTTTTCTTGTTTTTCAGGTTTTTTATTTACATGAAAATAAGAGATGTGCAATAATACTAAATAAAAAGTATATTAGGATGTGTGAGATGAGATAATAAAAAGTGCTAAGTAATAAAACAACTTATTGTGAATTTAAGAGACTTAAAGAGAAAGTTGAGAAAGTTGGACCTTCTTGAAGATCTTGAGATTGATCTTGAATGTTGGAGGGTAGCCCTTGCACTTGGATGATGATGGAGAGTGGCTAATTCACCAAGTTTGATGAAAAGTGGAAGTAAAAAAGGGATTTGGAAGTTGAAATCACGCTGCCTTCGAGAGAGGTTTCTAGGATTCGCTGAGAGTGATTTTTATCAGATCTGGGCTCCCCTTGCAAATGAGGTGAAGGCCTCCTTTTATAGGCTCAGGTCACTTCCGATCGGCATAGACCCATTCCTGCCTATCGGCACCTGCCGATAGGCAGGGTCGGGAACCTGCCATTTGGTAGTGTGTTTCAGGCCTTTTCGTAAAAATGGCTGCCGAGGGCAAACCGTTGGTCAGAATCATGCACGGGGCAGACCGTTGGAAAGGTAATTCAGAGACCTTAGAAAGTCCTTTGGACCACTCCCGGGTTCAGGAGTTGACTTTGTGTCAAATATGGCTCGGAAGCGTTTGTCGGTCTATTGGACGGGGAATCGCTCGGACGCAAACGGATCGTTCGTCCGCATGGTATGTCCAAATCATGCACGGGGTGGACCGTTGGTAAGGCTAAGAGATGTACTTTAACATTCCAAAGAGTTTGACCCGTTTTGGGGTGTTGACGTTGGTCAACCGGGCCCCAGAAGCGTTCGGTGACCTCTTGGAGTCAAACGGGTCGTTCGTCTGCATGGTAAGTCAAAATTGTGCACGGGATAGACCGTTGGAAAGGGTATGCAGTACCCTTAGAAGATTCATTCAGTCTTGGTCGATATGAAAAGTTGACTTAGGTCAAAAGGAGCCCGGGAGCGCCCGTTGGCCTCTAGGTTAAGTTTCGAACGCAAATGGATCGTTCGTCCGCATGGTAAGTCGGAATCGCGCATGGGATGGACCGTTGGAAAGGGTATTTAGTGCCCTTTGAGGATTCATTTAGTCTCAGTCAAGATGAAGAGTTTGAATGTTTGGTCAAACTGAGCCGAGGAGTGCCTGATGGCTTCTAAGTCAGTACTCGGGACATGATCTGGGTTTGAAGTGATGAAGGGGAGTGCTAGAGACCTAAGGAGAGTTTGGTGGGTAATGGAATGGGGTGTATACACCTATCATTGGTAAAGTTTGCGTATAATAACTCGTACCGATAGACTATTGGCATGGAACCTTTCGAGGCTTTGTATGGAAGACTTTGTCATTCAGCCTCGTGTAGGTTAGAGGTGGGGGGAAACAAGCTTCTTGGGACGAATGTGATTCAGGATACGTCGATAAAGATTGAGTTAATCAAGATTCATATACGGGCAGCTCAGGTCCGCCTGAAGAGTTACATCGATGGGAACCAAAGGTACTTAGATTTTAACGTGGGTGCGCAGGTGTTGTTACGGATATATCCCATGATGGGAGTGATGAAGTTTGAGAAGAAGGGAAAGTTGTTACCTATATATGTGGGTCCTTTTCCCATCATTGAGAGGTTAGGGACGGTTGCATATAGGCTTGCCTCACTGGAGCACTTGTAGTGAATTCACGATGTGTTCCACATGTCGTCATTGAGGAGGTATCTCAGGGATGAGTTTGCTTACCGGCATATAGGATGAGAGGAGATATACTTATAGATGAATATTACTTACGTGGATATTCATGTTGCCATTGTAGATCCTAGTGAGCAAAAGCTTCAGGTAATGATGGTACCATTAGTACGTGTGCAGTGGGGGCATCACAATGTCGCCTAATCGACTTGGGAGCACGAGGATGACATGTGGGAAAAGTGTCCAGAGTTGCTCTTGAAATTCTATCATTGGGGGAAGAATGTAATACCTCGTACTATTATGAGTATTTCATTCCACGTGTGCATTGGATCATTAATTTAATTGGGAAATTAAATTGAGTGTTGATTAATATTAATTAGAGATTTTAGGATTAATATTTATGATTAAAATTATTTACTTGCTTGTAATAAGTAAATAGCGATGCAAATGATTATATTATTTTTTAATGAGTGAAAAGCGACGTTGTGTAATAGGTAAATAGTGATGCGAATTATTATATTATCGTTTAATGAGTGAAAAGTGATGGATTATTATATTGTTGTTAGAGCGTTAAAATGAGAGATTTAAATGGTTTATGGATGACGCATACTGTATGCACACATCGATCCTGATTAATGATATGGAGGAATATTTATTAGTTCGGTGACTCAGATGGCATTTTTAAGTGCACCAGTGATCCGAAATGGGCCGAAATAGTTCAAAATAGGTATCCGAGGTTTATAGATGGGTTACAAGGTTCTTTTAAACATATTATGGTCCGTATAAGGGTATGGTTATCTTGTTACCCTTAGGGCTTTACCTAAATATGAAATTAGGGTTTAATTAAGTGATATTTAAGGGTTATTCGGTTGGATGGCAACCTCATTTTAGCCTCTACTTAGTGATGATTAAGGGAGAGAACCAAAGAGAAGAGAAAATGATAGAAAGAAAGATTGGAGAAGAGAGGAAGAGCCAATCTACGGAATCGATTCATGTTTACTTGTCAAGCTTCGAATTTAAGACAAGTGTTTACTTGCTTTAGATTGCACAATTTTTCTATTAATTACATTCATTATTAACTATTGATGAATCTGTATATTTAAGATATAATTATGGGGTTAATCAAAAGGTTTGATTTGGGTTTTTATCATATTATTGCGATTTAAAAATTAATATGGACTAATTTTGTGATTCATACCGGGGAACATGAATACGAATTTGATGCACACTGATAGGGTGTTAGATCTATAGGTTTTAAGGTTGAATTAATTTTGGGTTGAGTGAATTGAATTAATGATTAGGAATCCTTAGGATTTGATGTTGGATTCGGGTAAAATAGATCTGAGATGATTATGTATTGGTTTGGGATCTTAATTTATGTTTTTGGGAGGCTTGGGACTTCTATTGAAGGGTTTGGGAGGTGAAAAAGTGAGGTTGAAGATGAAGAGTTGCCCAGAAAACTGAACAGGTTCACTGGGGAGAAAATCAGTTTGCTTGGCCGACCTGATACAGTTTGCCAATAATTCGGTTCGATTTGTTGGTTTGTCCTGATTTTTGTTGTGCATTGTTTTCACCCATTAGCTTTGGATAAATGGGCATATGGGTTTTGGGGGTAGATTAGAATTTTCTTAGAACATTATCATGGGTTGGTGCATGTTTTAGGCCAACTATTAGTTGGGTTAGAGTGAGATGAATCGATAAATAAGTGAGTGAACTCTTAATTAAAAAAAGTCGGGAAATCCGTTCGGACTTCGGGATTGGTAGACTAGAATGCTGTGGGATTTTCGTATATAGTCAGTACTATATATATGTGCGACTATTTATGTATTTATTTGGAATGTACATACTCGGTAATGCTATTATAGGAGGTTGCGCATAGTGGGCAATCCATCCTGGCGTTGACTAGCAGGTGTTGGATTGATTCTACAGGTCATAGTACTGTTGCACGATCACTATCCATGTGTGAGGATAGATTTTGGTTTGATGACTGGCTGGGTGTGATGTGGTATAGTTGCGACCCCCAGACATATGTTTATTACCGCGTTCATTGTTTGTGTTTACATTTTAGGTTCGGTGGAGAGATTCTAACTCGGTGGCCAGTTGTGGTATGTGGTATACCTGGAGCTTGATAGAACCCGAGCGATGCAACCGTGGGATCATGCTCGGGGGATGCAATATATATGTATATAGTGAGTGATATATATATATATATATATATATATATATATATATATATTTATATACGTGTAAATGAGATAGTTGTGTGGATATCTATTTATAGAATGTCCGTAGCTATGTAATTATTTATGAAAATATACCAAGCGAAGGTAGTACATATTAGCTAAATGGTGAATATTGGCGGGATGGGCGTTGTTAGTGGTTATTGTCCTAGTTAAACTAGGTAGCATTATTTGGATAATAAAATGAATGCATTAGGTATGCACTATCTCATGTGAGTCTGACTGGAAAGTTAAATATGAAGGTAATATACTACACCTTTACATTAAAGCATTTAAATATTTATAAATATTTTTGAATGTTTTTCGAGCTTTGATCCGCTGGAAAATATATTTTTGAAACCCGAGGTATTCAGCAGCAAGGACAACAAGAACATCAAGGTTAGTTTATTCATCATATTATTGCATGATGTAGCTGTGGATGCATAGATATACTTAGTTGTTGGGATTTTAAAACCTGATTTCAAGTGATTGAAATATCTCGTTCATAATAATCAAACACATCTTGTGTTCTTATATTGTTTTAGAAAAGAGTTTCCTCATGAAAACTACTCGGATCTTACTTAACTGATTTAACTTTTGTTAAATGATTTAGTAAGAGTATTTTCACGATGGGTCGATGGAGAGGGTTAATTTGGTGAGGATGTGTATTGTGATTTTTACGAGTAATTGGGAGCAGTACCTATCATTGGTAAAGTTTGCATACAATAACTCGTACAGGTATACTATTGACATGGAACCTTTCGAGGCTTTGTACGGAAGACCTTGTTGTTCAGCCTCGTGTTGGTTACAGGTGGGGGGAAACAAGCTTCTTGGGAAGAATGTGATTCTGGATACGTCGATAAAGATTGAGTTGATTAGTATTCATATTTGGGCAACTCAGGACCTACCGAAGAGTTACATCGATGGGAACCGAAGGTACATAGATTTTGACATGGGTGAGAAGGTGTTGTCACAGATATGTCCCATGAATGGAGTGATGCAGTTTGAGAAGAAGGGAAATATGCTGCTTAGATATGTGGGTCCTTTTCCCATCATTGAGAGGGTAGGGACGGTTGCATATAGGCCTGCCTCACTAGAGCACTTGTAGCGAATTCACGATGTGTTGCACATGTCGTCACTGAGCAAGTATCTCTGGGATGAGTTTGATTACCGACATATAGCATTAGAGGAGATAGACTTGCAGCCGAATATTACTTACGAGGAGATACATGTTGCCATTTTAGATCGTATTTAGCAAAAGCTTCAGTTAATGATGGTACCATTAGTACGTGTGCAATGGGGGCATCACAATATTGCCGAATCGACTTGGGAGTACGAGGATGATATGTGGGAAAACTGTTCATAGCTGTTCTTGAAATTCTGTTATTAGTGGAAGAATGTAATACCTAGTACTTTTATGAGTATTTCATTCCACGTGTGCATTGGATCATTAATTTAATCGGGAAATTAAATTGGGTTTTGATTAATATTAATTAGAGAGTTTAGGATTAATATTTATGATTAAAATTATTTAATTGCTTGTAATAAGTAAATAACAATGCAAATGATTATATTATTTTTTAATGAGGGAAAAGAGACGTTGTGTAATAAGTAAATAATGATGCAAATTATTATATTGTCGTTTAATGAGTGAAAAGTGAGTGATTATTATATTATTGTTAGAGAGTTAAAATGATGGATTTAAATGCTTTATGGGCGATGCGTACTGTATGCACGTATCGATCCTAATTAATGATATGGTGGAATATTTATTAGTTCGGTGACCTGGATGGCATTTTTAAGTGCACCTGTGATCCGAAATGGGCCGAAATAGTACATAATAGGTACCCGGGGTTTATAGTTGGGTTACAAGGTTTTTTTAAACATATTATGGTCCGTATAAGGGTATGGTTATCTTCTTACCCTTAGGGCTTTACCTAAATACTAAATTTGAGTTTAATTAAGTGATATTTAAGGGTTATTAGGCTGGATGGCAACCTCATTTTAGCCTTTCCTTAGTGGGGATTAAGGGACAGAACCAAAGAGAATAAATAATGAGAGAAAGAAAGATTAGAGAAGAGAGGAAGAGCCAATCTCCAGAATTAATTCATGTTTACTTGTCAAGTTCGAATTTAAGGCAAGTATTTACTTGCTTTAGATTGCACTATTTTGCTATTAATTACATTCTTTATTAATAATTGATAAATCTGGATATTTAAGATATAATTACGGGGTTAATTAAAACTTTTGATTTGGGTTTTTATCATATTATTGGGATTTAAGAATTAAAATGGACTAATTTTGTGATTTATATCTGGGAACATGAATATGAATTTGAGGAAAACTAATAGGGTGTTAGATCTTTAGGTTTTAAGGTTGAATTAATTTCTGGTTGAATGAATTGAATTAATGATTAGTAATCCTTAGGATTTGATGTTGGATTCAGGTTTAAAATACATCTGAAATAATTATGTATTGGTTTGGGATCTTAATTTATGTTTTTAGGAGACTTGGGACTTCCATTGAAGGGCTTGGGAGTTGAAAATACGAGGTTGTAGATGAAGGGCTGCCCAGCAAACTGAACAGCTTCACTGGGGGAGAAAATAGGTTTGCTTGGTCGATCAGATTCAGTCTGCCAACAATTCGATTCGATTTTCTGGTTTGCCCCGATTTTTGTTGTGCATTATTTTAACCTGTTAGCTTTGGATAAATGGGTATATGGGTTTTTGGGGTAGATTGGAATTTTCTTAGAACATTATCAGGGGTTGGTGCATATTTTAGGCCAGGTATTAGTTGGTTTAGAGTGAGATGAATTGATGAACAAGTGAGTGAACTCTTAATTAAAAAAAAGTTGAGAAATCCGTTCATACTTCGGTATTGGTAGACTACAATTCTATGGGATTTTCGTATATAGTCGGTACTATATATATGTGTGACTGTTTGTGTATTTATTTGGAACGTACCTACTCGGTAGTGCTATTTTAGGAGGTTGCACGTAGTGGGCAATCCATCCTAGCATTGGCTAGCAGGTGTTGGATTGATTCTACGTGTCATAGTACCGTTGCACGATCACTATCCATGTGTGAGGAAAGATTTTGGTTCAATGATCGGTTGGGTGTGATGTGGTATAGTTGCGACCCCCAGACGTATGTTTATAACCACCTCCATTGCTTGTGTTTACATTTTAGGTTCGATGGAAAGATTCCAACTCGGTGGCCTGTTGTGGTACGCGGTATACCTGGAGCTTGATAGAACCCGAGGGATGCAACCGCGGGGTCATGCTCGAGGGATGCGGTATATACGTATATAGTGAGTGATATATATGTACGTGTAAATGAGATAGTTGTGTGGATATCTATTTATAGCATGTGCGTATCTATGTAATTATTTATGAAAATATACCGAGCGAAGGTAGTACATATTAGCTAATGGTGAATATTAGCGGGATGGGCTATGTTAGTGGTTATTGTCCTAGTTAAACTAGGTAGTGTTATTTGGACAATAAAATGAATGCATTCAGAGTGCACTATCTCATGTGATTCCGACTGGAAAGTTAAGCATGAAGGTAATACACTGCACGTTTACATTAAAATATTTCTAAATATTTTCGATTGTTTTTCAAGCTTTGATCCGATGGAAAATATATTTTTTAAAACCCGAGGTATTCAGCAGCAAGGAGAATAAGGACAACAATGTTAGTTTATTCATCATATTATTGCGTTCTGTAGCTGTGGATGATGTATGATTTAATTGTATCCGCGTCAGTTAATTCTATCTAGATAGGATTCAATTTCCAGTATTTTCCTTTTTGTTCGTGTTTCCCATAGATGTATAGGACATTTTATTTGTATAAAATATTTCTTATTATTTCTCAGTAGTATTTTTATGTGGATATTATTTGTGGTAAGTGATGGTTTATTCGATTTATGTTAATTATGATTATTCTCTTATTAGTTCAATTGTCATTTTATTTGGTATATAACTATGTTGGTTATGTTTATATTTGTCTTGACAGTGATGCTAAGCATGAAATCATATTTCATTCCCGTTTAATTTTAATAAAGACCTGATCAACCGGTATTAGAATTGGCGGGGTGTCACAAGATTAGGGTCGGTGGTTTGCGCAACATTTATCTTATCATTTAAACTAGGTTCCAGAGTAGTGGTGGTTAAATGTCCGCGAACTTTGTGGCTTATGACCTCAATCCCATAGTCTATATATATCTTAGGATGTTCTCTTGATTAATAATTCTCAAGGCATATTAGCCTTCTCGAGGTGGTACTAAATTGAATAATCATAATATATAATTAACTCCAACTATCTCCTCTACTTCATATTCAAGTCTCGTTGGGTGAAAATATAGGTTAATCTCTTATGGTCCGTGAAGATTTCATAAGTATCCGAGAATAATGTCTCTAAATATTCAAGAAAAACACCATAACTGCTAACTCTAAATCATGGGTGGGTTAGTTCTTCTCTTGTGGCCTCAGCTCTCTAGAAGCATAAGCAATAAGTTTTCCATTCTGCATTAACACACAATCAGTTTTTAGCCTGAAGCATCATTATAGATTACATAACCTTTACGTTCCTTGGGTAAGGTCAAAATGGGAGTGGCCACTAACTTTTCCTTTAATATTTTAAAAATCTCTTCACACTTCGTAGACCAAATAAACTTTTCATCATTGTGTATTAATTGGGTAATGGGCATGACAATTTTAGAAAATCCCTCTACAAATCTCATATAGTAACTTTCTAGGCTGAGAAAACTTCTAACCTCTATCATTGTGGTTGGTCTTTCCCACATGGACAAACCATCTTTGTTCACCATATGTTCGAGGAAGGCTATATCCTAAAGCCATAATTCACACTTAGAAATTTTTGCATAAAGCTTTTTTTCCCTCAATACTTGAAACACACAACAGAGGTGATTTTCTTGCTTTTTCACGGACTTCGAATAAATCAATATATCATCAACGAAAATAATCAAAAATTTATCTAGGAAAGGACTAAATACTCAATTCATGAAGTCCATAAAAGTAGCATGAGCATTAGTTATCCCAAAAGGCATCATCAAAAACTTATAATGACCATACTGTAATACCCCTTGATTTTATTGATTTTTATTTAATGGATTAATTAAATTAAATGAGAATTAATTTGGAAATTAATCCGGAGGTAAATACTAGCGAGATGTGAGTTGGTATTTGATTATGATGTTAGAATAAAATATTATTGAGAATATATGGTAATATATGAGTATTGAAAATATTAAAATTGTCGCGAGGCAGAAATACGGCAATTTGAGAAATTAAGTTGGGACGTGCGTGTCAGTCGCACCATGAATGAAATTAATTAGATTAAAAAGTAAGTTACATTTTTATCAACAAAATGGTCATTTTGAGGGCGCCAACGTGTCCGGAAGGGTCGAACTATTCAGAAAATACTAGCCGGGAGTTTGGTTTGGGTCCCAGGGCATTTTTAGGCTAACCCGGCAACCCAGAAGGGCATTTTGGAAATTTTAAAAATTGAGGAATTAAAACCCACGAATTTTAGAGTTTAATTATATATTATTAGAGAGGCCACTAAGGCCATTATCAGCAAAAGACAAGAGAGTGGGCTACGGGGGTTTTGAGAGAAGTTGGAGAGAGGTTACAAGAGGTCCAAACCAAAACCATCAACCATCACCACCAATCTGGAAGGATTTGTTGCAAGAAAGAGGAGAGAGTCAACCTAGTATCACCGACAACAAATATGAAGAACAAACCTAAGGCAAGTGATTTAGTTTCATTACTTGCATTGAATATTTCCTCTATGTTTAGTGTGGAAATTAACAAATGTCTTGAAAGATTGATGAAAACCTAATGAAATTATTAGGGATTGCATGTAGAATTACTCTGGACGAATTTAGTATCCAAAACATAGTATTTGTTGATGTAAAAATTAATTTAAAAAGGAGTTTTCATGTTCAATTTAATTCTGGGTTCATGTTGTTAGGATTTGTGGTAAATTTGGGGATTTATGGATTTTACATGTTGATTTAAAGGAAGTAACCCAAAAACAATGTTAGGAAGTGATCTAGGGTGGTTTAGAATAATTTAACAACCTTAAAATCTGATTAGTATGAATTTGGAATGACTTTGGAGAAGGGAAAAGTTGAGAAAAGCGAATTTGGGAAAATTCTGGGGATTCCCTGCCATATCGTTAGAAGACCAACACAGGTCGTTCGAACGAGCTTCTAACGAGATTCTAGTACCCCTTTTGACGAGTTAGTTCGAAGCCCTTCATTCGAACGACACTCATTCGAACCACCTCGTTCGAACGAGATTTCTAACGAGTTGACAAAATAACCTTGTTTGGCCGATTTTAGTTTTGAACTTTTCGTAGGCTTATTTAATTAAGTGAAATTCTTCCCTTATTGATTAGTGGGTATAATTGTGAGATTGGAGTACGTCAAGGATTAAAACCTGAAATTATATAACGACCTGGTAACTTCTATGGGTTAGGTTGTAAGTACTTGAATTTGCGACGTGAGAAGTGTTGGCGATCTATAGTGTATATTATCCGGGGACTTGTAAATGCACAACATTTAATGACGGTGTAAGAATATAAAATATGCCTCCGTTATTATTATAAGGTATCTAAGATGTGTGAATGCTTAGTGTATGGACTTATGTGTGTACAACATACCTACCATACTTGCTATCACGGGAGGTCGGCTTTCGATCGGGGCCATCTAATCTTTGTGTGCCTACGGGGGGATTTAGATTGGTACCTCAAGGACATAGGTCAGAGAATGACTTATTAGTGAGTTAATAAGTCAGTCGACTATGGGAGCTTAGGTATGTGTGTGACCTATGGGTATGTGAGCTATGTTCGCCTCCATTATGTGTGATTGTTGCTTATTGAAACGGTTCCTGAGAGATTCGGAATACGTAGTCCTCATGTACGTGATGTACCGGGATTCGATAGCAGAGTATGTGTGCACCGCAGCTTAGCCTAGGGGTTCCCTTATTGTATATTTATGATGAGATTAATATACTGGTAATTGAAATGGACTTTTTATTAAAGTATGATTGTGAATTATTGTGACATTGTTAGTAGAGTTAAAAATGGAAAATTTTTAGTAATTCTTATAACAAATTTTGAGTAATAAAAGTAAGACTCTCAGTTTTTATTAAGATGTCAGGAATTGAACTTTGAATTTTCAAGTAAAGTCAGGTTACGGATTGGACTAGTTAGATAGTAAAACAACTAGAACGGGTACGGGTACGATAGGCGTGCACAATTAGTTGAGAGGTGAGGAATTCATGTGAGTGCACGCACTATCATGTATTTTATATTCACTGTTTAATGATATTAAACACTTGCTATATTTTAAACTGCTTTCACAATCGGGCTCTGACCCGTTTGCTTTCAAATCTATTTTCTTGTAAAAAACCCTTTTAGGTGCCCAGCCACAAGGACACAAAGCGTAGGAGTTCCATTCCAGTGACGTGCTATAGCTGCTGTGGAAGTTATAGGACCTCGATAGTAGATGCATCCACGTTATACTTTGACTCCATTCCAAATTTATTTATCTGTAGGGCATGTCTCCCCTTCCTTCTTAGAGACAGCTTATTTATTGAGTTTTATTTCAGTTTTGGATTTAATTAATTAGTAATTCATATTTTGTATTTGGTTGTATTCAGTATTCGGATTATTTAGAGGAGTATTTCACCCAGATTCAGTTTATTACATTGTTATTATATTGTGACTGTGATGTGGTTGTGGTATTAGTATTTCGTAATTTAATTTCGTTGTATGTTAATCTAATTAAAATTGACAACTCACTTTTTAAATATTAGGTGGCTAGTAATTGTTAAAAGTGTTTTCGACAGTGATGCTATGAACTGAACCAACTTAACATTTTGTATTAATTTGAATAAAGGAGTAGATACCCAATATTTAATTAGTCGGGGTGTCATAGGTGGTATCAGAGCATCAGGTTCTAGTGTCCTTAGGATCTATACGGATTGTTATGTTTCCGCGTAGCGTTCCTTGATATAGAGCCCTATATTTTAGGATTGTTGTACTCTTTTGTGTATTTTTCGCTCTTCAGCTATTTGGAGATAATAACTATGAACTTATAAGACTTCTCTCTCATTCAGATGCCTCCACGACGTGCACAGAGAGTTCCCAGGAATGCTCAGCCCGAGTCACAGACTGCACTAGTTCAGGGTTCCATGAATGCCACAGAGGTTGCAGTCATTGTAGCCCAAGCGGTAAATGCCGCTCTAGCAGTTGTGCAGCAGGCACCGCCTCAGGCGCCTGTAGTAGCACCAGTATAGGCTCATGCATTCCCATCTTCTCGGGAACGTGTTCGTGATGCTTTTTAGAAGGCACACCCTCCGGAGTTTGCCGGTAGCTACGACATCATTGTGTCCAGTCAGTGAAAGAAGGACATCCAAAGATACTTAAGAATGTACGAGTGTACAGATGTACAGAGGCAGATACTGGCTACTTTCAAGCTGGTAGGGTCAGCGTTGCAGTGGTGGGAGTCCATTACCACCGCGGAGGAGAGATATGCTCTTACTATTCAGGAGTTCTGTGTGCGGTTCGACCGCAAGTACTTTCCCTCAGCAGTTCACACCGAGATGAGGAGGAAGTTAATGAACCTCAAGCAGGAGGGGAAGACAGTAGCAGAGTATGAGGCCAAGTTCACAAATCTTTTGAACATCGTTCCTGATGAGATTCCGACTGAAGAGCAGAAGATACTAAAATTCATGGATGGATTGACTTGGAGGATCCATCAGCACTTGCTAGGAAATCTCTCGTTGGCCACTTATTCTGATGTGGTTAACGCAACACTACTTTACTGTCAGGACCACCGTTTTCACTTGGCCGAGGGTAAGCGGTCAGGAGAGTCCAGCCATCAGGGCAGGATAGGGGGAATGGTGCCAGCGGGGCATAATTATCTCAGGGTCAGCACAGGTAGAGTGATCAGAGTTCCAAGTAGGGGGATTCTAAGAGATTTCAATCTGGAGGTTTCAGAAATGGTCAGGGAGGTTTTCTTCATGGACAGCAGGGTCAACACGGCCATCAGGGTCAGCACGACCAGCATGACCAACAGTGGCAGTTTCAGCAGGGCTAGCATGGTCAGTAAAGGAATGGCAATGGTCATCAGGGCCGTGGGCAGTAGGGTCAGAGAGGGGGAAACTTTCTGGGGAAATGTTTTATTTGTGGCAAGATTGGCCACAAGCGTCAGGAGTGTCCTGATAAGGGCAGGGCCCCACAGCAGCAATAGCAGGGTGCTCAACACGAACCCCAGAGACCTATGTTTCCCACCGCTCTCCCCGCACCAACGCAAATGCCAGCTTTGCCACCTATCCCAGCAGTCCCAGTCTAACAGGGGCAGCTTCAGTACAGACGAGTTTATCAGCTCCAGCAGGCTGCAGTCCCATAGAATCCACCTGCGATTGAGGGTATGTTCTCTATTTAGGGGACTATGGGGCGTATTTTATTTGATACGAGAGCCACACATTGTGTCATTGCCATGAGATTTGCGCACATGATAGGGTTGTTAGACACTGTAGAGAGCACGATTACTTGTGTAGATTCACCGTTGAGTAGGGGTTCTGTGATTTCTTTTATTTTTAGAGGTGTGGGTATAGAGATTGGGAGGTTTACTTTACCTAATGATATGTTAGTATTAGATATGACTGAGTACACTGTGATCATTGGTATGGATTGGCTAGTTACGTATCGAGCCATGATTGATTGTTTCAGCAGGAGTATTATTTTTTCCATACCAGGGAGGGAGATGTTCTTAGTGGCGATGCCTCGTCCTGAGCCAGGATCGTCAATCACATGTACTATATAGAGGAGGAGACCTCTAAGGAAGTGGTGATACCACTTGATTCGATTCCAGTTGTTAGGGAGTTCTCTGATGTATTTCAGGATATTCCAGGATTACCACCTAGTAGGGAGATAGACTTTATTATCGATTTAACGCCGGGCACTCGACCAATAGCCCGCGCGCCCTATCGTATGGCTCCAGCAGAAATGAGGGAGTTACAGGATCAGATAGAATAATTATTGGATCAGGGGTTTATTCGTAGGAGTACTTTACCGTGGGGTGCCCCTGTGTTGTTCATAAAGAAGAGGGATGGATCATTGAGGTTGTGTGTAGATTACCGGGATTTGAATAAAGTCACGATACGGAATAAGTATCCGTTGCCCCGAATCGATGACTTATTCGACCAGTTGACAGGAGCTTCCTTCTTCTCAAAGATTGACTTGAGATCGGGATACAATCAGTTGCGTATCAGGGAATAGGATGTCTCGAAGATTGCCTTCTTGACGAGATATGGTTCCTATGAGTTCCGGGTTATGCCTTTTGGCCTAACCAATGCCCCAGACATGTTTATATACTTGATGAATAGGGTATTCAGAGAGTTCCTAGACCAGTTCGTCATCGTCTTTATTGATGACATTCTTATTTACTCCCAAATGGAGGAGGAACACGCCGATCACTTGAGGCAGGTTTTGCAAACACTACGTCAGAATGAGCTATATGTAAAGTACGAGAAGTGTGGGTTTTGGCTAAAGGAGGTTCAGTTTTTGGGGCACATCATTTCAGACCGGGAGATATCAGTTGATCCGAGGAAAGTATCGGCGATGAGAGAGTGGGGATAGCCCACGACACCGACTGAGATCCGTAGTTTCTTGGGCCTAGAAGGATATTACAGGAGGTTTATTCGGGGTTTCTCTAAGATAGCGGGTCCTTTGACACATCTGACTCGCAAAGGTGTGCCATTCATCTGGATCGATGCCTGTCAGTTGGCATTCGATGAGTTGAATGACACGTTGACCTCAGTGCCTGTGTTAGCATTGCCCAGACCGGGAGTTGAGTATCTAGTCTACATCGATGCGTCCTTACAAGGACTTGGAGGTGTACTACAACAAGAGAGTCAGGCTATAGCTTATGCTTCCCGTAAGCTTAAGCCTCACGAGAATAATTATCGCACCCACGACTTGGAGTTAGTGGCAGTTGTATTTGCTCTTCGAATTTGGAGACATTATCTCCTGGGGGAGAAATTCCGTTTGTTCACAGACCAAAAGTCTCTACAGTACCTCTTCACGCAGAAGTAACTTAATATGCGTCAACGTCGGTGGCTTGAGTTCGTGAAGGATTATTAGTTTGATATCCAATATCACCCAGGGAAGGCTAACGTGGTAGCAGACGCGTTGAGCCGTAGACCGGTAGGTGAGGTGGCCGAAGTGTAAAGAGAAAAGTGAAAAGAGTTGGGACACCAGGATGCAGTGGCCCGATCATTCATGTCTGTGATGACTGTTACGCCTCAGATTGTTACGAGAGTGATACAGGCCCAGGCAAAGGACTCGTTCTGTTAGGCGCAAATAGTTCAATTACTAGCAGATGGAGCCGAGTCCTATACCATTAGTTCAGACGAGGGATTATGCTTCAATGGGAGACTAGTTGTTTAGGAAGGGGAAGACTTGCGACACGAGGTAATGACAGAGTCGCACGGTTCACGGTACATCCTGGTGGGGATAAGATGTACCAGGACATGAGGCGACAATATTGGTTGAGCGGGATGAAGAGAGATATTGCAGAGTTCGTTTCTAAATGTGATACTTGTCAGCTGGTAAAGGTGGACCATCAAAGATCGGCATGTTTGTTAGACCTTGTCGTTCCCCAGCATGTTGGTTAGAGGTGGGGGATAACAAACTCCTTCGGTCGGAAGTGATTCAGGATACTTCGGCAAGGATAGAGATGATACGGAGCCGTATTCGGGTAGCTCAGGACCGACAGAAGAGCTATGCTGATGCCAAGAGGTTCTTCAGAGTTTAAGGTAGGAGACCAGGTGCTACTCAGAGTATCTCCGATGAAGGGGATTATGCGTTTTGGGAAGAAGGGGAAACTGGCACCAAGATATGTGGGGCCATTTCCTATCATCAAGCGGATTAGGCGAGTAGCGTATAGACTTGGGTTACCGGAGCACTTGCGTAGGATTCATGACGTGTTCCAAATTTCCTCGCTAAGGAGATATCTTAGGGACAATTTGGCCCATACTCAAATTGCTTTAGAGGACATCGATCTACAGCCCGATAGTTCCTACGAGGAGGGGCTGATTGCCATTCTGGATCGCAGCGAGAGGAAATTGAGATCGAAGATAGTACCGTTAGTACGCATGCAGTGGCGGCATCATAATGCCGAGGAGTCCACATGGGAGCGCGAGGATGAGATGCGCGAACGTTATCCAGAATTATTTTTACCAGGTGTTCTTTAGTTCCGAATTTCGGGACGAAATTTTGTTATTAGAGGGGAAGTATGTAATACCCCGTGATTTTATTGATTTTTATTTAATGGATTAATTGAATTAAAAGAAAATTAATTTGGAAATTAATTCGGAGGTAAATACTAGCGAGATGTGAGTTAGTATTTGATTATGATGTCAGAATAAAATATTACTGAGAATATATGGTAATATATGAGTATTGAAAATATTAAAATTATCGCGAGGCAGAAATACGACAATTTGGGAAAGAAATTAATTAGATTAAAAAGTAAATTATATTTTTATCAACCGAATGGTCATTTTGAGTGTGCCAATGTGTCCGAAAAACACTACTCGAGAGTTTGGTTTGGGTCCCGGGGCATTTTTAAGCTAAATCGACAACCCAGAAGGGCATTTTGGTAATTTTAAAAATTGAGGAATTAAAACCCACGAATTTTGGAGTTTAATTATATATTATTAGAGAGGCCACTAAGGACATTATCAGCAACAGACAAGAGAGTGGGCTACGAGGGTTTTGAGAGAAGTTGGAGAGAGGTTACAAGAGGTCCAAACCAAAACCATCAACCATCACCACCATTCTGGAAGGATTTGTGACAAGAAAGAGGAGAGAATCAACCTATTATCACCTATAACAGATTTGAAGAACAAACCTAAGGCAAGTGATTTGGTTTCATTACTTGCACTGAATATTTCCTCCAGTTTAGTGTAGAAGTTAACAAATGTCTTGAAAGATTGATGAAAACCTAATGAAATTATTAGGGATTGCATGTAGAATTACTCTGCACGAATTTAATATCCAAAACATAGTGTTTTTTGATGTAAAAACGAATTTAAAAAGGAGTTTTCATGTTCAATTAAATTATGGGTTCATGTTGTTAGGGTTTGTGGCAAAATTTGGTGATTTATGGATTTTACATATTGATTTGAAGGAAGTAACCCAAAAACAATGTTAGGAAGTTATCTAGGGTGGTTTAGAATAATTAAACAACCTTAAAATCTGATTAGTATGAATTTAGAATGACTTTGGAGAAGGGAAAAGTTGAGAAAAACGAAGTTGGGAAACTTCTGGGCATTCCCGCCATCTCGTTAGAAGACCAACCCAGGTCATTCGAACGACCTCGTTTGAATGAGCTTCTAGTGAGATTCCAGTAAACCTTTTGACGAGTTAGTTAAAAGCCCTTCGTTCCAATGACACTCGTTCGAACCACCTCGTTCGAATGAGATTTCTAACGAGTTGACAGAATAACCGTGTTTGGCCGATTTTAGTTTCGAACTTTCCGTAGGCTTATTTAATTAAGTGAAATTATTCCCTTATTGACAAGTGGGTATAATTGTGAGATTGGAGTACGTCGAGGATTAAAACCTGAAATTATATAACGACCTGGTAACTTCTACTGGTTAGGTTATAAGTACTGGAATTTGCAACGTGAGAAGTGTTGGCGATCTATAGTGTATATTATCCGGGGACATGTAAATGCACAACATTTAATGACGGTATAAGAATATAAAATATGCCTCCGTTATTATTGTAAGGTATCTAAGATGTGTGAATGCTTAGTGTATGGACTTATATGTGTATAACATAACTACCATACTTGCTATCAAGGGGGGTCGGCTTTCGATCGGGGCCATCTAATCTTTGTGTGCCTACGGGGGGATTTAGATTGGTACCTCAAGGACATAGGTCAGAGAATGACTTATTGGTGAGTTAATAAATCAGCTGACCATGGGAGCGTAGGTATGTGCGTGACCCATGTGTATGTGAGATATTTCGCCTCCATTATGTGTGATTATTGCTTATTGAAACGGTTCCTGAGAGATTCGGAATACGTAGTCCTCATGTACGTGATGTACCGGGATTCGATAGCAGAGTATGTGTGCACCGCAGCTTAGCCTAGGGGTGCCCTTATTGTATATTTATGATGAGATTAATATACTGGTAATTGAAATGGACTTTTTATTAAAATATGAGTGTGAATTATTGTGACATTGTTAGTAGAGTTAAAAATGGAAAATTCTTAGTAATTCTTATAACAAATTTTGAGTAATGAAAGTAAGACTCTCAGTTTTTATTAAGATGTTGGGAATTGAACTTTGAATTGTCAAGTAAAGTCAGGTTACAGATTGGACTAGTTAGATTGTAAAATAACTAGAACGGGTACGGGTACGATAGGCGTGCACAATTAGTTGAGAGGTGAGGAATTCATGTGAGTGCACGCACTATCATGTATTTTATATTCACTGTTTAATGATATTAAACACTTGCTATATTTTAAACTGCTTTCACAATCGGGCTCTGACCCGTTTGCTTTCAAATCTATTTTCTTGTAAAAAACCCTTTTAGGTGCCCAGCCACAAGGACACAAAGCGTAGGAGTTCCATTCCAGTGACGTGCTATAGCTGCTGTGGAAGTTATAGGACCTCGATAGTAGATGCATCCACTTTATACTTTGACTCCATTCCAAATTTATTTATCTGTAGGGCATGTCGCCCCTTCCTTCTTAGAGACACCTTATTTATTGAGTTTTATTTCAGTTTTGGATTTAATTAATTAGTAATTCAGATTTTGTATTTGGTTGTATTCAGTATTCGGATTATTTAGAGGAGTATTTCACCCAGATTCAGTTTATTACATTGTTATTCTATTGTGACTGTGATGTGGTTGTGGTATTAGTATTTCGTAATTTAATTTGGTTGTATGTTAATCTAATTAAAATTGACAACTCACTTTTTAAATATTAGGTGGCTAGTAATTGTTAAAAGTGTTTTCGACAGTGATGCTATGAACTGAACCAACTTAACATTTTGTATTAATTTGAATAAAGGAGTAGATACCCAATATTTAATTAGTCGGGGTGTCACACATACGTAGTCCTAAGATCCGTCTTATGATTGTCATAATTCCTTATCTTAAATTGGTGATATCTTGAACATAAATCAATCTTAGAGAAATATCTAACATCCTTCAATTTGGTAGAAAACATCGTCAATCCTAGGCAAGGATACTTGTTCTTCATGGACATTTGTTTCAATTCTCTAAAGTTTATGCACATTCTCATACATCCATCCTTATTTTTCACAAAAATTACATGGGCACCCCAACAGGAAGTGCTAAGCCTTATAAAGCCGCGGTCTAACAAATCCTTCAATTTCTCGTTCAATTCCTTTAACTCCACGAGGGCCATTCTATAAGGTGACTTTGAAGTTACTTTAGAAAAACATTTCTAAACTCCACAACCATGGGAATATCCCCTAAAATGGTCACGGTCTTCTCAAGATCCTTCACACGGGCTAAGTATCCATGGCCCCTTTAACATATTCCTAGATCTCAAGTATGATATCAACAAAGGCTTCCTACTTGGTTTGGTACCCCTAAAACTTACCTCGGGCTCTCCATGTTTACATAAGGTAATCTCCTTAACAGCACAATTTATCTTAGCAAAGTGGGTGAACAACTAATCCATATCACTAATGGCAGGATCTGGGTCTAAGGATCTATCTTCATTTTTCGTGCAAATTTAGTGGATACAAAAGAGTGTGTGGATTCAGAATAAAATAAGTGTACTCTTTTCTATCATCTATAGTAATAGTACATGTTATGATGTCCTCCGCCTTCTCATCATCCTTATCATTTAGGGTAAAGACTCTGGTCAGATTTTGTGACTTATCATTATATTTCTTTAGAAGCTTGATGTCTTTGAGTTTGTGGTCTAGTTTGCCACAGTTGTAATAACTCATCCCCAAAGGTCAAGCCTTGGCAAAGTTCCCATTCATTCTGCAGTTAAAGTAGGTAACTACTTAGAGGTCAACCTTCTCATGTTTTTTTCCTTCCATGGATCCTTCATTAGGCCATGACATCTGAACTTGATATCATGGATTATCCTCTTTCTTGGTTCCCTCGTCTCTGCCCTTTCTAGTTTTTCCCTTATCCTTTGATACATCTTCAAAGTCCTCCTCCATGATCTGAGCCACTTCTACTAATTTTGTTTTAAGTCTGCAGCCTCAACCCCACAACCCCACTGTGAAGTCCATGCTTAAAGCCCATTTCAAACTTCTTAGATTTCTTTTTCAGCCAAGATAGGGAGAAAATATGAAAAATCAACGAGCTATGTTTCATATTCATCCACGAATATAGCTTCTTGGGTTAACTCCATAAATTACACTTCTAGATTCTCCTTGGCCGCCGCCGGTAAATATTCATCTGGAAAGAGATTCTTGATTCTAATCCAATAAATGTTCGTGACCTCTCCTCTTAATTGGATCAATTGACGATAGACCACTAGTGATCAGCCTCAGCCTTAAATGTAAACTAGGAAAATGACACCTTTTGCTCATCAATGCAGCTTCGGAATTCAAATATCATCTCAGTCTTACTGACTCAGGCATTAGCCCTCAAAGGTTCAGGCTCTTCCTTAAATGTCTCCCACCCCAATTTCTTAAAATGCTTGACAGTGCCGCCTATAGGTCTCTCATCAGCTGTTCTTGTAAGCATGGCTCTAGTTAGAGATTTCGCAAACCTAACCACCACCTCTAATAATCTCTCATTAACATTAGGGATGGCCATCTCTGCGACTGCATTGTTTTTGTTGTCCATGGAACCATTAACTCCTCTATGATTACCTCTTGTCATGTCTTCCTGATAAGAATCATACACGTATAAGTCTATTATCCTAACACTAGGTTTCTAAATACATCTACTAGGACTAAATATTTCTAATGCTACTATAGTCTCCAAGGTCGAACACTCGGATACCAATTGTAATGTCTCACGACCATTCCCCATTAGATCGCGGACGTTGTGTCACTTATAAATGACACTAAAATTTAAAATTTTATAACTAGAGCTCGGCCTCATTATTAGAGTTAGCATATTTATAAATCATCACTATGTACTAAAGCAAAATATAAATGAATAATTTAATAAAACACAAAAATCCATTTATAGTAATAATAAGAGTTTCCATTACAAGCCTTTGATCATTAAATATATTATTCTTTCTCATACGATTTATTAAATAAAGTCATAAACTCCTCTAAGAACGACTAAGAGGGAATATATATCTTAACATGCTAACAATAAATACTTTATCAAAACTCTAAATTCTCTTAAATCTTATGCGGTCTCTAAATCTATTTTGCGGCCTCTATAATTCCTCATGGCCTTTATCCAGATGAAAGAAGTAATATAAAAGGAGCGAGATCAAATATCCCAACAAGGGTTAAATTAAAAGTCCTTAGTCAACCGGTCAATGTTAGTACTAGTAAATGAAAGATATACTAACAAGACAGTATAAAAAATTATGCAAATAAGTAGAATAGTGGATTATAAGCAAATAGGAAATGAAAGAATGTAAATTTCCCAACCCCTAATAATACATCAATGACATAAGGATCAAATTTACCTTGGACCTCAACTCATCAGCTTCCCCCAAGGCTATGTCTCCCTTGGTTCACCTCTACTTCCCTCGTGGTTCTATCTCCCATGGTTTTCCCTCATAGTCCACAACCTATATTTTTTATCCCTGGACGTATCATTCTTTTTGGTCTTATTATAAGTATCTTTGACTTAGTTATGCCACACGTCACGACCTCCCCTCCTGCCTAATTCTAGGACGGCGGATCCACGGTCTATTATTAACTCCACATCTTAGTCGAGCTCTGCTAAGGTGCAATCCCCATAGTTAACCTAGGCTCAATATCCCTAGGGCTAACCATTTTTACCTTAAGCACTAAGAAGGAGTCCCTCACCAGACAATGATTCCTTGGCTTTAACAACCAGTCCCATCTCAATTCACGCACTAGGCACAATACAATACTACTCAAAAGTCCCCGGACTCAAAGAAAGAGTTAGATCTCCTGATCTCCAACAGTAGGGGTATTTTAGTAAAATAAAGTTTTTAAACCCTAATTTTCTCATAGCTCAAATACTCAAAGATCAAAGTTAACCCTAAGGAAAACCTTATAAGACCAGTAAGGAAAACCGAAAAGTCTCATATCCTCAAACACATAATCTTCCACAAGAACCCTTAAGAGGAAAACTTATAAATAAAGGATCTAAGGTGAATAATAACATTCCGTGGCCTTTAAAACCTCAATGAACATTAAACAACCCTAACCTTTAAACCCATAATTTGATGAACATTAATAACCATGATCTAAAACCTAGAAAACCCATAATTCACTAGCAACAATATATGATCATGGTCTTAACTCAAAAACTCATAATATATATGCAAGGGCTCATCTCATTTAACAAATTACATAGAAACTATGGTTTTAACCAAGGAAGGAGAAGATGAGGAATATCCATTACCTTAGTGGAGAATTTCGATGAACAGTCTCTAGACACCACCTCTAACCACCTCATATACCTCACTATACTTCACTGAACAGTAACTTGCCATGATCTATAATTCGACAACACTTCTGCCTCTCACAAAATCACACTTTCTTTCTCTAAAGTGGGAAATTAGGAGTTTTACAGCCTTGGAAAGTGTGCAAGGGGTAGCTATTTATAGGAAATACTCGAGAACCTAGGGTTTCCTCTTGTATCCTCTCTTTTTCATAATTACCCCTCCAACAAGGCTTCTAGATCCATCTATACTTAGTTCACGAGTTATAACCTAGTGATTCCACATCATATCCTCATGTGCTAAGCCTTCACAAGTCCATGTCACAAAACTCCACGGCCTTTTTCCTTAGTTCGTGACATTCCTTTTACTTCCGCGTCCTATCCTTCCAAGGACATGAACTTTTTCTCCAGAACTCAATTTATAGATGTGGCCTCATATTGCAGCCTCTTAGGATTCTAGAGTCATTACACAACATAAAAGTGCTAAAATATAAAATATTTATTTTAATTTTTGTTGGTCATCAAATAATAAAACATTATATAAATTATATATAAATTATTATTTTACACTATAAAGTTCTCAGTCATTTAGAATTCTGCTTCATTACATATGTCGTGGGAACCTTCAGTATGCCCAAAATCTTGGAGTTTTTTCCCTTTTTCGGTGGAATAAAATAACTTTAAAAGTGCTCCAATGCATTGCAGATGTTCTTTTCAGTTTCAAACCCGAACATAATGCACTAATATATATTGTTCCTATATGAAGTTTTGTCTTAAAAGGTTTTGGTTTTAATGATGGTTTAACCCACACTTCATATCACTTTGTCAAACTATTTATAATTGACGTGGGATGAGATTGTTGTGACACATCCTTATAATTTTTGCCTCGGATAAAATATTTAACAATGTCGTACAATCTTCATAATTTTATCTCGTACCCACCTTAAGTGCCACCCTTGAGTTTTCACCCATATATCTTAACTTTAGCCTTCTATTAACTCCACCTTAAACATTAAATTTTCTAATTCTTCATAGGTAAGGAATTGTTCTTGAGTATACAACATTTTTCTATTTTGCAACTGACTGTAAACTTTGATCTGCTCAACCTCAAATGACGTGCCTATAAAATGAAGACTACACACGATGGGCATTTTTATACAATTTGAAATAAGTTGGTTATATACAATGGTCACCCTAATTCCTATAATTAATTCCAAACTAGAATTTTATGTCCAATTTTTGGCTTAATTGAATTCAATTTGAATAACATCAATAATAATATTATGCAAATTAAGAAACGAAATCCAATTTCAGATAGTGATTCTAATATATGGAAAGAACTAAATGAAGCAATAACATTACACTTGTATATTGGTGGAAACTCGTACATGAATACCATAGTGACCCAACTCTAGAATCTCTCCAACATGATGCAAAATGAATTATAAATACTTCAATTTCAACTAACAATACATAATTAATATCCACTCAAGTAATCTCTCTACGTTAGGGATAGAAAACATGATTATAACACTATTACATGTCCACCACAATGCTTCACAACAAATTTTTTCCTTCGAATCCACTGATCCGTAATGAACTTCAATTTTGTACAATATCCATAAAATATCCGTCACCCAAGTATTGCGCTTAATATAAAAACTAGAAGTCATAAGTGGTCGAAAATCCTTATATAAAAGTCAAATTAATTCTTAACACTTAAGGAATTTATAGAGCTTGAAGCTATAGTCATGAGCTACTAAGGCTGTATTTTTCGTGTAAAAAGAGGAAACTACGATTGGGTCTTGTTCGAGTCCTTATGTTTTGGAAGAGGTGACTAAGGTTGGTTCTTCTTTGATATTGTTTTGTTAGACATTATAAATTAATAATATGATACGGAAGACCTCTTTTTGCTAATGACCGTTTGATAAATTTTTCCTTTTTTACTAGACATTGTGGATGACTGCTACGGTCCTTATTTTATAACAAGTAGTTTATCTAAAGGTAATGAGGTCTGGTAAAGATTCTGGATGAACACTTAATGATGCCTTAGAGGAACCTTATGGGGGCCCTATACTTCAACCATAGGCAAACCATTTTCTAGATCAAGAGAGTGAAGGATTGAGATCATTTTGCCTATATTATGACCTCATTCTTACTATTTTTGACCTTTTCACATAGTTTGAGATTGGTTTGAGGTTGAAGATCATATTCCGTATCAACAGTAGCACCCCTTTTCTTCTTTTATGTCATGGAATGGGCAAAATGGCTTAACTTTTTTCAAATATTAGTGAAGTTTAGAAATTATGGTTCCTCTATACTTCCCATAAGCTAAGTATGAGATCTTTATAATTATGCCAAAATTCAATGGTTGGGGGTAGAGAGTCATAGAACCTTTTTGGAGTTTGTGTTCCTAACATTATAATACCCCGTATTTCTATGTATGTTTGTTTAATTAATTTAGGAAATTTATTGGGGAAAATACACTTTATTTAAATTACGCGAATGAAGTAATTTAATACAATTAAATTGTAAATGTGCATATTAGATATTAACCAAGGGATAGATACTGATTAATATTACATTATAATGTTTACTAAGTGAAGATAGTAAATAAGTGATGAGTATGGTTACGGCATAGCGAGTGATATGTGCGTATTTTATTTTATCACAACGGGAGTCGCGTATAGACTGTTTTGAGGTGAGAAATGCGAAATATATTTTTAGTGACTCGGATGAGAATTTGAAGGTCACGAATGATTCCGGATGGGTCGAAATAGTCGAAGTAGTGTACCCGGGAGTATAGTTTGGGACCGAACCGGCACCTATTAAGGGTGTTTCAGTCATTTTTCTATGAAATTTAGAGCAATATATCTAATATTTAGATATTGGGGTTTGGGCTCATAATAAAAAAAGATTATAGAGGCCATTAGAGAGAAGAGATGGCCATTTTCCAAAGCCTAAGGAGAGATTTGTGAAGGTGGTGAAGGGTTTCTTGCACCTCAAGGCAATTAGAAAGGGAGATTTGAGAAGAAGAAATCAATCATCAACTAAGAACCACGAAATTGGATCAATCAATCAAAGGCAAGTGTTTATTGCAAATCAAATTGATGTTATAATACCCGTGTGTAGGGATTTCATGAATAAATTGATTTTATTTATACATCTTTGAAGAAAAGTACCAATTGATTACATGTGTGAGTAAAATTGCATGTAGTTAATGGTTATATCTGTAGAGAATTACAAATCAGAAGAGTTTTGATTATTACTACGGATTTAAATCTGAGTTTGGAATTAAATGAAATGGATGAACACAAAACTAGAATTATGAAAGAGTTTTGAGGGTTTAATTCATTCTTGATTGATTTCGGTGAAGTTTTAATGTGTTTGAAACGTTAGAAATCACCCCAGGTCATGTAGGAATAGTTAGGAATAATTGGATGTGAATTTGGTGAAGAATTATGGGGCATGAGTAAATAAAAAATGGTGAAAAATCTAAGAAGACGAAGCAACGCCTGTTCGATTGATCGATCGACCAAATCCTTCAATCGATCGACCTTTGCAATTTTTGGTTTCTTTTCTTGGTTAAATTTTCTAGGATTACCAATGATGGAAGAGAATCTTAGGAGTGAAATAATACCTATGTAGGGACTTGATACAGAGCAATAGGTGTATCGCAAGGTTCATTAAGGTCACTGAGTGTAGAACTTAGAGTATGGACTGGCCAGGATAACCGATTTATAGATAATTTCGGAAAATTTGGGAATCGAGCTACGAAGAGAGGATAAACATAAATTCTACGTGTATACTAGTAGATTAAAGATAGTAACTACTGGATTTATATAACAAGGGGTAACTAGGGCCTTTAGAGTTATGTGAATACTCAAATAGTTACGAAAGTGAATTAAATTCGTAAATAAATGATAAGTACGGTGAATATTAGAGAGAAAAATATTACGTACAAGTATAAATAATTTGGTTGTGTGAATACCTATTATATTGATACTTAGGTTGTGTGAATACCTAAATTATGCTTAATTCGGTATTGGGGTCGATGATTATCCAGATCAATCCATGAAATCTCAATTTGGGGTCGATGATTATCCGGACCAATGTACATATGCATAACATTTACCTTGGGGTCGAGCGATATCCGAACCAATGTAAATGATAGGATAATTGGGGTCGATGATTATTCGGACCAATAATCCTATAGTATATATTGTGCTTGAAATATATAATTCATAATATTCTACTTATGTCCGGAAGTAGAGTTGTAGATGATATGTATAGATATACACCTAAATGGTAGATTAAGTAGAGAGGAACTTAATTACAAGATTTAAAAATAGATTGGGAATATCTATAGTAAATTAAGTAGTGAAACTTAATTATGGAAGTTGAATGATGATAGAAATGAAATGTTGCATGAATGAAGTACTGAGAATTGATTATGATGATCAAATTTAACATATGTAAATGTTACATCAGAAATTAAGATCATGCGGGAAATGTTAATAATGAATCGTGCGGTATGGGCGGTACGGGAGACTATACTATTGATAAGATCGATTATATACTTTAGTCGAGATATCTTGGGGGTAGTAGCTAGGTGGTCTAAGTATAGAACGTTAGGTGTGCACATTAGATGAGAGGTGAAGAAACTCAAGGGAATGTGAGTGAACCTAACATGTGTAATCAATAAACGATTTTAATTGCGATAAATTACTTGTTAAATGCTTTCAAAATATTTTGAGTACTAACTTTTGCTATAAAAATATTTTCAAAACCTTTTAGGTGTCTAGCCACAAGGGCGTCGCAATTGATTTCATTCCAGGGATTTGGAGCTGTAGCACCGTGGATGCTGACAGGATTATTGAGTCGTCGACTCTTTCATTCATATCTAGCATAGGATCTCATTCTTGTAGCTCACGAGGAGACATGTTGTCAGTTGACTACATTGCAGTTCTAAATTTTGTATCAGTTTTACTTAGTAGTTTAATTGTGGATTATTGTTTGGTTGAAGTTTTTAGCCGACAGTTTATTTGGCATGTCTTTGATGCATTTTCATATTATGATGGTTTGGATTTCACTATCTTGTGAATGTTGATTTAGCTCTTAAACTATTCATTTATCCTGTTTATTTGAAAGATAAAATTTGGCACCTGTTCAATTAACTTAGGTGGTTAGTATTTAATTGGGTTTTCGACAGTGATGCTAAGAATGAACCTTATGAGAAACCTGTTTTAATTTGATAAAGGCATGATCACCTGATATTTAATTACACGGGGTGTCACAAATATTCTCTTAAATTTTGGGATATTTGGGCTTGTTTTTTAGCTATGGGTGAATACCTAGGAACCACGTTTAAATTTAAGGGTACTTGGTTCGCAAGACTGATTTTTAGTTCAATCCTTTTTATCTATATTTTAACCCTTAGCCAAGGGTTTTTGAACTTCAGGGCTTGACTTGTTATAAGGGTCCTTGGAATTCGTTAAGACTGAGTTTATAGTAAAGGGTCTTTATACCTTATTAAGAGTTAGTAGTCAATACTTCTTAAGCCTCATTAAGACTAAATTTACGAGTTATTAGTTAAACATTCATAACCCAGTTTAAGGGTTATGTGACCTTAAAACCTTGGAATCAAGGCTAAGATCCTTAAAAATATTTAATAGATTATAAGGTTAAGGAAACTGGGAACTCAAAACTTAATATTCAAGGATTTGATCCTTGGAACTCTTTGAAAAGTTATTAGACTAAGGTACAAGGGACCTTAGAACCTTAGAGTCAAGGATCAGATCTTTAGAACTCTTTAAAAAGTTATTTATCTAAGATAAATGAAGTAGGTATAGTTCAATTTTTATTCAAATAACAGAGTTACATTATTGGTATTATTGTTTAAAGTGTTCTATGTTCCACGGAAGGGGATCTTCATTTCTCGCCTGATCTTAAAGGTGATATCACGTTGGTATAGATATTTTGGGAATAATTATGTCCCTTCCCATTTGGACCTCAGTTTCCCAATGCATGGGGTATATATAGCTATTTATGGTGACCTTTTTAAGGACCAGATCCCCAAATCAGAGCTCTATTTGGCATACTTTTTATTTATTGAAGTATGAGGTCATTCTTTGTTTGTAGGTTGATATCCTTATGAGTTTTACTTATCTTTTTTCTTTGAGCTCATTCAAATTGATTTTGAGGCCTTCTTCATTTGTCAAAGTTTCACATTATTCCACCTTTAGAGTGGGGACTTTTATCTCTGTACGTATTACCACTTCCATTATGTAGGTTAGGAAGAATGGTGGTTCTTCCATGGGACCTCTAAATGTTGTTTGTATGCCAATAAGATGCTGGGTAGGTCATCAACCTATAATCCTTCGTCTTTTTTCATCATTTTTGTCAAACTTATGAAGATGAAACTGTTAGTGGCTTCTACTTACCCCTTTGCCTAAGGGTTCTTTGACAAGGAGTAGTGGTTGCTTATACCCTAACTTAAGCCAGATTCACAGATGGAAGGGTTATCTAATTTCTTTCCATTATTAAAGATGACATTCTTAGGCATACCAAAATGACAGATGAAATTCTTCTAAATAAAACTTGTTTTTTTTCTTTCGGTGGTTATGGTTAAGGGCTCCGCTTCAGCCCATTTTGTAAAGTAGTGTATAACCACTATATAGAATTTGTTTTGTCCTTTGTTAATAGACCAGGGTCCTATTAAATCCACCTTCCATTGTGAAAATGGACATGGACTTAACATGTGGACCATTGCTTGAGTGGTTGATTTGGGATGGTAACATACCTTTAACACTTGTCGCACCGTTGCACCAGAGCTTTCGCCTCTTTTCCTTAGATGGGATAGAACTATCCTTTAATACCCACTATTTTCGATATGCCAGGTTTCCAGTCTGATATACCGAAGATAGTGGAGTGTCAATTAACTTACATCATTCTCATTATCAAATGAATAAATAAGTACATAATTGAATGTGTAATGTAAATCATACACACCATATAGTAAATAAAAGGAATAACTAAAATAAATATGACTATTTCCATAAACCAACAAGAAATTACTAATAATGTCAAACCAAATATAAATAAAATCCGAAACCACTACGGCTCAACAATAATCATTTAATAAAATGGATATATAAGTCAAAATTGGAATATTGAAAGGATATAACATTTTATACGAGAATGTAAAAACTGGATATTGAAGAAGGTAAGTCTCACTGCTCATCCCTATCGCTCCTGCTTAGGAATACATGGAAAATACTTTATTAATGCAGTAATAACATCTGACTTATTTACGCGATCCTGCCACTTCGATAACTCTCACATGCAAAGATACCTTACACATCAATATAAGTGAAATAACCTAATACGGGTGTCCAATACCAAACCATAACTAATACACACAAAACCTTACTCTAAGACTAAAAGTATAATATCACCTATTATTCTGCAACTATATCATAGTGACATCCCACTTATGCACTAAGGGTACAATGCAGTATAATCCCCACTCATGTCACCCAAATAATAAGATATATGTGACAACGTAATAAACATAATAACATGATCTAGGCTCATTATATAACTAGTCCATTTTTAACAAAGTAACATATATAATATTCTTATAAACCACACAAAACCATGAACTTTTGAGGGCATTTTCATGCCTTTATCGATAAATCCGAAGGTATCCCACACAAAAGAATAGGGGGTTCATTATACAGTCACACCGTCGCCTAGTCACATATCAAAGCACTAGATGGATAATGTCATCCATGTCTTCCCGTCGTGAGATGGCGAATAACTAAACGCATCAAAACATCGGCCTCCACGCAGCCTGCTACATCAGCCAGGGGTGCGATACCCAAACCCATAATTAATTTAAAACAACCACCCCCGTCGATAAATTCCCCACGAACCAAAATAGTTATATACATCATGCTTACATCCAAAACATAAATATACAAGTCATAATACATATATCAGATGTCGTTGAAATACTTACGTATCCCAATTCCTTTTCAAATTACCAAAATTTATAATCTACATTTAAACATAGGTTTGCCAACCTAGATCCAACAAGGTATTTCTAAAACAATACCATAATTCTTTAAATAGATATAACCAATCACCCGACCCAAAGGTCCTAAAAAATCTCAACTAAGGACCCTAAGAAGGACCGTAGAAAACGTTAACCTATTCTAACTTAAACCCATCCAAAACCTCAAACTGTGAACCCCTCAAGTACACTGCGAGGGAGGCTAGGACAAGCACAAATGCGATCCGTGGGCATGGCCCTTACCAAGTTCTGCCCAAAATGACATAGTTTTGTTCTTTGGTCATCCCTATTCTCCCAATTCGAATTCTAAAGTCCAAAATCCGCCATTAATGACTTCCCAAGCTCTAGATCAACACCAAAACAACTCCAAATCATCATTAAACATTCACAAATCAAAGTCTAACATTATAGGATTATAATCCAACAAGGGTTAATAATCATAAGGCTTAAATCATCATCATTACCATCTTTAATTTGTGGCTCATTAATAAATTCGAGTTTTACCGTTAATAAGTATTTTCAGTATAAAAATATTCTCTAAATACATTAATTATCTCTAAATTTTCACCCTAAATGTTTTAACATAATATTCAAACAAATTACAGAGTTTTTGCCATCAATTCAAATTTATATCAGATTTATAATAATTTCAACATGTCTAAACATTTAATCAACATTAGCCTAAGATAACACATGATTTAAGATCAAACCAGATTCCTAACATGCATACCCTTAATTTTGCAAATACATAAAGTGCCTAATTTTGGACTCCCATTCGAGTCCAAAACGCTACTCAGACGGACCCAAAACATGAACCTAAGGTATTCCTACCACCAGACCCAATCCTAAACACTAAGAATTCATCTTCGGCCTCCATACCACCCTATAGTCCAATCCAAATGTCAATACTTCTCAAATTAAAATAAAATAAACAACTTGACTATTTTATGAGTTAACTACACATAATTAATTGCACATATTAATTAATTTATAACATGTCTTCTAATTGTGTCATAATTAGAAAAATTAAATGTCATATAAGTTATGCTAGTATTATTGTCAATTCCACATGACTAATAATTATTCACATTAAATAATTTATTCCCTGATGATAATAAATAATAATACGGAGTATGATATATACCCGCCTCAAGACATTGTAAGGGTTCTGGGGCCGACATGAGCATAGCAAATGACCACATAGATATCTCACAGGATATATTTTGCTTCTTAGGTCCTAGATTCTTTTGAGTAGAACAGATGACCGTGTTTGAATAGTACCACTTGTTCAAGGTAGTATTGCGATGCTAGAGACCTCACATACATGGCTTGTTATAGCATGTCTTTGGGAAATAATCCAGTGTTGAGGTATTCCTCAATAGGGGTAGTCCAATCAGGGTGTGTTATCACGAACACTGAGTTAGGGGTGGCAATTCGGGTCAACGGGTCGTGTTTCGGGCCGACACGACACAAGGTCTTTTTGGACACGAACACGACACGACATGAATTCCTATTTTTTTAGTCGATATGAACACGACCTGAATAAAAAATAACACGGCACGACACGAAACGAATACCCAAAATTCTTAAATTTTACGCCTAAAAAACACGATAACACGACTCATAATTCAGACACGAAGACAACACGATACGATTTCGTGTAAAAAAAGCACGACACGAACACAACATATCGTGTCAATTTCAAATCAATTTCGTGCCGTTTCGTATCGTTTCTAAAATTGCCACTTCTACGCTGAGTTGACTTGGAACTTGATGATATTATGTTGGTCTAAGTCGAAAAATAAGGACTTCCAAAGAAATCTCATATGAGCAGGCCAACCATGTCAGGTTGTTTGATTCTAAGTTTTCTGCATGGGGAATCCATTTAATGAAAACTTTGTGATTTTTAAAATTCACCCCCCATGCCAATTGAAGGTAATGAGTCATATGATCCCATTTGGTTCCATATAGCTCGGTGATCTTGTCAACTACCAGTTGAGAGTCGCTAATCGCAACCATTTGTTAAGACTCCAGGTGAATTTCTTAACCCAAACCTATTACTATGATCTTATATTTGGTCTCATTATTAAAAGCTTTGAATTTAAAACCTAAGGCGAGTGAAATTTTACATCGTATTTGGGTAGAAGATGAAGTCATTTGATAAGGCTAGAGTTTTTAAAAGATCCATCGACATGTAGGAACCATTTTGGAATGGTTGGGTCTAGAGTTTGGTGGAGGGGGAGCTTGGGATCCTGAATGCTCTCCTCTAAGGTACGAGGTGATCACGTAAAAACTGAGCATTGTGTAAATAGGTTTACTGTTGTCGTTGATTTTGCACCTCAATACAAAAATTCTAAAATATAACTACACATGTTTTATATGTATAACTACGAGTTCGAGTATCGAATTCACACAAAATGTCATTTAAAATTTAATTTTTTATTACTTCAAAAAGAAACTGAAAAAGATGATTTTCAAGGTTTTAAAGATTTTATATCATAATTAATCTAGGCGAGTATTGAAACTAAATTAATTAAAAAATATGAAAACTACAGGTTATGAATTAAACCCATCACCTCGGAATACATATAATAAATGGTTACATGGTTAGACAAGTTTAAAACACGATTAATATTGATTTAAAAAATTATTTAAACCCAAAGCTACATAAAAGTCTAAATACAAGTTTGGTGTCAATAATTTTGCCAAAATTACATACGCGAGGTAACAAATATGGTGCATACGTGATATACCATACCAAGGTTACTAGGTGTATAAAAGTGAACTATTAACCCATCAAAACAAGTTTATTCCATCATACCATATCGAAGAAACTATATACACAAGGTGAGTTCATTAGTCTTAAACTAATTTGATTAACTAGGAAGCATGTTTAAATAATAAAATAAAACAGTGTATGAGAGAAAGTAGTAAAAATTATAACACTTGAAGAAAAACGAGAAGAATCTACATCGAATATTTGAATTTGTCACTCAATCTTCATATTACAATCTCATAAATCTCTCAAAAATTACAAACTAATAAAGCTTTAAAACAACTACTAAAACTAAGAGAGTTTTCTAATCTAAAATTGGGTATAACTCTAAGGAAATGGATTTCTAAAAGTGTCTTCAAATTGCCCTATTTATAGGTTAGAAAAGTTAGTTTAGGGGTTAAAAATAGAATTACCTAATAATGGGTGGTTTAAATAAATAATATAAAGGTGGTCACGGGAAAAGGAATTGTTATATGAGTGTATGTGATAGTTGATGGGAATATCAGAGGAACAAAATTAAAAAATGGGGAAAATAAGGAATAAGGTGAGAGAGAGAGAGTGAGTGGAAAAGATGGGGAAAGAAACTGGGTTAATATATGGGTTATATATTAATGGGTACATGATTATTATCAAAAGTCTGCTTGCTCTATAGTTAAAGGAAGGGAAGGGGAGGGGGAGGTCATAGGTTCAATATTACACAACCATTTAATTTTAAGAAGCAACAACAGTGCCACATGTCATCATTCATTATTCCCACGTGTCATCACCTTATGTCACCATGTGTCATGATCTGGCATTACCACATGTCATGATCTGCTTATTCTAATTTTCTTGATTACGTTTTTCACCATAAAGCTTGTAACTTCTTCGTTTGACCTCAAATTCACGCGCTATTTGAACCAATATGTTTCTAGTTTTGAGGTCAAAATTTTTTTAGCAGAGTCACTTGAACCCATATGTTCCTTGTTTTGAGCATGACAATCTTCATGGAGAGTCTAATTTCGATATTGCCTTTACAATTTTGCCCCTAAAAGCACATTTACGGATGTTTCTATCTAAGAATGCTTCCATACTTCATATTTAGCTTCCCAAACTCTAAAAATACAAAAATAAATGTTACAAAAATGATTATTCATGAATATCAATGTTATATAGTAAATGAGTATAAAACGTTGGATTTAATGACCATGAGACTGCAATACTATGCAGAAATATGTGTAATAAAGTGTAATATTTTACACTAATCACGTGGCCACTCTTATTCTTTTTCTATATTGCTGAATGCAAAACCAAAATCGACGAGAACCCATGCTTTGATAACCACCCTGGGTTGGTACTTAACGTAGAATTGTCCAAGCTTTATAGTCCACTTTATCAGTCAGCTTGATGTTTTAGATCTCTGCAGAGGTTCCCTTAAAGGTTGATATCTCATCATGTTGATAGCGTGGGATTAGAATTAAGGCCTCATGAGCCTAGAAAATATGATTAAATAGAAGGTGAGATTTTATATCCCAAGACACTTGCTTTTAACTCCTTGAAGAACTCTACTGACATAGTAAACATGGTATTAGACGGAAAATTCTTCACGAGTGAGAGCTGAACTTATAGTTATTGGTGATGCTTCCATGTGGAGGAACAATCCTTCACTTATGATGGTTTTAGAGACAAGTGGGTGCATATATAAGTAGCTTTTAAGATTTTGGAAGGCTTCTTTGGCTCCATATTCCATTGGAAGGTCTTTTTCATAGTCTTAAAAACGTGCAAACATTTGTTACTGGCTTTTGAAATGAAACAGTTTAACGTCACCACCCTTACTACTAGACATAGGACCTCTTTAAATATTCTATAAGACTTCATATCTATAAATTTTTAGGGTTAGATTCAATTCCCCTTATAGTTACCATGATCCCAAAGAACCAGCATCCTGAAACCCCAAAGTCACACTTCTTCGGGTGTTGAGGTTCATTTTATTTTACTTGTAGAAGGAAAACTTTTTTACAGTATTGGACATGATCCTTATAATTCAAACTCTTGACCATCATGGCATCAACATATAATTTTGTTGTGGGGAAAATTAGGTTCTTGAACATTGCATTTATAACCCTTGGATACGTAGCCCCAACTTTTTTTAAATCAGTGGGAATTACTTTATAACAGTAATTACCTTCATCAGTGATGAATGATGTTTTTCTTTATTTTTAGGTGTCATTTTGATGTTGTTATAACAATAGTATGTGACCATGATGGAGAATAGGTTGTGACCTGTCATCAAGTCGACCAAAGTGTCTATCTAGGAAGTGGATAACAGTATTTGGGGTGAGAAAGATTTATTAAGGTCGACGAAGTCCATGCATATCCTCCATTTTTGATAGTCTTGGGAATAAGAACCACATTGGACAACCACTTTGTATATTTAACTTATCGAATGAATTTGGATTCCGAAAATTCTCCACTTCGTCTGTAGCCTGATTTCTTTTAGGAGTAAATAGCCTTTTTTTTCCTTACAGGCTTGTGATTGGAGTCCACGCTGAGGTGGTGAACCATGATTGATGGATCCAATCTAGTCATATCAGAGTGACACCATTAAAAAAGTAATTTTTTTCCTACAAGAATTGAATTACTACCTTCTTCCAGGGAGACCTGAGATTTCCCCAATTTGGACTATTTTTTGGGGTCAGATTTTTTGACACAAATGTTAATTACTTATTCAATGGGTTCCCATCTATCTACTCATACCACGAATCAAGAGTGTATATATTCGGTAGATCTATTGTTGTATCCTAGTTGGGCCACAATTCATCAATTCCCATTGTCCGGGCATATGTTGAGGTCGAAAAACCCTTCAATGACACCTTTGCAGACTTAAGTGTGTGTTTTTGGACTTCTATCAACCTTCCATTCATGCATAACAGAATTAAGAATACCTCATGGGTCCTTTATACTTTTTTTTATTCCAGGTTCATTTTTCATAGTCTATTTTGGGTCCCCACGTACCTCACCCATTATATACGGAGTGGCGAAATGTATTAACATTCTTCTAGTTAATACCTTGACATCCATCTTGTTGAGTATATGACTTCCCAATATGATGTTGTTGTTATTCCTACTATTTAAATTTGGAAATAATACAGAATTCTTAATAAAATAAAAATTACAGAAAGAAAAAGAAATTACAGAAAAGTAATTCACTTACTTGAATATTGCAGAATTAATAATAAATTAGAGGTAAATTCGATCCCTGTTACACAGTCTCCTTAAGACAAATTTATTCCTCCAATGTGATTGAGTTTAAGAATAATTGTCTCCCAAGAAAGAACGGATTTCCAGATTAATCAAGTAGCACAACTGTGGTAAATCACGACGAACACAATTTCTGTATTTACTCAACCAAAGAGACTGATGAATGAATGCAGAAAGAATTCTGGCAGCACTTAATTTTTGGAGGAAATTGAAGGACGAAGTTTCATTAGTTTTAAAACTGGAGGGAAGGAAATGTATTTATAGTTTTGGTTCTGACTGTTGGGAACAGTCAAACCGTTTTTAACTGTCAATGACAGTTAATTTCGGTTTTAAAGCAACTGCTGACTTTTGGAAATTAATTAATTCGTTAATTAATTAATTAAATTAAAGCCCAGAAAGTTAATTAGATTCGACCCAAAAATTTAAGAATTTTTATAAGCCCGAGCCCGAGCCGAACCGAGCCGAGCCGGACGGACGGATGCGTGCGCACGTATGTGGACCTTTGACCGAAAGTCAACCCAAGCATAGCTTAGGTCATCTCCCCTTCAAAGAGTTGGGATACCCCAAAGGCATCCAAGCCTTAGTCCATCAATTGGGTTTTATTAACTCATCATTTTTCCACTACTCGTCCAATGTGGGACAAGAGTTAAAACATACCCAATACATTAACTTTCATTGCTTTATGAGTCAATTTGAACACACATATATCATTCATAACTTAATGGATTTGGACATATGAATATACTACGTTAATCTCCTTGCCAAGGAGAACGCGTTCGTATATGGTCCCACAATTTTCGTGGTGTGGGACCCATCTTAATTTGAGCTCAAAGTTGCTCAAATTTTGCTGTCAAATACCATTTTTTCTAACAATCCCCCACATGAATGATATATCACTATAAACATAAATAATGCAGATGCAGACACACGTTGAGTAAAACTGAAGTTTTATTGCATCGGGAGAAGTAGACTTGTGGCCTTGAACTTTCCTTAGTGATATACTATCGGATTTACTTGGTTAATCAGTAGAATATATGTCCTTTAACCGTCAACCGTTTTTGTAAACCTAGACAATAGTATTCACACAATAATTCATCAACACAGTTGGTCCTCACGTTTGTGTTCATTTTGGCCATGAACACCACTTGGTTCCGTGAGTATTTTAGAGACTATGCCTTTCATTATTCTCATAGAAGTGGCCCCCTTCTTACTCACGTAGGTGACTTCCATAAAGAGTATGCTGCAAAACTCCACTTAGACATACTAAGATATGGATGTCATTAAAAGCATAACTTATCCTTATATCGCGACAGATGTGCACTGTCTCATCTTTGGAATGGATAGGATTAAATATCCTCCAGTGCTTACTGAATACAATGTAGCTCGGTTTGCCCATTGAACCTAGATCTTGGGATCTCCAGTTAGCTAGGTTAGGTTGCCACTATATTGATTCTTATTTATTTATAGGCTTTAGACCCATTCATCTCGATGATCTTTCAACTTGCTCTCGGTTTAAACCTTTCGTTAGTGGATCCGCTATATTATCTTTTGACTTTACATAGTCAATTGAGATAATTCCGTTTGAGAGAAGTTGTCTAAAAGTATTATATCTTCGACGAATATGTCATGAATTTTTGTTATACATGTGATTTTGTGCCCTTCCAATCGTTGATTGACTATTGCAATGTATACATATTGCGGGCATAGGTTTAATAACAATTTGGAACATTTTCTAAGAAATTTCGAAGCCATTCAGCTTCTTCTCCATCTTTGTCTAGTGTAATGAATTCAGATTCCATTGTCGATCTAGCAATGCACGTTTATTTTGAGGATTTCCAAGATACAGCTGCACCTCCGAGGGTAAACACATACCCACTCGTAGACTTAGAGTCTTTTGTATCGGATATCCAATTTGCATCGCAATATCCATCAAGAACAATTGGATATTTTGAGTAGTGCAGTCCATAGTTTTGAGTATATTTTAAATAACCCAAAACTCTCAATATTGCTTTCCAGTGATCTCTTCCTGGATTACTCGTAAATCGACTTAGCTTACTTATTGAGTATGCTATGTTCGGTCGCGTACAGTTCATGATATACATTAAACTTCCGATAATACGAGAATATTCTAGTTGAGATATGCTTTCACCATTATTTCTTACTAGATGTAAATTTACATCTGCAGGTGTCTTGGTAGAACTAATATCATACTTCTTGAATTTTTCAAGTACTTTCTCTATGTAATGAGATTGAGATAATATAAGTCCATCCGATGTGCTAGAAATTTTAATTCCTAATATAACATCGGCGATTCCCAAATATTTCATGTCAAATCTACTACTCAACATTTGTTTTGTAGTTTTGACAATTTCCAAGTTACTACCCATGATAAGCATATCATCAACATAGAGGCATACAATGACATATCCATTTTGAATGTATTTAAAGTAAACACATTTATTGCATTCATTAATTTTGAAACCATTTGATAACATTACATTATCAAATTTTGTATGCCATTGTTTAGGTGCTTGTTTTAATCCATATAGTGATTTAACAAGCTTACATACTTATCCTTCTTGTCCGGGAGCTTTGAACCCTTCAGGTTGCTCGATATAAATTTCCTCGTCTAGTTCACCGTTTAAGAATGCAGTTTTTACTTCCATTTGATGTATTTGAAATCCATTAATAGCAGCTATTGCTATTAACATCCAAATGGACGTTATTCTTGTTACCGGTGAATATGTGTCGAAGTAATCCAACCTGTATATTTATCAATTGATCCATCGACCTTCAATTTCTTTTTGAAGATCCATTTATAACGTAACGGTTTTGAACCTGGCGGAAGATCCACTAGTTCCCATGTATGATTTTTTAATATGGATTCAATTTCACTATTAATTGCTTCTTTCCAATTAGAAGCATCGGGTAAGGATATAGCTTCTTTATATGATTGAGGTTCATTTTCTATCAAATATGTTAAAAAAATCTGAACCAAAAGAAGTCGAGGTTTTTGCTCTTTTACTACGTCTTGGTTCATCCTCTATTGATTCAATATGTTGATGAGTACCACTTGTAGTAGCTTGATTTGTCCTTTTAGAAGGACCAAATTATCGGGTCATGTTATACGGGAATTCATTTTCAAAAACTGAAGCATCCCTCGATTCAATAACCGTATTTACATGAATATCCGAAATCTCAGATTTACAAACTAGAAATCGATATGCATTGCTATTAGTAGCATAACCAATGAATACACAATCAACGGTTCTTGGCCCTATTCTTACCTTTTTAGGTTTAGGAACCATCACTTTGGCTAAGCACCCCCACACTCGTAAATATTTATAGGAAGGTCTTCGACCTTTCCATAATTCATAAGGTGTCTTGTGAGTCTTTTTGTGAGGTACTTTATTGAGAATGTAATTAGCAGAGAGTAAGGCTTCCCCCCACAAATTTTGTGGAGCTCCTGAACTTAATAACATTGAGTTCATCATTTCTTTCAAAGTACGGTTTTTGCGTTCAGCAACACCATTCGATTGAGGAGAATAAAGAGCGGTTGTTTGATGAATAATCCCATTTTCAGAACAAAATTTCTCAAATGGATATTCATATTCACCTCCTCTATCACTTCTAATAGCCTTTATCGTTTTGCTTAATTGATTCTCAACTTCATTTTTATATTGTTTAAATGCATTAATAGCCCCATCTTTACTCTGTAACAAATATACATAGCAATATTTTGTGCAATCGTCAATAAAAGTAATAAAGTACTTTTTCCCACCTCTAGTTTAAACAAATTTTAAATCAAAAATATCAGTGTGAATTAAATCTAAAGGCTCAGTTATCATTTCAATAGAATGGAAAGGTAATCTAGCTAATTTAGATTCCACACAAATTTCACATTTATGATTTTTATCAATATTAAATTTTGGCAAAAATTCTAAGTTAATTAATCTACGCAATGTATCAAAATTAACATGTCCTAATCTAGCATGCCAAATATTAGATGACTCAATCAAGTAAGAAGAACTAGTAATTTCATTAATTGAAACATATGTTTTTGGGGTTACAGTAAGAAAATTGAGTTTAAAGAGCGCGTCATTTAGGTAGCCCTTTCCTACATACATGTCATTTTTAGACAACACAAAGCGATCAGACACAAACACAAGCTTGAAATCATTTTTAGTAAGGAGAGATCCATAAATCAGATTCTTTCGGATATCAGGCACGTGAAGAACATTGTTGAGAGTAAGTTCCTTTCCAGAAGTCATTTTCAGAATTATCTTTCCTTATCCCACCACCTTCGAAGTGGAAGAATTTCCCATAAATAGGTTCTCCTCATTTTTCAAAGGCTTATAGGTGGGGAACATCCATTTGTTTGCACAAATGTGTCGTGTGGCTCCAGTGTCCACCCACCATTCCTTGGTATTTCCAACCAAGTTACATTCAGAGACCACGACAGAAAGATTCATATCCGCGAAATCATTGGCGATATTCTCACCCTCAGTTACATTTCCTTGAGAGTTATTTTTATTTTGCTTCTTAGGCTTACGACACTCTCTTGAGTAGTGTCCAGGTTTACCACAATCGTAGCATTTGCCTTTGAACTTCTTCTTGTTCTGTTTGGAAGTGCCTTCCCCACCATACTTTCGTTCGTTCTTCTTAGGACCTTCAACAACATGGACCTTCGTTTCCATCGGATACTTCCCACTTTTCTTTTGAGACTCACGGTTGTCTTCATCGATTCTCAGCCTGACCACCAACTCCTCCACATTCATCTCCTTTCACTTATGCTTGAGATAGTTTTTGAATAAAGTCCAAGATGGTGGCAATTTTTCAACAATTGCAGCAACTTGAAAAGTTTCACTAAGTGACATTCCTTCAGCATGAATGTCATGGAGGATCACTTGGAGTTCTTGCACTTGCGAGATCACAGATTTAGAATCAACCATTTTAAAGTCCCAGAAAACGCCCGACGATAAATTTTATCATCCCAGCATCTTCAGTTTTATACTTCTTTTCCGAAGAATTCCATAATTCCTTGGATGTTTTGATTGTGCAATAGACATGGTACAATGTCTTGTCCAAGTAGGTCAAAATATAATTTCGGCATAGGCAGTCCGAGTGCTTCCAAGCATCGACAGCAGCAACCTTTTCAGCGTCATCTCCCTCTTGAATAGAGGGGCAATCTTCATATACAAACCTACCCAGTTGGCAGGTAGTGAGATAAAAATACATTTGTCCTTGCCAACGTTTGAAGTCAACCCCAATGAACTTTTTCAGTTTCTCCCCGTGTGGCATAAATACGGATGCAGTCACATTTGTGTTGGTGACAATCACTTTAGTAGGAGTAGTGTTCGTACTTTGTGATTCCATTTCTGTTACAAAAACATAATTTTTATCAATGATAAAATTCATATATAATGAATTAATAAAAAACAGAATACAAAATTCTATGCACCAATTTCCTCCAAATATAATTCAAAAAGAATTCTACACAATATTCAGATTTATTTGACACATAATTTATAAAAAAAATTCTTAACAATAATCTGAATTGAGTTTAAAAACAAAAATTTGAAGCACTAGTTTACACTAGTCTAAATTAAATTGTGTCACACTGTTTTTATTATTATTAAAAAAAAATCCGTACAAAACAGAATATAAATTTTTAATAAATAAAATAACTTAACTAAAGAGATTAAAACAATTAAAATATTTCAATTTCTGTACAAAACAGAATTTTTTAAGAAATTATAAATATAAACTGACACAAGTGTAAAAATTAAAAAATTCACTGTTTTATTAAATTTGTAATAAAACAATATTTTAATTCTAATTTTCTGTAAAACAGAATAATTTATACTAAATAGAATTTCTGTAATTAACTAAAATTATGTACACAATAAACAGTAGAAAAAATTAAATTTGTGTTAAGATTTTTATTCCTACTCTTTAAATTTGGAAATAATGCAGAATTGTTAATAAAATAAAAATTACAGAAAGATAAAGAAATTACAGAAAATTAATTCACTTACTTGAATATTGCAGAATTAATAATAAATTAGAGGTAAATCCGAGCCCCGTTACACAGTCTCCTTAAGACAAATTTATTCCTCCAATGTGCTTGAGTTTAAGAATAATTGTCTTCCAAGATAGAACGGATTTCGAGATTAATCAAGTAGCACAACTGTGATTAATCACGACGAACAAAATTTATGTGTTTACTCAACCAAACAGACTGATGAATGAATGCAGAAAGAATTCTGGCAGCACTTAATTTTTGGAGGAAAATTGAAGGACGAAATTTCATTAGTTTTAAAACTTAAGGGAAGGAAATGTATTTATAGTTTTGGTTCTCACTGTTGGGAACAGTCAAACCGTTTTTAACTATCAATGACAGTTAATTTCGGTTTTAAAGCAACTGCTGACTTTTGGAAATTAATTAATTCGTTAATTAATTAATTAAATTAAAGCCCAGAAAGTTAATTAGATTCGACCCAAAAATTTAAGAATTTTTATAAGCCCGAGCCCGAGCCGAACCGAGTCGAGCCGGACGGACGCACGCGCGCGTGCACGCGTGTGGGCCTTTGACCGAAAGTCAACCCAAGCATAGATTAGGTCATCTCCCCTTCACAGAGTTGGAATACCCCAAGGGCATCCAAGCCTTAGTCCATCAATTGGGTTTTATTAACTCATCATTTTTCCACTACTCTTTCAATGTGGGACAAGAGTTAAAACATACCTAATACATTAACTTTCATTTCTTTATGAATCACTTTGAACACACATATATCATTCATAACTTAATGGATTTGGACATATTAATATACTACGTTAATCTCCTTGCCAAGGAGAACGCGTTCATATATGGTCCCACAATTTTTGTGGTGTGGGTCCCGTCTTAATTTGAGCTCAAAGTTGCTCAAATTTTGCTGTCAAATACCATTTTTTCTAACAGTTGTCTTTTAAAGGGGGTCCATGTAACTGTTACACCTGACCGATTTTAACCACCGGTGATCAATCCTTTATTAAAACAAACAGAAATGTCATTTGATTTATTCTTAGCATTACTGTCGATTTTTTTTAATTACTAATCACCTATGTCAAATTAAGCCGGTGCCAAATTTTATCTTTCATTTATTTAACATCATGTGGATACTAAAATAAATAAACCAAACCATCCACACCGTAATAATCTAAACAATCACAAGACAAATATATAATTAAATAAGTCCGAATAAGCCATCGGTTCTTAAAATAAATAATCCAACTACAAGTTGAAGTAAATATAACAGAATCTCAACAAAGTCTGATAAATAACTAAAGTACTGAATAGTCTGAAGGGGAAACACCCCCAAATGAAATACTAAAACAACTCCTAACTAGGAATGAATAAGCTGAATTGTCTAAAGAAATTCGAGCAAGCATCCACAAGTGCTGCAGCTACGCATCCCTAGAAAGAATCATCAAGTTGGGCGTCCTAGTGGCTGAATACCAAAAAGGTTTTGGAAAAAGAATTTGATATAGGTCAGATCCCAATAAAAGCTTTAGAAAATATTTTCTAGGTATTTAAACCACAGTTTAAATTAATTATTAGATACACACGTTAGGTCAATGTACACTCCCTTGAGTTCCTCACCTCTCAACTAATGTGCACAGCTAACGTTTCTGACCTAGCTATGCTATACAACCCAAATATATAATGTATCTAACTGACCACAATAGTTTTAGCTCCCCTGTATTACCCATATAATATGCTACCACAGTATAAATAATTAATATTACCCACATATTATTATTGAGTCAGTTATTTAAGTCTCTCAACTTAAATTACGTTTAGATATACACAATCTTTCAGTTCTACTATCACACATAAGAAAATAATTCACACTTGTATATATTTAACACATATATAATATATATGACTATAGCATCCCCGAATGGCCCCTCGTGATGTTGGCATACTCTGCTATCAAGTCCACGTACCTCTCGTACCAAATCAAGGACTATTGATTCGGCATGTCACCTCGAACCCAAAATTAATCAACACACAATGGAGACGAACATTGTTATATGTATTTGTGATACGCACATACCTAACGTACCGAAATGACACGTGGTCCCACTAATACATTACACATAATGAGGCTCCCTAAGTTCCATGTTTTGGGGCACACATCCAGACCTCACTGGAATTGTCAAGGTTGGAACATGATAAGCACCCAAAAGTGTATATTTTATATCCCGGATAGATGGATTTTAGTCACTCATTTTAATTAAAATTGGCCTTATGTCGTATTTTATTATTTTTCACGTCAATCAATAGTTGCAACATTAAATAATGCTAAATCAAGTCAATTGCGACTCAATAGCGGTCAAAAGCGTTAAATGAATAAATTCAAAGCGGTCGTGAAGTCAGAAGTCAAGTTTGACCTTGCACCGATGAGTTCTGATGTCCCAAACCCTATTTTCGGACCAAACCTAAGCCTACACCGAGACCAGACCATCACCCGAGCATGTGTGCGTTGAGTTTGTACCTTTATTATTTTTAAAGATTTTTATTTTGAGTCATTTTATTTTTAGAATTTATTCTAAATTTACTTAGAATTTCTAGGATTTATTTTCTATTCTTATATTTCTTTATTCTCGTTGTGATTTTTATTAGTTTTTAATCTTTATTTTATTTTATTATTTTTCATAGGATTAGTTTTTAGGAATTTATTTTTCTTTAGTTTTTAGTTTTATTTTATTTAGTTATGATTAATAGTTTTTATAGAGTTTTTTTAATTCTTTTTATTTTAGAGTCTCTTAGTAATAAATTATAATTTTATTTTTAGATTTTAATTTTTTATTTTTAGTTCTAGTTTCATTTTTCAGGTAGTGTTATTTTTTAAGGGTCACGAACACACACACCTAAACACATCCCGTGTGCCACACACTACTTCTCCTATACACCAAACCCATGTCCTTTCTCTTCCCCACCAAACCAAAACCACTATCACCAATTAAAGACTAAACTACCCACGAATCCAAACCCACCTCCTACCTAGCTTAACCCGTCACCAGCCCCAATCCAGACTAGAACCACCTGCCATCATCTAACCCTGGGCAGCACCTTCCACTTCCAGTCCCCCAACACCCGAGAGCAAAACCCGGATGCTAACCCACCTGCGACCCAGCATCATTTCACACCTCACAACCCGGACCAATCCGGTGTACCCCCAAACCATACCTGCCCTGAACCAGCGACGCAACCTTTTTTCTCATCCCCATTCCGGCGTGACCCTCCAACCTGTGAACCTGACCAACCCGCTAGCAAGACCCAAACTGGTCCATATTCCCGGAACAACGCACTTCCCTTCACCCGAATTTCGAACTCCGGCCGAACACAACCCGCGAGTTCACCTACCAACCCGACCCCCATCTCGGTACACCCCCGTTGCGACTTCCAATAAAACATGTAAGCCTCCATATCCAACCTACCCATTTCCCATGTCTGCCCATTTCACATAAAGTCAAAATCAATTTCTTCACCTGCCATTATCTCCACTAAAAGAGAGACTGCAAAGGGTAGAAAAAAGTCAGAAAAAAATAAAAAAATTATTTAGGATTAAAAAAAATTGTAGGTTCAATTTTTAATTTTAGTTTTGTATTCCAGCTCAGTTTTTGTGACAAGTTTGGACGCGTGTTTATGCACCCAATAGACACAAGGAATTAATGTGTATCGTATCTCTTTCTCTCTTCTTTAATTTCTTGTTATTTAATTGTGCTTGTGCTGAATCTTTAATAATGTTTGGCTAAACACCCCATTCAAAGGGTGGGATGAAACGCATATGTTGAGTTATTTAATTGAATAAATTGTTCATTGATGTGTTATACGCTAATTAAATTGGGAAAAATCACTGATTAATTTAATTAACGAGAGTTAATAGATTAATGTTGAAAATTGATATTTGATTTTAGGATTTGACTTAGAGACAGGTTCGATTCTTAAATTCAAGTATTAATTCTTTATATGTAATTTAAAGATCCATACAAATTTTTATGAATTGATCTTAGCAAATAATTTGTAAGAACATATATGAATTTTAATTTTTTTATGTAGTGACAATTCCTGATTTAATTACTGAAAAAGATAAAATTGAATTTAGGATTGTAACGAGATTTAAGTTTTAAATTCAATATTATTTCGAACTATTCAATTGAATAATTAGGACATTAAATTAAATTGGCTACACGGTGTAATTCCACCTCTTATTTCTTCCCAAAAATTCTAAACTAGATTACTTTTTAATTTTTCGTAGTCATTTTAATTGCATAAATTTTTGTTTCCTCCCATGAAATTGTTTTTAATTATAAAATGAAAAAAAATTAAAAACACATAAATTTTATTTTTCATAAAAATTTAAATTGCAAATTTTCACGATAACGATTTCGACGCTTAAAATTGATTTGATACCCGAATTTACCGCGATACTGAATTTTCAACAAGTTTTGTAGTTGATTTCAAGGGAATTTTGATAGTCGAAGTTTAATCGCAACGATTGAGGAATCAAGAAAACAACTCACACAAAAGATCAAGTATCACATGGTGCCATTGCCTATTTCTTGAAGATTGAAGCCCATAAAGATTTGTACTTTTTATTTTTTATTTTTAGTATAGTTATTCCTTCCTCTCCCTCCTTAGACTAGTTGTTTAGGATTATTAAGGCCTTGCATTTAATTGGGGTGCACTTTGACACCATTTTATTTTTTGTAATAATTATTTCAACATTCAAAAAAGCGAAAGGAAAATCGGACAAGGTAGAGAGAGGGCGTCCAAAGGCGAGGATTTTTTTAAGCTTCTTTACTTTGGGTCGGTAGGACTCTTGGGGATGACTGAAGTAGGCGTACTTCCCCCCGGTCGACTCAACTCGATCTTCACCCCACGCGTGTAAAAATCGTGGGAGGTAAACTCTTTAGCACTCGCGAATCTCCTTCAAGCGAGTCAATTTTTGTGTGATACTTGCTCCTATGTGTTTTTTAATTTCTGTATCGCACTTAAATTGGATGGTTTGATGAACAAATTTACCTAAGACCTATACCCTGTCATTACAACTTGTTGGGATTTCATCACCCACTCAAGCACATCTCCATTTGATTGTTACTCGTGCTCTCATTTAAATTAAAATCAATCAACTAGCAATCCAAGTAGGAACAATATTCATTAGGACCCTTTCGGAATGAGACCCTCGTAGGATACTCTAGTGAGTCCTTTCCACTCCTGCAAATATTCATTCAACTATCTTAAGACTTTTGTCTAGGGAGACTGGGTTTTAAGTGAGGCCGTTCAGTAAAATAGGTTTGTGCATTCCCCAGCGTGGTACCAGATAGTCGTTTGTTGTAGTAGCTAGTGTGGTGAGCTTTAACTAGTAAGCCTCTTGTCTCTCGGGAAGAAAATAGGAGCACATTTTTATCGGCGAGGTCTAAGCTTCCATGTTTTTCTCGCCCGTGGACTAATTAAAATTGACTACACACTCACTTAATTTGAAGATAATAATTTGGCTATGTGATCGTTCAGACTTGTTCCCTTTGTGTACGTGTCTAAATTGTTCATTTAGATACTCAAATTTTTTATCCATGAGTCAGTTTTTCCAACATATGTCCATCGCTCCTTTTTCTCGCTTTTTCTGAATTATTCTTTACAAAAGTCAAAAATACCAAAATATTTTCCATTTTTTCTACCCCATTCTTCTCTCCAAACACCACAAATATTTTCATTTTTCCTACCTAGATTTACAAAAAAATCCAAAATTTTCCTTTTTCAAAAAACCTAAAAAAAAATTTCGTTGTTTTTATGCCAAATTGGCACCGAATTGATCATCGATTAACACATTCTCCTAGTGATCCATCTATAAATTCCCTCTTAGGTGATCGTGCTCTTCTCGCTAATTTTCCTCCTCATATCCCCAATCCGTATTCTTCTTCATCGAAGACGTCTAGTTCTCCCACTTCCCCTGGTTCTGTTACCCCACCCATCATGGCCGACGAACGCGCTTTAAGGGACTACATTGCCCCGATTACGGCGACTCTACCTTCATGTAAAGTTTTTTCTGCCCACTCTGGTCGTGCAATTTGAAATTCCCCCACGACTATTTCTATGTTGCCAATTTTCATGGCCTTGAATGCGAGTCTTCTTATACTCATTCGCGAAAATTTCTCACTGTTTTCGCTACTTTTAAAAATCAAAACTTAGATGAAGAGAATATTCATCTTCGGTTATTTCCCTTTTCTCTCCACGATAATGCATCCATGTGGCTCCATTCCTTTCCCCCAGATTCTATTCAAACTTGGGAATAACTTGTCAAGAAGTTCATGTCTAAGTTCTATCCTATGAGCAAAAATAAATGAAATGCGCCAAGAAATTTAGGATTTTAGATAAAAGCCTACTGAACAGTGTTGTGAAGCATGGGGCTGTTTTCAAGACTATATTAATAGTTGTCCACATCACAGTCTCGAGAAAAGTCGTTTAGTCCTTAGTTTTTACAATCGTCTTGTCCCTCCTTCTCGCACCATGATTGAATATATGTATAAAGGGAAGTTCATGCATTTAACTCCCACTGTCGCCTATAATTTTCTCCTTGAATTAGGTGACGACTCCCAAGATTGGGAGGGCACCAATGTGTTTTCACGATCCGACCCTCCACGTGTAGGGAACACTTCTGAGGTAAAAAATGATCCTGATTTTAAAACTTTGCTACAAAGCTTACACTAATTGACTAAAACCGTTGACGCTTTTAGTTGTACTATGCAACAAAATGTTTCACTTTGTAAATAAGCGATGAATGTCAATGATTTTAGTCCTTCTTCTTGTAGTGTCTGCTTAAGTCAAGATCATTTAGCTTATTTATGCCCCCTCCTTCACGATGATCCCGAACCCACCATGGCCCAAGAATGTGCCTTTGATACCACTAGGAATGTCATCCCCCTATCGTTTACTTATAATCCTAACAATACGAATCACCCCTATTTCTCTTATAAGTACGACCATAACTCCGCTCCTTTCCAACAACAACAACATGTTGGTGGTCCCCCTGGGTTTCCTCATAACCCCAAAAGGAAACCTCTCCCCCTGTCCCGCATCAGTTTTCTTCTTACCATTAACCGCACTTTCCATCTTCCATTGTCCCACACGGCGAACAGTCAAACAACAATAATCATCTTGTTCATGTTCCCCCGCCTTCATATAAGTATTCACAATCGCTTTATTCTCAGTGTGAGTTGGTACCCCAACCATCTTATGCCCCTCCGCCCAATTCATCCACCTCTTCTCTCGAGAATCTCCTCACTCAGTTTATAACCACTCCGAGTCAAGACCTCCAACGGCTTGAGAAGCATTTAAACCAATTCGAGTCTGAGCGAGAGAAAGGTCGTTCCCCCAGTCAACCCATTGCTAGGGAATGACAAATACCCGGCCTATGAGGTTGGTTCCACTTCCACTCTAGCCAATTACCAAGTGGATATGAAAGAGATGTTTACTCTTTGCTCGGGAAAACAAGTTGATAATGGTGTTCATGCTCCCAGTGATGTCCCACACCCACCCATACTATCTTTAGAGCCTATCCCTAAGGTTACCCCACCATCTACATCCATAACTCACACTGAGTCAGAGCCTACTGCGCCTACCTCTATTTATGTGCCCAAAGTACCCTTCCCTCATCGGTTGGATACCACTAAGAAAGCCCAGAAATTTGATGAAATCAAGAAAGTCATTCAGAATGTTCACATTAACATTCCTTTCCTCACCGTGAATCAACAAGTCCCTTCGTATGCCAAATTTTTGAAGGACTTGTGCATTGTTAAGTGTAGGAGCAATGTTCCTCATGATGCTTTCCTCACTGAGCAAGCTACATCCCTTCTCCATGATAATGGTGTTGTGAAGTGAAAAGACCCTGGTCGTCCAACTGTCTCTTGCATGTTAGGTGACAAGTTCACTACTAGTGCTTTAATTAATCTTGGGGATAGTGTTAATCTGTTACCTTACTCCCTCTACCTTGAGTTAGGTTTACAAAACATGAAGCCTACACAGGTTACTTTTTAACTTGCTGATCGTTAGGTGAAATTACCTAAAGGAATTATTGAAGATGTTTTGGTGAAAGTTTCGAACTTTTACTATACTTTGGATTTCATCATCTTAGACACTCCTGCGCCAGACCCAACCAATACTCCTATCATATTGGGTCGCCCATTTTTGGCCACTGCCAATGCCATCATTAATTGTCGTGACAAGTTCATGAATTTATCTTTTGGGAACATGACTGTCGAAGTTAATGTCTTCTACCTTATGCAACAACAGGCTGATGTCGATTCTATTGATGAGGTGTGTCTGATTGACTCCTTAGTTAATGAAATGTTGGACCAAACCTGCCAATCCTCTCCAATAATGTTTGGCTCATTTTGGATCCGACTTTGACATTGATTCCTCCATCTATTAACTAAATGCCATATTAGATTCCACGCCCTTGATTGACACTTCCTCTTGGGTTCCTCCCTTCGAGACCCTCTATGTTGATAATCTTCACTCTCTGGATCACCCTGTTCCACCTTATAACATCACTGCCACATTTGATTCCTCCAATTTATGCACTGATAGTTCTCCAGACTCTACATCTGTGCCTAAGTTCATTGTCACTCCCGCGCCACCTACTAGTTTTCCTCTTAATCCCTTACCTTCTGAGTTGAAATATTCTTTCTTAGGCCCCAACAACCATCACCCTGTCATAATTGCTTCCGACTTGACCCCTGATCAAGAAGAGCAATTAGTCCACACTCTTACTCAGCATAACACTGTTATAGGATGGACCATTTCAGACATTCACGGTGTGAACCTCAATATTTGTAGTCATCGCATTCATTTAGAGGAGAGAGCCAAGACTTCTTATGAATCCCAATGTCGACTCTACCCTACTATGGAAGAAGTCGTGCATGCTGAGATTTTAAAATTGCTCGATGCTAGTATTATCTACCCTATATCATATAGTCAATGGGTCAGTCCCATTAATGTAGTACCCAAAAAGTCTGGTGTCACAGTTGTCACGAATAATTCCAATGAGATTGTGCCCACCCGTATGCAAACGGGTTGGCGTGTTTGTATTAACTATCGAAAGCTAAATGTTGTCACTTGCAAGGACCATTTTCCTCTTCCCTATATTGACCAAATGCTCGAATGTTTAGATGGACATGCGTATTACTGCTTCCTTGATGGATATTTAGGATACAACCAAATTCCTATTGATCCTAAAGACCAAGAGAAAAAAATCCTTCACATGTCCCTTCGACACTTTTTCCTACTCTCGCATGCCATTTGGCCTTTGCAATGTACCCGCAACTTTTCAATGGTGTATGATTAGAATTTTTAGTGACATGGTAGAACGTTTTCTTGAAATCTTAATGGATGATCTTTCTGTGTTTGGTTTTTCCTTCTAACAATGCCTTTCTCACCTCACTATGGTCCTCAAACGTTGTCAAGAAAAGAAATTGGCCCTCAATTGGGAAAAATGCCATTTCATGGTAAAAACGGGGATTGTTCTAGGTCACGTAGTCTCTCACAACGGTATTGAAGTAGATAAATAGAAATTTGACTTAATCTCCACGCTTCCTATTCCTAAGTCTGTTAAGAACATTCGCTCCTTCTTAGGACACGCAGGCTTCTACCATCATTTTATCAATGACTCACTACACCAAATTTGTCGAATTGTCACGGTCATTGACCTTGATAATTTCAACTTGTCAAGGTTAATGACCGTGATAATTCCTGGGGTGATAACTTTTTTTGTTACGGACTTGTCACGGTCATTGACCGTGACAAGTTCGTTAGAATTGTCACGATCATGTCACGGTCCTTGACCTTGACAAGTTTGTCACGGTTAAGGACCGTGACAAGCCCATGACAATGGTTAAAAAATTCTCACGGTGAATGACCATGATAATTCTGGGCAGAATTGAAAAAAATTTTGCTCGACAGTTTGGCCACTGCCACTGCCCAACAGTATATTTGTACTTGTTATAGCAACGTTGTACCTGTTCAAGCTTCTTATATCCAAATAAAATAGAGATACTGCAAATATACATTCAAAATAGAGACAATATGCATCACGATATAATCCAAATATAATTCCAAATGTACCAACTTAAAAACAATTCAATTAAAATAATGTCACTACATATCTTGGATAAGGTTAGCTTTTAGGAGGTGAGTAGGCCACACGATATACGAATTGACATACCCACTAATATACATCATGATGCATTGTTCGCACAACCATAATGGGGAGTTCTCCTTCCCAGGCATCACATGCGTGATGAGAAGTTTAGACTCGATGTCTTGAAGCTCACGTCCATGAACTAGTGCACCCTTGACGATATTCGGGTCCCTCAACCCCCGCCCTATCCGATGACCATCAAATAAGTCCAGTATAAACACGTTCGGCCAACCAAGTGTCGACATCGATCGGTCGAAGGGAGCCAAATAGGGAAGTGGATCATCAAAATAAGAGCTCAAACGTGCCGGAGATGAAGCAGCGAGGTCCACATCCTCCTGCACCTCCTCCTCCACCACCTTCTCCTTCCCTTTCCCCTTACGGTATCTGCCCAACGAACGCTTCATGAATGAGAATATATCTTGGACCGTCGCCTCCCAACGGGACAGCTTCGCGCCATGCGAGTCCACCGTTCGAGCCAACCCGGTGTCGCTCATCTCCAATCCGATGATCCTATATTTGGCCACCTGCGAGCTCACCCACTTGTCCTCCCCTTGCGATCAGCGCCGAGCACTTGGCTGAGTGCGTTAGTGTACAAAGATGCCTTGTCGGCATCAGACTGCGACTCATGCACTTCCTTAAGCTTTGCCTAAAACGACAAAATAAGTAAAATAAGTAAAATACATGATTAGTAAAATAAGTAAATTAAAAAATTATAACGTAATTAATAACAAGTAAACTGTCGGATTACTTACAATCGTGGACGCGATGCTCGAGGGCACCTCCTTATACTTCCCCTTCTTCGTCTGAAGAGCCACATAAGTATCGAGTCTATGTGGCCTACCCCCAGGGCCACTCACTGTCCCCTGAAATAAAATAAAGTAAAATTAATATCAGCCCCACAAAGTAAAATAATGCAGAATAATATATTTCTATAGTTATATAAAAATTAAATCTTACCATCATCCTATGCTCCACCTCAGCGTAGGACGTCCGGCCGGAGTAGTGCACGTCCATCTTTTTTGCCCGATTTTCCCTCCCCGATTTGCGAGATGCCAATTGTCGCTCCCTTATCTCATTGTCAATGAACATTTGCCATTGTGCTAATGAGATCGGCTCCTTCGGCGGGATGGATTCACGCATTCGGATAATGGACTCTCGTGTCTTCCCAAAGTACCGGGTTTGCATATTTTTCTTCCACGTCTTGTGTTGCTCCCTCAACTACTCCAAGACGGAATCGCGTAGCTTTGGATCCAGGCTGAATTATTCCTGTCCAACCAATACAATGTTAGTTGCGAATAATTATAAATATAAAATGAAATGAAATCGAAATCAAAATTGAATTTGAAATATTCATATTCATATAAATATAAATACTTTAACTGTAGTGCCACCCAAACAGCTAACTTGAGCTCATATGACACCTCCTTCCAACTAATGTACCCCGGGTCGATGATCGTCTTTACCAGCTCGAGGGATCTCGCTAATAGCCCCGACTAGTTCTCGATGGCCATCCCCAATTTGCTATATTTGGGGAGCCTGGGGGCCGAGGAGCCCTCGTTGCCTCCGCTACCCCTGAACCCAGACGACATCATCATAACCAGCATCATCATCCTCGCTTTAATACCTGAACGAGACATTTGTTGTAACAAGATGTTATTAGTACAAATCAAAATGAATTAGAATAAGACATGCAAATATGTACAATTACTACAAATAAAATTTAATTGTTACTGTTAAACATCCACACCCCCATCCCTGCCCCCTCCCCCCACACCGACCCACCCCCTCCCCCCACCACACACACACACAAACAATCCCATCCCCTCCCCACCCCCACGACACACACACGCACACACACCCTGCCCCACCCCCCACAACACACACACACACACTGCCCCATCCCCTTCCCCCACCACACACACACACACAACCCCACCCCCTTCCCCCACCACGCACACACACACATACACACATATTCACACATGCACACACACATACACACAAACACATATATACACACACACACACATATATAAATGGAAGAGAGAGAGAGAGAGAGAAACCAACCTGAAAGTAGAGAGAGGGAGAGAGAGAGAGCAAATATGTACAAATCAAAATGAATTGTTAGTACAAATATGTACAATTACTACACACACACACATGCACACTACACATCCCCACCCCCACCCCTAATGCCCACACACACGCACACTACACAAGAGTGAAAATGATATAGTGAAAATCAATTAAAAGCATTAAAAATGGATGTTTCGGTACAAATTGGAATATTTATTACAAATTAAAAAATTGTTTAAAATCCGGGTTATCATAAAAAATGGATTGATATTCGGTAGGAGCAGCCAAATCATCCACACTACTATTTAGACGCTTTGGCGCGTGTTGGACAATTGACCACGTCTCATTTTTTATATACTCCGAATAAAACACTTGGTTAACCTTTTGAAATGAAAAACAAATTGGTGACAAGATCAACTTTACAAGCATTTTGATCCTCAACTCTTACCCAGTCACAATAAAATACAACCTCTTTGAAGCTTATATAATCCAATTCAAATATATTTCGGATTACACCATAGTAAGTCATTTCAACTTCAACGAGGTTTTTATCTTTTGCGCTCGCTCGAAAGAAAGTAAGAGCCTTATATGAAATGTCTGAGTGCAGTACATTTATACTTTCCTTGTACACTTTAGTGCCGAAAACGTAACTGATCAATCGATACTTTTCGTACTCTTGTGACACGAACAAGGGTCTAGTGGCTAGACGAGCAAGCCTTAATGTCGCATCACCCGTCTTTAAGAGCTGAGAATATAGATAAATTAATTATATTAGTTGTAAAATTTGAGTGTAATGTAACGTTATATAATGACCATTTTCATCATAATTACCTCTTATGTCAACCAAAACCTAAATTCGTTGTCTGATTATTTTTCATTTTTTATTGTTCTCACAGGCTTCATATTTTCTGCATATTACAAAATTAATCATGTATAAAATAATCTAAAATAATGTTAAACATTATAATAATCAAAACTTACTTTTTCCATTCTTCGACATCTTCATGTGTGTCAAATAGATAACGAGCTACCTGTTCATGTTGCAAACTCATTAATTTCACTCGTTTTCCCATCACATGACCACCATCATCGACGAACTCATCAGTGTCACTAACGCTGGTCGAGTCAGGCATATATTCTCGAGTATATATTTATGATTCCACGGTAATGTATTCCTATGCAATTGATCCTGCAATGTATCGCGTATTCTTGACGTAATCTTTAAAAACTTTCAACAATCTTTCAAATGGATACATCCACCGATATCTAACTCGACCATAAAGAAGTGCCTCGTCGCATAGGTGTACCAATAATTGAACACTTACGTCAAAGAATGCTAGGGAAAGTACTTCTCTAACGCACAAAATCGCTTCGGTCACCGCGAATTTTGTGGCCACTATGTGTTCTCGATTGAGTACCTTTTCACACAAGAGTGAGAAGGTAATACTAATTTGCATAATAGCCCTCCGTAAATCCTTGAACCGTGTACATCATCAGTAACCTCATTTTCCTCTGCTTCATAAACCCCGTACGCATCATCAACTAAATCCTCTAACATATTATGATCTACGTCGCCCCTTCTACATCTATCCTACTTGTTGAAGGTTGTTGTGAAGGTTGGTCGGGGACACAAGGAACTTTCAATTCATCGTGAAAATTCCAAAATCAATAACTATCTTGCATACCTGATCTTAATAAATGTAGTTCAACTGTTTTCCACTCAAACACCTTACTATTCTTACACCTAGCACACGGACACGGAAACTCTTCATCATTATGACATCTCTTTGCGTATTTCAAAAATTCATTAGTACCTCTGCGAAACACATCCCCCATTCTATTTGTCTCACCCATCCACTCTTTCTATTTCGGATATCCCATTACAACTACCACAACTAATCACCTATTAAAGGTAAGAAGTGTATATTCAAGGATTAGTATAAAAAAAACTTAGATTTGTAGTATGTTTCATTTAATTATGTCTTATTTATATTTGATTTTTAAATTTCAAATTCAAATTGAATTTATAATAGAAATTTCTATTTCCTCCATCTCCTCCAAAGGGTGAATGGTCCTATCCCGTTCAAGACTGCATTTTTCTGTAATATACTTAACAGCTCATGCACATTGTTATGATTTGAGAAAAATTAGGCAGCATATCCCTATAGTTCTCCAAGTACACGACGTAGATTAGCAAGTGTGAGTGTTATTTCAATTGATCAATTGAAATAACAGTCACACTGGTCAATCTAGTATGTACCCAGAGAACATTAGGATACGACTGCGGAACTTCCTCCAAAAGTAACAACTTTAAGCCACTAAGAATATTATTATACAGAAATTATGCATTCCCAAACTGTCCAAACGGGACAATTCGAGAGATCTCATTACAGGGGTAATGACTCTCGAACGGGTCTAAGGGCTATTTAATACGTACGTATAAGAACTATAAGGCTAGTATCTATGCGTACTATATGTAGTTTTAAGTATGTTTCATTTAATTATCATACTACATATATATTTTTCGTTATACAAAGTAATTTTTTTTTAAAAAGTGAAAAATCCCACCCCCATATGGACAATAATCTAGTGGTCATGCCACTTCTAAAATTAACCAACCCAACATCAATCCACTATAATCTAACCGCAATGTCAACAACAAATATGTATCCCGTACTCCTTCTAATTCATCTACTCAATTAATTATTTTCATCAATTAAACTAAAAATTAAAGTATACAATTATTAATTTACTAATTTACAATGAGGGGCAATCCTACTTTCATATATTAATTTACTTAAAAAATTAATAATCAATCAATTATTTTACAAGGGACACTACTTACTAAAATTAACCCACACACACGCGCGCGCACACACACACACACGCACGCAGCCCCACCCCCCGTCACACACCCCGCATCATTTCCCTCTCTCGCACATACGCACACTACACACACATATACACACACGCGTACATACACACACACGTACCCCCCCCCCCCCAATCCCCCCCCCCATCCCCCCCCCTGCCCCCCCCCCCCACCGTGCCCCACCCCCTTCCCCCACCACACACACACACACAAACAGCCCCACCCCCACCACGCACACACACACACCCTGCCCCACCCCCTCCCCACCCCCACCCCTTCCCCCACCACACACATGCACACACACACACACACACATGCACATATACACACACACACACACACACACACACATATATATATAAATGGAAGAGGGAGAGAGAGAGAGAGAGTGAGAGCAGAGCGTAGAGAGATAGAAATTGGAGGGAAACAAATCGGTGACGAAAAAAGGTGGGGAAAGGGTTTCTGCTTATAGATTTGTCACGGTCATTGACCGTGACAAGGACTTATCACGGACTTGTCACAGTCATTGACCGTAACAAAAAACGCGTGTTTTTTTTGTCACGGTCAATGACTGTGACAAGGCTAGCCGCTGAAATGGTGCCAATTTTCCCATTTTAGTGTAGTGACTTTTCTAAAATTGCTCGACCTTTAACACACCTTTTATCCAAAGATGTTCCCTTTGTCTTTGACGACGCATGTGTTGCTTCTTTTGAGTGCCTTAAGGTCGAGCTCAGTTCTGCTCCTATCGTTAATCCGCCTAATATGTATTTACCTTTTGAGTGCATGTGTGACGCCTATGATTTTTCTCTTGGTGCTATACTTGGTCAGAAGGTTGACAAGCGCAATCACATCATTTATTATGCTAGCATAACCCTCCAACATGACGCTCAACTTCATTACACGACCACCGAAAAGGAGTTGCTAGCGATAATATTCACACTCGATAAGTTTAGGTCATATTTCATCGGTTCCCCTATCATCGTTGGCACTGATCAAGTCTCCCTGAGGCACCATCTTCAGAAGAAGGATTCTAAGCCACGATTGATACGTTGGATTCTCTTGCTTCAAGAGTTTGACCTCGAAATGCACGATAAGAAAGGGAGCAAAAATTTGGCTGCAGACCATCTCTCCCGCATTACTGTTACGTCTAAATCTGATCTCGTCCCGATTTCTGAAACATTTCCCGATGAGAAACTTTTTGCTATCTCCACCTCACCTTGGTATGCTGGTATCGTTAATTTCCTTGTTACCAACCAACTGCCCAATCATTGGTCGAAACACGAGCGTGTTAAGTTCATGGCACAGGTGAAATTTTACTCTTGGGATTATCCATTCCTGTTTAAGTATTTCCTTGATCAAGTCACTCGCCGTTGTGTTCCTGACTATGAACAGTCCAGTTTTATCTCCTTTTGTCATGATGGTGCATGTGTTGGCCATTTTAGCTCCAAGAAAACTGCCATAAAAAATTTTCAAAGTGGTTTCTACTAGCCCACTCTTTTTGGAGATGCCCACCACTACTGTCAGGCTTGTGCCAAATGCCAATAATCTGGGCGTATCTCTCATCGTCACATGATGATTCTCACATCTATTCTCATCGTCAAAATCTTCGATGTGTGGGGCATTGATTTCATGGGTCATTTTCCCTCATCTAATGATTTCTAATATACTCTAGTTGCCGTTGATTATGTTTCCAAATGGATATAAACCATTGCTTGCCGCACCAATGACCATCGCATTGTGGTCAATTTTCTTAAGGAGTATGTCTTCACACATTTTAGAACTCCCAAAGCTATCATCAGTGATGGGGGTAAATGTTTTTGCAATTGAGTCTTTGAACATCTCGAAAAAAGTATGGTGTTACCCACAAGTTTGGTCTCTCTTACTAGCCTCAGACTAGTGGTCAAGTTGAAGTTTCCAACCATGAAATCAAGCAAATCCTAGAAAAAAATAGTTAATCCTAATAGGAAAGACCGGTCCTTACGCTTGAACGATGCTTTGTGAGCATACCGTACTGCTTTTAAAATTCTTACTGGCATGTCTCCTTATATCTTAGACATTTGTAAACCATGCCACTTACCTTTCGAGCTTGAACTTCATGCCTATTGGGCTGTTAAAGCCCTTAACATTGATATTGACGAGGCTGGCCTCCATTGAAAGCTCCAACTTAATGAATTAAAGGAGATACGGAATGATGCATATGATTTGTCCAAGAAGTACAAGGACAAAATTAAGTGGATCCATGACCAAAGCATCTACGCAAAGAATTCCACCCTTGTCAGAAAGTTTTGTTATATAACTCTCGTCTGCATCTCTTTCCCCGATAAGTTAAAAATCAAGTGGTCTGGACCTTTTATTGTAGAATCTGTTACTCCCTATGGTTCCATCACAGTTCAAAATCCTAAGGATGGTAGCCTATTTCTGGTCAACGGTCAACGATTGAAGCCTTTCTTAGATCTAGGCCCCTCTCATATATAAGAAATTGATCTGGTTGACCCCATTTATGAAGACTAACTATTCAGTCTTGTTTGGGGGTGATTATCATCACTCGATTTTTCTGCCGCCCCGCACTTTCATAGTCTTTATCTATAGGGTGATTTCTTGATTGGTCTGGCTGAAGATGTTAAACTTAGCACTGTCGGGAGGCAGCCCGTCGTATATTATTTCTGAGTATGAGTCTTATCCTGTTTGGGGGTGGTGTTTCACATCACCCCATGATTTTCACATGCTTTCTAAACTTGTACATATCTTTATGTCGTATCTGTTTTTCAGGTCCGATCTCTGTTGCACCATGCAGTACAATTTCATAAGCGGTTTATTATGGTAATATCTTCCCTACCTTGTGTTTTTTTATTTTTATATCTAAACATCGAGGACGATGTTCTCTTTTTTTGGGGGGTGGGAAATTTATCAAAATCGTACCTCTTTTGAAAATTTTCAGAAACAAGTGATTTTAAACAGTTTGTGCAATTAAAATTAAATTTTTATGACATGAATTGTCTATTATCCCTCTTTTAGAAATATCAGAATACCTGTGTTTGACCCAAAAATTACGCTTTTAACCTTAAATTAATTAATACCTCTTAAAGCGTACTTGCACCATGAATTCCTAAACTCGAAAATTTACACTATCACGTTTACAATCAAAAGTTCAAGAGTAACAACATTCTCAAGAGAGCCTTAAAAGATCACTAGTGACGACTTAAACCCGTGAGATTTGAGCTTTTTACCTTTTTGAGGGTTTTTACGTATCTCCGAGTCACAAGTTGACTTAACTTTCTTTGGGTACTACATTTAGTCGTTCCATCTTCTCATTATTTTTTCAATTTTGGTATAATCACTTAGAATGACATCACTTTCGAGTTGTAATAAACATGTGTCTTGTAGTTTGTCCCGAGCACTAAATCGATTTTATCATACATTTACCATTTTTACCCTTCACTCCACTTATTATCATTCCCTGTTTTCCTTACCCATATATGTCCCAGATACCATCCATATGTCATTTCCCATCATTACCATCATTTTTTAGAGAAGAGTGTTTGAAATTATCAATGTAAATTGTCTTCATTTTCATTATGAAAAGAAAAATTCATCGCAATAAAAAAGAGAGAAAAAGAAAAAAGAAGAAAAAGAAAGCATGCGATCAAAAATTCAAAAAATGAAGACATTAGTTATTTAAAGTTATGTCACACTCTTCTCAAAACACTTCTCTCATATCATTCATCTTTTTCATTTCATTATCCCCTCATACCTTTCATAAATCATATTTTTCACCCTTGGTAAAATTTTTGGGCAAACGAGAAGTCTAGATGGTGAATAACTCGACATTCTCAACAAAGTGGTTAACATTCCTTCATGAGATCAAATTTCTTTCATGTATCCATCATTTTTTTACAAGTGTGTTAGACGTTTGAACTTGTTTACATTTACTCACAATCTCACACACTAGAGAGATACACTTTCCCAATTCTCAGAGAGTTCGATTCAGAGAAATATATCCAGTGAGAATTGAAGTCAAAGGATTGATTCTATAAAAGCGGTCTAGGAATATCTCAAATGATACTTATGGTTGTTTCACATTAACATATATTGAGTTTTAGGAAGGATTACGCATTTTGGTATTAAGTAATTTTATATCTTATTTTGATAGTTGAATGCGATGTTCCTTAATGTCCTTTTTAGTTGGGTTGTATAGCGCTTTATTGTAAAAATAAGATACTGCATTTAAATAAATTTTGAATTTTGTGATTCCAAAAGATTGTAAATTAATTGTTTATTATTTTTTTATAATAATAATGGCAATTGATAACATTTGTATTACTTATTAATTCTTCCAAGTATTTTGGGATTTAACAACATTGGAGATTCAAATTGAAGAGAATCTTTAGACGTGTAATTAAGACGTCAATTATAAAGGAGAACCAAGCAATACATCAACATTAATTATTGACAGATAAAGTGATGGCATGCAGATGAGATTGAAGATAAAATTATCTATACGATTACATCAAACACATAAGAGACAAAGATTTTTAAAGTGGTTCGACTATTGAAGAAAGCCTACGTCCACTGTTATTTTATTCCCAGGAGTTTACAATAGCAAAGTATTGAGAATTTTCTTTATGTTTTGAGAATAATTGAGAGAGTTCTCCCCTTTAGCTTAGGGAAAGAATGTATTTATAGGGGTTATTCATAACCCAAGAGATGGAGTGATTTTATATCTCTAGGCATTTACATATGTACAATAAATATAATTGTTAACATTCTACACCAACGGCCTTTGATATCCTTGATGGTTCACATTCCTCAGGTTAGTTGGTTTCTCGGTTAGCCGACCAACTATCTTCCGAGATGACCAACTGAGTGCTGACTGTACATATTTCCATGTAGGATGATAGGTGTCTATTTATGGTTGGTCCACGAAGATGGATAATTTTTGGCATCAATAGAAGCCCCAATGCTCCATGCTTGATGATTTACTGAGAGGATGGAGTATTTATTCTAGAAAGTTATTCGGCGCCTGTACATAATGAGATTATTAGCCTTCTAAAATACTTGTGGAGTGAAAGACTATCTTCTTGCTTTGTTCAACATATATGTGGGCTATTTTATGGACAATAGTTGATTCAAGCTGATTGATAATTTTAGTTTGCTATGGAACTGAGCTATCTTCTGAGGAAGTCTGCTCGGCAAGCAAACTTGGGTTAACGATCATTTCTAGGTAGCTTAATGAAGCAATGAAATTTTTCATAGTTTGCAACTCTAGGATCATAAATGATATCATAATCTTTAAGCTCCACGGACTAACAAATTATCCTGCCGATTTTTTCTAGTTTGTGGAGCGCTTGTCGAGGAAGTAAATCAGTGTATACTATGATGGGGCGTGCCTAGGAATAGGATTTCATCTTACTTGAGAGCCAAAGACAATCTGTATTTTAAGTGTGGATACCCTATTTTTGCCCCTTTGAATGCTTTTCTAGTGTAATATACTGTCTTTCAAACCTCTCTTCTTCAGTCTAATTAGTGTCAAGTTAGTAGTGGATTTAGATATAAGTATAACTTCTTACTCAGTGCTGGTCGAAACAACAGTAGTGGAGATCCAAGTAATGTACATACTAAATGTGACTCTTGACTTCAATAGCAAAAACAACTCATGGATGATGATTGGTCAGTGCGCCGATCATGTTATGATATGGAGTCGAATCTGATGCTTGGCTGGTGATTTGATTAATTCTTCCTTGGAATGTCTGAACAAAATCCCCCACGAATGGAATATGATATTTGAATACTTTCTCGATCTTAAAGTATACTGGTGGTTGGCAGCCGACTCACTGGACTTTGTAGAATATTTCACTAGCGTTCTTGTAATTGTCGTATATTTCAATTGTAAAACAATATTTGCATGTAATTATTATTCATATAAATGAAATGAATTGTTTTTTTTTTTATTAACTTATCTTATGAATTTTGAAATATCTGTATGAGTTTGTTGTGTCATTAGTTCTACTGATACACTTAGACATTTGCCAAAATTCAGTACTAGTTACCAATGATGTAATCATAGGTTCTGTTGATGAACTTGGATTTATAAGCTTAACACCAGTTACCATTGATGTGGCCATAGGTTCTACTAGCGCACCTAGATTTAAATCCAAGTTTAGCACTAGTTAGCCATGGTATTGCCATAGGTTGTACTAATTCACCTAAATTGTTAAGTTTAGCATTTGTTACCGGTGGTGACCAAGCATTTGTGGAATATGTGTCTACATTCCTATTTAGGAATCTTTACAATGTTCTTCCTCCATTGTGCTCAGTTCAGATAAAACTTGTTGATTTTTATACAGAGTTTTATACATGATTTTTCTTGACTAAGTGTTGAGGACTAAAATCCTGTTTTGAATTGGGTTTGATTGCTTTGCTGATCAATTATTGCCTTTGCCGACCTCTTCCGAAGAATTCTACTTGGATGTTAAGCTCTATTCCGAAGAAGTCTGCTTGGCTGCATTTTTTGCTTGACTACTGTTTGTAGTGAGTTCATTTAGGTCAACATATTTATGAATCCCCCAGTTGGGGTTACGAAGAGAAGGCTAAATAATAATAATAATAATAATAATAATAATAATAATAATAATAATAATAATAATAATAATAATAATAATAATAATAATAATAATAATAATAATGCTCGACCATCCGTCGGGACTTAGTTGCGATATAATGTATAGTAGAGCGTTTAACAAGATCAAATAATAAGAATGACCGAGCATCTGGACTGAATCGAAAATATAATGTTGGATGAAGCTAGTGAGAAATCCAGATAAAATAATGAAGGGGCCGACCATATATCTAGGACTTTAAATAATGCCTGAGGGGACCGAATGAACCTGCATTGTTCGAGAAAAATAGAATTCCAGAGCATTCATTTGAATAATAATAAATGTAATATCGATGATTGATCGAATATGCCGACCATTTTTCAGGACTGAATATTGATAATAATTATCCCAACCAACTGTCCGTTGGGGGTAAAGTATAATAAGTACGACAGATCTCTTTGGGGCTGAATAAATGATAATAAATAGGTTGTCAAGCTTCTACCGAGAGGTATATAGAATATATATAACCATCTTTCATATTGAAAATAAGATAGTTAATAATGAATTATATGAATGCCCGAGCATTCATCGGATATAAGAAATAATCTTGCCCAACCATTTGTTAGGTCTTAAAGTGTTGTAGCGTGCTTTACTATTCGTCGGAGCATTAATAAGATAAATAGTGATTGGACGACATGTCGAGGCAAAGTTGTATAGTGCCGAACATTAATAAAAAATTTCAAAAGTTTAAGACTATGGCTGAGCGTTCGTCGGGACTGAATCTTATACCTATGGAATTTAATAAGTTGCTCGAACATCTATGGAGGCTAATATCAAATAGACATTATCATGAGAATAATTTATTCACCCAAACAATATATGATATGTATCTGCTTGGGCAACAAAAATTTCAAAACATGAAATAATATGTTTTGTGCCAAACGTGTGTGTCATGCCGAATACGTGAGAGATAAACAGATTTTTATCAAATATATAAGGCATAATTGTTTACTCTAGATTTGTTTATAAATTATTTGAACTCCGTCAAATAATCAGGTATGCATTTTAATTTTTCTCCACAGACCAACTTTCACCCAAATTTGTTCTCCATAAAAAAGCAATTTAAAAGGGTTGGTTGGTGGATGATTTGATTTGTTGTATGTGAACCAAGACTTAACAAAGTCCGACAAGTCTTATGCATCCCAAATAATTTTTATCTAGGTTTAATATTTTGATGCCAACCAAGAGTGTTGGTCGTCGTATACTGATCGTCGACTATCAGATACACTAATCTCGCTTAGATTCTCTTCTTTATTTGTGAGCACCGACCAATGAGGAGTAGTAGCTACTGGTCAGATGGTAAGTTTCAAGTCGGCTGAGGAATGTTAGTTGACGAGGTTTGAAGAAATGACCATAGGAGGGATATGTTCTTTCCATAACAAATTGGTTTAAAAACGGGTAGGACTCGTTTAATATTTGGTTCCGACCGATATGCTATCGCTTTACAGTGGTTGTCGATCACAGTACTCGGCTAGTATTTGACACTGATTAGAAATAAATGATATCAACCTGTACTAGGTGCTACCGATCAAGAATAAGATATAGACGAGTAGTCATATATGATCTCCAACGAGTGATCTGTGCAAAAAAAAATCCTCTGGTTCAGTTTCCATGTTGGTCAGGATGAAATCAGAGCAAATAATCAAGCGCCTAACAGAAGATGGTGGAGAATCGTCGGCCAATAATAGGTGCCGTCGATTGTCGCCGACTAAGAATACGGCTCAAATTGGGTAGTGAAAGGGAACAAATTTCACTACTTTTTATGGCTAATATTTTTGGCAAAGAAAACGATGGCCTAACTTCATTGTCCGAATTACTAATTATTTTACCATATGCATCTCGAGAATCATTTAATTTAGAGATATTTTAGCTCGCTTTTCAAGGAAACATCATACACATTTTCCGTAACCAATCAAAACAGAGGCACTGAGATCTTAAATGACTTATTAAAACGCTGAAATGAACTTTGAGTTAACCATTAACTTGAATTGATTTAAAAACTCATAAAAGTGAAAAGCTCGAAATCTCATCGGTTAGATTAAACTCCACACTTATTTGTAAAGTCATCAAATTTCGCTCAATTTTAATCTTTAGTCAATTTCGGCTTAGTGCATTTGAAAGTTATTAATTCGAGACTTAAAAAAAATTGTGACATTTTTGAAAAACTTAAATTCCAATTTTTATTTATTTTGGAGAAAATATTTTTGGCTTTTTCAAAAATTTTCAATTTTTTGGAAAGTTTTGAAATTTTCTACTTTTTTGGTTTTTGTGCATTTTCAACTTTGTGAAATTTTGAAGGGCATGCGTACCCCCCTAACTTAGACTTTTGCAAAAGTCCCTATGCAAAAGGACTAAAATCAAAATTAAAGAGAGAATGCATAGAAAAATGAACAAAGGATAAAATGCAACAATAATCACAAGCAAGTATAAGCAATGAAAAGATAGGAAGTTCATAGTTCTTCATTACAAAATATAAGCATTTAAGGATAGAAGATGGGAAGAACTACAAATGACAAATAACTAAACCAACAACGGGATACTAAGGAGGTGGGTTTGACAAGCCGAGAGAATTTGGGTCATATAGATCATAAAAATAGGGCGGTGGTGGAGCACCCATATGCAGTTGATAAATCTCAGCTTGAAGGTGATGCATCATACTTGTATTGTGTTGGTATGCTCGATGGTTCGCTTGGCGGTCGGTACGGTATTCATTAATGAACCCGTCAAAGCTTGTTTCCAGCACGAAAATGCATCGATCAAGGTCCGTTCCCTTCGTCTCATAGTAAGAATCGACCGCTTCATCATACTCTTCCTCGACGCCCTCGACCATCTCTACGTCCTCGGCTTCTTCCTTATCCTTGCCATAGGAGGCCTCCTCCTCCTCATCAGAACCATCAACCTCTACCAATGTTGCTCTTATAACCTACCGTTGTTTTGCACTCCGATCGCGTGTTTCCTGCCCAATGGGCTTTGGGAGGTGGGGAAACGCTAGGTGTGGCGCTATGCCAACATTGGCGAATATGAAGGTGATGAGGTAAGGATATAGGAGACGGAACATGCCCTTTTGATCCAAGTCCGCATAGAGGATGTCTGCATATAATGTGCAGCCAAGGTGAATGGTAGTATTGGGATAAAAAAAAGTGGTAGACGAGTGTAGCTTGACGAGGGCGCATTGCCAAATCATTAGATGTTTGGAGGAGGTTGGCACAAACAATGTGTAAGGTGATATGGTCTTTATCATTGAGGTGCACCACAAGAAAAGTTTCCCGAACCCAATGTTTATCGGGTGCAAGTCGGGCTATGTAGGTACTTTTGGGCTCAGGTGCTGCGGCACTTGGGTAGTCAAATCATTCCGGGATCGGAACCCCCCTTGGCGATAAGCTTCTGGGATAAAATGTATAAGGAGGAGGGGATGGAACGACCGTCAACAAAATCTTGGGCCTTGAACTCCCCCGTGCGGATGAGGGAGCCATATAAAAATCGAACCTCCTCCTCCATACCACCTCGTGGGGTTCATTGAAGAATTGGCACCCCCTACGGCTAAGAAGGTTAGTGATAGTGGGGGGTAGTTCATGCCATTTAACGAGTCGCTCAATATGGAGTTTACGGGAGGGGTTGAAAAACCGCTCACACCATAGTCGTTCAATGAGAGAGCGGTAGTCTCCGTTACCATCGGGGAGGTCATCGGTGGAGGTGTATTTGATGGGTGGAGCTCGATTGGCCATGGGAAATTTTTGGGTTGCTAGAAAATGAGAGAGAGAGAGAGAGAGAGAGAGTATGTATGTATGAATAGGAAGGAATTGGCTAGAGTGAGGAGAGAAGGGTAGGAGAGGGTGGGAATTTATTGGTGTTGTGGGTGGGGTGGTATTTGGAGGGGAAAAGGGGGAAATGGAGGGAAAAGGGGTAAGAATGAAGGGAAAGTTCATAATGGGAGGTAAGTGAAGAGATTAGGGGATGGGGGAAGAACCTTGGGAAGGGTCAAAATTCTGCAGAGGCCGAATGGGTCCGGGTTCCAGGGGAGAACCGGTCCAGTTCCCCTCTTTTTTATTTCGAATTTTACTAAACCGAATCGATCCGATCCAGTGGTATCGGTTCAGTTCCCTGACAACGGCACCAAAAACTAGACACGACTATAAATGTGTATCTAGTACGTGCTATTACGATTCAAGTGCAAACCAGTAGCGTAGGTAATAATCCCGATAAGATGGGGACGAATCCTCAAGGAAATAGGACAAATGCTCATGAGGACGTAGGAAAGATGACTAATTCTAAATTGACTCTAAAAAAGAAATGAAAAGGTGATTAATATGGAAATTGATTTCTACTAACTAAGTGAAAACTAAATTAATCTTACTAATTAAATTACGTGCGCATAATTTTTACTTCTAAAATTGATTAACTGTGAATGATGAAGATAGGTTGGAATACACTCCCCCAAACCCTAGTATGTTTAACGGATACAAAACTAGTTTCTGAATTAGATAATTGGTTATACCCTATCTTTATTAATCTCAAGAATTAGATATATGAGGGTACTAGCCCGCATCATACGTAATCAAAAGTAAGAATAAAGCGGTGTCGAAATAGCTAACACGCGAGTCAGACTCTTAAATACCCCGATTATCTATGGAAAACGAGGTTAAAAGACCCACGATGGTTGTGGTCACTATACAACATGATTCAATCATTATTTAATTCATAGAACTAATTTTCTATTAGTTCAAACCACATCAGGTTGGGTTCATGCATTTCAACCCTTAGAAGCCTAGCCAAGCATGGTGTCATTAACTATAATTATGTTTTCTACTGTGCAGGAAATCAAAACCATGATGAAATTAAGCTGAGAAGAAACATAGTATAAATAAACTATTGGAAACAAATAAACCATGCAATGATTAATGAATTCAAAAAAATAGAGAAGAAGAAAAAACTTTACTTAAGAAATCTGAATTGAGAATCACAAATTTGTAACTTTGAGCTCCTAAGTTTTTTTTTTTTATTTCTCTTTCTCAAACTATGCTAAAATAAAATCCCCAAGAACTCCCTTAATTTTGGGGATCCGTTGGAATATAAAAACTTCATTTTTACAAAAGTTTCAACCATGTAAAACTTTAATTTTAGAAAAGGATAATAATGGAATTCAATAGCCGAACTGATCCGTGTCAAATACATCGGTTCGGTTTGCCTATTACGAAAAGTTTCTTCACTACTAAATCGATTCGTTTTTATCTCTGTCGGTTCGATTCCATCTTCACAGAAAGTTTAGCCAGCATCCGGATTGGATCTTTTTATCCTCCATGGGTTTAGTTTGGCTTATCAAAACTTTCCCCTTTTTTGTGATTTTTCTCTCAACTTTGAAGCTACGTACATGCTCTGCGACTCGGACTCAGATGCCGTTTATTTCTCGCTGCTCGTAAACTTGAGATATTAAACTCTTCTTTAGGCTTCCCATCTAAATTCCATATGCAAATTACTCTTTTTCCATTGTGACTTTTTTTTCCTTTTCCTTCTTTCTTTCTTCCTGTTTCGTTATTACTTCTCGTGAACTAAATACCTGTAAAATCTATGAGAAATACACGAAACTCGGCGTAATCGTTAGAAAATGTCATTAGCAATGATATGATATAAATAAAATTGAATTACATCACACGGAATGCTAAACAACTATAAATTACGGGGATAAATACGAAGAATTTATGCCTAATCAACAGTTAGTAGTTGTCGATCAGCCATGAGAAAATCAGGTGATTGATTTTTTTTTTACTGATTTCATATTAAACTATGATCCCATTTCGTTGATGGAGAAACGATATATGAACGTGTTGTTTAAGTGGATTTGATTCCACTCGCTGTGAATCCTTCGACGATTGATCAAATAATCCTACATATATGCTTGTATTTTGATGTTCCAATTTGATGTGGTTTCCTTTGATCTGCGCTTCTTTGTAATCAATGATAAAATGGTGATCCCAGATTTACTCTGGTTTCAAAGTCGGTACGACTCCGAACTAAATGATAAGAGATAAAGTTGTTGTGAAACCATTGAGAGAAAGCTTGAGAGATGATTTAATGAACCAAAGAACTCAAATGTTTGGATTCCTATATCAGTTTATCTCCACCCATATATTTTTTATCACCATCCGTATGTATATTTGGTTTTACTAGTTCGATTTAAAGATTCGATTTGATTTAGTGATCCATTTTTCTTTATCAAATAGATAAGGATTTAAAATCAAGATCTATATGAATCAAATATAGATTTATGTAGGAAAAGTTTTATTTCCTTGCCAGACAATACATGAGATGGAAATAAACATATTTGATATATATATCAGTAAATAAACATGTCTGCATAAAAATTTCCTAAAATTTGTGATTATGAAATTCACGATTATGCAGGTTGGTGAATAAAAATTAATCCAACAGCTTATGAATATAAAATCATGATTGAATAAAACAAATGTATGTACATGATATAATTGGTTATACGTCGAGATAGAAAAACTTAGCTCTTGAAGATGATCTCCGTCTCTTCTAATAAGAATGGAAAGATTTTGTGTCTTTTCCCATAGACGGTGCTAATCTGTTGAAGACTATAAATGTCCTAAGTCATCTTATAGGCGTCAATAACAGATAAAGTGATGGTATTAATATGAGATTGAAGATAAAATATAGATATACGATCCCATCAAACACATAAGTGAAAAATATTTTTAAAGTGGTTCAACTATTGAAGAAATCATGTGTCCATTGTTATTTTATTCCCAGGAGTTTACAATAGCACATTATTGAGAGTTTTCTTTGTGTGTTGAGAATGATTGAGAGATTTCTCCCCTTTAAATAAGGGAGAGCATGTATTTATAGGGGTTGTTTGGGACCCAAGAGATGGAGTGACTTTAAATCTCTAGGCATTTACATATGTACAATAAATATAACTGTTGACACTCTACACCAATGGCCTTTGATATCCTTGATGGTTCATATTCTTCAGGTTGGTTTGTCTTCCAGTTAGCCGACCAACTGTCTTCTGAGCCAACTAACTGAGTTTTGATTGTACATGTTGGCACGTAGGATGATAGGTGTCTATTTCTAGTTGGTCCACGTAAATGGATAATTTTTGGCATCAATTTTAATGATTCAAGATTTAGAGAATCCATATACATGCTAACAAGATGTCAATTAAAAGAACTAAGACATCAATAACATTGTACATGTTCATAACAAAACAACATAGTATAAAAAAGCTAAATAATTCACTTACTCAAGATAAATGAACTTTGAATCAAAAAAATAATATACTTTAAAGTTCATCATCCAAACAATATAAGTTCATGAAGCGATCTAGTCAAACATAATATTATAATGAATGATAGCTTAACGAATTAACTTAACTAGTTCATCTTTCAATAAGACTCTTCTCAAGTTTTAATGAACTACTACTTAAGCAAGTCAATCCTATCAAGATCAAGTATAATAAAAACAATCAATTTTTTTTTTAAAAACTCTATGAAATAAGACTAAAAAAGTTTTCAAATCATCAAAAGTAAATCATATATTGTTAAGTGGTTAGGTAATGAGTGTGAAGATGTAACAAACTAAGGATGATCAAACAATCGCCCAACAACCCAACCAAAATTACCCTAAACCATCCTCTCACCCTAGTAAAATAAAATTAATTAAAGTACACACTTTAAGTCTACTCGAAGTAAGTTTAAGTCAACATAAATAGTGAAAATTTTTCAACCCAGTTTAATCTAACTCAAACTGACCAAGTTCACATATTTCTAACGATTAGTTTACAAAATGAAAAAAACAAACCACCATAATTTACTAAAAATATCCTTCAATGGATAGTTTCTTGCTAAGACTATAAATAGACATTGAAAAATTCATTCCAAATCACCAAATCATCCCAAGCTTTGTCATTTATTCCTTGTGATTTTTAGTCAGAGAAATCATTGCCTATTTCCAAATGTGTGAGTTTTTATCCCAAACACCCCATTTAAGCAAAGTTTCAGACCCAAAACCCAATTTTATATAAAGATTCATACCCAAAAGACACTTAGCCGAAAGAATCAAAACAATATACCATTTGTGCCAAGAAATCAAAAACTTAAGATTTCTATAAAAAAAAATCAATACCCATTTCAAAAGAGATATTTCCAAACTCAAACCCCATTTTAAACCAAGATTCAAAATCCAAACTTAAACTAATGAGATTTTTATAGAGAGAAGTCAATACCGATTTCAAAAGAGTAATGTTCTAAACCCAAAACCCATTTGAACCAAGTTCCAAACCATAACCCTATTCGAATTTCAAAAATATTCAAACCAAAATCTCTCTCGAACCAAGAAAGGCAAAATCTCACCTACTTAGATATTCAAACCCAAATATCATCTAAGACAATATCTAAACCCAAATCACACTTGGGACAAAACTTAAACCAAATGACCACATAAGCTAAATTTTGGTGATTTCTAAAAAGTGATGCATTTTTAAAGAGATAAAGTTTCACATATATCCAAGATTATTTTTAAGCAACAAACATTTGAAGACTAAAGATATATTTCAGAACCAAACAAGAGGGAGAAACTTAATGTTTCGTCATATGAAAAAACCCTCAAATCATAACATCTAAGGTTCCAATATCAACAATCTTCTAAGAAAGCTCATACTGGTGAATCCAAAGATAGAGAAGATTGTGTTGTACATTAATGCATTCATTTACTAATTAAGAAGATAAATCAAGTATTCAAGATATATAAACAATGAAATAAAACATTATAGTCGGTATACAGTGATCCGCAAAGCATGGGTCAATGGAAATCCAACAAACACCTCAGACTATGGAAACCTGAAAAAGATATAAAGTCCATTGTATCTTTTATGGTGCCATTGTTGCACGGAGTCAAGGTGTTATAAGACCTTGGGATATTTAGTGGTCTTCTTAGTAAACTAAGGGTATAGTTTCCTTATTGGTTGCGATTTTCAAGTGTGGTTTTTCCTCGTGAGTTTTTATTTCTTCCTTAAGGAACCAGATGATAATGGATGTTCCTGAGTATTGTCTCACAGTGGATATAGGGAATATTGAACCATGTAAAAAATCCTCAATACATATCTTATCATTTAATCTCTTTACATGCATACTTTACTTTAATATGCTTAAGACTCTTTTTCCCTGGAAGTGAAAGTGAATGTGTGTTGATGCAAGACAAAAACAAAAAGGGGAATTATTTTATCAACCAACTACGAACTTTTTTTAATTAAGCTAGAAAGAATATAAAATGATGTGTGAAAATAAGGGAATTTTACAAAAATTATCTTTGGATATAGTTTTTAAAATGATAGAGTTTGATAAAAAAAGAATAATGCGATTAAAAAAGAGGCGCGTTATAGAAATCAGGATTTATTTGAATAGTTGAAATGACTTTTTGAGGAAATTTTTGCGAAAATTTGATGTGCAGAAGAAAAATAAGAAGTTTCCGTTGTCAAAAATTGTGATTGAGAAACAAAGTACCGCTGGCAAAAAGAAAATGTCTTTATAAGAAGAAATTGATTTTGAAAAATGAATTGGGTAGAAAAGTCTTTAAAAATATTATGTTGTCAAAAGGCCATACACACTCACCGTCATATAAATATATGCCTTCCTAGTTTTAGTTTATTTAGTGTCGATCATGATCGTATATCACACTTTATGATTACGCACTTGAAATGATTTGTATTCACACTAGTTCTCTTACATATTCATACCCTTTGGAAACACAATGAAACTTATCATAATATCTCCTTGATATTTAAAGTTTTAGCACTCACACTTATACTCTTTCACATGGTGAAATCCTACACACTAGGACAAGTTTTTAATTAATTTGTCATATTATCATCATAAATTTAGAAAACTATTTGACTGAAGATATTAGTATATCAAATTGACCCCACATGGTTTTCACAAAAGAATTCTTGATAGTTAAAAAACTTTGTTTGAACAAATTATCAAGATTTGAAGAGAAAAATGATTTTGAAAAAAGATGATGGTGTTGGAAAACTTTAGACTTGGACACCCATGAGAATATTCCATCAAGCTTTGGATTCAATGTGAAATTTAAATTTTAAAAAAAATATCTTGGAAGATTTAGCAAAAGAGGATTAATACTCATTTATCTATACTGTGACGCATGATATTAGGAAAATGATTACTGAAACTTTGTAACAACTATAATTATACGAGAAGAAAATCGTTATGAAAGAAATATTTTATACACCAAATCATATATGCTTCCTGGACTGGTCGTTGATGTTTTCACACACGCCTATAATTTTAAATACAATGATATATGATGCAAGACATTAACAAGAGTTTTCACACTTAATTAAAAGAATGATTATCTTAATATGTCACATAATGCCTTCTAGAAACATTACTACACATGCTTCAAATACAAATATTCATTATTGTGTTATATGCTTCTTGTTTTCACTCACACTTTAAATTGAAATATCTTTAATAGATGTTACACGGGTATATCACGTTTTTCATTACTGCATTAAAATCGATACTTTCATTATTGCTATTATGACTCACGGATTAAACTGAAAACACTATATGTCATCGATGCGCTTAGAAATTGTTGAAAGTCATTTAGTGATATACATTTGATATGTTCCTCACATACTTCATCTCACATGGACTTAACGATATATCAATATGATTTTGCTCGTAATTTTAGGCTCACATTCTCATGAAAAATATACTCCAATTATCTTACATGCTTATCCTGGTTAATTAGACATTGCCTAAAAAAGTCTCACCGGAGACTCAAAATCACATCCTTAAAAATATGATTATATGAATCTACTAGTCATGAAAAATCATAAATTGTTAAAAATTGGATCTACACTCAAGACATGCTTCATAATTTCTCACATAATCCAAATTTAACAACATTCCCATCATTGTGAAAATTTGGGGAAATCTCACTCATGAGATCAAGGTGGCAATCCCGTAACTATGATATATAGGTATAAATTCTGCCTTTCTAATAAATATGGCAATCCAATATTATATGAAATCTTGGTTGAATTAAATATCATTGTCAGTTTATCTAACAGAGGATGTCAATTCCATCAATGTTGCATAAAATTGAGACCACGTGTTATTCATCCATCGATGAAAATAAATGAAAATCCCATCATCATTTGCATTTGAATTGGAACTAAAAACATACACACACACACACACACACACACATTGTATGTCACAATTCTTGTGAGAAATATTAGTGATGGAAATTCCATTATGATGTTAGAATATACTTATACATAATCATAGAATTGTGAGAATGTTGATAGTTAATAATTGACTCATGACTAACATTGTGAATTCAAAAGAGCATGCATGATATTCTTGAAAATTACATACACTTATGCTATTAATAAAACAAATTCAATTGTATGTGTGAACATATGGATAATTAGGATTAATAAGGCAAGTTGTAAATCAAAGGATGAGAATGGAGTACGTATAAACCAAAGGAGCAAAATATAAACACTAGAGACAAATTTTAAGAAGTTATCATCATTAAGGAACAACTTTAGTAAATATAGATAAAAAAAGCGAAGCATGTGAAGTTTGAGTTCTAAATATGCATTTTTGTGCATACATATTTTCATTTCTAAACATACATTTATTAACTTTCACTCACCTTAGGATATGAATCCCATTCACATTTTTATGGAAAAGAAACAAACCTTGAAAATTTTTGTGCACAAACTATTTTTGAATGGGTAAGAAATAGAACCTTTTCACGAAATAATCGCATATGGAAAGAAATATATAAATTCACATTCCTAAGGACTGTTGTGAGAAATTCTTAATTTCAATATCATTGATTAGGGGAAGAAAAAATGCAATTTTGTTGGGAAGAAAAATGATTAATCTTGATGAATTTATTTTTTCACTTAGAATCACATAATTGAAATAGTTTGTCACACACCTTGGCACACGAACACAAATATTGATGTCATGATAATATGATATTACACTTTCTACACTTGGTGAACATGATATTCCTACTATACTACCTTATTACACAACTCTATTTGTTATATGTCAAAATTGAAATACCATGTTACGGTCTATATACCTTCCATTTACTCTTGCTTCAATCGCTCATCGTATGCAAAAAGGAGATAAAACTCATTTTCAAAACCATTTCCTTTAAAAGACCTATGAGATTTCAAAAAAACATTTAATTACTTTCTTAGAGGCACAAAAGACCTAATATCTTCCCGGTCCTGGGGAGGAGTATGGTATGAGAAAAGGAGAGAAAAATACTTTAAGTCTCCAAGTATGGAGGAAATATTGGTTAAAGGGGGAGGGAAAGTTTTTATTCCAAAATAAGAATTCAAAATTTTCTAATCTATATCAATTGAAATTTCAAAATAAAAAAGTGGAAAATTATGAATCCAAAAGATAATAAAAAGAATTACTTATTATTTTTTATGATAATAATTTCAATTGATAAGTGATAATAACTATTTTCTAAGTATGATTATGATTTCAGGATCAATCAACAGTGGTGATTCAAGTTGAACAACATATTTACACATGTAATTAGGAGATCTATTATAAGGAAGAATGAGTGAAGACATAAATATTGATGATTCAAGATTAAGATCGTGTCTACACATGTTAACAAGAGATCAACTAAAAGAACGAAGGAAGACATAAAGAATATTGCACATATTCATAACAAATTAACCCAGTAAAAAGAAAGCAAAGAAACTCATAAAGCAACTCGCATAACCAAGATCTATGAAATTCAAATCAAAGAAATAATTTAATTTAAATCTCATCATCCACAAAAGTCAATTTCATAAAGCAATCTAGTAAAACGGTAGCTCATAACAGCTTAACCAATTAACTTAACTAGTGCGTATTCAAATAGGCATCTTCCTAAGCTTCAATAAACTTATACCGAAGTAAGTAAATCCTATCAAGATCATGTATAAGCAAAGAAATCAAGTGAAAGTGCAAAAGATCTATGATAAAATTAATAAATAAGTGTTCAAAGCTCAAAAACTACATCCTAGATTATTAAGTGGTTAGGGAATGAATGTGAAGATGTAACGCACAAGGGATGATCAAACAATAGCCCAAAAACACAACCAAACTTACCCTTAACCAACCTCTCATCCTAGAAAATCAAAATGCCTTAAAGTACACACTTTAAGTCGACTCAAGGCAAGTTGAAGTTGACATAAACAATGCAAATCAATAGGCCCAGTTTAAGTCGATTCAAATGTGACAACCTTCCTATTCTAATACTTGGTGACCAATCCTCTACTAAAATAATATGGTTTCATTATCAGCATCACCGTCACAACCAGCTATATAAATAATGTGAATACAATCATACACTAAAATGAATAGATAAATAAGCATGCATAAAAAATAATAATAGTGAATCGAATAAACCATCGGTCACCAAATGTTAACATCCACTAAATAAAACTGAATAAGAAATGAGTACTGAAAAATGCCCTAACATAAATAAAATCCTATCTCAACTACGGACAATACGTCCAAAATGAAGTAATGGATAACAAAGATCCTATCTAGATAAAATAAGCTCAGACGGCTAAGTCAAATCTTATAGTGTCCACAACTACTGCAATGGAAATAAAAGGATCTATCCATGTGGTCCCAGCTGCGGAAACTGCACACCTAGGGTTTTAACAAGGAAAACAAGAAAAATAATTGCTCGTCGGTCAAAGTCCAAAAGGTTTGAAAATATTTCACAAGTAATTAATTATTTTAAATCGATAAAACTTGCAGTGTATCACTTTCATGATTAATCGATCGCATTCACTTGAGATAAAACATTGCATCTCAACTAAAGTGCGCACTTAACGTGTTCATTTATTATCCTAGTTAAACTACACGGTCTAACTAGGACATATAAATAGTATTTAGGCCCAACCCCGCTAATACTCTCTATTAGCAAGTATTGAGACACACGTGTTATAGATACGTACTCACACAATAAATATAATATAGCTATACTCATGCTATATATATATATATATATACACACACACTATATCATATAAACCTACATATATATCAGTTGCTATATACGTATTACCATATCCCCATAGTGTGGATCTCACGGATACATCCCTTGCGTGCTATTAAGCTCTCAAGGAATCACGCATCTCACTGAGCCACCGAGTCGGAATCTCACCACTGAATCCAAATGTAAACATATATAATGGAAGCGGTCATAGACATACGTCCGGGGGTAACCGACATTCCATATTGCATCCAACCAGTCTCAAAACTAATACCTATCCTCACAAATGCATAGTGGCCATATAATAGTCATTTGACTCGAGGAATCAATTCAACAATTGTTGATCAATGCCAGGGTGGACTTCCCACTATGTGTAATCTCCTAAGAAAGCACTACTGAGTAGGTATGTTAAACATAGAAATAAATAGCACACACACATACATATATATACACTCTCTAATATGTATACACATATATAAAGTACCGAGCCCGTATGCATATCCTATATCGCACTAGACTCCAAATCCCAAAGCTCGAACTAACTTCTCTATTAAATATCTAAATGATAACTCACTTGAAATCTTGAGTCTCCTTACCTGAACCCAGCTATTCATTAGCCTATCACACATACTAACCCTAGAAAACATCCCCAAATAATCCCACAATACCCGAGAACCCCTACGGTTATTCCTTCATCTCTAATGGTCAAAGAAACACACAAATAAAATCTAGCAGGACAACAAACCAAATCGGTTCGTTAGAAGATCGAACCATTTTGGTTGAGCAAACTGGTTTGTTCTCCCAGCAAATTAGTTCAATTTACTAGCGAGCTTGTCATCTTCTTCCTTGGGTTTTTCTCTTTCAAACCCTCCAATGGAGGTCAAAGCCACCTCACACATAAAATTAACATTCCTCATCATAATACTAACATCCTAGAAGTATTATAATGCATAATTAACTCGGAATCTTGAATCGAAACCCTAGGATTCTAAATCAAACTTTAAATTTATCGAAACCACAATTTTCCCAATTTCAGTTTTCATCAATTCAAATATCCTATCATTGTTCTATAGGTTCATGTTGGTAAACCCAAATTAAATTTTGAAATTTCTATATGATTAATGATAAGCACCCAAAGCTTCTTGTTTTATGCCCAAAATAGATGCATTTTAGTCACTAGTTGTCGTTAAAATTGACTTTATATTCATATTTGTATATTTTGCAGGTCAATATGTAGTTATGATATCAAATTGTGCTAAATTGAAGTAATTACAGTAAAGTAGCGGTCAAAAGAATTCAATGAAGAAAATCAAAGTGGTCGTGAAGTCAGAAGTTCCTTTTTGAGCTTGCGCGGATTAATATCATTGCCTAAACCCATTTCTATAGTAAACCTAAGCCTAAACTGAGCCCAAGCCATCAAATGTGCCTCGTGTTTGTTTAGATTGTACTTATATATTTTTGTAGATTGTTATTTGAGTCGTGCACATATGTTTTTGTATGATTTTTATATTTTATTTGTGTACGTATGGGTGTAAATATCAGGGTCCGTGTATTTAGTTATGTATGTGGGGTGTTTTTATAGTTTTTATGTAAATATAATATAAGTGTGTATTTATTAAATTTTTCTTTATTTTATTTTATTGTTTTTTTTGTAGTTTTGAAAGTTTAATTTTTATTATTTTTATTTGAGTCTCTTATTAGTTTATAGTTGAGAATTCAAATTTTTAGTTCAATGAATTTTATTTTTTAGTTTGTTAATTTTATATTTTTAATTAAGTCGTAAATATTTATTTTAATTTTAGTTAATTCAGTTTACTTAGGTTATTACAAATTTACCACCCGCCCACCAAACAAAACCCCCACACCCCATTTCAAAAACTAAGAGCATCTCCGATGCTAATGTGGAGTGGGAGAATATGAGGTGCCACGTAGGATTCATAGACTATGAGTTACAAAAAAAAACTCTCTAATGGAACCCTCTAGAATGAATGCGGAGTTTATGTGACACTATTTAATATTCATAATGTGAAGTAGACCATCTAGATGTAGAGGCTTTGTTACACGTTGTGAACTGCAAAACTAGCCAATTAAAATATTTCTCTCTCCATCTTGTCATTTTCATTCTCTCTCCACATTTTACAAAACAAATTAATTATGTAAATGTGTCACTCAAGTTTACTTTTAGAGATTTCCATTGGAGATGATTTTTTTTATTTATAATGTCTACATATAAATTTTTATGTCACATAAGATACACATTATCTAAGGGTGCGTTTGATTGCAAAGTTGGAAAATGAATTGAAAATAATTGATTTATATGGAAAATTATTCCAAAGAAATATTTTCCATGAAAAATTATTCTAGTGGTTGTTTGATTGCTTTTATTTTCTAACGGTAAAATTAGGTATTTTCCAACTTTTGTTGTTTGATTCGTAACATTTTCCAACTAGAAATCAAGAGGCTCGTGGAAACTATATATAAATATAAAAGTTCATTTTTTTCCAAAGTTTCAAATTTAACAAATAAATATTATTCAAGTTTCAACATTAGACCCAGGCACATGTCATTAAAATAGTAGTAACATCAATTCAAGTATTAAAATTCTAAAACGTTCATTCACAACCAAAAAAACTAGAATATCTAAAAAACTACGAAACATCTAATATGTGCCAACTATAAGAACACGATATCAATTTGATGACTCCTGCCTAAGCTTGTGAACAATCTAAGCACGTGTAAACTCGTCATCATCTAAGACAATAAATATCCAACCCAAATTTTTGTTTTGCTCAAAAACTTTCATGAGTTTCATTATATCACTTTTCTCTGTATTCATAGCCTTGATCTTATCCAAGATAACTTTCCAATTGATGTGAATTTTCATAGTTTTATTTTCAAATGCAATATCTTGCATTTCTAAAGAAATCGCAATCTTTTTTGATGAATCATCAATAACAGATACGGCAGCAGAATCATCATCAATTGGTTGCCTACGTTTACACCGAACTGTTGAGATTGATCCTTGCGAGGTTCGTTTGGATGTGATAGAAGGGCCCGCCTTAGCAGTAACATTCTCATTTTCCTCATTTTCACTGTCTAATCCCACCACAATATATTTTCACTATGATCATTTTCATTCATAGGGGGGAAGTCATTTCCTGATACGGCCAAATCACCCGTTGCAATGTCGTCGCCAAAAGTAATACCCAAATCTTGGTAGTGAATACACATCTTCCTTTTTAACTTCGCTGCATCAGGTTTATCCTAAATACAAAATAAAGAAAAATAAATAAATAACCAACTTTCAATAAACTAAAAAATATAAGGAATGTATAATTGTTAGCTTATAAGAAATTGATGATACCTTAATGTATTCTTCCCAAACATAAAGATCCACTATGATCCGTCCGGTGTTGGCATCGCACCCAAAACCGCTAACCTTCAATAGCTCACAGAGATCTGTATAATCTTTTTTCAAAATCTTCAAACATCCTCTTACATTCTTCTAAATAATCGCTAAGCCACATCCAGAATATACGCGATCAACCACCTTCAATAGCCTAGTTGATGTGAATCAATTATTTGCTCTTTTTGTACCATCTAGCACTTGTTCAATCAGCGTATTTACCAATTTCTCATCCATCTCATCAGTCCAATGAACTTGCCCTTTTTTTGCATTACCTAGGACTGATTGAGAAGATGGTTGGCTAACTTCCTCAATATCAGGGTGAGTGCACGTGGTTATTGTAGGTCATGGGACACGAAATGGCACATAACTTCCACTTTGACGATAAGCGACCATTAAACCTATTTGACACTATATTGTGAACAATTTTAGATCAAAGTTTGATTTATCAAATTAGTCCATTGAACATGCATTCAAATAATTATACATGAAATAATTAAACCAAGATGAACATTAACTGAGCTAACAATTGTAAATTAAATAATTTTTTATTTATAAAAAATAATAACACATACGTAATATGTAATAAATCTAAAATAGATACGCAATATCGTGAAAGGGTTTATGTCTTAGATACACAAATATTTTCTTAAGCAACCTTGTTGTTCTCTCGATGACATTACGGAGTGATAAATGGTGAAAGTTGAATAACTCTTTACTATTTTCTGGTCGTTGACCCTCGATGTCTCTATGGTGATAATGAGTCTTTTGATATGGTGAAAGAAAACCCGAAACCAATGGAAATCCAGCATCAACAAGATAATATTTACATAACATTATAATGAATTGTCATTAGATAGTGCAATTTTGTTTATTATAATTTATGAAGAACAATAAGATACAAATTATACCAATAGGAACCGTTAACTTAGGTCCTTGTCATAAGATAGCACTCCACAATAATCGACCGTCATGTACTGATCCCTACCAACCAGCAAGCACGTAAGTAAACTTCATATCAAAAATACACGCCACTAAAACATTTTGTGATATGACTGGCTTTCTATTGCGATATTTAGGTTGCTCTAGTAAATTAACATTAGCAGCGATGTGAGTACCATCTATCGTCCCCACGACATCCTAGAAGAAGGCTTAGTTAATAAAAAAACATATATAAATTAGTAAAAAAATAAACAAAATTAATAACAATAATTAACATCGAAGTAATGGTACCAGTCTTTGACATGATCCTTCTCGTATAGAGAATTCGAGACAGTTGCATTGGTGACTATATCTCTATAGAGCATAAGGCATGCATATAAAACTCTATGAAAGTAATGGCTCATTGTTTGCCCAGACCTAAAGAAATGTAAACTTTCAACACGATTGCGCTTGTCATGGCCAACTGTGGTTAAAAATATAGAAAATTTTCCTCAACTCTCATAAATCGACTATCGCGTAACCCGTAAGTACGTAAACTAGCACACAACCTGTGGAATAGACCTCCTTTCATCCTAAGTTGCTTATGGAAAACCCTATCACTCATGTTGTACAGTCGATGTAGTACTATAGCCCTATCTTCATCCTAATTTTTTCGAGGTGCCCTAGTGAGATGCCAAAAATGATGATGCTTAATAGTACTAAACAAAACTACCGCTTGCATCATAATTGCCCAAAATGCACCCACAAGTTGGCTGTTGTTTGGTGTTCTTACCATTTTCCAGTGATGCATGAAAAAATAAAATAAAACAAACTACAAAAAAAAAAGTTGCACATAATATTCATCAAATAAAAATAAAACAAATTATTTCAAGAAATTAACATTGTTTAATTGTAATAAATTTATGAACAATGTTTTATATTTAATTTGCCCCTTAATTATTTTTTTCATTTTCTTTGAAAATACCAAATTTACCAATAATTGGGGGATGTGTCCGTGTTTGTATCTAACTGAAACATGACTCAAATAAAAGCGACATGACATCATACGACCTGACACCAATATTTTTTTGACCCAAACATTAACACGTCTGAAATAAGAAAAGGTATAATACAATTTTTAAAAAACTACCCATTGTGCGGACCATATTAAAAAATATGGCACTTTCCTACCTGTAGTATTCATGGAGAAATGGAGTTTTAAATTGACCTACGAAAGAAAGTTAACATGCTTTATCAATTACCCACCCAGTAAAATCACTCTTGCAATTACAATTCCTTATTTATTTGTTCTACAGCTAAGAGTCATTTTTTGCTTGTATGAAACATAAAGGAATAAGCTAGTTAATAAAAAAACTCATAAATGGAGCCTATTTATCAAGGCAGAAGACAAATTGCCTCCATATTCTGTCTTTGTTGGGAAAAAAAATATTATATTTGTTGGGGAATAAATTGCAATTAGCTATATACACCATACCGACTGAAAAAAGTGACACCCATCATACTACTCCCAAAAGAAAAAACTACAACTTTGATTGGAAAAAAATCCCTTTGATTTCAATAAAAACAAAATAAAAGAGTTGATTTCGGCACTGTGGTTGCATAAAAATGAAAACTATATATATCACTACACCAAAATGGGCAAATTGTCACCTTTCAGCCGGCCAGCCTTGTCAAGGTCATTGACCGTGACAAAAAACACGCGTTTTATGTCACGGTCATTGACCTTGACACGACCGTGACAAGGCCGTGACAAATTCACTTGTCACGGATGTGTCACGGTCATTGACCGTGACAATTCTTTAAATAATTGTCAAGGTCAATGACCGTGACACGACCGTGACAATGTTCACAGCAAAAACCCTTTCCCCCTTCTTTTTTCCCTCCCGCCGTTCCCTCCCTCTCTCTCTCTCTCTCGACGTGGCTCTCTCTCTCTCTCTCTCTCTCTCTCTCTCTCTCTCTCTCTCTCTCTCTCTCTTCCATTTATATATATGTGTATGTGTATGTATGTGTATATGTATATGTGTGTGCGTGTGTATATGTATGTGTATGTGTATGTATGTGTATATGTGTGTGTGGTGGGGGAGGGGGTGGTGGAGGGGGGCAGGGGGTGGGGGGTGGAGGGTGGAGGGGGGAGGGGGTGGTGGAGGGGGGAGGGGGTGGGGTGGGGTGGGGTGTGTGTGTGTGTGGTGGGGTGGTGGAGGGGGCGGGGGTGGTGGAGGGGGCAGGGGGTGGGGTGGGGTGGTGTGTGTGTGTGTGTGTGTGCGCGCGTAGGTGCGTAGGGGTGTGTGTGTGTGGCGGGGGGAGGGGGCAGGGGGTGGGGGTGGGGGTGGGGCACCCATTTAATAACTCTTTAAATATTTGGAAAAAACATAATATTACAAAATTGAAACGAAATGATATTGACGGAACTTACACATACGTTATGTACTGTGCTCTTAAGTTGAAAATTATTAGATAGAAAAAGAAAAATATAAATTGAGATAACCTTAGAATCTATTTAGGCTAAAAATATAATGGCATTAACTAACATATATACACAACACTAAAAGTAGACATCAATTTTATAAATAATTGATAATAGTTGGATAATAATTGGATAATAAACATCGAGAGGGGGTGGGGGTGGCGGGGGGTGGGGGCAGGGGGTAGGTCACCCATTTAATAACTCTTTAAATATTTGGCAAAAAACATAATATTACAAAATTGAAAAGAAATGGTATTGACGGAACTTACACATACGTTATGAACTGTGCTCTTACGTTGAAAATTATTAGATAGAAAAAGAAAAATATAAATTGAGATAACCTTAGAATCTAATTAGGCTAAAAATATAATGGCATCAACTAACATATATACACAACACTAAAAGTAGACATCAATTTTATATATAATTGATAATAGTTGGATAATAATTGGATAATAAACATCGGGAGGGGGAGGGGGTGGCGGGGGGAGGGGGGCAGGGGGTGGGGGTGGGGGTGGGGCACCCATTTAATAACTCTTTAAATATTTGGAAAAAACATAATATTACAAAATTGAAACGAAATGGTATTGACGGAACTTACACATACGTTATGTACTGTGCTCTTACGTTGAAAATTATTAGATAGAAAAAGAAAAATATAAATTGAGATAACCTTAGAATCTAATTAGGCTAAAAATATAATGGCATCAACTAACATATATACACAACACTAAAAGTAGACATCAATTTTATAAATAATTGATAATAGTTGGATAATAATTGGATAATAAACATCGAGAGGGGGTGGGGGTGGCGGGGGGAGAGGGGCAGGGGGTGGGGGTGGGGGTGGGGAACCCATTTAATAACTCTTTAAATATTTGGAAAAAACATAATATTACAAAATTGAAACGAAATGGTATTGACGGAACTTACACATACGTTATGTACTGTGCTCTTACGTTGAAAATTATTAGATCGAAAAAGAAAAATATTAATTGAGATAACCTTAGAATCTAATTAGGCTAAAAATATAGTGGCATCAACTAACATATATACACAACACTAAAAGTAGACATCAATTTTATAAATAATTGATAATAGTTGGATAATAATTGGATAATAAACATCGAGAGGGGGTGGGGGTGGCAGGGGACAGGGGGTGGGGGTGGGGTACCCATTTAATAACTCTTTAAATATTTGGAAAAAACATAATATTACAAAATTGAAACGAAATGGTATTGACGGAACTTACACATACGTTATGTATTGTGCTCTTACGTTGAAAATTATTAGATAGAAAAAGAAAAATATAAATTGAGATAACCTTAGAATCTAATTAGGCTAAAAATATAATGGCATCAACTAACATATATACACAACACTAAACGTAGACATCAATTTTATACATAATTGATAATAGTTGAATAATAATTGGATAATAAACATCGGGAGGGGGTGAGGGTGGCGGGGGGAGGGGGCAGGGGTGGGGCACCCATTTAATAACTCTTTAGATATTTGAAAAAAACATAATATTACAAAATTGAAACGAAATGGTATTGACGGAACTTACACATACGTTATGTATTGTGCTTTACGTTGAAAATTATTAGATAGAAAAAGAAAAATATAAATTGAGATAACCTTAGAATCTAATTAGGCTAAAAATATAATGGCATCAACTAACATATATACACAACACTAAAAGTAGACATCAATTTTATAAATAATTGATAATAGTTGGATAATAAACACCGGGAGGGAGTGGCGGTGGGGGTGGGGGTGGGTGGGGTTTTGAATATTATTTACATTTATTTTTTTGGATATTATATACATTCAAAATAAATAATTGATAATAGTTGGATAATAATTGATATTTTCATTCAAAATAAATATTTCATTCAAAAATATTGGATAATAATTGATATTTTCATTTAAATTGATAATAATTTTATTCATGAAATTAATTCAATTAGGTAAAACCCTAGATAATTTTTTAACAGAATTTGATAATATTATATAAAGTTTAGTAAATTCACAAAATGTTGCCAATTGTATGTTTTTAGGAATATCATTAGTTAGAATCCATATACATGCATGTTGTTAGAAAGTCTTAAATTTAATTCTCACTTTAATTTGTTGAATCTCTGTACTTGGTTGGATTTATCCCTTTATGATAATGAAATTTATGCTACAATTATAATTATCTCATGCCATAATTTTATTGATAAACAATATATGTAGTTGTCACGGTCGTGGTGGGGGGAGGGGGTGGGGGTGGGGGTGGGGTGGGTAGGGGTGGGGTGTGTGTGTGTGTGTGTGTGTGTGACGGAACTTACACATACGTTATAATATAGACGGAATATTTTTTATCTGTACTATTAATTTGGGATTACCGTCGAAAACAAGTCGGAGCTATTAGCGAGATCCCTCGAGCTGCTAAAGACGGTCATCGGCCCGGGGTTTATGAGTTGGAAGGAGGTGCCATATGAGCTGAAGTTAGCTGTTTGGGCGGCACTACAGGTAATATTTATATGAATATTTTAATTTCAATTTCAATTTCAATTTCAATTTCATATTTATATTTATATTTATATTTATATTTATATTTATATTTATATTTATATTTATATTTATATTTATTCGCAACTAACATTGTATTTGTTGGACAGGAACAATTCAACTTGGATCCAAAGCTACGCGATTCCGTCTTGGAGCAGTTGAGGGAGCAACACAAGACATGGAAGAAAAATATGCGGACACGATACTTTAGAAAAATACGAGAGTCCATTTTACAATGGCGCGGATCCGTTCCGCCCAAGGAGTCGATCTCATTGGCATAATGGCAAAAGTTCATTGACAATGAGATCGAGGATCGACAATTGGCATCTCGCCAATCGGGGAGGAAAAATCGGGCTAAAAAGACGGACTTCCACTACTCCGGCCGGACCTCTTACGCCGAGGTGGAGCATAGGATGCAGGTAAGATTTAATTTATCTATAACTACAGAAATATATTATTGGATATTATTTTACTTTGCGGGGCCGATACTAATTTTACTTTACTTTATTTTATTTCAGGGGGTAGGGAGTGGGCCAGGGGGTAAGCCACATAGGCTCGATAGTTATGTGGCTCTTCGGATGAAGAAGGGGAAGGGGAAGGACAAGGAGGTGTCCCAGAGCGTCGCGGCCACGATTGTAAGTAATCCGACAGTTTAATTATTGTTAATTACGTTATAATTTTTTAGTTTACTTATTTTACTAATCATGTGCTTTTTGTCGTTTCAGGCAAAGCTTAAGGAAGTACATGAGTTGCAGTCTGATGCCGACAAGGCATCTTTGTCCACAGACGCACTCAGCCAAGTGCTTGGCTCTGATCGCAAGGGGAGGACAAGGGGAGTGAGCTCGCGGGTGGCCAAATCTAGGATCATCGGATTGGAGACGAGCGACACCGGGTTGGCTCGAACGGTGGATTCACACGACCCGAATCTGTCCCGTTTGGAGGCGACAGTCCAAGATATGTACGCATTCATGAAGCGTACGTTGGGTGGAGACCATAAAGGGAAAGGGAAGAAGAAGGAGAATGCGGTGGAGGAGGAGGTGCGGGAGGACGAGGCGCAGGATGACGAGGCGCAGGATGACGAGGATGTGGACCTCGCTGCTTCATCACCGACACGTTCGTACTTCGACGATCCACTTCCCTATTTGACGCCCTCCAACAGACCATTGTCGACAATTGGTTGGCCGAGCGTGTTCATATTGGACGTATTTGATGGCCAGCGGATAGGGCGGGGGTTGAGGGGCCCAAATATCGTCGAGGGTGGAATAGTCCATGGACGTGTGCTTCAAGAGATGGAGTCCAGGGTGCTCGTCACGCATGTCATACCCGGGAAGGAGAACTCCCTATTGTGGTTGCACGAACAATGCAGCACGACGTATATTAGTGGGTGCGTCAATTCGTATGTGTGTGGCCTACTCACCTCCTCAGTTTTATCCAAGACATGTAGTAACATTATTTTTAAGTTTGTCCATTTTAATTATATTTGGATTATATCGTCATGTATATTATTTTTACTTTGAATATTTGGATTATATCGTCATGAATATATATTTGCATTATCTTTAGTTTGTGTTGGATATATGATGTTTGGGACAGGTACAATGTTGCTATAACAGGTACAAATATAGTGCTGGGCAGTGGCGGTGGCCATACTGCCCAGCAGATTTTTTTTTAAATTATGCCCAGAATTGTCATGGTCATTGACCGTGACAAGCCCGTGACACAAAGTTGTCACGGACGTGTCACGGTCAATGGCCGTGACAATTTTTTAAAAAGGGTCACGGCTTAGTCACGGTTTATAACCGTGACAAACGTGTCACGGTCATTGACCGCGACACGACCGTGACACGACCGTGACAAAAAAAGTTGTCTCGCCTCGAAATGTCACGGTCATTGACCTTAACAAGTTGGATTTGTCAAGGTCAATGACCTTGACAAATGGGCAGATTTGGTGTAGTGTATATTTTTCTCTATTGTGAGTGTATATATGTGTATATGTAGAGAGAGAAAATCATATTGCAAAACAAAATGATCATAAAATTCCATTATTAGGGATTAATCTGAGAAAAAGATTACTAGTATTTACATTTATACATACATACATACATACATACATACATAAATACATACATACATACATATATACATACATACATACATACATACATACATACATACATACATACATACATATATACATACATACATACATATATAAAGAGAGAAATTGCAAATAAAAAATGAACCTGAAACTGATTTCGTGGGTATTAAACGAAGAAGATGGTTAGAATCGTTTCTCTGCAACAAGAAATTAAGACTTGAGATAGTGAGAAAGAGAGAGAACGGAGAGAGAGAAGAGAGATAAAGTTTACCTTTTGATTTGATTTTAGAAGCATAATGACAGATACGATTCTTTATGGAAATAGTGAATGGGTAGTTGTGATAAAATAGGATTCCACTTTCTTGTAACGTGGGATAGAAAATTTTTACCTGGAATTCGATTATTGGGGGATAGCCTAGAAATTCTTTTCTTACTTTTTCGTGGAAAATACATCACGTTGCCTTCTTTTGTAGAAAACAATTACATGGAAAATTTGGTAATCAAACACTTTAAAAAATGGGAAATAGATGGAAAATTTTCATTTTCCATGGAAAATAGTGGCAATTAAGCACGCCCTAATTTTCATAGCCACATGAGAATCAATTTACATTTAGATCGGTGAAGAAATGAAATCAGATTTTTTATCACTCACCACTCCTCTTTCCATCACCTTTACCCTCTCTCCATCACTATCTTCTCTCACCTTTCTCTCTTTCCTTTATATCCAAAAACCTCCATAAGTTCTACCTCCAAACCTCCACCTTATTTCCCTTCCTGTTCGATGACCCTACTACCTAACCACTACCATCCCTCCTCCGACGATAACACTAAACTGCTGACAAAAATTAACCTCCTCGCCTCATTGAAAAAAGGACCTAACCTTCGGCTATCCTCCCCGCCCACTACACCTTGCCGTAATTATCCAATAACTCCGTCCATTTCTTTTTGCAGCTCCGGTGACATTATAATAACTCAAACAAGTACCCTACCTTCGGTCAAATGGCACCAACCTCCTGTTTTATGCAACTCCGGCCATGAGTAGTTATAATGTAACCAAATGTTTGACATAATTTTTGTCGATTTAAGGACGTGTCGACTTGCTATTGGTTGGTTTTGAGATCCTGCGGACGTGGACCCCATAAACACACCAATAGCAAGCAAACACGTCATTAAGTCGGCAAAACTATGTCAAAAATTTAGTTATAATAGGATTTTTTTCTCCGACTATACCTGGCAGTAACCCTCCATCCAACATCTATCATGCCTTAACAAATGAACAACCCCTTTTTTATTTGACTTAGTCAAAATTCCTTGTCAAACCCAAATAATCCATATGAAACCCACCTAAAAAATCTCCAAACAAGACACCTCTAATACCTTTGACTTTTCCATATTCAAATCCCAAAAAATCTCCCAAAAATACCCACTTCATGGCTTATAAAAATAGGGGCACCAACTCATTTGAGAGGACAATTTTTGTAGACAGGCATTCTCTACAGAGTAATTATTTTACAATCTAGAGAATAAAAAATCTTCAGAAAAAAAATTAGTCTAGGCTTAGAAAAAATTTTAAGATTATTTCTTAACTTATTGTAATCAAGTCAGACTAATTGTGGAAAGAAATTGGATGCACTTGAAGAAATCAATTAGGCAAAGAGATTTGTTGTGTATTGTATTTCTATCTCTCTTTTTCAATTTTATATCACTTATTGATGTTTTATTGAATATTGTGTATGCTAATATGAGAATGTTTGGCTAAACACCCCGTTCAAGGGGCCGGATGAAATTGTGTGATGTCAATTTAAACAATTAGTTTATTTGCCTGTTATATCTCTAGGAAAATTGATTTTGAAATTGTCACATTTCAATTTATGCCTCGAGAGAGGGTTAATTTATTTCATTTTAAATTTAATGTAATTTTAAAATAGAAAAAGAGATAAGTTTTTTCCTAAATATGATATAAACTTGAAAGTGTTAAATTCATGTTGCGATTCAAGGATTCATATAATTTTAATAAATTGATATTAGCGGGTGAATTATTAAAGAGAGTATAAATTATTGAATTTATAGTTGTTGCAAGAGTTAAATTTTAAATTTAATATGATCTTGAAATATTTCAAATAAATAAATAAGAAAATTAAAGTAATGAATCATGCATTATAAATTTATAGTTGGATTGATACCTATACTTACCACAATACAACTTGTCGAACAATTTTTGTAGGTAATTCAAGGGATTTTAAGACTTGACTTTTGAAGACAACGAATATACTCACGTAAAAAATCGAGTTAACAATTAACATTAACTAATGATCAATTCAAATCCAAGATTAATTTCAACCTACATCTCTTAATCAATTAAATCAAAGTTTCTACCTTTCCTCATTAAATCCCAAATTTTGATACCAATTGAGTATGAAAGTGATTAACTACATGAACGTGCAGTTTAAAGCAAGTTACTACTTTCCTTTGTGGATTTAGATTCGAAGTTTTCTATGTTGATGATGGGTTGAATCCATAAATGAGTCATTATCTTCTCTTCTCCAAGACCTTCTCTCTTTTTCTTCCTCTTTTTCGCTTCTGTTGAACTTTCTCTCTAACTCAATTATGCAGAAGGTCAAAGGTGGATTGCCATCCAGATTCCCTACTTTTAGATACCTCCATAATTCATCCTAATCCCCATTTTTTCATGTAACCTTAGGCGAAAAAGGACCATCCTACCCTTATACAGATCCTACTATGTCTAAAAAGCCCCCGAAACCCAATCATAACACGCTAGTGCCGATTTTGGACTATTTTGATCCTTTTCTGATCACTGGTAAACTCGAAAAGGTCATCTGAGTCATCTAACTACAAATATGTTAATGTCTCATTAACTGGACCGCCCATAAAATATATCGATCCGTCTATGTAACAATATATCGACATATAATAATAAAATATCGCTTTCACTCATACGCTACATATAATAAATCACTTATCTATTTACTTATCGCATGCAAGTAAATAATAATAATAATAATAATAATAATAATAATAATAATAATAATAATAATAATAATAATAATAATAATAATAATAATAATAATAATAATAATAATAATAATAATAATAATAATCATTGTTGATGTAAAAAATTAGATTACTCTAATTATTCAATCACAGATAAATAAACGAGACAAAAGATTTTAAAGTCGTTCAGCCTTATTTGAATGGCCTACATCCACTGTTATGTTATTGCTGAGTGTTTGGGAATTCTCTATTACAAGTGCTATCAAGAAATTTCGGTCCCTTTGAATGAGGGTGATACAAGGTATTTATAGCCCTTAGGCTGTACATGAAAGGGTGATACATTAAATGATATACATATGAAAGGGTAACTCATTTAATGCTCTTCAAGCGTGTGCGTAAAGATGATAAGCATTCAATGAATAGTTGAACTGTTGATTATCTGGCAATTAATGTTGTGGTCGAGATGCAGCTCGAACCGCCTTAGTTGCTCATCGTCCAAGAGTTCCTCGGAGCACTGGAGTGCCTCGGAGGACAAGAGTTCCTCGGAGGTCTAGTGTTCCTTGGAAGACTGGTGTTCCTCGGAGTACAACTGTTGCTCGGAGTGAGTATGTTGGTCTGGGGAATGATCTTCCTCGTTGCTATTGTGCCACGTAGATTGACACGTGTCTTCTTATTATTCGTCCACATCAGCATACTAATTTTGGTATCAACAGAAGCCCCCAATGTTTCATATTTCGAACTTTGAGGAGTATGGAACATTCTTTCTCGGTATATGGCAATATTAAATGACCTTCGTGGGTTTTAGGAGCCTTTTCTTCGTATTTGAATTTCCTTCCAAATTCGCAGAATCCGCCTTTTTGCATTTTTGTAAGCGCTTCGATCTTCGTGCACTTTTTGTCCTTTTAGCCGCCGGTAGCGTAATAGTTTCCTTTTTGTAATCATTTCTTTCGCCGTTTCCCAAGGCAAAGTATTTAAGCTTCGGAGGCAATCCCATCGTCTTCTACCTTTTCAATTTCTGCTTTCGAGTTTTCTATAGCTTTTCTTTATCCTGTGCATTCATCCCTTTCTTCGTTTGTTTGTCAACAGATCTCCTTTTTCCTGTAAGATTTTCTTCCTTCTTCTTCATTTCTTTTTATTCACCATGGTTTATATTATCGAATCTCTTGAGAAATTCCGTTCTGACTTTTCTATTCCTTCTTGGGTAACTTTGGAGAGTCTTTCTGAGCCTTCAAATTATTTTAATTTGGCTGAGGGACATTGGTTCCCTAGCCTTTTTATTGCTGAATGTGGATTTTCTTTTCCACCAAACCCTTTGTGTTTAGAGTTCTGTCAGTATTTCGATGTTGTCCCTGCAAAAATAGCCCCCAACACATGGAGGATAGTTAATGGGGTGTATAGGTTAAATCAAACTCATGGAACTCGTATAGGAATTCCTGAGATTATGTATTGTTATAGATGGGCTATTTTAGACAATATTTTTTATTTAAAAACTAGGTTTTTGAATAGGGCCTTAGTAGTCAACCTCCCTGGTGCAAACAGGGATTATTTTGAACATGGGGTAGTTATCAAAAATTGGCAACATACCCCTTTGGTTAGAGATGAAGTATATGAAGGTCCCAGATGCCCCCCATATGGCAATGGGATAGGTTATTCTCATCTAATTTTATTTTTGAAATTACGATTTCATTGTGTTTGACAAAATGTATGACTGATATTTCACAATGTATTTGTTTGCAGTTGACAGTAAGAGAAAAACTCCAAAAGAATCAGAAGTAAATATTAAACATTTGAAATATATCTGGAATTTGCATCGAAGAGTTGCAGACGAGCACATCAGGTCTGCTTCATATTTGTTGCAGTACAGGAGCTACACATCATCCTTTACTGCTCGTCCTGTGGTCAGCATTAGTGAGCCATTGCCAGCTTCTGAGGAATCTTCACCAGAATCTCACATTCCTCTAAGTCAGAAGATGGGTAAGAAAAGAGTTCCTGCTATCTTCGAGGAGACTTCCTCTGCTGGAGATGGAAAAAGAAACAAGGCTGAAGTCCCAAAGGGGACAAAGAAAGTAGATGGTGCCTCTTCTGTTGCTCCTCAGAAGGCTGCCGAGAAGCCCCCAGTGGCTCCGAGCAAGAAAAATTCACCTGTGGAAGTGGTCACCATCTCTACCACCAAAAGTTCTTTGGTTGAAACTGCTGAAGTGCCACTGAGGAGATTGAAGAAATCCTCCTCGGTCACTTTGACTAAAACCATTCCCCAGCTCCAAGCTAGTAGAGCTGGTGTCCCAACCATTATTCCCCCGAGTTCTGCAATGAGCTCGGTAAAGCTTGGACTATTCCTGAAGTCCAAGGAATTGAAGAAAACATGTCTAGGGATATGCTAACATCCATAGCTACTCGTCACATTGCTTCAGTAAGTTTCTATTATCCTGAATTTTTCTTTATTCTAGTCAATATATGTATCTCGGCACTGACATATCATTATTTTCTTTTTCAGCTGGTGAGTTGCTTTAACACCATAGTGAAGAAAGATGAAGAAATCAAGGCTTCCAGCTCCTCGTCTGGAGTAGAGGATGCTTTCCAGGGCTTGGCCCAATCTTTGAAGGAATCCCGTCAAAAATACGACGAGGATAGGGGTGAATGGGAGAAGAAGTTGGCTGCGTCTGAAGCAGAGAAAGTACAATTGGGAAATAAGGTGAGAGACTTGGAGAGGGAGAATAAAAAATATGTTGAGAAGCTCACAAGCTTTGGGAAGCTTGAAAATAAGTTAAAATCGGCCGAGGAAGAGCTGACCCTTCTGCGAGAAGTAAATCGCCAGAAGGAGGAGGTGGAGGCCAAGTTGAAAGCCTCCGAGGATCTTTTATCCGAGAAGCTCTCCTCGGAGAAAATGAAAAGAAAGGTGGCTGTGAAAAAATCGTTCCACACCGGTTGGGATAAAGGATGGGATAGGGGGTAGCGGCAATGATGACCCAGGTCAAGTATGGGAGTTTGAAATACTTCCGAGATGGTTGGGTTGCTGCCCTGCAGGAACTGAAGGTTAGCGAGGACTCTGAACTATTCCAGCAATATCTTCCTGGCCCCCATCCTGTGATTGAAGATGAGGAAGAAGACGAAGTTGCTTCTGAGGAGTCTTCAATGATAGTAGGTGATCAAGTCCTAGCTCCACAACCTAATCAGACAGCCACCAAGTCTCGTCTTTGCCTGCTCCTCCTGAACAAGTCTCAACTTCTGCCAATCAACTCATTGTTCCCACCGAGCAACCAAGCTCCTCGTCCCAGCGTCCCGAGAAAGTCTTGGGAGACAAGGAAAAGGTGTGAAGTTGTTCGGTATTCTCTTTCTGTTTTTCTTTTACTTGTACTCTGTATTCTGAACGTTGTACTCCTTTTGATGATGTAATAAAATTACCTTTTTTTGTTCCTCTGCGTTGTTGATGTTCTGTCTTATTCTTTTATTAACTCTTGCCTTCTCTTCTTTACTAGTTTGTGGCTATAATGGAATTATTATCTGCAAATGATACAAAGTTGATGCAGCAATGCCATGAATATTATAAGGCTGGTCACACAGAATTGAGTGTATCCGAAGTTGCTGACATCCTCGGTCATGATGCTTTAGAGCAGGCAGTAGAAGCTTATCAATACCTGAAGGGATTACTTGATCGAGCTGTGGACAACAACGTGGCTTACTATGACATGATCGAGGAGCTTCAATATACTTTAGAAGATCTTCAGACTCAGTACAAAGAATCAACTACCCTTTTGCACGAGGGGTATGAAAAGAGGTATCAACAGCTTTCTGTCGAGACAGGCCACAAAAAGATCCTTGCTGGGTACGATGTCAGGGAGAGAACCCTAAAGGGTGAGGTTGAAGCTTGTAGACAGATTGCCGAGCTACTAGAGCAAGAAAATAACAATTTGCAGAAAGATCTGGCACAGTATAAGTCTGCAGCATCTTCTTCAACAGCTGTAATCCCAGTGACTGACGAGGGATTTTCTTTTCTAGAGGTTGAGAATGCCAAATTAAGGCAAGAGTTGGATACCTTGAGAAGATCTGGTACTTCTGCTGCTACTCGGGGACGAGGAAGAGGTTCTCGTGGTCGAGGAAGAGCTGCTCAGAATTTCGTCGAGGAACCAAGTTCTCGACCTTCTCGGGGAGGATCAAGAGCTCTTAGTCATAATGTTGAAGAAGCTCGTACTCGATCAACGTTGGAAACTCAAGCGTTCCAATTGAATGCAAAAAATCGGGTTGTGTCTGAAATGTCTAAGAAAATCCAAACTCTGGAGGATCAACTTGCTTCGACAAAGTCTGCTCTGAATAATAAGGATGTTTTTGCTAGGAATCTTCATGAGCAGTTAGAGAGAATAACTTTCCAATTCCACAAACTACCTCGTGAGTTCGGGATGGCAGGCTACAATGAGGCCCTTTATCACTTGGATGCTCGCCTTGAAAATTCCAATAATGAAGGTTATAAACAGGGATGGTTGAACGCCCTGGGTGTATTAAAACTAGAGCAGGGCCATTATTTATGGGATTATCATTCTCCTGGGCTACTAGACTTGCCTGTGCCACCTTATAAATTGGACATGGAATGGATCCCAGCTCGTGCCATTCCTCGGAGCTTAATTTCAAAATACCTTGGTGACTACAATCTTCATTCTCAGATCGAGGTATCTCGTCCCGAGAATCTACTGGACACACCTTCTGTGATGAACGTTAGGATGCTGAAGGACTTGAACTTTATTAACTCTCCTCAGACTTTAAATGATCCTCCTGCTGGCGAGGAACCTATTTCAAAAGCAGAGGGAAAGAAACCAATAGAGTAGGGATCTCAATGTAATAGTTAGTACACATATGTAACTTGTAATTCGTTTTGAATTGTAATGAAAGGCTTTCATTTTCTGTTTGCAAATCTGTATTGCTATTGTCTTGTGATTATCAGACATTCTATATTTGTGCTTGCATAACAATATTGTATGGTTCCTCGACCAACTTAGTAATAAAAAATTACAAGTATTAGTAATGTTGCTCGATCACTTAATAATAAAGTAATGAGTATAAAAATGTTAAAAATTCTTCCAACCAACCAAGGTTGTTAAATTGTGCTCGTCGACCAATTATAGTTAGTGAGAGTTTTTATCCCCGACCAGCTATACTTGGTAAATTTTTGTCTTTTTCATAAAATGTGCCCGACTAACCAAGTTCGACGATTTTTCCTCGTCGACCAACTACAGTTAGTGGGTTTTTACCCCCGACCAACTATACTTGGTTCAGTTTGGAATATTTGTTCTTCGAGGAACTTTTATGTAATAAACTTACTTCCCGACCAACATAAGTTGGCATTTGAGATAATATCTTACTTCTCGACCAACATAAGTTGGCATTTGAGAGCATATTTTGTTTCCTAACCAACCGAGATTGGCCTTTCGTCGATCATCTTGTGTTCTTGCTATTTTACCAACCGGAGTTGGTCTGAGTTCGAACTATCATGTCCACTAGATCTTTTACCAACCTGAGTTGGTCACGCTAGTGTACGCCTCCTAACCAAAGGAGTATAGTTTGTTCTCGCCCTTTTACCAACCGGAGTTGGTCGTGGGTTTGAACTATCGTGTCCACTATCTCTTTTACCAACCTGAGTTGGTCACACTAGTGTACACCTCCTAACCAAAGGAGTATAGTTTGTTCTCGCCCTTTTACCATCCAGAGTTGGTCGTGGGTTTGAACTATCGTGTCCACTAGCTCTTTTACCAACTTGAGTTGGTCACACTAGTGTACGCCTCCTAACCGAAGGAGTATAGTTTGTTCTCGCCCTTTTACCAATCGGAGTTGGTCGTGGGTTTGAACTATCATGTTCTTTTATTGCCGAGCAGCGTTGCGTACCGAGCAGCGTAGTGTTAAACACACTAGTATTCCCCGAAAAACTTTCAATAAAAGGAGAGAAGATTGTGAAATATCATCGTTTTATTCATATTGATGGAACAACTTTACATTTTACATCACTGATAATACTTGCGTAGGTGTTCAGCATTCCATGCATTCTTAAATTCCTCTCCTTCTAGAGTTGCTATTCGGTAAGTTCCTGGTCGGACAACTGCAGTAACTCGGTAAGGTCCATGCCAGTTTGCTTCCAACTTATTGTACTTCTGAATGACCTTCTTTAGCACATAATCTCCTTCTTTTAAGTCGCATTTTTTCACCCTCTTGTTGTAGAACAGGGCTGTTCGCTGTTGATAGGCAGCATTCCTAATGGATGCCTCTTCTCTAACTTCCTCGAGCATGTCCAAATCTAATCTCCTCATCAAGTCGCTGACTGGGGAATTGAATTTCAGCACTCTGTGTGTTGGAAGACCCAACTCGGCAGGTATTACAGCCTCACTTCCAAATGCCAACATATATGGTGATTCTCCAGTTGCTGCTCGGGGAGTTGTTCGGTAAGCCCACAATACTAACTGTAGCTCATTAATCCAATTAGCTTTAGCCTCACTTAGCCTCTTCTTCATACCATTTAGTAATGTTCTGTTGGTCACTTCAGTCTGCCCATTGCTTTGAGGATGGCCTGGCGCTGAATGAACTTTCAAAATATTTGACTGATGACAATAAGTTACAAACTCCTCGTTATCAAATTGTGTTCCATGGTCTGTGATGAGGGCATGAGGGAGACCATATCGGCAGATGATGTTCTTCCAAACGAATTGGTATACCTTCTCGTACGTCATATCAATAAGTGGCTCAGCTTCTACTCACTTAGTAAAATAATCCACTGCGACGACGAGGTACTTGAATCTTCCTCGGGTCGTTGGCAGTGGTCCAACCAAATCAATTCCCCACATGGCAAATGGCCAAGGGGAAGTTATAGGTGTCAACAATGCTTGTGGAGTTCGTCGAATGGAGGAAAAACGTTGGCATTTATCACATCTTTTGGCATAGGCTATACAATCAGCCCTCATCGTTGGCCAGTAGTACCCCTGCGTCATCACTCTTTGTAAAAGTGTCCGACCTGCTACATGTGCTCCACAAGATCCTTCATGGATCTCTTCAATCAATTCCTTCACCTCGGAGAGATGCACACATCTTTGCAAACCTGCCATAATTCCTCATCTATACAAAACACCATTAATTAGTACATACCGAGCAGCTTTAAACTTCAATTTCTTGGCAGCGATCTTATCCTCCAGTAATTCTCCTTCCTCGACATATGCCCTGATGGGATCCATCCAAGATGGTCCTAAATCAAGAGTAATAATATTCATCGTCGGGTCTTCATCTATGCTTCGACTTTCTAACACCTCAATTGGTATCGTTCTTCGCAACTCGGTACGAGTAGCTGATGCTAGTCGGGCCAGTGCGTCTGCTTGTGCATTCTCCATTCTTGGTATTCTGATCAACTGAATGGCATCAAATTCTACCAACAACTCCATCGCCTTGGCATGATACTTGACCATTAATTCTCCTTTAACTGCATACGTTCCCATCATCTGATTCACAATTAATTGAGAATCACTGAATGCCATCACTTGTTGCGCTTCCATAATCTTTGCTAAATTAAGAACTGCTATCAAGGCTTCATACTCAGCTTCATTATTGGAAGCTTTGAATTGGAATCGTAAGGCATATTCCACGTCAATCTCGTCTGGGGTGTTCAAAACAATCCCTGCCCCACAACCTGTTGTGCAAGATGACCCATCTACATATAATCTCCATGAAGGTAACTCGTCTTCAAATTTCTTATCTGACAAAGTTCCTCGATGAAATATCTGTTGTTTCCTTTCATCCTCCCCTGGTATTTTTCGTTCTTCGTCGACCATCTCTTCTCGCCCTTTTACCAACCGGAGTTGGTCTGGGTTTGAATTTGATGATCTTTCTACATCCACAAGACCTTTTACCAACCGGAGTTGATCTGGACTTATGTCTGTTGATCCTGTAACATCCACAGGTTGGTCAGCGAGCAACTTTTGCTCCTCGGGGGTATCAGGATATGTAAATTCTGCTATAAAGTCTGCTATAGCCTGCCCTTTTAATGATGATCTGGGTTCATACACAATATCATATTCACCGAGCTCTATTGCCCAATATATCAGTCTTCCTGATTTTTCTGGCTTATGAAGGGCTTGTCTCAATGGCATGTCGGTATATACGACGATGGTATGGGCCTGGAAATAAGGCCTCATTCTTCTACTTGCTTTCATAAATGCCAATGCCAATTTTTCCAGCTTCGGGTACCTGATCTCTGCACCTCGGAAAGCCTTACTTGTGTAATAAATTGGCTTCTGGATTCCATTCTCCATTCTGATCAATGCCGAGCTGACTGCATTCTCTGATACTGCCAGGTACAAGTACAACTTTTCTCCCATTACTGGCCTGGACAACAGTGGAGGTGCTCCCAGATATTTCTTCAAGTCTTGAAAGGCTTTTTCACATTCATCATTCCACTCGAAAGTTTTTCGAAGTGTTTTGAAGAATGGGAGGCATCTATCAGTTGCTCGGGATACAAATCTGTTGAGCGCTGCAACTCGTCCTGTAAGACTCTGCACCTCTTTCTTCGTCGTTGGAGATCGCAACCCTAAAAGAGCTTTGATCTTTGCTGGATTTACCTCAATGCCTCGCTGGTTGACGATGTACCCGAGGAACATTCCTTCTCGTACTCCAAAGGTGCACTTCGTCGGGTTGAGCTTCATCTGGTATTTATCCAGTTGATCAAAGGTCTGACCTAAGTCAACTAGATGATCCGCAGTTTTCTTGCTCTTTGTCAGCATATCGTCGACATAGACCTCCATATTGCAACTGATTTGTTCGGCAAAAACCTTGTTCATCAGCCGCTGGTATGTCGCTCCTGCATTTTTCAAACCAAAAGGCATAACATTATAATAATAAGTTCCTCTAGGGGTAATGAAAGAAGTGATTTCCCTGTCTTCAGGTTTCATTTTGATCTGGTTGTAACCAGAGTAAGCATCCATGAAGCTGAGTAGCTCGTGTACCGAGGTAGCATCCACTAGTTGATCAATTCTGGGCAATGGAAAATGATCCTTTGGGAATTCCTTGTTGAGATCAGTGAAATCAACACACATTCTCCATTTATTGTTTTTCTTCTTCACCATCACCACATTTGCCAAGCAGTCTGGATACTTCACATCTTCAATGAATTGGGATTTTTGGAGCTTCTCGACCTCCTCTTGTATAGCTTGATTCTTCTCAGGACTAAATACTCATCTTCTTTGCTTTACAGGCTTGATCTCCTTATTCACATTGAGCTCGTGATATAAGAAGTTTGGATCTATTCCTGGCATGTCTTCATGACTCCACGCAAAAGTTTTCTTCCTGTTTCTCAAGAAAGTTATCAACTCCTGTTTTATTGAAGCATCTAACGACGAACCTATCTGGGTTACTCGTTCAGGATGCTCGTCGTCCAGAATAACATTTTCTGTAGATTCTACCACCTGTCCTTTTACAAGTTGGGATTCATATCTAGGATCGAGTGTTTCGATTTCTGTACCTTCATCCACCTGGTAGGTAGTAGTCTTTTTCCTTGATTCTTCAAGCTCCTCTTGCTCGACAGATGAATAATAGCATTCCCGAGCTACTTTCTGATCACCTTTCACAACTCCTACTCTGAAATTTGTAGGGAATTTTAAGCACTGATGTACTGTAGATGGGACTGCTTCGAACTTCTTCAAACCAACTCTTCCCATGATGATGTTGTAAGCTGACTGCGCATTCTTATCCATCACAAAGAAGCGTATTTTTTCTGTTCGACAAGCAGGCCAAGTTCCAATGAATATATCCAACTTGATCGTCCCAAGTTGAAAGACTTTCTCGCCAGCAAAACCCAATAGAGGTCTGTGATAAGGTTCCAATTGAGATAATTTCAAATTTAAACTGTCAAAGCATGAATAGTACATGATGTCTGCCGAACTACCATTATCTACCAGCACTCTTGAAATCACTACTTCTTTCATCCTCATTTTGATCACCAAAGGGTCGTCGTGAGGGTAAAGAACACCTGCAAGGTCGTTTTTTGAAAAACCGATGACCAACTTTTCTTTGTTTACCTTCCTCGGGCGATCCTCTTCAGCCAAATTTATCCGTTGAATGTATGAGCAAGCCTGAGCCTCACCGAGGTAAGCTTTTCTTTCTGCAGTAAGGTCTCCTCCTCCTGCATCTCCTCCTGTAATGACATTACAATCAAATGACCCAAAGCGTATGAAAATACCTCTCGTTCTTGCTGTCTTGGTTTCTTGGGAAGATCGGGGTCATCTTCTGTATCATCTTCATGATCCCTTTTCTTTTTCTCCTCTGCTCGACGAGGAGATCTAGACCTTTCTCTAGTTCGGTCATTATTCCTTCTTTCACCTCCCCGATCAACATACTTCGCTAGCTTCCCTCTTCGGATGAGTGTTTCAATCTCGTTATGAAGAGCTATGCAATTTTTGGTCATATGGCCGTGATCCTTATGGAACTCACAATATTTCTCCCTATTTCACAGGTCAGGGTCTGACCTCAGTTTCTTTGGCCACTTTACTTCCTCGTTATTCTTGATTTCTTCCAAGATATGATTAATACCCATTTTCAAGGGAGTATAATTATCGAATTTCTTCAGGACTTCCCATGACGATTTATTATTCTTGGAATGCTTGTCACCGCCATTGCCCTTATGCTCTTTCTTCTTGGATTTGTCGTCTTCCACCTTGGTTTCTTTATCCATATTCTTCTTCGCAGCCATTGCCTCCTCGGCATTCATGATTTTGGCCGCTTTCGCCATCAACTCTGACATAGTTGTAGGTGGATCTTTGGCCAAAGTGTAATACAACTTGTTAGGCAACAGCCCACTCATCAAGGCGGTGATTGCTGTCTTTTCTTCATAATCTATGACTTCCAGTTTCTCGGTATTGAAACGAGTTATGTAATCTCTAGTACTCTCACCAGATTTTTGTCTAACACTTAACAAGTATGCTAATCTTTTTACTGGCTTTGCCCCAAAACAGAAATTGCCGATGAACAACTCGGCCAACTGAAAGAAAGTTGAAATCTTACCCCGAGGAATAATGTTGTACCATATCTGGGCAGATCCAGTAAGAGTTCCCGAGAATGCTCTGCATCTCATCTCGTCGGGGACATCATAGATGTCGGCAGCAGCTTGATATTGCTCTATGTGTAGAACAGGATCTGTCTTTCCATCATATTTGGGGGTCACCACTGGTGCTTTAAACTTTGACGGGGTAGGAAAACCCACAATGGCCTGGACAAAAGGTGTCCCTTGAACAAAAGTTCATTGTAAGAGATTCTTCGCCTTAGCCATTTCTCCCAATCTATCCTCCAAGCGCTGAATGGAACCCTTCCACGCATCGTTTCCTTCCTCGGGCTTATTAGTTCGAGCAATTGATTATTTTGATGTGGCCTCTTGAGATCTATATTAACGAGCAACTGGTCGTGATTGTGCTGATCCTTCTCTTAGATCTGATGGTCGTCGAAAACTTCTCGACATGGTCTTAGGTGGACTCCTATTCCTCCTAGGGCCTAATCGACTGAAAGGAGACACCCTACTCAGTCTTTCCAAGGCACTGGGTCTTTCTGGAGAGAGAGTGATACGTTGATCAGTATCTGTAGCCCTTATTGACGAAGTTCGCCCAGGTTGATAAGAAAAATCATCAGATTCCTCATTACGATATGACTCAGTACGCCTGGATCGTGAAGGAAGTAAATAAGTTTGCCTCTGACCACTTCGCTGTCCTGAACATGCAGGTTCACCGCCATGAAGGGTCTGTATGAGTTGCCTCATTATTTCCTGCATGGCGGTTTGTCCTTGAGCCAGATTCGTCATAATCCCAGCCAGATCTGGAGGTGCAGAGGGATTTGGAGGATTTCCAGCATTTCCAGCGTTTCGATTGCTGGATTCCGGGTTATCTGCCATTGATGATGAATGATTTTCGGTGAAAAACGATAATAACAATCGTTCCCACAGACGGAGCCAATCTGTTGATGTAAAAAATTAGATTACTCTAATTATTCAATCACAGATAAATAAATGAGACAAAAGATTTTAAAGTGGTTCAACCTTATTTGAATGGCCTACATCCACTGTTATGTTATTGCTGAGTGTTTGGGAATTCTCGATTACAAGTGCTATCAAGAAATTTCGGTCCCTTTGAATGAGGGTGATACAAGGTATTTATAGCCCTTAGGCTGTACATGAAAGGGTGATACATTAAATGATATACATATGAAAGGTTAACTCATTTAATGCTCTTCAAGCGTGTGCGTTAAGATGATAAGCATTCACTGAATAGTTGAACTGTTGATTATCTGGCAATCAATGCTGTGGTCGAGATGCAGCTCGAACCGCCTTAGTTGCTCATCGTCCAAGAGTTCCTCGGAGCACTGGAGTTCCTCGAAGGACAAGAGTTCCTCAGAGGGCTGGTGTTCCTCGGAAGACTGGTGTTCCTCGGAGTACACCTGTTGCTCGGAGTGAGTATGTTGGTTGGGGGAATGATCTTCCTCGTTGCTATTGTGCCACGTAGATTGACACGTGTCTTCTTATTATTCGTCCACATCAGCATACTACCACCTGTGACACCCCGCCTAATTAAATACCGGGCGATCACTCCTTTATTAAATTAAATCAAGATAAACAGTTGGTTCATTCTCAGCATCACTGTCGATAAAAATAATGATTTCTACATGCAAATCCCTATCAAAATTGGGGTTTTCTTCTATTGATTATACTCCTAATCATTCCTACACTAATATGAATATTGCATCAACGAAAATACGCAAGTTAAACACTTGCCTGGGATTTCAGAGGTCTGATTTCCTGCTGATTTTGAAGTGGTTGCGTTCTCCTCCTCGCGATCTACGCGTTGGTGGTGACGGCGGTGTAATCGGTGGTGTTTTGGGCCTTGAATCACCTTGAGAGCTCTCTCCTCTCTTCTCCAATGGCCGTTCTAGGGTTCTGAATGCTCTAACCCTAAAAGGCTGACTTGAATGGCTGCTAAGGATGGCTGAAATTCGTGGGTTTAGATAATAATAATAATAATAATAATAATAATAATAATAATAATAATAATAATAATAATAATAATAATAATAATATAATAATAATAATAATAATAATAATAATAATAATAATAATAATAATAAATATTAATCCTTTATCTCGCTAATTAATATTTATCGAACCCCAATTTAATTTTACCTAATTAAATTAATAATGATATGAACACGGAAATGAAATAGTCGTAAAAGTACGGGGTATTACATTCTTCCCCCTAATAACGAAATTTCATCCCCGCAATTCTGACGTACCTGCTATGAAGAGCTCTTGATATATTTCATACATGTCATCCTCACGCTCCCACTTCAACTCAGCAACATTGTGGTGTCACCATTATACACGTACTAACAGTACCACCTTTGAATGAAGCTTTCGCTCGCTACGGTCCAAAATGGCAACTCATCTCTCCTCGTATAAAATATTTGATTGCAAGTCACTCTCCTTTAATACTATATACTAGTAAGTAACATCATCCCTGAGATACCTCCTTTATGACGACACATGGAATATGTCATGAATCCTTTGCAAGTGTTCTGGTATGGAGAGCCTATACGAAACCGGCCCAACCCTCTCGATGATGGGAAAAGGCCCCACACACCTAGGTTCCAACTTCCCCTTCTTTTTTAACTACATCACTCCCTTCATGGGAGATACCCACAGCAACGTCAAACTCCAAAATTCTCTAATTCGTATCGATTAAACTCTTATGTTAGTCATAAGCTATCGGAATAAGAATCCTGATCAACTCAATGATCGTTGAGGTCTCCTAAATACCAATAAGAGGGAGAATGATAAGGTATCCCGTACAAAGCCTCAAATGGTGTCATGCCAATAGTGAACTAGTACGAGTTGTTATACACAAAATCTATAAAAGTCAAATACTGCTCCCAACTACCCTTAAAGTCGAACTTACACTTCCTCAACATAGCCTCCAACATCTGATTCACCCTCTTCGTCGGCCCATTGGTTTGCGGGTGATACATTTTACTCAAACGTGACTCCATTCCCATCGCCTCCTGAAAACTATTCTAAAAGTGCGACACAAAGATCTTATTCCAATTTGAAATAATATTGATTGACACTCCATGCACTCTTGTTATCTACTATGTACCGCTTCATACCGACCCATTAATACTGTCTCATCATATCATGGTACATCTTATCCCTTTTGTCATGCATCGAAAATCATCACCCGTGCACTTCCTCCATAACAGCGCATCGTAGGTCCTCATTGTCTGAGACTATCAACCTCCTATTGAAGCACAAGACACCATCATAATTGATTAAGTAAGACTCCTATCCACCGGCAATAATTGTTGAGTCCTCTCCTGACAAGAAGGATCCCTTGCATATGCCTTCACAACGCTTAAAATGATCTTGGGTGTGATGGCCATCGTTGTTATGTACGCTCGGACTATCTCATCCTCTTGGAAAGACCGACCCACTTTACTTTCCACACTGTTACCAACTACCCCACCAACATATGGCTTAACACATCTTCCACTACTTTAGCCATCCTTCATGAACTCAATCCATCAACACGGCCTCATGTTTAGCTCCTTCTATATAAAAAGATACTACAGTGACTTATAGTCCATAAACAATCAAAACTTCTCTACCAATAGATAGTGCCTCTAAATCCTGTAAGCAAAAATGACTACTGATAACTCCATGTTACGAGTGGGATAGTTATTATCATGGGTTTTAACGTTGTGAGAAGAATAAGGTATATCCTACTCCCCATGCTGTAGAACTCCCCCAAGTTTCTATAAGGATGCATCAGTAAAAACAAAGTACGCCACTCTTCCCCTAGGCAATGCGAGCATTGGTGCTAAAGTAAATTTGTCTTTTAGCTCATCGAAAGCTAACTGACAGTGGTCATCCCAAACAAACGACACTTCTTTACGAGTCAGATTCATCATGGGACCTATAATCTTAGAAAATCCTCTAATTAACTGGTGGTAATACCCTACTAACACCAAAAAATAACGAACCTTCGTCGGTGTTGTGGGTTGGCACCATTCCCTCAACGTTCATACTTTACTCGAATCCATAGAAATCCTCCTGTCGAAGATAATGTGACCACCCAAGAACTTCACGTCCCGTAAATAGAATCCACACTTCTTGAACTTGTCATATAACTGGTGGTCCTGTAAAGTCTAAAGAATCATACATAAATGCTTTATGCGCTCATCTGCTATTCGAGAATAAATGTAGATATCATTTATGAACACAATGACAAGAAATCTTTGAACACCCTATTCATGAGATTCATGAAAACTAATGGTGCATTGGTTAGCGCAAACGACATAACCCTAATCTCATAAGACCTGTATCTCATTAAATACGCGGTCTTAGGGAAATCCTCCTCCCTGATCCGTAACTAATGGTACTGTGATCTCAAATAAATCTTAGAGAAGTAGGTTTCCCCTCTCAACTGATTGAACAAGTCATCGATATGCGAAAATAGATACTTGTTTCGAATCGTGGCCTTGTTCAGCTCCCATTAGTCGATACACAACCTCAACGAGCCATCCTTCTTATTCACAAACATAACTTGGCACCCCAAGGTGATGATTTCTTGCTTATACAACCCTTCCTCAAAAGATGATGAATCTGATCCCTTGTCTCCCGCATCTCTAAAGAAGCCATGCGATACAACACTCGTACTATTGGCATAGTCCTTGGCATTAAGTCGATCACAAACTCAATCTCTCGACTCGATGGTTACCCCAGTATCTCTTAAAGTACATCATCATAGTCGCTAGCAACAATGATTGAATCTAGTGATATGACTATACCCTCAGAATTTTCCTCCTCAATATAATATAAGTGAGTGCTTGACCCTCCCTCCGGATGAGGCATCATGATAAGAACATGTGGAACCCTGGAATAACAACCACGGTAGTCCTACTGTAACAATCCAGCGTCTTTATATATGTATCTAAACACTCCATACCCAAAATAACATCATACTCGTCCAGCTCTAAAATGAGCAGATTCGCTACTAAGCATAACCTCCCCATGTTCACTCCCACCCCCCGACAGGTGGAATGAATGAGAACCCCATTGCCCAACAGTGAATCTAAAGTCCTAATATTATCTGATGCTAAATCCACAAAACATGTCACATGTGAAAATATAGTGCTAACAAAAGAATGTGACTCTCTCGTGTCAAACAATATGTGTCCCATATGCCCATGGATAGAGAACATGACCTCAATTTCTTACGATAAAATTGGCCCACGAACGTTATACACACGTCCAAAATACATATTCCCCAATTAAGGAGAAAATGCTAGAATAGGTGGTGGGGCTGGAAGTTGCCGTAATTATTTCCCCGGCTGGGCCTCCTGCTACTGACCCCTTTCTTTATTCTGGTATGCATATCACATGTGGCCCTTCTCCCCACATATGAAACATCTCTCAATGAAGTCTGACTGCCTCTGCACCTATTGGACTAGATGAGGTTCCCCCTATCTCTGTCCCTAATAATCCTGGATCTGCTGGCCTCCAGTCTGGTTCCCCTGGACCTACTGGTTGATCGAGCATGAACTGTGCGTCGTGTAATACGCAAATCGTTGTTATCGGTTCGGTGCCTCAATGCAAAAAACCTAAACTACAACTACACTTGAGAAGCAGGAACAGTGGTAAGTCGGGTATCGTAAGAAATTCACAGGGAGTGATTAAATTTTAGATTTTAATTGTTTTGCTACTTAAAAAATAAAAGTGTAAAAGGTGATGGGTTAAAATGGTGAAAAAGGAAAAATAAGAAGTTAATTTTAAATTACAACTAATTAAAATGAGACTCGGGCTCGCGTACCCGCCATGGTCAAAACAGCTAATAATTAGAATTTTGGTTCGAAAACATTTAACCGAGTATTTTTAGTTAATTATAAACATCATGCATGAAGGAATTTAATCCAAAAATGCGAGATAAAACATTTAATAAAAATGGTCGCACACGGATTAAATTTGGATTGTCGCTATAAAGTCTAACGTTGCATGACAAAGAAAGATAAACGCATAGCAATACGACTTTGATATGCACGGTTTCAATTAAATGCAATTTTACACAAAACCTAGTTCTCGGAGCTTAAACCCAGTAATGGCGGAACACAACCCTGACCCTATTTATCTAAGAGAAAGACATAAATTAAACTACTTTAACACTAGGAAAGTAATAAATAAATGAAATACAAGTTAATGTTGGCAAGAAAAGTAAATGACAACAATGGAAATAATCAAATAAATACACAAACTATATTAAGGAAGAAAATGAAGTAAACTTACATACAAAAAAATGGGCAAAACACTCAAAAGAAATGGAGTAGGGCAAAGCTTCCACTAAAAACCCTAAAACCTAATGTAAAAATGTAAGTTATCTCTCTCAAATGAGATAAAGGAGTATTTATACAATCTACCACAAATGGCAAACTTGTAAATAAAGAGAAGAAAAATTGCAGACCCGAATTGATTCAGGCCAAATATGAATCGATTCGGATGGAAGATATTTCGAAGCTGCATAAGGGATGAATCGATTCGGCGGAAATCCGAATTGATTCACTCAAGGAGACCTGCTTCATTGGATAGAAGCGAATCGATTCGCAAAGGGGGAGAATCGATTTGCACCAGTAGGTTTCTTTCAATTCCCCTATTTTGGGTTGTTTTGTCTTTCTCTTCCGCTAAAATCGTCGTAACTTCTTCGTTAGGAATCGGATTCGCACATCGTTTATGGCCACACGAAGCTTCCCAGATGGATACAACTTCCGTGAAGACATTGGGCCAGATATCCAAATTGTGGAATGTCTAAATTGCCCTTGTGCGTGCAGATTTGTACGAAAACTCACCGGAATGCGTCTGAACTCCATACTAAGTACTGAAATACCTACAAAAGATTAATTAACCCCTGCAAAGCATGTATATATAGAAATATGAGGTTGTCTAGTTAACGAGCATAAATATAGGGATTAAGATACTCGAGGGGGTTAATAAAGTGTAGGTTAGCGGGTGAAATACACAATATTTGCATCATTTCACACCCCCTAACTTACACATTGCTAGTCCCTAGCAATGAAATAGGATACAACAAGAACTACAAGTAAACCAAAAATAGAATACAAGTACAAAAATGGTATAATATAGGATAAGGCCACTTTCGCAGGCGAATGATTGCATTTAGCGTATGCAATAAGCCATTAAACTCCTAGGTTACCCTAGTGGACGAGTGTCACCTCGTGAGAGTTTTCAGGGATGAAACCCACATACATCATATAGTTTCCTCAAAATATGCCCAACCCAACATGCACAAACTCAATAACAACGAAAAAGATTTCAAACGTGTTATTAGCATATCAAACAAATTCAAGCTAAATTCCGTTGCTATTAAGAGGTTGAATGCACCTCACAGAATTGAAACATTAAAAGTGGGAGGGTGGAGAGCACATGCGTAGTATGATTTGGTCAAAACTTAAATAAATCGAATAAACATTAGAGCAAGCATATATTCAATCCTCACGCGCATTACGCTCATTAAATGAATTCACTCAAAATAGGGAGGTAACACACGGAACATGCGGGCATAAAGTGTAAATGTAAATGAAAACTAGGCCACACACATGTCACAAATGAAGAACGTTATATAGGAAATGAAAAACGTGTGATCTCAATGAAAGATATTGCACATTAAAAGAGGCAAAATGTATTTTCACAGATTATCATAACTAAATAAACTTTTAAATTGAACTCACCCTAGGAACATATAACTTTTATAGGGTTGTAATGTAGGTTAGGCTAGGGAACGGAATGAAAGGTATATGTACGGATTCAAAGTGTTCGGGTATGAAAACTCGAGATAATGGAAAATAGTGGGAAATATCAAAATTGGTAAATGATTTCCATAACAAGCATTAAATATGAAATTAAAGAGCAACAGGGATTATTGAACACTAAATACATCATATACAAACTTTTTCTTCTTTTTCTTTTCTTCTTTTTCTTATGTTTTCCTTTTCTTTTCTCACTCTTTTCATGAACAAATTGCAACCACACTACACAACATCATTCTATCCCAAGTAACATTCCGAACAAAGGTATGGAAAGTAATATGTATGGTTTATAACTCCAATGTGGATTAGGTTATGGGATTTTAGGGTTATGAAACGAAAGGCTAATATTAAGGCTCAAAGGGGTTGACTAAGAAAATATATAAGGTGAGATTAAGGCTAATATGGGTGATATAACTAAAATTTCTTATGATTATTTCATAAAGTTTACGTAATTCTCGAGTCAAAACAACTTTGAAAATCATGATCAAGTAACACATTTAAAAAATGAACTTAATCAATGAACAATCAAATGAAAGAATAGTGAGATTACCTACGAAGTCAACGTTTTCAATGAGAAAAGAATAGTGTATACACTCACAAATGACGAAAGGTACAAACCATACTCGGTGTAAGTATATACAATGCAACAAAAAATTATTGAGTTATAAAAATCTTAAACCAAATCAATATAACAAGAAAAGCGCATGTGCTCATGGGATAAAGTTTAATTCATGAAGTTATTCATAATATCAATAATTTGAGGACTAAAGTCTAATAACTTCTAAAATCGAGAACATGCATCGTTGAGTTGTTTACTGGATCTAGTAATTATTGAAATTAATTATCGAAAACAAAGGCAAAATGCCCAACAAAAGAGAACAAAGAAAAAAAATATTTTTGAAATTTTTTAAGTTTTAACAAAAAGCATGCTTTATAACTAACATGTGACCAAATCAATGTAACTACAAAAGAAATGGATAGAATATCCCGCATCCCCTAACTTAAATGTTGCATTGTCCTCAATGCGCATTAAGAACACAGCACAAAGATAGGAAAATAATGATATTACCCAAAATTAAAGCGATCCCAGAAATAAGTACGAGTCCAAAGAATCTACAAAACAAGTTAGTAGAAAGCATAGTTAAAACAAATAACAAAAAGTTTACAAATTACACTAGACTAAATATAAAAAGAAAGAAAGAATAAAAAGATAACTATTTACAACGTACTATTTAGACTTCACACTAACTATACACTAGAAGTCTAAATAGTTGAGGGTCCATCCAAAAAGGGATTTGTCTTTAAAAGATCAATGGTGGACCCTCCAAAGCTAACATGCCTTCCGGAAAATATGAATTCCATTTGAAGAACGGAAGGCATGTGGGTGGTGGAAAAAGTGAACCATCGCCAATTATTAATTTTGGGCAGACGACGGGGACTGGGATAAAAAGGGGGAAAGGTAAACTTGGCATCCAAGAAAAAATAAATCTGCCTCCCCAAAACTTTTCAGTTGGAAGGGGAGGTGGTTCACACACGGGGAATAAGTCTATCGAAAACAAGTTCGGCAAAGAGTCCTCGTCAGCAAAAGGTGTAGACATTTTAAAAGTTTCCACCGACCCATAGAAATCAACCGGTAATTCTAATGGTTCAATGACGGAAAACGAATATGATGAAATAAATTCAATCTCGATCAACTCATCATCGGAAGGAGATTGAATTTCGGCCGAGAAAAATTCACATTCGATAAGAAATTCTTTAAAAAATTTAGGTGAAACACAAGTTTCCACCTCCACGTTGTTTAACGCCAAAGAATCAATCTCATCGCAAAGTTCTTCAAGTCTCAATCCATCACCATTAAGGCTTTCCAAACCTTAGGAGTAAGAAGAAAAGTTTCTTACAAAGTAGGCTTCCTGGACTCAAGAGCCTCAGACTCATCATTTGGTTGAAACTCATCTTCAAAATCATCGAAATAAAAATCATCATTGGATTTGAATAATGAATCCAACTCAAGCTCCCAATAAAGATTTTCTTTTCGACAAATGTTTCAAGTCTTTCATGCTCAAGAAAATCTTCAAAATGGAAAACTTGAAAACTATCCCCAAAGTAAGAATCATTAGAATGACCGTAATAACTATAATTGTAGGACATGATTACCTTGTTGTTTGTAGATGGAGAATATGACCAAGAAAGTGAGCAACTGCGAATCAAAGTTTCTTAGCGCTCAAATATGCTATCCTGCAAAAAAGGTTAAAATAAAGAATACAAATACAAAAGAAAAAAATACAACGAAATAATTAAACAACTACAATCTAAAACACACTACCCAGTAATGACACCATTTTGATCGAGCACGAACTGTGTATCGTGTAATACGCAGATCGTTGTTATCGGTTCGGCGACTCAATGCAAAAAACCTAAACTACAACTACACTTGATAAGCAAGTACAGCGGTAAGTCGGGTACCGTAAGAAATCCACAGGGAGTGATTAAATTTTAGATTTTAATTGTTTTGCTACTTCAAAAATAAAAGTGTAAAAGGTTATGGATTGAAATGGTGAAAAAGGAAAAACAAGAAGTTAATGCGAAATTACAACTAATTAAAACGAGAGTCAGGATTGCGAACCCGCCATGGGCTAAACAGCTAATAATTAGAATTTTGGTTTGAAAACATTTAACCGAGCATTTTTAGTTAATTATAAACATCACGCATGAAGGAATTTAATCCAAAAATGCGAGATAAAACATTTAATAAAAAATGGTCGCACGCGGATTAAATTCGGAATATCGCTATAAACTCTAACGTTGCGTGACAAAGAAAGATAAACGCATAGCAATCTGACTTTGATATGCGCGATTTCAATTAAATGCAATTTTACACAAAACCTAGTTTTCGGAGCTCAAATCCATTAATGGCGTAACACAACCCCGACCCTATTTATCTATGAGCAATACATTAATTAAACTACTTTAACACTAGGAAAGTAATAAATATTGAAATACAAGTTAATGTAGGCAAGATAAGTAAATGACAACAATGGAAATAATCAATGAAATACACAAACTATAGTAAGGAAGAAAATGAAGTAAACTTACATATATAAAAATGGGCAAAACACCCAAAAGAAATGGAGTAGGGAAAAGCTTCCACTAACCAAAGCCTAAAACCTAATGTGAAAATGTAAGATATCTCTCTCAAATGAGTATTTATACAATCCCACCAAAAATGGCAAACTTGTAAATAAAGAGAAGAAAAACTGCAGAAATCCGAATCGATTCGGATGGATGATATTTTTAAGCTGCATAAGGGGCGAATCGATTCGACAGAAATACGAATCGATTTTATCAAGGAGACCTACTTCACTGGATTGCAGCGAATCGATTCACATAGGGGGAGAATCAATTCGCACCTGTAGGTTTTCTTCAATTCCCCTATTTTGGGTTGTTTTGTCTTTCTCTTCCGCTAAAATCGCAGTGACTTCTTCGTTAGGAATCAGATTCATGGATTGTTTGCGGCCACATGAAGCTCGCCCAGATGGTTACAACTTTTGTGAAAACATTGGGCCAGATGACCAATTGTGAAATGTCTAAATTGCCCTTGCGCATGCGGATTTATACGAAAACTAGACTGAATGCGTCTGAACTCCATACTAAGTACCAAAATACCTACAAAAGCTCAATTAACCCATGCAAAGCATGTATATATAGAAGTTTGAGGTTGTCTGGTTAACGAGAATAAATATAGGGATAAAGATACCCGAGGGGGCTAATAATGTGTAGGTTAACGAATGAAATACGCAATATTTGCATCGTATCACTGGCCCTACCTGAAATTGTCGTTGCTAGACTTGAATCGCTTAGTGAGTCCTCCTGATGGGAACCCCACTCCTATTGCCTATCATGCTATAATAGTGCCTCGCTCGCACGATTACCCCCAGTCTTGCCCTGTTGGCTCGACTCTCCTGTCCTCTTCGCTCCCCTTAGATGGAAGCAATGGTCCTGGTAGGGGATCAATGCAATATTAACGACCTCATTGTGATTGTGCCATGTCGGGTCTCCTAATAATTACTGGAAAATCCTACAAATAAGTCCATATGTAAACTTAACGACACTCTTTTCCTTAGTGTTCACCTCATCTGACACAAAGTTTTCCAAGAGGGGAGCTCCTCCTTATACTCGTCTACAGTTTGTCCCTCCTCTGAGAGATTTTAGACTCTCCTCCTCATCTCCATCTAAACTGCCGATAAAAAGAACATGTAGTTGAATCGCACCCATATTTCTTGGATAATCATCGTATCCCTCTCATTTGTTTTAGTAACTGTTCTCGAGGCCTCTCTTACTTGTTCATAAACTTACGGGACAGGGTGAGCCAAAAGTGGTGCTACCACTGGAGGCTATGGCCGGTCTTAGGGAAAATACTATGCTAGGGAGGTCATAGCAAAATTAATCCCCCGTGCGACTATAGTTGTGACCTCTGCTGCGATCACAGTCCCTAAGTGGTTTGTGGCTCCGATTGAGCCTCCTCTACTACCTTCCTCGTGGCATGTACTAGTGTACCTCTCCTAGTGTTTGGAATCTAAAACCAAATTGAAATTGTATGATTCACTTCAAACAAAAATAATAGCAAAAGAACGTAAATGTGCAATATGAAGAAACAGTCCTAAACGTAGGTCTCCTTATCAAAGAAATGCAATGATGACAACATACCAAGTTCACACAGGTCTTAAGGACACTAGAACCTGAAGCTCCAATACTAACTGTGACAACCCGTGTATTCTAATACCAGGAGGAAAATCCTCTACTAAAAGAAAATAGGATTCTTAGTATGCTTTGATTCTCAGCATCACCATTGCAACAAGAAATATAAATAATGCAAATAAAACCATACACTAAAATTAATAGATAAACCACCACGCATAAATGAATAATAAAAATGAATTGAATAAACCATCGGTCACCAAATAGTAACATTCACTGAATAAGAATTGTGTACAGAAAAATATCCTGACATAAATAAACTCCTATCTCAACTACGGGAAAACAAAATGATGTAATGAAATAGTAAAGATCCTATCTGGATAAAATAAGCTGAGGTGGCTAAGTAAAATCTTACAGCGGCCATAATTACTGCAATGTCAAGAAAAGGATCTATCCCTACGGTCCCGGTTGCTGCTACTGCACACCTTGGGTTATAAAAAGGAAAATAAGAAAAACAATTCCCCGCAGGTCAAATCTTGAAAAGTTAGAAAATATTTTGCAAGTAATTAATTATTTTAAATCTATAAAACTTGTAGTGTATTAATTTCATAATTAACCGGTCACACTCATTTGAAATAAAACATCACTTCTTAACACATTGCACACCCAATGTGTTTATTTATTATCTTAATTAAACTACCTAGTCTAACTAGGAAATGTAACCACTACTAAGCCTAACCCTGCTAATACTCTTTATTAGCTAAGTATAAACCACCCTCACTAGATATATGTTCATAAAAAATATCGTAGACACACGTGCTATAGTTACATATTCACATAATAAATATAACGTAGTTATACTCGTGCTATAAGTAGATATATACGTTGTATCATATAAACCTATATGTATATAACTCGCTATATAAGTATAACCATATCCCAAGAGCGTAGACCTCGCGGATACATCCATCGCGTGCTATCAGGCTCCTGGCATAACACTAATCCACCGGGTCAAAATCTTACCACTGAACCCAAACGTAAACATATACAGCGGAGGCAGTCATAGACATATGTCCAAGGGTCGTAACCACTCCACATCGCACCAACCGATCTCAAAACCAATAACTATTCTCACACATGGATAGTATTCATGTAACAACCCTATGGCCTAGGGAATCAATCTGACACCTTTTGGTCAATGTCGGGGTGGACTTCCCACTATAAACAACCTCCTAAAATAGCACAACCGAGTAGGTATGTTCAATATAAATAAATAGCATACCCCCCCCCCCCCCACACACACACACACATATATATATATATATATATATATATATTACCAAGCTCGTATGCATATCCCATATCGCACTGGCCTCCCAATCTCGAAGTTTGAACCAACTTCCCAATTTAACATCTAAATAACCGCTCAATTTGTCCTTACCCAAACCCAGTTATTCATTGCCCTATCACACATACCAACCCTGAAAAGCATCATATAATAATCCCACAATACCCCAAAAACCCCTACGGTGATTCCCCAATCTCTACGGGTCAAAATAACACACGAACAAAAACTAGGCAGGCTAAAAAACCAAATCGGATCATTCCCCCAATGAACCGATATGGTTTGATGGGCTTCCTGTCATCTTCTTCCTCGGGTTTTTGTCTTCCAAACCCTCCAATAGAGGTTCCAAACCACACTAAACATAAAATTAACATTCCTGATCATAAGAATAACATCCCAGAAGTATTTTAACACATTATTAACCCCAAATCCTGAATTAAAATCCTAGGATTGTAAATCAAACTTTCAATTTATTAAATCCAAAATTTTCCCAATTTGAGTTTTCATCGATTCAGACATCCTATCATCGTTCTACATGTTCATTAATGTAAACCCAGATTAAATTTCAAAATTCCTATCTGATTAACATCAACTAATAATCAATATAAATTCGAGATTAATTTCAACCTACATCTCTTAATCAATTAAATCAAAGTTTCAACCTTTCATCTTAAAATCCCAGATTTTTATATCAATTAAGTATGAAAGTGATTAATTACATGAGCCTGCAATTTAAAGCAAGTAAGTGCTTAGCTCTGTGGATTTATATTTGATGTTTTCTACATTGATGATGGGCTAAATTCGGAAATGAGTCCCTCACTTCTCTTCTCTAAGCCTTTCTCTCCTTTTGTTCCTCTTTTTCTCTTTTCTTGAACTTTCTCTCTAACTCAATTATACAGATGTTAAAGGTGGGATGCCATCCACATTTTCTACCTTTAAATACCTCCACAATTCACCCTAATCCATCTTTTCCATTTAACACTAGGTGTAAAAACACCATCCTACCCTTATACGGGCCCCGCTACATCTAAAAAGCCCCCGGAACACAATCAAAACACCCGGGTTTCCTATTCTGGACTATTTTGACCCTTCTCGGATCATCGGTACACTCAAAAAGGACATTCGAGTCACCTTACAAGAAATATGCTAATGTCTCATTAACTTGGCCCAACACATGCGTACCGTACGCGTCGCCCATAAAATATACCGATCTGATCATGTAACACTATATCGACATATAATAATAAATCGTCGCTTTCATTCATATGAGATATATAATAAATCAGATTTATATTTACTTATCACATGTAAGTAAATAATAATAATAATAATAATAATAATAATAATAATAATAATAATAATAATAATAATAATAATAATAATAATAATAATAATAATAATAATAATAATAATAATAATAATAATAATAATAAAATAATAATTCTTTATCTCACTAATTAATATTTATAAAAACCCAATTTATTTTTCCCCAATTAAATTAATAATTATAAGCAGACGAAAATAAATAGTCATAAAAGTGCGGGGTATTATATCAAATTCACCAAGTTGACATATTTTTTATAAAGAGCTTTCCAAATACAAAAAAAAAATCCCCATAATTTACTAAAATACCCTCTAATGTCCAGTTTCTTGTTAAGACGATAAAAAGACATTGAAAGCTTCATTCCAAACAATATCATCCCAAACTTGTATCATTAATCCATTATGTTTTCTAGTGAGAGAAATCAATATCCATTTCCAAAGGTGTGATTTTTAAACCCAAAAAATTCATTAAACCAAAGCTTCAAACCTAAAACCTAATTTGAGCCAAAGTTTCAAAATCCAAACACTCTTTACCCAAGTCCCAAACCCAATACACAACTAAGCTCAGAATAAAACCAAGTACCATTTGTGCTAAGAAACTAAAACCTTTATGTTTCTATAGAGAGAAGTCATTACCAATTTCAAATAAGAAAGTTCCAAACTATGACCCATTATGAACCAAAATTTAAAACCCAAACCTAAACCAATGAGATTTATAGAGAAGGAAATCAATATCCATATTTTAAAAGAAAAGTTCCAAACCCAATGCCCATTTAAACCAAGTTCCAAGCCATAACCTTATTTGAGTTTGAAAAGGATATAAATTATAATTTATCTTGAACTAAGAAAGCTAAAATCTCACTCTTGTTTAGATATTTAAACCCAAATATCACCTAAGCCAATATCGAAATAGAGATTATAATTGAGCCAAGATATTAACCAAATATGCACTTAAGCTAGGTTTTGTGACTAATAGAAATGATGGATTGAAAGATTAAATGTTCTATAAGGACACGATTTTATAAATGTTCATCTAAAATCTAGGAATTTATGAGTTGTCCTAGATCACAGTTAATTTTTCGTACACCGTTACATACCACTTCATTTGGCACGTCTTCACACGTTCATACTTGACGTCCACCATCTGAATATCTAACAACACGTATCATCATCATGCCCTCATCCTCATTCCACGTGCATCGTGGATCTTCAACCGTTCTTCATTAACTTCACTTCATTAAAGGTATAATATTTAATTGGGGTTAATAATATTCATGTTTATATTTGGGAGAATTTTTTAAATGATTTTTACCTGATAGTTTTTTATTAAATCAAGGCTGGTGTTTAAAAATAAAAAATAAAAATGTTTTTGTTTTTTTTGTTGTTCAAACAACATTACAATGTTATTCAAATGACATTTATATGTCATTTTGATGACCTGATCAAATGATAGTACTTGTCGTTTCTTAGGTCATGTAATACCTTGTTTCTTAAATACATTTAATGACCACGTACTGTTTTAGTTTTTAATGATTCATTTGTATGGTAGTCTCTTGAGGTATCTAAAACTCATGTAGTGTCGTTCGAACGACTAGCTAGATATCATTCTAACAACATTACGCCGCCTTTTAAATTTTTACTGGTATAAATACCTGCTCGAAAATTAGGTTTTTACAAGTGTTTTACACCTCTATTTTCTACAAAAATGCTCCTATTTAAGACTTAAATCTTTTATATTAAAACCTATTTTGATTCACCAAATATCCCAAATCGTATACATGAATCATTGTTAAACCATTCTGATCGTATTACCATTTTTTGGAGTACATCTTGTAGAGAAGGAAGGTTATCTCCACTGTTGATTGTTGGAGCTCTTGAGGGATCTCGTACTGACTATTGGAGTTCTTGAGGGAATTCCTGCTGACGACAATGAATCAACACCTACGGGTATTCTTCTGTTAAACACGATCTATTTCTCTATGTATCTGTAAGTTGAGGTTTAAAATATATAGTGAAATAAATGGTTTTGCCACTTTTGGGGATTTTTCTTGAATTTGTATTTGTGATTGTTTGGACTGCGTGATAATTAGTTTTTATTGATTTCAATCACATTAGATGCATGTTTAGGGTTTGATTAAAACTGAAAATAAAATTGGAATTTAATTAAATAAGTTTCGACATTGAACGAAAGTGCACTCTCAAATTGAAATCAGAGCCAATTACACAATCATACGGTGTAATTTTTTTGGCAAAATTTTTCTGGATCTCAATTTTTTCCAAAAAAAAATGATTCTTGAAAAAGCTTAAGTTTAATTAAAAACTTGTATAATCGGATGCCAGTTTTTTATGGGATAAACTATGCATATTGAAAAGCCCACATGAAATCTACTCTAAAAGCTATAAACGAATGTGTTTGGCTAGTTTGTGAAAGAGGGTGGACTCTTCCCACTGGTACCGTAGATAATGTGACAAATTTGAAACCCGTGTCTAACTAGATTGAGGATGAATTTAAATGGAGCGTATATAATTCACATGGCCATAGTGCAATTTTCGGAGCAGTCTCACCCGACGAGTTCCATTGTATCATGACGTGTACTATGTTAAAAGAGGCATGGGACATCGAGTAACCTACACACGAGGGCACAAATGCCATTAAGGCATCTAAAATGCAACATCTAACTATCCAGTTCGAAATAATAACCATAATTGAATCTAAACCTTTTGATGACTTCTATGCACGTTTGTCAAATATTTTCAATATAAGTTTTAATCTTGGTGAAAAAATACCTGACACACGAGTAGTTAAAAATATTTTAAGGTCTCTCCCTAAGCGTTTCATCCCTAAAGTCACCTTGTTGAATTCATTATTAATGTTCGAATCTCTTAGTTTAGAGGAAATTGCAGGAGACCTCCAGACCTATGAAATTGATATGTTTCCTAAAACAGTTAAACCTAAAGAGAAAGGGATATAACTTAAGCCCTGTCTAGGAACGGTGAGGAGTCATCTAGAAAGAGAGAAGAGTTAGCTAAAAGAAGATAGGAAGAAACGTCATATTCTGAATATAATTTTGATTTAGACGATTTGGCCCTATTTGCTAAAAATTTCAAGAAATCTCTCAAATTAAAAAATAATGGCAATTTCAAAGATAAAAAGAGTTTTGAGAAAAATAAATCTGGAAAGAAATTTGATGAAGATAAAAAGGGCGTCCCTAAGAGAGAGGAGGAAAGGTGTTACGAGTGCGATGTGAGAGGTCATAAAGACTTTAAATGTGCATCTAGATTAAAACGTCAAGGCAAAGGCAAAGCTGCTTTAATCGCCACCCTTAGTGATTGCAGTGAGGTCGAGTTGGTGAATTCAGGAGACGAATCACCGCACGAATGTGACTTCACCACATTCATGGCTAGTCATGTGAGCAACTCTAGTGGATCTCATTACAAAGAGGATGCTATCTAAAAGAACACCTCGATAGTGAAAACAATGTGAGTAAGGGTGAGGATGCTATAAGTGAGAGAAGGCGTGAACTACAACGCGCGTACGTCGATTTATATGTTGATTCCTTTAAAACTAGAAACCAAAATAAAGGGTTAGCTCTTAGGATCATCGCGTTAAAGAAAGATTTAAAAGAGATGAAAGAGAGAGTCCACAATTAGCATGACTTTGAGAGAGAGAGAGAGAGAGAGAGAGAGAGATTTATAGAAATAGAGAGAGTTTGTGTGTATAGAGAAAGAGGGGGGACTTTTGGAAAGAAAGAGAGAGTAGTTTTGAAAAAGTGAAAGGGGACTTGACCAAACAAGTGGTTAGTCTTACCAATGAGCTCCTTGCATCCGTGGAGGCTCAAAATAAACTTAAAGCCCTTATAGTCCAACTCAGTCATGATATTGAGAGAGACCGGGAGATCAAGGTAAAGATTTAGGATAGATCTGAAAAGATGCTCCTTGGCCTCGCTTTATGGTTTGGTAAAGGGGATGAACGGTGCTTCCACATCTTATATTGCACCGATATTGATTCTTGAGTTTACAACAAATCCATATGGCCATCAACCAAAACCCCAAAGAAGAGTACGACCAAGAGAAGCAAACCAAGGTCATCTTATGACCGTGTACTTTTGTACTTATTACAAGAGAAAAGGACACCTTAGATAGTACTGATATAGTTTGGGTCAGACTCGACGTACAATTGCTTCGTCACCCCACACTAGCGATCTTACTAGTCTTAAAGAGCAAGTTGAGTTTCTAGTCACTACTTCTCACAGTTTGATGGAAGATTTCCAACAGATGTCTTTGTCGTTAGTGGATACTTTCAACATCCTGGCTAGAATCAATAATGATAAAGGTAGACATAAGGTTACCACTTCTTATGTACCTAAGCATGATGCAAAAGCCCTTATTCTTCATGTTATTCTTAAAGCTCATAATACATCACAGTGTTATGTTGATAGTGGGTACTCTAGGCACATGACATGTGACATTTCATTCTCCACCTACTGTGAGGATCACAAGCAAGGTAAAGTAACTTTTGGAGATGGGATAAAATATAGCATAATAGGATGAGGTACAGTAGAGATACATGAGCTTTCGAAGCTGGAGAATGTTTTGTACATCAAAGGTTTGAGAGCAAATCTTCTCAGTATTAGCCAGTTGTGCGATGCTGAATTTATAGTAAATTTTGATCGGAAGGAGTGTAACATTTATGATCAAGTCGATAAACTTCCATTGCATGGGGTGAGGATAGAAGATAACTGTTATGGGATTATCGCCAAGTCATCATTTATCTGCAACAACGCTATGATCTCCTCTATTGATATGTGGCATCAACGTCTAGGTCACATTAATTTTAGAAATTTGGAGCATTTAGCTAAAAGGGATATAACACTTGGCTTGCCATCATTTAGGAAGCCAACTTCTGCGGTTTGTGGACCCTATCAGTTGGGAAAGCAAGTACGTAGTCCCCATTGAAAGTTAAATTCCATTACCACCTCACATATGCTTGAGTTGATTCACATGGCTCTTATGGTTCCTAGTCGCACTGAGAGTTTGGATTGTAAGAGGTATATCCTCATGATGGTTGATGATTTCTCTCGCTATTCCATAGTAGGTTTCCTGGGACAGAAATTTGATGTTGTAGAGTTTCTTATGACCAAGTGCAGTACCCTGTAAAATCAACACGGTGTCACTATCAATACAATCCATAATGACAACAATACTGAAATTAAAGAAGCAAAAGTGGATATTTAGTGTGATAGCCTTAGAATCAAACATGAGTTTTTGGCTTTGAAAATTATTCAACAAAATGGGATTGTTGAGAGTAATAATAGGACAATTTAAGAGATGTCTAGATCCGTGATTCTCAATCGTAGAGTGCTTAGGAGGTTTTGAGCAAAGGAGGTGTCTATCGCGTGTCACACGGTGAAGAGGGTATATCTTCGTCCACACACACTTTAGACGTTATATTAGTTGTGTACTGGTTAGAAGCCCAACCTTTCGTATTTCTGTGTCTTTGGGAGTAAGTGCTACATTCTTAGGGATAAAGATCAATTAGGAAAGTTTGAATCCTAGAGTGATAAGGGATTTTGTTAGGATATTCATCGACAAGTAGAGCATATCGGGTGTATAATATGAGCAGCTCTAAGGTTATGGTGTCAATAAATGTCACCGTGAAAGACAATGAACCGCCGATGTTTATTGACCCTAGACTATTGTGTGGGGATGACGCACTTCCATGTGATGATCCCATTGTCCAGCACACACCCAGGGTGGACCCTACTCCTGATTTATAGGGCACACTTTCTTGGGTTTGCAAGAGTCATGATACTTTCTCCATTCTAGGAGATCCCATTTTAGAGGTCAAGACTCATGATCAACTAGAGAATTTGGTTAGTTTTTTGTGCTACACGTCTAAAGTCGAGCCCAAAAACGTCAAAGAAGCACTCAAAAGTGAACATTAGATATCTTCTATATAAGTTGAGATGCTTCAGTTTAGAAAAAATTATGTCTAGGAACTTATTCCCTGACCTAGTACGAAGAACGTAATTTGTACTAAGTGGATCTTTAAGAATAAAATGGAGGAGAATGGTACCATTATACGTAATAAAGTTAGGTTGGTCGCTCAAGGCTACACATAGATTTATGGTCTAGACTGTAAGGAGTCATTTGCTCCTGTTTCAAGGCTCGAGACTGTCCGTTTACCGCTCTCCATCGCATGTCATCTGCGCTTCAAGTTATATCATATGGATGTGAAAGTGCCTTTCTGAATGGCATTCTACAGAAGGAGGTTTACGTGGAACAACCAAAAGGGTTTGAAGACTTTAAGCACCCTAAAAATTTCTATTGTCTAAAGAAATCCCTGTATGGTTTGAAGGAAGCATCCTGTGCTTGGTACGAGAGGCTTACTTACTATCTCTTCTTCCGTGGCTTCAGGAGAGGGGGAATAGATAAGAAATTATTTGTTAGGAGAGGGAAATGTGCTATTTTGTTTTCCCGAGACTATGTGGATGACATGATCTTTAGATCCACGTGATCCCTCCATGCTCACGACTTTGAGGAGATGAAGAGTGAGTTTATGATGAACATGGTTGGTAAGCTTAGATTATTCCTTGGTCTCCAGGTTTGTCAGCTAGAGGATGGGATGCTCATCTCTCAATCCAAGTATGAGAGAGATCTTGTGATGAAATTTGGTTTAGACTCCGCTAAGAATGCATGTACCCCGATGAGTACCTCAACGAAGTTTAGCAAGGACACTTTAGGTAAGGACGTAGAGCAAACCTTATATCGGAGGATGACAGGTAGTCTTCTCTACTTGACTCCCAGTCATCTCGATATCACCTTCAGTGTTGGAATCTTTGCGTGATATCAGGCGTCCCCCCAAAAGAGTCGCACTTAATGCCTTTAAACGTATTATCAAATATTTGAGTGGGACTCTCTCACATGGCATTTGGTATTCCTTTGATACCGATGACTATTTATCCACCTATTCGGATGCCGATTGGGACAGGGATGTAGATGGATATAGGAGAAATTTTGGTGGGTGTTTTTATTTTAGTTCTGCTCTTGTCTCTTGGTTGATCAAGAAGCAAAACTCCATCTCTTTGTCCACTGTGGAGGCTAAGTACATAGTTGTCGGGAGTTATTGCACGCAACTTCTATGGATGAAGCAAATGCTGGAGGATTATTGGATTTCACAGGACACCATGACTCTTTCCTGTGATAACATGAGCGCAATACACATATCCCGCAATCCAGTCCAGCATTCGCGCACAAAGCACATTAGGATACTCGAGAACATTATTCGAGAGTTGGTTGAAAAGAAAGTTATGTCCTTGAGTTTTGTGTCCACCGACCTTCAGTTAGCCTATATTTTTATAAATCCTTTAGATGTCCTTAAATTTGAGAGTCTTAGGAAGTCGTTTGGAATCTGCACAGGTGACTAAGGGGTGGTTACCATGTCTAATATATGATACATTTTTCATGCTCATATCATATGATTTCTATTGCTAGATTATATCATTTGTACTATTTTTGTGTATTATATTTTTTTAATTCATATTTTTAGAAAAATACAGAAGAATTTTTGTTTTTTTTAAAAGAGAAAAAATCAAAAATATTTTCGATTTTTTAAAAAAATGAAAAAAAGACAAAGATTTTTTTTTCTAGAATTTTTGAAAAACACAAAAAAGATTTTTGTAATTCTTTTTACACCTTATATGGATGAACATTTAGGATGGACAAAGTCGCCACATCATGTTCATATCCCATGTGATTTTTTTATTGTGATTTGAAACGCTACATCATTTCACCCTTGTGCTTTATAATGTATTGGAGTAATTGAGATGCATTTAATGATATCTTCCTACATGTTTGTCTCCTTATCTCCTTTAATGCACACATGCACGGATTTATTTTTGAATATGGCACTTGTCTATCACATGTTGGTTTAGGTGTTTTTATCTCAATTCTCCCTATAAAATGAACCAAATGTGATAAAACTAGAATAATAAAAGTAGTGCATGTAAGAACCGTTGCCCGTGAGGAATTTTTTAGGCATAAAAAATATGAGTGACCATGGAAAAGGGTTGCGAGAGAATAATAATATCATCGTGAAAGTCACTGTTCGAAAAGAGCCCTAGAAAAAATTATGGCCCTAAAAGAAGCATAATTGCCAAAAATGGGTCAATAGGAAATCTCTAAAAAATATATTAGTGCCTCATTAGATAAAGAAAAAATATTATTATATATGAGGGAGCTTGGATGGAAATAAAACAATGGGTTTGCACGTCCTTGAAAATCTTGAAAAAGCAATAAAGTATGGGTGTTATTAGTGTGGAAATCATTTTGAACTTTGATTATTCGATTGGATTGAGCCAATTTCAAATAAATTCACCTTTTTATACCTAAGAAAGATTTTGAGTTCATTCGTTAGGAGTATCCACAATTCATTATCCACATATGTTATGAATGTTTTCATTGATTTTCCAATCGAATTTGTTCACATCCCTGCACTTACGCTATCATCGACTTGGTTATCTTAGTATTCTTTCATGGTGTGATTCTTTGTTTTATACTTTTGTAAGAAAATATTTTAAAAATTGAAAAAGAGAAATTTATTACCTTCTGACACTCTCCATATACATTGCTATGTTTTGTCTTATTTGTCTATTTAGGGACATTATAAAAAGGGGGAGAATGAATTATGGGGGAGTAGATTTGTTGTTTGTTTGATTTATTGATTTTCTTATGCTTAATTGATATTAAATTTATGCTTATCATTATATTTCAAACTTTTGCGCATTAAGAGTATTCATTTCTCGTCTCATGTGTGTAGGTACAAATTGAGGATCATTTTTTTGCACATCCTGATGATGACAAATAAACTTTGGAGAATTAAATATTTGAAGAAGTTGAAGGTTTGAAGACATGTACTTTGATATTCTCATTTATGGGTTTTGGGGGAGATTAGATAGTGTAACACCCCGTGTTTTTAATAATTAATTTATTTAATTAATTGGAATATTCGAGAGAAATAAAATTTTGGATTTAATGGTCTTTATTAATTAAACATGTTGATTACCATATTTGAGTAGTAAAGTTTCAACCGGAATTAAATCGGAGTTATAATAAAATTTTAGAATGATTTTTAATATATTTTAACAAGCAGGCACGTTTTTGTTGAATTAAAGAATGTTTTTCTAAGTGTAAAGGCGGTGTTTTAAAAGATTTGGTTTTGATTCTGAGGTCGTTCAAACGACAACGTATGTCGTTCGAACGACGCAGCATCTCGTTCGAACGACGGCATATGTCGTTCGAACAACAGGGTGGTGGGTGGATTAGAGTCCTAATTGTTTTCTAACTCTTAAACCCTTTATACACCAAACTGATTCGGGGTTGGGACTTTCAAAACACTATTCTCTCAAACCTTTGTCCAGTAAGGTTCTCCAAACATATTTCCTCTCATCTTCAACCCCTAACCCCAACTTTTAACAAGTTTTTGAAGATTCAATTGGTATTTTCTCAAGAGGAGTGTAGCCATATTTTTAGCCAACTAATTTAGGCATGACTACATTATTCCTTTCCTTTAGTATTATGTGTTTTAAGTGTTGCCTAAACCTTAATTTAATGTTTTTCTTAAAATCAATTAGTAATCTAATTAGAGAAAGTGTACACTAACACTTGGGGCTATTTTTATGAAATCTTTTAATATCAATAATATTCATAACCCTTGGGTACTTAGAATTTATGAGTGAATTTTGGTTTTTGTTGGTGTAGGTTGCATGTAAAAAAAACTAGTTTTAGAATAAATGGATTTGGGGGCGTATAACTCATTTAAATTATGTGGAGATAATGAAATTGGTAATATGATGTATTAATGATGAAATTTGAGCATTTATTTTAAAATAATTAATTGCGATCAATTTTTGTGAAATTAAGATTTAATTGAATTGAACTATTATGTGTATTTTTGTACAATGATTATTATGCCTGGTTGTGTGATTTATTGGTATGATTATATTGCCATTGTGATGACGGGTTTTGGGTACTTTTTCCCTACCTATATTTTCGGATGCCCCTTGGTATGAGACTAGTGGGTAGGCGTTTAGATGATTTATGCCTTCTTGGTATGGGACTAGTGAGGGTAGATTGTCGCGATTTTTATCATATTGGGGTGGACTGATTTTTGATATTTTATCGTCATTACGCTAGCCTAGGCATGAGACTAGGTCAACATTTAAGTTAGAAATTAATCTTATACATAGGGTAGGACGTATTGATAACTTGGGGACCCTTAGGTATGGGACTAAGGGGTATTTTGAGGATCTCACATCGATAATAAGGGTGGGGTATTTGGTTAATTGATAAAATTGAGAATTAATGCCTAAGAAAAACGGGTATTAAAATTGGTGACAACATAATGTATCCGGGATCGACAGTTTAACCAGGTCATCTTGGGTAATTTATGTCGTGTCGTGTGTGGAACCTTATCATATTGCGGGGAATCGACGGTTTAAATAGATTCGGTTGGCGTTTGACAAGGGGAAGTGTGATACTTTGGTGGAAATTAGCACCCAGGGCGGGAGGACCTCCATAATAAAGAGCGAGAACATTAATAAAACTGGGTTAATTAAACGAGATTAAAACCGTGGGACTTGGGAATTTAAAATCATAATGGTGTGTTCTTTTGAAATGGGGGTCTCTGCGGGTAGTATGTGATTTAAATTTATCCAATTTATTTAGTTGTTTAATTAAAATACTCTAGTGTGATATTTATTACGTATAATGTTATTGTCTTGGCTCACAGGCCTTATTTGAGGGGAGTAGTGTGTATTCATGATCGGGGCTCTGACCTCGTGCGTTGACTACCTTTTTCAGGTATTAGTGCTGGAGTAGCTGCATAGGATTTACTGGATATCGTTTGGAGGTGCAGCTGGAGTTTATTCTTTTTATCACTTTATTTAGTTAGACTTTCTTTTCAGTCGTATTTCATTATAAGACTACATTGCATTTATTTAGGCCATTTCGTTCCAAAGTTGTTTGCGGATTTCAATTGGATTATTCACAGTTGATTATTACTCAGTTTAAATTAAATCATTTTGGAGATTGAGTTTATTCGAAGTTTTAGCATGTTATGGATCTTTTATCATGCAGTTGTTATTATCATTTGGGATTGATACAAATATTTATCCTATGGATTGATTTTATTTTGTCTCATATCTATCTCATGCTCAGAATGAGATTTTATTTACTCGCACCCGGCTTAATTTTGGTGGCGATCGACGCCAGAATTAGGCGGGGTGTGACAGATGGTCTTAGTGCATGGTCTTAGATCTCGTAGGTTGTGAGCCTATTTAGATGTCGCGTTATCGATATTTGATTCTTTTTATTGATTCGTATTCCTTAAGGTAGAGGGTCTAGCATATGTATTAGATGTGTTTCTTAGAGTCATGGAGTCTTGTGTTAAGGACGTGGTAGTCATTGAGTTTATAAATTAGTAAGCGTTATGTGAGGATCCTTAGAGTTTATTTTGGAGATGTTAATTATTTGGAAGATCATTAGTATTAATTTTAGGTATGCCTTATATCGATGCAGCGATGTGATTTGATTTGAGGATTTATGTGTTGCGAAGATTATCAGAAATAGAACCGAGTATTGATTTGCGAGAGCGCATGGTACGCCATTATTTTCATAGTTATGTATATATATATATATATATATATATATGGTAGGATATATATATTATTTTGTGTACGAGGGGTAGGTGCACATACGATTGGGTGTATGGACGTCCAATTATGGCATTCTACGGGTAGGCATGTGTGAGCCTTATTTTTACGTTTTGCAATTTACATTTCATGTGTATGGTTCGTTTAATTTCGAGGATGAAATTCTTTGCTAGTGTGGAAGTATGTAACACCCCATGTTTTTAATAATTAATTAATTTAATTAATTGGAATATTCAAGAGAAATAAAATTTTAGGCTTAATGGTCTGTATTAATTAAACATGATGATTTTTATATTTGAGTAGTAAAGTTTCAATCGGAATTAAATAGGAGTTATAATAAAATTTTAGAATGAGTTTTAATATGTTTTAACAAGAATGCACGTTTTTGTTGAATTAAAGACTATTTTTCTAAGTGTAAAGGAGGTGTTTTAAAAGATTTGGTTTTAATGCTGAGGTCGTTCAACGATAGCGTATGTCATTCGAACGACAGGGGTGGTGGGTGGATTAGAGTCCTAATTATATTCTAACTCTTAAACCCTTTATATACCAAACTGATTCAAGGCTGGTACTTTCAAAATACTTTTCTCTCAAACCTTTCTCCAGTAAGGTTCTCCAAACATATTTCCTCTCATCTTCAACCCATAGCCCCAAATTTTAACAAGTTTTTAAAGATTCAATTAGTGTTTTCTCAAAAGGAGTCTAACTAAATTTTTATCCAACTAATTTCAGGCATGAATACTCTATTCCTTTCCTTTAGTATTATGCGTTTTAAGTGTTGCCTAAACCTTAATTTTATGTTTTTCTTAAAATCAATTAGCAATCAAATTAGAGAAAGTAGACACTAACACTTGGGGCTATTTTTATGAAATCTTTTAATATCAATAATATTCATAACCCTTGGGTATGTAGAATTTATGAATGAATTTTGGGTTTTGTTGGTGTAGGTTGCAGGTAGAAAACCCCTAGTTTTGGAATAAATGGATTTGGGGGAATATAACTCATATAAATTGTGTGGGGATAACGAAATTGGTAATATGACGTATTAATAATGAAATTTCAGTGCTTATTTTAAAATTATTAATTGGGATCAATTTTGGTGAAATTAAGATTTAATTGAATTGAACTATCATGTGTAGTTTTGTACAATGATTATTATGCTTGGTTGCGTGATTTATTGGTATGATTATATTGCCATTGTGACGAAGCGTTTTGGGTATTTTTTCTCTTCCTATATTTTAGGATGCCCCCTAGGTATGGGACTAGTGGGTAGGCCTTTAGATGATTTACGCCTTCTGGATATGGGACTAGTGAGGGTAGATTATCACAATTTTTATCATATTAAGGGTGGACTAATTTTCGGTATTTTATCGTCGTTATGCTAGACTAGGCATGATACTAGGTCAAGATTTAAGTTAGAAATTCATCCTATACATAGGGTAGGACGTATTGATAACTTAGGGACCCTTAGGTATGGGACTAAGGGGTATTTTGAGGATCTCACGTCGATAATAAGGGTGGGGGATTTGATTAATTGTGAAATTGAGAAAATTGAGAATTAATGCCTAAGAAAAAACGGGTATTAAAATTGGTGACAACATAATGTGTCAGGGACCGACAGTTTAACCAGATCAGTTTGGGCGATTTATGTCGTGTCGTGTATGGAACCTTGTCAGATTTCATGGAATCGACAGTTTAAACGGATTCAACTGGCTATTGACAAGGGGAAGTGTGACAATTTGGTGGAAATTACCACCCGGGATGGGAGGACTGCCATAATAAAAAGCGAGAACATTAATAAAATTGGGTTAATTAAATGAGATTAAAACCGTGGGACTTGGTAATTTAAAATCATATTGGTGTTTTCTTTTGAAATGGGGATCTCTGCGGGTAGTTAGTGACATAAATTTATCTCGTTTAATTAAAATACTCTATTGTGATATTTATTGCGTATAATGCTATTGTCTGGGTTCACGGGTCGTATTTGAGGGGAGTAATGTGTATTCATGCTCGAGGCTCTGACCTTGTGCATTGACTAACTTTTTCAGGTATTAGTGCTGGAGTAGATGAATAGGATTTATTGGATATCGTTTGGAGGTGCAGTTGGAGTTTATTCTTTTTATCGCTTTATTTAGTTAGACTTTCTTTTCAGTCGTATTTCTTTATAAGACTACATTGGGTTTATTAGGGCCATTCGGTTCAAAAGTTATTAGAGGATTTTCGTTGGATTATTAACAGTTGATTATTACTCAGTTTTAATTAAATCATTTTGGAGATTGAATTTATTCGAAGTTTTAGAATGTGATGGATCTTTTATCATGCAGTTGTTATTATCATTTGGGATTGATTCAAATATTTATCTTATGGGTTGATTTTATTTTGTCTCATATATGTCTCATGGTAAGAATAATAGTTTATTTACTCGCACCCGGCTTAGTTTTGATGGCGTCCGACACCAGAATTTGGCTGGTGTGAGGATGGTATCAGAGCATGGTCGTAGGTCTTGTAGGTTGTGAGCCCGTTTAGCTTCCGCGTTATCGATCTTTGATTCTTTTTATTGATTCATATTCCTTAAGGTAAAGGGTGTAGCATACGTGTTAGATGTGTTTCTTGGAGACATGGAGTATGGTGTTAAGGATGTTGTAGGCATTGAGTTTAGAAATTTGTAAGCTTGTTGTGAGGATCTTTAGAGTTGATTTTGGAGACGTTAATTATTTGGAAGATTATTAGTATTAATTTTTTGTATGCCTTATATCGATGCAGCGATGTGATTTGATTTGAGGATTTATGTGTTGCGAAGATTATCGAAAATAGAATCGAGTGGTGATTTGCAAGAGCACGTGGTACGCTATTATATATATATATATATATATATATATATATATATATATATATATATATATATATATGTGGTAGGATATATATATTATTTTGTGTACGAGGGGTAGGTGCGCATAGGATTGGGTGTATGGGCACCCAATTGTGGTATTCTACGGGTAGGCATATGTGAGCCTTATTTTTATGTTTCACAATTTACGTTTCATGTGTATGCTTCGTCTAATTTCGAGGACGAAATTCTTTGCTAGTGGGGAAGTATGTAACACTCCATGTTTTAAATAATTAATTTATTTAATTAATTGGAATATTCGAGAGAAATAAAATTATGGATTTAATGGTCTTTATTAATTAAACATGCTGATTTTCATATGTGAGTAGTAAAGTTTCAACCGGAATTAAATTGTAGTTATAATAAAATGTTAGAATAGTTTTTAATATGTTTTAATAAGCAAGCACATTTTTGTTGAATTAAAGAATACTTTTCTAAGTGTAAAGACAATGTTTTAAAAGATTTGGTTTTGATGCTGAGGTCCTTTAAATGACAGCGTATGTCGTTCGACGACGTAGTGGTTTGAACGACATGGGCGGTGGGTGAATTAGAGTCCTAATTATTTTCTAACTCTTAAACACTCGATATACCAAACTGATTTGGGGCTAAGACTTTCAAAATACTTTTCTCCCAAACTTTCTCCAGTAAGGTTCTCCAAACATATTTCTTCTCATCTTCAACCCCTATGCCCAACTTTTAACAAGTTTTTAAAGATTCAATTGGTGTTTTCTCAGGAGGAGTCCAACCATATTTTTATCCAACTAATTTCAGGAATGAATACTCTATTCCTTTCCTTTAGTATTATGCATTTTAAGTGTTGCCTAAACCTTAATTTCATATTTTTCTCAAAATCGATTAGCTATTTAATTAGAGAAAGTGGATACTAACACTTGGGGTTGTTTTTATGAAATTTTTTAGTATGAATAATATTCATAACCCTAGGGTACGTAGAATTTATGAGTGAATTTTTGGTTTTGTTGGTGTAAGTTAAATGTAGAAAAATTCTAGTTTTAGAATAAATGGATTTGGGGGCGTATAACTCATATAAATTGTGTTGAGATAATAAAATTGGTAATATGACGTATTAATGATGAAATTTCAATGTTTATAATAAAATAATTAATTGGCATCAATTTTGGTTAAATTAAGATTTAATTGAATTGAACTATCATGTGTAGTTTTTGTACAATGATGATTATGCTTGGTTGTGTGATTTATTGGCATGATTATATTGTCATTGTGACGACGAATTTTGGATATTTTTACTCTCCTTATATATTTGGATGCCCCTAGGTATAGGACTAGTGGGTAGGTCTTTAGATGATTTATGCCTTCTAAGTATGAGGTTGGTGAGGGTAGATTATCGCGATTTTTATCATATTAGGGGTGTGATGATTTTCGATATTTTATCATCGTTACACTAGTCTAGGAATGAGACTAGGTTAATATTTAAGTTAGAAATTCATACTATACATAGAGTAGGACGTATTGATAACTTGGGGACCCTTAGGTAGGGACTAAGGGGTATTTTGAGGATCTAACATCGATAATAAGGGTGGGGGAATTTGGTTATTTGTGAAATTGAGAAAATTGAGAATTAATGCCTAAGAAAATGGGTATTAAAATTGGTGATGACATAATGTGTCAGGGATGGACAGTTTAACCGGGTCATCTTGGGCAATTTATGTCGTGTCGTGTGTGGAACCTTGTCATATTGCGGGAAATCGATAGTTTAAACGGATTCGGCTGGCTATTGATAAGGGGCAGTGTGACACTTTGGTGGAAATTACAACCCGGGGTGGGAGGACCGCCATAATAAAAAGCGAGAACATTAATAAAATTGGGTTAATTAAATGAGATTAAAACCGCTGGACTTGGAGATTTAAAATCATATTGGTGTGTTCTTTTGAAATGGGGATCTCTACGAGTAGTTAATGACTTAAATTTATCGCGTTTAATTAGTCGTTTAATTAAAATACTCTATTGTGATATTTATTGCGTATAATGCTATTGTTTGGGTTCACGGATCCTATTTGAGGGGAGTAGTGTGTATTCATGCTCTGGGCTCTGACGTCGTGCGTTGACTAACTTTTTCAGGTATTAGTGCTGGAGTAGCTGCATGGGATTTATTGGATATCGTTTGCAGGTGCAACTGTAGTTTATTCTTTTTATTGCTTTATTTAGTTAAACTTTCTTTTCAGTCATATTTCATTATGAGACTACATTGGTTTTATTTGGTCCATTGGGTTCCAAAGTTGTTAGAGGATTTCAGTTGGATTATTCACGGTTTATTATTACTCCGTTTTAATTAAATCATTTTGGAGATTGAATTTATTCGAAGTTTTAGCATGTGATGGATCTTTTATCGTGCAGTTGTTATTATCATTTGGGATTGATTCAAATATTTATCTTATGGATTGATTTTATTTTGTCTCATATCTGTCTCCTTCTAAGAATGATATTTTATTTACTCGCACCCGGCTTAGTTTTGGTGGCGGTCGACGCCAGAATTAGGTGGGGTGTGACAGATAGTATGTCTTAGTTTTTTTGGGGATGCATAATTTAGATTTTTTTCTATGTATATACCAGCATAGACATAGGGGGAGATTTGTAAGGACTTGATTTTATAAATGCCCATCTAGAATCTAGGAATTTCTTAGTTGTCCTAGATCACAGTTAATATGTCGTTAGCCGTTACTTACCTCTTCATTTGGCACGTCTTCACATGTTTATACGAGACGTCCATAATTCGAATCTCTAGCAGCATCTATCATCATCACGCACCCATCATCATCAACACACACTCACCCTCATTCAACCCGCGTCGTGCATATTCAATCGCTCTCAACTAACTCCACTTCGTTAAAGGTATAATGTTTAGTTGGAGTTAATAATATTCATGTTTATATTTGGGAGAAGTTTTTAAATGGTTTATACTTGATAGTTTTTTATTAAATCAAGGCTAGTTGTTTAAAAATTAGAACATAAAAATGTTTTTGTTTTCTGTCGTTCAAACGACATTACAATGTCGTTCTAACGACCTGGTCAAACGACAGTATTAGTCGTTTCTTAGGTCACGCGATACCTCACTTCTTAAATGCATCTAATGACCACGTACTATTTTGTTATTTAATGCTTCATTTTTAGGGTCATTTCTCGAGGTATCTAATGACATGTAGTGTTGTTTGAATGCCCTGTAAGATGTCATTCGAACGACATTATGCTGCCTTTTAATTTTTTGTTAGTGTAAATACCTGCTAAAAAATCAGGGTTTTTCAAGTATTTTGCAACTCCGTTTTCTACAGAATTGCTGTGATTTAAGACTTCAATATTTTAGGCTAAAACCTATTTTGATTAAATAAATATCCCAAATCATATATGTGAATCATTGTTAAACCCTTTTGATTATATTACCCATTCTTAGAGTACATCTTGTGGAGAAGGTAGGCTGTCTCAACCGACACCTGCGGGTATTCGTCTGTCAAACATTTTATATTTCTCTATGTATATGTAAGTCTAGGTTTAGAATATATAGTGAAATACATGGTTTTGCCCCTTTTGGGGATTTTTCTTGAATTTTTGTTTGTGGTTGTTTGAACTGCATGATAATTAGTTTTTATTGATTTCAATCAAATTAGATGCATTATTAGGGTTTGATTAAAACTGGAATTTATTTAAACAAGTTTAGACATTGAACGAAAGTGCACTCTTATGTTCCATCCATATTCAAAATTTCTCTTAATCAATAAACTATTCAAAACCAAAAGACCCATTTCCAATTCAAAGAAGAGATATAGAGTTATTATTTCTACACGTGAAAAAAAAACAAATCATAACAATCGATATTCCAATCTTAGTAATCTTTTAACAAAGCGCATATTGGTGAATCCAAAGATAGATAAGATTGTGTTGTACATCAATGTATTCATTTACTCATTAAGGAGAAATATTAGTGTAAAAGTATTCAAGATATAAGAACATTATAATGAAAAATTGTAGTCAGTCTATGGTGATCAGCAAAGCTCGAGTTAATGGAGAGAACGTAATACCCTCGGTCGATGATGACTCGAGAAAAATATGAAGTCCATTGTATTATTCATGGCTTGTAGTGCCACTGTTACAGGGAGTCAAGGCGTTATAAGACCTTGGGATCTTTCATGTTCTTCTTGGCAAGTATAGGTATAGTTTTCTTATTGGTTATGGTTTTCAAGGTGTGATTGTCACTTGTGAGGGTTTGGTTCCACCTAAGAGAACCAAAAGATAACGGAACTTCTCGAGTACCGTCTGGGTGTAGATATAGGGAATATCGAACCATATAAAAAATTTGTGGTCCATTCATCCTTCCTTACTCTATTTACATTCATGACTTACTTTCATATGCTTAGGACTTATATTTCTTGAATATTAATGTGAATATCTATGAAGTCCAGACATCAATGAAAAAGGAAATCAATTTGTCATCCAGTTAAGAAAACGTTATAAATATGTTGGAAATAATATAAATGATTTGTTAGAAAAAAATAAAATGTGAATGTAAAAAAGTTAAATAAATATCATAATCCCAAAACACACTTGCCTCTTAGGATAATTTCTAAGCTAAGACTCCCCATTTGTAGAATTACAAGAAAAAACACACAAAATAAAACATTATAAACAAATAAATTGATAATTTCACCTATAGTCTGACTCGTTCAAACAAAGTCATAAGATTTAAAAGACAAATATGTTTACAACTAATAAATTACAAGATTATCTAATACCTTTTTTTTTCAATTCATGCATCAACAAACACATCAAATACCAATGCGTAATATAAATACAGTAAAACATATGAGGAATAAGATGAATTATATTGATATGACACTATGAAATTATTCATCAAATTATCGGTTAACACTCCCTCTCACTATTTAATTCTTTAAATAAACATTATGTTGGACTAAAATACTCTCCCCCTTATGGATAATTGATCAAACTACCCATAGATTCTAATAATTCTCAAATTCAACAACCCCTATCTACAAACTTCTCCCTCTTTTTTTCCTGGCTGAGACAATTGAATGAAATAGTCATCATGTAAAGAATATAATTGGAATGAATAGAGAATAAACATTATCATCAAACCAAAATAGAGAGATAATCACATACCAAGTGAGTACATGGTATGATATTAAGTGAAAGATTGTAAGTGGCCCGATGTGTGTGTTTTAAACAAAACCAATTTTTCTTCGAAAAAGATCCAACTTTTAATTATGCACCAAACCAAGTTGCAAAATCCCAATTCTCACTTTACACCAATTTTATCTTGATTAATCCTAAACATGCATCTGGTGATTAAAGAAAGTAAAGTAAAGTAAAGAATACTCACAACGCTGGATGTACGAGGAAAAAACCCAAAAATGGAAAAACAACCTCGGACGGCCCAAGCCAGACAATCACTATGAACAATGATTTTACAAAGACAGATTAGCCTTACACTAAGACTCGATCCCCATGGGTCTTGATGCTCCTTATGATCTTCAATAGTGCCCATCCAGAAATTCCGTCTTCCACGATCTCTGTCCACAACACACGCCTCCACATATGTCTCAGTGTCCACCGATATGGCTTTGATACGTCTACGATGTCGAACACGATGTCCGTCGCTTCTTCACCGCAAAACCCTTTGTGTTCAATGTGTAGAGCAAACAACTTTGGTTCAGCAAGATCATGTAAACATATAAGAATGATAACTCGGATCTTTGCAAACTCTAAGGATGTGTTTATGCTTTGTAAACCTTAGAAAACATGTGCAAACAAGGTTCTGGTTCGTAAAACTTTTTTCTACAAAGCGCACTGTCGAAATTATGATGCAAACACTGTTTAAATAGGATTTAAACAACGCCTCGAAAAACGTGTCGTTCGAACGACTTAAGCATGTCGTTTGCGCGGCATTGTATCTCGTTCGAACGAGATTCAGTGTCGCTCGAGCGACCTTCTGAAAGTTTGACTTTCTTTGACTTTCAGATAAAAACGTCTCTTAACAAAGAGATTCAAATTAGTCAAACTCTATTTCGAGCTTATCATCATAAAACGAAGTTTAAACCATAAAAACACTTTTAAAACATTTAAAATCATTTTTCTATATAAAAATTACATCCTTATCTTTTATAAAATAATTCTGAGCACCATTAATTATACGCATTCATACCTGAGTGATCTAGGAATGAAATTAACTTTGCAGATGAGTAAACTTGCACCAAATAAACATCGGCCTGATTATTTCTTTGAAGCTTTGCCGCAACGTCTTCAATACGTCATAGACCAAGTGGGATCGTGACAAAATAAAATTCTCCCTATGACATATTACAAACACAGTTTTGTTCACGGAATTAAGTCAAAACAATACAGGGACTCAATTGGAAATTTATGTCCTTACATTAAGGAAAATAATCATATGATATAAATAACCTTTAATATCATAGTACACAGTTGAAAAATGTACCAAATAAAATAGTATACAAACAAAACATTTTCTCAAATCAAATAAGCACATCAAAATATAAAGTTGGGTATTATATCATAAATATGAAAATACAAAGACTAATATTAACTCAAAAACATAAATACCAATACAAAAACTACTCATGAACCATATCTCTTCATTTAATCATCTTATATTTGTGGTAATTTATAATGTGTGACTAAACAATGTTCAATGGGTCCCTAACATAACATACTTGTGTGTCATTATCATTTAATAGAACTACTAGAAGTTGAAGAGATGATGAACTGTCCTCGTGGAGTTGCATATCCACACCCATAGAAGTAACAAACAAATGAAAGTCGTCATGGGTAGGAAGAAGGTTATTGTGAAAAAATTCAATCATTTAGAGGAAAACATCATCCAATTGATATTAAGAAACGGAGAATGTACCAGTTGTTAAGAACATTTTATCCATTTAATAATTTCTGAACTATGAAATTTAGAATTAATTAATGGGTTAAATAATAGAGTCCTACTTTATGTAGTCCAACTAAGAAATCATAGTTTGTTAGGATACCTTTTGATAAGTCACCAAGATTTTTAAGAGATTAAGTGGGTTAGTCTAATAATGCAGGTCGAACCAAATATGGATGGTAGAATTATAGTTTACACGGGAGATTCTGCTCCTCTCTGGCCCTATATATAGCAGGTTATTCTCCATTAAATAATCTACATAAACACAATATATTGAGCTAAAGAGAGAAATTTCCATATAACTGTAATTTTTCATTAAATAAAAGGGATTATTGGAGTAATTAATCAAGATGATTAAATGAGACTTCGACACCAAACTTGATTAATGCATTGGATCAAGGTAAATCTTATTTTCTATCATTTTCGTATATTTTGTGAAAATATGAAGATCCAAGATCCTTTTATTAAGAACACTTGTATGCTAAAGTATAATCAAATAAATATGTTTGTGATTAATATTAGGGTGTTCTTAAGAATGGTTTTACATATGGTATCAGAGCCAAAGTTTAAGATTTCATGATTTTCCTTTGTTAATGTGTGCCTAAATGAAATCAACATTAACTTACTTTTATGTTCTTGAGACTTTCTACGATGTTTTATTTTCCTGTCATTAAATATTCTTTTAAAGTATACCTAAGACTTTCTGTGATGCTTTGTTTTCTATCGCCAATACTCACTAATTGGAATGAAAGCCCATGCTCAAAATTTTACAAATCTTATATGGTCAACGTGAAACATTGAAATAAACAAAACCCATTGTATACAATGAGCTTCACCTTCCTTTTGTGTTTAGCCATCGTTTAGGCCCTTAAAATTACGTTTGTGTTATTTTTGATAATAATGTTGACATCAATATGTCATTGGAGAAAAATAATTTTTTAATTCCGTAGATTGTTTTTATATCCTGGATTAATTCTCAACATCCCCTGTGGTGCTAACTCAAAATTTTTATTTTTGAGAAAAATTACAATTTTCCAAAATATTATGTATTTTTCACCATGGGGGGATATTTTCTTTGTTCACGCTAATTCTCTTATTCATATTTTTGTTGAATTAGATGACAAAAACATGTTATAATTTGAATGTATAGATATTAGATTTATGATTTCATTTTTAATATCAATATTCATGTTTAGTTGAATTAGATGTCAAACACACGCTATAGTTCGTATGTATGAATGTTGGTTGTACGGTTCATTGTTAATTCTAGTATTCACGTTAAGTTGAATTAAATGCAAAACATAAGATACAATTCGGATGTGTGGATATTAGATTGATCATTTCATTCAGATACTAATATTCATGTTTAAGTTGGATTGAATTCCAAACACAGGCTATAATTCATATGTGTGGATATTAGATGAATGGTAAAGTTTCAACTCTAATGTTTATGTTTGGATTATATGAGATAACAAACACAAGCCATAATCTGAAATTGTAAACATTAGACTCATCTATGAGAATGTTAAATTGTTGGTGTATTATGTTCATTCAGTTAATCATAATTAATGTTGTTGGACATCAAACACAGATGCCACAAGTATGGTAGCTATGATTAACTGAATGTTAATGAGTAAAAATATTTTCTATTAATAAATTATTGGATATCAAACACAGTTGCCATGATTTTTAAAATTAATTAGCATGTCACTATCTTAAGTATCCTAAAAACATCATTAACTTAACGCTCTCTTCGATATAATAATATTTTGCATTAATATAACCATGAAGGGGCTATGGATCAATTTTTGTAATTTGGTCTTCATACATAAGTTTTGACATTATACATGATGAAGTGAAAGTAAATGATTTATGTCTCACTCATTTATTATTATTCACCTAATGCCTCATGTAAGTCCCCTGTCTATTTGATTTTCACATTATGCCAAATTAAAATATTTCGTGAATTTCATATTAAGCAATAAATAATAGTATTATTTATACATGTATTACTGGTATTTTTCACATCAATGCTTATATCTAATATTTATATAGTGTAAGGCTTGATGTTCATTAAAGTGATCCATCCATGAAGAGATAAATATTGGACTAAGGAATTCATATCATGCATATTTTGATTTCCTACGGGTCCATGTATGATATTGAATGCTAGGATGTTGATACTATATGATGTTGCAGACAAATTATTGTTTATTCAATTGTTTTGATTCGGTAACCTACTAGTTTAATTACAATAATTGAGCAAAAATCAAGTGCTGATATATATTTTGGGAAGGCAATAATGGTTATCAAACGCAAATGTCATAGTTTCTTTCATTATGATATAACCAATTACATTTATGAAAAACGTAAACATGAATAATTTAGTTCATTACTCATGCTATATTTAATGAACATAAGTGGAAAATTTATTGACTTGTGTATGTTGGTATTTACTTAATGTAATAATCATATTATGAAATATTTAGTAGTTACCACAGTTACCAAACTAGAATGGCAATGAACATTAAATATAAAGATGATGGTAGTAGCAACTCATGATGCTTATAATTGTAAAGATATTAATGGGAGTATATTATGTTTATTTCTTCAAGCAAGGTTATTCCTTACGGGGAATTGATTTTGAGTGATTGAATGAATATAAAAGATCACATATATGATCATAGTATGTGAAAATAAGTTGTCCAAAAATATTATGTACATCTAATTAAATAGCATTTTACCCAATAAAATAATCTACAAGCATCATATAATCGATATTTCACAATTACTAATGAAGAAAAGTCAAGGTTATGCTTTCTATGTATTATTGTGTTATCGATGTGTGTGTTGTTAAATTAAAGCATTAATAAAGTGAACAATTTATCTCATTATTCGATCATATTATTGTATCTCATTTTATTTCTCTAAAATTGCATTTCGCATCTATTTAATTCTCTTGAGACTAACTTATTAGAATGAAGTAAAGAGCTAAGTTTTAATTACTATATTAGATTTTTATATTTAATTTTTAATTATGAACCCAATATTATTTATGAACAATGTGTGGAATACTCCATATAAAGTTTGAAGAGATTAAACATATTAAGCATTATTTTAATGCGGGTGATGTTGCACACTCAGACTAATAATGCTAAAGATTGAATGTATATATGAGCCATCGTTTTCATACTACAGGTACCTATTATGTTACGTATTCAAGTACGTTAAGGTAGATTGTGTGAAGCATAATGTAAAGTTCAAAAATAATTTTAAAACTTTAATTTACGTATGTTTGAAATTAAACTTAGGGTGCTATGAAAATATATAAATTTGATGTAAGGATTCTTTACAAAACCAACCAGAAATGCAAATAATATTCTTTTTCTTCCGTTCTTGGAGAATCAAGTCGCCATTTATTTTTAATAAACCCTTAATGTTTTCAGTTTTCTTGAAAAATGTTTGTCTAGACTTGATCGTGTGAGATATTTTCTAAAGAATCTTTCAGTGTGTCTTTTTCAAAGGTTACGGTATTCTTTTTGGTGTTTTGTATAAAATAAAGTTTGGATACATTTCTTTTAAAGATTGTTTTGATCCCGCATCATAATCGTAGACTTATTGATGAAACTCTTTAATCTTGTACCAAATCAAATGTAGACTCCCTTTAATAATTTCCGTCAATAAGATTTTTGTAATATCTCTTATAAATCTTATTACTCGAGTTGTTCTCTTAAGGTATTGCGATGTCTAATATCAGGATGACCTATGTGGTCCAAGTAGGAGATTATGAGAAACTTTCCTTAAGGTGGACCTACATAGATCATATAATCGTCATTGACACATACTTATTGCATTAAAAAAAATCAAAATTTTCAAATTCATTATGAGTGGTGAAATTAATGGGAGTAGCAAATCATGAAAAATGATTGTAAAGGTGTGGGTACCCAGAATTAATACCATGGGCCTAGACGAGTAGCCCAATTCTAGCGGCCCAAAGTCTAGGCCCCCCACCTCTTATTTTGATTCAGTCTCTTCCCATGTTCCCCTGAAAGGGAAGTTATAGTAAGGAAGGAAGACGTGGGGGAACCCATCACCCCCACTCACCTAAATGTACATGTATATATTAAACCCTAGGCTCGGGGCAAAAGGACAAGTTGTATTCTCTGTAACCACTCTCCGGAGTATATATAAATAATATTGATTGCACCTCTGTGGACGTAGGCACATCTTTGCTGAACCACGTACATCATTTGTTGTGTGATTGTCATTTTTCATTCCTTGTTCTTCCTTGGTAATTGCCTCTCTTGTATTTATTTGTGTTGCATAATAATTGTCACCACAATTGGCGCCGTTTGTGGGAAGCGTTCATCTTTCCCTGAGAAGAGCCCACACCAAGAAAGGAGTGTAAGATGTCTGGTCACAGCAGCAATGCCCCTCATACAGGAGATATTCAAGAACCACCTGATCCTCGCAGAATTAGGTCTGAAGTTCGACGTTCAGATCAGGGGGCTCGCTTAGAAAGATTAGCCTCAGAAGAAAGCCAGGGACCAATGAGGTCCACACAGATATCCAGGTTGATTGATGCGTACGAGGCAAGGCTCCACGAACAAAGGGAGTCTTCTCGCAGGTACGAGGCTGAGAATGCTCGCCTGAAAAGAAAACTGGAAAGACTGAAGAGGGAGCGTCGTCCTGATAACAGGAGACGTCCATACCGTACTCCTAGCCCTCAGGCGAGCAAGTCTCATAGCCGAGGAAGGAGCCCTAGGCGAGGATCTCAAAAGGTCGAGGGAGACGAATCAAACGACGACCTCCGCGAGCAGTTGCGAAGAGCTCGACGTTACCAGAGCCCTGCTCGCAGCAACGAGAACATACGAGATCTGGTCCGCAGGGAAATGGACCAACATCCTGCCCACTACGGTACTAGATTAACCAGAGAACTCGCAAGGTGAGCTCTCAAAACCCAGATGAAGTCACCCTTCACGAGGGAAATTGAAGAAGAAGAAGCCCCCAAGAAATTTTCCATTCCAAGGTTCAAGATTTATGACGGTAAGACTGATCCCATTGATCACGTCAGGCAATACCGACATGCCATGACCCTCTGGAATCACTGAGATGCAATGATGTGCTGCATCTTTACCTCGAGCCTGCATGATGTGGTGCGAAAATGGTTCGAAAGACTCCCCCACCGGTCCATCAGAAGTTTCAAATCCCTGGTCGAGCTCTTTACGGCCCGGTTCATCACTAGCAGTTCCCATCCCAAAAGGATGGATACTTTACTGACAATGAAGAAAACGCCTCAAGAGACACTCCGAGACTACGCGAAGAGGTACTGGGAGTTATTCAACGACGTCGAAGATTGCTTGGAACAAGTGGCAGTGGCCTCTTTTAAAATTGGGTTACCCAACTCCTCCCTTCTATACCAGTCCCTGACAAAGAAGGAAGCTATAACTATTGATGACCTAATGGCTCGCATCGAGAAGTTCGCTATGGTGGAGGATGTCACCCGCCTCAGCACAGGAGAAAGCGGTCGAGATAAACTCGCTACCAAGGGAAGTGAGAAAACTGAGAACTAGAAGAAAGTAGGAAATAACGGGGGTAGAAATGGCCCCAAGAACGGAGGGAACCATGACGCATCGAAAGCATTCCAGGCGGTCAACACCGTCTTCAAAGAACCAATTTACAAAGTTCTCGCGAAGATCAAAGACGAGCCATTCATCAAATGGCCCATGAAGATGGGAGGAGATCACTCAAAGAGGAACAATGCGTTAAGATGCGCTTTTCACAAAGAGGGAGGACATAAGACCGAGCACTGCAAAGATCTTAAGTCTCACCTCGAGGAGTTGGCCTAGTCTGGGCATTTGAACGAGTTTGTGGAAAAGAAGGCAGAGAAAGTGGCTGCCAATAGGGAGACGAGACCTGATAACGTGCTGAAAGATGACGCTAGACATGAGTTCGCGGTAATTTACGGGGCATCTGATGCCAGGCAGATACAAGGAAATTCAGGCCGAATGGAGATGAAGAAACTTACAGCAGTAATGCAGGCTTTTTAGATCGATCCAGCAAAGTCACAGTCAGGAAAGCGTCGACGAGCAGGGGACGTCAACTATAACAAGCATATTGTCTTCACGGATGAAGATCTGGTGGGAGTAAGGACCCCACATCATGATGCCCTGATCATTACACTAAGGATAGCCAACTTTGACGTCGACAAGCTACTCGTCGATCAAGGAAGCTCGTCCGAAGTAATGTACCTCGACCTATTCAGGAAATTGAAGTTAAGCGTCGCCGACCTAAAGGAAGTTACTGTACCTTTGGTTGGCTTCGCTGGAAAAATGACTATGCCCCTGGGAAAGATTGTACTACCAGTGCGTGCTGGAAACGTCTCCAAGATGATCAAATTTTTGGTAGTTGACATCGACTCACCATACCAAGCCATCCTCGGCAAGGGATGGCTTCATACAATGAAGGCAGTCTCCTCAACCTACCATCAGAAACTCAAGTACGTTACCGAACACGGGGTAATGGAGATCCACGGTGATCAGGAAATGGAGAGAAGTTTCTTTATAGAAGCCATCCGTCCGAAGCCAGAGAAGAAGTCCCAGAAGCCCAGCGAAAAAAATTGAAGAAGCTATGCCACCTTCTAAATAGTAATTAAAGTACGGGAGACCTGGAGTAGAGGAGCCAGGCTCCTCCCCTCTGAGCGGGTCGTCGAGAACCTGGTAGAAGTTATGGCTGGAGATGGTGACAGTAACAAAGTCTTCTTGATTGGAGCATTTCTCACCGACCAAGAACAGAAGGAGTTGACAACCTTGCTGAGGCGCAACATAGATGTTTTCGCATGGGAACCATACGAACTGCCTAGAATCGATCCTAGTATGGTCTGTCATCAACTGCACGTCGACCCCACATTCAAGCCAATCACGCAGAAGGCACGGCGAACTGCGCCCGAGAAGGCTAAAACGGTTGAAAAAGAAGTGGAAAAACTGCTGGATACAGGATCCATACGGGAGGTACAATTCCCCAAATGGTTATCCAACCCAGTAGTAGTTCCGAAGAGCAATGGGAAGTGGAGAGTTTGAATCGACTTCACTGACCTCAACAAAGCATGCCCCAAAGATAGTTTCCCCCTCCCAAAGATAGACCAACTTGTAGACGCCACCGCAGCTCACGAGCGAATGAGTTTCCTGGACACATACTCAGTATATCACCAGATTCCCCTATATGCTCCCGACCAGGACAAAACGGCGTTCATCACAACAGTTGGGTTATACTGCTACAAGGTCATGCCCTTCGGGCTCAAGAGTGCAAGGGCAACATACCAGCGACTGGTTACCAAGATGTTCAAGGATCAGATGGGATACACCATGGAGGTCTACATCGATGACATGATAGTTAAAAGCAAGAAGAGGGAGAATCACCTCTCGGACCTGTCAAAAACCTTCGAAATTCTCAGGAAATACTGAATGAAACTTAATGCAAGCAAGTGTTCTTTCGGTGTCCAGTCAGGAAAATTTCTTGGGTACTTGGTCAGTAAGAGAGGCATAGAGGCTAATCCAGACCAAATCGATGCAATCAACAGGGTGAAACCCCCTCGTACAATCCGGGACGTAAAGAAGCTCACTGGTATGCTCGCTGCTTTAAATCGCTTCATCTCCAAATCCTCCGAGAAGTGCAAGCCTTTTTTTCAACTTCTAAAGGGGAGAAAAATGATAGAATGGAGCCCAGATTGCTCGCAAGCATTGGTCGAGCTCAAGTCCTACTTAAGCTCTCCACCACTGCTTGTCATACCACAACAAACGGATTCTTTGTACCTGTACCTCTCCGTATCCTGTCACACTGTCAGCTCTGCGCTAATATGTGAGGTTGCACGAATCCAGCACCCCGTTTATTACATGAGCTAGACCTTACTAGACGCCGAGCAAAGGTACCTTCCATTGGAGAAGCTCGCCTTCGCAATGGTAATAGCGTCGAGGAAGCTGAAGCATTATTTTGAAGCTCATACTATCATCGTTCTTACATCGCATCCCCTTAAGGCAGTCCTAAGGAAAGAGGATTTGCCAGGCACACTGTCCAAGTGGTCAGTCGAGCTCGGTCGATTTAACATCCAATTTCAACCAAGGACAGCAATCAAGGGTCAGATCCTTGCTGATTTCATAGCCGAATTCACGGGCGAAGGACCCTCCGACCAACCCCAACGAGCAAGGCAAACGGAGAACCCAGCAAAAAATGAAACCTGGAAACTGTTTGTTGATGGAGCCTCCAATTCAAAGGGGGAATGGGTAGGCATTGTCCTCATAACTCCAGAGAACACAATCCTTGAACAAGGAATCAGGCTTGGATTTACAACCTCCAACAACGAAGCAAAGTATAAAGCCCTGATAGCCGGCCTCCAAAAGGCGCATACTTTGGGAGTAAAACATTTACAGGTGTTCGTCGACTCCCAACTGGTCTCCAATCAGATAAGCGGAGATTACAATGTAAAGAATGAAAGAATGGCAGCCTACCTCGCCTTAGTGAAAAAACTGATGTCAAATTTTGAAGAGATCAACGTCCAGCAGTTTTCCAGGGGGAAAAATAGTCATGTTGATGCCTTAGCAGCCCTTAATTCGGCAGTTGACTTCGACCTAAAAAGAATCATCCCCATCGGTTTCCTCACCTGTCCGTGCATCGACAGCTATCCACCAAGCATGGAGCAGGTACTCCAGGTGGGGTCAGCACCCAGCTGGATGGACCCCTTAAGAGAATTTTTAAAGAATGGAACACTCCCGGATGACAAGAAGATCGCCAACCAGATAAGAGTCAAAGCTACTCGCTTTCACTTATCCCTAGAAGGCAACTTGTATAAGAAATCCTTCTCCGGTCCCTACCTCCGATGTGTCCACCCAGGGAATGTCGAGCAAGTGCTACGCGAGCTTCACGAAGGAATCTGTGGAAGCCACACCGAAGGAAGATCTCCAGCCTTTCAAGCGATAAAGGAAGGATATTGGTGGCCATATATGCAAAAGGACTCCGTAGTATATGTCTGTAAATGCCTGAAATGCCAGCTCCACGCTCCTATGGCCCACCAGCCCACCAGCGACCTAAAGTCCCTGTCCAGCCCATGGCCCTTTGCCCAATGGGGAATGGACATAGTGGGACCACTGCCTACCGTTGCCGGCAATCGCAAATATCTGTTGGTTGCGACTGACTTCTTTACCAAATGGATCGAGGCAGAACCCCTAGAAAACATCTGAGATGCTGATATGATAAGGTTCACATGGAGTAATATAATCACTCGGATTGGAATCCCCAGAACCATCATCACCGACAATGGAACACAGTTCGAAAGTGGCTCTTTTTAGAACTTCTGTAACGAACACGGGATCAGACACCACTTCAGTTCGGTGTCCTACCCTCAGAGCAATGGACAAGCTGAGGCTTCCAATAAAACCGTTATCGATGGATTGAAGAAGCGATTAGAGCGAGCCAGAGGCACATGGGTAAATGAACTACCTTACGTCCTATGGGCATATCATACCACTCCTCGGCGAGCAACAGGAGAAACCCTATTTTCGCTGATATATGGCATGGAGGCAGTCATCCCACTCGAAGCAGGTTTACCGATAATGAGGTCCAACCTTGTCGACCAAGGCCATAATGATGTAACATTACTCGCTGAGCTCGACCTAGCCGACGAGCGCCGGGAGCTAGCCCTATAGAAACTAGCGAGCTACCAGCAACAACTCGCTAGGCATTACAACAAAAAGGTTAACCCGAGGGCATTTCGAATTGGGGACTATGTTCTAAGGAAAGTCCTGGGCAGCGCAGTGAAACCATCAGACGGCAAGCTAGGTCCCAACTGGGAAGGACCCTTTAAAGTAACCAGAGACGACCTGCAGGGCGCCTATCACTTGTAAACGATGGAGGGCAGAGAAATACCATGAGCATGGAACGCAGCTAATCTCAAGAGATTCTATTTTTAGATCTTTCTATTGTATTCTTTTATTATACAAGTTCATTTCCCTTATTATTAATGAAAATTATTAAATTGGCTGCACTCTGATTAGTAACAGCTGCATTTATCGCACATCTTTTCCAAGTAACAGGCACATTGATCACTATGCTATAGCAAGGGAATACCCCTCCTCAGGTCATCGTCATGAAACACGAAGAACCTCTTAGCATTACCCCTGGCAATACATGAAGCCCTACAGGGGATCCTTAGGCAATATGATCAAATTCTATACTGGTCATCAAACCTACTTCGGTTGAGTAAAATCCTGATCGGATGAAAACATCCACCGCCAGGTGTGTCCTTTCCAATTTCCCCACTTAGGCCTAAGGGAGTGTGACGACACAACCTAAAAGGTAAAGTGGAGCATAATGGTATCTTGGTATTATACTAGACTGGGGGGACACTTGCATGACAAAACAAAAAAGATTATGAAGCAGCAAGAATATGAAAAGTATGATGCACACATTTAGTCGGCAAAATGTCCCAAAACACAAACTTTTCATTAATTCATCATACTTACAACAATGGTAATACATGTTTAGTCGGAGAGCTCGCCTAAAGCATTTACATTATCAAAAATACAAAAAAATAACAACTGGAAAAATCTCAATGGGGGGGAAGCCTCTGAGCGAGATAATCAGCCACTCGAGCTCTTCGTCCTTCATCAGGAGCCGGAGCTAACTCTTCCACAACCTAATTCGCATATGACTCCAATAATTGCTGAGGAATAGCATCGATGGGGATCCATCGATCATCCCTCCGGAAGGGGTTAGGCATCAGAGTAGAGGGAGACATCTCATGACGATACCATAGAATCGAGTTCCTTGCGACTTGCAGCTCCTTCAAGGCACTTAGCCACCCCCTGATAAAAGAAAGCTCCTCGAACTCAGACAGCCTTGTTGGAGCATCTGACCAACCCTGGTCGTAGTCATCAGCCCATACTTGTCGAGGACCTTTTTTGAACAGGTGCCGCAGCCGAGTAATGTCCCTCTGAAGCCCAGCAGCAATAATATATGCTCGTTGAACATCACCACGGAGCTCTTCCATTTCCATATCTCGAAGTTCTTCTGCCTCCCTATTCAGGCTCCTGGTGGTCCTGTTAGCTCGCGGAACAGATGGACCAGTGGAACCCCGCAGCACAGGGGTATCACTGTGACCAGCTCTGGCTCGCGATGATGAAGAATCCTATAATACTGTTGAAGATGTGCTCGGCACGTGCTCCTTAAGTCATGAAACCTCTCTCCTCATAACCTCATTCTCTTGTTGAAGCATCTCGCCAACCTGGTTGATCTCGGAAGCATCAAGGAGCTTGGCTCTAAGCATATTCACTTTTTCTTGCACCGAACCCCCAACCTCTTCCATCTCCTGGAGCCTGTCCTTCAGCTTGGCCACAAGTTCAGATTGCTCCTTATACTTTTGATTTCTAGACCGAATGGATTTGCAAAGTCTAACAAAGACCTGGCGAACCTCAGGACTCGCATTAGGACCAAGGGTCCTGCCCAGTTGAGAAACATCAATTGACTACAAACAACGATAAGATAAGGGAGAGAAGAAGACATATCAGTGCACAGAAAAATAGAAGCCTTTTTCATTAATGAAGGTTGAAATTACATCGAACGGAAAAAAGAAAGTTTACAGACTGGAAAAAGAAAAAATACAAAACAATCCTATCAGATAACTAATTAGCGACCTCAGGTAGCCCAGAGGTTGATGGCCCTTTCCCCTTATCGGCATCAACAGGAGCACTACCCTCGGTAGGGGTGAACTCTATCGCCTCAATAATAGAAACGTCAGCAGGGGTCGCCTGAGGAACAGGATCAGAGCCTTCAACGGCTGTGGCAGGGTCCTCATCTACGACTGGCCTCGGCCCTGGGTCATTCTCGTCAAAAAGGGGAGATGCAACATCCACTCCAACAGCTATGAGGGCCTTGTTCCATCCCTTCTTGAAGTTCAAATGGCTAATATAGCCTATCTGAACTTCAGCATCCTCGTATGATGCAGCCCAACTAGAATTGTAAGAGTCCTCCTTGGCAGTAACAGCCTCAGACTCCTTCCTCTTAAGCTCTTCAGAGAGCACCCTGTTCTCCTCCACAACTGTAAGTTTGCTAGAGAAAACCAAGTCATAGGCCTGCCTCAGCTCCTTCAGATCCTGGACTGCAGCGTCCTTCCCCTTATTGGCAGTAGCAAGAGCCAAGTAGGATGAAATCCGAGCAGCGTCAACGGCTTTAAAGTTAGCCTCGAGCTCTTTACTTTTTAGCTTCAGGGCAGAGTTCTCTTGCTCCATCTCACTGTTTCTCTTCACCAGCTCATCGCGTGAACGATACAGCACGGCGAAGTCAGTAACAAACTGCAAAAAAAGAAGGCATTAGAAGAGGGAAACGAAAGAATTCAGAAAAACGTAGGAGAGAAAGGAAAAAACCTTACCAAAGCAAGCCTCTGACTAGCCTGAAGGGCCAATTGCTCTGACCCTACTGCCCTTTGGCGATTAGCCGGGAGGACAGCTCTCTCGAGCAGAGTGGGGCCAGCTAGGGGGAAATTTCCACAGAGGCCCCCTCGGGCAACGCGGACACCGGGACTAAGGCCTGCCTGGCCTTCGTCCTCGCCTCTTCCCTCCTTTTCTCCTCCTCCTTCTCATTATATCTCCTTTTCCTCTCCTCTACCCTCCTCTTCTCTTCCATCTTCTTCCTCTCTTCTTCCTTTTTCTTCTCTCTCTCCCTCACCTGCTCCTCTTCCTTCCTCTTCCTCTCCTGCTCTTGAGCAGAGGACCGGGAACCAGTAGCTACAGCCCCAGAGACAAATTTTTGCTTCTTTAACCTCTATGCAAGAAGAACGTGGTCCTCGTCATCATCATCCCTGATCAAGTTCTTCCTTGAAGGAACCATCTCCTCGCTCGAACTGCTAGAAGTGCTCGACGACCCTAGAGCTTCAGAAACCTCCCTACGATCAAAGGAACTGCTACTGCTCGAGCTCTCTCCACGCAAATCACCTACAGCTCCTACAATGTCACTCTCTGAGCTGCTCTCTTCCTCGTCCAATTGGATAGGACCTGCAGGAGCCTCTTCGAATAAGTCGAACTCTGGGATACTGTCCACAGGCCTTGCTATAAAGCTGGAGCCAACGTTCTTATACTCAAGCAAAAAAGCAGCAGATCTGGGATGCTCGCTGTCACCCAAAGGCTCCCTGATATTCCAAGCCTTTATCAATTCCGAAAGACGAACCTCGCTGAGAGTAGGTTCCAAGTTCTTTGACCTCGCTGCAAAAGAAATACAGAGAAGAGTTAGAAAGATCACAAATCAACAAAATTCGAAACAACAGTACAATGTATACCTATGTATTCCTCCCCATAAAAGGGAACGGAGAACCCCTCAGACCTCTACCCTTCAAATTGGGGAGAAAACTGCCAATTTCTAACAATGAAACCTTCTTGCCAATAGTCCTTATAGGAATCAGGTAGATTTACTACTAATACCCTGTCAGGGCTCCTATCTTTGAGGTAAAGGACACCAGAACTAGTTCGAGAAAAGGAGTAGCAAAAACAGACCTTGGCGAGCCCTAACCTAGTTCCATACGATTAATTTATCCTATGTACTCCATTTACTATTTTCCACACATTGGGCGAGCATTGTGCAGGAACAATATTAAAATAGCCAAAAAAAAGCAAAAATAAATCATTAGGAGGAAAAGGGAGTCCCCCCTGGGAAAGCAACAAGACGTGGATCCAGTGGGCATTATCTATATCTCTAACGTTTTTAGGAGGGGAGGAACAACACTCAATATCTACCCACTCAGGGATGTTGTAAAACTTCCTAAATTCAGAGATTGACTTATTTTCAATCTTCGCCATTGGAAAACCCTAGAAAAGCTACAAACTCAAAGAGAAAGCACAGAGAAAAAGTACAGGAAACTTACAAGATAGAAGACCAATTCGAATGATGAAGAAGCACGAGCCCAAACGACAAGAAAAGCAACGAGAATGGAGATTGAGATAAGACGGTACGAAGTGCTAGAACTCACAAGGAATGAGAAAGTGCTGGAAGAATTGGAACGACGATAGAAAATTGCCTAACCCAAGAAACCTTCAAATTTTGCTAATCATAGTGCACAAGATACGAAGCAGGTGCCGCCAAAATCAGCTTCACAGTTTCCGAAAAATTGCAAAAAAGCCATTATGGCTAATCATTTAAATTTATTGAGCCCATGAACATGGCCCAACAAACTTAGGGGCAATTGTGGGTACCCAGAATTAATACCATGGGCCTAGACGAGTAGCCCAATTCTGGCGGCCCAAAGTCTAGGCCCCCAACCTCTTATTTTGATTCAGTCTCTTCCCACGTTCCCCTGAAAGGGAAGTTATAGGAAGGATGGAAGACGTGGGGGAACCCATCACCCCCACTCACCTAAATGTACATGTATATATTAAACCCTAGGTCCGGGGCAAAAGGACAAGTTGTATTCTCTGTAACCACTCTCCGGAGTATATAGAAATAATATCGACTGCACCTCCGTGGACGTAGGCACATCTTTGTTGAACCACGTACATCATTTGTTGTGTGATTGTCATTTTTCATTCCTTGTTCTTCCTTGGTAATTGCCTCTCTTGTATTTATTTGTGTTGCATAATAATTGTCACCACAAAAGGAATGTAGGGAACTTATTCCATTACTGATAACTTTCTTGAATGCTTGTTCTTTTAGTTGTTGGATTGACTAAACAATAAAGAACAAATAAATAATCAATCGTTAAATGATGGTCAAATCATAAGTAATAGTATTAATAAAATCCTAAAATGAGTCTAATATCCTACATGATTATGTGGTGTATCTACAGGAATATGAATTTGGCGTAGGAATAAATAATAATCTATTTTTGTTTTCACAAGTCATAAGAAGTGAAACTAATGGAGTACAACTAAGTTTAGGATCTCGTTCAATTACATAATTGATGCCTAAAGTCGGGTATGAGTGGGTCATCAAGAGCAAACGCGATGCTAACGGCAATTAAACGATATAAAGCTAAATTGTAGTTAAATATTTCACCAGTAATGAGAAAAAGGTTATAAATGAACCTTCTTTATTATATATAAGGACATGGAATTCTTATGGTATTAGTTGATCATTAAGATTGAGATTTATATTAAGTGGATGTGAAAAATACTTTTTGGAGTTTAATAAACCATATGTATATGTTTAAGAGATAATTGTATAAACATAAATTTCCCACATGCCATATTTTAAGAAACAATATCATTATGTCTTTAATTGTTGTATATTTGTATACACCTTAAGATCAGTGAAGCCAAGTTTATATATTTTCTCTATATGCAAGCATAGATTTAGAAAGCAGAGAAATAAAATAATTTTATGTGTGTTTTAAGAGTTATGTATGATGTAATGAGATACTTAAAAGACTATATGCTCATATTTAGAATATGTTCCTTTAAATATGAACGGTTATTATGACTCAGATTTACTAGTTGTATGAATAGTATGAAGTTCACTCTTGCTTAAGTATGTTTGTTTTGGTTTAACGACTAATATAATTATAATGAAGGAGTGCAACACAATCCGTCCATCAACTATTGTGAAAGTTGAGTTTATCGCATGCTTTGATGCTACAACTTATGTATTTTGGCTGTGTGACTTCATTTCGGGACTTAAAGTTGTTGACACTATTATGAAGCCACTGAAATATTATTATAATATTACTGCAATCTTCTTTATAAAGAAATGTTATGTATTCAAAAAGTAACTAAGTACATTAAATGCAAATACCTTTCAATTAAAGAAGGAATTCTGAAACAATGAGTGTCAATTGAACACATTAGTACAAGTGTTAACAAGGCAAATCCACATAAATGGGCTATCATAAATACATTAATGAAGCACGCTTAAAATACGTATCTCAAGTGTAGCCAATAAAAAAATGATAATATGGATTGCTAGTGCTTATTTTTACACTACATTATGATATCACTAAAGTGTTTTCGAATTTTATATTTCTGTATTTATTGTATACATGCATGTGAATGAATGAATGTGACAAAAATAGTCTTTTATAAAGACATTATGAGACCATTTTTAACAATCCACATTTAAGGCCTGATTGAGTATGATATTAGTGGCGTAATACATGTAAGGAACCATGCTCTTTAATTAGTGTGGAACAGCCATGACTCACATTTAGTGGAGTATTTAATTAAGGTGAATATTTTTTAATGAGTATTCTAAAGATTATTGCGCGCCTATTGTCATTATGTGAATTCTTATTAGGACCAAGTGGGAGACTGTTAGGAATATTTTATCCATTCAATAATTTCAGAATTATGAAATTCAAAATTAATTAATGGGTTAAATAAAATAGTTCTACTTTATGTGGTCCAAATAAGAAATCAGATTTGATTAGGATACATTAAGATAAGTCTCCAAGATTTTTAAGACTTTAAGTGGGTTAGTCTCTTAATTCAAGTCTAACTGTGATTGATGGTAGAATTATAGTTTACAAACGAGATTTGGGTCCTCTCTCACCCTATATATAGTAGGTTATTCTCCATCAAATAATTTGTATAAACACACAATATATTGAGCTAGAGAAAGAAAATTTTAAAACTCCACATAAGTTCAATTTTTCATTAAATAAGAGGGATTGCTAGAGAAATTACTCAATATGGTTATAAGAGACTTCTACAAATAAACTTGAATATGCATTGGATCAAGGAAAGTCTTCTTTTCTATCGTTTAGGCATATTTTGTGAAAACATGAAGATCCAAGATCCTTTTACTAAGAACAATAGTATGCTAAAGTTTAATAAAATTAATGTGTTTATTATTAATATTAAGGTGTTCTTAAGAATGGTTTTACACCAGTTTCATGGGATGAGCAATAGGGATAAAGAGGCATAATATGTAGAGAAATGGGAAACCACTATAATAACTTAATTGAGTAACCACTCCATGATAAGATTCTAAAAAAGTGTCAACTTTGGGTTTCTCACCAACTTCATCAAGAAGAATGTGAAACCTCGTAGTCTAGGATAATCCTCATAATCATATGATCGAAGGTAAAAGATAATTCTTCAAATCCTTCTATGATTGGAATACCATTATTATTTATATTAGGTTGGTTAAGTCAATAACAACATCATTTCCGATAGCATGAAACATAATTGCATTCTCCTCGGAAATATTATTTGGAATCATAGTTGGAAAAATGCATGTGAACAAAACCATGCTCAGAATGTAAAATTCCTTATCTAAGTAGGATTGAGGGAAATTCCTTCCAGTCCAATTATAAAAATGGTTGTGTAACACCCCGCGTACATTGACGTCAACCGTCGCGAAACTACGTCGGGCATCACTAAATGAAATATCATTCTCAGCATGTGATAGAAATATGAAACATTAAATAATTTATTCCACAAGATATAATTTGAGTAAATACAACGAATATAAAGATTCATGTAAATAAAACTCATCACCATGCTAAATTCAAAATAAAATAAAATTTCAAACGATGGATTAATGCTCCAGATAAATAAGCTAACTAAAAATCTCTTACTGAAATTCATAAACAATTGGGGAACCGAATGGCCCACCCAAATCCATGAATACCTATATCATAATTAAATGACGGAAGGAAAATAAATCAAACTACTAAGTCCATGAAAATAAATATCCAATTGCAATCTAAAGATCTCCAATCCATCCTATGCAGTTACTCCAACAACTATACCTGAAATATTAGTCAATGCGATGGGTTAGAGCCCACTGCATGAACAATAGCTATTCCTCCCAATTAGTGTCCATGAACCCAGACATAAGCATCATACATGTTAAATATCACAATAGAGTATTTTAAATTAAACGATATAATTAAATGCAAATAAAACAACACGATGCTAACTACCCACATACTAAGTTACCCCACTATTCAAGTTTAATTATTAAAGTTAAAAAAATTATTTTATAGAGGATATTAACTTTATTTAATGCACTTAATCAATTTATTACAGGAGCGATAACACTATAGATAGTCGACCTTTCTATGGATCCTGCACATATTCGGGCTCGCCTAATGTTACTAATCTATCACACCCTTTTCCATTATTATAGTCAGCCGACCCAATTTCGTTAGTCTTGCACATATTGGTGATGTTCCACACACGACACGTCGTTATAGCCAGCCAACCCAATTATTATTAGCCATGCACATATTAACGACACCAACACACACCCAATGCCACGATAGCCAGCCAACCCAATTTCGTTAGTTCTGCACATATTGACAATGCAAATACATTTCCATACGCATTCTTTGTCTTAGGCATTAGTTATCAACTTATTATCAATTTATCATTTTTCTCAATTATCCCCACCCTTTATTCGAGTAATCTACCATAAATCATCCCTAGTCACGTACCTAGAGATCACCAAAACCATAAGTATTTCCTAGCATATCCTTTAGGAAGAATACATACCACAAATCACCACCTAATCTCGCACATAGGCTAACAGCAAATACGTGACGACGTACTACATAGTCCAATCCATGAAATAGCCAACCATACGATCCTACACTCACTAGTCCCATACCTAGAAAGTGTTAATAACAATGAGGCCAACCTACTAGTCCCATACCTATCAAGCAACTTAAAGAATAAGAGTAAAAACATAACCACCTCAATATCCCAATGTCCCCATGGTGTCAAAATATTAACACAAGTAACATTCAAATAAAACACATTTTCAATTTATAGCTACTATTCTTCCAATTAACTCTCCACTTTCAATAATATCCAAATTATGCATCTTTAATTATATAATTAAACAAGTCTTACCAATCGTCACACAAGTTGTCAAAGTTCATAATTTCTATACGAGTGATATTTTACCGGTTAACACAAGATTCCATTTTTAACATGCATATATACCTATTCTGCAATAATAAATCCAACCTACAATCTACACATAAGAATCATGATTTTTCGAGTCAAATTATTATTACAAATTCATACTTTTAATTTTAATACGCAAAAAATCCCACAATTCTATCATAATTCCAACCTCTAATCTAAGCATACCATTGTTTCACATCTTAAATATATTGTGAGGTTTGAATTAAAATAGCCCTAAAATTATTTTCACTTTCCTTAATTAGTCTTCCTAATTTATTTTAAGAAAAACACTATTTATTAATATTTAGGCAATATTTAAAATGTCTAACACTTAGGGAGATAATAGAAGCAATCACGCCTGTAAAGAAGTCGTCTTGAAAATCTGATTAAACAATTTCATTCTTCTTGTGAAAATAGCAAAGACACATCCGTTGTGGTTCTTGAGAAAACTAGGCTTAGGTCCTCAAATCTTAGGTTGAAAATTGTATTTAATGGGGTTTAGGTTTTGTAGAAGAGAGATGGTAAAATTATGGGAGGCTACTACTCTTTGAGAAGGGTTAGAAGTGTTTTAAAAAGCCTGAACCCATGCCTTTTTATTTTAAGAAAAGAAAAGAATTTGAGTCCCAATCAAACTCTTAAAAAAACTCAATCTAGAGACCTACCGTTGGCGCGAACCTATTCTCCCCCAAGGTCGAACTGACCGGTTCGGTCGGCCTGAGATTCCAAGAATCCCAACGATTTTGTATAAAATGTTAAAACTTCCAAATTTTAATCCCAATCTAAATTTCACTTAAAGCATTATCTTATACATATCAAAACCAACATTTTTACTTCTTAAAATTAATTAAATTCTAAAAATTATTTTTTTGAAATATTTAATTTATAACAAATTTGACGGCTAAAAAAATTGATGGGGTGTTACATTCTCCCCCACTAGTGCTAGAATTTTATCCTCTAAGTTCTATGAAGTGTAACTGTCAAACGTAAAATCGCGCAAATAAAATAAGGCTTATATATGCCTATCCGTATAATGCTACGATTGGGCGCCCATACACCCAATCCTACACACACCTACTCTATAGACAAATATATAATACATTTATTCACTATATACATAAATATATCAAAGAAAATAATACGTATCATGATATCCAACTAGACACGCCTTCTCTCATGTTGGGCCTACCCTTCCTGAGGTTCCTCAACATGAAGGAAATACACCCTAGGCATAACCGGTCCTTGCATACCAATTGTTGTTGCTACTGGCACTCCCTGTGCATCGGGTGCTGGAGCTACTGGAGGCCATTGGCCCTGTTGACCCTGTTCTTTCAGAAACCTAGAAGATCAATGCCCTACATTTCCACAAATTAAACACGCACCCCTGAAAAGTCCTGAATGCCTTCCCGACGCTCGCTCACCCTGTTATCCCTACCTTGTCCCCGAGGGCCCTATGGGACGCCATTTCCTTATTCAAAGGCTTGCTTCTCCTGACATGTTTGCTGCCTCTTCCATGGTTGGTCATTGATACCCTTGTTCCCCCCACATGCCTTGGCCCCATCTTGACTGCTCGACTCATATCTCTTACCCTACTTCTTTTGATAATTTACCTTCTTTTTCCATAAAAACAATGCGACGTCCACCACCTGAGTGTAAGTAGTCTACTTCGGATTCCCTGAAACCATATCCTTAAACGAACATGTTAAACTCTTGATGAAATACTCCATCTTCTTTGCCTGAGTATTCACCTCCTCTGGTACAAACATCGATAGATTTGTGAACTCTTGTTGATACTCATCAACTGACTTGGAACCCTATTCTAAATCCAGAAACTCTTTCTTCTTTTCACTCCTAATCGAATGAGGGAAATTTTTTTCATTAAATTTCACCCAAAAGTCTCCATGATTCAGATGTTCCCTATCCTCAGATGTGGTGACACTCTCCCACCACTGCAACACACCCCCAGTCATCTTGAACATAGACAACATCTACTTCTGCACATCCGTACAATCTACAATCCTCAAGTGCCTCTTCATATCACGCCTTCATTGGTGAGTAACAGTTGGGTCAGATCCCCTTGCGAAAGTGGGAGGATTGCCCTTGTGGAAACTGACCCTCACCTTGACCCAAACTGAGGCGAGTGTATCCTACGACTGCACCTATAAGTTTCCCAACCTCTGTTTGCCTATCTCAATACTAGTCGCAGTGGCCTCAGAATGACAGTCGATAACTCCTCAGCACCCAAAACAAATTGACGCTTCCTCCTCTGACTTGTAGAATAAGATTATGAACCCTCTCTCCTATCTCGATATCTCCTAGTGTTCGCCATCTGAAAAAATAGGAACAAACAACAATCAGACTCGGAATAACTAAAGAGTGTAAACCATCAAAAGGAAACAAAGATAGTAATGAGGAAGTTAAAACGGACTCACAACCTACGAAACCTAAGACTATGCTTTGATATCATCTGTAACTATGTTGTGCATCACTAAATAAAATATCATTCTTAGCATGTGATAGAAATATGAGACATTAAAAACTTTTACTCCAGAAGATATAATTTGAATAAATCCAATGAATATAAGCATCCATGTAAATAAAATCCATCAATATATTAACTCCAAAATAAATCCAATTCCAAACGATAGATTAAAGCTCCAGATAAATAATCTAACTAAAAATCTCTGACTGAAATCCATAAACAACTGTGGAGCCGAATGGCCCACCAAAATCCATAAATAACTATCTTATAATTAAACGAGGAAATGAAAATAAATCAAACTATTAAAGCGATAAAATAAATCTCCAAGTGCAATCTAAAGATCTCCAATCCATCTTATGTAGCTACTCCAGCAATTATACCCGAAATATTAGTCAATGCAATGGGTCAGATCCCACTGCATGAATATGAGAGTGCGCTATCGCGATCTTAATGGAATAATTTATATAATTAAATGTCCAAAAAATAAAAATCCAAATTTTATCTTTTTACCCTAAGACATACATCTAGGCGATAAACAAATAAAGTAAATTGTGCAATCAATAAAGGCAAAGTCTAAAAAAAATCCCCTACGGGAAAAACCTTTTTAATTTCAGCACTTTAGAAATAATACAAGACAATCAATTTACAAACCACTTGATACCAGCCACAAGTATAACGCTCTAGTCTTCGCAAATCTCTAAAGAATACTACTCATTCAGGAGCATTCCATAGGTGGCCTTCCACCCTCAGTATACACTGATCAGTCTTTGTCTTCAACAATGATCCCATTGAGAATTATAATGTCCAATAGTAGAGATGATCTTTTCACTAGATTAGTGTATGCAAGGATAAATAACTATCTAGGGTTTAAATTGATTCACACAAATATATTTTGGGGATGTGTCTTGTGAATCAAAAGAGTTTTCTAGAGTCAAAAGGTTAAAAAATTTTGCAAAGCGTATGCAGAATTCCTTCCCATAAAAGTTTTAGAAAAAATAAATATGAAATAGGTATTTATATGGTGGATCAAATTTTGAGGTGGCTTATCTCGTTCAAATGAAAATAAGGCTCGTTTAAACGAGAATAGCAGCTCGTTAGAATGAAAATCAAGTTCGTTCGAACGAAATGCTATCTCGTTTGAATTATCTTTAAATGACATTCAAACGAATTGAAACAGTATGCCCTCGTTTGATGCTTGTTAGATAAAGATATCAAACAACCCTTCTAACAACTTTTACACCTTGTTCAAACGAGAATGCTTTCTCGTTTGAACTAGGTCATCGAGCATTGGAAAAAAAATTAAAATAAAAATGCCTTGATTTTTAAAACAAAAAAATCTTGTCTTAGTATTAATAAAAATAAAACACCCCAAAATAATTTTAATGATTAAATTTAAATGCTAAAAAGTTTTATACCTTTCATAAAGTGGAGAACCATTGAACTTGGAGATGTTGGAGATTCTGTTCTTCATGACGTTCGTGACGACTTAAGTTAAATAGTAACGGGATACTCCAAAATCTATGTAAGTCTAAGATATGAGCAAATGGCATAAATTATGCTCTTACAAATCTCCCCCTTTTGGATATTACAGTACAAAAATAAAATCGAAATTCAAATTGCAAAAAAAAATCTCTAAGACAAAGAAAATCTCATAATACCCTCCCAAACCCTAGAAAATGGATGGGTACAAGATAATGTTGTCCTCAAATCTCCACAAACTATTATTGTCACGACTCAAACGACTCAACCTATTATTGTAAAAAGTCTCAACCTCAATCATTAGGCCCGAAGGAGTTCTCCAAAGGAGATGACATCCTATGAAAAACATTCATGAAATGTTATGAAGTCTTGACTAAATACTCTACTTTCTCTCGAAAACTCTCAAAATATCCCATGTGAAGTGCGGGAGCATGAGGAGTAACATGTGTGGGAATACATGCGGGAACTCATGTAGGAGAAAATCAGGAAACATACATATGAGACACTCTCCCTAACTTAAAACGAAATTCCCTAAGGTGACCTCTTTGTTTGAAATGGGAACAAACATACATAGGCTTGGGTCCACCTTCCTCAAAACGTCAAGGACGATATTTCCTAAGTGGGGTCGGTCGAGGGCCACAAAGATCTAAAACAAATTCAGGAATCGACTTCTGTGCGGTATGGCAAGTGGATGCGCTGTCATAACATATTTCTTTCCTTTTGATGTAACCTAAAGCAGCTCTAAAGTTACCTTGACCACTCAAACATGTCCAAGATCGCTCTCGAGTTAAAATTCATGGGCTTCAATTTTCTCACAAGTCAGCATTGAAAATTGAAGATATCTCGTAAGAATAGCCATGCCGGTAGTCAAATCAGTATTTTTCCGGCCTAAAAAAATCAAATTCTCACATAAAGAAACCTTTACCTTCTCGAGTTGACTCGTCGACGCCTCACACACCCTTAAAATTTTCACCTCTCTCTTCAAATCTAACACCCTAATAGACAAATCTTTATTTAGCCTTTTAGTTTTCAAAGTCTCGATGTAAATATCACTAAACGCCTTTTGGAGAACCCCTTCTCCTTTATTTACAACCCCATCCTCACTTTCACTAGAATGAATCAAAAGATCATTGAGGCTTTCATGTTTAGATATGTCATCATTGGCATGGGACAAACTCTAAGTGCTAAAATGAATTACCATGAACGCAACACATGGTTCAGGTGGTGATTCTCCCCCGGAATCAATCGACTAGATGTCACTATCGCTAAGAGTGGCTTTGTTCACAACCCTAATTTCCCTTCCTCTTTAGCTAATTGGACACTCATGTGCCTTGTACCATTTACCCTCGCATTCAAAACACCTTATATCTTCCTCTTTCTCATCGATACTCTTGAACTCATTCTTATTTTTATTTTTCTTAAAAATCTTTATATTGGAAGAAATTTCTTTGGAAAAATTGAGAAATTTTTTAAATTTTTTTGCAAATAAGGCCAAATCATCAACATCAAAATCTCCCTCGGAATCAGGCTCACAAACTCTCTCTTTTTTCCTTTTCCTTGTTTGAGTCTTTAAATATATCTCTATATCCTTTGGTTTAACAGTTTTGGAAAACATTCTGATCTTATAAGTTTGAAGGTCTCCTATGAGTTCTTATAACCTAGAGTGTATAAAATCCCTAAAGAGTTAAGCACGGTGACCTTAAGAACAAAGTGGGAGGGGAGTGAACTCAAAATATTTTTCACAACTCTCGTCTCCTAAATTTTCTTACCCAAATTAAAACTAGAATTAACAATGTCCGATAAACGTGCATAAAATTCATCTAATGACTTGGACTCTAGCATAGTGATGGTCTCAAATTGGGTGGTCAAACTTTGAAGCTTTAACACTTTTATAGCGTTCGTACCCTCGTGAGTGAGATGTAGGGTATCCCATGCTTCCTTAGACGTAGTGCACGTTATGAGGAAACGGAACTCATCATGGGTGACAACTCTAGGAATAACACTAAGACTGTGAGAGTTAAAATTACTCCACTCAAATCCCCCATCATTCCATGAAGAAATAGGTTTAGGACCAACCATATTATCAACATTTATAGTGGGAGGAGTCCACCCTCTTTAACAAACTAATCAGACTCGCTCATTTATGGCTTTTAAGAAAAACCTCATCCTAGCTTTTCACTAAGCATAATTGGTACCATCAAAGAGGGAAATCGATTATATAAATTCTCCATTAAAATCTGACTTTTTAAAGATCAATAATTTTTCCAAAAAAAAATTGATATCAAAGAAAAATAATTTGCAAAAAAAGACCACACAGTATTTTTGTGTAACAGGCTTTGATACCAATTTAAGAGTGCGCTATCGTAATCTTAATGGAATAATTTATATAATTAAATGTCCATCAAACAAAGATAAAAAAATTAACTTTTTTACCCTAAGACGTACATTTAGGTGATAAAACGGATAAAGTAAATCATGCAATCAATAAAGGCAAAGTTTGAGAAAAAATCCCTGACGAAAAAAAAAAATATTTCAGCGCTTTAGAAATAGTACAAGACAATTGGATTACAAACCGCTTGATACCATCCACAAGTATAACATGCTAGCCTTCGTAAATCTCTACAGAATACTACTCGTTTAGTAGCAATCCACAAGTGACCTTCCACCCTCGGTATCCACTGATCAGCCTTTGTCTTCAACAATTATCCCCTCGAGAATCACAATAGTCAGAAATAGAGATGATCTCTCTGTAAGAGTCGTATATGCAAGGATAAAAAACTATATGCGATTTAAACTGATTCACAAAAATATATTTTGGGGATGTGTTTTGTGAATCAAAAGAGTTTCTAGACTCAAAAGATTGAAAACTTTTGGAAAGTGGTTGCATAATTCATTCTCGCATAAGTCTTAGAAAAAATAAACACGAAACAAGTATTTATAAGGCGACTCAAATTTTGAGGTGGTGTCACTCATTCAAATGAAAGCAGGGGTCGTTCGAACGAGAATAACAACTCGTTTGAATGAAAACCAAGTTCGTTTGAACGTAACGCTATCTCGTTTGAACTATCTTTAAAAAATATTCAAATGAAGTGAAACAGTATGCCCTCGTTTGATGCTCGTTAGATAAAGATATCAAATGATAACGACTTTTGACATCTCGTTCGAACAATAATGCTTTCTTTTTGAAGGTCAGCGAACATTGGAAAAACAATTAAAATAAAAATGCCTCGATTTTTAAAATAAAAAAATCATGTTTCAGTTTTAATAAAAATAAAACATCCCAAAATAAATTTAATGAATAAATTTAAATTCCAAAAAATCTTTATAACTTTCATAAAGTGGAGAACCATTGAACTTGGAGATGTTGGAGATTCGGTTCTTCATGACAGATCAAGTCAAATGGTAACGAGATACATTAAAATCTATGTAAGCCTAAGCTACGAGAAAACGAGAGAAATTATTCTCTTACTGAACACCGGCTATTCCTCCCAATTAGTGTGCGTGAACCTAGACGTAAGCATCATACCTGATAAATATCACAATAGAGAATTTAAATTAAACGATATAATTAAATGCAAATAAAGCAACACAACACTAACTACCTACATACTAAGTCACCCCACTATTTAGGTTTAATTATTAAAGTTACAACATTTCATTTTATGAGGGCTACTAACTTAAATAAATGCATTTAATGAATTTAATATCGGAAAGACGCCACTATAGCCAACTGACCTTTCTATGGATTTGTACATATTCGGTCCCACTTAAAGTTACCAATCCATCATACCCATTTCCATCACTATAGTCATCCGACCCAATTTTGTTAGTCCTGCACATATTGGTGATGTTCCATACAAGATATGTCGCTATAGCAACCAGTCCAATTATTGTTAGCCCTGCACATATTGGCGACTCCAACACACACCCACGTCACTATAGCGAATCAACCCAATTTCGTTAGTTCTGCACATATTGGCGACGCAAATCCATTTTAATACCCGTTCTTTGTCTTAGGCATTATCAACTTATTGTCAATTTGTCATTTTCATCCCCACCCTTTATTCGGGTAATCCAGCTTAAATCACCCCTAGTCTCATAACTAGAGATCACCAAAACTACAAGTATTTCCTAGCCTATCACTTAGAAAAAATACCTACCACAAATCACCACTTAGTCTCGCACCTAGGCTGGTGAAAAACACGTGACGACGTACTACCTAGCCCCACCCAGAAAATATGCAACCGTATGATCCTACGCTTACTAGTCCTATTCCTAAAAAGTGTTAATAACAACGAGGCATGTCTACTAGTTTCATACTTAGTAAGCAACCTAACAAATAAGGGTAAAAGCATAACTACTCCAAAATCCCAATGTCCCCGCGATGTCGAAATATTAACACAAGCAATATTCAAATAAAACACATTTTTAATTTATAGTTACAATTCTTCCACTTAATTCTTCAATTTCAATATTATTCAAAATACACCCTTTTAATTATATAATTAAACAAGTCTTACCAATCGTCATACAAGTTGTCAAAGTTCATAATTTCTATGCAAGTGATATTTTACCGGTTAATAGAAGATTTCATTTTTAACATGCATGCACACCTATTATGGAATAATAAATCCGATCTACGATCTACACATAAGAATCGTGATCTTCCGAAAAATATTATTACAAATTCATACTTTTAATTTTTATACGCAAAAGTCCCCCAATTCTATCAAATCTCAATCTCTAATCTAAGCATGCGATTGTTTCAAGCCTTAAATATATTTTGAGATTTGAATAAAAACAGTTCCGGAATTACTTTTACTTTCCATAATTAGTCTTCCTAATTTATTTAAAGAAAAACATCATTTATTAAAGTTTAGGCAATATCTAAAACGCATAATACTTAAGTGTAACAATAGAGGCATTAATACATGTAAAGAAGTCATCTTGAAAATCTGATTACATGGCTGCATTAATCTCGCCAAAATAGCAAAGGCACGTTCGTGGTGGTTCTTGAGAAAACTTGATTTAGCTCCTCAAATCTTGGGTTGAAAATTGTCTTTAATGAGATTTCGATTTTGTAGAAGAGAGGTGGTAAAATTATGGTAGGCTACTACTCTTTGAGAAGGGTTAGAAGTATTTTAGAAAGACTAAACCCGTGATTTTTTTATTTTAAGAAAATAAAAGAATTTAAGTCCCAACCAAACTTAAAAAAAAAAAAAAACTCAACTTGCTGAACTACTGCTGGCACGAACCGGTTCATCCCCAGGGCTGAACCGGTTTGGTCAGCGTGACACTCCAAGAATCGCTGTGATTTTGTATAAAATGTTAAAACTTTGAAATTTGATTCTCAATCTAAATTCCACGTAAAAACTTATTTTTTATATATCAAAACCAATATTTGTACATCTTAAAATTAATTAAATTTCAAAAATTATTTTTTCAAAATATTTCATTTATAACTGATTTTTACTGCTTAAACAAAATAGGGGATGTTACATGTTGTCACTACACAAATATATCACATCATGGTTTGAAGGATATGAAGTCTCATTCTTATACGGGTTCTGAGTGTTACAAACCGTCGGCAGATAAATGTTTTGAGCTATCCCTTCCCGTTTAAGAGTTACTTCAGCGCAAGAAACATATACAGAGATGAACTTTCTGCAAGTTTGGCTATACCAACTGTAATATAAGAGTAAAACTCATAAACCAATATTGGATAGCACATCCCGATCTATGTGAAATTCCATCAATTATCATTCTTACAAAAAATTGAGAGAAATGAAAATACCAGATAGATTCCAAATCCACCGTTCTAATCACGTTTCTTCGTCCAGTGGTATAAGGCTGCCATTGAAATAGTCTTGGGGGGATTGGGTTTGGTCCCAGTGGCTAGTGGAAGCCACGAATCGCGAACGTGAATTAGTTAAGGTGCGCTTAAAGCTAGCGGAATACCACGTGGTATGATACAAAAAAATATCCACCGTTGTTGCCCAATGCACAAGGTGCTCGGTGTAGATATCATCGTATATTTTTAACTATTCTTACTGGAAATCTTTGGTCATCGATCAATGTCAAGGATTTTGAATGTGGACTGGGAGGCATTGGAATAGCTTGAAACTCACTTAATCGAGATTTGAGGAAAGGAATTTTATGAGAAAAATGGATACCATAAAATATACACATGATGATCCTAAACGAAAAATATATGAAAAAGATCCATTTATGAAAAGAGATAAAATAATCCTTAACCATGGCCGGTTCTGGTCATGTGTCAAATGGATAATTGCACAAGGTCCATTTTAATTTATGCACCTATATATGTATATTATAGGGGACCAAAAATATTTTATGTATATTAAAAATGTCAACTTTTAAAATAAGTTTAATTTTTTACGGCCTATTTTTTTTAACGGCCCAAAAGCAATTTATACAAAGAATGATTAAACTATCCAAAAAGCAATTTATACAAAAAATGATTCAACTATCCAAAAATCTCGCTCAACTAAAATGGGCCCCTAAAAAATAAGTTTAATTTTTTTGGCGCATTTTAGGTATTTAATATTTTTGTACAATATTTTTTAGAGGGGTCGTAAATTAATTTTCGCACATGACACTCCCAATCTTAAGACCAACCGGATCCTTAACTAAAATAGAAACTGGACGCTAGATTTGACCAACATTAAAAAGGGTGTGACGCAATAACCAAAAACTAATCCACACTCACAAAGACTACTCAAAAGCATGAATATTATCTTAATACAAACAAACCAACAAAGCCTATATAATCTAACCTATAGAAGTTTAGATACTCCTAATACTTTTGATAATTAAAAACTGTAGGAAATGGAGGACGCAAAGTTAAGTTTAGTTTTGGTGTTAAACAAAAAAGTTATTTTCGAATATGACAAAAAACTACCTTAATGTCCCTAATTCCAGATCCATTGTCAAAAGATATATATTCACTGGTCGCAAAGACTCTTATTTATTGGAGAAAAGGAAATGCTCATTGACCGCAATAGTTTTTTTTTTTTTTTCTAGTGGTGAATGTTTAGCGAACAGGTCACTCGGCACAAAAAGGATTCCTATTCCGTGGAACAAAAGCATAGATGGTGTACAAGAAATATTTCTAAGAAATAAGTTACATTTTGTTCCAAAGATAAACTTTGATATGATTAAACAAGCTAGCATAGCATGCTCAACGTTTATGATGATGCCAAATAATCTTACAGGAATAAGGGGAAAGCATTCGAAATCCTAGGAACGAATTAAAGTCAACAAGATAAAGTTATTCAAAGACATGACTCCATTATCGAAAGTGAGCAGTAGTGAGTATAATAAAAAACAAAGATTAATATTATAACTCACTTTAGAAATATTAGCTTTAGCCAACAAAGAAAAAGACATATTTTTCTTTGAAAAGGTAAAATTTTTAACTATCATTTTTTTCTCAAGGGTAATTTATGATTAAAATTTGTCTGGCGTCATATTTTTTATTTTACACAATTATGGATACATAAAAATATTTTAGACATCTTTTTCAAAATTTGTTAAAGGTGGCAACTTTAGCTCTTGACAAGGGCCCAATGGGTTAGTGATAGTTTCTTAAGGCCATCTCCAATGGATAGGTTTATTGTGTATATTTGCATTACTTCCTCTTACAGTGGGTTGAAAACAATGCACATTTTGTAGACAAAGGTTATCCGGTGTGTAAAAATACATTCGCATTACACATTGTGTAGTGGTGGGGCCAACAACTGGGCGGTTAACATTTGTCCGGCTAGACTATGGGCGGACAACATATTTCCTCCCAATCCTACTATATATATATATCACTGTTCTAAAAAATCCGCCTAGGCTTGAAGCTTGGGAGAAACGTCCCGCCTTAAGATTTTGACGTCTTATGCTTGGTAAAACCCTTAAGGGGTACTTTTTCTCTAAAAAGAACAATGCTATAGTGAAACGATATCGCCTTTTAAATTTTTTTTTACAAGCCGGACCATTATCTCATCCAAAATAATTAAATAGTATTTTTATTTGCAAATATTCAAACATATATTTATGATATGTACAATTTTAGTATTTTAATAGCCTTGTTATGGTTAAAAAATATTAAAATATATTAAAAAGGCCTAAACGTCTTTTCACGCCTTTTTACCCCTAGGCATGCCTAGGCTTCAAAGGCTTAAGGCTTGGCCTCCACGCCTCGATCACACCCCTCGTTTTTTAGAACCTTGATATATATATATATATATATATATATATATATATATATATATATAGGCAGGCTCCTGTGCACACTAAATTTGCACAGTGCTGGCACACACCAATTTTTTTAAAGCATTAAAAAAATATTTTTGAATTGATTTTTTTATGTGAGATTGAAACATTTCAATGGACCCATGTAAAAAAAATCAGCCGCAAAAAACTTTTTTTGCTATTTTTAAAAAATCGGTCATACTTTCGCAGCTTTTAAATTGCTTAAAAGCATTAAAAGTTTAACCGATTTTTTAAAAATAGCAAAAAAATATTTTGACCTGATTGTTTTTATATGGGTCCACTGAAATATTTAAATATCACACAAAAAAAATCAATTCAAAAATATTTTTTTTACTATTTTAAAAAAATGATGTGCAAACTTAATGTGCACCTGAGTCTCTCTCTCTCTCTCTCTGTATATATATATATATGTGTGTGTGATTTTGTGCAGAACTGTACGTATTTTAAGAGTGCGGACCGGACATGTGTCACTTAGCGGTGAGCCTAGAAATTAGTGGCTAAATTATAGGCACTCTTTCTCTTTTCTGGGTTTACCGTCAGGTGACACATGTCCGGTCCACACTCTTAAATTGCGAATTGGTCTGCACAAGAGCAGTACTATATATATATATATATATATATATATATTATTGTTGGGCGGACAATACTTATCCGTCCAGGGTTGGCCCTGCCCTTGGGTGGTAGACATTTAACCGTCCAGCTAGTTCTTTACATTGTCCCACTATGAACATAACCCAAAAAATGTACCGCAGATCGTCTAAGTTTACATTATTTTAGCCTATCCCATTGGTTATGGTCTAATATCCCAAGTTGTAACACTAACCACTTCTCTCATGATTCTTTTCAACTATACTCATGATTAGGGGTGATAAACATACATATACGAAGCGGAGACTATGTTTTTCATAATCGTATCCGCTATTTGGATGTACTATCCATATTCGTATTCGTATTCGCCTGGATAGTAAAAACAATTATCCATATTCGTATCCTCTCGGATTCCCCGAATTCAGATAATATCTGTATCCGTTTACATTTCTTATCCATTGGAATTGACACTCTTTTAACAGAAAATATAAATACTAATGTCAGAAAAAATATCAAGCCCTAACCGCTGAGAATCAACTATTTAGATTCACTAATTTAGAATTAACAAATTGATCTTCCACTTCATAATCAATAGCTTATAAATAAGAATCAACAAATCTTATCGCGGTCAGGAACCATGACAAGACCGTGATAATTCTAATGAACTTGTCACAGTCAATGACCGTGACAAATAAAGTTGTCTCGCCCAAAATTATCACGGTCATTGACCTTGACAAGCTGAAGTTGTTAAGGTCAATGACCGTGACAATTCGACAGATTTGGTGTAGTGTGCGTCTATGTGTGTGTGTATTAATGTTTGTGTCTATGTGTTCTTGTTATTGTTGTTGTTATGTGCGTCTGTGTGCGTTGTTATGTACGTCTGTGTGTGTTGTTATGCGTATGTGTGTTTGTATGCATGTGTTGTGTTATTATGTGCGTGCTTGTGTATGTTATTGTGTGCGTGTGTGGTGGGTGGGTGGGTGGGTGTGGGTGTCTGAGTGTGTGTGTGAGAGGGGGGGGGGGGGGGGGGAGCTTACCATGTTATCAGCAGAGGGGAGGTTTTGGAGAAGAGGGTGTGCATCGAAAATGAGGGAGAAGGGGGGAATGGATAAAACAAAAGAGAACAGTTTTAAGACAAATATTTTGTTTGGGTTCGTTTTGTTCTCTTTGTGTTCTTTTCTATTGTTTTCTTTTTCTTTTTGCTTTCGTTTTTTCTTCTTAAGCCATTTATTATCTTTTGATTTAAAAAAAAATATTATTTCTTTATTTTCTTAAATGAGTGAAAAGTGATGATTAACATTTTTATATTATATATTTATATTTTTCATTATATATAATAAAAAATTATATATAATAATTTTATATAATTAATATTATTAATAAATTATTATTGGACACAATATGGATGCGGATATCCAGAAAAATGGATATCCGCAAATATAGGTACTCCGCCTCAGATACGGATTATCCGTGTCGGATACACATACTATCCGTATCCATATTCATTTTTCGGATATTTTAATACACTATTCATATCTATATCCACATCCTTTTTTTTCGATAAATGTCCGCAGGATTCGGATTCGGATACCGGACGGATTTAGATTTTTGAATATCAGTTTATATCCCTACTCGTGATAAAATTATCACATGTACAAAGGATTTAAAATGGCACATTTTTCCAAAATTAAAAGTACAAAATGAAACCCTTAATTATATTATGCATGAAAGTTTCTCAAGTTATTGTCTGGTAAATTGCATGAGTTATGGAATATAATTAAGGATTGGAAAAGTGATACATATTTGACCGATTTTTTTAAAATATCAAAAAAATTATTTAGAGCTCATTTTTTTGTAGGTTTGTTGAAATGTTGAAATACCGTAAAAAAAATTATTTCAAAATATTTTATTTACTATTTTAAAAATTAATTCATTCTTTTGGTCCTCCCCGTATTTATATAATATTACATAGTCGTGAGTACTCTTTTGTCTACATTTTGCTAGCATAATTTGAGGAACACTTAAGAGATCATCCTGAAGCATCATAAATATATAATTGTAATATGTATAGCCATCCGCCATGTCCAATGCCTTTTTCCTAAAATCAATTTCCATGTTAGTTGGGGTGTGGTTTTAGGAAGGGTTCTATCTTATTTTAGGCCCGAGAGAAAAAGCGGGTATTCCTTCTTTTTGCATGTGGATGCAACCACTGATTCTCAATTTCTATATCTAGAAATTGCTATGGGAAAAAAAATTATATATGACTCATAGGACCGGGACGGTCCTGAGATTTTAAAGGTACGAGATGAACTCTTGAATTGAGTATCCATATTTAATAAGAATTTTTTTTTATTAATTTATAAACTGTCAATGTTTTTAAACAGCTCCTCTAACTCGCAAACAAGTATGTACGTGATGTATCCAAGATCAACATACCATCGTATTTAGCATCATCGTCTTCTGTCAACATCGCATCCAAGTCCACCTATTCATCATATTCCCCCACATAAATAATTTGACCAGCGGATACCCCACTTTTGCCAACATTAGCTACAACAATATCAATAATAGGGGGATTAACATACCCTTTATACACGAACACCATATGCACGTCCATGTCGGATACCACTGTACATATTAGTTGATTTGGGAAAGAGTAGCATATCTGAAACTTACTGTAATATAGAGTAGGAAATTTATCGATAATCGCATTGCATAATTCCTTATATGATGCCATCGGCATTAATCAAATAATGAAAGCAACAGATTGATACGTACACCTCAACAACTTCATCTCATCATTTGGGCTGCACAAAAATTACAAATGGACTTAATAAAATAAACACAATTATTGGTACGTAACTCGTTTGTTTTAAATTTAAGTGCATAAACAACCTTCGTTCAAACAATCGTTACTATTCAATGACAATTATGGCAATTAATTCTCATAACATAATTTATTTGTATCATGTAGCGTGATAAATTCATATTATCATGATGAACTCACTATCACTACTATGACATCGTACAATTAATGTATAATTTTTTAGACATACACTCAATTAGATATCAAATGCTATAGAGAGTAATGAAATAACATTTCGGTAATATAAGAGAAGATCACTCAATTAAACCATTATGGTTTAAGTTACAAAAGAACTCTAACCATTATGCAGTTGTGTTTTTAACATCTCAAACAAAGTGTGATGGTCATCTAAAAAAAATCAGCAGGGTCGGTGACTCTTATATCATGTCATACAAAATTTTCTCCACAAAAATAATATGAAATACCTTGGATTATACAATAATTGAATTGGGTATGACATAAAATATGAACAATATGACAAAAGCATATTTACTATATCAAACACAATCTAAAACACTGTAATAACTCAAAAAAAATTCAAACTCTAAAATTACAATGAAATGATATCATGTTGATCATTTGTTGGCTACGAAATCCCCCCAAATACATTGAACTAAATATAATCTCACACTACCTCAATTGGGTATGACTCTGTTTGAATCATAAAAAATGCATGGGGACTCCTAAAATGACAACAACATGAATCATGATTTCTCTACATGAAAACATCAAATAAATTCAACCAAATCTTTCAGAAAGTAGAAGAAGGTGCATACCTTCCCATATCAATTCAAGAAATGGGATAAGGTGGACACATAGATGAAGTAAATATCTGTCGAAAAAATGGAAGAAAACGGACATAGAGAACCAAAAGAAATCAATTATTTTTAACCCAGATTCGTTAAATTAGAATTGGGTTGCCGCAATTAGAGAATTGAAGTATATTTTGGAATGTTCACCACGATCTATGGAACAAGATTTTGAATTTTTTACCACGACGCATAATTGCTACAAGAGTAATTTAGTCTTAACATCAAAAGTGTTGACCTGCGTAACCGTGAATCCCTGCATGTGGAGCAGTTATGGGACCGATCCAAAAAAAAAAAAAAAAAACTCAAGAGATCGCTAACTATTAATGGAAAGTAAATATGACGTTTCCCTAAAAACTTATAATGAAATTCCCTACATTATATGGCTTTCTTATCATCGACACTTGTTGAGAATTTTGACATAGTTTTGTTAAAAGAATTATCAACAAGACGAAAAAACACTCTCCTACTTTCTGGTTTCTTTCACTTCAAACCTTTGACTTCACTTTAAAGAGTAAAATATCGAATTTCGAGATGATAGATTAAGCATGGATAGTATTAAATTGGCTAATTGTAAGTTGATGTCAGAAGTTTGTTGGCCAAATAGAGGAAGATGATAAAATTAAAAAGAAAAAAGTATTTTTAGCTCCTTCGTTAATAAATTCGTTAATAAATTTTAAATACTAAAAGAATTGTGACAAATTTTAAATACTTAGTGTTGATACCAAAATTAATATGCTGATGTGGACGAATAGTATGAAGACACGTGTCAATCTACGTGGCACAATAACAGCGAGGAAGATCATTTACTGAACAACCATGGTTGGTACCGAGCAACGAGAATACACCGAGGAGCTCTATCATGCCGAGGAACTCTAAGCACTCCGAGGAACTCTTGATCAACGAGCAACTAAGGCGGTCCGAACTGCACCTCGGCCGTGTCATCAATTATCAGACGGACAACTGTTCAACTATTCATTAGATTCTTGACGCACACGCTGCATTAAATGTATTACCCATTCATATGTATATCATTTAATGTATTGGACCTTTCATGTACAGCCTTGAGGCTATAAATACCTTGTATCAATCCCATTCAAGGGGAGGGGAATTTCTTGAGAGAACTTGTAATCAAGAATTCCACAAACACTCAGCAATAACATAACAGTGGACGTAGGCTTTATTCCTAGCCGAACCACTTTAAAAATCTTTGTCTTATTTATTTATCTGTGATTGAAGAATTAGAGTGATCTAGTTTTTTACATCAACAGATTGGCGCCGTCTGTGGGAAACGACTGTTGTTATCGTTTTTCATAAAAATCATTTGTCACCAATGGCAGATAATCCAGAATCCAGTAATCGAAATGCTGGAAATACTGGAAATCTTCCAAATCCATCTGCATCTCCAGATCTGGCCGGAATTATGATGAATCTGGCTCAGGGACAAACCGCCATGCAAGAATCTATGAGGCAACTCCTTCAAACTCTTCAAGGCGGTGTACCTACTCATTCAGGGCAAAGGACTGATCATGGGCAATCACGATCCAGACGTATTAGGTCATATCGCAATGGGGAATCCAATGATTCTTCTTATCAACCTGGGCGAACTTCATCAATACGGGCTACGGATACTGATCAACATATCTCTCTTTCTCCTGAGAGAACTAGCGCTTTAGAAAGATTAAGCAGGGTGTCTCCTTTCAGTCGGTTAGGACCAAGGAGGAACATGAGTCCACCTAGGGCTCCATCAGGAAGTTTTCGACCACCACCAGGTTCGAGAGAAAGATCTGCGCAATCACGACCAATTACTCGTCGAGATAAATCTCAGGAAGCTACGTCAGAGCAATCAGTTGCTCGGACTAAGCGGCCCGAGGAAGGGAATGAAGCATGGAAAGGTTCCATTCAACGATTGGAGGATAGACTGGGAGAAATGGCTAAGGCGAGGAACCCCTTACAGAGAACTTTTGTTCAAGGGACACCTTTTGTGCAAGCCATTGTGGATTTCCCCACACCGTCGAAATTCAAAGCACCTGTAGTGACCCCCAAGTACGATGGAAAGACAGATCCCGTACTTCATATAGAACAGTACCAAGCTGCTGCAGATATCTATGCTGTCCCCGACGAGATGAGGTGTCGAGCATTCTCGGGAACTCTTACCGGATCTGCACAGATATGGTACAATAATCTTCCTCGGGGTAAGATTTCAACTTTTGTTCAGCTAGCCGAGCTGTTTATTGGTAATTTTTGTTTTGGAGCAAAACCAGTAAAGCGAGTAGCGCACTTACTAAGTGTTAGACAAAAATCAGGAGAAAGTACTAGAGATTACATAACTCGTTTCAATAACGAGAAGTTGGAAGTCATAGATTATGAAGAAAAGACAGCAATCACTGCTTTGATGAGTGGTTTGCTGCCTAACAAGCTATACTATACTCTGGCCAAAGATCCGCCTAAAAATATGTCGGAATTGATGGCAAAGGCGGCCAAAATCATGAATGCCGAGGAGGCTATGACTGCGAAGAAAAATATGGATAAAGAAGTTAAAGTGGAGGTCGACAACTCTAAGAAGAAAGATCAGAAAGGTAATGGTGGTGACAAATATTCCAGGAATAACAGGATAAAGTTGGAAGCCCTAAAGAAGTATGATAATTATACTCCATTGAAAATGGGTATTAATCATGTTTTAGAAGAAATCAGGAATAACGAGGAAATCAAATGGCCAGAGAAACTGAAGACAGATCCAGACATGAGGAATAAGACCAAATATTGCGAGTTTCACAAAGATCATGGCCATATGACCAAAAATTGTATAGCCCTTCAGAACGAGATTGAAACACTCATTCGAAGAGGAAAATTATCAAAATATGTAGATCGCAGAAGTGAAAGGAGGAATGATGATAGAACTAGAGAGAGATCTAGATCTCCTCGTCGTGCAGAGGAGAAAAAGAGGAGGGCCCATGAAGAGGATCCAGATGATGACCCCGATCTTCCCAAGAAGCCAAGGAAACCTGAACGAGAGGTATTTTCCATACGTTTTGGATCATTTCATTGTAACGTTATTACAGGAGGAGATGCAGGAGGAGGAGACCTTACTGCAGAAAGAAAAGCTTACCTCGGAGAGGCTCAAGCTTGTTCATATATTCAGCGAATAAACCTGGCCGAGGATGATCGTCCTCGGAAGGTAAATAAAGAGAAGCTAGTGATTGGTTTTTCAAAAAACGACCTGGCAGGTGTTCTTTACCCTCATGATGATCCTTTGGTGATCAAAATGAGAATGAAGGACGTGATCATTTCAAGGGTGTTGGTAGATAATGGTAGTTCGGCAGACATCATGTACTATTCATGCTTTGATAGCCTGAATTTGAAATTATCTCAATTGGAACCTTATCACAGACCCCTTCTGGGTTTTGCTGGCGAGAAAGTTTTTCCACTTGGGACGATCAAGTTGGATATATTCATTGGAACCTGGCCTGTTTGTCGAACAGAAAGAATACGATTCTTTGTGATGGATAAGAATGTGCAGTCAGCCTACAATATCATCATGGGAAGAGTTGGATTGAAGAAGTTCGAAGCCGTTCCTTCTACAGTACATCAATGTTTGAAATTCCCAACAAATTTTGGAGTTGGAGTGGTGAAAGGTGATCAAAAAGTAGCTCGGGAATGCTATTATTCGTCGGCCGAGCAAGAAGAACTAGAAGGATCGATGAAAAAGACTACTACTTACCAGGTGGAGGAAGGTACAGAAATTGAAACTCTTGATCCCAGGGATGAATCTCAACTTGTAAAAGGACAGGTGATGGAATCTACAGAAAATGTTATTTTGGACGACGAACATCCTGAACGAATAACCCAGATAGGTTCATCGTTGGATATGTCAATAAAAGAGGAGTTGATAACTTTCTTGAAGAATAGGAAAAATACTTTTGCTTGGAGTCATGAAGACATGCCAGGAATAGATCCAAACTTCTTATGTCATGAACTCAATGTGAATAAGGAGATTAAACCTGTAAAGCAGAGAAGAAGGGTGTTTAGTCCCGAGAAGAATCAAGCCATACAAGAGGAAGTCGAGAAACTCCAGAAAGCTCAATTCATTGAAGATGTAAAATATCCAGATTGGTTGGCTAATGTGGTGATGGTAAAGAAGAAAAACAACAAATGGAGAATGTGTGTCGATTTCACCGATCTCAATAAGGCGTGCCCCAAGGATCATTTTCCATTGCCCAGAATTGATCAACTGGTGGATGCTACCTCGGGACACGAGCTACTCAGCTTCATGGATGCTTACTCTGGCTACAACCAGATCAAAATGAAACCTGAAGACAGGGAAAGTACTTCTTTTATTACCCCTAGGGGAACTTATTGTTATAATGTTATGCCTTTTGGTTTAAAAAATGCAGGTGCAACATATCAGCGGTTGATGAACAAGGTTTTTACCGAACAAATCAGCCGCAACATGGAGGTCTATGTCGATGACATGCTCACTAAAAGCAAGAAAGCTGCTGATCATTTGATTGACTTGAGTCAAACTTTTGATCAATTGGATAAATACCAAATGAAGCTTAACCCGACGAAGTGCACCTTTGGAGTACGAGAAGGAATGTTCCTCGGATACATCGTCAATCAGCGAGGTATTGAGGCAAATCCAGATAAGATCAAAGCTCTTCTAGGGCTGCGATCTCCGACGACGAAGAAAGAAGTGCAGAGTCTTACCGGACGAGTTGCAGCGCTCAACAGATTTGTATCTCGAGCAACTGATAAATGCATACCATTCTTCAAAACACTTCGAAAAACCTTTGAATGGAATGAGGAATGTGAAAAAGCTTTTCAAGACTTGAAGAAATATTTGGGAGCACCTCCACTGTTGTCCAGACCAATAACAGGAGAAAAGTTGTATTTGTATTTGGCAGTATCAGAGAACGCAGTCAGTTCAGCGTTGATCAGATTGGAGAATGAAGTCCAGAAGCCAATTTATTACACAAGTAAGGCTTTCCGAGGTGCAGAAATCAGGTACCCAAAGCTAGAAAAATTGGCATTGGCACTAATTGAAGCAAGTAGAAGAATGAGGCCATATTTCCAAGCCCATACCATCATCGTTTATACTGATATGCCATTGAGACAAGCCCTCCATAAGCCAGAAAAATCAGGGAGACTGATGTACTGGGCAGTAGAATTTGGTGAATATGATATTGTGTATGAGCCCAGATCATCATTGAAGGGGCAGGCTGTAGCAGATTTTATAGCAGAGTTCACATACCCTGATATCCCCGAGGAGCAAAAGATGCCTGTTGATTTACCTGTGGACGATACAGGATCAACAGAAACATTTGCTGACCTACCTGTGGACGATACAGGATCAGCAGAAATAGGTCCAAACCAACCAAGGTTGGTAAAAGGACTTATGGATGTAGAGAAATCATTATATTCAAACTCAGACCAGCCACGGTTGGTAAAAGAGTACGAGAAGATGACTGACGAGGAGCGAAAGATACCGGGGGATGATGAAAAAAAACAGCAGATATTTTATCGAGGAACTCTGACAGATAAGAAATTTGAAGACGAAATACCTACATGGAGATTATATGTAGATGGATCATCCTGCACAGCTGGTTCTGGAGCAGGAATTGTTTTGATCACTCCAGACGAGATTGACATGGAATATGCTTTGCGATTCCAATTCAAAGCCTCTAACAATGAAGCGGAGTATGAGGCCATGATAGCAGGTCTTAATCTAGAAAAGACTATGGAAGCACAATAAATGATGGTATTCAGTGATTCTCAATTAATTGTGTATCAGATGATGGGAATGTATGCGGTTAAAGGAGATTTAATGATCAAATATCATGCAAAGGTGATGAAATTGTTGACAGAATTTGAGGCCATTCAATTGGTGAGAATACCGAGGATGGAGAATGTACAAGCAGACGCACTGGCCCGACTAGCATCAGCTACTCGTACCGAGATGCGAAGAACCATACCGATTGAAGTATTAGAAGGTCGGAGCATAGATGAAGATCTGACAACGAATGTGATTACCCTTGATTTAGGACCATCTTGGATGGATCCAATCAGGAAATATGTTGAAGAGGGCGAATTGCCGGAGGACAAACTCGCTGCCAAGAAACTGAAGTATAAAGCTGCTCGGTATGTATTAACTAATGGTATTTTGTATAGACGAGGAATTATGGCAGGTTTGCAGAGATGTGTACATCCCACCGAGGTGGAAGAATTGATTGAAGAAATCCATGAAGGATCTTGTGGAGCTCATGTAGCAGGTCGAACACTTTTACAAAGAGTGATGACACAGGGATATTACTGGCCGACAATGAGGGCTGATTGTATAGCCTATGCCAAGAAATGTGACAAGTGCCAACGTTTTTCTTCCATCCGACGAACTCCACAAGCATTGCTAACACCAATAACTTCCCCTTGGCCATTTGCCATGTGGGGAATTGATTTGGTTGGACCACTGCCGACCACCCGAGGAAGATTCAAGTATCTCGTAGTTGCAGTGGACTATTTTACTAAGTGGGTGGAAGCAGAGCCTCTTACCAATATGACGTACGAGAAGGTATACCAGTTTATATGGAAGAATATCATTTGTCGATATGGTCTCCCTCATGCTTTCATCACAGATCATGGAACACAATTTGATAATGAAGAATTTGCTGCCTATTGTCATCAGTCGAACGTTTTGAAGTTTCATTCAGCACCAGGACATCCCCAAAGCAATGGACAGACTGAAGTGACGAACAGAACATTACTAAATGGGTTGAAAAAGAGGCTAAGTGAAGCTAAAGCAAATTGGATTAATGAGCTCCAATCAGTATTATGGGCCTACCGAACAACTCCCCGAGCAGCAACTGGAGAATCACCATATATGCTAGCATTTGGAAGTGAGGCTGTGATACCGGCCGAGTTAGGTCTCCCAACGCATAGAGTGCTGAATTTCAACTCTCCGATCAGTGACTTGATGAGAAGAATGGATTTGGACATGCTCGAAGAAGTAAGAGAAGAGGCAGCCATTAGGAATGCTGCTTATCAACAACGAACAGCTCTGTTCTACAACAAAAGGGTGAAGAAATGCGATTTGAAGGAGGGTGATTATGTGCTGAAGAAAGTCATTCAGAAACAGAATAAACTGGAAGCAAACTGGCATGGACCTTACCGAGTTACAGAGGTTGTTCGACCTGGAACCTACAGAATAGCAACTCTAGAAGGAGAAGAATTTCAGAATGCATGGAATGCTGAACACCTGCGAAAATATTATCAGTAATGAAAAATGTAAAGTACTTCCTTCATTATGAATAAAACGAGGATGGTTCATCATTTTCTTTCTGTTGAAAGTTTTTCGGGGAATATTAGTGTTGAACACTACACTGCTTGACAAGAAGAAGACTGCTCTACGGAGCAAAAGTGCTATAAGTAGCCAACCTCCTTTGGTTAGGAGGATAAGCTCTCCGGAGCGCTCTACGGAGCAAAAGTGCTATAAGTAGCCAACCTCCTTTGGTTAGGAGGATAAGCTCTCCGGAGCGCTCTACGGAGCAAAAGTGCTATAAGTAGCCAACCTCCTTTGGTTAGGAGGACATGCTCCAAGGAGCCAAAAAGTTCGAAAGAACCCTACTACTCCTTTGATTAGGAGGTGTAAACCAGCATGATCAACTACGGTTGGTAAGACTTTATATACTCTCGCATTACAGCTTATGTTTGTCGGGAGGTAACATTATTACAAAAAGTTCTTTAAAGAACAAAATATTCCAAACTGTACCAAGTATGGTTGGTCGGGGAGAAAAACCCACTAACTGTAGTTGGTCGACGAGGATAAGAGTATTGACCTTAGTTGGTCGGACACATGTTTATATTTGAAAATTGAACCAAGTATGGTTGGTCGGGGATAGAAACCCATCAACTGTGGTTGGTCGACAAACATTATTTATCCACCTTGGTTGGTTGGAAACAATTTTGAACAATTTATGCTTATTATAAATTCTAATTTGGTTGATGAACCATATAATTTGCAAACAGAAAAATAGCTATTGGCAAAACAGAAAATGAAATTCTTTCATTAAGATAAAAATGTATTACATGTTACATGTATGTGCTAACTATTACATTAAAGATTCCTACTCTATTGGTTTCTTTCCTTTGTCCTTTGAGACAGGTTCCTCGCCAGCAGGAGGATCCTCTAGACAAAGAGGAGAATTAATAAAGTTCATGTCCTTCAGCATTCTGACATTCATTATTGTAGGAGTGTCCAACAGGTGTTCAGGACGAGATACTTCAACTTGAGAATGAAGGTTATAATCACCAAGATACTTAGAGATCAAACTCCGAGGAATGGAACGAGCAGGAATCCATGCCATATCCAATTTATAGGGAGGAACAGGCAAGTCTAGCAATCCAGGAGCATGATAATCCCATAAATAATGACCTTGTTCCAATTTTAATACACCCAGGGCGTTCAACCATCCCTGCTTATAACCTTCGTTGTTAGCATTTTCAAGGCGATCATCCAAATGGTAAAGAGCTTCATTATAGCCTGCATTCCAGAACTCCCGAGGCTGTTTATGGAATTGGAAAGTTAATCTATCTACTTGCTCGAGAAAGTTCTTGATAAGAGCATCTTTATTATTCAGATCAGACTTCATCGCAGCCAATTGATCCTCTAAAGATAAATTTTTCTTAGACAAATCAGACAGAGCACGATCCTTAACATTCAGTTGGAATGCTTGAGTTTCCAGAGTAGATTGGGTGCGAGATTCTTCAACACTACGGCTAAGAACTCTTGATCGGCTCCGAGAAGCAACTGGAGAACTTTGCTCCTCGACGATTCTTCCTCGTCCCCGAGAACTCCTTCCTCGTCCCCGAGCAGTCACAGGAATAATAGACTTTTTCAAGTCATCCAACTCTTGCCTTAGTTTGGCGTTTTCAACCTCTAGAAACGAAAAACCTTCATCAGTAACTGGTACTAATGCAGTGGAAGAGGAGGCAACAGATTCATATTGAGCCAATCTTTTCTGCAGACTATTATTTTCTTGTTCCAGGATCTCGGCAATTTGTCGGCAGGATTCAACTTCACCTTTTAGGGTCCTTTCCCTAATGTCATATGCAGCAATGATCTTTTTATGACCTGTATCAGAGGAAAGTTGTTGATATCTATTTTCATATTCCTCGTGTAATGAAGCCATCGATTCATTGTGCTGGCCTTGGAGATCCTTTAAGGAACAATGCAGCTCTTCAATCAATTCATAATAAGCGATATTGTTAGCTACAGCTCGGTCGAGTAAATTTTTCAAGTACCGATAAGCCTCAGTCGCCTGTTCTGAAGCATCATGACCAAGAATGTCAGCAATTTCAGAAGAACTAAGGTCTGTATGACCAGCCCTATAGTATTGGTGACATTGCTGCATCAGCTCGGTATCATGAGAAGAGATTAGTTCCATTCTAGCAACAAACTAAAGACAAGAAAAAGAGAGAAAGATCAAAGGTATGAGAAATTTACTGAAGAAAGATGGCGAGCAGCTAGGGACGTCAGCGTATCCCTAGGAATTTTTTCATCAACCCCGAGAACCTCGGGTATAACTGAATTCGTTGAAGAACTCGGAAGAAGGATGTTTGAAACACTACTACCACCAGCTGGTAGAGAAGATGCAGTCCCAGCAAGATTAACTGAGGATGATTTCCTCAATCTCTTCAAAGGACGGTCAACAGCATCAACCAAGGAAGAAGTCTTGGTCGGAGAGATGACAATTACATCAGCAGGAGCACTTTTCTTGCTCGGGGCCACTGGGGGCTTCTCGGCAATTTTGGAGGAACCAGCATCTACTTTTTTAGTCCCCTCCGGGACATCAATTTTGCCTTTCTGGGCTCCAACAGCAGAAGAAGTGTCACCAAATAGAGCAGGAGGAGCTCTTTTCTTGCCCATTCTCTGAGATAGGGGGATATGAGAATCTGAAGATGAACTTTCTGGTGTTGAAGCTGGTTCAACAGGGCGAGCAGTATAAGAGGTTGTGTAGCTCTTATACTGCAGCAAATATGATGCAGATCTAATATGCTCGTCTGCAATCGTCTTATGCAAATTCCAGATAAGTTTTAAATGCTTGATATTCACTTCCGACTCTTTTGGAGTTTTTCTTTTACTATCAACTGCAAATAAATACATAAATCTCAGTCATACATTTTGTCAAACATGATGAAAACACAATTTCATAAGTAAAATAAAAATGAAAAATAAACCTATCCCATTGCCGTATGGGGGGCATCTGGGACCGTTGTATACTTCATTCCCAGATAAAGGCGCGTGTTGCCAATTTTTTATGACCAACCCATGCTCAAAATAATCTCTATTTGAATCAGGGAGGTTAACTACAAGGGCTCTATTTAAAAACCTAGTTTTTAAATAATAAATATTATCTAAAGTGGCCCATTTATAGCAGTACATGATTTCTGGGATCCCTATACGAGTCCCATGAGTTAGATTTAACTTGTGCACCCCGTTAATTATTCTCCATGAATTGGGGGCTATTTTTGCAGGAACAAGATCAAAATATTGACAAAACTCAAGACATAATGAGTTTGGAGGAAAAGAAAAACCACATTCAGCAATGAAAAGACTGGGGAACCAATGTCCCTCAGCCAATCGAAAGTAATCTAAAGGCTCAGAAAGAACCTCTAGAGTTACCCAAGAAGGAATGGAAAAGTCAGAACGAAATTTCTCAGCAGATTCAACAATATAAACCATATTGAATAAAAGAGATGCAGAAGAAAAGAAGAAAATCTTACAGAAAGAAAGGAGATATGTTGACAACGAACGGAAACAATGATGAACACACAAGAGAGAGGAAGAGAATAGAAAACTTGAAGGCAGAAAAATGGAAAGTGTAGACGACGGTATGGTTACCAAAGGGGTTTAAATACTTTACATTGGGAAACGGCGAAAGAAATGATTACTAAAAAGAAACTACTGAACTTCCGGCGGCTAAAAAGACAAAAGTTACACGAAGATCGAAGCGCTTATAAAAAGGCGGAAACTGCGAAATGAGAAGGAAATTTGAATACAATGCTCCTAAAACCCAGGAAGGTCATTTAATATTACCATATACCGAGAAAGAATGTCCCATACTCCTCAAAGTTCGAAATATGAAACATTGGGGGCTTCTGTTGATACCAAAATTAATATGCTGATGTGGACGAATAGTATGAAGACACGTGTCAATCTACGTGGCACAATAACAGCGAGGAAGATCATTTACTGAACAACCATGGTTGGTACCGAGCAACGAGAATACACCGAGGAGCTCTATCATGCCGAGGAACTCTAAGCACTCCGAGGAACTCTTGATCAACGAGCAACTAAGGCGGTCCGAACTGCACCTCGGCCGTGTCATCAATTATCAGACGGACAACTGTTCAACTATTCATTAGATTCTTGACGCACACGCTGCATTAAATGTATTACCCATTCATATGTATATCATTTAATGTATTGGACCTTTCATGTACAGCCTTGAGGCTATAAATACCTTGTATCAATCCCATTCAAGGGGAGGGGAATTTCTTGAGAGAACTTGTAATCAAGAATTCCACAAACACTCAGCAATAACATAACAGTGGACGTAGGCTTTATTCCTAGCCGAACCACTTTAAAAATCTTTGTCTTATTTATTTATCTGTGATTGAAGAATTAGAGTGATCTAGTTTTTTACATCAACACTTAGGTTCATTAATTTTCTTCTTAAAAAAGTCCACGTTAGTGGCATAACAAGTGGACTTATTAGTAAATTATTTTTAAATATTTAAAAATTGTCAATAAGAGATCTAATTGTAAATTATCCAATTAAAAATTAGTGCATGTAATGAAGTTATAAAATTATTGAAAGTTTTAATCATGGCCTAAAAACAGCTGTTATTGTGGGTGGCTTATTAATCCACTCAAAATGGTATTTAAAAAAGTTGGAAAGAATAGACACTTAGTCCTAAATGCCCTGTGATAATATTGTCTCATTTAGTAAGGACTAGAAAAGTAAAACTTCACATTTGGTTGTGAAGCCATAATAGAAGTCACATGATGTCTGTGGTGAACTAATTTCAATTGTCACTACTAAGCATACAGCTCTTGTGAAAATTTAGATGAGTTTCATACTCGGTGTGTATTTTTTATGCTTTTGATTTTTTATTATCTATTTCAAGTGTATAAAAATGTGAGAAACAGAAAATTTGTTGCTCAGTTATTGATACTTAAATCATGTTTGCCTTGTTTAGATGGTTACGATATGATTTTTTACCCTCCTGCATGAAAAACTGCTATTATTGAAATTAAAATTACTATAAACTTTATGACTGGCTACGATGTAAACATTTATTAAATTGATTTACGGAATCTATTTCACAAAAATTAAAATACCAATAATACCGTTTTATATACCAATTTGATAGGCCAAAGATACGCTGTTTATATCATACTAGTTTTAAGTTCGGCTCAATTCGTGAACGATTTTAATCATAACTAGATAATAAAAAAGAAAATCATAAAATCTTAAAAAATTATAAAAATTAGAATATATAGATTGTAAAAGGTCATGCAAACGGTCGAGAGTATGTCACTCTGCTTTTAGCTATTTTTTATTTTTTATAAAAACCCAACACTGAGCGGTAAATCATGTTATCCAAAATATTTTTTAATTAAATTACAAAATATATAAATATAAATATATGTATACATAATAATCTGAAATGATACAAATAAACTTATATGGGTTGTATGATGGAATATAAATGATTGAGACAAACATTTGCTCCGAAAAGTGATTTATGACTCGACGACAATCATCTCCCATGATACAACAATCTCCACTTATAATAGTAACACTCCAAATTGAAAGTTACTGGCGAACCAATAATGGAAGATTTCTATTTTTATGAACACGAAAATGAGACTGACTTAAGACAAAAAATAATACTAAAATAAATGAGACTGACTTAAGACAAAACACAAACCATCAGATTATACTAAAATAAATGGCGGTTAAAAACAATTAAAACTGTCCAAACTGTCACAACCATTGGGAGCAAAAAACTCTTAAAAACATAATTAAAATTGAGCCAAAAATAAATAATTTACACACCAAAAAATTGGACTCAGAAATGAAATAAAAGCCCGATAAAATTTGGTCAAAAAATTAATACTTTGGCCAAGACAAATTCCAAAGTCCACGATCGAGGTAGATCGGATCGAGCAGGCGGCGGCGCACGCGTGTGAACTTGAAAGTCAATTCAAGTGTATTTAGCCCCTCCCTACTTCAAATAGTTGGGATGTCCTAAGGGTTCCAATCCCAAAAACCATAATATGTTATAATATACTACACACGGATTTCACATTTTATTTATGTGAGACTTTGATTTATACATAAAACTTCAACCAAATTTCATGTTTTAAGTTGTTACTTTGAGCAATAATTTTTCATTAATTAATTTATGTTTTTTTATATATGTGAGTATACCATATTATATTCCTAGTGGAGGAGAACTCCTTATAATATTGAACGTTCTCGAAAGGCGTATGAGTCTCATATCAAATTGAACAAAATATGATTTTTCAACTCAATAAATTAGCATAAATTCCTACAAATCATATATATGGTCTTTCCAACCTTTGTTTCGTTCTTGAAAAATTTTAGTTGGAAAAGGAAACTGGATAAAATCTTCATGAACGGAACTTCTAAGTTACAGCAAAATTAATGTGTCATGTGCAGGATCGGTTTTGAGGGGAGGCCAAGGAGGCGGCCACCTCAAGTCCCCGATTTTCGATGCATTTTAGGGGTCCCAAATTTTTTTATGCATATATATATTTATAGCATTATTTTCCAATCGTCCCAAAAACAATTTGTTAAAAATTGAACGGACAAATATTTAAACTTTTTAGAACTCCCGAAAAATAAGTCGACATCCTTGACCGTGCCCAGAATTGTTACTGTCATTGACCGTGACAAGTCCGTGATAAAGAAACTTGTCACGGACTTGTCACGATCAATGACCGTGATAATTTTTTAAAGAGTGTCACGGGTTATTCATGATTTATAACCGTGATCGTAACACTATCGTGACAATTATAACAAGCTTGTAATGGTCAATGACCGTGATAAAAAAAGTTGTCTCACCCAGAATTGTCACGGTCATTGACCTTGACGAGTTGAACTTGTCAAGGTCAATGACCGTGACAATTCGGAAGATTTGGTGTAGTGGTCACTTATTAGTCAGTGATGCCTTGTTTCATTGTTTTGGTTGTTTGTCATAGTATTAGGTAGTCAAATGAAATATGGGGTATATGGTATGTGTTATTATAGGAAAGTGTATGTATAATTTTACATGTACATTCGATACATGTATAATTGATTAAATTACTTTCATATGAGACCATGAAACAAAGTCAATATCATATGCATTTGCAAATATAAAAATGGTCGGTACCTTTGAATATCTGCAAAAAGTAAGAGAGATTTCATATGAAATCGACGATCTCATTATAAAAACACTACTTCGATACAAAAAATTATCACCGACAAATGTAACCGAGGTGTTACAGTTATTTAGTCTCATAACATGTCACTTATTAATCAGCGATCCCTTGTTTCATTATTTTGGTTGTCGAACATAGTATTATGTAGTAAAAAAAAACATTAGATATTTTGGTTCTAATTCCATTTAAGAATGTTTTGTTTAGAACTATTCCCACATGATTTTTAGTTTCACAATCAGTCCTATTTTGTAGTTATTGATGGTTATAACTGCCCTTCCACAAAAACGTGTGTTGTCATTTGTGTGTAACTTCATATTTGTTAAGAGACATTTCAGTTCCCACATTCAATTTTAGCAGGACTAATAACAAAAAATGCCTAAGCCCCCATAAAACATGGGGAATATGGTATGCTTTATCATAGGAATGTAACTGTTAAGGAATTGGGAGTAAATATGTTCAATATCGAATTCAAAGAATGGCATGAAGTTCCCAGACTGGTTTGCAATGTAATGGGATAGTATAACTTTGTCAAGGCATTCGATGTCAGTGTCTTTTTTCACATTCAAAAACTAAGAAGAGGTGAACCAACCAATTATCCAACCAATATAGAATGTCTTATCCAGTTCCAACTTTCCATTGGGCATTAAGACAAATATAAGGCAACACCTGCTTAAATCCTGTCCATATAGATGATATTATGTACGATATATTCTAATAAGATCTTATATCTTTAAATTCAATTCAAAATTGGTGTTAGTTAAATAAAATACCAATGAAATGCAATATAAGCAAGTAGGATAATGGTATAAGGTAGTACCATATTTTCAGCAATACGATTTATAGATAAGAACTTGAGATAAATTGCATAAAAATTGCATATGTTCAATATCAAATTTGAAGAATGGTATGAGATTCCCAGACAGGTTTGCACTGTAATGGGATAGTATAACTTTGTCAAGGCATTCGATGTCAGTGTTTTTGTTCACATTCGACAACTGATAAGAGGTGAACCTAACCAATTATCCGACCAACATAGAATGTCTTGTCTAGTTTTAACTTTCCATTTGGCATTAAGATAAATATGAGACAACACGTGCTTAAATCCAGTCCACGCAATTCTTATCATAAAACAAATAAAATCCTAGCATAAAACTATTTTGGGGCTATACAGGCAAAAGACTGGACGCGTTGGTTTTAGTATTAGGCATGTGAATGACTAAAAAGCTTCGGCATCTATTTAGCAGTCAATTGAAGGTAGTGTTAAAAATACATGGTATATCACAATGGAGTTTAAGATAAATATGAGGCAACACCTGCTTAAATCCAGTCCATACAAATGATATTCTATAAAATATATTATAATAGGATCTTATATCTTTAAATTCAATTTGAAATTGGTTTTGGATAACTAAAATACCTACGTAACGTAATATAAACAAGTAGGATAATGGTATACGTTAGTTCCATATTTTCAGCAATAGGATTTATAGCTAAGAACCCGAGATAAAATTGCACAAAAAAACTCTACTACTATGACAATGATTTTTACATTGCATTATCTCAGCAAAAATTTCTGCATACCTACAAATTATTGAGATTAATGCTTTTGAATCTTCTATTTAGACGCTGTAGGTCCCAACGGATGAATCCAGGTTCGAGGTTATGACATTCCTTGATTGGACTGATTACATTGACAACCTCACAAAACCAAAAGTGAATATGTATTAGTTGCTTCATATTTTCCTACTATTAATATTATGTTCATGAAGCGTAAAAACAGAATGCAACTTGGAACTAATTTCTAACCAGAATAACTAGGACACACCCGGTGACTGTGGAAGGGCTATTATCCCGCATCATCTTTCTAATTGAGTCGAGTAGCCTCATATGAACGGCTACTGCCAGTTGTAATTTCTATTTTCTTCACATCATGTATGTACTTTGCAAATACCCAACCCAAAGAATTTTCAGTATTTGCAAAAAGGAATGAAACAAAAAAGTGCAACACTATAAGTCGTACTATGCCATTTAAATCTTCACTAGTTTCTCCTCGAAGTGCGCAAATAAAAACAGACTCAACCTTACTCTTTGAGAGTTGTGCATCGGTGTTAAAACATCTGGTGATTAATGTATCTTTAGGAACTTCTCTTTCGTGTATTTCAATCAACTCTCCCCAATTTGGTATTCCTAGTATTTATGACACATGCTTTGCCTTGAATTCAACTAATTCCCCCCCCCCCCCCCCAAATAGAATTTATTTGTCACAATGTCAAACTGATTTAAGATTGATATTGTATTTGAATCATGTTTCTTGTACAATTGATATGTTACAATAATTGTCCCAAATGGTGTTTCAGGAAATAACTCAAAATGCTTATTGTTTAAATCGTTTTCCCTGAATCGGCAAAAAAAAGTATTCAACATCATCATATGTGATCTGAATTGATTTGAATCTTTACTAAAAGTCTCCTTATTTAATACCATCTGAACGAGGTCAATGCGGTTAATTATTTACAATCATACGTCAAAAAATTAGCATTCAACTTGTCGTACGAAAATTGTTATACTCCATTATCTGCACACCTCACCATACCATATATAATTGTATAATTGTGTGAATTGCAGTCAAATGCAATCATTAAACAAAGTCAATATCATATGCATTTGAAAATAGAAAAATGGTAGATACCTTTGAATATCTGCAAAATGTCAGTCATAATTGATATCATATCAATGATCTCATAATAAAAACATTACTTCGATACGAAAAATTGTCACCGATAAATGTAACATTGGTGTTATAGTTATTTAGTCCGTTAACATGTCACTTATTAGTCAGTGATCCCTTGTTTCATTATTTTGGTTGTTGGTCATAGTATTAGGCAGGCAAATGAAATATAGGGTATACGGTATGTGTTATTATAGGAAAGTGTATGTATAATTATACATGTACATTTGATTACATGTATAATTGTTTAAATTACATTCATATGGACCATGAAACAAAGTCAATATCATATGCATTTGCAAATATAAAAATGGTTGTTACCTTTGAATATCTGCAAAAAGTAAGAAAGATTTGATATGAAAATTGTTATACTCCATTATCTTCTCAAAGATCTTTTTAACATTCAACATGCGCATTCTATTTATTGTTATTTGGAGGACTCATAATGACAATTTATAATAACATAAATCCATCTGTGAAAAAAGAGGATTGATTATTTTTCACTTCAACCACTTTTTTATGATAAATATCCAATATTAAGGTCCATTCAGAATACTATACTACTTAGTTAAAGGATACTAAATTTATAATTCACATAGCACTGGAACATTTGTTTCACCCTCGCCAGCAAGTTTTTCTGAACCCAATTTCAACAAATTTGCAATCACATGCACAAAACTTAAGCATCATCTTCTAGACAATTAGTGTAATATCAAAGACCTCAATTCTTACATTACAAACTACTTGTACAAAACATTAATGTGAAAGCAACCCATAAATGAGTTGGGATACTATGCATAAAATCATCTTTATGCACTATAAAGTAATAAATTCATCGAGAATAAAACATATATATATATATATATATATATATATATATATATATATATATATATATATATATATATATATTCATGACATACTGCATTAAGAAAGAAATATGTAGATGTTAATATAAGAGTTGTTGAAAAATCATTGAGATGTTCATTTTGCCACAGTAAAATTACTATTTTGTCAAGAGTAGTCCAGCTAGCAATATGTAATATAACACTAAAGTATTCTTATGTCAAATTGTTAGTCATATAAAAACTTGGAGAAAATAAGTCCATTAAAATAAGGAAGAAACTGTAGTCACCCCATGTGGTTTTGTGGTGTTGACGAATCACCTCTCGAAATATTAACTTGACATTTTACTCCACCCAAAATTCCAGCCGACATTTTTGAATTAATTACTTATGCCTTTAATAGACACAGTAATAATTTTTTGTGGCCTTTGTAAAATAGTTTTTCCTCAAATAAGACTTCTTCACTTCATGTCAGATAAGTCTTGTAGCATCAGATTGTAGTGATCTTAAGAAAATAGATATTGTGCACATATTTTTCTCAATTTTGAGCCATCAAATTATAACTACCTTTTTTTTTTCTTTTCTATGCATGATCCCAAAGAGCAAATATTTTTCGTATCCATATTCTTTCCAAAATAAGTTGTAGTTGTTATATAAAAAACATTGGGAAAGGTTTATGCAATTCATAAATTACAAGCTTCTCTAAGGTCGGGACTCACATTCAGTTTTGGAACTTACAAAGAAATTATTTATACGTTTAATGGATCGAATTGATTGCGAGAATTACTATTCTATGTCTTATGTCTTAAAAGATACTAATACATCACGTGTGTAAATTAAGTTGCAATAATAATGCACTTCTGTTTTCTTGAAATTATGACATCATACCTCCCAATGTTCAACCACATATGAATATTCAATACTATTAGCTATTTCTTATTCAATACCTTAATCATAGCTGAAAAATTCAATTATTGAAAAATTGGATTTACTAATCACATAGTCATACACACATAGAACTGTTTGTACAGTCATGGGAATATACTTAATAAAACTACTATTAGTGCAAAATAAGAAACAGTGACAGTGATAGTGTTTCCAATGATAGCTATTAATACACATTGCAATAATTTTTTAATTTACAAACCTTGTATTCCGCCCTCTAGTTTCAGCAGATAAAAACTATATTCACTGTCTTAATTCACAAACCTTATATTCCTCCCTCTTCATAGAATTCTAGATTAAAACTGTAATCACTGTTGCTCCATTTTCATGCTTGCAAAAATTTATTTAGAGTTTGTGAAAAAAATAGCATTTGAGCCTTATTATATTGCAATCATTTACCCTACTTATGATAGTTACACACATTTTTTGAAACACTTGTGAATTGTGGGTGGTTACCGAGGCTTAATTTCGTCTAATTGCATTTGCCATCAAACCCATCTTTCTGTTGACTTCCAGAAAAAAGGATCGGCTGCCAAAATGGAACTACATGGGACTGGGAACTAAATTTTCTTCTAAAATAGGACTATATACCCTCACTCCCATTTTCATTATTTAATCTAAATATATATTTTTTACGCATATATGTCCCATGAGGTAAATTTGGTTGATGAGGAGGGTAAAATAAATACCAACAAAAACCATAGACTATATTGATTTTTATGTCTACTTTCAGACATTCACAAATATTTTATTTTTTTGTATACCTTAATTTACATATATTTTCAGCAAAAATATGCATATATTTTTTAAAAAAACTTATATAATTTTATACACTTTCACAATATTTTCATGATTTATGAATATTTTGAATATTGATAATTTTATTTTCCATTTGTAGCTAGTTTTCTAGGTATCAAAAATCAATTCCAGAAATAGCATATTCATGGAAAGCAAATAACTTTTTATACTTATCTTCAAACTTTACTGTTGCAAGTATTTTACAGTTCGCTACATTAAACTTAAATGAATAAAATGGGGGGTTTCTAACGGCACCACACTTATTGTTATAAAATACCACAAGATAAAAAATATGTTTTTTTTATAAAGGCCACCACATTATATATATATATATATATATATATATATATTTTTCACAATTATTTCAACACAAAACTCCACACATTATCTCTCTCTAGCCACTACACTCCAAACCCTACCTTTTGTTTTATTCACAAAAGACAATACAACTTTTTCTCCATTAATCCAACCTTCCTTCCACCGACCATCTTCAACAAGTTTTCTTCCATTGATCCTCACAAACTTATTGAATTTCTTATCCCCCAACACACCAACCATTTTTAACTACATTATTAAATTAGGGTTTTATTGGTAAATACACAAATACCAATGGATAATCTAACCAAAGACAATGATAACACATTCAAAGAAAATGAAAACTCCACAAATGACATTTATGAGGTAAACTTTGTGTCCAATTATATAAATATTTGTATATTCTAAGGGATTGAATAAATAAAAAATTTAAAAAATCGTGCGGACACTGTTCAGTGATTAAAGATCGGGCCCGAAATGAAGTCCAAATTTCGAGGTAACCATCCTGAACAAAACTTATATTTTTTTCCGAACTAGGTCAATTCGCTATAATCACCCCAATTCTCCTTATATTATTCATCATATATATGCCGAAGTGTTGAGCTTAATTCGCGTTAGTTACCCCGTATAAACCTACACTGACTCGGCAGATTCATGCCGAATGGAATTGGAATACAGTTAAGTCATAGGTCCAAACATTCAAGTAATTCAACCCTTATATTGATTCGCACATACAAAAATCAACTCATAATATCAACCCTGATATTGATTGACATATTGTTATCTTTATTCAACTCATAATATTTTTACTTATGCAGGATGCCTTCTTGGATTTCAACTCCGTATTATTTGATAAGGCGTTGGTAAATATGGAGGTACCCAACAACGGGGATGATGCTTCTTTAGGAATTGATGTTAGTATGACATTTTTTATGAATAAGGTATTTCCCACGAGGCAAGAGTTAGTTGATTAGGATCAAGAGCAAGCCCGGTCTGTTAAAACAGTGATAGTCATCACCAAGTTCAATGCACATTCTACAATGCGTAAGGGATGTCTACACATTGGTTATGAGGGGGGAGGTGAGTACCGTGATCATCATAAGAAGAATGATAGGAATGAAGGTAGTGGCCAAGAGAAAAAAAGGTAGGAAGAGGGACACGACCACTCGAAAGTGAAATTGTCCATTTTTGTTTAAGGGCATTCCGATTAACAATGGATAATGGATGTTGTCTGTCATTAGCGGCGTTCACAATCACCCATTGCCGAAGACATTAGTTGGATATGCATATGCGGGTTGAATTAATTTGGTGGAAAATAAAATTATTAAAGAGATATCCTTGAGCGGTGTAAAGTAGACCGCCATTCTACTGACGATTAAAAGTTGTAATGTTAGAAATGTTTCGACCATGAAAACAATTTACAATGCCAAGGGCAATTTGAGGATCTCAGAACAAGCGGGTAGAACGACGATGCAATGGTTAATAATGGTGCTTGAATATATTTAAGAAAAAGAAATAACATAGATAAAGCGAAGAAGAGCCCTCCGCCGGTGGCTTACATCAAGTATGAGTAATAAAAGCACCTATGTATTGAAAATTATGTAAAATATCTAAAAAAAAACTGAGTTTTAGCATGTTTGAAAGGATAGGTGCGAAAAGCCATCCTAATTTCTTTACAAATATACTCTGAAATCAAGTTAGCCTTCATAAGAAGTCCTTCAAAGAAAGCTTTGTTCCTAGCGCACCAATATGCCAACAAATAAAAAGCAGGAATGATACCACAAAGAGTACTTTTAATTTTGCCGCCCCTGGAATTAATCCACCAATTCAATAAATTACCACTAAGAGTGGAAGATGACATCCTTAGGCCCCAAAGATTAGAGAATTTAATCCAAACTGCTTGCAGCACCTCTCCTTTCTAAAAAAGATGATCCCTATCTTCTCAACAAAAGCTTTCACAACACCTACACTTAGAGGGTATGGGAATATCAAGCTTTTTAATATACTCATCAATAGCTATCCCTTTATGAATTAACCTCCACATGAAAATTGAAATTTTGGGACAAATTCTCCTATTCCAAATAAGAGAGAATGATCTTTGAATACAACCATTATCCCTCACCAACCGCTAAGTCGATTTGATACCGAAAGAGCCTTCCTTTGATAAAGTCCACTTCTTTGAATCACAATCAAAATTATCTGAAAAAACCTCCCAAAAACTTTGCATCCTCTTCCACACATGTTAAGACATAGAAATTGAACCCTTAAAATTTTGGGGTAACAATTTCTTATATATATTTATATATATATATATATATATATATATATATTAGCGGAATGCCCGTGCCTGAAGGCACGGTGAAAATTTCCTAAGTGCGTAATCGTAAAACGATAAAAATTTCCAAAAAATACAATTGCAAAACGGCAAAAATATAGATCCCCAACAAAACAAAGTGTAATTTAAAAAAAATGGCCATAATCTCCTTTGTTTATAGGACTATCCACCCTGCTTGACAAATAGCAAATAGTCCAACAACATTCTTTCATATAGTCTATTCATCAAATTTTGACATAATTCTCTTTATTTATAGGCCTATCCACCACCCTCTTTAAGAAATATAAAATAGTACGACATTCAAAAATAAAAAATACACTATTATTTCATTTTCTAAAAGGGAAAATCAAACATTGACAAAATGTTATACCAACAACTGACTATAATACATAAACAAATAATTAAATTTGGATCGACATAACTAATTCCGCAATCATCTCATTGAATCGTTCAACTGTCAATATCACTACCTGTGACAAAGTACCTGCACATATATCTAGAACATGAATATCAAAGGCTAGGAATATCAAAGGATATTTATGGGCAGGCTAGGAATATCAAAGGATATTTATGGGCAGGCTAGGAATATCAAAGGATATTATATTAAATTCAATACTTTAATAAAGTAACTCAATCTTATGTAACTTGTAGTGTAACGATAGCTGAAGTAAAATATTAACAAATGCTACGTATGATCAATTTGGGAACCACATATTATTTTAATCCAAAAGTAGTGTGTTGACAAAACCAGACACAAATTTTCACCACAGTTGTAGATTAAGATTTACAATTCAACTATATATATATTTTTTAAATTATTGATAAAAAATATTTCTAGAATATCAAAGGATGCTACAAAATTTGAACATTAAAAGTAAAGAAAACACCAAACCTCATACTTTTGTAAAGTTATACAAATAGGGTACCCCAATCTTTTAGTCCAACACTATATCCTGAAACACATTGCTAAACATCGTAAGCTAAAAACATGCGTAACAAACCCAATATGAAGAATTGAAATTGATTTTAGTGTTAATGTGTCAATACAATACTAAAGGAAATTGATTTTAGTGTTAATGTGCAGGAAGGGGAGCTACAAAATTGTAATTCAAACCTGGAAGCAAATATTAGTTGCAGCAAAGAGTAATAACCAATATGCTGGCCTCCTTAGCCTTCATCTGATTACCCAAAAGATAATAATAGGCATTGACAACCAGTTATGCTATGCGTGTAGCCGCCAGGTTGTCATCCGTGATGGGCATCACAGGCTCTGAAGATCATCTCTAAGGAACCTCTTTACTCTTCTTCTGGTGCTGTTGAATGGGAGCAATCGAGGTCCCTATAAAAATCTTTTTCCTTTTTATCATCCCATTGGCAGTGTTAGGGCTCACTATAGTTGTCTTATGCCGAGTTTGAATGGATTGGGAATCTTTGCCTTATAAGTGGGCGAGAATGTTTTCGATCAACGGAGCTACCATTTGCCAATACTATAGATATTAAGAAAAGAAGATAGGCAAATCCAAGTGAGAACTAATAAAGTAAAATTATAGTTTAAATGGCATGTTTTTTACTTCTACAATATGTAAGAGCAGGGAAGAATATCTAAGAGTTTGAAGTGAGTTAGTATAAATAACTCGTGATTAGAAGATAGAAAATCTGCTCGGCATTTCAACTGGCGACAGTAAGTTGAAATTTTATATATACATTTATAATAAATGTAAGGAAAAATAAAAACAAATTTAGTTGTGGAAAAAATGGATGTTTTATAGATAACAAATTTGGAAAAATAAATGTGGGAATGGCTCAAATGACTTGTTTGTGGCATGAAATTTAATGGGTTGGTCAGGTATGAATGAAGTACATTTAATGGATATACATAAGTTCATTTGTACTGATTATAGAGATAAAAGAGATTGTTCAAACGGATAAAGCTCCAGCAGCATCGGGACCATATTCTCAGGCCATCAAAGCCAACAACCTTCTTTTTATGTCTGGTGTTCTTGGCCTTATTCCACAGACTGGGAAGTTTGTCTCCGATAGTGCTCTTAACTAAGATGAGAGTGCATCGGTCTGAATGAACCTGCCCCGGTCTATTAATTCAAATACTCACAACAGTCTTGGCCCTTAAAAAATAGAGGACTTCTTTTTGTAAAGAGAACCTACATAAAAACACAATCTAAAATTAGAACCCCCTCCAAAAAAAAAAAACTTTAAGACCCTTGAACTTGAAAAATAACCCATGTTTGAAAATAAAATAAAAAGTAAGCAGCAAAATTGAAAATGCAAAGTTAAGACACCCAAACAGTTATTGACAATTGGAGATACATGGACATTTTTGCAGCAATCCTAAATAGTTACATATTTTTATGAAACCACCTCCAAAATCAGTCCCACACAGTTATGAAGTCCCAATTACAGTCCCAATTACGTACTTTTATGCAGTCCCAATTACGTACTTTTATGCAGTCCCAAATAGTTTTCACCCCCAAAATCAGTCCCAAACATAATAAGAAGGTTCACACAGTTGCAACCCTGTAAGAATACAACATAATAAGCAAGTTCAACCACGTTTAACATTTTTAGAATCTATTCTGACTTAACAATTCAAAAATAGAGAGTATGCATAACATTTTTACAATTAATGTGATCTTAAAACAGAAATGAAGAAAGTTGAAAATGAAACAAATCGAAAATATCATGTATGATTTCAGAAAGTTAGAAACCTTTGAATAGGAATAAATATAAAGCACCATTTTCACTATATCTCACTATAAACTCTAGGATTAAAAGGAAAAAATGTAAAAGAAATAATCTAATGACAACTAAAATTCTGACAGAGAAATTATCATTATATTGATTAATTAGTTGATTTAACCTTACATAATTGAAACATTAACCGAGCACTTTCCTGATAAAAGTTTACTTTCTAGCTCATATTGAATTCTGTTTGATTGTGAATATTCCATGGAAAATTTCAAACTTTCCAATTTTTCATGTGTTAGATTGCCTAATTTTATTAGAATTTTCCTCCATCTTTGCTATGCACAGTTTGAACTGTTTTAACTGGAAGTTTTTATTTGGTTAGTGGTGGGGAGTGTGTGTGTTGGATTAGGAGGGGCCGGGGGGGGGGGGGGGGGGGGAGGTCGGCTTAAACATACTGTGAGCCTGCGAGAGTTATTGGATTTGTTGCACATGTATGCATTATCTTGGAATGATCATCCTAACATTGTTATAGGAATTTCTATCCCGAAAAGCAGCAGATTCAAAAGCACAAAACTGTTTCAAATTGGTGTCCACAAATAGTTCTTGTGGCCATGATTCCACTTCTACATCTATTAATTTTAGAACCTTAATCAGATAAATGAAATTGTATCTCATATTATATATGAGTCACATATAAATAAAATTTTAAAATGAAACTAAAACCTTGCTCTAAAATCTTAAATTTGTAGCAGACATAAAAAAATGATATTAAAACTGAAATAAAAACCCAAATCTGAAACTGTTGACGGTAATGCATACATTTCTAATAGTTGCAATTCTCACCTTATTGGGTAGTCAAGCCATGAATTTTATGTCCTCACAACATCATATCCAACATTATATCTCTTAAAAGGAAACAGATTAAACAGACCATTATACAAAAACTCCAATCATCAAAGTAAAAAATTGTGAAGCAAACGGAGCATCTCGAGTTAAAACCATATACCTCGAATAGAAAATATAAACAAATATACTTAAGGCGAGGGAGAAAACATTTACAAAACTAATAAAAATCACAGATGTACATTCATCGTGGTCACTACTAAAACAAAAGAAGTAAAGGTGGAGTACACCCAATTACTACACGACACCACTACGAACTAACATAAACATCACAACAAATAACCCTCACCATCACAAGTGAATAAGAGATATGTATAAAAATAAAACTGAACCAAGAATCTTGAAGGATGCGCACAATAAAAGAATAAAAAAGGAAGATTGTGCCTTTCTCAGTAAGAAAAGTAACGTAAGTTTAAAGAAATTGAAAGAGAGTGAGAGTTTTGTTCACAAATGGTTAAGAAAAAATATACCAAAGCGTCCAAGTCAATAGTAGTAAAATACCACAATACGATTACCAAACAATGTATGTATCCACTCAATAGTCAGACCTATTAATTCAATCTTCAAATTAATCATATAAATACGTAGATGTAAAAAATAACACACACCAACACAGTGTCCATACATTTAGAGGTGAATGATACCAAACTAAAATTTCACAAATAGCCCCACCGTCTACAATTACAATAAAATGAAACAATCATATGATAATATTTGCAAGAACTTCTAGACTATCAGATGCATTGAAAAGGGACAAAAGCCATTGAACCCAATAAAAAAAAATTATTAACTTTTGTTGGCCATTAATTCATTTTCAATGTTTAAAACTAATAACCAAAAACAAATCAGAATCTAAATTAATGAAAATATCATAAATTAAATCATAAATCTAAACCTATTACTAAATAAGAAACTTATCACAGCCCAACACCATCAAATCATTAACGTAGAAGATCGCAACCCTTCACTAGTGAAATTTCACCATCGAAGCCATATGTCCCAAATTTGGACCTTTAAAATTATAAAAGAACGCGCCAATATAAATATATCGAAAACTGTGATAAAGAGTTGATACAGGAAAAGGTGAAGAAACATTACCACAATGTTAATTTTTGTCAAAGCCCAATCAGCAAATGCATGCAAAAACTTGTTGCATAAACTCGTTGCAGATATTACCATTTGATCATCTCACCTTTCTAAAAAAAATTCAAGAAAAAGACAATGAAACTCGACATGAGTCATTATATATAACACCATGTTTAGTCATATTATATAACATCAAATAATAGAGGGCCGAATAAGAAAGTTAATAAATTAATTAATGGGTAAAATTTCAGAGTATGTTAATAAAGTGCATAAAAGATTTGTGGTTTAAAACAAAGGCCTAGCCACACTTACGAAAAAACACAATTCATACAATTGCGTGAAATGCAATTTTATAGAGCCAAACATCAATATAATTGAAAAACCTATTCAGTTAGACATCAAATGATTTATTTTTAAAGAAAAAAGTAAACATCACTCCTCTAGGCATGACAACGCTCAGAAAATAATTTTTAAACGAAATCTCTGCACCCAGCACATGAAACCATAGTTCAAGCGATACAAAATCGAGTTTTGCCTGGACTATATTTTTCATAGCTGCAATAATCTCAAAATAAACATGTTTGGGAATAATAAAATTTAAAACTACACTAACATATAAATAAATACAAAAATAATCTCTGAAACATATTTCAACCTCAAAAATCCTAAGAGTCAAAAACTAATTGGAGAGAGCAAATTAGTACATGAGAAGCAAAAATACACAAATTATTAAAACACATACAAACAAAAAATTTAATTGTTAAAATGTATAACTCAAAGTTTAGAACAGTTAATTTCAAGAAAACCCCAAATTCAAATTTTGAAACCCCTAAATTTGAAGAAAATCCCAAAATATCAATGGGTTTGGTACATGGTTGTGCGTGTAGTCGTTTGAACCTAAATAGATATGTGAATAACACCAGTAAGCCCTAAAAATCTCCATAAACCTAAACTTCATAAAAAGAAGCAAACCTAAATAGATCTGCAATTTGAACCACACACACAAAAAAAATTAGATGTGCAAAAAAATAGATCTACAAATAATACCTAAACAAAATCTAGAAGAATCTGAATGATGAAAATTTTAACTTAAGAAATTAAAATCCAAAAGAACTCACCTCGACGAAGTGGGTCTTCTCCTTCCTCTTTTACAAAATGTGGAGAAGGAACATGAAGAGCACTACGACAAAGCATGGGAGTTAACACGTAGAGTGAGTGAGAGAGAGAGGGGTTCATTTTCATATTTCAAGGGAGAGAGAGAGCCGTGTGTTTGAGAAAGAAAAGAGAGAGAGAGAGGGTTTCAGTCGTTTTTGCGTGTGTAAGAGCAACCCTTATGGGTACCGCAAACCGGTATATTTGGACTTTTTAGGGTTGCTGTGCGCAGGGTAAAATTGCAAATTTAGACTCTCGTAGGCTAAAAAATAACAAATTTAGAATTGCCCTAGTTGGTTTTTTGTGGGACCCACTGCCTAAACGGAACATCATGTTCCGCGCAAGAAATAAAAAAATAAAATAAAAAGGGTAAAGCGGAACATCATGTTCCGCGGAAGCCCTTTGAATATTTCCCCTATTTCAACTTCCCCCCCCCCCCCCCCCCCCAATTATTCCAATAGCTCTATTTTTCAACGGCTCTTTTTTTTTTTTTTTATAAATAGCAAGTTTAAACCGTGTCTTCTTCATTTTAATTATTATCTTCATCTAAATTTTATTCCAAACAGTGTATACTCTCTCATTTAAATTATTAATTGATATTTTTTTTCCAAATAGTGTCTACTCTATAATATTTGCATTAATTTTTTTTATAAGTGCATTAATTTCCCCCCCCCCCCCCCAATTTTTTTACCAAAAAATATTATAAAATTTATATATTTGCATTAATATATTCGTGATTATTTTACAATGGTTCGAGGTCAAAATATGTCTCAACACGATGATGAAGTATTATGCACCGCATATGTAAATCAAACAAATGATGGTTTACGAGGAACTAATCGACCTAGCACATTATTTTGGGATGCGGTCGCCGAAGAATATAACACAACGACGGGTATCACGGAACGTCGGACGGGCGCCAGCCTACAAACCCGGTACAGTAAAATTTCGAGGCACGTAATGTTATATGTTTCTAAATTGAAAGAAGCATCGATGACAAATCGTGCTAGTGGGACTGTTAACACAGATTGGGTAAAATAACTTTTACCTTTTGTAATTTATTTAAAATATTATTTCTTATAAATCAGTTGCTTGTGGAGTTAATAAATATACATTGTCATATTTTCTCAGGTTACTGCAGCTAATCTAGCATTCCAGCGAGAGAACAAGGGAAAATCATTTAATTTTGAATCTTGTTACCAAATTTTAAAAGAACTCCACAAATTTCAACTTTCCCAAACTTTTTTAGACTCCCCTCAATTTCATTTTGATTCGCCAATGACGGGTGCGACAGATACTGAAGGAAGTCTGAATCCTGGGTTTCACGAAGGAAATTCCAAAGATGGGGCAGAAGTTGATATAGAAAGGCCTTATCCGAGGCCACCTGGAAGGAAAGAGATTAAGCAACGGGCTAAAGGAAAAGCGAAGGCTACAAACATTGAGGTGAACCGAGAAATACTGAATAGTTGCTCTTCATTCAATGAATCATTTGAGCGATCATGTCAGGCTGATCGTGTACGTGACGAAGAGGCCCGTTTGGGGCTTAACCATTCACTGCAACTAAAGGAGCGAAGTTTGGAGCTCAACGAACGCAGTATATTGGCTATGGAGAGGAAAGATATGCGTGAACAAATATTGCTTGATCAACAAATTATGAGCACTGACACCTCAAACATGAATTCAATCCAGAAGGAGTACCATGAATACCTCGTGCTTAATATAATCAACAAAGCATGGCGCCAATCAGAATTTCCAAACTATCCACCACACGGGGGTCAATCTGGATTTTAAAATTTCTATGCTTCTGAGTATGTAACATGTTATTTATTTTTATCGTTTGATCTACTATGTAATATTATTTTATGGGTTGTGAAATGAATTTATTTCAAATTTTCATACATAAACATCAGTTCGGTACAATATTAACGATACAACATTAATAATATAGATAACAACATAACAACATTAGAAAAGATACATAAACTGTTATACTCCGGGCCAAATATCCCCATAATGGCAAGGGATAATCGCACCAATGCCTTCTGGGTTGTCGATTCTCCGATACATAGGTGGACGATGTAGGACGGAATATCTAGAGCGGAAGATGTAGAGCGGATAATCTTGGCAGGAATATCTAGAGCGAAAGATGTAGAGCGGATAATCTTGGCAGGAATATCTAGAGCGGAAGATGTAGCTCGGAAGACATTAGGCGGATAATCTAGGGCGGAAGATGTAGCTCCGATCATACTAAGCGGAAGAACAAGGACGGAATAGGTAGGGCGGTTTATGTGGTTAATTATACTGTTATAAATGTGAATGACCAGATTGAGTGCTAATGAGCACAATGGCATCTTACGAAGATGTGATTGATGAGTTCTTGGCTGAAGCCTTGATAGATTCATTTCCACGCGGTCTTTTTGGTTGTGAGATTAGCCAAGTTAATGATCTACGAACCCCTTGGGAAATAATTGCCGACAAATATCATGAGTTACTACCGAGGCATGAATATCAAAGCCCGCGAAACTTGATGGATCGATGGTTGGAAATTAAAGACGACATCGAGGAATTTGATAACATTTTCAATAGGGTTGAACAAGAAATGCAACCATTGGATGAGGAAGACGATCCATATGAGGAGGCGGTGAATGCATACATTCGCAAGTTCGGTGAGAATTTTGAAGGCCTAATGACATGGTGTGCGTTGAGGAGAAATGCTTATTGGAAGGAGTTTTACTAGTTTTTCTTTCATCACCTTTACTATTCATGTTAATTTGAATCATTGCATGTTTATTAATATCTTGTTTATTGCTAAATTAAATGTAACGGAATCATTGCATGTTAATTTCTGAAATAAAGCTTCATATTGTGAACTGAATTTGCGTCAATCTGAACAATACAACATTAATAATAAAGAAAACAGCATAAATAACAACATTATAAAACATATTAATATTCATTATCGAAATCCCATTCTACATCATCCAAATTTACAGCATCAGACATGTCATAATTTTGCGTTGATGGACCAGGTTGGCTAGTATCTTCTTGGGCACCAATATCATCCATCTGCGGTCGATATACTGTGGTCAGAGGCCGGGGATCTACTGTGGGGTTGTAAAAAGCCGCAGTTGTACCACTAAAGAAATTAGGCGGGGGCGCAGTTCGCTCGTGAGATACACCCAACTCTTGGAGCTTCCTTGTAGCTATATCCAACTCATGACTCCAATAGTTATTAAGATGCATGGCTGCACCTAGAGCGGTGGCTCTCGATGATTGCCAATAATCTGAGAATTCTCGACTAGTAAATAAGAGGTCATCGTATGTGGGCAATTCTTCATCGACCGCAATCCTGTCTGGCCGTGGAACCGGAATCAATATGGGTACACCTGCAGGACTGCAAAACGGTAGATCCCAAGTCATTTGGGGTAGAGTGGGATGTACCCGACCTATGGGAGTCTCATAAGCGCCAGGTGCCTGTGAAGGGACAGTCGGTATTTGTATGTGGTATGGAAGTGCGCTGGGACTTATGACATCCGTGTTGACTGCTCGATATAGGGGTGGCATTACAAGGCCTAGGGACACTTGCTTCCAATAACGGTCATACATGGGTTGGGAAACAACAGATACACTGGGGTCCATCTCGTCAATAATAATTCCATGCCCATCATGGTGAAAGGGTATCCTCATCATTTGCGACGGAGGGTCATTTGGTATGCAAATCTCACCGGTGATCTGTCGCCGGCATCGATCACCCAAGTAATATACCCCACCATATTGAGGATCCATAAGAACGCATCATTTCAGCGATATGTACTTCGCATGTTGAACGTAGGCATACATCTCCACAGTAGACCCCGAGTAAGGTAGCCAATTGATTGAACTTGGCGATCGCATTTCAATCTGACTCTGGGCTGTGGGAAAATTATATTGGATTGACCCCTTTGTCTCCTTACGATTTAACCGATTTTCTTTCTTCCATCGATTAATCCTAGGCCAGCAGTCACCTGTATCTTCCCTCAATAAGGGACACGCCCGCTGTATATATTCGAACCCGAAAAACTGCAATACAAAAATGATTATTATTAAACCATAAATTTTTGATATAAAACATATAATATCAATTTTTTACACTTACCAATATGAGTTGCCAAAAACAATTCATAGAGTCTACGCGACATCTTGACAAGAGATGGAGAGAGTAGTATATGCGAGCTAGAATTGCAGAACCCCAATCGTATGATCCCACAATCTCCAAATCCTCCAAAGCAGCCAACCAACCAATAGGAACGCTGTCTCTTGCGGTCGGGAAAAAAATATGTCCCACACAAAAAAATAAAAAAACCCTAGCAATGTCTTCAGGCCCAACAATCACAGTATTTAACTTTATGGCCTCGAACCACTTATTTAAGCTCGACACTTTCACGCCACATGAATCACTGCAATTTGGTTCGATGCCGGGAAAGTATCTATGTATAATGTCAGCCCGTATTTGAGTTTTTCCGTCAATTACAATCAAGTATTTTCTGTCACTCATCGGTACCATAGGACCGCTTCCGATAGGAATACCTGCAAGATGGGAAGGATAACAATCAATTGTAAATTTAATTAATGTACTAATCAATGTTAATATTGAATTTATTTTTTATATGCAGAAACTAACCAGTCAAAATCGTAAAATCATATGGAGTAATGGTGAGTTCCCCGGTTGGTAGTTGGAACGTGTTGGTTATGTCCCACCAACGCTCACCGAGCGCTTGTACCAATCCCCAACTTGTCTTTGGAATTTGAGCATCCAACAAATCTCCCCAACCGCTACGGTGTATAAACTGTATAACCTCAGGATATGTTTTTAAATATTTGTAAGTGGCCCTAAGACTATGCCAATTGCCACGCATCTTTATTGAGTTCCCGTTTGTGGCCGTGTCCGGAGAAGGTTTAATGTGATCTTCGTCGTCCACTATACGCCTATAGTTCTCAAAAACTATAGGTCGCTCGGCAATAGTAGTTTCGGCCTGTCGACTACCTTCTCCCATTTTTCGAGACTTTCTAGCCCCAACACCCGTCTAAATTTCTTTCCAATTTGTTCCATTATCAACACTGCAATTTAAGAAATCTTTACAAAAATAGAACATATTATTATTTAAATAAAATAACAACACAGATAATTTATTAAAAAACATAACGAATCGATAATTTATTAAATAATTTTTTATACACATTCACTATTTTTTTTATAAACATCCACTTAAATAGTTTCTTAAAAACATAAACATAAAATAAACATAACCGAACCGTTTAATATTTACTAAATTTACTAAATTTACACATCAGCTAATTACTAAATTTTTTATACACATCAGCTAATTACTAAATTTACATGATAATTACTAAATACGTAATAAATAGGACAATTACAAATACACAACTAGATATTATTTAAAAAACATAAAAGGAATATATTATTTAAAAAATATAAAAACATATTATTTTTGTAAATTCACTTAAATAATTTGTTACATATAGGACCGTAAAAAAACCTAACATTGAATTAAACATTTACTAATTTATTTACTATAACAAATATAGTAGACAAATATATCACAAATAATTTCATATTTCATATATCACAAAAAACCTAACATATTTCACTTATATGAAATTATTTCACAAATATTATTTATAAATAATATTTATAAATAATTACTGATATTCTTTATAAATAATTTACAAAAAAATAATTTACAAAAAATAATTTACAACTAAATAATTTACAACTAAATAATTTACAAAAAAAAAAAAAAACAGAGGATTTACCTTGTATTTAAAAAAACCTAACATTGAATTAAACATTTACTAATTTATTTACTATAACAAATATAGCAGACAAATATATCACAAATAATTTCATATTTCATATATCACAAAAAACCTAACATATTTCACTTATATGAAATTATTTCACAAATATTATTTATAAATAATATTTATAAATAATTACTGATATTCTTTATAAATAATTTACAAAAAAATAATTTACAAAAAATAATTTACAACTAAATAATTTACAAAAAAAAAATAAACAGAGGATTTACCTTGTATTGGCCGGATTACTTGCTGATTTTATTTTCTTTTGAAGTGATAAAGATTATTTACCGTGGTTGGATTTAAATAGAGTGTTGGATTTAATTTGAGTAGGTGAAATGTAGGTGGGGAGTTGAGGATATTAATTCGGGGGGCGAAGATTAAAGGGTTAAGAGATTTGGGGGTGAAAATGGAATTTGGGATAACCTTACGCGGAACATGATGTTCCGCGCAAGGTTTGGATTTTTAATGACCAAAACGACGTCGTTTTGGCATAAACCGGCGTCGTTTTGGCTTATTTCTGTTTTTTTTTTACCCTTTTCAAATCATCGCCCGTAGCAGTTTTCTTCCTTTCTGTACTGCAAATTTAGACTAGTCATTTCCAAATTTGAGGTACCCATAAGGGTTGCTCTAAGAGGGCTTGCGTGTCTTGATAATTGGGACACATTCAAATTAAAGTGAAATGATATTGAGGTGTAAAATAAATATTATAATTTATGGTGTGAGCTTGAATCTAGCCATTAATTTTTGGTTTGTTGGCAAAATATAGACCACCACTTGTGTTATAAGTTTATGAAATAGTTAAAATGCTCTGCTCCTTATTTTATATATATATATATATATATATATATATATATATATATATATATATATAAAATAAGGAGCAGAGCATTTTCACTATTTCATAAACTTATAACACAAGTAGTGTCACTACAGGAATACTGATTTTTCCCAGCATAAATTAAATGCCGAAAAAAGCACTAAAAATGTCGGTAACGCTTTTTGCGGCACTTTTTGCAGCATTTCTACAAGTGCGGTAATAGCCAATGTGGTAAAAGAACAACGACATTTTAAAAAATGCCGCGAAAAGTTAGCGGCACTTCCACAAGTGCGGTAGCCAATGTGGTAAAAGAACAACGGCATTTTAAAAAATGTCGCGAAAAGTTAGCGGCACTTATAGCGGCATTTCCACAAGTGCGGTAGCCAATGTGGTAAAAGAACAACGACGCTTTAAAAAATGCGGCAAAAAGTTAGTAACACTTTTAAGCATTTATATTAATGCTGGTAATAACCTTTTAACGGCATTAAAAAATGTTGATAATAATCTTTTGCAACACCTATTAAATGTTCAACACACTTTTGGCGGCACTAAAAAAATGCTGAGAATAAATATAGAGGCATCAAACAAAATGTTGACATTATTTTGTAATATATGACTGGGAACAGGTGTTAAAAAAATCAATTATAAGAAGTATTGTATTTATGTGCAAATACATTACCATAACATTAAATTCAGAGGGCAGTAATCAAATTAAAACGTCATTAAATTAAAACCAATAGTATTCATCGTAAATAAATATAATTGTGCTTGGAACAATTATCCATTCACAAAATAAAATGTATCACTTGTCCAATAAGAAAAAGGGGGGAAACAGGGAAACTAAATTTTATATAATGTACGATCCTTCTTCATTAAAGTCAAACATCCTCTTCGACCTACAAAATAAAAAAGTCAATTGTTAGCCATTGATACTTATTCTTTAGTATTTTAATTAAAAAATTAAAATTAAAAATTAGTACATTAGCAATATGTCACGCTACTGTTGAATGATGTGCATCTCCAATTGTGGACTTGTTTCCATAAGGTCTAGGCAATGATTCATTTGTTACAAATGTTTTCTCAATATATACTTCCCAAAAGTCTTCACCCAGTTGCGTACCCCCTACTTTTGTTGAAGGGTCCTTGCTCACAATGAATCCACGTGCCACAACCACTTTTGGAAGTCCGAAAGTAAGAAGGTCTACAATTTTAGGAAGTGCATTATTTGAGACCCTTTGTCGTGGTTGATGGTGCTTCTTCTTCTTCTTTGATGGTTCTTTCTACAAACAAGATGAATATGTCATCAACCATATATTTCTGGAAAAGAATCGGCAGAGTTTTATTTGTTTTTAAGGCATCCCAATAATTTTAAGACTATATACAACCAAATATGCCAACAACTTAATGTCAAGTATACATAAACTCTCCAAGAAAGCGCAGATATATTGTTCCCTTTAAAATCCTTTAAATTAGTAACATACCTGAATTGAAGTAGCATTCGTTTGCTCACTAAGAGGGGGTCTTTAATCGCAAATTTTTTGGTGGACCTCAATATGACTCACAAATCACTGAGAACAATTTGGATGAGCTCTAAAAGACTTATGAAATTTTGAAGAATGTTATTATGAGGGATGGAAAACCTAATGAGAAATCCTGCTCTACGGTGGCCACATTTGTATGCTTCAATGAGTTCTTCCTCTAATATAAGGACAAATTTTCCTTGCTCCTGTATGTGGTAAAAATATTGAAGGATATCGACATAGCCCCTTATGAGTTGGTGGCTAACTCGTGGAGGTCTTTGATGGACACGATCTTGGCTTTCAGGAAGTCCAACAGGGGGAAGTGTGATATTTTACCTGCCTAGTTCTTTAAACTATATAGAGTTTAAGAACAGAGCAAGCCGACTGATAAGGGCCTGAAGTACCTAGCCTGTACGCCTAATATGGTAACATTTGGGAGTAATCATAATTCCCTTAAGAATTGGTGGGAGATCTTCTTCAATGGGGGATCTTAGGCTAACCCTAACTTTACTGAGCCCATTAGTTGCCACACTCTTTGGTGTACTCCTCCATTAGTTGGTAAGTTGAAGTTTTACTTTTGTTTCATTACTTGAACCTACCTCTTCTTTGAGATTTGAAATTCTTACCTTCCTTTTGCAGTAGTTCTTAAGCCTACCATATCAAAGTTTATCATGATTATTTAGGCTTAGGGGTTAGCCTCTACCCCCTTTAAGGTCCTCGTTACTATAAGATATCTTTTTAATTATGGGATGGGACTTGAGGCCAAGCTTCTGACCTTTGTGGCACAGGATGAACCTTATGCCCAGGCCTCTCGAAAGAGGAAGGATGTATCTAAAGTTCCGACGAAGGTCCTAAGGCCTCTAAAGGCGAGGATAACCTGGCCAAGGGTGTATTTAATCCTCAAAAGATTGAAGGGGTCTTTGCTTTGGCTGATAAGCCTATTCAACTTTCTGACGGTTCCCCTTATAAGTAGCTTAGACCTTTGTTTTTCACTATCTTTATTAGTTATTTGATGACTAACTTTGACCTATATTTGATTAAACAATGAATGGAAGGAATGGATGATCATGGATAAAGCCATGATCAACAGAAAGAGGAGAACTAATACCAGTAAGTGTTTGAAATTTGGCACCCTTGCGGACATTCTAATACCTGGGGTCAAACTGGAGGAGGAGACTAACTTAGGGTCTGACCTTATTAAAGGCTTAGGTCTGCAGCATGATAAACCCTACCCTTACTGTAAGCAGTATTGAGGATCGGTGGGACTTTTGGAGTAACCCAAAAATATTATTTTATTTTAAGGTACTTAAAACCATTGGTGTAAAAAAATAAAGCTGTAGGTAAGGTGGTACCCCTCTTAGGGAGGGGAATTTTCAAAGGGCGCTGAGCTTCCAATTTTTTCGAGAGGATAAACCTTTATAACTCTTCAGTATATGTCCTTTATCATGCATTAGCAAAGATAAATAACTCTGATATGGTGGATACTATAAGGGAAGAGTTAACCCTACTAATTCCAAGGAGTTGGTCCACTTGATCGGCAAGATACTTGAATAATTTCCTGATTTCTTCATTAACCTTTTTATAGTTTTCTCCTTATAGTTTACTCCCCTGAACAATGTAACTTGTTACAAACATAGTTATGAACGAAAGGAATAGATTAAATGAATGAATGAATGAAAATATAAAGTTTGGCCCAAAGAGTCGGGTACATTCTCTACGCGCAGCAAATTAAATGAATGGTGTTGCAAACAGATTCTTAAGATGCTATTTTGTACATTGTTATACATTCTCTACGCGAGGCAAATTAAATGAATGGTGTTGCAAATAAAGTTTGGGTATGGAATCGGACCACACTTTAGTTTGGACCAAAGAGTCGGGTACATTCTCTACGCGCAGCAAATTAAATGAATGGTGTTGCAAACAGATTCTTAAGATGCTATTTTGTACACTGTTATACATGAATGGTGTTGCAAACAGACTCATGAATGGTGTTGCAAATAGATTCTTACACTAAACACCCTTATACTATATTTTTAAGGCAAAAAACAAACTCCCCTGAACAATGTAACTTGTTACAAACATAGTTATGAACGAAAGGAACAGATTAAATGAATGAATGAAAATATAAAGTTTGGACCAAAGAGTCGGGTACATTCTCTATGCCCAGCAAATTAAATGAATGGTGTTGCAAACAGATTCTTAAGATGCTATTTTGTACACTGTTATACATGAATGGTGTTGCAAATAAAGTTTGGGTATGGAATCGGACCACACTTTAGTTTGGACCAAAGAGTCGGGTACATTCTCTACGCGCAACAAATTAAATGAATGGTGTTGCAAACAGATTCTTAAGATGCTATTTTGTACACTGTTATACATGAATGGTGTTGCAAACAGATTCATGAATGGTGTTGCAAACAGATTCTTACAGTAAACACCCTTATACTATATTTTTAAGGCAAAAAACAAACTCCCCTGAACAATGTAACTTGTTACAAACATAGTTATGAACGAAAGGAACAGATTAAATGAATGAATGAAAATATAAAGCTCCAAATTATCCATTAGCATACCTCAGCAAACAGTGTACAAAATAACATCTATGCAGACCTTGGGTATGGAATCGGACCAAACTTTAGTTTGGACCAAAGAGTCGGGTACATAGATACATAGATTCAAATCTTCTCTACTTTGTTACATAGATACAATGATAAATACACCCACGATGGCTTGGTTTCAACTTTCGGTACCAACTAAACCAAAACTGTCACCTAAGCCTATATTAGTGAAATCCACTCAATTAGGCTTGACTCGCCACGTTTGATAGAGAAACGGCGGAGACAACACCAATTTACCGAGCCAAAGAGTCTAATTATTTTTTCATACTTTTTATTCTCTATATAAGGTATCACTCGTCTCTCCCGAATTCGATACCGGGAAAAAAATTGGACCGACCGAGTGTTAGGCCAAAATCATACCAAATACACCCAAGATGACTTGGTTTCGGTACCAACTAAACCAAAACCGTCATCCATGCCTATATTGGTGAAATCCACACAATTAGACTTGACTCGTTACATTTGATATAGAAACGGCGGAGACAACACCAATTTACCGAGTCAACGAGTCTAATTAATTCTTCTTACTTTGTATTCTTTATATAAGGTATCACTCATCTCTCCCCAATTCATTACCAAGTAAAAAACTGCACAAGAAAGCATAAGACTCAAGCATCATCATCAAGAATAAAAAGGCATATACGAAAAGAATGTCAAACTCAATAATCAATACTCATCATCATCAAAAAACGCAGTCATTCATTAATCATCAATAAACACATAAATAAAATTGAAAACAAAAAGAACATAACTCTCCATCATTATTTATCCATTCATATATATGATATGAAACAAATAAAATGCATTCAGTCATTAGTCATTTTTAAAATATTAAACTAAGAACATCTAAGCATCCTTACAAATAAAACCATTCATAATTGAAAAATTCGCGTCAATTGTCATCTTCATCCATGTCAGTATCATAATCATCACTGGTCTCCTCATTTTCACCACTTTCATCTATATCACTCTCATTAGCTTCCTCGTCCGCCTCTGAATCATCTTCATAAGTCTCTGTCTCAGAAGCATCCTCATTAATATCAACACAAATATCATCACCGCCATCAATGTCAACTATATTGTCAACAGTCGTTCCCTCCACACCAGCCCTAACCCATGTAATATCCCCATCATGGTTGATTAGAGTGTCATCCAATTGTTGGATATTGTATGGCTCAACTTCTGCGTCTATTGTGTCATCTCCATAAGTATCTTTACCATACATGTCATAAAAATCTCTCGGTGTCATCTTCACGACAACATGCCAATCTTCTTCAATCGGGTCTCGCACATACCAAATTTGTTTGGCCTGAGATGCTAATATAAACGGTTCATCTGACAGTCGATTATGCTTGCATAGTGAATGTTTGAAGTTCACTAATGTGAACTCAAAATCATCCTTGGTCGTCCCCGAATGCGTATCAACCCAATCACACTTGAATAGCACAAACTTGAAATCATTTGAATAGCGCAATTCAAATATATCTGTTAATACTCCATAATATGTTACATCCCCGAAAACAGGTCGCTTGTCCTTTGCACTTGCAAAACTTTCGGTGGTGGCATCAAGCATAACTCCACTATTCTGAGTATTCAATCTTCTCTCACGCTGCTTTGTGCGAAACCTAAACCCATTTACAATATATCCCGTATATCTTCTAGCCCATTGGGAGGGGCCTGAAGCCAAAATTGTAACTTCCTTTGACACCTTTTCCTCATTTAGATTCCGTACCTAATTTTTTCATATGATTGAGTAATAAAAATTAGATGTGTAAAAATTAAATGTGTCATTAGTATATTAAAATGTGGTTACATATAAATACAAAGATGACTTACATGATCCCCAAACCACTTGTGAAACGTTTCGTTGTGAATGCGATTAATTTCGTAGTGTCCCACACGAGGTCTCTCCTGTTTTAGAATTGTTATATGTTTCCTGTAAAACATGTATGTATAAATTGTATAACGCAGAGGGATATTTAATTTCATAAAGTTTAAAATCCATTCAAATGTTATCTTACTCGCGAAAAGGCTTCACTGCGGCGGAGTCGAATAACACGTAACGATGTGCTTGTGAAAACGAAGTGTCATCAAGCATAAATGCTACTCCTTTACCTAATCTACGACCTATTGAACTTGAGTTTTCATCGACTTCATCATTTCGTAAAGGTCGATTTAACTTACTCTCAACATCACCCAGGTACCTCACACAAAATGTTGTACATTCCTCTGCTAGGTATCCTTCAGCAATTGAACCTTCTGGACGACTTCGGTTACGAACATATTCTTTTAGTGTGAATAAAAACCTGTTCGTCATTGTAAAAAAATTATAGTATTTATATGCATTAATTTAGATGACACATACATAATGCATACACGAAATATACCTCTCGATGGGATACATCCATCGAAATTGTACTGGTCCAGCAATCATTGCCTCCTCAGCTAAATGGATTGTCAAATGCTCCATAACATCGAAAAAATTTGGGGGGAATATTTTCTCTAGATGACAAAGTGTAAGAGCAACACGATCTTGCAAATATTCATAATCTTTGAAGGTCATTGTCTTTGAACAGAGCTGCCGATAAAAATTACATAATTCGATCAAAGACTTTGCTACATTCGTAGACAATGATTTTCGTACTGCTAACGGGAGTAGTTGTTGCATTATGATATGATTATCGTGGCTCTTAAGTCCAGAAATATTTCGGACTTTAATGTTTACACGCCGTGAAATATTAGATTCATAACCATCTGGGACTTTGATATTCTTTAAAACCTTACAAAATATGTCTTTATCACTTTTACTCATTGTAAAGCATGCTGGTGGTAAATATACTTTGCTATCTGGCAAGCTCTTAGGGTGCAATACTTTTCGAATACCCATGTTCTCAAGGTCTCGACGAGCCTTTATATTATCTTTTGACTTTCCATCAACATTTAACAATGTCCAAAGTATGTTATCACACACATTTTTCTCTACATGCATAACATCAAGATTGTGACGAATCAAGTGATCCTTCCAGTATGGCAACTGAAAGAATATGCTTTTTTTCTTCCAATTTAGAGAACTATCACAATTCCCTTCACTGTCGATACTCGTTTTTCTCTTCTTCGTTGTCGATGAGTGACCCTTCTCATTATTTCTTTCCATTGCCTCTAATTGCTCCAAGATATCACCCCCGGATACTTGAGTGGGCTTGACTTCTCTTTCAACTTTCCCATCAAAAGCTACGGTATCATTTCTAAATTTATGGTTGTGATCCAACCACCGACGATGACCCATATAGCAAAATTTCTTCCCATTCTTTAACCACTGTGAACGAGTGTTCTTGTTGCAACAAGGACAAGCCAATCTCCCTTTTGTACTCCAACCTGACAAGTTTGCATACGCAGGAAAGTCATTAATTGTCCACATTAACGCTGCACGCATACAAAACATTTTTTCAGACGATGCATCGTAAGTAAGTATGCCATCATTCCACAATTCCTTCAATTCGTCAATGAGAGGCTGCAAGTAAACATCAATATTATTTCCTGGGCCGCGTGGACCATCAATCAACGTAGACAATATAAGATAAGGTTGTTTCATACACATCCACGGAGGCAAGTTGTATATCATCAAAACAACGGGCCACGTGCTATGAGATATGCTCATTGTTCTAAAAGGATTGAAGCCATCGGCTGCTAGTCCGAGCCTAACATTGCGCGAGTCACTAGAAAAATTTGGATTTTGTTGATCGAAGGTTTTCCATGCTTTAGAATCAGCCGGGTGTCTTAATATGCCGTCGTCATCGCGTTCCTCCGCATGCCATCTCATGAGGGAGGATGTTTTCAATGGCATAAAAAATCTCTGAAGCCTTGGTTTCAGTGGAAAGTACCTAACAACCTTTGCGGGAATTTTTCGACCCCTAGCTTCTTCATCATCAGACTCACCCGAAAATTGCTTCCATCTTGATGTATGACATACTATGCAATCCTCACGATCTTTGTTCTCTTTTCGATACAGCATACAATCATTTGGACATGCATGAATTTTTTGATAATCAAACCCCAAATCATTAACCATCTTTCTTACTTGAGAGTATGAACCTGGTAGTTTCTCACCCTCCGGAAGTGCCTCTTTTAAGAATTGAAGCAATGCTGTAAACGACGTGTGGCTCCACTTATAAAGTGTTTTCATATGAAATAGCCGAACAATAAATGAAAGTGATGAGAAAGATTTGCAACCAGGGTACAACTCGCGTTCCCCGTCTTTCAACAACTTGAAAAATGCTGATGCATTTTCATCCATCCCATCCTGGTCTTCGTACGGGTCGTTACATCGCATACCCTCTTCACTTCGATTTTCGAGTATATCATGTAGTAGTCCACACATATCATCTATTGTATTCGAGTCATGCACTTCATCCGCTCCACTAATTCCCATTGTGTATGAAGCACCTTTTACGTGATAAATCCACCTAGTGTAATTCTTAACAAACCCATGTACGATCAGATGCTCATAAACAACTTCTCTTTTATGGCTAATGGTATTTCGACATTTCTTACACGGGCACTTGATCACTAGCTCGGGGTATTTATTGGCAAATGCAAAGTCAAGAAACTCATTAACTCCTTTAATATAAGGCAGAGAAACTCTTGACAACTCCATCCAACTCTTATCGCTATCCATTTGAAAAGATTGTTGATTACCTCACACTATCCCTAAATTGTTGTTAGATTCATTAGAAAAAATTCATAAAAAATACAATAATAAAAAAAATGTTAAACCATAAATCATTAATATGCTCCTTCAAAACTATGTAAATTTACAAATAGTAAGACTCTAATTTTAACACCATTTGGATGTGGCCTTATATGAAAACTACCAATATTTAGTGATATAAAATGAAGAAACTTAACTATCAATATATTTTAACCTTAATTAGTTAACAACAATTAAAAAACTCACTCATAACATAATCAATTACTAAACGATATTAATGTAGCAATGAATCATGACACATTAAGAAGAAGACTACGCCTAATGCCTAAACATTTTAGCTTAAACGAAAACAATGTATAACGAATGAATACCCCAACACAACAACTCACATCAAGACTTAATTTTCTAAAAGCTAAAAAGATTAAACACAAAATAATCCATAAGGCCCTCGCTTAAAAAAAACTTTAGTAAAAAATAATCATTACGAAAAACAAATCTCCTTGTCAATAATGAGATAGCATAATTAAATCATAGAATCTATATGAAAATGCTACTAAATCAAAATGTCCAGAATAGAAAATAATATTAAAACTTGTTTGTTATCTTAAAATTCAGCACGTGTTGCATGAATAAATAAAGGGGCTTACTAAATTCAACTACAATATAAAAAACTAATTTTGTAAAGATACCATCACAACAACATTAATTACAAAACGGAACATATACAAACTAAGTTGAATGACTGAAAACATTGTAAAAAGGTTGTTACATTTGTTCGCGCAATAAGTATACTGTCGCACTCTGGCGATTAGCTCTAGCTTGCAGTTTAGACATTATCATATATAAAAGTAAGATGAATTAATAAATCTAAAATAGTTTAAAATAAACGAATAAAGACATGTAGACCCATCTAATTTTCATTTAGAGTTGGTAAGTTTTGTAATATCAAACTAAAAGGCTAATGTGATACATATATACCTCACACATGAATACACACATACATATACATGAGAAATAATATGTATATATCAAACTAAAATGCAAATGTGACACATATATACCATCACATGAATGCACACATACATAAACATGAAAAAAAATATGTATACAACCCCTTATAGTAAAAAAACACGTCGATTTAGATGGTTAAAATAATACTAATCAATTAAAACAGTGGTATTAGAGTTGCACAAAGATGATATCATAAGGAGTGATTTAAGTTTATGTTGAACTGGACTTTTTTAATCAATTGAAATAAATGAAAGAGTGAAAAAAAATTGGTAGTTACCAAAAATAGATAAGAAAATCCAACTGAATACTTCATCTAATTATATAAATAGAACCAAAAACACAGCAACAACTAACAAATTAAACATTTCTAACACTTTTCTCTAGCACATCAATTAAAATTAAAAAAAAATTCAGTACTTTTTTCTCTCACAAAAATACAAATTATAACAAAATAAAGATTACACAACAATAATTACCATAATAACACCCCCTACCAATTTTGTACTAATTTTTCCTTTCGAGTTTCTTGCATCCCCCGCTATATCTAATTTTTCCTTATTTAAAGTGTCTATCATAACCATTATCTATATGCATAAATTTTGTATAACACAAATGTTACGAAAAAATAAAGATTACACTATTTCATATACATGATTATATAATATCAAATCTGGAAAAAAAAGAGTTAAATATTAAAGATGTCAAAATATTATTGATTGGTGACTAATGAGACTGGTATGGATTTAAAAACTCACAGGTACATATCACGAACAAAAGAAAATATTACCTTGCTTCTGGAATTTCTTCTTTCTAATATATCTTTCTTGTGAAAACTCTTTGCCTCTATTGCCAGTAACAAATAGAACCCAATCAAAAGCCAATATATGCAAGAAAGTGATTCTCTGAGCCAAAACAATACATAGAAATAAGAAAAATACACTGAAATACACAGAAATAAAAAGAATACACCGGAATAAACAAAATAAAATGTAACTTACCTCAAAGTTTCAAAGAACAAAACCGTTCTTCTAACAGGGAAACAGCAAAAATCGTGCAAAGCTTCAAAGATCAAAATCGTTCAAAGCTTCAAAGAAAAATACACCGAAATAATGAAAGTGATTATCTGAGCCTCCGAAAATTGAAATATGGGTGAGATGAGAGCACCGTCATCCTTCTTATAACAAGGGACCAACAAAAATCGTTCCAAGATGGGTGAGATTGAGGCAAAGTGATTGGGTGAGATTGAGGTAGATACTTGATAAGGTTTGTTGAGGATTAGGTTTAGGAGATTGAGCAAGATACGGGAGAGAGGAGAACGTGCCGGGAGAGCCATCCAAGCTACGCAACTTCACCCGCCAAAAACTAGGGCAAAAGTGATATTCTTTTAAAAGAAAATAAGACCCGCCATATTTATTTAAGTGAAGGTAATTTTTTTCCCAATTTTAGTGGCATTAGTTATGAAATGCCTAAAAAATATGGGACATATACCAAATAGTCCCTCGGACATTTTTTAATACCCATTTAGTCCAAACTTTTTAATTTTGCCTCAAAAAGTCCTTTGCCACATATTTTGGAGAGGGAGTGCCGCTGGCGCGGACCTTTAAAAATAAGAGGATATTGAGTGCTTGAGGGACTAAATGGGTTAAACTAAAAATATGTGTCCTTTTTAAAAAATATATATTTATAGTAGGGACTACTTAATAATTGACCCAAAAAATATTACATTTGTTTGAGCATTAATTAAAAAATAATAAGATTTTAAAAAACGCGGCGCGTGATCGAGGGGTAGAGGTCAAGACTTAAGCATTAGACCCCTAGGCGAACCTTAGGCGTAAAAAGGCGTGAAAAAGCGTTTAGGCATTTTTTAATATATTTTAATATGTTTTGACTATGACAACGCTATTAAAAATACTAAAATGGTACATACCTTAAAAATATGTCGAAATCTTTGTAAATTAAAATACTATTTTTTTAAAATACAAAAAAAAAATTACATTTTTTCACGCCTTACCCTAAAAAATGTTGACTATCGTTGACCACGCCTTGATCCACACCTAGGGCCAAAACATGGCGTATCTAAAAAGCCTCGCGCCTAGGCGCGTTTTTTAGAACACTAAAATAGATTATGTATTTTTAGGACTTAAAATAATCTTGATTATGTATATAGGACAACAAATATTTCGTTTCCATTTTTAGTCCCTATTTTTAAATTAAAGAGACACGTGGCAAGTTGTGATTGGTTGGCGTTTTATGAAAATGGGTCAGCGCCAACACCTTTATTAAAAAATAGGGACTAAAACTATAAATAAAATATTTGTTGTCCCATTTTCAAAATACATATTACAATAGGTCCTAAATTTACAAATCCCCATTAAAAAATGCTCTACTTATACGGCACATCAATATAAATGCCGTGAATTTTCAATACTTATAAATAAATGCTGGTAAAAATAAAATTCGCAGCATTTTTGAATAATACCGAGAAAAAAGTGCCGGAAAAAATTAGTTTTCTTGTAGTGTGTATTCAATGTACCAAGTAGTGTATTGGGTATTCAAATGGGTAGTGTATTCAATGTACCAACTTGATATTTAATCTTTAGTTGAAGGATAATGAATTTGAAGATGAAAGGTTTGGGAGTTCGAAAGTGTGCAGATTTGAAGATGATACCTTTAGAATGGATTTAAAGATGAAAAATTTATAAGGTGGAGGGAAAGTGTGTAAATGATTATTAGAACTTTAAATATCTGGTGGCCTTGATGTGGTATTTTGAAGTAACTATTAGAATTAAGTGGTATTTTGTCGTAAAAATAAAGTTATGGTATTTTGGAGCAAAAAATGAGGTGCCCTTAGAAACCCCCATAAAATAAACATATGCTATTATCATGCCTAAAATAGTACCCTTTAAATAAGTAAATTGTAGAATTATCACTTCCAATTTATTAATTTATTATAAATAGTTCAGCAGGTATAGCCACCCCAAACAACCTTAATAGGCTCTCTCATGGTTCCATCCTTTTTGTGAATAAAAATTTCAAATTTAGTTGGCGCATTTTCAATGATAAATAAATCGACCCCGAAATGAATTAAAGGGGAAATGAATATATCGATGCATGCTTATACGCGGTGACAATTTTATAAACAATATAAAGTTGACCCGATACAACATATTATGTTCGTGCCGTAGTAATGTCTGACCTTTTTGACACAAAGTCGAGTTGTGTTGTGTTTGTGTTAATATTATGAGTCATGTTACTGTGTCTTGTCGTGTTAGTCGTATTTTTTATTTGGGCACTCGTGTCTATTATATTTAATTAAGTGTCAAATTTATGAAAAATAATGTGAATCATGTCGTGTCGTGTCGGTTCTTGAATGGATCATGTTTATGTTAAATAAAAATAGCACGAAGTCGTGCCATTTATGTGTTAAAAAAAAACTATCGTTGTATTGGTCAAACCTAAAATAACGAATTGACACCTTTTATTTTATAGTGCTAGCTCTAGACATGTGCCAAGTGGCCATATGCACAAGGTCCACTTCTTTATATGCTATATATACTACAAATTAGTGGCTCAAAAGTTTTTAGTCTTATTAATTCATAACAGACCCATAATATATCTGGTCATATTTTCAAGAGTTAGAAAATAGTGATTTTCACTATATAAAAAAAGTATGTGATAATTTTGATGATTTAAGTTTTTAAATTTCTTCAAAGTTTTGCAATTTTAATCGAATAATTTTATTAGGTATGTTTCGCATATTTTTAGTTTTCGTAATATGCATTCTTGAGTTAGAAAATTATGTGTAGTGGCGGAGTTGCTTTGTAATTGGGCGAGACGTCAAGTATCTCCCCCTGAACTTTTTTTACTATTACTACTTTGTAGTTTAACGATGTTTGGAATAACATAATTCAAATTGTAATAGTGCCCCCTCTCATAATTTGTTTTAGACTTCTGAAATGTTATTTCAATAAAATGGTGGGTACACATATCAATGGAGAAATGAGCCTAAACTAAAATTAATCTTTACAACATTACTTAGTCTTATTTTGTGTTCAAATTAATGGGTTTGATGAAGTAAAGCCCAACTTCAACTTATTTTCTAATTAGCTCTTATTTCTTATTGGAGTCCAATATATGTAATTAATTTTTTTGAACATTTTGTGGGCTTAAAGCCACGTATGGATCTAACCTGTTTTTGGCAGGCCAACTGAAAGAGAATTTATTAAACAATTATTTTGTTATAAGTCTATACTCTATGTTTTGGATGCCTCCGATCCCACCAATTATTTTTTTAGCTTGCAGTCCCGGCGTTAATGTTTCTATAGCCATTTTGTAAATTAACTACTCCCCTTTTTATGGGTTATCAGTTTTTTTTTAATCAGCATGTTTATAGGAAATGGAACAAATATCAAAAATAAAATAACCTAGGATTGACCACTAAAAAATGGGTGACTCCTTAATGGTTTCAGGTCATATCACTGTCAACCCGATAAGACACGATAGTTAACAACTCGAGTTAGTGTTGATCCTCTTCATCCGTTAAACTCGATAAGACCTATTATGACCCATTAAGTTAAGTAAATAAGATATATTATTGGGACTTATAAATAATTTAGGGTGTTTCTAAAGGCACCACAACTTTTACTTCAAAATAGCTCAAGGAAAAAAAAGGGATTTTTTGCCAAGGGCCACCACATCATATATATATATATATATATTACACACTATTTTCAACACAATTTTCCACACAGTCTCTCTCTCTCTACACTACACTCCAAACTCTCCCTTTATCTTTTTCACAAAAGTCAAGAACTTTTTATCCATTAATCCAATAAACCATCTTCAACCAACCATTTTCAACATTATTAAATAACTAGGATTAGTTATTTAAATATTCAAATATCAATGTATATTCCCCAAAAGACAATGACAACACCTCAAAAGTAAATGAAAATTTCCCAAATTAGATTTTTGAAATAAACTTTGGGTTCTATTATATATATTTGATTATTCATAAGGATTGAAAATATGAAAAATCATAGATATCATCCAGTGGTTCGGGATCGGGACCCCGAAGAAGATGATGATTTTTGGGGTGATTATCCCGAATCAAAGTTAATTTTTTTTTAAAAAAAACTTTCATTTGGGATGATTATGTTGAATGGAATGCATATATTCGGGATGATTATGCTGAATTAAATGCATATGTTTGAGGTGATTATGCCGAACGAAATGTATATATATATTTTTTTTGTTTAAAAGTCTCATTCGGGGTAATCATACCGAATGAAATGCATATATTCAGGATAATTATGCCGAATTAAACGCATATACTCGGGGTAATTATACCTGTGGTGACAATTATTATGCAACACAAATAAATGTGAAAGAGGTAGTGACCAAGAAAGAATAAATAAAATGCCAGTCACACAACAACAGGTGTACGTGGTTCAGCAAAGATGTGCCTACGTCCACGATGGTGCAGTCAGTATTATTTCTCTATATTCTGAAGAATAAGTACCGAGAATACAACTTGTCCTTTGCCCCGGACCTAGGGTTTAATTTATACATGTGTATGCTAGTTAGTGGAGATGATGGGTTCCTTCATATTAGCCATATTCCCTATCCCTTCCCTTCATGGGATTGTGCTCCCCTATAACTTCTCTTCATGGGATCGTGGGGAGAGACCGGGTCAATATGAAAGATAGAGGGCCTAGATTTTGGGCCTCCAGAACTGGGCTACTCGTCCAGGCCCATGGTTCTCAATTCTGGGTACCTACAATTGCCCCCAAATTCGTTGGGCCATGTTTATGGGTCCAATGAATTTAAATGATCAGCCATTACGGCTGATTTGTGATTCTTTGAAAACTGTGAAGTTGCTTTGGAGGCACCCGCTTCGCTATCCATGCGCTATGATTAGAATTGAAGGCTTGTTGGAATAAGGCACATTTCTTTTCGTCGCTTCAGCTTTTCCAGCAATCTTCTATCTTCTGAGAATTCTTATGCTTTGTACCTTCTGCTTTCGATCTCTACTCTCGTTGCTTCTTCGCCATTTGACCTGATCTTCTGTCTTGTAAGTCTCTCGTGCTCTTTGCATTTTCTTTTTGGTTTGTAGTTTTTCTTGTATTTTCCAATGGCGAAGATTGGAAATAGGTCGGTTGCGGAGTTTAGGAAATTCTACAATATTCCCGAGTGGGTAAAGATTGAGTGTTGTGCCTCGCCTCCTAGGAACGTTAGGGATATAGAGGATGCACATTGGATTCATGTTTTGTTGCTCTCCCAGGGGGGACTTACCTTTCCCCCCTAATGATCTGTTTCTGCATTTCTTTAGCTATTTTAGTATTGTACCTGCATAATATTCGCCCAACGTATAGAAAATAGTGAACGGCGTGTATAGGATAAATCAATTGTACGGCACAAGGTTAGGGCTTGCCGAGGCCTGCTTTTGTTACTCCTTCTCTCGAACGAGTTCAGGTGTCCTGTACCTTAAGGCTAGGAGCCCTGATAGGGTATTGGTAGTAAATTTACCTGATTCCCATAAGGACTACTGACAAGAAGGTTTTCTTGTTAGGAATTGGCAGTTCTCCCCCCAATCTGAAGGGTCGAGGTCTGAGAGGTTCACTATTCCCTTTTATGGGGAAGAATATATAGGTAGATGTTATATTATTATTTCAACCTTTGCTGACTTGTGATTTTTCTAACCTCTCTTTGCTTTTTCCTTCACAGCGAGGACAAAGAATTTGGAGCCTGCTCTCAGCGAGGTTCGTATCTCGGAACTGGTGAAAGCTTGGAATATTAGGGAGCCTTTGGGTGACGGCGAGAATCCTAGGTCTGCTTCTTTTTTGCTCGAGTACAAGAACACAGGCTCCAGCTTCATAGCACGACTTGTGGATAGTGTTCCAGAGTTTGACTCTTTCGGAGAGATTACGGCTGAGCCCATCCAGTTGGACGAAGAGGAGAGCAGCTCGGAGAGTGAGCCTGTAGGCGCTTTGAGTAATTTGGGTGTAGGGAGTGCTGACAGTAGCAGTTCTTCTAAAGAGGATTCCAAAGCTCAAGACTCGTCGAGCACTACCAGCAGTTCAGGCGGAAAGATGCCTCCAAGGAAGAACCTGATCAGAGATGATGACGATGACGACCATGTGCTCCTTGCACAAAGGTCGAAGAAACAGAAGACTGCATCTGGGGTTGTGGTTACATCTTCTCGGCCTTCCTCTCAGGAGAAAGAGAGCAAGAAGAGAGAAGAAGAGCAGGTGAAGGAGAGGGAGAGAAATAAGGAGGAGCAGAAGAAGGTGGAAGAAAGGAAAAGGGTCGAGGAGAGGAGGAAGAGAGAGAGCGAGAAGGAGGAGGAGAAGAGGAGAGCTGAGGCAAGGACGAAGGCCGACCATGCCTTAGTTCCAGTGTCTGCTCTGCCTGAGGGAGCTTCCGTGGCGACCTCCCCTCAGCTAGCTCCGGCCCTGCTCGAGAGAGCTGTCCTCCCGGCTGATCGCCAAAGGGCAATAGGTTCGGAGCATCTGGCCTTTCAGGCTAGTCAGAGGCTTGCTCTGGTATGGTTTATTTTCTTCTCGTGTTTTACTGACTTCTTTTGTTTTCCTCTTCTTATATCTTTTTCTTTTTTGTAGTTCGTTACTGACTTCGCTGTGCTGTATCGCTCACGCGACGAGCTGGTGAAGAAAAATAGTGAACTGGAGCAAGAAAACTCTACCCTGAAGCTGAAGGGTAAAGAGCTCGAGGCCAGTTTCAAGGCTGTCGATGCTTCTCGAATCTCGTCTGATTTGGCCCTTTCCACCTCCGCTCGCGAGAGGGATGATGCGGTCAGGGAGCTGGGCGAGCTGAGGAAGGCTTATGATCTGGTATGTGCGAGCAAGATGGACCTTGCAGAGAAGAGCAGAGTTCTGGCCGAGCAAATGGAGGCGGAGAAGGCCCAGGAAGCCACCATTAAGGAGGACTCATACAACTCTGGGTGGGCTGCTGCTTATGATGATGCTGAAGTTCAGATTGGCTACATCAGCCGTCGGAATTTCAAGAAGGGCTGGAACAAAGCTCTTCTAGCTGCTGGTGTGGATGCTGAGTCTCCCTTGTTTGACGAGCACGACCCGGGTCCCAAGCCAACTGTGGATGAAGAAGCTCCTGCTCCAACCATCGGGGGTGCTGATCTTCCCTCGGATACAGTTCCTGCTGGGGGGGGGGGGTACTTCTGCTGCGGCTGATAAGGAGAAGCAGCCAGACACTGCTGGGCAGCCTGAGGTTGCTAGTTGATTTGTTCTTAGGGTTTTCTTCTGTACTTTTTGCTTGTAATTTCCCAAGTTTTTTCTGCTCGGTGTACTCGGTCTTTATTAATGAATGATAAGATTCTCCTTTTGTTTACGCTGATCCCTCTCTTTTTTCTATCTTTCTTTTATCTGTAGTTGGTTGATGTGGATGACTATATTCATATTACCTCCCAACTAGTTAGGACTCTTGGTCCTAATGCAAGCCCTGCAGTTCGCCAGGCCTTTGCTAGACTTTACAGGTTTGCTAAGTCAAGGAACCAAAAATATAAGGATCAGTCCGAGCTGGTGGACAAGTTGAAGGACAGGCTCCAGGAGATGGAAGAAATCGGTGCTTCAGTGCAAGAAGAAGTCAGTGCACTGAGAGCAAGGTTGCTGGAGGCCACCGAGATTAACCAGGTCGTGGAGTTCCTGCAGCAGGAGAATGAAGACTTGAGGAGGGAAGTCCTAAGGCTTAAGGAGCATTCGCCGAGCATTGTTTCGGCAGTCCTACAAGGCTCTTCTTCGTAGCGAGCTGCTCAGCCTTCCCTCCCGTGTGCTGGTAGGAGTGTCAGGGGTAGGAATAGGGAAGTCGAGGAACAGCGTGAGAGGGAAATGAAAGAGCTGCGCGGCGATGTTCGGCGAGCTTATGTGACTGCTGCTGGGCTCCTGAGGGGCGTCACCCGACTACGGCATTTATTCAAGAACGGTCCTCGACAAGTGTGGTCCGATGGCTATGATCAAGGCTGGCTGGAAGCTTTGACGAGATTATCAGAGTTCGAGGAGCTCTCCTTCATCAGGGGGTGGTTAAGTGCCCTCAAAGAGCTGCAGATTCCGAGGAACTCGACGTTGTGTTATCGACACGAGATGTCCTCCTCTACTCTGATGCCCAATCCATTCAGGCGGGATGATCGATGGATCCCCATTGATGCTATTCCCCGGCAACTATTGGAATTGGACGCAAATGAGGTCGTGGAGGAGCTCGCCCCTGCTCCTGATGATGGAAAGAGAGCTAAAGTTACTGATTATCTTGCTCGGAGGCTTCCACCTCCTTGAGATTTTGTTACTCTTTTTCTTTTTGATAATTGTAAATTCTTTGGGCGAGCTTCGCTGACTAAACATGTATTATCATTGTTTGTAATTATAAAAGATCAATGAAAAGTTTGAGTTTTGGGAAATTTTGCCGACTAAACGTGTTCATCCAATCCTTTTATATTTTTGCTGCTTCACAATCCTTTTTATTTTGTCATGTGAGTGTCCGCCCAGTCCAGTATAAGAATACCATTGTTCCCTCACTTTACCTTTTAGGTTGTGTCGTCACACTCCCTTAGGCCTAAGTAGGGCAATTGGCGAGGACACACCTGGTATTGGATGTCTTCATCCGGTCAGGATTTTGTTTAACCAAAGTAGGTTTGATGCCTAAGAATACTCTGTAGGGCTTCATATATTGCCAGGGGCAATGCTAAGAGGTCTATCGTGCTTCATGACGATGACCTGAGGAGGGGTGTTCCCCTTCTATGTCAACCGTTATGCCTGTGATTTGGAAGGGATGTGTAATAAGATATAACTGTTACTAATTAGAGAGTGATCAACTGAGAGATTTTCATTAGTGAATTGAGAAATGAACTGTCCTTTCACATAATGAATACAATAAAAGATTTAATAATAGAACTCCTAAAAATAGAATTTCTTGAGATTAGCTGCGTTCCATGCTCGTGGTATCTCTCTTCCCTCCATCGTTTCCAAATGATATGCACCTCGCAGGTCATCTCTAATTATCTTATAAGTTCCTTCCCAGTTTGGGCCCAGTTTACCGTCTGATGGATTCACTGTGTTGCCCAGGACCTTTCTTAGAACATAGTCCCCAACTCTGAATTTCCTCGGATTGACCCTTTTGTTGTAGTGCTTCGCGAGCTGTTGCTGATAGCTTGCTAGTTTTACTAGGGCAAGTTCCCTGCGCTCGTCGGCCAGGTCGAGTTCAGGGAGCAAAGCCTGATCGTTCTGGCCTTGCTCGACAAGGTCGAATCTCATTGTAGGCAATCCCGCTTCTAGTGGGATGACCGTTTCCATACCATACGCTAGTGAGAATGGCGTTTCTCCTGTTGATCGCCTAGGAATCGTTCTGTATGCCCATAGGATATGCGATAGCTCGGTTGTCCATGCGCCTTTGGCTCGCTCTAACCGCTTCTTCAATCCAGCGATCACTGTTTTGTTGGAAGCTTCAGCTTGTCCGTTGCTTTGAGGGTAGGCCACCGAGCTGAAGTGGTGCCTGATCCCGTGCTTGTTGCAGAAGTCCTGAAAAGGGCCACTCTCGAACTGTGTTCCATTGTCAGTGATGATGGTTCTGTGGATTCCGAATCGAGTGATTATATTTCTCCATACGAACCTTATCATGTCAGCATCTCGGATGTTCGCCAGTGGTTCTGCCTCGATCCACTTGGTAAAGTAATCAGTTGCAACCAACAGGTATTTACGATTGCCGGCAGCGGTGGGCACTGGTCCCACGATGTCCATCCCCCACTGGGCAAAGGGCCAGGGAATGGTCAGGGATTTTAATTCGCTGGCGGGCTGGTGGACCATGGGAGCGTGAAGTTGGCATTTTAGGCATTTACGGACATATACTGCGGAGTCCTTTTGCATGTATGGCCACCAATAACCTTCCTTTATTGCTCGGAAGGCTAGAGACCTTCCTCCGACATGACTTCCATAAATTCTTTCGTGAAGCTTACCTTGACATCGCCTGGGTGGACGCATCTAAGGTAGGGGCCGGAGAAAGATCTTTTATACAAGTTGCCTCCTCTGGATAAGTGAAAGCGAGCATCTTTGACTCTTTCTGGTGGGCAGCTCTCTTATCCTCTGAAAGTGTTCCGTTCTTTAAATAGTCTTTCAAGGGATCCATCCAGTTGGGGGATGATTCCGATTGGAGTATTGGTTTTGCTGTTGTCAGCTCGCAGTTGGGGTAAATTCTTGGGCAACTGAGGAAATCGATAGGGATGATCCTTTTAAGGCTAGAATCAACTGCCGAGCTCAGGGCTGCTAAGGCATCAGCGTGGCTGTTTTGCCCCCTGGGAAACTGTTGGATGTTGATCTCTTCAAAGCTCGTCATTAATTTTTTTACCAAGGAGAGGTAGGCTGCCATTCTCTCATCCTTCGCGTTATAGTCTCCACTTATCTGATTGGAAACTAGTTGCGAATCATCGAATACCTGCAAATGCTTTGCTCCCAGAGTTTGTGCCTTTTGGAGACCTGCTATTAAGGCTTCGTATTCTGCTTCGTTGTTGGAGGCTGCAAATCCCAGCCTGATTCCTTGCTCAAGGACTGTATTTTCTCGAGTGATGAGAATAATTCCTACCCCTGCCCCCTTTGAGTTGGAGGCTCCATCAACGAATAGTTTCCAGCTTCCCGCTGTAGCCTGGTTGTCTTGTTCTGTTGGCTTAGGCTGGTCGAAGGGTTCTTTGCCTGTGAATTCAGCTATGAAATCAACAAGGATTTGACCCTTGATAGCTGTCCTTGGTTGAAATTGGATGTCAAATCGACCGAGCTCGACTGACCATTTAGACAGTCTGCCCGACAAATCCGCCTTCCTTAGGACAGCCTTGAGGGGGTGTGATGTAAGGACGATGATCGTATGAGCTTCGAAGTAATGCTTCAGTTTCCTCGAGGCCATTACTAGGGCGAATGCAAGCTTTTCCAATGGTAGGTAGCACTGCTCGGCATCTAATAAGGTTTTGCTCACGTAATAGACTGGATGTTGGATTCTTGTAACTTCACACATTAGCGCTGAGCTGACAGTATAACTGGATACAGAGAGGTAGAGGTACAAAGAGTCCGTTTGCTGTGGTATGACAAGCAATGGTGGAGATCTTAGGTAGGACTTGAGCTCGTCTAATGCTCGCGAGCAGTCTGGGGTCCATTCTACTGTTTTGCTGCCTTTTAAGAGTTGGAAGAAAGGCTTGCATCTCTCGGAGGATTTAAAAATGAAACGATTTAGAGCAGCGAGCATTCCAGTGAGCTTTTGTACATCTCGGACTGTGCGAGGAGGTTGCACTCTGTTGATTGCATCAATCTGGTCCGGATTAGCCTCTATGCCTCGCTTGCTGACCAAATACCCAAGAAACTTTCCTGACTGGACAGCGAAGGAACACTTGCTCGCGTTGAGTTTCATTCGGTACTTCCTGAGGATTTCGAAGGTACTTGACAGGTCCGAGAGGTGATTTTCCTTCTCCTTGCTCTTGACGAGCATGTCGTCGATGTAGACCTCCATTGTGTCACCCATTTGATTCCTGAACATTTTAGTAACTAGCCGCTGATAGGTTGACCCTGCATTTTTTAGCCCAAAAGGCATGACCTTGTAACAATATAAACCAACCGTCGTGATAAACGCCGTTTTGTCCTGATCTGGGGCATACATGGGAATCTGGTGATATCCTGAGTACGCGTCCAGGAAACTCATTCGTTCGTGAGCTGCGGTGGCGTCTACTAGTTGGTATATTTTCGGAAGAGGGAAGCTATCCTTGGGGCAGTCTTTGTTGAGGTCAGTGAAGTCTATGCAAACTCTCCACTTCCCGTTGCTTTTCGGAACTACCACTGGGTTGGATAACCATTTGGGTAATTGCACTTCCCGTATGGACCCTGCATCCAGCAGTTTTTCGACTTCTTTTTCTATTGCTCTGGCCTTCTCGAGAGCAGTTCGTCGTGCCTTCTGCGCTATCGGCTTGAATGTGGGATCGATGTGCAACTGATGGCAGACTATATTGGGATCGATTCCTGGCAGCTCATAGGGTTCCCAAGCGAAAACATCTATGTTGCTTCTGAGTAAGGTTGACAAATCCTTTTGCTCTTGGTCAGTGAATGACGCTCCGATCAGGAAGACTCTGCTACTATCGCCTTCTTTAGCCTTCACTTCTACCAGGTCCTCGACGACACGCTCGGAGGGGAGGAGCCTGGTCTCTTCCACTCCAGGCCTTCCATATTTTAATTTCTATTTGGAAGGAATTGCACCTTCCTCCACTTTCTCGCTGGTTTGAACGGCTTTTCTCTCTGGCTTTGGTCGGATGGCCGCTATGAAGCATTTCCTTGCCATCGCCTGGTCGCCATGTATCTCCGTTACTCCCCGCTCGGTGACATATTTGAGTTTCTGGTGGTAGGTCGAGGAGACTGCCTTCATTGCATGAAGTCATCCCCTGCCGAGGATGGCTTGATATGGTGAATCAATGTCGACCACTAAGAATTCGATCATCTTGGAAACATTTCCAGCGCGCACTGGCAATACTATTTTGCCCAAAGGCATGGTCATCTTCCCAGCGAAGCCGACCAGAGGGACAGTGGTTCCCTTTAGGTCGGTGATGTTCAACTTCAATTTCCGGAACGGGTCGATGTACATTACTTCGGATGAGCTTTCTTGATCGACGAGCAGCCTGTCAATGTCAAAGTTGGCTATCCTGAGTGTAATGACTAAGGCATCATGATGTGGGGTCCTTACTCCCAAAAGATCTTCATCTGTGAAAAAATATGCTTGTTGTAGTTGATATCCTCTGCTCGCCGACGTTTTCCTGACTGTGATTTTGCTGTGTCAATCTGAAAAGCTTGCATTACCGCTGTCAGTTTCTTTACCTCCATTCGAGCTGAGTTACCTTGGATTTGCTTGACGTCAGATACTCCGTGGATTACTGCGAATTCGTGTCCGGCGTCATCTTCCAATACGTTGTCGGGTTTCGTCTCTTTGTGGGCAGCCACTTTCTCTACCTTCTTTTCCACAAAGTCATTCAAATGTCCGGACTGGGCCAACTCCTCAAGGTGGGACTTAAGAGTCTTGCAGTGCTCGGTCTTATGTCCTCCCTCTTTGTGGAAAGTGCATCTTAATGCATTGTTTCTTTTCGAGGGGTCTCCTCCCATTTTTCGGGGCCATTTGATGAACGACTCATCCTTGATCTTCGCGAGAATTTTGTAAATTGGTTCTTTGAAGATGGTGTTGACCGCCTGGAACGATTTTGTAACGCCAGGGCTCCCTCCATTTTTGGAGCCATTCTTGCTCCCACTTTTTCCTCCTTTTTTCTGGTTCTCAACTTTCTCACTTCCCTTGGTAGTGAGCTTGGCTCGACCGTTTTCTCTTACATTAAGGTGGGTGACATCTTCCACCTTTGCGTATTTCTCAATCCGGGCCATCAGGTCGTCAATGGTCGTAGCTTCCTTCTTTGTCAAGGACTGGTAAAGGAGGGAAGAGCTAGGTAGCCCAATTTTGAATGAAGCCACTGCCACCTCTTCCGCGCAGTCCTCGACCTCGTTGAATAACTCCCAGTATCTCTTCGCGTAGTCTCGGAGTGTCTCCTGAGGAATTTTCTTCATTGTTAATAGAGCGTCCATCCTTTTGGGATGGGAGCTGCTGGTGATGAACCGGGTCGTAAAGAGCTCGGCCAGGGATTTGAAATTTCTGATGGATCGGTGAGGGAGTTTCTCGAACCATTTCTGGGCCACGTCATGGTGGCTCGAGGGGAAAATACGGCACATCAGTGCATCCCGGTGATTCCAGAGGGTCATGGCCTGCCGGTACTGCCTGACATGATCAATGGGATCAGTCTTCCCGTCGTAAATCTTGAACCTTGGAATGGCAAACTTCTTGGGAGCCTCTTCCTCTTCAATTTCCCTCGTGAAGGGTGACTTCATCTGGGTCTTGAGGGCTCTCATGGCGAGTTCTCTGGTCGACCTGGTGCCGCGGTGAGCTGGATGTTGGTCCATTTCTCTGCGGACCAGGTTCCGTATGTTGTCGTCGCTGCGAGCAGGGCTCTGGTAGCGGTTAGCTTTTCTTAGTTGTTCGCGGAGGTCGTCGTCTGAGTCGCCACCTTCGTCCCCTGGATATTGCCGCCTAGGGCTCCTTCCTCGGCTGCGAGATTTGCTCGCCTGAGGGCTAGGAGTGCGATAGGGGTGTCTCCTGGTATCAGGACGTAGTTCCTTCTCCAGTCTTTCCATTCTTCTTTTCAAGCGAGCATTCTCAGCCTCATATCTACGAGAAGACTCCCTCTACTCGTGGAGCCTTGCCTCGTATGCATCGATCAATCTGGATATCTGCGTGGACCTTGCTGGTCCTTGACTTTCTTCTGAGGCTGGCCTTTCTAAGCGAGCCCCTCGATCTGAACGTCAGAGTTCAGACCTAATCCTACGAGGAGCAGGTGGCTCTTGAATGTCTCCTGCTTGAGGAGCGTTGCTGCTGTGACCAGACATCTTAGATTTTTTCTTGGCGTGGGCTCTTCTCAGGGAAAGATGAACGCTTCCCACAGACGGCGCCAATTGTGGTGACAATTATTGTGCAACACAAATAAATGTGAAAGAGGTAGTGACCAAGAAAGAATAAATAAAATGCCAGTCACACAACAACAGGTGTACGTGGTTCAGCAAAGATGTGCCTACGTCCACGATGGTGTAGTCAGTATTATTTCTCTATATTCTGAAGATTAAGTACCGAGAATACAACTTGTCCTTTGCCCCGGACCTAGGGTTTAATTTATACATGTGTATGCTAGTTAGTGGAGATGATGGGTTCCTTCATATTAGCCATCTTCCCTATCCCTTCCCTTCATGGGATTGTGCTCCCCTATAACTTCTCTTCATGGGATCGTGGGGAGAGACCGGGTCAATATGAAAGATAGAGGGCCTGTATTTTGGGCCGCCAGAACTGGGCTACTCGTCCAGGCCCATGGTTCTCAATTCTGGGTACCTATAATACCGAATAATGTTTGAATTCAATTTTTCATACCATATTTGGTTCGGGGCAAACATGACGAAATATGGGTCTCTACTCGGGGTCGGTATACCGAACAACAAGGCTATTAGCTAGGGTTTTGCACGTTAGGGTTTATTGATTATGTGGTATTCTCCCAACATATGATGATTATTAAACGTTCTTTGCACCAAAAATTAATATATTATTGTTGTTCAACATATTTTTAATAGGTTTAACATGTTTTTCAAGGGTTTAACATATTTTTCATAATGAATAATATATCAAACAATGTCTATTATATATGTTTTGATGACTATAATCTTTTTTGTATGGTGTTGAATGATGATTTGATGAAGATCTTTCAGACTTTGGAGGTTTAGGCAATGAAATTAATTTGTACTTGAAGTTGAGAGGTTTTGAAGTTGAAAGGTTGAGATGTTGAGAGATTTGAATGTGTAGAGAGAAGGAGAGAAAGTGAGTAAATGATTTTTTATAACTTTAAATATGTGATAGCCCTTTGGTGGTATTTGGAAGTAAATATTAAAATCACGTGATATTTTGTAGTAAAAAAGGAGTTGTGGTATTTTGAAGTATTATTTGGGGTGCCCTTAGAAACATCCATAATTTAAGTAACATAATTTTAATTTAATCATAACGAATTTTACTAAATGAGAGATTTAGTAATGTCAATGAATCAAATTGTTCTTAAAAATGTGATAATATGTCAACTTGTATACAGTTCAAAATAATTCATTATCTTAATGGGTTTAACGAGTGAACACGTCATGACATGTTAAGATAACAGGTCGGGTTTAATTATAATTTTTTCATACGATAAAAAATTCATCCGTTTAGACACGAACTTGATAACACCCGAACATGATAAAAATCGATACGAATATGACTCGACACAACCCGTTGCCAGGTCTACGTGTGAGATTCGTGAGATGTTTTATATAAATTTGAAAATAAATAGTGACAATGTAATTTTTGTGAAATTAATTTCTCTCTCAATAAAAGTACAATATTATTGTTAATTAAGGCCCTGTTTGGTTGTGCAAATTGTTTGATTATGTAAATTGGTTCACTGTGAATTAGTATATTGTAAATGAGTGGATTTGAAATGAGTTTACATCCAATTTTAGGCAATGTTTGGTAATCTGAAATCGAGATTAAGGTTATATGAGGAAAAAAAAAGTTAACAAATTAAGAGAGAGAGAGAGGAGGAGGGAGAGGGGGGAAGGAAAAGAAAGAGAGAAGTGCATGCACTTTATGTGTCTCCTATTTGAAATGGATGCATTTTACATTTTTGTGAAATGATCTAATTTCATATTTTACACATGAACTAAAATGGGACAATAAATGAATCATATCATTAACGAAACCAAACACAATTAATGGATCAATTTGTAAATGGATCAATTTACAATTTTGGAACAACCAAACAGTAGGGGTGACAATTTTAGAAACGACCCGAAATTGACACGATATGTCGTGTTCATGTCGTATTTTTTTTACACGAAATCGTTTTGTGTCGTGTTCGTATCTGAATTATGAGTTGTGTCGTGTCGTGTTATCATGTTTTCGTGTTTTTTAGGCATGAAATTTAAGAAATTCTGGTATTCGTGTCGTGTCGTGCCGTATTATTTTCTATCCGGATCGTGTTCGTGTCAACTAAAAAAAATACGAATTCGTGTCGTGTTGTGTTCGTGTCTGAAAAAACCTTGTCGTGTCGTATCGTGTCGGTCCGAAACATCCGTTGACTCGAATTGCCACCCTTACCAAATATATATATTTGAGTTCTTCTATTGGATCCGAATTTTTGACGTAAATTTTGACTGAAAACACACGTGGCAGCAGGGGCAGATGGAGCTTGAGCCCAAGAGGGGCCATCGCCCCGGTTGAATAACTACAAAAAAAAATGAATTTTTTTTTGATAAAAACAGCCAATGGTCAGCAGTAATTTTTCATTAAAGAAATTTCATGAGTTCATCCTATAAAAATGGCTATTGAAATAAATTTCATGAGCACTAATTTGTGTAATTTGTATGTATGTTTGTGTGGTCTCAAATTGTTAATAATAATTGAGAGTAATTGTTTGGGCATTGTAAAACTATAATTTGTTTAAAATTAGAAATAACCCCCCAAAAAATTCCTCGGGGATCCCGCCCCCGAACCCCCAACAACACTCGAAACTTTCGCATATGTAATTTTCAACCGATTTGCCCCGGTTGGACTAAAATCCTGGATCCACCACTGCGTGGCAGCGTGGTATTGGTCGGTTCCCTTATCCCACTGGCGTGGACCCCACAAACTAATCAATAGAAACCCTCCACCTAATTCGGTATCTCCACTTTCGGTCAAAAATTCTGTTTCAATAGCATTTTTATATATATTTCAGTGTAGTATGCATCATCGAGGATAGTAGTAAATTACATAATCTTATGTTGGATTCAAGTAATTAGGAAAGGATAAAGCCAAGCCAAATTCAACTTGTTTGCAAATGACCTTTTTGCATTGCAATCCAAGACGTTTATACATAATAGGTATTTAGTATTAGGACCTAAACTTCGTTTACTTATTAAAAAAATATACAAATTATTAAAATTGTAGTATGCGAAATCTGTATTTTTTTTGTGTGTGGTCTATGTTAGAAGAAGATCATTAGTAAGATATCAACATGAGTTGCAAACTATTATTTAGTGTCGAAAAAAAAATTTAATTGAGAAATATTTGCGTTTACCTCTTCACTCAAATATTTTCACATTAAAGATTTGGACCTGGAGGTGCAATAATTTTATTGGGCTTACAGCCCATTATTGAGAAGATAATAGAGCAGAAAAGGAAATGGTCACATTGCATTAAGATCTATTTGGCAGGACAAATGTAGCAATGGTAACAAATGGACAATATGCTCACTGTTTTGTATATTTGATGCTCTTATTTGTCATTGAAAAAAATTCATGCATATTATTTGCCATCCTTCTTTCCTAGCAAAATTTGCTGATCTATATAGCAATTAATTTTTTTTTTCACAAATTTGCTATTCTTTTTAAAAAGAACATTTTTTCTTTGGTAAAGCTGTATTTATTCTATTAAAACTGTTTTTTTAACATAAACAAATTTTTTCGTTAAAACTTTTTTTTTTTTGTTAAAAGAATTTTTTTTAAAAATATTTTTTGTTTGTTAAAACTATTTTTATTTTCTTAACAACTGTTTTTTTAGAGAAACAGTTTTTTTCATTAATTTTTTAAAAATATTTTTTCCATTGTAAACTGCTTTTTTTTTTTTTGTTAAAACTGATTTTATTGTTAAAACTGCTTTTTTTTTGTTAAAATTATTTTTCCCGTCAAAGCTGTTTTTCCCCCATTAAAACGATTTTATTTTTGTTAAAATGTTTTCTTTTTTGTTAAAAACTGTTTTTCGTAAAAAACGTTTTTTTTGTTAAAAACTGTTTTTCTTAAAAAACGTTTTTTTCGCTATAAACTGTTCTTTTGTTAAAACTTTTTCAATTTACGTTTTTTTTTGTTAAACTATTTTTTTTCATTAAGGCTATCAAACAATCGATACAACCTGAAAAAATTAATCCTATTAGATAGTCTTATGGGACAAATTATAAAATTTGTCACTAAAAGATTTGTCATGACAAATTTTGTCACGAAAAAATTGTTGCTCAATCCATTTGTCCATTTTTGTATTGAACGGTCCTAAGTTGATCCATAAGGTGCACCTAGGGGTGTTAGTTATTTCTGAACTTTCGAATTTTTCGTTTTCCGATCCGAGTTTTTCCAAATTTGGCACCTTTTTTTGATTTTTTGATTCCGAATTTTCCGAAAAAAATTGGAATGGAATTGGAAATCATATATGGATTCCGAATTTCCGATCCGAATTTTCCAATATCACGCCGATCCGATCCATCCAAAATATTTTCCAAAATAATAATATTTTTGTTTATTTTAATACATTTTTTAGCAGAGCATTTAAAAAATACCTTAGTATCTATTTAGGCACTTTGCTTGAAAGCTTTGGTTTAGTAACATTTAGTATATGAGTGTTAAAATTATTTTAAAAATATAAAAAATACGACGAAATATAGGAGATCCTAAATGTGTAAAGAAATTTAGTGTCATATGACAAATAGCCCGTAATAATTTTTTTATTATTGTTTAGTCATTGCATTTTTTTGTTCAACAATGTCCACATCATATAAAATACTCACAAAAACTTTCTTTTATCTTATCTTGAACAAAAAATCATAAATCATAAATTTTAAAACTGAAACCCTAAAACCCTAAATATTAATGTATCTCAATATTAATGTTCCCCATAAATATTAACGTATATTAATATTAGCGTTCCAGTGATTATTAACGTCCCACAAATTAATTAAATAACATTCCACTAATATTAACGTTCTAGATATTAAACTATTTTTCAGAATAAAATATTTTTCAAAAATCATTATTTACGGAGTTTAAATAATTTTATGCCACAATAATAAATTTCCATAAATATAAAAGTATTTCCTAGAATATTGTCATATTTTCTCTTTTAATTTTTTCTCAAGGAATATATATTTTTCAGAAATTAATAAATGTAAACTAAAAGTCAAAAACATCATGCCAAATTTTGGCTATAGGAAAAAAATGTATTTTCTCACTGTTCTATCAAACATGCCCTAAACTCTATACAAAATAAAAAGTTGAGGATAAAATTTTTGAAACATAAAAAATAAGGTGTACTAAATAAATAATATAAATATTAATTATCCCATAAAATTGTTCTTACTATAATTTTTTATCAAAAATATAGATTAAACTTATTAAAGAGTTGAAGAGGAAGAAATTGAACAAGGTGATAAACCTTATCAATTGTGTTATGTCATGTTATGTTTATTTAGTTTTATTTTGTTCTTGTATTCTGATTACAAATCATACTTAACCTGATTATTTTAGTAATTTTATCAAATAATATGAATTAATTTTCTTCTTTTTGTGCCTATTTATTTTTACTTTTTGCATTATAGTTTGTTTAATAGTGTAGGTAGATAAAATTTGACATGATAAATATTGAAAGAATATTTTTGCCTCACCACCCTCAAAAGAAAAATTGTTCATGACAAGTCATCAAAATGCGTATCGTTGTGTGGTAGTTTAATGTCAGTTGAAAAAAAATCCATGGCAAAAAAGTCTATCAAGCATGATAAGAAGTGGCGAGATCAAGAGATTTCTTATTTGCCACGATATATTTTTCTTTGCCATGCTATTAAATAGGCCCTTGTTTTAAACAACCCCTTTAGCTTGGTTGTGGATTTACGAATTTCAGTTCTATTTTCTAGAGTTGTAAAAAGTTAGTTGATGCATGTAATTTAGTGGATGTAAAATCTATTTAAGACCATCTCTAAGGGCTTTAACATAAATTAAAATTCATCCACGAAAATTCATTTGTGCTATTTTCAAACTCATTTCCCCCCAATTGGACGTCAAATTCATTTTAACTTTAACATTTTTCTTTGTTTTTGAACCTATTCTTTTATCTATGGTGACATTTGTATTTTCGCTTCGATTTTTTCCTCAATTATATTTAGTAGTAAAAAAAATAATTCACCCTTGATGAATAATTGTTGTAAAATAAAAGGACATAGAGAATTTAGAGAGAAAGTGGAAACGTTTGATTTCATTGTGTTGTACACTCAAGGAGTGTCACCCCTATTTATATTACAAATCATGGTATCCCAAGAGACCCTTTAATAATGAGGGATACTAGTGGACATCCATAAAATTACATATTTTATAACGCTACCCTTTGGATGTATACTATTTTCACGATTTAATGATTATTGTCTCATTAAATTTTACAAAGTGATGATGCTGTAAACAACACCACCAGATAAAGAGGTAGTAGAGCTCAAACATGCATAACAATGGACGCAAATGACAACACATATATGTAGAAGGAGATGAGGAGAAGAGGAGAAACACACCAATATAAGTGGTTCGGTAATTGCCTATATCCACTGTGCAAGTGAGTGTAAGTATCACTATCAGAAGAGGGCTCTAATGGCCTTAACAATACAATCACTCCACTTTCTCTCTCTACTATAAATGCACCAGAGTTTTTTTAGAGTTTGTAATTGAGGACCCTCTACAAGGTAGGAGAAGACAAGTATATATAGTGTCTGGGGGGGGGGGGGGGTTGTAGTGTACCCCCAGGCATGCAATGAGCATGCGTAGGATGATCTAGCCAATCTAGTGAAGCCACCAGTCACTGTCACATGTAGAGGATGGTGATGAAATATTCCCTCACGTGCTAAGAAGATTTGGTCATAATAGTTTATCCACGTGGGATATGCCATATTGGGATCTTATACTGCTCGTACGGTAGATGTCATCTGGGGGGTCTCGGCCTAGAGTTTATCATCCTGGTCCCCGATGAGGCCGAGATGACCTTGATGCTGAAGAAGGCAGAGGTCTAGGCACAATGTGATGATCTATGAGGCTGAGGCCGAGGCTGAGCTACTGTGTGAGAGTTACGAGCCTATGGTCGAGGCCAACGTCTTTTATTATGACCCTTAGGCCGAGGACGAGGTCGATACACCATGTGATGATCTATGAGGCTGAGGCCGAGGATGAGTTGTTGTATGAGAGCTATGAGGTTGTTGTCGAGGCTGAACTGCTGTATGAGAGCTATGAGGTTGTGGCCGAGGCTGACGTCTTTTTTTCCGACCCTTAGGCCGAGGTATCAAGTTCACTGCATGATGGCCGAGGTTATTGCCATATTTTCTGAGGTTTCTAATAACACACTTATGATCTTATGCTGATAGGTGCAAAGGTAGTCTCGGTTGTAGTGATCAGGACGAGGTTGATTAAGCCGTGGCTGACCCTATTTAGGTCAGCCCTTATTTGGAAGACCCTACCAATGATTAAGCCATGTCCGACCCTGCTGAGGCCAAAATTTATTTGGATGACCTTACCAATGATTAAACCGTGTCTGACCCTTATCTGGACGACCCTGCCAATGATTAAGCCATGACCGACCCTACTGAGGCCGACCCTTAGTTGGATGACCCTGTCAATGATTAAACCGTGGCCGACCTTACTGAGGCTGACCCTTATCTGGATGATCCCACAAATGATTAAGTCTTGGCCAACCCTACTGAAGCCGACCCTTATCTGGATAACCCTGCCAATGATTAAGCCTTGGCTGACCCTACTAAGGTCGACCCTTATCTAGACGACCCTGCCAATGATTAAGCCGTGGCCGACCCTACTGGGGCCGACCCTTATCTGGACGACCCTGCCAATGATGAAGCTCTGGTCGACCCTACTGAGTCCGACCTTTATCTGGATGATCCTACTAATGATTAAGTCATGGCCGACCTTACTAAGGCCGACCCTTATCTTGATGACCCTGCCAATGATTAAGCCATGGCCGACCCTACTGAGGCCGATACTTATCTGGATGACCCTTCCAATGATTAAGTCATAGCCAACCTTACTGAGGCCGACTCTTACCTGGATGACCCTGCCAATGATATGTGAGGATCTTGTGATGACTCAACTGTGAGATGTGATGCCCATCCTCCTAAGATACGAGGGTAGATTTTGGTCATATCAATTACCCCCTAGCCCTTAGTCTTCAATGTAGATAGAAGGCTGAGGGATAAAGTATCTTTGGGCCAAAAATTTGATGAGATGTTGTTTCATGTGATGGACGAGGCCGGGGGTGCTTGGGTCATAAGACCTCTAATGCTTAAATCCTTCTCTGCACTTTGCACAAACTGTTGGTACCACTGTTGGTCAACTTTAACCGAGGGGTCCTTTCTGGGATGAGACCGAGATAATAAGCTAGTCCTTTAGTAGGATGAGGCTATATTGGTCCAGGCCGAGATGATGAGTCGTTCTTCTGATAGGACAGTTGTTGGCAATAAGATCATAAGATGTACTGTTATGAACGAGGTCAAGGCTTCATGCTTCAACTCCCAGGCCGAGTCATAATATCTCTCTGTCTGATGATTTGTCAAGGTCGACCTTGGCCTAGGGGTCCCAAGCTTGGACAAGGGTATACTTGGGCATATCAATGATGTTTGTCTCTAACCAAGCTAATGGTTTTCAAATATGAGATCACCAAGTTAATGATGTTTCAAGATATGAGGCCACCACGTTAATGATGTTAACTCTTATTTCACAAAGTTAATGATGTTTGTCTCAGATATGAGGCCACTAAGTTAATGATGTTAACTCTCATGTCACCAAGTTAATGATGTTTCAGATTGAGATCACCAAGTTAATGATGTTTGTCTCAAATATGAGGCTACAAAGTTAATGATGTTAACTCTCATGTCACCAAGTTAATGATGTTTCAGATATGAGATAACCAAGTTAATGATGTTTATCTCAGATATGAGGCCACCAAGTTAATGACGTTAATTCTCATGTCACCAAGTTAATGATGATTCAGATATGAGATCACCAAGTTAATGATGTTTGTCTCAGATATGAGGCCACCAAGTTAATGATGTTAACTCTCATGTCACCAAGTTAATGATGTTTCAATTATGAGATCACCAAGTTAATAATGTTTGTCTCAGATATGAGGCCACCAAGTTAATGATGGTAACTCTCGAGTCACTAAGTTAATGATGTTTCAGTTATGAGATCACCAAGTTAATGATGTTTGTCTCTACTCATCTCGTCCTTCGACGAGAAGAGTATAACAAAATGATTTTTCAAATTTAGGGCTATCGAATTACGATGGTATACCACATCCCCTCTCGTCGTTTTGAGAGTATTTGGACGAGACGACCCTCGTCGATATACTATCTTTTCATCGAGAGGAGCATAAAATGATTTTTGAATTTGAATACACCAAATTATGGTGTTCTTCCACGTCCCCTCTCATCGTTTTGAGAGTGTATGGATGAGGGTCGTCTCGTCCATATACTATCTTTTTACCGAGAGGGTTTCTCACCAAAATGATGATGTTTTATAGTTTAAGACGAGTTAAAACATGCAATTGAACACTCCGTATGAGAAGAATATGAGAGAGAACATATGAAAATTTTCATTGACCTTTTGTTATAAGACATATAGCCGATATATATGAGGTAGCGAATACATTAAAACTCACTTGACAGAGATAACACTCGCCTCAGTCTGAGATTGCAAAGGGTCAGCTTCATGGATGAAGAGTTGTCGGTCAGCTTCTACTGAACTTTTAACGCAACCGACCCCTTGGAGCAACATCCTATGGCGGGAGGTCGGGGTCGGCTTCTCCACAATCTTCGAATTCTTTATAGTTTGTGTTTGTTTGGACATTTCATCTCGGCTGGCCATACTTTTTCTTAGAATCATTATTAACAACACTTTTGTCAATATACTTTCTAAGCTTTCCCTTCTTTAGGAGCTTCTTAATCTCATCCTTGAGGGAAAAGCATTTGTTAGCTATATGACCATGGTCTTCATGAAACTCACACCATTTGATCTTATCCTTCTTATGTGGAAGAGCCCTCAGCTTCTCAGGCCACTCAAGTCTCTATCTTATTTAATCTCATTTAAAATTATATTAGGACTTACTGTGAGTGGAGTGTAGCCGATAAATTTGTCATCAGTCGACCTCTTCCTCTAGTCCTTATCCTTGGCTTTATGAGACTTGCTTCCAATATATTTATCCTCTTTTTTGGCAACCATGGCTTCCTCGACATTCATGACCTTTCCTGCCATAGCTAGTAGCTCAGCCATAGACTTCGGAGGGTCTTCGAAAAGCTTCCAAAGAAACTTCCCATTTTTAGCCCTCCCATTAGTACTGTCATATCGATACTCTCTTCGTAATTATCCAGTTCTAACTTCTCCTTGTTAAACCTTGCAATGTAGTATCTTAGGCTCTCATTCTTTCCCTACTTGACGTACAGCAGGTGAGTGGTCTTCTTTTGAGGTCTTAACCCAAAATAGAAGTTATAAATGAACCTCTCTACGAGCTGCTTAAAGTTATCAATTGATCCCTTCGAGAGAGAAGTAAACCACACAAGAGCTGCTCCTGTCAAAGTGCTGGAGAAGACACGACACCTCATATCATCTGAGATGGAGTAGATATCGGCAGCAGACTAATACATTTCCATATGGTGGACTGGGTTTATACTCCCATCATACTTTGGGGTTACCATTGGCAGTTTAAACTTTGCAGGTGTTGGGAAACCAACTATCTTAGCTGTGAAAGGTGAGCCTTCAGAGCAACCCATTTACAAAGGGTCTCGACTTTTGAGGATGTCTCATATCTTATCCTCTAATATCTGGATTGAGACGTTCTAGGGTCTATCTACTGCTGCTATAATGTCATCCTGGCCAAGGTTATAACCGACTATTTCTGTAAGCTTAACTGAGGGTTCCCTGACCGCTGGCCTATGTCGGCTGCTGACCTCCCTCTGACCATCGTCTCGTCCAGGGTTTGACCTACTTTACCTTGCAGAACGTTCTATACTTCTTGATCTAGACAATTTGTCTCTTAGGTCATACCCTGGGCCGAGCCTTTCAAAGGCTGACCTTCGACTCATCTGTCAAAGGTCGAGCCTCTTGGTTGACCATCTTGGCTTTCTCGCACTGGTTGTACGGTTTCTCTTGAGATATCATAGGGCTCCTAACAGTCTACCAGAGCATCTTCCTCAGCCTCTAAATTGTCATACCAATCCTCTGGCCAAGGTTGACCTTGTCTCCCCAAGCGTAAACGACTGGGGTCAGTAATGTCTTTTCGCCATTGGCGAGGCGGAACCTCCTTTAGTGGTGCCTGGGGTGGTCCCCTAGTATCTTCACATTAAGGTAAGGCGACTGGAGTGATAAATTCCAGTGCTCCTCCATCTGGTCTTGTGAGGATGTTGTGGTGAAGGCATCCGGTTTCTCTTGCATAGCCTGCTAGCTGGTTGCCAATAACTTCAATGCCGTCACCACCTCCGCCATCTCTGATTAAGGAGAGGCGTTGCTGGTGCTAGGTCCAACAATAGGAGGTGGGTATTCTGATGCCATAGTCTAACCTTGATTGTGGATGAGCTGTAAACGGAAAATAGCTTAAAAAATTGACATGAGCTCTTTCAAAGGTGGTTCAAACCCAACAACGGTGGGGTTGGACCACCATCAAAGAATCTGGTCAAGAGTGAGCAAAGATAGGAAGCATATGATTATCTACGTTCCCACAGACGGTGCTAAAATGATGATGCTGTAAACAACATCACCAGATAAAGAGGTAGTAGAGATCAAACATGCATAAAAATGAAAGCAAATGATAATACAGATATGTAGAAGGAGATGAGGAGAAGAGGAGAAACATGCAAATATAAGTGGTTCGGCAATTACCTATGTCCACCGTGTAAGTGAGTGTAAGTATCACTATCAAACGAGGGCTCTAATGGCCTTAGCAATACAATCACTCAACTTTCTCTCTCTACTATAAATGCACCAGAGTTTGGCTAGGGTTTATAATTGAGGGCCCTCTACAAGGTAGGACAAGACATGTATATATAGTTTCTGGGGGGTATAGTGTACCCCCAGTCATGCAATGAGCATGTATAAGATGATCTATCCAATCAAGTGAAGCCACCAATCACTGTCACATATAGAGGATAGTGATAAAATATTCCCTCACGTTCCAAGAAGATTTAGTCATAACAGTTTGTCCATGTGGGATATACCATGCTGGGATCTTATACTGCTCGTACGGTAGATGTCACCTGGGGGGTCTCGACCTAGAGTCTATCATCTTGGTCCCGACTGAGGCCGAGATGACCTTGATGCTGGAGAAGATGGAGGTCGAGGTATAATGTGATGATCTATGAGGATGAGGCCAAGGCTGAGCTGCTGTATGAGATCTAGGAGGCTGTGGCTGAGGCCAATATCTTCTATTCTTACCCTTAGGCCGAGGACGAGGTCGAGGCACCATCTGATGAGCTATGAGGCTGAGGCCCAGGATGAGCTACTATATGAGAGATATGAGGTTGTGTCCGAGGCTGAGCTATTGTATGAGAGCTATGAGGTTTTGACCGAGGCTGACGTCTTCTATTTCGACCCTTAGGCCGACGTATCAAGTTCACTTCATGATGGTCGAGGTTGCTGCCATAATGTTTGAGGTTGCCAATAACAGACTAATGATCTTGAGATGATAGGTGCAAAAGTAGTCTCGGTTATAATGATAAAGTCGAGGTTGATTAAGCCGTGGCCGACCCTATTGAGGTCGACCCTTATTTGGACGACCCTACCAATGATTAAGCTATGATCGACCCTATTGAGGCCGACCCTTTTTTGGATGACCCTGCCAATGATTAAGCTGTGGCCGACCCTTATCTGGATGATCCCGTAAATGATTAAGTCTTGGTCGACCCTACTGAGGCTGACCCTTATTTGGATGACCCTGCCAATGATTAAGCCCTGGACGACCCCACTGAGTCTGACGCTACTAATTATTAAGCCATGGCCGACCTTACTGAGGCCGACCCTTATCTGGATGACCCTCCCAATGACTAAGCCATGGTCGACCCTACTAAGGTCGACCCTTATTTGGATAACCCTACCAATGATTAAGCCGTGGCCGACCCTTATCTGGACGACCCTACCAATAATTAAGCCATGGCTGACCCTATTAAGGCTGACCCTTATCTGGATGACCCCGCCAATGATTAAACCGTGGCCAACCCTACTAAGGTCAACCCTTATCTAGATGACCCTGCCAATGATTAAGCCTTAGCCGACCCTACTGAGGCCGACCCTTATCTGGACGACCCTACCAATGGTTAAGCTGTGGCCAACCATACTGAGGTCAACCCTTATCTGAATGACCCTGCTAATGATATGTGAGGATCTTATGACGACTCGGTTGTGAGATGTGATGCCCGTCGTCCTAAGAGATAAGGGTATATTTTAGTCATATCACTAAGGAATAACTTAGTGGCAAAAAATCAAGGTGAAGAAAAAAGAGTACAACTTTTATGATCATTGAATTGGTATTGGATGCACTTAGTGTTGCCTCGTTAAAACCTTTAACTGGAAAACTAAATGGAAAAAAATTCAGTTAAAGGAAAAAGAGTACAATGTGTATGTGTCCATAAATACCATGTTCTTCGATTCTTCCCCTTGATAATTGTAACAACCAGCGATTTTCCATGCCTGGTTGATCAAGACGCACATGAAATATCGGGAATGTCTAAACATTTTATATCATTCTCAGCATCAACGTAAACTAAAAAAATGGTAAATTAAAACCAACACGATAAAGGATTCAATAAGAGATGATAACCAGAAATACTAAACTGTGAAAAACTGAATCCACTATATAAAAACATCTGATTACAATTATTCAATTGAATAACGGAGTACAATTGAACTTCCTCTAATTATAAAATCCCAATTTAAATACAAGTAGAGTACGAAGGTAACTCTTCCACATAACTCCGAATATGCTTACAGCTATAATGAACTAGCTAATCCAACTCTGCGAATTCCAAGATGGATCACCATAACCGCAAGTCTGACCACTCTGTATTATTAACCTATTTATAGAATAATGATACCTGGGGGAAAAAATTTCATAATTTGGGTCATCACCCTAATGTTACAAGAATTTACTTTCAATACCAATAAATAATGATGCAGTTAATTCACAATACATGCCACCCCATCGGCTCTCACGTCCAATATCTCACCTCTCACCTCTCACCTAAGTCCAATACAACGTGCATGTCCTAACCCAAGGCATAACTAAGCTAAAAGTCTCTATCTCTAGACGATTAAGAATGGTTACGCAACGAACAACTACCATGGAATGCTGCCAAACCTAAATAAGATTTCACCCCAAGCCCCATATATATGTTTCCATTAATATATTCTTAGTCTAAATAAAGTAATTCTCTATATGTTTTAATATCTTTTAATTAAACAAATTATCTTCCAGATTTACTTAAAGAATCAAGCACAACTAGCTATCATATAACACGGATGTAACTACCTATACATATACGACCACAGTTAAAAAACTAGCCCCCACAATACTACCCCCACAGTATATAACTAAAGCACATAATGCATTTTTCCATAACAGTGAGTTCATCAACAATTTTCTACTTCATTAGACTATAATAGTTCTCACGTAATATATATATATATATATATATATATATATATCTCACACGAAGGCATCTACCCTCGGTGTCCATCTCGTGCCTCTATTGGGAAGTTTGTAGGCAACCAACACCTAACGGGCTTAAGAAAGACACAAAAAATGACGGGGGTAGTAGACAACCCATCCTAAGAACACCCTAAGAACCTCCTTAGGTTCCTAGCACTCACTCGTTTACATTAAACCATAAGTCATATTTCGAGTACTGATCTGGAGGCCACTAGGCGCTCCCGAATCCCGTTTGACTTCGATCAGCTCTTCCACTTGAGCAAAAGCTCAATGAGTCTTTGAAGGGCTATTAATCTCCTTTTTAATAGTACATCATGTGCGTGAATTGGACTTACGGTCCATTTTACCAAGAAAACTAATCTAGAGGCCACCGGGCGCTCCCAGGCCCCGTTTGACTCAGATCAACTCTCAAGCTTAAGTGAAGAACAATAAATCTTTGAAAGGCTATAAATATCCTTTCCAATGGTCTATCCCATGTGCAAATCATCCTTACGGTTAGAACAAACTACCCGTTTTACTCTAAAGTGACATCGGGTGCTTTCGAGCCCTATTTGTCCTTAGTTAACTCTCGAAACTGAATTATGCTGAATGAAATAAGGGCACTGAATTCCATTTCCATTAGTCCTCCTCGTGCATGACTTAACTTTACGATTTAGATGAACATTTCGTTTTCTTCTAAAAACCTCATATTTAGAGACCATGCCCGACCTTATTTGACCTTGGTCAACTTTTAGACCCGGGAGTGGCTCAATGGATTCTTAAATATCTTCCAATGGTTTGTCCCGTGCGCGATTCAGACTTACGATTTGTATTTTATGGCCATTTTTTAAAAAACCTATTCTGGACTGCCTAGAGGAACCCAAGGGACCTTAACTATTGGCAATGTGCCTGAGATGCTATGCCGATAGGCAGGCCAAGACCCCTATCGATCGACATCCTCTTTGTCTATATAAATAGATTCCATAACCTCACCTTAACGGAGACAACTGAAAACCCCTCTCATCTAGTCAGAGAACATTTTCTCGAATCAAGAGTTGTTCCCTTTTCTAAAAAAAACATTTTCCTACATTCCCTTTTATCACTTTCTTACCTCACTTCGTAATTCCCCCCACCTCTCTATACCACTTTCATACAATTGCAAGATCAGCATTTCTACATCTCAAGGTCAACATCAAGCATTCATAAGGAAGTCCAATTCTCCCTCCCTTTCTCTAATTCTTCCATTTTAGCATTAATCATCTTATTTCTATTTTAGAATTTTTGTCTCATTACATCGCATCCATTAATCTCAATTTTTTATTAGAAGTATTTGCACACAATCTATTTTCCTAAAAAACCCAAAAAGAAGAAAAAGAGGGTTTATTTATAAATTTCAAAAGATTGATTTCCATTTCACACTCTCATTCTTAGAAGAACATTTTCTCTACACACACAGATAAGAGAAATTCTCGGTTTGGATTTATGTATTGAACGCCACCCTATGATATCTTCGAACTACGTGTACTTTGATGCCCCTTAGGCCACGTAGGCGCCTTGGGCCAATCCTGAGATTCGAGTCCTCCCTTATTCGTGTTTATATATTTTGAATTGTTATTTTCGGGATTACTTCTATGGATGAGTTCACTCTGTCTCTTTCCATGGAACGGGTTGAGTGATTTTATTTTCCACCATTTATATTATACACTTGTGCACACACATCATGAAGTCTCAAAGGAGAAAATTAACATTTTTCCATGAGAGACCGAAAGGGTAGGATGGGTGCCGAACACCTTCCCATTTTGTAACTTAGTTCCCGGACCTTCGAAATATTTGGTTTTGTAAGCATAAATATTGGCCTTGATGCCGTTCTCTCAAGACTAAGACATTAATTTTAATGTTTTGAGAAAAATAGGCTGACGACTCAATCTCTTTACATTATCCCCCACAATGACGACAGACGAGAACCCCGAGAAAGGGCTCCCCCCGCACGCTCCTAAGGAATACGAAACCCTGGGATGGCCACAGTGACGACTCTGCTGGGGATGTTTATTTTAAGAGTTCTAGGCCCTATTTATACATGGGTGTTATTCTTTTCTACATGTGTACATATGCTCCCAGCTATATGTCCCCTTTACTCCTCTACTTACTTTTTGTATATCTACCTCATACTTATATCTACCATTCCCTTTTCTCATGTATATATTACTTTTCACTCACTTATACACTTCACACACTTATATATATTTTCCATGTTCACTTCACATACTTACACTTGTATATAGATTCACTTACACTCACATGTTTCACACACCTCTTGAATTATCCATGCTTAGCTTCATTAGCACACATCCACACTTTTCTCACTTGTATATATCTCCATGTTCACTTACACATCTCACACACCACTTGTAGTTAATCCATGTATAGGCTCGCTAACACAATTGACCAAAATTTTGTCCCGTACTGGGGGGTCATTTTGTGATGAGTGCCGATTTCACTGGGATGCGGTTAACCTAAGAGGTATGACTCTCACCTTCCATTGGCGTTGTACATTCGGCGCATATCAAATGTTTTCCCCTGCATCCTATCACTTCGAGTATATTGAATTCGCTCTCACACGTACCATCTCCATGAGGTATATCGTGAGGCAATTCACGTACACTATCAAATGGCTTGTCCGCATGTACCGATGAATGATTTCCCTTATAGGTAAGAGGTATATCATAGAAGTCATGCCTAAGAGGGGAAACCTTCCACTAACCCAACAAGTGGATAAACCTCATATAGGCATCAACCATAGGGCACTCATAATTAGTTTTCCAGTTACCATGAGAAACTTTACACAAATTTCGAGTCAGCATACCCCTTGGATTTTCACGCTATTTCGCCTTTTCTGAAATAGGACCCTATCCGTGAGGCTGTAAATAAGTCAAACCGTGTCTTCTACTTTTAAACCCTATTTTTCTAGGCTCGGTGCTATCCGACGTTTTTTTCTTCAGTTAGACTAACCTAATACAAATGAAAACCTAATAATAATAATAATAATAATAATAATAATAATAATAATAATAATAATAATAATAATAATAATAATAATAATAACAGTAATAATAATAATAATAATAATAATAATAGTAATAGTAATAATAATAATAGTAATAGTAATAGTAATAATAATAATAATAATAATAATAATAATAATAATAATAATAATAATAATAATAATAATAATAATAATAATAATAATAATAATAATCATGCTAAGATCCAAAAATACCAAAAAAAAAAAATTCTCATCCTTCCAAAATACCAAAAACATTTTTCTCCTCCCAAAAAAAAAAAAAAAAAAATTCTTCCTTTTTCTCAAAAATGCCAAAAACTTTTTCCCTCTTTCCTTCAAAAATAAATTTGAACCGTTTTCCCTCTTAGGTCGATCACATACCCGACTTTAGCTGGCTCCCTATTAGCTTTGGTCTTCTATCAAACCACCCCGAAGCTCCGCTGTTTCTTCTTCTGCTACTTTGATTGAATTTGGGATCTACCTCCACAATCTCTACGTAGTGAATACATACTAAGAACCAAATCTTCAGCCAGATCTAATGGCCATCCTAGCCCAACTCAGCACCAAGGTTGACAACCTTCAAACCAATGTCCAAAAAATGCAGCGACACCGATCCCAAACTCCTGAAGAAACCGAGGTCCTCTTTCCTCGTGCTATGGGTACACCTTCCCCCGAGCCTATTTGGGTCCCAGAAGAATACCAACATGTCCCGCATGCGTCGCCTGTAAATGAGCTGCCACCTGCTCCTAAAGAGGTGGAACTGAACAAGGTTAAAAAAGATCTCAAGCTATTGTTAAATAAGTTCAACCAAGTTAAGATATTTGAAAACTATATGCAGTACACCCATAAGTCTCCTTAACCCAAAGCCAGACTTCTAGAGAAGTTCAAGATGCCAAACCTCGAGAAGTTTAGGGGCATAGGGCCACCAATTGTACACCTTCAAAGCTATCATCGAGCCCTGGCCCTTCTTGGTTCCTCCGAAGAGATAATGAACCAAAATTTTCAGCAAACCTTGAAAGAAATTGCCCTCTGATGGTTCTTGTCTCTTGAAGAATCCAAAATTTGTAGTTAGGAAGATGTGGCCCGAGAATTCATATCTCAGTACAAGTATAACGAAGAATTAGAGGTCACACGCCGAGACCTAGAGCTTCTCATGCATAACCCTGAGGAATTAATCAGTAGCTTCATTAGAAGGTGGAGAGAGAAAGTTTCCACTATGACCAATAGGACCTCAGAGGAGAAACAAGTGAGCATTGTTAAGAATAATGTATTGCCTCATAACCAAGCATCTATGGGAGGACAATACTACCTGCACTTTCGAGCCCTCCGAGAGACTTGTATGGAGATCGAAGAAGCTATCACCAAAGTGGAATCTGAACTGAAGAAGATAACCGAATAGTTTACACCGAAGAAGTATGAAAATCCTGCTAGTGCCTTTGTCTCAACCATCAATAACATATCATAACCTGTAACTTCTTGGGCACCCGAAAGTCGCCCTAACCATGCCAGAAAAGAGTACACCGAGCTTCATTCTCCCCTATCAAAAGTTTACGAGGCTCTGATAAGTAGAAATATTACCAAACTATTGGAACCTCGACCATTACCAAATCCACTCCTTAAAAACGTCAATCTCGATGCCTACTGTGACTTTCACCAAGTCGCAGGCCATACCACCGACCAATGTTTGCATCTCATAAATGTGGTCCAAGGCCTGATAGACCGGGGTATCATCACCTCACTAGCTAATCCCAAGACTAACACCACTTATAAACCTCTACCAACACATGGAACTGGAACACATGTCATTTTCCTGGAAAGCAACCCTAATTTTGACCCTTCTGCCCAAATTATGCCTGTCAAAATACCCATCTCACCCAAACCTGTCAAATTTTGTCTATCCTTTCTCTTGCATCCTATAAGCTTTTTTGACAGCTCTGTCGCTCCTTACAAGGTCCTGTATTGTCGTCCCCACTTGATATGAGGGGGAGGCATGGAACTACCTGATGTGTTAGACCAACTCCAAGAATTTAGGATGAAATTATCTGCCGAGATGTCCATTGACTACCAAAAATTCAGTGGCCTATTTAAGGAAGCCTAGAAGTGGGCTCAAGAATCATTCGAATGAGTGGTGCCTTTTGAAGAAGGAAGGTTAGATGACGTTGTATAGATTATGGCCGATGTGTTTCGCTAGACAAAAGAAATTTTTAGCATTTTTGAGATACTCACTGTTTTGAAACTTCAGGGACGGCTAGTCCCTTCACTGCGCTTCCCCACTAAGTAAGAAGATTTATATGATAAAGACGTAGAAGTTGTTGAGTGCATTGATTACTCTTGGTAGGAAGACATCATTACCACCAAATGGGGGATTATTTTAGAAGGTCAAATGATGAATTGAATAATGAAAAAGCCAATTCATTCGTCAGTCTATGTGGAATGATCTCTTTAGAGGATGTTTTAGGAAAAATCAACAAAGTATCCATTTAGACCAAGATAGACGAAGTTACGGGGTTCTTATTCTTCCCCGTCTCTTTAAACCACATGACTAGATCATGGAGATACTACAAAGATCTAATTTACCAGTCAACTAGAGTAGACAAATGAAAGGGAATGGTCGAAGAGCTCCGAATACCAAAAATGAACATTGAGGAATGCAAAGTCCTTGATCAGCTTAAGAAAATCCAAGCCAATATAACCTTATGGGGACTCTTCATGTCCTTTCATTTGCACCAAAATGCCCTGATAAAACTCCTCACTAAACCCATAATTTTTCCCTCTACTACTCCTAAAGAAGCCGTGAATATGATCAGATCATTGACCTCTACTAGACTCCTATATTTCTTCGAAGATGAAATCCTAAAATTTATCCCTGATCACAACTATGCTCTTAATATCTCCATTGAAATCTTGGGGAAGACAGTCCCACTATCACTTGTCGATAATGGATCTTCTCTCAATGTCTATCTACTTATAATGTTCAACTGCCTGGGATTAAAAGTCAGTGACCTCATTCCTACATCTACCGTCGTGTGCGCCTATGATATCACTCATCGAGAAGCAATGGGTCCTATAAAGATTACACTAAGGGCTGACCCTATCAATACTATAATAAAATTACAAGTCATAAATATACTTGCATGCTTGAATATACTCCTTGGTCTTCCATGGCTCCATAATATTCGAGGGGTATCCTCTTCTCTCCATTAGACACTAAAGTTCTTTTCCAAAGGTCAAGTCATCACCATTTTGGGGAACAACAACAATTTCGACAGCGTCAATACCCGCAATCCAGTATTGGAAATTTTGCATGGGACCAATGACATGCTCCTCTCCCATTTTAGAATTGATCCACTCCTTATCTCAATGGGGGAAAACTTCAAAGACCAAGTATGTCTAGAAAATAATCCTCACTACAACGTCACTGCAATTAAGATGTTTAAGAACATGCACTCCATGCCCGAAATAGGGCTAGGACGATGGCAATAAGGAATCCTTGAACCTAAAATCCTAAAAGAAGCCTTTCCCCCAATGTGGTTTTGGCTACTACCCTTCATCAGATGAACTCAAAGTTCTCTGCTGATCACGATCGAAAAGATGCCTAGAGAATAAAAAGACTATTTTGAGGGGCTCTTTAAATGAAAGATTTATCAATGAGGGTGAAGATTAACCCTTTTGTGGATTCTCAGAACCGTGGTACGACCATGTTGATAAGAAGATGAAATATGGACTGGAGATATTCTTTCAAGACAACCACATTTGGGATGAAGACTGGAAGCATGAGGTAAAAGCTTTTTTTGAGAAAACTATGGCAATCGCTGATAACTCAGAGGAAAGTGACTCTGAAGAATATTTTAACTTGCAAAAATTGGGGAAAAATCTCTACATGATCCACCAAGCTACTGCGCCATCAGACCCATTCGTCAAGATAATGACTGCTAATATCCTTCTCCTAATCTGGTGTGCTATCCTAGTCTTGCCAGCTCAAGCCTAGACAAACCCTATTGTCTATCCTATCCAAGCAATCTCTGCACTTATTTATGTTTCTCTTTTTCCTGATGTAAATGAAACTGATACCTCTTTTGAAGAGGTCCTCAATGCTGTTTTCCCATAAAATAAAATAAATGAGTATTTTGACTATCTTGTTGTGCCTTATATTAACTTTGTTGATTCTAATAAAACTTTTGATGATGATGCTTGACTATCGAGATTTGAACAAATCATCCCTACAAGATGATTACCCATTTCCAAACATTGACATAATCATGTACAACACACCTAGTCACGCCCTCAAGTCATTTGTCGATAGATTTTCTGTCTACAAACAGAATAAGATACACCCTGACCGCCAAGAAAAAATTTCCTTCACCACACCCTAGGGAACTTTCTGCTACACTGTCATGCCATTCGGGCAAAAGAACGCTAGGGCTACCTACCAAAGAGTTGCCATAATTATCCTGCATGACCTTATTCACAAAGAAGTTGAGGTTTATATAGACGGTATGATCATTAAGTACAAGACTTAGGAATTTTATATTGTGACATTTTGAAAGTTCTTTGAGCGACTGTGGTAGTACCAAATGCGACTAAATCCCCATATGTGTGTTTTTGACATCACTAAACGAAAACTCTTAGGGTTCATGATCAGTGAGAAAGGAATTGAAGCAGACCCTGCCAAGCTAAAAAACATACTTGAGATGCCACCTCCCCGGACGTAGAAGGAAGCCCGAGGATTCATGGGTAAATTTTAATCCATCGATCAGTTCATTATCCAACTGACCTCCATCTGTGAACTAATTTTCAAACTTCTCTGGAAGGATTCAACCAAACTCTGGAATGAGGCCTGCCAAGAAGCCTTTGACCGAATCCAGCAATACCTCACTCGATCTTCGATACACATACCTTAGTAGCTAGTATCCCCCTCATCCTATACTTAATCTCTACTGATACTGTAACAGGGGCTTTGTTATCCCAATATATTGAAGAATCCCGTAAAGAAACAACCATTTACTACACTAGTCAAAAAATGGTTGGGTACGAAGTCAATTACACTGCTTTGAAAAAAAGCATATGTCTCCTTAGTCTGAGTCACATAGAAGTTATAAGACTACATTCTTGGCTTTCCCATCAGATTAGTTTCCTGAATGGATCCTAGCATGTAACTACTAGAGTAACTTGAGCTTTCAAGCCGAATGGTCTGTTGGTTGATGTTGCTAGCAGAGTTCGATATTGTGTATGTCATGCAGAAAGTTATGACGGGGAGGGATATCTCCAACTATCTTACCAATTATCCCATGGAATGAACTGATGTTTGGGTCTCTAAGTCCCACGTGAAGACATTATCTATACCTATCAGGAGAATCTCAGATGGTGTAGAAGGGTGTCTACCTATAAAAAAGTAAAAATATTATTTTATTAGAAATATTGAGAAGAAACCCAGGGTCCCGGTAGAAACTCATATTGAGCAGGAAGCCCCCCGGGGTCCCAGCAGAAACTCATATTGGGCAGGAACCCCCCAGGGTCCCGATAGAAACTCTTATTGAGGAGGAGCCACCCCAGGGTCCTGGCAGAAACTCATATTGAGCAGGAACCACACCAGTCTCCCGACAAAAACTCAAATTCAGTAGGAACCCCCAGCGTCACTGCAAGTGTCAGCGTCGCTGTAAGGGTCAACACCGCTGCAAGTGACAGCGCCGCTATAAGTTTCAGCGCCGCTGCGAGTGTCAACACCGCTACGAGTGTCAGCACCGCTGGAAACGTCAGCGCCGCTACAGCAATAACATTCGAAAGGTTCCCGCGAGGGTCACCGCCGAAGTCCAAGATTGAGAAGTGCCATTGCAAGAGTCAGCGCCGCTTTTATTAATGACATCCGAGAGGTGCCCGCGAGGGTCACCCAGAAGTCCAAAAGCCATTGCAAGGTTCAGCGCCACTGCAAGTGTCTGCACCGCTACAAGTGTCTGCGTCGCTGCAAGGGCCAGCGCCACTTCAAGTGCCAGCGCCGCTGCAAGTGTCTGCGCCGCTGCAAGGGTCAGCGCCGCTGCAAGTGTCAACGCCGCTGCAAGGGTCAGCGCCACTAGGGTCAGCGCCCCTGCAAGTGCCTGCGCCGCTACAAGGGTCAGCGTCGCTTCAAGTGTCAGTGCCGTTGCAAGGGTCAGCGCCACTAGGGTCAGCGCCGCTGCAAGGGTCAGCGTCGCTTCAAGTTCCATCCTCGCTGCAAGGGTCAGCGCCGCTTCAAGTGCCAGCGCCGCTACAAGTGTCAGCGCCGCAGCAAGTGTCAACACCGCTGCAAGGGTCAGCGCCACTGCAAGCGTCAGCGCCACCACAGCAAGGGTCACTACAGCAATAACATTCGAGAGGTGCCCACGAGGGTCACCACAGAAATCCAAAATTAAGAAGTACCACTTCAAGGGTCAGCGTCGTCGCAAGGGTCACTGCAGTAATGACAGTCGAGAGAGTGAGCGTCGCTGCAAGGCTCAACGCCACTGCAAGAGTCACTGCAGAAATGTTATTCGAGAAGTGCCGCTACAAGGGTTTCGACAGAAACTCATATTGAGGGAGTAGCTATCACGAGCAACTCCTTATCAGGAAACATCAGTCTCTAAATGAACAATAGCACTAACACTTTACTTTCTTTTACAGGTTGCCTAGTCGAGCAAGCAGGGCTCGAACAGGTGCGTTGGGACCTCCTGGGAGTTTTTGGCTTGCCGGATGAGGAACAAGGTATGTTGAGTAATCTCAACCACTTAGCGCTATAGTATTGATAGAATACTAGTAGGAAGACCCAAAAGTCATCCAGACTACACACACTTCACACTTGATCACAAGTGAAGTGAGCGGCCAAAGAGCTGGCTACTCACGAGAAATAAACTCTTTACAAGAAAATGACTTTTTCAGAAGAGGGGGTCCTAAAGGTCCCTCTCAAGAAAAACAACATTTTATAGAGGAAAGGAGTCCTTAAGGTCTCCTCTCTTAAGATTTGCAAAATTGCAACACAAGTTACCGCTTTAAAAGATAACTACCAAATCTGATATTTTATCTCCATTAGGGGACATATGTGCTTTTTGACTTTTGGTCGGTGCCAGGTGGCGCCTGCAAAGGGGACAGGCAGGCTGCCTACAGGTAGGGACAAATGGTACACTTCAGATATTGTTCCCCACCAACTCTCTCAATTTTGGCGCCCAAAAATGCCACTCACCCCTAACGCCCAGTATAAATAGACCTCTGAGCAAGGTCAAGAGAAGGACAATAGAAATTGCACTATTACTCTGCTAAAATATCACCAGACCTACCTAGTATTCTCTCCCTGCACATTCTCATAGTGCTGAGTGCCTTGTTCCTTCACTCCCCACTGACAGCCATCACTCTCAGGTGTCTCCCTTGAGAAAATTATTATTTTTAGTGTGAAAGTTCATCTTCTTGCAGGGAGTGAGTTGAAGCTTGAGTTTCATTGTTACCAGAAGGAGAAGTTTTCTTCAGAAGTTGCACCAGGAGACCTTGAAGGCCTTGCAGGCAGCGTCCATTGGAGTGGGTCACGCCTCACCCTTTCTAGTTATTCATCGACCCCAGTCTCACTACCCTCCTACATTTGGCGACTCTGCTGGGGAGGTATCCTCACTTTCAATGGACAAAGAAGGTTTTCATGTTTCTAAGAAGCTAGTGTTTGAAGACATTCCATCCGGGAATGGATCTCAAAGAGACCAGGCCACTCAGGTGGATGTGGTGGTGACCGGAGCAAAGGTTCCTGCTCCTCCGGGAGGGCAGACCAGCTCACCGACAATAGCTCCGGTGGCAGAGGCTTATGAGTATGTTTTTAAGACTTGGCAAGTTTGGGTCAAGATTGTGTAAGACCAGCAGCAACCCCCTGTGGAGGGGCAGCCGTTCTGGTGGCAATTCCGGTAGAAGTATCTCAGTCGCGGAGGACGGCGCTGGAGCAAGTTGTGACAACCGTCAAGTTCACTGGCTGGAACCCCAGGAACCCTAAGTGTTTGGCGAGGGTATGGTCGAGGAACTCCTCACACTCAATGATAGCGATGAGGAACCCTCAAGAAAAGAACCCATCGTGGTAGAAATTCCAAGTAAGGAACTCTCAGCTACAACATCCCCTCTTGAAAGACCAACTCGCGAGGAACCCATGGATGAGAAACCCTGGGTGTCCCTCGTCACAAAAAAAAGGGGAAGTAGTGGCAGTGATGAGTGCATTATTTTGTATTATTTACACCAAAATCTAAGTGTTGTTATTCCCATTTTATCATAAATAAAGAGCTTTTATAGATATTATTATTATTTTAGAGAAAAATACAAATTTAAGAATAAATGGGGTTAATAATGAAATTTTGGGAACTTCAAGCTCACATCTTATATTCATTGCTAATCTCTTGTTCAAGTTGTTTTTAAGTATTGACAGGTTTAAAAAGAAAGCGGTGAAGTCCGGACGCAAATTGAACATGAAAAGTTCACTTATGCACCTTCAGGGGCAAAATTGTAAATTCAAATGGCTGATTTCGGACTTGGAACAACCATGGAAATAGAAGGTCTTGAATCAATGGATTCCTGGGCTCAAACGGTGTATCAATCGGAGTTAAAACGAAGAAGTTATGGCCGTGCAAAGTTCGAATTCAAAAGAAAGTCAAAGTCAAAGCCCTGGGTCAACGCCCAAAGTCAATCCCGAGACCTGGACACTACTGAAATATTGTTGGCACCGAAATGAGGGTCACGTCGGTTCAAACGACATGTTAATCGGGCTCCGAATGAAGAAGTTATGGTGATTTAAGCTATTGTGCAAATTAGGAAATTTGGGTTTTAATATGTTGTTAAATATAATTGGGTGTATGTTTATATTAGAAAGAGCTGTTGGGTAAGCTGGTTGGCGGAAGGTTGAGAGCTGCGCGAGGTTAGGGGTTCGACCCCTGCCAACCCCATTTCTTTTTGGCGAAAATCCCTAAATTCAAACCCATTTGCCCACTAACCAAACCCACCACCCCACTACCAAAACCCATTTTTTCCCTTCTTTTTGTTTTTGCCGAGAACAAATTTCTACCACCCCATATTCCTTCCCACTTCATTACCCACAAACCCATTTACCCACTATCCCCACCAACTAAAACCCACGATTTTACTACTTGTACCCATGATCTTACATCTTTTAAAAGGGGGATAAAAAGTAAGGATGGGAGATGGTAGAGTGGACGAGAGAGGGAAAGAAAAAAGAAAAAAAAAGACACACTTTGAGAGATAAAAAAAATATTGTGTAGAGAGTATTTTGGAGGCACACTTTGGAGGAGCATATTGTGTATTGTAATTCAAGTATTGGATTCGAAATTTTGTAAGTTGATATTTATTAATGAAAATTATTTTTTCAGCTTGCAATATTTGTGTGTCAATTATGTCGTGTGAGTAGTTTATTTACTAGGAGTTAGGTGATGTTTGTCATGACTAATCAAATCACGTATGTTAATTTAATTTCGTACATATTCCGACATGTTTTAATTTGAAATAAAAAAAATTCGTATTCGCTTAATAATACACGAGAGTGTATTTTTAAACCTCAAGAATTAATTAGAAATTCATGCTTTAAAAATTTAGATTTGTCATTTTGATGGGTTATGCCTGCACTTATGTTTTGATATCCCATGCTTAAATACACATTAAAAATTTAGAACGTGATATTTTCGAGGGAATAGGGATTTATGGTGTCTAATTTAAGAGACGTTAAAATATTTTGAGCGCATGTAATGTTATATTCTCCGAAATGTACGCGACGAGAGTCGGTATATTTTGTGTTATAAATTCGGAATCACGGAATTAAATTAATGTGTTACTTTAATTAAAATTGACAAATGGATCCGATGTCCTAGTTTCTTCCTCATTTAATATTATCTATTGTACTTGTTCGTTTATTTTTTATTTTTATTTTAGAAACTTAATCACTCTTATATACTCATATGTCTAGTTGGACAATCAATACTTTATAAAAATTGACGAAATCTCTGTGGGTTCGACCCGTACTTACACCTGCTATATTTCAATAGCCTTTGCACTTGTGGTAGTTTTATAACATATAAAACTTGACAACAGGCAGCAACCCTTATAGAAATGTCAACTCGCGAGGAACCCTGGTTGTCCCTCGTCGCCAACAACAAAGTCGTGACAACAGTCCCGACGAAGCATGAGGTCGAGACACCCTCGGATGGGAAGTCAAGGTGCGAGGAACTAATGGGCGAGGAACCCTGGGTGTCGCTCGCCGCCAACAAAACATCGTGGCAACAGTCTCAACGAAGATTGAGGTCGATACACCCCCGGATGGAAAGTCAAGGCGGGAGGAACTCATAGGCGAGGAACCCTGGGTGTCCCTAGTCGCCAACAAAAAAAGTCGTGTCAGTAGTCTCAACGAAGCATGAGGTCGAGACACCCTCGGATGGAAAGTCAAGACACGAGGAACTCATGGGCGAGGAACCCTGGGTGTCCCTCATCGCCAACAAAAAAGTCATGGCAGCTGTCTCGACGAATCATGAGGTCGAGACACCACGGATGGAAAGTCAAGGCGCGAGTAACTCATGGGCGAGGAATCCTGGGTGTCCCTCGTAGCCAACAAAAAAGTCGTGACAGCAGTCCCGACGAAGCATGAGGTCGAGACACCCTCGGATGGGAAGTCAAGGCGCGAGGAACTCATGGGCGAGGAACCCTGGGTGTCCCTCGCCGCCAACAAAACATCGTGGCAGCAGTCCCAACGAAGATTGAGGTCGAGACACCCCCGGATGGAAATTCAAGGCGCGAGGAACTCATGGTAGCAAACTCGATCCAGGAACTCGCGACCGTAAATAGTTTGGAACCCTTCCTTAGTAGTAACTCTTGTGAGGAACCCTCAGTAGCGCGTACTCCAAACGAGGATACCCTAGTTGGTACTTTCTCTTGTGAGGAAACCTGGGTGGCGTCAACTCTAGATATTGAAATAAGGTGCGAGGAACCCTTATCAGTGTGATAAGGTCGCGAGGAACATTACCCAGGGGTAATAGACCTCGCAAGGAACTCCTAAGTCGGTGAGTAACCCTTGGTTGCAGAAGTCTCCGGCGAGGGACCCATCATGCGCGAAGTCCCAGGCGCAAAACCTAAAATCGTGCTCATAGGTACTGCGGGCGAGGAACCCAAAAGTGTGGTTGAATTCGCATATGAGCAGACCAATGGTCGCGAGGAACCTCCTGCCAGTATTGCACGTGGGAGAGGGATATATGCTAGTGTCACGAGGTTGCGAGGAACCCTCAACCTCTAGTGAAGAACCCTTAACGTTTTTAGAGGGACAAAATTCATATGGCACCTTTGACGACGGCGCAAGACCCAAGGCCGTCCCAAATATCATATCGCCAAAAAATAGTGCGCGAGGGACCCAAAGGGATCTGCGAGGAACCCCTTTTCTATGATAGAACCCAAATTATTGACACAGAAGACGCCGATGATGGTTGCAACGATCAAGCCATTTCGAGAGTCACGTGTGAGCGCGAGGGGCTGAGTTGCGTCTCGCTAATAACAGGTAGCGATGAGGAACCCTTGACTAATGATGGCCACGAGGAACCTCTTGTGTTCGTGATGAAAAGTGAGGGACCCCTTGTGGTCAAAATTCCAGATGATGAAATGCCCTCAAGTGTGAGGGACCCGAGGCTACGAAATGACCACACAAGGAACCCTCGCCCAAATATTATACTTACGAGTAAATACAGAAGTCCAAATGGGGAACCCTCCGTAGATAGCAACTCGTGCGAGGAACCCACGGCCAAGAAGGGTCCAGATGAGGGGCCTCTTATGTTCAAAACTTCAAACGAAGAACCCACAGCTAAGAAGGGTCCGGACAAGGGACCCCCTATGTTAGGACAACAACGTGCGAGGAACCCCTTTCAGTTTGAGCAGTGGATGAGAAACTGCCAACAAAAAAAAATTATGCCAGGAACCCAGAGGGGTCAAGGAACCCTCACTCATAACATGCCCCAAATTATCTGACACAGATGTTGTTGGCAAGGAACTCATTGGAAAATAAGGGTTCAACGCCAATTTTGATGAGGAACCCATCCGAATTAACGACGGTGGCAGGGAACCCTCAGAGCTCGAGGAACCCCCCATGGTTGCGAGAATAGAGTAAGTCATAATCGTAGCGGAACCCCTTTCAGCATTGTGCGATGGCAAGTAACCCGTATAGGCAATACAGAGTCGAAAGGAATCCTATGTGGTCAATGAACTTCACGAGGAACCCCTAGCATCTTGGGTGGAACACAGATTATAGACTGTAAATAAAGTTTGGGAACCCAGATCTTGGGTGGAACATAGATTTCGAGGAACCCCACAATTTTGAGGAACCCAGATTGGCGCTAGCAGCAGCCTCCTGCGAGGTACCCTCGCCCGTCACGACCCTTGACAAGGAATCCATACCAGTCGGCGCGCCTAAATCATCTTGTGGTGGACAAAGGTCACGAGGAACCTCCAACATGTCTGACGAAGAAATACCCACAATCATCCCAAAATTCAACCCATCGTCAACAGACATCTTCACCACTACAACCAAGAAGGTATTATGCCTAACTCCTGCCCAGTTTCATTTTCTTAAAAAATTTTAAATAGCCTGCTCTAGTTTTATGAGTACACTTCTTGTAAGAAATATAAATTCTGACTGCAATGAAGAAAAGTAATACCCATTATTTTTGGCACTAGAAATTTTGTGCATGACTCATTTACCTACATTGTGCGGTGGGTACACCAGATTTATACGTTCTTTTATTAAAAGAAGGGCAAAACCTCTACTAGATTAGAAGAGGGCCCATGATATAAGGAACTTTCCTCACCATACTTGGGGGGATATCCAACCCAAAAGTAAAAGTATACTGAGTAAAGTCCCTAAGACCCGACAGGACCAGCAGGAGGTTATCCTCCTAGTAATAATAATAATAAAAAAAATTCACTAGGTTTTTTTTATTATTCAATAGAGAGTTATAGCCTAGAGAACAAGTCCTAACCTCTGTTCTCAAGAAAAAAAATTACTCGACCAGTTTTCAGAAAATAGGGAGAAGCGGGTCTACCCCCCTCTCTAAACTTGTTATTTTTTAAGACAAAAAAGGTTCCTAAGAAAAGTTTGGAACAAGCACCCTTGTAGACGAAGGTAAATTTCAAGTATAAAGAAATAATGTATTTCTTTACTTAGGATATATGGGAAATTTTATTCAAAGTTTGTGGGAAGGAGAAGGACTAACCCCATCTCCCAGCTACTCCCTAAGAAATGAATGTGTATAACAAAATACCCCATAATCACACGGGGGTGCACTAAAAAGTACCCCACAGGCACATGGGGATGTGCTAAAATTTTTAACTACCTCAGCTCACATGCAAGTACCCCACAGTTAGAGGGGTAGCTTAAATTTTTTTTAACTTGCTCAATTATATGCAAGTACCCCGCAGCTAGAGGAGCCACTTCCAAATTTCAACTTGCTCAGTTGTATGCAAGTACCCCGCAGTTAAGGGGGAAGCTTAAAAATTTAAACATGCTCAGCTATATGAAAGTACCCCCGCTGCTAGAGGAGCCACTTCTAAATTTCAACTTGCTCAGTTGTGTGCAAGTACCCCGCAGTTATAGGGGCAGCTTCAAATTTTAAACTTGCTCAGCTATATGCAAGTACCCCGCAGTTAGAGAGGCATAGTCCAAATTTTAACTTGCTCAGTTATATGAAAGTACACCGTAGTTTAGTACCTAAGTGCAATTAAACATATAAGGTACACCAGTTTAGTACCTAAGGCTCCAAGGCCATAGGAGCGCTCACAGTCTTGAGTAACTGCCAAGTATAAGTATAAGGTGCGGCAGTTTAGCACCTAAGGCTCCAAGGGCACCGGAGCGCTCACAGTCTTGTGCAAGTGACAAATATAAATATAAGGTGCGCCAGTTGAGCACCTGTGGCTCCAAGGGCATCGGAGCGCTCACAGTCTTGAGCAAGTGCCAAGTATAAACGTAAGGTGCTCCAGATGAGCACCTAAGGCTCCTAGGGCACCGGAGTGCTCACAGTCTTGAGCAAGTGCCAAGTATAAATATAAGGTGCGACTGTTTAGCACCTAAGGTCCAACAGCGCCGGAGCGCTCACAGTCTTAAGCAAAGTCCAAGTATAAATATAAGGTACGAAAGTTTAGTACCTAAGGCTCCAAGGGCACCGGAGCGATCACAGTCTTGAGCAAGGGCCAAATATAAACATAAGGTGCTCCAGATGAGCACCTTAGGCTCCAAGGGCACGGGAGCACTCACAATCTTGAGCAAGTGCCAAATATAAGTATAAACGTAAGGTGCTCTAGATGAGCACCTAAGGCTCCTAGGGCACCGAAGCGCTCACAGTCTTGAGCAAGTGCCAAGTATGAATATAATGTGTGGCAGTTGAGAACCTAAGGATCCAAGGGCATCGGAGCGCTCGCAGTCTTGAGCAAGTGTCAAGTATAAATATAAGGTCCGGCTGTTTAGCACCTAAGGCTCTAAGGGCACTGGAACGCTCACAGTCTTGAGCAAGTGCCAAGTATAAACATAAGGTGCTCCAGATGAGCACCTAAGGATCCAAGGGCATCGGAGCGCTCACAGTATTGAGCAAATGCCAAGTATAAACGTAAGGCTCCAAGGGCACCGGAGCGCTCATAGTATTGAGCAAATGCCAAGTATAAACGTAAGGCTCCAAGGGCACCGGAGCGCTCACAGTATTGAGCAAATGCCAAGTATAAACGTAAGGCTCCAAGGGCATCGGAGCGCTCACAGTCTTGAGTAAGTGACAAGTATAAATATAAGGTGCGCCAGCTGAGCACCTAAGGCTCTAAGGGAACCAGAGTGCTCACAGTCTTGAGCAAGCGTCAAGTACCAATATAAGGTGCGACAGTTTAGCACCTAAGACTCCAAGGGCACCGGAGTGCTCACAGTATTGAGCAACTGCCAAGTATAAATAAAAGGTACGACAGTTTTGTGCACAAGTCTCTCGACATTACAAGACACTTCTGCACGAGGGGGCTAATATTGAGAACTCCTCAAGGAAGTGAAAAAATAGTAAAATAGCTTGGAGTGTAGGGATCCACTTATAGTGGCTCCACCTGCCCAAGATTGCAAGTTTGACAGAAAATAGCCTAGGGCGAGGAGATCCACCTTGAGTGCCATCTCTTCCCAAACTTGATGCTACAGAAAAGAACTCGGGGCGAGGGGCTCATCGCGAGTAACCCCTCCGCCCAAGTTAGAAGGCCACAGAAGAAGGCCAAGGGCGAGGGGCTCACCGCGAGTAACCCCTCTGCCCAAGATAGAAGGCCTCAGAAGAAGGCCAAGGGCGAGGGGATCACCGTGAGTAACCCTGTCGCCCAAGATGAAAGGACGCAGAAGAAGGCCAAGGGTGAGGGACTCACAGCGAGTAACCCCTCCGCCCAAGATAGAAGGCCACAGAAGAAGGCCAAGGGCGAGGGGTTCACCGCGAGTAACCCCTCCGTCCAAGATAGAAGGCCACAGAAGAAGGCCAAGGGCGAGGGGCTCACCGCGAGTAACCCCTCCACCCAAGATAGAAGGCCACATAAGTAGGCCAAGGGCGAGGGGCTCACCGAGAGTAACCCCTTCGCCCAAGATAGAAGGCCACAGAAGAAGGCCAAGGGCGAGGGGCTCACCGGGAGTAACCCCTCCGCCCAAGATAGAAGGCCACGGAAGAAGGCCAAGGGCGAGGGGCTCACCGCGATTGACCCCTCCGCCCAAGATAGAAGGCCATAGAAAAAGGCTAAGGGAGAGGGGCTCACCGCGAGTAACCCCTCCGCCCAAGATGAAAGGACACAGAAGAAGGTCAAAGGCGAGGGGCTCACCGCAAGTAACTCCTCCGCCCAAGATAAAAGACCACAGAAGAAGGCCAAGGGCGAGGGGTTAATCGAGAGTAACCCCTACACCCAAGATGAAGGGCCATAGAAGAAGGCCGAGGACGAGGGACTCACCACGAGTAACCCCTCCACCCAAGACAGAAGGCCACAGAGGAAGGCCAAGGGTGAGGGGGCCATCGCGAGTAACCCATCCACCCAAGACAGAAGGCCATAGAAGAAGGCCAAGGGTGAGGGGCTCACCGTGAGTAACCCCTCCGCCCAAGATGAAAAGCCACAGAAGGAGGTCAAGGGCGAGGGGGTCATCTCGAGTAACCCCTCCGCTCAAGACAGAAGGCCACAGAAGAAGGCCGAGGGCGAGGGACTCACCGCGAGTAACCCCTACACCTAAGAGGAAAGGCTAACAGAATAAGGCCAAGGGCGAGGGGCTCACCGTGAGTAACCCCTTCGCCCAAGATGAAAGGCCACAGAAGGAGGCCAAGGGCGAGGGGCTTACCGTGAGTAACCCTCCACCCAAGATAGAAGGCCATAGAAAAAAGGCCAAGGGCGAGGTGTTCACCATGAGCAACAACTTTAAACAAAGTAGAAGGCCATAGAAGAAGGCTAAAAATGAGGGGCTCACCGCGAGTAAATCCTCCGACCAAGTTTATACCTTGATAAGGAGGTCCACAATAAGTGGTCTCATTTAGAAAACTTGAAATGAAGTGACATAACATTTAATGACCCTAAGAGGAATGATGAAGAAACCCTAGGGTCCTAGGAAAAAAAACGTAATTTATGGCGTACAAAGCTTTTTGGTCTACCCAACACAAAAGACTTTGCACGAGGGGCTAATGTAGAAGGGTGTCTACCTACAAAAAAGTAAAAATATTATTTTATTAGAAATACTGAGAAGAAACCCAGGGTCCCGATAGAAACTCATATTGAGCAGGAACCCCCCCGGGGTCCCGGCAGAAACTCATATTGGGCCGGAACCCCCCAGGGTCCCGATAGAAACTCTTATTGAGGAGGAGCCACCCCAGGGTCCCGACAGAAACTCATATTGAGCAGGAACCACCCCAGGGTCCCGACAGAAACTTATGTTCAGCAGGAACCCCCAGCGCCACTTCAAGTGTCAGCGCCGCTGCAAGTGTCAGCGCCGCTGCAAGTGTCAGCACCGCTGCAAGTTTCAGGGTCAGCGCCGCTGCAAGCGTCAGCGCCGCTACAGCAATAACATTCGAAAGGTGCCCCCGAGGGTCACTGCCGAAGTCCAAGATTGAGAAGTGCCATTACAAGAGTCAGTGCCGCTGCAAGGGTCAGCGCCGCTTTTATTAATGACATCCGAGAGGTGCCCGCGAGGGTCACCCAGAAGTCCAAAATCCATTGCAAGGTTCAGCGCCGCTGCAAGGGTCAGCACCGCTTTAAGTGACAGCGCCGCTGCAAGTGTCTGCGCCGCTGCAAGTGTCAGCGCCACTAGGGTCAGCACCGCTGCAAGTGTCTGCGCCATTGCAAGGGTCAGCGCCGCTTCAAGTGCCAGTGCCACTGCAAGTGTCTGCGCCGCTGCAAGTGCCAGCGCCGCTGCAACGGTCAGCGCCGCTTTAAGTGCCAGCGCCACTGCAAGTGTCAACGCCGCTGCAAGGGTCAGCGCCACTGCAAGCGTCAGCGCCACTACAACAAGGGTCACTACAGCAATAACATTCGAGAGGTGCCTGCGAGGGTCACCACAGAAATCTAAAATTAAGAAGTACCACTTCAAGGGCCAGCGCCGTCGCAAGGGTCACTGCAGTAATGACAATCGAGAGAGTCAGCGTCACTTCAAGGATCTGCGCCACTGTAAGAGTCACTGTAGAAATGTTATTTGAGAAGTGCTGCTACAAGGGTTTCGATAGATACTCATATTGAGGGAGTAGCTATCACGAGCAACTCCTCATCATGAAACATCAGTCTCTAAATGAACAACATCACTAACACTTTACTTTCTTGTACAGGTTGCCTAGTCGAGCAAGCAGGGCTCGGACAGGCGCGTTGGGACCTCCTGGGAGTTTTTGGCTTGGCGGATGAGGAACAAGGTATGTTGAGCAAGCTCAACCACTTAGCGCTATAGGATTAAGAGAATACTAGTAGGAAGACCCAGAAGTCATTCTAGACTACACACACTTCACACTTGATCACAAGTGAAGTGAGCGGCCAAAGAGCTGGCTACTCACAAGAAATAAACTCTTTACAAGAAAATGACTTTTCCAGAAGAGGGGGTCCTCAAGGTCCCTCTCAAGAAAAACAACATTTTTAGTGGAAAGGAGTCCTTAAGGTCTCCTCTCTCAAGATTTGCAAAATTGCACCACAAGTTACCGTTTCAAAAGATAACTACCAAATCTGATATTTTGTCTCCTTAGGGGACATATGTTCTTTTTGACTTTTGGTCGGCGCCAGGTGGTGCCTGCAGAGGGGACAGGCAGGCTGCCTACAGGTAGGGACAAATGGTACACTTTAGACATTGTTCCCCACCAACTCTCTCAATTTTGGTGCCCAAAAATGCCACTCACCCCTAACGCCCCAGTATAAATAGACCTCTGGGCAAGGTCAAGAGAAGGACAATAGAAATTGCACTATTACTCTGCTAAAATATCACCAGACCTACCTAGTATTCTCTCCCTACTCGTTCTCATAGTGCTGAGTGCCTTGTTCCTTCACTCCCCACTGACAACCATCACTCTCAGGTGTTTCCCTTGAGAAAATTGCTATTTTTAGTGTGAAAGTTCATCTTCTTGCAGGGAGTGAGTTGAAGCTTGAGTTCCATTGTTGCCAGAAGGAGAAGTTTTCTTAAGAAGTTACACCAGGAGACCTTGAAGGCCTTGCAGGCAGCGTCCATTGGAGTGGATCACGCCTCACCCTTTCCAGTTATTCATAGACCCCAGTCTTACTACCCTCCTACATTTGGCGACTCTGCTGGGGAGGTATCCTCACTTTCAATGGACAAAGAAGGTTTTCATGTTTCTAAAAAGCTAGTGTTTGAAGACATTCCATGTGGGAATGGAGCTAAAAGAGACCAGGACACTCAGGTGGATGTGGCGGTGACCGGAGTAAAGGTACCTGCTCCTCCGGGAGGGCAGACCAGCTCACCGGCAACAGCTCCGGTGGCAGAGGCTTATGAGTATGTTTTTAAGACTTGGCAAGTTTGGGTCAAGATTGTGTAACACCAGCAGCAACCCCCTGTGGAGGGGCAGCCGTTCCGGTGGCAATTCCGGTAGAAGTAGCTCAGTCACGGATGACGGCGCTAGAGCAAGTTGTGACAACCGTCAAGTTCACTGGAAGGAACCCCAGGAACCCTAAGTGTTTGGCGAGGGTATGGTCGAGGAACTCCTCGCACTCAATGATAGCGATGAGGAACCGTCAAGAAAAGAACCCATCATGGTAGAAATTCTAAGTAAGGAACTCTCAGCTACAGTATCCCCTCTTGAAAGACCAACTCGCGAGGAACCCATGGATGAGAAACCTTGGGTGTCCCTCGTCACAAAAAAAAGGGGAAGTAGTGGCAGCAACCCTTATAGAAATATCAACTCGCTAGGTACCCTGGGTGTCCCTCGTCGCCAATGAAAAATTCATGACAGCAGTCCCGACAAAGCATGAGGTCGAGACACCCTCGCATGGGAAGTCAAGGCGCGAGGAACTCATGGGCGAGGAACCCTGGGTGTCCCTCGCCGCCAACAAAACATCATGGTAGCAGTCTCAAAGAAGATTGAGGTTGAGACACCCCCGGATGGAAAGTCAAGGCGCGAGGAACTCATAGGCGAGGAACCCTAGGTGTCCCTCGTCGCCAACAAAAAAAGTCGTGGCAGTAGTCTCGACGAGGCATGAGATCGAGACACACTCGGATGGAAAGCCAAGGCACGAGGAACTCATGGGCGAGGAACCCTGGGTGTCCCTCGTCGCCAACAAAAAATTCATGGCAGCAGTCTCGATGAATCATGAGGTCGAGACACCACGGATGGAAAGTCAAGGCGCGAGGAACTCATGGGAGAGGAACCCTGGGTGTCCCTCGTCGCCAACAAAAAAGTTGTGACAGCAGTCCCGACAAAGCATGAGGTCGAGACACCCTCAGATAGGAAGTCAAGGTGCGAGGAACTCATGGGCGAGGAACCCTGGGTGTCCCTCACCGCCAACAAAACATCGTGGCAGTAGTCCCAACGAAGATTGAGGTTGAGACACCCCCGGATGGAAAGTCAAGGCGCGAGGAACTCATGGTAGCAAACTCGATCCAGGAACCCGCGACCGTAAATAGTTTAGAACCCTTCCTTAGTATTAACTCTTATGAGGAACCCTCAGTAGTGCGTACTCCAAACGAGGATACCCTAGTTAATACTTGCACTTGTGAGGAAACCTGGGTGGCGTCAACTCTAGATATTGAAATTAGGTACGAGGAACCCTTATTAGTGTGATAAGGTCGCGAGGAACCATCCCCAGGGGTAATATACCTCGCAAGGAAATCCTAAGTCGGTGAGGAACCCTTGGTTGCAAAAGTCTCTGGCGAGGGACCCATCATGAGCGAAGTCCCAGGCGCAAAACCTAAAATCGTGCTCAGAGGTATTGCGGGCGAGGAACCCAAAAGTGTGTTTGAAGTCGCATGCGAGCAGACCAAAGGTCGCGAGGAACCTCCTGCCTGTATTGCGCGTGGGAGAGGGATATATGCTAGTGTCACGAGGTTACGAGGAACCCTCAACCTCTAGGGAAGAACCCTTAACGTTTTTGGAGGGACAAAATTCATGTGGCACCTTTGACGACGGCGCAAGACCCAAGGTCGTCCCAAATATCATATCGCCAAAAAACAGTGCGCGAGGGACCCAAAGGGATCTGCGAGGAACCCCTTTTCTATGATAGAACCCAAATTATTGACACAGAAGACGCAGACGACGGTTGCAACGAGCAAGCCATTCCGAGAGTCACGTGCGAGCGCGAGGGGCTGAGTTGCGTCTCGCTAATAACAGGTAGCGATGAGGAACCTATGACTAATGATGGCCACGAGGAACCTCCTGTGGTCGTGATGAAAAGTGAGGAACCCCTTATGGTTAAAATTCCAGGTGACGAAATGCCCTCAAGTGCGAGGGACCCGAGGCTAGAAATCCCCACACAAGGAACCCTCGCCCAAATCTTATACTCGCGAGTAAATACAGAAGTCCAAATGGGGAACCCTCGGTAGATAGCAACTCGTGCGAGGAACCCACGACCAAGAAGGGTCCAGATGAGGGGCCTCTTATGTTCAAAACTTCAAACGAAGAACCCACAGCTAAGAAGGGTCCAGACGAGGGACCCCCTATGTTAGGACAACACCGCGCGAGGAACCCTTTTCAGTTGGAGTAGTGGACGAGAAACTGTCCACAAAAAAAAATTATGCCAGGAACCCAGAGTCGTCAAGGAACCCTCACTCATAACATGCCCCAAATTATCTGACACAGATGTTGTTGGCAAGGAACTCATTGGAAAATAAGGGTTCAACGCCAATTTTGATGAGGAACCCATCCGAATTGACGACGGTGGTTGGGAACCCTCGGAGCTCGAGGAACCCCCCATTGTTGCGAGAATAGAGTAAGTCATAATCGTAGAGGAACCCCTTTCAGCATTGCGCGATGGAAAGTAACCCGTATAGGCAATACAGAGTCGAAGGGAATCCTCTGTGGTCAATGACCTTCATGAGGAACCCCTAGCATCTTGGGTGGAACACAGATTATAGACTGTAAATAAAGTTTGGGAACCCAGATCTTGGGTGGAACCTAGATTTCGAGGAACCCCACAATTTTGAGGAACCCAGATTGGCGCCAGCAGCAGCCTCCTGCAAGGTACCCTCTCCCGTCACGACCCTTGACAAGGAATCCATACCAGTCGGCGCGCCTAAATCATCTTGTGGTGGACAAAGGTCACGAGGAACCTTCAACATGTCTGACGACGAAATACCGACAATCATCCCAAAATTCGACCCGTCGTCAACAGACATCTTCACCACTACAACCAAGAAGGTACTATGCCTAACTCCTGCCCAGTTTCATTTTCTTAAAATTTTTTAAATTGCCTGCTCTAGTTTTATGAGTACACTTATTGTAAGAAATATAAATTCTGACTGCAATGAAGAAAAGTACTACCCATTATTTTTGGCACTAGAAATTTTGTGCATGACTCATTTACCTACATTGTGCGGTGGGTACACCAGATTTATACGTTCTTTTCTTAAAAGAAGGGCAAAACCTCTACTAGATTAGAAGAGGGCCCATGATATAAGGAACTTTCCTCATCATACTTGGGGGGATATCCAACCCAAAAGTAAAAGTATACTGAGTAAAGTCCCTAAGACCCGACAAGACCAGCAGGAGGTTATCCTCCTAGTAATAATAATAATAATAAAAATTTCACTACGTTTTTTTTATTATGCAATATAGAGTTATAGCCTAGAGAACAAGTCCTAACCTCTGTTCTCAAGAAAAAAATTTACTCGACCAGTTTTCAGAAAATAGGGAGAAGCGGGTCTACCCCCTCTCTAAACTTGTTATTTTTTTATAAGACAAAAAAGGTTCCTAAGAAAAGTTTGGAACAAGCACCCTTGTAGACGAAGGAAAATTTCCAGTATAAAGAAATAATTATTTCTTTACTTAGGATATATGCGAAATTTTATTCAAAGTTTGTGGGATGGAGAAGGACTAACCCCATCTCCCAGCTACTCCATAAGAAATGAATGTGTATAACAAAATACCCCATAATCACACGGGGGTGCACTAAAAAGTACCCCACAGGCACATGGGGCTGTGCTAAAATTTTTTACTACCTCAGCTCATATGCAAGTACCCCGTAGTTAGAGGGGTAGCTTAAATTCTTTTTAACTTGCTCAATTATATGCAAGTACCCCGCAGCTAAAGGAGCCACTTCCAAATTTCAACTTGCTCAATTATATGCAAGTACCCCGTAGTTAAAGGGGCAGCTTCAAAATTTAAACTTGCTCAGCTATATGAAAGTACCCCGCAGCTAGAGGAGCCACTTCCAAATTTCAACTTGCTCAGTTGTGTGCAAGTACCCCGCAGTTATTGGGGTAGCTTCAAAATTTAAACTTGCTCAACTATATGTAAGTACCCCGCAGTTAGAGGGGCAGCGACCAAATTTTAACTTGCTCAGTTATATGCAAGTACATCGCAGTTTAGTACCTAAGTGAAATTAAACATATAAGGTACAACAGTTTAGTACCTAAGGCTCCAAGGGCATAGGAGCGCTCACAGTCTTGAGCAATTGCCAAGTATAAGTATAAGGTGCGACAATTTAGAACCTAAGGCTCCAAGGGCACCGGAGCGCTCACAGTCTTGAGCAAGTGACAAATATAAATATAAGGTGCGCCAGTTGAGCACCTGTGGCTCCAAGGACACCGGAGCGCTCACAGTCTAGAGCAAGTGCCAAGTATAAATATAAGGTGCGACTGTTTAGCACCTAAGGCTCCAAGAGCGCCGGAGCGCTCACAGTCTTGAGCAAAGTCCAAGTATAAATATAAGGTACGAAAGTTTAGTACTTAAGGCTCCAAGGGCACCGGAGCGATCACAGTCTTGAGCAAGGGCCAAATATAAACATAAGGTGCTCCAGATGAGCACCTTAGGCTCCAAGGGCACCGGAGCACTCACAATCTTGAGCAAGTGCCAAATATAAGTATAAACATAAGGTGCTCCAGATGAGCACCTAAGGCTCCTAGGGAACCAGAGTGCTCACAGTCTTGAGAAAGTGCCAAGTATGAATATAAGGTGCGCCAGTTGAGCACCTAAGGCTCCAAGGGCACCGAAGCGCTCGCAGTCTTGAGCAAGTGTCAAGTATAAATATAAGGTGCGACTGTTTAGCACCTAAGGCTTTAAGGGCACCGGAGCGCTCACAGTCTTGAGCAAGTGCCAAGTATAAACATAAGGTTCTCCAGATGAGCACCTAAGGCTCCAAGGGCATCGGAGCGCTCACTGTATTGAGCAAATGCCAAGTATTAACGTAAGGCTCCAAGGGCACCGGAGCGCTCACAGTATTAAGCAAATGCCAAGTATAAACGTAAGGCTCCAAGGGCACCGGAGCGCTCACAGTCTTGAGCAAGTGCCAAGTATAAATATAAGGTGCGCCAGCTGAGCACCTAAGGCTCTAAGGGCACCGGAGCGCTCACAGCCTTGAGCAAGCGTCAAGTACAAATATAAGGTGCGACAGTTTAGCACCGAAGACTCCAAGGGCACCGGAGTGCTCACAGTCTTGAGCAATTTCCAAGTATAAATAAAAGGTACGACAGTTTCGTACACAAGTCTCTCGACATTACAAGACACTTCTGCATGAGGGGGATAATATTGAGAAGTCCTCAAGCAAGTGAACAAATAGTAAAATAGCTTGGAGTGTGGGTATCCACTTATAGTGGCTCCACCTGCCCAAGATTTCAAGTTTGATAGAAAATAGCCTAGGGCGAGAGGATCCACCTTGAGTGCCCTCTCTTCCCAAACTTGATGCTACTGAAAAGAACTCAGGGCGAGGGGCTCACCGCGAGTAACCCCTCCGCCCAAGATAGAAGGCCACAGAAGAAGGCCAAGGGCGAGGGGCTCACCGCGAGTAACCCCTCCGCCCAAGATAGAAGGCCATAGAAGAAGGCCAAGGGCGAGGGGCTCACCGCGAGTAACCCTTCCGCCCAAGATGAAAGGCCACAGAAGAAGGCCGAGGGCGAGGTGCTCACCGCGAGTAACCCCTCCGCCCAAGACAGAAGGCCACAGAAGAAGGCCAAGGGCGAGGGGCTCACCGCGAGTAACCCCTTCACCCAAGATAGAAGGCCATAGAAGAAGGCCAAGGGCGAGGGGCTCACCGCGAGTAACCCCTCCTCCCAAGATAGAAGGCCACAGAAGAAGGCCAAGGCTGAGGGGCTCACCGCGAGTAACCCCTCCGCCCAAGATAGAAGGACACAGAAGAAGGCCAAGGGCGGGGGGCTCACCGCGAGTAACCCCTCCGCCCAAGATAGAAGGATACAGAAGAAGGCCAAGGGCGAGGGGCTCACCGGGAGTAACCCCTCCGCCCAAGATAGAAGGCCACAGAAGAAGGCCAAGGGCGAGGGGCTCACCGCGAGTAACCCCTTCGCCCAAGATAGAAGGCCACGAAAGAAGGCCAAGAAGGCTAAGGGCGAGGGGCTCACCGCGAGTAACCCCTCCGCCCAAGATGAAAGGCCACGGAAGAAGGTCAAGGGCGAGGGGCTCATCGCGAGTAACCCCTCCGCCCAAGATAAAAGGCCACAGAAGAAGGCCAAGGGCGAGGGGTTCATAGTGAGTAACCCCTACGTCCAATATGAAGGGCCACAGAAGAAGGCCGAGGGCGAGGGACTCACCGCGATTAACCCCTCCACCCAAGACAGAAGGCCACAGAGGAAGGCCAAGGGTGAGGGGGCCATCGCGAGTAACCCCTCCACCCAAGACAAAAGGCCACAGAAGAAGGCCAAGGGTGAGGGGATCATCGTGAGTAACCCCTCCGCCCAAGATGAAAAGCAACAGAAGGAGGCCAAGGACGAGGGGCTCATCGCGAGTAACTCTTCCGCTCAAGACAGAAGGCCACAGAAGAAGGCCGAAGGCGAGGGACTCACCGCGATTAATCCCTACGCCTAAGAGGAAAGGCCAACAAAAGAAGGCCAAGGGCGAGGGGCTCACCGTGAGTAACCCCACCCCCCAAGATGAAAGGACACAGAAGGAGGCCAAGGGCGAGGGGCTTACCGTGAGTAATCCTCTGCCCAAGATAGAAGGCATAGAAAAAAGGCCAAGGGCGAGGGGTTCACCGTGAGCAACACCTTTAAACAAAGTAGAAGGCCATAGAAGAAGGCTAAAAATGAGGGGCTCACCGCGAGTAACCCCTCCGACCAAGTTTATACCCTGATAAGGAGGTCCACTATAAGTGGCCTTATTTGCAAAATTTGAAATGAAGTGACATAACATTTAATGACCCTAATAGGAATGATGAAGAAACCCCAGGGTTCCTGAAAAAAAAACTGAATTTATGGGGTACAAAGCATTTTGGTCTACCCAACACAAAAGACTTTGCACGAGGGGCTAATGTAGAAGGGTGTCTACCTATAAAAAAGTAAAAATATTATTTTATTAGAAATACTGAGAAGAAACCCAGGGTCCCGGTAGAAACTCATATTGAGCAGGAACCCCCCCGGGGTCCCGACAGAAACTCATATTGGGCAGGAACCCCCAGGGTCCTGACAGAAACTCTTATTGAGGAGGAGCCACCCCAGGGTCCCGACAGAAACTCATATTGAGCAGGAACCACCCCAGGGTCCCGACAGAAACTCATATTCAACAGGAACTCCCAGAGCCACTGCAAGGGTCAGCGCCGCTGTAAGCGTCAGCGCCGCTGCAAGCGTCAGTGCCTCTACAACAATAGCATTCGAAAGGTGCCCGCGAGGGTCACCGTCGAAGTCCAATATTGAGAAGTGCCATTGCAAGAGTTAGCGTCGCTGCAAGGGTCAGCACCGCTTTTATTAATGACATCCGAGAGGTGCCCACGAGGGTCACCCAGAAGTCCAAAAGCCATTGCAAGGTTAAGCGCCACTGCAAGGGTCAGCGCCGCTGCAAGGGTCAACGCCGCTACAAGGGTCAACGCCGCTTCAAGTGCCAGCTCCGCTGCAAGTGTCTGCGCCGCTGCAAGGGTCAGCCCCGCTTCAAGTGCCAGTGCCCCTGCAAGTGTCAGTGCCACTACAAGTGTCAACACCGCTACAAGGGTCAGCGCCACTAGGGTCAGTGCCGCTGCAAGTGTCTGCACCGCTGCAAGGGACAACGCCGCTTCAAGTGCCAGCGCAGCTGCAAAGGTCATCGCCACTAGGGTCAGCGCCGCTGCAAGGGTCAGCACCGCTTCAAGTACCAGCGTCGCTGCAAGTGTCTGCGTCGCTGCAAGGGTCAGCGTCGTTGCAAGTGTCAGCGCCGCTGCAAGGGTCAGCGCCACTGCAAGCGTCAGCGCCACTACAGCAAGGGTCACTACAGCAATAACATTCGAGAGGTGCCCGCGAGGGTCACCACAGAAATCCACCACTTCAAGGGTCAGCGCCACCGCAAGGGTCACTGTAGTAATGACAGTCGAGAGAGTCAGCGTCACTGCAAGGCTCAACGCCACTCCAAGAGTCACTGCAGAAATGCTATTCGAGAAGTGCTGCTACAAAGGTTTCGGCAGATACTCATATTGAGGGAGTAGCTATCACGAGCAACTCCTCATCATAAAACATCAGTCTCTAAATAAACAACATCACTAACACTTTACTTTCTTGTACAGGTTGCCTAGTCGAGCAAGTAGGGCTCGGACAGGCGCGTTGGGACCTCCTGGGAGTTTTTGGCTTGGCGGCTGAGGAACAAGGTATGTTGAGCAAGCTCAACCACTTGGCGCTATAGGATTGAGAGAATACTAGTAGGAAGACCCAGAAGTCACTCAAGACTACACACACTTCACACTTGATCACAAGTGAAGTGAGCGGCCAAAGAGCTGGCTACTCAGAAGAAATAAACTCTTTACAAGAAAACGATTTTTCCAGAAGAGGGGGTCCTCAAGGTCCCTCTCAAGAAAAACAACATTTTTTAGGGTAAAGGAGTCCTTAAGGTCTCCTCTCTCAAGATTTGCAAAATTGCACCACAAGTTACCGTTTCAAAAGATAACTACCAAATCTGATATTTTGTCTCCATTAGGGGACATATGTGCTTTTTGACTTTTGGTCGGCGCCAGGTGGTGCCTGCAGAGGGGACAGGCAGGCTGCCTACAGGTAGGGACAAATGGTACACTTCAGACATTGTTCCCCACCAACTCTCTAAATTTTGGTGCCCAAAAATGCCACTCACCCCTAACGCCCCAGTATAAATAGACCTCTGGGCAAGGTCAAGAGAAGGACAATAGAAATTGCACTATTACTCTACTAAAATATCACCAGACCTACCTAGTATTCTCTCCCTGCTCATTCTCATAGTGCTGAGTGCCTTGTTCCTTCACTCCCCACTGACAGCCATCACTCTCAGGTGTTTCCCTTGAGAAATTGCTATTTTTAGTGTGAAAGTTCATCTTCTTGCAGGGAGTGCGTTGAAGCTTGAGTTCCATTGTTACCAGAAGGAAAAGTTTTCTTCAGAAGTTGCACCAGGAGACCTTGAAGGCCTTGCAGGCAGCGTCCATTGGAGTGGGTCACACCTCACCGTTTCCAGTTATTCATAGACCCCAGTCTCACTACCCTCCTACAGATGGCATATGTTCTTTGATGGGGCTGCTAAAAAGAAATGGTATGACGTTGGGATACTCCTGATCGTCCCCGATGACTCCAACACACCCATTGCCATCAAGCTAGACTTCCCTTGCACCAATAACATGATTGAATATGAGGCATGCCATAGGCATCAAGATCTCCCCCGAGAAAGGTATCAAGCACCTAGATGTTTATGTGAACTCTTCCTTCATTGTTGTCCAAATCCTCAAAAAATGGAAAGTCAAAGACGATCAACTCCTACCATTCTATGCCCACTTAAAAGACCTTTCCTCCCAATTCAAATATGTCACCTTTAATTACCTTCTGCAATCAAAGAACACCCTAGTCGATTCCCTTACAACCCTGGCCTCCATGGTTGACATGCCTGAGGGAATAATAATGGCCCCTTTCCTAGTTCAGAAATAGGCTATGCCCACCCAATGCTATCACATTGAGCTCGTTATTAAAGAAGATCCCGAAATGGCCGAATTATGGTACTATGTCATTTGGCTCCTCCTTAAACATGGTAGGTATCCTTGAGATGAAGATAAGAAAGATCGTACGACCCTTTGCAAACTGGCTGCCCAGTACATCATCTGCGATGATGATACCAGAAATGGTATCACCAAGTTAATGTAATATATAATCTCAAACCAGCACAACAATGGAGTATGAGTAGGTATAAAAATATCAAAATAGATGACGCAAAGAATAAAATAACATCGAATATAAGTGGTTCATTCTTTGAAGGGCCTACGTCCACTGTGCGAGTATGTGAAATCCACTAAATAAGGGCTCTAATGGCCTTGGGATACAATCACTCAAGCTTGATCTCTCTATATGATTTTGACATAGTTCCATCGAGGGTTTATAATAAGAAACCCTTTACAATGAGCTAGAATACAAGTATTTATAGTGCTTAGGGGGTTTAGTGTATCCCCCAAGCATGTAATAAGAATGTGTGGAATGTTCCTAGCCAATGAGGATGAGCCATCTGCCTCTGTTACATGTAGGTCATGATGATAAAATATTCCCTTACATATGAGGGAGATATTGTTCTAACGGTTTTGGTCCACATGGGATCTGCAGCCCACGTGCACACTCCCATGCGTCTCCCAATGCCCGCGCATTACCAACTGTCAGACATTGGCCGACTACTATAGCCGAGGACATATTATTAATATATGGACCCCCGAGGAATTGAAAACTGCCATGCTAAGTAGTCTTGGCCTGTATTCATCGACTTGAGGGAGGCCGAGGACGAGGGTCTAGAATCCTTAGAATTACTATTTCAAGACACATTGACTTGTTTTCAAAGGCCGAGATCCCTTGAACTAATCCGTTGATCGAGTCAGTCCTGGCCAAATCGTAATTCCTCACTTCTATACAGAGTGCTGATGGTCGACCTTGGACGGGGCTATACTTGGCATATCATGCGATAAAGAACTTTTAAAAAGAAACTTCGATGAAACCCATTTGTATTGCATAACAGGGGCTGATATTGAAATAATGATGTAAAAAATCCATACTGAGGATTATGGGCCCTACATAAACGGTCACATGCTTTCCAAGAAGATCATTCGTCAAGGGTACTACTGGACTACCATGGTTTAAGACTGCACTGCCTATTCTTGAAGATGTCTCAAATGTTGATAATTTGCCAATATGCATTGACTACTTCACTAAATGGGTTAAATTCAAGTCATAGGTAGTGGTGAATGCCAAGAAAGTGGCCAAAATTATTAGAAAGAACATCATTTGTCGATACGGGGTTCCCCATGAGTTAGTATTGAATAATGGGCTCTACTTCGAAGTCGTTAGTATTGGATAATGGGATCTACTTCGAAGTCGTGGTCATTAATCTGGTAGAAGAGTATGGGATTTGGAGACACAATACTTCTCTTTATCGACCCCAAACCAATGGTTATGTCAGAGTCGCCAATATATCCTCAAGATGATAATTAGCAAGATCATCAAAACTTACAAAGATTGGCCTGATCGGATCCCTTACGCCCTCTAGGGCTATCGCACTTCCATCAGAACATCTATTAGAGTACCCCTTATTCTCTAATACATGACATGGAAGAAGTTCTCCCCATTGAGCTAGAAATACCTTCCCTAGGTGTCATTCTTGAGATCAAAGTTAGCACAGAAGATTGGTATCAAAGTTGCTATGACCAACTCTCAGTCTTGGGTGAAAAGAGACTTAAGGCTCTATACCACATACAGGGGTACAATCGCCGAATAGCACGATCATTCAACATGAAAGTCAAGGACCGCGATGTCTAAGAAGGAGACTTGACTCTCAAAGAAATAGTAAACCCATTTAGAATTCCATAAAGAAGTTTAAACTGAATTGGAGTGGCCCCTACATCATGAAGAAAATTCTATCAGGAGGTGCCACTATGCTCACAGACCTCTAAGGAGAAGAGATGACGCGTCCCGTCAATCTAGAATGTATTTACCCTTAATCTGAATTCTCGGCGCACTATGATTCTTCTCATCCCCCTTCTATTAAAAAAATTCTTATTTATTTCCCTTTACCCAGAACTATGTGGGACCTGATCCTCTCAAAATAGTTCTTTTCAAAATGAAGCTTACAAATTTTCAAAACCCTCAGAGGTACGTAAGCAGTCCATACGACACACATGGACGTGGTCCTTTCTTTTTCACAAAATGCTATTCTTTTCAAACACCCGAGAATGGCAGTCCATCTCACCATTTACATGAACAAAAGGATTATGCATTCCTTAACGATTGTTATAGATAATTCAAATGCAAAAGACAAAAAAAAAATAATATGTCAAAATCATATTTATATTTAATTAAGGATATAGCCATTACAAAATATCTATTGAGGGAGTCAAATAGACCACCCATTTACAATAATGAAACCAACCTACAAAATAAACTACCTAGTCCAAATAACTATCTACACAGAAAAGCCCTAAAACATGCTAGATACCCACACAAGTCACCCTAAACACAAATTTCCTCAGCTTCACAGATGCTACCCCCAGCTATATAAATGTTTCCCTTAACTACCATACAGACCTGCCACATCATCATTCCCTGCTCATGGAGGTCCCAAAGTCACCCATTCTAGATTAATGCTCCGTATACGTTCCATGTAGTGATATGCCTTAATAAGCTTGGCTAAAACCACAACACCCTCCTCCATGGCATCGAAGGAAACAAGACAACTTTGATCGGTCTACACTTCCAAAATCTTCCCAACTAACCGCTTCCATAACCATTTCAGATAATCCCCAAACACATGACAAGCCTCTCCAACAGATTGTGACATACGAGTAGACGAACGGCGGCACTGCCACAAGGATCCCAGTATCATTTGTAAAGACTCAGTTAGGTCCTCCATCGGGAAGAAATTCATTATATGAGGATACACTATCTGTTCCTACCCAGGTTGGTGCAGAAGACGCTAAGGTAAATAAAAGGAAGCCTATCTGAGGCCAACCAGTCACACGTACTGATACTCTCCTAGCTATAAAAAAATTGCAAGTCTCCCAACCATGACACTAAGTAATAAAAACATCGGGACTTGTGCTCCAGAAACCAATTAACCCAGTTATTTATTAAAGGGTAAAAATTAAAGAAATGTCAGCCAAAGAAATTAGGCACACCCGACAGGGGATACTCTAGAGGGGCCACTAAGCGAAACCTCTTCGCAAGCCACATAATCAACATCACCGGGCTCCCCTTCAAAAAATTAAAATGACCCACTTTTTTAAGGTCTCCACCAGCACCACTGCTACAGGACTACTATTATCATATATCCACGCCACTATTGTGGCCACCTAAGGATCTACTATCACTTCATCCATCACCAATAATAGCCTCATAGTCAGACCTAAAGAAACATCTCCGGCAAAGCCAACATCAATAAAGTCCCTCTAACGCATCGAGAGCATAACTTTTGAAAGAGAAATAGTCATTCCATTAAACAAGGGATGAGACGCTGAAGGGAAAATATGGAGCAACTCAACTAGAGATACCCGAGGAGAAAGAGATAAATCAAGCATAGCTACCAAAACACTGGGGCTAACCCTCAACATTGCTAAAAATTCCTCATAGATAGGATCGGCCTCATCCAGGCCGAATCGAAAGACATGATCCTCAGGTTATCAGAATTGTACCATCACTGTGAGTAAATTCCAGTCTATTGCTCGATTGTTCCATAAAGAAACCCGATGAAAGATGAAAATGTCATAGTCAACATTGTAAAGGAACATGCCCTTTAAACCTTCGAGGTAAGAAGAGAATTATTCATACATTGGAAGTGCCATTTGAGGAAAGAGAAGGAAGACAAAAAAAGAAATAAGATTCGTGGTGAAAAGAACACATCCCTAATTGTCCTATATACCCAAAAACCCTTCCAAAAAATAAACCATCCAGAATTCCATTTAACTCTCTTCCCTACAGCGCAATCAAGGCCTATGAGTGATTTGACTTGACCCCTATGCCGATAGGCAGGTCAAAGGGTATATCAATCATCAACCCTCCTAATTTTGAAAAATTCCATTTTTCCTCTTTTGCCCAAAAATCAATTTCCAAAAATCCTTACTTTGAAAAGTTACCCCTGGATTACTCCTTTTTATTACTCCTCTTTTTAAATAAATATTTTCGTAAAAATCATTCTCATCTCTGTCTTCGCAAAATGAAATAATCTCAACATAAAATTAAGTGCATTAAGCAACTAAATCAAGGAAAATAACTGATATGCATTAGTCTGGTCTCATCCTAGACTAGGCTTAGCCAAGTTCCATGACCCCTGCTTAGCATCCACTAGACCCATCCACGTATGGGCTGACAGAGCATAGGAACACCTCCAACAGTCTCGACCTCTGAGACCTCACCCCTAGAACTAACAGTCAAGGATAATGGTTCACTCTCCAGTCCAAACTGTCTCTTATGTCTTGGCCCTGCCATTTGTCGGCTACATACTACACTGATAGACCGAGACCATATTGACCGTCCTGAGATGATCTTCACAATTTCATAGTCGTCTACCTAGAATTTTATCCCTTATCCTCAGCTTGTCCAGGACCATCGAAGTCGACTTTAATATCTCATGTGGCACACGTGACTCATGCATCATCAGGCCACGTGGACCATACCGTTACAACACATCTTCAACCCACGTGGGCGAATATTTCATCATCGTGTCACAATTGTGTAGGGGACATATGGCATGTTCCTAGTGCATAACTCACCTCATGCACACTAGGTGCATGATTGGGGGTACATTGTGCACCCCAATCCTATATATACCAACTTCATCTTCTTTATCAAGGAAAGAACAAATTTAAAACTAGTAGAAACATTACCCAATTGTAGACAAAATAAATTGAAATCTTATGCAAACTCTAATCCATGGTTTTGAGTGCCTTTCAGTAATATAAACACATACCCTTTTATACAATGGAGTATGCCTTTGGCTAAACCACTTACATCTCTATGTTCTCTATTCTCTCATCTCCTTCTTGCATATTTACATTTTTAGTACTATTATCTCCATTGATGACTTAGATTGAACTTGAGTTGTGTTTATATATGAGTCGTGATTATTAGCATCATCATTTTAGCACTGTCTGTGGGAAGATATTTTCTTCTTCCTCTTCACTTTTCAGCTCAGACTCTCACTTTTGCCTCTGGTGATGGTTCATATCCACTATTGTTGGACCTGTACCACCATTGAAAGCACTAGGTGGGTGTTCTTCAAGTTTTAAGTTCACTTACAGCTCATCTATCTTCTCTTACCATCTAATCAAAGATATGGTATCTGAATTTCCTCCAGGATTTGGTCCCTAATCCAACCAACCACCAACTCAGTTAGAAATGACTTATGTGGTGGCAACGCTACTATCCTTAGTGGCCATCCAGTCAAAGATATAGGAGCAATTCATGGCATTCAGCCAAAGTATTTTGGGAAAGACTCCAGGCGACCTAACGACGAAGATCACTACTCTAGCTTCCAGAGAGACAGTGGATCTGATGACAAGGGACCACCTTCGGCCCCATAAAAGGAGGACCAGTGCCATTAACAACAGAGGGATATTACTGATCCTAGGTGTTTCTATCTGGGAAAATCAGTCCAGGATTGTCCAGGTGACCAAGTTTGTGATGAAGAGATATATTAGGAGCCATATGAGATTTTCGATGACACAATTCACCCAGGCCTGACCTGCCAAGGTAATAGTGTTCGGTCGACACCTCACAATCGATCAAGAACCTCAAATTTTGATAGACTCAACAAGGGGTCGACCTTCGAAGGAGGTGAGAGCCGACACTAGTTGCAGTTGATTTGAAAGGAGGTGATGATAATGTTATCACTAAAGACAAACCTTGGAATATCTCCATTCAAAGTTTAGAACACAAGATCGACACTCTGCTCAGGATCCGAGAACTCAGCCATCGAGGTTACTTGGCGGGGTCTCCTGTTGTTGCGTGGATCGTGAGTTATCCAACTACTCCAAAGTTTAAACCTCCCACTTCAAGCCCAAAGTATGATGGGAGTTTAAATCCACTGCATTACACAGAGATATATCAATGAGTGGATGATAATAAATCAATCCCTCATGAGATGACGTGTAAAGAGTTTTCTAGTACCCTCACAGGGGCCTCTCATATGTGCTATACAACTTTGCCTAAAAACTCCATTGAGAATTTTAAGCTGTTGGCCGAGAAGTTTATATATAATTTTTGCTTCGGCACGAAGTTACTGAAGAAGGTAACTCATATGTTGAATGTGAATCGAGGAAAGAATGGGACTTTGAGGGATTACATTTCTCGGTTCAACAAGGAAAAATTAGAGGTGGAATATTATGAGGAGAACATTGCTATGATAACCCTTATCAATGGGTTACAACCGGGAAAATTTGTTTGAAAATTCATCGAAGATCCTCTAAAGACCATAACTGAACTCCTAGCCTTGGCCAAGAGGATGGTGACTGTGGAGGAGGCCATGGAGGCCTTATAAAGGAGACACAAAGGAATTCGGTAGAAATAACTCCCACTAGGAAAAGGATAAGAAAGGAAATAAAAGGTCGGTTGAAGATAAATTTTCCAGGTATACTCCTGTAATGGTGAGCTCCAATATGATCCGCAACGAGATCAAGGATAACAGGGTACTTCGATGGCTAGAAAAGCTCAACTCCCATCCTCACAAGAGGGACAAGGGGAATTGGTGTGAGTTTCACCAGGACCATGGGCATACAACCGATAAATGCTTTGCCTTAAAGGACGTGATAGAGAAACTGCTAAAATAGAGGAAATTATGTAAATAAATAGATAGGGGTGGTAACAAAGATAATTCCAGAGAAAAGAAAATAGTAGGAAATACGACAAGTCAAGACGACAGGCCCCGATAAATAAAAAGGATGACGAGTCTGACAGTGAAGGAGACGACGTCGATCTCCCAGCGAAGATCCAAGATACGAAATGGTCAGCTCCATATGATATCTTTTGATGTAAAAATGATATCTGGAGGATTGGCCGGTTATGGTGCAGAGCTGATCGACCATAAAGCCCATATTATAGAGGCTAAGTTAGTGCCAAAGAGAATGGATGTGAACTCGACCAAGACAGAGACCAAGCCGGGAAAGTTAAGAAAATGGATATGGAAACCATAGTCATTGGGTTTTCTAGGCTCAATTTTAAAGGAATCATGGCTCCTCGTAATGACCCATTATTGATTAGCACGAGAGTTCATGGATATGATTTATCCCATATTCTTGTTGATGGTGGAAGTTCGGTCAATGTTATGTTCTGAAATTACTTTAAAGAGTTAAAACTCAGCAAGAAGAGACTCATCCCATATCATTAGTCGCTGATCAACTTTAGGGGAAAGAAAGTTCACCCCTTGGGGGTATTTGAGATGGATGTGTACATCGGCACCTGACCGATGTGCCTCACCGAGAAAGTTAGTTTTTTTCATGGACGAGCATGTCTTCTCAGATTATAATATAATTCTAGGAAGGGTAGCTCTCAAGGAATTTTAGGCCGTGCCTTCTACAGTTCATCAGATGATTAAATTCTTGACTCCCTATGGAGTAGGGGAAGTATAAGGTGACTAGGTGGAGGCTTGCAAATACTATTTCTCCAAGGGCAAGGAAAAGAAAGCTCAGAGAATATCCACAACATCATACAACATTGACACTCTCAATCCGAGAGATGAGAAAAAGCTAAAAAAATGGTGAACTAATCGAAGAGGTAGAATCCATCATCCTCAATGAGGGAGAGCCGAAGAAAACCATCCAGGTCAGTTCATCCCTAATAACTAAGGTCAACGAAGAGTTTAGAAAGCTATTAAGAAGAAGACATAGTATCTTTTTTTGGGGCTATGGAGATATGCCAGGGATAGACCCTGAGATTATCGGTCATCAATTGAATATTAATGAAAAAGTAATACCTATGAACCAAAAGATAAGAACTTATGAGAGGGACGGATATGAGGTCATCTAAGATGAAGTGAAGAATCTCCAATTCATTTGAGAAGTTCAATATCCAGATTGGCTATCTAACGTTGTTATATTGCCAAAGGCCAATGTCAAGTGGAGGAGGTGTATCGACTTCACTGACCTGAATAAAAATTATCCCAAATATAGCTTCCCCTCATGTCAAATTATTTAGATGGTTAATGCTACGGCCGGACATGAATTGATGACTTTCATGGACACATATTCGGGTTATAATTAAATTTTTATGCATGAGACCGATGCTGAGAAAACTTATTATATCACGAATAAAGGTACATATTGTTATAAGGTAATGCCATTCGGCCTAAAGAGCGCTGTAGCAACCTATCATAGGTTGGTAACCAAGATGTTTGAAGAGAATATTGAGAAGAAGATGGAAGTATACATAGGCGACATGCTAACCAAGAGTATGAAGGCTAAGAATCTTGTGGACGATATTAAACTCACGTTCGACACAATGGATAAATTCAAGATGAAGTTAAACCCTCCTAAGTGCATTTTCGGTGTTGGTGCTAGGAAGTTTTTCAGCTTCATTATGAATTAAAGGGGATATAGGCCAACCCTACAAAGATCAACGAGTTTATTGATATGCGAATGCCTAAGAACATCAAAGAAGTTTAGAGGCTAACAGGATGAGTCGTAACACTTAACCATTTCGTCTTTTGGGCAATGGATAAGTGTATGCCATTTTTCAAAATTTTGAGTAAAGCCTTCATTTGGGACAAAGAGTGTGAAAAATCCTTGTAAGAGGTAAAGGTCAATCTGGGGTCGCCTATGATGTTATCTCGGCCCATTCAAGGGGATAAGTTATTTATTTACTTAGCTGTGTCAGAGTCTGAAATCAGTGTGGCCATTGTTCACAAAGATGAGGGTGTTCAAAAGTCGATGAATTTTAATAGTAAGGCTTTGCAAGGGGCCGATCTTAAGTATTCAAGAATGGAAAAATTGGCTTATGGATTGATACATGTTTTAAGGAGGATGAATCCCTACTTTCAGGCGCAAAAAATGGTGGTGCTCTTCGACACTCCTTTGAGGAAGGTCATTCATAAACCTGAGAAATCGGGTAGGTTAATGGCCTGGTCAATTGAGTTAAGTGAGTTCAACATCGTTTACTAGCCAAGGAATGAAATTAAAGGGAAAGATTTGGTAGACTTTGTAGTTAAGTTTAAATAGGTCGAGACCAAAATAGAAGTTGAAGAAGTAGAAGTACTAGAGAGATGTTAGTGTAGATGTTATCCCAGCCAATAATGCAAAAGCCAATGCTGCCAAAAAGGATTTCCTATTCATAGATGGAGTATTGTATGAGGTTTCTTTCTCAGAGGGGGTTCGATCTGGAGTCTTTTTGTAGATGGATCTTCTTGTGAAAATGGATGTAGTGTCTGGATGGTACTCTCGACCTCAGATGGAAATGAGTTTCAAGGCGTCTAATAACGAATCAGAGTATGTGGCTATGCTGGCCGGACTCTCCCTCGCATGGGCATTAAATATCTGCCAGGTGGTTGTCCATAGTGACTCGCAATTAATTACAAACCAAATATTAGGCATCTATGAGGCTAAAGACGAGAAAATGGCCAAGTACTTAACGAGGGTCAAGAAAATAATGAGGAATTTAAAAGAGGTAAAAATTAGGATAATTCCTCAGCTCAAAAATAGCCAGGTTGATTCTCTTGCCAAGCTAGCATTGGCCAAAAGAATCAAGATCAAATGAACTATTTTTGTTGAGATTCTACACAGGCCTAGCATTGAACATGATGATAATGGGCTTGTGTTTTTCTTGAATCTAAATCTATGGTAATCGTGGGTGGATCTGCTGATAATGTATATTCGGGATGGTGAGCTCCTAGATTCCAAGGTCGAGAGAAAGAAAATCAGATATCTAGCAGAAAAGTTCACCATCACTTGTGATTTACTATATAAAAGAGGGTTTCTACTACCACTACTTAGATGTGTTCACCCTACAGGGGTTTATTACGTCATATGAAATGCCCACGAAAGTTTGTGCACAAGTCATATCAATGGACATTCTCTTGCTAAAAGGATCATTACCCAAGGTTATTGGTGGATGACACTCTCCAAAGATGCAACCGAGTATGTAAAAAGTGTGATAAGTGTCAGAGTTTCATAAGTATCCCTTACCAGGCTCATCAACCACTTTCGTCCATCACTAGACCATGGCCATTTACATCTTGGGGGATTAACCCAGTGGGTACTCTTAATAAGGTAGCATGCAACTACCAATATCTAATCGTAGCAATTGATTATTTTTAAAAATGGGTAAAAGCCAAAACTATGATTTCCATAGCTGACGTTAAGATATTCAAGTTCATCTGAAGGAATATCATCTGCTAATACGGCTTGGCCTATACTTTGATATCAGATAATGGTAAACAATTAAAAAATCAGTCACTGAAATCCTACTACAAGAAGGTCAGCATCAAGTAGTTTTTCTCAATACTAGGCCGACCCTAAGCAAATGACCAGACTGAAGTCACCAATCAAATGATACTTGATGGAATAAAAAAGAAGTTGGAGTATGTTAAAGGTCAATGGATTGAAGAACTTCATGGGGTCCTATGGTCTTACAGGACGACTGAGAGGATGTCGATGGGTGAAATACCGTTCATGCTGGTGTATGGGTCTGAGCCTATCACCCTTATCGAGCTCGGGATCCCAAGCCATAGAGTCTAGACCTATGATCCAGAGGTTAATGTTAAAGAGAAAAAGTTTTAACTCGATCTGATTAAATAGAGATGAGAGGATGTGGAAATCCAATATCTAGCTTATCAATAGAGAGCTGCCAGGTTCTACGACAAGCGGGTGAAGGCTAGGCAGATAGCCGTGGGTGACCTTGTATTGTAAAAAGTTTGGCAAAAATCGAATAAGCTCCATCCTAATTGACATGGTCCGTATACGGTAACTAAAGAAATTGTACCGGGCATATACTGGTTGGAAAACCTAAAGGGTAAAACCTTCTCCAACCCTTAGAACATTGACCATCTCGAAATATATTATCAGTAGTATTTTAATTATGGAAGTGTAATCTCTTTGTTCAAGGAATTTTAGTGTATTAATTCATTTGTACGACAGTGTGATATCAATAATGAAAAAGCAAAGTGTTGGCTCATATTTATCTTTCTTATTGTAATTAATATCTCCATGGTTTGGATTATATAAAATAATGTAGCATCATTTTTTTATGGTGAATTAGTTAACACTCACTCTTGATGATACGAGAGTGCACGAGGAGTCTCGTATCCTCCTCCCAATAACGCTGAGAGGGGGGGATCAATGTGATAACATCACTTAGGTGGCGCACCTAAGTATGGTTTCTTAAACAACACTTTATGGTGAATTGAAAGTCATAACTCTCTCGGTGATGTAAGAATGTATAAAGAGACTCATCTCGTCTATACACTCTCAACAATGCCGAGAAGGGGATCAACATATGACGTCATTAAGGTGGTGAAAAATGCATTAAAAATCATCTAAGTATGGTTGATGAAACATCATTTCATTGTGAATTGAAGGTAATAACTCTCCCGATAATATGAGAATATATGAATAGACTTGTCTTGTCCATACAGTCTCAATAATGCCGAAAGGGGGATCAGTATATGACATCACTTGGGTGATAAAAACCATAACTTAAAATCATTTTTATGGTTACTCCAACATCGTCCTATATCGGTCTATTGTGATGGATGTAATGTATAAAAACTGTAATCACAAGCTTCATGTTTAGAATGCCATTCAATGGTGAAAAAATAATAAGATGCAGACACATACTTGATTGAAAAATGATTATTATATTGTTGACTTTATATAAAGCCATCCCATTAAAAGAATAATATTATTAGTCACAAATAATTGTTAGATATTTAACAGGATTACAGCTGAAAAAGGGTACAAGGCCACATACGACCACCCTGGAAAACGAAAAGCCTAAGTCTTTATCTGCTTCTGTACTTGCTATTGGCCGACACTATCAATAGTAGGTCTAGTCCGCACCTTTTGTTCAGCATGGCCACTATTGGCCACTTAGTGCTTTCTAGTACAGTGGTCTTAGTTAGGGCCTCAGACTGAACATCTGCCAAAGTGGTAGTGGCCAAAGGGTGTAAGAAGTCAAAGGAATTAAATTCCTTGTTCAGAGCCGAGACCTCCTTAAATTTAAGAGTATTCCAATGGTAAGCCGTCCTAGACCCCCTTTGACGGTACTGAAACCCATAGTTACCAAACTCGTCGGAGGTTTTAAAGGTCTCCACATCTTTCTTTTCCACCTCCTTCACCTTAGCCCGATGATTATCTTCCAGGGCCTTGATAGCAGTATAGTGGTCTCTCTTCAGACTCTCCAAGGCATGAAAGTGTTTCTTCTCCAAGTCCTCAATAGCCTTTTGATTTCTCTGGTCATTCTCCTTCAATTCTTTTTAAGTGTTTGCTCAGTCTGGATGGCCTTAATGGCTTATTGAATCACTGGAAGCTTCTCTTAAACCCATTAGTATCGTTTGTAGAAGGTAAGAAGCGACTGCAAGGCCTAAAAATAGAAGTTAGTATGAGATAAGATAACACTTGGGAAAATCAATAATGTGAACTAGAGAGATGATTACCTAGGTAGCCTTGTGTAAGCCGAAGTCACACTAAAGATTTCGGGCCATTGCCTTTAGGAACCTCCTGTCAGAGTCAGCAATAAGGGAGCTGACAACTTTCTTGGCTCTATGATTGTCACCAATAAGAGAGTCAGAGTTGATAGAGAGTTAGGATATCCGGGACGCAAGGACAGAGTAAGATGATATGAGAATGGCCTGGTCAGAATCACCTCTAGATGTGTTATCATTTCTGCTATTTTTTATTTTTGGATGGACATTGGATTCATCTTTTGAGGGCTTTTTACTTTTATTTGCATCTTTGGTATGGCCGGGAACACCAATGGTTGAATTTTTAGTTTGGTCTAGAGGGGTGGGCTTCTTGCCGAATTTCTTCAGCATGTTTGCTAATCTGGGTGCGGCCATATTTCAGATATACTCGGGGGTATCGACTGGACGACCTGTGATAAAGATATGTGGTTAGTATTAGTATCAGTATCATTAAAAAGAGACAACACTACAATTGTAAATTTTTAACATACATATCTCGGCTAGGGGGTCAACCCCCATACCCGTGTTCTCTAAGAATACAGGGATCATCAGTTGTTCAAATCCAACCAGCCCGCCCTCTTGTCCCTAAGAACGAATATGATCGATCTTGTCTCGATCATTAACACTTAGGTATGGGTCAAGTTTGTTCGATATCAAATCATTTTACCATCTCTGGGGAACTTTCGTCTCGAAGGCACTGCAGGGAGCGTTGGTACCAAACTCCCAAGTGGTCGACACAAAGAAATACTGGGGCTTCTAGTGGTGGTTGAAAGTTTGGTTGACTATAAGTATCTTTTTATTGGACTTCCTGGCTATGAGGTGGAAGTATCCAGGCTGAGTTTTTATGGTGGACACAATGTAACATGCCCCAAAAATTCTAATTGGAAGGTTGGTATTGTAGATCAACTTCCACAATTTGATAAAGTTGATAATTATTGTCAAGGCGTTTAGGGAAGGTTGAGCTGGGGAAAGCCCCAAACTAGAAAGGATTGTTCGGATATTGGGATGGGTGGGTAACCTAAATCTGACCTTAAACATTTGTTCATATATGTCCACCTCTCATTCTCGGCCATCGAAGGCTCTCTCATTATCATCTTGGACTTTCATATTGATAGACGACGTGATCCCAAATTGATGCCTCAAAATTAGAAGGTCGACCGCTTTAAGTGTGCTCGAAAAAGTTTGTGCGTATCAAGTGTCTAGTGCATCCTCATCCTCGATGTCAAAGTCGTAATAAATTTCAATAGTCGAGACTCCACTTGGGTATCTTGTGGCAAACTCATGGTCAAGAATGGATGATAAAGGAACAACCATGGGTGCTTGGAGGTAAACGACAGTGACTCTCAGCTCCTCTATGTCTGACGTCTCTATGGATTTCTCACAGTTGCTGGACATGACGGCACTGAAATCGTCCAAACGAGATGAGGGAACTCTTATAGACACTTCAAATGAATCCGTTTTGTCATCCTCTTTGGACGTAGAAGGGTTATAGCCCTAAGAGGACGACACTGACTATGACCCCTGGGAGGAGGCACCAAATATGGTGTCACTGCTAATATAAATAACAGTCATCTCGACTGAGTATGTGTATGAAAAAAGTAGGGGTGGGAAAACTGCGGCTAGTGGATTTGCATTGATTGGGAGTGTGGTTTTGTCCTCGATTCTGCGTTTAGCCTCGACCTCAGCCTCAACCTTACGAATATCCCTATGTATCCTCCATTACGTGTTTATACCATTAAGCTAATTCGTAAATACTCTTACACATCCAAACACTTATGGTTTTGACAAAGTTTGACTTAATGTTCTAAAGAGGAACTTAATCATTTTCAAAGGAATTTTGCCAAGAGCAGTAGGGAAGAAGATCGCTGGAGAAGACGATCAGAGGTCGTCTAAAAACCTCACGGACGGTGGAAAAATGAAGCCAAACCTAAAAGCTACCTATCTAAACTCTTTGCCACCTCGAATTCCTAACACAACCACTAAAAAATCCCTAGAACAACTATTATAAGTCATCAAAAAAATCAAAATTTCACCGAAAAACCCAAAATAAAAAGATAAAAGAAATACAATTGTAGCAATGAAGATAAGGATATGGGAGGATTGCTTGAACAAGGAAGAATGTTTGGAAGAATGAAGAAAACCCTAGAACATGCAAGAAGAATGATGGTTCGAAGAGAGAGACAATAACAGTTGCTCTGTGTGAAAGTGGGGGAACTTTTAAAGAAGAAAGAGAAAATGGCTTAAAAATTTGGTATTTAGACCACCTTATGATTGCACGCTTTTCCCAAGGAAGACATCATTAGCGTTCCAAGCCAACCACCCCTTCTTGGCCAACATGCCAAGCCATACACCTTATGACATATGTCCAACTAAGGGCAATTGATGGACGTCTCTATCTGGGACACCGAAAAGGATATCTCGACCTCAGCAAAAACTGTACGCATACTTAAAGAAACCTCTCACGCTGGGGACACATTGTGGCCATCCCCGATCCTCGTCGTGCGACGGAGGATCTTCAGGTCCCGCGTGTCCCTCTCGAGAGCGCTTCAGCTGACGTCATTTGAGGTGAGGTGAAAGATGTAGAGAGATTAGAGTCGCCAGTCTATTTTACTCAAAACATAAAAAAGAAAAAGGAAGCCATCCCTAAGAACAACATCCAAAGACATACTGGTGCATACGAAACCAAAATGATTCGAGAAGGGTTCGGAGGCTAAGTTACGAAATAGGAAGGTGTTAGGCACCCATTCCGCCCTTTCGATCTCTTATGGATTTTTGTTATTTTTCTTTTATTTTCCCCGTGATGTGTGTGCATGTTTATATATAGTGGAGATAGGAATCGTCGACTTATACAATGGAAGAGGTAAAGCGAGTCATTCGTAGGAAGTTATAAAAGTATTAGAAAATAGGATTTAGGCGATCATCCTTATGTTAATCGCTATGAGGGAACGATAACGCACACGGAATGATATGCCCCTAAGAACAAATATATATATATATATATATATATATATATATATATATATATAAGAGAATGGAGTTTAGAGAAAATAGAAAATGAGAGAAAAATTAAAAAATAGGACTCGAGTCTCGGGTTTTACCCCGAAACACCTACGTAGCCTATAGAGGCATCAAAGTCCACGTAGTTCGCATACAAAACGAGGGGTTTGGTTTATCCCATAAATCCAACCGGGGATTCTCTTATTTGTGTGTGTGTGTAGAAAAAGTGTTTTAGTTGTGAGAAAAGTGTGAGAATTCCCGTTTGGAATTTATGAGTAAACCCTCTTTTTCTTGTTTTTATTTATATGAAAATAAGGGATGTACAATCATACTAGATTAAAAGTATATTAGGTTGTATGAGATGAGATAATAAGGGTGCTAAGTAATAAAACAAGATATTGCGAATTTATGAGAGTTTAAGGAGAGAGTTGAGGAAATTGGACCTTCTTGACGATCTTGAGCTTGATCTTGAATGTTGGAGAGAAGCCCTTAGCCTTGGATGAGGATGAAGAGTAGTGAATTAACCAAGTTTGATGAAAAAGATGATGAAAAGTGAAGGTTAGAAAGGTATTTGGGTGTAGAAATCACGCTGACTTCGAGAGAGGTTTTCAGGATTTTCTGAGAGTGATTTCTATCAGATCTGGGCTCTCCTCGCAAGTGAGGTCAGGGACTCCTTTTTATAGGCCCAGGGAATTTCCAATCAGCATAGCCCTATTCCTTCCATTCGGCAGGTGCATTTAGGCACACTGCCGATAGGCAGGGTCTGGGATATGCCGTTTGGCAGTGTCTTTCAGGCCTTTTTAAAAAATTAGTCGCAGAATGAAAACCGTTGATCAGAATCACACACGGGGTGGACCATTGGAAAGGTAATTTAGATACCTTCAAAAGTCTTTTGGACTGCTCCCGGGTTCGGGAGTTGACTTTGTGTTAAATATGGCTTGGAATTCTTTATCAGTCCATTGGACGGGGAAACTTCCGACACAAACAGATCGTTCATCCGCATGGTAAGTTTGAATCACGCACGGGGCAGACTATTGGAAAGGTTAGGAGATGTACTTCGACATTCCAAAGAGTTTGATCCAATTCGTGGAGTTAATTTTGGTCAACCGAGCCCTGGAAGCATTCGGTGACCTTACGGAGTAAAATGGATCGTTCGTCCGTACCGTAAGTCAGAATCACCCATGGGATGGACCGTTGGAAATAGGATTTAGTTCCCTTCAGAGTTTCATTCAGTCTCGATCAATATGAAGAGCTGACCTAGCTTAAACAAAGCCCGAGAGCACCCGGTGGCCTCCTGATTGAGTCTCGGGAGAAATGGGTCATTCGTCCGGATGGTAAGTCAGAATTGTGAATGGGGCGAATCATTGGATATGGGTTTTAGTGCCCTTCAGAGATTCATCAGTCTCGATTGAGATAAAGACTTTGACTGTTGGTCAAACGAAGCCTTAGAGTGCCCGATGGCTTCTAGGTCAGTACTCGGGGTATGACCTAGGTTTGTAGTGCTGAAGGGAGGTGCTAGGGACCTAAGGAAAGTTTTAGGGTTTAACAGAATGGGGTGTCTACAGAGCCCCTCGACGGGTGAGTTTGGAACAAATTATAGCCATCGAATAGATACCTCATGATGATTGAAGGAGGATGACCAATTCAGAGGGTCGAGGCCGATTTTGAGGACCTAAGGGAGCGAAGACGACAAATTTAGAGGGTCAAAGCCAATTCTGAGGACCTAAGGGAGCAAAGATGACCAATTCAGAGGGTCGAGGACGATTCTAAAGATCTAAGGGAGCGACGACGACCAATTCAGAGGGTCGAGGACGATTCTGAGGACCTGAGGGAGTGAAGAAGACCAATTCAGAGGGTCGAGGCTGATTCTGAGGGCCTAAGGAGTGTGCTAGGGATAACCAATTCTGTGGGTAGAAGTCGATTCTACAGGCTTGAAGATGAGGGTGACCGATTCTGCGGGTCGGAGCCAATTCTATGGGCTTAAGTTGAGATGACCAATTCTGGGGATCGAAGCCAATTTTGAGGGCTTGAAGGTGAAATGACCAATTCTGCGGGTCAAAGCTGATTTTGAGGGCTTGAAGGTGAGATGACCAATTTTGTGGGTTGAAGCCAATTCTGAGGGCTTAAAGGTGAGATGACCAATTCTACGGGTCGAAGCCAATTCTAAGGGCTTGAAGGTGAGATGACCAATTCTGCAGGTCGAAGCCAATTCTGCGAGCTTAAGTTGAGATGACTAATTCTGCGGTTCGAATCCGATTCTGAGGGCTTGAAGGTGACATGACCAATTTTGCGGGTCGAAACCAACTCTGCGGGCTTATGTAGGGGTGACCAATTTTACGGGTCGAAGCTAATTCTAAGGGCTTAAGTGGAGGTGACGATCAGGATTGAGGTCAATTCTGACCTAACTATGGTGACGACCAAGGACCGAGGTCAATTTTGACCTAAGAGAGGTGATAACCAAGGACCGAGGTTAATTCTGGCCTAACTATGGTGACGATCCAAGACTGAGGTCAATTATGACCTAAGAGAGGTGACGATCGAGGAACGAGGTCAATTTTGACCTAACTATGGTGACGATCCAAGACCGAGGTCAATTCTGACCTAAGAGAGGTGATGACTGAGGATCGAGGTCAATTCTGACCTAACTTTGGTGACAATCCAAGACCGAGGTCAATTATGACCTAAGAGAGGTGACGACCGAGGACCGAGGTCAATTCTGACCTAACTATGGTGACGATCCAAGATCGAGGTCAATTCTGACCTAAGAGAGGTGACGACCGAGGACCGAGGTCAATTCTGACCTAACTATGGTGACAATCCAAGACCGATGTCAATTCTGACCTAAGAGAGGATGAAGATTGGATTTTGGATTCCGCTGGGGAATGAGATAGGGAAAACGTAGTGTGTTCCGCTGGGGAAATTACCTTGTGATGTTGTTTTGAGCCGGGGAGCTGATTGTCGGGGAAGTGTTTGTGATCTGTGGAGGAGAGGCGAGTTTGATGTCATAAACATTACTGGGGGAGTGATTAGGTGGTCCAGGTATTGGACGTATTGCTCGAGGAGGTTTGAGACTTTTTGAGATCCTTTGAGGACGTCGCCGGGAGGAGTTTCACTTGGTTTTTTGAGAGTTCCGCTAGGGAAATGGGGTTTTGCTTGACAGATTGCGAAATTTTCTTCGTGAAAATGTTTTAAATCCCTCTTGAGATTTTTAGGAATTTTTTGAGGAATTTTCAGTATTTTTTGGGAATTTTTGTACAAAATTTCAAGAGGGTGCTAGTCGGCATGGTGCAGGGGATGCCATTCGGCAGTGGCATGGACTTTTGGACTGCCTCAGGAAGGTAAGGAGACATTGTCGATCGGTGGGTGGGGGGTCGATGCCGCTTGGCATCCTATATAAAGGGGGGTGAATTCCCTTCATTTTTCACAGATCTTTTCTTTCTTTCTCTCTGCGATTTTCCTCTGCAAATCGTTCTAGCATCCCGATCTCTAAGAAATGGCCGCCTTTGTGAGCACTGTAGTGCATAGGTACTGGTTGATTGTCGATGATCGGGCGAACGTGGAGTGGAGGTCTAGGGCGCCTCTTGCTTTGGGGAGTGAGAACTCTTTTAATGCATTCAAGCATGTTGCGAATGAGCGAACTCTTCTATGGGAGCCATCGCATCATCGATCTTCTAAGGTGGTGAGCCCTGGCGGTTATGTAAGTAACCTGACTTTTGGCATTATTCTCTTTTTGGGGATTTTTTTCTTTCTTCCTTGAATTTTGACAAGGTTTCTTCTTTTGACCGTTTGATATCTCTTTGAAGAACATGCGTGCTCGTGGGACGATGGGGCTTAAGGATGTATGGGAGCATCTTCCAACTGTGGTGCGTTGGGTGGTATCATCAGCAGGTTTTGGGAGGTTAGCGTCTGCGTTGGATGAAATGCCTCGATCGACAGCAGTCTTGTGTGCTTTAGGGTAGAGATGGTGGGACACTACCCACACCTTCCATTTCGGCTTTGGGGAGATGATGGTGACTCCCATAGCTGTGTAGCAGCTGTTGGGGATGGATTTTTACGGAGAGCAGATAGAGGTGGATTATTCTCCGAGGGTGAGGTCGGAGGCAGTGCGTGCGACACTTGGTGACGTAGGTAGGATAGTCTCTGGGGATTCCATCGGCTATCTTTACGGAAGGATGTCTTGCTGAGTAGGGTGATCGATGTGGAGGATGGGCTGCAGGTGAGGCAGATGGCCCGGTTGTTCATTTTGCTGGTGCTGGGAGGCTTCATGGTGGCGTCGAGTGGCGACGTCATCCATTTGTGGTTCTTTCCGTACTTGGGGATGCTTTCTAACATCCCTCTCTATGATTGGGGGAGCCTGAGTTTAGCGACCCTCTATTTTTCTTTGGATGCATTCAGCCGGTGGTTCCAACAAACTTTTACTAGAGCCACGTATCTCCTCGAGGTATTTCTTTAATTTTGCGCATTTTCCTTTCATGCATTCACATTTTCATTATGCGTCTCATTTTTATTGTGAATTCCTGTCTTTGGCAGACGTGGTTCTATGAGGTGATTGGGTGCAATACCCAGCTGATCGCTCTGAAGAACGAGACTGTTGGGGACTTTTATCGATTGAATCGATGGCACAAGGCCAATCGGCAGTCGAAGGGATCTCTCTCTCTGGAGGCAGTGCGTCAGGTCTTGAATGGCCTGACCAGTGGTAGGGTAAGACTCTTTCCTTTTCACTCTTGGTTTTATCACGTTTTGATTTTGTATTAACTTATGCTTGCTTGGGGATTTTCAGGTGACCTTTTACCCTTGGGGGACAACCATTCAGGATACGGGGGTGACTGGGGTGAATGCGCAGATGAGGCATTTGCTGGCGCATGAGTTTGGCCATTCTTAGTATCTCGGGGAGCGGGTGGTTCGACATATTGCTGAGGAAGAGGTGGTGGTGCCACCTTCGCATCCTCCTATGTCCACGAGGCGGGAGCGGTTGAGGTCGGAGGATGCGAGGATCGTGGTGATGATCGACGATTCCTACCTGTTGTATACTGATACGATCGCACCGTATGACTATATGGACTTTGTGACGAGCTGGTTGATGGCTCCCAGCATATATGATGCCTTTCCTTTCCCTCCTGCAGGTTCGAGTCGGGCGATGGGGTCCTCCTACAGTGGCGGTGGTCCGACGACGGCAGCGGTGACAACTTCAGAGGTTCCTTTCGTACGATTGCACACTCCTTCGTACAACATTTGGTGAGTTGATGGAGGGATGGTGCCTATGTTTCACCGTCCACATGCGATGGATCCAGAGGAGTTGGGTTTGAACGAGGAGGTTCTTCGTCCTATGGTATACCTTCTTGCTCTTTTTTGGTTCTTTTTCTGTTTTGATTCCTCTTTGATACTGATTCTGCTTTTTACTCTGCAGCAAGTTCGGGTGTCAACCACTTGGCTGAGGGACATCACAGATTGGATATCTTTGGCGATTGCCCATATTTGGGATCCAATCCCGATTCCTTCTTGCTTGGTGCCATCTGCTTCGTCCGAGGAGGACTCAATCTCGGTTAGCGGTGGTGCATCGTCCCTCCATAAGGGAAAGAGAGCGCGTCGCAGGGGTGGAAGCTCTTAGAGAGAGGGTAGGTGAGAGAGAGAGAGAATGTGGGTTCGGCCCGAGTCCCGTAGTTTTTTTGCTTTTCTTCTATTTCCTGCAAAATTGATGTAACATAGAGAAAAAGTATATATCCAATGCAATGGGATTTCTTTATTATCTTTTATTAATGATGAATGAGTGAATGTGTGCACATACGCTTTTTACTTTGCTGCTGAAACCGTAAAAAGAGATGTTTTAGGGGTTTTGAAAGAGATTTTTATTAAGATAAGAGGGGATTTTTGAAATTCTATTGAGATTATCAATTTATTTTGAGTTTTCTGAATTTTGACAAAAGAGGAAAAAGGAAAATTTCCATGAGTAGGGGGTTGTCGATCGGTATGCACCTTGTCCTACCTATCGGCAGTCATGTCCAGTCCCATCAATTCAAAGCTTTAATTAATGCCCTCTTCAGCCTTTGGTACTTTTATGGGGTAGGATTCCCTCCTATTAATGCAGGGATTATGTCTCTTGTGAGGGATCTCACGTATAAAAAGGGTAGGGGTGGAGTGTTTCCAGCACATCTTCACTTTCTTACTTACTTTCCTACTATCTCTTAGTCTTACAAGATGGATCTCCCTGGTAGCATTGAGTTTGCAAATTACCTCGAAGCCTTGGAAGCGATGTGCTCCTATAACGTCGATTATGAAGCTTTCAACGTGCGTCGAGTTTCTTTATGGCGCAATCGACCCATTGAGTGGAATATGCTGTTGGCGGCGATACAATTTTGGTACCCCGAAGACCATGTATTCCGATTTGGGTTGGATGAAGTTTGTCCTACCAACGAGTAATTTTTTGTCACACTGGGGATAAATCCTAGTGTTGCTGTGGCTTTACCTGAATTTTTTCATTCTCCCAGGGATTTGCTGGCTGGGCTTCTTCGCATTTTGCCTTCGGTGGCTAGATCACTGGTTACTAGAGGAATGATTTCCCTCCCGACGGTGTTGTAGTCCATGCATTTGTAGGAAGCTAGCGATGCTGGATACGCTGGAGCCGTTGCTCTGGGCTTGGTTTCAATTACTGCTGGTGACTAGGGAACTACTGGTGGATCCGCAACTTGCAGCCATTACTTCATGGATGTCATACCGTCGCAATCTTGCTACGGTGATACTGGCGGGGACCCTGAATGGTCTGGATGCCTGGCGAGAAGGTCGTTCTGACTTCTTGCGGGGTAGCCCCGTGATGTTATTCATGTGGTTGTTTGAAAGACTCCGCCTGGTGACTCTTCCAGAATATCCTTTATCGGTTGTACCCAACTTCTTTTCGAGTCACTTTTTCTATATTGGCCTGGATATTACGAGCTGGGAGAATTGGTTTGTGGAGAATGGGGATAAGAATTTGTACTGGTCAGTGCCTTGGTGGGGACAGTTGTTGCCTATTTTGGAGCTAGGAGAATAACCATATGTGCGGCTGGTTAGTCTTAGACAGACCTCTTTCTATTTCCCTTGGCAGCTTCTACGCTAATTTGGTTGGGCACCGGTCGTGCCACCTAGGACACTAAATTTCTTTCTGATAGAGGATTTGACCGAGCGCCTACATCTGCTACTTGGCACTCTGTGGGAGAATTGGCGTCCATCGACCCGTCCCTCTCAGTCTGTTGGGAGAGTTTGGCATACCCCTGGGGATTATATGAAGTGGTTATGGAGGAAATTATTTGGCAAGATGTTGGCAATGGAGACTGGATAGAAGTGGTTTGTCTCTTTTGACACCATGCAAGGAGGTGATGTGGTCTTTTCGAAGCTGGTTCGAGCCTATCGGTCCATGGAGTGTCTACGACACTCTGTTCAGGCAGGGGAAACTTGGGGACCCCAGGATGCAGATGATGATGGAGGAGCAGGCTCCTATGGTAGTTGTGGGTAGGACTACTAGAGAGTTTATTGTGTAATGGGGGATAAATGTGGGGATTTTATTATGTCTTTCTAGGAAGGTGGGGGGAAGGGAGTTATCCGTTCCTTTCTTATGTAATTTTTACTGTAATTTCTTATTAAGGAAATAAACAAGTTTCTGATCATCCAGCTATGCCTTTGATGAGTTTCTGTTGTTTGAATTATATATACCGATTGCTAAGGCATACATAATCTTTATGTTCAAATATATGTTGGAATTGATTGTCATTCTCAGAGGTAAGAAAAGAATAGTATTTTATGAAAAAGAAACGGGCCGTGCTCATATAAGGTGTATGAGATGCCTACATACCTCTGGGTTTTTGAAAGGTTTTAATTTGTTTGAAAACGATTTTTACAGAGGATAAGGCCCACGTAGTTCTGGGTAAGGGGTAAATGAAGAGATTTCTTTTTAGAATAGAAGGGAGATGAGAAGAGTCGTAGCGCGCCGAGATTTTGGACTTGGGGTAGAAATTCTTGAGACGGTCCAGGTTGACTGAACGGGACATCTCTTCCCCATCTAAGTCAGTGAACATGGCAGCACCGCCATACAAGATCTTATTTACAATGTCGGGTCCACTCCAATTGGGCTTAAATTTCCCTCTGGGGTCCCAGATGGGTTCTATGATTTCTTTGAGGGCTAGGCCCCCTTCTCGAACACCGCGGTCCTTGACTCTCTTGTTGAATGAACACGCTATTCGGTGATGGTACCCTTGTATGTGGTATAGTTATTTTAATCTCCTTTCGACTAGGAGGGTCAGCTCGTCAAAACGGCTTTGGTACCAGTCTTTTTCATTGACCTTGTTTTCAAGCATGACGCGTTGCGAGGGTATTTCTAGCTCCACGGGTAGGACTATTTCCATGCCGTAGACTAGAGAGTAAGGGGTAGCCCCAGTTGAGGTTCGAATTGAGGTTCGGTAGCCCCAGAGGGCGTATAGGATTCGATCGACCCAATCCCGATAACTTTCGATCATCTTGTTGATGATGGCTTTGAGGTTCTTATTGGTGGCTTCAACTGCACCATTGGTTTGAGGTCGGTAAGGGGAAGATTTGTGTCTCTGAATCCTATACTCAATGACCACCTCTGCGACTTCTGCCTCGAAATGCAACCCGTTATCTGATACTAGCTCGTGCGGGACCTCATACCAGAAGATGATGTTTTTCTTGATGAATTTGGCCACTTTCTTAGCGTTCATTATTGCATATGACTCTGCTTCAACCCATTTGGTGAAGTAATCGATGGCAAATAGGATGAACTCATGCCCATTGGAACCCTTCGGTGTAACCTTCCCTATGATGTCGATGCCCCAGGTGGAGAACAGCCAGGGAGAGGTCATGTTGTATAATTTATGCGGAGGCAGATGCTGAAGGTTGGAGAATTGTTGGCATTTGGGACATCTCCGGACATAGGCGATGCAATCTTGGGTCATAGTGGTCCAATAGTAGCCCTGTCGGATGATCTTCTTGGCAAGCATGTGACCTTTCATGTGTGGTCCACATTCCTCACTATGGATTTTATATATTATCTTTTTAATGTCAGCCCCTACGATGCAGCGCAGATGAGTTCCATCGAAGTTTCGTTTGAGCAGTGCTTTGTGACAAATGATGTACTAGGCATCCAGTCCTCGAAGGGTTGCTCGATCTTTCTTGTTGGAACCCTCGGGATACCTACTATGTTTGAGGAGGCGCCAATTATCATGGTACTATCAATTGGCTAGCTCGGGATCCTCTGTGGTGATGAGCTCAATGTGGTAGCAGTGGGTTTGTTTATCTTGATTTTGAACAAGAATGGGGTCATTGTGATTCCTTCGGGCATGTCGACCATGGAGGCCAAGGTAGCAAGGGCATCGTCTAGGTTATTCTTTGTTCGGGGTAGGTAATGGAAGGTGATATATTGGAATTAGGAGGCTAGTTTTTCTAAAGTCATGGAAGGGTTGGAGTTTCTCGTCTTTGACTCTCCACTTTTTGAGTACTTGACCGATGATGAGGGCGAAATCCCCATATAGACATCTAGGCATTAAATACCTTTCTCGAGAGAAAGTTTAAGGCCTACCGTGCATGCCTCGTATTCAGCCATGTTATTAGTGCAGGGGAAATCCAATTTGATGGCGATGGGACTGTGGGAGTCATCCAGGGCGATTAAGAGTATCCCAATGCCATATCCCTTTTTGTTGGCAGCGCCGTCAAAGAACATTTTCCATCGGAGGTTGTCTTGAGCAGTGCAAAATATGTTTTCATCTAGGAATTCGGAGATACAAACATCGGCTTCTTCTACGGGGTGATCTGCGAGGTAGTCAGAGATGGATCTTCCTTTCATGGCTTTTTGCGTGACGTACACAATATCAAATTCGACTAGGAGCATCAACCATCGGGCCATTCGACTGGATAAAGCGGGTTTCTTGAGCAGGTATTTGATGGGGTCCATTCGGGATACAAGTTTGATGGGGAAGGCGAGCATGTAGTGCCGTAACTTTTGGGTGACCCAGACAAGTGCGACACACGCCTTTTCTAAAGCAATGTAGTTAATCTTGTATCCGACCAATTTGCAACTGGCATAATAGATAGCTCTTTCTTTGCGAGAATCTTCAAGGTAATGGGCTAGCAAAGCCCCAACTACAGTGTTGGTTATGGTTAGGTATAAGAGCAAGGGGAGACCAGGCTATTGTGGCATGAGTACCGGGGGTTGGGTCAGATATTGTTTGATTCGATCAAAAGCTTCTTGGCAGGACTCGTTCCAAACCTTAGTTGAATCCTTTCCGAGGAGCTTGAAGATAGGTTCGCAGATGGAGGTTAACTGACTTATGAACTGGCTAATGTATTGCAATTTCCCAAGGAAACCTTGGACTTCTTTCTCTATTCGGGGAGATGGGATCTCAAGTATGGCTTTCAGCTTGGCAGGATCTGCTTCTATCCCCTTCTCACTGACCCTGAATCCTAAGAGTTTTCCCTTTGTAATGCCAAAGATGCATTTTTGCGGATTGAGTCTCATCTAATACTGTCGCATTCGCTTGAAGAAATTTCGGAGAGCAGGAACATAACCCTCTTTATCTTTGGACTTGATAATCATATTATCCACATAGACCTTAACTTCTTTGTGAATCAGATCGTAAAGGATGGTTGTGGCAGCCCTCTGGTAGGTATCCCTAGCATTCTTGAGACCAAATGGCATAACGGTGTAGCAAAAGGTTCTCTATGGGGTGATGAATGCATTTTTTTCTTGGTGGGTTGGGTGCATTTTGATTTGGCTGTATCCGAAAAACCCCTCGACGAATGACTTGAAAGCATGACTGGCTGTGTTATCCACGATCATGTCGAGATTGGGTAGCGGATAATCATCCTTTAGAGAGGATTGGTTCAAATCCGGATAGTCTACACACATCCGAAATTTTCCTCCTGATTTTATCACGGGCACTATGTTGGCTAGCCATGTGGGATATTCGATCACACGAATGAAGCCTACGTTCAACTGTTTGACCACCTCTTCTTTGACTTTGAGCTACCATTCGGTGAGGAGCTTTCTCAACTTTTGCTTGACCAGCTTGTAATATGAGAGAGTGGGGATCTCGTGCTGAGCTATTTTAGGATCAATGCCGAGCATATCATCATAGGACCATGCGAAGACATCCAGAAATTCCTTTAGCAATTCTTCGAGTTGTGCACGCTCATGCTCGTCAAGGGTAGCCCCTATCCTAATCTCGTGCAGATGGCTACTAAAATTGAGGTTTATAACAACATTCTCGTCTTCATTAACTTGAACGAGGTTATGTTGTTTATTATTAACCTTATTTAGATCAGTTAAGAATTGTTCATTTGCAAAATCATCATCATTAAAAGTTTGATTAGAATCCAAACAGTTAATGTAAGGCACAACAAGATACTCAAAATCTTTGTTTATTTCATTGATAGAAAAATATCATTGAGAACCTCCTCAAGAGAGGACTTGATTACATTTTAACAAGGATAGACAACAAAAGAAGAAATATGGTATACAATAGGATTAGAGAAGATTTTAACGGGTAGAACTGACGCAGCATGTCAGTTGAGGAGAGGTGTATGAGGAGCTTTAATCAGGTGGGATGGATCCAGCGATGCAATGCCTGAATGAACCATGCAGAGGGTTAGCCCCAGTGTGAAGGAATCTTCGGAGTCACTTTCCTCAGTCTTTTCGGTGTAACACCCCACCTAATTAAATACCGGGTGGCTAGTCCCATACCAAATTAAAACAGAATATACAGTTGGCTCATTCTTCGCATCACTGTCGAAAACATTAACTAATCACCTAATACCCAATTAAGCTGGTGTTAAAAACTTTCAAAATTTTAATTCAACAAAATTCATTTTAAGTTTACGAAGAACACTACACCTTTTATGCTATCACAATAATAACTGAACAGATAACTCGAAAGAATTTAAATGCAATTGGAATAAACATTTCCAAATAATAATCCGATACAGTTATCCCAACAATAACAAAATTATTAAAATAACACGAGTACAAGACTATATGACACAGATAGAAAAGAGATAACTGAATTCCTCTGGGCGACATGCCCTAAATAAAATAACACTGTGAATCAAATGAAGATAGGCGTCTAAGCAGTACTCCATAGATCCATAGCTCGTCATTATCCTCTAAGGTTAGCGTCCCTACTACTGGACACCTGATATAGAAGGTACAATAGAAAAGAGAATATGCAAGGAAACGGGTCAGAGCCCGATGTAAAATAATTTTGAAAATAACAAATATTTAACAAGTGCAATAAAGCATTTATTATGTATATGTTAGTATCCAGACTCTCACTTGATATTCTCACCTCTCACCTAGAGTGCACGCTTAACGTTTCCTATTAATTTCCTAGTTAATGGTTCCTCCTAACTAGTTTCCATATTATGATTCTATCCCATATCATAACCCCGTATGTCCCATACCATACGTAATGTAATCATTCATATACGTTTCTCATTAATATGAATTAAGCTTTTCAAATCTATAAGAATAAATATTCATTAACTTAATTCATTTCTTTTTCTCTATTCACCGTCATCTAAAATCATCACACACTAGATTAATCAAACCACTCTATATACTTTCATTTAATTCATTATATATATAAACATATATAATACGACACCCTTAGACATAGCTGCAGTGCATGCATTACTCTGCTATCACATCCCAGTATCGCTGGTCACCGAATAGGGGACTAAAGGTTCGGTAAGGATTCCTCGAACCACAAATATCAACACATAAATTGGAGGTGAACGTAGTTCTCATACCCACGGGTAACGCACATACCTACGTTCCCATAGTCAGCAGACTTATCAACTCCCCGATAAGTCTTTCATAGACCTATGTTCTCAAGCGAAAAATAAAAAATCCCATGGATTCATCAGGATATGACTGCCCTCACGCGCAAACCTCCCGTCGATAGCAAGTTAGCTAGGTATGTCATACACATAAATCATCAATTAATGAAATAGGAATTATCATCTACCTATAGATATAATATCAATAAGGTAATAACACTACCCTAAGATAACTCCCATACGTAGCATTATATTTCTTAAATCCTACGTATTAAAATATTATGAATTTACTTCTTTAAATTTAATTATTTGAGAGTCTCACTCGTTATTCAAGGTTTAAATAGGTTTTCCTCAATATATTTTCGGTATGAAATCACAAATATCATACTGGTCCATACCATCTTATCTCCCGAATCACTCATGCATAAAAATCAGAATCCAACACATAAATCTTGCAATCGAAATTTCTTCTAATTTAATTATCATAATTCTCATCAATTAAATCCCAATCATATTAATTCGATTCTCATCTAGGGCTTACTGATCTTCCCTAAGTCCCATTATATCCAAGGTACATTCTCTTTATGCTGAAATAATTAAAGCATGAATTCTCATATACTTTTCCCAAAATTCTTTCCTATATGAATTTACTATTTGGTAGTTTCTCTCACTCCAGTCAACCGACAAACTCAGAACTGGACTCTAAGAAAATTCCCCAAAATTCACCCTCTCGTTTGAACCAGAATGGAATGTCGTTCGAACCACTTCCCATGTCGTTTGAACGACTTCGCACGAGATCCCTATCTCGTTTGACCCACTTCACGCGACTTCGCACGAGACCTACTGTTTTGTCTTCTTCACCAAATTTAAGCATTTTTCACCATTTTTGAACCTAAAAACCTCTAAGATTCAACACCCAACATCTCATCATCAATATCCATCAACTCTTAACAGGTTATAAATCATTCCTAACATCCTAGGATCATCAGGAGTTTGAATTAAAACCATGTATGTATCCTCTTTTTCTAGAAAATTATATACATGATATCTTCAAGAACACACCAATGATTCTCAGAATTTCTTCAACAACTTAAGGATTATTATCTACCTACAACATGAGTTTTATTCCTATATATTTCCATTTTCCAGAAATCAATTAACAACTCTATCTTTATCCTCCAAACAGGTAAAATATATTTTCAATAACTATCCTAACATGGACAATATACTAACTAGATTGCAATTATCAAATACTTGCCTCTAATGAAGATCTGATCCTTTGGGGTTGTATATCAAAGGTGGTTCTCCCCTTCTCCTGTCACTTCTGGTGGTGGTTGTTGGTGGTGACCTTTGGTCCTTGGTTCACCTCCCTTCCAAGTAAGGGTCTCTTCTCCCAAGCAACCTTTCCCTTTCTCTCAAAAGGTGACCTTCTAAATTTTGTGTACAAGAGATGAATGAAACCAGGTACAACTAATCTGCAAATATTTATAATAAGACAAAATCCAAAATCACTATTCACCCCCTGTAAAAATGACCAAAATGCCCTTTTTGGGTGTCTTTTCATTTCCGAATGACCCGAGACTCAAAACCAACATCCAAATAGACTTTTCTGCCTATTTCTACCCTTCCGGATGCAGCGACGCACTCGAAATGACTATAAGGTTGATGTAAAAATAAATTTCCTTTTTTAATTTAACAAATTTGTGCCAACACGTCCCATACCGCGTCCGACTAAAAATTCAAATTACTAAATTAATATCACACAACCATATCAATGACATCACATTCATATATTACCTAAATATCATTAAGTAATATTCAGAATCATTCATTTTAATATCCATAATTCGGATAAAACCCAAATGAATTAATTTATAAAAAAAATCAAATTGATCCATTAATTTAAAATATAACACATTTTTGAAAGTCATTAAAATTACGGGGTATTACATACTCCCCCCCTTATAACAGAATTTCATCCCGAAATTCGGAAAGATAAATCATTCTGGTAAGGTAAACTCTGAGTATAAATCTCACATCGCAAATAATATATGTCATACCGCCCATACAGTACTTTAACGAAAATCCCCATTGATATTATACGCCAAGCCTCACTATATAGTTTCAACTGAATCGAATTTAAACTTCACCCAATCTTCCCTATACCATCCTCGTGACAAATTTCTATGATAAAATGGATATGGTTACCCGCATAATACTCTGAGTTACCGCAAAGGTTATAAACTCATATCCTAAAGACCTAACTTACTTCAAATTACGTTTGTTAGTTTCATACGTGGGGTGTCTCGCAAGTGAAATCCAAATAAGGAACCCCCCCGATAAACTACTACCTAAAGTAGCCGGTCATCGAAATTCCTCAAGTCCTTAGTCAATAGTATATAACATTTCTACAGGTTTTATATAATTCAAATAAAGTCTACTCATCTACCCTCTTGTTAAAGACAAGATGCTGGCTATAGTAGAACATACGCTCTCATATACCACAAGTCAATCCACGCCGCTAGTAACATCATGTTCGGACATGCCTAATAAATAATTCCGTGATAAAATCAGAACCATGTGATGACATGTAATAATATAGGTGTCCCATAACCCCTCGGTGAGTCTACGTAAATAACAGTGCTAAAGGCTAAGTTTAGTAACCCGTTATCCCCTATAGTATTAATCGCTACAAAAATCAGTATGCGCCTCATAACTCCTTAGATAGAAAACATACCCTCATTCGCGGGTGGTGGTTGTTGAATCGCTGCTTGAGGGACATAGTCGTAAATAGAAAAGCAATAATCCTATTCAGAGGGATCTACATCAAAGAACGCTAAGCTGAAAACACAATAAGCCGTACAGACCCTAAAGGACACTAGAACCTGATGCTATGATACCACCTGTAACACCCCGCCTAATTAAATACCGGGTGGCCAGTCCCATACCAAATTAAAACAGAATATACAGTTGGATCATTCTTAGCATCACTGTCGAAAACATTATCTAATCACCCAATACCCAATTAAGCTGGTGTTAAAGTTTTAATTCAACAAAATTCATTTTTAGTTTACGAAGAAAACAACACCTTTTATCCTATCACAATAATAACTGAACAGATAACTCAAAAGAATTTAAATGCAATTGGAATAAACATTCCAAAGTAATAATCCGATACAGTAATCCCAACAATAACAAAAGTATTAAAATGACACGAGTACAAGACTATATGACTCAGATAGAAAAGAGATAACAGAATTCCTCTAGGCAACATGCCCTAAATAAAAGAACACTGTGAATCAAATGAAGATAGACGTCTAAGAAATACTCCATAGCTCGTCATAATCCTCTAAGGTTAGCTTCCCTGCTGTTGGACACCTGATATAGAAGGTACAATAGAAAAGAGAATATGCAAGGAAACGGGTCAGAGACCGATGTAAAATAATTTTGAAAACAACAAATATTTAACAAGTGCAATAAAGCATTTATTATGTACATGTTAGTATCCAGACTCTCACTTGATAGTCTCACCTCTCACCTAGAGTGCACGCTTAACGTTTCCTATCAACCTCCTATTTAATGGTTCCTCCTAACTAGTTTCCATAATATGATTCTATCCCATGTCATAACCCCGTATGTCTCATACCATACGTAGTATAATCATTCATATACGTTTCTCGTTAATATGAATTAAGCTTTTCAAATCTATGAGAATAAATATTCATTAACATAATTCATTTCTTTTTCTATATTCACCGTCATCTACAATCATCACACAGTAGATTTTTCAAACCACTCAATATACTTTCATTTAATTCATTATATATATAAACATATATAATACGGCACCCTTAGACATAGCTGCGGTGCATGCATTACTCTGCTATCACGTCCCAGTATCGCTGGTCGCCGAATAGGGGACTAAAGGTTCGGTAAAGATTCCTCGAACCACACATATCAACACATAAATTGGAGGCAAACATATTTCTCATACTCACAGGTCACGCACATGGCCACGTTCCCATAGTCAACGGACTTATCAACTCCCCGATAAGTCTTTTATAGACCTATGTTCTCGAGCAACAAATCAAAAATCTCATGGATTCATCAGGATATGACTGACCTCACGCGCAAACCTCCCGTCGGTAGCAAGTAAGCTAGGTATGTCATACACATAAATCATCAATTAATCAAATAGGCATTATCATCTACCTATAGATATAATATCAACAAGGTATCACACTACCCTAAGATAATTCCCATACGTAGAATTATATTTCTTAAATCCTACTTATTAAAATATTATGAATTTACTTCTTTAAATTTAATTATTCCGGAGTCTCACTCGTTTCTCAAGGTTTAAATAGGTTTTCCTCAATATATTTTCAGTAATAAATCACTAATATACTACTGGTACATACCATCTTATCTCCCGAATCACTCATGCATACAAATCAGAATCCAATACATAAATCTAGCAAACGAAATTTCTTCCAATTTAATTATCATAATTCTCATCAATTAAATCCCAATCATATTAATTCGATTCTTATCTAGGGCTTACTGATCTTCCCTAAGTCCCATTATATCCAAGTTACATTCTCTTTATGCCGTAATAATTAAAGTATGAATTCTTATATTCTTTTCCCAAAATTATTTCCTATATGAATTTACTATTTGGCAGTTTATCTCACTCCAATCAACCAACAAACTCATAACTAGACTCTAAGAAAATTCCCAAAAATCCACCTTGTCGTTTGAACCAGAATGACATTTCGTTGGAACTACTTCCCATGCCGTTCGAACGACTTCGCGCGAGATCCCCATCTCGTTTGAACCACTTCGCGCGACTTCGCGCGAGACCTAGTGTTTCGTCCTCTTCACCAAATTTCAGCGTTTTCACCATTTTTGAACCTAAAAACCTCTAAGATTCAACACCCAACATCTCATCATCAATATCCATCAACTCTTAACAGGTTATAAATCATTCCTAACGTCCTAGGATCATCAGGAGTTTCAATTAAAACCATGTATGTATCCTCTTTTTCCATAAAATTATATACATGATATCTTCAAGAACACACCAATGATTCTCAGAATTTCTTCAACAACTTAAGGATTATTATCTACCAACAACATGAGTTTGATTCCTATATATTTCCATTTTCCAGAAATCAATTAACAACTCTATCTTTATCCTCCAAACAGGTAAAATCTCATCTTTTCAATAACTATCCTAACATGGACAATATACTAACTAGATTGCAATTATCAAATACTTGCCACTAATAAAGATCACAGGTGGTTCTCCCCATCTCCGGTCACTTCCGGTGGTGGTTGGTGGTGGTGACATTTGGTCCTTGGTTCTCCTCCTTTCCAAGTAAACTTCTATTCTCCCAAGCAACCTTTCACTTTCTCTCAAAAGGTGACCATCTAAATTTTGTGTACAGGCGATGAATGAACCCACATACAACTAATCTGCAAATATTTATAATAAGACAAAATTCGAAATCACTATTCATCCCCCCAGTAAAAATGATCAAAATGCCCTTTTGGGGTGTCTTTTCATTTTCGAATGACCCGAGACTCAAAACCAACATCCAAATAGACTTTTCTGACTATTTCTACCCTTCCGAATGCAACGACGCACTTGAAATGACTATAAGGTTGAAGTAAAAATAAATTTCCTTTTTAATTTAACAAATTTGTCCCGACGCGTCCCATACCGCGTCCGACTAAAAATTCAAGTGTGACACCCCGACTAATTAAATACCGGGTAGCTACTCCTTTATTAAAATTAATATAAAATGCCAAGTTGGTTCAGTTAATAGCATCACTGTCGAAAACATTTTAATGATTACTAACCACCTAGTATTTAAAAAGCGAGTTGCCAATTTTAAATTAATTCTGATTAACATGAAGTAAGTGAAGAATAAAAGAATAACATAACCATACACAATAAAGTCCCAAAAGTGAAGTCAACAAGTAATAATGAGTCTAGAGGAAATACTCCTCACAACAATCCCAATATGGAAATAAATAAAACAAGTCTGCATCCTAAATTAATTACAAACCAAAGTCTGAATAACTGAAATAAGAAATGTCTCTAATAGAAATGGGGGACATGCCCTACAAATGATGAAACTGAATATGGAGTCAAGACTAGAAAATGAGGCGTCTAATATCAAGGCCCTATAACTTCCACAACAGCTACAGCTCGTCACCTGAATAGAATTCCTATGCATGGTGCCCTTGTGGCTGGGCACCTAAAAAGGTTTTTTCAAAAAGTAGATTTGAAAGCAAACGGGTCAGAGCCCGAAAGTGGAGAGTATTTTAAAAATAGCAAGTGATTTAATAACATTAAAACAATGAATGCAAAATACATGTTAGGACGTGCTCTCACATGAAATACTCACCTCTCGACTAATTGTGCACTCCTAACGTACCGTACCCATTCAAGTGATTCTCATATCTAACTAAACCGACATAAGTTCTACCTTCCTACTCAATTCATAATATGAATTCCCAATGTTATCACTTAAATAGATAGCTTTACTTAAACTCGGATTCTCAATTATCAGCATTACCATTTCACAGCAGGTTATCAATTTTTATATTTATCAAGACGTTACTACAATCATACTTGCAATTAAACATAACAATTCCTTTTCATTTAACCTTATATTATTCTCATCATAAATATACAATATAAGCACCCCGAGACTAAGCTACGGTGCACACATACTCTGCTATCCATCCCGGTACATCACGTACATAAGGATTACAAATTCCGAATCTCTCAGGAATTGTTAAAATAAGCACCACACACAAAAATGGAGGCGAACATAATTCAACATATCCATGGTCACGTACATACCTACGCTCCATAGTCAGCCGACACATTAACTCACAAATAAGTCATTCTCTTGAACTAGGTGACAGTTTGCCTTCTAACGAAAGGGGCATCTAACGAGATCTCGTTCGAACGAAAGGCATCGAACGAACATCCCACTCTTTAAAAGGCAGACTGTCACCTCGTTAGAAGCTCGTTCGAACGAGCTCGTTCGAACGACCTGGGTAGGTCTTCTAACGAGATGCCAGTTTCGAGCCCAGAATTTTCCTATCTCGTTTTTCTCTATTTTCTTCACCTCTAATCCCATATAAAAATCGTCCCAATAGTATTTTAAGGTTTCTAATCCACACTAAACATTCATAGGTCATAACTTAACATTTATATAGGGCCAAATCTTCCTAAACATCATCTAATTATCATAACTCCCCAATTTTTCCCAAACCTTATGAACATGAACCCTAGAAATTTAAAGTCTTCAATTTCCATAAATAAATCCATTTTTGTAACATAAAAAGTAATAATTATTTTAGTCCAATCCCCCAATAACAAATCTACATGCAAACCTATATCAAATCTGAATTTATAACTCCAATTTTATGGGTTTTTATAAATCTCCCAATAAAATGCAAATATATCAATTTCTAAGCATGGAAGAAGCATTCGCTTGAAATTAACGTAATTAAACCACTTGCCTTGGATTATTCTCTGAATTTGGTGTTGAATGTTGGATGTTGCTCTCTTTTCCTCTACAATTTCTCCCAAGGTTGAAGGTTGAAGGTGATGGTTATGGTTTTCTCTTTTGGGAACCTCTCCTAACTTCTTATGAAACTCCCGTTTCCCATTAAGTCATTTAGTGTTGTTAGTGGGTTTAGTGAGTAAAGACTAAATCAAATTTTAACTTCTAATTTTCGTGGGTTTTAATTCCCAAAATCTCGAAATTATCAAACTACCCTTTTGGGTTGCCGGTATGGCCTAAAAATGCCCCGGGACCCAAATTAAACTCCCGGCTAGTGTTTTCTGACTATTTCGACCCTTCCGGACGCGTCGGCGCACTCAAAATGACCATACGGTTGATAAAAATAAAATCCACTTTTTAATTAAAATAATTATATTACTGACGCGACTGTCACACGCGTCCTAACAAAATTTCCAAATTGCCGCATTTCAATTTCACGACAAATTCAATATATTCAATATTCAGTATAATCAAATAATACCCATTATAATCAAATACCAGCTCACATCTCGTTAGTATTTTATCCGGATTAATTTTTAATTAATACCCATTTAATTTAATAAATCCCATAAATAAATATCCATAAAAGTACGGGGTATTACATACTTCCCCCCTAATAACAAAATTTCGTCCCGAAATTCGGATAAGTAAGGCACACCTGGAAAAATTTAAGTATCCTCCAGTATTCAAAACAATTATAAAGAAAAGCCCAAATCACTAAAACCCTCGCTTCACAATAAGCTTGTTTAACATACTTGATACCTTATCAGAATAATCTTCGATAAATGCACCTCATGTTGTGCTCTTATTACACAACATTCGAATAAAAATAGCCTATACATCATTAGCCGCATTATATATATATATATATATTAGTATTGTGAGTCCGCACCTCACTACTAACCCCCACGTTTATCCAAAACTCCAAACTCCCATCCTGGGATGAATCAATAACACATCTGACTACGGTTGTCCATTCCTTAAAATATCCCGACGTTGTGACTTTTACACAAGGAAAAACCGCTTCAGCCTGTTGGTGTCACACAAACCTTTGTAAGCACCTTGTCCACCATAAATAGATACGGGTGCTTTTCCCCCAACTCTACCATTAGGTAATATCTCCTCCTCATGACTACAATATACCTCACTAGTTATACCCGATTTGGAATTGAAAATATCGCAATGAATCCAAAATTTCTTTCATAAATCCATTAGTCGTTGGTCACCTTGCGCCTACACCTCGGGTTATAGGTGATACAACCCTCAGTTTGAATCGTTATTTCCCACTACTTATTGTCACCCCACCTGAATGTGGATTTCGGGGATTTCATCCCAGTTCTAAATAGTACTACGTCGAACCACGTACCGACGAGTTCACTATCTAATAGTGTAAATCATTCAAGTATATAACAATTTGTCTCCTTCTGAACAACATGACTCACGTATTTGAAGGAATTTGTTACCCCTCAAGGAATTTACTAACTTGACTCTTCCATCCCTGGTATCATCGGTTGGATACAAAATTAAATGGGTTAATCATCTAACACCCAACCGTTCTACTACTTACTACACCCTTTTAAATGTTGATTTTCTTGTAAATGTTCCTTCCCGTTAAGTGATACTTAACGATTCTCTGCTTCTCTTGGCGTATGCCAAAGTTTTGACCCTTACACTTTCTCACCTCTTTGTGAAAATCCGGACTTCTTATACCCTATTAACATTCTCACTCTATTTACTCTTGAGTCACCCTCAACATTCAATTGATCGGAAATCTACTCCAAATTGCTCATAATAATTTATTCGCCTTCTCAAGAGATATCCTTTTATTAAATGGCTTCCTACTGCCTTTCCTCCAAATTTGAACGTGCTACACTGACTATACATGATATTCACTTACACCTTTTCATATGACGTTAATCTCATAAGTAATAATCTCATCCGTCTATGTTCCCTCTTCCTTTGATTTACACTTTAGCAAATCAAGATGTCTACGCTCTTTACAACCCAACCATACGGTTTTTTTTTAAAACATTATATACGCTTCATACTAATCCCAAACTCTTTATTGTCACTGTAAATACAACGGTGCTATATCACTTGGGCGTTCTCAATCGCTTCTGAATTAGAAATCCTAAATCCTCCTTATCCTCAATGCGTCCTTCAACACGCCGTGACAAAACCAACATTATTAATACTTATATAGTAATTTATTAACAACTGGCTCTAATAGCCGTACATCATAATTTACTCCTTGTAACTTCCCGTTATAACTACGTACTCCATAACTATAGAGGTATCCAAATCATGAATGAAGGGCCACACATTTCCTTACTACCAACCTTACGCTAAGTTTCATGCGTGGGGTGTCTCGCAAAGCGAAATCCAAACAAGGAACCCCCCCGATACACTACTACCTAACATTGTTGGTCATCGGAATCTGTTAAGCCCTGTCCATAATATGTACCCCTACACTCTCGTCTAGGGATGGCAACGGGGCGGGTTTGGCCAAACCCGACCCCGAACCCGTTTACCCTCCTCAAAACCCGACCCCGACCCCGCCCCAACCCCGTTTACCCCACCCCCACCCCCATCCCCGCCCCCGCCCCGTTTAAAAACCCCGCGGGGGCCCCGAACCCGCTCCAAACCCGTCCAATTTTTTTTATTGTTTTTTTATATAATTTTTTATATCCTATTGAAAACAAATATTTTGTCTTAACATGTCATAAAAATATAACTTAGGAACAACAAAGCAATCTGCATCATACCATCCATATACATAAATGGCTTATAAACAAATCACTATAAAATCTGTGTAAATAAATGGCTTATAAACTGTGTAAACAAATACAAATGGTTTATAAACTGATTTTGTGAAAAAATAAGAGTTTGTCAAATATCTAGTTTTATACTGAATATGTTTAATGATTTTGTATCTGATTTTTAAACAAGTGATTTGTTTATTAAACTCTGTTGAGAACATATATATACTGATTTTTAAATAAGAGGTGCAGAGTGAGGAGGCGCAAGTGATCTATAAAAAATGTACATTGATGAGCAAGTGATTTGTAAAAGAGAGTATATTGTTTACAAGTTGTTTACAAAATCTCTAAAGAAAAAAGGCAACACATCTAGTTGTTTACAAATCCACTGAGTTTGTAAACAAAATATGTAAAAAAAGGGCCAAAAAAGGTAAATAAGTGGGTTCTTACCGGAGCAAAGGGAGACGGACGGAAAATAGCAGAAGGAGACCGGACGAAAAATAGCTGATTGTCATGAAGGGGAGACCGGAAATTAGCAGAGGGAGTAGAGAGAGAATAGCGTGAGCGGCTAAACATGTAGAGGTAAAATGAAACCCTAAGATTTTATTACTCTCTATATATATAAGGGTAAAATTGTAATAATATCTCTAAACGGGGAGGGTTCGGGGTTTTTATATACTAAACCCGACCCCGCCCCGAACCCGACGGGTTTTTTTTACTTCAAACCCGACCCCGAACCCGCCCAGTTTATTTATCCGAAATTGCCCCCATTAGGGTCGGGGTCGGATCGGGTCCCTGCCAAAACCCGCCCCGTTGCCATCCCTACTCTCGTCCTTTAACAACAAAGTTTCATCTCAGTTCGCAATTATACATAAACAAGGAACTCCTTCTGAAAGACACTTTTCTCTTTATAGTGATGGAAATCACATTTCATATACAACATGCGAGACATTTTGAGACCCTCAAATTCCCGTCCTCAAACACACAACTATGAGTATAAACTTCCATATCTCAAACGGGTGATGAACAATGCACTCTTTTTTTTACGACCTCTCTATCGTTAATTATAAAAACCAACTAACTCTTTGTTGACTAGTAAATCAATTACATACGACTCATAATAATGAAATCCCTACGCATACTGGGATTAAATGTCATAGACCATTATACTTTGAAATCACAACATATATATATACATATATACAATAGTACAATTTTGAGCCCGGCCCTCTCACACATGGGGCCTCTCCAGAACCAAAACATTCTACCCCAAGGTAGTAACTTCGATAAACTTGTAATACCAGCACACTATCGGTACAATCATATATATAAAACAATAATTAAGATCATATCATACTCGTATAACACAGCACTAAAATGAGTAATTTCGATAAAGCATAAACCGCTATTAATATACCCATTCATCCTCTGCGGATGACAATAAAAGTAACCCCCACACTATCCGGGAAAATGTTCTTATATACAATAAACTTACTGATACACTCACTAAACTCGACTCTCAAGTGAAAATACAATTGTAACAAATGTAGTAACTCACTCATGCCACAAATAACATGCATCCTCGTCTGGGGATATAACTCACACTTATCCTAATAATCGTCTCGGCTGCTCAAATGGTTCCTGGACTTACCACACATGTCTGTCCCAAACCGGATATCTCAATAAATGTTGCCCTTGCCAGGCACAATACCTTGATCCCTACTCTTGCATCAGGAAAAATTTATAATGTACAGATTTTCACTCCCACAAAGTACCTCTACACATACTCCACTTATTTCCAGTCACCCTGACCATGTTAAAGTGGTCCTTTCCTTGGACGTTGGTAGTCTCAGCTCTGAAGACTATCTCCATTGTTCCCTTAGCTTGATGTACCTAAGGAACACGCTACTAGTTTCCCACCTCTCTTACTGAAATTACCATCGCTCGGTAGTAATTTCGCTATCGAATTATTTTAACGGTTTCTCCATTGGGTCTTCCTCCCTGTGGTGTTTCTCCAACACCATTTTCCCAGTCTTATTCTATAAAAAAATTTCGATTTTTTTTTCCTCCCTACCCAAGGGAACATTTACCTCCAAATTTACACCACGCGATATAACTACTATCTGTATTTATCATCCAAGAAGAATTCCCCATAAGAGCTAACAATTCTTCTTGTATGTAGATTTCTCCCTTTAACATCCTCTTCTCCACACCACCTTCTCCACCCGGTGTAAGGTTCGCTACAACATTAAATTTATCCTCACAAGTTGACCCCTGTTTGGCCCTCTTATGTGAGTTTAGAATAACATTCGCCTTTCAACCTGAACATCTGATAAAGGAACTTATGGTCAAACCCTACGTGTACATCCTCTCGACATCACATTCCACTTTTAAGTGGGTTGCTTGTTTCTCACCATTAAATCTCCGCTCTTATGAGTCAAGGAAAAATTTCTCCAAATTTTCACTCTCAATTGGTCATATCCTGACATATGTCCAAGCCTTTGGATACATTGCGTTAGTTTGGCTAGAACATACCGTCTTCGCCTTTCGAGTATTGCTACTGCTGGTTCTCTTCAATGTTACACCTAACTCTTTCTCTCCCATTCCAACCTTGTTGGATGTGTATAATTTGACCCCATTCCTACTATAGCTGTACTCGGAAGTCTCAAGTCGCGCCTTAGCCTTCTATATCATCCAGGACTTCCGTGCCATAATATCGGTGACTTCAACTACGGTCATCCTTATTTAATTAAATCAATTAACCTCAATATATATTTGCCTCCTGCTGTTCACCCAACTGTCTTCGTCTGACGTACTACATTGTTCGGCACACGAATACACCCGATCGTAATACGATTCGCTATCATATACATCATATCAGGAGAACAAAATTTTACTAAAGGAATCAATAATCCTAAACATAGGGCTCTATATCAAAGAAAGCTCAGCGGAAACATAATAAGCCGTACAGATCCTAAAGGACACTAGAACCTGATGCTCTGATACCACCTGTGACACCCCGACTAATTAAATACCGGGTAGCTACTCATTTATTAAAATTAATACAAAATGCCAAGTTGGTTAAGTTAATAGCATCACTGTCGAAAACATTTTAATGATTACTAACCACCTAGTATTTAAAAAGCGAGTTGCCAATTTTAAATTAATTCTGATTAACATGAAGTAAGTGAAGAATAAAAGAATAACATAACCATACACAATAAAGTCCCAAAAGTGAAATCAACAAGTAATAATGAGTCTAGAGGAAATACTCCTCACAACAATCCCAATATGGAAATAAATAAAACAAGTCTGCATCCTGAATTAATTACAAACCAAAGTCTAAATAACTGAAATAAGAAATGTCTCTAATAGAAATGGGCGACATGCCCTACAAATGATGAAGCTGAATATGGAGTCAAGACTAGAAAATGAGGCGTCTAATATCAAGGCCCTGTAACTTCCACAACAGCTACAGCTCGTGACCTGAATAGAATTCCTATGCATGGTGTCCTTGTGGCTGGGCACCTAAAAAGGTTTTTACAAAAAGTATATCTGAAAGCAAACGGGTCTGAGCCCGAAAGTGGAGAGTATTTTAAAAACAGCAAGTGCTTTAATAACATTAAAACAATGAATGCAAAATACATGTTAGGACGTGCTCTCACATGAAATACTCACCTCTCGACTAATTGTGCACTCTTAACGTACCGTACCCATTCAAGTGATTCTCATATCTAACTAAACCGACATAAGTTCTACCTTCCTACTCAATTCACAATATGAATTCCCAATGTTATCACTTAAATAGATAGCTTTACTTAAACTCGGATTCTCAATTATCAGCATTACCATTTCACAGCAAGTTATCCCTTTTTATCTTTATCAAGACGTTACTACAATCATACTTGCAATTAAACATAACAATTACTTTTCATTTAACCGTATATTATTCTCATCATAAATATACAATATAAGCACCCCGAGACTAAGCTACGGTGCACACATACTCTGCTATCCATCCCGGTACATCACGTACATAAGGATTACAAATTCCGAATCTCTCAGGAATTGTTAGAATAAGCACCACACATAAAAATGGAGGCGAACATAATTCAACATATCCATGGTCACGTAGATACCTACGCTCCATAGTCAGCTGACTCATTAACTCATAAATAAGTCATTCTCTTGAACTATGTCCTCGAGGTACCAATCTAAATCCGGGCACACAAAGATTAGATGGCCCTAAGCGAACGTAAACCTCCCGTGATAGCAAGTATGGTAGGTATGTCATACACATAAAATTATATACATATACTAAGCATGCACACATGTTAGTAATTATCATAATTTATTAGTGGTATACTTCTCATTCTCATACCAACTTATAGTTTTACACCTTTCATATGTTCGGTTCGTATGTATTTAATTGATCAATTATTCTCACAACGTGATTAGTCACCCGCGTCCAAAACCACAAATATTATTTGCTTCCACTCACACTTCTAGGTTTTACTCCTCAATATATCCCAAATATCCCAACTATCTCAATTAGTCATCAAGGGAATGTCATCTCTACAATTAAACAAGGTTACGGGACACTAGAAATCAAATCAGGCCAAAAAGGCCAAAATGTCAATTCGTTAGAAGTTTCGTTCGAACGAGGTCGTTCGAACGAGGTCGTTCGAACGAGAGTTCGTTCGAACGAAAGGGTCATCTAACGAGATCTCGTTCGAACGAAAGGCATCGAATGAACATCCCACTCGTTAGAAGGAAAACTGTCAGCTCGTTAGAATCTCGTTCGAACGAGCTCGTTCGAACGACCTGGGCAGGTCTTCTAACGAGATGCCAGTTTCGAGCCCAGAATTTTCCTATCTCGTTTTTCTCTATTTTCTTCACCTCTAATCCCATATAAAAATCGTCCCAATAGTATTTTAAGGTTTCTAATCCACACTAAACATTCATAGGTCATAACTTAACATTTATATAGGGCCAAATCTTCCTAAACATCATCTAATTATCATAACTCCCCAATTTTTCCCAAACCTTATGAACATGAACCCTAGAAATTTAAAGTCTTCAATTTCCATAAATAAATCCGTTTTTGTAACATAAAAAGTAATAATTCTTTTAGTCCAATCCCCCAATAACAAATCTACATGCAAACCTATATCAAATCTGAATTTATAACTCCAATTTCATGGGTTTTTATAAATCTCCCAATAAAATGCAAATATATCAATTTCTAAGCATGGAAGAAGCATTCGCTTGAAATTAACGTAATTAAACCACTTGCCTTGGATTATTCTCTGAATTTGGTGTTGAATGTTGGATGTTGCTCTCTTTTCCTCTACAATTTCTCCCAAGGTTGAAGGTTGAAGATGATGGTTATGGTTTTCTCTTTTGGGAACCTCTCCTAACTTCTTATGAGACTCCCGTTGCCCATTAAGTCATTTAGTGTTGTTAGTGGGTTTAGTGGGTAAAGAATAAATCAGATTTTAACTTCTAATTTTCGTGGGTTTTAATTCCCAAAATCCTGAAATTACCAAACTACCCTTTTGGGTTGCCGGTATGGCCTAAAAATGCCCCGGGACCCAAATGAAACCCCCGGCTAGTGTTTTCTGACTATTTCGACCCTTCCGGACGCGTCGGCGCACTCAAAATGACCATACGGTTGATAAAAATAAAATCCACTTTTTAATTAAAATAATTATTTTACTGACGCGACTGTCACACGCGTCCTAAAAAAATTTCCAAATTGCCGTATTTCAATTTCGCGACAAATTCAATATATTCAATATTCATTATAATAAAATAATACCCATTATAGTCAAATACCAACTCGCATCTCGTTAATATTTTATCCGGATTAATTTTCAGTTAATACCCATTTAATTTAATAAATCCCATAAATAAATATCCATAAAAGTACGGGGTATTACATCAAGTTACTGAATTAATATGACACAGCCATATCAATGACATCACATTCATATATTACTAAATATCTTTAAGTAATATTTAGAATCATTCATTTTAATATCGAGAATTCGGATAAAACCCAAATGAATTAATTTATAAAAAAAAATCCATTTAATCAACTAATTTAAAATATAACACATTTTTAAAGGACTTTAAAATTATGGGGTATTACATAATCCCCCCTTATAACAGAATTTCGTCCTGAAATTCAGAAAGATAAATCATTCTGGTAAGGTCAACTCTGAGTATAAATCTCACATCGCAAATAATCTATGTCATACCGCCCATACAGTACATTAACAAAAATACCCATTGATATTATACGCCAAGCCTCACTATATAGTTTCAACTGAATCGAATTTAAACTTTACCCAATCTTCCCTATACCATCCTCGTGAAAAAGTTCTATGATAAAATGGATATGGTTACCCGCATAATACTCTGAGTTACCGCAAAGGTTATAAACTCATATCCTAAAGACCTAACTTACTTCGACTCCAAACGTTTGTTAGTTTCATGTGTGGGGTGTCTCGCAAGCGAAATCCAAACAAGGAATCCCCCCGATACACTACTACCTAAAGTAGTCGGTCATCGAAATTCCTCAGGTCCTTAGTCAATAGTATATAACATTTATACAGGTTTTATAGATTTCAAATAATTTCTACTCATCTACCCTCTTGTTAAAGACAAGATGCTAGATATAGTAGTACATACGCTCTCACATAACACAAGTCAATCCACGTCGCTAGTCACATCATGTTCGGACATGCCTAATGTAAATAATTCCGTGATAAAATTAAACCCACGTGATGAGATGTAAAAATATAGGTGTCCCATAACCCATCGGTGAGTCTACGTAAATAAAAGTGCTAAAGGCCTAGTTTAGTAACCCGTTAGCCCCTACAGTATTAATCTCTACAAAAATAAGAATGTGCCTCGTAACTCCTTAGATAGAAAACATACCCTCATTCGCGGGTGGTGGTTGTTGAATCACTGCCAGATGGATGTAGGTGTAAATAGAAAAGCAATAATCCTACTCATATGGTTCTACATCGAAGAACGCTAAGCTGAAAACACAATAAGCCGTACAAACCCGAAAGGACACTAGAACCTGATGCTCTGATACCACCTGTAACACCCCGCCTAATTAAATACCGGGTGGTAAGTCACATACCAAATTCAAACAGAATATACAGTTGTCTCATTCTTAGCTACACTGTTGAAAACATTAACTAATCACCCAATACTCAATTAAGCTGGTGTTAAAAACTTTCCAAATTTTAATTCAACAAAATTCATTTTTAGTTTACGAAGAGCACTACACTTTTATCCTATCACAATAATAACTGAACAGATAACTCAAAAGAATTTAAATGCAATTGGAATAAACATTCCTAAGTAATAATCCGATACAGTAATCCCAACAATAACAAAAGTATTAAAATAACACGAGTAGAAGACTATATGACTCAGATAGAAAAGAGATAACTGAATTCCTGTGGGCGACATGCCCTAAATAAAAGAACATTGAGAATCAAATGAAGATAGGCGTCTAAGCAATACTCCATAGATCCATAGCTCGTCATAATCCTCTAAGGTTGGCATCCCTGCTGCTGGACACCTGATATAGAAGGTACAATAGAAAAGAGAATATGCAAGGAAACGGGTCAGAGCCCGATGTAAAATAATTTTGAAAATAACAAATATTTAACAAGTGCAATAAAGCATTTATTATATACATGTTAGTATCCAGACTCTCACTTGATATTCTCACCTCTCACCTAGAGTGCACGCTTAACGTTTCCTATTAACCTCCTAGTGAATGGTTCCTCTTAACTAGTTTCCATAATATGATTCTAACCCATATCATAACCTCGTACGTCCCATACCATACATAGTATAATCATTCATATACATTTCTTATTATTATGAATTAAGCTTTTCAAATCTATAAGAATAAATATTCATTAACTTAATTCAATTCTTTTTCTCTATTCACTGTCATCTACAACCATCACACAGTATATTAATCAAACCACTCTATATACTTTCATTTAATTCATTATATATATAAACGTACAAAATACGGCACCCTTAGACACATCTGCGGTGCATGCATTACTCTGCTATCACGTCCCAGTATCGCTGGTTGCCGAATAGGGGACTAAAGGTTCGGTAAGGATTCCTCGAACCACAAATATCAACACATAAATTGGAGGCGAACATAGTTCTCATACCCACGGGTCACGCACATACCTACGTTCCCGTAGTCAGTGGATTATCAACTCCCCGATAAGTCTTTTATAGACCTATGTTCTCAAGAGACAATTAAAAAATCCCATGGATTCATCAGGATATGATTGCCCTCACGCGTAAACCTCCCGTCGGTAGCAAAGTAAGCTAGGTATATCATACACATAAATTATCAATTAATCAAATAGGCATTATCTTCTACCTATAGATATAATATTAACAAGGTATCACACTACCCTAAGATAATTTCCATACATAGCATTATATTTATTAAATCCTATGTATTAAAATATTATTAATTTACTTCTTTAAATTTAATTATTCCAGAGTCTCACTCGTTAATAAAGGTTTAAATAGGTTTTCCTCAATATATTTTCAGTAAGAAATCACTAATATCCTACTGGTCCATACCATCTTATCTCCCGAATCACTCATGCATACAAATCAGAATCCAACACATAAATCTAGCAACCGAAATTTCTTCCAATTTAATTATCATAATTCTCATCAATTAAATCCCAATCATATGAATTCGATTCTTATCTAGGGCTTACTGATCTTCCCTAAGTCCCATTATATCCAAGGCACATTCTCTTTATGCCGAAATAATTGAAGTATGAATTCTCATATACTTTTCCCAAAATTCTTTCCTATATGAATTTACTATTTGGTAGTTTCTCTCACTCCAATCAACCGACAAACTCAGAATTGGACTCTAAGAAAATTTCCAAAAATTCACCCTGTCATTTGAACCAGAATGACATGTCGTTCAAACCACTTCCCATGTCGTTCGAACGACTTCACGAGAGATCCCCATCTCGTTTGAACCACTTCGCGCGAGACCTACTGTTTCGTCCTCTTCACCAAATTTCAACGTTTTTCACCATTTTTGAACCTAAAAACCTCTAAGATTCAACACTCAACATCTCATCATCAATATCCATCAACTCTTAATAGGTTATAAATCATTCCTAACCTCCTAGGATCATCAAGAGTTTGAAATAAAAGCATATATTTATCCTCTTTTTCCAGAAAATTATATACATGATATCTTCAAGAACACACCAATGATTCTCAGAATTTCTTCAACAACTTAAGAATTATTTCGTGGATTATTATCTACCTACAACATGATTTTAATTCCTATATATTTCCATTTTCCAAAACTCAATTAACAACTCTATCTTTATCCTCCAAACATGTAAAATCTCATCTTTTCAGTAACTATCCTAACATGGACAATATACTAACTAGATTGCAATTACCAAATACTTGCCTCTAATGAAGATCTGATCCTTTGAGGTTGTATATCACAGGTGGTTCTCCCCTTCTTCGGTCACTTCCGATGGTGGTTGGTGGTAGTGACCTTTGGTCCTTGGTTCTCCTCCTTTCCAAGTAAGCTTCTCTTCTCCCAAACAACCTTTCACTTTCTCTCAAGAGGCGACCTTCTAAATTTTATGTAGAAGAGATGAATGAACCCACGTACAACTAATCTGCAAATATTTATAATAAGACAAAATCTGAAATCACTATTCACCCCCCTGTAAAAATGATTAAAATGCCCTTTTTGGGTGTCTTTTCATTTTCGAATGACCCAAGACTCAAAACCAACATCCAAATAGACTTTTCTACCTATTTCTACCCTTCCGGATGCAGCGACGCACTCGAAATGACTATAAGGTTGATGTAAAAATAAATTTCCTTTTTAATTTAACAAATTTGTCCCGACACGTCCCATACCGCATCCGACTAAAAATTCAAATTACTGAATTAATATCACACAACCATATCGATGACATCACATTCATATATTACCTAAATATCTTTAAGTAATATTCAGAATCATTCATTTTAATATCCACATTTCGAATAAAACCCAAATGAATTAATTTATAAAAAAAATCCAATTAATCCATTAATTTAAAATATAAAACATTTTAAAAGTCATTAAAATTACGGGGTATTACATTCGGTATCTTTGATGAGTGGTTGTACATGGTGTTGGGAACTATCGGCCCATGGGTAGCTGTCTTGGAAGAAGATCTCCATTCCAGGCTTCATCTTCTTATCCGTATGATCATACCATGGTTCAGGAAAGCCGCAAATGGGGAAGTCCTCACCCTCTTTGATGAATCGTCCATTCAAGGAATCACCTTGAATAGTCTGGATGCTGTCTAGTCTTTTATTTGGTCGAGACAGGCGGATCATTATGAGATCTTGTTCTGATGGTTCATACTCTAAACCACATGGAGGAAAATCCTTCTTCAGTTAAATTAACGCGAGTATACCTTGCTATCTTTGTCCTAGCACCAGTCTGGGCATGAAGTGCATGTTTCTGAACATCTAAATCACATTGACGTTGCCATAAGGGTCGTATTCTGGACAAACCCTTTCTTTGAAGTTATCCCCTGTCAGGAGTAGAAGTGATTCAACTCAGAATTCCAATAGGAGCATATCATTTGACCCGTGCTGTATCTCAAGGATTGGACTGCTGGTACTTGCACCATCGGCATTGTCGTTGTCGCCCAAGATGGTGATGACCCGTCCGTCGACGAAGAAATTCAATTTATGATGGAGTGAGGAAGACACACCCTTAATACTGTGGAGCCAAGGTCGTCCTAGAAATAAGTTGAAATAGGTTGGGATGTCAATAACTTGGAATTCAACAACAGGGTTTATAGGGCTAGCTCATATTACAAGCTTTATGGATCCCATCACCTCCCAATGGGTATTATCGTAGTCACGCACAACGACGAAAGTTGGAGCAAGGTCAGTTTCTTTCAGTCCTAAACATTTGAAGGTTCTCAGTGGGTAGACATTCAGGGCGTATCCATTGTCGATAAGAGAGAGTGGTATAACCTTCCCCATAACTTTGATGGAGATCTTGAGTGCATGATTGTGGTTTGGACCAATCTTGGGGATTTTCTCCTAGAAAAAGGATAGCATTCGGGTAGAGGTCAAGGATCCGACCAAATTTACCTCTTCTTCTGGTATGGTAAAAGGATGAACTGTGGGTCCAGTGAGCAACTTGATCAATGCATTTCTGTGAAACTGAGAAGACATGAAAATCCCTCATAGAGTGATGTTAGCTTGAGTTTTCTTTAGTTGATCGAGGATCTTGCTCTCCTCGAGGGTCATCCCTGGCATAGGAAGGTTTTCCACACATTTCCCCTTGTCATTGGCTGGTAGTGAGTTTGGGATCTGGTAATGCCTCCCTGATCTGGTTATGTGATTTACTGAAGAAGAGAAGAACATGCAACCTGTTTCCTCATCGATCTCGAGTTGTTCTGCTACCTTGTTTATTTCTCCAAGGATTTCTTCAAATGATATCATTCCACACATGTTGGCTACCGGGCCAGTTTTCTCTGAAGCTTGCTCTTCATTCGAATCTTTGAATTCTTCCCCCCATCCGGTTGTAACAATTCTGTCTTTCCACGTAAAGTCGATGCATTCTATAACTTCAACAAATTCTTCATATAGGTCATCTCACTATGTGGGGACGTGTAAGGGTGAAGGGACCAGGCGCCCCTGTAGCTTCAAAGCATCGAATAACTCGGTGATACTGCAAAAGTTGTTGGCCTGTCTGAAGAATTCTGCTATAATGTGGACCACATCATCCAAGCTGACTTCATTAGTTGGTACTACCCATCTATCTGACTCTCGGGCCCATTTTCGTGCTTATAAGAACAGCGTACTGAACCTTTGACAATCAATGACCATCTGTGAAGGCAATTTCAGCCCGAACTCTACGAGTTGGTTTAACACTTCTCATAATTCCATACTTCCACTTTCAGAAAGGGTACGGACAATGATGCATGCTCTAGTGGGGAGTGACAGTGCCTGATCAGTGAGGCTAGCAGGGTGTATGAGGAAATATAGGCAAATTGGAGAGGTTTAGGAGAGTATATGGGTGTGAGTTGGGTTGAGGGATCAAATTATGGGTTCTCTTCTAAGAAGATAGCATTGGTATGATTTGGAAGTGGGTTATGAGTAGTGTTTGTTTTAGGATTGGCTGGTGGGGCGATGGTACCCCAGTCAATTAGACATTGGATCATGTTTAAGAGGTGAAAGCATTGGTCAGTGGTATAGCCAGTAGTTTGGTGAAAGGTACAATGGGATACAAAGGTTTGATAAGGTTTCGACTTAGCAGGGCTTGATAAACTTTGGAGAGGGGAGCATGGAGCTCAGTGTATTACTTTTGGACTGAGACAGGGCAACTTTTTGGTGCCCATGATGTGGTTGGTTGAGAGATGTTATTAATGGTTGAGACTGCGGGACTGGCAGGCTTATCATATTTCTTGGGGGTGAACTGTCCGGACACCTTCTTTGGGTCAACTTCTATTTTTCCAAGACCTTCTTCGATTTCTACTCCTACTTCTCTGAGAGCTCGAAAATGGGGATATTATTGCCCTCCCATCGTTCCTCGAACATGGGGTAAGAAGTTCTTCTTCACTATGCTGACTAGTTCTTCCTCGGATGGCCGATTGGTCATGGTTGTTGCTTTTTCCCTCCATCGGGCGATGAAGTTACTGACTGATTCTCCAGGGTTCTATTTAAGAAGCTCTAAATCACAGTGGGTGACCTCAAGATCTTCATTGTATTTGTACTGTGACATGAATTCCCAGCCTACATCCTCCCAACTACGAATTCTGGACTCTTCGAGAGACAAAAACCATCGGAGGGTGCTATCCTTCAAAGTTTGCTGAAATAATTGGGCCATCACTTCTTTTGAAGCCCCTAGTAGAGTCATGGAACGGTGATAACTTTGGAGATGAACAATCAGGGGTCCACTTCTTCCGAATTTCTCGATATTTGGTATTTTGAATTTCTCGGGTAACCTTACTTTAGGATAAGGAGACATGTGGGTGTAGTCCATGTAATTCTGACTTGGTCAAACTTCTTAGTGAGCATCTTGAGGTCCTCTTTGACTTTGTTCAGCCCTTCTTCCTTTGGATCAGTGATCATAGGCAAGTTAGCCCCATGCTGGGTAAGATTCCATATAAGAAGCTGGGAAGGTGGCGGCCCATTAGCAGGAGGGGCATATAGAGCGTGCTGATACTCTTCGGGAACCCTAATAGGTGCGGGTAAATCCATAGCACGAGGAAATAGGGCCTCAGGCTCTTGAGGAACGGGAACCTAGTTTTGTTTCATCTCTCGAACCTCGGTTTGGAGGTTGTCAATCTTGGACACAAGCTGAGATAGAACTGTCGTCAGATCCGGCTGCGCAACGGGTACTTGATCTATGTTATCCATGGAAAGGGATTGGATTCTGAACTCAGAAGGAGTAATAGGAGAACGGACGGAACTCCGGGGTGACTTGACTGAAGACTTAACGCAATAGGGAGCCAGGCCAAGGGTTTGCGATCGACCTGAGAAGGCGCCAAATGGGATTTATTTTTGAGAAAAAAGGGGGAAGATATTGTTGACATTTTTTCGAGATGGAAAGACAACATGTTTTTGGATTTTTGATAGAGAGATGAGAAATGTTTTTGGATTTTTGATAAGGAAAGAAATGTTTTTGGATTTTGGATAAAGAAAAAAGGGAATTTCTCCTTTGGAGACGGTCTCAGCGTGATTATTATAATTATTATGTTTTCACTTGTATTAATTCTCCTAAATGGAAAATGAAATGCCGGACGGGACCCGAGCCTGGAAAAATTGGGTTTGTAATATATGCAAAGCTATGGCTGGACTTGTGACCAGGCTCATGAACAGAGTCCCATTTTAAAAATGCACAAAAATTCGGGCGGCAGGCCGACTCGAAATTTCAGCAGAGTTTCGGGTTGAAACCGACAATCTAACATGTGTGTCCTAGGATTGACACCTATAAGCGGGTATGCAGTTGGTTGCGTGAATTGGAATGGGTTCCCCCCTTTGGCGTGACTTCCACGATATACGTCTTGCTCTTGCGGGCAATAGGTACGTTTTTTATATACCTGAGCGTACGTGAATTGCCTCACTATATACCTTGTGGGGATGGTACGTGTGAGAGAGAATTCTATATACTCGACGTAGGTGAATGAATTCCCTGCGATATACCTCCCGTCATGACTTCGGTCAAGCGGTACGATGCGGGGGAACCGTTCGATATACGTCGAAGGTACTTGGCCAATAGAAGGTGAGAGTCATATCGCTTAGGCTAACTGTGACCTACCAGACCAGCGCCCATCACGAAGTGACCCTCCAGCTACTAGGTAAAATTTGGTCAATAGCAATGCTCTTTGGTGATGTCGTGTGAATAATGCACAATTCTCTTATTAGTATCTTATGAGAATGTCTTTCTTGATTATGCCAAACAGGGAGCAAAGTGTAAGTATGGATGGGGCGTGCAACATGTGAATATATGTGACCCTAAGTGCACGTGGTGCGAAGTGTACATAGATAATTTTCTATAAGTGTGTGAATAGAAGCATAAGCCTAGGATACACATGAGTAATAAAGGGGGAAGATGCAAATAGGAGGACAATATAAGCAAACATAACATTCATGTAAATATAGTCTAGCCCTCAAAATAAACTTATAAAAATCCCTGGCAGAGTCACCACTGTGGCCATCCCCGATCCTCACCGTGCGACGGAGGATCCTCAGGTCCCGCGTGTCCCTCTCGGGAGCGCTTCGGTCGTCGTCATTTGAGGTGAGGTGAAAGATGTAGAGAGATTAGAGTCGCCAGTCTATTTTACTCAAAACAAACAAAAGAAAAGAGGAAGCCATCCCGAAGGACATCATCCAAATACATACTGCTACATACGAAACCAAAATGATTCGAGAAGGGTTCAGAGGCTAAGTTACGAAATGGGCAGGTGTTAGGCACCCATTCCGCCTTTTCGGTCTCTCATGGATTTTTGTTATTTTCCTTTTAGTTTCCCCATGATGTGTGTGCATGTGTATATATAGTGGAGATAGGAATCGTCGACTTGTAACATGGAAGAGGTAAAGCGAGTCATCCGTAGGAAGGTTTATAAGTATTAGAAAATATGATTTAGGCGATCATCCTTATGTTACTCGTTATGAGGGAACGATAACGCACACGGAATGATACGCCCCTAAGAATATATATATATATACACAATGTAAGAGAATGGAGTTTAGAGAAAATAGAAAATGAGAGAAAAAGTAAAAAATAGGACTAGAGTCTCGGGTTTTACCCCGAAACGCCTACGTAGCCTATAAAGGAATTCAAAGTCCACGTAGTTCGCATACAGAACGAGGGGTGGGGTTTATCCCATAAATCCAACCGGGGATTCTCTTATTTGTGTGTGTGTGTAGAAAAAGTGTTTTAGTTATGAGAAAAGTGTGAGAATTCCCGTTTGGAATTTATGAGTAAACTCTCTTTTTCTTGTTCTTTGGGTTTTTATTTATATGAAAATAAGGGATGTGCAACAATACTAGATAAAAAGTATATTAGGATGTATGAGATGAGATAATAAGGGTCCTAAGTAATAAAACAAGATATTGCAAATTTATAAGAATTTAAGGAGAGAGTTGAAGAAATTGGACCTTCTTGAAGATCTTGAGCTTGATCTTGAATGTTGGAGAGCATCCCTTAGCCTTGGATAAGGATGGAGGGTAGTGAATTCACCAAGTTTGATGAAAAAGACGATGAAAAGTGAAGGTTGGAAAGGGATTTGGGTGTAGAAATCATGCTGACTTCGAGAGAGGTTTTCGGGATTTCCCGAGAGTGATTTATATCAGATCTGGGCTCTCCTCGCAAGTGAGGTCTGGGCCTCCTTTTTATAGGCCCATGGCATTGCCGATCGGCATAGCCCTGTTCCTACCATTCGGAAGGTGCGTTTAGGCACACTGCCGATAGGCAGGGTCTGGGACCTGCCGTTTGGTAGTGTCTTTCAGGCCTTTTAAAAAAATCAATCGTAGAATGAAAATCGTTGATCAGAATCGCACACGGGGTAGACCGCTAAAAGGTAATTCAGAGACCTTCGAAAGTCTTTGGACCTCTCCCGAGTCCGGGAGTTGACTCTGGGTCAAATATGGATTGGAAGCCTTCGTTAGTCAATTGGATGGGGAAACTTTGGACGTAAACAGATCGTTCATCCGTATGGTAAGTCTGAATTGAGCACGGGGTGAACCGTTGGAAAGGTTAGGAGATGTACTTCAACATTACAAAGAGTTTGATCCAGTTCAGGGAGTTGACTTTGGTCAACTGGGTGCTAGAAGCATTCGATGACCTTTAGAAGTAAAATGGATCGTTTGTCCATAACATAAGTCAGAATCGCGCATGGGATGGACCGTTGGAAAGGGGATTCAGTGCCCTTTGGAGATTCATTAAGTCTTGATTGAGTTGGAGAGTTTACCTAGGTCAAACAGATCCCAGGAGCGCCCGGTGGCCTCCTGATTGAGTCTCGGGGGAAATGGGTCGTTCATCCGCATGGTAAGTTAAAATTACGCACAAGACGGACCGTTGGAAAGGGGTTACAGTGCCCTTCAGAGATTTATTCAGTCTCGGTCGAGATGAAGACTTTGACTTTTGGTCAAACGGAGCCTGGGAGTGCTCAATGGCTTCTAGGTCAGTACTCAGGGTATGACCTGGGTTTGTAGTGATGAAGGGAGGTGCTAGGGACCTAAGGAGAGTTTTAGGGGGTAATAGTATGGGGTGTCTACACCCATCCTCCCAAGGGGTCGGACAAATACACCCCTCCGCCTTCCATTCACATCGTAGGCTAAGGTTTTTGGGAGTGATTGATATGCGTAAGTCTGATCTCGTCCTGGAATAGACTCAACCCAGTTCCATGACCGTAACTCAGTATTCGTTAGACTTATTCGTATATGGGTTGACAGAGCACATTCCCACCTTTAACAGTCTCGGCCTCTGAGACATCACCCCTAACATTCATAATCTGGGAGCAAGGTTCACTCTCTAGTCCAAACTGTCTCTTATGTCTCGGCCTACCATGTGTCATCCTCATACCACACTAATAGGCCGAGACTATTTTGATCATCCTGAGACGTCTTAACAGCTTGATAATCGTCTCCTTAGAAGACCATCCATCATCGTCGGCTCAGCTAAAACTATCAAAGCCGACCTCAATATCTCATGTGGCACATGTGACTCATACATCATCAGGCCATGTGTACCATACCATTACAATAGATGTTCAACCCATATGGGGGAATATTTCATCATCATGACACACTTGTATAGGGGACATATGACATTATCCTAGTGAATATCTCACCTCATGGACACCAGGTGCATGCTTGGGGGGTACATTGTGCACCACCAAGCATATATATACCAATTTTATCTTCTTCATCAAGGAGGAAACAATTACAACCCTAGCAAAAACTCTGCCCAATTGTAGACAAAAGAGAGAGAAATCTTGTATAAACTATAATCCATGACCTTAAGTGCCTTTCAGTAAAATAAACACATAGCCTCTTACACAGTGGAGTAGACCTTTGGATGAACCACTAACATCTCTATGTTCTCTATGTCTCTCATCTCCTTCCCGTATATTAACATTTCTGTGACTATTATCTCCATTGACGAGTTGTGTATATATATGAGTGGTGATTGTTAGCATCATCAATAACCAGAAACCCCCGCTCATTCTAGCATCGACTGCCACCAAGAGTACGTCGGGCGTTACTAAATTAAATACCATTCTTAGCATATGACAGATATGAGATATATAAAAAAATTTCACAAGATAATAATTAATTTAATCCAATAATAATAACCATTCATGTAAAATTTAAAATCCATCACCATGCTAATCTCCAAATTAATCCAATCTCCAAATAAATATAAATTCGAATAAAATGATCAAACTGTAAACATTTGAATAAATCGTAAACAACTGTGGGAACGATTGGCCCACCAAATCCATAAATAGAGTCTCGTAATAAGTGCGACGGAAATGAAAATAAATCTAACTACTAATCATCTAAAATAAACTCCAGCCGTACCTCCAAAATATCCAATCACTCCTATGCAGCTACTCCAGCGTATATACTGAAAATGTCAGGTAACGCAATGGGTCAGATCCCACTGCATGAATGCAAGCTACTCTCTCCAATTAGGGGTCGTGGACCCAGACAATAACGTTATATATAATAAACACCACAATAGAATATTTTAATTTAAATGAGATAATTATTAACATGCAAATAAACGTAAACTACCACTACTTACCGTACAACTGATCCACCCTAAAGTGCAAGTTCAAATATAGGTTATTACAATTTAGTATTACTTCCAAAGTCATCATCTTTATTTAAATTTATTTATCACATTATTATTATGTTCATAGAAGTTTCGTCATAGATAACCGACTCTCCTTCTCTTATTCTGACTCGTCTCAAGTTTTACACCGCACACATTCCTCTCGTAATAACGAGCAATCTCGTATTCTGTCAGCCCTACACTTATTGACAAGGTTCCACGCACGACATGTCATAATAGTGAGCCATTCCGTATTTTGTCACCCTAAATTTATTATGACGCCATACACCCACACGTCATAATAGTCAGCCAACCAATTTAATTGTCAGTCCTGCACTAATTAATAACGCTAACTCATTTTAATACCCATTTATTATCTTAGGCATTAATTTTCAATTTCTCAATTTTTCATTACTTTAAATTAGGCCTACCTTATTATAGATCATAATCTCCAAACCTACCCCTATCTCCATACCTAGAGGTCTCTAAAACACAACCATGTCCTACCCTATGTTATAGGATGAATTTATATCAATTATCTTTTCCTAGTCTCACGCTTAGGCTAACCAAATCAACAGAATGACATGAAAATCCGCCCCACCCTGGAATATCTCCTCCGTAAAAATTTACACTAACTAGTCCCATACCTAGAAAGTGTTCGCAAATAAGGCATGCCCACTAGGCCTATACATAGCAAGTACTCCTAAAATTAAAGTGAGAGCATACCACCCAAAATCCTGTCGTCCCCGCAGTGATGAATATAATTAATACAATAAGACACAATCCAATTTATCAACAAATATACAATTTTTCACATAAGCACAATTAAACTTCAATTTAATTCATTCATTCCATCGTCACAAATTATTTTATCCAATAATTATATTTTTAACATCATGTGAGTTTAAGGATTACACCACAATAATTTACTTTGATAATACCTACCTAATTTCATGTGATTACTCAAGTTACTCTTTAATTTAAATAGCGTAACTATGCTTTTCTACATGCAAACCTACCCCCATAATGGCAAAATTAAATCTCTACCCTAAGCACACAAGGGTTATGAGTCTTAATTCAGATTAAGATTTTTCATAAAATAGTCCCAAATTAAATTTCTCTTTCCCTAATTAATGTTGCTAATTTATTTTATGAAAAATATGTAAATTAATGTTTAGGTGACATTAAAACACATAATACAAAAGATAGAGGATAAAAGTATTCATGCCTGAGGAAAAGTCGATTGAAAATTCTGATTAAACTTTTCAATCCAACTTTTTGGTTATGTAATCATGAATACTTTTCAATCGATTGAAAAGTATTCATGGTTACGTAACGAAAAATAAAATGCATATTTTTCATATTCTTGCTTCGTATGATTACATTTTGCAGGAACAAAGGAAAAAAATAAACAGGACTTTTCCCGAACTCTCAAACCATAGCCTTCCTCTCAAACCCTCAGCCCCCGCGGCGCACAAGCTTCCTTCGACGATGGGCGATGGACCCTATGCTCCCAAAATAAGAACTCTCTTTAGTAGTAGTTGGTGATACCATGCAGGAAGTGGAAAAATTCTTCAAATAGGCAGACATAGAGGCCATCCAATGCTTGATGCTTGATGTCCTCTAGCTAGTTAGTCGACAGTTGTATATACTACAAGCAGAAAACTACAAAAGATGGTCCAGTCAGTAAAAAGTAGGGAAGAATGAAACATGAAAAGAAAAAGAGATAAGTATGCCTCAGGACTGAAAGCCTCATCAGTAAGCCCTATCAACCCAACCACCTACGAATGAGGACGGTGTGGCACGCTCAATGAATCCTCGCTCCTCAATAAAAAATTATAAGAAGGGGGAGTGACTTGAATGAGTGGAGCCTCCTCCTACGCTACCACCGCGTTAACTCCCATGCTATGGGCCTATCATACCGATACACTAGTAATCTTACTTGAAACAGTGGATGGTTGAGGTATATTCTCCATGTCATAAATTCAAGAGGGAATAAAGTAACTTTTCACGAAGTCCAGACAATCATCAATCATGCTCTTATCTGTCTAGGGCTCGCCTATCATCTCTACCGCCCTAGCATAATCAGAAATGTCCCTCACCAGCTTCATATACATAGGGGCACTGACGGTGGGACTACCACATCCTCCTTCACTATCTGCCTCACCACCCTTTTTCCCAAGTACCAGACATACCCGAACTCATGCACCATTAGCAGTCGCATCTGCACATGCATGTCTGTAACCCCCATATCCCGCGAGGACACCCCCTAAGGGTAGAAGGTCACTTGCATCCTCAGTAGTGAATCAATATCTACTAAAAAATAAAAATGCCATGAATAACTAAAAAGGAAGAAAGTTAACCTGACCGCTTGTCAGGACATTTAAGACCCTCCGCACGTTCTTCAGGGATAAGGACTAGTTCGACCATCGATTGGACTTCCATCACTGGAAAATCCAACACAAGTCCCCGAAATCATCATCCGTCTGGGTTAGTAACCTCGTGTTGTGACCAATTACCTCGTAGAACCACGTCTGTAAGAAGATAGGAATCAATAAAGAGAATACAAAAGGACTGCAAGAAAATAATACAGAAGGAAATAAACCTAAGATTACCTCCAGAAGATACGTGGCCCCTGTATATGTATGCCAACAACACTGTCTGGTTGCATCAAAGGAAGTGTAAATGGATGCTAAGGTAAATCTCACCCAGTCGTATATAGGTAGGTCATAAATAGTTCTCAGATATGGCAAAATCCAAAGATGGACCGCCAAGAACCCCTAAGCATAAGTTAAATATATAGACAGGCTATCTGTCGCCCATCTATCACGTCCATCCATATCCTCAATAGCACCTCTCTCAAAGCAAAAATTTGGATAAAATCCCCTGACATTATTCTACCCACATCTCCCAAAGCCGCCTGCACTGCCTATGGTGATATGACCAAGTAGGACCTCTTCTCAAGATGAGGGGACCCAATCTCCAGCAACCGAGGTTCCACAAGGGACTCAAAGTTTGTTACCAAAGTTGATCCATAACTAGGATCTGCCTCCTACTTGTAACCTCGGCCTTTAATAGACTGAGACCCCAAGGAATCATTTTAGAAATAAGGACATCTATTGTCCTCTATTCAGCCGACGTTAGGAAATGGCCTGCTTCGGCGACCTCGGCCTGAGATCCTCAGCCGAGACCACACTTACCAGTTCCTATCACAAAGTCAAGCACTTCATCAGCAACCTCGTACTCGGCCAGACCGAGACCTCTGAAGATGACACCACACCATACGAGTAGTAGAAGGTTCCAAGGTGGCGTGTCCCACGTGAGGAATTCTATTGTAACTTGATTATTCTCTCACGTGGGGGGGGGGGGGGGGGGGGGAGACTACATCATCATCATCAGTTACATGTGTTGTGGATAACTATCATCATCTTAATGGATGTCTTCATCACCACGCGCCTACTGCATGCTTAGGGGTGCATTACGCCCCTTAGACACTATATATACTTATCTTTTACCTCTTGTAAAAAAGACACAAAATTATAAACCTATAGAAACTCTATCAAATTTACTACAAGAGAGAGAAATCTCTTGAGTGTTTGTATACCCAGGCCACTAGAGCCTTATTTTAGTGGATCACACACATTGGACAGTGGACGTAGGCCATAATTTGGCCGAACCACTTAATTGTGGTACTCAATCCCTCTTCGCCTCATCTTATTCTCTCTCTTACTATTATATTTACTTATTTGATTTCGTTGTAATACATGTTTGAGCTCATTATAACTATGACCTAGTGGTACCATTTTTGGTTTCACTAGTCTGGCGCCATCTCTGGAACAAGAATTATTATCTCCTCCCTCCCCTAGCTTATACTCACCAAAGTTTTTGGTGGTGAACCAGTCCTCTCCTCTTATGGAGCTATTTCACCATTGAAAGAGCTCTTGTTAAGCTTTTGAGCTTTTACTCTCTAGTTTATAGCTCATTCACCAGGTGTGAAACATGGCATCATAATTTCCACCATCAGATGACCATCCTAGTTCCATCCACACGCCTCCTCAGTCAGAGATGGCAGAGGTGGTGGCAACATTAAAGTTATTGGTTTCCAAGCAATAGGCGGTGCAGGAGTAGCTGGCTACTTTCAGCCAAAATGTGTTGGTAACACCCGCTAGAGTTATATCGGAGATGATTATTTCGACAGCCTGGGAGAAGATTCCAGATGCTAGGGGACCACCCCAGGTGCTGCATAAGGAGTTACCTCCTCTTCAGCGGTGGAGAGACATTGCTGACCCTAAGATCTTACGCTTGGGGAGGCAAGGCTAACCTTGCCCAGAGGACCAGTATGATGACTATGAGAAGGTCGACCTTTGAAAGACTCAGACCAATTAGTGATATCATAGATAGGATATCTAGATCAAGAAGTATTGCCATCTCTATAAGAGAAGAGGAAGACTATCGGACCCTATGTGGTTGAGATGAGGTCCAAAAGGAAATGCACAGCTAACACATGTCAGTGGCAAGGGAACCTTTTATCCAACCCATTGAGGTGGCTGGGGAGAATATGGTCCAGGAAGACATTGTGGCAGCAACCGATAGTCCCTTGAATGACTGAATTCAGATGTTAGAGGATAAAATTAGAGACATCCTCAAAGTCTGAGATCCCTTATAGAGGGGCTATTCAGAAGGCTCTCCCTTCGTGGCTAGGATTGTCAAATTTCTAAACCCGACCAAGTTCAAGCCACCAATAATCACTCCCAAATATAATGGAAGAACTAATCTGATCCACTACGTTGAGATGTACCAGTCGACTGTAGACATTTACTCAGTCTCAAATAAGATGACGTATCGTGCCTTTTCAAGCACTTTGACCGAATCAGCTCATGTGTGGTTCACTCCACTCCTAAAGAATTCAATTGAGAACTTCAGGAAACTCATAGAAAGATTCATACATAACTTCTATTTTGGGGTAAGACCCCAATATGAAATTATTCATCTATTGTATGTCAAGCAGGGAAAGAATGAGGGTCTCAGTATGTAGCAAGATTCAATAGGAAAAGTTAGATTTTGAAGATTATTAAGAAAGTATCACGATGAAAACACTGATAGGAGGTCTACAAAAAGGAAATTGCTTTGGAAGCTTACTAAGGATTCACCAGAGTCTATGATCGAGCTATTAGTGATGGTCGACAAGGTCATAAATGCCGAGGAAGCTATGGCAGTGAAGTATGAGGATGAAAAAGGGGTGAGCAGTGGGGTTTGAAAAGAACAGTAAGGATAGGAAAAAGAGATCAAACGATAAGTTTGCCGACTACACTCCCCTCATGGTCAGGTGCGAGAATATCTTGAATGAGATCAAGAATGATCGATCCTTGAGGTGGCTCAAAAAGCTAAAATCTCCCCCTCATAAGAGGAAAAAAAACCTATGGTGCAAATTTCACTAGGACTACGGGCACCTAACCGACAAATGTTTTTCTCTGAAGGACGAGATTGAGAATATGCTTAAAGCTGGGAAGCTGAGGAGATATGTAAGCATTTGTAGCCCAAGGGGAGGAGGAGATGACCCCAGAAAAAGAAGAGGCGATAAGGGCAAAGAGGATAATGCCTCTGATGACGATGATGAGGAGGACCCAAACCCTCCACCGAAGGACGATGGTCCCAAAGGTCGCCTTCATATGATCTCGTTTGATGTAAAGATTATTTATAGAGACCTAGCAGGGAGAGGCTCAGAGGTGGCCGATCGAAAGGCGGGATTTGCAGGGGTTGGATATCTTCCCACAGTTGAAGTGGTTAACTCGAATGCAGTAAGCTCTATGTAAGAGAAAAGAAAGAAGGTGGATATGGACACTTTGATTGTGGATTTTTCAAGACTTGACTTCAAAGGCATCCTAGCTCCCCAAGACGACCCTCTCGTGATTACAACTAGAGTTCATGGGTATGACGTGCCGAGAATTCTGGTGGATGGAGGAGGTTCGACCGATGTTATTTTCTCACCATGCTTCAAAGTCCTGGGACTCAGCAAGAAAAGGCTCGTTCCTTATCATCACCCTTTGATTGGATTTAATGGTGAGAAAGTCCATTAATTGGGAATGTATGAGATGGACGTCAAGATGGGAGATGTTTGACCGAAGAGGCTAATAAAGAAGGATAATTTCTTTATAATGGATGAAAGTGTATACTCGGCTTATAACATTATCAGGGGAAGAGTGGTCCTTAAAGAATTTGAGGCCGTGACCTCCACTATACACCATATGGTGAAATTACTGACTCCTTTTGGGGTAGGGGAAGTCCAAGGTGATCAAGTGTTGGCACATAAATGATACTTCAACTCAGCCGAGGAGAGGGAAGCTCATAAGAAAGCCACTATAATATACAACATTGATACGTTGGACCCCAGAGATGAAGTGAAATTAATGAAAGGGGAAGGAACGAAAGAGGTAGAATCTATTGCCCTTAATGAGGACGAGCCGAAAAAAACCTTCCAAGTTAGCAAAGCACTAAAGAAAGAGGTTAAGGAAGAGTTGATTAAAATGTTAAAGAAAAGACAAAACATCTTTGCTTGGAGATATGAAGATATGCCCAACATTAACCCAAAAGTTCTCTGTCATAAGCTGAATGTGGCCGACAATGCAAGGACGATCCGATAGATAAGAAGAGTCTCAGAGTGGTTGGTCAATGCTGTCATCGTTCCCAAAGCCAATGGCAAGTGGAGGATGTGTATTGACTTCATATATTTGAATAAAGAATGCATGAAGGATAATTTTCCATTATCGAGTATTGATCAGACGGTAGATGCTATAATCGACCATGAATTAATGAGCTTCATGGACACCTACTCAGGCTACAACCATATATTCATGGACTCGGTCGATAAAGAGAAGATAACTTTTATAGTCGACAATGGGACCTATTGCTACAAAGTCACGCCCTTTGGGTTAAAGAATGCTGGGGTAACATATCAGAGGTTAGTCAATAAAATGTTTGAGGACCATATGAGGAAAATAATGGAAGTGTATGTCAATGACATGTTGACAAAGAGCCTCAAGGTCGACACACATGTCGCCAACCTTTCATGCACTTTTAACACAATGGACAAGTACAAATGAAAGTTAACCCAACCAAATGTGTGTTCGGTGTAGGAAAAAGGAAAGTTTTTAGGATTCATTATGAATCAGAGGGGAATTAATGCCAACCTCATGAAGGTCAAGTCCTTATTGGAGATGAAGACGCCTATGATGATAAAGGATGTGCAGAGACTGCCTAGAAGAGTGGCAACATTAAATAGGCTTGTTTCTAGAGCCACTGATAAATCCCTTCCTTTCTTTAAAATATTGACAAAAGCTTTTGAATGGAACAATGAGTGTGATAGAGATTTTAAGAATTTAAAGTCCTATCTCGGCTCTCCAATCTTATTATCTAAACCAATCCAAGGGGAGAAACTATATATTTATCTAGCAGTATCAGAATCGTCCATTTGTCCCGCAATTATAAGAGAAGAGGATGGAGTTCAAAACTAGTGTATTTTAATAGTAAGGCACTCCAAGGGGCTGAGTAGAGGTACCCCAAAATGGAAAAGTTTGCCTATGCACTGATCCATGCCTCAAGGAAGATGAAGTCTTATTTTTAGGCACATACCATGGTGGTCCTCACAGATTCACCCCTCAGACAGGTCATTCACAAGCCTGAGAAATCATGATGACTAATGGCTTGGGTAATCAAAATGGGGGAGTTCGACATCATTTACCAATCGAGAATGGATATTAAAGGGACATCCCTAGCTGAGTTTATGGCTGAGTTCACATGGGATGAGCCGACATTGAAAATATTGATGCTACAGCTTATGAGTAAGAAAGCAGAGTATATCCTCTCCCTGCCGAAGTAGAGATGAGTTCAAAAAGAAACAAAGTGTATGAGAATGAGGAGGAAAGGTATATTTTCAAGAATGAATCTCCGGAAGAGGGTAGTTTCTCATAAAATGGTACTGTGTGGAGCTTCTATATTGATGGGTCTTCATTTGATAATGGAAGCGAGGCATGATTGATAGTATCGGCTCCAGATGGGACCGATATCTATAACACATTAAGATTCAACTTCAAAGCTTATAATAATGAATATGAGTATGAGGCTCTCCTAGAAGGTCTCTACCTTGCCCGGGTACTGAATGTTGGCTAACTCCTTATTCACAGTGATTCCAAGTTGGTTGTCAATCAAATCTTAGGGGAGTACGAGGTTAAAGATGACAGAATGGAAATGTATCTGGGAAAGGTTAAGGTATAATTAAAGAATTTATCTAAAGTAAAATTGAAGAGAATACCTCGACTAGACAATGGTTGAGTCGATTCTCTAGAAAGGTTAGCCTCAACAATCATAACTGAAATTAAAAGAATAGTCCGAGTAGAGATTCTCCATCGATCGACGATCGAGGGAGAAGAGAGTACCATTGAATTTTATTTCAATACGAGTACGGGAGATTATTGGATGGATCCTATTGTTCACAACATTAGGGATGGGGAGTTGCCTGAGTACAAGTTTGAGAAAAAGAAATTGAGGTAAAAAGCTGCCAAGTTCTCTCTCATAGGAGACATATTATACAAGAAAGGGTTCCTGCTTCATCTCCTCAGATGTGTCTACCCATCGAGGTAGAGTATATTTTAAAAGATGTGCATGAAGGGTCGTGTTCCAACCACATTTGAGGACTTTCGTTGGCTAAGAGGATTATTACACAGGGTTATTTGTGGCCGACGTTGGCCAAAGATGCATCTATATACGTCAAGAAATGCGACAAGTGCCAGAGGTTTGCCACCATACCCCATCAACCTCATCAGCCTATTACCTCCATTCATCTCCTTGGACTTTTGTGATTTGGGGGATTAACCTGGTTGGACCACTACCAAGAGCTATGAACAACTATCGTTACTTGATCATGGCAATCGATTATTTTTCAAAGTGGGTAGAGGTCAAGCCGATGATTACAATCACAAAGAACAAATCCTTCCAGTTTATCTAGAAAAATATCATCTGTAGGTACGACCTACCCAATACTCTAATTTATGATAATGGAACACAGTTCAAGAATGTCTCCCTAGAGAAATATTATGAAAGAGTCAGCATCAAGCAGTTCTTATCTGCTCCTAGTCGACCCCAGGCCAATGGATAGATAAAAGTAACAAACATGATGATCCTTGATGGGATCAATACAGATTGGAAGATGCCAAAGGAAGGTGGGTTGAAGAAGTATATGCTATCCTCTGGGATTACAGGATGACGGAGAGGACTCCTACCGGGGAAACTCCATTTATAATTCATAGGCAGTAGTGCTAATAGAGTGATGTCTCCCTACCCATAGGGTTCAGACCTATGACCCGAAAGAAAATGTTGCTCAACGATACTTGATTTGGACGTCATAAAAAAAGGAGAGAAGATACTGAGGTTAGGCAAGCTGCCTACCAGCAAAAGACAGTAAAGTTATACAATAAGATAGTGAAGGCACACCCACTAAAGGTAGGAGACGTAGTGTTGAAGAAGACATGGAAGAATCCTAACAATCTTCATATGAATAAGCATGGCCCATACAGAGTGATTGAAGAGATTGTGCTAGGGATGTATCGGTTGGAAATTCTGAAAGGAGAGCCATTATCCAACCCATGGAATGCCGACCACCTCAAAAATTATTTTCAGTAAGATTTCAGTTTTGCTTGTTTCATTTCCTTTTATTGTAATACATGTATATGAGGTTCAGATGATGAATGAAATATGAAAAAAAATTAATAAAAATCTCAAGTGTTCTCCCATACTTTATATATTTGTTTGAATATTTGTTGTTGCTTATATCAACTCATCTTAATCTATAAAACATCATTTATGGTGAAGTAGCCTTAAGTTACCCCAGGTAATACGACAACCAAATGGGGTTGACCTCGTCCATGGAATGATAATAACATCAAGAGGATTTATTATTAAACATCATTGCCTTGGTGGTTACACTCTCTCGGTCGAGACGACAATGAATGAACAATACGAGACTCTCCATACACTCTCAAAATGACGAGAGAGGACTTATGATAAAACACAATAATTTGGTGGATTTAATTTAAAAAATCACTTAGTTGTGGTTCATTTATTAAACATCATTGAGTTTGTGGTTACACTCTCTCGGCCGAGATGATAGTGCATGGATGAGACGACACTCTCCATACACTCTCAAAATGATGAGAGAGAACTTATGATAAAACACCATAATTTGATGGATTCAAATTAAAAAAATCACTTAGATGTGGTTCATTTATTAAACGTCATTGACTTGGTGGTTACACTCTCTCGACCGAGACGACAATACATGGATGAGACGACAGTCTCCATACACTATCAAAACAACGAGAGAGGACTTATGATAAAACACCATAATTTGATGGATTCAAATTAATAAATCACTTAGATGTGGTTCATTTATTAAACATCATTGACTTGGTGGTTACACTCTCTCGACCAAGATGACAATACATGGACAAGATGATACTCTCCATACACTCTCAAAATGACGAGAGAGGACTTGCGATAAAACGCCATAATTTGGTGGATTAGAATTTAAATTCATATCCCTTAAGTCATCATTAATTTGGTGAAGGTAGAAATAAGACTTCTGTCAATTCAAACAATGTTACTAATGATCTAATGAAAAAGATAAGAAAACGCAGTGACAACACACAAATGGACAATATATTTTTCATTCACTTAAAATTTGGAGATTACAAAAGTACAAGGATATAAAAGGCCGATTGTCATTTTAAAGAAACAAAAATATAAATCTACACAAGACTAAGGCTGGAGAATAACGTCATCACTAGTTTGGACCGACCCATCACCACCCTGAGTTTCCCCATTAACCCCAGCATTTACGGTCTTGGCCACATCATCATCGAGGCCCAAGTTAGTTATTGTTCTTATTGGTCTCCGTGACTTTAAGGGTGTTGGTATCCACACGGTCATAGCGGTTCTTAACATCAGGCAAGGAAGTTTAGAGATGTGTACCAGTGAAGTCAAGGTCAATGAAGTCATAAGGGGACAGGCTCCCAGCCTCGGCGTGTTTGATGGCATCCCATCGGCTGGCTGTCTTGATGCCTCTTTCAAAATACTTAAAGGCATAGTCTCCAAATTCCTCAGTATCCTTGAACTCAGCCATGGCTTGCACTTTTGACCTATCCAGGGGGGCGTCAACAATAGCATCAATCTCAGCCTGCTTTCTAGCGGCCAAGGTCTTTAGAACTTTTTCATTATCAGCCTTCAGAGTTAAGACATGGTTTGTGGGCTCTTGCAAGGCAGTCTTTACAGTCTGTAACTCGTTTCTCAGATTATTCTCCATGGTAAAGGCCTCCCTCCCTTTTTAAATCAAGGGCAGCTTCTTGCTAATCCAATATCCCATATAATGAAGAGAGACTGTGCTCGATAAAATAGTGGGGAGAAAAGTCAGTACCTGATGAAGGGAAAATTCAGTCAACAAAGAGATATCCATTGACTGGAGGAAAATCTTATCGGCCTCAGAAATAAGAGCTGATACCATCAATGGCCTATTTACCATTGATGATCATGCTCTCATTAGTAATTTTTAGCTACGACAGCCGAGCAACCAATGTGCGATCAGTAGAGATCAATATGGCTTGAGTAGGGCGATTTTACTTTGAGGGACAAGTGGATATAGTGTCATCATCTCGGTTTTTTCTTATCATCCCAACGTCATCGGCTCTACTGGGGCCGTCGATGGTAGACTTCTTTATCTGAGAAGCGAGGGGTCAGTTCTTTAGCCACGTTTGTTAGCAAGTTTGCTCAAATTGGGGGCCACCATGTTCTAAAAAACTTATGATACGCCTTCAGAATGGACTATAACAGATAAATCTCAGAGATTAATCATCAGTAAATGTGAAATACAAGACAACAGTTGGCAAGGTTAATTACTTATAAAGCTCTGCAAGGGGGCCAGACCCCAGACCTGTCTTAGCTAAATAGTACGAAGTCATGATATGCTCAAACTTCACGAGATGACCTTTATCGCCTTCTGTATAAAGATTTTAAACCTTTTGAAAGGCCTCAGGGTTCAACCCCTGATCGAGTTTGGCCGACTTAGAGACTTTTCCCCACTTCAGAGGGGTCCTGAGCTCAGAGGTCCCACAAGATTAGTTTGAACCAAACTCCCAAGCCCTAAAGATAAAGAAGTAACGGGGTTTCGAGTTATGGTTTGAAGTTTGGGTGATCAAAAAAATCCTCTTCTCGAACTTATTGGCAACGAGGTGGTAGTAACCAGGCTAAGTCTTGGGGGACGAAGGTGTGTAATAGGTAAGAAATATGCCAACTGGAAAGTAAATTTGATGATCTATCTTCCAAAGGACAATATAGACAAGGATAACTCTCCACACGTTCGGAGAAAGATGATAAGGGCAAGTTTCAGATGAGCCAAAATGGCTCGGATTGTTGGGTGTATGGGCAGGCGAAAGCCGAGATTAAACATCTTCTCATAGACACAGACTTCGCCCTCTCGGCCATGAAAGTCTCTCTCTTACTTAAGAGATTTCCTCATACAAATAGAAGAATCTATTCCATATAGATGCGACAATATTGGTACGTGAATTTAACGCCAATTTACATGGGTTGACCATGCCATTGTGAAGTGTGGGATTTAAAGATATCACGTGAGCGGATCAATTTCCATCATCTTTCAACTATTCATACGTTAAAAATAAAGATAAAAACTCAAATCAATAACATGTTCTTGTTGCACAAGTCAACAACAATAATATATAATATTTATTTCTTACATTACTATTTTTCTTCTTATTTGTCTTTTTAGTAGACGAATCACATGATGCACTTACATTTGATGAATTTTTTTTGTGCAATACATTGCCACTTTTGGGGTTATTCAACTCGACTTTTGTCGTTCCCCGCTCGTACTTCGACACCTTTACCAATAATTCTTGCATCCACTCATATGTTTCTTTACCAATTTCTCTTTCCTCATGAAGCTTAGACTTGAACTCATTAATATGCTTCTTTGATCGTCGCTTAGTGAGGTTAAAAACAGTTATGGGGGTGACTCCATTCCCTTTACCTCTAACATGACAAGGGTGCTTGGGTGTCCCAAATGCCAAAGTTAGGACGTCTGAGGTTCCTTCGGTGACCAAGCTCCCAGCTTTAACCTGACAGTTTAACACATCCTGCAAAAAAAAAATCAAGTGAAGATATATTACATGAACAATAATTCAATTAGATGTATTTAATGTTGAATATTCATGTAAACAAACTCATAAATATAAACTTACAATTTTATCCACTAATTCCCAAATAGTCTCATCACCAAATCACCCATTTTTATCTTGGTGACCTTTTTTCCACAGATAAGCCCTATTGTCGTCATTAAACTTTTCACCTAACTCTGTCTGTTAACATTTTAGATAAATTTTTTTGGTGAGCTTAGAATGTGTAGTTTAATTCACAAATATCAATGTTTGTCAATTAGGAAAAAAAGTACATACAAGGTCTCGATAAGTCCAGAATAGCCTTTCTTACTCATCCAATGGTTATATATATATATATATATATATATATATATATATATATTCTTCCACCGTCTTTCAGCGCGTGTCATGCTTAGCACCTTATAAATACATAAGCATGAGAAACTTATACAAATAACTTAAAAAATATATGATTTTAACCATTTTCTATATACCTCAAACCCTTTTGAGATTCTCACTTTTACGAATTCCTCCCAGTCCTCCTGTTCAATATATTTTTTATACATCTATGGTCAGTGCTTGAGTTGATCAGGTTCATCTCTGAGTTGAATTATGTAAATCCTAGTAAAATATCCTTTAAAAAAATTCCACTGAGCCGACATATTAGATATCACTTGTTTCTTTGTCTTTGGATCCATATCAAATTTAGACTGTGAATTAGAAATGAAAATAAATTAAGGAATACAAAGAAATAATTATTTGACCATGTCAACATTTAATATTCCTAGGAATTAAGAATCTATGTACCCTTTACAAGCCATGAAATTATGCAAATATAATATTCAATATATGGATATAGTTTCACATTTGGTTCTGTTCAATACATTCATGACGTACCGATACAATTTCCTTTTAAACTATCAAACAAGTTCCAAACCACTCGATACGTTACTCAAGAAGGAATCCATAACTAATCCAAACTTCATTTATCATAAAAATTGCACAAAGAAATGAGATTCATGCACTGAATATTCCATTGCTATGGTCAATTAATGTTTAAAAGAATTTGCAAATATTTCTGGTCTTACTGAAAATCTATCCAAGATTAAAATATACTAGGGACGTCTTTCTGATGCTATAAAGTTCAATATTTCTAATATAATTTTAATAGAGATAAAATGCTAATGAAGTACATGGGATTCAGTCATAGCTTCAAAGCTATAAGTTAGTTATTGTTTGCCTCTAATTGGCTAGAAAATACATCTCATATGATGGGAACCAAGAAGGAAAATGATACAATTATAAAAAAACATACATATAGCAGTTGTACTACAATTTGTATCCAAGAAGTACTTTTAAATTAATTGAGGAGAGACTTTCTATCTTTAAGATGCTAAATTAACAAAGAACCTGAAACTATAAACGAAATTTGTTAAGGTGAACACAAAAATCCAAATTCGTTAACTTGTAGCAGTTTTATTGCATTTTATATCTAAGTAGTACTTTTACTGTAATGGATTCAAATACCACTTTTAATTTATATATAGAGAGAGATTTAAATACCAATTGCTAGCAAAGAATTTTTAGGGACAAAATAATAAGAATGACTTTGTTGATCATCTAAGTGTTATTCCTACTCCTGATGTAGAGGTAAATATTGTGTCCAACGCAGGGATTAATAATGAAGATAGGCTACAAAATTATAATGAAGAGGTTAACCTACTGGATTTAGTCCCAATAGTTTTGAGTATTAGTTATGTCCACCGACGCGTTCTCACTGTATAATACTAGGTCATTAGATCACTGATTGTCAAGTGATAAGAAGAATTCAATTAGACGGGGTTGATTTAGTTTAGCAGAAAACCTCAACATACTAAGGAGAAGGTGAGATATTGCTTTAAATCCAACGCTAGAGGCTGATATATAGTTAAAAAGGTGTGTAGAACAAAGAATATTACGGATAAATGACCTCTGATCCTAGGTCTTAAAATCCCATTCCTATCCCTAATTTTGTTATCCAAACTGCTCCCATAGAGGTTGAACACCAATTTCCATCCACAATACAGATCAAAGGTGATATGGAGGTTGATTTAGACCCATGTGTCACCACTCAACACGATAACACTCCTCATTTTGAAGAAGGTGGCACTAGGATAATAGAAATTGAAACTCTTACTGATGAAGATCTATCCTAACTCCATAAAGGTTCTTTTTAAACTATTGGGCTTGTTTAATGGATAGGGAGGAAGAGGAAAATATTTTCGAAAACTGCTTAAGCTGACAATATCATTAATCACCAACGGGAGAATGAGGTGGATTATATTATTAGTGCTTTTATGTATTCTTTGCAACTGTCTATGCCTTTCAATTGACTATCCAAAGAATTTTTTTTTTCATATTCTCCATTCTTCTCAAAAGAAGAACCTAAAGGCCGAAGTTAAGAAAAAGTTTGCAGTAGAATCCAGTTACAACTTGGGGAGTACATCTGATACATCTCACAAATGAGGGTTAAATTATGGAATATAAGGGGTTTAAGCAATCATTTTTAATCAAAATTCTTAATTCATGGTCTAGACAACATAGTCCAGAATTTTATATGTATTTCTGAGACTAAGATTTTTTTATGACTCTTATATAATGGAATGTATGGGGTTTAAGCAATCCCTTTTCAGTAAAAATTCTTAATTCATGGCCTCGACAATATAGACCCGAACTTATCTGTTGTTTTAAACTATCGTACCTTTTTTTTCTTCTTTTAATTTCATAAATTTTACTTGAATACAACAATTATGGGGTCTTTTGTAGATATTTGAAATTAATTAGACTAATTCTAAATGTTTGTATTCACATTTGACCATCATATTAAAAGTTTTCAAGCGTGCAAACATGATTAGACTCAAATAATAAGTAGCATGATCCACTAATGTAAAATAGGTATTCGTATGTGAATCATATGTGAGAGATAACTGGTTTTCTTCATATGTGAGAGAAATTAAATAGCATGATCCACTAATGTAAAATAGGAAATCATAAGTTTTGTTTTTTTACTTATATTTGTTCTTGATTAATTCATTAATTGAAGGTATGTTTCATTTTGGGTGGTGTTCGATGTGAAAGAATTCATTGTTTGCTGAGTTTACGCATATTTTATATGCTATAAGTGGCATCTTTATTTAGTTCAATTTACTAATATATATATAAATATAATCCTCTACTCTAACGTGGTATGGTCCGCACTCTTACATAAGACACATGGGAAAAACCAAATACTTACCTGCAAAGATGTCCATAAATTTCTTTCAAATGAACATGCACTTTCTTCCAAGATTCGTAACGTATTGGCAACATCGTCTTAACTATGACTCCTTTATAACTCACAAAATCAAGTCTTGATTTACCAGAGGGCTGCCTAGATATGCTGTAATGGAGTTGAACTCTTTTCCCATCTTCCATTTTGGTTATTCGTTGACAGAAGACAATACCTCTACTTTTTCTTGTATTATTATAATTGTCTTCTGAAGGCTCCAAGTTATTTATGTCGTGTTCCTCAATTTCATCCATGTTTCTCTAATGATAGAGAGCCTAAAACCAGAATTTTCATAGTGTAGAATACATTTGAAACGTTGTAACAAAATATCTGAGCATAATTATTGAACATAGAGATAGCAGTTAGTAATAAGCATCTTAGCATAATTATTGAACGGAGAGATAGCCTTCACTGATCTTGTATTTGTTAAACAGAGAGATAATCGTCACTGTTTTAGATTGTAACATTTATTGTTGTTCTTTAAGGCATGTTTTATATTAGCATAGTTGGGAACTTTTTGAACAGGTAACACATAAAATACTCACAATTACAAAAGTAATAAGCATCTTAGCATAAACAACTGTGAAACTGAAATAATCAAGAAATTAGTAAAGCGAACAACATTATAGTTTTGATCATCACAACTTATACTCAAGGTAATGCCCTTAACTATTGATGAATTTTTTGCCTATTTGCCACCAACACAACCTAGAGGTTTACATAACCCATATTGATTGATTTTTAATCACAAGTGGAGTCTTGAAGAGATGAAAATATCAAACAAAAGATTTAGTTATCTTTATTTAACTAGTGTAAAGAGGCAAAAAAGTGAACAAGATATTGCCTTTATGAGCATTCTTGAGTTTGGATAACTTATCCAGATAACACATATTACGTCAAAGGAGCAAACTATAATTTTTTTAAGAGGCTAAAAAGGTATAATCATATTCTTGATTCTGTGATCACTTTTATGAAAGCATTAGCATACAAGCAGGGAAAGGAAGCCGATCGACATCTAGCCGAAAGCATATATATAGGCCCCATTCACGAAATATCTTATGGTTTAAAAGACATTATTTCTATACCCCATTACAACACCACTTGGGGATAAAAAAACATTCAAAGATCAAATTATTGACTTTGAATCCAAGGTTTACAAGAGGTTGAAGTCTACTAGAGCAGTTCTAGTTGTGAAGCTTATAACATGATCGTTGGCTTACGATGACATTTAGTTCGGTGGTAGAATAAGGAACCCATGGAACATTGAGGAATATTCCACTGGTTCATCAGCTGGGTCTGCTTCTTTCACCTCAACATGTATGGTTACATTTGAATTATGCTAAAAAATAACTGGGTCCATTACATACCTTGCTACTCATTGTGGTGTAACCGCATTGTGCCTAACTTTTGGTACCATTTTTCGAACTGGTGTCTTGAGCCAATCTAAGAGCATGGACAAAATTGGTTTCTTTTTGTAGAAGTACTGCGTATGTAACTATCATTCTTGATGCTATTCGAGGAAAGGATCTAGATGATCTTTCAGCAAGAGAATTTCCCTTGATGACCCATTTTTGGTTGACATCTCAAAGCTAACTGTTGGATATCTTGAAGATGACACACATTATTATTTGTGAACGACAATTACTCATCGCAGCTTATAGTTAAGGTAATGACCTTGACTGTTGATGAATTTCAAATCATATGTTAAATTCAAGTTTTCTTGTTGAGTTTCAATCTCAGTAATTTCAAATTATATATTAAATTTAAAGTTTAGGACATGTATAACTGGATCAACTTCACAAAATGAGTATTATAAATAAAAGTTTAAGATTAACTATCAATTATATCAACAATTTGAGCTTCACAAAAACTATCAATCGTGCACGAAAACTATCAATTCATCTAACTTCATAAAAATTGCACAAAAAGTATAAAACTTTCGAAAGATTCATAAAAAAAAACTTTTGTGAAAGAAAAAAATCCCAAGTTTGGAGATTCTTCACTCTCACAACTTGTGCATATATATTCATGTAGGCTTCGATTGGGGCATATAGATGGAGATAACTGAAAGAAATAATTGGAAGGAAATTATTCTATATAGACTAAGTTGAACTTAACCAAACAATTAAAAAAATGGAATGATATGCTGAAGATATTTTTCATATTAAACTAAAAATTGTTTAATTTTTTACCAGTAGACTACAAGAAGGAAAAATAATGTTGTTCAAATTTGATGTAAACAAGAATGATGTGTGTGGATACATCTATGCCTTACAATAGAGAAATGTAAACAATTGCACCATGTAAGGAATATAAATGATGTGTTTGTTTAAATGTTAACAAACAATTTTTGAGTTCACTCAATAAAAAATATGGGATAAATAGGGTGTAGAAGGTCAACATCGAATGATGGTTGTGACAATGAGCAAGTACTTAAATATAATTTGGAGCTTAAAATTATGAGAGAAAAATTCTCCTTAAATTCAGTGAATTTTAAACAGAGCTCATAATTTCAGATGAAGTAGAAATTCACAATTAGATAAATCCAACGGATTTGATATCACACTACCCCTTAGTAAATAATAAAGAGTTAGTTTAGATTTTTATGAACAACATGTGTTGAATCATTGTGTGAAATGTTTCTAAACTTGACTCCTAAAATGTTACCCCAGGATATGTAGATTTGATATCTACAAAGATTTTTACTAGTCATGTCTAAGAAAATACAAAACCTAGTTCAAATATACCAATTAAGAAACTGTAGGATAAGGAATTTTATATCCTGAAAGCAAGGACCTTCTCTAGCCTATGTGGCACCAACTCCAACAACCACCAAACAATTGGGAACTAACAAAATATGTTTCTATCATATGTAGACTGCTAAATTATGAGCATAATTAATTGAGAAACCCAACTTATAAAGCCTAGAAATTTCCATATTTCAGGTCCTAATTGATCATTTTAGCCAAAAGTAAAAACATAAACTGCATTCCTTGAAAATAAAGTCAATCATCTAATCAAACACATCCTCAAAATAACTACATTTTGATCTAATTGTCTACCCAAGTCCCCTCACAACATGTTCTCGTATAAGTGGATGGCAAGTTGTCAATTTCCGCAACATTTGACAATGATCTACTCGATCCATGATCTCCAACGCAACCAACAATGCAGTCTTCATCGTTATCACCAATATTATATACTCTTTGAGGATTTTCTAAACCAATTGACCATTTATGATTGAGTTAGTTGGGTAGATAAAAAACTTGTTTGGCATGAGAAACTATTATAAATTTGTCATTCTAAGGGCCAACCCTACCAAGTTCAACCAATGTGAAAGAAAGTTCATCAATCTTGAAGACGTTGTTGATGTCACACCAATCGCACTTGAAAACTGGAAGCTTAAATGTTATATAATCAAGCATATAAATTTTAGTAATGACTCCATAATAGCATAGATTTGAAACCGCTGGATTTTTACTTTAGCACTAGAAACCTACATCGTTATGGCAATAATGCTCACTCCACTATTTTGGTTGACTCGATCAACATCGCATTCCCTTATATTAGAACGACGTCCATTAATAGCATAATCAATAAATTTTATTACATCTCGAAGTGGTCCTCGAGACACCCATTTTTAGGTATCTGAAATGTTGTTGCCCATTTATTGAATTTCGCCAACCTGATTTTTAAGAATGTTTGTTAAAACAATTAGAGTTATTTAGAGTCTTAATTTTCATAAATTAATCATATCCGTTAACATAACAAACAATAAAAGTCGCGTTGTGCTCATCTTGTAACCATTTTTGGTTTTTGCACTTTTGAGGATATTTTTGCCTCAAGCTCTCTATGTGCTCCCTAGTTATTAAAATAAAAATACAGTCAGCCATCAAGATCCTATGCTAAGACAAGAAAATAATTCTTATTATAACGAAGTATATAATATTTACTCGTTATAAGGTTGGACACCATTTTTATTTTGTAACACATGTCGACGTGTTTGTTCCCATAATGACTCATCCACTTCAATGACATTACCACCACCTATTGGTTTGCCATCTTGTAATGAATCATCATCTTTATTAGTCGTCATATTTCTACCAATTGGAACTCCAATTGCATCGAGTCCGTGTAAATTCAACCGCCTCTTTTGCAATATTACATTCAATAATACAACCTTCTAGATGATTTTTATTATGCACTTGACCCTTTATCACTTTCATGTTCCCACATCAGTGTTAAAAAATTTAAATAGTATTAATTAATTGACATGTTATTGATTAATTTCATAATTGTAAGCAAGAACTTACCTTTCAAAAGGGTAGAATCTCTATACCACGCTATCCTCAGCAAAGGGTGGATCCATGCAATGAAGGCCATACCATAAACATACCATCAAAAGCCCAAGTATGTAATAGATCGGGGTGTGGCGACCAAGCTCTGGCTAGAAAGTGCTTTATCGCGGACATTCACCCCAAGCAGGAAAGGAAAATAGATGAATCAAAGAGTCAGGAGGAAGCCCTGGAGGGGTTGTCACCCTTCAAATAGAAACTAAGGTACGACCGACCAGGGGTGGAGGAAACCAGTAACCATCCCTAAAAAAGGGTCGTCGAAGACCTGGAAGAAGTCTCGACTAAAAGCAGCTTGACTAAGAAAAAGTTTGTAATTGCTCCCCCTTAACTGATCCTGAGAGGAAATAGTTAGTCACGCTCCTTAGAAGCAATTTGGATGTGTTAGCATGGAAACCCTACAATCTACCTGGGATAGATCCTGACATCACTTGTTATTGATTTCATGTTGACCTAACCTTCAAGACAATCGCACAAAAGGCTTGTCAAACAGCGCCATAGAAGGCAAAAGAAGTAGAGAAAGAGGTTGGGAAGTTACTGGATGTAGGTTCTATACGGGAAGTCCAATTCCTTAAATGGTTATCCAACCTAGTGGTAGTTCCTAAGAGAAGTTGAAGCTGGAGAGTTTGTATTGACTTCACTTACCTCAACAAGGCATGTCCCAAGAACAACTTCCCTCTTCCAAAGATTGATCAATTGGTTGACGCCAAAGAAACTCATGAGAGGATGATCTTTTTAGCCGCTTACTTTGGATACCATCAATCCCCCCTTTACAGACCAGACCAAGATCGTACCTCCTTCATAACTCCTGTTGGTTTATATTACTACAAGGCTATGCCCTTCGACCTTAAGAATGCGAGAGCAACTTATCAATGGATGGTCACAAGAATGTTCAAAAAGCACATGTGGTGGAGACTATGAAGGTATATATTGACGACATGCTCGTTAAGAGTAAGCTCAAAGATGAACACCTCTCCGACCTAGTAGGGACTTTTTATATCCTTAGGAAATATCGAATAAAACGTAACGCCAGTAAGTGTTCATTCGATGTCTATTCCAAAAAATTCCCTTGATGCCTGGTTAGCGAAAGAGAAATCTAGGCGAACCGCTACAATATTGGTGCCATCAATAAAGTCTAGCCCCCTCAGATGAGAAGATATTTCCAGAAGCTCATTGGGATTGCCGCTGCACTCAATCGTTTTATCTCTAAGTCCTCAGAGTGATGCCAACCGTTCTTTAAGCTATTGAAGAAAAACTATGGCCTAAAATGAAACGAGGACTGTTATAGAGCCTTAGAAGAACTCAAGACCTATCTCAGCAAGCCTCCTTTGCTCATGATTCCTAGAGAAGGTGATTATTTATACCTTTACCGTGCTGTATCTGACCATGCAATGAGGTATGCCTTGGTATGTGAAAGGGAGAAAGGCCAACATCTGGTCTACTATGTAAGAAAGACACTTTTGGAGGCCGAGCAATGACGCCTTCCATTAGAGAAGCTCTCATATACCTTAATGATAGCCTCGAGGAAGTTGAAGCAATACTTTGAGGCTTACTCCATCTTCATGGTCACTTAATATCCCCTCAAAGCTGTTCTCAAGGAAGTTAGCCACTCTGGTGGACTATGAAAATAGTGAGTCGAGGTAGGGAGGTTAGATATTCACTTTCAACCAAGAAAAGTTATCATGGGGAAGATTCTAATTAATTTTATCTCTATGTTCATAGGAGACCGTCTCATCGATCATCCAGAAACTAATCGATCAATGGAAAGCACACAATGATCTAGCCCTTGGACCTTATATGTAGATGGAGCCTCTAACTCCCGGAGGCAAGGGCAGGCATCGTATTGGTAACCCCCAAAAATATGGTGCTTGATCAAGGCATCAGACTGGGATTTAAAGCCTCCAATAACGAAGCAGAATACGAGGCGCTGATAGTTATCCCATGCAAAGCACAATTATTGGGGGTAATGCACCTCCAAGTCTTCGACGATTCATAACTGGGATCCAATAAGATAAACGGATATTTTAACACAAATGATAAAAGGATGGAAGCTTACCTCGTTGTCGTAAAGGGACTCATGGCTAACTTTAACAAGGTTGATGTTCAACAGTATCCTAGGGGACGAAACAACCACACCGATGCCCTAGTAGTACTGAGTTATGCAATAGATTCTGATTTGAAAATAACGATCCAAATAGACTTCCTCACACAACCCAGTATTGATCTAACTACTGAATATGAGCAAGTACCCGATCAGGTTCTCAACATAGAAAGAGAACCAAGTTGGATGGACCCCATCATAGGCTATTTACGCAATGATACACTACCAAGTGATGAGAAATCATCACATTAGATAATAGTCAAAGCTGCTCGCTTTCACTTATCTCCTCATGGAAAATTATATAAGAGATCATTCATTAGCCTCTACCTCTAGTGCGTTCATCCATAAGATGTCGAGAAGGTTTTGCATGAACTTCATGAGGGTATTTGGGAAAGCCATGTAGGAGGAAGGTCATTGGCCTATCGAGCAATAAAGGAAGGATATTGGTGGCCATATATGTACAAAGATGCTGGAGTCTATATTCGATAGTGTGAAAAATGATAAAAACACTCATCTATGGTTCACCAGCCCACCAACGAACTTAAATCATTGACCATCCCATGGCCCTTTGCCTACTGGGGTTTGGATATTATAGGACCACGACCTACTGCATCCAAAAATCAGAAGTATTTATTGGTTTCCATATGACTACTTCACAAAGTGGATAGAGGCAGAACCATTGGCGGATATTCGGGACACAGACATGACAAGATTCATATGGAAGAACATTATCACTCGCTTCGTCATACCCAGATCGATCATTACTGACATTAGGACCCAGTTCAAAAGTGGTCTCTTCTAAATTTTTTGCAACGATCATGGTGTCAGGAATTTTTTTAGCTCCGTATCATATCCTCAAAGCAATAGGCAAGCAGAAGCTTCTAACAAGATAGTAATTAACAAACATAAAAAATTACTCGAATGGGCCAAAGGTGCTTGGGCAAACGAGCTTCCTCACATCCTTGGGGCGTATTGCACGAACCCAAGGCGAGAAACTGAGGAAACTCCCTTCACACTCACCTACAGAATGGAGACAGTCAATCCATTGGAAGTTGGGCTCCCTACTATGAAATCCACACTGGTCAACCCAGGTCACAATGATGAAGCATTACTCACTGAGCTTGACTTAGCCGATGAACATCGAGACTTAGCTGTAGTTAAGTTGGCATCGTACCAAAAATAGCTAGCCAGACAGTACAATTGAAAAGTCAATCCTAGAAAATTCCAGGTTGGGGATTACGTCCTAAGTAAAGTCTTCGACAGTGCTGTAAAACCATCAGATGGAAAACTAGGACCAAACTTGGAAGGAATCTTCATGATAGTAAGGTATGATATACAAGGAGACTATCACTTGGAAACGCTGGAGGGTAGAGCGATATCAAGGCCTTGGAATGCGACTAATCTCAAGAAGTTCTACTTTTAGACTTAACTTACCTGCATATCATTAGTTTAGGTGGATTTTTATTTACAAACCGATGTTGCTATTTATTTGCAGTTTTGATTAATAAAATTTGATTGTCCTTGGCATTCTACATATCTTGGTTGTATTGATAATAATTCAATATCACCTATTTTATGAATATAACGGAGTTCCTGGACTACAATGAGCAGACTAACTTACTTCAATCAAGGGATCTTATAAACCAGCCCTCTATGATTACAACACAATTTTAGGTCTCCTCTAATCAAAGAAATCCAAAATATGATTAGCAAGGTTAATAAGTGAACCTTCCTCAGACCTTTGTCTAAAAACACAATTGGTCTCTCAGAATGATCCGACGATAAATAAAGACCAACAAGGGATCCTTAGGCAAGATGGCCAACTCAAGTTTCTCGCCAAAATAGTTGGGAATGAAAATCCTGCTCGGGCGAATTGCCCGTTAACCAAGTACATTCTTTCCATTACCCTAGTTAGGCCTAAGGTTGTGTGACGACATGACCTAAAAGGTAAAGTGGACGTAATGATATGGCTAAGGAATATTTTATTGGGAGAATTCTCAAATAAAAGGTAGCTCTAAATGTCACTTAGTCAGTTGAAGTGCCCAAAATGATTAAAGTTTCATAATAACTATTCATAAATGAAAAGAAAACAACACATGTTTAGTTGGCATATGCCCAAAACATAAATAGTCAATTATATTTCTGATTTAGATTTACATACATTTACAACAATAAGAAATTTGTTAAGGCCTACAAAGGTCGACGATAAGAAAAATGATCTTCTACTCGAGCTCTTAGACCATTATTAGGATGGGGAACAAAGCTTTCCACATCCCTCTCTGGGCACGGCTCTAACAGCTGCACTGGAATGGCACCTATGGAAATCCAATGGTCGTCTCTCCGAAAGGGAATCTTCTCCAAAGATGGAGGAGTAATTTCATATCGATACCACAAGGTAGAATTTTTGAGGACCATCAACTCCCTGAGAGCACTTAGCCACCCTTTGATAAAGTAGCTCCTCGGCCTATTTCAGTTTTGCAGGGGCCTCTGCCCAGCCTTGATCATAGGCATCATCCCACACCTATTGAGGAACCTTTCATAACAAGTGTCGTAATCGCGTGACATCTCTTTGAAGATCGACAACAATTACATATGCTCGTCGAACCCCCCCTTTAGCTCGATAATCTCCCTCTGAGAAGCATCGTCATCTGATCTAGCTCGACGCATGGATGACGAAGAGGACCCTCACGGGATTTGAGGAGCATTATTTGGGGAACTCTCCTTGAGATGTAAAACTTCTCTTTTCAGAGCATAATTTTCCCTCTGTAGCAGCTCCCCCACTTGATTAACTTCGGATGCATCCACAAGCTTCGCCTTCAAGGCATTTATATCTTCTTAAATAGAGATGCCAATCTCTTCCATTTTCTCAAGTCTGTCCTTTAGTCTGGAAACCACTTTGGATTGATCATTATAGCCTTTATTCCTTGCCCTATGGGACTTAAAAATCTATATAAAATCTCAGCGCTTGGGCGCTGATGTTTAAACTAAGGATTTGGCCCAGATGAGAGCCAACAAGGATATAGTCATCTAAATCAACAAGCTACAAATGCTGGAGGATATGCTACGCATCAGATGGGTAGACTGAGCGTACTAATCAGATTCTAGAGGATATGCTTCGCATATGTGTCCTTGATTTTGGAGGAGGATGGGAGAAGTACCTTCTCTGGTGGAGTTCGCTTATAACAACTCCTACTAATTTTCGATTGGAATGGCCCCTTTTGAGGCATTATACAGAAGACCTTATCATTCTCCCACTTATTGGCTAGAGGTGGGGAACAACAAGTTGCTCGGGCCATAGGTGATTCGGGACACGTTACCAGAATCGATTTAATCAGGAGTCGCATTCGGGTAGCACAGGACAGGCAGAAAATCTACGCCGATACAAAGGAATCTTTCAGGGAGTTTGGCATGGGAGACCAAGTATTGCTGCGAGTGTCTCCTATGAAGGGAGTAATGAGGTTTGGAAAGAAATAGAAATTGGCTCTGAGGTATGTAAGACCATTTCCCATTATCGAGAGGGTAGGACCGGTGGCATACAGATTGGGATTACCGGAGCACTTGCACCATATTCAAGATGTGTTCTACATTTCGTCGTTGAGGCGATATCTTCGGAATTATATGGCCCACACTCACATCGCGATAAAGGAGATTGACTTACATCCTGACAGTTCTTATGAGGAGAGACTAGTGGCTATCCTAGACCATAGCGACAGGAGATTGAGGTTGAAGGTAGTTCCACTTCTATGGGTCCAGTAGGAGCATCATAGCATAGAGGAGTCAACTTGGGAGCGCGAGGCAGATATGCGTGAAAATACCCAAATTTGTTTTTACCCCGTATGCCTTTTTTTTTTAAATTTTGGGACGAAATTCCGTTATTAGGGGGGGTAGTATGTAATACCCTATATTTTTATGGCATTTAATTATGGAATTAATTAAATTAAATTGAGATAAATTAATTTAATATTAATTCGGATTTTAAAAATAAATATTTACCAGCGTGATGAGAGTTAGTAATTATTTGGTGGAAATTACTTAATGAGTAGAACTGAATTTATTGAAATTATTGCGAGTGAATAATACGACACTTATAGAAACTAAGTCATGACGCGCATGTGTCGTGTCGGGACTAAATTAATGGAATAAAAAGCAATTACATTATAAGTCGCCCGTATGTTCATTTTGAGTCCTCCAACGTGTCCATAAGGGTCGACATAGTCAGAAAAGTGTACCCGTGAGTTTAGTTTGGGTCTCGGGAAGTTTTTCGGCCTAATTGGCAACCTGGGAGGACATTTTAGTAATTATCCATTTTAAGGCTTAATTATGGACGAAAATTGATGAGCTACATCTATTGGGAGTTAGAGTCCTCGATGGTTAGAAGTTTTAGAGTTACAGGGAGTCTAAGGAAGATAGAAGCCTTCCAAGGAGGAGAGCCACCAAACTACACCACCTTTATCGTCTTTCACCACCAACGCGTAGATCGGGGAACAAGGGACGCAACCATACCCATCAACACTAGCGAATCAGACATTAATCTCTGAGGTAAGTATCTATCTTTCTATTATTTTTGTTGATATCACATCCATGATAGTGTAGGATGATAATATTTATGTTTCATAAAAAGATAATTGATGTCTGGGAATAATTGTTGAAATTGCAGAATAGAAATCATGTTAGGATGATTCCTTTGTTGGATTTAGATTGGTGAACATGAAATTGATGCCCTGTAGAGATAGGAATCTGAAAATCAATGGAATTCATGTGAAATAAAATAAACTAGGGTTAGAACAAATTCTTGAATTTAATTCATTTGATGATGATTCTTGATGAATTAATGGAAATGTTACGTTAGAAATCATCTATTATTGTTTATATAATTATCCTTATGGTTGGTTGGGAGTTTGGGACTTGTTAATGACGATTTGGGTAAGATTTATTGAAGAAACCTGTAGTTATGAATTTTCAGAATCTGGGCAAGAACTGCTCGATCGATCGATGAACTAAAGAATGTCGATCGATCGATTGACCCCTCCTGGAAATTGTATATTTTTTTCCGTTTTCGATTAATTTGATTAAAATGCGTAGGAGCCCTTGGATATAAATTAAATATCATAATGGGTCATGGGTAGGACTAGTAGGCTCTAAGTAGGTTCCAGAAAATGTAATTTTATGCAAGGTGTAACCGTGAGATAATGGGGGCATAAAATGGGATAGAAATTGTGCGTACGTTAAGTGAGGTATTGGGATACTTTAGGAAGACTTAGACCAGTATGTTAGTAGGGTACACCTACTGAATTTACATCTAGCATAAGAAAACACTTCTAGGGACGAGAAGTACTTTTGAAATGGCGACAATTAAGAATAAAAAGAAAGGGGTTAATTTTTTGTAGGACTTGGGTGATTTGTGCCACGTATGGTTAATATATTATTATTGATCATGGGCTAACCTAATTGATATATGTCAATATATATATATATATATATATATATATATATATATATATATATATATATATATATATATATATTATATACAAACACAACACTCGGTATAATGGTTAATATACATTATATACAAACACTCGGTATATATATATATATATATATATATATATATATATATATATATATATATATATATATATATATATATATATATATATATATATATATATATAACACTCGGTATAATGGTTAATATACATTATATACAAACACTCGGTATATATATATATATATATATATACACAGTGTTTGTATATAATGCATATATCTATGTATAATCATACCCGCGCTACTTAATATCACAGAGGTTGTTGCGTCGGGACAATCTTATCTTGATGGGACCTTTATGGGGGATATTGACTCGTACCCTAGAACATAGGATTCCTCGGTACAAGATATCTGAGAATGATAGTCAGATGATCCTAAGAGACGTGAGGGTATGTGCTTAACTCTTAGTGACTTGGAACTATGCTTCGCCTCCATTATGTGTGTATTGTGTTAATACAGTTCGAGAGTGATTTCGAACTAGTATTTCCCTTTGTACGAGAGATACGGGGACTTGATACCAGAGTATGCCAGCACCATAGATTTTATGTGGGGTGTCGATTAGTAAATATATTGTATGAGTGATTAGTATATATATACAGAATCTACTATGGGTATATGTAGATAAATATTGAATAAATGCTCCTAATTATGGTACGTGTTGAGAAATACAAAATTGACTTAAATAATCCTTAAGAAGATGGTATCTTAATTAAATCATAGACATACAATCTCACGAATTAGAATTTACGGGAGGAGAATTGAGTTAGACTTATGAGTCATTTTAGTACGATAGGAGTGTAAACTAAATGAAAGGTGAGAATTCTCAAGAGAGTTTCGCGTACTAACATGTGTGTCATATCAGCTAGTAAGTAGTTTAGATACTTGCTAAACCATTTTTAAGCCGTTTTATACTCGGTCTCTCACCTGTTTCCTATTATCTTTTGTTCTTGTGTATATATATATATATATATATATATATATATATATATATATATATATATATATATATATATATATATATATATATATATATATATATATATATTACAGGTGCCAAGCAGCAAGGGAGTCAAGCTTAGACCTTTGGACCATCGACGTGATGCAACTATCGTGGAAGTTGTAGGTCCTTGCAATAGACGACTCCATTATTGATTTTCCCGTCTCCTACCTGGTGTTTCTCAGACAAGGCATGTGTCGCCTGTTTCCATATTTCTTTTTTGCTCGGAGAGAGATTTGTACTCTTTATCATTCCAGGATTTAGCTATTGTTGGGATTGTTTTATTTATTTCATTGTCCTGCGATTGGTATTTATTATTTGGATTGTTTAATCTAGATTGGATATTTCATTTTGGATGGTTTGGTTTAATATTATTAATGGTGTTCCTGAAAATGGCTTCATTTTAAATCATAACGATAGGTCTTAATTTATAAATCAAATGTTTTGACACTTAGCTTAATTATTTATTAGGTGGTTAATAAAGAAAGCTGTTTTACGACAGTGATGCTAAGAATGAACCAACCGAGCACTTTGAGTTAATTTAATGAAGGACTGATGACCCGGTATTTAATTAGGCAGGGTGTAATAAAAAGGCCTAGAGGTCTAGCTAGTGGCATCAACCTGCTCGGAAGAAGAGGGATATTTTCCCTTGTTAGCAGGAGGGTCATCAACGACCTCACTTGTGCCGGTAGCTAGTGCACTTCCTTCTGCTGGAATATAGACCACTCCTTGATCAGCAGGCGAAGCACCTATAGTAGGGACAATAGGATCCATAACAGTTCGAGAAGCAGCAACATCCTCGTCCACTATAGGTTTGGGTCCTAGGTGGTGTCGTGAAAATAGGGGGAGTCAGCAGCAATGCCAGTAGAGATCAAGGCTCGATCCCAGCCTTTCTTGAAACCTGCTCGACCGACGTAGGCAATTTGGTCTTCAGTGTTTTCATATGATACTTCCCACCCCTCGATATATATGCTCTCCCTTAAAATAGTCGTCTTTGCCTCCATCCTCTTCACCTCCTCGACCAACACTTTGTTCACTTTTTTTCGGCATTTTGTTCGCTTCTGCTATGGCCAGCTTGTCAGTAATCACCAGATTATAGGACTCACACAACTCGAATAAATCCTTTGCTATGTCAGACTTCTCCCGATCAAAAGAGGCCTTGAAATATGTCAAAGATTTCTCGGAAGACTTCAAATCCTCTTGGGAGAACCATAAACTCTATTCGATCTCGGCATTCCTTATTGATATTTCAGCTCGGTCATACAGTAGGACAATGTAATAAAAATGAACTACAAGAGAAGACATATGTTAATTATAAAAGTATGAAGAGATCTCAAGATAGAAGAATACAGAGAAGGAAGGTTTCCTTACCAAAGCAAGCCCTTGAGTTGACATCAGGTTTAATTGGTTAGGCCCTATGCTCGACGATCGCTCATGGTCCATTGCGAGCACGACCTTTTTTAGCAGTAGTTGGGAATGATGAGGGGTTGTAGTCACTGAGGCCCTCTCGGCAGGAATGACAACATGAATTATGGAGGCCATTAAGGACTATACCTTCTTCCTTTTCTCCTCTTCTCTCCTCTTCCCTTCCTCTCTCTTCTTCTTTTCCTCTTTCTTCTTATCTTCCTCTCTCTCTTTTTTCCTATCTCTTTTTATCTTTCCTCCCTTTTTCCTCTTCTTATTTTTTCCTCCGCTCCACCTCCTTCTCATGAGCCAATGTTTTGGAACCACCAACAGAATCTCTCGGCTTCTTCTTTGGAAACTTCATCTTATTGGATAATAAGTCATCATCATCATTCGAAATTAGATTATTTCTTCTTGTAGGAGACATTTCCACCTCACTAGACCTCTCATCACGGGTTCCTTCTTCATTGGACTCCCCCTCGCTAAATCCCTCTTAGCTGGATCTCTCTTCACTGGATCCTACCTCGCTACTACCACCTCTACCACCTTCAGTAATACCAACCTCTGAGCTGATCTCCTCCTCATCGTCTAGTTCAATGGGTTCAGAAGCCCCAACTCTTTCTTCTGGGATATCAAGGTGAGGTATAGTGTCAACTCGACAAGTAATAAAATTGGTAGTAGTATTTTTATACTCTAAAAAAATGCAGCTGTTTTAGGGTGCTCACCCTCAGCTTTGGAATCCCTTATCTTCCAAGCCTTTATCAGCTCAGCAGCACAGATTTCTCGAGGAGAAGGTTCTTGATTTTTAGCCTTCGCTAAAAAAAGGAAAGAAAGGAGAACATTAGAAGAAAAACACTTCAAGATGATCAAGCAAGCAATAAATGAAAAAGGTTTGGCAACAACCTATATACTCCTCCCTATATGTATGGATCTGACGTCCCCTATACCTTACACCCTCTGTTGGGGAGGAAATTGCCAATTTCTAGTAGTAAATACTTTAGACCAATAGTCTTTATGAGAATCAGGTAAATTCACTACCAATACCCAATCAGGGTTCCTTGCTTTTAGATATAGAAGACCCCCGCTTGTGCGAGAAAAATTATAACAATATCAAATTTTAACTAACCCTAAATTGGTTCCACAAAGTTGATTTATGCTATGGACTCCATTGAAAATCTTCCAAACGTTTGGAGAGCACTGAGCAAGAACTATATCGAAGTATTGAAAATGGTGTAAAACAGAGGATTTGGGGATATTGTATCCAGTGTATCTAGTGTCCATCCTCAACATCATGAATGTTGTGAGGAATTAGGGCACACTCAATATCTACCCAGTCAGGGATATTATAGCATTTCCTAAACTCAAGCAAAGATTTGTTGTCTATCGTCGCTGTTGATGTAAAAAATTAGATTATATCTAATTATTTAATCAAAGATAAAATAAAATGAGACAAAGAAATTTTAAAGTGGTTCAGCCTTATAAGAATGGCCTACGTCCACTGTTTCTATTATTGTTGACTGTTTGGGAATTCTTGATTACAAGTTTAGTCAAGAAATTCTGGTCCCCTTACAATGAGGATAATACAATGTATTTATAGCCCTAAGGTTGTACATGTGAAATGGTAATACATTCAATTCCCCTTAAGCGTATACATCTGTATGATAATAATAAGTATTTAATGCGCAGTCAATTTGTTGGTTATCCTGCTATTAATGCTTTGTTCGAGGTGCAGCTCGGACCGCCTAAGTGTCTCGGTACTCATAAGTTGCTCGGTGTATTAAAGTTCCTTGGAGAACTCGTGTTGGTCGGAACGTCTGAGTTGATCGAGGAAGCAGAGTTCCTCGTTGCAGTATGGTTCCTCGGAGAGAATCTATTACTCGGAGTATCTGAGTGGGTTGGGGAAGTCGAGTTTCTCGCAGATTGCCACGTGTCTTCACCCAATTGAGCCATGTCAGCAGACTAAATTTTGTATCAACAGAAGCCCCCAATGTTTCACAGTTCGAGATTTGAGGAGTGTGGAACATTCTTTCTTGAAATATGGCGGTTTTTAAATGATCATCCTAAAATTTAGGAGTATTTTCTTTTGTATTTATTTCTCCTTCCAAATTCATAGAATCAGACTTTTTTGAATTTTTATGACCGCTTCGATTCCCGCGCCCTTTTTTTGCCTTTTTAGCCGCCGGTAACGTAACCGTCTCTTTTTGCAATCATTATCTTTACCCATTCCCAAGGCAAAGTATTTAAACGTTGTAGAAAATCCCATTGTCTTTTACTTTTTCATTCTTATCTCTTTGAGTTTTCCATTGTTTCTCTCTCCCGTGCGTTCATCTCTTTCATCATTTGTTGTCAACAGACTCATTCCTTTCCTGTAAGATTTTCTTCTTTCTCTTTAATTTCCTTCTTTCATCATGGTTTATCCTGTAGAATAGATTGATAAGTTTCTCTATGATTTATCTATTCCCTCATGGGTTATTTTGGAAGAGCTTTCCGAGCCTTCAGACTATTTTCGTTTGGATGAGGGACATTGGTTCCCCAGTCTCTTTGTCGCTGAACGTGGCTTTTCTTTTCCCCCAAACCCTTTATGTCTGGAATTCTGTCAATACTTTGACGTGGTTCCTGCAAGAATAGCCCCCAATACATGGAGAATAGTTAACGGAGTTTATAGATTAAATCAAATTCATGGAACTCGTTTAGGAATTCCTGAGATTATGTTTTGTTATAGATGGACTGTGGGTGATAATACTTTTTATTTGAAAACTAGGTTTTTAAATAGAGCTTTAGTGGTCAATCTCCAGATGCCAATAGGGACTACTTTGAGCACGGGGTTGTTATGAAAAATTGGCAACACCCTCCATCAACTGGAGGTGATGTTTACCAGGGTCCCAGATGTCCTCCCTAGGGCAATGGGATAGGTTGTTTTTATTTTATTTTCAAAATTATGCTTCCTTTGTTTTTGATATAATGTGTCACTGATATTTCAATTTTGATTTATTTGCAGTTGACAGCAAAAGAAAATCTCCAAAAGAGACAGACGTTAACATAAGGCATATAAAACTTATCTGGAGTTTGCATCAGACTGTTGCCGATGAGCATATTAGGCTAGCTTCATATTTGCTGCAGTACAAGAGTTACACCTCCTCTTTTACTACTCGTTCGGTGATAAGCGACGCAGAACCAATACCAGCCTCTACAAGTTCTTCACCTAAGTCACATATTCCCTTGAGTGAAAGGATGAAGAAAAGAAGACCTCATACCCTTTTTGATAAATTTGCCTCTGGTGCTGAAGAGGCAAAGAAAAGTAATCTTGATGTCCCAGGAGAGGGAACAAAGAAAATTGATGCACCTACTTCGGCTTCTCGTGTGAAAGTTATAGAGAAGCCTCCCAGTGGCCCCGAGCAAGGATGGTGATCCTAGCGAGGTGATTGTCATTTCTCCGACTAAGACTACATCGTTAGTCGAGAACATTCCTGTTCCCCCGAGGAAGCTGAAGAAGAGCTCCTCGGTCAATTTGGCTGAATCCATCTCTCAGACCCCGATTACTGGAAGTGGTGTTTCCACTTTTGTTGCCCTGAGTTCTGCCATGATCTCGGTGAAGTCTTGGATCATTCCCGAGATCTAAGGTATGGAAGAAAATCTTTCTCGGGACATGGTTACCTCATTAGTTGCTCGTCATATAGCTTCTGTAAGTATCATTGTCCTCAACTTTCATTTTTTCCTTGTTACATCTGTGTACTGACTTGATATCATTTTCTTTTCTTAGTTGGTGACATGTTTTAATACCATTTTAAAGAAAGATGAAGCTATTAAGGCTTCAAGTTCCCCGTCTGGTGTAGAGGAAGCTTTTATGGGCCTGACGCGGTCTTTGAAAGATTTTTGTCAGAAGTATGATGATGATAAGGCTGTTTGGGAGGAGAAACTTCATTCCACCGAGTAGGAGAGAAACCAAGCTGTTGAAGTCTCCAAAGGTTTGGAGAAGAACATAAAAAGCTTGGAAGAGAAGAATAAAGAGCTCGATGAGAAGCTAAAAAATGATGGGGAGCTCAAAAGTAAGCTAAAAAATGCTGAAGAAGAATTGGGCCGACTTCGTGAAGTAGGTCGCCAAAAAAAAGAAATAGAGAATAAGCTGAAGGCTGCCGAGGATCTTCTTTCCGAGAAGCTTTCCTTGGAGAAAGCGAAAAGGAAGTTTCCTATAAAAAAGTCTTTCAGTACCGGCTGGGATAAGGGGTGGAATAAAGGTCTGGCTGCCATGATGTCGCAGGTGGAATATGGTAGCCACAAATACTTTAGGGATGGCTGGGTCGCTGCCCTGCAAGAGATGAAGGTTGATGAAAATTCTGAACTATTTTAGCGACACATCCCGGGTCCCCCCTCCAACTCCTGAAGAAGAAGAAGAGGACGAAGCTGCCTCTGAGGAATCTTCCATAGTGATGGGAGATCAAATTTCTCATCCCCCAGTTATCCATCCCACTGGCGAGGAACTTCAACTACCCGTTACTTCATCCGAGTAACCTCCAGCACTTCCCGAGCAAACCTCTGTTCCATCTGAGCAACCTACCTCCTCGTCCCAGCCTCCCGAGAAAGTTTTGGGAGATAAGGAAAAGGTGTAGAGTTGTTCAAATTTCTCTCTATTTTATTTTTCTTTGTCAAATGTAACTCTGAACTTTGTACTTCTCGTTTATGATGTAATAAAATTTGAAGTTTCGCCTATTCATACTGTTGTTTCTCTTCTTCATGCTCTGTTTGAACTCTTATTGATTCTTGCTTTCTCTTCCTTTACTAGTTTATGGCCAGGATGGAGTTATTGTCTGCTCATGATACAAAATTGTTGAGGCAATGCAATGAGTATTTTAAAGCTGGTCATTCAGACATGAGTGCAGCTCAAATCATTGACATCCTCGGTTAAGATGCTTCATAGCAAGCAATTGAAGCCTACCAGTATTTGAAGTGCCTGCTTGACCGTGCAGTGGCTAACAATGTAGCATATTATGAAATGATTGAAGATCTCCAAGGAACTCTTGAAGAGCTTCAACAATAATATAAGGAATCTACAACCCTTTTGCACGAGGGATACGAGAAGAAGTATCAGTAACTCAGTGCTGATAAGGGATACGATAAACTGTTTGCTGCTTACGATGTGAGGGAGAGAACTTTGAAGGGTGAGGTCGAAGAGCACAGACAGATAGATGAATTATTAGAGCAGGAAAATAATAACCTGCGAAGAGAGGTGTCTCAGTTGAAGTCTGCAGCTTCCACCTCCAACGCTTTGGTCCCTATGATCGACGAGGGATTCTCTTTCTTGGAGGTCGAAAATGCCAACCTGAGGGATGAATTAAAAACCTTGAGGAGAGTTGGCCCTTCAACATATACTCGGGGACGAGCAAGAGCTCCTCGGATTACTGTCGAGGAACAGAGAACTCAATCTTCTCTCGAGAACCAGGCCTTCCAACTGATGGAAAAGTACCAGGAATTGGCTGAGATGTCTAAGAAGATCAGGAATCTGGACGAGCAACTTTCTGCACAGAAGTCTGCCTTGGAGAATAAAGAACTCTTTATAAAAAGTCTCCACGAGCAACTGGAAAGATTGACATATCAATTCCACAAGCAGCCCAGAGAATTCTGGATGGCTAGCTACAATGAGGCTCTCTACCATTTGGATGATCGTATCAAAAATGCAAATAATGAGGGTTACAAACAGGGGTGGTTGAATGTCTTAGGTGTACTGCAACTGGAACAGGGTCATTACTTGTGGGATTACCATAATCCTGGTCTGCTCGACCTACCAGTGCCACCATTCAAGCTTTCCATGAGTTGGATCCCTGCTCGGGCCATCCCTCGGTGTTTGATTTCCAAATACCTTGGCGATTACAATCTCCATTCCAATGTTGAGATATCTCGTCCCGAGAACCTACTCGATCGACCATCTGTGATGAACATCAAGATTCTTAAAGATCTTAACTTCATAAATTCCCCTTATGCTTTGAATGATCCACCTGCTGGCGAAGAACCTGTTTCAAAAGCAGAGGGGAAGAAACCAATAGAATAGGAATCTTGATGTAATAAATTTGTATTTAATTCTTGATGTATTTTGTTCTACATTTAATGAAATAATTTTATTTGCAAATCTTGACTGCCATTGTCTTGTAATCATAAAACACTTTACATCTGTGCATGTATATCTGTTAAAAAGATAACAACATTGTGTTATTTGTCGATCAACTGGAGTTTGTTAAAACTTATTGTTGACTATCTTGAATTTGCGGTAATCATTTTACGACTAACTAAAATTGATGATACTTTGTTTCTCGACCAACTTATTGATCATTTTCACATACTCATATTTTAAAATGCTTCTTACCAACTATATTTAACCTTTAGTTGGCATTTTTGGGAATAGATTTACTTCCTAACCAACCTTAGTTGGAATTTTTAGGAACAGATTTACTTCCTAACCAACCTTAGTTGGCATTTTTAGGAATAGATTTACTTCCCGACCAACCGTAGTTTTCATTTTCGGGAATATATTTACTTCCCGACCAACCTTAGTTGACATTTTTGAGAATAGATTTACTTCCCGGCCAACCTTAGTTGGCGTTTTTGGGAATAGATTTACTTCCCAACAAACCTTAGTTGGCATTTTCGGGAATATATTTACTTCCGGACCAACCTTAGTTGGCGTTTTCGGGAATATATTTACTTACTGACCAACCTTAGTTGGCATTTTAGGGAATAGATTTACTTCCCGACCAACCTTAGTTGGCATTTTCGGGAATAGATTTACTTCCTAACCAACCTTAGTTGGCGTTTTCGGGAATATATTTACTTCCCGACCAACCTTAGTTGTCATTTTTAGGAATAGATTTACTTCCCGACCAACCTTAGTTGGCGTTTTTAGGAATAGATTTACTTCCTAACCAACCTTAGTTGGCATTTTTAGGAATAGATTTACTTCCTAACCAAACTTAGTTTGCATTTTTAGGAATATATTTACATCCCGACCAGCCTTAGTTGGCATTTTAGGGAATAGATTTACTTCCTAACCAACCTTAGTTGGCATTTTTAGGAATAGATTTCTGAGTAGTCTGAGTAGTACTTTTGCTGAATGCGTAGCACGAGTATTCCGCGAAAAATTTTCAACAAAAGGAGAGAACTGGGAAGAATATTATCACTTTAGTCATACTAACGAAAATGTTTGAGAGTTTACATCACTGATAATACTTGCGCAAGTGTTCTGCATTCCATGCATTCTTAAACTCCTTCCCTTCTAAAGTTGCTATTCTGTAGGTGCCTGGTCGAACAACTTCTGTAACTCGATAAGGTCCATGCCAGTTTGCTTCCAATTTGTTGTACTTTTGAATCACTTTCTTTAGCACATAGTCTCCTTCTTTTAAGTCGCACTTCTTTACCCTCTTGTTGTAGAACAAAGCTGTTCGTTGTTGGTAAGTAGCATTCCCGATGGCTGCTTCTTCTCTAACTTCCTCGAGCATGTCTAAATCCAATCTTCTTATTAAGTCGCTGATAGGGGAATTGAAATTCAGTACTCTGTGTGTCGGAAGACCCAACTCGACAGGTATAATGGCTTCACTTCCAAATGCCAACATATATGGAGATTCCCCAGTTGCTGCTCGGGGAGTAGTTCAGTAAGCCCATAGTACTGATTGTAGCTCGTTGATCCAATTTGCTTTCGCGTCATTCAGTCTTTTCTTCAAGCCATTCAGTAGCATTCTATTTGTTACTTCAGTTTGTCCATTGCTTTGGGGATGGCCTGGTGCCGAGTGGATCTTCAAGATATTTGACTGGTGACAATAGGCAGCGAACTCCTTGTTGTCAAATTGTGTTCCATGGTCGATAATGAATGCATGGAGAAGACCATATCTACAGATGACATTTTTCTAAATAAATTGATACACCTTCTCGTACGTCATGTTGACAAGAGGCTCAGCTTCTACCCACTTTGTAAAATAATCCACTGCTACGACGAGATATTTAAATCTTCCTCTGGTCGTTGGAAGTGGTCCGACCAAGTCAATTCCCTACATAGAAAATGGCCAAGGGGAAGTAATGGGTGTCAACAACGCTTGGGGAGTTCTTTGGATAGTGGATAAGCGTTGACACTTGTCACATTTCTTAGCGTAGGCTATACAATCAGCCCTCATCGTTGGCCAGTAGTATCCTTGCGTCATAACCCTTTGCAAAAGCATCCTACCTGCTATATGGGCTCCACAGGACCCTTCATGGATATCTTCAATCAAGTCTTTCACCTCGGTGGGATGCACACATCTTTGCAAACCTGCTATAATTCCTCGTCTGTACAGAATACCATTATTCAGTACATAACGAGCAACTTTAAACTTCAGTTTTTTGGCTGCAAGTTTGTCAGTTGGTAATTCCCCCTCCTCAATATATGCCCTGATGGAATCCATCCAAGATGGTTCTAAATTTAGGGTAATAAAATTCATCATCAAATCTTTATTTATACTCCGACCAGCTAAAACTTCAATTGGGATTGTTCTTTGTAGCTCGGTACGAGTAGCTAATGCTAATCGAGCTAAGACGTCCGTCCTCGCATTCTCCATTCTTGGTATTCTGACCAGTTGAATAGCAGCAAATTCTGATACCAATTCCCTTGCCTTTGCAAGACACCTGATCATTAATTCTCCTTTGGCTGCATATACTCCCATCATTTTGATTTATGACCAATTGCGAGTCACTGAAGATAATAACTTGTTCTGCCCCCATGGTTTTTGCCAAACTAAGACCTGCAATCATGGCTTCATATTCAGCCTCATTATTCGAAGCTTTGAATTGAAAACGTAGGGCGTATTCCATGTCGACCTCGTCCGGACTGTTCAAAACTATCCCTGCGCCACATCCTGTAGTGCAAGATGAAGCATCCACATATAGACTCCATATTAGTTACTCGTCTTCAAATTTCTGATCTGACAGAATTCCTCGGTGGAAAATTTGTTGCTTCCTTTCACCATCTCCTGATATTTCTAGTTGTTCGTCGATTATTATTTCTTGCCCTTTTACCAACCTAAGTTGGTCTGGGCTTGAATTTGATGATTCTGTAACATCTACTAGCCCTTTTACCAAGCTAAGTTGGTCTGGGCTTGCATTTAATGATACTGTAACATCCACAGGTTGATCAGTGAGAAACTTTTGATCCTTGGGGGTATCAGGATAGGTGAACTCTGCTATAAAATCTGCTACCGCTTGCCCTTTTAGCGATGATCGGGGTTCATAAACTATATCATATTCACCAAGTTCTATTGCCCAACACATCAATCTTCCTGATTTCTCTGGTTTATGAAGGGCTTGCCTCAATGGCATATCAGTATATACTACTATAGTATGAGCCTGGAAGTATGGCTTCATTCTTCTACTTGCCTCGATCAATGCTAGTGCCAATTTTTCCTGCTTTGGATATCTGATCTCTGCTCCTCGAAAGGCCTTACTTGCGTAGTAGATCGGTTTTTTTACTCCATTCTCCATTCTTATCGATGCCGAACTAACTACATTCTCGGACACTGCCAGATACAAGTATAGTTTTTCTCCCATCACTGGCCTGGATAACAGTGGAGGTGCTCCCAAATATTTCTTCAAGTCTTGAAAAGCCTTCTCACATTCATCATTCCACTCAAAAGTCTTTCGGAGCGTCTTGAAGAATGGGAGACATCGATCAGTTGCTCGCGATACAAATTTGTTGAGTGCTGCTACTCGTCCTGTAAGACTTTGCACTTCTTTCTTCGTCGTTGGGGATCACAGCCCTAACAGAGCTTTGATCTTTTCAGGGTTAGCTTCAATGCCTCGCTGATTGACAATATACCCGAGAAACATGCCTTCTCGTACTCCAAATATTCACTTCGTCGGGTTCAACTTCTTTTGATATTTATCTAGTTGATCAAAGGTCTGGCCTAAGTCAACTAGATGATCAACAGCTTTCTTGCTCTTTGTCAGCATATAATCAACATAGACTTCCATATTGCAACTGATTTGTTCTGCGAACACCCTGTTCATCAGCTGTTAATATGTTGCACCTGCATTTTTCAAACAAAAAGGCATAATATTATAACAGTAAGTTACCCAAGGGGTGATAAAAGAAGTACTCTCCCTGTCTTCAGGTTTCATTTTAATCTGATTGTAACCAGAATAAGCATCCATGAAGCTTAGCAGCTCGTGTCCCGAGGTAGCATCCACTAGTTGATCAATTCGGGGCAGCGAAAAGTGATCCTTTGGGCATGCTTTGTTGAGGTCGGTGAAGTCTACACACATCCTCCATTTGTTGTTCTTCTTTTTCACCATTACCACATTTGCTAACCAGTCTGGATATTTAACATCTTTAATAAAGCAAGCTTTCTAGAGCTTCTCGACTTCCTCCTGTATAGCTTGATTCTTCTCGGGACTGAATACTCTTCTTCTTTACTTCACAGTCTTGATCTCCTTATTCACATTGAGCTCGTGACATAAGAAATTTGGGTCTATCCCAGGCATATCCTCACGACTTCACGCAAAAGTTTTCTTTCTACTTCTTAAGAAAGTTATCAATTTATGTTTTAGTGAGGCTTCCAACGATGAACCTACTTGAGTAGTTCGTTCAGGGTGCTCGTCATCCAGAATGATGTTTTCAGTAGCTTCCACCACTTGACCCTTCACGAGTTGCGACTCATCTCTAGGATCCAATGTTTCAATTTCTGCACCTTCATCCACTTGATAGGTAGTAGTCTTTTTACTTGATTCCTCCAGTTCCTCTTGCTCGGCGGATGAATAATAGCATTCCCAAGCTACTTTCTGATCACCTTTCATAACTCCTACTCTAAAATTTGTTGGAAATTTTAGGCATTGATGTACCGTAGATGGTACAGCCTCGAACTTCTTTAATCCTACTCTTCCCATAATGATATTGTATGCTGATTGAACATTCTTATCCATCACGAAGAAGCGTATTCTTTCTGTTCGACAAGCAGGCCATGTACCAATGAATATATCCAACTTGATCGTCCCAAGTGGAAAAACTTTCTCACCAGAAAAACCCAGGAGGGGTCTGTGATAAGGCTCCAGTTGAGATAGTTTTAGATTTAAACTGTCGAAGCACGAGTAGAACATAATGTCTGCCGAGCTACCATTATCTACCAGTACTCTTGAAATCATCACTTCCTTCATCCTCATTTTGATCACCAATGGGTCATCATGAGGATATAGAACACCTGCGAGGTCATTCTTTGAGAAACCAATGACCAATTTCTCTTTGTTTACCTTTCTAGGGTGATCCTCCTCAGCTAGATTTATTCATTGAATGTATGAGCAAGCTTGAGCCTCACAGAGGTAAGCTTTTCTCTCTGTAATAAGGTCCCCTCCTCCTGCATCTCCACCTGTAATAACATTACAATCAAATGACCCAAAGCGTATTGAAAATACCTCACGTTCTGGCTACCTTGGTCTCTTAGGAAGATCGGGGTCATCTTCTGGATCAACTTCATGGTCTCTTTTCTTGTTCTCCTCTGCTCGACGAGGAGATCTAGACCTCTCTCTTGTTCGGTCACTGTTTTTTCTTTCATTTCTATGATCAACATACTTTGCCAGTTTTCCTCGTCTGATGAGTGTTTCAATCTCATTCTGAAGAGCTATGTAATTTTTGGTTATATGGCCATGATCTTTGTGAAACTCATAATATTTTGCCTTATTCCTCCTATCAGGGTCTGCCTTCATTTTCTCTGGCCAGTTTAATTCCTCGTTGTTCTTGATTTCTTCTAGAACATGGTTGATGTCTTTCTTCAAAGGAGTATAATTATCAAATTTCTTCAATACTTCCCATGACGACCTTGTTTTTGAGTGTTTGTCACTACTATTGTTCTTACGCTCTTTCTTTTTAGCTTTATCACTTTCCACCTTGGTTTCTTTGGCATCCATATTCTTCTTTGCAGCCATAGCCTCCTCAGAATTCATAATCTTGGTCGCTTTTCCCATCAGTTCTGACATTGTTCTAGGTGGATCTTTAGCCAAAGTGTAGTACAACTTGTTGGGCAGTAGTCCACTCATCAAGGCGGTAATCGTTGTCTTTTCCTTATAATCAATGACTTCGAGCTTCTCGTTATTAAAACGAGTTATATAATCTTTGGTACTCTCGCCAGCTTTTTGTCTAACACTTAACAAATGCGCAACTCGTTTAACTAGCTTTTCCCCAAAACAGAAATTCCCAATGAATAACTCGGCCAGTTAAACAAAAGTTGAGATCTTACCCCGAGGAAGATTATTATACCATATTTGAACAGATCCGGTAAGAGTTCTCAAGAATGCTCTGCATCTCATCTCATCTGGAACAGCATAGATGTCGGTTGCAGCTTGGTACTGTTCTATATGAAGGACAGGGTCGGTCTTTCCATTATATTTGGGGGTCACAACAGGTGCTTTGAACTTTGATGGTGTGGGAAAATCTATAATGGCCTGGACAAAAGGTGTTCCTTGAACAAAAGTTTGTTGTAGAGGGTTCTTGTCTTTAGCCAATTCCCCTAATCTATCCTCCATCCTCTGAATAGAGCCTTTCCATGCATCGTTTCCTTCCTCAGGCCTGTTGGTTCGAGCAACTGATCGCGTTGATGTGGCTTCCTGGGATCTATCTTGACGAGCAGCTGGTTGCGATTGGGCAGATCCTTCCCTTAAGTCTGATGGTCGTCGAAAGCTCCTCGACGCAGCCTTAGGAGGACTTTTGTTCCTCCTAGGACCTAATCGATCAAAAGGAGATACCCTGCTTAACCTTTCTAGCGCACTAGTCCTTTCTGGAGAGAGAGTGATACGTTGTTCAGTATCTGTGGCTCGTAGTGATGAAGTTCGTCCAGGTTGATAAGAAAAATCTTCAGACTCCTCAGTACGATATGAATCGGTACGACTAATACGCGAAGAAAGTAAACGGGTATTTCTTTGAACACTTCGATGTCCTGAATGGGTCGATACTCCGCCATTAAGGGTTTGTATGAGTTATCGCATAGTTTCTTGCATGGCTGTTTGGCCCTGGGCCAGATTTGTCATTATTCCAGCCAGATCTGGAACGTTTGGCAAAGCAGATGGATTTGGAGGGCTTCCAGCATTTCGATTGCTGGATTCTGGATTATCAGCCATTTGTAATGAATTATTTTTGATGAAAAACGATATTACCAGTCGTTTTCCAATGACGGCGCCAATCTGTTGATGTAAAAAATTAGATTATATCTAATTATTTAATCACAGATAAAATTAAATGAGACAAAGAAATTTTAAAGTGGTTCAGCCTTATAAGAATGGCCTACATCCACTGTTTCTATTATTGCTGACTGTTTGGGAATTCTTGATTACAAGTTTAGTCAAGAAATTCCGGTCCCCTTACAATGAGGATAATACAATGTATTTATAGCCCTAAGGCTATACATGTGAAAGGGTAATACATTCAATGCCCCTTAAGCGTATACATCTGTATGATAATAATAAGTATTTAATACGCAGTCAATTTGTTGGTTATCCTGCTATTAATGCTCTGTTCGAGGTGCAGCTCGGACCGCGTAAGCTGCTTGGACCGCCTAAGTGTCTCTGTACTCATAAGTTGCTCGATGTATTAAAGTTCCTCGGAGAACTCTTGTTGGTCGGAACGTCTGGGTTGATCGAGAAAGTAGAGTTCCTCGTTGCAGTATGGTTCCTCGGAGAGCATCTATTGCTCGGAGTATCTGAGTGGGTTGGGGAAGTCGAGTTCCTCGCAGATTTCCACGTGTCTTCGCCCAATTGAGCCATGTCAGCAGACTAAATTTGGTATCAACAGTCGCCATGAAAAACTCAAAAAACCCTAGCTACAGTGGAGTGAAGAACAAAGACAAAAATAAATGAAGAAAAAGAGGGAAATTGAGGACTAACGAAGTAAGAATGAAGATGGAAATGTTGAAAGACCCAGAATTTGTGAGACGAAGAGCAAAAGACATCCTCGGAAGCACAAGATGTAAAGAAGTTGAAGTGACGATCAAGTTCATTTAACACTTGAGTTTAAACACTCCAATGATGGTTCATGCAGTTCGAAAAATATCTATCGCTCCAATATCTAGCCGAATGAAGCGTCGCTCCTCTCCTAATCATGTAAATTGCAAATGTTCCATTAGGAGGGAAACATTTTCTTTTAAAATTTGTGGGCCCAATTTGTCACCCAAAAATATTAGGGGCAATTGTGGGTACCTATTTTTTTATCAGCCCGTAGAGTAGCCGACCAGGCCCATAAAGGCTAGTTAAGTGTGCGACCCAAATTATGATCCACGATTATGAAATTAACTCGAGATAAGACCAAGTCTATCCCCGAGAATCTCGAAGAGATATTCAAGGGATTCATGGCTTATCGTGGAGGTTACAACCGCATTCTGTATGGTGTATATGAGAACACCTGGCCTGGGGCAGAGGGGCATGTAACAGAGAAACCCTCTTGAGAGACACTTAATAAAAAATAGTAGACCTCTCTGTGGACGTAGGCAATTTGCCGAACCACGTATATTGTTGTGCTTTGTTGTGATTCCATGCTTTTCTTAATCTTCTAGTGATTTCTTTATTCTATAATTTATGTTGCGTTTTTTGTCACCACACTTATAATGTGCACTAGTATTGGATGTTTTTTTTATTGTATGTATTAACTGATTGGCTCCTGTCAGCATGAGAAATCTATTATTATTAAATATTTTCTCCTCCATTATATGAGGATATTGAGAACAAATATAGGTGTGTCTATTACAAAATTCTAAAATGGTAGGCTTAGGATGTAGGGGAAGTAAAATAATGATATAAAACAAACTTTATTATTTCTTAACCTTTTATTGTTGAAATGGAATTTGAAGAATATATCACATAGTTATAGCATTTTTATTTATTATTTATTTATTTTTGAAATAAGGGTAGGCCTAAAATTCTAGAAATACTGAGCCATGGGAGAATAAAAAGTTTTCTCTCCTCGCCTTCAACCAGTATGCCATGATATTGAAATGCTCACAAGAGCCAATGTTGTTACAAAGGGTTTTGATTACTTGTTTCAGTTTGTCCCTTCCATTCTTCACTTGGTATAGTCCTTTTGAGAGTTAGATGTCCTATTCCTATTTATAATAATCCCTCGACTCTGTCCCGATTTAGGTTCTTTAAAAATAAAAAAAAGAGTGTAACTAAGTAAATAAAAATATTAGATACTAGGTGCGAATCGAATTCGATCAGAAGCCACTATAGATGTGATTTGGATTCATTAGCCACTTTAAAAACGCCACGCTTTATAGACACGAGGTTAATCTTAAGAAAATGCTTAATAAGGAGGGCACATAATTGATTCAAATGTACATTAGCCTTCATATGCATTTGTTTTTCTGGAGTCATTTGAATACTAAGATGACAATTGTGAGAATTATTTGAAAGTAACATAAATGGTGTCAATGGCACATATTGAAATTACACTCAAACATAGAGTAGTACTTAACTACTCAACTCAATTCAACGAAGCCTTTTCCTAATTATTTGGGGTATTACACTATTTATAGGGATGAGAGAAGGATCTAGAAAATGCTTAAGTCACATGGGATGTCATAGGGTGACATCACTAATGACATCACATGGACTAGAACATTCCCATTAGAAATTACTTATTCTATCCCTCACTTATCCAATTAATTACTATCAACTAACAAGGAAAAACCTCAATACCAAATAGACATACTAAATATGACTCAATAAAACTAGAAATAATGAAAATTCTCCTTCATAGTGGAACACATTAGTTTAAAAAAAGGTCGTACCCAGTGCACAAGGCTCCCGCTTAACTGTAGGACCTAGGAGAGATAGATGTTGGGTTGTCTTAACCCCATATATGGAGAGGTTGCTCCCATATCTCGACCCGAGACCAATCGTAGCTTAGGTGAGGGAGATTTCCATCGCACTAAGTTATAAAAAAAGTTCAACCTTAAACGTAAGACTCAACTCTGAATTGAGTCATTTCACCAAACACGAGCGAAACCTTGAAGTTTATATGTGTTTATTTTCAAAAACTTTCTCCATTACGTCCAACCAATCAATGAAGTTATCAGGGTTGAGGTGACCATCAATCTTAGGGATGTCCAAACTAATATCTTCATTTAGGCTCTTGGAGAGTAGCCATAGTGCCTATGCGAGGTGGTCATATCCCGGTGGTAGATATATGAAATCATCATCTTCATCCTCAAAATCATCAAGTGAGAAACATGCACAAGCCATGGGAATGGGAAATGGTTTGGGGGGGGGGGGGGGGGGGGGCTCAAAAGGAGGAGGTATCTCATCCACTAGAGGTTAATCTCCTTCTTTCGGTTGCCTAAAGGCGCAATAATCCATTTGGTAACCCTTCTCATTAGGCCTGTAAACGGATTGGATTTGGACCAGATCAAGCAAACCCAAATCCATATTCGTTTATGTTAAACGGATTCGGATTCGATCCGATAATCTATTGGATTATCTGTTAGGTTTCCAAATCCATGTTTGTTTATGCTAAACGAATTCGGATCCGATCCGATTATCCGACATATAATTTTTTATTTATGTTTATAATAATTTTCATTCAAAAATAATAATGATATGTCAAAACATATACTTTTGACCACTCGATTTGCAACATTTTAATTTTTAACTCTTAGGAGCCGTGTGTGTGTCCTTTTCCTTTTATATGAGGGAGATTTTTTTTTATATAATAATAACTATTATAATATATATTTAAATTATTATTAGATACAATATATATTAATATATATTAAAAATATTAATCGGATCGAATTATTAACGGATCGGAGTATATGAATCCAAATCCGCTCCATTTAATAAATGGGTAATCGGGTAATCGAATTTTAGGCATGATCCATATTCGTTTAAATGGATTGGATTCGGATTCGGATAAAATTCGATCCATTGATAGGCCTACTTCACATGGCATAAGAAGAAAATTTGATCTTTGATTAGAACAAATGATACAATTTTTGGATTGATATAGTCAAATGGAGACAAATCCATCCTTCGTTCTTCCGGTACGGGTACTCTACCATCCCCATAATTTGAGGCATGTGTGGGAGATGATTCTCACCTCCAACTAAATTGAATACGATGGTGATTGAGGATGAGGGGTCTTTGAGGCATTCTTTAACCCTTTATTTGAAATCCCTAGCTTAACGGGTATCTATTGAGCATCGTGTAGGTGTTGGGTGCTTTTTGTGGGAGTAGGGGCAGCTGGGTATGAGAAATAAGTTGGTGGGTGTTCTTTAGGAGGTGAGGGGTCGTAATAGTGTGGTGTTTGGATCATGAACCTGGTGTACAGGTAGGAGGTGGGTGTAGCTGGGCTCGGGTGAGTTAGTAGCTCAGGAGTTTTATTAACGTACACACTGAACTCTACAAATGGAGAGGCACTTGAACATGTCTAATATCGCATGCATATAAATACTTCAAGATTGGAGTCAAAATCCAAGTACTATAGTTTAATGTTTAAAATTAATAATGTCGTTAACAAAATTGCTAATCATGTCTAGAATTAAGTAAATGGGATTACTGATAGAATAAACATATATTAATAGATTGCTAAAAACCTAGGAAGCATGGACTCAACACGTAATACGGGATACAAATCGATTCGAGATACGAGATGCCTATTTTTTTCAAAATGTAGGGTACAAATACGATAGGAGATCTTAAATATTTATTATATATATATATATATATATATATATATATATATAGTTTTATTTAATGCCATTTTAGAAAACAGTATAATGAAATGTTATTTAAGAAAATAGTTGATTTGACATAAGAGATGCCATTTGTGAGTGAGGGAGGAATACAGAGAAGGCATAACTTAAGAAAATCCATTTCTAAATGAGGGAGAACTCTGACAAAAAAAAGAGAGAACATAATAAAAAAATGTATCCCAATATATCCCAACGTATCCCAGCGTACACAAAAACATATCCAAGCATATCTAGGCCATTTAAAAAATTAAACAAATAGTATACTCTAGGATTCGCGTATCCCGTATCCCATACGTGTTAAAAAATATTCACGACCTCCCGAGAGTATCCGTACTTCATGGGTAAAAACATACGTACATGTTAACGCTGGGAACATAAAAGTAGCAAACATTTTCATGTCCATATGAGCCATTTTTTATATCATGTGATGTTAACTTTATTATATTTTTCCAGAAAACACAATTTAAACATAATTTCAAGAACAACAAACCAAACAGGCCCTAAATTTAACTAAACCAATATATATATCTCAGATTTTATTGGATGTTTCTTAAGATCATTAATGACAGTGAAACGGGCAGATCAAGGGGATTCAGATTCGTCAAGGATGAGAATTTGTAATTCAAATTTTGCAAATCGATGTTTGAATTACAAATTTTGAGGGAACAAAATTTGTAAAGATTTTGTAAACCACAATCCCATCACGCACGTTGTAGAGGGAATGAACCAAAAAACATACAGTGCAACCTTGAACTAATATATATTATTTTCAACAAATAAAAATGATTAATTTCATCATCGGGATGCATGTTTGGTTTATTTTCGGCATATAAAAAATGATTTCCATACAATAAAAAACTATTTTCGACAAATAGAAATAATTTTCAGCAATATAAAATATTTCCAACACATAAAAATGATTTCCAGTAATAATAAAGTATTTTTAACAAATAATAATAATTTCCAGCAATAAAAAATTATTTCCAACTAATAAAATTATTTCCAACCAAATTTCTAATAAAAAGTAGAAAAAATACATATAAATAGACATCGTACCTACGTGAACTTCAATCTTGAATTTTATCTCTCCCTTCTGGTCGTTCAAAACTATACTCTAGGTGGAATCTTGAAACACAATCGTACGATTATAGTTTACTAGATATGTACCTATGTGAACCTCTGATTAAATATTCAAAAAGAATGCAATTGTACGAGTAATTTGTTTAGCACCAAAAATTGAAGACCTAACTTTGTGCTTTTGATTTTCTATTCCGCATGAAATCACACAACAATTTATTTGATGCCTTTTGCTCTGCTGTTGCTCCAATACATTTTGTATCCTATGTCGAAGATGAGAAGTTGAAGATGATATGCCTTGTGGGGTTGTGGCTCCATTTTTCTCATGGAAGATAAAGCATGGGTAGTTTGATATGCGTCAGACTCTTCTTTTTCCACCCACTAAAGTTTTTCTATCAAAAACTGTCATAAATAATTACATAACATTATTAAAAAAATTAATATTTTCATAAATTAGAGTTAATATTACCTTACATACAAAAGTGTTATAAAAATAAATATATTATATGACAGTTAAAATACTACGATCATAAAAATCATATTAATATGACCCAACAAGTATACGTCTGCTATAATTATTAGTTTAAATGCAAAAAGGGTAATAATTATGAAATAATAGAATTTATTATGACGGTTTAATGAAAACGGTATAAAATTGAATCTAAAACCATCGTATAAAGGTTTTTTCTAATCACGAACGGCACATCCTTGAATGCATGTTCTAAAATAATGATCTCCACTACGACAACACATCTCAACTGGCGTATGGTACATGATTTGATGTCGAACGTGAACCCTAAACCGATATATCCTACCACAAGTAACGGTATGTTCGCACGCACACACACACACACACACACACACACACACACATATATATATTTTTTTCCTTTTTTTTTTTTTTTATTTTTTAAATCAGGAATTTTATTGCAACTATAGAGAGAAAAGCCCTCTCACATGGCTTACAATCAAATCAAACAAAGACCTTTACTGAAACTACTAAAATGGAAGCTCTAATCTCTCTAGGGAGATCACAATAATTTTGAAAGCTAATAGAACTTTGATGATAGGATCCACGATTGGCAAGTAACACTGCAGTTTTATTGGCTTCTGAAGAACATAACTTTATGACGCAATGATTAGTTTGGAGAAATTCATAGATCTCAGAAATTTCAGTCCTTATACGCCACTGAGCTGTAGAAGAAGAAATAAAACATTGAAGAATATTTTCAGACTCTACTTCTATGTCAATATTAGAAATACCCTTCTCCTTGCAGAACTTGATCCCAACCAAAATAGCTTGAACTTGAGCTTCAATCAATGAATCTGTAGATAAAACATTTGAGAAAGCCCAAATGAATTGACCCGAATCATTTCGAATAATAGAGCCACAACCCATATTGTTCCCTGCCTTGGCAGCACAGTTGAGTTTGAATCTACCTTTTGGAGGACATTTCCAAGGCATAAATATAAAAGAAGACTTGGACATCATGAAATTAAGAGAGAAGACATTGATAACCTCCGTGCATACATCATTTCTCCCACCTTTGATTTTGGAATGTTGGAATATCTCTGCAATTCTAGATATCACTCTAGAAGAAATCATGTTAGCTTTCATAGTTATACCTTCAAAAAGAGCTTTATTTCTGGCAAGCCAAATTTCTCAGATAATAGTGACTGGAATGATCTTATGAAGCCACTGAGATATATGAGAATTTCCTGCATGTAACCACCATTGAATTATCGAGCTATGAATAGTGGATGGCCTAGGAATAACTCCCAGTAAGCAGCAAAAATGATTCCAAACTTCTGCAGCTATAGGACCTGATATAAAGAGATGGTTCAAAGATTCCCCATCCTTATGGCAGCATTGACATCTTGATGCTAATTTCACTCCCACCTTTTGAATAAGATCTTCAACAGGAACACATTTAGATAAAGTTTTCCACATAAAAGTAGATATGTTAGGAGGAATATTAGGATCCCATATATAGTTAAAAGCTAAAGATGACAATTTATGCTTTCTTATAATCTCATAAGCTGATGAACCCAAACATAGGATATATATATATATATATATATAACCATAGGATATCGAATACACTTAGGCGTACCCAAACATTTAGATCCCTACATCGGTGGAAACTTTTCTAAATTATGTTTACAATATCTCCAAACTATGTTAAACATATATAAACAGATAGGAAATCGCATTCTCTGAAGTGTACCCCAAATAAATTAAATCCATAAGCACCAGATTATTCTTTACAATCTTAGGTTTATCAATTCTTAACCTTATTATATTCAACACCTAATTTATTTAAACTCTCAACTATGAGTACATCTATCTCTCTATGTACAAACTTTATTTTAATGTGCATACGTGTCTCCTCATTTAATTAATAGATTAATTTCAAGACATATAACTTCTCAAGACTTGAACTGATCTCCCAAACACTTTAATTCGTTTCTCTATAAGCTTAATGCGTACACACGACTAGAGGATACCGCTCTCTCACCAGTCTACTTAATTTATTCTAATCCTCAATGTCGGATGGTAAAATTAATTGAGGTCCTAACAATTCTTCTGCCTTAATTAAAATTACACAATTTACCTTATTGTTTGCACACTAATAAACTTAACTTCTAATTTTTTCCAACCATCACTCACTTGGATAACCTCTCACATACTTAAATGAAATCGTAAAAATTCCATGACCATTTCCCCCGGACTGATCCGAACCAACTCTAGGGGATGAATCCATTCCCCTCACAAATTCGAGTCGATTCGGTTCTGGAAAGATTCCAAAACAGCCTAAGGACGAAGATGCAACCTCCAAAACCACAATTAATGCCCAGACCAAGCTCCAAAATAGTATCCAATCGATACCATAACCCAATGTAAGTATGTGAAAATGTTTCTAAACCTTTTAAACCATCATATGGGTCAAAGAACAACAAATCTAAGACTAAAACTTTAAGATTCAAACTTTGCAACATAACTCATCTTTAAATCAACTTAGGGGTTGTTTATCATCAATTCTAGCCTTAAACCTCAAATGAACATAGGAATAATTTGTAATAATGAAGTTTCATTATAAAACATAAATTATATCTTATATCTACATCAAATTGTTCATCAATTTTATGTTTTAATCATCAAGGTGTAACTACTCAATGCAGGATAGATTTATATCATTCCTAATTAACCCAAATAATAAATCATCATATAAATTAGTCTTCAATATAGTTAAAAACTCAAAATCATATGAGAAATCATACTTTTAAATTAAAAAATACATTAGTGAAGATATTACAAGAAAATTATTGCCTTATAAGATGAATGAAGGCTCCTCCCTTCAGATTTTCCTCTTTTGCTCATCTCCCAACTTGTTAAGTTCTAGCAGACGGTTTGTGCCTATTAGGTTTAATTAAAAATATATTGGAAACCTAATTAGGTTGCCTTACCTTGTAACTAAACTTCCCAATCCCGTATCTCCACATAAGGCCTAATTTCGAGCCCATAAAAGAGCCCAGAATGCTATCCATAATGGCCTAAAATCTCTCCTAAATGTATATCTACCCCTAGGGCCAATTTGAAGTGATAAAATAGATAATCGAACACTTGTATCACCCAGGAGTCTAGTCTAAACAACACTTCCCATAATACACGTAATACCTCATGGTGTTAATAAAACGCCACACTTAAATATTCTACGCATATAATTTTTCAATTACAATTTAAATTGAGCCAAATTATTATTACTAAGACATGCAAGTAATAATTAATTCCATTTATCAATTTATTAATAACTTAATAAATAATAATTTTAGTATGTGAAAATATGGGGTATTACAATAATACGCTCCCCTTGATTTGATACTGCTCCTTATTTTTACATTTCTCAGATGATTTAGTTGATGCATTCTTATTTTATACCGAATCTTCTTAAATGTTACTTTGACTTAGTGAATATAGTTGATAGGTTGTTGCTTTAATCTCCTTTTTGTTCTAAAGCTCGACTTTTGTGCAAAGAGGTAAACATTAACTTTATCGGATCTATTTGAATTAAGTAATGTGACTCTTTTGGAGTTCATGTGTTAAATACTCTTCGGTAGTTCATGTATGTAAAAAAAATAAAATGTGTTGACCATATCTCCCTTGGTGTAGCATTTTTGAATTTTAGTTATACATGCACAAGTTCCTTCATAGGTAGTGGTAGGAACGTATGTTATTAGGGGTAAGTCATAAGTGCTTTGATTATTCCTTGTGATGATCACTCAGATACCATATATCCATATAACTAGCTAGACACATATGGTTAGATATAAAAATATAGCATAATATTTTTTATACTAGTCCCATGCTTATATAACACCTCATATTTTGGGGGCATTTATTATTTAATTAATTTGGTTAATTTTAAATTACTTGTGTGTCGTAATTTAATTGAATTAATTATTATTTATATTTATTAAATATTAATATGGTGAGTAAACGATTAATATTCATGGGATTTAAATTTACTAAGTGGATAGTAATAATTTAATTATGTCATAACGAATAATAGTGACGTGACATTTATTTATCTCAAGCGCGGGTCGGGTATAAACTATTTTGGGGTCGAGATAAGAACTTTTAGTAAAATAACTTGGATGAAAATTTTGAGTGTACGGTTGAGTCCAGATGGGTCAAGTGATTAGGCATAAATTCTTTCAAATTTACCCCTTAATTTAGAGGCTTTTATTACCCCGGACAACGTAAGATTAGTTGGTTTATCCCATATCATTGCTAATGGATTCGTTTAACAAGTATCCCGAGTTTTCGGTATTTTGTATTGATTTTACAGGTATTTAATAAATGAAAGAAAGAAAGAAATCGGAAGCTGCAAGAGAGAAGAAAGAAAACGAATAAAAAGGGCAAAAGCGTAATTTCCACCAGGAATCCGATTAAGGACCCAAAATAAAAGTCGAAGATCTCGAGTTTACGAGTGCGTAGGAAGAAACGACGTCCCAATCCGAGTTTTGGAATAGAAGTTATGACGACCCGAAGATGTGAGATAATCAAGAGAAGTTGAAGAGAAAATCAAGAGAAATTGAGAAGAATATTCGGTCCAATCCGGATGGTACAAAAAACGGATTGATCCTCGTACCAGAATTCATTGCATAAGGTTGCGTCTTTCGGACCGATCCGGTCCTCCTAAAAAAGGGATCGATCCGACCCCCAAATTTTTGTACATAAGGCCTATTTAGCGGACCAATCCAAATGAAATAAAAAACGAATCGATCCGGTTATCACCCAAACGAATCCGAGATGTCCTGACCAGATCGATCCGGGGTTCAAGATTTGGAATTATCTTATTCAAGCTAGAGTCTTTCATGACTCCAACTCTTGTATTTTTTGTAGTGTATAAATTTATAACTCCTCCTAGACATTAAGGGAACTTCTAATTCGTTTTTAGAGAAGCCTTGAAGTAGTTTTGAAGGAAGAACAACCGTAACCCTAGTTTTGTCATTTAGCTCTGATTCAAGTTCTTCAATCCAAATACATTTGTTCCAATTCTTGTTTTAATTATTGTTGTCGTTATTTCTTTAGTTAAAAATTTCATTCTTCTTCATCTTAAGTTGTTAGTTAAAATGTCTCCTTTTATTAAAAGCATGTTTTCTTCTTGTTTTAATATGTCCAGCTAAGTTTTTAAGGGTTGTGGTGCATGAACCCCATCCGATGTATTTCACGATAGTGGAAATAGATTTTTGAATTAAAATCTTAAATGAATCATGTTGTATAACCGGTGAAACTGTCAAAGGACTTTCGATCTCGTTTGCCCTAGGTAACCGGGATGCTTAAGAATGCGACGCGAGTATTGGTTAATGCGACACTTCTTTACACGTCTCTTGCTTACATACTGTGCGGGATACGATCCCTCATATGTGTAATACTTGGGAGTACTAAAGACCGGGTTCATTTAAGGTTCTAATTCCGACGCTAGTATCCTACGAAGTGAAGTAATAAGGTGTGGGGGATTGTAACCCGACCTATTTATTCTCATTCCATTGTTAACTCGTAAACCCATTTTTCATCAGCTCTGCATTTAATTAGCATAATTGCATTTTACTCATTCCATCTTCTTTAGTTAATCATTTCAAAATTTCATTTAGTTGTAGTTGTTTTGTATTCCAAATCATCTTTTCATTCTTTCCAGAGTCAAAACTACGTTGCCTCTATCTTTCCAATGTTGTCACTACTTCGTTCGTCCTGTTTCCCTGAGGATCGATACCCGACTTATCGGGATTATTACTTGAGGGACAGTCTTGCACTTGAGCCCAAATAGCATGCACACTAGACACATTTTTGGTCGCGTCAAGTTTTTGGTGCCGTTGCTGGGGAAATCTAGGTAGACTTAGGTTAGATCGAGTCAATCTAGAACTTTGACCAATATATATATATATATATATATATATATATATATTAAAAAAATTCACAAATAAAAAATTCGTCATCTCTCAAAAGCCTTTAATGAAAAATCCTGAACATTCTCATATTCCTCACAATACTCCAACCAGAATCCACGAAAACCCGATTGTTGAGTATAACTTTGAAAGCCCCCCACACCTCACGTTTCACAATTCTGGGTTCCACTTCCTACTCCTGAGAACTCTATTGGTACTTACACCCTGAGTCAACCTTTGAGTCACACATCTAGGACACCAAGTGAGTATACCGAGTCATTTGAGGTGAGCGCGAGCAAGATGTCTAACGCAGCTAGTTTTGGCACTGGAGAGGGAGAGTTACCCTATCGTCCCATGAAAGATTTACTCTTTCCTGAGTGGACTGTCACCCCTGGTTGCATTTTACTTCCATATAATGCCGGTCAATTCCACTTTCGTAACGGGATGATATAGATTCTCCTTACATTTCACGGCATGGATTCGGAGAAACCATACTTGCATATCTGCGAGTTCGAAGAGGTGTGCGACACATTTAGTGACCAAGTTTGCATGCAAGATACCATTTGCCTAAAACTTTTTTTCTTTTTCCTTAAAGGATAAAGCTAAGACCTTGCTATGGTCTCTACCCCCGAACTCCGTAACTTCATGGAGAGATATGAAATCCAAGTTTATCTCAAAATTTTATCCATAGCACAAGACCAACTCTGCCAAAACTCAAATCCAAGCTTGTAGGCAGAAATCGTCAGGCATGCCTTTGTGGAATGGCCCGCCTCATAGATAACACACACCTTTTCTTTCGAACCACAAGCTACGATGAATCCACATTCACTGGTTGTCCAATGTCCACCACCTCCTCAATACTAACAAGCACCACCACCTCCAGCGCCATATGTAGCTCCATCGTGGAGAAATTTTGAGGATACCATAAATCAGTTCATAAATTCTCAAAATGCAACCAATGCCAGAAATGAACGCATGTTCGCTGATATTAATACGAACATCTCCAAGTTACAATCATCGTAGAGTATCCAAGAGAAGGGAAAATTTATTTCCCAAGGACAAAGACCTCCCCAAGGTCAACCTATTGTTAGCTCCACCTCTACAGAATAGCATGAGCAGTGCCAAGATGTAATAACTCTTCATAGTGGGAGAGTTGTTGATTTATCACCCCCCACACGACACTTATAAAGTCAAGGAGAATTTGCCCATCACAAAAGAGGCCGAAGATATACCCTTAAACGAAAGTGAAAATGAAGACACTAGTGAGCCCGAGTTAGTTGTAAATCCACCCTCCACTGCGCCATTTCCTCAAATATTGGTTCCTTCCCATAAAGAGACCATAAGTGATGAAGTGTTGGAACTCCTTAAGAACATAAAATTGAACCTACCTTTCCTTAATGCAATAAGACAAATTCCAGCCTATGCAAAAGTCATAAAAGACTTATTGACAATAATTAGGATGATGAAGGTAGAGAAAAATGTTTTCTTAGAACATAACATGATCTCTATTCTTCTTAACGATCTCCCACCTGAATATAAAGATCCTGGTGCACCCACCATTTCCTGCACCATTGGATAGAATAAATTCGAAAAGGCCTTACTCGATTTGGGGGCGAGTGTCAATATCTTCCCCTCTTCAATTTATAGGCACCTTGATCTGGGTGATCTTAAACCCACAAGGATCACTATCCAATTAGTGGATCGAACTGTGAAGATACTGAGGGGTATAGTCGAGGATGTGATAGTCCAAGTGGACACTTTCTACTTCCCGATAGATTTTGTCATTTGGGACACGGAACCCTCCTTTGCCTCCAAAAATCATGTTCCCATTGTTCTTGGGAGCCAATTCTTAGCTACGGATAATGCACTGATCAATACTTGAAATGGGCAGATGCAACTCACGTTTGGGAATATGACTTTAGAAACAAACATCTTCAACAAAGCCCAACAAGCAGGGGAAGAAGATGATCTTCACGCGATGAGCTTAATTGACGAGATCGTAGAAGAGAACTTTGAGGAAAATTATTATGGATACGCCTTACAAGCTTGCTTAGTGTCTAGTCACGAGAGTGAGGGAGCCTACATCGAGTTTGAGGGGGATATAGAGGAGTTAAGAGGCTTACTCGATGAGACAGTGTCAAATGAGCACGCGAAAGATCTTACTTGGGTTTCTCGATTCGAAGAGTTACCACCAAGGGAGGCACGCATGGTGCCCTCTAGTGACACATTCTCGACTCTAGAGTTGAAGAAACTACCCTCTAATGTTAAATATGTTTTCCTAGGTGAAAGTGAGACATTTCCCGTTATTGTCTCCTCTAGCTTAAATGAAGAGCAAGAGGGTAAACTATTAAAAATTCATAGGAAGCACCAAAGTTCTTTTGGTTGGTGAATAGATGATCTAAAGGGGATAATCCATCTGATTTGTACCCATAAAATTCACCTCGAGGAAGATGTTAATCCCTCGATAGAAATGGAAAGACGGCTAAACCCCACAGTGAAAGATGTGGAGAGGATTGAAATTATAAAGTTCTTGGATGCCAGGATTATCTATCCAATCTCAGATAGAAAGTGGGTGAGCCCCATTCAAGTCATCCTGAAAAGGTTGGGTGATTGTGATTGAAAATTCCAAGGGAGAGTTAGTTCCCCAACGCACCACCACTGGGTGGCATGTTTGCATTGATTATCGAAAACTCAATGCGGTAACTAGGAAAGACCATTTCCCCTTCCCATTTATCCATAAAGTGCTTGAAAGAGTAGCGGGACACCCTTACTATTGCTTCCTAGATGGTTATTCCAGATGTAACTAAATTGAGGTAGATGTAATTGATTAAGAGAAGGCAACCTTCACTTTCCCCTTTGGAACGTTTACCTATAAACGTATACCATTCGGCTTGTGTAATGCACCGGTGACCTTTCAAAGCTGCATGTTGAGCTTATTCAGTGACATGTTTGAGAGAGGGCTAGAGGTGTTTGTGGAAGACTATAGTGTTTTTATCACCTCTTTCGACTTATGTCTAGCCAATCTTGAGAAAGTACTAGCCCGATGTGTGGAAAAGAACCTAGTCCTTAATTGGTAGAAATGGCGTTTCATGGTAACTCAGGGTATAGTTCTTGGCCACATCGTGTCATCAAAAGGGATCAAGGTTGATCGAGCAAAAATAGATGTCATAACTGACTTACCCCCACCAAAATCTCTTAAGGACGTGCGCTCTTTCTTGGGCCACGTGGGGTTTTATAGAAGGTTAATTAAGGACTTTAGTGCCATTGCTAGACCCTTAGGAAACCTTCTTATGAAGGACGCCCCTTTTGAATGGACGAAAGCATGACAAAGTTCTTTTGAAAAATTGAAAAACATGCTTGTGTCCGCTCCCATCATGTAAGCCCTTAATTGGTCCTTCCCATTCGAGCTTATGTGTGATGCTAGAGATGATGCGATAGGGGCTGTTTTCGGCCAAAGAAAATACAATAAGGCACATGTCATCTACTACGCTAGTCGGACTCTTATCGGATCACAACTCAACTACTCCACTTAGGGGAAGGAATTTCTAGCGACAGTCTTCGCTCTTGAAATGTTTCGGTCCTATCTTATCGGTTCCCCCATAACTTGTTCACTGACCACGGGGGTTTAAAATATCTAATTGTGAAGAAAGACACAAAGACGCACCTCATAAGGTGGATCCTACTCCTACAAGAGTTTAATCTCTCCATTAAAGATAAAAAAGGAGTAGAAAACGTCGTCGCTGATCACTTATCATGACTTTCTTCCAACGTACCTAGTTATCCTACACCCCGTAGATGAATATTTTTCGGATGATCAACACTTTGCCACCTCTTCTTTGCCCATGTTTGTGGATATAGTGAACTATCTTGTCACGGGAGTTGTCCCTCCCGATTGGACACTACAAGATAAAAAGATGTTCATCACATGGTCGCGCATATTTTTTTATGATGGTCCATTACTTTTTAAATATTGCACCGATCAAATCATCCGACGATGAGTACCGGATGATGACATTCCAAAAGTCATCCAATTATGTCATTCGGAAGCATGTGGAGGCCATTTTTTTGTGAACCTACCTTTCTTAAAATTCTCCAAAGCAGTTTTTACTGGCCCTCAATGTTCTGGGATGTCAACAATTGATGCAAATCTTACGACAAGTGTCAACGGATGGGGGGGATTACCCAATGAGACATGATGCCATTAACCCAAATTCTCAACACTGGAGTTTTCGATTGTTGGGGTATTGCCTTCATGGGCCCTTTTCCCCATCCTTTGGGTACCTATACATCCTAGTCGCGGTAGACTATGTTTCTAAGTGGGTGGAAGCTATAGCTACCAAGACTAATGACAATAAAGTGGTGATAAAATTCATGCACAAACACATACTTTCTCGCTTCGGTGCACCTAAAGCGGTAATCAGTGATAACGACACACACTTTTGCAATAAGCCATTTGAAAAACTTATGAAAAAGTATGGTGTCATTCATAAGGTTGGAACGACCTATCACCCACAAAAGAATGGGCAGAGGCTGAGCTGGAAAATCGTGAAATCAAACACATACTAAAAAAGACCGTCAATCATGACCGAAAAGTTTGGTCCCTTCGATTGAACGATTCGCTATGGGCCTACCGTACCGCATACAATAACCCACTTGAAATGTCCCCATTGCACTTCGTGAATGGAAAACCTTGCCATCTTCCTGTTGAGTTAGATCACAAAGCATATTGGGTAATTAATAGGGTAAATTACGATATCGACAAAGCTGGTGAAGCTCGCAAGCTTCAACTAAACGAGTTGGAGGAGATACACAATGATGCGTATGAGAAGGCCAAGATTTCAAAAGCCTGGATGAAACTCACACATGATAAGATCATTCGATGGAAAGAGTTTCAATTAGAATAAAAGTTACTCCTCTATAATTCCTGTCTTCATCTATTTTTGGGTAAATTGCGGTCTCGATGGACTGGTCCATTCGTTGTGAAAAACATTTTCCCCCACGGAGCAGTAGAATTTGAAGATCCAAAAGGGGGAACACGTTCAAAGTCAATGGACAGCGCCTAAAGCCATATGTTGAGGCGTGCATAGAAGAGATCGAAACCATTTGATTGTCGGACCCCGTTTACGATGTAGAGTGAGCTGAGATTGATAGGTCATCGCACCCCCGACGTGTATGGGGTCAATTCTTGTCTATAGTAACTGCACGTAAGTTGGGATAATAGAGTCCATAGGATCACATAACAAAAGGAGAGGAATTAGAGCACCAACACGCTTTACGAGGTGAGCATTTAGAGCCACAGTATTAGGTGAGAGGTAATCGAGTCAAATAGGTTTACAACCATTGGTAGGAGCATTCGAAAGTATTGATAGAGGAGTAGACCATCCAACAGGTGAACTAGAACTGATCTGGGTACCGGATCGATCCGGTCCTGGGCAACCGGATAGGTTTGGTTTGGGAAAAATCGAAATAAAAAAATTGGGGGTTCGGATCGATCTGGTCCTGGGAACCCAGATCGGCCCGACTTATGAAACTCTTTAAATTCCTTAGGTTCACCCCTTATTTCCCCAATACTTCTCCTTCCCTCCCATTTTGTCCCCCACCCTTCCCAACACCCTTTTCCCTCCCAAATACCTCCCCCTTTTCCCTCCAAAAATCTACCCTACCCGTTACCCTCCCCACCTATAAAATCCCCACCCTCCCCACCCTATTTCCCACACCACTACTCATTCTCTTCCTCTCTTTCTCTATTTCTGTCCATCACTCCTACTCACGCCAGAGACCATGGCCAACCCACCACTTCCCCAAAAATACGATTCCACCAAAATTCTCGGCGACGGAGCCGCCGGCTACTGTTCCGTTCAAGAGCCAAGGTGGTGTGAATGTTTCTTCGGCCAACCTCACAAGCTCCAAATCGAACGTCAAGTCAGTTGGAACGACATGCACAATTCCGTTACTACACTTTTTATGGCCCGAGGTTGGTGTCGCTTCATCAATGAACCTCATAAAGCGGTATGGCTCAACTAAGTGCGCACCTTCTATGGCTCACTTGTCCGTACCAGGATGAAGCTTACATCGGCGTCATTTGCATCCCATTATCTTTGGAACTTCTGATCCGAAAGTTGACTGCCAAAGATGTCCTGAACCCACATTAAGACATTTGCCCCAACCATCTTCCCCCACTTGACAAAGATGTATGAATGTACCGCATAGAACCCAATGCTAACTGGATCACTGAAACAAACCCGGTGGGCCAGCTAAGTGAGAAAGCGAGCCTTACTTTTAAAATTGTGTTCGTAAACATTCTCTCAACGAGAAATAACTCGGGAATACGCCCGTGTCAATCCACCCTCGTATATCACCTCTTCGACCATAACACCCCCATCAGTCTGGTTCCCTGCATTTATAAGGACATATTCTTCGCCGCCACGGATAAAAAGGGAAAAACCCCTCTCCCTTATGCCCAACTCCTCACGTCCATGCTAGCGGACGCCGAAATTGCTCCCTCACAAGATTTCTCGAGCTTCCTAACCCTTTTAGAGAAACCACCCGGACTAAATGTGAAAGACAAAAAGCACACATCCAAGCCCATTTAGCCCAGGAGGATAGTGATGATGAAGAGGAGGACAATGATGATGAAGAGGAAGCAGGCGGTGATGAAGAAAGCATCGACGAAGATGAGGAGGACATTGTGATGGGCGAAGGTGATGAGGATTATGATAGTGATGCGGATTCTGATTTTTTACCCGCCAATGCAGAAATTAATCGGCGTCTTTCGACGGTCATATCATGACTTAATGGGTTCCTCAACCAATACAACACTGACTGGGTAGCCGACCTAAGGGCTTACCAGCATGATGCATCGTCTCCAAGCGGCGATGTATCGGATGACTATGGGTGCACCACCACCGTCCTATTTTTATGACCCATATGATCCAAACGTGCCCGGTGGCTCCAATCCACCGCCCCAATGATTTTTTTTTCCGGAGCATTGGTTGTGTATTTATTGGTTATTATCACATGGTTGTTTGTTTCCCTTTCCATTTGTAATGCATGATTGTCTGTTTATATAAAATTCTGCATTTTTCATATTTGTTCGTTTTATTTATTCGCACTTTTAATTCGCTTTGAGTTAGATTTTAGTCCTTTTTGCTTGAGAACAATGCAAAAGTCTAAGTTAGGGGGGCGGGGGGGGGGGGGGGGGGGGGGGTCACAAGCGCGTCTTTCTAAAAATTCACAAATTTTCAAAAATGCCCAGAAATTTCAAAAAACTTTGAAAAATCCAAAAATATTTTTCTTCAAAATAAACAAAAAAAAATTGAATTTAAAATTTTCAAAAATATTATTAAAATTCGATTTAAAGTCTCAAATTGTAAAAATATAGTACACAAAGACAAAATTTACCAAAGATGGAAATTAAGCGAAAATAGACGACTTAACGAATAAATGTGAAGATTAGCAAACCTAGTGAGGTTTCGAGCCTATCATTTTAGAGAGTTTATAAATCAATCTGAGTTAATTGTTAACTCAAAGTTCTAATTCAGCGTCTCAAAAGTCGTCGAGGATCTCAATTCTTTCACTTTGATCGGTTATGGGAAATATAATGTTGTCTTGAAAAATGCGCTAAACAGATCTCTAAATTTATTTAATCTCGAGATGCATATGGTAAGATGATTAGTAATTTGGACAATGAAGTAGGCCCTCGTTTGGCACCCAAAAATATAGGCCAAAAAACGCCATAATTTTTTTTACCCTTTTTGTAACCCAATTGAGACAAATATTTTTTTCCTTTTCGTTTGGCAGCCCGATAACACCCAAATTAGCCCGAAATTGAGACAATTGAAAATCTCAACATTTAAGTCCGAAAAGTGCAACAAAAAGGGGTAAAAGCATAGCAATGCTCAACAAAAATAGCAAGAAAATAAAAAGAGTGAAAAACAGAAGAAAAAAATAGAAAAATAAGAGAAAAATGAGCAAAAGCCTGGAAAAGCACTATGGATATCTTAAGCATAGTTTCCAATTCCAAATTTCCCAAGCCCCTTCCTTGTACCCTTTATACCAAAACCCGAAAAAGTTCTACCTGAGTCCAAAATTTCTAAATTGGTTTCCACATGGAGAGCTAAAACACAAAAAGATAATAAAAGAGATTAAAGGTGTGAATTAAAGGCGATGTTCCCATTTCCCTATAAGTGTAGTCCAATGATGAGATCCATTGACCATATAATTCCTTCTTTCTATTTGTGTGCATGAACTTGGTTCTAATGCATTTACTTTCTATATAATTCAAACCGAGAGAAATAGCCACATTTCTGAGAGATTCATTTTTGAGAGCATTCCGTGAGAATTTGAATTAAAATGACTTTTCGAATAAGTAACTTAATGATCAATCGGGAGAAATTCGTAGTTAAATTTCATGCTCCGCACACGCACTATGATTTGAGACTATGATGACTATTTTTTGGAAAAGTTGGATTTATAAAATTTTTGATTATTTTGAGTTTCCTTGGAGTCGAATTTTGTGGGTATATTCACTACAAACCCTCGCGAGACACAACTCATCCTACTAGGGTAACAAAGGTGTTTAAAGGCTTGTTGCATATGCTAACTACAATCGCTCGCCCGCGAAAGAGGTATGCTATCCCATTTTAGAGTTGGATCATGTTTTGATTCTTTTATATTGCTCGGGACTATCAAAGTTCTAAGTTAGGGGGTGTGATTAGGCATAAATTCTTCCAAATTTACCCCTTAATTTAGAGGCTTTTATTACCCTGGACAATGTAAGATGAGTTGCTTTCGTTTAACAAGTCTCCCGAGTTTCATGTATTTCTTATTGATTTTTACAGGTATTTAATACATGACAGAAAGAAATCGAGAGAAGCAAGAGAGAAGAAAGAAGACAAATCAAAAGGGCAAAAGCATAATTTCCACCAGGAATCCGGTTGAGGACCCAAAATAAAAGTTGAAGATCTCAAGTTTACGAGTGTGTAGGAAGAAATGGCGTCCCAATTAGAGTTTTGGAATAGAAGTTATAATGACCTGAATATGTGAGATAATCAAGAGAAGTTGAACAAAAATCAAGAGAAATTGAGAAGAATATTCTGACCAATTCGGATGGTACAAAAAACGGATTGATCCGGGTACCAAAATTCACTGCATAAGGTTGCATCTGCCGAACCGATCCGGTCCTCCTAAAAAAGGGATCAATTCGGCCCCCACAGTTTTCTGCATAAGGCCTATTTAGCGAACCAATCTGGATGAAATAAAAAACGGATCGATCCGGTTATCAGCCAGACCAATTCGAAATGTCCTGACTGGACCGATTCGGGGTTCGATATTTGGAATTATCTTCTTCAAGCTAGAGTCTTGCATGACTCCAACTCTTAATTTTTTTGCAGTGTATAAATTTCTAACTCCCCCCAGACATTAAGGGAGATTCTAATTCGTTTTTAGAGAAGCCTTGAAGTAGTTTTGAAGGAAGAACAACCGTAACCCTAGTTTTGTCATTTAGCTTTGATTCAAGTTCTGCAATCCAAGTACATTTATTCCAATTCTTATTTTAATTCTTGTTGTAGTTAATTCTTTAGTTAATAATTTCATTCTTCTTCATCTTAAGTTGTTAGTTAAAATGTCTCCTTTTATTAAAAGTATGTTTTCTTCTTGTTTTAATATGTCCGACTAAGTTTTTAAGGGTTGGGGTTCATGAACCCCACCCGATGTAATTCACGATAGTGGAAATAGATGTTTGAATTAAAATTGTAGATGAACCGTGTTGTATAACCGGTGAAACCGTCATAGGACTTTTGATCTCATTTGACCTAGATAACAGGGATGCTTAAGAATGCGACGTGAGTATTGGTTAATGCGACACTGCTTTACTCATCTCTTGCTTACATACTATAAGGGCTACGATCCCTCATATGTGTAATACTTGGGAGTACTAAAGACCGGGTTCATTTAAGGATCTAATTCCGGCGCTAGTATCCTACAAAGTGAAGTACTAGGGTGTGGGGGATTGTAACCCGACCTATTTGTTCTCATTTCATTATTAACTCGTAAACCCATTTTTCATCAGCTCTGCGTTTAATTAACATAGTTGCATTTTACTCATTCTAGTTTCTTTAGTTAACCGTTTTCAAAATTGCCTTTAGTTGTAGTTGTTTTGTATTCCAATCATCTTTTCATTCTTTCTAGAGTCAAAGCTAGGTTACCTTTATCTTTCCAACATCGTCACAACTTCGTTCGTCCTGTTTCCCTGAGGATCGATACCCACATTATCGAGATTATTACTTGAGCGACAGGCTTGCAGTTGAGCCTAAATAGAACATACACTAGACACATTTTTGGTCGCGTCATCGAGATAGTCGAAAAAGAGTACCCATGGGTAGTAAATTGGTCTCGGGACAATTTTAGGCATATTTGAGTCTACAAAAAAGTATTTAGGCCCTTGTAATAAATCCCACAAGCCCAGAAATGGGATTGAGCTAATAAACCCTAAAAGTGAGAGGGTGTGAGAGCCAATAATCATTTAAGAAACCCTAATCCAATAGAGGACAAAAGAGGGAGAAATTAGAGAGATGTTAGGAGCCTAAATCAAGAACAAGTGTGGACATTCTTCATCAAATCCATCATCTACAACAAGAGATTCAGACCCTAAAAACCCTAGAAGGCAAGTGCTTAAACTTTCTTTTAATTAATTTCAGTTTTCATTTCATATCATAGTGGGTGGGTTAAGATGATTGGTGTTTGGGTTTTATTTACATCTAAATTTGGGTTTCTATTAAGTTCGTTTTAAAAATCTATATAGGATTTTGAAATTGGTTTATTAATCTTAAATCTTTATGGATGTTTAATTAAGATTTGGGATTTTTGAAATCTTAGATTTGATATTAATTCGTATGGGTCTCTGTGTAAAATTTATGTGACTAAGCTTCTAAAAAGGTTATTAATGGTGGATGGTTTGAGCAGTGAAGAAGGAAAGAAGGACTCCAGGGTCGTTGGCCTGGATGTGGTTCGAGCGACAGACTCTGTTGTTCGAATTACATGATGCTTCGTTCGAACGATGTCACTTTCCAGCCGCCATTTCCTCCTTCCCCTGTTTCAATCCTGAGTTCATTGGTTTCGGAGTTTGCTGTTTCGGGGGGTTAAATTTGGGGGCTACAATATGGATTTGTTTGTGGCAGATGTTAATGGATTAATTAGTGTAATAATCCCAAAGGAAAAGTAAGGTAAATGGAGTGAATTAAGAACCTTAAATTAATAAGTGTGTTAGACTTATTGAAAATAATTTTTAATAATAAATTCTGAATATTTTATTTTCAGGCCAAGTGAGCGAGTCTGAGTATATTGGTTGAGTGATGCCAAGTTAATGAATTAATTAATGCGTGATTAATTAAATGTGAATCAGCATATTGACTCGAGTATAATTTGGGCTAGTGTTACGAGTGCTTAGGCATGAATTCGGTTGGGTTAATTTATTATAGGGTTATATAATAAATTATGGAATATTCAAAATAGAGGGTGTTAACCTTAAAATGTGGAAATTGAGGAATAAGTTCTACAAGATGAAATTTTGGACCAAGTGAGCCAGTCTGAGCAATTTAGTTGGGTGACACAACTCGAGTGATAAATAAGTAAATATGGGAATTATTTAAATTACAAGTCGGTATATAGACTTGGGAATGTTAGTCTAGAGTTACGACAAATTTTGCACGGAGTAGCCTGAATTAATTATATATATATATATATATATATATATATATATATATATTTGTGCTTTATAAATATTAGTGTAAATAATATTTATAGGAATACATACCCCTCTAGTGCTATCATGGGAGATTGCACGATGTGGGTGAATCCCCGGGCTTGAGGAGCAGGCGCGTACAGTCCCCCGGTCATAGTGTCCGTATGTAGGGATGAGATAACTTGGGAATGATTCAGTCTCATTTCCAGAGGGAACTATTACCGCCTCCACTGCGTTTATTTTATCTCACTGATTCGGGGAGCTAATTGTGTCAGGATGTCCGGGTGGATGAGCATACCTTGATTGATAGCATTTTAGAGAACATCCGGTGAGTGTCTACTCGAGAGGATTGATATACATTTACGGCATGTGTGTGAATGTTGTAATATAGTGATACGTACATATGGTGCAAACATTTATATACTTGTAAAAAATACATAGTGTGAATTGTATTGAGCATAGATATAACTCATGAAAATGTTATATGGTCTCAAATGAAAATGATGATTAGTTAAGGTAATGTGAGATTTAACTTTAAAATCATATATTAAACATACTCAGACTAGAGTAGTGTTCTAGGAAACATATTATCCAGGTCTAGTCACGGGGTAGTGGACTAGGTGGGTTATGTAAAAAACGTTAGGTGTGCACGATAGTTGAGGGATAAGCTGGTCCTCAAGGAAGTGTGACACTAACTTAAATATGAAGAGCACTCATGCATTTTAATTTACAGCAAATTAATTCACTTGCTAAATATTTTTGACCTTGCTATAAAATATTTTCAAAACCTTAGGTGTCAAGTTGCAGGGACGCCATAATTGTTTCTATTCCAGGGTTACGCAATTGCGACATATGTGGATGTTATAGGATTTTGATTGAGCCACTTCAGTCATTTCATTCCTAGGGTAGGATGCAGTCAGTATTTCATTTGGGCATGTCTCCCTAGTTATTTCATTTTTTCCAGTCAGTTGATGTACTCAAGTTATTTTTCTAATGGTTTATATTTTTGATTTGGGTTTTGTATCCGGTGGTTTATTCGGCAAAGATTATATTATTCATTTTTAGTATGATTTGACTCAGTGATTGTGTAAATGGTGTAAATTATATTCATACGTGTTGATACCAAATTTAGTCTGCTGACATGGCTCAATAAAGTGAAGACACGTGGCAATCTACGTAGCAACAACAAACACTTATGAGGAACTCACATGCTCCGAGGAACCATATTACAACGAGGAGCACTGATTCCCCGAGGAACTCATAGGCTCCGAGGAACAAGAACTCTCCGAGGAACTCTTGAGTACCGAGAAGCTTAGGCGGTCCGAGCTGCACCTCGAATAAAGCATTAATAGCAGGATAACCAACAGTTTGACTGTTCATTAAATGCTTATCATTCAGACGCATACGCTTAAGGGGCATTGAATGTATTACCCTTTCATATGTACATCATTTAATGTATTACCCTTTCACATTACAACCTCAGGGCTATAAATACATTGTACAATCCTCATTGTAAGGGGACTAGAATTTCTTGAGATAACTTGTAATCGAGAATTCCCAAACAATCATCAATAACATAACAGTGGACGTAGGCCATTCTTATAAGGCTGAACCACTTTAAAAATTTTGTCTCATTTATTTATCTGTGATTGAATAATTAAATGCGATCTAATTTTTTACATCAACAGATTGGCGCCGTCTGTGGGATGGTAATATCCTTTTCCATAAAAAAAATCCATCACAAATGGCTGATATTCCAGAATCTAGTAACCGAAACGCTGGAAGCCCTCCAAATCCATCCGCTCCTCCAAATATTCCAGATCTGGATGGAATAATGACAAATCTGGCTCAGGGCCAGACCGTCATGCAAGAAACTATGCGACAACTCATACAAACCCTCCATGGCGGTGCACCAACCCATTCAAGACCATGAAATATTCAAAGAAATACCCGTTCATCTTCTTCGCGTACTAGGCGTACCAATTCATATCGCAATGAGGAGTCTGAAGATTTTTCTTATCAACCTGGACAAACTTCGTCAGTGCGAGCCACAGATACTAAACAACGTATCACTCTCTCCCCAGAAAGGACCAGTGCGCTAGAAAGATTAAGAAGAGTATCTCCTTTCGATCGATTAGGTCCTAAGAGGAGCAAAAGTCCTCCTAGAGCCCCATCGAGGAGTTTTCGATGACCATCAGACTTAAGGGAAGGATCTGCCCAGTCGCGACCAGTTGCTCGTCAAGATAGATCCCAGGAAGCCACCTCAACGCGATCAACTGCTCGAACCAACAGGCCCGAGGAAGGAAATGATGCATGGAAAGGCTCTATTCAAAGGCTGGAGGATAGATTGGGGGAAATGGTTAAAGCTAAGAATCCTCTACAATGAACTTTTGTTCGAGGAACACCTTTTGTCCAGGCCATTGTAGATTTTCCAACACCATCAAAATTCAAAGCACCTGTTGTGACCCGCAAATATGATGGAAAGACTGACCCCGTCCTTTATATAGAACAATACCAAGATGCAGCCAACATTTATACTATTTCAGATGAGATGAGATGCAGGGAATTCTCGAGAACTCTTACCGGATCTGCTCAAATATGGTATAATAATCTTCCTCGGGGTAAGATCTTAACTTTTTTTCAACTGGCCGAGTTATTCATTGGGAATTTTTGTTTTGGGGCAAAGCTAGTTAAACGAGTAGCACATTTGTTAAGTGTTAGAAAAAAGGCTGGTGAGAGTATTAGAGATTATATAACTCGTTTTAATAACGAGAAACTTGAAGTAATTGATTATGAGGAGAAGACAGCGATTACTGCCTTGATGAGTGGACTACTGCCCAACAAGTTGTATTATACTTTGGCCAAAGATCCACCTAGAACCATATCACACCTGGTGGGAAAAGCATCCAAGATTATGAATGCTGAGGAGGCTATGGCTGCGAAGAAGAACATAGATGCCAAAGAAACCAAGGTGGAAGGTGATAAAGCTAAGAAGAAAGAGCATAAGAACAATGGTAATGACAAACATTCAAGAACAAGGTCGGTATGGGATGCAATGAAGAAATTTGATAATTATACTCCTTTGAAGAAGGATATCAACCATGTTCTAGAAGAAATCAAGAGCAACGAGGAATTAAACTGGCCAGTGAAAATGAAGGCAGACCCTAACAAGAGGAATAAGGCAAAGTATTGTGAGTTTCACAAAGATCATGGCCATATGACCAAAAATTGCATAGCTCTTCAGAATGAGATTGAAACACTCATCAAACGAGGAAAGTTGGCAAAATACGTTGATCGTGGAAGCGAAAGACCGAACAAGAGAGAGGTCTAGATCTCCTCGTCGAGCAGAGGAGAACAGGAAAAGAAACCATGAAGTTAATCCCGAAGACGACCCCGATCTTCCCAAAAGACCGAGGCAGCCAGAACGAGAGGTATTTTCAATGCGCTTTGGGTCATTTGACTGTAATGTTATAATAGGTGGAGATGCAGGAGGAGGAGACCTTACTGCCGAGAGAAAAGCTTACCTCTGTGAGGCTCAAGCTTGCTCGTACATTCAACGAATAAATCTCGCTGAGGAGGATCATCCGAGAAAGGTGAACAAAGATAAATTAGTCATCGGTTTCTCAAAGAATGACCTTGCAGGTGTTCTATATCCTCATGATGACCCATTGGTGATCAAGATGAGAATGAAGGAGATAATAATTTCAAGAGTACTGGTCGACAATGGTAGCTCGGCAGACATCATGTTCTACTCGTGCTTCGATAGTTTAAATCTAAAGCTATCTCAACTGGAGCATTATCATAGACCCCTCCTCGGCTTTGCTGGTGAGAAAGTATTTCCACATGGGACGATCAAGTTGGATATATTCATTGGTACGTGGCCTGCTTGTCGAACAGAAAGAATATGGTTCTTCGTGATGGATACGAATGTTTAATCATCATACAATATCATCATGGGAAGAGTAGGATTGAAGAAATTTGAGACTGTACCATCTGCAGTGCATCAATGCCTAAAATTTCCAATAAATTTTGGAGTAGGAGTTGTGAAAGGTGACCAAAAAGTAGCTCGGGAATGCTATTATTCATCCGCCGAGCAAGAGGAACTGGAGGAATCAAGGAAAAAGGCTACTACCTATCAAGTGGATGAAGGTGCAGAAATTGAAACATTGGATCCTAGAGATGAGTCTCAACTCGTGAAGGGTCAAGTGGTGGAAGCTACTGAAAATAACATTCTGGACGACGAGCATCCTGAGCGAACTACTCAAGTAGGTTCGTCGTTGGAAACCTCACTAAAATAGGAATTAATAACTTTCCTTAGAAGCAGAAAGCAAACTTTTGCATGGAGTCATGAGGATATGCCTGGGATAGAACCAAATTTCTTATGTCACGAACTCAATGTGAATAAGGAGATCAAGCCTGTGAAGCAAAGAAGAAGAGTATTCAGCCCCGAGAAGAATCAAGCTATACAGGAGGAAGTTGAGAAGCTCCAGAAAGCCTGCTTTATTGAAGATGTTAAATATCCAGACTGCTTAGCAAATGTGGTGATGGTGAAAAAGGAGAACAATAAGTGGAGGATGTGTGTAGACTTCACCGACCTCAACAAAGTATGCCCAAAGGATCACTTTCAACTACCCCGAATTGATCAACTAGTCGATGCTACCTCGGGACACGAGCTGCTGAGCTTCATGGATGCTTATTCTGGTTACAATCAGATTAAAATGAAACCTGAAGACAGGGAGAGTACTTCTTTTATTACCCCTAGGGGAACTTATTGTTATAATGTTATGCCTTTTGGTTTGAAAAATGCAGGTGCAACATATCAGCGGCTGATGAACAAGGTGTTTGCAGAACAAATCAGTTGCAATATGGAAGTCTATGTTGACGATATGGTGACAAAGAGCAAGAAAGCTACCGATCACCTAGTTGACTTAAGTAAAACTTTTGATCAACTAGATAAATATCAAATGAGGCTGAACCCGGCGAAGTACATATTTGGAGTACGAGAAGGTATGTTTCTCGGATGTATTGTCAACCAACGAGGCATTGAGGCAAATCCTGAAAAAATCAAAGCTCTATTAGGGCTGCGATCTCCAACGACGAAGAAAGAGGTGCAAAGTCTTACAAGACGAGTAGCAGCACTCAACAGATTTGTATCGCGAGCAACTGATCGATGTCTCCCATTCTTCAAGACACTCCGAAAGACTTTTGAGTGGAATGATGAATGTGAGAAGGCTTTTCAAGACTTGAAGAAATACTTGGGAGCACCTCCACTGTTATCCAGGCTAGTGATGGGAGAAAAATTATACTTGTATCTAGCAGTATCAGAGAATGCAGTTATCTCGGCGTTGATAAGAGTGGAGAATGGAGTACACAAACCAATCTATTACACAAGTAAGGCCTTCCGAGGAGCAGAGATCAGATATCCAAGGCTGGAAAAGTTAGCACTGGCACTGATTGAGGCGAGTAGGAGAATGAGTCCATACTTCCAGGCTCATACTATAGTCGTATATACTAATATGCCATTGAGGCAAGCCCTTCATAAACTAGAAAAATCAGGGAGATTGATGTACTGGGTAATAGAGCTCGGAGAATACGATATAGCCTATGAACCCAGATCATCGCTTAAAGGGCAAGCCGTAGTGGATTTTATAGCAGAGTTCACCTATCCTGATACCCCCGAGGAGCAAAAGTTGCTCGCTAATCAACCTGTGGATGTTACAGGATCAACAAACACAATCTCAAACCAACTCCGGTTGGTAAAAGGGCAAGTGGATGTTACGGGATCATCAAATTCTAGCTCAGACCAACTCCGATTGGTAAAAGGGTAAGAAAAGATGATCGACGAAGAGTGAGAAATATCAGGGGAAGATTAAAGGAAATAACAAATATTTCATCGAGGAACTCTGTCAGATCAGAAGTTTGAAGACGAGTTACCTATATGGAGGCTATATGTAGATGGCTCATCTTGCACAACAGGCAGTGGGGCAGGAATAGTTTTGAGCACTCCGTACGAGGTCGACATGGAATATGCCCTACGTTTCCAGTTCAAAGCTTCCAATAATGAGGCTGAGTATGAGGCCATGATTACAGGTCTTAGTTTGGCAAAAATTATGGAGGCGCAGCAAATTATTATCTTCAGTGATTCTCAATTAATTGTAAATCAAATGTTGGGAATATATGCAGCCAAAGGAGAATTAATGATCAAATACCATGCAAAGGTGATGGATTTGGTATCAGAATTTACTGTAATTCAGATGGTCAGAATACCAAGAATGGAGAATGCAAGAGCAGATGCCCTAGCTCGATTAGCATCAGCTACTCGTACCGAGCTACAAAGAACAATCCCAATTGAAGTTTTAGCTGGTCGGAGTATAGATGAAGATTTGGCGATGAACTTTATCACCCTTGATTTAGGACCATCTTGGATGGATCCCATCAGGGCATATATTGAGGAGGGAGAATTACCAATTGACAAGCTCGTAGCCAAGAAATTGAAGTTTAAAGCTGCTCGGTATGTATTAACTAACGGTATTTTATATAGATGAGGAATTATGGTAGGTTTGCAAAGATGTGTACATCCCTCCGAGGTGAAAGACTTGATTGAAGAGATCCATGAAGGGTCATGTGGAGCCCATGTAGTAGGTCGGACACTTTTGCAAAGGATGATGACGCAGGGATATTACTGGCCGATGATGAGGGCTGATTGTGCCAGTGCTTTTCCTCCATCCGAAGAACTCCACAAGCATTGTTGACACCCATCACTTCCCCTTGGCCATTTGCCATGTGGGGAATAGATTTGGTCGGACCACTGCCAATGACTAGAGGAAGGTTCAAATACCTCGTCGTCGCAGTGGATTATTTTACTAAGTGGGTGGAAGTTGAGCCTCTCAATGATATGACGTACGAGAAGGTGTACCAATTTATTTGGAAGAACATCATTTGTCGATATGGTCTTCCTCATGCTTTCATCACAGACCATGGAACACAATTTGATAACGAGGAGTTCGCTGCCTATTGTCATCAATCAAATGTGTTAAAGATCCACTCAGCACCAGGCCATCCTCAAAGCAGTGGACAAACTGAAGTGACAAACAGAACACTTCTAAATGGCTTGAAGAAAAGACTGGACGATGCGAAAGCAAATTGGATTAACGAGTTACAGTCAGTACTGTGGGCTTACCGAACTACTCCCCGAGTAGCAACTGGAGAATCTCCATATATGCTAGTGTTTGGAAGTGAAGCTGTTATACTTGCCGAGTTGGGCCTCCCAACACACAGGGTACTGAATTTCAATTCCCCTGTCAGCGACTTAATGAGAACATTGGATTTAGACATGCTCGAGGAAGTTAGAGAAGAAGCAACCATCATAAATGTTGCATACCAACAACGAACAACTCTATTCTACAATAAGAGGGCGAAGAGGTGCGACCTGAAAGAAGGAGACTATGTGCTGAAGAAAGTAATTCAAAAGCACAACAAACTGGAGGCAAACTGGCATGGACCATACCGAGTTACAGAAGTTGTTCGACCAGGAACTTACCGAATAGGAACTTTAGAAGGGGAGGAGTTTAAGCATGCATGGAACGCAGAGCACCTGAGCAACTATTATCAGTGATGTGTATTTTCTCCTTTTATTGAAAGTTTTTCGGGGAATACTAGTGCTACACACTACTCGGCGAAACTCGACAAAACTCTGGCTACTAAAATTTTTTCTCGAAAACACCAGCTAAGGTTGGTCGAGAAACTTATATTCCTTCGGTAAGTAAAACTTATATTCCTTCGGGAAGTAAAGCTACCTGTATTCCTCCGGGAAGTAAATCTACCTGTATTCCTCTGGGAAGTAAAGCTATGTGTTTCTCGGGAAATAAAAATATTCCTAAAAATGCCAACTTATGCTGGTTAGGAAGTAAATATATTCTTGAAAAATCCAACTACAAGCTCCTCGTAGAGGAAAAATCCACTAACTATGGCTGGTCGGGGATAAAAACCCACTAACTGTAGTTGGTCGAGAAGGAAATTTACCGACCTTGGTTGGTCGGAAACCTTTTATGAATACGAGAAAATGATCAAGCCAAATTATTGATACTCGTGACTTTTTAAAATTATTAGTAATTTGGTCGAGAAACAACTTAGTGAGTTGGTCGAGAAACAACTTAGTAAGTTGGTAGAGGAATAACTTAGTAATTTTTTATAATGACTACCACAAATTCAAGCTAGTCGATAATAAGTTGATCGACAAACAACACAAAATAACAAAATATTGTTATCTTTTTAATAGACATACATGCACAAATGTAAAGTATTTTACAAGACAATAGCAATTAAGATTGCGAACAAAAATAAAAGTCTTTCATTAAATCAAAAACAAATTACATTGAGAATGAAATGTATACTAACTATTACATCAAAATTCCTACTCTATTGGTTTCTTCCCCTTTGCTTTTGAAACAGGTTCCTCGCCAGCAGGCGGATCATTTAAAGCAAGAGGAGAATTTATGAAGTTCAAATCTTTTAACATCCTGGTATTCATCACGGATGGTCGATCTAGAAGGTGCTCGGGATGAGATATCTCAACACTTGAATGGAGATTGTAGTCGCCGAGATACTTGGAAATTAAGCATCGAGGAATGGCCCGAGCAGGGATCCAACTCATATCAAGTTTGAATGGTGGAACGGGTAGGTCGAGCAGCCCAGGATCATGATAGTCCCACGGGTAATGACCCTGTTCGAGTTGTAGCACACCTAAGGCATTCAACCAGCCTTGCTTATAGCCCTCATTATTGGCATTTTGGATACGATCGTCCAAGTGGTTGAGAGCCTCGTTATACCCAGCCATCCAGAATTCCCTGGTCTATTTGTGGAATTGATATGTCAGTATTTCTAGCTGCTCGTGGAGATTTTTGATGAAGAGTTCCTTATTCTCCAAGACTGATTTCTGTGCTGAAAGCTGCTCTTCCAGGTCCCTGATTTTCTTTGACATTTTCGCCAACGCCTGGTTCTTTTCCATTAATTGGAAAGCTTGGTTCTCCAAAGAGAATTGAGTCCTCTGTTCCTCGACAGGAATTCGAGCTGCTCTTGCTCGTCCCCGAGGAGCTCTTACTCGTCCACGAGAAGATGTAGAGGGGCCAGCTCTTTTCAAGGTCTCCATTTCATTTCTCAAGTTGGCGTTCTCGACCTCCAAGAACGAGAATCCCTCATCAGTCACTAGGATCAAGGCTTTTGAAGAGGAAGCTGTAGACTTCAACTGCGACAACTCTCTTTGCAGGTTGATATTTTCTTGCTCTAATAATTCATCTATTTGTCTGCACTCCTCGACGTTATCCCTCAGAGTTCTCTCCCTCACATCATAGCTAGCAAAATGCTTCTCGTATCCCTTGTCAGCATTGAGTTGCTGATACTTCTTCTCATACCCCTCGTGCAAAAGGGCAGTGGATTCTTTATATTGCTGCTGAAGGTCTTCAAGAATGCCTTGGAGATCCTCGATCATATCATAATAAGCCACATTATTGGCCACTGCATGATCAAGTAGACACTTCAAGTTTTGGTAGGCCCTAATTTCCTATTCTGAAGCATCTTGGCCGAGGATGTCGACGATTTGTGCTGCAATCAGATCCGTGTGACCAGCCTTAAAGTATTCATTACACTACCTCAATAACTTTGTATCGTGAGCAGATAATAATTCCATCCTGGACAAAAACTAGTAGAGAAAGAAAAAGCAGTAATCAATAATCAAAACAGAGCATGAAGAAGAGACAACAGTATGAATAAACACAAGTTCAAATTTTATTATATCATAAAGGTCAGAAGTACAAGGTTCAGAATTACATATTCAAGATTACATTTGTTAAAGAAAAATAAAATAGATAGAAGTCCAAACAACTCTACACCTTTTCTTTGTCTCCCAAAACTTTCTCGGGAGGCTGGGACGAGGAAGTAGGTTGCTCGGATGGAGCAGATAGTAGCTGGGGAAGTGCTGGAGGTTGCTCGGAGGAAGTAGTGAGCTGCTGAAGTTCCTCGGTAGCAGGCTGGATGGCTAGGGGATGATCTCCCATCACCATGGAAGACTCTTCGGAGGCAGCTTCATCCTCTTCTTCGTCTTCAGGAGTTGGAGGGGGACCAGGGATGTGTCGCTGAAAGAGTTCGGAATTTTCATCCACTTTCATCTCCTGTAGAGAAGCGACCCATCCATCCCTGAAGTACTTGAGGCTGCCATATTCTACTTGTGACATCATGGCAGTCAAGGCCTTGTTCCACCCCTTGTCCCATCCAGCGCTGAAAGACTTCTTCATAGCCAATTTTCTCTTTAATTTCTCCGAGGAAAGCTTCTCGGACAAAAGGTTTTCAGCAGTCTTCAATTTATTCTCAACCTCCTCCTTCTGCCGATTTACCTCCCGAAGCTGACCCAATTCTTCCTCAGCAACCTTGAGCTTATTCTCAAGCTCTCCAGCATTTTTGAGCTTCTTGTCAAGCTCTTTATTTTTCCCTTCTAAGTCCTTTATTTTCTTCTCCAACTCCTTGGAGACTTCAACAACTCGAGCCTTCTCCTTCTCGGTGGAGGCAAGCTTCTTCCCCCAAGTTACCTTATCATCAGCATACTTCTGGCGAGACTTTTTCAAAGACTTCCCCAAGCCCATCAAAGCTTCCTCTACACCAGACGAGGAGCTTGAAACTTTAATAGCTTCATCCTTCTTCAAAATTGAATTGAAGCAGCTCACCAACTATGAAAAGAAAATGAAAGCAAGTCAGAGACAGATATAACAATGGAAAGATGAAAAGTTCAAAGTAAAAGGACTTACAGAAGCAATGTGGCGAGATGCCAAAGAGGTAACCATATCCCGAGAAAGGTTTTCTTCGATACCTTGGATCTCGGGAATAATCCAAGTCTTCATCGAGCTCATGGCAGAGCTCGGGGGAACGAAAGTCGGAACTCCACTAGTCAGGGGCTAAGAGATGGTGTCAGCCAAATTGACCGAGGAGCTCTTCTTCAGCTTCCTCGAGGGAGCAGGAATAGATTCAACCAAGGAGGAACTCTTGGTCGGTGATATTATAATCACTTCTCCTGGAGAAGCAGACTTCCTCAGAGCCACTTGGGGCTTCTCGACAACCTTCACAACAGGGGCAGCCGAGGAAGGTGCATCATTTTTCTTTGTCCCCTCCCCTGGGACGTCAATCTTACTTCTTTTTGCCTCTCCAGTACCAGAGGCAGGTTTCTCAAAAAGGGTGGGAGGTCTTCTCTTCTTCATCCTTTCACTTAAAGGAATGTGTGACTCAGGCGAGGAACTGGTAGAAGCTGGTAATGGTTCTACTTCACTTATAACCGGACGGGAAGTGAAAGAAGTGGTTTAGCTCTTATACTGCAGCAAATACGAGGCTGACCTAATGTGCTCGTCGACAACACTCTGATGCAAACTCCAGATAAGTTTTAAGTTCCTTATATTCACGTCTGCTTCTTTTGGACACTTTCTTTTGCTATCAACTGTAAATAAATAAACATTAAAATATCAGTGGCACATTTTATCAAAACTAAAAAAAGCATAATTTCAAAATAAATAAAATGAAATAAAAATAACCTATCCCATTGCCCTAGGGAGGGCATCTGGGACCCTGATACACTTCATCCCCAGATAAAGGAACTTGTTGCCAATTTTTTATAACAACTCCGTGCTCAAAATAGTCCCTATTGGCATCCAGGAGATTGACCACTAAAGCCCTATTTAAAAATCTAGTTTTTAAATAAAAGGTGTTATCACCAACTGCCCATCTATAGCAAAACATGATTTCTGGAATTCCTATGCGAGTTCCATGGATTTGATTTAATCTATGAACCCCATTAACTATTCTCCATGTATTGGGGGCTATTCTTGCAGGAACAACGTCAGAGTATTGACAGAATTCCAGACATAAGGGATTGGGTGGAAAAGAAAATCCACACTCAGCAACAAAAAGACTGGGGAACCAATGTCCCTCAGCCAAACGAAAATAGTCAGAAGGCTCAGAAAGCTCTTCCAGAACAACCCAGGAGGGAATAGAAAAATCAGAGCGAAATTTATCAAGAGATTCAATAGGGTAAACCATGATGAATAAAGGAAATGGAGAAGAAGGAAGAAGATCTTACAGAAAAAGAGCGGATTTGTTGACAACGAACGGTGAAAAGGATGAACGCACAAGAGAGTAAGACAATGGAAATTTCGAAGATACAAATTTGAAAAAGTAGAAGACGATGGGATTGTTTGTGACGCTTAAATACTCTACCTTGGGAAACGGTAAAGTAATGATTAGAAAAAGAAAAGATTACGCTACCGGCGGCTAGAAGGACAAAAAGTACGCGGAGATTGAGGCGGTTATAAAAATTCAAAAAAGCCTGATTCTACGAATTTGGAAGGAGAAATAAATACAAAAGACTCCTAAATTTTAGGATGACCATTTAAAATTTCCATATTCCGAGAAAGAATGTTCCACACTCCTCAAAGTTCGAACTATGAAACATTGGGGGCTTCTGTTGATGCCAAATTTAGTCTGCTGACATGGCTCAATAAAGTGAAGACACGTGGCAATCTACGTAGCAACAACAAACACTTTCGAGGAACTCACATGCTCCGGGGAACCATATTACAACGAGGAGCACTGATTCGCCGAGGAACTCATACGCTCCGAGGAACTCTTGAGTACCGAGAAGCTTAGGCAGTCCGAGCTGCACCTCGAACAAAGCATTAATAGCAGGATAACCAACAGTTTGAATGTTCCTTAAATGCTTATCATTCAGACGCATACGCGTATGGGGCATTGAATGTATTACCCTTTCATATGTACATCATTTAATGTGTTACCCTTTCACATTACAACCTCAGGGCTATTAATACATTGTATAATCCTTATTGTAAGGGGACTGGAATTTCTTGAGATAACTTGTAATCGAGAATTCCCAAACAATCAGCAATAACATAATAGTGGACGTAGGCCATTCTTATAAGGCTGAACCACTTTAAAAATTCTTTGTCTCATTTATTTATCTGTGATTGAATAATTAGATACCATCTAATTTTTTACATCAACAATACGCATGTTGTGTTGTTGTTTGATAAAAGATAAAATTTGGCACCGTTCCTTTTTTAATACTAGGTGGTTAGTAAGTTTTAAAAATGTTTTCGATAGTGATGCTGAGAATGAACAACATGAGATTCCTTTTTAATTTGATATAGGACTAATCACCCGGTATTTTATTAGGCGGGGTGTCACATCTTTGCAAGTCAATGGTAATTGTTTCTTTCAAAGCGATGCACTACAATTATTATGTATGATATTGTGTTATGTATGACAATATACTAATAGCCTAAAAATAATACAATAACTGATGATATGGTACTTCTGGACCAAATATATATTTTTCATCCCATTTAGGATGATGTGGTTATTATAATATCCTAAACTTGGAGGCCATGGTTTTACAAAATGGCATTGTTAATATATGTTAAAGTATTACAGGTGTTTTCAATCCATTTAATCTATAGATTAGTAATTAGCCAAAATTATTCTTGATCTACAGGCTGAGACAATATCTAATTACACCAATGTCATTCATTTTTGAATCCCTTATTTGGATTTTGCAATTCAATTGAACTCTTCAGGAGAAGATCCTTTTAAGGATAATTATATAATGGAATATTGGCATATATTATTTTTTCATACCATTCCATAGATAAGTATTTGTTAAGACAATTAGACATCTATCCATTTGGATTGACAATTGTACGATGAATGTCTTAGTGTATTTCAGTACGTACTCCATATTTTCCTCTAAGACAAGAAATTTTTTGTGGAGTTTTTATATGTATTCTTTGTCTAAATACTGTCTAAATAAGCGGTTATGATATTCATAAATATCATACATATTATGTTTCAAAAAATTTCTAAACTAGTAAGATATCTGAAAAGTATTTACGGTCGTAACGGGATGGAATGTTTCTATATAATTAATTTCAATTTCTTCAGGAAACCTTGAGACAAAGTTCATGCTCCTTTTACTGAGTTTTAAAATTTTGCATGCTTATAAACACCCATTTATAACCTTCAGGGTTAATGTCTGATGGGTTTTTTATTATAGGTTCAAATAAACCACATTTATTTAGAGACTTGAATTATGGCCTCAAGGCATTTTCTCATTTTGGCCAATATATTCTTTATCAACATTTATCTATAGTATGTGGATTTTTATCATTTCCTTTTAATTTTTCTGTAGATACAACATATATAATTACGGAATCTATATAATCTTTGGCGATCCCATCTTTCTTTCTCTATGTTAATAAAATATAGAGACCTCATTTATTATTAGGGACCTTCGCCTACTTCAAGAGTTGTACGGTCATATCAGGGACTTGTGTCTTTTCATAGACAACAATATCGTCTGGGGTTTTAGAGAAAGTGAATCTTTTGTCCATGACCTCTTCTTGAGCATTATGTATAAACCACTTTTGGAGTGTTGTTTGGACATGATTTTGTTTAACCTCCACTACTGGGGAGTCATGTTGTTTGGACCTATAATTTTTCCATGCTTATGGCATGAAAAATATTTTGAAATCATCTTTCACTTCATTTTCACTTTGAGTGATACGAGGGATTAGATGAGACAAAATGAAAGTACTCTATGATAATTCTCATCGTTCTTCTGGAACAAACCGTTTTTAGGAAGGATTTGTACTTCAGGTAAGTTATATCCTCCCCTTGATGGCGAGAAGGGTGTCTCGTCTAAATAAAATCACACATATATGAAAAAAACTATAGTTGTCAATAGTTCAATAGAGAGTGAATCATAAGCACCATATATATACACTTGTCATAATAATAGTAAATATAATCATCAACTAAAATCATAAATATATTGTAAAAAAATCAGACGATATCATTTGAAATTTTAAAATCTTATGAAAAATAAACGAGGTGATCAAAATGGTCATACTATAATATCACATAATTTAACCATAGGGCTTTAGGCTCATGGAAAAGTGTAGTTCTACAACTACACAATTTATATTGTGCAACCCTATTAATATTGAAATGGTTGTTTATGTAATATCCCGTATTTTCTATGCATTGTTTAGTTATAAAAATTAGTTACGAGTGCCTTTTGTAACGTGCAATGCCACTATTTATATTTATGTATGTTGTATTAGTTGAATTTGGAATCGAACTTAATATACAATAATTCATTAATTACATAACTGGGATTTGGACACTTAACGTATAAAGATTAATTTATTTAGTATCTTAATTCAAGTTGAATTTACGGACAATTAGAATGTTTGGCTATGAATTAAAATAATCAATTTAAATCCTTATGGGTTAATAGATAGCTTGGGCTAGGTTTATGGCTATTTGGATGTAGTTTTGGGCTTGTTTGGTGGAAGACCATATGGGACCTAAATCTAATTTCATTATTAAGATAAGAAAATACCGTTAGGCTTAAACTATTTCATTCAAACATAATTAGAGAGAAACCCTAGAACTAGAGAGAGGAGGCTAATTGGAGAAGAAGAGGATTGGGACAAATTGGACTTAGATTAATTGCATCCCTTCAATTGAGACAAGTTTACCTAGTGTGGGATTTTAATTATCTTTATTGTATAATGTAATTATTAATTGTAGTCAAAACATAAATTGCTTCTTAAAAATCTAATTTTGATATTGATTAACTAGTTTAGTATTTAAACTAATAAGATAATGTAATATCAATTCATGTTCTTGAGATAATCTGGTTTTTGTAAAATTCATGATGAATTTAATATGGAATTAATGTATAATTATTAGGAAGATGTTATACAATGTAAATTAAATCAAAAGCCCCTTGACAATTGAACTAATTGTTAACAAATATGAGTATGATTGATCAAGAAATGAAAACTAGGCTGAAAGTGGAATATATCCATTTAAATCATGTTAGAATCTTGTGTATATGTTGTAATTGAAAGTATTTGAGTCTAGGATTAACTCGAGGTTCGAAAGTGAGGTTTCGAGGTTGTTAATGGCGAATTTTAGGTGTGGGAGAAGAATATATATGTTAGTCTCATTTGAACAGGTCGTTCAAATGACTTTAAAGAGCTCGTTCGAACAACCATCGTAATATTGTTAGAACGACCTTCTAACAACTTTGAAAAAAAGAAATTGTAGATATTTTAATTTTGAACGTGTGGGCAATGATTTTTTTTTTAATTTATTATGGATATTTTACCAAGAGTGCACAAGGCTGAAATTCTTGGTTAGTAATTTTGGTTTGGGCTTTGTGTTATGATTTGTTGGTTAGTATTTGAATGCTTAGGGATAGTTTAGTTAACCTTTATGTTGGCTAAACATGAAGAAGTGAGATTATATTATTATTTTTAAGGTTGTCTTGGGCATTTGGACCGTTGGTTATATTAAGCTCGTTGGATTTGTAGGGGTTAAACAAATTAGAATGTACTGATAACCCATTATGTAGGGTAGTAATTGTATTAAGATAATGATTATAAAGGTTCAGCATGTGAGATATGTATACTAGAAGAGCTTGGGGAGATCGGGATAGTGTTAAAAATGATATATTATAGTTTCAAATGCGTATTGACTAATAATAGTAAGAGACTTTATGTCCAACCATGATGATTGGACTTTGTACTTAGATGTTTGGCCCAGTTGAGTAGGGATATACTTGTCTTGCATATTATGTGTAACATAATATGCGTGACATAATATGCGTGAGTACTCGTGGGATACATACTAGATGGGATATCCTCATGGGGAACAAGTGACGGAGACCATATCTTGATGCGATGATGACGATTTTGACCTTCGTTATGATTACCCCAAATACTAAGTGCTAAAATTCTCATTGTATCTATAGTGATATACACATGTTGATTATTTCATATAGATTTGGTTGTGGGTCTATATAAGTGGTATGAAGGTGTAGTGATTATCCGTTTAGAGATTATTTAATGGTTATGGGTTCGGGACAACTTATAACTATTCCTAGTATGCGTGAGAGATCCCCAAAGGAGGTAGAATAGGATGTAGACTATTCCTAGTATGTGTTAGAGAGTACTTGTATTATGTGGATGTAGACTTAAAGACAAGTTTATCCAATATACTATACACTTGAGATGTATAAAGCAATCAGTATTGCGACCTGCAGCATAAGTCCATTGAGATGAATAAGACTTAATCATGGGGTGAATATGGGCATGGGATTAAATGCATATGATATCTAGTTTTTTTAGATTGGGATAAATTAAAAGAAACTAAAATACGAGAGGAAAGTGCATAGTTATATTATATCCCAAACTCAATAACAATCTAATTCTTTGTAAAATTGATGTTAACGTTGTTTTTTAAACTACTTTTACAGGTCTTACGCTATTGTTGATGCTATAGACTTGGGCAGATTTTTTTGGAGAAGTTTCTCTAGCGAAGTTCTATTATTTATTCCAAGGATTTAGCATTCGAGTAGTTTTTCTCTTCTATCACTTGTTATATTTGTATTTTTTGATACTCGCATTTGTATGCATTTTATATTTGGGATACATCTATATTCCATAGTTGGTTTTGTTTCGTATTGGTAGTTGGATTGTACTAGAAATGGTTTTATCTTATTTAGTATTTTGTCTCGCATTATATTTACTTGTTTAATTTTCTATCTATTGGTTATGCTGAGAATGTTATTAAGTATCTTCTATTCCCTTGATTTTTGTGTAAAACCTGATCAATCTATTTATAAATTTTACGACGTGTCACCGTTAGTTTCAGAGCATTCTAGGTTATAATGTCCTAAGGATATTAAATGCGTCCATTATTTTCAATGTTGTGTTCTTTGATAATTTTAGAGCCTCACCGTTTAGGATTCGTATTTTGTAAAATGATGACTGATTAGGGGAATTCATGCCATGCTTCGGGATGAACGATTCGAATCGACCAAAGTGTATGTGGAGAGTTCCTTGTTTAGATATCTCTTATAAGATGTCCCACGTATGATGTCTCTTTTGATCGAGAGTTAGGTACCATTGGGCGTGAAATATTTAGTAGGTGCGTAGTGTATGGTTCGAGGAAAATTCTTCCACTCATCATCCATAACATATTTAGGAGTAAGTTTCTCAAGACCTCGTCTAGATGGCCACATAATAGCCAGTATGAGCAGGAGATCAAATATATTTTTCTTTTTGAATCAAGAGAGGTTGAAACAAAAGCAAAGAAGACCATTGGCGATTTCAGTTACAGTACGAGAATACTTTTTGAGATGGGTAACCCGTTCTTCATCACTTGTGCTTAGGTGATGGAAGTTACCTCCTGACATCAGCAGAATTGTCAAAAATATTTGAAGGATAAAGATTCCTAAAACTAAGCAGATAGAGGACAAAGTAGACTAAAATGACTTGAGATTGTGTAGAGTTGAATCGATTAGGGTTGACCTCACCAACGGAAGGAATTTTATAGGGTAAGTGGACCCTCAAGAGTTTTATATGAGTAAAAAATATGATCTATTATGGCCAGTGGATCCACGACTAATGATAACAAGGACAACGAGGCCAGTTTTTTACATTATCAACCATATCGGCATGGTCATAGTTTTATTATATCAATAGTTCCTTTAGTGGAAGGTGTGACTTTTGTGGTGAGTGATACCAATTAGTAATTAGTTTCCTTAAGGTAAATGGTATTATTGGGGTTACCACTGGGGGATGGTTACGGGTATGTTCACGGCTCAAGCACATGAGTTTTACATAGACACCGAGGAGTTCTCATTCTTTATTAGTAGTGTTATATACATATATATATATATATATATATATATATATATATATATATATATTGTTCACCGAGCATTAGTTATATGTGGATACCCTAGCAAGTAGGGGCTGCTTTCCATCGAGATTGTGGAGGTGTGGGAGTATGTTTGTCCAGTTTGGTACTCAGCCGTTTTGTTAATTTACACATGTGGTCTTATGATTTTATTATTTAGATTTGAGTAGTAGTTATATATTATAGTTATATAGACTATTGAGGGTAGGCTATCATATTTTCGTTTTAGGGTAAGGAATGTTTCTTATAGTTATTCTTTGGCTCTGGATAAGTCCTAGACTGTATGGGTATAGTAGATGTGAGCACATAAGAGAGGTGATAGTGTCTTAGTAATATTATCAATAGTCCAAAGTTTTTAGTTGTAGTTGTTCGGCTACCGATTACTACTTACACCAGAGATTAGTTTGACCTTATTATTGGAATTATCGTTAGACCCGTCATGAGGGTATTTTTGGTTGGGGTTAGTCTTATTGGAAAGGATAAAATTATGTGGGAGTAGTCAACACAGTTTTAAATCCAATAAGTTATAGTGAGTAGTATGTTATTTTGGACAAACTCTAGTTAGTTTTTTTTTAAATATAAAAGATTCAATTTGTGGAGTGGATCACAAAGAGTTAACAAGGGCGTGATGAGAAATAAGTGTTTGTTACTACATGTCGATGACCCGTTGGGTCAATTAAAGAGAAGTGTCTTCTTATGATGAGTTTATTGTTGCGTTAGTAATGACATCTTGTTGAAGACCAAAAAACTATAGCAGTGGGGGACGTTACACCCAATTTTTAAGTCAAGGTTGATCCAAGTTTAAGTGCTTAGCATTACCGAGAGAAGGTATGCAAGTTTCAATTGGGAGGAGTTGCCTTTCTATATTGATGAATGTAGAATGTTACAATTTAAAGGGAAATTGTTTAGACTAGATGGTTCTAAGTTATTGGAGGTAGTTTTGACCAAAGTGAATATTTTGTAATTCAATTTACATCCAAGAAGAAATTTGATGTATAGTAACCGAGGGAGTCTATATTGTTGGTACAATGAGGCAGTTTAACATAGCTTGTATCGAGAAGGTATTACTTCTAGTGAAGTAGGTAAAACACCGAAGACTTTCGAACAGTTGTAGAGTTTGAAATCCTAATATAAAAGTGGGAGAGAATATCTATTGATTTTAATAGGGATCAGTTGGTCCAAAGAGTAGATGGAGACATTTGGGGTCATTTGAGTTACATTGACTACGTTGAATAGAGCTAAGAGCTAGTTTTTTAGGATAGAAGGGGTTCGAGACACTTCAAAAGTAGTAATGTTCACTACAGATCATGTGAGTGTTTCCAAAGAAGGCAATGGAGTTTTTTTTATTCAAATAGAAGCATGGTTTGGGTTCCTAGGATGTAGGTTTATTGCTTTAAAAGATCTACCCGAGGATGGGAATCATGAAGATTAGATTCTGATGCCTAGGTTCTTTCATACTTGTCGATAGGGCTAGTACGGTGTCATTTGACCTCACCTTATCACTGTCATTGCATGGACAATGTTTCTATGGGTACACGATGGAAGGAATTCCTTAGGTTCAATTTGATGTTTCAATGGCTAGACTAGTTTGGCTGAGTGTAAATAGAATGCGATTTACAACGAGATACCTTAGTGTGCATTAGGTCATAGGGCGAGTAGATTCTATATAGAGTGTGACACTACTAGAAAAGTATTATAAAGGAAACCTAAATTATCCCCAAAAGCTCATTTGTTGTCCTAAATAGTATTTAGGATAGTCATAAGGAGAAGATGAGCTGTCCAAATAGGTTGGCGTCATAAAAAGTATCAAAGACAGCCACCGACTATCAATTTTTTAACCATGTAATATTATCTGTTTTTAAGGACAAATGTTTGTTTTCCTTATAAAATAAATATTAGGGACAAAAGTAGCTTTACCAACTAGATTTTGGCGCAAAGATGTGTCACCAAAATTCAATAGATAGCCGTTAAAAAATCAAAGATAGCCTCACCTATCACAAAAGATAAACACATTTTTTTAAATATTTTATTGTAGCCAGCCTAAATTCAATAATAAAATTTGTAGCCTATAAAAAATCAAAGAAGTTTCTAACATAATAATATTAAATTAAAAAAAAACTCAAAGTCGTATTATACGAAAATCTAAGCTTTAAAATCATAACAAAATCAAATAGTTCCTAATCATGCATCATAAAAATAAACACCACCACATACTTTGAAACTGTCATTTCCAATTCTCAGTTAGTTACATCTATCGATTAATCATAATTCACAACAAAATAAATAAACCCTTTGTAGAAACAAGTTGACCATTCATAGTCAACCATGGGTGTCGAAAGCATCAACTCGTGGTGGTGGTAGTGGGATGCCTGTATCTTATATCAGACAATCAATTTGAATTCTAGTTTTTGCTAGAGTTTCCTTCTTGGACATCATAACACGTTTTTGTATCTCATTTTTCAAATCGTCACACACCATATCAATTTCATCCTGGTGATGATTCTCTTGCGCCTCGACTTTTTCTCAATAATGAACATACATACTAACTTTTTTCTTTATTTCGGTAATTGAAGTTATCCCAACTCTAGGGTGGGAACAAAGTTATGCTCGGTTAATGACATTCTTATCTACCACTCGCTATAAGAGATAATGAACAATGTTAATGACATTTCAAGTTACTTGTCATTGTTTGTAAATCCTCTTTGAATTGGTCATTTTCATATCCTTTATTATTTTTAGAAAAAAAAATTATTTGTTTTACATTTAATCAAATATGTTTAATCATCAATGTAACATCCATAATCAACAAAAATCATATAAAATCCCTTCCAATGTATTTTTTTAAATCTTTTTGAAAAAGTTTCCATTGTTATACACGTAACCCAACATGTTTAATCATCAATATAACACTAATAATCAACAACCACCATATAAAATCTCTTCCAGTGATTCAATGTATTATTTTTAGAAAATTTCAACAAAGTTTCCTTTGTTTTAATATGTAATCGAACCCGTTTAATCATCAACATAACGTCAATAATCAAAAGCCACCATATAAATCCCTTCAACCGATTCAATTTTTCAACATGCAAAGGTATAACCCCCCCCCCCCCCCCCCTCACCCCTAAAAAAAACCGATTCAATTTGTTTGGTGCATTTCTGTTAATCTAAGAACAAACAAAAATTCATTAGTTAGAAATATTAATAACTCTAAATAATCAATTTTACTAACAAAAGATTAATTTAAAATTCCTCGTACTCGTTCTAAAAAAAAGTTGAGCTTTCGTTGATCCACTTTATTCCAAGAAGGCAAAGTTAAAGTCAAAGTAAGGACATAATTGTGAACAAAATTCTAATTTATAGAGATCTTTTAGTACATACCCCCATGTGACAGTTAATAGTTTGAAAATTAATAGTTTAAAATAACTCTCTAATCAAAACAGTCGAGTCTTGTAATACCCGGTATTTTATAACAAAATAAATCGGTAGAATTCAAATTAATTAAGTAAAATTTAATTAAACAAATTTTTGAATAAATTCCTTAGTTATAATTGTATATTTATATGATTCATTTATGCATGTTATGTTTAATCGTAGAAAGTAAATTGCATGTAAATTAAGTTATTGTTATGTGGCGTGTCAACATAATGAAAATGTGTAATTTGGGTAGATATAGTTTGGACACGTTCCGAAATAACTTGGGGACATGTTTAGGTTGCTCTTAGAAAATAGATTGCATTTAAATTAAGTTATTGTTATGTGGAGTGTCAACATAATAAAAATGTGTAATTTGGGTAGATATAGTTTGGGCACACTCCAGAATGATATGGGGACTCGTTTAGGTGTTTTTAAGGTCTAAAATTAGGGCTCGAGACATAGGTATACCATTAAGAGAGTTATTGGTCCAATCCAGGTATAGTTTATGGCTTATTTGGAGGCCCAAGGGTGAGGGTTTATGGGCCACTCGGGATTGGTGATTATAATAAGGTAATTAACCAAGTAAGGAGTCATTCTCATCCACCAAAACTCAACCCTAGCAGCCCACACTCATTGGATAGGTTAACAAGGATAGATAAGGGAGGAAAGGTCAAGGATCCAAGAGGAGAAGATCCCAATCGACAATCTAAGGCAAGAATTCTCTTGCTAAGTCAATTTGCAGTTGTCTCTTAATTCACTTGTGTATTTCTCATATCAATTTATGGATTTGTTAGTTAAATTGATGTTTTCAATAATTGGAATGAACTTTCTAAATTTGAAGAACAGATATGCAATTATGATGTTTAAGGAGTATACTAATTGGTGATAAACCCAAAAATTGAGTATCCTGTTAATTGAGAATTAAACCTTATAACTCTTGTTGTAGGAGTGATGAATTGATGATTATAATTCATTTATTAAACCCTAAATATCTAAGAAGGATTAGGTAGGAAATTTGAACATAAAGATTAGGTTAGATGAACTCTAAAGATGGGTTAATTTTTTGGGATTTTGGTGTACGATATTATGTTATTTCACGTAAATAATCATCTAAAAAGTGTTGTTGGATCATGGGGAATCTATATTCATTGAAACCAAGTTGGAGAAAGCATTGGGATGAAAGTGGGGTTTGAAAGTATGAAACTCGTACAAGAAAGCAAACATGTCTGGGTTTCTGTTGCGTTTCTATCAAAGTCATTAGAACCTCGTTCAATGGTCATTCGAACAAGAATAAGATTTTGTTCGAACGAGATGTGATGTCATTCGAAGAAAACTATTTATTTCGTTCAAACGAGGTCTAACTTTGTTCGAACGACCCTTCTGGGTTTGGGTTAGGTTGGGACTGGGGAAATGATCGGATTATTTTTACGAACTTAAGCGAGTATATGGGAGGTTATCTAAGTGAGTGGATATTTAATTAAAATTATTTTTGTGCCACTATTTACCGTTGAGAAAATTTACAATTAACTAGATGGTTAATTCCTAAAGTAAGAATATTAATTGGAGATTAATGGGACTTCTTGGGGGTAATTTTATGGCTAATTACCTCTATATATTATGTGCTAAAAATATGTATTTACTTATATGTGTGAACATATCCATATTCGTTGACGGCCTATCGGTTGTAATGGCGTACGTCTGGGGATCGTAGCACACATCGGCACAGGTAGGCTATGAGTTGTGTAGGTTATTATTTTACATCACAATGACACTTACAAGGAGGTAGGTGTAGAGGCTGGGATCCATTTTTACCGTTGAGGGTATGGACCATGCAATGGTGTACTGCATAGGGACCAACCCACTTGTGTGTGTTTTGTGATGTACGTGTGGGATGAGGGACTCCTTTGGACTTACCGATAGAGAATGAATGGGGCACTAAAGGTAGATGACTTTATGTGTCGTATATATACAAGGACTTATATAAGTAGATAAATTAATTAAGATTAAACCATTTTAGTCTAATGATGTAGACATTTCAATACTACGTAAGTGCATAATGGATGATATGTTATTTCTTGTGGATAGTATCGTAGGGGTTTCTCCCAAAATTTGAAGCATATATGTAGATAAACAGCTTCAGGTTATGAATCGTACGAAGATGCATTGAATATTATATTGTTGTGATAATTATTCGACTTCATAATTGGGACTTGGGTCGCTATGCCTATATTATTACACTATGTGAGGGGTGAGATACTTAATGCATGTGAGTGCCAATAGATGGTATATAATGTGAATTAACTTAATAATTGCATTTTGATTTAGTAAAATAAGTCTTGCAACTCTAGGGATCTGACCCAACTTATAAAATGTTTTTCCCCTAAGTTTTCCTAGGCAAGGACAATAGGGCCGACGGGAGATCAGACTTGCAGTCATATTGTTCATCAACCATTATAGTTCGATTAACTATAGTTTAGGTTATTATTTCCTTTCCAGCTATTTTAATTATTTCGAAGATTGTATGGGCATAAGCCTGAAGTTTATTATTAAGTCTTTTTGGGATTAGTATACTTATGTTGGAGGTTTTTATTATTAGTTGGGTGTTGAAGTTATTTATTATCAGTTATTATTTCAAAGGTTTTTTGTGCATGTTGATTTAGAATTTATAAATGTCATATTATAGTTTTGATGCTCAGAATGTAGATTTTTAGACAAGACCCATCTTTGTCATATTATGTCAGACCAACCTTTACGTAGAAAATGGAGGTTGTTACAATTGGTATCAGAGTATCCACGTTCTAGCATCCTTAGGATTTGTGTTGCATTCATTACGTTCTGCGTTGCGTTCTTTGATAGGCAGATTCACTGATTAAGAATCATTTTACGCTTTGTGACTTGTTACTAATACGAACCTTATTTGCTTTTAGATGAAAAATTGGAGGCGAGGTAGACCATGACATGTTACTTCATAGGCTATAGAGGAGGAGTCTCAGTAGGAGCCATAGCCATAGCCACCACCATCCCCATCCATAGTTAATCCAGTAGATATTAACACAATTGTGACATATCCAGTCTCTATGGATATGGATTCTATGCTACAACATTTTTAGCAACCACATCAGTAGCCACCCCCCCGGCAGTAGGTGGTGCTACAATACAGGAGATAGCTAAGGAGTACTTCACTAAGGTCCACCCACCAGAGTTTGTTGTGAGTTCCAATTGGTGCCTAGTTAGTGGAAGAAGAACATTAAGTGATATTTGAGGAAGGTCGAGTGCACACCAGTTCACAAGTAGATGTTACCCTCGTTTCGACTCGTAGGGGCAGCCTTACAGTAGTGGGAGTCTCTCACCACACTCGAGGAGCGAGACAAGTTAACTATTGATGAGTTTTGGGTCAAGTTTGAGAAAAAATATTTCTCACCTGCTATAAAATCTAAGATGTGGAGGAAATTCATAGACCTTAAGCAGGAAGGTCGCATTGTAGCCGAATATGAGGAGAAGTTTACCACATTGTCTTATTTTGCTGGGGATAAGGTAAACTTCAAACAGAAAAAGATGGAGAAGTACGAGTCGACGACAGTGATTAGCAGGGTGAAAGAGTCGAGTTGGTCGCGTTACCGACGTCAATCGATGTTTTCTCAGCTCCCACCACTGATACAAAAAATGAACCTAAACTATAACTACACTCCATTTGAGATTACATAGGCCTTTCCGGGCATCGAGTCCATAGGTAATGTTGCTAGACGTTAATTGATTTATTATTTCAAGAATAAAAGTGCAAAAGATGTGAAATAGAACAAAGATAAATCTAGGCATGTGTTTAAACTATGATTAACAAAATGAATACAAACTATAGATTGAGACTAATATCCCTCACCTCATATTAATATGTATAAGTGGTCTTATGGGAAGACAAGCTCATCAAGATTAAATCACATTTCATCAATTAATTAAATTTAGAGTTGTCACCCCCTAAATTGTAAAAAACTCCTACTATGATTTTGGTGTCAACAAATATCCTGAAAATTACACATGGAAGGTCGTAAATATGATGCATACATGATATACACAGTTAAATCTCGCAGGCGTAAAATCAAGAAGAAACTAACCCATTTAAACTCATAAAACCCATCACCAAAGTAACATAACCCATTAATCATAGCTGAGTTCAATCAATCTCAACCTAAACTTACTTAGCTACAAACAATCACATAAATGACATGTATTTAAATGGAAAAAGTAAATAAAGCAATTAAACCTAATTAAAAAAGTAAGTAAATTAATGGACAAAGCTTAGCACAAGGAATGGAAACTATATTAATGGAGAAGACAATAAATAATTTTACGTACAAACCCAAATGGGTGAAGACTTAAAGGAAGGAGAGGAGAGGGAAAACTACCAAAACCCTAACCTAAAACTAAGTATATATTGTGTATATTGAATAATAAACCAAAATCCACGTATATAGTAAGTTGTAAAAGAAATAAAGGGAAAAGAAAAGAAATATAATAATTATCGAAAATGAGAAGGGGTCGATCGATCGGGGCCAAGGGGTCGGTCGACCGGGGGTAATGCAAAATCCCACTGCCTTCCTTCATAAGAAAATATGTAATTATCGATAGATCGGGGTCCTAAGGCCGGTCGACCAGTGCTCTATTTTGAGTGGGAATTTGGTCTTCATAAGGGAGAAAAGGTCCTTTATAGAATTGTCCATATGTTCCCGTTAGGGATCAAAATGGCATGTCATTTACGACCATGAGAATCTAACTCAACGAACTATGCTTCCATAGAATTACAATGAGCTAAAAATGAAGTAAGAAATGACTAAAATGCCCTTGAATTTGAGTCAGGTGATGGAACATCCTTGAAAAGCAACCAATCCACACTATAAGCATTCCCATACCTAAAAAATCTCAGTTATAACTCGCAGAGCATATAAACATACACAATAGAGGTTATCTGGTTAACGAGCATAAATATAGGCATTAAGGAACACAAAATTGATAGAATCCATGAAGATAATGAGTGTGAGGATGAAATATTCAAGACATATTACACCCCTTAACTTAGACATTACTAGTCCCTAGTAATGAAACAAAACAAAACTAGTCCGACAGATAGCGATACAAAACGTATAAAAGAAAAAAATATATAAATTGCACTTTAGTGGGAGAATGATTAAATTTAGCATATGCAATAAGTCGTTAAACACCTAAGTCACCCTAGTGGATGAGTGTTGTCTCATGACGGTTTTCATGGATGAAACCCACAAACATCAAAGTTTCCTGGAAAGTTTACCCAACAAACAATGAGACAAGCCCAACAATAACAAAAAAGATTTCAAACATGTTATTAGAAAAATGAAATAATTCTCACAAAAAGTCCTTAGTTAATAAAATTACAGAATGAACTTCATAGAATTAAAAACTTAAGACGTGGGAGGGATAGCGAGCACATGAAAAGTATGATTTGGCAAAACTTTTATAAACTTGATAAGCGTTTAAACATGCATAAATGCACTAACTCTAAGTCTCTCTATCTCTCTCTCTCTCTCTCTCTCTCTCTCTCTTGTTTAGTCCTAATTTGGGTTACATGGCAGCCTCCATGCACGTCGATCCTGAAGCAAACTAGACCCCTGATCCACAAAATCCTTGGAATAAGACCTTTGCTAGTGTAGTTAATGGCACTAACTCTAAGGCAAACATTCCTTTGATTAAAGTTTCTACCTTTAAAGGTGAGCCTGCCATAAAATTAACCAAAGAAGATATTGATAAGCTATCACAACCTTTAAAACAATCCATCATTGGCAAGTTTTTATATGGCAGGCCTGCTATTAAAAACTTTCGCAAGAACTTAGCATTAAAGAATCTTAAAGAAGCCTTCCATATGGGATTGATCAATAAAAAACATATTCTTATAAGGTTGTATAATCAAGAAGACTTTGTTGGGCTCTGGATGAGGAATACATAGTATGTGGGAAGATACCCAATAAGAACCTTTGAGTGGATTGCAAATTTTAGGCTTGATAAAAAGATCTCTTTGGCATCTGCTTAGATCAATCCCCCCCTCCATACTTGTCCATTTTTTCTCCAAAACCTCTTTATATTCAATAACACAAGTTGTTGGTAAGCCTTTACAACTCAATGGATCAACAACTAATTTAAATAGACAACACTGGTAGGGTTTGTGTTAAACTAGACTTGATGTTCAACAGACATGACAAGGTCTAGATTGGATATGGCAATAATGGTTTTTGTGAATATATAAAATATGAGAATGTCCTTATGTATTGCACTGATAGTTTTGAAACGGGGCATGACTCCTCCAAATGTTTTATCTTCAATAAGAATCCTTAACCAATTCCTCTACCAACTTCTAATCCCAAACAAATAAATGCCCAATATCCTTTGCCAAACCTACCAAAAGCTAAATACATACCTAAACCTTCTATGCCAATTTCCTCTAGCCAAAATAACCACAAAACAATTAGTCAGTCCACAATCTCCCCTACTACTCCTATGCATGTACCTACTAAAATTCTAGTAGATCAATCCTCAAAACAATGTGCTATCCCCCCTAACCTCACTTTTCCTAAAATTTCTGATTTCATTAATCCTGTCCCAAATCAATCCCCTAAAACCAATGCTCAAAACATTATCACCACTCAAAGTCCCACTTCCAAAATCCTTATACCCTCATCAAACCATACCATAACTTATCCAACCATTAGTCCAGCCCTAAACCTTTCTAAAGCCCTAGCCCGCAAACATATCAGCCCAAACTTGGTCAACAGTATTCAAGATAACATTTACAAAATTCAAGATAATGACTTGGATGTTAAAAAAACCAAAATAATGGATGTTCTCATGCTTCCCCCTAAAGATAGAGAACTGCCAAAGAAAAATAAATTAGACTTTTATGCCAACTTATCAAACACAGATGAGGGATATGACTCTGATGTAGAAAGTCCACCTATGACTGAGGAGTTAATTTTGTTTTTTGAGAATTTAAGGAATAAATTGTCTTCTAGAAATTTGAAGAAATCAGACTCCTTATCAATAAATTTCAGTGAAGCTCAGCCGCTAAAAAATAAGCCCAAGAAAGCCTCATTTAACCCCGTAGATCCTATGTTCGAGAGGCTCACCAGAGCAATCCTGAAGGTTTCAAAACTCATAACTTCTTTATTCCCTAATAATTAATGTCCTATTATGGAATATTAGATGCATCTACAATAAGCCTTCTAAAAGAAGAATAAAAAAGATGTGTCATATATATAATCTTCATTTCTTTTCTCTTTTTGAACCTAAGTCTAAAACTCAGTAGATTAATGATCTTAAAAGAAATCTCAATATTAAAGGTGGGATATCAAGCTCAAATAGAAAGATTTGGTTTCTTTGGAGGTTCAGTTTTAAATGTGAGATGGTTCTTTTGGATGACCAATATATGCTTATTAAAATGGATCATGCTTTGTTGCCATAAATTATTTTCCTATCCATAATATATGTAAAGTGTACTAAATCTGAGAGAATTAATCTTTTGAATTCCCTCATGAATCATAAAAGTATTGTTAATGACTCTCCTTGGCTATCAATGGGAGATTTTAATGTTATTTCTAGAAGAATTGATAAAAAAAGAGGTGGAAGGATTAATCTGAGAGCTGTTGAAGATTTTCACCTTTTCATTTATAATGCAGGCCTTAAGAAGGTAAATTACTCAGGTCCTAATTTTACTTAGCATAATTTTAGGCACAAGGGGGAGGTTTGGTCTATATTGGATAGGGGTTTAGTCTCCTCCTCTTGTTTATCTTCTTTTCCAAAAATTTCCCTAACTCATCTCAACAAGGACTGCTCTGACAATTCCCCTATTTTATTCTCTATCAAACCTGAGCTAGATGATGCCCCAAACAATTTAAATTTATCAATTTTTGGTGTTTAAAACCATATATCAATTATGTCATTGAAAATAATTGGTCAAAACCTATGTTAGGTAATCCTATTGTTCTTTTCTCCTCTAAACTTAAAAGAGTAAAGACGAATCTTTCTAGCTGGAACAAAGATAAGAACTGTAATGATTATGTTCTCTTCCAACAATGTGAAATTGATTTGAACATTACATACGCATCATATGAGCATGATCCTTTTGATGTTAATAGAGTTGGGATGTCTAAATCCCAGGCTTATCTCCTTGGGGCTTTGAAAATGGAGGAAGAATGTTGGCAACAAACAATTAGGGGAAAATAGATGTTTGATGGGGAGTCTAATACCAAGTTTTTTCATGCATCTGTGAGAGCTAAACATTATAGAATTATGATTCATAAGACAAAGAACCAAGAAGGTAGATGGATTGAAGATGTTGATGCCATTAAGAATGAGTTTGCAGATCACTTCAAAGATATTTTCAAAGAAGACCTGATAAAAAGGGAAAATGATGTTATTGAGTCAATTTCAATTAGTCTCACTCCTTTATTATCATACTGAAGATGAAATTCATAATGATGTGTTTTATTTAAATGCCAATAGTAGTGTTGGAACTGATGGTTTCCATTGTATTTTTTACCAAAATTTCTGGAATCTCATTAAAGCTGACCTCATTATTGCAGTGTTATTCTTTTTCTCAGGTAGGGATATCACCAATAGTTGGACTATTACTAATATAGTACTTATTCCAAAAATTCAATCTCCTAAAATTTTTCACTGATTTTAGACCCATAAGCTTGTGTAATTTTTGTTTTAAGGTTATAACAAAAATTATAGCAACAAGGCTTGCACACATTATTCCTTCTATAATAGGCCCTTCTCAAGAAGATTTTACTAAAGGCGGTCATATATGTGAGAACATAAGTTTAGCTTAATAGATGATGTACATCATTGGTAGCGTGGCTCATGGATCCAATGTGGTTGTCAAATTGGACATGTATAAAGCATATAATAGGGTATCTTGGCTTTTTCTCACTAAAATCCTTCGAAAATTTAGATTTTCTAAGGTGTGGATTGATAGAATTTGGAGGATTGTTTCAAACAATTGGTTTTCTCTTGTCATCAATGGTCAATTGGTAGGGTATTTTAAATCTTACAAAGGCCTCAAATAATCAGACCATCTCTTTCGAGGTCTTTTTATTATTACTGGTGAAGCTTTGAATTAAAGTATCCATAAACTCACATTGGGAGGGAAGATCAGTGTGACACCACGCCCAATTAAATACTGGGTGATTAGTCCTTTATACAATTCAAAACAGAATATCCGATTGGTTCATTCTTAGCATCACTGTCGAAAATCATTTACTTTATTAATCACGTAATAATTAATTAAGCTAGTGTAAAAAACATTTAATCCATTAATTAATATCCAACAATACAAAATGATAATACATTCACAATTTTCATGAATAAAATAATAATGAATAACAAACCATCTAAACGAATCAAATGAAATTGGAATAAATGTCCCAGTTAAATATCTCAAAACCAACAAACCATAATAATACCAAATCCCATAAAACTGAATTGAAAGAGTTCCACATCTGTCTGGAATAAATGATAACTGGAAAGGGCAACATGCCCTAACTGAAATAGCTAAAATAAGAACTGAGTGAAAAACAGTGGATGTGTCTAATCATGAGGACCTACTACTCCCACAATAGTTACATCATGTCAAATCGTCTGAAAATCTACGTCTGATGTCCCTGTGGCTGGACACCTAAAATAGTTGTACAAGAGAAAATAGATTTGTAAGAGATGGGTCAGAGTTCGAGTGTAAAATATTTTAAAACAATTTACTAAGTATTTAAAATGCGGTAAAGAAAATACTATATACATGTTAGCTTCACGGTTCTCTCTTGAGATTCTCACCTCTCAGCTATTGTGCACGCCTAATGTATTTCAAAACTGTTCTAACTATCGTTATCACACCTAACTATATCTTAGTCACAAACCTTATAAACCATCACCAGTATTAATATCAAGTGTTTTCCATATAATATATATGTTATTAAATATTTCAGCATTTACTAACCAGAGTAAAAGTTTTCACAATAATGTAAAGTGTACACATACTTGATTTAATTCAAATTCCATTATCATTCTCATTTAAACAATCACACGGGGGATTAAATCACAAGTATTTATATCTTCATCACGCTATTATAAATAAATAATAATACGACAACCCGAGACTCAGCTGCAGTGCGTGCATACTCTGTAATCAAGTCCCGGTACATCTCGTACTGAATAAGGACATTCGGTTTGGAATCACTCTCGAACCATATAAATACAAGTCACACATATTAGAGGCGAACATAGTTCCAACCCTATGGTCTACGCACCCATATGACCATCAACTTATCAATTCACAGATAAGTCGTTCCTAGGTTCTATGTTTCGAGGCACCAAATCTAAAATCCCCCAATGGGATCATCAGGATAAGACAGTCAACTTTAAAAAGACCTTCCGTGATAGCAAGTCCCGTAGGTATGTCATACACATAATAAATATTACTATAGGTATTCACACAACCTATCAAGATCATTAGGTATACACACAACCCAATCATTATCATTCATACGTAGTATTATTCTCATTACTAGTTACGAAATATTTATTAAATTATGAATATTCTCTCGCTCATAATTTCTAAGGATGATTAACTACCTAAGAATCTTCTAACTTAATTAACCGAATTCTTCCACTATTAATTTACCCTAATAATCATAGTGGGTTATTCAATTTCCCTCGAATTAACTACGTCACAAGTTTTTAGCTCAAATAAAAAAAAAAATCTCAATGATCCAAATATTTATTCGTCCCACTTTATGTATACCTAATCTCTACTTTAGTCCTAATGTCCTTATTATGGAACAACAATCACAATCAATCAATCTAGGCAACCTCCAACAGAACAACATCTAAAAATCAAATTTCTTAAAATTTCTCCCATGAATCTGCCCAGATTTTTAAAATGCAGTTTTAAGGCATTTCAGAGTCGTTTTGGAAAAAACGTATCAGAGAACAAATGGTAAAAATATGGATTTTCTATGTGGCGTTGATAATAGAATTGCCATTTTAAAAAACAAAACGGCTGAAAATAATTTCTAAAATGATGATTTAATTTCCTCAAATTCATAGACTTCTTCGAATTCAAGAAATTGTTCTACAATTCAATCATACCCATCAAAACCCAGATTTCTTCATCAAGATTCAATATAATTTCGTGGCTTTCATACTACCTACATGGAGGATCCTATTCTATTTTAATTTCACCTAAGATAATGATATATGTCTTCAATAGTCCATTCAAATCATATGAATGTCATAGTTAATTCAACCTACACTAACGTGGATATTATATATGCTATAAGTTCGCAAGATTTAACACTTCCCTCTTTTGGTAGGTCTAATCTGTTGAAGATGATGGGTATATTGGTGTTTTCTTCTCCCTGATCTACAATTTGAGGGTGGTGGTGGTGCAAGAAGGTGATTTTAGCCTTGGAACTCCTCTCCTCTTCCTCCTAAAGCCTCTTTGTGGCTTCTTTTTGTTTCTCATATAACTGGACCTAAAACCCCTTCTCTAATCAAATATATTGCACTTAGAAATTCTTAGGTGTTATTTTTCCAAAAATTCATGTTGATATTTATCCTGCTGATGTGGACCATGCACTTGAAGACACGTGTCATCCTACGAACACTTTCAACGAACAACATACTGTCACCGTGCTACTCAAGCGCGCCGAGCAACTTAATCAAACCGAGCGACTTAGGCACCCCGAGGAACTTAAGGCCCAGAGCAACTCAAGCGTGCCGAGCAGCTTAGGCGGTCCGAGCTACTTAGCGTACAGATCACTCAAATCAGAATAATTAAAAAGACGGCTGCGCATTAAATGTTCATTATTATCGTACAGATGTATATGTATGCTAGATAACAACGCATTATCCTTTCACATGAGCAGCCTCAAGGCTATAAATACATTGTAACCTCCTCATTAGAAGGGGACCCGGAATCTCTGGGTAAACCTATTATCGAGAATTCTAGATAAACAGTCAGCAATACAAAAATAGTGGATGTACGCCATTTCCCTAAGGCTGAACCACTTTAAAAATCTATTGTCTTATATTTATTTATTTATATTTATCTATGATTAAAATAATTAGATCAAATCTAGTTTTTCACATCAACAAATTGGCGCTGTCTGTGGGAAACGACTGTAATTAGCGTTTTTCACCAAAACAATTCATCATCAATGGCTGATAATCCAGAACACAGTAATCGAAATGCTGGGATCCCTCCAATTCCATTTATTCCCCCAAATTTTTCAGATCTGTTTGGTATAATGGCTAATTTGGCCGAAGGCCGGACGACCATGAAAGAAACCATGCGACAACTTATACAAACTATTCAAGGCGGAGTGCCGGCTCAATCAGGACAATGAAGTGTTCAGAAAAATACTCATTTACCCTCTTCGTGAACTAGGCGAATGTTATTCCCAATGGAATCTTGATCCAGACGCACCGACTCATATCGTACTGAGAGATTTAATGATCCTTCTTATCATCCTGGTCGGACTTCCTCAGTACGAGATACAGACACTCAACAAAACGCCACTTTATCTTCAGAAAGGACCAGTGCTCTTGAAAGGTTGAGTAAAGTCCCTCCTTTTGATCATTTGGGACCTAGGAAGAATAGAATTCCCCCTAGGATTGTGTTGAGGAACTCTCAATGACCATCTGATTTAAGGGAAGGCTCTGCCCAATCATGACCAACTGCTCGTGATGAGAGATCCCAAGAGGCAAATTCAACGCGATCAGTTGCTCGAACCAATAGGCCTGAGGAGGGAAATGATGCATGGAAGGGCTCTATTCAGAGGTTGGAAGATAGATTAGGGGAAATGGCTAAGGCTAAGAATCCTCTATAAAGAACTTTTGTCCAAGGGACACCATTTGTATAGGCAATTCTGGATTTTCCCACACCATCAAAATTCAAAGCTCCTATGGTGATGCCTAAATATGATGGAAAAACTAACCCTGTCCTTCATATAGAACAATACCAAACTGCTACCTATATCTATGCAGTTCCAGATGAGATGAGATGCGGGGCACTTTTTGGAACTCTTACGAGATCTACTCAGATATGGTATAACAACATTCCTTGGGGGAAAATTGCGACTTTCTTTCAACTAGCAGAATTCTTTATTGGGAACTTCTATTTTGGAGCGAAGCCAGTCAAATGAGTAGCACACTTGCTGAGTGTTAGACAAAACACAGGTGAAAGCACCAGGGATTATTTTACTCATTTCAATAATGAGAAACTGGAGATAATTGATTATGAGGAGATAATAACAATTACTTCTTTGATGAGTGGACTGTTGCCGGATAAATTGTACTACACTTTAACCAAGGATTTGCCTAGGACCATGGCTGAACTGATGGCAAAAGCAGCCAAAATCATGAATGTCGAGGAGTCCATGGCTGCGAAGAAGAATACAGATACTAAGGAAACCAAGGTTGAGGCTAATAAGACTGAGAAGAAAGATCAGAAGAATAATGGTGGCAACAAACAGTCGAAAGCAAAGCAGGCACTAGAACAGTTGAAGAAATTTGGAAATTATACTCCTTTGAAGGTAGATATAAACCACATTATGGAAGAGATCAAGAACTGCGAGGAGCTAAACTAGCTAGAAAAAATGAAGGCCGATCCTGACAAGAGGAATAAATCCAAATATTACGAGTTCCATAAAGACCATGGTCACATCACCAAGCATTGCATAGCTCTCCAGAATGAAATTGAAGCACTCATCAGGCGGTGAAAATTGACCAAGTATGTTGATTGCCGAAATGGTGAAAAGACCAAGGACCAAAGAAGGCAAAGATCTAAATCTCCTCGTAAAGCAAAAGAACACATGAAGAGAAGACACGAAGAAGATCTAGAAGATGACCAAGATGACCCTGATCTCCCCAAAAGACCAAGGCAGCCAGAACGTGAGGTATTTTCAATCCATTTTGGATTATTTAAATGTAATGTGAATACAGGTGGAGATGCAGGAGGTGGAGATATTACTGCAGAGAGGAAAGCCTACCTCAATGAGGCTCAAGCTTGCTCGTACATATAGCGAATAAACTTAGCTGAAGATGATCACCTAAAGAAGGTGAATAAAGATAAACTGGTCATTGGTTTCTCTAAAAAAGACTTGGCAGGTGTCTTATATCCTCACGATGATCCATTGGTAATCAAGATGAGGATGAAAAAAGTGATGATTTCACGAGTACTGGTGGATAATGGTAGCTCGGTAGACATCATGTTGTACCCATGCTTTGATAGTTTGAATCTGAAGCAAGCCCAGTTGGAGCCCTATCATAGACCCCTCCTTGGTTTTACTAGCGAGAAGGTTTTTCCACTTAGGATGATCAAGTTGGATATGCTTATCGGTACATGGCCTGCTTGTCGAACAGAAAGAGTACATTTTTTTGTAATGGATAAAAATGTCCAATCAGCTTATAATATCATCATGGGAAGGGTAGGTCTGAAGAAGTTCGAACCATTACCATCTACCGTACATCAATGTTTAAAATTCCCAACCAACTTTGGAGTTGGAGTTGTGAAAGGCAACCAGAAAGTAGCTCGAGAGTGCTACTATTCATCTACCGAACAGGAGGAATGTGAAGAATCTAAGAAGAAGACTACTACCTATCAAGTGGATGAAATAGAAGATGCAGAGATTGAAATATTAGACCCTAGAGATGAGTTTTAGCTCGTGAAGGTCCAGGTCATGGAGGCTACTGAAAATATCATCCTGGATGACGAGCATCCAGAACAAACAACTCAAATTGGTGCATCGTTAGATGTATCGATAAAACAGGAATTGATAGCATTTCTAAGGCACATAAAATAGATTTTTGCATGGAGTCATGAAGATATGCCTGGGATAGACCCGAATTTCCTGTGCCACGAGCTCAATGTGAATAAGGAATTAAAGCTAGTAAAGAAACAAAGAAGGGTATTCAGTCCCAAGAAGAACCAAGCCATACAGGAAGAAGTAGAGAAACTACAAAAAGCCTCTTTTATTGAGGATGTCAAATATCATGATTGGCTAGAAAATGTGGTAATGGTGAAGAAGAAAAACAACAAGTGGAGGATGTGTGTGGACTTCACTGATCTTAATAAAGCCTGCCCAAAGGATCATTTCCCTTTATCCCGAATTGATCAGTTGGTGGATGCTACCTCGAGACATGAATTGTTGAGTTTTATGGATGCTTATTCTGGTTACAACCAGATTAAAATGAAGCTTGAAGACAGGGAGAGTACCTCTTTTATCACCCCAAGAGGGACTTATTGCTATAATGTCATGCCTTTTGGACTTAAAAATGCAGGTGCAATATATCAGCGGCTAATGAACAAGGTATTCGCAGAGCAAATTAGTAATAATATGGAGGTTTATGTTGATGATATGCTGACGAAGAGCAAGAAAGTTGCTGATCATTTAGTTGATCTAGGTCAGACCTTTGATCAACTAGAGAAATATCAAATGAAGTTAAATCCAACCAAGTGCATATTTGGAGGGCGAGAAGGAATGTTTCTCGGGTACATTATAAATCAACGAGGTATTGAGGCAAACCCTAAAAAGATCAAGGCTCTATTGGAGCTACAATCTCCAACTATGAAGAAGGAAGTACAAAGCCTCATAGGGCGAGTTGCAGTACTTAATAGATTTGTGTCACGAGCAACAGACATATGTCTCCCATTCTTTAAAACACTCTCAAAAACTTTTGAGTGGAATGATGAATGCGAAGAGGCCTTTCAAGAGTTGAAGAAGTATCTGGGGACACCTCCACTATTATCTAGACCAGTGATGGGAGAAAGACTATACTTGTACCTGGAAATTTCAAAAAATGCTGTGAGCTCGGCGTTGATAAGAGTGGAAGACGGAGTACAAAAACCAGTCTATTACACCAGCAAAGCTTTTTGAGGAGAATAAATCAGATATCCACGGCTGGAGAAGTTGGTGCTAGCACTGATTGAAGAAAGCAGAAGGATGAGGCCATACTTCCAAGCCCATACTATAGTGGTGTACGCTGATATGCCATTAGGATAAGCTCTGCATATACTAGAGAAATCAGGAAGATTGATGTACTGGGCCGTAGAACTTGGAGAACATGATATAATTTATGAGCCTAGATCATCGCTCAAAGGCCAGGTCGTAGCAGATTTTATCGCAGAGTTTACTCAGGAAGATGCTTCTGAATAACAAGAGCTGAATACAATCGACTTGTGGATATTACAGGATCATCAAATTTAACCCCCGACCAACTCACGTCGGTAAACGAGCAAGAAAAGATGAACAAAGAGCAGCGAGAAACGCCGGAGGAGGACAAAAGGAAGCACCAAATATTCCACCAAGGAACTCTGTCTGATAAAAAATTTAATGATGAAATATCCGTGTGGAATATGTATGTGGATGGCTCTTCATGCACTACAGGCAGTGGAGCAGGAATTTTTTTAAATAGTCCGGATGATATTGACGTGGAGTATGCTCTGCGCTTTTAATTTAAAGCTTCTAATAATGAGGCCGAATATGAAGCAATGATCGTGGGTCTCAGCCTGGCCAAAACCATAATGGCAGAGCAAGTCGTTGTGTTTAGTGACTCGCAGTTAATCGTAAATCAAATTCTGGGAGTGTATGCAGCAAAAGGAGAATTAATGGTCAGGTACCATGCGAAAGCGATAGAGGTTGTATCAAGTTTTACTGGTATTTAGTTGATTAGAATACCAAGATTAGAGAATGCAAGAGCAGACGCCCTAGCTCGATTAGCATCAGCCACATGTACCGAGCTACAAAGAACAATCCCAATAGAAATCTTGGCTGGTCGGAGCATCGACGAAGATCTGACGATAAAATTCATCGCCCTTGACTTGGGACCATCTTGGATGGACCCTATTAGGGCCTATATTTAAGAGGGGGCTTTACCAACTGATAAACTTGCAGCCAAGAAATTAAAGTTTAAAGCTGCTCGTTATGTATTGACCAGTGGCATTTTGTATAGACGAGGAGTTATAGCAGGGCTGCAAAGATGTGTCCATCCCTCTGAAGTGAAAGATTTGATCGAAAAGGTTCATGAAGGGTCTTGTGGAGCTCATGTAGCTGGTCGGATGCTGTTGCAAAGAATATCTACGTAGGGGTACTACTGGCCAACAACGAGAGCTGATTGCTCAGCTTATGCTAAAAAGTGTGACAAATGCCAACGCTTCTCGTCCATCCGAAGAACTCCCTAGGCATTGTTAACTCCCATAACGTCCCCTTAGCCATTTTCCATGTGGGGGATAGACTTGGTCAGACCATTCCCAACGACCAGGGGAAGATTCAAATACCTTGTGGTTGCTGTGGATTGTTTTACAAAATGGGTGGAAGCTGAGCCTCTTATTGATATGACATATGATAAAGTCTATCAATTCATTTGAAAAAACATTATTTGTAGATATGGTCTCCCACATGCGTTCATTACTGACCATGGAACCCTGTTTGACAATGAGGAGTTTACTGCATATTGTCATCAATCCGATATACTGAAAACCCACTTTGCACTAGGCCACCCCCAGAGCAATGGACAAACTGAGGTGACAAACAGAACGCTACTAAATGGATTGAAGAAACGACTAGATAATGCAAAGGCAAATTAGATTAATGAGTTACACTCTGTGTTGTGGGCTTATCGTACCACACCACAAACAACAACGGGAGAGTCCCCATACATGCTGGCATTTAGGAGTGAGGCTGTCATACCTGCTGAATTGGGTCTACCTACGCATAGAGTACTTAATTTCAATTCTCCTGTCAGTGACTTGATGAGAAGATTAGACCTAGATATGCTCGAAGAAGTTAGGGAAGAAGCAGCAATCAGGAATGCAGCATATCAACAACGAACAACTTTGTTTTATAACAAAAGAGTGAAGAAGTGTGATTTGAAGGAAGGGGATTATGTGCTGAAGAAAGTGATCCAAAAGCACAACAAACTGGGAGCCAACTGGCACGAACCCTATAGAGTAACAGAAGTTGTTCGCCCAGGGACATACAGGATTGAAACCTTGGAAGGAGAAGAATTCAAGCATGCATGGAATGCAGAGCATCTGCGCAAGTATTATCAGTAATTGAAATTCCTATGTAATGCAGTTTCTTCAGTGTGAATAAAGTGATGTTTCACCCAGTTTCTTTCTTTGTTGAAAATTTTTCGGAATATTAGTGCTACACACTACACATCAAATTCACAGCAATTACCACCAACTCCGGTTGGTCAGGAATTAATTACCCCCAACTTCGGTTGGTCGATAAATAAATTACCACCAACTCTGGTTGGTCGGGAAATAATTATCACCAACTCTGGTTGGTCGAGAATCAATTACCACCAACTCCGGTTGGTCGGAAACTAATTACCACCAACTCCGGTTGGTCGGGAATCAATTACCACCAACTCCAGTTGGTCGAAAACTAATTAATTACTCCAACTCCGATTGGTCGGTAAATCGATTACCACCAACTCCGGTTGGTCGGGAACTAATTACCACCAACTCCGGTTGGTCGCGAATCAATTACCACCAACTCCGGTTGGTCGAAAACTAATTACCACCAACTTTGGTTGGTCGAGAATCAATTACAACCAACTCCGGTTGCTCAGAAACTAATTATCACCAACTCCGGTTGGTCGGGAATCAATTACCACCAACTCCGGTTGGTCAGAAACTAATTACCACCAACTCCGTTGGTCGTGAATCAATTACCACCAACTCCGGTAGGTCGGTAAATCAGTTTCCACCAACTCCGATTGGTCGGTAAACCAATTACAATCAACTCAGGTTGGTTAAAATAAGCAGAAACATGGGACGCAAATCATTTCATTGCTTAGGCCCAAAGAGTGACAAGTCACTATAATCAAACAATAAATAGGACAAGTTCTATTATCCAAAAACAAAACAGAATGTACATATCAAAATGTACATATATTCACAAACAAACAAATAAGGACATTCTGCAAATTACTTAGAAGAAAATAAAATGGCAAAAGACTAAAAATTTCTTCATTCAAATCAAGTAGAATTACACATGCTGTGAAAAATACACTTCATTACATAAAAAATCCTATTTTGTTGGTTTTTTCCCTTCTGCATTTGAAACAGGTTCTACTCCAGTAAGAGGATCATCTAAGGCATAAGGAGAATTTATAAAATTTACATCTCTCAGGATTCTAACATTCATTATAGAGGGCCGATCAAGCAAATGCTTTGGGCGAGATATATCAAAGTTTGCATGAAGATTGTAGTCGCCGAGATATTTGGAGATTAAGCATTGAGGAATTGCTCGAGCAGGAATCCAACTGATGTCAATCTTAAAAGGAGGCACAGGAAAATCGAGCACTCCAAGGTCATAATAATCCCATAAGTAGTGGCCCTGCTCCAATTTTAGCACACACAGTGAATTCAACCACCCTTGCTTGTACCCCTCGTTATTTGACTACTGGATCCGATCATCAAGATCGTAAAGGGATTCATTATACCCAGCCATCCAAAATTCTCTGGGTTGTTTATGGAATTGATACGTAAACCTCTCCAGTTGCTCGTGGAGATTCTTCATCAGGATTTCCTTATTTTCCAAGGCAGAATTCTGAGTAGTGAGTTGTTCGCTGAAGTTCAGAATCTTCTTAGACATTTCTGCTAAGGCTTGGTTCTTCGCCATCAGCTGAACTGCCTGATTCTCCAAAGCTGGTTGAGTTCTTGCTTCTTTAATGGGCATCCGACCAGCCCTTGCTAATCCACGAGCAGAAGATCTTGCTCTTCCATGAGTAGATGTGGAGGGTCCAGCTCTTTTTAAAGTTTCCAACTCATCCCGTAAGTTGGCATTTTCTACCTCTAAGAAAGAAAAACCTTCATCATTAACAGGGACCAAGGTTCCCAAGGAAGATACAGCAGACTTGAGTTATTTTATCTCTTCTTGCAAAGCAATGTTTTCCTGCTCCAATAACTTAGCGATGTGCATGTGCTCTTTAACTTCAAGCTTCAAAACAATCTCCTTCTTCTCATGAGCAGAGATGAATTTATCATACCTTTTGTCAGCACTCAATTGCTAATATTTTTTCTCGTATCCTTGATGCAGAAGAGTAGAGGATTCTTTGTACTGCTGCTGGAGTTCCTCGATCGTTCCTTGGAGGTCTTTAATTATATCATAGTAGGCCACATTGTTGGCAACAACGCGATCGAGCAAGTAGTTTAAGTATTGATAAGCTTCAATTGCTCGTTCAGAAGCATCTGAACCCAGGATGTCAATTATATGGGCCTCATTTAGGTCAGCATAATCAGCTTTAAAATAGTCGTTGCATTTCCTCATTAATTTTGTGTCATGAGCTGATAAGAGCTCCATCCTGTCCATAAACTAGCAAAGAGAAGAAATAAAAAGAATCAATAATGATGCAGACATAGCAAGTAAAAGAAGAAATCCAAGACGAACAACCAAAGTTTGAAATTTTATTCATCAAAAGAAAGTATACATCGTTCCAAGTTACATTCAATAAAATAAAAAGCCCGAACAACTGTACACCTTCTCCTTGTTTCCTATGATTTCCTCGGAAGGTTTGGATGAAGGAGTTGGTTGCTCGGAAGGCAGGAGAAGCTGCTCGGCAGAAGTGCTAGCTGGTGGGAGCTGCTCGAAAGACTGAACAACAGGAACAACAGGGACTTGATCTTCACCCATCATGGAAGATTCATCTGAAGCAGCCTCATCTTCTTATTCTTCTCCAGGAGAGGGAGGAGGGCCATGAGTGTATTGCTGGAATAACTCAGAATACTCACCAACCTTCAACTCCTTTAACGTTTCCACCCATCCATCTCTAAAATATTTGATGCGGGCATACTCCATTTGGGAAGTCATGACAGCCAAGCCCTTATTCCATCCCTTATCCCAACCAGCGCTGAAAGATTTTTTAATTGCCTTTTTCTTTTTTGCCTTCTCCGAGGAGGTCCTTTCCCTAAGGATCTCCTCGGCAATCTTCAACTTCTCCTCCACCTCCTTTTTCTGTCGTTCAACATCTTGAAGTTTAACAACATCATCTTCAGCAGACTTGAGCTTAGCCTCAAGCTCCTTGTTGCTCTGTTCAAAATCCTTGTTGCTCTGCTAAAACTCCTTCAATTTCTTCTCCAATTCCTTGGAGGCATTCACGGTGTGATTTCTCTCTAGTTCAACGGACTTGAATTGCTTCTCCCAAGAAACTTTATCTTCCTCGTACTTTTGATGAGAATCCTTCAAAGATTGGGTTAGCCCGACAAAAGCTTCCTCTACTCCACTCGAGGAGCTTGAAGCCCTTATAGCTTCATCCTTCTTCAAAATACTGTTGAAACACGTCACCAGCTAAAAAAGAAATAACTTTAAGTCAATACACGAACATAATATTAGAAAGTAAAAGACTCAGGTCAATAATACTTACTAAGGCAATATGTTGAGCATCCATAGTAGTAATTATCTCCCAAGAAAGAGTATCTTCAATGAATTGGACTTTTGAGACAGTCCATGATCTTACCAAGCCCACAGCAGAGCTCGGAGGAATAAAAGCTGGAACACCACCTTCAACATTTGAAGGATGAGAGACAGGTTCAACAGGTCTCTCAGAAGAGCTCTACTTTAACCTCCTCGAAGGAGCTAGAACACTTTCAATTAAAGATTATGTCTTTATCGGTGATATGATAATAACATCACTTGAAGGAGAGACAACAATAGTCTTACTCGGAGCCAAAAGGGGCTTCTTGCCATCTTTCTGGGCAATAACAGGAAGGGGTACATCCATTTTCTCTGTCCCCTCATCTGGAACATCTTTTTTACTTTTCTTTGCCTCCACAGGGGCAAAGGTAGACTTGCCAAAAAAGGCAGGAAATCTTCTTTTCTTTATCAGATCAGTGATATGAATATTAGATTCAGAAGAAGAACCTTCCACACTAGTCTCAGAGGTTGGTGTTGGTACTTGGTCAGGATCAACCACCACTGGACGAGGATGAGCAGTGAAAGATGAAGTGTATCTTTTGTATTGCAGCAAGTAAGAAGCATATCTAATATGCTCCTCAGCAACATATTGGTGCAAGCTCCAGATAAGTTTTAAGTGCTTTATGTTAACCTCAGTTTCCTTGGGAGGTTTTCTTTTACTATCGACTGTAACAAACTAAAAACAAATATCAGTGATGCATTTTATCAAACACCAAGAAAATAAGATTTCAAAAAATAAAAACAACCTATTCCATTGCCATAAGGGGGACACCTGGGACCTTGATATACATCATCTCCATTTAATGGAGCGTGTTGCCAATTTTTCATAATAACCCCATGCTCAAAATAATCCCTATTAGTGTCAGGAAGATTGACAACTAAATCTCTATTCAAAAACCTAGTTTTGAAATAAAAAGTGGTATCACTAACAACCCATTTATAGAAGTACATAATCTCAGGAATCCCTAAGCGGGTTCCATGAAGTTGATTCAATATATGTACGCCATTAACTATCCTTCAGGTATTTGGAGCTATTATTGCAGGTACAACAACAAAATATTGGCAGAATTCCAAACATAGGGGATTTGGTGGGAAGGAAAAGCCACATTTGGCCACAAAAAGACTTGGGAACCAATGTCCCTTAACCAAAGAAAAATAATCAGAAGGTTCAGAAAGTTTTTCCAAAATAACCCACCAAGGGATTGAAAATTTAGACCGAAATTTGTCCAATGACTCAACAAGATAAACCACGATGAATAAAGTAAATAAAAGAAAAGGAGTTATATACGACAAACTTTTTCCTAAAAAACCATACAAACCAATAATCTATGCAATTTTCAAGAAGAATGTTCCACACTTTTCTTCAACATCAAACTGTGAAACATTGGGGGCTTCTGTTGATAGCAAATTTAGTCTGTTGACATGGACCATTCACTTAAAGACACGTGCTATCCTACGAACACTTTCAATGAACAACATACTGTCATCGAGCTACTCAAGCGCCCTGAGCAACTCAATCATACCGAGCAGCTTAGGCGCCCCGAGGAACTTAAGGCCCCAAGCAACTCAAGCGTGACGAGCAGCTTAGGTGGTCCGAGCAGCTTAAGTGATTCGAGCTTCTTAGCGTATAGAGCACTCAAATCAGAATAATAAAAAAGATGACTATGCATTAAATGCTCATTATTATCGTACATATGTATATGTATGCTAGATAGCAGCGCATTGCCTTGCACATGTGCAGCCTCAAGTCTATGAATACATTATAACCTCCTCATTAGAAGGGGACCCGGAATTTCTTGGTAAACCTATTGATGATGATGGAATTAGCACCACCAGATAAGGTGTTTTCAAGCTCAATCTAAGAACAACAATGGCAGCATAGTTATGTAAAACGTAAGAGAATGAGATGAGGAGAAGGGGAGAGTACTCCAGGATATAAGTGGTTCAGCCTAAATTGGCCTACGTCCAATGTGTGTGTGAATAACCTTACTGCAATAAGGCACTAATGGCCATGGATACAATCTCTCAGGATTTCTCTCTCTACTGTGTATCTAGACAGAGTTTCAGCTAGGGTTGTATATCTAGGATCTCCTTTGCAAGGTAGAGGATAACCTCTATATATAGTACCTATGGGGTGTAATGTACCCTCCATGCATGCAATGAGCATGTGTGTGGTTACCTCACCAATATGGGAGTGCCATCTGTCACTGTCACATGTAGAGAATGATGATACAATATTCTCCCCACGTGTGGGGAATAATCTTGTTATAACTGATTTGTGTACACGTGTCCTTATCTAAATGTCAGCAGGTGCTCGACTATCGCGTCTGGTGTATGACCTCGGCCTTGGTGAGGCCGAGGTTGGTGAGTCTTGATACTTGTTTAGTCCGAGTATTCCATGAGGTCTCGGCCTAACCCTGGCTGATACAATGGACAAGGTCGGCCTGAGACGAGGTTGAACTGGTGGCTTGATGAGGTAGCTGGTGGCCTCCTGCGAGCTCGGCCTACATCTGGCCGAGGTTTCCATGTCCAAGGTATACGAGAATGCTGCCGATCCTTGTGACGTCCCTTGGAGAGGCTCATGGTAGTGTCGGCTTGGGCTGACCTTGATATGGCCGAGGGGTGATATCGCGTGTCCAAGTCATGCCCAACGTCGGCCATAATATCGGCCGAGGTTTGTGTCTCTAGGCCGATGTTACACTTGGGGCATATCAATCACCCCCAAGCCCTTAGTCATATGTGAGAGCAAGTGACTAGGGGATTACTACACCTCCGAGGCATGTCTGTTACAAGCCAATACTTGCTTGACACTTGTCCAATGCTGGAACATGCTTGCTTGGTAGGCGTGTGCTGTAAGTCGCCCTTTGGGGCTCCCAAGGCAATGATGGGCCTTGGGAGTTGTGCCTGAGTATTTAAGGGTTTTGAACCCTTCGTTCCTTCTTTCTTCTTCATTTCTCCCATTTCAGCCGCTCTCTTTTCTGCAGCTTTCTCTCTCTAGAAAGATCTTGGTTCAAGGCTTTTGGGTGGTGATTTCTCGCGTCTTCTCCTCTCTTCCTTACCATTTCATCCTCAGGTAAGGTCTACCATACTTTTTCCTTCATTTTTCCTGCAAGCACCCTTATTTTCGTATTTTTTGGCGAGTTTCTTAGTTTTCCGGCGAGACCACCATAATTTCAGGCAAGCTATTATTGCCAAATTTAAGTAGTTTGATCTTTAGATTCCTTTGCTTTATCAGCCAGTCTTGTTTGTAATTTTTGGAGTTTAGGAAAATCCCCAAGTGTAGTGTCGTCCTTTGATGCTTAGACCCTTATATCAGCTTCTTGAGAAGTTCCCCTCTCTTAGAGAGACGACTTTAGAAAAGATTAGGCAAATAGAAAGAGCACGGGAAGAGGCTCGTAGATCACAAGAGTTTCCCATTAGACCCATATTTCCACCACCTCTGAAGGTGATATATCCTGACCCCCCGGAGAACTTCTATCAGACAGAGGTTCCTGCTGATCCCATACCTATGTCTGAGTCTGAATCTTCTTCCTCAGACCCCATGTCTGTGGATTCTTTTCAAGAGGCCTTGGACTTCACACCTAGGCCTGATCAGGACCCTGATCAAGCCGAGGTCTCCAGCCGAGCCTTGTCCCATAATCACTCAAGCACCTCAGGGTCTTCCTCAGAGGTTGAGATTCTTGAGTCGAGTGTGGCCATTCCACCACCACTTGATGCCATCCCTCTGTCGGCTGTCACTGGGGCAGAGTTTGCTCAGAGGTTTTCGAGTAACCCATCAACATCTGCTCCGGTCGACGTTGAGTTGGATGATGATGGGGTTGAGAGCGATGTCGACGTCTCTGAGGCGCATGAGGTCGAGAGTACTGTTACTGAGTTAGACCTTCTCTGCTTCAGATATCTGTATTCTATTAGCCCCTCAATAAAACTTAGGAGACCTCTGAAGGAAGAGAGGGCTTATCATGGCCGAGACGGTGAGATCTGCTTGTACGAGCAGATGTTCAGATTGGGGTTCCGTGTGCCCATTCACACCATTATCAAGTCCATCCTTTCTTATATTAATTTGGCCCCCTCTCAACTCTCTCCTAATTCTTGGAGAGTCCTAATAGGGGCCATAGTGTTATGAAAGGTTGTCCACCACTGAGACCTTCCAGTTCAGGTATTCGTAGGTTGCTACGTCCCTTCCTCAGCCAAAAATCATCCGAGCTACTACCATTTTATAGCTCGGAGGCCTGAGAAGAAATTGCTTCAGGTGACTCAGACTTTCAACCATAATTGGAAGCTTCGGTACTTCTTTGCTTCAGGGTCATGGGAGTTTGGCCCAAGTGTTCCCTCGTCCAATCTGGAGCAGAGGATGCCCCTGAGGTGGGGTAAGGTCGCCATGTCTGCCAGGGCCGATCCTGGCCTAAGTCTACAAAACCTTCATAAGGTGAAAGCCCTTCAAGATCAGGGGGTACATGGGCTATTTGTCAGGTTTGAACACTTGATGACTCCCCACTTCCTCTCTGGGACAGGTCTAGGTGGAAGTCCCCTTGCCGAGCTTGGTAAGCATTTTTTCTTTTGAAGTTTAACCTCCGAGTTTATTCATATCTGACTATCTAACTCAGGTCTACTAATTTTTTTGCAGAACGACCAAAGGATATTCTAGCCGAGCTTTGGGAGATGGCTGCACCGAGCTTGACGAGACTTGCCAAGAGAGCAGGTCTTAATGCTCCTCCCCCAGCTCCCTCGGCCTCTAAGCCCACAACAAAAAAGAAGAGGGCTCCCGAAGGTCATGCCTCTGAGGATCAGAGGCCGAAGAAGAAGATTGCTGACTCTGCCATCCCCATCTCTTCAGCTAACGCCCTGTCGGCTCGTCTGGATCAGCTAAAATTAACTGACAGTGTGGTCGACCACAGCATTCAAGCCCTGGATGCCGTCGGCTCTGTAATGACCGAGGCTGACAAACGCTTTTTCAGGTCTCTAGACACCCCATTGCTGGTTGAATTCGGCCTTCATAGAGCCGTTCAGGTATGATTTGATCCTTCCTCAGAAATTCTTCTAAGTGTAACCTCTGATTCTTCTTCAGCTTACTCATGATCACTAAATATGCAGGGCTTGACAGCTATGCACCATGTGTCCAACTGGACTCTGAGGAAGTTGCCCCTCATCCAAAAGGGGCAAGAGGCCGAGAAAGTCCAGAGTACTCTGAACGCAGAGATCGAGCGCCTCAAGTATAAGCTAAAGGACTCTGAGCAGAAGGTGAAGGGGTTGGAGAAGGACATCTCCCAGCTCGACAAGGATCATGCTGCTGCATTGAAGGCTAAGGACGACGTTCTGCAGCAGAAAGTCACCTCAGCTGTTAGAGCCGCCCTTGATGACGCCTCTGAGAAGATAATTGCTGACTACAAGGCCTCAGATGAGTTCATGGGCTTCGGCTTTGAATACCTTAAAAGAGCTATCAAAGACACTATTAAATGGGCAGACGTCAGGGAGAGAGAGGCCGGCACTTTTAAGGCCTCTGATTTCCTTGGCCTCGGCTTTGCTGATCCCCAATTTGCCCAAGCTCTTTAGGAGGTTGAGGAAGAGGCTTCCTCTCCTGCCAAGACTGCTACATTGGAGGTCACCGAGGTTGGAGGGGCAGACCATTGTGATGATGCGACCGAGGTGACTAATCAAGCTGAGGATGCCAACGTTCCCTCTTCAAACCCTTAGGATTTTTTTATCATTGTTTGTAACTCGTTGTATTATGGAGTTTCTGTAATCGTTGAACATATAATTTCTAAATATATATATATATCAACTTCTGATGAGGACCATCTTCACTTTCTTTTCATTGAATGTCATGTGATGCTTTTCATTCTTAGCTCATTAATTTTCATTCTTAGTTTCGTTGCAATGGTGTCTGCTAAAAATTAATTTGTAATCTGAGCTTTAACCTCTGAAGTCCTCTTTCTAAGCTTGTCTTTTTGCAATGGTCTTGTTAAACTCAACCAATGGTCTTGAGCTCAGACCTCGTCACTACTGAATGTTGTTATGAGGGTCTGAGGTCATCACCTAAGATGTTATCCCCATAATAAATCTTCACCAAATTAATGATGTTATCTGTCTGAGGTCATTTAATTTATAGTGTCTGACCTCAGACCCCTTCACCACTTAATGGTGTTATAAGGGTCTGAGGTCATCACCTAAGATGTTATCCCCATAATAAATCTTCACCAAATTAATGATGTTATCTGTCTGAGGTCATCTAATTTATGGTGTCTGACCTCAAACCTCGTCACCAATGATTGGTGTTATGAAGGTCTGAGGTCATCACCTAAGATGTTATCCTCATAATAAATCTTCACCAAATTAATGATGTTATCTGTCTGAGGTCATCTAATTTATGGTGTCTGACCTCAGACCTCATCACCAATGAATGGTGTTATGAAGGTCTGAGGTCATAACCTAAGATGTTATCCTCATAATAAGTCTTCACCAAATTAATGATGTTAAGGGTCTGAGGTCGTCTCATTATGGTGTCTGAGCTCAGACCTCATCACCAATGAATGGTGTTATGAGGGTCTGAGGTCATCACCTAAGATGTTACCCCCATAATAAGTCTTCACCAAATTAATGATGTTAAAGGTCTTCACCAAATTAATGATGTTAAGGGTCTGAGGTCGTCCCATTATGGTGTCTGACCTCAGACCTCATCACCAATGAATGGTGTTATGAAGGTCTGAGGTCATCACCTAATATGTTACCCCCATAATAAGTCTTCACCAAATTAATGATGTTAAGGGTCTTCACCAAATTAATGATGTTAAGGTTCTGAGGTCATCTCATTATGGTGTCTGACCTCAGACCTCGTCACCAATGAATGGTGTTATGAAGGTCTGAGGTCATCACCTAAGATGTTATCCTCATAATAAATCTTCACCAAATTAATGATGTTAAGGGTCTGAGGTTATCTCATTATCGTGTCTGAGCTCAGACCTCATCACCACTGAATGGTGTTATGAGGGTCTGAGGTCATCACCTAAGATGGTACCCTTATAATAAGTCTTCACCAAATTAATGATGTTAAGGGTCTTCACCAAATTAATGATGTTAAGGGACTTCACCAAATTAATGATGTTAAGGGTCTGAGGTCATCTCATTATGATGTCTGACCTCAGACCTCATCACCAATGAATGGTGTTATGAATGTCTGAGGTCATCACCTAAGATGTTATCCTCATAATTAATCTCTGATCTAAGAATGTATCAACAACTGTCATGGGAACTGATCTTCATTAATAACCTCTTCATAACAAGATGGTACATTTACATAAAACTCTATGCAACATCATATGTAATATCTCTTTAGGTGATCAGCATTCCATGGGTTAGTGAAAGGTTCTTCTACTAGGTTTTCTAGCCTATAAGTGCCAGGCACAACCTCTTCTGTCACTTTGTAGGGGCCATGCCAGTTTGGGTGAAGCTTATTTGCTTTCTGTAGAGTCTTCTTCAGCACTAGGTCTCCTACTGCAATGGGTCTTGACTTCACCCTCTGGTTGTAGAATTTCGCTGCCCTCTGCTGGTAGGCTGCTTGTCTGACCTCTGCCTCCTCTCTTCTTTCTTTAATAAGATCTAGGTCTAGTCTCCTCTCTTCTCCATTATTGTCAGGGTCGTATGTCTGAATTCGATGAGTTGGGAGTCCTACTTCCGTTGGTATGATGTCCTCTGAGCCATGTGCCAACATGAATGGGGTTTCTCCTGTTGGTGTCTTTGTCGTGGTTCTGTACGCCCATAACACAGCATAGACCTCTTCAGTCCATTTTCCCTTCGCATCTTTTAACCTCTTCTTGATTCCTTCTAAGATAGTTCTGTTTGTGACCTCGGTCTGACCATTTGCCTGAGGTCGGCCAGGAGATGAGAAGAACTGCTTTATTCCTACTCTTTGGTAATACTTTTCTAAAGAGGAGTTCTTGAACTGGGCCCCATTGTCCGATATGAGAGTGTTTAGGAGGCCATATCTGCATACGATATTCCTCCAAATGAACTGGAAGGTCTTCTGCTCTTTGATTGTTATCATCGGCTCTGCCTCCACCCACTTTGAGAAGTAGTCAATGGAAACTATCAAGAATCTATAGTTGTTGACAGCTCTTGGCAAGGGTCCTACTAAGTCAATTCCCCATACCGCAAATGGCCACGGAGAAGAGATTGACGTCATAGGCTGATGGGGTTGATGAGGGATAGTGGTAAACCTTTGACATTTGTCGCACCTCTTCACGTAGTCTGCAGCGTCCTTGGACAAGGTAGGCCACCAGTATCCCTGAGTGATGATCCTCTTGGCCAAGGGCCTTCCCCCTATGTGGCTAGAGCAAGAACCCTCATGGACTTCCTGTAAGACCCTGGAGACTTCCGCGGGATGCATGCACCTGAGGAGAGGCAATAGAAATCCCTTTTTGTATAAGATGTCTCCTATCATCGAGAACTTGGCAGCTCTATATCTCAATCTTCTCCTCTCTACTTTGGACTCAGGAAGCTCTCCCTCTCTTATGTATCTGACGAGCGGGTCGATCCATGAGTCTCCTAGGTTCAAATTATGACAAGGGTTACATACCTCTTCTTCCTCGATGGTTGCCCTTCCTAAGACCTCGATTGAAACGGTCCTTTTAACCTCTATCTTCATTGCCGAGGCCAACCTTGCCAATGCATCTGCGCGGCTGTTACTTTGTCGAGGTATTCTCTTCATTTTTGCCTCTTTAAAATATTCCAACATCTTTCTAACTCTCTCCAGGTACTTCGCCATCCTCTCATTTTTGGCCTCATAGGCTCCCATCACTTGATTGACAACTAACCTTGAGTCGCTGTGGAGCAAGAGACGTCTTACACGAAGAGTCTTTTCCAATAAGAGGCCTGCTATCATGGCCTCATACTCGGACTCATTGTTTGAGGCCTGGAAGTTGAATCTCAAGGCATATTCAATGTTGGCACCATCTGGAGCCGAGAGTATTAGCCCCGCACCACTTCTGCTATCACAGGAAGAGCCATCAACGAAGAGGCTCCAAACGTCTGTATCTGATGAGAAGACCCCTTCTGTCATAACTCCTTTCTTGAAGAGGTATCGATCCTCTTCATTCTTGTCTATTCTGCCTCGGGTTTTGCCTGAGATGACCTCTTCCCGACCTTAGGAGATGTTTGGTGCCGTCTCTTCTGAATTTTGGAAGACACTACGGTTTGTCTCTTCGGCGTCCTCTAGGCTTTTCTCCGTCTCGGCCTCTTCCCAGGTGTATTCTGCAATAAATTCCGCGAGGGCCTGCCCTTTGATGGCTGTCCTAGACTGGTAGGTAAGATCATATTCTCCTAATTTGATGGCCCAGGTCATCAATCTCCCGGACTTCTCAGGTTTATGCAGGAACTGCCTTAGTGGGGAGTCAGTGAGGACTACCATGGAGTGAGATTGGAAGTAAGGCTTCATTTTTCTGGAGGCATGTATTAGGGAATAAGCCAACTTTTCCATACGGGGATAATTTTGCTCAGACCCTTGAAGGGCCTTACTGTTGAAGTATACAGGCCTTTGGATGCCATCCTCTTCCCGTATGATGGCCGCGCTGATAGCTGATTCAGAGACTGCTAGATACACAAACAACCTTTATCCTGCGATGGGCCGAGACAGCAATAAGGGAGACCCTAAGTAGGACTCGAGTTGGTTGAAGGATTTTTCACACTCTTTGCCCCATTGGAAGGCCTTTCTTAAAACTTTAAAGAATGGGAGACACTTGTCTGTCGCCCTATAGACGAATCTATTAAGCGCAGCCACTCTCCCCGTGAGTCTTTGGACATCTTTGATACTCCTAGGAGTCTTCATGTCAAGCAACGCCTTAATTTTTTCAGGGTTCTCTTCGATCCCTCTCTGGTTGACGATGAATCCTAGGAACTTCCCGGCTCCTACTCTGAAGACACATTTCGCTGGGATGAGTTTCATCTTGTATGAGTCCATCACATTGAAGGTCTTCTCAAGGTCTGCTACATGAGTGCAAGCTTTCAAGCTTTTTGTCAGCATATCATCTACATACACTTCCATGGTCTTCCCTATTTTCTCTTCGAGCATCTTATTGACAAGACGTTGGTATGTTGCCCCTATATTTTTCAGACCGAAGGGCATCACTTTGTAGCAGTACGTCCCTTTGTCGGTAATGAAAGATGTCTTTTCTGAGTCTTCGGCATCCATGAAGATTTGGTTATAGACTGAATACGCATCCATGAAGCTCATGAGCTCATGTCCTGCTGTAGCATCCACCATCTGATCTATCCGGGGTAAGGGGTAGCTATCTTTTGGGCAAGATCTATTTAGGTCAGTGAAATCCACACACATTCTCCACTTCCCATTGGCCTTGGGCACGATGACCGCATTCGATAGCCACTCCGGATAGGTAACTTCTCTTATAAACTCAGCCTCTTCTAACTTTTTCACCTCTTCACGGATGACGTTGTATTTTTCCCTGGAGTAGACTTTTCATCTCTGCTTGATAGGCCTGGCATCTTTGGCTACGTTGAGCTTGTGACTCATCACTTCAGGATTGATGCCAGGCATGTCTACGTGACTCCATGCGAAGACACTCTGCCTCTTCCTGAGGAAGTTTATCATCTCTTCCTTGATTTTCGGATTAAGGGCTTTACCGACCTGGATGGTTTTTTTCGGCTCGTTCTCATCGAGGACGATGGATTCTACCTCTTTCGCGGCCTCTCCCTTCTTCAATTTTGTTTCATCTCTTGGATCAAGAGTATCAATGCTATAAGTGGTGGTGGCCCTCTTATGGGCTTCTCTCTCTTCGACCGAGTTGAAGTAACATTCTCGCGCTGTGGTCTGGTCACCTTTCACTTCCCTACTCCATAAGGAGTCGAGAATTTTAGCATCTGATGGACCGTTGATGGAACAACCTCGAACTCCCTAAGGGCCACCCTTCCTATGATGAGGTTATAGGACGAGAAGACACTCTCGTCCATCATGAATAACTTAATCCTCTTGGTCAACCTCTTAGGCCATTCGTCACCCATTCGTACGTCCATCTCATACATGCCCAAGGGGTGAACCTTTTCACCACTGAAGCCTATCAGGGGGTGGTGATAGGGGACCAGTCTTGCTCTACTAAGGCCTAAGCTCTTGAAGCAAGGCCAAAACATCACATTTGCTGAGCTCCCCCCATCCAGGAGAATCCTCTGCACCTCATACCCATGCACCCTTGTCGTTATGAACAAAGGGTCATCATGGGGGGATGAGATACCTCTGAAGTCGAGCCTGGAGAACCCAACTACGAGGGTGTTCATGTCTACTATCTTCCTCTTTTGTACTGTATCGGAAGACGTTAGATTCACAACTTCAAGCTTGGCCACTGATTTGGCCTCGGCTACATGAGCCTTCCTATCAGCTACTTCAGATCCACCACCTGCAAATCCTCTGCATATTATGCCAACACCGAAAGAGATCATACCAACCCTCTTCACCGGGGTGTTTTCATCCTTTGGTGGGAGATCCAAATCATCTTCATTATCACCTTCTGAATCATCGTCTCTTCGGGCCGGGATGTTGTCACGGCATGTGTTATCCCTCCTTTTCTTATGGCCATCTCTTCCACTCTTAGGAGCCTTACCGTCTACATATTTTCTCAATTTCCCAAATTTTAGCATCTTCTCAATCTCATCCTTCAAAGCGAAGCATCTATCTGTGACGTGACCATGATCTTGGTGGAACTCACACCGTAGGTTTTTGTTCCTCTTATGTGGTGGGGCTTTCAGCTTCTCTGGCCATCTCAGAGCCCTGTCACTCTTAATCTCATTGAGGATATGCTCACACCTCACAGTCAGAGGAGTATAGTGAGCGAACTTGTCATGACCCGATCTCTTCTTCCCATCTTTCTTGCCTTGGGGCTTTCCACTGCCACCTCGGTTATCATCCTCATACTTGGCGGCCATTGCCTCTTCCGCATTCATTACTTTCCCTGCTGTTGCCAACAGCTCCTCCATAGACCTAGGGGGCTCTTCCGCGAGTTTCCACAATAGCTTCCCCTTCTGGATACCTCCTATAAGGGCGGTCATGGCTATGTTCTCTTCATAATCTTTGACCTCCAACTTTTCTTTGTTGAATCTTGCTATGTAGTCTCTTAGGCTCTCACCCTTGGCCTGCTTGACGTACAACAGGTGGGTAGTATTCTCTTAATGCCTCACCCCAAACCAGAAGTTGTGGATGAATCGCTCAGCCAAGCCTTTGAAGTTCTCAATTGAGTTCTTCGGAAGGGAGGTGAACCAACTATGTGAAGCCCCTGTTAAGGTCCCAGACAAGTCTCTACACTTCATCTCATCGGGTATCGAGTAGATGTCTGCTGTCGATTGATACATCTCGATATGATGTACAGGGTTGGTGTTGCCATCATACTTGGGAGACACCGTAGGAGGCTTGAACTTAGCTGGGGTTGGGAACCCCACTATCCTAGCCACAAATGGGAGCCCTCTGAGTACCCCCTTTGCAATGGGTCCCTGCTTTTAATGAGGTCTCCTATCTTCTCCTCAAGGCGTTGGATAGAATCATTCCATGGTCTTCGGCCATCGACTTGGCCGAGGTTATCCCCTGCCATCTCCCTAGGATGGACCGAGGGTTCCCCTGCCAAGACACGTTGGCTGTTGACCTCTTCCTGTTCCCTGCCTCTTCTTTCACAGTGTCGGCCTTGGTCCGACCGACCCTGCCTGTTCCCTCTCTGAGAGCCTGATGCGCTCCTTGATCTCGACAGTCTCTGTCTTAGGTCATTTATCGGGCCTAGTCTCTCGAAGGCCGACCCTCTGCTCAACCTATCAAAGGCTGACCCTCTTTATTGGGCCTCTTCACCTCTTCGGCCGACACAACCTTGACTTTGCCTAAGAGGCCGTACTATGTTATTTGACACCTCATAGGGCTCCCAGCAGTCGTCCGGGGCTTCTTCCGCCTCTAGATCATCATACCTATCCTCTGGGCAAGGGTTTCCCTGCCTCCCCAGGGGCAAGCGCCTAGGGTCAGCAACATCCCTTATCCGCGGGGGTGCAGGCTGGTCCTTTATTGGTGCCTGGGGTGGTCCCCTGGCGTCAAGATGAGACTGAATTGCCGCCGAAGTGATCATGTCCGGTGAGACTCCAGGTGGCCTCATCATAGTTTGGCTGAGCTGTGCAAATTGCTCTTGCATGGCTGCTCGTGTTGCAGCTAAAGATCTCAAGGCTGCAGCTACCTCCGCCATTTCGAACTGGGGAGGCGCCTGACTGGAACTAGGCCCCCCGCCCCCGGGCGGCGGAAGAGGCTGTGGTAAGTCTGGTGTCATATCTTAACACTATAGAGCTTGAGTAGTAGATGAGCTTAATACCTTACAGGACTTCTTTCAATGGTGAAACAGCTCCGTGCTAGGGGGAGGCCTGGTACACCACCAGAGTCTCCGGTGAGGTTAATAAAAAATAGAGGAAGAGATAGCTTCTCGTTCCCACAGACGGCGCCAAAATGATGATGCTGGAATTAGCACCACCAGATAAGATGTTTTCAAGCTCAATCTAAGAACAACAATGGCAACATAGTTATGTAAAAGGTAAGAGAATGAGATGAGGAGAAGGGGAGAGTACTCCAGGATATAAGTGGTTCAGCCTAAATTGGCCTACGTCCACTGTGTGTGTGAATAACCTCTCTGCAATAAGGCACTAATGGCCATGGATACAATCTCTCAAGCTTTCTCTCTCTACTGTGTATCTAGACAGAGTTTCAGCTAGGGTTGTATATCTGGGATCTCCTTTGCAAGGTAGAGGATGACCTCTATATATAGTACCTATGGGGTGTAATGTATCCTCCATGCATGCAATGAGCATGTGTGTGGTTACCTCACCAATATGGGAGTGCCATCTATCACTGTCACATGTAGAGAATGATGATGCAATATTCTCCCCACGTGTGGGGAATAATCTTGTTATAACTGATTTGTGTCCATGTGTCCTTATCTAAATGTCACCAAGTGCTCGGCTATCGCGTCTGGTGTATGACCTCGGCCTTGGTGAGGCCGAGGTTGGTGAGTCTTGATACCTATTTAGTCCGAGTATTCCATAAGGTCTCGGCCTAACCCTGGCCGAGACAATGGACAAGGTCGGCCTGAGAAGATGTTGAACTGGTGGCTTGATGAGGTAGTTGGTGGCCTCCTGCGAGCTCGACCTACATCTAGCCGAGGTTGCCATGTCCAAGGTATACGAGAATGCTGCCGATCCTTGTGACGTCCCTTGGAGAGGCTCATGGCAGTGTCGGCCTAGGCCGACCTTGATATGGTTGAGGGGTGATATCGCGTGTCCAAGTCATGCCCAACGTCGGCCATAATATCGGCCGAGGTTGGTGTCTCTAGGACGAGGTTACACTTGGGGCATATCACCTATTATCGAGAATTCCAGATAAACAGTCAGCAATACAAAAATAGTAGATGTTGGCCATTTTTCTAAGGTTGAACCACTTTAAAAATCTATTGTCTTATATTTATTTTTTCATATTTATTTGTGATTAAAATAATTAGATCAAATCTAGTTTTTTACATCAACAATGCAAATCACCAAAATACCCTCTTGGGTGTCGGCTTGGCCTAAAACTACCATGGGACCCAAACTAAACTCTCGGGTAGACTTTTCTTACTATCTCGATCATTTCGGACACATTGGTGCACTTAAAATGACCATTTGGGTGACTTATAAATAATTTACTTTTTATTCCATTAAATTAGGCTTGACACGACTGACACACGCGTCTATTACCACTGTCGTATTTCTCACTCGTGATAATTTTCATAAATTCACAATCATATATTACTCTATTCGCTCAGTAATATTCAATATAATTATCATCAATAAATACTTACCCTTATCTTGCTAGTTAATCTTTATTTTAAATTGGACTAATTATCAATTAATTTCCCATATTTAAAAATCATTAAAAAATATGAGGTGTTACAATCAGGCCATTTTCTCATCCTAGAGGATGCCCTCTTATTTTAAACTTGAGTTTTGCTTATGATACCATTATATTTTGTAATGGAAGAACTCAAAGCTTAAAAAACTTGATGAAGTTCTTGAAGTGATTTGAAAAAGCCTCAGGCCATGTTATAAACAACTCTAAAAGTAGTTTTATAGTGCATTAGAAGTAGAATTAAAGACATTCTTCTCAAGTACTTGGGTTGTTCTATATTTTATAAGAGAAATAAACACTCCTATTATCCTGATTTGGTCCACAGGATTCAATACAAATTGGAGGGATGGAAATCTAAATTCCTATCTTTCAATGGCAGTAAAGATCTAGTTTTTTTGTCCTTAGATATATTCACATCCATTGCTTAGTAGCCCTCAAACCTCATGACAATATTGTTCATCATATCCAATCTTTATTCAGTAATTTCTTATGGGGAGATTAAAGAGATTTTGGCAAGAGACATCATTAGATTAAATGGGATAAGTTACGCTTTCCTGTGCAAGAAGGAGGTATTGGTTTTATATCTATGACTGATCGCACCAAAGCTTTTAACATTAAGTTATGGTGGAACTCTTATAATTCTAACAATTTATGCCATGAGCCTTTAAAATTTAGGTCTTTATCTTGTAGCATATCCAAATCTCAACAAAGGATAAATCATGTGAAGGAGGAGATAGTTAAGTATTATAAGGATATCAATGGCAAGTTGTATTGGACTCTCACTTCAAACGGAGAATTCTCCACAAACTCTACTCGGAACTCAACCAAGAAGACCAGATGCTCATCTATTCTTTGCAAATTCATATGGAATAAATAGATTCCCTCCAAAATCTCTATATTCATATGGAAATGTTATCATTACATATTTCCCATTAATGAATATCTTCAATTAAAAAGGATTCTCACTACTTCTACCTGTAGATGTCGCAACAATCATTCAAAAAATTTCAATCACATGTTTATTTATGTCCCAATAGCTAGAGAAGTATGGTCATTCTTTGCTATCATCTTTCGTCTTAAGTTATACTCATATTCTCTAAATCAAATTCTGCTCTCATGGTGGATTAGATCTTTAAAAGTTGACTTCATCCAATATCTTCTCATTATGTTGCCAGGGATCATTCTTTGGGAGATTTGGATTTCCATAAATCAGTGTTTTTTATTGTATCATTATGGATAACAAGAAGATTATTTCCAATGTCTTCAAATTTATTTATGTTTGTTCCTCAAATAACTTTTGTAAGTCCAACTCTAAGGCCTTTGAAGATGGTAAGACCATTTTCAGCATTAAATCTGAGAGCATTCCTTTTTCTTTCATCATGGTCAAATGGTTAGAGCCATTAGACTCCCAATTCAAGCCCAATACTGATGGGGCTTCTAAATTGAATCCAAGTGTTGCTGGTTCAGGAGATATTATTAGAGATCAATATGGTCAAATCCATTTCTTCATTTGAAGGTTCCATGTCTAACACAAAGGCTGAATGTGTTGGTATTCTCAATGGTCCCAAAATTTTTAAAGGTCTCAATATTCTAAGCTTGCAGGTGGAATCAGACTCTTAAATCATAATAAATATTCTTAAGGGTATCATTCCAAAAACCCCTTGAAGTCTCCTAGACATTATTGAAGAAATTAAGGACTTAGATTTGAACATTTCTTACTCTCACTATTGGAGAGAGGCTAATAGAGTTGAGGATTAGCCAATCATGGCATTGAGAATAAATAATTCAATATCTTTTCATCAGTTATGGAACTTCCAAAATCTGCTAGAAGATGCTATAGGATGGACTTACAATGCATTCCATCAATTAGGATTTTGAATTCATTTTGATCTTTATCTTCTTTTTATAGATTTTGATCTTTTATTCTCTGTAATGCCTCCTAGGTAGGGATGGTCTACCTAATTATCAATAAAGTTGGAGGTTTTTCCCTATTCCTAAAGAAAAACAAAGCATACATATGTGTCAATCCTCTTTGAATATTACGCTCAACAAATGAAATCACGATGGATGGGAGGCAAAATATACGGGACATGCCGGCATAAAGAGTAAATTTAAATGGAAACTAGACCTCATACTAATGAAGAACGCTATATAAGAAGTGAAATATACGTAATCTCAATTAAAGATACCATCAATAAAGAGGTGAAATGCAATTTGACAGATTATTGCGATTATTTAAACTTTTAAATTTTCTTTACCATAGGATTACATAGGACTTGTATAGGGTTGTAATGTAGGTTTGGGGTTGAGGCTATGAAAGGAAGGGACTACTTATCGATTCAAAGTTGTTCGGGAATGAAAAACTTGGGATAATATAAAATTGAGGGCAATCTCAAGATTGGACTACGATTCCATAACACGCATTAAATATAACACTGGAAAGTGATAAGAATTATTGAGCACTATGTAAATAAAGGAAATACTTTCTCTTTCTCTTTCTTTTCTTCTTTTGTTTCTTTTTCTTTTGTTTTCTTTATATTTTTTTCTTCTCTTTTTTCTTTTCTTCTTTTGTTTCTTTTTTTTTTGTTTTCTTTCAATTTTTTTGTCCTCTTTTTTCGTTTCTTTCACACTCTAACGTGCGTAATTGCAACCATGTAACACGAACATCATTCAATCCCAAGTATCATTCCAAACTAAGGTATTAGAGGTGCTATATATGGTTTATAACTCCAATCTGGAGTTGGTTATGGGATTTTGGGTTATGAAACGAAAGGCTATATTAAGGCTCAATGGGGTTGATGACAGGAAACATTTAAGGTGATGTCAAGGTCAAAATGGGAGATATAACAAAGAGGTCCTATGATCCTTTCCTAAAATTTACGCATTTCTCATGTCAAAACAACTTTGAAAATCATGCTAAAGTAACACATTTCATAAATGAGCTCAACTAATGAACGATCAATGAAAGAATCATGAGATTACCAATGACTGTAATGTTTTCAAGGAAGAAAGAGTAATGTATAATACACAAACGAAGAAAAGCACAAAGCACACTTGATCCAAGTATAAAGGAATGAAATAAATGATTACCGAGTTATAAAGTACTTAAACCAAATCAATAAAACAAGAAAAGCGCATGTGCTCATGGGCTTAAAGTTTAGTTCATGAAGTTTTTCATAATATTAATGATTAGAGGACTAAAGTTTAATATCTTCTAAAATCCAGAATATGCATCATTGAGTTATCTATTGGATTGGGCATTTATTGAAATTTATTATCGAAAACAAAGGCAAAATGTCCAACAAATGAGATTTAAAATTTTCAATTTTCTACAAGAAAAGCGTTCTTGGGAAGAACATATTACCAAATCATGGACTAATAAAAACAATGGATGGAATATTTCATACCCCCTAACTAAAACCTTGCATTGTCCTCAATGTAAACTAAGAACCAATGTTAAAGAGAGGAAACAAGTGATATTACCCAAAATAGAGCGATCTAAAGTACAAGTCCAATGATTCTACAAAACATGTTAGCCTCAAGCATAATAAAAAAAGAAGCACTAATACTTTAACTAATTACACTAAACAATAAGAAAAAAATAAAAATAAAACAAATTACTATTTACAACCTACAATTTTAACTTCTAACTAACTATACACTAGAAGTTAAAAATTTTAAGGGTCCACCCAATAGATGATTTGACTTTGAGGCATAATCGGAGTTCCCTCATTTGAATGTAAACCTTCCAAAAAATAACAATTCGGTTTGAACAAAGGAGGGTATGTGTAAGGAAGAAGAAAGGAACCATCACTAATTACAAGATTTTGGGGGATGAAATGGTTTTGGATAAAATGGTTGACGAATACACATGGGATCCGAGAAAAATTGAATTTCCTCCCAAAGATTTTGCAATTGGAATGGGAGGTAGGGAACATGAAAGAAAAATTGCCTTCATAGAAAGAAACTCGAGTAAGTAATCCACATCGGTGAAAGGGTTGAATAATTTAAAGTTTTGAACCGATTCATTAGATACTCGTAACGGTGTGATAAGGTAGAATAAATATGAGAAAGAAAAAAATTCAATCTCAAAAGCTGAGTTATTATCGCTTGAAGATTGAATTCCAAAGGAGGGAGAATCATTTTCAACGAAACTTTATTCTTTGACTATCAAAGAAGAAATAATTCCATTGTAAATTGACACCACATCCATTTCTTCCTCATTTTCATTCTATATTATTCCATGGGAAAGAGAATAATGGTTTGTTCCAAAGGAGGCAAAAAATCCTCATTTGGTTCAAAACATTTCTCAACATCAAAAGTCACGAAAGATAAATCATCGTTGGATTTGAACATTGCATCAAATTCTTGTTCCCAACAATGATTTTCTTCTCGATAATGGTTTTCAAGTTTTTCATTTTCAAAAAATACACAAGCCCTCACATCTGACTTGAGGTACGGATGCTTGAAAATGAGGAGTTTGGAAACCATCCTCGGAACTACTATCAAAATTGTTATTATAAGATTTTTGTAACCTATTATAATCACTTTCAACATTCTTAATATAAGGATTTTTTGGCCCACTATCGGAACAATCATTCTCAAAATTCCATAAATGATACCTTGAATTTTGTAATACTCGCCCAAAGTCATTTTAGATTATTTCAAGTTTTTGACTTTGTAAGTATTCACGAAAAGTAATAGGCTTAGGGGAATTTGAGAATTATCAGTGCGATTACTGAAAACATTAGAATAAGAAATGCTTACCCCCAAGAAGCTCAAGATGATGATTTCCACAAAGTAATGTGCGACCAAAATAGTCCAGCATTTCTTGTACTCAAATGTAGAAGTCCTACAAAACTAGTTGAAAAAGAATACAAATATAAAGAAAAATATTACGATATACTAAATCAATTACAATCTAAAACAAACGATTCCCCTATAATGACTCCATTTGATTAGCAGCACGGACACGACGGTCGTGTTGCTAATGTCCGTCGATGTTTTCTCGGCTCCCACCGCTAATACAAAAAATAAACCTAAACTATAACTACACTCTATATTAGAGTACCACGCCAGTTTGAGTACCGAATCCACAGGAAATGTTATTAGACGTTATTTGATTTATTATTTCAAGAATAAAAGTGTAAAAGATAAGACATAGAACAAAATATAAATTTAGGCATGAGTTTAAACTAAGATTAACAAAAGGAATATTAAATATATATTGAGACTAATATCCTTGACCTTGGATTAATACGTTTAAATGGTCACATGGGAAGACAAACTTGTCAAGATTAAATCTCGTTTCATCAATCAATTAAGTCAAGAGTTATCTCCCTCTAAATTGTCATAAAAGCCTACTATGATTTTGGTGTTAACAAATATCTCTAAAATTATACACGCAGGGTTGTAAATATGATGCATACCTAATATACACCGTTAAATCTCCTAGTTGTAAAATCAATAACAACCTAACCCATTTAAACTCATAAAACAAATCACCAAAGCAAAGCAACCCATTAATCCAATGTGAGTTCAATCAATCTCAACCTAAACTAACGTAACTACAAAGCATCAAATAAATGACATGTATTTAAATGAAATAAAGTAAATAAAACAATTAAACATAATTACCAAAGAAAGTAAATTAATGAACAATCCTTAAAATAAGAAATGGAAACTAGATTAATGGAGAAGGCAATGAATAGTGGTACTTACAAACCCAAATGGGTGAAGACTTAAGAGAAAGAGAGAAGAGGGAAAACTACTAAAAACCTATCCCAAATCTAAGTATATAACATATATATTGAAAGATAAACCAAAACCCACTTATATAGTAAGTGGTAAAAGAAATAGAATAAAAGCCAAAAATCTGAAGTGGTCGGTCGACCGGGGCCAAGGGGTCGGTCGATCGGGGGTAGTGAAAAATACACCTTCCTTACTTCGTAGGCAAATATGCAATTGACTATCTATCGGGGTCCCATGGAGGGTCGAATGGTGCTCTCTGTTTTGAGTGGTCTGTTGGTCTTCATAAGGGAGAAAAGGTCATTTACTGAATTAACCATAACTTCCTTTTCGGAGCTCAAAACAACGTGCTATTTCAATCCATGCGAAGCTAAATCAATGACACATGCTTCCATGGAATTCCATAAATCTGAATATAAATTATGAAATGACTAAAATTCTCTTGAAGTTGAGTTCGGAGACGAAACTTCCTCGAAAAGCAACAAATTAGCACTATAAGCATTCTTATACCTACAAAAGCTCAATCATACCTCGCAGAGCATATAAGCATACATAGTTGAGGTTATCTGATTAACGAGCATAAATATAGGCATTAAGGAACATAAAAGTGCTAGAATACATTAAGGAACACAAAAGTATAAGAGGCACAGGGGTTCCGATGACTGGAACAAGCAAGGCCAATAGGGATAGGAGTAGAGCGATAATTAGGGTCAATGGAAATAGGGTCAAGGCCATAAGGGTTGATAGACAGATGGACGTAAGTTTTATAGAAATTACTTCAGTTATGGAGAGAGGGTTCATATAGCGAAGAGGTTCCCTCGAGGTAATTAGAGGCCACAGGAGCAAGGCAGGAAATATGGGTATCAGGCACCACTGGTTCAGCGTCAATAGTTACTAGCCCCACCAAGGTTTGTAGTGACACTACTACTAGCTCCAGCTACCCTACCTCAGGGTAAAATTCACAATTATAGTATGGGTGGTTATACCATGTCGCACCTAGAGAGGGACCAATAGCTATACAAGCAATGGAGGGTTTGTTCCCTATTTTTGAGCATGTAGGCAACATTTTATTTGACACTGGTACATTGCATTCATTTGTTCGTACTAGCTTTGCTCACGAGTAGAGGATGATAGATTTTGAATTTGACATAGTACGTTTTATTGATTCACCCATGAGTAGAAGGGAACTTATATGTTCATTGTACAGAGGTATAGGGATTGATAATGGGTAAATTCACACTTACTTATGTTATATATGTTCGAGTATGATGTTATCTTAGGGATAGATTGGCTAGCTACATACAGAACCAGAGTTGATTCTTATGGTAGTTCCATCATCTTCACCATTTAGGGACAGGAGATGCACCTAGTTGTGATGCCGCAAAACGGGGGAGGGTCGAGCACGTACTTGAATTACATTAATAAGGAGACTTCTTCAGAGGTTAATATTCCACTAGATTCCATCCCGATTGTCAGAGATTTTTCTTATGTGTTTAGAGAGATTCTAGGGTTGCCACTTAGTATAGAGATCGAGTTTATGATTGATATGAGACCCATCGTACATACGCTACACCGTATGGCTCATCTAGAGAGGAAGGAGAGTAGATATTAGATTTAGAAACTACTGAGTCAGGGATTTATTCAGAGGATTTCTTTACCATGGGGTGCTCCAGTTCTGTTAGTTAAGAAGAAGAATGAATCTTTGAGACTTTATATTAAATACAGGGAATTGAACAACGTCACTAAACGAAATAAGTATATGTTGCCCCGTATTAATGACCTGTTCGACTAGCTGAGGGTGCAACGTATTTTTTAAAATCAATTTGAGACTGTGGTATCATTAGCTAAGGATTTGGGAGTGTGATGTCTCGAAGATAACATTTCTGACAAGATATGGGTCGTATGAGTTATTTATTATGCCTTTTGGCCTAACCAACATACAGATAGTTTTATAGAACTAACAAATAGGGTGTTTAGGGACTTCGTAGATCAGTTCATCATTATATTCATAGATGACATACGGATTTATTTTCAAATCATGGAGGAACATGTACAACATTTGCGGGTAGTCTTACAGACATTATGGGACCATTAACTCTATGCTAAGTTTGAGAAATATGGCTTTTACTTATGAGAAGTTCAATTCTTGGGCCACATAGTATCTGAGAGGGGGATATTAGTGGATCCAAGAAAGGTTTCTATAGTGATGGAGTGGCAACAACCCACTACACCTATGTAGGTGCCTAGTTTTTTAAGATTGGCAAGGTACTACAATAGGTCCATTTAGGGGTTACCGAAGATAACTGGGCCTCTGACGAACTTGACGAGGAAGGATGTACCATTTATTTGGGATAATGTGTGTCAATAGGCCTTTAATGAGCTGAAAGTTAGATCGAATTTAACTCCAGTACTTGCTTTTCCCCATGGAAGGATTGACTATAAGGTCTTTACAGATGTGTCCTTGTAACGACTTGAAGGGGTATTAGTGCAAGAGGAGAGGTCAATAGCTTATGCTTCTCGAAATCTTGAACAACATGAATGGAATTACCTCATTAATGATTTAGAGTTAGCAACCAGGGTGTTTGCTTTGCGTATTTTTAGGTATTATCTCTTGGGGGAGAAATTTTAGTTATTCACAAACCATAAGAGCCTACTATACTTATTCACGCAAAGGGAGATGAACATGAGATAACGGAGATGGCTATAGGTTATGAAAGACTGCCATTTCAATATTTAGTACCACCCAGGAAAGGCAAATATAGTGGCAAAATCTTTGAGACATAAGCTGACGGTGGAGTTAGCGCCAAAGTGAAAGGCGAAGTGGAAATCGATTCATACAAATGATGAGATATCACATTCTTTTATGGAAGCTCTTAACATCACACCCGATATCATCATTTGGGTCATGAAGGCACATTCAGGGGACCGACTTTTCTAAGAGAAGTTCAAGAAGTTGTAATCAGAGGGGGAAAACACTATTTAAGTAGATCAGATGGTGGATTGAGATTCCAGGGCAGGTTAATAGTCCCAAAGGTGAGGAGTTGAGGTGAGCCGTTATGATAGAGGCTCATGGGTCATGTTTAACGATACATCTTGGTGGGGATAAAATGTATGAGGACATGAGGAAACAGTTTTGGTGGGTAGGTATGAAAAAGGACATAGCCATTTTTATGTCCAAGTGTGCCGCATGCCAGTTGGTGAAGGGGGGCCATCAATGACCCACAGGTATTTTAAAGCCTCTTGATATTTTGATATTAAAATAGAAGAGAATTTCCAAGGATTTTATCACAAGTTTACCTATGTCACATTAGGGATGCGATTCTATCTGGGGTACTTTTTACTAGTCCAGGTAGACTATACTTTAGAGTAGTATGCCATGCTTTTCCTTGCATAGATTGTGAAGTTTCACGGGGTACCACTCAATATCATATCAAATGGGGATAATACATTTGTGTCCCACTTTTGGAGGAGTTTCTATAAGTAATTAGGGGCGGAGTTGAGGTTGAATACTTCGTACCACCGACAAACGGATGGTCAGACAGAGAAGGTAAATTTGATGCTACATGATACATTGCGAATGTGAATCTTGGGCTTTAAAGGTAGTTGGTATCAGTACTTACCATTAATGGAGTTCTCTTAAAATAATAGTTACTAATTTACTATTGGGATGACACCTTTTGAGGCATTATATGGTAGGCCTTGTTGTTCACCCTCTTGTTGGGTGGAAGTGGGGGAGAACAAACTCACCAGATCGAAATTCATTTAGGATACCTCAGAGAAGGTGGATATTATTCAGTCTAGGATTCAAATTGCCCAGGATAGACAGAAGAATTATGCTGATGCAGAAAGGAGGCACTTGGATTTTGAGGTCGATGACCAGGTGCTAATTAAAGTGTCTCTCATGAAGAGGGTGATGAGATTTAGGAAGGAAGGGAAGTTAGCTCCTCGGTATGTGGTACCATTCACTATTATTGAGAGGATTGAACTAGTGGTGTATTAATTGGCATTATCGGATGATTTGCAGAGGTTACATGGTGTGTTACTTATTTTGGCATTGTGGAGTTTTCTTTAGGATGAGATAGCCTACCAACACATAGACCTCGACGAGATAGGGCTTTATCCTGATGCTTCTTATGAGGAGAGACTTGTAGTTATTCTGGATAGTAGGGAGCATATACTTCATTCCAAGGTTGTTCCCTTACTACGCGTGCAGCGGGGACACCACAATGGCGATGAGTCAATGTGGGAAAGAGATGGCTATATGTGAGAGAAGTATTCGGAACTCTTATAGTCTGGTATGTTTTGAATTTTGAGGATGGAATTTCGTTATTAGAGGGAAGAACGTAATACGTCATATTTTTATACTAAATTAGATTGGTATAATTTAAATTAATTTGATAGAATTTAATTAAATAAATATTTGGGAATAAATTTCCTAGTTGTAATTGCCTATTTATACAATTTATTTATGCATGTTATGTTTACTCGTAGAAAATAAATTCAATGTAAATTAAGTTGTTATTACTATATGGTGTGTCAACATAGTTAAAATGTGTAATTTGGGTAGATATAGTTTGGCACGATCCGGGATGATTTGGGGACTCATTTAGGTGTTTTAGACATCTAAAATTAGGCTCGGGACATAGTTATGCCATTAAAGGAGTTATTGGGCCAATCTAGCTATGCTTTCTGGCTTGTTTAGAGGTTCAAGGGTGAGCGTTTATGGGTAACTAGGGGTTAGTGGTTATAACAAGGTAATTAACTGAGTAAAGAGTCAATATCATCCACCACAACTCAACCCTGGAAGCCCTACACCCTTTAGAGAGTTTACCAAGGATGGAAAAGGTAGGAAAGGTCAAGGATCCAAGAGGAGAAGATCCTAATACACATTCTAAGTCAAGAATTCTCTTGCTAAGTCAATTTTCAATTTGTTTCTTAATTCACTTGTGTATTCCTCATAGAAAATTATGTGTTTATTAGTCAAATTGATGATTTAAAAAATTCTAATGAACTTTATGAACTTGAAGAACAAGTCCGAAATTATGATGTTTAAGGATTAAACTAATTGGTGACAAACCTGAAAATTGAGTATCATGTTAATTGGGAATTAAGACTTAGAAATAGTATTGTAGGAGTGATGAATTGATGATTATAATTAATGTATTAATCCACTAATATATGAGAATGATTAAGTAAAAAATTTGACCATAAAGATTGGGTTAGATGAACTCTAAGGTTGGGTTAATTTAATGGGATTTCCGGGTATAATCTTATGTTATTTCGTGTGAACAATCATCTAAAAAGTGTTGTTGGATCAATGGGAACCTATATTCATTGAAATAATGTTGGATAAAGCATTGGGATGAAAGTAGGGTTTGAAAGTATGAAACCTCTATAGGAAAGCAAGAAGATTTAAGTTTCTGTTGTATTTTGGCCAAAGTCGTTAGAACCTCATTCAAAGGTCGTTTGAATTAGATGCGATGTTGTTAGAACGAAACTATAGATTTTGAGAGAACGAGGTATAACTTCATTCAAACGAATCTTTTGAGTTTGGGTCAGGTTGGGACCGAGGAAATGTTGGGGTGATTTTTACAAACATAAGCGAGAATATGGGAGGTTATCCAAGTGAGTGGATATTTAATTAAAAATTGTTTTACGTCACTATTTACTGTTGAGAAAATTGGCAATTAACTAAATGGTTAATTCCTAAAGTAAACATATTCATTGGAGACTAATGAGACTTCTAGGGGTAATTATAGGGCTAATTACCTATACATATGTTGATACGAAAATTAGTCAGCAGATGTGGACCAATTATGTAAAGGCACATGTCATCTTACGTGGCAAATACATATGCTCATCGAGCTACTTAGCCTTTCGAGCTACTCAGCGTCCCGAGCTACATAGCGTGCCGACCTACTCAGCATGCAGAGAATCTAGCCAAAAAGACTAAGCGACAATTGTACATTCAATGAACATCGGATTTAATGAACTTTCTTATTGTACAAATGTATATGTCTATTAAATAAAGGCATATCACCTATTCATACTGACATCCCTAAGGCTATAAATACATTGTAACACCCTCCACAAGGGAGGATGGATCTCTTGTAATCATCATCGAGATTAAGGAAAACATCGGCAATACAAACAGTGTACATAGGACATTTCATAAGGCTGAACCACTTTAAAAATCTTTTGTCTTATTGTTTATTTCATATTTATCTGTGATTAATTAATTAGATCAAATCTAGTTTTTTACATCAACAAATTGGCGCCGTCTGTGGGAATCGACTGTCAGTGACGCTTTTCACTAAAAACTTATCACCAATGGCTGAGATCCTAGAATCCAGTACCCGAAACAATACTGGGGTTCATCTAAACCCCTATGCTCCCCCAACTATCAATAAACTTACGAGAATAGTAGCCAATCTAGACCAAGGGAAAATGCCTATATAAGAGACCATGCATCAACTCATTCAGACTGTTCGTAATGTATCACCTGCCTAGTTAGGTCAATGAAGCGTTCAGCAAAACATCCATCTTCCATCATCAAGAATCAGACGTACACTATTCTTGAACGTTTCACAGCCCATGCGTAATAATTATCATCATACCGAGAGATCCAACGATCCTTTATATCAACCTGGATGGACTTCATCTGTAAGAGCTACTGATTCTCGATAAAATATTACCTTAACTCCTGAGCGAACAAGCGCTTTGGAAAGGTTGAGAAAAGTTTCTACCTTTGATCATTTGGGCCCTAGGAGGAATAGAAATCCCCCTAGGATTGTGTCGAGGAATTCTCAACGACCAAACGAGCTAAAGGAGGGTTCTGCCCAATCAGACCCAGCGACAGATGGTGAGAGATCCCAAGAGGAAAATTCAGCACGCTCCGTTGCTCGGGAAAATAGGCGTGAGGTTGGAAATGACGCGTGGAAGGGTTCCATTCAGAGATTGGAAGACCGGTGAGGGGAAATGGCTAAGGCTAAGAACCCTCTCCAAAGAACTTTTATCCAATGATTACCCTTTGTCCAGGTAATTATGGATTTTCCAACACCATCAAAATTTAAGGCTCTGGTAGTGACACCTGAGTACGATGGAAAAAATGATCCCATTCTCCACATAGAGTAGTACCAAGCTGCTGCTGATATCTACGCAGTGCCCGATGAGATGAGGTGTAGGTCATTTTCAGGAACAATCACTAGGTCAGCACAGATATGGTACAATAGCCTTCCTCGGGGCAAGATTGCTACTTTCCATCAGCTGGCATAGATCTTCATAGGGAATTTTTACTTCGGTGCAAAGCCGATTAAGAGAGTAGCACACCTACTGAGTGTGAGGCAAAAAATAGGAGAAAGTACCGGGGATTACATCACTCGATTTAATAACGAGAAACTTAAGGTAATCGACTACGGAGAGAGGACAATAATTACAGCACTGACGAGCGGTCTGTTGCCTGACAAGTTATATTATACCTTGGCCAAAGATCCCCCAAATCCATGCCAGAACTGATGGCAAAAGCATCTAAGATCATGAACTCCGAAGAGGCCATGGCTGCGAAGAAGACTGTTGACACGAAAGCAGAGATCAAGGATGAAGGTATAGCGAAGAAGAAGGATCAGAAGCGCAATGGGAATGGTAAGCGACCAAAAGGCAAGGAGCCATTCGAGTAAATAAAGAAATATAAGAATTACACTCCTTAAAGGTGGACATTAACGATATTCTGGAGGAGATCAAGAACAGCGAGGAGCTAACTTGGCCGGAGAAAATGAGGACACACCCAGATAAGAGGGATAAGTCCAAATATTACGAGTTCCATAGAGATCATGGCCACACGACCAAGCGCTGCATAGATCTCCAAAATGAGATCGAAGCACTCATTAGGCGAGGAAAATTTAGTAAGTTTGTTGATCGTCAAAATGGTGGGAAGACTAACGAATAAGGAAGATAAATGTCCAAATATCCTCGCCGAACAAGAGACGATAAAAAAAGAAACCACGAGGACAATCCAGAGGATGATCCCGACCTCCCCAAAAGGATAAGGCAACCCGAACGCGAGGTATTTTCAATCCATTTTGGATCATTTGAATGTAATGTGATTACAGGTGGAGATGCAGGGGGTGGGGATCACACTACTGAAAGTAAAGCTTACCTCAATGAGGCCCAAGCTTGTTCTTACATACAGCGCATAAATCTGGCTGAAGATAATAACCCGAGGAAGGTGAACAAGGATAAATTGGTCATTGGTTTTTCCAAAAATCACCTGGAAGGTGTTTTATATCCTCATGATGACCCCTTGGTTGTCAAGATGAGGACGAAGGATGTGGTGATCTCGCGAGTATGGGTAGATAATGGTAGCTCTGCAGATATCATGTTCTACCCGTGCTTTGATAGCTTGAGTTTGAAGTTAGCCCAATTAGAGCCATATCATAGGCCCCTCATTGGTTTCACTGGCGAGAAAGTATTTCCACTTGGGACGATCAAGTTGGACATGCTAATTGGTACCTGGCCTGCTTGTAGAACGAAAAAAGTATACTTTTCGTAATGGACAAGAACGTCCAATCAACCTACAACATAATCATGGGGAGAGCAGGATTGAAGAATTTTACAGGTGTACCGTCCACGGTACACCAATGTTTGAATTTTCCTACCAATTTTAGAGTTGGAGTTATGAAGGGCGACCAGAAAGTAGCTCGGGAATGCTACTACCCATCTACCAAACATGAAGAATTGGAGGAGGCTAGGAAGAAAACCACCACATACCAGGTGGAAGAGTCTGAAGATGCAGAGGTCGAGACTTTGGACCCTAGAGATGAGTCGCAGCTTGTGAAGGGTCAGGTCGTAGAGGCTTCAGAGAACATCATTCTAGACGATGAACGACCAGAATGAAAAACTCAAATCAGCGCTTCATTGGATCCATCAATAAAATAGGAGCTAGTGGCATATTTACAACAAAGAAAGAAAGCTTTCGCATGGATCCATGAAGATATGCCAGGAATAAACCCAGCATTCCTATGCTACGAGCTCAATGTTAATAAGGAGATTAAGCCCGTGAAGCAGTGAAGAAGGGTATTTAGCCCAGAGAAGAACCAATCTATCTAGGAGGAAGTCGAGAAGCTACAAAGGGCCTCTTTCATTGAAGATGCCAAATATCCAGATTGGCTAGCCAATGTTATAATGGTGAAGAAGAAGAATAACTAGTGGAGGATGTGTGTAGATTTCATAGATCTCAATAAATCCTACCCGAAAGATCATTTTCCCTTACCCCGAATCGATCAGCTGGTGGATGCTACCTCGGGGCATGAGCTACTGAGCTTCATGGATGCTTACTCTTGTTACAACCAGATTAAGATGAAACTATATGACAGGGAGAGTACTTTTTTTATTACCCCAAGGGGAACATATTGCTATAATGTTATGCCTTTTGGACTTAAAAATGCATGTTCCACGTACCAACGGTTGATGAATAAAGTCTTTACAGAGAAAATCGGCAAAAATATGGAGGTTTACGTCGACGATATGCTAACTAAGAGCAATAAAGTCATCGACCATCTAGCTAATTTCGGCCAAACCTTTGATCAACTAAAAAAATATCAAATGAAGATGAACCCGACGAAATGCATATTCGATGTACGAGAAGGCATGTTCCTCGAGTATATTATGAATCAACGAGGCATTGACGCCAATCCGGAGAAGATCAAAGCTTTGATGGAATTACGATCTCTAGCTACAAAGAAGTAAGTGCAAAGCTTCACAGGCCGTCTTACAGCTCTTAACAGGTTTGTGTCGAGAGCCACGGACAGATGTCTTCCATTCTTCAAGATTCTCAGAACAACTTTCGAGTGGAACGATGATTACGAGAAGGCATTTTAAGAATTGAAGAAGTACTTGGGTACACCTCCACCATTATCCAGGCCAGTGATGGGTGAAAGATTATAATTGTATCTGGCTATCTCGGAGAGATCATTCAGTTTAGCGTTCATAAGAGTGGAGGATGGAGTACAAAAACCAGTATACTACACCAGCAAAGCATTCCGAAGAGCAAAGATTATATATACGAAGTTGGAAAATCTAGCATTAGCTCTAATAGAGGCGAGTAAAAGGATGAAACCTTACTTCCAGGCCCATACCATAGTTGTGTATACTGATATGCCACTTGGACAGGCCTTACACAAGCCGAAAAAGTCTGGCAGACTGATGTATTGAGCAGTAGAACTGGGCGAGTATGATATTGTTTATGAGCCAAGGTCCTCACTCAAAGGGCAAGCAGTGGCAGATTTCATTAATGAGTTCCCTTACCCAGATACCCTTGACCAATAGGAGTCTAATGCATAACAGCCCAAGGATGTTACAGGACCAATAAAGATAATCCCCGATCAATTCCCCATAGCAGATCTACCAGAAGTGGAGAATAATAAGATGAAGCACCAAACATTTCACCAGAGAACCTTATCAGATCAAGAGTTCGATATTGGTATACCTGTGTGGAACTTGTATGTTGATGGCTCTTCATGTTCAATAGGAAGTGGAGCCGAAATAATTCTTAACAGCCCTAATGGATTGGATGTCAAATTTGCACTGCACTTTCAATTTAAAGCTTCTAATAATGAGGCTGAATATGAAGCTATGATCGTGGGCCTCATTTTAGCAAAAACAATGCATGTAGAGCAAATCACCATATTTAGTGATTCACAATTAATTGTACATCAAATTCAGGGGTTGTATGCAGCGAAGGGAGACTTGATGTCAAGATATTACGCTAAGGTTATGGAGATTGTGTCCACCTTTACAGTAGTTCAATTGATCAAAATATGGAGATTGGAGAATACGAGGACTGACGCACTAGCTCGATTAGCTTCAGCAACTCGTACCGAGCTATGAAGAACTATTCCTATCGAAATACTGGCAGAACGAAGCATAAATGAAGATCTAATGGTGAATTTCATTACCCTGGATATGGGACCTTCCTGGATGGACCACATCAGGACATACATCGAGGAAGGCATTGTGCCAACTGATCAACTTGAAGCCAAAAGGCTAAAGTTTAAAGTTGCTCGATATGTACTGAATAACGACGTTTTGTATAGAAAGGGTATCATCACAGGACTACAAAGATGTGTGCATCCCTCACAAGTTAAAGACCTGATTGAAGAGGTTCACGAAGTCTCTTATGGAACTCAAGTGGCAGGTCAGACTCTCCTACAGAGGTTAACGATGAGGGATATTATTAGTAGATGATGAGAGCTGACTGCACAGCCTATATGAAGAAGTGAGATAAATGCCAACATTTCTCTCCCATTTGAATAACTCCCCAGGCATTGCTAATGCCCATCACCTCCCCCTGGCCATTTGCTATGTGGGGCATGGACTTGGTCGGGCCTTTGCCGACCACCAAAGGGAGGTTGAAATATCTGGTAGTCACGGTCGATTATTTCACTAAGTGGGTTCAGGATGAACCTCTCATTGACATGTCGTACGAAAGGGTTTACCAGTTTATCTGAAAGAATATTATTTGCATGTATGGTCTGCCACATGCTTTCATCACTGACCACAGTGCCCAATTTGATAATGAGGAGTTCATTGCATATTGTCATCAATACAATGTCCAGAAGATCCATTCCGCACTAGGCCATCCCCAGAGCAATGGGCAAACTGAAGTGATGAATAGGATTTTACTGAAAGGCTTGAAGAAATGCCTAGATGAAGCAAAAGGAAATTGGATTGAACTATACTCTGTGCTATGGGTATATCGCACCACTCCCCGAACAACCACTGGAGAATCTCCCTACGTGCTCGCCTTTGGAAGCGAGGCAGTTATTCCAGTCGAATTAGGTCTGCCTACACATAGGGTACTTAATTTCATCTCTGATATAAGCGAATTGATGAGAGGATTAGACCTGGACATGCTCGAGGAAGTTCGAGAAGATGAGGCAATCAGGAACGCAGCCTACCAATAGAGAAGAACCATGTTCTACAACAAAAGAGTGAAGAAATGCGAACTCAAGGAGGGGGATTATGTGCTCAAGAAGGTGATTCACAAGCATACCAAATTAGAGGCTAACTGTCATGGGCCCTACCAAGTAATTACAGTTATTCACCCTGGAACTTACAAAATATAAACCTTAGAGGGAGAATAATTTAAAAATGCATGGAATGCAGAGCATTTCTGCAAGTATTATCAGTACTACAGACTTACATATACACATTTCTCTTTACATGAATAAAAGTGTTGGTTTTTCTATATTCCTTTTTGGTTTAATTTTTGTTGGAGTACTAGTGCTACACACTACATTAATTTCGGTTGATCAACATCAACAACCACCAACTAAAGTTGGTCGGAATTCAACAACCACCAACTCCAATTGGCCGACACCAATAAATTTGACCAACAACGTTAGCATAACAGTCATAAAAGGCAAAGTCTGTTTGATCACGGATGATCTCAAGGGACATTCAAACTAGACAAGAAGATGGGTGACCTCACGAGGCATCCACTTTCTAGGCATCAAGGTAATCCCAATGCGATTACTACAACTAAGCAGGAACATGGGATGAAAATCGTTCCATTGCTTAGGCACTAATGGGTGATAAGTCACTACAACTAGGCAACAAATGGGGCAAGCTCCATTGTCTAGGCCAAATAGGACAAATTGTCCCTCTCTCTCTCTCTCTCTCTCTCTCTCTCTATATATATATATATATATATATATATACATTCATCAGCAAAAAAATGAGAAACACATCTCACAAAGTATTCCAAGGAAATAAAATTTGCATTAAACACAAGCAGATTACATGAACATGAATTTTGATTCATTAAGTATAAATTTCCTATTATATGGGATTCTTTCCCTTTGATTTTGATACAGGTTCCATCCCGGCTAGAGGGTCATATAACGCATAGGGAGAGTCGATAAAATTCATATCTTATAGCATTCTGATGTTGCTCGGACATGGACGATCAAGTAAATATTGAGGATGAGATATCTCAAAATCTGAATGAAGCGGGTAATCACCAAAATACCTGGAGATCAAGCATCGAGGAATGGCACGGGCTGGAATCCAGCTGACATCAAATTTAAACGGCGGAATAGGCAAATCAAGTAATCCAGGCTCACACCAATCCCATAAGGACAGTCCTTGGTCAACTTTCATCACACATAAGGCATTCAACCATCCCTATTTGTACCCCTCGTTGTTCGATTGTTACAGTCGAGCATCGAGATGGCATAAAGCTTCGTTGTATCCCGCCATCCAAAATTCTCTAGGTTGTTTGTGAAATTGATAAGCCAATCTCTCAATCTTCTCGTGGAGCTTCTTCACCAAAATTTCTTTACTTTCCAATGCAAAGCTCTAGTTGGAGAGTTGGTCGGTAAGACTTTGAATTTTTCTAGACATTTCTGCCAGGGCTTGATTTTTCACTGTTAATTGAACGGCTTGATTTTCTAAAGCCAGTTGGGTCTTCATCTCTTCAGTATTAATCCGACCAGCCCTTGATCGGTCCCGGGTAGAAGGCTTTGCTCTGCCACGAGCAGATAGAGTAGGTCCAGGTCATTTCAAAGTCTCTAATTCTTCTCTCAAGGAAACATTTTTATCTTCTAGAAAGGAAAAACCTTCATCGTTAACTAGAACCAAGGCTCCCAAAGAAGAGGAGGCAGCAGATCTCAATTGCTTCACTTCCTCTTGCAACGCAATATTCTCTTGCTCTAGCAGCTTGGCAATGTTCCGGTGCTCTTTAATCTCAAATTTTAGCACACTTTCCTTTTTCTCATGGGCCGATATGTACTTGTTGTAACCTTTGTCAGCACTCAACTGTTGGTATTTTTTCTCATAACCTTCGTGTAAAAGTGCAGTGGTTTCTTTGTGCTGAAGTTGGAGCTCCTCGTTCATCCTTTGAAGGTCTTTAATCATTTCGTAATAAGCCACATTGTTGGCCACAACATGATCAAACAAACACTTCAAGTATTGGTATGCATCAACTTCTCGCTCAGAAGCATCGGGTCTAAGGATATTAATTATTTGGGCCTTAGTAAAATCTACGTGACCCGTTTTGAAGTAATCATTACATTTTTTCATCAACTGTGTGTCATGAGCTGATAAGAGTTCCATTATGGAAATAAACTAGTGAGGAAAAATAAAAATACATCAACAACGATACAGACAGAGCAAGTCAAGGAGAAATTCAGATTAAGGGACAACAACCCATTTTATTGATCATAAGAGTAAAAAGTACAACTAAAGTTACAACAAAAAGAGAACAACATATAAAAAAAAATCTAAACAACTCTACACCTTATCCTGATTTCCTATAACATAATCAATAGGTTTGGAGGAAGGAGTTGGTTGCTCGGGAGGCATTTGGCGCTGCTCGGTCAAAGCCGATTCTTGGAGCAGTAGTAATAGGGACTTGCTCTACTATCATCATGAAAGACTCATTTGATGCAGATTCATCCTCTTATTCTTCGTCGATAGTAGGAGGAGGGCCATGAATGTGTTTTTGAAACAACTCAGAATCACCTGCAACATTCAAGTCTTTTAATGCTGCGACCCATCCATCCCTGAAGTACTTCAGACTTACATACTCCATCTGGCAAGTAGTAGAGATTAAGGCTATATTCCATCCCTTGTCCCAACCAGAGCTGAAAGATTTCTTCATCTCAGCCTTTTTCTTCACCTTTTCAGAAGAAGCACATTCCTCGGTAAGCCTCACCTTCTCCTCAAGGTCTTTCTTACGCCGTTCAGCCTCTTCAAGCTTGCCATCAGTCTCTTTCTTGCTGACAGCGGTGACCTTCAATTTTTCCTCCAACTCCTTGGAGGCACTTATGGATTGGTCACGAGTTGACTCTACAGATAGAAGTTTCTTCTCCCAAGAAGCTTTATCTTCCTCATATATTTTTCACGAGTCCTTTAAGGATTGAGTCATCTCAACAAAAACTTCCTGAATCCCGTTGGACGAAGTTGAAGCTTTGATAGCCCCATCCCTCTCCAGGATATTATTAAAGCACGTCATAAACTGAAAAATGAAAAGAAGCTCAAATAAGAATATGAATACAGTAGCTGGAAATGAAGGGGTAGGGATGGTGGTACTTATTGACGCGATATGTTGAGCCGCTAAATCAACGACCTTCTCCTGAGAAAGGGGACCCCCAGCAGCTCGATACTCACGAATGATCCAAGACTTGATCACACCCCTGGTCGAACTCAGGCCAATAAAAGCTTGAGCGCTATTTCCCGAGGAAGGACCCCCAATATCAGAAGGTCAAGTAGCAGTTTCTATAAGTCTTTCTGCAAGACCTCTCCTCAATTTCTGTAAAGGAGCACCTTTAATCAAAGGTGATGCCTCTTCTTGCATAATAGCAACACCTTCAATTAAAGGTACTGACTCTTTTGGCACAGCAGGTGGTCTCCTACTGACCTCCTTGATATGGGAAATTGTTCCTTTCGATGAAGTACTATCCATTTTCTTCGTCCCTTCAGCTGGGACATCCCCTTTGCTCTTCTTTGCCCCATCAGCACCAGGAGCATCTTTGACAAAGAACGAAGGCATTTTCCTCTTCTTCATTATTAAATCAATAATATAAGTATTCAAATTAGAAGAAGGTTCTTTGGCACTTGCTCGAGATACTGATACTTGATCAAGATCAATTACCACTAAGGGGCAAAAGGATGAGCAATGAAAGAAGAGGTGGTGTTTTTATATCGCAACAAATAAGAAGCAGATCTAACGTTCTCCCCATTAAGTTATTGATGCAAACCCCAGATGAGTTTCAAAGATTTTATATTAATCTCACTCTCTTTTGGGGGCTTTCTTTTGTTATCAACTGCAAAAACAAACATGAATATTAGTGAAGCATTTTATCAAACGTAAATAGAGCTAAATTGAATAATTGAAAACAACCTATCCCATTGCCATAAAGTGGACATCTGGGACCTTGGTACACATCATTTCCTTTTAATGGAGGGTGTTGCCAATTTTTCATCACAACCCCATGATTAAAATAGTCCCTATTAGCATCGGGAAGATTGACTACTAAAGCTCTATTGGAAAACCTAGTTTTCAAATAAATTATGGTATCACTGGTAACCCGTTTATAACAAAACATAATTTCAGGTATCTATAAACATGTCCCATGAATATGGTTTAACCTATGTACGCCATTAACTACCCTCCATGTATTTAGAGCTACTCTTACAGGAAGAATATCGAAATATTAGCAAAACTCCAAACATAAAGGATTAGGAGGAAAAGAAAAGCCACATTCAGTTATGAAAAGTGAGGGAAACTAGTGCTCCTCGGCCAGAGAAAATAAATCTGGTGGAGAAGGAGGTTTTTCTAGAATAATCCAAGAGGGAATTGAAAAATCGACTCGAAACTTATCCAAAGATTAGACAAGGTAAACCATGATGACTAAAGCAAAGAAATAATAAGGAAGAGATTCTTATAGAGAATTGAGAAATCTGCTAAGGCGGACGATGGAAAGAACGATAGTATAAAAACGAAGTGAGAAAACACAGAGTTTAGAAATCTGGAGATAAAACGTAGATGATGATTTTTTTTCTCTCTTTTAAATACTTTGCATCGGGAAGAAGGAAAAGAAATAATTACTAGAAAATACGATTGCGTTTTTGACGGTTAAAAGATAAAAAAGACACAAATACCCAAGCGACTATCGCAGATTCAAAATATTTACAAATTTACCATTTCGCGCTCAAACGACAAAACTAGACGAAAAAGTCCTAAGTGTTGGAGATCTGTAAATAATCAAGACATACCAAGGTGCTCGAGCAACGTTCGAGTAAAATATTCCACACTCTCATATCAAAACTCAATTGTGAAATATTGGGGGCTTCTGTTGATACGAAAATTAGTCAGCAGACATGGACCAATTATATAAAGACACATGTCATCTTACGTGGCAAATACATATGCTCACCGAGCTACTTAGCCTGTCGAGCTACTCAGCGTCCCGAGCTACATAGCGTGCCAACCTACTTAGCATGCAGAGCATCTAGCCAAAAAGACTAAGCGATAATTGTACATTCAATGAACATCGGATTTAATGAACATTCTTATTATACAGATGTATATGTCTATTAAATAAAGGCATATCACCTATTCATACTGACAGCCCCAAGGATATAAATACATTATAACACCCTCCACAAGGGAGGATGAATCTCTTGTAATCATCATCGAGATTAAGGAAAATATCGACAATATAAACAGTGGACGTAGGCCATTTCATAAGGCTGAACCACTTTAAAACTCTTTTGTCTTATTGTTTATTTCATATTTACCTGTGATTAATTAATTATATCAAATCTAGTTTTTTACATCAATAACATATTATATGTTAATATATATATATATATATATATATATATATATATATATATATATATATATATATATATATATATATATATATATATATATATATATATACTTATTTGTGTGAACATACGCATGTTCGTGGACAGCCTATTGGTTGGGGCTGCGTACGACTCGGGACCATAGCCCGCGTTAGCACATGTTGGTTAGGCATTGTGTAAGTCATTATTTTAGGTCCTACGTGGCAGCGCCACTTACGAGGAAGTAGGTATAGTGGCCGGGATCCATTGTCACCATCGAGGGTATGGACCGTGAAATGGTGTACTACGTAAGGACTGCTCCACTTGTGTATATTTTATAATGTTCGTTTGGGATGAGGGACTCTTCCGGAGTTACCAATAGAGAACGATGGGAACACTGAAGGTAGATGCCTTTGTGTGTCCTATGTATGTAAGAACATATATAATTATATAAATTAATTGAGATTAAACCACTGTAGTCTAATGATGTAGACATTTGATAATGAACCCAATACTACATAAGTGCATAATGGATGATGGGTTATTTATTGTGGGTAGTATCATATGTGTTACTCTTGGAATTACAACCATATCTATAGATAAACATCTTTAGGGTATGAATCATGATAAATGGATTGAATATTATATTATTCTAAGAATTATCGAACTTTTAATTTGTACTTGGGTCGTTATGAAAATTTTATTGCACTAGGTGAGGGGTGAGTGCCGATGGGAAGTATATAATATTAATTAACTGCATAATTGCATTTTGATTTTGCAAGATAATTCTTTCAACTCTAGGGCTCTGACCCAAATTATTAAATTTGTCCCCTAGGTTTGCCTACAGAAGGACAAAAGGGCTGACATGAGATCAGACTTACGGTCATATTTCTCATCAGCCATCACAGTTCGATTGAATCTAATTTAGGTTGTTATTTCCTTTCCAGCTAATTTTATTATTTCGAAGATTATACGAGAATAAGCTTGAAGTTTATTATTCAGTCTTTCTGAGATCAGTATACTTATGTTGGAGGTTTTTATTATTAGTTGGGCGTTGGACTTATTTATTATCACTTATTATTTCAATGCTTTTCTTGTGCATGTTGATTTAGAATTTATAAACGTCATATTATGGTTTTGATACTTAGAATGATATAGAGTGGTAGACAAGCCCTATCTTTGACGTATTCTGTCCGGGTAACCTTTTCGTGAAAAATGGTTATTGTTACAAGTCTCACTGAAATTTATTCTCCTTGAAAATTTTATAGAAAAATTATATGAAAGCCTATTATAAGCCTTGGTCATGGAAATATTCAAAAACACATCAACCCTTCGCTATTAAGTCTATGACGTAAATCTTGGACTAGAGTGATGTTTCCCTAATTCTGGTAAATCACGTACCGCATTAAAGTAGAAAGACTATTAGAATAAAATTTAGTGAAGATTTTACTATAGAAGTTGCACAGGCTTACATGCCTTAAAATTACAGAATGTTTGAGGATAATTAATATTAGATATTAATTAATTAAGAGTACTACTGAAACCCTGATCAATTCAGAGGATGTGTTTTAACTCTTCTCTTCATCTATCGAAATAATAAGCGCTCTTTACAATGTTAAAAGCATAAACCTAAAAAGAAAAAAATACTATTACATAATAAATAAGAAAATCCCAATGAGTTGTAGAAGCCTTGGACTTACAACTGACGAAAGTGCCTATAAATACAATAGCCTGACCCAAAGCATATTCAAAACTCAATAAATGTTTTATCATTCCCATAATATGCATACGAAAATCCCAACACCAACCCATTTTAAAATTTACATTAAATATTTAGGATATCAATACAAAAACTCATGTTGAATAGTTGAACCTAAGTTGAACAAATACTTTTGGCGATGTATAAAGATTTTAATCATCATTAAAATAGGCATTTATAATTTCCCCCAAATATATGGGGCTTAAACTTCCTTTTTCGAGATTATAAAAACCAAAAAATATTACTATCATTCACCACATTCTAGGTTTTTATTTACTACAAGGAAGTAAAAATTAAAAACAACATGTCATACCAATTCTTAAAAAAAGTACATCTTACAAATTCTTAGCCAAGAGCGTCAAGTTTAAAAACCAATCATAGACGCTCTCAGCTAAGAATTCGTGATATGTACTTTTTTTAAACCAAACAATGATTGTAAAAAGGATAGGATATGATTGGATTGAATCTAACCTTTTGAGTTTTTCCATCGACTATGGCAACTCAAGTTTTGGTGATGTGGCTGGATAAGTGACGAGAGGAGACATGGGAGTGGAGAGGTGTAGAGGGAGAGGGAATCGCAGAGGAAAGACAAAGAGGGTGGAGAGTGGGTAGATGATTAAGAGGATAGTTGTGGCTGGTGAGATAAGAGAGGAAAGTAGGTTTTTAGGAAAGAGAGAGGGGAAATGAAAAATTAAAGAGGGAAATAAAATTGTAAGGTACATTATTGTGGTGTATTTTTTGATATAATATAAAGGACATGCAAATTTTGATGTCCCTTATGCCTTTTTTACGGGGTAACCTACAAACTGCCTCTAATACTTATGTCATTTATAATTTTTCTAGGGGTTGCAGAAATAAAATAGTTTAAGGGACATAATTGTGGTGTCCTTTTATACCTATTATGAAGGATAGTAAATTTTTGTTTTCTTTTTTGATGTATTATAAAAGGACAGTAAAATTTTCTTGTACTTTATACTTTTTTAGGGGACAACTTAATAACTATCCACAATACTTGTGTCCTCTAAAACACTCTTTTCGGCTGCCAACAATATGAGGGAAATAAGGTTTTAGGAAAGGCGGGAGACTAAAAATAGGTTTTTAGGAAATAGAAGGACACTGAAAAAGTAAAAGGGGAAATGAAATATTTTAAAGGACGTCATCATGCTGTCCTTTCAGACCTATTTTAAAGGACATCAAATTTTTAATGTCCTTAAAGCTATTACAAAGGACAAATAAAAGATTACCTGTCAATTTAGATCTTTTATAAATGACATCCAAATTTTGTTGTCCTCTATAACTTTTTTAAAGGACACCTCAAAATATGATCCCCAATACTTATATATTTTCCAATACTTTTTCAAGTAGTGTGAGGACGTTAAGAGCGAGATATTCTTAGACTTTCGAGTAGGAGTATTGTGAATTAAAATCTCGAAGACAAAATTCTTTATTGAAGGGGAAAAGATTGTAATAACCTGTATTTCATGTGCACTATTTAATTATGAAAATTAATTATATGTGCTTGTTGTAATGTGTGATGTCACTATTTATATTTATATATGTTGTATTAGTTAAATTTGGAATCAATATTAATATACGATAATTCATCAATTAAATAATTTAGATTTAGATACTTAGACAAATAAATATTAGTTTGTTTAGTATCTTAATTCGGATTAACTTTTCATGCAATTATAATTTTCGGTTATAAATTAATATAAATTGGATTTAAATCCCCATGGATTAGTATATAGCTTGGTCTAGATTTTGGACTATTCGGATGTGGGTTTTGTCTTGTTTTGTGGAATACCATATGGGGCCTAAATCCAATTTTGTGATTAAACTAATAGAAATATCATTAGGATTAACCTAATTCATTCCAACACAATTAGAGAGAAACCCTATAGCTAGAGAAAGGATGTTATTTGGAGCAGAAGAGGATAGTGGGAAATTGAACTTGGATTGATTCCATCCCTTCTATTGAGGTAGGTTTACCTAGTGTAAGATTTTAATTGTTTTTGTCTTATAATGTCATTATTCAATTTAATCCAAACATAAATTAACTAAAAATCTAATTTGGAGAATAATTAACTAGTTTAGTATTTAAACTAATAAGATAATTTAGTTAATATTCTTATTCTTGAGATAATATGGGTTTTGTTAAAATTCATAAAATATCTGAGAAGGAATTGATGTATAATTGCTAATAAGGTGTTATACAATGTAAATTAATCAAAAGACCCTTGATGATTGAATTAATTGATAACAATTCTCAGTCTCATGGATCAAATATAGAAAACTAGGAGTTTTAAGTGAAAGTAGAATTTATCCCTTTAAATCATGTTAGAATTATGTGTTATAGGTTGGAATTGATGTTGGGAACATTCGGTATGAATTTATTTGGGTTTCTGATTTATTATAGGCTCAGAAGTGAGGTTTTGTAGTTGTTAATAACGGATTTTTGGAGTTGGAGAAGAAGATTTGTGTCAATCTAGTTTGAACCGAACATTCAAATGAGTTTAAGGGCATCATACAAATGACCATAGTAATCTCATTCAAACAACCTTCGAACGACTTTAAAATTATGAAATTATAAATATTTTAATTACGAACGCGTGGGCATTAGTTTCGTATTTTTTAGATTTTTTCATGAATTTATTATGATATTTAACCATAAGTGGGCAAGGCTCAAATTCTAGGTTGGTAATTTGGGTTTTGGTTTTATGTTGTGATTGGTTGCTTGGAATTTGGGACTTAGGACTAATCTAGTTGACCTTTAGGCTGGTTATACTTGAAGAAGTGAGAGTGTATTATTATTTTTAAGGTATGGCTTGGGTATTTAGACCGTTGGGTATATTGACCTTGTTGGATTCGTAGGACTTTTATCGATTAAAATGTATTGATAACCTGTTAGGTTGGGTAATAATTGTATGAAAATAATGATTGTAAATGTTGGGCATGTGAGATACCTTGACTTGGAGAGCTTGTGGATATCGGGATAGTGTTATAAATAACAGATTATAGTTAAACGTTCTTATTAACTAATAATAGTAAGAGACTTTATGTGTAACCCTGACGACTGGAGCTTGTGCTTGGTTATTTGGCCCGATTTAGTAAGATTATACTTGTCTTGCACATTATTTGTAACATACCGGGTGTGATTACTCATGGGATACGTACTAGAGGGTATACCCTTATGGACCATGAACGACGGAGACCGATACCTTGATGTGATGATAATGGGTTTGACCTTGTTTATGATTACCCTCGACACTGTGTGCTAAAATTCGTGTTGTATTTAGAGTGAGATACACAAGATGGTCCTTTCATATAGCTTTGTGTATAGGGTTATATGACTAGTGTGAAGGCATATTGATTATCCCTTTGAAGATGTGCGGGCCTAAGAGGGGAAAATTTCTGAGGTACATGTGTTAGACCAAACCTGTATTATGTGGATGTAGACATATGGACTATTATCCCTGATATATTATAAACTAAAGACGTATAAAGTAATCACTAATGGAACCTATACCATAAGTCTATTAAGATCAATAAGACTTAATCATGGGGTGAATAAGGTCATGGTATTACACACATAAGATATTTAGGTTATTTGGGTTAGGATAACCTAAAAGTAACTAAAATACGCGAGGAATGTGCGTAGTTATATTATAGCCCAAACTCAGTTATACTCTTACTCTTCATAACGTTTTTGTTTGTTTTGTTGTTCAATATATTTTTACAGGTCTTAGGTCTTAGTTGCTGATGTAGACTTTGGTGGATTTTATTGGAGGAGTTTCTTTAGAAAAGTTCTAGTTTTTCTTCCCAAGATGTTGCAGTCGAACAATGTTGCTCTTCTACCTCCTGATATATTTTTATATTTCAATACATGAAGTTGTATGGATTTTATAATTGAGATAATTTTTTATTCGAGAGTTGGTTTTATTTTGTATTGGTAGTTGGATGGCATCAGAGATTGTTTTAACTTAATAGTATTTGGTCTAGCATTATATTTACTTGTTTAATTTTCTATTTATTTGTTATGCTAAGATTGTTACCAAATGTTTTGTATTCTCGCGATTTTTTCTGAGACTTGATCAATCAAATTATTAATTTTCTAGCATTTCCGAGTTTTCTAATGTAAGCTTAAGGATTCCAACACTATAAGTAATGCAAAATTACATTTCATTAATGAATAAAGTGGTGCCCATGTATTCTTATGTCCATGAAATGACGAATTTTTTTCAGAAATTGCTTTCATATAATTCATCGCATATGAATGGACGGGTACCATATAATAACATCAATAGTCTCTTCTGGAGTCTTTGATTCAACTATGGTTGAAACCTTTACTATGTTAAAACTTTTACTTTTTCAGAATATTGTGAGTTGTTCATTGTCTGTTAAACAAATGTCATTGTATAATGACAGTTCACAATTGTTAATTAAAACATTTAATATCGATTGTCTGTGAGCCCAAATATATATATGAACAATAATGATTTATGCTATGATCAAGGGTTTGATGACCAAACTTAAAACAAATGGATGTATTTTTTCTTTTTAATAAAAACCTCTATAAAATAATTATGATATATTCAACGAATGGGATGGATAATAAAAACTTTTAGTTTTCTAACAATGAATCTTTGAATACTTTTTAATCTCCAAAGAGTTTCATATTTAAGGATATAGATTGGTTATGAAAAATTTTCCAAAGAAATATATATCTAAAATCAAACCAGGATGTATATTTAAAGGAGAAAAAATCAACCAATCAAAGTTTAGAACCTTTGGTTTATAACTGATAAATAAAAATTCTATATTCTTATAATATGTCAGACACTTTAAGCTTGAAAATAAGGAATTTAGATTTCTAATGTAGAATTACCGAATAAACCATTAAATTCTACCAAAACTTTGAGCTTGGCTAAATATTGATCCATTTTTTTTTAAATTGTGTAATAAATAAAATAAACAGTTGAGGATATGTTATAGGTCACTAAAATAATTATAACTAATATTTCATAATGAGAACTTCAGCTTCTCCATTTAAGCACCTATTTTATTAGCATAATGAATAGAACATCAGTTTCTAAATATATGGTGAATTAAAATAATTCACAAAGAGCATGGTGTGAATTATATATAAAACTTCAAGTTTTATCATTTTTGTGAGAACGTTTGTTCTACACAAATAGTTGAACTACAGATTTGATATTACTAGTGTCAAAAGACATTAAATATTTTATACTTTTATATCAAAACTTTAGAATTGATTAGGGTAACAATGTTAGAGAATCTTGCATACAAGTGAATGTGTGTATATATGTGTGTGTGCGTGTGCGTGTGTGTGTGTGTATGTGTATCAACTTTAACCAATGACCCAATTTACTTTTTAAAAAAATAAGTGGACTTATTTTCACGTTCTATAAACAATCCCAAGACTACAATGTATAGTATATAATTAAAATGTGAGAAAGGGTTAAATCTAAATACCGTTAAAAATATAAATTAATTCTGAAATGAACTCAAGAGGTCGGAAGACAAAGTTTTAATGGTGAACCCGTTGATAGAATAATTTAAGGAACCCTAAATCAGTAAAAGAGCATTTAAAAATATATCTCACTTAATAAAGAAAATAAAAAGACAAGAAATAAAAAAATGTTTTAATATTTAACTTATTTGAAATTAATTCCAACAAAAAGTATATTTGGAGTTTAAGGTCCAAATATAAATATTTATTTAGAGAACTTTCAATATTCATACCCCGTGAATAATTAAAACATCAAGTTTTATTTAAGGTACATTTTGTTTGAACTTAATAGTCCAAATATTTCAAATTACATGAGAGCTTCAGGCTTCCTATTTTCAATTGTAATTAGAAAATACTATACTCTAATTAAAAATTATAATTTGAGAACTTCTTATCACAACAATAAATATGGATCTTTATATCGACTCTTGGTCTACACTAATCAAATTACACAATCAAAACTTCAAGATCGATTGTAAATCACAATTTGTGTTGTATTTTATTTGAAACTTGACGTTCAACTCATTTAGGAACTTTAGGCCCCAGTATTTTATGAGAGAAAATTGCATTTTCCAAATTTTAATATGTGTTGGGAAAGTCCAGGTCCAAGCTGTAAATAATTAGGGGAACTTCATATCATAACACTAAATATTTAGGGACTTTGAAGGCCATGCCTAATTATATCCAAACTTTATGTTTGATTAGGGGTAAAATTAATTGGAACTTCATGTCCAAGATATAAATAATAATTGAGAACTTGTATTCCTAATTTGATAAGATTTGAAAACCTTTTGCTCCAAATTAAAATTTTTATATGGAAACTTCAAGCCTCCTATTAAAATAACTATTTGGGAACTTCAGGCCCCAAAATGTAAAAAATCATTGGAAACTTCAGGCCCCAAAATTAAAATACCTATATGGGAATTTTAGGTCGCAAATTAAAATAATTGTATGGAAAAATCTTATTCAAACCATATTTATGGAATTTCAAATTTTATTAAACGTGTTACTGAAAACAAAGTTTGACATTACAATAAAAAAATAATCTTTAATTGTTAATTTATTAACAAAACATATTAAAAAATTATTGAATAAATATCAATGCAGCTATATTGATATTGTAGGGGATATCAACCCACAATAAAAGTAGTAATTAAATATTATACCCAAGTAGTTATGAGTGTAGAAAAGAACAATGGAGACTAGATATATGTGGTTTGGCAATGAGATATGCCTATGTCCATGGGGAAAAGGGGGATATTATTTTATTAACTGTGAAGAATAACAATAATTTTAGTGTATATAATGCTATCTGAGAGTCTAACTTATCACGTGAAAATTACAATTAAATTTTTCTTATGAGCGAGGTCACCCTTATTTATAAGCTTTAGGGCCCTACTTCTCTAGGTGTCTTTGTGTTTTCTTAACTACACGTCATGGAGTCCTATTAAAACTAATCTCCCAATCCTTTAGCATGATCTTACAATATTCTTCTCTCTCCTCCTTCAGATTTGTGGTTTCCCAGAAGTGTGGTCTTCTTAAACTCTTATATCCCTGATCTGTGATCTCCCAGCACACGTCATTCACATGATATGCCGTGTGGTATGAGTTTGGACATTCTCCCTTTAATTGCCACAAGGTTGGGGTGATTGGCCGCCGACCCAACTTTATTTCTATTTTCCTGCCACTTGTCCTAAAGGGTTACTGAGATGTATTATCAAATTTTCACGCACCTAAACCTAAGGCCGTGCGATGGAATTTTAAGGATTCATTTAACACTTACTCCCATTTTAGGGCCATGCAAAGTACCATTTACAGAGTCATAATGGTGCATGAGCATGTATCTCTTCACCCTAAGCAATAGACGGCAGTTGACGTGATAGGGAACAAAAGGTATAGGGATTTCAATTAGGGGTGACAATTTTTGACACGACACGATAACCCGACACGAACTCGACACGAAGTTAGCGGGTTAGGGTTGACGATTTCTTGACACGAACCCGAATATGACACGACTCGCCAACACGAATAATATATGGGTTGAATTAGTGTCAAACACGTATAACTCGAAAATGACACGAATAGACCCGCTTAACTCGTATTTTATGGAGAATATATTAGATAATTTATATATTTTGATAGGCATTCTATAAAATTCATGGAGAATCGGATGATAAATTATTTATGTGTTGAAAGGAGTTGAAATTAATTAAATTTAAGTTATTGTAGGCTTATGATTGGTATGATTGGTTAAGAGAGAAGAAACAAATTATTTTATATTTTACTTAATGGGTTATGCGGGTCAACCCGAACACGACACGATAACAAATAGGTCGGGTTAGTGTTTGCTCATCTGACACGATTAGTTAAATGGGTCAGATTAGGATTGACTAATACTTGACACGAACCCGACATGACACGACTCGAACACGACACGACGCACACGAATTGCCACCCCTAATTTCAATGCTTTATAACTTAACACTTTTACATTTTCTAACTTATTATTAATTAATTCTCCTCTCTCTGCATTTTTAGTTTTCAGCATAAATTTTCCCCATCTCTTCATTCTTTTCCTTCTACATTTTCTTGCCTTGTCTAGACGTTGTAGAAAGTCTAAAGTTTCTGCAACCAATAACTTTTGAGAATTTCGTGATAAGTATGGAATTCCTGATAGTGTTAACATAAGGGTATCCCTAGAGGAAGAGGATATCATTGCTATTCCCCCCTAGGGAGGTAGCCATTATGAAGGTTGTTATATTAGAAGGGGGACTTCATTTCTCCTTCACCCATTATTGGTGAGGGTGATCTATTATGAGGGAATGCTCCCAACTCAAGAAAGAGGTAGATTCTATAAATGATGGGTACAGTAGCCATAAACCAAATATATGGAATGAACTTAGGTCTTGAGGAGATTAGGTATTGCTATGAATTGAGGTCTTCCCCAAATTCATAATTCTACCACTTTAAAGCTAAATACAAGTCTCATAATTTGGTCATATACTTGCCCCAATCACAAAATGACACTGAAAAAAATATCCTTGTGGTATTCGAGGACCTTTATGGTGAAGGCTATGATGATCTTAAGGTTCCTGCCACTAAGGGGGCACTTGGAAGGTTCTCTAATTTTTTTTCTTTCAAGGATTTGAAATTCTTACTGATCGAACTAATATTTGTGTAGATCATTTTTTAAACACCAAGCCAATCGATTACCAAGTCGACTTTAAAGAATTGAGATGTCAGACCCTGACAGGTGTTTATCCACACTAGATGAAGGCTTATATTTTACTCGATAACGATCTAATCCTTCCATAGATCGCCAATTTCATTTCCATCACTGAAGTTGTAATCACCGATTACATTATGATTGCTGACAAATCCATTCCATCTACCACCCATATTCTCAACAAGGTAACCAGAGGCATTTATGCTGGGGAATCCTCCCCACACGTTATCTCAACACATACAAATTCTAACTAAGAAGAAGAAGAAGAAGAAGAAGAAGAAGAAGAAGAAGAGGACCTTGATTCATTCTTGGACGATCATGATCTAGTATTTTCTGAAGACACCAACATCTTTGGTTATCGTTAGAAAGAGGTCAAAGACTAAAAGGATTTTTCTATAGAAGACTTCTAGTTCCCACCGGTCCTCAACAACTCAGAGGACATGACTGGTAGGCTAAGAAAGATAGTTGACCTCAAGCTTCCAAGGATAAGCTAAAGAAGCAATCAACCAGTAACAAGAGGGCTGAACAGACCACTGTCATCGATGAGCGAAAGAAAAAATGGATCTCCCTTGAGGAGAAGTAGGCCCTAGAAGCTGGAATGCTAGCGTGTGGAAGCCGAACGGGCCAAAAAGAGGAAGACTAAAAAAACACGAGTCGATGGTGATCCTCTTGATCTTGTCATTTCCAATTGAACAATTATAATGAATGAAATCCATCAGCGATAGGGGGAGTGTTCAAAGACTCCTCCTCCCTAAAGGAGTCGTTCTCACCCCTATGAGATCTCCTTCTATAAGAAAAGGGAGGCAATGGCCAAGCCGATGGCAATTTGATCCACAAAGACTTAGAAGTGGCCTTCTTAGTCACTTAGTCGATGAGGCTTTTGTTTAACATGCTTGAATTAAGAGGCTTCACTTTTGGAAGTCTACACGAGGAGGGATTGTGGCATAGTGTTCTAGTGAGCCAATGGACTTTTTCATTTTTTTTAGTTTTCTTACCATTGTTTATTTCTAACTTATCTTTTTCTATGAAGAGCATGCTGGTCGTCTAAGTGTTCATTGGTTGAGTAGACGTTTATCAGAAAAGTATCGATTCACCGATGAAGGCCAACATCGCTCTAAAGGGACATATCTCCATTCAATGCTCGGACCTTGAAGATCTGAATAAGAAGTTAAAGGCTAAGGCGGACGCATAGCAAAAGTGGTAGAGTAAGTCGAGTGAACTTAAAATGAGTTAATAAGGGTGGACACTGAACTTTCCAAGCTGAAGAATTCCTTCCAGTGCAAGATCATGGAGAAACTCATCCTCTAGAAGTAAAACTTCATAATTGAGAAGACTTTTGAGGTTGATTTTGAGAAGTCCTACAACTAAGGGTATGAGGCAGATGTTCAAAAGGTTACTTATCAACTTCACTACTACGAGTTAGTTGCCTTTAACAAGGTCTAGGTGACTAGCCTGCAGTGGGGGAATGTTAGCGAAGGCGATGTAACATACACCGAACACCCTCCTCTGCGAAAATCCTCTAAATGACATTTCTGCTGCTGATACTTAAGCCTAGGTGACCATCGATCCTCCCACTCCCACTTTTATTCTTAGTGGGACCACCCCTAATCCTCAGTTTAGAGTGATGGGGTTGGTATTGAGTCATTCGGCCTTTTAGTTGTTGCTGATTAGAGTCTCCATAACCCATAGTTATATAGACCTCTCGTGGTCATTTATGCAGGCCTCTATCCATTTGGACATATTAACAAAAAACTATGCCTCTTTTTCGATTGTTCTTTTTATTGTTAATTTGTTTAGTATTTGCTACATAACCTTGCTACTTTGTTTAAAAATTCGGCTTACAAGACCACACTTGGTCGTCTGCCTTGTATTTTTTTTCTATAAGATTCTTTTTTTTCTTAAAAAAATACAAATAGTTAGTCTATGATTTGAACTTGGTCGACCTTTGTCACTTGGATTTGATCCTGAGTGATGCGCTCAATTTTTGTTTATTTGAGGCTGATCGCAAGTGAATGAAATGCTTGACTCAATCTAGTTTTCATTAAATGGAATTTTTCTCTCTCTTAGATCGATGTACCTTAGATCATACAACTTCTCAAGTGGATTTTTTCCTATCTAGACTGTTCTAGTTTAGATTGCTTTAGTTTTTAAGTAAGTTTTTTATTCCAAACATAGGCGAACAATTCTCCCTTGCGTTATACCACGTAATTCTTATGTGGGGTTTTGCCTCTTCTAAGTTGACCTATTTAAATCATACAACTTTAAGTGGCGGTCAATCGGCTTCAGATCGTACCGAATTTTCAAGTGGATTTTTATGCCAAACGTAGGCGACCAACTCACGTCGGAGCTATACCATGCAATTCTTATATGAGTTTTTCCTCTTTTAGGCCGATCTACTTTTGATCATACCACGCTTCAAGTGGATTTTAGTCGATCTGCCTTAGATTGTACCACTTTCACAAGTGAGTTTTTTATGCCAACCGTGGTCAATCATCTTACGTTTGGGTTATACCACGTAGTTTATACATGGGTTTTTTCTTGTTCTAAGTAGACGATCGCTCATATTGATCGTACCATTGCTTGAATGGGTTTAAAGATTTTTAAAAAATCAGATAAGGTTTTGAACAATTTAGATAATTAATTATAAATCATTTTATTGTGCATAAAGTAAATGAAAAAAATCTGACATTCTATCTAATGATAAAACTTTCTAAGATTCATGGAATTCCATGGCCTTGGAACTACTTTTACCTCTAACTCTTCTAAGTGATATGATCCCCCGTATCCTTGCAAGTTCATCGCTAGTTTCCCATGTGATGGATTCTTTTACAGGAGGCAACAAATTTATGAGGACAATGGCATTGACATGGAATTCTCTAATCTTGACCTTCTTGTTGTGTTGTTTTGCAAGTTCTTATTAATAGGTGGCTAAATGTATCTGAGTTTTCTCCCTTCTTTCCTCAGTTAGATCTAACTCATGAGTTATTCAGTCATCGTTATGTCCATCTTCAAATATCACTAATCTGAGTGTTAGAATTTTGATCTTTAGAAGGATGAATACTTCCATACCATAATTAAGGTAGTATGGAGTATCCCTTATTGGATTTCTCAGGATCATCTTGTATGCCTAAAGAATAAACGAAAGCTCATCCACCCATCACCCTTTGGCATTCTCTAATCAGAGTTTGATTCTTGATAAAAGGGTTTTGTTAGTTATCTCTACATGTCTATTTCATTAGGGGAAGACCACGAATGCATAGTGGATCATGACCCCTTTCTCTGTGCAAAAGTTGCGGAATTAGTCGTTATTAAACTGCGTATCGTTGTCTGTGAGAGTGCGCTTTAGTTCAATGGGTCAACTTTTTTAATTGAAATCCGATTTTATAACCATTTTAATTAAGGTTAGAACATGCAACTAAGTGATTGAAAGCGATAAATCTATCTTGCATGCAATTCAATAATCACAAAAGGAATTTTAGGAAAAGTCCCCAAAAGGGGAAAAACCTTTTTATTTCACTATTGTATGTAAACCTCTACTTACATATACATAGAGAAATACGAATATTTTGACAAACGAATACTCACAGGCCTCGGTTCGTTGTTTTCAATAAGAGCTCCTGTAAAACCCCCAAGATCAGCAACGGAGACAACTTCTCCACAAGTTTCTCTCCAAAATTGGGTAATATGAATATAAGGGTTTCTCAATGATTCACATATATGAAAAGGGAGGTCTGAGTGAATTTAAAATATTTTCTCCTTTAAAAGTGAAGACCTATAGTGCAGCAGGTCTGTAAAAGGTGGAGTTGAAAAGTCTTATGAAATACCTAATGAGAGCTGGTAGTTATAGGCGAAATAAAATATCAAGGAGGCTCTATGTCGTTACAATGACACAGAGATGTTGTTAGATCGTCCTTCGAACAACCTAAGAAACGACGGGTAAAAAACCAAAATAGTACATGGTCATTTGATGCATAAGAGAACAGGGCATCGAGCGACCCTTTCAAACGACATGTTTATGTCATTAGAACGACATGTCCAGGTTGTTTGAACTACTTTAAGTGAAAATCATTATTTTTAAACTCCAGCCTTGTTTATGATAAAAAGCAATCAGTTATAAAATCGACTTAAAATTTTGTAAAATAAAATTGTGAATATTAAGATCTCCAAATAAGAATTTCACCATTAACCTAGTGGAGATCGGTTGAAGTAAAACGTAGCACATTTGAAGATGAAAGGTGTGTGATGAAAATCGCGATGCTAATGATTCGGATAATGGTCGTCATGGATGATCGTGTGTAGATGTGATAAATATAATGGTATACTACATATAAACTGTGATCTAGGAAAACTCCGAAAATTCCTAAATTCTAGCAGACAATAACAAGATATGTCCTTACAAATCTTCCCCTATGTCTATGCCGATACATAAATAAAAATATCTGAATTATGCAACCGAAAAAATACCTAAGTCATACAATTTAATATACCCAAAAACCCTCAGATGGAAACATAAAAATACATGTCTTGAAATATTCAAAATCTTGAGAACTTCATATCTCCAAAGTGTCTTTGTCATCACCAGGGTCTACTAAATATATGATCTTCAAATTGTACCTACACACATAAGACAAGATCTATGACACACAAAAGTTTGAAAAAAATGATAAGAATAAATGACAAATTAAATAAGCACGAGAAAATCCTTAAATAATCAAACTTTCCCACACCCCATAATTCGTTCTCCCTCATTTTTATGATGTCCCAAATAGACAAGGAAAGAAAACATAAATAATAAATACGGAGTGTGACAAAAATAAATAACCTTCTCTTTTTGAAATTTTCAAATTTTTTCTCACAAAAAAATATACAACAAAAATCATGCCATGAATTTACACTAAGATAACCAAGTCGATGAAAGCGTAAGCGTAGGGGTGTGAAAAAATTCGATAGGAAAATCAACTCAAATATTCATAATCATATGTGCACGATGAATTTTGGATACTCCTAACGAATGAACTAAAAATCGTCGTTAGGTGTGAAAAGGTGAATTTATATATAATTCACCCAATCTAATCGACAAATAAAAGTCAAAAATGATTTCCACGCCAATAATGCCCAAAACTATTTAATGCTTTTCTATACTTTTTCAATAAGTGCAAACCCGTTGATTTCCAACCAAACTCCCTCATAAAAGATAATTATTTTCGTTGTACTATTGAGATGCTATTATCTCTTTCAAAGATTTCCTATTGCCCCCTTTTTGGAAAAATGTAATCTTTTTAATTCCTTAATTTTTTTAGGGCTCTTTTTAAATGGTGGCTTTCACAACAAGTCAACCTATCTCTCACAGCGCTTTCCCATGTACACTCATATTTTTCAATAAAAATAAAAAAATCACGGGCAACGATTCTTATACGCTCTACTTTTATTATCTCGTTTTATCGCATTTGGTTCGTTTTATATGCAGGATTAAGATGAAAACACCAAAACCAACATGTGACAAAAATGCAATGCTTGAAATAAATCCGTGCATGTGTGCATTAAAGGAGATAAGGAGCTAAATATGTAAGCATGAGGATGAAATGAAGTTGTGTTTTAAAACATTACCAAACAGTCATGACAATAATGGAATGAAGTTGTGACTTGGCCATCCTAAATGTCCATCCATAAAAGGTTCAAACAAACTACAAAAATCTTTATGTGTTTTTGATTTTTTTTTAAAAACCGAAAATATTTTTGTATTTTACTCTTTTCTTAAAAAATAATTAAAAAAAAACAAAAATCTTTTTGGATTCTTCTAAAAATATGAATAAACAAAATAATACAACGACGATACAAATGGTACAGTGTAGCAATAGGAACCAAAAATATGCACATGAAAAACCATCCTATACTAGGCAAAGGAACCAACGCTCAATCAACTGTGAAAATACCTAAAGACTTCCTAAGACTCTCGAATCTAGGGACATCTAAAGGTTTCATGAAGATGTCGACTAACTGGCGGTCGGTGGTCATAAATTTCAAGGATACAACCTTCTTCTCTACTAAGTCTCGAATAAAATGCTCGCTTATACTAATGTGCTTGGTGCACGAATGTTGGACTAGATTATGGGATATGTGTATCATGTTCGTGATATCATAGAAAATAGTCATGGTGTCCTATTGTTGATATCACAATTAGTATGCTGGTGTAGACGAATAATAAGAAGACATGTGGCACAATAGCAACGAGAAAGTTCATTCCCCGCCCAAGTCAGATTCACTCCGAGCAACAGGTATACTCCGAGGAACTCCAGCTCTCCGAGGAACTCTTGAACGACGAGCAACTAAGGCAGTTCGAGCTGCATCTCGACCGCAGCATTAATTGCCAGATAATCAACAGTTCAACTATTCATTGAATGCTTATCACCTCGACGCACACGTTTAAAGAGCATTAAATGAATTACCCTTTCATATGTGTATCATTTAATGTAACACCCTTTCATATACAGCCTAAGGGCTATAAATACCTTGTATCACCCTCATTCAAAGGGACTGGAATTTCTGGATAGCACTTGTAATCGAGATTTCCCAAATACTCAGCAATAACATAACAGTGGACGTAGGCCATTCATATAAGGCTGAACCACTTTAAAATTCTTTATCTCATTTATTTATCTGTGATTGAATAATTAGAGTAATCTAGTTTTTTACATCAACAGATTGGCGCCGTCTGTGGGAACGATTGTTATTATCGTTTTTCACCAAAAATCATTCATCATCAATGGCAGACAATCCGGAATCCAGCAATCGAAATGCTGGAAATGCTGGAAATCCTTCAAATCCCTCTGCACCTCCAGATCTGGCTGGGATTATGACGAATCTGGCTCAGGGACAAACCGCCATGTAAGAAACAATGAGGCAACTCATACAGACCCTTCATGGCGGTGCACCTGCACGTTCAGGACAGCGAAGTGGTCAGAGGCAAACCTACTTACTTTCTTCACGATCCAGGCGTACTGAGTCATATCGTAATGAGGAATCTGATGATTTCTCTTATCAACCTGGGCGAACTTCGTCAATAAGGGCTACAGATACTGATCAACGTATCACTCTCTCTCTAGAAAGACCCAGTGCCTTGGAAAGACTGAGTAGGGTGTCTCCTTTCAGTCGATTAGGCCCTAGGAGGAATAGGAGTCCACCTAAGACCGTGTCGAGGAGTTTTCGACAACCATCAGATCTAAGAGAAGGATCAGCATAATCACGACCAGTTGCTCGTCAAGATAGATCTCAAGAGGCCACATCAGAACAATCAATTGCTCGAACTAATAAGCCCGAGGAAGGAAACGATGCGTGGAAGGGTTCCATTCAGCGCTTGGAGTATAGATTTGGAGAAATGGCTAAGGCGAAGAATCCCTTACAACGAACTTTTGTTCAAGGGACACCTTTTGTACAGGCCATTGTGGGTTTTCCTACCCCATCAAAGTTTAAAGCACCCGTGGTGATCCCCAAATATGATGGAAAGACAGATCCTGTTCTATACATAGAGCAATATCAAGCTGCTGCCGACATCTATGCCGTCCCCGACGAGATGAGATGCAGAGCATTCTCAGGAACTCTTATTGGAGCTGCCCAGATATGGTACAACAATCTTCCTCGGGGTAAGATTTCAACTTTCTTTCAGTTGGCCGAGCTGTTCATCGTCAATTTCTATTTTGGAGCAAAGCCAGTAAAAAGAGTAGCACACTTGTTAAGTGTTAGACAAAAATCAGGTGAGAGCACTAGAGATTACATAACTCGTTTCAATAACGAGAAACTGGAAGTCATAGATTATGAGGAAAAGACAGCAATCACCGCCTTGATGAGTGGGTTGTTACCTAACAAGTTGTATTACACTTTGGCCAAAGATCCACCTACAATTATGTTAGAGTTGATGGCAAAAGCGGCCAAAATCATGAATGCCGAGGAGGCTATGGCTGCGAAGAAGAATATGGATAAAGAAACCAAGGTGGAAGGCGACAAATCCAAGAAGAAAGAGCATAAGGGCAATGACGGTGACAAGCATTCCAAGAATAATAGGTCGTCATGGGAAGTGCTGAAGAAATTTGATAATTATACTCCTTTGAAAATGGGTATTAATCATGTCTTGGAAGAAATCAAGAATAACGAGGAAGTAAAGTGGCCAAAGAAACTGAGGTCAGACTCTGACCTAAGGAATAGGGATAAATATTGCGAGTTCCATAAGGATCACGTCCATATGACCAAAAATTGCACAGCTCTTCAGAACGAGATTGAAACACTCATCCGAAGAGGGAAACTAGCAAAGTATGTTGATCGGGGAGGCAAAAGAAGAAATAATGACCGAACTAGAGAAAGGTCTAGATCTCCTCGTCGAGCAGAGGAGAAAAAGAAAAGGGATCATGAAGATGATATAGAGGATGACCCCGATCTTCCCAAGAAACCAAGGCAGCCAGAACGAGAGGTATTTTCAACACGCTTTGGATCATTTGATTGTAATGTCATTACAGGAGGAGATGCAGGAGGAGGAGACCTTACTACAGAAAGAAAATCTTACCTCGGTGAGCCTCAGGCTTGCTCATACATTCAGCAGATAAATTTGGCTGAAGAGGATCGCCCAAGGAAGGTAAACAAAGAGAAGCTGGTCATTGGCTTTTCAAAAAACGACCTGGCAGGTGTTCTTTACCCTTACGACGACCCTTTGGTGATCAAAATGAGGATGAAAGAAGTAGTGATTTCAAGGGCGCTGGTAGATAATGGTAGTTCGGCAGACATCATATACTATTCATGCTTTGACAGTTTAAATTTGAAATTATCCCAATTGGAACCTTATCATAGACCTCTATTGGGTTTTACTGGCGAGAAAGTTTTTCCACTTGGGACGATCAAGTTGGATATATTCATTGGAACTTGGCCTGCTTGTCGAACAGAAAGAATACGCTTCTTTGTGATGGATAAGAATGTGCAGTCAGCTTACAACATCATCATGGGAAGAGTTGGTTTGAAGAAGTTCGAAGCAGTTCCATCTACAGTACATTAGTGTTTAAAATTCCCAACAAATTTCGGAGTAGGAGTTGTGAAAGGTGATCAGAAAGTAGCTCGGGAATGCTATTATTCGTCTGCCGAGCAAGAGGAGCTTGAAGAATCAAGGAAGAAGACTACTACCTACTAGGTGGAGGAAGGTACAGAAATTGAAACACTTGACCCCAGAGATGAATCCCAACTTGTAAAAGGACAGGTGGTGGAATCTACAAAATGCTATTCTGGACGACGAGCACCCTGAACGAGTAACTCAGATAGGTTCGTCGTTGGATGCCTCGATAAAACAGGAATTGATAACTTTCTTGAGAGGCAGAAAGAAAACTTTTGCATGGAGTCATGAAGACATGCCAGGAATAGATCCAAACTTCTTATGTCACGAGCTCAATGTGAATAAGGAGATCAAGCCTGTAAAGCAAAGAAGAAGAGTATTTAGTCCCGAGAAGAATCAAGCTATACAAGAGGAGGTCGAGAAGCTCCACAAAGCCCAATTCATTGAAGACGTGAAGTATCCAGACTGGTTGGAAAATGTGGTGATGGTGAAGAAGAAAAATAATAAATAGAGACTGTGTGTTGATTTCACTGATCTCAACAAGGCATGCCCAAAGGATCTTTTTCCATTGCCCAGAATTGATCAACTAGTGGATGCTACCTCAGGACACGAGCTGCTCAGCTTCATGGATGCTTACTCTGGTTACAACCATATTAAAATGAAACCTGAAGACAGGGAAATCACTTCTTTCATTACCCCTAGAGGAACTTATTGTTATAATGTTATGCCTTTTGGTTTGAAAAATACAGGAGCGACATACCAGCGGCTCATGAACAAGGTTTTTGCCGAACAAATCAGTTGCAATATGGAGGTCTATGTCGACGATATGCTGACAAAGAGCAAGAAAGCTGCGGATCATCTAGTTGATTTAGGTCAGACCTTTGATCAACTGGATAAATACTAGATGAAGCTCAACCCGACGAAGTGCACCTTTGGAGTACGAGAAGGAATGTTCCTTGGGTACATCGTCAACCAGCGAGGCATTGAGGCAAATCCAGCAAAGATCAAAACTCTTTTAGGGTTGCGATCTCCAACGACGAAGAAAGAGGTGCAGAGTCTTACAGGACGAGTTGCAGCGCTCAACAGATTTGTATCCCGAGAAACTGATAGATGCCTCCCATTCTTCAAAACACTTCGAAAAACTTTCGAGTGGAATGATGAATATGAAAAAGCTTTTCAAGATTTGAAGAAATATTTGGGAGCACCTCCACTGTTGTCCAGACCAGTAATGGGAGAAAAGTTGTACTTGTACCTGGCAGTATAAGAGAATGCAGTCAGCTCGGCATTGATCAGATTGGAGAATGGAGTCCAGAAGCCAATTTATTACACAAGTAAGGCTTTCCGAGGTGCAGAGATCAGGTACCCAAAGCTGGAAAAATTAGCATTGGCATTAATTGAAGCAAGTAGAAGAATGAGGCCTTATTTCCAGGCCCATACCATCGTCGTGTATACCGACATGCCATTGAGACAAGCACTTCATAAGCCAGAAAAATCAGGGAGACTGATGTAGTGGGCAATAGAACTCGGTGAATATGATATTGTGTATGAACCCAAATCATCATTAAAAGGGCAGGCTGTAGCAGACTTTATAGCAGAATTTACATATCCTGATACCCCCGAGGAACAAAAGTTGCTCGCTGACCAACCTGTGGATGTTACATGATCAATAGACATAAGTCCAGATCAACTCCGGTTGGTAAAAGGGCTTGTGGATGTAGAAAGATCATCAAACTCAAACCCAGACCAACTCCGGTTGGTAAAAGGGAAAGAAGAGATGGTCGACGAAGAGCGAAAAATACCAGGGGAGGATGAAAGGAAACAACAGATATTTCACCGAGGAACTTTGTCAGATAAGAAATTTGAAGACGAGTTACCTATATGGAGGTTATATGTAGATGGCTCATCTTGCACTGCAGGATGTGGCGCTGGAATAGTTCTGATCACTCCAGACGAGATCGACGTGGAATACGCCCTGCGATTCCAATTCAAAGCTTCCAATAATGAGGCTGAATATGAGGCGATGGTAGCAGGTCTTAATTTAGCAAAGATTATGGAAGTGCAACAAGTAATGGTATTCAGTGATTCTCAATTAATTGTGAATCAGATAATAGGAATATATGTTGTTAAAGGAGAATTAATGGCCAGGTATCATGCAAAGGTGATGGAATTATTGGCAGAATTTGATGCCATTCAGTTGATCCGAATACCAAGATTGGAAAATGCACAAGCAGACGCGTTGGCCCGACTAGCATTAGCTACTCGTACCGAGCTGCGAAGAACAATACCAATTGAAGTATTAGAAGCTCGGAGCATAGATGAAGACTTGACGATGAATGTTATAACCCTTGATTTAGGACCATCTTGGATGGATCCCATCAGGGCATATATTGAAGAGGGAGAATTGCCAGAGGATAAACTCGCTGTAAAGAAATTGAAGTTTAAAGCTGCTCGGTATGTACTAACTAATGGTGTTTTGTATAGACGAAGAATTATGGTGGGTTTGCAGAGATGTGTACATCCCTCCGAGGTGAAGGAATTGATTGAAGAAATCCATGAAGGGTCCTGTGGAGCCCATGTAGCAGGTCGGACACTTTTGCAAAGGGTGATGATGCAAGGATACTACTGGCCAACGATGAGGGCTGATTGTATAGCCTATGCTAAGAAATGTGATAAATGCCAACGTTTTTCTTCCATCCGACATACTCCACAAGCATTATTGACACCCATAACTTCCCCTTGGCCATTTGCCATGTGGGGAATTGATCTGGTTGGACCACTGCCAACGACCCGAGGAAGATTCAAGTACCTCGTCGTGGCAGTGGATTATTTTACTAAGTGGGTAGAAGCTGAGCCACTTATTGATATGACATACGAGAAGGTATACCAGTTCGTTTGGAAAAATATAATCTGCCGATATGGTCTCCCTCATGCCTTCATTACAGACCATGGCACACAATTTGATAATGAGGAGTTTGCTGCCTATTGTCGTCAATCAAACATTTTGAAGACTCATTCAGCACCAGGCCATCCTCAAAGCAATGGACAGACTGAAGTGACGAACAGAACATTACTAAATGGTTTGAAGAAGAGGCTAAGTGAGGCTAAAGGTAATTGGATTAATGAGCTACAATCGGTATTATGGGCTTACCGAATAACTCCCCGAGCAGCAACTGGAGAATCACCATATATGCTGGCATTTGGAAGTGAGGCTGTAATACCTGCCGAGTTGGTTCTTCCAACACATAAAGTGCTAAATTTCAATTCCCCGGTCAGCGACTTAATGAGAAGATTGGATTTGGACATGCTCGAGGAAGTTAGAGAAGAGGCAGCCATTAGGAATGCTGCTTATCAACAGCGAACAGCCCTATTCTACAACAAGAGAGTGAAAAAATGTGACTTAAAAGAAGGAGATTACGTGCTAAAGAAGGTCATTCAGAAGCACAATAAGTTGGAAGCAAACTGGCATGGACCTTACCGAGTTACTGAAGTTGTCCGACCAGGAACTTACCGAATAGCAACTCTAGAAGGAGAGGAATTTAAGAATGTATGGAATGCTGAACACCTACGCAAGTATTATCAGTGATGTAAAATGTAAAGCGGTCCCATCAATATGAATAAAACGATGATATTTCACAATATTCTCTCCTTTTATTGAAAGTTTTTCGGGGAATAATAGTGTGTTTAACACTACGCTGCTCGGCAGTAAAAAGAAGACGATAGTTCAACCCCACGATCAACTCCGGTTGGTAAAAGGGCGAGAACAAACTATACTCCTTTGGTTAGGAGGCGTACACTAGTGTGACCAACTAAGGTTGGTAAAAGATCTAGTGGACATGATAGTTCAGACCCACGATCAACTCCGGTTGGTAAAAGGGCGAGAACAAACTATACTCCTTTGGTTAGGAGGCGTACACTAGTGTGACCAACTCAGGTTGGTAAAAGATCTAGTGGACATGATAGTTCAGACCCACGACCAACTCCGATTGGTAAAAGGGCGAGAACAAACTATACTCCTTTGGTTAGGAGTCGTACACTAGTGTGACCAACTCAGGTTGATAAAAGAGCTAGTGGACATGATAGTTCAGACCCACGACCAACTCCGGTTGGTAAAAGGGTGAGAACAAACTATACTCCTTTGGTTAGGAGGAGTACACTAGTGTGACCAACTCAGGTTGATAAAAGAGCTAGTGGACATGATAGTTCAGACCCACGACCAACTCCGGTTGGTAAAAGGGCGAGAACAAAAGATGATCGACGAAAGGCCAATCTCGGTTGGTTAGGAAACAAAATATTATCTCAAATGCCAACTTTTGTTGGTCGGGAAGTAAGTTTATTACATAAAAGTTCCTCGAAGAACAAATATTCCAAACTGAACCAAGTATAGTTGGTCGGGGATAAAAACCCACTAACTGTAGTTGGTTGACAAGAAAAAATCATCGACCTTGGTTGGTCGGGCACATTTTTATGAAAAAGACAAAAATTTACCAAGTATAGCTGGTCGGGGATAAAAACTCTCACTAACTATAATTGGTCGACGAGCACAATTTGGCAACCTCACAATTTGACAACCTTGGTTGGTTGTAGAAATTTCAAACATTTTTTTTATATACTCATTACTTTATTATTAAGTGATCGAGCAACATTACGAATACTTGTAATTTTTATTACTAAATTGGTCGATGAACCATACAATAGTGTTTAACAAGCACAAGACAATAGCAATACAAATTTGCAAACAGAAAATAAAAGTCTTTCATTAAAATTCAAAATGAATTACAAATTACATGTGTACTAACTATTACATTGAGATCCCTACTCTATTGGTTTCTTTCCCTTAGCTTTTGAAACAGGCTCCTCGCCAGCAGGAGGATCTTCCAGGCAAAGAGGAGAATTAATGAAGTTAATATCTCGGAGCATTCCGACATTCATTACTGAAGGAGTATCCAATAGATGCTCGAGACGAGATACTTCGATCTGAGAGTGAAGATTATAGTCGCCAAGGTATTTTGCAATTAAGCTCTGAGGAATGGCACGAGCTGGGATCCATTCCATGTCCAAGTTATACGGTGGCACTGACATGTCAAGAACCCCGGGATCATAATAATCCCACAGATAGTGCCCCTGTTCGAGCTTCAGCACGCCCAAGGCATTCAGCCAACCTTGCTTGTAACCCTCGTTATTGGCATTCTGGATACGATCATCTAAGTGAAATAACGCTTCATTGTATCCAGCCATCCAGAACTCCCTGGGCTGTTTATTAAATTGAAATGTTAACTTTTCAAGCTTCTCATGAAAGTTTCTGGCAAGAGCATCCTTATTATCCAGAGCAGATTTTGTCGATGCAAGTTGATCCTCCAGAGTTTGGATTTTCTTGGACATTTCAGACAAAGCCCGATCTTTTGCATTCAATTGGTACGCTTGAGTTTCCAATATTAACAGAGTACGAGCTTCTTCAATACTACGAGGAGTTCTTGATCGACCCCGAGCTGGTGGAGTACTTCGTTCCTCGACAACATCCTGGGCAACTCTTCCTCGCCCATGAGAACCTCTTCCTCGTCCCCGAGTAGAAGTAGAAGTACCAGACTTTCTCAGGATATCCAACTCTTGCCTTAATTTGGCATTCTCAACCTCTAAGAAGGAAAATCCCTCACCAGTCACAGGGATTACCGCTGTTGAAGAAGAGGCTGCAGACTTATATTGTGCTAGCTCTTTCTGCAAATTATTATTCTCTTGCTCCAGCAGTTCAGCAATTTGTCTACAAGCTTCAACTTCTCCCTTTAGGGTCCTCTCCCTGACATCATACCCAGTAAGGAGTTTGTCGTAGCCCTTCTCGACAGAAATCTGTTGATACTTCTTTTCATACACCTCATGTAACAAGGAATTTGATTCCTTGTACTGAGTCTGAAGATCTTCTAAAGTATATTGAAGCTCCTCAATCATATCATAATAAGCCACGTTGTTGGCTACAGCACGATCAAGAAGACATTTCAAGTATTGAGATGCCTCCACTGCTTGGTGAGAAGCATCATGACCAAGGATATCAGCAATTTCTGATGCACTCAGGTCAGTATGGCCAGCTTTAAAATATTCATGGCATTACTGCATCAGTTTTGTATCATTGGCAGACAACAATTCCATTCTAATCATAAACTAATAAAGAAGAGAAGGCAAGAGTTAATAAAAGAAGAAGACAGAGCATCAACAATGTAGAAGAACAAAAATATGTGATTTTATTACATCATCAAAAAGAGTACATCGTTCAGAATACAAAGTACAAGTAAAAGGAAAATAAAAGAGAATATCGAACAACTTCACACCTTTTCCTTGTATCCCAAGACTTTCTCGAGAGGCTGGGACGAGGAGCTTGGTTGCTCGGTGGGAACAACAATTTGGTTGGCAGAAGTTGGGACTTTTTCAGGAGGAGCAGGCAAGGAAGAAATCTCCTCGGTGGCCGTTTGATTGGGTTGTGGAGCAAGGACTTGATCACCCACTATCACTGAAGACTCCTCGGATGCAGCTTCATTCTCTTCTTCATCTTCAATAGCTGGAGGAGGACCAGGGAGATGTTGTTGAAATAGTTCAGAGTCCTCGCTCACCTTCAGTTCCTGCAGGGCAGCAACCCAACCATCTCGGAAGTATTTCAAACTTCCATACTTGACCTGGGTCATCATTGCAGCTACCCCCCTATCCCATCCTTTGTCCCAACCATTTCGAAAGGATTTCTTCACAGTCGCTTTTCTCTTCATTTTCTCCAAGGAGAGCTTCTCGGATAGAAGATCCTCGATGGCTTTCAATTTGGCCTCCACCTCCTCCTTCTGGCGATTTACTTCTCGCAGAAGGGTCAGCTCTTCCTCGGCCGATTTCAACTTATTCTCAAGCTCCCCAAAGCTTGTGATCTTCTCGGCATGTTTTTTATTCTCTCTCTCTCCAAATCCTTCACTTTATTGCCCAACTATACCTTCTCTGCCTCAGACGCAGTCAACTTCTTTTCCCATTCACCGCTATCCTCGTCGTATTTTTGACGAGATTCCTTCAGAGATTGGGCTAAACCCTGGAAAACATCCTCTACTCCGGACGAGGAGCTTGAAGCCTTGAGCGCTTCATCTTTCTTCACTATGGTGTTAAAGCAACTCACCAGCTGAGAAAGAAGGTAATGAAAAGTCAGTGCCGAGATACATATATTAACTGAAAGAAAGAAAAAATTCAGGATAAGAGAAACTTACTGAAGCAATGTGACGAGTAGCTAGGGATGTCAGCATATCCCTAGACATGTTTTCTTCAATTCCTTGGACTTCAGGAATAGTCCAAGTCTTTACCGAGCTCATTGCAGAACTCAGGGGAATAATGGTTGGAACACTAACTCCACTAGCTTGGAGCTGAGGAATGGTTTCAGAAAAACTAACCGAGGAGGATTTCTTCAATCTCCTCAATGGTACTTCAGCAGTTTCAGCCAAAGAACCTTTGGTGGGGGAAATGGTGACCACTTCCACAGAAGTACTTCTCTTGCTCGGAGCCATTGGAGGCTTCTCGGCAGCCTTCTGAGCAGTAACAGAAGGAACAACATCCACTTTCTTTGTCCCCTTTGGGACATCAACCTTGTTTCTCTTTCCATCACCAGCAGAGGAGGTCTCCTCGAAGATAGCAGGAACTCTTCTCTTACCCATCTTCTGACTCAAAGGAATGTGAGATTATGGTGAATATTCCTCAGAAGCGGGCAATGGTTCACTAATGTTGATCACAAGACGAGCAGTAAAGGAGGAGGTATAGCTCCTGTACTGTAGCAAGTATGAAGCAGACATGACGTGCTCGTCTGCAACCTTCTGATGCAAACTCTAGATATGTTTCAAATGCTTTATATTAACTTCTGATTCTTTAGGAGTTTTTCTCTTGTTGTCAACTGCAAACAAAAACATATTCAAATGTCAATCATGCATTTATTCAAACATGATGAAATCACAATTTCAGAAATAAAATAAAATGAAAATAACCTATCCCATTGCCATATGGAGGGCATTTGGGACCCTCATATACTTCGTCTCCAACCAAAGGGGCATGTTGCCAATTTTTTATAACTACTCCATGTTCAAAATAATCCCTGTTAGCATCAGGAAGGTTGACTACTAGAGCCCTATTCAAAAATCTAGTTTTTAAATAATAAACATTGTCTAAAATAGCCCATCTATAACAGTACATAATCTCAGGAATTCCTATACGAGTTCCATGAGTTTGATTTAACTTATGCACCCCATTAACTATTCTCCATGTGTTGGGGGATATTTTTGCAGGAACAACATCGAAGTGGTGACAAAACTCTAAGCATAAAGGGTTTGGTGGAAAAGAAAATCCACATTCAGCAATAAAGAGGCTGGGGAACCAATGTCCCTCAGCCAAACGAAAATAATTCAAAGGCTCAGAAAGAACCTACAAAATTACCCAAGATGGAATAGAGAAATCGGAACGGAATTTCTCAAGAGACTCAATAATGTAAACCATGATGAATAAAAGAAGAAGGAAGAAGAGCTTACAGGGAAAAAGGAGATCTGTTGACAAACAAACGAAGAAAGGGATGAACGCACAGGAGAGAGAAAAGCTATAGAAAACTCGAAAGCAGAAATTGAAAAGGTAGAAGACGATGGGATTGCCTCTGAAGCTTAAATACTTTGCCTTGGGAATCGACAAAAGAAATGATTACAAAAAGTAAACTATTACGCTACCGGCGGCTAAAAGGGCACGAAGATCGAAGCGCCTATAAAAATGCAAAAAGGCGGATTCTGCGAATTTAGAAGGAAATTCAAATATGAAGAAAAGGCTCCTAAAATCCAGGAAGGTCATTTAATATCGACATATACCGAGAAAGAATGTTCCATACTCCTCAAAGTTCGAAGTATGAAACATTGGGGGCTTCTGTTGATACCAAAATTAGTATGCTGATGTAGACGAATAATAAGAAGGCACGTGGCACAATAGCAACGAGGAAGTTCATTCCCCCGGCCAAGTCAGATTCACTCCGAGCAACAGGTATACTCCGAGGAACTCCAGCTCTCCGAGGAACTCTTGAACGACGAGCAACTAAGGCGGTTCGAGCTGCATCTCGACCGTAGCATTAATTGCCAGATAATCAACAGTTCAACTATTCATTGAATGCTTATCACCTTGACGCACACGTTTAAAGAGCATTAAATGAATTACCCTTTCATATGTGTATCATTTAATGTAACACCCTTTCATATACAGCCTAAGGGCTATAAATACCTTGTATCACCCTCATTCAAAGGGACTGGAATTTCTGGATAGCACTTGTAATCGATAATTCCCAAATACTCAGCAATAACATAACAGTGGACGTAGGCCATTCATATAAGGCTGAACCACTTTAAAATTTATTGTCTCATTTATTTATCTATGATTGAATAATTAGAGTAATCTAGTTTTTTACATCAACACCTATGATATCCCATAGTCCTCCAGGGCTGCTTCAGCCATAAGTGTTGCGTGCAACAACTCTCGACAAAGATGTTCTTACCCTCAGCAATGGAAAAATAGTTAGAGTTATACTTCTTGGTCAACCAAGAAATAAGAGTAGTACCAAAATAGAACCACCCACCCGAAGTGCTCCTACATCCATCTGCATTCCTAGCCCAATTGGCATCTAAATAAGCAGATTAGTGGTCTTATGTATCAAAGGAATACTAAATGTCGAATGAGAGAGTCCCACTCACATATTTGATAATAGTTTTAAGAGCGAGTAAGTGCGATTCTTTCAAGGACGCTTGATATTGCGCACAAAATCCAACACTAAAGGCGATGTTGGGATGACTGGCAGCCAAGTAGATAAGACTACCTATCATACTCCGATACAAGATTTTCTCTATGTCCTTACCTGAAGTGTCCTTACTAAGATTAGTTGAGGTACTCATCGGGGTACATGTGATTAGAGGAGTCTAAACCAAACTTCTTCGTAAGGTCTCTTGCATACTTGGATTGGGAGATGAACATCCCATCCTCTACTTGACGAACCTAAAGAGTAAGGAGGAATGTAATCTCACCAACTATGCTCATATCAAACTCACTCTTCATATCCACCTCAATGTCGTGAGCATGGAGGGAGAACATGGATCCAAAGATTACATCATCCATATATACTTGGGAAACCAAAATAACACATTTCTCTCTCCTAATAAACAACGTCTTATCTACTCCCCCTCTTAAATCAACAAGCTAAGAGAGAGGAACTAAGCCTCCCATACCAAGCATGGGGTGCTTACTTCAAACCATACAAGGATATATGCAGATAATAGACATGTCATGGGTGCTTAGGGTCTTCAAACCCTTTTAGTTGTTCCATGTAAACCTCCTCATGTAGAATTCCATTCAAAAAGGCACTCTTAACACCCATATGATATAAATTAAAGCACAAATGACATGCGATGGAGAGTAATAAGCGAACAGACTCAAGCCTCGCAACATGAGAAAATATCTCCTCAAAGTCTACACCCTCAATTTGTATGTACCCATAAGTGACCAATCTAGACTTATTACGAATAATGGTACAATTATCATCAATTTTATTCTTAAAGATCCACTTCGTACCAATCACATTCATCTCACTAGGTCTGGGGACATGTTCCGAGACATCATTCTTTCTAAACTGAAACAACTCATCCTGCATAGTGGATATCCAATGTTCGTCTTTGAGTGATTTTTCAAAATTATTTGGCTTGAGTTGGGATGTGTATCAAACATAGCTAACAACATTTTCTACCTTAGTGCAAGTCTTGACATCTAAAGCAGGATATAAGGGTCATGACTCATGTGAACCCAAGCAAGTGTGTCCCCTAAATCAAAAGTAGGGTCCATCCTAGGTGTGTGAGTAATAATGAAATCATCACGGAGGGGTGCATTATCCTCACACAAATGCCAATGGCTCGTCATCTTTAACACTGACATTAATTGAGTCCATAATCTTAGATCAGTTCAGGTTAAAACCCCGTTAAGCTCTGCTCATCAATGAATATCCTAACAGGATTCCCTCATCGCTTCGAGATTTAAACTTGCCTAATTGTTCTCTATCCCTAAGGATGTAACATTTACTCCTAAAGACATGAAAATATGAAAGGTTGGGTTTCTTCTCTGTCCATAAACTCATATAGTGTCTAAAGTGTGTGCAAACGAAGATATATCCTATTAACTATGTGGCATGCAGAAGACATGGCGCCAGCCTAAAACCTCCTAAAAACTCTACGACCTAGAAGCATAAATATAGCCATCTCCTGAATCGTTCGGCGCTTCCTCTCAATAATCCCATTTTGTTGAGGAGTTTTAACGGCCAAAAATTTATGTTTAATTCCGAGGCTATCATAGTAATAATTTGCCTTTATTTCTTTAAATTCTGTGTCATTGTCATTATGCATTTTGTTGATAGATTCACCATGTTGATTTTATAGGATATGACACTTGATCGTAAGAAACTCTACAACATCGAATTTATCTTTTAGAAAACTAACTATCGAATAATGAGATAAATCATCTACCATCACAAGGATATACCTTTTACCAACCAAACTCTTAGTCCAAGTAGCACCCATAAGATCCATGTGAATTAACTCAAGAACTCATGAAGTGCTAATGGAATTCAACATTCGATGGTGACTACAAACTTATTTTCTCTACTGGCAAGGACCACAAATCATGGAAGTTGTTTTTCTAAGTGATGACAAGCCACATACTAGGTCTTTCTTTGCTAATCGATCTAAATCTCTAAATTTAACGTGACCTAGACATTGATGCCACGGACCATAGAATAGAACCTAGCGTTGTTGCACACAAATGAGGACTTGGGCACAATCCCATAGTAGTTATCTTTTGTCCTCATCCCCATCCTGTAAAAGTTTACTTGATAAAAAATGTTACACTCGTTCTGCTCAAACTTTATATCAAAGTCTGCGTCTCAAAACTGACTCATGGACAGGGTCCTTCTTTTAAAAGGAGGAAAAATAGCACAAAAATTTGGGTGGTAAGGCAACCCAAAATTTTGGCAGAGTTTCACATTAAAATAGGCAGACTAGGTATTGGTGTCCTACACCATATGCCTATAGGAGATTGATGCATTGATGGATTGATGGAAAGGTCCCCCTCTTTGGCATGACTTCCACGATATACCTCTTTGATAAGGTTTGATTTCAAAAATTTGACGTACAAAACATTATCTAGCTTAGGGAAACCACGTATCTCAATTATACCATGTCCTATAATGCTAGATTTACTCCCATCTCCAAAGGTGACTTTACCGTCCTTGCGATCCTCAAGGCAAGTAAAGAATGAGACGTCACCAGTCATATGCCTAGAGAGACCACTGTAAAAATACCACCGGGAAGTATTATGTGCCTTAAGAGCAACATAAACAATAAGGGATTTCTCTTCACACTTAGGCACCCAAGTAGTGGTGATCTTTTATTAACCCTTATTGTTGTTGGGTCTAGTCGGGATGTTGAAAGTATCCATCGATGATAAAGACATTTGTTGGAACACTTCTATAAGACAATGAGAAGTGGAGTCTAGACACTCAACCTATTATTTAAGGCTAACAAATTCGCTAATGTGGTGTAACAGAGTATGTGCACGTCGAGTCCGACCCAAACTATAATAAAACTCCCTAAAGTGGACTTCTTTCTTGTAATAAGAGCATAAATAAATAGTCTTAAGCTGATATTGGTTTGGTTTTCTTTGGGGTTGTTGTTGAGGTCTATAAAGATTCACAGTTAATTCAGGAACTGATTCCACTACGACGTGTGATGTGGAAGCATGGTCGAAACCTATTCCTTGCCTCTCACTAAACCCTAAACTGAGGCCAAGAAACATCTTTACCATCTACCCAGATGTGTCCTCAATCTTTACATTGACCTCCTAGGCTCTCTCGAGATCATGAGTGAGTTAGGATACATGGGCTTCAAGTTTCTTTCGAGTCTCCACGGATGCAAGGATCTCACTCGAAAGACTAGCCACTTGCTTGGTAAAGTCCCCTCTCTCTTTCTCACAAGAACTCTCTCTCCCTCTCTCTCTCTTAAATACAATCCCGTCTCTCCTAAACTTTTTTCTAGTGCAATGATACTAGTTGCTAAGCCTTTATTTTTCATTTTAATTTTAAAGGACTCAGCGTATAACTCAACGTACACGCATTGTAGGTCACACTCGTTCTCACTTGCAATATCCTCACCCTAACTCACATCATTTTCACTGTCGAGGTGTCCTTGTGAAGTAGCTTCCTCATTATCATGAGGTGCACCAGAAGTACTCACATGATTAGCCATGAATGCGGTGAAATAACATTCATGCGGTGATTCTTGTCCTAAATCCATCGACTCGACCTCGCTATCATCACTAAGGCTGGCATTAAAGGTAACCTTGCCCCTGTCTTGACGCTTTAACCTAGTTGGGCACTCATACGCTTTGTGACATCTCGCATCACACTCATAATACCTCTCTTCCTCTCTCTTTGGGGCATCCTTTTTATCTTTTTCATATTTCTTCCCAAATTTATTTTGCTCAAAACTCTTTTTATCTTTAGATGTGCCATTATTTTTTAGTTTGAGAAATTTCTTAAAATTCTTTGCAAAAAGGGTTAAATCGTCTAAATTAAAATTGTATTCAGTATCGGAAGACACCTCCACTCTCTTTCTAGACATATCATCACTCTTTCCAGACTAGGACTTAAGTGCAATTCCTTTCTCTTTTAGTTTTAAATTTTTAGGAAACATGACAATTTCATAAGTTTGAAGGTCTCCTACGAGTTCTTCTAACCTAAGGAAATATAACACTCCTAAAGAATTAAGCACAATGACTTTCGAGATAAAACGCTTAGGGAGTGATCTTAAAATCTTTTTTACTACTCTTGTGTCAGGAATTTTTTCACCAAGATTAAACTTGAATTAACAATATTTGACAAGTGAGCATAAAATTCATCAAAGCTATCGGATTCAAGCATGGTTATAGTTTCATATTGAGTAGTCAAATTTTGTAATTTTTTTGCCTTAACAACATTTGTGCATTCATGTATAAGCTGCAGGATATCCCATGCCTCTTTTGATATGGTGCACATCATGATACGTCGGAACTGGTCGGGTGTGATGGCTCCAGAAATATCACTAAGGCCACTTGAATTAAAGTTACTCCATTTAAATTCTTCTTCAGTCCATAAATTCATAGGCTTAGGGTTAATTTCATTACCCACAACTATAGTGGATGGTGTCCACCCTCTTTCACATGTAATCCAGACTCGTTCATCAATAGACTTCAAAGAGAATTTCATTCTAGCCTTCTAATAGCCATTATTGGATCTATAAAAAGTTGGCATTCTATTATATCAGTTATCCATTTGAACTTAGCCTTTTCAAAATAAATGTTTTTTTTTTAAAACATTGGCATCGAGAAATTTTTGCGAAAAATCAATTACACGGTAGAGTTGTGTAAATGACATTGCTACCAATTTGAGAGTGCATTTTAGTTCAATGGATCAACTTATTTAATTGAATTCCAATTATACAACTAGTTTTAATTAAGCCTAGAACATGCAATTAAGTGATTGAAAAGGAAACATCTATCTAGCATGCAATCCAACAATCACAAAAGCAATTTTAGGAAATTTCCCTGAAAGGGGAAAAACCTTTTTATTTCACCATTATATGTAAACCTCGATGTTGATACCAAAATTAATATGCTAATGTGGACGAATAATAATAAGACACGTGTCAATCTACGTGGCACAATAGCAACGAGGAAGTCTATTTCCCCGACCAAGTCAGACTCACTCCAAGCAATAAGTATACTCCGAGGAACTCCAGCTCTCCGAGGAACACCAATGCTCCGAGGAACTCCAACTCTCCGAGGAACACCAACTCTCCGAGGAATTCTTGAACGACGAACAACTAAGGCGGTTCGAGCTGCATCTCGACCACAGCATTGATTGCCAGATAATCAACAGTTCAACTATTCATTGAATGCTTATCATCTTGACGCACACGCTTGAAGAGCATTAAATGAGTTACCCTTTCATATGTATATCATTTAATGTATCACCCTTTCATGTACAGCCTAAGGGCTATAAATACCTTGTATGACCCTCATTCAAAGGGACCGGAATTTCTTGATAGAACTTGTAATCGAGAATTCCCAAACACTCAGCAATAATACAACAGTGGACGTAGGCCATTCATATAAGGCTAAACCACTTTAAAATTCTTTGTCTCATTTATTTATCTGTGATTGAATTATTAGAGTAATCTAATTTTTTACATCAACATATTGGCTCCGTCTGTGGGAAATACTGTTGTTATCGTTTTTCAGCAATAATTATTCATCATCAATGGAAGACAATCCAGAATCTAGCAATCGAAACGCTGGAAATGCTGGAAATCCTCCAAATCCCTCTGCACCTCCAGATCTGGCTGGGATTATGACGAATCTGGCTCAAAGACAAATCGCTATGCAAGAAACAATGCGATAACTCATACAGACCCTTCATGGCGGTGCACCTGCACGTTCGGGACAGCGAAGTGGTCAAAGGCAAACCTATTTACTTTCTTCACGATCTAGGCGTACTGAGTCCTATCGTAATGAGGAATCTAATGATTTCTCTTATCAACCTGAACGAACTTCGTCAATACGGGCTATAGATACTGATCAACGTATCACTCTCTCTCCAGAAAGACCCAGCGCCTTGGAAAGATTGATCAGAGCATCTCGTTTCAGCCGATTAGGCCCTAGAAGGAATAGGAGTCCACCTAAGACCATGTCTAGGAGTTTTCGACAACCATCAGATCTAAGAGAAGGATCAGCACAATCATGACCAGTTACTCGTCAAGATAGATCTCAGGAGGCTACTTCAGAATAATCAAATGCTCGAACTAATAGGCCCGAGGAGGGAAATGATGCGTGTAAAGGTTCCCTTCAACGGTTGGAGGACAGATTGGGAGAAATGGCTAAGGAGAAGAATCCCTTACAACGAACTTTTATTCAAGGGACACCTTTTGTCCAGGCCATTATATTGTGAGTTTTCATACTCCATCAAAGTTTAAAGCACTTGTGGTGACCCCCAAATATGATGGAAAGACAGATCATGTTCTTCATATAGAGCAATATCAAGCTGCTGCCGACATCTATGCTGTCCCCGACGAAATGAGATGCAGAGCATTCTCGAGAACTCTTACTGGATCTGCCTAGATATGGAGCAACAATCTTCCTCGGGGTAAGATTTCAACTTTTTTTTAGCTGGCCGAGTTGTTCATCAGTAATTTCTATTTTGGAGCAAAGCCAGTAAAACGAGTAGCACACTTGTTAAGTGTTAGACAAAAATCTGGTGAGAGTACTAGAGATTACATAACTCGTTTCAATAACGAGAAGATGGAAGTCATAGATTATGAAGAAAAGACAGCAATCACTGCCCTGATGAGTGGGTTGTTTCCTAACAAGTTGTATTATACTTTGGCCAAAGACCCACCTACGACTATGTCAGAGTTGATGGCAAAAGCAGCCAAAATCATGAACGCCGAGGAGGTTACGGCTGCGGAGAAAAATATGGATAAGGAGACCAAGTGGAAGTTGACAAATCTAAGAAGAAAGAGCATATGAGCAATGGCGGTGATAGGCATTCCAAGAGTAATAAAACATCATGGGAAGTCCTGAAGAAATTCAATAATTATACTCCTTTAAAAATGGGTATTAATCATGTCTTGGAAGAAATCAAGAATAGCGAGGAGGTAAAGTGGCCGAAGAAATTGAGGTCAGACCCTGATACGAGGAATAGAGATAAATATTGCGAGTTCCATAAGGATCATGGCCATATGACCAAAAATTGCATAGCTCTTCAGAACGAGATTGAAACACTCATCCGAAGAGGAAAGCTAGCATAGTATGTTGATCAGGGAGGTGAAAGAAGAAATAATGATCGAACTAGAGAGAGGTCTAGATCTCCTCGTCGAGCAGAGGAGAAAAAGAAGAGAAATCATGAAGATGATCCAGATGATGACCTCGATCTTCCCAAGAAACCAAGACATCCAGAACGAGAGGTATTTTCCATACGTTTTGGTTCATTTGATTGTAATGTTATTACAAGAGGATATGCAGGAGGAGGAGACCTTACTGCAGAAAGAAAGGCTTACCCCGGAGAGGCCCAAGCTTGCTCGTACATTCAACGAATAAATTTGGCTGAGGAAGATCGCCCGAGGAAGGTAAACAAAGAGAAGCTGGTCATTGGCTTTTCAAAAAATGACCTGGCAGGTGTTCTTTACCCTCACGAAGACCCTTTGGTGATCAAAATGAGGATGAAAGAAGTAGTGATTTCAAAGGTTATGGTAGATAATGGTAGTTCAGCAGACATCATGTATTATTCATGCTTTGACAGTTTAAATTTGAAATTATCTCAATTGGAACCTTATCACAGACCTCTATTGGGTTTTGCTGGCGAGAAAGTTTTTCCACTTAGGACGATCAAGTTGGATATATTCATTGGAACTTGGCCTGCTTGTCGAACAGAGAGAATACGCTTCTTTGTGATGGATAAGAATGTGCAATCAGCTTACAACATCATCATGGGAAGAGTTGGTTTGAAGAAGTTTGAAGCAGTTCCATCTACAGTACATCAATGCTTAAATTCCCAATAAATTTTAGAGTGGGAGTTGTGAAAGGTGATCAAAAAGTAGCTCGGGAATGCTATTATTCATCTACCGAGTAAGAGGAACTTGAAGAGTCAAGGAAAAAGACTACTACCTACCAGGTGGAAGAGGGTACAGAAATCGAAACACTCGATCCTAGAGATGAATCCCAACTTGTAAAAGGACAGGTGGTGGAATCTACAAAAAATGTTATTCTGGACGACGAGCATCCTGAACGAGTAACCCAGATAGGTTCCTCGTTAGATGCTTCAATAAAACAGGAGTTGATAACTTTCTTGAGAAACAGGAATAAAACTTTTGCGTGGAGTCATGAAGACATGCCAGGAATAGATCCAAACTTCTTATGTCACGAGCTCAATGTGAATAAGGAGATCAAGCCTGTAAAGCAAAGAAGAAGAGTATTTAGTCCCGAGAAGAATCAAGCTATACAAGAGGAGGTCGAAAAGCTCCAGAAAGCCCAATTCATTGAAGATGTGAAGTATCCAGACTGGTTGGCAAATGTGGTGATGGTGAAGAAGAAAAACAATAAATGAAGAATGTGTGTTGATTTCATCGATCTCAACAAGGCATGCCCAAAGGATCATTTTCCATTGCCCAGAATTGATCAACTAGTGGATGCTACCTCAGGACACGAGCTACTCATATTCATGGATGCTTACTCTGGTTACAACCAGATCAAAATGAAACCTGAAGACAGGGAAAGTACTTCTTTCATTACCCCTAGGGAACTTATTGTTATAATGTTATGCCTTTTGGTTTGAAATATGCAGGAGAGCCATACCAGCAGCTGATGAACAAGGTTTTTTCCGAACAAATCAGTTGAAATATGGAAGTCTATGTCGATGATATGCTAACAAAGAGCGAGAAAGCTTCTAATCATCTAATTGACTTAGGTCAGACTTTTGATCAACTGGATAAATATCAAATGAAACTCAATCCGACGAAGTGCACATTTGGAGTACGAGAAGGAATGTTCCTCGGGTAAATCGTCAACCAGCGAGGCATTGAGGCAAATCCAGCAAAGATCAAAGATCTTTTAAGGTTGCGATCTCCAACGACGAAGAAAGAGGTGCAGAGTCTTACAGGACGAGTTGCATCGCTCAACAGATTTGTATCCCGAGCAACTGATAGATGCCTCCCATTCTTCAAAACACTTCAAAAAACTTTCGAGTGGAATGATGAATGTGAAAAAGCCTTTCAAGACTTGAAAAAATATCTGGGAGCACCTCCACTGTTGTCCAGGCCAGTAATGGGAGAAAAATTGTACTTGTACCTGGCAGTATCAGAGAATGCAGTCAGCTCGGCTTTGATCAGAATGGAGAATGGAGTCCAGAAGCCAATTTATTACACAAGTAAGGCTTTCCGAGGTGCAGAGATCAGGTACCCAAAGCTGGAAAAATTGGCATTGGCATTAATTGAAGCAAGTAGAAGAATGATGCCTTATTTCCAGGCCCATACCATCGTCGTGTATACCGACATGCCATTGACACAAGCCCTTCATAAGCCAGAAAAATTAGGGAAACTGATGTACTGGTCAATAGAGCTCGGTGAATATGATATTGTGTATGAATCCAGATCATCATTAAAAGGGCAAGCTGTAGCAAATTTTATCGCAGAGTTTACATATCCTGATACCCCCGAGGAACAAAAGTTGCTCACTAATCAACTTATGGATGTTACAGGATCATCAGACACAAGCCCATACCAACTCCGGTTGGTAAAAGGTCTTGTGGATATTGAAGGATCATCAAATTCGAGCCCAGACCAACTTCGGTTGGTAAAAGGACGAGAAGAGATGATTGACGAGGAGCGAGAAATATCAGGACAGGATAAAAGGAAACAACAAATATTTCACCGAGGAACTTTGTCAGATAAGAAATTTGAAGACGAGTTACCTATATAGAGGTTATATGTAGATGGCCTATCTTGCACCACAGGATGTGGCGCGGGAATAGTTCTGAGCACTCCAGACGAGATCGACGTGGAATACGCCCTGCGATTCCAATTCAAAGCTTCCAATAATGAGGCTGAATATGAGGCGATGATAGCAGGTCTTAATTTAGCAAAGATTATGGAAGCGCAACAAATGATGGTATTCAGTGATTCTCAATTAATTGTGAATCAGATGATAGGAATATATGCTATTAAAGGAGAGTTAATGGTTAGGTATCATGCAAAGGTGATGGAATTATTGGCAGAATTTGATGCCATTCAGTTGATCAGAATACCAAGAATGGAGAATGCACAAGCAGACGCATTTGCCTCACTAGCATCAGCTACTCGTACCAAGCTGCGAAGAACGATACCAATTGAAGTATTAGAAGCTCGGAGCATAGATGAAGACCTGACGATGAATGTTATTACCCTTGATTCAGGACCATCTTGGATGGATCCCATCAGGGCATATATTGAGGAGGGAGAATTACCGGAGGATAAGATCGCTGCCAAGAAATTGAAGTTTAAAGCTGCTCGATATGTACTAACTAATGGTGTTTTGTATAGACGAGGAATTATGGCAGGTTTGCAAAGATATTTGCATCCCTCCGAGGTGAAGGAGTTGATTGAAGAGATCCATGAAGAGTCTTGTGGAGCCCATGTAGCAGGTCAGACACTTTTGCAAAGGGTGATGACATAAGGATACTACTGGCCAACGATGAGGGCTGATTGTATAGACTATGCTTAGAGATGTGATAAATGCCAACGTTTTTCCTCCATCCGACGAACTCCACAAGCATTGTTGACACCCATAACTTCCCCTTGGCCTTTCTCCATGTGGGGAATAGATCTGGTTGGACCACTGCCAACGACCCGAGGAAGATTCAAGTACCTCATCGTCGTAGTGGATTATTTTACTAAGTGGGTAGAAGATGAGCCTCTGATTGATATGACATACGAGAAGGTGTACCAATTCGTTTGGAAGAACATCATCTGCGGATATGGTCTCCCTCATGCCTTCATCACAGACCATAGAACACAATTTGATAACGAGGAGTTTGTCGCCTATTGTCATCAGTCAAACATTTTGAAGGTTCAATCAGCACCAGGCCATCCTCAAAGCAATGGGCAGACTGAAGTGACGAAGAGAACATTACTAAATGGTTTGAAAAAGAGGCTAAGTGAGGATAAAGCTAATTGGATTAATGAGCTACAGTCAGTATTGTGGGCTTACCGAACAACACCCCGAGCAGCAACTGGAGAATCACCATATATGCTGGCATTTGGAAGTGAGGCTGTAATACCTACCGAGTTGGGTCTTCCAACACATAGAGTGATTAATTTCAATTCCCCAGTCAGCGACTTGATGAGGAGATTATATTTGGACATGCTCGAGGATGTTAGAGAAGAGGCAGCCATTAGTAATGCTGCTTATCAACAGCGAACAGCCCTGTTCTACAATAAGAGGGTAAAAAAATGCGACTTAAAAGAAAGTGATTACGTGCTAAAGAAGGTCATTCAGAAGCACAATAAGTTGGAAACAAACTGGCATGGACCTTACCGAGTTACTGAAGTTGTCCGACCAGGAACTTACCGAATAGCAACTCTAGAAGGAGAGGAATTTAAGAATGCATGGAATGCTGAACACCTACGCAAGTATTATCAGTGATGTAAAATGTAAAGCAGTTCCATTAATATGAATAAAACGATAATATTTCACAATCTTCTCTCCTTTTATTGAAAGTTTTTCGGGGAATACTAGTGTGTTTAACACTACGCTGCTCGGTAGTAAAAAGAAGACGATAGTTCAAACCCACGACCAACTCCGGTTGGTAAAAGGGCGAGAACAAACTATACTCTTTTGGTTAGGAGGTGTACACTAGCGTGACCAACTCCAGTTGGTAAAAGAGATAATGAACATGATAGTTCGAACCCACGACCAACTCCGGTTGGTAAAAGGGCGAGAACAAACTATACTCCTTTGGTTAGGAGGCGTACACTAGCGTGACCAACTCAGGTTGGTAAAAGAGCTAGTGAACATGATAGTTCGAACCCACGACCAACTCCGGTTGGTAAAAGGGCGAGAACAAACTATACTCCTTTGGTTAGGAGGCGTACAGTAGCGTGACCAACTCAGGTTGGTAAAAGAGCGAGTGGACATGATAGTTTGAACTCAGACCAACTCAGGTTGGTAAAAGAGCGAGAACACGAGACACTAGCGTGACCAACTCAGGTTGGTATAAGAGCTAGTGAACATGATAGTTCGAACCCACGACCAACTCCGGTTGGTAAAAGGGCGAGAACAAACTATACTCCTTTGGTTAGGAGGCGTACACTAGCGTGACTAACTCAGGTTGGTAAAAGAGCAAGTGGACATGATAGTTTGAACTCAGACCAACTCAGGTTGGTAAGAGAGCGAGAACACGAGACTCCTAAAAAGGCCAATCTCGGATGGTTAAGAAACAAGATATGCCTTCAATACCAACTTATGTTGGTCGGGAAGTAAGTTTATTACATAAAAGTTCCTCGGAGAACAAATATTCCAAACTGAACCAACTATAGTTGGTCGGGGATAAAAACCCACTAACTGTAGTTGATCGACGAGGAAAAATCATCAACCTTGGTTGGTCGGGCACATTTTACGAAAAAGACAAAATTTACCAAGTATAATTAGTCGGGGATAAAAATTCTCACTAACTATAATTGGTCGACGAGCACAATTTGACAACCTTGGTTGGTTGGAATAATTCTCAACATTTTTATACTCATTACTTTATTAATCGAGCAATATTACTAATACTTGTAATTTTTTTACTAAGTTGGTCGATGAACCACACAATATTGTTATGCAAGCACAAATATAAAGTGTTTGACATGCACAAGACAATAGCAATACAGATTTGCAAACAGAAAATGAAATTCTTTCATTAAAGTCAAAATGAATTACACAAGTTTATTACACTGATATTAAATTGTGTACTAATCATTACATCAGAATTTCCTATTCTTTTGGCTTTTTTCCTTCAGCTTTTGAAATGAGCTCCTCGCCAGCAGGAGGATCTTCCAAGCAAAGGGGAGAATTAATGAAGTTAAGATCTCGCAGCATTCTGACGTTCATTATTGAAGGTGTATCCAGTAAATGCTCCGGACGAGATAATTCAGCCTGCGAATGAAGGGCATAGTCACCAAGATACTTAGAGATCAAACGACGAGGGATGGCCCGAGCAGGGATCCAGCTCATATCAAGCTTGAATGGTGGATTTGGTAGATCGAGCAGCCCAGGAGCATGATAATCCCATAAATAATGGCCCTGCTCTAGTTTTAATACACCCAGGGCGTTCAACCATCCCTATTTATAACCTTCATTATTGGCATTTTCAAGGTGAGCATCCAAGTGACAAAGGGCCTCATTGTAGCCTGCCATCCAGAACTCACGAGGTTGTTTGTGGAATTGGAAAGTTATTCTCTTTAACTGCTCGTGAACGTTTCTGGCAAAAACATCTTTATTATTCAGAGCAGACTTTGTCGAAGCAAGTTGATCCTCCAGAGTTTGGATTTTCTTGGACATTTGAGACAAAGCCCGATCTTTTGCATTCAATTGGAATGCTTGAGTTTCCAATGTTGACTGAGTACGAGCTTCTTCAACAGAACGACGAAGAGTTCTTCCTCGTCCCCGAGTAGGTGGAGTACTCTGTTCCTCGGTAATATCCTGAGCAACTCTTACTCGTCCACGAGAACCTCTTCCTCGTCCTCGAGTAGCAGTAGAAGTACCCGACCTTCTCAAGGTATCCAACTCTTACCTTAATTTGGCATTCTCAACATCTAGAAAGGAAAATCCCTCGTCAGTCACTAGGATTACAGCTGTTGAAGAACATGCTGCAGACTTATACTGTGCCAGCTCTTTCTACAAATTGTTATTTTCTTGTTCTAGCAGTTCGGCAATCTGTCTACAGGCTTCAACTTCACCCTTTAGGGTTCTCTCTCTGACATCGTACCCAGCCAGGAGTTTGTCATAACCCTTCTCGGCAGAAAGCTGCTGATACCTCTTCTCATACCCCTCGTGCAACAGGGCAGTTGATTCTTTGTACTGAGTCTGAAGATCTTCTAAAGTATATTGAAGCTCCTCGATCATGTCATAGTAAGCCACGTTATTGGCCACATCTCGATCAAGTAAGTCCTTCAGGTATTGATAAGCTTCGACAGCCTGTTCTGAAGCATCATGACCGAGGATGTCAGCAACTTCTGATACACTCAATTCTGTGTGACCAGCCTTATAATATTCATGACATTGCTGCATCAACTTTGTATCATTAGCAGATAACCTATTCATCCTGGATGGAAACTAGCAGAGAAAGAAAAAATAATCATAAAAAAGAAGATCCAAACAGAATACAGATAGAAAAAAGACAGTCATATGGAAGAAAAGAACTCAAATTTTATTATATCATAATGCAAAGTTACAAAGATCTGGGTTACACTTGAAAAAGAAGAAAAATAGAAAGAGAATACCGAACAACTTCACACCTTTTCCTTGTCTCCCAAGACTTTATCAGGAGGCTGGGATGAGGAGCTCGGTTGCTCGGTGGGAACAACGAGTTGGTTGGCAGGAACTGGAACTTGTTCAGGAGGAGCAGGCCGAGATGAAATCTCCTCGTCGGCAGGATGGGTAAGGATGAGATCACCCATTACCATTGAAGATTCTTCGGAGGCAGCTTCGTCCTCTTCTTCATCCTCAATAGCTGGGGGAGGACCAGGCAGGTGTTGTTGAAACAATTCTGAGTCCTCGCTCACCTTCAATTCTTGCAGGGCAGTAACCCAACCATCTCGGAAGTATTTCAAACTCCTATACTTGACCTGGGTCATCATTGCCACTACCCCCCTATCCCATCCTTTATCCCAACCGGTGCGGAAAGTTTTTTTCACTGCCACTTTTCTCTTCATTTTCTCCGAGGAGAGCTTCTCGGATAGAAGATCCTCGGAGGCTTTCAACTTGGCCTCCACCTCCTCCTTCTGGCGATTTACTTCTCGTAGAAGGGTCAGCTCTTCCTCGGCCAATTTCAATTTATTTTCAAGCTCCCCAAAAGTACTGAGCTTCTCAGCATATTTCTTATTCTCTCTCTCCAAGTCCTTCACTTTATTTCCCAACTGCACATTCTCTGCCTCAGACGCAGCCAACTTCTTCTCCCATTCACCCTTATCCTCGTCATATTTTTATCGGGATTCCTTCAAAGATTGGGCCAAGCCCTGTAAAGCGTCCTCTACTCCAGACGAGGAGCTGGAAGCCTTGATTGCTTCATCTTTCTTCACTATGGTGTTAAAGCAACTCACCAGCTGAAAAAGAAAATAATGATAAGTCAGTGCCGAGATATATATATTGACTAAAATAAAGAAAAATTCTGAATAAGAGAAACTTACTGAAGCAATGTGACGAGTAGCTAGGGATGTTAGCATATCCCTAGACATGTTTTCCTCGATTCCTTGGACTTCAGGAATGGTCCAAGTCTTTACCAAACTCATTGCAGAACTCGGGGGAATAATGGTTGGAACACCAACTCCACTAGCTTGGAGCTGGGGAATGGCTTCAGAAAAACTGACCGAGGAGGATTTCTTCAGTCTCCCCGATGTCTTCTCAACCATCTCAACCAAAGAAGAACTTTTGGTTGGATAGATGGTGATTACTTCCACAGGTGCATCCTTCTGCACAGGAGCCACTGGGGGCTTCTCGGCGGCCTTCTGAGGAGCAACAGAAGGGGTGGCATCTACTTTCTTTGTCCCCTTTGGGACATCAGCCTTGCTTCTTTTTCCATCTCCAGCAGAGGAAGCCTCTTCGAAGAGAGAAGGAACTCTTCTTTTGCCCATTTTTTTACTCAGAGGAATGTGAGAGTCTGGTGAAGAATCCTCAGAAACTGGCAATGGTTCACTAATGCTAACCACATGATGAGCAGTAAAGGACGATGTATAGCTCCTATACTGCAATAAGTATGAGACAGACCTGACGTGCTCGTCTGCAACTTTCTAATGCAAACTCCAGATATGTTTCAAATGATTTATATTAACTTCTGATTCTTTGGGAGTTTTTCTCTTACTGTCAACTGCAAACAAAAACATATTGAAATGTCAATCATGCATTTATTAAAACATAATGAAATCATAATTTCAGAAATAGAATAAAATGAAAATAACCTATCCCATTGCCATATGGAGGGAATTTGGGACCCTCATATACTGCATCTCCAACCAAAGGGGCATGTTGCCAAATTTTTATAACTACCCCATGTTCAAAATAATCCCTATTTGCATCAGGGAGATTGCCTACTAAATCCTTATTCAAAAATCTAGTTTTTAGATAATAAACATTATCTAAAATAGCCCATATATAAAAGTACATAATCTCAGGAATTCCTATACGAGTTCCATGAGTTTGATTTAACCTATACACCCCATTAACTATTCTCCATGTGTTGGGGGATATTTTTGCAGGGATGACATCGAAATATTGACAGAACTCTAAGCACAGAGGGTTTGGTGGAAAAGAAAATCCACATTCAGCAATAAAGAGACTGGGGAACCAGTGTCCCTCAGCCAAACGAAAATAATCTAAAGGCTCAGAAAGATTTTCCAAGGTTACCCAAGATGGAATGGAAAAGTCAAAACGGAATTTCTCAAGGGATTCAATAATATAAACCATGGTGAATAAAAGAAATGAAGAAGAAAGAAGAAGATCATACAGGAAAAAGGGAGATCTGTTGACAACGAACGAAAACAAGGATGAACGCACAAGAGAAAGAAAGGCTATGGAAAACTCGAAAGCAGAAAATTGGGAAAGGTAGAAGACGGTATGATTGCCTAAGAAGTTTAAATACTTTGCCTTGGGAAACGGTGAAAGAAATGATTACAAAAAGGAAACTATTACGCTACCGGAAGCTAAAAGGATAAAAAGTACACGAAGATCGAAGCGCTTATAAAAATGCAAAAAGGTGGATTCTGCGAATTTGGAAGGAAATTCAAATACGAAGAAAAGGCTCCTAAAACCCAGGAAGGTCATTTAATATTGCCATATACCGAGAAAGAATGTTCCATACTCCTCAAAGTTCGAAATATGAAACATTGGGGGCTTCTGTTGATACCAAAATTAATATGCTGATGTGGACGAATAATAAGAAGACACGTGTCAATCTACGTGGCACAATAGCAATGAGGAAGTCTATTTCCCCGACCAAGTCAGACTCACTCTGAGCAATAAGTATACTCTGAGGAACTCCAGCTCTCCGAGGAACACCAACGCTCCGAGGAACTCCAACTCTGCGAGGAACTCCAACTCTCCGAGGAATTCTTGAACGACGAACAACTAAGGCGGTTCGAGCTGCATCTCGACCACAGCATTGATTGCAAGATAATCAATAGGTCAACTATTCATTGAATGCTTATCATCTTGACTCACACACTTGAAGAGCATTAAATGAGTTACCCTTTCATATGTATATCATTTAATGTATCACCCTTTCATGTACAGCCTAAGGGCTATAAATACCTTGTATGACCCTCATTCAAAGGGACCGGAATTTCTTGATAGAACTTGTAATCGAGAATTCCCAAACACTCAGTAATAATACAACAGTGGACGTAGGCCATTCATATAAGGTTGAACCACTTTAAAATTCTTTGTCTCATTTATTTATCTGTGATTGAATTATTAGAGTAATCTAATTTTTTACATCAACACTCGACTTACATATACATAGATAAATGTGGACGTTTTGACAGACGAATACCCGCAGGCCTCGGTTCGTTGTCTTCAACAAGAGCTCCAACCAGAACTCCAAGGTCAACAATGGAGAAAAATTCTCCACAAGTATCACTCTAAGATTGGGTAATGTGAATATAAGGGTTTATCAATGATTCCCAAACATAATAAGGGAGGTTTGAGTGAATTTAAAATGTTTTTAGACTTTAAAAGTGAAGACTTAAAGTGCAACATGTCTGTAAAAGGCAGAGTTGAAAAGTCTTACGAAATACCTAATGAGAGAAGGTATTTGTAGGAGACATAAAAAATCAAGGTGGCGCTATGTCGTTAGAACGACATAGCGATGCCATTAAATTCTCATTTTAATAACCTAAGAAAGGATAGGTAAAAAACCAAAATAATACGTGGTCGATTGATGCATAAGAGAACAGGGCATCGAGCGACCCTTTCAAATGACTTGATCATGTCGTTTGAACAACATGCATGAGTCATTTGAACGACCTTAAGTGAAAATCATTATTTTTAAATGCCACCGTTGTTTTCGATAAAAATTAACCAGATATAAAATTAATTTAAAAATCTCCCAAATATAATTGTGAATATTAAGAACTCCAAATAAGAATTATACCATTAACGTAGTGGAGTAGTGGAGATCAGTTAAAGTAGAACGTCGCACGTTTGAAGATGAGGGGTACGTGATGAAAAGCACGATTATAATGATTCAGATAATGGCCATTATGGATGATCATCTGTAGACATGCTAAATGTAACGGTATATGACATATCAACTATGATCTAGGACAACTCCAATAATTCTTAGATTCTAGCGAACAATCACAAGATTATGTCCTTACAGTCTGTGACCGATGCTCATGGGATGAAAATTCTTATGATGAGATTCCTCCAAATGAACCTTCTGGCATATGGTTCTCTAATGTGGGTGAGCGGTTCGGACTCAACCTATTTTGTGAAGTTATTGGTCGTTTTCGATTCCCCAATGCAATAGATAGTGGGCCCACTATGTCCATGCCCCATTAGGCGAAATGCCATGGACTTGGGAGGGGGTTCAGGTCTACCGTAGACTTCTTGATCAATCATGAAAAGAACTGACACTTGGGGCATTTTTTTACCGACCTTACAATGTCCTTTTCCATGAATGACCACTAATATCCTTGAGATATCACCATGAAGGAGAGTTATCTTCCACCTGTGTGTGCTCTGCACCTTCCCTTGTGCATTTCATTCAAAATTCCTTTCACTTGATCTAGGTGGATGCTCTTCATTACAGGGTCAATGAGTGATCTTTGGTATAATTTTCCATCGGAGTTGAGGCAGAACCTGGATGATATGATCCTTTACTTGTGTGATTCTTTTCCATCTAGGGGTAGCTTGCCTATATTCAAATAGGAAATGATAGGATCCATTCAGGACAGAGCTAATTCTATTTGGAGGATGCTGAGATCTTTTTCTGACTGTTCGATGCTTGATCGGTCTATGTATTCCATATGATCATCATTTTTAGGTCGGTGTCTATGGCAGAAGCTAAAGTGGCAAAAATATCTACATGAATTTTGTCATTCCTTAGAAGCTGCTCCACTGAGGAAGACTTGAACTATTGAAGAAGACCTCTCTCTTTATTTTTGTAAGCTATCATCCTAGGATCCATTACTTCATATTCCTCATTGATTTGATTTGTGATCAGTCTGGAGTCACAATACACAGTCATGTATCGAGAACCCAAGTTGATCGCCCTGCGAAGGCCGTGCACCATGGCTTTGCATTCTATCTTGTTATTTGAGCATTTGAATCCAATCTAGTGGCTTTCTCAATAAGGTCGTCCGACATTGTTATAAAAATTATCCCAACTCCTATGCCCTTCTTAATTGATGATCCATATATAAAGATCTTCCAAGACTATTTGTCCTTTTTGACTACTAGTGACTCGAGGATGGGATGTGTATGTTCGTCCTCTTCCCTTGGTGATATTAAAAATTCTTCCACAAAGTTAACTATAATTTTACCCTTTATAACTGTTTTAGGGTCATACTTAATTTCCAATTGGGCTAGCTCAAAGGACCACTTGGTCATTCTATTTGAGAGATAGGCCTTTTTGCGTGCATCTTTTAGAGGATATGTCATGGGGACGATCATGGTACGAACATTAAAGTAGTGCCTAAACTTCATAATGGCAATCAACAATTACAAAATGAACTTTTCAATAGACATATATTTAGTTTCAACTTCAAAGAGAGTATCGCTCACATAGTAAACTGACTTCTGCTCTCCATTATATAGACAAACTAGCACAACACTTGTCGCATGCCTTGAGATGGCCAAGTATAGGTACATATCCTCCTCGTCTTTGGTTTTTGATAATAAGAGACGGGATCTTAAGTATTGTTGGATTCCTTCCAAAGCTTTATCACACTACTCTATCCAAACAGTGGGACTTTCTTTCTTTAACCCCTAGAATAATGATCGACACTTATGTAAAGACTTTAAAATGATGTAATTTAGGGCTGTTGACATTCTAGTAATAACCTGGATATCCCTGATAGTGGTTAAATTTATAATATCATGTATAGAATTGATATGATCTAGATTCACCTTTATACCTCTCCAGATCACTAAATTTCCAAGGAATTTACTAGAGATGTCCCAAAAAATTCATTTGGAGGTGTTGAGATTCATCTTGTATTCTGTAAGAATTTTTAAAGTCTTTGCAAGGACTCTGATGTAGTCAACTGCCAACTTGCTTTTGATGAGAATATCGTCAATATATACCTCCATGGTGGAATCAATCATATTTTTGAACTTCTTAGTCATGATCCACTAATAGGTCTTCCATGCAGTCATTGAATTGAAGGGCATTACTTTATAGTAGTGAAGACCTAAGGTTATAATGGATGAGGTATTTTCCTGATCTAGGCCTCTAATGGTAGCCAAAGTATGCATCCATAAAGCTCATATGATGATGTCCTATCATGCAATCTAAGAGATGGTCTATTCATGGTAACTAAAAGCTATATTTTGGGCAGTGCCTATTGAGGTCGGTGAAGTCCACGCAAACTATCCACTTGTCACTCTTTTGTTACGACAAAAATGTTAGAGATCTAATATGGGAATTATACTTCTTTGATAGTGCCGGCTTAAAATAAGTTATCTACTTCTGCTTTTACAACCTTCACCTTTTTTTGGAATGAATTTCTGGGCTTTTTCTTGATCAAATTGACACTTGGTTCTACGTGAAATATTTCAAGTCATCTATGAATATATTCTTGGAAGATCATAACGAAACCATGCAAAGACGTCTACATTGGTTCTGAGAAAATGAATGAGATGATTTTGCCTCACCCTTGGGTAGCTCTGATCTAATGAGAGAAGTCTTTTTTGGTTATGATGATCCATAGGAACATAGATGAGAGTCTCCAACCTGCGATCAACAAGACACAACTGAGTCTCTTCAATTCCTGGTCAAATTCCATTTGGTTGGTACTTGTGATGATTGTCCTCTTAATTATCATCATCTTTAACTCTTCTTGGGCTAATTCTTCTTTGCCTGATGTCTGATACGATACAATTTCGTACAAATATTTGATCTCCCCTAATCTCGAATACTCCATTATCAGTTAAAAATTTGAGCTTCTGGTGGTGGGAAGAAGAGACAACTCTCATCTCGTGAAGACATCTTCTGGCCACTATGGCATTATAAGGTGACTTTGATTGGATGATGTGGAACTCTACTTCTTTATTGTTTGAGCCAACACCAATAGCTTAATTTTCCCCAAGGGAGTCTCCACATCTCCATGGAAGCCGATAAGTGGGCCTACATTGGTGTCAATGTCCTTAATGATGAAACCGATCTTGTAGAGTACTGCCAGTTACATGATCTCCGAAGAGCTTCCATGGTCCACCAACACCCTTCTTATATCAAAGATTACAATTGACAAGGTAAGAACTAGAGCATCCTTGTGGTATAAGTTGATGTTGACCAAGTCATCATCAGTGAATACAATAGCACGATAAATTTCTAAGTCTTTCATATCCCCTTTTAAATACTTGGCTTCTATAAATCCACCTAAAAAAATTATTGGATGTCTGATGAAATTCTCACCTTTTCCTAAGCTTCCGACTAGTGTGTTGAGATGTATCGGTGTAATCATGAATGGTGGAAATAACTCAACTGGTGGAAGGTCCTCGTCTGCTTTTTGAACTGCATTAATCATTGTCATAACTTTTGGATTCATCATACTAACATACTCCTTGAGGTGCCCCACTGGGACTAGCTTCTCTAGATATTTCTTGAACATTTTGTAATTCTTTATGAGGTGTCTATAGTCCTGGTGATAGGTTCACCTGAGATTGGCTTCCCAATAAACTGGATCGATGGTTATCTTGGGAGGTATTTTAAAGTAAGGATTATCTTTGATCTGAGGAATAAGTTTATAGATGGCTTATTTGAAGACTGTCTCTAGTGCCTTGCAGTTGTTTCACTGGCCTGTGATCTGGGGAGACCTTTTGAGGCTTCATTGTTGGGTGCATTTTTAGATGAAGAGGACTAATTTCCCTTTTGGGGGGCCTTTTTAAATTCGTTCCTCTTTTGATGAGATGGATCCTCTTCATTAATGAGTCCATTTTCCACCTTTTCATACTTATCAATATAAGACGAGATCATCAATTATAGAGGTTGACTTATTTATCAATGATTGATAATGGTCATCCGATCGCTCTCAACTAAACTTGAATGAAGAGATCGCCAACATGTCATTACAATCGTTAATCTTGTTGTACAACTCCCAGTACCTTTAAGCATACTTTCTGAAAGACTATATCTTTTTTTCTTAAGAGATGTCAGAAAATCAACTTCCCTGGTATCCTTACGTGATGAACTAGGATGTGAACTGCTCGGTCAGATCTCTAAAAGAGAAGATTGATCTCGGGGATAATTTATTGAACCACTTCAAATTGATCTTTCCCAATGTGGATGGTAACACCCGACCGATTAAGGCATCGTGATGTCTTTAAAGACATGGTATGTTGATAATGCCTTATGTGATGGGCAGGGTCTTCCTTTTCTTCATATATTGTCAACTTAGGCATGGAGAAATTCTTGTGAGGCTCAAAAGATTCTATCTTTTCAATAAAGAATGATGTGGATTCGTGTCCCAAAGCCTTTGTAGCTAGATACTTGGGCGTCCTGGCCAGATTTGGATTATGTCTCCATTCCCACTCTTTTTGAATGAGTCCCCTTACTTCGTCGCTCTTTATTCTATTCAGCTGCACCTTTGGACGAGAGGGTTTATTGCTTTGCGCTGACTTTGTAGGCTGGAACTGATGGTGGTTGTGGTTAACAGAATTCCTCCTAAACGAGCGGTTGTTACGCCATTGGTGGTGGTGCATTGCACGAGGGCTTCTTGAATGGGAGACCCTACAAGGTTTATATGACTCGTGACTTCTTGGTGAGTGAGGTTATCTTCTGTGATGCTTAGTATGGGAGTCGTCTCTATGATCATTCGATTGCTGAGTTAATTTCCTCCTTAAACAGGTGATCTCTTGATCACGATCGTCCAGCCTCTCCTCATAAATACTGACCATATAGGAAACATCCCTTCCTTTTGGTCGGTCGATCAGCGACGTGCGATATCTCCGACTAGGTCCTAATCTCCCAGGAAACCTTCTTATGGACCTGTAATGTCTTGGGAGAAAAATTAGCCTAACAGGAGTGTGATCCCTCCTAAAGATACATATTTCAGATTGAATTCAGCTTCTCGCATGCATAGGGTGAGATTGATTTGCACTCACGATGAATTTAGTTTAGGTGGAATAATAGTGGTGCGAACTTCTATTTTTCCACAGACAAAGCCAAATTGTAGGGAATATTGACACACAATAAAATAAGTAATTGGAGATTAGCCCCAAATAGTTATGAATGTAAAAATGATCAGGGTGAAAAACTGTTACTAAAGCCGTTTAATACAAGATTAAACTATTTAAGTAACTCCGAACTATTTTTTGAGTAAAATATTTTCTTTAAATAAAATGAGTTTTAATCACAAGATGTGTTTAATCAAACATGCACGAGATCAATTTAAGATTTGTAACAAGTTTTGAAAAATAAAACTTAAAAGATTAAATTAGCACACTAGCAAGCATGAGATGAGGAGATATAGAAAGATTAATGACAAGAGATTTTTAATGTGGTAAAACCTCACCCAACTGAGGAAACATCCACAGTGACTTCTAAGTCACAAATTAAAAATCCAATAAAACAAAATATATTAGTTACAAACTATATAACACACATGCATACAAATCAGTCCTATACAAGTTTAGGAATGTACCCACTGGTGTCATTCTAACTTTTCTGCAGTTCTGATTGCTGATGTGGTTCTCCCAGTTTGCTAACTTCCACTTTGTTCCAGTCTTTACGTCGACTCTTATTTCAAGATCTTATTACCAACACTTGCAGTGTTGTAGTGTGTAAGTGTTTGTGATGGTGATCTAACACATGCATGCACACACTCACGCTTATTTTTATAAACAGTCCTAGAAAATTACAAATTAGATCTATATGCTATGATTTTCAATTTCTCTCTTCTTAGGAAACTTAAACCGTATTTGACCTTTAAAAAGAACCTAGAATCCACGGTTATCTTGCTCAGATGACATTTCAAGATCTTATTCAATTTTAGGGTTTTGAAATTGAAAACCTCCAAGTGTGATTCCAACTAGGTCAAAGGTCTTGTTTCAAAAGAACTAGAAACAGAAAATGATTTTGTTGATTTTGAAGATGAAAACATTTACACAAAATAATCAACAAAAGATTTCTCAAGGCAAGAAACTAAGAATGCAGATCTAGGTGTAATATAACATAAAAATACTAGATCTATGATTTCTATAAAACATAAATAAAAATCTAACCTAATGTTTAAGTTGGACACAAGATCTTAAAGCAAAGAGGTTACAGAACGAAACAACTTTCAAACCAACATTCAAAAACTCTCAAACACTCAAGGTTGGTGTTTGGTATATACTGGTTTTTGGAAAAATGGTTAAGGATTAAAGAGGTGTTTGGACAATTTAGGGTTAGGGTTTCTAACTCTGTGGTTTCTTTATCTCTTCTCTCTCTTCACTTGGAATGATGAAGGGGCAAAAGTCTTCTACAGGCTAAGGTTTGGCCTCCTTAAATACAGGGATGAGAAGAATCGAGAAGGGTGGTCGAACTCAATGGATGAGATTAAGTCTTGCCATATTGACTTCCATCCAACAGTTAAAGAGAAGCGGTTGGTTAAACGCTTTCTGATTGGCTAAGAGAGGTTCATAGGGATTGGGACAAGGACGCATGCAGGGCGTTGATAAGCTCAATCCAAGGGCTGTTAATAAACATCGATTTTATCTCTTAAAAGAAACACACAACCAACCAATAGGAGGGAAAAAGGTGTAGAGAAAACAAGGGACCACAAATGCGTCCCAAACTAATTACATAGACACCCTTACAGTCTCTGTTGATACTAAATTTGACCTGCTGACATGGACCAATCATATATAAAAATACATGTGTCCACGTGCATGATGAATATAAAGACATTGGGAAAATAAGGTCCGAGCAACTGATATTAATCTGAGCAACTCAAGAGGGTCGAGCAAATAAAGGCGGTCCGAGCAACTAAGGCGATCCGAGCAACTCAAATACTTATGGCGTACACATCAAGAAAACTGAAAGAAATTGTGCATTAAATGCACATTATTATCGTATATATGTACATGCTTACTGGATAACTATATATGTACAGCCTTAAGGCTATAAATACATTGTAATCTCCTCATTAGAAGGACACGCTAAATCTCTTGGTAAAATCACTTATTAAGAATTCCAGGCAAACAAGTCAGTAATACAAAAATAGTGGACGTAGGCCATTCTCTCAAGGCTGAACCACTTTAAAAATTTGTTGTCTTATTTACTTATTCATTTTTATTTGTGATTAAAATAACTAGATCGAATCTAGTTTTTTACATCAACAGATTGGCGCCGTGTTTGGGATATGACTGTAATCAGCGTTTTTCACCAAAACAACTCATCATCAATGGCTGATAATCCGGAGTCCAGTAATCGAAACACTGGGATTCCCCCGAATCTTTCTGCTCCCCCAAATTTTTCAGATCTGACTGGTATAATGGCTAGTTTGGCTCAAGGGCAAACGGCCATGCAAGAAACCATACGCCAACTCATCCAAACCGTTCAAGGAGGAGGGCCATCCCAATCAGGACAACGAAGTGTTCAGAGAAATACTCGTTCAAGGCCAACATTATTCCTAGAGGAGTCTCAGTCCAGACGCACCGATTCATATCGTACTGAGAGATCTAATGATCCTTCTTATCAGCCTGGGCGGACTTCCTCGGTACGAGCTACAGACACTCAATAAAACTTCTCTCTATCCCCAGAAAGGACAAGTGCTCTTGAAAGGTCCTAGGAGGAATAGAAGTCCCCCTAGGATTGTGCCGAGGAACTCTCAACGACCATCTAATTTAAAGGAAGGCTCTGCCCAATCACGACCAACTGCTCGTCATAAAAGATCCCAAGAGGCAAATTCAACACGATCAGTTGCTCGAACCAATAAGATCGAGGAAGGAAACGATGCATGGAAGGGCTCAATTCAAAGGTTGGAGGATAGATTAGGGGATATGGTTAAAACCAAGAATCCTCTACAAATAACTTTTGTCCGAGGAACACCATTCATATAAGAGATTGTGGACTTTCCCGCACCGTCAAAATTCAAAGCCCCGGTAGTAACACCAAAATACAATGGAAAAACTGATCATGTTCTCCATATAGAACAATACCAAGCAGCTGCTGACATCTATGCTGTTCCAGACGAGATGCGATGCAGGGCATTTTCAGGAACTCTTATCAGATCTTCTCAAATGTGGTACAATAACCTTCCTCGGGGGAAAATTGCGACCTTCTTTCAGCTAGCAGAACTCTTTATTGGAAATTTTTATTTTGGAGCAAAGCCAGTAAAACGAGTAGCGCACTTGGTAAGTGTTAGACAAAAGACAGATGAAAGCACCAGGGATTACATTACTCGTTTCAATAACGAAAAACTGGAAGTAATTGATTATGAGGAGAAAACTGTAATTACTTCTTTGATGAGTGGACTATTACCCAATAAGTTGTACTACACTTTAGCCAAAGATCCACCTAGAACCATGGCAGAAATGATGGCAAAAGAAGCAAAAATCATGAATGCCGAGGAAGCCATGGCTGCGAAGAAGAACGCAGATACTAAGGAGACTAAGGTGGAAGATGGTAAAACTGAAAAAAAGGATCAAAAGAATAATGGCGGTAATAGGCAATTGAAGGGTAAGCAAGCATTGGAACAGATGAAGAAATACGAAAATTATACTCCCTTAAAAGTGGACATAAATCACATTCTGGAAGATATCAAGAACAGCTAGGAGCTAGCCTGACCAGAAAAATGAAGGCAGATCCTGATAAGAGAGACAAGTCCAAATATTGCGAATTCCACAAAGATCGTGGTCACACGACCAAGTGTTGCATAGCTCTTCAGAATGAAATTGAAGCACTCATCAGACAAGGAAAATAGGCCAAGTATGTTCATCGTCAAAATGGTGGTCGAACTAATGAACGAGGAAGGCAAAGGTCTAAATCTCCTCTTCGGGTAAAAGATGACAAAAAAAGGGATCATGAAGATGATCCAAAAGATGAACCCAATCTCCCCAAAAGATCGATACAACCATAACGTGAGGTATTTTCAATTCGTTTTGGATCATTTGATTGCAATGTTATTACAGGTGGAGATGCAGGAGGTGGAGATCTTACTGCAGAGAGGAAAGCTTACCTCAATAAGGCTCAAGCTTGTTCGTACATTCAATGAATAAATCTAGCCAAAGATGATCTCCCGAGGAAGGTGAACAAAGATAAACTGGTCATCGTTTTCTCTAAGAACGACCTCGCAGGTGTGTTATATCCTTATGATGATCCACTGGTGATCAAAATGAGGATCAAGGAAGTAGTGATTTCACGGGTATTGGTGGATAATGGTAGCTCTGTAAATATCATGTTCTACCCATGTTTTGATTGTTTGAATCTAAAGTTATCCCGGTTGGAGCCATATCATATGCCCCTCCTTAGTTTTACTGGTGAGAAAGTTTTTCCACTTGGGACGATCAAGTTGGATATGCTTATTGGTACATGGCCCGCTTATCGAACATAAAGAGTACGTTTTTTCGTAATGGATAAAAATGTCCAATCAAGTTATAATATCATCATGGGAAGGGTAGGTTTGAAGAAGTTCGAAGCAGTACCATCTACTATACATCAATATTTAAAATTCCCAACCAACTTTAGAGTAAAAGTGGTGAAGGGCGACAAAAGAGTAGCTCGGGAATGCTACTATTCATCTGCCGAGCAGGAAGAACTGGAGGAATCCAGGAAAAAGACTACTACATATCAAGTGGATGAAGGTGCAAAAATTGAAACATTAGATCCTAGAGACGAGTCGCAGCTTGTAAAAGGCCAAGTGGTAGAAGCAACTAAAAATGTCATTCTGGACGATGAGCACCCGGAACGAACAACTCAAATCGGTGCGTCATTGGATACTTCACTAAAACAGAAATTGATATCTTTCCTAAGAAGCAGAAAATAAACTTTTGCATGGATCCACGAAGACATGCTAGGGATAGACCCAACCTTCCTGTGTCACGAGCTTAATGTGAATAAGGAAATCAAGCCAGTAAAGCAAAGAAGAAGAGTGTTCAGCCCCGAAAAGAACCAAGCTATACAAGAAGAGGTCGAGAAGCTTCAAAAAGCCTGTTTTATTGAGGATGTCAAATATCCTGATTGGCTAGCTAATGTGGTGATGGTGAAGAAGAAAAACAACAAGTGGAGGATGTGTGTGGACTTCACTGATCTTAATAAAGCTTGTCCAAAGGATCACTTCCCTCTGCCTCGAATCGATCAATTGGTGGATGCTACTTCGGGACACGAATTGCTAAGTTTCATGGATCCTTATTCTGGTTACAACCAGATTAAAATGAAGCCTGAAGACAGGGAGAGTACCGCTTTTATCACCCCTAGGGGAACTTATTGTTATAATTTTATGCCTTTTGGATTGAAAAATGCAGGTGCAACATATCAGCAGCTGATAAATAAGGTGTTTGCAGAGCAGATCAGTCATAACATGGAGGTTTACGTTGATGATATGCTAACGAAGAGCAAGAAAGCTGTTGATCATCTAGTTGACCTAGGTCAGACCTTTGATCAACTAGACAAATATCAAATGAAGTTGAATCCCACTAAGTGCATATTCGAAGTACGAGAAGGAATGTTCCTCGGATACATTGTCAACCAACGTGGCATTGAAGCAAATACTGAGAAGATCAAGGCCTTATTGGAGCTAAAATCTCCAACCACAAAGAAGGAGGTGCAAAGTCTCACAGGACGAGTAGCAGCTCTCAACAGATTTGTGTCACGAGCAACAGACAGATGTCTCCCATTCTTCAAAACACTCCGCAAAACTTTTGAGTGGAATGATGAATGTGAGGAGGCCTTTCAAGAACTGAAGAAGTATCTAGGAATACCTCCCTTGTTATCTAGATTAGTATTGGGAGAAATATTGTACATATATCTGGAAGTTTCAGAGAACGCGGTTAGCTCGACATTGGTAAGAATGGAAGATAGAGTGCAGAAACCAGTGTACTGTACTAGCAAGGCCTTCTGAGGACTAAAAATCAGATACCCAAAGTTGGAGAAACTAGCGCTAGCACTAATTGAAGCAAGTAGAAGAATGAGGCCATACTTCCAAACCCATACTATAGTGGTGTACACCGATATTCCATTAAGGCAAGCTCTGCATAAACCAGAGAAATCAGGGAGATTGATGTACTGGGCAGTGGAGCTCGGTGAATATGATATAATTTATGAGCCTAGGTCGTCGCTCAAAGGGCAGGCAGTAGCAGATTTTATCGCAAAGTTTACTCGGGAAGATGCCTCCGACCAACCTGTAGACGTTACAGGATCATCCAAATTCAATCCCGACCAACTTACTTCGGCAGGTGAGGAAGGAAAGATGACTGACGAGCAGCGAGAAGTGTTGGAGGAGGATAAAAGAAAGTACCAGATATTTCACCGAGGAACTCTCTCGGATAAAAATTTTAATAATCAGTTACCCATATGGAATTTGTACGTAGATGGCTCTTCGTGCACTGCAGGCAGTGGAGCAGGGGTTGTTTTGAAAAGTCCAGATGAGGTCGACATGGAGTATGCTCTGCGCTTTCAATTTAAAGCTTCTAAGAATGAGGCCAAATATGAAGCAATGATTGTAGGTTTAAATCTAGCCAGATCAATGAAGGCAGAGCAGATTGTTGTATTCAGCGATTCGCGGCTAATCGTAAATCAGATTCTTGGAGTATATGCAGCAAAAGGAGAGTTAAAGATTAAGTACCATGTAAAAGAAATGGAGTTGGTATCGAGTTTTGTTGTTGTTCAGCTGGTCAGAGTACCAAGACTGGAAAATGCAAGAAAAGACGCCCTAGCCCAATTAGCATCAGCTACACGCACCGAGCTACGAAGAACAATCCCAATAGAGATTCTAGCTGGTCGGAGCATAGATGAAGATATGGTCATGAACTTCATTGCTCTTGATTTGGGACCATCATGGATGGATCCCATCATGGCCTATATTGAAGATGGAACTTTTCTAATTGATAAACTAGCAGCCAAGAAATTGAAATTCAAAGTTGCTCGGTATGTGTTAACTAATGGTATTTTATACAGACGAGGAGTTATAGCAGCACTGCAAAGATGTGTTCATCCCTCTGAAGTGAAAGACTTGATTGAAGAGGTTCATGAAGGGTCTTGTGGAGCCCATGTAGCTGGTTGGACGCTCTTACGAAGGATAACCACGCAAGGGTATTACTGGCCGACGATGAGAGCTGATTGCGAAGCTTATGCCCAGAAATGCAATAAGTGTCAACGCTTTTCCTCTGTTCGAAGAAATCCTCAGGCATTGATAACACCCATCACGTCCCCTTGGCCATTCGCTATATGGGGAATAGACTTAGTCGGACCACTACCAACGACTAAAGGAAGATTCAAATACTTAGTGGTCGTAGTGGATTATTTTACTAAATGGGTGGAAGCTGAGCCTCTTATTAATATGACATACAACAAAGTCTATCAGTTTATTTGAAAAAGTATAATTTGTAGATACAGCCTCCCACATGCGTTCATTACTGACCATGGAACCCAATTTGACAACGAGGAGTTTGCTGCATATTGTCAATAGTCCAATGTATTGAACGTCCACTCTGCACCAGGCCACCCTCAAAGCAATGAACAAACTGAGGTGACAAATAGAACGCTACTAAATGGTTTGAAAAAAAAATTGGATGATGCAAAGGCAAATTGGATTAACGAGCTACAGTCTATGCTTTGGGCATATCGCACCACACCATGAACAGCAACTGGAGAGTCCCCATATATGCTGGCATTTGGGAGTGAAGTTGTTATACCTGTTGAATTAGGTCTACCTACACATAGGGTACTTAATTTCAATTCTCCTATTAGTGATTTGATGAGAAGATTAGATCTGGATATGTTAGAAGAAGTCAGAGAAGAAGCAGCTATAAGAAATGTTGTGTATCAACAACAAACAGCTTCGTTCTACAATAAAAAAGAGTCAAGAAATATGATTTGAAGGAAGGAGATTATGTGCTGAAGAAAGTTATCCAAAAGAATAATAAACTAGAAGCCAACTGGCATGGACCTTACAGAGTGACAGAAGTTGTTCATCCAGGGACATATAGGATTGAAACCTTGGAAGGAGAAGAATTCAAGAATGCATGGAATGCAGAACATCGGCGAAAGTATTACCAGTAGTTGAAATGTCTATGTAATACAATTTCTTCAATATGAATAAAGCAACTCTAAGTTGGTCGGGAAGAAATTACCATCAACTCTAAGTTGGTTGGGAAATAAATACGACCAACTCCGGTTGATCGGAAATAAATTACCACCAACTCTAAGTTTGTCGGGAAGCAATTACCACCAACTCTAAGTTGGTCAGGAAACATATACGACTAACTCTGGTTTATCTGCAATAAATTACCACCAACTCTAAGTTGGTCGGGAAACAAATACGACCAACTTTGGTTGATCGGCAATAAATTACCACCAACTCTAAGTTGGTCGGGAAGAAATTACCACCAACTCTAAGTTGGTCGGGAAACAAATACGACCAACTCCGGTTGATCGGTAATAAATTACCATCAACTCTAAGTTGGTCGGGAAACAATTACCACCAACTCTAAGTTGGTCGGGAAATAAATACGGCCAACTCCGATTGATCGGCAATAAATTACCACCAACTCTAAGTTGGTCGGGAAGCAATTACCACCAACTCTAAGTTGGTCGGGAAACCAATACGACCAACTCTGGTTGATCGGCAATAAATTACCACCAACTCTAAGTTGGTTGGGAAGCAATTACCACCAACTCTAAGTTGGTCGGGAAACAAATACGACCAACTCCGGTTGATCGGCAATAAATTACCACCAACTCTAAGTTAGTCGGGAAGCAATTACCACCAACTCTAAGTTGGTCGGGAAAAAAATACGACCAACTCTGGTTGATCGGCAATAAATTACCACCAACTCTAAGTTGGTCAGGAAGTAATTACCACCAACTCTGGTTGGTCAAGAATTTTATGTCACCAACTCCAGTTGGTCAGCAGTTTAAAAACCAAACATGACATTTTTATCTATCTAAAAATATACATACATGAATAAAAAAGATATTTCATAAAATATTTCCAAACCAATAACATTTAAAGTTGCAAAGAAAAATAAAGGTTTCTTCATTAAAACCAGAATAAATTACATATGATATAAATTGCAGATTGCATGTAATATGAATGAAGTCCATTACATAAACAAATCATATTCTATAGGTTTCTTTCCCTCTGCCTTTGACATAGTGTCTACCCCAGCCGGAGCATCATCAAGACTATAAGGGGAATTTATGAAGTTCAGATCTTGCAGCATTCTGACATTCACTATAGATGGACGATCAAGCAGGTGTTCTTGTCGAGATATTTCAAAATTCGAATGGAGACTATAATCATCAAGATACTTGGAAATTAGAACGCGAGGAATGGCCCGGTCTAGAATCCAACTAAGGTCAAGCTTGAAAGGAGGCACGGGTAAATCAAGAACTCCAGGATTATAGTAATCCCACAGGAAATGACCTCTCTCCAATTTCAAAACACAAAGAGCATTCAACCGGCCCTGTTTATACCCTTCGTTGTTCGACTGTTCTAAACAAGCGTCAAGATAACAAAGTGCTTCATTGTAACCAGCCATCCAAAACTCTCTAGGTTGTTTATGGAATTGGTAAGTTATCCTCTCTAGTTGCTCGTGAAGATTCTTCACTAGAATTTCTTTATTTTCCAAGGCAGAGCTTTGTGTAGAAAGTTGCTCATTGAGGTTCAGAATCTTCTTAGACATCTTTGATAAGGCTTAATTCTTCGCCATCAACTGGAATGCTTAGTTCTCCAAGGCTGATTGAGTCCTCGCCTCTTCAATTGAAATCCGAGAAGCTCTTGCTCATCCCCAAGAAGAAGATCTTGCTCATCCACGAGTAAAAGTGGAGGTTCCAGTTCTTTTCAAAGTTTCCAACTCATCTCGCAAGTTGGAATTTTCTACTTTCAAAAAAGAAAAACCTTCATCATTAACGGGGACCAGGGCCCCCAAGGAAGATGCGGCAGACTTGAGTTGTGTAATCTCTTCTTGCAAAATAATGTTTTCCTGCTCCAATAGCTTAACGATCTTCCTATTTTCTTTAACCTCAAGCTTTAGAATGCCCTCTTTCTTCTCGTAAGCAGAGATGAATTTGTCATACCCTTTTTCAGCATTTAACTGTTGATATTTCTTCTCGTACCCTTATTGCAAAAGTATGGAGGACTCTTTGTACTGCTGCTAGCATTCCTCTATAATTCCTTGAAGATCCTCAATCATCTCATAATAAACTACATTATTGGCAACAGCTCAATCGAGCAAGCACTTCAGATATTGGTAAGCTTCGACTGCTCATTCAGAAGTATCTGGAGCAAGGATGTCAATTATCTGAGCTTCACTAAGAGCTGCATGACCAACTTTAAAATAATCGTTGCACTTTTTCATTAATGTTGTGTCATGGGCCGATAGGAGCTCCATCCTGGCCATAAACTAGCAAAGAGAAAGAAATGAAAAGAATCAACGATGATACAAATAGAGTAAGGACAAGGGAAAATCAAGACGAACAACCAAAGTTCAAATTTTATTTCATCACAAAAAGAAGTACATAGCCCAAAATTAAATTCAACAAAAAAGTAAAGAGAAAGATTCGAACAACTCTACACCTTCTCCTTGCTTCCTAAGACTTCCTTGGGAGGCTTGGACGAAGAGGTAGGTTGCTCAGAGGGCAAGGAAAGATGCTCGGTAGAAATGTTTACTGGTTGGGGATGCTCGGAGCAAGTTTCAACAGTAAGGACCTGATCCCCAATTAGCATGGAAGATTCTTCTGAGGTAGCTTCGTCCTCATCTTCTTCCCCAGGAGAGGGAGGAGGGCCATGAATGTGTTACTGGAACAATTCGGAATTCTCATTAATTTTCATCTCTTTCAAAGCAGCAACCCATCCATCCCTAAAGTACTTGAGGCTAGCATACTCCATTTGCGAAGTCATGGTAGCTAGCCTCTTATTCTAGCCTTTATCCCAACCAGCAATGAACGATTTTTTAATAATTTTTTTCCTCTTTTCTTTTTCCTAGGAGGTCCTTTCCCTAAGGAGCTCCTCGACAGCTTTCAACTTCCCTTCCACCTCCTCCTTCTGGCGATCAACCTCATGAAATCTTCCAACTTCCTCTTTAGCAGTTTTGAGCTTATTCTCAAGCTCTTCAGCATTCTTGAGCTTCTCCTCAAGCTCTTTATTGTTCTTCTCAAACTCTTTAATTTTCTTCTCCAACCCTTGGAGGCCTCCACAATTCGATCTCTCTCTCTTACTCAATGGACTTGAGTTACTTCTCTCAAGCCACTTTATCTTCTGCATACTTCTGACGAGAGTCCTTTAAGGACTGAGTCTGACCGATAAAAGCTTCCTCTATACCTCCCGAGTATCTTAAAGCTTTAATAACCTCATCCTTCTTCATAATACTATTAAAACACGTTACCAGCTGAAGAAAGAAATAATTTTGAGTCAATATAGGGACATAGTACTGAAAAGTGAAAACCTAGACTAGTAATACTTACTGAGGAAATATGTTGAGCAGCCAATGTAGTGACCCTGTCACGATAAAGAGTGTCTTCAATACCTTGGATTTCTGGGATAATCCAAGACTTCACCGAACCCATGGCAGAGCTCGGAGGAACAAAAGTGGGAACACCACTTTCAGCATTTAAAGGCTGAGAGATACGTTCATCGAGTCTATCCGAGGAACTTTTCTTTGACTTCTTCGGAGGAGCAGGAATATTTTCAACCAAAGAAGTCTTGGTTGGTGATATGACAATAACCTCAATAGGATGAGAAATAACCATAGCCTTACTCGGAGCCACAGGGGGATTCTCAACAACTTTCTTGGCAGCAACGGGAAGGGGTACGTCAATATTTCTCGTCCCATCCTCTGGAACATCCTGCTTATTTTTCTTTGCCTCCACATTGGCAGAGTCTGATTTGTCAAAGAAGGCGGGATCTCTTCTTCCCTTAATTAGGTTACTAATGGGAATATTCGATTCCGAGGAGGAACCTTCCACACCAGTTTTAGAAGCTGGCACTTGGTCGATGTCAACCACTACTTGACGAGCAGTGAAGGATGAAGTATAACTCTTGTATTGCAACAAATAAGAGGTTGATATAATATGTTCGTCAGCAACGGATTAGTGTAAACTCCAGATTAGTTTCAAATGCCTTAAATTAACATCAGTTTCTTTGGGAGACTCTCTTTTACTGTCAACTGCAAATAATCAAAAATTAAATGTCACGGACACATTTTATCAAACACAAAGAAAACATAATTTCAAAGATAAAATAAAAATAAAAATAACCTATCCCATTGCCATAAGGAGGACATCTAGGACCTTGATATACATCGTTTCCATTTAATGGAGGATGTTGCCAATTTTTCATTACCACTCAATGTTCAAAATAATTCCTGTTGGCGTCACGAAGATTGACAACTAATGCCCTATTCAAAAACCTAGCTTTTAAATAAAAAGTACTATCGTTGACAACCCATCTGTAGCAATACATTATCTCTGGAATCCCTAAACGGGTTCCATGAAGTTGGTTTAACTTATGAACTCCATTAACTATCCTCCAGGTATTTGGCGCTATTTTTGCGGGTACAACGTCAAAATATTGGCAGAACTCCAAACATAAAGGATTTGGAGGAAAATAAAAGCCACATTCGGCCACAAAGAGACTTGGGAACCAATGTCCCTCAGCCAAAGAAAAATAGTCAGAAGGTTCAGAAAGTTCTTCCAATATGATGCATGAAGGAATTGAAAATTCAGAGCGAAATTTGTCAAGCGATTCAATAAAGTAAACCATGATGAACAAGGTAAATAAAAGAGAAGGAAGAAAATCTTACAGGAAAGGAGTGAATTAGTTAACAACGAACAATGGAAGAAACGAACGCACAAGATAGAGAAGAAATGAAGAGTTAAAAGATACAGATTTGAAAAAGTAAAAGACGATAGGATTTTCTGTAGCGTTTAAATACCTTATCTTGGGAATGGAGAAAAGTAATGATCACAAAGAAAGACATTTGCATTACCGATGGCTAAAAGGAGAAAAGGGGGCACGAAAACCAAAGTAGCTGGAAAAATTCAAAATATTGATGAAGTCCGATTCTATGAATTCGAAGAGAAATTAAATATAAGGAAAACACTCCTATAATTCAGGATGGCTATTTAACCTCCTCATATTTTGAGAAGAATGTTCCACACTCCTCCTCAACCTCGAACTGTGAAATATTTGGGGCTTCTGTTGATACCAAATTTGACCTCCTGACATGGACCAATCATAAAAATACATGTGTCCATGTGCATGATGAATATAAAGACTTTGGGCAAATAAGGTCCGAGCAACTGATATTAATCTGAGCAACTAAAGATGGTCCGAGCAACTCAAGAGGTCCGAGCAACTAAAGGCGATCCGAGCAACTCAAATACTTATGGCGTACGCATCAAGAAAACTAAAAGATAACTGTACATTAAATGCACATTATTATCGTACAGATGTACATGCCTACTGAACAACTATACATATACAACCTCAAGGCTATAAATATATTGTAATCTCCTCATTAGAAGGACACGCTGAATCTCTTGGTAAAATCACTTATCAAGAATTCTAGGAAAACAAGTCAGTAATACAAAAATAGTGGACGTAGGCCATTCTCTCAAGGTTGAACCACTTTAAAAATTTGTTGTCTGATTTACTTATTCATTTTTATCTGTGATTAAAATAACTAGATCGAATCTAGTTTTTTACATCAACAGTCTCCAACGCTTTCGATTTCTACCCAAGTGAACTTAACAGAGATAAAACCAAGAACCAAAAATTATAGAATGACCCCAAAACTATTTAATTCCAATTTTATTTAAAAAAATTTATTTTAAAATCATTAGAAATTTCCAAAAAATTGTTAAAAAATGTTTTAAGGGAAATTAACACACACACACAATCAATTTAATGCAAAAAATGAACAAAGTATGCAATCATAATGTTTGTGAGTGTTTATAGGTATACCTTTTATCAATCAAACAATAGGAATGAATTGAATAGAAGGGTCTGAGGCTCTTCGGTATCTAGGGGAGGGACTCAATTTTATCACTATTTCCAAACTAGATGAGCACTTATATAATGTAGACTCAAGTGAGTCAAGCGTATAAGGTGCTTTAATCTCCCCCTTTGGAAATATGAGACAAAATCTCCTTTGAGTCATCTTGGACTCGAAGGGCAACAAATAGAAAAGGAAAAACCTATTCGTATACAAAAAGTCTATCTACCCATTTCCTAGAAAAGAAGATTACATAACTCAACTAATTACAATTCATTACCCTATTACAAATGTTGAGAATAACTTAACAAAATCCTGCAAATAATCACTAAGATCAAGTTTTTTAGAATATGTACAAAATAAATGAACTCTCATAAGACTCAAATTTCTCCCCCATTTTGTCTCAAATGGACAAAAGGAAAAAATATGTAAGCCAAAGAGTTTAATCATCACAGACCATTCCTATCGATTTACGTAAAGAAGTAAACCTATTGTAATCCAATGGTTTGGTAAACATATCTGCGAGTTGCAAATCAGTAAGAAGATAATTGATTTCTAATTTTTTAGTCTCAACTAATTCGCGTATAAAGTGATGCCTCATTTTTATATGTTTTGTTCGCGAGTGTTGAACAGTATTTTTAGAGATATTGATCGCGCTTTGATTATCACAATAGAGATGTAATTGTTCCTTTTTAATACCATAATCACTTAGCATTTGCTTAAGCCAAAGTAATTGGGCATAGCAACTTCCAGCGGCTATGTATTCAGATTTAGGTGTTGATAAAAAAGTGCAGTTTTATTTCTTACTACTCCAACCTACCAAGTTATTACCAATATAGTAACATGTACCTGATGTGCTCTTACAATCGTCTGTACACCCTGCCTAATCGGCATCAGTGTATCCTATTATAGTGCTAGGAGTATCATTGGTGTTCCAAAGTCCTAAATTTAGAGTGACTTTAATGTATTTTATAATTCTTTTAACACAAACTAAATGGCTCTCTTTAGAGGTGTTTTGATAACGGGCACACACGCAAATGGCGTACATAATATCAGGGGGCGAGTCAGTAAGGTATAATAAGGTTCCTATCATACTGCGATATAAAGTTAGATCTGCGGATTTTCCAGTTTCATCCTTGGACAGTTTGATCATAATACTCATGGGAGTTTGTTTAGAATTATTTCTAAAATAGACCCTATTGATAATGTGATACGCAGTACGAATAAATTTTACCCAAAAATACTTAGGTAAAGTCATAGTATGAATCATAACTCGTGCAATCTCTTGAAGTGTACGATTCTTTCTCTCAGCAATATCGTTCTGTTGAGGAGTCTTAGGAGCACTAAATTCATGTTTGTAACCATTGAAGTCACAATACTCTATAACACCTGTATCTAAGAATTCTCCACCTCTATCACTACTAATTGTATTTACTTGAGTGTCTTTCTCATTTTCAATTCGAAGTAAAATCTTCAAAAAGGTTTGGAAAGTGTCAGACTTTTGTTTTAAGAAAGCAACCCAAGTGAATCTGATGAAGTCATCAACCATAACAAGAATGTAACTGTGTCCACAGAGACTAACAGTTCGAAAAGGATCCATTAGGTCCATATGGATGAGCTCCAAGTGACACACCCCAACCCAGTTACTTATAATTAAGTTTGAAAGTCAAAGTGAGTCAAATCATAATTACCTTAACCAAACCATAATCATGAGTATCCTTTTCAATTATTAACATGAATCAATAAAACTAAAACCTTAGACAACTTTAAGGTAATTAGGCTTATTCAAACTTACTAAAAAGATAAGTGGGCTTAAATTACCCCATTTACATTTGACTAAAATCCTAGTTTTATGCATCCTTTGCTAACCCCACCAACCTCTTAGATTTAGCAGTGATATCACAATACCTGAAAAACATAAACATAGGAATCATGAGCAAAATAGTTCAGCAAATGCGTCACTACTACACTATTGCATAAAATTAACTGCAATAAATCATATCCCCGTGATGATATATGCATACTTATCCGACCTATTCATAAGAATTACCAATTATATCCTTATTCGTCTCATTCATAAGGAATTACCAATTATATACTTATCTGGCTCATTCATAAGGAATTATCAATTATATACTTATCCGGCTCATTCATAAAGAATGACCAATCATATACTTATCCGTCTCATTCATAAAGAATTACCAATTATGTACTTATCCGGCTCATTCATAAGGAATTACCAATTATATACTTATCCGGATTATTCATAAGTAATTACCAATTATATACTTATCCGGCTCATTCATAAATAATGACCAATCATATACTTATCCGTCTCATTCATAAAGAATTACAAATTATATACTTATCCGACTCATTCATAAAGAATTACCAACTTATCTGAATCATAATTCACAGATCCTATCTGCAATAGACATTCTCCCCCATTCCTAGTGGAGGAGTAACCCCTTGTCTTTAACAGACAAATCTCCCCCGTTCTGGGTCGGGGAGTAACCTCCCATTTCGGTAAACCGAAATGAACAAATTCATATTCAATATTATTATAATCATATTCATAATCATGTATAATACATCTTACCAATAAGTGATATTCCGATCATATCCATAACCATGTGTAATACATATTACCCGTGAATGATATTCAAATCATCTCCATAACCATGTATAATACATCTTAACAATAAGTGATAGAAGTTTGAATACGCAAGGTTTCCAATCGAAGCAATATACATGATTTACACGTTCAACTATACTTAAACTTGCATATATCCGTACATATAGACCGAGGCATTAAATTTCAATAAATAATAAGTTATTTCTATCATTTAATCAATAATATGAAAATAATAACAAGATTTATGCATAGAATTACCTTAGGGACTTTTTCATAATTTCCTATGGATTTTTCTCAATTTTTCTCCTCACTTTTTACTTCCCGAGCTTCTCGATTCTCTCTCCTGAAGCCAAACTCTCTCATGCCTAATTTTGGCTGAAAGAGGAGGTCATTTCAATGTTTTAAAGTCGGCATAAGTCACCTCCCCTTGGTCCAATCAAAATAGGACATGTGTCGCCATATGAGACAAAATATCCTTTAAAGCTAAATGACTACTTTACCCCTATTCGTAATTTCAACATAACTCCTTCCTCGGACCTTTGTTTTACACACCGTTTGTTGTTTTACAAACTTAAGTCATATATCTACAACTATCTAGTTTTCACCTCAAGTCAATTATCATATTATAGTGGCCAAAAGTACTCCCGAACTTGAATATTCCAACCGAAGACTTCACATATTTGTGTTTGTGACTAGTTCAATATTTCATAAGTTATGAAGGTAGGATTAGACTAAGCACAATAAATTAATATCATATATTCTAATAACACAGTATCCCCACCCGGTATGATAAGCATGATTTAAACATGTTTTTATCATAATCATATCCGGGTCTTCACATCAAGGGTTTAGAGGTAAGGATATATTTGACTTTCTTATGAGGGGCTTTAACAATTTTTCCTTCCTGACATGATCCATAGATAATATTAGAAATAGGTTTGATCTTAAGAATACCTCTAACTATTTCTTGAGAAGACAGTCAACTAAGGTTTTCGTAATTTATGTGACCCATACGATTATGCCATATCTCATTGTCATCCATTCTGGAAATGTTACAGACCTTAGCACTGTTTTGAACAGTATAACAATTGTCCGAAGTCCTGAGTCCTGTAATAATGCACTCACCTTTTTCATTTAAATTATTCTTTGAAAAGGTAACAGTATGATTTGAGTCACAAAATTGCAAGATACTAAGTAGAATAGCCTTAAGACCTTTTACTAAAAGAACATTTTTAAGTAAATGTAATACTTCTTCTTAGAGTGTTCCTTTACCAATGATTTGAGATGATACACCATCACCAAAAATAACTTTTCCTCCAGCAAGGCTGGTTTTGTTTAAAAGTTTGGTATCATCCCCAGTTATGTGTTTTGAACATCGAGAATCTAAATACCAACCATAGGGAGTGTGTTCAGCTTTTAAAGCAGTATTCATAATATTACACTTCATCTAGGGTAATATCTTTTCTAACCCAAACATCTCTTGTTTTCATTTTGCACTTATTTGCTCTCATTTGATAAAATTTGTGAGCATTAGATTTCTGTTGAAATATGTTTTGCGCATGAGGTTGAATTTTATGATAAACATGAGCATTTGGCTTAGGAAAGTGTCTAGGAATCCTTCTTCGAAGTGATCTTTTAGGTTCGGTCTTTCTCTTTCTATAGTTAGAGTTTTTGTCTAGTTGTCTAGAAAAAACATAATTGTTACGGCTTCTCCTAGAATAGTTAAAGTTTTGGTACATAGGAGTACTGTAGACAGAGTTGACCAATAGTCTAGAGTAGCAACCTTCAAAGGAATGACCATATAAGTCACAGTAAGAGAAATACAAATTGCTCGAGGATGGTATCTCCTTAGAAAAGTCTCTAAACATAGGCTTCATGGCATTTTGGAGTTGAACCTTATTCCTTGGGAGTATAGTTTGAAAGAAAGAATCACTCGTCCTAATCGGGGGGCAGACATATTTAGCCTTAGGTGGACTTTCACAATTAGAGTAACTAAATTCCCCAATATCAAACTTTGATTGTTTTTCATCAAATTTATTTTTCAGAGAATGAAAATCTAGACAAGTTTCTATAGGTCTTTTGCCTCCTGACACACACTTGATTGGTTCAAGATTTTTAGTTTGAGTCTACAAGTTGGGGAAAAACCCTATTCCAGTTCGATCATCAGAATTGGTTTTTGAATTAGAAACAAAATATCAAAACAGTTTGAATTATTTTCAAATTTAGCAATTTAAAAAAAAACTGTTGCTGTCTTCTCTTTGGATTGTTCCAATTCTAATAATGTCCCTTTATATTTTTTCTCCAGAGTTTTATTTTCTTCTATCAAATTCTTAAATTTTTGATTAAAATTTTTTACTTCATTTTCATGAGTTAGACATTGGGTAGTATACTCTTCAGCGTTAAGTTTAACCATCAGACTTAGGTCTTCCAATTTCTTAGTGAGATTTTTCACTATCTTCTCTAGTCTAGTGCTTTTCTTGAGGGTTTCCGCATAAAGTGTGTGAATGTCGGGGAGGTCTTCCGTGCCTGAGTCACTAAGTGTAGTGTGTGAAGTGACCCCTAAGGATTCAATTCTTAAACTCACGCACCCATTGACATCGTCATTATCGCATTCCCTTTTACTCACACACCCCGTCGTAGAATTAGCAATATTCTCAAAAATTAAAGAATCTAAACCATTAGAAGCATGATTTATAACAACAGAAGTAGAGCTATTATCATCATTCTCATACATAGGCATATCATCATTATAGATTATCTTATCAAAGAAAGACATGCAAGGATAAAAAACATTAGAAGATTCAGGTTCATCATTTTCAGAATCACTTGAATCATCCCATGTTTTGCAAATATTGGCCCTAGTATATTTATTGGCAGTGCTCAATTTCACTCTACAGTCTTGTGCTATGTGTCCTAGGTTTCCACATCGAAAGCATTCAATTTTCTTGAAGTCTTTGTTGGGTCTCATGTCCTTATGATGTTTGCCTTGACCTTTCTCATGAGGTTTGTAGTTAGACTGAGTTGGATAATTTAGCTTGCCTTGTCTGTTTGCCAATTTATTTCTAAATTTGACAATTTTCTTAAATTGTTTTGACATCATAGAAATTTTATTATCCAAACTATTCATATTACATTCCTCATCAGAATTATCAGTGGGAATAGTGATCTCAGGTTTCATCAACTTGGAGAAAAAACTCAAGTTGGAACTAGTCTGTTTCCTATGGGACTGGTTGATTTGTTTCTTAAATTCTAATTCCATTTCCACAGTTCATAGTTTACTACTGAGTAATTCATGAGTGGGATTTTGATCACACATTTCCTCAATAGCATATCTTTTGTTGTCAAATTTCTATGGCAATGATCTTAGAATTTTAGATACAATTTCATATCTGTCATATGTTATCCTATTAGCATGCAGTTTGGTCAAAATGTCGGTCAATTTCATGTAAAAATCATCAAAGGATTCAGAATCTGACATAATTAGGGAGTTATATTGTTGGTCAAGCATTTGAGTTTTAGCATCCTTAACTCTAGTGTTACCTTCATGTGTAGTGATCAGTGTATCCCAAGTATCCTTATAAGTGGCACAAGATGAGATCCTTTTGAACTCATGTTCATTTATGGACATAAAGATGGCATTCTTGCCTTTATTATTGTTTCGTGAAGTTTGCTTCTCTTCTTGAGTGAATTCACTTAATGCTTTCTTAATTCTCTCATTACTTCCTTCAGTGGCTGGTTTAGTAAGATAAGTGTATCCATTTTCAACAATATCCCAGACATCATCTCCCAAGGTTCCTTGTATGAAAGAAACCATTCTTACCTTCCAGTAAGCAAAGTTGTTTCCATCAAAGAGTGGGGGTCTGGTCAAGTTACCAAATCTTTCATTTTTCTCGTCCATTGTTTTGATTTTAAGAAAAAAAATTCAGAAACACAAGATCTTTTAAAAAAGATTTCCAAAGCTCTGATACTAATTGAAAAACTGTTACTAAAGCCGTTTAATACAAGATTAAACTATTTAAGTAACTCTGAACTGTTTTTTGAGGAAACTCTTTTCCTTATATCAAATGAGTTTTAATCACAAGATGTGTTTAATAAAACATGCACGAGATCATTTTAAGATTTGTAACAAGTTTTGAAAAAAAAAACTTAAAAGATTAAATCATCACACCAACAAGAATGAGACGAGGAGATTTAGAAAGATTAATGACAAGAGATTTTTAACGTGGCAAAACCTCACCCAACTGAAGAAACATCCACGGTGACTTCTAAGTCACAAATCAAAAATCCACAAAAATAAAATATATCAGTTACAAACTATATAACACACATGCACACAAATCAGTCATATAAAAGTTTAGGAATGTACCCACTAGTGTCCTTCTAACTTTTCTGCAATTCTGATTACTGATGTGGTTCTCCCAGTTTGCTAGCTTTCACTTTGTTCCAGTCTTTACGTCGACTCTTGTTTCAAGATCTTATTACCAACACTTTCAGTGTGTAAGTGTTTGTGATGGTGATCAAACACATGCATGCACACACTCACGCATATTTTTATAAACAGTCCTAGCAAATTACAAATTATATCTATATGCTGTGATTTTTAGTTTCTCTCTTCTTAGGAAACTTAAACCTTATTTGACCTTTAAAAATAACCCATAATCCACGGCTTTCTTGCTCAGAAGACGTTTTAAGATATTATTCAATTTCAGGGTTTTGAAAATGTTTTTGAAATTGAAACCGCCAAGTGTGATTCCAACTAGGTCAAAGGTCTTGTTTCAAAAGAACTAGAAATAGAAAATGATTTTGTTGATTTTGAAGATGAAAACATTTACAGAAAATAATCAACAAAAGATTTCTCAAGGCGAGAAATTAAGAATGCAGATCTAGGTGTAATATAACATAAAAAGACTAGATCTATGATTTCTATAAAACAGAAATACAAATCTAACCTAATGTTTAAGTTAGACACAAGATCTTAAAGAGAAGAGGTTACAACACGAAACAACTTTCAAACCAACATTAAAAAACTCTCAAACACTCAAGGGTCGTGTTTGGTATATTTTGGTTTTTGGAAAAATGGTTAGGGTTTAAAGTGGTGTTTGGATGATTTAGGGTTAGGGTTTCTAACTTTATGGTTTCTCTCTCTCTTCTCTCTCTTCTCTTTTCTCTCTCTTCTCTCTCTTCTCTCTTCTCACTTGGAATGATTAAGTGACAAAAATCTTCTACAGTCTAAGGGTTGGCCTCCTTAAATACAAGGCTGAGAAGGATCGAGAAGGGGCTTCGAAATCAATGGCTGAGATTAAGTCTTGCTATATTTACTTTCATCTAATGGTTAAAGATAAGCAGTTGGTTAAACGCTTTCTGATTGGCTAAGAGAGGTTAACAGGGATTAGGACAAGGACGCATGCAGGGCATTGATATGCAATCCAAGGGCTATTAATAAACACCAGTTTTGTCTCTTAAAAGAAACACACAACCAACCAATAGAAGGGTAACAGGTGTAGGGCAAACAACGGACCACAAACGTGCGTCCCAAGCTAATTACATAGACACCCCTACAGTCTCCGGCGCTTTCAGTTTCTACCCAAGTGAACTTAACAAACATAAAACCAAGAATTGGAAATTATAGAATGACCCCAAGACTATTTAATTCCAATTTTATTTAAGAAAAAATATTGTTTTAAAATCATTATAAATTCCTAAAAAATTATTAAAAAATGCTTTAAGGGAAATTAACACACACACAATCAATTTAATGCAAAAAATGAACAAAGTATGCAATACTAATGTTTGTGAGTGTTTGTAAGTGTACCTTTGATCAATCAAACAAGAGGAATGAATTGAATAGAAGGGTCTGAGGCTCTTTGGTATCTAGGGGAGGGACTCAATTTTGTCACTATTTCCAAACTAGATGAGCACTTATAAAATGTAGACTCAAGTGAGACAAGAGTATAAGGTGCTTCACAGTGGAGACTAGATATTTGTTGTCCCTCAGTGAGATTTTCCTATGTCCACGGGGAAAAGGGTGGAGATCGATTTATTAACTGGGAATAATAATGACTATTGGAGTGCTAGGGATGTAACAAAGAGTCCAAGTTGTCACGCGTAAGTTATAATTGATTTTTTTTGTTATGAGCGAGGTTGCCCTTATTTATAAGCTTTAGGGCCCTACTATTCTTGGTCTCCTTATGGTTATCTTAACTACACATCGTGGAGTCCTTTTAAAACTGGTCTCCCAAACCTTCACCGTGATCTTCCAAGATTTGACTTTATCTTCCTTCTGATTCGTGATCTCCCATAAGTATGTTCTTTCTAAACTGTGATTTCCCTGATCTATGGTCTCCCAGCATTGTCCATTCACATTTTATGCCATGTGGCATGATTTAGGCCATTCTTTCTTCATATATAATCAAATATATCGATGAATATGTTATTCCAATGAAATATTCTTTAAAAAAATGTATTGAAATCATAAAATCTTTCAACAGATGAAAAGGCAAGGAATTCACATAATACATGCATGAAGGTAGCAAAATAAATATTATATTTTGACAATTGTAAGGCACTTAAATTAATTGTACGAAACAAATCTATTATGTAGTCGAACATAGTATTTTATACACAAAACAACACACGTCATTTGAGAAGCCTGTTGAAGCACCCCATTCATTGTTTTTGAAAAATAATCTTTCATAAAAACAACTAGATTAATGCTTTTGATACTTAACTTTTATAAACATTCCATAGGTAAACAATGAGAAATCAATTTATGCTCCAAATAAAGATAACACTGATTAAGGATTCCATAGTGTAACTCTGAACCAAGGGTTTTTGGGGATGATTTTTTAAGTCAAAACAAGATATGTGGATAAGAAAACTGGTGAAGAGATATCAAGGATCGTAAAAAAATATATAGAGCACTTGTGCTAATAACACGTTGTAAAATAAACGGACTTAGAGAATTTAGAGAGATAGAGTGATTTTTTTTTATTTCATTGGGTTGTATATTCAAGGGCTGTCACTCTTATTTATAGTACAAATCATGGTATCCCAAGAGACCCTTTAATAGGGATGTTTTTATTTAAACTGTATTATTCATGTTGGAGCCCCCACTTTTTTGTATCCCTCTTATTTGGGCTAAGACCCGTATAACATCCCCCCCCCCCTCCCCCACCCACACGCACATACACTATCAGGGTTTGGCTGGGAAAAAATCAAATTGGATATAATTCAATCCAAATGAATCTTTGTGACATTACCCAATATCCTTTTGATGAAACCCACATTTTTCATCTTCTCTCTCTCATCAAAGATGAAGAAGTCATGGTCATATTTTCCTTCCCTTTTTTTCTTTTACATCTTCACATAACTTTATTTCTTTCTTTCTATCTCTCAACACACACACGCACACACACACACACGCACACACACACACAAACACACACACACACACACACACACACATATATATATATATACATGCACACACACACTTATTAAAACAACATGCACTATTATCAAAATATAACACTTATAAAAAAAATTTGATTCTACTACTAGACATATAAGAATTTTTATAGATTTTGTTGTGCCTACAGACCGATGAAATGAAATATGAAACAAAAATTCCATTAATGAACTTTGTAGAGCTCTTAATAGGATTCCATCCTGGATTTAGTTATAAGAGGAAGAAAATGCAGAATATGTGGAGCACGAAAATTATGCTAGATGATCTAACTTTCGGACATAGACGGGAATATGATTCCAATGGATACTTATTTTAGGATCTTATGTATATGAAAGAGAGAGACTAGAATATACTTTGGCCCTATTTCTAATTGAGTCGGGGTTTTTTAATGGGGTACAATGGTCTTTATACATACAACACCCTTTAAAACTTGATGTTTTTTTATCGAGGTCTCTAAACAGATAACTAAGGTGTAAATAAAAAATCAACTCAATTCAACAAAACATTTTCCCAATTAAAACCTTTTCCCCCCAAAAAATACCCTTTAATAATAAGGGATATCAGTGGACATCCATAAAATAGAAATTTGATAATAGTCAAACACTTTTAGTTCGATGTAAAGGTGGGTAAAATGCGCGGAGGCTTGGAGTTTATCCTAAAGAGGTTATTTCATTGACAAAATTATGTGATTGATTCAATAATTACTCTAAAATCCTTCCCCTTGAAGTTGGGTTTCTCATACCTATTTTGATTTTCATTTTCATTTTTGACCCATCTTCCTTTTATTAAATACTTTGTGGTGAAAATATATTATTAATATACAATATTTTCAACTAAATAGGCCACCAATAGACATAAAATTTAATAAAATTTCAACTACGGGTAACACCATCTTACACGTAATGATAATTTTGTCTTGCCATGTAGGTTCATTTTACATATTAGGAAATTTTTCAATAGAAAAATCAATTAATTATTCTAGGCGCCTACGCATAATTTTCGAAGGCGTGATAGTTAAAATCTCCTAATTTGTCCAAACGACACTCCATATGCTTCGCTACTACCATTAAAAAACTATATATGCCCTAAAATTTCAACAATCACAATTTCTTCCTACTTTAGAATTTTTATTATTATTTTCTCTCAATTTTAAAATGTCTCTTCGTAGTTTAATAAATCTACAAACTTAGTTATCGATGACATGCCTTGGAGAAAAATATATTTTATGAAGAAGGTGTCTTTATCATGTTGAATTGTTCATCATTACCCAAACCGAAGAAGAAGAAGCAACATTATCACCGCATGGCTACATTCCTAGTCATTTAAGTAGGATACCGTTGAAGTATGTAGGTGTAACGCCTCACTTAATTAAATACCAAGTGATCATTCCTTTATTAAATTAAAACATAATATCTAGTTGGTTCATTCTTAGCATCACTGTCGGAAACTTTTATTTACTAACCACCTAGTATTTAAAAAGATGATGTTAAGTTTTTTTTAATTAACATAAAACCAAAAGACACATAATACCGCATTCCAACATTTAAGTATCAAATGCACAATGAATAATAAAAGAATGATACATAGTTCAGAATCATACAATCCAGTCTAAAATATCCATACACCATAGTCTATTACATCATAATGGAATCTGATATCTCTAAGTACAATAGAATAAAATGGACAACATGTCCGACTGGAATGAAAGTTCATAATTGAGAACTGAATCAATACTGAGGTGTCTAATATCAACAACTTGCAACTTCCACCGCATCTGCAGCTCGCTAAAAGATAGAATCTATTGAGCATGGTATCCTTGTGGCTGGGCACCCAAAATATTTTACAAAAAGAATAGAGATTTAGAGAAAGCGGGTCAGAACCCAAGCAAAACAGTTTAAAAAATTTAGCAAGTGTTTAAATAAAAAATTTGCAAATATATTCATGTTAGGTTCATGTGCTCTCACTTGAGATACTCATCTCTCATCTAATGTGCATACCTAACGTATATCTTCTTGATTATACTACTCCATCTATTTAGTATAACCTAATTATTTTACAATACACCGTAGCTCGTAATATTCACTCACATTTCCCATACAATACGTGATAGCATTTTCCCTAACCATACGTCAATTATAAGATTTCTCATTTTATAATAATAAAACATTCACATGTTAGATTTAAATATATTTATATTTCTTTTCTACCAAGAACACATACTAGAATAGTTCACGAGTATATATATATATATAATCATAACAATACTTCACCCTTAGGCTGAGACCTCCTCGTATATGCATACTCTGCTATCAAGTCCTAGTACATCACACACTATATAAAGGACTGTTGGTTCACTATCTCTCTCTCGAACCATAAATTCAATTTACACATAATGGGAGGCGAACATAGTCCCTAGACAAATGGATCACGCACATACCTATGCTCACATTCAATCTTCGAAACTATCATATCATAGATAGCACATGTCCCAGTTTCGATGTTCTAGGCACGAATCTAAAATCCCCCCAATGGGCTCATCAGGATAAGACCGTCCACGATGCGAGACCTCCCCCTGATAGCAAGAATCGTACGTATGTCATACACATAATATCTCAACCAATAAAATATGTACACACACTCATCCTATACATACATAGAATATATTTCAGGTTTATCCCGTAAACTAATAATTCACATTTTATTCGCATTTCCCATTACTCCTAACATCTCTTGTTAACCGAAAGGATATAAATAATTTAATTAATTATTTCAGTAGATACCTTCAACCCATACTTATTGGTCCAAAATCCAGACTCATTATAACAAGCCCGAATTATATTTTAATTCCCAATAATCCTTTTTCTCGATAAAGTTACATTCTGCATAGAAATATAAAATTATAATTTGAGGCTTTTCTGATCCGATTTTGAAAAAACTTAAAATTACAAAGTTGTTCATAACATGATTTTATACAAGAGCTCTTGATCACACTATCAATTTCCGCTTAAAATAGTCCTGAAATTATCATACAATGTTCATCATTTTTCTAAAATAATTTTTCATGCGTTTTCTCCACTATTTTTTATGTTCAATCTTTCATTCTACAACTCCAAACTCCCAATCGAATATCCTCAACAATATACTAATCTATATACATGATTTCTAATATTTTATATTCATAAAATCGTCAAAAACTCAACTTAAATTAGATTAATTCATGGTTGTTCTTTACAATATTATTTTACCATGTATCATTAACGACACATGTAAAACCCATATTTCTCCCAATTTTAATTGTTAGAATTTCATCAATATTCATCTTCTAACATAAGATTTATATACTACTATCAATTATCCCAAAAATATAATTTTAAATTTCCTCAATTTGTCATAACCTTTCATGAATTTCAAAATAGTAAATGTCCTATTCTACCATGAATATGACATTCAACTATAATTCAGCAAGATAAAAACTTTCCTTTTAATGTAGGTCTGATACATTGAAGAATAAATATGTGGTTGTAATCTCCTTTCTTTGATTTACACTTTGATGATGATACTCTATGTATGTTCTTGGACAATTTCTTCAAATCTTCCCTTAGACTCTTGAAATTCCTTCTCAATTCTCTTCATTGTCTCTCTAACTCTTTGTATAAATCTCCTAACCTTTGGTTTTATGAAAATAACTCTTCCCTAAGACCAAACCTTTCATTTTAAAAGTGTAATCCCATTTTTTCCTTTTTATATAGCATTAAGAAGCTCAAAAGTCATCTAAATAAGTCCCAATTAATCTAAAAAGCCCCCGAGATCGGAACGCAACCCCCGGGTACTCAATTAAGACTATTTTGAACCTTCCGGACACACTGGCGCACTCAAAAAATGACCATATGAAATACCAAAAATAAAATTATATTTTATTTCTCAATTTAAGTCCCGACACGCGTGTCCTAACTAAATTTATCATAACTGTCGTATTTGTCACTCACGCAAGTTTGATCTTCTCACCTCATTATTATTACTCATTCACTAAGTAATATTCAATAGGAATAAATATTAACCCTTATCTCGCTAATTAATATTTATTTTAATCCAGATTAATCTCCAATTAAAATTTTCCCACTACTTAAATTAATCCCACATTTAAAAATCATTAAAAATTACAGGGTATTACAGTAGGATTATTTTGCAAAAAATTCAAGGTATCTCTTTCACTACTTTCATCGCCGATTCTGCATGAAATGTGATTTGTCCAATTACATTATGATAAGTATCTAACTGTACAACCCTTATTTATTAGCATATGAGACACAATTAGAAGGTGGCATATTTTTTATCAATGAAAAATGATAATAATTATATGGATTCTAGCATATGATTGTGTTTGTCAGGTTGTTCCATGTACGTTTATAGGTTGGGAGTAATAAAGGCTTTAATAAAATTCTCCAATGTTCTCTTTGGAGTGTATTTGAATGAGTATTTAAGAACCCCTACAACCAACGGTGGTCTGTATTTACTAACTTGAATGGAGGTGTGGGATTTTTAAGTATGTTCAATAGTATTGATTATATGCATTAGTTACTCACTAACAAGCAGTATAGACCCAAGGTGGAAACTTTTCTTCAAACAATATCATGCCTATAAGGACATCAATTTCCAATTGAGTCCCTGTATTGTTTTGACTTAATTCCGTGAACAAAACTGTGTTTGTAATATGTCATAGGGAGATTTTTATATTGTCAAGATCCCACTTGGTCTATGACGTATTGAAGAAATTGAAGCTGTTGCGACAAAGCTTCAAAGAATTAATCATGTCAAGGTTTAAATTGGTGAAAGTTGAATCGTCTTCAAAGTTAATTGCATTTCGAAATCACTCAGGTATGAATGCGTATAATTAATGGTGCTCGGAATTATTTTTATAAAAGATAAGGATGTATTTTTATAAAGAAAAGTATTTTAAAATGTTTTTAAAAGTGCTTTAAAGGTTTACACTACGTTTTATTCTGATAAACTCGAAATAGAGTTTGACTAATTTTGATCTCTTTTAAAAGACGTTTTAAACAAAAAGTCAAAGAAAGTCAAACTGACGCAACGTCATTCGAATGACATGTCAGCTCATTCGAGCAAGATGCTCATGTCACGCGAACGACATGGAAATTTCGTTCGAGCGGCAATCTTTTCGAGGCGACGCTTAATTATTATTTAAAGCGTGTTTGCGTCAGAGTTTCGTAGGTGTGCATCTAAAAAAATAGTTTACCATCCAGTACGTTGTTTGCACATGTTTTCTAAGGTTTCAAAAGCTTAAACACATCCTTAGAGTTTGCGAAGATATGAGAGATCATTATTATATGTTTACGTGATCTTGCTTCACCAAGAAGGTTTGTTCAACTATTGAACATCAGGGTTTTGTGGTGAAAAAAAGAGAATGACTTCTTATTCGACATCGTAGACGAATCAAAGCATTTCGGTGGACACCGAGACATTCATGGAGTCGAGTGTTGTGGACAGGTATCGTGGACGATGGAATTTCTTCTTGGGCACTATTGAAGAAAGGTAGAAGATCATAAGGAGCATCAAGACCCGTGGGGATCAATTCATTGAGTAAGGCTAATTTGTCTTTGTAAAACCTTTGTTCATAGTGATTGTCTATCTTGGGCCATCCAAGGTTGTTTTCTCATTTTGGGTTTTTCCTCGTACATCCGACGTTGTGAGTATTCTTTACTTTACTTTGATTGATTTAATCACTACATGCATGTTTATGATTGATCAAGATAAAATTGGTTTAAAGTAAGAATTGGGTTTTCACAACTTTGTTTGGTGCACATTAAAATTTGGTTTGATTTGAAACATGTATAAGGGACCAACCTCCGCCTTTTCAAATTGGTATCAGAGATAGAAAACATATTTTATTTGTCTTGTGATACCGTGTGTTTTCAAAGATGAGTTTGGATATAACAAATTTTCTCGAACTCCTGTTTTTTATGGCACTAATTACACTTATTGGAAGATGAGAATGTGGTGTGCATTAAAATCCATTGATGAGCGTGTGTGACTGGAAGTTGAGAAAGGTTGGACACCCCCTGTCACTATTGTAGGTGAGGTCACTAATTTAAAGCCCGATGAGTCATGGACCGAAGCTTAACGAAGACTGTCACAATATAATTCTAAGGGTCTGCACGTTATTTTTTCACATGCACACAAGGAGAATATAATATAATTATGACTTGTGAAACATCAAAAGAGGATTGGGATATTTTGGCACTCACTCATGAGGGCACTAGCACGGTTAGGGCATCGAAGCTTCAAAATATCACTACACAGTTTGAGACCATTAGGATGTTAGAGAGTGAGAATTTTGATGAGTTTTATGCTAGGTTGTCCAATATTGTCAATTCTTCGTTTAACCTACGTGATAAAATTCTGAACAATTGTGTCATTAAGAAAATCCTTAGGTCGTTGCCTAGTAGGTTTGATGCGAAAGTAACCATTTTAAACTCCTTGGGTAAGTTAGAGTCGACGAAACTAGAAGAGATTGTATGTGAGTTATAAACCTATAAAATCGACATGATAACCTCCAAGAAAGTGCCTAAGAAAGAAAAGGGTATTTCTTTGAAAACCCGGAAGGAGAAAATTAAAGTTTCGGATTTTGATTTCGATTCCTATTCTGAGGATGTTGCTTTGTTGGCAAAGAAATTTAAAAAATTTATTAAGTTTCAAAAGCAATCGAAAGATGCCAAGAAATTTGAAAAATTCAAGAACAATAAAGTTGATCCCACCTCTAAGGATAAGTTTGAGAAGCCTAAGAGAGATGAGTTGGATAAGTGTTTTGGGTGTGAGGGGTACGGTCACAAAGTTAAGGAGTATCCCACTAGACTTAATAAAGAGGGCAAGCAACCCATTGTTTATAGTGCCAGCTTAAGTGATAGTGATGCGGAAGAGGGAGAGAGTTCCCCCATTGAGCATAACTTTGTTGCATTTATGGCATGTCATGTGAGCGACAACAATTCTCATGTGCATGACACTTCCGACGAGGTTTTGAGTGAATCCCATGTTAGTGAGGGTGAAGAGAGTGACGAGGAGGAGATAGATGTGAAAGAATTGCAAAATGCATTTAATGAGTTGTATGCCGAAATGGTGAAGGTGAAAAAGGCTAACTCAAAATTGCTAGCTAAGTTGAATGAGCGTGCCATAGAAAATAATGATTGTTTGATTGAGGATCTTAGGGCATGAGAGAAAAAGTTTAGGGAGAAACTAGAGTTTGTGGAGAAAGAGAGAGACAATCTCCGTGGTTTGATGGAGTCTTTGAAAAGGCAGATTTTAGCGTTTGAGAAGTCTAGGCGTTTGCTCGAGTCTAGGATTCATGAGTTGGAAGAGAGATTGAAAGACTAGTCTAGAGTTAAGTTTGATTTGGAGGCTAGGTCAGAGAAGTTAGATAAGATCTTAGGCACCGTCCAAATTAAAGGAGATAGGGGAGGTATATGTTTTGATGAGAGAATTATTTCAATTCCCCCCTCACGTGTGAGAAACACTAGGAAGGTTAGAAAAGGTCCACATAGAGGTGATCATTCCCACCATCACTACACTTGCACGTTTTGTGGTTGGAAAGGTCACCTTAGGCGTTATTGTTACGACCTTAGACAAGCTCCTAGGAAGTTTAGGAATTAAGTTGGCCCGGTTCCCCAAACCCCCATGCGTTGCTTTACACCTACTTGGGTTAGGAAATCGAATTTAGTGGCTTTAGGAAAAAATCTTCATGACTCTCATTTGGGTGCACTTGATTCTTCCCATGCTAAATCTAAAGGATGATAGTGTTGCCTTGTTTGTCATATACTAGTTTTCTTCATGATATATTAATTGCTAGTATTATGACATGTGTATCATTTTGTATTATTGTTTTTCACTTGTTTAAGTCATATTGAAAAAATACAAAAAGATTTTGTTTCTTTTGGAAATTTTGAAAAACCAACAAGATTTTTCTTTTATTTAAGTCAAAATATGTTTAAAAAGACAAAAAGATTTTCATTTTTTGTTTTTGAGTTTACATGTTTAATGTGGCATATTAGTGTGCTTGGACCCCCCCCCCCCCCCCATCGTTTCATTATCCATGTGGCTAGGACATTTGGTCATTATTATCGATGCTTAGAATGATCTTAACCATTGTTTATATGGGGTTGTTTCGAAGTTGATTTTCATTTTGATTCGACTTTGTATATATGCCAACATTGCACACATACACGAGTTTATATGGATGTTTGACTTCTTTTGCATATTTGAATTTGGTGAGGCATTCTTAACTCAATCTTGTCATCTATGCGTAAGTAGACTTAAGGAGAAGTGTGCATGTAAGAATCGTTTACCATGAGGATTTGTATTGGATTCTAATTGAAAAAATAATGATTGATTCATGGGAAAGGGCTGTGAGAGTTCAAAATTAACTTGTCGTGAAAGCCACCATTTAAAAGATCCCAAAAGAAAAAACAGTATGAAAAAGGGCCAATAATATTTTCTCTAATTTGAGAATGCTAGAAACCTAAAAGGAACTTGAAAAAGTATATGTTTATGAGGGTGTTTGGTTGGAGAAAATTTTAAACGGGTTTGCACAACTAATCCTAATGGTGAAACATTGCAATTTGATGTTATTGTTTGTAGAATCATCAAAATTCTGGATTTGTGTGCATGAAGTATGTTTAGTTCATTAAGCTCTCACTTTTATTGTCATTTTGCTATGATAAAGTTTGATGATTTATCTCTATCGATTAGAGCATCTTGATCATTTTGATGTGTTGGAATTGTGACTCATTTGTTGTAGTTTCACGCCCATTCATTCCATGTCCATGTTTAAGCACATCGGTACTATGCTTGCATGTAACTCGCATTTTTAGTTTATGAGTTTTTGCGTTTTGTGTTAAAAGTCTACTGTTTTAACACTGTTTTGCTGCTGTCAGGCCCTTCCACTAATTTTTTCTGGAAATTTTTTCAATGGGCAAAAATATAACATATTTCTGGGAAAATGTGAAAGTTTGGCAGGTCGCGAGAAATCGTTCAAACGACATCTCTATGTCACGCGAATGACATATGTCCTTCGTTCGAGCGACGTCCTGACTCGTTCGAACGGCAGGCTGTATTCTTGTTTCTGATTGGTTTGCAGTCCACTAGTTTATTTTGGTGATATTTTTGGTACTACTGGAAGTGTTTCTGGACTGACTGGTTTATATGCAGGGTTATATTGTTCCAAAATTGGTATTTTGCATATAGTTTGTTTATCACACCTGATTAGATTCCTATATTCTTTGTGTGATTCATTGGTTTACTAGCTACAGATTTGTCATCTTTTGATCATATTTAGCTGGTTGTTTCATGGTTATCTAGCAATTTCAAATTGATTTAAATTGGTATATTCTCATGCTAGATACTTTGATTGGTTTATTTTTGCACCGGATTGTCTATTCGAGACAAAAGGGGAGAGATGTATGTGATGTAGGGGGAGATCTGAGCATGTTTTGGATTACATATTTTACAAATTGGTAGTTTAAATTTTCAATCATTTTGTGCTCAATTGTTTAACAAATTATTTTTCAAAGTTTATTCATATTGGTATCTATCGTCATTTGATATATATATATATATTGGTTTCATTTGTTCCTCCATACTTCACTGAATATTCTTTTGTCTGTTTCATGTGTGTAGGTATTCTTCAGTAGGGGTGTTCACGGGTCGGTTCGGGTCGATTTTGGACACTAATTCAAACCGAACCGATCAGTTCGGTTTTGGAAAAGGTCAGATCGAAACCGAACCGACTATGAAAAAACCCGTCGGTTTCGGTTCACAGCGGTTTCGGTTCGGTTCGGTTTCGGGTCGGTTTTCGACGGTTTCATGTTTGGACCAGTTTTTTTAATGGCGGTTTTCGGTTTGGGTCGATTTTTAAAGGTGGCTAATGGTTTTTGGATATAAAAATATAAGTTATTTAGGTTTTTTGAATATATATTGGTTTCGGGTTGGTTTAGTTTGAATTAGTTTTTTCCACATATAAATCGACAACCGAACCGACATGATCGGGTTTTTATATCCGTAAATCGTAGGCCGAACCGGGCTAAAAAAATCGACAGTTTTGGTTCGATTCGGGCTGGTTCAGTTCGGTTTTCGGGTCGGGTTTTTTTTAACACCCCTATTCTTCAGCGATTCAAGATTTCAAGTCTACATCACATTCAGATAGTTTATGTTAGCCGGTGCTACATATTCTAGTCCATGTCCTGTAATTTTTTACTTTGGGTTTATGAGATGGGATTTAGGCGTCATACGGCTTGACGGTCCGGTTTAGGCATTTCACTGGTTTAGTTTTATCCCGAAATAGTCAAAGGGGGAGATTTGTAAGGACATAAATTTCCAATTTAGTCGCTGTATTGTTTTGACTTAATTCCGTGAACAAAAATTTGTTTGTAGTATGTCATAGGGAGATTTTTATTTTGTCACGATCCCACTTGGTCTATGACGTAATGAAGAAATTGAAGACGTTGCGAAAAAGCTTCAAATAATTAATCATGCCAAGATTTAAATTGGTGCAAGTTTAATCGTCTTCAAAGTTAATTGCATTCTGAGATCACTCAGGTATGAATGCATATAATTAATTGTGCTCGAAATTATTTTTATAAAAGATAAGGATGTAATTTTATAAAGAAAAATATTTTAAAATGTTTTTAAAAGTGTTTTAAAGGTTTACACTACGTTTTATTCGGATAAAGTCGAAATAGAGTTTGACTAATTTGGATCTTTTTTAAAAGAGACGTTTTAAAAAAAAGTCAAAGAAAGTCAAATTAACACAGCCTCGTTCGAACGACATGTCAGCTTGTTCGAGAGAGATGCTCATGTCGTGCGAACGACATGGAAATCTCGTTCGAGCGACGCTCTTTTCGAGGTGGCGCTTACTTGTTATTTAAAGCGTGTTTGCGTCAGATTTTCGTAAGTGTGCATCTGGACACTACACCAAATCTGGCGATTGGTCACGACCAAAATCCCTGACCAAGACTGTGGGTCGCAGACTTGGGCGGTGACCATTTCGGCATGACCAATTTCTTCGGTCGCAGCCCAAGTCTGTGACAAAAAAATGGTTACGGCCTAGAGGGGGTCATGGTAGATGGTCGCGAACTTGGGTCGTGACCCATGTCTTGACGGGTCGCGGCCCTCGTCCGTGACCCACAACCATGACAAATGGGTCGTGGCCAAAGTCTGCAACCCACAATCGTGACAAAACAAAAAAGAAAAAAATGGTCGCGGCCAAGTCCGTGACCCACAACCGTGACAAATTGCTCGCGGCCAAAGTTCGCGACCCACAACCGTGACAAAAAAAATAAAAAAAATGGTCGCACCCTAAGTCCGTGACCCATAACCATGACAAATTGGTCGCGAACTTTGGCCACGACCCACAACCGTGACAAAAAAAGAGGGAAAAAAATGGCCGCAGCCCAAGTCCGTGACCCCCAGTCATGACCAAAAAAGGTCGCGGCCAAAGTCCGTGACCGACATCACAACGGAAAAAAAAAGGAATAAAATGGTCGCGGACTTTGGCCGCGACCATTTTTATGCGTGACGAAAAAAATAAATATGGTCATGGACAAAGTCCATGACCATATTTAACTATAATTTTAAAAAATGTGTATTTTTTTTGTCCAATCCAAAAATTGAGGGTCCTGTGAGTGCACCATCGGTTGCTACGTGTAACGTTGGACGCGTACGAGGTATTACAAACATCTATTATTGGCAAAACAATAAAAAAAATCACAAATTGCGAATCGGGAGCGTTGTTAATAAACTAATATATATACAAACTTAAAAATATTACACGTCTTATAAATTCACAAACCAAACAAAATTGAGCAGAGTTTCCTCTATTTTCTGGACTTAGGCCGTGACCCACTGGACGTGACCATTCACAGGATTTGGTATAGTGGGATGTAATACCCCGAGATTTTAGGGACAATAAATTTTTATTTTTGGGAGAAATAAATATTAATTTAATTGGAGAATAATTAGATTGGCATTTGAGGTCGAAAATTCGAAGATGTTAGAAAGTGATTCTGATGACAATTCTGAGGATGCGGTTCTTTTCGAAAGGGTCGAGATAGTCAAAATGACTGTAAATGGGGCTTATTTGGGTTCCGAAATATTTTAAGTTCGTTTGGCTCGAATTAGAGTTAGCGAGTCATTTAAAGTGTGTATTATCATTTAAAGTGGTGTATTTTGGATTCAAGGCTTAAAAGCCTACGGGAGAAGCCTTTCTCATTTAGATAAAAGAGAAAGCCCTAGAAAGAGAGAGAGATAAAGAAGAAAAAGAAGAAAGAGAAGAAGAAAAGAGGAAGAGAAATAAGAAAAATTGGGTTTTCCGACCAATCCGCGATTTCAAAGACGAATCAGACTCTACAATCTTGAGGCAAGTGATTAAACTTGATAAATAATTGTTGTGTAACATTTATTTCATGATTTGTGGTTAATTTTATGAAATTTGGGATAAATATGTTAAAACTTAGATTTTGGGTTAAATCTTACATTTGATGTGTATATGATGAAATTGAGGTTGGAAATTAGTTGGGTTTAGTTATTTGATGAGTATTAATGTTATGAATATGTTTGAGTCGGAGATTTGTGGTTGAAAGTAAGTATTTTGGAGTTTTGGAGAAGCTGGAAGTGAGTAAAAATGGAGTTCGGCCGAGGTACCTGGTAAGGATGGTCGACCACGTCCAAAGGGTCGGTCGATCGCGCCTCCAATAAGAGGAACACTGTTTTTGATTTTAGGCATAATTGAGCACCGTGATTGACCGGGCCTCTGTTTTGGGTTCAAGTTTGGGAATTTAAGTTTATCCCCTTTTCCATTGGGTTTATATTTATGGACTTTCCTAATTAGTGTATCATAGAGGATTAAGTTATTATATAAGGGGACTAATGACTTTAGAAGTGTGAGGTGATATTTCGGGCTATTTAGTAAATGAAATGGAGTGCATATTTCTTTCTCTCGTTATGGAAATGAGAGTAAACTTAATAAATAATTGGATGTAAACGCTGGAGTTTTAGTGATTGATTTCCAGATAGTGAAAATTTAAATTATCGTAATGATTTGGTGGGAAATCCTCTTAGTGTCGAGGTTAATAATTGAGGAGTAATAAATGTTGATCGATTTGCATACGGATATAGAGAATATCCTTAACGTAAATTAAATTAGGAGATTAATCAAAATAGAAGTGATGGGTGACCTTTAGTTGAGAAATCGTATAGTGTATCCAAAGTGGGGAAGTTATGTGAGTTATTGGCGAATAGTATATCGAGAGTGAAATATACTAATAAATGAAATTATTTCACTTACGCCTAAAAGCGTAATAAGAGTATGTATAATCATATAGTGTGATAAATATACCTTTTGTGATGGTATACATTTATATGATGCGATGATGTATGTATATCTTGTGTGTATGATATATATATATATATATATATATATATATATATATATATATATATATATAAGTGAAGCATACCCCCTCTATGCTATCATGGGAAGTTGCACGATGTGGGTGAGGCCCCTTGCTTGAGGAGCAGGGCGCGTATAGTCCCCAGGTGAAAGCGTCCATTATTATTGTGTGATTATTTTCATTAGGGGTGAGACGTGGTGGGTATGTTTTGTCTCATTTCCAGGGAGGAACTATGACCGCTTTTCGACATTGGGATATGGTTTTTACCAAGGCGGTGTGAGATTCCGACCGTTGGTACCCAGGATGATATGTGAGTGATTCCCTTGTAGATGATAACATTGAGAACCTGCATCCTCGAGTTATAGCTCGCTGGGATGGTTATTATTATACTTGTGCAAATAGTATATTAATTGTTTATGATTATGTGATATCATATTTGTCTCTAGAGTAAAGATACATAAGAAGATTGCTTGAATCTCATTCCGGAAGATTTTATCCAGAAAAATTGTGATGAATATATCTTAAAGTGGAATTGTAGAGTAGATAATTATTATGAGTATATATAGTACTTTGGGTATCGAGGGCATAATATACCTCAACGACCAACATTTCCAATGAGTAGTGTATCGGAGGGTTCCTTGTTAGGATTTCGTTCGCGAGATGTCCCACGCACGAAACACAGTGCAATGTTGGGAGTGAGGAGAAGTTAGTCCTTAGTGCTCATATCTATATTAGTATATCTTGACGATCGACAGTGCCAACGAGTAGTGTATTGAGGGGGTTCCTTGTTTGGATTTCTCTTGCGAGACGTCCAACACACGAAACGTCGTGCACTGTTGAGAATTGAGAATAATTAATTAATTAATTACATTAAATAAGAATTTCGGTTATACGTGTCATGCATTGAGGGCATAATGAATCTTGATAATCAATACTTCCAGGAGTAGTGTATCGTGGGGTTCCCTGTTTAGATTTCGCTTGCGAGACGTCCCACGCAAGAACCGCGATGCAGTATTGAGAATTGGGGGAAGTTTAGTCCTTAGCACTTAGATGATAATAACTCATATATATATATATATATATGTAAATAACTAGAATATGAGAAATTCGAGTAAAAGAGAATGTTTTTGGTATAATTTATATGTTGGTAAGTTGGCGAATATTTAAGAGGGGTACTCTTTGAAGTTGAGGGACATGATTTAGAGGGATTTTAATTGAGTATAAATTTTGGGTGTAAGTTAGAGTACTTTTCCCCTAGATAGATTTGGGCAATTAATTGGAGATGATGTGCATATGTTTAGTGTGCACTTTAGTTGAGAGATGAGTTGGATTTTATGGAGAGTGCAACTCCACTTTAATCATGTTATAATCTATTTATAATTATTATGCATTTTAATGCACTTGATAAAATGTTTTCACACCTCGGGATCTGACCCGTTTATATTTTCTCCTGCTATGTATATATTTTATTACTTTAGGTGTTCCTACGCAACAACGTCATTGATGATATCCATCCAGTGTATTCGTAGGGCTGTGGCAGTAGCAGACTGATGCGGTATTTTGATGTAGTCGTTTCCTATCTTTTGTATATCTAGATCAGGATTCAGTTTGTCTATCGGATTTATACCCAAGTGTTAGTGTAGAACTTTTATATTTTCCTTCTCACTGTATTGTATTGTTTGTGACCCGACAGCATATTCGGGTATTGTATCTTGTACTCTTATATTAGCCTCTTTTATATTCATTGAGTGTGCGTGTCTCTCTTATCATTTAGATGCTCATTGTATGGTTTGTTTAGTTTGTGAATATATGTTTTGAATTTTTTTTTGATGCCCTCTTTTTGTAGTAATGGGTTGTTAGCCGAGTTTATTTTAGAATCGTCAGTAGATGTTGAGAATGATCCACTTGAGATTCCTGATTATTTTAGTATAGGGCTAGCCACCCGTTATTATTCTGAGCGGGGTGTCACAGGTGGTATCAGAGCATCAGGTTCTAGTGTCTTTAGGATCTGTGTGGGTTTACTGCTATCTTCCGTAAGCGTTCTTGAAGTAGAGCTCTATTATTAGGACTGTTGTGTTCATACGTCCATATTTTTCTTCTGTGATGAGAAAAAATTTGAAAGGCATTCTGATACAATTGTTCTTATTTCAGATGCCACCGAAGAGAAGTCATTCAGGCAGGGCAAATAAAGGGGCTGAGAGTGTGGAACCCTAATTGCCTCAAAGGACTATAACTACAGATGAAGTTCCCAGTGTTGTGGTACAAGCAGTAACCGCTACTATTTTTGCGATGGCACATCAACCTGTAATTCAATCAGCCCAACCCCATCTAGGACCTTCTTTATGGGAAAGAGTGCGGGAATATTTTAGTAAGGGGTATCCTCCAGAGTTTTCAAAGGGAGTTGATACGATTGCTGTAAGTCAATGGAAGAATAGTATGCTAAGGAACCTTCGTACGGTTGAATGTAGTGAGGTGCAGAAGCAATTTCTCACCACCTTTAACTTGACATGAGTAGATCTTCAATGGTTGGAGTTTGTCACCACATCTAAACAGAGAGATATATTGCCCATATTATATTTTTGGGAACTCTTTGACCAAAGGTATTTTTCTTCCGCGATTCAGAAGGAAATGAGGAGGAAATTGATGGATGTGTTTCAAGGTAATAGAACGGTGGCCGAGTACGAAGAAGAATTTACTCGATTGGAGAGTTTAATACCTGAGGAGGTGAATACGGAAGAGAAACAAATATCAAAGTTTATGCGAGGTTTAAATGGGCAAATTCGGCAGCAATTGTTGGGGAACCCAGCGTTAGTGACTTTCGTCGAGGTAGTGAATGCGGCACTGTTATAGTGTCATGAATATTGTCTTCGTTCTCTAGGGGGTAAGAACTTTAGAGATTCGGGTTCATCAAGTAGGTATGGTAGTGAGAATGCCAGTAATGCCAGAGAGTATAAGCAAAATTTTATAGGATCGCAACAACATTATGTTCCTTAAGATGGGCAGAGAGGATTGTGGGTAGATGTTTCTTTTGTAAAGAATTTGGTCATAGGAAGAGAGATTGTCCTAAAAGAGGTAAAGGAACACGTTTTGAAGAAGCTTTGGATGTGAAACCCTTATAGCAAATTCGAGGCCATTTTAGGCTAGGGGACTTTGTGTGGGAACCCATTGATGAAGAGATGAAATCGGATTAGAGAGGTATGATGTAAGTTATTTTCCTTTGTGAATAGGATTATGCTATATGAAGTCATGGAAGTATTGTGTGTAAGATTGAAAAGAGTGGTTAGTGCTATAACCCTATTATGTATAATATGAACCAAAAAGGGAATATTGAGCAAGTGAGGCTCTTATATGTTATCTTTTGAGAGAATAGATTATTTTGGTATGTGCTAATAGATAGCTATAACTTTGTTGTGAACATAATAATTGTTGAATGGTGTGAGTAAAATGATAAAGCTATTTGATTTATAGTCGTGCTAGACTTATATATTAGTTATATTCCACTTATGGAAGAGCCTAGTGTATGGCAATATATTATTATGATGAGAGAGTTTATTACATAAAATAATTCAGAATTTAGTGGATTATTGATGAGTAAGAGACTTATCTCATAATTATGTTAATTGTGAGAACTATATATTATTATGAGTATGATAAATATTAAAACCTTGTGTCTTGGGCATAAGGTATTTTATTTAAATGTCGAAAGACATAAACTGTCTTATAATAAATTGTTTTTAAAATAAACTTTTTGTAGGCCTTTGGGCAATATCAAAAATGATTTACACAAAAATATTTTTAAACTCTGGTCCCGATCTAACAAACTCTCAATCCCCGACGTCACTGCATATTAGTGTATTGGGAGGGTTCCTTGTTTGGATTTCGCTTATGAGACCTCCCCCGCATGAAAGAAGCGAATGTCAGGAATTGAGAGGAGTTAAATCTTTGGACCTTCCAAAATTTTTATATTATTAGTATGTTAGTATAATTTTTATATAATTAGAGTCATGGTATTATTTGAGGCAAGAGAAGCCCAATTATGTTTATACGAGTAGAGCTCGAATAAATGGTGTATGGGCCCCCTAGTAGTTATAATTAGTTTTATATAATTTAAAGTAATCCATCGTGAGAAGTGGGAGGATTGGGTATAGTTTTAGCGAGGATAAGTGTAGTAGAAACAAGTTGAACTTTGAAGTATTAGGCTTAGATATTTTCGAGGGCGAAATTCTTGTAAGTTGGGAAGTCTGTAATACCCCGAGATTTTTTAGACAATAAATTTTTATTTTGGGGAGAAATAAATATTAATTTAATTGGAAAATAATTAGATTGGCATTTGAGGCCAAAAATCCGAAGATGTTAGAAAGTGATTCGGATGACAATTCTGAGGGCACGGTTGATTCCGGAAGGGTCGAGATAGTCGAAATGACTGTACTTGGGGCTTATTTGGGTTTCGAAATATTTTAAGTTCGTTTGGCTCGAATTAGAGTTAGCGAGTCATTTAAAGTGTGTATTATTATTTAAAGTGGTGTATTTTGGATTCAAGGCTTAAAAGCCTACGGGAGAAACCTTTATCATTTAGAGAAAATAGAAAGCCCTAGAAAGAGAGAGAGAAAGAAGAAAGAGGAGAAGAAAAGAGGAAGAAAAGAGGAAGAGAAAGAAGAAAAGTTGGGTTTTTCGACCAATCCGTGATTTCAAGGACGAATCAGACTCTACAATCTTGAGGCAAGTGATTAAACTTGATAAATAATTGTTGTGTAACATTTATTTCATGATTTGTGGTTAATTTAATGAAATTTGGGATAAACATGTTAAAACCTAGATTTTGGGTTAAATCTTACATTTGATGTGTATATGATGAAATTGAGGTTGGAAATTAGTTGGGTTTAGTTATTTTATGAGTATTAATGTTACGAATATGTTTGAGTAGAAGATTTGTGGTTGAAAGTAAGTATTTTGGAGTTTTGGAGAAGCTGGAAGTGAGTAAAAATGGAGTTCGGCCGAGGTACCTGGTAGGGCTGGTCGACCACGTCCAAAGGGTCGGTCGATCGCGCCTACAATAAGAGGAAAACTGTTTTCGATTTTAGGCATAATTGAGAACCGCGATCGACCGGGCCTCTGTTTTGGGTTCAAGTTTGGGAATTTAAGTTTATCCTCTTTTCCTTTGGGTTTATATTTATGGACTTTCCTAATTAGTGTATCATAGGGTATTAAGTTATTATATAAGGGGACTAATGACTTTAGAAGTGTGAGGTGATATTTGGACTATTTTGTAAATGAAATGGAGTGCATATTTCTTTCTCTCATTAAGGAAATGAGAGTAAACTTAATAAATGATTGGATGTAAATGTCGGAGTTTTAATGATTGATTTCCAGATAGTACAAATTTAAATTATCGTAATGATTTGGTGGGAAATCCTCTTAGTGTAGAGGTTAATAATTGAGGAGTAATAAATGTTGATCGATTTGCATACGGATATAGAGAATATCCTTAACGTAAATTAAATTGGGAGATTAATCAAAATAGAAGTGCTGGGTGACCTTCAAATGAGAAATCGTATAGTTTATACAAAGTGGGGAAGTTATGTGAGTTATTGGCGAATAGTATATCGAGAGTGAAATATACTAATAAATGAAATTATTTCACTTACGCCTAAAAGCGTAATAAGAGTATGTATAATTATATAGTGTGATATATATACCTTTTTTTATGGTATACATTTATATGATGTGATGATGTATGTATATCTTGTGTGTATGATATATATATAAGTGAAGCATACCCCCTTTATGCTATCATGGGAAGTTGCGCGATGCGGGTGAGGCCCCTGGCTTGAGGAGCAGGGCGCGTATAGTCCCCAGGTCATAGCGTCCATTATTATTGTGTGATTATTTTTATTAGGGGTGAGACGTGGTGGGTATGTTTCGTCTCATTTTCGGGGAGGAACTATGACCGCTTCCCATACGTTGTGATATGGTTTTTACCAAGGCGGTGTGAAATTCCGACCGTTGGTACCCAAGATGATATGTGAGTGATTCCCTGGTAGATGATAGAATTGAGAACCTGCATCCTTGATTTATAGCTCGCTCGGATGGTTACTATTTTACTTGTGCGAATAGTATATTAATTGTATATGATTATGTGATATCATATTTGTCTCTAGAGTAAAGAGACATAAGAATATTGCTTGAATCTCACTCCGAGAGATTTTATCCGTACAAATTTTGATGAATATATATTAAAGAGGAAGTGTAGATTATATAATTATTATGAGTATATATAGTACTTTGGATATCGAGGGCATAATGGACCTCAACGACCAACATTGCCAAGGATTAGTGTATCGGAGGGGTCCCTTGTTTGGATTTCGTTCGCAAGACATCCCATGCACGAAACGCAGTGCAATGTTGGGAGTGAGGAGAAGTTAGTCCTTAGTGCTCATATTTATATTATTATATCTCGACGATTGACCGTTCCAAGGAGTAGTGTATCAGGGGGTTCCTTTTTTGGATCTCGCTTGCGAGACGTCCCGAGCACGAAACGACGTGCACTATTCAGAATTGAGAATAATTAGTTAATTAATTACATTAAATGAGAATTTGGGTTATACGCATCATGCATTGAGGGCATAAAGAATCTTGATAATCAATATTTCCAGGAGTAGTGTATCGGGGTGGTTCCTTGTTTGGATTTCGCTTGCGAGACGTCCCACGCACGAACCGCGGTGCAGTAGTGAGAATTGGGGGAAGTTTAGTCCTTAGCACTTAGATGCTAATAACTCATATATATATATATATATATATATATATATATATATATATATATATATATATATATATATATATATATATATATATATATATATATATATATATATGTATATATATAACCAGCCCAATACACTACTCCTGGCAATATTGATTATCAAGATTCTTTATGCGAGACGTCCCACGCACGAACCACGGTGCAGTAGTGAGAATTGGGGGAAGTTAAGGCCTTAGCACTTAGATGATAATAACTCATATATGTATATGTATATATATATATATATATATATATATATATATATATATATATATATATATATATGTGTGTGTGTGTGTGTGTGTGTGTGTGTAAATAACTAGAATATGATAAATTCGAGTAAAAGAGAATGTTTTTGGTATAATTTATATGTTAGTAAGTTGGTGAATATTTAAGAGGGTTACTATTTGAAGTTAAGAGACATGATTTAGAAGGATTTTATTTGAGTATAAATTTTGGGTGTAAGTTAGAGTACTTTACCCCTAGATAGATTTGGGAAATTAATTTTAGATCATGTGCATACGTTTAGTGTGCGCTTTAGTTGAGAGGTGAGTTGGATTTTATGGAGAGTGAGACTCCACTTTAATCATGTTATAATGCATTTATAATTATTATGCATTTTAATGCACTTGCTAAAATGTTTTCACACCTCGGGCTCCGACCCGTTTATATTTTCTCCTGCTATGTATATATTGTATTACTTTAGGTGTTCCTACGCAAGGACGCCATTGATTATATCCATCGAGTGTATTCGTAGGGTTGTGGCAGTAGGGGACTGTTGCGGTATTTTGATGTAGTCAATTCCTATCTTTTGTGTATCTAGATCAGGATTCAGTTTGTATATCGGGTTTATACACAAGTGTTAGTATAGCACTTTTATATTTTCCTTCTCAGTGTATTGTATTGCTTGTGACTCGACAGCATATTCGGGTATTGTATCTTGTACTCTTATATTAGCCTCTTTTATATTCATTGAGTGTGTGTGTGTCTCTTATCATTCAGATGCTCGTTGCATGGTTTGTTTTTGTTTGTAAATATATGTTTTGAATTTTTTTTTGACACCCTCTTTTTGTAGTAATGGGTTGTTAGCCGAGTTTATTTTAGAATCGTCCACCCGTTATTATTCTGAGTGGGGTGTCCCACTGGAAAAACAGTTTACCATCCAGTATGTTGTTTGCACATGTTTTCTAAGGTTTAAAAATCTTTAACACATCCTTAGAGTTTGCAAAGATCCGAGATATCATTATTATATGTTTACGTGATCTTCCTGCACCAAGAAGGTTTGTTCTACCATTGAACATCAGGGTTTTGTAGTGAAGAAAAGAGAAGGTCTTCTTGTTCGACATTGTAGACGAATCAAAGCCAATTGGTGGACACCGAGACATTCGTGGAGTCGAGTGTTGTGGATAGGTATCGTGAAAGACGGAATTTCTGCGTGGGCACTATTGAAGAACGATAGAAGATCAGAAGGAGCATCAAGACTCGTGAGGATCGAGTCACTGAGTAAGGCTAATCTGTCTTTGTAAAACCTTTGTTCATAGTGATTGTCTGGCTTGGGCCGTTTGAGGTTGTTTACCCATTTTGGGTTTTTTTCTCGTACATCCGGCGTTGTGAGTATTCTTTACCTTACTTTACTTACTTTAATCACTAGATGCATGTTTAGGATTAATCAAGATAAAATTGGTTTAAAGTAAGAATTGGGTTTTCACAACTTGGTTTGGTGCACATTAAAAATTGGTTTGATTTGAAACACGCATAAGGAACCACCCTCTGCATTTTCATTGCCCAACCAACACAAAATATAGGCATTTTGTCAAGTGTTAAAAGTCTACAATTAAGGATGTTGAATGACCATTTGGTGTTCTTTAGACTATTTTGTATAATTTTTAATGGCTTGACTTGAATCTTGACAAGATGTATCATTTGGCATAATGTTATTATCGAAGATGAATGGTATAACAATTTATAGGAATGGAAATATTATTATATGTATCCCTAGAGCACACATTTAATTATTAAGTTCAACGATCATGTTCACCTTACAAATTTGCTTTGTGAAAAGCCTCACCTATGTGACTTTGTGATAATTGTTGCCTTCAAAATTGATTGAACCATACATTTGTTGAATATGCAGAGCAACATTAAATATTTATATTATTGTTATAATACATGGTTTAGTAATATATAGAACTAAATTTTATTAATAATAAATGTGTTTATGCCATGAAATAGTAAAACAACGTAGTAAAAATTGACCTGAATATTTTGGTTTGTCATATTTATTATAAAATAGCAATTTGTGGGACATGTAGGTTATTTTCATGGGTTTTAAATAAATTAGATTGATAACATCTTTGACATTGGCCGAAACAACATGTCCACAACAACAATATTGTTATAATTAAGATATTGCTTCAATAATAGGATCACAATACATAGATGGATTTGTTGGGGATTGATATATACAGAATAAAAAAAAAGTTAGCCAAGGATCTTAGATTAATTTTACATTAGAAATCACAAAACTAAATAATATGCTTGAGAACAAATGTAGAGTTAAAAACACAATATATTTGTGGATCCGGTTGTGATCCGATGTGGAAAATGGTATTTGCATGATTAAGGGATGCCTCTTTTTGAATCTTCAAAAGGTTGCTTATCCTTTTAAAAAGGTTGGATCTCCTAATTTATGATCCTCCTAAAAGCTAGGTAGGTATGTGGGAATTCTTGAGATGATAAATCCTCTTTATGAGTGAGATATGGTGATCCTTCTACGCTAATTCACAAAAACGTGAATAATATTTTTTTTCACCTCTATCAAACCTTAATACCAATAAATGATAATTAAAACCCCTTCTTACACCTTTATATACAAGTATAAAAGGCAGGCTTCGGCTAAACTATGTTTTTTGAGAGTCCGGGCATTACTACCGAGGCAAATGGACTACATTAGGAACCTAAGATAAATAATTAAATTGGAGATAAATAAATACTCAAAAATACACAATTACAACCACCGTAATTTATTTTCTTTATTTATTTAATCATAAAATAATACTAAATAATTATGACTCCATTCCAATTTAACCATCTCAGAAATCACTCATATATAACGAGGTCCTATTTGCAAAGTTAATTATGGTACACAATTTCATTCCCCACATTAAGATTCCTAACTCGCTTGGTCAAATCAATTTGATGTTAATCGATTGTAACCAACATCTAATTATTTTTTGTGATTCTTAGGTTTGACTTATTTTGCTACTTTTGCCAGATTATAAATAATACACTGTTCAAGTTTATTGGTGAAAGTAAAATTTAATAAATCTATCAACAGGGTACCGCAATCCAAGGTATCCACAGATGCAGATTCCTTCTGAATTAAGATTTCAAATATATTCATATAATTTCACCCAATACGCAAGGATCATTTGATTCAATCTAAATGTGACATCCCATATATTTTTATATTGGAGGTGGACAGTCCCCGCTGCCAACCTATATCGGGCATCAAAATTAAAATACAATCTTAGCATGTGATAGAAATGTGAGACATTACATTTTTTCTAAACAAGATATAATCCGAAATTCACTCCAATGAATATAAATATGCACATAAGAAATTATATCACCATGGTACCTCCAAAATAAAAATCAACTCCAAAAGATTGATTAATACTTAAATTAATCATTCAACGGTAACTATAACTTTAAACCAAAAAAATACCATGGAACTGAATGGACCACTGAATCCATAAACAACTGTCTCCTAAATAAAACGACGAAATGGAAATCAAAACTATTAAAGCAATTAAATAAAATTCTAGATGCACTCCATGTATCACCAATCAATCCTATAAAGCTACTCCAACAACTATAGCTGAAATGTTAGTCAATGCAATGGGTTAGAGACCACCGCATGAATACCAACTACTCCTCACAATAAGGATCGATGATTCCAGACATAATCACCATATGGGAAAAATATTACAATAGAATATTTTAAATTAAAAACGATATAGGAACATGTGAGTAGAGTAAAACAACACTAGCTTCCCACATAAACTAAGCCACCCAATTATTCAAATCAGTTTATATTATTTTTATATTTAGTTATGTTAAACCCGTTAACTTAATTTAATGTAATTAGCCAATTATTATTAAAGCGACACCATTATAGCTAGTTGACCTCAATATTGATCATTCACATATTCAGGCACACCTAAAATTATCAACACATCACACCCACTACCACCACTACAGCCCGATAGCTCAATTTTGTTAGACCTACATATATTGGTGATGTTCCATGCAAGACACATCACTATAGCCAATTTGTCAAATTTCATTAGCCCTGCAAAGACTCTTGATGTCAACACACATCCACGGGGGTATAACCATCTAACCCAGTTACCGATAATTATGCACATATTGACTATGTAAAAAAATACACACGTCATAATTGCTAGCCGACCTAATTCTCTTTAGTCATGTATATATTATTGTTGCCCAAACCATTTGAAATACCCATTTATGATCTCAAGAACTAATTATTATATCTCAATCAATTTCTCTTTATTTTTGTAACAATGGAAGGCACTCATACCATTATGAGAATGAGAAAATAAATATGATCGTCAAGGATGGTTACAAACAAGGATTTATTCTTGCAATTTTTACCTTAAATCAATTTTATCTTTTTATCCTAAAAATACATCTATGTGATAAAACAGATAAATCAAACCAAGCATTCAATAAAGAAAAAGTTTTACGAAAAATTCCTTTCAGGTAAAACCTTTATTCAACACTCTAGAAATATTACAAGACATTCGACTTACAAACTACTTGATAACAGCCACAAGTGTAGCGCACTAATCTTCTTAAATTTCTAAATAAATGCATTGATCCTTGCAAGAATCATAAGAACCGTAGTCCTCCTTAAACCTTAGACTTTGTCTTCAGCACTGAGTTCCCTCGGGTATCACAAGTCATCCATATAGATGCCTTTTTCACAAAGTTGTATGCAAGGTACAAAAACTTTTTAAGGTTTAAACAAATTCAAAAGAACAATTTTCAGGATGTATTGTTGTGAATTAAAAGTGTTTTATAACACTAAACAAAGAAGAAATTTCGCAAAAGATATGAAGAAACGGATCTGGAAAAAATCTTTAAAAAGCAAACACGAAATAGGTATTTATAGGGCATTCAAAATTTTCGAGATGAAGAACTCATTTGAACAAAATTCAAGGCTCATTCGAAGGAAAAAGGCAACTTATTTGAATGAAGTAAAATCTCGTTTGAATGAAGAAGCAATATCATTTGAATAGGTTTCAAATGAACTTTTGACGAGTCAAAATAGTGCTCCCTCAATTGATGCTCGATAGATAAAACTTCAAATGACCCATCTAAGGAAAACCTAATCTCTTTTGAACATTGTCTAAAATATTTTTTTTATTTTTTTAAAAATAAAAAGCCCTGCTCGTTTTTTATAAAAATAAGCATCCCAGAAATAAAGTATGTGAATTAGTTTAAACTCTAAATTTCTTTATACCTTTATGGGATGTCGGTAAGTCTTTAAACTTGGGTATGCTCGAGTTCGGTTCATCATGACAGCGTATGACCATTTGTAATGGGATATGCCAGACTAGCCTAAACTTTAAAAAGTCTATACTGTGAGCAATATTAGAAAAAATATTCTTACAAATCTCCCCCTTTGGATATTTCGGTACAAAACAAGCAAACATAACCGAACGCAAAATTAAAATAAAAATCTCCTATGACAGAAATCCTACTACCCTCCCAAACCCTAGAAATGGAATGGCATAAGACATTGTCTTAAAAACTCCACTTGTTGTTCCCTTTGGCAAACTTTTTCTTCATCTGGCGTGTCATGATTTCCTCTTTAAGTACCTAAACACATGAGAAAAAGAAATATACCTTGCAACACATCAAGTTTGAAAAAAAAAACTCATAAAAAACTCAAAAATAAATTCTACCCCATAAATCAAACTCTCATTTTTTAATTTGATCTCCCCCTTTATTTTGATCCAAAATAGAAAAAGAAGTATAAAAATAGGCATAACGAAGCATCGCGTAGAAGATAAGATATCATCACAAAAAGATATAAATTAAGCGCATGTAATGATAATCTCAAAGACCATTAAAACCAACTATTTTTGAAAATTTTTAATTTTTTCTGAAGAAAAACATTTGGCAAATACAAGACAATACCATATATAATATATGCAAAATATGTCAAAGAAAATCTGACACACATATATAGGTAAAAACGATCACAAAATATGACACAAAACACATAAGTTTTACAGACTAACATAATATCAATTTGTCTAAACATGTGGGATGGAATGAATGGGCGTGAACTAGTTACGAAAGAATTATATCCCAAACACTCAAATATGTTCAAGAAGCTCTAATTGATCGAAAAACTTTATCTAACTAATCTTTAGCCTCAAGTAACAAATAAAGTAAACTTTAATGAACAAAACAAGCATATTGCATACAAGCCTAGATTATTGATGATTCTACAGATTAATAGTCTCATTACAAAGTAAATATACATTGATCTTCAACTAAAATCCCTCTAAAGATAAACATATTTATTTTTCATTCTTTTCTTATCTTTTGAAGTGATTTCTTTTTAATGATCAAACAAACTAAAGTACGTTGGCCCCTTTTGGGCAATTTTTCTGTTTGTATAGCCTTTAGTTTTTTTTCTTGGGCTCTTTTTCAAAGGTGGCTTTAATGCAAAATCAACATGTCTTTATCAGCCCTTTCCCGTGTTCACTTTTATTTTTTTTCAATACTAAATAAACTTCCTCACAGGCAATGATTCTTACATGCACAAATCCCCTATAGTCACATAAACATGTAGATGACAAAATTGACGGGAAAACATCTCACCAACCTCAAACATACATGTGAAGTTAAAATCCAACAAGCTCGTGCATAGATGTACGGAGGCATATATAAAGTCTAATCCATAAATCAAATCAAGTTCAAAACAACTCCATAAACATGGTTAAGATCAATCTAAGTATCTAAACTCATAATCAAATGTCCTAGCCACATGGAAGGTACGGAGTGAATTGGATTTAAACACACTAATATGCCACACTAAATGTGTAAAACCAAAATACACAAAAACCAAAAATCTCTTTGTAGTTTTTAAATATGAGTCAATTAAAAAATACAAAAGATAAACTTGTCATAACACTTGCAAACATATATCATGAAAGAAAATATCCATAAGATAAGCAAGTGAAGAATCATGTGCAAGCATGTGAGAATCAATAAGTCTAACATCTAGCTCCTCCAAAATAGATTTTCTAACCATGATAGGTATACGCATAACGCGTCGGGTTTCAGGAACCAAGGGAACACTAGACTTCAACTTCCTAGGACCTCTTCCAAGATCATAACAAAAATTCCTAAGGTGACTTTTCCTACCACAATTAGAACATGTGTAAATACGAGGAATTTTACCTATGGATTGACCTTTGCTAATGTTCTTGGACATGATTCACCCTCTAAAAAAAATAATGTTATTAGCGTTAAAATTGAAAGAACTAGAAACATAGAATCCAATACCATCACTACTCAAATAACTCGAGTCTTTTAAATCATCTTTTAGTTTCAAAATTTTATACTCAAGCAAAGAATTTGACTCTTCTAATTTTAGGGACTCCTTCTTCATATGTTCAATCATTCCTAGAAGGTTATCTCGCTCCCCCTCAATATGAGCAAAATTATCCCAAAAAGTATTTTCACGTGTCTTATAATCATTAATCAAAACACTATCCTCAATGGAACATACATTAACCCTAGAATTTTTTAAGTCCTCTAATTCTATCTCTAAAGATCAGACTCTATCATCACTCTCTTTCTTAGAAAATTCTAAAATTTTAAAATCAAGATCCATGTCCACGAGTTTCTAACGAAATAAACCTCTTTAACTTTGAACAGTTTGCAAAAGATCCATAACGGATTTAAAACGAGAATTTTCTATTTTAATAATTTCAACTCTTTTAGGAAACTTCAAATTCAAAAGATTTAAGTCATGAATACTATAGGAATCCACTGAGAAAAAAACTAAATAAATCAAACACAAGAGAGATGAATTAACAACAGCCCTAAAATAACACAAAATAAGGATCTAACACGATAACTTAGTGCAACCCGCTCTGATACCACTTGTAAGAATGGAAGGCACTAATACCACTATGAGAATGTGGAAATAAATATGCTTGGCAAGGATGGTCACAAACAAGATTTATTCTTACAATTTTTATCTTAAATCAATTTTATCCTTTTGTCCTAAACATATATATATGTGATAAAATATATAAATTAACCCAATCATTCAACAAAGGCAAAGTTTTAGGAAAAATCCCTTTTGGGTGAAACCTTTATTCAACCTTTTAAATATATTACAAGAAAGTAGACTTATAAACTACTTGATAACCATCACAAGTATAATGCGCTAATCTTCATAAATCTCTAAAGAAATTCAATGAGCCTTGCAAGAATCATAAGAATGGTGGTCCCCCTTCAGCCTCAGCCTTTTTCTTCAGCAGTGAGTTCCCTCGGTAATAAAAAATCAATAATGGAGATGCCTTCTCCACAAAGGTGTATGCAAGATACTAAAACTTTCTAGGGTTAAACGAATTCAAAAAAATAATTTTCAATATGTATTGCTATGAATTAAAAGTGTTTTAGAACACTAAATAAATAAAAGATTTTGCAAAAGATATGTAGAAATGGATCTCAAAATAGTCTTATAAAAACTTAAGATGAAAAAGGTATTTATTACGCATTCATAATTTTCGAGGTGGAGGACTCGTTTGAACAAAATTCAAGGCTCGTTCAAATGAAAAAGTCAACTTGTTAGAACGAAGTAAAATCTTGTTTGAACAAAGAAACAATCTCGTTTGAACGGGATTCAATGACCTTCTATCTAGTCAAAAATAGTACGCCCTCAATCGATGCTCATTAAATAAAACTTCAAAAGATCCATCAAACTAAAACCCATTCTCATTTGGACGATATTCTCATCTTATTTGAATGAGGTTTAAAATAAAACATTTTTTCTTTTTTTAACAATAAAAAGCCTTGTTCATTTATGATAAAAATAAACCTCAAAAAAATAAAGTCTGTGACTTAATTTAAACTCTAAATTGTTTTATACCTTTACGGGATGCTGGGAAGTCTTCAAACTTGGATATGCTTGAGTTTGGTTTGTCATGACGGTGCATGATGATATGTAACGGGATATGCCAAACTAGCCTAAACTATAAAAGGTCTATACTATGAACAATATTAGAAAAATTGTTCTTAAAATTCTCAATTATCCCCATCAATAATTGTCGTATCACAACCTGAACGCTCCCTTAGTCACATACCTATATATCACCAAACCACAATTATTTCCTATATCCCCTAGGAAGAATAACTACCAAAAATCAATACCTAGTCTCTCACCTAGGCTAAAAGAATAAAGCAATCGCACACTACCTAGTCCCACCCAGGAAATATTCAACCGTACAAGAAACACTCTCTAGTCCCATACATATAAAGTTACAACAACAATAAAGTATACCTACTAGTCCCATATCTAGCAAGCAACCTATGAAATGGGTGAAAGTACAACTACTCTCAAAATTCCAACCTTCCTGCGGTGTCAAAATATTCATATGAACAATCTCCACGTAGATTATATTTTTAATTTAATACTACAATCCTCCAATTAATCCTAATATTTTAATTCCATATAAATTACATCCATCTAATCATATAATAACAAAATTCTACTAAATAATTACACAAGTTGTCAAATTCTATAATTTCGATACGAATGATATTTTAACAATTCAACATAGATACCAAACTAAAAGTGCCTAATAACAATCCTACACAACAACAAATTCATTCAACGACATACACATTTGATATCGCAAATTTATGGGTTGAAATACTATTCCAAATTCATATTTTAATTCTAGCATGCGAAACGTCCCACAAATCTACCATAATCCAAACCACTAATCTATGCATGCGATGTTACAAGTCTTAAATCAAAATTTTGGATTAAATAAAAATAACTGTGAATTTACTTTCAATCTCTCTAATTAATCTTCCAATTTATTTTTAAGAAAACATGATTAATTAATATTTGCAAAATATTTAAAATATATAACACTCAAGGGGAACAATATAAGTATTCATGCTGGAATAAAAGTCACCTCAAAATTATGATTACACAGTTGCAATTCCCTCGTAAAAATACTAAAGACTCGTTCTTGGCTGATCTTGAGAAAGCTTGTTTTGAATCTTTAAAATTTGAGTTAAAACTTGTTTTAATGGGGTTTAGGTTTTATAGAAGAGAGAAAAGAAATCTTGGGAGGCTATTGCTTTTTTAGATGATCTAAAAGTGTTGAAAAAAGTGTAAACTCAAGACTTTTTAATATAGGAAAACAAAAGATTTTGAAACTAACAAAAACACTTAAAAATAAGCCAATTCTCCATATCTGCCACGAATCGAATCGATTCTCCCCATGGGCGAATCGATTCCCCCCTGTTCAACCGATAGAGAAGAAAAGTTAAGAAAAATATGTTTTTGTTCTGGATTTTAAATCCTATTAAAACCTTATTTTTTATATATCAAAATCAACATTTTTAAATACTTAAATAATTAAGTCCAATAAAGATATTTTTTTGATTCTCGATTTTTTATCAGGATATTTTACAGTCCAAAATCACGGGGTATTACACTAAAATTGAATCGCACCTATAGCAATTAAAGAAACAACTACATAAATATCCCAATCCTCATTATTCTCGGGATTAAGAATCTATGAACCATTTGAAATAGGTGTGAGATTTTTTAAGTATATTCTAGAATTCATTTAGACTCAAATCTCATGGGTGGTCCCATTGAACACATTCATGGAGTGTACTGATTTCAATCCTTTATTGAAATTTTGTACAAGTTCCCAAACCATCACACTAGTTCCTCATAGTTTGAAATAAACTACTAGGATTACAACGTAACTGTTGATACCAAAATTAGTATGCTGTTATAGACGAATCACAAGAAAACACGTGTCGATCTACGTGGCACAATAGCAACGACGAAGTCTATTTCCCCGACCAAGTCAGACTCACTCCGAGAAACAAGTATACTCCGAAGAACTCCAGCTCTCTGAGGAACTCTTCAACGACGAGCAACCAAGGCGGTCCGAGCTGCATCTCGACCACAGCATTGATTGCCAGATAATCAACAATTCAACTATTCATTGAATGCTTATCATCTTGACGTATACGCTTGAAGAGCATTAAATGAGTTACCCTTTCATATGTATATCATTTAATGTATCACCCTTTCCTGTACAGCCTAAGGGCTATAAATACCTTGTATGACCCTCATTCAAAGGGACCGAAATTTTTGGATAGTACTTGTAATCGAGAATTCCCAAACACTCAGCAATAACATAACAGTGGACGTAGGCCATTCATATAAGGCTGAACCACTTTAAAATTCTTTGTCTCATTTATTTATCTGTGATTGAATAATTAGAGTGATCTAATTTTTTACATCAACAAATTGGCGCCGTCTGTGGGAATCGACTGTTGTTATCGTTTTCACCAAGAATTATTCATCATCAATGGCAGACAATCCAGAATCTGGCAATCGAAACGATGGAAATGCTGGAAATCCTCCAAATCCCTCTGCACCTCCAGATCTAGCTGGGATTATGACGAATTTGGCTCAAGGACAAACCGCCATGCAAGAAACAATGCGACAACTCATACAGACCCTTCATGGCAGTGCACCTGCACGTTCGGGACAGTGAAGTGGTCAAAGGCAAACCTATTTACTTTCTTCACAATCCAGGCGTACTGAGTCATATCGTAATGAGGAATCGAATGATTTTTCTTATCAACCTGGGCGAACTTCGTCAATACGGGCTACAGATACCGATCAACGTATCACTCTCTCTCCAGAAAGACCCAGCGCCTTGGAAAGACTGAGCAGAGTGTCTCCTTTCAGCCGATTAGGCCCTATAAGGAATAGGAGTCCACCTAAGACCATGTCGAGAAGTTTTCGACAACCATCAGATCTAAGAGAAGGATCAGCACAATCATTACCAGTTGCTCGTCAAGATAGATCTCAGGAGGCTACTTCAGAACAATCAATTGCTCGAACTAATAGGCCCGAGGAGGGAAATGATGCGTGGAAAGGTTCCATTCAGCGGTTGGAGGATAGATTGGGAGAAATGGCTAAGGCAAAGAATCCCCTACAACGAACTTTTATTCGAGGGACACCTTTTGTACAGGCCATTGTGGATTTTCCTACACCGTCGAAATTTAAAGTGCCCGTAGTGGCACCCAAGTATGATGGAAAGACAGATCATGTTCTTCACATAGAGCAATATCAAGCTGCTGCCGACATCTATGTTGTCCCTGACGAGATGAGATGTAGAGCATTATCTGGAACTCTTACCGGATCTGCCCAAATATGGTACAACAACCTTCCTCGGGGAAAGATTTCAACTTTCTTTCAGTTGGCCGAATTGTTCATTAGCAATTTCTGTTTTGGAGCAAAGCCAGTAAAAAGAGTAGCACACTTGTTAAGTGTTAGAAAAAAACCTGGTGAGAGTACTAGAGATTACATAACTCGTTTCAATAACAAGAAGCTAGAAGTCATAGATTATAAAGAAAAGACAGCAATCACCGCCTTGATGAGTGGGTTGTTGCCTAACAAGTTGTACTACACTTTGGCCAAAGATCCACCTACAACTATGTCAGAGTTGATGGCAAAAGCGGCCAAAATCATGAATGCCGAGGAGGCTATGACTGCGAAGAAGAATATGGATAAAGAAACCAAGGTGGAAGTCGACAAATCTAAAAAGAAAGAGCATAAAGGCAATGGCGGTGACAGGCATTCCAAGAATAATAAAACATCATGGGAAGTCCTGAAGAAATTCGATAATTATACTCCTTTGAAAATGGGTATTAATCATGTCTTTGAAGAAATCAAGAATAGCGAGGAGGTAAAGTGGCCGAAGAAACTGAGGTCAGACCCTGATACGAGGAACAGGGATAAATATTGCGAGTTTCATAAGGATCATGGTCATATGACCAAAAATTGCATAGCTCTTCAGAACGAGATTGAAACACTCATCCGAAGAGGGAAGCTAGCAAAGTATGTTGATCGGGGAAGCGAAAGAAGAAATAATGATTGAACTAGAGAGAGGTCTAGATCTCCTCGTCAAGTAGAGGAGAAAAAGAAAAGGGATCATGAAGATGATCCAGATGATGACCCCGATCTTCCCAAGAAACCAAGGCAGCCAGAACGAGAGGTATTTTCCATACGTTTTGGTTCATTTGATTGTAATGTTATTACAGGAGGAGATGCAGGAGGAGGAGACCTTACTGTAGAAAGAAAGGCTTACCTCGGAGAGGCCCCAGCTTGCTCGTACATTCAGCGAATAAATTTGGCCGAAGAAGATCGTCCGAGGAAGGTAAACAAAGAGAAGCTGGTCATTGGCTTTTCAAAAAACGACCTTGCAGGTGTTCTTTACCCTCACGACGACCCTTTGGTGATCAAAATGAGGATGAAAGAAGTAGTGATTTCAAGGGTTCTGGTAGACAATGGTAGTTCGGCAGACATCATGTACTATTCATGCTTTAACAGTTTAAATTTGAAATTATCTCAATTGGAACCTTATCACAGACCTCTTCTGGGTTTTGTTGGCGAGAAAGTTTTTCCACTTGGGACGATCAAGTTGGATATATTCATTGGAACTTGGCCTGCTTGTCGAACAGAGAGAATATGCTTCTTTTTGATGGATAATAACGTGCAGTCAGCTTACAACATCATCATGAGAAGAGTTGGTTTGAAGAAGTTCGAAGCAGTCCCATCTACAGTACATCAGTGTTTGAAATTACCTACAAATTGTGGAGTAGGAGTTGTGAAAGGTGATCAGAAAGTAGCTCGGGAATGTTATTATTCGTCTGCCGAGCAAGAAGAGCTTGAAGAGTAAAGGAAAAAGACTACTACCTAACAGGTGGAGGAAGGTACAGAATTTGAAACACTTGATCCCAGAGATGAATCCCAACTTGTAAAAGGACAGGTGGTAGAATCTACGAAAAATGTTATTCTGGACGACGAGCACCCTGAACGAGTAACCCAGATAGGTTCGTCGTTGGATGCCTCGATAAAATAGGAATTGATAACTTTCTTGCGAAAAAGGAAGAAAACTTTTGCATGGAGTCATGAAGACATGCCAGGAATAGATCCAAACTTCTTATGCCATGAACTCAATGCGAATAAGGAGATCAAGCCTGTAAAGCAGAGAAGAAGAATGTTTAGTCCCGGGAAGAATCAAGCCATACAAGAGGAAGTCGAGAAGCTCCAGAAAGCCCAATTTATTGAAGATGTGAAATATCCAGACTGGTTAGCAAATGTGGTGATGGTAAAGAAGAAAAATAATAAATGGAGAATGTGTGTTGATTTCACTGATCTCAATAAGGCCTGCCCAAAGGATCACTTTCCATTGCCCAGAATTGACCAACTAGTGGATGCTACCTTGGGACATGAGCTGCTCAGCTTCATGGATGCTTACTCTGGCTACAACCAGATCAAAATGAAACCTGAAGACAGGGAAAGCACATCTTTTATTACCCCTAGGGGAACTTATTGTTACAATGTTATGCTTTTTGGTTTGAAAAATGCAGGAGCGACATACCAGCGGCTGATGAATAATGTTTTTGCCGAACAAATCAGTTGCAATATGGAGGTCTATGTCGACGATATGCTGACAAAGAGCAAGAAAGCTTTTGATAATCTAGTTGACTTAGGTCAGACCTTTGATCAACTGGATAAATACCAAATGAAGCTCAACCCGATGAAGTGCACCTTTGGAGTACGAGAAGGAATGTTCCTCGGGTACATCGTCAACCAGCGAGGCATTGAGGCAAATCCAGCAAAGATCAAAGCTCTTTTAGGGTTGCGATCTCCAATAATGAAGAAAGAGGTGCAGAGTCTTACAGGACGAGTTACAGCGCTCAACAGATTTGTATCCCGAGCAACTGATAGATGCCTCCCATTCTTCAAAACACTTCGAAAAACTTTCGAGTGGAATGATGAATGTGAAAAAGCCTTTCAAGACTTGAAGAAATATCTGGGAGCACCTCCACTGTTGTCCAGGCCAGTAATGGGAGAAAAGTTGTACTTGTACCTGGTAGTATCAGAGAATGCAGTCAGCTCGGCATTGATCAGAATGGAGAATGGAGTCCAGAAGCCAATTTATTACACAAGTAAGGCTTTTCGAGGTGCAGAGATCAGGTACCCAAAGCTGGAAAAATTGGCATTGGCATTAATTGAAGCAAGTAGAATAATGAGGCCATATTTCCAGGCCCATACCATCGTCATGTTTACAGACATGCCATTGAGACAAGCCCTTCATAAGCCAGAAAAATCAGGGAGACTGATGTACTGGGCAATAGAGCTCGGTGAATATGATATTGTGTATGAACCCAGATCATCATTAAAAGGGCAGGCTGTAGCAGACTTTATAGCCGAATTTACATATCCTGATATCCCCGAGGAACAAAAGTTGCTCGCTGACCAACCTACGGATGTTACAGAATCAACAGACATAAGTCCAGATCAACTCCGGTTGGTAAAAGGGCATGTGGATGTAGAAAGATCATCAAATTCAAACCCAGATCAACTCCGGTTGGTAAAAAGGCGATAAGAGATGATGGACGAAGAGCGAAAAATACCAGGGGAGGATGAAAGGAAACATCAAATATTTCACCAAGGAACCCTGTCAGATAAGAAATTTGAAGACGAGTTACCTACATGGAGATTATATGTAGATGGATCATCTTGCACAACGGGTTGTGGAGCAGGAATTGTTTTGAACACCCCATACGAGATTGACGTGGAATATGCCTTGCGATTCCAATTCAAAGCTTCCAATAATGAGGCTGAGTATGAAGCCTTGATAGCAGGTCTTAATTTAGCAAAGATTATGGAAGCGCAACAAGTGATGGTATTCAGTGATTCTCAATTAATTGTGAATCAGATGATGGGAACATATGCAGTTAAAGGAGAATTAATGGTCAAGTATCATGCAAAGGTGATGGAGTTGTTGGCAGAATTTGATGCCATTCAGTTGATCAGAATACCAAGAATGGAGAATGCACAAGCAGACGCACTGGCCCGACTAGCATCAGCTACTCGTAACGAGTTGTGAAGAACGATACCAATTGAGGTGTTAGAAAGTCGAAGCATAGATGAAGACCTGACGATGAATATTATTACTCTTGATTTATGACCATCTTGGATGGATCCCATCAGGACGTATATTGAGGAGGGAGAATTACCAGAGGATAAGCTCGCTGCCAAGAAATTGAAGTTTAAAGTTGCTCGATAAATACTAACTAATGGTGTTTTGTATAGACGAGGAATTATTGCAGGTTTGCAAAGATGTGTACATCCCTCCAAGGTGAAGGAATTGATTGAAGAGATCCATGAAGGGTCGTGTGGAGTGCATGTAGCAGGTCGGACACTTTTACAAAGAGTGATGACGCAGGGGTACTACTAGCCAACGATGAGGGCTGATTGTATAGCCTATGCTAAAAGATGTGATAAATGCCAACGTTTTTCTTCCATCCGACGTACTCCACAAGCATTGTTGACACCCATAACCTCCCCTTGGCCATTTGCCATGTGGGGAATTGATGTGGTTGGACCACTGCCAACGACACGAGGAAGATTCAAATACCTCGCCGTGGCAGTGGATTATTTTACTAAGTGGGTAGAAGCTGAGCCACTTATTGATATGACGTACGAGAAGGTATACTAGTTTGTTTGGAAGAATATAATCTGCCGATATGGTCTCCCTCATGCCTTCATCACAGACTATGGAACACAATTCGATAACGAGGAGTTTGCTGCCTATTATCGACAATCAAACATTTTGAAGACTCATTCAGCACCAGGCCATCCTCAAAGCAATGGACAGACTGAAGTGACGAAAAGAACATTACTCAATGGTTTGAAGAAGAGGCTAAATGAAGCTAAAGCTAATTGGATTAATGAGCTACAGTCAGTATTGTGGGCTTACCGAACAACTCCCCGAGCAGCAACTGGAGAATCACCATATATGCTGGCATTTGGAAGTGAAGCTGTAATACCTGCCGAGTTGGGTCTTCCAACACATAGAGTGCTGAATTTCAATTCCCCAGTCAGCGACTTAATGAGAAGATTGGATTTGGATATGCTCGAGGAGGTTAGAGAAGAGGCAGCCATTAGGAATGCTGCTTACCAACAACGAACAACTCTGTTCTACAACAAGAGGGTGAAGAAATGCGACTTAAAAGAAGGAGATTACGTGCTAAAGAAGGTCATTCAGAAGCACAATAAGTTGGAAGCAAACTGGTATGGACCTTACCGAGTTACTGCAGTTGTCCGACCAGGAACTTACCGAATAGCAACTCTAGAAGGAGAGGAATTTAAGAATGCATGGAATGCTGAACACATACGCAAGTATTATCAGTGATGTAAAATGTAAAGCAGTTCCATCAATATGAATAAAACGATGATATTTCATAATCTTCTCTCCTTTTATTGAAAGTTTTTCGGGGAATACTAGTGTACAACACTACGCTGTTCAGCAACACTGATAGTTCAAACCCACGACCAACTCCGATTGGTAAAAGGGCGAGAACAAACTATACTCCTTTGGTTAGGAGGCGTACACTAACGTGACTAACTCAGGTTGGTAAAAGAACTAGTGGACATGATAGTTCAAACCCACGACCAACTCCAGTTGGTAAAAGGGCAAGAACAAACTATACTCCTTTGGTTAGGAGGCGTACACTAGCGTGATCAACTTAGATTGGTAAAAGAGCTTATGGACATAATAGTTCGAACTCAGACCAACTCCGGTTGGTAAAAGAGCGAGAACACGAGACTCCTAAAAAGGCCAATCTCGGTTGGTTAGGAAACAAGATATGCTCTCAAATACCAACTTATGTTGGTTGGGAGGTAAGATTATTACAGAAAATACAAAAATTCCTCGAAGAACAAAATATTCCAAACTGAACCAAGTATGGTTGGTTGAGGATAAAAACCCACTAATTGTAGTTGGTCGACGAGAAACTTTTATTGACCTTAGTTGGTCGGACATATTTTATGAAAAAGACAAAAATTTACCAAGTATGGTTAGTCGGGGATAAAAACTCTCACTAACTATAATTGGTCGATGAGCATAATTTGACAATCTTGGTTGGTTGGAAGAAATTTTAAACATTTTCATACTCATTACTTTATTATTAAGTGATCGAGAAACATTACTAATACTTGTAATTTTTATTATTAAGTTGGTCGATGAACCACACAATATTGTTATGAAAGCACAAATATAAAGTGTTTGACAAATACAAGAGCAATACAAATTTGCAAACAAAAATGAAATTCTTTCATTAAAGTCGAAATGAATTACACAAGTTTATTACATTGATATTAAATTGTGTACTAATTATTACATCAGAATTTCCTATTCTATTGGCTTTTTTCCTTCAGCTTTCGATATAGGCTCCTCGCCAGCAGGAGGATCTTCCAAGCAAAGGGGAGAATTAATGAAGTTAATATCTCGGAGCATTCTGACGTTCATTATTAAAGGGGTGTCCAGTAGATGCTCGGGACGAGATACCTCGATCTGAGAATGAAGATTGTAGTCACCGAGGTATTTTGTAATTAAGTTCCGAGGAATGGCACGAGCTGGGATCCATTCCATGTCCAATTTATAAGGTGGCACGTGCAAGTCTAATACCCCAGGATCATAATAGTCCCACAGGTAGTGCCCTTGTTCGAGCTTCAGCACGCCCAAGGCATTCAACCAACCTTGCTTGTAGCCCTCATTATTGGCATTCTAGATACGATCATCTAAATGGAATAAAGCTTCATTGTATCCAGCCATCCAAAACTCCCTGGGCTGTTTATTAAATTGAAATGTCAACCTTGCAATCTTCTCGTTAAGACTCTGGATGAAAAGTTCGTTAGTCTTCCAAACTGATTCCTTTGAAGAGAGTTGTTGTTCCAATTCTCTAACTTTCTTGGACAACTCAGACAAGGCTTGGTTCTTAGCCATTAATTGGAATGCTTGATTTTCCAATGTTGATCGAGTACGAGCTTCTTCAACATTACGACTAAGAGCTCTTGATCCTCCCCGAGCAGGTCGAGAACTTGGTACCTCGACAACATTCTGAGAAGCTTTTCCTCGACCACGAGAACCTCCTCCTCGTCCCCGAGTAGCAGTAGAGGCACCCGACCTTCTCCAAGTATCCAACTCTTGCCTTAATTTGTCATTTTCAACCTCTAAAAATGAAAATCCCTCGTCAGTCACTGGGATTACAGCTGTTGAAGAAGAAGCTGCAGACTTATACTATGCTAGCTCTTTCTGCAAATTGTTATTTTCTTGCTCCAGCAGCTTGACAATCTGTCTACATGCTTCAACTTCACCCCTTAGGGTTCTCTCCCTGACATCGTACCCAGCAAGGATCTTTTTGTGGCCTGTCTCAGCAGAAAGTTGTTGATACCTCTTTTCATACCCCTCATGCAAAAGGGCAGTTGATTCCTTGTACTGAGTCTGAAGATCTTCTAAAGTATATTGAAGCTCCTCGATCATGTCATAGTAAGCCACGTTATTGGCCACAGCTCGATCAAGTAAATCCTTCAGGTACTGATAAGCTTCGACAGCCTGCTCTGAAGCATCATGATCGAGGATGTCAGCAACTTCTAATACATTCAATTCTGTGTGACCAGCAACTTCAGATACTTCTAATACATTTGATTTTTGTTGGGCCATTCGATTCGAAAGTTGTTTAGAGGATTTCTTTTGGGATTATTTCAGATTTTATTTAATCATTATTGGAGAATGGATTTTTGGAGTTAGCATGTGATGTATCTTTTATCGCTTAGTTGTTTATGATCATTTTGAGATTGATTCAATTATTTATTTTATGGACTGATTTATTTATGTCTCATATCTGTCTCATGCTAAGAATGGTATTTATTTAGTTCACGCCTGGCATAGTTCGACGGCGGTGGATGGCCACCCCGTTTGTTGGATTTTGTGTGGTGTGAGTGATGGTATCAGAGCATGGTCTTAGGTCTCGTAGGTTATGAGTCCGTTTAAGTTTTGCATTACCAATCTTTGATCCTCTTTGTTAATTTATACTCCTAGAGGTAGTGGTTCTAGCATACAAGTTAGATGTGTTTCTTGGAGACATAGAGTCTTGTGGTAAAGATGTTGTAGGCATCGAGTTTAGAATAAGTAAGCTTTATGTGAGGACGCATAGAGTTGATTTTTGGAGACAATATCTATTTGGAAGATCATTAGTATAAATTTTGGGTATATCTTATATCCACGCAGCGATGTGATTTGGTTTGAGGATTTACGTGTTATAAAGATTATTGGAGATAGAATCGAGTGGTGATTCGTGAGAGCACATGGCACGTCGTTATTTTCATAGTTATGCATATATATAGGCGATATATATTATTTTGTTGTTCGTGGGGTAGGTGCATGTAGGATTGGGTATATGGGCACCCAATTATGGCATTATACGGGTAGGCATATGCGAGCCTTAGTTTATTTTGTTGTAACACCCCGCCTAATTAAATACCGGGTGGCCAGTCCCATACCAAATTAAAACAGAATATACAGTTGGCTCATTCTTAGCATCGCTATCGAAAACATTTACAACTCACCCAATACCCAATTAAGCTGGTGTTAAAAACTCTCCAAATTTTAATCTAACAAAATTCACTTTCAATTTAAGAATAACACAACACATTTTATTCTACAAAACTGATAACCGAACACATAACACAAAAGAATTTAAATGCAATTGGAATAAACATTCCCAATTAATATTAATCCATTACAGTAATCCCAATATTAACAAATGTATTAAAATGACACGAATACAGTAGTATTTGACTCCATAGGAAAAGATAACTGAATCCTTTGGGTGACATGACCTAACTAAGAATACTGTGAATCAAAAGATTATAGGTGTCTAAGCAAAAACTCCATAGCTCCATAGTTCACATAATCCGCTAAGGTTGGCGTCCCTGCTGCTGGACACCTGATATAGGAGATACAATAGAAAAGAAAATATGCAAGGAAACGGGTCAGAGCTCAATTGTGAAAATGATTTTTAAAACAGCAAGTATTTAACAAGTGTAATAAAGAATTTATTATGTACATGTTAGCATCCAACTCTCACTTGCTATTCTCACCTCTCAACTAGAGTGCACACTTAACGTTTCCTATTAACCTCCTAGTTAATGGTTCCTCTTTTCTGGTTTCCAAAACATGATTCCATTCCCATATCATAACCCCGTATGTCCCATACCATATGTCACTTAATCATTCATTTACGTTATTCATTTATATGAATCTTTTCTCATTAATATGAATTAAGCTTTTCAATTCTATAAGAATAAACATTCATTAACTTAACTTCATTCTTTCTCAATTTATCGTTATCTACAATTATCACCGTAGATAGATTTAACCACAATAAATATACATTCATTCATTTAATTCATTATATATATTCATATATAATACGGCACCCCGAGTCATAGCTGCGGCGCAATGCATTACTCTACTATCATGTCCCAATATCGCTGGTCGCCGAATAGGGGACAAAAGGTTCAGTAAGAATTCCTCGAACCATAAACATCAACAAACAAATTGGAGGCAAACATAGTTCTCGTATCCATGGGTCATGCACATACCTACGTACCCACAATCAGCGGACTTATCAACTCCCCGATAAGTCTTTCATAGACCTATGTTCTCGAGCGACAAATTAAAGATCCCATGGATTCATTAGGATATTACTGCCCTCACGCGCAAACCTCCCGATGATAGCAAGTAAGCTAGGTATGTCATACACATAATCATTAATCAATCAAATAGGTATTATCATACCTATAATATACTATCAACAAGGTACATATATTACCCTTAAATTATTCCCACACGTAGAATTATATTTCCTTAAATCCCACGTATTACCATATCATAACTTTACTTCTTAATTTAAGTATTCCCGAGCCTCACTCATTACTCAAGGTTCAAATAGGTTTTTCCTCAACATATATTCAGTAAGAAGTCACTAATATCCTACTGGTCCATAACATCTTTTCTCCCGAATTACTACAAGTTTAGCTCTCCTTTTAATTAAGGTTAAAACCGATAGTTTCAAATCTCTTATAAACACCTCTTCTTTCACTTAGGATTAAACCCTCTTGTAAACTTAAGGATACCCAAGTATTATATTCAATCACCCCTACTGGTCCTATATTTAATCCTCATGCATACCAATTAAAATCCAACAATTGAATCTAGCAACCGAAATTCCTTTAAATTAATTAACATAATTCCAATCAATTAAATCCCAATCATATTAATCCATATCTTAACTAGGGCTTACTGATCTTCTCTAAGTCCCATAGTATCCAATTAATAATCACCAAAGATCTACCAAAGTTTTGGGATAAGAGTCAACATTAAAAAGAAACAACAATAGAAATTCTGGGGAGGTCGATCGATCGAAGGCAGGGGGTCGATCGATCGATCCCTCAGGTCACAGCCTGGTTTTTCTGCATTTCTGCAACTACGGGTTTCACCATTTTTATTCATTCTAACCTTCATATTAACATCCCAAATGATGTATAATCCTTACTACATGATATACCAACATATATGAACGATTTGTAATACTTTAAACATCCTAGAATCATCAAAAGGTTGGATTAAAAAGCATGTTTATCTCCTCTTTTCCAGAAAATTATCAACCTATTATCTTCAAGAACACAACAATGGTTTTCAGATTTTCCTCCATAGACATATGATTATTTCGTGGATTAGTATATACCTAAAACATGAGTTTAATTCCTATATCATTTCAGTTTCCAAAAATCCATTTAATAACTCCATTATTTCTTCGAAACATGAATAATCTTCTCTTTTCATAATTATTCTAACATGGACAATATACAAACTTAAATTTCCATTATCAAACACTTGCCTTAACTGAAGGTCTGATCCTTTGGTGTAGTATAACTCAGGTGGTTCTCCCTTTTTCGGTGAGCTTCCGGTGGTGGTTGGTGGTGGTGACTTTGGTCTTTGTTCTTCTCCTTCCCAAGTAGGCTTTTCCCTTCCCAAGCACCCTTTCACTCTCTCTAGGAAGATGACTTCTCTAATTTGTGAAGAGGAGATGTATAACCCACATACACTTAATCTACCAATACTTATAATAGGATAAAATCCGAAATCACTATTCATTCCCCCTAGAAAAATGACTAAAATGCCCTTTTGGGTTGTCTATTCATTTCCAATTGACCCGAGACTTAAAATTAACATCCAAATAGACTATTCGGAATATTTCGAACCTTTCGGACGCAACGACGCAATCGAAATGACTATAAGGTCGATAAAAAATAAATTTCCTTTTTAATTTAATAAATTAGTCCCGACACGTCCCATACCGCGTCTGACTAAAAATTCAAATTACTGAATTTATATCACACTGTCATATCAATGACATCACATTCAAATATTACCTAAATATCTTTAAGTAATATTCAGAATCTTACATTTTAATATCCTCAAATCGGATAAAAACCCAAATGAATTAAATAATATTAAAATCCAATTAATCCATTAATTTAAAATATAACCCATTTTAAAAGTCATTAAAATCACTGGGTATTACATTTGCGTAATTTACGTTTGATGTATGTGCTTCGTCTAATTTTGAGGACAAAATTATTTGCTAGTGGGGAAGTATGTAACACCCCGTATTTTTTATAATTAAGTTAATTAATTAATTGGAATAATCGGAGAAAAATAATATTTTATATTTTATAAATTTTATAATTTAAAATGTTAGTTTTTATATTTGAAAAATAAATTTTCAAACGGAATTGGAATCGAAATTAAAAAGGAGTTTTAATTGAATTTTTATTATATAGAAGAGTCCTCAAAACATAAAACTCTCTAAGAGTCCTGGGAGCATAAAACTCTCTAGAAAAAACAATATATAAAAATATTGAATGGTACGATCGTCTTCAGCTAATTCTCTGTAAAATTTCATCTAATTCCAAAGGCCCGATCGTCCGGAATAAATTTTTTAGTGTTTGTATCTTATTAGAGTTCTACTAGGATTAGGTTTCTTAATGACTATATAATGACTCTAATTTTTGGGTGCTATTTAATGACTAAAAAAAACCAAATTTTTTAGTGTTTGTATCTTATGGGTGGACTTCTCATAATCACTTTTTCTCAACTTTTCCACCATAGAACACTTCTAAAAATATTTTGTCTGAACCATAGTCATCAACCTCCAACATAATCAAGGTTTTGCCACGAGATTTGAAGACTTATTTGGGGTTTAATCAAGTTTGTTCAAGAACACTCTTTTGCTAATTCTTCGCAAGGAATCCAGATTTCAAATCAGATTTTCAACACGATCTTTACAGGCATGAATACTCTATTCTTTTCCTTTAGTATTATGCGTTTTAAGTTTCGCCTAAACACTTAATTACATGTTTTCTTAAAATAAAGTAGTGACTTAATTAGGAAAAGTGGACACTAATTATGGGACTATTTTTTCAAATCTTTTAATCTGAATAATATTCATAATCCTTGGGTACATAGGATTCATGAGTGATTTTGAATTTTATTGGTGTAGGTTGCATGTAGAAAAATCCTAGCATTAAAATAAATAAATTTTGGGTGCGTATAACTAATGTAAGACATGTAGAGATAATAAAATTTGGTTTTTGAGGTATATATGATGAAAACTCTGTATAATTAATTTAAAATAATTAAATGAGATTATTTGGGTATTTTTGATGTTGTGATAATTTAATTTAAGATTTCATTGAATTGGACTATCATGCGTAGTTTGGAACATTGATTTATTATGCATATTTGTGTGACTTGTTGGTATTATTAAATATCTTCGTGGCGATGGTTCGATTGGGTATTTTTTCTCTCCCTATATTTTAGTATGCCTTCTAGGTATGGGACTAGTGGGTAGGCCTTTTAATGATTTACGCCTTCTAGGTATGGGACTAGTGAGGGTAGATTATCACGGTTTTATCATGTCGGGGGTGGGCTGATTTTTATCAATTTATCGTCGTTACGCTAGTCTAGGTACGAGATTAGGTTGTGATTTATGTTAGAAAATCTTCCTATACATAAATTAGGATGTATTGACAACTTGAGGACCCTTACTTATGGGACTAATTGGTATTTTGAGGATCTCACATCGATTAAAAGGGTGGGGTGATTATAAATTGAGAAATGGAGAATTAATGCCTAAGATAAAAACGGGTATTAAAATTTGTGGCGATATAATGTGTCGAGGCCGACAGTTTAAGCGGGTCAGATGATAGTTTATGTCGTGTTGTGTGTGGAACCTTGTCATGTGTTGGGGCCGACAGTTTAAACGAGTCGGAGGACAATTGACAAGGGGAAGTGTGACACTTTAATACAAGTGAGAACAATAATAAAAATTGCTTAATTTAATAAATTAACATCATGGGACTTGGGAATTTTAAAATCATATTGGTGTGCCTTTTAAATGGGGATTCCTACGGGTAATTAGTAATTTATATTTATCGCGTTTAAATTATTCCGTTTAATTTAAAATATTCTATTGTGATATTTATTGCGTATAATGCTATTGTCTGGATTCTAGGATCCTATTTGAGGGGAGTAGTGTGTATTCTTGCTCGGGGCTTTGGCTCTGACCCATGCGTTGACTAATCTTTTTCAGGATTAGAATTGGAGAAGCTGCATAAGTTTATCGTAGTTATCATTTGGAGGTGCAGCTAGAGTTATTCATTTTATGGCATAGTTTAGTTAGACTTTCTTTTCTAGTCGTATTTAATTATGAGACTTCATTTGAGTTTTTATTAGGCCATTCGGGTCCAAAGTTGTTTAGAGGATTTTTTTTGGGATTATTTCAGATTTTATTTAATCATTATTGGAGAATGGATTTTTGGAGTTAGCATGTGATGGATCTTTTATCGCTTAGTTTTTTATGATCATTTTAAGATTGATTCAATTGTTCATTTTATGGACTGATTTATTTATGTCTCATATCTGTCTCATGTTAAGAATGGTATTTATTTAGTTCACGCCTGGCATAGTTCGACGACGGTGACTGGCCACCCCGTCTGTCGAATTTTGCGTGGTGTGACAGATGGTATCAGAGCATGGTCTTAGGTCTCGTAGGTTATGAGTTCGTTTAACTTTCGCATTACCAATCTTTGATCCTCTTTATTGATTTATACTCCTAGAGGTAGTGGTTCTGGCATACAAGTTATATGTGTTTCTTGGAGATGTAGAGTCTTGTGGTAAAGACGTTGTAGGCATCGAGTTTAGAATAAGTATGCTTGATGTGAGGATGCTTAGAGTTGATTTTGGGAGACGATATCTATTTGGAAGATCATTAGTATAAATTTTGGGGATATCTTATATCGATGCAGCGATGTGATTTGGTTTGCGGATTTATGTGTTATAAAGATTATTGGAGATAGAATCGAGTGGTGATTCGCGAGAGTACATGGTACGTCGTTATTTTCATAGTTATCCATATATATAGGCAATATATGTTATTTTGTTGTTCGTGGGGTAGGTGCATGTAGGATTGGGTATATGGGCGCCCAATTATGGCGTTATACGGGTAGGCATATGCGAGCTTTAGTTTATTTTGTGTAATTTACTTTTGATGTGTGTGCTTCGTCTAATTTTGAGGACCAAATTCTTTGCTAGTGGGGAAGTTTGTAACACCCCGTATTTTTTATAATTAAGTTAATTAATTATTTGAAATAATTGGAGAAAAATAAAATTTTAGATTTTATAAATTTTATAATTTAAAATGTTGGTTTTTATATTGTAACAACCCGCCCTTTTGAAGACGATTAAATTCCATAATTAAAAATAAATTGGAATTTGGGGAATTTTCTTAAATAGTAATTTTTAAGATTTTCGAGGATTAAATGAGTTTCAAAGGATGTTGTGATTATTTTTGGGACTGTATAGGTCGAAATATTTTAATTATATGTCATCGTGGAGAAAAGGGACACGAGGTAAGATTTTTAATTAGAAAACTCGCATTTATTTATTTTGGGTTGGAATAGTGATTTGCGGTCAAGTACCTCGGGTGGGAATTTCGACTGCGTCGTGATTTTCGAAATGGTCGAGATAGTCGAAAAAGAGTGTCCGATAGTCGAAAATGAGTTTCGGATAATTTTAGAGGTAAAAGTAACTCGTAATTGGGTAAACGAGTCATTTTTGGGTTTTAAGGGGTTAAACTCTTTTCTTTCTATATAAAGAGAGGGATAGGGAGAAAAGAGAAAGAAAGAAGAGAAAAGAGAGAGAAGAGAGAGAGGAAGAAGAAAAGAGGAAGAAAAGGGGAGATTCCGGCCTACCTCCGCGGGATTCGGCTCGAGGTCGTCGGATTAAATCCACGAGGCTTGCTTTATTTATATTTTTGCATAAATATCTCATACCGTAGTTTGGTATAAACAAACCCTAATGGTTTTGGGGTGAGTTATCGTGGATAAAACGGGTTTTTGGGAGTTAAAACAATTAAACCCCAAATAATATTTCAATTTATGGAACTTAGGTTTTAACCTAAATTAATTGGTGGTTTTGGGTTCTAGGATGTTTAGAACCCTTAATATATGTGTATTTGTAGTTGGTTGAGGTTGTAGGACGTTGGGTGAGGCGACAAAATCTTGGGAGAAGCTTTAATGGCCGAAATCGTCTCGGAGAAGATGATGAATAGTAATCCGTCACTTTAGGGGGCCATTTTGGCCAGGAAAAGAATTGATTTAGCTTTCATCCAAAACACGAAAGTTGTAGATCTTTTCGATACGGCCGCGTGGGCGCCGACCGCGTATTTTTTTGATTTTTCTACGATTTGATATGATTTTTACAAGATGGCAGCTCCGGGTTGAAATCATCAACTCGGAAATCAAATCGGGAATTGGAAAAGTTACGGCTTGAATTAATTGCGTAGATGTTCGGAATAATTTTTGGTGTATTTTAGAAACCCCGTTAATGAATTTGGGTTTGCAAGAATAAATCCAACTTATAGTTTAAATGGTGAGTGGATTAAATTTTGGGGTTTGGGGTTATATAAAACCCTAAGCAGATTTGGGATTTTCGGACAAGCCGAATCGATTCAGACAGGCCGAATCGATTTGGTAAGAGACAGTTTGAAAGTATAACCATTTCGAATCGATTCGGACAGGGCGAATCGATTCGGTGGCCAGCGAATCGATTCGGGCAGGCCGAATCGATTCGGTCCTGGCGAAATTTTGAGGTTTTCTCCTTTTAAGTTTAGGGATACTTAAATTATGGTTTTGGAGATTATTATAGGAGTTTCTACATGGAATATTAGGACTCCTAGATGATGATTGAGGAGGATAAGAAAACCTCGGGTTAATTTAGAGTGTGATCCGGGGTATGGAGTTAATTAATGTTTTGGGATAAGAGACATTCGGGTTGATGTATAAGTCCGTAAATGAAATTAAGGTATTTTTGTTAGTTATAAAAGTAAGAGAATACTTTGGGTTTAGTATCATGCATATATGAATACAGGATTACGATTCCTTGAGGGAATCTTTGGGATTAAGGGTCATCGATAGATGGTTTGGCAAATATGGCCATTTTTATATATTCAGGTAGGAATATATGGTATATATATACTATGTGATTTAAGTATATATATGAATTAAGATAAATGACTTTTGAAAATGTAAATATAAATGTTTTCAAAAAGGAAAGATAAATGATTTTCTTAATTAATAAAAATGAGGATACACACCTCTCTAAATCGCTATCATAAGGGAAGTTGCGTGCGTATGGTGAAGCCCCCTGACAAATTAACGCAGGGTGGATATAGTCCTATAGGCCATATGAGCGGTTTTTGTATTTTTTTCTGCGCTGGTTAGGAGATTCCGGGTGTGGTCTTGACTATCCCGCAGGCATATGGCCGCTTCCCGACGTCTTGCGATGTAGGATCCCCGGTTGTCTTATGATAGGCCCTGGAAGATGATATCCATTTAGGGGCGCGCACAGTGGAGAAATCCGGACGGGCGGTCTTAGAACGCGTTATATATTAAAGCAATTCATGAAAATGGATTGGCTTTAATTACATTTCCTGGATATAGGAAGGGAAATGGGATAAAGGTTTTGCTTCGGTAACACTTCCCGGATGAAAGAAGGGATGTGGAAGCATATGATATGATCAAAGCATTTTTATGATAATGAAAATGGCTTTGAATACATTTCCTGAGTATAAAAAGGGAAATGGGATGATATAAAACGGATTTATGATAATAAAATTGGCTTTTAAAAGTATATGATTTGTTAAAGCAATTCATGATAATGAATTGTCTTTTATATTTACATTTCCTGAGTATAAAGAGGGAAATGGAAAGTTTTGAGAAAAATGAAAGTATTGATAAATACTTGATATATGAATCCTCAGTCCGGGAGATAGATCCGGATGATTATGGAAATATGTATATATAAATTAATGAATCGAGTACCGAGGGTCTAATGGATCCCGATGATCGACCTTGCCGCATAGTAGTGTATCGGGGGGGTTTCTTGTTTGGATTTCGCTCTGCGAGACACCCCACGCACGAATATGGCAATGTGTTGAGACTGGGGAGAAGTTTAATCCTTAGTGCTCTAATTCTATAAATGCTTATGGTATATATTTATATATATCTTTCTGTATTGAGGGACTGACGGATCTTGACGATCGACCGTGTCGCGTAGTAGTGTATCGGGGGGGTTCCTTATTTGGATTTCGCTTTGCGAGACACCCCTCGCACGAACATGGCATAACGTTGAGACTGGGGTGAAGTTTAGCCCTTAGTACATTGCTTGGACTATCTAGGATTGGTAGTGGGTTGGTGATAGACTAGTTTAGCAGGATAGCTTGACTAGGATGTTTAAAGGGATGCGTTAGGAGTGCACTATTAGTGGAGAGGTGAGGGGTATCTCATGGGAGTGCGATACCAAATTTAAATATGAGATGAAACCTTTTTCTAAAAATAAGGCATTTATGCACTTGAAAAATATTTTCAAAACTCGAGCTCTGACCCGTTTATCTACTTTTCCTTTCTTTCTATATTATGTATATACATAGGTGTCCAGACACAGGGACGCCTGGATGGCACTTCTTTCGAGTCAGACGTCAGCTGCAGCAGCTGTGGGTGCGTGCAAGTTTTTGATAGCCTCTTCCATCTTTGTACTCTAGATAGGAGGTACTGTATAAACATTCGAGCCAATGGCCCAATTGTATTTATTTATTCTTTCAGTACAGCATTCGATATGGTTGTATATTTTAACCGAGTGTTCGGTTATTTGATTTCATTTCTGTTTCATTTCCGCAAAACTGTGTGGATGTTTTATTTATTGTTGTTAAAAAGAGTAGTAAAGTTAAAATTTTGACACCGGCCTAATAGGTTATTAGTAATTAAATGGATTTTCGACAGTTATGCTAAGAATGATCCATATGAGACTCCTGTTTTAATTTAATATTGGAGTGATCGCCCGGTATCTTATTAGGCGGGGTGTCACAGATGGTATCAGAGCATCAGGTTCTAGTGTCCTTAGGAATCTGTGCAGACGTACTACGCTTTCAGCGTTGCTCTCATTTGTTATAGAGCCTCAGGATTAGGATTGTTGATTTCTCTTGTGAGATTTCGTTCTCCTGCCATATTATGAGATTATAGAAATCTTTTGCGTGCTCGTTTGAGAATCGTGTGCGGAGCTTGGATGGTAGCAGGAGGTGAGGCTTAGCTGGAGCAGCTGGTAGAAGGTCGGGAATGAGGACCGTGGTATAGGTCACTTCCTTTGTAGTGTTTGCTAAGGATTATCTCAACGACTACTAAAGCATAGTAGTTACGAGTACCATAGTACCACCGTAGTAGAGTGTGGTACTAAAGTTGGATTTCCCAGTGAAGTAAGGATTCGAAAGGGATCTTACGGATAGTCTTAACCGTAAGTCCCCATGATTTCAGCATGAATGAAAAGAATTCAGTTTTGGATTATTCGCATAAGGATCGGCCAGAGGTCAATAGTGAATAAGGAGTAATGTGGAAAAGTGAACCTTGTACCTAAGTGAGTTAGGTGCAATGAATGATGAGTCCTTTACAGGAAGGATAGGCTCACTAGAGAATGTGTGTATTCGTGGACCCCGTTGGTGGAAATCCACCCGGGAAAATTTGTTGAAATAAGGAGTTAAGAGGATTAGTAAGATGATTGTAAGGAGCGGTGTTCGATAGCCCGAGACTCATGTGTGTATCTTGAGTTTTATGGCGGTCTCGATAACATTATATAATGTATGTCTATTTGTTTTCCACGATAGCGGAATTTTATTTTCCTTCATTCGCCATAAAGGCGGGTGTTGATATATTGTGTGTATATATATATATATATATATATATATGGTTTGGGATACTCGTTTTATATGTCTATACGAGTAAGGTGATATGATGAGTATAATACATTATGGTGTATTTTCGGAGCGATAGCAGGCTAAAAATGACAAGTCTATCGTGTCCATGGTTCCTGGAGGGAACATGTTATTGTTGCGGTGTCTCACCTAGATATAGGTTGAGTTCACCTTATTTATTGTGGGATACGAAACTTCGATGAGTAGAGGTTTCATTATCGTAATTTGGGTATACGGCGACCTTATATATATGATTTAAGGCCGCAGGATTTGTGTTGAGCTGACCATAAAGCTCATTATTGTTTGTGCAAGGACTTAAAAATAAGTGCGAGCGTTGGGTGGTATGACTCTTAGTTAGAGATAGGAGTTCAGACCACCTTTTTGTTGGATTAGGGGATAGGGATATCCCGGTTGCATGTTGAAATGACGGAACTCCATAACCAACGAAGTCAAGGGTTTATGTGTGGAGGGGTTCCTTGTTTGGATTTCGCTTTGCGAGACACTCCACACATGACTCTTAACGGCGTCGGGAGTGGGGAGCTGTTATGGGATGCAAGGATGTTGATTTTGTGGAAAGGTCTTATAGTGTGGATGAACCACTATAGGCTATGAGCTACATGATGTTGATATACTATGGAAAGATTGTGCTATGGAAAAGCACTAAAGTGGTCCCCTCGCCACAAGTGGTTGGGTGAGGTTGGACTTAGAGAAATTGATTTGAGGACAATAGTCAGGCCTTAATGAAAAGGCAAATTTTTAGGAGATAAATTTTGGGTATTATGTTCGTGACACTTTCTATAAAAAGTGGACACTTCGATTGGTTAGGTTTCCTTCCGTATGGGTGGAAGGATATGATAGTAGAAATGCATTCGTAGTTTAGCGTAGGCAGTATTTAGGATGTCCCGCTGGTGTGACTTAGGTCGCTATATCTCGATGATCGACTATGCGAGGGATTAGTGTAATAGGAGGGTTCCTTGTTTGGATTTCGCCTTGGCGAGACGTCCCACACATGAAACCAAGCAATTGTCGGGAGTTGAGAGAGGCCTTAGGCACTTGGGACATACTTAGGATTATAGTAGTTTCGCGTATATAGTACATCGCATAGACCTTAGTATTATTAGGATGTAAGTTTAGTATAGTTAGTGGCGAATTGAATTGAATTTCAAGGTTTGGGAGGACCCATAGGTGAGTATTTCACCGAGGAAAGGAGATCCTTATTGGGAGAGAGTGTTACGTGTCAGACGTTCACTACGGATGTGCAGATGTGCACAAGTTGGAAAGGTGTATGGGCACCTTGGTAAGATGGTTTTATATACCGCTTGGAATAGAATGGGTGTAGTATATAAGGTTGAATTCATACCGATAGGCATTATAGATGATGGGTATTATGTTACGTATTAGAGTCACTTTACGATCGTGGTAGTCGTGTAGCATATGGTTGGGAACCATTGGGTTAGTATCGTTTCCCTTGAGAAATTAGGATTTGGAGTGATCCTAGTTATATGGTGTAGGTTGTATCCGAATTTCGAGGACGAAATTCCGTTGTAAGTATGTAAAAACCCGCCCTTTTGAAGACGATTAAATTCCATAATTAAAAATAAATTGGAATTTGGGGAATTTTCTTAAATAGTAATTTTTAAGATTTTCGAGGATTAAATGAGTTTCGAAGGATGTTGTGATTATTTTTGGGACTGTATAGGTCGAAATATTTTAATTATATGTCGTCGTGGAGAAAAGCGACACGAGGTAAGATTTTTAATTAGAACACCTGCATTTATTTATTTTGGGTTGGAATAGTGATTTGCGGTCAAGTACCTCGGATGGGAATTTCGACTGCGCCATGATTCTCGGAATGGTCGAGATAGTCGAAAAAGAGTGTCCGATAGTCGAAAATGAGTTTCGGATAATTTTAGAGGTAAAAGGAACTCGTAACTGGGTAAACGAGTCATTTTTGTGTTTTAAGGGGTTAAACCTTTTTCTTTCTATATAAAGAGAGGGAGAGGGAGAAAAAGAGAAAGAAAGAAGAGAAAAGAGAGAGAAGAGAGAGAGAAAGAAGAAAAGAGGAAGAAAATGGGAGATTCCGGCCTACCTCCGCGGGATTCGGCTCAAGGTCGTCGGATTATATCCACGAGGAAAGTGTTTACTTGCTTTATTTATCTTTTTGCATAAATATCTCATACCGTAGTTTGGTATAAACAAACCCTAATGGTTTTGGGGTGGGTTATCGTGGATAAAACGTGTTTTTGGGAGTTAAAACAATTAAACCCCAAATAATATTTCAATTTATGGAACTTAGGCTTTAACCTAAGTTAATTGGTGGTTTTGGGTTCTAGGATGTTTAGAACCCTTAATATATGTGTATTTGTAGTTGGTTGAGGTTGTAGGACGTTGGGTGAGGCGACAAAAGCTTGGGAGAAGCTTTAACGGCCGAAATCGTCTCGGAGAAGATGATGAATAGTAACCCGTCACTTTAGGGGGCCATTTTGGCCAGGAAAAGAATTCATTTAGCTTTCGGCCAAAACACGAAAGTTGTAGATCGTTTCGATACGGTCGCGTGACCACTAACCGCGTATTTTTCTGATTTCTGTACGATTTGATATGATTTTTACAAGATGGAAGATCCGGGTTGAAATCATCAACTCGAAAATCAAATCGGGAATTGGAAAAGTTACGGCTAGAATTAATTGCGTAGATGTTCGGGATAATTTTTGGTGTATTTTAGAAACCCCGTTAATGAATTTGGGTTTGCAAGAATAAATCCGACTTATAGTTTAAATGGTGAGTGGATTAAATTTTGGGGTTTGGGGTTATATAAAACCCTAAGCAGATTTGGGATTTTCGGACAAACCGAATCGATTCGGACAGGCCGAATCGATTCGGTAAGAGACAGTTTGAAAGTAGAACCATTTCGAATCGATTCGGACAGGGCGAATCGATTCGGTGGCCAGCGAATCTATTCGGGCAAGCCGAATCGATTCGGTCCTGGCGAAATTTTGAGGTTTTCTCCTTTTAAGTTTAGGGATACTTAAATTATGGTTTTAGAGATTATTATAGGAGTTTCTACATGGAATATTAGGACTCCTAGATGATGATTGAGGAGGATAAGAAAACCTCAGATTAATTTAGAGTGTGATCCGGGGTATGGAGTTAATTAATGTTTTGGGATAAGAGACATTTGGGTTGATGTATAAGTCCGTAAATATAATTAAGGTATTTTTATTAGTTATAAAAGTAAGAGAATACTGTGGGTTTAGTATCATGCATATATGAATGCATGATTATGATTCCTTAAGGGAATCTTTGGGATTAAGGGTCATCGATAGATGGTTTGGCAAATATGGCCATTTTTATATATTCAGGTAGGAATATATGGTATATATATACTATGTGATTTAAGTACATATATGAATTAAGATAAATGACTTTTGAAAATGTAAATATAAATGTTTTCAAAAAGGAAAGATAAATAATTTTCTTAATTAATAAAAATGAGGATACACACCTCTCTAAATCGCTATCATAAGGGAAGTTGCGTGCGTATGGTGAAGCCCCCTGACAAATTAACGCAGGGTGGATATAGTCCTATAGGCCATATGAGCGTTTGTTGTATTTTTTTCTGCACTAGTTAGGAGATTCCGGGTGTGGTCTTGACTATCCCGCAGGCATATGGCCGCTTCCCGACGTCTTGCGATGTAGGATCCAAGGTTGTCTTATGATAGGCCCTGGAAGATGATAGGCATTTAGGGGTGCGCACAGTGGAGAAATCCGGACGGGCGGTCTTAGAACGCGTTATATATTAAAGCCATTCATGAAAATGGATTGACTTTAATTACATTTCCTGGATATAGGAAGGGAAATAGGATAAAGCTTTGGCTTCGGTAACACTTCCCGGATGGAAGAAGGGATGAGGAACCATATGATATGATCAAAGCATTTTTATGATAATGAAAATGTCTTTGAATACATTTCCTGAGTATAAAAAGGGAAATGGGATGATATAAAACGGAAAAGTATTTTTATGATAATAAAATTGGCTTTTAAAAGTATATGATTTGTTAAAGCAATTCATGATAATGAATTGGCTTTTATATTTACATTTCCTGAGTATAAAGAGGGAAATGGAAAGTTTTGAGAAAAATGAAAGTATTGATAAATACTTGATATATGAATCCTCAGTCCGGGAGATTGATCCGGATGATTATGGAAATATGTATATATAAATGGATGAATCGAGTACCGAGGGTCTAATGGATCCTGATGATCGACCTTGCCGCATAGTAGTGTATCGGGGGGTTCCTTGTTTGGATTTCGCTTTGCGAGACACCACACGCACGAATATGGCAATGTGTTGAGACTGGGGAGAAGTTTAATCCTTAGTGCTCTAATATTATAAATGCTTATGGTATATATTTATATATATCTTTCTGTACTTAGGGACTGACGGATCTTGATGATCGACCGTGCCGCGTAGTAGTGCATCGGGGGGGTTCCTTGTTTGGATTTCGCTTTGCGAGACACCTCACGCACGAACATGGCATAGCGTTGAGACTAGGGTGACGTTTAGCCCTTAGTACATTGCTTGGACTATCTAGGATTGATAGTGGGTTGGTGATAGACTAGTTTAGCAGGATAGCTTGACTAGGAGGTTTAGAGGGATGCGTTAGGAGTGCACTATTAGTGGAGAGGTGAGGGGTATCTCATGGGAGTGCGATACTAAATTTAAATATGAGATAAAACCTTTTTCTAAAAATAAGGCATTTATGCACTTGCAAAATATTTTCAAAACTTGTGCTCTGACCCGTTTATCTACTTTTCCTTTCTTTCTATATTATGTATATACATAGGTGTCCAAATACAGGGACGCCTGGATGGCACTTCTTTCGAGTCAGACGTCAGCTGCAGCAACTGTGGATGCGTACAGATTTTTGATAGCCGCTTCCATCGTTGTATTCTAGATAGGAGGTACTGTATAAACATTCGAGCCAATGACTCAATTGTATTTATTTATTCTTTCAGTACAACATTCGATATGGTTGTATATTTTGACCGAGTGTTCGGTTATTTGATTTCATTTCAGTTTCATTTCCGCAAAACTATGTGGATGTTTTATTTATATTTGTTAAAAAGAGTAATAAAGTAAATTTTAACACCGGCCTAATAGGTTATTAGTAATTAAATAAATTTTCGACAGTGATGCTAAGAATGATCCATATGAGACTCCTGTTTTAATTTAATATTGGAGTGATCGCCCGGAATCTTATTAGGCGGGGTGTCACATATATTTGAAAAATAAATTTTCAAACGGAATTGGAATAGAAATAAAAAAAGGAGTTTTAATTGAATTTTTATTATATAGAAGAGTCCTCAAAACATAAAACTCTCTAAGAGTCCTGGGTGCATAAAACCCTCTTGAAAAAATAATATTTAAAAATATTGAACGGCACGATCGAGCTAAATTTTTTTTTTGTAGCTTCCTCTCATCTTCAGCTAATTCTCTGTAAAATTTCATCTAATTCAAATGGTTCGATCGTCCGGAATACAATTTTTAGTGTTTGTATCTTATTAGAGTCCTATTAGGATTAGGTTTCTTAATGACTATATAATGACTCTAATTCGTGGGGGGACTTCTCATAATCACTTTTTCTCAAGTTATTCAACAGAGAACACTTCTTAAAATGTTTCCTTTCAACCATAGTCATCAACCTCCAACATAATCAAGGTTTTGCCACCAGATTTGAAGGCTTATTTGGGGCTTAATCAAATTTGTTCAAGAACACTATTTTGCTAATTCTTCGCAAGGAATCCATATTTCTAATCAGATTTTCAACACGATCTTTACAGGCATGAATACTCTATTATATTCCTTTAGTATTCTGTGTTTTAAGTTTCGCCTAAACACTTAATTACATGTTTTCTTAAAATAAAGTAATGACTTAATTAGGAAAAGTGGACAGTAATTATGGGGCTATTTTTTCAAATCTTTTAATCTGAAGAATATTCATAACCCTTGGGTACGTAGGATTCATGAGTGATTTTGGATTTTATTGGTGTAGGTTGCATGTAGAAAAATCCTAGCATTAAAATAAATAATTTTTGGGTGCGTATAACTCAAGTAAGACATGTAGAGATAATAAAATTTGATTTTTGAGGTATATATGATAAAAACTCTGTATAATTAATTTAAAATAATTAAATGAGATTATTTGGGTATTTTTTATGTTGTGATAATTTAATTTAAGATTTCATTGAATTGGACTATCATGCGTAGTTTGGAACATTGATTTATTATGCATATTTGTGTGACTTGTTGGTATTATTAAATATCTTTGTGGCGATGGTTCGATTGGGTATTTTGTCTCTCCCTATAATTTAGGATGCCTTCTAGGTATGGCACTAGTGGGTAGGCCTTTTAATGATTTACGCCTTCTAGGTATGGGACTAGTGAGGGTAGATTATCACGGTTTTATCATGTCGGGGGTGGGCTGATTTTTATCAATTTATCGTCGTTATGCTAGTCTAGGTACGAGATTAGGTTGTGATTTATGTTAGAAAACCATCCTATACATAGGTTAGGATGTATTGATAACTTGAGGACCCTTACTTATGGGACTAACGGGTATTTTGAGGATCTCACATAGATTAAAAGGGTGGGGTGATTATTAATTGAGAAATGGAGAATTAATGCTTAAGATAAAAACGGGTATTAAAATTCGTGGCGACATAATGTGTCGGGGCCGACAGTTTAAACGGGTCAGAGGATAGTTTATGTCGTGTTGTGTGTGGAACCTTGTCATGTGTCGGGGCCGACAGTTTAAACGGGTCAGAGAACGATTGACAAGGGGAAGTGTGACACTTTAATAAAAAGTGAGAACAATAATAAAAATTGGTTAATTTAATAAATTAACATCGTGGGACTTGGGAATTTTAAAATCATATTGGTGTGCCTTTTAAATCGGGATTCCTACGGGTACTTAGTAATTTATACTTATCGCGTTTAAATTATTCTGTTTAATTTAAAATATTCTATTGTGATATTTATTGTGTATAATGCTATTATCTGGATTCTAGGATCCTATTTGAGGGGAGTAGTGTGTATTCTTGCTCGGGGCTTTGGCTCTGACCCATGCGTTGACTAATCTTTTTCAGGATTAGAATTGGAGAAGCTGCATAAGTTTATCGTAGTTATCATTTGGAGGTGCAACTGGAGTTATTCATTTTATGGCATAGTTTAGTTAGACTTTCTTTTCCAGTCGTATTTAATTATGAGACTTCAATTGAGTTTTGTTAGGCCATTCGGTTCCAAAGTTGTTTAGAGGATTTCTTTTGGGATTATTTCAGATTTTATTTAATCATTATTGGAGAATGGATTTTTGGAGTTAGCATGTGATGGATCTTTTATCGCTTAGTTGTTTATGATCATTTTAAGATTGATTCAATTGTTTATTTTATGGACTGATTTATTTATGTCTCATATCTGTCTCATGCTAAGAATGGTATTTATTTAGTTCACGCTTGGCATAGTTCGACGAAGGTGACTGGTCACCCCGTCTGTCGAATTTTTCGTGATGTGACAGATGGTATCAGAGCATGGTCTTAGGTCTCGTAGGTTATGAGTCCGTTTAACTTTCGGATTACCGATCTTTGATCCTCTTTGTTGATTTATACTCCTATAGGTAGTGGTTCTGGCATACAAGTTAGATGTGTTTCTTGGAGATGTAGAGTCTTGTGGTAAAGACGTTGTAGGCATCGAGTTTAGAATAAGTAAGCTTGATGTGAGGATGCTTAGAGTTGATTTTTGGAGACGATATCTATTTGGAAGATCATTAGTATAAATTTTGGGTATATCTTATATCAATGCAGCGATGTGATTTGGTTTGAGGATTTATGTGTTATAAAGATTATTGGAGATAGAATCGAGTGGTGATTCGCGAGAGTACATGGTACGCCGTTATTTTCGTAGTTATGCATATATATAGGCAATATATGTTATTTTGTTGTTCATGGGGTAGGTGCGTGTAGGATTGGGTATATGGGCGCCCAATTATGGCGTTATACTGGTAGGCATATGCGAGCCTTACTTTATTTTGTGTAATTTACGTTTGATGTGTGTGCTTCCTCTAATTTTGAGGACAAAATTCTTTGCTAGTGGGGAAGTATGTAACACCCCGTATTTTTTATAATTAATTTTATTAATTAATTGGAATAATTGGAGAAAAATAAAATTTTAGATTTTATAAATTTTATAATTTAAAATGTTGGTTTTTATATTTGAAAAATAAATTTTCAAACGGACTTGGAATCAAAATTAAAATGGAGTTTTAATTGAATTTTTATTATACAGAAGATTCCTCAAAACATAAAACTCTCTAAGAGTCCTCGGAGCATAAAACTCTCTAGAAAAAATAATATTTAAAAATATTGAACGGCACGATCGAGCTAAATTTTTTTTTGAAACTTCCTCTCGTCTTCAGGTAATTCTCTGTAAATTTTCATCTAATTGCAACGGTCCGATCGTCCGGAATAAAATTTTTAGTGTTTGTATCTTATTAGAGTTCTATTAGGATTAGGTTTCTTAATGACTATATAATGACTCTAATTCGTCGGGGGACTTCTCATAATCACTTTTTCTCAAGTTATTCAACAGATAACACTTCTTAAAATGTTTCCTCTCAACCATAGTCATCAACCTGCAACATAATCAAGGTTTTGCCACCAGATTTGAAGGCTTATTTGGAGCTTAATCAAGTTTGTTCAAGAACACTATTTTGCTAATTCTTCGCAAGGAATCCAGATTCTTAATCAGATTTTCAACACGATCTTTACAGGCATGAATACTCTATTATTTTCCTTAAGTATTATGCGTTTTAAGTTTCGCCTAAACACTTAATTACATGTTTTCTTAAAATAAAGTAGTGACTTAATTAGGAAAAGTGGACACTAATTATGGGGCTATTTTTTCAAATCTTTTAATCTCAATAATATTCATAACCCTTGGGTACGTAGGATTCATGAGTGATTTTGGATTTTATTGGTGTAGGTTGCATGTAGAAAAACACTAGCATTAAAATAAATAACTTTTGGGTGCGTATAACTCATGTAAGACATGTAGAGATAATAAAATTTGGTTTTTGAGGTATATATGATAAAAACTCTGTATAATTAATTTAAAATAATTAAATGAGATTATTTGGGTATTTTTGATGTTGTGATAATTTAATTTAAGATTTCATTGAATTGGACTATCATGCGTAGTTTGGAACATTGATTTTTTATGCATATTTGTGTGACTTGTTGGTATTATTAATATCTTTGTGGCGATGGTTCGATTGGTTATTTTTTCTCAACCTATAATTTAAGATGCCTTCTAGGTATGGGACTAGTGGGTAGGCCTTTTAATGATTTACGCCTTCTAGGTATGGGACTAGTGAGGGTAGATTATCACGGTTTTATCATGTCGGGGGTGGGCTGATTTTTATGAATTTATCGCCGTTACGCTAGTCTAGGTACGAGATTAGGTTGTGATTTATGTTAGAAAATCTTCATATACATAGGTTAGGACGTATTGATAACTTGAGGACCCTTACTTATGGGACTAACGGGTATTTTGAGGATCTCACATCGATTAAAAGGGTGGGGTGATTATAAATTGAGAAATGGAGAATTAATGCCTAAGATAAGAGCGAGTATTAAAATTTGTGGTGACATAATGTGTCGGGGCCGACAGTTTAAACGGGTGAGAAGATAGTTTATGTCGTGTTGTGTGTGGAACCTTGTCATGTGTCGGGGCCGACAGTTTAAACGGGTCAGAGGACGATTGACAAGGGAAAGTGTGACACTTTAATAAAAAGTGAGAACAATAATAAAAATTGGTTAATTTAATAAATTAACATCGTGGGACTTGGGAATTTTAAAATCATATTAGTGTGCCATTTAAATGGGGATTCCTACGGGTAATTAGTAATTTATATTTATCGCGTTTAAATTATTCTGTTTAATTTAAAATATTCTATTGTGATATTTATTGCGTATAATGCTATTGTCTGGATTCTAGGATCCTAATTGAGGGGAGTAGTGTGTATTCTTGCTCGGGGCTTTGGCTCTGACCCATGCGTTGACTAATCTTTTTCAGGATTAGAATTGGAGAAGCTGCACAAGTTTATCGTAGTTATCATTTGGAGGTGCAGCTGGAGTTATTCATTTTATGGCATAGTTTAGTTAGACTTTCTTTTCCAGTCGTATTTAATTATGAGACTTCATTTGAGTTTTGTTAGGCCATTCAGTTCCAAAGTTGTTTAGAGGATTTCTTTTGGGATTATTTCAGATTTTATTTAATCATTATTGGAGAATGGATTTTTGGAGTTAGCATGTGATGGATCTTTTATCGCTTTGTTGTTTATGATCATTTTAAGATTGATTCAATTATTTATTTTATGGACTGATTTATTTATGTCTCATATCTGTCTCATGCTAAGAATGGTATTTATTTAGTTCACGCCTGGAATAGTTCGAAGACGGTGACTGGCCACCCCGTATGTCGAATTTTACGTGGTGTGACAGATGGTATCATAGCATGGTCTTAGGTCTCGTAGGTTATGAGTCCGTTTAACTTTCTCATTATCGATCTTTGATCCTCTTTGTTGATTTATACTCCTAGAGGTACTGGTTCTGGCATACAAGTTAGATGTGTTTCTTGGAGATGTAGAGTCTTGTGGTAAAGACGTTGTAGGCATCAAGTTTAGAATAAGTAAGCTTGATGTGAGGATGCTTAGAATTGATTTTTGGAGACGATATCTATTTGGAAGATCATTAGTATAAATTTTGGGTATATCGTATATCGATGCAGCGATGTGATTTGGTTTGAGGATTTATGTGTTATAAAGATTATTGGAGATAGAATCGAGTGGTGATTCGCGAGAGTACATGGTACGCCATTGTTTTCATACTTATGCATATATATAGGCAATATATGTTATTTTGTTGTTCGTGGGGTAGGTGGGTGTAGGATTGGGTATATGAGCGCCTAATTATGGCGTTATACGGGTAGGCTTATGCGAGCCTTAGTTTATTTTGTGTAATTTACGTTTGATGTGTGTGCTTCGTCTAATTTTGAGGACAAAATTCTTTGCTAGTGGGGAAGTATGTAACACCCCGTATTTTTATAATTAATTTAATTAATTAATTGGAATAATTGGAGAAAAATAAAATTTTAGATTTTATTAATTTTATAATTTAAAATGTTGGTTTTTATATTTGAAAAATAAATTTTCAAACGGAATTGGAATCGAAATTAAAATGGATTTTTAATTGAATTTTTATTATATAGAAGAGTCCTGAAAACATAAAACTCTCTAAGAGTCCTCGGAGCATAAAACTCTCTAGAAAAAATAATATTTAAAAATATTGAACGGCACGATCGAGCTAAAAAATTTTTTTGTAGCTTTCTCTCATCTTCAGCTAATTCTCTGTAAAATTTTATCTAATTTCAACGGTCCGATCGTTCGGAATAAAAATTTTAGTGTTAGTATCTTATTAGAGTTCTATTAGGATTAGGTTTGTTAATGACTATATAATGACTCTAATTCGTGGGGTGAGTTCTCATAATCACTTTTTCTCAAGTTATTGAACAGAGAACACTTCTTAAAATATTTCCTCTTAACCATAGTCATCAACCTCCAACATAATCAAGGTTTTGCCACCAGATTTGAAGGCTTATTTAGGGCTTAATCAAGTTTGTTCAAGAAAACTCTTTTGGTAATTCTTCGCAAGGAATCCAGATTTCTAATCAGATTTTCAACACGATCTTTACAGGCATGAATACTCTATTCTTTTCCTTCAGTATTATGCGTTTTAAGTTTCGCTTAAACACTTAATTACATGTTTTCTTAAAATAAAGTAGTGACTTAATTAGGAAAAGTGGACACTAATTATGGGGCTATTTTTTCAAATCTTTTATTCTGAATAATATTCATAACCCTTGGGTACGTAGGATTCATGAGTGATTTTGGATTTTATTGGTGTAGGTTGCATGTAGAAAAATCCTAGCATTAAAATAAATAATTTTTGGGTGCGTATAACTCATGTAAGACATGTAGAGATAATAAAATTTGATTTTTGAGGTATATATGATAAAAACTCTTTATAATTAATTTAAAATAATTAAATGAGATTATTTGGGTATTTTTGATGTTGTGATAATTTAATTTAACATTTCATTGAATTGGACTATCATGCGTAGTTTGGATCATTGATTTATTATGCATATTTGTGTGACTTGTTGGTATTATTAAATATTTTTATGGCGATGGTTCGATTGGGTATTTTTTCTCTCCCTATAATTTAGGATGCCTTCTAGGTATGGGACTAGTGGGTAGGCCTTTTAATGATTTACGCCATCTAGGTATGGGACTAGTGAGGGTAGATTATCACGGTTTTATCATGTCGGGGGTGGGCTGATTTTTATCAATTTATCGTCGTTACGCTAGTCTAGGTACGAGATTAGGTTGTGATTTATATTAAAAAAGATTCCTATACATAGGTTAGGATGTATTGATAACTTGAGAACCCTTAGTTATGGGACTAACGGGTATTTTGAGGATCTCACATCGATTAAAAGGGTGGGGTGATTATAAATTGAGAAATGGAGAATTAATGCCTAAGATAAAAACGGGTATTTAAATTTGTGGCGACATAATGTGTCGGGGCCGACAGTTTAAACGGGTCAGAGGATAGTTTATGTCGTGTTGTGTGTGGAACCTTGTCATGTGTCGGGGCCGACAGTTTAAACGGGTCAGAGGACGATTGACAAGGGAAAGTGTGACACTTTAATAAAAAGTGAGAACAATAATAAAAATTGGTTAATTTAATAAATTAACATCGTGGGACTTGGGAATTTTAAAATCATATTGGTGTGCCTTTTAAATGGGGATTTCTACGGGTAATTAGTAATTTATATTTATCGCGTTTAAATTATTCCGTTTAATTTAAAATATTCTATTGTGATATTTATTGCGTATAATGCTATTGTCTGGATTCTAGGATCCTATTTGAGGGGAGTAGTGTGTATTATTGCTCGGGGCTTTGGCTCTGACCCATGCGTTGACTAATCTTTTTCAGGATTAGAATTGGAGAAGCTGCATAAGTTTATCATAGTTATCATTTGGAGGTGCAGCTGGAGTTATTCATTTTATGGCATAGTTTAGTTAGACTTTCTTTTCCAGTCGTATTTAATTATGAGACTTCATTTGAGTTTTGTTTGGCCATTCGGTTCCAAAGTTGTTTAGAGGATTTCTTTTGGGATTATTTCAAATTTTATTTAATCATTATTGGAGAATGGATTTTTGGAGTTAGCATGTGATTGATCTTTTATCGCTTAGTTGTTTATGATCATTTTAAGATTGATTCAATTGTTTATTTTATGGACTGATTTATTTATGTCTCATATCTGTCTCATGCTAAGAATGGTATTTATTTAGTTCACGCCTGGCATAGTTCGACGACGGTGACTGGCCACCCCGTCTGTCGAATTTTACGTGATGTGACAGATGGTATCGGAGCATGGTCTTAGGTCTCATAGGTTATGAGTCCGTTTAACTTTCGCATTACCGATCTTTGATCCTCTTTGTTGATTTATACTCCTAGAGGTAGTGGTTCTGGCAAACAAGTTAGATGTGTTTCTTGGAGATGTAGAGTCTTGTGGTAAAGACGTAGTAGGCATCGAGTTTAGAATAAGTAAGCTTGATGTGAGGATGCTTAGAGTTGATTTTTGGAGACGATATCTATTTGGAAGATCATTAGTATAAATTTTGGGTATGTCTTATATTGATGCAGCGATGTGATTTGGTTTGAGGATTTATGTGTTATAAAGATTATTGGAGATAGAATCGAGTGGTGATTCGCGAGAGTACATGGTACGCCGTTATTTTCATAGTTATGCATATATATAGGCAATATATGTTATTTTGTTTTTCGTGGGGTAGGTGCGTGTAGGATTGGGTATATGGGCGCCCAATTATGGCGTTATACTGGTAGGCATATGCGAGCCTTAGTTTATTTTGTGTAATTTATGTTTGATGTGTGTGCTTCGTCTAATTTTGAGGACAAAATTCTTTGCTAGTGGGGAAGTATGTAACACCCCGTATTTTTTATAATTAATTTAATTAATTAATTGGAATAATTGGAGAAAAATAAAATTTTAGATTTTATAAATTTTATAATTTAAAATGTTGGTTTTATATTTGAAAAATAAATTTTCAAACGGAATTGGAATCGAAATTAAAATTGAGTTTTAATTGAATTTTTATTATATAGAAGAGTCCTCAAAACATAAAACTCTCTAAGAGTCCTCGGAGCATAAAACTCTCTGGAAAAATTAATATTTAAAAATATTGAATGGCACGATCTAGCTAAAAAAATTTTTTAGCTTCCTCTCGTCTTCAACTAATTCTCTGTAAAATTTCATCTAATTCCAACGGTCCGATCGTCCGGAATAAAAATTTTAGTGTTTGTATCTTATTAGAGTTCTATTAGGATTAGGTTACTTAATGACTATATAATGACTCTAATTCGTGGGGGGACTTCTCATAATCACTTTTTCTCAAGTTATTCAACATAAAACACTTCTTAAAATGTTTCCTCTCAACCATAGTCATCAACCTCCAACATAATCAAGGTTTTGCCACCAGATTTGAAGGCTTATTTGGGGCTTAATCAAGTTTGTTCAAGAACACTCTTTTGCTAGTTCTTCGCAAGGAATCCAGATTTCTAATCATACTTTCGACACGATCTTTACAGGCATGAATACTCTATTCTTTTCCTTTTGTATTATGCGTTTTGAGTTTCGCCTGAACACTTAATTACATGTTTTCTTAAAATAAAGTAGTGACTTAATTAGGAAAAGTGGACACTAATTATGGGGTAATTTTTATTTAATCTTTTCATCTGAATAATATTCATAACCCTTGGGTACGTTGGATTCATGAGTGATTTTGGATTTTATTGGTGTAGATTGCATGTAGAAAAATCATAGCTTTAAAATAAATAATTTTTTGGTGCGTATAACTCATGTAATACATGTAGAGATAATAAAATTATGGTTTTTCAGGTATATATGATTGTTGATGTAAAAAACTAGATTACTCTAATTATTCAATCACAGATAAATAAATGAGACAAAGAATTTTAAAGTGTTTCAACCTTATATTAATGGCCTACGTCCACTGTTATGTTATTGCTGAGTATTTGGGAATTCTCGATTACAAGTTCTATCCAGAAATTCCGGTCCCTTTGAATGAGGGTGATACAACGTATTTATAGCCCTTAGGCTGTATATGAAAGGGTGTTACATTAAATGATACACATATGAAAGGGTAATTCATTTAATTCTCTTTAAACGTGTGCGTCAAGGTGATAAGCATTCAATGAATAGTTGAACTGTTGATTATCTGGAAATTAATGTTGCGGTCGAGATGCATCTCGAACCGCCTTAGTTGCTCGTCGTTCAAGAGTTCCTCGGAGAGCTGGAGTTCCTCGGAGTATACTTGTTGCTCGGAGTGAATCTGACTTGGTCAGGGGAATGAACTTCCTCGTTGCTATTGTGCCACGTGTCTTCTTATTATTCGTCTACATCAGCATACTAATTTTGGTATCAACAGAAGCCCCCAATGTTTCATATTTCGAACTTTGAGGAGTATGGAACATTCTTTCTCAGTATATGGCGATGTTAAATGACCTTCCTGGATTTTAGGAGCCTTTTCTTCATATTTGAATTTCCTTCTAAATTCGCAGAATCTGCCTTTTTGCATTTTTATAGGCGCTTCGATCTTCGTGCCCTTTTTGTCCTTTTAGGCGCCAGTAGCGTAATAGTTTCCTTTTTGTAATCATTTCTTTTGCCGATTCCCAAGGCAAAGTATTTAAGCTTCAGAGGCAATCCCATCGTTTTCTACCTTTTCAATTTCTGCTTTCGAGTTTTCTATAGCTTTTCTCTCTCCTGTGCGTTCATCCCTTTCTTCGTTTGTTTGTCAACAGATCTCCTTTTTCCCTGTAAGCTCTTCTTCCTTCTTTTTTTATTCATCATGGTTTACATTATTGAGTCTCTTGAGAAATTCCGTTCTGATTTCTCTATTCCATCTTAGGTAATTTTGGAGGTTCTTTCTGAGCCTTTAAATTATTTTCGTTTGGCTGAGGGACATTGGTTCCCCAGCCTCTTTATTGCTGAATGTGGATTTTCTTTTCCACCAAACCCTTTATTCTTAGAGTTTTGTCACCACTTCGATGTTGTTCCTGCAAAAATAGCCCCTAACACATGGAGAATAGTTAATGGGGTGCATAAGTTAAATCAAACTCATGGAACTCGTATAGGAATTCCTGAGATTATGTACTGTTATAGATGGGCTATTTTAGACAATATTTATTATTTAAAAACTAGATTTTTGAATAGGGCTCTAGTAGTCAACCTCCCTGATGCTAACAGGGATTATTTTGAACATGGAGTAGTTATAAAAAAATTGGCAACATGCCCCTTTGGTTGGAGACGAAGTATATGAGGGTCCCAAATGCCCTCCATATGGCAATGGGATAGGTTATTTTCATTTTATTTTATTTCTGAAATTTTAATTTCATCATGTTTGAATAAATGCATGATTGACATTTCAATATGTTTTTGTTTGCAGTTGACAGCAAGAGAAAAACTCCTAAAGAATCAGAAGTTAATATAAAGCATTTGAAACATATCTGGAGTTTGCATCAGAAGGTTTCAGACGAGCACGTCAGGTCTGCTTCATACTTTCTGCAGTACAGGAGCTATACCTCCTCCTTTACTGCTCAACCTGTGATCAGCATTAGTGAACCATTGCCCGCTTCTGAGGAATCTTCACCAGAATCTCACATTCCTTTGAGTCAGAAGATGGGTAAGGGAAGAGTTCCTGCTATCTTCGAGGAGACCTCCACTGCTGGTGATGGAAAGAGAAACAAGGTTGATGTCCCAAAGGGGACAAAGAAAGTGGATGATGTTCCTTCTGTTGCTGCCCAGAAGGCTGCCGAGAAGCCTCCAATGGCTCCGAGCAAGAGAAGTACTTCTGTGGAAGTGGTCACCATTTCCCCCACCAAAGGTTCCTTGGCTGAAACTGCTGAAGTACCACTGAGGAGATTGAAGAAATCCTCCTCGATCAGTTTTTCTGAAACCATTCCTCAGCTCCAATCTAGTGGAGCTTGTGTTCCAACCATTATTCCCCCGAGTTCTGCAATGAGCTCGGTAAAGACTTGGACTATTCATGAAGTCCAAGGAATTGAAGAAAACATGTCTAGGGATATGCTGACATCCCTAGCTACTCGTCACATTGCTTCAGTAAGTTTCTCTTATCCTGAATTTTTTCTTTCTTTCAGTTAATATATGTATCTCGGCACTGACTTTTCATTACCTTCTTTCTCAGCTGGTGAGTTGCTTTAACACCATAGTGAAGAAAGATGAAGCGCTCAAGGCTTCAAGCTCCTCGTCCGGAGTAGATGATGCTTTCCAGGGTTTAGCCCAATCTCTAAAGGAATCTCGTCAAAAATACGACGAGGATAGGGATGAATGGGAAAAGAAGTTGACTGCGTCTGAGGCAGAGAAGGTACAGTTGGGCAATAAAGTGAAGGGTTTGGAGAGAGAGAATAAAAAATGTGCCGAGAAGCTCACAAGCTTTGGGGAGCTTGAGAATAAGTTGAAATCGGCCGAGGAAGAGCTGACCCTTCTGCGAGAAGTAAATCGCTAGAAGGAGGAGGTGGAGGCCAAATTGAAAGCCACCGAGGATCTTCTATCCGAGAAGATCTACTCGGAGAAAATGAAGAGAAAAGAGACTGTGAAGAAATCCTTTCGAACTGGTTGGGACAAAGGATGGGATAGGGGGGTAGCGGCAATGATGACCCAGGTCAAGTATGGAAGTTTGAAATACTTCTGAGATGGTTGAGTTGCTGCCCTGCAGGAACTGAAGGTGAGCCAGGACTCTGAACTATTTCAATAACATCTCCCTGGTCCTCCTCCAGCTATTGAAGATGAAGAAGAGGATGAAGCTGCATCCGAGGAGTCTTCAGTGATAGTGGGTGATCAAGTCCTTGCTCCACAACCCAATCAAACAGCAACCGAGGAGATTTCTTCCTTGCCTGCTCCTCCTGATAAAGTCCCAACTTCTGCCAACCAAATCGTTGTTCCCACCGAGCAACCAAACTCCTCGTCCCAGCCTCCCGAGAAAGTCTTGGGAGACAAGGAAAAGGTGTGAAGTTGTTCAGTATTCTCTTTTATTTTCCTTTTACTTGTACTTTGTATTCTGAACGATGTACTCTTTTTGATGATGTAATAAAATCACATCTTTTTGTTCTTCTACATTGTTGATGCTCTGTCTTATTCTTTTATTAACTCTTGCCTTCTCTTCTTTATTAGTTTATGACTAGAATGGAATTGCTATCTGCCAATGATACAAAACTGATGCAATAATGCCATGAATATTTTAAAGCTGGCCATACTGACCTGAGTGCATCAGAAATTGCTGATATCCTTGGTCATGATGCTTCAGACCAAGCAGTGGAGGCATATAAATACTTGAAATGTCTTCTTGATCGTGCTGTAGCCAACAACGCGTCTTATTATGATATGATAGAGGAGCTTCAATATACTTTAGAAGATCTTTAGACTCAGTACAAGGAATCAAATGTCTTGTTATATGAGGGGTATGAAAAGAAGTATCAACAGATTTCTGTAGAGAAGGGCTACGACAAACTCCTTACTGCGTATGATGTCAGGGAGAGGACCCTAAAGGGAGAAGTTGAAGCTTGTAGACAAATTGCTGAACTGCTGGAGCAAGAGAATAATAATTTGCAGAAAGAGCTAGCACAATATAAGTCTGCAGCCTCTTCTTCAACAGCGGTAATCCCAGTGACTGATGAGGGATTTTCCTTCTTAGAGGTTGAGAATGCCAAATTAAGGCAAGAGTAGGATATCCTGAGAAAGTCTGGTACTTCTACTTCTACTCGGGGATGAGGAAGAGGTTCTCGTGGGCGAGGAAGATTTGCCCAGGATGTTGTCGAGGAACGAAGTACTCCACCAGCTCGGGGTCGATCAAGAACTCCTCGTAGTATTGAAGAAGCTCGTACTCTGTCAATATTGGAAACTCAAGCGTACCAATTGAATGCAAAAGATCGGGCTTTGTCTGAAATGTCCAAGAAAATCCAAACTCTGGAGGATCAACTTGCATCGACAAAATCTGCTCTGGATAATAAGGATGCTCTTGCCAGAAACTTTCATGAGAAGCTTGATAAGTTGACATTTCAATTTAATAAACAGCCCAGGGAGTTCTGGATGGCTGGATACAATAAAATGTTATTTCACTTAGATGATCGTATCCAGAATGCCAATAACGAGGGTTACAAGCAAGGTTGGCTGGATGCCTTGGGCGTGTTGAAGCTCGAACAGGGGCACTATCTGTGGGATTATTATGATCTCGGGGTTCTTGACTTGCCACTGCCACCGTATAACTTGGACATGGAATGGATCCCAGCTCGTGCCATTCCTCGGAGCTTAATTGCAAAATACCTTGGCGACTATAATCTTCACTCTGAGATCGAAGTATCTCGTCCCGAGCATCTATTGGATACTCCTTCAGTAATAAATGTCAGAATGCTCCGAGATATTAACTTCATTAATTCTCCTCTTTACCTGGAAGATCCTCCTGCTGGCGAGGAGCCTGTTTCAAAAGCTAAGGGAAAGCAACCAATAGAGTAGGGATCTCAATGTAATAGTTAGTACACATGTAATTTGTAATTCATTTTGAATTTTAATGAAAGACTTTCATTTTCTGTTTGCAAATCTGTATTTCTATTGTCTTGTGCTTGTTAAACACTATTGTATGGTTCATCGACCAATTTAGTAATAAAAATTACAAGTATTCGTAATGTTGCTCGATCACTTAATAATAAAGTAACGAGTATATAAAAAAAAATGTTTAAAATTTCTCCAACCAACCAAGGTTGTCAAATTGTGAGGTTGCCAAATTGTGCTCGTCGACCAATTATAGTTAGTGAGAGTTTTTATCCCCGACTAGCTATACTTGGTAAATTTTTGTCTTTTTCATAAAAATGTGCCCGACCAACCAAGGTCGATGATTTTTTCTCGTCGACTAACTACAGTTAGTGGGTTTTTATCCCCGACCAACTATACTTGGTCCAGTTTGGAATATTTGTTCTTCGAGGAACTTTTATGTAATAAACTTACTTCCTGACCAACATAAGTTGGCATTTGAGATAATATTTTGTTTCCTAACCAACCGAGATTGGCCTTTCGTCGATCATCTTTTGTTCTCGCCCTTTTACCAACCGGAGTTGGTCGTAGGTCTGAACTATCATGTCCACTAGCTCTTTTATCAACCTGAGTTGGTCACACTAGTGTACGCCTCCTAACCAAAGGAGTATAGTTTGTTCTCGCCCTTTTACCAACCGGAGTTGGTTGTGGGTCTGAACTATCATGTCCACTAGATCTTTTACCAACCTTAGTTGGTCACACTAGTGTACGCCTCCTAACCAAAGGAGTATAGTTTGTTCTCGCCCTTTTACCAACCGGAGTTGATCGTGGGTCTGAAATATCATGTCCACTAGATCTTTTACCAACCTTAGTTGGTCACACTAGTGTACGCCTCCTAACTAAAGGAGTATAGTTTGTTCTCGCCCTTTTACCAACCGGAGTTGATCATGGGTTTGAACTATCGTCTTCTTTTTACTGCCGAGCAGCTTAGTGTTAAACACACTAGTATTCCCCGAAAAACTTTCAATAAAAGGAGAGAATATTGTGAAATATCATCGTTTTATTCATATTGATGGGACTGCTTTATATTTTACATCACTGATAATACTTGCGTAGGTGTTCAGCATTCCATGCATTCTTAAATTCCTCTCCTTCTAGAGTTGCTATTCGGTAAGTTCCTGGTCGGACAACTGCAGTAACTCGATAAGGTCCATGCCAGTTTGCTTCCAACTTATTGTGCTTCTGAATGACCTTCTTTAGCACGTAATCTCCTTCTTTTAAGTCGCATTTTTTCACTCTCTTGTTGTAGAACAGGGCTGTTCGCTGTTGATAAGCAGCATTCCTAATGGCTGCCTCTTCTCTAACTTCCTCGAGCATGTCCAAATCCAATCTTCTCATTAAGTCGCTGACTGGGGAATTGAAATTTAGCACTCTATGTGTTGGAAGACCCAACTCGGCAGGTATTACAGCCTCACTTCCAAATGCCAGCATATATGGTGATTCTCCAGTTGCTGCTTGGGGAGTTGTTCGGTAAGCCCATAATACTGATTGTAGCTCATTAATCCAATTAGCTTTAGCCTCACTTAGCCTCTTCTTCAAACCATTTAGTAATGTTCTGTTCGTCACTTCATTCTGTCCATTGCTTTGAGGATGGCCTGGTGCTGAATGAGTCTTCAAAATGTTTGATTGACGACAATAGGCAGCAAACTCCTTATTGTCGAATTGTGTGTCATGGTCTGTAATGAAGGCATGAGGGAGACCATATCGGCAGATTATATTTTTCCAAATGAACTGATATACCTTCTCGTATGTCATATCAATAAGTGGCTCAGCTTCTACCCACTTAGTAAAATAATCCACTGCCATGACGAGGTACTTGAATCTTCCTCGGGTCGTTGGCAGTGGTCCAACTAGATCAATTCCCCACATGGCAAATGGACAAGGGGAAGTTATGGGTGTCAACAATGCTTGTGGAGTATGTCGGATGGAAGAAAAACGTTGACATTTATCACATTTCTTAGCATAGGCTATACAATCAGCCCTCATCGTTGGCCAGTAGACCCTTCATGGATTTCTTCAATCAATTCCTTCACCTCGGAGGGATGTACACATCTCTACAAACCCACCATAATTCCTCGTCTATACGAAACACTATTAGTTAGTACATACTGAGCAGCTTTAAACTTCAATTTCTTTGCAGCGAGTTTATCCTCTGGCAATTCTCCCTCTTCAATATATGCCCTGATGGGATTCATCCAAGATGGTCCTAAATCAAGGGTTATAACATTGATCGTCAAGTCTTCATCTATGCTCCGAGCTTCTAATACTTCAATTGGTATTGTTCTTCGCAGCTCGGTACGAGTAACTGATGCTAGTCGGGCCAACGCGTTTGCTTGTGCATTTTCCAGTCTTGGTATTCGGATCAACTGAATGGCATCAAATTCTGCCAATAATTCCATCACCTTTGCATGATACCTGACCATTAATTATCCTTTAACAGCATATATTCCTATTATCTGATTCACAATTAATTGGGAATCACTGAATACCATTACTTGTTGCGCTTCCATAATCTTTGCTAAATTAAGACCTGCTACCATCGCCTCATATTCAGCCTCATTATTGGAAGCTTTGAATTGGAATCGCAGGGCGTATTCCACGTCGATCTCGTCTGGAGTGCTCAGAACTATTCCAGCGCCACATCCTGCAGTGCAAGATGAGCCATCTATATATAACCTCCATATAGGTAACTCGTCTTCAAATTTCTTATCTGACAAAGTTCCTCGGTGAAATATCTGCTGTTTCCTTTCATCCTCCCCTGGTATTTTTCGCTCTTCATCGACCATCTCTTCTTACATTTTTACCAATCAGAGTTGGTCTGGGTTTGAGTTTGATGATCTTTCTACATCCACAAGCCCTTTTACCAATCGGAGTTGATCTGGACTTATGTCTGTTGATCCTGTAACATCCACAGGTTGGTCAGCGAGCAACTTTTGTTCCTTGGGGGTATCAGGATATGTAAATTCTGCTATAAAGTCTGCTACAACCTTCCCTTTTAATGATGATCTAGGTTCATAGATAATATTATATTCACCGAGTTCTATTGCCCAATACATCAGTCTCCCTGATTTTTCTGGATTATGAAGTGCTTGTCTCAATGGCATGTCGGTATACACGACGATGGTATGGGCCTGGAAATAAGGCCTCATTCTTCTACTTGCTTCAATTAATGCTAATGCTAATTTTTCCAGCTTTGGGTACCTGATCTCTGCACCTCGGAAAGCCTTACTTGTGTAATAAATTGGCTTCTGGACTCCATTCTCCAATCTGATCAATGCCGAGCTGACTGCATTCTCTGATACTGCCAGGTACAAGTACAACTTTTCTCCTATTACTGGTCTGGACAACAGTGGAGGTGCTCCCAAATATTTCTTCAAATCTTGAAAAGCTTTTTCACATTCATCATTCCACTCGAAAGTTTTTCGAAGTGTTTTGAAGAATGGGAGGCATCTATCAGTTGCTCGGGATACAAATCTGTTGAGCGCTGCAACTCGTCCTGTAAGACTCTGCACCTCTTTCTTCGTCATTGGAGATCGGAACCCTAAAAGAGCTTTGATCTTTGCTGGATTTGCCTCAATGCCTTGATGGTTGACGATGTACCCGAGGAACATTCCTTCTCGTACTCCAAAGGTGCACTTCGTCGGGTTGAGCTTCATCTGGTATTTATCCAGTTGATCAAAGGTCTGACCTAAGTCAACTAGATGATCCGCAGCTTTCTTGCTCTTTATCAGCATATCGTCGACATAAACCTCCATATTACAACTGATTTTTTCGGTAAAAACCTTGTTCATCAGCCGCTGGTATGTCACTCCTGCATTTTTGAAACCAAAAGGCATAACATTATAACAATAAGTTCCTCTAGGGGTAATGAAAGAAGTGTTTTCCCTGTCTTCAGGTATCATTTTGATCTGGTTGTAACCAGAGTAAGCATCCCTGAAGCTGAGCAACTCGTGTCCCGAGGTAGCATCCACTAGTTGATCAATTTTGGGCAATGGAAAATGATCCTTTGGGCATGCCTTGTTGAGATCAGTGAAATCAACACACATTCTCCATTTATTGTTTTTCTTCTTCACCATCACCACATTTTCCAACCAGTCTGGATACTTCACATCTTCAATGAATAGGGCTTTTTGGAGCTTCTCGACCTCCTCTTGTATAGCTTGATTCTTCTCGGGACTAAATACTCTTCTTCTTTGCTTTACAGGCTTGATCTCCTTATTCACATTGAGCTCGTGACATAAGAAGTTTGGATCTATTCCTGGCATGTCTTCATGACTCCATGCAAAAGTTTCCTTTCTGCCTCTCAAGAAAGTTATCAATTCTTGTTTCATCGAGGCATCCAATGACGAACCTATCTGAGTTACTCGTTCAGGGTGCTCGTCGTCCAGAATAACATTTTCTATAGATTCCACCACCTGTCCTTTTACAAGTTGGGATTCATCTCTGGGGTCAAGTGTTTCAATTTTTGTACCTTCCTCCACCTAGTAGGTAGTAGTCTTCTTCCTTGATTCTTCAAGCTCCTCTTGCTCGGCAGACGAATAATAGCATTCCCAAGCTACTTTCTGATCACCTTTCACAACTCCTACTCCGAAATTTGTTGGGAATTTTAAACACTGATGTACTGTAGATGGAACTGCTTCGAACTTCTTCAAACCAACTCTTCCCATGATGATGTTGTAAGCTGACTGCACATTCTTATCCATCACAAAGAAGCGTATTCTTTCTGTTCGACAAGCAGGCCAAGTTCCAATGAATATATCCAACTTGATCGTCCCAAGTGGAAAGACTTTCTCGCCAGCAAAACCCAATAGAGGTCTATGATAAGGTTCCAATTGGGATAATTTCAAATTTAAACTGTCAAAGCATGAATAGTACATGATGTCTGTCGAACTACCATTATCTACCAGCGCCCTTGAAATCACTACTTCTTTCATCCTCATTTTGATCACCAAAGGGTCGTCGTGAGGGTAAAGAACACCTGCCAGGTCATTTTTTGAAAAGACAATGACCAGCTTCTCTTTGTTTACCTTCCTCGGGCGATCCTCTTCAGCCAAATTTATCCGCTGAATGTATGAGCAAGCCTGAGCCTCACCGAGGTAAGCTTTTCTTTCTGCAGTAAGGTCTCCTCCTCCTGCATCTCCTCCTATAATGACATTACAATCAAATGATCCAAAGCGTATTGAAAATACCTCTCGTTTTGGCTGCCTTGGTTTCTTGGGAAGATCGGGGTCATCCTCTGTATCATCTTCATGATCCCTTTTCTTTTTCTCCTCTGCTCGACGAGGAGATCTAGACCTTTCTCTAGTTCGGTCATTATTTCTTCTTTCGCCTCCCTGATCAACATACTTTGCTAGTTTCCCTCTTCGGATGAGTGTTTCAATCTCGTTCTGAAGAGCTATGCAATTTTTGGTCATAAGGTCGTGATCCTTATGGAACTCGCAATATTTATCCTTGTTCCTTAGGTCAGGGTCTGACCTCAGTTTCTTTGGCCACTTTACTTCCTCGTTATTCTTGATTTCTTCCAAGACATGATTAATACCCATTTTCAAAGGAGTATAATTATCGGATTTCTTCAGGACTTCCCATGACGACCTATTATTCTTGGAATGCTTGTCACCGCCATTGCCCTTATGCTCTTTCTTCTTGGATTTGTCGTCTTCCACCTTGGTTTCTTTATCCATATTCTTCTTCGCAGCCATAGCCTCCTCGGCATTCATGATTTTGGCCGCTTTTGCCATCAACTCTGACATAGTTGTAGGTGGATCTTTGGCCAAAGTGTAATACAACTTGTTAGGTAACAACCCACTCATCAAGGCGGTGATTGCTGTCTTTTCCTCATAATATATGACTTCCAGTTTCTCGTTATTAAAACGAGTTATGTAATCTCTAGTGCTCTCACCTGATTTTTGTCTAACACTTAACAAGTGTGCTACTCTTTTTACTGGCTTTGATCCAAAACAGAAATTGCCGATGAACAGCTCGGCCAACTGAAAGAAAGTTGAAATCTTACCCCGAGGAAGATTGTTGTACCATATCTGGGCAGCTCCAGTAAGAGTTCCTGAGATGCTCTGCATCTCATCTCGTCGGGGACGGCATAGATGTCGGCAGCAGCTTGATATTGCTCTATGTGTAGAACAGGATCTGTCTTTCCATCATATTTGGGGGTCACCATGGGTGCTTTAAACTTTGATGGGGTAGGAAAACCCACAATGGCCTGGACAAAAGGTGTCCCTTGAACAAAATTTCGTTGTAAGGGATTCTTCGCCTTAGCCATTTCTCCCAATCTATACTCCAAGCGCTGAATGGAACCCTTCCACGCATCGTTTCCTTCCTCGGGCTTATTAGTTCGAGCAATTGATTGTTCTGATGTGGACTCTTGAGATCTATCTTGACGAGCAACTGGTCGTGATTGTGTTGATCCTTCTCTTAGATCTGATGGTCGTCGAAAACTCCTCGACACGGTCTTAGGTGGACTCCTATTCCTTCTAGGGCCTAATCGACTGAAAGGAGACACCCTACTCAGTCTTTCCAAGGCACTGGGTCTTTCTGGAGAGAGAGTGATACGTTGATCAGTATCTGTAGCCCTTATTGACGAAGTTCACCCAGGTTGATAAGAGAAATCATCAGATTCCTCATTACAACATGACTCAATACGCCTGGATCGTGAAGAAAGTAAGTAGGTTTGCCTCTGACCACTTCGTTGTCCTGAACGTGTAGTTGCACCGCCATGAAGGGTCTGTATGAGTTGCCTCATTGTTTCTTGCATGGCGGTTTGTCCCTGAGCCAGATTCGTCATAATCCCAGCCAGATCTGGAGGTGCAGAGGGACTTGAAGGATTTCCAGCATTTCCAGCGTTTCGATTGCTGGATTCCGGATTGTCTTCCATTGATGATGAATGATTTTTGGTGAAAAACGATAATAACAATCGTTCCCATAGACGGCGCCAATCTGTTGATGTAAAAAACTAGATTACTCTAATTATTCAATCACAGATAAATAAATGAGACAAAGAATTTTAAAGTGGTTCAGCCTTATATGAATGGCCTACGTCCACTGTTATGTTATTGCTGAGTATTTGGGAATTCTCGATTACAAGTGCTATCCAGAAATTTCGGTCCCTTTGAATGAGGGTGATACAAGGTATTTATATCCCTTAGGCTGTATATGAAAGGGTGTTACATTAAATGATACACATATGAAAGGGTAATTCATTTAATGCTCTTTAAACGTGTGCGTCAAGGTGATAAGCATTCAATGAATAGTTGAATTGTTGATTATCTGGCAATTAATGCTGCGGTCGAGATGCAGCTCGAACCGCCTTAGTTGCTCGTCGTTCAAGAGTTCCTCGGAGTATACTTGTTTCTCGGAGTGAATCTGACTTGGTCAGGGGAATGAACTTCCTCGTTACTATTGTGCCACGTGTCTTCTTATTATTCGTCTACATCAGCATACTAATTTTGGTATCAACAATGATGAAAACTCTGTATAATTAATTTAAAATAATTAAATGAGATTATTTGGGTATTTTTTTTGTTGTGATATTTTAATTAAAGATTTCATTGAATTGGACTATCATGCGTAGTTTGTAACATTGATTTAATATGCTTAGTTATGTGACTTGTTGGTATTATTAAATATCTTCGTGGCGATGGGTCGACTGGGTATTTTTGCTCTCCCTATATTTTAGGTTGCCTTCTAGGTATGGGACTAGTGGGTAGGCCTTTTAATGATTTATGCCTTCTAGGTATGGGACTAGTGAGGCTAGATTATCACGGTTTTATCATGTCGGGGGTGGGCTGAATTTTATCACTTTATCGTCGTTATGCTGGTCTAAGTATGAGACTAGGTTGTGATTTTTGTTACAAAATCTTCCTATACATAGGTTAGGACGTATTGATAACTTGGGGACCCTTAGTTATGGGACTAAGGGGTATTTTGAGGATCTCACATCGATTAAAAGTGTGAGGTGATTATAAATTGAGAAATGGAGAATTAATGCCTAAGATAAAAAAAGGGTATTAAAATTTGTGGCGATATGATGTGTCGGGGCCGACAGTTTAAATGGGTCAGAGGACGATTTATGTCATGTCGTGTATGGAACCTTGTCATGTGTCGGGGCCGACAGTTTAAACGGGACAGAGGACGATTGACAAGGGGAAGTGTGACACTTTAATAAAAAGTGAGAACAATAATAAAAATTGGTTAATTTAATAAATTAACCTCGTGGGACTTGGGAATTTTTAAATCATATTGGTGTGCCTTTTAAATGGGGATTCCTATGGGTAATTAGTAATTTATATTTATCGCGTTTAAATTATTCCGTTTAATTTAAAATATTCTATTGTGATATTTATTGGTATAATGCTATTGTCTGGATTCTAGAATCCTATTTGAGGGGAGTAGTGTGTATTCTTGCTCGGGGCTTTGGCTCTGGCCCATGCGTTGACTAATCTTTTTCAAGATTAGAATTAGAGAAGCTGCATAAGTTTATCGTAGTTATCATTTGGAGGTGCAGCTGGAGTTATTCATTTTATGGCATAGTTTAGTTAGACTTTCTTTTTCAGTCGTATTTAATTATGATACTTCATTTGAGTTTTATTGGGCCATTCGGTTCCAAAGTTGTTTAGAAGATTTCTTTTGGAATTATTTCAGATTTTACTTCATCATTATTGGAGAATGGAGTTAGAATGTGATGGATCTTTTATCACTTAGTTTTTTATGATCATTTTGAGATTGATTCAATTATTTATCTTATGGACTATTTTATTTATGTCCTATATCTATCTCATGCTAAGAATGGTATTTATTTAGTTCACGCCTGTCATAGTTCGGCGGCGGTGGCTGGCCACCCCGTCTGTCGAATTTTGCGGGGTGTGACACTTCTTTATCTGAGGTTAAGACACTATCCTTAGATAAAGAAATTCCATGCCTGAAAGGGAGAAACCCTTTCTTATAATCATGCGTATTAAACCTTGTGATTATTGTTTTGATATAAGTGGATTAGATAATCCTAATATCCTATCTTTCTAATCAGGTGGGAGCTTGATTCCAAGGATGTGATTATATTCTCCTATGTCCTTCATTTCGATCTGACTAGATAACCGCGCTCTTATACTAGACAATACACCCACACTGCTCATCATTAGGAGAATATGATATATGTATAATAGTAGAATTACCACCGCGATTCTTTGATTCTTCTTATACAAACAAGTTTCATTCAACTATTGATTAAAACCAAAAGATTTTATTTTCTAATCAAATAGGATATTACAAGACCTTGATGCTTGCTTAAGTCCATAAATGTATCTCTTAAGCTTGCACATTTTTTTTCTTGTCCCTTTGCTATGAATTTTGTTACATCATATAGATGGACTCGTTATGATTTTCACTCATGAACACAGTCTTTACATTCGTTTTCTAAATATTGAAATCAATATAAGAAACAATGGATGAGAGAATCTGGATAGACTTAATCATGGCAATCAGAGAAAAGTCTCCTCATAATCGATCCTTTATTTCTGAGTGAACCCTTTGGCACTGAGTCGTGTCTTGAGGGTTTCCACCTTCCTATCTATCCTTATCTACCTCTTGTAGATACACTTACACCCAATGGGTTTTATACCATCTTGGAATTATAGAAGTTCCCACACTTGATTCTTATACATTGAATTTATCTCTGTATTCATAACCTTTAGCCAAAATCCTTATCTTGGAGTTCCTCGTCATAAGTTCCGAAATTCAATTTGTGATCCCTCAGAAATTCATTGATGTGCTCTACCAAATGCATTAATCTATCAGGTTAATGAATGGTCCTCCTATTATGATACGGGTCCACTTGTTGTCAATTATAAGCGACACGTGAATTTTGGATCATCGATAATACTCTCACTACCGTTAAGTAGCGTCTTATCGAATCAACTTGTATTTCTTCTTGTACACATGGTTTAAAAAACATTCTTGCTCTTGTTCTCTTATTTCTTAGAATATAATCTTGATCTTAGGCTTGTGGTTAATCATATAACCTACCTCCAAGAACCTAGCATTTGTGCTAACAAATACTTTTTGTTCCTTAAGATCGTAGAATTGGCTACACTTCGTTCCTTTGGGATATCCCACAAGGAGACATACATCCATCCTCGATTATATATTATGTGTCTCCTTTCGTGGCATATGTGTTGGGCACCCTTATATCCGAATGTGATATAGACTTGTCTTTTGAATTTTTTAGAGTTCTACGGGAGTTAAAGAGATCGATTTAAATGGAATTAAGTTTAATAAATATTTAGTTGTCTCTAATGCATAACCCAAAAAGAAATTCGGCAAACCTGAATATCTCATCATGGATCTAACCATATTAAAAAGAGTCATGTTCCTTCTCCTCACTACACCATTATTATGGCGTGCCTGATGCAAACAATAGGGTTGTGATACCCAAATCCGAACCTAAAATCTCCCAAAAGGTATTCCTTTCCATGAGTAGATAATGAGATATGGATTAGTTTACCATGGAAATACTCCACCCCAGCCTTATATTATTTAAACTTATCAAAGGCTTCAGACTTGTGGTGCATTATGTAAACATATTAAAACCTTGAGTAATCATTGATGAAAGTGAACTAGTACTTGAAACCACCTATTTCTTGGATAGTCATAGGCCTTAAAGTGATAGTCATAGTCATAGTCATAGTCATAGTCATAGTCATAGTCATAGTCATAGGCCTTAAAGTGACAAAAGTCGGTATGAACGAATTCCAACATATCCTTGGCTTTATAACCCTTGACCTTAAATGACCTTTTGGTCATCTTTCCCTCTAAGAAGGATTCACAGACTGCAAGTGCCTCCATTTCCAATTATATTAATATTCCATTTGAGACCAATCTTTGTATCCTTTTTAGATTGATATGACCTAACTGCAAGTGACAAAGATATGCTTGGTTCATCTTAAAAGGTTCCTTTCTCTTTAGGTTATTTCCATTTGAGTTGTTAAATCTAGTATTAAGTAGAAGTGGTGAGATATGTGTTATATTATAAAGATCATTTTTCAATGTTCTGGAATAGTTAAGAGATTTGCCATTTTTTTATAAAAGAATCCTTTAATAAACCATGTATCCATTCATCATAAGCTTAGAAATTTAAATCAAATTTATTCTCATAACATGAACATAAAAATAATCTACCAATACTAATTTATTATCTTCACCAATTTTAAAACTAAATTTCCTATTTCTATTAGAGTTGCTTTGTTATGATCGCCCATGAATATAAACATATTTCCATCACTCACCTCCCTAGTTACCTATAATCCTTGTGAATAATTACAAACATTATTAGTGGATCCTGAATCTACACACCTGGTACCAGTAGATTGTGCCTTAAATCATGCGCAAGTAATGTAAAAGATATTAATTTTTCCATTCTTCGTGGCTAAGAAGATGAGATATTTCTTCTTCTAATGTCCTTCCTATTTGTTGATGTAACAGACACCTACCAAATTTTTACCTCCACCTTGGGACATAAAGTTTTTTTAAATAATTTTAGGTTGTTCATGAGACTTTCCTTTCTTCTTCTTCTTCTTCTTCTTCTTCTTCTTCTTCTTCTTCTTCTTCTTCTTCTTCTTCTTCTTACCTTTCGGAATAGAAGTAAATGGGACTTTCTTAGCAATCTGAATAACACCCTTACGCCTATGGATATTCTCCGTAACTTAGAGTTCCTTAAGAAATAGCGCTATAGAGTAATCAAATTTGTTCATAGAATAGTTTAAGAAAAACTATTTAAAGTGCTCGGGTAGTGATTGGAACACGAAATCAACTTTGAGTTCCCCGTTGATTTCAAATCCATGCACTTCCAATTTTGATAATATGGACATCATCTTTAGAGCGTGTTAGTGTTCTAGCCTTGCCATAGCATCTAACCTTGCAGTATGCTGATGATCCTCAAACATATCCCTAAAGTTTAAAATTATGTCATAAGCGGTGGACATTTATTGATATTGATGATAAGACACATTAGTCATATAGACCAATATGTAATAAAGAGCCATTTTATTAGCTTTTTCCATGTTTATTAGGTTTGGACATCCCTTTCAGGTGGCCCTTCATTTGGCTTGGCAGGGTAGGCCTCCCTCAAGACAAACATAAGTCGTCAACAGTTAGGACAATGTCTAGGCTTCTTTTCTAGTTAATGTAGTTCATACGAGTTAACTAATTATTATTTAAGATTTTATCAAGTGGATTAAATGAAGATCCCATTTTGAAATCAGAGAATCATAAATTTTGAAAATTGAATTAATTTTATAATAACATGTGAGAATTTAACTTTGTTTTAATTTTATAGAGAATTAAGTTAAAGCTCATGTTCCTACCTATATTTGGATTTTTAGGACAATGCTTTCCAAGTTTATAAATCTAGTCCCTGTGATACAATAGCATTTATAAATCTAGTCCTTGTGGTACAATTGCCTTTACTTTTTTGCTCCGCGCCAGCGGCACCATTTCTCACAACTTTTCATGGTATTTTTAGTACAGGGACTACATTTATAAAATTATATGGAGTGTCCTATTTTTATACACTTTAAGCATTATGAGGACCTTTTCCCAAAACCCCCTTAATTTTAATATGGCTCCATCACCGCCATTTTTAAACTAAATCTCGTTTGACATCCTAGTTTCGTTATGGAGTGAGATTTCTCATGGGGAGCTTAAATGACCCAATATTGACCTATGAAGACCTTCATCTTTTAACTATGTACGGGGAAAGTTCATGATCCTTTGCCCAACATAATTGAATAGTTAGCAACTTTTGATCCCAAAATTAATGACAATGAATCTGTGAGGGAATATATCATAAATTGTGTCTAAGGGTATACCACGAGTTCATTCCTTGAATTAGAACCCTTTCGTGATGAAATTCCCTATGGGGGGATCGGACTCACTCATGTTCTAATTCTTGAAACTATCATTTATTAGTTTTAATAAATTCTTGATGTCTTGATTAATTCCATCCACGGTGGGGCCAACGTAAATGACCCGAGGAATCAATCACATCATTGATTTATGAAAACAATGATGGATACCGCGGGGTTTATGTTGAAACCCCTTTCCCATTTAGTATTTGAAAATTTTGAGGGTTTTGAAAAATATTTATTCAATTCTAAAAGACTGAATTAAAATCCTTGGTAATTTTTGAATTTACTTACGTAAATGAATATCTTGATCTCACATTGTTTTTGTAAAATAAAAACATTATTAAAAAATTCCAAAAATAAAAATTCGGAGATCACAATTTAAATCACATCTTAAAATCCCGATTTTAATTCAACTAAGAAAAGAATAAAACACAAAATAATTTTTCGGAGAAAATCAGTGATCTAGGTCGGTCTCAAAATAAATAATCGATGTTATCCATAAAACGAGTGCTCCTAACTATTCAATTAATAATCATACAAATTATACAACATAATATAAATAAAGAGACATGCAAGCAATTAAATAAATAAATGCGAAAAATAATAGAAGACATAATTCTCTTTCTACCATGGTCTAGACTTCTTCTTGAAGTAAAACTCTTCATGTTCAACAATCCTTCTTATACAAGACTCCATTTGACAAATAGTCTAACTCAAAGTAGAATTCATCACAAATAAGAGTTCTTGAGGGTCATGATCACTAGAATTTGATCCTCCGTGGTCTTGAAATAATCTGGAAAAGAACCACGAACCACTGTGAAAAAGGGCCTAAAACGGCCCCAAAAATCCAAAAACCAAGGCTGCTAACGAGGGGGTTGATCGATCCCGGGGGGGGGGGGGGGGGGACCGATTGACCCTATTGGGTTATGTCTACGTCCTCCTCTTAGGTTATCCATTCAAGAACCTCCATAGACATCACAACAAACATGAAACTTTGCCAAAAATTTAATCCGACCGTAATACATAGTTCTAAGTTAATAACAACATTACATACCCTCTCCTATGCCTCCAAAAGCAACGATATAAAGATAATTACAAAACTTAATTATTATAACTATATCGAATTTAGATGCAAAAAATAACTACAAATAAACCACCGTAGAATCCACTCACACAAAAAATAATGTGTGACCATGATAGAAAGAATATACATATAAAAACTTTACAAAACCATGTTAGTACGAATGCATACACAAAGATAAATCATCCCACAACAAGAAAAACTAGGATTTTTGAGTTTGGACGACATGGATCCTTTAACTAGATGCTTAATCTAAACCAAATGCTCTAATACCAACTATAGGGGATCGATATACTCAGAATAAAAAAATTCAGCCAAGGATCTTCGATTAATCAAACATTAGAAAGCACAAAACCAATAACTAGGCTTAATGAACAAACATAGGACTTAAAACACAATACCTTTGTGGATTAAGTTGTGATCCAACGTGGATAATAATTGTTAATGTGAAGCGTTGCCTCATTTTAAATCTTCAAAAGTTTGCTTGACCTTCTGAAAATCTTGGATCTACTATGTATGATCCTTCCCAAATCTAGGTTGGTGTTTGAGTACCTTTTGAAATAAAAACTTCTTCTTATGAGTGAGATATAATTCTCTCTCTAGGGCTATTCACAAAAATATAAATAGTATTTTTTCTCACTCCTCTTAAACCCTAATGCTGATCAATAATGATTAACACCCATTCTCATACCTTTATGTACAAGTAAAAATGGTGGACTTGGGCTAAATTGTTTTTTTATAATCCAGGCTTAACCACTTGAAGAAATGAACTACACTAGGGACCCAATATAAAGAATTAAATTGGCTTCAAATAAATACTCAGAAATACCCAATTACAACCATCATAATTTATTTCCTTTCTTTATTTGACCATAATTAATTTCACTAAGTAATTATGATTGAATTCCAATTTAAACATCTCAGAAATCACTCGACTATAATGACATCTTATTCAAAAAGTTGATTATGGTACACAATGTGATTTCCCAAGTTAAGCTTCTAATACCCGCTTGGTCAAATAATTTTTTTGTTAACCAACTTAAATTAACTTTAACAAACATCTAATCAAATTTTTTTATTTTCAAACTTAACTTATTCTTCTACTTCCATCGGATTACTGTTGGAATTAAAATCTTATAACTCTATCAAGGAGGTATTGCAATTTAAGGCATCCCCATATGCGGATTCCTCTGAATTAAGATCTTAGACGTACTCAAACAACTCTCACCTAATATACGAGGATCATTTGGTTCGATCGAAAACGGAATTGCACTCATAGCAATCAAAGCTACAACTACATAAGCATCATAATTCTTGTAATTCTAGGGATTAAGAATATATGTACCCTTTGAGAATAGTGTGAGATTTTCAACGTTTAATCTAAACAACCCTTAGACTCAAATCTCATAGGTGGTCCCATTCGATACATTCTTGCAATGTAACAATCACAACCCTCTATTGAACTGTTGAATAAGTTATCTAACCATCACGGAGGTTCCCCATAGTTTGAGATAAACTACTAGAATTGCATCATAACCATTCCGATAGGATGTCAAGCTAATATCTAGATTGTGAACATTTCAATAGTACTAAAATTGAAATTTTAATGTCCTTGTGACCAACAAGAAGTTGCATCACTGAAATTCCTACGAAGCTCTATTGACCGAAATTCATACGAAACAATATATTTAATGAATATGAAAATATTCTCACAAACTTGATTCTCATTTCAAAATGAATAAATCAATAATTTGTTAATAAATAATAAAATATTGCTATATTTTATTTTAAGAATAAAACCCAACAGAATTAACATGAACCATGTGTGTAACACCTCGTGTTTTCAGAACATAAAATCTGTTAGGAATTTAAAATTTGCGAAAAAAAATAATTTTTTGGAATCTATTTAATTTTGGTATGTAAAAATGTTGTTTTTACATAAAAAAATAAGGTTTTAAGTGGAATTTAAATCGGGATTAAAATTTAGAAATTGTAACTTTTTATATAAAAATCGGGGGAGGATCCGACCTAAGGAAAAAAAAATATTCGACCTTTCGGTCGAGCTGGATTTTTTTTGTGCATCTCCGTTTCGCCTTCACCTACACCATATTAAAATTTCAGCAAATTCCAACGGTTCGATCACCCGTAACATTTTTTAGTGTTTGTGTTTGATTAGGACCCAAATTCTTTTTCGTATATAAATATAAAGTGACGGGTTTAGGACTTTTAAAATACATTTTAGCCTTCTAAAAAATCAGTAGTGTCCCATAATTTCTCTCTCTCAACTACAATACCTAAACCCTATTTAAATCAACTTTCAGCCCAAGATTTGAAGAGTTAAACTGGGTTTTCTCAAGATCGTTCATACAATCATCCATAACCAAGTGTATTTTTATAAGTGATTTTATTAATTTGGTCATTTTGATTACCAAAAGAAGATCCAAAGTTATTAATTTCTTCTATGGGGACTGAAGATTCAGAGTCTGAATCATATTTGGATAAAGTATTGATTCTTAATCCTTTGAGATTTTTCTCAACTCTTTTAATTGTGAAATGATATCATTTTTAATATTAATTTTAAATCATTTTACTTCCATAAGGGGGTGAATTAAGGGTTGATTAAGAGTTTTACAAGACGATTCCTTAATAGGATGTTTGTTGGTAAAATGCTTATGAAAATTCTCAATTCTATTTAGTTATTTTCCTATAGTATTTAGGATAAGGTTGGTATAATTTACTTGTTTATATAGGGGATTTAGATCCGCAATAAATAAGAGAGAATCAATAACAAATAAGAGAGGATCAATATAATATTATTGCAAGCAAAAATTACAAAATCTTAAGTAAAACTTACAAATTACTAGACCGGAATGCCACCGGATTATTACACAAACCGAGAGATGGGAGAGAAAACTTAAGAGAAAGAGAGAGAGGTAAAGATAAGTGTGAATAATATGGGAGAAGGGCTCCCTATTTATACAAAAGGGATTAGAATAAATAATTCCATAGAAAATGACTCATGGGTCCCTCCATAGTCGAGGCTGGCAAAGTCTACAGTCTCTTAGCGTCGGCTGCTGGGCCAGTAGGTCCTACCACAATAATCGAGCAGACAAGATTCAAACTAATATGTACTTAAGCATCGACATGAGTACAACTGGGGGCGAGTGGGCCACCTAAGTCAAATCATCTAATCCATCTATTCCCCTGGTAGGAAAGCTTCCATCCAAACGTCTTGTTGGAAAGGGATAATTTAATGAGGTAAAGAAGGCCTCGATTGTTTGTTCACTAGGAATATTAGTATCGAACATATCCCAAATGAATTCATCATCTTCTGGATTCTGAGATTCCCCTGCAGAACAAAAGAATGGATTATCATTCTTAATAGATGTCATTGAAACATCGCCATTTAATGGCAGTGGGATAGGGTTCTTATCCTCTGAATATGTGGCGGTAAAAGCCACAATAAATTGGCTTTTAGTGTAATCCATGACCTTCATGAGATGTTCCTATTTCGTAGCTTGAGGGAACTGCTTTTTTAGAACAAATTTCAAATCCTTAATTAGATTATTCCCTAAAGTCATTTTTTCCATGGGAGGAGGAGTTTCTTTAACCTGAGACATACAATGTTTTAAAATTTCCTTTTATTAAAAAGATGATTTCTGAGATGTCAGTACTAACCCACCAGCGATAATAAAAAATTCTTTCAAGTAGAGGAACCTTAATTGATTCACTCTGCATTGCAAATCTCATATAGAAAACCATGGGATACTGATTTTAGTAAAAAATATAAGGGTGTTTAATCCTATGGGAACATTATTTTCCCCTCTGAGCTTGGGATGAAATTGAGTTCAAGGTAAAAATAATTTTTTCGTAGAAATTTCCTTAGCTAAAATATCAATTCCTGGGCCAAATTTGTCCCAACAATTAAGAACACAACCTGGATATTCTTCTTTTAAAAAGTTAGGACAAAGCTTAAAAAGCCAAGTATGCTTTTGTTCAAAGTTTTGGTAGTAAAAAGCTTTGGACCATGCTTGGACATAATTCCAATAATTATAAGTGCCATTTTGAAAACTCGATTTTCTTAATTTTAATGGGTGAATTCCCCATTCTCTAACATAAATGAATTTTTCACAACTGCCTTGATATAAGAAATAGGAGACTTTATATTCTTTTGGTTTTTATTAGTGTGACTGAATACCACAGATTCAGTTTCCTCGAGGATTGCCTCATATACCGTCCGGTATTTGCCTTCTTGCATAACATAATTGTGTATGTCAAAATATAGGGAATTAATTTCCCAAGGTGAAGACATAAGCTTCTTATCCTCTTCACTGAGGATGAGAATTAATTCAGAAGTCCTTAAATTAGGAATGAATTCATGCTTGATTGTTTGTAAAACTTCCTTAGCAGATTTCTTTTTTCTAGGAGTTGGAGGAGGACTCAATTTTCCCCTATTTCCCGCACTGGGGTGAAGGAATTCCATATAATCCTACATCGCAGGATATTGGTCTTCATTGACCACCATTTTTTCTTTTCCTGGCCTTTGGTGGGATTGTCCACAACCTATGCCACACCCTTTTGAGGGGCCACTCATTGATTCTGCAAAAATTCTCTTGTTAGAAAATTAGGGAGTGAATTATTTTCTCGTTTAATATGTTCGATATCAAAATAGAAGGATGATAAAATATCCTTCCATGTGGCTAAAATTTGTTTAGAAATAATATTTTCAACATCCTTTTGTAAAACCTGTTTTACAGCACTACTGTCAATTTGTAGTAAAAAATTCTGATTTAATAAATCATTCAGAAATTTAGAAATGCATTTTACAATAGAAATAATTTCTTTCTTAATGGTTTAATAATTTTTCAAGGCATCTTTCCAAGTGCCTGAGGTAAAACGAACTAATTCTTCCTTTTTTATTGAAAGAATTAATTTCTTTTATAATTCCTCCAAAACCAATATCAGAAGAACCAGTTTCAACAATTTTTGAAAAATATGAATTAGCTAAAGCAAGACAAGGTAATTTCTTGACTTTCAATTTAATTTTATGAACTGCTTTAGTATGTTCCCTAGTCGAGGGAAAATGATTCTTCTTTAACCTAGTATATAAAATTTCAGAATCTTGTGGAAGATTCTTATAATAATCACCAATATAATTAACGCTTACAAGAAACCTTTGCGGTTAAGTTTTTTCTTTTAACTCATTAGGAAATTTAGAAGCAAATTCGATATTTCTATCAATAGGGAGTATTTTACCTTCAGCAATATTATGACCAATAAATCTAACATTTGTTTGAAAAAATTTCATTTTTGGTGCAAAAGTAACTAAACCATTAGTTTTAACAACATCTTTGAAAATTCTTAAATGTTTAATATGTTGATCAATTGATTGTGAAAAGATGAGATGCACAATAGAAAATTCTGAATAAGGATTAAATATCTCATTTATGATATTATAATTCAGAAGGGGCATTTTTAAGCCCAAAAGGCATAACATTCCATTGATAATGGACAAATGGGACCACAAAAGTAGTTTTCTATCTGTCTTGTGAAGCAATTTCAATTTGACAATATCCAGATTTTAAATCAAATTTGAAAAATATGGTGGCTGAATTAAGCCTATTAAGAATATCTTTTTTTTATTAGGAATTGGATATCTTATCCATTGTAAAACATTATTGAGAGGCCTGTATTTTATTACAAGTCTAGGAACACCTCATTCCTTCCAAGCATCCTCATTAACATAAAAAGATGTACAATTCCAGGAAAATAACTTTTAGTTATCAATATTTTATCTAAAAGACTCTGAATCTCTTTCTTGCATAATTTATGAAATTCAGTCTTCATTTGACTGGGCCTAGCTTTAGTACGAATGGATTTTTCATTAAAATATACTTCATAAGGAAGAGGAAGAATATGTTTTTTCATGTTCCAAAAATCATTAGGAATATCACTTCAAACTTCAGTTATTAATTGATTTTTAATATTATCAATTTTTTGCAACATGCTTGGATATTCAAGCTTTTGTTTTATAGTTAAAAAGGATATTTCATTTCGAAGAAAATTTAATTGGTTCTCTTTGAAAAAGATATTATCTGACAAAGAATTAATTTTCTTTACTTCAGGTTTTGTTATAAATTCAAAAATATTTTTTTGATCATTAATAGTTGTGTACATACTAGGGGTGTGTTTTTTTTCCGAACATTCCGATTTTTCTGATATCTGATTCGATATTTTCCGATTTTGGAACGTATATAAAATTTTCGATTTCTGATTTTCCAATTTCTGATTTTTCCAAAAAAAAATCGGATCGAAAATTGGAAATAATTCTTAATTTTCGATTTTTCGATTTTTTCGATCCGATTTTTCCGAAACTATGTCGATCCAATTTTTCTGAATTATTTTTGATTTTTTTCAAAATATTTTCCAATTTCCAATTTTTCCAACTTTTTAAAACATTCTCATGTGTCCCACATCGGCTAGGAGAGGACGAGAGGCCCAAAAAAGTATCTATAAAAGGAGAAAATGGTTAAATTCGTTTATATTTACATGTTAGGTTAAATCTTTTTTTAAATTTCTTTAAAATGAGAATTTTGAGTAATCGAAATCCTATATTAATTTTTTTTGAAATTTTGGAATTTCCAAAATTGCTGAATTTTTAGTATATGTTTTGAATTTTCGATTTTTTCCGATTTTCGATTTTTTCGAATTCCGAAACTTTTTTGATTTTCCGAAAAAATTGGATAGGAAATTGGAACAAATATTTTATTTTCGAAAAAATCGGAATTTTTTTCGAAGGGTCATTTTTCGATCCGATCCGACCGAAACACAGCCCTAGTATATACCACTAGAGTAAATTTTATCCATAGGCATAAGCAAGGATAAAAAGGGAGTACCTAAAATAACCTGTTGGGACAGGTCATTAATGAGTAAAAAGGTACTAGACAGACACATCTCATTATTGCAAATATAAACTTTAGTTAGTTTAGATTGGATATGCATATTATCACCACTAGTATTGAATAATGATTAAGTGGTTTTCTCAAAGTATTGATTGGGAACTAACCCTTGTTGTATGCAGTACATATCTGCCCCGCTATCAACCAAAACGATAATGTTATTTAATGTATATTCATCATTGATAACAAGATTAATGGTTATGTACATTTTTTATTTCGTACACGATTAATAATACTCAAATAATCAACTGATTCATATATATTTGAAGTGTCAGGGTTAGAATGGTGTAACTCATTTTTTAGACTGTTAATCTCAATTTGCATACTACGTTGTTGATCTTTCAACTGTCTTAAATCGGTTTTAATAATTTTAACTTCATGTTTAAGATCTGCAAGGTCTGCAGATTTAGAAGTTTATTGTTTATTTTTTAATCGATTAAATACCTCTTTAAGACTATATTGTTGAATCGGCGTATAAGAAGTAGTTGCAGTTTCTTTAAAAGAATTTGCATACCAAGTTTCTATTAACTTGAGTTTGGTATCTGGGTGAGTAACTTGATTGATAATATCAATCATAGATTGTTGTTGACTAGTAAGCACATTAATACTTAACCCATTCATCTGAAGAATTTGCATTTACTTTGAAATTGATTACATTTATAATCTCCTTTCTTAGAGGTTTCAAAATCACTAGAGCTTTGGATATGATAAAACTCATCATTGCTTTCTGAAAAGCTAACTTCAGTGTGAGAAGGACTGAAATTAAGTAGTAATTTACTCAATTGTTTCTTTAAATCTTCATCAATTTGGAGGTTTTTTAATTTTGTTTGAGTCTTGCATTTATTTGCAAGATGGACAAATTTATCAAATTTAAAACATTTAAAATTAGATCTATTAGATATATTGTGATTCTTTTCTCAAAAATATTTTTTAGAATTGTCACCTCGATTTGGTGCTTTGGATTTTTTCTTCTTTTTATGAGAAGTTCTTCTTTTGGATATATATTTATTCTTGGTCGTTTTATGAGGGGAATGAGTATTATAATTATAAACGAATTGCTCACAAAATTCTCCTAACTCTTTTACCACTTAAATTTTTCTTTTTAAGTTATCATTGTAATTTAAGGTCATTACAAAGGGAAATACCTTCTTGAATAACAACATTAAACATTTGACCATAAGTATAATTATAGTAAGTAATAGAAATGCTATCATTAGAATCTCTCATTTTCTTTCTCACTTTCTCAGAAAAGAAAGTAGGAAGGCCATTAATAAATTTGACTTTTCAATGCTCAGAGTTGGCATCTTCTCTTTGAACCACTCTGGCTAGAAAGACATCCTTGTTCCATCTAAAATGACTTAAGGTAGGACATCTCAAGTTTAGTAATAATTCTCTATTTCTCTCCTGCTGATAGTCAGAAGCACCAATAAAATGATGGATAATAGCAAGCATTAACATGTAAACAACATCTTGATGCCCAATGTCTTGCATATGCTCATCTTTAACAATTTTGATGGCATTTAGAATATCATTATTTTGATCATTTATGAGAACATTTTCCCACCAACCTCTAAGGGTTCCAAGGAAACCGTTGATGATCGTTCTAGACACATCTTGGTCAGAATTATTACTTTGCTTATAAATAGTAGAGCACATAGACATTCTATGTATAAATTCAAAATTTTGATATTTAGTTTTTCCATTAATGTTCCAGTCATAAATGGCTTTCCCATGTAAGGTAGATTGAGTATCCAAACTTGCAGTTTCCTAAAAAAAAAGATCCCGAGGACTAGGCCTTGAATAGTAATTTTTGACTGGTCCTCCATAACCAAGTGTATTTTTATAAGTGACTTTATTAATTTAGTTATTTTGATTACCAAAAGAAGATTAGAAATTATTAATTTCTTCCATGGGGACCGAAGATTCAGAATCTGAATCATAATGAAATAAAGTATTGATTCTTAATCCCTTGAGAATGTACGGGGGAGTCCCCACCAAAGAGTGATTAATTTAGTCAAACAGATTGATTGACCAATGAATAAGGAGAATGAAGTCCACTCGAGCTAGTTACCTTGAAGATCCTTCACAAAGGTGGCTCGAAGGACCCACCTCTAAGATTCTCCACAAATGTTGATCGAAGAACCAACCTCGAAGATTTTCCAATGAACCTAGTTCGAAGGATCCAACTTGTAGACCAAAGTCACATGGATGACAATAGTTTGTAATAAGAAATAGAATAATCTGTATCATTTACTTTATCTTATAAATTTATCTTGAGTGAGGTTGTTTGGTACCCACGAGGGACCATGTCTGGCAGGGCATGGGAGAGATAATATGGTTTATCGATCAATCCCCTCTTGGGAACCTCGCAGGGATATTTTTTGGAGGATTGAGAGCAAGGCAACATTGGGAATACAGTTACCAACCCTCTTGGCACACTTGGGAAAAACTTCATTCCACATATATGGTTGCTCGAGACACTACATTCGAGCCACCTTAACTCTTACCTCCTTGAGGTACCTCAATCTTACACCTCGGTTCTAATATAACTCTTAATTAATAAATAGAAACCACGATACTCGAGTTGCTTGTTAGCCGAGAAACCTTAGAACAAACACTAGCCCGCCTGACCGATGTGATCGTGAACCAAATAAAGTCACTATTTAACCACTCCCTGACGTCATAACTTCTGACATTTAGGGACTCAAAAATATAACACTTAAGTGGGTTTATCCTTAGGACGGTAGGTCTAGTTCACCAAGCCTGACCCTTTAGCCATCCTCAGGTAAGCCCCAAGCTGATGTATCACGCTCATCATTAATGGACACAATACTTCCAGCCAATAGAATGACTTACCGCCAAAATAAGAAGATCCCACGCATTTAATGCAATATCTTGTACATTTAATGCACCCAATCAGACCAATCGCAGGTAAGCTGCCTTGCGTTCATATAAATACACTAGATGAAAAAATTAGAGAGAAGAGCACTCTAAGCCTATAATTGCTGACCAAATTCCTCCATACACAAGAGCTATTGTGAGAGAATTAACTCCCCATACCCATTTAGTACCGCTATCATTAAGCATTAACTGAGCTTGAAGTTCATGCCTTGCCTTTATTATGCCTAGAGTACTTACTATTTCTCCCTCCAACCACGCTACCTGCTGGTCCCATCCATTTGTTATGATTATTATGTATCTATTATGATGATATATAATTTATTACAAGTTTGAATATTAAATCCTTTTGTCTCTTATTCACCTGTGGTCATTACCAACATTTAATACTAAACGGTGTCAATTCCGGTCTTGATAAGGGTTTACATCTTACATTTGGCGACTTTTCTGGGGAGGTATTCTCTTTTAAAAAGATGCTAGAGGATAACACCGCCAGAATCATTGACTTTGATGCCATACAGCGTGAAGAGGAGGCAAATAACTCTGCCCGCCTGATGGGATAAGGGTGGTAAGGACGGAGCCTAGTGCGCCCAACATTGGCATGACAGAAATGATGGTTGCTTAGGAAGGAGTAGGCTTGGCATAAATAAAGGGACTGATGGGTTTGTTCACGGAGTTCATTAAAACTCCGAAAGCCAAGCGATGTTGGGAGTTCCCACGGGAGTGAGCTATTTCAATACGCCACCTATGGCTATACCAGCTTCTACTGTTATAGGGGGTGTTGCTACGCTCACTTTTAATAACGCTCCGCCCACCACCTCGCCAACCTTGGGGAGTGTGTTCCCTACCATGGTCCCACTCATGACAATGGGGACAACGATGCAAAGTATAGGAGCAGCTGTAGCAGTTCTAGTCGTGATGACCAACTAAGGAGCAAGTACACCACCTACCCCGACGATCCCGATGGTAACAACATTGCAGCCGTCTAGCCCTCCGATGACCAACTTGAAAGAAATGAAGAAATAGCTTCTAAAGTTCATAGAGGTATCCAAAGGAGATAGTTCTTCAGTGTACGATGACTTTCATACTCCCTAACTACAGGCATACAACAATGAACCATACCCAATAGGGTATATCCATCGATTTTTTACAAATATATGGGGAAAGGTTATAACTCGAAAGAGAAACTGAATAGGTTTATTGAAAGTCTTGGGACCCACTTCAATAACAAAAAGCTAAGGCTGAGGGAGTTTTCAAATTCCCTGACAGAGAAAGCCTACATGTGGTATTCCCACTTGGCCCTGGGTAGTGTAGGCTTTTGGGAAGAATTGCATGTTTTGTTCGTACAAAAGTTCTTTCTGGTTGAGGATGAGTTTACATTCACGTATCTAGCGCTTGAGAAACAAAAGTTGAGGGAAGATGTGGCTTATATCAGTAGGTTTCACTAACGTTCTTTAGATGTGAGGGAGAAGACACGAGAAGAAAACCTTTTGCAAATCTGTACAGAGGGCTTGTTTCCTGAATATATATGTCATCTGATTAACAAAACGTGAGGGGGGACGTTTGCAGCATTTTTAAAAGCATAAATGAACACTACTTTGGTGTTAAAACCTGTAGAACCCCCGCCTGATTTGTAGGCTTGCTACTGAGGCCAACGGTTGCCTCGAGGAGGGGAATACCCTCGAGGGTCAATTACGCAGATGATGGGTCCAAGGCGGAAAGTAGTGGCGGTCGAGGAGCTAGAAGGGGGAGAAACAATAAGAGAAGGTTCGAAGATGAAGAGGATCCCCTCGAGATACCTTGCACGGTGGAACAAGCTTTGAACTTGTATGATTTCAAGGTCCGTGATAAAGTTTGTAGGCCGATCAATGTCAACACATCATAACTCTCCCGAGAGGATAGGGAGAAACCTCATTATTGCGCACTTCATAATAGGTTAAACCACCCTACCAAAGTGTGTTTTTCACTGAGGAGTTTGATTCACCGTCATGTAAAGAATGGAGACATTCAGTTGCCACAAAATAATATTAATGATAATCCTCTACCACCCCATAGATCCCATATAGCCAACGCATTCGATGAGGAGGATGCATGGTTGATGAGAGGGCAGTGGTTTGAAGAGAGTGACTCCGAAGAATATATGGAGGATGAATACGAAGGATCTTTAGAATAATACACCTGCGAGTTAGCCTAGCTCCATTTAGGTGATGAGAGTGAAGAGATGGACAAACCAAAAATGGAAGCACATGACGCCATTGAGGGACTTAGTAGGAAGTTGGGAGCCTACTCCCTGGAGGAGGTAAAAGCAATGATAGCATACGATGAGGTTACGTATAGAGATATGGAGGAAGTTTATGAGTTAGAAGATGACCAGACAGACCTGTGGATCGAATGTGCGGTAGTCGCCCGCTCATTAAAGTTTGGATGGTTCTTTGATCAGGTGGACCTCCTTGAGGACTCTGAGATGGAAGTCACGCGGGCCATCTTCGATATTGCAAAGATAAATATGGTGAAACTCCTAAAGTGGAAGTGGCCTATAGCTAAACTTGTGAGGAGGTACCTCTCAGAAGTTACGTTTTCAGAGGCCGATAGATTGATCAGGTATGCCCATAACAGACCCTAGTATGTTACTGCATCAGTGAATGATTATGTTTTCTCACAAGTTTTGTTTGATGGGGGAGCATCCATAAATATAATGTACATTAGATCTTTTTATGCTACTGGACTGTTAGAAAGAAGGATAGTACCCCATTCGTTTCCAATATCAGGGTATGATAATCAGTTTTCCAAATTGATGGGCTACGTGAATATGGGCATTAAGATGAGGAACATCACTTCCCACATCATGAACTGTGAACCATCCTACCAACTACTGGTGGGAAGGGTGTGGATGAACAACCATGGGTTGGTACCCTCAACTTATCATCAATGCGCTAAGGCGAACATAAACGGTAAGGAGGTAGTGATTTGAGCCACTAAGAAACCCTTTACGAAGGAGGAATCTTACATGGTGGATAATGCTTTCTATACAAATTTGGCAGAATAAGCTACCATGGTAACAAGGTATACTGGGGGAATAAGGGACCCATCCACTTAAGAGAGGTTACGAGCACCTTCTCGAACGATGGTGACTTACGAAGAAGAGAATGACCTGGGAGGGGTGAGGCCCCCTAGTCTGTCAAGGAAGCTTCGTAATTGAATGACCCCGCGCATTGAACCTATTGAACATAAAGTCCAAACCCAGAGTGTCCTTTGCGGACGAATGGTGAGAGAAGTGGATGAGAATCACAGATTGAGGCCTTTTAAAGAGGAAGTTGCCCGACAATGCAAACGGGTGGTCTTGCCTAACGGTAGAATTATCTATAAACTATGAAGGTGTGAGTGGGTAGCCGAGAGTCTGGATGATGAAGCTGACCCAATCTATAAATGCTTCCTAGTAGATAACCAGGGGAAATGCTTGCTGATCGATAACTACGGGGTACAAGAGTTTGTAGAAGAAGATCCAGAATGCAAGAAAGATAGTCTTAGGCCAAAGATTTAAGAGTTGGAGAAGGTAGACTTGGATAGAGAGGATGAAGATCCCAACCCTATTTTTATCTCGAGGGACTTGGAGGGAGATCCTCGAGAGGACCTGATCAAACTACTATTGGAATTCAAAGATATCTTCACATATATATTACACCGAGATCCCTCGAGTAGACAAGGAGGTGAATTGACATAGGTTTAATATTTTGCCCTCTGCCATCCCGATGTAACAGGCCACTCGAAAGTACAAGGCGGAGTTATACCTAAAAATTAAAGAAGTTCATAGATTGCTTATGACCAGTTTTATAGTCCTGATATATCATCCGATCTGGATCTCTAGCATTGTACATGTGGGGAAGAAATATAAGAGATAAATCAGAATATATGTAGACTTCAGAGATCTAAATCATGGATACCCGAAGGACAAATTCCTGTTGCCTTCCATTGGTAGCTTGATCAACACAACAACGGGCCATGAGATGTACATTTCATCGATAATTATATGGGATATAACCAGCTAAAATGGATTCAACCGACGCTGAGTAGACCGCCTTCCGAACGCCTTTGGGAGACTTCATGTACATTATCATGCCATTCGGATTGAAGAACGCAGGTGCTACTTACCAGAGGACGATGATGGCCATCTTTCATGACCTTTTTCATAAGACTGTGGAGTTTTATGTTGATGATTTGGTGATTAAATCCAAGAAGGGGGGTCCCACCTAGATGATTTGAGAAGAGTTTTCACTCATTATAGGAAATACAAACTGAAGATGAATCCTCTCAAATGTGCATTTGGCGTAACAAGTGGGAAATTCCTTGGGTTTATGGTAAATTGTCAGGGGGTACAAATGGACTTGGACAAGCGGAGAGCCATCCTTGATATGCCAAGACCAAAATCAGCGAAAGAATTGAGAAGCTTCCTTGGTAAAGTCTCCTACTTGAGGAGGTTCATCCCGGAACTGGTTGAGGTGACACACCCATTGATGAAGTTGCTGAGAAAGGGTGTGAAGTTTTTGTGGGAAGTAATGCATCAAGACACCATGGACAAGATGAAAGAGCTCCTTATTTTTCTTCAGACGATGATCCCCCCAAAGGTAGGTATCCCTTTACGTTTATACGTTACATCAACTAAACGGTCCACTGGGGTTTTGCTGACCCAAGAGATGGAAGGTATAAAAAACCCATTTATTACTTGAGTAGAATCATATATGATCCTAAGGATAGATATGCTAGTATTGAGAGGCATTGTTTAGCCCTTGTATTCGTAGCACAAAATCTTAGGCATTACTTGTTATCGTTTACGGTTCATATTGTAACTAGGTGTGATTCTATAAAGTTTTTGCTTGGTAAAATTATGTTTATAGGTAGGGAGGCCCGATGGTTCTTAATCCTCTTAGAGTATAATCTCAAGTGTGTGGTCCCTCGAGCTATCAAGATCCAGGCATATGAAGATTTATTGGTCATCTTCCCATCAAGGATGTTGGAGTCACCTGTTGAAGAGCTTTCGGGTAATGATCTCCAGGATAATTTCATAACATCCATCCTGGATGAGTGGAGTATGGAGTTTGACGGCTCTTCAGTCGAGAAAAAAGGGGGAGCTGGAGTCATCCTGCGAATAGGTGGCGAAGAAATCTGTCTATCTTTTAATCTGGAGTTGGAATGATTGAATAATGAGGCTGAATATGAGATACTAGTTTTGGGATTACTCAAAGCACTGAAAAGAGGCATCCAAGTCCTGACAATAAAGGGGGATTCCAACTTGGTGGTAAAATAGGTGATTATTGAATTCACTTTGAATCGCATGAGCTTAGCGCCCTACCGAATGATCATTCAGTGGCTACTTGGATAGTTCGAGGTGGTAAAGATCAAGAGGCACCCTCGAACGATGAACCGACATGCGGATGCCTATGCTATAATTTCTCAAAAGATTGCCTTCGATGGAGAATTAACTATTATTCGAGTTACAAAGAGAACAACCCCCTCCACGGTATTGGAAGTGATACCCTCAGATGACAGAGATGATTAGAGGGGTGAGATTAGAAAGCAGCTGGAGAGAGGTGAGGGGACACTAGGCTTAGCTGACTTGGCACAGTACTTTATTACCAGGGGCAACTTGTACTATAAGAATAAAGGAGGTTGGTTGTCCAGATGTATAGATCCTTAGGAAACCAAAAGAAAGTTGGTTGAGATACATAAAGACAGCTGTTAAACTACTGAGACCCCTTTATATAGAAGGATACAACGGGCAGGGTACTTCTGGCCTTCGATGAGATAAGATGCTGATGCAGTGCAAAAAGAGTGTTCGAAATGCTGTCTTTCCTATTAGGCAGCAGAATGCAATTTCATTGACCAACCCCAATATTGGAGGCAGCCTTATATGTATTTCTTAAGAGATGAAGTGATGCCTATAGGTAAAAAGGACGCTACCAAGATAAAGAGGCGAGCACAAAGGTACTTTCTGCAAGATGGGAAGTTGTACCGACGAGGCTACCATGACAGGCCCCTAAGGTGCATAAGGGGAGAGGAGACTGAGGAAGTTTTGAAGCAAGCTCACAAACCGAGGCACATTAGAGGAGCCAGGCTTTATAATTAACTAATTACTTTGGTATACTATTGGACTTCGATGGAAAAAGATTTGGCGGAATTTGTTCGAAAGTGTAAAGCTTGTCAAATACATGGGAACCTGATCCATACTCCTTCGGTGGACCTGCATTCCCTCTCTACACCGTTTCCGTTACACACTTTGACATTTGATATGGTAGGGGCCATAAACCCTTCATCGCGAGGAAAGATCACGATTTCAGTACCCACATAGTGTTTTACGAAGTGGGCAGAGGCCATACCTCTCAAGAAAGCCACAATAGGGGTAGTAGGTCGATTCATAAAGGAGTACATTATTTGCCATTTTGGCATATTGAAGTTGTTTTTATCAAATAACGGCACCACATTCGTAAATAGTAAGGCACACTTGCTAAAGAATAAGTACTCCATCATCCATCACAGGTCCACTGTAGCATACCTGAAGTACAATGGAAAGGCGGAGGCCACCAACAAAACCTTAGTAAACATTTTGGAAAAAATGTTAGAAGACTTTTCAGGCACATGGGATGAAAAGATCCCCGATGTACTTTGGGCTTATCGAACGACGAAGAGGAGACCAATGGGATACACCCCATTTTCCTTGATATTTGGGGCAGAAGTTGGGTTACCAGTTGAACTCGAGGTACCTTTTGCCCTCTATAACTTGTAAAGTTCCATGATCCCTCACAGCTGCTATGTATAACTCGAAGAGCTAGAAGAGCACTGAGATAATGATGTGAGACACTTCGAGATATACAGGAAGCAGTTGTCTAGATCCTCCGACTAGTTGGTGAGGCTAAGGAACTTTAAAGTGGGGGACTTGGTTCTAAAAGAATGCACGAGGAGTATTAGGGGTTTGTCATTGCCTAAGTTTGAGGCTAACTGGGAAGGGCCTTATATCATTCGAGCAACTCGCGATTCGGGTTATTGTGAGATATCCAAGGTGGAAGACAACGTTACTTTCAAATGAAACAATAAGTGGCTGAAGATATATTATGCTTAAATGTATGTCTTACCAACACTTTTGTGTATTACACTGTACCTTGTTAATATCCATCCTAAAAAAAGGGGTATGTCCGCTTTAAAATAATTGGGTTTATTTGTTTAATATAGATCGAAGCAATGTTCATGTGGAAAATGTTAGGCCATTACTTTTTTTTACGATTGTTATTTTCCTTATCATGCATGGTGTGATTCATATTGATGTAATAAACTTAGCTAGTACTAAAAGAAAAAAAGGAGAATTGAAGAAGACATCAAAGTCACCAATGTTTATTTAATAAAAGAGATAGCTGTGATTACACACAACCAAAATAGAGGAGTTCAAAATCTTAAAATGAGAAACATAAATAAAAGAAACATTGGATAAAATAGGCTTAGGGGATGTCCATGATGAAATGAAGGTTGGTTGATTCAAGCAACCTATGATGATGTTGGGGAAGAATCTGCACAAGGCTGCTTTGGTCTTAAATGAGGTCATCCAAATCTTTCTGACGAAGCTCCATCGTCTGTTGAATGGCCTCTAATTCCTGCTCTTTCTTGATAAGCTCGGCCTCCGCACGAGCAAAGACCTCATGAGCCTCCTGCACTTCTTTCTCAGATATTACCAACTTGGTCTCCAGACTTACAAGATCTCAAACGGCTACCTGTCAGCGATGTGAACTTTGGAGCCAGTGGTAGAGGGCAGGCAAGTCAGCTTTCTTAAAATCACAAAGCAGCTTCACCAACCAGGATAGAGAGATCCCATCATTTATGAGCACAATAACTTTCCCCAATAAATACTTAATTGATTCTAGGGGGTATTAAAGATTTCCTCCAAGACAATAGTAAGCCCGAGAAAATGGCAGGACATTATCCCAGGAAGAGGTTAAAGACTATGGGATGTCAAAGTCTAAAGAAAAAAGAACCAGCAGCTGCTCGATTAGTGAACGAAAACCCTCAGTCAAAATATAGGGGAAATTAACCAAAGTCTGCCTCACAACCACCTCGAGGGATGCCTCAGGAGGATGTGCTCTAAACACGCTATCACTTGTAGAAGGATGATAAGTTTGTGAGGCACTATTACCTGCTTGAACCTGAGGGGCAAATACCTCGGTCACCTTACCAATGATGGGCACCATTTCTTGAACCGGTATAGTAGGGGCATCCCCTAAAGAAGAAAACTCGACTAAAGTCCTCGCTTGTACAACTTCTTGAGCAATAACCCCAACTGCCAGCCCACGTGCTGCAGGCTGCTCGACCTCAACGTGAAATAAACGAAATGGTCAAGTAAGAAAACAAAATGAGGAAAACACATACAAAATATCTTACAAGTATGAACTTTATGCCAATAAGACTTGGCCCGCCTGACCCTCGATTATTGGAGATTATGCCAATAAGACTTAGCCCGCTTGAGCCTCGATTATGGGAGATTATGCCAATAAGACTTAGCCCGCCTGACCCTCGGTTATGGGAGATTTCTCAGACCAATATAACTTGGCAAAATTAAAAAGTTTACATGCAGGAAAGGGATAGAAGAACAAAAAAGTACCTTCGGATGCTACTCGCCGGTAAACTCATGGGTGGACATCCGTACTATGTCCTCCTCCTCAACTGGACCAAGAGAGACCAAAGGATGCGGACTTTGGGGGGCATTCACATCCCCCCACCTCACTAACCTCCTATTTCCCCCTTCTCCTTGGCCTGCAGCAGCAATGTTGATTAAGGGCCCAAAAATGGTAATAAAATGTTGGTCATAAGAGGGATTGGGGGCTAACAGAGCAACAGTATCAGGCAAAGATACCTACGAAGCACAATGGAGAGCAAGTTAGAACATAAAGCCAAAAGGAACATATCAATTTAGAACATCAAGGGAATAAGCCTACCACGGGCAGCAAACTAACAACAACGGGGATTTAAGAACAACTTCAATAATCCTTGTTGTTGGCACACCTGCTTCAAGACCAGCCTGCTCGAGCAAAAAAGTAGGATCAGGTGAATAGCCCCTACTTGATTCCGAGGAAGAATAAAAAATAACTGCCCCAAGGGGGAAATTAGAGGTTACCTACGAAGTAGTAAGGGAAGTTATTTCTTGTGGAACATCTTTCTTCGAGGCGGGTAAGGCTACTCCATGCTCCTCCAACGGACTTCTCTCCTCAACATCATCGCGCGAACCACCTCGCGCATCAACCTGTAAAAGGGGGAGAGTTAGAAAAAAATAGATTCATAACAAGGTAAAAGAGGATAAGTTAGGGTCTTAGAAGAATGATGGAAATTATACCTTTTCTTCTTCCAAAACGTCCTCTAAAGCTTCATAATCTTGAGAAGGCAAGGCAGGCTTAGAAGGGGAAACCATTCTCCTCAACCGGTATCGTCGGACCAATGCAATGCCCTCCTATTCCTCTTCTTCTTCTTCTTCTTCTTCTTCTTCTTATTCTTCTTCTTCTTCTTCTTCTTCTTCCTCCTCCTCCTCCTCCTCCTCCTCTTCCTCTACTTCCTTTCCTCCATCCTCACCACCATCATCATCACCACCATCATCATCAGAACTAGCAGTTACATGTTTCTCAGTCAGCTCCTCCTCACTTGATTCTCCCGATTCCTCCAGCACAAGTTTAAGAGGGATAATTTCCTTCCTCGTTTTACTACCTTCGGTGGGATAAGGAATGTACAAGAAAACACAAGAAGCCATTTCAGCGGATATAAATGCCATGTCCTCTTCGTTAAGTTCTCCCAGGTCTGTCTAATTTGATTAAACATTAGGTTGACTATTTGAGTGACTTTATCATCAGGAGTATGGGATACTGGAGTTTGTTGAACTGTCTTGGGTTTCTTCATTAGAGATTTTTGAGTAGCCCTAAACCCTGCCCCAAATGAGGCAATATATGGAGAATCACTTTTTTCAACTGGTCTTCAGGATCAGGGGCAACGATGGCTACCTCGGATAGAAGTGAGGTCTGAGAGGCTTTCTTCTTCTTTGCAGTTGCCTGGTCCACATGAGCTAATGGAGGCAGCTCAGAGGGGGCAGTGGCATTGGCAGTCTTAAGAGGGAATACAGACGGGAAGGTGGTGCAATTTCTTAAATCCAATTCTGTGGGTGGGAATCTTTCAACCTCGGGGCAGTGAGGTTCCTTCAAAATGTGACTTTGAAAATGGACCAGCTGGTTTTGCCAAAATACATTTATATATACATGTTTGATATCTCTCCTCGAGCCTCCTTGCTTAGAATCACAGAGTTGACTGGATAACTGGAACACGGACTCACAACTACTGAAGTTAAATAGTTTGGACAAGAAAAAGAAAAGTTTGTTAGTTTCTCACGGGTGAAATGGCTCAACAGAGGGGATCCTTGTTCATATCCAAATTGAAGGGCTACACAGTGGGGGTTACAAACGGAATACAAAGAGGACCACTCTATATACGATGGCAGGTAGGAAGGTATTAAAAAATGGGACACTATTCGAGGGAAAGTTCCTCGCAATATCTTCATCAATGGGAGCAATGGGGCATTCCTCCTCATTAAAAAATCGTTAGTAAAAAACTGATCCAGCCCAATGTAGGGGTGGGGTATGAACCTTTCGACTCTATTGATCAAAGAATTAAGGGGATTCTTAACACTTTTCTTCTTTTAGCAGCAAATACGGGGGATTTTTATGGGCTGAGAATTGGGGTAGTTTCTAGCAGGAGCATAATCGGGGAAATGGGAACACTAGAAAGCTATTAAAATAACAGTATTTGCGTAGTTAGAGACATCAAACCTGCTGATGCTCCATCTAGAATCGATCACCACATGATCCAACCAGGTGTACAATGAGCCAAGAACGATAGTGGCAAGAGGGATCTTCATGCCGCTCGCCATTCGAAAAACCATGTTTATTAAGTCCTTTGGGGGGCAGTCATGGGGCTTGTCCGGAAGGTAGCCTTTTGATAACATCACCCAAATATACCCAGCCAGCTCGATCTGGGAATCAAATCCCTTTCCTGCCATAGGCTGTTCAAACACTTGCTTCCCTCGGGGATTCTCCCTAGCTGCCTCGCGAGCTCTAATGACAACTTTTTCTCCAATGAAGTAAAATTAAGTAATCACTTCGGAGTTGGTGCACTTGTTGTAAGTAACCATTCAATCCTTTACCACAGCCTTCAGTTCAACCCTCAAGGATTTTTCCTTGATGGAGATCGCCTCCTCAAAAAATATATCAAACCCCACAGCTTCCAACCCTGGAAGCTCACAAACATCTTCTAGAGTGATGGTGAACTCGCCCTGGGAGGCCATAAAAGTGTGTGACCTATGGCTCCAACAGAAATCAGCAATTGGAGAGCGGTATTATTTTTGGCGAGGGTAAGATCACCCAGCCAGGGGGATCAAGACAAACCAATAAGAGCCAGCTGGACAGAATACATAAAGTGGATATATTTAGACCAAGGACCTAGCCCCTCGCAGGCGAAAGAGGAAGCTTTAAATTCCACTTTCGAATAAGGAAAATCGCCACGTTTAATGAGAAAGCGGGTGACGGTAGCAGTAGGGATATAGTCAAAGTCTTCAGAATCTTCGCCCTCCACCATTAATAAGTTAGGGTTCTCAGTTGGCACCAAATCGCCAAGGAATCACTCTGTCGTTTGTCATAAGAGCTCAGACTCACCCAAATATGGAGCATAGTGATAGCGCATCCACTGATGTTGGCGCGCTTGAGTTTTAAGGGAAGCACTCTGGAGGAGTGGGTTCGTTTAACGATGGGTGTCATGGAAGTTTAGAAAAATGGAGTGACGGGTTAAGTTGAAAGAGTGAAAGAGACGAAGATGGTGATAAAATCTCACAAAGGATCAGTATAGGAGAAAGGAAACCCAAAGGTGAATGTCCGAAATAAGGATACCCTTTTTTATAGGGGAAACACGAACCCCAAAAGGTGACGCTTAGAAAAAGCGTAATAATGAATAGTAGCTTGTGTGTTCGTCAAGCACGCGCGGCTGTAGAAGATTAAAGGTTGCGATGATAACATTTCGGATTAGCGATGTGGGTTACAGATGCGTACCCTGGCACTGCCATGTGTCACATACAGAAGTACAAATAATAATCTCATTTAATGCGACATGCTTGGGTCTTTTCCTCTTGGTGAGCGAATAGTTTTGGGAGAAATTTGAATAAACCTCTTCACTTTTCCTAAGGCATTTGCCACAAGTAATTATGAAGCCTAACAGAGGGAAGAAATATTGTCCAAGTATGGTGATATACTTATTAAACCAATAAGGTGGTTCAAAAGATAGAGAATGGAAAAGACTAGAGATCAACAAAGGGTTTCATACCGATATTTCTTCATGCAATAAATAAATATCTTTACTAAGGGGCAAATGTAGGGGGAGTCCCCACCAAAGAGTGATTAACTTAGTCAAACAGATCGATCAACCTATGAAGAAGGAGAATGAAGGCCACTCGATCTAGTTACCTCGAAGATCCTTTACAAAGGTGTCTCGAAGGACCCACCTCGAAGATTCTCCACAAAGGTTGATCGAAGAACCTACCTCGAAGATTTTCCAACGAACCTAGTTTGAAGTATCCAACTTATAGAACAAAGCCACCTAGATGATAATATTTTGTAATAATAAATAGAATAATCTGTATCATTTACTTTATCTTATAAATACAAGTTGAGTGAGGTAATTTGGTACCCGTGAGGAACCATGCCTGGCAAGGTATGGGTGAGCTAACATGCTCTACCGAGCAATATCCTCTTGGGAACCTCACAGGGACATGGTTTGGAGGATTGAGAGCAAGGAAACATTGGGAATATAGTTACCAACCCACTTAGCACACTTGGGCAAAACTTCATTCATCACATATGGTCGCTCGAGACACTAACCCCAATCCACCTTAACTCTTACCCCCTTGAGGAACCTCAATATTGCACCCCAGTTCTAAGATAACTCTTAACCAACAAACTAAAACAATGATACTCGAGCTGCCTCTTAGCCAAGTAACCTTAGAACAGATACCCGTCCGCCTGATTAATGCGGTGTGCACCTAACAGAGTCATTATTTAACCACTCCCTGACGTCATAACGTCTAACATTTAGGGACTCGAAAATATAGAACTTAAATGGGTTTATCCTTACGACAGCAGGCATCGCGCCCCGACTTAATTAAGTTAAACTCATCCTTGTTAATTAGCGATAAATTACCTTAAAAAATAAACAATGCTTTAATTTAAATCCCTGAGGAAAAATAGCATGATAATTTTTTTTTCCAAAGGTATGTGTAGATGAAACATAACTACATTTACATGCCACCTATAAGTACTACACAACTTTACATAACCAAGATCTTTAGTTTAATATTTACATAACAAGATTCTTGATATTCAAACCATACTAGATATTCGTCACTCCCCCGTTTTAAGGTCCTAACTTGGCAGTGAACTCCAAACGATAGGCATACCTGAAATATAACATTAGAGGAGTGTAAGCAATATAAGCTTAGTGAATGACCATATAACACACCTATAACAAAATTTAATAACCATTTTTATTTTGTTCTAATGCTATAACCCAACAGCAATTGTGAAACTCTCGCAAGCCTGGACCCACCACAGTCCAATTAATCCACCACAGTTATTGGGGACCACCACATCCCTTTATTAGGCCCGAGTACACAAACTTTTAAGTTGGATTAACAAGACCGCCACATCCTGTAGGACCCACCACAGTCCTTAACATTAAATAACATCACTTAATATTTTAATCATATGCATATGTTTCCTAAATACAACATCACTCCCATAAGCATTTTAACACATGTATTGAACTACATATTTCCATATGAACATATAATCATCTATATTTCATAGGAAAGGTCACTCATCTTGTATTTGGTGCTAAGATTAATACCAAACTACTTCCTTGGTATGGTAGTATTAGCTACTTCCCCACCTAACAAGTCAACGTCATTAGTATCTGAATACACCAATTAACATTAAACCTAGTAATACATCACATCATTTGGTCAATCAGAAATAACTAAGGAGGAAATAAATATGATACTTCGCATTTATACACACCCAAGTAATTAGGGTTCTAACTCAATTTACGGAATTAAATTACCAATTCGATAGACAAAGTTATCCCCGTTTTATTACAACATTTTCCAAATCGTTTCTCAAGAAAAACAACAACACAACTTCAACTTCCTAGAATTTTCATAATTTTTTTATACAACATAACTTTGCATGATATTCCACCCAATATCAATAAACACATTGAGTAATATAAAATTTATGTTTCATAATTTTTAGGGCTCATTTTCTATGTCGAGCAAAACGTCAAACACTTGGTATGCATTCTTGCTCCTTTAGGGAAGATTTTAAACCAAAACTTCAAACTATCGCCAAAGGTTCATTACTTGATATTTTTACACAATTTTAGGATATGTTATACATGTATGAGTCTATTTTACTATACAACTAGAATCACTCAATTTCAATAAGTATTCCATGATTTATGCCATTTTTAGCATGACTAGGTCAAAATAGAACATTAAGGCATAACTTAACGTTTTTAAGCATACATAACCTTGACCTTGGGTATAATACATGGAAACATATAATAAACATGTTTTAGCAGAAATATACATCATAATAATGAATTTTCTAAATCAAAATGCTTTATGAAAAGATTATGTAAATTTAGGACTTTAAGGTATGCATTTACGATCCTAGCTCTAGTTCTAACTTATGTTCTTAACCCATCCTTGTTCCAACACAATTCAGCAATATGGGTATCATTAAAATATATATTCAAATCAAAAATAAAAACATGCCAAGTATAGAACTCATCCATGTGACCAACTTTAATAAAGATGTAATTACCTTACGAGGATTCCTCGATTTATAAAAAAATTCCAAAGATTTCTTCCTTAACTTTCTTCTCTTTCTCTCACTTTAGGAAAAACTTGTTAATTCTTATGAGGAAGAATACATAACTCTCATTTATAATAAGAAATATGTTGCATAGTGGTCCAATAGAAATAGGGGTAGTGGTAACACGTGATTGATTGGATGAAAGGTCAAATTAGACAATTCCGTTAATAACACATTTGTCCCACCTTGGTAAAATTACCATTACTCACTATCACGGGACCCGATTTACTCCCTCTTTGTGTATATGAATAAATAACTTAAACATCTACAACTTTCATATTTTGTGGTTTCCTAAAATCACAAAATTAATACGCCTAATTTGGGCTCGAACAGGAAAGTAGTAATTTATCCAAAATCTCAAAACTTTCACATTTGGCGACCAAACATTGCCAATTTCGTATCAACACCCTAATTTACTTTTATAAACATAATCATGAATTAAAAAAAATATTTATGATTCATTTAACCACATAACTAAATATATGTTCTAAACATGGTATCCCCGATCATAAGCTCAATTAGCACCTAATGTAAACAACACATATATCACATGAGCATGCATCCCCTAAACATGATAGTTAACATGTTTAACACACATAACCAATTTATAACTTATAACTCCTAAGTTATAATTAATCATGTAATTAACCTTCCTAATCATGTTTTAGGGCCTTACAATTCTACCTCTCTTATAAAAATTTCGTCCTCGAAATTTAATGCATAAGAAACTTACCAAATAAATGAGGATATTGCTTCTTCATGTTATCCTCCCCTTCCCAGGTGGCATACTCCACATTCTGACTTCTTCACATCACCTTAACTAGTGAAATGGTTTTACTACGTGACACTTGCTACTTTCGATCTACAATAGCAATTGGTTCCTCCATATAGGTTAAGTCATCTTGAAGCTCTATCGATTGTGAAATAAACACATGTGAAGGATCGGTCACATACTTACGTAACATGGATATATGAAAAACATCGTGTATCTGGAAAAATTCTGGTGGTAATGCTATTTTATAAGCTACAGCTCCAACCCGTTTCACTATCTCATAAGGGCCAATGTACTTGGGACTTAATTTTTCCTTCTTCCCGAATCTCATAACCCCTCTCCAAGGAGAAACACGTAGGATTACTCGATCACCTTCCTCAAATTTCATTTCTTTCCTTCGGTTGTCTGCATAACCTTTCTGTCTACTTTGCGCCACCTTCAAGTGATTATGGATAAGATTTATCTTTTTCGTAGTCTGCTGTACAATTTCTGGTCCAAGTAGTTTTCGTTCTCCTACTTCAGTCCAGCACACTGGAGTTCTACATTTTCTCCCATACAAAGCTTCATACGGAGCCATCTCAATACTCGAATGATAGATATTATTATAAGCAAACTCTATTAGTGTCAAGTTTTCATCCCAACTACCTTTGAACTCCAATACACAAATTCGTAACATGTTTTCGAGTGTCAGGATCGTTCTTTCTGACTACCCATCAGTCTGAGCATGAAAAGTTGTTCTAAATTTCAATTTAGTCCCCAAAGCTTATTTAAACTAGGCCAAAAGTGAGAAGTAAACTTAGGATCTCGATCAGAAATAATAGAAACAGGTTCACCGTGCAATCTAATAATCTCATCCACATATAATTTGGCATATTTATCCATGGAGTACGTAGTTTTAACAGGAAGAAAATGTGCAAACTTAGTCAACCTATCAACGACAACCCAAATAGAATCAAACCCTCGTGATGATTTTGGTAAACCTATAAATAAATCTGTAGTAACATGCTCCCATTTCCACCCAGGAATAAGTAAGGGCTATAGTAAACCACTTGGCTTCTGATACTCCACCTTCACCGGTTGACAAACCAGACATCTAGCAACAAAATCTGCAATGTCGTGTTTCATTCCCGGCCACCAATAACATTGTTTCAAGTCTCTATACAGTTTCGTGCTCCCTGGATGCATAGAATATAAAGAACAGTGGGCTTCCTCTAAAATCGTTCTTCTTAAATCAGGCACGTTAGGTACACACAACTGGTTTTCGTACATAATAATGTCATCACCCCGAATAGAAAATTCATTTGCTTTACCCTTTTTCATATTATCTCTAACTTTCTCCAATTATGTATCTCCTGCATGTGCTTGTTTTATCCAGTCTATCAACGTGGGTCTAACATTTAAATGTGTTACTATTCCGTAAGACTCATTCAAAGCTAATTCCACCCCCATTAAAGCTAACTCTCTCAGCAGGTCAACTCGAATACAATAAATACAATATACTATGCCTAGAGATTTTCTACTCAAAGCATCAGCAACAACATTAGCTTTACCCGGATGGTGATGTATCGTGCAATCATAATCTTTTATAAGTTCCATACACCTTCTTTGCCTCAAGTTCAAGTCTTTTTGTGTAAACAAGTATTTTAAGCTTTGATGGTCAGTAAAAATTTCACAACTAACACTATATAAGTAGTGTCTCCGGATTTTTAATGCAAAAACTACTGCAGCCAACTCAAGATCGTGTGTAGAGTAGTTGCGTTCATGTATCTTTAACTGTCGAGAAGCAAAAGTAATTAACTTTCCATGCTGTATTAACACACAACCGAGTCCTTGATACGAGGCATCACTATAAATAACTAAACCTTCTGTACCCGTTGGGATAGTCAATACTGGAGCTGATGTCAACTTACCCTTTAATTTTTTAAAGATTTTATCACAATCGCCACTCCAGACAAACTTGTTCTCCTTTCTGGTAAGCTTAGTCAATGGCAATGCAATAGAAGAAAACCCCGGTATAAACCTCCTGTAATAGCCCGCCAATCCTAACAAGCTACATACCTCTATCACACTAGTTGGTCTTTCCCAATTCATTACTGCTTCTACCTTCTTGGGATCCACACAAATACCATCAGCAGAAATAACATGCCCTAAAAATACTACCCTGTCTAGCCAAAATTCACATTTAGAAAATTTAGCATACAACTGCTTCTCTTGCAAGGTCTGTAAAATAATACGCAGGTGGTGTTCGTGCTCATCCCTACTACGAGAATATTTCAAAATATCATCAATTAAGATAATAACAAAAGAATTCACGTATGGCTGAAATATACGGTTCATCAAATCCATGAATATGGCCGGTGCATTTGTTAACCTAAATGGCATAACAAGAAATTCATAATGCCCATACCTGGAACGAAAAGCAGTTTTAGAAATGTCACAATCTCTTACTTTCAATTGATGATATCCAGATCTGAGATCGATCTTGGAAAACACTTTGGCTACTTGCAACTAATCGAGCAAGTCATCAATGCGGGGTAGTGGGTATTTATTACGGATACAATTGACGATAATCGATGAACAGTCTCATGGTTCCATCTTTCTTCTTCACAAACAATACTGGGGCTCCCCACGGTGATACACTAGGCCTTATAAAACCATGATCTAACAAATCTTGCAACTGTATCTTTAGCTCTTTTAATTCTGCAGGTGCCATGCGATATGGTGCAATAGATATTGGTGCAGTTCCTAGTACCAACTCAATAAAAAATTCCACCTCACGGTCTGGTGCTAACCCTGGGAGTTCTTCTGGGAAGACATCTGCAAACTCATTAACTACTGGTATATCTGATAGTTTTCCAGCCTCTTGTCGTGTGTCCACCACATGAGAAAGATAACCCTCAGATCCTTTCCTTAGCAGTTCATAACATTTTGTAGCAGAGATCAAACATGTTGGAGTGACATTTCGTTCCCCAATAAATTTAAATTAAAGTTCACCCGGTAATCGAAACACTACCTACTTTTTAAAGCAATCCGAACATACATGATATGAGGCTAACGAATCCATACCCAGTATTACATCAAAGTTGTGCATATCGAGAGGTAATAAGTCAACTAGTAATTCTTTTTCACCCACTCGCACCACACACTCCCTATATACCTTCTCAATAAACCCCCCCCCCCCCCACTAGAGTAACAATAGCTAAACCAGAATCTAATGATGATAATGGTTTACTAAGATGCAACAGATAAAGCAAAGACACAAAAGAATGTGTAGAACCAGGATCTATCAACACATAAGCATCTTTATCACCAATAGGAAGTGTACCTATCACTACGTTAGGCATAGCTTGTGCCTCTTGTTGCATCAATGAAAACACTCTGCCTCGGCCTTGGTTTTGAGACACGCCTCCTCTACCTCCCCTGTGTACTTTCGATGTAGAAATCCTATCTCCTACTATCACACTCCCAACTGAAGTTGTAGCTCCCATCGCTGGATAATTCTTTCGTAAGTGCCCCGGTTGATGACAATGGAAACATAAAGGTGTCGTCTCAGCTATTGTACACTCCCGAGATATGTGCCCTTGACCACCACATCTATAACAAAATATGTCCCCCGGTCCCATCACAGATGCATTTTTTGACCGATTCATCCCAGTCCTTCCACCTCGAGCTTGAAATCTTCCACATGCATTTCTATTATTTTTAAATTCTTGGCCCTTAGGTACTCCTCGTGCTACACTTTGAGTTCAGGTTCCCGCCTCCCATCCATATGATCTTATACCATCATGCCTAGATTTCTTCGAGTGTTCAACTTGCATTTGTTTTATTGACTTTTCTGACACCATGGCCCTATCCACCAAGTCCACATAATCCTTGATCTTCATATTAGCAACCATGCTTTTTATATCTACACTCAACCCGGTTTGAAACCGATCACATTTACTTTCTTCCGTACTCACCAAGTGAGGTGCAAATCTAGATAAGGATATAAATAAAGCTTCATACTCTGCCACTGTTCGGTTCCCCTATTTCAATGTGATGAATTCTTCCTCTTTCTCTTTCCTATAAAGCCTTGGGAAATATTTTTCAAAGAACACCTTCACAAACATCTCCCATGTAATTTGTGGAGGATTTATTGGCACCACTCCCCCCATTTTAGTAAGTAACATTTCTGTTGCATCCCACCATAACTTTGCATCAGCCTCTAACCTAAAGGTTGCTAACAAAACCTTTTGTTCATCTCGCACTTCCATCACCTTGAATATTGTTTCCATCTTTCTAATCCACCTCTCTGCCACTAACGGATCCGTAGTCACAGTAAATGTTAGCGGATTTATCTTCATGAACCTCTCATGCAATTTTTCCCTATCCCCACCATGTTCTCCACCTCTTGCTTATTCCATAAGGTGTGCCACAACACGTAATATTCTTCCCACGTCATCAATAGGTTGTTGTTGCACCTCTGGTTCCTCCACTTGAATATGTCTATGTCCTTGCTGACTATTAGGAACATAAGATGCCTCACCCTCTGCTCCATCATGCGGCTCATGTGGATCCATCATTCACTGCAATATAATTCACTTAAACAAAATACAATAGCAGCAGTTTAATATTAACATTGTTAGTCAAAATCCAGGTGCATAACAAACTCACTTTCTAGTGTCCACTGCCAATCTAGACCCTCACACCCTATCCAGAACCTAATAACCACGCTCTGATACCAAGTTGTCACGCCCCGACTTAATTAAGTTAAACTCATCGTTGTTAATTAGCGATAAATTGCCTTAAATAATAAACAATGCTTTAATTTAAATCTCTAAGGAAAAATAGCATGAGATTTTTTTTCCAAAGGTATGTGTAGATGAAAACATAACTACATTTACATGTCACCTATAAGTACTACACAACTTTACATAACCAAGATCTTTAGTTTAATATTTACACAACAAGATTCTTGATATTCAAACCATACTAGATATCCGTCACTCCCCCATTTTAAGGTCCTAACTTGGCAGTGAACTCCAAACGATAGGCATACCTGAAATATAACATTTTAGGAGTGTAAGCAATATAAGCTTAGTGAATGACCATATACCACACCTATAACCAAATTGAATAACCATTTTTATTTTGTTCTAATGCTATAACCCAACAGGAATTGTGAAACTCTCGCAAGCCTGGACCCGCCACAGTTCAATTAATCCACCACAGTTATTGGGGACCGCCACATCCCTTTATTAGGCTCAAGTACACAAACCTTTAAGTTGGATTAAAAATACCGCCACATACTGTATGACCCACCACAGTCCTTAACATTAAATAACATCACTTAACATTTCAATCATATGCATATGTTTCCTAAATACAACATCACCCCCATAAGCATTTTAACACATGTATTGAACTACACATTTCCATATGAACATATAATCATCTATATTTCATAGTACAGGTCACTCACCTTGGATTTGGTGCTAATATTAATACCAAACTACTTCCTTGGAATGGTAGTATTAGCTGCTTCCCCACCTAACAAGTCAACGTCATTAGTATCTGAATACACCAATTAACATTAAACCTAGTAATACATCACATCATTTGGTCAATCACAAATAACTAAGGAGGAAATAAATATGATACTTTACATTTCTATAACACCCAAGTAATTAGGGTTCTAACACAATTTACGGAATTAAATTACCAATTGGGTAGACAAATTTATGCCCATTTTATTACAACATTTTCCAAATCGTTTCTCAAGAAAAACAACAACACAACTTCAACTTCCTGGAATTTTCATAAGTTTTTTATACAACATAACTTTGCATGATATTCCACCCAATATCAGTAAACACATTTAATAATATAAAATTAATGTTTCATAATTTTTAGTTCTCATTTTCTATGTCGAGCAAAACGTCAAACACTTGGTATGCATTCTTGCTCCTTTATGGCAAATTTTAAACCAAAACTTCAAACTATCGCCAAAGGTTCATTACTAGATATATTTACACAATTTTAGGATGTGTTATACATGTATGAGTATATTTTACTCTCCAACTGGAATCACTCAATTTCAATAAGTATTCCATAATTTATGTCATTTTTATCATAACTATGTCAAAATAGAACATTAAGGCATAACTTAACGTTTTTAAGCATACATAACCTTGACCTTGGGTATAATTCATGGAAACATATAATAAATATGTTTTAGAAGAAATATACATCCTAATAATTAATTTTCTAAATCAAAATGCTTTATGAAAAGATGATGTAAATTTAGGACTTTAAAGTATGCATTTACGATCCTAGCTCTAGTTCTAACTTATGTTCTTAACCCATCCTTGTTCCAACACAATTCAGCAATATGGGTATCATTAAAATATATATCCAAATCAAAAATAAAAACATGCCAATTATAGAACTCATCCATGTGACCAACTTTAATAAAGATGTAATTACCTTACGAGGATTCCTCAATTTATAGAAATTTTTCATAGATTTCTTCCTTAACTTTCTTCTCTTTCTCTCTCTTTAGGAAAAACTTGTTAATTCTTACGAGCCTTAACTTTCTTCTCTTTCTCTCTCTTTAGGAAAAACTTGTTAATTCTTACGAGCCTTAACTTTCTTCTCTTTCTCTCTCTTTAGGAAAAACTTGTTAATTCTTACAAGGAAGAATACATACCTCTCATTTATAATTGGAAATACGTTGTATAGTGGTCCAATAGCAATAGGGGTAGTGGTACCACGTGATTGGTTGGATGAAAGGTCGAATTAGATAATTCCATTAATGACACATTTGTCCCACCTTGGTAAAATTACCATTACTCACTATCATGGGCCCCGATTTACTCCATCTTTATGTCTATGAGTAGATAACTTAAACATATACAATTTTCATATTTTGTGGTTTTCCAAAATCATAAAATTAATACGCCTAATTTGGGCTCGAACAGGAAAGTAGCAATTTATCGAAAATCTCAAAACTTTCACATTTGGCGACCAAACATTGCCAATTTCGTATAAACACCTTAATTTACTTTTATAAACATAATCATGCATTAAAAAAATAATTTATGATGCATTTAACCACATAACTAATCATATGTTCTAAACATGGTATCCCCGATTATAAGCTCAATTAGCACCTAATGTAAACAACACATATATCACATGAGCATGCATCCCCTAAACATGATAGTTAACATGTTTAACACACATAACCAATTTATAACTTATAACTCCTAAGTTATAATTAATCATGTAATTAACCTTCCTAATCATGTTTTAGGGCCTTACAGCAGGTCTAGTTCACCAAACCTGACCCTTTAGCCATCCTCAGGTAAGCCCCAAGCTGACGTATCACGCTCCTCATTAATGCCCACAATACTTCTATCCAATAGAATGGCTTCCCACTAAAACTAGAAGATCTCATGCATTTAATACAATATCTTGTGAATTTAATGCACCCAATCAGACCAATCGCGGACACGCTTACTCTAGCTGCCTTGCCCCCATATAAATACACCAGATGAACAACTTAGAGAGAAGAGGATTTTGAGCCTAGAATTGCTACCCAAATTCCTTCATATACGAGAGCTATTGTGAGAGCATTAACTCCCCATACCCATTTAATACCCCTATCATTAAGCATTAAGTGGTCTTGAAGTTCCTATCTTGCCTAGAGTGCTTGTTCTTTATCTCTCCGACCACACTACCTGCTGGTCCCATCCATTTGTTATGATTATTATGTATCTCTTATGACGATATATCATTTAATACATGTTTGAATATTGAATCCTTTTGTCTCTTATTCACCCGTGGTCATTGCCAACATTTAATACTGAACGGTGTTAATCCCGATCTTGATAAGGATTTACGCCTCACTTGATACTAACTGTATTCCAAAAACCCACATCTTACAGAGATTTTTCTCAATATCTATTAATTGTGAAATGAAATCACTTTTAATAATCATTTTAAATCCTTTTACTTCCATGGGGGAGGGGTGAATTAAAGGTTGATTAAGAGTTTTACTAGACGATCCCTTAATAGGTTGTTTGCTGGTAAATGCTCATTATAATTCTCTATTCTATTGAGTTATTTTCCTATAGTATTTAGGATAATGGTTGTATAATTTCATTGTTTATATAGGGGATTTAGATCCGTAACTTTAGTGTGCAGTCTAGTTCCTGTTTCTAAATGTAGAAACGCATTAGCTTTTAGTTTAGAACTATCAGATTGGCTGGAACTACCAAAATCAATAGATAATGGTTGTTCCGTAGGTGGATGAACAAAAGATATTTGGTCATTACAAGTATTCCAACTCCTAAGATATTTTTCCTCACGTTTGAGAACCTGTTTGTCTTTAGTTTCAAGAACAAAAAGGTGCTTATCTTTAGAAAATATTTGAAAACAAACAACAAAAGGAGTGATTTTTTTATTATCTTCAATCCACTTGAAGAAGTCATTTTTATAATTGGACAATTGAGCCCTGCTATACTTGGCGAAATACCAAGCACGAAATTTAGCATATCCTGATTGATAATATTCTTTATTTATTTCTTCTTTATTGATTGTAAAAGACATTACAATAATTTAAAGTCTAACATTCATTTCAGAAGGCATAGGAGATTCTCTATGCTGACAAGTATTTTTCTCATAAATACCATGAGGTATTTGATTTTCATTGGTATAAATACCATGAAGGTTCATATCATCTCAATATGAATTATCTTTTGGATTGTTTTCACAAACAGAATTTTGTGAAGTGGATGGAGGATAAGTTACATAAGGAGTTTTATGATTTCTAGAGGATTGGCTCCTATTGAATTTCCTGAAATTTAGGAAAACATCTTCATATTTATCTTCTATTATGTCTCCAATTTCCTTTTTTGGCAAGGCTGGGGAGGAACAACATTCTTTATTGCCCAAGTTTCTGGAAAGTCAATTTCTTCCCAACTAATAGTTCTTGGTGTATGAACATTAGAATCTATTAGATGTGTATCAATTAACACATTTTTTCCAAACGGACTAAATTGTTTAATATTGGGTGTCATAGTATTAATGACTTTATAGTAAATTTTATAAATAATCCCAATAGTTTTCGATCCAGGAAGATAATTATAACTTTTTGTTTGGACTCTAAGACTGAGAGTCGTACAAATATGCATGTCTGAAAATGACAAAGTAAGGTTTGCGAAAACATCAAAATAAACTGGTCAATTGCAAAGACTAGTTTTAATTGCTCCCATTAGAGATTGTCTAAAATTAGTACATCCCCATCACGCAGTGTAGCTTGAAGACAAGCATTCATGCCAGAAAGAGTTAAAGGTTTAAAATCAATTTGGATTAAACATATGTGGATAAAATGATAATTCTTATCCTTTATATGATCTTTAAGATCTTCAAATTGAAAGAGCTCGATAGACTTATCTTACTCATCCAGACTGATTGTCTATTCCATAGTTTTTATAGCATATTTGCTACGAAAATTATGCTAGTTGGTATTATAAATAGTTTTTGGTTGGACCTTAGACATAGTCCACCTGTTCAAATCCTTTTGAACATCAAATTCAATTAAAGACGAGTTCTTAATTGACTCATGTTTATTACTTTGGGTATCTATGGTGTTTAATTCCATAATACAAATGTTAATATTTAGAATAGTAATAAACCTTATGATCTGAAAGAAGGAAAATCATGTTTTCAACAAAATATTTATGTTTAATGAAATATAATAAACCGAATTAGAAATAACTTTTGACACTCAGCGGTCAACGATTTACTTTGGATAAAACGCCTTAAAGCCATCCCGGCAACACGACAACAACCTTTACGCGACAAATGCTAGTCCATATCAAAACCATACTTCTATTATTCAATAAACTAGAATTTTATTGTGAATAGTAACTTACTACTCACAGCGGTGAATAGTAACTTACTATTCCGGTATGAATTTCAGACCATTATTATTATCACCTAAATAGTAACAAAACAAACTAAGCAATCATGGCTCTGATACCAGATAAGAGAGATAATGCGCTTTAAATATCGCCTAAATAATATATACATGTTTTTCTAAAAATAAACTAGAAACCTTAATTAGGGAAAGTGAAATCTATATTAGGACTGTTTTTATGAAATATCTTAATATGAATTAAAACTTATAACCCATGTGTACTTAGGGTAGATGATGAATTTTCATTAATGGATGTACGTTTGCTTTTTAGAAAATAATAGTAGACTTATTGATTAAAAAGGACTTGTGAAATAATATAAAATTATGTAGGTGTAATAAAAGAGTAATTATTGTTTTGTGCACCATGAACTTGCATGATGATGAAGTTATATTAGATGCATTAAATAATTTATTTAATTACAAAAATTAAGTGAACAGATGAAATTAGATTTATTTATGATCTTATGAGAAATTTGTAGAATTGTTAATAGAATGTGTCTTCTGTAACATATTGATTTAATTATATTTGACATCGCGGGAACGACCGAATTTTTAGGTAGTTATGCTCTCACCTTAATTTTAGGAGTGCTTGCTAGGTATGGGGCTAGTAAGTATGTGTTAGTAGTGGCTAATACTTTCTAGGTATGGGACTAGTTAGTGTAGATTTCTAGATATTTCGAGGTGGGGATGATTTTTATGTCGGTCCGTTGATTCGATGGTCTAGGAGGAAATTAATGGTAGATAATTCATTCTATATGATAGGGTATGACGTACTTTTATTTTGGATACCTCTAGGTATCGGATTAGGAGCAGTTTGAGGAAATAATGCTCGATAAAAGGGTGAGGCTAACAGAAAATAATGAGAACTTGTGAAAATTGAGAATTAATGCCTAAGAAAATAAACAGGTATTAAAATGAATTTGCGGCTCGAGTATGTGCATGGTTGACAGAATACGGGCGACTGACTATAGTGACGTGGGTGTGCGTTGACATTACGAGTATGTGCGGGGCAGACAGAGTACGACCCGACTGACTATAGTGATGTGTCGTGTAAGGACATTTTTCACATGTCCGAAATGTTTCATTTATTTATGTCGTACGCCGCTACATTTGGCACGTCTCCTCACGATCTCACATGACGGCCTCTATCCGAATTCCGGGAATCAAGCATGCATTATCTCCACTAATATGTCCCACATCTGCCTCAATGACTTCACGTTCCAAGATTTTAGGGACTTAATGCAAGTGGTACGCAAGGGAAGTCAAAACAGTAAAAAAAAGGCACAATAGGAGAGTTCAAGGGCATTTTCGTAATTTCACATCCATAGTTCGGAGGTCTGGTCAACTAGAAAGTTGAAGAGCTCGCCGCAACGAAGATACTGGAAAAAACAGCACCTCAATCCGAGCTACGGTGAAGGAGTTATGACCTTTTGAAGATAGAGAAAATTCCTTAAAGAATGTTATTTTTTTTGTACGCTAGATAGAATTTTAGAGTTTTAAGAACGTGGGACTCTTCATATTTTTTCCTATAAATACCAACTTCGGGGGAGTTGTTTTGCAAGACTTTAGGAGATGAATTTGAGAGTCCAAATACACCTAGTCTTCATATTCTTGAGTCCCAAGACTCATGTTTTGATTCACACATCATTGCCAAACCTTTGTGAATCCTTTAAGCAACCCAAGAACACAACTTTGGTTTGTTCAACCCTTGTGGAGGAGACCGTTCTTCTTCTTCATTGCAGCCCTACTGGAAAGGGATAATTCCAGCCGCGACTACAGAATCCGATACCCGAGGGTAATTCTTAGTCAACTTGTATTTTCATTATAATCCGATTGTAAGCCGTTTTCTTACAAATTATAGTGAAAATAAATGGTTTTTCCCCTGAGGGGGATTTTTCCTTAATTGCATGTGTTTGAATGTTCTTGCGTAGATTATCTATTTATTCAATCACATACTGCTGCATGTTTAGGGTTTGTTTGTGTTAAAAGGGTTTTATATATGGTTTGATCATTTGAACGCGAGCACACACGTTTCTCAAATTGGTATCAGAGCAGGTTACGCTAATCTATCGCATATTCCTTTTTTTTCCGCAAAATTTTTCTAAGATATCAATTTTCTGAAAAAAATGATTTTTGAAAAAGTGCGTGTTCAAATGGAGAAGTCATATTATAAAATGCCTATTTTTGACGGGACAAATTATGCTTATTGGAAAGCCCGTATGAGGTCGGCTTTAAAAGCCATTGATGAACGTGTCTGGATTTTGGTTGAACGAGGGTGGACTCCTCCCACCGTGACTGTTGATAATGTGACCAACTTGAAACCTGACATTTCTTGGTCTGATGAAGAAATTAAATGGTCATCTTTTAATTCTAAGGGTCTAAGTGCTATTTCTGGGTCTATCACACCTGATGAGTTCAAACGCATAATGACGTGTACCACCTCAAAAGAGACATGGGATGTTTTACAACTCACCCATGAAGGAACTAATGCTGTGAAAGAGTCTAAGTTGCAAAACTTGACAACTCAATTTGAAACAATCACCATGCATGATTCTGAATGCTTTGATGAATTTTATACTAGACTTTCTGACATTGTGAATACTAGTTTTAATCTTGGTGAACATATTCCGAATGCTAGAGTTGTTAAAAAGATTCTTCGTTCTTTGCCTAAGCGTTTTATCCCTAAAGTCACTGTGCTAAATTCTATGGGTAATTTAAATACGCTAAAATTGGAAGAACTTGTAGGAGATTTGCAAACTTATGAAATTGATATGTTCCCTAAAAATTCTAAATCTAAAGATAAGGGAATTGCTCTTAAAGCCCAAGAGAGAAGGAGTGAGGGGTCAGCTAGAAAGAGGGTAGAGTCATCTAGAAAGAGAGAGACTGACACGTCAGATTCTGAGTACGATTTTGACTTAGATGATTTGGCTCTTTTCGCAAAAAATTTCAAGAGGATTCTCAAATTTAAGAAAAATGGCAATTTTAAAGATAAAAAGAAATTTGAGAAAAATAAGTTTGAAAAGAAAAATGAAAAAGTTTCCAAAAATCCTTCTCTGAAAGAAAGTGAGAGATGTTTTGAGTGTGATGGTAGGGGTCATAGAGCTTTTGAGTGTGCCAATCGTCTGAATAGAGAGAAAGGGAAAGCTGTCCTTAATGCTACCCTTAGTGACGACAGTGAGGTCGAGACGGTGGATTCTGGAGATGAGTCACCGCATGAGTGTAACTTCACCGCATTCATGGCCAGCCAAGTGAGCACTCCTTGTTCTCCTCACGACGTTGAGGATGATGCTTCACAGGGACACCTCGACAGTGAGATCGATGTGAGTGAGGGGGAGGATGACACAAGTGAGAGCGAGAGTGATATACAACGCGCCTACGCTGAGTTATATTCTGAGTCTTTTAAAACTAAAAAGCGTAACAAAGCGTTAGTTCTTAAGATCACTTGCCTAGAGGAAGATTTAAAGAAAGCGAGAGAAAGAGAGTTCTCCACCTGCACCGCCCTGAGAGAGAGAGAGTCTACATGTGTCGAGAATGAGAATTTGTTTAGAGATAGAGAGAGTACTCTAGAGAAAGAGAGAGGGGACTTGATCAAGCAAGTGTCTAGTCTTACGAGTCAGCTCCATTCCTCCGTAGAGACTCGGAAAAAACTTGAAGCCCTTGTTGCCCAGTTGACTCATGATCTTGAGAAAGCACGGGAAGTCAAGGTACAAATCGAGGACAGATCTGGGAAGATGGGAAAGATGCTCCTCGGCCCCGCTTTAGGTTTTGGTGATCGTCAAGGAATTGGATATGATGGTGCCCCCACGTCCCAAATTGCACCTGGACCAGTTCCTGAGTTTACTACAACTCCTTATGGTCACCGTAAAAAACCTCTAAGGAGAGTTCGACCTAGAAAAGCAAACCGAGGTCCGCCTTTAACAGTGCTCTTTTGTACTTATTGCAAAAGAAAAGGCCACCTTAGGGAAACTTGCTATAGCATGGGTCGAACACGACGTACTACTGCTCCACCACGTCATATTGATGAGTTTTCTAGTCTGAGAGAGCGAGTTGAGTTCTTAGCTGCCACGACTCAGAGTTTAATGGAAGAATTCCGACGGATGTCTTTGCCGTTAGTGAATGCTTCTCACATTCCAGCTAAAATCAACAACAACAAAGGCAAACAAAAGGTCACCTCGACTTGGGTAACTAAGAAAGATAAAAAGGCTTTTGTTGTTCATGTTTCTCTCAAAGCACATAATACCTCTCAATGGTATTTTGATAGTGGGTGCTCCAGACACATGACAGGTGATGCCTCATTTTTTACTACTCTTGAGGATTATCAAGATGGCAGAGTCACCTTTGGAGATGGGAGTAAGTCTAGCATTATAGGACGAGGTACTATCGAGTTACCTGGTTTTCCTAAGCTAGAAAATGTTTTGTACGTCAAAGGTTTGAAAGCAAACCTTCTAAGCATTAGCCAGCTGTGCGACACTGACCTTGCAGTAAAGTTTGACCGGGACGCGTGTAAAGTCTACAATCAAACCGGTAAACTTTTGATGCAAGGGGTGAGGACCGAGGATAATTGCTATGGAACTGAGCCCACATCCTCACTTGTTTGCAACAGCGCCACGATCACTCCTATGGATCTGTGGCACTAACGTCTAGGTCACGTGAACGTTAGAGATCTCAATCGTTTATCTAAAAAGGACCTAGTACGTGGCTTACCATCTCTTGGAAAGTCAGCTTCGACCGTTTGTGGACCCTGTCAGTTGGGAAAACAAATTCGTAGTCCTCATAGGAAGTTACATTCCATTACCACCTCTCGTGTTCTGGAGTTGATTCACATGGATCTTATGGGTCCCACTCGTACTGAGAGTCTAGGTGGTAAGAGGTACATCCTCGTGATGGTAGATGATTTCTCCAGATACTCCATTGTAGGTTTTCTGAGAGAGAAATCCGATGCTGTAGATTTCTTAACGACCAAGTGCCGTGTCCTGCAAAATCAACACGGTGTCACTATTAACAGAATACGTAGTGACAACGGCACTGAATTCAAGGAAGCAAAGGTTGATTTGTACTGTGATAGCCTTGGGATCAAACATGAGTTTTCTGCTGTGAGAACTCCTCAGCAAAATGGGATTGTTGAGAGAAAGAATAGAACGATCCAAGAGATGGCTAGATCTATGCTTCTAGGTCGTAAAGTTTCTAGGAGATTTTGGGCAGAGGCAGTGTCTACTGCATGCCACACGGTGAATAGGGTGTATCTGCGTCCACACACACTTCACACTCCTTATGAGTTGTGGACTGGCAAGAAGCCCAACCTGGCATATTTTCGTGTCTTTGGGAGTAAATGCTACATCCTACGGGATAAAGAGCAATTAGGAAAGTTTGACTCCCGAAGCGACGAGGGAATATTTCTAGGATATTCATCGAATAGCAGAGCGTACCGGGTTTTTAACCTGAAGAGCTCTAAGATTATGGAATCAATAAACGTCACCGTGCAAGATGACGAACCTCCGACGGTTATTGATCCTAACCTTCAGTGTGAGGATGAGGATTGTTCTGACAGTGATTTACCTGTTCCTCTCTCACACTCTGTGGACCCTACTCCTGTGTTAGGGGACACACCTGCTTGGGTTCGCAAGAGTCATGACCCTTCTGCCATTGTTGGTGATCCCACTCTAGGGGTCAAGACTCGTGCTCAGCTAGAGAACGTTGTTAGCCATCTTTGCTACACGTCCAAAGTCGAGCCCAGGAACCATAAAGAAGCACTCAAGGATGAACACTTGATATCTGCTATGCAGGATGAGTTGCTTCAGTTCAAAAAGAATGATGTCTGGGAACTTATCCCCCGACCTAGTGAGATTAATGTGATAGGTACCTGGTGGATTTTTAAGAACAAAATGGATGAAAATGGTACCATAATCCGAAATAAGGCTAGGTTGGTCGCTCAAGGCTACACACAGATAGAGGGTGTAGACTTTGGGGAGACATTTGCTCCTGTTGCGAGGCTTGAGTCCGTCCGTCTTCTGCTCGCCATCGCATGTCATCTGCGCTTCAAGGTGTATCAGATGGATGTCAAGAGTGCCTTTCTGAATGGCATTCTACAGGAGGAGGTTTATGTGGATCAACCAAAGGGGTTTGAAGACCCTCAGCACCCTGAGCACGTCTACTATCTGAGGAAAGCCTTGTATGGCTTGAAGCAAGCACCCCGTGCTAGGTACGAGAGGCTTACTTCCTATCTCTTAGCTCGTGGCTTCAAGAGAGGGGGAGTAGATATGACGTTGTTTGTCAGGAGAGATGACGGTGCTATTTTGGTTGCCCAGGTCTATGTGGACGACATAGTCTTTGGATCCACATGCTCCCAGCATGCTCACCACTTTGAGCAGGAGATGAAAAGTGAGTTTGAGATGAGCATGGTTAGTGAGCTTACATTCTTCCTTGGTCTCCAGGTTCGTCAACTAGAGGATGGGATGTTCATCTCCCAATCGAAGTATGCTAGAGACCTAGTGAAGAAATTTGGTTTAGACTCCGCTAAGAATGCACGTACACCTATGAGTACCACTACCAAGCTTAGTAAGGAAACTTCAGGCAAGGACGTAGAGCAAACCTTATATCGGAGTATGATAGGTAGTCTCCTCTACTTAACTGCCAGTCGTCCCGACATCGCCTTTAGTGTTGGAGTCTGTGCGCGTTATCAGGCATCCCCAAAAGAGTCACATTTACTTGCTCTAAAACATATTATTAAATACGTAAGTGGGACTCTCTCATACGGGATTTGGTATTCCTTTGATACCGATGACCGTCTGTCCGCCTACTCGGATGCCGATTGGGCTGGGGATGTAGATGGATATAGGAGCACTTCTGGTGGGTGTTTCTATTTTGGTTCTGCTCTTGTCTCCTGGCTGAGCAAGAAGCAAAATTCCATCTCTTTGTCCACTGTGGAGGCTGAGTACATAGCCACCGGGAGTTGTTGCACACAACTCTTGTGGATGAAGAAAATGATGGAGGATTATGGGATATCACAGGACACCATGACCATTTCCTGTGATAACACGAGCGCGATACACATATCCCGCAATCCAGTTCAGCATTCGCGCACAAAACACATCAGGATACGTGAGCACTTTATTCGTCAGTTAGTTGAAGAGAAAGTCGTATCCCTGAGTTTTGTTCCTATCGACCGTCAGTTAGCCGATATTTTCACGAAACCTGTAGATGCCCTTAGATTTGAGAGTCTTAGGAAATCTTTAGGGATTTGCACAGTTCACTGAGGGGTTGTTCTATGTCTAGAATAGGATGCTTCTTCATGTTCATATCATATGCTTCCTATTGCTAGTCTGTTTTATATGTACCATTACTTTGTTGTACAACTTTGTTTTATTCCTTTTTCTTTTTATATTTCTTTTGAAAAAAAAAATACAAAAAGATTTTCCTTTAAGAAAAATTTTGAGAAAAACACAAAAAGATTTGATTTCTTTTTTTCCAAATTTTTGAAAAAATCCAAAAAGATTTTTGTATTTTGCTTCTTTTATGGATGAGCATTTAAGTTAGCCAAGTCACAACTCCATTCCATATATCCATGTGACTGTTTGATAGAGATTTGAGAGGCTACATCATTTCATCCATGTGCTTTACATTGATTGGAGTCTTTGAGATGTAATTAGTGATATCTTCCTACATGTTTGACTCCTATATCCTTTATTGCACACATGCACTGCTATATTTGATTATTGCACTTGTCTATCTCATGTTGGCTTGCGTGTTTTCATCTCAATCATGTCTATACAATGTACAATATGCGATAAAACTTGACAAGATTGGAATGCATGTAAAAACCGTTTTGGTGAGACTGTGTGTTTTTGTATAACGGGGAGGGGCTGCGAAAGGTAATCATCTATCCTTTGCACAAAAGCCACCGTTAAAAAGGACCTAAAAAATGGAGGAATTTTAATATCCGAGGTCCAAAGAGGTTAAAAGAGCCCGAAAAAATTTAAAGGCAATAAAAAGCAATTCATGCCAAATATGGCCCACTTAGGTTTCACCATCAATTCTCCAAAGTTTGAAAATTTAGAATGCCTCTATTCAATACAATATCTGAGGGAGTTTGGTTGGAGAATCTAAACGGGTTTGCACTTCCTTGAAAGTCCTGAAAAAGCATAAAATCATTTTGGACGTTATTGGTGTGAAAATCATTTTGAGCTTTAATTTGTTGATTTGATTGAGTCAATATCTTATATTGTCACTCTTTTACACCAAAGGAAACATTTGAGTTCATTCGCTAGGAATATCCAATATTCATCGTGCACATATGTCATGTTTGTATGCATTGATTTTCCTATCGAATTTGATCACACCACTTCATTTACGCTATCATTGACTTGGTTGCTTTCTGTTTATTCATGGTGTGTTTTTATCCTAGTGACACCCCGCACTTGCTTATTTGATTTATTTCTCTAATTTGTCCATTTGGGGACATCATAAAAAGGGGGAGAAAGAATTATCATATTATGGGGGAGTTTGAATTCTGGGGGAGTTTTTGAGATGTTGCTTATATTTTTATCATATATTGATATCCATGTTATCTCATTTCAAACTCGATATGTCACGTGGTATTTGCTTTGTCTCATGTGTGTAGGTATGAAGATTGCAGATCTATATGTTGCACACCCTGATGAGAAAAGTTTTGAGATTCCTGAAGAATTAAAGAACAAACGATGAAGACTATTCATTTGTACCTTTTCCAGTTTTGGGTTCATGGGAGGGTAGATTTGTATAGGCAATTTCATATTTGATAATTAGGATTTTTTATGTATGTACCGGCATAGACATAGGGGGAGATTTGTAAGGACATTTTTCACATGTCCGAAATGTTTCATTTATTTATGTCGTACGCCGCTACATTTGGCGCGTCTCCTCACGATCTCACATGACGGCCTCTATCCGAATTCCGGGAATCAAGCATGCATTATCTCCACTAATATGTCCCACATCTGCCTCAATGACTTCACGTTCCAAGATTTTAGGGACTTAATGCAAGTGGTACGCAAGGGAAGTCAAAACAGTGAAAAAAAGGCACAATAGGAGAGTTCAAGGGCATTTTCGTAATTTCACATCCATAGTTCGGAGGTCTGGTCAACTAGAAAGTTGAAGAGCTCGCCGCAACGAAGATACTGGATAAAACGACACCTCAATCCGAGCTACGGTGAAGGAGTTATGACCTTTTGAAGATAGAGAAAATTCCTTAAAGAATGCTGTTTTTTTTGTACGCTAGATAGAATTTTAGAGTTTTAAGAACGTGGGACTCTTCATATTTTTTTCTATAAATATCAACTTCGGGGGAGTTGTTTTGCAAGACTTTAGGAGACGAATTTGAGAGTCCAAATACACCTAGTCTTCATATTCTTGAGTCCCAAGACTCATGTTTTGATTCACACATCATTGTCAAACCTTTGTGAATCCTTTAAGCAACCCAAGAACACAACTTTGGTTTGTTCAACCCTTGTGGAGGAGATCGTTCTTCTTCTTCATTGCAGCCCTACTGGAAAGGGATAATTCCAGCCGCGACTACAGAATCCGATACCCGAGGGTAATTCTTAGTCAACTTGTATTTTCATTGTAATCCGATTGTAAGCCGTTTTCTTACAAATTATAGTGAAAATAAATGGTTTTGCCCCTGAGGGGGATTTTTCCTTAATTGCATGTGTTTGAATGTTCTTGCGTAGATTATCTATTTATTCAATCACATACTGCTGCATGTTTAGGTTTTGTTTGTGTTAAAAGGGTTTTATATATGGTTTGATCATTTGAACGCGAGCACACACGTTTCTCATGTCGAGCGTGGAACCTCATGAGTATGTGCAGCGCTGGCAAAAATCGGGTTGACTGACTATAGTGAGGTGAATGGGTGTGATATATAGAACTTTAAGCGCGTCAAGGGTGTGTGGAGGACCGACAATGGGTCGGCTGGCCATAATGGTGTTACACGAATAAAACTAATTGGATAATTAAATTAAATAAGAATAAGAGCTCACGTTCAAGCTATAGTTTTAATGGAATAATTGAACTTACACTTTATGATTGATTAGTTATATGGGTAGATAGTGGAAGTTTTTTTTATTCGCATGTTAATTTATATCTCGGTTAAATTAAAATACTTTATTCTGATGTTTATCATGTATAATGCTACTATCTGGGTTTACGGACCGTAGTTGGGAAGATTATCTAGTATTCATGCGGTGCGCTATGACCCATTGCGTTGACTAAATTCAAGTATAGTGCTGGCATAGCTGCACGGGAGTGATTGGAGATATTTTTGGAATGCAACTGGAGTTTTATTTTAGATGCTTTATTAGCTTACGAGTGCTTTGTATTCCGTCGCTTCTATTATGAGACTTTTATTTATGGATGTGCTGGACCAATCGGTTCCACAATTGTTTATGGATTGAGTCAAATAATTATAGTTGGATTGTTTCATTTTGGTTTAATTATATATTTGGAGTTGGATTTATTTTGGAGATTAGCACGATGATGGATTTAATATTGCATGAATGGTTATATTTATTGGATCAATTTTATTATTATCTTGTCGAATTTTTTTTAAATGTCTCATATATCTGTTACATGCTAAGAATGATAACTTATTCAGTGACACTCGACATAGTTTGACAGCGGCAACTGACATCCTCGCTTGTTAGAATGCGCAGGGTGTTATTACTTGTATCAAGCGGTGCACATCACATATATTGAGTGACCCCATATGTGTGTCAAATTTTAAAATAAAAAAAAATTGTGAAAATCCTTCCATATTTGATGCACATTTTTCTCAATAGCGATGGTTTCTATATGAGTAATTCTATACGTATAGAAGTTTTGTACAGAATCATCTTTACAGATTGATGTGTTGTGTCTATATTAATTCGTATTTTAAGTTCACTCAAGATACAAATTAATACAGACATGATATATCAATTTATACAAACGAGTATATACAAATTTTGTGTACAAATAAAATTTTCCTTTGTATATCAATGGGCCTTAAACAAGGTACAAGATATTGTATCTCGATTTATTGCTTGAAGTGTAACTCGCGAGTGAAATGAAGATGTTTAAGATATGTTGTTCGGCGCATGAAACTTCTATTGCAACAAGGCTCTCGCAACAGTTTAAATGACGTGCGCATCACGGTTTTTGTTCAACTAATAGATAATCACTTACTAAGTTTACTAAATAAAAAATATTATTTTGTATTATTAACAAAAACGCCTCTCCAAAACCTAACAGCGTGCCAAAGAAAAATGGCATAATCTGCATGCAATCCTAAAGCTGGTCAAATTAGATAAAAAAATGTCAAAAAGTTGTTTGGCCATCAAATCACTTTGACGTGTCATTAATATTCTGTCATTGAAAATAGAAAGCTGCTTTGATAAATTGTAAATGCAGCTTATTGATGCTCTGTTAATAATAATATTCATATGAAAAATGTTACACACATCGCATGATAATATCGATTTAATATTAATATTTTTTTATTCATTTCTATTAAGATGTAAGTCCGGTTAAAAAATATTGTAAATCTTGTTAATATACAATCAAATAGAATAATATTGATACTTAATTAATACTATCGCTCGATAAAAATATCACCGGTCTATCCATATACCATCCCATTGTTATCATTTCAAGCCCAAGAAAGTGAATCAGTCAACAATTTAAAAGTTGTGGTTGGGGATATAGCCACCCCAAAAGGGCCCCGTCTAGAATGCCACGAGGCATGTGTGCATTTGCCGAAAGTGAAAGAAGATGGGATGGGAACATGCAGATTGGCTTTTACCTGCCATAGGCCAAATAAGAAAAAGAAAAGGGATTTTATTTCATGCTAGAATATGCTTATCATAATTGATGAATGGTGCAACAAGTGGGTACCCTTTACCAAAACATAGGTTCTATTCGTAAATTTTTTTAATAGATTTATCAAATTTTAAATTATTATACTTTTTTACATAAAATCTCAAAGATAGTAAACGAAAGCATATCTTGATTCATTTATGTCTTTTTAAATGTGTCCTGAAATTTTTAGGTCATGGATATTAGTATTTCTCTTTCTTGATCCTTTTAATAATTTTTTTACTGGAAATTGGGCCGACATTGATACTGAGAGACGAAAGCTAGGGGAGCGAATGGGATTAGATACCCCAATAATCCTAGCCGTAAATGATGGATACTAGATAAAAATGTTGCACCCTGATGTTTTGTAATACTTATATAATTGGATGACTTTTCCTTTCCATGAACCCATTTGTTATGTTTGCATATTCATGCAGCAAAGATGTTGGTATGGTGAAGAACTTGTGGACAACTGTTTGACCAGCCAATTGTCCTCTTCACTCCGCCCCCATGATGCAGTTTCAGCATTGGGCCCCTTGTATGATGGCCATGATAAAATTTACCTACCCAAGATTCATGATTGCGAGCGTGCAATCACTGACCTGTTTGATTTCTGCACAGGCAAAAAGAACGAAATGAACAATTTTGTCCATAATTACATGCAAAAGATAGCTTACATTCGGTTACAATCAAAGACATGCGTATCGACCCGTGCAGTGCTGTAGCTAACGCGTTAAGTATCCTGATTGGAGAGTACGTTCGCAAGAATGAAACTCAAAGGAGATAGAGAACCCAACCTTAGATCCATATCTCTTCTCCATCAAAGAGACACATCCTTTTATTATTCATCTTTAACTAAAATACATATTATTTAAATTTTAATATGTCTACGCATTAAATCATTTAGAACATACAATTAAATAATAATAAAAATTAAATTATATCTAGCACTATTCACACACACATGGAGAGGGGGATTATATGAAAGAAATCTTAACACCTCGACTCCCAAAATGGAAAGTCCAAACTACACTAAACAAATGCCCAATTCCATATAGGGAAATGGCTTTTGTTTCATTTACACCCCCCAATGAAATCATCATAACAACAACTATAAGACAAGAATAATAATAAGCAAACACACATTTATTGTGTAATTTGAGTATACAAGAAAGTGTTTTATGAGTAATGATGTATTTACCTATAACTAAAATCGAAAATCTATCATTATGAGGCACACATCGCCCTACAACGCATTTAAAATACCTTTGACAATTTTTTTTAATTCCAATCTCGTATATTAATTGTATTAGGTCATCTGTAGGCGTTAGAGTAAAAAACTCATTCAACCAAAATTTAAAGTTAATTTTGCTTAAAAAATTGAATTTAGGGTAGCTTGTAGGCTTGTAGCCTTCTTCTTCTTCTTCTTCTTCTTCTTCTTCTTCTTCTTCTCTCAAGTTTTAATTTGCCCTTTTCATAAATGGGTTCACCTATTTTAGATCATTAAAATAGGCAAATAGCTTGAACATAATCTTATAGTATTTGAAGTTTTTACATTATATTTATTATAATTTAACTGGCCAATACATTCAAAACTCGTCTTTGTACATGAAAATAGTGTTCATAAACAATTAATTGGATTAGTTATTGACTAACCCCTTCATTTTAAGGCATTTTTCAATCAATTTGATCATGCATGTATTTTTTTAATATGACACCAATATATAGATGGCATATATACAGTGGCAGATGTAAGAATTTTAAATGGGTGGGGTAGTTCAAAGTAAAATACGGGTGTTCGGGGGCAGTAGCCCCCGGATTTTTTTTAAGGGCTATTCATATAACTAAATAAATATAAATATTCACACATCAATAGTAATAAAATTTAACAAACCAAACCATAATACTTCATTGCTAAAAAGAGCATCCAAAATATGAATTTGTCATTACAAATACTAATTAAAATAAAAAGAGCATCCAAATGAGCAAATTACAATATTCCTCTACGATTTTTCATCTTTTGGAATCGATCTACAATTGCATCATTGGAAATGCAATCAAAGACATCTTTTTCGATATACGTCACGCAAGAGCCACTTAGCCAACCATCCCCCGTACGATTTCGAAGATCGATTTTCACGATGTTCATACCAGAAAATGACCTTTCAATTGTAGCTATGGAAACCTAAAGAATTAATGACAACTTTATGAGCTTATAAACTAAACCATACACAACATGTTTCCCCTTCTCTACCATTTTTCTAGCCAACCCACTCATTCCATCCACATCAACAAAGTCACTATCGGATTTGATATCAAATTCATATAACTCAAGCTCATCCCGAAGTACAATACGCTCTTGCTCGGTGAAATCATCAACAAAAAATTCAGATAAACGAACCAACTTGTTTATATCAAAAGAATTAAATGAATGAGATGGATCAAATGATGTTATGCATATAAGCAATTCATAATTCACCTCATCGAAACGGTTGTTAAGTTCAACAAGTTGTTTATCCACACAAAGGTAGAACAAGTCAACTTTATAGTGATGTAAATTTGTGGTTGTCGATCCTCTCCTTGATCTTCCCAAAAGACAAAAAATACTTTCGATGTTAGGAATCTCAATATCATGTTTCACTAGAAAAAGATGACGCCTCCATTAAAAGATTTTCCCACCCATTATCCCTCAATATTTGCATTCGGCTCTTTGACAATTTCACTAAAGTCATTTTATTTACAATGTCTTGATCTTTTCGTTGAAGAGCTTTAGAAAGCTGATTACTGATTACAAGTACGTTCTTCATTAAATGTAAGGTGAATACAAAATCAAATGATTGCAAAGATTTCATCAAATTTATCGCCTCACCTTTTTTATCTGTGGAATTTCCTCCCAAAGCATCAAGAACACCAAGCACGGATCCATACATTACAATCAAATTAATCAAGGTTCCATATTGTGAACCCCAACGTGTATCACCGGTATGCTTCACACTAGTTTCTTGATTTAATCCCCGACCACTTGATATTTCACCACTAACCAATTGATTTTTAATCCGCTCCACCTCTTTCTCTCGCAAAATGTCTAGACGCTTACAAGATGCTCCCACAATATTCACTACATTATTAACTAAGAAGAAGAACTCATCAATGTTTTTAAAATCTTTTGCAACTTTTACAAGTGCCAATTGAAGTTGATGTGCAAAATAATGTACATAGAATGCTGACTTGTTCTCCTTCAAAATAAGTGATTTGAGCCCATTGTACTCTCCTTCCATGTTACTTGCCCCATCGTAACTTTGACCCCGCAAATTTTTTACACTCAAATTTTTTACATTTGCAAGTATGCTAATCGAACTTTGTCTTGATCGTTCGCATCATAATCTGAACTGCGTGATCGTAAGTTAGGATCCGAAGGAAGATTTGTCAAGTCAACTTCGATGTGAGTTCGATATACTCTAGAAGGTTCCTTTTCAACAACTTTGGTTGGAATTGAAAGTGGTGTGACATTGTCGATTGGAAAGTCTTCTTCACGGGCTCTTTTGGAGAAATATTTATCAAGAGACTAGCAATTAATAAAAAAATATTATTAGGAAATTAGACTAGCAATGAATAATTTCTTAGAAATGAAAAAATCTAATTGAAATCATCTTCAAAAAAATAATTGGTTCCCATCTTCAAAAAAATTGAAACCCATCTTAAAATCATATGTTTAGAACCCATATTAAAAAAGAATCAATAGAGTTCATCTTCAAGCACAATCACAACCACAAACAGAACCACAACCATAAACACAAACAAGTACCTACAAATAAATCAACAAGCAAGAAATATAAATGAAATCACACAACTTAGCAGCTAATAATAATGAGTTTCAAGAATACCTTCATCACAAGTTGTGAGCAGCGATCGCCGGTCGGAACAGAAGAGGAGGCCGGTAACAGGGGTTGCCAGCCGGAGCAGGGGAGAGCGGATGTGCAGTAGTATTATTGGGTTCCGTTTTTAGGTTTGGACAACACAAGAGAATAAGGGAGAATTGTTAGTGGGTGAGGCGGCTAGGTTTTTTTTGGGTGTGTTGTGCTGCGTTTGTGTAGTTTTGTTATTTTAACTTTTTTTTTATAAAATGCTAAGAGGTGCACGTGCACCCCCCACTTCTACACTATGTCCGCCCCTTCATATATATGTAGACCTGTTAATGGGTCGTGTCGAGTCGTGTTCGTGTCGTATTTTATTGTGTTCGGGTCTTATTGGATGCGTGTCTAAACGAGTGACTTTTTTATCGTGTGAAAAATTCATATCCAAACCCAATTCGTTATGAATGTGTCGTGTCGTGTTCATTATTAATACCCATTAAGATAATGAATTATTTTGAATTGTATACAAGTTGACATATTATCTCATTTTTTAATCCAACTAGAGCCATTAATTCATTGACATTATTAAATATTTCATTTAGTAAAATTCATTGTGATTAAATTAACATTATACTATATAAATTATTTATAAGTTTCAAAAGTATACTTAAATTAATGGGTCATAATAAGTCTTATCGGATATTAACGGGTGAAGGGGGTCAACACTAACCCGACTGGTTAACTATCGTGTCTTATCAGATTGACACTGATATGACCCAAACCCATTAAAGATCTATCCATTAACTTATAACTTCGTATCCATTCGTGTCGTGCCTCATTTTATCAGGCATTTTAAACCTATCTAGTATTATTCTTTACAATTACGTTCTTGTTTATAAAAATAGCAAATTTGAATTGCCACAAAACTTAAAAAGGGGTTTTCATAAATTTTCCCTAAAATTATTGCATTAGATATTCACTTTTGTACTTTACTAAATATCAATGATTTACGATTTGCAAATAAACAATTTTACCAAAAATGAAAAACAAATTAAGTTAGGCCTATTTGGTTAGACTAACATGCTTAATTTAAAATTTTACTTTTTATTTCCTTACAAATAAAAAGCGTTTTATTTATTTCGTTATTGATGTTATTTCGAACTTTAGTTATATTTTTTAGGAAATAAAATATATATTTTTTTGTTTCATGAAATGAGGCTTGAAAATGTTATAAATAGTAAAAAAAATATTTATTTTATTTCTTTTACATAGGGAAGATAAAAATAAACCATAACTGTAGAAATATAATCGCAACATTAATCTGTTACTTTTTAACTTTTTTGAGTAAAGCATAAAAAAATAAACGATAAAAATTACATATGTATATATTACTTGAAACACTCTTCCCACCACCAACTAATTTTAGTTACTATAAAAATTCAATTATGATTATATTTTACTGTATAGATTCCTTACATCTTGCCAAAAAAAAAAAAACTTAATCTTTTATTGCCCTGAAATTCTCGAAATCAAATCTATAAGGATTTTTACATCAAATATAATTTAGAATTTTTTGTTTCATGAAATGAGGCTTGAAAATGTTATAAATAGTAAACAAATATTTAATTAATTTATTTTTCAGAGAGAAGATAAAAATAAACCATAACTGTGGAAATATAATCACTACATTAATCTGTTACTTTTTAACTTTTTGAGTAAAGTACTAAAAAATAAAGGGTAAAAATTACATATGTATATATTACCTGAAACACTCTCCCCACTACCAACTAATTTTAGCTACTATTAAAATTCAATTATGATTATATTTTTGGGCCTTTGTAAATTTAGGACCTATTGTAATATGTATTTTGGAAATAGGACAACAAACATTATATTTATGGTTTTAGTCCCTATTTTTGAATAAAGCCGCTGGCGCGGACCCATATTCATAAACCGTCAACCAATCACAGCATGCCACGTGTCCCTTTAATTTGAAAATAGGGACTAAAAATGAAAACGAAATGTTTGTTGTCCTATATCCATAATCAATATTAATATAAGTCCTAAAATTACATAATCTATATATTTTACTGTATGGATTCCTTACATCTTGTCAAAAAAAAAAAAGAATTGACTTTTATTGTCCTGAAATTCTCAAAATAAAATTTATAAGGATTTTATATCAAATATAGTTTAGAATCTTTTTGTTTCATGAAATGAGGCTTGAAAATGTTATAAATAGAAAACAAACATTTATTTAATTTATTTTTCAGAGAGAAGATAAAAATAAACCATAACTGTGGAGCTATAATCACAACATTAATCTGTTACTTTTTTAGTTTTTGCGTAAAGTATAAAACAAATAAACGATAAAAATTACATATGTGTATATTGCCTGAAAACCTCTCCCCACCCCAAACTAATTTTAGCTAGTATAAAAATTCAATTATTTAAATATTTTACTGTATAGATTCCCTACATCTTGCCCAAAAAATAACCTTGACTTTTATTGTCCTAAAATTCTCAAAATAAAATTTATAAGGATTTTTACATCAAATATAGTTTAGAATTTTTTGTTTCATGAAATGAGGCTTGAAAATGTTATAGATAGTAAACAAATTTTTAATTAATTTATTTTTCAGAGAGAAGATAAAAATAAACCATAACTGTGGAAATATAATCACAACATTAATATGTTACTTTATAACTTTTTGAGTAAAGTATTAAAAAATAAACGGTAAAAATTACATATGTATATATTACATGAAACACTCTCCCCACTACCAACTAATTTTAGCTACTATAAAAATTCAATTATTATTATATTTTACTGTATGGAATCCTTACATCTTGCCAAAAAAATTTGACTTTTATTGCCCTGAAATTCTCAAAATAATATTTATAAGGATTTTTACATCATATACAGTTTATAATTTTTTGTTTCATGAAATGGGCTTGAAAATGTTATAAATAGTAAACAAATATTTATTTAATTTATTTTTCGGAGAGAAGATAAAAATAAACCATAACTGTGGAAATATTATCAGAACATTTAATCATTTACTTTTTTACTTTTTGAGTAAAGTATAAAAAAATAAACGATAAAAATTTCATATGTATATATTGCCCGAAACACTCTCCCCACCCCAAACTAATTTTAGCTACTATAAAAATTCAATTATGTATATATTTTACTGTATAGATTCCTTACATCTTGATTTTTATTGCCCCGAAATTCTCAAAATAAAATTTATAAGGATTTTTACATCAAATATAGTTTAGAAAAAGTAGTGTTAAAGGTTTGCTTGCACTTATCCTTAAAAAAATCACTCCCTTTTGTTTTTGTTTTTTCAAAGGAAAGGTTTTGGAATCAAAAGATTGTGTCATAGTTACACCACCTGTGACAATATAATAGAGTAATATACAATAAATCAAATGTTAGTATAATAAATTACCGACGTACTGTCTAATTATATAATATAGGTATATAATACTCATGGTTAAGGAGAGTTTAACGTGTTCATGCGATTAATAATAGTCTTTATTTCATCTACTATCAGTGTCATATAACTAAGAGACTATCATTTAGTTAATAAAAATAACAATTATCGTTACAAAAATATCACACTTTATATCTAACTGTAGTCTAAACTTAAAATCGTATCTAAATTAATAAATAAAAAAGTTATTCGAACATATCGCGATAAACAGTAAATATATTCTATACCGTTATTATACTTTTATAACTGCACCAATAATTTTGAATAAAAAATTATAAACCGTCCGCAAAAATCTATTAGGTTGTACACCTGCCATTTAGTATAATTTCCGTGGTAATCATAGTCTTTCTCTTGGATAATTTCTATCTATTATCAGGAAAATAGCCTTAATGAATAGGGGGTGTTCACTAACATCACATGTTGCTTAAAAATGGTTATAATCCCTCTTAATTTAATAGGGTTCTATGTTATGAATTTAATCTCATCAAAAAGGTTGGCTTAACATCTCTCTCTCTCTCTCTCTCTCTCTCACACACACACACACACACACACATACACTGACACATGTTCGATTCGTAGTGTTAAAATGCGGACTGATCCGTACAAGAATAGTAATATATATATAAGAGAGAGAGAATCATATGCACACTAAGTTTGCACATCATTTTTTTAAAATCGTAAAAAAATATTTTTGAGTTGAATTTTTTTGTGTGATATTTAAATATTTCAACGGGCTCATGTAAAAAACATCATCTAAAAAAAACGTTTTTGCTATTTTTAAAAAATCGGTCAAACTTTCGTTGCTTTTAAGCACTTTAAAAGCTGCGAAAGTTTGATAAAAATAGCAAAAAAAGTTTTTTGAGTTGATTTTTTTTACATGGGTTTGTTGAAATATTTGAATTTCACATAAAAAAAATCAACTCAAAAATATATTTTTTAATGCTTTAAAAAAATTGGTGTGCGCCAGCACTGTGTAAACTTAGTGTGCACAGGAGCGTGCCTCTCTCTCTCTCTCTGTATATATATAATAGCGAATGCCCGTGGCGAAATCACGACGATAAATTTGTCCCTGTGATAAAACCCAACTAACAATAACCTGTCTTTTTTTTTAAAAAAACACCTTTAATAAAATAAAACGAAAAAAGCAAAAACAATAGTTTAAAAACTGAAAAAATAAATATTTCGAAAAAGAAAATATTTTTAAAAAAATGTAATAAAAAAATTAAATTTAATAACACGTATTTAAAAAATAATAGTATAATAGTATATATAATAATATATAATATATGCTTTTAGCATGATGCATGAAATATATGCATGTTATGTAGCATTAAAACATATAAAATATCATACATAAAAAAGTAAAAATATCATACATATATTTTATATCATACATAAGCTATCATATTATATATATATATACACAATATTGTTCTTGTGCGGATCAATCCGCATTTTAAGAGTGCGAACCGGATATGTGTCACCTGACGGTGAGCCCAGAAAAGGGAGAGAGAGTGTGCCTATAATTTAGTCGATAATTTCTAGGTTCATCGCTAGGTGACACGGGTCCGGTCCGCACTATTGAAATGAGGATTGGTCCGCACAAGAGTAGTATTATATATATATATATATATATATATATATATATATATATATATATATATATATATAGTACTACTCTTGTACGGATTGTCCTGCATATTAACAGTGCAAACTGAACATGTCTCACCTCACGGTGAGCATAGAAAAGAGAAAGAGAGTATCGATAATTTATGGGTCACCGACATTTGACACATGTTTAGCCCGCACTGTTAATATGCGGGACAGTCCGCACAAGAGTAGTAGTGTTTATCGTTATCATCATCGCCTTAATCCCATCATATGGGGTGGCCACATGGATTCCCTTTTTTCTATTCTAATATATTATATGCAACATTATCGTTCAAGTTTAATTCCTTAAAATCTCTCCTAATAATTTCCTCCCATAATATCTTAGGGTGACAACTTTCTCTTTTACCCTCTATTTCTAATAATTTTTCTCTTGTTATAAGAGCATCTACTGGTCTACGCAACACATGTGCGTATCACCTAAGTCTCATTTCTCTTAATTTATCGCTAATGGGATCAACTCATTGCTTTTCTCTCACGTACTGATTTTTAATTTTGTCCTTTCTAGTAATTTCTATTATCCATCGGCGCGTCTCATATGGCTAACATAGAGATTTTGTTCATATTTTTTCTTTAAAGCGCAACGCTTCCCTTTATATAGGACCGCTGCCTAACAACTGTTCTATAAAATTTTTATTTTTATTTATTAGTTATCCTCTTATCGTATAACCCCCACTTGCTTCTCTCCATTTCCTCCAACCCGTTGATATTTTACTCGTGACATCCTCGTCAATATCCTCATTACTTTGTAACACTGAACCTAAATAACGAAATTTACTAGTTTGATTTATCATTTTTTCTTCAATCTTTAACATTATGATATCCGATGCAACATTATTAAATTTACATATGGCATTAATGTAGTGATGGTTATTTTAGATGCTATTATGTCAACGCGGAATTTTTTTGATGCGAAATTATATCATATTCATGTCATTATATGACTCATGTTAGTTATATTATTGTCCAGTATTGTATTATTCGTGGTTTTAATACGCACATTAAATTGTTAATTTAGTATAAAAACTATCAATCACATTAATCATGATGTGATGTATTTTAAATAAGTAATGATTATATAACATACAAAAATACAATATTATGACTTGTCAAATCAAAACACGATCCAGCTAATATACTTCAAAATAAATGCATGCACCATGAAACGAGTGCTTTAACTCATCACTCATTTCGAAGGACTAATTAACTTTAATTTTATTACTTTGTACTAGCTTCTCTTTCTTCTCCCCTCCTCCTCCTCCTCCTCTCTCTCTCTCTCTCTCTATATATATATATATATATATATATATATATGTGAGTGCATATATATATATATATATATATATATATATATATATATATATATATATATATATATATATATATATATATATGTGAGTGCATATATACGTATAAATGCAGTGGCGGAGCCACATAGTGCCGAAGGGGGGGGGGGGGGGGGGGGGCTAGTTAAATTTTTTTTAAAAAAAATCATTTTTGTGGTAAAATTTAAAACTTCAAGGTATACTTCTAATTATTTACAAAACTGAGGGTGTAAGATTGTAATTACTTAAAATATTAAACCTAAAACCAAAACACAGCAGCGGATAACTTGTCTCATCTCCTTTTTGAAGTTGTTCAATATTAATTTCAGGTAGTATTTTTATGTATTTATATATTTTTTGTATGTGGTAGAAATTTTATGTATGTGGAGTTGTGGAGTTTAGTTCTTTGTATGTATGTGTAGTTTAATTTGAAATTGTTCAATGTTCAATTTAAATATGTAGTGATATATGTAGTCTGAAATATGTGGTATTTTTTAAATAGAAAATTATGAAGAAATTAATTAGATATTATTAATAATGATTGAGAGTAATTGTTTGAGCATTATAAAGCTATAATTTATTTAAAATTAGAAATAGCCAAAAAAAAATCCCTTCAGAAGCTTCCGCTCCCAAACTCTCGACAACACCCGAAACTTTCACATATATAATTTTGAACCGATTTCATCTAGGTTGAAGTGTAATCCTGAATCCATCCCCGTATAAATGAGTATGTTCTTTCTATATAAGAGTAGTGCTATGACTCCCAAATAACTTTCTCAAATCTCTCCCAAAATGACTTGTTCTTTGTGTCCTGGCGGGACCCCCATCACATGACAATAGATGACAGATAAGTGAAAGAATGATGTGACGTTCACATAGGATTTGAGGGAGATTTGAGAGAATTATTTGGAACTCAAAGCATTATTTTTCTGTATAAATATGAATGTCTGTATGCGTATGTATAGAAATGAGTAGGTGGGAATGTGGGAAAGGCCTGCAGTGTAGGTGGGAACATTAGAAATGATTCTATGCAATTGTTAATGTTTAATTAATATTAAAGCATATATACTTTAAGCTGCTTTAACGCCGTAGAAGATCTTTGCGTGGGTCTCCCCACTTAGTCTCTATTGAGTTTTAATTGGTTCATTCATTCCCACACATTTGCCTTTTTATCTCTTTTCTTTATCTTTTTCCAAAGACAAGAGGCCCGTCATCATAGTTCTTTGATTTATTCTATATTTTACATTGTCGTTAATCCGTGGCCGACTTCGGATGTATTAGTACAAATATACTATAAATTTACAAAATTAAAGGTATGAAAATTGTAGAGGGGGCAATCTACCTAGAAACTCAACTAAAAGTTTATACAAGGAATATGAGAAAATAATATAGTTTATTTGTCTCAAATTAAAATTTATATTTTTATTTATATAGATTAAATATATGACCAATCAGAAATAAATATTAACTTAGTTCTTCATTATGAAACATGAGTCGTTAATGGACCTTAATATTGGGACAACCTATAAAAAGAATAGTGGATTATAACGTTTGTGGACTTACCCTATTAGGCCGAGGGGTTAAGTCCCCTATTCTTGTACGATACAAAAATTCTTAATTAGGGAAAATCTTACTATGTCGCGGCCTTTGTCATAGGCCCGACTTCGTAATCAGAGTTAATATAAATAGGGTTATGTGTGATTTAGGGTACGTTTGTTCTCGTTTGTTTTTGGTTGGGTGCCATTATTTTTTCTATCATTCACTGGGTGCTAAAATGAACGAAAAACTTTAAGAAGAAATAAACAAACGTTATCCATCTCATTTAGAGATATAAAATGACACTTTTGACCCTATTTTACAGAACAAATTTTTAACACTTTCTTACAAATCTGTTATTTTTTTAACGTTCTTACCAATGTTATACCATTTTTACAAATCAAACAAAAACAGATCTCTGTAGCTTACGACTTCAATTCCCAATGACTCCAAATTTCTTAAAATGTGCATGTGTTGGATTATTCTCATGGTATTGAGATCCCATTGTCTACTTAGGGTATTTGACACTACATACGCATTCCCAACGTGATATTTGATTAAACAAATGTAATCATTGGTTAATTATAACCATTATCTTTGCCTCATATTTAAATCCATTTGAGTGAAATTATAGGTTAGACTCTTATGATCCGTGAAGACTCTCTATACAAGTAATGTTTCCAAATCATTAAGGCAAAGACTGCGATAGCAAACTCCAAGTCATGAGTGGGATAATATTTTTATGTGACCTCAATTATCTAGAAACATAAGCAATGACTCTCCTATTCTTCATTAAAACACATCCTAGGCCACGAACCGAAGTGTTACCATAAATCGCATACCCCCATCCCTCCTTAGGTAAGGTAAAAACGGGAGTGACCATTAATTTTTCTTTTAATTTTTAGAAACTTTCTTCACACTCCGAAGACCATATAAACTTTGTTCCCTTATATGTTAGTTGGTTTGGTGTCACATCAATCTTGGAAAATCCATTAACAAACCTCCTATAATAACCTGCTAGGCAGAGAAAACTGCTAACTTCCATCACTGTAGTCAGCCTCTCCAAATCAATAATGGCCATGACCTTCCCTCGGTCCATGGCCAATCCATCTTTATTCATTATATGGCCGAGGAAAGCAAATTCATTAAGAAAAATTCACACTTAGAAAATTTTGCATATAACTTCTCCTTCTGTAGACACCTCGATCCGTGATCAAGCTGGCTTACCTTTTTTAACCATCAACACCCCAAGATCATATAGGGTAAAAGTATAGAAACAATTAACTATGGGGTCATTCTAATATATGTATATACATATAATAAGGTGGGTAAAATATTAATAATCCCAACATAACAAACGAAAACATAAAACCCCACGATTTCCATTCATCAACTGCACAGTTGGAGGCCTTTGGCTACATAGTTTCTCCTTCAACCACAATGTTGGAAATCTATGTGTAATCATTATCATATCAGAATAATTAGCTGCATTGTTGATCATAGGACCACAAAGTTGTTCCGATATGAACATTTGTCGCCATAAAAATGACCCAACATTACATGTGTCCCAATGATTCCTATCCTTAGTGACAATTGTCCTCAAGTTTTAACTACATGGTTGATCAATGTTTTAACCGCATTATTGTTGTCCCTAGTCCAAACGCTATAAATATAGGTCACTTGATCACAACTTGTTATGGAGTTTACAATGTTTTTCTCAAGTTCTTAACTCAAGCATTGACTAATGGGTTCTTATGGTGGTGATGATCTAGATTCGAGCCAGTAGTAGAGGGTGATTTGGTTTTTAGGTTTTGTCTCTGTAATGTGTTTGAGCGGGTTTGAGTTAATTGTCATGAGTGGTTTTATGGAGAGTTCGGGAGAGTTTTTTTTTTGTTACGTGCATGTATCTTTGCTTTTACTTAATGCCATGAGTGTTTTATGTCTTGGGGAGGTATCTCTGACTTGGGTTAATGTGTAGTTGTACTTGCTGCCTATCAACCCTTACACGTGGTTAGTTTATGTATCCCTCGTATGGGTTTCATCTGTTGGGTTGGGCTTTATCTTCCAGTGTTTCTTTTAGGCTTGGATGGATTTGGGCTTATAGACATGGTATTCCTTATGTACATCGATTGATTATCATTTATATATACACTTACATTTTACCTAAAAAATCATTGATTTGATTTTCTAACTTTATTTAACTCCAAGTATCTAAGAATCTCGAGTTCTATCCAAAATCCCGAGAGAAGTATTGCCCTAATGAAATGTCATTTCCTCCAAAAAGTAAAGAAAACCCTTTACGCGCATCCTGCACAGATGATCCATTCCTAATGAAGTTATGTTCGACGGTGCCACCTCATGTGGGACACTCTCCTGAAAGAACTCGTCACACACTACAAGGGTAAAAACTTTGGTGAAAAAACTCGAGTGAATATCATAAATATATATTGTGATAAAGATATGAACATATATGTCTGAAAATTTTAGTTCAGCTCCTGTTAGGGGATCAGGTATGCGTTTTACAACATTTATATCTTAAAGCTTGGTTTTTAACTAGAACCTCTATTTGTTGAGCTAGATAGCATATTCATATGTTTAATAATATTAATCAAAGCTGGTATAACTAAGTACTACACGAAAACATACTTTTCCAACACCGTTCTTAGGAAAGTGTTCGTGAACTGAGTTATTATGAAACTTTGCTAAAACCCAAATCTAAAATCAAAATAATATTCATCGGTTCTCTAAGCAAATATTCCCATCTCAATAATGGCATCTATGAATCAAAATTCTGGATTATGTATCAAACACCTGTCTTTGATTATGCATTTTTAACATTTGAATATAATATTTCGGCTCATAACTAAAATGCTATACAAAGGATTAATTTCCATAAATACCTTAATGATGAGTAGTTTATACTCGATATTCAATAGCCTACACCCGTAAAGAGCCCTTGTAGTTTGAACTACATTGGATTTGATCTTGGAATCTCTCGGGTACGTAGCCGTAATACCGAGTTACACTCATGATACAAGGCCTCTTAATACGTATTATCTTATAGATACCTCCAAGTCTAATCCAAATCCCCTTTCTCGGGTGAAGCGATCATCTTATCACTTAAGATCAGCCCGAGGCTCTATGACACCTTCAGTATTTTATCCAATTCGATAAAGGATACATAGATCTTTATTAGTAACTTATGGTCCACTCCAATTCTAAAAGTGTCATGTTCAAATCTCCTTTTCGAACCTAAAACATGACATACTTAATGCAACACCTTCCTATTTATCCATGTTACCATAGGCAGTAAGTGGTGCTTAATCATTACATCATCAATATTTCCAAAACCAACAAGAAGGTTTAATAACACATTTGAGTTGGTGATCCCTCGACATACACATATATCCTTATTGCCGACTTTGGGTCCACTCCTATTATGCACCCTCCTAGAGTCAGCCTCCTGGTTTCTAGATTGCTTATCCCACTCTTAAGAAAAGTCCTCATAGTTTCACACACATTATGTTAGAGCATATCCATACGTTTCACTATAGAAACCAAACTACGTAGGCTTTGAACTAAAGGCTACACGAGTACATGGCGCAATGACAAGTCTTTCTCGTGAGCCCGAGCATCGACAATATATGTCTTGATATGTTATCCCTGCAATGATCCTTCCATCTCGGACATCGCACGAGATATTAAACTATCTCAAGTCGCGACTTCTCGCATATATGTATACATATGCATTAATGACCTTTAAAGATGAGACTTCTCTCACCCATTCACACACATGATAACATCCATTATTTACCAATATACATACCCATACACAATTATTCTTATATACCCATACAGATTTGGTGATGAATATACACCTCTTACTAACACCATTTTTATACCTAAGCATATATTTAAGTTTTAAGGGATTCCAAAACTAAGGTCTCTCAACATGTTCTAAAATAAAGTAAAAGTAGTTATAAGTCTAAAATACGATAACAAGAATATATATATATATATATATATATATATATAGCATGAAGAACAACCGGTGTACCTAATATCTTCCCCAGTTGTAACCCAATTCTCGAACCCACACCAAGAATCCCTAGATCATTCACAAGCCTCAAACTACCTTAGGATTAACCCTAAAGCGCTAATCCAACCGATTTTGTTTATTTTTATATAAAATAAATTGGTGTCTCTGAACAACCAACAACCCCTCGCACAACTAATTAGGATTAGGCTCAAATAGGGGCATGCAACAAAACTGAATATGGTGTTAAATAGATTCCAGGGGAACTATCACAATAAACCTGACCTTAGGGGGATATGGAAGATTGAGAGATAAGTACTATCACATACCCACAGGGATCACGCTAAAATCCACACGTGAAATGCCTCCCTTATGCACACACGTACTCGCATACTACTCCCCCTCGAGTCTATCTCAGGGCCCATAACACCACAATGGAGACACCGTTGGTGATACATCACGCGAGTCTAACTATCCTTATACTTCCTTTCTATATACATGATATCCCATACTTGCATGACTACTTTACACACATTTTAGAACTATATAGAGACCTTGGTTTTAGAGTTCCATGAAATGTCGATATGTTCTTATGTATGAGCGTACAACATTGTATATTCATTGAAACGTATAGGTGCATGTGAAGGACCTCGTGATAAAACAAACATCGAAGTATGTTAAAATAAAGATTACATGTTTTCATCGCGCGCTGCATATTCTTGATTTTTTTATTGTTTAAACCCTATACTCGTGAGGCCAAAAGAAGTCGGTCGAAATACTAGTCAATAATAACTATCCTCACTTTTTTGCTCGCCCATTTGGTATATCGAGCAACTCCTCTTTCTATCCCAAAGTTTCGATGACAAGGAATTTTTGTAGCTAATCAAGTACTGGGGTATATTGAATAAGTGTTCATAACTATTCAGTTCTAGAGTAAAGTTTTTTCACACGTATCTTAAGGGTTGCTCAGTCTAAGAAACCCCATATCTCATGATCCATGGCAATGAATAGTGAACCGTCGATCACTGAGTCGCATCACCTTTTTTATGGTTCACTCTCTTTGACAAAAAACTTCTAGGTATACACCTTATTTCACAAGAAGAACATATACTTGTGGTTCACTCTCTTTGATAAAAAAATTCTATATTATCAGACGGTCTGAGGCTGGTCCAAACCCCTCAGTATCTATACTGATTGTCTTCCTTTTTATGAACGATAATAAAATATGAATCCGCAAGTAAGGCCAAAGCAGAATTACTTGACGTTGGATTCACCCACCAACATTTTTATTTTTGAGAAAATAATGGGCCTCCATCTGTAACTTCCTGATTCCTCACACGCAAGTCGAGATCTCACCCCAGTTCACCCAAATGTAACGGGACTCTACTCAATTTTTACCTTCAGAAGATACTACCAAACATGTAATACAAAAAATTAAATATTTTCCATATACGATTAAAAATACGATAAATTATTGCATAAAATAAATCATACATACGTGACTCTTTATCTCCCCGTTTACTATCCTACTATCAATCCTTTTATTTGAAAAGTCCTAAACAAAGGAGCCCCGTCGTTTTTTCCAGCTATCATTGTGGACATCCCCGATCCTAATCCCCGTGGGTGGGCGCATGGAGGAAAGGATCCTTCAGGTCCAGCGCGTCCCTCTCGGGAGCGCTTCGACCGGTGTCGTTTGTGGTGTGAAAAAAATATAGAGAGATTCAGAGTCGCCAGTCTATTTTACTCAAAACAGACAAAAGAAAAAGGGTAAGCCACCTCGAAGGATGGAATCCAAAGACATACTGGTGCGTGCGAAACCAAAATGATTCGAAAAGGGTTCGGAGGCTTAGTTACGAAATGGGAAGGTGTTAGGCACCCATTCCGCCCTTTCGGTCTCTCATGGATATTTACTGTTTTCCCTTATGTTTCCCCCCGTGATATTTGATGAATCATCCATTTAAGGAATCTCCTGAGATAGTTCAGACGCAGTCTAACCCTCTCTTTGATCGAGTCTGGCGGATCATTCTGAGCTCTTGTTCTGATGGTTGATACGCCAAGCCGCAAGGAGGGAAAGCTTTTTTCAGTTCGTTGGGCTCAAGTATCCCTTGCTGCCTTTGCCCTAGCACCAGTCCGAGCATGAAGTGCATGTTTCTGAACATCTGAATCACATTGACATTTCCATGAGGGTCGTGTTCTGGACAAACCCTTTCTTTAAAACCGTCCCCTGCCGGGAGTAGGGATGGCTCGACTCGAAATCCTGATATGAGCATATCATTTGACCCATGTTGTATCTCAAGAATTGGACTGCTGGTGCTTGCACCCTCGACATTTTCGTCTTCGCATAAAATGGTGATGACTCACCCGTCGGCGAAGAACTTCAATTTCTGATGGAGTGAGGAAGACACACCCTTGATCTTGTGGAGCTAGGGGCGTCTGAGCAACAAGTTGAAATAAGATGGGATGTCTATGACTTGGAATTCAACGTCAGGGTTTATAGGGCCAATCCCTATTGCAAGTTTTATGGATCCCATCACCTCACGACGGGTATTATCGTAGGCACGCACAACGGCAGAGGTTGGAGCGAGGTCGCTTTCTTTCAGGCCTAAACATTTGAAGGTTCTCAATGGGCAAACATTTAAGGCGGATCCGTTATCGACAAGAGAGAGTGGCACGACCTTTCCCATAACTTCGACGGAGGTGTTGAGTGCATGATTGTGATTCGGTCCAATTATGGGGATTTCTTCTTCAGAAAATGATAGCATTCAGGTAGAGGTCAAGGATCCGACCAGATTTACCGCTTCTTCTGGTGTGGTAGAGGGAGGAACTATGGGTCCAGTGAGTAATTTGATTAAAGAATTTTTGTGTAGCTGGGAAGACATGAAAAGCCCCTATAGAGTGATGTTAGCTTGAGTTTTCTTTAGTTGATCAAGGATCTTTCTCTCCTCAATGGTCATCTCTGGCATAGGAAGGTTTTCAACGCCCTTCCCCTTGTCATTTGCTGGTAGCGAGCTTGGAACTTAGTAATGTCTCCCCGATCTGGTCATGTGATTTACTGAAGAAGGGAAAAACTTAAATCCTATTTCCTCGTCAATCTCAGGTTGCTCTGCCACCCTGTCTATTTCTCCGAGGAGTTATTCAAATGAGATCATCCCACATATATTGACTACTGGGCCAGCTCTTCCTGAAGCTTGTTCTTCACTTGAATCTTCGAATCCTGCCCCCCATTCGGTGGCAACAATTTTATATTTCCCTGTAAAGTCGATGCATTCTACAACTTCAATGGCTTCTTCATACAAGTTCTCCCATTCTGTGGGGATATGTGTGATTGAAGGGACAAAACGCCCTTATATCTTTAAAGTGTCAAGTAACCTGGTGATACTGCAAATGCTGTTGGTTTGCCTGAATAATTCTGCCATAGTCTGGACAACATCATCTAGGCTGACTTCGTCGGTTGGTACCACCCACTTGTCTGAATCTCGGGCCCATTTCGTGCCTCCAAGAATAGTGTGTTGAATTTCTGGCAATCGATGACCATCTGTGAGGGCAATTTCAGCCCGAACTCTAGGAGTTGGTTTAACATCTCTGATAATTCCATACCTCCATTTTCATAATGGGTACGAACAGTGATGCATGCTCTGGTAAGGAGTGACAATGCCTGATCAGCGAGGCTAGTAGGGTGTAGAAGGAAATATGGGAAAATTTGAAGAGGTTTAGGAGGGTATAGGGGTGTGATTTGGGTTGATGGATCGAAATTCGGGTTTTCTTCTAAGAAGATGGCATTGGTGTGATTTGGGTGTGAATTATGCGTAGTGTTTGGCTTAGGATTGGTTGGTGGGGCATGGTACCCCGGTCAATGAGATCTTGGATTATGTTTCAAAGATGAAAGCACTGGTCGGTGGTATGGCCAGCAGTTTGGTGGGAGGCACAATGAGCGTCGGTCTTAAAGTTTCTTGGGAGTGGATTTGGCAGTGGACGTGGATCCAAGGGCTTAATGAGGTTTCATCTTAACAGGCCTTGGTAAACTTTGAAGAGGGCAGCATGAAGCTCAGTGTATTCCCTTCGCACGGGAGCAGGGTGGATTTCTAGTGCCCATGATGTGGTTGCTTGAGGGATGTTGTTGATGGTTGAGACTGTAGCATTGGCAGGCTTGTCATACTTTCTAGGGGTGAATTGTCCGGACACCTTCTTTGGTTCAATTTCTGCTTTAACGAGGCTTTCCTCGATTTCCACTCCAGCCTCTCTGAGAGATCTGAAGTGGGCATAGTATTATCCTCCCATAGTCGCTCAAACATGAGGCAAGAAGTTCTTCTTCACTATATTGACTATTCTTCCTCGGATGGCCGAGTAGTCATGGCAGCTGCTCGCTCCCTCCATCGAGTTATGAAGTTACTGACTGATTCCCCGGGATTCTGTTTGAGCAGCTCTAAATCATGATGGGTGACCTCAAGCTCTTCGTTGTATTTGTACTGCGACATGAATTCTCGAGCTACATCCTCCTAGCTACGGATTCTGGATTCCTCAAGAGATAAAAACCATCGTAAGGCATTATCCTTCAAAGTTTGCTGAAACAATTGGGCCGTCACTTCTTCAGAAGCCCCTAGTAGAGTCATGGAACGATGATAACTGCGAAGATGGACAATTGGGGGACCACTCCCCCAGAACTTCTTGATATTTGACATCTTGAACTTCTCGAGTAACCTCGCTTTAGGATAAGGAGACATGTGGGTGTAGTCCATGTAATTTCTAGAGATCCTGACTTGGTTAAACTTCTTGGTGAGCATCTTGAGATCCTCTTTGAATTTATTTAACTCCTCCTCCTTTAGATCAGCGACCACAGGTAGGTTAGCCATAGGCCGGGCAATGTTTGGAATTAGAAGCTGGGCAGGCGGTGGCCCATTGGCAGGAGGGGCAAGTGGAGCGTGCTGATATTCTTTCGGGACCCAGATAGGCTCGAGTGGACCCATAGCACGAGGGAACAGGGCCTCGGGCTCTTGAGGAATAGGAACTTGGTTTCTTTGCATTTCTCAGACCTCAACTTGGAGGTTGTCAATCTTGGCCACGAGATAAGTTAGGACTGTCGACAAATCTGGTTGTATGACTGGTGCTTGATCTACATTCTCTATGGAAGATGGATGGATTCCGGACTCGGAAGAAGTAATAGATGAGCGGATGAAACTCCGGGGTGATTTGACTGAAGACCGAAGCCAGTAGGGAGCCAGACCAAGGCCTTGCAATCGACCTGAGAAGGCATAGGATAAGATTTATTTTTGAGAAAAAAGGGAAGAAACTGTTTTTGGATTTTTGATAAAGAAGGGAGAAATGTTTTTGGATTTTTAATAAAGAAGGGAGAAATGTTTTTGGATTTTTAATAAAGAAGGGAGAAATGTTTTTGGATTTTTTTTTTATAAAGAAGGGAGAAATGTTTTTGGATTTTTTTTTATAAAGAAGGGAGAAATGTTTTTGGATTTTTTGATAAAGAAGGGAGAAATGTTTTTTGGAGACGGAACTCAACATGATTATTATGATTATTATGTTCTCACTTGTATTTAATTCTCCTAAATGCAATGCCGGACGGGCCCCGAGCCTGGAAAAGTGGGAGTTTTAATATATGCAAAGCTACATTTGAACTTGTAACCAGGCTCGCGGATAGGGTCCCATTTTAAAAAATACGCGAAAATTGGGCGGCAGGCTGACCCAGAATTTCGACAGAGTTTCTAGTTAAAACTGAAAATCTAAAGTGCGTGTCCTAGGTTTGACACCTATATGCGGGTATGCAGTTGGTTGGGTGAATCGACATGGGTTCCCCCCTTTGGCGTGACTTCCACGATATACGTTTTGCTCTTGCGGGCAATCGGTACGTGTGGACAAGCCATTTGATATACCTGAGTGTACGTGAATTGCCTCACCATATACCTCGTGGGGACGGTACGTGTGAGAGCGAATTCGATATACTCAATGTACTTGAATGAGTTCCCTGCGATATACCTCCCTTCATAACTTTGATCAAGAGATACAATGCGGGGGGGCCGCTCGATATACGTCAAAGGTACTTGGCCAATGGAAGGTGAGAGTCATATCACTTAGGCTAACTGCGACCTGCCGGACCAGCGCCCATCACAAAGTGACCCTCCAGTTACTGGATAAAATTTGGTCAATAGCAATGCTCTTTGGTGATATCGTGTGAATCATGCATGATTCTCTTATTAGTATCTTATGATGAGAATGCCTTTCTTGATTATGCCAAACAGGGAACAAAGTACAAGTACCCCAAAAGGTACACCAAGTATGGATGGGTGATGCGTGCAACATGGGGATATACATGTGATCCTAGGTGCACGTGGTGAGAAGTGTACATGGAGAATTTTCTACAAGTGTGTGAACATAAGAGCAAGCATGGGATACATGTTAGAAAGGGGGATAGGCAAATATGGGGGGGAAACATAAACAAATATAACATCCATGTAAATAGAGTCAAGCCCACTAGCAAAAACATAATAGTCCCCAGCAGAGTCGCCACTGTGGCCATCCCCAATCCTGATCCCCGCGGGCGGGCGCGTGGAGGACAGGATCCTTCGGGTCCCGCGCATCTCTCTCGGGAGCGCTTCGGCCGATGTCGTTTGTGGTGTGAAAAAAATGTAGAGAGATTTAGAGTCGCCAGTCTATTTTACTCAAAACAGACAAAAGAAAAAGGGGAAGCCACCCTGAAGGATGGCATCCAAAGACATACTGGTGCGTGCGTAACCAAAATGATTCGAAAAGGGTTCGGAGGTTTAGTTACAAAATGGGAAGGTGTTAGGCACCCATTTCGCCCTTTCGATCTCTCATCGATATTTTCTATTTTCCCTTATGTTTCCCCCCGTGATATGTGTGCATGTGTATATATATAGAATGGAGGTAAGAATCCTCGACTTGTATCATGGAAAAGATAAAGCGAGTCATCCGTAGGAAGATATTAAAAGTAATATTAGAAAAATAAGATTTACACGATTACCCCTACGTTGATCGTTATAATGGAACGATAACGCATATGGAGTAAAACGTCACTAAGAGCAAGTATATAGCATATAGGGAAAATGGATTTTAAAAAAGATAGAAGATAAGGTAAAAAGTGAGAAAAAGGACTCGAGGCTCGTGTTTTACCCCGAGATGCCTACGTAGCCTATAGAGGCATCAAAGTCCACGTAGTTTGCATACAAAACGAGGGGTGGGGTTTATCCCATAAATCCAAATAGGGAATCTCTTATTTGTGAGTGTGTGTGTGTGTGTAGAAAAAAGTGTTTTAGTTGTGAGAAGAGTGTGGAAAAAGTGTGAGAATCCCTATTTGGAATTTATGAGCAAACCCTATTTTTCTTATTTTTTTGGGTTTTACTTATATGAAAATAAGAGATGTGCAATAATACTAAATAAAAAGTATATTAGGATGTGTGAGATGAGATAATAAAAGTGCTAAGTAAGAAAACAAGTTATTGGGAATGAAAGAGAATTTAGGAGAGAATTTGAGAAAGTTGGACCTTCTTGAAGATCTTGAGTTTGATCTTGAATGTTGGAGAGCAGCCCTTGAACTTTGAATGATGATGGAGAGTGGTTAATTCACCAAATTTGATGAAAGGGATGATGAAAAGTGGGAGTAAAAGGAGAATTTGGAAGTTGAAATCACGCTGCCTTCGAGAGTGGTTTCTGGGATTCGTTGAGAGGGATTTTTATCACCCCCTTGAAAATAAGGTGAAGATCTCCTTTTATAGCCCCAGGGGACTGCCGATCGGCATTTCCATGCCACTACCTATCGGCAGGTGCTGATAGGCAGGGTCTGGAACTTGCCATTTTGTAGTGCACTTTAGGCTTTTTCGAGAAATCGGCCACCGAGGGCACACCGTTGGTCAGAATCGCACACGGGGCATACCATTGGAAAGGTAATTAATAAACCTTAGAAAGTCCTTTGGACCACTCCCAGGTTTGGGAGTTGACTTTGGGTCAAATATGGCTCGGAAGCGTTTGTCGGTCCATTGGATAGGGAATCGTGCTGACGCAAACGGATCGTTCGTCCGCATGGTAAGTCCGAATCATGCACGGGTCATACCATTGGAAAGGTTAGGAGATGTACTTCGACATTCCAAAGAGCTTGATCTGGTTTGGAGATTTGACTTTGGTCAATCGGTCCCGGGAAGTGCTTGGTGGCTTCCCAGAGTCAAACGGATCGTTCGTCCGCATGGTAAGTCAGAATCGCGTACGGGGTGGACCGTTGGAAAGGGTATTCAATTACCTTCAAAGATTCATTTAGTCTCGATCGAGACGAAGAGTTTGACTTTTGGGTCAAACAAAGCCCGGGATTGCCCGGTGGCCTCTAGGTCAGGTTTCGGACGCAAACGGACCGTTCGTCCGCATGGTAAGTCGGAATCGCGAACGGGGTGGACCGTTAGAGAGGGTATTCAATGCCCTTCGAAGATTCATTCAGTCTCAGTCGAGACGAAGAGTTTGAATTTTGGGTCAAACTGAGCCGGGGAGTGCCCGATGGCTTTCAGGTCAGTACTCGGGACGTGACCAGGGTTTATAGTTATGAAGGGAGGTACTAGGGACGTAAGTAGAGTCAGGGGGTAATAGAATGGGTGTCTACAATCATTATACATATAAATTGACACTATTCTCTTACTATGGAAATTCGTATTCTCACTTTGTGTGGTCTTTTAGTCTTCATCAGTGAGATCCCCACCCATAAATGCCAAGTTTGTTTCATGGTACGTTACATGTCTACGAACGAATATCAGGCTCCATTTATAATGGATCAGGTTTTGAGGTAGTTACAGAATATCACCTCCTCCCAAAAGCCATGCGATTGGAAATATGGTCACTAGGCCTAGCCCAAGTTTGCCTATAACAAGCTACAACTACACCCGAACTCGAGAAAATATACTCTTTTTCCCTCTCCTAACACTAGTATCCCACATACAATAGCAATTGAGATGATACCAAAAAATCCTTAGGATCCTCATGTACAAATACCAACATCATCTTCCCCTATTAACACCTGTACTCCCCATTTTCAAGTACCATTTCCCCTCATGGTTACTTTAAACCATGTCATTAGTACCACGAGTATCCTCACCCACTTATCAAGGAAACCCACGAGCTGAATCAATAGCTTCTTCATTAGTCAATGAATTTTTTCTTCCTCTTCACCCAAAACAGGAGATAACACATTTCTAAACATAGTTATGTCTTCTTCTGACGAGTTAAACATCATATAAAAATTGCCTTTTATCTCAAGGTCTGAATTTCGAATAAGTTCAAAACGACTATCTTTAAGACATAAAAAAGGACTTAGTTCCCCTTCTACATATTTATCCAACTATCACCTCCTAATACAATTATGAAACATAGACGTTGGAAAACTAAAAAGTATGTTTTACTCCTCTATGTATGGAGGGCTCGCACCTAGTATATGGGTATGAAGCATGAGGGAACCACCAAAACTAGGGACGATATCTTTTGATCTTTTATCAAAAAATATGAATATGATGATGATCTCGATGTCACCCGTAAGGACCTCAAAATTCTGAAGCAATGGGAAGGGGAGGCAATTAGTGCATTTGTCACTTGATAGAGAGAGAAGGTCATCTAAATGATTAATCATCCCTAAAAAATGATCAAATGGAGATCGTGATCAAAAACCTTTGAAAGGAAGTACTAAATGAACTTGGAATCACCTGGATACCTGACTTTAAATATCTCAGCCACATAAGGTGAAATATCAAGGAAAGTTTGGCTTCTAAAACAATCAAGTCTGTGGAGGACTCCCGTGGACTAGAAAATAAGTTATGTACTAGAAAGAGCCCGCTTGTAGCTTCTACATCCCACATCGCTACCATGGTAGTTAGTCTGAAACAAAGAATGTACCCTACACCCAACACCTCTTAGTTTGTGGTCTCCACCGTAGCACCTTACCAACTAGGGGCTCCCCTAAAAACCTACCAAGACATTCTCCCTCCAAAGAGGCCCAAACCTAAAAAATACACCTCATGGATATACATGCGCCTCTTAGTTGGATATTCACAACCTTAAAATTAGATGGTCGCTACAAGAAACTCAATCTTAGGCCACCACCTTCCAGCCATACAAGAACTGACCAGCCAACTCACACTAAGAGTTCTATCAAGGAGATGGCCATATCATCAATAAATGTTGGGCGCTCAGAATCTAAGGCCTCATAAATGTCAAAAGCCTCATCCCAAAAAATTCCAATGTAACAAATAACCCCATTACCTTCCATCCAAACCCTGCATAATAATGCCATATCAGATATCCCCCCAAACATCAACCCATCTGCTCTTATTGTCCCCATTTATCGGAAACTGAGAATGAACACACACTCCCCCTTCCAATCAGTAAACCCTTTGGTTACTCCATCACCATCCATATAAATCATTGCTGCAACTAAACTTACCATCAACCATATGACCTTCTTCATCATGGCCATACACCTCTACAAACTAATCAGTACCTTTCGAACTTACCCTTTGTTATAGAGTTTATGTTTTAAAAAGATCCAAGGCTATTGACGCCTTCTTTGGAGAGTATAAATAACTCAATCGAAGGGAAGGAAATATATGAAGAGGTTCCCCAGGAAATGGATCATATCACCTATGTTGTACCGATTGAACCCACTGAATGGGACAGATTGACCTCAGAGGTACATTTATTTTCCATTATGTAATTTGATGAAAGTGTCAATGAATTCTAAACCTCTTCCTCAAACACATTCCATGTTAACTCTTCGAAAATTGAGAAAGATGCCTAATCTTCGAATTGCCAGGTTGAGTATCCCTTGGTTCGAATGACCTAATACCCTAACCCTAGTCCAGATAAAAGAATGAGATACACGGTACAATGTAGATGACTACATTACCTGGAGTTTTTGACCTGATAACTAGTTTTTTTATGAGGAAGAGGAAAGAGTCAGAGCTCACGCCGCTCGTAGGGATGCCACTTGAGAAGATGAACTTAGATAACCCTGACCTAATAATATTTGTACCTAACCCAAGTCTCCCAAAGGAAAAGTGGAACCGACTCTAAGAATATCAACGAGTCATGGAAACTCAAATGGTATTGCATGCCACTTGCGATAGATGGTACGAAACTCCTGCTCGAGTTTCTCCCCAAGAAGTAAAGCCATGATACCCCCTTATCTAATTATTCATAAGATCCAAAAATAAACCGATGGAAGCTTTGACCCTTCTCGACTGATAGGTCCAAAACTAAAACAACAGCCATTAGGGTAAACATTGCCTCAAATGGTTCAAAACTAACCTCAAAATCTTTGATCTTCTAATAGAAGCACATATATTATACTCATCTTTAGAATTAGGGCATTATAGACCACTTCGACCAGTATCTAATCATCGAGGGGAACACATCTCCAGAATTTGGGGCTGAGTTTGTCCTCTACCCCTAAATTTGGTAAATGGGGGCACAGTGGGATCACTCCCCATGAAAAGGATTAGGACTCAATGGGAAGGGACTTACATCATTCAAGACTCCAAGAACTTGAGGTTATAGGTTTAGGAATGGATACAAAGCCACTATAGAATAACTAGACCACATCGAAAAGTGTGGTCACTGGAAAAGCTTCATAAAAAAACTTTACTAAACTATAGATAATTTCCATCCCAGTCTCTTGTATAAGGGACCACCTCTCCAGTTTTTCAATAATGAGGAGGAAATGCAACACCCTATTGTCAATATATGCCAAAGCATACAACCCATCAGATGGGATGATTTACCAATAGAGATACAAGAAACTATCTACGTATGTATTGAGGTCAACCCTAATCCCCCTGAGGTTGTCCCACACCCTGAAAATATCTCAAAGAAGTGTCTGTTAGTCTCCACATTGAACTAGACCTACTCATTATATAGCTAGCATTCGACCTATTTGTACTACGTATATCACTATGGGTACTGTGGCCATCTTGGTCGGATTCCTTCAGTGCGGGATGACCCCAAAATCAGGATGGGAGGGGAAATCGGAGAAGTACTCCTCTCTTCTCGCCATGCACATGCGGGTGATTTGAGGATGTAGGGGTCCTATTTTCACCACTCCTGCTGGTATCTTTACGGGTTGTCTCAGATATAAAATTGTCCATTGTCAAAAGGGGATAACACGAATGAATGGAGTCGCCAACATCTTTTGCTCAAAACAGGAAAAAATATGTAGTTGCCTCAATAGAATGTCATCAAGTTCATACTAATGCATACGAAATCAAGTGAATCGATGGTTTGAGGACTAAGTTACCGAATGGGAAGATGTTAGGTACTCATTCTGCCATTTTGGTCTCTCACTGGCTATGCTAATATTCTTCTTTTCTCCGAAGCGTGATGTGTGTGTACATGTGTGTAATGTAAATAACGGAGGAAGGAAATCATCCAACTCGCGTCATGGGAAAGATGGAGAAAAATTATCCTGCGGATATACCCGAAAATAACATAAGCATAAGATGTGAGTGTTCATCAAATCACAAGTCACTATCAAAAAGAGAATGTTTATATCAGACGAAATGAAAATATATAGGAGTTTATGACACTCAAAATAGATACAATACAATATAAAAGCATAAAATGGAAAGAGAGGACTCAAATCCTAAGGTTGGCACATGACTCCTAGCCCAAGACGCATAAAGGTCCACATAGTTCAATATATCATAGGGGTGAGGTTTAACTCATATACCTAAATTTAAGACTTCTCTTGAATATTTTTGAAGAAAGTGTGCCCAAATGTAAAAGTGTGAAATATGACGAAGTCTTACTTTTGGAGTTTACAAGTAAAACCCTCTTTTTTTCTTTTGGATTTTTATGAAAATAACTTATCTGAATACTACTGATAAAGATGGATATTAGTTGATGTGAGATAACAAAAATAAGATGAATGATCCACTCGTCTGAGTGGAAGCTCAATGAATCTTTGAAGGGCTCTGAACCCCTTTCGAATGGTCCAATCCATGTGCAAATCGGACTTATGGTTCGGACAAATGTTCCATTTTACTATCAAAAACTGATCTAGATGCCTCTGGGTTCTCCCAAGCCCCGTTTGACTCCGGTCAATTTTCTTACCGAGAAAAAGCTTAATAAATCTTCAAAGGGATCTGAATGCCATTCCCAATGGTCCATTCGTGCATGAATCGGCCGTATCGTATGGATGAATGATTTATTTTAGCTCGAAAAACTGATTTGGAGGCCACTGGGCACTTTCGGGCCCCGTTTGACCCCGATCAACTCTTTATCTTGAATGAGGATAAATGAATCTTTGAAGGTCTTTGAATACCCTTTCTAATGGTATGCCCCATGCACTAATGAGCTTTACGGAATGGATGAATGACCCACTTTAGTTTGAAGGGTCAACAGGCATTTCCAGGATTCGTTTTACCTTGGTCAAATATCTAAACCGAATGAAGATGAACGAAATCTTGAAGGGCCCTGAATAACCTTTCAAATGGTTCATCCTGTGCGGGAATCAATATTACGATTTGGACGAATGATCCATTTTCCTCCGTGAACTTCCTGTACAATGACTAATGAGCATTTTTGCGTTCCATTTAACCTTGGTTAAGTCTCAAACCCAAGAGTTCCCCATGGATTCTTAAAGGGATTACGATACCATTTTTAATGGTAAACCCCGTGCACAATTCTGACTTACGGTTCGCATTTTATGACCGTTTTTCCAAAAAAAATTCCTCAGACTTTCGAAGGGCACCCTTAGGACCTTGCCTATTGGTAGTGTGTCTAGGATTCTACACCAATAGGTAGGTGTAGGACCCTGCAGATTGGCACCCCCTTGTCCTTATAAATAGAGGCCATGACCTCACTTTGAAAAGCACCCTTGAACATCCTTCTCAGGAATCCAGAGAACATTCTCTCGAGTTCAGAGTTGTTTCCCTCTTAAAAAGTCCACTTGCCACATTTCTTCCATCCTTTTCATACTCCTTTTAGTATATTCTCACCCATCTCCTCATGCCATTACACCTTGTCGCAAGATCAATGCATCTACAATTAAGATTCACTTGAAGTATTCATAAGGAGGTCCAATTCTCCACCCTTGTCTATAAGTTCTCTTATTTTCGCATTAGACAATTTATTTTCACTTTAGTGCTTTATTTCATTACATCACGTACATTAATCTCAACCTTTTATTAATAGTGTTTTCACATACTCTATTTTCATAAAAAAATCAAAAACAAGAAAAAGAGGGTTTTCTAATAAATTCCAAAATAGGGATTTTCACTACACATCTCCACGCTTGAAGCATGCTTATCTCTACACATACATATAAGATAAATTATCCATTTGAATTTATGGGTTAAACCCCATCCCATGTTATCTTTGAACTACGTTAACTTTGATGCACCTTAGGCTATGTTGGCATTTTGGGTAAATCCCTAGACTCGAGTCCTCCCTTATACACTTTTGTTACCTTATTTTTATTATAAATCTTGATATTTCTTATATTCTTGCTTGCTTGTGTCCTGTCCGATGTATGCATTCGTCATTATATAACGACTTGTGAATCGACAAACACTTACGTTATACTTTGAATTATTATTTTTGGAACACTTCCAAGGATGAACTCACTCCGTCCTTTTCCATAATGCGAGTCGACTGATTCCATTTATATTATGAACATAAACACATGCTTTATGAAGTTTAACAGGAGAAGATTAACACATGGACGTGAGAGATCGAAAGGGATGTATGGGTTCCTAAGACCTTCTCATTTCGTAAGTTAGTCCCCGAACCTTGAACCTACTTGGTTTCACAAGAATCAATATTGTTCTTAATGCCATTCTCTTAAGGAGACAACTTTTCTTTTGCCTGTTTTGTGTAAAATGGTCTGGCAACTCTATTTCTACATATTATCCCACATCGATGACGGTCGAACGCACCAATAAAGAGCTAAATCCCGTGTGCACGCTAGAAGGGAAGGAAACAGAGGGGAGGCCCTCCTCGAAGACCCCAAGCCCACCTCGGGATGGCCATAATGGAGACTCTGTTAGGGACTTTTTAAGAGGACTAGACTCTCTTTTTGCATGGGTGTTATTATTTCCTAAATATGTGCATATACACTGACCTGTATGTTCACTTTTCTCTTCTATTTACTTTTTGCGTATATCTACCTCATGTATGTATCATTTTTCACTCACTTATACACTTCACACACTTGTATATGCTCTCTATGTACACTTCACAGACTCACACTTAGCTTTACTTTTTACTTACACGCTCCACACACGAAAATATCCATACTTAGGCTTCACTAGCACAAACCCACGCTTCCCACACTTCATATATCTCCACGCTCACATACATATATGACACACTACTTGTAGTTGATCCATGTATAGGATCACTACCACTCACACTCACTTGTAAATATTCACATGACACTCACGCACATATATATGCGTGGTGCAGTCCCCATGATTCATGCTAGGTTTACTTTTACTTTTATATGCTCCCTCATTAGTATAGTAATCCCTTTGTCGATCACGCCAAGAAAAAAGAATAAAAAAATACCCTCTCTCCATAATATGTTAATTAAAACTTATGCATTTTTGCACACTACATCACTAAGAGCATGTAAATATTGACCAAAATGTTGTCCCGTACTGGGGGGTCACTTTGTGATGGGTGCTGGTCATGTGGGTTGCAGTTAGCCTAAGGGATTTGACTCTCACCATCCACTGGCCTCGTGCCTTCGACGTATATTGGACAATTCTTTCCTCATCTTAGAGCTTGGCCAAACTCATGACGAGAAGTATATAGCAAGAAGATCATTCATGTACATCGAGTATATCGAATTCTCTCTCACATGTACTGTCCCCATGAGGTATATAGTAAGGCAATTCATGTACACTAAGGTATATCAAATGTCTTATCCACACGTACCAATGAATGATTACCCTTATAGGCAAGAGGTATATCGTGGAAGTTATGTTAAAGGGGGAACCCTTCCACTAACCCAATAATTATATAAACCTCATATAGGTGTTAAACCTAGGGCACTTATATTTAATTTGTCAATTACCATGATAAACTCTGTTGAAATTTTGGGTCAACATACTGTTCGAATTTTCAAGTTATTTCGCCTTTTCTCAAAATAAGACCCCATTTGTGAGCCTGGAAACAATTCAAACCGTGCCTTATATATTTAAAACCCTATTTTCCCAGGCTCGGGTCTTATTCGGACTTTTTTTGAATTTAGTCAAACCTAATACAGGTGAGAACCTAATAAAAACATTAATAATAATAACCATGCTGAGATTCCTCTCTTTTTTCCCTCCCTTTTAAAAAATACCAAAAACATTTTTTTTTCTATTCCTTCCAAAATACTAAAATTCTTTCTCCTTCATTGTTTGAAAAATAAATTTGAACCGTTTTCCCTCTCAGGTCGATTGCATACCCGATTTTGGCCTAACTTTTTATTGGCCTCGGTCTTCTGTTAAATCGCCCCAAACCTCTTTTGGTTTTTCTACCACTTCATCCGAGTTTGGGATTTTCCTTCACGAGATCTTCATCGAGAACACTAATAAAACATCAAATGTGTAACCCGATCTGATGACCATCTTAGCCCAAATCAATTCTAAGATTGATAATCTTCAAATAGAGGTCCATGAAATGCAGCGTCACCGGGCCCAGATTACCAAAAAACACGAGGTTCTCTTTCCTCGTGCCATGGGAAAACCCGCTCCTGAGCCTATCCGGATCCCAAAAGAGTATCAGCATGCTCTGCGTGCCCCACCTGCTAATGGGACGCCACCAGCTCAACTACCTATTCCAAACCTTGCCTAACCAAGGATTAATCTCCCAGTACCCATGGATCATAAGGAGGAGCAACTTAATAAAGTCAAAGAAGATCTCAAACTACTATCAAAGAAGTTTGACCAAGTCAAGATATCTAGGAACTACATGAACTATACCCATATGTCCCCCTATCCCAAATCCATATTGTCAAAAAAGTTTAAGATTCAAGTCATTGAGAAGTTCGAGGGAAGAGAACCCTCAATTGTTTACCTTCGAAACTATCATCGAGCAATGAACCTCCTTGGTGCATATGAAGAGATAATGGCCCTAATATTTCAGCAGAAGTTAAAAGAATGTACCCTCTGATGGTTTATGTCCCTTGAAGAATCCATAATTTGTAGTTAGAAAGATGTCTCATGAGAATTCATGTCTCAGTATAAGTACAATGAGGAGTTAGAAGTTACGTGCCGAGATATAGAGCTTCTTAAGGAAAACCCTGGGAAAATAATTAGTAGCTTCATAGGAAGCTGGAGAGAGAAGCTTTTACCATTACCACATAACCCACTGAGGAGGAACAAGTCAATATTGTGTAGAAGAACTTCTTGCCTTATATCTAAGCGTCCATGGGAGGAAAATATTACCCACATTTTTTAGCCATTCGCGAGGCTAGACTTAAGGAAAGCGTTACCAAAGTGGAATCTGAACCAAAGAAAGTGACCGAACAATTCATTCCGTGAAAGTATGAGAAGCCTGACAGTGCAAAAGTCTCAACCATAAACAACATTTCCCAACTTTCTACCTCTTAGGCATCGAAAAGTTGCCCCCATCCTACCAAGAAAGAGTACACTGAGATCCATACTCCCTTTTCCAAAGTCTAGTAGGCCCTACTAAGTCGAAGTATCATCAAACCCTTGTACCACCATCCATTATCGAATCCATTCCCTAAAAACTTGAAACCCGATGCCTGTTGTGATTTTTACCAATCCGCAGATCATACCACTGACCAATGCTTCCACCTTAGGAATGTGATCCAATGCCTAATTGGCCGGGGTATCATCACCCCACCAGCTAATCCTAAACCCAATACTACTCATAACCCACTTCCAACACATACAAGTGTTATCTTCCTTGAAAGTGACCTAGAATTTGACCCTTGTACTCAAACTGTGCCCAATAAAGCACCCATGATCCCTATAATCTCACCCAAACTGCTCGAGGTTTGGCCATATTTTCTCCTACACCCTACCTGCTTCATCGATCAAGCTTTGTCACTCCTTACAAGAGTCTACATCACCATCCGCACATAATCTGAAGGGAGAGACATGGAGTTACTAGCTATATTGAATTAACTCATAGAGTTTAGGCTAAAATTTCCCATCGAGATGATAGTTAATTGTCAAAAGTTTAGTGTATTTCCATGGAAGTCTGGAAGTGGGCTTGGGAATCATATGAATGGGTGGTACCCATTGAAGAAGTCAGTCTGGATGATGTGGTACGACCATAGCCAATATGTTTTGACAAATAAGTGAAATCGATAGTGGTTCTAAGTTACTCACCGCTTTAAAGCTTTAGGAACGGTTAGTCCCTTCACTCTTGCGCCTCCCCACTAAGAGGAAAGATTTGTACGTTGAAGCCGTTGAGGTTAGTAAATGTATTAATGTATCTTAGTAAGAAGAGATAGTCGCCACAGAATGGGGGGATAATTTTGACAGTTCAGATGATGAACCTAGTCGGGAAGAAGCCAGACTATGTGGAATGATACCCTTCAAGGATCTGTTAGAAAAAACTAATAAAGTATTTATTTAACCCGAGGTAGATGATGCGACAGGGTTATTGTTCTTTCATGATTCCGTAAATAATATGATCAGGTTTGGGAGACGTTACAAAGATCTGATTCCTTAAGTGATTGAGAAAGATAGAGGAAAGAGAGTTTTCGAAGAACCTCTTATGTCAGAAATGACCATTAAAGAGAGTAAAGTCCTTAACCATATCAATAAGACCCAAGATAATATCACCTTATGGGGGATTTCATATCCTCCCAGTTACACTAGAATGCTTTGATAAAACTCTTCGTCAGTCCCACAGTCCTTCCTTTCATTACTCCCAAAGAAGCAGTAAAAATGGTTGCGTCCTTGACCTCTTCCAAACTCCTCTCCTTTTCTAAAGAAGAGATACCAAAGTTTGGCCGTGAAGATTTTCTTTCAATGTTTATCCTCCCAGAACCTTTAATTATTTGGGATTTGTAGAAGGGGCTGGAAGGAAATCCTAAGATTAGGGATAATCCCCCATTAACAACAGTGTTTGGGATTAAGGCAGCTCAAGCGTGGCAGCTCAAGTCAGGCAGCTCAGCGTGACAGCTTAGCGTGGTAAACTCATACTTTAGCTTGATATTTTATTTAGTCATATTATATATTTGTTTATATTGACTATGAGCTATAACATTTGTAATGATGTAACGATAATAATGGTTTTTAGTGTGAGGTCGAACGGTACTCACGAGAGACCAGGCTTGGCAGGGCGTGGGAGAGCTTTCATGCTCTATTGAACGACCTCACCGTGGGAACTTTAGAGGGACTTGGTTTGGAGGATTGAGAAGTGGGTCACCGTTGGGGCTTGTCATGAACATCTTAGATACATCTGGTAAAACACCGAAGAACCCTCACCATGGTATCTCGGGCGAAGCAGCTTTGAGTTCCATCGGGTATTGAGTTGTGAACCAAATAACCCTCTACTTAATGTCACATATACTGTAGGTGATGTCACTAGCCAGCTAGACAATGTCAAATCTACACTTGAGTAAACCACCGTGGTATTTGGGGTTGTCAAACAGTTAGTGATTCACCTCTGTGGCGACAGCCTCCTGACACACAATGGTTAAGCAAAAGGAATACCTTGGAATTTAATGTCTATGACGTTGAGATAACTAGTGAATCAGGTATTTAATGTTGGTCACTTAAAGTATGAGGGGTGTCTTTCATAGGCATTGATGACTGAGTTGCCTCGGGAGTGGTGTGGGGGCTATTTAAAGACCCCAACCACCTTTGGGGAGAGGGCATTATCTTTTTTAAGAGTTCAGAAGTTATTACTAAAGATAATATACATCAGAGAGAGAGAGAGTTATTACAAACCAGAGAGTTTACTCACCCACCATTGTCATTATTACGAAGCTTTTAATAATTGACAGAGATCCTTGAGGGTGGTTGGGATGTTTGGCTGCCTGCCAAGGTGTATCTAGGGTGCTTACTTCTCTCTCCCTCTAGATAAGTTACTTCTGGGTTCCCTGTTAACTAATTGAGTTACATGAGAGATTTGTGAGTTTAAACTGAGTTCATCTTCATTAAATCTATGTTTGGTTGTCCTATAGTTAATCCAAGGTTTTGCTAGTTAGCTTGTTATTACCGTAATCAAAAGGGGTTATGCCTCCATTAATCTAAAGTATCCTCTTACATTTGGCGACTCCGCTGGGGAGGCATTCTTCTAAGCAAGGAGTATAGCGCAAGATAATGTTAATCGAAGGCTCAACTTTGATGACATCCAACAAAATGAAGAACAAGCGGCGAGAGAACTGGAGGCTCTAGGGGATGGGGCTCCTCGAATGGAGGTACCTCCAATTCAGGCGACGACAGGTGTTCCAGGGGTGACGCAAGCTTCCACAAGCGCTGGTTTGGCTCCTCATGAATAAGTTTTATGAGTTTTTGCAAACTCCGGTAGCTTTAACGATTTTGGGAGGATTTGAAGCCAATTCCTTCGTAACACTAGGGGCATCCCCAATGGCCCCACCAAGTACAGGCGTAACAGGAATAGTCCCAGCAAGTATACCCTCCATTATAAATCCATCAATGGGGTCCTCGAGAGTATCTATGGCTCCAACTGTAACGATCGCTCAAGCTGCATCGGGTACTCAGGGTATGGTCCCGTTGGTCATTGATCCAGTGGAATCACCCATGGAGGAAATGAGGAAAGAGATGCAGAAGGAGATGCTGAAGTTCATGCAAGCTTCCTTGCAATCTGCGGGCAAGGTAGCTTGGGTCTATGATGACTTTCAGACACCTTACCCCCAGAAATATAACGATGAGCCCTATCCAAAATATTATATTCCTCCTATTTTTGAAAAATATACAGGAAAAGGTGGAAACTCGAAGGGGCACATTAAGCATTTCATTGAAAACTTGGGGGCGCATTACAATAATAAGAAGCTAAGGTTGAGGGAATTTTCTAAATCCTTAACCGAAAAGCATATACCTAGTATTCTCACTTAGCTCCCAAGAGTGTGTCCACGTGGGAGGAGATGCACATTTTATTTGTCCAAAAGTTCTTTCTGGCAGAAGATGAGTTTACTTTAACCCAACTGGGGAGGGAGAAGCAATGACCAGGGGAAGATGTGTTGGAATATGTGCGAAGATTCAGGGAAAGGTCCCTCGATGTAAGACAGGAGTCTAGAGAGTCCAAACTGCTGCAGATCTGCGCAGAAGGGTTACTTCCGGAGTACATCTGCCACCTCATTAATGAGACGCGTGAGGAGACTTTTGAAACCTTCCTAAAAGCAGCGAGGAATATTTCATTGGTTGTACGACCAAACCCAGTATTAGTAACCCTGATGTTCCGGTAGCCATTACAACATATGGGGGGAGGTCTCAACCCCCACGGGTAGGGTATACTGAAGGAGCAGATGGGGGCAAGGTACCGAAGAAGGATAACAAAAGGAAGTTTGGTAGAGACAGAGAGGATCCATCACCATTACCTTGTACAGTAGAAGAGGATGCCAACTGTTACAACACAATGGTCCAAGGAGGAACGATCTATGAACCAAAAGGCATTACTGTTGGGAACCCGATGCTGCAACGAGGGCAGATCCCAAATAATATCATATTCATTGGAAGATCTAGCATCCAACAAAGAGATATTTCACGTTAAGAAGAATTATCGACAAGTATGTGAAGGCGGGGACGTTATAAAACCCTCTGCATAATATTAACAACAACCCACTCCTAGCACACGGGGCCAATCTAATGGTGGCCTATGAAGAGGAGGCAAAAAGAGAAGAAAGAGAGTTAACGATGAAGCAGCGGGAGTTCGAAGAGGCTTTGGAATATTGTAATAAGGATATGGCTAACATAGTACTAGCTTATGATGAGGAAAGCGCTAAAGACGTGGAGGACGTATACAGTGTTGAAGGCGAGGAAGCATACCCAGTCATAGAATACTGTGCAGTTTTAAAATCCCCAAAGTTTACCTGGTTCTTCGACCAAGTAGGGATACCGAAGAAGAGAAGATTTTAAATAAACCAGGCAATCCTGGACATTGCGAGGAGGAATGCAGTCCCTTAGCTGAGATGGAAGGGACCCATGGACAGGTTAGTGAAGAGGTTTCTGTCATAAGTAATCTTTAATGATGATGATAAAGCCATAAGGTTCCCTCATAACAGGCCTTTGTATGTAACCGCCAACGTTAATGGGGTTAGTTTTGCAAGGACTCTTATGGATGGGGGAGCTTCCATCAATATCATACCGATCAACTCTTTACATGCAACTAATATTTCGAAAGAAAGGTTGGTCCTCATACCTTTAATGATTTCGAGGTATGACAACCAGTCTTCCAAGTCCATTGGGTACGTGAGTGTTGGGATCATAATGGGGAATCTCAGCCCTCATATCAAGTTCCATGTAATAGAGAGTGTAACTTCCTACCATCTACTGATAGGAAGAGTGTGGATGCAAAACCAAGGGTTAGTTCCTTCGACATATTACCAATATGCCAAAGCAATATCAAGGGAAAGAGGTGACCATTAGGGATATGAGGAGGCCCTTCGCTGTCGAGGAGGCTCACTTAGTAGATGCATCATTTTACACAGAGCTGGAGGAGGATGTTCGGATCCTAACGAGAAGAATGGAGGGAGAATGGGTTCCCTCGATTAGATAAAGAATGGGGACCTTGAACGAGCAGAGTGAAGAGGTTATAATCAATAAGGGAGTAATAGGAAAAAAAACCCATCAGGTGGTCCCTCGGCCCCAAAACATTTTGAAGCAACTCAAAGATAGGTTGAGGCCCAGGGTAGATCCAATGCATCATAAGGACCAACGACAGAGCGTGCTAAGTCGATTACCAGGAGGAAGAGTTGCTGAGGCTTCTAGAGAAAAGAAAAGAAAGGCAGTGAAAAAGGTTATCATTGAAGAAGGAAAGGTGGTTTACAGGTTATAATGATGTGAATGGGCGGTCGAAGAAATTGATAGTAAGGCTGGACCGATGTACGAGTGTTTCCTGATAGATTAAAGCGGGTAATGCATTATGATAGACAACTCCAACATACAAGACTTAGTGGAAGATGTAGCCGAAGAACCAGATTACATGGTGGATCAACCGAAGCCATAGGAATAAGAATTGGAGCAGTTGAACCTGACTAAAGAAGGGGAGGATCCAAGGCCTATCTTTATTGTGAAAGATCTTAATAAAGAGAAGAGAGAGGCCTTGGTCAAGTTTATTCGGGAGTTCATAGGCGTCTTTGCGTGAAAGTACGCATAGATGGAAGGGATGAATGAAGGAGTCAGTTGCCACAAGTTGAACGTAATGCCCTCAGCCATTCTGGTGAAATAAGTAATGAGAAAGTACATACCTGAGTTAGACTTAAAGATTAAGGAAGAAGTCCAACTATTATTAGCAGCGGGATTCATCAAACCGATACAACACCCGCTTTAGTTGTCTAGCATCGTGCCAGTGGGAAAGAAAGATAAAAACCAAATAAGGATTTGTGTGGACTTCAGAGATTTGAATAGGGATTGCCCCAAGGATGAGTTCCCTCTTCCCTCCATCGACAGCTTGATAGATGAAACGGTTGGTCATGAGATGTATAGCTTCATGGATAGGTATGTATGGTACAACTAGATAAAGATGGACCCCACGGATGCAGAGAAAACGGCATTTAGAACCCGTTTGGCAATTTCATGTACATATTGATGCCGTTTGGACTCATGAACGCTGGAGGTACTTATTAGAGAAAGATGATGGCCATCTTCCATGACTTCTTTCAAAAATTTATAAAATTTTATGTGGATGATTTGGTCATTAAATCGAGGAGGGAGGAGTCCCAGCTGAGTGATTTAAGGAAGGTTTTTTCCCGGTGCAGGAAATATAAACTGAAGATGAACCCACTAAAGTGCGTCTTTATGGTAACAAGTGGGAAATTTCTAGGCTTCGTGGTTGATCGACAAGGGGTGCAGATGGACTAGGACAACACTACAAGAATTTGCACCATTAGCAACATACAAATTATGTTGCTAAAGTTAAAAATATGTTGCTAAAAGGTATTGACAACATATTTTGCTATGTTGCCAGTTTGTTGCCAATTGTCTATCTAGGAAACCCTTTGACAACATAGGAGGCTTGTGTTGCTGAAGGTATACTTTTTATCAACATGCAACTGTGTTGCCAAAAGTATTTTATAATTTGTCAAATTTATAATAAAAAATATTATTTGTGTTGCCAAAAGTCACTCAACAACAACAAAAATAGTTGTGTTACCAAAAGCTATATCTTTTGGCAACATAAGAGATGTGTTGCCAAAAGGCTATACCTTTGGCAACACAGATCTTGTGTTGCCAAAATCAATATCTTTGGCAACACGAGAGTTGCGTTGCCAAAAGGTATGACTTTTGGCAACACAAGAGCTGTGTTGCCAAAGGTACGACTTTTGGCAACACAAGAGTTATGTTGCCAAAACGCTATACCTTTGGAAACACAACTCTTGTGTTGTCAAAAGCCGTACCTTTGGCAACACAACTCTTGTATTTCCAAAAGCCGTACCTTTTGCAAACAAATATGTGTTACCATATCCAAAGTGATAGATGTAGATGATAACTTTTGCAGACAAAAAATTATGTTGCCAAAAGTTTAATATTTTTATTTACTACCTATTATTTTTTTCACAATTGGAAGCACTTTTAAACCGGCACTTTTTTCATCAAACGTGCAACCTTATAATCCAAAATAACATTACGCATTTTTCATACAATCATAAGTAATACAAAGTTCCACAATTTTCAACCAAATCTCATAAATATGAATTACAAAATAATATTTCATCACAATCCAAGTATAAAGTTATAAAATAAATCCCTCCCAAATAAGAACATAACAAAAGATGTAAACATGATCTAACCTAATACATTAGCACATTAAAAGATGTTAAAAAAATCCACGTAAACTAAAATAACGACGACAATATCGCTCCCCTTCACTATAAGAAACTGCAGCTCCAATCCACCACGGACATAATAACTCCAAGCAAAATCCATCATAACCTGCACAAGATACAAAAATAAATGACTACATGGGTTTGTATAACTTCAAATGCATGTGTGTTTGACTTATCAATTTAAAATATTATTTAATTTCAAAAATTTTTGACAGAGTTTCCTTTGTTTATTCATGAAATCCAACCTGTTTTTAACATTAAAATAAACCCAACAGCAAAAAACGCAGCTAAACCACCATTAAATCCTTTTCACCAATTTAATATCTAAAAATAGTATCCGAGTAGCTACATAAACTTAAATAAGTATCCGAGTATCTACGTACCTCGATCTTCCGTATCCATTGAATTTTCCATGTGTCGCAAATCCATTTTCATTGTACACAAAATACAAAATAAATTATAATCTATCCGACTTCAAAAGATAATAATAATTTATAACTATTATAGTTATATATATATAAACATTTATATATAAATATAAAAACAAAGTGTCTAATATATATATATATATATATATATATATATATATATATATATATATATATATATATATATAACTATAATAATCAAATTGACTGTGTAAAAAAAAACAAAGTGTCAATTTTTAAAAAAAATTGGGCATAGTCTCCTTTGTTTATTGGACTATCCACCCTGTTTAAGGGGTAATGATAAATCCAACAATATAAAAAAAAATCCCAAATTCGTCTAACAAAAGCTTCAATAAAACAAACTTCTTATTGGCCCGTGTTCGATATGAACTAACCAACTGTCACGTGTTCACTTCCATGGGTACATCACCATGGTACATCAAATAGCACTCCATATACTTCCCTTGACGAGGGTTCCATATGGCCATCATTAAAAATGGCTCGAAGGCGCTGCTGGTTATCTCTACTGGTTACCCCTGCTAAATGCCTCAATCGCACCTGCAATTGGCTCAATCACGTACACCTTAAACAGTTCATCTCCTGAGAAGGTGGTTCTAAGGTCCTCTACGAAAATCAATTCCATATCCTTTCCCAGAGCTGCAAATACCCTGCAAATCAGAGTAATATGAAGTATAAATTACCATTTCTCTATTAGTTTAAAGAGGGGCACATAATATGCTAAAGCCAAATTTCATCATTCATATTGTGTTCACTAACGACACAAAACTAAAGTGCCAATATACAGAAACAAAAACACTCCTTAACTGCTATAACGATGGCATATTCTTTAGACTACCAAATTCACACCTAAAACCTACAAAAAAATTGAGAAAAGTTACACTATGAGAAAAAATATTGGAATATTGTGTCAAGTTTAATTTGGAGTCGAGTACAGTAGTATTAGAGACTTAAATCAAATTCAACAGTTATATAACTGTATACATACATACATATATACATACATACATATATATATATATATATATATGTATGTATATATATATATATATATATATATATATATATAAATATAATATCTGTTATATTATATATGTATATGTATATATTATATACAATATATGTTATATTATATGTGTATATATATAATATCTATATCTATTAGTATGTATTATAATATATTATATCTATATCTGTATGTATATATGTGTGTGTGTATATATATATATATATATATATATATATATATATATAATACACATATATATACATATATACATGTATATAATTGTTCGTATGTATATATGTGTATTATATATAATACACATATATATACATATATACATGTATATAACTGTTAGTATGTATATATATGTATTATATATATAATATATACATATATACATACTATACATATATACATACTAACATATATACATACATACATACATACTAACAAATATGTAGATATTATATATACACATATATAATACACATATATACATACAAACATATATACATAGATATAGATATTATATATATACATATATACTAACATATCATATATATACATATAAACTGTTAGTATATATACTAACAGATATTATATATATACATTATATATATATACTGTTAGTATATATACTAACAGATATTATATATATACATTATATACATATATACTGTTAGTATATATGTATATATATAATCTATTAGTATATATGTATACAGTTATATACATACAGTTATGTATATATATATACAGTTATAGTCATACAGTTATAGTCATATATACTAGGGTGTACCCGTGCCGATGGCACGATTTTAAAACAAAATTGTCAATTGTGAAATCTCAATAAAATGTCTACAAAATTTTATGGAGTGGAAAAAAAACATTACACATGGTGTTAATGAAAAAACATACATCGAGCTGACAATGCGCTATGTAGTTGCACCTATATCATGTCAGTCGGGGGTTAATGACAATATATAATAAAAGTCATCAACAATATTGTAGGATTATGAACCCACCCAATTTGCAATTGTATTGCAATATTTTTTATCTTAAATTATTTCATAGTAGATTAAAATGTGTGTTGCAATCTCCAATGGAGTTTGACGGACTCTCTAGTGTTCTCCAATTATTGTGCCATTTCAGAATTTTATTTTATATGATACGGGGGAGAACGTTCTCCATCAGATAAAGGTGTAGTGTACCAAAGAGATTGTTGGTCCAGTGAAAAAATGTGTGTTGCGTCCAATGCAATACAAAATTGCAATTTAATCAATACCAGAGTTTAAAGAATACACAACTATAATAAAAGTTATATTTTCTCTCAAACTTTATATAGATATAAAATTCCAAACTAAATACCACTGGAGGTACACAACACAAAACAATATTCATAGTTCAAAAAATAAATGCCTAGATTGTTGCAAGTAGATACATATTTATACACCTATATAAACACTCGGTTTACAGCCATACAAACACCCAATTTTCTACACGGGCAATAACACAAAACCCACGTGGGTATTAATTCTGGGTCACCAATTTTTTGTGTGTAACATTGGTCTCTCCTTTTTTCAAGACACATGTATAATGAGAAAAACTCTCATTTATCTCAAGTTTCTATCGTTGTAAATACCTGGTGAGGAAGAATAATATTCCAAACTTGCTTCTTTAATAATTGACAAATGTAAATAAGAACAAAAAACTCTAAAATTAATTTAAACACCTACTTGTGTGTTTATATCAATTATACAAATCGTTTTTACATTGTCTTCAATATAACTAATAACGTAATAATAAAAAGTAGTTACTTAGTTCGAGTTCTTGCTCGTAATTCCTTGTCCAATTGGGAGTGTTCTATTTTTTTTATAATTTTTCTATTTCATGTGATGCATAAACGATTCAAAAAATGGGCTTATGCCACCTAGTGGTGAGCATATGGGTATTCTTTAGTAAAAAGGAGAAATGATAGCACGTTGTGTGCTACTGCGTGGCTGCAGAATACACTGCTCTAAGCATAAAGAAGAGAACCCAATTAGATACAAAACAAATGCGTATGTAGAATAAGAGACAACTGCTCCATAGTTTCCAAGAACAAACGTCACTTTAACCATTCATATAGTTGAGAGATGCAACTTCGACCTGTATATAACAAATACAACTCTAACAATTAGGAGTTGATTAAGCATTCATATAGATTAAGATAATATAAAATTCGGAAAAGTATTATCATAATGGGGTAAAATTACAAAGACACTACCCAAATATCAAACAATAATTATAACAATGGGGTTCAATCATTGCATTTGAATGAGTAATATAAAAACTAAAAAGAAAAAAAGAAACTTCACTGTAACTATCCGCCCTTTTGTATCCTGCTATCCACCCAAACTTATCATAAAGTTGGGGTTTCGTATACCCAGAATAAGTTTAAAATAGCACAAAAATCTCACATACCCAAAAATTTCAAGCAGTCAAACACATCCAATAATATCTAAAATGTTGAAAATGTTGCAAACAAATTGAAGAATTAGAATGGGAACAAAAGGGATAGAAATATGGCAAAATTTAAAAATAATAAGATTAAAAATACTGAAAATGATGCAAAATTTAAAAGAAACAAAAGGAGAACATGCCCAGAAAATAAATAAATGTATCTCTTGCTTTTCTCTGCCCCTAATTTATACAGAGCTCTTAAAGGAACAAAATGAGAACATACCCAAAAATTAAATAAATGGATATCTTGGTTTTTTCTACCCACTAACTCTCTAGAAAGGCACATACCGTGGAGATATCCTAATTGTTAGACAGAGAAACCCGATATATCATCTTTAAAACACAGAAATCAAATGTGAGCACCCATCTCGTACAATCTACATCCTTGCTACAAATCAAATGTGAGCACCCCATATATCATCTTTAGAAAATAGAAAACTGAACATGTAAACGCACATAAATCTAAGATTTTGACAAAAATAAACACACGTAAATCTAAGATTTGGGAAAGTGGTGACAAAACTGAAGATTGTGCTCTTCTAAACCGGTAAATACCTCCGGTGAAAACTCGAACTCAAAGCTATCTGTCGAATATTGATTTCTTCCTTGTGAATGGATTCAGATTGGGCAGCCGTTGAAGATGCGTTACCAGTCTGTTAAATCTCCGACCTATCTCCGGCACCATGTTTCACCATCTCCAGACCCATCTCCGGCCCCTACTATTTTTTTCTACAAATTAGCTCTGTTTGTAAGTTGGGAGGTTGGGTGTTCTGATTTTAGGAGAGAGAGAGAGAGAGAGAGGAGGAGGAGGAGGTGTTCTGATTTTAGGAGTTTCCATCTCTTGTTTGTAGTTGGGAGGTTAGGTGCCATCGAGCCTTGTGCTGATTAGGCGTGTTCTACACTGTAAAGCACCTACTTTTTTTTCTTGAGCCTTGTGTTGTAATTTGGCAGAGCCTTGTGCTGATTGGGCGTGTTCTACGCTGTTATATGACGTGGCCCCTTTAATATATAGATACAAAAACTTGTTTATATAGGTTTTGTCTCCAACTTATATGACGTGGCAAAACCCCCTCCTCCTTTATTATATATATATATATATATATATATATACCTTGCATATCTGCCAAAGAATGATAGTTGTAAAAAACATCATATTGATTTCAACAATATGCAATTTATGTGTATATAGTTAGCCTTAGGTGAATTAAGCGGAAATGATTGAAGATTCATATGAAAATATAAGATATTGAAAATCATCATAAGGGTCGATATTCAAGAAATTGAATCAAGAAAAATGATGTGCAGCAGGTTGAATAAAAACATCTTGAGCATTCAATTAGAAAGACAATGTCATTAAAAAGACAATGGGGGAAAGCAGGGCATCAAGACAAATGATGTGCATCAGGTTGAATCTTCCCCTTTTCAAGTCTAACACTAAGGATGGTAATGCAGCCGACTGAAATTATTCGTAAAGAAAAGTTGAAGGCTAGTGGCTTTCTTACATTTCTTATATTTTTAACATCAGTGAGTATAGAGTACTCGATTTTTGACACTATGTTGATATGTTGATACCTCCATTTTAAAAAATGTAGACATTTGTTGATACCTCCATTTTTTATCCATCCAAACGCATATCTGTTGAGGAGGCGCTGAATAACCCATTTATGTGAGTCTCCATGTGATCAATGAGGAGCCTACTTGCGAAGCTCCTTTTGTCTTTGATTTTGAACAGTCACCATAAAAAGTTACTATAATTCAAATGAAAACATAAATCAATAAAAATAGAATCTTTGAGCATAATTATCTCATCAGCCACATATTGTTATATCTACAAAATAAGAGGAGAAATAGTAGAATCCAGTACTAAAGCAAGTAATGCTATTTAATGTCTGAAATCGAGTATTGACTATACTATTATAGAAGACAGATATCAACTTCTCCATTGAAGAACACAGATATCAACTTTTATAGACCAATTTACCCCATTTAAGAACACAGATTAAACAGTACAACATGTATTAAGACTGATTAAAAAGTACAACATGTATTAAGATCCCAAAAGTGATTAAATAGTACAACAGGTATTAAGATGCACAACATGTATTAAGAAATTCAACACTAAACAATCCCAAAACTGAACTCTCCCAATTCGATCAGAACTTGTAGATTAGACTAATACAAATGCAATTAATACACTAATAACATTAGACTATGCGGTCGGTTCCTACGAGTCACATCTATGACCACGCGGTCGGTTCCTACGAGTCACATTGGTCCCGTGCGAGGTGTTCGTAATTCTTACGAGACCGTTTTGTGTTTGTTTTACGTTTTCACACTTCGATGGCATGTTTATCTGTGTAAGTCCATTTTTTTGCAAATTTACGTCGTACACTCAAACCGGGAGCCCTGTGACTACGCGGTCGATTCCTACAAGTCACATTGGTCCCGTGTGAGGTGTTTATGACTCTTATCGGACCATTTTGTGGCTATTTTATGTTTTCAACCTTTAAAGGCATGTTTTTAAGCTTAAGTCGTACTTTTTGCAAATTTACGTCGTACACTCAAACAGGAAGCCCCGTGACTAACCGCCTGTTCCAACGAGTCACATTGGTCCCGTGTGAGGTGTTCTTGACTCTTATGACACCGTTTTGTGGTTGTTTTACGTTTTCACTCTTTGAAGGCATGTTTTTATGCTTAAGTCTAATTTTTTGCAAATTTACGCTGAACACTCAAGCCGGTAGCCCCGTGACTACGCGGTCAATTCCTACGAATCACATTGGTCCCGTACAAGGTGTTCATGACTCTTACGGGACCGTTTTATGGTTATTTTACGTTTTCACCTTCCATGGCATGTTTTTATGCTTAAGTCTAACGTTTTGCAAATTTATATCATACATTCAAACCGAGAGCCCCATGACTACGCGATCGGTTCCTACAATTCACATTGGTACCGTGCGAGGTGTTCGTGACTCTTACCAGAATGTTTTGGGGGTGTTTTACGTTTTCACCCTGCGAAGGCATATTTTTATTCTTAAGTCTATTTTGTTGCAAACTTGCGTCGTACACTCAAACCGGGAGCCCCGTGACTGACCGGTCGGTTCCCACGAGTCACATTGGTCTCGTGCGAGGTGTTCGTGACTCTTAAGGGACCGTTTTGTGGTTGTTTTACATTTTCACCCTACAATGGCATGTTTTTATGCTTAAGTCTAATTTTTTTGCAAATTTACGTCGTACACTCAAACCGCTAGCCCCATGACTACGTGATCGGTTCCTACGAGTCCCATTGGTCTCGTGCGAAGTGTTCGTGACTCTTACAGGACCAATTTGTGGTTGTTTTGAATTTTCACCCTTCGATGCCATGTTTTTATGCTTAAGTCTAACTTTTTGCAAATTTACGTCGTACACTCAAACCGGGAGCCCCGTGATTACGCAGTGGATTCCTACGAGTCACATTCGTGACTCTTCCGGGACCATTTTGTGTTTGTTTTACATTTTCACCCTTCCATGGCATTCTTTTATTCTTAAGTCTATTTTTTTGTAAATCTTCGTCGTACACTCAAATCGAGAGCCCGGTGACTACGCGGTCGGTTGCAAAGAGTCACAATGGTCTCGTGCGAGGGGTTCCTGACTCTTATGGGACCGTTTTGTGGTTGTTTTACATTTTCACCCTTCGATGACATGTTTTTATGCTTAAGTCTAACTTTTTGCGAATTTACGTCGTACACTCAAGCCGGGAGCCCCGTGACTAACCAGTCGGTTCCTACAAGTCACATTAGTCCCATGCGAGGTGTTTGTGACTCTTACTGGACCATTTTGTGGCCGTTTTATGTTTTCACCCATGGATGGCATGTTTTTATGCTCAAGTCTAATTTTTTTTCAAATTTAAGTCGTAAACTCAAATCGGAAGCCCTAGACTACGTGGTCGGTTCTTGCGAGTCACATTGGTCCCGTACGAGGTGTTCGTGACTCTTACGGGACCGTTTTGTGTTTGTTTTACTTTTTCACCCTTCGATAGTATGTTTTTATGCTTAAGTCAAACTTTTTACAAATTTTCGCTGTACACTAAAATCGGGAGCCCAGTGACTACGCGGTCGGTTCCTACGAGTCACATTGGTCCCGTGCGAGGTGTTTGTGACTCTTACGGGCCCATTTTTTGGGACCGTTTTGTGTTTGTTCTTCGTTTTCACCCTTTGATGGCATGTTTTTATTCTTAAGTCTAATTTTTTGCAAATTTTTATCGTACACTCAAATCAGGAGCCCCGTGACTACGCGGTCGGTTCTTACGAGTCACATTGGCCCCGTGCGAGGTATTTATGACTCTTACTAGACCGTTTTGTGGTTGTTTTACGTTTTCACCCATCGGTGGAATGTTTTTGTGCTTAAGTCTAATTTTTTGTAAATTTGCGTCGTACACTCAAATTGGGAGCCCCGTGACTACGCGACCAGTTCCTACGAGTCACATTGGTCTCGTGCGAGGTGTTTGTGACTCTTACGAGACTGATTTGTGTTTTTTTTATGTTTTCACCCTTCGATTGCATATTTTTATGCTTGAGTCTAACTTTTTGTAAATTTACGTCGTACACTCAAACTGGGAGTCTTGTCATTATGCGATAGGTGCGGTCGATTCCTACGAGTCACATTGGTCCCGTGCGAGGTGTTCGTGACTCTTACGAGACCGTTTTGTGGCTGTCTTACATTTTCAGCCTTCGATGGCATATTTTTATGCTTAATTTTATTTTTTTAAAATTTACGTCGTAGACTCAAGTTGGGAGCCTCGTGACTATGCAGACGGTTCCTACGAGTCACATTGTCTGGTGCGAGGTGTTCGTGAATCTTATGGTACCATTTTGTGTTTGTTTAACATTTTCACCCTTCGATTGCATATTTTTATGCTTAAGTCTAACTTTTTGCAAATTTACGTCGTACACTCAAACCGGGAGCTCCTCGATTATGTGGCCGTTTCCTAAGAGTCACATTGGTACCGTGCGAGTTCTTCGTGACTCTTTCGGGACAATTTTGTGTTTGTTATACATTTCCACCCTTTGATGGCATGCTTTTATGCTTAAGTCTAATTTTTTGCAAATTTACGTCGTACACCCAAACCGAGAGCTCGATTACTACACGGTCGGTTGCTACGAGTCACATTGGTCCCGTGCGAGGTGTTCCTGACTCTTACAGAACCGTTTTGTGGCTGTTTTACATTTTCACCCTTTGATGACATGTTTTCATGCTTAAGTCTAACTTTTTACAAATTTACGTCGTACACTCAAACCGGGAGCCCCGTGACTAACCGACCTGTTCCAACGAGTCACATTAGTCCCTTGTGAGGTGTTCGTGATTCTTACGAGACCGTTTTTGTGGCTGTTTTACATTTTCACTCTTTGAAGGCATGTTTTTATGCTTAAGTCTATTTTTTTGCAAATTTACGCCGTACACTCAAACTGGTAGCCCCGTGACTACGCGGTCGGTTCCTACGAGTCACATTGTTCCCGTGCGAGGTGTTCGTGACTCTTACGGGACCATTTTGTGGTTGTTTTACGTTTTCACCCTTCTATGGCATGTTTTTATGCTTAAGTCTAATGTTTTGCAAATTTACTTCGTACTCTCAAACTGAGAGTCCCATGACTACGCGATCAGTTCCTAGGAGTCACATTGGTCTCGTGCGAGGTGTTCGTGACTCTTACTGGAATGTTTTGGGGATGCTTTATGTTTTTACCCTGCGAAGGCATATTTTTATGCTTAAGTCTATTTCTTTGTAAACTTACGTCGTACACTCAAACCGGGAGCCCCGTGACCAACCGACTGGTTCCAATGAGTAACATTGGTCTCTGTGAGGTGTTCATGACTCTTACGGGACCGTTTTGTGGCTGTCTTAAGTTTTCATCCTACAATTGCATGTTTTTATGTTTAAGTCTATCTTTTTGCAAATTTACGTCGTACACTCAAATCAGGAGCCCCGTGACTATGTGGCCGTTTCCTAAGAGTCACATTGGTCCCGTGCGAGTTCTTCGTGACTCTTTTGGGACCGTTTTGTGTTTTTTTATGTTCTCACCCTTCGATGGCATGTTTTTAAGCTTAAGTCTAACTTTTTGCACATTTACATCGTACACTCAAGCCGAGAGCCCGATTACTACGCGATCAGTTGCTACGAGTCACATTGGTCTCGTGCGAGGTGTTCATGACTCTTACGGGACCGTTTTGTGGATGATTTACATTTTCACCCTTCGATGACATGTTTGTATGCTTAAGTCTAACTTTTTGCAAATGTACATCGTACAGTCAAACCGGGAGCCCCATGACTATGCGATCGGTTCCTACGAGTCACATTGGTCATGTGCGAGGTGTTCGTGACTCTTACAGGACCATTTTGTGTTTGTTTTACGTTTACACCCTTCGATATCATGTTTGTATGCATAATTCTAGCTTTTTCCAAATTTTCGTCGTACACTCAAACCGGGAGTACCGTGACTACGCGACCGGTTCCTACTAGTCACATTAGTCCCGTGCGAGGTGTTCGTGACTCTTTCGAGTCCCTTTTTTGGGGCATTTTGTGTTTGTTCTACGTTTTCACCCTTCGATGGCATGTTTTTATTCTTAAGTCTATTGTTTTGCAAATTTTCGTCGTACACTCAAACCGGGAGCCCCGTGACTACGCGAACGATTCGTACGAGTCACAGTGGTCCCGTTGGAGGTATTCGTGCCTCTTCCAGGACCGTTTTATGGTTGTTTTACGTTTTCACCCTTCGATGGCATGTTTTTGTGCTTAAGTCTAACTTTTTGCAAATTTACGTCTTACACTCAAACCGGGAGCCCGTGACTACGCGGTTGGTTCCTACGAGTCACATTGGTTCCGTGCGAGGTGTTCGTGAATCTTACGGGAACATTTTGTGTCTATTTTATGTTTTTACCCTTCGATGGCATGTTTTTATGCTTAAGTCTAATTTTTTTAAATTTACGTCGTACACTCAGACCGGGAGCCCCGTGACTACGCGGACGGTTCTTACGAGTCACATTGGTCCCGTGCGAGGTGTTCGTGACTCTTACGGGATCGTTTTGTGTTTATTTTACGTTTTAACCCTTCGATTACATATGTTTATGCTTAAGTCTAAATTTTTGCAAATTTACGTCGTACACTCAAACCGGGAGCCCCGTGATTACGCGATTATTTCCTACGAGTCACATTGGTCTCGTGCGAGTTCTTCGTGGCTCTTCCGGGATAGTTTTGTGTTTGCTTTACGTTTTCACCGTTTGATGGCATCCTTTTATGCTTAAGTCTAATTTTTTACAAATTTACATCGTACACTCAAACCGAGAGCCCGATTACTACGTGATTAGTTCCAACAAGTCACATTAGCCCCGTGCGAGGTATTTATGACTCTTACGGGACCATTTTGTGGCTATTTGATGTTTTCACCCATCGATGGAATGTGTTTGTGCTTAAGTCTAATTTTTGAGAAATTTACGTCGTACAGTCAAACTAGGAGTCCCGTGACTACGCGACTGGTTCCTATGAGTCACATTGGCCTCGTACGAGGTGTTCGTGACTTTTACGGGACCGTTTTATCTTTATTTTATGTTTTCACCATTCGATTGCATGTTTTTATTTTTATGTTTAACTTTATGCAAATTTATGTCGTACACTCAAACCGGGAGTCCCGTGACTACGCGGTCGGTGCGGTCGGTTCCTACGAGTCACATTAGTCCCATGCGAGGTGTTCGTGACTCTTACGGGACCGTTTTATGGCTATTTTATGTTTTCACCCTTCGATGGCATATTTTTATGCTTAAGTTTAATTTTTTAAAATTTACGTCATACACTCAAACTGGGAGCCCCGTGACTACGCGGACGGTTCCTATGAGTCACATTGTCTCGTGCGAGGTGTTCGTGACTCTTACGGTACCGTTTTGTGTTTTTTGTACATTTTCATCCTTCTATTGCATATTTTTATACTTAAGTCTAACTTTTTGCAAATTTACGTCGTACACTCAAACCGGGAGCCTCGTGATTATGTGACCGTTTCTAAGAGTCACATTTGTCCCGTGCGAGTTCTTCGGGACTCTTTCGGGACAGTTTTGTGTTTGTTTTACGTTTTCACCCTTTTGATGGCATGATTTTATGCTTAAGTCTAATTTTTTGCAAATTTACGTCGTATACTCAAATCGAGAGCCCGGTTACTACGCGATCGGTTTCTATGAGTCACATTGGTCCCGTTCGAGGTATTTATGAGTCTTACGGGACCATTTTGTGGCTTATTTACGTTTTTACCCATCGGTGGCATGTTTTTGTGTTTAAGTCTAATTTTTTCCAAATTTACGTCGTTCACTCAAACCGGGAGTCCCGTGACTATGCAACCGGTTCCTACGACTGACATTGGTCCCATGCGAGGTGTCGTGACTCTTACGGGACCATTTTGTGTTTGTTTTACATTTCCACCCTTTGATAGCCTGTTTTTATGCTTAAGTCTAACTTTTTGCAAATTTTCGTCGTACACTCAAATCGGGAGTCCCGGGACTACGCGATCGGTTCCTACTAGTCACATTGGTCCTGTGCGAGGTGTTCGTTACTCTTACGAGCCCATTTTTTGGGACCGTTTTGTGTTTGTTCTACGTTTTCACCCTTCGATGGCATGTTTTTAATCTTAAGTCTAATGTTTTTCAAATTTTCGCCGTACACTCAAACCGGGAGCACCGTGACTTCGCGGACAATTACTACGAGTCACATTGGTTCCGTGCGAGGTATTCGTGACTCTTTCACGACCGTTTTATGGTTGTTTTATGTTTTCACCCTTCGATGCCATGTTTTTGTGCTTAAGTCTATTTTTTTGCAAATTTACGTCTTACACTAAAATAAGGAGCCCCGTGACTACGAGGTCAGTTCCTACGAGTCATATTGGTCCCGTGCGAGGTGTTCGTGACTCTTACATGACCATTTTGTGGCTATTTTATGTTATCACCCTTCGATGACATGTTTTTATGCTTAAGTTTAATTTTTTAAAATTTACATCGTACACTCAAATCGGGAGCCCCGTGACTACGCAGACGGTTCCTACGAGTCACATTGGTCCCATGCGAGGTGTTCGTGACTCTCACGGGACCATTTTGTGTTTGTTTTATGTTTTCACCCTTCGATTGCATATTTTTATGCTTAAGTCTAACTTTTTGCAAATTTACGTCATACACTTAAACCTGGTGATTACGCGGCCGTTTACTACAAGTCACATTGGTCCCGTGCGAGTTCTTCGTGACTCTTTCGGGATAGTTTTGTGTTTATTTTACGTTTCCACCCTTCGATGGCATGCTTTTATACTTAAGTTTAATTTTTTTTTAAATTTACACCGTACACTCAAACCGAGATCCCGGTTACTACGTAGTCGGTTGCTACGAGTCACATTGGTCCCATGTGAGGTGTTCGTGACTCTTACGGGACCGTTTTGTGGCTGTTTTATGTTTTCACCCTTCGATGACATGTTTGTATGCTTAAGTTTAATGTTTTACAAATTTACTTCGTACACTCAAATCGGGATCCTCGTGACTACGCGACGGTTCTTACGAGTCACATTGGTCCCGTGCGAGGTGTACATGACTCTTACGGGACCGTTTTATATTTATTTTATATTTTTACCCTTCGATAGCATGATTTTATGCTAAAGTCTAAATTTTTGCTAATTTTCGTCGTACATTCAAACTGGGAGTCCCGTGACTACGCGGACGGTTCCAACTTGTCACATTGGTCCCGTGCGAGGTGTTTGTGACTCTTACGGGCGCCTTTTTTGGGACCGCTTTGTTTTTGTTGAACGTTTTCACCCTTTGATGGCACGTTTTTATTCTTAAGTCTAATTTTTTGCAAATTTTCATCGTACACTCAAACCAGGAGCCCCGTGACTACGCGAACGGTTCCTACGAGTCACATTAGTCCCGTGCGAGGTATTCATGAATCTTTCGGGACCATTATATGGTTGTTTTACTTTTCACCCTTCGATGGCATATTTTTGTGCTTAAGTCTAATTTTTTGCAAATTTATGTCGTACACTCAAACCAGGAGCCCCATGACCACGCGGTCGGTTCCTACGAGTCACATTGGTCTTGTGCGAGGTGTTCGTGACTCTTACGGCACCGTTTTGTGGCTATTTTACGTTTTCACCCTTCGATGGCATGTTTTTATGTTTAAGTCTAATTTTTTCAAATTTACATCGTATTCTCAAACCGAGATCCCCATGATTACGCGATCGGTTCCTACGAGTCACATTGGTCCCGTGCGAGGTGTTCATGACTCTTACCGGAATGTTTTGGGGCTGTTTTATGTTTTCACCATGCGAAGGCATATTTTTATGCTTAATTCTATTTTTTTGCAAACTTACATCGTACACTCAAACCGGGAGCCTCATGACTAACCGACCAGTTCCTATGAGTCACATTGGTCTCGTGCGAGGTGTTCGTGACTCTTACGGGACCGTTTTGTTGTTATTTTATGTTTTCACCCTAAAATGGCAGGTTTTTATACTTAAGTATAATTTTTTGTAAATTTACGTCGTACACTCAAACCGAGAGCCCGGTTACTATGCAGTCGGCTGCTACGAGTCATATTGATCCCGTGCGAGGTGTTTGTGACTCTTACGGGACCATTTTGTGATTTTTTTACGTTTTCACCCTTCGATGACATGTTTGTATGCTTAAGTCTAACTTTTTGCAAATTTACGTCATACCCTCAAATCGGGTGCCCCGTGACTACGCGGTCGATTCCTACGAGTCACATTGGTCCCGTGCGAGTTATTCGTGACTCTTCGGGGACCATTTTGTGTTTGTTTTACATTTCCACACTTCGATGGCATGCTTTTATGCTTAAGTCTATTTTTTTGCAAATTTTCGTCGTACACTCAAATCAGGAGCCCGGTGACTACGCGGTCGGTTGCAACGAGTCACATTGGTCCTGTGCGAGGGGTTCGTGACTCTTACGGGACCATTTTTTGGTTTTTTTATGTTTTCACCCTTCTATGACATGTTTTTATGCTTAAGTCTAACTTTTGCAAATTTACATCGTACACTCAAGCCGGGAGCCCCGTGACTAACCAATCGGTTCCTACGAGTCGTATTAGTCTCGTGCGAGGTGTTTGGGACTCTTACTGGACCGTTTGGTGGCTATTTTATGTTTTCACCCATCGATGGCACGTCTTTATGCTCAAGTTTAATTTTTTGTAAATTTAATTCGTAAACTCAAACCGAAAGCTTCGGCACTCCACGGTCGGTTCCTGCGAGTCACATTAGTCCCGTGCAAGGTGTTCGTGACTCTTACCGGACCGTTTTGTGTTTGTTTTACTTTTTCACCCTTCGATAGCATGTTTTTATGCTTAAGTCTAACTTTTGGCAAATTTTCAGCGTACACTAAAACCGGGAGTCCCGTGACTACGCGGTCGATTCCTACGAGTCACATTGGTCTCGTACGAGGTGTTCGTGACTCTTACGAGCCCAGCTTTGGGACCATTTTGTGTTTGTTCTTTATTTTCACCCTTTGATGGCATGTTTTTATTCTTAAGTCTAATTTTTTACAAATTTTTCTCGTACACTCAAACCGGGAGCCCCATGACTATGCGGTCGGTTCCTACGAGTCACATTGGCCCCGTACGAGGTATTTGTGACTCTTACGGGACCGTTTTGTCTCTATTTTATGTTTTCATCCATCGGTGGCATATTTTTGTGTTTAAGTCTAATTTTTTACCAATTTATGTGGTACACTCAAACCTGGAGCCCCGTCACTACGCGACCGGTTCCTACGAGTCACATTGGTCCCGTGCGAGGTGTTCGTGACTCTTACGGGACTGTTTTGTGTTTCATATATGTGTTCACCCTTCGATTGCATATTTTTATGCTTAAGTCTAATTTTTTACAAATTTATGTCGTACACTCAAACTAGAAGTCCTGTGACTACACGACCGGTGCGGTAGATTCCTACGAGTCACGTTGGTCCCGTGCAAGGTGTTCGTGACTCTTACGGAACCGTTTTGTGGATATTTTACATTTTTACCCTTCGATGGCAAGTTTTTATGCTTAAGTTTGATTTTTTAAAATTTACGTCGTACACTCAAATTGGGAGCCTCGTGACTATGCAGACGGTTCCTACGAGTCACATTGTCTCGTGCGAGGTGTTCGTAACTCTTACGGGACCGTTTTTTGTTTGTTTTACGTTTTCACCCTCCGATTGCATATTTTTATGCTTAAGTCTTAACTTTTTACAAATTTACGTCGTACACTCAAACCGGGAGCCCCATGATTACGTGGCCATTTCCTAAGAGTCACATTCATCCCGTGCGAGTTCTTCATGACTCTTTCGGGACAATTTTCTGTTTGTTTTACGTTTCCACCCTTCGATGGCATGTTTTTATGGTTAAGTCTAATTTTTTGTAAATTTACGTCGTACACTCAAACCGAGAGCCCGATTACTATGCAATCAGTTGCTACGAGTCACATTGGTCCCGTGCGAGTTATTCATGACTCTTACGGGACCGTTTTGTGGCTGTTTTATATTTTCACCCTTCGATGACACGTTTGTATGCTTAAGTCTAACTTTTTGCAAATTTACGCCATACGGTCAAACCAGGAGCCCCGTGACTACGTGGTCGGTTCTTACGAGTCACATTGGTCCTGTGCGAGGTGTTCGTGACTCTTACGGGGCCGTTTTGTGTTTGTTTTACGTTTTCACCCTTCGATAGCTTGTTTTTATGCTTAAGTCTAATGTCTTGCAAATTTTTGTCGTACACTCAAACCGGGAGTTCCGTGACTACGCGACCGGTTCCTACTAGTCACATTGGTCCCGTGCGAGGTGTTCGTAACTCTTACGAGCCCCTTTTTTGTTACCATTTTGTGTTTGTTCTACGTTTTTACCCTTCGACGACATGTTTTTATTCTTACGTCTAATTTCTTGCAAATTTTCGTCGTACACTCAAACTTGGAGCCCCGTGACTACGCGGACGATTCCTACGATTCACATTGGTCCCATGCGAGGTATTCGTGACTCTTTCGGGACCGTTTTATGTTTTTTTTACATTTTCACCCTTCAATGGCATGTTTTTGTGCTTAAGTCTAATTTTTTATAAATTTACGTCTTACACTCAAACCAGGAGCCCCATGACTACGCGATCGGTTCCTACGAGTCACATTGGTCCCGTGCGAGGTGTTCGTGACTCTTATGGGACCTCTTTGTGGTTGTTTTACGTTTTCACCCTTCGATGGCATGTTTTTATGCTTAAGTCTAATTTTTTAAAATTTACGTCGTACACTCAAACCGAGAGCCCCGTGACTACGCGACGGTTCCTACGAGTCACATTGGTCCCGTGTGAGGTGTTCGTGACTCTTACGGGATGGTTTTGTGTTTGTTTTACATTTTAGCCCTTCGATTGCATTTTTTATGCTTAAGTCTAACTTTTTACAAATTTACGTCGTACACTCAAACCGGGAGCCCCGTGATTACGCGATCGTTTCCTATGAGTCACATTAGGCTCGTGCGAGTTCTTCATGACTCTTTCGGGATAGTTTTGTGTTTGTTTTATATTTCCACCCTTTGATGGCATGCTTTTATACTTAAGTCTAATTTTTTGTAAATTTACGTCGTACACTCAAACCGAGAGCCCGGTTACTACGTGGTCGGTTCCTACGAGTAACATTAGCCCCGTGCGAGGTATTTGTGACTCTTTCAGGACCGTTTTGTGGCTGTTTTACATTTTCACCCATCGGTGGCATTTTTTTTGCCTAAGTCTAACTTTTTGCAAATTTACGTTGTACACTCAAATCGGGAGTCCCGTGACTACGCGGTCAGTTCCTACGAGTCACATTGGCCCCATGCGAGGTGTTCGTGACTCTTACAGGACCCTTTTATGATTGTTTTACATTTTCACCCTTTGATTGCATGTTTTTATGCTTACGTCTAAATTTTTGCAAATTTATGTCGTACACTCAAACCGGGAGTCCCGTGATTACGCGGCCGGTGCGATCGATTCCTACGAGTCACATTAGTCCTGTGCAAGGTGTTCGTGACTCTTATGGGACCATTTTGTGGCTATTTTACGTTTTCACCCTTCGATGGTATGTTTTTATGCTTAAGTTTAATTTTTTAAAATTTACGTCGTACATTCAAACCGGGAGCCTCGTGACTATGCAGATGGTTCCTATGAGTCACATTGTCTCGTGCGTGGTGTTCTGACTCTTACGGGACCATTTTGTCTTTGTTTTGCATTTTCACCCTTCGATTCCATATTATTATGCTTTAGTCTAACTTTTTACAAATTTACGTCGTACACCCAAACCACGAGCCCCGTGATTACGTGGCCATTTCCTAAGAGTCACATTCGTCCCGTGCGAGTTCTTCGTGACTCTTTTGGGAAAATTTTGTGTTTGTTTTACGTTTCCACCCTTCGATGGCATGCTTTTATGCTGAAGTCTAATTTTTTGCAAATTTATGTCGTACACTCAAACCAAGAGCCCGGCTACTACGCGATCGGTTTCTACGAGTCACATTAGTCCCGTGCGAGGTGTTCGTGACTCTTATGGGATCGTTTTGTGGTTGTTTTATATTTTCCCCCTTCGATGACATGTTTGTTTGCTTAAGTCTAACTTTTTGCAAATTTACGTCGTACAGTCAAACCGGGATTCCCGTGACTACGTGGTCAGTTCTTACGAGTCACATTGGTCGCGTGTGAGGTGTTCGTGACTCTTACGGGACCGTTTTGTGTTTGTTTTACGTTTTCACCCTTCGATAACATGTTTTTATGCTTAAGTCTAACTCTTTGCAAATTTTTGACATACACTCAAACCGGGAGTTCCGTGACTACACGACCAGTTCTACTAGTCACATTGGTCCCGTGCGAGGTGTTCGTGACTCTCACGAGCCCCTTTTTTGTTAACATTTTGTGTTTGTTCTACGTTTTCACCCTTCGATAAAATGTTTTTATTCTTACGTCTAATTTTTTACAAATTTTCGTCGAACACTCAAACCGAGAGCCCCGTAACTACGCGGACGATTCCTACGAGTCACATTGGTCCCATGCGAGATGTTCGTGACTCTTTCGGGACTGTTTTATGGTGGTCTTACATTTTCACCCTTCGATGGCATGTTTTTGTGCTTAAGTCTATTTTTTTTTATAAATTTACGTCTTACACTCAAATCGGGAGCCCCGTGACTACGCGGTCGGTTTCTACAAGTCACATTGGTCCCGTGCGAGGTGTTCGTGAGTCTTACGGGACCGTTTTGTGGCTATTTTACATTTTCACCCTTCGATGGCATGTTTTTATGCTTAAGTCTAATTTTTAATAATTTACGTCGTACACTCAAACCTAGAGCCCCGTGACTACGCGGACGGTTCCTACGAGTCACATTGGTTCCGTGCGAGGTGTTCGTGACTCTTACGGGATCGTTTTGTATTTGTTTTACATTTTAGCCCTTCGATTGCATATTTTTATGCCTAAGTCTAAGTTTTTACAAATTTACGTCGTACACTCAAAACGGGATCCCCGTGATTACTCGACCGTTTTCTACGAGTCACATTGGTGTCGTGCGAGTTCTTCGTGACTCTTCCGGGACACTTTTATGTTTGTTTTACATTTCCACCCTTCGATAAAGTCTAGTTTTTTGCAAATTTACGTCGTACACTTAAACCGAGATCCCGGTTACTACACGATCGGTTGCTACGAGTCACATTGGTCCCGTGCGAGGTGTTCGTGACTCTTACGGGACCATTTTGGGGTTGTTTTATATTTTCACCATTCGATGACATGTTTGTATGCTTAAGTCTAACTTTTTGCAAGTTTACGTCGTACAGTCAAACCGGGACCCCGTGACTACATGGTCGTCTCTTACGAGTCACATTGGTCTTGTGCGAGGCGTTTGTGACTCTTACGAGACCTTTTTGTGTTTGTTTTACTTTTTCACCCTTCGATTGCATGCTTTTATGCCTATGTCTAACTTTTTGCAAATTTATGTCGTACACTCAAACCGGGAGTCCCGTGACTACGCAGCCGGTACGGTCGGTTCCTACGAGTCACATTAGTCCTGTGCGAGGTGTTCGTGAATCTTATGAGACCATTTTGTGGCTATTTTATGTTTTCACCCTTTGATGGTATGTTTTTATGCTTAAGTTTAATTTTTAAAATTTGCATCGTACACTCAAACCGGGAGTCTCGTGACTACGCGGACGGTTCCTACGAGTCACATTATCTCGTGCGAGGTGTTCGTGACACTTACGGGACCGTTTTGTGTTAGTTTTACATTTTCACAATTTGATTCCATATTTTTATGCTTAATTCTAACGTTTTGCAAATTTACGTCGTACACTCAAACCGGGAGCCCCGTGATTACGTGGCCATTTTCTAAGAGTCACATTGGTCCCGTGCGAGTTCTTCGTGACTCTTCCGGGACAGTTTTGTGTTTGTTTTACGTTTCCACTCTTTGATGGAATGTTTTTATGATTAAGTCTAATTTTTTGTAAATTTATGTCATACACTCAAAACGAGTGCTCGGTTACTACGCGATCGGTTGCTACGAGTCACATTGGTCCCGTCCGAGGTGTTCGTGACTCTTACGGGACCGTTTTGTGGATCTTTTAGATTTTCACCCTTCGATAACATGTTTGTATGCTTAAGTCTAACTTTTTGAAAATTTACGTCGTACAGTCAAATAAGGAGCCCCGTGACTACGCGATCGGTTCCTACGAGTCACATTGGTCCCGTGCGAGTGTTTGTGACTATTATGGGACCGTTTTGTGGCTGTTTTATGTTTTCACCCTTCGATGACATGTTTTTATGCTTAAGTCTAATTTTTTAAAATTTACGTCGTACACTCAAACCGAGAGCCCCGTGACTACGCGAACGGTTCCTACGAGTCACATTGGTCCCGTGCGAGGTGTTCGTGACTCTTACGTGACCGTTTTGTGGCTATTTTACGTTTTCACCCTTCGATGGCATGTTTTTATGCTTAAGTCTAATTTTTCAAAATTTACGTCGTACACTCAAACCTAGAGCCCCGTGACTATGCGGACGGTTCCTACGAGTCACATTGGTCCCGTGCAAGTTCTTCATGACTCTTCGAGGATAGTTTTGTGTCTTTTTATGTTTCCACCCTTCGATGGCATGCTTTTATGCTTAAGTCTAATTTTTTGCAAATTCACGGCATACACTCAAATCGAGAGCCCTGTTACTATACGGTCGATTGCTACGCGTCACATTGGTCCCGTGTGAGGTGTTTGTGACTCTTACAGGACCGTTTTGTGACTGTTTTACATTTTCACCCTTCGATGACATGTTTGTATGCTTAAGTCTAAGTTTTTGCAAATTTACATCGTACACTCAAACCGTAAGCCCCGTGACTAACTGGTCGGTACCTACGAGTCACATTGGTCCCGTACGAGGTGTTCGTGACTCTTACTAGACCGTTTTGTGGCTATTTTACGTTTTCACCCTTCGATGTCATTTTTTAGGCTTAAGTCTAATTTTTTACAAATTTACGTCGTAAAATTAAACGGGGAGCCTCGTGACTACGCGATCGGTTCCTACGTGTCACATTGGTCCCGTACGAGGTGTTCGTGACTCTTACATGATCGTTTTGAGGATATTTTACATCTTCACCCTTCGATGTCATGTTTTTGTGCTTAAGCCTAATTTTTTGCAAATTGGCGTCGTAGACTCAAACCGGTAGCCCAATGACTACGCGGTCGGTTCCTACGAGGCACATTGGTCTCCTGCGAGGTGTTCATGAGTCTTACGTGACCGTTTTGTATTTGTTTTATGTTTTCACAGTTCGATGACATTTTTTATTCTTAAGTCTAATTTGTTACAAATTTTCGTCGTATACTCTAACCGAGAGCCCCGTGACTACGCGACCGGTTCCTACGAGTCACAGTGGTCCCGTGCGAGGTATTCGTGAGTCTTACGGGACCGTTTTATGGTTGTTTTACATTTTCACCCTTCATTGGCATGTTTTTGTGCTTAAGTCTAATTTTTGCAAATTTACGTTGTACACTCAAACAGGGAGCCCCGTGACTACGCGGTCATTTCCTGCGAGTCACATTGGTTCTCGTGCGAGTTTTTTGTGATTCTTATGATACCGTTTTGTTGTTGTTTTACGTTTTCACCCTCGATGGCATGTTTTTATGCTTAAGTCTATTTTTTTGCAAATTTAGGTCATACAGTCAAATCAGGAGCCCCGTGACTACGGGGTCGGTTCTTACGAGTCACATTGATCCCGTGCAAGGTGTTCGTGACTGTTACCTGACCGTTTTGTGGCTGTTTTATGTTATCACCATTCCATGGCATGTTTTTATGCTTAAGTCTAATTTTTTGCAAATTTACGTCGTACACTCAAACGGGGAGCCCCGTGACTACGCGGTCGGTTCCTATGAGTCACATTAATCCTGTATGAGGTGTTCATGACTCTTACATGATCGTTTTGTGGCTGTTTTACGTCTTCACCCTTCGATGGCATGTTCTTGTGCCTAAGTATAATTTTTTGCAAATTTACGCCGTACACTCAAATCGGGAGCCCCGTGACTATGTGGTCGGTTCCTACGAGTCACATTGGCCCCGTGCGAGGTGTTTGTGAATCTTACGGGACCGTTTTGTGGATGTTTTACATTTTCACCCTTCAATGGCATGTTTTTATGCCTAAGTCTAATTATTTGCAAATTTACGTCATACAATCAAATCGGGAGTTCCGTGACTACGTAGACGGTTCCTACGAGTCATATTGGTCCCGTGTGAGGTGTTCGTGACTCTTACGAGACGTTTTGTGGTTGTTTTATGTTTTCATCCATTCGATGCCATGTTTTTATGCTTAAGCCTAATTTTTTGCAAATTTACGTCGTACACTCAAAGCGATAGGCCCGTGAGTACGCGGTCGGTTTCTACGAGTCACATTGGTCCCGTGCGAGTTGTTCGTGACATTTACGGGACCAATTTGTGGTTGTTTTACATTTTCACCCTTCTATGGCGTGTTTTTATGCTTAAGTCTAAATTTTTGCAAATTTATGTCATACAATCAAACCGGGAGCCCCGTGACTTCGCGGACAGTTCCTACGAGTCACATTGGTCTCGTGCGTGTTGTTCATGACTCTTACGGGACCATTTTGTGTTTGTTTTACGTTTGCACCCTTCGATGGCATGCTTTTATGGTTAAGTCTATTTTTTTCCAAATTTAGGTCGTACACTCAAATTAGGAGCCCCGTGACTACGCGATCATTTTCTACGAGTCACATTAGTCTCGTGCAAGGTGTTCATGACTCTCACGGGACCGTTTTGTGTTTGTTTTACGTTTTCACCCTTCGATGGCATTTTTTTATGCTTAAGTCAAAGTTTTTGCAAATTTATGTTGTACACTCAAACCGAGAGCACCGTGACTACGCGATCGGTTCGTACGAGTCACATTGGTCCCGTGTGAGGTGCTCGTGACTCTTACCAGACCGATTTGTGTCTGTTTTACGTTTTCACCCTTCGAAGGCATGTTTTTATGCTTAAGTCTAACTTTTTGTAAATTTATATCGTACACTCAAATTGGGAGCCCTATGACTAACTGGTCGGTTCCAACGAGTCACATTAGTCCTGTATGAGGTGTTTGTGACTCTTATGGGACCATTTTGTGACTGTTTTACATTTTCACCCTTTGATGGCATGTTTTTATGCTTAAGTCTAATTTTTTGTAAATTTACACCGTACACTCAAACCGGTAGTCCCGTGACTACGCGATCGGTTCCTACGAGTCACATTGGTCCCGTGCGAGATGTTTGTGACTCTTACGGGACCGTTTTATGGTTATTTTATATTTTCAACCTTCGATAGCTTATTTTTATGCTTAAGTCTAATTTTTTGCACATTTACGTCGTACACTCAAACCGAGAGCCCGTGACTATGCGGCTAGTTCCTATGAGTCTCATTGGTTCGGTGCGAGGTGTTCGTGACTCTTATGGGACCATTTTGTGTTTGTTTTACATTTTGACCCTTCGATTGCATGTTTTTATGATTAAGTCTAACTTTTGACAAATTTACGTCGTACACTCAAACCGGGAGTCCTGTGACTACGCGTCCACTTCCTCCGAGTCACATTTGCACCGTGTGAGGTGTTCATGGCTCTTACGGGACTGTTTTGTGTTTGTTTTACATTTTAACCCTTTAATGGCATGTTTTTGTTCTCAAGTCTATTTGTTTGCAAATTTACGTCCTACACTCAAACCGGGATCCCCGTGACTACGCGAACAGTTCCTATGAGTGACATTGGTCCCGTGCGAGGTGTTAGTGACTCTTACAAAACTGTTTTGTTGCAGTTTTAGGTTTTCACCCTTCTATTGCATGTTTTTTTCTTAAGTCTAAATTTGTTGCAAATTTATGTTGTACACTCACTTTGGGAGCCCCGTTACTACGCGATCGGTTCCTATGAGTCACATTGGTCCCGTGCGAGGTGTTCGTGACTCTTACCGAACCATTTTTGTGGTTGTTTTACATTTTCACCCTTCGAAGGCATGTTTTTTTGCTCACGTCTAACGTTTTGCAAATTTACGTCGTACACTCAAACCGGGAGCCCCGTGACTAACTGGTCGGTTCCTATGAGTCACATTGGTCCCGTGTGAGGTGTTTGTGACATTTACAGGACCGTTTTGTGTGTGTTTTATATTTTCACTCTTCGAGGGCAAGTTTTTATGCTTAAGTCTGTTTTTTTGTAAATTTACATCATACACTCAAACCTGTAGCCCCGTGACTACGCGGTCAGTTCCTACGAGTCACATTGGTCCCAAGCGAGATGTTCGTGACTCTTACGGGACCATTTTGGGGCTGTTTTATATTTTCACCCTTCGATGGCATGTTTTTATGCTTAAGTCTATTTTTTTGCAAATTTACGCCATACACTCAAACTGGGAGGCCCATGACTACACGATCGGTTCCTATGAATCACATTGGTCCCGTGCGAGGTATTCATGACTCTCGCGGGACCTTTTTGTGTTTGTTTTGCATTTTCACTCTTCAAAGTCTAACTTTTTGTAAATTTACATTGTATTCTCAAACCGGGAGTCCCGTGACTACGCGATCGATTCCTATGAGTTAAATTGGTCATGTACGAGGTGTTCGTGCCTCTTACGGGACCATTTTGTGATTGTTTTACTTTTTCACCCTTTGACAACTTGTTTTTATTCCTAAGTCCCAAAAGTTTGCAAATTTACATCGTACACTCAAATCGGGAGCTCCGTGACTACGCGATCAGATCATACAAGTTACATTGGTCCCCTGCGAGGTGTCCGTGCCTCTTACGGGACCTTTTTGTTGTTATTTTACATTTTCACCCTTTGATGGCATATTTTTATGCCTAAATCTCACTTTTGGCAAAATTTCATCAGACACTGAAATCGAGAGTCCTGTGGCTATGTGGAAAGTTCCTATGAGTTAGATTGGTCCCGTGCAAGGTGTTTGTGCCTCTTACGGGACCATTTTGTGGTTGTTTTACATTTTCACCATTTAACAACATATTTTCAGACTAAGTCAAATTGTTTGCAATTTTTTCTTCATATTCTCAAAATGGGTGTGTCGTGACTATGCGGTCGGTTCCTACGAGTTGCGTTGGTCCCGTACGAGGTGTTTGTTCTCCTTATGGTAACGCTTCGTGGTTGCTTTACGTTTTCACCCATTTGCGACTTATTTTTATGACTAAAGCTAAATTTTTGCAAATTTACATCATATACTCAAACCGAGAGTCCCGTGACTACGCAGGCAGTTCCTACGAGTTACATTGGTGTCGTACGAGGTGTTTTTGAATCTTACGAGACCGTTTTATATTTGTTTTACATTTTCATCCTCTAACGGCGTATTTTTAAGCTTAAGTCGAAGTTTTTGCAAATTTACGTCGTATACTCAAATTGGGAGCCTCGTGACTAGGCGGTCAGTTCCTACAAGTTACATTGATCCCGTAAGTTCGTACCTCTTATGGGACCGTTTTGTGGATGTTTTATGTTTTCACCATTTAATGGCATGATTTTATGCCTAAGTTTAAGTTTAGACAAATTTACGTCGTATACTCAACCCGGGTGTGCTATGACTATGGGGTCGGTTCCTACGAGTTACATTGGTCCCGTGCGAGGTGCTCATGCCTCTTACGTAACCATTTTGTGGATGTTTTATATTTTCACCCTTAACGGCATGTTTTTATGCCTAAGTCTATGTTTTTGAAAATGAAATTATAAACCAGCGAACTGTTGAAAGAAAAAGCGAGTAACTATATATTTAATGTATAATAGAAGAATTAAGACAATAAATCAAACCTTGGAGCATCCACCAAAAGAATTGAGTTATCAGTGCACCTCACACTTTAACCATGGCATTTTGTCAAGAAGTTTCCGGAAGCAAGGAAGAAATCTTGACCCTGAAACAATAATTATTTTCTCTCATCAGCTACACATTAAACATAACAATGTAGTGCTGTGAATGTTTCTTAAAAGCATTATCATTTCATATTTTTATCAAAGAATTGAACTTGTATTACTTAGGATACAACCTTTATGACTTATCGTAAGTAATCAATTCAATGATTAATAATCAGAGGAGAAACATTTCTAAATAACTTGAACTAGTAAATGTTGCACATTCAGATGTCAAAATCTTACAAGCGCATAAAACAACTTATAAGTTATAAGAACCATAAGAGTTATATAAGTCCACTGACTAGTATTAAAAACACCTATTAACATAGGTTGAGAACTTCCATCACGACAGTGTTACCAACATCAGGGAGGATAAAATCTGGAGATATTTTCTTCATTACATAGTCCACATATTAGGCAAATGAATTAGTACGTAACTATTTGAATGTAAATGATCATAAAGGTTTCTTATAGAATATGATACCTAATTTTATCACCAAGAACTTAAATGGTGATAATGTCATGAAAAAAGAGGGGTTTCGACGGTCTGTAAGTTATTTATTACAATTCCAAACTTTCAAACCTTTTAGAGACAAAATTTGAGTGAAAGTCTTTGAACGACTCAATATAAACATATTTCCTAACATAGAAAAAGGAATATAATTTATAATCAGGATATTATGGGAAATCAACTTTACCCCATAGAACTATTGAAAAATCATGTTTTTATAATGTTGTGTGAGTTTGATGTAAAATGACTCTAAAAGTGCCACTCGGGAGTGAAGGATTATATCTGTCTATTGCAATACTTTATCATCAGAGTCACCAGAAACTAAAGGCTCCAAAAAAAACAGTGAAGTCACGATGCCCAAAAATTTATCGAGAACATTTACTTCACCCCAAGTTTCTTAGTCAAGAACTACCTTTATTTTTGCTGTCTAAAAAGATAATGAAAGGTCAGTCGTATATCAAAAGAAAATTAAAAACTAATGTAACTTTACAGGGACAAAAATTAACTGGAGATTCGTGCTGGAAATGAATAAAGGCTTTGGCATGTGATTGCAGTGTTCCCCCAATGCTATATCCCAAGAGAAAACATGTAACAAGGGATCAACAATGACAGGATGTACTGAAAGTCAATGGAAGATAATTTTATAGTTAATGTCAATATGAAATTACAATAATATACTATATTTATTAACATATAAATTCAGAATTGATGCAGAAGAAAATTAAAATATTTCTTCATCCACTATTATTCTCCTATATCTTTATGACATTGAGACTACATAATTCTCTAGCTACAGATTGTAATTGAAAATAGTCCACAGATATGACCTATTAGCCCTGACAAATTATAAGTTGCAGCGTATCCTCCAATATTTCCAGAGCCCATCCTATTAAACATATACAATATTGATATAATTTTTTAGGAACATTGAACATATATTTATAAAAAAATCAATCAAAACATAGATAATGGCATAAATAGGGATTTTAAACCCGATTACATAGGATATCCTCAAAATCGATGTAAAATGCAGAAGGAAATTAAACAATAGGTGGAACGTGTGATCTTTTGTGAACCAACATACAAAAATTGAAGTGGGTGTGCGTTTGTTCTATTCTGTGTGTGTGCGTGTGAGAGAGGTAGGTAGAGGAACCTGCTATGGTGATCGGTGGAGAAGCGTTTCATCTGGCAGTGGAGCAAGATTCATCTGGCAGTGGTGGAGAAGAGATTCATCGAGAACGAGAGAGAGAGTGAGGGAAAGAGAGGGAAAACGGGGGGGAGGGGTTCCTATTTTAGGGTTTTGTTTATTAAGACTGTAATGTATTTTAAATATATAAAGTATAAAAAAAAAATTTGGCATCAAATAATTCTTGTTGCCGAAAGTGACTCTCTTTTCGCAACATATGGTTATGTTGTAGAAAGTTTTACAAATTTTTTCAACATCACACATTGTTGCTAAAGCTTCAAATAATTTCCCTCAAAATTTTAGCTTTTGGCAACACGTTTTATTTTTTGTTGTCAAAAGTACAATGTAAAATGATCTTTTGGCAACATAAATAAGATTTTGTTGCCAGAAGGGTATCTTTGGCAACAAAAATAGTTTGTGTTGCTAAATATTGTTGCTAATGGTGCAAATTCTTGTACTGTAAATAGCGGGCGATCTTGGAGATGCCATGTCCGAGAACGGCGATGGAGCTGAAGAGTTTCCTCGATAAAGTTTCCTACCTTAGGAGGTTTGTGCCTGGACTGGCCGAAATAACACACCCGTTGATGCATCTGTTGCGAAAGAACACAAAATTCAAGTGGGAGGAGGTTCACCAGGAGTCTGTCGATGGACTAAAAAAGCTGCTAATTTCACCACAAATCATGGCCCCCCCACAGGTGGGAGTACCGTTGCAGCTGTATCTCACATCTACCACGAGGTCCATTGGAGCTTTTCTGGCATAAGAGATCGACGGGCAAGAACGGACAGTCTACTACCTCAACAGAATCATACATGGGCCAGAGGTCAGATATAGTAGCTTGGAAAGGCATTGCTTAGCCTTAGTCTTTGTAGCACAAAAACTTAGACATTATATGCTATCTTTTACAATTCAAATTGTAACTAGATGTGATCCTATTAAGTATTTGCTGGCAAGAACTATATTGATTAGTAGGGCAGCTAGGTGGTTCCTTATCCTCTCCGAATATGACTTGAAGTGTGTGGTTCCTCGCGCAATCAAAAGCCAAGTGTACACCGATCTGTTGGCAATCTTCCCCTCGGGAACGTTTGAGCCACCCAAAGAAAGTATTCCGGGAGACGATTTGCAGGCCAATCACCTAGACGCAACGGATGAGAAATGGACAATGGAGTTTGATGGATCTTCGGTGGAAAAGAAATGAGGAGCAGGGGTTATTATTTCAAAAGGAATGGAGGATATTTTCCTTTCTTACAAATTAGATTTACCTTGTTCCAATAACGAGGTGAAATATGAAGCAATGGTGCTGGTGTTGCTAGAGACTCTTCGAAGGGGAATTCGCTCACTTTGCATCAAAGGTGATTCGAATTTGGTGATTCAGCAAGTGAACGGAGAGTGTGCATTAAAACACATGAGTCTGGAACCATACAGAACAATCATTCAGAGGCTCCTCTGCCAGTTCCATCGGAATAAGATCAAGAGACATCCCCGAATGATGAACCGCTATCCAGACGCCGATGCCACCATCGCTCAAAAAATGGCCATGAGGAACGATACAACTACCATCGTGATCCAACGAAGAACAACTCCTTCGGTAGTACAGTCAATTCTATCGATGGAGGAGGACACAGACTGGAGGGGGAGATTAGGAAGCAACTGGAATCTAGTGAAGGAACGATGGTGCTAAGGGAATTAGCCCAATACTTTACAAACCAGGAAAACCGTTACTTCAGGAATGCAGGAGGATGGTTGTCAAGATGCATCGGTCCAGAAGAAGTAGAGCAGAAGTTGAAAAAAACACAAGGAAAAAATTACGAAACGATTGAGATACCTCTTTAAAGGAGAATTCAAAGGGAGGGATATTTCTGGCCTAGTATGAAGTAGGATGCAGTTGAGCTACAACGGAAGTGCCATAAATGCCAGTTATTCTTCGAGGCAGCTTAATGTCATTTCGTGGAAGCTTAACCTAACTGGAGACAACCCTATATTGACTTCATCAGAGATGAATTTTCCCCAATAGAGAAGATTGACGTGATGGGACACTACACCAGAATGTTAATTTTATGACTGCCTTTTTGTGACTGCCAATAGGGGTGACAAACTAGTCACTCCCGGGAGCAGTCACAAAATTATTTGTGACTGCCATTAGGGGTGATCAAATTAATTGGTTAAAAAAAATTTGAGTGCATTAGTTTGTTACTGCTAATGGGAGTCACAAATGTTACCATATAATTAATTTGTGACTAAGCAGTCACAAATTTATAACTGTCACAAGCTTATTAGTAGACATAAGTTATGACTCTTATGAGCAGTCACGAAATTATAACTGCTATGAGGAGTCACAAATTTTAGTCTTAGATTTAATTTATGACCGCTATTAGCGGTCACAAATTTGTAACTACTATTAGCGATCACAAATTTTGGCCTAAGACTTAATTTGTAACTGCTATTGGCAGTCATAAATTTGTAACTGCTCCCAACAGCCACAAATTTTGATCTTAGACTCAATTTGTGACTGCTATTAGCGGTCACAAATTTCACCTTCCCTCTATCTTACGTGAACAGCTCCCGCTTTAATTTCCCTCTCCTTTTCATTTGCCAAAAACGAAATTTTGGCAAAAACGAAAATTTCGTTTATACATACACACACTTAAATAACATAAATTTCGTTTGTTATTTCATTTGCCAAAAACGAAATTTTGTCTTAGCTGTGAAGAAGACGTTGATGTGAAGAAGCATTTGAGAATCTAAAACCCTAATTTCTGTGAATCAAACAGGTATATTTTTGGGTATTTTTGTTGTATAATTTCTGTCTAAAGCCTAATTTCAATTCTTATTATGTGTGGGTATGTGTGTATATTTGTGTGTATGTAGAGATTTCTGTTTATATGTGTGTGTGTATGTATAAATTTATGTTTACATGTGTGTGTATGTATGTGTATGTATAGATTTTTGTTTATATGTGTGTTTATGAGTGTATCTATATACAAATTGTATTTTATGTTAATAAGCCCTAGAAATTGTATTGAGGTTATTTTTTTGACAAAATATTATTCAAAAACTCTAGACATTATATTTTTTTGACAAAATATAATCAAATGGATTTTTAATATTACGAGTTTTGCCCGAGCTTTGTGGTCAACGTTCTCTAGACAAAATATAATCAAATCTGATTGTTTTGTTGTGAGTATATCTACACATCGTTTAACCTCTTTCGTTTTTTGAATATTATCTTGTTTGGGAATATGTTAGATTTTTTTCAATAATCATTTTATACTATTCATATTTATTTTATCTAAAAATTAATTAAATAACCATTATTTTGTGCTCGTTGAAGTTTTGACGTTTTGTGCTTGGTTGGGTTTTCCTGTGAGTTTTAATGAAATGATAGTATTAATGCAATGATAAGTCAGAGATTATGTTCTAAATATTAGCTCAAACTTCATTTAGTTTTATAATTTACAGAGATTCTATTTGTTTGTATTGTAGAATTAATGGGGTTTCCACAATATAAAGAGTGGATGGGTGAAAGTTGTAGAGTGGGGAAAGTATACGTTAATGGGGTTAAAGACTTTGTGAATTATGCGACGAAGAATCTCGAAACTGATATTATCACATGCCCGTGCAATCGTTGTAAAAATGGGAAACGCTTGAAAGGGATAGATGTAAAAGTACATTTGTTTCATTGGGGTATGCAAGTTGACTACACATTTTGGCATTTACATGGGGAGAGGTAATTTAAGTATATTCCATAAGAAATACTTGTCAATGAAACCGTTCACACAAATGGTGACCCGTTAGTACATGCTAGGTTAAACGATCTCATAAATGATACGTATGAAGTGCACGCAGCATAAGAAAAGCAAGATAGTAGAGGGAATGCTTTAGGATGTGAGGATCATGTTGGCAACGATACGAACCAAGTTAAGGATTATATACGGTTAAAACCAGTAGCCGCAACACCATTATACCATAACTCCAACTCCGACCACACAAAGTTATATGCCATGGTTGGGTTGCAAAACTTAAAGAGCAAATTTGGCCTGTCAGGAAAAAGTGTGATGGCAATACTCCTCTAGGCAAAAGATTTGCTCCCCAAAGAAAATACACTGCCAGTCAATTATCCGATCATGAAGGATAATTTGAAAGGTTTGGGTATGAAATACAAATCAATTCATTGCTTCAAGTATGACTGCATTTTATACTATAAGGAGCATAAGGATAAACGGGCTTGTCCTGTATGTAAGGAACCTAGATATGAACAAAAGATGATAGTACATAATAAACGTTTGTTGAAAGTAGATATGCAAATACCTAAGAAGGTGTTAAAGTATTTCCCTTTAGGTCCTCGATTGAAGAGACTTTACACTATACCTTGGATAGCAGAGGCAATGACTTGGCATGGTCGAGCAGAGGTGGGTGAGAATCTCATGCGACATCCGATTGATTCATCTGTGTGGAAATCTGCAAATCAGCGATTCCCGAACTTTGCTACAGAAATACGCAATGTTCGCCTCGGAATATCAACCGGTGGGTTTAACCCGTTTGGCAAATTCAGCACAGATAAGAGTATATGGCCTGTGTTTATGGCGCCTTTAAATTTGCCCCCGTTGTTGTGCATGAGAAAGGAGTTTTCAATTTTGTCGTTGTTGATACCAGGTCCAAAAGCATCGGGTAGTGACATTGATGTTTTCTTAGCGCCACTAATAGATGAATTGAATGAGTTATGGGTTGAAGGTGTGAGATCATTCGACTCATACAAAAAGGAGGAATTCATTTTGAGAGCTATGTTGATATGGGCAATTCATGATTTTCCTGCTTATGGGACCTTATCTGGGTGCAATGTACATGGTTACCTAGGTTTTCCTATATGTGGAGAGGAGACTGAAGCCAGCTGGTTTAAGAAAAGTGGTAAACTTTTTTATCATAGTCATCGAAGATTTCTGCCCCAAACTCACAAATTCAGGTCAATACGAAGCAATTTTCTCCCAGAAGGCACCGAGACGCGACCACCTCCACCAAGACTTTCTGGTTTGGAAATTGAAGAAAGGTCATTAAAGGCTGATCAAAAGTTGAGGGGGAAACAACCCATAATTTTGGCCTAAAAGCGTAAAAGAAAGGATGTTGATATGAAAACGACGTGGTCCAGGAGATCAATAATGTTTGATTTGCCATACTGGAAGGAACATCCTGTCCGACATGTGATAGACATAATGCACGCTGAGAAAAATATCATTGAGCATCTCGTAAGCACATGCATTGGTGGTTCTCATTCCAACGGTGGAGAAAAAGCCCGTGAAGATCTTCGTGATTTGAATATTAAAAGATCATTATGGTTGAAAGAAGATACAAACACTGGAAAAAAGCATATGCCAGTTGCATCTTATACTTTGAGCATTGAAGGAAGAAATATGTTCTTAGAAACATTAAAGGGCTTGAAGGTCCCTTCTAATTTCTCATCCAACTTACGCAGGATTGTCTGCGATGCAACAAAAGATTTGAAAAAGTGCAAGTCCCACGATTGGCATGTGATAATGAAACTTATCCCTCTGTTGTTTGGACACTGTTTTTCGGAACACAAGGATCTTCGAAGGGCCATTCTACAAATTAGCTTATGTTTCTCCCTATTGTGTGAGAAAGTTGTCAACAGGACGCACATAATGGCAGTGAAAGAAACTTCGGTCGAGGATATATGTGTTTTGGAGAAGCACTTTACTCCCTCATTCTTTGACACAAGCATCCACCTTTTAGTGCATTTGTGCGATGAAGCACTTTTATGTGGACCAGTAAGGTACCGATGGATGTATCCGTTCGAACGATTAATGAAAACTTTTAAAGATTACGTTAAGAATACACGGTACGTTGAGGGGTCCATTGCTGAGGAGTACATTATGGAAGAGGCTTCCTTATATGCAAAGGAATATATGCCTAACCCAAACGTTGGAGGTCGTGAACGCTTTATTGATGAATTAGAAGAATGGGAAGAACCCTATTTCAAAGTGAACAATTAGTAGTGTTTGAACTCTATTTTAAATATTAGGAATCTGTTTTGAATCAATTAGTAATCTGTTTTGAATGTCTTTCGATCTAGAACCCGACATAACTGTTAAGTGTGTGAAATTTAGTTGGAACGAAGTCGAAAGAATGGGAAGAATACTTGTTCACATTGTGAATTACGTCATAATTATATCTGCGGATTTACAACCGGACATCGTACGTAGCAGCCCCGTTAGTAGGGGTGATTGGGTTCGATAAATTCTCAATTTTGGTGCCGAGCATCCCCCGGCACGTGTGGGGTTGCATTTTTTGGTTCCGGACCTATTACATACATTAGATATACCATATGGGTCCAAGAAATCCATTTGAAGGTGGTCCAATGATCAAATTTCATGAGATTTAGGAAATCAGCAAAGCAGAAAGTTTGATCCCAGCATCCGAATAGATTCGGTTTATCACCGAATCGATTCGACCCCTTCCAGTAGCCAATCAAGGGTTTGCGAATCGATTTGGGGTACTTTCGAATCGATTCGGAAAACTAAAAGTGTCAGGTCTCTACATCCGAATAGATTCGGTTTATCACCGAATCGATTCGCCCTTAGACAGTGTTGAATTCGAGAGTTTCGAATCGATTCGGTTTAACTACCGAATCGATTCGGTTCACCTGGTCACTTAAAATACCCTCAAAATCAGCAAATCAACTTCTCATTCTCTCTTCTCCCTTAGCCAAAGACCTCCTCCTCTCCCATATCATTTCCTTTATTTTATTCATTTTCACCCTCATGGCTTCCTCATCTAAGGTTACTAATTCAACCCTCTTAAATTGTTTTCAAATCTTATTTAGTGTTCTTTGTATAAAAGTAGGGTTAAATGCATTCTTGTAAAATCCACATTTTCTGCAGGAAACTTCATATTTTCTCATTGTTTGTGATGTGAATCCAACAAATACAACTTGTTTATGTTTCTTTGATGATTAAGTTGTATTTGTTGGGGTTGTTTCACTTTGAAAATGCCATTTTCACCCTACTTTCTATACATTGCACGCTATATGTTCGATAAAATGCCTCTGTGAAGGTTTTGTGCGCTAAAGCTCCATCTTCGCACCTTTTATCGCACATTCTTGTTGAAGTATCCTTGTTTGAGTGTGGTGTGCGTCGGTTACGTCTACTCGACCAATTTTTCCCAACGCGCACCCTCCGAACCTAGTTTCCCCAAATTTCATGATTACTTTGATTTTATGCATCGCACTTATGGTGTGTGTATTGAATTAATGTTTTGTAGGTTCCTTCGATCACCAAGCCATCATCCAATGCAGTTACTGGACGGGGAGGCGCTGGTTTTGAATCTTTTCGTTCCAAGGATGAGATGGAGTGGTATCAGGCCATGTTCAAAACCAGTCGCCCGATTGCTATTGAGAAGGAGGTGATTTTAGATGAGATGCCGGCTTCTGTAAGACGGTATTTATCCAAATTCAATTGGGAGGCCCATCTTTCCATGAGAGGGGAGGTCAACGAGGACCACGTGCGTCGTTTTTATGCTTCTCTAGTATCTACGCGCGGAGGCACGTATGAAGCGTATGTGAGAGGGAGGCGGATTACTATTTCTAAGCCCATCTTGGCTGCGCACCTTAGTGGGGCTTCTAACCCTGAGCTCTATCATTACCTGGTCCTCGCAGATGCGCCTCAGCTTCCACAAGAGGTACTTATTGCGGGTCTTGCACCCGGCAAGATTTGGGCGGGGGAGACTTTCCCCACTTCGGGCATGCCCGATGTACATCGTATCCTCCATCTCATCGCCGTTAATTCTATCATTCCAACTCAGACCAAGGCTATCCTCCGTTAGAAGCAGGACCTCTTCTTATACAGTCTTTTAGGGGATGACATAGTCATCAGTCTTCCCGCCCTCATGTTGCATCAAATAGTGAATGTTGCCTATAGCGAGAAGGGAACCACAACTCTTCCTTTTGTGAGACTGATTTCCCGGATTTACAGGGATGCCGGATATGAGGTCTTGGGCCACGACAAGATACCTAGGCTGCCCAAGGTGTTTAATGATAAGACCATTTCTAAAAGCTTGGGGCAAGATTATTGGGATAGGAGGAGAAAGCGTATGTTGGATGCTCCTAATGCCCCTGATGCTCCTATGCCGGATATTCCGGAAGTGCCTCATCCAGTCCCACCTCCTGTGCCTCCTAATGTTGACCCCATTACATATCTCGGGGTGTGGATGGATGAGTTACAGGCTAATTTTACTGAGTTTTAGGGCACCTATATGGCAAACTTCGCATCCTTACGGGCTGACTATCAGCGAGATACTGCCATGATTGCCCAGGCACAGATGGATTTGTTTGCTCATATTCGTGGGGGCGAGGCTTCTGTGCCTCCTTACCTTTATGATCCCTATGCCCCTCGTGACCCCACCGAGCCCGAGTCCTTGAGCCGCCATCCGGACCATATGTAGGGCGTTGTTATCCCGCTTTCTCTGCTGCTAACTTTTGTGGTTCTTTATTTTGATTTTTGGGTTTGTAACTTTGTAGTTGTGTAGTGGCGTGGGGAAGAGAGAGTACATTTAGTCTATTTTCTTATTTTGGTTTTTTCGCCCCATGTACACAACTTGTGATTATTAATGAAATTACTCATTTACTTCGTCTCTACTTGTTCTACTAGCTTTAATTTGCATTTAATTCCATCTCTTGTATTGGTTTGTGTTTAAACTAGATAACTAACTTAATTATGTTGTTAACAAGCATGTGTAGTGTAGTTTCAATTATGATTATGATTGGGGATCATAATCCCACCTTGGATGATTGAACTTCATATTTAGGGTTTGGTTTATAATGCGTTGCGATTGATTTGCACTTGAATCACAAGCTTTATTTAGAGCGCACCAATGTGAATTACTATTTCATAAGGTTTATTTGATTGTTGTATTAATAGTCTGGGGGAGTTGATTGAAAATATTCAAGAATGGTTTTTATGTACCTATAAATTGTCACATATGCATAGAATGCTTCTGTTCTACAATGATTTTTGTATTCAAGTAAAATGGATGATTTTTGGTTCAAGTTGTGCTATCATTTTTAATTATCAATTCACATGTATTATTTCAGGTGAAGGAGTAGGTAAGATATAAGTGAAGCTATCATTTAACGACGAGAAAAGGTAAGATGATGGTAATGAAATTCATATATGTTTACCCAACTTTGGGGAAGTTGTTTGTTTGTATCATTCCTATCGTATCCACCATCACCCCTTATATAGATTACTTTGTAGTTATTTATAGATTCAAAGTTTTGAGATTACTATGTAGTTGAACGGTGATGCGTGCGGTTCTTGACGGTGATGCGTGCGGTTCTTGACTCAACATCCTATTCAATAGTTGTCAATATTATTGTTAAATTGATGAAGTGGTTGAAATGAGGTTCAATATGGACCTCGAGTATTGTAGTATTTCTGTTGTTGAGTATTTTTATTTTTTTAAACAGGGTGGATAGTCCTATAAATAAAGGGAACTCTGCCCAAATTTTTTAAAATTAGAACAAAAATATTGTACATTTTTTTCGCTTTGTTGTCGGGTAACGATTTTTTTTGCAATTTTCGTCGTGCCTTCAGGCACGGGCATACACTAGTATATATATATATATATATATTAATCACGTTTTATTATTTGCAGGCATACACATGGCATATTCGGCATACGTAGTATTCAAAGGCCTAAATCCAGGTGTTTACACTTCGTGGCAAGCAACACAAGCACAAGTTAATGGATACTGAGGTGCCGTATTCAAAAAATTTGAGTCCATTGAACTTTCTCAACAGGCATACTCCGAGTATACGAGGGAGGATGTCACCGCATCAATACTCCCCACGGCTGATATACCTAGACTTCATGAATCGTATCCACTGCGTGGTGACTCCTGGTCTAGATTTAGAATGATTTGTTACATGTTCATGGCATTACATGTCATCGAAGTGTTGTGTCGTTACTTTTTTTAGTTTATTTTTTATTCTTTGTTCATTTTGTACTTGGCGCCCACTTAGGGGTTGTTTGATGTTAAATTAAGTTTAACAAGTTTTATGTGTACTGGATATTTGAAATATGAGAAATATAAATGAAATGTTGTCAAAAATTTTAGACTTGTTATCATGATATTTATTTTACTTTCATTATTTCATCATTTTGTGAAAATATAAAGATATTTGTAATAGCTTTTACAACATTTAACAAATTTAATTTTGTAACTCCTAATAGGAGTCACAAATTTGTCACTACTATTAATTTTGTAACTGCTAACAGCAGTCACAAATATATGATTCGTAACTGCTGTCAGCAGTCACAAATATAACATTCGTAACTCCTCACAGCAGTTACGAATAGCAGTTACAAATTTGGGTCACCAGTCATAGGGGTTATAAAAAATTATGACTGCCGTTAGGAGTTATAAATTTTCTTTTGTCACCCCCTAAATTATTACGGTAAATAGCAGTTATAAAGGTCATTTATGAGTGCTAACAGCACTCACAAATCTCCCATTTTGGTGTAGTGGGACTTAAGCGAAGGGCCCTGAGATTCTACGTTCAAGAGGGGTAGCTTTATTGAAGGGGCTACTTCAACAGGCCACTACATTGTATCATGAAAGAAGAATCGGTCGAGGTCTTAAAGCAGGCGCACGATACATCTCACATAGGAGGGGCCAAGTTATATGACCAATTAATGACATTGGGATATTATTGGCCAACAATGGAGAAGGATTCTGCTGAGTTTGTCCAAAAATTCAAAGCTTGTCAAATTCATAGAAATATGATCCATGCCCCATCGATAGACCTACACTCCCTGATGACACGTTATCCCTTTCATACTTGGGCGTTTGACCTGGTAGGGGCAATACATCCTTCTTAGAGGGGGAAGATTTGGATACTAGTAGCAACAGAGTGTTTCACAAAGTGGGCTGAGGCGATACCACTTAGAAGGTCAACAGCAGGGATGGTGAGCAACTTCATCAGGAAATATATCATTTGTCATTTCGGGATTCCAAAGGTTATTCTCTCAGATAACGAAAACCCTTTCCTCAATTTATAAGTAACGATGCTCACAAACAGATACTCTATCGTTCATCATACTTCAACGGTGGCATATCCAAAGGGAAACAGTCAAGCCGAGGCAACTAATAAAACCTTAGTTAACATTTTGGATAAAACAGTGGAAGATTTCCCAGGATTTTGGGATGACAAAATACCAGCTGTATTATGGGCCTATCAAACAACTAAGAGGAATCCTATAGGGTATACTTCATTCTCCCTCATTTATGGGGTTGTGGCAATCCTTCCGGTGGATTTTGAAGTTCCCTCTGCTCGATATGCCTTACAAAGTAGCATGCTCCCTCAGAGTAGACATGTGCAGCTGAAAGCGTTGGATGAACACAGAGATAATGCGATGCAACACTTTCAAATGTATAGAAAACAGCTTTCCAGGGCATATGATAACTTGGTAAGATCGAGGAAGTTCATGGAGGGAGACCTCGTGTTGAAAGTAGAAGTGAAATACATCAGAGGGTTAAACCTACCCAAGTTTGCTGCGAATTGGGAGGGACCTTTTATTGTAAAATAAGCTCATGACTCAGGTTATTGCTTAATTTCTAAGATAGAAGAAGACAAGCCATTCAAAATTAACAATAAATGGTTAAAGGTCTATCACGTGTAAGAAATTATGTTTGGGCCACCGATGTATCTAGCTGTTAATGAATATACGAGTTCTTTCTATGAAAAATATGCAAGTTCTTTTTTATTATAACTCGAGTGGAGATGAAAGAATTATAGAACTTCATAACAGTTGTAACCCAAAGATATGACATGGGAAAATATACATTTTTCTTCATTCATAAACTTTGGAGAATTACAAAATTGGGAGCTATCGCCCAAGAATTACATAAGAAGAAGAAAAGGAAAATATTTACAGAAAATTATTGACCAAGGAGGAACCAAAGATCTCGAGCAGAGAAAAAATCTCTAGGAAAGCCCAAAGAAGCTGCTAAGCAAAAATGTTGCACATTTATAGAAACCTCCAACCTCGTTTGTGCTTGTGTACGCTCGATGAGGAGTTTATCTCACTTTGACTTTGCCAAGCGTATAGATTCTTCGAGGTGCCCCACCTCTTTGTCAACGGCTTTAAGAAGAGGTGCTAACTCTTCCAACTTAGCTTCCTTAGCCCATTGTTCCTCCCGGAGTAGTTCCCTCTCGCTATCCAGTCGATGGCTCTTCAAAGTTTTTAAGTGCATGATAAGACAGTCAAAATGAAAGCCATCACGACCCAACTCCCTTAGTTAGCCAAGGAATTAGTTGAGGAGGGCCTTGGTAACGTTTGAGGTCAGAGTGCTAGCGATTTCAGCCATAATAGTAGCCATGCTTTGAATCCTGTAACTCATCACGTAGATGTTGGAACCCAAAAAATCCACCATGAACGTTTTAGGATGGTGGCTTGCAAGCTGATCAACTACCAAGCGATGGTTAGCAGGCATCTGAGGAGAACACGAAAGCACCATCAAGTAGAAGGCATGAGGAGCCAAGTCAGGCAGAGGAAGTTCACAACTAGATTCTCTCTCAGCAGCAACACCAGTCATGGAACCTTAATCGTTGTGATTGGAGTCTTCGAAAATAACGGGTTCCCGATAGGATGAAGTAATGGGTGAAATAACTGGTGGAGAATCCTCCCGAGAAACTTGTGAACAGTTAGAAGATATAATGATTTTATGAAAAAAATATTAACAAGTGTTTTCGTTGTTAAGTCACCGATATAGGTGGATTTTATGGAAAAATCTTAACAAGTGTTTTCTTTGTTAAGTCACCGATATAGGTGGAGTTTATGATAAAAATATTAACAAGTATTTTCGTTGTTAGGTCACTGATATAGGTGGAGCTTATGGAAAAATCTTAACAAGCGTTTTCGTTGTTAAGTCACTGATATAGGTGGAGTTTACAAAAAATCTTAACAAGTGTTTTCATTATTAAGTCACCAATATAGGTGGAGTTTATGAAAAATCTTAACAAGTGTTTTCGTTATTAAGTCACCGTTATAGGAGGAGTTTGTGAATTTTTTTTTAACAAAAATGCAGAGAAATTAGCGAAGTACCTAGGCAATTGCAAGAGTGAGAATGGGAGTCACCATGGAGGCCATAGCGGTAGGAACCATTGGGGGCACGATTACTTCCTCAGAAGCCTCAACGACGCCCTTGTCTAAGGAAGCCTCAACGGTCAGCAAAACTCCCTCGCTAACAAAAGGTACCAAGGCCAACGTAGGATTTTCGTTCAAAGAAGACGATGGACCTCCAACTGATCAGCACGGGTAGGCATCGAAGAACCACCACGCTGGGCAGAAGCATCGACCCTATCCTTAGAAAGAGGAAGACCACTAAGAGAAAAGGGCGGGGTAAGATTTGGAAAAAGCTGCAAACATGAAGCAAAGAGTTAGACACGGGGAGAAACTACGGGACAAAGGGAGAAATGCATCTAAGTGTTACTTACCCCGTTATGGCACCAAAAAGGGGAACCACAGTTATGGGTCTCGTCAGCATGGTGGGAAGAAGAAGGCCAACTAACAAAGATGCCATTTCAACCTAAGGCATCCCAACATATTAAAATTCAGCATGATAAGAAAAGGGATGGAAAAAGGAAAAAATTTGAGCCTTGACAAGTACAAGATTATATGTTACCTCAGGATCACTTTCTGCAACCGGAACGAGTGGCAGAGTAGCCTCATGCTGCGATGATAATTCAAAAGGGGTAGGGGGAGTTATTTCTGGTCAAGAAGAGACGCCCCCAGATTCAACGGAACCTCCCCCTATAGCAGCGTCCTTCATGCATAGAGAGGTCGAACGACAGGAGTAAGTAAGCCCGATCACGGGGGAACGGGCAGGAGATATATCAGCCTAAGAGGAACCGAAATATCCCCCCACGAAAGGGCTCACGGGGGGGCTTGGTCTTTCTTCTTCAACTCCCTGAACTAAAGTCAGTAAGAGTTAAACAGATTCAGTTTGACTTAAGAAAATGTGAATAAAGAACAACAAAAACATGCACACATACCTCAGATCCAGAAGGAGAAGGAGAAGATATAACCACCGGTGAAGAAGGAGAGGAGGCAGCAATAGAAGGAGATGGGGAGGGATGTATCTCGGGAGTTCGTTTCTTCTGGGACTTGGTACCCAGAGTTTTCTTCCTAGTACCCGTTGCACCATCACCTTGAGGAACCCTCAAACTTTGTCTCCTCTTTGCCATTGGCTCAGTTGCATCAACTATGATCATAGGAAAGGCAGCCGAAGGAGGAACGACGACAGCGCGTTATTGAAACTCAACATTTATTCTTTCGACCTCAGCCTGAACCTATCTCTTCAGCTCTTCACTTACCTCTATAAACATGGGAGGGGGAACAGAGGGGATTGGGAATGCCTCTTAAGGGTTTTATGATTGAGCTTAAGATTTGGATTTTGAGGACTTGGATTTTGAAGAAATCACACTCTTTGACTTCCTGGTCTTTTTGGATAGTGGTTAAGTAGGCCCTTCACCAGTAGTAGCTTCGGTTTAGGGTTTAGGGTTTAGGGTTTAGGGTTTAGGGATATAAAAAACTGACCATGTCGGTTCGGTTATCGGTTTATACATGGGAAAAACCAATTCAAACTGAACCGACCCGAACCCAATATATATTAAGAAAACACCTAAATAACTTATATTTTTACATCCAAAAACCATTAACCACCTTCAAAAACCGACCCAAACTGAAAATCGCCCTTAAAAAAATCAGCCCAAACATGAAACCGCCAAAAACTGACCCAAAACTGAACTGATTCGAAATCGATGGTTTTTTTTCATAGTCGATTCGGTTTCGATCTGACCTTTTCCAAAACCAAATCTATTGGTTCGTTTTGAACTAGGGTCCAAAACCGACCCGAACCGACCCGTGAACACCCCTAGTTGCAACTGTCTTGGGCTTGGGCGTGGAAGTGGGGATAATGGAACAGTATGGAGGAAGTTCAGTATGAGGTACCTTGGGTATTTGTCTTAGAGGGAACTCAATCCCAAGAATGGAATTACCTTTTAACCCAAGGTCCAAGGCAAAAAATGATAGAACTGGAGGATACACGGGATCCCCCTTGATGAACTCAGAAATTTAGGCCAGTTGTCTCGTCCAGTACTTTATTACAAATAGAGGGGTCACGTCCCCTTGCCTAGTGATGCTGGGAATAGTGACTCGCCTAGTCATGGTAGAACTCACCCCCCACGTAGCAGTTGAGGACACCAGGGAACATGCCTTGCTAAAAAAGACCTTGGGGTTAAATGACTGAAAAACTGTGCGAGGAGCCCCCTGATCGAAACCAAACTGAAGGCTACATCAGTTGGGATTGTATTGCTCGCTGGTGTATTCCCACTCGGTGTAAGAGGGCAAGTATCTTGGAAAAAATAGAAGGACCAAAGCTAGTGAAGGGTCTTCAATAATGAGGTCTAGGGTATTTTCCTGGACCACTCTTGCTTCATGTTTGAAAAAACCAAGAGTGTGGAGAAAGATATCCTCTTTGTAAGGCCTCATCACAAAATTCACAAAATGATCGATAATAGAGGTCAACTCTTTTCGACTTTATCTCTTTTGATAAACAAAAGAGCGTGAGGGAAGAATTATTTCCCTCGAAGGAGGGCGGTTGGTATTGGCTGCTATTGCGGGGAAACACACAGAGAGGAAGCCTGCCAGGAGGACACAGTTGGCAAAGTTGGCCAGGTTATAACGACCCAGAGATCATTCCATATCGAAAAGGGTTCTATCAAGCCACATGTAGAGGGATCCCAGGGCAATTACAGCCAGAGGAAGCTTGATACCCCGGGCCAAACAGAGGGATATGTTGATAAGGTCCTTCGAGGTTAGTCGTTGGGTTTTCCCGTTAAGAGGAAGTGAGAAAGAATGACAAGGATGTAGGAAGGAAGTTACAGCGATGTACCTTATCCAGGGGCAACCTCGGAGGAACTACTTTCAGAAGGATCCTTGAAGAAATAGTTGATGAGCGAAGTGAAAGTGGCTTTGTTCAAAGAACCTATGCACCTTCGGCATATATGGTCCATCTCTAAACGATCAACAGCTTCCTAGGCATCTAGGGCCTCATGAGAATAAGGCTCATGGCCTATTGCCTCAAGGCCTAGGAGCTCACACACGTCTTCCAACGTTATTGTAAACTCGCCCCAGGAAGTAATGAACGTATGAGTGGTAACGTTTTAGTGAGACACCAGAACGGGAAGGGAAACATTATTCTTGGACAGGGTGAACTCAAAAAGCCACTTAGCCCGATGAAGCCCAATTTTGGTGAGAGTATCATCATAGTAACTCTGCATATGGCAGTTGCAGGCAGCGAAGTGAGCAAGAGAGACCCCAGGCCCTTCGAAGTCGATATGGGACCACGGGAAGTCCCCTCGCCCAAGAAGAAATCGAAGAGTCCCCTTTGGAGGTAGAAAGCCCCAGTCAGCAGCACTTTCATCTTCATCACCAAGCGTTAGAGAATCATACTTGGTATTGAAAATGCAAGTCTTATAAAACCTAGAAAAGTGCATCTCCCTTGCCGAATATAGGGGACCGGTGATAGAAGCACAACTGGTCCGGGCGGGCTGCAGTCAAAGAGATGGCAGTAGAGGTGGTAGCAAATGGAGTGGCAGACGGAGCACTGGTGGCAGACGTGGTGTGGTTGCTTGAGGAGGCCATTGCAGACAATAATGAAGTACGAGAAAAATCTTGGTAAAAGAAGGGCTGGAAAGAAAGATGGAGGAGAACAACCACAGGTGGTGGCGTAAAAGATGAGAAAAGGAAGAAGCTGGGTAAAAGAGCTGGACAATAATGGGAGATTTTTTTCGCACAAAGTTCTCTCTCTAAAGAAGACGGGAGCTTGAAGAAGACGAAGGAAAGTGAAGGTTTTGAAAAAAGAGACGTTTGAAACCGTTTAAACCTGTCTATTGAGTTTCCCACCACTACACATGCAAGGCCGCCTATAATCATTTCAAATGAACACGTGGCACTTCGAAAAGTGTTTTGACAGCTGAAAAGACAGCGCCACGTAATTTATGAAGTGACGCTTAGGGAATAAAAAGGAGTTGCCTTCTTATGCAAGTTTAAGTTTTGGCGCCATAATTTTTGTCCGACATATCCAATATCTCCCAACTATGACAGTGCCCCAACGATTCAAAAAAGCTACGATGTCCCCTCGCCACAAATCTAAACATTATTTAAATTATTACTCAGCTACATCGGCGAGAATTTCTACTTTTTCGAACAAAACGAGACCTTACAAGGGAGAATTTAACAAGTCTCAATGATATGGACAGTCCTAACGGAAAAACTCACTGCCTATAACTATACTCCACAAACAGCACAAACGGGAGAATTTCACTTCCCGAGAGCCAAAACGAGTATTCGTGAAAGTCAGCATGTATTTTGGGAGAATTCCAAATTAGCCAATGAAGCAAAGCCAGAACGGTTGAAGCTCTGTAAAAGGAAAAAGTTACGATGTCCCCTCGCCAAAGTGACAATAAGCCGTAGCACTTCGACTCAGGTACATCGGGGATAATTTTACTTTTTCCTATAGGCGGTAACACTGTGGTTGTAATGACAGAAAGATGCCAGAATTTTTTGACACAGAGAAGGTTCATCGAATTAAGAAGTTTTCATGCAGACATTTCTTATTCCCTCAACAAATCTCTCCACGAAGGGGTAAATGTAGAGGTGGATTGAAGGAAATCCTGAGATTAGGGATAATGCCCCCATTAACAACAGTGTTTGGGATTAAGGAAGCTCAAGCGTGGCATCTCAAGTGAGGCAGCTCAGCGTGGCAGCTCAAGCGTGTTAAACTCATACTTTAGCTTGCTATTTTATTTAGTTATATTGTATCTTTGTTTATATTGACTATGAGCTATAACAGTTGTAATGATGTAACGAGAATAATAGTTTTTAGTGTGAGGTTGAACGGTACTCATGAGAGACTAGGCTTGGCAGGGCTTAGGAGATCTTTCATTCTCTATCGAACGACCTCTCCGTGGGAACTTTAGAGGGACTTGGTTTGGAGGATTGAGAAGTGGGGCACTGTTGGGGCTTGTCCTGACCGTCTTAGATACACCTGGTAAAACACCGAAGAACCATCACCGTGGAACATCGGGTGGAGCAATTTTGAGTTCCATCGGGCGTTGAGTTGTGAACCAAACAACCCTATACTTAATGTCACATCTACTGTAGGTGATGTCACAAGCCATCTAGATAATGTCAAATCTGCACTTGAGTAAACCACAGTGGTTTTTAGGGCTGTCAGACAGTTGGTGAGCCACCTCTGTGGTGACAGCCTCCTGACACACAGTGGTTAAGCAAAAGGCATACCTTGGCATTAAATATCTGTAATGTGGAGATAACTAGTGCATTAGGTATTTAATGTTGGTGACATAAAGTATGAGTACTGTCTTTCATAGGCATTGATGACTGAGTTGCCTTGGGAGTGGTGTGGGGGCTATTTAAAGATCCCAACCACCTCTGGGGAGAGGGCATGATCGTTTTTTAGAGTTCAGAAGTTATTACTAGAGATAATATACATCAGAGAGAGAGAGAGAGTTATTACAACCCAGAGAGTTTACTTACCCACCATTGTCATTTATTATGAAGCTTTTAATACTTGATAGAGATCCTTGAGGGTGGTTGGGGTGTTTGGCTTCCTGCAAAGGTGTATCTAGGGTGCTTACATCTCTCTCCCTCTAGATAAGTTACTTTTAGGTTCCCTGTTATTTGATTGAGTTATATACGAGAGATTTATGAGTTTAAACCGAGTTCATCTTCATTAAAGCTGTGTTTGGGTGTACTATAGTTAATGCAAGGTTTTTCTAGTTAACTTGTCATTACTGTACTCAAAAGGGGTTACGCCTCCATTAATCTGAAGTACCCTCTTACAGGATTAAAATTCAGTGATCCTACTCTCACTTTTGTCTCCATGCGTACTTTTGAAAATACCCGTTGAAAAGTAATGATGTCTATTAAAATCACAATAGGGGCTAGTCCTATGAATCCTATCACCGAGTTCCAAGTCATTGACATACCTGGATATTTAAATCTACTCTTTGGATATCCATGGATCCACATAATCCGAGGAGTCCCTTCTTCTCTTCATAAAAAATTAAAGTTCTTTGCCAAAGGTCAGGTTATCACCATTTTGGGCGATGACGATGGTACAGACAATTCCAGCATTAGAAATCAAGTATTAGAAGTCCATCAAGGGATGAATAGCATGGTCCTCTATGGATTCAGAGTTGATCCACTGCCCCTTATAGTAGGATACAATTTCAAAGACTGAGTATGTCGAGAACAAAACCCTCATGGCAACGTAAATGTGATTCACATGTTTAAGAACATGCACTTCATTCCCAGAATAGGGCTATGGCAATGCCAATAAGGGATACTTGAACCCATAGTTATGAAGGAGGCCTTTCCCCCATATGGTTTGGCTTACCATCCTTCACCATAGGAACTCAAAGCACTTATATGACCAAAATTGAAAAGAGGCTTAGAAGATGAAAAGACTATTTTGAAAGACTCTTTAAATGAAAGATTTATCAAGAAGGGTGAAGTCTTCCCTTTTATCGTCTTGCACGTACCATGGTATGACCATGTCGATAAGAAGATGAAATCGGGTCATGAAATATTCTTTCAAGATAGCATATCTTGGACTGAAGATTGCAAACATAAAGTGCAACCTCTCAATGAGAAAGTCATGACAGTTACCGGGGATTCTGACAAAAGTGATTTCGAAGACTCATTTTACCTGTATACACTGGGGCTTAGTCTATGCATAATTAACTCAGATGCCATGCCTTCGGACCCATCGAGTCAAATCAAAATTTCTGACATGCCTCTCCTTAACTGGAATATCGTACCAATCCAACCTTCTCAGACTCAACTTGATCCTAGTGCTTATCCTATCCAAGTCACTTCACCTGATGTTATTGTTCCTTTTTTCCCTATTAATGTAGCTCATAAATTTTTTGATGAGGTTCTCAATGCTTTTTTCCAGAAAAATAAACGAAGATTTTGATATCTTGTTGTGCCTTACACTAATTGTCTTGATTCTAATGAAACCTTTGATAATGATGATTTTGTAGATGAACAATTCTCAACTGACCTTATTAAGGAAAATAAAAAACAACACGACCACGCTCAAATTAATGATGATGAGACTATTTTTATTAATCTCGGTTCTAGTAGCCATTAGTGCGAGATTAGGATAGGGTCCACGTTTAACGAGCATGAGCGTGTGAAATTTCAAAAACTAGTGAAAGAATTTGTGGACGTCTTCGCATAGTCCTATGATGACATGTCCAACATTGACCCAGAAATAGCTTAGCACGAGATCTCAACATTACCAGAATGCAAGCTGGTCAAATAGAAGGTAAGTAACGTTTGCTCCGAATGGTTGCTCAAAGTTAAAGAGGAAGTGGTCAAACAGTTGAACGTGGGTTTCATCCGCATACTCGAATATCCTACATGGCTCACCAATTTCGTCCCCATACCGAAGTTAGGAGAAAAAATCTTCATGTGCGTGGACTATCGAGATTTGAATAAAGCATCCCCAAAGGACGATTACATGTTACCTAAGATCGACATGATTGTGGATAACACAACTAGCCATTCCCTCATGTAGTTTATCGATGGATTCGCTGGATATAACCATATCAAGATGCATCTTAACTGTTAGGAGAAAATAGCCTTCATTACCCCATGATGAACCTTCTCCTATACTGTCATGCCATTCAGACTAAATAATGTCAAGGCTATTGGTTGCACTCTAAAGAGTGTTTGATTCAAGTGCAAATGTTTCTCAACAAGTAGTAACCGGGTAAGATCGGGATCGTATTTTCTAGGGATTGAACACTCCTGGGAAAATAGGGTTACGATAAAAGATATTCTCTAAACGTTAAAAAGTTAAAGTGTAAAAGATGATTTGATTGTTGGAAGAGGTGATTGTGATTAACCGCTAAACTAACATGTGTAAAATTCACAAAGAACAAGTCAACAATAAAGAAATACCGAAAGGAACGAAGTTAAGCTTAAGTTCAAGATATTAAATGGATTGAGGATCATTCTTACACCTTCGATTCGCTAAAAAAATGATAGGACTTGGTTCCAATTAGTTCTAATCGAGTATAACTAATTAGATCCGAACATCAACCAAATAGAGACTAAACTCATCGATGGAGGATTAGGGGTTAATTAGTTATTGCTAAATGGGTTGGGGTTGTAGTAAAGCTTAAAATACTACCCCTTTCATGACAAGGGAAATTAAGAAACTAGAATACTCCAATACCAACACATGAAGTTCAATTAAAACAATTCTAAACCAAACCCTAAATATGAAGTTCAAGCACCCGAGGTAGGATTATGATCACCAGCCTTAAGTTTAGCTACTCATACTATAAACTAGGCTAAACATGCAAAGGAACCAAACATTTAAGCAAGGCATCAAGCGTAAACACAAAACAATACTAGATATGGTAATAAATGCATTTTAAAGCTATGGAACATAAGTAGATATGGACTAAATTAACAAAGCTTTCATTAACAACAAATAACTTGTGAGAATTCAATGCTTTACAAGTAGGAAGAGTAATAAAATACACTTGACCTAGGAGAGATAAGAGAGTGTTTCTATATATCTCCTTTCTAACAAAAGTAATCTATTCCTATATAAAGGAAAAACAAAAGATAAATATCCCCCAAAAATCTATCCAAAATGGCAAACTAGTAATAAGGAGAAAGTTGAGACTGCAAAACCGAATCGATTTGGCTGAGAATGAATCTATTCGGATATGGGAAGTTGGTGAACTATCATCAATCGAATCTATTTGGCAAATGCCCTCAAAATGAATATGGTTGGTTTTGGCTTCTAATGGGACATTCTCCACAGAAAAGCCCGTAACTTCTTCGTTCGAGCTCCGATTCATGCGCCATCGGAGGCCATGTGAAGATAAATGGAAGGGCTTCAACTTCCATGAGAGATCAGGAATAAAATTCGAATGCTTAATTTACTAAAATGCCCCCAAATTTGCGATGCTCAATGAAACTTTCCCAGGATTCAACCAAACTTCATATCATGCATTCTCGAGACCTGGAAAATCTCAATTATGGCACACACACAATATATATATATATATATATATATATATATATATATATATATATATATATATATATATATATATATATATATATATAATGAAAATAGGGTTTAATCAATAAAGGATCATAAGAACCAGGATTAGCATGTATGGGAATGCTAGAATGCATAAATTAACAGGTTAATAAATACAATAAGTGTGACTTACACCCCCCTAATTATACATTGATACTTCCGAGCAATGAAGTATAAAGAAACAAATGCCATGAATAAAACTATAACATGAGAAATATGTAGTTAGAAGAAAAATGCCACTTTCGCAGGCGAACGATTACATTTAGCATATGCAATAAGCCTTTACACCCCTAGGTGGCCCTAGGGAACGTGTGTTGTGTCGTGAGGGTTTCTAGGGAGGACATCCACAAACATCAAGTCAAATCATACTATGATATGGAAAAAATAATGCATATCTCAAAAATTATCAAACAAGCATAATCCATTAACAAAGTGAACAAAGCTCACACAAAAGACGCCAATTATCGACATTATACGAGTAACTTTAATAAAAATTGAAACCTTGGACTTGCGAAATAAGAGGACACATGTGGTAATTTAGATTTGGCAAAACTTCAATAATCCATGTAGACGCTAAAGCATGCATAACTCAAGTTCTCTCCAGTTGCTACACTCAACAAATGAAAATGGTCATAAATGGGATGTAACACACGCGGGCATAAAGAATAGTTGTAAAAGGAAACAAGGTCGCGCACATGTCATTAATAAAGGACGTTATATAAAAGTGAAAAATACAATCTCGTGGAAGGATATCACATATTAACCTATGTGAAATGCACTTAAATAGATTATCACTAATGTTCGACTTTTGAATCACAATACCCTAGGATAAAATAGGACTTTTCAGGTATAGAATTTGGGTTAGGCTAGGGTTGGAAGCGAAAGAAATATGAATGGGAGGAAAAGGGGATTCAGGAGTAACAAGAGGGATAATGGAATTAGTGGGAAATTAAGGAATTGAATTCAAATTCCAAAATCAAGATATTCATGAGATTAAGACTTTTATTCACATAAACAAGGTGAAAAGGGATTCACGCATCATGGAGCCATTTATTCTATTTTTCTTGTTTTCTTTTTCTTTCCTCTTTTTTTTTTAATTATTTCTTGACTGGAATCCACATAAGTCAAACATCATTCAATCCTAGGAATAATCCTAAATCAAGGTGCGAAAATTATATATAAGGGTAGAAACTCCAATGTGGAGTTGGTGAAGGGATTTGGGAATGAAACGAAAGGACATAAGAAGGCTCAACGGGTTTGACTAGGGAAATGTGTAAGGGTAAGATGAAGGTCGTATGGGTTATAAACAAAAAAGAGGGATCCTTTCCTAAATTTTCATGTGATTCTCAGGACTCAATGCCATTAAAAATCATGCTCAAGTGATAGTTCAATTAATATCCAATCAATGAACAGAAAATAAGATCGTCAACAAGATCATTTTTCAAGAAATAGATAGAGTATATGCATACACTCACAAATGAAGATAATTATCGAATCTCACTTATGGTATAGCATGCGCCTTATGATCACAAATAAGAATAGCTTTAAACCAAATCATAAACAATTATTTGTGTAATGTGCTCATATGATTCACAGTTTAATTTCATGAAGTTATTCACAATGTTAACAATATATAGGCTAAAGGCTAATAAATCATAAAATCTAATCAGGCATCATCGTTGTTCAAAGGGATAAGGCGATCATATACGTAATCATTGGAGACAATGGAGAAAAAGAAGAATTTAAAATTTTTGATTTTTTTGAATTGAATTTTATTTGGATTAAATAGAGAAATAAATAAATACTAACATGATAAAACGGGAACAGAAATATATTTCACACCCCCTAACTTAAAATAAACATTGTCCCTAATGTTAGTAGGTACAAAAATGGAAAAGAGGGATATACAATATTCACCTCGTAAGGAGCAAATCCTATAACCGAGCAACGACATACTTTTTAACATGTTAGTACTAAAAAGATAAATATATACAATACAGAGATATATAAAAATGCAAATAAGAAAATGAAACTTAGACTTTACATTAATAATAATAAGAGTTCCGTACATGTGGTTCGAAACCAAAATTAGAAAATATAAAATAAATGTATCTTCTCAATCACAACATACACAACTAAAAAAACAACAAACAATAGACATTGTTTTAGAAACCGGAAAATACAATATAGAGATAGAGCAAAAGAACAACAACAAACATATAGGACAACTCCCTAAGGAAAGTCTGGGTGGCGACTCGATGAACCAAGTGCGGTGGGGTCACGAGGTGCATAGGGATCATAAAAGTAGGGTGGAAGAGGCACCTCACCCCCTCGCATATGGGTATACATCTACATTTTCATGCGCGTGATCATTTTTTATGCGCCCCGATCTAAGCGCTTGTGTAAAAGCACTATCGTTGTTTTCGGTTCGCCGCCGACATGAAAAAAACCTGAACTCAAACTACACTTGTTTTTTAAGTATGATGGTAAGTTCGGGTATCGATAATCCACAGGGAATGTCGCATATATTTTAATTGATTTATTACTTCTAAAATAAAAGTGTAAGGTGATAGGTTGAAAATGGTGAAAAAATGAAAAAGGAAGAAGTTAATGCTAAACAATATTAATAAAATGAGAGTCAGGATCGCATTCCCATCATGGGATAAACTACACATAATTAGAATTCTGGTTCGAAAGCTATATAACCGAGCATAATCAATTAATCATAAACATTTCATAAGAAGGAATCCAATCCAAAGTTGGGAGATAAAATATTTAACCGAAAATGATCATACGCACATTAAATTCGGATTATCGCTATAAATACTAACATTGAATGACTAAGAAAGTTAAATGCATAATAATTCGACTTTAATACATGAGGTTTCAAATGCACGCAATTTTATATAAAATCTAACTTTTGGAGCTCGACGCCCATTAATGGAGAAAACGCAATCCCAACCATAAACTACGGACTAGACATAATTAAAGCATGAAATAAACCTAATTAACAAAATCAAATAACTAATTAACCAACAAAAAGTAGATACAAAGAAACAAATAAAGGAAATACAAACTATATTAATGGTAGGGATGATGAATAGTATAACATACAACACCCAAAGGAGCCACACCCAAAGAGAGATGAAGATGAGCTCTTAAAACCCCCCTAAACCCTAATCTAATATAAGCTAAAATGAATTATTTCTCTTAAAATGAGAGGAAAATGTATTTTCAAAAATTGTCAAAACTGTTGAAACATTTAAATTAAATTCAGCCTAAGATCACATATGACTTTATAGGTTTGTAATATAGGTTTGGGGTTGAGGTTATGAAACGAAAGGAATATGTATAGATTCAAAGTTGTCCGGGGATGGAAAATTTGGAATAATGAAAAATGGTGGGCAATTTCAAAATTGGAAAATGATTTCCATAACAAGCATTAAATATGAAATTGGAGAGCGACAATGGTTATTGAACACTGTATAAAACATATACAAATTTCTCTTTTCTTTTCCTTTCTTCCTTTTATTTTCTTCTTATTCTAACTTTTTCTTTGTTTTTCCCTTTTTCTTTTGTTTTTTCACTGCGCTTTCTTTTCTTCAGTTTTCTCACTATTTTCATTCTTACTTGCAACCACAAGACAATAACATCATTCAATCCCAAGTATCATTCCAAACAAAGATATGAAAAGTAATATGTATGGTTTATAACTCCAATGTGTAGTTGGTTATGGGATTTTGGGTTATGAAACGAAAGGCTATATTAAGGCTCATAGAGGTTGACTAGGAAAAACATATAAGGTGAGGTCAAGGTCAATATGGGTAATATAAAAAAGATGGACTATGATCATATCCTAAACTTTACACAATTCTCGAGTCAAAATAACTTTGAAAATCATGTTCAGGTAACACATTTCAAAATATGAACTCAAATAATGAACAATCAAATTAAGGTAAAGTGAGATTATCGAAGAAATCAACGTTTTTAAGGAGGAAAGAGTAGTGTATAACACTCACAAATGAAGGTATGTCTCGAATCTCACTTATGTAAGTATATACAATGCAACAAAAGATTACCAAGTTATAAAAATCTGAAACCAAATCAATAAAATAAGAAAAGGGCATGTGCTCATGGGATTAAAGTTTAATTCATGAAGTTATTCATAATATCAATGATTTGAGGACTAAAGTATAATAACTTCTAAAATCGAGAACATGCATCGCCGAAATGTTTATTGGATCGGGAAAATATTAAAATTTATCATCGAAAACAAAGGCAAAATGGCCAACAGAGGAGAAAAAAGAAAGAAAATAATTTTGAAAATTTCAATTTTTCTAATAAAAGCGTGCTTAGTAAATAATATGTGTTCAAATCAATGGACAAAAACAAATAGTGGATATAATATCCCACACCCCCAACTTAAATGTCTCATTGTCCTCAATTCGCATTAAGAACACAACATAAAGAGAGGAAAAGAAAGATGTTACCCAAAATGGAACGATTCTCGAAAAGTACGAGTCCATTGAGTCTACAAAACATGTTAGTACCGAGCATAATGGAAATCAATAACAAAAAGTAAAACTAATTACACTAGACTAAATAAAAAAAAAAAAAAACTAAAGAAACAAATAATAAAAAGCTAACTATTTACAGCCTAATATTTGGACTTCTAACTAACTATACACTAGAAGTCAAAATTTTTGAGGATCCACCCAAAACACAACAATGGATCCTCCCTTGAAAGCATGCCTCCCAAAAAATAGGAATTCCGTTTGAACAACAGAAAGGTAGAATAAATGAACCATCGCCAATTATCAATTTTGGGCGGACGATGGGTGATCTGGATAATAAGGGCTACACTTGGGATGCAAGAAAAAACGAATCACATCCCAAAGGTTTTTCAATTAGAATGGGAGGTGGTGCACACGTGGAGGATAAATTCGTCATGGAAAACAAGCTCGGCAAAGAGTCATTGAAAAAAGGTGTAGAAGTTTCACTAATTTCTACCGACTCATAGGAATCAATCGGTACCTCTAATGGTTCGATAACGAAAATCGTATATGATAATAAACTAAATTCAATCTCAAATAACTCATCGTCAGAAGGAGATTGAATTTCGAGGGAGAAAGACTCACTTTCAATGAGATGTTCTTCTAAAAGTTGTGATGAAACGCTAGCTTCCACCTCCTCATTAATTTTCACAAAAGAATCAGTATCACTGCAAAGTGCTTTAACTCTCAATCTAGTACCAATAATGTTATCGAAAATTTGGGTGAAAAGAAGAAAGGATTCTTCCAAAGTAGGCTTCCTTGGCTCTAGAACCTCGGATTCCTCATTTGGTTGAAACTCCTCTTACACATAAAAAATATCGGAAGGAAAATTGTTGTTGGATTTGAATAAAAAATCCAACTCAAGCTCCCAACAACGATTTTATTCATGATAAATGTTTACAAGCATTTCATTCTCAAGAATTCGAAGGCCCTTACCCAAGGTAATAGGTCGAGGCGCGGATTCTTGAGAATGGAAGGTTTGAAACGATCCCTAAATAAATAATCACTAGAATTACCGACATAACTAAAGAAATTAAACACGGTTACCAAATTATTTATAGATGGAGAATCCAAGTAGAAGGTGGACGACTAAGAATCAAAGCTTCTTTGCTCTCAAATGTTCTATCTTGTAAAAAATGTAAAAACAAAGAACACAAATACAAAAGAAAGAAATACTACGAAATAATAAAATAATTACAATCTAAAACACACTCCCCAATAACGACGCCATTTTTTATGCGGCGCGGACTAAGAGCTCGTGTAGAAGCACTGTCGTTGTTTTCGATTCCCCAGCAACGTCACCAAAAACTTGGTTTCTCTATAAAGACTGTTTGATTCAAGTGAAAATATTTCGTAACAAGTAATAACCGGGAAAGACTGGGATTGTATTCCTCAGGGATTAAACGCTCATAAGAGAACATGCTTAGGATAAAGGATATTCTCTAAACATCAAAAAGTTAAAGTGTAAAGGATGATTTGAATATTGGAAGAGGTGATTGTGAATAACCACTAAACTAACATGCGTAAAATTAACAAAGAACAAGTCAACAGTAAAGATATACCGAAATGAACTAAGTTAAGCTTAAGTTCAAGATATTAACAGGATTGTGGATCATTCTCCCTCCTTGGATTCGCTCAAAAAGATTATAGGACTTGGTTCTAATTAGTTCTAATCGAGCATAAATAATTAGATCCGAACATCAACCATGTAGAGACTAATATCATCGATGGAGTATTATGGGTTAATTAGTCATTGCTAAGTGGGTTGGGGTTGTAGTAAAGATTCAAATACTACCCCTTTACATGACAAGGGAAGTTAAGAAACTAGGATACTTAAATACCAACACACGAAGTTCAATTAAAATAATTCTAAACCAAACCCCAAATATTAAGTTCAAGCATCCGAGGTGGGATTATGATCCCCAACCTTAAGTTTAGATAATCATAATAGAAACTAAGCTACACATGCAAAGGAACCACATATTTAAGAAAGACATTAGGTGTAAACACAAAATAATACTAGATATGGTAATAAATGCAATTTAAAGCTATGGAACACAAGTAGATATGGACTGAACGAAAAAAGATTGCATTAATAACAACTAACTTGTGAGAATTCAATGCTTTACAAGTAATAGGAGCAATAAAATACACTTGACCTAGGAGTGATAAGAGAGTGTTTCTATATATCCCTTTTCCAACAAAATTAATCTATTCCTAAATGAAGTAAAAACAAGGGATAAATATCCCCCCCAAAATATATCAAAAATGGTAAACTAGTAATAAGGAGAATGTTGAGACTGTAGAACCGAAACGATTCGGCTAAGTGCTAATCGATTCGGATATGGGAAGATAGTGCACTATCATCAAACGAATCAATTCAGCAAAAACCAAATTGATTCGGACTTGCTCTCAAAATGAAGATGGTTTGCTTTTGGCTTCTAATGGTACATTCTCCACAGAAAAGCCTGTAAATTCTTCATTCGATATTGGATTCATGTGACGTCGGAGGCTAGGAGAAGACGAATCAAAGGCTTCAATTTGTGTGAAGAGATTGGGACTAAATCCAAATGATAAATTTACTAAAATGCCCCCGACTTTGCTACTGTCAACGAAACTTTCTCGGGATTCAACCAAACTTCATAGCATGCATTCTCGAGACCTACAAAAGCTCAATTAAGACACACACAATATATATATATATATATATATATATATATGATGAAAATAAGGGTTAATCAATAAATGAGCATAAGAGCCAGGAATAGCTTGTACAAGAATGCTAGAATGCACAAATTAACAGGGAAGTAAATACAATAAACGTTACTTATCATATACCTACTAAAGGGATTCCATAACTATCCTGTATGAAATTATTCACAAGTAGCTCGAAGTCTACATGGAAGACATGATCATTAAGTCCAAGACTTAGGAAGGTCACATTCCGTCTTTCTAAAAGTTCTTCGAACGATTGTGATAATACCAGATGCGACTAAATCCACATAAATGTGTTTTGGGCATCATGAAATGAAAACTGTAGGGATTCTTAGTTAGTGAGAAGGGAATTGAAGCTGACCATGCCAATTTGAAAACCATACTTGAGATGCCACCAGCACGAACCGAAAAGGAAGTTTGTGAATTCCTGAGTAAACTACAGTACATCAGCTAACTGAATTCTATCTGCGACCATTTTCAAACTTTTGCGAAATGATTCAACTAAATTATGGAATGAGGCATGCCAAGAAAACTTTTACTGAATCAAGCGATACCTAACCCGACCTCCGGTTCTTATGCCTCTATAACTAGGTCTCACCCTCCTATTATTCTTAACCATAACAGATACTACAGCAGGGGCTTTTCTAGCATAATACATTGAAGAATCCTACAAGGAAAAAGCCATTTATTATGCTATCATCTGGGTATGAGGTCAACTACACTTCTTTAGAGAAAGCGTGTGTTTCCATTGTCAGGGTCACGTAGAAGTTATGACACTATATGTTGGCCTTCCCCATTATACTAGTATCCCATATGGATACCATTAATTATCTACTAGAAAAGCCCGCTCTGTCCAACCAAATTGTCCATTGGTTGATGTTGTTAACGGAGTTCGATATTGTGTACGTCATGTAAAAAGCTATGAAATGAAGAGCCATCTTCGACTACCTTGCTAATTACCCCATGGAGGGAACCGATGTATGGGTCTCTAGATTCCTGAATGAAGATATTTTCTACACCTCTTAAGAGGACCTTAGATGGAAAATGCTTTTAATGGAGCTGTCAAAAATAAAGGATATGGCATTGGGATACTCCTGATCGCCCTTGATGAGTCTCAAACACCCATTTCCATCAAACTAGACTTCCCTTGCAGCAATAACATGACTAAGTAACACGCATGCAATGTAGCCCTCGATATCGCCCTCAAGAAAGGAATACGTCACCTAGACATCTACGGAGACTCTGCCCTCATTATCGACCAAATCTTCAGGAAATGGAAAGTTTAAGACGAGAATATCCTACCTTTTTATGCCCACATATAAGAGCTAACCTCCTAGTTCAAAGATGTCACCTTCCACTACCTGTATCATGCAAAGAACAGCCTAGATGATGTTCCTGCTACCCTAGCCTCCATGATCAATATGCTTGAATGAATAACAATGGCCCCTTTCTCGGTTCAAAAAAAAGCTATGCCCACCCATTGTTACCATATTAAACTCATTTCGAAGTAATATTCTGATATGACCTAATATACCCAAGTGTTGCCTCGTCTCTCAGCTAACCTCAACTAAGCCAAGTCGACCATTGTCACTCCTTAGGAGATACAGTAAGGGGACCTCTACAACGGCCCTTTATCAATAGTTTCAACCTTGTACCAATCCAACAGGCCGAGGCTTACCAACTATCTCATCATAAGTTCATCAGTCTCGACCTTATAAAAATCTTTTAGGATGAGACCTGACCATTGGCTCATTAGTCTCTCATCTGTCTCATCTAGATTTAGCATCACCCAAACAATCGAGACCACACTTTAGTCTGGCCCTTCAGTTTCTAAGTAGGACATCATACATACTAACCTCAGCTAGGCCAAGACATCCTAGGATGATATACATCTCACGTGTGACATAGGTTGCCAACATGACCAATCCATATGGGCAGGCAGTTATAATAAGATCTCAAGAGCACGTGATGGAATATTGCACCATCATTACACACTTGTGCTATGGACATGTGTCAATACCCTATTTAAAGCTTCACCATACATATGCTTTTTAAATGCTTAGAGGGACAATGTACACCTAAGAACTATATATACTCATCTTCTTCCCCAATGGAAAGGATTCAAAAATTGTAAACCCTAACCAAACTCTATTTAATATACAAGAGAGAGGGAGAAAGAGCTTGAGTGATGTATATCCAAGGCCATTATAGCCCCATTTCATAGTGAAAACCTCACATCCCTGCACAGTTGAGTATGCTAAAAAGATGAACCACTTACATACCAGTGTTCTTCCTTTTCGCCTTACCTCCATCTCTTATATTCATATATTTTTGCATATATCCATTATTGTGTTGTGTTTGAGCTTAAGATGAATACACAAATTTAAATGGTGATTTCTTAGCATCATCATTTTAGCATTGTCTATGGGAGCGAAGGTTCATCTTCTTACCCTCCTTTTTTTATCTTGTTTATCACTTGATTCTCTGGTGGTGATCCAGTTCCACCCTTGGTTGGACCTATATCACCATTGAAACAGATCTTATTAGGTTAGTCATTTTTTTTCTCTCTCAACCAGCCTACCTCGTTCTTCTAATTTTTTATCGGAGAAAATGACCTCCGATCTACTTCAAAGAGCTAGCTCCAGTTCCAGCCAAACACATTCTCAATTAAAAATGGATGAGGTGGTAAAGGCACTACGCTCGCTGGTGGTCATCCAGTAGAAAATGCATGAATAACTTGTTGCTTTTAGCCAAAATATGATGGCCAGACATTCAGGCATTGCGGTGGAGATGATCACTCAGTCCACCAGATATAGTGTGGATCCAGTGATAGGGGGACCACCGTCGTCCCCACATAAGGATGTGTAATACCATTAGATGCGGAGAGATGTGGCTGGTCCCAAAAGACTCAAACCTAGAAAAATAAGTATATGAAGGTCTAAACGACCTTCATTCTGACAAGGACAACTGTTGGGAACCGTATGAAACCTCTGGCAACACAGTTCGCCCAGGACCAACTTATAAGGGAAAAGGCATTAGGTCAACCTAGGGCTTCGACATTCAACAGACTAAACAGAGGGTCATCTTTTGATCGTCTCGGCCCAGTAAGAGACATATGAGACTAACTATGTCGATCTCCAAGCAAAACTGTCTACAGGGGGAATGGAGGATGTACCGATCGTCGACCCTAATAAGGACAAGAGGGGGACCAAAGGGAAGTAAAAAGTTGATAGAGAACCATTGTCTAAGAGCATGTGCCTAACCTAGTTGACAGAGAAGGAGGATGACATAATACCTTGGTGGCTGAAAAACTATGGAAGAGTTAAATACAATGGATGGAAGACAAGATTGGTGACCTTGTGAAAAGTTGAGACCCCGTCCAAAAGGGGTATGTGGAAGGGTCTCCCTTCATAGTAAAGATTGAGATTTATCCCACTCTATACAAGTTCGAACCTCTAACTGTCATGCCTAAGTATAATGGGAGTACAAATCTTATACATCACATAGAGATGTATCAGTATGTTGCTAATATCTACTCTGTATCAGACGAGATAAGATGTCATGCATTCTCTAGCACTCTAAATGGTACGAATCATACATGGTACACTTCTCTTCCTAAAAACTCCATACAGAACTTCAAATAGATGGATGAGAAGCTCATCCACAACTTATGATTTTGCATGAAGCTGCAAAACAAGGTAACCCATATCTTATATGTGAAGCAAGGGAAGACTCATTAACAGACTATATTTCACGATTCAATAAGAAGAATCTTGAGGTGGAAAACTATGAAGAATATATTGCCATAACACCCCTCATAGGTGGACTACAAAAAGGAAAATTACTTTGTAAGATGAACAAAGACCCTCCCAAGTCCATGGAAGAACTTCTGGCTATGACCCAGAGGATCATGAACAGAGAGGAGGCCATAGCGATCAAAGGAGAGGGTGAGAAGGAAGCCATCAGGAGTAAATCTCAGAAAAGGAAAGGGAAAATATGGTAAGAGAAAGTTGATTAACGATAATTTTATCGACTACACTTCATTGATAGTAAGCCCTGACTTAATCTTTAATGAGATTAAATACAATAGATATCTCAAGTAGCCTAAGAAGATTAAGTCCCCTCCCTATAAGAGGGACAAAAGAAAATGGTGTGATTTCCACTAAGACTACAACTACACTACCGAAAAGTGTTTTGATCTAAAAGGAAAAATTGAGAAGATGTTGAAACAAAGGAAGCACCAAAAGTATGCTGACGGGAGTGGTTCCAAAGATGATGCCAGAAAGAAGCATGGTGGGTTAAAAGATGACATGCCGAGATAACATGCTGATAAGAAAGAAAAAATGTCGAATGGAAATGATGATGCCCTAAAACTTCCACGGAAGATCCGTGAGCCTACGGGACGTATGTGCATGATTTTATTTAACATGAAAATGATCAGTGGGGGGATAGACGACAGTGAGACAGAGTCGGTCCATCGCAAGGTGCATGTTGTGGAAGCCCAATTAGCGCCCAAAAAGATGGAAGTAAACTCGCCTGCTTTATAGCCAAAACTGGGGAAGATATAAAAGCTATATATGGATACTTTGATTGCGAGATTCTCACGATTGGATTTCAAGGGCATCTTATCCCCCCCATGATCACCCTTTTATCATCAGCACCAGGGTCCATGGGTATGATGTGCCTAGAATTCTGGTGAACAGCAACAGCTTAGACGATGTCATGTTCGGGGAATGCTTCTAAAGGTTGAAGCTTAGTAAGAAGAGGCTTATCCCTTATCATCAACCCTTGATAGGGTTCAACGAAAAAAAGTGCAGCCACTTGGGGAGTTTGAAATGGATGTTTGCATGGGCACCTGGCCGAGGTGCCTAATAAAGAAAGTTAACTTTTTTGTGATGGATTAGAATATATTTTCACCCTAAAACATCATCCTCGACCGAGTGCATCTCAAAGACTTTGAAGAAATGCACTCCACCATTCACCAAATGGTAAAATTCCTAAATCCTTATGGAGTAGGGGAAGTCCAAGGTGACCAGGTAGAAGCCAATAATTTTTATTTCAGCTCAGTCAAACTTAAAAGGCCCATAAAAAACTCACGACCTCCTATAATATTGACACTCTTGACCCTAGGGATGAGAAAAAATTGAAGAAAGGTGAGGACGTAGAGGAGGTAGAATCCATCATCCTCAGTGAGGAGAATCCTAAAAAAATAATCAAATTGGCTCATCACCAAAAAAAGAGGTGAATGAAAAGTTGATAAAGCTGTTAAGAAAGAGGCAAAGCGTCTTCTCGTGGATCCATAAAGACATGCGGGGAATATATCCAAAGGTCATTTTTCACAAGCTGAATATTAATGAGAAGGAAAAGCCTGTAAAACAGAGAATAAGGTCCTACACAAGAGAGAAGTATGGGTTCATCCAATAAGAAGTCAAGAAACTCCAATCGACTAATTCATGAGGGAGGCACCATACCCAAAGTGGTTGTCCAATGTCGTGATAGTCCCAAAGGCCAATGGAAAGTGGAGAATGTGCGTTGATTTAACTGATCTAAACAAACCTTGGCCTAAAGAGAGCTTTCCTTTGCCTCGTATAGATCAGATGGTTGATGCCAAAAATGGGCATGCGTTAATGAGTTTTATGGACACATACTTTGGATAGAACCATATCTTCATAGATAAAGTCGATGCAGAAAAGAATTCCTTCATCACTAACAAAGGAACCTACTACTACAAGGTCATGACTTTTGGCCTTAAGAATGCAGAGGAAACAAACCAAAGGTTGCTCAATAAAATATTCGAAGATTAGATCGACAAAACTATGGAGGTCTATGTAGATGACATGATGACGAAGATCCTTAAGGCCGAGGACCATGTGGCCGACCTTTAAAGGACATTCAAAACAATGGATTTTTACAAGATGAAGTTAAATATGGACAAGTGTGTATTCGACATTGGTGTAGGGAAATTTATCGTCTTTACACTCAATCAAAGAGGTACCTAGATAAAATCAAGCCATTAATAGAGATGAAGATGCCAAAGACTATAAAAGAAGTGTAGAGATTAACAGGAAGGATCACTTCTCTTGATAGATTCATCTCTAAGGCTACAAATAAGTGTCCACCCTTCTTTAAAATTTTGAGAAAAGCATTTAAGTGGGATGAAAAGTGTGAAAAATATTCTTAAGAACTTAATTCTTATTTGCAATCCCCAGTGCTCCTATCTCAGCCCATCTAGGGGGAAAATTATTCCTATACTTAGAGGTGTCAGAATCAACTATAAATGCAACTATTTTCAGAGATGATAAAGGGGTTCCGAAGGCCATGCACTTCAATAACAAGTCTCTTCAAGGGGACGAATTGAAGTAACCAAGAATGGAAAAGTTAGCATGCACGCTAATCCATGTGTCTAGGAAGATAAAGCCCTACTTTCAAGCACATACTATAGTGGTACTCACCGATAGTCCTTTGAGGCATGTCATCCATAAACTCAAGAAATTGGGTATGTTGATGGCTTGCTCAATTAAATTAGGGGAGTTTGACAGCATATATTAACTAAGGACTACAATCAAAGGGCATGCATTAGCTGACTTTGTGGATAAGTTCACCTGGGCCGAGGTCGACGTTAAAGAAGATGAAGTTGAAATGGTATCTGAGAAGATAACCATGGGTCCGACCAAAGTCGATGGTGCGAGGGCTGAACCTACTAAAAAAGATATTTTGTTCAGAATTGGGACAGTTGATGATGGTCCCTTCTTAGACGAAAATTTAGTCTGGAGTTTATTTATGGATGGATCCTCTTATGAAAGTGGAGCAGGGCTTATATTATCGGCTCTAGAAGGGACCGATATTGAATATGCATTAGGATTCATCTTTAAGGCCTCAAATAATGAATCTGAGTATAAAGCTTTGTTGGTTGTCATGTCCTTAGCCAAGGCGTTGAAGGTCGTCCATATGACTGTATATAATAACTCTCAGCTAGTGGTGAACCAAATTCTAGGGATCTATAAAGTCAAAGATGAGACAATGGCCAAGTACTTGGCAAGGTTGAAGAAGGTTCTGACCAACTTGAAAGAGGTGAAAGTGAAGAGAGTCCCTCAACTAGAGAATAACCGATTCAATGCATTAGTAAGGTTAACCTCAGCTACCAGAACAAATTTCAAGAGGACTATCCCGATTGAGATCCTCTGCTACCAGAATAAATATCAAGAGGACTGTCCCGATTGAGATCCTCTAAATAGCAAGTATTGACGAGGATGATAGTAGGATTGAATTTTGCTTGAATTTCACTTGGAAGCATCATGGATATATCCTCTCATCAGATATATCAGGGATGGAGAGACCCTAAAAACAAAGGACGATAAGAAAAAGTTAAGACATAGAGCGGAGAAGTTCACCATTATAGGTGATGTCCTATTTAAAAAGTGTTTTTTACTCCCTTTGTTACGGTATGTACACCCTATTGAGGTGGAATATGTCTTGTAAGATGTGCATGAGGGGTCATTATCAAGCCACATTAGGGTACGATCTCTAACAAAGCGTATTGTGATGCAGGGCTACTGATGGTCGACCCTCGCAATGGATGCAACCGACCATGTCAAGAAATGTGATAAATGACAGAGGTATGATTACATCCCCCATGAACCTCACAAAAATTTATCATCCATCACAACCCTTTGGCCATTTGTAATGTCGGGAATCGACCTCGTAGGACGTTTACCTAAGGTTGTGTGTAACTACAGATACCTGATTGTATCAATTAACTATTTTTTAAAATGGGTGGAGGCTAAGGACATGGTCTCCATAACAGAGGTGAAGACCTTCAAGTTCATTTGGAGGAATAACATCTACAGATGTGGATTACCCCACACTTTGATCACAAACAATGGAAAGACGTTCAAGAATAAGTCCCTAGAGGCCTACTGTGAAAGGATCGAAATCAAGCAGTTTTGTTCAGTGCCGAGCTGACCTCAACCAAATGGTCAAACTGAGGTAACCAACATGACAGTTATAGATGGGATCGAGAAAAAGTTAGAAGACTCTAAGGTATTGTGGAAAAATGATTTTCATGGAGTTCTACGGGCTTATAGGACAATAGATTGGACACCTACATGGGGAGACACCATTCATGCTGACCTATAGATTAGTAGACATAATCCTAACTGAACTCGACTTACCTAGTCACAAGATCTAGACTTATAACTCGAAGACCAATGATGAGGAAAGAATGATGGACCTAGATTTAATAGAAGAAAGAAAGGAAGATGCTGAGGTGAGATAAGCGGCATGTCAGCAAAAGGATGACCCAGTTCTATAACAAGAGGGTCAAGGCAAGGTCTATAGCCATGGGGGATCTGGTATTAAAAAAGGTTTGGCAGAAGACAAACAAGTTACACCCGAATTGGCATGTCCCATACAGTGTTACCGGAGAGGTTGTTCTTGGGACCTATAGACTAGAGAACTTAGAGGGAGAAACTTTCTCAAAATGAAGACCACTTGAAGAAATAATATCAATAGAATTGTATATAGTTTATGTCTCATACACATTGTATTTTGAATACCTCAAAGTAATATATAAAAAAAGCACAAGTCTTTCCTCATATCTTTTTATCTCGTGTTTTGCAATGCATGGTTTGAATTGTTCTAAGCTAAATAACATCATTCATATGATGAGTTAGTCTTGCTTCACTGTTGGTGATACGAGAAATCATGGGAGACTCATCTCGACCATGAATTCTCAATGACATCGAAAGGGGGGATTGTGTGACAACACCACTTAGGTGGTGAAAAACACAAAAACTATATTTAAAATCATTTTATTATGGTTTCTATAAAAATCATTGACTTGGTGGACTTAAATTTATTCTCTCCCTCGGCGAAGATGGGAGTGCATGAAGAGATGAAACTTTTCCATACACTTCCAAAAATTACGAGAGGGGATTTGGGATTAACACTATAAATTTTGTTCTCTCTAATTAAAAATCATTAATTTGGTTATCTCTTTCATCTTAGACGAGAGGGGACTTGAGATTAACACCATAAATTACGTGGTCTTTAATTAAAAATCATTAGTTATCTCTCTCGGCTTGGACAAGAGGGGACTTGAGATTAACACCATAAATTTGGTGGTCTCTATTTAAAATCATTAATTTGGTTATCTCTCTTGGCTTAGACGAGAGAGTAATTTAGATTAACACCATAAATTTGGTGGTCTCTAATTAAAAATCATTAATTTGGTTACCTCTCTCGGCTTGGATGAGAGGGGACTTGAGAATAACACCATGAATTTGGGGGTATCTAATTCAAAATTATTAATTTGGTTATATATATCAGCTTTGGAAAGAGGGGACTTGAGATTAACACCATAAATTTGGCGTTCTCTAATTAAAAATCGTTAATTTGGTTATCTCTATTGGTTTGGATGAGAGAGCACTTAGGATTGACATCATTAGTGTGGTGGTATCTCATTCAAAACCATTATTAGTGTATGAAGGGACGAGACTCGTCCATACACCTCCAAAAGTGAAGAGAGGGGATATGGAATTAAAAACCATTTATGGTTATACAAATCATTTATTGGTTGTCCCTATCAACCGAGACGAGAGTAAATACATTATTTTAGAGCAAATATGAGATGCGAATAAAATAATGATGCATCAGAGATGACAAAGAAGAGAATTTTCATTCAATAAAGATAGTTCATCACATTACAAAAATAGCATATACATGAGTTGGGGACGATGATACAAAAAATTGAATATTGTTAAAAAACTGTTCAACTTTCAACAACAAACAAAAACTTGTACAAGTGGAAGGGGCCGTTAAGCCATAGACGGCCGTCCAATAATTACAACCAAAAAGAAGATCAAGTCGTCTCCTCTAGAAGACCTTCGTCCAGGGTGTTGGCGAACTTTTCCCCAACATGTTGAGTGTCGGCTCTATAATCATTGGTGACACCCTCAGTCATCTTCCCTCCCTCTTGCTCACTAATATCAGCCATGGCTTGCTTAGTTGTCTCTGTAGGAGCAACCACAACAGCTTCTACCACTGCTAGAGTGGTGTCGGGAAGATAATTAGAGATATCAAGGACATCAAAGTCTTGGGGAGATAGTGTCCCAAATTCAGGGAGTTTAAGGATGTCTAAATGGCATGCCGTCTTTACCCCTGCCCCTTCAAAGTATTGAAAGGCATACCCCACAAATTTTTCAAAGGCCTTGAACTCAGCCATAACCTACTTTTTCGTCTTATCAAAAGCCACCTTTATTTCAACATCTACATCGGTCTGTCTGTGGTCAACCAAGACTTTGAGGGCATCCTCATGACCCTTCTTCGGCTTTTTTAAAGCATTAGAGTTCTTTTGTTGGATTGTGCCCATGGCCTTTTTGTGGTCCACATCCTTGGATACCAGCTCGGCCATCAGACCCTACTCCATCTTCTCAGTATCCTTCCCCTTTTTTATCAAGGGAAGATTCTTTTCAAACCACTCACGCAAGCGTGTGAAGGTGAGTAGAGACTTCAATAACAAAAATAGTAATGGCTTAGGACGAGACAACACTTGTAACAAAAATTACTTTACAATAGAAAAAAGTTCGAAAGAATTACCTAATTGGACTTATGAAGGCCGAATTGTATAATACGTGGGGGGGGGGGGTGCATCCATCGCCTTAAGGAAACACATATCAGCCTCGAGCATCATAGACATAGAAGCCACCCTAGATCATTTGGAATCACCAATTAAAGTCTCATCACTGAGCATCAGTTGTTCGAGATAAGCTACTAGAGTAGCATCAGACGATATTGGGATTGCCTTATTTGAACCCTCTTGGACGAGATGTCCTTTCTGTTATTCTTTTGGTGATGATGAACTATAGTATCTTCCACCACCTCGTTCCTCTTTTTAGAGACCTTGACATTGCCGAGGCCACTACTAGTGGTTTTTTTGGACGAGGCTGGAAGAGACAAATTCTTCCCAAACTTTTTTAACATGGCAGCGATATTTGGGGAGGCCATCTTCCAAATAGCTTATGGTATTTTGTCTGGTCGATCTACAAGAGTTTTTAAGATATTAATATCAGAAAAGGTCAATTAAAGATGACACCATAGTTCAACATTAAATATTTACAAGTCCAACAATGAAGATCTATTAAAGACGACACAACAATTCAGAGGAAAGACTTAAGCGTTTCAGTAAGGGGGTCAAGACCCAATCCTATCTCGATTAGGACTTCAGGTATCATGAGCTACTCAAATTGCACGACCCCACCATAACCCCCCTATTCTCGAATATCCTCGACCCTATCCGGATCGTCTACCCTCAGTTAGTGGTCAAGTTTGGAAGATATTGATGGTTTTGCCCATTTTGTAAGACCCTCGGCTCTTAGGCAGAGCAAATGACATTAGAAGGGAACTCCCAAGAACAAAAAATGAAAAAATATCTCAGCTTCCAGTGATGGTTGGATATTTGGTTGACATGAATGACCCTTTTGGTGGACTTCCTGGCTACGAAGTGGTAATAGTTTGTTTGGGTCTTGGTTCAAGAGACAGTATAACAGGTCTTGAACACGCTAACTGGAAGGTCATAGTCGAAACAAAACTTACAAAGAGATATAAATCTGAGAAAACTCCTCCACACATTAGGAAACGTTAGGATGGGGCCAAACCTAGACTATCAGGTATCTTTCGCATAGTAATATGGATGGGAAGGCGAAAGACGACCTTGAATATTTATTTATTGACAACAATCTCATCCTCATGATCATTGAACGCCCTTTCGGCCTCCTCAGGAACTCTCATGTTGATATTGAGAGCAATCACGTACAAGTGCCTCATGTATATAAGGTTGTCATATCTGACAGTGCTCTTGAACTTTTGAGTATATGACCATTCTAGTTTTTCCTCAGCCTCGTCTTCACAGCCAATAATCTCTACAGTCGGTACTCCACTGGTAAACCTACTCTGAAACTCCCCCTTAGTCATGGACGAGATAGGAATTATCGTTGTACAGGGGGTTGGGAAAGTAAATCTCTGTCCCTTAAGGATAGAGTCCTCAAAAACTTTGCCATGATAAACAGACTAGGCAACCCTTTAGTCCTCCATAAGAGAAGAAGGAACCCTCATTGCCTCTTCATAGGAGTCGGCCTCTCCAAATACCGTGAAGGAAGAGGGAATGTAACCCTGTAAAGATGAGGACGAGCTTCCACTCTGGAATAAAATTCCACTCATGTAATCCTCACTGATCTCAATGATCAGAGGATGAAGGACAACCAAGAAAATAAGAAAAATGGGGCGTGTAAAGTCGACCCCACTTTTTCTCTTAGTTTTGACCTCTACCTCACACTTTTGTATTTCCATAAGTATATAACCCTTAATATGGGGAAATTGGTCAATGATTTTGTATAAGGTCTTAAACATTCAAGTGATTTGACTTACGTTGACCAAAAGATCAAATGGTCAAATATGAATCCTTTTTACCAAGAACACTCAAGAACATAGAGTCGGAGCTCCCCAAAAAAGATGATCAAAGCAACTCCGGTGACTCACATGGGTGGCAAGGAAGGCAGAGAAAAGCCTAGAAAACCCTAGACAACTAACCTAATCACTAAACCATTAGTGAATCTCCTAAAACAAGCCCTAAAACCTCCAACAAAGGCTGTCAGAAAACCAAAAGTTCACCTAAAAGTAACAAGAGGCAAAAAGAACCTAAGAAGCTTGAAATATTAAGAAAATAAGAAGAGTAAGGTTACCTAAGTGGAGGATAATACCGAAGGAACAAAGAAACGCCTTGAAAATGTCCAAAAAATGCTTGAAGAGAGGAGAGAGAGAGAAGGAGACTGGATTTTCTAAAAAGAGAGCTTGAGTGCGAGAATAGAAGTGAAGAAGGAAGAGAAAATGGGATTTTCAAACCATTTAAGTAGGTTTAATAATTGCGCACATTTTCCCATGAAGTCTTCATTATGTCATAGCTTCCTATAGTAGGCCTGCAGCCATCACTCTTGGGTGACACGTTAACCCACAAGGTGACTGCCAAGTGTTTAGTCAAGACCTCTTATACAACCTTTTAGACCTTATAGTGAAAGGATAATTCAACCCTTAATCAAGGACATCTTATCAACACCTTCTCTCAGACACTTCTACCCCCCATCCTTCTACTCACATTAAAGACTAAGGGCTATGGGTGATTGATATACCCAAGTGTAGCCCCATCTTTCAGCTAACCTCAACTCACTCAGGTCGGTCGTTGTGACTCCTTAGGAGGGACAGTAGAGGGTCCTTTAAATCCCCATCTGTCTATAGTCTCGGCCTTGTACCAATCCAATAGGCCGATACCTACTAGTTATATCATCATAAGTTCATCAGTCTTGGCCTAAGAACGATCTTACCAATCGAGACCTAACTGTTGTCTCACTAGTCCCTCATCATTATCGTCTCGGCTTGACATCACCCAGATAATCAAGATCACCCTTTAGTCCAGCAGTTCAGTTGCTCAATAGGATATCAAACATATTAGCCTCATCTAGGCCGAGACCTCCCAGGACGACATGCATCTCACGTTTGACACAGGTTAAAAACACGACCAATCCACGAGGGCAGGGAGTTATAACCATATCTCAAGAGAACGTGAAGAAATATTGCATCATCATTACACACTTTTGCCATGGTGAAGAATTATATATACTGAGAACTATACAATATGACCTCTACCTGTCCTGTGGGTATAATGCACGCTCAAGAATTATATATACTCATCTTCTTCCTAGTGGAAAGGATTCGAAAATTATAAACACTAGGCAAACTCTATATAATATACATGAGAGAGAGAGAGAGAGAGAGAGAGAGAGAGAGAGAGAGAGAGAGAGAGAGAGAGAGATCTTGAGTGTTGTATATCCAAGGCCATTATAGACTCATTTCATAGTGAAACCTCACATCCCTACATAGTGGAGTAGGTTGAAAAGCTGAACCAGTTACATACCAGTGTTGTTCCTTTTCTCCTCACCTCCTTCTCTTATCTTCATATATCTTTACATATATCCAATGTTATGTTGTGTTTGAGATTGAGCTTCATATTCAACTTTAAATGGTGATTTATTACCATCATCATGGCTGGGTTATGGTACTATGACATTTGGCACCTCATCAAATATGGTAGGTATCCCCAAGACGCTGATAAGAAAGGCCATGCAACCTTTCGCAAACTGATTCCCCAATACATCATTTGTGACAAAGCGCTATTCAAGAGAAACTTCAATGGGACCCATTTGAACTCCATAACAGGGGATGATGTTGAAGAAATAATGCAGAAGATCCATATTAGGGAATGCGGGTCCCACATGAACGGTCATATGCTTACCAAAAATATCATCCGTCAGGGGTATTATTGGACCACTATTGTTTAAGATTTCATTGCCTATGTTCGGAGATTCCTCAAATTCCAATAGTTTTCTAATATCCAACACTTACCATACTGAGAACTATAGAATATGACCTCTACCTGGCCTTTCTCCACCTGTGTCATTGACATCATAAGGAAGGTTACTCCCAAAGCTTCAAACAGTCGGGAATTCGTCCTGGTCTCCATTGATTACTTCACCAAATCGGTTGAAGCCGAGTCATATAAAGTTCTAAATGCTAAGAATGAGGATAAGTTAATCAGAAAGAATGACATCTATCGATACGAACTTCCCTATGAGCTGGTATTAGATAATGGGATCCACTTCAAAGCTGAAGTCATAGAACTATTTGATGAACACGGGATTCAAGATACAAATCTTCTCCCTACTGATCCCAAACCAATGGTGTTATCTAAGATGCAAATAAAAGCCTCTAAAATATAATTATCAAGATGACTAAGAGTTGTAGAGATAGGGCTAAGCAAATCCCTTATGACCTCTGGGGCTACCGCACTTCAAGCAGAGCTCTTACTGGGGCTACCCCTTATTCTTTAGTGTATAGCATGGAAGCAGTTCTACCCATTGAGATAATACCTTTCCATGTGGTTCATGCTCGAGAGCAAAGTTAGTGAAGAAGAATGGCATCAAAGACAATTCGACGAACTATAACTCTTGGATGAAAAGTGGTTGCAGTCTTTATATCATATACAAGGGTACCATCACTGGATAACGCGATCATTCAATTGAAAAGTCAAGGACCGCAGTGTCTAGGAAGGTTACCTTAGCCTTAAGAAAATCATTGAACCCGTCAAGGATCCTAGCAGGAAGTTGAAACCAAATTAGAGTGGCCCTTACATTATGAAGAAAGTCCTCTCAAAAACATTTTTTTTTCAAAATGGAACTCATGTAAATTTTTAAAACCCCAAAGGTACGTAGTCAGCCCATACACTGTTTATGGGCCTGGTCCCCTTATTTTTCACAAAATACTATTATTTTCTAACCTCCAAGAATGACGGTCCATCTTACCATTTACATGAGAGAAAGGAATATGTATGCCTTAACGATTAATATAGATAATTCAAATGCAAAACTCATCAAGAGGGACAACAAAATATGATCAAAATCAGTTTTATTTCAAATGAATACAACGATACTACATGAAGTATCAGTGAAGGGAGATGAACAAACCACCTTATTCCACTAACCAAACCATCCTTAAAAAAACCTAACCCTTACTAATCTACACAAAAATTATTCTAAACCCCACAAAAAACCCCAAAAATACAAAACACCCAAAATTACCCACTTTCACAAAAATAACCCAGACTTCACAAACATTGCATTCAAAAACCCGACGGTCACTGCCTCATCTTCATTGCGCCACCTGTAGTTCCTCAAGTCTCCCACTCCTAGTTAACACTCTATATGCGCTCCATGCACTGGTAGCCCTAAAAATCTTGGATAATACCACAACACCTTCTTCCATGGTGTTGAGGGAAACGAACTACCTTTGACCAGTCTCCTCCTTAATGATTTTCTCCACTACTCACTTCCATAACCACTTCAAGTAGTCCCCAAACACATGTCAGGCCCCTCCTCTAGATTATGACGGATGGGTAGACGACTGGTGGCATTACCATAAGGAGCCCAGCATCATTCGCAATGATTCAGTCAGGTTCTCCATCGAGAAGAAGTTCGTTATATGAGGAGCCACAATTTTTCCCACTAAACTTGGATCAGAAGCCGCCAGGGTAAATAGAAGGAAGTATGGAAATGGTCAACCAATCGTTCATATCGATACTCTCCCAGCTACAAAATAAGCTGCAAGTCTCTCCACCATGGCACTGATTGACGAAGACATCAAGCTTCGTGTTCCACTGACTAGTTGACCCAATTATCTATCGATGGGTTGAAACTGAAGAAAGGTCGGACCAAGAAATTAGGCACACCTATCAAGGGATATACGGGATGGAACTCTAGACGAAACCTCTCTACAAGCCACATGAACAGTATTACCAAGCTCCCTCTCAGAAATTCGGAGTGGCACTCTTTCCACGAATTTGGGGTCTCGGCCAACACCACAGCCGTAAGGTTATGAAGTTAAGATGTCCATGCCATTATCACACCTACTTGGGGATTCGATACTAACTCCCCTGTCACCAGCAAAAGCCTCGTGCTAAGGCCTAAGGCATCAGCTCCGACAAAGCTAACATCCTCTAAACCCTTCAAGCGCACTGAATGCATAATTGCATGAAGAGAAATAATGCTTTCAGTAACCAATAGTCGAGCCACTGAAGGAGAAATATGGAGCAACTCTACCTAAAATACTCGGGGAGAATGGGAAAAATCAAGCATAGCCACCGCCACACTAGAAATAACTCCCACCATGGCCGAGAATTTTTTATCAATAGGACAAGCCTCATTTAGGGCCAAAAAGGAAGACATGATCCTAAGGGTACCAGATTTGAACCTCCGTTGTTAGCAACTTCCTGTCTATGGAACGATTACACCACAGAGAAACCATGCACATGTTGAAAGAATTATAATCCACATTGTATAAACACATGGCCTACCGACCATTAAGGTAAGAGGAGAATTCTTTATGCATGGGAAGTCCCATTTGGGAATAAGAAATGTGAAGCAAGAAGAGAAATATGGGTATTTGTGGAGAAAGCACATCCCATACCCCTCCTTTTATACTTAAAATCCTTTACAAAAAAAATAAAAACCCTGGAAGCCCGATTTATTCTCATCCCTACAGGAGTATAATGATGTGTAAGAAAGTTTAATCAAAGCCTAGGGATGATTGACTTAACCCCCATGCCGATAGGCAGGTCAAGGGGTATTTCGATCGGCACCCCCTTGATTTGGAAAATTCCATCTTTCCACTTTTATCAAATCAATTTCCATAACAAATCCTTATTTTGAAAATTTTCCCTCGGGGTCATTCCTTTTCAATTACTCATTTTCTCTAATTTATTCTCCTCCAAAAATCATTTTCATTTTCTAAATAAATTCTTACTTGAAAATATTTTCCCTAAGTTAATTACATTTAATCATTTTTTCTAAAATAATAATAATAATAAACATTTTGACTTCCAACTCCATATTTGTCTCTATCTTTGCATAAAATAAAGAATCTCATCCAAAAATTATAAGTGCATATAGGATAAGTCACTAAATCAAGAAAAATGCCAAAAAAAAGGTATATTTTTCAATATATTTTGCTTCATTTGGTTACATTTTGCAGATAGAAAATAAAAAAATAATGCAAACGGGACTTTTCCTGAACCCTTAACTCTCTATTTTGCAAACCCTCAATCCCCGTGGCAGATGCGCTTTTCCCGATTACGAGTGATGGATCATCCACTACCAGAACACCAACCCTCATCTGAGGTGGTAGGCGGAACAAAGTAGGAAGGATCGGACTTCTTAATATAGTTAGATATGGAGGCTATCCAGTCCTTGATATTCTTCAGCCATGTAGTCATCATTCGAATATAAGAGAAATAATATAGTTCAGGATGGGGGACCACATTCGTAAGCCCCATCAACCTAGACACCGATGCAGGGGGACGATGTGGCACACTTAGTGACTCCCCATTACTCAGTCAAATATTATAGGAAAGGTGAGTAACCTGAATGATCGGAGCCTCCTCCGTCACCGCTTCCACCGACGTTCCACCACTTGTGTTGTGGGATGAGACCAAAGGCGTGTTAGTAACCCTACTCGAAGTCGTGGAGGGTGGATGCATGTTCTTCATATCATATATATAGGAGGGCATCAACCAGCTTGTCACAAAATCCAGATAGTCATAGGTCGCTACTGTATCTGTATAGTGCGTATAGGGCTTGCCGATCATCATTATCGCTTGGGTATCATATAACATATCTCTAACCCACCTCATGAATATATGGGGTATCTAATATGGTACCATAACGTCCTCCTCTACAATCTTCCTCATCACCCTCTCTCCTAGGTATTAGACGTACCCAAACTCATGCGCAATCAACCGTCGCATCTGCGCATGTACGTCCGTCAACCCAGTATCCCGCGGAGTCATCCCCTATGAGTAGAAGGTCTCCTGCAGTCCCCAACAGAGAAACACTATATTCTAAGGAAATGAAGATGCCAAAAAAAGTAACTCGAAAAAGAAGGAAAGATAACCTGGTCGCTCGTCAGGGAATTTAGAGCCCATCGCACGTCCGCCAAAACTAAAAACTGATTTGACCACTGGTTATACTTCCGCCACTAGAACATCTGACAAAAGTCTTAGGGATATCGACCCTACATTATGCCCAATCACCTCATAGAACCACGTGTGTAAATGACAGGAATCAACAAAGAGGAATAAAAGAAAAATGCAAGGAAATGCATAAAAAGAAAAGAAATATAAAGTTACCTTTAAAAGATACGTGGCCCACGTAAAAGTCTACCGACGACACCGGATGAAAGTATCCAAAGAAGAATAAAGGGGTGCCAAGGTCAGGTTCCCCCAGTTGTAGAGTTGGAGGTGAAAAATCGTCCTAAAATACGACAGGATCCAAAGATGGATGACGTTATCGCCGTTGCCATAAAAAAGCCTCCCAGAAAAAGCAAAATATACAGACGGTCCATCTATATGACCTGCTGCTCATCGATCAGGCCCACCAGACATGATCATACCCACATCCCTCAATGCCACTTACATTGCCTCCAGTGCACCCTCAATGTGCGATCCACCACTATCTGGAACCACTCGCAGTCAAATCTCGTTAGCTGTCGATTGTCTAAGGGAGTGATAGTCATCTCCCTGAAGGCAAGATGAAAAGCGTGGGCAGTGTCCCACCACCTTTCCCTTAGAGCACACAATACCATAATAGAACATGGTGTCTCATCCAAAGCCTGCACCAAATGGCCAAAATCGACATAGGAAACCATCCAACCACTATAATAAGGAGCTTCTCCCAAACCTATTTTAGCCCCTTCATCCCCGAGACCGAATACTCAAAGGAGCTATGCCAGTTTGTAAAAGAAGAAGAAAAAAAACCTTCATTAGAACAAACAACAAAGTGAAAATACATTGGAATACCAAAATTCACCATACTTATGTATCCACTAGGGTTCTTCATCCTAGACGAATGGTGGTACATAGGTTCGCATAATAGGATAGGCTCATTATCTACATGCTCAAAAAATTTAAAGGCTTTTTATTGCCCAATGCAAGGGGCACCCTGGACTTCCACTACAGGCCGACACAATCATCAACGTCTAGCCACTCAATATTGTATCCCTCATTTAAAGAACCATCCATTTAAAGTCTTAAAGAAAAAAGGACTTAGGAACATTTTTTTAGAGAGAAAATAGAAGATTCAAACACTTGAAGGTGTGAAAAAGGGGGAGGGATCGCCCCATTTTTTATAAGAGGTTAAAAGGCCTGCCATACCGATCGATAACTGCCTTTTTCTCTTCCTAAGTAAGCCCATGAGTTTATGTAATTATCGATTGGCACCCGTTCAAGCCTACCTATTCGTACCCTTTTACATTTTGTACATAAAATGACAAAAAATTCCATAAAATTCCAGAAATTGCCCAGAAAATTCCAAAAAATCCCAAAAAAATTGTGGAACGTCCCTAAAATGACCTTTTTTTACATTAAGCCCCATACAGACTCTCAAAATCCCTAGAAGGATTAATATTACACTCTTATCCTCATTATACTAATCAACGTAACCAATGATGTGCCCACATGAAAGTGTACTACAATTCTCTAGCCGGAATCCACAAAACTAAACATCCCCTAGTGGATTTTTAAGATGACATAATCCCCAAATGGAACCCCCGGTGCACCTGCACCCGCAAAATATTTTAAATTTACCCAGGAGAGCTATTCCTCACATTACAACTTTAGGTCCTCAGAATTTTTCTCAGCCTTTAGAATTATTCGTCACAACTATAGGCCCTCAGAATTGACCTCAACCCTCAGAATTGGTCGTCACAGCTTTAGGTCCTTAGATTTAACCTCGGCCCTTAGAATTGGTCGTCATAACTTAAGGTCCTAAAAACTAACCTCGTCCCTCAAAATTGATCATCCCAACTTTAGGTCCTCAGAATTGACACCTCGATCCTCAAAATTGGTCGTCAATAGATTAAGGTCCTCAGAATTGACCTCGACCCTCAAAATTGGTCTTTAACAACTTCAGGTCCTCATAATTGACCTTGGACCTCAAAATCGGTAATCACATCTTAAGGTCCTCATAATTAACCTCGACCCGCTGAAATCATCGTCATAACTTTAGGTCGTCAGTATTAATCTCGACCCTCAAAATTGGTCATCAAGAACATTAGGTCCTCAAAATTGACCTCAACCCGCTGACTTGGTCGTCATAACTTTAGGTCCTCTGAATTGACCTCGCCCTTCAGAATTAGTCATTAATAACTTAAAATCCTCATAATTTACATCAGCCCTCAAATTGGTCGTCATAACTTTAGGTCCTCAGCATTTACCTTGACCCTTAGAATTTGTTGTCACAACTTAGGTCCTTAAAATTGACTTCTTCCCTCAGAATTGGTCTTCAATAGCTTAAGGTCATCAAAATTGACCCCGACCCTCGAAATTGGTCATCAATAACTTTAGGTTCTCAGGACTGATCCTTAAAATTGACCTCAATCCTCAGAATTGGTCACCGTGAATTTAGGTCCTCATAATTAACCTCGACCCTCAGAATTGGTCACCATAACTTTAGGTCCTTAGAATTGACCTCGGCCCTAAAATTGGTCGTCAAGCTTAAGGTACCCCTCAAAATTGGTCGCTATAACTCCAGGTCCTCAAAAATGACCCTAACCCGCTGAATCTGTTATCATCATCTCCTTAGGTCCTCAAAAGTGACCTCAACCCTCTGAATTGGTCATCCTTATCTCCTTAGGTCCTGAAAAGTGATCATGACCCGCTGAATCATCATTCTCATCACCTTAGGTCCTCAAAATTGCCCTCGGTCTGATAAATTGATAACTCTCATCTCCTTAAGTCCTCAGAACTGATCTATACCCACTTAATCGGTAAACCTTATACTTTAAGTCCACAGGATTGACCTAAAATTATCCTTCCTAATGACGATGTGGTGTCCATCATTCTATGGCCTTCACTTGTTCCAATATCTCTCATCGAGCGGCTCCAGTAGACAACCAATTCTAGGAACCCCCTCAACACCTCCTTAGGTCCCTAGCACTCACTCATTCACCATAAACCCTTGGTCATACTTTGAGTACCGGTCTAGAGGCCACCGAGAATTCTTGAACCCCTTTTGACTCGGGTTAAATTTTTCATCTAAGTGGAATTTCAATGAATCTTCAAAGAGATATAAATTCACTTTCCAATGGTTTGATGTATGAGCGAATCTGCCTTAGGGTTCGGACAAACGTTCCATTTTACTATCAAAAATTGATCTGTAGGCCACCGGGCACCCTTGGCCCCATTTAACTCAAGTAAATTTTCTTAACTGAGAAAATCTCAATGAATCTTCAAAGTGCTATGAATTCCCTTTCCAACAGTTCACTTTGTGCCCGAATCAGCCTTACAATACGGACGAACAATCCGGTTTACCTCGAAAAAATAATCTAGAGGCCACCGGGCATCTTGATCCCCATATAACCCCAGTTGACTCTTCAGATTGAATTAAAATGAATGAATTTTTGAAAGTCTTTGAATACCCTTTCCAACGATCCGTCCCATACGCGAATCAGCCTTACAATATGGACGAATTACCCATTTTACTCTGAAGGATCAACAGGCACTTTTGTGCCCCGTTTGACCTTAGTGAAATCTATGAATAGAATGAAGCTAAATGAAATCTTGAAGGAATCTGATTAACTTTTCCAATGGTCCATCCCGTGCATGAATCAGCCTTGCGGTTCGGACGAACAATCCATTTTCTTCCGTAAACTTCTTATCCAATGACCAATGTGAATTTTTTGGCTTTGTTTGGCCTCAATCAAATCTCGAATATGAGAGTGGATCATTGTATTATTAAAGGTATCTTAATTCCCTTTCCAATGGTCCACCTCGTGTGTGATTCTGACTTACGGTTCATATTTTATGACCATTTTTCCGAAAAACTTGCCTCAGATTGTCGAATGGCACCCCAGGACCCTGCCTATCGGCATTGTGTCTAGGTTGATATGCCGATAGGTAGGTCTAGGACCCCGTTGATCGTCTCCCCCTTGACCCTATAAATAAAATCCATAACCTCACTTTGAAAATCACCCATGAACATTCCTCTCAGCAATGTAGAGAGTATTCTCTCGAATTCAGAGTTGTTCCCCTTTTAAAAAGCCCATTTCACACATTCCTTCCATCCTTTTAATAATACTTTTTAGTAAATTATGACCCATCTCCTCATATCTCATAACCTCATTGTAAGATCAGGGCATCTACAATCAAGATCCACTTCAAGTCTTCACAAGGAGGTCCAATTTCTCCACCCTTGTCTTTGAGTTCTCTTATTTTAGCATTAGTCACTTTATTTTCACTTTAGTGATTTATTTTATTACATCACATACATTAATCCCAACTTTTATTAGTAGTATTTGCGCATACTCTATTTTCATAAAAAAACAAAAATGAGGAAAATGGGGGGTTTACCTATAAATTCCAAAAAAGGGATTCTCACTACACATCTCCATGCTTGAAGCAAGTTTATCTCTACACACACATAAAAGAAATTACCGACTTGGATTTATCGTTTAAACCCCACCCTATGTTATCTTAGAACTACATGGACTTTTATGCCCTTTGGGCTACGTAGGCGTCTTGGGTAAATCCCTAGACTCGAGTTCTCCGTTATACACAATTGTAACCTTATTTGTATTATATATTCTTCATATATCTTATATGCTTCATTTCTTGTCTTTTATCCGACGTAAGTATTTGTTCTTCTATATTGACTTGTGAATCAACGATTACTTACATAATACTTGGAATTATTATTTTTGGAACACTTTTCAGGATGAACACACTCTATCCTTTTCCATGATGCGAGTCAAGCGATTCCATTATCCATTTATATTGTGCGCATAAACACACACTTCACGGAGTTTATTAGGGGAAGATTAACACATGCAATTGAGGGACCAAAAAGTTGGTATGGGCGCCTAACACCTTCTCATTTTTTATCTTAGTCCCTGGACCTTTGAACTACCTGGTTTTGTAAGCATCATTATTGTCCCCGATGTTGTTCTCTTGAGGCAAAAACATTTCTTTTTCCTGTTTTATAGAAAATAAGTTGGCGACTCTATCTCTACATATTACCCCCACATCGATGACGATCGAGTCCTCGAGAAAGGGTGTAATCCCCTACGCATGCCAGAAGCGAAGGAAAGGGAGGAGATGCCCTCCTCAGAGATCAGGACCCAACCTAGGGATGGAGACAAACTAATTCAAAGGGTTGAGGTCGATTCTAAGGACCTAAATATTGAAGTGACCGATTTAAAGACTTGAGGTTAATTTTATAGACCTAAAGGTTGAGACGACTAATTCAGTGGGTCGAGGTTGATTGTGTGAACCAAAAGATTTAAGTGATCGATTCTGAGGGTCAAGGTCGATTTTATGGACCTAAAGATTGAGATAACATATTCAGCGGGTCAAGATTGATTCTGTAAACCTAAAGATTAAGATGATAAATTCAGAGGGTCGAGGTCAATTATATGGACCTAAAGATTAAAATGATAAAGTTTGAGGGTCGTGGTTGATTCTGCAGACCTAAAGATTGAGATAACCAATTTAGTAGGTTGAGGTTGATTCTATGGATCAAAAGATTGAGATCACCAATTCAGAGAGCCAATGTCAATTTTGCGGACCTAAAGATGTTTTTTATTGGGAGTGTTTTTAATTATGGCTTCATTGGAGAAGGTGTAGATTATCGCTGGTGCCGGCACAATTTGGATTTTTGGTTCCACTTAGGAGTATGTTGGTGAAAAGATTGAGTGTTGATGATCTTATCGAGGATTAACGAGGCCTTATAATGGGTTTTTCTCAGAGTCATGATGTTCTTGACTTTGGAGAGATTTTTAGAATTTTTAGACTTTATTTTTGAACAATTTTTTATTTTTCTATCATTTTCGTATCGAAATTTTGATGGGACTACCGATAGGCAGGTATGGAGAGGTGCCTGGAAGTATAAGACATGGAGTCCTAGACTTCTCAGGGAAGGGTAAAGGTCACTGTCGATAGGTAGGACTAGGGGACTACTAATCCACATACCCCTTAGCCTCCTATAAAAAGGGGTGACCCTCTTTATTTTTCACACCTTCAAGTGATTGAATCTCTTTCTTTCTCTCTCTCAAAGTCATATTTGAGTCTATTTTCTTTATAAGATCTCAATGGAGGGTACTTCTAGTAATAACTACAATAACTGGGTGACTGTTGATGATTGAGAGGACTTGGAATGGGTGGTTGCAATGTTGTTGGCATTAGGCAACGATAATGTAAATGATAGCTTTGAGCTAGTGGTGGATGAGAGGGTTCTGCTGCGGGAGCCTACACTTCCCCATTCTTCTAGGGTGAAGAACATTAATGGCTATGTAAGTGTTTATACTTTTAGTTTCCACCTTTTTATCTTAGGATAATGAAGGATTTTTCTTGATTTCTGCATAAGTTGACATAGCCTCTTCGAGCATTCAGTCACGGGGGATGATCAAATGAAGTGGATAGTGTGGTATACCGGGTTTAGTACGTTAGCGGGGGCATTAGATAAGATGACAGGCTCTACAACAGTGTTATGTGCATTGGGAAAGAGGTGGTGGGACACAACCCACACATTTCATTTTGGATTTGGGGTGATGACGATAACTCCCTTGGATGTTCTGCAGTTGATAAGGTTGGAGTGTGCATGTCATCAGATTATGGTGGACCAAACTTTGCGGGTTACTGAGGTGGCAATAAGGGCCATCTTTGGGGATATAAGAAGAATTATGTCGGGATATTCTATCTGGATATATGTGTTAAAGGATACTCTACTATATCAGTAGATTGATGAGACTGATGGGAGGACGATGAGATATGCAACCTGCTTATTCATTTTATTTTTATTGGAGGGATTCGTGGTGGCGACGAGCAACGACATTATCCATATTTAGTTTTTTCCATTTTTGAGGATCATCTCAAACATGCATCTTTATGATTGGGGGAGATTAACACCGTCATCACTTTATGAATTTTTGGAAGCTTTAACTTGGTGGTGTCGAGAGACATTTATAGGACTCACTTATCTCGTGGAGGTAGTCTTTAAGTTCAATTTACCCTTTATTTTCTTGTAGTACTTTTAATTTTTCTTTTGATTCTTAGTCCTTATCTCTTGAATACGTAATTTTATGAGGCGATAGGGAATAATGTGGGGTTAGTGTCTTTGAAGGCGAGCGACCTGGGAGACTCCTCTAGTATGTATAGGTGGAGGAAGTCTAATAGGCGTTCAAAGCAATTCCTTTCCCTCAAGGATGTACGGGCAGTGCTAAACGCCCTGATGAACAACCAGATTAGGCTTTTGATCCTTGTCTCATATCTGAGTTTTTTAAAACCTTTTCTTTTGGGTAGATTACTGACTCTTTGCTGGAAAACAGGTGACCTCCTACCCGTGGCGCTTAGCCTCGGTGGCCATAGGGGTTACAGGCATGCATGCACAGATGAGGAAGTATCTAGGGAATGAGTTTGGGTATGTCTGGTACCTTAGAGAGAGAGAGTGGTGCCACAAATCATGAATGGAGAGATGGAGGTCCAACCATTAGTGCCCTCTGATTACATGAGGTAGGTGAAGGATATGACTGATGAGGCTAGGGTGACGATGATGGAGGGCAACCCTATATGCATTACACTAATATGACAGAAGGCTATGAATACGTGGCTTCGCGAAGAGTTTGTTGATGCCCTCGTGCATATATGATGTGGAGAATATGCCTTTACCTTTGGTGAGATCAAGGAGAGGTACCAGTGTAACATATTTAAATTAAGCGGGTGAAACATAATTTAATTAAAGAAATAATTGAAAATTAAATGAATATTAATTTAGAGTGAAATGGATTAATATTTATGCGCTTATGTATTTACTAGTGTGCTTTGATTAATTAAAATTAAATTAAGCCGTGAGTGAGTAAATGGGAAAGAATTTACTGTTATCTCAACTGGGACATGTTTGAGTAAATTATTATACGTTGAGATGGGAAAATTTTGTTAAGTGATTCGGGTGACGATTTCGAGTGCACGGTGATCTGAAATGGGTCAAAATAGCCAAATTTAAGTACTTGGGGTTGTGTTTGGGTATCAGGGGCTATTTAGATTAATTGGGACTAGTTTAAATGACTTTTGGACTTCTTAAAGGCATACGTAAAGTCAAAAACGGGAATTACACTTATAAAATTAAGGCTTTGGGTTTAAGAAAAGGTCATTTCACAAATCCAAATGTTTAGAAGAGTTATACAAAGAGTTTGAGAGGGTGAAAAGAATTGAGAAGAAAATTCAAGAGTCTAAGTGTGGGATTGAAGAATATATCAACAACATTCTAGGATTGAAAAAGTGGATGGAAATTCTAGGAAAACTATCAACATCTTCATCAATTTCAGACCCTACAAACCTTAAGGCAAGTAATTAATCTTATCCTTAATTTGTGTACTCAATTTTAGTCATATTATAGTTGGGAAACGATATTTTTGAGATGCTTTCACATATATAAACATGGGATTTTGGAAAATGATTTATATTTTGAGAAATAATTTATCTTTTGGAACTGGTATAAATTATGGATTTGAAAGAATTAATATGGCTTGAGAATTCTGAAATTGTTAGAATTGATATTCATAGGAAGAATGGGATATGTAAATGATTATGTGATATGATTAGTAGAATGATGTAATTCTTGACTTCAGTTATAAATCTCGTGAATTGATGATCAATCTATTTAATTAAAGTGATTAGTTGATGTTATAATCGTCTTAAAAATGTCCTCTTATACTCTATATAGATTGGCTAATGTATAATATTATGTTGAGAATGATTGGGCCTGAATTGGGGAAGAAAACAGGGGTTGAGGTTCGATGACTGTAGAAACGAACTGGTTTGCTTTTAGACTGAACCGATTTGGATTTTTGGGTTTAGACATAACCGGTTCACTTTTAGACATTTCAAGAAATTTTCAGATGGGTATTTTTATTAAATTAGAGATAAATTAAATGACTAAGGATATGAGAAATCCAAAGTTGATATTTTTATGTTTCTGGAAATCGAATAAATTGGTTATTTAAACCTCGGGCAGACTTTTATTCGGCATTACGAATTTAGAATTATTAAGGAATATAATTAAATGTGAATAATTGTGGTGGAAATTAGGATATTGGGATACAGAATGAGTGATGATATTTACGTGTCCATAAAATGAATTCGAAACAAAATTAATTAATTAAGTTCATGATTAATTAATTAATCATATAATGGAGCATTGGAAAATAATGCTTTTGTGCCATTAGTGACAGACATGCTTAAATAAAGTTTTAAGATCTATATACATGTGTGGAAAATATATATCATTGTGAAAGATATAATTATATGAATATAATAACATACCCTTCTACTGCTATCATTGAAGGTTTCATGAGTGGGTGATCTTCCCCGGCTCGTGAATGCAGGGTAAGTAATATCCACAGGTCATAGTCGCCACAGATGTGCCTAATAAGGTTGAAGTTTGAAGTGAGGTAATTACGGGTACGGTTATGGCTCACTATCGAGGAACCTAAGACCGGCATGTTGTTGTTTTCTATCGCAGTTCGGTGTGACATCCCGACCCGGTAGCTAGGACGATGTGAGTATTCCTTGAATTATGATAGCATCATAGAGACCCACATCCATTATTATTATTATTATTATTATTATTATTATTATTATTATTATTATTATTATTATTATTATTATTATTATTATTATTATTATTATTATTATTATTATTAGGGATGGCGGTTATATATATAGTGAGTGATACATATGTATGCATGATGTGATGATAAATACATATATATGTTAGGAAAAATATATACATGCATGGCGAATTAAAATATGAATATTTATAACTAGTGAAAGTTATTGGAAATGAGACGATTAAATATAATTGAAAATTGTATTAGTTAGCAGATGTGAAAGCTAAATATTGTATACGCAAGATGGGATAGCGTATGGAATTAAGGATACTTGGGAACTAGTTAGGCGGGAAACATAACTAGGTGATTAAAATGCATACGTTAGGTGAGCACTTTAGATGAGAGGTGAGTAGTGTCTCATAAGAGAGTGTCGTACCAATTTAAATATGAGTGAGTGGATATACATTTATTTATACATATTAATTACTTGAAAAATATATTCAAATGGAATTGGGCTCTGACCCATGTCAAAATTATTTTTAAAACCTTTTAAATGTCTAGCCACAGGGACCCCAAGTGTGATTATCTATCCAGGTCCTGGAGTTCCGACAGTTGTTGATTGTTTGAGGGTTTTTGTTTAGCCATTTCTATTCTTATGTTGTTGTTCCGGACTCATTCCTTATTCAGGAATGTTGCCTATGTAAGACGATTTATTTCAGTTTATGTTTTATTAATTATAGGTATTATTGTATGGAGGATTTTTTTGATGGTTTATTCAGAACAGTTTGGCATGTAATAAATTTACAATTGGATTTATTTATGGTTGTGTATTTTATCAAAATTGTTTAGATTAATGTGTATAATTGTTATATTTCGTATCACGTTAATAAAGATAAAAAATTAACACACGACATAATTTAATAATAGGGATTGGGCCCAAGAACCTCTCTCTCTCTCCCTAGACGTCATTAGGGTTTGCATGGCAAACCATAACCACCACCCTCACGTTGATCCAAAGCCACCTGATATTAACACTGTGTGGAACCGATCTTTTGCCTCTGTAGTGGCTGGATCCTCCTCGCAGCACCTAACTATCGACCTGAAACCACCTACAACTTACAAAGGCGAACCAACAGTTATCTTCTCTGATGAAGACATTGAAAACCTCGCTAAACCATTCAAACATGCCCTGGTTGGGAAATTCTCTCATGGCAGACCCTCTATGGAAGTCATTCGTCAGGTATTCCAAACTTTCTCCCTTAAAACATCATTCAATCTTGTCCTTATTGACAACAAACACATCCTTATAAGGTTAAACTCAGATGAAGATTATACAAGACTCTGGATAAAAGACACTTGGTATGTTGGTCGATTCCCCATGAGGGTATTCAAGTGGACTCCAGAATTCAGGTCTGATACCGAGAGCAGCCTTTCACCTATCTGGATCTCATTACCCCAACTCCCAATCCATTTCTTTTCTAAGTCTTCCCTATTCTCAATTGCCCAACTTGTTGGGAAACCCCTAAATCTGGACTCATCTACCCTAGAGATTAATAGACCTAGCATTGCTCGTGTTTGTGTGGAGATTGACCTCCTAAAAAACCCTCCAAATAGAGTATGGATCGGGTGTGGGAACAAGGGGTTCTGGCAGGAGGTCTTAGTGGAGAACAAACCCAAATATTGCAAGAATTGCCTTAAAAAAGGACATGACGAGGAATCATGTATTTTCTTGATGGCCAAATATGAAGATCACTCAAAGAAAGGTGAGATCAACAAGTCAAAAAAGACAATTCAGAGATATGAGAAGAAAGTCACGGAGAATCAACAAGGAGGTTCTAATAAAGCCGATAAAGGGAAACAAGTTATTGATGTTGATACAATAAAATCTAATAAAGTAACTATTACTGGTGAAGGGCTTGAGGATGTACGAGGCAGTAGAGACCATTTCATTGGGATTTTTCCCCATATAGTTGCTCATACAGATGGAATCAATACGGAGAATCAAATCAATGTTGAAGCTGAAACTAATCAGGAAGGTGGGAATGGGGAGGTTTTATTTTTAAAAGGCATAGTAGAGGATCAATCAGCTGGTATAGATGGAGTTGGTCAAAGCGACACAGTTTTCACAGAGGATTCAGTTGAGAAGGATGGAGCAACTACTGAAGATACAGGTACACTAACTTTGCAGCGTATTCAAACCAGGGACAAAGATTGGTCATTTCATTGCAGCATGATCAAAGAACAATTTGAAAATATCAACAATGAAGAATTTAGTGAAGAAGAATTCCAAATTGTTCACCAATGCGCATTATCCCCTAAAGGAACATCCATTCCAAAAATCAAGAAGGCTCCAGCTTCTAGACCTATTTACCTCACTGATGTAGAAGATGAGATAGGGCAGCACATTCCATTCATTGAGGAACTACAAATGTTTGCAAAGAAAATGGATAAAAAACTAAGTTCTTTTAACAAAAAGGAAGATGAGGTCAGGAATACAGAAAAATCAGGTTCTAAATCAGTTCAGGAGACCAAAAATAGAATGCCAGATCCTCTTTTTAGGAGAATTACAAGAGCTGCTGTCAAAGGCATCAATCACTCTCAACCATCTAATTCTCAATGATTAATTTAATTGTATGGAATATCAGAGGTGCCTCCAAAAAGTCATCATCTAGGAGGATCAAATTGTTAAGCAGGATTCACAAGGTACCTATTTTAGCTCTGCTTGAACCAAAGGTTGACTCTAAAAAAATTGATAAATTTCGAATTAAATGGGGTTTTGAGGGCAGTTGCAGTAATATGAATGGGACAATTTGGGTATTTTGGAGGTTCGGAGTTAATGTTCAGATTAATCGTGATCAATCCCAGAATTTATCCTTGAAAGTTAGCCATCCTTCTGTTCAGTCCTCTTTAGTCCTGTCAATTGTCTATGCTAAATGTAACAGAGAGGAAAGGAAAAGTATGTGGGAGGAGTTGTCTTCAATATCAGCAAGCGTGCAAACTGTGTCTCATTTGGTTATGGGGGATTTCAATGTTGTCTCTTCTCAGATAGAAAAACTTGGTGGAAATGACATCGATCATAGGGCAGTGGAGGATTTCAATCAAGCTATTGATGATTGTGGTTTGACTGATCTGGGGTATACTGGCACCAGGTTTACTTGGTGCAATCACAGGAAGGAAGATGATTTAATTATGGCAAGGCTGGATAGGTGCCTAGTTAACCAAGAATTCATATCAGAGTTTACTTCCTCAACTGTTAAGCACCTAAATAGATCCACATCTGATCATGCACCTCTTTTGATATCTCTAAAATCTAGTCATGAATATTCCCCTAGACAATTCAAATTCCAGAATATATGGTGCAATCATTCTCAATTCTTAGACATTGTTCAGAACTCATGGAAGGAAGAGGTGAATGGGGATGGGCTAAAAACTTTTGCTAAGAAGCTTCAGCGGCTAAAAATTGTTTTGAGGAACTGGAACAAAGAGAATTTTAGGGATATCTTCCAAACAATCAAAGATCTTGAAGATGAAAATCTTCAGCTGGAGCTTAATTACGAGCTTAATAGCTCTGAAGACAATAGAGTGGATATGAATCGAGGGAAGGTAGCTCTGATAAATGCTTTCAAGAATGAGGAGGAGTTCTGGAGGCAAAAAGCTTCTTTATAGTGGCTCAAGCTAGGTGATTCAAATTCCAAATTTTTTAATCATTATGTTAAAGCTAAGAAACATAAGCTACTGATTTCATCTATAAAAAATGATGATGGTGTGGTTCTTGAAGATCAGGAGGAAATCAAACAGCATATTTTAAGGTTCTTTCAAGATCAACTCCAACCAGATCAGTTGAATCCTCAAGTGGATGTTACTGCCATGATACCTGCTCTCATTTCTGCTGACCAAAATGAATTTTTAGAGGGTTTCACTAACGAGGAGGAGGTTCATTCTGTTATCATGGGCCTGAGTGATTCTTCAGCTCCAGGGCCAGATGGATTTGGGGGCCTTTTCTACAAGAAATGTTGCCAGGTAATTAAAGATGACCTTGTTAATGCAATTAACTCTTTTTTTGCAGGTTCTGTTCTTCCACAAAGTTGGACTAGCACCTCAGTGGTTCTTATCCCAAAAGTGAAATATCCCAAGACATGTGGGGATCTGAGGCCTATAAGTTTGTGTAATGTCTCTTTCAAAATCATCACTAAAATTCTCACAAACCGATTGGCTAAATTCCTTCCAAATCTGATCTCTCCAAACCAGAGTGCCTTCATCAAAGGCAGATCCATTCAAGAAAATGTTCTCCTAGCAAAAGAAATGGTGCAAAACTTGGGTAAGAAATCTCATGGGGGAAATGTTTTGATCAAGCTGGATATGGAGAAAGCATATGACAAGGTTAATTGGTTGTTCTTGGTGAAAGTTCTTAGGGCTTTGGGGAAAGATGGATAGATCTCGTTTGGAGAAGTATCTCCAATAACTGGTTTTCAGTGATCATAAATGGGGAACCTTGTGGATTCTTCAAGTCAACAAGGGGTCTTAGGCAAGGTGACCCTCTTTCCCCAAGTCTCTTTATCCTTGCAGCAGATTTCTTAAGTAGAGGGCTGAATCTTTTGATGGAATCTGGATCTGTAAAGCCTTTTTACATCCCAAGTGGTAGTCCCCTCATCTCCCATCTTGCTTTTGCTGATGACCTCATAGTCTTTTGTAGAGGTGATAAGAGGAGTATTCTAAAAATTAAGGAGTTCTTTCATCAGTATTGCAGTTGGTCAGGGCAAAAGATTAATGTTAGAAAAAGAAGCTTCACTATTGATTCAAAATGTAAACCTCAATTCAAGACCAAGATTGCTGAACTAACTGGTCTCTCCCACAAAGAGTTGCCTATCAAATACCTTGGGTGCCCGATATTCAAAGGAAGGAACAAGATCAAATATTATGATAGTCTAATCAATTCCTTGAGAGCTAAAATATCAGGGTGGCAGTCAAAACTTCTTTCTCATGGTGGTAGAATTACTCTCCTCAAACATGTTCTCTCATCTATTCCTTCTTATCTTCTTTCTTCTCTTTCTCCTCCTAAAGCGGTGGTCACTAAAATACATCTGATCTTGAATAAATTTTATTGGGGGGGGTAATGATGTTCAAGGATGGAGGCACCAATGGAAGAGCTGGGAATACATAAGCAGAGATATCAAGGAGGGAGGGCTAGGCCTTATAGATTTCAATCATTTATCCACAACATCCTTCATGAAACTATATTGGAAGATGTCCTCTGAGAAGTCTTTATGGTCAGCATATATGACGAACAGGTACAAAAATTGCAGCGAAGGATCGAAGGGAGTCTCTCATACCTGGAGGAACATGGCGAAGGTGAAAGATGCTTGTGTAGGTAATATGGCTCTTAAGAAAGATCAGTGGTATTGGGTTCTTGAAGTTACAGGGAATTTTTCCTTAAGCTCTGCTTATATGTATTGCAGAACTCATTACCCTTTATAAAATGTTAGCACTATTATCTGGGATATTAGTATTCCGAAAAAATGCTCGATTAATCTCTGGAAAATAATTAATAATTGTCTTCCTATAGACTCATCTTTTCAGTCAGTTGGTATTAAGCTCTGCTCCAGATGTGCGGCATGCCAGGCTCATATTGAAACTATAGATCATTTGTTCATTCACTGTCCCTCAATCAGACCCGTGTGGGAATTTTTTTCCAAATTATTGGGGATTGATATGAACACATCTAATATTTCTTCTCTTCTTCAAAGCTGGTGGATAAAAACTGGGCCTCAAGACTATTCTAGGTTCCTTGGTAAATGCATCCCAAATATTGTTTGTTAGGAAATATGGAAAAGTAGGAACCAAGCCCTATTCGAAAATGTTGAGGTTAATCCCAAATCAATAATTCATCAATCAATCTCCCATATCTCAGATATCTGTAAAGGAACTACATTTCAAAATAGAATTTCTTCGTTTGATCAAGGGGTTCAAAAAATTTTCAATCTTCAAATTCGCAGGCCTATTCACTTGGTAAAGTTAATCAAGTGGAGACACCCTAATCCGTCGTGGTTCAAGCTAAACATAGATGGGGCTTCGAGAGGGAACCCAGGGCCAAGTGGAATAGGAGGGATTCTTAGAAATGACAGAGGTGATATTATGTTTGCATATGCTAAATCTGAAGGATTAGCATCAAATACTTGTGTGGAAATTAAAAGTATATGGGTTGGTATCAAGATGTGCTTGGACTTCAATATTAAAGATGTGGTAATCGAGTCTGATTCATTATTCGTGGTAAACCTTATCAACAAAAATTGGAGACCTCCATGGGAACTGCTGGAATGTGTTCAAGAAATCAAGGAGATCATCTTGAAGAACAATTTCATTTTATCTCACTGTTACAGGGAATCAAACATGGCTGCGGACTCTCTTGCGAACTACGGGATTATGCTTCCCTCCCTATCACTTTTTCATCATTTTCTGGACCTTCCTACTATGATTAGAGGGGCTGTCAAGCTGGACAAACTGGGTTGTCATTACATTAGATCTAGTGCTAAGATTACTTAAGCTTTGTAATGGGGCTATCATAAAGCCCCAGATTTGATTTTCAGTTTCTTATTTCATGAATCCTCTGTAAGCTTTTTGGTTAGGGGTCGTTCCCTCTTTTAATAAAATTTACCTGGGGGCCATGTCCCTCTTCATTTAAAAAAAAATTAAAAAAAATAATAATAGGTGTTTAGTAATTAATTGGTTGGAGAGTGATGCTAAGAATGAACAATGAGATTCTTGATTTATTTTAGTAGAGGGTTGGCCACCCATTATTTTAATAAGCAGGGTGTCACATATGGTACAGAGCATCAGGTTCCAGAGTACTTAAGATTTGTGCGGACTTATTACATTTTCTACTGTAGTGATCTTTGATATAGAGCCCTATGCTTAGGACTGTTGATTTATATTGTGATTTATGCTCTCCCGCTATTATGTATAATTGACTTATATCTTAGGAGAGCATAAAAGATTGTGGTCGTGGGAAATCCAATGCTGTGCGGACTCATCAGGAACCTCAGATCCCACAAGGGATGGTAACAGCAGCACAAGTGGCTAACATGGTTGCATAGGTAGTCAGTACCGCATTATTGCACAGCCAGAACCGTCACGTCCATCTACAAGGGAAAAAGAGAGCCATGGAATCTCACTATCCAGATGGGCAGGATATAATAATGCTGGTAGAGCACTACAGAAACCGACTGGTAGTCATTAGAAGTGGGATTTTTAGAATGGGATTCTTCTAAGAGGTTCTATTCTGGGAGTTTTCGACCTAATGGAAATGGAGGTAAATAGGGAAAGAAAGCAGAACAACATCATCGTGACCAACTGGGCCAGAAACATGGGAGTTTCACCAATGTGAGGAGGCAGGCCATAAGAGGAAGGATTGTTCAGAATAAGTTCTAGCACCACAGAAGGATCTGAGACGGAGGATGTTTTTATAGAAATGTTATTATCGTGGAGAAGTTGGGCATAAGAAGAATGAATGTCCGCGATAAGGGCAGGTGCAACAGCAGGGTACGCAGCAAGGTCAATAGCCAGAGATAACACCTATATCACCACAAGTAGTATCCCAATAATAGCAAGGGTAGAGGCAGTAGGGGCATGTTTATAACGTCCATAATGCGGTGATATCACAGGTGCCCCAAGCGCAATCTGCAGTAGTGTGTGTGTGTGTCGTATCCACTGTTCAAAAAAAAACCCGCCTAGGCTTAAGGCTTGGAAGAAACACATTGCCTTACGCTTTTCACGCCTTATTCTTTGTAAAACCCTTAAGGCGCACTTTTTTCTAAAAACACAATGTTTTAGTGAAACGATGTCGTCTTTTAAAGAATTTGTTTACAAACCGGAACATTATCTCATCCAAAATAATCAAATAGTTTTTTAATCTGCATATATTCAGACATATTTTTATGATATGTGCAATTTTTGTATTTTAATAGACTTTCTATGGTTAAAAACTATTAAAATATATTAAGAAAGCCTAAACGCCTTTTCACGTTTTTTCACGCCTAGGCCCGCCTAGGCTTCTAAGGCTTAAGGCTTGGCCTCCACGCCTCAATCACGCCCCGCGTTTTTTAGAACCTTGGTCGTATCAATTGGCATATGGGTCGGGTATTATTTGATACGGGAGAATCACATTCATTTATTTCTACTAAATTTGCATGTACGTACGGTTTGCAAGAGACCACCAATAGTATTATTATGTGTGTAGACTCACCCTTGGGTAAAGAGGCACTTTATCACTCCATATGTAGAGGGGTGGGGATAAATGTGAAGAGACTGAGTTTAGTAGCCGACTTACTTATGTTAGATATGAGTGTATAGGATGTTATCTTAGGCATGGACTAGTTGGCATTGTATCGAGCGATATTGGACTGTTTTGGGAGGATAATTGTTTATCCTATTCCAGGACAGGAGAAGTTTTTAGTTGCGATACTTCTTCCTGAAGGAGGATCAACCACACATATTTATTACATTGGGGAGGAGACCTCATAGGAGATAGTTATTTAGTTTGAATCGATTCCAGTGGTTAGGAAATTTGCATATGTGTTTTAGGAACTACCAGGTTTACCATCGAGTCGGAAGATTGAGTTTGTTATTGACTTAGCTCCGGGAACAAAATCTATTGCGCAAGCACCATACCGTATGCCTCCTTTGAAGATGAAAGAGTTGATAGAGAAAACTCATAAGCTCTTGGGGTAGGGTTTTATTATATGGAGTACGTCACCGTGGGGGGCTCTAGTTCTTTTTATAAGGAAAAAGGATGGGTCACTCTGTCTTTGCATTGATTATAGGGTGTTGAATAAGGTTACGATTCGGAATAAATATCCTTTACCTCGGATCGACGACTTGTTTGACAGCTTTTAGGATCAACATACTTCTCAAATATTGATTTGAGGTCTGGATACCACCAGTTGCATATCAAAGACAAAGGACGTCCCTAAGACTGCATTCCTGGCATGGTACGGGTCATATGAGTTCAGGGTTATGCATTTTGGGTTGACAAATGCTCCAACAGTATTTATGAATCTCATGAATAAGGTGTTAAGATATTTCCTTGTCTAGTTTGTGATCTTGTTCACTGACAACATTTTGGTATATTCTTGATCTGAGGGTGAGCATGCTGAACACTTACGTTTGGTTCTGTAGACATTGAGGGACCATCATCTCCATGCCAAGTTTGAGAAGTGTAGTTTTTAGTGTGTGAAGTGAAGGTTTTGGGTCACGTGGTGATAGACAAAGCAATTGTGGTGGATCGAAGTAAGGTATCGGTGGTAAGGGAGTGGGGATAGCCCACTATGCTGAGAGAAGTTCGCATTTTCTTGGGATCAACAAGATGTTATCATGAGTTCATTCAAGGATTTTCAAATATTGCGAGCCCATTGACGAATTCGATTCACAAAGGGGTTTCATTTATGTGGGATGAATATTTTTATTGGCTTTTATGAGTTGAAAGACAATCTTACTTCAACACATGTACATGCAATGCCTAATGGAGGAGTGAAATATCGTGTATGCACTAACGCATCCTTGCAAGGACTTGGAGGTGTTTTACAGCACTAGGATCGGGATATAGAATATGCTTTGCAAAAACCTAATACCCATGAGAAAAACTATCCCACTCATGATTTGTAACTGGTTGCAGTTGTCTTATCCTTAAGGGTTTGGAGGCATTATCTCATGGGGGAGAAATCCATTCTATTAACGGATTATAAAGAACTACAATACTTGTTTATGCAATAAAGATATTAATATGCAACAACATAGGTGGTTAGAATTCGTGAAGGACTATCAGTTTGATATTCAATATCACCCAGGTATGGCTAACATTGTGGCAAATGCATTGAGTTGAAGGCCTACGTTAAAGTTGGTGGCAGTGTGGAAAGCTAAGTGGGTTGAGCTTTGTCATACTGATTTCGTTGCCATGGATTGCATAACAGTGTTGACCATCACATTCGATATTTTGATGAGGGTTGTGAAAAAGAAAGTCGGGGATCAATTTTTCTAGTATAGGGTGAAACAAATTTTGGCAGAGGGATCGAAATCCTACTCAATCAGTTCTGATGGAGGTTTACACTTCAATAGGAGACTCGTGGTCCTAGATAACAGGGATTAGAGACATGCTATTATGACAGAGTCCCATGGGTCGCGATTTGTGGTGAATACGGGTGGATATTAGAGGTATCAGGATATGCGTCGACAATATTAGTGGATTGGTATGAAGAGGGATATAGTTGAGTTTGTCTCACAATATGCCACATGTTATTAGGTAAGGATAGACCACCAGAGACCATCCAGAATGTTACAGCCATTGGAAATTCTAGCATGGACATGGGAAAGCATATTGATGGATTTTATTACCGGGATACCCACATCGTAGATGGGTCATAATTCTTTATGGGTGATAGTGGATCGATTGACCAAGGTGGCTCACTTTTTACCGGCATGGACAGATTATACGACGGCACAGTTTTCATAGATTTTCATTGATGAGATTGTTAGGTTACATAGGGTAATGATTAATATTATGTCCGATAGTGACAAGATTTTTTTGGTTGCATTTCTGGAAGAGTTTCTAGGAGGCTTTGGGAACTAAGTTGTGGTTGAGTACAAGTTATCATCTGTAGACTGATAGGATGACCGAGCGTGTGAATTAGATATTGGAAGACTTGCTCGGAATGTGTATACTTAATTTTAAAGTTGGTTGGGAGTAGTATCTTTCATTAATGGAATTTGTGTATAATAATTCCGAACATTTTACTATTGGGATGGCAATTTATGAGGCTTTGTATGGAAGACTTTATCATTCACCCGCTTGTTGGTTAGAGGTGGGGAATAACAAGTTCCTTGGACCTGAAATGATCCAAGATAATTTTGCTAATATCGAGTTGATTTGGGGTCATATACAAATAGCTCAAGATAGATAAAAGAGTTATGTAGATGCAAACAGGAGACTAGTAGAGTCAGATGTAGGTGACCAGGTATTGATACGGGTGTCTCCTATGAAAGGGGTTATGAGATTCAAAATGAAGGGGAAGCTCGCACAAATATGTGTGGGACCTTTTCTGATCATTAAGATGGTAGGGCCAGCGACATATAGACTCGCCTTACCAGAGCATCATTAGAGGATTCACGACGTATTCCATGTATCGTCGATGAATAAGTATAAGCAGAGTGAGATGGCTTATTAGTATATTTCGTTAGAGGATATTAACTTGCAGCCTGATATCTCATATGAGGAGAGATCGGTTGCCATTCTAGATAATAGTGAGCATAAGTTGCCTTCTAATGTGGCACCCTTAGTTCATGTCTAGTGGGGACATCACAATGCCGAAGAGTCGACGTGGGAAAGGGAGGAGGATATGCATGATAACTATCCAGCGCTCTAGTGCTATCATCGGTGGGAAAGATATAATTATATGAATATAATAACATACCCCTCTAATGCTATCATCGGAGGTTTAGCGAGTGGGTAACTTCCCTGGCCAGAGAATAGAGTGAAAGTATTATCCACAGGTCATAGTCTCCATGCATGGGCCTGATAAGGTTGAAATTTCAAGTGAGGTAATTACGGGTATGGTTATGGCTCATTATCGAGGAACCTATGACCGCCTCCAATATTGTTGTTTGCTATCGAAGTACGGTGTGAGATCCCGACCTGTTAGACAAGATGATTTGAGTATTCTTTGGATTATGATAGCATAGTAGAGACCCGCATCCGGTATTGTTATTATTATTATTATTATTATTATTATTATTATTATTATTATTATTATTATTATTATTATTATTATTATTATTATTATTATTATTATTATTATTATTATTATTATTATTATTATTATTATTATTATTATTATTATTAGGGATGGTGGTTATACATATCTAGTGAGTGATAAATATGTATGCATGATTGGATGATAAAGACACACGCGCGCACACACATATATGTGTGTGTTTGTGTTTGTTTGTGTGTGTTCAAAAAAAATATATACGGGCATAACAAATTAGAATGTGAATATTAATAACCAGTAAAAGCTATTGAAAATGAGATAATAAATTATAATTGAAAATTATAATAGTTAGCGGATGTGAAAAATAAATATAATATACGTGAGATGGGATAGTGTATGGAATTAAGGATACTTGGGGACTAGTTAGGCGGACAACATAACTAGATGATTAAATTGCATATGTTAGGTGAGCACTTTATATGAGGGATGAGTAGTGTCTCATGAGAGAGTGCGGTACCAATTTAAATATTAGTGAATAAATATATATTTATTTATGCATTTTAATTACTTGTAAAATATTTTCAAATGCATTTGGGCTCTGACCCGTGTCAAAATTATTTTCAAAACATTTTAGGTGTCCATGCACAGAGACGCCAAACGTGATCATCTATCTAGGTACCGGAGATAAAACAGTTGTGGATTGTTCTAGAATTTTTGTTTAGCCTATTATTATGTTTTAGTTCAGGACTCCTTCCTTATTTAGGCATGTTGCCTATGTCCGATGATTTATTTTAGTTTATGCTTTGTTCTTTTGGGGTATTATTGTATGGAGGATTTCTTCGATGGTTTATTCAGAATAGTTTGGCATATAATAAATTTACAGTTGGATTTATTTATGGTTGTGGATTTTATTAAAATTATTTAGATGAATTTGGATGATTGTTATATTTAGTATCACGTTAATAAAGATTAAAAATTGACCCACAACTTAATTAAATAATAGGTGGTTAGTAATTAATTGGGTCGACAGTGATGCTAAGAATGAGCCAATGAGATTCTTGTTTTACTTTAGTAGAGGGTTGGTCAACTGTTATTTTAATAAGTGGTCTGTCACATGTCTTCATGTGACGGTGGAAGGGCTGACAGGTCTTCACGACGAGGCTACCCGGGGAGAGGTATAACCATTTCTTTCTCTTTTCCATTTCCTCATTTCTTTTCTCTTTACCGACTTTTTTTTTGGTTCTCTTTTTTGTATATTTTCTGTGTGTCGACCACATGGCTGAGGGATATCAAGGATTGGATGGCGTCGATGTCGGACTATGTGAGGAAGTCGGCCAGTTCCTGCTTATTGCCACCAGCCACGTTTGATGAGCGCTCTGATTCTGGGATTAGAGGATCCATCGCTAGTCATCAGGGAAAGTAGATCCATCGAGGTGGTTGACACTAGGTGTTTTGAGAGAGATTTTGGAAGGATTCGAACTGCGTCCCGATATATCTTTTTTTTCTTCTCTTCTCTTCTAATTCTACATATAAGAGACTGTAATGATTCCAAATGAGTTATATTTAAGAAATGTATTTTTTGTATTAACTTGGTTTGATGGCTTACCCTATATGCACTTTAATTTGCTACAAAGGTTTTTCATTAGTTGCAACAATAGAGGAAAAATACAAGACTCAAAAATTGAATTTCCACAAGTAAAAGAAAAATGTTTATTTAATGTATTATATACAAAGCAAAAAATAAGGAATTTTCATAGGGAAAACTCGAAACTTGATTTTTTCAAAACAAAATGTTTATATTAGAAGTGATATGTATAAAAGAGGAGAATGAATAATTTCTAAAAAGGGGTTGACCGATCGGCATACCCCTTATCCTGCCAATCGGCATAAAAGTCAAGTTCAAATATCTTCCTTACCTTTGATTGCATTTTCTTCTTGCACCTGGTACTTTTAGAGCAGGATATCTGGTGGCGTGGAGTTTTTTTAGTATAAAAGGGGGCCTTTGGTGGTGTTTTCATCACCCCATTATTCTTTCTTCTCTTTATAGTCCTCTTCTTCTTTGTTCTATAAATGGCTCTTCTAGTGTCCGAGGACTTTTCCTCTTTCCTTAAGGTTTAGAGGCCATGTGCCTCCACAACATCAACAATGAAGCCTTTGGTCTATGCCAGGTCTCTTTGTGGCATAATCATCCCATAGACTTGAACCTTTTGGAAGCAACGGTACAATTCTAGTACCATAAAGACCATGTTTTTCGATTCGTCTTATATGAGGTATGTCCCACCTATGAGGAGTTATCTGTAATGCTAGGTGTTAGCCCTAGTGTAGCGGCAACTATGTCGGATTTATCTCGTTCTCCCTGGGTGTCTTTAGCCGAGTTTCTCCACATATTCCCTTTAACTACTCCACCATCAGTTCATGGAGGAAACATCATCCTCCCAGTAGTCATGAATTTGGTATCCCTAAGTGATTTTATTGAAAATGGATTTATCGGCATTGTTCTGGGATTGACTGCCAAAATTTTATTGGTGACATGCGATTTGACAGCTGAACCTTAGGTGGCCACGATAGCGTTGTGGTTGTCTTACCACTATAGTCCTACCTTTAACGGTCTAGATTCTTAGAAGGAAGGTCGGGCTATCTTTTTGTGAGGGAGCCCTGTCATCCTATTAATGTGTCTTTCTAGGAGACTGCGCTTGGTGGCCCCTCCTGAGTGACCCTTTATGGGGCATTCCCATTATTTTTCAAGGACGTTTTTTAGCTTTGACCAGTCAATGAAAAACTGGGCTAACTGGCTTGTGGAGCATGGGTCCCAATTCCTTCGTTGGTCAATGTCTTGGAAAGGAAACTTGCAATCTGTTTTATAGTTGGGGAACTATCGGTATGTGTAGTTAGTTGGTCTTCACTATACCTCCTTCTACTTTCTATGGCAGCTTCTAAGTCAAGTAGGATGGGAGCAAAGTGTTCATCCCCTTATGACTAATTTTGTTTCGATAGAGGACTTAGCCAAGACATTGAGGTTAATACTATGGACCTTATGGAAGCGTCATCGATTGTCTATCCGTTCATCACAATTTGTTAGAAAGGTTGGGTTTATGTCTGAGGACTATTTAAAGTGGTAATGGAAATGGGTGGTTAAGAAGATTCTCGTGGGGGATACTAGGGAAATATGGCTTTCCATATATGACACCTTAGAAGTGTGTATTGTGGTTTCATCAAAGCCCATTAAGTCCTATTGTCGTAGGGAGTGCATCCGGAATAATAATCAGGAGTAATGATGATGAGGTGGGTCCATCTGGTGGATGAGGATAAGATTTTGAGAAGCTAGCATAGGTTTGTGTTTATGGAAATTTGTGTTTGGTTTTGGGTAGGTGTTTGGTAATTTTTTGGATATTTTATGAAGCTTGTCTAATGGTAGGGAGTTCTAGGTTTTATGAGGGTTAGGAAAGGAGTTTGTTTGACTCCCATCACTGATGCTTTATGTAAATAGTCTTAGTCTTGATTAAAATAAAAGGAAAGTGGTTTTGACATATTTTGTTGTGTCTTTTGGTTAATTTCATAATTGAATTGTCTATAGTAATCACTATGGCATACATAATTCTTTTATTCTTTTAAATGATGAGAGATACCTCCATTCTCGGGGGAAGAAAAGAATCGCATTTTGTCAGAAATAAAGGACCAAGCCTAAGTGGGTTTTATGGGCTGCCTAAGTACCTTTATGGGTTTTTAAAATTTGTGAGCTTCGTCTTTTAAAAAGGGGTGAATTAAGAGAATCAAGTTCCACATACTTCTGACAAGGGGAAATGAAGAGATATTTTCAAAATAAAAGGGGGTGCAAAGAGTCGTAGGGGGACAAGAGTTTAGATTAAGGGTAAAAAAATTTGAGACAAGTTGACTGGACGTGCTATTTCTTTTACATTGAGATCTGTGAGCATAGAGGCGCCACCTGACATGATTTTTTTCACAATGTAGTGGACATTTTAATTAGGTTTGAGCTTTCCTCTCAAATCCCAAATAGGTTTTACAATTTGTTTAAGGGCTAGATATTTTTCTTGGACACTATTGTCCTTGACTTTCCTATTAAATGATCATATGATCGGGTGATGCTACCCTTATTTGGTGTATAAAGATTTTAATCTCTTTTTTCTTGGAGTGAGAGTTCGTTGTAGTATCTCTGATGTCATTCTTCCTTATTGACCTTGCTTTTGAGGATAACTCGTAAAGAAGGCATCTCTAGTTCGACAGGGAGAACTGCCTCCATGTCGTATACGAGAGAATAGGGGGTAGCCCTAGTGGGTGTCCTAATATATGTATGGTATCCCCAAAGGGCATATGGGGTTATGTTCGGCCTAGTCTCTACGGCTTTCATTCATCTTATTGATGATGTTCTCAAGGCTCTGTTTGAGGCTTTGACAGTGTTGTTGGTTTGGGGTTGGTAGGGAGAAGACTTGTGCCTTTTAATTCCATACTTGTTGACTAACTCTGTGACCTCGACCTCGAAATGGACTCCACTATCTAACACCAACTCATAAGGAACTCCGTAACAACATGTGATATTATTTCTGATGAACTTGACCACTTTCTTAGTGTTCAGTATTGCGTACAACTCGGCTTCGACCCATTTCATGAAGTAGTCCATGACAAGTGAGATTAATTCTTGTACGTTTGAAGCTTTAGGAGTAACCTTCTCTATGATATTTATAATCCAGGTAAAAAAGGGAGACGGAGAAGTTATATTATATAATTCTCAGGGAGTCAAGGGTTGAAGGTTGGCAAACTGTTGGCATTTGAGGCATCTCCGAACATAAGCAGTGTAGTCTTTGACTGTGGTGGTCCAATAGTACCCTTAATGGATGATCTTTTAAACAAACATGTGACCTTTTATGTGGGTCCCGCATTCCTTACTATGGATTTTCAATCATCATTTCTTCAGTTCCATACCATTCTATGTAATGCAAGTGGATTCCATTGAGGTTTCTCTTAAAAAGTTCTTTATCACAGATAATATATTGGGCAGTAAGTTTGTGAAGGATCGCACTGCCTTTCTTGTCCGCATCCCAGGGATACTTACCATGTTTGAGAAGGCGCTAAATGTCGTAGTACCATAATTCTACCACATTTGCATCTTCTTCTATAGTGAGATCAATGTGGTAAGAGTGGGTGGGTATAACTTGTTTTTGTACCAAAAAAGGGGCCATTATTGTTCCCTTAGGCATGTCAACTATAGAGGTCGGGGTTGCTAGTCCGTCGACTTGCCTATTTTTTGAGGGAATGAGGTTTTAGAATTAAGAGGCAATTTATTCTAGGTGCATGGAAGGGTAGGAACTTTTCGTCTTTAACTTTCCATTTCCTAAGAATTTATCAAAAATGAGGGCAAAGTTATCATAGACTTTCATGTGCTTGATTACTTTCTTGAGGGCGATCCTAATCCTTACGGTGCAGGCCTCACACTCTGTCATATTTTTAATGCAAGTGAAGCCCAGTTTAATGGCAATGGGGACGTGAGAGTCATCGGGAGGGATATGAGTATCCCAATTCCATAACCTTTGTTGTTGGTAGCTCTGTCAAAGAGCATTTTCCACCTAAGATCCTCTTGAAAGGTGTAAAGGATGTCTTTGTCTGGAAATTTCGAGACCCAAACTTCGGTTCCTTTCATGGGATGGTCAGAAAGATAATCGAAGATCTCCATCCCTTTTATAGCCTTTTACGTGACGTACACAACGTTGAACTCATCTAGTAACATTAGCCATTGGGACATATCATAAGACATAGAAGGTTTCTCTAGCAAGTATTTTATTGGATCCATCTAGGACCCCAGTCTGATTCGGAATGCCAACATATAGTGTCGTAGTTTCTCTCTGACATAGACCATGGCGACACGTGTTTTCTCTAAGATAGTGTAGTTGACTTCGTACTAGACCAGCTTTTAACTAGCATAGTATATTACTCTCTCCTTTTGAGATTCCTCAATGTATAGGTCCATCAAAGCCCCTACTACATTATCAGAGATAGTTAAGTATAAGAGGAGGAGACCTGGCTGCGAAAGAATGAGCACCGGTCGGGTGAGGTATACTTTGATTTGATTGAAGGCTTCTTAGCATGTCTTGATCCAAACCTTAGTTGAGTCCTTCCGAAGAAGTTTGAAAATGGGTTCGCAAATAGAGGTTAGTTGGCTGATGAATAGATTGATGCATTGCACCTTACCTAGGATTCCCTACACTTTTTTTTCCATCTGGGGTGGTAGCATCTCGAGTATGGATTTTAGTTTGGTGGTTTCTACTTAAATCCCTTTCTTTCTGACCATGAACCCAAGGAACTTTCCTTTAGTGATGCTGAAGACATATTTCTGTTGGTTGAGTTGCATTTGGTACTCCCGTAATCACTCGAACAACTTCCTCAAGGAAGGAATGTGGCCTTCCCAGTCTTATACTTAATGATCATGTCATCGACATAGACCTCAACTTGTTTGGGGATGAGGTCATGCATGATTGATAAGGCGGATCTTTGGTAGGTATCCCCAGCATTCTTGAACCCAATGGCATGGCTGTGAAGCATAAAGTTCCCCATGGGGCGATAAAAGCGATCTTTTCTTGGTGGTCATAATGTATTTTAATTTGATTATACCCAGGAAAACTGTCGAAAAATGTCGTCAGAGCGTGACTGGCTACAGTGTTTATGATCATGTTGATATCAGACAGTGGATAATCATCCTTTAGGGATGAATTGTTCAGATCTTAATAGTCGACAAACATGCAGACTTTTCCTTTCGATTTCGACACGGGGACAATGTTTGTAATCCATATAGGGTATTCGACTATGTAAAAATGTCGATGCACCGTATGATATCGATTTAAAATAAATTCTCAAATTCCAACCACATACTTATTTTATTAGAGTCAATTTTTAAATCAAGTTAATTCAGCCCTTAAACATACAACTATTTGTGTGCGTGTGACAAACCAATACAAACACAAATATGCTAACTCCCAAATTTCATGAAAAATCCCCTCAGGGAAAAATTATTTATTTCACTATAATTTGTAAATCACAATTTACACGGATGACAATGAAATTTGCAATAAGTTTACCTCAATAAACCTACATAGACGGGCAGTCTAGAGTCAGCAATGGATTCCACGCAGCGAACCCACATGAACCGCAGTTCAGTCTTCAGCAAAGATCCATATGCAGCGATTTGCACTATTTGCAGAATAAAAAATAAAAAGACTTCTTAATGAAATACACCTCATTTAAAGTGTATTTATACAAAACCTTAAGGTGGCAGATCGCTCGAACGAGATCACATCTTATTTGAATGATGACACACGTAGATTGAACGAGCTTCGGGTGAGATGGCATGTCGTTTGAATAACATATGTTGTCCCTCAAACGAGCCTTTAAAAAAATATTTTCCTTTTTCTTTTCCCGAAAAATGCAGTGCCTTAAATCTTTGAAAAATAATTTTGACCAAAAGCTTAAAAACTCCGCTCCAACACTTAGAAATTTTTTGATGAAAATTATCCCAATATTCTAAGTGAAATGCTAAGGAATAAAAAAAAAACTTTACCAAATTAATCTCGCGGAGGCTTAAATGTTCAGGATCTTTATATTCAGATTCATCTTGTTGCATATGTGATCTTGAACATTCTTCGATGTTTGTAGCGGTGTATGACATCCTAATTGATAACGAACATTTATAAAATTATGTCCTTACAAATCTCCCCATATATCTATGCCGGTACAAAATAAAAATATCCAAATTATCAAAACATAAAATTCCTATACAAATCTAATACCCTCATGAACCCAAAAATGAAAAGGTACTAAACATATAGGTCTAAAAACTTTTCTTCAAAATCTTCAACATCAAATCTTCAAGATTTTCTCATTAGAGTGTGTAACATATGATCTTCCAATGTTACACTTACACACGTGAGAAAAAGAAAATACCTCGTGACGCATCGAGTTTGAAATGATATAAAAATATATCAATCATCATAATCAAATCTCCCCCATAATGCAGAAACTCCCATAATTCGTTCTCCCCCTTTTTATTTGACCAAAATATACATGGAAAAAAATAAACAAATCAAGGATGGAGTTGTCACGATAAATATGAAAAGCTTCCGCATACTATTTTTTGATTTTTCTATTTTTGATACAAAAATGCAAAAATAATTTTACAAAAATCACACACCATGAATTTACACTAAGACAACCAAATCATGAAAATGGAATGAATGGGTGTGAACATATTCGATAGGCAAATCAATGCAATCAAACATAAAATTTGTGCATGATGCATACGTGTACTACTATCGAATGAATTTAAATGACATCGACTCAATCCATCAACACATTAAAGTGAAAAGTGATTCTCACACCAATAACGTCTAAAACTATGAGTGCTTTTTCAAGACGCTGTCATGATGTGCAAACCCGTTTTTCATTTCTTTCCATCCAAACTCCCTCATAAATAATAATCATTATATTTTTCTTTTTGAGATGGCCCCTTTTTGGCATATTTATCTTTTTATTGCCTTTAATTTTTTTCGGGCTCTTTTCAAACGGTGGCTTTCACGATGACTTAATTTTGAACTCTGGTAGCCCTTTTCTGTGATAAACTCATCATATTTTGTTGCTATTAAATCTTCATGGTAAACGGTTTTTACAAGCACTACTTCCATTGTCAAGTTTTATCGCATAAGATTCGTTTTAAAGACAAAATTGAGATGACAACACTTCGACCAATATGTGAAAAATACGTACAATAATCAACAAATCCATGCAAGTGGTCATTAAAGGAACTTATGAGTCAAACATGTTGGTAGTAACAACTAATCACATCTCAATCACTCCAAACATTGTAAAGCACAAAATGAAATGATGATGCGTATCAAAAAACTATCAAATCGTCACAAGATATGGACCGAAATTGTGACTCGGTCATCCTAATTGTCCATTCATATATGCTGCAAAACAAAATACAAAACTCTTTTTGTCTTTTTCAAAAAATATATCAAGATAAAATCTTTTTGTATTTTTGAAAAAATTTCAAAAGCAAAAATCTAATACAAAAAATACATACTAGCAATAGGCAGAACTAATATCATCATTTAAATCAACCTATGCTAGAAAATAAGTTTAGACCTCAACCGGTAGGTGCGGTGGAGTTTTTCAAAGGTGGTGGCATCCTACAGAAAACCTTCATCAAGTCATGTGAAGTACTAACCAAAAAAAGTACCTGCTACCTAATATGTGCAAACTCTCTCGTGTAATCATTCAGAGCATCAGGTGTGGGTTCATGTGTGTGAACACGTGTGGTGGCAAAACCTGACACATGACGCAACTTAAAATAAAATTCCCTAAGGTGTCATCTTTTCTTGCAGTGTGTGCAAACATAAACAGGCCTAGTTTCACCTCTCTCAAAATGTCTCCTATGCGCCTTTTTTATCCGTTACGGGATGCCTATGTGGGTTGGGATGAGAGCCATGTGAATCTAACACTAAAGTGGAAATCGGCTCAGGTGCAACATGTGAAGTGGATGCACCATCACGACTTATCGCTAAACTCTCACCATTACCTAAAGTGGGATGGAGAACCATATTTCGTCCTTATTAGATGCATTTTGTAAAGTGGCTTTAACCTCCAGGGTGTGCTTAAGATCTCTCTCTAATTGTGACACTGGGGCTATAAGTTCACTTTTCTCCTGATTCACGATGATTTATAACTCTATCTCCAAATCTCTCACCCTAAGACCTAACTCCTTATTCAATTTTTTAGTCTTTAAAGTCTCGGCGTACAAATCTCTAAAGTGATCTGGAGCTCACTATAATCCTCACTAGCACACTCACTCTCAGGCTCTCTAGAAACACTCAAATCCTCCTCGGGTGTCTCACGTGCACAAGTATCCTCATCGTTGTGGGAAAAACTGGGAATGATCGCGTGATTATCTAAAAAGGCAACAAACTTTCCTTGTGAAGAGTTTTCCCCGAAATCTTTCGCATCATCCTCATTGTCACTAAGGGTGACTAGCATAGCAACTTTCTTGCCCTCTCTCCTAAGTCTAGGGGGACACTCAAACGACTTATGCCCTTTTCCCTCACACTCAAAACATGTCACTTTTTCTAAATCTACCTCACCCTCTTTCTCTTTCTCACTGCTTACTTTGGCCTTATCTTTCTTTTTCTCAAAAAATCTTTTTTTGGAAGAATTTTGTTTTGAAAACTTGAGAAACTTTTAAAAATTCTTCGCAAGCATGGCCATATCAAAATCAGATTCGTCTTCAGACTCGGACTTACAAAAACTCATTTTATTTTTATTTTTAGCATGGGCTTTAAGTGCTATCCCTCTATTCTTAGGCTTGATAGTGTCAAGAAACATGTCAATCTCATATGTCTAGGGTGCCCAAATTACCTAAGATATTTAATACAGTCACTTTAAGGATAAAACGTTTTGGCAGTTATCTTAAAATATTTTTAACCACTCGTGCATCAGGTATAGGCTCACCAAGATTAAAACTAATATTGACAATGTAAGACAAACGTGCAAAAAAGTCGTCAAAACACTCAGTCTCAAGCATGGTAATCGTTTCAAATTGAGTAGTTAAACTTTGAATTTTAGACTCTTTGACGGTGTTAGTGCCTTCGTGGGTGAGTTGTAAAATATCCCACCCTTATTTAGACGTGGTGCACGTCATAATACGTCGGAACTCGTCAGGGGTGATGTGTCCGAAAATTGCACTAAGCCCACCTGAATTAAAAGTTCTCCACCTAAACTCATCATCAGCCCAGTCTAACACAGGTTTTAAATTAGTGACATTATTCGCGGTGATAGTGGGAGGAGTCCATCCTCTTTCACAAATTAACTAAACTCTCTCATCGATTTATTTTAAATGTGATCTCATGCGAGCTTTCCAGTAAGCATAATTAGACCCGTCAAAAATTAGCAACTGATTATATCAGTTTTCACTTGGAAACATTGCGACAATTTTTAAAAATATGTTTTTTTAAAAAAATCAATATCACGTAATATTGTGGAAAAATAGGAATACACAATATAATAATGTAACCTGCTCTGATACCAATTTGTGAAAACGTCGATGCGCCGTGTGATATCGATTTAAAATAAATTCGCAAATTCCAACCACAAACTTATTTAATTAGAGTCAATTTTTAAATCAAGTTAATTCATCCCTTAAACATAAATCTTTGTGTGAGCGTGTGACAAACCAATATAAACACAAATATGCTAACTCACAGATTTCAGGAAAAATCCCCTCATGGCAAAACCATTTATTTCACTATAATTTGTAAATCACAATGACACGTATTACAATGAAATCTGCAATACGTTTACCTTAACAAACCTATATAGACGCGCAGTCTAGAGTCAACAAGTGATTCCACACAACGAATCCACATGAATCATAGTCCAGTTTTTAGTAAAGATCCACACATAGTGAAATGCAACGACCTCAGTCTTTTGTTGTAGAGACGCACTCCACAAAGGTTGAATAATAGAAAAGTATGTTCTTTGGTTCCAAAACAATTCACCTAAACATTGGGATTTTGTGAGTTGAAAAATAAGGGTTTAAAGCCCTAAATGAAGAACCCAAAAGTGTTATGCCGATTTGCACTATTTGCAGAATGAGAAATAAAAAGACTTATTAACGAAATATGCCTCATTCAAAGTGTATTTATACAAAACCTTAAGGTGGCTGATCGCCCGAACGAGATCACATCTCGTTTGAGTGATGGCACGTGTCGCTCGAATGAGCTTCGCGCAATATGGCATGTCATTTGAACTATTTATGTTGTCGTTCGAACGAGCCATTAAAAAAATATTTTTTTCATTTTCTTTTCCCATTAAATACAGCGCCTTAAACCTTCAAAAAATAATTTTGACGATAAGATTAAAAACTCCGCTCCAACACTTCAAAAAATTTTGATGAAAATTATCCTAATATTCTCAGAGAAATGCTAAGGACTGAAAATACAACCTTTTCCAAATTCATCTCGCGGAGGCTTGAATGTTGAAGAACTTGATATTCGGATCCATCTTGTTGCATATGTGATCTTGAAAATTCTTTGACGTTTATAGCGATATACGACATACTAATTGCTAACGGACATTTATAAAATGATGTCCTTATAGACTACGTGAATGAAGACTTTATTTAATTATTTTACCACTTCTTCTTTGACCTTGAGGGACCATTCAGTTCGGAGCTTCCATAGTTTTTGCTTCACGAGCTTTCTCTATCAGAATTTGGGAATCATATGTTGAGTTATTTCTGGATCAATAGTAGGCATGTCGTCATAAGAACATGCAAAGACATCCACGAACTCTTTTAGAAGATTTTCAAATTATGCCCGATCATGCTCATCGAGGGTAAACCCTATCCTAATCTCGCACAGATGGATACTACAATAGAGATCAATAAAAATAATCTCACTGTCATTAGTTTGAATGCAATTATGTTGTTTATTAGTTTCCTTATTAAGATCAATTAAAAACTATTCATTTACTAAATCATCATCATCATCAAAAGTTTTATTACAATTAAGATAATTAATTTTAGTCACATAAATATCTTCAAAACCCTCGTTCATTTCAATCAAGGAGTTTTCAGAAAATACGACATTGAGGACCTCATCAAAGGAGGCCTTGTTTACATTGATATCAAAGGCAACAAAAACAATATTAGGCTCAGGGTTTAGATTCCCTTGAGCGAGTTGGACTGGAACATCATGCCAATTAAGGAGAGGTGTTTCAACAGTGGTGATCTTTGCTGATGGTCCAGATAGTGCGGCCTCTGAGTGAATCATTCAGATCCTCATCCCTAGTCCGTGCAGTTGATTGACTCATCGGTGTCGTTGTCCCCAAAATTTTTTGTGCTTTCTATGACTTTGTTAGCTAGAGGTCCAACTCATATTTTTGCTCCTCATCTCAGGTGTTCTCATCATTGAAGAATGTTTCCATCACCGACTTCATCTTATTGTCAGTAAGGTCATACCATGGTTCAAAGATTCCACATTAGGGGAAATTGCCTCCCTTTAATTCGTCATTTGATCTCTCAAAATCACCACCCCAGCCTGTGGCAATGATATCAGTCTGCCAAGAGTAGTCAATTCATTCAACCACCTTTTTAGATTCATCATACAAATCTTCCCACTTAGCGAGGAATTAATGAAATAAAGGGACGAGATGCCCCTGAAGCTTCACGATTGTGAGAAACTTTGGGATACAATATATCTCCTCTTTTTGGAAAATTACGACTGACATGATCTGTATAATTTTATCAAAGATTATCTCTTCTATGGACATAACCCATTCATCTGGTTCTCAGGATAATTTTCTGGTAGGGTTGGGATATGTTATTGATTTTTAGGACTAAGGTGTTAGCCAATTTGTCATACTTCTTTGGCGTCAATTTTCCGATCAACCTTTTCGATTTATATTTAGCTTTATGACTTAGTAACCCCTTCTTCAATCTCCACACCAGCCTTCCAGAGGGTTGTGAAGCACGGGTAGTATCATTGTCCCATCAAAACTCAAATATGAGGCACGAAGTTTTTTTCACTATAGTCACTTTCTCTTCTTCTAATAGTCTATTGGTAATGGTAGCAACTTTGTCTGTCCATCTTTCGATCAAACTATTATTTGACCCTCTCGAATTTGGCATGAGTTGCTCTAGGTCTCTGCACGTAACTTCAAATTCCACATTATACTTGTATTATTTCATGAATTCCCTATCTACGTCCTCCTAACTGCGGATTCTGGATTCCTCAAGAGATATGAACCTCCAAAAGGCACTTTTTCAGGTTGTGCTAATACATTTGGGCCATTATCTCATATGAATCCCCAAGGAGGGTTATGGTACAGTGATAGCTATGTAGATTCACACTTGGCGGGCCGTTGCCTATTAATTTCTCAATGTATGGGATCTTAAACTTGTCTAGTAGTTTGGCTTTAGGATAGGGGATATATGAGTGTAGTCCATGTAATTCCCCGAGATCTTAACTTGGTCGAATTTCTTTGATAATAACTTGAGGTCGTCCTGACCTTGTTTAGTTCTTCTTCCATAGAATCCACGGGCACTGACAGATTAGCCCCTGGTTAGGAAAGATTCGGAATTGGTAGCTTAGTTGGTAGTGGTCCATTTGTAGGCGGGACACACGGGGCATGTTAATACTCTTTCGCGACCCAAACTGCTTCAAGTGCATGGGGACCCATGGAACGAGAAAAGAGAATTTAAATTTATGAGGCTTGAGAATTTGGACCCGATGTCGTTGCATCTCCTAGACTTTAGTCTAGAGGTTATCAATCTTGGCACTGAGCTGGGCTAGGATGGTCATCAAATCTAGTTGAACATTTGGGGCCTAGTCCATGTTCTCCATGAATAACTTGTAGAGGTAGATTTCAAATTCGGTTGAAGAAGTAGAGGAAGAAATAGACCCTTGAGGTGGTTTGGCGAAAGACCGAAGCCAATAGGGAGCCATGCCAAAATTTGGGTATGCAATCAACCTGGGGGGGGGGGGGGGGAATGATTTTGGTTTGTTTTTAAACGAAAAGAGGAATACTTTTTGTATTTTCTTTTTTGAAAAATAGGATTATATGTTTTTGGTATTTTTTTCAAAAGAGGGATAACGGAGAATCCTCGTCGTGGTTATTATTATTAAGTTCCACCTGCATTATGTTTGCCTAAAATGAAGGAAAAAGGTCAAACTTGACCTGAGCTTGGGAAAAAGATAGGGTATAAGATGCAAGATAAGGTTTGAATTGTTTCCATACTAATGGACAGATTCCTATCATAAAAACATTCAAAATAGCACAAAAGTTCGTGCGATATGCCGACCCAAAATTTTGACAGAGTTTTGCATTGTAATTGACAAACTAGTTATGACTTTCCTAGGGTAGACGCCTATATAAGGGTTATGTATTTGGTTGGTTAGTGGAAGGGTTCCCCCCTTTGGCATGACTTCCATGATATACATATTAACCATAAGGGAAATCATTCATCGGTACGTGTGGACAAGCTATTTGATATACCTGAGTGTAAGTGAACACGCTATACCTTATGACAACGGTACATATGAGAGAGAATAAGATATACTAGACGTACATAAATGAGTTCCCTGCGATATACCTCCCGTCGTGAGTTCGATAAAGCAGTATGATGCAGTGGGAATCTTTGGATATACGTTGAAGGTATGGGGCTAATGAAAGGTGGAATCATATCTCTTAGGTTAACAGTAGCCCACGGGATCAACACCCATCACAAAGTGACCCTAGTACGGGACAAAATTTTTGTCAATATTTTAATGCTTAGGTGGTGTAGTGTGAAAAAATGCATGAATCTTGATTAGTATCTTATGGAGAATTGTCGTATGATAAGTAAATGGAGTACTGCCACTATGAGGATCATTATAAGAATAGCATGAGATCAGGGGATAATCACGAAAAGTAAAGCTAGCAAGTATATACATAGAGCATGGAGACTATACAAAGCATGGTGATAAAGTGTGAACATGTGAATATATAAGTGAGAAATATTTGTAAGGTGAGAGAGTGACATGAGACTAGTGTGAGTGAAAAGCACGTGAATATATACAAATGAAAGAAATATGAAGGTGTATGTTAGTGAGACTAATAAGGATAATCCACAAGTGGTATGTGCAATATGTGTAGGTAATCATGGAGATATACAAGTGAGAAAAATGTGGGTATGTGTGCTAGTGAAGATAAGTATGGATACAAGTGTAAGTGTGTGAAGTGATCATGGAGAATATATATATAAATAAGCTTAGGGTGGGACATGCTGAACATGTATAAGTGGTTGAAAAGTGAAGCATGCGGTAAAAAATGAGATATATACATGTGTTAAGAAAGGAGTGTGGTAAGGATAATCATCATGATTAGAACAAGATATATATACAATATGTAAGAATTGGAGTAAGGAGAACATAAAAGTGAAGGTTCATGTACACATATAGAAAGGTAGGACAGCAAAGAAATAACACACACTAGGGTAAACACTGCCTCCAATGGTCTAAAACCAACCTCCGAATCCTTAATCGTCTAACTGATACACATCTATTATACTCACCTTTGGAATCAGGGCATTATAGACCACTTCGAACATCTTCTAATCATCGAGTGGAACACATCTCCAGAACTTGGGGTGGAGTTTGTCCTCAACCCCTAAATTTGGTAAATGGGGGCATAGTGTGATCACTACCAAGGAAAAGATTAGGCCTCAACGGGCAGGGACCTACATCATTCGAGACTCCCAACACTTGAGGCTACATGTTTAGGAATGGATACAAAGCCACTATAGAAGCAGTAGACCACATCAAAAAGTGTGGTCACTGGAATAGCCTTATTAAAAAAACTCTACTAGACTATAGATAATTTACATCTTATTCTCTTGTATAAGGGGCCACCTCTCTAATTTTTCAATAGTGAGGAGGAAATCCTACACCATAGTGTCAATATATACCAAAGCATCCGACCCATTGGATGGGATGATTTACTGATAGAGATACATGAGACTATCTATGGATCTATTAAGATCGAACCTAATCCAACTGAGGTTGTCCCACACCTTGAAGAATATCTCAAAGAAGAGCCTCTAGTCTCCACATTAAACTAGACCTAGTCATTTTATAACTAGCATTCGACTTCTTTGTACTCTATATATCACTATGGGTATTGTAGCCATCCAGGTCAGATTCCTCTGGTGAAGGCCGACCCCAAAATCGGGATGGGAGGGGAAAATCGAGAAGTATCCCTCATTTCTTTCCAAGCTCGTGAAGGTAATTCGAGGATATGGGGGTCCTCTTTTCGCCAATAGTGCTAGTATGTTTGCGAGATGCCTCAGATATAAAATCGACTGTCGTCAAAATAGGATAACACCAATGAATGGAGTTGCCAAACTATATTTCTTAATATAGGAAAAATAAATGTATCCACCACAATAGAATGGCATCAAGGTTATACTGATGCATCCAAAATCAAGTGAATCGAGGGTCCGAGGACTAAGTTACGGAATTAGGAGGTGTTAGGTATCCATTCTGCCCTTTTGGTCTCCCATGGGCTATGTTAATATTCTCCTATTCTCTGAAGCATGATGTGTGTGCACATGTGTGTAATGTAAATAATAGGATAAGGAAATCATCCGACTCGCGTCATAGGAAAGATGGAGAGGAATCATCTTTTAGGAGTCTACCCAAATATAACATAAACATATGTTTTGAGTGTTCATCAAGTCACAATTTTAAATCGAAAAGAGAATGTGCATATTGAACGAGACACAAATATATAGGAGTTTACGACTCAAAAAAATAGATACAACAGTATATAAAAGCATAAAATGAAAAGAGAGGACTCGAACCCCATGATTGGGTCGGGATGCCTACGTAGCCCAGAGGGTATCAAATTCCACGTAATTTGATATATAATAGGGGTGGGGTTTAATTCATAAACCCAAATTTAAGACTCCTCTTGAATATTTTTGAATAAAGTGCCCAAGTGTAAAAGTGTGAAAATGTGAGGAAGTTTTACTTTTGGAGTTTACAAGTAAAACCCTCTTTTTTGTCTTTTGTATTTTTATGAAAATAAGTTATGTGAATACTAATAATAAAAATGGATATTAGTTGATATGATATAACAAAAATAAGACTAAAAGATAGCAAAATGGGAATAATATGAGTAAATAATGCTAAATGAATAAACTAGAAAAGAGTGGGAATAAACCTAGAAAACTTTTGCTACTGAATTTTGAAGGTATCTTTGTAGTTATATATGGGTGGTAAATTAGGGTGGGGAAAATGACAAAAGTGTGAGGTAATGTTTTTAATTACTGAAAGCGACCCCATCTAAGAGTGAGGTCATGGGGTACTTAAATGGTGTCATTTTAGGGTTAGGGGTGCCAATAGGAATGGCCCCTAACTTGCATTTCGCTAGTGTTCCTGCCTTGCTGGGAAAGAAAAGTACACCTTGCCGATAGACAGGGGGTCTAGGGTGCCTATAAGCAGTTCAAAATAGACATTTTAAAAAATGAGCATAAAGCACAAACCATAAATCCGAATTGCACACGAACGGAATCGTTGAAAAGAGAATTCAAAGCCTTTCAAGGATCCAATAATCCACTCTCATGTTAAAGAGTTGATTAAAGTCAAACGGGACTTGAAAGAATCCGAATGTCTCTAGACAGGGGTTTTTTTGAAGAAAGAAGAGTCGTTCATGTGAAATTGCATGGTTGATTCATGCATGACACGGACCATTGGAAAGTTTATTCAGAGCCCTATGAGATTTCATTAAGATTCACTCAGGCTGTTGAGTTAACTATGGTAAAAAAAAAAGGGGAGGGGGGGCTCGAAAGCACCTAGTGACCTTTCTAAATAAAACGGATCATTCATGCGAACCATGAGCTCAATTTACGTACGGTGTGAATCATTGGAAAGGGTATTTCGGGACCTATGAGGTTTCATTGAGCTTTGCTCAGGTTACAGAGTTGATCGGACTCAAAGGGTCCTGAGCATGTCCAATGGCCTTTAAATCAATTCTTAGAGTAAAAATAATTATTCTTGTAAACCATGATGTCGATTTTTGCATGGTATGGACTATTGGAATGGGAGTCAGACGGGGCTCGAGAGCACCCGGTGGCCTTAAAATTAATACTTATAGTAAGACCTTGGATTTATGGAGGGATGATGAGTGTTAGGAACCTGAGAAGGTACCTAGGGGTACTAGGATGGGGTGTCTATAGGTACAAAGCCATACCCGTGTTGTATATAGCTATAGAAGCACATATCTAATTATGGAACACATCATTGTGTAATCTAACTCCAAGAAAAAATGGCCCATGGAGGCCATCTTCCACTAGAAGGTCTTCTATAAAAAAATATTCATATAGATTGGGACATAATTGGTCATCCCTCTCTCCATAACCATGAACAAGGGAGGTTTGACAGCCTTCAGTATACAATTCTTCCATTAGCCATTGATAGGCTTGTCAAGTGACTCTCACCCTAGGGGCTAAAATATGCGGATTGTCGTTACTATTAAGATGGAATTTACTACGAGCCCATTAGCAGATTAAGAGAGATTAAACTCAAAACTTATGAATCCACTACAATAATGAAGACCTCTAAATAAACGCATTGAATAATTACATATGGTTAAGATTGTCCATATCTATAAGGTCACCTTCAAATATAATAGGAAAAAAAGATGAGTAAGTCCTCAACTCGGTAAGAAAAATATTTACTCCCACTTGTGAATCTGACATGAAAGTATGTTGGATGCATGATAACTTATTAAGAAATCTCCCTCAGACTCAAAAAAAATCTCCCACTGATCTAAAACCAATTCCAATTCTTTATTAGACCAAAGTGATGGTCCTAAATCCAACACCGCGTATCTCCACTCCTATATCCTTAGCAGATTTCTTACTCTGTTTAGATAAATCCAATTGAATGTCGCTGGGAATAATCCATACTTTGTACGAACAAATAGGTCGACTTCATCACTTGATTTGGACAAAATTCCACTCCTCTAAATCCCTCCAATAAAGAGATAGGTCATATCGGCGGATTTGTCATTCCTCTTACCCAAAAGAGTAATAATATCCAGGAGACACTCCATCAAACGTCAAGTAATATTACCATAAGGTTTTTTCTTTCCATATCTCAAGAGCATCGAGTTTCCCTTATCCATCTACTACCCCAGTCTTCTATACCTCGAGACCTTACACTAGTAGAAATGCCCACCACCAATGGATATATGACCACGCCATAGCACATCAGATTATCGGATGAGGATGTCCCTATCTATGTCCCTAATCACCTGTTCAGACTTCACATCTCTACCGAAGTTGGCATAAATATTGTTCCATTAGTAATAATAGATTTAGACTCCACCATCAATGCATGTCCCATTATCACTGCAACCAGCCTTGGATACACCGCTTACGAGTTTATATCATCTTCCATGCCCTTCAGGGACTATGAGAATACTATTCGAGAGATCCTAGGAGCTATCACTCTCACACATATAGTAGGGCCCATCAAATGTGACGTAGAGTTTTAAGTACTCGATGTCATAGACAACTTAAACCTCTTAGTAGAAAGATCATGGATACATCCCATGGGGGCACTACCCTTATCACTAAATATGAAAGTCAGGTTCTCGTTTGACAATTTAAACCTCTTGGTAGAAATATCATGGATACATCCCATAGGGGCACTACCCTTATCACTAAATATGAAAGTCGGGTTCTCGTTTGACACGCAGGACATTACAATCCAAGTGGATGAAAGTTAGGCCACAATCCCTAATACTAACACTATACCGCTCTTAGATACCTACCACGATAGAAATTACATATTCCTAAAGGGATTCCAAGTCATTACGCTCGCTCGTACGATAGATAATGAGCTATTTTCACAATATAACTACCAGGATAATTCATGAAATGGAGTATATGTTAGGATTCATGCTGGAGAAGAATTAACAAGGAGTATTGGAGGTCATTAAAACTATAAAACATAATAGTAAATACAAACTTGGCTACACTCCTAACGGCAAAGCTTGAACCCATATCCGAAAGACCCCCATCATGGGTGGAATGGTCATTTTCATCTCCAAGTGAAAGAATTTTCTTATCATGATCTCACATAAGCTTGGTGGGAAGAAGCAAATAAATTCTTACAAATTGGGATAGAGATGATCTATGAGGAAGAGTTATACATGGATTACAGGAAAATTAATGAGGTCATGTACAATAAACTCAACATTGCATATGACATAAAGGATAATTAAAAAAACCATGTAGATCCCGAATGGGAACTACTAACTTTATTCCCTCAAGAAACCACCTCCATTGCCATGTTGGGATCCTCATATTTAAACCCCACAGAACACCTCCATGCCTGGTACACCATTTTTATCCCTCATGGAATGCAAGAAGGGATGATTTATAATCATCCTCGAGCTTAATATCTACCTTCGCATACCTGATTTGACAAGCCCACTATCTGCGATATCGCCTTTGATCGAATCTTAGAATCAGTCATCTCAGCCACTTTGAGAATATTGATAGAATCAGGAAAACAACCAACATTTATTATAATCCCTCATCGAGGACGTCCCTCACACCGACCCCATTGATGATCCTAGAAATGTTATTACCAAATCAATGTAAATATATAAGCTAAATATAGTATAACGATGGAGTAAAATAGATATGTAAATGTATAAAGGTGAGGCAAAGAGGAGATAAGATAATATATAAATGGTTCAACCTATCTAGGCCTACTCCACTATGTATGTGATAGTGAATTCTATTAAGAAATGACTCTAATGGACTTTGGATATACAGATCACTCAAGCTTTCTCTCTCTATATTGTACTTCCAGCAGGGTTTTAGTAGGGTTTCGAATTAGAGGTCCTTGTCAAGGTAGAAGAAGGTATGTATTTATATTATTGGGGTGGTATAATGTCTACCCCATTCATGAACCAGGCGTGAGCAGATTTCCATTGACCAATGAGTAACGACCATCTATCACCTATGCATGGGGATTATGATGACAAAATATTCCCCTCATGTGCATAATTGATATAGTTGCAACTGCATGTCCACGTGGGATAATGAAGACTATAAATATGCCTAACTCATAATAAAACGGTAGTCTAAGAAGGTCTCATCTTGGCCGAGTATGAGACACATAGGGTCTTGGTCAAACACAGTATGGAGAATATGGTTCCATCTTAGGAGACATCAGTCTGAGATGAGGTTTCGATTGGTTATTATCTGAGATGAGACGTCAAGAAGGTAGATCTAATTAACATGATGTCTCGACTATACATAGGAGATGAGACCGAGGTATTTGAGTGTTGACTCCTCATATAAACTTTCTCTAATAGGTCGACTAGGCCGAGTATGAGCTGGGACCAGACGAGGTTACACTTGGGCATATCAATCACCCCCTAGCCCTTAGTCTTCAACGTTAGGAGGAGGCTGAGGGGTAATAATTTCCGAAGACAAGATGTTGATAATGGTCATTGAGGAGAAACATGGCAAACGTTAGGTAGCATGCAGTCTTGATGGGACACCTGTCATAGTTTACATCGGGTAGTGTTCGATCAAAGCCTAAATGATGGTTCAATGCTTAGGGTTTTGTTCTAGAAATGATGATGTGCATTGGAAAATGTGCACAATCAGTATATGATATTTAAAACCAAATTTTCTTTCTATTTCCTTCTTACCACAAGTGTTCCCGCCTCAAGATTTCTGTAAACCGCCACTAGAGCTTTCAATAAGAATTTTTTATTCTTGTTCTTCCTGAGCTTTTCTGAGTTTAATTTCTTCCCAGACAATTCTTCTCATCCTGGTACTCAATTTTCTTCATCTTGTTTCTCATTTTAGTTAGTATTTTGAGTAAATTTCATAGAAAATATTATTTTTGTGTTCTCTATGTTTTTCGGTAGCTATAAGACTTTTTCTACGAGTTTGTTCATCGACTTTGGGGCTTATGGGGGTAAGCATGGTTGTTTTAGGATCAATGTGTAAAGATGGGGTGACCATATTCCCTTTTTCAGTTTGTTCTTCCCCTTGTTGAGTTTTCTGGTCAAAATCCGATCTCCTTCTTTAGTGGAGTTGGTTTCTTTTCTTGGAGTATTGTTAGTTTAGACCCTTCATTTTTCTAGGTTTTTGATCTTTTGGTCGATATAGTTAATGCCTTAAACTGTTTTCCCTTTCCTTTATTTTTTCCATATAAGTTGAAGGTCGTCCTTCGAATGTTAAGGCATTTGTATAAGTTAGCCGAGGAGTTACCAACACTTAGGGAGAGGTGTTTTGAGAAGATAATAAAGTACGAGGCTGAGGATGTTGCTAACCATAAAGCTGAGGCTTTTCATCTTCATCCCATTTACCCTATTCCCCTTTCCAATGTTCATTCTCCTGTTGTAGAGATTAGTGACTCAATGTCTAAGTCAACTGCCTCTGGAGATGATAATCCATCTGTCTCCCACGCCATCGAGAGTGTGGCTACTTTCGAGGAGGTTGTGAGACTCCCTACTGAGGGGTTTAAGGAAATTGAAGGTTCTTCTACAGCCTCATCCTCAAACCAAAATGAGTTTTCTCCAGAGTTATAATATTACGTAAAAATTCTTTCATCTCATGATGAGCCGAGAGTAGGTGTTACAATTCCAACCCCGATAATGGTTGTCCCTCTATTTGCCATTTTGGGGCAATAGTTTGTGAACTGTGCTCAAGCTCAAGGTGTCATCCCTCCAAGAAATCTAGATGACTATGATGATATAGATGAGGTCACACTTGACACCTCTTGTGATGAATATTATGTTAGCACAGTCACTAAAGTTGATCTCTTAGTTTGGAGACATATTTCTAGCATAGGGGCTTCTATTACTATGAGGGTACCCTCACAGGACGATATGGCATTCCAAAGCCATAAGGGCGAGGTGTTCATGTATAAACAGAAGTTTAAGGACATCTTTAGGTTGCCTGTACATCCAACAATATGAGCCATTCTGACCAGTCTTGGTCTCGGCCCTGCCCAACTTTCACCAAATGCTTGAAGGGTTATTCTTGGATTGTTTTCTCTTTGGAAGTTAGTCCAGCATAAAGACCTTCTAGTTAGCATCTTTTAGAGGATGATACAGTATATATTACCCCAAAACTCATCCTGTCTACTACCATCTCCTAGCTAGGAAGGCGACAAAGAAAGCTCTACTGGTTACCCAAACCTCCAATCATGATTGGAACTCGCCATTTTTTCATTTATGGGCCTGAGAGTTCAGCCCTAACGATCCTTGTAGTGCCTCTGAGCCCCAAGTTCCTCAACGATGGGAAAATGCCCAATGTCAGCCAAATTGTATCTGGGGTTAAGCATTGAATCCACCGAGGGATAGATGGATTTTTGTAAAGCCTATCTAATCAAAATCTTTCAATTACCTATAAAAGTATAACAAAACTAGAGAATAGTGGTAAATGAGGTATCAATCCAAATCAAGGGAGTGAAACGAGATAAAAACACATGTAATTCATTTTTTTTAAAATTTCTTTTAGGACTTTTTACGTTTTCTTATTTTTTTAGCTTTTTCAATATTAAAACAATTTGTGGTGATGTGAATATAAGATAAGAACTAAATAAGAAAAGTGGTAATTGAACTAGAATGAAATTGTGAAAAACTAAGAACACATATGTGATGAAAATGAGTGAGGTGTAACTAAATGAGAGAAAAATATTTAAGGGATGAAAAATTCACCTTCAATTCACACATATCAATTTAACTTGCACTATTTTAATTTGATCAATTTCCAAAATATTCATTTAATTCAAAATCTAATTCTCATTACACTAATGACTTAATTGAATATTCTTTTAGAAAAGTGAGTTTAATTCCTACACACACTACTTTAATTGAATTAAAATTAATCAAACAAATCACTCGCTAGGATCGATTCATTCAACTAAATTTAATTAGATAATAATAAAACAAGAGTACATGAAAATTATACTAACATTTAGATCAAGTGATAATCCTACATCTAGTTTGAATCAAATGAATAAATGATAATTCAATTTTCAATACTTTCTCAAGGATGATTTTCTATTTCTCAAAGTGAAAATAAAGTAGCAATTAAATTTACTAATCAAAGGAAACTAACAAAATAAAAATTGACAAATTAAATCAAATTGGATTCATGAGGGCTTCAATTCATCCCTTGAATGGGAGTTTAGCCATACATAATCATCATCTAATAAAAATAATAAGCAATTACGATCATATAATTAAAAATTAGAGAATAGTAATCAAACCAAATTCAACTTGAATTGCAAATAATCTCCACTTCTTCAACAAATCTCTCAAATTAATTATAAACACTCAATTATTATTATTTTTTTCTTTCTAATCTAAAAAAAATAGAATAAAGTAAAAAAAACTAAACTACTAAAAAAAATAAAAATGATGTTTCTATATTAAATTCTCTCTCTAGCCAAACTCTTTGGGTCTTCTTCTTCACTTTATAGTGTGCAATGAGGCTAGGGGCATAATTAGAAGTATTAAAATGTGAGTGTGTATGGGGGATATGAGATAAGGAGAATGGGAATAAGGGTATTTTGGTGATGCACACAAGTGAATGCATGTGGAAGAAGTGTTGGGGGTAGTTTTGAAAAAATGAGGGTAAAAGGTTTTTAAACATGTGGGGCTTTTAGTTGTTGGCTTTGTTTTTTATTTTTTTTGGGTTTGTGACTCGGCTGATTAAAAAACGATTTTAGTTTTAAAAGGGTAAGTGGGTTTTGAAAAGGGAAATAGGTTTGGATGAAAAAAGGTATGGGGATTGGCAACCAGGTCTCGGGTTGGACAAGCGGATTCAAAGGTTTAGAGTATCCGAATTGAATGGAAACTGGGTCTTCTCTGGGGTTCGAGCTATTGGTCGTCAGTGAGGGGTTAACTGGATGGAGTTATGAAGCTCCGAAGATCTATCTAGATTTGGCGGATTATGGGCAGTTATGGATCTTGGAGCAGGTCCCTAGTTGTTGGTTTTTTTGAAAATTGTCATGTCTGTGGGTTTCCGGACGGGATGGTTTATGCAGGTGTTATTTGAGGGGTTAAAACAGGTTTGGGAAAACTCGAGTAAAAGCTGGGTTTTCATGTTAAATAAGTCCACGTTTAGAATTGGGTTTGTGGATGATGTCCGGAGTAGGGGAGTCGGGTTGGAGTTTGGTTTGAAAGGGGTTTTGAGTTGGATTTTAGGGTTTTGCGTGCTTTGGTGAGAGGATGAGAGAGTAAGTGAATGGTGGTTAATGGGTTTTTGTTGTTAATGGAGGTGAGAGGAGAGAGTGTTGGGTGTGGACGATGAGTGAGGGGGTTTTGTGTGCGAGAGGATGTAAGGTAATAGGGTGTGGGTGAGTGAGTTGATTGGTGTATAAGTGTGTAGGAGTTTTGTGTGTGTGTGTGTGTGTGTGTGTTGGTTTGGGACCCCTAATAAAATTAAAAATAAAACTATCTAACTAAAAATAAATAAAATTAAGAATTAAAATCTCAAACAAATAAAATTATAATTTATTAATAAGAGACTAAAAATAAAAAATGAAACTAAAAAGAAATAAAAACAAAAATAGAAATCTATTAAAATTATAAATTAAAATCCCGACTAAATAAAAGAAAAATAAAATCTAATAAAACTAAAATATAAGTTCCTAAAAACTAATCCTAATAAAAATAAAATAAAATAAAAACTACAAACTTATAACTAATAAAAATCAAAATCAATAGAAAACTATAAAAAAGAAATAGAAAAATAGAAAATAAATCCTAAAAAAATTATACGTAAATCTAAAATAAATCCTCAAAATTAAAACGAACCAAATAAAAATCTAAATAAATAATAAAAATAGAAACACAACACATACAGGGTTCGGTGTGGGTTTAGGCCAAGTTACGGGGTAGGTTAGGGTTATGGATAAGGTGATTTAGCCACATTTGTACTCCAAATTACCTCGAAATAGAGCTTTTGACACCGCAACTGCAATCAAGCCTACAGAATAAATTATTACGCGCATAAGACCCAATTTTTCCATGACTTAGCAATTAAAATACTTCTATTGGGGGTATAAAATGTACACTTTTGGGTTCTTATCACCCCCCCCCCCCAAAAAAAAAAACAGAACATTGCTAGTCCTCGAGCAAAATATAGAGAGAAAGAAAGATAAAAAAACCAAAAGTTTACTACTTTCGCGGACACTTGCGATTGCACTTAACATGTGCAACAAGCTTTTAAACCTATAGGTTGTCCTACATGATGAGTTTTATCTCATGAGGGTTTGCAGGGATTATACCCACAAAATTATTTATTTTCAAATGGCCAGTCTATCTCTTATTAGAAGTAGAATAATCGCACAATCCATCCTGAGGTAAATATTTTGTGGAATACAAGCTAGAAGCGTGTAAAATGTTAAGCTAAGTAAATACTCAAGGCACATCCTTCCTAGAACTCAACGTGTGTAGTGTGAATCAGTCAAAATGAGTCGAGTATCATAAGAGTAATTCCTAGATTGCCTTTCAGAATCAACGCTTTAACTTCAAAATCTCACGGATATATCTCTCTCAAATGAACTCATAAGATTTGAGTTGGTGTATTGCTCTTCTGTGTGAGCATGTGAGTAAATATAAGCAAGTTCAAATGTCTCACACACAAATAATAAAGGACGTACATTTTAGAAAGAAAAATGACCTCATGAAAGAATGATAATCACTAAAATGAGAATGTTGAGTTATTCACCACGTTGAGCTTCATTTGCCTAAACACCTAGGGGAAATATGGATGTTTATGGGTGAGGGAAAATGAAATGAGAAGGATGAGATGATATGAGGTAAGGTAGGATGGTGATATGATGGATGGATGGTGGATATTTGAGTAGAGTGTATCACACTTGATGAACAAATGTTTTTATTTCTTGACAGCAACCTTTTCTTTTTCCAAATACTCATCAACGTATGAGATAAATCTGTTAAAAATACAAATAACCCAAACATAGACTTGTATTTAATTTTTCTCCATCTGAATCGAACGTTGGGAGAGATGTTCGCTAAAAATGCAAATACTCTCTATGACAGATCTTCTCCTTTTACTTTCTCTTTTTTTGCTATTTTTCCAAATACGCATCAATGTTTGACATAAATCTGCTAAAAGTACAAATAACCCCAACATAGACTTGTATTTAATTTTCTTCCATCTGAATCGAACTTTGGGAGAGATATTCGCTAAAAATGCAAATACTCTCTATAACGGATCTTCTCCTTTTACTTTCTCTTTTTTTTTCTTCTTTTCCAAATACGCATCAATGATTGAGATAAATCTGCTAAAAATACAAATAACCCCAATATAGATTTGTATTTAAGTTTTCTCCATTTGAATTGACCTTGGGAGAGATATTTGCTAAAAATGCAAACACTTTCTTTGACGGATCTTCTCCTTTTACTTTCAACACTCTTCTCTGTGGGTGGAAAATGGAAGTGGATATGGAAATGGGCGATATAGTATATGGTGATGATATGGAAAATGGAAGGTGTATGGATGTATGATAAAATAAAATTTGGTTGGAGTATAGGCAAAAGTCTGGTGATCAGGACAAATTTAAGACACGTGTTTCTTACAACTCGAAAGTGATATCGTTCTCAGTAATCATGCCAAAAATTTAGTGAAGAATAATGAGATCATACAACGATTAAGTGTGGACCCAAAGGAAGTTGAATCAACTTGTGACTCGGAGATTGCGTAAAACTCTCTAAAAGGTGAAAGGCACGAATCTCACAATCTAAAGTCTCCACTGGTGATCCTTAAGGTTTTCTTGAGAATTGTAGTACTCTTCAACTCTAAACCGTAGTGATATGATAAGTGCGCGCATTTTGTTGAGTTTAGAAATTCATTGTGCAACATGCCTTGGTACGTATTACATAAGCTATTTAGAAAAATCTATTACCAAGCTTGATTCCTAGACTTAAAAGATGGATGATAGAAAATTCACGTCAATGGGTGAGATAAAAGGAACTGCATGAAAATTTTAAAAATCGAGTTTTGAAAATCAAAAATTTTCAAAAGAGGTACAATTTTGATAAAATTCCCCACCCCCAAACAAAAGGGATCATCGTCCTCGATGTTAAATAAAAATATTTTTAAAATTAAGAGCAGAAAGGAGGAAAGAAATTACCATAATCAACTGCTAATGAGGTGGACATATTTAACCTGAAAATTGTATACAAAGTCTATAAACATGGAAAATCATTGGGTGGTGTAACGCACCACTCCCAAACAGGATAAGACTCATACGAGGAAAAAGAGGGCTGCCTCCCAGTAGCGCTAAGTTTAATGTCTTCATCTAGATCGAATCTATTCTCACCCTAAAGAAAAGAACTAAGAAAGCACGGGGCGACACAAAATTTGGGTGAAGAGACTCACCCCCAAACAAGATTGAAGTGTCAGTCTTGTTGGATAAAATTGATAAGGGTGAGGGTAAAGAAACACCGATCACGAGCCTTATTTTTTTTATCAAGATTTTTTTTTAATAATTTGAAAAAGAAAGATTTTTTTTTTTTTTTTTAAATTTGAAAAAGAAAAATATTTTTTTTTTTTTTTATAAAAAGAAAGGAAGAAAATGAAAAATATTTTTGGATTTTTGAAAATTTGTGAAAATATTTAGGCGTGACGAAAAATGAAAAATATTTTTGGAGTTTTGGCTTTTTTTTAAAAAAAAAATATTTTTGGATTTTGGACTTTTTAAGAAAAAGTTAAAAATAATTTAGGATTATTTTTGGAGAAAGGGGATATAAGAGACTCTCTTTGAAACTCAAAAGGACGGAGCACTTAAAATCAACTGCCTAAAGACTAAATTAGACACGTACGAGCAATGTCAAAGTCCTACCTAGCACATAGCCAATTTATTTTATCTTTCATTAGGTGATGCGTTAGAAAAATTCTAATTAATCCGCAAGCAAGAAAATCACGGAATCTTATACGTCGCCTTTAGAAAATGCGCTCCTAGTTGGCTTACTAGTTGATTGATTTTAATTAAGTGATGGCATGAGTAACAAGCAAGTGAGATTAAATGATTGAGTGGGTGATGGAATCCCAACTTGTTTCAATGACTAGGTTTAGGTCTTAGGTTCGTTAATTCATCAAACCATTCAAATTAAGTGCGATGCAAAAATTAAAAGCACATAGGAGCAAATTATCACACAAAAAATGAACTCGCTCGTAGGAGATTTACGAGTAATAAAAAATGTACCTCCCACGACTTTTACACACGTGGGGTGAAGACCGAGTGGAGTCAATCGGGAGGAGATTTTTCCTATCTCAGTCATTCATGAGAGTCCTACGGACCCAAGTAGAGAGGATTCAAATTGCCACTCCAAGGGCGCACTCTCTCTACCTTGTCGCGTTTCCCTTTACTTTTTTTTTTTTGGAATTATTACAAATAGAAATGTAAAATAAAATGGTGTCTTTATGCACCGCAATACTAGCCAAATAGTAGAATCCTAATACAAAAATTCTAATAAAATAGGAAAAAATAACAACAGCAACTACAAAAATGAAAATGAAATATACAAGTCTTCACGGGAGCCTTCAACGACAAGAAACCGGCAACGGCTCCATTTGATGAATAAGAAAAATGTAATTTTAATGATATTTCGTTGTGACGACTCCTTCTCCATCAAAATCCCTTTTAAACCTACAAAATAATGCAAAACTATAAGCATAGGGTATGTAAGGGTAATCAATCCACCTTTCATGTTTGAAGAATCAAAGTGTGTGAAAACAAGTTTAGAGATCATTTTTATATTATTCTTTTTTTTTTACTTTTTATGATTTTTCAAGGGATTATCAATTAACTGACTATACTAATTTTTAAGTACTAACTAAGATGTAAAAGCTAATTAGAGAATATGAGATCAACGAAATTGTGCTAACAACTAAACTAACTAAATTGGACTCCTGAGGGCTTCAAAATTCATCCCATGATGGGAGACTAGCCCTTAATAATCATCATCCAAAAATAAAAATAAAATTAAACTAATGAAAGCATGTGAGGATTAGGTAATTAAAGAGGAATATATCAAACCCATTTAAGCCTTGAATTGGAATGGAATCTTCAATTACATCAACAATCTCTCAATTACAATCACTCACTAATATATTTATTGAATCTAAAATAAAAACTACAAAATCAAAACTAATCAAAATCAAAATCAAAATAAAACTATAAAAAGAAATAGAAAATAGAAAATAAATCCTGAAAAAATTCTAAGTAAATCTAAAATAAATCCTCAAAATTAAAACGAACCAAATAAAAATCTAAATAAATAATAAAAATACAAACACAACACATATAGGTTCGGTGTGGGTTTAGACCAGGTTACGTGGTAGGTTAGGGTTACAGAGGAAGTGATTTAGCCACATATGTAATGCAAATTGCCTCGAAATATAACTTTTAACACCGCAACTACAATCAAGCCTGCATAATAAATAATTACGCACATAAGACCCAATTTTATCGAGAATTAACAATTAAAATACGTCTATTTGGGGTATAAAATGTACACTTTTGGGTGCTTATCACCAAGGATGTGGAAAAAGAAAACATGGAAAGGAGGGACGCCTTGTAAAATTTGAGCAGTTGATGACCCCATTCTTTTAGAGAAGACTGGTATAGTGGGGATCCCCGATTTGAGTTATGTAAGTATTCAACTTTTTTTTTCTAACCGTTGTGTCATAGTTCATTTGTCTAAATTATTGATCTCATCTTCTTCTTCATTGCAGACCAACCACCCAAAACTCCCGAAGTTGTTTGGAGAATGGCAACTCCAAGTTTAGCAAACTTGTTGAAGCAAGTGAGAAAAAGATAGCTCTGACTCCTCAGCCAACCCCAATCAAGCCGAGGGGTAAAAAATGTAAAAAGGTTTAAGAATGTCTCCCCATATCTCAGAAAAATAAGAAGAGTAAGGACGTCTCATCCAAAACTAGGACGAATAAATCCATCCCAATCTCCTCTGAGGATGCTCTGGTTGCTCGTCTAGGGAACTTCAAAATCAGTTTTGACTCCCTCATGGGGAATAAGGCCAAAGCCTTTGATTTTCTTTCTTCCATAACCTCTGAATCTGAAATACGATTCTTAGAAGCCACAAACATCTCTTTGATGAATGACTTCGTATTTCACAAAGCTAACTAGGTAAATTATTATCCTTTTTTATTTTTTTGTCTTGTCTGTGATGTCATCTCCTACTTGCGCATTTTTATTAGACCACCATCTGTCTGTAAAAGATCCATCAATGGGTCGAAGAATAAATCCCTGAAATCTGTCAAGCTCGTCATGCAATAAAAATGACGAGACACAAAAAAGTGCATCTCAGATTTGGAGACATCGATTGAAAATTTGAAGAATTAACACACTAAGGCTATCAACAACTTGAACACCACCCATGTTGAAGCAATCAAGACTCTGAACAACCAATATAGTACCGAGATTGTTTGAAAGGTGAAAGCGGCAGATGATATTAAATTTGATAGGCTCAAAGATAGGTTGTGGAAGACTTCTAGTCTTTAGAGGAGTTCTTAGGATTCAATCTGCAGTATCTTAAAAGGGGATCCCATACTGCTTGTCGATGGGCCACATTGAAATTTTTCTGACAAGGCCCACCTGTTCGAACAGCTTGAAGCCTTCAGCCTGGACGACCCTTTGACCATGACTTTTGTGAACCAGATTGAGGGGCTAGCGCAGCCTGAGCCAATGACTCAGAAGGCTAAACAAGTGGAACAGACAAAATCAGCTGACGATCCTGAGGCCTAGAGCAATTCTACAGGGGATGGGTTGAATCCTGCAAGACTTAAACTCTGAATGCAAATGAGATAAACCCTAGCTCATAGATCTTAGGTCTTTTCATTTATCTGGATGGCCACCTGTGGCCTAACACCCCTTCTGATGTAACACTTTAAAAACAATTATGATTTATGGTGTTTTGATTTTATAACACTTATGCCTGATCACTTTCATAGCATCTCTGAATGATAAATTATAATGCGTGTGTTTCTTACTTATGTCTTCTCTTCTTGTTATTAAATATTTTCTATTTTATCTCTGCATCATACGTTTGAAGGGTTCTACCCATGAGATAAATATATCCAAATGAATGATTTTTGTATTTGAATCCACCAAATTATGGTGTTATATCACAATTCCCCTCTCGTCATTTTGAGAGTGCATGGACGAGAGCTACCTCATCTTACATTGTCATCTCGACTGAGAGAGTTTATTAACAAAGTAATGATGTTAATATAAACCATAATAAAATGATTTTTGAATTTGTATTCACCAAATTATGGTGTTATATCACAAGTCCCCTCTCGTCGTTTTGAGAGTGCATGGACGAGAGCTACCTCGTCCTACATTATCGTCTCAGCCGAGAGAGTTTTTCACCAAATTAATGATGTTAAGATAGTATCCCCCCCCCCTCGATGTTATTGAGAATCTATGGAAGAGGTTAGCTCCATTTGGATTGTTATGTCACCGAGAGCAAGGTAACGTTACTTCACCACATAAGTGATGTTCCATAGCTTATGATGAACTAAAACATACAATCTGAACTACTCATATAATAATGATAGAATGGAATGCTTTTAAGTTTTCATTCATAATTTTTCTTCTCGTAAAATGATACAATGATATAAGAAACCTATACAATACCCTATTGATAATACTTATTTAGATTGTCGGCATTTCAAGGATTGGAGAATGGCTCTGCTTAAGATTTCTCGAGCTGATATAGGCCTGGAACTACCTCTTCTATTACCCTATAGGGACCATGCCAATTAGGATGAAGTTTATTCAGATTTTGACAAGTTTTCTTCAAAACCAAGTCTCCCAATTCTAATGGCCTGGCCTTCACCCTTTTGTTGTAAATCCTGGCAGTTCTCTATTGATAGGTTGCTTGCCTAGTTTCTGCATCTTCTCTTCTCTCCTCAATGAGGTATATATCCAACCTCCTCACTTCAGCATTTTCTTATGTGTCGTAGGTCTGCACCCCATGGCTTGGAAAACCAAATTATATAGGGATCACTGCCTTTGAGACATAGGCAAGCATGAAAGGGGTTTTTCCTATCAGAGTTCTCTCTGTCATCCTGTAGACCCACTGGACAACATGCACTTCATCGGTCTAAAGACCACGGTGTATTCAAACTTTTTATTTATCCCATCCAATATGGTTGTGTTGGTTACGTCTGTTTGACCATTTGCCTGGGGTCAACCTGGAGTAGAGAAAAATTATCTGATGTCGACCTTTTTATAGTAGGCTTCCAATGAATCATTCTTGAACTTCTTCCCATTGTCTGAGATGAGGGTATGAGGCAGAACATATCTACAAATGATGTTCCTCCAAATAAACTTTAAGTTCTTCATCTCAATGATGGTGATCATAGCCCCTGCTTTAACCCATTTTGAGAAGTAGTCAATCGCCACTATGAGGTATCTGTAGATGCCAGTTGTCATGGGAAAGGGTCCTTACAAATTGATTCCCTAAATAGAAAACGTCCAAGGAGAGGTAATAAAAGATAGGGGCTGATGAGGCTAGTGAGGGATTCTAGCAAACTTTTGACACTTTTCACATCTCTTTACATAACTGGCTACATCGCTTGCCAAGGTCGGCCACTAATGCCCCTGGTTAAACACCCTTTTCTCTAAGGATGTACCTCATATATGGTTGGAGAAGGAATGTATTCCACCTATGTCGGATGAACACATCGGAGTAAAGGGAGGGGGAATATTTTTTTGTATAGAACATTCCTAATAACTAAGAATTTAGCAGCTCTTTACCTGAGCTTATTTCTTTCTAACTTTGAGTTTGTAAGTTCACCATCTTTTATATATCAGGTGATAGGATCCATCCAAGATTCCCCTATCTCAAGGCTCAAGTAGAACTCAATCGTGTTTTCTTCATCTTCGATGGTCGACGGATGTAGAAACTCAATGGCACCGACCTTTTTATCTCGATTTTAGTTATTTACGCTAATCCAGCTAAGGCATCGCTCTCCCAATGTCCAGCTAAGGGACCCTTTTTATCTTTATCTCATTAAAGAGCTTCCTCGTTGCTTTTACCCTGGATAGATGCTTAATTATCCTTTCATCCCTAGCCTTGTACACTCTTAGGATATGGTTTACTACCGGTCTAAAATCACTGTGTACTAACAACTAACTTACATTCAATGCTTTGGAGAGGGAGAGATCGGTAAAAAAGTCCTCGTACTCAAATTTGTTATTGGATGCCTTGAACTGGAATCACAAAGCATATTCTATATCATTCCCGTATAGAGCCGCCACTATCAAACCATCTCCACTCCCTGCCTCACAGGAAGAACCATCAACAAATATATTCCACATAGTAACTTTTTTGAAAACGTTGCCCCTTTTCCAACGCTCCATTCTTGAACACAAATCTTTCAACATTTCCCATTTCTAACGCTTCATTCTTAAACACAAATCTTTCTCTTTCATTATTGACTACCACTCTCCTGGTCGTACTTATCTCGGCCTCAGCTGGAGGGCAGTACGTTCTTATTTTTGGCTCACATGATGGATTCACTATCTCTTCTATATCATCCTCGTCCCACGTGAACTCGTCTACAAAATTAGTTAGGGCATACCCCTTAATGGTCGTTCTCGATTGATAGACGATGTCAAATTCCCCTAACTCTATAGACCAGGCCATCAACTTACCCAATTTTTTAGATTTATGGATAACCTGCCTAAGAGGGGAGTATGTTAAGATAACCATCGTATGTGTTTGGAAGTAGAGTTTTATCTTCCTAGATTCATGAATGAGAGAGTAAGCCAATTTCTCCATTTTTGGTATCTCTGCTCGGCCCCTGGGAGAGCCTTATTATTTAAATATACTGGCTTCTGGACACCATCATCATCCCTTACAATCGTTACGCTGATGGACGATTGTGATACAGCCAAGTATAAGTATAACTTTTCTCCTTGAACAGGTCTTGAAAATAAGAGTGGAGTACCGAGGTAGACCTTTAACTCCTTAAAGGCCTTCTCATACTCTTCATTCCACTCAAAGTATTTCCTTAACACCTTGAAAAAGGAAAAAACACTTGTCTATTGCCCTGGATATGAACCTATTCAGCATTGCCACTCGTCCTATTAACCTTTGAACCTCTTTTATGGTATTATGAGTCTTCACCTTCATCAAAGCTTTAATTTTTTCTAGGTTAGCATTTATCCCTTCTTAATTGATAATAAAACCTAAAAACTTGCCTGATCATAATTTGAAGACACACTTTGAAGGATTCAGCTTCATACGATACTTATCCATCGTGTTGAAAGTGCCCTCCAAGTCGGCCACATGCATCTCGGCCCTGAGGGTCTTGGTAAGAACGTCATCAACACCTCCATGGTATCACCAATCTGATCCTCGAACATTTTGTTTACCAGCCCCTAGTATGTTTCCCCGGCGTTCTTGAGGTCGAAGGACATTACCTTATAGCAATATATGCCTTTGTGGGTGATGAATGTGGTCTTCTCGACATCGGATGGGTCTATGAATATTCGATTGTAACCTGAATAGGCATCCATAAAACTCATCAGTTCATGCCCAACCATGGTATCCACCATTTGGTTTATTCTCAACAGAGGGAAGATGTCTTTGGGGCATGCCTTGTTCAAGTCTATTAAATCAACACACGTTTAATACTTGCCATTGGCCTTCAAAATAATGACATCATGGGCTAACCACTCTCGATAGATAACTTCTCAAATGAAGTCAACTTTATCTAACTTCTTCACCTCATCTCTAATAACACCATATTTCTCCCTGGAGTATACTCTTTCCCTTTGCCTGACTGGCCTTGGCCCCTTAGCCATATTGAGCTTATGGAAGAGGACCTTCGGATCAATTCTAGGCATATCTTCGTGGGTCTATGTAAAATTTATTTGTCTCTCCCTGAGAATTTTAATGAACTCTTCTTCAATCTCTCTCTTCTGGGATTTGCCAACTTGGACAGTTTTTTCCAGGTTGTCCTCATTCAGGATGATAGATTTTACCTCCTCAGCAACTTCACCCATTTCAGCTTTATCTTATCTCTATGGTCAAGAGTGTCTATGTTATAATTAGTAGTGGCCCTCTTATACGCCTCTTTCTCCTCTACCGAATTGAAGTAGCATTCGCGTGCCTTAACCTGGTCACCCTTAACTTCCCCAACTCTATAGGGAGTCAGGAATTTTATCATTCGGTGAATTGTTGAGGGCATGGCCTCAAACTCTTTGAGGGATACGCATCCTATAATTATGTTGTAGGCTAAGTGACAAAGAAACTAATCTTCCTTGTGAGACATTACATCCAACTGTTCCCCATTCTTACATCCATTTCATAAATTCCAAGAGATTGTACCTTCTCTCCACTAAAACCAATCAGAGGTTTGTGATATGGGATAAGTCTCTTCTTGCTCAATCCTAGGCCCTTGTAATAATTTCAGAACGTCATATTGGTTGAGGTGTCGCCATCGACCAATATCCTAGGGACTTCATACCCATGTACTAAGGTGGTGATCACCAGAGGGTCATCATATGGGGATAGGATGCCCTTGAAATCCAACCTCGAAAATCCCACTATTAGAGTATTCATATCAACTTTTTTTCTTTTAACCTTCTTCAGCTTAGCAGATGCCGAGTGCACCATTTTGGGCTTTGGAGGGGTAGCTTTGCCTTCTGCCACATGAGACTTCCTGTGAGTAATTTCCTTTCCACTACCTGTAAGTCCTTCGCAAATCATTTGTACCCCCAGAGAGATTGTATCTAGTCAACCTCTAGCATCAGTTATGGGTGGAGGCAAATTTAGGTCGACTTCATTATCATCAACATCATCTGAAGCATCATCGTCTCTATCTATTAGGATGTCTGGTCTGTATTTATCTTTCCTCTTCTTTTGGGTGTTATCTCAGCCACCCTTCGAGATATTCTTATCTACATACTTCCTTAAATTTCCTTGCTTTAACATTTTTTCAATCTCGTCCTTCAGAATGAAACATCTGTAGTGTCATGGCCATGGTCATGGTAAAATTAACACTATTTTCTTTTGTCCCTCTTGTGAGGAGGGGCCCTGAGCTTTTTGGACATCTTATGGACCTATCATATTTAATCTCATTCAGGATCATTTCAAGGTTGACCGTCAATGGCGTGTAGCCGGTGAACTTTTCATCCACCGACCTATTTTTATCTCCATTGCCCTTAGACTTTTGGGAATTACTCCTAGTAGCTCCCTTTTCATCCTCATATTTGGCCTCCATGACCTCCTCAGCATTCATGACTCTCTCGTTTGTACCCAGGAGCTCTTCTATGGACTTTAGAGGTTCCTCGACCAATTTTCACAAAATCTTTCCCTTCTATAGACCACCCATCAAGGTAATCATTATTATATTCTCATCGTAGTCTTCCACTTTCGGTTGCTCCTTGTTGAAGTGGGCTATGTAATCCCGTACTCATTCTTCCCTTGCTTTATATAGAGCAAGTGAGTGGTCTTATTTATCGGCTTAACTCTGAAGAACAAGTTATGTATGAATCTCTCTACAAGCTGCTTCAAGTTCTCAATTGAGTTTCTCGAAAGGGAAGTATACCAGACATGTCTAGCACCTGTCAGAGTTCTTGAGAACGCTCTAAATTTCATCTCGTCTAAAATCGAGAAGATATCTACAGCAGATTGATACATCTCAACATGATGATCTGAATTGGTACTCCCATCTTACCTCGGTGTCACCACTGGTAGTTTAACTTATCCGGGGTAGGATAGTTAACAATCCTAGAAACAAGCAAAGATCCCTCGTTATAACCTCCCTGCAAATGATCTTGGCTCTTTAGAAAGTCTCCAATTTAATCCTCTAACCTTTAGATAGAGTTATTCCAAGGTTTATCGATAGCGACTATTACGGCATTATCTCCCTCGACTTGAGAAGCATTCTCGTTATCCCCTTCCCTCTCTAATGGTGTTGGATGGGTGTTCGGCCTGCTATCCTCTAACAACTATTAACTTCACGTTGCTCCTCATCTCGGCCATGGGAGGGTTGTCTATCAGCGCATCATCCGTTCCTTTTGGATCCTAACCTGCTGAGATACCTGGATAATTGGTCTCATAGGTCACCTATAGGGCCGAGAGTGTCAAATTGAGATCCCCTACTGAGCCTATTAAATGTTAATGGATGATATCGTTCTTCTCATCTCAGCCTTGTAGTGTTTCCTCTACTTACTTAGATAAGGCGCATAATATTCCTAGAAATTTCATACGGTTCCCAACATTCAACCTCGTCGTAGTCATGCTCATTACCTTCACATTCTTGACCTTGCCTCCCTAGGTGTAGACGGCTAGGGTCAGTAACATATCTCTACCTCTGTGCGACGGCACATCCTTTTGCGGGGCTAGGGGTGGTCCCCCTATCACCTGTTGTGCATCTTCCCTGGAGGCCAGAGTTATTATCTTCGTCGTCGCACCAATAATTATGGGTATGACATTCTGATTGAAGGTATCCAGTTTCTCCTGCATCTTGGCCTAATTGGCTGCCAATGAGTGCAGCACTGCTAAAATATCTGCCATCTAAGATTGTGGCGGTGCTTGACTGGAACTAGGACCTCCTCCTAGTGGAAAGTCTGATGCCATTGATTCCCGATGATAAAAAATATTAAGAGATGTTCTGGAAGTGAGATGGATGAACAATGAGAGAGCTTTAACTCAAACTAGAGCTCTTTCAATGGTGGTTCGAGCCCAGACAAGTGTGAGTTTAATCCACCACCATAGAATCTAGTATGAAGTAGCTACAAATGTGAGGAAGAAAATAATAATCTCACTTCCCACAGACGGCGCCAGATTGATGATACTAGGAATGGTATCACCAAATCAATGTAATATATGAGCTCAATCCAGTATAACAATAAAGTATAAATAGATATATAAATTTAGAAGGAGTTGAGGCAAAGACGAGATAAGACAGTATATAAGTGGTTTATCCTATCTAGGATTACTACACTGTGTGTGTGAGAGTGAATTCCTCTAAGAAAGTGCTCTAATGGCCTTTGGATACAGATCGCTCAAGTTTTATCTCTTTATATTGTAATTCTAGCTGGGTTTTTGTAGGGTTTTGAATTAGAGGTCCTTCTTAAGGTAAAAGAAGGTAGGTATATATATTATTAGGGTGGTACAGACTATAGTGTGCACCCCTTACATACACCAGGCGTGTGTAGATTTGCATTGACTAATAAGTAACAACCACCTATCACCTATGCATGTGGATCATGATGACAAAATATTCCCCTCACATGAACAATTGATATAGTTTCAACCGCTTGTCCATGTGGGATTATGAAGACTGGAGATCTTCCTTACGCATGATAAAGTGGTCATCCAAGAAGGTCTCAGCTTGGACGAGTATGAGACACAGAGGGTCTTATTCAAACACCATCTGGAGAATATGGTCTTGTCTTGGGAGACATCAGTCCGAGATGAGATCTCGAATGGCTATTGTACAAGACGATATGTCAAGAAGGTAGAGATGACTAACAGGATGTATCGGCCATAAGTAGGAGACGAGGTCGAAGTAGTTGAGTGTTGACTCCTAATAGCTTGCTCTGATAGGTCGTCTGGGTCGAGTATTAGATGGGCCAAGATGAGGTTCTTATTGGGAATATCACCCATGATGAGCATAACTGAAGAACTTATTCAAGCCCCCAATGGAAAGAAAACACAACTCAAGAACACCACCTTCCTTGGTCGGTAGTTGACAATACAATTCCGTAACACCCAAATACCACTCCTAGGATCCTCTAATGAAATCCATCACACCTCATCACTAAAATCACATGAGAAATTAATATTGAATAACTTGACCTCTATCAAATGTGTATCGGCGCCCGTCCTCCGAAAGCCTTTCGAGTTTATCCTGTCAAAATTTATTATTCCATTAAATGAATAAAGGACAACATTAATAATATCATAAATGTCTATTATAATTATATGGATACATCAGGAGAGAGAGTGTCGAGGGACAACATTAATATAATAATGTTTGAATCCCTGTCCCAAAGCCCCCGTCATGGGTGGAATGATCATTTTCATATCCAAGTAGAAGAATTTTCTTATCACGACCTCCCATAAGCTTGGTGGGACAAAGCAAATAAATTCTTAGAACTTGGTATAAAGATACTCTATGAGGAAGAGTTATATATGGATTATGGGAAATTTAATGAGGTCATGTTAAATGAACTCAACATGTCATATGGCATTAAGGATGATAAACAAAAAACAATGCATATCCTAAATGGGGACTACTCACCTTATTCCCTCAAGAAACCACCTTACTTTCCATGTCGAGATACCCATATTTAAGCCCTGCAAAACACTTACATTCCTAGTAAACCACATATATCCCTCATGGTAACAAAGTGGGGAAGGTATGATCGGTCGTTTTCCCTGAGCTTAATCTCTACCTTCGCATACCAGATTCAATATGCATACTATCTGAGACATCATCTTCGATCGAATCTCATAATAAGACCTCTTAACCACTCTGGGACTATAAGTGGAATGAGGAAAACCACCAACACTTATTGTAAGACATCACCAAGGCCCTCCCCTACACTGACCCCATGATGAGCCTAACTGAAGACCTTTTTGAAGCTCCTTGGGGAAAGAAAATACAACTCAAAGAACACTGCCTTCCCCAGTCTGCAATCCACGATAAATTTCTAGAGCACCTAAATAACACTCCCATGATCCTCTAACAAAATCAATCTCACCTCTTTAATAACTTCACATGAGAAACTAATACTGTATAACTTGACCACTACCAAATGCATATAGATGCCCGTCCTCCGAAAGCCTTTTAAGTTTGTCCTATTAAAATTTATTATTCCATCAAATGGATAAAGGACAACATTAATAATATTAGAAAAGTTTGTTATATCTATATGGATACATCAGGAGAGAGAGAGAGTGACGAGGAACAACATTAATAATTTAAAGCTTGAACCCTTATCTCAAAGATCCCCATCATGGGTGGAATGGTCACTTTCATCTCCAAGTGGAATAATTTTCTTATCACAAACACCCATAATCTTGGTGGGACAAAGCAAATAAATTCTTACAACTTGGGATACAGATCCTCTATTAGGAAGAGCTATACATGGAATACATGGATAATGAGAAAATTTATGAGGTCATATACAATGAACTTGGCATCGTATCTGTCATAAAGGATGATAAAAAAACCATACTGATCCCAAATGGGACCTACACACCTTATTCCCTAAAAAATGCTAATTTCCATGTTGGGATAGTCATATTTAAGCCCTGCAGAAAACTTACACTGGTACTTCGCCTCTACCCCTCGTGGTGACATAATCGAGAAGGGTCGATTAGTCATCATCCATGAGCTTAATCTCTACCTCCGTATACGATATTTGACAGGCCCATTATATGACACATCGCCTTCAATCGAATCTCGTAATAAGACCTCTCAACCGGTGGAATGAGGAAAACCACAAGAACTTATTGCAATCCCTCATCAATGCCCTCCCCTACGCTGACCCTTGATGAGCCTAGATGAAGACCTTATTGAAGAACCCTAGCAAAAGAAAACACAACTAAGAAACACCATCTTCCCCAGTCTTCGTCCAAGATTAGATTACAGAGCCCCCAAATACCACTCCCAGGATCATTTGATAAATCCATCCTACTTCATCACTAGCATCATGGGAGAAACTAATACCGAATAACGTGACCTCTATCAAATGCATATCGATGCTCGTCCTTCGAAAGCCTTTCGAGTTTTTCATGTCAAAATTTATTATGCCATCAAATGAATAAAAGAAAAAATGAATAATATCAAAAAAATTTGTTATATTTACATGGACATATCAGGAGAGAGAGTGATGAGGGGCAATATTGATAATATAAAGCTTGAACCCCTATCCCGAAGACCCCCATCATGGGTGGAATAGTACTTTTCATCTCCAAGTGGATGAATTTCTTATCACAACCTCTCGTAAGCCTAGTGGGACAAAGAAAATAAATTCTTACAACTTGGTATAGATATTCTCTATGAGGAAGATCTATACATGGATTACGGGAAAATTAATGAGGTTATATACAATGAACCCAACATCTCATATGTCATAAATGATGATAAAAAAAATCCCCGTGCAGATCGCGAATAGGGACTACTCACCTTATTCCCTCAAGAAACCACCTCACTTGCCATGTTGGGATGCTCATATTTAAGCCATGTAGAACACTTTAATTCCTGGTAGACCACCTATATCCCTCATGGTAACATAATGGAAAAGGGGCGATTGGTCATCATCCCTGAGCTTAATCTCTACCCCCACATACCAGATTTGACAAGCCCACTATCTGAGACATCATCTTTGACTGAATCTCATAATAAGACCTCTCAACCACTCTGGGACTATCGGTGGAATGAGGCAAGACACCAGCACTTATTGTAATCCCTCACCAAGGCCCTCCCTTACACCGACCCCATGACGATCCTAACTAAAAACCTTGTTGAAGTGCCCTAGGAAAAGAAAACTTAACTCAAAGAACATCGCCTTCCCCAGTTTACAGTCCATGATAAAATTCCAGAGCACCCAAATACCACTCCTAGGATCCTCCAAAAAAATCCATACCACCTCATCACTAACATCACGGGAGAAATTAATACTGAATAACTTGACATCTATCAAATGCATATCGACGTCCATCCTCCAAAACCCTTTCGATTTTATCCTATTAAAAATGGAGTCCGTCCTCACTCTCTCTCTTGATGTATCCATATAAATATAACAGACTTTTCTGATATTATTAATGTTGTCCTTTCTTTATTTGATGACATGATAAATTTTGATTTTCAATTTTTGCCTGTGTGTTGTAAGTGGTGATTATGAATTCAACGATAAATTAAACTTCACGCCTAATAATGATATAGATTAAACTTCACACCTATAAGAATGGGACCTATTACTAAAAGAAAATATCAAACTTGCCCAAACTCTCGGAGGAAAATTTAAACCTAACTCGAGAGAACCATACCTCATCACCAAAATAAACTTGGGCAAAGCATTTACCTTAGCTAATCTCGATAAAGACACATTTTCCCAACCTTTTAATATCGACCGATTGAAGAGATTCATTCTTTAATCCTACTTATGGAACATGTAAAGAGATTTGTTTATTACAAAAACAAATGGTCATAGTAGAAAGATAAAACCAAAGGCATTCCTAACTCTACATCAAAACACCCACTTGAACTGCCAACCACTTATTTTATCAAAGTCAACTAAAAACTTTTGCTCCCCAACTTTTTTCTTTTGACAAAATAACATACTTCATTATAAATATTATCATAATCATTCAAATATAGACACATCATTGTCTTTAAATCAGATATGCATAGTCAACTCGATATATCACTTCAAATATAGGCAGACTGTTGTCTTTAAGCAAACACCAAAAAACCCTCATATAGGAAAACCATATTTATGGTCATTATGTCATCGCTCTTAAAAATTTGACACGGTTTAAACAAACTGAGCATCAAGTAATAACATAGTACCCTAAGGAATTTTGGAATTTCACATAATTATCCATTTTTAAGAAATAATATATAAAGGTTTATGCCTCTAAAGAAGCAAGCAAAATAGGCCTCCCATATCTTTCCTAAAATAGACACCCAAAATACTCTCCCTAAAAAACCATATTTCTTGGGACAAATATCATTAACAGAGAGACTCACAAAGGACATTCCTTCAAATGGCGCCTTATCTTGACTAAAGGACAACAATTTGACTCTAAGGCACCGTAAAAAATCTCTTACCATTTTACAAACAATGAATGGATGCCTTATTCCCCTCTTGGATACCAAAACAACAACAATGCACCAAAAACAAATAAAGATTTCCCTTCTCTAAAAGAATAGTTTCAAAATACGATACACCTATATTTTCATGTGTAAATATCCCCTATATTTTTTCATAAATATATGTGCATGTCTCCACTTATGAATAAAAGAGATTAGGATCACTCTTTCCATCTGCATATTCCTAAACTATGATATTTACCCTGTAAATTATGTAGCAGAAAACCTACGATGTTGCTTCATCATCAATTGTATTATTTTCCATAAAATATAAAGGGCATGTTCATGAATAAAAACTGAATAAATAAGGACATCAAGAAAATACATTTACGTAACCTTGTTTCAGATAAACCAAGCCATCAAAAAAGAAAAACACTTTTTATTTATAATCCTTGTAAGAAACAACTATATGGAGGATTCCTCATGATCCTACTAGAGGAATATTCCATAATGGGGTCTACCCCTAAATATCCAAAAAAGATTTATAAACACATTTTTGGGTGTTCATGAAATTCACCCAAAAAATATTATCCCATTATCCCCTCATATACTAGGCCTCTTTCTCTTGCGACCACCTTTATGGGGCCGATCAAATGTATCCAGATCCTTGCCCACACACTAGACACAGAAGCACCCATTGAATTATAAGAGATGTAAATGCCTTTGTTCAGTCCCAAAGATTACCCCATGTAATTCATGACCCTGTCTTGCAGAGACCTTAACAATCAACTGACGTAGAGACAATTTAGTAGAAATATAGTGGCTTAGAACCTCTTTAACACAATTTAACACAAAAAGGTGTTATTATAAACACAAATCAACTTTAGGAAATGCACCAAAAAACACAAGTTATCCATTTGAGAAAATATCTGAGTTGGGGATTGACACCACCACCCCAAACATAGATCTTCCTTGAAGGATATGAATGACTAGGTCTTTTCCATATATGACCACAACAAAATTTAATGGGAGTAAAAGGAAAGAACGACTTGATCCTTTCGATTAGGATGGTTGGTGGGAACAACATAGAGTGAGTAATGGACAAAGATGTAACTTCTCCCTAACTTATCATAACTAAGGGTACAGAGGCATAAGCTTGTCCGCCATTGGGGAGGGATCCCGCTACGAAAAGGATAAAAGAGGCATCGGGCATGATAAAATTGGCACTACTACTGGTATCTATTTCTCAAGAATAGTTAAGGTATCGAACAATCAATCCTTTAGCATCGAACGGGAGAAAGCATTGCTAAAAATGTTTGGAGAACTTCTTACCAAGAAATTAAAAACTAATTAGTTTTATAGGCCTTGTTCCGTGGGTATCGAACATGCGCTTAATGCCAAAAATGGATCGCACGTTTTAACCCATCGACCGCATGTTTAATGTACAAAAATATACAAAAATACATACAACTAACTTTTCTTCCAAAAATATTTATACACCTAAGAAAATATAAATATAATACATATAGGCTCTCCCATGTCAAATTAATTTTGACAAAGAATGTTCGCAAACGAACATTCTTTGTTGACCACCTTTATTGGCACCTCGATTCGTGATCGAGGGTTACTTTTTTAACCATCAACACCCCAAAACCACTTGGGGTAAATGTATAAATACACCTAAGTATGGGATCACTCCAATACATATATACCTCTATAATAAGGTCGGTAAAACTATAATTATCCTAAAATAGCAAACCAAAACACAAAACCCAATGAGTTCCATCCATCAACTGCACAGCTGAAGGCCTTTGACCTCACAGTTGTTCCTTCAATTGCATGGTTGGAAATCTATGAGACGTCATTACCAATCAAAACTATTGGTTTCACCGCCATTCTTCTAAGAACAATTGTATCCCCCCCCCAAAAAAAAAAATGATCCAGCACTACACGTGTCCTACTTAGTACTATCCTTAGTTTCACATGTCCCCAAAATTCAACCACGATTAATTTTTCAAATACAAGTTTGTGGTCTCAAGTCTAGAAGTTATAAATAAAGGTCTCGTCGCCTTGGGAATGATACCCAAAAACACAACATTGATTCAATTTTCTAACTTTTTTAACCCAGAGTATATAAAAATCTCAATTTTTTCAGAAATCTCAAGAGAATTTCTAACTTGTTGAGAAGTCTCTTCGTTCAAAAAGTAGAGGAAAACATATATGTGCATCCTACGAAGACGAGCCATTCCTAGCAAAGCTTTGTTCAAATATTCCACCTCGTAGGACACATGCTCCCGAGAAAAACTCAACTCACGCTACAAAGGTAAAAACTCTAAAGAAAACTCTGGTGAATATCAATTCAAAATGTGATACAAATTTGTACATATATACATGAACAATTTAGTCAAACCCTCATTAGGGTAGTGGGTATGCATTTTACAGTCTTTATATATTAGTGCCTAATTTTACTCAACACCTATGTTTATTGAGCTCGATAACATACTCATATGCTTAATAATGACAATAAAACCAGTACAACTAACTACTACACAAAAAATAATTTTCTAAAACCATTCTCAGGAAAGTGTCCATGAGCCAAGTTACTCTGAAACTTTGCTAAAATCAATATCTAAAATTAGAATACTCTTAAACTCTTCTCTAGTCGTGGCACCTAGGAATTTGTATCTGCCTAAAATACTTATCAACACATGTCTTTGATTACATATTTTTAACATATAAAATAACACTTCGGCTCATAAAAATAATGATATATAAGGGACGAAACTCCATAAATACCATAGTGATGTACTGTTTATATCGGTATCCCGTAATTGTAACACCCCTTAAATTTAAAAGAATTCAATTAATTAAAATAATTACTTAATTTTTAATTGGATTTTTAGAAATTTTTAGGAGAATTTTGAATAACCCTTTTAAGTGAAAACTAAATATCTGTATTTATTTAAATGGAAAATAAAATTGTATAAGAAAATTTAAAATTAATTGAGATTTTATTGGAATTTGGGTTTTACTTGAAAAAATAATGAAATTTAAAATGTTTAATTACAATTTAGTTCAACTAAGGATTTTTTAATTATTATTCTAAAAATAAGTAAACTAATTAGTTGGGTGGATGAAATAAATAAGGTAATTGAAGCATACTTAGAGAGAAACCTAGGTTACTTGAAGAGAAATCTAGGTTTAAAGAATTAGTATAAGAATATATATAAAACCCGATAACCTTTTAAACCCACAATCCAACTTCCAAACTTCACGCAAAATACATACTTTAAATCCACAAATTATCCGCCTTTCTTTTAACCAAAAATCTTATAATTTTAAATTTGGTTTTGATAAAACATCTACCCAAGCTCAAAATAAAAAGACTTTGGGGGACATTTTTAAAGTTAATTCAACTATTTCTATAGGGTATCTTTTCTATATCATTGGGATCTTCTTTACATCAATTGAGGATTATTTGAAGATCATCATAATCGACCCACAAAACCTCTTTCCTAATTCCGATGTGTTTCCATCATTCAACGGCCTGCACTTGTTATAAGATTCCCATCGAGGGGCTCTCTGTAGTAACCTTTTCCTAGGACACCCCTAAGCACCTCCTTAGGTCCCTAGAACTCACTCATCCACCGTAAACCCTAGGTCATACTCCGAGTACCAATCTAGAGGCCACCGGGTGCTCATTTGACTTCAATTAATTTTCTCGTCTAAGCGAAAGCTCAATCAGCCTTACGATATGGACAAATGATCGATTTTATTCCGAAGGGTCACTGGGTGATTTCGAGACTCGTTTAACCAAGGTCAACTCCAAACTAAACAAGACTAAATAAATTTTCACAGGGCTCTGAATACCCTTTCCAATGTTCCATCCCGTGCACAAATCAGCCTTATGGTTCGGACGAACGATCCATTTTGCTCCTATAATTTCCTATCTAGTGACCAACTCGCATATTTGGACGCCGTTTGACCTCGAACCCAGGATTGGCTTATGGATTTTTAAAGGGCTCTGAATACCCTTTCCAATAGTCTTCCCCTTGAATAATTCTAACTGATGGATCGCATTTTACGATTTCTTTTCGAAAAATCCTGCCTCACACTACCAATTCACAACCCCGGGACCCTACCTATTGATAGTGTGTCTGAAGTTCCATACCGATAGCAAGGTCTAGGACCATACCGATCGCTATCCCCTTTGTCCCTATAAATATAAGCCATGACCTCAACACACCAAAGGATCCCTGAACACCCCTCTTATCAATTCATAGTGAATTCCCTCAAAATCATAGTTGTTCCTTCCTAAAAACCCATTCCCCACATTCCTTCCAACATTTTCATACTCTTTTGGGTAAATTCTCATCCACCTCCTCAAACCACGATCATTTCATCTTCAGATCAGCGCAACTACAAGCAAGATCCACTTCAAGTCTTTATAAGGAGGTCTATTTCTTCCTCTTTGTCTTTGAATTCCCTTACTTTTGCATTAGTTACTTCATTTTCATTTTAATACTTTACTTCATTACATCAAACATCTTAATTGTAAACTTTTATTATTAGTATTCGTACGTACTTTATTTTCATAGAAAAACCCAAAAATAAGAAAAGGAGGGTTTACTTGTAAATTCCCAAAAGGGATTTCTCATCACGTTTTCTTTCACTAAAACACCTTTTATACACATGCACATATAAAAAGTCGCTGGTTAGATTTATGGGTTAAACCCCACCTCATTTTATTTTTGAAATGCGTGGACTTTGATGCCCCCAAACTACGTAGGTATCTCGGGTAAACCTCTCGACTCGAGTCCTCCCACATATAGTTGTTATTTTATTCTCATCGTATATTCATGATATATACATTATATATGCTTGTTTGATTGTGTCTTGTGCGATATACACAATCGCTCCTTCATAACTACTTGTGAATTGATAAAACCTTACATCATACTTTGAATTAATATTTTAGGAACAGTCGTAAGGATTACCTTGCTCTGCCTTTATCCATGACACGAATCGAGCTATTCTAGCCTCCATTTATATTATGCACATAAGCACACACATCACGGAGTTCTACAGGAGAATATTAGCGCATGCCTATGCCCATGCCCATGGCCATGCCCATGAGAGACCAAAAGGGGAGTATGGGTCTCTAACACCTTCCCATTTCATAACTTAGTCCCCAGACCATTGAACTACTTGGTTTCGTACGCATCAGTCTTGTCCTTTATGCCATTCTCTCGAAGCGGTAACATTTCCTTTATCTATTTTATGAAAAATAGGCTAACGAATCTATCTCTACATATCACCCCACATTAACGATGACCGAGTGCCTTGATAAAGGACATAATCCCCCCCCCCCCCCACATGCCTAAAAAGAGGGGGGGGAAAGGAGGGATCCACCTCCGAAGACCCCGACTACTATAAATAAAGGCCCTCGTCTCCTTATTTGAGAAGAAACATCTGGGTGATGAAGTTTTGGTCAACTCTTTCCTCTATCTTTCTATACCTGAGAGTATACTCATGTCACCGTCCCTAGTCACCTGATCCATAAAAGACCGCAACCTCTCATCATCCTATATGTTATGCCTCTAGCCTCTAAATCTGCTTTAGTATGCCTCTAAAGACCCCCAAACTTATATAACTACATGTATATAATGAGAATACCCCAGTCACATCCATACATGACTGCGACCTCTTATTAGCCTGTGTTACAAGGTCGCATCTTCTTTAACACAAAACTTGTATGTCATGCCTCTAGCCTCTATATCTCCTTTAGTATGCCTCTAAAGACCCCCAAACTTATATAACTACATGCATATAATGAGAATCAGGCTCCATAATGGATGTAGGCTCATTTTCATGGCCAACCCACTCTAAATTTTCTGTTATCTCTCTTTTATTCTATTTTCTATACTTTGATTGTTAGGTTTAACTGAGACGGTATAATCTACTTTAGTAAACCATTTTTAGACAACAATAATGGCCTTGCATGAGTAGGTTCCCATTAGAAAATCAAATGTGTTGTTTCATATCCGATGGTAGATGACATCTCAGTCGAATTTATGTTCGTAGGCACAGACGCTTTGGACGGTGGATGGACGAAGGCAGCTCGGTGATCTCGGGACTCTTAGGTGGTGATTTTAGCAAATGTCTGGCATAATTTCTCTTAGATCTTGTTATTTTGTCGAGGAGGTAGTATGATAACTTTTTCAGGGGGACTTTCTTTATACTAACTGGGTTTAGAGGAGCATAATGTTAACCTGATATGTGAGGAACTCAACCTTTTTGTTTAGAGAGAATATGATTTCTTCCTAAGCTTCATGTTCAACTTTCTAAAGATAAAGTTAAAGGTCAACCAAGAATGTGGGGATGGCATCAGGCGGTGTTAGCTTTGGGTCTAATGCCACGCTCCAATCCAGAGTAGGAGATAGTTTGGGGATTTTTAAAGCCTTGTTATGATTCTTGGAGGGGTTTCATGATAGCGAGTCATTTATCCACCATATGTCTAAGTTTGAGTTCTAGGTGTGGCTAAGGATAGTTTCCACAATGGATGTAGGATTTCTTCCACTTATGATTCTGTAGACATGGATGATTATGACCATATGTCATTATCAGAGGAGGTCTCTTTATCCTCTTATTTATTAAAGGAGGTTTAATATTCTTCTGGGTTCATATTTTTCATGATGTTGGTAGCTCGCAAAAATATGTCTTCAAATTAGCACTGGTACTTAGGTTATTTTAGCCTCGAGGGTGAGACTTCTTTGAATAATTTGGCATAGGCAAGTGTGGATAGTAAATATTGTAGGTTATGGATTTTTCCATTCATGTGGTCATGAGGATAAGGGTTAACTAGTTTCATCTCAAAAGTATATAAATACCTCCTAAATGGGAGGACCTTCTGATGAAGGAAGACCCCGGTGGGTTATCTCATTTGAGAGTTCAATTACGACAACTATGTGGACGGTATCCTAATAAGTTTTCCCATGGTTGCATCCTACGTCCGTGTGGTGGTGGGTTCAGGGAAATACTTTAAGTACAAAGAGGTCTGATTCTAGATTTAGAATGGGAAGGTCGATCTCACTCTAGGGATCAATAGAATTTTCTATAGGAAGACTTCCTTCAGCATGAGTATGATCGATCTCTAAAAGGGCATTTAAATCACGGGAATTAAAATTATCCAACTTAAGCTCAGTCTCACTCCATTTTTTATGGGTTTTGCTACACGAACCTCTCCTTCTAGGCATGTTTGTGGGGTCCACCCATTAACTAACTCATATGCGCTCTCCAATACGCGTAGTTAGAACCATAAAAAATAGAAAATTTTAGAAATGGCAAATTTTCCATTTTTAAATCACAATTAAACAAAGGATCTTAACAAAATAATTTAGCGTTCCTGCTCTGATACCAATTTGAAAGGGTAAACTTATATGCTCTGATACCACTTAAAAGAAATCAAGGTTCCCAAAAATACCAAATTTTATATTTCTCAAATGTGATGGTTCACCAAATATTCCAAATTTTAATTTCCTTCAAAACTAAATTAAACTTAAACAAATATTTAAATTTTCTTGCAACAAAATTAATTATTACCCAAATTTAAGCTAGCACCAAAATTACACTATTGTTGTGAGTAAACCATTTTTTATCTTTTTACACCTACATATGTATCTAAGTGATTTTTGCAAGATAAAAATAAAAACAATCACACAACGCCGTGATGTACGATGAAAACCCACAATAAGAAAAATCTCGGACGAACCAGCCAACAAATCCACTAGGTATGGTGTTGAAAAACATGACAAAAGACTTATTTCCTTGACTCGACTCCTTATCAAGCCTTGACGCTTCTTCTTGCTTCCACCTCAACCTAGTTGATACCTCCAGAATCCATCGCAGTCTCAGAATCCACTAATGGGGCTCAGCTACCGTCAACTACAAACAAAGCCTTTATTCGTATGCACATTGCAAATCAATAATATACGGACTCCTCCGTAGGAAAATTCCTCCTTTGGTGTAGAGATGAAGCACGGTGCCAACAAGATGATCTTAATAATATAATATATGCAGGATCTTGGATCAAACTAAACTATGGGTGTAAACATGTGTTTTTATGGAAATTAAACCATTAAAGATAAAGAACACAAAATGGGACTTTTGGGGTTAAAGAATTTTTTGTCTAATGCTCTCTAAGATCGAAAAAAGTCAGTTAAAAAAAGTTTTTCCCGAAGTCTTAATAGTAGGAAAGAAGGAAGTGGGAAAGTTGGTAGTTTTTAAGCAAAACTAACAAAATTGACGTCGGTCGTTCGAATGACTTGGTTCGAATAAGATTTCAGAAAAGGAAAAAGGCCAAAAAATTGTTAGATAAACTCATTAAAATGATGTCGTTCTAACGACAATTCAAAAAAATGGAAAATAATCACGTTAGATGGCTCGTTCGATAAATCGTTCGAACGGCATGGGTATCTCGTTGGAATGAGATCCCAATTTCATTCGAACGACCTTTCAGAAAATCGCAGAATACTTTTAAAGCCAAAAAAAATTATGCAAAGATTTAAAAAGATTTTTAGAGAAAAATATAAAGTTTTTATGACAAAAATTTTATAAAAGCACACCCATAAAAATATATCCAAGACTCGTTATATATTAAATGCATTCATACCTTTAAAGACCTTGGAATTCAAGTGTTGATGACATATAAACTTGGCACAAAAATTGACACTGGTGATATCTTCACTTTAAGCTTGGCCGCTATGTCTTCAACTCAAATGTCATAGGCTTGAAAGGATATAACAAATGACTATCTTATGAGACAATTAGTTTTTTCTAGAATTAAGCCAACACTACAAATTGACTCAATTGGAAATTTGTCCTTACATAAACTCCTAGGGGAAAGAGTCCAACTCATGGAATATCGTCAGCCCAAGCCTGCAGTCCATGCTAAATTTCCAAAGTGACCTAAGGCCACTCCAAAGGTTCCCTAAAAAAATCCAACCCACCTCATCACTAACATCGCGATAACTGTAGTACTCAATAACTAACTTATATGAGATGAATCCCAACGCATGTCATCTTAAGACCCTTTGAGTCTGTCCTGCTAAAAGAAGAGTCCCCCTTTTTTCGTCTCTTAATGTTCTATAAAACACACTGTTGTGCTATTATCAATGTTATCCTTCCTCCCTTTGATGGTATAATATATAATGATTTCTAGTATTTTCCTGCATGTGTTCCATGTGATGATTATGAATGCAATGATGGATTAGAACTCATACCTAATAATGGTTACTTTATGGATCTAAATACTTAAAACACTTACAAAAACATGACCAAAGTCAAAATAGGCATATGTCTCCCATTGAGGATGAGGAAATGAACACAAACTTGAGCACTCCCTAAAAAAAATATTTACATATAGATTCCTCCCTAAACAATAATAGACAAAAGGAGTTCACCGATATCCTATCCATCTTCATATATGTATTCATTTGGTCTTATGTTGACATGCCCGACATCGACTCAAGTATTGTCATGCATAAGATATCCACTCTCCCTGATGAAAAACCCATGAAGAAAAAATTATGTAAGATGATATCCTAATGACCTTTGAAAATAAAAGAGAAAGAAGAAAATCTAATCAGTGTCGACTTCATTTAAGTAATCAAATATCCCATTTAGTTAACCAACATCATACTGATATCGTAGTCTAATGAATAAGTCTGAATGTGCATAAACTACAAGGATATAAATCGATCATGTCCTAAAAATGATTTCCCTTCACTGCACATTAACTCATTAGCAGATAGTATAACCAGTAATACTTCTTGTTAACAGATTCACAGTATATAATCAGATAAAAATTCATCCTGATCATCAAGACAAAAGTAACATCATTACCCCCTGAGGATGTAGTGTAATAAAATTATGCCCTTCGGCCTCAAAAATGTTAATGCAACTTACCAAAGAGAGGCCATAAACATCCTACTTGGCCTCATAAATCAGGAAATGGAGGTATGTGTAGATAACAAGAAAATCAAATACAAATATCGAGAAGGACACATTCTTTAACATAAGGAAGTATTCCAAATGTTACTCCCCTTTAAATGAGGCTAAATCATAAAAAAAAGTGTGTTCGGAGTCACTAAAGGGAAGATGCTCAGATTCATTATCAGCAAGGATGGAATGAGGTAGAACCCACCAAGGTCAAAGCCATATGAAAAATACCAACATCCAAAATAGTGAAAGAGGTTAGAATTTCTAGGCCAAATACAATTCACAAGTCGATTCATAAGCTAGCTTACCACCTTTTGTGAAGCCATCTTCCAAATACTCAAGAATGGCTCACCCAAATAATGGAACGCTCAATGCCAAGAAGCATTTAACAAGTTACAAGAATACCTCACTCACCCACCGCTGTTAGAATACCCAAACAGGACAACCTCTCCTACTTTACATGACCACAGCTGACACATATACTAAAAACATGTTGTCCAAATATGTAGAGAGTTCTCGGAAGGAATGTGACATCTAACATATCAGTAAAAATCTAGTCTCTTATGAGCTCAAATACACCTCCTTGGAAAAGGATTGTGTATCTCTCATATGGATCACTCTAAAGATCCATCATTACCTAATGTCCTTTAATATATGACTCATCTCTAGTATGGATTCCCTAAAATATCTCTTTGAGAAATCCTCCCTATCTAGTCGAATGGACAAATTCCAACTGAGTAAGAATTACCTGACGAGGATCTCTTTGCCATAAAAGATAGAGAAACTTAGGAAATCTACTTCGATAACATCTCCCAACTCACGGCATCTCCCCATAGCTATCAAACTCACCTACGAATGCATTGACAACATGGCCGAGTGCGAGTCTTACATAATAGGTATCAAAATCAACTTGGAAATGGTAATCCCTAACCTGAAAGCCTGTCGAGATTCCATCCTAGTCATGAGCATGATATTAGGAAAATGAAATATTTGAGGTGACAAACTGCAAGTATACCATAACTACTTAGAAGACGTAGCTTCGCGATGCGAACATATCGAATTTGACTTCCTCCCTAGGGCAAAAAATAATTTCCTAGACAATCATACTATGAGAATATTATGCAAAAGGATTCACATATTACGTCAAAAGATTCCTCAAGTGTCAATTATACACCCCACGATAACATCTACTGCCCCAGGAACTCTACTGCATGACCTCACCCTGACATTTCTCCAACTGGGGGATAAATCATAAGGAAGGTATCTACTAAGGCCTCCATCGAGAATGAATGTATCCTAATTTCCATCGAGTATTTCACCAAATCGATTGAGGTTGAATATTACATAGTGCCAAATGATAAAAAGTGGACAAATTCATACATCAAAACTGAAGCTTTAGCATACCCCACAAGATGGTATCAGATAAATGGTCTCACTTAGATAAAGAGATATCAAACCTATTACATAAATACGGGATTATTCAACATAAGTCATATCTATACCAATCGTGAACCAAAAAATCAGTCAAAGTTGCTAGTAAGAACGTTAAAAACATCATGAGCAAGTTGACTGAGACTTACCGTGACTGGTCAAACAAACTTCTAAACTCCATATGGGGATACCACACTATAGATTAAAACTAAATAGGGGGCACCCCAACTCATTAGTTTATGTCATAGAGGCAGTATAACCCATAAAACATGAAATACCATCCTTATGGGTCATTCTCGAAAGACAAGTGGCTGAAATCGACTAGGTCAAAGGCGTTATGAATAACTATCTTTCCTCGATGAAAGGAGATTGAATGGAGATTATCACAATCAGGGATACTTGGAAAGTATATCCCAAGCATTAAATAAGAGGGTCAAGAAGTGAAACATACAAGAGGGTGACATGGTCCTAAAAGAAAATCTCAAACCTATCCAGACTCCCAGAGGAAAAATTGTGCCTAACTGGGTAGGACCCTACCTCATCACCAAAATAAATGCCCGCGAGACGGCTACCTTAGTTGATCTCGATGGAGTAATATTTCCCAAACCTTTAATCTCGATAGATTGAAAAAATTATTTCCTTAAGCCCACAAGCGGTGAAAAGGAAAAGGGAGATTTAATACAAAAATAATCGATTATGATGGGAAGGGAATACTATACAAACCCATATGTATTCCCAACCCTACATCAAAAATCCCACTTGTTCCACTAACCTTTCACTTGAATTCGGCTAAAACACTTAAATCCTTAACATTTCATGTGAAGAAAACTACATAGAATTGATTCTCCGCTATATTTTTATCCCAAACATTCAATACAACACCTCGTTGTCTTTGAATCGGAGATACATATGAAACCCGAGATATCACTTTGGACCCGATCTAAATAAACAATAAAAAACCCTACTTTATAGCAAAACACTATTTATGGTCATTGTGTCCTCAGTCCCAAATAGTCGTTATCGTCTAAATAAACTAAGCGTCAAGTAATAAAACAATGATCTAAATAACTTTAATACTCCGTGGGGTCCTCCTTATTTAAAAAACTCACAGAAGGGCTCATACTACTAAAGCAGCGATTAAAAGAGTCCTATCGACAAAGCACAACATCCTCATTCCTTTCTTCCTAGAAAAATAAACACCAAATTCCACCTCTTTAAATAACCCCACCTATTGGGATGGATCATCAACAAGAAGACTACAAAGGACTTCCCCACAAAACATCACCTTATCTAGGATAAGGAATGACACTCCGATTCCAAAGCTACGTCAAAAGTCTCTTGTCTGATCACTAAGAAAAGAAAAATGGAACTTAATTCCCTCACTAATCCAATGTTTGTATAAGAAAATAACTCACTATCAATCAGATAAAAGTTGTCTCTCTCCATAATAAAAATTCTCAAAAAGACAGTACACTTTTTTCCTTACGTATATATCTATACCTTTTTATTTTTTCTCTTTGTGTGCATGTTTATTTCCACTATTTTAATAAAAAGAGCTTAGGATCATATAGTACATATGCACATTGTCTGTTACTCTGATGCATAAGATACTCAAAGAAAAATACAACATACAGTTCATTAATCATACCAAGAAAGTGCTTTTATATATAGACATGATGTATGACAAGAATCCCCATACATGCCAAAAAGTTGTATTGAGAATTCTTTTCATTGCTCCTAGGGAAGTTACTTCATAAATACAACGGGGGCCTTGCCCGTACCAAAAACAAAAAAAAAATAGCTTTTTAGGAGGTTACATCAAATCCCACCCAAAAGGTCACCCCAAAATACTATCCTATTAGACTATCATGCACGGGGCCTCTTCTCTAGACAATCACCGACACAACTCCCATTTGAGACCCCCTAACACCCTGGACCTTACACCGGATGCAGACACACTAGTATAATATACCGAGCTGCCCGAGATGTGAACCTTCTATAGCCTAAAGTATTTAGTAGCAGTGTCTGATGATATGAGAAATCAGACACTAGTCTTTCTCGAACATCATATCAAGTGTAGAATATAAGTAAAGCAAGCAATAAGCAAAAGAATACAAAATATAGAGTGGTTCGGCTATAACAATGAGCCTAAATCCATTTTTTTCCATACTCTCATTATATACGCTATAAAATATAATACGAATGTGCCTAAAGAGGGATACAAGTAAGAGAGGCGAAGAGAATACATGTAACTGGCTAGATAAGCAACCAAGGATGTGGCCTGTCATAGGTTGATCCTGCTATAACTCTAGAGAATGGGAGCCCACAAGAATGGTGGTCTCTAAAGAGAGAGATGAGAATTTGGAAAGGCTTCGCCCGGTTTTTCTCTTCTCGATTGCCCCTAACAAAGAGGTGATCACCTCTATTTATAGGATATATAAACTTAGTGTCACATGCCTAGGACACGTGATGTACGGATAAGTCTAACGACTGAGAGAGCCTTGTAGAAGCTGGATAATTGTCAAATGTTTGATGCATGAGTAGGGGTTGCGGCCTATTTAGACCCAGGTAACAGCCAGTCTGGAAGGTACCATGACCTGTCTGATCCCAGGCAGCGGCCAAGTACTGAAGTTGATGTCACGGCCTGTTGATCCCAAGCAATGTCCAATTTTAGCCAAGAAGTGTTTGTGACCAAGCCTAGTAAATAAAGAGCGTCAAGGCCTGTCTGTTATAGGAAGCAGTCTGTGGTTAATACTTCCATGGCCGTAGGGACTATATTAGTCATATCAATAAGCCCTCAAGTTGTAGTGCCAAGAGTTGGTGAGTTAGGGTTGCAACTGAAATTTATAACCCAGTTACGGTGTCAATAATCTTTTCTATCTCTAAATACTAATCGAAAAGTGCAAGGCGACGCTTTACTTTCAAACGCCCTCTTATATAAATGGGTTTTGGATGTGTCCATCATTACCTTTTCCAATCCTCTGAGAGTAAATTAGGCGCGAAGCTTTACAAGTTCAACCTTTGAGTTTTCTGATGAGCTCCTTGTGGTGGTACGAGGCATTTTGAGGTGGAGAACGGTCATTTTTTAGCTTTAAAAACCACTCCTCTTTGAATTCCAGGTAACATTCAAATTCTCCATGATTTCCAGGTAACATTCGAATTCACTTCCTGTTTTCTTCCATATTTTTCTGAAATTTTGCCACTTTAATTTATTATGTACAATCTGCTAAATGCATTAGCTGAATCCCATTTTTTATTTGAACTTAGGATTTGCTGTTGCACCTTGTCATATTATTGCTACGACCTATAGGAGTAAAATAAAAAACTCTTGGTGCAATTTCTGCTGATCTTTGATTTTCATGCTATTTGGGTACCTTTTCTAGGTTGTTGGATAGATCGAGCTATTTGGGTAATTTGAGGTGTTTCAATTAGATTGAAGGATAGAAACTTGAATTTTCTATGTTTTGATCCACACCTTGACCCCATTTTAAATTTCGTTTTGGCCAAGAACACCAAGAACATAGGTTTTAAATCTTTACGAATAGTCTCCAAATTACCTGTTTGTGTTTTTGGTCATGGCTTGTATTATGACTTGTGCTACTTTGCTGCAGCCTCTTGGAATTCCTTATCTTGGTTGTAGTCTATATCTTGAACTTCAAAATTTCTCGGTCCTTAGAATAATTGGTTGCAGCCCTTTAGAAACAGTTTTATCTTTTCATTTTTCTACTATTTGTTTCTGTCGCGGTTTCTAAGAGGCTTATCTAACCATAGTGGCTGCGGCGCCTAACTGTAGAGACCTTCTGCTTTTCAGGTCTTGTTGTGGCCCTATGAGTTGCAACCTTCAAGATTTCCTAGATTATTTTTGGAAGTCTAATTTTGTCTCTTCTCTGCCTGAGATCCCATATGTAAAGCCTTTGAAAGCTATTGAGCCTTATCTACTTAAAGATTACCCCAATTACGTCATCATTGATTCTGACTCTGCGGGATCTTTGAACTATAGGGACACTAGTGAGGTTGCGGACGTTTTGAAGGAGGATACAAGTTCCATCAATAATCCTCATATGGCAGTAGCGATTGCGGCCCCTGTTGGGACAACGGTTGTCCCACCTAAAACAAGGAATCTCCTAGTTAAAGTTTTTGGCCGCGGACAGTCCTCTAAGAAGAACCCTGCAACTCTCAATCACAGGTGCATTATGGATGAGGATTGGATTGCTGATGTTTCCACAACCTTTGAGTTCCCTAAAGGAACAATCTACAAACTTCCTTCCACAGAACAAAGGGCGTGTTTTATTGTTCCTGATGGTGTTTGCTTTCCTCTCCATGCCTTCCTTATGGGGTTGCGATTTCCTGATCTTGTGTCCATCAGAAGGATATTGCATACCACGAACTTGGCTCCACCCTAATTAGACCCCAACTGCGTAGATCCATCCTTACAAGTTTGGTGCCTTTGAATAAGCACTTTAATAAAGATATCATGCCCACGGAGTTCTTCCAATTTTATAGTCCAAAGGAAAACTCCAAAGAATTCCCGTGGTATTACTATTTCATACTATGAAGCGGGGATAGATACTTGTATACTAAGAGGCCTACCAGTGTGAAAAACTAGAAGGGCAAGTATTTCTTTGCATCTGGGGATAGTTAGGAAATCTTCCTAAAAGAAATTGAGAGGGAAAAATCTATTAAAATTCCATAAACTTGGGGACGTCCGTCCAAGAAAGATATGTATTGTCTGTGTCCCATACTAATCCTTAAGATTTTTTAATTCATACTAACTCCATATTTTCTCATGTTGTAGATATTAACAACTTGAAGCTTAGTGACAATGAGGCAAAATAAGTTGTGGATGGTGCCCTTTTAGCTTATTCTAATAAAAAGTTTTCTGAATTGGTCACTTATACCTTCATTCTTCAACAAGGATATTTTTCATCCAATGTGATCCACAAGAAGATGGTTACGGAAGGTAAAATATTACTTCAAATATTTTTTCTGCGGCCTTTTCACATTTTTAACCTCTAATTTATTTTCGCAACCTCCTAACATCTTTAACTTCATAATTTCAGGTGAGGAAATTGACCGTGATCTTATGGAAGCCCAATTATTAGATATGGGCGAGGATGTCGTGGTCCTTAATCGCAGAAGAAAGGGAAAAAAGAGGAAGAGGGAACAAAAGGAGGCAGCCCCTGCAAAAACTGCAGAGTCTCCGTAGCAAAGTGCTGCGATAGAAACTAGAGTAATCCCTCCATCAGAGAAGTCTGCGGCCCTTGATAATGTTATTCCGATAAGAGAAAAGTAGATTGACGATTACATTGCTGATGAGCTTTCCGTAGTAGGATTAATGTCTACTGGTGATTTTCAAGGTGGGCACATCCCCTTGCATATGTCTCTTTCTGGATCTTTTCGTCCGCCTCTACAGAACATTATGGTAATTAATGCCAATTTTCTAAATCCCCAAAGAAGGCAGAGAGTGGGCCCTAATGAAAGTTCGTGGTCCCAACTGAGGAAACATGATCCCAATTCTTCCTGGGATACAACTGCTAGGGTAGTTAGAAGAATGAGAAAAGCAGCAGATAGCATTCATCTGGATCTCCTTGTGTAAGAAAACCATGAAGACCTGTAGGAATATGGACTCCACAATCTACTGTAAGTAAGCAATTTATTTTATTCAACAACTTGTTATTTCTTTTGTAATAACCTTCCTTTAAAAATTTTAGGCCGAAGAGTTTTTATATCCGAGAGGTGAAGTATGAAGGCTTGTTCAAGTTGTATAGGACCACGGAGTCAGTTCATAAGACTGACTTAGAGAATGCTAGAGCCTCTTCCTTTGAAGATGGAAAAAATTCATCTGCTGCGGCACTTGAACTGACCAAGATCAACTTGAAGGCTGCCACTAAGGCAAGAAATGAAGTCAAACTGAATTTCTCGAATGCTATAAAATCCCTTCAGGCTTCTGAGGCTAAAGCTATGGAGGCTTCCAGGCAAGACACTTCTTTTGAGAGAAAACTTAACCTTCCACAGTAGAAATATGATCAACTGGAGCAGACCAGCACCTCCGCACCTCAATAGAAGGATAGCAATCATGTCATAGCCCTAAAACAGATGGAGGAGGCCCAAGTCGCAGCCTTGACACAAGTTGTGGATGATGTCATAGTTGTAAACAAAAAATCAAGGGATTTATTCCTTACAAATAATAAATCCTATCTTCGTGGCTTTCAGGAGCTTAGGCACAGGGTGGTGAAAAACTTCCTATAATCAAAAGAGCAAGTCATGTCTTAGAATCTGGGTGATGCCGAGCACAACGAATGCATGTCAAAGATCAGATCTATGACAGAGGCGAGAGCCAAGAAAAAAATGGAAGAGGATGCGGCAGAAGATAAAGAAACTTAGACTATAGTAGATGCAGGTGCTGAGGATGATGAATCCTCATAGGCTTGTAATTTTTTGCAATTTTTGTAATCTTGGCCATATTGAAACAATCTTGTAACTTTTTAAACAAATCTTGAATAGGGATATGTCCCTTTTGGTAAAGTTGCGGCCCCAAACTAATATAAGTTAGAGTAATGAATATTTGACCTTTTGACTACATGCATCTTTTGGTTTACTCTATTTTTACATCTTTGCAAATTTTCTTTATCATGTTGCGAACTTTGATTGATTTCACCAATCTTAAATAATATGTATTTATGTTTTCCTTGCATGCTCTTGTTGTGATCTTAAGGATTGGAGGCGCCTAGTGAAACTTCTACCTATATTAAAATTAGGCTTCATCCATTTTTCCTCTAAAATATAGGATTATTCACAGACGATTAAGTCCTTATCCCCTTTGAATGTTGCTGCAGAAATATAGGATTGTTCGCGGATGATTAAGTCATTGGCCCCTTTAATTGGTACTGCAAAAATATAGGATTATTCGTGGACGATTAAGTCCTTAGACCTTTTGAATGTTGCTGCAGAAATACAGGGTTGTTCGCGGAGGATTAATTCATTGGCCCCTTTGATTGGTACTGAAAAAATATAGGATTGTCTATGAACGATTAAGTCCTTGTACCCTTTGATTGTTACTACCGAAATATAGGATTGTCCACAGATGATTAATTCATTGGCCCCTTTGATTGTTACTGTAGAAATATAGGATTTTTCGTGGATGATTAAGTCCTTAGCCCCTTTGATTATTACTGTAGAAATATTGGATTTTCCGCGGACGATTAAGTCCTTGGCCCCTTTGATTATTATGCAAAAATATAGGATTGTCTGGGGATCATTAGGTCCTTAGCCCTTTTAATTGTTACTACAAAAATATAGGATTGTCTGCGGACGATTAAGTCCTTGGCACCTTTGGGTTATTGTCAGGCCTCCCCTGGATAGGTATTATGAAGCTTCCCCAAGCTATAATCGGATTTATATCAATCCATCCATGGATGGTATTATGATCCCCCATGGCTAATTAAAGCATCTCGAAAGCTAAGAACGGGTATTATGAGCCCCCGTAGCTAATTGAAGCATCCCGAAAGTTAATAACGGGAATTATGAAGCCCCGTGGCTAATTGAAGCATCCCGAAAGCTAAGAATGGGAATTGTGAGCCATGGTGGCTTCGCGTTGAGAGGGGTGTGACTGCCAACCAAGGCAGTCTCCTTAATAGACATTTCCTACCAAAATAAGAAAATAATCTCCGGGATGGTTGGTCATCATGTTATATTAAATATGTTTAAGACAAAGGCCTTTCATTATATTTTTAGCAGGAAAGAAAGAATTAATATACAACTAAAAATTACCATTCATTCATATATAAATATATATTTTTGACTTTAACAAAATACAAAAGTCTTTGAGATATAGATACAAAGAGATTCATAGATAGAGTTCAAGAAGAGGAAAATGTGAGCAAGTAGGAATTAAGGCTAGAATCTGGTAAGCAGCCTCCCGGGTATCGGTTGCACCCCATAAGAATTCTTGAAGAATTACTGAAGCTCTCCTTTCCTGACAAGCCTTTCGGTCTCATTCTTCAAGGCGTGGAAATCATTTATTTCGTGGCCATGATCGCTGTGGAAACTGCACCATTTGGCCCAATCCCTCCTGTGAGGAGGGGACCTCTACTCTTCTAGCCAACGGAGCAATTTGTCTTCTCTGATGAGATCCAAAATGTCTATAATTTGGTAAATCAGTGAGGTACATGTCTCATAGCCTTTTCTAGTTTTGGTTGCTCCAGCTTCCTCTTTTGAACTTTGGCGACGGCCATTGCTGCTTCTGTCGTGGACTTTTTCATGGATGTGAAGGTTATAGCTTCTATTGCTGCGACTTGTGATAAAGCAAATGTCATGGCCCCCAATGTCAGGACCTTCTGCGTCAGGAAGTTAACCTGGTCTTGGAGTGTTGATTGAAAGTCATAAAGGTGATCAATGTAACCCAGCAACTGGGCAACTTCTTCATTGTGCTTGTCTTTGATGTTTCTTCCATGGCTTCTGTTGTGTTAGTCTTTTAAAATATATATTTTGAGATCAACCAGACAATGGTGAGAAGCTAAGGAATTCAGGAACAACTAAGCATAGTAATGGGCATGTAGCCTTTTGTTATCTACAATGTTATTATGTTATCGCTGCAGCCTGAGGTACATATGCTAGTATTATCGTGGTCACATCAATGAGAATTTTCCAGATGAACTATAGAACATGTAAAGACCAACTGCCTTAGGAATGATGCGTCAATCTAGGAATAAAACAGCCTGGTTGTATCCCTCAGGTGGAAACGAAGATTATGACCCCAAAATAGGGCTCAAAACCTGATATTAATTCATAGAATATAAATTGGATGTGCCTACTAGGAATTTACAAAGGGCAAAATAGCCATCAGGTGTGAAAATAGCACCAACTTGGTAATAAGTCCTAGATCATAGGTGTAAAAGACATAAATAAGTGAATAAAACTCTTCCCTAGTCACCCACCTTTAGGAGGCCACTGCCTTTTATGTTTTTCAACTCTATATAGGTAAGGTAACATCACTGGGGTGTATAAAACAGATCTATGGTCATAAAAAGGAACAGATCTGGAAAAAAATAATCCCCTCACCATGTTGTACACAAACATATGGGCCCGATAACCAAAACCTCACCCAAGGGATCATGACCCATGGGGTCCCATGGATGAAATAAGGCATTTGGAACCCTAAATAAGAAGAAACAAGATATAAATACCTCGTTTTCTACAGACGGTGCCAAAATGATGATACGAGAAATCGGACAGTAGTCCTTGTCGAACATCATATCAAGTGTAGAATATAAGTAAAGAAAGCAATAAGGAAGATAACACAAAATATAGACTGGTTCGGCTATAAAAATGGGCCTGCATCCACTTTGTTTGCATACCCTCATTATATACGTTATACAATACAATATGACTGGGCCTAAGTATGCATACAGAGGAGAAGAGAATACATGTGACTGGCTAGATAAGTAACCAAGGATATGACCTGTCAGAGGTTGATCTCGTTGCAGCTGCGGAGAATGGGATCCCCCAAGCATGGTGGTCTCTAAAGAGAGAGATAGTTGAGAGTTTGGTAGGGCTTAGCCAGGTTTTTCTCTTCTTAGCCCCCCCAATAAAGAGTGAGCACCTATATGTATAGGAGATATAAAGGTAGTGTCACGTTCCTAGGACACGTGACATATGGATAAGTCTGATGACAGAGGGAGCTAACTAGAAGCCAGACAACTGTCAAATGTCCGATGCATGAGTAGGGGTTATGTCCTGTTTGAACCCAGGAAGCAGCCAGTTTTGAGGGTACCATGGCTTATCTGATCCCAAGCAGCGGTGAAGTAAGGAAACTAATGTTGCGGCCTGTTGGTCCCAGGCAGCGGCCAATTTTAGCTAAGGCTTGTTTATGGCCAAGCCTAGTAAATGAAGAGGGTCATGCCCCATCTGTTCCAGGCAAAGGTATTTGGTTAATACTGTCACGGACATAGGGACTATGTTAGTCATATCTGTGTCTATTAAAACTTCAGTGATTAGTTGGCATAAATCTAGATGTGTCGACAACTAGCATGTCAGCATCTCCCGCAGCTAAGAGGAGACAACCAACACCTCCTGATAATTTGTAAAAACATAAATCCAGTCAACCTTAAAGGTGAAAGAATTACAAAGAATAAATCATTAAAACTCACATTTTGCACAAAGGGGTAGGTTCCAAAAACAAAGTCAACATGTCAGACGCCGAACCCCGTTGGCGAATATACACAACTTAGTCCTCTATAAAGGGCCACCGTAAAAGTTGACGATAACGCCGAAAGAGTGCAATGACTATCCTGAGTCGTTAGCAGAGATGGAGTAATAGAAACCATAGAAAGGTAAGTATCATCCTCCACAATGTTAGGGACAATAATCACCAAAGAATAAGCATGCAAACCCAAAGGGAGATTACCCAACAATAATAACAAAATGGGTTGTTCGGCATCCCAAAAATCTCACAACTCCCTCTATCCATGATAAATATGATGGAGGTAAGATCACGATAATGATGAGTGTTATATATATCCAACGAAAATAGAAGCATCAGTTCCGAAACAAGCGTCACTAAAAAGGGATTGGTAGAACTTTGTAAAATGGAAACACAAGCCTGCATTTAATAGGTATTGTCCTCCTGAATAAATAATCGAACGATTAAACCCATTGGTGAACTTAAACCGATCGATCAACTCCCAACCCTTTATTAAAAAATTCCTACTTCAACACTCAATATTTTCTACATATCACATCCGTGCCCCCACACCTCCCCTTAAAGAGCCAACCCTTTTTTAAGTCCTTTTAATTTTAACGAAGAGTGTTCGCATGCACATTCTTAGTCGACCGCCACTAGGGACACCCCGATTTGCAATTCGTTTGTGTGTTATTTTATCCTATTCAATAAAATTCACTAAATCCAAGAATGATAAATATCCTAAAGGTAAAGTAACCTCACTAATAAAACCTGCAAAGGCCCATTTGTAAAAACAACAAATTGGAAAAAAGTCCCCAAAAACCCTTGCTTAGACCTTTAATCATTATGTTAAAGCCTCGTGTTCCTTTATCCATTCAGTTAAAAGGAACATTAACCGCCTAGTCATACCTTTATGGAAATGATTACCAAATCTATCTAAATCTCTTTCGAACCATCCACATGTCATCCCACCCCGAATCCACTATCCAAGCCTTTTGACTGATCAGCCAAACGATCATGATCAGACCCTAAAAATAGAGGCTACCTTGAAAAGCACCCCAAAACCTAACATTGATTCAATTTTATATATTTTTTCATTCCCGAACGCCTGATATACTTAAGATTGTTCTAAAAAGTCCCAAAGAAGTTTGTACTTTAGAAAAGTCGCATTCCTCTCAAGTAAGACTTGTACTTCCATGGAGTCACTTCACCCTAAGAGAAGCTCGTACTTATAAAAAGTCACTTACTCTAAGAAATAAAGGCAAAACTTTGTGCACATTCTAAGAAAGTCCACACTTATAAACAAAGTTGTGCCCAACTAGGCACCTCAAGTGGGAAATTTTCCATAGGAAAATTTTGGTTCACGCTACAAGGGTAAAGAAAATCTGCATGAATCTTAAAGCAATACCCCATATATATATATCATGATAATTGTCCGCATTTTTTATTTCTTTTATCTTGGCCCTTGTTTGGGGACCGAATATGAACTTTACAATGTTTATATTTAAAATTTGGTTTTTAACCTGTGACCATCCCCGATCCTCGCCGTACGGTCGGGCGCATGTAGGAAAGGATCCTTCGGGTCCTGCGCGTCCCCCTCGGAAGAGCTTTGATCGGCATCGTTTGAGATCTGGTGCAAAAATGTAGAGAGATTCGGAGTCGCCAGTCTATTTTACTCAAAATAGACAAAATAAAAAGGGGAAGCCACCCCGAAGGATGGCATCCAAAGACATATTGGTGCGTGCAAAACCAAAATGATTCGAGAAGGGTTCGGAGGCTTAGTTACGAAATGGGAAGGTGTTAGGGACCCATTTCTCCCTTTCGGTCTCTCATGAATATTTGCTATTTTCTTTTATATTCCCCCCGTGATATGTGTGCATGTGTATATATAGAATGGAGGTAGGAATCCTCGACTTATATCATGGAAAAGATAAGTCGGGTCATCCATAGGAAGGTATAAGAATAAGATTTACGTGATTACCCCTACGTTGATCGTTATAATAGAACGATAACGCATATGGAGTAAAACATCGCAAAGAGCAAGTATATAGAATATAAGGAAAGTGGATTTAGAGAAGATAGAAAATGAGAGAAAAAGTGAGAAAAAGGACTCGAATCTCGAGTTTTACCCCGAGATGCCTACGTAGCCTATAAAGGCATCAAAGTCCACGTAGTTCGCATACAAAACGAGGGGTGAGGTTTATCCCATAAATCCAAATGGGGAATATCTTATTTGTGAGTGTGTGTGTGTGTGTGTGTGTGTGTAGAAAAAGTGTTTTAGTTGTGAGAAAAGTGTGGAAAAAGTGTGAGAATCCCTATTTGGAATTTATGAGTAAACCCTCTTTTTCTTGTTTTTTGGGGTTTTATTTATATGAAAATAAGAGATGTGCAAAAATACTAAGTACAAAAGTATATTAGGATGTGTGAGATGAGATAATAAAAGTGTTAAGTAAGAAAGCAAGTTATTAGGAATTTAAGAGAATTTAAGAGAGAGAGTTTGAATTAGTTGGACCTTCTTGAAGATCTTGAGCTTGATCTTGAATGTTGGAGAGAAGCCCTTGCACTTGGATGATGATGGATAGTGGATAATTCACCAAGTTTGATGAAAAGTGGAAGTAAAAAAGGGATTTGGAAGTTGAAATCACGCTGCCTTCGAGAGAGGTTTCTGGGTTTCACTGAGAGAGATTTTTATCAGATCTGGGATCCCCTTGAAAATAAGGTGAAGGCATATTTTTATAGGCCCAGGTGAGTGTCGATCGGCATTGGAACGTTCGTACCTATCGGCACCTGCCGATAGGTAGGGTCTAGAACCTACCGTTTGGCAGTGCGCTTCTGGATTTTTTGAAAAATCGGTCGCCGAGGGCAAACCGTTGGTCAGAATCGCGTACGGGGAATACCGTTGGAAAGGTAATTCAGATACCTTCGAAAGTACTTTAGATCGCTCCCGGGTTCGGGAGTTGACTTTGGGTCAAATATGGCTCGGAAGCGTTTGTCGATCCATTGGATGGGGAATCGTTCAGACGCAAACGGATTGTTCGTCCGTATGGTAAGTCCGAATCGTGCACGGGGAGGACCGTTGGAAAGCTTAGGCAATGTACTTCAATATTCTAAAGAGTTTGACCCATTTTTGGAGAGTTGACTTTGGTCAACTACACCCAGGAAGCATTCGGTGACCTCTTGGAGACAAACGGATCGTTCGTCCGCATGGAAAGTCAAAATTACGCACGGGATGGACCATTGGAAAGGGAATTCAGTGCCCTTCGAAGATTCATTCAGTCTCGGTCGAGTTGAAGAGTTGACTTAGGTCAAACAGAGCCCGGGAGCCCCCGGTGGCCTCTCGGTCAGATTTCGAACACAAACGGATTGTTCGTCCGCATGGTAAGTCAGAATCGCGCATGGGGCGGCCCGTTGGAAAGGGGATTCAGTGCCCTTCGAAGATTCATTCAGTCTCAATCGAGACAAAGAGTTTGAATTTTTGGTCAAACTGAGCCAGGGAGTACCCGGTGGCCTCTAGGTCAGTACTCGGGACATGACCTGAGTTTGGAGTGCTAAAGGGAGGTACTAGGGACTTAAGAAGAGTTGGGAGGTAACAGAATGGGGTGTCTACATAACCCATCACCTTTCTTAATTGAATCAACATGATCATATTATAAGGAAATATTAAAGGCCACAATAAATAAATACAAATAAGGAAAAAAAACATACAAAATCGTCCTCATGAAAGTGTCAGTGAGTCAAGTCAGCCCAAAAGTTTGCACAAGCTAAAGTTTAAAATTGGACTACTCCCACCTCTTCTCCGAGCGAACAAAGCACGTCCACACAACAGCATCCCCGAATATGTGTTTTCATATAAATATTTTTCAAATGTAGGATTTTGCGGTTAACGTATTATTTTACATATAAATATATCAATCCAACACAACGAAAATGCTAAATTAAGGACTAGGTTCCATCAATACCGTAATGTTATATATTTTATACCCGATATCCTATCGTCAACCCCCGTAAATATGACCCATTTTTTGAACTGCATTAGCTTTAAAACCAAGTCCTCTTGGGTATTTATACCAAACTAAACTGATGAAACCCGAGCCTTATAATACGTCTCTTGGCATATTTCCTATTAGTTATGCATCTGTCCTCAATCCAAATAATGGAGCAACCAACCCGAGGATAATGACACCTATAGGATTTTAGCCATGACGATAAGGGATACATAAATCTCTTTCAATGGTTTCTGGTGCACTACAATACTGAATAGACTCTCCCCACTCCTTATACATCTCCAAATTATCCTGAATGTTCAACAAAACCTTCTAGTTCGTTATTGCCTGACAAACATGAATATCTTTGTCGGTGATTTTTAGGATCAACTCCCATTCTAACCCTCCATAAAATCTACTCTATGGCCCACAGATATCTTATACCCCTCTTAAGACAAGTCCAACACTTGTTCACATATCACATTGGAACACGTGAATGACCAAACTATGTAAGCTTTGATCCCGTGGGTACACGATTACATAGGCATTGTAACGAGTCCTTCTCTTGATCACAAGCCTCATAAATATGTCTCTTGATGTATTATTCCCTAGGAGATGCTCCCATATCCTATCTCTTATACTCGCTCTTATACATATTACAATAGAGGTATTTAACTATCTCAAATCCCTAATCTTTTATGCACCCCCACACAAGTGTGAAAACACCTACACATACTATATACGATTGAACTGTGTATCCTTTGTCACCAACTACTCTAGGTACGTAAGCACAATATCGAGTCCTTCTCGTGATAATGAGTGTGACAACCCGAATATAATTATGATAAATTATGTTTAAATCATGATTATCTTATGTGATATGGATAATATTTTATTAGTGTATCGAATCTTAAGTGATTTATGTTTAGTCTAATCCTACTTTCAGAAATCATGAAATGTCGAGTTATGTATAAACACAAAATTTTGTTAATTTCGGTAGAAATATCCCTATTTAAAACTAGTTTTGACCTTTATAACATAACAATTGACTTGAGGTAAAAACTAGATAGTTGTATACATGTGATTTAGGGTTGTAACACAACAAACATTGCATCAAACGGATGTCCGAGTAAGAAGTTAGGTCGAATTTACGAACAAGGGGCAAATCGGTCCATTCCCTTTAAGTGGTAAATTGTATTTTAGTAAACCAAATGTTTTAATTTGATTGGTTGGAGGAAGCCTTGGCCAACCTAAAACTCTTCTTATAAACTATTTCTTCAACAAATTAAGCCCTATTTTCAGTTTGAGATGTTTTTAGCTCGAGGAAGAGGAAGTAGAAGTTAAGGAAGGAAGGGTTACAAGGAAAAGCTAGGAAAAGAATTCCAAGAAAATTCTTAAGGTGTTTCCAAGGTAAAATTATATGTTAATATTATTTTAATCTTGTATTGTACTTATTTTAAAGTATATAAATCATGAATTATTGATTAAAATTCCATTATCCTTTGTTATAATATGTATTGGTTCATATGTGAGATAAGTAGTGTTTATAGGCCATATTATTTTGTATTGAAACCCCTTGTATTCAAACTTGCATATCTTTTTGTGTGCTTACTGTAATTGATGAATTCCAATTGGATATGAAATTAGACTCATATATTCATATCATATGCAAAAATTAGAATTTATATCCCTGTGGTTAGGCCTTAATGATGATTTCAAGTTGGTACATAGTTATTGTTTGTATATTTCATTTCAGTATGCCCTGATTTTAGTCAAGATTTTGACATAACAAATGAAGTCAAAAAATTATGAAACTTTAATTATGTACTATTAAGTATGTGTAATGAAAATGGGTTGAAAATAATTTAAAGTTATGCTGTAGGAAAATTATGAAAATTCTTGGAAGTTGAAGGAACAATAGAGGAGCTTGTAGGGAAGATTTCTTGTGTTGTAAAGAAATGGTCATAACTTGCTCTAGGAAGCTTAAAAAAATACACCTTCACGTTTAATGGAAAGTATATTTATATATGTTTTCATATTGATAAGGTTGGACACCTTTATTTATACAATTTAGGAATATAGGATGGTTGAGTATAGAGGACCTGGATACCCCATGAAAGAATATTGATATCTCCTCTTTCCAAAGAGTATTTTGAGTACATGTTTCGTGTGTATATAAATGGAGAAGTATGATTTCATATTTACTTGGGTTTAGTTATAAATTTCCTATGAGGTGTTTCCTACGGTTGAATGCTCATAACTTTATCAACATGTATACCATTGTTTTGTCTTTACTTATGTTTTATGGAATGTGACTTAAGTGGAATTATATTGTTGTTGTATAGTCATGGAAAGTTACATAATTATGTTAGGATAATACTTATCATTGAGATTCAGTGATGATTTATTTGGATTGACAGGTGTAAGGTCTAATCAACCCAATTCAGCTCCTCCAAAAGGAAACGTGAATACGTAGTTGACAACCCAAGGTGAGTGTGCTCGCTGGAAAGAGATATTTGTATCGTGTTATTGATGTGATCAGAATATAATGAATATGAAATTGTTCATTTTGTTTTACCAAAATGGGAGGTTACTCCCCGACCCGGAATGGGGGAGAATTGTCTATTAATGACAAGGGGTTACTCCTCGACCAGGAATGGGGGAGAATTGTCTATTACAAACAAGATACGTGAAACATGATTCGAAAAGTTAGGTCATTCATTATGAATGAGATAGATAAGTTAATACATAATTATATGGACATGATTTATTGCATTTAAATTCATGTAGTAGTATAGTAGTGATGCATTCACTGGGCTATTTTGCTCACGGTTCCTATGTTCACATTTTTTTCAGGTAACGCGATGTCACTGCCAAATCTTGGAGGTCGGGTTGGGTTAGCCAAGAATGGGGGAAACAATGATTTTGTGTAAATGTAAATGATGTAATTAAGTTAACTTATCCTTCAAGATGTTTGTAAATGCATAACTACTTAATGTTGAAAAAAGTTTTTTGTTGTATGGAGTTACGTTGATGACTTCGAAATTAAAACGCGTGTTTATGGTTTGGTTAAATTAATTATGGTTTGACTCATCTTGACTTTCAAACTTAATTATAAGTAACTGGGTTGGGGTGTGTCAATGATCCTTGACAATATCTCTCTTGATATGTTGTCATAATGATAATGCACTCATATCTCATATCACCTTTATATCTCTCCTCAACTCTCGAATGAGGTATCAATCAATCTCAAGCCACAACTTCTCACACACACACACTAACTGTTATTAGTTAGACAAGTTGAGTTCTTTTGCACACTTACATACATACTAACAGAACCCGTTATACAAGCACGGAGTCACGTACAAGTGCCCTTGTGCATCTACATCGGTTAAGTAATGTTCTTACACCTCTCACTAATATTGTGTTCCTACCTAAGAACATATCTAAATCTTAAGGAATTCGCAAAATAAAGTTTCTAAACCAGTTTTTAAAATAATTAAAAATTAATCGATTAATGTTAAGAGCAATAATAATCATATAATTAAGGAAGAATAAAGAATAAGTGGGATGCCTAATGCCTTCCCCACTCGTAACTCGGTTCTCGAACCCATACAAAAAAAGTCTCTGAACCAACCACATACTCTAACCTACCTTAGGTTTAGTCCAAAGGGGCTAACCCAAACCTTTTTTTGTTTTGTCTAAAACAAGCTCACGACTCTAAACAACTGAGAAAAACCCTTATCTCACATAACACACTTAGGACTAGGCCTAACACTAGGGGTGTGTGACTTAAACTGGACATGGTGACAAACATCTTCCAGGGTTAAGTATCCTACTCGAAACAGATCAAACCGACAACCCAAACTTGGGGGGGAGTGGCGAACCAAGTGATAAGCACTCAGAGCATACACACAAGTATTTCTCTCCCCCTCAAGCACATCACCGCTATGGCCCACAATGCCACACTTATAAAGAGCAAAAAGTTATTAACTGAACACATCCACGCGTGCAATAGGATTTGGTAGGACCACTACTAATAATAAAACATTCTTATAGAATATACCAAAATTGAAGTATTCGTGGGTCTAAAAGTATAAAAATAGTTACAAATACATGTAATATACCAAATTTGGTTAAATTATAAAATATCTATCAAATTGATTAAATAAACATTAAGCTACTAATAACAAAACTGGTTAAATCAAAATTAAAATTAAAAAAATATATCATTTGAAAATGTTCATAACATATTAGATCAATCCTAAGCCTTCAAACAGTGGTTCAAAGTAAAGTAATAATTTTTCCATTGATGGTCTAGAAATTGGGGATTACAGAAAATGGGACAAACATAACATCACCCTCTTTGGATTGAATAATAATGTTGAAATTATTAAGTAACAAATTTATGGAATGTATTCAACATGCATACAATGTGTTTTTGTTCCCAATCCAATTAGGCGCCCATTTGATCCATTTTCAACAGGAATGTTTAATGATGCTACAAGCCTTGGACCACTTTTTGGCTCCTTCCTTCAGCTCCATGGATTCAAAAGTGTTTTTTTCTAGTGGAAGATCATCAAATACATAATTCTCTGGTTCACCTTGATCATGGATGAAGACACAAGAAAAATTGTTCCAAACCTCCAAGCCAAGATTTACGTTACTAAAAAGGTCAGCATAGAAATCCATTTGAGTGTCGTAATTTACAAACTCCCCATAATGTTGCTTTAACCTTATAATAAAAAGAAGGATATGCTTTGAAGAAGAAATAAATCTGAGCCTTAGGATTTAGAGGAGTACATTCGAAGTTCTAAATGATCAGAATGGACTAAGTGAAGGTGTCTAGAGCATAACCTTTTAGCAAAACCTATGGGGAAAGGATGGAAAAGAAATTGATAACCTACATAGCTCTACTTAACTTACCGAAAGTAGAAAGAGAAGATTGGGGAATCTTAGATAAACTAGACTTGGCCACTAGAGCTTCGAAAGAATTTATATTGAAGTTGGGTCCATGTGAGACATAAGAGGTATTGAGCTTATTGGTAAGACAAAAATTTATCTGATACATAAAGGTGTGATAGGGAGAATTGGAGTCGATGGCACCATATCTTGGAACCTTATAAGTTGAACAATATTAGGCATCCAAAAGGCTTAAATAAGCACTCTTATAAGTGTGAATGGGGAAATTGGGGTAATTTGGCTTAGATAAAGCATAAGCTCCTCTAGGATGACAAATGAATGTGGGATAGGTCAAGTGTGTCAGGTATTTAAGCGCGAAGTGAGGAAGAATAAGAGTGGTACCATAACACATGCTTATTTTATCATGAGTTGGCATAACGGGCTCTTCCCACACCAGTACAAATGCAAGAGTTAGAAAAGGACCATTATTAACTACAGTAAGGTGTTGGCAATAGTGATTAAACTCATTATGAAAGTTATAATTAGTCTTGTATACAAAACTTTCTACCTTGAAGGCATCATCATCCCAAACATCTATGGCATCCTCACAAACTTCTTGATCTTGGGGTTCTGAGATGGAAATAACTAGTATAACAATAATACCAAAGAAATTTCCACCTATAGAGGGTGGAGTAGGGACATTAGAATATGAGGAATGTTCATGATTAGCTTCACTTTAGGTAGGAAAAACACTGAAGGGATATAGTTCACCATTAAAAAACTAATTTAGATAGACAATAGCAACCCCCAAGGTTTCACCTCATTTTTCGTTGGGTTTAAAGCTAATCCATTCACATAAGTACTTTTCTGGCTAGCACCATTATCTTCTTGATAAACCATTGTTGATACAGAGAAAATGGAAGAGGTGAAGAAAAGGATCTCAGGTGAATGATAATGATAGATTGTGATGAATATCTTTTCAGCGCCAAAAAGACAACTATTTATGAACATTTACTATAGAGTAATAGTTACTGAGATGTGGGATAATGGAGTTTGAAGTTTAATATTTTGCTAATCATTTTTTCTCAAAAATCATTTTGTGAGGGGGGTTGGTTTACACCATATTATTACCGTCTAATGGAATGTTGCCACATGGAATTTCAATTCGATAATCACAACTTAAATGTAGTGGGCTTATTTATAAATGGTTGCTCAAATTATCAACATGTGTCAAGTCTTTGGACATTGGATAAGCACTAAGGTGATAGTTTTTTACGGCGTTTAAGCACGTGTGTAAGAAAATCTAATTGCATAACCTCCCAATAGTTATAAAAATAATTGCATGGTAAGGAACTCTATAAATAAGAAGATAGGGGACAAAGGAAAAGAAGTCTCTCTAAAAACTATAATTCAACATTTTTCCTCTATTTTCCTTTTATTTCCTTTTTTTCTTGATAAGAAGTAGATTGTATTTCTCTTTACATTTTACAAAAACTTCTTTTGCCTTTACTTTTAAATTATTTTTACATTTCCTAGTGTAACTTGCTTTAATAATCTTAGCATAATTGTCTTCTCTTACTTTGTTTATCTTAACTTACTATTTTGTTTAATTGAAGCTTTCTTTTACCTTTATTTGTGCACTTTAAATTTTCTTCTCTAGATTCTAGTTAAGTAAACCTGTTTAGCATTCATAGTTTAGTCTTCTCCAAGGGAAGCACACGTCTTCTTAATTAAAGTATTGAACAAGACACAATCGCCTGGTTATCATAAGACTAAGATAATTAATTGGTCAGCAATACCAAGAACTCGCTTGGCAGTCTCGCATACAACCAAAACACATAAACCAAGCGAGCAAAAAAACAAATCTCATCAAATGGTAGTTTCTAACCATTTTTATTCCTCAAGGATATGTTGTTTTGATATATTTTAAATTCCAAACTAAGATAGAAATTTCCATTTAAGATCTAAGGCCCTATCTTATTTTGAATGCCCATTTAAGCTATTGGCTTGTGGACCTTTTCAACATATTGTCTTTTCCCGTTGATATAGTTTTCGCACACCTATATGACACCTACCCAATGATATTAAATTCAAAATTTGGTGTAATCACTCTAATGGTATCTCATATCAATGCATGTGAAATAATACTTTTTCAACTCTAATAAGTATGAAACACACAAATCTCCCATATGGACTATAGAAACTTCAAAATGAATAAGATATCTTGGGATTCGATCATGATTAAGTCAAAAACTAAAATTAAAAATCAGATAACAATAGTCATATGAATCAAGTTATATGAAAGTGCTCAAGTAGTGTGAAATCAACAACAAAGGTTTCAACAAATTTGGCAATCATTAGTTATCAAATGAATTTTAACCTAAACGTTGACATTATCAACATTTGTAATCGAAATGTTTGAAAAACCATATTTCCATCAATATTCAAGTTAAGTCTAGCTATCCTTCAAATCTCATTAATCTTATAATTTAATTACATAATACAAAAACAAACAAAATGAAAAATATTTTTGTACTTTTGATAAAATAATGACGCGTGTATATACAACATGTTAATTAATGAATAAAGCATATAGTGACATGCATGTATATGCACAAATGCATGAAATACTCACCAAAACATGATCCAAGTATGACTTTACATCACACGCCAACAAGGTTTGATCCTAAAAAAATCAAATATACATAAGAGATGACCTATAAACACACACAATCACACGTATCCTAGTAAACTATCACTTAGATAGTGATGGGTGTTCCATCTCCCAAATCAATATAATGATCAAAGATAACTTCTTTATTCACAATGGTTTTTTAAGGAAATACAAGCGCAATCCTCCTCTTTAGTGCGTTTACGAAGTAAGGCACTAACAAACTTTGTCATGCACCTCCCATTCTCATAGGATTATTATGCCTACTCCTTGTAATTTGATCAAATGGTCTAGGTCTAGGTATCTCACTTCTATCATCACCTCAACCTTTCACTAGAAAATACACTATCTTCATCAACTCACCAATTTGACCCCTAAGTTCACTAATAGGTTCCCTATGGTATATTCATATGCTATTCATCGTAACCTATGGTTTCTTTCTATAAATCACCTATAAGAATGATTGGTGTCACCTTGTACCTTACAAAAATTAAAAAATGGTATGTTCGTTCACACATTCTTTCTAACTATGTGAAATCTCCTCTCACTCTCTAATTTTCCAAATGTGGAGTAACATATGTCAAAGGTATTAGTTTACCATCATGATGTCTAACAAACTTCTTCCTATCAAACACATCTCCGGGCACAAATTTATCTTCTCTTTATAACCTCAAGAGGTTATAACCAAGTATGCATTTGATAATTCTCAATCTATAGCACAAGGATTACAAATGTCCTTCCTTTTGACAATTGTGTAAGAGAGTGATTTTGAATGATCCTTGGAAACTTTTTGATCATTTTTCTTCCTTTTTTCATTTGAACATTATCATTCACTTTTTGTTTCTTATCATTTTTCTTCAATATCAAATGATCGGTATTCTTCGAATCATGTGATGAACATTCACTCGATGTGTCAACTTGATAAGAAGATGACTAAGTTTCAAACATTTAGATAAGTAAAATTCATTTTTTAAAGATTCACATATCTTCTAAAGTTCTCTTCTAGAAAATTCATAAACAAGAAGATTTTTCTATACTTTTCAAGTTCAAGAGTCAAATCATTTTTCTCTTCTTCAATAAGTTTGAGTTTTTCAAAGTCAAAACTTTTTAAGCTAGTTGATCTGATTTTATCAAAATTTTGTGATCCCAAATCATTGTTATCATCTTTCAAAGCACAAGTCAAGTCTATAAGGACAAATTTTATCAATGTGTCATGCTTGTTATATATATATATATATATATATATATATATATATATATATATATATATATATATATATATCCCTCGTTTTATTGTCAAACAATCATGCTTGTTTTGATGATTTTTTGCTTTCTCCATATAAATAAGGGTTGGTACAGTTGTTTGATACAGAAGGATTTCAAAAAATGTTTTCCCAAAAAAACCTATAGCCTCTAAAAACCCCACTTAAACTTGAGTTTATAAAATCCAAATTTCTACATATTACCCTAGTTTGAGACTTCATGTTTTGAGCACCAATTTTATTTACTCAACATTATTCGAGTATAATTTGGCACGATGGTTTCCTAATCACTTCAGTAAAAGATTTTAGTCAAAGATTGATGGACACCGAGGGACAGAATGACTGCATTATTAAGACGATTAGTGGATCCTACGATGTTTCTATAAAGAAGGTTCAAGTAGTGAAAACGGTATCAGACTTGAAGGCATCGAGTCGATGAGTAAGATTGTATGTCGCTATTATATAAACCATATATCATATTAAATTTGGATAGTCTAGGTCGTCCAAGATTTTTATCATTATGGTTTTCCTCGTACATCATTGCATTATGTGATTGCTTATATCTATTCTTGCTATTCACCTAGATGTATGATTCGGCAAGATAATTTGGTAAAGTTTAAACAATGTACGTTTAATCGGGGCTTGAATTAATAATTGGATTAATTTATCACCGGGTTAATTTAATCGGTTTAATAATTTTAAATTTTGAGTAACCCTAACAACACTTGCAGTAAATTTTAATTTCAAATTGGTATCAGAGCATGTTTCACTAAATTATTGTGTTCGTTTTATCATAGTGTGATTTTAATGGTTGGGATGCATTGTAATCATGCGGAGAGTTCCATTACCCGATCTCCTATGTTTGAATGGTTAGTTTATCCCTATTAGAAGGCACAAATGATATTTTTTTAAATATAATAATGAAGATGTTTGGAACTCCATGGATCAAGGGTGGCCTCCTTCCACCGAAGTCGGGTTACATTAACCATACTCCCTTTGGTCTAAGGCTGAAAAAAATGCCTCGACTATTTTTCCAAGGGTGTGAAAACTATCTTTTGTGTTGTCACAAAAAAAGAGTTTGGGAGCATTATAAGTTGTCAGAGAGAAAAGGATGCTTGGGACATTTGAAATACACAAATGAGGGTGCTGATACGGTTAGGATTTCTAACTTACAAAATATGACAACGAAATTTGAGACAATTAAAATGGGATAATATAAGTCATTTGATGAATTTGATACTAAACTCTCCAATATTTTTAAATCCTCATTTAATCTAAGTGAACCTATCCCTAAGTCGATATTTGTGAGAAAAATCTTAAGGTTATTGCCTAAAATATTTAATTCCTATCTCACGATCCTAGATGCTCTTCACGGTGTTCATGTTATGAGAGTACAATAACTTGTAAGTGATCTTCAAAACTATGATATGAATATGTGTCCTCCTAAGAAAAAAGACGTAGAGAGAGAAAATAGTTTATCTTTTAAAATTTCTAAGGAGGATGTGTCAAATTTTGATAGTAAGTATAGGTTTGACTCTGAAGAGATTTCTAGGTTTGCAAAAAAGTTCACAAAATTTCATAAAGAAAGAAAAGAAAATAATTTTAATAAAAAATTTAAGCACTTCAACAATGATTGTGATAGGAAGAAGTGCGATAATCCTAAGAAGGTGGATGATCGAGACAAGTGCTATGAGTTCAAAGGTTCAGGCACCATGATTTTAAGTGTCCCACTAAACTAAAGAAGGAAGGTAAGAATCCTAAACCTTACAATGCTACCCTTAGTGATGGCGAGTCAGATGAGGAAACTAATTCTCCATGTAGGGTAATTACACCACTTTCATGGCTAGTAATGTGAGCCTAAATGAAAAATATTTTGATGGTTATTATGATCACGTGTATGATAGTTCTGAGGCCTAGTTATTAAAGTCCCATGTTTGTGTTAAGAGGAAGAAAAGTAGCTGAGTGATGAGGAGGATAGTGAGCTTTAAGTTGTTTTTCGTGAGTTGTATACGAAGTCTTTAAAGTTGAAAAAGGAAAAATTAAAACTAAAAGCTAAGTTAATAGAATGTGCCATAGGTAATAATGCTAAATTGATTAAGGATTTAAGGGCATGTGAGAAGACTCTTAGGGAGAAGATTTCATATGTTAAAGGGGAGAGAGATAACCTTCTAGGAATAGTTAAAAATATGAAGAAGGAGTCCCTAAAATTTGATGAGTCTAAACATTTAATTGATTCTATAATTTGATGTTAAAAGATGAATTAAGAGACAAGTCGTGTCAAATTTAATATGTAATATATGTTGAAAAAGTTGTATAAAATTTTAGGAACCGTCCAAATAAAAAATGACAAGATAGGTCTATAATACAATGATCCTAATACTTCCTCTTCTAAAGCCAATACCAGAATTTTAACATAGTAAATTGTAACTAAGAAAAATCCCAAAGGTCAACCCAAAGTAGCTTTCCCCGTGTCTACACATGCACACACTATAGTAGGAAAGATCACCTTAGGACATTTTTTTTCGATCAAAAAAGAGGTTATAAGAAGTATAGATCTCGTGTAGCCATGCTTACCAAAACCCAAGGCATTAAATCATCATTTATTTGGGTTAGTAAATCTGATTTAGAGCCACCTAATATTAGACTTATTGATTAACGCATGCTTTCACATGATTCATAACATGCTATATCTTATGAGTGATTGCATTTGCATACTTTTCATTCACTAATTTTTGTACTTCATATTATATGTTATAACTAGTGTTATGATTTTTGTGTCTTTTGTACTTTTAGTCTTCATTTTTTATCCTATACAAAAAGATTTTCTTTTCTAGTCATTTTTTATAAAAATTTATAAAAACTCAAAACATCTTGGTTTCTTTTGTGAAGTATATTTACACATCTTGTAAGGCATATTGGTGTATTTAAATCCTATGCATTTCATGTTTTCCATGTGGCTAGAATATTAAAGTGTGATTTATAATGCTTTGGATTATTACTTAATCATGCATTGTCACGGAGTTGTTCTTATTTTGTTTTGCTTAATGGATTCTTTTATGTATATGCCTCCGCACACACTTCTATGAGATCTTTTGGATTATAATTTTTAATGTTGTATGAGATAAATAAGGTGTTCTCCTATCAATCTTGCCAAATATATATCTCTATATATTGGGGATTTATACATGTAAAAGCCATTGGGTGTGAGAATGTTTTTAGGATAAGAAAATAAGAGACCGAAATGGAAACGGATATTAAGGGAGTAAATCTATTTTCCATGAAAGTTCACCATTGGCAAGAGACTTTAAAAAATATAAAATATTTGCCAAGGCCAAACTTTAGGGGTTGATAGTAAAAAGGTGATATCTTCAAAAAGAGAAAAAATAAATATATTTATTTTGAGGGTGATATATGTTGAGATCAATAGGTTTGCAAAAAATTTCCCTAGTTTGTCTTTAATGTTTAACGTTATTAGTTTGAGAATCATCAATATTTTTTAGGCTTATGTGTGTTTAGTCCATTTATCCGTTTGAGTTCACATTATTTGTCACATGAGGCTAAGTCTAAGATTGAGAACTAAGACTGTGAATAAGACTTATTGGACTATCTTCAGTGTTTGGGACATATTTCTTTTATTTCTAGTTTCACACCCCTTCACTCCATGCCACTTTGGTTTAGACACATTTATGACATACGAGTATGGAAAATTTATTTTTCTGTGTCGTTTCTGGTTTTATACATATATATGCATTTATGGTTTTATACATAGATATTCATTTGCATTATTATTATATGTGTGTTTATATGTATATGGTATGTTTATTTGAGTAATTTCATGCATTTAATCTATGTTCGTTGTTTCATCCTTTTTGGATTACATATACTTGTCGTGTCGTATATTTATCGTTGCAGTTTCACTTCCATTGGATATTATAATTTTTTTCCTTATAATCATTTGTGTCATTTTAAGGAGGAGAAGTTTGTTACATATTATGCACTTTAACCTTTATCTATTACTGGACAAAAAGACGAAGAAGTTTAGATCAAGGGGGAGGGTTTTTTATATGTCAGGAATTATTTATCATCATGGTTATATATTTGATATTCTTCTTACATTTTAAAGGTGTGTTAAGTGAGAAGGTTAGATCTTTAATGCGAAAAGGTTTCACAAGAGCAAAGCTACTCAAGAAATAGAGTCGATCAAGTCATGTTTGTGTCTTTTTCCTTTTGGGGTTTGGGGATTAAGAATTAGAGCATTATGTCCTAGTTTTTATTTTTGATTTTTTCCTGGAAGAGCCAAAGAGGGAGATTTGTAAGGCTAAATTTTGTCGATGTTTCATATTTGTATATATATATATATATATTGAAAATTTGTAATATTGGATTTATTCTAAATGGATAAAATCGTTTCATTCAAAGGTTAGCGTGTCTATGTTTGTACCTTCAAGCCTATGCATTGAACACACGAAGCGGCCTGAGTAAAGAGACATCAATTTCATGTCGAGTATTTATCTTCAACCTTGGGATCTTGAAAAAGACATAATGTTTATTATGTTAATCCCTGAGTTTCGTTGCTTGGGTGTTAGAATTTATTGAGGCTATCTTTTCAAAAATGATTTTTTAGAAAAAAAAGTTTTTTTGAAAAGTCATTCAAAGGAACTTTGGTTTCATTTGAAAGGGTTTCATTATTTCATTTGAAAGAGTTTTTAATCTTATTCTAACGAGTTTGAGGTTTTCATTCTAAGGAGAATCAAACGATCGTCGAGTGAAACTTTATGCCTAAGCATATTATTTTCGTAAAGAAGTCCCTTTAATCCCCATTCAAATAAGGTTTGGTGTCTCGTTCTAACGACCTTGCTTTTTTTCAATTGAGGTGGAAAAAGTCATTCAAATGAGATGGATTTTCCACTCGAATGACATACCTCATTTTTGTGTTGCCTCCTTTTTGTGTTTTCTATATAAAAAAGGGTTGATGCAGTTGTTTGATACAAAAGAATTTCTAAAAAAATCCAAAGAAACCCTAAACCTCTAAGATCCCAGTTTACACTTGAGTTTATAAGATCCAAGTTTCTACATAATATGTCAGTTTGAGATCTCATGTTTTGATCACCAAGATTGTTTACTCTATATTGTTCGATTAGTATATGACATGGTGGAAACTATGTGACTGTAGTGATGGATTCTAGTCAGAGATCGGTGGATACCGAGACCCGAGAGGATTGCAATGTGAAGATCGTTGGTGGATTCATGCAGTGTTGCTGTGAAGAAGATTCAAGTAGTAAAGATTATATCAGGCTTGAAAGCATCAAGTGCATTAGTAATATTGTTAGTTACTAGTGTATAAACCCTATATCATAGTGAATTTATTTAGGCAAGGCCAACGGAGGTTTTTTTCGTTAAGGGTTTTCCCTATACATCGCGGTGTTGTGTGATTTCTTATTTTATTCTTGTTATTCACCTAGATGCATGCTTAGGCAAGATGAAATTGGTAAAGCTTACACAACATATATTTAATCGGTGCTTGAATTTTAAATTGGATTAATTTCTTCCTCGATTTAATAATTTTGAATTTGGTGTAACCCTAATAAGACTTGTAGAAACTTGGAGTTTCAAAGTCAAAAAATGTGCCCTTCTCTTTTTTAATCGATTTCAACTTTTGATTTGTAATTTGACTTTTCCTTTCAAAATCACATTCAAAAGATCCGTTTTCTTGTTTAATGAGTTTGATTTTCATTGCTAACTTAATATTTAAGTTTTTAATTTTGAGAAGTCAATACATTAACTCTCCTTTGTTTTGACTCAATGATTTGACCCTTTCAACTTCATCACATTCATCAAAGCCAACATTAATAGACTTTGATTTTTTCAAAGAATGAGAAGATTTCTTTTTATCCCTTTCCTTTTTGGATTTCAAATGATTTATCCTTTCATTAGGACTTAATTATAGGAGTATAATCACAAGAACTAGTATAATTAGAATGCACAAAGTCTAATATCCTAGCACCCATAGCCACACAAGCAAACCTAGTACTGGGAATGTAGATCTATGATAAATGAACACAAATATGACACAACAAAAGAAATATATGAACTCTTATAATGAGAATACAAGCAAGAGTAACCTCTCTAATACCAATTGAGTATGTGTAAAAGCAAACAAGTGTGTAACTCTAAATGAACCTAGATAGGTGATGAATAGGTTTTATTGTAAGATATGACCAATTTTTGACAATTTCAATTTTTATTTTAATTTTAATTGACCTATTACATGTTATAACTATGATTTGATGCAAAGCTTGGATCAACAAATCGATGAGAAAATTTAGGAAAATCTAGGACAATTCACTAGAATTAAAAACATAAATTCAATTTTAATGAATTACTTTAAATTTATGTAAGATCTAAGTGTAGTGTGTGAAGTTAGTGAATAAAATAACATTCAATGCATACAAGTAATCCACATATAGTGGATTTACCATGGACAGACCCAACCAAAGGGTAAAAACCTCGACGTATTCCAATTTATTATTCAACTAGAAATAATTTTTATACAAAGAAAGAAGGTACATCTCACTCATACACTCACAAGTAGTTACCCGTGAACTTCAAGATTTGCCTTATTAACATAAGAAAAACACCTTAAGCTACATATAGTGAACGTGAAAATACATTCTCCTCCTTAGAATCATGCCATGATCAACATAATGAAGAACCTCAAATTTTAGATCTAGGAGCATTAGATTTCCAATTCAAATGATTAATAGTTTGAATTGAGCTTGGCCAGTGCGGATCTTAATCAAATCACTCTCAATTATCTCTCAAAGACATGAACCAAGTATAGATATAAATTTTCTCACAATTTGGATGGAACAATTAAATTTTAAAATAGAGAAGCAAGATAAAATATCTCGCCCTCGAAAATACTCTCAAAGGCATTTTTAAGTAATAAGGAGTTTATTTTTTTTGAAAAGATAGTGAAATGGACATATTTATAGGATTTTTTTAATAAAATTCTTAGCCTTTAGCACATTTGACTTTTATCGTGCACACTATTTCAACCAATATGCAACCCTGGTTGAAATGGTGCATCATCGTCTTCACAGGAAAAATTATGGCCATGCGTAAGGTGTTGTGTGCATAGGTCCAAAATAAACCGTGCACATAGTTTGAAGTCAAATGAAAAATAGACTTCAAACTGAAGATCATATATAGTAGTTCATTTCCAAATTGGATTACATAACAAATCTCATAGATAAATTCAATTGTTTATCCTTCTTTAAAAAATACTTTTTGAAAAACATGCAAGTGTCAATAGCCAAAATGTTTAACCACAAAACTATCAAAAGGATACATCTTCAAGTGACAAACGGAAGTATTGTGTTGTGGAGTATCTTGGATAGATCTTAAAAGTACAAAATTCCATGTAATATTATAAATAAGCCTCACTCTACTCAATCATCTCACAACGATTCAAGCCTATTTCTCTAGAATGATTCAAGATACAATGCTTTGACACCGAATTTAGCCAACTTATATATAATACAAAGGTTTACATTTTCACACCCTTTCCTCTCAAATTCTCACTTTCCCTCTCTAAAGCATTGTAAAAGGGTTTCTAGGAGATACGGGAATGGATCCTAGGGTTGTTGGATAGATGGCATGGTAGGAAACTTAGGGTTTCCACTTATGTCATCACTTTTCCTAAAATACCTCTTCAAAAAGGCTTCTGGAAGATCAAAAACTTAGCTTGCAAGAAATATTATAATTAGTCCATGTCATTAATCCATGTGTTGAGAACTTTTTACACATTTGTGGTGTAAACTATGTGCCCTATAATTATACTCCACAACCCAACTTCCCGGTTATATCCTTTGAAAATGTTTGTGATTTTCCCTAACATACATTTTGCAGTCAATAGGTTAAGGTCGGGTATCTTACGAAGGATGCAGCCTTCTACAGTATTGGATCATTACATGGACTTTCAATTTGGGATGGATAAAGTACGTGGTTTGGCCATTTATCTATGTCCACATATGGCTTAAAGATTCTTGCCAATAGTTACAAATTACAAATTTATAGAATCTTTATCCTCCAATATCATGTCCCTTAAAGGAACATAAGGGCTTAATTTATAAATTAAAAGTTAAAATCTTAATCGAGATGAATAACGATTTTTGAGTTTGTATGTAAACGCATCACCTGCATGGCTTATCTAAAGAGAATTCGAGTCAAACAACTTTTTTCTCTTCTTATTTCTATTTTTCACACTTACACATTACAACAGATTTGGTATTAATACGTATACCTTATTACATCACAATTAGTTTGTTCTCAATAACTACTTACATGTGTCAACATATAAATGCAACTCTTCAACTAATTGTAATTAACTATTAATTAACTAACCGATTCTAACCATCTTTTAACCATATTTTTTCTAATTATCTTTTTTAGCACCTCTCAATCTCATGGGGCGAGTTGAAACCTTATGATTAAATGTTAAATACTAAAGAAAATAGGTAGATAAAGCCTTCATGAAAATATTATCCCTTGATCAATTGAGGAAATATAATGAATAATCACATTTTTTTCAAGAACTTATTCATAAACATAGTGGTAGTCCACTTCAATATACTTGGTTATAGCATGGAAATGGGTTTAGACTCTAGAATAATGGTTGATTATCACACCCCAAAATAGGATTTGATAGATTGTGAGTGTGAGTGTGAAGACCATGAAGTAACATATGAACCTAAGAAAGTAGATCAGTTACTCGGGAAATGGCTCTATACTCAGCTTCCATAAAGGATGTGAAAACATTAGATTGTTATATATCAGGCTAAGGAATCAGATTGGATACAAGAAAAATATAATATCTAGTAGTGGATGTTCAATCATGAACATCATTACGCAATAAGAGTCTATATAAGTAATGAGATTAAAATAACCACCGATGAACATAAGACCATGGTTAAGAGTTCCTTCAATAAATCTAATTATTCTCTTGACATTGTAAAGCACACTGTGAGTTGAAGTTTAAATATAATGATAGGCTTAATTAACTGAAAAGCCTATATCTGGTATGCTTTAGTAATAGTTAAGTATTGTAATGCCCCCATTAATCTTATATAGATAGAAGGTTAATTGGAAGAGAAGCTTGGGAGTAGATTGAAGGTTTGGTAGCAAGTGGAGCAGAGTAAGATTTTGAGTTGTCATACCTACCTTAGAAAGGAGATCAATGACATATTGGTATTAAGAAAGAAAATATTTGGTTGAATTTTTATCCATTAAAACTCCTAAAAATAAAAGATCTTTCTCAATTTTCTCATACCGAAAATAAAGTGCATAAGGAAGATTAAGGATTGAGTATGAAGTGGGTATTTCCAAATCAATAAAATTTCATCAACTTAAACAAGAAAATTTTTAATGATTATGGTTGTTTTCTATATAAATAAAGAGATACCATTGTTGTTGGTAAGAAACCCAAGTGAGAGAAGATAAGAGAAGAAGGTAGAATATCATCAACCAATCTATATAAATATCTCACCAAAAGGCTAACCTGTACAAGTCAAATGAAATTAGACAACTAAATATCTCCAAATCTAATATCTAAACACCTTCACTAACATGTTCATGAGCAATTTGTTGTGGTTAAGCCATGTTGTAATAAGCCCACCCATATTTTGGGACTACCCATGAGTTAACCCTATCCGATTTGACTACATTAAGTGTGAAATGATATGAAAACAACCTAAATAATATTAATATTCCTTTTTAATTGATTAGATTTACCAAATAAGGATGTAATTTTGTTTTTAAGCATATAAGCACAGTAATAAGAAGTGGAGAATCCAATTATGGAATATCCTAGTGTTTAAGAAATCAGATCTACTACTCTAAAAATAAAGAATTACTTACGTATAAAACTCTCTCAAAACACGAAGTATTTATTAGCCTGCAGTAAGAAAGGGAACGGGGTAATGCAATGCCCATTAGGGTTCCTGAATAAAAAAGCAATATAGAAATGAATGGTAGTAAAAACAAATGTAATATTATTACTAGTATAATTCTTTCCAAATCTACATGAAAATATCATATCATATTTGCATTAATCATGTTTTATTTCCAAAGCATTACCTTACATATGGCTAAATATCATTAGCCCTTATCTTCAAAAGTTTCCATGTGATTCTTTAACCCACTAACTCACACGGTTAGTATTGAAAATCATACTCTTAGACTTCCTTATTTCATTCAGTTTCCTTCCAAAATAATCATTTATACATAAGTCAACACACGCCCAGTGTTTTCTAAAGACAATATTTCAACACATGTAATCGGTGATTGAAAATAATTATTCACACATAAACGTGTCAAGTCTTAAGATTGTATCCCACCCATTGATTACTCACATATCCAATTCTTAATTGTTTATCCTTTTATTTTTTTGGAACAAGTCAACTTATCCACACATATCGATGTTATACTTGGGTTTATAACCCCATGTGATTATTTACCCGCCCAATAGTTATCTTTTTATTCCTTTAACTTTCAATTATTATGTCCTTCATTTTTATTTTATACTTTGGATTTTCCAATTTTCTTTAATACTTATTTACCTATGATTGTGGACCATGTTATTTAAAACCTGGAATACAAATTATGTAATCATTTATTCACCAATTAACCCTTTTCCTATAATTTACCAAATTCCTTTCATAAATTTCCTTTTATCCTCGAGTTCATCGAATCCCAATTATGTTTAAAGGCTTACACTATCAGCCATAAATTCCGCACCATTACTTTACTAGCCAATTATTTTGGGTATAATTTGAAGTTTCACCATACGTATTCGAACCCTTCTTAAATTTACCCTAATTACCCCTTTGTAAAAACTCTTTCACTATTAATTAAGGTCATTTCCTTGCGTCCTAATCGCCACTTTTGGCAAAATACCCGGCTTGCGTCGCATTTGACAAAACAAACAGACTGTCGTTGTATTTATTATTTTTATAAATACCCTTTTATACTTTAGAATTTTATGCCTAGAGAATGTTCCAATCACGGAAAACACTTTATGTGTAAATTAGACTTTTCTTCCATTTATATACTTAAGCATATACATTTGCCTTTTGGGGGTTAAATTCTCTTAACATAATATTTAATGATTTCATAATTTTCTAAATTTTTTAGGTTACTTTGCAATTTCTTCACAAAGTTAAAGTCCAAAACTATTTACATATTAGGAACTAATTCCTAAAAATAACAAGTTTAGGAACACTTTTAAGAACTTTCCAAAATCTGGTTTTTTTTGTATTATGTTAAAGTCCAGAGTTCAATTTGCAATTATATAATGTTTTAGTTATATTTTATTATCATCCAAAGGTCCAAGAGTTGTTCGAAATTATCTAAAAGTTCAGGATGATTTTGAAATTTCTCAAAGTTTAGGGTTTGTTTTGTAATTATTCAAAGTTCCAAGGTTATTTTGTAAATACTTCGTAAAAATATATTTTTTAGGTCAAAATAGTACTTTTTAATAAATTTAGGGGCCAAACTATAATTTTATTAAAGTTTCGTGTCAAAACCCATTTTTACAAAATTAATAGGTTAAAATAATATATAACCTTCATTAGGCCTTAAATAGAAATTTCTCAAAGTCTAGGGTTTTACAAATTATATTTTCAGAATGTAAGGACAAATTTTGTCAATATGTCTTGTTTGTAAGACTTTTGTCTGTTTGTTGTAAATCCACATTCATAGTGATTAATTGTCTGGCTTGGTTCGTCTGAGGTTTTTTTCCGTTGTGGTTTCCTCGTACATCTGGCATTGTGAGTTTTCTTTTCTTTACTTTATTTTACTTCATTTAATTACTAGATGGATGTTTAGGATTAATCAAGATAAAATTTCGTTAAGTTAAAATTAGTTCACAACTTGGTGAGAATTAAAAATTAGAAAAAGGTTTTCATAAAAAGAGAAATTTTTTTTGTCATCCTTGAAACACCTTCCGCATAAGAAATAAAAAGGGAACACAAATTATTATCAGAGCTAGAAACATGTTTTTATTGTGTTCGATCCTTTTTGTTTTTCAGAATGAATTTTGGTGGTTTTGAAAGTTTTTGTGCTCCTATTTTTTATGGCACTAATTATATTTATTGGAAAATGTGAATGAGATGTTCTTTAAAATCCATTGATGAGCGTGTGTGGTTAGCAGTTGAAAAGGGTTGGACGCCACTAGTCACACGAGAGGGTGAGATCACTAGTTTAAAACCCGTTGAGTCATGGACTAAGGCTGAACATAGTCTTCCAATTTACAACTTTAAAGGTTTGCACATTATTTCCTCACATGTCACACCTGAAGAGTATAATAGAATCATGACTTCTGAAACTTCAAAAGATTCTTGGGATACACTTGCACCTACTCACGAGGGCACTAAAACGGTTAGGGCGTCTAAGTTACAAAACCTCACTACACAATTTGAGACAATTAAGATGTTAGATAGTGAGTTATTTAATGATTTTTATGTTAGGTTGTCTAATATTGTCAACTTGTCGTTTAACTTAGGAGAGAAAATTCCCTACAACCGTGTGATAAAGAAAATTTTGAGATCTTTGCCTAGTAGGTTTGATGCAAAAGTGACCATTTTAAACTCCTTAGGTATTCTTGATTCGACGGAACTTGAAGAGATTGTCGGTGACTTACAAACCTACGAACTCGATATGTTTACCTCCAAGCAAGTGCCAGAGAAAGAAAAGGGAATTATTTTGAAAGCCTGGAAGGAGGAAACTAAAGTTTGGATGAAGATTTTGATTCCAATTTTGAGGATGTTGCCTTGTTGGCAATGAAGTTCAAAAAATTTCTTAAGTTTCAAAAACAATCGAAAGATGCCAAGAAGTTTGATAAATTCAAGAACAACAAGGTTGATTCCACCCCTAAAGATAAAAGTGAGAAATTTAATAGGGTTGAGTCGAATAATTATTTTGGGTGTGAGGGGTATGGTTACAAAGTTGTCCAGTGTCCCATTAGACTTAAGAAAGAGCTCAAGAAATCGATAGCTTATAGTGTCTCCTTAAGTGATAGTGAACTGAAAGAGGGAGAGAGTTCCCCTAACGAGAGAAAGTTTGTTGCTTTCTTGGCATGTCATGTGAGCAACGATGATAAATATTCCCATGAAGATTGTCCTGTGCATGACACTTTAGAGGTCGTTGAATCCCAAGTCAGTGAGGGTGAAGTGAGTGGAAAAGAGGATATTGATGTGAAAGCATTGCATGTTGCATTTTCTGAGTTGTATGCCGAGGTGGTAAAAGTAAAAAAGGAAAACTCTAAATTACAAGCTAGGTTGAATGACCGTGCCATAGATATAATGATGTGTTGATTGAGGATCTTAGGTCACGGGAGAAGATGTTTAGGGATAAGCTATATTATGTGGAGAAATAGAGAGATAGTCTTCGTGCTTTGATGGAGACATTGAAAAAGGAGTTGCTAGAGTTTGAGTAGTCTAGGCGTGTGCTTGAGTCTTGTATTAGTGAGTTGGAAGAGAAATTAAGAGACTCAAGTAAGGTTAAATTTGATTTGGAATCTAGGTCGTAGAAGTTGGATAGGATGTTAGGCACCGTCCAAACAAAAGTGATATGTTTGGTATAGGCTACGATGATAGAGTTGTTCCCATTCCCAAAGCCAATAACAATCGTGTGACAAAGTCCACTAGGAACATGAGGAGAGGTTGACATTTTGGTAATCATTCCCGTTGTATATACACTTGTTCCCATTGCAGTAGGAGAGGTCACCTTAGATGTTTTTTCTATGACCTTAGGAATGCTCCTAGGAAGTTTAGGAATAAAGTTGTTTCGGTTTTTAAAGACCCACCCGTTATATCACACCTTCTTGGGTTAGGAAATCGGACTTAGAGGCTTTAGGACTAAAACTTCATGGTTCTCATTTGGTTGCACTTGATTCTTCCCACTCTAGATCTAACGGATGGTTTTGTTACCATATTTTTCATACTCTAGTCTTTGCATCATGATTTATATCATGCTAATGTTATGACATGTGTATCATTTTGTATTATATTTTTCATTTATTGAGTCTTATTTGAAAAATACAAAAACATTGTTGGTTTATTATTTTTTTGAGAAAATTCAAAAAGATTTTTCTTTTATTTTAGTCAAAATATTTGAAAACCCAAAAATATTTTCGGTTTGTATTTTTGTCGTGAGTTTACATGTTTGATATGGCATATTGGTGTTCTTGGACTCCTTCCTTTCATTATCCATGTGGCTAGGACATTTGGTCATAATTATTAATGCTTAGAAAGATCTTAGCCATTGTATTATGGGGTTGTTTCGAAGTTGATATGCATTTTATTCGACTTTATATGTATGCCATATTTGTACACATGCACGAGTTTATATGGATATTTGACATCGCTTGCATATTTGATTTAGGTAATACATTCGTATCTCAATTTTGTCATTTATGCATTAGTAAACATAAGGATGAGGTGTGCATGTAAGAACCATTAACCGTGGGGATTGTAATTAAAAAAATTATGAGTGTTCACGGGAAAGGGCTATGAGAGTGTAAAATTGACTCGTCGTGAAAGCCACTGTTTAAAAGAGCTCAAAAAAATTAAAAGGCAATAATAAGAATCATATGCCAAAATATGAGGCATGTAGTTTATGTTCATTCAAAAGAAAATATTATATATATTTGATGGAGTTTGGATGGATAATAATTTAAATGGGTTTGCACTACGTATCTTAACAGTGAAAAATCGTGTCATGACGTTATTTTTTGTAGAATCGTCAATATTCTAGATTTGTATGCATGTTTGATCGTTTAGTTCATTAATCTCACTCTTTAACTGCCACGTATGGCTAAAATAAATTTTGATGTTATATAGTTATCAATTAGAGCTTCTTGATCATTTTGATGTATTGGAATTGTGATTCATTTGATGTAGTTCACGCCCATACATTCCATGTTCATGTTTGAGGACATCGATACTATGTTAGCATGTAACTCATCTTGTTTTTGTAGTTTTCGCTACTATTTTTGTTTTGTTTTGCAGTTTTAGACCCCTTTCAGTTAGTTTTTACTAGCAATTTTTTCACTGGGCAAAACTGGATGATTCTTTGTGCAAACTGTGATTGTTTCATTTTCTCGTTCGAGTGAGATATATTTTTCGCATGAAGCCTATCATTCGAGCGACGCATTAGTTTCGTACGAGCGACATCTGAATTTTTGCAATTCCTCCTGTTTCAGTACCTTGCTGCATATGTGTTATATTTTTTGTACTGTTGGGTTGCTTCTAGACAATTTCTTATATGCAACTTCATATTGATCACATATTTTACTGCATTTAGTTCGTTTAGTCACACCTGCTTGGATTGTTGATTCATATTGTGTGATTATCATTTGCTAGCTACAGATTTGATATTGTTGATCATTATTAGCTAGTTGTTTCATGCTTATCTAGATATATTTCATTGATTTATCTGATTCTAGATATGTTTATCTTTTCCCACCAGGTTGTCTATTCGAGACAAAAAGGGGGAGAGATGTATGTAATGTAGGGGGAGATTTTTATGTGATGAGCTTGTTATCCTGATTTAATTATTGTTTACATATTGATATCATGTTTTACGTGATGTTTTACTCACATAACAAATGATTGTTTACATACTGATATCATCTTTTACTCACATAATAAATGATTTGGATTTTATCATTACATATTGGTTTATATTATTTGTTCCTACATACTTTACTGGGTATTTTTCTGTTTCATGTGTGTAGGTATGCTTAAAGAGATTCGAGATTTCAAGACTACATCACAATCAGACATTCAGTGATAATTCTGTGACCCCGCATAATTAAACATCGATTGATTAGGCCTTTATTAAATTAAAATAGGTTTCTAATTTGGTTCATTCTTAGCAACACTGTCGAAAACTTTTGAATTACTAACCACCTAAGTGAAATTAAACCGGTGTCAAATTTTATCTTTCTTTAAAACAGATAAATGAACAATCCAGAAAAATAAATTAAACATACACAATATACTAGAGTCCAACCATCACAATATATAAATGAAGAAAGTCTTGTCGAATACACCATCGGCTAAAATCCAAAACCTAATACTCCATAACAACAAAAGAAAGTGAATGAATGAAAAATGCTAATGGATAACATGTCCATACATGGAACATAAAATGAGATCCTACACCAGATATGAAAGGAAGAATCGTCTACTCAAATCCTATCAGCATCCACGATGCTACAGCTCCGAGTCCCTAGAATGAAGTCTTCAAGCCTGGCGTCCCTGTGGCTGGACACCTAAAAGGTTTTGAAACTATTTTGATAGCAAGAGTTAGTACTCAAAGCGTTTTAAAAATATTTAGCAAGCGTTTATTACAATAAAATTAGGTTATTGATTACACATGTTAGGTTCACGCAAACTCTCTTTAGTTTCCTCACCTCTCATCTATAGTGCACGCCTAACGTGTTATACTTAGCCCACCTCACTATACTGTCGAAGATAACTATACTAAAGTAACCAACTAAACTTATCTACACGCCTAAGTTCCCGTACCTCCCATACAGTACCTTAACTTATTAACATCTCTCATATGTTAATTAATTTTCATGTAACACTTCCCATATGTTATATTTCAATCTTTATAATTATGTCTCACTATTTAATTTATTATCTCAGATATTCACAATCTATCTTTAATCCATCAATTAAGTTGCTCTACTTAATTTTCTTTTCAGATATATATATCTATATATAACATCTGTCAGTCTACTATCACTCATAAGTAGGATAATTATAAATTATATATTTCACACACAATATATGTTATAATTGTATACTTTATAATCACATCCCTGTGTCACGCGTTAGGGATTATTGGATCTAAATCCTACCTCGATCACCAATAGTGATTCATATATCCTAGCTCAGAATCATACCTCGATCACCAGTAGTCATTGATTATATTGGCTCGGAATAACACCTTGATCACCAATATTAATCATGTCTAGATTGGCTCGGAATAATACCTCGATCACCAATACTAGTCATTTATATTGGCTCAGAATCCTACCTCGATCACCAATATTTAGTTAGTATACTATAGGTATTCACACAACCTATGTATTCATATCCATCAATAGGTATTCACACAAACCGATTATTCACATTATTACGTAGTATATTTCTCTCTAATAATTACTGTACATTTTATTTTACGATTTATCTCACTATCGTATAAATTTGAATATTCACAAAACTCTAAGGGTTCTAGTTACCCCTTGAAAAATTTCAGTAGTTAAGTCTAGCTTACCCTACTAGTTTATAATTTAACCCATTTAGTTCCCATAATTATCTATCTGTCTCTCGGATTAATTACGATTAAATTTAACCCAATTTTAGCCTCGTCTTAATCCTCTCAATAAGATTAAAACACACCCCCATCATAAGCCTACTATAATATATTAGTCTCTCAATATTACTTTACCAAAGTCTTTAAAAATCTCACAACAACGATTTAGGGATTTAGGGCAAAAGGGGAAAATTTTTAGCTTTTTGGGTTACCGAACCAATTCACAGGAGACCGAATCAATTCACTTGACGAATCGATTTGCAAGAGGCCGAATCGATTTTCCCTGGGCCGAATTGATTCATTTTTCTGCAGACTCATCTTCTCCAACATGCAAATACGTTTTTCAACATTTTCATCCACAGAACTCTCATGATTATTCCCCAAACTCAAACCCAAGTGTCCCTAACGATTACTACATGCATTGGGACCAATTCCAATGTGATTTTTACACCAAATCAATACCATATCTAATCAAGAACGAATTAAACTCTTTTAACATCAAAAACCCTAAGTTTCAATGTTCATCCTCTATTATTCATCAAAATCCATATTTAATTCATGGATAATAACACATAATTACTAATTTATTATCCTCTACTGATATCAAATCGTTCTACATGCAAATACTACCCAAACATGTATTTAAATTAATCTTTTCTACCAAGAATCATCAATAAATCAATATAATTGGAACCCTAGACACATGGGTATTATAACTTCATATTAATTTGTGATAAACAACTAGCATGTAGATTTGTAAGGTCTGAATTAGTGGTGTTGCTGATGGATTGATGGTTCTCTCTTCAAATTATCACTCCTTAGATGCAAAGGATGCAAGATTAAGGTCCAATTCTTCAAGAACAACTCCTAAGCCTTGAAAATTGATTTCTCTCTTCTCTCTAATGGCTTCCTTTGGGTTTAAATGTTTCTAACCCTATCCTTAAGTCTTAAACATCAGATATAACAGTTAGAATTTCGTTGGTCCCTTAACCTTTATTTTCCCAATGACCAAAACGCCCTTAATAAGTGTCGATTTGGTCTAAAATTGACCCGAAACCCAAATAATACCCCCCGGGTACACTTTTTGACTATTTTGACTTATTCGGGATCATCTGTGACTTCTAAATTATCATCTGAATCACTTAAAATATTTTTCCTATCTCGACCTCAAATTAGTCTACACGCGACTCCGGTTGAGATAAAATATAATACGCACATGTCACTCGCTATGTCGTATAACACTAATCATCAATTATTTACTATTCACACTTAGTAAACATTATAACATAATATTAATCAGTATTTATCTCTCAATTAATATATAATAATCACATTTACCATTTAATTATATTAAATTAATCACTCGTGTAATTTAAATAAAGACGTATTTTCTCAATTAACTCCCGAATTTATTAAATTATAAATTCGCAGAAATACGGAATATTACAAGTTCATGCTTGTTGGACCATCATTTTCTTGTCTTGTCCTGTAATTTTTTATTTTGGATTTATGGGATGGGATTCAGGCATCATACGGCTTGACGGCCCGGCTTAGGCATTTCACTGTTGGTTTTGTCCCGAAATAGTCAAAGGGGGAGATTTGTAAGGACAAAATTTCCAATTGAGATCGTTGTATAGTTTTGACTTATTTTGGAATAAAACATGTTTAAGTAATAGGGAGATTTTTATTATGACGTGTTGAAGATGTTGCGACAAAGCTTTAAGGAATTATTTATGTCGAAGATTTAATTGGTGCAAGTTTATTCGTCTTCAAGTTCAATGGCATTCCGAGATCACTCAGATATGAATGCATAATTTTAATGAGGCTCAAAATTTATTTTAAAATGTTTAAGGTTGTTATTTTATTAAGAAATTTTTTTTAAATGTTTTTAAAGTGTTTGAATTGGTTTACACTTCGTTTTATTCTTATAAGGACGGATTAGAGTTGAATTTGAGTTAAACTCTCTTTTCTGAGTTGGTTGAAATTTAAATTATATCACGCGTGTCACTCAAACGACTTGACACGTCTTTCGAGCGAGATGGCAGTGTCATTAAAAAACATCCACATCTCATTCGAGCGACATGTCATTTCGCTTGAACGAGCATCCGCCTTAAGAAAAATATAAATAGGCGTGTTTCCATCAGATTTCATAAGTGTGCATTCTGGAAAAACTGTTTACGAACCAGTAGGTTTCTTCACAATATTTTCTAAGGTTTTCTAAAGCTAAACACATCCTTAGATTTTACAAGATCCGAGATTTCATTACTATATGCAATAGTGATCTTATTTGCACAAAGAAGAAGTTTTTCTCTGAAGAACATTGTTGGGTTTTTCGATAAAGAAGTAGAAGAGCCATGTTCAACATCATAAACGTTACAAGCCATATCGGTGGATACCGAGACATATGTAGACGCGTGTGTTATGGACAAACATCGTGGAAGAAGCACTTTTTGCTTGGGCACTGTGTGAGGAGTCGTTGAAGATCATAAGAGCATCAAGTCTCATGGAGATCGAGTCATTGAGTAAGACTTTTGTCTATTTTTTGTAAATCCAAATTCATAGTGATTGTTTAGCTAGGGTCGTCCGAGATTTTTCCCGTTGTGGTTTCCTCTTACATCTGGCGTTATGAGTTTTCTTTTCTTTACTTTATTTTGCTTACTTTAATCACCATATGGATGTTTATCAAGATAAAATTTGATTAAGTTAAAATTACTTCATAACTTGGTGTGAACTAAAAAATGGAAAAAGGGTTTTCATAAAAAGAGAAATTTTTTTTGTCATCTCAAAACACTTTCTGCATAAGAAATAAATAGGGACCATCACATATCGAGTGTTCATCTTCAACCTTGGTATCTTTACGAAGGTATAATGCTATATTATGTTGATCCTTAGATTTCATACTTTGGGGATTTAATTTTTTATGAGACAATTTTTAGAAAAATATTTTTGGTTTTTAATTTCATTCAAACACACTCTTATTTTTATTATAACGAGTTTCGTAATATCGTTCGATCGATTTTAATCTTGGTTTGAATAAGGTTGTGTATTTCATTCTAATGACAATCAAACAAGATAATTCTGCCTAACCTTACCATTTGCGATTAGAATCTCGCTCGAAACTCATTCTAATGAGTTTAGCAATGTCATTCAAATGACCTTGCTTGATTCATATGATATGGATAATGTCATTCGAACAAGAGGCCAAATTTGCTCTTATGAGATGACTCAAATTACATTTCACCATTTTTTTTCATGTTTTCAACATTAAATTGGGCACAATAGTTCAGTTTTTTCGAAAAAGCTTTCAAAAACTATTTTCCAAAGAGAAAACGATAGCCTCATACAACCCTGTTTCCATCCTAGTTTTGAGATCCATGAATCAAGATAATATGTTATGTTGAGATATACTATTTTCTCTTCATTAGTTCGGTTTTGTTTGGCATGATAGATTCCGTGTTGCAGGGTGATCGATTTTAGTTAGAGATTATTGGATACCGAGATGTGGAAGGGTTATGTTGTGAAGTCATTAGTGGATTCCTACGATTGTTGTGAAGAAGGTTCAAGAAGTGAATATTGCATCAGGCTTCAAAGGAGTCAAGGCTATGAGAAATAATGACAATCACTATTGCATAAAATCATATATCACAGTGGACTTTGAGTAGGCTTGGCAGTCCAAGATTTTTCCCATTATGGGTTTTCCTCGTACATCCCAACGTTGCGTGTTTGTTTATTTTATTAACATGATCACCAAGATTTATGCTTAGGTATGTTTAAATTGGACGAATGTTTAACACAATATTTTATTAATCTGTTATTTAAAATTGGGTTAATTTATCATTTCGTTAATTACTTAGTTTGAAATTTAAAATCTAGTAATCCTATACACACGCATTAGCAGCAGCATTCTCAAATTTGTATCAGAGCAGCTAGCACTAAGTTATTGTGTTGATCCTCGTTTAGTGTGTTTTTAAGATTTGTGATGGACTTTAATCATGAGGGTAGTTTCATTACTCGATCTCCCATGTTTGACGGTTTAAAGTATCCTTATTGGAAGCCACCAATAAGCTTTTGCTTAAAATCTACCGATGGAAACATTTGGTACTCGATGGATCAAGGGCGGTGTCCTCCTATGGAAGATGGTTTGGCCAAAGCAAATTCCCTTAGGACTAAAGCTTGAAAGGATGCCTAGATCTTAATTCCAAGGGTGTGAACGTTATTTTTATGTTGTCACAACTAAAGAGTTTAGGCATATTATGACATCTGAGAATCAAAACGATGATTAGGAAATTTTGAAATCCAAGCAAGAGGGTACAGATACCATTAGATTGTCTAAGTTATAAGGTCCAACAATAAGTTTGAAATGATTATAATGGATGAGTATGAGTCATTTACTGCCTTTTATACCAAACTATTGAATTAGTTAAATCCTCATTTAACTTAGGTCAACCTATCCCTTAGCCAAAAGAGGTTAGAAAAATCTTAAGGTTGTTGCCTAAACGATTTAATGCCAAAGTCATGGTCCTAGATTCTCTTAGTGGTGTAGATACTCTTAGAGTCCAAGAATTTTTAGGTGATCTCCAAACCAATGAGATGAATATGTGTTCCCCCATTAAGAAAGAATGGAATTAAAAGAGTGAGGATGGGTTAGAACCCTAATAGAATTGCAAATAAGTTCACTAAATTTTTTAAGATTCGAGAAGTAAAGATTTCTAATAAGAAATAAAAAAAAACTTTAACAATAACGGTGGTATAAAGAAGAAGGATAACCCTAAGTAAGTGGATGACCGGGCAAGTGTTTTGAATGCTATGAAGCTGGGCATCATGCTTTTGAGTGTCCCATTAAACTAAAGAGATAACGTAAGATACCTTAAGCATACAATGCAAAAACTTAGGGGTAGTGAGTTGTAAGAGGAACTCAATTCTCACGTGGAGCGTAACTACATTGCTTTTATGGCTAGTCATGTGAGAATAAATGGATAGAAAAATTAATGTTAAAGATAATCATATCCATGACGGTTTTAAGGTCTGGTCTTAGACCCCCATGTTTGTGATGAGGATGAAGAGGAGATGGGTGATGAGGAGGAGAGTGAGGTCTAGGTTTCCTTTCGTGAGTTGTATACGGAGTCAATAAAATTATAAAAGGTTAACTTTAAATTAGAGGCTAAGTTGAAATAATGTGCCATAGGAAATAATGATAAGTTTATTGAGGATTTAAGGTCACTTGAAAAGACTCTTAGGGATGAAATTTCATATGTTGAAAGAAAGAGATATAACCTTATAGGAATGTTTGAAAATATGAAGAAGGATTCCATACAATTTAACTAGTCTAAACTTTTGCTTGAGTCTAAAATTTTGGAATTAAAATATGAATTGAAAGATTTAATGTGTGTTAAGTTTGATTTGGAATCTAAGTTGGAATTTTAGGATCCATCCAAATCAAGAATGACAAAATAAATCGAGGCTATCATGATCAAAATTCTTCCACACCCAAAGACATGACCAAGATTGTTAGAGAGTCAACCGTTTCCAAGGACATTCCTATAGATCAATCCAAGGGTACCTTTCCTCATGTTTACACATGAGCCCACTGCAGTAGGAAAGGTTATCTTAAGATATTTTGTTTTTATCTTAGAAGAGGTTCTAGGAAGTCTGAATATTATGTCACCATGGTTCTCAAAACTTAAGGCATTAAATCATCAAATATTTGGTTGAGAAATTAGATTTGGAGGCACTAAGTGTAAGAATTATTGATTCTCGCATGCTTTCACATGATATATCTTATAAGTGATTGTGTTGCCTTTTGTGCTTCATGTTATATATATCATATTTAGTGCTATGATATTTGTGTATTTTGTATTTTGATTCTTCATTTTTCTGAGTGTATATGAAAAATAAAAAAAGATTCTCTTTTATTTTAAGTAAGTTTTTTTTTAAAATTATAAAAACTCAAAAAGATTTTATGTTTTTTTGTGTGTAGTAGTTTTACACAATTTGTGTGGCATATCGGTATATTTGAATCCCATTCATTCCATGTTTTCTTGGGGATAGGACATTGTAGTCTAACTTAAAATGCTATGAATTGTTTATTAATCATGCCTTGTCATGGAATTGCTCTTATTTAGTTTTGCTTAATGGGCTCATAGAAGTATATGCCTCCGCACACACTTTCATGAGTTCTTTAGGAATTTAACATCTATCTATACAAGATACAAGTGAGGTGTTCTCATATAAATCATGTCATTTACAAACCTTTATATCTAGGGAATTTGTGGATGTAAGAACCATTGCATGATGATGATTTTAGGTTTAAAAATTTTAAAGTGTGCAATAGAAAGGGCTATGATGGGATTAAATCTCCTTTATATTCTAGGCCATTATTGGCAAGAGCCTTTAAAAAGGAAATAAAAAAAGAAAAAGAAAGATATTTGTCGAGGATAAAATTTAGAAATTGAACATCAACAAAAGTGATATCTTCAAAAAGAGAAGAAATTGAATATTTATATTTTTAAGGGTGATATAAATTGAAGATCAATAGGTTTTCACAATGAGTACTATTTCACTTTTAATGTTTGATGCTATTGGTGTGAGTATCATTAATAAATATTTTTTAGGCGTGTGTGCATTTAGTCCGTTTGTCCATTTTTAGTTCACTTTATTTTTCACATGAGGTTAAATATATGTATTGATAAATTAAGACATTAAAATTTGAATTCCTGGGACAATCTTGAGTGTTTGGTGCATATATCTTTTGTTTCTAGTTCATACACCTTCACTCCATGCCACAATGGTTTAGACACATTTATGTCATATGAGCGTGGAAAAATTGTTATTTATGTGTTGTTTGTGGTGACACCTATATCTATTCATGTGATTTTTTATATATGTGGGTTTATATATATGGTATTTTTTTGCATGCATTTAATCCATTTCATTATTGTCTCATACTTTTGGATTATGTGTAATTGTGTTGTCGTATGTTTATAATTGTCATTTCACGTCACATAGCATTACATGATAATTATGTATGCGATCATTTGTTTTCATATTATGCATTTTTTTCCTTTGTCTATTCCCAAACAAAGAGAGGGAGAAGTTTAGATTAAGGGGAGGGATTTCACATCCGAATTTTTTTTTTGCTAACACTGTTATACATTTCATATTCTCTTTAAATTTGAAAGGTGTATTAACTGTGCATGTTTATACTTCAATGTGAAAAGGTTTCACAAAGACAAAGCTACTCAAGATATACAATCGATTAAGTTCGGTTTGTACCTTTCTCCTTTTGGGGTTTGATGATTTGGAATTAGACCTTGACAACCTAGTTTTTATTTTTGGCTTTATCCCGGAATAGCCAAAGGGGGAGATTTGTAAGGACGGATTTTGTCATTGTGTCATGTTTGTAATGTTTATACTGAACATTTCTAGTACTAGCTTTATTTCATTTTGATAAACCATTTTTGAGTCATAGGTTAAGGTGTTTCAATGTGTACCCTCAAGCCTATACAATGAAGACCGAAGTGGCCCAAGTAAAGCGATATAAAATTCATGTTGAGCATTTGGCTTAAACCTTTGGATCTAAAAAAGGTATAATCTTATATTATGTTGATCGTTGGGTTTCTTAGTTTTGGTGATTAACTTTTTCTAAGTCATTTTTCGCAAAAAGAATTTTTAAAGATATATTTTTGGTTTTTGAAATCATTTAAATGAACTTTATTTTTGTTATGTAATATCGTTCGCACAAGTTTAATATTAGTTTGAATGAGGTTATGGGTTTCGTTCGAACAAGATTCTAATGAAAATCAAACAAGAGTATTATGCCAAACCTTACCATTTGTGTTTAGAAGTTCATTTGAAAATCGTTCTAACAAGTTACCAATGTCGTTCGAATGACCTTGTTTGGATCGGATGAGATGGCTAATTTCATTTGAACGAAATGCAAAATTCATTCGAATGAGATGCGTGGAGTTATGTATTGCCATATTTTCACAATTTTCAATATTAAATAGGTCACTACAATTCATCTTTTCCAAAAAAAAAGGTTTCTAATATAGTTTTCTAAAGAGAAAAAATATCCTCATAGAACCCTGTTTACACCCTAGTTTTTAGTTCCACAAAACAAGATAATTTTTCAGTCATGAATATTTTATTTAAAACCTACTATATTTACATATTCTAGCATTTATGAATGCATTAATTCTGATACGTATGCTCATTTACCATGTAACCTCTATTTTGATTGTGTGTCTCTGTGTGTGTGTGTGTGTGTGTGTGTGTGTGTGTGTGTGTGTGTGTGTGTGTGTGTGTGTATATATATATATTATGTAAGGTGTAATACCCCGTAATTTTAATGACTTTTAAAATGGGTTATATTTTAAATTAATGGATTAATTGGATTTTATTATAAATTAATTCATTTGGGTTTTATCCGAATTGTGGGTATTAAAATGAATGATTCTGAATATTATTTAAAGATATTTAGGTAATATATGAATGTGATGCTATTGATGTGGTTGTGTGATACTAATTTAGTAATTTGAATTTTTAGTCGGACGCAATATGGGACGTGTCGGGACAAATTGTGAGATTAATTAAGAAACTTATTTTTATATCGACCTTATAGTCATTTTGACTACGTCATTGCATCCGGAAGGGTTAAAATAGTCAGAAAAGTCGATTTGGATGTTGATTTTGGGTCTCGAGTCATTTGGAAATGAAAAGACACCCCAAAAGGGCATTTTGGTTATTTTTACAAGGGGGATGAATAGTGATTTTAGATTTTGTCCTATTATAAATATTTGGAGATTAGTTGTACGTGGGTTCATTCATCTCTTCTACACAAAAATTGAGAGGTCATCTTTTGAGAGAAAGTGAAAGGTTGCTTGGGAAGAGAGAAGCTTGCTTGGGAAGGAGAAGAACCAAAGACCAAAGGTCACCACCACCAACCACCACCGTAAGTTGATTGGAGAAGGGGAGAACCACCTGTGAGATACTACACCAAAGGATCAGATCTTCATTAGAGGAAAGTATTTAATATTTGCAATCTAAATTTGTATATTGTCCATGTTACGATAGTTATAAAAATGAGATTTTACATGTTTGGAAGATGAAAAGATAAAGTTGTTAATGGATTTCTGGATAATGGAGTTATATAGGAATCAAACTCGTGTTGTAGGTAGATAGTAATCCACGAAATAATCCTTAAGTTGTTAAAGAAATTCTGAAAATCATTGGTGTGTTCTTAAAGATATCATGTATATAATTTTCTGGAAAAATAATATAAATATATGCTTTTAATTCAAAATCTTGATGATGAGATGTTGGGAATGATTTATAACCTGCTAGATGTTAATCGGTATTGATGATGAGATGTTGGGTGTTGAATCTTAGAGGTTTTTAGGTTCAAAAATGGTGAAAAATGCAGAATTCTGGGAAAGAAGACGAACAGTGATATCTCGCGCGATCTCGCGCGAAGTCGTTCTAGCGAGATGGCATCTCGCGTGAAGTCGCTCGAACGACACATGGAATTCGTTCAAATGACAACCCTTCTAGTTCGAGCAACAGAGGAAATTTTTGGAGATTTTATCACAGTCCAGTTTTGAGTTTCCAGTTTATTAGAGTGAGAGAAACTACCACAGCTGTGACTCGGGGTGCCTTATTATATTTATATATATATATATATATATATATATATATATATATAAATGAATGAATGTATATAGTGGTTAGTTCATTCTATTGTGTGATAATTATAGATGACGGTGAATAAAGAAAAAGAAGTGAATTAACTTAATGAATGTTTATTCTTATAGATTTTAAAAGGTTAATTCATGTTAATGGGAAACGTATAAGAATGATTGTACTACGTATGGTATGGGACATACGGGGTTATGATATGTGATGGAATCATATTATGGAAACTAGTTCGGAGGAACCATTAACTAGGTGGTTAATAGAAAACGTTAAGTGTTCACTATAGATGAGAGGTGAGAATAGCAAGTGAGAGTTGGATACTAACATGTACATAATAAATGCTTTATTGCACTTGTAAAATACTTGTTGTTTTCAAAATCATTTTCACATCGGGCTCTAACCTGTTTCCTTGCATATTCTCTTTTCTATTGTACCTTCTATATCAGGTGTCCAGCAGCAGGGACGCCAACCTTAGCGGATTATGACAAGCTATGGAATATTTCTTAGACGCCTATCTTCATTTGATTCATGTCGCCCAAAAGAAATTCAGTTATCTTCTTTTCTATCGGAGTCAAATAGTCTTGTACTTGTGTCATTTTAATACATTTACTATTGTGGGGATTACTGTATTGGATAAATATTTGGAAATGTTTACCCCAATTGCATTTAAATTCTTTTGTGTTATATATTCGATTATTAGTGTTATAGAATAATATGTGTTGTGTTATTGGTAAAAGAAAATTGGATTTTGTTGAAATTAAAATTTGGAAAGTTTTTAACACCAGCTTAATTGGGTATTTGGTGATTAGTTAATGTTTTCGACAGTGATGCTAAGAATGAGCCAACTTTATATTCTGTTTTAATTTGGTATGGGACTGGCCACCCGGTATTTAATTAGGCGGGATGTTACAGGTGGTATCAGAGCATCAGGTTCTAGTGTCCTTTAGGGTCTGTACGGCTTACTGTGTTTTCAGCTTAGCATTCTTTGATGTAGAGCCCTATGTATAGGATTGTTGATTTCTTTGGTAAGATTCCGTATATATTAGTGAATCTTATTTGCGTTCAGATGGGTTTGTACAAGAAGTATGACAAATGAGGGCCATTGGACGGATAGCGGAGATCGTACCTAGGAGGTTATGAAGTACATTCGAGTATGATGACCGTAGTCGAGGTCACCCCTATTATGGAAAATTGAGGAGAGTCATCACTAAAAGTTCTTGAAATGCGGGAATTATGTATGTTACCTAACGAAGCAATATATTTAAAGGCTTGGGCATATAGTCGAGTGTGGTTAACTAGAACTAAAAATTTGGGGTAAAATTTTTCTTAACTCCTCGGAGCAAAGTTATAATAGTGGGAGTCAACAACCATCACCCGCGAATGAGGGTATGTTTTCTATTTAAGGAGTCATGAGGTGCATACTGATTTTTGTAGCGATTAATATTGTATGGGCAAAAGGGTTACTAAACTTAGCTAATAGCACTGTTATTTACGTAGACTCACCGAGGGGTGTGGGACACCTATTTTTTTCATGTCATCACGTGGGTTTGATTTTTATCACGGAATTACTTACTTTGGGCATGTCTGAACATGATATGACTAGCGAAGTGCATTGACTTGTGGTATATGAGAGTGTATAGCCATCATCTTGTCTTTAATAAAAGAGTAGATGAGTAGACTTTTATTTGAAATCGATAAAACCTGTAAAGAGGTTATATACTATTGACTAAGGACCTGAGGAGTTTCGATGATCGACTACTTTAGGTAGTAGTGTGTCGGGGGAGTTCCTTGTTTGGATTTCTCTTGCGAGACACCCAACGCATGAAACTAATAAACGTTGGGAGTCGAAATAAGTTAGGTCTTTAGGATATGAGTTTATAACCTTTGCGATAAATCAGAGTATTATGTGGGTAATCATATCCATTTTATAAAGAAAGATGCACGATAGGGTGTATGGGCGCCCTGGATGGTTCGATTGTAGTATTTTTCAGAATTGTGAAAGAGTAAGTAGTTGTGACTTGAGGATTTATTTGTTTAATAGGTGAGGGTCATTTTTCCCAAACTTTGTCATGAGGATGGTATAGGGTAGATTGCATAAAGTTTAAATTCGATTCAGTTAAAACTATATGGTGAGGCTTGGCGTGTAACATCAATGGGGATATTTGATAATGTACTGTATGGGCGGTACGACATAGATTACTTGCGATGTGAGATTTATACTCAGAGTTGATCTTACCAGTATGATTTATCTTTCTGAATTTCGGGATGAAATTCTGTTATAAGGGCGAAAGTATGTAATACCCCGTAATTTTAATGACTTTTAAAATGGGTTATATTTTAAATTAATGGATTAATTAGATTTTATTATAAATTAATTCATTGGGGTTTCATCCTAATTGTGGGTATTAAAATGAATGATTCTAAATATTACTTAAAGATATTTAGGTAATATATGAATGTGATGCTTTCGATGTGGTTGTGTGATACTAATTCAATAATTTGAATTTTTAGTCGGACGCAAAATGGTACGTGTCGGGACAAATTATGAGATTAATTAAGAAACTTATTTTTATATCGACTGTTGATGTAAAAAACTAGATTATCTCTAATTAATTGATCACAGATAAATAAGATAATAAATAAATAAATAAGACAAAGGATTTTTAAAATGGTTCAGCCGTATGAGAATGGCCTACGTCCACTATTTTTGTATTGCTGACTGTTTGCCTGGAATTCTCGATAAGTGGTTTACCCAGAAATCCAGAGTCCCCTTCTAATGAGGAGGTTACAATGTATTTATAGCCTTGAGGCTGTACATATGAAAGGACAATGCGTTGGCATCTAGTAATTTAATGCATAGTCATATTTTTTATTCTCTAGATTTGGGTGCTCTGCACGCCAAGTAGCTTAGACCGCCTGAGTTGCTCGGTACGCCAAGTAGCTCGGGGCCTAGAGTAGCTCGGTATGCTTAAGTTGCTCGAGGGACCTGAGTTTCTCATCCAAAATGTTTGTATTTGACAGGTAGATCTCCACGTGTCTTCAAATGATTGGTCCATGTCAGCAGACTAAATTTTGTATCAACAGAAACCCCCAATGTTTCGCATTTGAAGCTGAAGGAGAGTGTGGAACATTTTGCTCGAAAACTGCTTGGATTATTGATTTTCATGGAATTTAAGAAAATTTTCGTTATATAACTCCTTTTTTAGTGCAAAGTATCAGGCTTTTAAAGTGTTTTGAATTTTCATGACCCCTTCGATATTTGTGCCCTTTTCTTCTTTTAGCCGCCGGAAACACAAACGTTTTCCCTTGTGATCATTGCCTTTCTCTATTCTCGAGGGAAAGTATTTAAAAGCCTCCAAAATCCTGTCTTTTTTCACTTTTCAAATTTGTATCTTTGAACTCTTCATCTTTTCTCTGTCTTATACCTTCGTTCTTTCTATCGTTCATTGATAACTGATCTCTATTTTCTCTGTAAGATTTTCTTCCTTCCTTTTTATTTTATTCACCATGGTTTATCCTGTTGAATCGTTAGACAAATTTCGATCTGAATTTTCAATCCCTTCGTGGGTTATTTTGGAAGAACTTTCTGAACCTTCTGATTATTTTTCTTTGGCTGACAGACATTGGTTCCCCAGTCTTTTGTAGCCGAATGTGGCTTTTCTTTCCCTCCAACTCCCTTGTATTTGGAGTTTTGCCAATACTTTGATGTTGTTCCTGCAAGAATAGCTCCAAACGCATGGAGGATAGTTAATGGCTTACATAGGTTGAATCAACTTCATAGAACTCGTTTAGGGATTCCAGAGATTATGTATTGTTAGAGATGGGTTATCAGTGAAAGTAATTTCTATTTAAAAACTAGGTTTTTGAATAGAGCATTAGTTGTCAATCTTCCCGGTGCCAATAGGGATTATTTTGAACATGGTTTTGTGATGAAAAATTGGCAACACCCTCCATTAAATGGAGATAATGTATACCAAGGTCCCACGTGTCCACTTTATAGCAATGGGATAGGTTGTTTTTATTTTTAAAATCTTATTTTCTTTGTATTTGATAAAATGCATCACTGACAATTGATTATGTTTGTTACAGTTGATAGTAAAAGGAAACTGAGGTTAATATAAATCATTTAAAACTTATCTGGAGCTTACACCAGTTTGTTGCTGAGGAGCATATTATATCTGCTTCTTATTTGCTGCAATACAAGAGCTACACTTCATCTTTCACTGCTCGTCCTCGTCCAGTGGTGGTTGATCTTGACTAAGTACCAGCACCAGCCTCTGAGACTAGTGTGGAAGGTTATTCTTCTGAATTGAATATTCCTATCACTGATCTGATGAAGAAAAGAAGAGGTCCTTCCTTTTTTGATAGGTCTACTTTTGCCCATATGGAGGCAAAGAAAAGTAAAAAATATGTCCCAGATGAGGGGACAGAGAAAATAGATGTACCCCCTCCTGTTGTTGCCCAGGAAGCTGGCAAGAAGCCCCCTGTGATTTTGAGTAAATCTGTTGCTATTTCTACTCCAAGCGATGTTATCATCATATCATCGGTAAAGACAACGTCTTTAGTTGAGAGTGCTCCTGCCCCTCTGAGGAGCTTAAAGAAAAGTTCTTCTGAGAGACCTGCTGAACCTATCTCTCAACCTTCAAATGTTGACGGTGGGGTTCCAACTTTTGTTGGGCTTGGTAAAATCTTGGACTGTCCCAGAAGTCCAAGGTATTGAAGATACTCTCTCTCGCGAGAGAATTACTACTCTCGCTGCTCAACACATTGCCTCAATAAGTAATCTTGGTCTGATTCTTTTTCTTTATAATATTGTACTTATGTATTGACTTAAAGATATTTATATTTTCAGCTGGTGACGTGTTTCAATAGCATCTTGAAGAAGGATGAAGCTATTAGGGCTTCAAGCTCCTCGGGTGGAGTGGAGGAGGCTTTTATTGGGTTAACCCAATCCTTAAAAGATTCTCATTAAAAGTACGAGGAAGATAAAGTTGCTTGGAAGAAGCAACTCAAGTCCATCGAGCAAGAGAGAAATCAAGCTGTGAGTGCCTCCAAAGAATTGGAGAGAAAATTGAAGGAGTTTGAACAGAGCAACAAGAAGCTTGAGGCTAAGCTCAAGTCTGCTGAAAATGAAGTTGTTAAACTTCAAGATGTCGAGCAACAGAAAATGGAGGCGGAAGAGAAGTTGAAGGCTGCCAAGGAGCTCTTTAGGGAAAGGACCTCCTCGGAGAAGGCAAAAAGGAAAAATGCAGTTAAAAAAAATTTCAGTGCTGGTTGGGATAAAGGATGGAACAAGGGCTTGGCTGTAATGACCTCTCAAATGGAATTTTCCAATGTCAAATACTTTAGGGATGGATGGGTGGAAGCCTTGCAGGAGTTGAAAGTCTTCAGCACCACACTCATGGCCCTCCTCCCTCTCCTGGCGAAGAAGAAGATGAAGCTGCTTCAGACGAATCTTCTATGATGACTGGAGATTAAGTCCCAGTTGTCCCTATTGTTCAGGCTTCTGAGCAACCCCAACCAGCTAACACTTCTACCGAGCAGCTTCCCTTATCTTCTAAGCAACCAACTCCTTTATCCAAACCTTCCGAGGAAGTCATAGGGAACAAGGAGAAGGTGTAGAGTTATTCGGGTTTTTTATTTTGTTGTTTTCTTGAATGTAACTTAGAACTATGTATACCTTCTTATGATGAATAAAATTTCGAACTTTGGTTGTTCCTCTTGAATTTCTTCTTTTACTTGCTCTGTCTGCATCATTATTGATTCTTTTTATTTCTTTTCTTTGCTCGTTTATGGCCAGGATGGAGCTCTTATCGGCTCATGACACAGAATTAATAAAGAAATGCAATGACTATTTTAAAGCTGGCCACGCAGATCTCAATGAGTCCCAGATAATATATATCCTTGGTTCAAATGCTTCTAACAGAGCAGTTGAAGCTTATAAATATTTAAAATGCTTGCTCGATCGCGTTGTTGCCAAGAATGTGGCCTACTATGAGATGATTGAAGACCTCCAAGGAATGATCGAGGCACTCCAGCAGAAGTATAAAGAATCCTCCACACTTTTGCATCAAGGGTACGAGAAGAAATTTCAGCAATTGAGTGCTGACAAAGGATATGAGAAATTCATCTCTGCTTATGAGAAGAAAGAGAGTGTTTTGAAGCTTGAAGTTGAAGAACACAGGAACATCGCTAAGTTATTGGAGCAGGAAAACATTGCTTTACAAGAAGAGATAAAATAACTCAAATCTTTTGCATCTTCCTCGGGAGCTTTGGTCCCCGTTAATGATGAAGGTTTCTCTTTCTTGGAGGTGGAGAATGCCAACTTACGAGATGAGTTGGAAACTTTAAGAAGAGCTGGACCCTCCACATCTACTCGTGGACGAGCAAGATCTTCTGCTCGTGGACGAGCAAGGGTTGGTCGGGTTCTATTGAAAAAGAGAGAACTCAATCTGCCTTGGAGAATCAGGTAGTTCAATTGATGGCGAAGAATTAAGCTTTAGTGGAAATGTCCAAGAAAATTTTGAATCTTACTGACCAACTCTCTTCTCATAGTTCTGCTTTGGAAAATAAGGAAATTCTGGCGAAGAATCTGTATGAGCAACTGGAGAGTTTAACCTATCAATTCCATAAACAACCTAGAGAGTTTTGGATGGATGGGTACAATGAAGCCCTTTACCATCTTGATGCTCGGATCCAGCAGTCAAATAACGAGGGGTACAAGTAAGGGTGGTTGAATGCACTGTGTGTGCTAAAATTGGAGCAGGTTCACTACTTATGGAGTTATTATGACCCTGGAGTGCTCGATTTGCCCGTGCCTCCTTTTAATCTAGACATTAATTGGATTCCTACTCGGGATATTCCTCAATTCCTTATCTCCAAGCATCTCGACGATTACAGTCTCCATGCAAACTTTGAGATATCTCACCCAGAACACTTTCTTGATTGACCATCCCTAATGAATGTCAGAATGCTATGAGATGTAAATTTTATAAATTCCCCTTATGCATTAGATGATCCTCCTGCCGGGGTAGAACCTGTTTCAAAGGCAGAAGGGAAAAAACCAATAGAATAGGGTTTTTTATGTACTGAAGTATATTTTCACATCAGATGTAATTCTACTTGATTTAAATGAAGATTTTTTGCCATTTCATTGTCTTCTAAATAATTTGTAGAATGTTCTTGCTTTATGGTTGGTAAATATATGTGTATATATTATACTTATCCCATTTGTTGTTTAATCTGAGTCACCGACCAATCGGAGTTGGTGGTAGTAAGTTTTCGACCAACTGGAGTTGGTGGTAAATTCTTTCCGACCAACCGGAGTTGGTGGTAATAAGTCACCGACCAACCGGAGTTGGTGGTAGTCAGTTTTCGACCAACCAGAGTTGGTGGTAAATACTTTTCGACTAACCGGAGTTGGTGGTAATAAGTTTCTGATCAACCGGAGTTGGTGGTAAATGCTTTCCGACCAACCGGAGTTGGTGGTAATGAGTTTCCAACCAACCGGAGTTGGTGGTAAATGTTTTTCGACCAGCCGGAGTTGGTGGTAATGAGTTTCCGACCAATCGGAGTTGGTGGTAATAAGTTTCTGACCAACCGGAGTTGGTGGTAATAAGTTTTCGACCAACCGGGGTTGTTGGTAAATGCTTTCCGACCAATCGGATTTTGTGGTAATAAGTTTCTAACCAATCGGAGTTAGTGGTAAATGCTTTTCGACCAACTGGAGTTGGTGGTAATTGGTCTGAATTTGGTGTGTAGTGTGTAGCACTAATACTCCGGAAAAAAATCAATGAATAAAGAAACTGGGTGAAAATATCAATTTATTCATGTTGAAGAAACTGCATTCATAGGAATTTCAATTACTGATAATATTTGCGTAGATGCTCTGCATTCCACACATTCTTGAATTCTTCTCCTTCCAAGGTTTCAATCCTGTATGTTCCTGGACGAACAACTTATGTTACTCTGTATGGTTCATGCCAGTTAGCTTCTAATTTATTTATCTTTTGGATCACTTTCTTTAGCACATAATCCCCTTCCTTCAAATCACACTTCTTCACTCTTTTGTTATAGAACAAAGTTGTTCGTTGTTGATATGCTGCATTCCTAATTGCTACTTCTTCCCTAACTTCTTCGAGCATATCCAGGTCTAATCTTCTCATCAAATCGCTAACAGGAGAATTGAAATTAAGCACCTTACGCGTGGGTAGACCCAATTCAGTAGGTATCACAGCCTCACTCCCAAATGCCAGCATGTATGGAGACTCTCCAGTTGCTGTTTGTGGTGTGGTATGATAAGCCCACAACACAGAATGTAGCTCGTTAATCCAATTTCCTTTCTCATCATCCAATCATTTTTTCAAACCATTCAGTAGCGTTATATTTGTCATTTCAGTTTTCCTATTGCTTTGGTGATGGCCTAGTGCAGAGTGGATCTTGAGTACATTGGATTGATGACAACACGCGGCAAACTCTTCATTATCAAACTGGGTTCCATGGTTAGTAATGAACGAATGTGGGAGGATATATTTGCAGATAATATTCTTCCAAATAAATTAATATACTTTGTTGTATGTCATATCAATGAGAGGCTCAGCTTCCACTCATTTATTAAATTAATCCACAGCAACCACTAGGTATTTGAATCTTCCCCTGGTCGTTGGAAGTGGCCCGACCAAGTCTATCCCCCATATAGCGAATGGCCAAGGGGATGTGATGGGTGTTAATAATGCTTGGGGAGTTCTTCGGATGGAGGAAAAACGTTGGCATTCATCGCACTTCTTAGCATAAGGTACGCAATCATCTCTCATCGTTGGCCAGTAATACCCCTGCGTTGTTATTCTTTGCAAAAGCGTTAAACCTGTTACATGGTCTCCACAAGACCCTTCGTGGACCTCCTCGATCAAATCCTTTACCTCGGAGGGATGGACACATCTTTGTATCCCTGTTATAACTCCTTGTCTATACAAGATTCCATTGGTCAATACATAACGGGCATCTTTAAACTTTAATTTTTTGGCTGCGAGTTTATCAGTTGGCAATGCCCCCTCTTTAATGTAGGCCCTGATGGGGTCCATCCAAGATGATCCCAAGTCGAGGGCGATGAAGTTTATCATAAAATCTTCGTCTATTCTCCGACCGGCCAGGATTTCTATTGGAACTGTTTTTCGTAGCTCGATGCGTGTGGCCGATGCTAACCGAGCTAGGGCGTCTGCTCTTGCATTCTCTAGTCTTGGTATTCTAACCAACTGTACTTCAGTAAAACTTGATACAACCTCCATCGCTTTGGCATGATACTTGACCATTAATTCTCCTTTTGCGGCATACACTCCCAGAATTTGGTTTACGATTAATTAGGAATCACTGAACACAACGACTTGTTCTGCTTTTATAGTTTTGGCTAGACTTAAACCCACAATCATTGCTTCATATTCGGCCTCATTATTAGAAGCCTTAAATTGAAAGCGCAGAGCATACTCCACATTAATCTCATCCGGACTCTTTAAAATAATTCATGCTCCACTGCCTGTATTGCATGAAGATCCATCCACATATAAATTCCATACATGCATTTCATCATCAAATTTTTTATTAGACAGAGTTCCTCGATGGAACATTCAGTGCTTCCTTTTATCCTCCTTCGGTACTCCTCGCTGTTCGTCAATCATCTTTTCTTGCTCGTCTACCGACGTAAGTTGGTCGGGTTTTAAATTTGATGATCCTGTAACATCCATAGGTTGGTTTGTATTCAACTGTTGTTCTTCGGAGGCATCTTCCTGAGTAAACTCTGCGATAAAATCTTCTATTTCATTCCCTCTAAGAGACGATCTAGGCTCATAAACTATATCATATTCACCAAGTTCTATTGCCCAGTACATCAATCTTCATGATTTCTCCGATTTGTGCAGAGCTTGTCTTAATGGCATATCAGTGTACACCATTATAGTATGGGGCCTCATTCTTTTGCTTGCTTCAATCAGTGCTAGTGCCAAATTTTCCAACCTTGGATATTCTGCTCCTCAAAAAGCCTTGTTGGTATAGTATACTAGTTTCTGCACTCCATCCTCCAATCTTATCAATGCCGAGCTAACAGCATTCTCTGAAACTGCCAGATACAAGTATAGTCTTTCTCCATCACTGGTCTAGATAATAATAGAGGTGTCCCCAGATACTTCTTCAATTCTTGAAAGGCTTCCTCACATTCATCGTTCCACTCAAAAGTTTTTTGGAGTGTTTTGAAGAATGGGAGACATCTGTCTGTTGCTCGTGACACAAACCTATTAAATGCTACAACTCGCCCTGTTAGGCTTTGTACTTCCTTCTTCATGGTTGGAGATCGCAGCTCCAATAAAGCTTTAATCTTTTCAAGGTTCACCTCAATACCTCGTTGATTTACAATATACCCGAGAAACATTCCTTCTCACACTCCAAATATGCACTTGGTGGGATTTAACTTCATTTCGTATTTCTCTAGTTGATCAAAAGTCTGACCTAGGTCAACTAAATGATCAACAGCTTTTTTTCTCTTCGTCAGCATATCATCAACATAAACCTCCATGTTATGACTGATTTTCTCTACAAACACCTTATTCATCAGCCGCTGATATGTTGCACCTGCATTTTTCAATCTAAAAGGCATAACATTATAGCAATAAGTTCCCCTTGGGGTGATAAAAGAAGCACTCTCCCTATCCTTTGGCTTCATTTTAATCTGGTTATACCCAGAATAAGCACCCATGAAACTTAACAATTCATGCCCCGAGGTAGTATCCACCAGCTGATCAATTCGGGGCGAAGGAAAATGATCCTTTGGGTAGGCTTTATTAAGATCAGTGAAGTCCACACACATCCTCCACTTGTTATTTTTCTTCTTCACCATTACCACATTTGCTAGCTAATCAGAATATTTGACATCCTCAATAAAAGAGGCTTTTTGTAGTTTCTCTACTTCTTCCTGTATGGCTTGGTTCTTTTTAGGACTGAAAACCCTTATTCGTTGCTTTACTGGCTTGATTTCCCTGTTCTCGTTGAGCTCGTGACACAGGAAACTCGGGTCTATCCCTGGCATGTCTTCGTGACTCCATGCGAAAGTCTTCTTTTTGCGTCTTAGAAATGCTATCAATTCCTGTTTGATTGATACATCCAGTGATGCACCAATCTGAGTTGTTCATTTTGGATGCTCGTCGTCCAGAATGATATTTTCGGTAGCCTCCATGACTTGTGCCTTCACTAGCTGAGACTCATCTTTAGGGTCTAACGTTTCAATTTTTGCCTCTTTTATTTCATCCACTTGATAAGTAGTAGTCTTTTTCCTTGATTCTTCGCGTTCCTCTTTCTCGGTAGATGAATAGTAGCATTCCCGAGATACTTTTTGGTCGCCTTTCACCACTCCTACTCCAAAGTTGGTTGGGAATTTTAAATATTGATGTAGAGTAGATGGTACTTCTTTGAACTTCATCAAACCTACCCTTCCCATGATGATATTATAAGCTGATTGGACATTTTTATCCATTACGAAAAAACGTACTCTTTCTGTTCGACAAGCAGGCCATGTACCGATAAGCATATCCAACTTGATTGTCCCAAGTGGAAAAACCTTTTCCCCAGTAAAACCGAGGAGAGGTCGATGATAGGGCTCTAATTGGGCTAGCTTCAAATTCAAACTATCAAAATATGGGTAGAACATGATGTCTGTCGAGCTACCATTATCCACCAGTACCCGTGAAATCACCACTTCCTTCATCCTCATCTTGATCACCAATGGGTCATCATGAGGATATAGTACACCTGCCAGGTCATTCTTAGAGAATCTAATGACCAACTTGTCTTTATTCACCCTCCTCGGGCGATCATCTTCAGCTAGATTTATTCGTTGAATGTACGAGCAAGTTTGAGCCTCATTGAGGTAAGCTTTCCTCTCCGCAGTGAGATCTCCACCTCCTGCATCTCCACCAGTAATAACATTACAATCAAATGATCCAAAACGGATTGAAAATACCTCACGTTCTAGTTGTCTTGGTCTTTTGGGGAGATCGGGGTCATCTTGATCATCTTCTGGATCCTCTTCGTGACTTCTTTTCTTGTCTTCTTTTGTTCGACGAGGAGATTTAGATTTTTGCCTTCCTCGGTCGTTGGTCTTTCCACTAGTTTGGCGATTAACATACTTAGCCAATTTTCCTCGTCTGATGAGTGCTTTCCAGAAGACAAGACTATGTGATAATTGATTAACTTCGCAACTTTCTAATATAGCACACTTATTTAATTAGAGACCCTAAACATGCATCTAAGGTGCGTGTGTCAACCCATAAATAAATAAAGCATGTGACACAAAAAATATGCTAAGACACAGATTTCAGGAAAAAAAACCTTTCGGGTAAAACCTTTATTTCACTATGAATATACAAGTCGCAACTTACAATTACATAGAGAAATTTGCAATGGATCAACGCGCAGCCAACCCACAAAGACACGCAGTCTTGAACTCAGCAAGAAAATACACGCAGCACCCTCCAAGGACTCGCAGCCCAAACAACGAAGGAAGAACCGCAACTCTCCTCAATAACTCGCAGCCATAAAACTTTGTAGAGACTCCCTCAGCAATGATACGCATCCCTCGGTTGCAAAGATCTCTCCACAAAGATGAACAACAACAAAGTTTGTGTTCTAGGGTTCCAAAAGATTCACAAAAGTAATTGGGATTTTTGTGTGTGAATCAAAAAGATGTTTGGCACATCAAAAAATGAAGTCTTATTGTGTTTGAACTCTTAAAAACGTTTTCTCAAAGACTTGAAAAAATATACCACTGAAATAGTTATATATATAGGAAATATGAATAGGTGGAAAAATATCACACGGATCTGATCGAGTTTATCCCAGGCGGACCGGTCCGGCTTGGAGGCGGATCGGTCCGACCTCGGATCAGTTCTTTTGAAATATGGCTCCATCGGTTTGTATTCGATCCGGGGTCTACTGGACCTTGAGCAAGGCGGATCGGTCCGGGTAGAGGGCGGACCGGTCCGGCTTCCCAGAAAAACAAAAAACATTTAAAAGCCTCATTTTGCTTGAAAAAACTTACTTCTTATTTTTATAAAAAATTTCCAATACTAAATATGAACTTTAAGGAACGTAAAAACAAAAATTTACCAAGTTCATTCTCGCAGAGGCTATGATGTTGAAGACACTTTGATAATCGGATCCGTTGATGTAGATGCGATCTTGAGTTTCTTCAACGGTGTAATGGCGTACGACATATAAATTGATAATGGACAAAAATGTCCTTACAAATCTCCCCCTATGTCTATGCCGGTACATACATAAAAAAAATCCGAATTATCAACTTATGACCTATACAAATCTACCCTCCCATGAACCCTAAAGATGGAAAGATACAAAGGTATAAATCTTCATCGTTTGTTCTTCAATCTTCAACAATCATCAAATCTCAAAACTTTTCTCATCAGGGTGTGCATTTCACTGATCATCAATGTAGTGCCTACACACATGAGACAAAGCAAATACCACGTGACGTATCGAGTTTGAAATGAGATAAACATATATACCAATTTATGATAAAAGCGTAAGCTAAATCTCAAAAACTCCCCCAAAATTCAAACTCCCCCATAATATGATAATTCTTTCTCCCCCTTTTAATGATGTCCCCAAATAGAAAAATGAGAAGAATGAATCAAATAAGAAAAATCGGGGTGTCATGGTACACAAAACAGGGCATCAAACAATATGGTAAACGTGCTCTTGCAAGGAGATGCTCAAACAAATCTTCACAAACTATTTTTGAATTTTTCAAATTTTTCGTACAAAAATAAGATACCAATTTGAACAAAAATGATACAAAAATCACACCATGGATTTAGACTCAAACAACCAAGTCATGGAAATGGAATTAATGGGTGTGAACACATTCGATAGGTAAATTAACTCAATCAATCATATGTGCACGATGCATATGTGTACCCCTAACGAATGAACAGTAAAAGTATCCTTAGGTGAAAAGTTTGTTGAATTTAGATGACATCGTCTTATACAAATCAACAAATCAAAGTCAAGTGATTTCCACACCAATAACGTCCAAAACTATGTAGTGCATTTTCAAGCATTTCAAGGAGGTGCAAACCCGTTTTAAATTCTGTAACCAAACTCCCTCATATATATTTTCTTTTAGAGGTAATCTAAATTCTCAAACTTTGGAGAATTGGTGCAAAAACCTAAATGGCCCCTTTTTTTGGCATGCATATCTTTTTATTGCCTTTCAATTTTTTTGGGCTCTTTTAACCTCTTTGGACCCCGGATAATAAAATTCCTCCATTTTTTAGGTCCAATTTAACGGTGGCTTAGTATTCACAAAGGCAAAATGAACCTTTCGCAGCCCTTCCCCGTTTTCAAACAAAGCACACAAACTCACAAAACGGTTCTTATATGCACAATTTCCTTATCAAAATTTATCGCGCTTGATTCGTTTTAAAGACAAGATTGAAGTGAAAACACCCAACCAACATGTGATAAGACAAGCACAATAATCAAACAAATCCGTGCATGTGTGCAATAAAGGAAACATGAGTCAAACATGTAGGAAGTAACACTTAATTACATCTTAATGACTCCAAACATTATAAAGCACAAGGATGAATTGACCTATTGTCTCAAAACACTATTAAATAGTCACATGAAAATAATGGAATGATGGTGTGACTCGGTCATCCTAAGTGTCAATCCATAAACGGTGCAAACAAAACACAAAAATCTTTTTGGATTTTTCAAAAAAATTATCAAAATAAAATCTTTTTGTATTTGTCAAAATTTTCAAAAAAAATAAATCATACAAAATGATACATACTAGCAATAGGCACACAATGACATCATGAAAATCACCCAATGCTAGTAAACAAGTCAAACCTCAATCATTAGGTGCGGAGGGGTTTTCCAAAGGTGGTGACAACTTATGAAAAACCTCCATCAGTTCTTGTGAAGTTTTGACTAAAAACTTAACTTGCTCTCCTAAATGTGCAAACTCTCTCATGTAGTCTCCGGGAGCATGTAACACGTGTAGAGGCAAAACGTGACACATATCCCAACTTAAAGCAAAATCCCCTAAGGTGTCCTCTCCTCTTGCAATGGGAACAAACATAAATAGGTCTAGGAACACCTCTCTCAAAAACTCTAGGACGCACTTTCCTAATAGGAATGGGACGCCTAGGTGGGTTAGGATGAGACACATGTGAAACTGTCACTAAAGTGGGAACCGGCTCGGGTGCTAATTGGGAAGAAGAAGCACCGTCATGACTTATTCCTAACTTCTCACCTTTACCCTTAAGAACCACCTTTTCAACCTTCTTAGGTGCGTTCTCAAACTTGACTTTGACCACCCTAGCACGTTCGAGATCACTCTCGAGTTGGGATACACGTGTCGTCAGACTAGACAACGTGCTGGTCAAATCACACTTCTCCTTTCTCAAAAACTCCTTCTCTTTCTCCAAATCTAAAACCCGACGACCTAAATCCCTATTATACATATTTGTTTTCAAGATCTTGGTGTACAAATCTCTAAAAGCTTTTTGGAGCTCACTTTCATCTCCACTTTCACTCTCACTTTCTCCCTCACTAGAAGCGCTCAAACCATCACTATCACTTTCGTGTGCACTATTGTGGGACAAGGCGGGTGTGCTCACACGACTAGAAAGAGCTACAAACTTCTCACCACTAGTCTCATCACCCTCACCTTCACTACTATCACTAAGTGTGGCGGGCATAGCTACTTTCTTTCCTTTCTTTCTAAACCACGTAGGACACTCAAACGACTTATACCCCTTACCCCCACATTCAAAACAAGTGACGTTCTCAAAATCTTCCTCACACTCCTCATCGGAGTCATTCCCTTTTTCCCTCTCACCACTTTCTTTGGCCTTTCCTTTCTTTTTATTTTTCTCAAAAAAATTCTTTTTATTGGAAGAATTATTTTTGTTCATGTTGAGAAATTTTTTAAAATTTTTCGCAAACTAGGCCATATCATTAAAATCAAAATCTCCCTCGGAATTGGACTCACAAAATTTTTCTTTATTTTTCTTAAAATGAGTCTTTAAAGCAATGCCATTATCCTTAGCCTTAACGGTTTTGGGAAACATGTCAATCTCATAGGTTTGAAAATCTCCTACAAGTTCTTCCAACTTAAGTGATTTTAAATTTTCCAAAGAGTTCAAAACAGTGACTTTAGGAATAAAGCGTTTTGGGAGAGATCTCAAAATCTTTTTAACGACACGCGTGTTATCAATCACCTCACCCAAATTAAAACATGTGTTAACAATGTCTGACAAACGAGCATAAAAATCATCAAAGCATTTAGACTCAGACATGGTAATAGTCTCAAATTGGGTGGCCAAATTTTGTAATTTTGATTCTTTAACCGCGTTCGTACCCCCATGTGTCAATTTCAAAACATCCCAAGCCTCTTTAGACGTGGTGCACATCATAATTAGGCGAAACTCATCAGGAGAGACAGGTCCAGAAATAGCACTCAGACCACGGGAATTAAAATTGGACAATTTATAATCATCTTCAGTCCAGGCTGACACGGGTTTTAAAGTGGTGATGTTATTAACAGTGACCGTGGGAGGAGTCCAACCATTTTCGCAAAGCAACCAAACACGCTCGTCAATAGATTTTAAAATCGATTTCATACGAGCTTTCCAGTAGGCATAATTAGACCCGTCAAAAATAGGCATCTGATTATATAAGTGCTGCATATGAAAAATTGCGATTTTTCACAAAACTGATTTTTAAAAAAATCAATATCACACGATTTTGTGGAAAATAGGAATACGCAATAAATTAGCGCAACCCGCTCTGATACCAATTTGAGAAGACAAGACTATGTGATAATTGATTAACTTCGCAACTTTCTAATATAGCACACTTATTTAATTTGAGACCCTAAACATGCATCTAAGGTGCGTGTGTCAACCCATAAATAAATAAAGCATGTGACACAAAAAATATGCTAAGACACAGATTTCAGGAAAAACCCCCTTTCGGGTAAAACCTTTATTTCACTATGAATATACAAGTCGCAACTTACAATTACATAGAGAAATCTGCAATGGATTAACGCGCAGCCAACCCACAAAGACACGCAGTCTTGAACTCAGCAAGAGAATACACGCAGCACCCTCCAAGGACTCGCAGCCCATACAACGAAGGAAGAACCGCAGCTCTCCTCAATGACTCGCAGCCATAAAACTTTGTAGAGACTCCCTCAGCAATGACACGCAGCCCTCGGTTGCAAAGATCTCTCCACAAAGATGAACAACAACAAAGTTTGTGTTCTAGGGTTCCAAAAGATTCACAAAAGTAATTGGGATTTTTGTGTGTGAATCAAAAATATGTTTGGCACATCAAAAAACGAAGTCTTGTTGTGTTTGAACTCTTAAAAACGTTTTCTCAAAGACTTGAAAAAATATGCCACAGAAATAGTTATATATATAGGAAATATGAATATGTGGAAAAATATCACACGGATCTGATCGAGTTTATCCCAGGCGGACCGGCCCGGCTTGGAGGCGGATCGGTTCGACCTCGGATCGGTTCTTTTAAAATATGGCTCCATCGGTTTGTATTCGATCTGGGGTCTACTGGACCTTGAGCAAGGCAGATCGGTCCGGGTAGAGGGCGGACCGGTCCGGCTTCCCCAGAAAAACAAAAAACTTTTAAAAGCCTCATTTTGCTTGAAAAAACTTACTTCTTATTTTTATAAAAATTTCCCAATACTAAATATGAACTTTAAGGAACGTAAAAACAAAATTTTACCAAGTTCATTCTCGCAGAGGCTATGATGTTGAAGACACTTTGATATTCGGATCCGTTGATGTAGATGCGATCTTGAGTTTCTTCAACGGTGTAACGGCGTACGACATATAAATTGATAATGGACAAAAATGTCCTTACAGCTTCAATTTCATTCTTAAGAGCTATGCATTGTTTGGTCATATGACCATGGTCTTTATAGAATTCTCAGTATTTGGACTTGTCTCTTCTATCAGGATTTCCCTTCATTTTCGCTGGCCAGTCTAGCTCCTCACTATTCTTGATCTCCTCCAAAATGTGATTTATATCTACCTTTAAAGGAGTGTAATTTCCAAATTTCTTCATCTGCTCGAGTGTTTGCTTTGATTTCGATTGCCTATTGCCACCATTGATCTTCTGATCCTTCTTTTCGATTTTACCATCTTCCACTTTGGTCTCCTTAGTATCTACGTTCTTTTTCGCAGCAATGGCTTCCTCGGCATTCATGATTTTGGCTGTGTTTGCCATCACTTCTACCATGGTTCTGAGCGGGCCTTTGGCTAAAGTGTAGTACAATTTATTGGGCAACAGTCCACTCATTAGAGCAGTAATTAATGTTTTCTCCTCGTAATCAATTACTTCAAGTTTCTCATTATTGAAACGAGTAATATAGTCCCTGGTGCTCTCACCTGCCTTATGTCTAACATTTAGCAAGTGTGCTACTCGTTTAACTGGTTTCGCTCCAAAATAAAAGTTCCCGATAAAGAGCTCTGCCAGTTGAAAGAAAGTCTCAATTTTCCCCGAGGAAGGTTGTTGTACCATATCTGAGCTGATTCAGTAAGAGTTCCTGAAAATTCCCTACATCTCATCTCGTCTGGAATCGCATAGAATCGGCAGCTGCTTGGTATTATTATATATGAAGGACAGGGTCAGTTTTCCCATCATATTTAGGCGTCACCATAGGAGCTTTGAATTTTGATGGTGTGGAAAAATCCACAATGGTCTGCACAAATGGCGTCCCTTGGACAAAAGTTCTTTGTAGAGGATTCTTGGACTTAGCCATTTACCCTAATCTTTTTTCCAATCTTTGGATAGAGCCCTTCCATGCATCGTTTCCCTCCTTGGGCCTATTGGTTCAAGCAACTGATCGCGTTGAATTCGCCTCTTAAGATCGAGCTGTTGGTCGTGATTGGGCAGAGCCTTCCCTTATATCGGATGGTCGTGGAGAGTTCCTCGACGCAATCCTATGAGGATTTCTATTCCTCGTAGGGCCTAAACGATCAAAAGGAGAGACTCTACTTAACCTTTCTAGAGCACTAGTCCTTTCTGGAGATAAAGTGACAATTCGTTGAGAATCTTTAGCTCATACTAATGAAGCCCGGTCAGGTTGATAAGAAGGATCATTAGATCTCTCAGTACGATATGATTCGGTGCGTCTACATTGATATTCCTCTGGGAATAGGATTCGCCTAGTTCGTGAAGAGGGTAAACGAGTATTTCTCTTAACACTTCGTTGTCCTGATTGGTCCGGTACTCCACCTTAAATAGTTTGTATGAGTTGACGCATGGTTTCTTGCATGGCCGTTTGCCCTTGGGCTAAATTAGTCATTATGTCATCCAGATCTTGAACATTTGGGGGAATAGAAGGGTTTAGAGGGTTCCCAATATTTCGATTACTGGATTCTGAATTATCAGCCATTGATGAAGAATTATTTTGATAAAAAATGATAAGTATAGTCGTTTCCCACAGACGGCGCCAATTTGTTGATGTAAAAAACTAGATTATCTCTAATTATTTAATCACAGATAAATAAGATAATAAATAAAAAATACAAAGGATTTTTAAAGTGGTTTAGCCGTGTGAGAATGGCCTACATCCACTATTTTTGTGTTGTTGACTGTTTGCCTGGAATTCTAGATAAATGGTTTACCAAGAAATCCAGAGTCCCCTTCTAATGAGGAGGTTACAATGTATTTATAGCCTTGAGGCTATACATGTGAAAGGACAATGCGCTATCATCTAGTATACATATACATCTGTACGATAATAATGAGCATTTAATGCGCAGTCGTCTTTTTGATTCACTAGATTTGGGTGCTCTGCTCGCCAAGTAGCTCGACCGCCTAAGTTTCTCGATACGCTAAGTAACTCGGGGTAGCTCGGGGACTAGAGTAGTTCAGTATGCTTAAGTTACTCGGGGGCCCTGAGTTGCTCGTCCAAAATATTTATATTTGACAGGTAGATCTCCACGTGTCTTCAAATGATTGGTCCATGTCATCAGACTAAATTTTATATCAACATAGACCTTATAATCATTTCGACTGCATCATTACATCCGGAAGGGGTGAAATAGTCAGAAAAGTCTATTTGGATGTTGGTTTTGGGTCTCGGGTCATTTGGAAATGAAAAGACAACCCAAAAGGGCATTTTGGTTATTTTTATAAGGGGGATGAATAGTGATTTCGGATTTTGTCCTATTATAGATATTTGGTGATTAGTTATACATGGGTTCATTCATCTCTTCTACACAAAATTTGAGAGGTCATCTTTTGAGAGAAAGTGAAAGGTTGCTTGGGAAGATAGAAGCTTGCTTGGAAAGGACAAGAACTAAAGACCAAAGGTCACCACCACCGAGGGTTGATTGGAGAAGGGGAGAACCACCTGTGAGATACTATACCAAAGGATCAGATCTTCATTAGAGGCAAGTATTTGATATTTGCAATCTAAGTTTGTATATTATCCATGTTAGGATAGTTATAAAAATGAGATTTTACATGTTTGGAAGATGAAAAGATAAAGTTGTTAATGGATTTCTGGATAATGGAGTTATATAGGAATCAAACTCATGTTGTAGGTAGATAGTAATCCACGAAATAATCCTTAAGTTGTTGAAGAAATTCTGAAAATCATTGGTGTGTTCTTGAAGATATCATGTATATAATTTTCTGGAAAAATAAGATAAATATATGCTTTTAATTCAAAATCTTGATGATGAGATGTTGGGAATGATTTATAACCTGCTAGGTGTTAATGGGTATTGATGATGAGATGTTGGGTGTTGAATCTTAGAGGTTTTTAGGTTCAAAAATGGTGAAAAACGCAGAATTCTGGGAAAGAAAACGAACAGTGATATCTCGCGCGATCTCGCGCGATCTCGTGCGAAGTCGCTCGAGCGAGATGGCATCTCGCGCGAAGTCGCTCGAACGACACGTGGAAGTCGTTCAAACAACAACCCTTTTGGTTCGAGCGGCAGAGGAAATTTTTGGAGATTTTATCACAGTCCAGTTTTGAGTTTCCAGTTTATTGGAGTGAGAGAAACTACCAAATAGTAAATGCAAATAGGAAAGAATTTTGGGAAAAGTATGTGAGAATTCATACTTTAATTATTTCGGTATAGAGAGAATGTACCTTGAAGATTAGGACTTAGGGAATATCATTAAGCCTTAGATAAGAACCGAATTAATTTGATTGGAGTTTAATTGATTAGAATTATGATAATTAAATTGAAAGAAATTTCGGTTGCTAGATTCGTGTGTTGGATTCTAATTTGTATGCATGAGGATTAAGGATAGGTCCAGTAGGGGAGATTGAATATAACACCTGGGCAGCCTTAGTTTACAAGAGGGTTTAATCCTAAGTGATAGAAGATGTGTTTATAAGAGATTAGAAACAATCGGTTATAACCCTAATTAAAGGAGAGTTTAATTCGTAGTAATTCGGGAGATAAGATGAGGTGGACCAGCAGGATATTAGTGATTTCTTACTGAATAAAAATATTGAGGAGAAACCTATTTGAACCTTGGGTAATGAGTGAGACTCTGGAATAATTAAACTAAAGAAGTAAAGTCATGATATTTTAATACGTAGGATTTGAAAGATATAATGCTACATATGGGAATTATCTTAGGATAATGTGAGTACCTTGTTGATATTTTATTATAGGTAGATGATAATGCCTATTTGATTGATTGATGATTTATGTGTATGACATACCTAGCTTACTTGCTATCGATGGGGAGGTTTGCGCGTGAGGAAAGTCATATCCTGATGAATCCATGGGATCTTTGATTTGTCGCTCAAGAACATATGTCTAGGAAAGACTTATCAGGGAGTTGATAAGTCTGCTAACTATGGGAACGTATGTATGTACGTGACCCATGGGTATGAGAACTATGTTTGCCTCCAAATGTGTGTGTTGTTGTTTGTGGTTTGTGGAATCCTTACCGAACCTTTAGTCCCCTATTCGGCGATCAGCGATATTGGGACATGATAGCAGAGTAATGCATTGCACCGCAGCTGTGACTCGTAGTGCCGTATTATATATATATATATATATATATATATATATATATAATGAGTTAAATGAATGCATATAGTGGTTAGTTCATTCTACTATGTGATAATTGTAGATGACGGTGAATAAAGAAAAAGAAGTGAATTAAGTTAATGAATGTTTATTCTCATCGATTTGAAAAGATTAATTCATGTTAATGGGAAACGTATAAGAATGATTGTACTACGTATGGTATGGGACATACGGGGCTATGATATGGGATGGAATCATATTATGGAAACTAGTTAGGAGGAACCATTAACTAGGAGGTTAATAGGAAACGTTAAGTGTGCACTATAGATGAGAGGTGAGAATAGCAAGTGAGAGTTGGATAGTAACGTATGCATAATAAATGCTTTATTGCACTTGTTAAATACTTGATGTTTTCAAAATCATTTGCACATCGGGCTCTGACCCGTATCCTTGCATATTCTCTTTTCTATTGTACCATCTATATCAGGTGTCCAGCAGCAGGGACGCCAACCTTAGCGGATTATGACGAGCTATGGAGCTATGGAATATTTCTTAGACGCCTATCTTCATTTGATTCATGTCTCCCAAAAGGAATTCATTTATCTTATTTTCTATCAGAGTCAAATAGTCTTGTACTCGTGTCATTTTAATACATTTACTATTATGGGGATTACTGTATTGGATAATTATTTGGGAATGTTTATTCCAATTGCATTTAAATTTGTTTGTGTTATATGTTCGGTTATTAGTGTTATAGAATAATATGTGTTGTGTTATTGGTAAAAGAAAAATGGATTTTGTTAAAATTAAAATTTGGAAAGTTTTTAACACCATCTTATTTGGGTATTGGGTGATTAGTTAATGTTTTCGACAGTGATGCTAAGAATGAGCCAACTGTATATTCTGTTTTAATTTGGTATGGGACTGGCCACCCGGTATTTAATTAGGCGGGGTGTTACATAAGGTTTATTTGATCTTTATTGGTGTTGGGAATGTCAGGCGTGAAGTTTTGTTGAATTCCAGGAAAGCTATGTCTAAAAACACAATTTTAGGGGCATGTTATTCATTTCAGAATTTGGTCTTCACGCCCAAACTCTTCACAAAATTTTTATCTCTCTTAGTTAGCTTCACGTAGCCTTCGATGATGCCTCATTATGATGCTTAACGATAAAGTTACAATCTTTTTTGTGAAACATGTCGAATGAAAATGGAGCTTAAGGAAGGCATCAACCCAAGATTTAAATCTTATAGGTCCTAAATCGATTCGGGCCTAATTCGAATTGATTCAGATGGAGACAGAACTAGAGTTTTCTGGACATGAATCGATTTTTCTCTTTCCTGAATCGATTCGTCCCTTGTTTCTTTATCGGCTTCTTTATCATGAGTTTACCATTTTCCCATATATTATTTATGGTTTTTCCCTCTTTCTTTTTAGATATCGATTATTCTTAGATATTTAAGGTTTGCTTTGGATTTTGGGTGCTTCTCTCTCTCTATTAGGTTTTCCATAATACGGGTATGTAATTTACTATTCATCGTCTACATCATTTATTCAAGCTTTCTTAATTAGTTATAATTATTTGTTAATTAATATTTATTTATTGCTTTCCTTATTGTTTTCTTTCCTTCCATGCTTTATCATGCTTTCTGACTAAATTAATTTAGGTTGTGAATGTTGAACTCACCATGGATTAATTAGTTGCTTTGTTATAGTATGGTAGTTTAAGTTAGTTTTAATTCATTAATTATTCTTAGTTTTGTATCCAGGAACCTTAATGGAGTATATCATGTATAAGACATATTTGTGACATTTCGTATATAATCTCGGGGGTGTTTGTTGACACCAAACTCAAATTAAATGTTTATGAGAATTTAAAGAGTGAAAACTCTAGGTTTTATTAATTATCCAACTGAAATTAATCTTAAAAATATTTTTCTTCCACGTAACCATTTATGCTAACTGGTCTGTGATGGGAGAGATAATCATCATCCTATAGTCTTCATACTTGTCAATTATTTTTGTTTCGGTAGTTGCCTAGATTAATTATAGTATAAAATATTTTAAACCAAAAATCATTTTTACACTTTTATTTGTGAATCAATAAATCGACTGATTTCTAAATAACGTTCCCTGTGGATTTCGAAATCCAAAATATCCACTATACTTATAAAATAGGTGTAGATAAAGTTTAGGTTTTTACATTGAGGGTTCGACCCATAGCAACAACCAGCGTCCTTACACGACCGCTCGATTTTTGCGTATCAAAATGGCGCCATTTCTGGGGAATGTTGTTTTCAATAAATCATTGATTTAGAATTTCGTATATTTTTTTATATCATTATTTTTATTTTAACTTGTTCTGTAAACTTGCACAATCGAGCGCCAAGAAACGTTGAATTCTCGGTCGCACACCATGTTATAGACTTCCATCGACAAACTGCTCAACAAGCATATGTTACTCTGGTGTTCTTGACGATTGTAATGGTGTTTTGGGTTCGCAATTTTGTCGTACAAAAAATTTTCTAACTCCACCCAATGCTATGATTTTTGGTGAATACTTGTATCATGAGAAGAATAAAAATCGCAAAATTACTTTGGGTGAACATTTACAAAATCAAACAATTTTTTAGGGGACTTTTGACAATTATTCTCCTGATAAAATTCCACAAAATTCTTACAATAACAGCGTTGAAGACTCTTATGATAGTAGTTCTGAGAACTATTATGACAATAACTTTCAAAAACGTTACACTAATAATTTTAAAAGAGTAATAAATAATGGATCTCAAATTTCTCTCTTTGGTGAAGTTGTCCTACCACAGATTTCGTTTGGTGCATATCTGCAATGTCAAAAATGTGAAAATTTTAATATCTATTACCAGGTGGAAAAGTATTATTGGGAAAAATATTTGGATGAATGGTTGAAACCAACAATGATTTTTCTCTTGAAACTTTGGAAGATGAAGTGTGTTTTGAACTAAATGAGGTATTCGATGATTTCGATCAAATCACACCTATTTTGGAACATACCATCATTCTCTTGAACTAATGGATGATTGAAAACAAAAGTGATGAAGAAATGGATGTAGTATCCATTTGCAATGGTATGATTTCTTCTTTGAAATATAAAGAGGAGGTTGAGACTTGTTCTTCACCTCAAATAATTTTTGAAGAGAATAACTTTTGAAAAATGATGAGTCATATTTTGAGATTAAATTTTCTTTCTCACCTTTTTCGTTCATAGTCATTGAACCGTTATAAGTATCGTAAGAATCGAATGAAAATCTTGATGACTTTGACCTGACTCTTATTAAGGAATTATTTTTTAAAATGCTTTCCTTGATGGGACTTTCCCTTATAAGTTCCTCACCCCTCATCCAAATTGCAAAAACCTTTAGGAGGAAATTAAGAATTTCTTGGATCCCAATTATACTTGTCCCCCATTGAATCCAAACCCCCCATCATCTGCAAAAAAAAATTAATTGGCGATGGTTCCTTTTCTCCGCCCAAACCATACCTTCCGTTGTTTAAACGAAATACCTATTTTCGAGAGGCATGAATTCAAATGAGGGCCCACTAATTATCCCTCAAAGTCAAATTATTTTTTGGGTGGACCCTCAAACATTTTAACTTTTATTCTATAGTTAAATTAGTAGTAGAAATATAATTGTATATAGTAGCTTCTTCCCTTTATTTTTATTTAGTGTAATTAGTTCAATTTTTTGTTATTCTTTTTGGATATGCTTGGTTCTAATGTGCTTTTTAGGATCAATGGACTTGAACTATCATAGATCGCACCATTTTGGGTAATTTCATTATTTTCATATATTTAACTGATGTCCTTAATTCGTATTGAGGATAATGCATCGCTTAATATAGTGGGTATGGGTTATTCCATTATGGTAGTTTCCTTTATTGGATTTCACGCTCACCCCAAGCATGCTTTTTTTTAAAAAAAATTAAAAAAATTCTAAAAACTCAAAAATACTTGTTTTCTTTTCTTTTTCACTTATGTGGGCCCCGCATTGGGTGCCACGTAGGTCCATCTCCGATCGTTTCAATTTTTTTGGATTACCGAAACTTTTAAATTTTTGGAGATCGCTTATAATTGCATGCATATATGTAGTTTTATATATGTATGTGTGAGTCCCATCCGTTTCAACCCCCCACCCCCATTTTTGGTGTATAACATTGAGTATCGAAGTCCTAAGGGCTGAATTGATTCAGCCCATATTTGAATCGATTCAGAGGGAGGCAGTGAGATAGATTTGGTCGACCAAATTGATTTGGACCAGCTTTGAATCTGTTCGGGACCTATAGACTGCAAAAACTCGGGGCTTTTAAGTTAAATCTGGACTTATTTTTATTCCACTCCTCCTAAACTCTCTTAAAGCTCTTAGTCCCTATCTTGAACTCCAATTTTCCTCCCAAATCGTTCCGTTAATCCAAGTTCATCAATTCTATGTATGATTTCTCTCCATTTTATTGGAAGCCATTATTTGATTTGTGGTGTTTATGCTTAAAAACTAGGGTTTGTGCCTGTTTAGATTTTGTCGATTCAATTTTCATTTTTAGCTCTCACTTCCATATTTCATGCTTTTATTTCATCAAATAAAACTATTCTAATTGTATATTATTGTTGTTATGTTGATTTTTTGGAAATTGCTTGTTGAATTAGGCGTTCCAAACTTAATTTGAACAACTTGGCCACAATGTGTTTCATTAAATTCCTTAAAGGTTTTTTATGTTAAATTTGACACATTCTTGAAAAAATGTCTCTCACATTCATATTGTCACTTCAATTTGGTATGCGATACACATCAGTTACCTGCTGGTCGACCAAATTCCACACTTTTCACCCCATGCACATTTTGGCAAAATTTCTTATCTCTAATGTGAAAACGGCATTGTACTAATGATCTTTTGTATTAAATATTGTCTTATATGTATTAATGGATACTAAACCCATCACTTATGAAATCTCTAGGAGAAATGGTTATGAAAGATTCTACTCACAAGCAGGGCATGATTGGTACCGAGAAAGCTTCAAATCGAGTCGGTTGATATCTATGGAGTGAGTCATAAAGTTAGATGAATTCCCTAACTCCATCCAGGACTTTTTTAGAAATTCGAGTAAGAAAACTATTTAACCAAGGAGGTGGGTGTAAATAAAGAGTTATTGCTACAATTCTATGCCACATTAGTCATGAAACTAGATGGCATACATGTGGGTTTTTTTGTGGACACCTCATCCCATCTCTACTACCATCATTGTTGGTTATATGAGTGGAACGTCTAACCCCAATGACTACGACTATCTAGTTTCTAATAATAATGACAAGATTCTTACTACACTAGTGGAGCATTTGGCTCCAGGGGAGGTGTGAGCATCCGATACATTCCCAGCTATCTTATTACCCAATGCCCACTGCCTCCTCCACCTCATCAGTGTTAATTTTATCTTTCAACCAAGAACAAGTCATCTATCTATCACAATAATGATTTCTTCCTTCATAGTCTTCAAGGAGAGCGAACGCAAATTAGTCTATTTGGTTTGTTCCTGGATAAGATAGCAGTTGCCACCTTCGATAGATTGTCTATGACTTCACTCCGGTATATGTGACTGTCCCTGAGTATATGTTTAGACACAAGACGCAACGCCCTAGGAAGTGATCAGATACCCAAGGCTCGGCAGGTCATTTTGGGAGCGACAGAGATGGAAGAGGATTGAGGTGGAAGCCAAAGAGGAGCCCTCGTGATGAGGAGGAATAGTTTCATGTTAGTGTGGATGCCCCACCTGCTGGGGGCATTTATGATCTTCAGTCACAGGGACGCCAGGTTGATGCTCTTTAGGCAGGCTTCACATCGTTCGAGGTTGGCTTTATTTCTTTCCAGGATGATTATCGTCTAGACATTAGCATTTTTTTATGACTTTGAATGGATATGTATCACTTTCATTATAGGGACGATGCGCTAATACCTCCATATTTCTATAATCCCTATGCACCATGCAATCCCCATGTGTCTGGGCTCTCTAGTGGTCGTTAGGATTCCCCTTGTCATTTATTTGTGGTTACATTTGTTTTTGGCTTATTTTAGGATGTTGGTAGTGCAATTCATAGTTGTATGGGTTTGTTGATGTATTGTTTTTATTTCAAACCCGTTTTATTACATATTTTTTTCAAACTCGTTCATTAATTAAGTTCATTTTGAAATATGTTACTTGAGCATGATTTTCAACATTTTTTTACTCCAGAATCATGTAAGCCTTAGGAAAGAATCATATAACCTCTTTGTTATTACACCCATATTGACCTTGATCTCGCCTTATATATTTTCCCTAGTCAACCCCTTTAAGCCTAGATATTAACATTTCATTTAAAAACCCAAAATCCCATAACCAACTCCACATTGGATTTTTAAACAATATATACACCTTTCATGCATTTATTTGGAATGATATTTGGAATTTAATGACGGTTTTATTTTGTGGTTGCAATTAACCATATGAGTTGACTTTTATTCTTAAAGGGAAAAAAGGACTAAGAAAAAAGAGAAAAATAAAAGAAAAAGAGTGGGATTGAAAAAGTATGAACCCCGTAGTTATTGGAGAATAATGATGAAAGTTATACTCCATTTTTATATCCCTTTTTGGTATGGAAATTATATTCTAATTTTGAAATTTCTCGTAATTTTTCCATTATCTCTAGTATTCCCCCCGAACACTTTAAATCCATACATATTTCGTTTATTTCATAACCTTAACCCATAGACCTAAATTATAACCCATGCAAGTCCTATATGGTCGTAATTGTGATAATAATTGTGATTCAAAAGTCATAATAATTGTGATAATATGTTAAAGTGTGTTTGATCCCCTTTAATGAATGATATCATTTCATGAGGTTAAAATTTTTCATTTTATATATAGAAATCTTCATTGATGACATGCGTGATGTCTTTTGTTAAGTGTAATATCTGAAAAGGATTGAGTGAAATCATGCTTTAATTGTTATTCAAGTTATAGGCATTTTTTTCCAAATCATAGCTTTTACACATGCGCGCACACAACACACATTAAGGTTTCAATTCGCTGAAGGTTTTCTTTTAATGTTGATAATTTTGGGTTATTGGGCATAATTCTCATTTAGTATGTAGAAATCCTTATTGTTATTGTTGATATTGGTATATTGGTTATTTCGTCACATTTTGAGGAAATTTTATATTTTGGGTTTCATCTCCGAAAACCCTCACGAGACAACACTCATCCACAAGGGTAACTTAAGGGTTTAATGGCTTATTGCATGCGCTAAATGCTATTGTTCACCCGTGAAAGTGGCATTTATCATTTCTACATATTTCTTACCTTTGGTATTACTAGTGATTCTTGTTTCTTTTCACTTCATTTCTAGTGACTACCAATGTGTAAATTAGGGGGTGCGAACCCTCATGAATATTGTATTTAAAACCCCCTATTATTTACGCATTCTAGCGTTCCCGCGTGCATTAATCCGAATACTTATGATCATTTACTAGATGACCTTTATTTTCATTGAATATATATCGTGAAAAGTTTATTTGATATTTTGTAGGTGTTGGTAATGCTAGGTGTGAAGTTTTGTTGAATTCCTACAAAGTTTCATCTTAAAGAGCGACTTCATGGGCATTTAATTCATTTACGCATTTGGGGCTTCGGTTCTGAACTCTTCATGAAATTAGAGTTCTCCGAGTTAGCTTTGTGTAGCCTCTGAGGGTGCCTTATTCTGATTATTAACGATAAATTTATGGCCTTTTTCACGAAACATACCAAATAAAAATGGAGCTAAGGAAGGCAACAGTACTAGATTTTAATCTTACAGGTCCCGAATCGATTCGAGCCTGATCCGAATCGATTATGATAGAGAAAGAAACATATTTCTTTGTATCCAAACTTATTCATCTCTGCCCAAAATCGATTTAGACCCTGTTTCTTTGTTGTCTTCTTTATCACAAGTTTTCCCTTTTCCCATATACTATGTATGTTTTTCCCTCTTTCTTTTAAGATATTCATTATTATCAGATATTTTAGGTTTGCTTTTTATTTTTAGAGCTTCTCTCTCTCTCTTAGGTTTTCCATAGTATGGGCATGTATTTTACTATTCATCTTCTTCCTTATTTATTCAAGCTTTCTCAAATAGTTTTAATATTTTGTTAATTAGTTGCTTTCATTTATTTATTGCTTTCCTTGTTGTTTTATTTCCTTCCATTCTTAAACATTCTTTCTAGATAAGTTAATTTAGGTTGCGATTGTTGGACTCACTATGAATTAATTAGTTGTTTTTCTATGGTATAATGGTTTAGGTTTGTTTTGATTGGTTAATTATTCTTGATTTTGCTTCTAGGAACCATAATGGAGTATATCATGTTTGGGACCAACCTTTCATATGTAATTCCGAGGGTAAAAATTAAATATTTATGATAATTTATGGGGTGACAATTCTAGGTTTTATGAATTGTCCAAATGAGATTAATCTTGAAAGCGATTTTCTTTCCATGTAACCGTTTATATTGACCAGTCTGTGGTGAGGAAAATAATCTCCAACCAATAGTGTTTATATTTGTCGATTACTATTATTTCAATACTTGACTAGATTAATTGTAATATAAAGTATTTTAAATAAAAAATCATCTTTATGATTTTATTTGTGAAGTAACAAATTGATTGAATTCTAAATAACGTTCCATGTGGATTTCGATACCCGAACTCGCTGCTATACTTATAAAACATGTGTAGTTAAAGTTTAGGTTTTTATAATGAGGGTTAGGAAGATAAAAATTACCTGTGTCCTTACACAATCACTCGATTTTCACCTAATTAATAATATATTGTGTTGAGATCTCATGTTTTGAGCACCAAGCTACTTTTTACTCTTCATTGGTTCAAGTTTTTTTGGCACATTGAATTCCATATTGTTTCTTGATGGATTTTAATCAGAGATCGGTGGATATCGAGATGTGAGAAGACTGTGTTATGAAGTTATTGGTGAATTCTTGTGATTGCTGTGAGGAAGGATCAATAAGTAAAGACTACATAAGGCTTGAAGAGATTCGAGTCAGTGAGTAACACTATCTTTTGCTATTGTATAAAATCATAAATCATATTGGACTTTGAGTAGGCTAGGTTGTTCGAGGGTTTTCCCGTTATGGGTTTCCCTCGTACAATGTGGCATTATGTGTTTGTTTATTTTATTCATACATGATCATCTAGATGTATGCTTAGGCAAGATAAAATTGGATTAATGTTTAACACAACATTTTGTTAATCCGTGCTTGGTTTAAAATTGGGTTAATTTCTCACTTGCTTAATTACTTGGTTTAAATTTAGAATTCGACAATCCTTATACACACGCACTAGTAGCAGCATTCTCAAATTGGTATCAGAGCGAGTAGCACAAAGTTATTGTGTTGATCCTCATTTAGTGTGTTTATGAGGTTTGTGATGGACTTTAATCGTTAAGGTAGTTCCATTACTCGAACTCCCATATTTGATGGTTCAGAATACCCTTATGGAAATTCACATATGAGATTTTTCTAAAATCTATCGAAAAAAATTTGGAACTCAATGGAGCAAGGGTGGTGTCCTCTTATGGAGGTGGTTTGGCTAAAGCATATTCACTTTGGACTAAGTCCAAAAAAGATGGATACACTTTTAATTCCAAGGCTGTGAACCTTATTTTTTGTGTTCTCACAGAGGAAGAGTTTAGGCACAATAGGGATGTCAATTTGACCCAATCCACGGGGTTCCCGACCGGACTCGACTCTAATGGTGCGGGTTAAAAATCCGATTAAAATAATAGGGGCGGGTTTGGGTTTTAAAAAATCGAGTTTTGTCAGAATATGCTCGACCTACCCCGCCCGCCCCGTTTAGTAATTAAATTTACTTTTATGTCCTTTTTATCCTAACTTAATAATATTACCACCATATATATATATATATATATATATATATATAGGAGAATTCTCACCTACATCATGCTCTATACATCATTCATACATCACACCTAGTTGTAGGCCCTAAAAAACTTTTTTTTTCAAAGTTTTTATTTTTCTCTTGAAATTAACCTTCCATTAAACCCATGTTAAAAAAATAGGGCAAAATACATTTTGTAGCTATTTTTAAAAAATCCACAAAAAATTGCTCAAAATACCTTATTTATAAGGGTTTGCGCCAGTAGTTTTTTGTGGAGTTTTTAAAAATAGCTACAAAATATATTTTGACCTAATTTTTTGAATATGCATTGATTGGAAGGTTATTTCAAGAGAAAAATAAAAAAAATGGAAAAACTATTTCTTAGGGCCTAGAACTAGGAGTAATGTATGGTGTGATGTATGCATCATAATGTAGGTGAGACTTCCTCTCTCTCTCTCTCTCTCTCTCTCTATCTCTCTCCATATATATATAAACTTATGATCCCTAACTTCCTTAACTTCATTTACTAAAACCCAAAGACTTCCACTCTTATCCTCTCTCTTGCGTCTCAACCAAAGAAAATATTCTAACCCATTTCTCTCTCGAGCGTCTCACTCTCAACCGGCCACTCTGCCGGCGCCGGCAGACTGCAGCGGAAGAGACGACGACTAAGTTGCGGAAGGATCCACTCTAATTTCTCTCTCTAGTTCGTAGTTCATTTTTTTAATTCATGATTAAATCTCTAGTTTGTTGGTTTGTTGGTATACTCTAATCTATCCTCTCTGGTTTTGTTGGTTTATATAAATCTCTGGTTTTGTTGGTTTGTATAAATCTCTGTTTGTTGGTTTGTATAACAATAAACCAAGTTATTCGACTAACAGAGGTTTTCGTTGCTAATATCTAGATTAAATCTGCTCCAAAAATGTAATCCTGATTAAATCGTCATCATCGCCATTTTTTTTAATTCATCATCAAATCTGCTCCGAAAATGTAATGGATTAAATCTTTGGTTTGTTGCTAATCTAGTTGCTTTTTTATTAATTCACATATAATTTATTAATTGCTTCGTTGTTCATTTTGAATAGCATCACAGATTCTTGTTTTGATAACTATATTTATGCCAAATTTTAGAAATGTTTAGATTCCCACTATTGATCATAATTTCATATAATTAAAATCACATATTTGTTGTTCGTTTTTATAACATCACCAATTCGTTGCCAAATTCACACTGATAACTTCACAGATTCGTTTTCATAACATTACAGTTTCATTTTTATAAATATATTTATGCCAAATTTACATATGATTTTAGAAATGTTTAGATCCCCACTGGTAACATCACAGATTTGTTGTTCGTTTTTATAGAATGAAATCAATTTTTAAAAAATCTGTGAGTTTTGACCCGTATAATTCAAGTGGGGAGGTGTGGGAATGGGTTTAAGTAGGTTGTACTTAAATGGGTTCGGGGTTTAAAAACGTAACCCGTCGTGGGTCGCGGGGTGGGTTAAGATTTTTTTTCGCTGGGCGGGTTTGAGTTTTGACAAACCCGCCCCATACCCGACTCGTTGCCATCCCAAGCGTATTATGACATATGAGAATGCAAAGGATGTTTGCGAAATTCTGAAATCCACCCATGAGGGTACAAATACCATTAGACTGTCTAAGTTACAAGGTTTGGAAACTAAGTTTAAAACTATTAGAATGTAAGATCATGAGTGTTTTGATGCCTTTTTTGCCAAACTATCAAAAATTGTTAATTCCTCTTGTAACTTAGGTGAACTTATCCCTTAGCCAAAAGTGGTTAGAAAAATTCTAAGGTCGTTGCTTGAAAATTTAATTGCAAAGTCACATTCCTATATTCTCTTGGCGATATCGACACTCTTAGATTACAAGAACATGTAGATGATCTCCAAACCTATGAGATGAACATTTGTCCCCCCCCCCCCCCATTAAGAAATTCTAGAAAGAAAATAGTTTAACTTTGAAATCTTGTAAAAAGGACATGTGAGATTCCAAGAGTAAGGGTGAGTTGGAACCCGAATAGATTGCTAAATTTGTCAAGAACTTCACAAAATTTATTGAGCTTAGAGAAAAATAATTATAATAAGAAATGAAATAACTTTAACAATTATCGTGATAGAAAGAAGAAGGATAGGCCTAAGTAAGTGGATGACTGGAACAATAATTTTTTACAGTGCGCTATAGTTCAATGGCCCAAACTTATTTAATTAAATGTTAACTCATACCAGTTTTAATTCCTTTAAACCCTAGATCATGCAATTATGTGATTGAAAGTACTAAAACATGAAAGCATGAAATCAAATAAGCAAGAAGGATCTCAAGAAAAATCCCCAAAGGGGAAAAAAATTATTTCACTATAAATTGCAAATCAAAACTTTCAATTACAATAGATAAATACAGATAGTGTTTTCAGACGAATCTCCCGCAGGTGGCCCTTCATCTTCCTTCAGCAATGGTTCTAATGATAACCACAATATCAAAAGTGGAGAAGCTTTCTCCATAAGAGAAACTCCAAGATGAAGTTATGAGAGGGTGTCCAAGTGATTCACAAAAATATGGGAGGTGATATGTGAATCAAAAGGGTGTTTTGACTTTTTAAAAGCAAGACTTTTGTAAAGCAGGTCTACAGAAATCAAGGTTTGAAAAGTCTTGCAAAATACCTACGCAAAGCAAATTTTTATAGTTGAATACAAAAATTGAGGCAATGTCAGGTCGTTAGAACGTTATCGAAGCGTCATTTGAACGAGATATGTATCTCATTAGAAGCTCGCTACTAATGACCTTCTCGTGGCCTGACTAAAACCAAAATAGTAAGACCTCATTTGAACCTTGTTTGATGTAGGCCATCTAACGAGACTTCGAATGAGATGATGGGATCGGTCGAACGAGATATCCATCTGGTTTGAACGACAGCAGGCGAAAAATATTTTTTTAAAATAAAGGCCAGCCTCGTTTTGAAAAATAAAATAAAGTAAAATTGCTCCCAATATACTTGTGAAAAGCAAAGAATTTTGAGCATAAAATATACCATAATGAACGTGGAGTTATGGAGCACAGTTGAATATATACGTGGAGCATAACGAAGATGAGTGGTGCACGATGGAGATGCACGTTTCCAGATATTTTGATTGATGACGTTGTGGATGATCGTGGAGATGTGCTATGCCATAACCAATGTAGCGGTATATGCGATATCCAATGTTAATTGGAAACTACAAATAAGTCCTAGATTCTAGGGGCAGTGTAAAAAAAATAGCCTTACAAATCTCCCCCTATGGTTATGCCGGTACATATATAAAAACAATCCAAATTATGAAACCAAAAATCCTAAGACGTACAATATTCTAATACCCTCACAAAACCCACAATGGAATGATATCAAATTACATAAGTCTTGAAATTTTCAAATCTCCAAATTCATTTGTCTTCATCATGTATTATGTATATTATCTTCAAATCAACCTACAAACATGAGACAAATAAACAAATACCCGTGACGCGCAAAAGTTTGAAATAAAATGATAAGCATAAACATAATCAAACTCCATAATCATACTCCCACTACCCCATAATTCGTTCTCCCCGTTTTATGATGTTCGAAATACACAAGGAAAAGAAACATAAGCAATAAACCAGAGTGTGACAAAAAACAAAAAGCAAATATTTTCAAGTGAAAAAAAATATAACTACAATACACACCATGAACAAACACTAAGATAACCAAGTCGTGAAAGCTTAATAAATGGGTGTGAACAAATTTGATAGGAAAATAAACTCAAACAATTATAACATATGTGTACGATGAATTTTGGATACTCCTAATGAATGAACTCAAAGTCGGCCTTAGGTGTAAAAATGTTAAATTTATATGATATCGACTCAATCTAAACAACAAATCAAAGTTTAAAATGATTTTCACACTAATATCACCCCAACCTATGTAATACTTTTACGAGAAGTTTTCAGGACGTGTAAACCCATTGATCTTTGGTTAAACTCCCTCAAAAATCACATATAGAATTTTTCTCTCAACTTTTTATTTTGAAGAAATCAATGATCATATGTAGTGAAGCATCAATGTTCTTTGAAATTAGCCTAGCACTTTATATTGTTTTCTTTTTATGTGCCTTTAATATTTCAGGCACATTTTCTTTTGCAAATGATGGCTATTCATGTAAAGATAGCATGTCTTTCGTGCCTGATTCCATTGCTCCAAATATGACACATTTACGGGAGATATAGTTTTTAATTTTTTCAATCCGGACAATGGTTATTCCAAGCACTACTTTCATTATCTCATTTTATCGCATTTAATTCATTTTAATGGCAAGATTGAGATGAAAACACCTTGACCAGCATGTGATAGACAAGTGCAATGCTCAAATAAATCCTTGCATGTGTGCATTAAAGGAGACAACGAGTCAAACATATAAAAACTAATCACTGATCACATCTCAATGACTCCAACACAATATAATGCACATGTATGGAATGATGTTGTGTCTCAAAACACTATCAAAAAGTCACGTGGGTAATGGAATGATAGTGTGACTTGGTAATCCTAAATGTCCATCCATATAAGGTGTAAACAAACTACAAAAATCTTTTTCGTGTTTTTCAAAAAAAAATTATAAAAAGAAAATCATTTTCACTTTTTCATTTTTCTTATAAACCAAAAATATTTTTTATTAATTTTTTCCTCTTTTCTTAAGAACAAAAAATCTTTTTGTATTTTTCTTTTTTTTTAAACGAATTTTTTTTTTCGATTTTTCTAAAATATGAAAAACAAAAAATAATACAAGAATAATACAAATAGTACAATCTAGCTATAGGAATCAAGGATATGAAAGTGGAAAATCATCCTATACTAGATAAAGTAACCAACCCTCAGTCAACTATGCATATACCTAAAGACTTCCTAAGACTCTTGAATCTAAGGGCAAGTAAAGGTTTCGTTAAAATATCGGCTAACTGGAGGTCGGTGGTTACAAAGCTCAAGGATACGACCTTCTCCTCTACTAGGACTTGGATAAAACACTTGTGTATCCTAATGTGCTTCGTACGTGAATGCTGGACTGGATTTGGGGATATATGAATCACGGTCATATTATCAAGGGAAATAGTAATGTCGCCCTGTGAAATCCAACATTTACTTTATCCATAAGATTTACGTGCAACAACTCCCGACGGTGATGAACTCAGCCTCCATAGTGGACAAAGAGATGGAGTTCTTCTTCTTTCCCAACCAAGAGACAAGGGCACTCCAAAATTAGAAACACCCACCCGAATTGATCCTACATCCATCTACATCTTCGGCCCAATCGGCATCCAAATAGGTCGATAAACGATCGTCGGTATCAAAGAAGTACCACATGTCGTATGAAAGAGTCTCACTCACGTATCAGATAATATGTTTAAGAGAAAGTAAGTGTGACTCTTTCGGGGATGCTTGAAAATATGCACAGACTCCAACACTAAAGGCTATGTAGGGATGACTGGAAGTCAAGTAGACAACACTGCTAAAATGTCATTATGAGAGCTTGTCTCGACTCAAGACAAGCTTGGACCAAGTCCACCCTACATGGCATCTTTTACCAAGCATCATGTGCATCTGGTTCAACATGTCTCGACCATTATGTATCAACTTGTCTAAGACCAAAGCCGAGACATCAGGTATCTTTCTTTAGTCTCACATCTTGCCTCGGATGCATTGATAGATAGAAGATTTCCTAAACCAACCTGCTTTCTCATCTCGGCCTGGCCTTGGTCAGCCGAGACTACACATCGCAATTATCTATATGTATTCCAATGGTATATCAGCAGTCTCATACTCGGTCATACTGACACTTCAACCTTAGTAGGAAACTTTGGGAATCTTACAGGGCACGTGGAGCGGAGCACATATGAGATAATACGCGTGGGTTATTAACTCCACGTGAACTAAACCGTTACAACAGCATCACTCACACATGTGAGGAATATATTATAATCATTTCTTGCATGCACGAGGGACAGATGGTATCACCTTGTTGGACAATTGAAGTTGTGCACGCCTCATGCATGACTAGGGTGCGTATGACACCACCCTAGCCATATAAATATTTATCTTCTACCTCATTGTAAATGATCGATTATTCTAAACCCTAGCAAAACTCTATCAAAATACATAGTAGAGAGAGAAAGTCTTGATGTTGTATTTATAGTCCATTAGTGCCCTTATTCTAGTGAAAACCACCATTTACACTACACAGTGGACGTAGGCTCCGGCCGAACCACTTATATCTGGTGTTATCTTCTCATTTTCCTCAGATCTTTTTGTATTTACATACTTGTTCTTACATCATTTTAGTGCTGGTTTGAGCTCTCTTATCACACTGACTTGGTGGTACCAATTTTTGTATCATTAATCTGGCGCCTTCTGTGGGAACGAGATAGCCATCTTCTTACCTACTTCTGTAACTGCTCCACCGAATTCTCTGGTGGTGGTCCAATCTCATCCTGGGTTGAGTTTGAACCACCTTTGAAAGATATCTAGTTTAAGTTTCAGCTCATCTTTTACTTTTTCAGCTCACTTCCATCTCATCGCTTGGTTATTTCAGTCATCGAAAGTATTCAATGGCATCAGATCGTCCTACTATAGGTGGATCCAGTACTAGCTAAGCCCCACCTCAGTCAGAAATGGTTGGGGTGGTAGAGGCTCTACGCTCCTTAGTAGACAGTCAATGGAAGATGCAGGAAACTCTTACTACTTTCAGCCAGAACATAGTGGCTAGACCTGCCAGAGCCGGAGAGGAGTTTATAACTCCTGCTGCCAGGGAAGGTGATCTAGATCAAGAGGCCAGGGGACCACCCCAGGCCCCACTCAAGGATCTTCCTCCTCAATAAATGTGCAAAGACGTAGATGACCCTAGGAGTTTACGCTTGGGGAGGTCAGATCGTGAATGCCTTAATTATGAAGATGATCATAGAGGAGGACGGGATATGTTGGGAGCCTTATCAAATTTCTAGAGGAACTATAAAACCCATTTAGCCCAGTCGGGAATACAGTGGCAAGCCGAGCCAAGAGTGTAGGCCAAGGGCATTAGCTCTAAACAGATTAAGTAGAGGGTTTGCCTTTGATAGGCTTGGCCCATTAGTAGGCGACCTGACAAATTGACTCTCTAGAACCAGAAGTATAATAGGTTCCAAAGGTAATAATAGATGTGATAATCACTGACCTCCTCATGGTCAAGACAAGGAGCAACGAGAGATGAATAGCCAATAGAGAACAGTTACCAAAGAGCCAGCATTTCACTCAGATGGCAGAGAAGGGACTAGAGATAATATGGCCTAGGATGAGGTTATAGTAGCGATCGATAGATCATGGAATGATTCTATCCAAAGGCTGGAGGATAAGATTAGGGATATTCTGAAGAGACGAGACCCTTTGCAAAGGGGATACAATGAAGGCTCCCCCTTCGTGGCAAAGATTGTGATTTATCCTACCCCGACTAAGCTCAAGTCGTTAGTGGTCATTCCAAAGTATGATGGGAGCACTAATCTAGTCCACAATATGGAGATGTATCAATTAGCTACTGATATTTACGCAGTCTCAGACGAGATGAGGTGTTTTTCTTCTCAAGCACTCTAGCCGAAGCAGATCATGTACGGTTTATCTCGCTCCCTAAAAGCTCAATTGAGAATTTCAAATAGCTTGCAAAAAGGTTTATACATAATTTTTACTTCGAGGTGAGGCCCTAGAAGAAGATGACCCACCTTATGTATGTGAAGTAGGGGAAGAATGAAAGTTTGAGAGAGTACATAGCGAGGTTCGATAAGGAAAAGTTAGAAATTGAGGATTATGAAGAGAGTATTGCCATGACCGCCCTGATGGGATGTTTCCAGAAAGGAAATCTACTTTGGAAGCTCATAGAGGATCCCCAAAAGTATATAGCCGAACTCTGGCTATGACCGATAAGGTCATGAATGCGGAGGAAGCATTGGCTTCCAAAGGTGAAGACGAGTAGGGGACAAGCATGTGGGGGTAAGTTCTATAAGAAGAACAAGGACGGTAAGAAGTGGTCGGCGGATGATAAGTTTGAAAAACACACCCTTTTGACCGTCAGTTATGAGAACATTTTGAATGAGATTAAGAATGATCGGTCTCTGAAGTGGCCTGAGAATTTGAAAGCTCTTCCTCACAAGAGGAATAGAAATATGTAGTGTGAATTTCACCAAGACCATAGCCATATGATCGATAAGTGTTTTTCTCTCAAGGACGAGATTGAGAGAATGTTAAAGGCTAGAAAGCTTAGAAAGTATGTTGACAATGGAAGTTCCAAGGGTGGCCGAGATGACACCCGAAAGAGAAGGAATGACAAGTGCAAGCCTAATGCTCCAGCAAGCCAAAACGATGATGACTCGGACGATGATGATGAACCAGACCCAGAATTGCCTCCCATAATTACCAATCCTAAAGGTCCACTTCATACTATCTCTCTTGGGGTTGAGATGATCTGTGGAGGAATCGTTAGAGTAGGAAAAGAGTTTTTTGATAGAAAGGATCATGTAGTAGAGGCCAATTCTCTCCCTCCAAAACCTAAGGAAGTGCATTTAGCAGCAATAGAGCCGAAGAAGGTAAAAAGAATTAAAGTTGATACGAATACTTTGATTATGGATTTTTCAAGACTAGATTTCAAAAGGGAATATAGCCCCGCATGATTACCTTTCGATTATCACCACTCTGGTGCGAAGTTATGAGGTTCCAAAGATTTTGGTGGATGGTGACAGTTCAGCCGACGTTATATTTTGGGCTTGTTACAAAGGCTTAGGTCTAAGTAAGAAGCGGCTAGTGTCGTATCATCAACATCTCGTTCGTTCTGTGGAGATAAGTTACACCCTTTGGGGATTTATGAATTGGAGGTTAGAATGGGAAATTTCTAGCCGAAGTGCCTCACGAAGAAGACTAATTTCTTTTTCATGGATGAGAATGTCTACTCGGCCTACAACATAATTATGGGAAGAATAGCCCATAAGAAATTTAAGGTCGTGCCTTCAACGGTTCACCAAATAATTAAATTCCTGAATCCATATGGGGTAGGGGAGGTGCGGGGTAACGAGGTTGATGCACATGAATGCTACTTCAATTCAGTCGAGGAGAGAGAGGCATATAAAAAGGCTACTATAATGTACAATATTATTACCCTAGATCCTAGAGATAAGACTAAGTTAAAGAAGGGAGAGTCCACTGAGGAGGTAGAATCCATCATCCTTAATGAGGATGAACTGGAAAACACCATCCAAATCGGCAAAGCCCTGAGGGAAGAAGCTAAGGAAGAGTTGATCAAGTTATTGAAGAAGAGGTAAAGCATTTTTACCTGGCGCCATGAAGATATGCCTAGCATCTATCCGAAGATCCTCTGCCATAAGCTCAATGTATCCAGGGATGCAAAGTCGATCAGACAGAGAATGCGAGTCGACTCCCAAAAGAAATATGATGTCATCCGAGAAGAGGTAAAGAAGTTAGAAAATGCCAACTTCATTAGGGAGGTCATCTACCCTGGGTGGTTAGCCAATGTTATCATCGTCCCTAAGGCCAACGACAAATGGAGGATGTGTTTTGATTTTACAGACTAGAATAAAGCATGTCCTAAAGATAGCTTCCCTTTACCGAGGATAGACCAAATAGTGGATGCTATTATTGGCCATGAACAGATGAGTTTCATGGATGCCTACTCAGGGTATTATTAAATGTTCATGGACCTAGTCGATGCGGAGAAGACATCCTTTATAACTGACAAGGGGACCTATTACTATAAGGTCATGTCCTTCAATTTGAAGAATTCTGGGGAAACATACCAAAGGTTGGTAAACAAGATGTTCGAGGATCAGATAGGGAACACGATGGAAGTTTATGTCACTGATATGTTGACAAACAGTCTCAGGGCCAACACTCATGTGGCCGACCTTGAGAAGACCTTTGATACTATGGGACGAGTTTGGGATGAAGCTTAACCCTGCCAAGTGTGTCTTCGACGTGCAAAAAGGAAAGTTTTTGGGCTTTATCGTGAACCAGAGAGTTATTAAAGCAAACCATGAGAAGATCAAAGATTTACTGGAGATGAAGACTCCGACGACAATCAAAGATGTGCAGAGGTTAATCAGGCGAGTGGCAGCATTAAACAGGTTTGTGTATAGAGCTACTGATAAATGCCTTCCCTTTTTCAAATTACTTAGAAAGGATTTTGAGTGGAATGAGGAGTGTGATAGGTCCTTTCAAGATTTAAAGGCCTTCCTCAGCTCCCCCACTTTTACTTTCAAGACCAATCCAAGGAGAGAATGTGTACTTATATTTGGTTGTATCGAAGTCGTCCATAAGTATTGCTACGGTCAAAAACAAAGATGGAGTACAGAAGCCGATGTATTTTAACAGAAAAGCCCCCCAAGTGGCCAAGCAGAGATATCCCAAAATGGATTAGCTGGCTTATGCTCTAATCCATGCTTCATGAAAGATGAACCCACACTTCCAAGCACGCACCATGGTCATCCTCATTGATTCTCCCCTTAGACAGGTCATCCATAAACCTGAGAAATCGAGTAGGATGAAGGCCTGAGCAATTAAGATGGGGGAATTCGATATCATCTACCATCCAAGAACGGCCATTAAGGTGCAAGCATTAACAGACTTTATTATCGAGTTCACATGGGACGAAGCCGACACAGAAGAAATTAAGATTCTAGCTTGTGAATCACTATGTCTTCCCCCGAATAAGGTCGATCTGAATTCAACCAGAAGTAATGTGACCAAGAATGAGGAAGAGAGATACCTCTTAAAGAATGGGACCCTAGAAAAGGGTAATTTTTCAACAGATGGTACAATATGGAACTTGTATATCTATGGCTCCTCGTGCGAGGTAGGGAGCGGAGTAGGGTTTATTGTGTAAGGCCCAAATGGGACGGATATTGAATATGCAGTGAAATTTAGCTTCAAAGCTTCCAATAATAAATCAGAGTATGAAGCCCTCCTAATAGGTCTCTCTCTTGTCCGGGCAATGATCGTTGGATAGTTTCTAATCCATAGTGATTCCAGGTTCAAATTTTAGGGGTATATGAGGCCAAAGACGATAAAATGGACAAATACCTAATGAGGGTGAAAGAAACACTGAAGAATTTCAAAGAAGTGAAGCTTAAAAGGATACCTCGTTTGGACAATAGCCGAGACGATGCTTTGACAAGGTTAGCCTCCGCTACAAGAACATAAATCAGAACGTCGGTGCTTGTAGAGATCTAACATTGGCCGACCATTGAAGAGAAAAATAGTACAATGGAATTTTGTTTGAACTTGAATTTGGGAGATTCTTGGATGGATCCTATCATCCGATACATTAGAGATGGGGAGCTGCCAGAGTCTAGAGCCGAGAAGAAAAGTGGAGGCACAAAGCGACTAAGTTCTCCATTATAAGAGACATTTTTTATAAGAAAGGATTCCTACTCCCTCTTCTCACATGTGTTCACCCATCTGAGGTAAAGTATATTATGAAAGATATGCACAAGGGATCTTGTTCCATCCATATTGGAAGGAGGTCATTAGCAAAGAGGATCATTACTCAAGGATGTTGGTGGTCGACGTTGACCAAAGATGTAGCTGCATATGTGAAGTCAACCTCATCAACCCCTTACCCCTATCACATACCCATGGCCATTTGTGGTTTGGGGGATATATCTAGTAAGCCCTTTGCCAAGGGCCGTGAAAAATTATCGCTACCTGATCGTAGCTATTGACTATTTCTGAAAGTGGTTAGAGGCCGAGGCAATGATCATAACAATGGAGAAAAAGTCCTTTCAGTTTATCTAGAAAAATATTATCTACATATACGGCCTATCTAACACCCTTATATCTGATACAGGAAGTAGTTCAAGAACATCTCCCTTGAGAAGTACTGTGAGGGGGTCAACATACAATAGTTCTTTTTAGCTCCAGGCTGACTATAGGCATTTGGCCAGACAGAGGTTACCAACAGAACAATTCTTGATGGAATCAAGAAAAAGTTAGAAGATGCCAAAGTGAGATGGATTAATGAGGTGCATGTCGTCCTATGGGAATATATGATGACGGAGAGGACCCCAATGGTGGAAACTCTGTTCATGCTAACCTATGGCTCAGAGGCTATAGTGCCGACAGAGATAGGACTCCTAGACCATAAAGTCCAAACATATGACTCAGAGAAGAATGCAACGGAAAGGAGACTGGATTTTGACCTTATAGAGGAACGAGGAGAGGATTCTAAGGTTAGGCAAGTTTCCTATCAGCAAAGAATAACAAAGTTTTACATTAAGAGGGTGAAGACCCAACCACTGGTAGTAGGAGACCTTATCTTAGAAAAGACTTGGCAGAATCCCAACAAGCTTCATCCTAACTGGAACGGCCCTTATAGGGTGGTTGAAGAAGTGTTTCCAAGAACGTATCGACTGGAAAATTTAGATGGAGATCGATTCTCCGAAACGTTGACCATCTCAATAAGTACTATTAGTAAGAATTTTTATGTTAGTGTTTTATGTTAGTTTTGATTTTCTCTTATCAATTTAATTTTAGTATCATTTGTCCATGTATATGAGAATCAGATTATGAATGAGAATTTCCATGTGTTCTCTCCTACATTGTCTATTTTTTGAATACTTGTTTCTTATATGTATCAACTTATCTTAAGCAATAAAACATCATTCGTGGTGAAGTAGCATTAAGTTTCTCTCGGTGACATGACAGTCCAGATGGGGTTGACCTCATCCATGGACTCTTAATAACATCGAGGGGTAAAAATCACTAAAGTCGTTCATTCTAAACATTATTACCTTGGTGGATAAACCCTCTCTGCCAAGACGATAGTGCATAGATGAGACGACTCTCATCCATACTCTCTCAAAATGACGAGAGGGGAGTTGTGATATAACACCATAATTTGGTAGATACAAATTAAAAATCACTTAAATGTGGTTTGTTCTAAACATCATTAACTTGGGGGATAAACTCTCTCGTCGGAGACGATAATGTAAGGAATGGCTACAAAATTAGTAGTTATGTTCACACACCGTCATTTAGTTTTTAAGACATACATTAGATCTTGTAATGAGGAGACGTTCAATTAGCCCTAAGCTAGGTCTCCAAGAATTTTCGTGCAGTGAACTCCAAAGCTATTCTTAAGGATTCAGAAATTTTGGTAGAGTGTTGTGTGGAAAACGGGTAATTTGCAAAAATATGAGGTTTAAATGGCTTTTTAGAAAATGAAAAGGCTCATTAAAACCTTTGTTTGTTTGGTCCTTTATTACTCACTGCCAAGTTTACATGGAGATGAATCAACCATTGGGTGTGGGTTGAATTGGGAGAGTCCTAATAAAAAATAACATATTCCGATAAAGTATGGTGATAAGGGAAGTAGTGTGGAGTAGTGTTTGTAAAGAAGTGAGGAAAAATTACTTTTAGAAAAAACCTGTATTTCAATAATGTACAAGATTTAAGAGACACAATAAGACTTACAAACTACTTAATTCACTAAGTATGATGCGCAACTCTTCAAGTCTTATCGAAAAATGGCACATGAAGCCGTCTTCCCTTGGATGAAAATTGGAAGAGTTTGAAAAGAGTTATTGAAGATTCTAATCCTCAATCTCTTTTTATAAGGAAGTTTGTTACAAAAGGATAAATATAAGAGATTTCGAACAGATTTAATTAAAAATAAAAACTCGCGTTCTCATTCGAATGACTAGGTACATCGCTCGAATGACGTACCCTTCTTCGTTTGATCGGGCTTTTAACAACATTTAAAACGACATTCAAGTGCTTGATGAAAAATCTTTTATTTTGATCATTGGAACCCTAGTTCTAAAGATGTACTCAACCTCATTTAAAAGACTTCGAATGACATTCCAGAACTGACCAAAAGGCATCATTCCAGATTTCGTTCAAACCATGAAACTCTTTCTAAAGACATTGTGCAACTCGTTCGAACAACAAGAAAATATCGTTCTAGTGAGTCAGCAAGATTTTCAAAATTTTCTTTTAAAACATTTTTAAAAATATTTTCAAATGCAAACTCTTAAAAACATAAACCCTTGGAAAAATAAAGATTCACCAAAACTTCCATAACTCTTCTTAATGTTGTTAAGACAAATGATCTTCAATCTTCTAAAAGTCTTCAACTTTATCTTCGAATAAGTAAAAGAAGTTATGAAGGTGAAGTGTACATTTAACGGGGTAAGCCAAATAAAAAATACATCCAGGAATTATAAAACTTGCTCTTACAAATCTCCCCCTTTGGCTATTCTAGTACAAAATACAAACCAAAGCCAAATTGACCCCTAAAGACTAATACAACTAATTCCCTCCCAAATCAAGAAAAGGAAATTCAATTTTATATAAGTCTTCAAGTAAAAATTCTTCATGTTTGTGCGGTCCATGAAATCGTTATCAAGACGAAAAAGACCTACACACGTGAGACAAAATAAATACCATAACGCATACGAGTTTCAAAAGATAAATAAAACACCCCCTCAATTTTTTCTCCACATTTTTTTCTATAATAAACAAAGGAGTAGAATCTAATCATAAATAATAAGCATCACGTGAAGAAGCAAAGATACCATCACAAAGATAATCAATAATGCATATGTAATGATAATTCAATAGGCACGATGTGATCTATCCCTATTAAAAAACTATTTTTAAATCTTTTCAATTTTTTTCAAGTATAAAATATAAAAAGTACATAGAGATACAAAAAAACATAGTCACCATGGAATAATACTAAAATATCTTAATCGAGAAAAAGGAATGAAATTATGTAAACTTTTTCCATAGACAAATCAACATGTTCTCTAAACATCATCGAATTCCATTAAAAGTCATCAATTCCTTAATTGGTTTTTCACGGGTTTCATACGATCATTTTCACAAATTCAACTCCATAATCCTAATTAATCAACGTCAACAACTCGGGTTGTAATATCATTCAAATTCTAACAACACTGAATCATGCTACACAATCAATTGAACCTTTTATCTACTCATAGTGTCTAATTCATTAAAAACTCGATTTTCATGTGAACCCACCCAAAAATGAAATTTATCACAACCACTATGATGTGAATCAAAATACTGCAGTTTAGATTGAAAGCAAGTTAACCACTTGCATGATTAGATTCATGTGGTCTAATTTCATGACGTAGAAGATGAATTGATGAAGAACACACCCAATCCCTCTTTAATTTGGCTCCCAAAAGTTCCTCACTTTCTTCCTCTTCTTTTCTCTCAAGTTCCATGGTTTTAAATTTGAGTTATGGTTGCCTCTAATTCCATAGCTTACGTTTAATAGTTCAAATCCCGAAATTAAGCTAATGGGCCAAGTCCAAATGACCAGAACACCCTCGTGTGGGCCCTGTTGTGTCTAAAAAGGCCCTGGAATCAAATTACTACCCTTGGGTACACTATTTTGACTATTTCGATCCTTTCGGAACCAAACACGACCTCAAAATCGACATCTGAGTCACTCTTCAATAAAGTCCTATCCTAACCCCAAATAGTCTACACTCAACTCCCGATTGAGATATAATGTTGCCACATCACTATCGCTCGCTAGGATGTAAAATAATTATTTACAATTTACTTAGTAATCTTATTTCGCAAATATTAATCATTATATCTCTCGATTAATATTTTTAATTCACACATAATAATCAATTCTATTAAATTTTGGCATACGTGAAATTTAAAAAAATACACGAATTAACTTAATAATAAGTGCTCAGAAATACGGGGTGTTACAATTCTCTAGCTGTCGCACCTGGAAACCTAAGAAAAATGTAAGCTCACCAACTATGCTCATCTCAAAATTGCTCTTCATCTAATTTTCTAAAGTGCGATCATGTTGGGAGCACGTGGGTCTAAATAGTATGTCGTCGACATAGACTTAAGCAACCAATATAGCACCACTCTCTCCCCTCACAAACAACGTCTTATCCACTACCCTTCTCTTGAAGCCACAAGATAAGATATAGAAATCGAGCCTCTCGTACTAAGCACGGGGGGCTTACTTAAACCATAAAGGACCTTTTTAAGATAAAAGATGTGTCTCGGGTGCTTTGGGTCTTAAAACCCCTTTGGTTGTTTCATATAAACTTCCTCCTGTAGAGTGGCATTTAAGAAGTCACTCTTGACATCCATATAATATAACTTGAAGCACAAATGATATGATATGGTGAGTAGCAAGTGGATAGACCCAAGCCTAGCAATAGGAGCGAATGTCTCATCAAACGCTACACCCTCAATTTGTGTGTAGCCTTGAGTGTCCAACCTATCCTTATTGCGAACTATGATACCATTCTCATCAACCTTATTCTTGTAAGTCTACTTGGTACCTATCACATTAGTCTCATTAGGTCGGGGTACTAACACCCAGACATCATTTTTGTGAAATTGAAGCAACTCATCTTGCATAGTGAATATCCAATATTCATCCTTGGGTATTTCTTTCACATTCTTGGGATCGACTAAGGAGGTATAGCAAAGGTAGTTAACCACATTCTCAAGATGAGCGCAAGTCTTGACACGTAGTTTGGGATTACCATGTATAGTGGAAGGGTTATGACTCTTTGGAACCTAAGCGGGTGGATCCTCCAAATAAAGAGTGGGGTCCACCGATGTAGTATGAGGAAGGATGGTATCGTCGCTTGTGGGTGCATCATACTCACACTGGGGGTTAGGATTAATAGATGTCGACGGCTCATTATCTCTAATCGTGACATTTACTAGCTCCATAACTTTAAAGCTAACAAGGTTAAACACCCTATAATCCCTACTTGATGATGAATAACCTAAAAATATCCCCTCGTTTCTTCGATAGTTGAACTTTCCTAAAAGCCCTATATCTCTTATGACATAGAAAGTACTTTCAAAGACACGTAAATACAATAGGTTGGGCTTCTTCTCTATCCATAACTCATATAGCGTGTGAAGCATGTGCAGACGAAGTAATACCCTATTCACTGTATGGCATGCGGTACTCACCACCTCCGCCAAAAAATGTCTAGGCACATATCTCCTAAGAAGTATGGATCTATCTGTTTTTTGTATCGTTTGATTCTTCCTCTTAATAATCCTATTATGTTGAGGAGTACGAACGATCAAAAAACTCATACTTGATGCCCACTCCATCACAATAGTTATCTACTCCAGCTTCTTTAAATTTAGTGTCATTGTCACATTGCACCCAATTAATAGTGGCACCATGTTGGTTTTGCAAGACAATGCACTTGGTTGTTAGGATCTCAATCGCATCGGACTTTTCCCAAGAAACCCCATAATAGAGTATCTTAAAAAGTCATTGATCATCACGAGAATGTATCTCTTACCACCTAAATTCTCTGACCAAGTAAGACCCATAAGATCCATGTGAATCAACTCCAAAACATGTGTGGTTGTAATGGTATTCAACTTGGGAACTTCGAATTTGTTTTCCTTATTGACAAGGTACACAAATCGAGGAAGTTGGTTTCTCAAGTGACGGTAAGCCACGAAATAAGTCCTTTTCAACTAATCTCTTAAGATCTCTAAAGTTCACATGACCTAGCCATTGATGTTAAAGGTCCTTAGAGGAGACCGTGGAACCGCTTCACACAAAGGAGTACTTGGGAACAATCCCATAGCAATTGTATTCGGTCCTCACTCCTTATAGTAAAAGTTCACCAGATTGATCATATACATTACATTCATACCAATCAAAATTTATTGTAAAGTTTCATCAAATAAGTGGATTATACTAATTAAGTTTGATTTCATCCTTTTTTCATACAATACATTGTCTAGTTTAGGAAATCCAAGTATCTCAACACATCCTAGTCCTAAAATACTAGACCTACTCCTATCTCCAAAAGGGACATTCCCTTTCTTGCGATCCTCAAGGTTGGTAAAAAATTATATGTCACTAGTCACGTGCCTAGAGCACCCGCTATTAAAATAACATTGGGAAGTATTTTGAACCTTAAGAGCAACGTGAACTACAGGGGCTTTATTGCCTTACTTAGGTACCCAAGTGGAGATAACCCTTTATTTGCCCTTATCATTGTTGGCTCTAGTTGAATCATTAGAAGTGTTCACAAATGGAAAGGACATCCATTGAAATTCATCTATTAAGCTTTGTGAAGTCACGACTAGGAACTGAACTTGCTCTCTAAGACTAGAAAAATTGCTAAAGCGGTGCATGGGAGTAAGTGTATGTTGAGTTCTTCCTAACTTGTAGAAAAAATCTCTAAGTGACCTCTCCTTTTTACAAAAAATGCAAACATATACTTGTTTAGCACTACCATGGTTTTCTTTCTTAGGTTGAACTCTATTCATAGCCTCTCCCCAAAATCTAAAGCGAGTTTGACATGGTAGTGCCAAAGGTGGTGCATCCACTTCTTATAACTTGTCGAAATCGATAAGGTATAGGAAGTGGATTCACCATCGTAACCTATTCATCGCCTATCCCCAAAACCTAAAGCGGGATCGAAGAGCATCTCTCCAACCTTCTTTGATGTATCCTTTATAATAATCTTGACCTATCGGGTGCATTCGATATAATTCTTGAGTTAGGATACATAGGTTTCAAGTTTATCACGAGTCTCCACGGATGCTTGAAGATCTCTCGTAAGACTATCCACTTTGTTGGTCAAGTCACCATTTTTCCTTTCAACTAAAATGAACCTCTCTCTTAAAGAAACTCTCACTGAGAACTTGCTCCCTCTCGACTCTTTAAACTCCTTTTCTAAAGATAAAAATCCAAGCGTTAAACCTCTCTTTTGTTTCTTCATTTTAAAAAACTCAGCGCAAAGCTCGGTATAAGCACGGTGAAGGTCACTCTCGCTCTCACTCAAAATGGCATCCCCGTCACTCTATCTGAAATGACTAGGCTCACTATCGAGGTCATCATGTTTAGTAGCTTCCTCATTGGAGTGAGGTACACTAAATGTACTAACATGACTAGCCATGAACGTAATGAATTTATGTCCATATGGTGAATCAACACCCAAATCCACTTACTCGACATCACTATCACTAAACATGGCATTGAAGGCAGTTTTTCCTTTGCCTTGTCTCTTTAATCTCGTATCACGCTCGTGACCTTTATTACCCTTACCCTCGTACTCATAGTATATCTCTTCATCTTTCTTAGGGTAATCTTTTCTTTCTTTTCCAAAAATTTTCTTGTCCGATTTATATTTTTTATCTTTTCCAAACCTCTTATTTTCTTTGGAAGTATTTCCTTTTCTAAGTTTGAGAAATTTTTTGATTTTTTTTGCAAAAAATGTTCAGATAAAATCATACTTGGAGTCAGAGGATACTTCCACTTTCTTTTTAGATTGAACTTTTAAGGCAATTTCTTTTCCCTTTAGTTTAACAGTTTTGCGAAACATGTCGATTTCAAAAGTTTGAAGGTCTCCTATGAGTTCTTTTAACCTAAGCGTATCTAATATACCCAACAAATTAATCACAGTAACATTAGGAATAAAACGGGTCAGAAGTGATCTCAAAATATTTTTAACTACAAACGTATCAGGAATTTTCTCACCTAAATTAAGACTAGAGTTTACGGCGTCAGATAATCTTACATAAAATTCATCAAAAGACTTAAACTCTAGCACATTGATAGTCTTAAACTATGTGGTGAGGTTTTAAAGCTTAGAATCTTTCACAATGTTAGTACCCTCGTGAGTGAGTTAGAGGATATCCCAATCTTCTTTAGTCGTGGTGCATATTATAATACGGCGGAACTCATCAAGGGTTATGGCTCCAGAAATGGCACTTAAACCATGTGAGTTAAAATTACTCCATTTAAGATCATCATATGTCCATGCACAGACAGGTTTTGGACCTATGATATCTCTAGTGGTCACTATGGGTGGTGTCAACCTTCTTTCACTTACAAGTAGGACTCTTTCATCTATAGATTTTAAAACAGACATCATCCTAAATTTCTAGTATACATAAGTTGACCCATCAAAATAAGTACCCTATTATACAAATTATCCATAAAATCCAAAATTTTAAAGAATCACACACGAACTTAGCGCAACCTGCTCTGATACCAGTTTGAGAAAGTGTTGATTCTATAGATTGATTCATATCTTAATCCGTCTACACACAAATTCAAATTTTAGTAGATTTTATCTTGAATTAATTTAGTGTGGATGTAGTGATGATGTCCAAATTAAATATGCTAAACTAGGCAGACAAACATGCGAAGAAGTAAGAAAAATTCCTTTCGGGTAAAACCTCTATTTCAATACTGTACAAGATTTGACAGACATAATACGACTTACAAACTACTTTTCTCACAAAGTATGATGCGCATTTTTTTAAGTCTTCTACAGCAATGGCATAGCCTAGCACCATCCACATGAAGTAGCCTTTCCTCGGTATCCAGTGATCAGACTTCTTCTTCAGTAGTAGAGCCTCGGTTTCACAAATCAGTAGTAGAGATGAACTCTATAAGAGTCTTAAACAGGGATTATGTTCTTCTTGATTTGATAAAGTAATCTCTAAATTTCCAAGGGTTTTGGATGAAAATTGAAAGAGTTTGATCGTAAAAAGAACTATAAAAGGGTGAGGAAAAACTTTCAAAAGAGTTCTTGAAGAATCTTATCCCGTATCAATTTTTATAAGGAAGTTTGTAACAAAAGGACAAATATAAGAGATTTGGATCAAATTTAATTAAAATACAAAAATGCACGCACTCATTCGAATGACTTGGTACCTCATTTGAACAACGTACCTTTTTCGTTCGATCAGGATTCCAATGACATTTCGAACGACATTCCAGTGCTTGATGAAAAGTCATCACGTTTGATCGTGGGAACCCTCATTCTAACCTTATACCCAATATCATTTGAACAACTTCCAACGAGACTTCAAATGACATTTCAGAACTGACCAAAAGGTGTCGTTCTAGAAGTCATTCGAACCATTAAGCTCGTTTTAACGACATTGTGCAAATTGTTCGAATGACAAGAAAATATCGTTCTAATGAGTTGGCGATATTTTCAAAATTTTCTTAAAAAACATTTTAAAATGCAAACTCTTAAAAACATAAACCCCTGAAAAATAAGGGCTTTGCCAAAATTTTCATAACTTTAATGATTGTTGTTGAGAAGAACGATCTCCAATCTTCCAAAAGTCTTAAACGTTTTCTTTGAATACATAGTATTCATGAAGGTGCAGTCTATGTGTAACGGGATAAGCCAAATAAAAAATACATTGATCAATTATAAAACTTGCTCTTACAGCATTTTTTTTTTAGACTTTTTTAGATCATTTACATGACTTTGACTTCCGAGGAAGGTAGTTGTGTGTTCCTATAACCATGTTAGATATCCTCGTTAAAATTGGAAAGATCATGAATGTAGAGAAAGAAATGACTACCAAAGGTGGGCTCTACGAAAAATTCACATGTAGTAAGTCTTTTATATTCCATTATTATGGCCAAGGAAGGATAAGATAAAAAAGTTAAATAAAAAATAAAATAAAAACAATCTCATGGCAAGTTAGGGCTAAAATATTACATCTGTACTACATCCAATATATGTGTTCACCGCATCTTCTAAAAACCCCAAGACATTGAGAAAATCAAGTGGTTGTTATAATAACCCGTATTTTTTTAAAAATAAAATTTAATTAATTTGGTTAAATTAAATTACACGTGTGATGTAATTTAATGGAAAATAAATATTATGGCTCGATTAAATTATTAATCAGAGAGAAATGATTAATGTTTATCAAATAAAATTACCAAATGAATAGTAACTATGTATTTTACGTCATAGTAAGTCATAGTGACGTGGCAGTATTTTATCTCGATCGGGCATCGTGTATGGACTACATGAGGTTAAGATAGGAAATTATTTGTGAGTAACTCGAATGATGATTTTGAGGTTACAGTTGAGTCCGGAAGGGTCAAAATAGTCAAAATAGTATACTCGGGTGTATAGTTTGAGTCTTGGGACAGGTTTAGACCAAATCGGCACCACGAGAGGGCATTTTGATCATTTGGTAGCCTAGGGTTAAGGAAGATATGAACTCCCAAAGGTTATATTAACTTTTAATTGTGAGAGGCTAGGGTAAGAGGAATATAAAACACTTGGAGGCCATTAGAGAAAAAAGAGAGAGCATTCTTAGAGCTTAGGAGTTGATTCTTAAAGCCTTTCACCTTGTTCTTGCTCACAATCATCTTTGGACGGTGGATTAGAAGGGAATCATCATCAAGAAAATAAAATCAGATCACTCCCATAAAATTCAAGTATTTATCTTGAAAATTTTAATGAGTTATAATACACATGTAGAGTAGGGTCTTTGAATTAAGGATAATTGATACTATTCTTGTGATTTGATGGATAGGAATCATAATTTGGAATAGGATTACATGTAGAATGAAACCAATTGTGTAGATAAAATGAAATCGAGAGTTATAAGATTAACATCATGTGACAAATCTAAGTTTTTAATGAACTCATGTGAAGAACACAAGAATGTAGGGTTTAATGATAAATGGAGTTTTAATCTGATATTGGATGAAATTGTATGGATTTTATACATGATGTACGTTAGAAATCATCCATACATGTATATTTCATGCTTAGTTATGTTAAATGGAAGTTTGGGATTGTTGTATAAAAGTTTGAACAATTTGAGTGTAGAAAATCCTAACAGTAGATTAGAGAAGAAGGCACCTGATAAATTTTGAATCGACTCAGTTTGCCCAGAATTGGAAAAAAAAAATCCCTTTTGTTTAAAGCCCTAAAATTATGGATAATTCGTGAGGGGACTTTTGGCACATTTTTAAACTATAGAGGGAAATATAAAAATGTCAGTAGGCCTACTGATCACGCGTGAAAGGTGAGTTCGTGTAAGGACACAGTCGTTGTTTTCGTTTCACTACGATAATACAAAAAACCTAAATTACGACTACACTTGCGAGGCAAGCATAGCGGTAAGTCGGGTATCAAAACTCCACAGAGACGAGTTGCTAGAATTTACAGGATTTAGTAGTCCGAAATAAAATGGAAAAAGATGAATTACAAACTAAAAAGGAAAAGATGCATAAAAGGGAAACATTAATCTAGGTGAGTGTATTAAAACTAGAATAACAAAGTGAGTAAAACTATAGGTTGCGTCGAATATCCTTCATCCGAGTTAATTAGTATAAAATGGTCACATGGGTCGACGAGTTATTACAAATGCGTCTCGTTTCGACAGTTAATTAAATTAAGGGTTGTCACGCCCCTAAATTCTCGTAAAAAGCCTAATATGATTTTGGCGTCAACAAATATCCTGAAAATTATGCACGCAAGGTCATAAGCACGGGACATACATGATATGCCCCGTCAAATCTCATAGGCGCAATAACTAGGACAACGCACCCGAAATATACCAGTAAACACCATCACCAAAGCAAAGCAACGCGTCAACCTGGGTGAGTTCAATTCAAACACAACCTAGACTAACTTAGCGAGAAAGCATGTTAAAAAGCATGTACTAAAAGAAAGAAAGCAAACCTAATTAATCAAAGCAAGAAATATCAAGAAATAAATATTAACTAGGCATGGAAATTAATGGAAGCAAGTAAACAAAGCAAGAATTAAAGGAAGACAACTTAATTAGAAAGCTTACATACATCAAAGTTGGTAAATCACCCAAAGTAAATGAAGTAGGGAAAAATCTCCATACAAACCCTAAACCTAATGTAAAATGCAAGATCATGAAAATAGAAACCAAATTTGGCTTATATAGTAAGTGGTAAAGAAAATAAAGGAAAAAGAAAAGAAAAGAAAAGAGGCAACAAATATCTGCAACTCGCGGTCGACCGGTCGCAGGAGCGTGGTCGATCGCGCCTTCAATTAGAAGCCCACTGTCTCCTTTGGTAGGCAAAATGCAAACCCGCGGTCGATCGGGCCTCAAACCATAGTCGACCCGTACTCTGTTTCTCAGCCAAGGTTAGTTCATGAAGAGGGGGAAAAGGTTGCAAACGGAAACGGCCATAACTTCACCATCCGGACTAGGAATCGCGCATCGTTTGCGGCCACGCGAAGCTTGCCCGACGAACTACGCATATATGGAAATTCCAAGAGCCGAAGACCAAATGTGAATTGACTAAAATGCTCTTGAAGTAGCATCTGGCGATGAAACTTCTTCGAAATGCAACGGATCCTCACTTTTAGAGTTCCAATACCTACAAAAGCACAATTAACCCCTGCAAAACATGTATATATACAAATCCAAGGTCGTCTGGTTAATGAGCATAAATATAGGCATTAAGGACAGTAAAAATGCTAGAATTCATAAAGATATAGGGTGGAAATATGCAATATTTGATACGAATCACACCCCCTAACTTAAACATTGCTAGTCCCTGTAATGAAACAAACAAAACCAGTCCACAAAAGGCACTACAAGATGTATATATGCATTGAAATATAAATGCCACTTTCGTAGGGAGCACGATTGCATTTAGCTTATGCAATAATCCATTAAACTCCTAGGTTACCCTAGTGGATGAGTGTCGTCTTGTGAGGGTTTTCAAAGATGGTACCCACAAACATCACATGGTTTCCTCAAAATATGCCCCAACCAACATGCGACAAGCCCAACAATAGCGAACAAGGTCTCATATGAATTAATAGCAACATGAATGAATTCACACAAAAGTCCGAATGATTAACATTATAGAATGCACCTCATAGAATTGAAACCTTAAAATGTGGGAGGGGAGCGAGCACATGCAAAGTGTGATTTGGATAAAAATTAAATAAACTGAATAAAATAAAGCAAGCATACATTCAATCCTCACGAGCATTACACTCATCAAGCGAAATCACTCGAAACAGGGAGGTAACACACGAAAAATGCAGGCATAAAGAGTAAATGGAAATGGAAATTAGGCCGCACACATATCACAAATGAAGAATGCTATATATGAAATTAAAACTTATAATCTCAATGAAAGATAACGCCTATTAAAAGAGGCGAAATGTATTTTCACAGATTATCAAAACAATTTAAACCTTTGAATTACATCTAATTAAGATCATATAGGACTTTAATAGGGTTGTAATGTAGGCTAGGCTAGGGTACGAAATGAAGGATATGTATGTACGAATTCAAAGTGTTTGGAAATGAAAACTCGGAATAATGGGACGATGCGGGTAATATCAAAATTGGAAAACAAGTTCCAAACGAGCATTAGATATAACATCGGGGAGAGTAATCAAATCTTATTGAACTATATACACAACATTTATAACTTTCTCGTTTCTTTCTTTTCTTCTTTTTCTCATGTTTTTTTTTCTTTTCTTTTGCTTTTTGCTTTCTCTTTTTCTCACTTTTTCACTAGACTTTCTTCTTTACTTTTCAAACTCTCATATGCCTAAATTGCAACCGACATCACAAAAAAAACATTCAATCCCAAGTAACATTCCAAACAAAGGTATGGAGAGTGTATGTATGGGCTAAAACTCCAATTTAGAGTTGGTTATGGGATTTGGGTTATGAAACGAAAGGCTAGTATTTAGGCTCAAAGGGGTTGACGAGGGTAAACATATAAGGTGAGGTCAAGGTCAATATGGGTGATATAACAAAGATGGTCGATGATCATTTTAGAAATTTTATGCAATTCTCGGGTCAAAACAATATATGAGAATCATGATCAAGTAGCACATTTCAAGTATGAACTCAATTAATGAACGATCAATGAAATACTAGAGAGATTACCGATGAATTCAACGTTTTCAAAGAGTAAAGAATAATGTATAACACTCACAAACGATGAAAAGTACAAAGCTTACTCGATGTAACTATATAAAATGCAACAAAAGATTAGCGAGTTATAAAAATCTTAAACCAAATCAATATAGCAAGAATGGTGCATGTGCTCATGGGATTCAAGTTTAATTCATGAAGTTATTCATAATATCAATTATTGAGGACTAAAGTCTAATAACTTCTAAAATCGAGAACATGCATCATTGGGTTATCAATTGGATCGGGCAATTATTGAAATTTATCATCAGAAACAAAGGCAAAACGCCCAAAAAAAGAGAAAAGAGAAAGAAAATCTTTTTGAAATTTTCAATTTTTCTAAGAAAAACATACTAAGTAACTAACATGTGAGCAAAAACATGGACTAACTAAAGAAATGGATAGAATATCCCACACCCCTAACTTAAAACTTGACATTGTCTTCAATGTAAATTAAGAACCAAGTCAAAGAGAGGAAAAGAGAGATATTACCCAAAAGTGGAGCGATCCCCATAAGAACAAGTCCAAAGATTCTACAAAACAAGTTAGTACCCAGCATAGCAAAAACAAATAACGAAAAGTTAACTAATTACACTAGACTAAATTAAAAAGGAAGAAAAAAATAAAAAGAAAGAAAGAATAAAAATCTAACTATATACAACCTACTATTTAGGCTTCACACTAACTGTACACTGGAAGTCTAAATAGTTGAGGGTCCACCATAAGAAAGATTTGACTTTGGAGGATAACCGGTGTACCCTCACATAAAATCATGCCTTCCGAAAAATATGAATTCCGTTTGAACAACGGAAGGCATGTGTAAGGCGGAAGAAAGGAACCATCGCCAATTAAAGTTTTTAGAGGGACGATGGGGGGTTTATTTTGAACGGGTGATAAAAACATGTGGGGATCGAGAAAAGCAGAATATCCTCCCAAGGATTTAGCAAGCAGAATGGGAGGTGGCACACACGAAGGCAAAGATGGGATCGTGGAAGGCGACTTGAGCAAGTACTCCTCATCGACGAAAAGGTTTAAAATATTAAAGTTTGAAACCGAATCATCGGGTACTTGTGACGATGTGATAACAGAGAATGAAAATGGGGAGGAGAGAAAATCAAACTCATGAGATGAATCATCATCGCATGAAGATTGAGTTTCGAAGGAAATAATATCATTTTCAATGAAATGTTCTTCAATGGGGCCAAAGAAGAAATCATTTCATTGCAAATAGATATTACGTCATTTTCATCCTCACTTTCAATATTTATTATGCAATGGGCAAAGTCAAGAATGGTTTGTTCCAAAGTAGGCACAAAGTCCTCATTTGGTTCAAAACATTCCTCGACTTTGAAAGTCTCGGAAGCAAAATCGTAGTCGTATTCGAATAATAAATCCAAGTCTTGCTCCCAACAACGATTTTCTTCCCGATAATGATTTTCAATTTTCTCATTCTCAAGCATACACAAACCCTCACTGAATGTCATAGGTCGAGGTGTGGATCCTTGAAAATGGGAACTTTGAAAATTACCATCGGACATAAAGGAAAACTCATTATTATAGGAATTTTGAAAACAATTGCAATTCATTTCAAAATTCCTATTATAAGGAGGTAAAGGCCCAAAATCATTATCATCATCATCAAAATTCTAATAACCCAAATTTTGACTTTCGTTATACTTGCCCAAAGTCATATTTGAATTTGTAAATTTTTGGGATTCTAAGTATTCACCGAAAGTCATAGGTTTGCGGGAATTTTGACAATTATCATAATGGTTACCGAAAAAATTGGAATAAGACATGCTTACCTTAAAAATGGCTCGAAATGGTGAATTCCACAAAGTAGATGCGCGCGGGATGAATTCAAGTGTTTCTAAGTGCTCAAATGTGGAAGTCTTGCAAAAATATTAGCAAATAATAAAAATAGAAAGAAAATACTATGAAATACTAAATCAAATAAAGTCTAAAACAAACTCACCCCCGGCAACGGTGCCATTTTAATCACGCGTGAAAGGTGTGTTCGTGTAAGGACACAGTCATTGTTTTCGTTTCATCGCGATAATACAAAAAACCTAAATTATGACTACACTTGCGAGGAAAGCACAGCGGTAAGTCGGGTATCAAAATCCACAGAGACGAGTTGCTAGAATTTCAGGATTTAGTAGTTCGAAATAAAAGGGAAAAAGATGAATTACAAACTAAAAAGGAAAACATGCATAAAAGGGAAACATTAATCTAGGAGAGTGTATTGAAACTAGATTAACAAAGTGAGTAAAACTATAGGCTATGTCGAATATCCCTCACCCGAGTTAATTAGTATAAAATGGTCACATGGGTCGACGAGTTATTACAAATGCGTCTCGTTTCGACAGTTAATTAAACTAAGGGTTGTCACACCCCTAAATTCTCATAAAAAGCCTAATATGATTTTGGCGTCAACAAATATCCTAGAAATTACGTATGCAAGGTCGTAAGCACAGGACATACATGATATGCTCCTTCAAATATCCTAGGCGCAATAACTAGGACAATGCACCTGAAATAGACTCATAAATACCATCACCAAAGCAAAGCAACGCATCAACCCGAGTGAGTTCAATTCAAACACAACCTAGACTAACTTAGCTAGAAAGCATGTTAAAAAGCATGTATTAAAAGAAAGAAAGCAAACCTAATTAATCAAAGCAAGAAATAGCAAGAAATAAATATTAACTAGGCATGGAAATTAATGGAAGCAAGTAAACAAAGCAAGAATTAAAGGAAGACAGCTAAATTAGAAACTTACATACATCAAAGTGGGTAAATCACCCCAAAGGAAATGGAGTAGGGAAAAATCTCTTTACAAACCCTAAACCTAATGTAAAATGCAAGATCATGAAAACAGAAACCAAATTTGGTTTATATAGTAAGTCGTAAAGAAAATAAAGGAAAAAGAAAAGAGGCAACAAATATCTGTAACTCGCGGTCGACCGGTCGTAGGAGTGCGGTCGATCGCGCCTTCAATTAGAAGCCCATTATCTCCTTTCGTAGGCAAAATGCAAACCCGCGCTCGACTGGTACTCTGTTTCTCAGCCAAACTTGGTCCATGAAGAGGAGGAAAAGGTTGCAAATGGAAACGTCCATAACTTCACTGTCCAGACTCGGAATCGCGCACTATTTACGGCCACGCGAAGCTTGCTCGATGAATTATGCATCCGTGGAAATTACAAGAGCCAAAGATGAAATGTAAATTGACTAAAATGCACTTAAAGTAGCGTCCGGCGATGGAACTTCTTCGAAATGCAACGGAAACCTCCAATACCCATAAAAGCACAATTAACCCCTGTAAAACATGTATATATCCAAATCCAAGGTCGTCTGGTTAATGAGCATAAATATAGGCATTAAGGACCGTAAAAGCAGTAGAATGCATAAAGATATAGGGTGGAAATATTCAATATTTGATATGAATCACCTAGAGTGGAGATTAGGTTTACATAAATTGAGATGAGTTAAGGATTAGGATAATTGAGAAAATATACATAATTGATGAATCAATGAAATTCGAGACGGATCACGGAATGCTGAGTGAATCTATGTTTACAATTAGTAGTATATGATGGGAATAACTACATATTAAGTAAGGGGTATAAAGGACCCTTAGAGTAGTGAGCGATACTCGAAATTATATGAATTAGAATTTTGAGTGAAATTAATAGTACGTTAAATATGTGAGTGATATAACCTATGTACGAATTGATAAAATTAGGTTGTGTGCACACCTACTGAACAAAATATATAGATAGGTTGTGTGAATACCTATAGATATGATTTGATTATGTTTGTGAACATACCTACATTGCCTGCTATCAGGAGGTTTCCGCGCAAAGGACGATCCCACCTTGACAATTCCAGTGAGGGTTGATTTGTGCCCCAGAATATGGAACTTAGGGCGGTCCACTATGTGCAGTGTATTAGTAGGACTGGCAAGTCGTTTGGGTACGTTAGGTATGTGCGTATCCCAAAGACTTAGAACTATGTTTGGCTCCATTATTGTGTTAATTGATTTGGGGTTCAAGGAGACATGCTGAACCAATATTCCTTAATTAAGTACGAGAGGTACATGGACTTGATAGAAGAGTATGCCAGTATCACGAGGGACCATTTCGGGGATGCTATAATTGTGTATATATTATATATGTGATGAATATATACTAATGTAATATATCTACTTATGTGGGATAGTAGAATTGATAGATGATGTTAGACTTGTCGAGAGTAGTTAGATACTTTATCTAGTTGGGAAGGGTAATATAGCTAAATAGAATACATTAGGCGTTCACATTAGTTAAGAGGTGAGGATCTCAAGAGAGTGTACGTGGATATTACATGTGTAATAAATAACTGATTTAAATTATGATTTAAATACTTGCAAAATATTCTCAAAATGTTTTATTGGGCTCTGACCAGTGTCAAAAATATTTTCAAAACCTTTTAGGTTTCCAGCCATAGGGACACCAAGCTTAGAGATCATATACAAAGGTGCGTAGATACAGTAGTGTGGAGGCTTGCAGGAGATTACTTTAGACGCTTCAGCTCATTCATTCTAAATAGGATATTTTCTTAGTAGTTTATTTGAGCTTGTTGCCCTTCAGATTATTTATCTTTATTTAGTTATGCATCAGACTGTATTCCGGTTTTAGTTTTATTTATTTCATATTGTGGTTGGTTTATGTACTTGGATAACCAATGGTTTATTCGCTCTCATTTATTTATATATCTGTCGTGTGATTGTCAGACTATATTTATGTGTGGATGGTTTAGTTCAATTATTTTATTTCCACATGTGGTCATAATAAAAGACAAAATTTGACTTCTCTTAATTTGACATAGGTGATTAATAATTAAAAAGTTTTTTGACAGTGATGCTAAGAATGAACTAAATGGGATTCCTGTTTGTTTTAATAAAGGACTGATCACCCATAGTTAAAATATGTGGGGTGTCACAGATGGTATCAGAACATCAGGTTTAGTGTCCTTATGATCTGTAAGGCTTTTTACGATTTCAGTGTAGCGTTCTTTGACCTAGAGCCCTATTATTAGGAGTGTTGCATTCATGATTACGCATTTGAGTTTCGTTTTTTAGCTATTATAATTGTATTGACTGTGAACTAATACAATTTGAATCTATTTTTAGATGTTACCCAGGAGAAGATGAGCAGTGAGAGCAACGGCTAGGAATAATGCGAAGGAGGCTCATCCAGAGCCATAGGCTCCGCAGGCACAGCCACCACAGGTGTTAATGTCAGCAGCAGAGGTGGCAGTAATCGTAGCACAAGAACCTAATATAGCGATGACTGCCATGGATTACTATTTCTCTTAGGTCCATCAGCCACCGCAACCAGTGGCACCAGTTGTTCAGGCACACCCAGGGACATTATAGTGGCAAAAGGTTAAGGAGGCCTTCCAGAAGTGCAACCCACTAGAGTTTCAGGGGAGTTTTGATGTGATTGCGATGTGCCAGTGGAAGAAAGATATTCAGTGCCACTTGTGTATGGTTGAATGTAGTGAGGTGTAGAAAAAAATGCTGGCCACTTTCAGGTTGGTTGGAGCAGTGTTACAGTGGTGACAGTCGTTGTAGAGAGGGACACTATGACTATTGTTGATTTATGGGTTCGATTTGACACCAAATACTTTCCACCAGCCGAAGAGACAAAGATGCAGAAGAATTTCAGTGAGGTGACTCAAGGTCATCGTTCAGTGGCTGAATATGACGAGGAGTTCACTCATTTGGCTAATTTTATACCAGAAAAGGTGAACAATGACGAAAGGAAGAAAGCAAAGTTTATGAATAGTTTAGCCTGGAGGATCAGGTAGCACTTGATCGGTAACCCCGCATTGGTGACTTATACGGATGTCATCATTGTCTCGTTGTTACACTGATAGGATCACCACTTTTATGTGAAGGGATACAAGAGAGGGGGTGAGTACATCCAACAGGTCAAGACAGGAGGAAGCAGTGCTAATAGAGCACCACAGCAGTAGTAGTCAGGCAAACACCAGGGGAAGGATTCCCGACAGGGGGATCAGGCCAAGAGGTTCAAATCTGGGGGCTATCGACCCAAGGGAGGTTACGGGAAGGGCCAGTAGGATCCTCAGCAGCAGCAAGTTCCTCAGGGCTGCCAGGGTCAAGGGAACAATGGGGGAAACCTGCAGGGTCGAGACTAGCAAGGCCAACAACACGGTCAGTGACGTCATTACAAATTATGCAAACCAATCATTGCATATAATACCGAGTGATCTTCATTGTAATCTTTATACAATAGTCTAGCGACATCGGCTTTTAACCAAATATATTCTCGGTCTCCTTGTAGTTCAGTATCAAATTATTCATCGTTCGCATTATTTATCTTTATAGGTTGTGATTTTGTTCGTGATGGACTCTGTAAGCATCGTCAATTAGGTCGGTCAATATATGATGTGTTGGTGAATCATTTAGCACTTCCACTCGTTGGTGGTCTATTATGCGATTGGTTACTGGTAATTCTTAGGGAACATAAGGTACATATTTTTTATCATGGTATGTCCATTTGTTATAATCTTGACGAATTCCCTGCTTTATTTAATGTAAGTAACTCAACATCTTTGAAAGATTTATATTTTTCGTTAATACAATGGGTGCACAATCACGGAATCTTCTCACTTTTAAGGTTCTTAAAAATGTAGATAATAAATTCTTAAACGCTTTTAACATAACTATTAGCTATTCAGTCAGTCTCCCCATCCACTCTTTGCACTGTGGAAAATCCATTGAATAATCTTCAAATTGCAGTCTTGTGTTAACATGATAAAATGAATATCATATTGCATAAATATTATATTGCATAAATATCATTTTGCATAGTAAAGCATAAATATCAACAACGCACCGATCAATCAAACTATGCAATAACTTAAATACAAGAACACACCAATAAACGATACTACACAACCACTTAAACTCAAATTAAATAAATTTGTCTAGTGATATTATTACATCATAAGAAAAATATTACTACATCTTCATCAAATGATAAACTAGCCAAGTGGTAAAAGAGTTTACATATTTTTTCAACAAATTCCCTTCTCCACTAGTGACATGCACTTGAGTATCTTCGCAATCGACATATACTTTATCAACTATGATCTGACACTCACCCTTCTGCAAAGTTGGATTATGTACTAAAGTTCTTAGATGAGCGTGCACACCCGCAATGACAAATTTACCGACCGCTCAATTCTTTCATATAGTATCTCTCACCATAGTCACCGTGGGTTGTTGATGATGTGCTGAGAAGGGAAATGTTGAAGGAGGAACCAATATTTGTGAGGGTAATGGAGAAGGAGGAAAATTTTGAGGAGGTAAGGGGAAATCGAGATGCATTGGGGGTTGTAAGGGCATATGACCAGTTAAAAGGGACACAATTTGTGAAAGTTTATGATTCACGCCTCCTAATTCATTTCGACGCCCCATTACATCCCCTTTATTCCTAGAATGTCGTTCATCCTTGGACGAGAAACGCTTATTGACAGAAGAAAGCTCGTGTACGAGAGGTGGGGCGTGTTTGAATCTTGTTTTTGACATATGCAACCCCAAACCTCTTGTCCTCCCACTATGGTCCTTCCCCAGGGTCTGTGCGAGGGAATCATTGTCAATATCGTCGAACGGGCTTGAAGCTGACTGACTACTCAAAGACTCTACTGATTCTAGAGTCTTGGCCAAATGAGGAGGAAAATTATTATTTTTGTCTCATCTTGCATGAACGTACAAGTTGGCCATATTCAGTGTATTTCCTGCATCTGGGCTGCCTTTTGTCTTGCTCCACCACTCGTTATTCAAATCTTCATAAGATTTTGAGCCAAGCTGGTGAAAATCAGTTTTTTTTTGCCCTATTCTGTTTGTTTTTCTCCCTTTGAAGCATTTTCGAGTCCTTCGCCTCATTTTCTAAAAAATCATTCCATTGATCGACTGGCATCTGAACATTCAAAGGGACTTTGTCTTTGAGCGCCAAAATATCGGAGCTCGATGCTCCCTTAGGGAAATGCTTTGCCTAAGGTTTCTCCGATATGTTCAGAGTTATTCAATAACCCAAGAAAGAACCTTATTTTTTGAGTTTGCAAAAAATTCAAACCGCTTGTTGAGTTGCTCATAGATGTCATCTTTAATACGTTTATCGATGAGGTTCCAATTATCAGCTCCTCCCACTCCCACATTCATTTTTGCCAAGGATAAACACTGGGCTTTAAATTGTTGAACGTGATTCTTATCCTCTATAGGGTTATTTCCCAATAGAGAGAACCCAATGGGCTTCTTCTCGAATGAACCGATAATTTTAGGAGCAGTGGGCATATCTGTTGAATTAATGGGAGTACCTTGCCTACTGCAACTCACAGTAGGGGAGTGAACCATTGGTGGAGTTGAGTATTGCTCACCAATTGGTGATGATAATTCTCCTTGTCCTGGTGTCCCTTCCTTAGTTGGAGCGTTATTTACATTACCGCCTGACATTATCTACAAAAATAATAAAAGTTTAATGTGTATCTTTAATAATAGATGCATAATTTTAAAGTTCAATATGATATTATAACTAACAAAATAATTTTTTTGACCATATTTTATAATCTACCTTTTCTAGGTAAGACTTTAATAAAAGTTCAATGTGTCTTATCTACAGCCAGTCAGGGTTTGTTTTAAAAACATATGGATTTTTGCACGTGTCCAATTAGGAGGAGGCGTATCTATAATGGAAGCATAGATGTCATCGACATGAACTCGAAATCTCATCCTCTTCAGCCATTTGGCAAGATTGAGTTTGACGTGCATGTGTCGTGAGACATCACAGTCTTCGGCAATGCTCTTTGTATGTAATCTTATCCATAATGGGTGAAATTGTTTTTTGCATTCTCTAATAGTTTAAGTAAGGTCAGTGTTGTATCAAGACTATGTACGCAAAATATATATTGTACAGCTTCATCCGAGCATTCTGGTAGGGAAAACAGAATATGATTGAACAAGTACTCTTGCTAGAGATGAACTCCATGGTTTACAAGGTAGCTATATTGTTCGATCTTCCTATTTCCATACCAACAAATCGGAGTGCCCACTGAATGAGTCTCATTAATGAAAGAGGTACGAGTGCAGGCCAATTGCAACCTTTCACACTCTTATTGCCATTAATTATCATCGTGACTCAATTTCCCTGAGCAAAATGAACGATGGCATGAATATTATTCCTATAAATAATGGGTCTAATGAATCATTAACTAGTTATTATGTACAAGGGCGTGAATCCCGTGCACACATACACACAGAAATACATATACAAATTGGGGGTTCCGTGACTACGCGGTCATTTCTTGCGGGTTACATTTGACACACCCCAACCCAGTTACTTATAATTAAGTTTGAAAGTCAAAGTGAGTCAAACCATAATTAATCTAACCAAACCATAATCACGAGTTTTGATTTCAGAATCATTATTGTAAATCCATATAACTGAAAACCTTTTTACAACATCAGAGTAATGATGCCCATAAAAACTTTCTTGAAGGATAAGTTAACTTAATTACATCATTTACATTTACACAAATCATAGTTTCTCCCATTCCTGGCTAACCCAACCTGACCTCCTAGATTTGGCAGTGACATCGCGTTTCCTGAAAAATGTGAACATAGGAATCATGAGCAAAATAGCCCAGTGAATGTATCACTACTAAACTACTGCATGAATTTAAATGCAATAAATCATGTCCATATACTTATGTATTAACTTATCCGGCTCATTCAAAATGAATGACCAACTTTTTCGAATCATGATTCACATATCCTGTCTAAATAGACAATTCTCCCCCATTCCTGGTCGAGGAGTAACCCCTTGTCATTAATAGACAAATCTCCCCCATTCCTGGTCGAGGAGTAACCCCTCATTTCGGTAAACCGAAATGAACAATTTCATATTGATTTTATTATGATCATACCAACAACACGATACAAATATCTCTTTCCAGTGAGTACACTCACCTTGGTTAGCAACTACGTATTCAGGTTTCCTTCTGGTGGAGCTGAACTGGGTTGATTAGGCCTTACACCTGTCAATCCAACTAAATCAGTACTGGAACTCAATCATAAATATTATCCAAACATAATTATGTAACTTTCCATGGCTATACATCAACAATATAATTCCAATTAAGTCACATTCCATAAAACATAGGTAAAGGCAAACAATGATGTACATATTGATAATGTTACACACATTCAACCGTAGGAAATAACTTGTGAGGAATTTATAACCAAAGTCAAGTAAACATGAAATTATACTCCTCAATGTATATACACATGAAACATGTACTCAAAGTACCCTTTGTAAGGACAAAATACAAACATTCATTCAAGGGGTACTCAGTATGGCCTGAAATTATGGTCTTACATACTTAACCATCCTATATTCCTAAATTTTACAAATACAGGGGTCCAACCTCATCAATATGAAAACATATATGAATATATTATCCAGTACAAGTGACGGTGTAATTTTTAAAGCTTCCTAGGGCAAGTTATGACCATTTCTCTACAACACCAGAAATCTGCCCTACAAGCTCCTCTATTGTTCCTTCGAATTCCCAGAATTTTCATAATTTTTCTACAGCATAACTTTCCATGATTTTCAACACACTTTCAGTAGACATACTGAATAGTATAGAATTAAAGTTTCATAATATTTGGACTTCATTTGCTATCTCAAAATCTGGACCAAACTCAAGTCATACCGAAATCAAGTATACAAACAGCAACTATGTACCAACTTGAAATCATTATTACGGCCTAACCACAAGGAGATAAATTATAATTTTCAGATATGATATGAATATATGAGTCTAATTTCATATCCAATTGGAATTTCTCAATTCCAGTAATCACACAAAGAGATATGCAAGTTTGAATACAAGGGGTTTCAATACAAAGCAATTTTAAGGGTTTCTACATTCAACTTAACATAAACTTACATCTAACCATACATACATATAAAGGGCTGAAACTTTCGTAAACCTATGATGATTTATATCATATAAATCAGTAATATAAGATAAATAACAAGAATTTCTATTAGGATTACCTTCAGGGCTTTTTACGTAATTTCCACGGATTTTTCTACACTTTTTCTCCTCACTTTTCTTCCTAAACTTCTACCTTCTCTTTCCTTAAGCTCAAAACCCTTTCATGGCTGGCTTTTGCTGAAGAAATATGTTAGAGGGAGGGTTTTAAGTCGGCCAAGGCTGCCTCCCAAGCCAACCAATCAATTTAAAACATTTGGTTTAATAAAAGACAAAATACCACTTAAGGGAATTGACATATTTGCCCCTTCTCGTAATTTCGACCTAACTTCTTCCTCGAGCATCCATTTGATGCACCGTTTGTTGTGTTGCGATCCTAACTCACATGTCTACAACTATGTAGTTTTCACCTCAAGTCATTTATAATGTTATAAAGGTCAAAACTAGTCTTAAACAGGGACATTTCTATCGAAAATAACCAAATCTTGTGTTCGTACATAACTCGACATTTCATGATTTATGACAGTAGGATTAGACTAAACATATTCACTTAACTTTAGATATACTAATATCACATTATTCATATCACATAATATAAGCATGATTTAAATATAATTTATCATAATTATATTCGGGTTGTCACAACCTCCCCCCCTTAGAAAATTTCGTCCCCGAAATTTAATATAAAGGTCACTTACCAAACAAATGGGGATACTGTTTCTTCATGCTATCCTCCGTTTCCCAAGTTGCTTCTTTAACTCCATGGCTCATCCACATAACCTTAACTAAGGGAATAACTTTATTTCTCAATACTTGGTCCTTACGATCAATAATTTCCATTGGTTCCTCGATGTACGATAAGTCTTCCTTCAGTTCAATTGGTTGAGTTTTCAACTGGTGAGATGGATCTGCCAAATACTTACGAAGCATCGATACGTGAAACACATCATGTAACCGAGATAAATCTGGAGGTAAAGCTAATCTATAAGCCAGGGGCCCAATTCTTTCCAACACTTCAAATGGTCCAATGTATCTTGGACTTAGTTTCCCCTTTTTGCCAAATCTCATAACGCCTTTCCACGGTGAAATACGCAGGAATACAAAATCTCCCTTCTGAAATTCCAATGGATGCTTCCTCTTATCTGCATAAAATTTCTGCCTGCTTTGCGCTATCTTTATCCGTTCCCGAATCATTTTGATCTTTTCAGTTGTCATATCTATCAATTCCGGACCCAAAATTTTTCTTTCACCTACTTCATCCCAACACAAAGGCGTCCTACATCTCCTCCCATATAAAGCTTCATAAGGAGCCATACCAATGGTGGACTGATAACTATTATTATACGAAAATTCCATCAATGGCAAATGATCATCCCAACTACCTTTGAAGTCAAATACACAAGCTCGTAACATGTCTTCTAAGATTTGAATCGTCCTTTCAGATTGCCCATCAGTTTGTGGATGAAACGCAGTGCTGAACTTCAAACTTGTGCCCATGGCATTCTGGAGACGAGGCCAAAACTTAGAAGTGAACGTTGGATCTCTATCTGATACAATTGACACCGGTGCCCCATGTAAACGGATAATCTCATCAACGTACATACGTGCATACTTGTCAACAGTGTAGGTGGTCTTAACAGGGAGAAAATGAGCTGACTTCGTCAATCGGTCTACAATCACCCAAATAGAATCATGCCCCTTTGGTGATCGGGGTAATCCTGTAACAAAGTCCATCGTTATATGCTCCCACTTCCATTCCGGAATAGGCAACGACTGCAATAATCCTGCCGGCTTCTGATGCTCCGCTTTCACTTGCTGGCATACTAAACATTTAGCTACGAACTCTGCAATCTCACGTTTCATATTGTTCCACCAGTAATATTCCTTCAAATCTCTGTACATTTTGGTACCTCCCGGATGCATAGAGTAAATAGAACTATGTGCCTCTTCTAATATATCCTTCTTTAAGGGTGGATCATTAGGTACACAAATCCTATTTTTATAACACAACGATTCATCATTCTTAATTTCAAAGTCACTCTCTTTACCATCCAGGACATCTTGTTTCTTCTTCTCAAGGAATGGATCACTGGTCTGCAAATTTCGTATGCGTTCGGCCAATAAAGGTCTCACTGTGACATGTGCTAATAATCCTCCATTTTTTGAAAACTTCAATTCAATCCCCATCAATGCCAAGTCAAGAATATTTCCAACACGAGCACACCGTATGCAACCGAGAATCCCTGATGATTTTCGACTCAAAGCATCTGCTACTACATTGGCCTTCCCAGGATGGTGATGAATGGTACAGTCATAGTCTTTAATCAGCTCTATCCAACGCCTCTGTCTCAAATTCAGTTCCTTTTGTGTAAACAAGTATTTTAAACTTTGATGATCTGTAAATATCTCACAAGTTTCTCCATACAAGTAATGTCGCCATAACTTTAAAGCAAAAACAATGGCTGCTAGCTCCAGATCGTGTGTAGGGTAGTTTCGTTCATGCGTCTTTAATTGTCTGGAAGCATATGCTATTACCTTCCCATTCTGCATAAGAACACATCCTAACCCCTGAAATGAAGCGTCTGTATAGATCACAAAAGACTCATTCCCACATGGAATAGTAAGTATAGGGGCTGAAACCAACCGATTCTTTAATTCTTTAAAACTCCTCTCACATTCTTCATCCCATACAAACTTCACTTCTTTACGAGTCAACTTTGTCAGTGGTAATGCTATTGCTGAAAATCCCTTAATGAATCTGCGATAGTAACCTGCCAATCCTAGGAAACTCCTAATTTCTGTCACATTCTTAGGACTCTCCCATTCAACAATTGCTTCCACCTTCTTTGGATCAACATATATCCCATTTCCCGAGACAACGTGCCCTAAAAACACAATTTCATTCAACCAAAACTCACACTTACTGAATTTAGCAAACAATTTCTTCTCTCTCAAAATCTGCAATACAAGTCTCAAATGCTTCTCATGTTCCTCCATGCTACGCGAGTAAATCAACACATCGTCTATGAATACAATCACAAAGGAATCAATGAAAGGGTGGAATACCCGATTCATCAAATCCATAAAAACTGCCGGAGCATTAGTCAATCCAAAAGGCATCACCAAAAACTCATAGTGCCCATATCGAGTCCGAAAAGCTGTTTTGGAAATATCACTATCTTTCACTTTCAGTTGGTGGTAACCCGATCTCAAATCAATCTTCGAAAATACAGTGGCCCCCTGTAATTGGTCAAACAAGTCATCGATACGAGGTAGAGGGTACTTGTTTCTAATGGTCACCTTATTCAACTGCCGATAATCAATACATAGTCGCATTGTCCCATCTTTCTTTTTCACAAATAACACTGGTGCTCCCCATGGAGAAACACTAGGCCGAATGAAACCTCTGCTTATCAGATCTTGTAATTGCACTTTAAATTCCTTCAACTCTGTTGGTGCCATTCTATAAGGAGCAAGGGAAATCGGACCAGTACCTGGAATTAATTCAATGGAGAACTCTACTTCCCTATCGGGTGGCAGTCCTGGCAATTCCTGTGGGAAGACATCATAAAATTCTCTAACCACTGGTATATCTTCAACTTTAAGTGCTTCCTTACTAACATCAATCACATATGCTAAATACCCCATACAACCCTTACTCAATAACTTTCTGCTCTTTATTGCTGAGATAAGACAATTAGGGACAACGTTCCTTTCCCCCGTAAACTGAAACTCGGGTTCACCAGGAAGATGAAATGTAACTTCTTTTCGAAAACAATCAATGGAAGCATGATACGATGATAACCAATCCATCCCCAATATAATATCAAAATCCCGAATGGCCAATGGTAACAAATCGATATAGAAATCTCGCTCACCCAAACGTAAGACACAATTTTTATAAACATGCTCAACCAGAATCACACTTTCCATTGGGGTAGAAATATATAAGGCACAATTGAGAAATGAACATGGTCTACCCAAATATGAAACAATATCTGATGCCACAAATGAATGCGTAGATCCAGGATCAATGAGTGCATATAAATCTTTGTTTGCAATAGAAAGTTTACCTGTAACCACTTCAGGTGTAGCATGAGCATCTTGCAACGTCATCGCAAACACTCTTCCTCCTGCCCTCGATCCAGTTGCTTGTTGTGTACCTCTCCCCCTGGTGGCACTGCCTGGAGAAGATCCTTTATGAGGCCCCACACTACTGACTGAAACTGTTCTCGCCAACATAGGACAATTCTTTCTCAAATGACCTTTTTGGTGACAGTTGAAACATTCTATATTCAGTAACTTTGGGCAATTTCTCTTTATATGACCCGATGACCCACAAAAGAAACAAACATTAGGATCTCCTTGTGCTGAAACTCCTGAACCTCTTCCACCACTAGCCTCACCCCTTGGCAAACTACTTCCACCTCTACCCTGTTGGAATTTCTGCCCTCCAAACCTCGAATATTCTGTATCACCACCCTTTTTATAACTTGGATCGAATCTGCTTCTCTTTACACCTCGTTCTCGATTCCCTCTAGCTTCATTCACGTCCCTTTCTACTAACATGGCTTTATTCACCAAGGCTGAATAATTAACAGTCTCTAAAGCCGACAGCCTTGATTTAATAACTAACTCTAGTCCATCGAGAAATCGGCTACACATATCTTCCTCATTCCGGATAAACCTTGAAGCAAAACGAGATAAAGCTGTAAGTTTAGCTTCATATTCTCTAACTGTCATACTCCCTTGATTCAATAGGAAATATTCTTTCTCCTTTTGTTTTTGATACATCGGAGGAAAATACTTGGCATACAAGGCTTTAACAAAAGCATCCCATGAGATCACATTCCCGCCTCCTGGAGTAATCAACAAATGTTTTGTGGCATCCCACCAATATTTAGCTTCTCCTTTCAGCATATACGTCGCCAAGGTCACTCGTTGATTTTCAGGCATCTTCATCACCCCAAAGATAAGTTCAATCTCTTTAACCCAGACTTCTGCCTCTGCGGGATCAACTGCTCCTTCGAACGATGGTGGGTTCATCTTAATAAATTTCTCATGTGAAGTACTTCTTTCTTCCCGGTGTATCACCTCCTCAGCCCTAGCCAAGGCTTGTGCCTCCAGTTGCCTGGTCTGTTGTTCTTCCACATGAGCCATAAACCTAGCTTGTTGCTCTGCCATTAGAGTCATAGCACGTGCCATTTTTTGCATATCTGTCAGTTGTTCTTGCTCGGGTTCCACATTTATCTGAACAGGTTGCTCAACCTCCGCTTCTGCTGGAATATTTGAAGCCTCATCATCTATTCCCACATTCAAATTCCCTCGTTCCATTCTCTTATATCTGTAATGAATCAAAGATATAACAACATGCAGATATACATATCTTTCCTAACATAATCGTTAGTATCAAATAAAATATATTTCTAACATTCACTACCAAATCTAGACTCTTCTCACTCCAGAACCTCTAAAACCTAGGCTCTGATACCAAAAGCTGACACACCCCAACCCAGTTACTTATAATTAAGTTTGAAAGTCAAAGTGAGTCAAACCATAATTAATCTAACCAAACCATAATCACGAGTTTTGATTTCAGAATCATTATTGTAAATCCATATAACTGAAAACCTTTTTACAACATCAGAGTAATGATGCCCATAAAAACTTTCTTGAAGGATAAGTTAACTTAATTACATCATTTACATTTACACAAATCATAGTTTCTCCCATTCCTGGCTAACCCAACCTGACCTCCTAGATTTGGCAGTGACATCGCGTTTCCTGAAAAATGTGAACATAGGAATCATGAGCAAAATAGCCCAGTGAATGTATCACTACTAAACTACTGCATGAATTTAAATGCAATAAATCATGTCCATATACTTATGTATTAACTTATCCGGCTCATTCAAAATGAATGACCAACTTTTTCGAATCATGATTCACATATCCTGTCTAAATAGACAATTCTCCCCCATTCCTGGTCGAGGAGTAACCCCTTGTCATTAATAGACAAATCTCCCCCATTCCTGGTCGAGGAGTAACCCCTCATTTCGGTAAACCGAAATGAACAATTTCATATTGATTTTATTATGATCATACCAACAACACGATACAAATATCTCTTTCCAGTGAGTACACTCACCTTGGTTAGCAACTACGTATTCAGGTTTCCTTCTGGTGGAGCTGAACTGGGTTGATTAGGCCTTACACCTGTCAATCCAACTAAATCAGTACTGGAACTCAATCATAAATATTATCCAAACATAATTATGTAACTTTCCATGGCTATACATCAACAATATAATTCCAATTAAGTCACATTCCATAAAACATAGGTAAAGGCAAACAATGATGTACATATTGATAATGTTACACACATTCAACCGTAGGAAATAACTTGTGAGGAATTTATAACCAAAGTCAAGTAAACATGAAATTATACTCCTCAATGTATATACACATGAAACATGTACTCAAAGTACCCTTTGTAAGGACAAAATACAAACATTCATTCAAGGGGTACTCAGTATGGCCTGAAATTATGGTCTTACATACTTAACCATCCTATATTCCTAAATTTTACAAATACAGGGGTCCAACCTCATCAATATGAAAACATATATGAATATATTATCCAGTACAAGTGACGGTGTAATTTTTAAAGCTTCCTAGGGCAAGTTATGACCATTTCTCTACAACACCAGAAATCTGCCCTACAAGCTCCTCTATTGTTCCTTCGAATTCCCAGAATTTTCATAATTTTTCTACAGCATAACTTTCCATGATTTTCAACACACTTTCAGTAGACATACTGAATAGTACAGAATTAAAGTTTCATAATATTTGGACTTCATTTGCTATCTCAAAATCTGGACCAAACTCAAGTCATACCGAAATCAAGTATACAAACAGCAACTATGTACCAACTTGAAATCATTATTACGGCCTAACCACAAGGAGATAAATTATAATTTTCAGATATGATATGAATATATGAGTCTAATTTCATATCCAATTGGAATTTCTCAATTCCAGTAATCACACAAAGAGATATGCAAGTTTGAATACAAGGGGTTTCAATACAAAGCAATTTTAAGGGTTTCTACATTCAACTTAACATAAACTTACATCTAACCATACATACATATAAAGGGCTGAAACTTTCGTAAACCTATGATGATTTATATCATATAAATCAGTAATATAAGATAAATAACAAGAATTTCTATTAGGATTACCTTCAGGGCTTTTTACGTAATTTCCACGGATTTTTCTACACTTTTTCTCCTCACTTTTCTTCCTAAACTTCTACCTTCTCTTTCCTTAAGCTCAAAACCCTTTCATGGCTGGCTTTTGCTGAAGAAATATGTTAGAGGGAGGGTTTTAAGTCGGCCAAGGCTGCCTCCCAAGCCAACCAATCAATTTAAAACATTTGGTTTAATAAAAGACAAAATACCACTTAAGGGAATTGACATATTTGCCCCTTCTCGTAATTTCGACCTAACTTCTTCCTCGAGCATCCATTTGATGCACCGTTTGTTGTGTTGCGATCCTAACTCACATGTCTACAACTATGTAGTTTTCACCTCAAGTCATTTATAATGTTATAAAGGTCAAAACTAGTCTTAAACAGGGACATTTCTATCGAAAATAACCAAATCTTGTGTTCGTACATAACTCGACATTTCATGATTTATGACAGTAGGATTAGACTAAACATATTCACTTAACATTAGATATACTAATATCACATTATTCATATCACATAATATAAGCATGATTTAAATATAATTTATCATAATTATATTCGGGTTGTCACAACATTGGTCATTTTGTGGTTGTATTACGCTAAGATATATGAATGCGATTGTGGAGTCACTTCGGGTCGAATACTCCCAAAATATACCTCACTTTTTTACAGTCGTTGCGGGCTTTACTTCACACAACGTTTGTGAATTAAGTATAAAGACAATGGTAACGGACCTAAGTCGTGGCCACATGTCGAGACCTCTTTAAATTTTAACACGTCAGCGTCTAAATAATACACTGGTCATGGCCCAAAGTCGTGACCCCATTCCCAGATTGGTCATGGCTTTGGACCGTGACCATCTCAGTGTGGCTTTGAGTTATGGTCATGGCCTTAGACCATAACCCCATCCGAGACCACATTTGGAGGGAAACTTGGCACCATAATGGTCACGGATGGGTCACGGCTCATATCCATGACCACATGTAAGACGATCCATGACCATACTGAGTCATGGACTTCATCATGCCCATTTTTTATATGGTCATAGCTCTGGGTCGTGACCAACTGGTCACGCCTATGGGTCGTGACCCCAAAATCATGACAATTCGTAGGAGTTAGTGTAGTGTCTTCTGGAGTTCAAGCTTAGTTGACAAAGATTTCTTCAAGTATATCTCCTCAACCTTGTCCCCCAATGCCCTTCATCGTGGTCTCTTCAATCACATTATCCAATACATCATCTGTAATATTAATCTCAATGGAAGAGTGTAACATCCCGCGCCCCCGAAAAGAGAACGCGGCGTGCTACTACGATAAAACTAAACAAAATCCATCAATTAACAAGTATAAAGCATCTAAATGTCCATAATATAAATACAACAACTCCACAATTTTTATTTTCACATTAAAGATTACAATAATTTTCCCTCGACTATAAAATTCTCCAACTAAAAATTACACCACTAATTATTACAATAAAAAATAAATCTTCCAATCAATTCTAAACATCCTCACCACGATACCTAACACGTCTTTAAAAAATTTCTATTTCTAAAGAAAAATCGTCTAACGCGCATGCTAGACCCAAAACCCAAGACCCGAGGATTGTCATATACCTAAGCTTTGATACAATCTGTAACACCTCGCCCGTGCCGGGGAGAGTGGAGCGGAGCGCTACTCGATGAATTCTAAACTAATTCCATCAATCAATAAGTTATAGAGCATCTAAATGAATCCCACAATATAAAAAATCCACTAATCTTAATCTTCAAATTAAATACAACAAAGTCTCTCGAAATAATACAACTATGTATCTCGAAAGAAAAATAAAATAAATTTCCAATGCTCTATACATCAAAACTAAATACAATTCTTATCATCTTCTATTCTCTAATATTCTTCCCAAAATAACCAAGCTAAAACTCAATCTCCAAAGAGCCCAAAAATCAACGCTAATCTGCTACTAAAAGAAAATATGGGGAAGTACACAATACGACAGGAAAGATACTCAACAAATATATTAGCGGTGAATAAAGCGTAACAATACCAGTACGAATATTCAAATCAAATGCGAATCTCAAAAGCATTTTATCAATACAATTTCTCAATAACACATTAATCCGAGTCACCAGGCCTCACCATAGCGCGCCATACTTTATCAAGTAACCGGAACAGGAATCTTGGTGGGTGCCCAACCTCAGTGCCATATTAAAATCTCATGAAAACATGCCCAACACAATAATAATACCATATGAATCAAAATCATATTCCAACAATAATTTTCAGCTTTCCAAATGAATATCACAATTCAATATGAGTGCAATCGACACAGAAAAACAAACGGAATACTCTCAAGAGAATTTAGGAGCATATTGTGTAAGTCCCGTACCTCAAAATCATCACATGAATCATCACATAATTTCAACCTCAAAATCTGATCACACCATCATGTTCCCCTCGCAAAAAATAATCAAATCTCGTTCTAGCCCAAACTCGAGAAAACACTAAATAAGCCTTCTAATCTAAGGTTGAAATCTTGAATAAGTTTGGGGCTATGGTTTGTAGATGAAATGAAGTAATTTTAGAGAGTTCTTCAGGTTGAAAAGTTTCAGAAAAAGTGATTTGAAAAGTCCATCCACGAATTAGTTGATATATAAAGGATTAAGAGTTTGATTAAGAAAAGAGTTATAATTAGATAAAAACACTCGAAAAATCATTATGGACGATCGGACCGTTAGAATGGCTTGAAATTTTAGTATGTTGTAGTGAACGGCGAGACAGGATTGGTGTGAAAAATTCAGCTCGATCGGACAGTCAGATTTCTAAAAATATTATTTTTATTCTCCTTAGCTCGGATCCTCCTCCGATTTTTATACAAAAAGTTATAATTTCCAAATTTTAATCCCGAATTAAATTCCACTTAAAACCTTATTTTTATATATAAAAACCAACATATTTAATTACTAAAAATAATTAAATCCAAAATTTTATTTTTCTCAAATTTTTCAAAATTAGTTTAAAAATACCTATTTAAAAAATCGGGGTTGTTAATCCACAAATAACAAGGTATAGAGCATCTAAAATAAATCCCACGATATAAAAATAAGAGAAAATCTCTTCAAATTAAATACAACCAAGTCTCTCGAAATAATACAACTATCTATCTCGAAATAAAATAAAACAAATTTACAATGCTCTATACATAAAAAATAAATACAATTCTTCTCATCTTCTATTCTCGAATATTCTTCCCAAAATAACCAAGCTAAAAATCAATCTCCAAAACGCCCAAAAATCCGCGCTAACCTGCCACTAAAAGAAAATAAAGGAAAGTACACAATACGACAGGAAAGATACTCAACAAATATATTAGCGGTGAATAAAGCGTAACAATACGAGTATGAATATTCAAATCCAATGCGAATCTCAGAAGAATTTTATCAATATAATTTCTCAATAATACATTAATTCGAGTCACCAGGCCTCACCATACAACGCCATACTTTATCAAGTAGACGGAACAGGAATCTTGGCGGGTGCCCAACCTCAGCGCCATATTAAAATCTCATGACAACATGCCCAACACAATAATAATACCACATGAATCAAAATCAGATTCCAATAATAATTTTTAGATTTCCAAATGAATATCACTATTCAATATGAGTGCAATCAACACAGAAAAACAAATAGAATACTCTCGAGAGAATTTATGAGCACATTGTGTAAGTCCCGTACCTAAAAATCATCACATAATTTCAGCCTCAAAATCTAATCACACCATCACGTTCCTCTCGCGAAAAATAATCAAATTTCTTTCTAGTCCAAACTCGAGAAAACACCAAATAAGCCTTCTAATCTAAGGTTGAAATCTTGAATAAGTTAGGGGCTATTGTTTGTAGATGAAATGAAGTAATTTTGGAGAGGTCTTCAGGTTGAAAAGTTTGTGAAAAAGTGATTTGAAAAGCCCATCCACGAATTAGTTGATATATAAAGGACTAAGAATTTGATTAAGAAAAGAGTTCTAATCAGATATAAACACTCAAAAAATTATTACGAACGATCAGACCGTCAGAATAGATTGAAATTTTAGTATATTGTAGCGAACGGCGAGATAGGATCGTTGTGAAAAATTCAGCTCCATCGGACGGTCGAATTTCTAAAAATATTATTTTTATCCTCCTTAGCTCGGATCCTCCCTCGATTTTTATACAAAAAGTTATAATTTTCAAATTTTAATCCAGATTTAAATTCCACTTAAAACCTTATTTTTATATATAAAAACTAATATATTTAATTATTAAAAATAATTAAATTCAAAATTTTATTTTTCTCGAATTTTTCAAAATTAGTTTAAATACCTATTTAAAAAAATCGGGGTTGTTACATACTTCAACCCTAAAAAGGAATTTCGCCCTCGAACTTCGACAAAACCTAATGCTACAAAAATACTACTCGATTCTATTTCCTAAAAATTACAATACTAAATGGGAATTTTTAAATGGGAGTTTTTAAATTAATTTTGGAAATCGAAGAAAAAATGACATTTTGGATTTTATAAATTTTATAATTTAAAATGTTGGTTTTTATATTTGAAAAAATAAAATTTCAAATGGAATTGGAATTGGAATCGGAATTATAATCGAGTTTTAATTGAATTTTTATTATATAGAAGAGTCCTCAAAATATAAAACTCCCTAAGAATCCTCAAAACATAAAACACTCTAGTAAAAATAATAAAAATAATAAAAGTGTTTTATGTTTTATGTTTTGAGGCCTGGTGACTCGGATTAATGTGTTATATGGTGAGGCCTGGTGACTCGGATTAATGTGTTGTTGAGAAATTATATTGATAAAATGCTTCTGAGATTCGCATTTGATTTGAATATTCGTACTCATATTGTTACGCTTTATTCACCGCTAAAATATTTGTTGAGCATCTTTCCTGTTATATTGTCTACTTCCCTATATTTTCTTTTAGTGACAGGTTAGCGCGGATTTTTGGGCGCTTTGGAGATTGATTTTTAGCTTGGTTATTTTGGGAAAATATTCGAGAATAGAATATGAGAAGAATTGTATTTATTTTTTATGTATAGAGCATTGGAGATTTGTTTTATTTTTCTTTCGAGATAGATAGTTGTATTATTTCGAGAGACTTTGTTGTATTTAATTTGAAGATTGAGATTAGTGGATTTTTTATATTTTGGGATTCATTTAGATGCTCTATACCTTGTTGATTGATGAATTTAATTTGGTTTTATCGAGTAGCGCTCCGCTCCGCTCTCCCCGGGCGCGGGCGGAGTGTTACAAAGAGCTTGACCTTTGATCAATGTCCTGTCACTTAGCATCAGTCATGTCCTCCAATTTCTTCTCTACTCCCAAAAAAGTAATCTCCACTCTTTGTTGGATAAGATAACCACGCATCCACCATTCCCATAAGTCGAAATTGATGTTTTCATCAAAAGGCTTTATTTCGAACTTCATACTACTTTCGGATCCATAACTTGGATTCCACTTCTCAGAGCTTGAAGCAATTGTGGGAGTAACCATGGTTTCATTTTTATCGGCCATTAGAGAAAGAAATTCGACAAGAATTTGTTGTGATAACCTAGAGCTCTGGTACCAATTGTTAGGATTTGAAGTCAAATCCCTTCCTTCAACCGTATACAAATAAGTACTTATTTCTATGGCTAATGAAACACACCATGAAGATAAATAAAGAAAGTGATAAATACAAGGGAAACACCAAGATTTAACGTGGTTCACCCGAATAACATAGTGAGCGGCTACTAGCTTGCTTTTAGCTACTTTTACGGGAGGAGAGGAGAAATCTTCAGTATGAGAAACAACGAACACAAATTGTTACACTCTCAATCTCTCATGTCTATCTCACTCTACAACCCTTCTCATCGCACTCTCACTTTCTCTTGCTTTCCTTTTGCTAGAATGAATGAAGTCGATTTGATTGGATGGTTAAAATAAAAGTTATTGTTTCAATTGTAGACTCCTATCAAAGTTATTTTTTTTATATTTTTTATGTTAAAAAAAATAAAATAATAATAATAATAATAATAATAATAATAATAATAATAATAATAATAATAATAATAATAATAATAATAATAATAATAATAATAATAATAATAATAATAATAATAATAATAATAATAATAATAATAATAGTAGGCACCTAACATCTAGATGTTTTACATGTTTTGACTCGCCAACTATAATTTAAATGCTCACAATATTTGACTCAACGACCACAATTTTAAGACATAAACTCCAACACATATTTCAAGTAATAATTTAAAGGTGTCTTTACACATAGGTCCCATTTATGGGGTCAACATTCTTATAAGTCCTATTGACTTTTCAACAATCCCATTGGTCCTATTTCAACTTTTTAGGGAATTTTTTCACAATTTTACCCTTTCAAAACCAACCATCCGTAACTTCCTTGAGGAAGTTACATAAGTGGTTGGACTTTTTTTTTAATCTTTAAATGATCATAACTTTTGATTCACAAATCCGTTTTTCGCAAAATTACTATTTTTGAAATCTGCTCGACGAGATCTATCAAACAAGATCCATGAAGGCTATAAAATTCCAAAGAAAAAAATTTACACAAACAATAAACTTTACTGTATGCACTAGAATATGAAATTATTTTATATATGTGACATTTTCACAAACAGACGGAACATTTACTGTGGTAATACTACACAGTATATATATATATATATATATATATATATATATATATATATATATATATATATATATATATATATATATATATATATATATATATCCGGTGGATCCAAACCCTTTTTTTGTAAATTACCTTATATTTGAAGGTTCGCGCTAGCGGTATCCAATCCTTACCACCATTATTGGAGATTCAACGACCTTCGTCAGAGCTCCGATTTGGGGTGGGTAAGTGTGGCATGTGGTGCCGCTGGCGTGGACCTTTGAAAATAAGAAACTTTTGAATAAATGGGTTTTGGATCCACCGGAGTATCATGGGGGGCCGCTGGCGCGGACCTTTGAAAATAAGATTGGATAAATGGATCGGGATCATCTGGAGCACCAATTTGGGGTGAATAGGGGTGGCACAGAACTTTAAAAATAGGAGTATATATATATATATATATATATATATAGTTTGTAAAAATGTCATAGATATTAAACTTTATTGTATACACCAGAAAATGAAATAGTTTTATATTTGTGACATTTTCACAAACAATAACATTTATTGTGATAATATATTTATGAAATCGTTTTATATATATAACATTTTCATAAACAGTAACATTTACTGAGTTAATATTACACAATATATATATAACATTTTCACAAACAGTAACATTTACATAACACAATATATATATATATATATATATATATATATCACTGTTCTAAAAAACCCGCCTAGGCTTAAGGCTTGGGAGAAACGCCTCGCCTTACGCTTTTCACGCCTTATTCTTGGTAAAACCCTTAAGGCGCATTTTTTTTCTAAAAACAACAATGCTTTAGTGAAACGATGTCACCTTTTAAAGAATTTATTTACAAATCGGACCATTATCTCATCCAAAATAATCAAATAGTATTTTAATTTGCATATATTCAGACACATTTTTATGATATGCGCAATTTTTGTATTTTAATAGCCTTGTTATGGTTAAAAAATATTAAAATATATTAAGAAGGCCTAAACGCCTTTTCACGCCTTTTTACGCTTAGGCCCGCCTAGGGTTCTAAGGCTTAAGGCTTGGCCTTCACGCCTCAATCACGCCCCGCGTTTCTTAGAACCTTGATATATATATATATATATATATATATACGGTAGATCCAAACCTCTTTTTTTTAAATTACCATATTTTTAAAGGTTTAAGCTAGCGACATTCAATCCCCACCACTATCCACCCCCATTGTCGAAGCTTCAACGACTTTCATTAGAGCTATGATTTAGGTGGGTAGTACTGGCATAGGGTGCCGCTGGCGCGGACCTCTGAAATTAAGAGAATATTAAATAAATGGAGTTTGGATCCACTGGCGCTCCGATTTGGGGTGAGTAGGGTTGACATAGGGTTAGGTTTATATTTATAACATTTTTACAAACGTTAACATTTACTGTGTTATAACACAGTATGTATGTATATATATATATATATATATATATATATACGGTGGATCCAAACCTCTTTTTCCAATATTGTCTTATTTTTAACGGCCCGCGCTAGCGATATCTAATCCCGACCACCACCAACCGCAATTGTCGGACCTCCAACAACCTTCATCAGAGTTCTGATTTGGGTTGACATGGAGTGTCGCTGGCGCGGACCTTAGGAAATAAGAGAATATTGGATAAATGGGGTTTGGATACACCGGCGCTCCAGTTTGAGGTGAGTAGGGGTAGCATTGGATTAGGTTTATATCTGTAATATTTTCACAAATAATAAATGTTACTGTTTGTGAAAATGTTACATCGGCATCCCATGTCACCTCAAATCAGAGCTCTGATGAAGGTTGTTGGAGCTCCGATAAAGGGGGTGGGTGGTGGTGGGGATTGGATGTCATTGGCGCAGACCGTTAAAAATACGATAATATCAGGAAAAAGAGGTTTGGATATATATATATATATATATATATATATATATATATATATATATATATATATATATATATATATATATATATATATATATACTGTGTTATATGAACACAGTAAATGTTAATGCTTGTGAAAATGTTATAGATATAAACCTAACTAAATGCCACCCCTACTCACCCCAAATCGGAGCTCCGGTGGATCCAAACCCCATTTATCTAATATTCTCTTAATTTCAGAGGTCCACGCCAGCGGCACTCCATGCCACTACTACCAACCCAAATCATAGCTCTGATAAAAGTCGTTGAAGCTCCGACAATGGGGGTGGGTAGTGGTGGGGATTGAATGTCGCTAGCGTAAACATTTAAAAATATGGTAATTTTGAAAAAAAATAGTGGTTTGGATCTACCGTGTGTGTGTGTGTGTGTATATATATATATATATATTATAGAAAATTAACTCAGTAAATGTTACTGTTTGTGAAAATGTTATATATATATATTGTGTAAGAATAACTCAGTAAATGTTACTGTTTGTGAAAATGTTATATATATAAAACTATTTCATAAATATATTATCACAGTAAATGTTATTGTTTGTGAAAATGTCACAAATATAAAACTATTTAATTTTCTGGTGTATACAATAAAGTTTAATAACTATGACATTTTTACAAACTATATATATATATCCAATATGCTCCTATTTTTAAAGTTTTGTGCCACCCCTATTCACCCCTAATTGACGCTCCAGATGATCCCGATCCCATTTATTATATCTTATTTTCAAAGGTCCGCGCCAGCGGCACCCCATGATACTTCGGTGGATCCAAAGCCCATTTATTCAAAAGTCTCTTATTTTCAAAGGTCCGCGCCAGCGGCACCACATGCCACCCTTGCCCACCCAAAATCGGAGCTCTGACGAAGGTCGTTGAAGCTCCAACAATGGTGGTAAGGATTGAATGCCATTAGCGCGAACCTTTAAATATAAGGTATTTTTGAAAAAAGAGGGTTTGGATCCACCGGATGTATGTATATATATATACTGTGTAGTATTACCACAGTAAATGTTACTGTCTGTTTGTGAAAATGTCACTTATATAAAACTATTTAATATTTTAGTGCATACAGTAAAGTTTACTGTTTGTGTAAATTTTTTTCTTTGGAATTTTATAGCCTTCATGGATCTTGTTTGATAGATCTCGTCAAGCAGATTTCAAAAATAGTAATTTTGTGAAAAATGAATTTGTGAATCAAAAGTTACGATCATTTAAAGATTAAAAAAAAATTCAACCACTTATGTAACTTCCTAAAGGAAGTTATGGATGATTAGTTATAAAAGGGTAAAATTATGAAAAAATTCCCTAAAAAGTTGGAATAGGACCTATGGGAGTATTGAAAAGTCAATAGGAGTTATTAGAATGTTGACCCGACAAATGGGACCTAAATATAATTATCCCTAATTTAAAAGCATGATATTATTCAATCAACGAATGGTGATCAGATTTAGATGATTCAGACATAATTTGGTAGATACGCTAACGTATCGCACTCGCATTGACTCGTGTCTAGATTCCACATAGGCCTATAGTAGTGAAGCTCAGACACAAATCAATAAGAATACGATACGTAGATGTGTCTATCAAATTATGTCTGAATCCTATATGGCTCAAGAATTATTCAATTTAGATTCCTTACAAAGCGGTGCAAATTATGAGGCTGGTGAAAAGGTGTATATGATAGGATTTTTCGCAATGTCTCTACTCGGGCTTCTCATTTCGTTAGCATACTCAGACTAAAAAAATGTTTTTTCTGTTCATATAATGCAAAGATAAAGCGATAGTGGCCTGTCTCCCATAAGGATTCAGAAACAGGGACCGCCAAACATGTGACAAGGCCACAAATTATGTGCATCAACTGCTTTAAAGTTGGGTACAAAGAAATTTACAATTACTAGATACCTTGGTAACAGCAACTGAAGAAATGAGTCTTCTCAGATTTGTATAGATGAATTTGGTCAAAGTATTTGAATAAATTAGCCTTTCACAATTAGTGGGGGCAATTAAAAGCCAAGGAGGATCTAGGAATTCATTTGAGTGGACGGAGTTTTTTTTTTTTTTTTTTTTTTTGGGGGGGGGGGGGGGGGGAGGGGGGGGGGGGAGGAGGAGGGGGTGTTTTATTGAAAAAATAATTACTCAAATATTCAATGTGTACATAATTAAATAAATGTTCAAATATTTGACAAACAGCTCTAAAATTATAATTTCAATAATGAAAGACAAAAATGGGGTTCAAACATAAAAATTACCTATTCAGAAATTTCAGCTATGAGTTATGGAACAACAATGAAAAGTATAACGGAAATTATGGCAAAACAATAAAACTAGGGATAGAAAATATAATGTTGAGGAATGTTTAGCATTAGTATCCGATCAAAATTAATTGACTATTAATAGAGGGGTTCATGATCTTATATATTATGCTGCATGGCTTTAATTTTTTCACTTGGGACTTTCTATTCTCTACAAGAAAAGGGCAAATAATGTTTTAGGTATTATTAAAAAGTGGGTTTACGAATTTATAAGTTTACAAATAGCATTCTTATATTTAAAGGGGTTGAGAATTGTTGCATGGTGGATGCGAAAGAGGTCTAAATGAATAGATTATGTGTGCCATAACGACCCGTGATAAAGTGCAAAATACGGAAAAAAGAGGTTAAATTAAAGAGTACTTTCTTTTTTGCTTGAATAATTCTACAGGAACACGGTTTAGTGACACGGTTTTGTTGATACAGCGTTTTATTTTTAATATATTGATTGGTGGGAGTACTAATAACTAACAAAATTTGATTGATCAATGCGTTGAAGTCACGATGTCCATCAAATTGTTTCCCCCTAAAGTTATTGTTTTGGCTTTTAAGTGAATTTGAACCATTCAACTTATAACATACAAAATAATGTTTATTTTATAAATAAAAAATAAAAGGCTAATGACTATATTTTTCTTTGAAAATTCAAGTGGTAGGATTAGCTTTGAATGTGAACATTAAAAATCGGAGTAATACATTAATTTATAGACTTTTATGTTTAGAGTTTCATGCAAACATAAAACAATCACATTTTTTATATTCACATTTCAGATTAAGATTAATATAACAAAAATAAATAAACACAACCTAAGTTTCTCCGCATTACTTATCGGAAAAAACATGTTTCTCCACATGTTAAAAAATTGAAATAGTGAATTTTTTTTATAGAAAATATAATAGAGATAAAAACAATACACATTAGAGCATTAAGATCATCGTCCAAATTAATCATATATTTTTCTGTAATGCTAGGGCTACTATTTTTTGCTACCCTTTTTTTGTTACTCAGAGATGTGTTAAACATATATTGAATGATGTTTGTAATTTATATGAATTCATTTAAAATACCACTCGATACGTGTTTTGACACAAATAGTCTACCTTTGTATACCTTATTTTGGTGATTGTATGTTTAATCATTGGTAAAAAAAAAGTTATTTTAATCCTTATCATTGACTTTCACAGCACATGATGATAATAACAAGATATAAAAACAATCTCCATTGCTCATAAAATATTGGAAGAACCCCATAAAAAGATAACCCACATTTATTCCATACGTAGTGGAACCATCTCTTTTTCAGCCTATATAAGTACAACAAACCGCCCCTTATTTCAAACCTCAATGAGAGGTATTATTCCAATCCAATGGAACAGTGTTTCTTTTGAGCATTCAAAAACTAGGGCTTATTTGGTGCAATAGATTGATGTGCATATTGGTTATCTATGGTGGGATTGATTATGGGTAAGTGAGGTGACTGAAGAAAGTGAGCACACATGGTCTTTTCTTGCAAGATTTGTCCATGCTTGAAGCTATGTGTGCTCTCTTTCTATCTGTCACCTCTCTCTCTCTCTCTCTTAAATTAGTGTTTTTATGATATAGTGGCTTCATAATTTCTCTCAAATTCCGTTTTTCATGATATCTGTCTATCTATATATCTATCAATTTAGGGTTTTTATTGTGACGTGGTCCAGGTCCGGATCTAGGTTCGTAGTCTCTCTTTTTGTCAACCACCTCTCCAACGATGGATCCAGGAATTTAACCGTGGTGCAAGAGCGTACACGAATAGTAACTAATTATTTGATTGAATATTAGTCATTTATTAATACAAAAAACAAATATTTAACAAACAATGCATAAATAGATACAATTTATTTTATACATACAACTATGATTAGTAAATGTAGTCATAAATAATAACTAAATATTGACCTTTCATTTAAAGTTTATGTAGATATCTCTAGTAATTTTTTATTTTCACCAGATGGCTCTTCACCTTATTCAAAAGTTTTTGTGGGGCAAAGTCCATTAATCTCAACAATATCTTAAGAAAATACTTGTAAAATATGAAAATTTTCAAAACTTTGAGAGTGGTCCCCTAGATCCATCCCCACGCCCCATCCACCCACCCACCCACATCCTCTTTCTCTCTCTCTCATATTAGGGTTTTTATACTCTCTCTCTCCCTCTCTCTCAAATTAGGGTTTCTATGGTGGAGTGGCTTTATAATCATATGAGATATTTATGGGGGTTTAAAGAGTAAGGGAGGTGACAGAAGAGAGTGAGCACACATGGTATTTTCTTGCATGATCTGTCCGTGCTTGAAGCTTTGTGTGCTCACCCTCTTTCTGTCGCCCACCAATCTCTCTTTCTCCCTCCTACTATGTGGGATTGTGTGTGAACTTGAGAGTATATTTTATAATTAGGGTTTGTCTTGTGATATTTGTTATTTATTGTTGTCTTTGTATATGTTACACAATAGCAAGGTCAAGGGGATTCAGTTTGGTGCTCATCGATTCAAGACCCCTTAGGAAAGATATTTTGATTTCTGTGCATCATTTAAATTAACTGAAAAGGATGGTTTTGACTCTGTGATTTCTATCTGACATGGAGCAATTTTAGGAGTCCATTCTTCTTTGAGGTTTTTTTTACAATTGAGCTCTTTTATTAATATGAGTAATTTCACACTAACACTCTCGAAATAAGAACACAAAAAAAAAACTATTTTATCTTCTTTACTATTTTCTTAGTAATATTTATATACTTCTTTCTATTTTAAGGTATATTTGAGAATTCTAGGAATAATCACGGTTGCTGATAGCTTGGAAGGAGCCGTACCTTGCTACGATAGCAAGTGCAATCGTCCAAACTACTGCTGATTTTGGGTTTAAGTCATGAGAGCAGTCTCTCCATATATGGGGTAAGATCAGTCAATATCCGCTTCTTCCAGATTCTCCAATTAAGTAAAAGCCTTGTGCACTAGGTATGACATTTTATATGTATAGGCAAACAATTTTACTTTTAAAATCGTGTTAAATAATAATCCCAACTGATAATTCCTTTTCTTTAATTTTCAGTTATTTACTCTTTGATTATGTTATTAACATTATTTCCAAAATTTATTAGCTGTTAAGGTATAGGAGCTTAGAGAAAGTATGCTGAGATGCATTTTCTCACAGCACCACTCTCTCACTCATCATATAAAAAAAATGTTGTCACGTATGTATATAAATTATAATGATTGGTAACCATAATTTTATGTATAAGATTGTTAATATTTCATTAAAAGAAAAAATAAGTGTCAAGTTGAGTGATCTCTTGGATCACTTCTTTGGAGTTTTCTGTGTGGTATTTACCAAGATTTTTATTTATCAAAATTATTAGTCATTTTCATTTTAATTAGAAAATTATGCTCAGACCACAACTCTTCCTTTCCTTTCATTGTGTCAACATAGATGAAAGCAATATTGCTCATATATAAGCTGCTTCTATTAAGCTTGAGACGCTTATTTCTTACACAATGTTGTCTTTTATCAACATAAATTTTATTCAATAGGCAAAAAAAATTTAATAGTTGTCCTTATTTCTAGTAATGTACTTCAAATTTTTTATATATAAACCTTCAAATCATGTTGGCTTTACATATAGCATAATGTAAAAGGATGATTCATGTAGTTAGATCTTAGTAGGCTGGGAAAGACTCTTGAGTTGCACACTAATTTACAGAAAATCCAAGTAAGACTATTCATATAAGTAAGCAGGTTTAAATGTGTGTGTAATATGTCGTAATCTTGAAGAGGCTGTGGCCTTCAATTATGTTCAATTTAGCATTTTCATTTAGACAATTTAGCATTTTAATTTAGACCCTTATTTAGTGTTTTTATTTCTGATACTAGTTTGTGAATAAGAAGAAAGTAGTGATTGGTGGTATTACTGTTTTTAAAAGCATTTTCAACAGTTGTCTAATTTTTTTGCAAGTATTGGGAGCAAAATGGCGTTACATGTTTTGATATTGTCATGATACCTATTTGCAAGATATCCTTATATGGTTTTCAAAAAATATAATTTGGTCATGTAGTGCTGGTAGTTTTCGTGGTGGAGATCTGTTTTTGGGTTCCTATTTTTATAATGTTGTGTATACTTTCTGTATACTGATTTTTCTCCTTTAGCGATTGATTTTTATAATACATTTAATTATCAAAAAATATAAATTATTTTATTAAAAAGTATGAGAGGGCTTTTCTCTCTATAGTCTCAATAAATATCCTGATTTAAAAAAAAAAAAAAAAAAAAAAAAAAATACGTTTTTACAAACAATTAACAAGGGAGATACACAAATTATGATATATTATGATTTTCTACAAAGTCTAATTTTATATATATTTCCTTCATTCTCTGATTTCTCAATTTGTGAGTTAGCGTATAATGCCATATGTGGTTTATTGTCAAAAAAAATGATATTCTTGTAACGCATTTTCTTACGAAGTGCTTTAAATGCTTGACTACAAAATCAAATGTACAAGCATTTTAAGGATCCATTTGGTTCAAAGTAAAATATATTTCAACGTGATAAAAAATAACATGGTGAAATATGTTTTCACCGATATAGACTTAAATTTTCTTCCCTATTCTTGTTTAAAGATTCATAATTATAGGGTGTGCAGTTATTCACCATGTCAACCCAAAATTTGGCCCCGTGATAAATTATCCATCCTGGCTTGGTCCAGTGGTAATGAGGTCGATCCCTCCCCACAGATGCCTCCCCTGAGGGTAAGGGCAGGCTCTGAGTCGTGCGAGTACGCCGTAAGGTTCTGGGTTCGATTCCCCCTCGGGTGCCAGACTTAAATTGGGGTGTGTGTTAGGGTGGCTCTGGCACTTGCACCCTCCCTGTTTAGCAAACACGAGGGAGTCCAAAGGACTCGTTCGTGTGGAGGTTCAGGGCTTCAAAAAAAAATGTAAACCCAAAAAAAATTTAATTTTAAATATGTGAAAAATATTTCATCATTTTACTTTTCCCCGCGGGTAAGTATTTTATCCCGAATCAAATGGATCCTAAAGCAACTTGATAAAGAAAGTGGTAAGAAATTCCAAAACTAGTTTCAAAGAACTCATATTTTGAGATTAAATCTATTAAATCAATTTTAAAAAGGAGTTAACATGACACTCTCATTTATTGATTGAATTGTATATTATAATCATTAATGCTTCAACCAATTAACCTATGGGGTGAAAAGGAGAAGAGAAAATTGAAATAAGAAAGAAGAGAAACGATAATAATTAACTTTCATTTAATTATGAATTTAGGATAGAATGAAAACTTTTTTCCTTTCATCCTTTTGTTCAAGTTTAGAAAAAAATGAAGTTAAAAAAAAATTATTAGACTTCTATAAATATGTAATAAATTAAACTCAATTTTCTCTTATCTTGAATTTGGTGTGGTTTCCATCAAAAATATATCATCTTTTTCATTTTTCAACTATTGGTAATGTTTAATATACAATTACACCATGAAAAGTTTTGGTTTTTCAACTTTTATGTTTTCCAAATTTATCATCTTAAAATCAATGAATATCTTTCAACACAATATATTCACTTGGATCATGGCTCTCTCAATGGGTAAGTTTATAGACTCACCGAGCCCTATATGTTATGGTTATAATAAGGACTATTCATATGAGACACTAACAAAGCTAGTATTTTTATTCTCTTTATTTATCTTCTCACTAAAACTCTCAAACGAGAAAAATGATTAAATTCACTCTCACTCTTTTTTCCCCTCTAATTTTAAACTCACAAACATGTTCTTATAGTGGGTTAACAATTTTAAACTCTTATTTTGTTTTGCATTTGGGATTCTTCAGTCAAAAGAAGATTTCTTTAATTCAGATATAGTCAAATATTCACATGAAAATACACCTTGTGGAGAAGGGAATAAAGCATGTAATGAGGATAATACTGTCCCACTAGCCTATCAGTTGATGTTGGGTTGTGACCTATATTTGAGTTGTAATTGATTTAGTCTTATTGACTTAATATAAGTAAGATGTCTTGTGTTTGTTTTATATTGATAATTGTAAATTGTAGTTTCTTTATGCTCGGGTCTATGTGGGGTCTATGTGGTGGTACGATAAAATGCATCCATTTTCTTCTCACAATAATAGTTTTTAACACATTGCACAAATATTTTTAAGTATTTATTTGTGTTAGTAAGAAAAAATTATGGTGTTTGTTGATGTATAAGATCTGAAAATTGGAAGAAGTCTGCAAAAAACTAGAAATAAACAATACTACAAAGCGTGAAAATTCACTGTCTTAAAGACATATCTGCCCCCACTAAATCGGTTTGCAAAGGGATTTCGCAGACCTATAGTTAAGATACAATGGAGCCTCCCTGAATGTGTATTGCAATTACGAAATAAAACTAATGATCCTTGGCAGAAACTTTGTTCTGGCAACCAAACTGAAAGACTGCAGAATTTCAGTAGAAAAATCAAGTGAACAGAGATATGTGTTTGGAAGAAAATTGCAAGAGGAAGAAAAAGAATTTCGATACTTAAATCTGGTGGAGAAACGTCATTTATATATGCACAGCCATGGCTGTTCAAAAAAGCTATGGCTTTTCAAAGAAATTGCATGTTCCCAACAAGTGTGTCTCTTATAAAAATAGTGACATTTTAAAATTATCCCAACATATGTGTTTGTTGACTTTGTACCCACACACAACCTTTCACATTCCACTCAAACTTTTCAACTTCCATACACGAGTTTATATATTAAATCAAACCCAATTAAATTTACATTTTATTTTTAAATATCTAACAATCCCCTGTCATTTCCAAAATAAAATGAAGAAACGTGAAGCAAATGGATGCGATAATGAGACGAAGCATAGATGAAAGTATCTTTCGATTTGAACCTTCACTTAATGAATATTCATCAAAGTTAATCGGAAAGCACAGTAGAACGCATCTTTGAACTAGAAATCCATGAAGACGAGTCGGATTCATATCACACATTGACCTAGAGTTCCTTATAAGTATCATATACATGTTGTGACACTTTTAATGGCCTTGTGTCGTATCTTGATCTCATAAATGCTCTAGAGGTAAGCCCTTATTGCATAGGAAGAGACACCACTTCCACACTTATCTAAGTAAGGCATATCGAAAGTGTTTCCATAATTACAACACTTCAATATAATAATTGTTATAATCTTATTAAGAGCAAATGATCATCCTCCTCCTTCCACATTATAGATTCCAAGGCCTTGTATCTTGGGACGGACGTTTAATAATTAATTAAGTGCTTGCAGTCATGACTTACGGTGTAGTTTACTCATTGAACTTGTGACGTGAAATTCATGTGTCAAGTCGAGTTTCTACCAAGAGTGATCAAGAGTTGGGCTTTAATCCCATCCCTACTGATGTATTAAAACCATTTCTTTTGAAAGGCCTTTTGTAAAAGGATCCGCCAGATTTTGGCTAGACCTCACATAATCCACAGTTATTACACCATCTGTAATTAACTGTCTGACATAACTATGTCTAAGTCCAATGTGTCTGGACTTCCCATTGTACACTTTGCTATAAGCACATGCCAATGTTGACTCATTATCACAATGTAAAGATACGGGATCCATTTGACTTAGACCAAGGAGGTATTTCTAATAATAGATTTCTTAACCACTCTACATCTTTACTTCCTGCGGCTAAAGCCACAACTTCTTATGCCATTGTTGAGTAAACTTCACCCCCACCAAGAGTAAAACTACATCCACTAGTGGAAGAATGGTCGTCTTAAATGAAAATCAAGTTGGCATCACAATATCCTTCTATAGCCGAAGGATAACCATCACATTGTAGTCCATAATCTAAGGTTCCTTTTAAATACCTTAAGATTCTATAAATAACATGCCAATGCAATTGTCCTGGTACATCTACTCAGTTTCCCTATAGTATAATCTATATCGGGTCTAGTGCATGTCATATCATACACTAAACTCCCGATTACACGAGCATAATTAAGTTGTTGAATGCTCCTACCAACTTTTGGCATTAACTTCAAATGTGATTCAAAAGGTGTGCTAATAGGCAAGCAATCAAAATGATCAAATTTCTTTAGGATATTTTCAATATAATGAGATTGAGATAAAATCAAGTTGTTGTTCTTTTTATTAATACGAATCCCCAAAATAAGTTCAGCTACTCTAAGATCCTTCATATCAAATTTAGATGGCAAAAAAAATTATACTATTTATGTTTTCTAAACCAGTACCTTGAATTAAAATGTCATCAACATATAAGCAAATAATCACACCTTTACCATTTTTAAATTTGTTAGGCACACATTTATCAGAATTTTGAAACCATTTATAATAATTACTTGATCAATTTTCATTCCACTATTTAGGATCTTGTTTGAGACCATATAAAGATTTTATAAGTTTACAAACTTTATTTTCCTCACCTTCCATAACAAAACCTTTCGATTGTTCCATATAAATTTCTTCTTTTAAATAGCTATTTAAGAAAGTTGTTTTAACATTGATTTGGTTAATTTGAAAATTATAAATAGAAGCTAGAGCAATTAATACTCTAATAGTGGAGACTCTAGCAATAGGGGCATAAGTATCAAAATAATCTATTCCTTCCTTTTGTGTGAACCCTTTAGCCATTAATCTTGCCTTAGATTTTTCAACTGTCCCATCAATTTTCATTTTCGTTTTAAAAATCCATTTGCATTTTATTGGTTTTGATCCTGGAGGTAAATCAACTAGTTTTCAAGTTTTATCACCCATTATTGAATCCATTTCATCATTTATAGCTTCTTTCCAAAATGCATAATCTTGGGATTTCATGGCTTCTTCAAAAGTTTAAGGATCGGATTCCAAGGTTAAAGAAATAGCTGGATCAAAAGATTCTTCCTTAGTCCCTTTGTGATACCCCTTCCTTTTTTTTATTTTGTTTTATATTAAATTACCTTCTGTGCGTGTGATTTAATATAATTGAGAATTAAAATGAAAATTTAACAAGAATATTAATTTGGGTAGAATAATTAATATCTATACGAATTGTATATTTACTAGTGTGGTAAGGTAAATATAATTATGTTTCATGTTATTATGTCGCATGTGCATATTAACGGCGAGAATTTGTTATTTCTCAATCGGATAATATTTGAGTGATTTATATGAGGTTGGGTGATGATTTTTAGTTGGGAGTATCGGATGATAAATTGGAGTGCGCGGTTGATATCGGAAGGGCTGAGATAGTCAAAATGACTTCCCGTGGGTTTTATTTGAGTTTCGGGGTCTTTTTGGCTAGTTTGACTCAAATTGGGGTATACGAGTCATTTTAAGTGTGTATTATCATTTAAAGTTGGGGTAAATAGAAAATGGGTTATTAGGCAATCTCATTGTGAGAGAAAACCCGTTCGGGGGGGAGGAGAGAGAGAGAAACTTGAGAAAGAAGAGAAAAGAGGAGAAAATCTTGGAGCTTTGAAAATTTATGGTGAAATCCGCAACTTCGAGGAAGATTCGGACTCTAAGAATTTGAGGCAAGTGATTAAACTTGCTAAATACTTATGTGTGTGATTTATTTCAAAATTTGTTGATAAATTATGGTGATGTTGAATATATATGATAAAACCTCGATATTGTGTTAAAATCTAGTATTTGATGAGTATGTATGGGTTCGATGGTGTAAAAATGGTTGGGATTATATTTAGGTTGATCAATGATGTTAAAATTAGGTAGAAATTGGGCTCTCGATATTTGGGGAAAAATCTCATAGGAACAAAATCTAAACAGGTCGGATCGATTTGGTTGTGGACCTCGAATCGATTCGTTTTAACAACAGACCGATTCATTTTTAAAGGTCTTCGATTCGGTTCCCCCCTCTCAGTGTAGAGCACCGTCTCATTTTTGGGAATCCTCGTTTCGGTTCGATCATGACAGATTTTTAGCTTTATTGGACTCCTTTCCATTTGGGTTTGGTGTTTGGAAACCCTCTAAAATAATACGATAAACATGTTTATGGGTTGAAATGGGGAAAATGTTATGGCGTGATGGTTGAAGAGACATCGGGTCAATTATGGAGGCATAATCGAGAGTTTATTATGCCGAATTCTTTCGTAAATTCACCTAGTGATAGGAATTTTCTTAAGTATGGATAGGGGCTAGTTGAGAGAGGTCGTGTGTCTTGCGAGGTGTTATATTGGTGATTATTTATATCATATGTGTGATTGATGACAAATGTTCAAGTGAGTGATTGAATAATAAAGCATAGTGGGAATAATTTTGTGGATTATTGGCTAGTGTAAGGTGTGGTATATACATGTAACCGGGATTATTAAATATATACATTCGGATATGAGATGGTTTATATATATGATGTGTATTATAACTTTTGTGTGTGCATGTGTGTGTGTGTGTGTGTGTATATATATATATTGTGTGGACATACCACTCTAGTGCTATCATGGGAAGTTGCGCGATGTGGATGAGGCCCCTGGCTTGAGGAGCAGGGAGCGTATAGTCCCCAGGTTATAGCGTTCGTTTATTTATTGTGTGGAATTTATCAGGGGTAAGACATCTTGGGTATGATTCGTCTTATTTCTGATGAGGAACTATGACCCCTTCCCCAACGTTTGTGATTTGGTTTATACCAAGTCGATGTGAGAATCCGACCGTCGGTAACCCAGGATGGTATGTGAGTAATTCCCCGGAAGACGATAGCATTGTAGAGATTGCATCCATTAAGTTAAAGCTCTGAGGGACGGTTAGTATGCATATGTTATGTGTGTGTTATGTATGTGTACTGGGTAGCGATGATTTATCTCGTATGATAATGAGACTGTTATTATACAAACTTGATAATAATGTGTGGTATGTTATGAGAATAACTTGTGAAAGTAATTAAGTAATGATTTTTTATATAATCATTTAAAATAAGATTTAAATGATTACTGTTGATACCAAATTTAGTCTGTTGACATGGATCAATAAAGTGAAGACACGTGGTAGTCTACGTGGCAACAACAAACACTTTCGAGGAACTCACACGCTCCGAGGAACCATACTACAACGAGGAACACTGATTCCCCGAGGAACTCGTACGCTCCGAGGAACGAGAACTCTTCGAGGAACCCTTGAGCACCGAGAAGCTTAGGCGGTCCGAGCTGCACATCGAACAAAGCATTAATAGCGGGATAACCAACAGTTTGATTGTTCATTAAATGCTTATCATTCAGACGCACATGCTTAAGGGACATTGAATGTATTACCCTTTCGTATGTACATCATTTAATGTATTACCCTTTCACATTACAGCCCCAGGGATATAAATACATTGTACAATCCTCATTGTAAAGGGACCGGAATTTCTTGAGATAACTTGTAATCAAGAATTCCCATACAATCAGCAATAACATAACAGTGGACGTAGGCCATTCTTATAAGGTTGAACCACTTTAAAAATTATTTGTCTCATTTATTTATCTGTGATTGAATAATTAGATACGATCTAATTTTTTACATCAACAGATTGGCACCGTCTGTGGGAAATGACTGGTAATATCGTTTTCCATCAAAAACAATCCATCACAAATGGCTGATATTCCAGAATCAAGCAATCGAAATGCTGGAAGCCCTTCAAATCCATCTGCTCTGCCAAATATTCCAGATCTGGCTGGAATAATTACAAATCTGGCTGAGGGCCAGACCGTCATGCAAGAAACTATGCGTCAACTCATACAAACCCTCCATGGCAGTGCACCAACCCATTCAGAACTACGAAGTATTCAAAGAAATACCCGTACGCCTTCTTCGCGTACTAGGCGTACCAATTCATATCGCAATGAGGAGTCTGAATATTTTTCTTATCAACCTGGACGAACTTCGTCAGTGCGAGCCATAGATAGTGAACAACATGTCACTCTCTCTCCAGAAAGGACTAGTGCGGTAGAGAGGTTAAGTAGGGCATCACCTTTCGATCGATTACGTCCTTGGAGGAGCAAAAGTCCTCCTAGAGCCCCATCGAGGAGTTTTCGATGACCATCAGATTTAAGGGAAGGATCTGCCCAGTCGCGACCAATTGCTCGTCAAGATAGATCCCAGGAAGCCACCTCAACGCGATCAGCTGCTCGAACCAATAGACCCGAGGAAGGAAATGATGCATGAAAAGGCTCTATTCAAAGGCTGGAGGATAGATTAGGGGAAATGGTTAAAGCCAAGAATCCTCTACAAAGAACCTTTGTTCGAGGAACACCTTTTGTCCAGGCTATAGTAGATTTTCCAACACCATCAAAATTCAAAGCACCTGTTGTGACACCTAAATATGATGGAAAGACAGACTCTGTCCTTCATATAGAACAATACCAAGCTGCAGCCGAAATCTATGTTGTTCCAGATGAGATGAGATGCAGAGAATTTTTTATAACTCTTACCGGATCTGCTCAAATATGGTATAGTAATCTTCCTCGGGGTAAGATCTCAACTTTTCTTCAACTGGCCGAGTTATTCATTGGGAATTTCTGTTTTAGGTCAAAGCCAGTTAAACGAGTAGCACATTTGTTAAGTGTTAGATAAAAGCCTGGTGAAAGTACCAAAGATTATATAACTCATTTTAATAACGAGAAACTTAAAGTTATTGATTACGAGGAGAAGACAGCGATTACCGCCTTGATGAGTGGACTACTGCCAAACAAGTTGTACTAAACTTTGGCCAAAGATCCACCTAGATACATGTCGGATCTGATGGGAAAAACGTCCAAGATTATGAATACCGAGGAGGCTATGGCTGCGAAGAAGAACATAGATGCCAAAGAAACCAAGGTGGAAGGTGAAAAAGCTAAGAAGAAAGAGCATAAGAACAATGGTAATGATAAACATTCAAAAAACAGGTCGGTATGGGACATGATGAAGAAATATAATAATTATACTCCTTTGAAGAAGGATATCAACCATATTCTAGAGGAAATCAAGAACAAAGAGGAACTAAACTAGCCAGAGAAAATGAAGGCATACCCTGACAAGAGGAATAAGGTGAAGTATTGCGAGTTTCATAAAGATCATGGCCATATGACCAAAAATTGCATAGCTCTTTAGAATGAGATTGAAACACTCATCAGACGAGGAAAACTGTAAAAGTATGTTGATCGTGGAAGCGAAAGAAGGAACAATGACCGAATAAGAGAGAGGTCTAGATCTCCTCATCGAGTAGAGGAGAACAAGAAGAGAAACCATGAAGTTGATCCCGAGGATGACCCTGATCTTCCCATGAGACCAAGGCAGCCAGAACGAGAGGTATTTTCAATACGCTTTGGGTCGTTTGAATGTAATGTTATAACAGGTGGAGATGCAGGAGGAGGAGACCTTACTGCCGAGAGAAAAGCTTACCTCTGTGAAGCTCAAGCTTGCTCATACATTCAACGAATAAATTTAGCTGAGGAGGATCCTCTGAGAAAGGTGAACAAAGATAAGTTAGTCATTGGATTCGCAAAGAATGACCTTGCAGGTGTTCTATATCCTCATGATGACCCACTGGTGATCAAGATGAGAATGAAGGAGGTTATAATTTCAAGAGTACTGGTCGACAATGGTAGCTCGGCAGACATCATGTTCTACTTGTGCTTCGATAGTTTAAATCTAAAACTATCTCAATTGGAGCCTTATCATAGACCCCTCATCGGTTTTGCTGGCGAGAAAGTTTTTCCACTTGGGACGATCAAGTTGGATATATTCATTGGTACGTGTCCTGCTTGTCGAACAGAAAGAATACGCTTCTTCTTGATGGATAAGAATGTTCAATAATCATACAATATCATCATGGGAAGAGTAGGATTGAAGAAGTTCGAGGCCATACCATCTACAGTGCATCAGTGCCTAAAATTTCCAATAAATTTTGAAGTAGGAGTTGTGAAAGGTGATCAGAAAGTAGCTCGGTAATGCTATTATTCATCCGCTGAGCAAGAAGAACTGGAGGAATCAAGGAAAAAGACTATTACCTATCAAGTGGATGAAGGTGCCGAAATTGAAACATTGGATCCTAGTGATGAGTCGCAACTCGTGAATGGTCAAGTGGTGGAAGCTACTGAAAACATCATTTTGGACGACGAGCACCCTGAGCGAATTACTCAAGTAGGTTCGTCGTTGGAAGCCTCACTAAAACAGGAATTGATAACTTTCCTAAGAAGCAGAAAACAAACTTTTACGTGGAGTCATGAAGATATGCCTGGGATAGACCCAAATTTCTTATGTCACGAGCTCAATGTGAATAAGGAGATCAAGCCAGTGAAGCAAAGAAGAAGAGTGTTCAGCCCCGAGAAGAATCAATCTATACAGGAAGAAGTCGAGAAGCTCCAGAAAGCTTGTTTCATTGAAGATGTTAAATATCCAGACTGGTTAGCCAATGTGGTGATGGTAAAGAAGAAAAAAAATAAGTGGAGGATGTGTGTAGACTTCACCGACCTCAACAAAGCATGCCCAAAGGATCACTTTACATTTCCCCGAATTGATCAGCTGGTGGATGCTACCTCGGGACACGAGTTACTGAGCTTCATGGATGCTTATTCTGGTTACAATCAGATCAAAATGAAACCTGAAGATAGGGAAAGTACTTCTTTCATTACCCCTAGGGGAACTTATTTCTATAATGTTATGCCTTTTGGTTTGAAAAATGCAGGTGCGACATATCAGCGGCTGATGAACAAGGTCCTTGTTGAACAAATCAGTTGCAATATGGAAGTATATGTTGACGATATGCTGACGAAAAGCAAGAAAGTTGTCGGTCATCTAGTTGACTTAAATCAGACTTTTGATCAACTGGATAAATATCAAATGAAGCTGAATCCGACAAAGTACATATTTGGAGTACGAGAAGGCATGTTCCTCGGGTACATTGAAAATCAACGAGGCATTGAAGCAAATCCTGAAAAGATCAAAACTCTATTAGGGCTGCGATCTCCAACGACGAAGAAAGAAGTGCAAAGTCTTACAGGACGAGTAGCAGCACTCAACAGATTTGTATCACGAGCAACTGATCGGTGTCTCCCATTCTTCAAGACACTCCGAAAGACTTTTGAGTGGAATGATGAATGTGAGAAGGCTTTTCAAGACTTGAAGAAATACTTGGGAGCACCTCCACTGTTGCCCAGGCCAGTGATGGGAGAAAAATTATACTTATATCTTACAGTGCCGAGAATGCAGTTAGATCGGCGTTGATCAGAGTGGAGGATGGAGTGCGAAAACCAATTTATTATACGAGTAAGGCCTTCCGAGGAGCAGAGATCAGATATTCAAGGCTGGAAAAATTGGCATTGGCGTTGATTGAGGCGAGTAGGAGAATAAGGCCATACTTCCAGGCTTATACCATAGTAGTATACACTGATATGCCATTGAGACAAGCCCTTCATAAACTAGAAAAATCAGGGAGATTGATGTACTGGGCAATAGAGCTCGGAGAATACGATATAGTCTATGAACCCAGATCATCGCTAAAAGGGCAAGCTGTAGCAGATTTTATAGCAGAGTTCACTTATCCTAATACCCCCGAGGAATAAAAGTTGCTCGCTGATCAACCTGTGGATGTTACAGGATCAACAAACACAAGCTCAGACCAACTCCGATTGGTAAAAGGGCAAGTGGATGTTACAGGATCATCAAATTCGAGCTCAGGCCAACTCCGGTTAGTAAAAGGGCAAGAAAAGATTATCGATGAAGAGCGAGAAATATCAGGGGAAGATGAAAGGAAGAAACAAATATTTCACCGAGGAACTCTGTCAAATCAGAAGTTTGAAGACGAGTTACTTATATGGAGGCTATATGTAGATGGCTCATCTTGCACAACAGGCAGTGGGGAAGGGATAGTTTTGAGCACTCCGGACGAGGTCGACATGGAGTACGCCCTAAGTTTCCAATTCAAAGATTCCAATAATGAAGCTGAGTATGAGGCCATGATTGCAGGTCTTAATTTGGCAAAAATTATGGAGGCGCAGCAAATTATTGTCTTCAGTGATTCTCAATTAACTGTAAATCAAATGTTGGGAATATATGCAGCCAAAGGAGAATTAATGATCAAATACCATGAAAAGGTGATGGAGTTGGTATCAGAATTTACTGCAATTCAGCTGGTCTAAATACCAAGAATGGAGAATACAAGAGAAGATGCCTTAGCTCGATTAGCATCAGCTACTCGTACCGAGCTACGAAGAACAATCCCAATTGAAGTTTTAGTTGGTCGGAGTATAGATGAAGATGTGGCAATAAACTTTATCACCCTTGATTTAGGACCATCTTAGATGGATCCCATCAAGGCATATATTGAGGAGGGAGAATTACCAATTGACAAGATCGTAGCCAAGAAACTGAAGTTTAAAGCTGCTCGGTATGTATTAACTAATGGTATTTTATATAGACGAGGAATTATGGCAGGTTTGCAGAGATGTGTACATCCCTCCGAGGTGAAAGAATTGATTAAAGAGATCCATGAAGGGTCCTGTGGAGCCCATGTAGCAGGTCGGATGCTTTTGCAAAGGATGATGACGCAGGGATACTACTGGCCGACGATGAGGGCTGATTGTATAGCCTATGCCAAGAAATGTGACAAGTGCTAGCGCTTTTCCTCCATCCGAAGAACTCCACAAGCATTGTTGACACCCATAACTTCCCATTGACCATTTGCCTTGTGGGTAATTGATTTGGTTGGGCCACTGCCAATGACCCGAGGAAGATTCAAATACCTCGTCGTCGCAGTGGATTATTTTACTAAGTGGGTAGAAACTGAGCCACTCATTGATATGACGTATGAGAAGGTGTACCAATTTGTTTGAAAGAAAATCATTTATCGATATGGTCTTCCTCATGCTTTCATCACAGACCATGGAACACAATTTGATAACGAGGAGTTCGTTGCCTATTGTCATCAGTCAAATATTTTGAAGGTCCACTCAGCACCAGGCCATCCTCAAAGCAATGGACAAACTGAAGTGACAAACAGAAGGCTGCTAAATGGCTTGAAGAAAAGACTGGATGATGTAAAAGCAAGCTGGATCAACGAGTTACAGTCAGTATTGTGGGCTTACCGAACTACTCCCCGAGTAGCAACTGGAGAATCACCTTATATGCTGGCGTTTGGAAGTGAAGCTGTTATACCTGCCGAGTTGGGTCTCCCAACACACAGGGTACTGAATTTCAACTCCCCTGTCAGCAACTTAATAAGAAGATTGGATTTAGACATGCTCGAGGAAGTTAGAGAAGAAGCAGCCATTAGAAATGTTGCTTACCAGCAGCGAACAGCTTTGTTCTACAATAAGAGGGTGAAGAAGTGCGACCTGAAAGAAGGAGACTATGTGCTGAAGAAAGTAATTCAAAATCACAATAAGCTTGAGGCAAACTGACATGTACCATACCGAGTTATAGAAGTTGTTCGACCAGGAACTTACCGAATAGCAACTTTAGAAGGGGAGGAGTTTAAGAATGCATGGAACGCAGAGCACCTACGCAAATATTATCAGTGATGAATAAAATGAAGATCTTCTGACGAATTCTTTCTTTTTATTGAAAGTTTTTCGGGGAATACTAGTGATACACACTACTCGGGGAAAAACTCGGCAAAGCTCAGGCTACTCAATTTTTTTCTCGAAAACGCCAACTAAGGTTGATCGAGAAACCTATATTCCTCCGAGAAGTAAAGCTACCAATATTCCTCCGGGAAGTAAAGCTACCTATAATCCTCCGGGAAGTAAAGCTACTTGTATTCCTCTGGGAAGTAAAACTTGTATTCCTACTAGAAATGAAATTATGTGTTTCTCGAGAAATAAAAGTATTCCTAAAAATGCCAACTTATGTCGGTTAGGAAGTAAATATATTCTCGAAAATGCCAACTTGAGTTGGTCGGGAGGTAAAATTATTTCAAAAATACTAACTATGGCTGGTCGGGGATAAAAACCCACCAACTGTAGTTGGTCGACAAGGAAAATTTACCGACCTTGGTTGGTCGTGAACATTTAAGAGAAAAATCTACTAACTATGGTTGGTCGGGGATAAAAACCCACTAACTGTAGTTGGTCAACAAGTAAAATTTAACGACCTTGGTTGGTTGGAAACATTTTATGAAAACGAGAAAGTGATCAAACTACATTTTTTATACTTGTAACTTTTACTAAGTTGGTCGAGAAACAAAACATTATGTTTGCCAAATGACTACCACAACATTTTTGGTACTCGTAACTTTTTAATTATTACTGAGTTAATCAACAAACTACACAGTATTGTTATCTTTTTAACAGATACGCATGCACAGATATAAAGTGTTATAAGACAATAGCAAATAGAAATGAAAGTCTTTCATTAAATCCAAAACAAATTACATTGATAATGAAATAAAAAGTACATTGATATTGAAATGTATACTAACTATTACATTAATATTCCTATTCTACTGGTCTTTTCCCCTCTGCTTTTGACACAGGTTCCTCGCCAGCAGGCGGATCATTTAAAGCCAGAGGAGAATTTATGAAGTTGAGATCCTTTAATATCCTGATATTCATCACGGATGGTCGATCTTAAGAGGTGCTCAGGACGAGATATCTCGGCATTTGAATGAAGATTGTAGTCACCGAGATATTTAGAAATCAAGCTCCGAGGAATGGGCCGAGCAGGGATCCAACTCATATCCAGTTTGTATGGTGGCACAAGTAAGTCGAGCAGCCCGGGGTCATGGTAGTCCCACAAGTAATGACCATGTTCGAGCTGCAGCACACCTAAGGCATTCAACCAGCCTTGCTTGTAGCCCTCATTATTGGCATTCTGGATACGATCGTCCAAGTGGTATAATAGCGCTTCGTTGTATCCAGCCATCCAGAACTCCTTGGGCTGTTTGTGGAATTGATATGTTAGTCTTTCTAGCTACTCGTGGAGATTTTTGATGAAGATCTCTTTATTCTCCAAGGTAGACTTCTGCATGGAAAGCTGCTCTTCCAAGTCCCTGATCTTCTTTGACATTTCAGTCAATGCCTGGTTCTTCGCCATCTGCTGGAAGGCCTGGTTTTCTAATGCAGACTGAGTCCTCTGTTCCTCGACAGGAATACGAGCAGCTCTTACTCATCCCCGAGGAGCTCTTGCTCATTCCCGAGAAGATGTGGAAGGGACATACCTCTTCAAGGTTTCCAATTCATCCTTTAAGTTGGCTTTCTCAACCTCCAAGAACGAGAATCCCTCATCAGTCACTGGGATCAAGGCTTTTGAAGTGAAAGCTGCAAACTTCAACTGTGATAACTCCCTTTACAGGTTGTTGTTCTCTTGCTCTAATAATTCGACAATTTGTCTACACTCCTCGACCTCACCCCTCAGAGTTCTCTCCCTCACATCGTACCCAGCAAAAAGCTTCTCGTAGCCCTTGTCGGCAATGATCTGTTGGTACTTCTTCTCGTAACCTTCATGCAACAGGGTAGTGGATTCTTTATATTGTTGCTAAAGATCCTCGAGGGTGCCTTGGAGATCCTCGATCATGTCAGAATAAGCCACATTATTGGCTACTGCACGATCAAGCAGACACTTCAGATATTGGTATGCTTCAACTGCCTGTTTTGAAGCATCTCGGCCGAGGATGTCGATGACTTGTGCTGCACTGAGGTCTGTGTGACCAGCCTTAAAGTATTTATTACATTGTCGCAGCAGCTTTGTATCATGGGCAGATAGTAATTCCATCCTGGCCAGAAACTAGAAGAGGAAGAAAAATCAATAATCAATAAAAATCAAGACAGGGTATGAAGAGGAGACAACAGTATGAATAAACACAAGTTCAAGTATTATTATATCATAAAGGTCAGAAGTACAAGATTTCAGAGTTACATATCCATGGTTACAATTGACAAAAGAAAAATATAAAGATAAACCCGAACAACTCTACACCTTTTCCTTGTCTCCTAAAACCTTCTCAGGAGGCTGGGACGAGGAAGTAGGTTGCTCGAAAGGAGTAGAAAGTTGCTCGGGAAGCGCCAGCAGTTGCTCAAAAGAAGTAATGATTTCTTGAAGTTCCTCATCAGCAGGCTGGACGGTTGGGGGATGATCTCCCATCACCATAGAAGACTCTTCGGAGGAAGCTTCATCCTCTTCTAAGTCTTCAGGAGTTGGAGGAGGACCAGGGATGTGTCGCTGAAAGAGTTCGAAATTTTCATCGACTTTCATCTCCTGAAGAGCAGCGACCCATCCATCCCTAAAGTACTTGAGGCTACCATAGTCCACTTGCAACACCATGGCAGCCAATCCCTTATTCCACCCCTTGTCCCAGCCAGCGCTGAAGGACTTCTTCACAGCCATCTTTCTCTTCAGGTTCTCCGAGGAAAGTTTCTCGGACAGAAGGTTCTCAGCAGTTTTCAGTTTGTTCTCAACCTCCTCCTTTTTCCGACTTACTTCCTGAAGTTGGCCCAACTTTTCCTCAGCAACCTTAAGCTTATCCTCAAGCTCCCCAACAGTTTTGAGCTTCTCTTCAAGCTCTTTGTTTTTCCTCTCCATGTCCTTTATTCTCTTCTCCAACTCCTTAGAGACCTCAACAACCTGAGCTTTTTCCTGCTCGATGGAGGTAAGCCTGTTCTATCAGATTGCCTTGTCACTAGCATATTTGTGGCGAGAATCTTCCAAAGACTTCGTCAGAACCGCCAGAGCTTCCTCCACACCAGATGAGGAGCTTGAAGTTTTAATTGCTTCATCCTTCTTCAGAATTATATTGAAGCAGCTCATCAACTGTGAAAAGAAAATGAAATCAAGTCAGAAACAGAAATGACAAGGGAAATATGAAAAGTTCAATGTAAGAGGACTTACAGAAGCAAGGTGGCGAGCAGCCAATGAAGTGACCATGTCCCGAGTAAGGTTTTCTTTAGTACCTTGGACCTCGAGAATGATCCAAGACTTTATCGAGCTCATGGCAGAGCTCGGAGGAACAAAAGTTGGAACACCGGTTCCAGTAACTGGGGGCTGATTGATGGTGTCAGCCAAATTAATCGAGGAGCTCTTCTTCAGCTTCCTCGGGGGAACAGGGATTGATTCAACCAAGGAGGAGCCCTTGGTCGGTGATATGACAATCACCTCGCCTGGAGCAGCAGCCTTGCTCGGGGCCACTGGAGGCTTCTCGGCAACCTTCATAACAGCAGTCGAGGAAGGTGCATCAGTTTTCTTTGTCCCTTTTGGGACATCAGTCTTACTTCTTTTGGCCTCTCCAGCACTAGAGGCAGGATTCTCGAAGAGGGTGGGAGGTCTTCTCTTCTTCATCCTTTCACTTAAAGGAACGTGTGGCTCAGGCGAAGAGCTGGTAGAAGATGGTAATGTCTCTGCGTCGCTTATTACTGGACGAGCAGTAAAAGAGGTGGTGTAGCTCTTGTACTGCAGCAGATATGAGGCTGACCTAATGTGCTCGTCAGCAACACTCTGATGCAGACTCCAGATAAGTTTAAAATGTCTTATATTAACATCTGCTTCCTTTGGACACTTTCTTTTGCTATCAACTGCAAACAAATCAAAATTAAAATATCATTGGTACATTTTGTCAAACACAGAAGAAGCATAATTTCAAAATAAATAAAATGAAATAAAAATAACCTATCCCATTGCCATAAGGAGGGCATCTGGGACCCTGATAAACTTCATCTCCGGATAAAGGAGCATGTTGCCAATTTTTTATGACAATCCCGTGCTCAAAATAATCCCTATTGGCATCCGGGAGATTGACTACTAAGGCCCTATTTAAAAATCTAGTTTTTAAATAAAAGGTGTTATCACCAACTACCCATCTATAGCAAAAACATAATTTCTGGAATCCCTATGCGAGTTCCATGGATTTGATTTAACCTATGCACCCCATTAACTATTCTCCGTGTATTGGGGGCTATTCTTGCAGGAACAACGTCAAACTATTGACAAAATTCTAGACATAAGGGATTGGGTGGAAAAGAAAATCCACACTCAGCAATAAAGAGACTGGGGAACCAATGTCCCTTAGCCAAGCAAAAAGGCTCAGAAAGCTCTTCCAGAACAACCCAGGAGGGAATAGAAAAATCAGAGCGAAACTTATCAAGAGATTCAACAGGGTAAACCATGATGAATAAAAGAAATGAAGAAGAAGGAAGAAAATCTTACAGAAAAATAGGGGATCTGATGACAACGAACGATGGAAGAGATGAATACACAGGAGAAAAAGAGACGACGGAAAACTCGAAGATACAAATTTGAAAATGTAGAAGACGATGGGAGTGTCTGTGAAGCTTAAATACTCTGCCTTGGGAAATGGTAAAGTAATGATTACAAAAAGAAACAATTACGCTATCGGCGGCTAGAGGAACAAAAAGGGCGCGGCAATCGAAGCGAGAAGAAACGATTACGCTACCGGCGGCTAAAAGGATAAAAAGTACGCAGAGATCGAGGCGGTTATGAAAATTTAAAAAATCCTGATTCTACGAATTTGGAAAGAGAAATAAATACAAGGGAAACACTCCTAAAAATCAATAGGACTATTTAAAGCTATCATATTCCGAGAAAGAATGTTCCACACTCCTCAAATTTCGAACTATGAAATAATGGGGGCTTCTGTTGATACCAAATTTAGTCTGTTGACATGGATCAATAAAGTGAAGACACGTGGCAGTCTACGTGGCAACAATAAACACTTTCGAGGAACTCACACGCTCCGAGGAACCATACTACAACGAGGAACACTTATTCCCTGAGGAACTCGTACGCTCCAAGAAACGAGAACTCTCCGAGGAACACTTGAGCACCGAGAAGCTTAGGCGGTCCGAGCTACACCTCGAACAAAGCATTAATAGCGGGATAACCAACAGTTTGACTGTTCATTAAATGCTTATCATTCAGTCGCACACGCTTAAGGGGAATTGAATGTATTACCCTTTCGTATGTACATTATTTAATGTATTACCCTTTCACATTACAGCCCTAGGGCTATAAATACATTGTAAATCCTCATTGTAAAGGGACCGAAAGTTCTTGAGATAACTTGTAATCGAGAAACAATCAGCAATAACATAACAGTAGACGTAGGCCATTCTTATAAGGCTGAACCACTTTAAAAATTCTTTGTCTCATTTATTTATCTGTGATTGAATAATTAGATACGATCTAATTTTTTACATCAACAATTACGTTTTGGGTAAACTAGATATGTGAGTGGGGTAAATGCGTAGACTTTAGGTGAAGTTATCCCTAGACAAGTTGGGTAGCTTGATAAAGATTAAAATGCATACGTTAGGATGCGCACTATAGTTGAGGGATAAGGTTGAAGTTTCAAGAGAGTGCGGCACCACTTTATATTATGAAATTGTGCATTCATAATTAATATGCATTTTAATTCACTTGCTAAACTGTTTTCAAACCTCGAGCCCTAACCCGTTTATATCCTCTCTCTTGCTTTATTTATATAGGTGTCCCACCGCAAGGACTCCAGTGTTGAGTCTTCCATTCTTGTGTTTATAGAGTTATAGCATGTGCGAACTGTTACAGGACATTTGTTGTAGCCGTTTCTAATTTTTGTATATCTAGTTAAGGATCCATAATTGTAATTCGGGTGTTTACCCAAGGGTTGTAATGTTGTATATCTTATACATTTCAGATTTGTTACATTGTATAGTCTGTTGCCCGACAGCTTATTCGGGTATATATATTCTTTTGTTGTGCATGTAGTATTTTTAAGATCACTTTATGTTGTTGTTTATGGTATGAATGTTATAATTGTTTTAAAATATTTGGTATCCGTTTATTCTGTTATTGGGTGGTTAGTTACTTTTTAATCTTTTCGGCAGTTGATGCTGAGAATGATCCACTTGAGATTCATATTTTATCATAGTATAGGGATAGGCACCTGTTATTATTATAAGAGGGTTATCACAGGTGGTATCAGAGCATCAGATTCTAGATTCTTAGGATCTATGAGGATTTTCAGCATTCTACCGTAGCATTTTTTTAGATAGTGCCCTATCATTAGGACTGTTGTGTCCATTACACTTTGACGATATTCTACTTTGATCAATTGCCTGAACTGTAGGCAAATACAGTTTGTTCTTACTCCAGATGCCGCTGAAGAGAGGGCTCCCGGCCAGGGAAAACAGAGGGGCTGAAGTTGCCAATATTGTGGCACTAGCAGTCACTGTTGTCGTGACAACGATGGCACAAAAGCTTCCTCAGACTCAGCAACAGCCTACAGCTCAAGTATCTCAAACCCACACGGGTCCATCCATGTGGGAGAGAGTACGAGAAGCTTTTTAGAAGGAACATCCTTCTAAATTCCAAAGGGGAGCTGATGTGATTGTAGCAAGTCAATGGAAGAAGGATATTCAACGGTATCTTCGAATGGTTGAATGCATTGAGGTTCAGAAGCAAATACTCGCCACTTTTAAACTTGTGGGTGCGGATCTCCAGTGGTGGGAGTCGATTACTACCTCTGAGCAGAGAGATACAATGCCCATAGTAAAATTTTGGGTACGTTCAATCGTAAGTATTTTCCTCCTGTAGTTCAGATTGAGGTGACAAAAAGATTTTTGGATGTAACTCAAGGAGATTGAATAGTGGCTGAGTATGAAGAAAAATTTACCCGCCTGGAAAATTTTATGCCGGATGAGGTAAATACGGAGGAGAAGAGAATTTTGAAGTTTATGGGAGGTTTGAATTGGAGAATTCGTCAACATCTGTTAGCGAACCCGATTTTGTTAACATTCGCAGATGTAATGAATGTTATGTTATTACATTGTCAGGATCATCATCTACATTTGAAGGGGAGTAAGAAGTTTGTGGACTCAGGATCATCGAGTAAGCCGGGAGTAGATGGTGCCAGTGGAGCATAGCAGGCTCAACCCTAGGGAAATAGGCAGAAGGAACGGGATTTCCATTCAGGGGATTCAACAAAGAGGCAGCGTTCAGGAGGCTTCAAATTTAATTTATAAGGACATAGTCCGTCACAATTAAGTATGTCATATACCGCTACAACCGTCGAAGATGTTCAAGATCAAATATGCAACAAGACGGTCCAAATATCAAGCTTCATCAACAATCAAGCCTCCGCGAAATGAATTTGGTAAAGTTGTGTTTCTAATTCCTTAATAATTCACTTAGGATAGTGGGATATTTTTCACAAAATATTTTCTAAGTGTTAGAGAGGAGCTTTAAATGTTTTTATCTAAAAATTTAGTTTCCAGAGTGTTTGAGGCGGTGCATTTACTCAAAGGATAAACGAGAAAAAAAATTATTATTTTATTGATCTCGTTTGAACGACACCGTACATCGTTCAAACGACATTGCATGTCACGCGATACATCAAACGACATCGTGACTCGCTCGAACAACAGCGTGTCTCGCTCGAACGACCCACTGTAGTCACGGGTCTCCCAATTTGAGAATATGACGATAATTTGAAAATCTAAACTTTGGCTTAAAAATATGTTGTTAGTGGGTGAAAACCTAAACTAGACCCCAAATGACCCCGTAAGAGGCATGAACACCTCGCACGGGACCAATATAAATCATAAGAATTGACCGCGTAGTCGCAGGTCTCTCGATTTGAGAATATGACGATAATTTGAAAATATCTAGATTAGGCTTAAAAACAAGTCGTTAAAGGGTGAAAACCTAAACCAGTCCCCAAACGGTCCCGTAAGAAGCACGAGCACCTCGTAGAGACCAATATAACTTGTAGGAACTGACCATGTAGTCATGGATCTTCCGATTTGAGATTATAATGATAATTTAAAAATATTTAGTTTAGGCTTAAAAATAAGTCGTTAAAGGGTGAAAACCCAAACCAACTCTTAAACGGCCCCGTAAGAGGCACGAACACCTCGCACGGGACCAATGTAACTTGTAGGAACTAACCGTGTAGTCACTGGTCTTATGATTTGAGAATATGATGATAATTTGAAAATATCTATATTAGGCTTAAAAATAAGCCGTCAAATGGTGAAATTCCAAACCAGCCTCCAAACGGTCCTATAAGAGGCACAAACACCTCGTACAGGACCAATGTAACTTATAGGAACTGACCGTGTAATCACAAGTTTCTCAGTTTGAGATTATGATGATAATTTAAAAATATTTAGTTTAGGCTGAAAAACCTGCCGTTTGAGAGTGAAAACTCAAACCTTTTCCCCAACGGTCCTGTAAGAGGCACTAACACCTCGTACGGGGTGAATGTAACTCGTAGGAACTGACCGCATAGTCACGGGACATATGATTTGAAAATACTATGATAATTTGAAAATATCTAGACTTTGGCTTAAAAATATGTCGTTAGTGGGTGAAAACCCAAACTAAACACCAAATGGCCCCGTAAGAGGCACGAACACCTCGCACGGGGCAAATGTAACTCATAGGAATTAACCGCGTAGTCGTGGGTCTCTCGGTTTGATAATATTACGATAATTTGAAAATATCTAAATTAGGCTTAAAAACAAGTCGTTAAAGGGTGAAAACCCAAACTAGCCTCCAAACGGCCCCGTAAGAGGCATGAACACCTCGTGCGTGCCCAATGTAACTCGTAGGAATTGATCGTGAAGTCAAGGGTCTCTCGATTTGAGAATATGACGATAATTTGAAAATATCTAGATTAGGCTTAAAACCAAGACGTTAAAAGGTGAAAACTTAAACCAGTCCTCAAACGGCCCCATAAAAGGAACTAACACCTCACATGGGACTAATGTAACTCGTAGGAGATGACCACGTAGTCACAAGAATTTTGATTTGAGAATACAATAATAATTTTAATTTGTATATGCAAATTTTCAGCTTGAATAAGATTTTTTTTTAAATTACTCGGTTACTAATATCATCTCCTTTTTGTATCTTATTTTTTTTACAGGATAACATTTTATCGTTAGCTTTTATCCACGTGGAACACATGAAGTCAATAGTCTACAACAAGGGAATTATTTACTTAATGTCGTTAATATTCAGGATTCTATTTTTTTTTGTTATAGTCGTGTGGGATTTTGTAGTTTTATTGTTAGCTTTTATGGTCGTGCGGGCTTTTGTAATTTAATTGTTATATTTTATGGTCGTGCAGGCTTTACATTACGCAGGTATTATATTAGAAGGTTTTAGAATGTCTAGAAAATAGAGAAAACTCTGCCCAATTGTTTTGGTTTGTGAACGATTAATACTTGTAATATTTTGAAGTTTGTATGTACATTAGTTTATCAACAACTTTCGATATTTCCAATTTGTGAATTTTCTTATTTTCAAATAATTAATTTTTTTCTTTGATCCAAAAATTTGGCACAGTTCAAAATCGTGTTAAAAGTGTATCAATTTTTGGCACAGTTTTGAACTGTGCAAAAAAGTACCAAAATGTACTCGATCTGGTACAGTTATAAAGTGTGCCAAAAATATCAAATTATGGCACAGTTTTAAAGTGTGCCAGAAGTGTTCATGTTTGTTCAAATCTGGCACACTTTTAAACTGTGCCAGAAAAAAATGGCCATTTTGGAACATCTGATTCTGGCATAGTTCAAAATCGTGCCAGATTTGATCTGGCACAGTTTTAAACCGCGCCAGATTGTTGTTTTTGGTGTAGTGTTATATTATTTGGTACTGTTGGGTTAATTTTGAACAATGTTCGAAAAATATAAAAAGATTTTTATTTTTTTTAATAAAATTTTTAAAAAGTCCAAAAACAGTTCAGTATTTTGTTTACACCATAAATGAATGGACATTGAGGATGAGCGATTCACAACATCATTACATATCCATATGACTATTTGATAGTGTTTTGAGACAATATGTTGTGTCATTCATGTTCTTTACAAAATTTGGAGTCTTTGAAATGATATATAGTGTTGCTACCTACATATTTGACTCATTTGTCCTTCATTGCACACATGAACAGATTTGTTTGACTTTTGTGCTTGTCTATCACATTTTGGTTGAGTGTTTTCATCTCAATTCTGTCTATACAACGCACCAAATGCAATAAGACTTGACAAGAAAGTAACGCATATTATAAACCGTTTGTGAGTTTGTGTGATTTATTTTGAAAAATGGAAAAGGGATGCGAAAGGTATCTTATTTTTCCTTTGCGATAAAGTCAGCGTTTAAATGGACCTAAAAAGTGAGGAATTGAAAATTATCCGGGATCCAATGAGGTTTAAAAGAGCCCGAAAGAATTGAAAGGCAATAAAAAAATATGTCAAAAAGGGTCAATAGGTTTTAGTTTCATCACCTCATAAGAAAAATAAAAACCATTATCTTTTAATGAGGGAGTTTGGATGGAATTTAAAATGGTTTGCACGTCCTTGAAAGTCATGAAAAAATATTACATAGTTTTGGATGTTATTGGTGGGGAAATCATTTATACTTTGATTTGTTGATATGATTAAGACGATGTCATCTAAATTCAATAATTTTATACAAGGACTATTTTGATGTTCATTCGTTAGGAGTACACTTATACATCTTGCACACATGTCATGATTGAGTCGATTTTCCTATCGAATTTATTCACACCCATGATTTGGTTATCTTAGCATAAATTCATGGTGTGTGGTTTTTATAACATCAATTTTTGCATTTTTGTATGAAAAATTGAAAAATAAAAAATAGTTTGTTGGCCTTGCTTACCGTGACCCCAATTTGATTTATTTGGTTTATTCTTTTCCTTATCTATTTCGGACAAATAAAAAGGGGAAGATTGAATTAGGACTTTATGGGGGAGTTTAGGTATGGGGGATAATTTATTATGCTTTCATGATTATGCTTATATTATTTCAAACTCGATACGTCATGAGGTATTTGCCTTGTCTCATGTGTGTAGGTACAATTGAAGATCATTATGTTATACACCTTGATGAGAAAAGTTTGAAGTTTTTAAGATTTGATTATTGGAGCAAAGTTTGAATACTTGACAGTTTATCTTTCCACTTTTGAATTTATGGGAGGGTAGATTTGTATAGGTCATTTTTTAGATTGATAATTCGGATGTTTTCTTATTTTGTACCGGCGTATAGACATAGGGGGATATTTGTAAGGACATAGTCCATCACAATTAAGTATGTCGTATACCGCTACAACCGTCGAAGATGTTCAAGATCAAATACGCAACGAGACGGTTAGAATATCAAGCTTCATTAACAATCAACCCTCCGCGAAATGAATTTGGTAAAATTGTGTTTCTAATTGCTTAATAATTCACTCGGGATATTGGGATATTTTTTAGAAAATATGTGTTAGAGCGGAGCTTTAAATATTTTTCATCAAAAATTTAGTTTTCAGAGTGTTTGAGGTGATGCATTCACTGAAAGGATAAACGAGAAAAAAAATTATTATTTTATTAGTCTCGTTCGCACGACACCGTATATCGTTCAAACGACAGTGCATATCGCGCGATACATCAAACGACATCGTGTCTCGCTCGAACGACCCACCGCCTTAAGTTTTCTATAAAAGGGTCTTTTCAACTCTATTTTCCTCAAGAAGTCTGTACGTTTTTACATTTTGCAAATAGTGCGAAATCAACAGAACCTTTTGGCTTCTTCTTTTAAAGTTTAATCTCTTTTTTTCAATTCACAAAGGTCCCGATTATTCATGTGAATTGTTTTGGAGTTTGAGAGCACACTTTGCTGGTGTTCATACTTTTGTGGAGAGGATTTTTACATCATATGGTTGCGTGTTATTGAGGTTCGTTGCGTGTGGATCTTTGCTGAAGATAGGACTGCAGTTCTTATGGATTGTTGCACGTAATTCATTGCTGATGACATCGACCGACGCCTGCGGGTTTTCATGTGTCAAAACAACTGTATTCCATTGTAACCGTATAAGTTGCGATTTATAATTATAGTGAAATAAAAGGTTTTTCCCTGAGGGTATTTTTCCTGAACTTTGTGTCGCATATTTTATTGATGTTGTTTTGACACGTGCATGCACGTAGCTAGTCGATTTTGAGGGTTGAATTAATTTGATTCATAAATTGACACTAATTAAATAATTTTATGATTCACACATAGACTTTTACAATGGTGGTGGTTTTAGGAAGAGTTTTCAAGGGGCCCAGCTTCAAGCAGCAGGGCATGACACAGGAGAATTTTATAGGCCGTTTCTTTCAGTGCAGAGAGGCAGGTAACAGGAGAGTAGAGTGCCCACAACAGAACTGAGTACAGACATCGAGAGCTCAACAGATTCAGCAGGCGCCTTTACCACCTCCAGCACCTGTTCCAGTTGTTCAGCCTCAGTAGGGACAAATGCAATACGAACGATTTTATAATGTCTAGAACGCGGCGTTACCATAGGGGCAGCAGCCTCCACCAGCAGTTGAGGGTAAGTTCCCTATCCATGGGAGTATGGGTAGGGTGTTTTTTGATATGGGAGCATCCCATTCATTTATAGTCATTTATTTTGCACGAGCGACAGGGTTTTTAGAGTCTACTGATAATCTTTTGATGAGAATAGATTGTCCTTTTGGTAATGGGGCTCTTATTCACTCCATTTGTAGAGGGATGGATATAGATGTTGGAAGATTATGTTTACTTGTTGATTTACTTGTGCAGGACTCATTGGCACGACATCGGGATATGGTGGATTATTTTGGGAGGTCGATTGTATTTTCCATCCCCGGCCAAGAAATGTTTTTGGTTGCCATGCCTCTTTCGAAGGGAGGTTCGATCATCCATTTGTATTATATCAAGGAGGAGACTTCACAGGAAGTGGTTGTTTCCTTAGACTTTATTTCGGTGGTCAGGGAGTTCGCTGATGTTTTCCAGGAAATGCCAGGCTTACCTCTGAGTCGCGAGATCGAGTTTGTCATTGATCTAGTGCATGGGACTAGGTCAATTGCACGAGCTCCATACCGTATGGCTCTTTTGGAGATGAAGGAGTTACGGGACCAAATCCAGTAACTTTTGGGGTAGGGTTTTATTCATCGGAGTACATCACCATGGGGAGCCCCTGTGTTGTTTGTGAAGAAGAAGGGCGGTTCTATGCGGTTGTGTGTAGATTATTGAGAGTTGAATAAGGTAATAATTTGGAACAAATACCCATTACCTATAATTTGCGATTTATTTGATTAATTGAGAAGAGCCTCTTACTTCTCAAAAATAGATTTGTGTATAGGGTATCACGAGCTTCGTATTAGAGAGAAGGGTGTCTCTAAGACTGCATTTTTTACCCATTACAGATCCTATGAGTTTTTTGTTATTCCGTTTGGGTTAACCAATGCCCCTAAAGTGTTCATGGATTTAATGAACAGGGTCTTTCGAGATTTCTTGGACCAGTTTATGATTGTGTTCATTGATGATATCCTTGTCTATTCTTGGATATAGGGCAAGCATATGGAGCATTTACGATTTGTTCTGCAGACATTACGGGACCATCAATTATATGCCAAGTTTCAGAAATGTGGATTTTGGTTGTGAGAAATGCATTTTGGGGTCACATGGTATTAGAGAAGGGTATTTCCGTGGACCCAAGTAAAGTTGCAGCGATGAGGGAGTGGGTTCAGCTCACAACACCGATGGAGATTCGTAGTTTCTTGGGGTTGGCGGGCTAATATTGTCACTTTATTAAGGGATTTTCAAAAATTGTAGTCCCTTTGACGAATTTGACCCGGAAGGGGGAACAGTTTGTGTCGGATGATTCCTATAAATTAGCATTTGATGAGCTAAAGGACAGATTGATGTCAGCGCCCGTTCTCGCGTTGCCTAAAGTGAGAGTGGAGTATTTAATATTTACTGATGCAACTCTCCAATGATTAAGGGGTGCTACAGCAAGAGGAGAGGGTTATTGCTTATGCGTCTCGTAAACTTAAGCCCCGTAAAAGGAATTATCCTACACATGATCTGGAGTTGGCTACTATAGTCTTTGATTTAAGAATACGGAGACATTATCTCCTGGGGGAGAAATTCAGTCTTTTCACGGATCACAAGTCGCTGCAATATTTGTTCACTCTGAAAGATATAAATATGAGGCAGCGTAGGTGGTTGGAATTTGTAAAGGATTATCAATTTGATATCCAATACCATCCGTGGAAAAGAAAATGTAGTAGTTGACGCGTTAATTCATCGACCCATTGGGCAATTAGGGGAAGAATGGAAATCCAAGTGGAATGAACTTAATGCAGTGGCCAAAGCATGTATGGCAGTGTTGACAGTCACACCCGAGATGGTGATACGGGTGCTGAAAGCTCAAGCTGAAGATAAAGATTTCCAAGACAGGGAGCATAAATTGTTGAAGGAGGGATAATAATCCTACTCTATCAGTTCTGAGAGTGGATTACGTTTTAAAAGGAGATTGGTAGTCCCGGATGATAAGGATTTGCGGTATGCTGTTATGTCAGAGTCTCATACGATCCATCCAGGTGGGCACAAGATGTATCAGGACATGTGTCGATAATACTGGTGGGCAGGTATGAAAAGAGATATAGCTGAGTTCATTTCCCAATACACCACTTGTCAGTTAGTGAAAGTGGACCACCAACGACCTTTCGGAATGTTGCAGCCGTTGGAGATTTTAGTATGTAAATGGGAAAGTATCTCCATGGATTTTATCACGGGATTACTTATGTCGCAGCGTAGTCATAAATCCATTTGGGTTATAGTGGATTTTTTTACTAAGTCAGCACACTTTTTACCTGTGAGAACGAATTTCACGACGGCGCAGTATGCCCAGGTCTTTATTGCATAGATAGTGCAATTGCATGCAATACCGATCAATATTGTGTCCGATAGAGATAAAATCTTTGTCTCATAGTTTCCAAGAAGCAATGGGAACTGAATTGCGATGGAGTAATGCATACCATCCCCAAACGAAGGGCAAACTGAGCGAGCAAATCAGATGTTGGAAGATATGCTTCGTATGTGTATGTTGGATTTTAGGGCAAGTTGGGAAGAATACCTACCCCTAGTAGAACTTGCTTATAATAATTCATACCAGTTTACCATAGGTATGGCAACCTATGAGGCATTGTAGGGTCTCCCATGTAGTTCTCCCCTATGTTGGTTAGAATTTGGTAATAATAAACATCTTGGACCAGAGGTGATCCAAGAAACTTCAGCAAAAATTGAGTTGGTTAGGAACCGCATACGCACTATGCAAAACTGGCAGAAAAGTTATGTCGATGCGAATCGTAAACACGTGGATTTAGAAGTGGGAGACCAAGTGTTGCTAAAGGTATCCCCGATGAAAGGTATAACGAGATTTGGGAAGAAAGGCAAACTTGCGCCGAGGTATGTAGGGCCTTTTCCAATTAATAAAAGAATTGGTCATGTAGCCTACAAACTTACTTTGCCGGAGCATTTGTAGAGAATCCATCATGTGTTTCATGTTTCGTCCTTGAAAAAATATCGAAGAAGTGAGAGGGCCCTTGGCATATCCCATTGGAGGAAATTGAGTTGAAACCTGATATCTAATATGAAGAACAATCGGTTGCCATTTTAGATCGTAGTGGGCGTAGGCTGCGATCGAAAGTAGTGCCTTTAGTTCGAATCCAATTGTGACACCTCGCTTATTAAAATAAGAGGTGGCCAGCCCATTACTCAAATAAAATTAGGAATCATAAATGGTCCATTCTTAGCATCACTGTTGCATAATAATAGTACGAGACAATCACCAAATATTTTGAAAATGGATGTCATATAACTTTGCAAGTTGAAAAAAAAATTCGACAATCCAATTTATAACGGGAAGTGGGTGAATAAACAGACATGTAATAATAAATTACAATTCTACAAAACATAACCGAATAAGCTGCCGATTAACAAACTAATACGAAAGGTTACACCAAGTATTACAGTAAATATGAACAATAACTGGGCAACACGCCCGAATATACAGACGGATCATAATTAGATTATACAAAAGATTGATACGTCTACTACAAAATCCCACAACATCCGCAAAATACTGTAGCTCCTTGACACTAGGAAGGAAAGATCAAAGCGGGCTCCCTTGCGATGGAGCACCTGAGCATATAAGAGAGCCACACAAGAAAGAGAAATATAAATGGGTCAGCGACCGATTTGATATGATATACGTGTGAATAAAATGCATGGCAGTCATGAATACTAACATCATGAATAGGTTAAGTTCGCTCTTAAATATAAGAATCATCCCCACCTATCAACTAAAAGCACATCCTTGTGTCGTACTAGATCATTATAAATTAAAATACCCGTGTAATTAAGAAAAATAGTTTAATTCCATTTTAACATGCTTAAATGGAAAATTCATAAAATATATCTTCACAAGTCCAATTATCATCAGGGTCATATACCATGAAGGTTATTCATAGACTCATTAACTCGTACATATTTAATGCCATAACCATGAGGATAATTACAGTCATGATATAACATTTCTAAGACCATCCTTTCGGGAGTCACCCCATAGGATGCCCCCCTAAATGATATCATCTTCCAGGGCCTAAAATCAAGACCACCTGGGTGTGACAACCCGCTCACCAAAATAAGGGGTGTCCAGCCCAATACTCTAATATGAAGGAATCATTGATGGAATCATTGATGGAATCATTCTCAGCATCACAACAAAAAATAGAGTATCCAGGATAACCACCCAATATTTCAGAAAACGGGTTGCCAAAAATTTTATTTTTAAAGTTACAGAAAAGAATTTAAACAACCCCATACTGAAGAGATAAGGTGGAAACCCCAAAACTTGTATAAATAATAACAACAAGTATACAATAAAAGGACAGAATATGTTGTCGGTCCACAGACTCTACAACAATGTAAACAAAATTTATAAATTATTTAATACATTACATTAAACAATTATAAGGCTTGCGCCTCGCGCCCGAGTAAAAAACTTGATCTTAACTAGAGTGCAACAATGAAAGCGACTATACCATATAACCCCTAATACCCGCAATGCATCACGGCTCGCCGAGGACATCGGAATAGGAATTCAAATCAGGCATCCTTGCGGCGGAGCACCTGAGCGGAGACAAGATGCATATGCAACAAGAAATGTAAACGGGTCAGGGCCCGATTTTATGAGATCACCACAGGAATAAAGAGTATGACAGTTAAGAATGATGAATCATGGTGAGAGAGAGATAACAATGTAACTACACAATTTAAAGCATAAACTAAGCAGGAAGATAAAACAAGTAACATAAATCTGAAAACTTATCATGTGGACCAATTATCTCATATATCTTTCTCCTTAACAGGAAATATATGTAAAATCACAATGTTATGCTCTATATGGCATTTTTATCTCACTTTTACATTTTGTAAAAATCCTTTCCTTATCAGGAAAATAATCATTTTCAAATTCTCTTTGTGGCATTTATATGTGCTCGTTGTGGCACTTCATCATGCTCTTTATGGCATATCTCATACATCAAGTCCCACTTGATTATGAATAGCTATATTTATATACATATAACGATTCTAAGACCGCCCGTCCGGGTTTCCCCACTGTGTGCGCCCCTAAATGACCATCATCTTCCAGGGCCTACCATTAAGACAACCTGGACACCTATAACGCAAGACGTCGGGAAGCGGCCATGTGCCTGCGGGATAGTCAAGACCACACCCGAAATCTCCTACCCATCGCAGAAAAATATACAACAATAAACGCTCACATGGCCTAGGACTATATCCACCCTGCATTCATTAGCCAGGGGGCTTCACCTCACGCGCGGACTTCCCTTATGATGTCATTTAGAGAGGTGTGTTTAAACCATTTTTATTTATCATTTTTAAAATCAAGTCATTCATCATCTACCGTTTTCATGATTAAGTAAATTATCATTTACTAAAATCAATACCATTTCCCTTTCATTTCATTTCCATGTACATGTTTCATTTTATCCGAAACCATTACCATTTACTTTTTGTAAATAATATAACTTATTATCCGGAGCCATACGATAAATTATATCGTTGCTACAACCTCAAGGGAGCAAGTAAACTCTTAACTACCTCCAAACATTTTAGGGTATTATTTTAAAACCCCAATATTATCATACCTGAAAGGAATGAATGAACTTTCAATTTGTTCTCCCAACATACTTTTATGGTGTTATTATAAACCATCGGGACTAATATAGCTCGAATGAGCTCCTAAAGTCTCCCAAACATAATACTATAACTCTTAGTTTTATAAAAATTAACTAGAAGAAAAGAATTCCTTAACATCAATAGGCATAACCCCGAAAAAGTCCCCACATAACCCATCCCTAGTGTAGGGAAAATAACTAACTCAATTAAAACTCTAGGACACTTAGTTTACTTCATTAAAGAAGGTTCCTAGGCCCTAGACTAAAAAAATGAATTGTAACTAAACTAAGAAAATCGCTCAAAATGCAGGGCTTCCGAATTGATTCGGCCTAGCCGAATCGTTTTGGATTCAGGAAAGCGAATCGATTCGGACCATCCGAATCGATTCGGTCAGGAAAACCTGACTTCTGCATGATTTCCGAATCGATTCGGACCATCCGAATCGATTCGGTCGACCCAGTCCTGGAAACTGCCTCAAGGCGAATCGATTCGTCCAGGCCAAATCGATTCGGTTCTGCAGATTTGCCTAATTTTGCCTTAAGGGTTATGAACCCTAATTCTCCCAAACCTCAAATCTCTTCCATTTTACCCACATCCAACAACATTTATCTACCTAAAATTTATCCTACATGATTTATAACTATAATAATCCACAATTTTATCATCAAAACTAAAATTTGGGTTTAAATCCCATAAATTCCATTTTTGATCTCCAAATGAATATACATAAATATCATACAAATTATTCATCTTAAATCACATATTAGCAAGTAGAAAACTTTCCTTAAAATTGAGATTTCAGATTTCTTGGTGGTAGAAATAATCTCCCATCTTCAATCCTCATTTTCTCTCTTCTTTCTCCACTTTTCTCTTTTTCTTTCTTTCTCTCCTTTTTCTCTCTATGTTTTAAGACATAAAATGAGGAAATGAAATAAGGGGCAAGATCAAAAATCGTGGCTTAAGTATAAAGTCTCCAACTTAAGTGGTTAATACCACATTAAAATGACTCGCAAATACGCATTTAAGCTAAAACCAGGTAAAAGTGACCGAAATACGAAAATACACTATGGCACTTATTTTGACTGTCTCGCACCTTCCGAGACTAACTAGACCCTCTAAACTGGCATCCGGTAATTTTATAAATTATTTCCAGTTCCAATTTTATTTAAGCCATAATGCCCTTTTTAAATACATGACACTATAAACTTACAACCTGATGATATTTACTTTCACGTACAGTAAATATGCATCAATCTAGTAAATATTAACTTCTATCTCAATCAATTTATATTTACCCCAGTCCCCACATTTTATATAATTACCTTATGTAGTAAAATTAATATAAAATGCGCCTCCCAGAATCGAGGGTTGTTACACTGGGTATCCTAAATCGCGTCGCGTGGTAAACGATCATATACCTTCGACAGTGAGTCATAACCATACCCAAATGTAATACCCCGTACTTTTGGCTATATTTATTTTTGGGATTAATTAATTAAATGCGTATTAATTGGAAATTAATCCGGGTAAAATACTAGCGAGTTGTGAGTTGGTATTTGACTATATTGAGTATATATGGTGTTATATGAATATTGAATTATGAAATTTGTCGTGAGATTTATATACGGCAATTTGAGAATTTTGTTGAGACGCGTGTGACCGCCGCGTCATGGTATATTATTTTAATTATAAAAGTGATTTTTATTTCAATTATTCGTATGGTCATTTTGAGTGCGCCAACGCGTCCGGAAGGGTCGAGATAGTCAGAAAACACTAGCCGGGGGTGTAGTTTGGGTCCCGGGGTATTTTTAGGCCATACTGGCAACATAAAGGGTATTTTGATAATTTTACATTTTGAGGAATTAAAAGTGACGAAAATTGGGAGTTTTAATCTGATGTGGATTTAACCCACTAAACCCACTAACCAACCCATATTAACCCATTAAGCTACGGAGGCTATCATTAGGTTTACAACTTTCCCAAAGAAAACCCTAGCCACTTTAAGCCACCATTAGAGAAGAAGCTTGGAGAAGAGAAGAAATTCTGCAAAAATCTTCATCAAACCATCATCCAAACTCAGAGACAATCAAGGCAAGTGTTTTAATTAGATTTAAATTCGTAGAATGTTCCTTCCATGTTAGAAAATTGAAGAATATCAATTGTTCTTGAAAGATAATGAAAACCCATGTATTTTGAAGCTTAGAACTTGAAATCTTGAGGAGAATTGCATGTAGAATGATAGGTAGATGAGTATTTCCATAATAATTGTGATTGGAAGAAATTAAAACGGATTTATATTGGGTTAATTCATGATTCAAAAAGTTAGGGTTCATGTTCTTGAAAAATTGGGAAAAAGTGTAGAGATTTGTAAATTTGGTTGATGTTAGGATGGATTAATCCTTCAAAACGTGTTAGGATGTGATTATAATATGTTTAGGATTGTTTAGAGACCTTAAAATGATTGTTGGGACTTAGTTTAGAAGAGATTTGAGGAGTAAGAATGGTGAAAAAAACGAGATTAGACAAATCTGGGACGAATCTGCTAGGTCGTTAGAAGCCCCTGCCCAGGTCGTTCGAACGAACTCGTTCGAACGAGCTTCTAACGAATTGACCAGTCGTTCTAACGAAAGGGAGCCTCGTTTGATAACTTCGTTCGAACGATATCTCGTTAGAAGGGACAGTTCGTTCGAACGAACTGGATCTCGTTCAAACAGCCTCGTTCGAACGAGACTTCTAACGAGTTGACAGAGGAATCTCGTTCGAACAGTCTCGTTCGAACGAGACTTCTAACGAGTTGACAGTTTGGGCCTTTTTGGACTATTTTGATTTTTGGAGTCCCGTAAACTTGTTTGAGGATATAGATATCATTCCGTTTATGTTGTAATGATAGAATTGGGACATTCGGGTATTTATGAATAGGGAAATTATATACGAGAGTTATATTAAATGGACGGTTTGGGTTGAGACGGGAGTGTCTACTACGACGTGAGAATAAATTATGGCGCGTATGATTATAAACCGGAATAGTATAAATTGTGATAATTATAAGTTAGTACGAGAATGCGATATGTACTACGATTAAACTACGGGATTACTAAGATGTGTGTTTACTTAGTATCGGTATATGAATTGTGTGTATGACATACCTACCATACTTGCTATCACGGGAGGTTTGCGTCCGCTTAGGGCCCTCTAATCCTTGTGTTGCCCGGATTTAGACTGGTTACCTTGATGAACATAGGTCATAGAAAGACTTATTAGGATATTAATAAGTCCGCTGATCGTGGGAGCGTAGGTATGTGCGTGACCCATGTGATGTGACTGTGTTCGCCTCCATTATTTGTGATGTTGTTATCTGTGAACTATTCCTGAGAGATTCGGAATATGTAATCCTTATGTACGTGATGTACCGGGATCGATAGCAGAGTATGTGTGCACCGCAGCTTAGTTCTCGGGGTGCTTGTATTGTATATTTATGATGTGAATAATATACACTTAATTAATGGGAATCTTCATGTTAATGTTGTAAATATAACTACAGTATTGTTTCGAGAATAAAAACGGGTTAGCTGATAGTGAAATATATTGCATGTTGAGCATCTGAGTTTACATTAAATCCCTATCTAATTACGAGCGTTATAATGTTAATAGAACCGAGTAATAAGGGTAGGACCTATTACAGTCTAGCTAGATATGATGTCACTTAGCTAGTGGTTTATATCGTTGTAGATGGGTACTTACGTTAGGAGTGCACAGTTAGACGAGAGGTGGGAATATCATGTGAGTGCACGTCCTAACATGTACTTTGCATTTAATGTTTTAAATGTTTTTAAAGCACTTGCAGGTTTTTAAAATATAACTCCACATTCGGGCTCTGACCCGTTTGCTGTTCAAATCTATTTTTCTTTGTAAAACCATTTTAGGTGCCCAGCCACAAGGACACCAAGCATAGAATACTCATTCAGGTGACGAGCTGTAGTTGTTTGTGTAAGCTACAGGGATTTGCTTGTAGACGCTTCTATCCTTTGGATTCCAAAGTCATTATCTATCAGTTGTAGGGCATGTTGCCCATTTCTATTAGAGACATTCTTCTATTACAGTTTTCAGACTTTGATTTGTATTATTTTAGTATTCGGTTATTTATTTCAGTTATGGGACTGTAGTGAGGAGTTTTCCTCCAGACTTTATTTACATTGTGTGATGGTTATTCTATTTACTTCTGTATGGTGAATGGTGTTATTATTCATTATTACACTTGTTGCATGTTAATCAGACTTAATTTAAAATTTGGCACTTACTTTTTAAATACTAGGTGGTTAGTAATTTTTAAAATGTTTTCGACAGTGATGCTATTAACTGGACCAACTTGGCATTTTGAATTAATTTAATAAAGGAGTAGCTACCCGGTATTTAATTAGTCGGGGTGTCACACCAGAATTACCTCACTTCGAATAAAACAATCATATAATATAACCACCGATCTTGTGGCCTAAGGACTATATTCTCCCTGTATCACTAGCCAGGGGATTTACCTCATTTGCGTAACTTCCCTTATGATAGCAGTTAGAGAGGTATGTATATGCATGCCATAATCCCAAGATACACCAATTTAGATGTACATTTATTATTCACGAAACCATGGATGCTTAACAATATAGGCTACAAAGTATAATTACCCTCATACCAGCCCCCGAAAGTCCAAAACGATATTACCCAACTCTCCCCTAGTCCTAGACCTACTTACTAGATAAAATGAGGCATTAAGTTCTATTAATTAATCCCCGAAACAAGCCCGAATACTCCCTTACTAACCCAGGATATTAACCCCCCTAATGTAAGACCCTAATACTCTTTATTACTTCATATAAGAAGGTTCCTAAGCCTTAAATCTAAAATAAAAGGACTAGAAACCAAGTTGGAAAAATTCTATAAAACAGCAGGATTTCTGAATCGATTTGCCAAGGGCCGAATCGATTCGCCCCTGATAGAAAATGAATTCGCTCAAAAAGAGAATCGATTTGGCAAAGAAAACCAACCTTCTATCTCATCCCAAATCGATTCGTCCTTAACCCGAACTGATTCGATTCCTCAGACCTGTAGCCACCATTTTTAGCGGGGCGAATTGATTCGCCCTGGTCGAGGAGCCCAGTTATGGATACGGGTTAATATAAACCCCAAATTCCCAAAAACTATTGTCTTCCATATAACATAACATCATCAACTCATAACTTCTCCAAATCACTAAACCAAGTTAACCTACTAGGAGAGACCAATTAAAACAAGTCTAGATCATATAATTTTGGATTTAACCAACAAAATCATCAAATTCCATTAATGGTTCAAACTCAAGAACACTAACTATAAATACAAATTATTCTTACTCAATCATACATTTATGAATGTTAGAAAATTGCCTCAAAATTGTAGTCTCGGATTCTTCCTCGTTGAAACGATTTCCAAGCCCAATAGCAAATTTCCTCTTTCTCTCCTCTTTCTCCCAAGCTCTCTCTTATCTCTAACTCTCTCTTTCTAGGTTAAACGCAAATGAGCTTAAATGCTCTTGCAAGACTAAAATAACCGAAGCATCCAAAATACATTAAGTTCAACATTAAATGCTACTACTCACTTTAAATGACTCGTAACATCATAATTAAATTATAACTACTCAAAAGTACCCCGGAACCCAAAAACACAACTTGGTACTTATTTTTACTATCTCAACCATTTTCGGAATAACCGTGCCCTCTAAACTGGCATTTGGGATATCGTTCATTATTTCATATTCCAACGTCATATTAACTCTTTAATGATAACCCGATTGGAATATAAGTCATGACCGTCGCTTAAAGCACAACGACGCAACAAAACATAATGTTATACTATTTACATTCAACTAATGGTAAATATGCAAAAATCAATATATATTATCTCTTACATCACTTAAAGAAATATTTACTTCAACTTCAATTATTTTATATAATTAACCCACAAGGCAATTTAATACAAAAATAATTACTCATAAATAAGGGGCATTACATACTCCCCCCTTACAAGGGAATTTTGTCCTCAAAATTTAGGCATACCTTGTAAAAAGAGGTGTGGGTACTTCTCTCGAATATCGTCATCTCGTTCCCAAGTTGATAACTCAACATTGTAGTGTCCCCACTGGACTCGGACCAAGGGCACCACTTTCGATATTAGTCTACGCTCTCCGTGGTCTAAAATAGCAACTGGTTGTTCCTCGTATGAAATATCGGGTTGGAACTCGATATCATCCAATGGGATATGCCAATGAGCTCCTTCGCATATTTTGTACTTTTTCAAAGATGAAACATGGAACACATCATAAATTTGTTGTAGGCATTCCGTCAAAGCAAGTTGATATGCTATGGTGCCTACCCTTGTAATGACGGTAAAAGGGCCTACATGGCGCGGTGCAAGTTTGCTTTTCTTCCCAAATCGCATTATACCCTTCATCGGGGGTACTAAAACTTGATCGCCCACTTCCAATTCCACATGCCTTCGATTGGTGTCGGCATAGCTTTTCTGGAGATCTTGTGAAATTCGTATGCGATTTAGAATAAGCTCAATCTTCGAAGAGGTATATTAGATCATTTCAAGACCAAGGAGCTTATTGTCCCCTACTTCCAACCAACAAGCAAGTGATCGACACGGTCGGCCATACAATGCCTCATACGGAGGCATACCTATCATAAATTGGTACGAATTATTGTATGCAAATTCGACCAATGGAAGTTATTGTTCCCATCCTCCTTTAAAGTCAAGTATGCACATTCGAATAATATCCTCCAAAATTTGGTTGAATCTCTATGTTTGCCCATTAGTTTGTGGATGGTATGATGTACTCAATCGCAATTCGGTCCCCATTACCTCTTGGAAACTTCGCCAAAAATGGGATACAAAAACTTTGTCTCGATCCGACACTATATTGATAGGCACCCCATGGAGTTTCATAATTTCTACAATAAAGAGCCGGGCGTAACGTGTCATATTATAATCCGTTCGTACCGATAGGAAGTGTGCCGATGTGGTCAAACGATCGACGATAACTCAAATAGAATCATGACCTCTTTGCGACGTTGATAGTCCGGTGATAAAATCCATTGATATACTCTTCCATTTCCATACGGTATTTCTAATGGTTGCAACAATCCAGTAGTCATTGGCGGTCAACCTTCACCAATTGACAAGTAGCGCATTAGGAAACAAATTCAGAAATGTCCCTTTTCATTCCCGCACACCAATACTGACGGCGCATATCTTGGTACATTTTGTCTCCACCTGGGTATACTATAAATCTTGGACCATGAGATTCCGTCATGACAACAAGTCTCAAGTCTCCTTCCTCCGAGACTATAAATCTTCCGTGGAAATGTAACCCACCCTCATAACTAATAAAGTAAGACTCCGCTCCCTCGGCCAATAATTAGTGTACCCGATCTTGGCAGTCTTTATCCCTTCCTTGTGCTTTTATTACTCGCATGACAATGACAGGCGTAATGGTCAACACTGACATGCATGCTCTTGCTATAGCATCATCCTGGCTAAGTTCTTTCCATTTGACTTTCCACACTTCCGCTAGTTCCCCCACGAATTTACGACTCAGTGTGTTCGCTACTATATTTGCCTTGCCTAGGTGATAATGAATATTGAATTGATCGTCCTTTATGAACTCCAACCACCGACGTTGTCGCATATTTAAATCTTTCTGCGAGAAAAAATACTGTAATGATTTTTGGTCCGTGAAAAGACTAAATTTCTCACCCATGAGGTAATGCCTTCATATCTTTAAGGCGAACACTACCACGAAAAGCTCCAAATCATATACGGGATAATTTTTCTCATGGGAATTAAGCTTGCAAAATGCATATGCAATGGCCCTATGTTCCTATTGTAGCACACACCCCAATCCTTGTAGAGATGTGTCTGTGAAGACCAAATAGTCTACTCCCGATCTTGGTAATGCGAACACAGGAGCAAAAGTCAATTTATCCTTCAACTCATCGAAAGCTAGCTGACAGGAATCATCCCAAACAAATTGTACTCCCTTTCGTGTCAAGTTAGTTAAAGGGCCTGTGATTTTAGAAAAACCCTTAATAAAACGGCGATAATAACCCACCAAACCCAGAAAGCTACGAATCTCAGTGGGCGTCATGGTCTGACCCCATTCCCTCATCGTTTTAACCTTATTTGGGTTTACGAAAATACCCTCAACCATCACAATATGCCAAAAAATTACACTTCCTGCAACCAAAAGCCATATTTCTCAAACTTGGCATAGAGTTGATGATCCTGTAGTGTCTGTAGGACCAATCGCAAGCATTTGTCATGGTCAGCTTCAGTCTGAGAATAGACTAGAATGTCGTCAATGAACACTATAACAAACTGGTCTAGGAAGTTCCAAAATACTCGATTCATAAGGTCCATAAATACGACAGGAGCATTGGTTATCCCAAAAGGCATGACCAAAAACTCATAAGACCCATATCTAGTCAAGAATACGGTTTTCGACACATCCTGCTCTCGAATTCGTAGTTGGTGGTACCCATTCCTCAAATCTATTTTAGAGAAGTACGACGCTCCCCTTAATTGATCAAAAAAATCATCGATTTGGGGTAACGAGTATTTATTCTTGATGGATACCTTATTCAATTCACGATAATCAATGCATAATCAGGGGGAACCATATCTCTTCTTCATAAATAACACAAGAGCACCCCATGGCGACGTACTATGCCGAATGAAACCTTGTCCCAACAATTGCTGAATCTGTTCCTTTAACTCCCTCATTTCTAAAGGAGCCATATGGTATGGAGCTCCGTAATTGGTCGAGTCCCCGGTGCTAAGTCAATTACAAACTCAATCTCATGACTTGCCCAAAATTTCCTGAAAGAAATTTTCAAATTCTCTAACAACGGGAATTAAGTCTAGGGAAACAACTATTTCTTGTAAAGTCTCCTCCTCGATACAATACAAGTGCATTCTCAAACCTCCCTCCGAATGAGGCATAGCCATTAAAAACATTTATTTCCCCGAAATGGTGAAGACTATACTCCTCCCATAGCAATTTACCATAGCACGGTATTTTAAGCACAATCTACCAAGGTCTATTCCTACCCCTTTACAAATAAAAAGTATAAGTGAACCATCACCTATAGAATACTCCACACTGGTAAAATTACTTTTGACAGATTTAAACAATCTCGTCGAATGGGAAAAATGCCAAGCGATAAATTAGTGTATTGCGCCCGTGTCAAATAACACTCGACCCACATACTCGTGATTGGAAAACTTACCCTCAATAGCTGGCCGTGCAGGCGGTGCTGGAGGAAATAAAGCATCATGAATATTATACACACGCCCATACTGAAGTTGTCCTTATTAAAAAGGGGCGGCTGGAATAGGTGCTGGAGGTTGTGGATGTGCCTGCGAATTCTGAGGGCCTCTAAGCAACTGTCCCCCATTCAAATGTGGACAAGTTCTCCTCATGTGATCCTGTTCACAACACTGAAAATAACGGCCCTTAAAATTTTCCAAATTTCGTCAACAATTGTTATTTCGAAACTTCCCCACACCTTAGCCCTGATGGCCTCGACCTCCATTATTCCCTCTACATGCTTGGCCCTGTTGGCCTAACTGTTGCTGCTGCTGAGCACCCTGACCATGCCTAAAACCACCTTCGCCAAAGTTGAAACCCCCAAAGCGTTATTTCTTAGTCGAATCCCCTTGCTGGAGATCCCACTCTTTCTGCTTATTACCAGACTGTTGTGGTGGTGGTAGTGCTCCACCGGCACCATTTCCTCCTTGTTTACTGGATTGACTAAAATATCCAGTCTTCTTACTCCCCTTCAAATGAAGGCGATGATTCTAGAAAATGGAGTAAAGCTGCATTCATCACATCACCAAATGTTTGCAAAGCTGGGTTCCCCAACAAGTGCTGCCTTATCCTCTAATTCAAACCCCCGATAAATTTTGAAATCCTCATTTCTTATGGAATGACTTCATCCGGTACAAAGTTTGATAAACGAATAAATTCCTCTTCATATTCCACCACTGATCGCTCCCCTTGAACAACATCCTGAAGCTTCCTCCTCATCTCCTTCTAGATTGCTGGGGGAAAATAATTTCGATCAAATAGAACCCAAAATTCTGAGATAGTCATGATATCCCTTTGTTCTGGAGTTGTCACCGACTCCCACCATTGTAGAGTTGCTCCTACGAGTTTAAAAGTGGGGAGAATCTATTTCTGCTCCCCGCTACATTCCACCATTCGAAGATGGCGTTGAATATCTTTCTTCCATTGATTAACCACAATCACATCAGCGCCACCCTGGAATTCTAGAGGGTGACCTTTCAGGAAGGATTCTCTAACTCTTTCCCATGCGGAGGGTCCCATATGGGCTTGAACCATCGATGCGGCCAGTTGTTGGGCTTGTGAAATTTGTTGTGCCATAGCGATCATTGCAGCGTTGACTGCCTGGGCAATAATATTAGCCACCTCTGCCGCATTCATCATTCCCTGCGGTGGTGTGGGCTCTACGTCCACTGTAATTCAGTTTACCCTCGCTGGGCGACCTTGTCTAGGTGGCATCTGAGATAAAAAAAAAGTGAATCAGAATACGGATAAAACAATTTATCCCTGCAGAAGATCGCAAACACACACAAACAAAATAATCCTAGTAATAGGGCTCTATATCAAAGAACGCTATGGTACAACGTGATAAGTCCGCATAGATCCTAAGGACTCTAGAACCTGATGCTCTGATACCATCTGTGACACCCCACTTATTAAAATAAGAGGTGGCTAGCCCGTTACTCAAATAAAATCAAGAATCATAGATGGTCCATTCTTAACATCACTGTCGCATAATAATAGTACGAAACAACCACCAAATATTTTTAAAAATGGGTGTCATATAATTTTGCAAGTTTGATAAAAACAATTTCGATAATCCAATTTATAACGGGAGGTGGAAGTATAAACAGACATGTAATAATTAATAATAATTCTACAAAACATAACTGAATAAGTTGTCGGTTAACAGACTAATACAAAAGGTTACACCAAGTATTACAGTATATATGAACAATAACTAGGCAACAAGCCCGAATATACAGACGGATCATAACTAGATTATACAAAAGATTGATGTGTCTACTACAAAATCCCACAACATTCGCAAAATGATATAGCTCCTTGACACTGTGAAGGAAAGATCAAAGTAGGCGCCCTTGTGGCGGAGAACCTGAGCATACAAGAGAGCCATACAATAAAGATAAATATAAACGGGTCAGGGCCCAGTTTGATATGATATACGTGTGAATAAAATGCATGACAGTTATGAATACTAACATCATGAACAGGTTAAGTTCGCTCTTCAATATAAGAATCATCCCCACCTCTCAACTAAAAGCACACCCTAGTTCCGTACTAGATCATTATAAATTAAACTGCCCGTCTAATTAAAAGAAATAGCTTAATTCCATTGTAACATGCTTAAATTGCAAATTCATAAAATATATCTTCACAAGTCCATTTATCATCGGGGTCATATACCGTGAAGTTGATTCATAGACTCATTAACTCGTATATATGTAATGCCATAACTGTGAGGATAATTACAATCATGATATAACAGTTCTAAGACCATGCTTATGGGAGTCACCCCACTGGATGTGCCCTAAATGCTATCATCTTCCAGGGCCTAAAATCAAGACCACTTGGGTATCCTAAATCGCGTCCTGTGGGAAGCGGCCATATACCTTCGACAGTGAGTCATAACCATACCCGAAATTACCTCACTTCGAATAAAATAATCATACAATATAACCACCGGTCCTATGGCCTAAGGACTATATTCTCCCTGCATCACTAGCCAGGGGATTTACCTCATTCGCGTAACTTCCCTTATGATAGCATTTAGAGAGGTATGTATATGCATGCCATAATCACAAGATACACCAATTTAGATGTACATTTCTTTTTCACAAAACCATATATGCTTAATAATATAGGCTACAAAGTATAATTACCCTCATACCATCCCCCAAAAGTCTAAAATGATACTACCCAACTCTCCCCTAGTCCTAGACTCGCTTACTAAATAAAATGAGGCATTAAGTTCTATTAATTAATCCTCGAAACAAGCCTGAATACTCCCTTACTAACTTAGGGTATTAATCCTCCTAATGTAAGACCCTAATACTCTTTATTACCCTATATAAGAAGGTTCCTAAGCCTTAAATATAAAAGAAAAGGACTAGAAACCCAGTTGGAAAAATTCTATAAAATAGCAGGATTTCCGAATCGATTCGCCTAGGGCCGAATCGATTCACCCTTGATAGCGAATCGATTCTCTCAAAAAGCGAATCGATTTGTCTAATAAAACCAACCTTCTGTCTCAGCCCGAATCGATTCAACTTTAACCCTAATCGATTCGGTTCCTCAGACCTGTAGTCACCATTTTTAGCGAATCGATTGGCTGAGGAAGGCGAATCGATTCACCCTGGTCGAGGAGTCCAGTTGTGGCTACGAGTTAATATAAACACTAAATTCCCGAAACCTATTTTCTTCCATATAACCTAACATCATCAACTCATAACTTCTTCAAATCAGTAAACCAAGTTAACCTATTAGGAGAGACCAATTAAAACAAGTCTAGATCATATAATTTTGGATTTAACCAACAAAATCATCAAATTCCATTAATGGTTCAAACTCAAGAACACTAACTATAAATACAAATTATTCACACTCAATCATACATTTATGCAAGTTAAAAAATTGCCTCAAAATTGTAGTCTCGGATTCTTCCTCGTTGAAACGATTTCCAAGCCCAATAGCAAATTTCCTCTTTCTCTCCTCTTTCTCCCATGCTCTCTTCTCTTTAACTCTCTCTTTCTAGGTTAAAAACAAATGAGCTTAAATGCTCTTGCAAGACTAAAATAACCAAAGTATCCAAAATACATTAAGTCCAACATTAAATGCTACTACACACTTAAAATGACTCGTAACATCATAATTAAGTTATAACTAGTCAAAAGTATCCCGGAACCCAAAAACACAACTTGGTACTTATTTTGACTATCTCAACCATTTCCGAACTAACCGTGCCCTCTAAACTGGCATCTAGGATATCGTTCATTATTTTATATTCCAACGTCATACTAATTCTTTAATGATAACCCGATTGGAATATAAGTCATGAATGTCGCTTAAAGCACAACGACGCAACAAAACATAATGTTATACTATTTACATTTAATTAATGGTAAATATGTAAAAATCAGTATATATTATCTCTTACATCACTTAAAGAAATATTTACTTCAACTTCAATTATTTTATATAATTAACCCACAAGGCAATTTAATACAAAAATAATTACTCATAAATAAGGGGTATTACACCAATGGGGGCACCATAATGCCGATGAGTCAACGTGGTAATGAGAGGACGATATGCGTGCCAAGTATCCTTACCTCTTTCCATAAGGTACGCCTGAATTTCGAGGACGAAATGCATTTATAAGGGGGGGAGTATGTGATACCCCTTACTTTCGTTTATTTATTTTAATATTAAATTACCTCGTGCGTGTGTGATTTAATATAATTAAGAATTAAAACAAAAATTTATCATGAATATTAATTTGGGTAGAATAGTTAATAATTAAGCAAATTGTATATTTACTAGTGTGATAAGGTAAATATAATTATATTGCATGTTATTACGTTGCACACGTGTATTAGCGGCGAAAATTTGTTATTTCTCAATTGGGGCATATTTGAGTGATTTTTATGAGGTTAGGTGATGATTTTGAGTTCAGAGTCTCGGATGATAAATTGAAGTGCACGGTTGATCTCGAAAGGGCCGAGATAGTCAAAATGATTGCCCAAGGGTTTTATTTGGGTTTCGGGGTCTTCCTGGCTAGTTTGACTCGAATTGGGGTATATGAGTCATTTTAAGTGTGTATTATCTATCATTTAAAGTTGGGGTCAATAGAAAATGGGTTATTAGGCAATCTCATTGTGAAGGAAAAATCGTTTGGGAAGAGAGAGAGAGAGAAACTTGAGAAAGAAGAGAAAAAGAGAGAAAATCTTAGAGCTTAAAAAATTTCCGGTGAAGTCTGCAACTTCGAGGAAGATTTTAACTCTAAGAATTTGAGGCAAGTGATTAAACGTGATAAATGCTTATGTGTGTGATTTATTTCATAATTTGTTGATAAATTATGGTGATGTTGAATATATATGATAAACCCTAGATATTGTGTTGAAATCTAGCATTTTATGAGTATATATGGGTTTGATGGTGTAAAATGGTTGGGATTATATTTAGGTTGATCTATGATGTTAAAATTAGGTAGAAAATGGGCTCCCGAGATTTGGGGAAAAATTTCATAGGAAGAAAATCTAAACAGACCGAATCGGTTTGATTGTGGACCTCGGATATTTCGTTTTAACAGTGAACCGATTCTTTTTTAAAGGTTTTCGGTTCGCTTCGCCCCTCTCAATGTAGCGGACTAGTTCATTTTTAGGAACCTTCGGTTAGGTTCGGTCATGACAGATTTTTAGCTTTTCTGTAATTCCTTTCCATTTGGGTTTGGTGTTTGGAAACCCTCTAAAATAATACGATAAATATGATTATGGGATAAAAAGGGGGAAATGTTATGACATGATGCTTGAGGAGACATAGGTTCATTATGGAGGCATAGTCGGGAGTTTGTTATGTAGAATTCTTTCGTAAATTCTCCTAGTGATAGGAATTTTTTTGAGTACGAAAACGGGCTAGTTGAGAGAGGTCGTGTGTCTTGCGAGGCATTAAATTGGTGATTATTTATATCATATATGTGATTGATGATAAATGTTCAAGTGAGTGATTGAATAATAAAGCATATTGGGAATAGTTATGTGGATTATTGGCTAGTGTAAGGTGTGGTATGTACATGTAGCCGAGATTATTAAATATATACATTCGGATATGAGATGGTTTGTATATATAATGTGTATATATACCTTGTGTGTATGATATATATATATATATATATATATATATATATATATATATATATATATATATTGTGGACATTCCCCTCTAGTGCTATCATGATAAGTTGTGCGATGTGGGGAGTAGGGAGCATATAGTCCCCAGGTTATAGCGTCTATTTATTTATTGTGTGGCATTTATCAGGGGTAAGACGTCTTGGGTATGATTCGTCTTATTTTCGGTGAGGAACTATGATTGCTTCCCGTTCGATTGTGATTTGGTTTATACCAAGTCGGTGTGAGAGTTCGGTCGTTGATAACCCAAGATGGTATGTGAGTAATTTCCTGGAAGATGATAGCATTGTAGAGATTACTTCCATTTAGTTAAATCTCTGAGGGATGGTTAGTATGCATATGTTATATGTGTTATGTTTGTGTACTGGGTAGCGATGATTTATCTTGTATGATAGTGAGACTGATATTATACAGACCTAAAAATAATGTGTGGTATTTTATGAGAATAACTAGTGAAAGTTATTAAGTAATGAATTGTTATATAATCATTTAGGATGAGATTTAAATGATTACGTTTTAGGTAAACTAGATACGCGAGTGGGGTAAATGCTTAGACTTGAGGTGAAGTTACCCCTAGACAAGTTGGGTAGTTTGATTAAGATTAAAATACATACGTTAGGATGCGTAGTATAGTTCAGGGGTAAGGTTTAAGTCTCAAGAGAGTGCGGCACCACTTTATATTATGAAATTGTGCATTCATAATTATTATGCATTTTAATTCACTTGCTAAACTGTTTTCAAACCTCGGGCTCTGACACGTTTATATCCTCTCTCTTGATTTTATTTATATAGGTGTCCCACCGTAAGGACCCCGGTATTGAGTCTTCCATTCCTGTGTTTATGGAGTTGTATCATGTGCGGACTGTTGCAGGACTTTTATTGTAGCCGTTTCTCATTTTTGTATATCTAGTTAAGGATCCATAATTTTAATTCAGGTGTTTACCCAAGGGTTGTACTATTGTATATCTTATACATTTCATATTTGTTACATTGTATAGTCTGTTTCCCGACAGCTTATTTGGGTATATATATTCTTTTGTTGTGAATGTTGTATATTTATGATCACTTTTTTATTATTGTTTATGGTATGAATGTTATATTTGTTTTAAAATATTTAGCATTCGTTTATTTTGTTATTGGGTGTTTAGTTACTTTTTAATCTTTTCAGCAGTTGATGCTGAGAATGATCCACTTGAGATTCATGTTTTATCATAGTATAGGGATGGACACTCGTTATTATTATAAACAGGGTGTCACACCCTTTAACTAGATAAACAATAAAGTCTGGTCCAAAAAATTTCTCGGTTCTATTCCTTTTACTTCTTCTATCTTCAAGAGGTTTATATCTTGTATTAGAATTATTTGGATCACTAGATTCATAATCATTTACGGTTTCTTCATTATGATCTCTAGTTCAAGGAATTGTGTTAAACCTATCTTCATAAAATTTATCATCTCTTGATTTTATAATTGTATTCATTTCAATTGACTCATTTGGTTATATCACAAGAAACCTATAAGCCTTACCATGTGGGGCATCTCTTAGAAATATACATTCAACACCTTTATTTCCTAGCTTCTTTCTTTTAGGTTTGGTCAATATAATAATGGACTTATAACCCCAGACTTTGAAATAACTTAAATTTGGTTCTCTTTTATTCCATAATTCATAAGGAGTTATTTTAGAATTTTTGGTAGGTACCCTATTTAATATATAACATGCAGTTAAGATTGTTTATCCCAAAAATCCGTTACCCAAACTAGAATAAGATAACATGGCATTTTAGTTATAGTTCTATTTTTTCTCTCAGCAACACCATTTTATTGGGGTGTACAAGGGGCGATAACTTCATGAATTAATCCTAAAGATTCACAAAGTTGAGGAAAGTGATATTCACCTCCTCGATCGGATCTAAGATGTTTTATTTTTACCCCACGTAAGTTTTTAACTTCAATTTTGTAAATCTTGAATTTTTCCAAAACATCATCCTTAGAATTTAAAGGATATATACATAACAGAATTTCGAACAATCATCAATAAAAGTTGCAAAATATTTCTTTCCACCTCTTGTAGGTGTACTATGAAAGTCACAAACATCACTATGAACAAGTTCTAATAACAAATTTGTTTTTTTTATACTAGGAAATTATTTTCTTGTTATTTTGGTTTGCATGCAAGTTTTATATTTTTCTACCAAGTCATTATCATATTGAGGAATTAAGTCAAGTTTAGCCATGTCATTCATTTTCGTGTTATTAACATGACTTAAACGGTTATTCCATAAAAAATAGCAAGCAACAAAGTAAGTAGAACTAGAAATTTTATTGATATTGAGTTTAAACATGCCCTCGTATAAATATCCCTTTCCTACAAACAACCCACCTTTAGATAACACAAACTTATCTGACTCAAATAAGTTTAAAACCATGCTTGTAAGAGTTATAGTCCTGCCAGAAGTGAATTCAATTTCCATTTTTCATTTGTCTTTAACTAGTGCAGTTGAAAAATTTCCCATATAGAGAACGGTGTCATCTTCCACTTGTTTTTAAGAAGAAAACATTTCTCGAGTCTTGCAAATATCTCTTATTGCACCAAATTTGACCCACCATGATCCATCATCTTCGTGAGTATTAATCTCAAACATAACATGCACCAAATTTTTGTTTCCATTGGTATCCTTTTCTTGACCTTCTCTCTTCTTTTTAAGTAAGCGACAGTCCCTTTTGTATTGTCCAGGTTTGTGACAATGAAAACAAGTAACATTTTCATTTTGTTTTTGTCATTGTTGTTTGATTTGTTCTTCCTTTTATAATCGAAAGATTGAGGTTATTTATACTCATTCCCTTCCATCACATGGACTTTTTTATAATTCTTGTCTTGATCTTTTAGTTTCTCTCGAAGTCTTGTCCCCTCTTTTAAACGAAGATGAGTAGCCTATTCTTCAAGAGACAGGTCCTCTTTTTTTGTTTAAGACTTTTCTTAAAGTCTTTCCATGATGGGGGAAGTTTTTCAATAATAGCATAAACAATAACAGCATCATCCAAAGCGTGAAAATTCATTGTCTTAAAAACAGTATCTGCCCCCACAAAATCGGTTTGCAAAGGGATTCCACAGACCTGTAGTCAGAATACAATGAAGCCTCCCTGACTGCATATTGCAATTACGAAATCAGACTGATGATCCTTGGCAGAAACTTTGTTATGGAAACCAAACTGAAATTCAGCAGAATTCTAGTAGAGAAATCAAGTGAACAGAGATATGTGTTTGGAAGAAAATTGCAGGAGGGAGAAAGAATTTCGATACCTAAATCTGGTGGAGAAACGTCCTTCATATAGGCACAGCCATGGCTTTTCAAAGAAATGCATCTTACAAATAGGTGTGTCTATTGGACAAATAATGACATTTCAAAATTGTTCCAACAGATGTGTTTGTTGACTTTGTTCCCACACACAACATTTCACATTCCACTCAAACTTTTCTACGTCCATACACAAGAGTTTTTATATTAAATCGAACCGAATAAGTTTTATATTTTATTTTTTAAATATCTAACATGTTTGTCACCAAGGGATTGTTAAGTTTCTTCTCCATATAATGTGAAATCTTCTCACATTTCAAAGGAACGTCCTGAACCACATTATTTGTGTTATAATTTTTTATTGACTTTAGTCTTTTGTTTCATAGAAATTTAGTCTTCGGGTTATCTAATTTTTATTCTAAAACTATTACTTAATATCTACCAAATAGTATTTTTTTTTCATAAAAAAATAGAGGTTGATGTCTGCATTAGTTTTTGAATGGTTAAGAGACAAAAATCCTTCCTAGTATAAAAATTGAATCCGATTATATACATCCATTTAGAGATTTTATTCACACGTGAAACAAATATAATTTTCAGATCCAGATCAAGCTTAATCAATTTACTAAAAATCTCATCTCCAAGGGTTTGCCACATTTTTACTGTTATAGAAATCTTTGTGTAATGTCCATGTTAAAATATCAGCTCAAAAGGTAATAGGAGAGTGCTAAAATATCGTCACAGGTTGAAATTTTCAATGTTAAACGATGTTGAACTAGGGACCAATACCAATAGTCCCCTTATTTTTGTTGTATTTGTTGCGCATTTCGCATCTTATACTAAATTGTGCCATGACAGGTGAATATGTAGACCAATATGTACATGTGCAGCTAAATTTTTCCACTAACAATTTGGTTTGAAACATAATAAGCAGATACATTTGCACTATTACTTTAGCTAGGGTACATTAGGAAATTGGTTTCCACTAATTTGTGTTAATCAAGGAAAAACCTTAAATTAGAAAAATACTATCTATTTGCATTGTAATATGTGTCAAACCTAACAATAGATCGGTTCTTATGTGGGTCTTGTCAAGTTTGTGTCAAAATCTTCTATCTCCTCGTTAGAATCAGAATATAAACATATACACGAACACAAACCAATATCACTTGCTACATAAACGAATCATTTCAGTTTGTTTTTATTTAACACACTAATGCATCTTATTATGTCCTATCGGGTCTTTGGGGGTCTAACCGTGTCCTTACCCAGTCTTATCGAGACATATAACCGAGTCACTCAAAAAACATGGTTTCAAATAGGCTCAAATCTTGTTTTGCATTTGGGATTCTTCAGTCACAACTTTATAGATTTTAAGTAAGCTCATACATCTCATGAAGAGAATGAGAAGATAGGGGTGTGTTGTTATAAGAAAATTTCTTCAATTCAAATATGGTCAAATATTCACAAGCAAATACACCTTGTGGAGAAGAGGATAAAGCATGCAATGAGGCTAATACTGTCTAATAATCATATTAGTTGATGTTGAGTCGTGACTTATATTTGATTTGTAATTTATTTAAGCTTATTGACTTGATATAAGTAAGCTTAACTTGTGTTGACTTTATATTTGTAAATTATAGTTTCTTTATGCTAGGGTCTATGTGGTGGGTAAGACTAAATGAACCCATTTTTTTCTTTAACGCCCCAGCACTAGTTTTTAAACACATTATAAACATTAATTGTCCCTTATTTTTAAGCTTTGTGTTGTGATGGTAATTTTGAAATGATGTTATGATCCATATTATTTGTATCAAATTTTGTGATTGACTTTAGTCTTTTGTTTTTATAGAAATTTAGTCTAGGGATTGTTTGTATTTGATTTGAAGTCGAAAATCAATCCATTCAAACTTAATATTTAAGATATAGTGCTTGATTTTTACATAATTAAAAGCAACCATTATGGGTACCCCCTAAAAAGCATTTTAGTCCTATAGTCATACCTTATGGGTACCCCAAACGGTCAAATATACTTGATAGGTTAAACATTACCAAATATAGTAAAAAACGAAGTTGTCGACCAACTCCTTATGTGCAGGTCCCGTTTAGGGCAGAAGATCTTGTTCCGCTTGAAACTGGTAAAAATTTAAAATATACCACAACAATTTTGTTTTATTGGTTGTTGGAAATAATTTTGAGAGGTTTGGTATTAATTATATGGCAGGGGATGATTTTGAAATTGCAAAATTGTGGGGTGGAACAACTTCTTCCATTTCATCCCTTGTTATTGCAATTATACAATAACCCACAGGAGGGAAAGACGATTTAGTAGGGCATTTATGGTTTAGCAATGTACAAATTTCCCATGTGCATAAGGGTTGCTCTAAGAAGCTAACGCAAATATTGGTCTTTGAATGGTTAAGAGGTACTTTTACCTTTGAATTTGACTAAATAGATTCATTTGGAGATGCCATTCGGACATTAAACAAATATATTTTTCATATTCAAATCAAACATAATCAACTTAGTAAAAATATTGTTACCAAGGGTTGCCCATGCTTTTACCTTCATAGAAATTTTGTGTAAAGACCTTTTTAAAATTTTGGCGCGAATTGTAAAATAACAGTTGGAATGCTCAAATATTTTCATGGATTAAAATTTTAAAAAGGTCAAAAATGTAGAATTATGGACCAAGACCAATAGGCCCCTTATTTTTATTATATTCTTACTATTGTTCATAATTTGTCCGACATTTGCTCTTAGACTAATTAAATTGTGCCATGAAAGTTTTCTTGGTTACCACAATTGATGTGAATAAATATATAGACCAATTGTACATGTGTAGATAATAACGAGGAGAACAAAAAGCTTCAATCCCAATTTCTCCATTGTCTATTTGGTTTGAAAATAATAGGCACATAAATAATATGTGTGTTGACATGGCATTAGATCGGTTCGGCTCATGCCTGTGTTCGGGACTTGTCAAGTTTGTGTCAAAAGTCAACCTTTCATGTCCTCATTATAATTAGAATATAAACATGGGTCATGTTTACATGTCTTAAGGGCACACACTTATAACCCAATAATAGTACGGACAAAGTTTCAACATATAATTAACAGGGCACAAATTCTCATGTAGATTTTTCATATTTACTATTTTGAATGTCAAAACGTGTGTCCTAAGGGCAGATGTTATCATTTTCCTATAAACATATGCACGTTTTGTTTCCTTGTCAAGTTACTCGAACACAAACATTTTCACCTGATAAAAAGAGTAATTTCGGGTCGTTTTGATTTAATTAACACGCTAGGGCCTCTTATTTGTCTTTTTTGGCCAAAAAATTGCATCTTATTATGTTTTATTGGGTCTTATCAAGCCTTATTGGGTCACAAAATGAGCCAGATCTAACAGGTCTATCGAGTAAAAAGTGAGTCCGCACGGCATCGATGCATTAAGGTTATGTAGCGTGGACCTAATAACTACCAAAACATGATAAGGATCCACTGTTAACTGGTAATTTTGTATATTATCGTGTTATGTCTCATTTTGTCAAGTATCTTCCTTCTTTTTTTTTTGTTTTTGTTTTTGTGTGTCTGTGTGTGTGTGTGGGGGGGGGGGGGGGGGGGGGGGGGTCCTCTCTTGTGGTTATTTAACATGTATTTATCATAATCTCCTTATATGCCTATATAGTGTGCATAATGATACACGGTACATGCAATCATATGGTCCAGATTGAATTAAGTTTTGTACTCAGAAGCATGATATTATTGTTCATGTGTAATGCTTTTTCTAATGTCTTAACAATGTTTATTTTTCACAGAATGAATACTTGCATGCCCAACAGTATAGTTTAGGCCTTTTAGCTCTGATGACCAGTTGGGATAAGATTGTCTACTGTAAGATTGATCTCAAATTTGTTTTTCTTCCACAATACTATCCGGTATTCAAAGGGGGGGCTCATGAGGTTACATTTTGTGAAATTCAAAGTTATACTGTGAAAAAGAAGAAGAAAAAAAAGATGAACTAATCAGGTAGAGAAGTGTATTGAGTGATTATAAATGATCATTGCAAAAGATTATTATTCCCTACATTAAAATACCCCACGTATGCACCACTGACTTAACGTGTGTGTGTGTGTGTGTGTGTGTGTATATATATATATATATATATATATATATATATATATATATATATATATATATATGGGAAGGATCATGTGCAGACTTGATGTGCACCACTGTTTTTTTAATACTAAAAAAAATTATTTGAGTTGATTTTTATTTTTTATTTTTTTGGGAGGGGGGAGTAAGATGAATGTTTAAATACCTTACAAAAAAATCAACTCAAAATAATTTTTTTAGTATTTAAAAAAAATATTGGTCCACACCTAGTTAGTCCTTAAATAGTCCACACATTCTCTCTCTCTCTCTCTCTCTCTCTCTCTCTCTCTCTCTCTCTCTCTCTCTCTCTCTCTCTCTCTCTCTCTCTCTCTCTGTATATATATATATATAGGGGGGGGAAGGATCATGTACAGACTTGATGTGCACCAATTTTTTTTTAATACTAAAAAAATTATTTGAGTTGATTTTTGTTTTTATTTTATTTTATTTTATTTTATTTTATTTTTGGAGGGGGGGTAGGATGAATGTTTAAATACCTCACAAAAAAATCAAACCAAAATAATATTTTTAGTATTTTAAAAAAATATTGGTCTGCAACTAGTTAGTCCTTAAATAGTCTGCCCCCCCCCCCCCCCCCTCTCTCTCTCTCTATCTATCTATCTATCTATCTATCTATCTATATATAAATGAATTTATATATAAATGAATTTTATTACAAACCCATGGGGGTATGCAAAATCCAAACCAAACCGATAAAACTTGTCGATCCAACTCAATTACAACATCGACCTAAATAGAATTGGATAGAATTAAATTATCACAATCCCGACATTAATCGAATTGATTTGAGTTCTTCAAAAGCAAAAACCAATGAAATTTATTCAAACCGACTATATATATAAAATGCTAAGAAACACGTGTCAAAATTTTATTGGTTAGATTATACTATTAGTCGTGATCTTGTACACCTTATCATTTATTTTATACCAAGGCTAAATGACCAATTATGATAATAGTGTTAAATTTGCTAGATTGGATTAAATTTATTGTCTTGCATTTTATCCAAATCCAATTCAATTATGATTCAAAGGGCTCAAAATTAGAGGATTCAAACCCAATTACCAAAAAAAAAAAATGAAACAATCCAAACTTAAGTGGATTGGGGCGAATTGGATTTTAACTTCAATTTGGATTGGATTGCATTTTGAAATTGAAAACATATTTAAAATTGATTGGATACGGTTATTTTCAAATAGGTCGATTTCGCACCGATCCACACATGTACAAACACATAAATTTTTATTACGCGCACACACAAGACATCCCTCATTTGGCATACTTCCATGAGTAAATGAATGAATCTTTCGATGAAAATTGGTGATCTCTTTACCATTGCGATAATCTCCACCAAATTTCTTTAAATTATAAATTATTTAGTAGGTGAAATACAAATTGAATGTATGTGTGCACGCATTTTTACCTGTTGAAGATTTTAATCATCATGTCACTCACCATATACTTGGAACTTTTATCAACTTTATCAAAGTCATATAACAGAGGCTACATAGGCTCTTGAAGAATTAGCCACACCGTAACATTAAAATAACTTTTCAAACAAATTTATGAGATCCATTTCACAGATACAATCTTCATGGTCTATGAACAAAGTTCTGTTGAAAATAAACAAATACAAATAATGAAATAAATTCGACGAACATCATACCACAAATAATGAAATAACCAAAAATGAATAAAAAGCGTGACACGCTTGTTACATTCCGAAGCAACTATTCTAATAGTTGATAATTTCTTCTCGAGGTCTTCCTCAAATGGCGCTTTTGATTACGATGATGGAAGTAGAAAAAAATTGGTCATTTTATGAAAATTTGGAAAATGCGGACTTGGCATCTGTGCATAACCGAAAATGTAAGAAAGCGTCTCACCAAATCATGCATTTCATATCCCACTTTTCATAAAAATGAACTCTTTTTTCAACTTCATAATCAATTGCCCCTAACATCACATTTCGATGTCAAAAAATGTAGAGGGAAACGTAAAGAAAGGCAAATGTATGTGAGCCGATCATACGACACAAAAAAATTTAGCCTATTTTTCGATCTCCTTCACGTTTTCCTCAAACTTTCCAGTATTCAGATGTATCAATACAAAAGTTCTTAAAAAAATGACTATGCTGCATGAAAGTACATAATATTCAACGCCGTATTCGGAACGAAATCTACCAGACTTTTATCCGAGAACCAACTGCTAATGATACCTTGAGATAAAAAGGTTGAGGTCCCCTTGGGCCACTTATCAACCAACTTAAAACCAAACCTAGACGCAGCTGTAAGTAGTGATTGCTCATCAACTCTTCGAAAAATATGGCATAAAATTAGAGCCGGTGTCGTTTCACCATAAAGACCGCGTTTGGATGAAACCGAAAGTAATTCCTTTGCGGTTTCAAATAAGGGCAAGATAGCTTCGGGAATGTAAGTTATGTCCGTGCCGATAATGACATCAAAACCTCCATTACTCAGTTTCTTGACGTTTTCTATATGATCTCGATCTCCCCAATATAGCTTTTTCATAATTAATTTGTCTAAATATGGTGGTTGGAGATTTAAAGGGAGGTTTTGCGTCAATAAATCAAGGGCTTTCTCGTCTCCATCAGTGGCGACGACTAGGTTGGCGGATCGAGTGGCGACTATCGAGGAAAGGGCCCCACAACCGGAGCCAAGTTCTAGAACATTTTTACCCTCGACAATGGATTGATTTGATGCTAGGATTGCGGACATTAGAGTAGCTGATTCCCATAGGATTAGGCCGGTTGATTTGCAAGTGTGCTGGTACTCTTTGGGAAGCACTTTCATTTTGAAGGTCCAGTCTTGCAAGTTGACCTCGATAATCTAAGAGGAAACAATAGATGCAATAGCATAATGAGTTAATAATCAAGAGAAGATTGGTGGCTAAAGGCATAATGAGTTCGGATGATAACAATAGGAAAATTGCAAGTAGAAATCAACTTATCAAAACAAGCACAAAGATATAATTTCCCCTTCTCTTTTGTTCTTTATTTTTTTGGTGGGGAGTGTGGGTGTGTCAACAAATTATCTTATATATTACTAAACCAAACATTAAACAGCACGCGGCAATTAGGACAGTTTAGAGGACAACACGCACGACCCTTTTTATCATTGGGAATTTTGGTCATCATCTCACTTATTAATTGATTGAATATTTTGATCAGATCTGGTGGATATTAGAGATCATTTCCATTAAACTTGGTCAAAAAATTCATCCATCCACCTATCCAAAGGGAAGGTCCATAAATTCCTTAAGGAAGCCAGATTCATTTATATACGTAGATATATATATAAAGCTTATGCTGACATCAAGGACCAATTTTTAGAATGGTATTTGAATATTTTTACCAAAGAAAAAAAATCACAAAAAAATTCAACTTTTCAGCATTTCAAGAATTTGGTCTCTTTTCTGGATAAGCTTAAGAGACTTGTGTGTGGATGAAGATCTCTCTCTCTCTCTCTCTCTCTATATATATATATATATATATATATAGAGAGAGAGAGAGAGAGAGAGAGAGATGTTCTAAAAGGTACGCCTAGGCTTGAGGCTTAGGAGAAACGTCCCGCCTATGCCTTCTTGGTAAAAAGCTTGAGGCGCACTTTTTTTTTTTTTTTAAAAAGCGCTTTGGCGCCTTTTAAAGACTTTTTTTTACAAACTGGACCAATATTTTCTCCAAAACAATCAAAAGGTAAATAGAATCCCAAACCTCTCTGCCTCTTTCTGCCTCTCGTTCAAAAAAAAAACTAACATTGCCGACCGATTTCCAACGAAAAGTCTCATTTGAAAGGTGAAATATTGAATCATTTTGTATTATTTATTGATTATCGATTATTGATATTCATTACTGAATTATGAAAAATACATTTCATATATTGCTTATTAAATGTTGAGAAAGACATTTTGTATATTGATTATAGAGCATGCATTTGAGTAGGCCTGTCAATGGATCGGATTTTATCCGAATCCGATCCATTTATAAGGATTTGGATCAAGCCAAAAACCCGATTACCCGATTATCCGTTTATTAAATGGAGCGGATTTGGATTCATATGATTCGATACGTTAATAATCCGATCCGATTATATATATATATATATATATATATATATATATATATATATATATATATATATATATATATATATATATATATATATATATATTTTCTAATATTTTAAATATATATTATATTAATTATTTATAATATTATATAACAAAAAAGAACCACACACGCACACAAAGAAACAACACAAAACACACGCACACGGCTAACACACTAAAAACCACACGCACACTAGAAAAGAAACTAACCTAAATCTAAAATTCCCACACAGAGAGGCTGAGAGCGGGGCCCTCTCTCTCTCACACTTCCTCCTCTCCTCCCTCATTTGATCCGATCTCTTGCTCTCCTCCTCTCTCTCATCTCGCACGATCCTCTCGCACACGGCCTCCGATCTGTCCGTCGCCGCAAAGAAGGTATGGGTTTTTTTTTTCTTTTGTACAATAACTTAGGTATATAATGTTAGGAACTACACTCATGCGATTTCTTATAACTACACTGATTTCTTAGGTATATAAAGCGGGTATATACTGATTTCTTATAACTACACTCGTGCGATTAAATATAATGTTGGGAACATTGAGTATATGTTGATTTCTTATAATATATACATTGGGTATATATTATATTTTCACATAACTGAATGCCCATCTTATTAAGAGGTTAGATATATGCATTGGTTGTGCTGATTTCTTATAATATATACATTGGGTATATATTATATTTTCTTATAACTGATATATTATATACATTGGGTATATATTATATTTTCATATATTATATTTATTCAGTACTGATTGTGCTGAAAAAAAATTCAGTCTGAATTTTTTTTTCAATCAATGTTTATGTACTGCTTGGCTGTTTATGTATTGAACCAATGTTTTTTCAGTCCCAAATTAATGTTATTTATTATTTTTTTTGGTAGGTATGTCTTCATTGGATCGTTGTCAAAATTCGAGCGGTGTGTGTGGAAATGATTTTATCGATGTTGATAGCCAACAACACGACTATGAGCAAGGGACCATCAAAGAGGACTAGGCGCCATACATCATCGGTATGGGCTATTTTTGTTAAATTTAAAGATGCGAAAGGTGAAGACAAGGCCAAATGTAGTCGTTGCAAAAAAATATTTGTTGGGGATAGTAGTAAAGGTACTAGTCACCTTAGGTCCCATATAACTAGGTGTACGGGTTCTCAAACTGACATTTCTCAACAAATGATAAAAGCTTCTAAAAAAATTGCGGATGACACCATAAATATTGAAACCTTTAAGTTTGATCACGAAAAAAAGTAAGAGGGACCTCACTATAATGATAGTGAAACATAATTATGAATTTAACAAGGTGGAGCATGAATTTTTTGAGAAGTTTTGTAATGTCCTAAATCCTCAATTTAAATTAGTGTCAAGAAACACCATTAGGTCTGATATTATGGAGTTGCATGGAGAAGAAAAGATTAAACTTTACAATGTTTTGGAAAGTCAGTCATCTAAAGTAACATTGACTACGAATTTATGGACTTCCGACCATCAAAACATTGTCTATTATTGTTTGACGGCACACTACATTGATGATAAATGGGTTTTACAAAAGAAAACCATTAACTATAGGTGTATTGAATACCCACATGATGGTGAAACATTGTTTAAGTTCATTTTGGATTTGATTTTGGAATGGAATTTGGATAAAAAATTATTTTCAATGGTGGTGGATAATGCGGGTGCTAATGATGTAATGGTTAAGCACTTAAGAAGTTGGTTGAGTAATAAATCTTTGCTTTGTTTGGGTGGTAATTTGTATCATGTTCGTTGTAGTGCCCATATTCTTAATTTGATTGTTCAAGATGGGTTGAAAGTGATTGGGGGTCTTATTCTTAGCATTAGAGACACTATTGGATATTTGCACAAGTCACCATATGGAAAACAAAAATTTGATGTTGCATGCAATCAAAGCAAGATAAGGAGTAAAAAACAAGTTCATATGGATGTACCTAATCGTTGGAACTCCACGTACTTAATGCTTGAAACGGCTTTAGATTTGCAAGAAGCTTTTACTCGCTTGGCACAAATTGATAAAAATTACAAACATTGTCCATCCAAAGATGAGGGGGGGGGGGGCAAAATTGGTTTGCGGTTGTTTGAAAAAATTCTATGACGCTACACGTCATTTTAGTGGTACAAATTTTCCGACTGCAAATGTTTTATTCGCTGATGTTTGTAAAATTCAATTAATGTTGATGAGTTTGGAGGAAAGTGATCATGAGTGCCTTCGTTTGATGTCTATCCCAATGAGGGAAAAGTTTGAAAAATATTGGGATGAATGTAGTTTAGTGTTGGCTATTGACGTTGTGCTTGATCCGAGGTGTAAGATCGCGTATGTTGAGTTCTATTATAATAAAATCTATGGTGTTCGTGCTAGTAGTTATGTGGGGAGAGTGCGTAGTGCTTTTATGGATTTGTATTTGGAGTATGGGGGTGATAATTCTTTTGGTGTGGGTTCAATGGGGGCTCGAGATGTGATTGATGGAATTGGGAGTAGTACATCTCACACGGGGGGGCTTAGTGTGATTGATGAGGATTCGGAGTTTGGTACTTGGTATAATCAATCCGCCAATGTTAATGCTTTTCAAAAAATTGAGGTGGATCAATACTTGGAAGAACCTGTTTACCAAAGAAAAGAACATTTTAACATTTTGACGTGGTGGAAAATGTGTAGTGGTAAGCTTCCTACCTTGGCACAAATTGCACGTGATATTTTAGCTGTCCCGGCAACTACAATTGCCTCTAAGTCTGCCTTTAGTATTGGAGGTAGAGTTATTGATGAGACACGTGCATCTTTCCTTCTCGAGATTGTTGAAGCTTTAGTCAGCACTGCGGATTGGATAGAATCACAAAAAACGTCAAGTAGTTATTTAATTTGTCATTATTTTTATGTTTTTTCTTTTCTTCAAATATCTAAATCTTTATAATATTTGTTTCAGTTGTTCAAGAATCATAAGGTTTGTTTCAGCGGTAGCATGGAAGAAGATAATCACTAAGTAAGTTCATTATTTTCTTTTAGTTTTTAACATACGTTATCTTACAATATTTGTATTTATGTTTGATGGATAAATGTCCATTATTTTCTTTTGTTTTTCAGGGTGGCTTTGAAGGAGAAAGTTGAAGTGAAGATGTGGTTTTGTATTTTGATTTTGAACTTTTATCCAAGTCATGGTTGTAATTTTTGGATTTTGAATGTTGTTGGATTTGATCTTGGGTTTATTTCTGATGGATGGTGTGTTTAATATTTGAATTGTGGACTTCTATCTTGGTGTTAGTTTGATTTTGAATGATGGACTTTTTATCAAAGAATAAATGTTGGACTTTTATCTTGGAAACATATGCAAATTAAATTTATGAAATAAGAGATGAAAATAAAAATCGGATTTGGAAATATCATTATTTGGATTTGAAACTGTCATAATGAAATAAGAGATGAAATAAAAAATGTTGCAAATTAAGTGGTTAAAAAATGTAATTTTAACTTAAAATTACATTTTTTTAATGAAAATCATAATTAAAATAAATAAATAAATAAATAATCGGATCGGATTACCGGATTCTTAACAAATTGGATTCGTAACCCTAACAGATAATCCGTCGGATACTTAACAAATCGGATTCGTAACCCTAACAGATAATCCGTCGGATAATCGGATCGGATCCGAATCCTTTTAACGTAAACAGATTCGGATTTGGATTTGCCTGATCCGGTCCGAACCCGATCCGTTTACAGGCCTACATATGAGAAAGATGGCTACCAAACATATGGATATATTTTCAAAATTCAAGGTATGTATTATTTTATTACATTACTAGCCTTAGAATAATTAAAATAATAAAAAAAGAGAACGCCTTTTTACGCCTAGGGTCCTAAGGCTTGAGGCTTGACCGCTACACCTCGAACACGCCTCACGTCTTTTAGAACCTTAATAGATAGAGTATAAACAGCGTTCAACACATTCGTCGTAACATTCAATTATGTCCTACATTTTATAGCGAAATGTAGAGGCAGGGTGAAACAGCCAAGGAGCACAAAGGAATTTGTTACCTCGTCAGTGGAAGGTAAAACACTAAACATATCAGCAGCAATCCCCTCAGATATGTCGATTTCAAATTCATTTGCAGGGTCCTTCAAAGCGTTATTAGTCTCAGGCTTAGCACTTTCCTTGGACAGGAGATCTACCTTGATTTCAGGCTTAGCACCATTTAAGCAGAAGACAGCTTGAACCCAACGCCTGCACCCACATAGAACACACAAAAAAAAAATTGAAAATAATGAGGAAACTGAAAATTGTAGGAAGAGGCAAAAGTACTTCTGTTATCAGATTTAAAAGCAGCTTGCTCCTGCCCAAATTATAGAGTCCATTTTATTTTGGATTTTGAAAGAAAAACGTTTAGGGTGTGTTTGGGAACTCCAATTCCATGGTTTGGAAATGGAATTCAAAAAAATTCAGTTCAAAATTTTTAAAATTCGATCTGGAAATTTTCCAATTCCATGACATGGTAATGGAATTGTATTATTTTCAATTCAAAATTTGAACTTTTTGAACTGAAAATGATACAATTGCAATTTCAAGACATGGAATTGGGGTAACAATCACACTCTCAATGCATTAAGGTTTGCATAACTAGTGCACTTTAAAAAATATATATATCTTGTTACATTACTTTGCAATATTAAAAAGGAAGGGTAAAAATTAAAAGTCCAAAACTAATTGACTCGTACAGTGTGTGGGACCCATGGTCAGATTTGTCAGGGGGGTATATTTTCAGATTCCGTAATGTTAGTCATTTACAATAATTAGCTCTATAAACTTTTAGTATAAATAAAGGCCTAGGCCTCCTTGTGTAATTAGACTTTTTATATTAATTTAATGATTTGAGCGAGATTAAAAACTTTTCTGTTTGGTGAATGATTATGTATATCACCAAGAGTATTGACTTGTCAAAGAGAACTCTAATTTTATGCCATCTTAAAAAGACAAGTGAGACTAAAATATTGGGGCAATTGTAACGTTTCTTATACTAACAGTATCACTTGAACCTCTCTTTATGGTCTAAAACAATCTTTTACCGTTATAAGAATCATTTTCGGAATATTGTCTTTCTGAAATAAGTTACATAAGCAGCAATAAAACAAGAGCGTTTTGTCTTTCTTAGAGAAGTTACATAAGCCGACGCAATGCATGAATTAGAGGGACTTTTATTAACTTTTATTATTTCATTTTTATTTCAAATTTTTATAAGTTGTCTCTTCCTTTATTTTTACAATGTTATGTATTCTTTTTAATTTGAAGCCCAATTAGGTATTAGTAGGCAATCTTAGTGCCCAAGATAGGCAAAGCCAATAAAAGAAGGTCCTGTTCTGCTTTGTAATTGATTATTGGACTGACGAAAAGAGTGTTCTTGTATGTTAGTGTCATTGCTATCTGCATTGATATATTTATGTCTTTGTTACGATTTCGCTTCCAATTTACGTCATAAGTGGTAACAAAATAAAAGCACGTCAACAATCATCTGCGAAAACTAAAGATAATCATTTACCGATTCATTACAATGTCCCTTGACCGATTCTCCACTTGTTTGCAGCACAAAACATGTTCTACGGTATCAAATCCATTTTCTTTGAACAAACTCATCAAGAACTCATCAGAAAAGTAGAAAGCACGCTGAAAACATAGGTGAGGCACTATAAGTAAAAGTGGTCAATTAATATTGATTATTCTGTTAAAATACATCCATGTGTTCGACTAGAGCTTACAGTGCCATCACCCCTAACATAAAAGTTTTCGCTGATCTTTTGATCCTTGCAAGTCAATCTTTCCTGTCAATACAGAAATAAAAATTCAGGTCAAGTTGCATATACCCTATGAAGCACGGACTCGTAATACGCGTTTCGACAAGCGACACGTGATTCTTTCAAAAACTAGGACACGACACGCTAGGATAAGTATAATATATAATATATTTAAATATATATATTAATGAAATGAAACATATTTTTTTCATAAAATACATTATTAGAGCATTCTTAACATGAAATTAAAAAAATGTACCATAAAAAACAAAATTCAAATACACTTTTAACATTAAAAATATAAATAAAGCAGAATCACCATCACATGTCCCAGCGTGTCGGTAACGTGTGGAAGCACGCACATAATACGTGTTTCAACACGACACGCGACTCGTGGCTTTCGGGAGAGTGTCCGTGCTTTATAGCATATACCGCAGTTCATGTGAGACCAAAGTAAATATGAAAGAGAATGTTTCCTATGAAAATTGGAACAAGATAAGGTGGCAAAGTTTTTCATGAGTGATACATAAGAGGTTCATTTTTATTTTTCCGTTGTCTTCCCGCTCACCCGCTCACGGTTATACTATTTCACATTGGCCCAACATTATACATATTTTATTACCAAATATATTAGCCGTATGCCTACAAAGTTGGCTGACTCAAGACTATACGCATACAAAAATTCATAGAACAGATTCAAAATCTTAAGAGAATAAATATATACACATTAATAATTATGCAACAAGAACAAACCTGAGCAAGGTCCCCAGTGGCATAATCACGGAATAACACAACACCATTTGGCTGGAGAGAGAAAAATGTAGTCAATTTAAAGAATTCAGGTTGTAAATGCAGGTTAGAATTTTCACTAATTTTATAGTGGCATTTAATCAACTCGTACCTTAAGAACTTCCCTAATGTTTTGCAACACTAGAGGCATCTTCTCAGGGGACACTGCAGATAAGACAAATATCTGCTTAAAAAGTCAGCTACTTAACACCACAATAAAAACAAGCAGATTTAAACACAAACAAAATGTTATTTTAGCGATCTTTGGATAAAAAAAATAAAAAATATAAACAACTCTCCATCCACAAACATTCTAATATCATAATTTAAAATAATACCATGGTTACTATGTCAACTGAAGATGGAGAGATCTGCTTGCTCAGGTTATCAACTGTCAGATCACATACGAATGCATTCACCCGGGCCTCCATGAAGTCCTTGTGCATCTGCAATAAGTAAATGGATATATTCAGGCAAACTAGGTGCTATCAATAATACCCAATGGCAATGAGATGCCGAAAGTGAAGCATCATGAGCTAGTAATGTTCCCAAGGCCCCGTGTGATTCGAGGTTAAATATCTTTCACCTTTTCGGAGTAGAACTTTGTTCAATATTTTTTTAGAAAGTCACAGAATTATAACAAAACAAAAGGGTAAGCCAAAGCTACTGGTCATGTGCCTCATAGACTTCATAGTAAAGATCTAAATCTAGAAGATTGTGTTGCTACTTTACGAGCCAGAATTCAGATTCTTTATTTAGGATAGGTGGTGAATAATGATGGCACATCGATGCAATTTTTTTTTACATAAAATGAATAAATTGATATATAAAAAAAAAAATTAACTCGTCGAAAGATCATCCGAATCTTCTTCATTATTTCTAATTTCTACACTAGCAAACATATGTTATAACGTAATTCAGGGACCCCAACATTAAGGACATACTATGCAACTGAAGATGAGCGATATTAGATGCATTTGTGAGTTACTATTGTTTGAATTTGTTTCTGATAAAAAAAAAACAAATATGGATGAGAAATCAAACCTGAACCAAAGCAACAGCACGAGGAGAGAAATCACATGCATTAACAAATATATCTGGGTATCTAGCAACCAGTGGAAAGATGGTGTTTCCGGCCCCACAACCGACCTGCTCAGCAACAACAGTTATTAATAGCGCTATATATAGCAACATAACGAAGGAAACAGTTTAGATACTATGGGTCAAGAACATAAAATAAAGTATAATAACAGCAGAAAAATGTCAAAAATCTATAGAATATGCTGAAATAACGAAAGAAATACATAACTGGAAACATAATTTCACCTCATAAATTGAACAGCAATCTCATAGGCAAAAAGACGTAATTATCATGATTAAGACGGATATAAAAAGAAGATGAAGTAAACCATAGATTTTTTTATAAGAAACATATAAGAATTTCATTAATATAATAGATCAGAATAAAGGATAGAGGAGGAGGAGTCTTCGAGCTATTTTATATAGATACAAATGAAACAAAGAAAGAACAAGCAACAAAAAAGAGCTGTTCTCTACTGAACAGAAAAGTGTGTTTAACCCATGGTTGACTAATTATAATACCCAGATAAGAGGCTGAAAATAAGACATCAATCTCGATATCGCCTCTCTAATGATGCGCAATATCCGAAACCCCCTTACCTATAAAAAATTGCTTCACCAAGGCCTAGAGAAATGATAAAAACTTAATTGTCTCCCATAATTCATTTTTATCCCCTCTCTTTCCTCAAAGATTCTGGAATTTCTCTGTAGCCAAACAACCCATCCTAAAGCCAAAACCACACACATCCATAAAGAATTCGTCTTCCTTTTGCTACCCACAACCCCCCAATCAACTACAAAGGCATCATACAAACTTTCGGGAAAGGACCAACTCCGTAAATACCTTGCACTATAGTGATCTTGTATATTCACAATGGAGAATAATATGATCCACACTTTCAGCATCATTTTTGCATAAACAGCACCATTGTAGTAACCATCTGATGGGTCTCTTAATTTGGAAGAAATTGCAAGTGTTTATTCTATTTTTGCAAACAACGATGCAAAAAATTATACTTTAGAAAGTACCCAAGATTTCAAAATCATTTTAGAAGGCTCAAAATTGGAAAACAAATATGAGCCCGCCAAGATGTGGAAATAAGATTTGTACGAGAATTCACTTGTGTAACTTCCACTCCACACCATTTTATCCGCAACCCCAACAGATAATTCCAAATAGTATTACCCCCAATAATATGTAAAAATGAAAGAGACTTCCGATTTTCAATCATTGGAGTTCCTCCTATAAGAAAAATTCCACGAAAAATTAGATGATGTAGTTCAAGAGAGTAAAGAACGGATGGAAGAGCAAGCATTATTGGATATCACCCTTAAACTGTTTGAAAATTGTTATATACTCTCTTTAATAGTTTTTGAATTATTGGGTTTGATGTAAATTGACTATTTGACTGTGCATTAGCATTTATAATTTGGTACCAACTTGGTTACTTTCATATTGATTTCTTAAGTTAAACACACATGAAATCAATGTGAAAAGGAAGGTGATAAAAGATCACATTCAAAATGCAACTATTGTAAATTTGCAAAATGGTATGGTATGATTCGAATGAAATACCATCTTGCTAGTTCAGGTCAAAAAGCACAAGCTTGTATACAATGCCCGAAAAATGCTAAAAATTTGTTTAGAAGTAATTTAAAAGGAAAACACAACAAAAAGATGAGGGTGATAATCAAGAAGGTGATGACTATGTTGAAGAGGAGGAAGAAATTAACAAAAAATTGGAAAAAGGGTGAAAACTATGGGCGAATATGGTATTAAAGGGAAGAGGTAATAAACAAATGACTTGATGACGTGATAAATAAAGGGGTAGAGAAATTTGTTGACTTCTCTATGGAAATGGTTTGTATAAGAGGGTAGTCCTCTTGTAGCCTGTGAGTATAGGAATACTAGTTGAGGCGTAACCCCTATAGGTATGGTGATAAATGATAACCCATAAACTCTTTAATAAGCACAAGTAAACCCACAATATTATATATGATCAACACTTAGATTGAACTCACAACACACTCGTGTATAACTCAAACAATAATATAGGGAACTCAGAAGTAACTCATTCAAAGGGAAAGAGAAGTAAGCACCTTAGATACACCTTGGCAAACAGCCAATACACCAACGACCTTGGCAGACAGAGAAGTATCCCACAATATTATATATGATCAACACTTAGATTGAACTCACAACACACTCGTGTATAACTCAAACAATAATATAGGGAACTCAGAAATAACTCATTCAAAGCAAAAGAGAAGTAAACACCCTAGATACACCTTGACAGACAGCCAATACACCAACGACCTCTGAAAGATCTATGCTTAGCTATAAAAGCTTTGTAATAAATGACAATTTTGGATGAGTAAGAGCTATGGTTTGTAATAACTTCTCTCTGATATATTTTCTCCTTAGTTCGAAAAAGACCCCTTCTCTCAGAAGTGGTTGAGGCCAATAAATAGCCCCACACCATTCCCGAGATACCTCAGTCCCTTACAGCTGTGAAAAGACATCCCCTCCTACTTTACATCACAAACATTAAATGTTTGATAGGCCAGTCTGACGTCATAAACATTAAATGCCAAGACATGCCTTTTGTCTAATCACTGTGCGTCAGAGGACAGTCACAACGGAGGTGGCTCACCAACTGTCTGACAGACTTAATACCACAGCGGTTTACTCAAGTTTGGATTGGACAAGGTTTGGCTGGCTAATAACTTCACCTAAAGTAGATGTGACATTTAGTAGAGGGTTGTTTGGCTTGAAACTCAACATATGATGGAACTCAAGGCTACTCCGCGCAAGCTTCCACGGTGAAAGGTCACTCGGTGTCTTACCATGTGTGGTCAGGACAAGTCCTAACACTGACTCACTTCTCAATCTTACAAATCAAGTCCCTCTGAAGTTCCCACGGTGAGGTCATTCGATAGAGCATATATGCTCTCTCAGGCCCTGCCAGGCCTGGTCTCTCGCGAGTACCGTTTGATCTCACACTCAATATTACAATCGTTACAGCATTACAATCAATGTTACTTACGAGGTACAGTTTAACCAAGTAAGAAAGGAAGATAAAGAAGCTCTCTCTCGACCAATCTACTCGCTGGGCTCCGTCGTTGGGCTACCTCATTGAGCTGCATCACTGAGCTGCCTCGCTGCCTTTATGTTGCTTCCTTCCCCCAAGTCTCTTCTGTCAAATAGGTAGGCTCTCTCTAATTCAAGGATTATCTTCAAGCCACCCTACATTTGCCCATTCGTGGAGAGATTTATTATGATAACAAGAAATGTCTACACAAAAAACTTCTCAATTCGATGAACCGTCTAATTGTGAGCAAAAGTTACTTCCGTTTCTGTCTTCGTTGCAATTTCCATTGTTATCTCTGCTAGAAAAAAGTTAAATTCTCCCCGGTGCACCTGAACCAAAGCTTGGCAAATTCTTGGCGAATGGCGAGGGAACATCGTAACTTTTTTTTCTGTTATATCCCAGTCATTCTGCCTTCTTCACCACTGATTGGAATTCTCCCAAAATATCTGAGGAAACTGTCAATCACCCGTTCTGACTTTTCGAATGTTAAGTTCTCCTCTATCTGCGTTCTTCCGTTCGGGGTCATATGGTGAACTTGTAGTGAGTGGGCATTTTCGTTGGGATTGCCCCTAGTAGTAGGAATTCTCTCCACTGAAAAAATTTCTAGCGTTTGGACTTGTAAAATTCTCCCAAAGTAACTGTTGAACTTTAAAATTCTCCCCAGTTTTTTCATTATGTTCCCCCACTGAGTGAACCTTTAATGAAGGGACCTTATCGTTAGCACTACCCCTGGTGGTGGAAAAAGTTCTCGTCGTTTTTTCTTATCCGTTATTCTTCCTCGTTTCATCTTGTTCAATAAGTAAAATTCTCCCAGATGTACCTGAGCCGGAAGTAACTCCGATCGAGCTTGTGGCGAGGGGACATTGTGAACTTTTTGAACTGTGCTGTGTGGATCCTTTCTTCTAAAGTTGATATTCTCCCCGATGCCTCTTCAACCCGTTGTACCATCGTTCGGGCTTGCAGCGTGAGGACTTTCTTCAATTGGGACTTACACTTTTTTCTAGCATTACTGAGGTAAGCTCACTTGTGCATTTGCCCTCTTTTGCATAAGTCCTATCGTTATGCTTGTTAAAACAACGAATAAGAAGCAGCATATAGCTTGCTTAACAATGAAAACCACTTGTTAAGTTTTTTTTTTGCAAACTCCACCTATAACATTGACTTAACAATGAAAACACTTATTAAGATTTTTCGTAAACTCCACCTATAACAATGACTTAACAATGAAAACACACTTGTAAAGATTTTTCATAAACTCCACCTATAACGGTGACTTAATAATGAAAACACACTTGTTAAGATTTTCGTAAACTCCACCTATAACGGTGACTAAACAAGGAAAACACACTTATTAAGATTTTAACTCAAGCTCCTTTATATATTTCATCTCACATCGCGAGGGAGCCCGCACTTGCCCCAGAGGAATCTCAACGTGCTCTATCTCCCCTTGCCGCCCCAAATAAGAGAACCTGCTTCCCATGATGAGTCCAATCAGGACGATCGTGATTAAACTATTGATACTCCAGCTGACAGTGAGTCCGGGTATGAGGTTTCTCTGCCTGATTTGGCTCCGTATCTGGAGTATCTTTGGGCGGATAAACTGCCCCTCTTCGTAACATGGTGTTATAGCAACTAACTGCCTCATCGATGGTGCAAGGCAAAGGTGGTGGATCTTCTCTATCTCAGCCAAGCTTTCTCTTGTTGTTCTTCTTTGGCTCTTAAACTCCTTCCTCTCCTCCATCGGCGTAACCCACTCGAAGTGGCAGGTCACGTGCCCCAACGGGCTGTACTGGCTGCCTGAACGTCATTGGCACCATGATGGGGTTTGGGCATATCACCAAAGAGATATTTCTTGCAGCTTTTTGGGACACCATGAAAGTTGCTTCGTGCGTCTTGTTTATCAGATGGCAGATGTACTCCAGGAGCAACCCTTCAACGCAAATCTGAAGTAACTTGGACTCCTCAGCCTCCTCTCTTACATCGAGAAACCTTTCCCTGAACCTTCGAACATATGCCACCACTTTCTCCCTCGGTCGTTGCTTCTCCCTGCCTAGTTGGGTCAGCGTGAACTCATCTGCTGCCAGAAAGAACTTCTAGACGAAAAGCACATGCATTTCCTCCCACGTCGAGACACTTTTAAGTGCCAAGTGTGAGTACCAGGTGTGAGCCTTATCGGTTAGTGATTTGAAAAACTCACTCAACCTAAGCTTCTTTTTGTTGCAGTGAGCCCCCAGATGCTCGATGAAGTATTTGATATGTTCCTTCGAGTTTCCCCTTTTCCTATGTACTTGTTAAAGATGGGAGGAGTGTAGTCCTTTGAGTAAGGCTCATCGTTGTATTCCTGAGGATAAGGAGTACGAAAATCGTCATACACCAATGCTACCTCGCTAGCTGATTGCGAGGAAGTTGCTATAATTTTCAACATCTCCTTCTGCATCTCCTTCTTCTAAGGTAGATGCAGGTGGTTTCAAACACTTGAGCAATAGGCTGAGGGACCACTGGTGGAATACTCGTTGCACCTGCCGTACTTACCATGGGTGGAACGCCGTCATACCCAGGATGCCCACCGTTGGGATAGGGGTGGGAACTGTATTCATGGGGCCAGCTCCCATTAGAGTTGAGCTCAATGCGGTTATCGAAGCCGCTATTGGTGTTACGAAGGAATTAGGGTCAAATCCACCCAAAACCGTTGTAGCAACGAGAGTCTGCAATAACTCTAAGAAATTACCCATGATAAGAGCCATATGTGCTTGTCCCATTCTGGCACTAGTGGAAGCTTGTGTCACCCCTAGGATGCCTGTTGCCGTTTGAATTGGGGGTACCTCCACCCGAAGAATCCCATCCCTGGCAGCCTCAAGCTCCCTCGCAGCTTGTTCTTCATTACGCTGAATAGTGTCAAAGTCTATGATACGATTAAAATTATCTTGCGCCATACGATAACCAAAAACTCTTTAATAAGCACAAGTAAACCCATAATATTATATATGATCAACACTCAGATTGAACTCACAATTCACTCGTGTATAACTGAAACAATAATATATGAAACTCAGAAGTAACTCATTTAAAGGGAGAGAGAAGTAAGCACCCTAGATACACCTTGGCAGGCAGCCAACACACCACCGACCTCTGAAAGATCTCTAGTTAGCTATAAAAGTTTCGTAATAAATGACAACGGTGGGTGAGTAAGAGCTCTGGTTTGTAATAACTTCTCTCTGACATATTCTCTCCTTAGCAATAAAATCTCCAGAAAAGAACCCTTCAAAAAAGACCCCTTCTCTTAGAAGTGGTTGAGGCCAATAAATAGCCCCACACCATTCCCGAGATGCCTCAATCCCTCACAGTTGTAAAAAGACATCCCCTCCTACTTTACGTCACAAACATTAAATGTTTGATGGGCCAGCTTGTCCTACGTCATAAACATTAAATACCAAGACATGTCTTTTCTCTAAGCACTGTGCGTCAGAGGACTGTCACAACAGAGGTGGCTCACCAACTGTCTGACAGCACCTAATACCACGACGGTTTACTCAAATTTGGATTGGACAATGTTTGGCTAGCTAATGACATCACCTAAAGTAGATGTGACATTTAGTAGAGGGTTGTTGGCTTGAAACTCAACATATGATGGAACTCAAGGCAACTCCGCTCAAGCTTCCACGATGAAAGGTCACTCGGTGTTTTACCAGGTGTATCTAAGATGGTCAGGACAAATCCTAACGCTGCCTCACTTCTCAATCCTCCAAACCAAGTCCCTCTGAAGTTCCCACGGTGAGGTCATTCGATAGAGCATGTAAGCTCTCCCAAGCCCTGCCAGGCCTGGTCTCTCACGAGTACCCTTTGACCTCACACTCAATATTACAATCGTTACGGCATTACAATCAATGTTACTTAAGAGGTACAATTTAACTAAGAAAGGAAGATAAAGAAGAGCTCTCTCAGCCAATCTCCTCGTTGGGCTACGTCACTAGGTTGCCTCATTGAGCTACATTGCTTCGCTGCCTTTATGCTGCTTCCTTCCCCTGAGTCTCTTCTGTCAACTGGGTAAGCTCTCTCTAATTCAAGGATTATCTTCAAGCCCCCCCTACAGTTTGGCTTCTATTTAGTTGAAAGCCCTTTGTTTACAAAGATGATTAATCGATTGGTGAGTATGGTAAGGGCTAGAGCATCCTTTGTATCATGAGACAAGAGTCACTTTTTAAAGAAGGAAGTTGAATGTGTGGAAGCAAATTTGAAAAAAATAATATAAAAGAATGAATGAAGACGGAATGCACTCTTATTTTTGGATGGGTTTCGTCTATCTTATGGAGTATGTCTATGTAGGAATGTTATGATAGATAGAAAGACTACCTTCCTAGTTACCACCTTAAAAACAAAAAGGGAAAATCCAATGCACGAGGCTCCCGTCACTGCGGGTATGGGGAGGTTAGAAATATGAAGAGAAAATAACACTCCCAACTGAATTTTACTCCCTTTCCCCACTTTCTACTCCCTATCCCCACTTCCCGGGAATCTTTGTTTTCCAGAAACTCGAGAGAGCAACATGGAAGGATAAGATGGGATACCTTTGGCATACAGAGAGTGACTTAGTCAAAGAGAAACTACCTCAACTTCTTCCTCATAAGATTCCTCCACAGTAAGTTGAAAGAAAAACTTCATAAAGTTGAGCATGTCATCCTCAAGAAAAATTCTTCCATTTATTATTCCGAAAAAGAGTGTTTTTGGTACAGCTACCACATCTTCTACTTGAAATTATCCCCATGTCTCTCGCTTGTCCAAAGAAGTTATTGGCCATATAGAGCTGTGGTTCGCTGTCAATGTCCAACCTCCTCAATTGATGATCCATTGATAATGGTTTTCTTGTGCTCTTTATTGCCGAATCAAGGTTTCCTTCCTGTATCAGCCTCAAATCTGTTCCACTCACCTGGCTTAAAAGCGTCTACTGAATAGGATTTGAAGCTTTTTATCTACCCTGGCCACTTGCTGAAACACGCGCGCACACACACACACACAAGTGATCAGCCCCTGACCACATTAATTACAGTGGACATTCTAGAAGTGCTCTGGGCATTGGTCCATTTATGCTCTGACCCACTTCCCAAACTCAAGTTTGATTTTAAAATCGGGAGCACCCTTTCAACCCTGATTGTCAGCTTTGTCCTTCTCCCTCCCTCATAAGGTCCATTGATTCCTATGAAGCAAGCACCGACACTCTCCTAGAGGTCATTTATCCATGTCCATGTCCTTGTCAGACACCAACACTCTAGGAAATCTTTCAAATACACCTAGAGTGTATTTTAAATATTCGTTTATTTTTAAACATGCTTAAACGCATTGGGATATGCTAGAGGGATCCTCAAACACATTACAAGGACTACAATATAATTACCCTCAGCAAAAAAAAGGGGCTCAAAATGTAATTTTTATTGGTTGAAATGTGTTCATTCTATATTTGAGTGAAGAAAATATGATATTTTAACTTTTAGTACAAAATATGAATAATAGTCTACATGTCCCTGCACCTGGAAAAATAAGACAACACGACACGAAGTTATTGGTTAATGCAAGGACCCTTAGGTTATGGGTCATATCAGTGTCAACCCAATAAGAAACGATAATAAACGGGTCGGATCTAGTGTTGACCCCCTTCACTCGTTAAAGACCATTAATACCCATTAAGATCCACATATTTAAGTAAATAAGAACCGACACAAACACAACATAACACGGCCTGTTGTCAGGAGTACACGTCCGTGTCTTGCTTTTTTTTTTAAATCATGTCAGCGTGTCAATCCAAGTTGGGTTGCACATTATGGGTCCATGTCGAAGCTCCATAGATTACCTCTGATTGAATTCTGACTCAAAGCCGCCACACCCTTGTGAAGAAAGTTAAAATCACCGGCTTCAATTAAACCACTGTCCTTTTGAAGCTCTGATTCTTGTACACGTATCCCCATCTGGTCTCTCTGATCTTCATCCTGTCCTCTATTCTCCGGTCTTGTTCATCATGAAACAGATCCTCAGCAGCTGCCAGTGGCATTCTAAATAATTTTTATGTCTCACGACATGTTTAGAAATTGATTCTAAATTCATAATCACCACCGTATCACCCTCCATCATGTGATACTCCACCGCAATAAAGCCTACCAAAAACCCATGAATTTCCTTATTGACCAAAACTTTTCCGGTCGATTTTTCGATAATTCTGACAATGCGCCTCCTGTGTTCCGTGTTTCCATTCTTGAAGATATCAGCATAAAGACTCGAAACACCGTCACCACCACCACCACCCCTTTTTCTTGATCATTGCTTTTGGCTGCTTTTTGAGACACCTTCCTTGCCTTCGAAATAACTTCATTTCCCCTCCTGCCTTCCATATGTTCCCCTGAGATGTTCTCTTCGTATTACGGTATCCATTTATGAACCCATTCAAGATATTCGCAGCTTGAATCCAACCATTACATACAGGAAAGTTAATACAATTCTCGCCCTCACCATTTTGTATTTTAGAACTCTGATGTAACTTCGAGATTTATTGGAGAGTTTCTACAACCAAAATGAGGCACAAGAATAAGGATATTTTATAAAATACAGTTTCCCCTCATCCAACTGTTTGTTTCTTTCCAGAAACTCATGTAGGAAAAATCAAAAATATCCGGGCTGAGAAGCTGACGATAAAGCAGCGACAACGAGAATTTAGAGTTTTAGACGGATATGGGAGCTGATGTAAATCATAGTGCTTTCGACTATGCATAGGATGATCAGTTTTACCCAGATTATCACATCAACACGGGGACATTTCAAAAGTCAGACGAAGATTGCAACTCAAAAAATTCACGGTTCATAACCAAAGTAAATAACCATGAAGGCATGAACCCTAATATTATTTTTTGAGAAATACTCATTATTGTTTTATCCGACTTAATTATTCCAACGGTGAGTTTGAATATGCAGCACAATGCAAATAACTAATACAGCAAACGGAAAATGCAACAGAATCAAGATCTTTATCTGGTGAAGATATTGATATGGTTAATACAAATATTCAAAGTTTAAGGGACAAGGTGGCATAGCAGTAAACTAACATGCAAATAAAATTAAGGACATAGTGAGAAGGAAAAACGAGATTTACCTCCAGAATAACTTTTTTTCCTGATACCTGAAACCCAAAGAACAATCAAATATTCATAAATTGGAAAAGTAGTCAACTAAAAGTATTTAAGCTATTATTAAAATAACAAACCAAAACTACAACTTATGATTATCTTTCTATACTCACGGAAAAGTAGCGTCCCCATTCCTTGTCCAAGTAGTGCCGATCTTTGAAGAACTGATTAAAGAAAATATGTACCCTAAATTAATCACACGTTGGCAGTAAATTTACATCACCGTGAAAATCAAGAATTAGGGACAGTTTAGGAATTTCAGACCCAGATACAAATCCCACCCAGCCGCAACGAGAAAAAACAAATAAATACTGGTTAAAGTTTAAAACTCGACTTATAGGAAACATCATCCATAATAAGTTGTTGATAAAAAAAAAAACGGAGGGGAAAACTAACCTTGTCTTGATGGCGTTTGTAGAAGACGTCCCAATACTTTTTTGCTTCTCGTTCATACTTCTCTGCCAAAGATAAGTATAGATTTAGAATGACAGACCTTGTGTGTGCGCTTGCCCTGTGTGTGCGTGTGTATATATATATATATATATATATATATATATATATATATATATATATATAGAGAGAGAGAGAGAGAGAGAGACCTCTCCAAAAAGGGGAAATTTCACTGTTTGAGGCTGAATATATTTGTATGTTTGGCGATTGATGTTGATTTTCATCCACAGTCTCTTGCGTATCAGATGCCATGACAAGGTTCTATCAGTAAGATGGCATTTCAAAACAGATAATAAAACTTCAGGATTTTTACAATAAGTCCAAGATCATTCTTCAGTCCGATCAAAATATATACTAGGAATATGACATAAAAGAGTTCATTATCAGATTGATTAATAAATTAAGTAGCTAAAGTGTGATTTTCTAAAAAAAAAAATATTAAGATTTATCATAAAACAAATTTTGCAATAAATGAAGAGGGGGGGGGGGAATACGGTTACACAACAAAATGAACAATTTAAAACGAAGAAAAGATTCAAACTATAAGCATCTAGAAGATATTATGATATTGCAAGGTTAAGAAATTTGGTAATGTTTCATATCATAACTAGATAATTTGGATTTTCCAATGTAAAAGTCAAATTGCATAAAAATAAAAAACTACATTCAAAACCAATATGGTTGTGAATGCCCATTATTTCAATTTCTATTTCTTAAAGTTTTTTTTTTTTTTTTGGGGGGGAGGGGGGGAAAGGGAATAAGTTTATAGCTTAAATTCTTATTCTGCTTAAGCTAGCAAGTAAAAAATCAGCACTATTAATGAAGAGGACGTTAGAAAATCCAAAAAAGTTGATATATATATATACACATACATATAACAATAACAATATGAGGCATTTTGGCTTTACGCAATATTTTATTATTATATATACACAATAGATATCATTTCATTATTCTTTCGACTTTGGTCACCAATATGGACAGAACCCTCAAACAGTTGTGAATTTCTGATGTTTCTTCCCTGCTTGCTCATGCTCCCAAACTCTAACAATAAACTAAAAAAACGTGATCAAAGTTGCAAAGTATGAAATCATTTTAAATGCCTAACACAAATCATGCTAATGCATGTGCATTCACCATTTCACAATTTTCTTTCAAATTCATATACAAATCATCCCTTATTTACGAACAATTTAATCAAAACCAACAACTCATTCTCATTTCAACAAGAATATCAAAGCAACTTCAATAAATACAGAAAGATCATACAAACTTGCACAATCCAGTCTTAAAAAGACTTGCGAGGCGGGATTGGCTAAGGAAAGGGTATCGATTCACAAGAGAAGGTTTATTACGTGTCGATTAGGTGAGATTGAAGGATACAAGGCATTTAAATTCCTGCGGATGTACAAAAGATGCAAGGAAGTAAGGTGCATTGGTTTGAAGAGGTTATGTGGGCAAGAAACCAATGGGTGCTAGTTGTTGAAGTGTCAATTCATCTTTATAATGGTTAAAGATGCTACAAAAAAGGGTAAAATTCCTTGTCAACTCAACAAGCACACTTCGAGTGTATAGGTCATTATGCATATATTTATCCATGGAAGAAGACTAAATGTCCTAGAGGTAGTGAAAGAAATATAAGAACTTCACTTCAAGTAAAGAAATAAGCAATTATTGAAAGGGTCGATCAGGTATGTGGTACGGCTACGGATACGTGGTACGTTGATCGGTACGGTGTGGTAGGCTTAGATAGTGCGCTACTTTGGATAATGGGACATTTAGAACTGTTGTCAGGTCCAATAAGCTAGTAAATTTTTCTTTTTATGGATGGGAAGTCTGTTTTCGCCAATATATTTTGTTTTTTGAAATCAATTGTTGCATTATTATAATTGTGGGTGGCTGAAATTGGGATTTGGGGACGTCACTTGTAAATATCCGGATTGTGAACCCACCATATTTGGTCGTGCGATCCCGGATCGTAGTATGCAGGGGGTGTGGCTATCCAGTAACTATGATTGAATTATTTTTTGGGGGGGAGGGGGGGGGGGGGGGGGGGTAGTGGGGTAGTGTGGGAGAGGGTAAAAGTGATGGAAAGTTTTTAGATATATAAATTGTCGTAAATTTGAGTGACAATCACTTGTGGCTAGGTCTAGTCATCATGCTAAAATGAATGATTTGTGTAAGGAATTTGAAAGAGAAAAATTAAATGGTGAATGGCATTAGCGTCAATTGCGTAAAGAAAATAAAATGATATTATATTTACGCGTTTAATCACCTTTTTTAGCTTATAATTATAAATTATTTTCTTGTTAAAATAATTTTGAAAAGAATGAGAGGTTTTTTTTTTGGGGGGGGGGGGGGGGGGGGGAAAGTTTGCAATGGATAAGCAAAATCACTTATTACATTGGGAGTGCGTGTCTAAGGACAAAAAAAAATGGTGGATTGGAGTTGGAAACATATGTTTGAGGAACAAATTGATGTTGGGTAAGTGGCTTTGGTTTCCTATAAAGACACTATTTGGTACTCTGTTATCAAAAGCATAGAAATAGAATTGAGAGGGTCCTCTAGAATCCCTAGACTTGCAGGGACTTGCATCTCTAGGGGTCTTCATTCTTTCCTTTGATGTGTGGGGGGACTGCGGAGGACGTGTGGTTAGGATCTCAAACTTTTAAGTTTCAATTCTCTTTATCATATCTCTACTAATAAACATCATTCCATTGACAACGTTTTTTCTTGTGAAAACAACCTTCTTGTTTCGAATTTAGATTTTTTTATAAACTTCAAAGATAATGACGTTGAGGATTTTGTCAACGTCTTTGACCTTCTACAAGGAATTAGTCTCGATCACAATTCCGTTGCGTGGGTCCCTGGGTTTCTCGCATAGCTACCAAGGAACACAATACCCTAGTGAAGTATGTATTGGTACGCACGTTCCGAAACATGGTACACTTCCGTTCCAATACACCAAAATTAGCAATCCAATATTCATATTTATTCTATCGAATATGTTTTTGTATTACGAAAATTATTATTCATAATAGTGAATTATAATGAACAACAATCATATAATAAATAAATTAAGAGTTTTTAAGAGAAAAAATTTATAAAAAATTTATAAGGCAGGATATACTTATTCTAAATGTTCATATAAGTAGTTCTCATGTATCAAGTCTCAAAGCTAGATAAAGAATTTTGTGTCTGAACAATATTAGAATATATTTTACTACTACAACGTTTAAATGACTAGTATTTTGAAAGATATTAACAAACTGATCTTCGTAAGCCTACCCCCACCGTACCACAATTTAGAGGGTATGGCGTACCGCGTTCCCGTACCCATTCCACGCACCCAAATGATTTGCGTTCAAGTTAACATTGGTCTTGGTTCCTTTTCGATTTCTTCATAATTTTCATCCATCTATCTTTTTTACTTCCTCGAAGTTAATATGTTTATATGGACAGCCGGGATACCTTTGAAACTATGGGTTTCTTCATGGCTTGTGGCTCGTGGATGGATCAATAAATGTGATCGGATGCAATTTAAGATTGAAAACACTTGTTTGTCCCGAAATTGGTGTGTTTTATGTAGGGAAGATTTGAAGATTTGAACAACCTGTTTGTGCATAGTTAAGTGGCAAGATTCATTTGGAGAAAGTTTTAAAGAATTCAACATTGTTGGAGCTTTCCCCTAGGAGCTTAGATTTACTTTATTGGAGTATGTCATTTATCGAAACAATAAAAAAAGATAACATTTATGGAGATGTATTGACCAAGTTACCTTAACCTTTATAGTGCCAAAGGAACAATAGTATATTTGAGGACAAGAAGAAGGAGGAGAGCTTAAGGGAGAGTATCAGATTCTGGGTCCCATTATGCACATATTGTCTCCGTCTTTGAAGGGTTATCGTTATATTTTAATGTCTATACCCTTGAACAATTGTTTATTATTAAGCGGTACGGTTTGGTCGGTAAATAATAGATACCAATACCAAAACCAAACTCTAGATGGTAAAACCAAACCGTACCAGTTTACCACCCGGTACACCAAAATTAATACCAAAACCAAACCGGCTGGTATTTCGGTTTTTTCGGTAATTTCGGTTTTTTTCTGGTTTCGGTAAATTCTGGTTTCTTCTGGTTTTTTCTAATTTCGGTAAATTCTGATTTTTTTCTGGTTTCTGGTTTCAGTTTTTTATGTTTCGGTAAACAACACTAAGAGTCCCCAAAAACCAAAAACAAAACCAACCAACTTTTTTAAATATTAAAACCAAAACCAACTTTTTTCAAGTTTTGGTAAATTCAGTACGGTAATTTTGGTAAATTCGGTACGGCACGGTAATTTTGGTACGGTTTTTTCTGGTTTCGGTAAATTCGGTACGGTATGGTAATTTCGGTATGGTTTTTTCTGGTTTCGGTAAATTCGGTACGGTAATTTCGGTAAATCGGTTTTTTAAATATTAAAACCAAAACCAACCAACTTTTTTACGGTAATTTTGGTTTCGGTAAGACTGGTTTCTGGTATTTTAATATATGAAACCAAAATCATTTTTTTTCGGACCAAAACGGTACGGTACGATAAAAACCCGTACCGCTTCCACCCCTTATTATAAATAGTTTAGGTGATTCCCACTTTTGTGGGAAGCAATTTTAGTTTTTGAACTCTTTAGATTCTGATACCATTGGATTGTGTCATTGGACTCAAAGTCCTACTTTTGTACTTTGTTCATTTGAAATGATATCTCTTGTTTCAGATAAAAAAAAAATATCCTACATTACAAACAGTGCGTATCTATGTAGAGGGTAAGGTGGGAAACAGTGGACCTTAATGTTTTTAAAATTATATATTTCACGTAATAAAATGGGAAGAAAATAATAAGCACAAATTCTTCCCACATTCTTAATATAATTTTTTTTAATTATTATGATTTTGTTCCCTTATGTTTTAGAAAAAGGATTAAAGATGTCATAAAAAAATAAAAATAAAAAGTAGGGTAAATTACACCAACCCCCTAAAGTATCTCTAAACTATCAGCCTGTTACAAATAAGTCCAAAAATTAGGTTCCCCCCTTTTTTTAAATATAAATAGACAAAAATACCCTCAACCCAAATTTAAAAACCCAAAAATAAAACATCTCTCTCCCTCTCCATTTCAACCAAAAACTAAAACCTAAAATCAGAACCAAAACTCCAACCAAAAAATCCGGATTTTTTGCGAGGAGAGTTGGTTCTGATTTTAGTTTTTGGTTGAAATGAATGTGTGTGGAGAGGGAGAGAGAGAGAGACACACGATGAGGTTTTATTTTATTTTATTTTTTCGTTGTAGTTTTGGGTTTTTATATTGGGGAATATACCAAATAGTCCCTTGAACTTTTTTTAATACACGTTTAATCCAAGCCTTTTTATTTTACACCAAAAAATTCTTCACCATGCCAAAAAGGCTTTATCATGCCGCTGACGTGGACCTTTAAAGATAAGAGAATAAGGGACTTTTCGGTATAAAATAAAAAGCTTGGACTAAGTGTGTATTTGAAAGACTTTTTGGTATTTGATCATTTTATTATATATGGGCCAGGGGTATTTTTGCCTGTTTAAATTGAAAAACGGGAAGAACACGGTTTTTGAACTTATTTATAATGGGTTGATAGTTTAAGGGGTGAGTTTGTCGGATAAATAATTCAGGGGGTGAACTGTAAACCCGAGATTGTTAAGGGGGTTTCCTGTACTATATTGCTCCTCCCTGATTGGCAACAAGGTAAACGAGGGAGAAACAACACGAATTCGCCACCATTCAAAAGTTTCCTTCTGTTTTGGTAATCAATCTAAAGAATAACAAATACTCAACAAAATTATGGTTAAAGTAAATTTAACCATTTTGATAGTCTCAAAATGTCCCAAAATAGTTTATTCAGCAGAAAAATGAGCTTTGCACTTACTTTATTCACATAAATCTCTTGCATTTTCGTTCTTTCATGTACTACAATTAAATTTAACATATATACATACGTGGGTGTGAGTAAATAAGAGAAATTTTGAAACCCAAACACTTCTAAACTAAAACAGCATATATTAAAAAGATATGATACCTAGAAAAAATATACATGTATACAAATGGGGGAAAAAATGTTCTCAAAAAAATAAAAATAAAATAAAAACTAACCTTGTTGACTGATTTTGCGTTTATGGTAATCTGGGGTTCAATAGATTCTCCTCCTCGGTTTCTTGGGTTTGCATATGTGGCTAACAAATGTGAGTGTGTAGTCGTCCTATAATTATAATTAAAGAGTAAAACTAAACATATTCACAAAATAACCCACAAAGTGTACCCCCTAAGTTTTTTATGTAGGAATGGGATCCATTTTTATGTTCTGACGGGAGTCACAACAATAAGGTATAAATTTTTAATGCATTAGATATGGATTTTGGATTTTTTTATGGGTCGATATAGTTTTATTCATAATTAAAACCCTCCCGAAGGACGGGTTATACTTTCATTTTATGTACTTTTTATCCCCGCATTCCCAATATGTTGAGTTGTGTTGGTGATTTTTTTTAAATAGTTGATTTTTTTTAAATGTGAAAAAATCATGTTTAAAATTGACTCGTTATCTTAATGTATTATGTTGTATCGTGTTCACTCGTTATTACGCATTAAGATAATGAATTGTTTTGAATCATATATAAGTTGACATATTATCTCATTTTTAAATATAGTTAGATTCATTAATTCATTGACATTACTAACTCTCTCATTTAGTAAAATTTGTTGTGATTATATTAATATTAAGCTACACAAACTCTTTATAAGTCCCAACAATATATATTATTTTACTTAAATTAATGGGTCTTAACGAGTCTTAACAAGTGAAGAAGGTCAACACTAATGTGACACGTTAACTATCGTGTCTTATCGAGTTGGCACTAATATGACCCGAAACCATTAAGAGTACACTCATTAACTTATAACTCTGTGTCGTTTTGTGTTGTGTTATCGTGTCGTACATCATTTTTTCGGGTCTAGTTTTGAGTTTTAAATGAAGGTAGAGATAACAATGGGTCAGTGTAAATGGAAAACCCATACTAAACGGGGTCGGGGTGTTACCCCGTATTTTTAAGGAATTAAAGGCTTAAATAAACAACTAAAATGGAATTTGGCATTTTAATGAATTTAAAATGGATTTTGAATTATTACTAGTGAAATTATAATTTGGATTTATAATCAATTGAATTAAAGTTGTGTAATTTGAAATGAATAACTTGTTAAATTGATTTGGGTCTTGTGTGAATCCTGGGCTATTTTGGGCTTGGGCCTTACTTATTTAGGTTAGAATATTCTGAAATTATTATATGATGGAATAGGGTGAAACCCCAGGGGCAATAGAGTCTTGTAATACCCCGTATTTTTATGCTATATTAATTTGGGGATTTATTAAATTTAATGTGAGTGAATTATTTAATAAAAATCCGAAAATTAATTATGTTATAATTATTAACGTGACGAGAGTTAGTAATTATGGGAAATTTGTTGAATATTACTAATGAGCAAAGTAATATATTATATTGGTTATTTTGAATGTCATGAGTGAGTTAAATGACAATTTCGGAAATTTAAGTCGGGATGTGTTCGTGTCGCGTCGGGACTAAATTTTGATAAATAAAAAGTGTATATTTTATAAGTTGTCCGTATGGTCGTTTTGAGTGCGCCAACACGTCCGGAAGGGTCGAGATAGTTAGAAAAGTGTACCCGGGGGTGTAGTTTGGGTCTCGGGGCGTTTTTAGGCCTAATTAGTAACCCAGGAGGGCATTTTGGTCATTTTACATTTATGGGTAATTTAACCCACGAAAATTAGAGGGGCTATATCTGATATTGAGGTTGTCACCTAGGGTTAGAATTCCCAAAACCTAGAACGGCCATTGAAGAAGAGAGGAGAGAGCTCTCAAGCAATTTCAAGGCCCAAAACTCAACGGTTTGCGCCGCCACCACCACCACCAATGCGTAGATCGCGAGACGAGGAACGCAACCATAACAAAATCAGCCGTAAATCAGAATACCAAAAATCCCAGGCAAGTGCTTATCTTGCTTCTTTCGTTGATCCATCTTTCATATTAGTTTAGGAGTAATTAGGTTGAGTTTTAATGAAAGAAAACCCAATTTGTGATAGGAAAATCCATGTAGTATTGGTTTATATGATGATTCTGGAAATCCTTGCCATGTAGAGGAATTTAACCACAAAATTTTGATGATTATAAGAAGGAAATTCTGGAGAAAATTTGTTAGAAACCTGTTTAAAAAAATTCTAGGGTTCTTGATAATTAGATAAAACTTTGGGTTGATAATCCATGTTTAAATGATAAAAATACACATGCCTTACGTTGGAAATATCTGGTATATTGATATAATGTTAGTAACAGAATTTTTGGAACATTTGGGTTTGGAAAATATGGATTTGGATGAGGATAGGTGGTAGAATCCGTAACTGCAATTCTGCAGAAATCGAAATACCTACTTGATCGATCGATCGAGCCCCAAACCTCGATCGATCGACCCCTCCTGGCAGACTCCTATTTCCCTTTTTTAAATGAGTTAAATTCAAATTGTCGTGATATAATTCTTGGGCATTTTTAATAAAATGATTTGGGGGACATGGAGGACCAGTAGGGCATATGAATAAATGTTGGGAACTTTAATATTCGACGAGAATGGTATTTATGGGATATTTACTTTAGGGTTGGTAAATTTATGTATTTAAGGGTGAGGCGCGTAAGAGAGTTACATTGGAACATATTAATGACACCTACTGAATTGTATACTTGGGAGGATAGGGTCCACGAGTGTCACGAAATGAGTTGGAGAAACCCTTCGAGTTAAGGTTAGTGACGAACCCTTATAAGAATACTTAATATGAAAATTAAGGATAAATATCGTAATTATGGATGATGAGAGAAACCTATATTGATATAATAATAAGTGGTATATTTATATGGTTGTGTATGCATATATTATATACGTGTGAAAAACGTACCCGCGCTACTTGCTATCCCTGAGGTTACCGCGCTGGGACAGTCTTATCTCGATGGGACCTTTATGGGGGATATTGACTTGTACCCTAGAAGATAGATATCCTTGGTACAGGCTATCGAAATGATAGTTCAGACGGTCCTAAGAGACGTGAGGGTATGTACTGACCTCTTAGAGACTTGGAATCTATGCTTCGCCTCAATCTTGTTTGTGTATATATGTTGATACAGTTCGAGAGTGATTCCGAACTTGTACATCCCTTAGTGTGAGCGATACGGGGATTTGATAGCAAAGTATGCCTGCACCATAGTTTGTATGTTGGTGCTGTTAGAATGTATATATTATACGAGTGCTTAATATATATATCTGAAATTTGGGAAATTTAAACTGTTGCGGTGATATGGTACGTGAGAAATAATTCTGGACTATAAATCGAAAATACTTATTTGAAAAGTATAATATGACACTGGGAAACTTTATAAATTAATGAAGCTAAAACGAGAGTTGTGCTACTAATTGGAAGTATCTTTTTAAACAATGATATTGTTTGGTTTTAAAATCTTATGAGTAATTTGAGATAAGCTAAACTGTTGGGAAGGTTAGTGTGATAAAATGATAAGACAAACTGTTGGGAAGGTTAGTGCGATAGGTGTGCACATTAGAAGAGAGGTGAGAATTTATCAAGGGAGTGTCGCACTAATATGTTGTTGCATTGTCCTGTATCAATTTAAATACTTGCTAAACAATTTTTAAATCATACACACTATCGGGCTCTGACCCGTTCTTCTTTTCTCTCTCTCTCTTGTATATATATGTATGTATTACAGGTGCCCAGCCACAGGGGCGTCTTGCTTAGGATCTCTTGGAAGGAACGCGTTGCAGCTTAGGTGGGAGTTGCAGGTCTCTTGATTAGACGACTTCGTTCATTCGGATCCACTCTTAGTACTTTCATTTAGTTGGGCATGTGTAGCTCTTTCCATTATTCCGTTGTTATTGGACATTTGTATTTCAGTTATTTCCAGTATGGTTACTATGGGATTTATTCAGTTTGGATGTGTGACTTTAGATTTCGTATGTTAACATTCGATTGACGAATGTATTAAATTAATTGGATTATGTTGCAGAATTTAATGTGGTGCGATTCTTACTTATTGAATGTTGTTAATAAAATAAATGATTTTTCTTTAAATAAAATTTGGAAAGTATATATGAAAATGGTTTTGACACTTAGCTTAATTAATTAGGGTGTTAAATTGGAAAATTTTATTTTTCGACAGTGATGCTAAGAATGGACCAACTGTTCACCTTGATTTAATTTAATAAAAGAGTGATCGCCCGGTATTTAATTAGGCGGGGTATCACAAGTCTAGTGTTTTTTGGGGAGCAAGACTAGGGTTTGGTAGTTTAATTCAAGTGGGAGAAATTAGGAATGAATTTGAAATAGACTACAGGGTTTTGGCCTCGATTGTAAGATTTATAAGGCGTAATCAGGGGTTGCCTCGCGCGAGCCAAACACCTCGCAACCACGAGAGTGTAAGACCACAGGTCACTAGCGGCTTGATCGCAGACCCATCTGGTGGCTCTTCCTTTATAAACTTGTTGGACACGAAATTTGTCATTTTAACGATTCCATATTAGCTCTCATTATCTTTAAGCTACAAACCCTAATTTCCTTATATATTTTTCCCTAAATCAAACAACACCCCATTAACAAACACAAATGCAAATCTCAAACGCAACATTGAGGAGGAAGATTCAAAAGTAAGGTTGGATTGATTCAGTGGTTAAATCAAATGAGGATTTAATGATTCAAAGTTATTTTATAGGGGTTTAAGAATCAACCATATATCCCATGATTTTCTTCAATTAAAAGGCTAATTATTTAGTCACTCTTCTCCTTTCATATATATAAATTCTAGATTCATTCAAACTAATAGATAGGGTTTAAATTGAGTAGAAACAACTAGTGTTTTTTATATCATCTCATCTAACTCCCTCATATGTTGAACTTGAAAATTTACATGTGTTAGTATGAATTAGTGTTTATTTGATATAGTTAATCATTATATTGGAGAAATTATCAACAATTCTTATATTAGGGTTTTGAAAATTGAAAATTAGTATAATAATTTTTTAAATTAGTTAATTGTTTAAAAAATCATGTTAAAAATACGTAACTTGGAAATTTATTATAAGAGCCCATGATACACTTGTACGTTTACAATCATATGGTGTACCTTTGAGTATAAATACCTAATTCTTATAGGCTAACTTATTATAATAACTAATTAGCTCTGAATTAATAAATTAATGTGTAATTTGTTATAAACCCCATTGTGGCCATTCCAACACCCTGAAAACAATATGGTGTGAGAGGAAGGAAAATCTCCTCATGTCGCTCACACGAAATTCGTGGGCTTATAAAGGACATAAAGCGGTCATCATCAAGGATCTGAGAATGTGTGAATGTATAGAGATTGGAGTTGCCAACCTATTTTAGTCAAAACATGCAAAAATAGATAGAAATTTCGAAGAGATGGCATAAAAAACTATTAATGCATGCGAAACCAAATGAATCATGGACTCGAAGACTATGTTATGGAATAGGAAGATGTTAGGCATCTATTCCGCCATTTTGATCTCTCATGGGTAATAAAATGTTCTCCCTCTCCTAAAACGTGTAAACATGTGTATAAATGTTTAAGAGTATATGGGGTGAAAATGTGTATGAGGAGCGAAATAATCATGCCCACGTCATGAAAAAAATAGGAACGATATATGAGGAATAAGACTAAAAGAAAAGGGGGAAATATAGAGATAGTCAAAATGTGAGCGATGCATCGGATCGTGACTCAATGTGAAAAAGTGAATACACATGTCAATGAAACCGCTAAAAAGATGATAAAATGAATAAAAGTGGTTGAACTATGAGTGATGCACTGAATCGTGACTCACTATGAAAAAGTAAATACACATGTCAACGGGAGCGCTAAAAGATAATAAAATAAGTGAAAATAGATAAAGTATGAGCGATGGACCGGATTGTGACTCACTATAAAAGCGTGCATACACACGTCAACGGGACCGCTAAAAATATATTATATCAAGTAAACTAATTACAAGAGTAACATATATTTAATGTATAGGTAGGACGCTAGTAACTATTAAATGACATAAGTAAATGAGGACTTGGACTCCAAAATAGTATTAGGACACTTGCATAGCCGAAAGTAACATCAAAGTCCACGTAATTCAAATGGGAAACAAGGTGGGATCTAACCCATAATCCAAAATTGTAGTTTCTCTTTTTAGTTTATGAAAACAAAATGTAGAATGTGGTGAAAGTGTGAGAAAAAGTGAGAAAACACTAATTTGGAATTTATGGGATAAATCCTCTTTTTGGATCTTTGATTTTGTAAAAATAAGTTTGGAAATACATCCCCTCACACTTTACGTCATAAATATTAAATGCCTGATGGACCAGTCAGCTTTACGTCATAAACATTAAATTCCAAGACATGCCTTTTGCCCAACCACTATGCGTTTGAGTACTGTCACCACATAAGTGGCTCACCATAATATCTGACAGCCCCAATACCACAGTGGTTTACTCGAGTTTGGATTTTACAGTGACTAGATGGCTAGTGACATCACATAAAGTAGATGTGACATTAAGTATGGGACTATTTGGCTCAAGGGTCAACAAACGATTTAACTCAAGGCTACTATGAATAAACTTCCACGGTGAAAGGTTACTCCGTGTTTTACCACGTTTATATAAGATGGGCAGGACAAGACCTAACGCTGATTTACTTTTTAATCCTCCAAACCAAGTCCCTCTAAAATTCCCATGGCGAGGCCATTTGGTAGAGCATGTAAGCTCTCCTAGGCCCTACCATTCCTGCTTTCTCACAAATACCGTTTGACCTCATACTTAATATTATAGTTATTACACCATTGAAATCAATGTTAATAATTTAACTAAATAATAAACATGAAGTAAATGGTGAGTTGTCTCAACCAATCTCCTCGCTGGGCTACCACATTGAGTTTCCATGCTGAGCTGCCACGCTGAGCTGTCTCGATGTCTTCATGCTGCTTCATTCCCTTAAGTCTCTTCTATTAGCTAGGGAGGTTTATCTTTAATCTAGATAGAGATTTGTTGTGGCAACAAGAAATGTCTGCATGAAACCTTGTCAATCTGATGAGCCTTAAACTTAGGGGGGAAAAACTCATGCCTCTCTAATCTCGTTGCACCTTCTTTCATTATCTCTATCAGAAAAAAATTGAATTCTCCCCAATGTACCTGAACCAAAGCACTTCGAATTGTCGGTGAATGGTGAGGGAAAATCACAACTTTTTTCTGTCATTACGTCTCAGTCATTCAAGCTTTTCTTCACCAGTGGTTGGAATTCTCCCGAAATATATGAGGAAAGTGTTGACCCATTCTCGCTATTCAGAAGTTAAAATTTTCCCTATATGTACTTCTCCCAAAGTAACGTTGAACCTTAAATTCTCCCCAGTTTTGTCATTCTGTTATTCTTCCTCATTTTATCTTGTTCAAAAAGAAAAAATATGCTCGATGTACATAAGATAGGAGTATCTCCAAATGGGCTTGTGGCGAGGGGACATCATGATCTTTTTTAACTGCGCTGCCTGGAGCCTCACCTGTAAAGTTGAAATTCTCCTCGATGCCTCTTCAACCCGTTTTATCCTAGATTGGGTTTTCAGCGTGGGGCCTCTGTTTGATTGAAAAAAAATTGGCACCAAAACTTAACTTCTCTTGAAAGAAACACACCTTTTCCAAAACATCACCTCATTAATGATGTGAATATATCTTTTCAACTATCAAAGCGTGCCCCGAAGTGCCATGTGTCTACTTGCAATCATTTTCACGGCTTAGCACGTGCTTCTGTGGGAAACTCAAATGTCAACTTGATTTCAAACGACTAATTCTCAACACTTAGTAACATTTTCATCTTCGTCCCTTTCCTTAGTTTCATACTTAATAGAGATTTCTAGAGAGAGAAAATATCAAACATCCATTGTTGTTGCTGGTTTTCTTCGTCTTCTTATTCCTCTTTCATCCCTGTTCCCTCTCAATCTTTGTTACTTCACCATTTTCAACTCTTTGTTTCTTCTCAACAAACTCAATTGTAAGAACATGATTTTAAAATTGTTTAAGTTATAATCTAGGAATTATTTGTCAGTCCTATATCAATGTTAGTATGTCTGATACCGCTACATTCGACACATCAACACGATCATCCATGACGGCCTTTATTCGAATCCACGCATCCATCATCTTCATACGTGCATCATGCAACATGCAATGTACTCTTCAACCGTTCCCAATACTCCACTCACGATTATGGTAAAATAATTTATTTGGAGTGTTTATTATTTACATAGATATTTGGGAATTTTTTATAAACTATTTTTAAGGGGCTGGAACGCTTTTACTTTGCAAAATGATTTTTTTCTAAGTGTAGAGGCGAAGAAAAAAAATCTCGTTGACGTCATTCGAATGAGATTGGAAGGTCATTCGTGAGACATAGCCATCTCACGCGAAGCCGTTTGAGAGATATGGCCTGTCGTCCAAGCGACTCCTGTAATTCGTTCGAGCGACGCGTCGCCTCAATTTTATAATTAAAATAGTGCCCTTTCTACACGTTTTTCAAGTCTTTTATCACTGAAGTTTCTATAATTATTCTACCCAGAAACAGGCTTCGTTTTTTCAAGGTTTAATGCCTTTTTTATTCATAAATCCTTCCCAAACATTTGTGTGAATCTTTAAACCCTAGATACAATTGTTATACTCATCTTGGAGTAACTTTGTGGAGAAAAATGGTCTTTATCCACTCCAAATATTGGAGTTCTTGTGGGACCTCTTGTTGATAAACGACGATGAGGACAAACCGACGCGTGCAAGTATTCTTGCATCAAAATTGTATTTTGCTGTGATTGTAAGTCGTTACATATTATAGTGAAATAAATGGTTTTTCCCCTTTGGTTGATTTTTCCACATATTGTGATTGACTTTGCATGCTTAGTTTGATTTATTTAGTCTGTCACATGTTGGTTGAAAGAGTTAGTATTTTGGGGATTAAAAATTGGAATTTAATTAAACAAGTTAATCATTGATTGCTGACGCACTCCCAAATTGGTAACAGAGCCTATTACATAATTATACAATGTAACATTTTCTGTAAAAATTTTCTAGATATCAATTTTGGTTTAAAAAATGATTTTTGAAAAAGCGTAATTTCAATGGAAAACTTATATAATCGACTTCCGATTTTTGACGGGTCAAATTACGCATAATGGAAAACCCGTATGAGGTCTCACTTAAAAGCCATTAATGAACATGTTTGGGTTATATTTGAAAGAGGGTGTATGCCTCCCATTGTCACTGTAGATGATGTAACTACTTTCAAATCTATGACTGCTTGGACTGAGGAAGAATTTAAATGGAGCACATTTAACTCACATGGGCTTAGTCCTATTTCCAAAAATGTCACCCCCGACGAGTTTCGACGCATCATAACGTGTACCACGTCTAAAGAAGCATGGGATGTTCTTAAACTTACCCATGAAGGCACTAATCCAGTTAAAGAATCAAAATTGCAAAATTTAACTACACAATTTGAAACAATCACCATACTTGAATCTGAGTGTTTTGTTGAATTCTATGCACGCTTATCTGATATTGTTGACACTAGTTTCAATTTAGGTGAACACATTCTTGATACTAGAGTAGTTAAAAATATTTTGAGATCACTGCCTAAGAGTTTTATCCCTAAAGTCATTGTGATAAATTCATTAGGAAATTTGAGTATTCTTAAATTAGAAGAATTGGTAGGACACCTCCGTACTTATGAAATGACATGTTTCCTAATACGATAAAATCAAAAGATAAAGGGGTAGCACTTAAAGCCCGGGCTAGAAAAAGTGAGGGGTTAACAAGAAAGATAGGCGAGTCTTCTAGGAAAAGAGAGGGAGAGTTGTTTGATTCTGAGTTTGATTTTTACTTAGACGATTTGCCCTTGTTTGCTAAAAATTTCAAGAAATTTGTTAAATTGAAGAAAAATGGAAATTTCAAAGATAAAAAGAATTTTGAGAAAAATAAGTTTTAAAAGAAAAATGAAAAGGATAAACAGGATGCGCCTAAGAAATACGAGGAGAGATATTATGAATGTGACGATAAAGGTCACAAGGTATTTGAGTGACCTACTAGGTTGCGACGTCAAGGGAAAGGCAAAGCTGCTCTTAATTCCTCTTTTAATGATCACAGTGACGTCGAGTCGGTGGATTCTAGAGACGATTTACCGCATGAATGTAACTTCACTGCATTCATGGCTAGTTATGTGAGTACTAATAGTGTACCTCAAGATGACGAGGATGTCAATTCACAAGAACACCTCGATAGTGGAAGCAATTTGAGTGAGGGGGGGATGTTTCAAGTGAGAGCGTGAGTGACTTACGATGTGCGTATGCTGATTTATATGATGATTCTTTTAAAATTAAAAAGCGTACTAAAGCATTAGCACTTAGGATAATTGACTTAGAGAAAGATTTAGGAGAAACGAAAGAGAGTCCTCCATTACCACTACCTTGAGAGAGGGAGAGGCTATTTGTGTTGAGAGAGAGAGAGAGTTTGTGTAGAGAGAGAGGGAGTTAGTTTGGTGAGAGGGATAGATGTTTAGAGAAAGAGAAAGAGGACTTGACCAAGAAAGTGGCTAGTCTTACGAGTGGGCTCTAAACCTCCATGGACACTCGAAATAAAATTGAAGCCCTTGTAGCCCATCTTACTCATGACCTTGAGATAGTCAGGGAGGTCAAGTTAAAGATTGAGTATAGATATGGAAAGATGGGGAAGATGCTCCATGCCCTTGCTTTAGATTTTTGTGAAAGGCAGGGAATTGGTTTTGATGGTGCCTCCAGGTCCCATATTACCTGAGTTTACTACGAACCCATATGGCCATCGCCAAGACCCCGAAGAAGAGTTCGGCCAAGACAAGCAAACTAAGGTCAACCAAAGCCCGTGCACTTCTGTACCTACTACAAAATAAAAGGCCACCTTAGGGAGCTTTGCTATAGTTTAGGTCGAACATGACGTACATTTTCTCCACCACGTGCCACTAGAAATTTTTTGAATCTTAGAGAGTAGGTTGAGTTTCTAGTCACCACTTCGCAGAGTCTAATGGAAGAGTTCCAATGGATTTTTATGCCGTCAGCGGACACTTCTAATATCCCGACTACAGCCAACAATGACAAGGTAAAATAGAAGGTTACCTCATCTTGGGTACCTAAACTCGAAGTAAAAGCCCTTGTTGTTCATGTTACTCTTAAGCACATAACACTTCTCAGTGTTATTTCGATAGTGTGTGCCCAGGCAGATGACATGTGATGTGTCATTTTTTACCTACCTAGAGGATCACAGGGAAGGTAAAGTCACCTATGGAGACGGGAGAAAATCTAGCATAGTAGGACGAGGTACAATAGAGATACTAGGATTTCCTAAGCTAAAAGATGTTTTATACGTCAAAGGTTTGAAAGCAAACCTTCTCAGCATTAGCCAGTTGTGCGACTCTGACTCTGAAGTAAAGTTTGATCGGAACGAATGCAATTTTTATGATCAAGCCGGTAAATTTCTATTCTAATGGTTAAGGACTTAAGATAATTTCTATCGGATTGTGCCCAAGTCCTCATTTATCTGCAACAGCGCCATGATAACTCCTATGGATCCATGGCATCAACGTCTAGGTCATGTGAACTTTAGAGATTTGGAGAAATTAGCTAAAAAGGACCTAGTAGGTGGCTTGCCATCACTTGAAAAGCCGACTTCCGCAGTTTATGGACCCTGTTAGTTGGGAAAGCAAGTCCATAGTCCCCAAAGAAAGTTGAATTCCATTACCACTTCACGAGTACTTGAGTTGATACACGTGGATCTTATGGTCCTACTCGTACTGAGAGTTTGGGTGGTAAGAGTTATATCCTCCAGATGGTAGATGATTTCTCTCGTTATTTGATTGTAGGTTTTCTGATAATGGCACTGTAAATAGAATACATAATGACAATGGCACTGAATTTAAGGAAGCTAAAGTATATCTTTACTGTGATAGCCTCGGTAGAAAATATGAATTTTTGGTCATGAAGGCTACTTGAAAAAATGGGATTGTTGAGAGGAAGATTCGAATGATTAAGGAGATGTCTAGATCTATGCTTCTAGGTCATAGAGTTTCTAGGAGATTTTGGACAGAGGCGGTGTCTACCATATTCCACACGGTGAATAGGGTTTACCTTCGTCCACACACACTTAAGACTCCCTATGAATTATGGAGTGGAAAGAAGCCAAACCTTTCATATTTTTGTGTCTTTTGGAGTAAATACTACATCCTACGAGATAGAGAGCAATTAAGAAAGTTCAAGTACCGGATCGATGAGGGAATATTGTTAGGATATTCACTAACTAGTAGAGAATATCAGATTTTTAACCTGAGTAGCTCTAAGGTTATGGAGTCAATAAACGTCATCGTGCAAGATGATGAACCACCGGCATTTGTTGATTCTAACCATTTATGTGAGGATGATACATTTTCTACTTATGATCCCATTGTGCCTTCCACACCCAGAGTGGACCCCATTCCTGACTTAGGGGTCACTCTTACTTGGGTTCGCAAGAGTTATGATCGTGCTCAGCTAGATAATGTTGTTAGCCGTGTTTATTACACGTCCAAAGTCGAGCCCAAGAAATATAAGGAAGCACTCAAAGATGAACACTGGATATGTGTTATGCAGGATGAGTTACTTTAGTTTAGAAAGAATGATGTCTGGGAACTGATCCCCCGACCTAGTGAGACAAATGTGATAGGTACCAAGTGGATCTTCAAGAATAATGTGGATGAGACTGGTACTATTATCCGAAATAAGGCTAGGTTGATCGCTCAAGGATACACACAAATAGAGGGTATAGACTATGATGAGATATTCGCTCTTATTGCGAGGCTTGAGTTTGTCCGCTTACTACTCGCCATCACATGTCATATGCACTTCAAGTTATATCAGATTGATGTCAAAACTGCCTTTCTGAATGGCATTCTATAGGAGGAAGTCTACGTGGACCAACCAAAAGGGTTTGAAGACCCTAAGCACCCTGATCACGTCTAATATCTGAGGAAAGACTTATATGGTTTGAAACAAGAACCCCGTGCTTGGTACGAGAGGTTTACTTCCTATCTCGTAGCTCGTGGCTTCAAGAGAGGGGGAGTTAATATGACGTTATTCATCAGGAGAGATGACAATGCTATTTTTGTGAAGACATAGTATTTGGATCCACGTGCATCTATCATGCTCACAACTTTGAGAAGTAGATGAAGAGTGAGTTTCAGATGAGCATGGTAGGTGAGCTTACTTTCTTCCTAAGTCTCCAGGTTCGTTAGCTAGAGGGTGGGATGTTCATCTCCCAATCCAAGTATTCTAGAGACCTTGTGAAGAAATTTGGTCTAGACTCTTCTAAGCACGCACGTACACCGATGGGTACCTCAAAAAAGCTTAGTAAGGACTCTACAGGCAAGGACATAGATCAAACCTTGTACCGGAGTATGATATATAGTCTTATATACTTAACTTCCAGTCATCCCAACATCGCCTTTAGTGTTGGATTCTGTGCGTGATATCAGGCATCCCCGAAAGAGTCACACTTACTCTATTTTAAACGTATTATCAAATATGTGAGTGGGACTCTCTCACTTGGCATTGGGTATTCCTTTGATACCAATGACCTTTTATCCGCCTATTAGGATGCCGATTGGGTCGGGGATGCAGATGAATGTATGAGCACTTCTGGTGGGTGTTTCCTGTTTGGTTTTGCGCTTGTCTCTTGGTTGAGCAAGAAGCAAAAATCCATCTCTTTGTCTATTGTGGAGGCTGAGTACATAGTCGACGGCAGTTGTTGCACATAACTTCTATGGATGAAGCAAATGTTGGAGGATTATGGGATATCACAGGACACCGTGATAATTTCTTGTGATAATATGAGAGCGATACACATATCCCGTAATCCAGTCCAGCATTCGTGAACAAAGCACATTACGATACGCGAGCACTTTATCCATGAGCTTGTAGAAGGAAAGGTCGTATCCTTGGGTTTTGTATCTATCGACCTCCAGTTAGCCGATATTTTCAGAAAGCCTTTTGATAACCTAAGATTCGAGAGTCTTAGGAAGTCTTTAGGAATTTGCATAGTTCACTGAGGGGTGGTCATTATGTCTAGAGTACGATGCTTTTTTTCGTATTCATATCATCTGATTCCTATCGCCAGATTGTATCATTTGTATCATTATTTGATTAATTTTTTTCAACTTGAAAATCCAAAAAGAGTTTTTTTTTTTGAAAAATTGAAAAATCCAAAAAGATTTTATTTTTTGAAAATTTTTAAAAAAAGTGAAAAAGCTTTTGTTTTATAATTTTTTTTTGAAAAACACAAAAAGAGTTTTGTATTTTGTTTACACCGCTTATGGATGAACATTTAAGATAGCCATAGTCACAACTTCATTCCATTTTCCATGTGACTGTTTGATAGTGATTTGAGATGCTACATCATTTCATCCATGTTCTTTACATTGTTTGGAGTCTTTGAGATGTGATTAGTGATAGTTTCTACATATTTGGCTCCTTATCTCCTTTATTGCACACATGCACGGTATTATTTGATTATTGTACTTGTCTATCACATATTGGCTTGAGTGTCTTCATCTCAATTTTATCTACACAATGACCAAAATGCAATAAAACATGACAAGATGGTAGTTCATGTAAAAAACATTTACTGTAAGGGCTTAATTGCAACAACATATGACGAGTGAATCACGAGAAAGGGCTACGAGAGTTCAAAATTAACTCGTCATGAAATCCACCATTTGAAAAGACCCCAAAATAATTAAATGGCAATAAAAAGCAAAATATGACAAATCAAATGGGCCAATAGGTTTTAGTATCATCACCTCAAAAGAAAAAAGTATAATGTTTAATTATTTATGACGGAGTTTGGATGGAAAGAAATGAAAAACAGGTTTGCACGTCCTTGAAAGTCATGAAAAAGTGTTACAACGTTTTGGACATTATTGGTGTGGAAATCACTTTGAGCTTTGACTTGTTGATTTGATTAAGTTAATTTCATTTAATTCCACAATTATTACACCTAAGGAAGATTTTGAGTTCATTTGTTAGGAATATCCAACATTCATCTTGCACATATGTTATGGTTGTATATATTGATTTACCCGTCGAATTTGTTCACATCGCTACATTTTCACTATCACCGACTTGGGTAATTTGGTGTTCTTTCATGGTGTGAGTTATTGTTATATATTTTGTAAGAAAAATTTCAAAAATTTCAAAAAGAGAAAGGTTTATTACCTTGTGACATTCTCCATTTTCATTTGCTTTGTGTTCTCCATATTTGTCTATATGGGGACATCATAAAAAGTGGGAGAACGAATCATGGGGGAGAATTTTTTTGATTTTATACTGATTTGCTTGTGCATAAATTGATACTTACCCTTACTTATCATTATATTTCAAACTGTTGTGCATCATGGGTATTTTTTCTTGTCTCGTGTGTGTAGGTACTTAATTGAGAATTATTTTTGCACACCCTGATGATGAAAGATTGAAGAGTTGGAGATTTGAAGTTATGGAAGTTTGTTTGTAGACATGTCATTTAGTATTTCCAGTTTTTGGGTTTAATGGGGATATTAAATTGTATGTCATTTGGTTTTCTTTTGTGTAGCAAAATTCAGATTTTTTAAGTATGTACCGGCATAGACAGAGGGGGAGATTTGTAGGGATATGATTTTATAAATGTCCAAGTTAGAATCTAGGAATTATTTATGAGTTTGAAATCATCATTAGTATGTTTGATACCGCTACATTCGGCACGTCAACACGATCATCCACGATGGCCTTGATTCGAATTCATGCATCCATCATCTTCATACGTGTATCATGCAACATGCAATGTACTCTTCAATCGTTCCCACTACTCAACTCACAATTATGGTAAAATAATTTATTTAAAGCATTTATTATTTACATAAATATTTGGAAAATTTTCATATAATATTGTTAAGGGGATGGAACGTTTTTACTTTGCAAAATGATTTTTTTCTAAGTGTAGAGGCGAAGAAAAAAAATCTTGCTGACGTCATTCGAGCGAGATTGACTAGTCGTTCGCGTGACATAGCCATATCACGTGAAGTTGTTAGAGCAACGTGGCATGTCGTTTAAGCGACACCTGTACTTCATTTGAGTGACGAGCCGTCTTAATTTTTGTATTTAAAGCAGTGTTCATTCTACACATTTTTCAAGTCTTTTGGTAATGACGTTTCTGCAATCATTCTGCCCAGAAACAGACTTCGTTTTTTCAAGGTTTAATGCCTTTTTGATTGACAAATCCTTCCCAAACATTTGTGTGAATATTTAAACCCTAAATAAAATTGTTCTACTAATCTTGGAGTTACCTTGTGGAGAAGAAGGATCTTTATCCACTGCTGATATTGGAGTTCTTGAGGGACCTCTTGCTGAAAAATGTCGTCGATGACGAACCGACGCCTGCGTGTATTTTTGTGTCAAAATTGTATTTTTTTGTGATTGTAATTCGTTACATATTACAGTGAAATAAATGGTTTTGCCCCTTTGGGGGATTTTCCATATATTCTAATTGACTTTGCATGCTTAGTTTGATTTATTTAGTCTTTCACAATTTGGTTACAATAGTTAGGATTTTTTGGATTAAAAATTGGAATTTAATTAAACAAGTTAATCGTTGATTGCTGGTGCACTCTCATCAATCGTCTGCCATGTCTTCTTCAAGCTCTCCGCCTGCTACCACCACTGCTGTTGGTGCACCGCCTGCCACCACCACTGTTGTTGCTGATGCCCCTGTGGATCCCACTGCCTTGGTGGCTGCTTGTCAGGGACAACTGCATTTTTATCATCGATCTCCTATATTTAGAAAAGGTGATGATTTTTGGTGTGCCTGCAAGACTTTCACTTTGACTGCCAAGTGTGACCCTTTGCTCTTAGGTGATGAAGATAAGGACTCTGTCGTTTAGGGATACTTCCCCCAAAAGGAACTATGAGGTTTCATATTGACCGAGGTGACTTCCATTATTCTCATATTAATTTCGAAGGGTCTGGTGGTTCCCCCTCTCTCTTTGCTGATTGGAACTCGTTCATGCAATCCACATACGTTGATGCCCTCACCCAAGTTGGTCTTCACCGTGCCACATGGTTTGGGGAATTTACTCTCTCCAAACACAGTGCCTCCCTACAAGTTCTAGTTTCTCGATGGAACATCACAACCCATATATTCATTGCCTCATGGGGAGAGTTCATTGTTACCCTTAGGGATATTTGTGAGCTACTTGGGCTTGAACCCGTTGGTACTTCCCCAACTACAATGACGCATTGGACTCTAAAAAATTAAGGCCCGAGCAGACTTAGATCAGATTTATAAGATATGTATCGGTACTTACAACAAAGATACCTTCACCCCTCTCATTAACTACTTATATCGTACTTTTTCTTCTTCTATGTTTGGACCAGGAAAAGATACACCCCTTGAGCCGTCAGCATATATACTTGTGATGCTATCCCGTTTTATATTATTTGCTAAGCCTAATGAACAACCTTCATAGGGACATCATTAATCTCTCCATCCGCTTGTCGTGGGGATACAAGCCCCCCTTAGCTGCCATGGCCTTAGGATCACTTTACTCTTGGCTAGAAAGGACTCTCGTGGACATGGATTGATCTTTAGGTCGATATAACTTGGACAATTTTTTTAATGCCATTGTTTTAAGGGGCTTCCTATATTACCGTTTTCTCGAAATATCAGCCAACTAAATCCCCCTTCCATATAGACAAGACATTAATCCCCATCGTCTTTTTTTCTTCCACAAAAAACAAAGTCGTAAGGAAATCCTTGGGCTTTTTAACAAATCGAGTTGCTTCGTTATGGGGCCCTATCACTACACCAGAAACACCAATTTGGCACACCTTGATATTAAAAATCTGGCACAGTTTAAAATCGTGCCAAATTTTCGCACTGTTTAATCATAATCTGGCACACTTTTAAGCCATGCCAAATTTTGGCACTGTTTAAAAGTGTGCCAAAATTGAGAACACTTTACTAAAATATAAATATCCTAAAAAAATTAACCCCTTTTGTTCTCCCGCTCTCTCTCCTCTCTACCGCTCTCCTCCCGCTCTCTCTGTCTCCCGCTCTCTCACACGACCAGTACCAGGAGAAGAACGACCTAGGGTTTTTAGGGCTTTGCGTGGTTGCGTGGTTGCGATTGAGGTTCAATCCGGGTGTCTCATTTGCGATTGAGGTTTTTAGGGATTTGTTAAGTTGTAAAGGGTTTGAGGATGCGGGTTAGTGGGTCGGAGGTTTGACAGCGGATGGTTCAGGCACCAGAGGGTAGCTCTCTCTCTCACTCCGGTGCTGCCGTCGGCCAGCTCTCTCTCTCACTCCGGTGCCGCCGTCGGCCAGCTCTCCATCTTACTCCACTGAGATCGCTCTCTCCATTGCCGATTTAACATGTCAATTTTTCCTCCCATCATCTAAATGTCAATTTACAGATATGGAGTCTTGGTTCCCCTAATCCAAAGTCTACACGGAAAGCCCATTTGCAAGGGATAAATTGTGTTGATTTCCTCACAGCCAGTGAAAAATCGAAAGGTATGCAAGTTCTATTATTTTTAATATTTAGTTTCCCATATTTTTTATGGATATCATAAATATATAATAGCTCTTGTATCAAACTGAAACTTGCATCCATACTCTAGAAGGCCATACAAATAACAAACTGGTCCAGCTGGGTTTTCAAAATAATCTGGAATAATATCTTCAATTTCAATTGCCAACTTTTTTATGGTTTTTGGTCCAGCTGTCAATAATTAAAAAAAAGATTATAAAAACATTAAAATGATTTCAGGTTTGGATATTCTGATTGCACATGAAGAAGAAATGTATATTAGGTTAATCTTTAAAGTGTCAAATAACAAATATAATTTTTGGCCTATGATACCGTAATCTTAAAATTCAAAACCATAAGCATTAATGGCTCACTAATTAAACCCTTGTAATTTGGTCGTGCTATATATTCAATTGATTATATCGTGGTTTAATGTAGCTAATTTCAAACCTCTCATCATTCCCATTGATGCACAGAATTAAAAAATCAATTGATTATATTGTGGGAACAACACAGCACCTGTCACTCCTAAAACTAATTGGGATTTGACTTTTTATTCATGACTTTTGACAGGGATGCTAGGGATAGGCGTAACCACTCTCCGCTGCCGCCTTCAGTTAGTGTCTTATTAGAATGGAAATGAAGTGGAAGAGGAAATGATGAGGAAAGAAATGGACATGGAAGAAGGTGAGATAAGGCTGGGGAAATTTTGTCCAATAATGAGGTTAAGGTAATAATAAGCCCTTCCATTTCAATGCCCCTTTTTTCTTTTCAAATTCGTGTATAAAATAAGCACTGATAAGCTAGAATTTTATGAATTGTTGTGTTTTTTTTTTATTTAATATGTTGGATTATACGTGTGTGTGTGTGTGTGTGTGTGTGTGTGTGTGTGTGTGTGTATACTGTAACAGATATTGAAATGATCATATATGGTATTCTGCAATATTGCAAAATGTGAAACAAGCTTGGAGCTTCTGTGTGTATAATCATAGATGGGTACTGTAATATTAAAGAGTTTGATCCAGTGCTGGGTGGGAATTGAATGCAGGTATTGGGGAGGTTTGGAGATCAAAAGGCCAGCATAGGCTTCCAGTGATTTGTTTGGTTTTGTTTTACAAATGTTCAACTCACGCCAGTTTCATCCAATTTTAATCAAGTTACTACAGGTAACTATTATTTAGTACCCATTTATTAACCTTTTAAAATGCAATGAATTATTTCTACTCAACATTTATAGTTTGTCTTTTTCAATCTATATCTTATCATTCCTTTTAAAGTTTGAAAATCACTTCATGGCTTACTTTATGAGCTTATTTAGTTAAATTGGTGGAAGGGACTTGCTGGTGGTTTGGTTTTGGAATTTGTTGTTGCTGTTGAGTTTATTTTAAATGTTAAAACATGTTGGATTTAACGAATAAACAAATGAAACTATGTCAAAATTTTCTAAAATCCATAAACATTCTGAATATATTAAAAAAATACCGTTAGAGAATATGACGATATAGGAGGCACGCACACCTCGCACGGGACCAATGTAAATTGTTGGAACTGACCGCGTAGTCCCGGGTCTCCCGGTTTGAGAATATGATGATAATTTGTAAAAATCAAAACTGAATATTAAAAACAAGCCGTTAAAGGGTGAAAACCCAAACCACCCCCCAAACGACCCTGTAGGAGGCATGCATACCTAGCACGGGACCAATGTAACTTGTAGGAACTGACCGCGTAGTCTCGGGTCTCCCGATTTGAGAATATGACGATAATTTGTAAAAATCAACACTTAAACTTAAAAACAAGTCGTTAAAGGGTGAAAACACAAACCACCCCCCCAAACTACCCCATAGGAGGCACGTGCACCTCGTACGGGACCAATGTAACTTGTAGGAACAGACTGCGTATTCTCGGGTCTCCCGATTTGAGAATATCACGATAATTTGTAAAAATCAGGACTTAAACTTAAAAACAAGTCGTTAAAGGGTGAAAACCCAAACCACCCCCCAAACGACCCCGTAGGGGGCACGAACACCTCACACGGGACCAATGTAACTTATTGGAACTGACAGCGTAGTCCCGGGTCTCCTGGTTTGAGAGTATGATGAAAATTTGCAAAAATCACACTTAGAATTAAAAACATGCCGTTAATGGGTGAAAACCCAAACCGGCCCCCAATCGACCCCGTAGGAGGCACGAGCACCTCGCACGTGACCAATGTAACTTGTAGGAACTGACAGCGTAGTCCTGGGTCTCCCGGTTTGTAAATAGGACGATAATTTGCAAAAATTAACACTTAAACTTAAAAACATGCCGTCAGAGTTGAAAACAGGCCGTTAAAGGATGAAAACCCAAACCGCCCCCCAATCGACCCCGTACGGGGCACGAACACCTCGCACGGGACCAATGTAACTTGTTGGAAATGACAGCATAGTCCCGGGTCTCCCGGTTTGTGAATAGGACGATAATTTACAAAAATCAACACTTAAACTTAAAAACATGTCGTTAAAGGGTGAAAATCCAAACCATCCCCCAAACGACCCCGTAGGAGGCACGAACACCTCGCACGGGACTAATGTAACTTGTAGGAACTGATCGCGTAGTCCCGGGTCTCCCGGTTTGAGAGTATGACGATAATTTGTAAAAATCACACTTATAATTAAAAACAGGCCGTTAAAGGGTGAAAACCCAAACCGGACCCCAATCGACCCCGTAGGAGGCTCGAACACCTCGCACGGGACCAATGTAACTTGTAGGAACTGACAACGTAGTCCCGGGTCTCCCGGTTTGTGAATAAGACGATAATTTGCAAAAATCAACACTTTAACTTAAAAACATGCCGTTAAAGGGTGAAAACCCAAACCGGCCCCCAATCGACCCCGTAGGAGGTACGAACACCTTGCACGGGACCAATGTAACTTGTAGGAACTGACCGCGTAGTCCCGGGTCTCCCGGTTTGTCAGTATGACGATAATTTCCACTCATATATGTAATTTTTTTATTTTGAGTATTTTTTTTTGTAAATTATTGTGTTACTAATATCGTATCTTTTTTGTATTTATTTTTTTGCAGGATAACAGTTTATCGTTGGCTTTTATTCACGTGGAACACACAAAGAACTCAATGGTTTACAACAAGGGTTATATTAATGATTCCATTTTTTTGTGTCATGACCGTATGGTCCGTTGTTGTTTTATTATTGATTTTTATGGCCATGACGGCTTTTGTAAGTTAATTGTTATATTTTGTGGCCGTATGGGCTTTATGTTAGGCAAGTTTTGTATTAACAGGTTTTGGAATGTCCAGAAAATAGCGAAAACTCTGCCCAATTTTTTTTGGGCCTGTGAGCTGTTAAAGACTTGTAATATTTTGAAGTTTGTATGTACATTAGTTTATTAATAACGCGCAATATTATTAATTTGTGAATTTTGTGCTTTCAAATAATTTTTTTTAAATAAAAAAATTGGCTCAGTTCAAAACCGTGGCAAAAGTGTATCATATTTTGGCACGGTTTTGAACTATGCCAATTTTTTTTAAACTCTGCTGAATCTGGCACAGTTAAAAACTGTACCAAAAGTGTGCCAGAAATATTAAATTCTGGCACAGTTTAAAAGTGTGCCAGAAGTGTTCCTGTTTGGCTGAATCTGGCACAGTTAAAAACTGTGCCAAAAGTGTGCCAGAAATATCAAATTCTGGTACGGTTTAAAAGTGTGCCAGAAGTGTTCTTGTTTGGCTGAATCTGGCACACTTTTGAGCTGTGCCAGAAAAAAATTCCCATTTTGGAACACCTGATTTTGGCACAGTTCAAAACCGTGCCAGATTTGATCTGGCACAGTTTTAAACCGTTCCAGAATCATGTTTTTGGTGTAGTGTTATGATGATGATTTCTTTACACACACTTGGAAATTCTTTGGTCATACCTCAAGGGTGGTACAACCTACTTCTGAGGATCTTATCATAGAAGACCCCTCATTTGCTGTCATTTTAGCTCCGACGTCAAGAAACCTTACCTCCTATATTGAATGGGGATACACCTTAGAGCATTATATCCCCAACCACTATGGCCTCTAGTTTGTTTATGACCAGGGGGTTCCACGGCCAGTATTTTAGGAGTCTCATACTAGGGCTAATTTTTCTTAGGCTTGTGCCCTTTACACCATCTTAGCAGCCTCCACTATTTGTTCTTCCATCAGTGATCGAGTTACCATCCCTCCTCTTACTCAAAAAGGCGATGTTACTTCGGATTCTGTATTGAAGTACTGGCAGTCACAACTGGCTAAGATTGAAGAGTTTGTTCAAAGTTCCCATATTTACCCAGCAGTTCAAACTTTTCCATCCATAGAGCTGGGTTTGAAGGGGATTTCTATCCTTAGGGTTGAGTTCCTTCTAAGTTTTACTCCCTAAATTCCTCCGTCAGAGCTGCCCCAGGATCCCCACTGCTGTGCCCAGGGCCTAGAAAGCTCCAACACCCAAATAAAATATCGAGGGTGCTTCTGCTGATGCGGCTCCTAACGAGGGGCCATAAAAAACTATTGCCAAGAAAGACATAATGTCTGAAAGTGGAGCTTCTTCAAAATCTAAATCCCATCCAAAGTTACAAGCTCCTTTAAACGCATTACCAATTACCTTCATCCCACCTTCTATGTCTGTCGACCTAAGTGGGCGAATAAAAGACAAATGTCAGGTTCAGCTGGAATAGTACAACAGGTATTTCAAGAAGCCCCCCCACCCCACCCCGCTCCTCATGTTGCTATTTTTCCTACTATTATCGTAGATCCAATGGATGGGGTATCAAAACATAGATAGAGTTCTAGAGTCCCCTCTGTTGATAGTTCCTCTGGCACTAGATAGAAGACTCTAGGTACAAAGTCCCAGAGGAAACAATCTCATGAAGTGCAACCTACTATTGATGCTTCACCTACTGAGGCATCTCCCTCTCCATCTCCAACTGAGGCTATCACTCTGGACGACCGTCCTGATGTTGACCAGGGTCAAACCAATTGGGCTTCACCAGTTCTTTTGCCACTTGCTTTGCTAATGGTCATATTATGCCATTCTTGAGCAAGATGTATGTTTTTTATTTCTTCACTTAGCCATTTTCAGTCTGATGTGAAGTAGTGTATTTTCTAACACTTAGAAACTTTGTGCAGGAGATTGAAGAAGAAAGGTCAAGTCCTCCTGTGAGCCCCTTCAAGGAAGTACGCTTTAGTAGCATCTAAGGCGATGCATATCCTCCCAGTTATCTCATATATTATCCCACCTACACAACTCCCACTAAAAATATTATGCCACCAGACCACCATATACGCGTCATATTCCTTAGATGACCACCTACACAACTCCCACCCGAGAGCCTCGGACTGGGTATCCTAAATCTTATAACTAGAAAGGAAACACCAATAGAATATACAAGACCATTTGTGCACTGGATAAGATCATTCGACAGCCTTAGGTAATCAACAGTGTTGCCGACCAAAACTTTAATTGTCAGTTAGCGTAGAGCTAAATGTGTCGACGACCAATGCCTCAGTATCTCGCGTAGTTGGGCAAGGTTAACTAAAACCTACTGAAAGTTTGTAAAACATAACTTCAATTAAACTTTAAGAACATAAAATTAGATAAGACTTGTAATGTAGGAATTGTTAAACTCTCATCATCTACAAAAAAGGGGAGGGTCCATCAGGGACGGCGCCAGCTTGCAAAAAGACGAACCACGTGAGCAAATGTGTACAACTTGGTATTCACTATGAAGGACCATCGTAAATGTTGGCGGTAACACTAGAAGGGTGCAATGATTAAATTGACTCATGGGCAGAGACAAAGTGGACAAACCCAAGGAAAGTGAGGTAGCATCCTCCGCAATCACTAAGAAAATTTCATGGGAGAAGAATCCCTCATCCACGCAGGGAGGATGCCCGAAAACAACAATAAAAATAGGGCATCAGACATGTTGAAACTTATAACACTTCCCCTCTCCATGATAATACGGTGAAATTTAGGTCATGAGAATGACGAATGCAATGTAAATCAATGAAACAAACAACATCAACCAATGGATAAATGTGTCTAAAAGAGATTGATGAAGGATGCTAAAAGTGGAAACAACACGCCACATTAAATAGCTGTTGAGCTTCTCGAATATAATTATCCATCAGTCGTTCAAATGCAAGGGATAATTGATCGGTCAACTATATGATAATTTTTAGATATCCCCATTTTTACCCCCACCCTTTCTATCTATTACCCAACATACCCCATCATTTCTAGAAGAAATAGGTAAACCAATTTTTAAACCCTTTTAATTTTGATGAAGAGTGTCCACATTTACACACTCCTAGTCGACCCTATCTATGGACACCCTAATTGGTAATAGGTGTGTGGGTCCTTTTTATCCCATCCATAAAAATACTATTAACACTAAAGACCAGTGAGAAACCCCAAGGAACCCGAGAATAAAATGTTGGGTACCAAGATACAAATTAGAGAAAAACCAATAAGGATCCATTGGACTTCCTTCAACTGATCAATTAAAGTCTCCCCCTCCCCCAAAGGCGTTAATCGATTGGTCATCCCGACTTTATTGTAATCATTACCAGATCTTTAAAGATCTTTTCCTAGCCCTACGCATGCCACACCCCCTCCATCACCCGTAAACATGTCACCGTGGTTGATTGATCCGTCAAAGCCCAAGGATGACTGATCAGTCAAAGGCCCTGTATAGATCCCTACAAATAAGGTCCCACAACCTTACAAAGTACCTCAAATCCCAAAAATGATTCGGTTTTATATCTTTCTTCAACCCCGAGCACTAGAGATACTCGATCTCATTTTGAAAAGTCCTGAAGAATTTTATACTTTAGAGAAGTTAGTTTGCTCTGATGAAATGCTCGTACTTCCGCGAAGTAACTTCCCCTAAGTAAATCTCGTACATCTAAAAAATAGCTTCCACTAAAAAATAGAGGCAAACCTCTATGCACTTCCCACAAAAGTCGTCACTTCTAAACAAAGCTCTGCCAAACTAAATGGAGATTTGCCCAATTAGATCACTTAAAGTGTCACTACACCAAAAAGGGCAAATTGTCACCTTTTAGCTGGCCAACCTTGTCACGATCATTGACCGTGGCCAAAAAAAATGCGTTGTCACGGACTTGTCATGGTCAATGATCGTGAAAATTCCGTGACAAATATAGTTGCCACGGACTTGTCATGGTCATTGACTATGACAACATTAGAAAGTTGTCACGGTCAAAGATCGTAACAGGTCTGTGACAACTTTCCCAGTAAAAAAACCCTTACGCTTTTTTTCCCACCGGTTTGTTTCCCCCTTAATTCCCTCTCTCTCTCTCTACTTTCACATCCATTTTTTCCTCTCTTTCTCTCTCTCTCGTATGTATATGTGTGTGTGTATTTAAATGTGTGTGTATATTTATATGTGCGTATATGTATATGTGTGTGTGTGTAGCTATGTGTATGTGTGTGTGTGCATGTTTGCAGGTGGGTGCGTGTGTATGTGTGTGTGCGTGTGTATGTGTGTGTAGGTGCTTGTGTGTGTGGGTGGGTGTGCAGGTGGGGATGGGGATGGGGGTAGGGGGAGGCGTAGGCGCAAAGGGTGGGGGTAGGAGTGTGTGTTTAGGTGTATAGATGTGTAGGGGTGGGGGCAATGGTGTGTGTGTGTTATAATTATAAATTTATTTAATTATTGACATAAATTATAGAAAAATATATGCTCCTAATAGGTATTGATTTGACTACAAAAGCCTATTAGGTATTGTTAATATTGAAATTAATAGGTATTGTTTAGAAAAATATATGCTCCTAATAGGTATTAATTTGAATCTTATTCTTTAGAGAATAAAATTAATTTGACATTATAAATATTGTTTATCTATTCTTATTTAGGTTTGAAATTTATTAGAAATTGTTAATGTTGATTGGGTATTATTATTTAGGGCTTGAGGCGAATTAGTCATATGTATTTAATTTCTTATATTGTTCGAAATGAATTAATTGAGTATATGAATTAGAAGGAGTACGGGATACACATTTGTTAGTTTGTTGCTGTTGCTTGATTATATTGGATGGATGTGGTTGGATATGGAAGTTAGTTATTTAATTTTTTTAAAATCCTTAATTTAATTCACACTAATAAATTCTGAAATAATTATATTGTCTTAATTTGTTGAGTTGGTTAATTTAGGAAATGGCACTACCACTGAATTATTGTCCAAATGGGGGGAGGGGTAGTTTTCCACTTTGTTCTAAAATTACTTTGTGTCACGACCCTTTCGAGAGTGGCATGACCACGGACTTATGATAATTAAATGAAACATATTGGAAATTAAATATAGTGCGCATATATACTAGCCATCTAGTTCTTATGCGTACGCATTCAATAGCTCTTAAACCCGTTCGAGAGTTATTACTCCTGTAATGAGATCTCTCGAATTGTCCCGTTTGAACAGTTTGGGACTGTATAGTTTTTGTATAATAATATTCTTAGTGGCTTAAAATTTTTACTGGAGAAAGTTTTGCAGTCGTATCTTAATGTTCTCTAGGGTACATACTAGATGATGTGGTGTTAAGTGTTATTTCAATTATCAATTGAAATAACACTCACACTTGCGAATCTACGTCGTGTACTTTGAGAACTAGAGGGTTATGCAGTCGAATTTTTCTCAAATTGGAACAATGTGCATGAGCAGTTAAGTATATTATAGAAATATGCGCCATGTATTCGATGTGATGCATGCAGAGAAGAACATCGTTGAACATATTGTGGGCACATACCTTGGGGGGAGTCATTCGAAGGATGAATAAAGTGCACGAAAAGACCTTAAATCGTTGAAACTTAAGCCACAACTATGGTTGAAAGAAGATAGTAGGGTAAGAACAATAATTCCCCCTAGTGCGTTTACTTTGACGAGTGAGGAAAGGAAGGTTCTTTTAAATACGATATATAATTTGAAGGTTCCATCTAATTTTTCATCCAACTTGCAAAGGATTGTGAATTAGTGTACCCATGATTTACGCAAGTGTAAGTCCCACAATTGGCATGTGATCATTGGTCCCTCTATTGTTTAAGCACTGTTTCTCGAAGCACAAAGATTTTTGAAGGGCGATTATGAAAATTAGTATCTTCTTCTTACTTTTATGTGAGAAGGTAGTCAATCGAGAACACATAGTGGCCACAAAAGTGGCAGTTACCGAAGCAATTTGTGTGTTGGAGAAGTACTTTCCCTTATCATTATTTAACATAAGTGTTCACTTGTTGGTACACCTATGCGACGAGGCCCTTCTTTGTGGTTCAGTTAGATATCGGTGGATTTATCCTTTTGAAAGTTGATGAAAGTTTTCAAAGATTATGTCAAGAATACATAATACATTGCAGGATCAATTGCAGAGGAATACATCATCGTGGAGTCATCAATATATACTCGGGAATATATGCCTGACTCGACCAATGGTGATGACATTGATGAGTTCATCGATAAGGGTGGCCATGTGATGGGCAAACGAGTGAAATTAACAAGTTTACAACATCAACAAATAGCTCGTTATGTATTTGACACACACGAAGATGTCGAAGAATGGAAAAATTAAGTTTAAATTATTATAAGTTTTACATTATTTTAGATTATTTTATACATGATTAATTTTGTAATACATTTGTCACATTGATTTTATGCATAAAAGATGAAGCCTGTGAGAATAATAAAAGACGAAAAACAATGGCACAATCAGACAACGAATTTAGGTTGTGGTTGTCACACGAGGTAATTATAATGAAAATGGTTGTTATTAAATGTTACATTACAATAAAACTTTACAACTAACCTATTTAATTTATCTATATTCTCCGCTCTTAAATATGGGTGATGCGACATCAAGGCTTGCTCATCTAGCCACTGGACCCTTGATCTTGGCACAAGAGTAAAAAAAGGATCGATTGAACGGTTACGTTTTCGATGCAAGGGTGTATGAGGAAAGTACAAATGTACAGAACTCGGGCATTTCATACAAGGTTCTTACTTTCTTTCAAGCGAGCGCGAAAGATAAAAACCTCGTTGAAGCTGACATGACTTACTATGGTGTAATTCGAAATATATTTGAATTGGACTATGTAAGCTTCAAAGAGGTTGTATTTTATTTTGATTGGGTAAGAGTTGAGGATAAAATTCCTTGTAAAGTTGATCCTAGCACCAATTTGATGATGGTTGACTTGTCCAAGTTGAAGAGCAACGGACACGTGTGCGATGAGTCGTTTGTTTGTGCTTTTTAAAAGGTCATGCAAGTGTTTTACAAAGAGTATATCATCAACGAGCCGTGGTCAATCATCCTACATGCGCCAAAGTGTCTAAACAGTAGTGTGGATGACTTGGCTCCTCCTACCGAATATCAATCCATTTTTTATGATAACCCGAATTTTAAACAATTTTTAGATTTGTAATAAGTATTCCAATTATCAGACATCAGTTTAATGCTTTTAATTCATTTCTACTTGATCAGATTACTGCATGTAATATTTAGATTTAATTCTTAAGCATTAATTCAAAGTCCATGAGTGGGTGTATTATTCTAATGTTTTATTATTATCGGACATCAGTTTAATGCTTTTAATTCATTTTCACTTGATCAGTTTAGTACATTAATTCAAAGTTGCCAGTGTTTTGTTATAATATGGTTAGTGCTTTGTATTCTTCTAATTCATTTGGATTTTTACTAATAAAAACAATTTTTACAAAAATGTCTTCTTCAGGGCTTGGCGGCAGTGGAGGAGACGAGGGTTCCTCGACCCCTAGGATCCCAAAATGGGGCAAATTGGGATCGGCCGTTGAGAACAAGATGGATTATTTGCTAGATCCCTCGAGTTGGTGAAGATGATTATCAACCCGCAATACACTAGTTGGAGGGACGTTCCAAATGAGCGCAAGTTGGCTATTTGGGCGACACTACAAGTAATGTATTTATATTTATATTTATATTTATATTTATATTTATATTTATATTTATATTTATATTTATATTTATATTTATATTTATATTTATATTTATATTTATATTTATATTTATATTTATATTTATATTTATATTTCAATTTCAATTTATATTTATTTGCAACTAACACTTACTTTCTTTTTATTTGTATTTGTTTGACAGGAACAATTCGGCCTGCCCCCAAAACTCCATGATTCCATGTTTGAGCAGTTGAGGGAACAAAATAAGACGTGGAAGAAAACTTTAAGGGCTCGGCACTTTGGGATTACCCGGGACTCCATTCTCAAACTGCATGATACCGTCCCGACAAGGAGCCGATCGCATTGGCACAGTGGAAAAAGTTTATCAACAATGAGATCGAGGGGCGACAATTGGAATCTTGCCAATCGGGGAGGGAAAACTGGGCAAAAAAGTCGTACATGCACTATTCTGTGCGGACGTCCTACGCCGAAGTGGATCATAGGATGGTAAGTTTTTTTTTCAATAATTATAGTTTAATGTTATTTTGCATAATTTTATTTTGTGTTACTTACTAATGTTGCATTATTTTATTTCAAGAGACGGGGAATGGCCTTGAGGGTAGGCCACATAGGATCGATGCCTATGTGGCAATCTAGATGAAGAAGGGAAAGGACAAGGATGTGTCCCCGAGCGTCTCGGCCACGATTGTAAGTAATAAATATTTAATTTTTTTTAATTATGTCATAATTTTTTATTTAATTAATTAAAGAATCGTGTGCTTTTTGTCATTTTAGGCAAAGCTTAAAGAAGTGCCTGAGTCGTAGTCTAATGCCGACAAGGCATATTTGTCTACGGACGCACTCAGCCAAGTGCTCAACACTGATTTCAAGGGGATGACTAGGGGGTGAGCTTGCGGGTGGGGAATCATCTAAATGGAGACGAGCAATATCGGGTTGGCTTGTCAGGTGGACACGCATAAAGATAAGCTATCAAGGTTGGAGGCGACGGTCCTAGATATGTACACCTTTATGAAGCATAAGTTAGGCAAGGGAAAGGGGAAAGGGGAAGGAGAAGACGATGGAGATGGAGGTGGACGAGGATGAGGACGTGGACATCCCTGCTTCATCTCCGATACGTGCGGACTCACTGCTATATGATTCGATTCCCATATTGACTACCTTCGAGTAGACTATGTCAACAATTGGTTAGGCGATCATGTTTTTACTCGACATATATGATGGACAACCGATAACGAGGGGGTTGAGGGACCCGAGAACCCTCCCGGGTATGTCGGTTCATGGACGTTTCCTTCAAGACATTGAGGCCACGGTGCTCATCACGCATTTGATGCCCCAAAAGGAGAACTCCACATTGTGGTTGCGTGAACATTGCAGCATGATGCATATTGAGGGATGTCTCAATGCGTATATCGTTTGGACTTCCTTCCTCCTCCGGCCTACTGATGACTCTATGCATTGACATTGTTTGTATCTATTTTATTTGGACACTTGGATTATATTTGTATTGTTATGATTTGTTACATTTTGGTTTAGATATGGAATGTATTTTTATTTTATTTGGATATGGAATTATATATGCAATGATTTGATTCATTATTTCTATTTTATTTGGATATAGTTGTTTGTTGCTATAACAGGTACAAATATACTGGTGGGCAGTGATAGTGGCCATACTGCCCAGCAGATTTTTTTTAAATTCTGCCCATAATTATCACGGTCATTGACCATAACAAGTCCGTGACAACTTTCTTTGTCACGGACTTTTCACGATTTTGTCACGGTCAAAGATCGTGACAGGACCGTGAGAAGTCTAATGAACTTGTCACAGTCATTAACCATGACAAGTCCGTGACAAAAAAATTTATCACCCCCATACTTGTCACGGTCAATGATTGTGACAAGTTCAACAGTTTTGGTGTAGTGTGTAAAGACTCCCCTCGGAAACATTTGACTCAAGCTACAATGGTAAATACAGCAATCTCGGATCCATACCCCCACCCACACACTCACAAATATATATAGTGATAAACTACCCATATCTGTTTATCTAATTTATCTCGGCCCATGTTTAGGGGACTGAGTATGCACTTATCATCGTTTATATATTAAAGCCTAGTCTCTAATATGTTTATTGAGTTGACATGCTCATATTTTCAATATATCCTAATAAAACTCCATAAAGACTAAATAAAAAAATTTAAAAATACTTTTCAAAATCGTTTTTAGGAAAGTGTTAGCCCAAAACTTTGCAAATCTAAAGTCTAAAATCTGGCAACACCCATTGCTTCTTTGAGGAAACAAAGCCCATCGCTACGAAGGCACCCCTAATATGTGTTTTCATATAAATAATTATCAAACATTGTCCATCGATTAACATACTATTTTAACAAATAAATTTATCAATCCAACAAAATGAAAATACTATATCAGGGACTAAGCTCTATAAATAATGTAATGTTGTATATTGAATACCCGATATCCCATTGCCTACAACTGTATAAATGTCCTATTAGTTAGAACTATGTTGAATTTGATCCTAATTCCCCTTTGGTATGTAGGCTCTATACCAAGCTAAAATAGTGAAGCCCAAGCCTTATCAGCCGTCTCTTGACGTATTACATATTAGGGATGCATCCGTCCCTAGTCTAAATAAATGAATTAACTATCTCGAGATCTATGACACCTCTGAGATTTTAACCATGTCCCTAAGGGATACTTATATCTCTTTCGATGTCTTATGGTCTACTTTAATACTAAATTGCCCCCCCTCCCTATACACTTCCAAACTATCCCAAAGGTTCAATAACATGTTCTAGTTAGTGATCGCCTGACGGACATGAATATCTTTGTCGAAGAATGTTAGAGTCAAATTCAATTCTGATACTCTAACAAAGCTACCTTATGGACCACATATATCTTCTCCCCCTCAAGTTCTACACTTGCACAAACATCACATTGGAACATGCAAACAAGTAAATTGCATCGGCTTTGATCTTGCGACTACACGAGTACATAAGCAAAACACTGAGTCCTTCTCATGAGAATAGTCCTCAATAATGTATCTCTTAATATGTTTTTAATGTAGATATACATTCATCCCTCACATCACCATTCTATCTCTCCTCAAACATCGAATGAGATATCAAATTATCTCAAGCCGAGCTTCCTCGCACACATAACATTAGAAACCACCCATCACCCAAGCCGAGCATTAGCTCACACTTACATACATATTAACGGTCACTTATTATAGAAGCACAAAGTTATACACGATCACCCTTGTGTACCTTTATTAGTTAAGTGGCGTTCCTACACCTCTCACTGAAATCATTTTCCAACCTGAGCACCTATCCATGATTTAAGGGATTCTCAAACTAAAGTCTCTAAACATGTTCTTAAATTAAGTAAAAAGTAATAAAATAATGTAAAAATAGATAATAAGTATATAATTAAGTAATTATAAAGAACAAGTGATGTTCCTAACGCTTTCTCCACTCGTAACCCGATCTCGAACCCACACAACAAGAATCACAAAACCAATCATAAATTGAAACATGCCTTAGGATTAGACAAAAATGGCTAACCCGAACCATTTTCTCATTTTTATATAAAATAAACTGGAAATTATGAACAACTAACAAACCCCTCGCATGAATATACACACTTAGGCTTAAGCCAAAAATTAGGGACGTGCACAAAAAATTGGATATGGTGTTGAACAACTTCCTGGGGAAAATCATCGATCCCATCAAACTGATAATGCGACCTCGAGGGAAGTGGAGGAATGGGGGACAAGAAATCCTGAGTCCACCATTACACAAGTTTTTCCCCCTGGGTGCCCCACAGCTCAAGACCCTTAACACCACGTATAGTCATGTACTCTTTAGGGAAGAAGGTCCTTAGGTTCCTTAAAGGTCATATAATAATCTTTAATAATATGCACTACTTCAGTAGGAATGGCTCCGTGTTTAGATATTGTAGTTACTGAAGACAACAATCTCATTATCATGAATTTGTTCTTACTGCACAATGTATTAAAAGACTTGTTAGTGATCACGTGTAACTGAGTTTTCCATATTGTAACTCAATATATTTCCCTCCCTTCAAAAATATAAGTTCAACTTATTGAGATATATATAGTGGGGGCTCACTTCCATCAGCCATTGCACCCTTACAACCATGTCACATCCTCTTAAAAGTAGTATTATCACTTCGTTATCAAAGGCATGATAATTCCTAGTTGAACTTTATGTTACACCGTGCCCAATTAAATACCGGGTGATAAGTTCTTTATTAAAATTAAAACAAAATGTTCGGTTGGTTGATTCTTAGCATCACTGTCGAAAACATTTATTCTTCTTAATCACCTAATAAATAATTAAGCTTGTGTCAAAAAAATTTCCATTTTAATTTATAACCAAATAATCCATTAATAAATTCCAATTATTAAGACACAAACCGGTTACCATACACATGAATAAAATGTAACACCCCGTATTTTTTGGTACATTTAATTTAATTAATTCGGAGATTTTAAATTACTTAGTGTGTTGTAATTTAATGAATTAATTAGAACAGAATAATATATAAATATTAATCTGGGATTGAATGGTTAATATTTAGGGAAAACTTATTTACTAAGTGAATAGTAATAATATAATTATGTCGTCTAGAGTATTAATGACGAGGTATGTACTTATCGCATCCGAAAGTCGGTATAGACTGTATTAGGTGGGGGATAAGTATTTCTAGAAATTAACTCGGATGCAAATTCTGAGGGTACAGTTGAGTCCGGATGGGCCGAGATAGTCGGAAAAGTGTACCCGGGGGTAGTAAACGGGTCACGGGACGTTTTAGACATAGCCGGGCCCACTTGGGGGCATTTGGGTCACTTGGGCTTGGCCCATTAGTCAAAAAACGGGATTAAGTTAATTAATCTAATAAAAATAAATAAGGGGGTGGCTGAACTTAATTAGAGAAAACAAATTAAGGGTTAGGAAACCCTAACAGCAGCCAAAGCCAAATTGGGGATCAAAGAGAGCCATCAAAGGTCATCTTCAACCTTGGGATTTAGCTCCAATTCAGACTCTACGAACCTTGAGGCAAGTGGATAACTTGCAATAGCATTAAATCTGTTTTCGATTCATATTCATGTGTAGTGATTATGTAGAAATCCGTTTTTGGGTGTTAATGGAATGAACATGGGATTTTGAAAACAACAATTCTGATTTACGAAATTTAGGGTGATGATTCTTGTAAAATCTGATAATGGTGAGTTATTGCATATCTGATAAGAATGTTATCTGCATATTTGGAAACGAATTTGATGATGAAATTTGGGGTACAAATGGACCTAGGGTTAATGATGAAACTTTCCCCAAATTTAGAAATTTGAGTTAATGGACGAATTATTGATGTTGATGAATACTCTGGAGATCCTTAAAGAGTTTCCTAATATGTAAAAATGCTAAAAGAGACTTAGTTTCAGTGTAGAAGGAAATTAGGGTTTGCAGATTTTCGCCCATGGCTGTCCGTCTTCGCGAAGAAGGCGAGTACCTATTCGATCGATCGATCGACGCCATGAAGTCGATCGATCGACGGTCGGCAGAAACGGACAGTTCGCCCAGTTTTATTTACATAGGAAGAGATTATATAAAAAGTTGTTATGCAATTAATTATTGTTGAGAAATTAATGCATGGGGTATACCTAATTAAATGTGAGTGAATTAATTAGGAGATGGGAGGAGAAATTTGGATGACACGTCAAAATTTGGTTGAGTGACATCGAGGTAAATTATATTACGTAGTAATGGGCTAAGAAATTTAGAGTCGGGATTTAGACTTGGGTGAGGTTAATTCGGGCTATGAGATTGAGTCCAATTAAATGGTGAGGGCAACATCAAAAGTAACTGAATTTATTAATGTGCAAATTAATTAATAAATTCGAGTTGGGTAATAACCTCATAATAAAAATGGAATAGGCTTGTGTCACGGGTTTGGTACACGGTGTAGCTAGAACATTTTTATATATGTGTATATATATATATACGGTGTGTGATAGTATATATATATAGTGTATGCCTTAATATCAGTGGTTAGATATTATTATACTCTAGTGCTATAGGGGGAGGTTACGCGCAGTGGATGAATCCCCTAGCTTGAGGAGTAGGGCGAGTAGATTCCCAGGTCATAGCGTCCGTTACAGGGGGTGAGGGGCATCTCACTTTCCGGGAAGGAATATGACCGCCTCCAATCGTATACTAAACCAAGTTAGTGAGAGATTCTAACTTGGATAACTAGGATATGTGAATATACCTAGTGTACTAGCACTTTAGAGAAATTATATCCGGGGAGTACTTTTACTCGGGTGGATATTAGTGGTTTATGTATTCCAGTGTGTGTGTGAATGCTGCAATATTCTAAGTATATAATAGGGTGATTATTATATACGGACTAAATAAATACAAGCATGTGTTGTTGTATATGTATAACGAGTGGAGTAGTTATATGAATTAAAAAGGGATATGATTTAATTAAGTTGATGTTACTAATGACTTAAAAATCATAATCACATTATACTCAGGTTAGAGTAGGGAGGAGTGTAAGAAGACTTTAATAATTATCTAGTCATGAGATAGATAACTAGGTGATAATTAAAGCGTTAGTGGTGCACATTAGAGGAGGGGCAAGGAAGTTCTCAAGAGAGTGCGACACTAACTAAAATATGAAGAGCATGCATATTTATTATTACTGCAAGTTAATCATTTGTTAAATGTTTTCAAAGGTTTTGGGTACTAACCCTTGCTATAAAAATTTTTAAAAACCTTTTAGGTGTCCAGCCACAGGGACGCCAGACTTGACTCAATTCCAGGAACTCCGTTGCTGCAGCATATGTGGATGTTGCGGGACCTTTGATAAACGCCTCTTTCTTTCATTCATATTGTAGAGACTCATTACTATTTATTCGAGCATGTCGCTCACTTTCCATTTATTTGTTTCTTAGACTTGTTGGGATTTTATTCTTGTCTTTATGGGATTTTTATTTGGACCGATGGTTTATTCGGTTAATTAATTTTTACTTGTGGAATGATTAGTTCAATTATCTGTGAATGTTATTGTTTTATTTTTTTTGCATGGGTTTTTGTTTAATTAATGAAAGATAAATTGGCACCAGTCTATTTTTCTCACTTAGGTGGTTAGTAATTTAATAAAACGACAGTGATGCTAAGAATGGACCAAATGAGAAACCTGTTCTAACTTGATTTAGGACTGATCACCCGGGATTAATTAGGCGGGGTGTCACAGATGGTATCAGAGAATCAGGTTCTAGTGTCCTTAGGATCTGTACGGCTTTCTACGTTTCAGCGTAGCGTTCGGTTGTTATAGAGCCCTATTATTAGGACTGTTGATTATATTTTCCGCTTGTGAGAGATCGTATTTCTGCTATTAGTTTTGTATAAATTGTGTACTTATACAATTCAATCTATTTCAGATGTCACCGAAGAGACAGAGTGCGGAGAGGACTGAGGCTAGGGATGAGGTGAGGGAGGCTCACCAGGAGCCACAGATACCGCCACCACCACCCCCACCCGAGTTGATTTCTACTACTCAAGTGGCAGTGATAGTGGCCCAGGCAGTCGAGACAGCGATGCAAGCTATGGCAGCTCATTTTCCACAGCCCCAGGCACCACCTCTAATGGCTCCAGCAGTTCAGGCTCCAGTGGGGCCACCGTCTTGGCAGCGAGTTAGGGAGACCTTTCAGAAGGGTCACCCACCTGAGTTTCAGGGGAGCATCGATGTGGTAGAGGCTTGTGACTGCAAGAAGAATATTCAGCGCCATCTGCGCATGCTGGAGTGTGACGATGTGCAGAGGCAGAAGCTTGCTTCCTTTCGTCTGTCGGAGGCAGCCCTACAATGGTGGGAGTCAGTGACCACCACTGAAGAGCGAGATTTCATGGCGGTACCCGAATCCGGGGTGCGGTTCAACCGTAACCACGTTCCACCAGCGGTAGAGGCGGAAATACGAAGGAAGTTCAGTGAGTTAATACTGGGTGACCGGTCAGTGGCAGATTATGAGCAAGTGTTCACCCGTTTGGCAAGCTTTGTACCAAATGAGGCGAGCAATGAGGAGTGGAAGAGGTCAAGGTTCATGAATGGCTTAGCCTGGAGGATCAGGCAGCATTTGATTGGGAATTCGACGTTAATGACTTATGCAGATGTCGTTAATGCCGCCCTCGTACTTTGTCGGGATCATCCTGCCCATACGAAGGGGAATAAGAGAGCAGGTGAATCAAGCCAGCAGGGCAAGGCGGTTACGGGTGGTTGCACTAGTAGTACTCAGCCACAATTCATTCAGCAAGGGAATCAGGCAAAGAGATTTAAGCCTGGTGGGTTCCAACCGGGAGGACAGGGGTCCAGGCAGGGGCAGCCAGACCCTAAACAACAGCAGCAGGTTCCTCAAGGCCGTCAGGGCCAAGGGAACAATCGGGGAGGCCAGCAGGGCCAGCCACGTCAGGGCCAACGACAGGGAGACGTGCAGAAGCTCTGTTTTGTTTGTCGCCAGCCAGGACACTTCAAGAGGGAGTGCCCGCAGAGGGGCAGAAGCCGCCAGCAGGGTACCCATCAGGGGCAACAGGGGCAGATACCACCGGTCGCACCAACTCCACTCGCCCCAAAGCATCAGTGGAAGATACACTACGGGCGTGTGTATAATGTCCGGAATGTTCCCAATCCTCCGGCACAGCAGGCGCCGCCAGCAGTTGAGGGTATGTTTTTCATTCATGGTCATGTATGTAGCATAATTTTAACATGGGACCATTAAATCTAATTTTGCTAAACGGGCTGGGTTATTAGAGGCAGCGGGTAGCCTCCGTATGAGCGTAGAGTCGCCAGTAGGCAGCGGGGCTTTGATTCGCTCGATTTGTCGGGGAGTGGAAATTTTTGATTGGTAGGCTTAGTTTAGCAGCAGACCTCTTAGTGTTAGATATGGAGGGGTATTATGTCATCTTGGGCATGGATTGGTTGGCAGGTTACCGGGCTACGGTGGATGGTTATGAGAGGACAATCGTGTTCTCCATTCCGGGACAGGAGATGTTCCTGATAGCAATGCCGCTTCCTGAGGGAGGGTCGCGCACTCACTTATATTACATTGAGAAGGAAACCTCACAAACGGTGGTAGTCCCTTTAGACTCTATTTCCGTAGTGAGGAACTTTGAGGATGTTCCTAAGAGCGCTTTTTGTCGCAAAATGGATCATATGAGTAATGCCTTTCGGACTCACCAATGCACCAACAGTGTTCATGGATCTCATGGACAGGGTTTTCAGGGAGTACCTAGATCAGTTTGTCATCGTGTTCATTGATGACATCCAAATCTACTCGCGCACCGAGGAGGAGCGCGCAGAGCATCTGCGCATGGTTCTACAGACACTGAGGGATCATCAACTCTATGCCCAATTCGGGAAGTGTGATTTTTGGCTGTGGGAGGTACAGTCCCTTGGTCACGTCGTGTCAGATCAGGGTATTGCAGTGGATCCGAATAAGGCGTCGGCGGTGAGGGAGTGGGGACAGCCCACGACACCGACCGAGGTGCGCAGTTTTCTGGGTTTGGCCGGTTATTACAGGCGATTCATTAAGGGATTCTCTAAGTTTGCAGGACCTCTGACGAATCCGACTCGGAAAGGGGTACCTTTCAAGTGGGATAATCATCAACAATTAGCGTTCGACGAACTAAAGGACAAGTTGACATCGGCACCCGTGCTTGCATTGCTAAAGGGAGGGCTAGAGTATCGGGTTTACACAGACGCATCCTTACGGGGTCTTGGGGTGGACTCCAGCAGGAGGAAAGGGCTATAGCTTATGCTTCCAGAAAGCTAAAGCCCCACGAGAGGAATTACCCCACTCACGACCTAGAGTTGGCAGCGGTCGTTTTTGCTTTGAGGATATGGAGGCATTATCTTCTAGGAGAGCAGTTTACTCTATTCACGGATCACAAGTCACTTCAGTATCTCTTCACACAGAAGGATCTGAACATGAGACAAAGGCGATGGCTAGAATTCGTGAAGGACTACCAGTTTGATATCCAGTATCATCCTGGTAAGGCCAATGTAGTAGCAGACGCATTGAGCCGAAGACCTACAGGGGAGATATCAGAGGTATGGAAAGCGAAGTGGAGAGAGCTTCAATGTGAGGATGACGTAGCCAAGGCTTGCATGTCAGCTTTATCCGTCACACCCGAGATCATTATGCGGGTTGTGAAGGCTCAGGCGGAGGATCAAAATTGTCGGGATAGGGTGGGCCAGTTGTTAGCTGAAGGAGCGGAGGGTTACTCGATTAGCTCAGAAGGAGGTCTACGCTTTAATGGGAGGTTAATGGTGCCAGAGGATGAGGATTTGAGGCACGCCGTTATGACCGAATCCCATGGTTCGAAATTTGCGGTACATCCCGGTGGGGATAAAATGTACCAAGATATGAGGAGGCAGTATTGGTGGGCAGGGATGAAACGGGACATAGCGGAGTTTGTTTCGAAGTGTGCCACGTGTCAGCTTGTGAAAGTTGACCACCAGAGACCATCAGGGATGCTGCAGCCATTAGACATTCCCGTGTGGAAATGGGAGAGCATCTCCATGGACTTCATCACAGGGTTGCCGGTATCGCAGAAGGGTCACGACTCCATATGGGTTATTGTGGATCGGTTGACTAAGGTAGCCCACTTTTTGCCGGTACGCACAGACTTTGAGACGATGCGTTATGCACAGCTATTCATAGCAGAGATTGTTAAGCTGCATGGAGTGCCGATAAATATCGTATCCGACAGAGACAAAATCTTTGTTGCCCACTTTTGGCAGAGCTTTCAGGATGCAATGGGCACGGAGTTGCGCTTGAGTACAGCGTATCACCCACAGACTGACGGACAGACTGAGAGAGTTAATCAGATGCTGGAGGACATGCTCAGAATGTGCATTTTGGACTTCGGGGGAGGTTGGGATATATCTTCCTTTGGTAGAGTTTGCGTATAACAACTCTTACCAATTCACGATTGGAATGGCACCGTTTGAGGCGCTGTACGGGAGACCTTGTCGTTCACCCGCTTGTTGGTTAGAGGTGGGGGACAACAAACTCTTGGGGCCGGAGATTGTTCAGGAGACATCTGCCAAGATAGAGTTGATTCGAGGAATGATTCGAATAGCTCAGGAGAGGCAGAAGAGTTATGCTGATGCTTCTCGAAGACATGTGGAGCTAGAAGTTGGGGACCAGGTTTTAGTCCGGGTATCCCCTATGAAAGGGGTGATGAGGTTCGGAAAGAAAGGTAAGTTAGCACCGCGATACGTAGGACCTTTCCCTATTATTGAGAGGGTGGGACCGGTGGCGTATAAGCTTGGATTACCAGATCATCTTCAGCGAATACACGATGTATTCCATGTGGCATCGCTGAAGAAATATCGAAGGAGCGAGAGAGCCTTTTGGCATATTCCACTCGAGGAGATCGACTTACAGCCAGACATCTCGTATGAGGAGAGGCCGGTAGAAATTCTGGATCGTAGTGAGCGGAAATTACGATCCAAGGTTGTTCCATTGGTTAGAGTACAGTGGGGTCATCACAATGTTGACGAGTCTACCTGGGAGCGAGAGGAGGATATGCGGGAACAATATCCAGAACTTTTCAACGCAGGTACGATCTAATTTCGGGGACGAAATTCCTTTATAAGGGGGGGAGTATGTAACACCCCGTATTTTTTGGTACATTTAATTTAATTAATTTGGAGATTTTAAATTACTTAGTGTGTTGTAATTTAATGAATTAATTAGAACAGAATAATATATAAATATTAATCTGGGATTGAATGGTTAATATTTAGGGAAAACTTATTTACTAAGTGAATAGTAATAATATAATTATGTCGTCTAGAGTATTAATGACGAGGTATGTACTTATCGCATCCGAAAGTCGGTATAGACTGTATTAGGTGGGGGATAAGTATTTTTAGAAATTAACTCGGATGCAAATTCTGAGGGTACAGTTGAGTCCGGATGGGCCGAGATAGTCGGAAAAGTGTACCCGGGGGTAGTAAACGGGTCACGGGACGTTTTAGACATAGCCGGGCCCACTTGGAGGCATTTGGGTCACTTGGGCTTGGCCCATTAGTCAAAAAACGGGATTAAGTTAATTAATCTAATAAAAATAAATAAGGGGGTGGCTGAACTTAATTAGAGAAAACAAATTAAGGGTTAGGAAACCCTAACAGCAGCCAAAGCCAAATTGGGGATCAAAGAGAGCCATCAAAGGTCATCTTCAACCTTGGGATTTAGCTCCAATTCAGACTCTACGAACCTTGAGGCAAGTGGATAACTTGCAATAGCATTAAATCTGTTTTCGATTCATATTCATGTGTAGTGATTATGTAGAAATCCGTTTTTGGGTGTTAATGGAATGAACATGGGATTTTGAAAACAACAATTCTGATTTACGAAATTTGGGGTGATGATTCTTGTAAAATCTGATAATGGTGAGTTATTGCATATCTGATAAGAATGTTATCTGCATATTTGGAAACGAATTTGATGATGAAATTTGGGGTACAAATGGACCTAGGGTTAATGATGAAACTTTCCCCAAATTTAGAAATTTGAGTTAATGGACGAATTATTGATGTTGATGAATACTCTGGAGATCCTTAAAGAGTTTCCTAATATGTAAAAATGCTAAAAGAGACTTAGTTTCAGTGTAGAAGGAAATCAGGGTTTGCAGATTTTCGCCCATGGCTGTCCGTCTTCGCGAAGAAGGCGAGTACCTGTTCGATCGATCGATCGACGCCATGAAGTCGATCGATCGACGGTCGGCAGAAACGGACAGTTCGCCCAGTTTTATTTACATAGGAAGAGATTATATAAAAAGTTGTTATGCAATTAATTATTGTTGAGAAATTAATGCATGGGGTATACCTAATTAAATGTGAGTGAATTAATTAGGAGATGGGAGGAGAAATTTGGATGACACGTCAAAATTTGGTTGAGTGACATCGAGGTAAATTATATTACGTAGTAATGGGCTAAGAAATTTAGAGTCGGGATTTAGACTTGGGTGAGGTTAATTCGGGCTATGAGATTGAGTCCAATTAAATGGTGAGGGCAACATCAAAAGTAACTGAATTTATTAATGTGCAAATTAATTAATAAATTCGAGTTGGGTAATAACCTCATAATAAAAATGGAATAGGCTTGTGTCACGGGTTTGGTACACGGTGTAGCTAGAACATTTTTATATATGTGTATATATATATATACGGTGTGTGATAGTATATATATATAGTGTATGCCTTAATATCAGTGGTTAGATATTATTATACTCTAGTGCTATAGGGGGAGGTTACGCGCAGTGGATGAATCCCCTAGCTTGAGGAGTAGGGCGAGTAGATTCCCAGGTCATAGCGTCCGTTACAGGGGGTGAGGGGCATCTCACTTTCCGGGAAGGAATATGACCGCCTCCAATCGTATACTAAACCAAGTTAGTGAGAGATTCTAACTTGGATAACTAGGATATGTGAATATACCTAGTGTACTAGCACTTTAGAGAAATTATATCCGGGGAGTACTTTTACTCGGGTGGATATTAGTGGTTTATGTATTCCAGTGTGTGTGTGAATGCTGCAATATTCTAAGTATATAATAGGGTGATTATTATATACGGACTAAATAAATACAAGCATGTGTTGTTGTATATGTATAACGAGTGGAGTAGTTATATGAATTAAAAAGGGATATGATTTAATTAAGTTGATGTTACTAATGACTTAAAAATCATAATCACATTATACTCAGGTTAGAGTAGGGAGGAGTGTAAGAAGACTTTAATAATTATCTAGTCATGAGATAGATAACTAGGTGATAATTAAAGCGTTAGTGGTGCACATTAGAGGAGGGGCAAGGAAGTTCTCAAGAGAGTGCGACACTAACTAAAATATGAAGAGCATGCATATTTATTATTACTGCAAGTTAATCATTTGTTAAATGTTTTCAAAGGTTTTGGGTACTAACCCTTGCTATAAAAATTTTTAAAAACCTTTTAGGTGTCCAGCCACAGGGACGCCAGACTTGACTCAATTCCAGGAACTCCGTTGCTGCAGCATATGTGGATGTTGCGGGACCTTTGATAAACGCCTCTTTCTTTCATTCATATTGTAGAGACTCATTACTATTTATTCGAGCATGTCGCTCACTTTCCATTTATTTGTTTCTTAGACTTGTTGGGATTTTATTCTTGTCTTTATGGGATTTTTATTTGGACCGATGGTTTATTCGGTTAATTAATTTTTACTTGTGGAATGATTAGTTCAATTATCTGTGAATGTTATTGTTTTATTTTTTTTGCATGGGTTTTTGTTTAATTAATGAAAGATAAATTGGCACCAGTCTATTTTTCTCACTTAGGTGGTTAGTAATTTAATAAAACGACAGTGATGCTAAGAATGGACCAAATGAGAAACCTGTTCTAACTTGATTTAGGACTGATCACCCGGGATTAATTAGGCGGGGTGTCACAGATGGTATCAAAGAATCAGGTTCTAGTGTCCTTAGGATCTGTACGGCTTTCTACGTTTCAGCGTAGCGTTCGGTTGTTATAGAGCCCTATTATTAGGACTGTTGATTATATTTTCCGCTTGTGAGAGATCGTATTTCTGCTATTAGTTTTGTATAAATTGTGTACTTATACAATTCAATCTATTTCAGATGTCACCGAAGAGACAGAGTGCGGAGAGGACTGAGGCTAGGGATGAGGTGAGGGAGGCTCACCAGGAGCCACAGATACCGCCACCACCACCCCCACCCGAGTTGATTTCTACTACTCAAGTGGCAGTGATAGTGGCCCAGGCAGTCGAGACAGCGATGCAAGCTATGGCAGCTCATTTTCCACAGCCCCAGGCACCACCTCTAATGGCTCCAGCAGTTCAGGCTCCAGTGGGGCCACCGTCTTGGCAGCGAGTTAGGGAGACCTTTCAGAAGGGTCACCCACCTGAGTTTCAGGGGAGCATCGATGTGGTAGAGGCTTGTGACTGCAAGAAGAATATTCAGCGCCATCTGCGCATGCTGGAGTGTGACGATGTGCAGAGGCAGAAGCTTGCTTCCTTTCGTCTGTCGGAGGCAGCCCTACAATGGTGGGAGTCAGTGACCACCACTGAAGAGCGAGATTTCATGGCGGTACCCGAATCCGGGGTGCGGTTCAACCGTAACCACGTTCCACCAGCGGTAGAGGCGGAAATACGAAGGAAGTTCAGTGAGTTAATACTGGGTGACCGGTCAGTGGCAGATTATGAGCAAGTGTTCACCCGTTTGGCAAGCTTTGTACCAAATGAGGCGAGCAATGAGGAGTGGAAGAGGTCAAGGTTCATGAATGGCTTAGCCTGGAGGATCAGGCAGCATTTGATTGGGAATTCGACGTTAATGACTTATGCAGATGTCGTTAATGCCGCCCTCGTACTTTGTCGGGATCATCCTGCCCATACGAAGGGGAATAAGAGAGCAGGTGAATCAAGCCAGCAGGGCAAGGCGGTTACGGGTGGTTGCACTAGTAGTACTCAGCCACAATTCATTCAGCAAGGGAATCAGGCAAAGAGATTTAAGCCTGGTGGGTTCCAACCGGGAGGACAGGGGTCCAGGCAGGGGCAGCCAGACCCTAAACAACAGCAGCAGGTTCCTCAAGGCCGTCAGGGCCAAGGGAACAATCGGGGAGGCCAGCAGGGCCAGCCACGTCAGGGCCAACGACAGGGAGACGTGCAGAAGCTCTGTTTTGTTTGTCGCCAGCCAGGACACTTCAAGAGGGAGTGCCCGCAGAGGGGCAGAAGCCGCCAGCAGGGTACCCATCAGGGGCAACAGGGGCAGATACCACCGGTCGCACCAACTCCACTCGCCCCAAAGCATCAGTGGAAGATACACTACGGGCGTGTGTATAATGTCCGGAATGTTCCCAATCCTCCGGCACAGCAGGCGCCGCCAGCAGTTGAGGGTATGTTTTTCATTCATGGTCATGTATGTAGCATAATTTTAACATGGGACCATTAAATCTAATTTTGCTAAACGGGCTGGGTTATTAGAGGCAGCGGGTAGCCTCCGTATGAGCGTAGAGTCGCCAGTAGGCAGCGGGGCTTTGATTCGCTCGATTTGTCGGGGAGTGGAAATTTTTGATTGGTAGGCTTAGTTTAGCAGCAGACCTCTTAGTGTTAGATATGGAGGGGTATTATGTCATCTTGGGCATGGATTGGTTGGCAGGTTACCGGGCTACGGTGGATGGTTATGAGAGGACAATCGTGTTCTCCATTCCGGGACAGGAGATGTTCCTGATAGCAATGCCGCTTCCTGAGGGAGGGTCGCGCACTCACTTATATTACATTGAGAAGGAAACCTCACAAACGGTGGTAGTCCCTTTAGACTCTATTTCCGTAGTGAGGAACTTTGAGGATGTTCCTAAGAGCGCTTTTTGTCGCAAAATGGATCATATGAGTAATGCCTTTCGGACTCACCAATGCACCAGCAGTGTTCATGGATCTCATGGACAGGGTTTTCAGGGAGTACCTAGATCAGTTTGTCATCGTGTTCATTGATGACATCCAAATCTACTCGCGCACCGAGGAGGAGCGCGCAGAGCATCTGCGCATGGTTCTACAGACACTGAGGGATCATCAACTCTATGCCCAATTCGGGAAGTGTGATTTTTGGCTGTGGGAGGTACAGTCCCTTGGTCACGTCGTGTCAGATCAGGGTATTGCAGTGGATCCGAATAAGGCGTCGGCGGTGAGGGAGTGGGGACAGCCCACGACACCGACCGAGGTGCGCAGTTTTCTGGGTTTGGCCGGTTATTACAGGCGATTCATTAAGGGATTCTCTAAGTTTGCAGGACCTCTGACGAATCCGACTCGGAAAGGGGTACCTTTCAAGTGGGATAATCATCAACAATTAGCGTTCGACGAACTAAAGGACAAGTTGACATCGGCACCCGTGCTTGCATTGCTAAAGGGAGGGCTAGAGTATCGGGTTTACACAGACGCATCCTTACGGGGTCTTGGGGTGGACTCCAGCAGGAGGAAAGGGCTATAGCTTATGCTTCCAGAAAGCTAAAGCCCCACGAGAGGAATTACCCCACTCACGACCTAGAGTTGGCAGCGGTCGTTTTTGCTTTGAGGATATGGAGGCATTATCTTCTAGGAGAGCAGTTTACTCTATTCACGGATCACAAGTCACTTCAGTATCTCTTCACACAGAAGGATCTGAACATGAGACAAAGGCGATGGCTAGAATTCGTGAAGGACTACCAGTTTGATATCCAGTATCATCCTGGTAAGGCCAATGTAGTAGCAGACGCATTGAGCCGAAGACCTACAGGGGAGATATCAGAGGTATGGAAAGCGAAGTGGAGAGAGCTTCAATGTGAGGATGACGTAGCCAAGGCTTGCATGTCAGCTTTATCCGTCACACCCGAGATCATTATGCGGGTTGTGAAGGCTCAGGCGGAGGATCAAAATTGTCGGGATAGGGTGGGCCAGTTGTTAGCTGAAGGAGCGGAGGGTTACTCGATTAGCTCAGAAGGAGGTCTACGCTTTAATGGGAGGTTAATGGTGCCAGAGGATGAGGATTTGAGGCACGCCGTTATGACCGAATCCCATGGTTCGAAATTTGCGGTACATCCCGGTGGGGATAAAATGTACCAAGATATGAGGAGGCAGTATTGGTGGGCAGGGATGAAACGGGACATAGCGGAGTTTGTTTCGAAGTGTGCCACGTGTCAGCTTGTGAAAGTTGACCACCAGAGACCATCAGGGATGCTGCAGCCATTAGACATTCCCGTGTGGAAATGGGAGAGCATCTCCATGGACTTCATCACAGGGTTGCCGGTATCGCAGAAGGGTCACGACTCCATATGGGTTATTGTGGATCGGTTGACTAAGGTAGCCCACTTTTTGCCGGTACGCACAGACTTTGAGACGATGCGTTATGCACAGCTATTCATAGCAGAGATTGTTAAGCTGCATGGAGTGCCGATAAATATCGTATCCGACAGAGACAAAATCTTTGTTGCCCACTTTTGGCAGAGCTTTCAGGATGCAATGGGCACGGAGTTGCGCTTGAGTACAGCGTATCACCCACAGACTGACGGACAGACTGAGAGAGTTAATCAGATGCTGGAGGACATGCTCAGAATGTGCATTTTGGACTTCGGGGGAGGTTGGGATATATCTTCCTTTGGTAGAGTTTGCGTATAACAACTCTTACCAATTCACGATTGGAATGGCACCGTTTGAGGCGCTGTACGGGAGACCTTGTCGTTCACCCGCTTGTTGGTTAGAGGTGGGGGACAACAAACTCTTGGGGCCGGAGATTGTTCAGGAGACATCTGCCAAGATAGAGTTGATTCGAGGAATGATTCGAATAGCTCAGGAGAGGCAGAAGAGTTATGCTGATGCTTCTCGAAGACATGTGGAGCTAGAAGTTGGGGACCAGGTTTTAGTCCGGGTATCCCCTATGAAAGGGGTGATGAGGTTCGGAAAGAAAGGTAAGTTAGCACCGCGATACGTAGGACCTTTCCCTATTATTGAGAGGGTGGGACCGGTGGCGTATAAGCTTGGATTACCAGATCATCTTCAGCGAATACACGATGTATTCCATGTGGCATCGCTGAAGAAATATCGAAGGAGCGAGAGAGCCTTTTGGCATATTCCACTCGAGGAGATCGACTTACAGCCAGACATCTCGTATGAGGAGAGGCCGGTAGAAATTCTGGATCGTAGTGAGCGGAAATTACGATCCAAGGTTGTTCCATTGGTTAGAGTACAGTGGGGTCATCACAATGTTGACGAGTCTACCTGGGAGCGAGAGGAGGATATGCGGGAACAATATCCAGAACTTTTCAACGCAGGTACGATCTAATTTCGGGGACGAAATTCCTTTATAAGGGGGGGAGTATGTAACACCCCGTATTTTTTGGTACATTTAATTTAATTAATTCGGAGATTTTAAATTACTTAGTGTGTTGTAATTTAATGAATTAATTAGAACAGAATAATATATAAATATTAATCTGGGATTGAATGGTTAATATTTAGGGAAAACTTATTTACTAAGTGAATAGTAATAATATAATTATGTCGTCTAGAGTATTAATGACGAGGTATGTACTTATCGCATCCGAAAGTCGGTATAGACTGTATTAGGTGGGGGATAAGTATTTTTAGAAATTAACTCGGATGCAAATTCTGAGGGTACAGTTGAGTCCGGATGGGCCGAGATAGTCGGAAAAGTGTACCCGGGGGTAGTAAACGGGTCACGGGACGTTTTAGACATAGCCGGGCCCACTTGGAGGCATTTGGGTCACTTGGGCTTGGCCCATTAGTCAAAAAACGGGATTAAGTTAATTAATCTAATAAAAATAAATAAGGGGGTGGCTGAACTTAATTAGAGAAAACAAATTAAGGGTTAGGAAACCCTAACAGCAGCCAAAGCCAAATTGGGGATCAAAGAGAGCCATCAAAGGTCATCTTCAACCTTGGGATTTAGCTCCAATTCAGACTCTACGAACCTTGAGGCAAGTGGATAACTTGCAATAGCATTAAATCTGTTTTCGATTCATATTCATGTGTAGTGATTATGTAGAAATCCGTTTTTGGGTGTTAATGGAATGAACATGGGATTTTGAAAACAACAATTCTGATTTACGAAATTTGGGGTGATGATTCTTGTAAAATCTGATAATGGTGAGTTATTGCATATCTGATAAGAATGTTATCTGCATATTTGGAAACGAATTTGATGATGAAATTTGGGGTACAAATGGACCTAGGGTTAATGATGAAACTTTCCCCAAATTTAGAAATTTGAGTTAATGGACGAATTATTGATGTTGATGAATACTCTGGAGATCCTTAAAGAGTTTCCTAATATGTAAAAATGCTAAAAGAGACTTAGTTTCAGTGTAGAAGGAAATCAGGGTTTGCAGATTTTCGCCCATGGCTGTCCGTCTTCGCGAAGAAGGCGAGTACCTGTTCGATCGATCGATCGACGCCATGAAGTCGATCGATCGACGGTCGGCAGAAACGGACAGTTCGCCCAGTTTTATTTACATAGGAAGAGATTATATAAAAAGTTGTTATGCAATTAATTATTGTTGAGAAATTAATGCATGGGGTATACCTAATTAAATGTGAGTGAATTAATTAGGAGATGGGAGGAGAAATTTGGATGACACGTCAAAATTTGGTTGAGTGACATCGAGGTAAATTATATTACGTAGTAATGGGCTAAGAAATTTAGAGTCGGGATTTAGACTTGGGTGAGGTTAATTCGGGCTATGAGATTGAGTCCAATTAAATGGTGAGGGCAACATCAAAAGTAACTGAATTTATTAATGTGCAAATTAATTAATAAATTCGAGTTGGGTAATAACCTCATAATAAAAATGGAATAGGCTTGTGTCACGGGTTTGGTACACGGTGTAGCTAGAACATTTTTATATATGTGTATATATATATATACGGTGTGTGATAGTATATATATATAGTGTATGCCTTAATATCAGTGGTTAGATATTATTATACTCTAGTGCTATAGGGGGAGGTTACGCGCAGTGGATGAATCCCCTAGCTTGAGGAGTAGGGCGAGTAGATTCCCAGGTCATAGCGTCCGTTACAGGGGGTGAGGGGCATCTCACTTTCCGGGAAGGAATATGACCGCCTCCAATCGTATACTAAACCAAGTTAGTGAGAGATTCTAACTTGGATAACTAGGATATGTGAATATACCTAGTGTACTAGCACTTTAGAGAAATTATATCCGGGGAGTACTTTTACTCGGGTGGATATTAGTGGTTTATGTATTCCAGTGTGTGTGTGAATGCTGCAATATTCTAAGTATATAATAGGGTGATTATTATATACGGACTAAATAAATACAAGCATGTGTTGTTGTATATGTATAACGAGTGGAGTAGTTATATGAATTAAAAAGGGATATGATTTAATTAAGTTGATGTTACTAATGACTTAAAAATCATAATCACATTATACTCAGGTTAGAGTAGGGAGGAGTGTAAGAAGACTTTAATAATTATCTAGTCATGAGATAGATAACTAGGTGATAATTAAAGCGTTAGTGGTGCACATTAGAGGAGGGGCAAGGAAGTTCTCAAGAGAGTGCGACACTAACTAAAATATGAAGAGCATGCATATTTATTATTACTGCAAGTTAATCATTTGTTAAATGTTTTCAAAGGTTTTGGGTACTAACCCTTGCTATAAAAATTTTTAAAAACCTTTTAGGTGTCCAGCCACAGGGACGCCAGACTTGACTCAATTCCAGGAACTCCGTTGCTGCAGCATATGTGGATGTTGCGGGACCTTTGATAAACGCCTCTTTCTTTCATTCATATTGTAGAGACTCATTACTATTTATTCGAGCATGTCGCTCACTTTCCATTTATTTGTTTCTTAGACTTGTTGGGATTTTATTCTTGTCTTTATGGGATTTTTATTTGGACCGATGGTTTATTCGGTTAATTAATTTTTACTTGTGGAATGATTAGTTCAATTATCTGTGAATGTTATTGTTTTATTTTTTTTGCATGGGTTTTTGTTTAATTAATGAAAGATAAATTGGCACCAGTCTATTTTTCTCACTTAGGTGGTTAGTAATTTAATAAAACGACAGTGATGCTAAGAATGGACCAAATGAGAAACCTGTTCTAACTTGATTTAGGACTGATCACCCGGGATTAATTAGGCGGGGTGTCACAGATGGTATCAAAGAATCAGGTTCTAGTGTCCTTAGGATCTGTACGGCTTTCTACGTTTCAGCGTAGCGTTCGGTTGTTATAGAGCCCTATTATTAGGACTGTTGATTATATTTTCCGCTTGTGAGAGATCGTATTTCTGCTATTAGTTTTGTATAAATTGTGTACTTATACAATTCAATCTATTTCAGATGTCACCGAAGAGACAGAGTGCGGAGAGGACTGAGGCTAGGGATGAGGTGAGGGAGGCTCACCAGGAGCCACAGATACCGCCACCACCACCCCCACCCGAGTTGATTTCTACTACTCAAGTGGCAGTGATAGTGGCCCAGGCAGTCGAGACAGCGATGCAAGCTATGGCAGCTCATTTTCCACAGCCCCAGGCACCACCTCTAATGGCTCCAGCAGTTCAGGCTCCAGTGGGGCCACCGTCTTGGCAGCGAGTTAGGGAGACCTTTCAGAAGGGTCACCCACCTGAGTTTCAGGGGAGCATCGATGTGGTAGAGGCTTGTGACTGCAAGAAGAATATTCAGCGCCATCTGCGCATGCTGGAGTGTGACGATGTGCAGAGGCAGAAGCTTGCTTCCTTTCGTCTGTCGGAGGCAGCCCTACAATGGTGGGAGTCAGTGACCACCACTGAAGAGCGAGATTTCATGGCGGTACCCGAATCCGGGGTGCGGTTCAACCGTAACCACGTTCCACCAGCGGTAGAGGCGGAAATACGAAGGAAGTTCAGTGAGTTAATACTGGGTGACCGGTCAGTGGCAGATTATGAGCAAGTGCCCAGATTGCCGTTCGAATGAGGTCGTTCGAACGGGGTCGTTCAAACGAACTTCGTACGAACTTAACTCTGACTTTTCTTTCTTAATCTCATTCGAACGAGGTCATTCAAACGACTTCCCCCGATCGTTTGAACGAGTTCTACCAGTTTCGTCCCTAACCTCCAAAAAGTCTATTTTCACCATTTTTACCCAAACACTAATACAACTATACTAATTGATAAACTAGCATGTATCCTCATTTGATAACATCCTAATATGCACAAATCATCATTAATTAGTAATAAATTTTGAAATCCCCAATTAATCTATAAGAAACCCTAGTCCTTTAATTTCATACACAATCTTCAAATCAAGCTCAGATTTGTTCATCATATTACATTAAAATTCCAAGATTCCTATTCTACATGCATGGGATTCAATCTTTGATCAAATTTAGTCGTAACATATGATTTAAATTCTCTAAATCCACCCAATTCAATTCTAAATCATGAGTTTAATCCCTATTCTAACATGAACACCATTATTTCTAAAAGGAAGCAAGTATTAAACACTTACCTTGAGTATGATGGTCTGATCCGCTGATGTTGGTTGTATGCGTTTATTCATCATTATCCGATCTACACGATGGTGGTCCTGGTGTTGCAAGGTAATGGTTTTAGGCCTTAGTTCCTTGGGTTTGTTTCTCCCTCACCCTTTCTGACTCTCCCTTGAAACTTGTGAATAAAAACCCTAATTAGACTCACGTATGCATATTAATTACCCAAAATTTGAAATTACCATAGATACCCTCGTTGAGATCTTTGATGGCATGATTGGCTTTTAATAGGATGAGGCATCGTTAAGGTGCTGAGCAGTACCCATTATTTAATAGGATCTTATTATTTAGATAATATCTAGTGCCTAAGGACTTCAGTCATCTAACTTGGAGCTTATCCTAAGCCAGGACTCCATCTCTGAGGTATGCTTTGATGGGAATGGTTCAGACTGATCCTTGACTAACCTTTTAATACTGATTTGGAGTTGGGTGATTCTTGGATGGTCTAAGATGCCAATCAACATATTTGGATATACTTCATCTGAAAAGATCACTCTTGCAAAGGTGTTCGACCTCAGAATCTTGTACCCTGGGGGATCTCCTGATGATGAAATTGGGAATTGTTTAAACAAGTCGTTTCAGAATTAACAAATAATCTGTCGTTATGTCCCATTTTACCTCATATACCTCAGTGACTTAATCGAGTACCAGTTGAGAGTCATTGATAGCCTCCTCTTACTTTAATTTCAAATGAATATGCAAGCCTACGCTTGCCACTAAGGTTTCATACTCTGCCTCACTGTTAGAGGCTTAGAATTAAAAACGACGGGCAAGAGAAATTGTACCTTTTTTGGGGATCACCATGTGAAGTACATCTCTACTACCTGATCTATTGGAGTGTCAAATTGATAAAAAAATCTATATAAAGTGGTTAGGACTTGGGCCCTTTGGGAATTTTTTCTTTTATTTCTGAGATTTTGAGCTCCTCATCTATGTCTTCCAAGTTGCTAAACTCCATAATGAAATCAACTAAGTTTTACATTCATATCTTAGCATTATACAACAAACATTACGATCTTTCTTGACCAAATTATGATAGGTTTCCATGTCAAGCTTGTGTTGGGAGGTATAACCGTCTTCTGAAATAGCCATGTTATGGGTTAAGGTCTCCAATATTTTTTTCTCATTAAGGAGATATTAAATATTGAGATGCCAAAAATTACAATTGTTTCTATGTACGCAATAATACGTGTAGATGTCATTATATTTAAACAGACACACATTTTTTTTGCATTTATCAAATCCAAAAATAATTTTGAATACCATGATGTAAGATGGAAAATTCCATCGTGTTCTTAATCATTCATGAGTTGAAATAGGAATGTTCCTAAAGGCTCAAAATTACTTCATATATTAATTAATTAATTAACACGTAAAGAAAATTATATCCTTTTTAATTTGAACCAAATTTTAATTTTATCGAATAACATTAATTAGTCGATATTATAAGTTGTAGAAACCACATTATATAACCCCCTAAGTCTCTCCTTAGGTCCTTGTCACCTCCCCAATTCACTAAAAACCATAGGTCCTACTCCGAGTACTGATCTAGAGGTCATCAGGAGCTCTTGGTCCCCGTTTGACTTCGGTAAACTCTATCATCAGAGTGAAAGATCAATTAATTTTTGAAGGTATATGAATTTCCTTTCCAAAATTCCGTCACATGCACGAATCGGCATAACGATTCACACGAACGAACCATTTTACTATCAAAAATCAATGTGAAGGCCATCGGGCACTCCCGGGCTCCGATTTGACCATAACAACTTCACCGTCAGAGTGAAAACTCAATTAATCTTCTAAGGGCACTAAAACCCCTTTCCAACGGTCCACCCCATGTGTAAAATGGCATAATGGTTCAGACGAACTATCCATTTTCCCTTGAAAACTAATTCGGAGGCCACCGAACACTCTCGGGGTCCGTTTGACCAAGGTCAACTCTTCATCTCAAATAAGACTGAATGAATCTTCGAAGGGCATGTAATACCATTTTAAATGGTCCACCACATTCATGAATCATCTTTATAATAGGGACGAACTACCCGTTTTACTCCGAAAGGTCATTAAGTAATTTTGGACCATGTTTGACCAAAGTCAACTCTCCAAATCAGGCAAATCTCTTTGGAACATCAAAGTGCCTTGCATAAATTTCCAACGGTCTTCCATTTGAGTGATTCTGACTTACGATTTGGACAAACGTTCCATTACTATCCGACGATCTCATATCCAGAGGACTGACGGGTGCTTTCGAGCCTCATTTGACCCAAAGTTAGCTCCCAAACCTGGGAGCATCCCCAAAGACTATTTAAGGTCTCTGAATTAACTTTCTAACGGTATGCTCCATGCTCAATTTGGATTTTCATAAAAATTTGCATGAGACTCCTGATTGGCAGGTCCATTTCCCTGCCAATTGGTAGTGTGTCTAGGGTCACCTAACGATTGGCAAAGATAAGGATATGTTGATTGATAGTACCCCCCTATATAAGGAAGGCATAATCTCACTTACAATAAACCTCGAATCTATCAATATTAGTGATCTTAGCAACTTTCTTCTACCATCGGCGACGTTCCCTTGTGTGAAATTCCTTTCCATATTTCATTCCCATAATTTTCCTACCCAATTTAGCAAAAATATCCTTCGCTCGCATCCAACATTCATCTCAACTTGCAAGGAAGCTCATTAATGACCAAGATCAAGCTTCAAGTCTTCAAAGTAGGTTCAAATACCCTTTTCTCTCTCCAGATTTCTTTCTTTTAACATTAGTTATATAAATTCTCAATGTAGTTCTTACTTTAGATCATACACATTAATAAATCATCCTTTATTAGTTATATTGCACATAATTTATTTTCTATAAAAAAAAATAAAGAAAAAGGGGGTTACACCTATAAATTCCAACGGGCTTATTCACCATATTTTCTCAAATCTTAAAACATCTTTTCTACACACACAAATCATAAACTCCCATTTGAATCTGTTGGATAAACCCCACCCTTGTGCCACATGCAAACTATATGGAGTTTGAGGCCTTTATAGGCTATGTAGGCATTTCGAGCTAAAACCCAAGACTCTAAGTCCGAATTTCCATTTTCCCAATTTTTTAATTTTCTTATTTTTCATCTTTCTCTTGTTTTATCCATACATTACTCATATATCCCTTACTTGTTATTCATATTTGCATTTTATCTAAGAAATATTTTCGTTCAATTATAACGATCAATATCTCGATAAGCGCATACATTATATTTTCTAATTATTTTTTTGGGAACATTCCTTTGGATGATCTCACTCTATCTTTTCCATGATATGAGTCGAATGATTTTGATCTCCATTTATGTATAAACACGCACACACTTAACAGGGAAATTAAGGAAAATAGTAACATAAGCCCATAAGAGATCGAAAGGGCGGAATGGGTGCCTAACACCTTCCCATTTCGTAACTTAGCCCTCGAACCTTTGAACTATTGGTTTCATAAGCATCAGTTTGTCTTTAATGCCGCTCTCTCGAGGCAGCGACATGCTCTTTTACCTGTTTTGTGGAAAATAGGCTATAGACTTCATCTCTTTGCATCACCCCACATCGACGATGACTGAAGCACTCCTAGAAAAAGGTCACAAAACCTTCTCTCCCACTCCAAACCATGTATGCGTAAGCGCAGAACCCTGAGACGGAGGAAAAAACCATTGAGGGATGACCATAGAGGCGACTCCGTTGAGGACTGACTTAAGAGGGCTAGACTCGGTTTGCATGGGTGTTATCATTTTGTACTTGTGTACTTATGCACCTACCTATATGTTCTCTTTTTCCCCTTTATTATTTCTTATCTATATTTACCTCATGCTTATATTACTCACTTTTCACTTCACACACTTGTAAATAATCTTCATGTACACCTCACACTACTTACACTTTTATATAAGTTCACTTATACCCACATGCTTCACACACCACTTAGAATATCCATGCTCAGGTGTCACTAACACACACCTCCACTTATCACACTTGTATATATCCATTCACACTCACACTTATCACACACAACTAGTAGATGAACCATGTTTGGTTCATTACCATACACTCAGTTATAGATATTCACACATCACTCACTCTCATATATCCATTCTTAGTGTAATATTCATGCTCCATGCTAGATTTATTTTTCATTGTACTTGTACATTCTTCCCTATTAGTATATTGCTTGTCATGCCAAATAAAATTACTCTCTCCATAATATACTATTCAAGAATCATGAATTTTGCACACTACATCACCAAAGAGCATGGCTATTGACCAAAATTTTATCCCTCACTGGGGGGTCACTTTGTGATGGGCACTGGTCCGGCAGATTGCAGTTAGCCTAAGCAATATGATTCTCACCTTCCATTGGCCAAGTACCTTCGATGTATACCAAATAGTTCCCCCGCATTGTACCGCTTGACTGAAGTCATGATGAGAGGTATATAGTAGGGAACTAATTCACTTACGTCGAGTATATCGAATTCTCTCTCACATATACTATCCCTACGAGGCATATAGTGATGCAATTCACATACATTCAGGTATATCAAATGGTTTGTCCACACACACCAATTGCCCTTAAAAAGCAAGATGTATATTGTGGAAGTCATGCCAAAAGGGGTAACTTTTCCACTAACCCAACAACTGTATACCCTCACATAGGCCTCAAACCTAGGGCACTCATATTTAGTTTGGTGGTTACTACCCGAAACTCTACCGAAATGACCGGTCAACATGTCGCCCAAATTTTTGTGCGATTTGTCTTTTTTTTAAACGAGACCCTATCCATGAGCTTGGCAACTGGTCAAACCATATTTTACTTATTTTTCAAGCCCAATTTTTCTTAGGCTTGGGTGTCGTCCGACATTTCTTTTACATTTAGGTAAACCTAATACAAGAGAAAACATAATAATAATAATAATAATAATAATAATAATAATAATAATAATAATAATAATAATAATAATAATAATAATAATAATAATGATGAGACCATTTTCTCGCTTTTTTCCTCTTTCCTTACCAAAAGTGTTAAAAACATTTTTCCCCTCCTTTCAAAACACCATAAACCTTTTTCCCCCCTTTTATCAAAAAATACCAAAAAAATATTTTGTCCTTCACTTTCAAAAAAAATTTCACAAATATTTTCCTATTTTCCAAAAAGGAAGATTCTTCCCTTTCTCTTTCAAAAATATATTTGAATATTTTTCCTCTTAGATCGATTGCATACCCAACCCTTGGCCTGGCTCCCTACTGGCTTCGATCTTCCATCGAAACGCCCCGAGGCTCCGTCATTCTCTCGTTAATTCCTCTGAGTCCGAAATATGCCTTCAGCCACTCTCCATGGAGAATAAAGATCAAGTATTGAATGTGCATCCTGATTTGATGACTTTTCTAGTCCAACTTACCGTCAAGATTGACAACCTTCAAACTGAGGTTCATGAGATGCATCAAAATTGAGTCCCTATTCCCGAAGATCCCGAGGTCACCTTCCATCGTGATATGGGTCCTCTCATACCTGAGCCTATTTTTGGCCCAAAAGAATATCAGCACGCTCCACGCTCCCCTCCTGCAAATGGACCACCGCCATCTCAACTCTCTATGTTAAATCTTGCCCATCCAGGGGCTAACCTACCATTAATCGTCAATCAAAAGGAAGAAAATTTGAACAATGTCAAATTAGACCTTAAGCTATTGACCAAGAAGTTTGACCAAGTTCGAATCTCCGAGAACTACATGGATTACACCCATATGTCTCCCTAACCAAAAGCATGGCTTCTAAAAAAGTTCAAAATGCCCAACATTGAGAAGTTCGGGGGCAGCGGGCACCCAATTGTCCATCTCTGGAGTTGCCATGGATCCATGACTCTCCTAGTTGCCTCCGAGGAAATAATGGACCTAATGTTCCAACATACTTTAAAGTACAGTTCTCTTTGTTGATTCCTATCCCTCGAGGAATCCAGAATTCGCAGTTGAGAGGATTATGCTCATGAATTCATGTCGCATTACAAGTACAATGAGGAGTTAGAGGTTGCGCATCATGATTTAGATATGGAATTGCCAGTAGTACTGAATCGTTATCTAGAGTTTGAGTTGAAATTGCCATAAAATGACAATTAACTGCAAAATATTTTAGCACATTGTTCATGGAATCAAGAAAGTGGGCTCGAGATTCAGATAATTGGGTGGTACCTACCGATGAAGTCAGTTTAGATGATGCAGTCCATATTATGCATGAATTTTTAAAAAAAACTGGTGAAATTTATAGTATATCCGAGCTACTTGATGCTTTGAAACTACAAGGGAGGTTGGTCCCTTCGCTTCTTCATCTCCCCGTTAAGTGAGAGGATCTATATAAAGAGGTCATAGAGGTTGTAGAATGCATTGACTTCTCGTGGAAGGATGACATCGTTGCCCCCATATGGAGGGATGAATTTTATAGTTCAGATTAAGAGCCACGCAAAGAAAAGACTAGTCTGGTGATCAATGTATATGGGATGATATAGTTTGAAGATATATTAGGGGAGATCAACAAAGTGACCAAACAACCCAAGATAGATAAAGAAATGGGGTTTTAATTTTTCCCCTCTTTTGCGAACCATATGACTAGATCTAGGAGGCACTACGAGAGTTCAACCCTCAATTAGCAGCAATGGATAAAGGAAAAAATATTATCGAGAAACTCCATATGCTGGAAATGACCATCGAGGAGATCAAGATCCTTGGCCAATTAAAGAAAACTGAGGAAAACATCACTTTGTGGGGACTTTTCGTGTATTTCCAATTGCACCAAAATGCCTTGATTAAATTTCTTACTGGGACCACTTTCCTTCCTTCCACCACTTTAAAAGACGTCGTGAACTTGGTCGAGTCTCTAACCTCTACTAGAATTCTCTCATTATCTGAGGAATAAATTCCTATGCTTGTTCCAAATCACAACTATGATCTCAATATCACTATCGAGGTGATTGGGAAGACAGTCCCGCTTTCGCTCGTCGATAATGGATCAATATTTAATGTATGTCCATTAAGGAACCTTAACATCTTAGGTTTGAAAGTAAACAACCTTGCTCCAACTTTTGTCGTGATGCGTGCTTCTGTCAATACTCGTCGGGAGGTAATGGGATCCATAAAGCGTACAGTGGGGGTTGGCCCTATAAATCTCGTTACTAAATTCCAAGTCATCAACATAACAACTTATTTTAACCTATTTATTAGCCAACCATGGTTTCACAGTATTAAGAGGGTGTCCCCCTCTTTCCATCAGAAATGAAGTTATTCGCCAAGGGGCAGGTCATCACCAACATGGGCAACGATGATAATACTGAGAATGCGAGCATCAGTAATCCAGTACTAGAGATACAATATGAGGAAAATGAGATGCTTATATATTGTTTTTAAGTATAACAACTTCCACTCCCAGTAGGGGATGACTTCAAACATAGAGTCTATCCATAGCACAACCCTCACGGCAATGTCAATGTGATATAGATGTTTAAGACTACGCACTTCATGATCGAACTAGGGCTAAGACGATGACAACAGAGAATACTGAAACCCATAATGCTGAAGAAGGCCTTTCCTCTATGTGACCTGGGTTATCAAACATCATCAGAGGAACTCAGAATGCTCTGCCAACCTCTGTTAAAGAGAAGGTTATAAAGTGTCAAGTTTGCCTTAGGGGATTCCTTAAATGGGAGATTCGTCAAAGAGGGTGAAGATTTTCCTTTTTATGGATTTTTCAAATCGTGGTATGATTATGTGGAAAAGAAGATAAATCCAAGAATGGAGATCTTCTTCCAAGATAGTTATTCATGGGCCAAAAGTTCCCATCATTATGTGCAAATGCTCATTAAAAATACTGTAGTTGTTACCAAGGTTTTTGAAGGAAGTGACTCCGAGGGCTTATTCAATTTTTAAACACTGGGGCTAAGATTCTGGATGATCCACTCAAGAGATACATCATTGGATCCACCCATCCTGATTAAAGTTGCTGATGCTCCCCTCCTCAATTAGAATGGTACACCAGTTCCACCTGCTGAAATGCAATCTAACCCAGATGTTTATCCTATGTCTTCTTCTTTTGTTATCCCTCCTTATTTTGATCATAATGTAACCGGGACCTCTTTTGACGAGGTTCTCAATGCCATTTTTCCCAAGAATGAAATAAATGAAGATTTTGAGTATCTTGTTGTGCCTTACATTAGTTGTCTTGATTCTAATCAAAATCTTGATTATGATGATGATTTTGCACATGTATAATTCTTAACTGATCTTAATAAGGTCAATAATAAAAAATCATAACCGCGTTCAAATTAATGAAGATGTTATCAATATTATTCCAGTAGCCAACAACGCAATATTAGGATAGGATCCACCCTTGATGAACATGAGCACGTGCAACTCGAAGAACTGCTGAAGGAATTTACGAACGTCTTCACATGGTCTTACGACGACATGTCCAGTATCGACCCTGATATCGCCTAACATGAGATTCCAACTCTCCCAGAATGTAAACCGATTAAATAGAAACTATGAAATCTCCGTAACGAATGGTCGCTCGAGGTTAAGGAAGAGGTAGTAAAATAGTTGAACGTATGCTTTATTCAGGTGATCGAATATCCCATATGGTTAGCCAATATTGTGCCCATATCAAAATCAGGAGGAAAGGTTCACGTTTATTAACTAAATTTGAACAAGGCCTCTCTGAATTATGATTACCCGCTAACCAATATCGATATGATGAGGGATAACATGTCTAGACCTGCTCTCAAGTCATTCGTTGATGGGTTTGTCAGATACAATCATAGCAAGAAGCACCCTAATCATTAAAAAGAAACCGCATTCATTACCTCTTGGGGAACCTTTTGTTACACAGTTATGTCATTTAGTCTTAGAAACGCAGGGGCTACACACCAAAGGAATCCAACAACCATCTTGCATGATCTGATACACAAAGTAGTCGAGGTTTATGTGAATGATATGACTATAAAATCTAAAACTCGGGAAGGTCATGATCTCGGTCTCTGGAGGTTATTTGAATGATTGTGGTGATACCAAATGCAACTTAACCCACAAAAATGTGTTTTTGGCTTTACCAAAGGAAAGATTTTGGGATTTATGGTTAGCGAGAAATGGATTGAAGAAGATCCTACCAAATTGAAAGATATACTCAAAATGCCACCACCCCCAATGGAGAAGGAAGTCTGGGGATTCTTGGGGAACTTATAATATATCAGCCGGTTCCTTAGCCAGTTGACTTCCATTTGTGAACCCATATTCAAACTCCTCCATAAGGATTCAACCAAAATATGGAATGAAGCTTGTTAGGAAGCCTTTGATCGAATCAAACAGTATCTAACCCAAACTTCAGTACTCATGCCACCGCAAACTGATCTGCCTCTACTTATATACTAGACCGTAACAGGCACCACAACTGGGGATTTTCTAGCCCAATACGTTGAAGAATCCCATAAAAAGAGAGCCATCTGCTATGCCACTTGCAAATTGGTTTGGTATAAAGTCAATTACACTGCCTTAAAGAAAGTATATGTCTCCCTAGTTTGGGTTACTTTTCCCATCAGACTTGTGTCCCGAATGGATCCTATCAAATACCTGCTCGAGAAACTTGCCCTGTCTAGTTGAATGGACCGATGGTGAATGCTGCTAGCCGAGTTTGATATTGTGTATGTCACACTAAAAGCCAAAAAAGGGAGATCCATCTACAATTACCTTGTAGACTATCCCATAGAATAAGCCGATGTTTGGAGCTCCAAATTCTCGGATGAAGATATCCTTTGTACCTCTCAGGAAGACCTTTGGTAGAAAATGTTCTTTAACGGTGTTGCCAACAAGAAAGAATACGACATTGGGATACTCCTGATCACCCCTGATGACTCTCACACTCCCATTCCATCAAACTAGCTTTTTCCAGCACCAATAACATGACCGAATGTAAAGCATGCACAGTCGGTCGCAAAGTAGCCATCAAAAAAGGAATCCAATGCCATGATGTCTACGGGGATTCAACCCTCATCATCGGTTAGGTCCTTAGAAGATGGAATGTCAAAGACAAAAAACTCCTACCCTTCCACTCCCACTTTGAAGAGCTAGCCGCCCAATTTTGAGATATCACCTTCCACTACTTGCCCCGAGCAAGAAATAGTTTGTCCTATGCCCTTGCCACCTTAGCCTCCATAGTCAACATGTTCTAAGGAATAACGATGGCCTCTTTACTAATCTAGAAGCAAGCTAAACTCACTCACTACTACCACAGTGAGCTCATTATAGAAGACGATCTTGATATGGCTAAGTCCTAGTATTACAACATTTGGTGCCTCCTTAAGCAGGGTAGGTACCCCCCAAGATGCCAATAAGAAAAATGAGCAACCCTCCGCAAGCTGGCTGCCCAGTACATTTTCTGTGATAAAGCACTATTCAAGAGAAACTACGATGGAACCCACTTACACTGCATTGCAGGGGCTAACATTAAAGAGATGATGTAGAAGATCCACAACGGGGAATGAAAACCCCATATGAATGTCCATATGCTCGCTAAGAAAATTATCTGATAGGGTTACTATTAGACTACCATGGTTCAAGGTTGTACCACCTATGTCCGGAGATGCCTTAAATGCCCACAGTTTTCAAATTTCTAGCATTTGCCTCTGCAGGAATTATACAACATGACCTCTCCCTAGTCGTTTTCCACATGCAGCGTCAATATCATAGGGAAAGTTACACCCAAAGCTTCCAATGGGCACGATTTCATCTTGGTTTCCATTAATTAATTCATCAAATGGGTTGAATTCGAGTCATACGCATGGCCGAATGCTAAAAAGATAGGCAAATTTATTCAAAAGAACATTATTTACCGATACGAGGTCCCGCACGAGCTAGTGCCAAACAATGGGTTACATTTCGAGGCAGAAGTTAAAAAATTGGTTGACGAGTATGGGATTGAAAGACACAAACCTTCTCCCTACCAACCACAAACTAATGATGCAATTGAAGCTGTCAATAAGAACGTCAAAGAAATCATCAGTAAGGTGACCAAGAGTTGCCAAGATTGGGATGATCAGATCCTTTACCCCATCTAGGGATACCGCACTTCAGTCTGGGCATCTACTAGGTATACCCCTTACTCCTTGGTATACGACATGAAAGTAGTCCTACTTGTTGAACTAGAAATACCTTCACTACACGTCATGCTTGAAAGTCAAGTCAATGAAGAAGACTGGCATAAGAGCCGTCTTAACGAGTTAACGCTCTTAAATGAAAGGAGAATAAAGGCTATATATCATATACATGGGTACCATCACCGGATATCACGATCTTTCAATGGGAGATTTAAGGGTTGTGGTGTCCGCGAAGGGCACCTAGCCCTTAAAGAAATCGTAGAACCCGTCTGGAACCCCAGAGGGAAATTCAAGCCAAATTAGAGTGGCCTATATATTGTGAAGAAAATCTTGTCTGGTGGTTCCTATATGCTCACTGACCTTAACGGAAAAGATATGGTATGTTCAGTCAACCAGGACCGTCTCAAGAAATTCTACCCCTAATCTGAAATCTCGGTGCGCTACGACTCCTCTCATCTCCCTTTTATTCTAAAAAATAATAATTTCTCTCTACTTTGAACTATGTGAGGCCTGATCCTCTAAAAATCTTCTTACTTTAAAATTTTAACTTAAAAAATTTTCAAAATCCTCTGAGGTACGTAGGTCGCTCATACGCTTTACATGGTCACGGTCCCCTTCTTTTTCACAAAATGTTATTCTTTCATTATCCCCAAGAATGACAGTTCGTTTTATCATTTACATGAACAAAAGGATTGTGTATCCCTTAGCGATTGGTATAGATAATTCAAAAGTAAAAATCATCAAGAGGCACAATACTATAATTAAATCCCACTTTATTCCATTTTAGAAAATTTTGGCATGATTACACTAAATATCAGCGTAGGGTGTCAAAAAACTTCCCCCGCCAACCTAGCTGTCCTAAAAATGAAACAAACCAAACTAATAAAAAAATTCCCAATTTATTCCCACAAATCAAAACTAACCAAACACATAACCATAATAAAAGCTTCACAAAAACACCAGCTTCACAAAAAAACCTACCCGTAGCTTCCAGAAGATCCAGCCCCATCATCATCCACATCTTGACGCCCCCAAACTTCCCCTGCTTGGATAGTATGCTGAAGGCTCTCCACGGATTGATAAGACCAAACAAGCCTAGGGAAAACCACTACACCACCTCCATATTTCCAAACATGGCAAACCATATCTTCTCGGTCACCTCGGCCAACATCTTAACCTCTATCCTATTCCACCACCATTTCACGTAGTCTCCAAAAATGTGCCAAACTCTGGTAACAGATTGAGAGGGACGGGTCGACGAACGATGAATATCTCGTAAAGATCACAACTGCATGCGCATGCCTTCCATTAAATTCTCTACAGGGAAGAAGTCCAAGATATGAGAAGGCATAATCTTTTCCCATCCAACTTGATGCAGGAGCAGTCAGGGAAGATAAAAGGAGGTCTTCCAGAGGCCAACTAATAGAGCATATTGGTATTCCCCCAGTTCTAGAATGGGATGCAAGTCCTCCCACCAAGGCACTGACCAGCGCAGACATCGAGCATCGTGCTCCAAAAACTACTTTATCTAGTTCTCGATGTTCGAGCCAAAGCTGATGAAATAACGAGTGAAGAAATTCATCACAACTGCCAAGGGATATTCAGGAGGGACTGCCAAATGGAATCTCTCACACAACCACATGAATAGAATAACCGACTTACCTCTCAGAAAATCATAACGGAGTTGCCACCAAGACTATATACCGTTCAAGGTCTCTGCTAGTATCACCGCCACAAGATTATGATGATATAACATCCACACACTAAAGGCAGAAATTTGAGGGTCCACTATCAGGTACCCAGTCACCAGCAGTAGCTTCAAAGTTAAGACAAGGATGAAGACTCCAGCATAGCTTGCATCATTAGCACCCCACAGACGAACAAAATACAACATAGCTGGGAAGGAGATCATTCCTCTAGTGACCAACGATCGAGTCGTCGAGGGTGAGATATGGAGAAATTTTCCCAATAGTATGGTCACCTCCACAGTGGGATTTACCCCAAACATAATAGAAAACTCCTCGTAGGTCCGACAAACTTCATCCAATCCAAAATAAAAAAACATGATCCTTGGCATACCAGAATTATACTGCCACTGTCAGCATGTTCCAGTCAATGGGTCGGTTGCGCCACAAAGAAACTCAGCACATGTCAAAGGCGTCATAATCTACGTTATACGAATACATATCCTCTAAATTTTCAAGATAAGAGGAAAATTCCTCACTTATAGGAGGGGTCATTTTGGAAAATAACAAAACACGAGGTAATAAGTAAGCAAGAGAAAGATAAGGTGAATGAGTGAAGAAAACCTCCCCACCTTACCCCCTTTTATATTTGAAAAACTTGGATAAAGATAAGGGTTCTTCAAAATATGGATGGAACACTACCCCATTAAGGACAAAGTAGCTGAAGAAAGTGCAATCAAAGATCCTGTCGATTTGCAGGTTAATGGGCATGTCGAACGACATCCCCATATTTTTAGAAAAATTCCTTTTTTTGTTTTTTGTCAAAATCAAAAAAACTCAATTTTTATTCAGAATTTTACGCTCCTTATATTTTTGAACTCATCATGTTTTTAATAACATTCTCTTTTGATTAATTCTGATCCTTTTTACCGTCTCAACAAACAAAGTAAAAAGTGCATATAGATTATGTCATTTAAAGCAAAGATAAATAAATAAAATCACATTAATTTCATATATGTGTTTCCATTATTATATTTCTTTCCAGAAAAAAAAGGAAGAATTAAAAAAAATTGGGCTCATCCCGATACGCCAAACTTTATTTTTCTCTCTCCCTCTCACCCCCTCTCTCTCTATATGGTCCCCTGTCCCTGCGACGTGCAAGCTTCCCCCGGTGACGAGCTGAGTAGACTCCACTACCCGATCCATATGCCCCTCAGATGAGGAAGATGGAACAAAATGGTAAGGAATCGAGATCAAATCCTGGACTTGAGATGTTGCAGAAGCCACCCAATCACGAATGTCCCTCGGCCAGGTAGTCGACACCCGGACATGCTGCAAGAAAAATAAAAAGAGCAAATCAATATGTCTGAAGAAACATAGGAATCGTAAATACAAAGGAAAAATTTATACCTTTGGTTGGAACACGTCCTCCATCATCCCCAACACCTCCGGGTCCATCGCATTAGGATGATCTTGCATACTCACCGACCCTCCCCCAGGAATTCTGATGTTTTAGGAGGGAGGAGCAAGCCAAAGAAATATAACCTCTGACGTCATCGCTGCTGTTGATGTCGATGCACCATCAATGTTGTGGGAAGACCCCACTATCCTGGCAGATCCATATTCACCATGTCATAGATGCATGACGGCAACATCCAGTTCATCACGAAGTCAAGATAATCGTAAGTTGTCGTCGTGTCTGTGTACAACGAATAGGTCTCACTAATCATCACCGCTACTCGGGCCTCCTCTGACATCTCTCGGACATGCCTCATATATATTAATGGCATCACCGATGGGGCCTCCACCTCGTCCTCCACAATTTGTCGGACTACTCTCTCTCCCAAATATAAGGAGTAGCCAAACTCGTGCACCAACAACCGACGCATCAGCACATTCCCTCTGGTAATCCACGTATACTGGATGGACATCCCCCAGGGATAGAAATCACCTGTATTTTTCAAAGAATAAATATAATACTTGCACGAAGGAAATGATGAAGAAAAAGACTCAAAAAAAGAAAGAAATGAGATAACATGTTCACTCGTCTTGGCATTCAAAACTTGACGCACCGTAGCTAAAGAGAGAGACCGCTTTGAATGCCGATTAGACTTATACCACCGATACATCCGATAAAATCCCCCCACGACTCATCATGGATACCAATCAAATGGGAATTGAACCCGATCACCTCGTAGAATCATGTCTACAAAATGACAAGAGTCAGTAATCAGAAGAAATTTGAAAGCAAATGGAAGAAAATTCATAAAGAAAAAATGAAAAAAAAGAAGAAAAATACCTCCAAAAGATACGTGACACTAGTAAAAGTCTACCAGCAACACCGGTTGAAAGCATCTAAAGATGAATAAAGGGTCGCCAAAGTCAGGTTCCCCCATTCAAAGAAAGGGATATTCAAAAATACCCTCAAGTATGGTAAAAACCATAAGTGGAAGACGTCGCTCCTTGACACCAACAAAAAACCTCCCAACAGTAGAAGAATGAGTAAATGAGCCATATGATGAACCTGTAGCCCGCTGGTGTCATTAATCTACCATCTCAGTAAAACTTCTTGAATAATTGATATATGGATCGAGTCCCATGAGACTATGTATCCAACATCGCCTAACGCCACCTCCACCGTCGTCGGTGTCACCCTCAAGGATCGATCCACCTCTATCTCCATTCCCTCATAGTCTTTTCGCAGTAGATGATGTACGTCAATTGGATTCACTATCATCTCCCCAAAACCCAAATGTAGGGTGTCAGTAGTATCCCACCACCTCTCCCCCAAAGCACATAGAACAACCGTCGAGTGGGATGTCTCATCGAGTGCATATGCCAAACTAATAAAACCTGCAGAAGAAACCATCCAACGCACCACTGTAGGAAGGTTCTCCTACACATCTTTAAATCCCGTCATCCCCTAGGAGTGAAGACTCATCACATCAATGTCATTCTATCAAAACAAAATAGAGAGATTTTTAAAAATTTAAGGGAACATGAAAATACGAAAAAGAATGCCAAAAGTCACGCGGTACGTACATAACCCTCAGTGTTCCTCACCCTAGATGATCGATGGTGCAAAGGTTCACGCAAAAGAGTATGATCATTGGAAACATGCTCAAATAAATCAAAAGAGTTCTTGGTACCCAATGTTAAAGGCACCCTGGCCCGCCACTCCAAGTGCGCCCAATTGTTAACACCTAGCCATGCCATGTGGGTCTCACTGCTTGAAAATTTTTCCATTTTCTAAAGGCACTCTGGCCCGCCACTCCAAGTGCGCCCAATTGTCAACACCTAGCCACACCATGTGGGTCTCACTGCTTGAAAATTTTGCTATTTTCAAAACTCAAATAAGGAAATAACGTAAGAACAAATTGCAAAAGATAGAAGTAGAAAATAGGAAAGTTGGAAGCTATGAAAAATCAAGAGAATCTGCCCCTTTTTATAGGAGGATAAGAGGTATGTCGATTGGCAGTTCCCTAACACCAGTTAATCGACATTATCACTTCCCTTTCCCTAGGCATCCCAGAAGATCGTGTCACTGCCATTTAGTAACTCCTACAACCTGTCGGACGGTAACTCCCTAAAATTTGGTACAAAAAATGCCAAAAAAAAATCCTAGAAAATTTCAAAAATTTCCAAATGAATATTAAAATATTCCTTCACCAAGAAAAACATTTTTCAAGCTCCCAAGTCCCTAGCTGGATTAATACCACATTTTATCTCCAGCTCAAAACCCTAAAAATCCGAGCATCCACTACATCTCCCTAGCATAATCTAAAAAAAAAATCATCTTCGGCAGAAATCAAATGCTTCCTCAGCAGAGCTACCCATCTCCCCAGCAGGAATTCTATAATTAAACTTTTTCCCAGAAAAATTCCAAAATTTTCCTAAGTAGAGTTAGAAGCCTTACTCGGGTATCTCTACCCAGCAACTCATTCCCTAGCGGAATCCTAAAACCTCCAATTATCAATTATCTCCCCAAGTGGAATTTCCAAACTAATCTCTTCTAAAAAAAGGCATAATCCCCAAACAAATGTCTCTTACCCAGTAGTCTCAAAAAAGGAAAATTGAAAATTCCCTAGGAGAGCTATCCCCCACTTAAGGTCCTCAGAATTGACCTCGACCCCCAGAATTTGTTGATACCCACTTAAGGCCTCAGGACTGACCTCAACCCACAGAATTGGTTGCTCCCACTAAAGGTCCTCAAAATTAACCTCGACCTTCACAATTGATCTCCTCCACTTAAGGTCCTCATAATTGACCCCGACCCTCATAATTGGTCACCCCAACTTGAGGTCCTCGGAATTGACCTTTACCCTCAGAATTGGTCGCACCAACTTAAGGTCCTCAGAATTGACATGTATCCTCAGAATTATCCGTACCAACTTAAGGTACTCATAATTAACCTTGGCCCTCATAATTGATCGCTCCCACTTAAGGTCCTCAAAATCGATCTAGACCCTTAAAATTGGTCGCTCCCTACATAAGTTCCTCAGAATTGACCTTAACCATCAAAATTGGTTGCCCCCAACGTAAGGTCCTCAGAATTGACCTCGACCCTCATAAGTGGTCGCCCCCTACTTAAGGTCCTCACAATGAACCTCGACCCTCATAATTGGTCACTCCCATCTTAGTTCCTCAAAATTAACCTCGGCCCTAATAATTGGCCATCTCCAGCATTACCTTAGGTCCTCGAAATTGACCACGACCCTCTAAATCGATTATGACAAATTTTCCCAAAGCATCAAGTGGTGTCTATTCGACGGCTTTCACTTCTTCCAATCTCACCCTTCAAGGGGCTCTATAGACACTACATTCTAGGACCCCCCCCCCCCAAATCTCTCTTTATGTCCCTAAAACCTCCTCAATTTACTAAAAACCCTAGGTCATATTCCGAGTATTGATCTAAAGGATATTGGTCCCTCCCGGGGCTCGTTTGACTCCGATCAACTCTACCGTCAGAGAAAAATCTCAATGAATATTCGTAGGGCTCTAAATGAACTTTCCAATGGTCTACCTCAAGCATGAATCGACATAATAGTTCAGATGAACGGACCATTTTACTACTAAAAATCGATCTGAAGGCCATCGGGTGCTCCATGGCCTCAATTTGACCCCAATAAAATTCACCATCGGAGTGAAAGCTCAATCAATCTTTAAAATTAAGTGACAACCCTTTCCAATAATCCACCCCATGTGTAAAATGTCAAAATGGTTCAGACGAATGATCTATTTTCCCCCAAAAATTAATCTGGATGCCCATGGGAGCTCCCGAGCTTCGTTTGAAGAAGGCCAACTCTTCATCTCGAACGAGACTGAATGAATCTTCAAAATTAACTGAATACCCTTTCCAACAGTCCATCCCATGTGCAAATTATCTTTATAGTACGGATGAATGACCTGTTTACTCTGAAAGGTCATCGGGCACTTTTGGGTCCCATTGATCAAAGTCAACTCTCCGAACTGAGCAAAGCTCTTTGGAAAGTCAAAGTTACTCACATAAAATTTCCAGTGGTCTACTCTGTGTGCGATTTTGACATACGATTTGGACGAACGATCCATTACCGTCAGACGATCTCCCGTCCAAAGGACCGACGGGCACTTCTGAGCCCCGTTTAACCCAAAGTCAACTTTCAGACCTGGGAGCAGTCTAAATGACTCTTGAAGGTCCTTAAATTAACTTTCGAACAATATTCCCCATGCACAATTTGGATTTGTCGATCTATGACCATTTTTTCAAAAAAATTTGCACGAGACTATTAATTAGCAAGTTCATTTCCCTGCCAATTAATAGGGTTAGGGATATGCTGATCGGCAGTCCCCCTAACCTATATAAGGAGGACATGAACTCACTTCCAACAAACCTCGAAACCATGAATGTTAGTGATCTCAGCAACATTGTTCTACAATCAGCGATGTTTCCTAGTGTGAAATTCCTTTCCATCTTTTGTTCCAATCATTTTCGTACCCAGTTTAGAAAATATATCATTCTTTCTCATCCAACATTCATCTCAACTTTCAAGGTAGATCATCAAGGATCAAGATCAAGCGCCAAGTCTCCAAAGAAGGTCCAAATACCCTTTTCTCACTCTAACTTTTTAATATTTTCGCATTAGTTATATAAATTCTCAATTTATTCCTTACTTTAGATCATACACATTAATAACTCATCATCTATTAGTTATATTGCACATAATTCATTTTCTATAAAAAAAAATGAAAAAAAGGGTTACACCTATAAATTCCAACGAGCTTATTCACGACATTTTCTCAAAACTTAAAATATCTTTTCTACACACAAAAATATAATAAACTCCCCATTGAAACTATGGGATGAACCCCACCCTTATGCCGCAAGTGAACTACGTGGAATTTGATTTTGTTATAGGCTACGTAGGCATTTCGGGCCAAAACCCGAGACTCGAGTCCAATTTTCCATTTTTCTAATTTTTTTTATTTTCATCTTTCTCTTATTTTATCCATGCATTACTCATATATACCATGCTTGCGATTCATATTTACATTTTATCTAACAAATATTATCGTTCCACTATAACGATCAATATCTCGATAAGGGCATAAATCATATTTTCTAATTATTATTTTGGGAACATTTCTTCGGATGACCTCACTCTATATTTTCCATAATATGAGTCGAATGATTTCGATCTCCATTTATATATACACACGCACACACTTCACAGTGAAATTAAGAAAAATCATAACATAAGCTCATGGGAGATCGAAAGGGAAGAATGGGTGCATAACACCTTCCCATTCCGTAACTTGCCCCCGAACCTATGAACTATTGGTTTTGTAAGCATTAATTTTCCTTTTAAGTCGCTCTCTCGAGGTAGAAACATTTTCTTTTTGCCTGTTTTGTGCAAAATAGGCCGGCGACTCCTTTTTACATCACCTCGCATCGACGACAGTCGAAGCTCTCCCAGAAAAAGGGTACGAGATCTTCTATTCCTCTCCAAATCGTGGGCACGCAAGCGCCGAACCCCGAGACAAAGTAAAAATCCATGGAGGTATGGCCACACATGAAGTTGGTTATTAACAGAGGAAGCAATATAAGCAATCACAAACGCACACAAGGGTTTTAGAGTGGAAATAGTCGGGGGAAAAATAACCATATCCCCAACTAATACTGAATTCAACTTTTTACAGGGCTTAGAAGGACTCAGATAATACTTACACATACGATAATGATAATCTCTATAATGTCATTCCCTTGCGTTCTTCCTCTTTGCCTCTGCTTGTACTAACGAGTACTACTCGATTCCGGGAATCAGCTGCACAACCTCTAAGTCCTCGATATCCACTGATATTGGTTGATGATGATTAATCTACACGTAATAAAATGTGACAAGTACATATAAGTAGAATATCTGAAGGGATTTATAAATCGAATGTCTAATATGATTGCATGGAATGGATAAGATCTTACAAACAAAAATAACTCTTGCGAAACCAAAACAAGGTTTTGGAAAAAATGGGCTTTGTATTTTAGAACATGTATTTAAAGTTTCTTTAATAGTTTAACAGGGAAAGAGATTCAAATAAAAACACATTTCAAGATGAATGACCTCACTTTAATCAGAGAGCCCTCGTTACAATGAGAGCTTTTGGATGAGAGGTTCTTGTTTGATTTTATATACTAAGGGTTAATTTTTGAAGACTTAATCCTTTTTCAAAACAACTTCGATTGAGGGGACCTCATTTGAAATTTGTTTTGATTGAGGTCCACTACCTTGAAAATCAGGCCCTTGTTCGAAACTATCTTCGGTCGAGGGTGACCTCATTTTATAAGGTCGCTAATTTTTATATTTGATGAAATTTTATTAAAAAAATAAGTTTAAAAAATCTTTTCCTTATTTTGTTTATATCGGCATCCTATTATGTCACTCCCTATTTTTTTTAAACCCACGTGTATCCAACTAAAAATCGAGTTGACACTCTACACATCAGGAAAATAAAATAAAATATTAAGTATATTTGCATGCTAACAAAACTCTATGTCATTCACCCCCCAATGCACACATACAAAAATGGACTATTAAACTAACCTGGTCACTGTTATGTGACCCATCATCAGTACAATCTACATCAATAGTAGAAAATAGATTTTATGTATGAAAAGCATTTTCATGTTCACTCATCTTCACCATCTCTGATTCTTCACGATCCCCTAGATGTAAACTTTCATTCACAACCTTCTAATCATCCTTGTCTGCGACGATAACTATATCAGTCATTTCAACTTCACGTGTAGAAGTTCTCTCTGCTTCATTAGATTTTATTTTATTAAAGGGTGTGGCAAACATAGTTTTCAGTAAATCACCTTGCCAGTTTTCATTGCATTCTCTATCAGAAGTTTCTTTCCCATTCTGTAATTATGCTGTATCGCATTGACTGAACTCTCCATCACCACCCTAATTGGAGATCTATCTATTATTGAAACAGTTGTGGACTGGCAATTGAATCTTATATAGACTCATCAAGCAACCCACTGAATGATCTATCATCAGTTCCATATTTGTGGATAGTGAAGAACAATGCCATCTTTACTTTGGAACACGGAGCTGTGATGAATCCACAATCTATGTCACTCCCTATGAATAAAGTAGACTACAAGGAAATATAAAATATTGAAAATCATCACCTTTATGAAATCTCTAATATGGAATGAATATGCCGGATCCGATTCGATAATCCTTTTTATGGTGCATTATATCTTTGTCTTCACTTGATTTAACATTATAAATTGATAAACTCGATACAAAGATAGTAAGAAGAAAAGATTTGTTACAAAATTCATCCAATACAAAATAAAACCTAAGGGAGTGTAAAACATATCCTTATAATCCCGCCCTCCACCCCTTGGATATTTCGAGACAAAGCGAAAAATGGAAAAGATCCAAAACAAATACCATATCAAAATGTCTATTCATCAATCCACCCATCCCAATACCTATGAGACTCGATAAAGACTTATGTAATTTTCAATCCACGACATATCACACTCACGAGCGATATATGTCCTGCACACTTAAACACATACCTCGTGATGTACTAAAGATACAAGAGATGTATATAAATAGATATGAATTGAAAATTGCAATGCATGCAATAAATTACTCCCCTTAAATATATATACTCTCACTAAATCTAAAAGTTCCCCCACTTTTTATCTTGATTAGTCAAAAGGAAGAAATCAAAAATTAAATATCATATTTTAATCAATTCAAGCAAATTAGAATCATCAGTAAACTATGTGCGTAATGAGATAAGTGAGAGAAACTCATTAAAATATGAACATGGTAAAGCATAAATTAATTTAGAACATAATATTCATATCTTAACATAACCCAAGCACAAATAATTAAAGACAAACACAAGTGAATATTAAGTGAAAGATAATGTGAAATCAATGAAATCTCACGCAATCTATTTCAAAAGAATATGAATGAACTCAAAACCCAAAAATGTTAGATATATCCCACTTATGTTGTGAACAAACCTTTACACCCATAGTTAAAAATAATTATGAGCCACGAATATTGTAAAATTTTGATTTTACAAAGGTTCATATCGATTAAGAATTAAAATTAACCACGTGTGTTAATAGTCTAAATTCGTCGTTCTTAAACTTATAACTCCCTCACACATGTGATATATATATATATATATATATATATATATATATATATATTCATGGAAGATTAGCAAATTTGTGTCATGTGGATACCATGTGTCTTATTTTGGAGGATCACGAAGTCCGCTAAATATGTAGGGATATATTTACAATCACGTTGGCATGTTGGAAGACCACATTTAATAGGACAAAGACTTGTTGATAGGATAAACATAAAGAAATATAAAAGAAGAAAAGACTCATCAGTATAAATAAGGGCAAGCTCTCCCAAATTGGGTAATGAATTGTAACCTGGCCAAGGTGACTTCGACTCTAAGCTAGCAACCCTAGCACTCAAACCACCATTGTTTTTCCTAAGGAATACACTAATCTCACTACGTTCCCTATGGACGTCAACAAACATATCTGTTGTACCACGTACATCATGTGTTCTTTGTTGTTTCCATCATTCAGAATTGATTAGGGACTAATCTCTAATTACTGCTTTTATTATGGGTCAATCTCCCCTATAATTTGGCACCATATTAGGGAAACTCAAATTCTCACCATTGTCAAAATCATATAGCCCAACAATCAATATGAGTGAAAATAAGCCTCGTCACACTCACGTGAGGAGCCGCATCCAGTCTGAGATATGTTTTGCTAAGAGGGACCACATCATAGTCAGGCTACCATCATTTCCAAATTTTTCTGTGTATAGGTGGCATTCCTTGGAAGATCAGTACCCAGCTGGTGATAAAGTCTAGAAGGATGAACTTTTTCCCATCTGACAATTTTTTATGAAAAAAGAATGGATGATCATGATTAGGAAATCACCCATTTATGGAGATAATTAACTCAGTAATAAAAAGATCACATGTTTGGTTCCCGAACGCAGAAACATCACAGGAGAATATCCCGTTCTCCAAAGATTCATAGATCTTACCAAATCAGGAGGGTCTCTCATTCAAGAAGCCCTCGCACGATAAACCGTAACCAACGGAGTGACAATCATTCTCCTGGGATAAATTCCATCAACTGTAATCACCATCAAGTTCAACCTAGTGAATCAGCGTAAAGAAACAAGTCTGATAGTCCAGAAGATCCATAAATAAAGTAAAAAATGATGAAGTTAGGGGGCTCATTCAGAAAGCGATGAAATGAAGATTGAATCCAAATCTGGATTAAACTCCCAAAGATCTAACTAGAAAGGAATTGGGGCATGGTTCCTCATCTCGATTTATTATGAAGATAGAGTCTTTTAAACCACCAAAGAAGTTCTCCATGCCAAAGGTTACAACATATGCCAGGAAGGCAAATCTTGACCATCACATCAAGCACTACTAACATACTATATATTTATAAAATCATCATGATTCTATAACATGGAGAGTGTTCTCATATACTCAGGGGGATATTTATTCAAAATGGTTTAAGAATTACCCTTCAGATCAATCTTTTCTTTCAGAGACCTGATCGATTACTTCGCAACTCGATTCATCACTAACAACAAAGAAATCAAGGAGGTTGATTCGTTAATTTTCATTAAAAAGAAGAAGGGGTTGTCCATGAAAAAGAACGTGCAGAGATACTAGTATCTATACAAAGAAATTGATGATTATAGTGAGCAGATGTCAATCTCCTTATTCAAGTTCATCCTGGAAAGATCCTATGATCTCTACGCTACTTTGACAAAATAAATCGACCTCAACCATGGATGGTCTTATGTACCATATCGAAAAGTACGCCAAAGTGGAGGATGAACTCATTAATGCATAGGCTTTAATCGACCAGAAGAAGAATGAACTTAAGAAGGCCGCCAAAGTGGGAATTAACCTTATGCGGCGAAGAAAGGATCCAAAAATTAATATCCCAAAGGTCGCTCTAGATTTTAGTCTAATGAGATCATCAACAAGGCATTATAGTCCATCTTCAAAGATCCCATCTATAAATTTATCCTACAGATCAAAGACAAGGTCAACTTCAAGATGCCTCCTAAGATCGTTGGCGATTCGATTGATAGGGATGCCAAACTAAGGTTCACTTATCACTAAGATCACGAGAACTATAAAAAAAATGAAAAAAATGTTCAAGAAATATTTAAAGGACATCATTCAAGCTGAGAAACTCGAGGAGTATAATCACATAATAAATGTAAAAACTTTAATAAGGATCAATGCAGTTCATAAGGAAAATGAGGATCTTCCCTATCAAGACTAGTCGTAGCCATTCATGATTATACCAACCTAGCTCAATGGACTGGAAAGAAGTTCAGGGAGAAGATTAGGATTGCCGTCAATGTTCAACAAGATTTCTAGATAAACTTATCCGAGTTTATCCTTTCGCAGAGGAAAAGGAGAGACGTTGACACTGATCAGGCCATTATGTTCATCGAGGATGATTTGGTCAGCTTGAACCAACCATATAACGAAGCCTTGGTACTCACGCTGTGAAATGTGAACTTTGATGTGAAAATTATATCAGTGCATCAAAGAATCTCGTCGAAGATCATGTATCTGACGGTGCTCCATAAGATTAGCTTCAGCATTAAGTATATCAATACAAATATAGCACTGCTCCTTAGTTTTAATGGAGACGTGGAGATTTCGCGGGGAAGATTAATCTACTAGTAAAGGTAGGTCCAGCAAAAAATGAGGTTAAATTCCATGTCATCCAATATAAGTTTCCCTATAATGATGTAATGTACAGAGGATGGCTTTACAAAATGAAGTCGTTCCCTTCTTCTTTTCACTAGAAACTCAATTTTCTTAAGTGACGAGGGTGTGGTAGAGATTAGGGGAGATCAAGAATCAGCTCACAGTTACTTCACGTTAGACATCAAAGCAAGAAAAATCAATCAAGGAAAATTTAGAATGATGACAATTTGGAGGACGATCATCCTAAGTATCAATCAAAGGGCGTTCGGTCGGGGGTAAAAAGACCTAATTTACTCCCGCCAAACACGTGATGGAAGAACTCATTACAGTTCCTAGATATTCATCACAACTAGATAAGACATTCCTCATTTGGTTAGCTATTACCAAGGATGAAGCAGAGTAACTCGTTTATTTCCTTGAAACTGATGTAGATGTCTTTGCATGGTAGCCAAATGATCTTCTAGGGATAGATCCAAATATCACTTTTCATCGACTGCACATGGATCCAAATATCAAGTCAATCAAGAAGAAGTCGGGGAATTTAACCCCAGAGAAGGTAAAAATTATAGAGAAAGAAATTAAAAACTTGCTCAGGTTGAATCCATCAGAGATGTCCAATTCTCATACTCGATATCTAACACTGTTGTTATCAGAAAAAAAGAGAGACAAGTGGAAAGAGTGTGTAGATTTCACTGATATCAATAAGAACTTATCGAAAGGTAATTTTCCATTACCATGGATAGATAATATTATGGGATCCATGGTTGGACATCAATGCATGAGCTTCATGGATGCGTACTTCAGCTACCACCAGATACCTCTCTTCTGCTTAGATCAGAAAAAGGCCACAATCATCACAACCTCAGGGAATTATCGCTACATGTAATGACTTTTAATTTTAAGAATACAAAAGAAACCTATCAGTTCCTTATAACCAAAATGTTCATAAAGCATATTGGCTCCACTATGATAGTATACATTGAAAATATGCTCATAAATATTAAACAGGAAACCGATCATATTAGAGACCTCATAAAGTTCTTTAAAATCCTCAGAGAAAATAGGATGAAGCTCAACACCTCAAAGTGTATATTCGAAGTTAGCTCTGGCTTGTTTCTTGGATATTTGGTAACCCATAGAGGGATAGAGGCAAATCTAGATCAGATCAAGGCCTTAAAAGTTATCCCAAGGCCGACCACTATCAAAGATGCCTAGTTCATCACTAGAATACTAGCCCCTCAAAATCTCTCTATTTTAAGATATTCGAATAAGTGTCGTTCATTCTTCTATATATTAAAGAAGTCAGGCCCCAGAATCTGGACAGAGAAGTGAGATCATGCTTTGGAAGGAATTCAATAGTACTTGGGATCTCCTCCCTTATTATCATCCCCCAAATGTGGGAAAGATATATACCTACACTTGGTTGTCTCATAAGTCGTGACCAACACTGCACTAGTTTGTCTACATAATGGAGTGTAAAGGTCGATCTATTATGTCATCTATACTCTCCTTGAGGTAGAAACCATATACATGCCTATTGAGAAATTAGTTCTCGCATTTACGACGATAGAGGTGAGGAACTACTTCAATGTTCATACCATAATGGTCCCCATGACATGTCCCTTAAAACATGAACTCAAAAAGGCATATCGCTCCAATAGAATAACCAAGTAGTCCCTGGACTTGGCCCAATTTGACATCAAGTATGAACCTAGAATAGAGATAAAGGGCCAAGTCTTGTAAGACTTCGTGGAATAATTTTTAACATCACCAAGAGGCAAGGACGAATAGCCAAATCCCATTCTAGAGTCATTAGCAGTTAGTGAGGATGGACAAATATAGAAACTTTTATTGATGGTACGTCAAATGAGAAGGTTATGGGAGTTAGAATCGTCTTTATGATGCTACAAGGTAGTCTTATTGACTAGGCCATTATAATAGGGTTCAAAGTCTCAAACAATGAGGTAGAATAAAAGGCCAAGATGCACGGTCTCCATATGGTGATCGATCTAGGTGATCATTGCATTGTCATGTACTGTGACTCCACATTGATTACAAGCCAGTTTCATAAAAAATATGAGGCTAAATACTCTAGAATGCTTGCTTATAAGGACAAGGCAAGAGGTTTTATTCAATAGTTTAAGTCTCCCTTATTAGATCAACTCCTAAGGAACGACAATATCCATACAGATTCCCCCTTTCTACTTTAGGTTTGGCTATCGATATTGACCTAACAAGAATAATAAAAGTGGAATACATAGAATTCACAAGCATCGAAGAACCATAACTGGGCCCTTGCATTATCTAAATGGATTTAGCTCCACCGTTGATCGAGCCCATCATTTCCTACTTGAAGACTGCCTAGCTGCCTTAGATGGTAAAGAGGTACACAAGTTAAGGATCAGGTCAACTAGGTTTTTCCTTAACTCTGAGGGGAAGATTTATTAGCGATTATTCACCATCCCTTACTAAAGTAAAGTGTGTTTACCCAGATCAAGTGGAATGACTATTGAGCGAGATGCACAAAGGCAGCTGTGAAGCACATACTGGTGGATGATCACTCTCTTATAGGGTAATCTTATAAGGGTATTGGTGGCCTTTCATGAAAATGGATGTTGTAATGATCACTTGAAAGTGCGCCAAGTACCAATAGTTTTTACCTATCATCAAGCAGCTTGTGGGAGATCTAAATCCTCTCACTAGTGCATTTAATTTTACTCAGTGGGCATAAATATGGTGGGTCCATAAATCGCTAAACCAAGGAATATAAGATATCTTAAAATAGCGACCGACTATATTAACAAAGTGGGTTAAGGCTGAATAACTCACTGGCATCAGAGAAGAGGACACTAGACGATTCATTTAGATGAACCTCATCACACGATTTATGATCCCAAGGGTGATGGTTACTAATAAGGGAATACAGTTCGATAATGACTCCTTTCGTGATATATGTGCAGAATAAGGAATCAGAATTAGCTATGTACCAATATTCTTCCCCATTATAATGTATAAGAAGAGATAACTAATGAAACACTTTTATTAGGAATCAAACTCCAACTAGATAATGCCAAAAGATGATAGGTAGATGAACTTCCCTATGTTCTTTAGGCATGCAGAACAACACCAAGAAAATAAATGAAAGAGAGTCTATACTCCCTTACCCATGGTACGAAGACCGTTATTTCTATAGAGACTGGAATTCTAACACTCAGATCAGAGATCTTTGCATAATGACACATTAATGAGTTAACGACTCACAAATAAGATTTGGATGAAGAAATAAAGGATACGTCTTTAATACATATAGCCACCTACCAGCAGGAGTTATCAAGACAGCATAATAAGAAGGTCAACGTTAGAGAAATAAACACCTAACTATGTCATATAAATTGAATAACTGGATACCGAGAGATCAAGTAAAATGGAGATATGTTTATTATTAATAAAATAAAAGTGTCCATAGGACTACAAAAGAACGACCTCAAAAGGTGAAATAAAAATTACATAAAAGAACCAAAATAAAAAAGTTATGGATTTGAGGTAGCCTATTCTAGACCACTAGTTATAGGGAGGTTAGTTTGATTGGTAGCGATATCGGTATTATGGTCTTCTTAGGATCCATGGTAGGGGATTGTCCACAACATTGTCCCCTTCCAAAGGAGGGTTATCGACATATGCAGATTCACCCGCAATGTCATTTCCTTTCTTGAGGTCAGCAACCCAACCCTTATTCAATGCAAAGGACACATAGTAGTCCAACTGAGAAGTAATCAGTTAGACCAGTGCCTCAAATTGTCATTATAGGACTTCCCTAGTTTGGCTTCCCAGTAATGCTCTATCAAACCTTTTGCCTTTAGACAACGAACTTTTTAAAGATCTTATAGCTGAGGAAGGTCTTTCGTTTATATATCTCAGTATCCAGTCTATTAAAAGCATTTTAAGATTACTTGGTGAACCTCACAACCTTGTTCTTTACAACCCCTTTGTCTTTCGACTTATGGTTGAGATCGTCCAAAGTCTGTCTCTGGGTTATGAGTTGATTCTTTCAAAAATTACTATCAGTTGAGAGATTTTAATCAGCCTTCCTATAGTGGTCAACTCATTTGTCAAGTTCTTGAGTGACTTGCATGTTGTAAATAGAAGGAAAGTAAAGATAAATAACAAAATTAGGCAAAAATGTTCAATGAAAAGTTAAGTAATATACAAGAATGTTGTCTCATAGACCTTCCTTATGGAGCCTTTCCAAAGTGAAACATCTCAAACCAATGATGTCAGTTGGCATCACCGTTTCTTAAGATATGGACTAAGTATCCTCCACATCTATATGGATTGAATCACCCTCAAGTACTAGATATTTTCCTTTTCAAAAGGAGATCTACTAAGAGCGATCCCATTTTTCCTTGGTGGGAAGATTCCTTGAATGATCCTTTTGTTAAGGATCAATATTAACCACATGTCGATTAGATACAACCGGTGGGGTAGGTGGATGACCTCCTATGTTCTTTGTCCTCATATTTCTGCTCTTCTCGACCTCTTGAATCTAGCACTCAGTGGCCTATGGTTCCTTTTCCCTGAAGGTAACTACCTTTTTTTTTATCAGTGGAAGTCTCTTCAGTGTGACTATTGTCGGTATATTTATTTTTATATTTATCTCTGGAAACATCCAGATCAATAGGTATCCTTGGACAACTAGTTATTTCTTTTAAATTTGAGGGGGTTGTGGGAAAAGTGAATTCTCAAAATGAGAAATATTCAAACTCTATATCTTCCTAAGAATGACCAGAAATTATGGGTTCGTTTATGACGAGCGGAGCAAGGATGTCCAAGAGGGGTCGGACTCTTTTTCAGCATCCTCTTGTTAGTCAGCATTGGAATTAGTGGGGATCACGTGAGGAGAATCCTCTCCTAGATAAACACCTATTGCAATATCGTTGGTAGTAGGAATGGTTGTTAGGATTAATTCGTCGTCGACCATAGTGTAATCAACAACTAAAACCTCTAGATCTATTATGAAATTTTATATCGAATGAATGGTCAGATTGTAACAAAGAAGTACGTTGGCTACTCTCAGGTGAGGACAATCACATTCCAAGTTGAGTTATTTCCAAACTCTTTTTAAATGATCAAACTTCACCCTGTAATCGATGTCTTGGTGTTCAAAATATGACCTTCATAAGATAATGAGATTAGTAATGATACAAATGGATTGTCGTATGTTTGAACAAAATGAAAAAAATAGACAACCTATCCGGAGCCACTTTTCTTGAGGGAAGCTTCAGATCTTCGTAGTTTTCACTGTATAATTCCCCCCAAAAAACATAAGGAAATTATTTCTGGTGTCCTTTAATGATCGAGGCAAGTATGTGACCAAATTACGAGCCTTATCTCTGTCATGGGAGTGGAATAGGTATGAGGTTGAGGAAGAGGCCCTCAAATCATAAAAATAATTCATTTCCTTAAGGCCCAAGTCTGTCCCACAAATTTGGTTTATGGCAGTCTCTCTAATAATTAATCGGTAGAAGCTACTGTTCGCTATATTGGGCGTATTTCATAATAGAGAAGTATGCTCGCCAGCAACGGGTAGAGAGTGAAGTGAATTCCCGCTGCAATGTAGCAACCATCATATCTGTTAAATCACATACAACATGTATTCTTTGCTCTTCCCTCTTTCATAATTATATAGGGGATCTCTAACTACTTCTTTTATTGTTGGTCAATATTTCCTACACACACACACACACACACACACACATATATATATATATATATATATATATATATATATATATATTGTACGTATTTGCAATGGTAATTCATGTTTTATTTTCTCATATTAGCATATAATTATAAGTTTCTTGCCAATGATAGCTATCTCTTTAGTTAGATCTTACCAATTCTTCTCTCATCATTGTTATAATAAACTCAAAAACAATGATTCTTACATGCGCATATAAAAAAATCTAGCGAAGAAAATATGATCCCTTGATTGAAAACAAGTGTAGGTAAATTTTTCAAATTAAAATAAAAAATAAACATGAGTTCAACTCTTCTACATGTGTGCATGAGCCGATCTAGAAGAACTTTATAGGAATGATTGCTAAAATCATGCATAGGTTCACACTACTTTCCTATGTTTCTAATACAAGAATATTGAAAAATATAGCACGATGTATTCCACAAGTTATCAATCACCTCAACACTAGATATCCAAAAAAACCACAAAACAATAAATCGTTTTAAATTTTTTCTCAAAAAATTTCTTTTTAGTTTTTCTTAAATTTCTCAAAATAAAGAAAAATATTTTTGTATTTTTTCATTTATAAAACCAAAACAAAATGTTAAAAGAATTAAGAAAATATTTTTTTCACTTTTTTTATTTAAAAAAAAAATATGAAATGCAAAATGATTCACATATAATCAATGATGGAAATAATCACAAATATAAAATAATCCAAGACTATAGTACAAATCTCACTAAGACTAGGAAAAAGAATCAACAATAGTCACACCTAGTATATGGATCAAAGAATACAACTTAGCTGTGAGGAGAAAACTCCATACCTATTAGAGGGTCGAAGTTAAGTCTATCTAACAGAAGGTGGTGAGAAACTTCATGTCTATCAACCAATTAAGCAAACAAGTGAGATTTTCTAACCGAAATAGATATATAATGGGATCATGTGTCTTGGTATTGTCCCTAGGAGGTGACTTGGTTTTAAATATGAACATCAAAATTTAAGATCTTTAGTCACTTCATTTAACTTTTCTATTGAGGTTCCTAATCTTTGACCTATGTGTTTCTAATCTAAGTTTCATCTAGTAAAATGATTAGTTTCAACATCGTAGAAAATCTCCTAATATCAAAACAAAAGTTCTGAGTTGGCCCTTATTATGTCAATAGATGAATACATAGGTTTATAGTGTGTTCAGTAATTAGTCACATATATTGCATTTAATTCTCTTTATTCTTGCGAAATTTAGCATTCTCATATCTGTTAGTCCATATATTTAAGCTTTTATATTGGATAGCCTGAATCCTTCTTGTTTATATGTTTTTCAAGGTTACTTTGAGTTTCTATTGGTATTAGCGATGCCATGTGTGAAGTTGGACGCATTTCGGCAAAGTCCCATTGCAAGATACAACATCAAGGGAAATTTGGTCACTTCAAACTCCGTATTTTAGATGCTATAAAAATACCAGCATGTATATCATTAAATTATCCTAAATGAAAAAGTAATGGTCATGCATTATTCATATCCCGAATTGAGAGCTTATGGTTATTTCTGTAAGGTTTTGTCATATTCTTAAACTTTAAGTGTAATTTCATACTACATAAATTTAAGCGTTTCGGTAAAAACATAAATTTCCAATTGATCCAATCGAGTCCCTGTATTGTTTTGACTTAATTCCGTGAACAAAACTATGTTTGTAATATGTCATAGGGAAATTTTATTTTTGTCACGATCCCACTTGGTCTATGACGTATTGAAGAAATTGAAGACGTTGTGGCAAAGCTTTAACGAATTAATCATGCTAAAGTTTTATTGGTGCAAGTTTATTCGTCTTCAAGTTAATTGCATTCCGAGATCAAACAAGTATGAATGTGTATAATTAATGGTACTCGAAATAATTTTTATAAAAAGATAAGAATGTATTTTTATACGGAAAAATATTTTAAAATGTTTTAAAAGTGTTTTAAATTTTTTACACTTCGTTTTATTCTGATAAACAGAAAAAGGAGTTTGAATTTATTGGGTTTCTTTTGAAGAAACGTTTTAAAAGAAAAGTCAAACTGATACGCACGTTGTTCGAACGACATTTGTCATTCTTTCGAATAAGACGGCTATGTCGCGCGAACGTCATGCCAATCTCGTTCGAGAGACACTATTTTTGAGGCGGCGTTTAATTACTATTTAAAGCTTGTTTTCATCAGAGTTTCGTAAGTGTGCATTCTGAAAAAAAAGTATTCAATCCAGTACAAGTTTTGAACATGTTTTTCTAAGGTTTCAAAGCTTAAACACATCCTTAGAGTTTGCAATGATCCGAGTTATCATTATTATATGTTTATGTGATCTTGCTTCACCAAGAAGGTTTGTTCTATACTTGAATATCTGGGTTTTGTGGTGAGGAAAATAGAAGTACTTCTTGTTCGACATCGTAAATGTATCAAAGCCATTCGGTGGACACCGAGACATACGTGGACGCATGTGTTGTGGACAGGCATCGTGGAAGACGAAATTTTTGCATCGGCACTATTGAAGAACAATAGAAGATCATAAGGAGAGTCAAGACCCATGGGGATCGAGTCATTGAGTAAGGCTAATCTCTCTTTGTAAAACCTTTGTTCATAGTGATTGTCTGCCTTGGGTCGTCCAAGGTTTTTTCCCGTCTTGGGTTTTTCCTCGTACATCCGACGTTATGAGTGTTCTTTACTTTACCTTACTTGCTTTAATCACTAGATGCATGTTTAGGATTAATCAAGGTAAAATCGATTTAAAGTTAGAATTGGTTTTTCACAACTTGGTTTGGTGCTAATTAAAAGTTGGATAATTTCTTGGTGAAAATTGGTTTGATTTGAAACACACTCGTGGTGGGCCACTCTTTCAGTTTCAGAAGACCAAAATACATAGAATTGAGTTATGTTCACGTGGTGTTAAACCGTGCATCATTTTGAGTTCATATGAAAAAGTTATGGTGATTCTCGTATCGATGCAGGTTTCAAACCCCCTACCCGATGGACGGGTCCTAGAGAATGATGAATTTTAGGGCTTTAGAAGTCTATTTGGATTGGTATTTAGGGAGATGGTACTTTTTGTAAAAAAAATCATTTTAGGTTACTTTTAGCTAGTCTGGGCCTTAAGGCTTATTAGGAGCTCCTCTCTCTCTCTCTCTCTCTCTCTCTCTCTCTCTCTTTCTCTCTCTAACCATTTTACAGCATTGTAAATATTTTCTTAGTTAGTTTTTAATCTTTTTAGCCTAGATTTATTTTAATACATATAACTTAGTGGTGTTGAATTTTGTGATTTATTTTTTAAAATATTGTTATAGGTTCCTTTAAAGATACCAGCGTGGCTTATTTGGTTATTTTTATGGTATGACGTTTGAGAGGTTTCGATGCGTTGATACTGGGTTGAAATTTCACCTTTAAACATTAATAGGTTTTGTGGGTTCCATAATTACGCAAGAACATGCTCGGCATGAGAACCTAAGGTACTTGTGCTAAAATATAATGAAGAGTCAAAGCTACAAAAGACTCCCACATGTTCACCACTTGGAATGGATGAAGTTGATAAATGATAGGACCAAATTCCCATTTTATATCTATTAACAATGCGCATAAAAAAAATCTAGCGAAGAAAATATGATCCCTTGATTGAAAACAAGTGTAGGTAAATTTTTCAAATTAAAATAAAAAATAAACATGAGTTCAACTCTTCTACATGTGTGGTAAGGACGGCATGACATACAACATGAGCCGATCTAGAATAACTTTATAGGAATGATTGCTAAAATCATGCATAGGTTCACACTACTTTCCTATGTTTCTAATGCAAGAATATTGAAAAATATAGCACGATGTAATCCACAAGTTATCAATCACCTCAACACTAGATATCCACAAAAACCACAAAACAATAAATCTTTTTAAATTTTTATAAATTTTTACTCAAAAAATTTCTTTTTAGTTTTTCTTAAATTTCTCAAAATAAAGAAATTTTTTTTTGTATTTTTTCATTTATAAAACCAAAACAAAATGTTAAAAGAATTAAGAAAATATTTTTTTCACTTTTTTTTTTATTTTTAAAAAACATATGAAATGCAAAATGATTCATATATAATCAATGATGGAAATAATCACAAATATAAAATAATCCAAGACTATAGTAGAAATCTTACTAAGACTAGGAAAAAGAATCAACAATAGTCACACCTAGTATATGTATAAAAAAAATACAACTTAGCTGTGAGGAGAAAACTCCATACCTATTAGAGGGTCGAAGTTAAGTGTATCTAAAAGAAGGTGGTGAGAAACTTCATGTCTATCAACCAATTAAGCAAACAAGTGAGATTTTCTAACCGAAATAGATATATAATGGGAGCATGTGTCTTGGTATTGTCCCTAGGAGGTGACTTGGTCTTAAATATGAACATAAAAATTTAAGATCTTTAGTCACTTCATTTAACTTTTCTATTGAGGTTCCTAATCTTTGACCCATGTGTTCCTACTCTAAGTTTCATCTAGTAAAATGATTAGTTTCAACATCGTAGAAAATCTCCTAATATCAAAACAAAAGTTCTGAGTTGGCCCTTATTATGTCAATAGGTGAATACATATTTTTATAGTGTGTTAAGTAATTAGTCACATATATTGCATTTAATTCTCTTTATTCTTACGAAATTTAGCATTCTCATATCTATTAGTCCATATATTTAAGCTTTTATATTGGATAGCCTCAATCCTTGTTGTTTATATGTTTTTCAAGGTTACTTTGAGTTTCTATTGGTATTAGCGATGCTATGTGTGAAGTTGGACGCATTTCGACAAAGTCTCATTGCAAGATACAACATTAAGGGAAATTTGGTCACTTCAAACTCCGTATTTTAGATGCTATAAAAATACCAGCATTTATATCATTAAATTATCCTAAATGAAAAAGTAATGGTCATGCATCATTCATATCCCGAATTGAGAGCTTATGGTTATTTCTGTAAGGTTTTGTCATATTCTTCAACTTTAAGTGTAATTTCATACTACATAAATTTAAGGGTTTCTGTAAAAACATAAATTTCCAATTGATCCAATCGAGTCCCTGTATTGTTTTGACTTAATTCCGTGAACAAAACTATGTTTGTAATATGTCATAGGGAGATTTTATTTTTGTCACGATCCCACTTGGTCTATGACGTATTGAAGAAATTGAAGACGTTGCGGCAAAGCTTTAAAGAATTAATCATGCTAAAGTTTTATTGGTGCAAGTATATTCGACTTCAAGTTAATTGCATTCCGAGATCAAACAGGTATGAATGCGTATAATTAATGGTACTCGGAATAATTTTTATAAAAAGATAAGAATGTATTTTTATAAGGAAAAATATTTTAAAATATTTTAAAATGTCTTAAAAGTGTTTTAAATTTTTTACACTTCGTTTTATTCTAATAAACAGGAAAAGGAGTTTGACTTTATTGGGTCTCTTTTGAAGAAACATTTTAAAAGAAAAGTCAAACTGACACGCACGTCGTTCGAACGACATTTGTCCTTCGTTCGAGCAAGACGGCTATATCGCGCGAACGACATGCCAATCTCGTTCGAGCAACACTATTTTCGAGGCAGCATTTAATTCCTATTTAAAGCTTGTTTTCATCAGAGTTTCGTAAGTGTGCATTTTGGAAAAAAAGTATTCAATCCAGTACAAGTTTTGCACATATTTTTTTAAGATTTCAAAGCTTAAACACATCCTTAGAGTTTGCAAAGATCCGAGTTATCATTATTATATGTTTATGTGATCTGCTGCACCAAGAAGGTTTGTTCTATACTTGAATATCTAGGTTTTGTGGTGAGAAAAATAGAAGTACTTCTTGTTCGACATCATAAATGTATCAAAGCCATTCGGTGGACACCGAGACATACGTGGACGCGTGTGTTGTGGACATGCATCGTGGAAGACGAAATTTTTGCATAGGCACTATTGAAGAATAATAGAAGATCATAAGGAACGTCAAGACCCATGGGGATCGAGTCATTGAGTAAGGCTAATCTGTTTTTGTAAAACCTTTGTTCATAGTGATTGTCTGCCTTGGTTCGTCCAAGGTTTTTTCCCGTCTTGGATTTTTCCTCGTACATCCGACGTTGTGAGTGTTCTTTACTTTACTTTACTTGCTTTAATCACTAGATGTATGTTTAGGATTAATCAAGATAAAATCGGTTTAAAGTTAGAATTGTTTTTTCACAACTTGGTTTGGTGCTAATTAAAAGTTGGATAATTTTTTGGTAAAAATTGGTTTGATTTGAAACACACTCGTGGTGGACCACTCTTTTAGTTTCAGAAGACCAAAATACATATAATTGAGTTATGTTCACGTGGTGTTAAACCGTGCATCATTTTGAGTTCATATGTAGAAGTTATGGTGATTCTCGTATCGATGCAGGTTTCAAACCCCCTACCCGATGGACGGGTCCTAGAGAATGATGAATTTTAGGGCTTTAGAAGCCTATTTGGATTGGTATTTAGGGAGATGGTACTTTTTGTAAAAAAAATCATTTTAGGTTACTTTTAGCTAGTTTGGGCCTTAAGGCTTATTAGGAGATCCTCTCTCTCTCTCTCTCTCTCTAGCCATTTTACACCATTGTAAATATTTTCTTAGTTAGTTTTTAATCTTTTTAGCCTAGATTTATTTTAATACATATAACTTAGTGGTGTTGAATTTCGTGATTTATTTTTTAAAATATTGTTATAGTTTCCTTTAAAGATACCAGCGTGGATTATTTGGTTATTTTTATGGTATGACATTTGAGAGGTTTCGATGCGTTGATTCTGGGATGGAATTTCACCTTAGAACATTAATAGGTTTTGTGGGTTCCATAATTACGCAAGAACATGCTCGCCATGAGAACCTAAGCTACTTGTGCTAAAATATAATGAAGAGTCAAAGCTACTAAAGACTCCCACATGTTCATCACTTGGAATGGATGAAGTTGATAAATTATAGGACCAAATTCCCATTATATATCTATTAACAATGCGCATATAAAAAAATCTAGCAAAGAAAATATGATCCCTTGATTGAAAACAAGTGTAGGTAATATTTTCAAATTAAAATAAAAAATAAACATGAGTTCAACTCTTGTACATGTGTGGTAAAGACGGCATGATATACAACATGAGCCGATCTAGAAGAACTTTGTAGGAATAATTGCTAAAAGCATGCATAGGTTCACACAACTTTCCTATGTTTCTAATGCAAGAACATTGAAAAATATAGCATGATGTATTCCACAAGTTATCAATCACCTCAACACTAGATATCCACAAAAACCACAAAACAATAAATCTTTTTGTATTTTTGTAAATTTTTTCTCAAAAAATTTCTTTTTAGTTTTTCTTAAATTTCTCAAAACAAAGAAAAATATTTTTGTATTTTTTCATTTATAAAACCAAAACAAAATGTTAAAAGAATTAAAAAAATATTTTTTTCACTTTTTTTTTTTATTTTTTAAAAACATATGAAATGCAAAATGATTCACATATAATCAATGATGGAAATAATCACAAATATAAAATAATCCAAGACTATAGTACGAATCTCACTATGACTAGGAAAAAGAATCAACAATAGTCACACCTAGTATATGGATCAAAGAATACAACTTAGCTGTGAGGAGAAAACTCCATACCTATTAGAGGGTCGAAGTTAAGTGTATCTAACAGAAGGTGGTGAGAAACTCATGTCTATCAACCAATTAAGGAAACAAGTGATATTTTCTAACCGAAATAGATATATAATGGGAGCATGTGTCTTAGTATTGTCCCTAGGAGGTGACTTGGTCTTAAATATGAACATAAAAATTTAAGATCTTTAGTCACTTCATTTAACTTTTCTATTGAGGTTCCTAATCTTTGATCTATGTGTTTCTACTCTAAGTTTCACTTAGTAAAATGATTAGTTTCAACATCGTAGAAAATCTCCTAATATCAAAACAAAAGTTCTGAGTTGGCCCTTATTATGTCAATAGGTGAATACATAGGTTTATAGTGTGTTCAGTAATTAGTCACATATATTGCATTTAATTCTCTTTATTCTTGCGAAATTTAGCATTCTCATATCTGTTAGTCCATATATTTAAGCTTTTATATTGGATAGCCTCAATCCTTGTTGTTTATATGTTTTTCAAGGTTACTTTGAGTTTCTATTGGTATTAGCGATGCCATGTGTGAAGTTGGACGCATTTCGTCAAAGTCTCATTGCAAGATACAACATCAAGGGAAATTTGGTCACTTCAAACTCCGTATTTTAGATGCTATAAAAATACCAGCATATATCATTAAATTATCCTAAATGAAAAAGTAATGGTCATGCATTATTCATATCCCGAATTGAGAACTTATGGTTATTTCTGTAAGGTTTTGTCCTATTCTTCAACTTTAAGTGTAGTTTCATACTACATAAATTTAAGGGTTTCTGTAAAAACATAAATTTCCAATTGATCCAATCGAGTCCCTGTATTGTTTTGACTTAATTCCGTGAACAAAACTATGTTTATAATATGTCATAGGGACATTTTATTTTTGTCACGATCCCACTTGGTCTATGACGTATTGAAGAAATTGAAGACGTTGCGGCAAAGCTTTAAAGAATTAATCATGCTAAAGTTTTATTGGTGCAAGTTTATTCGTCTTCAAGTTAATTGCATTCCGAGATCAAACAGGTAAGAATGCGTATAATTAATGGTACTCGGAATAATTTTTATAAAAAGATAAGAATGTATTTTTATACGGAAAAATATTTTAAAATGTTTTAAAAGTGTTTTAAATTTTTTACACTTCGTTTTATTCTGATAAACAGAAAAAGGAGTTTGACTTTATTGGGTCTCTTTTGAAGAAACATTTTAAAAGAAAAGTCAAACTGACACGCACGTCGTTCGAACGACATTTGTCCTTCGTTCGAGCAAGACGACTATGTTGCGCGAACGACATGCCAATCTCGTTTGAGCGAAACTATTTTCAAGGCGGTGTTTAATTCCTATTTAAAGCGTGTTTTCATCAGAGTTTCGTAAGTGTGCATTCTGGAAAAAAAGTATTCAATCCAGTACGAGTTTTGCACATGTTTTTCTAAGGTTTCAAAGCTTAAACACATCCTTAGAGTTTGCAAAGATCCGAGTTATCATTATTATATGTTTATGTGATCTTGCTGCACCAAGAAGGTTTGTTCTGTACTTGAATATCTGGGTTTTGCAGTGAGGAAAATAGAAGTACTTCTTGTTCGACATCGTAGATGTATAAAAGCCATTCGGTGGACACCGAGACATACATGGACGCGTGTGTTGTGGCAGGCATCGTGGAAGATGAAATTTTTGCATGGGCACTATTGAAGAACAGTAGAAGATCAGAAAGTGCGTCAAGACCCATGGGGATCAAGTCATTGAGTAAGGCTAATCTGTCTTTGTAAAACCTTTGTTCATAGTGATTGTCTTCATTGGGTCGTCCAATGTTTTTTCCCGTCTTTGGTTTTTCCTCGTACATCCGACGTTGTGATTATTCTTTACTTTACTTTACTTGCTTTAATCACTAGATGCATGTTTAGGATTAATCAAGATAAAATCGGTTTAAAGTTAGAATTGTTTTTTCACAACTTGGTTTGGTGCTAATTAAAAGTTGGATAATTTTTTGGTGAAAATTGGTTTATTTGAAACACACTCGTGGTGGACCACTCTTTCAGTTTCAAAAGACCAAAATACATAGAATTGAGTTATGTTCACGTGGTTTTAAACCGTGCATCATTTTGAGTTCATATGAAGAAGTTATGGTGATTCTCGTATCGATGCAAGTTTCAAACCCCCTACCCGATGGACATGTCCTACAGAATGATAAATTTTAGGGCTTTAGAAGCCTATTTGGATTGGTATTTAGGGAGATGGTACTTTTTGTAAAAAAAATCATTTTAGGTTACTTTTAGCTAGTTTGGGCCTTAAGGCTTATTAGGAGCTCCTATCTCTCTCTCTCTCTCTAGCCATTTTACATCATTGTAAATATTTTCTTAGTTAGTTTTTAATCTTTTTAGCCTAGATTTATTTTAATACATATAACTTAGTGGTGTTGAATTTCGTGATTTATTTTTTTAAATATTGTTATAGTTTCCTTTAAAGATACCAGAGTGGATTATTTGGTTATTTTTATGGTATGACGTTTGAGAGTTTCGATGGGTTGATTCTGGGTTGAAATTTCACCTTAGAACATTAGTAGGTTATGTGGGTTCCATAATTATGCAAGAACATGCTCGGCATGAGAACCTAAGCTACTTGTGCTAAAATATAATGAAGAGTCAAAGCTACAAAAAACTCCCACATGTTCACCACTTGGAATGGATGAAGTTGATAAATGATAGGACCAAACTCCTAGGGATATCTATTAACAATGCTTATTAATCTCCTAAAGTTCCCTACAAATATACACCTGCCCCCATTTAGAGGGGCATGTGATATAATATCGTTGTGCAGTATTACAACTATGTTGACTAGTTCTATAAAGTAATAAAGAGCAAACCCTAAAACCCATGGGTTAGTCACGTTGCTGAACCACGCACATCTTGCGGTGTGTGTGTTATTTCATTACTCTCTTTGATATTGATTCTTGTTTGGATTGTGTGCATTGGATACTATCACTTATAGGAAATTACCACCTATAATTGACGTTGTCTGTGGGAACGATCTGAGTTCTTTTCTACAAGTTAATTTCCTGAGATGTCTCATTTACACAATCAAGATCATCAAAATCTCGATGACCAGGATGGTCATCAGCAACATAGTTATGGGGATCGAAGGGCTATTTGATGAGTGCATTATTTTTATATTTTATACCCAAATGTATACCTTGTTAATACCATTTTAGTTTATTAAATAAGTTCTTAGGACTATTTGATTAAAAAGAGGAACAAAGTGCAAGAATGATTGAATTCATATTTAAAATGACAATTTTAAGTAAAAAATGGGCGGTTTGATAATTTTATAATTTTCTTGTATTAATTTGTGGAAAAAGTTTCCTAGTGAAAATTTTGCAGGCAAAGATGGAATTAGGTGAGAATTGATGATCAACTCGAAAAAAGCACAAAAAAGATTATTTTTACGGTCGTTCGAAAAAAGTTATTTTTACACTTGTGACATCTTGAAAAACTTGAGAATTTTTATCCTCCGATTTGGATGAAACTCAACGTGCGTGTTCAACAAGAGAATATAAGAGTTTTCGAGTGGGTAAAATTCGACCCCTTATCACGATCCAAAGATTAAAGAGGTGGAGAGATAGCTTTCAACACCATTCAGCCAATCAGGGAGAGTCTTACCACAACTCAAATACCTCACCATTTGTCCTATAAAAAGGACCCTTAGGCTCACAATTTTAGGTAGGATTTCGGGGAACAACTTTGAGTGATTCTAATCAATTTAAGGGCCGAGTTTTTATCATTTTTTTTAGAGGATTGAAGATTATAGTGGGAGAACTTATTGTAAGTTTGATTTATTAATGAAAATCTCCACATATTCTTGCAATTTCTCTTTCATTCTGGTAGCTTGATTTTTATATTAGGAGTAGGGTGAAGTTTATCATAGTTAGCTAATATTGTCACGTTAATTTGATTGTTGTTTATTCCCTACTTGTTTTAATTGTAATAAAAGATTCGATTTTCATTTTAAAATGACACGAGAGTGTGTTTTAAAACCTTCAACATGGTTTTGTAAAATCAAGTTTTTAAATTTAAAAATAGTAATTTTTGATGGATTGTGCTTCACTTTGATTGTTTTGATATTCCATGCTTAAATACATTTGCAAACTTTAAAACTTGTTTTTCTAAGAGAATACAGATTTTAGCCGTCTATTAAAGACGTTAAAAATATTTCGAACATAACTTTCATATTTTTCAAATTAAACGCGATGAGAGTAGGTTTAATTTGAGTTATAAAAAGGGAATGACAACATTAAATTAGTGTGCAATATTAGTTACGTGATAAATGGACCCCGAATCCTAATTGTTTACAAATCTCATATGTTACTCTCATTTATCGTAGTTGTTTTTATTTAATGTAGTTCATAATTATTTTCTATCCCATTTATTTTAGTTGGATAGTTGCAATTCTTTTAAAAATTAAAATTGATAAATTTCTGTGGGTTTGACCCGTACTTAAACTCGCTATTCTATAATAGCCCGTGCACTTGGAGTATTTTATAAATTGCCAAACAAGTTTTTGGCGTCGTTGCTGGAGATTTGACAATTTTAAAAAAAAAAAGTTGTGACTTTCGGACTAGTTTTTTTTTTTTACTTTTTGCATTTTTTTTGTTAGTAAAAATTTCATAGAAAAAAATTATAAAAAATCCCAAAATAAAAAATCACTAATTAACCAAGCATTTGCATATCCTGAGACACCACATTTAATTTAAAATCAAGTAGACGTTGGCCTTAGGGGATCACATAGAGCATAGGAAAACTCTTAATGACGCTGGAATTAAAAGATATTCCAACGCGAACTCGTCAAATCAATTCTGTTTCGCCTTGTCTAGGATTGGTGTTTTTTAATGAGTCTTCATACTAACCACCTACCTCGATGTAAAATCGGGATTTGAGGCGATAACCATAGTTGGTTGTCTTCTAAATTCTCCCTTGTCAAAGAGTAGGAGTTGTCTAATTAGATAAATCAAATTTTCTTTCTGTTAGTTTACGTGGTTTTGAGTCAATTATAATTGTTTTTTCATTATAAAAAATATATATAAAAAAATCATTTGTTGTAAATTATAATGGGTGATCCTCATATTATTATCCCGTCATCTTTCTCGTATTCCTCCATTGATCCTGTGAACGTGTTTTTACAAATACTGAAAATTTAGATGACTATGTCTTTCAATTTGAGTCAAATGGGTCAGTAATCATTTTAAAAATTAAAGAAAGTAAGGATGAGAATCCAACCCCTTTAATTACTATTTGTCCACCAAAGTGTGTCAATTGAAAATAGGTAAACAAATGGTATAATGATGCTATTTCTAAAAATAATCGTGAATTAAATGGGCATAATAAATTTTGTGTGGAGAAAAAAAATTACAATCTTGACACATGCCATACTTGTGATGATTTGGATGTTGATTTTTGTCGATATTTTTCTTCTAATTTAATTGAGAAAAATGTTGATTCTTTTTATATGTGGGAAAATTTATTTGAGGATTCATCATCCGATTTTAATGATACTTCAAGTATTTATGACGGTCCTCCTATTTTTTATGAAGAAAGTGTATTTATCCACGATACCTCTTCTTCTCATGCTTTCCATGAAGTCTCACATTTAGGAGTGGAGTATATATCCCCAATTTTACATGATTGTTTTCGAAAAAGGGATTGTTGATGTCAAAAATTGCCTTATTATGTGGACCAGTCAGAAATGAACACGTGTTATCCAACGTGGCATCATTACCAGTCAGTAAGGAGTAATACCCCGACCAAATCCATGAATGCCGACCAAGTTCAGGAATGCCAACAACCATATTAAGAAGCCTGGACAACAACAGGAAGACTGACTAACCTAGTCAGTAAAGCGCCATCAGTTGTATACATTATCAACGTTGTACATATGTAAATGCCTAACTTATAAAGGCATTCCATACTCTTATATTCCAACTCTTTTACTCCCTCGTGGGTTATAAATACATTGTAATCCCTGAATCCAAGGGACAAGTACACACTTGAACAAAGGCAAGGCAATACAAAACAGTGGCCACAGGTTTTTCTCTTTAGCCGAACCACTTTAAAAATCTTTTATGTCTCTCTTATTAGTTATTTTATCTTAGATCAAATAACTAGATATATTCTAGTTTTTTGCACCAACATATTAGCACCATTTCTGGGAACGTGTTCTAAGAATTTTCACTCATTCACTTATTTAACATGACTGATATTCCTGAGTCAAGTACCAGGAATGACGGCATCCCACATGCTCCTTCTACTCCACTAACTTCCAATGATTTGACTAGAATCCTGGCTAGTCTCACCAGAGGACAAGAGGTTATGCAAGATACAATGAGGCAGTTAAGACAAACCCTGCAAACCAGGCCACCTTCCTTATCTTTTCATGGAAATATTCCATCACCACCTCCAATAAACAGTAGACGTAGACAATCCAAGACTATTAGAGATACTTCCTATCTCCCAGGAGTGAATTCTTCGCTCAGAATATCAGAGTCTTATGATGATCAGTCTTTTACTCCTGAAAGATTAAGTTCCTAAGAAAGTCTAAGTCAAGCATCTCCTTTTGAGTGTTTGGGACCCAGGAGGAATAGAAATATTCCCAAGGCATTGTCAAGAAACACCCGACGACCAACCGATCAACGGGAAGGCTCAACCTCGTCTAGATCAGATGCCCGATGAACTGCCTGCACCGAGCAATAATTGCAAAAAGAAAGTTCACTAAATAATCGAGCAGCGGCGTATAGATCTGACGCTAGCAACAATGCGTAGAAAGTATCTATCTAGCGATTGGAAGATAGATTATTAGAAGTGGATAAGGCTAAGAACCCTTTGCAAAGAATCTTTGTGAATGGATCTCCTTTTATACAAGTTATTGTGGATTTTACCACACCTTCAAAGTTTAAAGCTCATGTAATTATCCCCAAATATGATGGGAAAACGGATCTCATCCTCCATATAGATTAGTATCAGCCAACAGCTAACATCTATGTCCTCCCTAACGAAATGAGATGTGGGTCACCCTTAAGGATAATTACATGACCTGCTCAGATCTGGTATAACAGTCTTCCCTGGAGGAAAATTTCTAATTTCCATCAGCTTATCGAGAAATTTATTAGTAACTTCTTCTTTGGAGCTAAACCGATGAAATGAGATGCTCATTTTCTCAGTGTAAGGCAAAAGATGGGAGAAAGTACTAAAGATTACATCACTCGATTTAATAACGAAAATTTGAAGGTCGTTGACTATGAGGAAAAGACAGCTATTACGGCTCTTATGAGTGTACTGATCCCCAAAAAACTCTACAACACGCTTACTAAAGATCCTCCAAAGACAATGACAATTGATGGCAAAGGTAGCTAATATCATGAATGCTGAGGAGGCAATGGAAGTTAAGCGGAGCTCAGAGGAAAAAGTTGAAGGTAAAGCTGACAAAAAGGAGCACAAAGATTCCAAGGAGCACATGGAATCAAAGAAAAAAGGAATTATTGATCGGCTCAAGAAGTACAATAATTACACTCGATTAATAATAGGCATCCACCATGTTTTGAAGGAAATCAAGCATAACAAGGATGTACATTGTCCTGAGAAGCTAAGGAGTTCCCCCACCAAGAGGTATAGATAAAAATATTGTGAATTTCATAGAAACCATGACCATACAATAGATTGTTGCATTTCCCTTTAAAACAAAATTAAAACTCTCATCCGAAGAGGAAATTTAGACAGATTTGTTGATCGACAGAATAAAAATAAAGCTCGGTGAAGGTCTAAAACTCCTTACAACCCCAGTAGTTAGAAAAAAAGGACTCATGAAAATCATCATGAGGACGATCCTGACCTACCCAAGAAACCCAGGCAACCAGAACGTGAGGTAATCATGCTCAGTTTTGGTTCTTTTTATTGTCAAATGATTACAGGTGGAGACATGGGAGGATGAGGCCATACTGTTGAAAGGAAGGTTTACCTCAATGAGGCACAAGCTTGTTCCTATATACAGAGCATTAATCTAGCTAAAGAAGATCGGTCGAGGAAGGTCAATAAAGATAAGCTGGTTATCGACTTCTCTAAAAATGACCTCTCAGGGGTACTGTACCCCCATGATGATCCTCTCGGAATTAAAGTCAGAAAGGAAAATATAATTATTTCCAGAGTTCTAGTTGAAACGACATCTCGACATATATTATGTTCTATCCTTATTGTGAAATTTTAGACTTCAAGCTCAGCCAGTTGGAGCCTTACCATAGACCTTTAATAGGTTTTTTTAGCAAAACATTATTCCCATTAGGAATAATTAAGGTAAAGGGGTTGATCGGCACTTGACCAGCCAACTGAACAGAGAAGATACGTTTCTTTATAATGGACAAAAATGTTCATTCTGCTCATAACATGATAATGGGAAGAGTAGGGTTAAAGAATTTTGAGGCTGTACCATCTACAGTCCATCAGTGTTTGAAGTTCCTGACTAACTTTGGGGTAGGCGTGGTAAAAAGTGACCAGAAAGCATCTCAGTAATGCTACTACTCATCTGTCGAGAAAGAAAATTTGGAAGAAATAAAGAGAAAAGCCACCACTTACCAAGTGGACACCTCAGAACCTAGTAGTGAATCTGAAGTTGAAACCTTAGATCCAAGAGAAGAAACAGAATTGGTGAAAGGTCAAATAATGGAAGCAACTGAGAGCATTTTGCTAGACGACGACAAGCTAGAACGCACCACTCAAATAGGAACGACGTTGGATCCTGTTCTTAAATAGGAACTAGTGAATTTCCTTAGACAAAGGAAGCATATATTCGCTTAGTGTCATGAAGATATACCCGAGAATGACCCCAACTTTCTTTGCCATGAGCTCAACATTAATAAGGATATCAAGCCTGTGATGCAGAGGTGAAGAGTGTTTATCCTTAAAAAGAATCAAACCATTCAGGAGGAAGTTGAAAAGCTTAAAAAAGTTGTTTTCATTTATGAAGTGAAGTATCCAAAATAGTTATTCAATGTAGTAATGGTCAAGAAGAAGAACAACAAGTGGAGAATGTGCGTAGACTTCACGAATTTAAATAAAGCATGCCCAAAGGATTATTTTCCTTAGCCACAAATTGATCAACATGTTGACCCCACTTTAGGACATGGACTACTCAGTTTGATGGATGCATACTGTGGTTATAATCAGATCAAGATGAAGCCTGAAGACAATAAAATCACTTCTTTTATTACTCCTCGAGGTACTTATGGTTATAATATTGTGCCATTTGGTTTGAAAAATGCAGGTGCAACTTACCAGAGAATGATGAACACATTTTTTTAGGAGCAAATAGGCAAAAATATAGAAGTTTATGTTGATAATATACTGACGAAGAGTAAGAAAGAAGTCGATCATATTATCGATTTCAGTGAAACTTTTAACCAGCTGGAAAAGCACCAAATAGATTAAACCTGATCAAGTGCATCTTTGGAGTATAGGAAGGAATGTTCCTTGGGTATATAGTAAGCCATAGGGGAGTTGAAGCAAACCCAAAAAAAATCAAGGCGTTGATTGAAATGCAATCCCCTACTTGAAAAAAGGATATACAAAGGCTAATTGGGCATGTAGCAGCCCTAAACAGATTTGTGTCCCGAGTTACTGACAGGTGTCTACCATTCTTTAAAGTTCTTAGAAAGAGTTTCGAATGGAACGACGAGTGCGAACAAGATTATCTAGAGTTGAAAAAGTACTTAGGATCACCCTCTGCGTTCCCGACTAAATTTCGAAGAAAGATTTTATTTATACTTAGTTGTTTATGAGTCAGCTGTAAGTTCTGCCTTGATCCTAGAAGAGAATGGAGTTTAAAAACCAGTCTACGACACCAGTAAAGCTTTCTAAGGACTAGGAATCAGATACCCATGCCTAGAGAAGTTAACATTGGCATTAATTAAAATGTCCAAATGAATGAAGCTATATTTCTAAGCCCATATAATTTTGGTGCACACTGATATGCCTCTTAGGCAAGCCTTGCATAAGTCGAAGAAGTCTGGAATATTAATGTACTGGGCAGTAGAATTAGGAGAGTATGATATTGTATATGAACCAAGGTCTTCATTAAAATTCCAAGCCATAGTAGATTTTATTGCTGAATTCACTTATCCTGAGGTCCCCGAGCAATAAAGAGTGCAGGCAGAACAAGGCATAGGAAGGGATAGTCCAACTAAGGTTATCAACGACCAACCATCCGAGAAACCCTCCTCAGAAGAAAGGTCAAAAGAAATCACTGCCGTCCTACAAGATGCCTCTTCTAAAGCTCAGGAGATGTCAGGGAAGTATGAGGAAGCGAGGAGAAAATTATTCCATCGTGGGATTCTGACACACCAAGCGTTTGATGATAATCTTCTGATATGGAACTTGTACGTTGATGGATCATCTTGTACAACTGGTAGTGGAGCAGGATAATACTTAACACTCCTGATGGGATAGATATTGAATATGCTTTGCGATTCTAGTTTCAACCCTCAAATAATGAAGAAAAGTATAAAGCTCTCATTGTGGGATTAAGATTGGCCAAATCACTGAACACTGAGCAAGTTATGTCACATGATGATTCTCAATTGGAGGTGAACCAAATATTGAACTTATATGGAGGTAAAGGAGAGCTGATGAGTAGATACCTATCTAAAGCATTAGAGGTAATAGCCAAAATACCGTCTCTTCAGATGAGCAGAGTACCAAGATTGGAGAATGCCCGAGCAGATGCACTTGCTCATCTAGCTTCAGCTATAAGAATTGAGCTTCAAAGAACTATTCCCATTGAGATTCTAGCAAATAGGAGTACAAATGAAGACTTGATGACTAATTTTATTGCAGTAGGTATGGGGCATCTTGGATGGATCCCATCAGAGCTTGCATTGAAGAAGGAACTTTGTCATCGGATATAATTAAGGCCAAAAGGCTGAAGTGCAAAGCAGCAAGATATGTGCTCAAAAAAGGAGTGCTATACAGGAGAGTATTGACATCTATCTTGCAGTGTTATGTTCATCCAACAGAGGTTCAAGACCAGATCCACAAATTGAATGAAGGGTCTTATGGATATCACATAGCAAGCAGGACACTAAAGCAGCATATTAGTACAAAGGGATACTATTAGCCCACTATGCAAGCGGATTTTGCAGCCATTGATAAGAAATGTGATAAGTGCCAAAGATATTCTAGCATTCTCAAAACACCATAGACTGTTCTCAATCCAATCACTTCACCTTAGCCATTTGCAATTCGGGGAATAGACTTGGTCGGCCCATTACCGACCACCCGAGGAAGATTCAGGTACTTAATCGTTGTTGTGGATTATTTTACAAAATGGGTGGAGGAAAAAGCCTTGGTGGACATGCCATATAAGAAGGTTTACTAATTTATTTAATAAAAAATCATTTGCGAATATAGGATGCCTTATGACTTCATTATTGACCACGGAACGTAGTTCGACAATGAAAATTTTATCGCTTATTGTGCTCAGTCTAATATCCAAAAGCTGTATTCTACTCTAGGTCATCCTCAAAGAAATGGGCAAACTGAAGTTACAAATAGAACTATGCTTAATGGGTTGAAAATATGACTTGATGATGCCAAGGGAAACTAGATTAATGAGTTTCACTCTATTCTGTGGGCATACCGAACAACTCTAAGGACTGCGATTGGATAGTCTCCATACATGATGGCATTTGGGACTGAGGTAGTAATACCTACTGAATTGGGCCTCCCATACCATAGAGTATTGAACTTCAACTCTCCTGTAAATGATTTAATGTAAAGATTGGATTTGGATATGCTGGAGGAAGTATGTGAGGACGCTGCTTTAAGAAATGTTTCTTATCAACAGAGAAAAGCACGTTTCTATAATAAAAGAATGAACCCAACCAACTTGAAGGAAGGAGATTATGTGCTAAAGAAGGTAATCCAGAAGAACAATAAACATGAGGTCAATTGGCATGGGCCATATCGCATTTCAGCAGTTGTCCGACCTGGAAACTACAGAATTGAGACATTGGAGGGAGAAGAGTTAAAGAATCCATGGCATACTGAGCATATTAGGAAGTATTACCAATGATGTTTGTACTCATGTCATTTCAGTATTAATAAAAATGATGATTTCCTCCATTTATTTTTTTAAATGTTTTGGGAGTACTAGTGTGTAACACCCTATACTTTTGGAGAATATGGAAATTTAATTAAATTGGAGATTTAGAAATTATTTAATTTGGAGAAATTATTTAATTCGGTGATTTAAATGAGATGATTTTATAAAGTGACTCGATTGGTAATTTTAAGGGCAGGGTTGGTCCCGAAAGGGTCGAAATAGTCGGAAAAGCGTACTCGGCTGTACAGTTTGGGTCCCGGGTCAATTGTATACCAAATCGACACCTCTTGAGGGCATTATGGTCATTTAGCAAATAGAGGTGGGGAGACCCACGAAATTTGTAAGTTATATCAGATGGTTTGGGGCTTAAGTTAGGGTTCATAACATAGAAAAATAGAGAGGAACCAACTGAGAGAAAAGAGAAAGAGCTCTCAAGACTTTAAGAGGTGATTGTGAAGGCTCCAAAGGGATTCTTGCAATAAAAAGAAATTTGGAAGGGAGATTGAAGAAGGAATCAATCAAACACCCTCATCAACCACGAAATCAGATCCTACCATAATCAAGGCAAGTGGTTTATTGAAAAGTTATGAAGTTGTAATACCCATGTGTAGGGCTTTTTAAACAAATTGTTTTCATTTAAAGTTCTTAAAGAAAAAGAATGAATTGATTACATGTTTGGGTAGGATTGCATGTAGTTAGTATTTACATTTGTAGAGGACTGATAACAAATGAATTTATATTGGTAATTACAGATTTAAAATCTGGGTTTATGATGTATAACCATGAAGAACTAAATGATTTAGGTTTTTGAGAAAATTTAGATTTGGACAGTTCTTGGATGGATTTAGTGAGTGTTTGATGATATATTTATGTTGAGAATGGTCCCTATACATTTATAAGATGATTGGTGATGTTGGGAAGATATTTCATAAGGTGTAATGAATTGTTGGATCGGACAGACATGGTGAAACAAGGAAGAAGACGAACTGCACATGTTCGATCGATCGATCAAAGCCTTTGGTCGATCGATCGACCAAAGCTGATGTTTGGCAATTTTTGTTGATTAAGTTTTCTTTGAATTCCAGCGATGGGGGAAATTTTTAGAGATGTTTTTATGCATAGGGAGGGACTTGATAAAGACTAGTAGGGAGTATAGTTAAGGACCGTTATGGCCATTGAGTGTAAGGCTTGGAATATGGACCGATAGGGATAAACTGATCGAATCGCGTGTCGAAAATTGGGAATTGAGTTACGGGGAGAGTCCACATCAATATAAGGTGTATACCAGTAGATTAGAGATAGTTTAACTACTGTTATAAATAAAGAGGTATTCCGAGATCTTAGAGTTGTGCGAATACTCTAATATGTACGCTAGTGAGATAAATCGTTGAATAATAAGTACGGTAAGTATACAAGAGAAAAATACTACGTACATATGGGAATAATTGGGTTGTGTGAATACCTACTATTTTATATGAGTACGTGGGTTGTGTATGCCTATTGTGTGTTTCCTTCTGATAGGATGGGTAAGTTCGATGAGACATGCCGAACTACGCTCGATGAGACATTCTGAGCCAGGTTTAAGGGGACATTCCGAACCGTGTTCGAGGAGACATTACGAATATTACTCGAGGATACATTTCGAGCCAGGTTCGAGGAGACATTCTAAACCATTTGTCCTTAATGTGTGAAATAGGATCGATAACAGGATATGCTGTATTAGGTATATGTGTGTGTGAAAGATATACCGTCTGAATAATCTACTTATGTGTGATACTAGTAAGATTAAGTGGTGCATACCTAGGTATAGTTTTAAACCTACTCAGGCGTGATAGTAGTGAGGATTGTTAGTGCATAACTACAAATTGTATAAACTACTTATGAGTAAGAGTGGCTGGAATATGTAAGTGTACAGCTAGAATAGATATAAAATCTACTTGAGTGTGATTAGTAGAGAAGGTAGGTAGTAAGTACCTAAGAATATATTAAGTGTGAGAACTTAATATTTGAGTAATGATAATAAAGTAAGAGTAATGATAATTACTAGACGTTTGGATACAAACTGTAGGGGCGGTATGGGGAAGTTAAAGTGAACTTAACTAATGACTTAATGTAAATTAAGGGTAGTATGTAGCGTACCGCATGGGCGGTACTGGTGAGCTAAATTATCTGATGTGTTTAGATGTTGGAGACCTAGATGAAGTGGGTAGCGAGACTAGGTAGGAATGTTAGGAGCACATTATAGATGAGAGGTGAGGAAACTCAAGGGAGTGTGCGTGATCCTAACATGTGTAATCAATAACTGATATTTATTGCAATAAATTACTTGCTAATTATTTTCAAAACGTTTTGTGTACTAACACTTGCTATAAAAAAATTTCAAAACCTTTTAGGTGTCCAGCCATAGGGACGCCAAGTGTGACTTCATTCCAGGGATTTCGGAGCTGCAGCATAGGTGGGTGTTGCAAGGCCTTGATTGGACGCTTCTTTTATCCTTCCTGATCTAGTGTAGGATTTCAACTTTCAGTATGGACATGTCGTCCTTCAGTACTTTCATTTATATTGGAGTTGGTTATTATGTTGTTTTTTGGTCGATGGTTTTTTCGGCAAGACTTTGTTTTATCTTAGTTGTTATTCTTACACTCTTTTGTTGGTATTTGATTTATGCTTTGTTCTGCGTGTTATTATTTTATTAATAGGAGTTAAAATTTGGCACTAGTCTAATTTCACCTAGGTGGTTAGTAATTAAAAAGTTTTCAACAGTGATGCTAAGAATGAACCAACTGGAAAACCTGTTTTAATTCGATTTAGGACTGATCACTCTGGATTTAATTAGGTGGGGAGTCACATAGTGCTATGCACTACGATATACCATATACTTGATCGACGATGGTTGACAGTTGCTCGGAACAACTTCAAAAGTAGCTCGAACAACAACCATACCATTGATCGGCACCCAAAAAAGGTCCTTACAACAATAAACATAAATTTTATTACTGATGTTCGAACGTTTCTCGGCATAAGCAAAACTTGATCGGCAGCAAACAAAAATCCAAGTAAAGTGGGATTTTAAGTCCTCAAGAAACTTGGTCACCGTAGACAAGAATTAAACAAGATTTTATCACACTAAATATAAGGATAAACAAGATTTTATCCAACTAGGCAAGGTGAAGGAAAAATGTTGTGAAGATTCCTAAAAAGGAATGTAGACACATATTCCACATACGCCTGGTCACCACTGGTAACTAATGCAAAATCTAAACATTTAGGTGCATTAGTAGAACCTATGGAAATACATGGGTAACTAGTACTAAACTTGGATTTTAATTTAAGTGTACTAGTATAACCTATGAGCTCATTGGTAATTGATGCTAAACTTAGGCAAGAGCTTAAGTGTGTCAATAGAAATAATGAAAAAGAAGAAGTCATCCGCATTCAAAGATTAACGAGATAAGTTGATCAAATATATTTCATTTATTTAAATAGTTATTACATGATTCTGCTCATAATTGAATAATAGGAATAAAATTTATTCTAAGGGATGTTTCCCCTCAGCTTTAGAAGAACTAGAAACTGGTTCCATGCGTGGTGGAGGATCATCTAATGTGAAAAGGGAATTGATAAAGTTACAATCTCGGAGCATTCTTCTATTACTGTTGCTCGATATATCTAAATAGATGAGGAGGATGAACAATCTCTAGCTCTTCATGAAGGCCATAATCCCCTAAGTACTTTGAAATCAGGCACTGGGGAATTGTGTTAGTAGGAATCCAATCAACATCCAATTTTAAAGGAGGATCTTCACAGTCCAACAAACCAAGATCGTACCAGTTCCAAAGAGGGTTGTTCTGTTCCACTTTCAGCACTGTTAAGTAATTGGTTCAACCCCATTTGTAAGATTCATTCTGAGCTTGCTTAAACCATTCATCAATATGGCTTCATTGTATCCCTCCATCCAGATCTCCCTAGGCTGTTCATGAAATTGGAAGGTTAGCCTCTTAACCTGATGGTGCAAATTTTTTAACACTCCCTCTTTGGCTTGTAGTTAGGTGGATTGAGTAAATAATTGCTCAAATTGTGTTTGAATCTTATGGTATATCTCAGCAATGGCCAAATTTTTTTCCTTCAATTGAGCAGCTTGATTAGCAAGAGTTTATTGCATCCTAGCCTCATCTGTAGTAGCTCGGCCAGGTTTAGTTTTTATTCAGGAAGATGAAGCAAACTTAGTTTTATTCAGTGTCTCCACTTCTTCCCTCAACCTAGCATTTTTAATCTCCAAGAAAGAAACCCCATTATCAGTAGAAAACAAAAGTACTATAAGAAGCCTTCAATGAGTTAAATTCATCCCTCAAATTATTATTCTCTTCTTCCAGTAGCTTGGCAATGGCTTTAGCCTCCTCTACTTCACGATTAAGCAGAAATTCCTACATCCTAAAGAAAGATGCATAATTTTCCAACTTCTCCTCGAAACCCCAACCTTCACTCAAAAATTTGTACTTTTGTTCATAATTGGCATGTAAAAGAGCTATAGTCTCCTTGTGAAGTTCTTGCATCTCTTCAATTATTTCATAATAAGCCACATTTTTAGCCACTGCTCGATTAAGAAGAAACTTTAAATAAAGGTAGGCATATCTAGCTTGATTTGAAGCACCCTCTCCAAGTAATTTAGATAATTCTTCCTCGATTATAGTCAAGTGAAAAGCCTTGAAGAGATCATTGCATTTTTGAATAAGCTCAGAATAAATTGAAGAGAATTGTTCCAGTTTATCCATGAACTATAAAGAGAAAGAAAAAATTACAGTCAATAATAGAAAAAGAAGGCAAGTGTAAATTAATGTTCCTTTTCATTGATAAAATGTTAATTATAAGTACATCAGCATGAAATAAAAAGGAAAAAGTACAATTAAATAGAAAAACAAAAGATGCTCGGCAAACAAGTCTACACCTTCTTTCTGTCAGAAGTGGCCCATGTTTGGGAAGGGAAAGGGATATGTGGAGTGACTTGTGGAGTAACTTAATCAAAAGAAGGGGGATTGAAGAATTAACTACAGTTGCCTAGAGTTGGTTGACAGAGTCCAAAATAAGGGTAGATTCATCTGACCCTCTATCTTCCTCAATCTTCTCATATATCTTGGGAGGAGACCAAAGATTATGCCTGGGAAAGAACTCAGAGTCTTGAGGAGTGGCAACCTCTACAGGGGCTGCCGAATAGCCATCCTTGAAACATTTCTTCTTGGAGAACTCAATTTGAGAAGATGCAACACCAATAGATTTATCCCAGCCCCTGTTTAATGTGTATTCCTTAGCCTTTAACCTTCTGGACTTCTCTATACCCAGCTTCTTCTGCAGCTTGGCAACCTGCCCCGAGAAACTGCACTCTCATTCTCTACAGTCTTTATTTTGCTTTCCCATTTTTTATTCTCATTCTCTAATGCTTGTTGGGAGTCAATCAAAGACTTTTTAAGATCCTCAAAGGCCTCCTCAACTTCAGTTGAAGAAGAATGCAAAACATCGTACTTTTCTAGCATATTGTTGAAATCGACCAAAATTTTCAAAAATAAATCAGAGCAAGTTAGTATAAGAAATAACAAAGAAATGAATAAAAAGGAGGCGGAATTAAAATACATACTAATGCAAGGCTTTGGGCATACCTTTCAGAACTTCTAGATCGGGGCAGTGCAGAAGCAGCTCCCCTATGGTCTGGTAGCGTACCAGACTATATTAATTGTCTGGCCAAGCCAGGGCCAATGGCCACTGGAGAGTCAAAATCAAGTAAATCGACCAACTCTTATTGGTCGGTGCTAGCAGAAGAGACTTCATCTAGCCTAGAATGAAGCCCTTTTTTCAGCCTCTTGAGCTGGGCTTCATCATTTTTCTTAGCAGGTTGCTTCTTCCCAACTTCTTCTTTATTTGTGGCCCCACCAACAGCCTGCTTGGTGGAACCAGTAGCAGTAATATCACCCAATATATTTGGGAATTTCCTCTTCATCATGACTAGGGGAAGGGGCAAGTCTGAATCAATGGAAGAAGATGGGGCAGTAGCAAGTTCACCACTACTAGATGCAGTGGCAGGTGAAGTAGAGATAGGGCCTTAATCAAGATCAATCACTGAGGAGGGAACAACAACACTTAAGAAAGTAACAAAAAAAATTGATGGTATTTTTATACTCCAATAGGTAGAATGCATACCTAATGTGCTCATCCCCTATATTTTAATAAATGCCCCAAATAAACTTCAACTCCCTGAGGTTGATAGAACCCTCCTTGGGACATTTCCTCTTTCAATCAACTGCAACCAAAGTCAATAGATAAAATTTTGTATCAACAATTGGTAAAATATTTAAGAAAAGTTGTTAAAAAAGTCACATAAGAATTTAAAACAACTTATTTCATGGTGTTCCTAAGGGCATTTTGGACCATTGTACACTTCACCCCTTGGTAGAGGGGTATATTGCCAATTTTTGGCAATCACTCCATGGTCAAAGTAATACCTATTGGAGTTGGGAAGATTAACAACTAAAGCTCTATTTACAGCCCTAGTTTTTAAATAGTAAGTACTATCACTTGTGACCCGCTTATAGAAAAACATGATCTCTGGGATTCCTATATGGGTCCCATGAAGCTGATTTAACCTGTAAACCCCATTAACTACTCTCCAAGTATTCGGGGCTATTCTAGCAGGGACCACGTCAAAATATTAGTAAAATGGGTTTAGGAGAAAAGTGAACCCACACTCAGCAATAAAATAGAAGGGATTCAATGTCCCTCAGATAAAGAAAAAAGGTCCGTAGGAAGATTGGGAAGCTCCAAATCCACCCACGAAGGGATATTCCACTCATTCCTAAATTCCTCCAGAGAAGCTACTGAGTATACCATGTTCAAAGATGAAGGAAAGGAAAAAAGAGAATATTCTTACAATGATTTAAGGATTCAGTAAGAACTAAAGGACAGAAGAAACGGTTGCATATAAAGCTCAAGAAGATAGAAACAAAAACTCAGAAGGTTTGAGGTAGAAGACAATCTCGATTTCCCCCGTCTTTTATAGATTTCCTTAAAAATTGGTGAGGGTAATGATTAAAGAAAGCATCGATTGAACTGTTGGCGGCTAAGCCAAAAAAGACATATCTGCCAACAAATGTTTCGTCAAAACATTGGATAATTGCACGAATGCCATCCACGTTATGTACCATCAGTTAAATCAACAATTTGACATGTATGGGAAGTCGGCAACGACCAAGCATCATAATTGTTGCCCGAACAACTTTAGCGTTGAATATTCAACGCTTTCGCAAAAAACTTAAGTATGAAACATTGGGGGCTTCTGTTGATGTCAAAAATCGCCTTATTATGTGGACCAATAAAAAATGAACATGTGTTATCCAATGTGACATCAGTCCTAGTCAGCAAGGAGTAATCCCCCGACCAAATCTAGGAATGCCAACCAAGTCCAGGAATGTCGACCAACATATTAAGAATCCCGACCAACCTGTTCAGTAAAGCTCCATCATTTGTATACATTATGAACGTTGTACATATGTAAGTGCCTAACTTATAAAGTCGTTTCATCCTTTGATATTCCAATTCTTGTACTCCCTCATGGACTATAAATACATTGTAATACCTGAATCTAGGGGACAAGGACACACCTGAACAAATGCAAGGTATTACACAACAGTGGATGTAGGCTCTTCTCTTTGGTCGAACCACATAAAAAATATTTTATGTCTTTCTTATTACCTATTTTATTTGTAATCAAATAATTAGATATATTATAGTTTTTGGCACCAATAGAGATAGTATATATTTGGATCCTTATTGTAATTAGCTACCCTCATGTGATGTATCGACATATGATTCGTGCATTTCAAATTTGTTTATTATTGATGATGTCAGTGCACACCATTATAACCATGGATTTAAGGTTGAAATTTGTGTTGTGCGTTCATGCTCTCAAATTTATAATGTTGTGGCACTTAGTGCTATAAATTTTATTAACTGTAATGACCCACAACTATTTCGATTATTAATTTATGGTAATGATGGTAATTGTCATGGGTTTGAATATTATTTGTGTATTTTTCCTTTTTTTGTTACTTTTTATTTAACATGTATCATCATTTTACTTCTTCATATTATTTTCTTTGTCCATATTTTTATTTGAGCATACATTGAGGACAATGTAAAATTTAGCTTTAAGGGTAAGGATGATAATTTTGGAAAAAAAATAGAAAAAATTTAAAAATTCAAAAAGATTTTCAATATAATTGAGTTTTCAAACAATTTCTTAATACAGAATTAATTCATGGATATCTCAACTTATGATTTTTTTTACACATTACCCATACAATATGATCGAAAATGAATATTGAGGCAAAAGTTAATATGCTTAACGATTAAATGTGGAGATTTTTAGCCCGGTGAGATTTGTTGCACCGTTCATCATTTTTGAGAGATTTAAATCAATCGGAGTTAAAATAACTCAAACTTTCCTTCAGTGATAAATTCGTTGATGATCTCAAATTCATTGTTTTGTTTGATTATTGAAAATAAAATGGCAAATTGGGAATCTTAGGCACTAGAAGTCTTAGTAAGTCGTCTTAAGACACAAATAAACTTCATGAAACTTGGGAAGTGAGATTAGGCAATCGTTTGAAACTCCAAAATTAATCCTAACTCTGTAATTTTTATATTATTCAGTTGCAAGCCCATTTGAGCCAAAAAAACCTTTTGTTAAAAACCAATTATCCTACCCAACTCCAACTGGGAGTTTAAAGCCTATAAAAAGAAGCCGTACCCATTTTCTGAGAATACTAGGGTAAAATTATAGTTGAAAAAGGCAAAAAAAAAGGTCACAAAAGAATGATGTGTCAGAAAAAAAGGGAAGAAAAAAAAAGATGGAAAAAATGTGAGTCGAAAAGAAAAATTAAAGAGAGAAGAAAAATTGGAGGTGAGAAAACGCACCAAAAAGTCAACATACCGAAAAAACCTCAATATTCTCAGAAATTTTGAACTAAAAAAAACATTCTTTCTAGCCAAGTCCAAGCTTACAATACAACTAAAGAAAGCCCAAATCGATCTTAAGGAAGTTAGTTATAGTGTGGAGAGAAGATGAATACGATATATGATGTGATTCAATGTTTTCAAAAAGTAATCGATTTTCCATTTATGAGGTCATATTCATCCATTATAAAAAAAAAATTCATCATGTATATGTAAATTTATGCATTTAAATTTACTCTTTTGTTCACATATACCATGAGAAAATAACTCATTTTCGAGTGTTTGATTGTGAGTGCATTCGGTGAGATTTTAAAATCAAAACGAACTTTCGGATAAGAAATGTAACGATAAAATCTTTTGAAATGGACGGTTATATTGGCTATGCACACACACATACACACGATGGTTGAGATTGAAAAGTGAAGTTCTATTATATTTATGAAGTTTGCATTCAAACTTGGTTATATAACTTTTGTGTCTTTTGTATTGAGTCAAGTTTTTGAATTTTATGGGTATACTCGCTGCAAACCCTCACGAGATAAAACTCGTCCACAATGGTAACTTAGGCGTTTAACGGCTTGTTGTACATGCTAAGAACAATCTTGATTCATACGAAAGTGAGTTAAATTTTAAAAAATTTAGTTTTGCTCAAGGACTTGCAAAGTTTAGGTTTGGGGGTATTTGATGAGTGCATTATTTTATATATTTTATACCCAAATTTATACCTTTTCAGTCCATTTTACTTTATTTAGTAAGTTCTTAGGACTATCTGATTAAAAATAGGAAAAAAAAATGCAAGAATGATTGAATTCATATTCAAAATGGCAATTTTAAGTAATATTCTTATGCTAATTTGTGGAAAAAGTTGCCTAGTAAAAAATTTTGCAGGTAAGGATGGAATTTGGTGCAAATTGATGATCAACTCGAAAAGGGCGCGAGAAAGCTGATTTTTATGGTTTTTCGAAAAAGCTATTTTTACACTTTTATCCTCCGATTTGGATGAAACTCGACGTGCGTGTTCAGTAAGAAAAGATAAGAGTTTTTTCGGGGGGGGGGGGGGGAGGGGGGAATTCGTCCCCTTATCATGATCCAAAGATTAAAGAGGTGGAGAGATAGCTTCCAGCACCATTCGGCCAATCAGGGAGAGTCTCGCCACAACTCAAATACCTCACCACTTGTCCTATAAAAAGGACCCTTCGGCTCACAATTTTAGGTAGGATTCCGTGGAGAAACTTTGAGTGATTGTAATCAATTTTATGGACAAGTTTTTATTGTTTTATTTAGAGCATTGAAGATTATTGTAAGAGAACTTATTGTAAGTTTGATTTATTAATGAAAATCTCCGCATATTCTTACAATTTCTCTTTCATTATGGTAGCTTGATTCTTATATTAGGAGTAGGATGAAGTTGATCATAATTAGGTAATATTGTCACATTAATTTGATTGTTGTTTATTCCCTACTTGTTTTAATCATTATCAAAGATTCGATATTCAGTTTAAAATGACACGAGAGTTTGTTTTAAAACCTTTAAGATTGTTTTGTCAAATCAAGTTTTGAAATTTAAAAATAGTAATTTTTGATGAATTATGCTTGCACTTTGATTGTTTTTATAGTCCATGCTTAAATACATTTGCGAACTTTAAAACTTGTATTTTCTAAGGAAATAGGGATTTTATCCGTCTATTAGAGACGTTAAAAATATTTCGAACATAAATTTTATATTTTTCGAATAAAATGCGACGAGTCGGTTTAATTTGAGTTATAAAAAAGGAATGACAACATTAAATTAGTGTGCAATATTAGTTACATGATAAATGGACCCTGAATCCTAATTGGTTATAAATATCTTGTGTTACTCTCATTTATCATAGTTTTTTTATTTAGTGTAGTTCATAATTATTTTCTATCCCATTTATTCTAATTGGACAATTGCAATTCTTTTAAAAATTAAAATTGACAAATCTCTCTGGGTTCGACCCGTACTTACACTCGCTATTCTAAAATATCTCATTCACTTGTCGTATTTTATAAATCGACAAACACTATCCCCTTAACCATGATGATTACAACAACCAAGAGGGTCGTCAATCATCTCCTCCTTCTCAGAGGGTTAGATATGAGTTTGGTAATTATGCATGCTAATATCCTTAGGATGAAAAAATCGAGAGCAGTGATGATCTTGAACGATCTAACCAGATTTCAAGGCTCATTGATAACTATAAAAAGTTCCTCTGAGGAGATTCCATCAGGCACCAACATAAGAATAATGATTCGCTTTAATGATGCGTAGAGAAGATTAAGAGGAAAGCCCACAAGAATAACTGCAAGCATGGGCATGGGTTACGAACTCCTCGCCCTCAGGAGATCAGAGCTCATAATAGAGGAATGATCACTCTATGATAGACGGAATCACCTCATCACTGGAGAAATCATGAGAGGAGACCACACTCTAACGATCAATGAGAAGACAAAGAGATTTGTGATTTTAAGAGAAGATAAGTGGATAGAGACCCAACCCATCAAGGAGCTCATAAGACTAAAGAAATCGTAAGGAGATCCTTTGAATACTAGATTAAGTAGCCTTTCAGATGGGATACTAAGGAGTTTGAGCCTCCTAAGAAGTTTACACCCCCATAATTTAAAATCTATAATGGGAAGACTGGTTGTAATAATTAAGTTAATATCTCTAGGTGATGATGTTGTGGAATACTAATGAAGAATTAATGTGTCGTATATTCCCCTCTAGTCTTGAAGACACTTCCCAGAATTGGTTTCATATGTTTACATATGGATCGATTTATTTTCTTAATCAGCTAGACGGGGCCTTTACGACCAGGTTCGTTACTCATAAAACTCATCCTAAATAGATGGAATCACTTCTGATGATGAAGAAGAAGCCTCGGGAAACTCATCACGAGTATGCCAGAACGTATTAGGGGTGTATTACGAGGTGGAGGAATGCACCAAGTAGGTCACATTATCATCCTTCAAGATCGGTCTACAGAGTAGATCCATGCTTTACTATCCCCTCACCAAGACAAAGGCCATTACCATCATCGACCTTATTGCAATAATTGATAAGTATGCCAAGGTTGAAAATACAGTGATTGGAGGTGTTCACGAACGAGATAGATACAAATAGTAAAAATAAAGACAAGGATGGGACAGACAAAAAAGGAGGGATAAATCCAGATGAAAAACATAAGGAAGTCGATAAGAAGAATCCTTAGAAAGTCCATTAACATGTTTTTTTCCAAACCAATCTACAAGATCAAAGATCAGTAAAACTTCAAGTAGCCTGAGAAGATGTTCAACAACCCCAAGAATAAAAACAAGGCATTGAAGTTATCATATCAAAAATATCACAGTCACAAGACTAAAAATTATAGGGCACTCAAGTCCCAACTCGAAGAACTGGTTCAGGATGGTTAGCTAAACGATTTTGTAAACAAGAATGAAGGTGCATGTATGGACCAATTTTTGATGGAGTCAATTTGTATGTATTGCTTAATTTCAGACAAAACATTTTGAGTCATAAGTTAAGCTTTGTATTGTTGATCTTTCACGCTTATGATTTGTTAAGATGAATGTGTAGCATTTAAGTTTTAGAGATTACATATTGTGTCATGTTTAGTGCCACATTTTTATCTTCATGTTTCGAGAATCTCTTGAGTGTAAATGCGTTTATGTTTTCATCCTTGGAGATTTGGTATTTGGGTATTAGGATTTTTATAAAATTATTTTTAAATTTTTTAAAATGATTTCATCAATTTTATATTTTTAAAAGAAAATTACTTTTTTGGGAGGTCATTAGAATGACATGCAATGTCATTCGAACGAGTGCATGTACCTCATTAGAACAACTTCGAATGAGATCAATTTTGTCAAACCTTAGTCAATTTTGAATCTTTTTAGAAATGTCGTTTAAAATGTGTTTAAATGATATCATGTGCTTCGTTCGAATGAGATGTACCGATTTCGAAAGAATTAGAGATTTTCCAAACTTCTTTCGAACCTTATCTTAACAAACCTCTTATAAATAGGAGTACAGAGAATCGTTTTATTTATAGAGAAATTCTTATTTTTTGAGTTCCATAAACTCTTTCAAAAGCTCTCTGATTTTACCCAAACCTTTAGCTTACACCCAAATAGTTTTATATCCAAGATTCATTATATTATTGTTTGAGATATAGTTTGTGGGCACCATAGTTTGTTTCTCTCATCATCTTGACGGAGAAAAGTTTTGTGTGGTGGATTCAAGCCTGATTAGTATACATAAGATGGACTCCATATTATATAACGACTCCTAAGTTGTTAGGTGGACATTGCGGTGTGTGTGGATTCACACATTGCAGCAGTTGCACGGGTGAATTCCTACTTTGTCGATGTGAGAAAGAGGTTGAAATTTGAGTACACGTCAAGGCTTGCATGGGAGTCGAGTCTTTGAGTAACTCTTGTGTCATTCCATTGTAAATCCGTATTATAATGAATTTGCATGACTGGTTCGTCCGACATTTTTCACATTTGGGTTTTCCATGTACATTGGCCATTGTGATTGATTTACTTTATTTTATCAAGCACTCAGATAGCTACATATTTAGATTAAGATAAAAATTATAATCTATTAACAACTTGTTTGAAATTGGTGTAATATTTATCATGGATAAATAAAAATTAATTTTTTTAAAGATAGTTGTTTTGTTTGTTTCACCCTTTGCCATATTACAACCCTTTTAGCCAATACAATTTTTTCTCAGCGAAACACAACCCGTGAGTGATCAGAGACCAGACAATGTCATGGACTATGACATAGGCTATGAGTTTGTGGTAATGTTTGGGTCATGAATTCGCAATGATTCATAGTGCCTCAAACCCAAATTAGATCAAGTGGAATGCCCTCAGGATTGAAGTAAAAAAACTCACATCAGTTATTTAAGCCTTTCATATTGACCGTCTAATCCCATTGCGGGAAAACGCCAGTGACCTAAAGATATTGATTATTTGAAGTGTATTATTTTCACCGACGATGATCTGGTCTAAATAAGGAGTACCCATCATTACTCTCTCATAATCACTCTTAGGGTTATTATCCCCATCTGAGAAGGAGGAATATCTAAGCTTATTAAGTTCCTCATGGTCTATATAGATTCCATGTACAATGCCATACCAGACAGAGGATGGTTGCATTCCATGAGAGTTGCGTCGTTGATTAGGCATAAAAAATTCATATTTTCCCCTTAATTTTGGTATCTTTACTGTCTCGTGTAGTGAATTTATCCCAAATTTACGTTATATTTATGTTACTAACAGTTTTGGCGATTTTTTCATGTTTCGTGTAGTTCTCTCATGTTTTACTGGTAAAGTGTGCAAGAGCATGGAAGAGAAAAGCTGAAATAGTGAAGGAATTGCGAATAAATTGAGTTAAGGGAAATTTAGTCATTTTTTGCCATAACACCGATGATGAGCCAACTAAAAAATTAAATATCTTAAAATCACAAGAACACTAGAAGAAACGTCACCCTGATTCGAGCTACGGTTAGAAAGTTACGTGTATTTGGAGTTGAGAAGAGAATCGAGTGGCAAAACTATAAGTAAGAGAAAATCATGCACATAAGGCAAAGTGAGTCACATAGCATGTTCTAACCGGTTTATTCAGGCAAATTGGTTCGCCCCCTGGGTTCAATGATGGACTCAATTCGTTTCATGGGTTAGGTCTAAGACGGGAATGTGTTATTTTCTCCAGATTCTAGCTAGAAGAGTTTGAGTTTATCTACACTTCTTTGAACAATTTTTCTCTCTTGTAAAAACCTATTAAGTGTGTTTTAACATTATCATCATTCATTGTAAGGAACGCTATCATCAAGAATATATTGTAAAAATATTTACATGCTTTTGCACCATTAATTCAATTGAAAGATCATAGCTTTTTCGAAATTTCTTCAAGTCTTGATTCTTATTACATGCTTTACATTCTTCATCATTAGTAACTTTAAATTACATCATCTTTCTTATTTCTTCGTCATGTTTACATGAAAATTAATGAATTCATGCATAGAGATTAATATCATGCCCGGCTAGGTTCTAGAGAGTTGGGGAAAATGAACCCAACCTAGGTTTTAACGTTAGATATAAAAATCGACATAATTCCATGTTTAATTATTAGGGTTCGGTATTTTAATTGAGACTAATATAGTAGATCTCTTAACTCCATTTATCATAGGCAACCAGAGTGTTTGAGAATACGATATACGTGTCAATAATTCTTTCGTTCACATTAATTTAATTATTGACTAAACATTGTGCAGGGATAACATTCTCACATATTTAGTGTTTCAATTTAGTTAACGTTCTTCTTTTAATTAATTATACAATTATCGAGAATTTCATATTTAACAAAAATACCTCTTGTTCGGTGGATTGGATCCCAACTCCACTTTTCCCAAATAGTTTTTAAAACCAAAATTCTAGTTTCTTGCTTTCTTATACTATAAATTGCCTCTGCTAGCTTTAGTGTTATTAATTAGTTATAAAATTGTCCTAAAATCAAATTACCTTTTCTTTCCTTTCAAGAGTTGGTGCCTAGATTTTATAAGACTATCTTATTGTCGTCAAAAAGTTTATCATCCTATTCTTTGTGGATTTGACCCCAAATTACGAGGTATTACTTTAGCATTGACTTGCATTTGAGTTGTAGGTACACACCTAGCACGCACATTACGCAGCGTATTAAGTTTTTACCTACAACCAGAAGGTAAAGTTCATCTCTGACAAACATAATCATGGAGACCATGGGAACCAAGCCTTAAACTAAATATGTTTCATAGATTCCATCCGACCAAAATAGGAGAAAAAGAAGAAGGAGGAGAAAGATGTGGCATTAGAGGAGGGCTCCCTATACTATAAATAATAGTTAAAGTACGGATGACCTATTGTTGAGGAAACTAAGGTTTCCTCTACTGATCGGGTTATGTAACCTATTCAAGAGGTGTCATTTGATGACAATTAACCTAGGAAGAAGTTCTTGATTGAAAATTCACTTACCAAAGAAGAGAAGGAAGAACTGGTTATTTTTCTCAAAACCATACATGAAATTTTTTCTTGGCAGCCATATGACATGCCAGGAAAATATCCAGAACTGATGTGTCACAAGCTCTATGTAGATTCGTTACATCCACTAGTGACTCAAAAGGCATAATGAACAGTACCTGAAAAAGCTAAAGAAATTAAGGAAGAAGTGGAGATACTTCTGGAAGGGCAGTCTATAAGGGAAGTTTAATTTCCCAAGTGGTTCTCAAACCCAGTGGTCGTGAAGGAAAGTAACTGGAAGCAGATGTTCTGTGTATACTTTATTGTTTTGAATCATGTGCAATCAAATGATACTTTTCATTTGAGAAAGGTAGACTAGTTGGTCGACTCCACCACTAACCATAAATGTATTATCTTTCTTGACGCCTATTCATGCTACCACCAAATCCAATTGTTCGCCCCTGACCAGGAAAATACTTCCTTTATCACCATGTTGGGCCTATATTGCTACAGGGTGATTACATTCAGATTAAAGAATTGTGGGGCAACCTATAAGTGATTAGTGATGAAGATGTTCAAACAGCAGCTGGGAGATACAATGGAGGTGTACATACATAACATACTTGTGAATAATAGGGAAAAAGGAACACCACCTCATAGATTTAAAAAAAATATAGTTCTTCGCTATCACATGATGAAACTGAATGTGGACAATTTCTCCTTTAGGGTAAAATCGAGAAAGTTACTTGGATACATAGTCAGTAAAAGAGGTATCGATACAAACCCCGACCAGGTTAAAGCTGTCGGGAAGGTACAACCCCCTAATATTGTGTGCATGGTGCAAAAGTTCATTGGCATGCTTATCGCGCTTAAACGCTTCATATCAAGATCTTCAGAGTTATTTCGACCTTTTTTACAACAACTTTGGAAGGATAAAAAAGAAATATGGAATGAAGAATTCACCAAGGAACTTAGAGAAATTAATAACTATTTCAGCCAACCACCACTGCTGACCATTTCGAATGACGAGTGACCTTTGCATATGTATCTAGAAATATCTAGCAACCCAGTTAGCTTGTCTCTAGTTTAGGAAAAGAAAGGGAGTTTGGATCCCATTTATTATGTGAGAAAAAACTTGTTTGACGCTGAGAGGAAGTACCTCCCATTAGAGAATCTTGAATACTCACTAGTAATATCCTCCCAAAAGCTAAAACATTACTTTGAGGCGTATATTATCATTGTTCTGAATTCCTTACCTCTGAAGTCCATGCTTAGAAAAACTTACCTATCTAGATGAATGTCCAACTGGTCAATGGAACTTGTGAGGTTTGATTTTTAGTTTCAGCCTAGGACCTCAATCAAGGGGCAACTCCTAGCCGACTTCATCACCAAGTTTTCCAATGATAATGAACTAGTGGAAACAAGCACAAAAAATGAATACTCTATCTAATGACCAATCAAATATGGGGAGAAATGGTCCCTTTATATTTATGGAGACTTAAATTCCAAGGGGGAGGAGTTAGGATATTACTGGTATCCCTAGAAGAAATTATCCTCGAGCAGCCGATTCGTTTAGGATTTGAAGCTTCCAACAATGAAACTGAATATGAGGCACCGATTGACGGATTAAAGAATGCACTCTCCCTAGACGAATATGACCTTGACGTCTTTAGTGACTCAATGAAGGTAGTAAATTAGATATCTGGAGACTATAATGCTAGGGATGGATGCATGAATGCATACCTTGAAGAAGCTTGTCACTTGGTCGCACGGTTCATGTATGTACAAGTGCAACCGTTCCCAGGAGGATCAATATCCATGCAGATGCGCTTACCATACTTGTTTCAGTTGTTAAGGGAGATATGAAGTGAATGATCCAAGTGGATTACCTTGATCGATCCAACATCAATAAAGGGAAAGTTGTCTATTTTTTATGGCTATTGATAGGGCCCTGAGCTGAATGGACACCATCGTGCATTACCTGAAAGAGGATGTCCTACCAAATGATAGGAATGAGGCACACAAGATTTGAGTAAAACCTGATCACTTCCACTTATTGACAGAACAAAAGCTTTATCAACACTCTTTCCCAAGGACTTATCTCCAATGTGTACACCCAGATGATGTCAAAAAGACTCTTTATGAGTTGTATGAGGGAATATATGGAATCCACATAGGGGAAGGTCATTGGCATTTTAGGCTATAAAAGACGGTTATTGGTGCTCCTACATATAACAGGACGAAGTCGCTTATTACTAACTTTTCTCATCATTAGTGCATGAGTCGTCCAATAAACTCAAGCCCCTTATAAGTCCTTAGCCTTTTGCCTAGTTGGGGCTTAAAATCATCTTCAAATTTCCCTTGCGTTTGGCAGCCAAAAGTATCTGTTAGTCGACACAAATTACTTTTCTAAAGGTATTGAATGAGAGACCTTAAAGAATGTCTGATATGTTGACATGACAAAGTTCATAAGGAAGAACATCATAACATAGTTTGGCATCCCTCGGATCATCATCATGGACAATGGAACTTAATTAGAGAGAAGCCTCTTTCAAACTTCTACGATGAACATGACATTAGGAACTACTACAGTATAGTGTCCTACTCTTAGAGAAATGGACTCCAATAAGACGATCCTCAATGGAATAAGAAAGAGGGTGGTAAAAGAAAATAGTGCATGGGTCGACAAACTACCCCACATTCTTCGAGCATTTCAAACAAATCATAGGAGATCAATAGGGGAAACACCTGTGGCCATCCTCGATCCTCGCTAAGAGAGAGAAGAGAGGTCATCTTCGTGGTGAGAGTATTTTGGTCCCGTGCATCCCTCTCGGGAGCGCTTCGACCGTCATTGGCGATGTGTGAGGTGAAAAATGTAGAGAGATGGAGTCGCCAGCCCATTTTACTCAAAACAGATAAAAGAAGGTGGAGCCATTCCAAAGGACGACATCGAAAGACATACTGATACATACAAAATCGAAAATGATTCAAAAAGGGTTCGAAGGCTAAGTTACGGAATGAAAAGGTGTTAGGCACCCATTCCGCCCTTGCAGTCTCTCATGGATTGTTGTTATTTACCTCTATTTCCCCGTGATATGTGTGCATCTGTATATGTAGTGGAGATAAGAATCATCGACTTGTATCATGGAAGAGATAAAGCGAGTCATCCATAGGAATGTTCCTAAAAGTAATATTAAAAAATAGGATTTACGCAATTATCCTCGCATTGATCATTATAATGGAACGATAATGCATGTGGAATAATACGCCACTAAGAACAAATACATGTATATGTAAATATATTGAATCTAAGAGAATTAAGTTAAAGAATATAGAAAAATAAAAAAAGGGAAAAAGTAGGACTCCAGTCTCGGGTTTTACCCCGAGATGCCAACATAGCCTATAAAGGCATCAAAGTCCACGTAGTTCGTATACAAAACGAGGGGTAGGGTTTATCCCAAAATCCAACCGGGGATTTTTCTTATGTGTGTATGTGTGTGTAAAAAGGTTTTTTTACTTGTGAGAAAAGTGCGAGAATTCCCGTTTGGGATTTATGAACAAGCCCTCTTTTCCTTGTTTTTTTTTAGGTTTTATTTACATGAAAATAAGAGATGTGAAATAATACTAAATAAAAATTATATTAGGATATGTGATATTAAGAGAATAAAAGTGCTAAGTAATGAAACAAGTTAATGCGAATTTAAGAGAATTTGAGAAAGTTGAATCTTCTTGAAGATCTTGAACTTGATCTTGAATGTTCGAGAGCAGTCCCTTGCACTTGGGTGATGATGAGGAGTAATTAATTCACCAAGTTTGGTGAAAAAGATGATGGAAATTGAGGGTTGGAAAGGGATTTGGATGTATAAATCACGCTGACTTCGAGGGAGGTTTTCTGAATTCGATGAGAGTGATGGATTTTAGATCTTGGATCCTTTTGCAATGAGGTTAGGCCCTTCTTTTTATAGGCTTAGGTCATTGCCAATCGTCATATGTCTGGTCTTGCCAATCAGCAATGTGCAGGTGCCTTTGGGCACACTGCCGATAGGTAGGATTCTGAACCTGCCATTTGGCAGTCCCTTTCAGGTTCTTTCGGAAAAATGGTCAAAAAACGCAAGCCGTTGATCCGAATCGTGCACTGGGCTAACCGATGGAAAGTTACTTCAGAGACCTTCAAAATTCCTTGGACTACTCCCTGGTTTGGGAGTTGTCTTTGGGATAAATATGGCTTAGAAACGCTCATTGGACCTTTGGACGGGGGATCATCAGACCCAAATGGATCGCTCGTCCTCATGGCAACTCAGAATCACGCACGGGGTGGACCGTTCAAAAGTTTATGAGATGTACTTCAACATTCCAAAGAGTTTGACTCGATTAGGGAAGTGGACTTTGGTCAACCAGGGCCTGAAAGCGTTCGATGACCTCTCGGAGTAAAACGAATCATTCGTCCATACCGTAAGTCAGAATCGCGTACGGGGTTAACCGTTGGAAAGGGGTTTCAGTGCCCTTTGAAGATTCATTCAGTCTCGATCGAGCTGAAGAGTTGACATTTTTCAAATGGAGCCCGGGAACATCCGGTGGCCTTTAGATCAAGTTTTGGGGGAAAATGGGTCGTTCATCCGCACCATAAGTCAGAATCTCACACGTGGAGGACTGTTGGAAAGGGGTTTTAGTGCACTTTGAAAATTCATTCATTCTCGATCAAGCTAAAGTGTTTGAATTTTGGTCAAATGGAGCCTGGGAGTGCCCCATGACCTCTAGGTAAGTATTCGAAATATGACCTGGGTTTGTAGTGCTTAAGGAAGGTGTTAGGTACCTAAGGAGAGGTTAGGGGGTGCTAGAATGGGGTGTCTATAGAACCACTCGATGGGTGATTTTGGAACAAACGATAGCCGTCGAATAGGCACTACATGATGCCTTTTGAAAGATATCGATTTTGAGCATCCGAGGATGATCGATTCAGAGGGTTGAGGCCAATTCTGAGGACCTAAGGATGAGGATGATCGATTCAGAGGGTCAAGGACGATTCTGAGGACCTAAGGGGGCATACCGGGGATGGTCCAAAGGAAGTGATGACCAAAGATTTAGGTCAATTTCGAGGACTTAAAGAAATGTAGGGGTGACCAATTCTGCGGGTCGAAGCCAATTCCGAGGGCTTAAATTGTGAAGACCAATTCTGCAGGTCAAAGTCAAATCTGAGGGCTTAATTGTGATGATAAATTTTATGGGTGGAAGTGAATTCTGAGGGCTTAAATTGTGATGACCAATTCTGCGGGTCAAAGCCAATTCTGAGGGCTTAAGTTGTGATGACCAATTCTGCGGGTCGAAGCCAATTCTTAGGGCTTAAATTGTGATGACCAATTCTGCGGATCGAAGGCCAATTCTAAGGGCTTAAATTATGATGAGGAATTCTGCGGTTCGAAGCCAATTTTGAGGGATTAAAATTAGATAAACAATTCTGCGGGTCGAAGCAAATTATGAGGGACTAAATTGTGATGACCAATTTTACGGGTCGAAGCCAATTTCGAGGGATTAAATTGAGATGACCAATTCTGAGGGCTTAAATTGTGATGACCAATTCTGCGAGTCGTAGCCAATTCTGAGGGCTTAAATTGAGATGACCAATTCTGCGAGCTTAAATTGAGATGACTAATTCTGTAGGTCAAAGCCAATTCTGAGGGCTTAAATTGTGATAGCCAATTCTACGAGTCAAAGCCAATCCTGAGGGCTTAGGTTGTGATGACCAATTCTGTGGGTTGAAGCAAATTCTGAGGGCTTAAATTAAGATGACCAATTATGCGGGTCGAAGCTAATTCTGAGGGCTTAAATTATGATGACCAATTATGCGGGTCAAAGCCAATTCTGAGGGCTTAAATTGTGATAACCAATTTTGTGGGTCGAAGCCAATTCTAAGGGCTTAGGTTTTGATGACCAATTCTATAGGTCAAATCCAATTTTGAGGGCTTAAATTATGATGACCAATTCTACGGGTCAAAGCCAATTCTAAAGGCTAAAGTTGTGATGGCCAATTATGCGGGTCGAAGCCAATTCTGAGGGCTTAAATTATGATGACCAATTCTGTAAGTCGAAGCCAATTATGAGGTCTTAGGTTGTGATGAATAATTCTGCGGGTCAAAGCCAATTCTAAGATCTTAAATTATGATTACCAATTCTGCGGGTCGAAGACAATTCTGAGGGCTTAGATTGTGATGGCCAATTCAACGGGTTGAAGCCAATTCTGAGGGCTTAAATTGTCATGTTCTCGGGGAACTCTGTTGGGGAAATTTCCTCATGATTTTAATTTGAGTTGGGGAGCTAATCGCTGGGGAAACTTTTGTATCTTCTGGAGACTTTGTGGGTAATAGCTAATTTGATGCTGTAAATTCCATTGGGGACGTGATTATGTGGTCCATGGTTTGGACGCTTTGCTTGGGGAAATTTGATAGTTTTGGGGAAGAGGATATAACCTGAGGTTTGGGATACTTCAGGGGTCCTCTGGGGACGTTGCCGGGGAGAGATTCACTTGGCTTTTGGGAGTTCTGTTGGGGAATTAGGGGTTTCGCTTGAGGGAGTGTAAAATTTTCTTGGTAAAGTAATCTAAATCCTCCCCGAGATTTTTTAGGAATTTTCTGAGGATTATCAGGGTTTTCTGGTATTTTTTGGGCATTTTGTACGAAAATTTAAGGGGGTGCCGATCGGCATGGTGTGGATGGTTCCATTCAGCAGTGGAATATACTTTTGGACTACCTCGAGAAGGTGGAAGGTCAGTGACGATCGGTAGGTGGGGGTGCTATGCCGATCGACATAACCCTTGGCTTCTTATAAAAAGGGGGCGGGTTCCCCTCATTTTTCACAGCTTCTTGCCTTCTCTTTCTCTACGATTTTCTCTTGTGAATCATTCTAACATTCCACAACCTAAAAAATGGCCACTTTTGTGAGCACTGCGGTACATAGGGAGTGGTTGGTTGTTGATGACTGGGCGAATGTGGAGTGGAGGGCCAGGGAGCCTCTTGCTTTGGGGAGTGATAATTCTTTTGATGCGTTTGATCCAATTGTAGATGAGCGAACTTTAATGCGAGAGCTATCACGTCATCAGTCTTCAAGGGTGGTGAACCCTGGTGGTTATTTAAGTACAAAAGGACTTTTGGCATTCTCTTTTGGGTGATTTCCTTTTTTCTTGAATTTTGACGAGGTTTTTCTTTGATGATCTGATTTTTTTTGTCAACCATGGGTGCCCGCGGGACGACGGGGATTAAAAATGTCTGGGAGCACCTTCCACCTGTAGTGTCATCAGTAGGCTTTGGGAGATTGGCGTATGTGCTGGATGAGATTCCTCGTTCGACCGCGGTTTTATGCACTGTGGGGGAGAGGTGGTGGGACATTACCCACACCTTCCATTTTGGCTTTGGGGAGATGACTGCGACTCCCATACATATGCAGCAGCTACTGGGGTTGGATTGTGATAAAAAGAAGATAGAGGTGGATCGTTCCTTGCGAGTGAGGCCGGAGGCGGTGCGGGCGGCGCTAGGTGATGTGGGGAGGATAGTATCTGGGGACTCTATCCATTTGTCACTACTGAGGGATGTTTTGTTGGGTAAGGTGATTGATGCATAGGACGGGCTGCAGGTGAGGCAGATGGCTCAGTTGTTTATTTTGCTGGTGTTTGGGGGATTTCTGGTGGGGTCGAGTGGCGACGTTGTCCACTTATGATTTTTGCCATACTTGAGGATGTTTTCGAACATCCCTCTTTATAATTGGGGGAGCCTGAATTTGGCGACCCTTTATTTTTCTCTGGATGCATTTAGCCAGTGTTGCCGACAGTCTTTCACTGGATCCATGTATCTTCTTAAGGTATTCTTTAGTTTGCACATTTTCCTTTCATGCATTCGCATTTTCCCTGTGTGTCTCTTTTTGATCGCGAATTCTTATCTTTGGCAGGTGTGGTTCTATGAGGTGATTGTGTGTAATACCCAGCTGGTTTCTTTGAAGGACGAGAGTGTTGGGAAATTTTACCGATTGTATCGGTGGCGGAAAGCCAATCGGCAGTCGAGGAAGTCTCTTTCACTGGAGGTGGTGCATCAGGTCTTGAATGGCCTGACCAGTGATAGGGTAAGACTTTTTCCTTCTTCAGTCCAAGGCCTTTGTGTGCTCTGATTCGGTACTGACTTATATCTACTGGGGATTTTTTAGGTGATCTTTTACCCTTGGGGGATGGATGTTCAAGATACGAGGTCGACCAGGGTGAATGCGCAGATGAGGCGTTTACTGGCGCATGAGTTTGGCCACTCCTGGTATCTCGGGGAGAGGGTGGTCCGACGAATTGCTGAGGAGGAGGTGGTGGTGCCCCTTATGAGGCCCCTTATGTCTATGAGGCGAGAGAAGATGTTGCTGGAGGATGCGAGGATTGCGATAATGATTGGAGACTCCTACCTGTTATACACCGATACGACTGTGCCCTATGATTATATAGAATTCGTGACGAGTTGGCTGATGGGGCCCGACATAAATGATGCACTACCTTTCCCTCCTGTGGGTTCAAGTCAGATAGTTGGGTCCTCCCACAGTGGTGGTGGTTCTTCAACATCTGCGGCGGCGGGAACTTCGAAGGTTCCCTTTTTGCGGTTGCATACCCCTTCCTACAACATTCGACGAGCTGACGGAGGGATGGTGCCTATATTTTATCGTCCTCATGCGATGGACCCGGAGGAGTTGGGCTTGACAGAGGAAGTTCTTCGTCTTTTGGTATTCCTTTATGTTCTTTTCCTTTTCTTTTTATTGGTTTCTTTTGATATTTTCTGCTTGATACTGATTCTGCCTTTCCTTGCAGCAAGTTCGGGTGTCCACCACTTGGCTGAGGGATATTAGGGATTGAATATCTTCAGTGACTGCCCATATTCGCGATGTGGTTCCTGTTCCTTCTTTCTTGGTGTCTTTTGCCTCATCCGGGGAGGAGTCTGGTTCAGGTAGCGGTGGTGCGACATCTCGTCGCAGGGGAAAGAGAGCGCGTCACAGGGATGGGAGCTCTTAGAGAGAGAAGGGAAGGGTAGGTGAGAGAGAGAATGTGGGTTCGGACTGAGTCTCGATGTTTTTTTACTTTTCTTTATTTCCTATAAAATTAATGTGACACAGAAAAATATCTATACAATGTAATGGAGTTTTTTATTATCATTTGTTAGTAATGAATGAATGAATGCATATGCGCTTTTTAGTTTGCTGCTGAGATCGTAAAAAGAAATATTTTGGGGATTTGAAGGAAAGTTTTAAAATGAGAAATTATATAAAGATGGAAGGGGATTTTGAAATTTTGTCGAGAATATCAATTTATTTTTATTGTGTTTTCTGATTTTGACAAAAGAGGAAAAAAAGGAATTTCTATAATAGGAGGTTATTGATTGGAAAGCCTCTTGTCCTGCCTATCGAAAGGTCAATCCAGTCCCATCAATTTAAGGCCATGATTGGTACCCTCCTCAGCTTTTGGTACCTTGTGGGGTAGGATTCCCTTCGATTTCTACAAGGGTTTTGTCTTTTGTGAGGGTTTTCAAGTATAAAAAGGGGTAAGGGTGGAGTGTTTTATTCACACCTTCACATTCTCACTTTCTTACTTTCTTACTCTGTGAGATGGCTCCCCCGATAATGTTGAGTTTTCTAACTACCTCGAGACTTTGGAGGTGATGTGCTCCTACAACGTCGACTACGATGCTTTCGACATGCATCGAGTCTCTTTATGGCGTAATCGGCCCATAGAGTGGAACATGCTGATGGCGGTGGTATAATTTTGGTACCCCAAAGACCATGTATTTCGCTTTGTCTTGGAAGAAGTTTGTCCGACTTATGAAGAGTTTTCTTCCATATTGGGAGTAAATCCTAGTGTGGCGGCTGCTATGCTTGAGTTTTCTCGGTCTCCTCAGAAGCTATTGGTCGGACTCCTCCTCATCTCGCCTTCGGTGGGTATATCTTTGGTTACTGGAGGAATGATTTCCCTTCCCGTGGTGCTGAGGTCTGTGCATTTCTACGAGGTTGGTGATGCTGGATATGCTGGAGCCGTCGTTCTCGGCTTGGTTTTGAAATTACTGTTGGTGACTGGGGAACTACCAGTGGACCCACAACATGCAACCATTACTTCATGGATGTCATACCATCACAATCCTACAATGGTGATACTGGTGGAGACTTTGAATGGCCTGGATGCCTGGCGAGAAGGTCCTTCTGACTTTCTCAGGGGTAGCCCTGTGATGCGGTTCATGTGGTTGTCTGAAAGATTCCTCCTGGTGACTCCTCTGAATATCCTTTGTCGACTGTGCCCAACTTCTTTTCGTGCCATTTTATCAGTGTTGGCCTGGATATCGAGAGTTGGGAGAACTCGTTTGTAGAGCACGGGGCTCTAAGTCTGCGTTGGTCAGTGCCTTGGTGGGGACATCTGTTGCCTATTCTGGAGCTGGGGGAATACCCGTACATTCGATTAGTTGGTCTCAGATAGATCTCTTTCTATTTCCCTTGAAGGTTTCTGCACCAATTTGGTTGGGAGCAGATCGTGCCACCTCAGACACTAGACTTATTTTCGATAGAAGATCTGACAGAACATCTGTCCATACGTCTTGGCTCTTTGTATGAGAGTCGGCCTCTGTCGACCCAATCTTATTAGTCTGTTGGGAGAGTCTGGAACATTTCTGGGCATTATATAAATTGGTTATGGAGAAAATTAGTCAGCAAGATGATAGTAGTGGAGACTGGACAAAGGTGGCTTGTTTTATCTGATACCATGGAGGGAGGTGTTGTGGTTTTTCCGAGGCTGGTTCGAGCTTATCGGTCCATGGAGCAGCTGCGGCACTCTACTCAGGCGGGGGAAGCTTGGGGACCCCTGGATGTAGATGATGATGGAGCGGTCTCCTCTAGTAGCAGTGGGTAAGATTTTTGGGGGAGTTTGTTTTGTAATGGGGGATAAATTTGAGAATTTATTTGGCTTTTTAAGAAGGTGGGGGGAAGGGAGTTATCCGTTCCTTTTCTTATGTAATTGCACTGTAATTTCTTATTAGTGAAATAAATAAGTTTTTGATCATCGTGTTGTGCCTTTTGATGAATTTTGTATTTTTGAATTATCTATATCGATCGCTAAGGCATGCATAATCCTTTTGTTCAAGTATATGTTAGAATGAACTGTCGTTTTTGGAGATAAGAAAAGAATAGTTTTTTTGTGAAAAAGAAAGGGTTGTGCTCATGTAAGATGTATGATTTGCCTACGTACCTTTGGGTTTTTAAAAAGTTTTTATTTTTCTAAAGGAAAATGGTTTTTGTAGAGGACTAGTTCTGGGTAGAGGGAAATGAAGATTTTCTTTTCTTTTTTTAGAATAGAAGGGAGATGAGAAGAGTCTTAGCACGTCGAAATTTCAGACTAGGGGTAAAATTTCTTTAAACGGTCTAGGTTGACTGGGTGCGCCATTTCCTCCCCGTCGAGGTCGGGGAGCACAGCAGTTCCGCCGAACAAGATATTCTTCACAATGTATGGGCCGCTCCAATTAGGCTTGAATTTCCCTCTGGGGTCCCAGATGGGCTCTACAATTTCTTTGAGGGCTAAGTCCTCCTCTCGGACACCGCGATCCTTGACTCTCTTATTTAATGACCGTGCTATACGGCGATGGTACCCTTGTATATGATATAAAGCTTTCAATCTCCTTTCATCTAGGAGGGTCAGCTCGTCAAGACGGTTTTGGTACCAGTCTTCTTCGCTGACCTTACTTTCAAGCATGACGAGCAATGAGGATATTTCTAGCTCCACGGGTAGGACTGCTTCCATACCATAGACTAGAGAGTAAGGGATAGCCCCAGTAGAGGTTCGGATTGAGGTTTGGTAGCCCTAGAGGGCGTAAAGGATTCGGTTGGCCCAATCTCGGCAGCTTTTGGTCATCTTACTGATGATGGCTTTGAGGTTCTTGTTAGCTTCTTCGACTGCACCATTGGTCTGAGGTTGGTAAGGAGAAGATTTGTGTCTATGAATCCCATACTCATTGACCACTTCTGTGACTTCTGTTTTGAAGTGCAACCCGTTATCTGACACTAGCTCGTGCGATACCCCATATCGATAGATGATGTTCTTTTTGATGAATTTGACCGCTTTCTTGGAGTTCAGAACTGCGTATGACTCAGCTTTGACCCATTTGGTGAAGTAATCAATGGCAACTAGGATGAATGCATGCCCGTTGGAGGCCTTGGGTGTAACTTTCCTTATGATGTCGATGCCCCAGATGGAGAACAGCCAGGGAGAAGTCATGTTGTATAATTCCCGCGGAGACAAGTGTTGAAGGTTGGAAAACTGTTGGCATTTGAGGCGTCTCCGGACATAGGCGGTGCAATACTGGATCATGGTGGGCCAGTAGTAGCCTTATCGGATGATCTTCTTGGCAAGCATGTGACCGTTCATGTGGGGTTCACATTTCCCGCTGTGGATTTTTTGCATTATCTCTTAAATGTCAGTCCCTGCAATGCAGTGTAGATGGTTTCCATCGAAGTTTCTCTTCAACGGTGCTTTGTGACAGATGATGTACTGGGCGGCTAGTCTTCGTAGGGTTGCTCGATCTTTCTTGTTGGAACCTTTGGGATACCTACCATGCTTGGGGAGGTTACAAATATTATAGTACTAGCAATTGGCTAGCTCAGGATCGTCTTTAGTGATAAGCTCAATGTGGTAGCAGTGGGTTGGTTTATCTTGCTTTTGAAATAAGAAGGGGGCCATTATTATTCCTTCGGGCATATTGACCATAGAGGCCAATGTAGCAAGGGTATCAACTAGGTTATTCTTTACTCGAGGTAGGTAATGGAAGGTGATATCTTGGAATTGGGAGGCTAGTTCTTCTAAGTGGGCATGGAAGGGTGGAGTTTCTCGTCTTGACTTTCCACTTTCTGAGTACTTGACCGATGATGAGGGAAGAATCCCCGTAGACATCTAGGCATTGGATACCTTTCTTGAGAGAAACTTTTAGGCCTACCGTACACACCTCATATTTAGTCATGTTATTGGTACAGGGAAAATACAACTTGATGGCGATGGGAGTGTGGGAGTCATCTAGAGCGATCAGAAGTATCCCAATGCCATATCCCTTTTTGTTGGCAGCGCTGTCAAAGAACATTTTCCATCGAAGGTCGTCTTTAGCAGCGCAGAGGATGTTTTCATCTGGGAATTTAGAGATCCAGTCATCCGCTTATTACGTGGGGTAGTCAGCGAGGTAGTCAGAGTTGGCTATTTCATTTCATGGATTTTTGCGTAACGTACATGATATCAAACTCATCTAGGAGAATCAACCACCGTACCATTCGACTAGATAAGGTGGGTTTCTCAAGCAGGTACTTGATGGGGTCCATCCGGGATATAAGTTTGATGGGGAAGGCGAGCATGTAGTGTCACAACTTTTTGGTGACCCAAACAAGTGCAACACATGCCTTTTCCAAAGCAGTATAGTTGACTTCGTACCGGTCAATTTGCGACTGGCGTAATTGATGGATCTTTCTTTATGAGAATCTTTAAAGTATTGGGCTAGCAAAGCCCCAACGGTAGTGTCAATTATGGTTAGGTATAGGAGAAAGAGGAGACCAGGTTGTGGTGGCATGAGTACTGGAGGTTGGGTCAAATATTATTTGATTCGATCAAAAGCTTTTTGGCAGGCCTCATTCTAAACCTTGGTTGAATCCTTTTAGAGGAGATTAAAAATAGGTTCAAAAATGGAGGTTAACTGGCTGGTGAACCGACTGATGTATTGTAATTTCCTAAATAAACCACGGACTTATTTCTTTATTTGGGTAGGTGGCATATCAAGTATGTCTTTTAGCATGGTAGGATCAGCTTCTATCCCCTTCTCACTGACCATAAATCCCAAGAGTTTTCCCTTTGTAACGCCAAAGACATATTTCTGTGGATTGAGTCTCATCTAATACCGTCACAGTCATTCGAACAACTTTCGAAGAGCGGGATCATGACCTTCTCTAGTTTTGGATTTTATAATCATATCATCCACATAGACCTCGACTTATTTGTGAATCGGATCGTGCAGGATGGTTGTGGCAGCCCTTTGGTAGGTAGGCCCAGTATTTTTTAGACCAAATGGCATAATAATGTAGTAAAAGGTTGCCCATGGGCTGATGAACGCGGTTTTTTCTTGGTGATCTGGGTGCATTTTGATTTGGTTGTATCCGAAAAACCCGTTGACGAATGACTTGAGAGCATGACTGGCTGTGTTGTCCATGATCATGTCAATATTAAGTAACGGGTAATCATCCTTTGGATAGGCTTTGTTCAAGTCCCGGTAGTCTACACACATCCGAACTTTGCCTCCTGATTTTGGCACAGACATTATTGGCTAGCCATGAGGGATATTTGATCATACGAATGAAACCCACGTTCAGCTGTTTGACCACTTCTTCTTTGACCTTGAGCCACCATTCAAGGCGTAGATTTCTCAACTTTTGTTTAACCGGCTTGTAATCTGGAAGAGTGGGGATCTCATGTTGAGCTATTTCAGGATCAATGCCAGGATTATTGTCATAGGAACACGCGAAGACGTCCATAAATTCTTTTAGTAATTCTTCGAGTTATTCGCACTTATGCTCGTCATGGGTAGCCCCTATCCTAATCTTGCGTAGTTGGCTACTAGAACCGAGGTTAATAATAACAGTTTCTTCTTCATTAACTTGAACGCGATTATGTTACTTGTTATTAACCTTATTTAGATCAGTTAAGAGTTGTTCATTTGCAAAATCATCATCATCAAAAGTTTGATTAGAAGCTAAACAATTAATGAAAGCACATCAAGAACAGCATTGATAACCTCATCAAAGGAGGTCTCGATTACATTTGAGCATGGATGGACAACAGAAGATGAGATGGGGTAAACATTGGGGTTAGGTGGGATTTTAACATGTAGAACTGGCACAGCATGCCAGTTGAGGAGAGGTGTATCAGCAGCTTTAATCAGGTGGGATGGATCCAGTGATGAATTGCTTGAATGAAACATGCAGAGTGTCATCTCCAATATCTCTAAGTTAAACGAATCCTCATAGTCACTTCCCTTGGAATCTTCGGTATCTTTGATGAGTAGTTGTACATGGTGTTAGGAACTTTTGGCCCATGGGTAGCTGTCTTGGAAAAAGATCTCCATTCCAGGCTTCAGATTCTTATTTTTATGGTCATACCATGGTTCCGAAAAGCCGCAAAAGGGGAAGTCTTTGCCTTCTTTGATGAATCATCCATTCAAGGAGTCGCATGGGATAGTCTAGATGCAGTCTAATCTTCTCTTTGGTTGAGACTGGTAGATCATTCTGAGCTCTTGTTCTGATGGTTGATACCCTAAACCACAAGGAAGGAAAGCTTTTTTCAGTACAATGGGCTTAATTATCACTTGTTGTCTTTGCCCTAGCCCTAGTCCCGACTTGAAGTGCATGTTTATGAACATGTGAATCATATTGACGTTGCCATGAGGGTCATATTCTGGACAAAACCCTTTCGCTAAAATCTTCCCCTACCGGGAGTAGAACTGTCTCAACTTGGAATCCTGATAGGAGCATATCATTTAACCCATGATGTATCTCAAGGACTAGATTGCTGGTACTTGAATCCTCGGTATTATCGTCGTCGCCCAAAATGGTGATGACTCCTCCGTCGGTGAAGAAATTTAATTTCTGGTGGATTGAGGAAAACACACCCTTGATACTGTGGATCCAAGGTCATCCAAGTAACAGGTTGAAACAAGATGGGATGCTAATAACTTGGAATTCAATGATAGGGTTTATAGGGCCATCCCCTATTACAAGTTTTATGGATCCCATCACTTCCCGACGAGTATTATTGTAGGCACATACAACAGTGGAGGTTGGAGAGAGGTCAGTTTCCTTCAGTCCTAAGCATTTGAAGGTCCTTAATGGGAAGACATTCAAGGCGGACCCATTATCAACAAGAGAGAGCGGTACGATCTTCCCCATAACTTTGACGAAGATGTTGAGCTCATGATTGTGGTTTGGCCCGATTCTAAGGATTTCTTCTTCAGAAAAGGATAACATTCGGGTAGAGGTTAAGGATCCAACTAAATTTATCGCTTCTTCTAGTGTGGTAGAAGGAGGAACTGTGGGTCCAGTGAGAAACTTGATCAAAGCATTTCTGTGTAGCTGGGAAGACATGAAAATCCCCCATAAAGTGCTGTTAACTTGAGTTTTCTTCAGTTGATCGAGGATCGTGCTTTCCTTAAGGGTCATCTCTGTCATAAGAAGGTTTTCAATGCCCTTCCCTTTGTTATTGGTTGGTGGTAAGTTTGGGATCGGGTAATGCCTCCCTGATCTGGTCATGTAATTTACTGAAGAAGGGAAGATCATGAATCCTGTTTCTTCATCAATCTCGGGTTGTTCTTCCACCTTCTTTATTTCTCCGAGGACTTCATTAAATGATATCATCCCACACATATCGGTTACCAGACCAATTTTCTCTGAAACTTTTTCTTGATTTGAATCTTTTAATTCTTCCCCCCATTCGATGGAAATAATTATGTCTTTCCATTTAAAGTCAATGCATTCCACAACTTCAATGGCTTCTTCATACAGGTCCTCTCATTCTGCGAGGAGATGTAAGGGTGAAGGGATTAGGCGCCCTTGTGGCTTCAGAGTATCAAGTAACTCAGTCATACTGTAAATATTATTGGTTTGCCTGAATAATTCTTCCATGATCTGGATAATGTCATCTAAGCTGACTTCATCGGTCGTTACCACCGAACTGTCTGACTCTCGAGCTCATTTTCGTGCTTCCAAGAATAGCGTACTAAACCTCTGGCAATATATGATCATATGTGAGGTCAATTTAAGCTCGAACTCTAGGTGTTGGTTTAACACTTCTGATAATTCCATACTTTCATTTTCAGAACCGGTACGGACAATGATGCAAGCTCTGGTAAGGAGTGATAGTGCCTGATTAGCGAGGCTAACAGGGTGTAGGAGGAAATATGGGAAAGTTTGGAGAGGTTTAGGAGAGTATATGGGTGTGATTTTTGTTGAGGGATCAAATTTTGGGTTCACTTCTAGGAAGATGGCATTGGCATGATTTTGGAGTGGGTTGCGAGTAGTGTTTGGCTTAGGATTGGCTAGTGGGGCAATGGTACCCCGATCAATTAGACCTTGGATTATGTTTATAAGATGAAATAATTGGTCGGTGGTATGGCCAGCAGTTTGGTGAAAGGTGCAATGGGCATCTGCCTTGAAGTTTCTTAGATGTGGATTTGGCAATGGATGGGGGTCTAAGGGTTTGATAAGGTTTCAGCTTAGTAGGTCTTGATAAACTTTGGAGAGGGGAGCATGGATCTCAGTGTATTCCTTTCGAACTGGAACATGGAGGCTTTTTGGTGCCCACGAGGTGGTTGGTTGAGAGATGTTGTTGATGGTTAAGACTGCAGTGCTGACAGACTTGTCATATTTTTTGGGAGTGAACTGTCTGGACACTTTCTTTGGTTCAATTTCTTCTTTAGCAAGACCCTCTTTGATTTCTACTCCTTCTTCTCTGAGAGCTCAGAAGTGGGGATAGTATTATCCTCCCATTGTTGCTCGAACATGGGATAAGAAGTTCTTCACTATGTTGACTTCTTCTTCCTCAGATGGCCGATTGGTCATGGTGACTACTTTTTCCCTCCATCGGGCTATTAAGTTACTGACCGATTCCCCAGCGTTCTATTTGAGCAACTCTCAATCACGATGGGTGACCTCAAGCTTTTCGTTGTATTTGTATTAAGAAATGAATTCTCAGGCTACATCCTCTTAGCTACGGATTATAAACTCATCGAGAGACAAAAACCATCGTATGGCGCTGTCCTTCAAAGTTTGTTGAAATAATTAGGCCATCACTTCTTCAGAAGCCCCTAGGAGAGTCATAGAATGGTGATAACTGCGAAGATGAACAATCGGGGGTTCGCTCCCTCTGAATTTCTCGATATTTGGCATCTTCAACCTCTCGGGTAACCTCGCTTTAGGTTAAGGAGACATGTGGGTGTAGTCAATGTAATTTCCAGAGATTCTGACTTAGTCGAACTTCTTAGTTAGCATCTTGAGATCTTCTTTGACCTTTTTCCAACTATTTCTCTTTTGTATCCATGATCATAGGCAAGTTAGCCCCAGGCTGGGCAAGGTTTGGCATAGGAAGCTGAGCAGGCAACGACCCATTAGCAGGAGGGGCACATGGAGCATGTTGATATTCTTAGGGAACCCCAATACGCTCGGGTGGACCCATATCGCGAGGGAATATGGCCTCGGGCTCTTGAAGAATAGGAACCTAGTTTCATTACATCTCTCGAACCTCAGTCTGGAGGTTATCCATCTTGGACACGAGCTAAGCTAAGACTCCTATCAGATCTGGTTGCACAACTGGTATTTGATCATTGTTCTCCATGGAAAGCGGATGGATTCTGGACTTGGAAGGAGTAGCAAGGGAGCGGACAGAACTCCGGGATGATTTGACTAAAGACCGAAGCCAATAAGGAGCCAGACCAAGGGCGTGCAATCGACCTGAGAAGGCGTAAAAATGGGATTTATTTTTACAACAAAGAATGAAAATATTTTTGAAATTTTTATTTTTTTTATTTTTTTTAGATTGAAGGACAAAGATATTTTTGGATTTTTCATAAAGTGGGGAAAAATGTTTTTAGATTTTTGACAAAGAGAGGAAAAATGTTTTTGAATTTTTGATAAAGGAAGGAGAAATTTTTTTGGGAGACGGGTCTCAGCATGATTATTATAATTATTATGTTCTCACTTGTATTAAATTATCCTATATGCAAAATGAAATGCCGAATGGACCCGAGCCTGAAAAAGTTGGGTTTGTAACATATGCAAAGCTATGGTAGGACTTGTAACCAGGCTCATGGGCAGGGCCCCGTTTTAAAAATATGCAAAAATTTAGGCGGCAGGCCGCCCCAGAATTTCGACAGAGTTTCGGGTCGAAATCGACAACTTAAGATGTGTGTCCTAGGCTTGACACGTATATGTGGGTATGCAGTTGGTTGGGTGAATTAGAAAGGGTGTCCCCCTTTGGCGTGACTTCCACGATATACGTCTTGCTTTTGAGGGCAATCGGTACATGTGGACAAGCCATTTGATATACCTTAGTGTACGTGAATTTCCTCACTATATACCTCCTGGCGATGGTACGTGTGATAGCGAATTCGATATACTCGGCCTTCGTGAATGAGTTCTCTGTGATATACCTCCATCATGACTTCGGTCAAGTGGTACGATGCGGGGGAACCGTTTGATATACGTCGAAAGTACTTGGACAATGGAAGGTGAGAGACATATCGCTTAGCTAACTGAGCCTTATCGGACCAGCGCCCATCACGAAGTGACCCTCCAGTTACCGAACAAAAATTTAGTAAATAATAATGCTCTTTGGTGATGTCGTGTGAATCATGCATGATTCTCTTATTAGTATCTTATAATGAGAGTATCTTTCTTTGTCATGCTAAATAGGGAGCAAAGTCCAAGTACCAATAATACACCAAGTATGGATAAGTGGTGCGTGCAACATGTGGATATATGTAATCCTAGGTGCATGTGGTGCGAAGTGTACATGGAGAATCTTCTACAAGTGTGAATAGAAGCATAAACATGAGGTAAACATGAATAATAAAAGGGGAACATGCAAAATAGGGGAATGTATAATAAAATAAAACATCCATGTAAATAGAGTCTAGCCCTCAAAGAAAATCCCCAGCGAAGTCGCCACTGTGTCCATCCCCGATCCTCACGGAGAGAGAGAGAGAGAGAGAGAGAGGAGAGGTCATCTCCGTGGTGAGAGGATCTTGGTCCCGCGCATCCCTCTCGGGAGCGCTTCGGCCGTTGTCGGCGATGTGTGAGGTGAAAAATATAGAGAGATGGAGTCGCCAGTCCATTTTACTCAAAATAGACAAAAGAAGGTGGATCCATCCCAAAGGACGACATCCAAAGACATACTGATACATACGAAACCGAAAATGATTCGAAAAGGGTTCGGAGGTTGAGTTACGAAATGGGAAGGTGTTAGGAACCCATTCCACCCTTGCAGTTTCTCATGGATTGTTGTTATTTTATTCTATTTCCCCCTGATATGTGTGCATGTGTGTATGAAGTGGAGATAGGCAGGGGCGTAGGCACATGGGCATGAGGGAGGGCAAGTGCCCCACCCCAAATCTGGGTAAAACCTGAGATCTATTATTTTTAATGAAACTGCCCCCACCTCTTTAAAAAAGGAAAAAAAAACCTTTCTAAAATGCCACATTTTTACCTATCTCAAATTTTTTTTAAATCCCAAAGCCCACGAATAAACAAAACATACACACAACACATGAATTTTCTTATAGGAACAAAAGAAACATTTTCAACATCTTTTGTGAGAAGAGGAAATGCTCTAGGCGTGAGTCCGGAGCAAAGTAGAAGATAAAAAATTCAGCTTAACAAAGCAAAGGGCTAATTTTTTAATGTTTTTCTTCTAAAATAAAACATACACACCTCTCATCTCTATCTCGCTCTCCCTCTCAATGTTTTTCTTCCATAGTTCCATTCATTATTCCTCATTTTTTTCCTGGTTAATTAAATTGACTTGGGGTTTCACCAAATTGATTTAGGGTTTCACCAAATTTGTTTAGAATTTAGGGCTAATCTTTTTTTAATTTCATCTGGAATCAATGATATATTTCTTTGTTGACAATTAGCGAAGAAGGGGCTTGAAAATTGCTGTTTGATTTCAAATTTCTCCATTAGGTTTGTTTCTTTTTAGTTATCTACTTTGATGGTTTGTTTGCTGAAATTATTCATTTTTTTATGTGTTGAATATATATGTTTTTGTTGTTTATGATTCTAAATTATTTTTAATTTCGCATCTTTCAAGAAAGATTAAAACATTCACATAAGTTATATTATTTCCTATTTTCTTCTGTTGTGGAAAGATTTTATAAAGAGTAATGCTAGGGAGATCCACTTCATGGATGTAATACCCCGTATTTTTGTGATATTTAGTTATGGGATTAATTGAATTAAATGCATATTAATTGGAAATTAATCCGGATTAAAAATACTAGCGAGATGCGAGTTAGTATTTGATATTAATGAGTATATATGAATATTGAACTATGAAACTTGTCGTGAGATTGAAATACGATAATTTGGAAATTTTGTTGAGACGCGTGTGACAGTCGCGTTCAGAATATATTATGATAATTAAAAAGTGAATTTTATTTCTCTAAACCATATGGTCATTTTGAGTGCGCCAACGCGTCCGGAAGGGTCGAAATAGTCAGAAAACACTAGCCGGGGGTTTAGTTTGGGTCCCGGGGCATTTTTAGGCCATACCGGCAACGTATAAGGGTAGTTTGGTAATTTTAGAATTTTGGGATTTTTGATTAACGAATTTTAGGAGTTTTAAATGGAAAATTAAAAGACCCACTAACCCATTACCAGCCATTTACTGATTAGAGGGCTACGGGGGTTATTAGAAATTGTTCCAAAAGTTCCTTAGGCAAAAACCCTAGCCACCATTGTTACTTGGAGAAGAAAGCTTGTAGAGAGAGAAGAGAGGGGGATTCTGCAGAAAGAGAGAGAGAATACTCCATCAAATCGACATCAAAATCAGAGATTCAAAGAAGGCAAGTGGTTTAATTTCATTATTTTGCAGAGAATGCTTCTTCCATGCATAGGAAATTCAAATAAATTGTATTGTTCTTGGAGTATGATGAAAACCCATTTAATTGGATGTAGAGATTTAAGAATCTATTGAGGAATTGCATGTAGAATTGTATGTAGGTGATTAATCTGATGATATTATATTTTGGATGAAACAAAAACGGATTTATTTAGACCCATTGGGGATTTAAAAAATATTAGGGTTCATGTTCATGTGATTTGGGGATAAATGAAGGGATTTGATGATTCTATGATGGTTAGGAAGATTTGGACCTATATAAACGTTAATATATAACCTAAGTATGTTTAGGAATGATTAGAACCCATGTACAATGGTTGGATTAATGTTTAGATGAGTTTGGAGAGAAAGAAAAGTTGGAAAAACGATATAGGGAAAATCTGGGCTCGAATCTGGCCACTCGTTAGAAGACCTTCCCAGGTCGTTCGAACGATCTCGTTCGAACGAGCTTCTAACGAGTTGACAGTTTGGGTTCTAACGAGAGGGATGTTCGTTCGAAGACTTTCGTTCGAACGAGATCTCGTTAGAAGGCCCAGTTCGTTCGAACGAACTCTCGTTCGAACAACCTCGTTCGAACGAGACTTCTAACTAGCTGACAGTTTAGGCTTTTTAGCTCGTTTTGATCCCGAGTGTCCCGTAACCTTGGTTATATGTAGAGATAACACTTCATTGTTGATTGATTGATATAGTAGGGACATTTGAGGTATAATGAGGAGTAAAACCTAGAAGTGTAGTTTGAACCTAAGGGGAATTATGAATTAGGACGCGAGTGCCTATAAGATGCGAGAACATTTATGGCCTAAATAATTATATTAATCGGGAGCATATAAATTGTGTAGCATTATATGTCGGTACGAGAATGAGAAGTGTACCACCAATAATTATGGTGATTACTAAGATGTGTGCTTACTTAGTATATGTATTGATTTTATGTGTATGACATACCTACCATACTTGCTATCACGGGAGGTTTGCGTTCGCATAGGGCCCTCTAATCCTTGTGTTGCCCGGATTTAGACTGGTACCTTGATGAACATAGGTCAGAGAAGGACTTATTGGGATGTTAATAAGTCTGCTGATCGTGGGAGCGCAGGTATGTGCGTGACCTATGTGATGTGACTGTGTTCGCCTCCATTATTTGTGATGTGGTTATATGAGAACGATTCCAGAGAGATTCGGAATGCGTGATCCTTATGTACATGATGTACCAGGATGGATAGCAGAGTACGTGTGCACCGCAGCTAGTCTCGGGGTGCTTGTATTGTATATTTATGACGTGAATAATATACACTTAATTAATGGAAACTTTCATGTTATTATTGTGAATATAATTATGGTAATGTTTTGAGAAAACATAACGGGTTAAATGATAGTGAATTGTATTACTTATTGAGAATCCGAGTGTATGTAAAGCCCTCTATTTATTTGATAACGCTAGCATATAATATGGAAATCGAGTAGTAAGGGTAAAACTTATCACGGGTTGGTTAGATATGGATGATATTTAGATGGGTATGGTACGTTAGGAGTGCACATGTAGTCTAGAGGTGAGAATTTCATGTGAGTGCACGTCCTAACATGTATTTTGCATTTAATGTTTTAAATGTTATTAAAACACTTGCTGTTTTTAAAATGATTTCCACTTTCGGGCTCTGACCCATTTGCTTTCAAATCTATTTTGTAAAAACCATTTTAGGTGCCCAGCCACAAGGACACCATGCTTAGGATCCTCATTCAGGTGACGAGCTGTAGCTGTTTGTGGAAGTTACAGGACCTTGCTTGTAGACGCTTCTTCTATATTGACTCTCTATTCAGTATTTATCAGTTGTAGGGCATGTCGCCCATTTCTTTATAGACATTTCATTTATTTCAGTTATTCAGACTTTGGGCATGTAATTAATTGAGGATTCAGACTGATGTTATTATTTCAGTAGTGGGATAGTTGTGAGGAGTTTTCCTCCGGACTCTTATATTTATTTGTTGGTTATTTCATTACTTCGCTATGGTGAATGGATTATGTTGTTATTCCATTATTCTTTTATTGCATGTTAATCAGACTTAAATAAAATTTGACAACTTACTTTTTAAATACTAGGTGGTTAGTAATTATTAAAATGTTTTCGACAGTGATGCTATTAACTGAACCCACTTGGCATTTTGTATTGATTTAATAAAGGAGTATCTACCCGATATTTAATTAGTCGGGGTGTCACAATGGACACATTTTATGGACTCATGAATGAGACAAAAATAGGTACAAGTTTTTACTGCATTGGTTGATGCCCTGGCGGGATCCAAAACAATAAGGTATAAACTTTTAATGCAGTGTGTCCACGAAATGTGTTCACGAAGTGGGTCTCCCTAGCATTTTCCTTTTATAAAAGACATATGTATTAAATATCAATATATTTCAATGGTTAAATTTATTCGAAGGAATTTTTTTCTGCCCCGCCCCTACCGAATTCCTAGCTCCGCTACTAGAGATAGAAATCATCGACTTATATCATGGAAGAGATAAAGCAAGTCATCCATAGGAATGTTACTAAAAGTAATATTAGAAAATAGGACTAACGCGATTATCCTCGTGTTGATCGTTATAATGGAAAGATAATGCATGTGGAATAATACGCCACTAAGAACAAATACATGTATATGAAAATATATATAATCTAAGAGAATAAAGTTAAAGAATATAGAAAAATAAAAAAAAAGGGGTAAAAATAGGACTCGAGTCTCGGGTTTTACCCGGAGATGCCTACGTAGCCTATAGAGGCATCAAAGTCCACGTAGTTCGTATACAAAACGAGGGGTGGGGTTTATCCCATAAATCAAATCGGGGATTTTTCTTACGTGTGTGTGTGTAAAAAGGTTTTTTTAGTTGTGAAAAAAGTGTGAGAATTCCCGTTTGGAATTTATGAGCAAACCCTCATTTCCTTATTATTTTGGGGTTTTATTTATATGAAAATAAGAGATCTGCAAAAATACTAAATAAAAAGTATACTAAGATATGTGAGATGAAGAGAATAAAAGTGCTAAGTAATGAAACAAGTTAATGCAAATTTAAGATAATTTGATAAAGTTGGACCTTCTTGAAGATCTTGATATTGATCTTGAATGTTGGAGAGCATCCCCTTGCACTTGGGTGATGATGAGGAGTAGTTAATTCACCAATTTTGGTGAAAAAGATGATGAAAAGTGAGGGTTAGAAAGGTATTTGGATGTAGAAATCATGCCGACCTCGAGGGAGATTTTCTGAATTCGTTGAGAGTGATGGATTTCAGATCTTGGGTCCTTTTGCAAATGAGGTCAGGCCCTCATTTTTATAAGCTTAGGTAATTTTTGATCGGCATAGGTATGGCCCTACCAATCGATAGTGTGCAGGTGCCTTTGGGCACACTACCGAAAGGCAAGATTCTGAACCTGCCTTTTAGTAGTCTCTTTTAGGTTCCTTCTGAAAAATGGTCGTAAAATGCAAACCGTTGATCCGAATTGTGCATGGGGTAAACCGATGGAAAGGTACTCTAGATATCTTCAAAAGTCCTTTGGACTACTCCCGGGTCCGGGAGTTGTCTTTAGGACAATTATGGCTTGAAAACGCTCGTCGGTATTTTGGACGGGGGATCGTCAGACGCCAACGGATCATTCCTCCTCATGGTAAGTTAAAATCGGGCATGGGGTGGACCGTTGGAAAGGCTATGAGATGTACTTCGACATTCCAAAGATTTTGACTCGATTTGGGAAGTGGACTTTGGTCAACTGGGGCCTGGAAGCGTTCGATGTCCTTTCGAAGTAAAACGGATCGTTCATCCGTACCGTAATTCAGAATCGCGCACGGGGTGGACCCTTAGAAATTGGTTTCAGTGTCCTTTGAAGATTCATTCAGTCTCAATCGAGATGAAGAGTTGACTTTGGTCAAATGGATCCTGGGAGCATTCGATGGCCTCTAGATCAAGTTTCGGGAGAAAATGGATCGTTCGTCCGCACCGTAAGTCAGAATCGCGCATAGGGTGGACTATTGGAAAGGGGTTTCAGCGCCCTTTAAAATTTCATTCAGTCTCGTTTGATATGAAGAGTTTGACTTTTGGTTAAATGGAACCTGGGAGCACTCGATGACCTCTAGGTAAGTATTCGAAACATGACCTAGGTTTGTAGTGTTTAAGGGAGGTGCTAGGGACCTAAGGAGAGGTTAGTGGGTGCTAGAATGGGGCGTCTACAACACCCTTTGCCCTAAATTATGGAGTGGAGACAGTCATCCTATTAGAAGAATGTCTACATACCATGAAGTCCCCCTTAGTTGACAAAGGATGCAGCAATAAAAATATCAGCGCATATCTTGTCTTGGTCCAAAAAAATAGGGAATTAACTATTTTAAATCTTACCTCATACCAGCAAGAGTTGGCCAAGAAGTACAATAAGGGGGTCAAGGCAAGGATCTTGAAGGTTGGGGACTACGTACTTAAAAAGATTGTGGGTATCGCTAAGAAGCCATCAGACAGGAAAGTCGGGACTAACTAGGAAGTTCTATTCAAACTCGTTCGGTATTACTTGATGGTAGCCTGCTACTTAGAAATAATAGAGGTCTAAGAGAATCCCCGAGCATGGAATGCAACCAATTTAAATAAGTTTTACGTTTAGAGTCTAATTAGATTAAGTTTATTTTGATTTTAAATGATTTTTTAGAAGTTCGTTTAGACCTCTCACATTTATCTCTGTTGTACCACGTGGCAGACAAATGAGTATATAATGAATAAGATCAATTAGTCAAGACTTTTTGTTTAACATGTCACTTATCATTGAGATGCTTATATTCTTTAAAATTTCTTCTTTTATGACTGATTAATTGGTCGGCCAACGGCTAACTACATAAAAAATATTTTGACGATCAATAAAACATGACATTGGCTCACACTTGATGAAAGGCCTATTAGGAAACCTTAGGCATCCATGACTAGTTACATCGAAAAAATCCTTATTGGGGAATAACCCCACAAACAGGTGCATTTTTTATTTTTTAGCTCTAGGCCTAAGGTTTGATGTGACGACATCACCTACAAGGTAAGACCAAAAGACCACACATTATAATAGGATGCAAAATGTAAGAATTTCCATTAACATTAAGTTATTACAAGGAAACTGAAAAAAGTAAACAATTTATAACAAAATGGTCAATACAACTGGATTAATCATACGATCGGGATGGATGATTTTCTGAAGTGCTAAATCTAGCCGGAGGAACATACAATGCATAAAGAGTGACAGTCTCAGACATATCTTTGATTCTTTATGGCCTACCATGAGTCATTATGTCAACCAACTATTAAGGTTGGTAAAGCCCAACACCTACATCAAGGTCGTAGTCCACACAATACTTCCTTATCAAGATAACTGGAATGGCATCCATTGGGATCCATGAAATATTAATCTTATAAGGGGGATTTTATTAATTAAGGCAATGTGGGTCGTACTAGTACCATTATTCAGAATACTTTAGCACCTTTGCCATTGTCAGGTCAATGAGCCAGCCATTCTTATAACCAACATTCCAAGCATCATTCAACGTAGAGTACATATTAAGAAGGGCCTCATTATAGCCATTTGTCCATACTCGGTGAGGATGCTTGTGGAATTAGAATATAATATGTTTAATCTTCTCAAATAGACTATTTATGGTCATCACTTTGTTATGTAAAGACTTCTTGGTCTTCAATACCTCTTTTGTAGACGACCATCATTCTGATTTTTGGAGGAAGATGAACCTTTAATGGCCACATCTTTATCACTAATTTTTTTAAGTCTTTTCAAGTTCCTCTCTTAGATGGGTGTTCTCCTCTTCCAAAAAGAAAGGTCCCTCCCTTGGTGGAACATGATTTAAGAGCAACCTCACACGAGGGGCTTTTCTCCTTTTTTCTCCCTTTTCAAAAATTCTAAAAATATTCTCTTTTCGTAAATAAAGAAAATACCTTTTTATGAAAAATAAACCGTTTCCCATCTCAAGTGCGATCGTATTCCCCTAGCATGGTATGACTCCTTATTGATTAAGATATACTATTAGACCACCTTAGAGTTCTACTTCATCATAACCCACGTCAATAGAGACATAACACCCCTTCTGCAAATAACTCATGGAGCACCCTAATTAGGAAGCTAATGTCCAGCCCGATCTATTGACTATACTTGCTCAGATCACTACTAAGATCGATAGTATGTGGTCAGATAATCATGAGTTATAGAGAGACGCGCGTCAGATCTCACAAATGCCTGAACTAGAGGCCATGCTTAATCTAAAGGCTACCTGTCCCCACATCGTGGAACCATAATGTCCGAACTCATATAGGCCTCGAAGAGTACTAACATGATTCACATGTTACAATGCCTATGTTTGTCCCGCCCATCAATGGGCCACCTCCTGCTCATCTACCCTTGCGAAATCTTTAATCGGGGGCTAACTTTACCCTACCCATCTCGACAGATCACAAAGGATAAGAACTCAATCGAGTGAAGGAATACCTCAAGATTATCTCTTAGAAATTTATTTAGGTGAAACTTTCAGGAAATTATGTAAACTATACTCACATTTCTCCTTATCTAAAAGCTTAATTGCCTAAGAAATTCAAGATGTCTGACACTAATAATTTTGGAGGAAAGGGGCCTCCCATTGTGCATCTATGAAACTACCACCGAACCATGAATCTACTAGGGGCTACATAAGATATCATGACCCAGATGTTTCGACAAACCCTTAAATAAAGTGCCCTTAATTGATTTATGTTACTAGAAGAGTCCCGAATCCGAAGTTGGGAGGACGTTGCTTGATAATTTATGCGTTTGTACATTTATAATGAGGATTTAGAGGTACTTTGTTGGGATCTTGAGCTACTCAAATAGGGTCCTGGGGAGTCTGTTAATAATTTCATAACCAAGTGGAGAGAAAAAGTTACCACCATGACAAACCGCCCATCTGAAGAAGAGTGAGTCAGTAGAGTGATGAAGAACTTCTTGTGGCACATTCAAAGCACCATGGGTATCCCATATTACCCCTATTTCATAGCCCTTTGGGAGGTTGGGTTAGAAATTGAAGACAATGTTTATAATTAGAAAATAGAATGGGAAGGTAAAAATTCAACAATCCATTTACTCATCGGAAGAATGAAAAGCTTGATGTTGTTTCCACCAATAACATCTCCTCTTAACCAAATTCTTTATGGGCACCATAATACCATCCTCTCGTTGTCAAAAATGAATACACTGACCCTAATAGCCCATCATACTAAGACCTTATATCCCGTAACCTCATCAAACCCCTGAACTCTCTTCCTTTGTATTTCCAGCTTGATTCCCGTTATGACTTTCATCAAACCTCGGGGCATACCACCGACCAATGTCTCCATTTCAAAAAATTTGTGTGCACACCCTTAATTATAAAGGCGACATTGCTCCTCTTACATGTCCAAAACCAAACACGGCATAAAATCCTTTACCAATACATCAAGTTGCAAGTGAACACCATACTTATAGACGAAGATACCAATTTTAATCCATTAACCATACTCGAACCCATAAACAATCCTAGTTCATCCATTAACCAGGAAAACCCCTAGTTCCTCGTTAAGTTTACCCCCCCCCCCCCTCTTCTAGTTACATCTTAAAAATGTCCACGCTTGAGCCCTCTCCCTGATGGCAAGAACTTGTATTATCATCGAGAATAGATCAGAAACACAGGGCATGGATCTACCTGCCATCCTTGAATAACTAAGATATTTTGGGTTGAAGTTTATTCCAAAGCTAAGGATAAGCACCCAAAAGTGTTTAATTTATGCCCTAATTAGATGTATTTTAGTCGTTTGTTCTTGATAAAATTGGCCTTATGTTCGTATTTGTCTACATTGCAGGTTAATCGACATACGCTATATTAAATAGTGTTAAATCAAACAATTGCAACAAAGTATCGATCAAAAGCAGTCAACGAAGAAATCAATGTCGTCGCGAAGTCTGAAGACCCTTTTTGGGCTTTTCGAGATCAGTTCCGATGTCCCAAACCCTTTTCTGTATCAAATCCAAGCCCAAACCGAGCCCAAGTCATCACGTGAGCCTCGTGTGTATTTAGTTTGTAATTTTATTATCTTGTTTAGATTTTTTTAGTCGTACATAATTTTTAGGATTTTTAGATTTTCTTTATGTGCATATAGTTGTAGATATTAGGGTTTGTGATTATGCGTCAAGTGTTTTGATATTATTTATGTAAATATAATAAGTGTGCATTTTATTTTATTTATTTTTATTTTTTTAGTTTTATTATTGTTTTATTTTATCTTATTTGTTTTTAATTTTATTAGGTTATTTCCATTATTTTTATTTCTTATTTTATTTAAGTTTTTTTATTTATAGGGTAATTTTTTTTTTTTAATTTTATTAAATTTTATTAATTGTTGAGCCCTAAACATTTATATAGTTTTAATTGATTTTTTTTAGGGGTAAACTAAACACAAAAACTCCCTCTTATCATGCACCTCATCTACACCAAACAATCACCACCCACACCTCATTACCTCTCTCCTCTCTCCTTTCTAAAAAGAGAAATGCAAGACAGCATGGCAGCAAAACCTGGGCTCATACCTCAACCCAATTCCGGCCATTAACTCCATCTCCAGCCATGGCAGCAAAACGGGCAGCCCTTATCACTCCGGTGATCAACTCCTAAAGACCCATCTATAAATTTCCGATCCAACAGCTCCAAACCGGCCAGCACACCTCCTGTGGGTGACTCCCTTATGGCCGGGCTTCCTAGTACTCATTCACCCACCTACAGCCCGAGCTCCGACCTGCTCGACCACAGCCACAGCCCCTACCCATCTTACCCCCTTCCTCCAACCTCTGACCAAAACTTATCCAACAATACCCATACCCAAGCTGCCATACCATGAAATGAGGAACTAAAAAAATTCTGAAAAAATATAAAATATTAGTTTAGCTTTAGAATAATTTTTAAGCTTAATTTTTATTTTTACTTTTGTAATCAAGTGAGGATATTACGAAGAATTGAGATGCATTGAAAGGTGGCAATTCGATAAGGAGATTTGCGTATTGTGTTATATCTCTTGATTAAATTTCATGTTTATATATTTTTTAAGGGGAAATTATTTTTAGATTCCTCACAAATAAATTTTAAACACTAAAAGAATTTTGACAAATTTTAAACACTCAGGTTCATTAATTCTCTTCGTGTAAAAGTTCACGCTAATGGCATAACAAATGATCCTAATTGTAAATTGTCCTTAAATGTTTAAAAATTATTATCAAGGGACCTAACTGTAATTTGCCCTTTTTCTTGTTGGTCATATTCTAATATGAGAATGTTAGGCTAAACACTCCGTTCAAGGGATGAGACGAAACCGCGTCGGATGTTAATTTAATTAATTAATTTTGTTAATTGTCATGTTTTTTCGAGAATTAATTTTTAATTGTCACAAATTAATTTACGTAACAAGAGATAGTAAATTAATTGAGTTTTAATATTTGATTTTGGAATCGAACTAGAGATAGTTTTTTTCTAAATTTTGAATATTAATCCAATGTTGAAATTCGAGAATTCATACAATTTCTAATAAATTGATCTTAGTGGGTAGTTTATTAAAAAGGGTATAAATCTTAGTTTTTTAGAGGGTGACATTTTTAATTAATAAAAAAGATATTGTTGAATTTATGATTGTAACGAGAGTTAAATTTTAAATTTAATATTATCTTGAAATATTACAATTCAATAAATTAAGAAGTTAAAATAATTGATCACGCGGTGTAATCCCATCCCTTGTATCTTCTCATATTTATCACACTCAGTTACGTGTATTTTGTTTCATTTGCTCACTTAAGATTTTAACATTTTTCTTCTCCCTTGAAATTGTTTTTAAAAATGTAAAAAAATTGTTGATAAAAAATTGAAAGTGCAAGCATTCACGTTATTTTTTTCCACTTGAAGGTTGGATTAATACCCGTACTTACTACTATACAAGTTATTTAACAAGTTTTATAGGTATTCAGGCAATTTTGAGACTCGACTTTTGAAGACAACGATGCATACACAAAAAGCCTTACCAGTTAACCAACAAAGAAGAATATTGAATCATTGATATCCACATGGATGCTCATAAGTGGGCCTGATAATCCCACGACTATTTTGAATCGCCTGAAGAATTTAACACTTATAGCATTCTCCAAATTCTAATAAAAGAGAGTATCAGGAGATGAATACTCTATTAAGCTTCTTATCTACTCTTCACCCATAATCATTTATCCATGGATGGGAAGAATTAAAATATGAGGCTCTTAGTTTTGGAATGCACATACTTCTTGGGATCGGTGATGACTCCAACCCCTCAGATGATTCAAATGAGATCTCAATAATGAAACCCCTAGTACAATTTCATCCTTCTGTGGATTTATTTTGAAGAACATCTATTTTAAATCAATGAGGTTTCTACTGTCCCTGAGATAGATGAATAAACTAAATTTCTCTTATTCCCATCATCAGTGAACTGCATGACCTGGTCATGTAGGTACTACAAAGATCCCATTCCTCTCAGATAAAGCATGCATGTAGACGTGACACCCCGCCTAATAAAATACCAGGTGATCAATCCTATACCAAATTAAAATAGGAGTCTCATATGGTTCATTCTCAACATCACTGTCGAAAACAAATTTAATTACTAATAACTTATTAGTCTGGCGTCAAAATTTTATATTAACAAATCTTTTTAACCAAACCAACTAAATAAAACATTCACACAACTTATATATTCAAAAACTGAAAGGAAATAAAATAACCGAACACTCGGTTTAACATAATACAACCAAATCGAATGCCGCATGAAAAGGCGATAAAAGAATAAATGAATACAGTTGGGCTATCAGCCCGAATGTTACTACAATGCTTCCTATCTAGATTAGAAGGATAGAAGCGTCTACTATAAACCTTCATGCATCCAAAGATGCTGCAGCAAACGTCTGACTCGAAAGAATCATCATCCAGGCGTCCTTGTGTCTGGACACCTAATATATATACATATATAGCAAGAGAGGGGAAAATAGGGAAATGGGTCAGAGCCCGAGTTTTAAAAATATTTAACAAGTGCTTAAAAGCCATATTTTTAAAATATGAAATCTCTCATATTTAAAATGGTATCGCACTCTCATGAGATACACCTCACCCCTCTTTTAATAGTTCACACCTATAGCATACGTTAAACAACCTAGTTAAGCTACCATGCCTAACTAATCTCTTACACCCATCTTCTAAATCCTCCTAACTATCACCTACCTTGCGTGATATAATATAGGTTATACCGTAAGCTATTAAATAAGCTTTTAGTTGCTATAATCATCAATGTTCTATATATATAGTTCTCGTTTCTATATATACAACTATACATTTCATAATACGTAACTTTCACTAGTTTAAAATACCCTATTCATTTTAGTATATAAAGTGCCGTATATATATAATTCTCATTTTAATATACGATTTACGTGGTATTAATCGGGATATAAGTCTCCCGAAAGAAGAATAAACCCTTATTCATTATACTCTTTACACAAGTCCAAGCTATATGATATCCCGTCTTCATATACAAGCAATATACTATACACAACAAGTATTATTATACCTATTACAATCATAAGTATAATAACCATTCCACCGAGCTATGACTCGAGGATGAAGACTCAAGTGCCTATCCACATTCGGGTTTACTCAATCAACCACGGTGCCAAGCCAGACTCACTCATAGTAATGGTAGAAAAGTAAACGACGGAGGTAGTCATATTCCCTCCGAAAAGTGGAATAAAAATATCGCACTCGTATGTGGGACGATATGACCTAGGGATATACTCTCCCTGCTCCTCAAGCCAGGGGATTCACCCACATTGCACAACCTCCATGGATAGCACTAGAGAAAATATATAATCTGGTTGTCCATCCCTATACCCGGGGAAGCTTGTAGAACCAGCCTCTAAAGTACAAATATACCATTCACATACAAATATATTTATATTCATATCATATCATATATATACTGTAACAACTTCGGTATATATAATATATATCCCTTCTAAATTTCGTCATCTAGGAGTCCTAACATCACATCTAGAATCCCCTACAATAATCTCCAAGTTCTAGTTTAACTCCCCATGCACTTGAGGGAAGAAAACTAACAAATTTAGCAAATGCGAATCAATTCGCCCCTAGTGCGAATTGATTCGGGATAACGAATCGATTCGGTCTCAATCCAAATCGATTCGAAAAGTGTTCTACAAGCAGGTCCTAAAGGCGAATCGATTCGGTCTCAATCCGAATCGATTTGGCCTGAGATAGCGTTACAGGTCCCCTTATGCGAATCGATTCGGTCTAGACCCGAATCGATTCGCCCCGTTCGGAGCTCACTGTTTGGGCGATTTCATCTTCTCCAAAATACCCAAATATCAACCCGTTCTCCATTTTTTGGTTTCTAATCTCAACCAACAACACTGTGATCATCCTAACATTTATTTATAACTAACACATCAATTATTTTCTCCTAATTTCAGGTTAGATTTCTGATTAACGATTTCGACCTTGGACACCCTTCTGTAGAAAAATCATTACTAATTAAAAAAAAATCAAAAAAATACGCGGTCATCACTAAAGCGACCATATCGAAAATATCTACAAATTTTATTTTTTGACAAAGAGACGAATTGATTAGCTTCCTGGCCGAATCGATTCGGAAAGGACGCTGAGTTACTATTCATCATCTTCTCTAATTTTTTCTCTTTAATCCAACACCCAAACCTCCATTTATACATCTCCAAGCTTTTTATCTTCTCTTCCATCATCATCCAACCTCAACTAATAATATATTCACAAATAAAAAGGGTTTTAATCATCCTAGAACCAATACACAACAATCGATTTCAAATAAATTCCTAAGTTTCTCAAATCGAATATTATCCGAGCTTTATCCATTCAACTTCCGAAACACCAGTTTTGATTCAAGGAAACCCAACCCAAAAATGATATAGTTTGTTATTACCAACTATAATATGAGATATATGCTCAAAAGAATAAAGCAAGTAAACACTTGCCTTGTGGATAAAATCCGACGACCTCGAGTCGAATCCCGCGGAGTTTGACCCATAAATCCCTTTCCTCTCTTCCTTTCTCCTCTTCCTTTGTTTCCTTCTTCTTTTCTCTCTTTTCTTTCTTCTTTTTCTCTCTCTTAGGGCTGATAACATGGAGATACGGGTTTATCCCTTATGAACCCAAAAATGACTCGTTTACTCAATTGCGAGTCCCTACTAGTTCAAAAATCCCCAGAACCTAAACACTACCCTCGGATACTCTATTCTGACTGTCTCAAACATTCTGAAACCAACCGTTACTACACCAAAAATAACAATCTCGCACGGTTTTGAACTGTGCCAGAATCAGGTATCCCAAAATGGACATTTTTTTCTGGCACGGTTGAAAAGTGTGCCAGATTTGGCAAACAGGAACACTTCTGGCACACTTTAAAACCGTGCCAGAATTTGATATTTCTGGCACGGTTTTGGCACACTTTATAACTGTGCCAGATTAAGTACATTTTGGTACAATTTTGGCACAATTTAAAACCGTGCCAAAATTTGAAACACTTTTGGCACGGTTTTAAACTGTGCAAAATTTTAGGATCAAAGAAAAAAAATTTAATTATAAATAATATTACCCACAAAAAATCAGCATCATTCCCACTATTTTTCATACCTGTTTAGAATAACAAAAATTCAATAATAATATAAAATCAGCATGGCAAAAATAGTACAATAACAATACAAATAGTTCGCAACAACACTAATACACATCTAGACAATAATCCCACTAAAAATTAATGGCTCAAATCCCATTAATAGAAAACTCATGTCAATACATATGAAATTCATCTCAATACATGAGAAAATTTTAATTTTATCTCAATTCATGTCAATACATATGAAATTCATCTCAAATTCCGCAGTCATGTCTTGAAGGAGCACTAACGTGTTTAACTTCTCATTTATCAAGCAGCACCGGTTCGCCTCTACATGCACAACCATCGAACTTCCAATGAGTTCCAACCTATAATAAACAAAAAAGAGTAATTAATTATCGATTTACTATATAACATAATTATTTTAACGGAATGTAATTAGTTATGAAAAAAATTGTACTACAATTTACAGACCGAAAATAAACTTATCAAGTCCAAAGAAGTTGCACAACATAAGTCTAAATAGGTTGCATAAAAAGAATACTAAATAAAGATGCACAGTCCTCTAGATGCTAACATCTTTATAGCAGAACCATGCTTGAGAAACAAAACTGAACTGGAATTAGTAAAAATAACCGTCTAAAGCCCTTGAAATTAATGTTGTTAAAGAAAGACAAAGATATGTAAAAGTATATTGGGATTTTTTGAGGACTGAACAGGGGATTGAACATAATTCTATAGCCCTTTCAGCACACTATATGTTTTACAGAAGACGATGCGAGGGTAAACACATAAAAAATGAAGATATAAAATAAAGAAAATAAACACATAAAAAAGGATATTTCTAGTGCATAAATAATGTATCACAGGCACAAAAGTTGGGCAACTAAGAGATCTTACTTTCTGCTATTCCAAAAGGCAACAACGAAAATTTTGTTGTACTTGATTGCAACCAGACAAATAGTGCTCCTAAGTTCAAAGGCACCATGAAAATAATGGAAAAAACAAGAGTTAAATATAATAACCACCATGACCTTTTATCGGTAAAAACTATTCAAACTTAATTTTCACCTAAACTGTCTCCCAATATTTTTGTGAACCAATTAATTTTCTATTACAAAAACCCGCTACATCTGTTGGGCAGACATAATAAACATTTTAGGCATCTAAGATTTACTAATATGTTACACAAAGAAAACCCCCATTTCATGCTAGGAATGACCAGAATGAGACAGAGAGCGGTGGGTATTCAAGGTATTGTCATCATTAAAAAATAAACAGAGCCATTTATTATACAATCAATAATTTCTACAATAACAAACCAGATCAACAAATGTTACCTTCTTAAACATAACATAGTAGTGGTTATTTACACAAGTTCCCTCGGGGAATATAAGAAGCACATTATTGTCAGCCCCTTCAACATGTTCCCTTAACCTGAAAATAGAGGCTAGTATCAGAACATTATGAAATATGTCGAGAGATAAAACCTTGGGCATTTTTCACCAAGCATACTTTCTCGCTACAATATCACGATACTTTGCCTCAGAGAGATTGAACTACATACATTCTACATTTTCCAAAATGGTGCTTTGCAATAGTCCTGCAGAGGTTGGCAACTCAATAAGATCATTATAACACCTTCAGTTCACACAACTGATGCCATTGCCAACAAATTTTTGTGTTTCCCTATTTCCATTTTTCTTGCTTTCCTAAAACACCATTTGTCCCTCTTTCTTAAGTACCGGATGGATATCACCACCCCCACAGAGAATTAAATGCTATTGACGTGATAAAAAACTAACCATATAAATGCAAAAGCATCATAATCTACAACATGAGGGAAATTTTTCCAAGTTTGCAACTGAGTGTTGCTTTATTTTCTATTACTAATATAATTTTTTGGTTAATCCTTTGTTTGTATCATTTTCAGAGGATGAATGTAAAGTTAGTAGTCCTCTATGAATTGTAATTAAAAACTTAATTGTAAATGATAACTTAAAATTACTATTTTCTATTTTAGTGAACTGTCATAATCAATAAGGCCACGATTCAACAATAAACAACAAGAGAAACATCATGATAAAAGAGGTTGCGTGTCGGTGAACACATACCCTTGTGTGCTTCCGCTGCACTGCTTCGTGGATGAAAAGAGGGTTACGTTATGCCTCTACTTTGCTTCGACATGGGGCTACATTTGCGAGTGAGGGAGAGAAGAGAGGACTTGAGCGAGGCGGGAGAGAAGAGAGGACAAGAGGGACTACCGCTGCTCTGCTTTGGCAGGGGGTGCTGCTGCACTGGATACTCGGGCACATGCTCTCCTATGTCATGGTGGATGTTATTGATCCATCCATAGTCTCTATCGAGTGTCGTTAGCCCACCTCTTAAATTAGCCCATTTCTGTGTCCATTACATCGAAATGATCTCAGTAAGTTTTTCATAATATTATCACATCAGCCTTGCAAAATGCCAGTGCATTTCATTTTTTTTTTGTCATTTTACATAATTTATTTGCAATTTACCAAATGCATAAAACCATGAAATTTACGTGCAACAAATCACTAAATAAGTGAGGTACATTGCTTCACAGGGGAGTACGTAGTAAGATATATACTAAATAAACCACGCAATAGGTCACCTTGCAAATTCATTCTCTGGAAAAAAATCTTATAATTTTGAGATTTTTTGCGTTAAAATGTGTATAAATACATCAATAGTGGATGCTTCGCTTGTAAATTCATTGGACATGATACTCGATGTGAATTTTTAGAAGAGAAACCAAAGGAATTCAATACAATACCTTTTCGCCATACCAGGGAACTTACTCTTCATAACTGTGGTGATGCAAGTAGGTCACTAGGTCGAGCCACATAATGAAAGTCTGCAGTTGAATATAATAATTTAGATAAGACTTCAACAAGAAAAGTTATGCTTGCAAGTATAGAAGAAAACATTAACTAAGAGGGAAACGAAAAATTAGAAAACATGGTGACTCTTAATTTGAGCTAGAATGTTTAGAATAATCAAGAAACTTAACTAACCGAGTACGAAATGCCATTGATTTTACCTCTGCTAGGGGCGATGCACAGGTGATGCGCAGCACGGGAGGTCCTCTGCTGTAGGAAATAGGGGCAACACGCAACACGGGAGGAAATTTGAATTTTAAACTATCTTCCAAATTATGATAAAGTAATTACACAATTGCTTTCCAAAACACGAGTTATACATTAGATATAGCAACAGTTGGTGACATTTTCTACTAACTAAAATAAGTTTTTCAAAGACCATTTGCAGCTAGTATTATATATACTGTTGCTACTGCAAGTACATTCACATAGCAGTGAGTATTTTATATATATAGCAGCAACGCTATTGTTATATATATTAGTTTACATGATAATATGATATAGATATCAAAAACAAAAATCGAATGCAGTCCCACCTTATATAATACTTGAAAAACTGGAACAATACTTCAAAACTGCGCAATCACTCATAAATCAGACTTGCCCCAAGAGGCATTGATGCCAGAATCATATTCAACCTCCTCCAAGTAGTCTGTTGCCTATAGAATATAACAATATAGAAGATAAATGATCTCAAGTAAATGTCATTGAAAGCAGATAGAATGTGGATTCATGAAAAAAAACGATATCGGCTGATACTCACTTTTGGAATGCAAATTCATCCATGGCAAGACTATTTATGTAATGAGGCCTTTTTTTGCTTTAGCCCGTGTAGATACAAATCCATCAGATCAACAACCATTTACTGAACTGCAACCTTTCCTTTTATCCTTCTCCTCTCCCAAGCAGTGTTATCGCTTAATTTGCTCAAAGTTCATGGCTTTTTGCTTTCATTTGGGCTGGAAAACATACAATATCTTAACGAATGACAAAATCCAAGGGTATTGAAAGTACATATAAATATATATGGGTGGGTGGGTGTTTGTCGTGGTACAGATAATGCCATACAAATGCGCATCCAAATCCAAACTAAAAAAGTAGTTGCAATAGCATAGAATTTACAACAAAACAAATTGGCAGTTATGGGATGACATCAATTCTTCAAATGCATTGGGTCAGTTACACCGTCAGGCATATCGCAAACGTGTAATGCAAGGGGTTTGAAAATATTCATTTAATGACAATACAAAATTGGACTTTCTTATAAACTTGTGTAACTTTAGAATGGACATAAAATTAACAGAACTACATTAAAGGAATTAAGTTTGCTGCCTGTCCTTGCTGCCAATTCATTTTCTTGAATCATGATATGGCAATTTGATATCTGAAGTTCAAACTTCATATCAGAAATTTAGCAACCTGGAATTCCCTAAAAACACAAAATTGAAATTCTAGAACCATGTCTTGGAATCATTGGTACAAAGTTTGCACAATTCATTTTAAACAAGAAAATATCAAGAAATGATATTCAATGTGCAAAACAACCTTGATTGAGAAAAATGCAGTTCAAAGAGGCAAATCAAGTATTAACATGAAACTAAGATGGACAACTAGGAATGTTTGTGCTCTAGTTAATACTTAAAAAATAAATCAGAAAGAATCTTCATGTCAATATAAAATTTTCTTCCCGTTTGTATTGATTTAGATGTCCATATGCTTGTCCTTCATGAATTTAATTTATATTTATTACAAGAATGGATTCAGAACTAGGGAACTACAGAAGGAAGCAAGGAGATATGTATAATGATTATTTGCTAAAATTGATTTGAAAAGATTAAAGTGGTGCTGTTAAGCCAACTACGTGTGCAGATCTAAGAAAATGCCTACTCGAGTTTAACTAATCTAATGTTTAACTACTATTCAACAATGAAATCGTGGTCACTGAACTAAAGCCACAAAATTTTACATAAAAGTGTTGTTATAGAGGATTTACGATATAGATTGTGTGATGGTTATTGACTGATACCTCCCCGAAAGACATGAACATTGATATCACGTAATGATTCCCATGCAGTAGATGATAGGATAGGGGGATGGCTTCTCCAAACCCTGAATCTAAACCTCCTCTGTTAGAGCTCTTGCGAATGGGATTAAGAGTGTAGCACCAGTTCTATTGAAGTAACATGAGAATATGGTGTTGCAAAATGTATCTACATACAAAGGTGAGATGATGATGCTAATATCAAGAGTATGGCCTCTCCATTTGAATATACTTTAGTTGGAAATTTTTTGCATGGTAGACCCTCGGTTGATGTGATATGGAAATTCTTCAATACTATTCAATTGAAAGGGGTGTTTCATGTGGGACTGTTGGATCCAAAACATGTGTTATAAGGCTTGTTATTAAAGAAGATTTTCATAGGCTTTGGCTTAAAGAAACATGGTTTATACAAAGGTGTCCTATAAGAACATTAAAGTGGGATAACAAGTTTAATTCTGAGCAAGAATCATGGTACGTATTTTTAAGCAATGTAATAGCAGTGTAAAAACAATGTGGTAATTGAAGTAAATTCCATAGACTAGTCGCGTTACCTATTTTTAAGCAGTATCCTATTGCCATTGCATATTAAATATGGTGAGAGATTCAATTTCTTACGCTATTATAAAATATAAGAGATATATAAATACACCATGGTTCATTTTTATACTTTTTCACATTATACTGTTTGGATCTTATCAGATGGCATAAGGAGGGCCACAAATCCTAAATTCAAAATGACAAACAAATGGGTCGAGCTCTATTTTTTGATAAAAATGAAAGAGTATACTTGATTTGATCTGACCTGATCCGATCAAACCAAAGATATATGGGTTAAGCTCCAAGATCTGATTCCAAACTTCGTCGATCTAAAACACAATCGAAATCAAACTCAAAAATCACAAACAATAGACTAGTATCGAAATCCAAAAAAGGAAATGAAAAATTATGTCAAGATCGATACAAAAGCTTATTTCCAAACACTAAGTAAATATCGATTCTCTAAACCCTAGTGTCAAAACAAAGGGAGTTACCTCAGGGTTGTTGGGTACTAATTCTGATCGGAAGCCAAAAGAGAGAAATGAAGTTAGAGAAAAGTAAAGATAATATAATGTGCATTCCATCCATGTCACAACACCACAAATGCAAATATAATATGCATTCCATCCATAATAATATCTTATCACAACACAACAAATGAAAATATAATATGCAAACAAGAAAAACAAATATAACAGTTATATTGTGAGAAACAATAGTTACTTTTACACTTAGACTAGAAAAATTGATGCAATACCACAAAAGTTACAAAAGTTATTGCAATACCACAAATTATCACCAAGACAACTATTCGTCAGTGTCAACAATGGGAGGACAAAGGTTGTCGAGCCAAGAAATAATTCCATTTTTACCAACATCTCCTAAGTTCTCGCAATGAGCTTGTTTTCCACCCCAAACTGGATACTCGGTAACTTTGATGCCATCGAGTAAAACTCTCACTTCATTCTTTCTCAATGTATATCATTATTAGCATATAAATTCTACTGATCGTTATTTAATATAGATAAATATAAATCATCTTAACAATCACCAACTCTAAAAATATTTCATCATTAAACAATTCTAGAACACCCTAACAATCGATACTCAGCACCGTTGCCAGTAACGCATATACACAATATACCGATCACATACAACAACTAGCAAGTAGTATTAAATCTGACAATCGAAATCCCACAACCAGTGGTGACACTAACACGATCAATAGGCTCATAAAAGTTCTATGCCCACTCACAATAATAGGAGGAGTTCAAGGTAAAAGCACAACGACAGCCAAGGTATGTGAGTAACAACTCAACATTTGAATCTCAAGGTATGGTGGTCGGATGAAAATATGAATATAATTTAATAATGATAGCTTGTGGATAATCTCAATATTGATATTCGAATCTCAAGCTCAACATTCAAATCTCAACATACTATGAATACTATGAACTATCGAATATCAAATAGAAACTTAAGCAACAAAACTATCGAATCTTAAGGTATGTGAGAGAAAATGATGTGTATCACCAGTGTAAGACCCTAAACAGCAGAGCTATGACCGGAGAAAATGATATAGTCTAAAGACAATTTACCCACATACCAGGGAACCAAACATGAATTGAATCTTCAGATTTTAATTAGAGAAAACATTAAAATCACAACGCTTATCTAATACACGAGTTATAATCGATCCCAAAATAAGAAAAATACAACCACTATAATTTGTGACACAACCAAACATCCTTTCACTAATTGCATAAAATCCAAACCCGTTATCCATTATTAATTTAAAAAAAATTAAAACTTTGAAAAGAAAGAGAAGCCGACAAAAAAAAGAAAAATCATTAGAGCACCAAATTTCTAATAATCACACATCATTATAACATGTTCATTTATGAGATTAAACAACAACTATCATTTGCGAGCAAAAAAACCCATGCCACCAAAAATTAGTAAGTATCACTTTCACAGCCTTATGCATCAAAGCAAAAACAAAACAAAGAAACATTACCCAAAACAAAACAATCACCATAGTTTTGTTTCTAGATTAATAAACAACAAAAATGAAATAGCTTTAGTACCAATGAAACAGAACATCAAGAAACAAAGAATATCAATTTACAGACCTGTGTAAGAGCCGATGGTGGGACACCAAAGTGACAAATGATAGAGTGGAAAACTCCAATGTTACCGAAACGTGAGAGAGAAAGACTTGAGTGGGAGACTCCAAAGTTAGAGGGGTGAGTGAGAGGGAGACTCCAAAAATGAGTAAACCTAATTTTTTTTAGGCATTTTATATTTAAGTCAAGTGTACTCAATTTTGGCACACTTAAAAAAAGTAGTAAATTTTGGCACTGTTTTAAAGTGTGCCAGATTGTCATTAAACTGTGCCAGATTTTTTAATATCAAGGTGTGAAAAATTATTGTTTTTGGTGTAGTGCGTGCACCCAAAATCTCCATCCGATTTACCTAACTAAAATTCATTAGTTAAACCCAACACATCTCACTACGAGTGTTTCCCAAATAAAATATTATCCTTCATCGCTTTACCCAACTGCGATATGTAATAAAAAGAATCAAACACATATACTTAGTCCCGTAAGAAAATATAACCCATGTAAATATTAATCCGACACTTGAAAACCAATATTTACTAATATCTTTAAATTCTCAATTTAAAAAAATAATACTCATAAATTCCAAAATGACTATTTACAGAAATTCCTCAAATTACCAAATTACACCCATTTATGTAATTTAGATATTCATAAAAGTACGGGGTATTACAGTAGATCAATGGAAGAGAGTAATTAAAGAAGCACCCATGTCTGGGATGGTAATCAAGGAAATCAAGATCCTCAAAAATTTGAAGAAAAGCCCAAGAAAATATCACACTGTGGGGATTTTTCATGTCCTCACAACTTCACAGATATTCTCTCATCATGTTACTCACACAAGATATAGTTCCTCTTCCTACCTCCCATGATGAGGCCATTCATATAGTCAAAACTTTTACAGCCAAAAGGCTCTTATCTTTTAATAACGAGGAAAATCCTATATTCATCTCTGATCACAACTATGCTCTCAACATCTCAGTCGAGGTATTATAGAAAACGGTCCCATTGGTACTTATTTATAATATCCAATACTTGGGGCTATAAGTCAGTGATCTCACTCCACCATCTGCAGTCACATATGCTTATGATAATACCCATGCATAAATTATGGGGTAAATTATAATGACACTAGGGGTTTGTCTAATTTTTCCTCTAGTAGAATTTCAATTGATCAACATTCCTGCATGCTTCAATATGCTCCTTAGTTGCCCGTGGATTCACAACATCAACTGAGTTTCTTATTATCTTCACCCAAAATTAAAGTTCTTGGACATGTTCCTATTTAACTTTATGATTGATCAACTCCCTCTCCCTGTTGAAGACGATTTCAAATACAAATCAACCCCTTAACACAACCCTCGTAGGAATGTGAACATGATTCAAATGTTCAAGAATATGAATTTTATGCCCAAAATGCAGTTAGTCAGCAAGCAATAAGGGATCCTCGAGACGATTATACTGTGAACAACTTACCCTCCACATGGTCTAGGGTATTAATCGTCCCCAGTTGAATTTATGGTTTTCCTCCAACCTTAAAGGAAGAGGGGGTTGAAGATGAAATAATCATTTCTTAATATTATCTTAATGGTATCAAAGAGGGCAAAGATTTCCCCTATTGTGGGTTTCTAAAGCCTTGGTATGATGCAGTTAAAAAGAATATGTTGTTGGGATTTGAGATATTCTTCGAAGACAAAATCACTTGGACCGTGGGATTGAAGCATGAAGTGAATATACTAACCATCAAGTCATCTGATTCAAGTTACTATGATATAGAAAGAACTGAGAGAACTAATAGCGATGAATCTTTCGGCCTCACTGAATTAGGGATGGAACTTTGCATGATCCATGATGAATCCAAGTTATATGATCCTACCAAGAGAAACCATCTTGCTGTCAAACCTCTCCTCAACTGGTGGATCATTCCTTCCAGTTCGGCCTTGCCAAACAAAAGGCCTATTATATACCACCTTGAGACTGAACCTACTTCTAATTCTTTTGTTTCTGATGTTCATGTAAATGATTCCTCCTTCGAATAAGTCCTCACCGCGATTTTTCCTAAAAATGTTATCAATGAAATGAATGAAGATTTTGAGTAACTTGTTATGCCTTATATTAATTTCATTGATTATAATAATCAAATAATTACCAAAGATGATTTAATGAATGAAAAATTCTTAATTGATATCAATAAGGATAAAATGAAACAACATACCCATGTTCAAACTAACGATGACGAAACTATTATCATTAACCTTGGTTCAAATAGCACTCCGAAAAAGATAAGGATATGATCAATCCTCGACAAGCAAGAGTGGGCACAATTTTAAGAGATTTTAAAAGAGTTCGTAGATGTAATCACATGGTATTATAGTGACAAGTCTGGCATTGACCCAAAAACTTTTTAACACGAAATCTCAACATTTCTTTAGTGTAAACCTATCAAGTGAAAACTGAGGAAGCTTCAACCTGAATGATCCCTTAAAGTGAAAGATGAAGTAGTCAAGCAATTAAATGTGGGTTTCATTCGCATAGTCTAATACCCAACATATCTTTCCAACATAATTTTGTACTAAAATTTGGAGGAAAGGTATGCATGTCACTCGACTATTGGGATTTGAATAAAGATTCTACAAAATATGACTATTCTATACCCAATATTAATAAGCTCATTAACTCATCGATGGATGTTCAGGGTATAATGAAATCAATATGCATCTCAATCACTCAAAGAAAAATTATTTTACCATCATGTGGATAAATTTTTGCTACACTGTCATACATTTCGGTCTAAAAAATGTCGGGGCTACATACCAAAGAGAAACCATAACTATTATGAATGACCTCATCCATAAGGACGTCGAAGTTTATATTGATGACATAATTATCGAATCCAAAACTTGGGAAGGTCATATATTTTCCCTAATGAAGTTTTTTGAACGGTTACGATAGTACCAGATGATCCTAAATCCATGAAATTACCTTTTAGGTGTTATAAAAGGTAAACTCTTAGGCTTTATAGAGAGTGGAAATGGGATCGAAGCGGACCCTGCTAAGCTCAAACCAATCCTCAAAATGTCATCACCTCAAACTAAGAAAGAATTACGTAATTTCTTGGGCAAACTCCAACACATCATTAGATTTATTAGCAAACTCACTTATATTTTTGAACCCATCTTCAACTCCTTTGTAAGGATTCAACCAAAGTCGGGAATTAGGCGTGTCAAGAAGCCTTTAATAAAATCAAACAGTACTTTACTTAATCACTGGTGCTCAGACCATTACATCCTAATCTATCACTCCTCTTGTACCAAACTATCACCAACACTGTAGTTGGGGCTATGTTACCCCAACGCGTTGAGGAGTCGTGAAAAAAGAGACACATCTACTATGTTAATAAAAAATTGGCGGGGTATGAGGTGAACTACATAACATTTGAAAAGGCATTTGTCACCTCAGTCCGGGTCACTCAAAAACTTTGATACTACATGCTTGTGTTTCATATCAAGCTAGTATTTTGGGTGCATCCTATGAAGTACTTACTTGAAAAACCTGTCTTGTCAATCCTTATTGCTTGATATATACTATTTTTAGTTGATTTTGACATAATATACGTCACGTAAAAATTCGTCAAAGGAAATACTATCTTTGACTACCTAGATGACCATCGCATGGAATAAGTCAACATGTGGATCTTTGAATTCTTAAACGAGAAATTATTTATGCTACTTATGAACAAATTTGGCGAAAATGTTCTTTTATGGAACTAATAAGAAGAAGGAGTATGGTATAGGGAAACTTTTTATCACGCCTAATGATTCTCACACTCTCATGACCATTAAGATAGACTTGCCTTGCACTAATAACATGAAAAATTAGGAGGCATGCAATGTGGTCCTTAAGATCGCTCTCGAGAAAGGAATCCAATACTTTGAAGTTTATGTAGATTCAACCCTCATCATAGTACATGTCCTCTAGAAATAGAAAGTCACGGATGATTAACTTCTACCATTCCATGCTTATCTTGAAGAGCTTGATTTCAAATTTAAATATGTCACCTTACATTACCTCTCTCATTCAAGAAATAATTTTTTTGATGCATTGGTAACACTATCTTTTATGGCCTACATGCCTAAACGAATAATAATCTCCCCTTGCAAGTTCAGAAATAGTCCAGGCTAACTCACTATTACCACATCGAACATAACACCGAGGAGGAGTTAGATAAAGTCAGGTTATGGTATTATTATATCTAGTTCCTCCTTAAACACAGTCGACACCCTCAAGAGGATAAAAAAAAGGATCGTATGACCCTTCGAAAACTCACAACCTAGTACATCATTTATGACAAAGCTCTATTTGAAAGAAACTTCGATGACACCCATTTGTAATGCATATAGCAGGGGCTGACACTAAGGAAATTATGCAAAAAATCCATAGTGGGGAGTGCAGACCCCAAATGAATGGTCATATGCTTGCTAAGAAGATCATGTGACAAGGCTAATATTGGACTACTATAGTCTAGGACTATATGATATATGTCAAATGGTAGTTCAAATGCCAATAATTTTCCAATCTCCGACACTTACCTCCTCAAGAGTTATACAATATGACCTTTCTATGTCCCTTATGAAATTGGGACATCAACCTCACCAGGAAGGTCACTCCGAAGGCATCCAATGGGAATGAATTCATCTCAGTCTCTATTGATTATTTCACTAAATGGATTAAAGATTAGTCATATGCAGTGCTAACCATAAATAAAGTGGTTGAGTTCATCTGAAAGAATACCATATGTCTCTATAGTGTCCTTCACTAGCTCGTATCAAATAATGACCTATATTTTGAAGCTAAAGTTATGGAAGAAGTTGTAGAGTAAATAATTCGTAGACAAAAGTCCTCACCTTATTTACCTTAACCCAATGGGGCTGTTGAAGCTGTGAATAATAGTCTCAAGTCCATAATCAGTAAGATGATAAAAAGTTTCAAATATTGGGATGATAGGATTCCTTATGCCATTCTGGGCTACTTCACATCAATCATAACGCCCATTGGGGCTACCCCTACTCCTAGTTTATGGTATAAGGTATTCTTACGTGTTAAACTTGTGGTACCTTCCTTATGAGTCATACTCGAAAGCCAAGTAAGAGAAGTTGAATGGAACCAGAGTTGTTACGATGAGCTATCACTGTTGGATGAAAAGAGATTAAAATCTATATACAACATACAAGGGTGTCATCATCGCATTGCACGATCTGTGAAGAAGAAAGTCAAAGATTGTTGGGTGCGAGAAGGCAACTTCACTCTAGAAGAAATAGTAGAACCTATTTGGGACCCTAAAGTGAAATTTAAGCCTAGATGGAGTGGGCCATACCTTGTGAATAAAATCTTCTCAGGTGGTGCTTCTATGCTCGGATCTCGATGGAGAAGAAATGGTGCGACCAATCAACCTAAATCCTCTCAATAATTCAATACCCAATCTGACTCTCGTCATGATAAGCAATTATTATCTTCATTATATTCTAAAAAAGATAAAAATTAAATTCTTCTTGTACAACAACTACGTAGGACCTGATCCTCTCAAAATATTTTCAAGCATTACAACACTTTTCATCCCAACAGAGGTACATAGGCAACCTTGAAAGTAACTTTGGGTGAGGTTATTTATTCTTTCACAAAATTCTCTTATATTCTCTCATCAAGAGGCATAAGTCTCTCTCATCCTTTAACCGAACAAAAGGATTATGCATGCTTAAGAGATTAGTATAAATAGTTCAAAAATAAATAACTCTTCCATAAAGGCACAACAAGATATAATAAAATCAACATTTATTTCAAATAATTTTATTTAAAATACAGCCTTTTATATAAAGCATCATCGATGGTGTTTCCAAACACCTACGAACCAAATATAAACCCATAATAACCAAAGTTACACCAAACATATAACATAATTTCACTAAAACTAGTACCGAAAGTATGCTAAACCAGAAACTAACACCTAAACCAACCATTCTTCCCAAAGAGATTCACAAAACCTTCCTCAATAAAGAAAAGGTCCCACCACATCATGATCACCTTCCGGAGGTCCATAATAATCATCGTTATGAGTTCATATCTGCATTCATTCGATATAATGGTACATCTTAAAAATCTTGGTCAAGACCACTGCACCATCTTACACAACCTCAACCATCATAAGCCACATTTGCCTATATACCTCAACACAAATCTTTAAAACTAAATCCTTCCTTAACCATTTCAAATTTCCAGTTGACACTACTGAAGCTAAACCAAAGATAGGATCAAACAATGAGTTGTCTTGTGATGCTGCCATAAACACCTTAGAAACATCCCTAGAGATTAATTCAAATCATCTATATGGAAGAAGTTTTTTATATTAGTAGTGATGACTTACTATCATTCTGATTGGATAAAAACTCTCCATGAGAGGTAAAATGAAGTCTGGTGGAGGCCTATAATCCGGACATAACATTAATCATCCAACTACAAGATAGGGGTTAACAACACCCACCATGGTATAGACCAATAAAGGGAACTGGCACCCTTTGTTAATATATAGTCATCGCATTCATCCACAGATGAGATGAAGTCCATGTAAAGCTAAAGAAAAAAGTTTGGGATACTAGTTAGAGGATACTCATGAGGTGTAGTCTAGTAGAGCTTCTCCACTTTGCATATCTACAACACCATAGATATTGATACAAAAAATTATCGATCTACGTAGACCAATTAGAAATGGACACTTATGTCCTTACGTGGCAACAGTCTTAGTTAGTAGCCACCTAATTAGCCCCAAAAATAGTTGCTCGGCAGACAGGTCGACCAACATGAATAATACAAATCATCAAAGTAGATATACAGTTTCCACTTAGGAAACAGCTAAGGGTCATTCTACATGTGGTCTAGACTATCAACCATCACATTCATTATGTACGGGTGTAAAATCTTGAATATATAAAGGCATTCCAACCTATAGACACCCTATTCTAGCACCCCTTAACCACTCCTTAGGTTCCTAGTACCTCACTTCATCACTACAAACCTATGTTATACCCCGGGTACTGACCTAGAGGCCATTGGGCACTCCCAGGCTCTGTTTGACAAAAGTTCAAACTCTTCAGGTCGATTGAGACTGAATTAATCCTCGAAGGTCACTAAAACCCCTTTCCAACGGTCCACCTCGTGCGCGATTCTGACTCACGATACGGACGAACGATCCATTTTCCCTCGAAACCTAACTTAGAGGAGACTAGACGCTCCCAAGCTCCGTTTGACCAAAGTCAACTATTCATCTCGACTGAGACTAAATGAATCTTCAAAGGGCATTGAAACACCTTTCCAACGGTCCGCTCCAAGCCCAATTCTGACTTACGGTACGGACAAACGATCCGTTTTACTCCGAAAGATCACCGAATACTTCTAGGCCTCGGTTGACCAAAGTCAACTTCCCAAAATGAGTCAAACTCTTTGGAATATATAAGTACATCTCCTAAGCTTTCCAACGGTCCACCCCATGTGCGATTCTGACTTACCATGTAGACAAACGATCCGTTTGCGTCCGACAATCCTTCGTCCAAAGGACCGACGAGCGCTTCCGAGTCACGTTTGACCCAAAGTCAACTCCTGGACCCAGGAGCGGTCCAAGGATTTTTGAAGGTATCTGACATACATTTCCATCTGTTCACCTCGTGCACGATTCGGATCAATGGTTTGCGCTCTATGATCGATTTTCTGAAGGAACCTAAAAGAGACTAACAAATGACAGGTTCCAAACCCTGCCTATCGACTGTGTGCCTAAAAACACATGCCGATTGGCAGGACCAGGGCTATGCTGATCGGTAATGCCCTGGGCCGATAAAAAGGATGGCCTGACCTCATTGCAAAGGGACCCAAGATCTGAAATCCATCACTCTCAGCGAACTAAAAAAATCTCTCTCGAAGTCAGTGTGATTTCCACATCCATATCCCTTTCCAACCTTCACTTTTCTTCACCTTTTTCATCAAACTTGGTGAATTAACTACTCTTCATCACCACTCGAGTGCAAGGGCTTCTCTCCAACATTCAGGATCAAGCTTAAGATCTTCAAGAAGGTCCAACTTTCTTAACTATATCTTCAAATTCTCCTAAATTTACATTAACTCATTTTATTACTTAGCACTTTTATTCTCTCCATCTCACATTTCCTAATATACTTTTTATTAAGTATTATTGCACATATCTTATTTTCATATAAATAAAACCCCAAAAACAAGAAAAAAAGGGTTTGCTCATAAATTCCAAAAGGGAATTCTCACACTTTTCTCACGCGTTTTCCACAACTAAAACACTTTTTTATACACACACATATAAGAGAAGTCCTCGATTAGATTTATGGGATAAATCCCACCCCTCGTTTTGCATACAAACTACATGGACTTTGATGCCTCTATAGGCTACGTAGGCGTCTTGGGGTAAAATCCGAGACTCGAGTCCTAATGCTTCCATTTTTATTATGTTTAATTCTCTTAGAGTCTATATACTAACATATACATATGTTTGTTCTTAGTGGCGTATTATTCCACATACGTTATCGTTCTATTATAACGATTAACGCAAGGATAATCGCATAAATCCTATTTTTTTAATATTACTTCGAGTAACATTCTTATGGATGACTCACTTTATCTCTTCCATGATACAAGTCGAGGATTTCTATCTACATTACATATACACATGCACACATATAATGGGGAAATAAAGGAAAATAGAAACAATCCATGAGAGACCGCAAAGGAGGAGTGAGTTCCTAACACCTTTTCATTTCGCAACTTAGCCTCCGAACCCTTTTCAAATCAATTTTGTTTTCGTATGTATCTGTATGTTTTTGGATGCCATCCTTCGGGATGGCTCCACCTTCTTTTGTCTGTTTTGAGTAAAATAGACTGACGACTCCATCTATCTACATTTTTCACCTCACACATCACCGACACCGGCCGAAGCGCTCTCGAGAGGGATGTAAGAGACCAAGATCCTCTCACTGCGGAGATTGAGCCCTCTCTCTCTCTCCCCGCGAGGATCGTGGTGTGGCCACACAACCCTTGATCTCCGGGTCACTATAAATACGTTGTATTCCTTTCACAAAAGGCAAGATAGAACGGATTCTAGACTATTCTTCTTGTAGCAAGATTATCTATCTTTATTTCATCACTCAAATCAATATAATAATAGTGGAGGTAGGCTTTTCTTCGTAGTCGAACCACTCTAAAAACTCTTTGTCTCTTGTGGGTTTATTTCATCATATATTATATTTTATTTGTCATTAGAAAATTGGATCTAGTCCATTTTTTGAGATCAATAGATTGGCGTCGTCTTTAGGAATGTGTGTATATTACCGTTATCTATCTTATACATCTTCATTTAAGGGAAATGAATGACCCTGAGTGTAGTACTGGAAATGAAGGCAATACTACCATTCCATCTACTCCACCTACAATAGCCGACTTGAATGGAATTCTTACCAGTATTTCCAGGGGTCAAGATGCCATGTAGGAAATCATGAGGAAATTGTCTTAACTATTACAAGCCAGGTCTCCAACTCTCTCCAGGAAAAATATTCCTTCTCTGAGGAGATAAGTTCCACCTCCGCCTCCTAGGCATAACTGACATACCTATTCTATATCTTCACGTGATATGTCTTACCACCCGGGAGTAAGCTCATCATTCAGATCCATAAAATTTTATTACGACCATTTTATTTCTCCCCAAAGGCTAAGAGTTTTGGAAATATTGAGCAGAGCTTCGACTTTTGATCATTTGGGACCCCGAGTAAATAAGAATCATCCTAGATAGTTATCCAGAACCAATGAACATCTAGATGAACATCGTGAAGCCTTAATCGGGTCCAGATCAAGCGTTCGATGAACTGTGTATGCTGAGCAGACTTCTCAGGAAGAGAGCTCAGCACAAACATATGGTCGGGACAACCGAGCTACTTCAAACAGATCTAATGCAGAAATCCTTCATGGAAAGGATCAATCCAGTGATTAGAAGATCGATTGGGAGAAATGGCCAAGGCAAAGAACCCATTGCAGTGTAATTTTGTTAAGGGGTCTCCCTTTATCCAGGTAATTGTTGAGTTACCAACTCAATCCAAGTTTAAAACCCCAGTGGTTACCGCTAAATATGATGGTAAAACTGAGCTAGTTTTATATATTGAGCAGTATTAGGCTGCAGCTGACATATATTCAGTTTCTAATGAAATGAGATGTACATCTATTTCAAGCAACATTCCTGGTGAGCCCAAATACGATACAACTTAACCTGAGGACAAATTACCAACTTCAATCAACTTATCGAGCTATTCATCAGTAACTTCTATTTTGGGGCCGTGCCAGTTAAGAGAGTAACCCATCTCTTGAGTGTCAGGCAGTGAGCAGGGGAAACCACAAGAGAATACATCACTCGTTTTAACAACGAGAAACTATAAATGGTTGATTATGAAGAGACAACAACCATCACGACTTTAATGAGTGGATTACTTCGAGAAAAGCTATATTACACTTTGGCAAAGGATCCTCCCAAAACTATAAATGAGCTCATGTCCAAGTTAGGAAAAATCGTAAATGGCGAGGAAGTAATGGATGCAAGTCAAAGTCCCGCCACTAAGCCTAAGAAGAAGGATAAAAACCAGTAGAAAGATGATAAGCCCAAAAGGTAAGGAGCATATACTCCACTGACGATTAGTATTCACCATATTCTGGAGGAAATTAATCACAATAAATATTTAAGGTGGGCCGAGAAGCTAAGGGCACCACCCAGCAAGAAGGATCAATCTAAATATTATGAGTTATATAAGGACCATGTCCACACAATCGATAACTGTATTTCTTCGAAGAACGAAGTGGGATCCCTCATATGCCAAGGAAAGATGAACAAATTTATTGATCGATGTGAAAGCCAAAAAATCAGAGGAAGGAATAATTCTCCCTACAAACCTAGAGATGACAGGAAGAGAAACCATGAAGATGGTCATAAAGACGATCCTGATCTGTCCAAGAAGCCCAAATAACCAGAACTTGAAGTAACTATGGTACATTTTGGTTCTTTTGATTGTTATGTCATTACACGTGGGGACACAAGAGGAGGAGATCAAATTATAGAGAGGAAAACCTACTTGAATGAGGCATAAGCCTGCTTTTATATACAACGAATCAATCTGAACATTGATGATCAGCTCGAGAAAGTCAATAAAGACAAACTGGTTATCGACTATTCTAAAAATGACCTCTCTAGATACTATATCCTCATTCTGACCCGTTAATCATCAAATTTCGAATCCAAGAAGCCATTATTGTCAGGGTTCTGATAGATAATGGAAGTTCAACTAATATCATGTTTTACCCCTACTTTCAGATTTTAGGACTAAAACTTAGTCAATTGTAACCATACCACAAGCCCTTGATAAGTTTTTTAGAGGAAAAAGTTTATCCCCTAGGAATAGTCAAGTTGGAAGTGTTATTAGGAACTTGGTTAGCAAGTCTTACTGAAAAGATACGCTTCTTTGTTATGGATAAAAATGTTCAGTCCGCTTACAATGCAATCTTCGACAGGGTAGGATTGAAGAAATTTGAAGATGTACCATCCACAGTCCATCAATGTTTGAAGTTACCTACTCACTTTGGGGTTGGTGTCGTGAAAGGTGATCAAAAGGTGGCCAGAGAATGCTATTAATCCTCAACCGAGTAAGAATATTTGGTTGATTTTAAGAACAAGACCACCACTTACCAAGTAGACACTACACAACCCAACAGTGAATCAAAATTTGATACTCTGGATCCCTGAAATAAAACAGAGCTAGTCAAAGGACAAATTACAGAAACCACTAAAAGCATAATCTTGGATGATGAGAAACTTGAGAGAACCACCCAGTTCAGCTCCATATTGGACCCACTCCTTAAACAAGAATTGATTACATTCCTAAAGGAGAGAAATAACATATTCCCTTGGAATCATGAGGATATACCTAGGATTGATCCCAACCTCCTCTGTCATGAGCTTAAAATTAACAAGGATGCCAAGCCGATCAAACAGAGGCGCAGGGTGTTCAGTCCTGAGAAAAACCAAGCCATACAAGAAGAGGTGGAGAAACTACAAAAGGACCATTTCATTGAGGATGTCAAATATCTAGTATGGTTGGCCAATGTCATGATGGTCAAAAATAAAAATGATAAGTGGTGAATGTGTGTAGATTTTAGTGATCTTAATAAGGCTTGCCCAAAGGACCATTTTCCTTTACCCATAATTGATCAGTTGGTGGATGCCACATCAGGACATGAGTTGTTGAGCTTCATGGATGCTTATTCTGGGTATTTGTTGACTGAAATCAAGAAATCTTCAGATCATATCACGGATCTCAGCTAGACTTTCGACTAGCTAGAAAAGCATCAAATGAAGTTAAATCCGAACAAGTGTGTGTTTGGTGTGAAAGAGGTAATGTTCCTCGGATTTATAGTAAACCAAAGAGTAATTGAAGCTAATCCTTCCAAAATCAAAGCTCTGATAGAGATGTAGTTGCCGACCTGCAAAAAAGATGTTCAAAAACTTGCTGGTAGAGTGGGTGCCTTAAACCGATTTATTTCTCGAGCAACAAATATGTGTTTACCATTATTTAAGGAGAAAGACCTTTGACTAGAATGCAGACTGTGAATAAGCATTTCAAGAATTAAAAAAGTATTTGGGATCGCCACCATTATTGTCCCAACTAGTCTTGGGAGAAAAATTGTACTTATATTTAGCTATTTCTGAGTCCACAGTTAACTTGGCAGTAGTTTAACTGGAGAATGGGATCTAAAAACTAGTCTACTATACCATAAAGGCATTTAAGGGAGCCAAAATTAGGTATCCCCACTTGGAAAAACTAGCCTTTGCCCTCATTAAATCATCCAAGCGAATGAAGTCTTATTTTCAAACACACACCATGGTAGCGCACACTGATCTACCTCTTCAGCAAGCACTTCATAAACCTGAAAAGCTAGGTATGTTGATGTATTGGTAAGTAGAGATGGGAGAATATGACATCATTTACGAGCTAAGGTCATCATTGAAAGGATAAGCTTTGGTAGATTTCATTACAGAATTCACCTATTCAGAGGTTACTAACCAACAAAACTTGTCTACCGAGCAGACTTCTTCGGATGGGAGCTTAGCTCGAAAGCATGACAAAGTCATAAGAGATCAACCTGAATCATCCATCACTTAAGATATGGCTCAGAAGTACGCAATGTAAAGTAAGAAGATGTTCCACCACGGAGTTCTATTTGTAGGAAGCTTTAGTATTGATATTCCATTATGGAACTTATATGTGGATGGATCTTCATGTGAGTAGGTATCATACTTAATACTTTGAGTAATATTGATGTTGAATATTCCTTTAGGCTTTAATTCAAGTTATCAAATAATGAAGCTGAGTAAGAGGCTTTGATTGCTGGCTTGGAATTAGCCCAGTCATTGGGCATCGAGCAAGTAGTGGCCCAAAGTGATTCCCAATTGGTCGTTAACCAAGTACTTAATATATATGGAGTCAAGGGAGATCCGATGACTAGATATTTGAACTAGATAATGGAAGTCATTTCCAAATTTCTAGGCATACAAATGGACAAGATACCAAGGATAGCTAAAGACTGAGTTGATGCACTTGTTTGGCTAGCTTCAGCAACAAGAATAGAACTCAGAAGAAGCATTCAAATTAAGATCATGACAAGAAGCAACATAGATGAGGATCCAATTATTAGTTTCATTACTGTAGATTTGGAACCTTGTTTAATGGTTCGAATCAAATCTTATATCGAAGAAGGAACCCTACCAACTGATCCAAAAGAAGTATAAAAGCTCCGATACAAAGCAACCAGATATGTGTTGGATAAAGGAGTCTTATACAAAAGGGGATTTACCATTTCCTTACTACGTTATGTCCATCAATTGGAATTTGATGATTTGATCATGGAGGTACATGAAGTTTCTTATGGAGATCATTCAGCTAGTCAGTCATTACTCTAGAGAATCAACACACAAACATACTACTGGCCCATTATGAGGGTAAATTATATAACCTTCATGAGAAAAAGTGTGATAAGTTCCATAGGTTTGCCACCATTCACAAATCACCGAGATCTTCTTGAACACCAATCACTTTTCCTTAGTTATTCACCATTTTGGGAATTGACTTGGTCGGCCCACTGCCAACCACTAGAGGCAGGTTTAAGTACCTGGTAGTTACTGTTGATTATTTTAAAAATGGGTCGAAGAAGAGACATTGATAGAGATGTCTTATAAGAAGGTATACCAATTCATCCGAAAGAATATCATATATCGGTATAACACGCCTTATGCCTTCATAACTGACCATGGAACCTAGTTCAATAATGATGAGTTTAAAGCATAATCTGTTAAGTCTAAGATCCAAAAACTCCACTCTGCACCATGCCATCCATAAAGAAATGGTCAGATGGAAGTGACGAACAAAACCCTGCTTAATGGTCTGAAGAAGAGACTTGCTGCTGCTAAGGGTAACTGGATTAATGAATTTCATTCTGTCTTTGGGCTTATAGAACAATGCCGAGGACAACAATGGGGAAACACATTATATGCTTATGTTTGGGATAGAAGCCATAGTACCAGTCGAGATAGGACTACCAATTCACAGAGTGATGAACTTTGATTCTCCCCAAAGTGACTTGATGAGAAGATTGGACTTAGATATATTGGAAGAAGTCCGAGAAGATGCCGCGCTCAGAAATGCTACATATCAACAAAGGACTGTTCTCTTTTACAATAAAAAGGTCAAGTCAACCAACTTAATAGAAGGCGATTATGTCCTCAAGAAAGTCATCCAAAAGGGCAACAAGCTTAAGACCAATTGATATGGTCCATATCATATTTCAGCGATAATCTGACGAGGGACTTTTCGATTAGAGACGCTTGATGGGGAGGAATTCAAGAACCCTAGGAACATTGAGCACCTTCGTAAATATTATCAATGAATAAAGGCGTTGGCATATTTTATTTATTTTTACTTTATGTTCAACACAATTATCTTTCATGTTCAATAAAAAATCTTGATTTTAGTTCCCTACATTTATTTTTTATTTTTTTCGGAGTACCCCCCAGAAACAACAAACAAACAATGTCTCTTGGTATTGAGTCCTTGCAGATCAACAACACATACCTAATCAGGTTGAACGTATAGCGATCAATAACACATACTTAATCAGGTTGAACTTATCAAATTTAAGACGCACTAACAGCTTAATGCACTGTCGTGTTTCGCTCGACCAAGTTATTACTTCATGTATGACTTCGTATTAACAAGTCACGAGCAAGAAGTCTTACCTGACCAAGTTAAATACATAAATATACACATATATTCCTAACACACTTAGTCGCCACTAATAATTTACTTCATGTATGACTTCGTCTTTGATAGGTCAAGAACAAGAAGTCTGTAAAACTTCGTATACAACTCAAACAGTTAAAAATAAGTTTTACCCGACTGGGTTAAATACAGGAAGACATGTATAAATTCCTAAACACTGGAATACCCACATATATTCCTCAAACACTTGATCTCCATTGATAACTAATGCTAAACCTGGATCAACAAAACTATTTATAATTTTATTCAAGCGCATTAGTAAAATCTAAGGCCATAAAATCATGGTTTGATAATTTATCATCAAATGATAACTTAGTTGACTAATTTATTAACTAATCATAAGTTGAAAACACAAAATCGTGTATTTTTATTCAAATACTAATGGTATTACATTCAAGATCGAATAAGTACAAAACACAGAGGAATTATTCAGCTGGACATTTTCCTTGTGCTTTGGTCATATCAGGAGAGGTTTGTGTCGCTCTCCCTTATTGGACTCTCTCCATCCAAGCAGGAGGGTCATCCAGGGTATAAGGGGAATTTATATATTTAAAATCCCTCAGCATTTGTTTATTATTGTTGCTTGTCCTGTTGATGAGATAAGGATGATGAATTATTTCATGCACATCATGAAGACCATTATCTCCCAACTATTTAGTGATTAAACACTAGGAAATACCATCGGGTGGAATCCATGATATGTCTAACTTAATTGGGGGCTTGTCACAATGCAACAAACCAGGTTCATTCCAGTACCATAGCTCACTATTTTGGTCTTATTTCAACAAGGTCAGCAAGTTGGTCCATCCCCATATGTAACCTTCACGATGACTCTGGGAAAGATGATCATCAATATGGATAAGGGCCTCATTATAGCCTTCCATCCAAACCTCCCTAGGTTTTTTGTGAAATTGAAAAGTTAACCTTTTAACCTAATGTTGATATTTCTTCAGGACATCACTCTTTAATTTCAACTGGATGGATTGATCGACGATGGCTTTATCCTTAGCTTCTAGCTGGATAGACAAGTTAGCAATGGTCTGACTCTTTACTTTTAACTGGGCAATTTGGTTGGACAGTGTCTTTCTAGTTCTTTAGTCATCTGTAGTTGGTCAGATAACCCTTTGTTGCTTGGAAGTTTTCCCACGTTTGACTTTCTGCAGTGCTTCAAGTTCTTCTACTACTCTAGCATTCTCAGTTTCCAAGAGAGAAGCACGTTCATTAGCACCATTAGCAGACAATTTCTTCAGGCTATCTAACTTATCTCTGAGCCGATTGTTTTTCGTTTCAAGAAGTTTGCCTACTTCCCAAGCTTCGCCTACTTCTCAGTTCAACAAGAACTCTTTCCTTCTATACATGGAGGCATACTCTTCAAGCTTCTTGTCAAAACCCCATTCTTCACTGAATGCTTTATACTTATCCTTATAGTCGGCATGGAGTGAAGCCACAGAAAACTTGTGATCTTCTTGAAAATCTTCAATCATCTCATAATATGGATCATTATTTTCCACTGCCCTATCCAGAAAGCAGTGAATATGAAGGTAGTATTCCTTAACTTGGTCAGACACATCAGGATCAAGCAATCCAACTAAGTCTTCTTCAGATAAAGGAACGTGGCCAGCTTCAAGAAGATTTCTAATCCACCCAAGAAGTTCAGATTCAATGGAAACTATGGCCTTTTTTCCTAGCATCAAACTGAAAATTACTACTGTAAGAACACAAGTATGATTGCTGAGAAAATATAATACAAGGTGTGTGACTTCATGAAGATAATACAACCATGCAAGAAGGCATAAATATGTTGAATGTAATACATTTAGTCGAAAGGAAATGTTTTCATTAATAAACCAAGCAGTGTTATATAATATCATTCCGATTGTAAGGCAGAAGAACGAAAGGAAAAATAAAGGAGTTAAACCTTCTCCTTGTACTGAACATTAATTCCATAGGGAAGCTCGACAGAAGGGATGGCTTCATCGAGTGGTTTTAAGTCGGACTTAATAGGATGAATGGAAGATTCTCCAAGCCCTTCATCATCATCAAATTCTTCCTCTAAGTTTAAAGGATTGCCTGGATCATGCTTATGGAATAACTCAAAGTCTTCAGCAGTGCCGACCTCATTGAGTGCCTCCGACTAGCCATCCTTAAATAACTTCTTCCTAACATACTCAATTTGTGCTGAGGCAGCCAAAAATGTTTTATCCTAACCTTTATTAAAGGAATCTTCTTTTATTTTCTTTTTTTGGCCTTCTCTACAGCCAAGTCAGCAGTCAGACCTACTTTCTGCTCCTCGGTAGACTTGAGAAGGGCTTAATCCTCCACTAACTTGTCTTCGGCCACTTTGGCCCTATTTTTATCAATAGTTAGACTGGTCTCAACAGTCATTAATTTCCCTTCAGCAGTAGTGGCTCTATCATTAGCCTTCTATAACTCTCTTCCTAGAACTTTTCCTTAGACTCCAACGCTTGTCTTAAAGTCTCCAAAGATTGGCTTAAACCCTCAAAGGCATCTTCCACATCTCTTCTAGAATAACGTAGTTGATCATTCATTCTCCATAAACTGGTTGAATTTCACCAAAAACTGCACAAAGGAAAAACATCATATTGTAAGAAGAAAAATAAGACATTAAGGAGGAGTAATAAAGGGAAAAGAGTTACCAAAGCCAAACTCTGGCAAGCATTTTCTGCCAAATGAGGCAAGGAAGCAACAGTTGCCCCTGTCAGTAGGGTGGGTACCATCTTTTATCAATTTCCTAGCTAGTCCAAGATCAACAATTGTAGAGGATGACCCAATAATTTCCATGTTAGCTTGGATTTTATCGACCAACTCTTATTGGTCAACAACATTCTTCTTAGTTTATTTCTCTGAAATACCTTTCCTCAACCTCTTGTATTGAGCTGCCAAAACATAAAAGTCCTCAGAATTGATAACTTGAGGCACTTTCTCAACCACCTTAGATTTCTGAGCATCAGTAGCATTAACAGTCTTCTCGGTAGCCTTCTTGGAGGTAGGGGATAAGGCTCCAGACATCAATTCACAAATTTTCCTTTTACCCATAATATCAGGTGGAGGGGTGGGAATAGTAGAAATGTCCAAAGATTCGAAAGAGGATGAGGTACCATAATCCTTTTCAACCCCTACAGACTCCTCATTCGAAGAGGTTGAACGTGGTTCGTCTTTCAAATTTATGGGGATTAAAGGTGTTACAACAATTGGCCTAACAACAAACAAAGTAACATAACTTCTGTATTATAACAAGTATGGAGCTGCTCTCGGATGCTCCATACCAATCCTTTGATGGATGTTCCACATAAAGTTCAGCTCTTGAATATTGATGTCCCCTCCTTTAGGACATTTTTTATTTCTCTCAATTGTGCAAAATAGGACAAGAAACATCAGTTAACATATTATCAAATAGCTGGTTAGAAAAAAAAAAGAAAAATACAGTAATCAAGGTCATCAACCTATGCCATGTCCTATGCCATGTCCTACTTGAGGGAATCTGGGCCCATCATATATTTTTCCTCTTTGAAGAGGATCATGTTACCAATTATTTTCTATTACCCTGTAATCAAAATAGTCTTTGTTGGATTCTAATAAATTGACGACTAAGGCTCTATTGACAAAACTAGTTTTCAGATAATAGGTATTGTCACTAGTAATCTATTTATAGCAAAACATTAGTAATCTATTTATTGTCACTAGTAATTTATAGCAAAACATTAGCTCAGGGATGCTAATATGGGTTCTATATATTTGGTTAAGCCTATGGATACCATTCATTATTATCCATATATTGGGGGCTACTTTAGCAGGGATGATGTTAAAATATTGACAGAACTCCAAAAAGAAACTATTGGGGGAAAAGTGTAACCACACTCATCTATGAATAGTGAGGGAATCCAGTGACCCTCTGGTAGGGATAAAACCTCACTTGGTGGTAAAGGAATTTCTAAATCTACCCAATCAGGGATGTTTGTTTATCGCCTCAATTCGTCTAAAGAGTCCCCATGAATAATGTAAACCATGATTACAACAAAAAAAGAAATTGAAAAGAAAGGAAAGAAGAAAGCTTAAAGAGAAAATGGTGACAAAAGCAAAGGTATAATGCAAAAGAAAGCTTAAAGATGAAAATCTTGGATAAGGAAGACGGTTTGAAAGATTAAAATGCTGTGGTGCAAAAAATTGGCAAAACTCTCGTCTCTTATAGCTTAGAAAACAGTGCAAGTAATGATTATTTGTATCGACGATTGACGTTCTGATGGATGCATAACTCTAAAAGAAGGAAAGTACAAATATAACCTTTGGTAATTCGTTAACTTTTAAATTATTCATAAAATTTTGACAACATAATCAAGGCATGGAAAATTTCCGCAAGTCCTACAAGTTGGCTTATGTCGACCAACTTTAAAGAAATCACATTCCATCCTTTCAATAAAAATATCAAGAACGAAGAATTGGGGGCTTTTGTTGATACTAAAAATTATCCATCTATGTGGACCAATGAGAAATGGACACTTATCTTCTTACGTGGCAACAGTCTTAGTCAACAGCCACCTAATTAGCCCCGAAGATAGTTGCTTGGCAAGCAAGCTGACCAACATGAAGAATGCAGATCATTAAAGTATATAAATAGCGAAAACATCCAAGGGTGGTTCCACACATGTTCTAGACTATAAATCATCACATTCATTATGTATGGGTGTAAATGCTTGAATAATAAAAGGAATTCCAACCCTTGATCTCCGGGTCACTATAAATACGTTGTATTCCTTTCACAAAAGGCAAGATAGAATAGATTCTAGGCTATTCTTCTTGTAGAAATATTACCTATCTTTCTGTAATCACTCAAATCAATACAATAACGGTGGATGTGGGATTTTTTTCATATCCTAGCCACTCTAAAAAATCCTTGTCTCTTGCGTGTTTATTTCATCGCATATTATATTTTATATGTGACTAGAAAATTGGATCTAGTCCATTTTTTAACATCAACAATGGGGCTACCTCGTAAGAAGGTAGAGTAATTCTCTTTCTAGTCATTGAGGTCATTCAACATCTCCTCCAGAATGGTGGCAACCGAGTTAAATGCATCCACAATACTATGATAATTACATGGGTGTCCACACTCATACCACCCATATCTAAAAGCATTCTTATGGACAAGCCCAGGGAAATAATGCAAACAAATCCATTATATCTAAAATCCCTTTAATGAATAGATTTAAGCATAGCAGGGAGACAAATGGCTCTCCCATGCACCAATAATTAGGTCATAAACGGAGAAATGTGCAGAAACTCGTCCAAAACTTCCCACGGAGAATGGAAAAATTCAGGCATGGTAGAAGAAATTTAATGGTAAATGCCCAACATAGAAAATAATTACTCATAGGTTGGACACACCTCGTTTAATCCAAAATGTAAAATATGATCCTTAGGGTACCATAATTGAAGATACTCTTCTAATAGACTCCAGTTAATTGAGTGATTATGCCATAAAGTGGTCGAACGCAAGTTAAATAACTCATAGTGGACATTGTACAAGCTCATGGATTCTAAACCTTCGAGATAAGCATAAAATGTTTTGGTAATAGGATTGGACAACAAAAAGAACGAAGTTGTATGAAAAAGATAAGAGAATAAATTGTGGGGGTGACTCAAAAGTACCCCTTAGGCCCCCTTTTTTAGCAAAAAATCTCCACAAAAATGCTTAAGCTGCTGGGCCCTCAACACTAATACAGGAATCCAAAGACTAGGATTGCAGCAAGAGAATACCAAAGGGTAAAAAGCAAAGTACCCGGACTGACATGCTAGCGAAAAAGCAAACTAAGGGTTATGTCGGTCGACACTCCCTTATTTGTGAGATTCGCCCTTTCTTTTTTTATCCCCCTTAATTATAAGAAATCCCCTTTCAAAAAGGGCTTTCTACAACAAAATTTCACAAGCATTTATTTACTTAAACATTCAAAAATATGTTCATAAATCTATTTCCCAATAAAACCCTAGTGGAAAACTAAAGTGCATTTAGAATAAATCACTAAATCAAGATAATTAAAAGAAAAATGCATCGTTTTATATATTGTTTATTTTTTAGGTACATAAAGAAAGCAAAAAATCTAAGAAAAAGAACAAAATAAAATAAAATTATCGGTATGTAGTCCTGACTTCCTCCCAAACCTAGCATATACTACCAACAACCTTCGTGGTCCTAATGAGGGTGCTTTCCGTGATGACAGAAGGTGGAGGACCACTTTCAGAAATTGAGGACGAGATATGATCATCAATAGTCAGAATAGGATAAATACATGACTGAGTCATGATCCAAATCAGCTTGGATGTGGAAACCATCTAGTCTGGACATCATGTAGCCATGAAGTGAGCGTAGAGACAATTTGTAAAAGAAAAAATCAAGGAAGAAAATAAAGTTAATAATAATCAAGGATACATAAATAAAATTGCAAAAATTAACTTAGAAAGAAAGAACTTATTCTCAACTTAAAGTCATCTGCGGATATGGGGGGAGGATCCTCTAGCAAATAGTGATGTCGATGGGGAATCTCGACTGCATTTACCCTCACATATGAACATAGTAAGAGGGAAACCCATACTCTTGAAGTGGGGGAGTCTCCGTAGTCCCTGCCCCGCTCCCTTAAGCTTGAGTTGAGGACCCCAGCTAGAAACTTCCCCATGCTTCCACCGATGGAGGACAAACTCCCTCCACATCATAAATGGACATCACCATAAATGAAATGGTCACGAAGTCTAGATACTTGCGTGTCACCGCTGTATCCATATAGGTGGAGTAGTGAGCCATGACCATCGCCATCGTTCTCTCCCCCTTTGGCAAAGCGTTCAGAGTTTGTATATATAATGGAGGGTTTATCGGAGGAACCATCTCCTCTTTTTATATAACCTATAGAACCATTCACTCCCCTAAGTACCAGTATCTCTAAACTCGTGTGATAGTAGTCGTCACATCTGAGCATAGAAGTCGGTAGCCCTTATCTCCTTTAATGGTCGGCTCCAAGGATAGAACGACACCTTTCCAAATAAATTCTTTCATTAGCATACAATCCAAAAGAAAATATAAAATTAAAAGTATAAGAAAATCCAAAAAAAGATGGAACAAAGGCTAATATGTTCTCTTGTCAGAGAGTTTAGAACAACTCTCACATCCTTGAGTGATGATACCAGAATTGGTACCACCAAGTCAAAGTGTGTGTAAGCTTAAAACTAAACAGCAATGGAGCATGAAAGATATAAATAAGTAGACAAGAAAAGATGAGGCAAAGGAGAAGATGATACCAAATATAAGTCGTTCAGCCTTTGAAGGACCTACGTCCACTATGTGAGTGTGTGAAATCCACTAAATCTGGGCTCTAATGGCCCTGGGATACAAGCACTCAAGGTTTCTCTCTTTAAGTAATTAGTTTAATAGAGTTTCAGTAGTGTTTACAATTTGAGATACTTTACAATGATTTAGAGTATAAGTATTTATATGACTAGGGTGGTGTCATTCACACCCTAGTCATGCATGAGGCATGCTCAGCACCAAGTATCCAATGACCTAGTGCCATCTATCTTCTATGCATGTAAGTAATGATTAAGAGCTATTCTCCACATGTGTGGATGATGCAATTATAACGATTTTGCTCACGTGGGGCTCGCAGCCCATGCGCATCTTCCCACGCGTGTTCCATTCTATGCACTTTGTCATATGTCAAACATCTCCAACTGGAATGAGGTGCCGACGTGGTCGAGAATGAGTCCACTAATGCTCTTTGGTAGTGCATGCTAACACTTTCCAGGTGTATTCTCAGTCGTCTAGTATATGGTCGAGATGAGAGTACGGGTTAGACTAAGAGGTTTTGTCCTTACAATGTAGATTAGGCGAGACGTTGGGCTAGCAAAGGTCTCCTACTAAGATGAGATGTACTGGCCGAGACAGGCCAAACCAATTATACAAGATGACTCGAGTTGAGGATGCTTCGTAGAGTTGGTTGAGGCTACATTTTTCTTGGGACGGGATGATGTCCCATAATGGCATATTAATCACCCCTAGCCCTTAGTCTTTTATACAAAGAGGAGGCTGAGGGATAAATGTTTGAAGCCTAATGCTGACGTGAGGCTGATGAGATGGAGTTTGTAATAGTTATCATCCAGTCTGTGGCTTAATGTGATACCCTGGAAGCGGTGACAACATGTGTAAACTAGGAAATGTTCCCTAATAACGAATCTTTGTAATTCGTTCCTCATCATTATTGGGTTTAAAAATGAATTTAAACCTTATTTTGTCCTTCTTCTTCAACTGCGCGCCAACTCTTTCTCTTTCTAAAACCCATATTTTCTAGAAATTCTCGTGTTCTTCTGTTCAATCGTTCTTCAATCGTTCCTATGTTTTTTCAACAACAAAAACTCCCAGGTATTCCACTTTTCCTTCCTTTGTCATCTTTTCCATTGATTTGGAGTGGTTTTCCTACATTTTATTTTTTCGACGATTGTTTGGACTTTTTCGGCAACCCCATTGGTGGCTTTTAGGTCAATTTTAGTGTTGGTTGTGGCCAATTTTGTTGAATAGAGGTGGTTTTAGGGCCTCCCCCTCCTTTTCTAATTATTTCAGACACTACAAAGTTTTTCGTTCTGACACCGGTCATCTTCTCCGGAAATACCCATTGAATGTTCTTAGCAGTTCTTGAGGTAGAAAATAAAAATGATTTGTCTTCCCTATTTGATCTGTCTATTAAACTGTGTCAACCTTTCAATGTGTTTGTAGTGGTTTTGGCCAAGTCAAACCTCGTCCCTTGATGTTAAGGATGCTTTATGAGTTAGCTAATCAATTTCCAAATCTTAAAATGAGGATCTTTAGAGAGATTTGTTAATACGAGACCAAAGCCGAGGCTAAATGCCAGGAGGAGGCCTTTACCTTGCATCCCATATTTTTACCGCCTTTGCTATCATCCATCCTTCGAATGTTTAGAGATGAGAGGACTCTTTGCCACATCATCCCCCTACAACGGCGGGATAAGATGAACCATATATCACTTATCCCCCGACTGTCATTATAAGTGAATCCAACATGAGTGAAGGCTCATATTTATATGATGATGTTGTACACATCTCGTCTTCGGAAGGATACAATATTTTATTATCTAGGGTTTCGACCCATGTAGACTCTTACGAATTTGCTATGAGTGTACCTGTATCTCTTACAGTCGAGGCTGGGGCCATTAGGTCTAATGAGGTGTACTTGTCTTTTGATGAGTCAGCCTTATCGAGGCCGAGAGTTACTGTCACTGACCCCTTAATCTAAACAGCTGCCCCTGTCACCGCCAAGATAGATGGTGAATTTCATGAGAGATTCCTAACTAGGGCACTGGCCCTTGATGTTGTAAACTCAGGAGATGAGGCCGAGGAGCCACTAAATACTTCCTTTATGCAAATATTTGAGAGTACCGTGACTGAGGCTGACCTCTTATACTGGAGGTACTTGTACGATATAAGTTCTGAGATCACGATGAGGGTTCCGAACGAGTCTAAGAGAGCCTTCAATGGTCGTCCTCGAGGGATTTAAGTATACGAATAGATGTTTAAACTTGGCTTTAGCCTCCCAATAGAACCTATAGTACGATCTGTTCTTAACCACTTTGGTTTAACTCCAGATCAATTTTCCCCAAATACTTTTAGAACTCTTCTCGACTTCATAGTGCATTGGAAATTCTATCATAGTACCGACCTTCCAGTCGCCGTGTTCTGGGCATGCTACAATGTTTCCTGCACTAAGTCTCAGCCTTGTTATTATCACTTCGTGGCTAGGAAGCCGACCAAGAAGGTTATTTTTTTCAATAAAATGTATAACCACCATTAGAATCCGAGATACTTCTTTGTGTCTGGAGCATGGTAGTTTCCTTCGAACCATGTCTCGTCTTCCACTGAGCCGAGGATAGCCCGGATTTGGGCAAAAGTGTCAGTGTCTGCTAAACTTCATCCCTGTATGAGTTTAGATGACTAGGAAAAGATTAATACCTTAAGGGTTCAAGGTGAGGATGGTGGTCTCGCCATATAAGAGGACCTCTTGACCCTTTATAAACTCGCTGGGGCTGGTCTTCATATTGGCCCTCTCACTGAGATTCGTAAGTTCTGGACTATAACCTTGCCTTTTAATTTAGTACTGGCTTGGATACTTATGATACTAACCTTTATCCCTTTACAGATCGTCCAAGAAATACTCTCGACGCACTCTATAAAATGGTGTCTCCCAACCTTCTTAACATGGTTAATGAGTTTAGTAAAAAGCCAGCGGCCACAGCTTATCGGACAAAGAAAACTACTGGCGGCCTTAGCCGAGCCGATGATGCCAAGAGAGGAAGAAGAGAGTGGATATTACTACAACTCGTCCGGAAAAATCGGATCAGTCGACCCAGGGATCGGACAGGGCTATACCAATCCACTATGAGGACACCCTTACAACTCGTCTTTCTCATCTAAAGTTAAATGACGAGAGTGTCATGGGCAGTTCCAATCCCTTAAGGCTATATAACATATGATGTCTGAAATTGATATGCGATTTCTTCAGTCTGTTAGCTCGTATCTTCTTACAGAGTTTGGTCTCCACAAGGTCATTTAGGTATTTGACCAAACATTTCTCACTTTTATCCTTCTCAAGTTTTTATCTCGTATCAACTAAATTCAAACAAAATTTTGTAGTTTATGCTTTCTTTCTACCATCGTGGAGACTGGATTGAAAAGAGACTTCCCTTGATTCATAAGGGAAGAGATGCAGAGAAGGTTGAGCAAGGTTTGAGGGATGATCTTAAAAAATAAAAGTCCGTCGAGAAATTAGCAAACTAGGCATTAGAAAAGCTGAAGGCTGGTCATGAACGGGTATTGAAGACAATGGTAGAAAATAAGAAGAAATAGGTTAATATCGCTATCCAAGTAGTCTTGGATGAGGCAAAGGCGCAGGCCTTGGCCGAGTTCAAGGTATCTGAAGAATTTGGAGGTTATGCCTTTGAATACCCTTAAATAGGCATAAAGACAACCTATAGCTGGGACGAGCTGAAAAAGGCTGAGGTTGGGACACTTTCATCCAAACTTTTTATGGATAGGACTTTAAAGATGAAATGCTCACTACTTCTTTATCTGATATAGAGACTCTTGAGAAAGCTCCGACTGAAGTTGCTGAGCACATTGTAGACGAGACCTCCGAGTAGGTGGTGCTGAATACGGACAACGTCGATGTCAATGGAGATGAGGATGATAATCCCATCATGTTTTCCAACACCGAAGCACTTTCGGATGAGGCGACTGCTTAGGAGAGAAGATATTTAGATTGCTTGGGCAGCCACCTGTGTCCATACCTACCATTGTCTGTATATCTTTATGTTTGAACAAAATCTTTCAATGTCATCTTTAACAATATTTTTGTTATGTTTTGAACGAATGAATTTTTATTTCTGATGCTCATTTACATGCTCATGATTTTTGGGATTTATGTATCTGCTCATGATTTTCTGCATTTGTGTGACTGTCATTGAATATTTTTTAATTAGGGGATCACCAAACTAATGATGTTGTTCCCCAATCTCATCTCTCCCTTGGAAAAGATGAGAGTAACCAAATTAATGATTTTTAAAATTTGAGTCTCCAAATTATGGTGTCTGCGTTATAAGTCCCCTCTCGTCGTTTTGAGAGTGTGTGCATGAGAATTGTCTCGTCCATACACTATTGTCTCGGCCGAGAGGGTGTATCCATCAAATTAATGATATTTAATATGAACTACAACTAAGTGATTTTTAATTTGAATTTGCCAAATTATGGAGTCTACATCACAAGTCCCCTTTCATCGTTTTGTGAGTGTATATATGAGAGCCGTCTTGTCCATGCGCTGTCGTCTCAGCCGAGAAAGTGTGTCCACCAAATTATTGATGTTTAATATGAACCGGTGATTTTTAATTTGAAATCACCAAATTATGGTGTCTACATCACTAGACCCATCTCGTCGTTTTGAGAGTGTATGGATGAGAGTCGTCTCATTCGTGAACTGTGGTCTCATCTGAGAGAGTGAATCCACTAAATTAATGTTGTTTAATATGATCCCCCTCTCTGTGTTATTAAGAGTCCATGGGTGAGGTTGACCCTGTCTGACTGCCATGTCACCGAGAGTAAGTAAGAGCTACTTCACCACAAATGATGTTCTTTAGCTTAGGATGATCTAAAACATACAATTTTAAAATTATTCAAACAACAAAATATGAGAGAACTGAAAAATTTTCATTCATAATCTAATTATCATATACATAGACAAATGACATTAAATGAAGTGGGTAAGAGACAAATGAAGCTTTAACACAACTACTACTAATAATATTTTTTGACGTGGTCAGCATTCCATGGATTGGAGAATGGTTCTCCATCTAAATTTTACAGCCGATATGTTCTTAGAACCACTTCTTCAACCACCCTATAAAGACCATGCCAGTTAGGATTCTGCCACATCTTATTTAGAACAATTTCTCCTACTTCCAATGGCCGGGCCTTCACCCTCTTATTAAAAAAATTATTGTCCTTTGCTGATAGGCAGCTTGCCTAACCTCAGCGTCCTCCCTTCTCTCTTCCACCAGGTCCAAATCTAATCTGTGTCATACAACGTTCTACTACATGTCATATGTTTAAACTCTATGGGTTGATAGAACTATCTCTATCAGCACCACAACCTCTGAGCCATAGGCTACCATGAATGGAGTTTCCCCCATTGAAGTCCTCTCTGTCATCCTATATGCCCATAAGACGACATCCACCTCATTAATTCACCTCACTTTAGCATCTTCCAACTTTTTCTTGATTCCATCAAGAATTGTTATGTTCGTAACCTCTCTCTTCCCGTTAGCCCGGAGTCGGATTGGAGCTGTAAATAAATGTTTGACGTTGACCCGCTCACAGTACTTCTCGAGGGAAATGTTCTTAAATTGCTTACCGTTATCAGAAATTAAAGTGTCAGCCAGGTCGTACCTACAGATAAAGTTTTTTAGATAAACAAAAAATTTATTCTTCTCTGTTATCGTGATCATTGCCTCAACCTCTACCCACTTCGAAAAATAATCAATAATTAAAATCAAATATCGATAATTGTTTATAGCCCTTGGAAAGGGTCCTACGAGATCGATCCCCCAGATTGCAAATGGACATGGGGATGTGATAGAGATCATGGGATGATGAGGTTGATGGGGAATGGTGGAAAACCTTTGGCACTTATCGCACTTCTTCACATATGCGGCTGCATATTTGGTCAAAGTCGGCCACCAGTATCCCTGAGTGACGATCCTCTTCGCTAATGACCTTCCTCCAATATGACTGGAGCAAGATCCCTCGTCCACATCCTTTAAAATATACTCTACCTCAGATGGATGAACACACCTGAGTAGAGGGAGTAGGAACCCTTTCTTATATAAGATGTCTCCTATGATGGATAACTTGGCCTCTTTATACCCTAATTTATTCTTCTCGACTTTGGAATCAGACAACTCTCCATCCCCACTGTATTCCCTCTGTAAAGGGTCTCGGCTCTTCAGTATGTTCCCTAATTTATCCTCCAATAGATTTATTCCATGGCCTCTCGACTACAGCAACTACCTCGGCCAGAGCCACATTGTCTCCAACCCCTTCTCTTCTATCTGGATGAACCGAAGGCTCTCTAGAAACTGTTCTCTATTGGTTGTTCCTGTCTCCCTACTCCTTCTCTTGGCCACGAGGAGGTAGACGATCATCACATCTGTTATTCCTTCTAGAACCGTCTATAATTTTAGATCTGGAGAGGTAATTACTCAGGTCGTCTGCTGCTGGGCTAAGCCTATATAAGGTCGACCCCCTACTTAATGTGTCTAAAGCTGAAGCCCTTAGCCTACACTCTCGGCTTAGTCTACCGCTACGCCCTCAGTTAAATGGATCGCACAGTGCCTCCATAAATTTGATAAGGCTCGCAACAACTCCCGTCCTCATCATCATACTACTCATCCTCATCATTAGGGAATTCTTGACCCAACTTCCCCAGGCGTAATTGCCTAGGGTCGGCCACATCCTTACACCTTTGTATAGGAGGAAGATCCTTATGTGGGGCCAGGGGTGGTCCCCTGGACATTGGATCTGGGACACCTTATCCGGCGGCCGGAGTTATCATCTTATCTCCGACACTAGTGAGTCTAACCACCATGTTTTGGATAAAAATAGCTAGAGTTGCCTGCGTATGTCGTTGGCTAACCAATAAGGAGCGCAAGGCTGCCGTCACTTCAGCCATTACTGACTCAGGAGGGCTTGGCTGGTAGTGGGTCCACCCCTAGTAGCATGATCTGTTTCCATTGAAGAGTTATGTTGACTAGAAAAATCAAGTGATGTACTGGAAATGAACTAGATGAGCTGAAAGTGAGCTTGAACTCAAACTAGAGCTCTTTAAATGGCGGTTCAAGCTCAACCAAGGATGAGAACGGACCACCACCAGAGAATCCAGTGGAGTAGCTATTTATGAATGGAAGAATATGGCTATCTCGTTCCCATCGAAGATGCCAAATTGATGATACCGGAATTGGTACCACCAAGTCAAAGTGTGTGTAAGCTCAAAACTAGACTACAATGGAGTATGATAGTTATAAATAAATAGACAGAAAGAGATGAGGCAGAGGAGAAGATGATACGTAATATAACTGGTTCATCCTTTGAAGGGCCTACGTACACTATTTGAGTGTGTGAAATCCACTAAATCTGGTCTCTAATGGCCCTAGTATACAAACACTCAAGGTTTCTCTCTTTAAGCAATCGATTAAGTTGAGTTTTAGTAGGGTTTAAAATTTGTGATCCTTTACAGTGATGTAGAAGATAAGTATTTATATGGCTAGGGTGGTATCATACACACCGTAATCATGCATGAGGCATGTTAGACACCAAGTATCCAAGGACCTAGTGCCATCTGTCTTCTATACATGTAAGTAATGATTAAGATATATTCTCCATGAGTACATTGACGCTCCTTCGGACTGCATACTGACACTTGCCAAGTATAGTCTCGGTCGTCTAGTATCCATTTGAGATAAGTGTACGGGTTGGACCTAGATGTCTCGGACTTACAATGTAGATAAGGAGAGACGCTGGGCCAGCGAAGGTCGCCTGCTGAGACGAGATGCCCTGGCAGAGATGGGCCAAGTCAATTGTACAAGATGACTCGAGTTGAGGATGCTTCGAAGAGTCGATTGGGGATGATTTTACCTTGGGACGAGATGAGGTACCATAATGGCATATCACTGAGGGTCGGTAAGTTTTCGGAGGACCTATTCCCCATTGTCCAGCTTCTCATATAAGCCTTGGGTCGCATCCACCTGCTTCAACGACATCAATTGAGTTTTTAACCAATCACCTCATAGAACCATACTTGAAAAAAAAATTCCAAAAATATGCATAAAAACTATCATAAAAATAATGCAAGGATAAAATCAAAATAAAAAAGTACAAAAATAATAATACCTCCAGAAGGTATGGCGCTCCAGTGAAGGTCTACCCACAACAGTGGCTGAAGCTGTCCAAGAAATTATATAATCTCACCAATGTTAGGATTCCTCACTTATAAGTACCTATCTATACAATATCGTGAAGACAGGGACGAAACCAGAGGTGGATGTCATCACCGATCTTCACCATCAGCATACTTCCCTGGAGAAAAAGAATGAATAAGCTCAATGCCTATCGCATGTGCCGACTGTATTTCACATTGACCCCTTTCCCTTGCAAAGAGTCCTTCAGTAAGGACACATTCACAGTTGGTCCTGAGCCTACCCTCGACCCAAAGCCACCCTAATATCCTCACCAGTCAAACTAAGCACCCACTCCACCATAATCTGAGAGCCCTCGCATGAAACTCCGTAATCTGATACACATCCATTAGAGTCCCCATCATCTCGCCCACACCAAAGTGGAAGGTGTGGATGGTGTCTCACTATCTCTCTCGAAGGTCCTACAACATCGCTAATTACCACGATGTCTCATCTAGGGACCCCATTAAATCCCCAAAACCCATAATGTGCATAAAGATCTTCACACCATTAGGGAGGCAGTCCTAAAGTGCATTCACCCTTATTGACCCTCGAGAATGAATCTTCTTTGACGAGATGTTCGTCTGCAAAATACACATACCAGATAAGTTTCTTGAGAATAAAAATAAATAATCCAATTCAAAAAAAAATAACAAGGTACTCACATAGCCACTAGGACTCTTCACCGTAGCAAAACGATGCATTTTAGGCTCCTTCAATAGAATTCGCTCATCTGCCATTAGTTGATAGACATTATCCACCCCTACAGGTTGTGACACCCCGACTAATTAAATACCGAGTAGCTACTCCTTAATTCAAACTAATTCAAAATGTCAAGTTGGTTCAGTTCGTAGCATCACTGTCGAAAATGTTTTAACAATTACTAGCCACCTAATATTTAAAAGTGAGTTGTCAATTTTAATTGAATTCGATATACATACAACCAAATTAAATTGTGAATTACTGATACCACAACCACATCACAGTCACAATAAATAACGATGTAATAAACTGAATCTAGAGGAATACACCTCACACAATTCGAATACTGGAATAAACAAATACAAGCCTGAATCATTAATTTAATTACAACCCAAAAATATAAAATAAAAACTGAGTAAATAAGATGTCTCTGAAAGGAAAAGGGGCGACATGCCCTACAGATGAATGAATCTGAAGTAGAGTCAAGATATAAAGTCGAGGTGTCTACTATCAAGGTTCTGTAACTTCCACAGCAGCTACAACACGTCGCGGGAATAGAACTCCTATGCTTGGTGTCCTTGTGGCTGGGCACCTAAATTTTTTTTTAAAAAAATAGATTTGAAAGAAAATGGGTGAGGGCCCGATTGTAAAAACAGTTTAAAATACAGCAAGTGTTTAATATAATTAAACAATGGATATAAAGTACATGATAGTGCGTGCACTCACATGAGTTCCTCACCTCTCAACTAATTGTGCACTCCTATCGTACCCGTACCCTTACCCGTTCTAGTTATTCCCATATTGAACTAGTCCAATACACAATCTAACAGTTCTACAAGATTCATGATTTAAGTCCCGACCTCTTAATTTAAAAAAAGAGTTTTACTTTTCTTCTTAGTTCCCATATTAGCCATGCTAATCACTAGAGATTTTCCATTTTTAACTCTACAAAAATATTGCTATTATTGGCACTTACATTTATTCATGACAGTTCATTTCAATTAGCAGTATATTATTCTCACCATAAATATACAATAGTGGCACCCCGAGACAAAGCGCCGATGCACACATACTCTGCTATCCAATCCCGGTACATCATGTACATAAGGACCACGTATTCCGAATCTCTCAGGAATCATTTTCAATAAACAACAATCACACAAAATGGAGGTGAACATAGTTCACATCACATGGGTCACGCACATACCTACGCTCCCATGATCAGCAGACTTATTAACTTCTCAATAAGTCCTTCTCTGACCTATGTCCTCGAGGTACCAATCTAAATCCCCCCCGTAGGCACACAAAGATTAGATGGCCCTGATCGAACGCCGACCTCCCGCGATAGCAAGTATGGTAGGTATGTTATACACAAATACTACATATACCAAGCATTCACACATCTTAGGTATCAAATAATATTAATAGAGATATATTTCTCATCCTTATACCGTCATTTAACGTTACACGTTTACAAGTCCCCAAATTATATACATTCAAGTTAACAACTCTTCTCACGTCGTAATTTTAATTACTTATACCCTAACACATAGATGTCATCCGGTTTACTACTTAATCCCAAGTTTTAATCCTCAACATACTTCAAATCTCACAAATATATCCACTAGTCAACAAGGGAAGGTTAACACTCAATTATATAAGTCTACTAGAAGTTTTAAATAAAAATTAGGCCTAAAAAGGCATTCTGTCAACTCGTTAGAAATATCGTTCGAACAAGGTCGTTCGAACGAATGGATTCGAACGAACTACCAACTCGTTAGAAAGGGAACTATCATCTCGTTAGAAACCTTGTTCGAACGAGGTCGTTCGAACGACCTGGGCAGGTCTTCTAACGAGATGGCAGAATACGCACAGAAAATTCCCAATTCATTTTTTTCAATTTTTGTCTTCTCTAAATTCATCCTAAGATCATCCCAATCGCATTTTAATGTTCTTAAACTTTACTAAATCCTCTTAGGTCATTTCTTAACATATTTTGGGGTCAAATCCTCCTAATCAACATGTAATCATCATTAATTCCCAAATTTTACCCCCAAACCCTAGATACATGAACCCAGAATTTTATTATGTCTAATTACTCATCTTAAATCCATTTTTAAATCATCAAAGTTAAGTCTTCGAATATCAACTTCATCCATAACCATTCTACATGCAATTCCTAACCCAACTTTAGAGTTTCTACAACAATTTCATTATGTTTTCTTCAAAACTTCCAAGACAAAACAGTTTCTACACTAAACATGGAAGAAATATTCAATGCACTTAAAAATATCAAATCACTTGCCTTAGATTCATTTTTCAGATTTGTTGTTGTTGATTCTAGGCTGAATTTCCGTTCTTTCGGTCACAAATCCTTCCAGAATGGTGGTGATGGGTGATGGCTTTGGTTTGGCTCTTGTAAGCTCTCTCCGACTTCTCTCAAAACTCCCGTAGCCCACTCTCTTATCTTTTGCTGGTAATGGCCTTAGTGGTCTCTTTAAAAATATAAATATAAACTCTAATTTTCGTGGGTTTTAATTCCCTTATTTTTAAAATTACCAAACTACCCTTCTAGGTAGCCGGCTTGGCCTAAAAATGCCCCGGGACCCAAACTAAACCCCCGACTAGTGTTTTCTGACTATTTCGACCCTTCCGGACACGTTGGTGCACTCAAAATGACCATTCGGTTGATAAAAATATAATTCACTTTTTAATCTAATTAAATTCATTCCTGACGCGACTGACACGCGCGTCCCAACTTAATTTTTTAAATTGTCGTATTTCAGCCTTGCGACAACTTTAATATTTTCAATACTCATGAAATATTCAATTTTAACATCATAATCAAATACCAACTCACATCTCGCTAGTATTTATATCCGGATTAATTCTCAATTAATTCTCATTTAATTTAATTAATCCCTTAAATAAAAATCAATAAAATTATGGGGTATTACACAGGTATTCCCTCAGAATGGGCCTACTCAATCTTGGACCAGTCATCAACGTTCAGAATATTCTCAATTTTTTATAATAAACTCACATAAACGAGAGAGAGAGAGAGAGAGAGAGAGAGAGAGAGAGAGAGAGAGAGAGAGAGAATTCGTTTTGAGGTGGGGAATGAGGGTTTCCCTTGCCATCTTTATATAAGGGTAAGGGACCTGTCGGTAGGCACCTCCATGTGCTTGTCAGCCTAAAGATACCCCTTAGGAACCCGCAAAACCACCAGACTATGTGTCATCTTCAAGATCGCACATTCGACCCCTAGCGATAAGCACCTCCTTCAAATTTCGTTTCAAAAAATTCTAAAAAATTCTGAAACAATCCTCCCAAATCACCAAAAATTAAAAAAAAAAATCATAAAATCTCAAATTTTGCAAGAAATGCACATTTTCATAGAAATCTTAAAAAATTCAAAATCACACGAGTGTTCTAACAATCATTAAAAATCTAAAAAAAAAATCTGAGGACAGAGAAAATTCCCCAAAACCAAAAAAAATCCCAAAAATTATAAAATTTAATATTTTTCAAGAAATTCACATTTTTAATAAAAAAATCTTCAAGAATTCAAAATCACACGCGCGTAAAAAAAATCAGTAAAATATTAACAAAATCCAAGAATCACAAAAAAATTCCATAAATCACAAAATAAATCCAAAAACTCTTAAAACTTTAAATTTTGCAAAAAAATACACATTATGCATGAAAATATCAAAATTCCAAATTTATTAAAGTGAATTAAAAAATCATCAAAAATCACCAAAACATCTCGAAAAAATTCAAAACTTCCTAGAAAATTCTAACACCATCACATATCTCTTCAAAAGTTATTGATCGCTCTTTTGGTCCTTAGAATTGACCTTGGCCCTCATAATCAATTGCGATTCCAATATTGATCGCACACACTCTTTAGGTTCTTAGAATTAATATTTGCCCTCATAATCGATCATAATCTCCCTATTGACCACACATACTCCTTAGGTCCTCGGGATCGGCCATGATTCCCATACTAGTTTAACGTAATTCTGAGATCCTCATATTTGACCTTGGCCCTCAGAATCGGTCACGATATCCATATTGGTCACATGACTTAATAACACCTTAGAATTAACCTTGCCTTCAAAATCGACCACGATCCTTGAATTGGTTATACATAACTCCCAGGTCCTCGAAATCAGGTCTTTACCCTCAGCACAATAAAAAATCACCTTAAACTCTCTACAAGTGTCCCAAATTCCATTTCTCACCAAAGTTCTAACATATAGGCACTTGACAATCACAACCTCTATCAATGTGTTTATCTTTCGACAACCCACATTTATTCTAAGCTCGTCCATCGAGGGTCTCTATAGAAATACCATTCTATATCTAACACTCTCCCATTATGTCTAAAAAAAAGTCCTTCCACGTCTAGGACCCCTGGTCCTCTACCAAAGAACAATCGCACGTCCTTCGAGACCCTTTTGTCTTTGGTCAACCCTTAAAGCCAAAAATATCTCAGCACACTTTTTAGAGCTCTGAATACTCATTCCAATTATCCCGATCATGTGTGAATCTAACTTAGTATTCACATTTGTGGAAAAAAATCAATTATCCTGCCTATCGAAATGACAACTCACCTGCCTACATGCATGGAGGAGATTCCTTGCCAATAACTTTGGTCACCATATCGGCAAATAGGGCAAGGTCGCATGCACATAATATGTATAAATGTTTTATATTTTAGATCTCATATAAACATCAACAAATGTATCAATAAATAAATAAAATTTAACCAAAGTTTCCTATATGTATTTAAGGATGAACAATCAATTTCCAAATCAATTGCTTTATAAATTCGCAAAAGAATGTAATCAATTATTCAGTGAGTAGTAATCAATACAACTTTGTGTATAATATAAATAATAATTTTTATATATATTATGATCATTTTTATTTTGAAAAAAATAAAAAATAGAATTACACAAAAAAATATACAAAAATACATCACTCTTGAGATAATTTACACAGTACAAATAGATTCCACTGGGGAATAACTCAAAATATAATTAAAATATTATTTAATTAAAAATAACTATTTGTTATTAAATGCAATATCAGTAACAATTATTGAAGCACCCTTTAAACACTCTAAATCAAAACACCACATATGCACACAATGTCCCTTAACAGATTAAAAGCATAAAATAAAATTATATGGATGACCTTTTAAGGCAACCAACAAAGATATAAAATAGAAAATTAAATATTACTCATCTATACATTATAATGAGAATAAATAATTGTTGTTAACAATTAGAACTTACAAATGAGAATATTCTTTATCAACACTATAAATACCACATAACCATAATGTCTGACAGTAATAGATAATAAATTTATAGTTAAAACACATATTAATCTAATTTACAAAAATAACTTAAATTTACATAATTGAATGAGGAAAAAAAATATCTTCTCAAAGATGTTCAAATTTGAAATTAAAAATCTAAATGGATTTTAAAGTGGGACGGGGGTGGGGTGAGGTGGGATGATAAAAGAATCTACCATCCAGTGAAAAATATCATACCAACTAAACAAAAGCCTCAAATAAATAAAATATTATATAGCATTAAGATCTTTTAAAATTTATATTAAACACAATAAACTAATAAATAAACCATGACTTGCGCTTAACTTAAAAATACTCAATTTTAAAGGCTTAATTGGTAAATAGACCATGACTTGTTACATACAAAGACGTAATTTCAACTTCCAACTACAAATTTACATGCACCGATATAAAGTTCTATGATTTGTAACCATCTCAATATCATTCGATATCAAATTCTGCTCAAATTCTCAATTCTTTAGGGTTGAACCTGCATTGAAACACAAAAAATAATTGAATAAGCCCTCTAACAGCATATTATTTTTCTTATAGTCACATTGGGATATTAGACATCAATAATAATGGTATCATGAATGTGACTATGAATCATAAAATATAAGCAATCAAAATTCATAGTTAAAAAAATCAATCCATAACATACTCGGCATAAATAATAAGAACTCAATAATCAAAGTTGGACCAATATTATAATCCCAATTATTGTGTACTAAACAAAGCTTAACAATACCGTTTGATCAACAAGTGTCTCATATTGAATTCCTAATTACTCAACATTGTAGCTACTCAACATTACCTTATCATTAGGGACTGCTATCGTATGGAAAAAAAATCAAGGATAAGCATTGCCTTGCATTACATTTAGTGCCAACGTTAGTCTTGCCTACAATAAAGAAGATCAGAAAAATTAAACATGTATATTAAATGATAAATAGAAACAATCTGAGAAGCAATAGTTCATGAGTAAATTCAAATTCATAAGACCAACCTACACAAATCTCAAAGACCAACCCAACCAAATCTCACAGGTAAACAACTTTCCATTTAGGCTTCCATCTATAGTCTCTAACTCCTCACGGACTATATAAAAAATTATAATCCCCAATGTATGAAAATATTATCAAAACATAACAAAATTACAATATAAAAAGGCAACACCTGAACAAAAGAAAACGCCTGAACAATAGAAAAAGGCATGTGGAAACCCATAACAAAGATCAGCCTACCCGTGCCCCAAACCACCTGAGTAAAATTTGTAGGCAAAAAAATAAAATAAAACATCCCACCCAAAGGGTAAACCATCAAACTCGTTTTCTCCCAAATCTAAAGAGAAAGAGAGCTGAGCTAAACAAAAAAGAACTAAAAAGAATAAGGAGGAACACGATCATCAGCAACAAATCAACCCACATGGCTTTGGAAAGCATTATCCAAGAGATGGATAAACATATAAATACAAAAATATGGGTTCAGAACAATACGAAAATATGTAAAATCTTTGAATAGAGATTCAGTACTCTGTGCTTCCCTGGCCTCGGGGTCCAAGAGAGTAGAATAAACATTATGAATCTTCATAAAATCGCCTCCGTCCGATCCCATTTCACACAAATTCGGATGGTAAACCTTGGCTAAGCTTCGGCATGCCGTTTTGATTTCCACTTGGGACGCATTTTAATTGACTCGGAGAACGTTGTACATGCTAACTGTCACTATAATACCTGTATTTGTATAGTTATAACAGGAGGTTCGGCAGCACAGTTATAACAGGATATAAACGTCAATATTTCTTACATATGAAAGGCATTATAATGCCTATATCTATAAAGTTTAAATCTCCCTTTGATGCATTTTTTTCTCCTTGATTTACGATAAATAAAAAATAAAAATAAAAAAGATTATAAAATTACATAATGTGATGATGAAAAATAGATTAGGATAAAACAAAGGTCATACACTTCTTTTAGTTGCCCAGAGAAGTACCTCGCCGCTAATGGTACCCCGTGGTTGATCACTTGGAAAAAAAACATTTCACTTGGAGTTTGAAGCTGAGAGATCGATGAGTGGGATGCCTTCAACTTCGATGACCTACACAATACAACATATTGACCTCAATAAAAGCAATTAATTAACATTACAATTAAAATTCTAGGGATTAACTGAAATATTAACTAAACAACGATTAATGAACAAACCAAGTTCTGGAATTCTTGCAGAGGTTTTTGTCAATAAATATGCACCAAATCGAGACTAAACCCACATATGTTTTTTTATTCCATTCAATACCACTCAAAACTCTAAAATCGAAACTATGAACCAATGAGTATATCACCTTTCTCTTTTTTCTCAAAGTTTTCAAATTCTTGGTTATGTTCAATATGAGTGAAGACCATTAGATCTTATCTTCGTTCTATATGTCATACAATATGTCAATCTCAATTGGTTGATTGATGCAATGTTTGTGTAGGGATCCAAATCGTGATAAGGGCACAAAGTAGCCATTCTTTGGACCCTTTATCTGTTGCTGAGATCTCAATGGCTATTGTAACTGTTAAGACTGAATAATATATATTTTTCTTTTATGATGAAAATTTATTTTCATAGTGTAATCATAATATTACCTCAATAAATCTATATTTTCATTTACTAAGTTAAGTTTGTGCATGACATCCCGGTTATGTCGTTTCTAAATATTGTATTTATTATAAATGCACTAAGATGATTACTTGTTCTTTCAATGTACCTTCTATGACCTTCTAATTAAACTCCAATTGTTTAGTTTGTAGAGTGGTATTCTTTTGCTTGATTTTCTCTCTTTCTAAATTCTCTTGGCGGTTCTATCTCTCTCTTCATCTTTCATATATCTTTCTCTATCCTAATTGCACTCAAGATCGAATTGTTTGCTTCCGCTATGCGACTGCAGTGAAATATTTTATCTTGCAAGCCACCTAAATTGAATAAAAGAAGTATTCCTTTATCTGCTGAATAAAGGAACAGAGTATATTCAAGGTATATACTTTAAAATTTGAACTTAGATGAAATTTCTTAAAAGGAAATTTCTTAGATGAGGTATAATTAGTCTTAAAAGGAAATTTCTTCGCTGATAGGCACAATGATATAACTCTAAAAGTACATAACATATTGATCTCCAAGTATCATAATTTCAAGGGTTGTTATGACTTCATCTTAAGTCACTAAGGGAATTCTGCATGTACTATGGAGCTTTGTGTGCGAGTATATAGGCTTAGAGGGGGGTACCAAAGAGAGTCAAAAGATGATTATCCTACGCAACTCTAATGGAGCCTGATCTATACCTTATTGGTAATTCCTTTCTTGGCGGGAACTGCTTGGCACCTTGGTTTTCACATCCTAGGCGTATAGCCATCGTCGAAAGTTCAACCTAGACGGGAGATGCAAGGCACTTACCAGATCATTTGGATGTTATGGAATCATAACGAAGGATGAGGTGCAGCATGAGCAGTGAGAGTAAGATTGTGATTTTTCCACCCATATATTATGCCATACATGCCCCTTTGTTAGGCAGTTCGTGAGCTCCGTCGCAGGATTCCTCACCCTGGGTTTAATGACAACCTAGTGTTGGTTATGATCCCTCCTAGGGAGTTGACAATGGGCAGTTCTAGGGCCTGAGTATTCATTATAGACCCTGCCATCTGCCCCTACTTCATTTTTATTTTGAAACTTGTGTCCAAATATATAACTGCTTAATGAATAGTGCTTAATGAACAATGATGGAAGAGTATTGCACCAATTAAAGAACAATTATACCTCAAAGTAAGGGTAACCAAGGACATCTAGAAAATCTAAAATTAAGTTCATATCATGACAAAGTAAGTTCATATGTAATAGTTGCCTGATTACCAACAAATGCACAAATCAATTAAGGTTGTAAAATTAGAATTAAACAAAAAGAGGGTAACCAAGGACATCTAGAAAATCTGAATCACCAAATAATGAAAACATAAATCAATTTATAGGGGAACAAATCATGTAGCAAGTAGATGTAAAAAATATGAATCTAAAACTTCCAGATATGGCTGTAAATAGGTCAGACTCAAGAAGAGAGCAAATCAATAGATTTAAATCCAGATCTCACTTGTAGATATCAAATCCAAGTATACAGACTGATCCTATTTAGATTTATTTCTAGCCAACTTTTTCTTCATAACCATAAACACTTCATTGTCCCATCATCAGCAATGGGAAAGAGATAAATAGCCTAGAATGAGAGAACGGAAGAGTAGTAAAAGCTGACATAAGAGAACAAAGTACTTGAGGTCGAATGCCTAACTTTGTCATGATATAGCTTATTAAAGAAAACTACAACAATCAAGCATAAGAATTGGAGAAAATCAATGGCAGGAGCTCAAATTGTTAATGTGAGCTCACAATTGGGGAGACTCAATGGTGGGTGAAATAGAATTGGAGATGTCACTATGCAGCTTCTACATGTATGATATCAAGGAAACACAATGATGACTGAAACTGATAAAAAACATATTTTATCTACGTGTGCATCACGCCTCTTTTTCCTGGTACAGAAGCTAGCTTATATTATAAATCTTCCACTGCTTATAGCTAAAGACCTAGAGGATATGACTGATTTAGTCATAACAGTTCATGGTGATGTTATTTTTGTTCTAGAAGAAGATAGAACAGATATTCGTACCGCATACTTAGCCAGGCATCCCGATGCATTTTGGGATGATTTTGGAGACTTCCAATTTAAAAGCATTGAATCCAAAGTTGTATGCTTTGTGCCGGGGGTTGCTACAACTTCATTGGGATCTGGAGAGTTTACCAAAGGGGAGTTTGCAGCAGCAATGGTGGATTCAATATACTAGTTTTATAAGCCTATCTTGTCCCACAATTCTACCTTCTCTTTCTCAGCCTTTAGCCTCTGATTTTCCGTTACGTAACTGAGTAACCATTGTAGAGGTTATGGTTATCCATTTGTGTATCTTCCAGTGGCAACAACAATCTACACATAAGAAAAAAAAGGAAAACGGAGTTGTACCTAGTACATGTACTCGTCAAATAAAGAAACTTTTGAATGTGAAAAACAATAGGCAATGAGATATAAAGGTACTTAAATAAGCGATTACAATAGAATGGGAACACTACTGGGATCGAGGATTACAATAGATTAAGACCTTTGAGTTATCGTGGTGCAGATTATTCAATTTGGCATTATCTCTCTGTAGCAAGGCTATGTGTGAAAATGTTGGAAAAAAACTTGATCTTCGAGATGATAAACAATTCGTCATAAACCATCCTGGCGCGGTGCCCATTACCACAACACAAGGATAGGAGCTAAAACAGTTTATATGATCTCCTCCTTACATCAAATGTAGTTCATAAATAAAGTAAAATGTGAATCCCGTGTATTAGGGGCCAGTAATACAATAGTTCATAAATCAATAAACACAAAACATAAATTCCGTGTATTAGGGGCCAGTAATACAATAGTTAGCTTTGTTAGATAGTAGAAAGGCACGTAAATAAATGATAGCTAAGCATAGCAACACATCACATTTGAGTCATAAATGATACTTGGCAACACAATGCATTTGAGTCATAAATGATACTTGGCAACACAACACACTCGCGTTAAAATTATAAATACATTATATTCTTTCTTAACAAAGATTATATGATTTCTTCTCAAATCATAAGGAAATACATCGAAGTCTTCAGCAATAGGACAGTAAAATTAATGTATACACTGGGGGGATTGGAACTTAGACCGAGAGATATTGTTATTATTTTATTGATTCCATTAAAGTATCTATTCCCATAATAAGTTAGTGGAATTATAATAGATAGCAAGGGTATTGTCTAGATATAATAGTGCACTTTGTAATAAGAATGCTCTAGACTATGTAATCTCATAGGGGACGATCCTTTAGTGATATGACTTATGACATCACACGGATGCTAAAATATTCTCAATATGGCTAAGGTAGTTATCTCTAGATCACCTCCTCTTCCCCTCCCCAATATATTGGTGTACACCCCCAATGGAGAAATCATTCAATTACCACATGATTTAGGGAATTGAGAATAAGAGTTAATTAATTCTTCATATTATTAGTTCAGCATGAATTTGAAGGGGTACGATGGGGAGTCGGGTTGGGATCCCTGTCACTTTACCTATACCACTACAACCGCCATGACGACCACCTACACGGCTTCCCAACCCCTAATTGTAGAAATTATTTATAGAAAGTTAGATACCAAAATAGAGGGTATGGTTGTGCCAATGGCACGCTGTTATACTTGTTACTGATGCAATCACACTTATGGCATCCAACCTCTAGTTCTTACAACTCTAAAAATTGCATCATAGCATCCACCCTCTAATTACGTAACCCATTATAGTAGATATACCCACCATGAATTCACCCAAAACAAATCCCCCACTCGAAATGTCATCAACATACTTATGAACCAAAGAACGAAAAAATAATATATCCCAAAAATTAATGCACCGTCAAATAATTATCTTCCAGTGGTAGCCAACTACAAAAAAAAATTAAGGACAACAACCAACGATTGATGTGTTCTTTATCCACTCGGGGAATTGAATCTGAATAAAGAAATCATATATCATATAGCTTAAGAGTACAAAGCGTATGGGGTTGGCGTTTCTATGGAAGTAAAAGAAAGCCTTCCCCATAAGCACCAACATCACTCACTTTTAGGAGACAAACACTTGAAAAAAAACCACATAACATATTTAAATGTGAAAAACTAACTTTAGACAACAACTGATACTAAAGAAATATTGGTCCAATATTTGTAGGTCTCTCCTCATCCATTAATCATTTTAGTATGCTACTAATCACAATTCGGCCCCTATAAACCATTAAAACAAATTACGCAAAAAATACTGACTTAGGAGTTGTGTCAAACACCCGAGAGTCATAGGCATAAGGATGAATACTTCAATGATCAACTATGCAGAAGATAATGAGTTCACAGATAAAATGGAAAACAAAATCATAGTAGAACCATATTTGAATAACCTCATTTACCCAAAATAAAATACTAAGCATGCAAAATTTGTACATATAACAACTTTCCAAAATACATTACAAAATGCAATCGTGAACTACAAACCCTAAAAAAACTAAATAAAAAAGAAAAGGAGTATACCTCTTTTTGGAATGTTCAGGTATAATCAGGTCACCTAAGAAATTAAAATGGCTCAGATATTAAAAAATTGAAATACATGAGAACCTGTAACCTAAAAGAAATATTAAAAGATCCTCAAATAAACATAAAGATTCATATTAAATGATTCAGACCTCAAAAACAACTCAAAAGAGATGAAGCATCATGTGGGATAAATAAGGTTTGAAACTATAAATACAACTCATCCAAGAAATAAAAATAAAACTAATATCAAAACTAATAACCAAATCGCTATAGAAGTAACATCAAATTTAAAACAAACCAAAAAACTAAACATTACAATGCAAACACCATGAATTTATCTTCTATTTGAAAACTAAAATCGAAACCATAAGAAACTTACCTGAGTGGAGCGGCGGCGTAGAGAGGAGAGGGGGCAAAGAGTCAGGTGTGGCGGTGGCTGAAGCAATGGGGAGACGGTGGGGAGAAGGGTTTGAGGTAGGTTTTTTTTGGGGCTTGCTGATGAGATACGGGAGAATGAGAGGCTTGTATGACAAATGAGAGAGAATGGGAACAAATTGATGACCTGAACTTGAACAAAGTAACCCCAATTTTGAATTGAAGTCCAAATTTGGTAAGTGAAAAAGAGGGGGGAAATCAAATATTTGAAGGGTAAAATTGGTTGTGCAAGAAAAACTTATTTAGATGACATCATCAACTAAGCTTATGACATACATAAGTTTCCTAATTTATTATATATATATATATATATATATATATATGCAAACATATTTTTATAAATGAAAAACCCCAAAAGGAGGGTTTATTCTCTAGTTCCTAATTTAAAGTTATCTCACATTCTTATCACACTCTCACCAAACTTTGCACACTTTTCCATAAAAATAATAAACCCCGCCTTATTTCCTCAAACTACGTGGACTTTGATGTCATTTTTGGCTATGTAGGCATCTCGAAATCATTTTTAAGATTCGATTCCTCTTTATTCATTCCCTTTTATGTTCACATTCACATGTTATTATTTCACCCATATATTTAGTTTATTTTGCCCATGTAGTTAGTTTCTTTATGTTTATCACTTCTTAGCGGTCCCGTGACACGCGTGCTCATTTTTCTAATAGTAGTGCTATGATCCGGTACACCGTTCACATTCTAGTTGTTTTTTATTCATGTTTTCTATTGCTAGTTTATTTACATTTTTTCACTTCTCAGAGATCCTATGACATGCATGTTCACTTTTCTAGAGTGGCTCTATGATCCGGTACGCCATTCATATTTTTGTTGATTTAACATACTTTTAGTAATTTATCTACTTAGAATGACTCGTTCCCATATTTTTCATGGCGTTGGTATGATGATTTCACTCCACGCACACCCCCACACATTTGCACATTTTCACTTTACACACTTTGCACGAATGATACATTTTACATACTATACACATGTACAAACACTTTAGAAGAAGGATTTTGTTTATCATGTGACAGAAATGACAGAATGGATGCCTAACACCTTCCCATTCCGTAATATAGTCTTCGAGCCCACATCTTATTTTGTTTCGATCGCACCCATAGTCTTTTCTATTTTCTCTTGAGATATAGATATTTATTTTGTCTGTTTTGAGTAAAATAGGTTGACAACTCTGATCTTTACGCATTCACATACCTCACATCATCGACGATGAACATTTTTATATTCTCCCCCTTATCTATAAGAAATCCCGCATGATGACTTTAACACAAGTTCCAGGAGCGGCGAGGGGCCGGGATGGCCACAAATTCATTTTAATGTGAAATCCATCATTGATCATAATATTTTAACATGATTATGTCATTATTAAATCTATGCAATCCCATTTTGATTGAACTTGAAAATATAATTATATTCTTACAAAAACATTGAAATAAATGAAAATATTATCTTTATAGTAAATTCAGAATAGATAGTAATCTCATCTTTACTTGAATTTGAAAATGGATGGCAAGCCATATTTATTCAAAATTCAAAATTGATGGGAATTCCATAATTTGTGAAATTAAGGTCTATGGAAATCCCATATTCCTTTGAACCATAAAATTAATGGCAATCCCATCTTACGAGAAGTTTTCTTAAGATAGTACACATGAACATATGAATCTCAAAATTAATGGAAATCCCAACTAAGTGCAAACTAATCTCAAATAATTATTTTTCGTCGTGAAGTTTATAATTGATGGCATTACCATCAATTAGTAAACACTGAGACTTATTCCTTACATGATTATGTGTCACTTGAATTTAATGTGTTTGATTGTGTTTCTTTGTCTTCTTAATAATTTGTGAATTATTTCCTTTTAAAGATAGCCGGGGAAAAAGTTGAATCGTGTGAAACTTAGTCTCAAAAATTTCTAGTTGATATTATCCATATAAAACCTTAACTGATTTATGTTGTGTTTAATATGTTCGTATGCTTAATTTTATGACTCCTATATATTAGAGGAATAAATTGTTATTCATATTTGACTCAATTATCTTTTATCAAGTTATTCATTTCCTTAGGATTTATTTATCATATGTTATTTTGAAAGGGGGAGAAAAGTTTCATAATTTCATTTTATGAGCTCTAAACTTAATATGCCATATGATATTTTTCTCTTGAAAATGGTATGTTTTTACTATAAACTCTTGAAATTTCGTTAGCACATTTTATGTAAAATTTACATTTGTGAACTTGACTTTTTAAAACCATGGACTTAATTGATGTGTTCCAAAAATTTATAAAATGATATTTTTAAAAAGATTTTCGATGAATCATACTATTCAACGTGGTGGAATTTCAAAAGATTGGCATTTAACATGCATGCATTCTTATCATCAAGTATTGCATTATTTTTTTAAAATTGATAATTGTATGAAAACTTCAATATTAATCATAGAAAAATATTATTGATGGAGTCATGAATGTTCTCATATTAGTTTCCTTCTTATGTGCAAAATATTACAAAAAAATCTTATTTTTAAGGTTTATCCTCTAGTGAATAGAGAATCTTGCAAAGATTAATCTCTTAATTGTACATGAATTCTTGTCATGGAAACTTGTTGTTTGATTAATCTTGATTCTCTTGTATGAAAGATAGGTCATTTTGATAAAAAAATGTGGAGTGACTAGATATGTCTTATATTTCTCATGTGATTAATCCTATGCAAGTTTAACTAGTTCTTATGTTCATGATTATGTGATAAAACATTCTTAACATCGTTACTATATGGAAAAATTTAACGGTGGACAATTGATGTTGATTTCCAATTGTTTGGAAAATAATGTGTTTGACAAAACAATTCAAAATATGTACACTTTATCCCACCATATTTTGTCCTAAAAAATTTCAAATTGGTTCAAATAGAGTATCTTAGTGTGAATTGATTTCCATTGGGGGGGGGGGTGTCACGACCCCGACCCAATAGTAATAGGGAACGAGTGTCTTAACATTCCACCAAGGCATTCAATATTCTGGCCTTAAAATTTTCTCTTAAAATAAATGCAACAGAATACATTCCATGGTTATGAGTTGTAACTAGCTGAAAAGGTAACATCATCAGAGCTTCTAAAATATAACTTCTTCTTCTCATAGATGAATAAATTCTATTTCAAGTTGTGCCAGAATTACTTAAAGAGATATAAATCCTCAAACATCCCATTCTACACTAGCATATAGCTACACAACAAATCTCAAAATATAATCTTCAATTCAATATTCACATATCCATCCTCATCTCTAACTATAACCTGAAAAAGGGTTATTTATACAACATCAGCTAAAAGTTGAATGAGATTTAAGCTCCAGACATTCCATGGTTTTTCAGAAAATTGATACCTATTCAATTTACAATAGAAGTCATATATATATATATGGACAGGAATTTTCAGTAAAAAATATAAAGTAAATTGACAGTATATATTTTCAGAATAAACAGTTCAGAACAGAACAGATAAAACAATTGAGCAATATTTTAATTATTCAATTCTATTTTGATGGCCATGTACACTCTAATACCCAGATAAACAGATAGTGTTACCAAATGTTTTCACCCGGTAACATCACAGACAGAGAATCATGATTTTTGGAACAACGCCTTGTTTAGGGCACACCAGCGATAAACCAGCTGGGAAGGTACCACCCAAATATTTCCACCCGGTAGTCAAGGCTAACATAGTAAGAGAGTTTCCATAGGCCGAATAAATAATTTCAGAATTCAAATCAGATGTTTATATGGAGAGATATAAACATATAACAAACGACGGAATCATCGGTATCAGATGCATTTTGAGAATAAAAGAATTTCACAAAATATACATAGTTTGCATAATATAATATAATCAAAATGCACAAGAAATTGCATAGAGTACTCACCTAAAATAGAGGCTCGAAAATACAGATATTGAGTCTTGAATCACACGTTAATCTAATAAATACAATAAAGGTTTAATTACGTATTCTAAATAAAGCCCAATTCTAAATATTGTGTTTTAATCCTAAAATAACTTGTTGTAAAAGGTTACTAAAACCATTTTCTCAATTTTTAATATTCATTCATCGTATTTAAATAATTCAATTCATAGCTCTTCCTAATCAGTCGGTTCCCAATAAAGATGGAGGGTTACACGGGCACCACTTAAATACCATCTCATCTAGACAAAATATTTTCGAATTTATTCCGAGTAGAGATGGAAGGTCACAAACACCACTTAAATACCATCTCATCTGAACGGAATTTCATCGGGCCTGAATTTGGAATTACTTAATTGGATTCCACAATAACAAAAATCATTTCAAAAACCCATATACAACTTTAAATATGTTTCAGTTCGAGAAATAAGTGAATTCAATCATAATAGTAATTTATCTATTACGCGTTTAGAATTAATAAGCAATATTAATTTTCATCACCAAAACTATAAATTCATTTGTGAAACTCCCTTTTTGAAACTTAATAGTTCATTGTGAAAAGAGTTATATGTTTCATTTTCATAAAATAATTCAATTTAGAAAACTCTACAATTTTATTTTTACTAAAATGGATCTTTAGTGTTTTTATAAACATTTCTACTTAGTATAGTTATGAAATAATAAATTAAAACTATAAAGAGGCATTAAAACATTAAAGAAGATTACCTTAAGATGAATATCCCTAAGAACTTCAAGAACTTCTTCTTAAACTTTCCCACAATTTCTCTCACTATTTATTTCTATAATTCGCAAGGAATTGGTGTGAGTTTCAAATGATCCTAAAGGCCGTATTTATAGTTTTTCAGGGATTTCACGGTGTTGACACGTGTCTAGCTGACCAAGCCTTTACAACGGCGAGTCAGCGTTGAGGTGTCGCGCAACGGAGGGGTCTTGCAGTTTTATTTCACCGACCAGCGACACGTGTTTTTAGCTTTAGCTATATCGATGACACGTGTTAGCACGAGGTGTCAAGCATGAGGTGGAAAGGTGTTAGGGGTATAATGGTCATTTTACACATGAAGGGCATTTTGATAATTTCACAAGATATATTTTCAATATTTCTTAGAGGTCCCTGAAAATATTTTATTTACAAAATGGTCCTTTTATATTTTAATTTTAGTCCCTGAAACTTTTTTAATTAAAGTCAAGTCCCTAAAGTTTAATAGAATTACATTTTCTACCCCGAAACTTATCATTTATTTTAGGATGTGTCATAAAACTTTAATTTGATCCAATTTACAGTTGATTCTTCATATTTAAAAAATGGGATTTGTTATATTAAGAACGCAAAATACCACATATGTAATAATATAATAGTTATAAGATAATAAGTAACACAAAATTGTTAAAAAAAAAACTATATGAGCAAATAAAAGTTGGGTCATTACAGGGGGTATAAAAGGTTTCACTTTTCAACCATTTTTAAAGGTGTCGAAGCATGGTATATTGTAATATTTTGTTTCCATCGAAGATAGGGGGAGACTGTTGGGTCATACTTTATTTACCCATGTTTTGTCGATGACAAATAATATCACACTTAAGTTACATGATTTAAACATTTGAAATTAGAGTTACACATTTAATATATTTACTTTACACAATTTAATGTATTTATAATTTCTACTAATTCCCTAATGTTTTTAATTATATTACTAGTGCATTGATATAAATGTTAAATTACGTGTATTGAAATTAACATAAGTGTTAATGTATTAAATTGTTATTAACTAAATATGGTTTAGAATTTAAGTAACTCTACATGAAAATAGACGAACAAATGAGATTTGAGGTATCACACCAATAACTATTCACACGTATACAGATAAATGAACCGAGTATAGATTATATGGATTTAATAATGTGGACATGCAATGGAATGACTAAAGATCAAGAATACAAATATTAAAACCATAAATATATCATTCCAATTCAAAATCAATGAAAAATCATAAATAATAGTGATCTCGTGGTGTAGTACACTTTGAAGCCATTGATCTTGCATTAAAATCATAAATATATCATTCCAATTCAAAATCAACAACTCTAACATGGACTGAACAACCGAGTGTCATGGAAAAACATTCATAGATTATTCAAGGATGTACCATGTTTCAACTACATTTTGTTTGAATACATTTAACAACACTACATTAGCCTCACCAATAGAAATAAAAATAAGTGTCTTATATTATTGATTATGCCTTTGTTCATCATGATATTTTAAAGTGTTTATGTCAAAAGAACACAATGAAAAATATTATACTAGTGGGGACTATGATTAACACACTTGGATTTGGTGCTTTATTCCTCAAAAGAAGTAGATGGTAGGTTCATTACTTCACCTTCAAAATTAAAACTTGTTGATTGTACATTACTTCACCTTCAAAATTAAAACTTGTTGATTTGTACATTACTTCACCTTCAGGAAGAAGGATTATTTAATGCTCAGTTGTTAGCTCGAGAAGTCAATGTATGAAAGGATTTTTAAATCGTTATAAATTTATTTTACATTCTATATTACTTTATATATCCTTTATGTATATATAACGTGTGTGTGTGTGAGTTTGATAGATCCAATACTAGTATGAGTTTGATAGACCCAATACTAGTGCAAGTAAGTGAAACAAGATTAAATAAACATATATACCACTAACCTCATTTGGGATCAACAAATACCTCATTCTTTAAATTTAGAACTATATAGTTCATAAAACTTGGATTATTATGTGTCAAACATTAGTAAATGTATAACCAAGAAGATATCTTGATTAATTTGGGTGTCTAGATTGCTTGAGGGTTCTTTAAATGCTTTTATGATTAGTTAATCTACCAGTTTGGGCGTATGCACTATGTGTACCCCGTTGACGTCAATTTTTATTCATTATATTTATGGTTGAAAGGTAAAAAGTTCATAAAAAAATTAGGTACCATTCTTAGGAGCTTTTAAAATGAAAATTCTCATAACCATAAAAATGTATTTGGTACAAGGTTTAAGTTGAGCATCAAAAAGTACCTTTATATCTAAAGTGGGGTTTGTTTGTACTCTTGTGCATTGTCCATTCTTTCCAGGATGATCATGACATTGAAACCAAAAGTATTTTATGCATGGTTTTCTATAACAAGAATCCAATTGGTATATGATATCACTTGAGTATATACTCTATAATGTTCTTAATATATAAACATGCACTCAAGATATGATGAGATCTATCTCCAAGATTGCATTAACCAAGTAACCACAACCTAAAGAGATTCATCATTCAAAGAAGATACATGTAATTGAGAAATCAAAAACCAAGTAGCATTCATGGCATGGGAATACTGAAACATGCCCTATAGTAAAAGATAAGATCATCATATTTATAGAGGCCTGACTCAAAGCAAGATAAATAGCAGTATTGATCATCATCTATACACAATACATGAGTTCATTCCTAGATTTATAACAAAAGAAAGAAGAAGAAACATCCATGCGTACTCAATAATTAGAACCTGACTCAGTTCATGGCAAGATTAACCTATAAATATAGTACAGTTCAATAATCTCACCAAAAAAGCTCAATAAACCTTATTCCATCAATCCATTCATGAAAAATATCATTCAAAGCTCATAATAATCATAATCATCAAGAAGAAGAATCATATGTTCAATACAATCAAGAGAAGTGTTAAAACTCTATTACAACCTCCTAGAGATTTGAGTGATTAGGGAATGATTGTAATAGTGTAAATGAACTCGTATGACTATGTACTTACACAAACCAATCTTCCAAACCTTCCCAAATAGAGAAAAAAACGAAAATATCCCAGACATCAAAGTTGACTCAAAATGAGTTTAAGTCGACTCAAACTACCTAAGTTGATCTGCCTTAAGAATGGTTTTTAAAAAGAAAGTTATGATAATTTTCAAAAGTGGACCCGAGACTTTAAGTTTGAGTCGACTCATAGGTGGTCAAAATTCAAACGAATATTTTTCAAAAATAAAATTCCAAAAGTTCAAAAATTTACTATAGTACCCTCCAACGGTTAGTTTTTGGAAAATCCTTGTGGCCATCCTGGGGGTCGAATTCCCTTTGGTGAGCGTGCGGGGTGTGACATTTTTTAGGCGCTTAGTCATTGTCATTATGGGGACAATGCAAAACGATAGAGTTGTCAGCTTATTTTTCTCAAAATAAGCAAAATAATGTCTCCACCTTGAGAGAACGACATCAAGTCCAATACTAATGCTTCCAAAACCGAGTAGTTTGATGGTTTGGGAACTAAGTTACGGAATGGGAAGGTGTTAGGCATACACACCGCCCTTTCGATCTCTCATGGACAAATGTTAATCTTGTTCTTTTATATTTCGTGAAGCGTGTGCACATGTGTATAATATAAGTGGATAATGGAATCATTAAACTCACGTCATGGAAGAGGACGGAGTGAATTCATCCTTAGGAATGTTCCCGAAAGTAATAATTCAAAATATGATATCAGTGTTTGCCGAATGATAAGTCGCTGTGGAGGAATGAATTTGTGTACCGAATGAAACACAAGCATGTAAGAATGTGAGATTTATAAAGAATATATATATATATATATATATTGGCCTAAGATGCCTATGTAGCCTAAGGGGAATCAAAGTCCATGTAGTTCGAAGATATCATAGGGTGGGGTTTAATCCATAAATCCAAATGAGCGATTCTCTTATGGGTGTGTGTAGAGAAATGTGCTTTTAAGAGAGAGAGTGTGAAATAGAAATCTCTCTTTTGGAATTTATGGATGAACCCTCTTTTTCTTCTGTTTGAGGTTTTTATGAAAATAGATTGCGTGCAAATACTACTGATAAATAGTTGATATTAATGGATGTGACGTAATGAGACAAAAATACTAAAATAGAAATAAGATGATTAGTGCTAAAATACAAGAATTAGATAAATGGATGGAGATATGAACCTCTTTATGAGTGCTTGATGTTGACCTTTAGATGAAGATATGGTGATATTACAATGGTATAAAAGTAGTATGGAGACATGGGGGAGATTAGAAATTGAGGTAACAAAGTGGTGAAAGGGAATGTGGAAAATGGGTTTTTCAGTAAACGGAATAGCCCTGAATTCAAGAGAATGTTCTCTAACTTGTTGAGAGGGGTGTTCAGGGGTTTTCCCTCAAGGTGAGGAAATGGACACTATTTATGGCACCAAAGGGGGTACCGATCAGTAGGGGTCTTTGCTTGCCTATTGGTATCGCAGCTTAGGCATACTGCTAATAGGCAGGGTCCCTGGGATGACTTTAGGCAATTTGGAACAGTTTTTTTGAAAAAATGGGCATAAAATGGAAAACTTAAGTCCAAATTTCATACGGGGAGGACCATTGGAAATGGAATCCAAATACCTTTCATAATCCATTGATCCACTCTCGGTCTTGGGAGTT